>JASUAB010000005.1:12500-10012500 GCA_037013595.1 Dicorynia guianensis | reverse complement strand
TTCTACGGCCATCCTCGCTTTCCCAGAAATTTTTCTTCCCAGTGTTGCGCCTATCCTTCTCATTCTACTTCGAGATTCCCAATTCTGCGTGCCAAGAAAAGAAAGCCAGAATCTGAGCCAGTTGTCGAACCTAGAATTGTCGAAGAAGTATTATTGGACGATGAAGAAGAGTTTCTCGATGAATTCGAATATGGTAGAGCTACACTGAATCTCTTCTTCTTTATCTCACTGGTTCTCTCAGTTCCTGAACTATCGCTGAGCTCAAAGTTCAAATTTTCTCTTTTAATTGCTTACAAGTTTCCTCGTGAACAATCAAATCGAGTTCTAGTGATAATTTCTATTATAATTGAGAGCTGTTTTCGTTTCAAATCTAATCAGGAGATGATGTTGATGTCGATGATGATTATTACGACGAAGAGGATTATGAGTCTGACGACTCTGAACTCTATGTAAGTTAATTGTTCTCGTATTGCTACGTTATAAGAAAATTCCATTTTATTTTCATTAATAATGGTTTTGCACATATTGAAGGTAGGTGATGGGGGCGGGGGAGGTGGAATTTCCCTTGCAGGAACATGGTGGGATAAAAATGCATCAGCCATTGCTGAAGAAGTTACTAGGTCTTTTGATGGTGACTTGCAAATATATGCTTTCAAAACATTGCTCAATTCCTCCATTCAAGTGCGCATCGAGAACCTTTCGAACAAGTATGACACTGTTATGAGAAAAGATAGAGAAGATTATATTTATGTTGTATTTGACTGAAACCTATCCCTTGTAAGAAATGGAGGAGGCTATTTACTTCTCTGTAACTGAAGCTGGTAAGAGCACGTAAAAAACGCTTACCGTCGGGCCTTTTGGACCTACTGTCTCTAAAATGTTAGAACAAGTCTGAAGAATTTTAACATATGTTTTAATGGCACTGGATGGTTGACTGGCTTATCACTGTGAAGAGTAAACAAGGTAAAAGATAGAATGTAGCAGGGTTACACATGTAAACTTTGTTCGAAATGGCAAGACTGTCTGATGGCCCCCATACCCACTATTGAATGCATAAGATTCTTATAAAGTTTAGTCTACTTCTAGCTAAACACAAAGATGCTATATAGACACGAAAAAAGATAGAATGTAGCAGGGTTACACATGTAAACTTTGTTCGAAATGGCAAGACTGTCTGATGGCCCCCATACCCACTATTGAATGCATAAGATTCTTATAAAGTTTAGTCTACTTCTAGCTAAACACAAAGATGCTATATAGACATGAAAAAAGTAAGTCATCTGAGAGTAAGTACTTTTTCTACTCAAATAAATATATTTATTTAAAATCTATCTACTTTTGACTTAGCGATCACTCGCTAATTCAAAAATACTGACAAAATTAAACACATCTTTATTTGAATGGAAAGAGTATTTACTGTTGGAGAATTGAAAAATTTTTTCATATGGATGCTGCTTAATGAGCGGATTAGTATAGTTTTTAACTGCCAAGGGACTCAAGAACTAATAATGTTCTGCATCTGTCTCTGCATAATTTTATCTTCCCCTGGTGATAATATTTGCTTGTATTTGCACATAATATTTGCTTGTATTTGCACATATATTTCACCTAAATTGTTGAAGCAGTATTGCGCTAGTTTTTGAGCTCTAACTTGCATATATAATAAATAGGTCCGGCTCTCCCAGTATGGAAGATATCGAAGCCTTTTCCACAACCTATAGGGCAAGGTTGGATGAAGCAGAGCTTGCCAAATTGGTGCCCGAGAATATGAGTTTGGAGGTACTCATTTCAGGCATTTTGTTATAATTTTGTCTTCCTTTGGAATGGAAATATAACTCTTGAAACTATCATGATGAACAATATTGGTGGACGCAAATGCTTGAAGTACTCTTTCTATTAGCTTCGCATATGGGCTATCAGCTTATCATATTGAATCTTCTAACAATTCAGCTGGAAGCTATGGACAGTGATTTTGAAGTAAAGAGCAAATGAATTCTCTTTGCCTATCAATGGTTCTTATTATTGGTTCTATGTGTTCTCTTTGACTGTCAATGGTTCTTATTATTGATTCTTTACCTTTAAATCTGAGATGTGTTCCTTCAGGTGTCTTCACCTGGAGTTGAAAGGATAGTTCGGATTCCAAATGACCTGGATCGATTCAAGGGCCGACCTATGTGTGTGAAATATGTCAGCGACAATGATGCAAATGATCCGTCTGCAGAAGGTGATGGTATCTTCAGGCTTGTATCCTTTGACATGGAAACAAAATGTTGCACTTGGGGTTTAGCTGACGTCAGAGTAAACAGAGAGAAGGCAGGGAAAGGAAGACCACTGAGCAAAAAACAAAGAGAATGGCGTTTAAATACTCCCTTTGATTCCTTACGCTTAGTACGCTTGTATTCTGAGATATGAATGTTTAATTTTCCTGTTTAGTATTTATTTGATTTCTCCTCGCCGTATATGCATAGACTCAGAATGTATAGGTATGTAGAAAACTCAAGGGCATGACTAGGAGAATAGATTAGATAAATAAACTGTTTGGATAACTTATGTCTCAATTTTGCAATTCTGGGACTTAATTCTATTCTTTTCTATTTTCGGATACTAGATGATCTTTCAGTTTTTACTCATTTTCTGAAGGTATTGTTGAATGTGAAATGTGAATAGAGGAAGTGAGGAAAGAATGTGTGGAAGCAATGACGCTGCCACATCTATGACTTGTGTTGGGCTTGGACCTGCAGTTCATTCTGGTCTTCTACTGATGACGAACCAATTCCTTCACCCTTGGGCTTCAAACCAATCCAAACAGTCTGTTTATAAATAGGAACAGAAATCTTCCGTGATGACGAGTTCGCAAGAGTTTCACTATTTTCACTTGAGCATTACTTTAGTGAATTCAATAATTAAATTTATTAAATTTTATAAATTAAACTATAAAATTATGATAAATCTAAAAGCTCACACTCAATGAATGTAAGCAATAAGCGAAAACAAAACAGTAGAAAACGATTTTCCCAACTCAAAGGAATAGAAAGTTTACGATCCATATTCAACACTCAGTCCATTTCTAGTGCTGTTTCCTCTAATGTAGTGACGAAGGCCTTAGCCCCTTTGATTTCTTCATTATTTTCCCCCATTCAAATTGTTAAGTTGTGCTTCCTAACTCTTCAAAGAATGACAATTTGTCAGACGAATTGTAGGAGGAATATTGAGCCAATATTAGTTGGCTCATTACTAGATTCGTGGCGTTCTTAGCACTGTCTTGATTGTTGACATGCTGACGCGATAAAATGCAACTTGTTTAACTATTTCAGCTCGTATACCCTTTTTCTTCTTGAATATAATTACCGTAGGCTCTATTTATATTTGAAAAAAATTTAGCCGTGCAACTAATGTTTGGAAAAAAAACATGCTCTCTCTAGTTGATAATAACTGATATTTTAAAGTCTTTATTTTGATCTTTTTTAATTGTCATGTTTTAAAAAATAAAACAATATTAATTATTTTTTATCAATTTTATCCCTATTAAAATTATTATCTTTATTAAATATTTAATTAATTAAATTTTTTTAAAAGACATACTTTTATTACTTTTAAAATTATTAAATAATTGTCTTATTTTTTATGCTTAAATCTTAAAAGATAAATATTATAGTAAAAAACAAATACATTATAATGACTTAGAGGTTCTAAGTTCACTAGAACATTGGATGAATGCAATTAAACTTGAGTAACTTTGACCATTTACAATTTAAACCAAATTTGATCCCCTTAACCTTCTTGGCCGACCCATTATTTTCCATATCTTGTTTTCATTTCCCATGTGCATTTTGACTGGAAAGTACCCGTGGGGCTCAATTCTAGAAGAGAAATGAATGAGCCCCACTCTCCTATGGCACTATAAGCAATGATTCAAAAAGCTTTCGCGGATTCGTATTCATGAACTTATCCAATTGTTCAAAAAGTGATTAGGCTCGTGCATGCTTTGAATATTCTTTTAACTTTTAGTGTCCTTCGTCCATAACTACCTTTGCTTCCAACGCAGTTCTTATGGCTTTCACGCTCAATGTAGACCAGCTACGGTGAACCCAACTCCAAATGATGTCCCATGATTTGATGGGTTGTTAGATATTTTTATAAATTAAATTTATTAAATATTTATTTTAAAAAATTTATATTATTAAAGTTATAGATTGAATTATAAAATTTAATAAATTTAATAATATTTTAAAATTAATAAGTATTTGGTAATACTTATTTAATGAGGGAATATTTTTTCATAATTTAAAAAAATAATAGTCATACTAATATTTAGTAAACATACAAATTTTCTTTGACAGCTAGCTTTTCCACCGAAAACATTAAAAATATGTATTTTTAATTTACGTGCTGAGAGAAAACATTTTCTCAAATGAAATATATCATTTTACTTGAAAAATTTTTTTCTCTCTGCTCGTACCATTAATGTAAGCTGCTGGTGCGTATAAATAAACAGCTTCTTCTCCACTTAGTAAACTAACATATTCTACCTCTTGGTGGAATTTTGCATTTATAGTAAACCAATAAAACAAAGTTTCTTTGGTGTTTCTGTTTTAGCATTGAATATGAACCATATGTTTTATTCATTTACATACTTGAAACATGAGATAGTGAGACATGACACCAATATTTATTAAAGTTGAGAAAAATTCAACTACTTTATGAGGACTATTTTGAATATTCAAAGAACTTTTGAAGAAATTAATTTTATATGAATGTTTATAAAATTAAAGAGTAAAAAATTTACAATGCAAGTGCATATGAGTAATAGTAATATTGAGATAGCATTCTATCAATATTTGAAACTTTCAAATAAATGGTGTTATCTTAAGTAATTTTGACATTAAATATTAAAAAATTATACGATACACTTGATATTCTTGTATTCATATAATTTGATAATGGTTGGTGTTTTTTTTTTTTTATCAATTTCATAATTCATTGTGATTGTTTTTTTATACTTCTATTGCAATAACTATTTATATTTTATAAGAGTTTTTGAAAAACCACCAATGAAAAATTTATATAATCAAACTAGTTCTAACCGAATTTAAACAATAACAAACCTAATCAAACCAAGTTTAAATCAAATTTAAATAATGACAAACTTGATTGAACTAAGTTCAAACACACTAATTAAGATTTAATTTAAACTAGATAAATATTCAAACTCTTACTAAATCAAATAAGCAACTTATAATATATAATATTTGTTTAAACTTGACTGAAAATACCTAGTAACAAGAATAATAGCTCCAAATTGTATGCATACTTAATTTGACTTGTGATCCCCATTGTAAAAATTAATTAATCCAAAGTGAGAAATGTTGAATAAGAAGAAATAATTGCACAAAATTAGGGTTCGGATAAATGAACTATTCAAGATACCGCTGGGGAGAGAGATACAAAGAAGACCTGTGTGAGCCTACTATTTCTTACGCATAACCCCACGACCTTTGTAAGTCTTTATATTATCATGTCTGTCCCTCTCTAATTATATTTTGTATAGTTTCTTTAAAAACTACTTCAGATCCATGTTCCACAAAATCATGCATTAAGATTGACTTTTTTTTTTTTCTTTTTTGTTTGCATAATCTGACAAGTGAATCTCACTGTATTAATTTTTTTATCAAATATTTTTATATTATTAAATATGAAATTAATTTATGCTAAAAAAAAGTTATAAATGGTGTTGTATAAATAATTGTATCCCTTTGCTGATATTATTCAATCTTCACAACGGGATAAGTGCTGAACAACATGAAATAATTGTACAAAATTATACACTACAATTCATTTGGCTTCATTTATTGCGTTATCTAACAGGTGATGACCCATTGTGATAATAATCCAATTTGTGTATTTTTCTGCTTTTGGTCTTAGTTTAAGAAAATTAAAAAATTATTATTTTTTAATATTATAACGCATTGAACATTCAAATAACATGGAACCAACCCTTTCTACCAAAAAAAAGAAAAAACCAACAAACTTGGAACCAACTCAGAATCTTGTCAAAAATTTTGATACTTCATAGATTAAGTTCCACCCCCTTGGCCTATGAAAAATGAAGTTTCTACAAAATGCAGTCAATTATATATTAACTAAATGTAAAGTAAACTGTTGGATTTATTAGATTAATAATTTAAATCTTTTTAGAATATAATTTAAATTTTTAAAAAATATTTAATAAAATTAAGTGTATAAAAATAACAAAATTATTTCTATTTTATTCAAAATTAATCATAATATCACCTAATTTCATTCACAAATTCCTTGCAAAAACTCTTTAGTATAGACTTTGAATAAATTAATTTTAATTTTTTCTTTTTATTGCTCTTATTATATGTTTTGACTCACCCGTCCCAACCCTAAATAGGGGTCTTTCTGTATGTGTATTGAAGCCACCATAATAATTACACTAAATGACTTCATTTCCTTTGTTACATAAAATTATGACCAATTTGCTTTCTTCAATGGACGTAATAATTTTTTTTTTTTTAAAAAAGCTTGCTTTAGTGGAAATGAGCACCACGCGTGGTTGTTATAAACTATAGTCATGCGGGCTGCGCAAAAAGGAGCCGAAGAAAGGGAGAGAACACGAACGGTGCAATAAGGAGCGCGGTCTTCCAAGAAAGTCAAACCTGCGACCGTTATGACATGAAATGAGGTAATAAAGGAAAAAGGTAGTTCATATTTTATATATGTATAAATAAAAAAAGTAAAAAATATAATATAAAAAAATATATAGAGTTAGTGTGTACGATAAATAATGGTCAAATAACAGTGCTTACCTTACGGTTACAGCTACATTAGATGTATGGAATCGTGAAGTGGCTAAATGGGTGCGAACAAAATACCAACTGGATTTTGACTTTGTTCATTTGTCTAATGATTATCTTATCAGTTTTGGAACGATGGCAACGACTGTATGTTTACCATGACTTTGCCTAGCTGTTAGCCTGTTGCTACTCCCAAAACCAAAACTGCTCTTTTTTTTTTTATTTTAATCTAATGATAATTAGGTGAGTAATAATTTTAAAGTTAGAGCCTGGTTTTTTCTTACTTACAAAAGTCTTTTTTAAAATTTGGAAGTTAAAGTTCATAGTATGCGTCGTATACATCTTTGTGGCAAATTGCTTTATTGATCTTTGATATGGAATTTTTATATTTATATTTGCAGTTATTGATGTGAGAATGAATTTTATACATTAATAACTTTTTTTTTTGGTACACGCATTAACAACTTCAAATGTAAGTGAAAGAATTTTATAAAAAAATTGAATGCGAAAGTAAAATTATTATTTTTTTTGGTTGCAGAAGATAGTTGATGCCTACTCTAGGCAGCACTGCGAAAGCAGATATAATATGTTCAAATTCACTTCCTTGGCCGAAACGTGCTTTACTACGAACTTTCTCGCGTCTCTCTCTCTCTTCGCTTTTCGGTATCGGGCTATATATATCTTCATTACGTGCTTTCATATTCTATGTAATTCAGATATTGATTGAGGTAGGAATGTACGTTTTGTTAAAGCAAGCCCACGATTCACGTGCCTCTTCTAAGAGAATCTATTGTATAAAGTTGCAGTTAAAGCAATAGTTTTCTTCTAAAAAAAAAAAGATTTGCTTCTTTAGAGCGAGGAGCGGATTGGGTCCTTTTTTATCTGTACTTTTTAAGCATATTTTTTTTTTCACAAGGAATTAACAGAAGGTGGGTTTGCAGGGAGAATTCTTGGGATGGGTAAGTATTGGTTGGCTGGGGCTTTGGTTCTGCTGGGGTTGTTGTTGGGTAGTGTTGGCGTGGAAGGGTACCCAGCTGGGGATCTGGTGGTGAGTTTGCCTGGCCAACCCAAGGTTGGATTTAGGCAATTTGCTGGGTATGTCGATGTAGATATCAAGCATGGAAGGAGCTTGTTCTACTACTTTGTGGAGGCAGAGAATGACCCTGACAAAAAGCCGCTCACCCTTTGGCTCAATGGTGGTTAGTACTCTTTTATACCTCTTCAGTTTCAACAATCTCCTTATCATATTTTAGAAGTGGCATTGTTTAATCATCCTTCTCTTTTTCTCCTCACCTTGCTTGCTTAATATTGGAGTTTCAGAGTTGGTTTAAGGGAATGAAACCTCGTGTGGGTAGTTTGAGTCAATTTTCATGGTTCATTATTTCATTGTTTCTCATCCTCTTTCTTTCATTATTTTATCCTTCTCTTTTTCATTCTTCTGTTTGATCTTTTATTCTTTTTAGGTGTGCAATTGGTTAGTGTGTCTTATTTTATTCAAATTTTGTTGTTTTTCTTAGCTGAAAAAGACAGATACCATCTGTTTGTCTTTTTGTTTCTAACAATTCTGGTATTGTATCGTCTTCTCTATTAGAGAATACTGTTTCTGCGTGCTCCCCTCTCTGCTGTTGGGGTTAGGTAGATACTGTGGATCAAGCATTTGAGATGCTTGTAGCTTGTGGGTCTAATCAAATTTCTGTACTAGCCCAGTTCAAAGCTGACAGAAGCTTTTAGGAAGAAACAACACTTGTTCAAATAGTGTTATAATAACTGCTACATCAAATCAATATATAGAGATCCTTTCTTTTTGCAATTATCTGAATTATTGTCAAAGGATGGGATTGGCTTCTTTTATAGGTGCATGATTGGCAAATCAAGTTTACTGTCGCTGTTAGTATGACTGAAATTGCTCATTAAAAGTTCATCAAAGATAAACAAAAATGCATTTTTTTTTCCACAAGATAATGCAGAATTTTGAAGCCTAAATGTTGGACAAGACTGAACGTTAACAAATGCCCCCATTACCATGTTTTTGGCCTTTACTCTCCAAAAGTTTGTTTCTTGGTTTTAAATTTTAATGATGCAAGTTTGCTTCTGTTAGGTCCGGGATGTTCCTCCATTGGAGGAGGTGCCTTCACCGAATTGGGCCCCTTTTATCCCAGAGGTGATGGACGTGGTCTCCGAAGAAACTCAATGTCTTGGAATAGAGGTATGGCAGCAAGGCACTTTCAAGACAAGTTTTTGACGAGTTTGTCTTTTAATGTCGGGGACTTTTGCTGCAAACGGATAACTTAGTACTTTGTCTTTGACAGCATCAAACCTCCTCTTTGTGGAGTCTCCTGCCGGAGTTGGTTGGTCATACTCAAATACAACGTCAGATTATAACTGTGGAGATGCGTCCACTGGTAAACAGAATGGCTTACTTTTTCATTTCTTGTCATCTTCTTCTTTTAAACTATTCTTCTTTTTTTAATTGAACAGAGTCTGATTAGGTGCTCTATCATTGGGAGCAGAGTAAAAAGAAGCTAACCATTCTATCCACTTCATTCACCCCTCCCAAAATCTGTCTTAAATTGTGGGGACAAATTTATAAATAGTATTTGAAAATTAATTTTACAATTTATAAATATTTTTGAACGGGCATGAACTCAATACTTTGGATTTTGGCAGCCAATGATATGCATATATTCATGCTGAAGTGGTACGAGAAGTTTCCAACATACAGATCAAGGGAGCTGTTCCTTACTGGAGAGAGCTATGCAGGTCCAATAAATAATTATCAAATCCCAATTTTAACATTTATTTTATTTAATTGAAAATTTAATGTAAATCTCGTGTTTCAAAATAATCCGTATATTACCTGACCAGATTCAGTTGAGGTTAAACTTTTTATTTTATTTTCCTTTATATATGTACATGTTAATAACCTATGCCATAATTTCCAGATGGGCAGGCTATCAAATTATGATCCCAATTTGCCTTTATATATTTCGTTGCTATATATTTTTTTTCCAGTCCGTTTTTGTTTATTTTGCTTCTCATTGCCTTGCTCCCATCACATAATTTGGGTTCTTACTTTTTTTAATGTTGTTTGAAACACAGGACATTACATACCCCAACTCGCTAACGTTCTGCTGGACCACAATGCTCATTCAACTGGTTTCAAATTTAATATCAAAGGAGTTGCTGTAAGATCGCAGTCATTTATAAAACTTTTGGCTTTTGCGAGTTAATATTTCTGTTACATTTTGAATAGTTGATGTTATTTGCGCACCTCTATTCTTATATAATGAAAATTAATGTCTATTTATTGTATATGATAATGTTGTAGATGTAATTATGTAAGAATATACTTTTCGATGTATGTTTGAAATTTTATCTTACTAATCCCTTGGCTTTCTCTCGTTAGATTGGAAACCCACTTCTTAAACTTGATCGGGATGCTCCGGCAACATATGAATTCTTCTGGTCACATGGAATGATTTCTGATGAAATTGGCCTTGCCATTATGAATGACTGCGATTTTGAGGATTATGTGTACGCAAGTCCTCACAATGTGTCCCAAAGTTGCAGTGATGCTATGAATGAAGCAAATGGCGTTGTTGGTGACTATATAAACAGTTATGATGTGATTCTGGATGTTTGTTATCCATCCATAGTTGAGCAAGAACTGAGATTGAAAAGGATGGTACTCTCTTTCCTTACTGTTCTGGGGACATTTTACTCCGTAATGCTTTCGAAAATCTATTGTCACTGCTTCATTTTTATATAAAGCTCACATTGAATCTGAGTTTTTAAATCTGTTATTGTAAAATTTAATAAATTGAATAGTTATACTATATCTTATGAAATTGTGCAAGAATAGAGATATGTAAATAGTAGGACTCTTAAATTTTATTCTTATTTCTTTACTTCAATGCAGGCTACTAAAATGAGTTTGGGTATTGATGTTTGTATGAGTTATGAAAGTTATTTCTATTTCAATCTCCCCGGGGTCCAGAAGGCTCTTCACGCAAACCGTACAAATCTACCTTACAGTTGGTCTATGTGTAGTGGGTAAGCATTACATGCTTTAGAAAAAGATTTGTAAACTCCTTTTCTCTGTTTCTTTTATGACGCAAACTATGGAGCACAGTGATTGTCAGTGATGATACCAGAAACTGAATATCATGAACTTGCGCAACTTCAATTCTCAAATGTCGAATTTCATTTGTGATGCTCACATTTTCCTTGTGGCACAGCATTTTAAATTATAGCGACGTTGATGGCAACATCAACATCCTTCCAATTCTCAAAAGGATAGTTCAAAATCACATCCCAGTTTGGGTTTTCAGGTAATATGAATACTGTTACCTTCATATGGAAATCACCAGCGTTGCCTATTATTACTATTTTAATGTATTCTAATTACTTAGATGTAAAATTTATCACAGTGGAGACCAAGATTCTGTTGTGCCATTACTGGGTTCCCGAACGCTCATCCGCGAAGTAGCTCATGACTTGAAGCTCAATATTACAGTCCCATATGGAGCTTGGTTCCACAAAGGGCAGGTACTCATTAATTTCAGAGTGCGTGCTGCTATTTGTACTAGTGTTTAATGGTGCAAAATTGCATAGGCAATTAGAAACCGGTTTCCTAATGGTGCATCGTGCACTGAACCCTCATACACTCAGCTTTTCCCTAATATCTTGCAGTATAAACATTTCTACATAGAAGTTTCTATTTTCAACATTTTTGCGGTATAAACATTAGGTTATGAACTAATCATAATTGGTGACATGTAGGTTGGAGGTTGGATGACCGAGTATGGAAATTTGTTGACCTTTGCCACTCTAAGGGGGGCTGCTCATATGGTACCTTATGCACAACCATCAAGAGCACTGCATCTATTCAGTTCATTTGTGCGTGGCCAGAGGTTGCCAAACACAGCAAATCCTTGAATTGATTAATAAGAGACCTACCATTTGATAAGATTTGGCAATCTCTACCGTCTATTTAATTCTTAAATCAGCAGAAATTTCTTGGCCTAAAGGTCCTAGAATGAGGAAACAGATAAAGAAAAATTGAATTGTTTGCCTTAATTGTAATCAGTTGCAGAGAATGAAAATGGAAAATTATAAAAATTCCATTTTTCTGTGTTTGAGACCAAAGATTCATCCATTGCATCGTCCTACATTCTTTTACTTGGTAGCGCAAAATTTATGAAAGCTTCATTATCTACCCGTACTTCGAAGATAGTTGAGAATTTCTAGATTTCCCTAATTCTATTTCAGTAGCAAAATCCCAAAAAAAACAAATGAACTTGAAACAAAAGAAAGGAATTTTGAGTTTTTGGTGCTTCTAAAACCTGATAATGGTATCAACGTTTGTTTAATCTATTAGTTACTTTTATTAAAAGAAATTACCTTATAAAAAAATTCTTTATTGATATAAAAATTAAATTACTAGTGTTAGTAAATAAAATAATCCATATTTTATGATGAAATTTTCATATTTCATTATTTCTTGTATGTTTTCCATTGTCAGTTATGCCATCTCAGTCAAATTGAAACATCGTAGTAAATGAAGATGATGGAAAGTATAACAATGGTGGACAAAATGTATATGATTCAAGTTCTTATTATATTGTTCCTTTCAGATGCAGTGGACATCGGCATCAGCATTTAATAACGTGTATTAATATTTGTATACATTAAAATAATATATAATTTTTCATATTTTCTATCTAATTTTTTCACTTTACAAAAACTTTCCTTCTGCACGTGATATACAACCAGCTTTATCCTTTACTAACATCGGAGGACCAAAAAAATTATCATAATTAAAACCGGTGAGTAGCGAGCTTTAAGGGGAAAAAGGACTGCGATTTTATCGAAACCTTTTGATCCAAAAAGTTGTCATACGTTTGCGCTACTTTCGAAGTACACCGATCCCAGAACAGCACCGACAGATTCCAATATCCAATTAGCTTTAACTCCCCGTTTTTCCCAGTTTATCAGTTTGAAAATCATGTCCTTGAAAACCAACGCATATGACCAAATCGCCCTCACCCAGCACTTATATTTTCATTGCCCCGTACGTAAGCATCAAGAACATGTGCACAGTCACCACCTTGTGCTGTAATCCTTCTCGGTTCCTGAAACTGTAAGATTTCAATTTAGTACTCGTTCTGTTGAAGTTTCCATTTTCTGCTAAACTTGTTTCAATTCTCTTTCTTCGAATGTCTAGATTTGGATTCCGAATGCTATGCGTCGGATTTGGAGAGGGATTATATTGTTAATGCTAATTGAATCCATACTAACTTAGAACCAATTAATTAATCAAGAGATTCAAGAGCGCGCTTGAGTCCTTGAGTTTTTCCCCTCTTTTTCCTAGTCTGTAAACTCTAAGGAGGAGTCACCTTTTTTTGAATAAGAGAAGAGATTCAACCTCTTTATTAAAATTTTTGATTGTAGCACGTACATAATTTACTCCCAGATCTTGAATATCCAGTATATTCCTATATTTGATTCACTTCTTGCCTTCTTGACGTTTATGTTCGCATGCTTCTGTACATACTGCTGGTGCTTCACTTATACTTCGATTTTAGTATGTTCGGATTCCTAGGATGCATGCTTTTCTGACAGCTTTCAAGTCAGCAGTCGTTACCAGTGCTGAGAATTACAAGAAGATAGATGTCTCATTGTAGTGGATTATACAAAAGGACTTCCAATTTCTGAATGCTAAAATCCAGCGTGTTGTCTCCGTTCCTATTGTGCTTCTGCTAGCTAGCATATGCAAACTTCAATAGCTATTACTTCTACGAAATTGATTTCTCGATGGAGAAACTGGGTTCCAGGTTGTAGGGCCATAACAAATAATGCTTTTGATTCAGAAAGCTGGAGAAATGTAGTTGGGAGTTGAACTTCCAAATCTTTAGATGAAATTAAATATACCATCTGCCCTGAAACGATATACCTGAACATCAGGTCCTCATTATTGTGATAATAATTACAACTTGGTAATACAAAGTTAGGCTTATTTCGAGACAGTAACTGATGAACATATTCAGCATTATTGAATAGCTGCATACAAAAGCTGGCTTTGCACTGAAATTCTAGGATTTGCACCACAGGTTAAAAGATTGTTCTTTTCGTTTCTCTCCCTTTCTCAGGATGGGCTAAGGCAGAACTAGATTGAGCCATTCTAATTGAGACTCTCTTATGTGAGGCCGTTTTTATGTTGACTGAACAAGTTCTGTTGTCTTCTATTGCCCCTGGCAGTGATTCCACCTTCTGGATCGCCATGCCTGAGTGATCAACATCTGGGGACGGAAAACAAGTTTCTAAAATAAGCGAGATCGTCATAATTAATTAATGTGAAATTGTACATGATTATTAACATCAATTGCTTACTTAATTCATTCTCATCCAGAATATAATTAATGCTAGCTTACGTGCCTTGAGCACAACAACTCCCTAGATTTTCGTTTTATAGAAACTAACATCTTCGGAACACACGCAGTATGTGTTTCCACTTACGTGGGGAAGCTTTCATCTCCAACTATGTTGTTCAACCTGTCACATGCCACGCACTTCTCGTGCGGACATATCCAATTTCACAAGCAGTGCAATTGGTACAGTAGCAGCTTTTTGGGGTATCCAATTTATACCAAACTAAGTTGAAGTTACTTGTTTTAAATGAGGACCATCTTATAGTTCCACTTCTTATTAATAACTGCCAAGTCACTGTAACAGTTCAGTAGCAGAGCCCAACCCAGAGAACACGAAGCATGCAGACCTGCACCTATCTTACCTCTCAAACCCATGCATGGACTCCAAATGGCCGAGACCGGACACACCGCCACCTCATACCACGGATTAACACGGTGGCGGCAGCGTTAGCACCCTCGTCACCCATAAAAATAGGAAAGACCCACTCATTGCCACCAGAGAAAATAGAAAATTTCAAGTCACTTTTTTGGTGGTGGGGCCGGGGGGATGGGCCTCCCTTTAAGTCCTGAGACTACTAAAGCCCGTTGAGCAAAGCTGGCAACACCAAGATTTCTTGCCTGACTTCTCGTTACCGTTCGACGAGTTCATTGATCAGGTAAAGGCCCTGCGTGATCGGACAGCTGAGCTTCCAGATGATTTATTTGTGGTTTTAGCTGGTGATATGATCACGGAGGACGCTCTGCCCACGTACCAGACCATGGTAAACAACTACGATGGAGCTAGGGGGGAGACTGGCGCAAGCCGAAGCCCATGGGCTGTACGGAAACGGGCTTGGACGGCTGAGGAGAATAGGCATCGGGATTTGCTCAGAACCTACTTGCACCTATCGGGTCGGGTTGATATGCAGTTGATTGGAAAGACTGTCTAATAGGGATGGGTATTGAATCGGATCAAATCGTTTTAATTTAACTCAAATCATAAAAAAAAAAAAATTAGAGTAGGTTACAATGAGGTAAAATAAATATTATATAATATTTTAGTTTAAGATGAAGTAAATTGAGTGAAATTGAATTTTTGTCCTCTCTCTATTGGGTTGCCGCGAGAACTCAATAAAATTTATATATATATATATTTTCAATTCTTATGCTATATATATATATATATATTTTTTGAATTCTAATATTATAAAACAATGTTATTTTGCAAAATGATATTTTTTTCTAACTTTCCTTAAAACTTATGCAAGTATAAGCAGACAAGAGGCAGCTCAACTTCAACAAACCAACACCGTTTCTCCCTCCCTCGTCTCGAACCCTCGGTCCCCCGACTGTCTCTCTCACAAGCTACAAGTTTCGTTTATTATTTCGTCGTTTTCAATAGTCAACGCTAATGCCTTACCTCTTCCCACCTTATCCTGACTCACCTCTCCTCGTTTTGTCTCATCTTGTGTCTAATAATCACACTTCGACATTTTGAGTCCTCAATAGTCAATCGAACCTCATCCTCGCTCCACCGCTTGTCTTACGTTCGTTCGTCCCCATCCTAACCCAAACTAACCCACCCAAGTGAAACCGAAGTATTCCAATTTCAGAATGTTAGTTTAAAGAATTTTTTGACTGGGGTTGGACTAACTTAATAAGATATTAGGTTCAATTGGGTTGAGAAAATTTTATCCCAATGCAAACCGCTCCACCCAATGCCCACCCCTACTAGTAGTGCCCAATACTTGATTAGAGTTGGTATGGTAAAATAAAAAAAGAAGTATAGATTTTAAGTATATAATAAAATCTGTGTAAAAAATATAAAATAAATAAAAATTTAGAATAATTTATTCAAATTTTATATATGAAAAAGGAAAATAATATAGAGAATTTATAGTCTACAGAAAACTCTTTTTAGCGTGGTGCTATTGTTGTTTTTGTACGGCTTATATGAAATTGTTTTTATTTTTTAAATGATTTTATGGATTTTAAGAATAAATTTATGAAATAAAATTTTATTAAAATTTATTTCGATAGATTATTCTTTAAAATAATAAAATAAAAAATTTATTTGGAGAACTATATTTTTGTGTTGTTAACTATTTTCTTATTCTCTTCGTGCCCTTCATTTGATTTGGCTATTGAACTTCCATAAGAAAAACCCTTCGTTTTGCTATTAAACTTCCATAGCAATTTAACAAAACTGTTCTCTTGTTCCCTTTGTTTTGCTATTGAACGTCCATAGCAATTTCCTTCCACCGGTAACACCCTTCTAGTTCTAATATTCACATGCTACATTTCGTCTTAAAAGAATATGAAGCGTCACTCCACACCATCAACATTTCTCCGCGTATGCCTTCTTGCACCAGGCCCATCTTTTCGTTTTGTCCCTTTCTGCTAGCTTCAACAACTTTTCAGCCCGAGGATATAACGTCCTTCTGGTAGATAGACGCAACTTCGGGTCCGGCAAACAATTTGGCTGAGAAAAAAGAAGTTGTATTGAATTACCTTACGGTTACAACTACATTAGATGTATGGAATAGTGAAGTGGCTAAATAGGTGCGAATAAATACCAACTGGATTTTGACTTTGTTCATTTGTTTCATCATTCTCTTACCAGTTTAGGAACATTAACAACGACTGGATGTTTACCATGACTTTGCTGTTGCTACTCCAAAAACCAAAACTACTCTTTCTTTTTTAATTGAATGATGTATTTAAGGTTTTCCCCTCTCAAGAAATTTTTTAGATTTAAACTTTTACACATTGATAACTCAAATTTATTTGAAATTAGTACACTTTCACTAAATCCGCACCTTCTTGAAAAACTGCTTTTTTCATTTTTTTTTTCAATATTTATAATGATTTTGGCCATTTTTGCAGAAGATAGTTGCTGCCTGCTCTAGGCAGCACAGCGAGAGTCAGATAAAATACGTCCAAATTCACTTCCATGGCCGAAACGTGCTTCGCCATGTAACTTTCTCGCGTCTCTCTCTTTTCGCCTTAGGGGGTTCGGGCTATATATATCTTAATTACTTGATTTTATTTGAAGCATATATTCTATGTAATTCAGATATTGAGGTAGCAACTGGGTTGGGAGCAGGGTATAACGAAGCTAGTGGTTGAGTCAGGCTCGCTGGTTGCTGTTCAAATGCTTAAGCAAGGTGTTAAGGATTCCTATCCCAACGCCACGCTGGTTAACTACATTCGGCATGCCTGTGCTCGGAGTTGGGAGATGGATCTTAACTCTATCTACAGAGAATGCAATGAGGTGGTTGACTGGTTAGCTCAGTGGTGGAATTTTAAGGTGGCTCCCCCAAATTTTTTAGAATTTTTAGTACTAAAAATTTAAAAATTATATATAACTTTAAAAACATCATACAAAATTTATATGGCTCCCTAAAACGTAAAACAAATGAATTTTTGTATAATTTGTATAGTATTAATCTAAATCAATCAATATTATATAATTATTTTTTGTTAAATCTATCAATACAATTTAAATAGATATCATAACTTATACATATATTAAATTATTAGGAATATAGTAACACAAAAAGAACAATAAAAAAGAGAATTTTTTATATTAATAATTTTAGTACTTTATCCAATATTAAATATATCACTCAATATTTTCATAATTAATAAGAGAAAATTAATTTAAACCTTTGACTTGAACATTTTATTTTTTATGCTTGTCTAACTATGTAGATTTAAATAATTTATTAAACACATTTAATTCGCATTGAATTAAATAAAAATAAATTATTTAAATATATTTTATTTGATTTATTATTTAAATTTATTTATATTCAAATGATTTTATAACTTTTAAATATTATTGAAGCTAATAAATTAGTTCTAGTAGTGAAAATATTCAAAATTAAGGATAATTAGTTCGGACATAATTAGTAATAATTTCATACCTTTGAGAGAATAAACAAGTCTCATTTAAATAGAGTGATATAATTATCTTTCTATTTATTTTAAGTACTTTTGTATTAATATATTATTTTTAAAATAAAAACTTATTCTATAAAAATATATTTTAATATATAAATATGATGTAAAATTAAAAAATTTATATTGGCCCCACAATATTTTAGGTCAAAATCCGTCTCGGGGTTAGCTGGTTCTGCCCTGGAGGTGCATGGCGACATCGAGATATTTACCAGTTATCCAAATGGGTGCAGTTTATTTTTCGCCGGAGACTGCATGGGGACTTCGTTTCCCCGTTTAGTTAGCCGCTTGTTGTTGTTCTTGTTTTCCCTTTACCTCCAAAAACAAAGATATTGAGGTAGGAATGTACGTTTATGTTAAAGCAAACCCACTATTCACGTGCCTTTTCTAACTTAATCTGTTGTATAAAGTTGCAGTTAAAACAATCGTCTTCTTTTAAAAAAAAGTTTGTTTTTTTTAGAGCGATGAGCGGATTGGGTTATATTTTATCTGTATTATTTAAGCATATTTTATTGAAGGATTTTTCTCAAGGAATGAACAGAAAGTGGGTTTGCAGGATGAGGGACGGTGCTGCAAGTCTTGGGATGGGCAAGTATTGGCTGACTGGGGCTTTGATTCTGCTGGGGTTGTTGCTGGGTAGTGTTGGCGTGGAAGGGTACCCAGTTGAGGATCTGGTCGTGAGTTTGCCTGGCCAACCCAAGGTTGGATTTAGGCAATTTGCTGGGTATGTCGATGTAGATATCAAGCATGGAAGGAGCTTGTTCTACTACTTTGTGGAGGCAGAGAATGACCCTGACAAAAAGCCTCTCACCCTTTGGCTCAATGGAGGTTTGTACTCTTTTACACCTCTTCGGTTTCAAGAATCTCCTTATCATATTTTAGAAATGGCAACGTTTAATCATCGTTCTCCTTTTCTTCTCCCTTTGCTTGCTTAATATTTGAGTTTCAGATTTGGTTTAAGTAAATGAATCCTCATGTGGGAAGTTTGAGTCAATTTTCATTGTTCTTTATTTCATTGTTTCCCGTCCTCTTTCTTCCATTATTTTATCCTTCGTTTTTTCATTCTTTTTAGGCGTGCAACGGGTTAGTCTGTCTTATTTTATTCAAATTCTGTTGTTTCTCTTAGCTAAAACAGACAGATACCATCTATTTGTCTTTTTGTTTCTAACAATTCAGGTATTGTTTTGTCTTACTAATTAGAGAATACTGTTTCTGCATGCTCCCCTCTCTGCTGTTTGGGTTTGGCAGATACCGTGGATCAAGCATTTAAGATAACTATAGCTTGTGGGTCTAATCAAATTTCTGTACTACCTCAGTTCACAGCTGACAGAAGCCTTTAAGAAAAAATACTGTTATTAGTACAAACCCTTAGAATACTCTAAAGGTACCAATGAGAGAAGGAAGGTAAAATAATCAGAGTTTTAAACATCACTCAAATTTATCTTTAGAATACTCTAAATATTTGTTTATCCAACATTTTTCTTAGGAAAAAACAACACTTTTTCAAATGGTGTTATGGTAACGGCTACATCAAATCAATCGATAGAGATTCTTACTTTTTTGAAATTATCTGAATTATTGTCAAAGGAAGCAATTGCCTTCTTTTATTGGTGAATGACTGGCAAATCAAGTTTACTGTCGCTATTAAGTATGACTGAAATTTCTCATTAAAAGTTCATCAAAGATAAACAAAAATGCATTTTCTGCATATTTTTGTTCCGCAGGATAATGCCGAATTTTGAAGCCTAAATGTTACTCAAGACTGAACTCTAACGAATGCTCCCATTACCATTTTTTTAGCGTTGACTCTCCAAGACTTTGTTTCTTGGTTTTAAATTTTAATGATGCAAGTGTGCTTCTTCAGGTCCGGGATGTTCCTCCATTGGAGGAGGTGCCTTTGCCGAATTTGGCCCTTTTTATCCTAGAGGTGATGGGCGTGGTCTCCGAAGAAATTCAATGTCTTGGAATAGAGGTATGGCAGCGTGACACTTTCAAAACAAGTTTTTGACATGAGTTTGCCTCTTAATGTTGGGGAATTTTGCTGCAAACGGATAACTTAGTACTGTGTCTTTTACAGCATCCAACCTCCTCTTTGTGGAGTCTCCTGCAGGAGTTGGTTGGTCATACTCAAATACAACTTCAGATTATAACTGTGGAGATGCGTCCACTGGTAAACAGAATGGCTTGCCTTTTCATTCGAAGTCGTCTTCTTCTTTAATTCTATTTTTAATCAAACAGAGTCTGATTAGGTGCTATATCATTGGAAACACAGTGAAAGAAGCGAACCATTCAATCCCCTTCATTCAGCCCTCCCAAAATCTGTGTTAAATTGTGGGAACAAATTTATAAATACTAATTGAAAATCAATTTTATAATTTATAAATACTTTTGAATGAGCATGAACTCAATTCTTTGGTTTTTGGCAGCCAATGATATGCATATATTCATGCTGAAATGGTACGAGAAGTTTCCAACATGCAGATCAAGGGAGCTGTTCCTCACTGGAGAAAGCTATGCAGGTCCAATAAATAATGATCAAATCCCAATTTCAGCATCTATTTTATTTGATTGAAAATTTGATGTAAATCTCGTGTTTCAAAATAATCCATTTATTACCTGAGCAGATTCAGTTGAGGTTAAACTTTTTTATTATATTTTGCTTTGTGTACATGTTAATAATCTATGCCATAATTCCCAGATGGGCAAGCTATTAAATTATGATCCCAATTTGCCTTCATATTTTTATTTTCGTTGCTATATATATTTTCTGTCCATTTTTGTTTATTTTGCTTCTCATTGCCTTGTTCCCATCACATAATTTGGGTTCTTAATTTTTTTTAATGTTGTTTGAAACGCAGGACATTACATACCCCAACTAGCTAACGTTCTGCTGGACCACAATGCTCATTCAACTGGTTTCAAATTTAATATCAAAGGAGTTGCTGTAAGATCCCAGTCATTTATAAATCTTTTGGTTTTTGCTGTTTAATGAAGTCAATTTCTTTGTTACATTTTGAATAGTTGATGTTATTTGAGCACATCTATTCTCACATAATAAAAACTAATCTTTATTTATTGTATGTGATAATGTGTAGATGTAATTATATAAGAGTATACTTTTCGATGTTTGTTTGAGAGTTTATCATACTAACCCCTTGGCTTTCTCTCGTTAGATTGGAAACCCACTTCTTAAACTTGATCGGGATGTTCCAGCAACATATGAATTCTTCTGGTCACATGGAATGATTTCTGATGAAATTGGCCTTGCCATTATGAATGACTGCGATTTTGAGGATTATGTCTGTGCAAGTCCTCACAATGTGTCCCAAGATTGCAATGATGCTATCTATGAAGCAAATGGCGTTGTTGGTGACTATATAAACAGTTATGATGTGATTCTGGATGTTTGTTATCCATCCATAGTTGAACAAGAACTGAGATTGAAAAAGATGGTACTCTTCCTCTTCCTTAACTGTTCGGGGGATGTTTTACTCTGTAATGCTTGCAAATAAATTTTTGGATCACTACTTTATTTTTGTATAAAGTTCACTTAAGTATGAGTTTTTAAATTTATTGGATCTCATAAGGCAATATGTGTAACCTAATAAATATAATTATTAGATTTTGTAAAGTAAAAATTATGTAAAAGGAATAAAAGCATAGAAATATTGGAATTCATAAATTCTTATAATTATTGCTCTACTTCAATGCAGGCTACTAAAATGAGTTTGGGTGTAGATGTTTGTATGAGTAATGAGAGAGACTTCTATCTCAATCTCCCCGAGGTTCAGAAAGCTCTTCATGCAAACCGTACTAATCTACCTTACAATTGGTCTACCTGTAGTAGGTAAGCATTACATGCTTTAGTAAAAGATTTGTAAACTTCTCTTCTCTGTTTCTTTTATAACTCAAACTAAGGAGCTAAGTGTGATGATACCAGAAATTGAATTTCATGAGCTTGCGTAACTTCAATTCTCAAATTTCAAATTTCCCTTCTGATCCTCACATTTTTTTTTTCTTTTGGCACAGCATTTTGAATTATAGCTATGCTGATGGCAACATCAACATCCTTCCAATTCTCAAAAGGATAGTTCAAAATCATATCCCAGTTTGGGTTTTCAGGTAATATGAATACTCACCAGCGTTGCCTATTGCTACTATATATTTTTATGTATACTAATTACTTAAATGTTAAATTGATCACAGTGGAGATGAAGATTCCGTTGTCCCATTACTGGGTTCCCGAACACTCGTCCGTGAACTAGCTCATGACTTGAAGCTCAAGATTACAGTCCAATATGGAGCTTGGTTCCACAAAGGCCAGGTACTCAATATTAATTACAAAGTGCTGCTATTTATACAAAGGTTTACTGCACAAAAATTTATTAAGGACCAGTACTTAATGATGCAAAATTGCATTGGTCATTAAAGACCGGTTCCTAATGATGCATTGGGTCCTAAACCTTTGTGAACTCAATATGTTCCCATTTTCTTGCAGTATATGCATTTTTACATGGAAAACTATTTTCAACAATTTTGCAATAGATGCATTAAGTTTTGAACTAATAATAATTGGTATCATTTAGGTTGGAGGTTGGACAACTGAGTACGGAAATTTGTTGACTTTTGCCACTGTAAGGGGGGCTGCTCATATGGTACCTTATGCACAGCCATCAAGAGCACTGCATTTATTCAGTTCATTTGTGCGTGGCCAGAGATTGCCAAACACAACAAGTCCTTCAATTGATTAATAAGAGACTTACCAATTGAAAAGATTTGGCATCTTTACCGTCTATTTAATTTTTAATTATGTATAAATTTCTTGACCTAAAGGTCATAGAATAAGAAAACAGATAAAGAGAAATTGAATTATTTGCATCATAATCAATTGTAAAGAAAGAAAAAGGAAAATTATAAAATTCCATTCTTCTGTGTGTGTGAGACTAAAGATTCATCCCATTGCATCGTCCTGCATTCTTTTACTAGGAATTGAGTTTTTTGTGCTTTTAAAACCTGATAGTGATATCAACATTTTTTAATCTATCAATTACTTTTATTAAAAAGAAATCTTATCAAAAATTTTTTTATTAACATAAAAATTAGATTACTAGCATCAGTAAATAAAATAATCCATATTTTATATAAAGATAAATTAGTTCTGATGAAAAATTTTACTATTTTTTTGGAAACACACGAAAAGTCAAAGAAAATTTTATAACTGTTAAATGGTGGTAAAATTTATAGGTAATTATATTTACAGACGTTACTATCATCTGACTTTGTGTACATGTTAATCATTATGTGAGAATAAATGTGCTTATTTTTTGTTAGAATTATAATTACTATTTAATATAAGCAAGAGTGCAAATGAGTTGTAATGAGGTTGAAATGACACATAAACATAAAGCCAAAAGCGGAGTGCGAAGTGACAAGTGAGCTTCAAGAAAGAGAAAGGGTTGGGATTTTGGCGAAACCTTTTGATCCGATAAAATTGGAGTGGTATGTGATTTAAGTAAAAATATTTTAAAAAATTAAAAATTAAAATATTAAATTAAAAAAATTATAAATATAAAAATATAAATATAACTTCACTGGTAAAATTGTCATACGTTTTGCATGCGCAACTTTCAAAGTACACTGTTGTCGTGTAACTAGGTTTGTTCCCAGTATGGCACCAACAGATTCTAATATGTAATTTTTTTTAAGAAAATAATTTTACGTTATTAAGTTTACAATTCAGTCATGTTTCGTTTTTATATTTTAAGTTTAGCTGATGTATTTTAAAAATTTGGCCACGTCTAATGTAGCGGAAAAATGTGTAGCACTAACAAAACCCTTTGCTTTAATGTCCTTAACCAACCCACGTATGACCAAATCGCCCTCACCCTCCACTGATATTCTCGTTGCCCCGTAAGTGTCAAGCACACACCGTAAGTGTCAAGCACACATGCTCAACCACCACCTTGTGCAGTAATCCTTGTCGGATTCTGAAACTAGTATGAAGTGTTTGATTCAAATAGGATAGAAAAAGAAAAAAAAATTCTTGTTTAATTTCATATAAGGAAGAGGAGAAAATAAAAAATAAAGATTATTTTTCTCTTAAAAAGAGAAAGAATTTTAAATCAAAAAATAATGTATTATTATATTATTTAAAAAAATTGTTAGATTATAGAGATAAGAGTAATTTTAAAATTAAGAAATATAATTAAAAATAATTTAATTATCATAATTTAAAATTTTTAATAATTTTTTTTAAATTTTTTATTTTTAGAAGAAAAATAAAATGAAAAAAAAAAATTTAACTCCTTATTTTTTTTTCCTCACCCCTCTAAAAATTTAAATCAAATAAGAAATTTTAATTAAAATCCCTTTCCTTTCCTCTAACCAAACATTAGGTTAAGATTTCAATTTAGTTCTGATTGTGTTTAAGTTTTCATTTTCTACTACACATTGTTTCAATTCCCTTTCTTCAAATGTCTAGATCTGGATTCTGAATGCGTTACTTTAGGTAAGTGAGCTCGTTTCCCTCTTTTTATCCTAGATTTGGACACTGATTGTGGGTACTTGGATCTGTGCCTGATTGCAGTCATTGGTGTCTACGGACGCAAACACTTAATTTTGTTTTAAATCTCAAAAATAAAATAAATTTATGATTAAATTTAAAGTTTTTATTTAATTTAAAAATATTTAAGAGTTTAAAAATAATTAAAGTAAAATATTTAAGGATTTTTTTTAGAGTCTTTTATTAGTTTTGATCCTTTTTTCTTATGTTTTCTTTTAGAAAAATAAAATAAAAATGGGTACAACTTTGGTGAAAAGTGCAATTTAGTTAATTTCTTTGTTTTAGTAGTAATTTTTTCAAAATTTATTTTAATTAAAATACAAAAATTTAAGAATATTTTATGTATTTTTTGAAATAATTAATTTTTATATTTTAAAAAAGAAGAGAAAATATTGTCTTTACTATTAAAGACTTCCACGCTCAATATTTAAAATAATCTGGCACATCAAACTCTCAACAGTATTTTTTTTAATATTTTTATATTTACACTTTTATATATATAATTTTATCTATAATTATCATTTCTTTCATTTATTTTTATTTTAATTTTTTAATTATATTTTTAACAAAATCTACTTCAGCGTAGGGGATACATTATATCCCCTACATTTCTCTTTTTTTCTTCTTTCAAATTTAAACATTAATGGCTTCTACCGGTCTTTCAATCATTCACATGCTCTCCCAAACCAATCAACAAAATCTCTGAGCTTGAAGTCGTTCTAGTATAATTCTTTCTATCCATCAACCATTTAGCAAAATCATCGAGTTTTAATGGAGCCAAAAGCTTGCCTACGAAGGATGACAAGGGAGCGTCCTATAAATACTCCTCTTCTCCTTTCAAGGGAAGGCATGGAGATTTGTACACAGATACTTACTGTCACTCTACCTCTTCTACACTTTTTTGTCTAACTTAGGCAAAGCTCGTGAGTTCAGCCAAGGTATCTCTTTCCAGGTACATAAAAACAACTCCTTTCATGGTTTAAGAGCAAGTCTAATCACTCTCTAGTTCGACTATTTCGTTAGTGATTGAGATAGGCATTTTGGCTTTCTTCTTTATTTTAGCATTCTATCCATAATGTAGAAAGTTGAATCAGATTGACTTTTGAAAGTTTTATTCTCAACATGTAGTTGTACTTGGATTTTTCAATATTTTGATTTTCCAAATAATTAATATAAAATTTTGTTTTTAACAATTTATTTTGTGGTTTCATAAATATAACAAGTGCGTTGTATTGATTTGAGCCTCTTTTAATTATGCATTATGTATAATTTTTTTTTGAAAATTCTAAGAAGAGAAAATAAAAACTGAGTGAGCAGTAGGCGACCCGTGGCAAAATTATGCCCCTCCCTTCCTCTGCACTCTCGGTGTAGAGGCAAGAGAAGGTGCACTGCAACTTTTGCGAGGTGCGATGCACCTTATCATTATTTATATTTAATTAAGTTGAATTTTTATTTTTGAAAAAATAAAAGTTGATCCTAAGTTTTAAATTTTTCTTATATAATTATACAAATTTTTGGGACTTTAATTGGTCACAGTAATAATATTTAAGAGTATTTTTGTGTGCTTTTAAGAATAAATTCTCTTATTTCTTATTTTTTAAAAAAAGACATGCATCTCACAAATTTATATGCGATTTTTATTTTAATAAATAATAAAAATAAATATTAGTTTAACAAGTGGCGGGCTGCAGAAACAAATTCTCCCATTTTACAACACTTTATCGTTTTTTGTATTTTTCATTTTTTAAAATTTGAATTTAAGTGAATTTAAATTAAAATGTAAATTTTTTAGGATTTGAGGGAGCCCAAACAAAAAATGTTCTTATGTCGTAAAAAAAACTATTTGACTTTTATAGTCCCTTTTTAAACCTTTATAATAATTTTAGTGTAAATAAAGAAAATTGAACATATTTAAAAATAAAATTTAAAAAAAAAGTTGAGCAAAAATTAATTTAAGCTACCTAAAAGAATAAAAAGGGGTTCTAAAAATATATAGGAAAATCTTAATACTTCATTAACCCTTGGAATTTTCTTACTTTACCATCTAAATTGTTAAAATTAAAAATTTCACCCAAAATTTATCTAAATTTTATTTCCTTCAAAAAGATAATTCAAAGATAGATTAATTAGTAAATCATTTAAAAATTCAATAATAATCTTTTGATTATCTCGAGAATAATAGTTTTAATTTAAGCATTGCCTTAAGAATATGGGATCTACACCATTAATTAATCTTTAAATTTTTAAAATTTAATTTTACACCCCAAAATTTATTAAAATTCATTTCTTTCAAGAATATTATCTAAAGAGAGATTAATTAAAAAATTAATAGAAAGTTCAATGATTTTCCTACTATTTGGAAGATAATGGATACTGTCTTGAGAGTATGTGATTCAGTTGTTCTATTAATCTTCAAATTCTCAAAATTTGATTTCTTCTTAAACATGTAAATTTTCAAAATCATAGTCTAACATAAAGAAAGCATAATTTTAAATTCAAAAAGTAATAAAATACTATTGTGATACTGAAATAGCGCCATAAAAAAATTAATACCTTCTTTACAAATTATCATTTTTTTTAAATTCTTTTTGAACACCAATTTTTTTTAGTCGTCTATTGCGACAAATAGATGTATACCTGATATGAGGAACAAAATTCTCTTCTCGTATTTGCTGACAAAAGGTGGGGCAAATTAACTTAAGAACTACTAAACAGTAGTTGTAAAGCTGCACGTTATGTTATCTTCTATTGCCCTTGGCAGTGATTCCAACTTCTGGATCGCCGTTTCTGAGTGATCAACAGAAAACAAGCGTGTAAAATAATTAAATGCTAACGTCATAATTAATTAACGTAAAGTCGTACAGGATTATTTAAACATCAATTGCTTACTTCACATTCTCATCAAGAATATAACTAATGCTATCTTACGTGGTTTGAGCACACAACTCCCTAGGTTTTCGTTTTATAATAATTAAGATCTTCGGAACACACGCAATATGTGTTTCCACTTATGTGGGGAAGCTTTCATCTCCAACTATGTTGTTCAACCTGTCACATACCACACAATTCTCGTGCGGACATATCCAATTTCATTAACAATGTAATGCTGAAAAAAAAAAAATCGATCATTGATAATAAGTAGAAGTATTTCAATATCATTTTTTTATTATATAAATGAATTATGTATTATAAAATTTAAATAAAAAGATAAATATAAGAGATATACATTTTTAACGTAAAAAATCTATTAATATTCAAGAAAAAATCAAGAGATAAGTTTTGAAAAATATTTTATTATAATAAAAATAATTATAAATATTCTTATAATATATTTTATTTTCTTTTAAATGATATTAAAATTGTAATAATATTTAATAAAATCTTTTAAAAATAATATCTAATATTTTTTTAATATACTTACACTCATATTTTATTAAAAATTATTTAAATTCTCTTTTATCTTACATTCTCAAAAAAATAACTTCTATTTTTTTCCAAGGCTTATCTCTTGTTACTGACTCTTGCTTTGCTCGACCACTTGCTCACCTGCACTTAGCTGAGGGAAAGTACTCATGCCATAAAAGAGAGTAAATTTTTTGGTTGCATAAATCTTCCCAAACTGGCAACCACTTCTTACATTCAAGCAATGTTGAAAAACTACTCTATCGTACTCTGTTCAACCTACCATCTTGTCCCCTTTTGTTTTTTTGTTCCTATGCACATAGATTAAATTTTTTCCAACTTCTCCATCTTATTTTATTTATTTATTTTTTCATGTGCTGGAACCGAACCCGCAATTGGTATTTCCAATTTACACCAAGCTAAGTTGAAGTTGCATTATTTAAAAGAGGACCAACTTATAGTTCCACTTCCTGTAGGTAACTGCCCAAAGTCACTGTAACACTTCAGTAGCATAGACCAACCCAGCGAACGCAAAGCATGCAGACCTGCACCTACCTTAGCACTCAAACCCATGCATGGACTCCAAATGGCCGAGACCGGACGCACTGCCACCTCATACCACGGGTTAAGACTATGGCGGCAGCGTTACCACCAGCGGCAATAGGAAAGACCCACTCATTGCCGCCAGAGAAAATAGAAATTTTCAAGTCCCTGGAGGGGTGGGCCTCCCAGCGGGTCCTGCCACTACTAAAGCCAGTTGAGCAAAGCTGGCAACCCCAAGATTTCTTGCCTGACTCCTCGTTACCGTTCGACGAGTTCATTGATCAGGTAAAGGCCCTGCGTGATCGGACAGCTGAGCTTCCAGATGATTTCTTTGTGGTTTTAGCGGGTGATATGATCACTGAGGATGCTCTGCCCACATACCAGACCATGGTAAACAGCTTTGATGGGGTTAGGGACGAGACTGGAGCAAGCCCAAGCCCATGGGCTGTATGGACCCGGGCTTGGACTGCTGAGGAGAACAGGCATGGGGATTTGCTCAGAACCTACCTGCACCTATCGGGTCGGGTTAATATGCGGATGATTGAAAAGACAATCCAATACTTGATTGGAGCTGGCATGGTAAGTTTTTCTCTTGTTTATTTGCTAGAGCCAGAGTTTTAAAAAGATGAGAAATGCAAAACATGCAGTTGCTTTCTATTAATAAAATTGAAAAATCTTAAAACTGGATATTGCATTGTGGCAGGATCCGGGATTGGAAAATAACCCATATTTAGGCTTTGTATACACATGCTTTCAAGAGCGAGCCACTTTTATATCGCACGGCAACACGGCTCACTTGGCTAAGAAAGGAGGTGATCAGGTGCTTTCGCGCATATGTGGAACCATTGCAGCAGACGAAAAGCGCCACGAGAATGCCTACGCTAGAATCGTCGAGAAGCTGCTAGAGGCAGATCCCACGGGAGCAATGGTTGCCATCGCCGATATGTTGCAAAAGAAGATTATAATGCCGGCCTACTTGATGCACGATGGTCGGGACCCACAACTATTTAAGCATTTCTCTGCAGTAGCCCAACGACTTGGTGTATACACAGCCAATGATTATGCAGACATCTTGGAGTTCTTGATTGGACGGTGGAGATTAGAGAAGTTAGAGGGATTAAAGAGCGAGGGAAAGCGCGCACAAGATTTTACGTGCGGGCTCCCACCGAGGATTAGAAGGTTGCAGGAGCGAATTGATGAGCGAGCCCTTAAGATGGAGCCAAGTGGCGTGAAGTTCAGCTGGATCTTCAACAAGGAGGTTGCACTATGAGATTATTAAATATATTGCGAAATGCAGGTCCCATTTCTCAAAGCATAAAGATCCCTTAAATTGTCCCTCTACTCATCTTAAGGATGCAATTAATACGTATCCCCTGCTTCAAAACCTCGCGCGACTCGTTTCCTTTCAATTGCATGTCTGTTATTGTGAACCTGTACTTGTGCAATAAGTAATTGTAAGTTGTGGAACATGCTTACTGTGCATGGTATATGTTTTAATTTGAGTTTAACGTTAATGCCATCTTTTAAGCGATTGCATTTGCAGAACTTCTTTTTTTTTAAAAAAAGAAATACTATGAGATTAAATTTTTACTAAGATTTAAAATTAAATAGTTTCGCCTCTCTTAATAAGGCAATGTTTACGATTTGAGCTCAAACATTTAATTTAAATTTCAACTTGAAGTTATAATTAATTTTTACTATACCAATACTTTGTTAATATTTGTGACGCATCCTTTTGATTTATAAGTAAGCATGTATTCAAGGTCATTAATTATGATAAGTCTATAAATCAAATATTGATCAATATTGTTATCATGTTTAAGTATCAATTTAAGGATGAGAATAGTGAAAATTTTTAATATAACCATTGTATTTGTTTCTCTTAATATTTGTTACAACGATAATTAGCTAGATAAGTACTAAAACAAATGTAGTTTTTCATATTTATTTTTTCACAAATTGTCCCCACATTGTAAGATGTCGAATTTCAAAGATGTCATCAATAAAGTGAAAATTTTAGCGCGTTAAATATAAATTTAAATTTTTTAAATTTTTTATAATTTTAATATTTTTTTATTTTTCCTCCAAATTTAATAAATATATCCACTTTTTTCTTTCTCTATTTTTCTCTTATTTTAATTTTGTATCAATCTTTTTTCAAAGTTTCTCTATCACAGAGGAACCCGATCCCATTAAATACCGGCTCACAATTCATGGTGTGAATACCTCAACCAAGACAGTGATTGTCAAATTTGAGCTGCCGTCTTTTTTGATGTTTGAGTTTGGACAGTGCCACGAAGTTAAAGTTACGCATTTAGGTTCTATCAGTTTGATTTTTGATAGGATCAACGAAAAGATAACTTTTTTTTTGACACATACAAGTTGTCTGATAAGTTTTATATATAAAAAAAATTTATTTAAAATAATTTTTATTTAAATATTTGACTACATCTTAAGTAAATTAATTTTTATTTATTGAGCGAAGAATCTTCCAAAAATATTTAACCTTTTTTTTTATTATTTTTGACCTATTGATATGACATAGCGTCAATAAGTGATGTAACACACACAAGTTCAAAATGCCAATGTTTTCATGTTGGGACCGCCTTATGACTTTATGCAAAGATACTTTTAGACTTGGTGCGCATGTAAGTAAGATAATGAAATTATATATGCAGCAAATATACTTGGACTGGATAAAAGGGTGATTAATATTTAAAAATATTGGTTGAGCCATACCCAATAGAAATGCGTTAATACCTAGTTATCTTGTATGCATCAACCAATTTATTCAGCTCTTCAACAGAATTAACCCGGAAAAAAGTCCGCTAAATATCATAAAGGATATAGTGGTAAAGAAAAACAGTATTGAAGAACAGGCTTCAATATCATTAGCTTTCTAAACAATGTGCCAGTATGCCGTTAAAATTCATTATAATAGAATTGTAGTGAGTTTGAATTCTCATGATCGTTACAAGATCATGCATCAAGTCAAGGCACGTGAAAGTGAAAGAAATCAAATGTTTGCACCTATAGAAACCTTTTCTTTCCCATTCTTTTTCTTTTCTCAAATATAAATTCCTTAACATGTTTTTCATACATAATATTAATAGTGCTACTTAACATGCTTCTCTTTTGGATATTTTTATTAAAAAAAAATCTTTGTAACCAATGGATCATCATGATAATTTTTTTATAAGGAGAAGTCGAGCAAATTAGGCAGGACGAATTCAATGGAAGGCATTCATCAAAAAACTCAGGGTCAAGGAGGAAGCAATGCGAACACTCCCAAAAGCTATTTTTGGGTACGACTCACTTGTTAGTCCACTAAGCTCAAAACTATGGTGATTTTTGACTTGAGGTCTTGCTACTTTTATCTAAGCAAAAACTTTTTTTCTGCGAAAGATAATTTATGAAATGCTCGGAGAAATAATAAGTGACCACTCTATTAAATAGAGGAAGTCGTTAATAATTCTATATAAGTGTTTTTTTTTTTGAAAAATCTATATAAGCTTTTTTTTAGAGTGGTGACACACTTTCTCACTGTATGAGTTTCTTTAGATGAAAAGTGACGAGACTCTTAGTTAATTAACGTTAGCTATTAACAATAAGAGAAACGAACATTATTGGCTGTGAAGAAATTTGAAGGCTTTTAGAGCGCCCTAGGTTGGTTTGTTTCATGATGCCTTCAAATTGAAGGGCCAACAACATTGTTGTCTCCTTATCATCAATCCAGCAAATTGAAAGGCCAACAACATTGTTGTCTCCTTATCATCAATCAATCCAAGTGAAAGGTTTGATGAAGCACTTGCTGCCTTTCATTTTCCCCTTCCTTCTTTGATGTATATGGGGCACAGGTGGCAAGTGCCATTTTCTATCAATAATTAAGAGATTGCAGAATGCAGAGTGATCAAAAATTTAAAGGAGGTGTCCGCACCCACAAATATCCAGAGCTTCACATGGTAATTTTACTTAGATGCTGATCATACCAGGGTGGGATGCAAATAAATATGTTGGATTCCGAAATTTGAATAATGGAGAAGAAATATATAATTTATTAAAAAATGATAAGAAGAAAAAAATTATATTTAAAAATTTTTATTTCTACTTTATTTTTAATTAAATATTTGTATATTTAATTACAAATTAATTAATTGAATTATTTATTTTTATAAATGAGTGTAACTGAATACATAGTAAAGTGATGTAATAAAAAAAATAAAGACAACATAATAATTCTTAATAAATTTTTATCTTATTTTAAATGATAGTAAAAATAATTATAAAATTTAATAAAAATATAAATATAAAATAAATATATCTAATATTAAAATTTAAAAAAATTATGGAGGCATTTACCCCATATTACATAAGGTGGGTCTTCCCCTGCATATTCACTACTCCATCTTTAACAGTGTAAAATCCATTAGCAATCTTGTATTATTTGACGTATTTCCAAAGGAATTAACCAATTTCATAAATATAAATGGCCTCCACAATCGTAATTTACTACTACGTGTTTATCTGTAGTTGAAAGCATTTGATTATATATAAATGACGTATTATTTGACGTGTTTGGCGGGGGAATTAGGTATAATACACTAGATTTGATATTTTTTTTATATTATATACTTAAAATGAGTTTAAAAATGAGACTTATAAATTATATTTAAATATAAAATAAAAATAAAAAATATCAAATTTGCATAATATTAACCAATGATAATTTCATAAAAATATTTTTACTATGTATTCGTTTGGACTTTTATATAATAAAATTATAAATTTAGTATATTACGTTGGTAATGTCTTCTCTAAGAAAATCAAACATTTGAAAACTTAAAAAACTGAATGGACGCAAGATCCAGGAGCCGGAAAAACCCCTATTTAGGGTTTGTGTAGACCTCATTCCAAGAGCGAGCCACCTCTATATCATGTGGCAATACGGCTCGCCTAGCAAAGGAGAACGGTGATTCGGTGCTGTCTCGCATATGTGGCAGTATTGCGGCAGATGAGAAATGGCACGAGAATGCCTATGCTAGGATCGTTGAGAAGCTCTTAGAAGTGGACCCAACGGGAGTAGTGCTAGCCATTGCAGACATGATGCGCAAGAAGATCACAATGCCAGCGCACTTGATGTACGATGGACGGGACCCACTGCTATTCAAGCATTTCTCTCTAGTGGCCCAACGGCTTGGTGTATACACAGCCAATGATTATGCGGACATCTTGGAGTTCCTAATCGAATGGTGGAGATTGGAAAAGTTGGAGGGATTAAGGAGCGAGGGAAAGTATGCACAAGACTATGTGTGTAGGCTAGCACCAAGGATTAGAAGATTGCAGGAGGTAGTTGATGAGCGAAGGCACAAGATGGAGCCACGTGGTGTGAAGTTCAGCTGGATCTTCGACAAGGAGATGCCCGTGTGAGAGAGAGAATTTGTATACTCAAAATGAGTCATTGGGGTGACAAGGATCCTATCACTGAAGGGTTCATTTGAACAAATCCTAAACTGCATCAAATCTATCTTTGTCAATGGTGTAGACTGTAAAGTGTCAAAATAGCTCGCAATTGGCACTTTTGTTCTGGCTTTTAGTTCTCTTTGCCTTGACCTAACCATATGCATGCGGAATTTTTGAAGTGTAGAAGGCAGAATTCTAAGTTAACAAAATATGCTTGCCCTGGCTTTTGGTTAGACTAAAAAAGCAAAAAAATAAAATGTGAAATGAATATGCAGGTCAAATTAATTAGAGAAAAATAAAAGGATAAGGATATGCACATAAGAATAGGGGGAGGAAACTGAAGAAAATAGAATATTAAGAATGCGTGTCAAATTGATTTGAGAGTGAAAAGTGGAAAAGAGCATGCAAAATGTGTCAAAAAAGAAAAGAGAAAAATAACAAAAAGAAGACTTAGAAATGTAAAACCCATTTCAAACTAATAATTTGTTAGCAAATCAACACATTTCAAATGTACCTAGCTTCATGAGTACTAATATTTTGAAACTGAAATGATAATTTGGTAGTGTGATCATGATAAATAGTTAATTACTTTAAATGATCATTGTAACTAATATGACTAGGGGTGACAATTACCTTCAACTGAATGAGAATCCGTAGGAAATATCCAATCTAAGCTGGGAGGCAATGAAAATTTTCTCTCCAGAGAGTGGGGGCTAAGGCAAAAATTTTCCTCGTTATAATTTTGAGAATAAGGTGAGAATCTTATTGCTCATTCTGCAGAGATTTTGAAATGAAAATTTATTATAATAATCCTATATGATAGTTAAATGATATATAATATAAAGGATAAATTAATAATTACAAATATAGTTAATAAATAAATAAATAATTCTTAAGTTATTCATGTTCAAAAAAATTGTTTAAAAAATTATAAATTTTTAGATTTCAAGGATACCCACTCATCACCAGAATTGGGAATAGGAAAAATTTTTCTTTATCCTCGAGGTCGAAGTGGAGACGGGAGAAAATTTTTTTCTCAAAATTGAGAAGTAGGTGGCCACTCCCCAACCTGCCATGTTGTCATTCTTAAATATAACCACTTGAAAATTCTATTTTTATTTCAAATTGTAACGTATTAGGATAAATTTAAATATAAAATTGTTATCTAGTGTCAGCGGGCCTCAACTCTATTTTTTATATTTATGTGAATTTTTCTGTTAGCTACAGAGTAAGTCGTTGATGTCTTTAATATTTCACATGCATAGTCGGTCTGACCATTAAAAAAATTGATTCCAACAGTTTTCGCCGCTTATTTTTACCGGTGTGGCCATTACACTATCTTTTGGTTTACTGCCAAGTGGTTTCATGACCAATTAAAGACGGGACCAACGTTATTCATATTTTGTTATTACTTGCTTGGCGGCCAGGCGATTCTCTTTTCTGGGTGATAGAATTGGCCATTAAATGATAAGAGCAAAAAGGACGAAGTATCCATATATAGAACATACATGCGCAGGGAATATGTAATAAGGATGGAAATTGAAAATATAAAACCAAAACATTGGTAGGTCGTAAGGTGAGGGCCATAATAATATGAATTAGTAGCCATTTATATATGAATCAGTAGCCATTTATGGCCTACAATTAATATCCCCTGTTCTTTTGACCAAATTAGTTTCATTCATTTAATTCTTTCATTATAGCCTTACTTTTAGAAAAATATCCGACACGCAAAATTAATATAATTTTTATTAATAAAATATTAATTCAATAAAAATTGATTATGTTTTATGAAGATTTATATTTTTTAATTAAAAATTAATCTCATATTTATTAATAATGTAAGAATATGATATAAAAAATTTAAAAAAAAATAATATAATCTTTTTTAAGAACAAGTTAATAGCAGCTTGATAAGAAGTCGAAACCTAACACGCAAGCTCTGTAGGGAAGGCTCGCGCCTCGCTTATTTTGAAAAAAAGGAAAACAATTTATTTATAAAATGGATATTGTTAAATAATACAGAATTTAAAATAAAATATTAAATTTATTGAATTTTATAACTTAATTTATAAAAAAACAATTAATATTAAATTTTTTAAATTATTATTTAATAACATTTAATTTATAAAATAACAAAGGTGTTGCTAGCTTAGCTAAATCAATTTAAAGTAGGATCAATATACTGATCATTCCGTTTAATACTATGCAGATTGTTGGATTCATTGATATTTCAATTACTTCCCAGTTTCCCTTAGAAAAAGAATTTTCGTGATTTGAACTATGTACAAGAAAGTACCATTCGGGGAGCTACACTGTATTGCGTACTACTCATTAGTGAATTCAACCAAAAGATTTAATGAAAATATGAAAAGAAGTTAGCATTCATACATATATATATATATATAAAATAAAAAGAACAATACCACCCATAATACGTCAGAAACTTATTATGAGATTGGTCTGAAGTTGATAGTTTCTAATATATAACTGCCCAACTGCGATGTAGAATTCAAACTTCAATATTTCGCAGGCCAAAGAAAGAAGCATGCACTCCTACCTCTACCTCAGCACCCAAACTCTACCATGTTTGTAGCATGCAAGACAATTTGCGAAATTGATGGGTTGTTATGCGGTTGGAAGTGCAGGAACAAAAGAAAAGGTATACTTCAAAATGTTATAAAATTAAGAATATCATTTTGTAGTAAAACTTAATTGCTTTAAAGAAGTCTTTTGTAAATTTAATAATTAGAATACTTAGTTTCCCTTTATTTATAATTGTTGATGCCTATATTAAGTTCATTGCCTTCTACCAATGAATATCAATTCACATCATGCATGTTGAACCTAAAGCATGATAATAGCACTTAGTACAAAGGAAAAACTCACTTTTAATTCTCAATAAATGAGAAAACTTGGTTCCAATGCCTATGTTCCACACTTTTTTATGAAAAAACTTGAAAGAAAAGTAAAAAATAAATTTAATTGAGTATTTAATAAAAATAATAGTTGTGGCAAGGATAAAATTTAAAACAAAATAGTAATTAATATTACTTTAATTTTAAAAAATAAAAAATGTAGACATTAAAATGGTAACTATTTTAGATCGAACAAAATAGATAAAAATTATATTTGTTAATGCCTAATACTCAAATTATTAAGAGTTAGTTTTACCTTTGAAAAATGACTCCAACAATTTTGGTTGTTTGTTTATGAGTAATTTATTTGTACCGTGTTTTATATGTAAAGAATAGGGAGCGGGCCTTTTCGACTGACAAACCGAGTTTGTATGCAGCAGGTATCATTGGAGATGATAAAGGAAACTTTATTAAGGGTTTCCATGGAGGTCTTGGTCGTGGTTCCATCTTGAAGGCTGAGTTGTGGGCTATTCTTAAGGGCCTTCAACAGGCGTGGCACATGAGAATAAAGAAAGGCATGGTGGAATCAGACTCTTTGGATGCAGTAGGGAAGATACATGGCCTCAACCAGCTCAACAGGGAAGAAAATAACCTAGTTCTTACCATTCAGGGCTGGCTTGCTAAAGATTGGCAAATGGAGATCCAACATGTGCCAAGGGAACAAAACAAAGTAGTTGACAAGTTGGCAAAACTAGGGAGAAACCGAAATTTTGGGATGAAGATTTTTGATGTTCCTCCGTTTCAGATTCAAGGCTTTCTTCGAAGGGATGTGTTTGGTGTTTTCTTTCTCTTTTTGTATCTTATACCAAAAAAAAGAATATGGGGGCGCTGGTTGTCTTACCGTCCTGGAAGGCCCATAAACTCATTCATAGCTTCAATGACTCCCTTAGCATACTTAGCCATACATAGTTTAATCAGGAATTAAAGATGTTGCAGATATATTATACAATATTTTTGTAAAGCTTTATTGTAAAACTAACTATATAACTAGTAAACAAGGAAATGCAGCAGCACGTAGGGTCAAAAGTTTCTTTATTCGAATATTAAAAATGTTTTAATATAAAAATCAAATTCTAACAAAAAAGCAACTCAATTTTAATGACTCAAACTAAATTCTGTTATAAATTCTTTTTCCACAAAAATGAAAACACAATACAAAGAGGGAAGAAAAACACATATAATAATTTTTTAAAATAAATATTTAATAAAATTTATTTATGAAAATAACAATAATGTAAAGAAAAACATAAAGAAAATTTGTGAAATGTTTAATATTAAATATATATACAAAATTTAAAATAATTTATTAAATACAATATTTAAATTTTAATAAATTTAGCAATTTAAATATTTTAATTTTGAAATAAATATTTAATGAAATTTAATTTATTAGAATAATATAACAAAAATATAGTGGCCTTTATCATTCAAATTAAATACAGTGTGCACAAATTATACCAATTGTAGTGAGTGCCGACCGTACTCCCCCGACCATCACACTATCTAACAATTATAGTGACTCTCCACTCCCACACCCAACTACTTCCTCTTTGGGATATGGATCTCCTACCATGAAAGTAGAGGAGAGTGGGATAAAAAAAAAGAAAATTAAAAAAATAATAAAAAAATTAAGTTTTATATATTAAATTTTAGACAAAGATTAAAAAAAAATTATCAAAGTCAAAAAATAAAAAAATCAGATCCAAATTTCTCTTTGGCACATTTGAATTTGAATTCTTTAAATTATAGGTATATTTTATATAATAAAATACAAAATAATAATTATGTATAAAAAATTAATTATATAAATTATTTTAAAATTTTAAATATAGAATTATTAAAAAGTTTTAATTTAATGTATTTGCTCTCAATAAAATTAAGATAGGAAAAAAATATAAAAATAAAAAAAAACTCACACAATTAATTATAAAATTACTAAAACTAATAAAAAATTAAAAAACTAATTCTACCCTCGGTGGCGTAGCCGTATTCATTTAATTTAATTTGATACATAATAATTTTAATAAAAATATCGTTAATATTATTTTAATTTTTAAAAATAACAATTAAAAAAGATAAAATAAACTTTAAAATTATAATTATTTTAGATCAGAAAAAATATATATGAACACAGATATGATTAACTATTTAATTTTCCTTAAATTTCTCTTTACAAAAAATATTATCTAGTCTAGTTTAAAAATTAAACTACACATTCAAATATATGAAATGTGATAGGAAAGATACACAGGAGGATAAATCGTGTTTATAAAACAATTTCACTTGTATGCAATTATTTATTTTATTTCATACTAATAATGATTTAATTTAACTAAATGTACTGAAAAAGTTAGTGATTGCAATAGTAGGTTAAGCAATATGTGCGTCTGTTAATACATTGCGCAAGTATAGAACTAATTTTATTAAACTTGAATTGAATTGAGAAAAACTAATACAAGAAATTATTTATTTTTAAATATATGGTTTTAAATTAAATTTAAAAATAAAATATGTGATACAAAATTAATTGGAACATTCCTATTTGACCCACGTTGAATGGACCGAAACGCCATAACCTGGTATGGTTCCTGGCCGACAACACGTTCTAGCTTCGTGATTGAAGAGAACACAGTTAAAGTCCTGCGGGACTCTTTAATATTCAACTACTCGTTGATATTGCGTTTTAATTTCCCATTGTGTACAATCATATAACATAGAAATGAATGGTGATTTTTTTTAAATGTAGAATGTATTTTAAAGAATAAAATATAAGTGAATAATTTTTAATAAAAAAATTAATAATTATAATTATTATTAAATATAAATAAATAAATTATAATTTATAAATTTCAGATAGTTATTATTATTAATTTTTTAATAAATAAAAATTAATAATTATCTATTTATATTTTACACTTTAAAATATTATCATACATGATAATGATTTTTTTTTTTTAAATGAATAATAGCAATCCTTCACAAGCAAATTGCTGCACGCTTCCACTTCCTATAAATAATGTGCCCACTCCCGGTCTTAACATGCCAACTCCTAAGCCCAAGCCAAAGAAAGAACCATGCAAACCTATAGCTGCCTCAGCTTCCAAACGCCACCATGCAACCCCAGTGGCCAACTTTGGACACTCCGCCTCCCCAAACTACAATCACCACCGCCCATCTCTGCCGTGGCTGCACCTACAAAAGCCCCAAAGACCCACTCACTACCACCAGAGAAGATAGAAGTTTTTAAGTCATTGGAGGGCTGGGCTTCCCAGGGAATCCTGCCACTGCTGAAGCCTGTTGAACAAAGCTGGCAACCCCAGGACTTCTTGCCTGCCCCCTCATTACCGTTCGATGAGTTCATTGATCAGGTCAAGGGCCTGCGTGATCGCACGGCTGACCTTCCAGATGATTTCTTTGTGGTTTTAGCGGGTGATATGATCACGGAGGATGCTCTGCCTACATACCAGACCATGGTAAACAGCTTTGATGGGGTTAGGGACGAGACTGGAGCAAGCCAGAGCCCATGGGCTGTATGGACCCGGGCTTGGACTGCTGAGGAGAACAGACACGGGGATTTGCTCAAAACCTACCTGCACCTATCGGGTCGGGTTGATATGCGGATGATTGAAAAGACAATCCAATACTTGATTGGAGCTGGCATGGTAAGTTCTTGTTTCGTTTATTTGCTAGAGCCAGAGTTTTAAAAAAAACGAGAAAAGTAAAACAGCAGTCACTTTCTATTAATAAAATTGAAAAATCTTAAAACTGGATATTGCATTGTGGCAGGATCCAGGATTAGAAAATAACCCATATTTAGACTTCGTATACACATGCTTTCAAGAGCGAGCCACTTTTATATCGCACGGCAATACGGCTCACTTGGCTAAGAAAGGAGGTGATCAGGTGCTTTCTCGCATATGTGGAACCATTGCAGCAGACGAAAAGCGCCACGAGAATGCCTACGCTAGAATCGTCTAGAAGCTGCTAGAGGTGGACCCCACAGGAGCAATGGTTGCCATCGCCGTTATGTTGCAAAAGAAGATTATAATGCCGGCCCACTTGATGCACGATGGTCGGGACCCACAACTATTTAAGCATTTCTCTGCAGTAGCCCAACGACTTGGCGTATACACAGCCATTGATTATGCAGACATCTTGGAGTTCTTGATTGGACGGTGGACATTAGAGAAGTTAGAGGGACTAAAGAGCGAGGGAAAGTGCGCACAAGATTTTACGTGCGGGGTAGCACCGAGGATTAGAAGGTTGCGGGAGCAAATTGATGAGCGAGCCCTTAAGATGGAGCCAAGTGGCGTGAAGTTCAGCTGGATCTTCAACAAGGAGGTCGGACTATGAAATTATTAAATATACTGCGAAATGCAGGTCCCATTTCTCAAAGCATGAAGATCCCTTAAATTGTCCCTCTGCTCATCTTAAGTATGCAATTAATATGTATCCCCTGCTTCAAAACCTCACACGACTCGTTTCCTTTCAATTGCATGTCTTTTATTGTAAACCTGTACTTGTTCAATAAGTAATTGTAAGTTGTGGAACATGCTTACTGGCATGGTATATGTTTTAATTTGAGTTTAACGTTAATGCCATCTTTTAAGCGATTGCATTAGTAGAACTTTTTCTTTTTTGAAATATTAAGAGATTAAATTTTTACTAAAATTTAAAATTAAATGATTTCGCCTCTCTTAACAAGACGACGTTCAAGATTGGAACTCAGACATTTAACTTAAAGTTATAATTAATTTTTACTACATTAACACCTTGCTAATATTTGTGATGCATCTTTTTGATTTATAAGTAAGCATGTATTCAAGGTTATTAATTATGATAAGTCTATAAATCAAATACCGATCAATATTCTTATCATGTTTAAGTGTGAGTATAAGGATGAGAATAGTGAAAAGTTATAATATAACCATTGTATTTGTTTCTCTTAATAGTTGTTACAACAATAATTAGCTAGATAAGTACTAAAACAAATGTTGTAGTTTTTCATATTTATTTTTTCACAAATTGTCCCCACGTTGTAAGTTGTCGAATTTCAAAGATGTCATCAATAAAGTAAAAATTTTAGCGCGTTAAACACAGATTTAAATTTTTTAACTTTGTTTTATAATTTTAATATTTTTTTAACCTCTCTTTCAAATTTAATAAATAGATTCACTTTTTTTTATTTTTTTCTCTTTTAATTTTATATTTTTTTTTTTCAAAGTTTCTCTGCCACAGAGAAACCCGATCCCGTTAAATACCGACTCACAATTCATGGTGTGAGTACCCCAACCACTATAGTGATTGTCAAATTTGAGCTGCCGTCTTTTTTGATGTTTGAGTTTGGACAGTGCCATGAAGTTAAAGTTATGCATTTAGGTTCTATCAGTTTGATTTTTGATAGGCTCAACAAAAAGACAACTTTTTTAATACATGCAAGTTGTCTTAAATTCCGTAAAGTCTTATCTATAGAAAAAAATCATTTAAAAAAAGTATTTATTTAAATGTTTGACTACATCTTGAGCTGATTAGTTTTTGTTTGTTGAGTGGAGAATACTCCAAAGAAATTCAACTTTTTTTGTTGTTATTTTTGACCTATTGATATGACATAACGACAATAAGCGATGTAACGCACACACACAAGCTCAATATGCCAATGTTTTCATGTTGGGACTGCCTTATGATTTTATGCAAAGATACTTTTAGACTTGGTGCGCATATAAGTAAGATAATGAAATTATAAATGCAGCAAATATACTTGGACTGGATGAAAGGGTGATTAATATTTAAAAATATTGGTTGAGCCATACCCAATAGAAATGCGTTAATACCTAGTTATCTTGTATGCATCAACCAATTTATTCAGCTCTTTTACAAAATTAACCCGGAAAAAAGTCCGCTAAATATCATAAAGAATATAGTGGTAAAGAAAAATAGTATTGAAGAACTGGCTTCAATATCATTAGGTTTCTAAACAATGCGCCAGTATGCCATTAAAATTCATTATAATAGAATTGTAGTGAGTTTGAATTCTCATGATCGTTACAAAAACATGCATCAAGTCAAGGCGCGTGAAAGTGAAAGAAATCAAATGTTTGCGCCTATAGAAACCTTTTCTTTCCCATTCTTTTTCTTATGTTTTTCTTATATATAAATTCCTTAACATGTTTTTCATATATAATATTAAAAGTGCTACTTAACATGCTTCTTTTTTCGATGCTTTTATTAAAAAAAATCTTTGTACACGACGGATCATCGTTGATAATTTTTTATAAAGAGAAGTCGAGCAAATTAGGCAGGACGAATTCAATGGAAGGCATTCATCAACACACTCAGGGTCAGGAAGGAAGCAATACGAGCACTCCCAAAAGCTATTTTTGGATACGACTCAATTGTTAGCCCATTAAGGCTCAAAACTATGGTGATTTTTGACTTGAGGTCTTGCTACTTTTAACTAAGCAAAAGCCTTTTTTCTGTGAAAGATAGTTTACGAAATGCTCAGAGAAATAATAAGCGACCACTCTATTAAATAGAGGAAGTTGTTAATAATTCTATATGAGTGTTTCTTTATTTTTTTTTTGGATGTATCTATATAAGTGTTTTTTTTTTTTAAATCTATATAAGCTTTTTTTTTAGAGTGGTGACACACTCTCACTGTATGAGTTTTTTTAGATGAAAGGTGACGAGACTCTTATTTAATTAACGTTAGCTATTAACAATAAGAGAAAAGAACATTATTGGCTGTGAAGAAATTTGAAGGCTTTTAGAGCGCCTAGGTTGGTTTGTTTCATGATGCTTTATTAGCAAATTGAAGGGCCAACAACAATGTTGTCTCCTTATCATCAATCAATCCAAGTGAAAGGTTTGATGAAGCACGTGCTGCCTTTCATTTTCCGCTTCCTTCTTTGATGCATATGGCGCACAGGTGGTAGGTAACGTTTTCTATCAATAATTAAGAGAGTGCAGAGTGCAGAGTGGTCAAAAATTTAAAGTAGGTGTCAGCACGTATCCAGAGCTTCACATGGTAATTTGACTTAGATGCTGATCATAACAGGCTGGGATGAAAATAAATATGACGGATTCCGAAATTTTGAATAGTGGGGAAGAAATATATAATAAATTAAAAAATAATAAGAAAAATAATTATATTTAAAAATATTTATTTTTACTTTATTTTTAATTAAATATTTATATATTTAATTACAAATTAATTAGTTAAATTATTTATTTTTATAAACGAGTATAACTGAATACACAGTAAAATAATGTAATAAAAAAATAGAGATAACATAATAATTCTTAATAAATTTTTATCTTATTTTAAATGATAATAAAGATAATTATAAAATTTAATAAAAATAAAATATAAAATAAATATATCTAATATTAAAATTTAAAAAAAAATTATGGAGGCATTTACCCCATATTACATATGGTGGTGGGTCTTCCCCCGCATATCCATTACTCCATCTTTAACAGTGCAAAATCCATTAGCAATCTTGTATTATTTGACATATTTCCAAAGGAATTAATCAATTTCATAAATATAAATGGCCTCCACAATCATAATTTATTACTACTTGTTTATCTGTAGTTGAAAACATTTGATTATATATAAATGACGTATTATTTAACGTGTTTGGTGGGGGAAGAGCAATGCTATTCATACACATTTATATTTATAACTTTTATCTATACTTCTCATATTTTCTATTCAATTTTTATTTTTATTTTTTTAAATTAAACTTTTAACAAATCAGGCTGCAGGCGTGACTCCATCAATGTATGCCAAGCATTTCCGGTGGGGGAATCAGGTAGGGAACTTCCAACATATTAGGCTTTCCAGCTATAGGATTAAATATTTCTTAACCTGTTCTAATAAATATCCTCCATCATTAACCAAAAATAGAGAAGTGATATCTAAATTATGTGAACGCATTAAAAATTAGATTCCAAAAATATAATGTCATCATGATCATTATATTCAAATGAGAAGATTGGAAGTGAAAAAACAAAAAAATCTCTAACAAATTAAGGAACAAAGATAAGAAAAAGCTTGTTTCTATTTCTTTATTGATCCTTTCATAAATATTTACCTACAAGACATATATATCCGAAAACCAGTGCATGAAGAATTTAGTCTCTTCATAAAAGTAAATTTAGTTTCTATATCTTTTAAAAAAAATAATTTAATTCATTACTTTTTAAGTTAAATAATTTAATTTTTTTATAAATATAATTAAAACAATTTAACTTTTTTATAAATACAATTAGGCAATATAATGCTTCACCTACAAGATTTCTCTTCTTAACATGATGTGAATGATAACTTAAATTTTATTTTTTTTAAAAGTTTTAGCACCCTTTCTCTTAGATGAAGTTATTTTTTTTATCAAATGATAAATTTTAATTTTATGTATTTTAATGACTCTTTTAATTAAAAAATAAATTTATATAATAACTATTCTATTAGATAGAGTTTAGTGAGAAAACGGTTTGTTATTGTTGTTATTGTTGTAGATAGAGGAAGCCGTGAATAATTCTATGTAAGTTTTTTTTGAAAAGATTGTATAAGTTTTTTTTTTTTGAAATAGTAACACACGTACCACTATATAAGTTTTTTTTGGGTAAAAGTGACTGAGACTCTATTTAATTAACGTATTAATCAATTTAATACTTTTTTTGGTAAAAGGTGACAGATGACAATACCTTATCTATTATCAATAATTAATAAGGGTAGCATAGGTTATAGGTAATTCATCTCTTAAGTATATTATTTTGAGTTTAATTTAAATTATATATATAAAAAAAATTTTATTAAAAAAAATAAAATTTATATTAATAATTTTTATATTTTAAAAAAAATTAATTTTTAACTTTCAACTAGAAAATACTCTAAATTTCATAAAAAAGAAAAGATATTATTGGCTGTGAAGAAATTTGAAGGCTTTTAGAGCGTCCTTGGTTGGTTTGTTTCATGATGCTTTATTAGCAAATTGACGGACCAACAACGTTGTTGTGTCCTTATCATCGGTCCAGCAAATTGAAAGGCCAACAACATTGTTGTCTCAATAATAAAGAGAGTGCAGAGTGCAGAGTGCAGAGTGCAGAGTGCAGACTGGTAAAAAATTTAAAGGAGGCGTCAGCACCCACAAGTATCCAGAGCTGCACATGGTAATTTGACTTAGATGCTGATCATACCAGGTTGGGATGCAAGTAAATATGGCGGATTCCGAAATTTTGAATAATGGAGAAGAAATATATAATATATTAAAAGATGATAGGAAGAAAAAAATTATATTTAAAAATTTTTATTACTACTTTATTTTTAATTAAATATTTGTATATTTAATTACAAATTAATTAATTGAATTATTTATTTTTATAAATGAGTGTAACTGAATACATAGTAAAGTGATGTAATAAAAAAAATAAAGACAACATAATAATTCTTAATAAATTTTTATCTTATTTTAAATGATAGTAAAAATAATTATAAAATTTAATAAAAATAAATATATGAAATAAATATATCTAATATTAAAATTTAAAAAAATTATGGAGGCATTTACCCCATATTACATAAGGTGGGTCTTCCCCTGCATATTCACTACTCTATCTTTAACAGTGTAATATCCATTAGCAATCTTCTATTATTTGACGTATTTCCAAAGGAATTAACCAATTTCATAAATGTAAATGGCCTCCACAATCGTAATTTACTACTACTTGTTTATCTGTAGTTGAAAACATTTGATTATATATAAATGACGCATTATTTGACGTGTTTGGCGGGGGAATCAGGTAGGGAATTTCCAACATATTAGGCTTTCCAGCAATAGGATTAAATATTTCTTAACCTGTTCTAATAAATATCCTCCATCATTAACCAAAAACAGAAAAGTGATATATAAATTATGTGAACGGATTAAAAATTAGGGTTCAAAAAATATAACCCCATCATGATCATTATATCCAAATGAGAAGATTGGAAGTGAAAAAAAATAAAAATCTCTAACAAATTAAGGAACAAAGATAAGAAAAAGTTTGTTTCTATTTCTTTATTGATCCTTTCATAAATATTTAGCTACAAGACATATATCTCCAGAAAACAATGCAGAAAGAATTTAGTCTATTTATAAGTATAAATTTAATCTCTATATTTTTTAAAAAGAATAATTTGATTCCTCAACTTTTAAGATAGTAATTTAGTTCTCTACAAACATAATTGAGATAATTTAGTTTCTTTATGAATACAATTAAATTTATAAGTGTAATTGGGGCAATCCAGTGCCTCACCCATAGAATTCATTTTTCTTAGCATGGCATAACTTATCGATAGTAATTTAAACTTTATTTTTTAAAAAAATTTCAACACTGTTTCTTTGATGTGAAATTATTTTCTTTTTTATTAAGCCACAAGATCTAATTTTATGCACTTCAATTACTTTTTTAGTCACAAGACAAATATACATAGTAGTCACATCATATTATAATAAGAAAAATAAATTCAAATAACCATTAGTGAACCATATCATACTAAAAAGGAGAATCAAGTGAGTAAAGGATTCAATTGTCCTAATTATACTTGTAAAAAAATTAAATTATTTAATTCAAAAGTTGAAAGAGTAAATTACTCTTTTAAAAACATAGAAAAATTAAAAGTATCATTACTCCACAAATTGATTTTAAACTAAGTAAACCACTATGTTTGTAGGATGCGGGACAATTTGCAAAATTGATGGGCTGTTATGCGGTTGGAAGCGCAGGAACAAAAGAAAAGGTATACTTCAAAATGTCATAAAATTAAGAATATCATTTTGTAGTAAAACTTAATTGCTTTAAAGAAGTCTTTTGTAAATTTAATTATTTGAATAGTTAGTTTCCCTTTATTTATAATTGCTGATGCCTATATTAAGTTCATTGCCATCTACCAATGAATATCAATTCACATCATGTATGTTGAACCTAAAGCATGATAATAGCACTTAGCACAAGGAAAAACTCACTTTTAATTCTCAATAAATGAGAAAACTTGGTCCCAATACCTATGTTCCACACTTTTTTATGAAAAAACTTGAAAGAAAAGTAAAAAATAAATTTAATTGAGTATTTAATAAAAATAATAGTTGTGGCAAGGATAAAATTTTAAAAAAAAGTAATTAATATTACTTTAATTTTAAAAAATAAAAAATGAAGACATTACAAGGATAATTATTTTAGATCGAACAAAATATATAACAATTATGTTTGTTAGTGCCTAATACTCAAATTATTAAGAGTTAGTTTTTCCTTTGAAAAATGATTCCGACAGTTTTGGTTGTTTGTTTATGAGTAATTTATTTGTACCGTGTTTTAAATATAAAGAATAGGGGGCGAGCTTTTTCTACTGACAAACCGAGTTTGTATGCAGCAGGAACCATTAGAGATGATAAAGGTAACTTTATTAAGGGTTTCCATGGAGGTCTTGTTCGTGGTTCCATCTTAAAGGCTGAGTTGTGGGCTATTCTTGAGGGGCTTGAACAGGCGTGGAACATGAGAATATAGAAAGGCATGGTGGAATCAGACTCTTTGGATGCAGTAGGGAAGATACATGCGCCTCAACCAGCTCAACAGGGAAGAAAATAACCTAGTTCTTACCATTCAGGGCTGGCTTGCTAAAGATTGACAAATGGAGATCAAACATGTGCCAAGGGAACAAAACAAAGTAGTTGACAAGTTGGCAAAACTAGGGAGAAACCCAAAGTTTGGCATGAAGATTTTTGATGTTCCTCCGTTTCAGATTCAAGGCTTTCTTTGAAGGGATGTACTCGGGTCTTATCCCGGGGATAATTCGCAGTCTTTGGGTTTGGTGTTTTCTTTCTCTTTTTGTATCTTATACCAAAAAAAGGAATAGGGGTGCGGGGGTTGTCTTGCCCGTCTTGGAAGGGCCATAAACACATTCATAGCTTCAATAACTCCCTTAGCATACTTACCCATACATAGTTTAATCAGGAATTAAAGATGTTGCAGATATATTATACAATACTTTTTGTAAAACTTTATTGTAAAACTAACAATATACTAGTAAACAAGAAAATGCAGCAGCACGTACGGTCAAAAGTTTTTTTATTTGAATATTAAAAATGTTTTAATATAAAAATCAAATTCTAAAAAAAAAAGTTCATTTTAATCACTTAAACTAAATTCTGTCATAGATTTTTTTTCATAAAAATAAAAACACAATATAAAGGGGGAAGAAAAATACATATAATAATTTTTTAAAATGAATATTTAATAAATTTTAATTTATAAAAATAACAATATTATAAAAAAAACATAAAGAAAATTTATGATATGTTTAACATTAAATATATACAAATTTTAAATTAATTTATTAAATATAATATTTAAAATTTAATAAAATTAATAGTTTAAATAATTTAATTTTTAAATAAATATTTAATAAAATTTAATTTATTAAAATAATATAACAAAAATATAGTGGTCTTTATCATTCAAATTAAATACTGTGGGCACAAATTATACCCATTTTAGTGAGTGCCCACTCCACGTGCTATCCGACCGTACTCCCGCTGTCCCTCGCAGAGGTAATCCCGAAAATCGATGTGCTATATACTTAATGCAGGCCAGCTAGGCACTAACTGGGACCAAACCTAAAAAACAGAAAACATTCAGTTTTCCTTTTGCGCTGGCCAACCTTTGCTTCCATCTATTAAGGCATAAAAAGCTTAATCCCGCACTTTCTAACAATTATAAAAAATGCTAGGCAAACGTCTCCGTGGCTATCTCCTGTTGAAAAAATAGCTATTAAAAATAATTTTAAAAATTAAAATTAAAAATTAAATAAAAAATAAAAAATAAAAAAATTATATATATAAAAATAATATTATTTAATAATTATAGTGGCTCCTCATTCCCACACCCAACTATTTTTTTTTTTGAGGATATGGATCTCTTGTCATAAAAGTAGGAGAGGGTGAGAAAAAAAAATTAAAAGAGAAAAATATAATAAAAGAATTAATAAATTAAATTTTATGTAAAGATAAAAAAATTATTAAAATTGAAAAAATAAAAAAATTAGAATCCAAATTCTCCCTTTGGCGCATTTAAATTTGGATTCTTTAAATTGTAGGTATTTTTTATATAATAAAATATAAAATAATAATTATGTATAAAAAATTAATTAGATAAAATATTTAAAAATTTTGAATATTGAATTATTAAAAAGTTTTAAGTTAATGTATTCGCTTTTAATAAGATTAAGATAGAAAAATAAATATAAAAATAAAAAATAAAAAAATTCACATAATTAATTATAAAATTACTAAAACTAATAAAAAAATTAAAAAAACAAATCTACCCTCGGTGGCATAGCCGTATCCATTTAATTTAATTTGATAAATAATAATTTTAATAAAAATATAGTTAATGTTATTTTAATTTTAAAAAATTAACAATTAAAAAAGATAAAATAAACTCTAAAATTATAATTATTTTAGATCAAAAAAATATATATATAATCACAGATATGATTAACCATTTAATTTACCTTAAATTTCTCTTTACAAAAAATATTATCTAGTCTAGTTTAAAAATTAAACTACACATTCAAATATGAAATGTGATAGGAAAGATACACAGGAGGATAAATCGTGTTTATAAAACAATTTCACTTGTATGCAATTATTTATTTTATTTCATACTAATAATGATTTATTTTAACTAAATGTGCTGAAAAAGTTAGTGATTGCAATACTAGGTTAGGCAATATGTGCGTCTGTTAATACATTGCGCAAATATAGAATTAACTTTATTAAACTTGAATTGAATTGAGAAAAACTAATACAAGAAATTATTTATTTTTAAATATATGGTTTTAAATTAAATTTAAAAATAAAATATATGATACAAAATTAATTGGAACACTCCTTTTTGGCCCACGACGAATGGCCTGAAACGCCATACCCTGATATGGTTCCTGACCCACAACACGTTCTACCCGCGTTAAAGTCCTGTGGGACTCATTAATATTCAACTCCTCGTTGATATTAAGTTTTAATTTCCCATTTTGTGTATAATCATATAATATAGAAATGAATGGTGATTTTTAATATATATAAAATGTATTTTAAAAAATAAAATATAAGTGAATATTAAATATAAATAAATAAATTATAATTTATAAATTTAAAATAATTATAATTATTAATTTTTTAATAAATAAAAATTAATAATTATTTACTTATATTTTATTGCCTAAAACACAACCACAGCAATTTTCTTTTGAAATGAACAATAGCAATTCTTCACAATCAAATTGCTGCACGCTTCCACTTCCTATAAATAATTTGCCAACTCCCGGTCCTAACATGCCAACTCCTAAGCCCAAGCCAAAGAAAGAACCATGCAAACCTATAGCTGCCTCAGCTTCCAAACGCCACCATGCAACCCCGGTGGCCAACTTTGGACACACTACCTCCGCAAACTACGATCACCACCGCCCATCTCTGCCGTCGCTGCACCTACAAAAGCCCCAAAGACCCACTCACTGCCACCAGAGAAGATAGAAGTTTTTAAGTCATTGGAGGGCTGGGCTTCCCAGGGAATCCTGCCACTGCTGAAGCCTGTTGAACAAAGCTGGCAACCCCAGGACTTCTTGCCTGACCCCTCATTACCGTTCGATGAGTTCATTGATCAGGTCAGGGCCCTGCGGGATCGCACGGCTGACCTTCCAGATGATGTACTGGTGGTTTTGACGGGTGATATGATCACGGAGGATGCACTGCCTACGTACCAGACCTTCGTAAACAACTTGGATGGGGTCAGGGACGAGACTGGAGCAAGCCCAAGCCCATGGGCTGTATGGAGCCGGGCTTGGACCGCTGAGGAGAATAGACACGGGGATTTGCTAAGAACTTACATGTATCTATCGGGTCGGGTTGATATGCACATGATTGAAAAGACAGTCCAACACCTCATTGCAGCTGGCATGGTGAGTTCTTTTTTCACTTACTCACTCTTTTTTTTTTCTTTTCATGTGTTTCCACTGTATAGAATTTTTTAAAAAAATTTTCTAAAACCCATCAACAGTGAAGTAGATTTGTAATAACTAATTTTATTGAATTTTTGTGAAGATATTCTCAAAATAAATAGTTATTATTATTATAATAAAATTTAGGACTTTTGGTATAATATAATTATTTTACACAATTGTTCATACAATAATATAAAAATTTTATATGAAAAATATACTTATAACCCTTTTTTCTTTTACATTTTTTCCATTTCAGCTCACTTATTTAGTTAATACATGAATGTTTGTTATAACATATAATTAAATCTCATGCAAATTTATTTTTAATTTTTTAAATTAAACTATCCGATAGAATGAGTACATATGTATATTGTCATATATTATTATAAAATTTAACTAATTCAAAAAAGACCTGTCTTAACTAAAAGGCAGAGCAAGATGAAATAGATTTTAACTAAAATTATTTGGGCAAACTTTTTAAAAATAAATAAATAAATAAATAAATAGAACATCAAATAGTTTCAATAATTAGCTTAATTTTTCTATATATAATTTCGTCTATATAAAAGGCTTTTTCTAATTATATAAATTTATCAACGAGAATGATAATCAAAGGTATAGTTAAATTAAACTATTCGATGGGGTTTGGATTTGTCAAGGCTGCATTATGTTTTAATTTAAAGTTTAATTTAATAGAACTCTTACGGCTTAACATGACATGACAATTTTTTTACGTAATATGTATTACTTTCAAAACTTAATTGTTTTAATGTATTAGATGACGTAGCATAAAGTGTATAATATACTAGATTTGATATTTTTTTATATTATATACTTAAAATGAGTTTAAAAATGAGACTTATAAATTATATTTAAATATAAAATAAAAATAAAAAATATCAATCTGCATAATATTAACCAATGATAATTTCATAAAAAAAATTTTACTGTATATTCGTTCGCACTTTTATATAATAAAATTATAAATTTAGTATCTTACATTGGTAATGTCTTCTCCAAGAAAATAAAACATTTGAAAACTTAAAAAACTGAATGGACGCAGGATCCAGGAGCTGAAAACAACCCCTATTTAGGGTTTGTGTACACCTCATTCCAAGAGCGAGCCACCTTTATATCACATGGCAATACGGCTCGCCTAGCGAAGGAGAACGGTGATTTGGTGCTGGCTCGCATATGTGGCAGTATCGCAGCAGACGAGAAACGGCACGAGAATGCCTATGCTAGGATCGTTGAGCAGCTCTTAGAAGTAGACCCCACGGGCGCAATGCTAGCCATTGCAGACATGATGCGCAAGAAGATCACAATGCCAGCGTACTTGATGTCCGATGGACGGGACCCACTGCTATTCAAGCATTTCTCTCTAGTGGCCCAACGGCTTGGCGTATACACAGCCAATGATTATGCGGACATCTTGGAGTTCCTAATCGGACGGTGGAGATTGGAAAAGTTGGAGGGATTAAGGAGTGAGGGAAAGTATGCACAAGACTACGTGTGTGGGCTAGCGCCAAGGATTAGAAGATTGCAGGAGGTAGTTGATGGGCGAGGGCACAAGATGGAGCCACGCGGCGTGAAGTTCAGCTGGATCTTCGACAAGGAGGTGCCAGTGTGAGAGAGAGAATTTGTATACTCACAATGAGTCATTGGGGTGACAAGGATCCTATCATTGAAGAGTTCATTTGAATAAATCCTAAACTACATAAAATCTATCTTTATCAATGGTGTAGATTGTAAAGTGTCAAAACAGCTCGCAATTGACACTTTTGCTCTAGCTTTTAGTTTTCTTTGCCGTGACCTAACCATATGCATGCAGAATTTTGCAAAGTGTAGAAAAATTCTATGTTAATAAAATATGCTTGCCCTGGCTTCTGGTTAGACTAAAAAAGCAAAAAAATAAAATGTGAAATGAATATGCAGGTCAAATTAATTAGAGAAAAATAAGAGGATAAGGATATGCACATAAGAATAGGGAGAGGAAACTGAAGAAAATAGAATATTAGGAATGCGTGTCAAATTGATTTGAGAGTGAAAAGTGGAAAAGAGCATGCAAAATGTGTCAAAAAAAAAGAGAGAAAAATAACAAAAAGCAGACTTAGAAATGTAAAACCCATTTCAAACTAATAATTTGTTAGCAAATCAACACATTTCAAATGTATCTAGCTTCATGAGTACTAATATTTTGAAACTGAAATGATAATTTTGTAGTGTGATCATGATAAATAGTTAATTACTTTAAATGATCATTGTAACTAATATGACTAGGGATGATAATTTCCTTCAGCTGAATGGGAATCCGTAGAAAATCTCCAATCTAAGTTGGAGGACAACGAAAATTTTCTCTCCACAAAGCAGGGGTAAGAAAAAAAATTCTCCTCATTATAATTTCAAAAATGAAGTAGAGATCTCATTACTCGTTCTGTGGTGATTTTGAAATGAAAATTTACTATAATAGTCCTATATAATAGTTAAATAATATATAATATAAAGGATAAATTAATAATTATAAATATAGTTAATAAATAAACAAATGAATAATTCTTAATTTATTCATGTTCAAAAAAATTATTTAAAAATTTAAAAATTTTTAGATTCCAAGGATACCCACTCATCACGAGAATTGGGGATAGGAAAATATTCTCTTTATCCTTGAGGTCGAAGAGGAGATGGGAGAAAATTTTTCTCTCAAGATAGAGAAGTGAGTGGCCACTCCCCAACCCGCCAAGTTGTCATTCTTAAATATAACCACTTGAAAATTCTTTTTTTTTTTTTATCATATTGTAACATATTATGATAAATTTAAATATAAAATTGTTATCTAGCATCAGCGGGCCTCAACTCTGTTTTTTATATTTATGTGAATTTTTCCATGAGCTACAGAGTAAGTCGTTGATGTCTTTAATATTTCACATGCATAGTCGGTCTGACCATTAAAAAAATTGATTCCAACAGTTTTGGCCGCTTATTTTTACTGGTGTGGCCATTACACTGTCTTTTGGTTTACTGCCAAGTGGCTTCGTGACCAATTAAAGACGGGACCAACGTTATTAATATTTTTGTTATTACTTGCTAGCCAGCCAGGCGATTCTCTTTTCTGGGTGATAGAATTGGCCATTAAATGATAAGAGCAAAAAGGACGAAGTACTAAAACACGTCATAGTTTTTCATATTTTTGTTTCTCTTAATATTTGTTACAATAATAATTAGCTAGATAAGTACTAAAACACGTCATAGTTTTTCATATTTATTTTTTCACAAATTGTCCTTGCATTGTAAATCGTCGAAATTCAAAGATGTCATCAATAAAGTGAAAATTTGAGCCCATTAAACACAAATTTGAATTTTTTTATTATTTTAATTACTTTTTTTATTTTTTTTAAAATTTAATAAATAGACCCACTTTATTTTTTGACTTACTTTTCTCCTCTTTTAATTTTGTATTTATCTTTTTTCAAAGTTTCTCTACAAGGAACCCAATCCTGTTAAACACCAACTCACAGTTCGTGGTGTGAGCACCTCAACCACCAAAGTGATTGTCAAATTTGAGCTGCCGTCTCTTTTGATGTTTTAGTTTGGACAGTTCCATGAAGTTCATGTTACACATTTAGGTTCTATCAATCTGATTTTCGACAGGCTCAACCAAAAAACAATTTTTTTAAATACATACAAGTTGTCTTCGATAAAGTCATATGTAAAAAAAAGATTTATTTAAAAAAAAGTCTCTATTTAAATGTTTGACCACATCTTGAATAAATTAGTCTTTACTCATTTCAATTTTTTTTTTGGCTATTTTTGACCTATTGATATGATATAACGACAGTAAGCAATATAAGACACACATACAAGCTCAATATGCCAATGTTTTCATGTTGGGACTGCCTTATGATTTTATGCAAAGATACTTTTAGATTTGTACGCAAGTAAGATAATGAAATTATATATGTAGCAAATATACTTGGACTGGATGAAAGGGTGATTAACATTTAAAAATATTGGTTGAGCCATACCCAATAGAAATGCGTTAATACCTAGTTATCTAGTTTGCATCAACCAATTTCTTCAGCTCTTCAACAGAATTACCCGGAAAAAAATCTGCTAAATATCATAAAGAATATAGTGGTAAAGAAAAACAGTATTGAAGAACAGCCTTCAATGTCATTAGCTTTCTAAACAATGTGCCAGTATGCCATTAAAATTCATTATAATAGTTGAGTTTGAATTCTCATGGTCGTTACAAGAACATGCATCAAGTTAAGGCACGTGAAAGTGAAAGAAATCAAATGTTTGCACCTATAGAAACCTTTTCTTTCCCATTCTTTTTCTTATGTTTTTCTTATATATAAATTCCTTAACATGTTTTTCATATATAATATTAAAAGTGCTACTTAACATGCTTCTCTTTTAAATATTTTTATTAAAAAAAAAATACTTGTACACGATAGATTATCTGTGATAATTTTTTATAGGGAGAAGTCGAGCAAATTAGGCAAGATGAATTCAATAAAAGGCATTCATCAAAACACTCAGGGTCAGGGAGGAAGCAATGCGGGCACTCCCACAAGCTATTTTTGGGTACATCTCAATTGTTAGCCCATTAAGGCTCAAAATTATGGTGATTTTTGACTTGAGGTTTTGCTACTTTTATCTAAGCAAAAGCTTTTTCTCTGCAAAAGATAGTTTACAAAATGCTGAAAAAAATAATAAGCGACCATTCTATTAAATAAGGGAAGCCATTAATAATTCTATATAGGTGTTTTTTTTTTTTTTTTGAAAATCTATATACGCTTTTTCTTTTAGAGTGGTGACACACTCTCTCACTTTATAAGTTTTTTTAGATGAAAAGTGATGAGACTCTTATTTAATTAACGCTAGCTATTAACAACAAGAGAAAATGACATTATTGGCTGTGAAGAAATTTGAAGGCTTTTAGAGTGTCCTAGGTTTGTTTATTTCATGATGCTTTATTACCAAATTGAAGGGCCAACAACATTGTTGTCTCCTTATCATCAATCTAGCAAATTGAAAGGCCAACAACATTATTATCTCCTTGTCATCAATCAATCCAAGTGAAAGGTTTGATGAAGCACTTGCTGCCTTCCATTTTCCCCTTCCTTCTTTGATGTATATGGCGTACAAGTCGCAAGTAACATTTTCAATCAATAATTAAGAGATTAAAGAACGCAGAGTGGTCAAAAATTCAAAGGAGGTGACGGCGCCCACAAATATCTAGACCTTCACGGGTAATTTGACTCAGATAGAAGCTGATTTTTCTGGGCAGAGATGCACATAAATAGAGCAGGTTCAAAAATTTTAAATAGCAGAAGAAGAAATATATATTATATTAAGAAAAAATAATAAAAAGAAAAAAATTATATTAGAAAATTTTTATTTTATTTTTAATTAAATATTTCTTATATTTAATCATAAACTAGTTAGTTATATAATTTATTTTTAAAAATCAGTATGACTAAATTCATAATGAAATGATGTAATAAAAAAATATAGATAATATAATAATTCTCAATAAATTTTTATGTTATCCTAAATAATAGTGAAGATGATTATAATTTAATGAAGATAAAAATATAAAATAAATACAACTAATATTAAAATTTTAAAAAAAAATTATGAAGGCATTTATACCCCATGTTTTACAAGGTGGGTCTGCCCCTGCATATAACTATTAGAATTTTGGGAGTTGCCCTATTTCGTATTCTCTACTCCATCTTTAACAGTGTAAAATCCATTAGCAATCTAGTATTATTTGACGTATTTCCAAAGGAATTAATCAATTTCATAAATATAAATGGCCTCCACAATCGTAATCTACTACTACTTGTTTATCTGTAGTTGAAAACATTCAGGTTGTTACAGTTGAAAACATTTGATTATATATAAATAACGTATTATTTGACGTTTTTGGCGTGGGAATCAGGTAGGAAACTTCCAACATATTAGGCTTTCCAGCTATAGGATTAAATATTTCTTAACCTGTTCTAATAAATATCCTCCATCATTAACCAAAAACAGAGAAGCGATATATAAATTATGTGAACGCATTAAAAATTAGGGTTCAAAAAATATAACCCCATCATGATCATTATATCCAAATGAGAAGATTGGAAGTGCAAAAAATAAAAAATAAAAATCTCTAACAAATTAAGGAAGAAAGATAAGAAAAAGTTTGTTTCTATTTCTTTATTGATCCTTTCATAAATATTTAGCTACAAGACTTATATCTCCTAAAATTAATGCACAAAGAATTTAGTTCATTTATAAGTGTAAATTTAATCTCTATATTTAAAAAATAATAATTTAATTCCTTAACTTTTAAGTTAATAATTTAGTGCTTTACAAATATAATTAGGGTAATTTAATGTCTTTATAAGTGTAATTAAAATAATTTAGTCCATTCATAAGTGCAATTGAGGCAATATAGTGCCTCACCCATAGAATTCCTTTTTCTTAACATGATCTAGCTTATTGATAATAACCTAAACTTTTTTTAATTGAAAATTTTCAGCACCCTTTTGTTTGATATAAAGTTATTTTCTCTTTTGTTAAGTCACAAGTTCTAATTTTATGTACTTCAATGACTTTTTTAATCATGAGATAAATTCATATAACAGTTACATTGTATTACAATGAAAAAAATTAAGTTCAAACAACTACCAGTGAGTCATGTCATACTAAAAAAGAGTATCAAGTGAATAAAGAATTAGATTATTTTAATTATATTTGTAAAAAGATTAAATTGTCTAACTCAAAAATTAGGAGAATAAATTATTCTCTTAAAAAAATAAAAAGATTAAAAGTATCATTGCCCCACAAATTGATTTTAAACTAAGTAAACCACTATGTTTATAGCATGCAGGACAATTTGCGAAATTGATGGGTTGTTATGTGGTTGGAAGTGCAGGAACAAAAGAAAAGGTATATTTCCAAATGTTATCAAATTAAGAAATCATTTTGTAGTAAAATTTAATTGCTTTAAAGAAGTCTTTTGTAAATTTAATAATTAGAATACTTAGCTTCCCTTTATTTATAATTGTTGATGCCTATATTAAGTTCATTGCCATCTACCAATGAATATCAATTCACATCATGTATGTTGAACCTCAAGCATAATAATAGCACTTAGCACAAAGGAAAAACTCACTTTTAATTCTCAATAAATGAGAAAACTTGGTCCCAATACCTATGTTCCACACTTTTTTATGAAAAAACTTGAAAGAAAAGTAAAAAATAAATTTAATTGAGTATTTAATAAAAATAATAGTTGTGGTAAAGATAAAATAAAAAAAAAAAGTAATTAATATTACTTTAATTTTAAAAAATAAAAATTGAAGACATTAAAATAATAATTATTTTAGATCGAACAAATTATATAACAATTATGTTTGTTATAGCCTCAACCAGCTCAACAGGGAAGAAAATAACCTAGTTCTTACCATTCAGGGCTGGCTTGCTAAAGATTGGCAAATGGAGATCAAACATGTGCCAAGGGTACAAAACAAAGTAGTTGACAAGTTGGCAAAACTAGGGAGAAACCGAAATTTGGGCATGAAGATTTTTGATGTTCCTCCGTTTCAGATTCAAGGCTTTCTTCGAAGGGATGCACTCGGGTCTTATGACGGGGATAATTCGTAGTCTTTGGGTTTGGTGTTTTCTTTCTCTTTTTGTATCTTATACCAAAAAGAAAAAAAAAAGAAAAAAACAATAGTGGGGCTGGGGTTGTCTTGCCCGTCTTGGAAGGCCCATAAACTCATTCATAGCTTCCATGACTCCCTTAGCATACTTACCCATCCATAGTTTAATCAGGAATTAAAGATGTTGCAGATATATTATACAATACTTTTTGTAAAGCTTTATTGTAAAACTAACTATATAACTAGTAAACAAGGAAATGCAGCAGCACGTAGGGTCAAAAGGTTTTTTTATTTGAATATTAAAAATGTTTTAATATAAAAATCAAATTCTAACAAAAAAACAACTCAATTTTAATCACTTAAACTAAATTCTGTTATCAATTTTTTTTCCACAAAAATGAAAACACAATACAAAGATGGAAGAAAAACACATATAATAATTTTTTTAAAATAAATATTTAATAAAATTTATTTATAAAAATAACAATAATGTAAAGAAAAACATAAAGAAAATTTGTGAAATGTTTAATATTAAATATATATACAAAATTTAAAATGATTTATTAAATATAATATTTAAATTTTAATAAATTTAACAGTTTAAATATTTTAATTTTAAAAAAAATATTTAATAAAATTTAATTTATTAAAATAATATAACAAAAATATAGTGGTCTTTATCATTCAAATTAAATACAGTACAAATTATACCGATTGTAGTGAGTGCCCACTCCGTGTGCTATCCGACCGTACTCCCCCAACCATCACTCTATCTAACAATTATAGCGACTCCCCACTCCCACACCCAACTACTTTCTCTCTGAGGATATGGATCCGGTCGTAAAAATAGGAAATAGTGGGAGAAAGAAAAAGAAAAAATTAAGAAAAAAATAATGAAAAAAATATTTTTATATATTAAATTTTAAAATAAAAAAATTATTACAGTTAAAACATAAAAAATTCAAAAAATTCAAATTCTTTCTTTGACGCATTTAAACTTAGATTCTTTAAATTATAGGTATATTTTATATAATAAAATATAAAATAATAATTATGTATAAAAATTAATTGTATAAGTTATTGTAAAATTTTAAATATTGAATTATTAAAAAGATTTAATTTAATGTATTCTCTTTCAATAAAATTAAGATAGAACAATAAATATAAAAATAAAATAATAAAATTCACATAATTAATTATAAAATTACTAAAACTAATAAAAAATTAAAAAACTAAATCTACCCTCGGAGGCATAGCCTTATCCATAATAATTTAGTTTGATACATAATAATTTTAATAAAAATATAGTTAATATTATTTTTATTTTAAAAAATAACAATTAAAAAAGATAAAATAAACTCTAAAATTATAATTATTTTAGATCAGAAGAAATATATATAATCACAGATATGATTAACCATTTAATTTACTTTAAATTTATCTTTACAAAAAATATTATCTAGTCTAGTTTAAAAATTAAACTACACATTCAAATATGAAATGTGATAGGAAAGATACACAGGAGGATAAATCGTGTTTATAAAACAATTTCACTTGTATGCAATTATTTATTTTATTTCATACTAATAATGATTTATTTTAACTAAATGTGCTGAAAAAGTTAGTGATTGCAATACTAGGTTAGGCAATATGTGCGTCTGTTAATACATTGCGCAAATATAGAATTAACTTTATTAAACTTCAATTGAATTGAGAAAAACTAATACAAGAAATTATTTATTTTTAAATATATGGTTTTAAATTAAATTTAAAAATAAAATATATGATACAAAATTAATTGGAACACTCCTATTTGACCCACGTCGAATGGCCTGAAACGCCATACCCTGATATGGTTCCTGACCGACAACACATAAGAATAGGGAGAGGAAACTGAAGAAAGTAGAATATTAGGAATGCGTGTCAAATTGATTTGAGAGTGAAAAGTGGAAAAGACCATGCAAAATATGTCAAAAAAGAAAGAGAAAAATAACCCAAAAAAAAGAAAAAAGACTTAGACATGTAAAACCCATTTCAAACTAATAATTTGTTATCAAATCAACACATTTCAAATGTGCCTAGCTTCAAGAGTGCTAATATTTTGAAACTGAAATGATAATTTTGTAGTGTGATCATGATAAATAGTGAATTACTTTAAATGATTATTGTAACTAATATGACTAGGGATGACAATTACCTTTAGCTGAATGAGAATCCGTAGAAAATATTCAATTTAAACTGGGGGACAATAAAAAATTTTTCTCCACAAAGCGGGGATAGGATAAAAATTTTTCTCGTTATAATTTTGAGAACCAGGTGAGAATTTCATTGTTCATTGTTTAAAAAATTATAAATGTTTAGATTCCAAGGATACTCACTCATCACGAGAATTGGGAATAAGAAAAAATGGTCTTTATCCTCGAGGTCGAAGTGGAGAAGGGAGAAAATTTTTTTCTCAAGATTGAGAAGTGAGTGGCCACTCCCCAACCTGCCATGTTGTTATTCTTAAATATAACCACTTGAAAATTCTTTTTTTTTTTTTTTTCAAATTGTAACATATTATGATGAATTTTTTTTTTAAAAAAAAAAATTGTTATCTAGTATCGGCGGGCCTCAACTCTATTTTTTATATTTATGTGAATTTTTCCATGAGCTACAGAGTAAGTCGTTGACGTCTTTAATATTTCACATGCGTAGTCGGTCTGACCATTAAAAAAATTGATTCCAACAGTTTTGGCCGCTTATTTTTACTGGTGTGGCCATTACACTGTCTTTTGGTTTACTGCCGAGTGGCTTCATGACCAATTAAAGACGGGACCAACGTTATTAATAATTTTGTTATTACTTGCTTGGCAGCCAGGCGATTCTCTTTTCTGGGTGATAGAATTAGCCATTAAATGATAAGAGCGAAAAGGACGAAGTTAAAAGAAGTATCCATATATAGAACATACATGCACAGGGAATATGTAATAAGGATGGAAATTGAAAATATAAAACCAAAACATTGGTAGGTCGTCAGGTGAGGGCCATAATAATATGAATTAGTAGCCATTTATGGCCTATAATTAATATCCCCTGTTCTTTTGACCAAATTAGTTTCATTCATTTAATTCTTTCATTATAGCCTTATTTTCGGGAAAATATCCTACACACAAAATTAATATAAATTTTTAATAAAATACTAATTCAATAAAAATTGATTATGTTCTACAAACATTTATTGTTAATGTACACGGATTCAAATTTAGAAAAGATTGTTATTGAAAAAAAATATATATATCATTTATAATTTTTTTAAATAAAAATTAATTTTATATATACTAATAATATCAGAATATGATGCAGAAAAATTTTAAAAAAATAATATAATCTTTTTTAAGAACAAGTTAATAGCAGCTTGATAAGAAGTCCAAACCTACACGCAAACTCTCTAGGGAAGGCTCACGCCTCGCTTGTTTTGAAGAAAAGGAAAAAGATTTATTTATAAAGTGGATATTGTTAAATAATACAGACTTTAATATAAAATATTAAACTTATTAAATTTCATAATTTAATTTATAAAAATAAAAAATTAATGTTAAATATTTTTAAATTATTTTATATATATATAAAATAAAAAGAACAGCACTACTCAAAATGCGTTAGAAACTTTTTATGAGATTGGTCTGAAGTTGATAGTTTCCTATAAATAACTGCCCAACTGCGATGTAGAATTCCACCATCAATATTTCGCAGGCCAAAGAAAGATGCATGCACTCCTACCTCTACCTCACCACCCAAACTCTACCATGGACCTCAACTCCGCAGCAATGGACACACCACCACCTCAAATCACCAGCACAAACAATGAGACTTCGATCACCACATCCCATCTCTGCCGTGGCAGCACCTATAAAGTCCCCAAAGACCCATTCAATGCCACCGGAGCAGATAGAAATTTTCAAGTCATTGGAGGGCTGGCCTTCCCAGGCGATCCTGCCACTGCTCAAGCCCGTTGAGGACAGCTGGCAACCCCAGGATTTGTTGCCTGACTCCTCATTACCCCTCGGTGAGTTCATGGATCAGGTGAAGGCGCTGCGCCTTCGGACGGCTGAGCTTACAGACGAGAACTTTGTGGTTCTGGTGGGTGATATGATCACGAGGATGCTGTGCCTACGTACCAGTCCATGTTAAACAACGTGGATGGGATTAAGGACCAGACAGGAGCAAGCCCAAGCCCATGGGCTGCATGGACCCGGGCTTGGACCGCCGAGGAGAATAGGCATGGAGATTTGCTCAGAACCTATCTGTATTTGTCGGGTCGGGTCAACCTGCGGATGATTGAGAAGACGGTCCAATACTTAATTGGAGCTGGCATGGTACGTGCATGATCAGTTTTTTATTTGCATTTTTGTGAGCATAGTAGTCACATAGGCGTATAATTGTGATCATATAAAAATAAAAAAGCATTGGTTATGGATCTCAAATCCCAAAAATGAGGGAAACTAAATGGAACCAACCATTGTGGTTTGCAGGATCCGGGAACCGAAAACAACCCATATTTGGCCTTCGTGTACACGTCCTTCCAAGAGCGAGCCACCTTTACATCACACAGCAACACAGCTAGTTTAGCTAAGGAGGATGGTGATCCGGTGCTTGCTTGCATATGTGGAATGATAGCAGCCGATGAGAAGCGGCACGAGAATGCTTACACAAAAATCGTCGAGAAGCTCTTACAAGTGGACCCATCGGAGACAATGTTAGCCATCGCGGATATGATGCGCAAAAATATCACCATGCCTGCCCACATGATGTATGATGGGCAGGAACCACTGCTGTTCAAGCAGTTCTCGGCGGTAGCACAGAGGTTGGGAGTGTATTCGTTCAATGATTATACTGAAATCATGGAGTTCTTGATCGGAAGGTGGAGGTTGGAGAAGTTGGAAGGGTTGACGGGTGATGGGAAACGTGCACAAGATTTTGTGTGTGGGCTAGCACCCAGGATGAGGAGGTTGTTGGAGGTAGCCAATGAGCAGGCGCGCAAGATGGAGCCAATTGGTGTGAAGTTCAGCTGGATCTTCGAGAAGGAGCTGACCTTTTGAAAATGAAGATCTATGGATAAGCTTGGCAGTGAGGGTTACTACTTGCTAGATAGAAGAAGTGATATTCGAGTGTAGTGATTTGAATCTAATTTCAGTTAACTATAGTTCTTATAGTTTAGAGAACTAATATATATATCGGTATAACCTCGTGCTTTTGCTTATGCAATAAAGATCGTATTACCCAAATAAGCTTACGCCTTTTTTTTTTTCATTGCTTTGTTAAGTTGAAACGGCAAGAGCAGATGTCTTCTTTATAACAATTTTTTTCATTTGTCGGCCAGAAACACAATAGGGATATAAGATATCAGGTACGTCCGATCGCGCAGCGCCTTCCCCTAATATCTTATATTCCTTTAATTTTGTGTTTCTTGGAGACAAATGAAAGAAATTGTAGGGATCAGAAGTGTTTAATTTCCATTAAAAAGACCCTTCCATATACTTGGCATGAAAGTCAAGTTACTAAAAACCTGCATAAATTTTAGCGCAAAAATACTTCTAAATCCAATTCCAAAAGGACACCAAGGCTAGCGCAACTTCCCCAATCCTAATAACCATCCAATATTCATAGTGGTTGTGTTTGTCTCTTTGGGTGGCTTCTAATCCTCTCGTTGTTGGCTGTTGCTTTCTTGTGCTTCATTCGAAAGAGGAAGAAGACACAAGAAACCGAAATCATTCACATTGATGAGTATGAAAATCTAAAGGAAGCCATTGTGTCTGGTCCTTTTGGGTAGCAGGTAGTAGTGTTATCAGTCGATCGAGGATGATGTACATATCGACGAAGAAATCATGAAAAGTGAGAAGTTTGGTCATGGTTTTCAGACCAAATCATTAGCTGGTGAAGTCAATGTTACAAGCAGCCATGAGGTGGAAACAACTTCTTCTGGTTATTATTATCATCGTCACTGCCACATTGAGCACAAAGCCATAATTAAAAGACTATATTTAAATAATTGATGAAAGAAATTAATATCCTGGGTCATATATCTGAAAGACCACTTCAAGGATTCAGTGAATAACACTTTTCTTAATTGTTGTGTATGGGTCACGTCCTACGAAAATGATAATAAGTTGGGATAGAATTACTTGTGAAGTTAATGTTCTCTATTAAAAATGGATGCAATAGCCAATAACTAATTAAGGATTGTTTTAAATCCAAATTTTAAATTTTGTTCTAATTAACTTTATGAAGTCAATGTAAACACCATACATAGTCAATGCACTGCTGGTTTCCTTAAGTAGGCCTTGATTAAAGACACTAAGAGAAGTTTTATAATAAATTTTCAATTCAAAAAATGTCAAACTAAATGACGAGAAATAATTTGATTTGTTCTCTCGCACTTTAGATAAAGTGAATAATAGAATTTGGATGATTCCTATCATGCATATAACTTCCACTTAAGAAAAAAAAAGAAAAAGAGAGAGAGAGAGAGAGAGAGAGAGAGAGAGAGAGAGAGAGAGAGAGAGAGAGAGAGAGCAAAGATATGTGTTTTGCAATTAGCAATTGAAACACGCCCACAAAAGCCGCTTAAAACCCACAGGAACCACTAACAAGTAATGGGATCCTCTCTCCTACTATTATCTCCAAAACCACAACACCCTTGATATATAAATCCACACCATTCCTTCAACACGTACAATTTGTAATCTAATCTATTATAGTGAATACTTAAACTTTCAAAACCAAAATATTAAATAAGTGAAATGTACTAACTCAATTTTGGCGCATATTTCAAATAAGTAAACAAATTTTATCTCATGTATTACTCAATTAGTTTATGAACTCGCTTAATAAGCTAACTTAACTCATTTTCACCCTAGGTTGGGGTGATATTGGTCGAGTTCGGGTCTCACTGTCTAAACCCGAATGAATTTGCTGACCGACACTGACCAGAGTTTAAACAAAACTGACGTGTTTCACCAAAAAAAAAAAAAATTGGCGTGTAACGGGTTGATCGAGCACAAATACTTTTGGGTCGGTTTCAATCAAATGAAGAACGCCCAGCCCTAGCCAATCTTCTTCTTTCATGATTTCCCCTTGAGTGCTTGACTAGAAGTCTAGAAGAACGCAGCAGCAATAGCCTTAACCAACACTCAGCACCCCAAACCCAAAACGAGTGAGTTTGAGTGCGGATCTACCTTCCCTGAAACCCAATCATTCATTTAAAACACAAATTGAATCAATACCTGAAGGAAACCATTTCAAAAACCGACATGAAAGTTCAATTGATGAAGCTCAAGGAAGCCCACAAGGCTGCTGCCATTTGCTAGCCTTCATTCTGCTCCGTCAAAATTGTTGACGTTGATGGGCAGAGGAGGGTGGGAGAGCATCGATGGGTCTAGATTTGTGACTACGTGGATGGCATCGAGAGGAGTCTAAGGCTCTAAGGAGAGCCTTCGAGGAGTGTAGGTTTGAGAGAAAGATAGTAGTGTATGTTTGAGAGAGAAAGAGGTTAAAGGAGAAGAGTATTCTAGAAAGTGAAAACTAAAGAGTCGAAAAGACGAGTAAGAAAGCAATGCGGTGCGGGTTAGGAAATTTTCCTGAGGAAAATTGAAGTTCAGTAAAGTTTGGGTTACCGTCGATTGAAAACCCACAACTTGCATAGAAATTAGCTCAGAACCTATTTGTAATTGTTAGTGTCGGGTTGATGACTTGATGATTGAGAAGATAGTGGAGTATTTGATTGGAGCTAGCAAGGTGAGTTTTTCATTTGAATTTTTGTTAATTAATTATTATTAATGGATTCCTTTAGTATTGGTTTTTCCTTTGTTTTTATATTTTATATAAAATTTATTTTACATAATTTATATTTAAATTCTTTAAAATTAAAGTACAAGGAAATAGATACGTAGTTAATAAAAAATTATCAAAAAATAAAATTTATAAATTATATTTAAATATAAAATTTAAAAAATTATCAATATTAAAAAATAATTAAAATTATAAATTTAAATATATAAATAATTAAATTAATTAAGTTTCATAAATTAAAATACAAAATTCAATAATTAAAGCACTATACCATCCAATTATAAATAAGTTGTAACAAATCTACTTTGGGAACGTCAATCCAATATGGATACATAAAAAATAAATAAATAAAATTAAGAGAGAAAACAAAAAATAAAATTTATAAATTATATTTTAAATGTAAAATATAAAATTAAAAAAACTAAAATTAAGAAAAGAAATTAACGCATCTAAATCCGATAACATCATTTTTCTTGATAGATTGTTGATCATTCCAATTTTGTAGGATCCAGGAACGGAGAGCATTCCATATTTAAGGTTCTTATACACGAGAAAACTTTCAATCCTATCGTAATACCATACTTTTGTTTCTCAATAAAATTTTTTAATTTAAAATTTTAATTAAGAAATACTGTTTTGTACCAAAAAAATTATAGATATATATTAAGCATATTCTTATTTAAATAAAAAATATAAATATCACAATTACACTGAAAAAATTTCCAGTATACAGGTCCTTTAAAAAGCAAGCCACCTTTATATTATATGAGATTGGAATCTTCTATCTAAACTCTAATTTTAAAAGTTAACAATAATTTAAATAAGAGATCAAAATTAAAATAAGATAAGAAGATAGTCATAAGAAAAAACTTACAACTTAAAAACTTGTACAAAATAAAAAATAAACAAATTCAATTCCATATCACACGGCAACACGGCTCGCCCGGCTAAGGAAAGCGGGGATCCAGTGCTGGCACGTCTTTGTGGCACCGTTGCAGCAGACGAAAAGCACGAAGAGATTGCCTATGCTAGGATCGTTGAGAACCTCCTACTAGTAGACCCCAAGGGATCAATGCTGGCCATCGCAGCTATGATGCACAAGAAAATCACATTGCCGACCCATAAGATGTACGACGGGCTGGACCCACAGCTATTTGAGCATTTCTCCGCAGTGCATGGCAGTAGCATTCAAATTCAGCTAGATATTCAATAAGGAGATGGCCACCCTTTAAACGAAACAAAAAATGAAAACAGAAATCTTTTGTCACGAAGAGTAAAAATGGAAGCAAGTGGCAGTTGTGGAATGGGGAGAATGAAAAAGTGTGTATTGGATCTGGATCAATCATTCATAGTTTTATAGATGTTATGTTCGTTGATAGATGTCTTAAATATTTCACATGAATGTTATGTTTGTTATATAGATCTTTCTGGGATTCGTGGAAATGTCGGCCTTTGCTAAAAGATTAATTTCACTAATGGATCTTACTCCATTGCGCTTCAAGTTCATCCAGATTTTGACATAATGTTACCATAATTCTGCTTTATAGACACTTTGAAGGTCTGAAATCCACCCCTTGGAGATTTGCTTCTGATCGTCTCCTTCGACACATTGAAATCATCAGATTCTACAAAAACCATAAGTACTTAGTTACCAAAACTACATACTTGCAAAGTTTTTGATTCTACAAATGCAATACTCGGTTCTCAGAACCACAGAATTGGGAACCTCTTTTGTTTCTGAATTAATTGGCGTCATTCTAAAACCCAGCACACAGTAATTGCTTAAGAGTGCTTACTTTAAAATTTTAAATATACATGTGATAGTCACGTGGATATTCTATTAAAAATTGACAATAAAATTAATAGTGTGTTAAGTATATTCAAAAAATATATTATTATCTTTTAAAATATAAAAAAAAAAGTTTTATGAAATGGAATATATGTTAGCTCAAAAACATTGATTTCAGCAGTTTTAGTTTGGCCGCTTACTTTTACTGGTGTGGCCGTTAATAACTACCAACTGGCTTTACGACCGATTAAAGACGCGACCAACGTTATTAATGTAATATAATTTATTTTTTGGTAGTTTACAATGTTTAGTAGGGAGAGCCAGATGATTCCTTTATATGGTGGTAGAATTAGCCATTAGAGGATAAGAATACAAAATAAAAGAAATACGCATGGGAAACATACACGTACACGGAAGGAAGAAGTAAGGTTGAAATTAGGAGTACTAACGGAGTGGGGTAGGGGCGGGAAAAGGTCCCCTATTTTCTAACCTCGAAGAAAAAAAATTTTTCCTCTCCTATCCTAAATTCAAGGGTAGAGAGAATTTTTTTCTAACCTCAATCTTCCAGTGAGAGTGGTTATTAAAATTTTAATATTTTTAAATAAAATATTTTAATATGAAGAAATTAAGATTGATTGATTTATTTATTATATATTTAATTACTAAAATACCCCCACCTCTATGAGAAGAAAATTCCTCCTGCCTCCCAGTTGAAATTAGAGATTCTTCGTAATTTTTCATCTAGTCTAAAAGAATTGTGATCCCTCGTTGAAATTGACTTGAACACCAATAAAATGTTAGTCTAATAAAAATATGTTAATCTCAAATGAGCTTTAATTGTCAATAAACAAAAATTTGAATCTTAAAAAGAACTTTTGTTGAGAAGAGAAAAATTATTAATGCTTTCATCCCTGAATAGTTGTCACTTGGCTATCATTGCATTTATGGCAGTTAATACTAAAGGTTAAGTAGCCATTTAAGCATTTTAATATCCCCTGTCCGTTTGACCAAATTAGTTTCATTCATTTAATTCTGTCATTTTCAGAAAAAAGAAAAACCCAACATGCAAAACTAATATCATCTTTGTTAAGAACTATTCAATAGCAGCTTAATAAGAAGTCCAAAACTACACACACGCTCTATGGGGAAGGCTCACACTTTTGAAGAAAAATGGAAAGACACGACCAAAACAAAACAAAGAAGAATGGACAGAGTGTGTCGATAGAGGACTCATCAGCATCATAAAAACATCATCAATCATGATAAGCTTCTGCATATAAAAGTTCGTTACAGTACTGGTGCATATAAGTTAGAAATTAATCTGGCTTTTGCTAACTGGTGGCTGCCAGCTAGCTGTAACAGTTTAAGGTACAATCAAAGTATTGATCGCTCTATTTAATACGATGCAGATTGTTGGATTTGTTGATGTTTCAATTACTTCCCATCACAAAATGAACTTTCCTGATTTGAACTATATATTAAATAGTGTTGGACAATTAGAAAATAAGAGCATACAAAACTCTCAAATTATTTATCATCTTTTCACTATAACTTTTATCACACAAACATGGACATATACTAATTTTTTTTTTACACTTATACTATTTTCCCTTTTCTCTACAGACTTATCTCTCACTTGTACGTTCTACACACTTGTTGAAACCCATATAACCATTGCCTTTAAATAAGCATATGCATTAGACTACTTCATAAATGCTTCTTATTACAACTATCATAGTAAAAATATTTCACCTAGCAACATTTTCAACCTTTGCACACTTTTCTTCCAACCATTTACATATGTTATTTACATATGAAGGAGCCATGTGCTTAACCTCACGCATAACCATGCATTTCTTGTTTGCACATTTTTCATTATGCGATGCCATGTGGCATTTATTGTGGGGGTTGGAACAAGTATGCTTATCCACGAAAAAAAAAAGAAATTTAGCATTCTTATATACTAATATGAAGAGCACAGTACTAATTTTTATGACATTGGTTTGCAGTTGATAGTTCCACAACTTCCTATAAATAGCTGCCGAACTCCAATGTAACATCCCATGCACCTTCAATATTTGCTAAGCCGAAGAAAGAAACATGCACTCCTACCTCTACCTCATCACCCAAACTCTACCATGGACCTCAACTCCGCAGCAATGGACACACCACCACCTCAAATCACCAGCCCAAACCATGAGATTTCGATCACCTCCTCCCATCTCTGCCGTGGCAGCACCTATAAAGTCCCCAAAGACCCATTCAATGCCGCCAGAGAAGATAGAAATTTTCAAGTCATTGGAGGGCTGGGCTTCCCGGGAGATCCTGCCACTGCTCAAGCCCGTTGAGGAAAGCTGGCAACCCCAGGACTTCTTGCCTGACTCCTCATTACCGTTCGGTGAGTTCATGGATCAAGTGAAGGCGCTGCGCCATCGGACGGCTGAGCTTCCAGACGACTACTTTGTGGTTCTGGTGGGTGATATGATCACGGAGGATGCTGTGCCTACGTACCAGTCCATGCTAAACCGCGCCGATGGGATCAGTGACGAGACTGGAGCAAGCCCAAGCCCATGGGCTGTATGGACCCGGGCTTGGACTGCTGAGGAGAATAGGCATGGGGATTTGCTCAGAACCTATCTGTATTTATCGGGTCGGGTTGACATGCGGATGATTGAGAAGACGGTCCAATACTTGATTGGAGCTGGCATGGTGATCAGTTTTTTTATATGCTTTTCTGTGAGCATAGTAGCATATAGACTTATAATTATGGTCATATAAAAATAAAAGTATTAGTTATGGGGCTGAAACTAAAAAAAATTAACACATTCTTGTTATTATTATAAATTAAATTTTATTAAATATTTATTTAAAAAAATTTAAATCATTATATTTATTAAATTGTTAAACTTATAGATCTAACATCTCAACAACACTTATTTTTTGGAGTTACTTTTACCAAACCAAAATGTAACTATCCGTTGTGGTTTGCAGGATCCGGGAACGGAAAACAACCCGTATTTGGGCTCTGTGTACACGTCCTTCCAGGAGCGAGCCACCTTTATATCACACAGCAACACGGCTCGTTTAGCTAAGGAGGGTGGCGACCCGGTGCTTGCACGCGTATGTGGAATGATAGCAGCCGATGAGAAGCGCCACGAGAATGCTTATACTAAAATCATCGAGAAGCTCTTAGAAGTGGACCCATCGGAGACAATGCTAGCCATCGCAGATATGATGCGCAAAAATATCACCATGCCGGCCTACCTGATGTATGACGGGCAGGACCCACAGCTGTTCAAGCACTTCTCGGCGGTAGCACAGCGGCTCGGTGTGTATTCGGTCAATGATTATACTGATGTCATGGAGTTCTTGATCGGGCGGTGGAGGTTGGAGAAGTTGGAAGGTTTGACGGGCGACGGGAAACGGGCGCAAGATTTTGTGTGTGGGCTGGCACCTAGGATGAGGAGGATGTTGGATCGAGCCGATGAGCAGGCGCGCAAGATGGATCCAATTGGTGTGAAGTTCAGCTGGATCTTGAAGAAGGAGCTGACATTTTGAAAATGAAGATCTATAGATAAGCTTGGCAGAGAGGGTTAGTGCTTACCAGATAGAAGAGATTAGAAAGAAGTAATATTAGAGTGTAATTTGAATCTAATATCAGTCATCTATAGTTTTTCTAGTTTAAAGAACCCATATATATAACCTCGTGCACGTGCTTGTGCAATAAAGATCGTATTATCCTACATGTTCAACTTAAAAAATAATAAGAATATTTAAAACCAAATAAGCTTAGACCCTTTTCTTTTCCTTTGGCGAGAACAGACGTCTTCTTTATTACAATTTCTTTCATTTGTCAGCGTAAAACACAACGGATATAAGATATTAGGTATGTCCATATATAGATTCTTTTCTGTATGCCAGAAACACAAACAAATGATTTGTTTTCCTTCGACGGCACAGTTTGCCAGAACCTTAATTTCTGAAGTTGCGGAAGCTACTTCCAGAGCTCAAATTAAAACGAACAAGTCAATTTGGTTTCAGATGCCTACGCTCTGTAATTTTAATTATGCAATAAGTCAATGGCTTATGCACCGTAGTAGCCCCCATGCAAGCATATATGGGTTTGTAAAGTGGGTTCTGATAATCGACACAAAAATGGCACAAGAAGCCAAGCAAAACGAGAGTGGGCAGGAAGAATGTCAGCCATTTGGATTTTTTATTGTTTTTATTAATTTTAATAATTTTTTTTCTCTTTATAATTTAATTTTTAAAATAATTTTATTTTTTTCATTAACATGAGAATGGACTTGTTATGAAAAGTGTGAGTATTTTTATTTAATTTTTATAATATAAATTAAATTATAAAATTTACATAATTTAATAATTAATATTTAAAAAATATAAATACTATTATAAAATTGAAAATGTATAAATAGACTTTTCCTTACAAAAAATTCAGGTCACCTATCAAATCAATTGTGTTCATGATTCTCACATACGAAAACATACTTGCATGTGAATAGATTTCACAAATTATTCATTTGCAATACAAAGATTAAGAAAAAAAGAAAGTGTAAAAAATATAAAGTATATATGAAATATTTGTGTGCAAATGTTAAAACTCTCCGTAGCACAAACATTATCAAGTATTCACCGCACGATCGACAAAGTACAAACCAAGCTCTAATTTGGACAAACTAAGTACTAGTTGCTTTAACTTTTAGAATAACATTATTATATGTGTATGTTCAAAAATATATTAAAAATAAAAATATATAAAATTTATATCTTAAAAATATATGTATAATATAATTAAAAACAAACTACAAAGCAAAATAGAGAGTGGTTATATAAGTCCAAAAAAAAGTTTATACACAATTTATACATATTTTAATTTTTTTTCTCATTTCTTTCTTATTTTTTTTTACTTATAACTTTAACATTTTCCCAAAATAAGCTAAGGAACTGTAGTGATCAGAAGTGTTTAATTTTCATTGAAAGTTACCCTTCCAAGTACTTGGCATGAAAGTCAAGTTACTAAAAACCTCCATAAATTTTAGCCCCAAAATATTTCTAAACTCAATTACAAAAGACACCGAAGCCTGGGCCAGGGCATTTTTAATATTTATGTTGTACTGTTTCAACTTTTCCAAAACATTTATATTGACGTAAGAACCAAGATGGACTCAACCTAACCCAGTAACTTCAATTTCCCACACTTCCCTCCCCTTCCACCCGCCACCGCCGCCACCACCATCGTATCGATTTGCTCCTTCTCCTCCATGCGGCCACCCACCACTGCCGTGACCATTGCATCCATTTTCTCCCCCACCACCATCACTATCTCGTCCAACAATTGCTCCTCCTCCGCCGCACGTGTGGCCGCCCCCAGCCTCAGCTCCCCCTTCCTCCACTCCCAATAACCATCCAACAGTCATAGTGGTTGTGTTTTTCTCATTGGGTGGCCTTCTATTCCTCTCGTTGTTAGCTTTAGCTCTTTTCTGCTTCATTTAGAAGAGGAATAAGACACGAGAAACCGAAATCATTCACATTGATGAGCATAAAAAGGTAAAGGTAGCCATTGTGTCTGGTTCTTTTGGGGAGGCGGTAGTGTTATCAGTCGAGGATGATGTACGTATCGACGAAGAAATCATGTAAAAAGTGAGAAGTTTGGTCATGGTTTTCATGCCAAATCATCAGCTGATAAAGGCAATGTTGCAAGCAGCCATGACGTGGGAAGTTATGATTATCATCATCATCACCGCATTAAGCACAAGCCCTAATTGAAAGACTATATGTAAATTAATCGTAGAGAGAAGATCTCCTGAATCATATGTCTAAAGACCACTTAATAAGTTGGAATTTGAACTTGTAAAGCTAATGTTCTGTATAAAAAATGGACGCAATGGCCAATATAACTAAGGATTTAATTAAATTTCAATTTTCATATTTTTCTTTCCTAGTTAAACATATGAATTCAATGAAAAATTCAGTCATTACATTGCTGGTTCCCCTAATTACGTAGGCCTTAAGGATACGGAAAAAGAGGTAGTTTTGACAAAATAGGTGAATTGATATGATAAAGTTATAGCCATCAATTTATATAATTTTTTGTGTAAAATTTAATAAATTTAATAATTTAAATTTTTTAAAATAAAATTTTATTTATAAAAGTAGTAGAACTATGAACACTAACAAAAGATTTATAGTAAAATAAAACAACTTTCAAAACAAAAAATGCCAAATGAAACAACGACGAATAATGTGGTGCTCATAAAACATAACCTAAGATTGTATTTCCAATCATGCGACAGTATTTGTGCAATTGAAGCAGTTGATCATCAAAATAGAAGGGTGTGACTTAGATTTCCCTCTATTGCACTTTAGATTAAATGAATAATAGAATTTCGATTATTACTAGAACAATCATATACATATATACACTATTTACGAAAACTCAAACTTATAAATTTTTATTTAAAAATTTAATAATTAAATTTATTTTATTAATTAAATTATAAAATTTAATAAATTTTATAATAAATTTATTATTTATGACAATTTAATAATCCAATTGTTAATACTTTTTCTTATTAGAATGTATATAACTTCCACTTTTTATATTAAAAACAAAAGCAAGCAAGTGCGTTGGCAATTAACAATTGAAACACGCCCACGAAGGCCGCTTAGAATCCACAGGAACCACTAATCAGGAATGGGATCCTCTCTCCTCTCTCCTAGTATTCTCTCCAAAACCATAGCACCCCTTGACTTGATAAATCCACACCATTCCTTCAATACCTGCAATTTGTAAATTTCTTATCCCTGGATTCAGGGATTGTCTTCAATGACAATAGTACCCTTAGACCCAGCCACCACTCTGGATCGAATATTAGTATAATAATTCCTGTTGCCAATTTTTTCCCAAAATAGGAGACCCGTTTCTTATTGTCATACCACCGGGATGTAGCTCAATTCTCTCCACCTCAATTTCTGACTGATTACTGTAATTTTTTATAATGCATTTACGTTTAAGGAGGGATTTTTTTTATAATTTTTCACAATATTTATAATATTTATTTTTTTATTTAAATAAAATTACAAGCTTGCTAGCATTTGTGATTTTACACGTAACCCCAACACATATGTCTAAAATGTGAATACAGGTTCTGACACGTATATGTGACCCGGTGCGAGAATGCCTCTGCTAGGGCCGTTGAGAAGCCCTAGAAGTGGACCCACGGGATTAATGCTAGAGGTGTTACATGTATGTTAATCGTACAATCAAAGGCAAGATACATTATTTGAGTTTTATTAATTTATGTTTTTAATATTTTACATTGAATTATATAAAATAAAAAATAAATAAATTTTATTAATAATTTTATAATTTTATTTATATTAAAAATTAAAAATTATATATTTTATAAAATAATATAAAAAATATATTCTATTCTTAATATAAATATATCATTTTTTATTTTTGAATTGTCTTTAAACGTTGGCTACGAGTACACTAATAACGTGTACTGCAAACATTTCCCAGTAATGCTAGCCACTGCAGATACGATGCACAAGAAAATCACAATGCCGGCCCATATGAAGGAACCCTTAAGGGTCCTTTCATTCAAGAAATTCATAGGATGAGTTTTAAATGCATCATCTTTACTCGGCACGCCAACAAGTACAGCAACACCCCAACCCTGAGAAGAGGCATTTTAAAGTTTAGCCTTAGTAAGTAGCTTAGTATGATGTCTTTAGCAAAAAGAAGAGCAGATGAGTTCTGATTAAATACATCGTGGACACATTCAAAGGCAGAGATCATGGCCTGGATGCTGCCAGTACATTCAACAGCACGATCCACGCCTCCATTGGTCATTTCAGCAATTACCTGTTCAGCATTTACAATTTGATCTCTTGCATCAGAAAGGAAGAAAATGTATTCACACGCCATAATTTAAAATTTACTTAAAATTCTATATGGGCTACCCTGTTGTACAGGTTTGTCGTGATCTTTCGGGTTCACAAACTCACTAACCCCAAACTTTTTGGCTGCCAACAAAGTACAAAACAGAAAATGCCGTCAATAAGGAAGCAAATTAGCAGTGCACAGTTTTAGACTTCTGAAGAAGAATGAAATCTACCTTCTTCAAACAGGCTGGAAACCAAATCAACCCCAATGATTCTCGAAGCACCAAAAATTCTTGCTCCTTCAGCGGCCTAAATTTCAAATGACAAGACAGACGAAGTTAATACAAAACTATAAAAATTCTGCAATTCACAGAATGGCAGATGGGACAACATACAGCAAGGCCAACAGCTCCCAATCCAAAAATGGCAACAGAAGAACCCGGCTTTGGTTTTGCAACATTTATGGTAGCACCAAGACCCACAAGCATCAATGAAATTGAATTATGTCAGATAACAGAATCACCTAAATACTTGGCTATGCTTTCCAACATTTTTCATAGGAGACATATTGGATCTATCGCAAGAAATCTATATCAACAAAGTCTTAAATAGGTTTCGGATGAATGACTGTTCACCAAGTGTAGCACTTATTATGAAGGGTGACAGGTTCAATTTGAACCAGTGCCTGAAGAATGATCTTGAAAAGGAATAGGTGCGTAATGTGCCATATGCTTCTGCTGTTAGAAGCCTTATGTATGCTCAAGTTTGCACAAGACCTGACATTGCTTTCGCAGTTGGCATGTTAGGGAGATACCAAAGTAATCCAAAAATGGACCATTGGAAAGCTGCAAAAAAAGTAATGAGGTACCTTAAGGGTACTAAACACTACATGGTAATGTACAGACAAACTGAGAATCTTGAGGTAGTCAGCTACTCAGATTCAGATTTTAGCAGATGTGTTGATTCACAAAAATCAACATTAGGTTACATTTTTACGCTTGCCAATGGAGCCGTGTCATGAAGGAGTGCAAAGCAAACTCTGATTGCTACTTCTGCCATGGAGGTTGAGTTCGTATCTTGTTATGAGGCAACTTCTCATGGTGTATGGCTAAAGAGCTTTATATCTGAGATTAGAATAATGGATTCTATCTCAAGGCCATTAAGAATATATTGTGACAACTCAGCTGCTATTTTTTTGGCTAAAAATAATAAGAGTGGAAGTCAAAGCAAGCATATCGATATTAAGTACTTAGCTATTCGGGAACGTGTCAAAGATAATAAAGTCACCATTGAACACGTTAGCACTGAGTTGATGATAGCTGATCCTTTGACCAAAGGCATGCCACCAACAGGATTTGAGGATCATGTAACTAGAATGGGACCTGGTCCCACATTGAGTTTTTGATGTAAATTTTGTCATCATTTGTAATAAAGCTCTTATTTATACATATATTATTTTCTCTTTCTGTGTGCACATTTATTTATTTATTTTTGAGAATAACAACAATTAAGATGACCTTGAATAAGCATAAGGCTTATTCATTAAGTTATAGTGATTTTGAGGAAACAAAATACATGTTAATACATGAAAGGTAATACTCGCTTTAAGAGAACTTATCGTCATGATTCATGTATTTAGTTTTCTATTGTTGGAATCCAAACTGTGAAAACATTATTGAATATACGGACTAAGTGGAAGAATATAAAATGTTGGCCTTCAGTTACTACACGTTGCATGAACAAATTCTGAGAAGCTGGCAACATTCATGGCTACCAACATCTCTCTCTCTTCGGTTTCTTGCGTTTTGAGTGTTGACCACCATTGAAACTTCGGTTTCTGAACGTTTGGGAAAGTCAATGTCAATAACAGACCATTAAGTGATCTGTTTCAAGAGTTTCCACGGCACTTTGAAGGAGTTTAATGAAGGCGTTACTATCTTTGATGGGAAGACGTTGCAACGCCAAGCCACTATGTATACGGGGTCTCCTGACTCAGTTTCTCACCATTCAGAAGCCAAAAACACTTCAGTAAACTATTAAAGAATGAGAAATCCTGAGTTAAAAGCATCTCATTAGCGATTTTCGACTTCAAAATTTGTAATGGCTGGAGGTCAGTTTTCTTTCGCTTTTACTTTGTTTAGGATATCATTGTATGTTTTAGATGTCCTATATATGCTTACAATTCTAATTGAGACTCTCTTATGTGAGGCCGTGGTTATGTTGACTGAACAACTTTTGTTATCTTCTATTGCCCCTGGCAGTGATTTCACCTTCTAGATCGCCATGTTTGAGGGATCAACATCTGGGGACAGAAAACAAGTTTCTAAAATAAGCGAGATCGTCATAATTAATTAATGTGAAATTGTACCTGATTATTAACATCAATTGCTTACTTAATTCATTCTCATCCAGAATATAATTAATGCTAGCTTACGTGCCTTGAGCACAACAACTCCCTAGATTTTCATTTTATAATAATTAAAATCTTCGGAACACACACAGTATGTGTTTCCACTTACGTGAGGAAGCTTTCATCTCCAACTATGTTGTTCAACCTGTCACATACCACACATTTCTCACGCGGACATATCCAATTTCATTAGCAGTGCAATTGGTACAGTAGTAGCTTTTTGGGGTATCCAATTTATCAAACTAAGTTGAAGTTACTTGTTTTAAATGAGGACCATCTTATAGTTCCACTTCTTATAAATAACTGCCAAGTCACTGTAACACTTCAGTAGCAGAGCCCAACCCAGAGAACACGAAGCATGCAGACCTGCACCTACCTTACCTCTCAAACCCATGCATGGACTCCAAATGGCCAAGATCGGACACAGAGCCACCTCATACCACGGGTTAACACGGTCGCGGCAACGTTAGCACCCGCGGCACCCATAAAAATAGGAACGACCCACTCATTGTCACCAGAGAAAATGGAAAATTTCAAGACACTTTTTGGGGGGAGGGGGGGGGGGGGGTTTAAGTCCTGAGACTACTAAAGCCAGTTGAGCAAAGCTGGCAACCCCAAGATTTCTTGCCCGACTCCTCATTACCGCTCGACGAGTTCATTGTTCAGGTAAAGGCCCTGCGTGATCGGACGGCTGAGCTTACAAATTATTTGTGGTTTTAGCTGGTGATATGATCACAGAGGACGCTCAACCTACGTACCTGACCAGGGTAAACAACAACGATGGCCTTAGGGACGAGACTGGCGCAAGCCCAAGCCCATGGGTTGTATGGAGACGGGCTTGGACTGCTGAGGAGACTAGGCATGGGAATTTGCTCAGAACCTATCGGGTCGGGTTGATATGCGGATGATTGAAAAGATTGTCCAATACTTGATTGGAGCTGATATGGTAAGACAAAAAAGAAAATTAGTATAGATTTTAAGTATAAAATAAAATTTGCGTAAAAAATATAAAATAAATAAAAAATTTAGAATAATTTATTCAAATTTTATATATGAAAAAGGCAAATAATATAGAGAATTTATTGTCTACATAAAACTCTTTTCAGCATGGTGCTATTGTTGTTTTAGTACGGCTTATATGAAATTGTTTTTATTTTTTAAATGATTTTATGGATTTTAAGAAAAATTCTATGAAATAAAATTTTATTAAAATTTATTTGGATAGATTATTCTTTAAAATAATAAAATAAAAAATTTATTTGGAGAACTATATTTTTGTGTTGTTAACTATTTTCTTATTCTCTTCGTGCCCTTCATTTAATTTGTCTATTGAACTTCCATAGCAATTTCCGTCCACATACCATCACTACCATCGACTATGAGCAGCAATTTCCGTAGCAAAACCCTTCGTTTTGCTATTAAACTTCCATAACAATTTAACAAAACTGTTCTCTTGTGCCCTTTGTTTTGCTATTGAACGTCCATAGCAATTTCCTTCCACCGGCAACACCCCTCTAGTTCTAATATTCACATGCAGCATTTCTTCTTAAAAGAATATGAAGCGTCACTCCACACCATCAACATTTCTCTGCGTATGCCTTCTTGCACCAGGCCCATCTTTTCGTTTTGTCCCTTTCTGCTAGCTTCTTCAACTTTTCAGCCTGAGGATATAACGTCCTTCTTGTAGATAGACGCAACTTCGGGTCCGGCAAACAATTTGGCTGAGAAAAAAGAAGTTGTATTTAATTACCTAACGGTTACAGCTACAATAGATGTATTGAATAGTGAAGTGGCTAAATAGGTGCGAATAAATACCAACTGGATTTTGACTTTGTTCATTTGTTTCATCATTATCTTACCAGTTTTGGAACATTAACAACGACTGGATGTTTACCATTACTTTGCTGTTGCAGTCCCAAAACCGAAACTGCTCTTTCTTTTTCAATTGAATGCTGTATTTAAGGCTTTTCCCTCTCAAGAAATTTTTTAGATTTAAACTTTTACACATTGATAACTAAAATTTATTTGAAATTAGTACACTTTCACTAAATCCGCACCTTCTTCAAAAACTGCTTTTTTTATCTTTTCTTTTCATTTTTTATAATGATTTTTGCCATTTTCACAGAAGATAGTAGCTGCCTGCTCTAGGCAGCACTGTGAAAGTCAGATAAAATACGTCCAAATTCACTTCCATGGTCGAAACGTGCTTCGCCATGTAACTTTCTCGCGTCTCTCTCTTTTCGCTTTTGGGGTTCGGGCTATATATATATCTTTATTACGTGCTTTTATTTCAGGCATATTCTATGTAATTCAGATACTGAGGTAGAAACTGGCTTGGGAGCAGGGTATAACGAAGCTAGTGGTTGAGTCAGACTCGCTGGTTGCTGTTCAAATGGTTAAGCAAGGTGTTAAGGATTCCTATCCCAACGCCACGCTGGTTAACCACATTCGGCATGCCTTGATGCCTGTGCTCGGAGTTGGGAGATGGATCTTAACCGAATCTACAGAGAATGCAATGAGGTGGTTGACTGGTTAGCTCAGTGGCGGAATTTCAAGTTGGCTCCCCCAAATTTTTTAGAATTTTTAGTACTAAAAATTTAAAAATTATATATAACTTTTAAAAACATCGTATAAAATTTATGTGGCTCCCCAAAACATAAAACAAATGAATTTTTGTATAATTTGCATAGTATTAATCTAAATCAATCAATATTATGCAATAATTTTTTGTCAAATCTGTAAATACAATTTAAATTGATATCGTGACTTGTACATATATTAAATTATTAGTAATTTAGTAACAGAAAAAGCATAATAAAAAAGAGAAAACACAATTTATTAACTTTTTATATTAATAATTTTTGTACTTTACCCAATATTAAATATACCACTCAATATTTTCGTAATTAATAAGAGAAAATTAATTTAAACTTTCCACTTGAACATTTTATTTTTTATGCTTGTCTAACTATGTAAATTTAAATAATTTATTAAATATATTTAACTCACATTGAGCTTAAATAAAAATAAATTATTTAAATATATTTTATTTTATTTATTTTCTAAACTTACTTATATTTAAATGATTTTATGACTTTTAAATATTATTGAAGCTAATAGGTCAGTTCTAGTAGGGAAAATGTTCAAAATTAGGATAATTAGTAATAATTTCATATCTTTGAAAGAGTAAACAAGTCTCATTTTAAATAGAGTAATATAATTATCTTTCTCTATGTTTTTGTTTTAAGTACTTTTGTATTAGTATATTATTTTTAAAGTAAAAAACTTATTCTATAAAAATATATTTTAATATATAAATGTGATATAAAATTAAAAAAATTTATGTTGGCCCCACAATCTTTTAGGTCAAAATCCGTCTCGGGTTAGCTGGTTCTGCTCTGGAGGTGCATGGCGACGTCGAGATATTTACCAGTTCACCAAATGGGTGCAGTTTATTGTTTGCCGGAAACTGCATGGGGACTTCGTTTCCCCGTTTAGTTAGCTGCTAGTTGTTGTTCTTGTTTTCCCTTTACCTCCAAAAACAAAGATATTGAGGTAGGAATGTACGTTTATGTTAAAGCAAGCCCACGATTCACGTGCCTCTTCTAACTTAATCTGCAGTATAAAGTTGCAGTTAAAACAATCGTCTTCTTTAAAAAGAAAAGTTTGCTTTTTTTAGAGCGATGAACGGATTGGGTTATATTTTATCTGTATTATTTAAGCATATTTTATTGAAGGATTTTTCTCAAGGAATGAACAGAAAGTGGGTTTGCAGGGTGGGGGACGGTGTTGCAATTCTTGGAATGGGTAAGTATTGGCTGGTTGGGGTTTTGATTCTGGTGGGGTTGTTACTGGGTAGTGTTGGCGTGGAAGGGTACCCAGTTGAGGATCTGGTGGTGCGATTGCCTGGCCAACCCAAGGTTGGATTTAGGCAATTTGCTGGGTATGTCGATGTAGATATCAAGCATGGAAGGAGCTTGTTCTACTACTTTGTGGAGGCAGAGAATGACCCTGACAAAAATCCTCTCACCCTTTGGCTCAATGGAGGTTTGTACTCTTTTACACCTCTTCAGTTTCAAGAATCTCCTTATCATATTTTAGAAATGGCATTGTTTAATCATCCTTCTCCTTTTCTCCTCCCCTTGCTTGCTTAACATTGGAGTTTCAGGATTGGTTTATGTAAATGAATCCTCATGTGGGTAGTTTGAGTCAATTTTCATTGTTCTTTATTTCATTGTTCCTCGTCCTCTTTCTTCCATCATTTTATCCCTCTCTTTTTCATTCTTTTTAGGTGTGCAATGGGTTATTCTGTCATATTGTATTCAAATTCTGTTGTTTTTCTTAGCTAAAACAGACAGATACCATCTATTTGTCTTTTTGTTTCTAACAATTCAGGTATTGTTTTGTCTTATTAATTAGAGAATACTGTTTCTGCATGCTCCCCTCCCTGCTGTTGGGGTTTGGCAGATACTGTGGATCAATCATTTGAGATAACTCTGGCTTATGGGTCTAATCAAATTTCTGTACTACCTCAGTTCACAGCTGACAGAAGCCTTTAAGAAAAAATACTGTTATTAGTACAAACCTTTAGAATACTCCAAAGGTACCAATGAGAGAAGGAAGGTAAAATAATCACAGTTTTAATCATCACTCAAATATATCTTTAGAATACTCTAAATATTTGTTTATCCAACATTTTTCTTAGGAAAAAACAACACTTTTTCAAGTGATGTTATGGTAACGGCTACATCAAATCAATCTATAGAGATTCGTACTTTTTTTGCAATTACCTGAATTATTGTCAAAGGATGGAATTGCCTTCTTTTATTGGTGAATGACTGGCAAATCAAGTTTACCGTCGCTATTAAGTATGACTGAAATTCCTCATCAAAAGTTCATCAAAGATAAACAAAAATGCATTTTCTGCATTTTTTTCCACGGGATAATGCAGAATTTGGAAGCCTAAATGTTACTCAAGACTGAACTCTAACGAATGCGCCATTACCATTTTTTGAGCCTTGACTCTCCAAGACTTAGTTTTAATTTTAATGATGCAAGTGTGCTTCTTCAGGTCCGGGATGTTCCTCCATTGGAGGAGGTGCCTTTACCGAATTTGGCCCTTTTTATCCTAGAGGCGATGGGCGTGGTCTCCGAAGAAATTCAATGTCTTGGAATAGAGGTATGGCAGCATGACACTTTCAAAACTAGTTTGTGACATGAGTTTGCCTCTTAATGTTGGGGAATTTCGCTGCAAACGGATAACTTAGTTCTGTGTCTTTTACAGTATCCAACCTCCTCTTTGTGGAGTCTCCTGCAGGAGTTGGTTGGTCATACTCAAATACAACTTCAGATTATAACTGTGGAGATGCGTCCACTGGTAAACAGAATGGCTTCCCTTTTCATTTCTTGTCATCTTCTTCTTCTATACTATTCTTGTTTTAATTAAACAGAGTCTGATTAGGTGCTATATCATTGGAAACACAGTAAAAAAGCGATCATTCTATCCCCTTCATTCAACCCCCCCAAAATCTGTGTTGAATTGTGGGAACAAATTTATAAATACTATTTGAAAATTAATTTTACAATTTATAAATGCTTTTGAATAGCATGAACTCAATTCTTTGGTTTTTGGCAGCCAATGATATGCATATATTCATGCTGAAATGGTACGAGAAGTTTCCAACATACAGATCAAGGGAGCTGTTCCTTACTGGAGAAAGCTATGCAGGTCCAATAAATAATTATCAAATCCCAATTTCAGCATCTATTTTATTTGATTGAAAATTTGATGTAAATCTCGTGTTTCAAAATAATCCACTTATTACCTTAGCAGATTCGGTTGAGGTTAAAATTTTTTATAATATTTTGCTTTCTGTACATGCTAATAACCTATGCCATAATTCCCAGATGGACAAGCTATTAAATTATGATCCCATTTTGCCTTCATATTTTTATTTTCGTTGCTGTATATATTTTCTGTCCATTTTTGTTTATTTTGCTTCTCATTGCCTTGTTCCCATCACATAATTTGGGTTCTTACGTTTTTAACGTTGTTTGAAACACAGGACATTACATATCCCAACTAGCTAACGTTCTGCTGGACCACAATGCTCATTCAACTGGTTTCAAATTTAATATCAAAGGAGTTGCTGTAAGATCCCAGTCGTTTATAAATCTTTTGGCTTTTGCTGTTTAACTAAGTCAATATTTTTGTTACATTTTGAATAGTTGATGTTATTTGAGCACATCTATTCTCACATAATGAAAACTAATCTCTATTTATTATACGTAATAATATTGTAGATATAATTATATGAGTATACTTTTCAATGTTTGTTTGAGATTTTATCTTACTAATCCCTTGGCTTTCTCTCGTTAGATTGGAAACCCACTTCTTAAACTTGATCGGGATGTTCCAGCAACATATGAATTCTTCTGGTCACATGGAATGATTTCTGATGAAATCGGCCTTGCCATTATGAATGACTGCGATTTTGAGGATTATGTCTATGCAAGTCCTCACAATGTGTCCCAAGATTGCAATGATGCTATCTATGAAGCAAATCGCGTTGTTGGTGACTATATAAACAGTTATGATGTGATTCTGGATGTTTGTTATCCGTCCATAGTTGAACAAGAACTGAGATTGAAAAAGATGGTACTTTGTCTCTTCCTTAACTGTTCAGGGGATACTTTATTCTGTAATGCTTGCAAATAAATTTTTGGATCACTACTTCATTTTTGTATAAGTTATTTAAGTGTGAGTCTTCAAATTTATTAGATCTCATAATTTAATATGTGTAACTTAATAAATATAATTATTAGATTATGTAAAGTAAAAATTATATAAAAAGAATAAAAACATAGAAATATTGGGATTCATAAATTCTGATAATTATTGCTCTACTTCAATGCAGGCTGCTAAAATGAGTTTGGGTGTAGATGTTCGTATAAGTAATGAGAGAGACTTCTATCTCAATCTCCCCGAGGTTCAGAAGGCTCTTCATGCAAACCGTACTAATCTACCTTACAATTGGTCTACGTGCAGTAGGTAAGCATTGAGTGGTGTTAGAACTACCAACGTTTCTTTCACGTTCCTTTATAAATTAATTGAACGATTCGTTCATTTTCATTCTTTAAGCAAGACGTAAGTCATAATTGTAAACAGAAGTGCGTAGAACTAGTATTTCCCTAAGCATTAAATGCTTTAGTAAAAGATTTGTAAACTTCTCTTCTCTATTTCTTTTATAACTCAAACTAAGGAGCTAAATGTGATGATACCAGAAATTGAATTTCATGAGCTTGCGTAACTTCAATTCTCAAATGTCAAATTTCATTTCTGATCCTCACAATTTTTTTTCTTTTGGCACAGCATTTTGAATTATAGCTATGCTGATGGCAACATCAACATCCTTCCAATTCTCAAAAGGATAGTTCAAAATCATATCCCAGTTTGGATTTTCAGGTAATATGAATACTCACCAGCGTTGCCTATTGCTACTATATATTTTTATGTATACTAATTACTTAAATGTTAAATTGATCGCAGTGGAGATGAAGATTCCGTTGTCCCATTACTGGGTTCCCGAACACTCGTCCGTGAACTAGCTCATGACTTGAAGCTTAAGATTACAGTCCAATATGGAGCTTGGTTCCACAAAGGCCAGGTACTCAATATTAATTACAAAGTGCTGGTATGTACACAAAGGTCTACTGCACAAAAATTTATTAAGGACCAGTACTTAATGATGCAAAATTGCATTGGTCATTAGAGACCGGTTCCTAATGATGCATTGTGTACTAAACCTTTGTGAACTCAATTTTTTCCCATTTTCTTGCAGTACATGCATTCTTACATGGAAATCTCTATTTTCAACAATTTTGCTGTAGAAGCATTAACTTTTGAACTAATAATAATTGGTGGCAATTAGGTTGGAAGTTGGACAACTGAGTACGGAAATTTGTTGACTTTTGCGACTGTAAGGGGGGCTGCTCATGTGGTACCTTATGCACAGCCATCAAGAGCACTGCATTTATTCAGTTCATTTGTGCGTGACCAGAGATTGCCAAATACAACAACTCCTTCAATTGATTAATAAGAGACTTACCAATTGAAAAGATTTGGCGTCTTTACCGTCTATTTAATTTTTAAATATGTATAAATTTCTTGACCTAAAGGTCATAGAATAAGAAAACAAATAAAGAGAACTTGAATTATTTTACCGTCTATTTAATTTTTAAATACGTATAAATTTCTTGACCTAAAGGTTATAGAATAAGAAAACAGATAAAGAGATAATCAATTGTAAAGAAAGAAAAAGGAAAATTATAAAATTTCATTTTTTTGTGTGTGTGAGACTAAAGATTCATCCCATGACATCGTCTTCGTCTTGCATTCTTTTACTAGGAATTGAGTTTTTTTGTACTTTTGAAACCTGATAGTGGTATCAACATTTTTTAATGTATCAGTTACTTTTATTAAAAAAAGATACCTTAGTAAAAAAATTTATTAACATAAAAATTAAATTATTAGCATCAGTAAATAAAATAATCCATATTTTATATAAAGATAAGTTAGTTCTGATAAAAAAATTCACTATTTTTTTGGAAACACACGAAAAGTCAAAGAAAATTTTACAACTTTAGTGAAAAGTGTAATTCACTTAATTTCTTTGTTTAAGTAGTAATTTTTTCAAAAGCTATTTCCATTAAAATATGAAAATTTAAGAATATTTTATGTATTTTTTGAAATAAGTATTTTTTATATTTTAAAAAAGAAAAAAAGAAGAGAAAAGGTTTTCTCTCTGTATCAGTATCTTTACTATTCCACGCTTAATATTTAAAATAATTTGGCACATCAAACTCTCAACAGTATTTTTTTTATACTTTTATATTTACATTTTTATATATACAATTTTATTCATAACTATAATTTCTTTTATTTATTTTTTAAAATTTTTTAATTTTATTTTTAATAAAATCTGCTTCACCCACATCACGTAGGGGATACATTGTATTCCCAACATTTCTCGTTTTTTCTTCTTTCAAATCTAAACATCAATGGCTTTAACCGGTCTTTCAGTTATTCACATGCTCTCCCAAACCAATCGACAAAATCTCTGAGCTTGAAGTCGTTCTCGTATAATTCTTTCTATCCATCAACCATTTAGCAAAATCATCAAGTTTTAATGGAGCCAAAAGCTTGCCAACGAAGGATGATAGGGGAGCGTCCTATAAATACTCCTCTTCTCCTTTCAAGGGAAGGCATGGAGATTTGTACACAATTGCTTACTTTCACTCTACCACTTCCACACTTTTCTGAACTTAGGCAAAGCTCATGAATTGAGCCAAGGTATCTCTTCCCAGGTACACATAAACAACTCCTTTCATAGTTTAAGAGCAAGCCTAATCACTCTCTAGTTAGGATATTTCGTTAGTGATTGAGATCGGCATCTTGGCTCTCCTCTTTATTTTAGCATCCTATCCATTGTTGACCCTAAAATTTTATTTTTGAAGTTACCACCGATCTAAATTATTTAAAGGTGAGATCAGACACCTAATTAAAAATAATTTATATTTCAACGATTGAATTTGGGAGTTGGTTACGTTTTAAGGAATGTGTTAACACCCTAAACGCTCTTTCAGTACAAAAAATGATCTAATTAATTTATTTTGATTAATTTATATTGGTTTAAAAATTTTTGAAAATAATCTCTGTCCATTCTGGATCGGGATAAAAATAAAATAATTTTTGAGAAAAGTCTCCTTCTTATTCCAGTTCAGGGTTAAAAAAATAATTTTAAAAAAATTTCATCTTTATTACAGATCAAGGTTTTAAAGAAAATCTCTTTCCTATTCCAGTTTAAGATTTTTTAAAATAATAATAATAATTTACATAAAATTTTCTTTCTATTACAAGTCGGGGTTTTAAAGACTCTAAAAAAATTGTGTCACCAACATGATCATTCATTCCTAATTTGTTTTTATTTAAGAAGAATATGACTTATTTTTATTTTACTCTTATTTTTTTCTCAAAAAAATACAAAATTTACCTAAAATAAAAAGTGAAATCTAACTATTTTTTTTTAGATCAAAATCCGTATTACCCTTTTTCATTAAATTATTAATATGCCATAAACAAAATAGAAACTACAAAATGACGACTTCCAAACAATATCAGCAAATTCATATCTCAAGAAATATCTGCCATACCTCTTACAAGCAAGCAAAGTGTTAGTGTTTTGTAATGTATTCCGGTGGGAGATGCTAAAAGTAAGCCCAGACCCTCTGCAGAATTCTCCTTTAGTCCCTCTTGGTTTCAGGCTTTAGAATGGAAGACAATCTGTGACAAAGCAACAAAGGACTTTTTAAGGCAGCTCCGGCACAACCTGGAGGTAGGCTTCACGACAGCGAATAAGTTTTGGAGTCGCCAAGCTATCTCTCTGATGGTTGCCTTCCTTCACAGTGGCGTGATCCTGGGAAGTAACCAGCGGTTGCAACAGTGGACAGCGACTCTACAGAGATTGAGCTCACAGAAGGATTCCTGAAGCAGAGACGAAGATGGGCCTCTCTAACGGGAAGGAGTAACATGCAGAGAAGCGATGGAGCGCCACAGCTTCAGTGACGGTAATAGGCTGGTACGACTCTGGACTGAGGCTCCTTGGTGTGACGTTTCCTACGGTGGTTGCGCGCTGAGTTACCTGACGGTGACAAATATTAAGGTACTATTTTCTTGGAAGTGCAGCAAAGGTGTCTTCGTTTTGAGTGTTCTGCGTCCTTTGGAGTGGAAGAAAGCTTTCGTGAACGTTACTTCTTAGGTGAGGGTGTTGGTTGACGGGTTACTGTGAAGATGGAGGAGAAGAGCGGTGGAAGTGGCGACTTTGACAGTGAACGGCGCGGTAGACAGAGCTTCACCAGTGGCTGTGTTTTAGGCATACCAACGCACGATTAAGAGAGGGTGAAGAGCTTGGCTTCCGTATGTGGTATGGCTGAGAGCGTCATGCACATTAGAAGTGGTTCTCCTAAGTTTTGCTTGCCAGCGTAGATGGAGAAATAAGGTAGGGTGGGGATCTTTTCTAAAGATGATAAATTCTGTGAATAAGGAAACTCTTGTAGTTTATTGTTTTCTACAGTTGGGTTTCCCTTTCTTTACACCTCCTCCTTTCCTTTATTCCGTGACCTCCTTTTTCTTGTAGGCTTTTTTTTTTAATGAAATTTTTACAGTTTTTTCTTTCTTGTAAGCCGTGATGAGTTCTTATAAAGTTAGAATTTCTTTCTTAATTAAATTTTTATTTTCTAATTTTAACTGTATTTTATCTCTTATATTTTATTTTTTATTTTATTATTTTTATTTAATAATTTTTTAATTTTTTAATCTTATTATTTTCATCATCTTTATCATATATTTAGATATTCTTACTTCTCATTATCTTTTATCTTTTTTTATTTTGATTTTTATCTTTTTTATATTTTATTTATCTCTTATCCTCTAATTATTTTATTTTTTTAATTCCTAATTTATTTTGTATTATTATTCTTTAATTTTGAGTTATCTTGTCTTTTTTTTATTTTATTTTAATTTTATTTAAAAATTTTATTTTTGAATTTAGACTTGATTTTATTTTAATTATATTTTAAGTTTAATCTTATTTTATTTTGTTATTTTTTAATTTAAATTTATATTTATAATTTAGGTTAAAATTTTAAAAAATAAATCGAATAAAATTAGATGCCTACATCCATAATGTAAAAAGTTGAATCAGATTAAATTTTGAAAGTTTTATTCTCAACATGTAGTTGTACTTAGATTTTGCAATATTTTGATTTTCCAAAAACTTAATATATAATTTTATTCTTAAACAAATTATTTTGTGGTTTCATAAATATAACAAGTGCGTTGTATTGATTTGAGCCTTATATTTAATTAAGTTGAATTTTTATTTTTGAAAAAATAAAAGTTGATCCTAAGTTTAAAATTTTTCTTATATAATTATACAAATTTTTGGGACTTTAATTGGTAACAGTAATAATATTTAAGAGTATTTTTGTGCGCTTTTAAGAATAAACTTCTCTTATTTCTTATTGTTTAAAAAAGTTATTTTTAAAAAAAGACATGCATCTCACAAATTTATATGCTATTTTTATTTTACTAAATAATAAAAATAAATATTAATTTAATAAGTGGCGGGCTGCAGAAACAAATTCTCCCATTTTACAACACTTTATCGTTTTTTATATTTTTCATTTTTTAAAATTTGAATTTAAATGAATTTAAATTAAAATGTAAATTTTTTAGGATTTAAGGGAGCCCAAACAAAAAATTTTCTTATGTCGTGAAAAAAATCATTTAACTTTTATAGTCCCTTTTTAAAACTTTATAATAATTTTAGTGTAAATAAAGGAAATTGAACATATTTAAAAATAAAATTTTAAAAAAAGTTGAGCAAAAATTAATTTAAGGTACTTAAAAGAATAGAAGGGGTTCTAGAAATATATAGGAAAATCTTAATATTTCATTAACTCTTGAATTTTTCTTTACCCTCCAAATTTTTAAAACTTAAAATTTCACCCAAAATTTATCTAAATTTTATTTCCTTCAAAAAGATCATTCAAAGATAGATTAATCAGTAAATCATTTAAAAATTTAATAATTTTTTGATTATCTTAAGGATAATAGTTTTAATTTAAACATTGCATTAAGAAGATGGGATCTGCACCGTTAATAAATATTTAAATTTTTTAAATTTAATTTTGCCCTTCAAAATTTATTAACATCCATTTCTTTTGAGAATATTATCTGAAGAGAGATTAATTAGAAAATTGGTTGAAAGTTCAATGATTTTCCTATTATCTAGAGAAGAATGAATACTGTTCTATTAATCTTCAAATTCTCAAAATTTGATTTCTTCTTAAACATGTAAATTTTCAAAATCATAGTCTAGCATAAATAAAGTATGATTTTAAATTCAAAAAATAATAAAATATTATTATGATACTGAAAAAGTGTCATAAGAAAATTAATACCCGTTTCACAAACTATCATTTTTTTTAAATCCTTTTTCAGCACCAATTTTTTGTTTTAGTCGTCACTTTACATCATGATATAGCGACAAATAGATGTAAACCTGATATGAGGAACAAAATTCTCTTCTCGTATTTGCTGACAAAAGTTGGGGCAAATTAACTTAAGAACTACTAAACAGTAGTTGTAAAGCTGCATGTTATGTTATCTTCTATTGCCCTTGGCAGTGATTCCAACTTCTGGATCGCCGTTTCTGAGTGATCAACAGAAAACAAGCGTGTAAAATAATTAAATGATAACGTCATAATTCATTAACGTAAAGTCGTACAGGATTATTTAAACATCAATTGCTTACTTCACATTCTCATCAAGAATATAACTAATGCTATCTTACGTGGTTTGAGCACAACAACTCCCTAGGTTTTCGTTTTATAATAATTAAGATCTTCGGAACGCACGCAATATGTGTTTCGACTTACGTGGGAAAGCTTTCATCTCCAGCTATGTTGTTCAACCTGTCACGTACCACACAATTCTCGGGCGGACATATCCAATTTCATTAGTAATGTAATGCTGGGAAAAAAAATAGATCATTAATAATAAATAGAAGTATTTTAATATCACGTTTTTTTATTGTATAAATGAATTATATAGTATAAAATTTAAATAAAAAGATAAATATAAAAGGTACATATTTTTAATGTAAAAAATTTACTAATATTAAAAAAATTGAGATAAATTTTAAAAAAATATTTTATTATAATAAAAATAATTATAAGTATTTTCATAATATATTTTATATTTTTAAATAATATTAAAAATATAATGAAATTTAATAAAAAATTTTAAAAATAATATTTATTATTTTTTTAATATATATTCACACCTATATTTTATTAAAAATGATTTAAATTCTCTTTTCATATTACACTGTCAAAGAAATAATTTTTATTTTTTTCAAGGCTTTTCTCTTGTGTTCTTGGACTCTTGCTTTGCTTGACCACTTGCGCACCTACACTTAGCTGAAGGAAATTACTCATGCCATGAATGAGAATAAATTATTTGGTTGCATAAATCTTCCCAAACTGGCAACCACATCTTGCATTTAAGCAATGTTGAAAAACTACTCTATCGTACTCTGTTCATCCCATCATCTTGTCCCCTTTTGTTTTTTTGTTTTCTCGTTCCTATGCACATAGATTAAATTTTTTCCAACCACTCCATCTTATTTTATTTTATTTTTTTTCATTTCCTGGAACCGAACATGCAATTGGTATTTCCAATTTACACCAAGCTAAGTTGAAGTTGAATTATTTAAATGAGGACCAACTTATAGTTCCACTTCCTGTAGGTAACTGCCCAAAGTCACTGTAACACTTCAGTAGCATAGACCAACCCAGCGAACGCAAAGCATGCAGACCTGCACCTACCTTAGCACTCAAACCCATGCATGGACTCCAAATGGCCGAGACCGGACGCACTGCCACCTCATACCACGGGTTAAGACTATGGCGGCAGCGTTACCACCAACGGCAATAGGAAAGACGCACTCATTGCCACCAGAGAAAATAGAAATTTTCAAGTCACTGGAGGGGTGGGCCTCCCAGCGGGTCCTGCCACTACTAAAGCCAGTTGAGCAAAGCTGGCAACCCCAAGATTTCTTGCCCGACTCCTCGTTGCCGTTCGACGAGTTCATTCATCAGGTAAAGGCCCTGCGTGATCGGACAGCTGAGCTTCCAGATGATTTCTTTGTGGTTTTAGCGGGTGATATGATCACTGAGGATGCTCTGCCCACATACCAGGCCATGGTAAACAGCTTTGATGGGGTTAGGGACGAGACTGGAGCAAGCCCAAGCCCATGGGCTGTATGGAGCCGGGCTTGGACTGCTGAGGAGAATAGGCATGGGGATTTGCTCAGAACCTACCTGCACTTATCGGGTCGGGTTAATATGCGGATGATTGAAAAGACAATCCAATACTTGATTGGAGCTGGCATGGTAAGTTCTTCTTTTGTTGATTTGCTAGAGCCAGAGTTTTAAAAAGATGAGAAAAGCAAAACATGCAGTCACTTTCTATTAATAAAATTGAAAAATCTTAAAACTGGATATTGCATTGTGGCAGGATCCAGGATTGGAAAATAACCCATATTTAGGCTTTGTATACACATGCTTTCAAGAGCGAGCCACTTTTATATCGCACGGCAACACGGCTCACTTGGCTAAGAAAGGAGGTGATCAGGTGCTTTCGCGCATATGTGGAACCATTGCAGCAGACGAAAAGCGTCACGAGAATGCCTACGCTAGAATCGTCGAGAAGCTGCTAGAGGTGGACCCCACGGGAGCAATGGTTGCCATCGCCGATATGTTGCAAAAGAAGATTATAATGCCGGCCCACTTGATGCACGATGGCCGGGACCCACAACTGTTTAAGCATTTCTCTGCACTAGCCCAACGACTTGGCGTATACACAGCCAATGATTATGCAGACATCTTGGAGTTCTTGATTGGACGGTGGAGATTAGAGAAGTTAGAGGGACTAAAGAGCGAGGGAAAGCGCAAACAAGATTTTACGTGCGGGCTAGCACCGAGGATTAGAAGGTTACAGGAGCGAATTGATGAGCGAGCCCTTAAGATGGAGCCAAGTGGCGTGAAGTTCAGCTGGATCTTCAACAAGGAGGTCGCACTATGAGATTATTAAATATACTGCGAAATGCAGGTCCCATTTCTCAAAGCATGAAGATCCCTTAAATTGTCCCTCTGCCCATCTTAAGTATGCAATTAATACGTATCCCCTGCTTCAAAACCTCACGTGACTCGTTTCCTTTCAATTGCATGTCTTTTATTGTGAACCTGTACTTGTTCAATAAGTAATTGTAAGTTGTGGAACATGCTTACCGGCATGGTATATGTTCTAATTTGAGTTTAACGTTAATGCCATCTTTTAAGCGATTGCATTAGTAGAATTTTTTTTTTTGAAATATTATGAGATTAAATTTTTACTGAAATTTAAAATTAAATGATTTCGCCTCTCTTAATAAGGCGACGTTCTAGATTAGAACTTAAACATTTAACTTAAAGTTACAATTAATTTTTACTACATTAACACCTTGTTAATATTTGTGGTGCATCCTATTGATTTATAAGTAAACATGTATTCAAGGTTATTAATTATGATAAGTCTATAAATCAAATATTGATCAATATTCTTATCATGTTTAAGTGTCAGTATAAGGATGAGAATAGTGAAAAGTTATAATACAACCATTGTATTTGTTTCTCTTAATAGTTGTTACAATAATAATTAGCTAGATAAGTACTAAAACAAATGTTGTAGTTTTTCATATTTATTTTTTCACAAATTGTCCCCACGTTGTAAGTTGTCCAATTTTAAAGATGTCATCAATAAAGTGAAAATTTTAGCGCGTTAAACACTGATTTAAATTTTTTAACTTTTTTTTATAATTTTGATGATTTTTTAATCTCTCTTTCAAATTTAATAAATAGACTCACTTTTTTTTTCTCTTTTAATTTTATATTTATTTTTTTTCAAAGTTTCTCTGCCACAGAGAAACCCGATCCCGTTAAATACCGATTCACAATTCATGGTGTGAGTACCCCAACCACTACAGTGATTGTCAAATTTGAGCTGCCGTCTTTTTTGATGTTTGAGTTTGGACAGTGCCATGAAGTTAAAGTTATGCATTTAGGTTCTATCAGTTTGATTTTTGATAGGCTCAACAAAAAGACAACTTTTTTAATACATGCAAGTTGTATTAAATTCCGTAAAGTAAAAGTATTTATTTACATGTTTGACTACATCTTGAGCTGATTAGTTTTTGTTTGTTGAGTGGAGAATACTCCAAAGAAATTCAACTTTTTTTGTTGTTATTTTTGACCTATTGATATGACATAACGACAATAAGCAATGTAACGCACACACACAAGCTCAATATGCCAATGTTTTCATGTTGGGACTGCCTTATGATTTTATGCAAAGATACTTTTAGACTTGGTGCGCATATAAGTAAGATAATGAAATTATATATGCAGCAAATATACTTGGACTGGATGAAAGGGTGATTAATATTTAAAAATATTGGTTGAGCCATACCCAATAGAAATGCGTTAATACCTAGTTATCTTGTATGCATCAACCAATTTATTCAGCTCTTCTACAAAATTAACCCGGAAAAAAGTCCGCTAAATATCATAAAGAATATAGTGGTAAAGAAAAATAGTATTGAAGAACTGGCTTCAATATCATTAGCTTTCTAAACAATGCGCCAGTATGCCATTAAAATTCGTTATAATAGAATTGTAGTGAGTTTGAATTCTTATGATCGTTACAAGAACATGCATCAAGTCAAGGCGCGTGAAAGTGAAAGAAATCAAATGTTTGCACCTATAGAAACCTTTTCTTTCCCATTCTTTTTCTTACTTTTTTCTTATATATAAATTCCTTAACATGTTTTTCATATATAATATTGAAAGTGCTACTTAACATGCTTCTCTTTTCGATGCTTTTATTAAAAATACATCTTTGTACACGACGGATCATTGTTGATAATTTTTTATAAGGAGAAGTCGAGCAAATTAGGCAAGACGAATTCAATGGAAGGCATTCATCAAAACACTCAGGGTCAGGGAGAAAGCAATGCGAGCACTCCCAAAAGCTATTTTTGGGTACGACTCAATTGTTAGCCTATTAAGGCTCAAAACTATGGTTATTTTTAACTTGAGATCTTGCTACTTTTAACTAAGCAAAAGCCTTTTTTTTGTGAAAGATAATTTACGAAATGCTCAGAGAAATAATAAGCGACCACTCTATTAAATAGAGGAAGTCGTTAATAATTCTATATGAGTATTTTTTTTTTTGGATGTATCTATATAAGTGTTTTTTATTCAAATCTATATAAGTTTTTTTCTAGAGTGGTGGCACACTCTCTCACTGTATGAGTTTTTTTAGATGAAAGGCGACGAGACTCTTATTTAATTAACGTTAGCTATTAACAATAAGAGAAAAGAACATTATTGGCTGTGAAGGAATTTGAAGGCTTTTAGAGCGTCCTAGGTTGGTTTGTTTCATGATGCTTTATTAGCAAATTGAAGGGCCAACAACAATGTTGTCTCCTTATCATCAATCAATCCAAGTGAAAGGTTTGATGAAGCACTTGCTGCCTTTCATTTTCTGCTTCCTTCTTTCATGCATATGGCGCACAGGTGGTAAGTAACGTTTTCTATCAATAATTAAGAGAGTGTAGAGTGCAGAGTGGTCCAAAATTTAAAGGAGGTGTCAGCACCGACAAGTATCCAGAGCTTCACATGGTAAATTGACTTAGATGCTGATCATACCAGGCTGGGATGCAAATAAATATGGCGGATTCCGAAATTTTGAATAATGGAGAAGAAATATATAATATATTAAAAGATGATAGGAAGAAAAAAATTATATTTAAAAATGTTTATTTCTACTTCATTTTTAATTAAATATTTGTATATTTAATTACAAATTAATTAGTTAAATTATTTTTTTTATAAATGAATGTGACTGAATATATAGTGAAATGATGTAATAAAAAATAGAGATAATATAATAATTCTTAATAAATTGAATTTAGTCTATTTTGGTGTATACAGCATGCAATTTGCGGCTACCCCCTCCCAAGCAATCGCTGGAAACTTCATATCGTTCTGACAACCGGGGGAAGGGATGGACCCCTTTTATTAAATTCGCAGTACTACCAGACAGACATTTCAAATTTCTTCCTCAAGGACGTAGAAATTCAACTCCAGGCATCTTTTAATGACCCTCTTCGTTGACTTTTTCACAAAGAAGCTCAGCTAACATGGATTCACTGTGCTGTCCATCTTGCCGTCCCGTGCGCTGTAAGCATCATTACCAATTTCAAACATCAAAACAATTTTTAACTAACAAATTTTTTTTTTTCTTTACATACATGATATGAAAACATTAGGCGTGCTGAGAAGTTTAAATAATATTAGAAAAATAAAAATTCAATTTTATATAAAAATGACATATAATATATCTCCAAAAAACAGTGTAAAGATATAATAAAAGAGAAAAAAAGAAAAAATTAAAAGAGAAAAATATAATAAAAAAAATTAATAAATTAAATTTTAGGTAAAGATAAAAAAAATTATTAAAATTAAAAAAATAAGAAAAGTAGATTCCAAATTCTCCCTTTGGCGCATTTAAATTTGGATTCTTTAAATTGTAGGTATTTTTATATAATAAAATACAAATAATAATTATGTATAATAAAAGTTGGAGGACAATGAAAATTTTCTCTCCATAGAGTGGGAGTAAGAAAAAAATTCTTTTCATTATAATTTTTGGAATGAGATAGGGATCTCATTGTCTGTTCTGTGGTGACTTTGAAATAAAAATTTACTATAATAGACTTATATGATAGTTAAATAAAATATAATATAGAGGATAAATTAATAATTATAAATATAGTTAATAAATAAATAAAAAGTTCTTAATTTATTCATGTTCAAAAAATTATTTAAAAATTTATAAATTTTTAGATTCCAAGGATACCCAATCATCACGAGAATTGGGGATAGGAAAATATTCTCTTTATCCTCGAGGTCGAAACGGAGATGGGAGAAAATTTTTCTCTCAAGATTGAGAAGTGAATGGCCACTCCCCACCCGGCCATGTTGTCATTCTTAAATATAACCACTTGAAAAGTCTATTTTCCTTTCATATTGTAACATATTATGATAAATTTAAACATAAAGTTGTTATCTAGTATCAGCGGGCCTCAACTTTATTTTTTATATTTATGTGAATTTTTCCATGAGCTACAGAGTAAGTCGTTGATGTCTTTAATATTTCACATGCATAGTCGGTCGGTCTGATCATTAAAAAAATTGATTCCAACAGTTTTGGCAGCTTATTTTTACTGGTGAGCCATTACACTGTCTTTTGGTTTACTGCCAAGTGGTTTTATGACCAATTAAAGACGGGACCAACGTTATTAATAATTTTGGTATTACTTGCTTGGCAGCCAGGCGATTCTCTCTTCTGGGTGATAGAATTAGCCATTAAATGATAAGAGCGAAAAGGACGAAGTTAAAAGAAGTATCCATGTATCAAAAAAAAAAAAAAGAAGTATCCATATATAGAACATACATACACAGGGAATATGTAATAAGGATGGAAATTGAAAATATAAAACCAAAACATTGGTAGGTCGTAAGGTGAGGGCCATAATAATATGAATTAGTAGCCATTTATATATGAATCAGTAGCCATTTATGGCCTACAATTAATATCCCCTGTTATTTTGACCAAATTAGTTTCATTCATTTAATTCTTTCATTATAGCCTTACTTTTAGAAAAATATCCTACACGCACAACTAATATAATTTTTATAAATAAAATATTAGTTCAATAAAAATTGATTATGTTTTATGAAGATTTATATTTTTTTAATTAAAAATTAATCTGTAGGAATATGATATAGAAAATTTAAAAAAAAATAATATAATCTTTTTTAAGAACAAGTTAATAGCAGCTTGATAAGAAGCCTAAACCTACACGCAAGCTCTGTAGGGAAGGCTCGCGCCTCGCTTATTTTGGAGAAAAGGAAAAAGATTTATTTATAAAATGGATATTGTTAAATAATACAGAATTTAAAATAAAATATTAAATTTATTAAATTTTATAACTTAATTTATAAAAAATAAAAAATTAATATTAAATTTTTTAAATTATTATTTAATAACATTTAATTTATAAAAATAACAAAGGTGTTGCTAGCTTAGCTAAATCAATTTAAAGCAGAATCAATATACCGATCATTCCGTTTAATACTATGCAGATTGTTGGATTCATTGATATTTCAATTACTTCCCAGTTCCCCTTAGAAAAAGAATTTTCGTGATTTGAACTATGTACAAGAAAGTACCATTCGCGGAGCTACACAGTATTGCGTACTACTCATTAGTGAATTCAACCAAAAGATTTAATCAAAATATGAAAAGAAGTTAGCATTCATACACATATATAAAATAAAAAGAACAGTACCACCCATAATGCGTCAGAAACTTATTGAGATTGGTCTGAAGTTGATAGTTTCCAATAAATAACTACCCAACTGCGATGTAGAATTCAACCTTCAATATTTCGCAGGCCAAAGAAAGAAGCATGCAGTCCTACCTCTACCTCAGCACCCAAACTCTACCATGGACCTCAACTGCGCAACAATGGGCACAACGCCACCTCAAATCACCAGTCCAAACAATGAGACTTCGATCATCACATCCCATCTCTGCCGTGGCAGCACCTATAAAGTCCCCAAAGACCCATTCAATGCCACCGGAGAAGATAGAAATTTTCGAGTCATTGGAGGGCTGGGCTTCCCAGGCGATCCTGCCTCTGCTCAAGCCCGTTGAGGATAGCTGGCAACCCCAGGATTTATTGCCTGACTCCTCATTACCCCTCGGTGAGTTCATGGATCAGGTGAAGGCGCTGCGCCATCGGACGGCTGAGCTCCCAGACGAGTACTTCGTGGTTCTGGTGGGTGATATGATCACGGAGGATGCTGTGCCTACGTACCAGTCCATGTTAAATAACGTGGATGGGATCAAGGACCAGACAGGAGCAAGCCCAAGCCCATGGGCTGTATGGACCCGGGCTTGGACTGCCGAGGAGAATAGGCATGGGGATTTGCTTAGAACCTATCTGTATTTATCGGGTCGGGTCGACATGCGGATGATTGAGAAGACGGTCCAATACTTAATTGGAGCTGGCATGGTACGTGCATGATCGGTTTTTTATTTGCTTTCTGTGAGCATAGTAGTCATATAGGCGTATAATTGTCATCATATAAAAATAAAAAAGTATTGGTTATGGATCTCAAATCCAAAAAATGAGAGGGAAACTAAATGGAACCAACCATTGTGGTTTGCAGGATCCGGGAATCGAAAACAACCCATATTTGGCCTTCGTGTACACGTCCTTCCAAGAGCGAGCCACCTTTATATCACACGGCAACACGGCTCGTTTAGCTAAGGAGGGTGGCGATCCGGTGCTTGCTCGCATATGTGGAGTGATAGCAGCCGATGAGAAGCGCCACGAGAATGCTTACACAAGAATCGTTGAGAAGCTCTTAGAAGTGGACCCATCGGAGACAATGATAGCCATCGCAGATATGATGCGCAAAAATATCACCATGCCTGCCCACATGATGTATGATGGGCAGGACCCACTGCTGTTCAAGCACTTCTCGGCGGTAGCACAGAGGCTGGGAGTGTATTCGGTCAATGATTATACTGATATCATGGAGTTCTTGATCGGACAGTGGAGGTTGGAGAAGTTGGAAGGGTTGACAGCTGACGGGAAACGTGCACAAGATTTTGTGTGTGGGCTAGCACCCAGGATGAAGAGGTTGTTGGAGCGAACCGATGAGCAGGCGCGCAAGATGGAGCCAATTGGTGTGAAGTTCAGCTGGATCTTCAAGAAGGAGCTGACCTTTTGAAAATGAAGGTCTATGGATAAGCTTGGCAGCGAGGGTTTCTACTTTCTAGATAGAAGAAGTGATATTCGAGTGTAGTGATCTGAATCTAATTTCAGTCAACTATAGTTCTTATAGTTTAGAGAACTAATATATATAACGGTGTAACCACGTGCTTGTGCTTGGGCAATAAATATCGTATTATCCAAATAAGCTTAGACCTTTTTTTTTCATTGCTTTGTTAAGTTGAAATGGCGAGAGCAGATATCTTTTTTATAACAATTTCTTTCATTTGTCCGCTAGAAACACAAAAGGGATTAAAGATATCAGGTATGTCCGATGGCATAGCGCCTTGCCCTAATATCTTACATTCCTTTAATTTTGTGTTTCTTGGAGATAAATGAAAGAAATTGTAGTGATCAGAAGTGTTTAATTTCCACTAAAAAGACCCTTCCATATACTTGGCATGAAAGTCAAGTTACTAAAATCCTGCATACATTTTAGCCCAAAAATATTTCTAAATCCAATTCCAAAAGGACACCAAGGCTAGCGCATCTTCCCCACCCCCAATAACCATCCAATATTCATAGTGGTTGTGTTTGTTTATTTGGGTGGCCTTCTATTCCTCTCGTTGTTGGCTTTTGCACACTTGTGCTTCATTCAGAAGAGGAAGAAGAAGACACAAGAAACCGAAATCATTCACATTGATGAGTATGAAAAGGTAAAGGAAGCCATTGTGTCTGGTCCTTTTGGTTAGCAGGCAGTAGTGTCATCAGTCGATCGAGGATGATGTACATATCGACAAAAAAATCATGAAAAGTGACAAGTTTGGTCATGGTTTTTAGACCAAATCATCAGCTGATGAAATCAATGTTACAAGCAACCATGAGGTGGAAACAACTTCTTTTGGTTATTATTATCATCGTCACTGCCACATTGAGCACAAAGCCATAATTAAAAGACTATGTTTAAATAATTGATGAAAGAAATTAATATCCTGGGTCTTATATCTGAAAGACCACTTCGAGGATTCAATGAATAACACTTTTCATAATTGTTGTGCTATGGGTCACGTCCTACGAAAATGATAATAAGTTGGGATAGAATTACTTGTGAAGTTAATGTTCTTTATTAAAAATGGATGCAATAACCAATAACTAATTAAGGATTTATTTAAGTCCAAATTTTAAATTTTGTTCTAATTAAATTTATGAATTCAATGTAAAAACCATACATAGTCAATGCACTGCTGGTTTCCTTAAGTAGTCCTTAATTAAAGACACTAACAGAAGTTTTATAATAAATTTTCAATTCAAAAAATGCCACATAAAATGACGAGAAATAATTTGATTCGTTCTCTCACACTTTAGATAAAGTGAATAATAGAATTTTGATGATTCCTATCATGCATATAACTTCCACTTAAGAAAAAAAAAAAAGAAAAAGAGAGCAAGGAAATGTGTTTGCAATTAGCAATCAAAATATGCCCACGAAATCTACTTAAAACCCACAGGAACCATCCTACTATTATCTCCAAAACCACATCATCCCTTGATATATAAATTCACATCATTCTTGCAACACCTACAATTTGTAATCTAATCCATTATAGTGAATACTTAAACTTTCGAAACCAAAATATTAAATTAAGTATATATTATAATTAATTTATAATAATATTATAATATATAATATAATCAAATCAAACTCATGAGCCAAATAAGTCAAATGTACTAACTCAAATTTAGCGCATATTTCAAATAAGTAAAAAAATTTATCTCATATCTTACTCAATTACTTTACGAACTCGCTTAATAAGCTAATTATGAAACCGAATTATGAGCTACTTATGATTGAGCTGACTTAACTCATTTTCACCCTAGATTGGAGTGATACGGGTCGAGTTCGGGTCTCTCTGTCTGAACCCGAATGAACGCGACACTGCAAAATTTCAGCAATGCTATTTCTATATCCTTACACTTACAATTTCTTCTACAACTTTCATCTTCATCTTTTATTTTTTTTTAAATTTTTACACTTCATTTTTTAATGGCTTTGTCTTGGGCCATGTCTGAGACGTAGCCCAAGGCGTGGGAATACTGACATATCCCCAGCAGTTTCCCAAAATTTGCTAACCGACACCGACCAGAATTTAAACAAAACTGACGTGTTCCACCAAAAAAGGAAAAAAAAAAACTGCCGTGTAACGGGTTGATCGAGTACAAATATTTTTGGGTCGGTTTCAATTCAAATGAAGAACGCCCAGCCCCAGCCAATCTTCTTCTTTCATGATTTCCGCTTGAGTGCTTGACTAGAAGTCTAGAAGAACGTAGCGGCAATAGCCTTAACCAACACTCAGCACCCCAAACCCAAAACAAGTGAGTTTGAGTGCGGATCTACCTTCCCCGAAACCCAATCATTCATTTAAAACGCAAATCGAATCAATACCTGAAGAAAACCATTTCAAAAACTAACATGAAAGTCCTATTGATGAAGCTCAAGGAAGCCCACAAGGCTGCTGCCATTTGCTGCCCCATCAAAATTGTTGACGTCGATGGACAAAGGAGGGTGGGAGAGCGTCGATGGGTCTAGATTTGTGACTATGTGGATCGCATGGAGAGGAGTCTAAGACTCTAAGGAGAGTTCCATCTTGGGTGTTGGCATCTTCAACTCTTGGAATCTGGAAGAAAGGAGACTCAGAAGAGTGACCAGTGACGAGAGAAAAAGAGCAGTGTGGGTAAGAGCCTTAGAGGAGTTTAGGTTTGAGAGAAAGATAACAGTGTCTGTTTGAGAGAGAAAGAGGTTAAAGGAGAAGAGTATTCTAGAAAGTGAAAACTAAAAGAGTCGAGAAGACGAGTGACCGAGAAAGAAAGAGGACAGAAGAAACTAGAAAGCAGTGCAGTGCGGGTTAGGAAATTTTCCTGAAGAAAATTTAAGTTCAATAAAGTTCGGGTTACCGCGGATCGAAAACCCACAACTTGCATAGAAATTTGCTCAGAACCTATTTGTAATTGTTAGGGGTCAGGTTGATGTGCTGATGATTGAGAAGACAGTGGAGTATTTGATTGGAGGTAGCATGGTGAATTTTTCATTTGAATTTTTGTTAATTAATTATTATTAATGGATTCCTTTAGTATTGGTTTTTCCTTTATTTTGTTATAACTTTAATTTTATATCTTATATAAATTTTATTTAACATAATTTATATTTAAAGTCTTTAAAATTAAAGTACAAAGAAATAATACATAATTAATAAAAAATTATTAAAAGAAAGTAAAATTTATAAATTATATTTAAATATAACATAAAAAAATTATCAATATTAAGAAATAATTAAAATTATAAATTTAAATTTATAAATAATTAATTAATTGAATCTCATAAATTAAATTACAAAATTCAATAATTAGAATACTATATCATCCCATTATAAACAAGTTGTAACAAATCTACTATGAGAACATCAATCCAATATGGATACAGTAAAAAGAAATAAGTAAAATTAAAAGAAAAAATAAAAAAATTGTAAATTATATTTTAAATGTAAAATACAAAATTAAAAAAACTAAATTTAAGAAAAAAATTAACGCATCTAAATCCGATAACATCATTTTTCTTGATAGATTGTAGATCATTCCAATTTTGCAGGATTCAGGAACGGAAAACAATACATATTTAAGGTGCTTATGCACCAAAAAATTTTCAATCCTATCGTAATACCATAGGCTTGTTTCTTAATAAATTTTTTTAATTTAAACTTTTAATAAAGAAATACTGTTTAATTAAAATTTATAAATAAATCTTCTACCAAAAAAATAATAGATATACATTACGCATATTCTTATTTAAATAAAAAATATAAATATCACAATTACACTGAAAAATTTGCCAGTGTACACGTCCTTTAAAAAGCAAGCCACCTTTATATTATATGAGATTAGAATCCTTTATCTAACCTCTAATTTTAAAAGTTAACAATAATTTAAATAAGATATGAAAATTAAATTAAGATAAGAAAATAGTCAGAAAAAAAACCTACAACTTAAAAAACTTGTACAAAATAAAAGAAAAATTTACCAGAATAAAAAAAATTCAATTCCATATCACACGGCAACACGGCTCGCCCGGCTAAGGAAAGCGGGGATCCGGTGCTGGCACGTTTTTGTGGCACCATTGCAGCAGACGAAAAACACGAAGAGATTGCCTATGCTAGGATCGTTGAGAACCTCCTACTAGTGGACCCCAAGGGATCAATGCTGGCCATCGCAGCTATGATGCACAAGAAAATCGCGATGCCGACCCATAAGATGTACGACGGGCTGAACCCACAGCTATTTGAGCATTTCTCTGCAGTGCATGGCTCAACGGCTAGCGGTGTACACGGCCAATGATTATGCAGACATCTTGGAATTTTTAATCGGAAGTGGGGAATTGCAGCAGCTAGAAGGCTTGACGAGTGAGGGAAGACGGGCACAAGAGTTCGTGCGTGGACTAGCACCGAGGATTAGAAGAATGCAGGAGCAAGCCGAGCTTGCGCGCAAGATGTCCATGGCAGTAGCATCAAGTTCAGCTAGATATTCAATAAGGAGGTGGCCACCCTTTAAACGAAACAAAAAAAGAAAAAAGAAATGTTTTGTCACGAAGAGTAAAAATGGAAGCAAGTAGCAGTTGTGGAATGGGGAGAATGAAAAAGTGCGTATTGGATCTGGATCCCTCATTCATACTTTTATAGATTTTATGTTCGCTGATAGATGTCTTAAATATTTCACATTGCATGTTATGTTTGATATATAGATCTTTCTGGGATTCGAGGAAATGTCGGCCTTTGCTAAAAGATTAAAGATTAATTTCAGTAATGGATCTTACTCCTTTGCGCTTCAAGTTCATCCAGATTTTGACGTAATGTTACCATACTTCTTCTTTATAGACACTTTGAAGGTCTGAAATCCACCCTTGGAGATTTGCTTCTGATCGTCTCCTTCGACACATTGAAATCATCAGAGACTTACCAAGTTTTTCGATTCTACAATTGCAATACTCGGTTCTCAGAACTACAGAATTGGGAACCTCTTTTGTTCCACTCTAGCAACGTCTGAATTAATTGGCGTCATTCTCAAACCCAACACACAGTAATTGCTTAAAGAGTGCTTGCTTCAAAATTTTAAATATACTTGTGATAATGACATGGATATTCTATTAAAAATTGACAATAAAATTAATAGTGTGTTAAGTATATTAAAAAAATATATTATTATCTTTTAAAATATCAAAAAAAGTTTTATGAAATGGAATATATGTTAGCTCAAAAAAATTGATTTCAACAGCTTTAGTTTGGCACCTTATTTTTACCGGTGTGACCGTTGGTAACTACCAACTGGCTTTACGACCGATTAAAGACGCGACCAACGCTATTAATATAATAATATATAATAGCAGAGAGTAGTTGTTAAGAACTATTTAATAAGAAGTCCAGACCCCCACACACGCTCTGTGGGGAAGACTCACGCTTTTGAAAAAAAATGGAAAGACACGACCAAAATAAAACAAAGAAGAATGGACAGAGAGTGTCGATAGAGGACTCATCAGCATCACAAAAACATCATCAATCATGATAAGCTTCTGCATATAAAAGCTCGTTACAGTACTGGTGCACATAAGTTAGAAATTAATCTGGCTTTTGCTAACTGGTGCTGCCAACTAGCTATAACAGTTTAAAGTACAATCAATGTATTGATCACTCTATTTAATACGATGCAGATTGTTGGATTTATAGATGTTTCAATTACTTCCCATTACAAAATGAACTTTTCTGATTTGAACTATATATTAAATAGTGTTGGACAATTAGAAAATAAGAGCATATAAAACTCTCAAATTATTTATCATCTTTTCACTATAACTTTTATCACACAAGCATGGACATATCATACTAATTTTTTTTACACTTATACTATTTTTACTTTTCTCTACAGACTTATCTTTCACTTGTACGTTCTACACACTTGTTGAAACCCATATAACCATTGCCTTTACATAAGCATATGCATTAGACTACTTCATAAATGCTTCTTATTACAACTATCATAGTAAAAATATTTCACCTAGCAACATTTTCAACCTTTGCACACTTTTCTTCCAACCATTTACATATGTTATTTATATATGAAGGAGCCATGTGCTTAGCCTCATGCATAACCATGCATTTCTTGTTTGCACATTTTTCATTATGCGATGCCATGTGGCATTTATTGTGGGGGTTGGAACAAGTACGCTTATCCACGAAAAAAATAATTTAGCATTCATATATACTAATATGAAGAGCACAGTACTGATTTTTATGAGATTGGTTTGCAGTTGATAGTTCCACAACTTCCTATAAATAGCTGCCGAACTCCAATGTAACATTCCATGCACCTTCAATATTTGCTAAGCCGAAGAAAGAAACATGCACTCCTACCTCAACCTCACCACCCAAACTCTACCATGGACCTCAACTCAGCAACAATGGACACACCACCACCTCAAATCACGAGCCCAAACCATGAGACTTCGATCACCTCCTCCCATCTCTGCTGTGGCAGCACCTATAAAGTCCCGAAAGACCCATTCAATGCCGCCGGAGAAGATAGAAATTTTCAAGTCATTGGAGGGCTGGGCTTCCCAGGCGATCCTGCCACTGCTCAAGCCCGTTGAGGAAAGCTGGCAACCACAGGACTTCTTGCCTGACTCCTCATTACCGTTCGGTGAGTTCATGGATCAAGTGAAGGCGCTGCGCCATCGGACGGCTGAGCTTCCGGACGACTACTTTGTGGTTCTGGCGGGTGATATGATCACGGAGGATGCTGTGCCAACGTACCAGTCCATGCTAAACGGTGCTGATGGGATCAGTGACAAGACTGGAGCAAGCCCAAGCCCATGGGCTGTATGGACCCGGGCTTGGACTGCTGAGGAGAATAGGCATGGGGATTTGCTCAGAACCTATCTGTATTTATCGGGTCGGGTTGACATGCGTATGATTGAGAAGACGGTCCAATACTTGATTGGAGCTGGCATGGTGATCAGTTTTTTTTTTTTTTGGTGCAATTGGTGATCAGTTTTTTTATATGCTTTTCTGTGAGCATAGTAGCATATAGACTTATAATTATGGTAATATAAAAATAAAAATATTAGTTAAGGAGCTGAAACAAAAAAAATTAATACATTCTTGCTATTATTATAAATTAAATTTTATTAAATATTTATTTAAAAAATTTAAATCATTATATTTATTAAATTATTAAACTTATAGATCTAACATCTCCCAAATCTCTTAACAACACTTATTTTGTGGAGTTATTTTTCCCAAACCAAAATGTAACGATCAGTTGTGGTTTGCAGAATCCGGGAACGGAAAACAACCCGTATTTGGGCTTTGTGTACACGTCCTTCCAGGAGCGGGCGACCTTTATATCACACGGCAACACGGCTCGTTTAGCTAAGGAGGGTGGCGACCCGGTGCTTGCACGCATATGTGGAATGATAGCAGCCGATGAGAAGCGCCACGAGAATGCTTATACTAAAATCATCGAGAAGCTCTTAGAAGTGGACCCATCGGAGACGATGTTAGCCATCGCAGATATGATGCGCAAAAATATCACCATGCCGGCCTACCTGATGTATGACGGACAGGACCCACAGCTGTTCAAGCACTTCTCGGCGGTAGCACAGCGGCTCGGTGTGTATTCGGTCAATGATTATACTGATATCATGGAGTTCTTGATCGGACGGTGGAGGTTGGAGAAGTTGGAAGGTTTGACGGGCGACGGTAAACGGGCGCAAGATTTTGTGTGTGGCCTGGCACCCAGGATGAGGAGGATGTTGGATCGAGCCGATGAGCAGGCGCGCAAGATGGATCCAATTGGTGTGAAGTTCAGCTGGATCTTCAAGAAGGAGCTGACCTTTTGAAAATGAAGATCTATAGATAAGCTTGGCAGAGAGGGTTAGTGCTTACCAGATAGAAGAGATTAGAAAGAAGTAATATTAGAGTGTAATTGAATCTAATATCGGTCATCTATAGTTCTTCTAGTTTAAAGAACCCATATATATAACCTCGTGCATGTGCTTGTGCAAAAAAGATCGTATTATCCTGTATGCTCAAACTAAAAAAATTATAAGAATATTTAAAACCAAATAAGCTTAGACCCTTTTCTTTTCCTTTGCTTTGTTAAGTTGAAGCGGCGAGAACAGACGTCTTCTTTATAACAATGTCTTTCATTTGTCCGCGTAAATCAAAACGGGTATAAGATATTGAGTAATGCTCTTACGGTTTCGAGTTCATGCAAATTCTCGTGAACTCGAAACGTGGCAACGTAACAATTATTTGTGACTAAGCAACGATGCAACTGCATCATAAGGATTGCAGCATGCAATCCATTTTACGAAAGTACTAGCTGGCTTAATTAATTGGCTTATTTCAATCAAATTTATTGCTATTTAATAGTATAAAAGTAATCAAAGATAAAATAATTTTTTTAGTACTAAAAATATTATAATATAAAAATTCAACTTAAAAAAATAAAATAAATTTAATTATTTGAGTTAAATTCAAGTCTTTTAAAAAGTAAAATTCTTAATATTAGTGTTTGTGCTCACAAGTGCTATATAAAAGAATATTTAAATGTGTTTAACAAATTTGGTGCATGTATGGTGCCATACTAACTCTGGTTAATATTTATCAAAAAGGAATAATTTTTTTAATTTTACAAATTAAATTTTATAACATTTTACTTAAAAATTTAAATAATTAATTTATTAGATATTATAAGTTAAATTATAAAACCTAATTGATTGAATACTCTATATATTTTATGAGAATTTCTTAATATTTCACTTTTTATGGGACAAAACATTTTTTCAAAAATAAAGATACTTTATGATAATAGTAACAACAAAAATTGTAGTTAACTTATAAATATTTTTTTGGTAAATAATAGAAGTCAATTAAGAAAGCAATGTATAACTATATAATATTATACATAATGTTTAATACTCAATTTTAAATTTATAATACAATGTGTATATCATCAATAATATATATACATACGTTGTTTGATGATTGAATCAAATCGTATATGCTTATAATATTTTTGTTATGAGCAATTTATTTTAATTTTAAGTCTTGTATTTATAAAACTATAAATTGTCATATAATATAATTTATATTCAAGTATATGTTTAAGTTGTTAAATAGCAATGAATTTGGTTGAAAGAAGTCAACTAGTTAAGCCAACCAACATTTTCGTAAAATGGATCGCACGCTGCAATCCTTATGATGCAGTTGCATCCTTGCTTAACAACAAATAATTGTTACATTGCCACGTTTCGGGTCTAGAAGAATTTGTATGAACTCGAAACCGTAGGAGCAATACTCATAAGATATTAGGTATGTCCATATAGAGATGCTTTTCTGTATACCAGAAACACAAACAAACGATTTGTTTTCCTTGGACAGCACAGTTTGCCGGAACCTTAATTTCTGAAGTTGCGGAAGCTACTTCCAGAGCTGATATTAAAACGAGCAAGCCAATTTGGTTTCAGATGCCTACGCTCTGTAATTTTAATTATGCAATAAGTCAATGGCTCATAACCACGTAGTACCCGTGCAAGTATATATGGGTTCGTAAGGTGGGTTCTGATAATTGACACAAAAATGGCATAAGAAGCCAAGCAAAGCAAGAGTAGAGGCAGGAAGAATGTCAGCCATTTAGATTTTTTATTGTTTTTATTAATTTTAATAATTTTTTTATCTCTTTTCATAATTTAATTTTTAAAATATTTTTATTTTTCGTAAACATGGGAATGGACATGTTATGAAAATTGTGTGAGTATTTTTATTTAATTTTTATAATATAAATTTTATAAATTAAATTATAAAATTTAATTAATTTAACAATTAATATCTAAAAATATAAATACTATTATAAAATTAAAAATGTGTAAATAGACTTTTCCTTACGAAAAATTCAGCTCACCTGTCAAATCAATTGTGTTCATGATTCTTACATCCGAAAACATACTTGCATGTAAATAGTTTTCACAAATTATTCATGTGCAATACAGAGATTAAGAAAAAATTTATATCTTAAAAATATATGTATAATAAAATAAAAAACAAACTTCAAAGCAAAATAAAGAGTGGTTATATAAGTATAAAAAAAAGGTAATACACAATTTATACGTATTTTATTAATATTTTTCATTTCTTTCTTATTTTTTATTTTTTTTACTTATTACTTTAGTATTTTCCCAAAATAAGCTAAGGAGCTGTAGGGATCAGAAGTGTTTAATTTTCATTGAAAATGACCCTTCCGAGTACTTGGCATGAAAGTCAAGTTACTAAAAATCTCCATAAATTTTAGCCCAAAAATATTTCTAAACTCAATTGCAAAAAAGACACCAAAGCCTGGGCCTGGGCATTTCTTATATTTATGTTGTATTTTTTCAACTTTTCCAAAACATTTATATTAACGTAAGAACCAAGATGGACTCAACCTAACCCAATAACTTCAATTGCCCACGATTCCCTCCTCCGCCACCTTCCCACCTCTTCCACCCGCCACCGCCCCCACCACCATTGCATCCATTTGCTCCTCCTCCTCCACGCGGCCATCCACCACTGCCGTGACCATTTCATCCATTTTCTCCCCGACCACCATCACCATCTCGTCCAACAATTGCTCCTCCTCCGCCGCATGTGTGCCCGCCCCCATCCCCAGCTCCCCCTTCCTCCACTCCCAATAACCATCCAACAGTCATAGTGGTTGTGTTTTTCTCATTGGGTGGCCTTCTATTCCTCTCGTTGTTAGCTTTAGCTCTTTTCTGCTTCATTCAGAAGAGGAATAAGAAACAAGAACCGAAATCATTCACATTGATGAGCATAAAAAGGTAAAGGAAGCCATTGTGTCTGGTTCTTTTGGGGAGTCGGTAGTGTTATCAGTCGAGGATGATGTACGTATCGACGAAGAAATCATGAAAAGGGAGAAGTTTGGTCATGGTTTTCCTGCCAAGTCATCAGCTGATGAAGGCAATGTTGCAAGCAGCCATGAGGTGGGAAGTTATGATTATCATCATCATCAACGCATTGAGCACAAGCCCTAATTGAAAGACTATATGTAAATAATCGTAGAGAGAAGATCTCCTGGATTATATATCTAAAGACCACTTAATAAGTTGGAATTTGAACTTGTAAAGCTAATGTTCTGTATAAAAAATGGATGCAATGGCCAATATAACTAAGGGTTTAATTAAATTTCAATTTTCAAATTTTTTTTCCTAGTTAAACATATGAATTCAATGAAAAATTCACAGTCATTACACTGCTGGTTCCCTTAATTACGTAGGCCGTAAGATACGGAAAAAGAGGTAGTTTGACAAAATAGGTGAATTGATATGATAAGGTTAGAGCCATCAATTTATATAATTTTTGGTGTAAAATTTAATAAATTTAATAATTTAAAATTTTTTAAATAAAATTTTATTTATAAAAATAAGATAACTGTGAACACTAACAAAAGATTTATAGTAAAATAAAATAACTTCCAAAACAAAAATGCCAAATGAAACCACGAGGAATAATGCGGTGTTCATAAAACACAAACTAAGATTGTATTTCCAATCTTGTGAGAGTATTTGTGCAATTGAAGCAGTTGATCATCAAAAGAGAAGGGTGTGACTTAGATTTCCCTCTATTGCACTTTAGATTAAATGAATAATAGAATTTCGATTATTACTAGAACAATCATATATATATATATATATATATATATACTATTTACGAAAACTCAAACTTATAAATTTTTATTTAAAAATTTAAATTATTACATTTATTGTATTAATTAAATTATAAAATTTAATAAATTTTATCATAAATTTATTATTTATGACAATTTAATAATTCAATTGTTAATACTTTTTCTTATTAGAATGTATATAACTTCCATTTTTTATATTAAAAACAAAAGCAAGCGAGTGCGTTGGCAATTAACAATTGAAACCCGCTCACGAAGGCCGCTTAAAATCCACAGGAACCACTAATCAGTAATGGGATCCTCTCTCCTACTATTCTCCAAAACCATAGCACCCTTTTATTTTATAAATCCACACCATTACTTCAATACCTGCAATTTGCAAATTTCTTATCTCTGGATTCAGGGATTGTCTTCCATGACAATAGTACCCTTAGACCCAGCCACCACTCTGGATCAAATATTAGTATAATAATTCCTGTTGCCAAGTTTTTCCCAAAATAGGAGACCCGTTTCTTATTGTCATACCACTGTGATGTAGATCAATTCTCTCCACCTCAATTTCTGACTGATTACTGTAATTTTCAATTCTCACTGAACTGATTATGTCTCTAACTTACACGTTGTGATATGGCATCTTTGAAATTATTTGATGAAACAAGGGCTAATGAGTAGTTTCCCTTCCTATAAATATCTGCGTAACACACTGTCACATTCCTCCCGGAAAGCCCACGCCACTGATCGAACCATGCAAGCTGTCGCTATCTCAGCACCGATACACTTGCATGGGCCCAAAGTGGCCTAGATCAGACACGCCACCACCTCAAACCACCAGTCACCACCGTAAGGCGGCGACAATCACTCATCTCAGCAGTTCCTGCACCATCATCTCCCTCCACTCCTTCGAAGTTCCAAAGGACCCACTCGATGCCGCCCAGAGAAGAAAGAAATTAATCTTCCAGTCTCTGGAGAGTTGGGCTTCACAGTGGGTCTTACCTCTACTGAAGCCTGTTGAGCAATGCTGGCGGTACCAGAACATCGTGCTGGCTCATCTTTACCGTTGGACGAGTTCACTGGTCTTGCAGGATCAGACGGCTGAGATTCCGGACCAGTACTTCGTGGTTTTAGCGGGTACCAGACCAAGATCTACACATCCTTGATCGTGTTGAGGACGAGACCAGGTCAAGTCTGAGCCCATGGGCCGTATGGAGCCGGGCTGGGACTGTTCAGGAGAATAGGTATTGGGATCTGCTTAGAACATATTAGTATATATTTACCGGGTCGGGTTGATATGCTGATGACTGAGAAGGCAGTGCAGTGTTTGATTGGAGTAGGCATGGTGAGTTTTTTTTCCAATTTGATTTAAATTTTTTATGAATTAATTATAGTTAGTGATTTTCTCACAATTTTATCTTATGTAATTATCATTTTATAAAATTTAGACACATAAATTTATTTAACTTTATTAATTAAATTATTAAACTTAATAAATTAACAAGCTATAATTAAAAAAAACTATAACAAATGTATTGTGAAACATTTTTTTCTTTATGAATCGCGGATTTTTATAATGCGCAGGATCAGGAACAGAAAACAATCCATATATGGGAGTTGCGTGATTCAAAACAGCGTAAACCTAATATTTTTGAAGCAATGCTATACTTATGCTGCTTAAAGCAGCGTAAATTATATTTTACAATTTTCAACTGTTAAAGGCATATATTAAGAAAAAAATAATAATAATAAAAATTAAATTCAGCCACGCAAGAAGCATAGTCACATGACATCGTTTCCCTATTTCTGTATCTTTCTGACACGTATATGTGACGCCATTTAGGCAGACGAAAAACGGCGCGGAATGCCTGTGCTAGGGTCGTTGAGAAGCTCCTAGAAGTGGACCCACGGTTATGTTTTTAATATTTTACATTGAATTATACAAAATAAAAAATAAATAAATTTTATTTATAATTTTATAATTCTATTTATATTAAAACATAAATATTATATATATTATAAAAAAATTTATTTTATTCTTAATATAAATGTATTATTGTTTATTTTTAAATTGCCTTTAAACGTCGGCTACGAATACACTAATAACGTGTACTGCAAACTGCAGATAAGGATGCACAAGAAAATCGCAATGCCGGTCCATATGATGTACGATGGGCGGGACCTACAGTTGCTTGAGCATTTCTCGGCAGTGGCTCAACGGCTAGAGGTGTGCACGGCAATGATTATGCTGACATCTTGGAATTCTTCATCAGACGGTGGGATATTGGAGAAGTTAGAGGAGTTGACGAATGAGGGAAAACGTGCACAAGAGTTTGTGTGTGGACTAGCACCGAGGATTAGAAGAACGCAGGAGCGAGCCGATGTGCGTGCGCGCAAGATAGAGTCCCATAGCAGCAGGATCAAGTTCAGCTGGATACTCAATGAGGAGTTGGCCACCCTTTAAGCAAATATAAATAAAGAGACAAATGTGGGGACGTCGAAAGTGAAAATGGAAGCACGCTCCCAACTTCGTTTAATCTTTAGGAAGGATGACTGTCTTTTTCTAGAAATAGAAAGGCTAAGAATTGATCCACAAGAAAGGAACAAAAATTTACACAAACTTTATTTGTTAAAAGCACAAAAGCCTCTATCCAAATACAATGAATACAGGCTCCGTCACTCTCCACATTCATACAGGACAAATTCTAATTAAAAGAAGAGAATATAACTATGATGCTTATTCCTTTTCTTCACGTTCAGATAGAAAACTGCGTCCCTGACGAAACACTAGGTCCTCCACTGTTTTACTCTTCCATGCGAATAATGCACCTGATGGACTGCCCTTTCAGCATGTATTCAAATGCTTTGTTAATCTCAGAGAATGGGACTGTGTGTGTAATGAATTTCTCAAGTTCCAGCTCCTGCAATATGATCACAAGGTTACAACAGGAACATGATAAACAAAAATTTTCCAGAAGATCCTTCCAATTAAGAATATGATAAACTTACCTTGTTCATGTACTTCTCCACAACTTTGGGCAGATCAGTGCGGGGTTTGTAGTTGCCATAGAAGGTACCCTTAAGGGTCCTTTCATTCAAGAAATTCATAGGATGAGTTTTAAATGCATCCTCTTTATTTGGCACACCAACAAGTACAGCAACACCCCAACCCTGAGAAGAAGCATTTTAAAGTTTAGCCTTAGTAAGTAGCTTAGTATGATGTCTTTAGCAAAAAGAAGAGCAGATGAGTTCTGATTAAATACATCGTGGACACATTCAAAGGCAGAGATCATGGCCTGGATGCTGCCAGTACATTCGACAGCACGATCCACGCCTCCATTGGTCATTTCAGCAATTACCTGTTCAGCATTTACATTTTGATCTCTTGCATCAGAAAGGAAGACAATTTATTCACACGTCATAATTTAAAATTTACTTAAAATTCTATATGGGCTAACCTGTTGTACAGGTTTGTCGTGATCTTTCGGGTTCACAAACTCATTAACCCCAAACTTTTTGGCTGCCAACAAAGTACAAAACAGAAAATGCCGTCAATAAGGAAGCTAATTAGCAGTGCACAGTTTTAGACTTCTGCAGAAGAATGAAATCTACCTTCTTCAAACCGGCTGGAAACCAAATCAACCCCAATGATTCTCGAAGCACCAGAAATTCTTGCTCCTTCAGCGGCCTAAATTTCAAATGACAAGACAGACGAAGTTAATACAAAACTAAACAAATTCTGCAATTCACAGAATGGCAGATGGGACAACATACAGCAAGGCCAACAGCTCCCAATCCAAAAATGGCTACAGAAGAACCCGGCTTTGGTTTTGCAACATTTATGGTAGCACCAAGACCTACAAGCATCAATGAAATTGAATTATGTCGGATAACAGAATCACCTAAATACTTGGCTACGCTTTCCAACATTTTTCATAGGAGGAATCTTCCACACCTGTGCATATACCACAACTGAGAATACAAACTTTGTCAAGCGGGGCAGCAGGGTTGATCTTTGCAACACATCCAGCATGGACAACAGTGTATTCGCTAAATGTAGAGGTTCCCACAAAGTGGTATAAGGGCTGTCCATTTTTGGAGAATCTTGCTTTGCCATCATTAAGCATAACACCCCTATCAGTGTTGATCCTGAGCAGGTCACACATGTTGCTCTCCTCTGACTTACAGTGTGGGCAGTCCCCACACTCCCCGGTGAACACAGGGAGGGCATGATCTCCTGGTTTCAGATGAGTCACACCCTCTCCTACACTCTCCACGATCCTAAACAATTACATTATGGCAATAGAAGAACATAAGCACTCTTCAGTAATATTAATCAAATAAGAGATACTGAGTAATGAACTGTTCTATCCCTCTCCAGATTGATTTGCATGAATAAGTCATTAAGAGCATGTATACATAAAAGATCTTACAAAATCATAATTTAACACAAAGCACCCTTAGTCTAAAGCACATGGACTACAGAAAAATAGATCACAAATAGTCAAGAGTAGAAATAAGAAGGAGAGCAGTGGGCTATATTAACAAAAGATTCTTACCCTCCAGCTTCATGACCAAATATACGAGGAAACAACGGAGTCTGGCCCTGAAATGCCAAAAATAAAGCGTGTGTGAGTAACAATGCCAACAAGGAACGAATCCATTATTTCAAATTTCAAATTTGATGAAACGTAGACCCAAAACGAGCAACATCGAGGACCAGTTCAAAAAATCTAAATCATCAGAAATTCAGGAATTTTACATAAGATAATCAACTGAAATAAACTTTTGAACGAAAATAGCCTTCAATCAACACAGATTTTCTTCATTCTCTTCTTATAATTGATCTATTTCAGCGGGAAATAACAACTTCATAATGCTATATACGTTTTAAATAGGAAGGATTGCATCGGACTCTGTAGAATGTCCAATGAGAAGTAAAGATTTGACCTTGGCTTCCCAGAAGTAAACATCAGTATGGCAAAGAGAGGTGTAGAGGATCTTCAAACGCACTTCACCGAACTGTGGTGGCGCCACCTCTACTTCTTCAATCACTAGTGGCTTGCCCGCCTCCCATGCCACCGCCGCTACATATTCACAATTATCAATTAGCAAGATTTTAATAACCCATGATCGACAATACAGAATATCTCTGCGCATATCACTAGCAAGAAGAAATACAGGAAAGAACTCCTAAATTTTTATATTTTTAAAAGCAAAAGAAAAGGAAACCCAAATACATTTCCTTAAAGAAACTTTAATAAAAGTCAAATTTCCAGAAATAATATTAACATTTTCGATGAGACAGAGAGGAGCAAGTTACCATAAAAAAGAAAGAGGCAAAAAACATATTCATCAAATTTTCTGGATACTTCCCATTATGGAAAACAACGATGATCCACCCGATACACTATTTTCATATAATTATATCCCATATAATTTTAGACATATCATCTTCACGTGAAAAAAAAAAAAAAAAGAAATTTTCAGTGCGAAGATTTGAAAGCAGGGGACATCTTAACAATTGTAATGAAACAGAGTTAACCCGATCCCAGATCAGCAGAAGAAGACGAGAAAAAGATGGTTGATCAGACAGAGATGGAGTATCAGTGACGTGGCTCACCTCTGCACTTGATCACCTGACCAGCTGTGCTCGACATGGCTACTTCGGAATTGAAAGATGATGAATAGCAGACGTTGACGATTGTTAATAGGTATTAATGAGTGTTTTTGCCTCTCGGTTGTGGACAGTAAGTGGTTTTAGGATATATATATAGTTGGGACTTGGGAAAGAAAGTCAGAAAGCGAGACTACCAGCGCTTCCAGGGCATACGGGAACAGTTAAACAACCTGGTTTTTGAGTTTGTTAAAACCGGCGTATCCCGGAACGCAAGTTGGGAAACTTTTCAGATTGCTTTGCTGTTTTTACATAACTGTTTTTTAAATTATATTATATTAAATATCTATTTAAAAAATAAATTATTGATTTTATTTATTAAATTATAAAATTTATAAATTTAATAATTTGTAAATTTTATATATAAATTCAATAACTCCTATTTAATAAGAATTTTTAAATTAAAAAAATAGTTCTCTTAACCTTATCCAAAACGTCATATTTTTACCGCTTACAGTGGCTGGTTTTCTTTCCAGCGGCGCCTCCCTTGCTCGTTTTCTAGCTCCTGTTTTCCCGTATTTTTAGGAATTAGGAAATAGTGCTAGTGGGGCCGTGGGGCCCTTAAAGTGGCTTAGTCGAATCTAATGACAGAATTAGGAAAACAAGCGGCAGCTGCCTGGAACGCTCGCCAACGCCAAACTAATCTGGTAACGTTTTCTCGTGTTATTAAAAAATTAATTTTGAATTACTAAAAAAAATATAATAATTTTAAGCTTAACAATCATTTTACAGAATAAAGTAAGATTGTATTATGATTAATAAAAATTAAGAAAATTAAATTACTTTAAATATATAATAATTTATTTATATTACACAATAATTTATATAATCAATTTTATCAATAATAAAATACATCTACACTAAGAATTCAATCTTCAGAAATTTGAATAAGATATATTTAGCCTTTTATATTTTTTGATTTACACAAAACTCAGTTTTCATTTAAAACTTAGAATTTGCTCTAATTTCTTTGACTAACTTAATTTTCACTTAAAATTTTAATAAAATTCTTAATTTAAGTTACTTGATATTATTCATACCATTTTTTGTGGAAAATAAAATTACAACTTTTTCTTAATTGTTAATGAACGATAATGCTATAAAAAAATACTTGATATTTATAGAAAATCTTAATTTTTGAATCTCAATAAAAAAATTTTCTTTAATTATATTTGTATATAATACCCCATAATATATACATAAGTTTATCCTTTAGTTATTACAAATAGATAAAAGTTAGATAAATAAATTAAGATAAAGTTAATAAAAGAGAAAATAAATTTTCTGCTGATTCAAATCTATAACTTTGATGATTTTATATTATTTTAAAAAAAATATCATTTCCAAATGTTATCTATGATAAGTTTACTACTTTTATTTATTTTTTAAATATTTTAATTTTTTAGAATAAAATTTTATTTTAATTATTTACAGATAAAAATACTCTTATTTTAATTTTTTATTATTAATTAAATTTTTTAAAAATTAAAATAACTATCAAATATCTATTTTTAATAATTAACACTTAATGGTATTAAATCACCTATTAATGTAGTCATTAATGCTAATATAACAAACTTATATAACTAAATTTGTCACGTCAATATGATTACGTGACACTTGACATGTAAATTTGTTTTAAGCTACCATAAGTTTTGGGCAATAAAATCTCCTCCCCCATACACGGCGCCGTTTTGAAGACTCTTCCCAACGGCGACTCTCAGTTTGTACTCCCATCACCTTCCCCCTCACCCGTCATTGAAGCCGAGGCTCCTGCTCCAGCTCCTCTATCTCATCCGGTTCTGCACGTCCATTCTCATTCTCATCCACTACAACATCATTTCCATTGGTTCTTCGGCGGAGGTGACCAATTTTTGTATTTCTCACCCAACGCAGCAGCTGTTTCTTTCAATTCGATTATTTGTTTTCATGGGTTTTTTAACTTTGCAGATGTTTGGAGACCCAACACTTAGGAGGTTCTTTATTGCACGGTCAATGGACCCAGATAAAGCAGCAAAGATGTTTGTTCAGTGGCAGAAGTGGAGGGCGGCTATGGTGCCCAATGGGTTCACTTCCGATTCTGAGGTGCCTGATGAATTGGAAAAGAAAAAGATCTTTTTGCAGGGTTTGTCCAGGGATAAATACTCCATACTGATCGTCAAAGCAAGCAGGCATTTTCCGGCCAAGGATCCGATTCAAATCAAGAGTAATTTGCTGCTTAGCTCTCTATCTTCATGTTAAATCTTGTGACGTGGTTCCATAGTGATCGTCAAAGCAAGCAGGCATTTTCCGGCCAAGGATCCAATTCAATTCAAGAGTAATTTGCAGGAGGATGGGGATGAGCATGGACGTGCAGAACCGGAAGAGATAGAGGAGCTGGAGCAGGAGCCTCGGCTTCAATGACGGGTGAAGGCGAAGGTGATGGCGGATGCAAACTAAGTCGCCATTGGGAAGAGGCTTCAAAACGGCGTTGTTTTTGGTGCAAGGAGAGAGGATTTCGTTGTCCAAAGCGACATATTAGATGCCAGGTAATTACATTAACGTGACAAATTTAATTATATACAAGCTTGTTGTGTTAATATTAACTGTCACATTAGGAAGTAAGTTAACATTGTTAAATGTGGAGATATAATTAAAAACTTTAAATAATAAATAATAAAAATAAAAATATTTTTATTTATGAAGAATAAAAATAAAATTTTTTTTATTTTTTATCTCATATCAAGTATTATTGTTTTTTCTAATCGAGGTCGGATCGTAAAGAAAGATATGTAAAATTTTGTTGGAAATGTAAATTTAGGTCTCTTGTTTGGTTTAAACTGCAGCAATGCCATTCTCACAAGTTTCAATATCTGAGCTATGAGGTTAAAATTTTAAATATTATTATTGTACATAATAATTTTATGCATATTCCATTATATTTTTTAATTTCTTTTATATCTTTTTATGTACATTCATGTAAAATTATCAAATTTTTAAATTTCAAAATTAAATTATTTAATAAATGTTTATAATTAAATTAAATTTGTAAATAAATTTTTATAATTTAAAATTATATAAATAAGTTTTTATAATTTTTATTATTTATTTTTTAAATTTTTGTCATCATTTTCATTATAATATTATATTAAAATATTTAATATGACTAATGTAAAAATTTATTTAAAATTTAAGTAAATTTTTATATTTTTAAATAATATTTAACTAAATTTTATAATTTTATATAATAATATTAAAATTTTTATGACAACTGTAAAAATCTATCTATAATTAGATAATACATATTTATATAATTTAAAATTACAATAATTCATTTAAAAACTTATATTAATTATAAGCATCGTGAAATAATTTAACTAATTTCTAAAGACTCATTAGTGTCCGCACAAAAATTGGTGAGGTGTAAATTTTAAATGACACGTGGCATCTGTAGAAGCTAATGGGGCAGATTGGATTGAGACTAGAGGCTGACATGGCAAACAGCAATAAAGTGGCGGTTAGATAATGGAACGGTCTGATTTTCAATAAACAGTCAGAGAGTGGCGAGGGATGAAAATAAAACTTAATAAAAAAGTTATTAATAATATTTTTTTATAGTATAGAATATATTTTAAATAATAAAATATACATAAATAAATAATTATGAATAAAAATTAATGATATTATTTAAAATTTATAAATTATAATTTATTTATACTTAATGATAATGATAATATTAATTTTTTATCAATAATAATTTATTTATTTTTTAATTTTTAAAATATCATTTATATTTTAAAAAATTTAATTCAATATTTAAATGCATAATAAAGATAAAAATATTAAAACTAAAAAAATTAAAAAAGTCAGTGCATTCAAATCTAACGATTAAGAATACAGGTGATTAATGTATGATCACTTGTATCAGGGTTTGCCCTTCAAAATAATAAGGAAAAGAAATTAGACCAAGCTTATTTAATTTTAGAAGGTAGATAACATTTCCAGTACATTTTTAGAAATAAAATTTTACTAAATTATTACTTAAAAAAATTTAAATTAATATATTTATTAAATTTCATATGCTAAATTATAAATTTAATATATAAAATAATTCAAAATTATTTGAGAGAATGAAATAATACTCATTTTTAGTGAGTCTTAACCTTTTTCCTAACATTTTGGTACCTTATGTCAATCTACAAGTGGCCTATATTACCTGAATGCATAATGAGAAAAGGAAAAACCCTAAGTTATCAATTATCGTATTTAATTTTTTATATTAAAAGCAATTTTCAAATTAAACAGTTAGTACACATTAACTTATAAGTTGTGAAAGATTTGACATTTTAACTAATTTAAGATTTGACATGTTTGATTTGTGACTGACGAAGAAGAGCTCCCATTATTTATGAGCATGAAAGATTAAGGCTAAAATATACATTACATCCTTGAAAAGGAAATTACCTTGTAATTTTGAATCCTCATTGGCCATTAATTTACATACAACAATATTACTCTCCCAAAAATTTTATTATTCAAATTTCACAAAACTTATATATCATTATTAAAGAAAATGTGGGTCCATCTATTAGTGTGTGGGGCCTACCATATTATATGATAATTAATGCATTTTGTAAAATTTTAGTAAAACACTTTTTATGGTTGGAACATGGGAATGGATCCTTTCTAATCCAAAATTTATGACTTCTAATGCTATTAAAGCGAGACTCACTATTTATATTTATTGTTTAAACTATTCCAACTCTTCTTACCCTTGTTGTCTGAACGTGGACTAGAAGGGATCCGATCCATAATAACATTACTTATTTATATATTGTCACATCAAAGGCAAATGGAATTATTAATATGACAGTTTATTATATTAAAAAAATTTAAATTCTTTAACTTTGCTGTTTCGTAACTTTAGTTATTTTCTTTCAATAACTTTTTATGTTTCTTTCTATGATATATACTTTTTTTTCTTTTATTAATTATTCAATTCCATTATTTTCTTTTATCTATCTACCTCTAAACTTTGGGATCCTAATAATCCTCTAAAAAAGAAAGATTAGATGGAATCATGAAAGGAATAGTGTAGTAATTGCCCCTTCTTAATTTCCCCCCATCTCTCACATCAAATTTAGCAAATCCATAGTAATTCAATTTTATTCTATGTCGTTTGTTCTCTAATTTATAAGTATTTGAATTTTTTGACTTTTTAATCCAAAGTTGGGGTATAGTTAAAAACAAATAGAGATAAAATTAAAAAGAATTAAAAAAATCAGTCAAAAAATTATGACCTATAAATTAGATGTATATACAAAAAAATTAGTTAAATAAAAAAAATCATGAAATCTAAATCCAATTTTCTCTCTACTGTTCATAAGTATTGTAAGTTCTTTGAAATTTGAAATAGGGCATGCTTTGACTTCAACAAAGTTGTTTTCTAAAGTATGATATATTCTTCATAGATATTGATTTGGTTCACATACTACTTCCATATGAAAATAAAGGAATTTGGCTACCTTTTATTTTGTAAAATATGAAAATTTTAGTAATAAGATTACAATAATAAATAATTTTAAAACTTAAAAAATATTATTAATTTATATATTAAATAATATGTATCATTAATTTTTATTAACAATTCATTTTCCATTTTATAAATATTTTATATTTCAAACAAACAAAGCTCAAGACGAGATATTGACAAGAGATAGTGAAATCCTCTTCTTTGTCATTTGTTATTTTGGTATTAGTATTCTTATAAATTTATTTTAACTAAACTCTTATAACAAATAATTTAAACAATTAAATTTTATGAGACTTAACAAATTAACATAATATATCATTCAATCATAAAAAAGTATAAAAAATATGAAGTAAGAATATCATTTTTCTTGTCATTTAATGGGCCAAGATGCTCCATTCTAATGTGTTTATTTAATTTGTTTTATAAAGACCAAAAAAAAAAAACATAGCATGTTTTAACTAAAGAGTGAGCAATTCGACAAAAGGAGAAAAAAGGGTAAGAAAAAATATACTAGATGTATTTTTTTAAGATGTCAAAACAAGTTGGATTTGCGTCATATTCTTAGTTTGTTTTATTGACCCATCAAAATTATAACCCAACTCATTCTGTCTTATTTAATTAGTGGGTCAGGGCAAATTGAAGTAGGCCAACATGTTTACATGTAAAATACATGGATTTATCAAATCAATTCACCCTATCTAAGAAATGAGATAAATTAATATTTTTTTAATTTATTAAAATTATCAACTAATCCAGTGTATCTTATTTAATTGCAAGTCGCACAGTAAGATGAGCCAAAACAAAATTTATTGACCCATTTTAATACCACTAACTTTTGCTAATTTTCTCTTACATTTATGTACTTTTTGTCACTGGTAAATACACAAGCATTTGTATACCGATTTCTTGGACAAATATGTTTATGCACTATTTTTTTTTTTCTTAGAGCATCTCTTTTTACGAATATATTTTATACCGATATATTTAAAAATAAATATATAAAAACAATGATAGTGTTATTTTTTTGGGCTTTGATACATGCATCATTCATGTACTTCAGGAGCACGTCCTTCATTGTGGGCCAAAAATGGTTGGGTGCATTAGGGTTAGGGAAAAGGACTCGTGGACTAGTTTTCCCCATAACCTAGTTGGGGATGATATCTAAGCCCCAATAAACATCAATCCGAAGTCCACATGATCAATAACGTTAAGCCCAAAAGTTAAAGCCTTCTGAACTTTGAAGGTCCAATTCACAAGAATGCAAAAAGAGTAAAAGCAATCCCATTTAATAAGGGAATATTTAATACTCATAAATAATACAGAATATTTGGTTAAAATAAGAAAAAAATTTTAATAGAGAATAAGGAAGGAAAAACAATTTTTTTTTATTTAATTTGGTACAATGAAGGGAGGGAATATAATTTTTGTTTTCTCTCCGGTTATTTGATTAGAAAGAGAAAAAATTTTAAATTAAAAAATAATATACTATTTTATTTTTTTTTAAAAATAATATTAAGTTATGAAAATTAAAATAATTTTAAAATTAAAAAAATAAAAAATAATTCAGTTATCATAATTTTAATTTTTTAATAATTTTTTATTTTTAAAAAATTAATTAAAAAATAAAAATTTCGGAACCTTATTTCTCTTTCCCTCCCTCTCAAAAATCTAAACGAAGAAGTTTTAATTAAAATATCTTTGCTCTCTTTCATTCCCGTCCAACAAAACATTACGGTAAGATTGTTGTCAGTGTACTTGAGTTCCACGGTTTCAATTGTGGAACTTGTACTTTGGGCCCAGAATATATGGCTTCGTCTTCTAAATCCGAGACACTGGCAAAAGTTCTTTACGCTAAACTTGAAAGAAAAGGGGAAATGGAATTTGATGAGTACTCTGGGCAGGGATAATGTTGATCGTTGGGATCTCATTTTCGGGGCCACGTGTTGGTATATTTGTGTTGGAAAAAATTGATTAGGGGCTTAACAATAAGTGGTAGCACTTTAAAATTATTTTTTTTATTATATAAATAAATTATGTATAATAAAATTTAAAAAAAAAATAAATATAGAAGGTACAAATTTTTAATGTAAAAAATTTTTTAATATTAAAAAAAAATTACGAGATAAATTTTATAAAAATATTTTACTATAATAAAGATAATTATAAATATTCTTACAATATATTTTATTCTCTTTCAAGTGATATAAAAATTATAGTGGTACTCAGTGAGACGACATTTAATATTTTTTGATGTATATCCACACCCACACTATGTTAAAAATTATTCAGACTCTCTTTTATCTCATACTTTCAGAGAAATAAATTATTTCTCTCAAAATTTATCTCTTGCACTTAACCTTCTTCTATTTTCACTCTACTTGAACCTTTCTCTTTTTGCTGACTTTGCTTCTCTTGCCACTATGTTTGTGCTAAAGCTTTCTATTTATAAGCAAATTTTCAGTTATAAAATAAATAGAGAAGTTGTAAGATTTCGACACCTTTCAAACTGCCAACCAAAAATGTTGAAAATTTACATATCCACTGCCTCCTCTTTTTGTTCTATTTTGTCTGCCTATCTCACTTCTACTGTCTCCTTTTCTTGTTGAATTTTGGGTGTCCATCTCATGAGGTGAACCCCATAATTTGGTCCCGGCGAAACAAACTCATTTTTGATAACCCAATCACACAGAGTGAGGACTGCCTGGTGGCCATTAAAAGGCTGGCCTCAAATCAAGATATGCTGGCACCCAATGATTTTGAAGCCTTGCATGTAAAGGAAACTCAAACCAGTTGGTCTTTTCCTCCGTTTGGGTGGTCTCAAATTACTTGCAGTTCAGCTTATTCTGATAGGCTACCAGGGCAATCACCAATATGAATCCCTGATTAATCATGCCAAAAGATCGCTTACGTATCATTGGGAAGTGAAGATTAACCTCATCTATTGTAAAGCTAATTTTGTTGCCAATTGACTTGCATCAGAATCACATCAACAGCATGTGGGTCATGACCCCTCCGAATGAGATTGGTATTCTGCTCCGATGGGACTTGATGGAGCCTCCTTCTCCTAAGATTATCAATGTGTAGTTTCGGGTAGTGCCCCTTTTACATTCCAAAAAAAATAAAGAAAAGAATGCCGACTCCGGCTTGGTTATGGTCGAAGAGAATAAGTCAAACATCAGTAATATGCCGAGGCAAGTTTATTAGGTGATAGGCAGATCAAAGGGGCTAAAGGATCAAGTAATAACACTGATGACGTGATACTTGCGCCAACTGCAGTTTAACCGTTACATTGCATTTGGTGTAAAGAAACACAAAATAAAAAGAGCATTTTATAAGGTAATTACCGTCAAATTTTAGGAAATAAGATTTCAACCATTTCAACAATATGGTGGACCTTACAAGAGTCTAACAATTATTTGGAGTATAACTTCTCATCAATTCTAATATGTTTTATTCCTTTTTTTCATGTTCGGATAGAAAACTAGGACTGTGAGCAAAGACTAGTTCCTCCATCATTTTACTCTTCCATGCGAATGATGCACCTGATGGACTGCCCTTTCAGCATGTATTCAAATGCTTTGTTAATCTCAGAGAATGGGATTGAGTGTGTGATGAATTTCTCCACTTCCAGCTCCTGCAATATCAACACAAGATCACATTAGGAATATAATAAACTTTACAGAAGATCATTACAATTAAGAGTATAATAGAGGGTAAATATATATATATATATATATATATATTCCCACAACTTAAAATTAACAAAAGGATCACTTGATTAGTTAAGTCTTATAATTTAATCTATAAAATTTAATAAATTTAATCATCTAAATTTTATAATTTGATAATTAAATAAAAATAAAATTATAAGAATAATAATATAATATAACCCTATAATAAACTTACATTGTTCATGTACTTCTCAACAATTTTAGGAAGATCAGTGCGGGGTTTGTAGTTGCCATAGAAGGTACCCTTAAGGGTCCTTTCATTCAAGAAATTTACAGGATGAGTTTTAAATTCATCCGTTTTATTCGGCACACCGACAAGCACAGCAACACCCCAACCCTGAGAAGAAGCATTTGAAAGTGCAGGCTTAGTAAGTAGCTTAGTATGATGTCTTGAGAAAAAACAAGAGCAGATGAGTTCTGATTAAATACATCGTGGACACATTCGAATGCTGAGATCATGGCCTGGATGCTGCCAGTACATTCAACAGCACGATCCACGCCTCCATTGGTCATTTCAGCAATTACCTGTTCAACAACATTAACATCTTAATAAATCTCTCTTGCATAGAAAAGGAAGACAATATATTCACTACTTCATATCATAATTTGAAATTTAACATGAAATTAGATAGGAAACTAAAATTTTCTTTTTGGACTAACCTGTTGTACAGGTTTGTCATGATCATTCGGGTTCACGAACTCAGTAACCCCAAACTTTTTGGCTGCCAACAAAGCACATAACAGAGACTACCATCAATAAGTGAGTTAATTAGCAGTGAAGTGCAGAGTTTTAGACTTTTGAAGAAGAATGAAATCTACCTTGCTCAAACCGGCTGGAAAGTAAATCAACCCCGATGATTCTCGATGCACCAGAAATTCTTGCTCCTTCAGCGGCCTAAATTGCAAATGACAAAACAGACGAAGTTAATACAACACTACACATATTCTGCAATTCACAGAATGGCAGATGGGACAACATACAGCAAGGCCAACAGCTCCCAATCCAAAAATGGCAACTGAAGAACCCGGCTTTGGTTTTGCAACATTTACAGTAGCACCAAAACCTACATGCATCAATGACATTGAATTATGTCAGATAACAGATTCACCTATATACTTGGCTACTTTTCCAACATTTTTCATTGGAGAGAGCTTCCAAACCTGTGCATATTCCACAACTTAGAACACAAACTTTGTCAAGCGGGGCAGCAGAGTTGATCTTTGCAACACATCCAGCATGGACAACAGTGTATTCGCTAAATGTAGAGGTTCCCACAAAGTGGTATAAGGGCTGTCCATTTTTGGAGAATCTTGCTTTGCCATCATTAAGCATAACACCCCTGTCAGTGTTGACCCTGAGCAGGTCACACATGTTGCTCTCCTCTGACTTACAGTGTGGGCAGTCCCCACACTCCCCGGTGAACACAGGGAGGGCTTTATCTCCTGGTTTCAGATGAGTCACACCCTCTCCTACACTCTCCACGATCCTAAACAATTACATTATGGCAATAGAAGAAAATAAATACTCTCCAGCAATATTAATCGTATAAGAGATACTGATTAATGAACTGTTCTATACCTCTCCTGCTGGATTTGCATGAATAAGTCATAAAGAGCATGTATACATTAAAGGTCTTACAAAATCATAATTTAACACAAAGCACCCTTAGTCTAAAGCACACGGACTACATAAAAATAGATTACAAATAGTCAAAAGTAGAAGCAAGGAGGAGAGCAGTGGTCTATATTAACAAAAGAAAGTTACCCTCCAGCTTCATGACCAAATATACGAGGAAACAATGGAGTCTGGCCCTGAAATGCCAAAAATAAAGTGTGTGAGTGACGATGCCAATAGGGTTGTTAAAACGGGCCGACCCGCGTAAGCTCATAATTAAGCGGGGTGGGATAGGTTGGCTCGTATAATTAGTGGGTTAAAAAATCTAAGCTCAACCAGTTCTGCATTAGGTTGTAGGTTAAGCGGATCAGTCTACTAATAATTAGAAAAAGAAAAAATTTATTAAAATTTTAAATTTATGAATGATAGAAAATAATCAGTTAAATTTAATATACTAATTTTAAAGTAATTGCAAATGAATACAATCAAATTTGCTTTTCAATGATGTACATAAAGGCATAACTTGGGTTTAGCTCGTAATGAACTATAGAAACCTTGATTTTATTCATAAAATTGCTAATATGCAACATTATTTTTTAGGCAAGGCTTCAATAATGTTACTAATATATATGCACAATAAAACACATGACTAAAAAGACATAAATATCATGTTCCTATATGTGACAAAGCCCAACACTGATATCATTCAAAATAAACTACATGTAAATTAAAAATAGAGCTATGCAGCCTATGCTATTATACATTTATACCACTATTTTGATATATGTAATGCTTGAGTTTTGGACTTTAAATTATGATAACATAAAAGCTGAATAGCCCAATATAACTATATAAATAATACTTTTTGCTTCAAAAAATAATATATAAATGTGATATTGATGATAGTTATGTAATAATACAAGCTTCATACTATCACTTGAATGACTCAAAATGAGTTGTTGCATAGTGTAATAATTTGTCTTATCTTTGAGCTTGTTAATTTTTGCTTGCCTCTTACTTTGAAGCCTTTCGAAAATTTTTTATCCTTTATAATCACTTATAAAATCGCACATTATATATAAAACATTCAAAATATAAGAAAATTATATCTAAACCATATGAGGATCCTATCCAAACTGCATCATCCCAATTGAAACCAAATGACAATTATTTGAATTATCTTCATATTCCAATTCATATCCATTGATCTTGTTGTCATAATAGCATAACCTCAACAATTTCTTAAAAATTGAAACTATTTTAAATGACATGTCATTTTAAGGAGAAGTTAAAATTATGTAGGTCAAAATTTGCGATTTTAATCTGCCTCAACCTGCATTGACCCGTCGGTTTGTGCGAGACAGGTTAATTTACCCGTGAGTAAATGAGCCAACTATATAATAACCCAACTCGCCCTTTATACGGGGTGAGACGGGCTATCCCAACAGGTCAGACCTATTTTGACATCTTTATATGCCAACAAGAAACAAATCCATTATTTCAAATTTCAAATTTGATAAAATGTAAGCAACATCGAGGATCAGTTCAAAAAATGTAAACCATAAAAAATTCAGGAATTTTACATAAGATCATCAACTGAAATAAACTTTTCAAAATAGCCTTCAATCACCACAAAATTTCTTCATTCTCTTTTTTTAATTGAAAAGAAGGCAGCAGAAAATAACAACTTAATAATGCTATATACGTTTTAAAAGTAGGAAGTATAGCATCGGACTCTGTAGAATGTCAGATGAGGAGTAAAGATTTGACCTTGGCTTCCCAAAAGTAAACATCACTATGGCAGAGAGAGGTGTAGAGGATCTTCAAACGCACTTCACCGACCTGTGGCGGTGCCACCTCTACTTCTTCAATCACTAGCGGCTTGCCTGCCTCCCATGCCACCGCCGCTATATTTCACCATTATCAATTAGTAAGACTCAATAACCTATGATCGACAATACAGAATAACTCTACGCATATATCAGCAGCACGAAGAAATAGTATGATTATTTACGATGAGACAGAGAGAAGCAAGTTGTCATAAAAAGTGAAAAATGCAAAGAAAATCATTATTGTCACATTTTTATTATATTATTTTTATAAATTAAATAATATAATATATTGAGTTAATTTTATAAATTAATTTATAAATATAATAATTTAAATTTAAATTTTACCAAGAGATTAAGTTTAAATAAAAAATTAAAAAAAGACAGAACTCAAAAGGCAAAAAGCATAGTCATATAAATAATCAAATTTTCTGGATACTTCCCAGTTCCCAGTTATGGAAAACAAAGTACGAGTATTGAAATAAGATGGACCGAACAACAGGACACGACATCAAAAGATAAATCTCCGATGATCAGAACTTATTTAACACGGAGAATATGGCTGGAGAGAATCCCGCTTTTCCCAAGATTCGAAGCATACATAATTAAGTATTATAATATTAACTAATAAAATTCAGAATCAAAAAGGTATTTTTCTACAAATAAAACAACATAAACAAGAAAAAAAAATGAAATTTTCAGTGAAAAGATTTGAAAGCAGGGGACAATTTTACAATGGTAACGAAACAGAGTTAAGCCAGTCCCAGATCAGCAGAAGAAGACGAGACAAAGATGGCTGATCAGACAGAGATGGAGTAGCAGTGACGTAGCTCACCTCTGCACTTGATGACCTGACCAGCTGTGCTCGACATGGCTACTTCGGAATTAGCAGAAGATGAACAGCAGTTGACAATTGCTGTGTAAGTATCGACGAGTATCTTTCGTAGCGGTAAGTGTGAGGTTCTTGGAGGTATTTATAGCCTGGACTTGAGAAAATTTTATTTTATTTTTATAATTTAAAATTTATATTATTAATTTATTAAATACCATAAATAAACGAAATCTCATAATTAATTTATTTATAATTTTTTTCCGATACCTCAACAGAGGAAATATCTATCATCTTAATATATATAACAATTTTTGTTTCCCAAAAAAGAAAGACACAAAGCGAGACTAATGAAAGGCTTGGAAGTCAAGTCATCCTCAGTCCCGCCACGTACCCCTTACTGGATTTCCAACTCTTGATAATATAAATTTCCCCCGACATCTATAATTATCATATAACTTATATTTTATTAATTAAAAATTTGAATCTTATTTTTATATTCCATTAAAAGCTATTGATTTTAATAAAATAAATTATATAAAAATTTCAAATGTAAAAGTAACACCACTTTTATTTAAGAAATAGTAGGTTTTATTCAATTTTGATGACAAAAAAGTGAGAATGATGTGCCGCTAATAGAAGGATTCTAGTTTCTTAATTTTTATTATTTTTAAATTTCGATAAATTTTTTATATTTTATTTTATTTTTCACTACTTTTATTATTAATTCACATTTGACTATGCTAATTATGTTATTTCTATTCACCTTAGTCTGATTTGACGCTCTCTCTTTTTCTGGGTTTTCCCATTTGGCCTTCAACGTCATTAATGATGATTATACCCGACACCTAAATATTGTGGGTTTTCTATGTTTAATTAAGTGCTACACATGGGAAATTCAGTGATAGGTAAGAATGGTACATTTGGCATTAGTTGATTTCCATTTAAACCATAATTGGATCATGTTTATCCATTTGCTTTTTCTTCAATCCATTTAAACCATATTAGTTGATCAGCAGCCGCTCAAGTTGTTGAGTGTATAAGAATTGGATTGAGAAAGCACTTAGAGTATGGTCTTCGGCTCTTGATCAGCAGCCGCACAAGTTGTTGAGTGTATAAGTAATTTATCCTATAATTAAAAAAACAGTTTTTTCTACAACATCGGGTTCTGTTACTGACATGTTTACTTCCATTGTGGGTAATGTGTGTGTGTGTGTGTCTATATATATATATATATAAATCCGAGCCACTGGCAGAAGTTCTTACGCTAAACTTGGAAGAAAAGGTGAAATGAAATTCGAGGAGTACTCTGGGCAGGGATAATGTTCATTGTTGGGATCTCATTTTCGGGGCCACGTGTTGGTATATTTGGTCCCAACGAACCAAACTCATTTTTCATAACCCCATCACACAGAGTGAGGGCTGCCTAGTGGCCATTAAAAGACTGGTCTCAAAACAAGATATGCTGGCACCCAATGATTTTGAAGCCTTGCATGAAGGGGAAGTTCAAATCAGTTGGTCTTATCCTCCGTTTGAGTGGTCTCAAATTACTTGCAGTTCAGCTTATTCTGATAGGTTAGCAGGGCAATCACCAATTTGAATCCCTGATTAATCATGCCAAAAGATTGCTCACATATCATTGGGAAGTGAAGATTAACCTCATCTATTGTAAAGCTAATTTTGTCGCTAATTGACTTGCATCAAAATCTCATCAACAGCAGGGGGGTCATGACCCCTCCGAATGAGATTGGTATTCTGCTCCGATGGGACTTGATGGAGCCTCCTTTTCCTAAGATTATCAATGTGTAGTTTCGGGCTGTGCCCCTTTTACATTCCCCAAAAAAATAAAGAAAAGAATGCCGACTTCGGCTTGGTTATGGCCGAAGAGAATAAGTCAAACATCAGTAATATGCCGAGGTAAGTTTATTAGGTGAGGGGCTAAAGGATCAAGTAACAACTGATGACGTGATACTTGCGCCAACTGCAGCTAAACAGTTATATTGTATTTGGTGTAAAGAAGCACAAAATAAAAAGAGCATTTTGTAAGGTAATTACCGTCAAATTGATTTCAACTATTTCAACAATATGGTGGACCTTACAAGAGTCTAACAATTATTTGTTGTATAACTTTTCATCAATTGATATCAATAACTGAGAGGGTATAATTCTGAGATGTTTTATTCTTTTTTTCACGTTCGGATAGAAAACTGCGACTGTGAGCAAAGACTAGTTCCTCCATCGTTTTATTCTTCCATGCGAATGATGCGCCTGATGGACTGCCCTTTCAGCATGTATTCAAATGCTTTGTTAATCTCAGAGAATGGGATTGAGTGCGTGATGAATTTCTCCCCTTCCAGCTCCTGCAATATCAACTCAATATCACATTAGGAATATAATAAACAAACTTTACAGAAGATCATTACAATTAAGAGTATAATAAAGAGTATATATATATTCCCACAACTTAAAATTAGCAAAAGAATCACGGAGCTTTTTGATCAGTTAAATCACGGAGCAAGAGAATTAGCAGAAGATGAATAGCAGAAGTTGACAACTGCTGTTAAGTATCGACGAGTGCCTTTCGTAGCGGTTAAGTGTGAGGTTCTTGGAGGTATTTATAGCCGGGACTTGAGAAAATTTTATTTTATTTTTATTATTTAAAATTTATATTATTAATTATTAAATACCATAAATAATCGATATCTCATAATTAATTTTTTTTTTCGATACCTCAACAAAGGAAATATCTATCATCTTAATATATATGACAATTTTTGTTTCCCAGAAAAGAAAGACATAAAGCGAGACTAACGAAACGCTTGGAAGTCAAGTCATCCTTATCCTCGCCACGTACCCTGACTGGTTTTCCAACTCTTGATAAGATAAATTTCCCGCGACATCTATAATTATCATATAATTTATATCGTCAACACTTATATTTTATTAATAAATATTTAAATCTTATTTTTATATTCTATTAAAAGCTATTGATTTTAATAAAATAAATTATATAAAAATTTTACATGTAAAAGTAGGTTTTTTATGTTTAATTAAGTGCTACCCATGGGAAATTCAGTGATAGGTAAGAATGGTACATTTGGTATTAGTTGATTTCCATTTAAACCATAACTGGATCATGTTCATCCATTTGCTTCATCTTCAAACCTCCGTTGGGTTGGAGGATTGCAAGTTAAGAACTCAAAAATATGGATATAAATTTCCCAACCTAAAATTAAAAAATAATATATAAAAGAGATATATAATATTAAAAAATATTAAAAAAAATTAAAATATTAAATTATAAAAATAAAAAGTCACTAAAATAATAAAAAATAAAATCATCCAAATCCCTAAAAATGTAAAATTCTACTATTTGTAAAAGCAAATTAAGTGTAAAAAAATGAAAATGATATATTAAACAGCATCACACGTGTTAAGTGAGAGAATCACATGTGCAACCAAAAGTCCAAAACAAAGAATCATTCCCTATCCTGAGGCAATCTGCCGCGTCATATCATTATATCACCAATTATCTTATGAATTTTTTTTTATTTTGTAAATTAAAATTTATAATAATTATATATTAAATTTTATAAAATATTTATTAAGATTGATAAGTGAAATACATCTTATTTCAGATTTTATTTCCTTACATAAATACATAGAAGAATTTCAACAATTTTTACGTTTCCAAATAAAAACACATTAATTAATTGATTTAAAGTGAAATTGTTGCATTTACTATGTAGTTGCGCTATTATTGTCACTGCCCACAATAATGCATAGAGGTCACTCTCCAACGAAATTATTGCCTATTCCCAACCTAATGAATCAAACTATTGCCATTATCACATTCCCTTAAAAAGATACAGTATATACAAAATTTCCCCTCCAACTCAGTGAATTAGCATTTTATACATAGGCAATAATATGCGTCAATTTGCATGGTACATGAAATAATTAATTGATAACATTTTCAAAACCAATTCTCAACAGATTTATTGCCAATACCCAAAATAAGGGAAATAATAAATTGAATGAACAATGATTCATTGATATTAATGCTAATATTGTTATTTCTTTAAATACATAGATAGGCAAATTTCCCATCTAACTCAATATGAGTAATTAGAAGATACTGTATTCCAAAACTGTATCCAACTACATACACACCAAGAAGTCCGTTGCATGTGATCTTCAGCTTGATCCTGATTGTAACCCTGCCATAATTTCCACACTATCCCATCACACTACCAACTAAAGAGAATTGGATTGAGATTGCGCCAGACTCCGGTAGTGCTGTTAGCAAGCAAAATGGATAAGAATGGTCCCAAAAGCATTTTAAAGGGAAAGCACTTAGAGTATGGGCTCCAACTCTTGATCAGCAGTCGCTCAAGTTGTTGAGTGTATAACTTAATAAATTTTAGGTTTTGCAGGGAAGTGAGAAATATATATTGGGATCGAAATCAAAGAATCATTAATCTACAGAACACATAATGGCATAAGTCTTCAAACACAAAAGCATGGCCGGGTCACCTGTTATAATGAAAATAGCCCACCCTTATGCCAAGTCCCTCCTGTTCATTTTTGGCTTCATGACCGTATTCACTACATCCTTTTTTTTCTGAGCTCATATATTTTACAGTTACGTTTGAATAGAGCATTTTTACCCCAGACACAATTTTTGAGAAGCCACCAAGTTAAATAAATATATAGAAAAAAAAAGTAAAATAATAGAAAAGAAATTAACTGTCTGTCAGTGTCTTGTTAGCTGCTCTCTAATTCCCAGCTGAGGAATAGAGGAATCTGCCCTTTTAGACTGAGAAGGCGATTGCTGCCAATCAGTGCCACTTTCATAAGTTTTGTCACTGTCTTCAGCCTGGGGCTTGTTAAGATCACCGGATTTAGAACAGCCTTGTGAAGACGTCTTTTCAGATTTTATGTATAAACTTGGAATTAAAAGGCCATTTTCTCTTAAATTCATACTAATCCCGAGAGATGTTGAATATAAATATTAGAGTTTGAAAGAGCCCTCATCTGTGGGGGAGGGTGAGTGAAACTCTTATTTAAATATAACTCATAATACCTCTTTATCAAGTATTCACTTAATTAATATAGATGCAAATTTTGTTTGTTGAGAATTTAAGAGTACTTAGTAAAGTTAGATATTAATATAAACATTTACTTTTATTTTGGCACTTCAATAATTTAATAAAGAGAGACTTTTTTTTTGGAACAATTTTATTGCCCATTTTATTTTAATTTGATTATGTTTTTAACTGTATTTTAATTTTTAAATAGCACAAAATTTATTAGAAATTATCAAGGATGAAGGAAGACCAAATACATTTCAATTAAGATTAAGAGTATTACTAAATATTAATAATATTTAAATAGAATTAAATATAAAAAAACTTATGTAAAGGTAATTTTAATATTAATACTATCCATGCAATGCATGAAATACTAACTAATCTCAATGAAAGAGTTTAATTAGTTATATTTACCATAGTGTATATATATACATAAGTTTATCCATTTGTTATCAGAAATAGATAAGAGTTGGATAAATAAAAGAAGATAAAGTTACTAAAAGTGAAAAGGTAGAAGAAAATAAGAAAAGATCTGTGTGATTTTGGTTCAAATGTAATCTTGGTTCTCAGGTTTGGTTTAAATTGGAGCAATGCCATTCCAGCAAGTCAATATTGGAGCTATCAAGTTCAATTTTAGAGATAAGATTTTCATAAAATTCTATTAGAGTCTTTGAATATTGTTTGAGTGTTACATCTATGTGAGACCCACATGACAACCGACGACTCCATAGACTTCTGTCTTCGGAATTGCGCGGGAAGAATCCCATTCCTAATGTCCTAACAAAAAATGGGGAGGTGTACATTTTGGATGATATGTGCCAATTGCAAAAGCAGATGTGACAGATTGGAATGGGGCTTGAGGGGGAATATGATGGTTTGATTTTTGATGGAGGAAGTGCGGGTGTGTAACAACAGGAATAGAAATAGACTTAAAAGGAAAAATTAATAAAAAATGTGAGACTTTTAAATTAAATTTGCATATAAAATAAAAAATATAAAAATTAAAAAATTTAAATTTGACTAAAGGGTGACATGGCAAACAGTGATAAAGTAGCCGATTGGCGTGTGATCACTTACACCAAAGCTTGAACTCTAAAATGAAGGAGGGAAAATGGAAAATCAGAGCAAACTTGAATAAGTTTTCAAATGTAGATAACATTTTGGTACTCTATGTGACTGTATCTATCAGGGCCTGCATCACATGAATGCATGATAAGAAAAAGGGAATACTTACTTGGGTAATTATAATTGTATAAATATTTAGGGTATAAACAATGTACAATTAGATACAAAATTTTAGAGAAAAAAAGAGAATAAAAAGAATGTAAGAGATTACACGTAGTTATACTGTCTTAATTTATACAAATATCAATGTTCTATTTATTCTAGCAAGGACAATGAGTGATCCAGAAAGCATGTGACCTAAGTTGGTGACCTTCATTGCACTTGGAAAGGTTGCCATCCTAAGGGAATTAGGATCCTCTGCCCCAAAGGGAAGAATGTTAAGAGTGAGAAAAAAAATTAAACAAAAAGATATAAAAAAATTTATTTATTAAATTTAAAAAAAATAAAAAATAAATTATTAAAATAAAAAAAATTAAAAGATTCAAATCCCTTATAAAAGTTTCCTCAAATATGAGAGCCTACATCATAATTTATAGTAAAGAAAGCCCGCATTTGTGTCGCCCTCCCAAAAAGAACTCAAGCCTTTTAAGATGGTCCTATTTTGAGGGCCCAATTTAATGGAGAATAAACTAATTTGTGCACCGAACCAGGTGCCCTAAGAAAAAGGCAGAATTAGGGTATTAAAATGGACTTAACTCTTGTTTCGTATAAAAGACGGTTATATATATTTGAGATTTGCAAAATTTTAGTTTGCTTTGCCTAATTTTAATTATTTTGTAGGTTATGGTATGATGGGTGAAGTGGATTAGCTTGTATTTTTATATATAAAAAATATATTAATCAATAATTTATTTCATTTTATTTCATACAAGAGATGAAACAAACATATAAATTTTAGATCCGGATAAAATTGACCCATTTCATCCTACTCTATTTAAATTGTGAGCCAATATGGTGCAGGACAAGCCGGCTCATTTAACAAGCCTAGGGAGAACGCTAAGTTATCAATAATTTAGTTTAATTTTATATATAAAAAGCCTGAGTTTTTCAAATGGAACAGTTAGTACATGTTAACTTATAATTTGTGAATGATATCTTCTAATTAATTTAATATTTGAAATATCTAATTTGTGACTTACAAAGAAGAGCTCCTCTTATTTATAAAAATGAAAATATTAAGTCTAAAATATATACTATATCCTTGAAAAATAATCCCTTTTAATTTTGAATCCTAGTTAGCCATTAATTTACATACAAAAATGCTATTTTCACAAAAAAAAAATCATTTAAATTTCACAAAACTCATATATCATCATTAAAATGATGTGAATCTATCTATAAGTGTGCAAGAGTTACGACATCATATAATAATTAATGCATCTTATGAAGTTTGTCTCGTGTATTGGTAAGTTACTAAACCCACACAAAACAATCTTGTAGTTGTTTGATTAATGAATCTTATAATTTAATTAAAATTTAATAAATTTAATAATATAATTTTTTTAAAATAAGAGTTTAGTACCATTTATTTGTAAAAATAACAATACTATTTATACATTGTCACATCAAGTCAAATGTAATTATCAATATGGCAAGGATTTAAATCTCTTAACTTTATTCTTTTGTAATTTTGATAACTTTCTCTTTATAATTTTTAATATTTTCTTTTATAAGTCTCATTTTTTTTATTTCATCAAATTTTAAACTCCATTATTTCTAGTATCTATTTATCTTTAATTGCATCTTCTCACTTTGGATCCAACCTAATCCACTAAGAAAGGCTAAATGGAATCATGGAAGGGATATTGTAGTAATTGCACCTTCTTAATTCCCCACCACCTATCACATCAAATTTAGCAAATACACAGTAATCGATTTTCATGCTATGCCATTTGTTCTTCTATTTTTAGAGATGAGAAATTTTAACTTAGGAGTACAATAGTAAAAAATTTATAAAGACAAAATTAAAAAAATTAGTTTGAAAAAAAAGTGAAATTTATAAATTAAATTTTAATATAAAATAAATGAAAATATAAAAAAATTACCTAAAACAAAAAATAATAAATATAAACATATATTTTAAATTTATGCTATGATCACCCATAAGTTTAAAATAATTTATTATATATTTTCATAAATATTTTATATTTTAAAGAAACGAAGCTCAAAACAAGATATTGACGAGAACTAGTGGAATACTCTTCTTTGTCATAAGATTTTATATTTTAAAGAAACGAAGCACAAAACAAGATATTGACGAAAAATAGTGAAATACTCTTCTTTGTCAATTGCCGCATTTAGTGGGCCAAGATGCTCCCTTCTAGTGAGTTTAATTCAATTGTCGTCTTGAAGACGCAAAAGAAATCATGTTTTACCGAAAGAACAAGCAATCTGCAATTGGACAAAAGGGAGAAAAAAAAAATGGAAGAATAATGTTATTAGTGTGTAGTCAAAGTGTAAAGCTATGACTATGCGTAGGAAAAAAAATTTTCAAAACAAATAAAAATATAAAAATATAATATAATATTTATATTATTTTAATTATATAAATATCAATACTCAAAATAAAATGAGTACAAATACAATTGATGTAGTTGTGTTTAATTTCCCCAACATTTATGTACTTTTTATCAATGATAAGAAGTAAGTCTGCATTTATGTACCTATTTCTTAGATAAATATGTTTATGACTGATATATTGAGTATATGTAAGATTTAATAAATTTAATATTTTAAATTTTATAAAATAAAAATTATATAAATTAAATGTGAAAAAATAATAATAATACCTTTTTTTTTTTTTGGTGCGGATAATAGTGCTATTTTTAACACTTTGTTACGTTCATCATTCATGTACTTCACGAACACGTCCTTCATCGTGGGCTTGAAATGGTTGCGTGTATTTTAGGGATATGGGCTTGTGGACTAGGTTTCCTAAATACGTAAGCCCAAAGAAAGATTCAGTCCGAAGCAGAAATAGCCTCACTTAGAAGTCCACATGAACAACAACGCTAAGCCCAAAAGCTGAAGCCCTCTAAACCTTGAAGGTCCATTTTACAGAATGACGTAGTACTTGCGCCAACTGCGGCTTAATCGTTAGTGTAAAGAAGCACAAAATAAAAAAGGGGATTTTATAAGGTAATTATCGTCAAATTTTAGAAAATAATATTTGAACCATTTACATATATACTAGGACTAAAATTTATTAGATACATATTCTAGATGACTTATTTAAATCAAAAACTAGATAAATATTTTAAATTATTTTATTTATTGATATAATTTTATGAATAACTTTTTGATCAAGTAAAAATAATTAAACTCATTACTTCTTAAAATAATTTACATGAATGTGCTTTAAATTTGCGTCATGATCATTTTAAATTGTAAAAAATTTGAAAATTAATGTATAAGTGCCATAAAAATGTTCTATCACTCTAACAACTACTGAGTTAATTAACAATTATTTGTTGATTAACTTCTCATCAATTGTTATTAATATATGCCTTAGAGAAAAGGCAAATCCAAAAAAAGGAAGGTTTTCAGTCTAGTTTCTTGACAAGAACGTGGAGACTAACATATACTAAATACTTTATTATAGTTAGAAAAATGATAATCAAATTTTTATAAAACATTATATGAATTTTTGGATTAGTCAAATTTTACAAATTAATGGAGATTTAATAAATTTAATGTTATAAATTTTTTTTAGATAAGAATACAATTATGCGAAGATAAAGTGAAAAATAGATCCACTGCTATAATTATTTCGCCTAAAAGAAAGTATGATGTTGGAAGCATGCTTCTGCCTGAAGAAATCCATAAACTATGACGTCTTATCTCTATTTCAAGATTTTAATTGAAAATTAGTTTTTTCTTTTTTCTTTTGGTGTCTTTGTCATTCAACATATCCCCCACCTCTCCCATTAAAATGCAAAAAGAAAAGCCACTTTTCAATCCTCACGGCAGTAAGGTCTTAATTTGTTTCACATACAATCAATTACTGTATTTCATTGGTTTGACATTTTGAAGACAAAAATATGTTCACCTTAGAAGAATATTATTAGTTTCCATCCTTCTCCTTTTTGTAGTTGGGTCGGCATTTTGTTCCCACAGACTTTACCAACCTCCAACAAGAAAGCAAGTCTCCTACCTTAATCATGGGTCATGATAATCCCATTCCCTTTCGGCTACCACTAATCTATGCAGCAGGACATTTTCCCCAAAGAACCTGAAACCCTAGCCACTGTGTGCGCCTTCTTGTCACATCCTCTGTGGCACGACCATAACCCTTTCGGCTTTTCAAGAGTGCTGGCCTTGCCTAAGTCAACCTTCTCCGCAGGTGGTGTCTACAACAACAGAAAGCCGTCGTATTTGTTTGCTAACCCCCTAAATCATGGGCCTCAGTGGTGGTCGGTGTGGACAGAATAATGAGGGAACACCGAAGCTGATATATACTTTACGCAGCTCCTACCTAATCTGGTAGTCTGGTAGGGTTATCATAATTTGGATGCTCCTTTTGCTTTATTGAAATGACACTCTGACTTTCTGAGCTGAGTTTTTGGTTCCCCTTCAAAGCCCAAGAAAAATGTAATATAAAAGCGTCACTGGCAAAGAAACCAACATGCCAAAGATAACCCTGCAGAGGAAAAAGAGCAATGAATTATGGCCTATGATATGATTAATCAACAATTTTTCTTTTAACTCAAAAAACTGATTGACTCCGTAATTATCTGGTCTCTCAAAAATGATCATGTAGGTATCAAATATATTATGATGAACGTTAAAAGCCTCGTAAAGTAAAGCTTTAGAAAAAGTCTACGAAGTTTTCAGTATCAACAAAAAGAAAGATTAATAATGTTAATTAATGATTATTAATCATTAAATCACACATTAGTGTGTTAACATAGAAATTTTCCTTGACAGATTCGGAATCCTAGAGCTGCTTGGTAATCAATTTTTTACGTGGGGTAGCTGGATTGAAAGTTAATCAAAATCATTAGCTGGTACTAATAATCTTACCCGGTGCTCAAAATATCAGGGTGCAGCCCATATTCCCTTGCAAATACAAATGGCACTATCCCTTGTGGAAGAGCAGCCTGAAAACCAAATCAAATACAAATTTGCAATAGCTCATAACCGAATAGGCATAGATGAGTTTCCCTCTAGAAACAAATAGCAATTAATACAAAAAGGTTGTTCCCACAATCCCATCAACAAATTGGTTAACACTTATATGTGGATTTTAGGTCTCATAATTTATTTTGTAATATCTGATAAATTTAATAATTTAAATTTTGTTAAATAAAAATTATGTGAAGATAAAGATATATAAAGTATAATTAATATTGAACAATTATGTATAGACAGTGCTATATATTGTGGGCTTTACAATCCCATGTGCTGCACGTGCATAGACTAAATGTATTCCGGATATGTGGAAAACACAAGTACCTGTACAATGGCAGTATGTAGTTTGGCTCCTCTCAATCCGATAGCAACGGAGGCAGCAGACATTACTACAGGGCCGCAAATAAAGCGGATCGCCATTCCCATGGCTGCTCTTTTCGTGCCGCAGGCAATGATTCGAGGCTGAAGGGCCATGAACAACCCTGTATATATACTTAGCAATGTCATTCTTCAGAGATATGACCGTTTTACATTCATCTTCAAAACAGCCAACCATTTCCATCTTTTGAAGTTCTATTTTCCGTCCAACATCCAAGTACTTGTCACATAACACAACACTTAAGTAGAAGACACTTCATGTGTTTTTTAATTCTTCTTACTTTCTCTGTTTCTTCATAGTGATTTAAAGATAATAAGTATACATCTAATCTGAGATAAGAACCCAAGAAGTAGTTTTTGTTTTTAGAAACAGATAATAAGTAGTTTATAGATGTGTACCTAAACTAAACATAGCCATCCCAAGGCCTGCATCTGAGATTATTTTGATAGATGATTTGACTAAACTAGGCATCCCCACGCCCCATCTGCAAATTCACACCATGAAAATGTATTAAATAAGACCTCCCATAAGTTTATTATTATATAAAAGAATAATTTGTATTTGTAAGCAAAATAATCTAAAAAAAAATGTATGGTAACTTGCCAACCGCTACTTACTTAAAGGAAATTAGAGACCAAAGAAGCCCTAATACACTAGAATATGTATTAGGGTTTCTGGAAAGTTTCCTCCCTACGACGATAAGTATAAGCCTTATCATGACGAGAGCATGTGGCATCTTCTGCCTAGTGGTCCCTGCATCTTTGGGGCTTCCTTCTTCAGGCATTGAGATTTTGGTGTTGTCCCTGAAGCTAATTTCCTTCTCTGTAGTAATATCCAAGAAGGGGAAAACAAAAAACACATTCGTCATATATATACAAATAATTCATAGATGCATTTTTATAAAAATTAATACATTAAGGTCGTAGGTATGTGCTCGATCTTGCATAATTGTTTTTGAATGAATTAGGGCAGAATTAGACAACATTATTGAGAAATGACAAATCTTGGTCCCACTGATTTCGGTGGTTATGAATTGTAGAGATTCTATACCATACACCTCCAATCAAGGAATAAAATGGCTTAGTCCATCATTACACACGTGCTCTTTTCCAAATGATGGCTGTGATCAATTAAGCTTCTGACTAAGGAAAGGCAAGCTTTTAGATAAATGTAAATAATTCTTATATTGCTTTGACCACTTCATATCTTTCTCTTCCAAGATCTTTTTCTTTTCTTTGGTTAATTCCCTGAATGTTTTTTCACTTTGACTTTAAAGAAGGCGTGAGGATGGAAGGGACCACCTGTCTACTACCTGTAGGACTGTAGAGCTGTGCGGATCCAAAATCAATTATAAAAAAAGCCTTCCTGGCTAGTCTCGGTGTTTTATATGAAAGCTAACAAAACAATTATGCTTTTACTAAGAAATTAGGATTAGTGATATTTAGAACTTTCATAACAATAATTACTAATCAATGAAAACTGTTTGATGCAAAAAAATATAATAAATGAATAATGAATTGAAGACTGATAATTCTATTTGGTATGATCGGAGTAGAAATTATAAAAATTCATGCACTAGCTAATTAGGAAAATGATGAAAAATAAAGATGTAATTTTATGGTACTCATGTAATTAATTTTGTTGTGAAATTTGTTAAGTTGCATAATTCATATTATCGAGTTTAATAAATTTAATATTTAAAAAATTTTAATTATAAAGATTATAAAATATATAATTTTATTATTTTTATAAATTAAATTTTATTAAATATTTATTAAAAATTTAAATAATTAAATTTATTTATATACAAAATTAGCAATACGACATAATTATAAAACATGTTAAAATTTATGACTATTTGATATTAAAAAATTAGTATACGTACATTTATTTAAAAATATAAGCAGTTAATTAACAAATATTGTAGATTTTTTTTTTTTAAATGTTGTAGAGTTAAGATAGCAGAGAAAGAAGATAGTTAATGAATCACTTATGCCTTCGGGAACAAAGCGTACAGTCACAACTGAAAAAGCCGCATGTCTTGGACTGATCCCTTGACAGCTTTGACATGTTTCTGTTCTTCCCATCAGTTCATCGCCAGAAAGGGACAACGTCTAGCCACGAGACAAAAGTTGTAAACCAGTGAAAACATGACCACACGTACCTGGCAAAGTAATGTCTTTGCATCCTTGTCTGTCTCCACACTGACACTTCCCCGGCGACTCCCACACCACCCTCGCCCCTGAAAACGCCGGCGACGTCTGCTGATAAATTTTCCCGCCCGAAACCGGGGACCTCGCATGTATCGGCGTGCTCGTCGCTGTCGTCTCTAATTCGTTAAAATTGGACGCACGTGGTGTCGGTTGGAGAGAGTATGCATCCGATGACGCGTACCCGGATAACCGAGGGCTTGTGGACGGGTACCCGAACGCCAGATCCACGTGCCCGAACCCGATATCGCTACCCGCAGCGGCAGCGACAGCGTGGTGAAACTCGTGCAACTGTAGCGGTGTGTTGACGGAGAAGATGTCGGCGTTGGAGAGATTGGAGGGCCTTGGAGTGATGCCGATGGATGAAGATATTGCGGAGTCAGGAGCAGACGACGTCGAGCGTCGGATACGGACACGGATACGCCCATGGTTATCGGTTTCGGATTCGGTTCGGAGTGCCACATCTCGACCATCGAGAGAGATGACATCGTCGTCGATCTCAAATTTGGTTATGGAGGCGGCTGTGGGCCCAGGAAACTGGGTCTGGATCAAAAGAGTCGCGGCTCTATATTCAAACAAGAACAGCAGCATTGTATACCTAAAAAAACATTACATTTGTCTTTAATATTTTTCACATTTTTGAGTCGTTAAATATAAATAAAGCTTGTGAAAACTGTAGATTATTTGAGAAATATTATGTTAATTTAAGCAAATATTAATTGATAAAAAAGAGTACCATATGATGCATTGAAGCACAACTAGTTGCACCATGAGGCTCTGGGTGAAGTCGCCATACATGGCTTGCAGCAAAGGGATACCCATAACAAGAGTGTTGGGCAAAGTGGCAAGTGAGAAGAGAGTGATTAGCCAATCCAAGGATCCAAAGAAGATGGCCCAGAGGGAGAGCAGAACTAGGACGACGATCTTAGAGAGAGTATCAGCTATTATGAATTTGGTGTCCATTTGGTAGGGATTGTTGTGGGAAATGAAGTGAAAAGAGAGGACGGGGACGGCGAAAACCGCCACGAAACGGTTGATGCCGGAGCACTGCTCAGGGCTAAAAATCTTCCACCATTTTACGGAGCCGTAGGCCACGAGCATGGCGAAATACAGAGGCACCATTGCGCACATTACCTTGTAGAAATCATCTGCTGTAATCATCTTTCGGTGTTAAGTGGGAGAGTTTGTTTGGGGCAAAGCAGGGGAACATGACTCGACGACTTATATAGGGTGTTTGTGGACTAGAATGCCCTTCAGCACGCTTTTAATTTACTAGTTAGGTATTGCGCTTAGCGGGAATTACGGTTGTTGGGTTTAATAATCGGCCTCTCATAAATTTTTGAAAATTCACTTAAATCTTATTTTAAAAAAATTAAATTATTAAATTAAAAAAGTTTTATAAATTAAATTATAGTTATTAATAGATTTGACATCCAACCATTAATTAATATTGCGAAGTATTTGCATGCATATTTTAAAGAAAATAATATTTTTTATCTAAATTTTTAATTTTAAAAATGGCAAAAGTCTTACTCAAAGAGTAGGGCTAAACAAATTTTTAAAAGAAAAGTGGCCAAAGTTGGACGATGAAGTTTCATATTCTTTATGTTTTATTGGGGAAAAATGTATTTTTTTTTCTTTTAGAAAGTAGTATTATTTGTATATATGTTAGAATTTATCTTTCTTTTATGATAGAAGATGAATCAATAATGTAAAATAAATATTTTTAATAAATTAAAGAAAAATATAAAAGATTGACAGATTGAAGGGACAAACTTTATCCATGTCCCCATTTTGTCTGTTCTCTAACGGGTTGGACAGCTATGGTTGATGTAACCCTCGTTTTGCAATTTTATTTTTTGGTACCACTCGCATTGTAATTTTATCACAAGTAATAATACTCTCACGCAATTTTGTGCATATTAAAGTTATATTCATTAAATTTTTATAAATTTCTTGAAACAATTGTGAGAAGATATACTAAAATTATACATAAAACTTACGTAATTTTTATTATATTTTTATCTCTTTTAATCTTTTAGCCTTGTTTTGAAATTGGTCATTTTGTCAAAGTGAATACAGAATTTCACAGAACTATGCTGAGTAGTAACCCCATTAACATGGAAAACGAACACACAAACCTGGTAGGATGATCGAATTCGGATAATAACTGCTGTATACATGAATGAAGCAGACAAAAGATCATCTAACTATCAACTTATACGGGGACCATCGCCATATATATCTGAGTACCCCAGAGATCGTCCTTTTCAAATTAGGAACATGTAGACAAAGAATTAAGAACGTTAAGCACTTTTAACATCACAATATATAATGGTCAGTCTACGAAGATCCAAACTTTTTGGGTCAACCATTATCGACAATTATTTGATAAAATATGTGTTGGGAAAATAGATCAGAGGCTTGATAACAGCGGAAGCACCTCAAGATCACTTTTTCCTACTGTGCAAATAAATTATGCACAACAAAATTTAAGCAGAAAAATAAATATAAGAGGCACAAATATTTAACGTGGAAAACCCTCCAATATTGAGGGAAAAACCACGGGACAAGCTCCGAGAAAATATTCCACTATAATAAGGATAATTACAAATATCCTTACAACACACTTTACTCTCTTTCAAGTGATACTAAAATTATAGTGGCACTCAGTGAGACCCTCTAGAGATGACACCCAATATTTTTGGTGTATGCCCACACCCACACTTTATTGGGAATTACTCAGACTCTCTTTTATCTCACACTCTTAGAGAAATTATTTCTCTTCAAGGCTTACCACTTATACTTGGCTTTAGCCTTATTCTCTCTTGAGCCTTTCTCTTTGTTGGCTCTCCTTCTCTTGCCTCTCTTGCTTGTGCAAATGATGCTTGGTGAAGCCTTCTATTTATAGGCAAAGTTTGAGTTGCAAAAGTAATAGTGAAGTGGTGCAATGTTGACAAACTACACCTCCCTTTCACACCTTTGCAATTAGCCTCCTTCTTATTCAATTTTGGAGGCTCCTCTTTTCTTCATTCACACTTGGTCATTCACACTTGGTTTTCATGGACACATGGTTTTCATGGGGTGGACCTAACAATTCTCCCCCTCCAGCCCATGAGAAAGGAGAATAATCCTAAATGCCATCAAATAGAATTCATGCCAGCCAACCTAGCACAAGTTTGAAGCTTCTCCCGAGTTACAACCTTTGTCATCATATCAGCAGGATTGTTGTTAGTGTGAATCTTTTCAAGCTGGAACTGTTGTTCTTCTACTGCTAATCGCAGCCCATGTGTTCCTTCCCTTTCTCTTCAAACCCTTCTGGTTGAATCATGTAGATCTCTTCCTCCAAATCACCATGAAGGAATGCAGTTTTCACATCTAACTGTTCAAGCTCTAGATCTAAGCTGGCTGTCAATCCTAGTATAGCTCTAATTGAGCTAATCTTGACAACTGGAGAGAAAATCTCATCAAAATCGATTCCTCGCTTTTGTCCAAAACCTTTTACGACTAAGCGAGCTTTATGCTTTACCAGCTTGTTGCAATCTCTCTTAAGCTTGAACACCCATTTGTTCTTTAAGGCTTTTCTGCCTTCTGGAAGTTCCACAAGCTCATAAGTATCATTTTTCTGCAAGGAATCCATCTCGTCTTGCATAGCCGTCAGCCACTGGGCTTTATCCTTATGAGTTTGTGCTTCTTCAAAATCTTCTGGCTCCCCCTCATCAGTAAGGAGGATATACTCAGAACTTGGGTACCTAGTTGATCGATGCCGCTCTCTCTCTGTTCTTCTGAGTGGCAGTGGAGGGGGTTGCTCCCCCTGCTCAACTACTTCATCACCTCCAGCATTATCTGTCCTTGGTTGGTCATTAATCTGTTCTCCACCTTGAGTATCATTATCAACTGGATCAGGCAAGTTCACCATAGGAACTGGATTTATATCAACCAAGCCGTTGCTGCCACCAGACACTTTCTTTTCAACTTTTTCTATATCATTAATGGTTTGATCTTCAATAAATGCTACATCCCGACTTCGAATCAGTTTCTTTTCAATCGGGTCATATAACCGGTAGCCAAATTCATCAAGACCATAACCGAGAAAGATGCACTGTCGTGTCTTCGCATCAAGCTTGGATCTTTCATCCTTCGGAATATGAACAAATGCCTTACATCCGAAAACTCGTAGGTGATCATAAGAGACTTCTCTTCCATACCAAACTCTATTAGGTACATCACCATTTAGAGCAACCGCTGGAGATAGATTGATCACGTATACTGCTGTGAGCAAAGCCTCCCCCCAAAAGTACTTTGGCAATTTTGCTTCTGAAAGCAAACATCTGACTCTCTCTAGCAAGGTCCGGTTCATCCTTTCAGCTAGACCATTTAATTGTGGAGTCTTTGGAGGCGTTTTCTGATGCTTAATGCCCATCTTTCTGCAGTACTCGTCAAAAGGACCACAGTACTCGCCACCATTGTCAGTGCGAATACAATTCAACTTCTTTCCAGTCTCCCTCTCAACAGATGCATGAAACTGTTTGAAAACATCAAGGACTTGATCTTTGGTCTTTAAGACATAAGCCCAAAGTTTCCTTGAATGATCATCAATGAATGTCACAAAATAAAGTCCACCGCTAAAGGACTTTACCTTCAAGGGACCGCAAACATCGGAGTGCACCAATTCTAGCAGATCCGATTGCCTTGAGGGAAAGTGACTCTTGAAGGCAACTCTGTTCTGCTTTCTGGCCATGCAATGAGCACATTTCTTCAAGCTCGTGCTCTTTATACCTGGGAGTAGGTTTTTCCTGGCCAAGCAACTGAGTCCCTTCTCACTGATGTGGCTAAGTCTTCTGTGCCACATCTCAGCTGTCTTCTCATCATCCATTGTGTTGATGAAGTCACCAGAAATTTTAGCTTGTGTTAAATACAAGCTTGGACTCTTCTCTCCTCGAGCCACAACTAACGAACCTTTAGTAAGCTTCCATTGCCCATTACCAAAGGTGTTGAAATAACCTTCATCATCTAGCTTCTTTACTGAGATCAAGTTGAAGCGGATATCAGGCACATGCCTAACATCCTTGAGAATCAGCCTTGCTCCTCTGTTGGTCTCTAGGTGGATATCTCCCATGCCGGCAACGTTTGAGAAACCATTATTACCCATCTTTAACACCCCAAAATTACCGGGTGTATAAGATGAGAAGAGCTCCCTGTTTGATGTAACATGTAATGAAGCTCCACTATCCACGACCCAACATGTTTCATGACAGGCAAAATTAATTACCTCCTCGTCACAAACAACGACCAGTTCGGCAGCAGCAACCTGATCTTTCTTTTCTTCCTCAGTGTTGCCATTTTTCTTATCTTTCTTGTATTTGAAACACTGCCTTTTAAAGTGCCCCAACTTGCCACAATAGTGACACTCCATATTTTTTGATCTGGGCTTGGATTTGCTCCGGCTTTTATATCTGCCTTTCAGACCTCTACTATTGCTTCTCCCCCTATCATCGGTGACAAGAATATCAGGCTGTGAAGACGAAGCTTGAGATCTTTTTCTCATCTCTTCGTTTAAGACAGCACTTTTAACATGTTCCATCGTCACTACGCCATCAGGAGCGGAGTTGCAAAGTGACATTCTGAATGTCTCCCAAGAGTCTGGTAGAGTACCGAGCAGCCAAAGAGCTTGAATCTCATCTTCAAACTTTACACCCATGGAAGATAACTGTTGTAAGACTCCTTGAAATTCATTTAAATGATCGGAGATAGAGCTATCTTCTTTGTAGTGTAACTTTATCATCTTCTTAATCAAGAAGAGCTTGTTGTTGCCGGTCTTTCGAGCGTACAGAGATTCAAGTTTCTCCCATAACGTCTTGGCATTTGTTTCATCATTAATGTGGTTGAGCACGTTGTCATCCACCCACTGCCGAATAAAGCTGCACACCTGGACATTTTCAAATGCCCACTGATCATCGGATTTTGATTCAGGCTTTTCTGAAGCAAACACTGGTAAATGCCAACTTTTCACATAAAGGAGATCTTTCATTTTTCCTCTCCATATGTGATAGTTGGTGCCGTTCAAGCTAATCATTCTGCTTGTATTGACCTCCATCTGATATAAGCCAACAATTAGTGAAACAAATAAATTAGGCGGTAAAACCAGCCAATTACAGAGAAAACAAATTTGGCGGCTTAGCCAGACCAGAGGCGGTATAACCAGCCAATATAAATTGCAAAATAAATTTCAGCAATATAACCAGAGGCTCTGATACCACTTGTTGGGAAAATAGATCAGAGGCTTGATAACAGCGAAAGCACCTCAAGATCACTTTTTCCCACTGTGCAAATAAATTATGCACAACAAAATTTAAGCAAAAAAATAAATACAAGAGGCACAAATATTTAACGTGGAAAACCCTCCAATATTGAGGGAAAAACCACGGGACAAGCTCCGAGAAAATATTCCACTATAATAAGGATAATTACAAATATCCTTACAACATACTTTACTCTCTTTCAAGTGATACTAAAATTATAGTGGCACTCAGTGAGACCCTCTAGAGATGACACCCAATATTTTTGGTGTATGCCCACACCCACACTCTATTGGGAATTACTCAGACTCTCTTTTATCTCACACTCTTAGAGAAATTATTTCTCTTCAAGGCTTACCACTTATACTTGGCTTTAGCCTTATTCTCTCTTGAGCCTTTCTCTTTGTTGGCTCTCCTTCTCTTGCCTCTCTTGCTTGTGCAAATGATGCTTGGTGAAGCCTTCTATTTATAGGCAAAGTTTGAGTTGCAAAAGTAATAGTGAAGTGGTGCAATGTTGACAAACTACACCTCCCTTTCACACCTTTGCAATTAGCCTCCTTCTTATTCAATTTTGGAGGCTCCTCTTTTCTTCATTCACACTTGGTCATTCACACTTGGTTTTCATGGACACATGGTTTTCATGGGGTGGACCTAACAATATGAGTAGGATAATAAAAGATACTTAACATAGGAGATGCTTAGTAATAAGTATTTGATGTGGTCCAATGACGAGGGGTTTGGGAAATGTTGCAGGACAACTTAAGTTCAAAGCCTTGGTGCTGCCTTTATAACCCCCCCCCCCCCCCGGGGCGGACCCAAAAAGAATAAAAGAGATGCATAATAACACGTAAGTTATATCCGCCGCCCAAGAGTTTAAAGTGTTATATACAAGTTTAAGAATAGTTTCATATATATATATATATATATGTATATGTATATCTAAAATGCTCTTTAGATAAAAGTTTTTTTAAATTCAAAGTATGAATAATGCAAAGGTTTATTAAATTTTATGTTAAAATTTAATTTATTTTTTTAACAAATAAAGTTAGTAAAAATTAAATTTTGAATTACTTACTAAATTATATTTTTAAATTATAAAAAAATTAATTATTTTAAAAATTAAAATTATTAAATATAATCTAAAACTTAAGAATAATTTTATATCCTAGATTTTTGTATTCACTAGTGGTTTCTTCAAGTTTTGTAATATATGCTGTACGTATAGTCAGGATAAGAGCTGAAAAGTCAAGAATAACTGTTGTGTGAAATCAGATAAACTATTGTCACAGAGACCAGCGATGCTAGAAAGGCTGTAAGTATACATGAGAGTCATGTGTCTTTTGTCACTGGCGCCAGGCGCTATGTTTGTCTGCTCAAAGTTTCCTCCCTTTTAAGAGGACGAATGGTCACGTATATATATTGACCCGATCTGTTCGTGAAAGAGTAGCACCAGATTGTAGAATAAAAAAAAGAAAAAAGGGTTGCACCAGATTCTGAGAACGAGATGTGGCATGGGGCTTTTCTATGATACGTAGAACAGACACTGGTTTTTGCTCTACAACTTAAACAAGAAAAAGAAAACAAGAAAACAGTTATGTTCATCGCCTAACGACTCTATCTGCCTAAAATCATAACATCTAAGAGGCGCACAGGAAACTATTGCTCTATCTCTAAGTTAATCTTCTATTTCATGGTTTAGAGTAATTAACGTAGCAACAGTGTAGGTGTCGATTTGGTAGAAAAGCTGCGGAGTACTGAACCGCTGAAAAGACGTTTGTTTAGAAGTGAGATCAGCAGCGCAATAGGAGGAGGGACCAGAGGACTGCAAAATGGGTAGTGTTGCGAAGCGGTGTCTGTAAATATGCGGCAAGACTTGTCTCGTTTGGAGTGTCGTTTAGTGAGCTGATAAAGAAACGACGGTGGTGTGAATCAGAGGACCCTGGGTTCCCACGCCACGAGGTGACGCTTGGTGGGGGTGGGGGGAGGGGTTAACGCAGACGGGGTTTGGGCCGTCTGGCTGCTGCTTTTGCTTTAGAGATCTCTAGTCCTTGGTTCAAAACGTCTGTCGTGTTCATACGATATTATTTTAATGATTAAACTGGCAGGTGATATACTTGAATTGTATAAAGGGGATTGTCATGTATCCTTATTCTTCTTTCTTCCACAAGCCACTCGATCTCTAAAGAGAATTTAATTATAATATAAAAGTGAATGACATAATTAATGTATTTATAATTAAACAAAATATATTTTATTATAAATAAAATTAAAAAAATAAGAGGATAGCAAGAGAAGACCCTTGTGTAAAAATTAAATAGATAAATATAAAAATTACACCGATTTTGCTCCCTCTGTTCCTCTTCAATTTTCCCTTTGTCTTGGAACTTCCGCTGGCCTTTCATTTCTATCTTTCTTTCTTTCCTTGGCTTTCACTCTCTTTCTCTGCATACTTCTCCGGCCACTTCAAATAAAACTGACCAAGTCAAACGATTCTCCATGAAATCAGTCAGTTATACCAGTCATACTGTATTTATGACCGGAATGCCTACTGAAACTGGAGGGCGTTGATTAACGGTTAAATTGACGGCTCCGATATGAATGTATTAATAGCCTTTCAACCCTGAAGAGGTATGACCAACATTAAATGATTGGGGCTCCCGTTCTGTATATTTAATGTTACAGTCAATTTATTTATCATTCGATATAACAGAGAATTTAGTATAAATATATATAAATTTAAATTTTAAAAGAAATCATTAAAAAAATTATTGTTTATATTTCTCTTTTTAAATATAAATTATTTTTGTATTTAATAATAATATAACTCGTAAAAAAATAAAAAATATAACCTTACACAAACCTTTTGAAACATTCTTTTATTCAACAAGTTATTTTTTTAATTAAAAAAAGAGTTAAATCTCATCAAAGAAAGAAAAACCAGCAACAAGAACAAAAGCAAAGAACAAACAGGGCTAACCAACCCATATGGAACTGGAATAACCTGAGTCTCTGATTTCATGTGACAACTGATCAAAAACCACGCTAGACAGTATTTATCTTATTCAACACGAAATGACGGTGCTTTGTTGTTCTCAACCGACTGCATATATATTTTGTCTAATTTTTCATTAATAATCTTTAAAGGCAAGCATAGGAAAGATATAAAGCAGCAGGAAGGGGTGTACATGTAATATATGAAGATGATGTACGTATACTACTTACAAAATTTTGATTATCAATCCCTTAAAATTTTAGTGGTATGCAAATTACAACTTATGGAGCTACAATTGGTGATAAGATGGGGCATGAATAGAGAGATATACGTATGGTACAGTATATAGAATTTTCATGGCTAAAATAAGAAAGAAAATTTTGCTATTACACATCTTTGTGATAAATATTGGACATATTAACTAGTCATAAAATTATATCAATACCTTATTGACGATAAAAACCCAAAAAAAAAAAATTACAGCTTATAGTATCAATTAAGAAAAGATTATACCTTAACAAAAAGATTGTACGTTATCATTAATAAAGCTAACTATATAATAACAAATTAATAATATTATTCTGTTTATTGTCACACTCTAATAGTTTATTGCAAATATTAAAATAAGAATAAGAATACGTTATGGTATATTGTTGTACTACAATAATTTGTTGTAATTATGAAAGTGAAAATAAAAAGTCATTTTTCGTGTATTGTCTTCAGAAACGATATTCTTACATCTTATAATGACGTTTTATAGCCACGTTCTTTATGTGGTAAAATCAGATAAAAAAACAAATGGTTAAAAAGTAAATTTTACTTTTTTGAGATGATGTCATATAAGAAATGTGGACAAAAGTGTAAATAAAAGAACGTAAGACCAATGTTGCTCATATTATCTTCTAGTTTTACAGATTATATTCAAATAAAATTGTCTTTATTAATAAAAAAAAGTTTTACTGTACAGTTATTGTCCCTGACAAGAATTAACAAGACTCAAGTTTAAATCTAAAATATTACACAAACTATTCAAATTTCTGGTGGCTTATACCAAACAAAAGGCAGTACGCGCGCGTTCTTTCGCTCTCGCCGGCACTGAAGCAAAGAGAAGTGCCCCCTGGTTTTGAACAAAAACACTGTTTGATAATGTAACTGGCAATGGCGTGTGAGGTTCTGAGCCATATGCTATCATTAATCAGATTAAATGGCTAAAGACCAAAACACCAAAAGCAAGGACGACGGTTTCCCTGGACACACAGACGAACACTGCCAGCCTTCGCCTCGTAGTGGCCCCTTCCTTCATCAGCCATCTTTGACTCTCTCACTACCTCTTATTGCTTACAAATTAGGGCACACACACAAGTAACTCCACACAGTACAGTACATCACAATTTACTATTTAAACTGCAATGATCAGCAACCGTCCTCCACAGCTTCGAAGGCAGAAATCTCTGCCCTCTCAACCTAAAGTTTTAACAAGGAAGGAATATGAAAAGTTGAGGGTACGTAGGCACTTATCTCCCTCTGTAAGTTTAAGTGTTTGATTCATATATATATCTATATATATATATATATAGCTTTTATTTCTTTTAATTCTTTTTTTATATCTATGATCTTCTTTTTTTTTTCTGGTATATATTATATATATTCAGTCCGAGATGGAAATGTACAAGAGAGCTTGGGAGGAGGAAAACGCTGGAAATTCTTCAGTCACTGTAAGTGTTTTGATAGAAAAGAAAGTATGCGTTTTTGTTGTAAAGAGTGCATGTAAATTTAAAAATTAGAATTTATAACGGTGATGAGGTTCAGAACAGATTAAGTGATATATGTTTGTTTTGTTTAACGGTTTCAGGGAGTGAAAGCCGACGCGGAAAATGCAGCTGCCAAGGAAGCAGGGCCAAAGAACGGAGGTAGCGCTAAGCTGCCGGAGCCGGAAGCTTGAGTGAACGCAGTTACTGTGTGTGTTATTTTTGTAATTAACAAGTGATTTTAGAATAAGTGTCTGTAACTGTGAGAGAGACTTTGGCCTTACTTTTATGGATTGTCTCGCCGGCAAAATGTTGATGATATGATTTTTCGGTGATGTTGTTTAGTGCAAAGATTGGAGTTTGATCTTCATTGATTATTTAGTAGCTTTTATGTGTCTTTAATTTGATTACTTCAAAGAAGAATTGATATGTTTCGAGATGATGATGAGAAACTCTCATTCAAGTCTTTCTTTGCCTTTCACCTCCGCCTGTGACAATTAAGTTAATTACGAATTGGAAAGCAAATGGAATAAGCACTAATTTGTTTTATTCAAGGTAACAAGAAAATGATAAAATATTCTTATTTTTATGCACCTTAGAAACAAGCACTCTGAGAATCAGCGGCAGGTCTAGAATATTTTCTTGAGGATCAACCAGAACCATCACCCCTAACATAACTCCCATAAACAAGGATTCATATTCCGGCCGTGAGGTAAGAAAGAGAAAAAGGTTGTTAAAAAATGAGTAAAAGAAATTGAATATTATTTTAAATGTTAGATATTATAATTTAAATTATAAAATTTAATAAATTATCAACTCAATTAATTTTGTGAAAATTTAGTTAAAAAAATTCTGTAGCACTTTCATTTCTCATTTGATTTAAACTCACTGGATTTTTTGATTGCTTTTGTAATAAAAGCTACATGCATAGCCCCAAACGCAAATCACTTTAGAACACAAATGCCGTTCTTAATTCGCATAGCAACATTCCTAAATTTATCTTCGCTAGATAATCGAGTTCTGTTTATGCTAAAATAGAGAAGGATAATATAGAAGAATACGGCCAAGAAAAACCAGTATGAGCCAATAGCCTTGTCCAAAAGCAAAGCAATCTAGGGGTTACAGAAATTCTCAAAAACAGTAAGATTGTAATTCAGCAGCAAAGTAATAAATTAATCCAAAGGAATTTTACTTTTACTAAATCAATTAATGCGGATAATAAATGGTATCTAATGAAGCAAGAAGAATACGAGGGCCAATAAAATTGTAACGTTTCCTTTTAAGATCTCAAGGCAAGCATGCTGACTGTGTTCCATTTATAACCATAATCGTAAAAAAGTCAACATTGCTCACTGTAAGTAACCTCAAATCTGTGCGCTTACATATCTACTTTAACGTCTCATCCATGTTTTTAAGAGAAACATCACTCTGGTTAGCTCAAGAAACATCAAACAAACATATATTTCAAAAGAGAACAGAGGGATTTGGGTAAGATAATGGAAAGCCAGCGACAAAAGCAAGGGGAAACCGCTTCGGCTTCGTCCATTGAGATAGAATCTGAACCCCGCACACTTACCAAACAGCAGTATGCACTGATTTTGGTATGTCTCTTTAATTAGTTTCTCATGCTTCATTGCATCAATTCATTTTAAAGTGTACCCTTCACACGGACCCATAATTAATACGTAGGCTTTGTCAATTTACAGGCAGAAGCAGCAAAGAAGTACTTGGATCTGAACGACGACGCTGCTGTGACTGTGAGTATTTACCAGCTGCTAGCTGTTCTTCATTTCAGTATTTTATTTATTATTACAAACGTGCTATTCATTTCCTTAGAACAAAATGATCTATGAAGAGTAATTATATATATTGTTTTGGCAATAGAAGGTTGAAGCCGAGGGAGATGATCAGCCGACAGCCGCCGAGAAAGGTTCCAAATCTGTTCCGGCGAAAGAGCCTCCAAGTGAAGGGAAGAGGGTTTGAGCGTAGGGAGCTTGTGTACTTTTAATGCATGCATCATAGATCATTAGTTCTCATGTTTTGACACAAATAGACTTGTGCTTTCATTAGAGAATGTATATAGTTGCTAGTGATCAGCAAACTTTGTGTACTTAAATTAAGGCAGATTCAAAAAACTTTCTCAACAAAAAATCTAGCTTGAACTGAGAGCCCATGGTTTGTCATAGATTCACTGATACATTGCTGTGTTAAACGTAGAGAAATTGAAATCTGTGCCCAAACAAGAATCGGTCACTCTTTCCAATCAACCCATCACAAATTCTCAGAGGAATATGGGCGGTGCTGATCTTTTCTGCCAAGGACAATTCCCCAATGATGGTTATGTAAAGATCGATGCAATTGAACCTAATTAATAAACTCCTGTGCAACTCACGAACAATAAATAACAATAATTGAGATTTAAGTTTAATTTAAATAATAAAATTTAGAATAAATTACACTAATCTTCTTTAAGATATTTCATTATAACACTCCACCCTATTTTTATTTAAATATGACACTTCACCTCATTTACTCAAATAGTAATTAAAAAAATATATTTAATATTAATAAAATATTCACAAAAAATATTAAATTAATATTTTAATCTAATTTTATTTAAAAACTATACTTTAATTCAGATAAATATTTTAAATAATTAATATTTTGATAAATTATATTTTTTAATCAAATAATTATATTTATTACAAAGTATAAATTTAACAATATGTATGATTATGAAAAAAAATTTAGTATAAATATAAAAGCATATTGAGGATGAGTTTAGTTAAGAAAAAAATATAAAGCATAATTGATCTTATCTTTTACTAACTAAACTCACCCTAAGATGCCTTACTAAATTTTTTTTCATAATCATATATATTGTTAAGTTTATACTTTGTAATAAATATAATTATTTGATTAAAAAATATAATTTATCAAAATATTAGTTATTTAAAATAGTTAAGTGAATTAAAGTATAATTTTTAAATAAAATTAGATTAAAATATTGATTTAATATTCTTTTTGTGAATATTTTATTAATATTAAGTATATTTTTTTTAATTAAAAACTCCGCCTGTGTTTTTCATAGCCGGTCCCAAGCCCGGATAAAGGAGGAGGGTTGTGTTAGGTAGTCGACAGCCAACGTAAAACTACGTCGAATCTTTATGACATGGACAAACGAAACTATATTGCTAATGCTAGGTCGTTACCCAGAAGTAACGCGCTGTATGGCTCGAGTACAGTGTCAAATGAGCTAGAGCCGCTGCATCGGCGCCCGGATGCAGTGTTAAATAAGCAAGGGTTCTCACATCTTACTGGACGGGTGTGGGTAAAGAAGTTAGTTCAGGGGAACAAGATCCGTTTTGGCACTTGGAATATTGGAACTTTGACTGGGAAGTCTATGGAGGTTGTGGATACTATGATTAGAAGGAGAGTTAACATTATGTGTCTGCAGGAAACCAAATGGGTTGGAGCAAAGGCTAAGGAATTGGATACTTCAGGATTCAAGCTTTGGTATACAGGAAAGACTAGAGCAAAGAATGGAGTCGGTATTATTGTGGATAAGACTTGGAAGAGTAATGTGGTGGATGTTAAAAGGATAGGGGATAGGATTTTATCCCTTAAGATGGTAGTGGAACAGGAGACTTTTAGCATCATAAGTGTTTACGCACCACAAGTGGGGCTAGAAGAACAAGAAAAGGTAAAGTTTTGGGAAGATTTGGAGGGTTTAGTCCAAGGAACTCCCCACAATGAAAAGATTGTCTTAGGTGGAGATCTTAACGGTCATGTTGGAAAGGATGCAGGGCAATATGCAGGATTTCATGGGGGTTTTGGTATAGGAGAACTAAATGAAGAAGGTAGATCAATTTTGGACTTCGCAATGGCTTATGACTTTAAGATTGCGAATACTTGTTTTAAGAAGCGGGAGGAGCACCTAATCACTTATAGGAGTGGGGCTGCAAGTTCACAAATAGATTTCTTTTTGGTACGGAATACGGATAAAAGGATCTATAAGGACTGTAAAGTTATACCAGGGGAGAGTTTGACCACACAACATAGGATTTTGGTTCTTGACATGCAAGTAAAGAGTCGAAAAAAGCGAAACAGAAGAGTTATAAACCCAAGAATCAGGTGGTGGCAACTAAAGGGTGAAAAACAGTTGATTTTTCAGAGAAAGCTAATAGAAGAGAGAGTTTGGGAGACACAAGATTGTGCTAACCTTATGTGGGAAGAGATGGCAAATGGGATCCGAAAGGTAGCTAAAGAAGTCTTAGGGGAATCAAAAGGATTTGGCCCTAAAGATAAAGAATCTTGGTGGTGGGATGAGAATATTCAAGCGAAGATTAAATATAAGAGGGAGTGTTTCAAAGCTTTACATCTTGATAACAAGGAAGAAAATTGGAAGAAGTATCGGTCAGCTAGAAATGAGACAAAGAAAGCAGTTAGTGAGGCAAGATCTAAAGCGTTGGATGGATTTTACCAAGCTTTGGGAACAAAGAATGGAGAATGGCAAATATACAAGCTTGCTAAGGGAAGGGAAAGGAAAACAAGAGACTTGGATCAAGTGAAATGCATTAAGGATGAAGAAGAAAAAGTCTCGGTAACAGAGGGAGATATCAGAGAAAGGTGGAAAAGTTATTTTCACAAGCTTTTCAATAAGGGGCAGCCAACAAATATAGACATGGAAAGTTTAAGTACTCGAGAGGAGGATCAAAATTTTGCTTTTTATCGTAGAATTCGAGAAGTGGAGGTGAAGGAGGCACTTAAGAAAATGGGTAATGGTAAGGCTTTGGGTCCTGATAACATACCTATTGAGGTTTGGAGGTGTTTGGGAGAGAAAGGTATTTCTTGGCTTACCAAGTTATTGAATGAGATACTAAGGTCCAAGAGGATGCCAGATGAATGGAGGAAGAGTACATTGATACCAATTTACAAGAATAAAGGAGATATTCAAAATTGTGGGAACTACCGGGGGATTAAACTCATGAGCCATACTATGAAACTTTGGGAAAGAGTGATTGAACAGAGATTAAGAAAAGAGACTCATATATCAGAGAACCAATTTGGTTTTATGCCAGGAAGATCCACCACAGAGGCTATTTATCTTCTACGAAGTTTGATGGAACGGTACCGAAGTAGAGGAAAAGATTTGCATATGGTCTTCATTGATTTGGAAAAAGCTTATGACAGAGTGCCAAGAGAAGTCCTATGGAAAGCGTTGGAAAAGAAGGGTGTTCGTATTGCTTATATTCGTGCCATAAAGGATATGTATGATGGAGTTACAACAAATGTGCGGACTCAGGGAGGGGTAACAGAAGATTTTCCCATAAGGATCGGTCTGCATCAAGGGTCGTCCTTAAGTCCATACCTTTTCACTTTAGTGATGGATGTACTTACTGGACACATCCAAGATGCAGTCCCGAAATGTATGTTGTTTGCTGATGACATTGTCTTAGTAGGGGAAACAAAAGAGGGGTTGAATTGTAAAGTGGAATTATGGAGAGAAGCCTTGGAATCAAAGGGTTTTCGTTTAAGTCGGAATAAAACAGAGTATATGGAGTGTAAATTCAGCAAGAGGCGAGAAAACAGAGATTTGGAGATAAAAATTGGGGAGCAGAGAATACCGCAGGTGTCCAAGTTTCGGTACCTTGGGTCCATTTTACAAAGTAATGGAGAGATTGATGGGGATGTCTCCCACAGGATCCAAGCTGGATGGATGAAATGGAGAAACGCATCGGGGGTTATTTGTGATCGCAAAATATCTACCAAGCTTAAAGGGAAGTTTTATCGAACTGCTATTAGACCAGCTATGCTTTATGGAAGTGAGTGTTGGGCTTTGAAAGGTCAACAAGAGCAAAAAATGGGGGTGGCAGAAATGAGAATGTTGAGATGGATGAGTGGACATACAAGAAAAGACAAAATTCGAAATGATTATATTCGGGAGAGAGTTGGGGTGGCACCTATTGAGGAGAAAATGACAGAAACCCGGTTACGGTGGTTTGGGCATGTACAAAGAAGACCGCAAGAGGCACCAGTAAGAAAGGTTGACCAAATGGTGTTTAGTCCTGTGAGGAGATGTAGAGGAAGACCAAAAAGGACACTTGGAGAGGTGATTAAAAGAGATCTTGGGTTAAATGGTATATCCGAAAATTTGGTTTTGGATAGAAGTTTATGGCGTCGTTTGATCCATGTAGCCGACCCCACCTAGTGGGAAAAGGCTTAGTTTGTTGTTGTTGTTGTTATATTTTTTTAATTAATATTTGAGTAAATGGGGTGGAGTATCATATTTGAGTAAGAATGGGGTGAAGTGTCATAATCAAATACTTTAAGGGAGGTTAATGTAATTTACTCTAAAATTTAATTTTATTATTTTTTAAATTTAATTTTATATATAATTTTTTTAATGTTTTTAAAAAAAAATTTAACGATAACTGATCACAGCCATCAACTTTTACCAATCAAGGGACACTCCTTTTCCACAGCAACACCTAAATCCCACAATTTTAGTCATTAAGGGTTGAATTTCTTTAAGTACGTTGCGTTTGGGCAATAGGCCCTTTCTTTTATCCTTTTGGTTTTTAAATCATGTTTAGGACGCCGCGGCGAAGGAACTGCAGGCTACTGCATTCTAATGGGCTACGTCATGTTTGCCCTTTGGGTTTGGTGCAATAGAGCGATTTGCTTGTAATAATCTAAGAGCTAAAGTAGCCCAATCATCGAAGCCGGACAACCTTTTTTTTTTTTTTTAAAGTCTAATGAGGCTCGTTAATTTTCATGATGATATTTAATATTATTAATAATATCGATAATTAATGAATGGCAAACCTTAACAGTAAGTACCGACTAAGCCCAAGTAATGCTTAAACTTTGTTATAGAAAGTAACTTGCTCATCAAATCAATAGGATTATCATGAATACAAATCTTCCTCACAACAATATCATCACGACCAATAATATTTCTAACAAGATGATATTGCACATCAATGTACTTTATTCTCTCATGAAACATCTAATCTTTTGTGAGGAATATAATACTTTGATTATCACAAAATGAAAATAATACAGAATAAGATAAATTTAATTATATTTATTATTTATCATGTTCGGCATTAGGAAGAGAATTGTAAGTATTCATTGAGTTCTCCAGATAGTCTCTTCGACCAAATAGCTTCCTTTAAAGCTTCAATAATGGCCATTTACTCAGCCTCAATGGTAGACAATTTTATAGTAGCCTATAAAGTAGCTTTCCGATTGATATAGCACAACCATTGATGGTGAAAATATACTTTGCAAGTGACTTACTCTTATCAAGGCATCCAGTAAAATCAAAATCATCAAGTTTAGCGTTTTGGACGTTGAACCTGCAAAGAATTTTCTCAGTGTACCCATTTTGATTTAGGTACAGTTTACCTGCCTTTCTATCTTTTAGAATCTCCATTCTAAGTATCTTCTTTGCTGCCTCCAAATATTTCATTTCAACTCCTTACCAAGTTGGTCTTCGACCTTTTTATTCTCATCTTTATCCTTCGTTGCTATATCATATCATCAACGTATAGAGTAGATATATAAAAGACACATCACCAAGCTTCTTAAAGTAGACACAAATTTTACAGCTGCTTCTTTTGAAATCCTAAGTGGCCATGAATGAATCCAACTTCTTATATCATTGCTTGGGTGGCCGTTTTAAGCCATGGAGAAACTTTTCGGCTAGCAAACTTAGTCCTCTTTTCTTGAAACTACAAAGCTCTTTAGCTACTGAATGTAAATATTCTCAAGTTCTACGTGTAAGAATGCGGTGTTTACATCCAACTACTTTAACTCAGAATCATGTATTGCCACAATACCTGGCAAAGCTCAAATTGAACTTTGCCTTACAATAGGAGAAAACACATATTTGAATTCTACACTTGAAACTAGTTAACCGTAACCTATTGTGACTAACCTCGTCTTATACTTCACCCCTTCAACTTTTGATGTACCTTTTTCACCTTTAGGTAATTTCAACAAACCCCATGTGCCGTTCTTATGAAAAAATTCCATCTCCTTTTGCATGGCAATCATTCGTCTACCAGAGTCACCACTTTTTACTACTTCTAAATAGGTAGAAGGTTCTTTAATAAAATTAATATCTTTTACCACATTCAGAGTATAAGCAACTAGATCAGCCTTAACATACCTCTATGGAGTTCTAATATTTCTTTTTGGTCTATCTCAGCAATAGAGTAATGTGGTGGAGGTTTTATTGGTGGTGTAGTAGTGCCACCTTACATGTGATCTAAAATAGGTTTTGGGGCGCAGAATTTGGTGTGGATTCTAACCCAATCTTAAATTCTAGTTGCATGTTTGATTTATGCTGAGCTATTTTACGAGAATATCTAGAAGGTAAATCGTGAAGCATAGCAACTTCATAAAAAAACATTTATACTAACTCTAACTTTGCCAATTTGAACACCTTAATTTGTATCCCTTAACTCCAAACCTCTAGCTAAGGAAGACACACTTTTTAGACCTTGGTTTTAGCTTTCCATTGTCAACATGTGAATATATAGAACATTCAAATACATCTAAATAAAAAATAATTAGCAGGAGTACTGAACCATACCTCTTTTGAAGTTTTCTTATCAATAGCCATTGAGGGAGAGCAATTAACTAGAAAACAAGATGTAGAAGTAACTTTAGCCTAAAAAGACGTAGATAAACTAGAACCGGAGAACATTTAGTGTACCTTCTCCATTAAAGTCCTATTCATTTGCTCTGTCACACCATTTTTCTATGGTGTACTAGGAACTGCTAGGTGCCTCACAACTCCTTTTGCCTTGGAAAAGCTATCAAACACATCTAAACAAAACTCTAGGGCATTATCAGTGCTGAGACGATTGACTTGCCTCCTCATCTATTTTTCAATTATGGTCTTCCACTACTTGAAGGTAGCAAATGCATCACTCTTTTGCTTTAAGAAGAACCAAACTTTTCTTGAGAGGTCGTTAAGCATAGTCAACATATAGTCGGCACCACCATTAGAAAACACCCCTAGATGGTCCCCAAAGATCAGAATGTATATAATCAAGTGTCACCTATGTATTATGGATACCTTTATTGCAGCTAAATCTCTTTTACTTCCCAAAAACGCAGTGTTCACAAAACTCTAATTTGCTGATGTTATATCCACCCAGAAGACCTCTTTTGCTTAGTTCAGTCATCCCTTTTTCACTTATATAAGTTAGACGCATATGCCAAAGTCCAGTAATATCACTATCTGACAAGGAAGGAGTAATTATAGTAGCATCATCTAAAACCACAGAACCCTACAAGTCATGCAACCTAGTAAGTTTTTTCTACCCTTTCATCACAACAAGAGCACCTTAACTAACCTTCAAGACCCCATTTTCACCAATGTACTTGGACGCATTTAATTTAAGTGTACTCAAAGAAATCAGATTCCATTTTAGATTTATTAGGACATGTCTTCCATCTCCAAGTGTCTTGATAATGCCATCAAACATTTTAATTTTTAAATGTTCTAATCCCAACAATTGTGCAAGAGGCATTGTTTCCCACTATGACCACACCATTAGATACAATTTCAAATGTTGAAAATTAGTCTTATATGCACACAAATGAAAGGTGCAAGTTGAATCAAGAATCCATTCCTTGTATGGTTTGGAATCGTCACTAGAAATCATAAAGAGTTCCTCATCACTAACCAAATGTTTTGTAATATAGACTTCACTAGAATCTTCTTGTTGTTTGTCCTTCTGGTTAGCAACAGACTTCTTATTTTCGCTCTTTAACTTATGGCATTCAAATTTAATATGCCCATTCTTTTTGCAATAGTTACAGGTTTTGTATTTGTTTTTGGACTTTGATTTACCACTTCCAGCCCCATTAGAATTTCTCTCCTGTGTTCTACCTCTTACAACAAGACTCTTTGCCTAAGTCTTGGATCCAAACATCAGTTGCTTCAACTTCTCCTTAGAGAACAGAGTAGCATATGCTTCATCTAATGTAAGAGTGTCATAGCTATACTGAATTGTATTTCTAAAAGTCGCATATGAAGAAAGCAGCAAACATAATAGAATTAATCCTAAATCCTCAAGGTTAATACTTAACCTCCATATTCTTTAAATCAGAAATAATTTCTTTAGAGGTGGTTAAGTCATTTTTGATAGGCGTATCTTTTGTCATACTGTAATAATACAATCATTGCTTTAGATGCAACTTGTTTGTCAGTCGTCATACACAGTTGCTCCAATTTCAACCACTATGCAGTAGTAATCTTTTCCTTCATAACATGCTGCAGAATTTGATTTGACAAATGCAGATAAATTAGTACCAAAGCCTTTCGATCTTTACGCTCATTCTCTTCCTTCGTCCAAGATGACAATTTCTTGTCAAATCCTAACAGCACATTATCCAAATCCATCTGCGCAAGAACAACCTCCACCTTGCCATAATAAAAATCTGGTGGTGTGATCCAATGGCGGAATATCATACTTCTTAGTCATCACCAGAACAGAACCTAAAATCTAGCCAATTAATGTAAAAACAAGATGCTATAATAAGAATAAAAATCAAAGCAATAAAACAAAGGATGTAACATGGAAAAAACTTCAGCAAAGGAAGTGAGCTTCACTGGATCGAAAAAGATTATAGAAAATAAGTGAAGACGGCTATATATAATTAACCTTATTATTAATCTAATGTCTCTTGTCAAGACTATATGATATTTATAAAGAATTTGTAATAATTGAACAGGCCCAATACCACAGAAACACAATCTCAAATTTATTTAGAATTTGAATTAGTGAACTGCATCTGACCACAAGTATATAGACTTTAAAATTTAGATTGTATATGCGAAAATTCATAATTTCAGAATTAGTAAGAAAAGCCACACCAAAGGGGGAAATAAAAAAAAAAAAAAAACTCTAAGATGGAACTTAAAAAAGGCCAGCCCAAAACGAAAGAATTGCTTGCAGATTGAGCATACGGCAGTAGCTAACTAGCTAGCTGACAAAGGCGACGATGGTTACTGGCCTGGCCTCTTTTTTGGAGCTACCACACCCCCTTAGACGTGTCCTTCTTGAGCTGCTCCATTTTCATTGGAATTAGATTGCTTCCGCTCTTGATGATGGGGTTTTGCGGCGCCCATCTCCATAGATTCCTCCTCAGTTGTGGGCTTCTTCGCTGCGCTTTTCTTGTCACGGTATATGAAATACAATACAAGTTGCATTGCCCCCAAAGCAGAACCCACACCGTTAGGCACCTGCAACACCATCCTTCAGTTTCTATCACTTCCCATACAGAACAGCACACGACAGAACAACCAGTTATTTCGTTGTTTACATCTAAACTTTAAGGAAGGGGCCGAGATTAAAATAGAAAAAAAAATTTAATGATCGTACAATACATACCTATTACATAAATTATAGATAAATGATATTTAAATAATTTTTTATTTCACTCTATGTCCAAAATAAATTTTAAGAATAAGATTTTGAAAAATTTAAAATAAGATTTCCGAATAACTTTTGAAACTTTATCTTTATATAAAGAATATTTTATCTATGAATTGTAAACTGTAAAATGAAGTTTGAGATGTATTTAATAACTTATTGAATGTTTTTTTTGAATGAATAAGATATTGATTTTAAGTGAGTTTTTTTTTATATTATTATTTTTATATATAATTTCTTTTTATTAATTTGAGAAAAGTGAAATATTTTATAAAATTTTAAAAATTGTTTTAAAATTAAAAAATTATGATACAAATAATAGGAGAACTTATCTAAAACAATTTAAAATTATTGTAATATATAAAATTTTATTAAATTTTAAGAAAAATTAATTTAAAAATTTTATAATTTTTAATGATATATATAACATTCCTGAAAGCTTCTTTGGAATTCCGCCCCCGTATACTTTCAGTGCTTCTCAGACATTGAAACCATGAAATTTGTGTTTCGTACTTACAGCAAGAAATGGGTCACGACCCAACAGACCGAAGATAAACCATGAAGTGCCACAGAGGAACACAAACAGCGACAGGAAGAAGGGCATGAACTCCACGCTCTTTGTCTTAATCACTAGTCTCTGCATAATTAATGTCAAGCCCACAAAAACTTAATGCTCTGCTTTTGGATGTTTGCCCAAATCATCCAAATTTTTGACATTTGACATTATGTCCATCACAATCATACCTTAACAAATGTACCAAATTAGATAAAGGGAAAATTGAGCAAAACAGGCAACTTCGGCAGAGTGAAATGCGAGAGTGAACTAAGTATCAGAGGGCAGAGGTAGAAGGATTCTGATCAGAGATGGCAACTTAGCTTACCATGATTGAGAGCGGTGAACCATACATGATAATGGAGAATATGGCAGCGGCGAAGCCACAGAAGATTTTCCTGCGGTTGCCATGCAGGGCTAAGAGAGAGACCAAGGCGACAGCAGAGAACACTGTGAGGATAAAGGTGAAGAGCCCAAGAATCTTGCCCTTCTCCCTCCTGGGTGCGAAGATGATGAAGACCAAAACGTATATGGTTTCGATCACTGTCCCGGTGCCATTGATGGTTGTTACCAATATGTTGTTAGGGGACACAAATGGCAGACCATACCTGTGGATTTGTGCAGATCATAGAACAACAAAACAAAAATCAAACCATTACTTGCATATAATGAACCCATCTAATTTGTTCCCCTCTTTTTCATTCGGATTAACTTAACAAAATAAAGAAAAGATAAGAGAAGATTGGGGTTTTGTTTTTGTGCCAAGATTTAGAAACTGAGGGTGGAAAACCAACCACCCTTTGAATTCTAGTCCAATAAATGACATCAGATTATCCGTACCATGCAGCACACTTACTTTACAGATTAAAAAACATGCATACTCCGATATGATATGAAAACTTTTCTTAATGAAAGTAATATCTACGACTAAATTATTTATCCGTTCAAATTGAAATTACAAGGTGAAGCAAAGTAGCAAACATAGGGAAATGGACGAAATGACAATATTAGCCACCATAAAAGAGAAAGACAGGGCATGTGATTTGACTGCAAGATTTGGGGGTAACATGGAAAAAAATGAAAAATGGATACATGGAAGGAGCGAGAAGCTTACCAAGCAGAAAGGAGGCAGTTGAGCAGTGTCATAACGTAAGGAACGCCCGAGAACCTCTCAGTGGATCTGTTGACAACAATTCTCCTGAATGTAATCCTGCAAACCCCAATTTATCACCATATTCACTTAAAGTTGTACCAGAAAATGGAAATTTTGTGTATATCAAGGCAGAAAAAATCTACAACAAATCCGTTCTTGGTTGTATGCTCATTGCTCAAGCATGCTTCAAAAAGAAAGACTTACTCTGAAATCATGACCTATAAAGAATATACATTGGAAAAGCTTAAAAGGGTCCATTGAAGCCCCTGTGAAGGAGAAGACCCAGAAACCAGAAAATTTTCAGACTGGTGGGGGCAGAAACAGAGAGATAGAGAGAAACAGGAAGAAGGAGTTATGCGAAGCATACACTGGAGATAAGAAGAGGAACAGAGCAGAAGCATTCCCTGCACCAAAACAGAACAACGAGAAAACTTCAAAAGCCAGGAGTGCTAAAGAAAAAGGGTCATCATCATCAGAGAAGAAAAATAAGAGAAAGACATGGGAAAAGAATTGAAACCCACCAAATATCCCGAACAAGAAGTGTGCAATATCCATGATTTTGAGCCCTTTTTCTACCTAATCTTCAAATACTCGATGGGGAAAAATCCTGGAGAGAATGGAAGTGCTGAAAGAGTGGTGTGTATGTTTAGAAATGGTAACAGAGTACGAGAGGGCAGAGTGGAAGTAAGTGGGTTTATATAGGAAAAGAGAGAATCGCAAGGTAACTACTTTTGGATGCAAATACTGAGCACTGTATCTGATCTTATCCGCTGGAATTTGGTAACGGTAAACGTTTGCTTCATATGCTGTGTCCCATATGTGAATGCCAACCGAAATGAATGCAGATTGCCAATGTATTGATGTTGCTCGTAGGGGTGAATCTCAAATGGCATACTCTAACAGGGGGCTAGCAGAAGCGTGGGATATATACCAAAAGAAGAAAACGAATTTAAAATTGAAAAAAAGCGAGATTTTAGTTTTAGAATTTTCTTTGGTGTAATATTTCATCTTATTTCTAAATTTTCTTTTGGAAGAAAAAGAGAAGTGAGGAGGAAGCTTAATCACACGGGTAGACCGGGTGACATAGAGGAAGCTGAAATCAGATTTTGTCCCTTTAATTCAAAGTTATTTGTTTCAAAGTTTTTTCATTAACTGTATGTTGAAAGAAATCTGAATTTGTGTAAAGTTAAAACTGTCTTCATCAGATACTCTTTTTCCACATGGGATTTATTATCGGATCCACATTCTGTTTGGATCCATTTATAAATTAGTCTCCCAACCCAGCATATATGCACCTAAAATATGTTGTCGAACCTGATCTGGTAATCTTTCTTCCCGAAATAATAATAGGCAAGTATCAACATGTATTTGTAGTATTATACCTAAATTCCACCTTGAAAAGCATAAGAAAGATAGATTTTACTAAAACAATATTTGTAAGGTTTAAATTTAAATATTGTTATGAGCAATTTTTTTTATTGGACCATTCGCAAATTTTTATTGAAATTTGTGAAATATCGTAACTTCAAAATTGGTTACTTTCCCTCATCCTAATTTTTTATTGCACCCCAAAAACAAAACTTGCTCTTTACATACTTAACTTTATCTGAAAACAAAGTTGTCTACGCAATTTCTCCTGTTATTACTCTCTTATGAAGGTCATTAATTCATTTCTTAATTATTCTACTCTTGGCTTTGACACGGTGCATTCTAGCTAGACTAGGTTATATTAACTCTCATTATTGTGAAAGATTCAAACACGGTAAAAAAAGTAGTATTTGATCTTTCCCGGCTGGGGATATTGATGTTCTTAGTTAAAAAGTTATTTGCATAACCATATATAACAGCAGTTAGAGAACTATTTTGGAATTGATCAATTTGGTTTTGATCGTAGTCTATAGACAGGGACTATGGCCTTGGTGACTGGAGGATAAGATGGTTAAAGCATTTAATGATTTTTATTTATTAGTTTATGATTCCAAGTAGCCGGCCTATATATGTTTTGACATTGTATAGTTGGGCAAGAAACACTCTGGTCACCCTTATCGGTTAGAATTAGAGAATGGCTGGTAAGAAATAGTACTATTATTTTATAATTATATTTATAATTATTTATTTATTTACTTTTTTAATTTTTTATATATATTTTAAATATCAAAGATTAAATTACATATACTAATATGATCTGAGACTGTAAACGTAAGTCCATTATTTTTTAGAAAGAAATATATTGTGATATATCATTAAAAGAATTAAAAAAATAGAGAATCTTAAAAGATTTTCTAAAAGTTATTTTTTAAAAAAATAAATTCGATAAATTTATTTTTATTTTATAATTTTAATATTTAAAGTGACCAAACAACAGCCCATGCTGTGAGGTAATTGCAGGTAACTTCTGTGGGCCTGCTTAGATTCTGCGGCGACAGCAACTCTGCCATGAAATAAGACTGCTTTACTTGCTTAGAACTCACAAGGTTTCCCCATCCCCTTCCTTTCTTCTCTTATTCTCTCCGAAGAAAACCAACAGAAAAAAATGTAGAAAAGCAAAATAATTTCTCTCTTTTGTTGTAACGATATTTTGTCGGCAACTCAATCTATGATTTTTTGTTCCGTTTTATATACCAAAAAAAATCATATTGTAAGGCCTGTTTGTATTTGAGGTTTGAGCTTTATGTTTCTTTTTTTTTTAAGAAAAAAAAGTAAAATACCAAAAGGCCTTTCATCAGAGAATTTCAGGTTAATTACATCTTGCTATTTCCTTCAGATTTGTTTTTTGTGTTATATGTCTTTTCAAAACTGAATTTGGAAAACCTAATTTAAACACTTATAAATGATACCTTCTGTTTCTTCCTTAATTAGAAGCAATAGTTCCAATTTCTTTTTTTTTTTTATATTATGAACATAACTTTAACTTCTTCTCCATTTAGAATATTTTTCTAAATGAATGATCTAAGTCTTGGGATTAGATAGGAAGCAGATTGTGTACAGATTAAACTTTGAAGATATGTAAGCAACTATTTCAAACCCCCAAAATGATAATGGTTTTACTTTGTCATATAGAACAATTGCTCTTATTACTATTTGTACATGCCCCAGTTTTAATTAGGGTGGCTAGCTTCTTGCCGAGAAAGATCCACAAGCCTTGCATGCTGCCATGCATGCATGTCAAACCTACTCACTTCTTAGAATATGAACAAGGTCGGCATAATTGGAAAGTACTTAACATCTTTTAAATATATTATTTTAAATTTAATTTAAGTTGTGTATATGAAAAAAATTTTGTTAAAAAATATAGAGTTTATTTTGACAATCTTTATACCTTAAAAGAAAATTAGTTTTTGACTTTTGATTGAGAAATATTTTGAATTCACAAAAAAGAAGACAATACACACATACATTCTAATAGCAACTCAATTATATATGTTTTTTTTCTAGTAGTTGAGTGCAATGCATAAAAATTAACTTAATTATGTTTAAATTTTTGAATTATGTTATTCTTATAAATTGAATCTCATTTGAAAGAATTTTAACTATTAAATTTATTATATCTTATAAATTAAATTAAGAGACTCAATAAATCAGTATATCTTATTTAGTATCCATGCTCTTAATACTAGGCTTGACATTTTCGTGAACATTTAGCCCCAATAAAGTACTCTAATACTAATAACTCTTAGCCTCAAAGAATGTAATTTTTGTGCACAAAATTTGTGTGGAAGTAACTTACACTACGATCAAATAAATATTAGTCTATAAGCAGCTTTTGATCTTCCTATAATGTTGGCCCAACTGGGTCATGCAATATACATGTGTTAAGAAAGGCAATGTTTTGCCAAATTATGGCCCCAACAGCAGACTGCAGAACTAGTTTGGTAGACTCATTATTACAAGCAAATTGAGTAGTGGTTGAACTCTCTCATATTTGTACTGCAGCAAGTTGCAAATTTCAAAAGATAAATAAATCGAGCATTCGAATTAGGCCTAGAAGCATCTTCCAATAGTCCCATAACAAAGGTTATCCAGTTCGGTCCTAAGAGATTACTGCTTCCGATACTTCATCAACGTCACTTTCACAAAGTTTCTTTCTTTCTGTAATAGACCAGACAATAATTCTTTGAAAAGACTACTCTTCTCTTTTGAGTTGACGCATGCAGCAGAGGACTTCGCAGGAGCTTGAGTTAACTTCAAGAGTAAAACAAGAATAATTAGTTAAGTTGTGGAGCACTAATGAGTTAAACTGAGTGCATAGGGTGGGCTCAATGGTTGGTCTATCACTGAGTTTCTGGGGTTGAAATCGTTAAATGCAGATTCGATTCTTCTAGGCTTAAATTCCCTTGGGCCAGCGGCATCAGATTCAATTTTGTGAGTAGGAAATAGCCCCATATTTAATGTGGTGTAGGGACAAATCATGAGATAAAAAAAATTATTAACACTACATGAGAGTAAATAATGATGTGGCTGTGCAACTACAGGTCAAGTTTCTACAGGGGCAATGACATCATGGAGGAACAGGGGATTCATGGAAAACTAAGTTTATATCAACTCCATAAGCATGATATCAATTTTACATTCCGGATGGGCATAAGTTAGCAGTTAATTGAATCACTTGATCATTAGTAATTTTGAGCATTGTTACTGGAAAAAAGTGGAGTCTTATTGATAAATGTGCTAATAAGTTGTCATAAACGGATTTGAATTTCTTTTTATTTTATTTTTTATTTTAATGACTTTTTAATTTTATTTTTTTAATTTTATATTTATCTCTCTTATTATATTTCTATCTTTCAAAAATAAAGTATAGTAGATCTTTATTTGTCATAAACAAAAATTTTATTATAAAATTAGTTGAATCTCGCATAAGCTACTTGATCATGACTGTTATGTGATGCGAAACAGTTGGTAATTAGAATGGCATTAACAGAATTTGAATGTAGAGTCAGCCCAACTAGATACCAGATGCTTCCAGGTTTACCACAGAGTGGTTTAGATTATTCATGAATTACAAATAGCAGAGTGATTTATGGGTCAAATTGTTTCTCCGCTGAGGGGCCACATGAGGCAACTGACTCCAGCAAATAGGGAGGTACGTGGCTAAAATTTGTGTTTATTTTTTCTAGTTTCGGCTGAGAAGTACACTTTTGCAGCCCCATTGTTCGTTCAAGGCATCACCTTGCTTCGCCTTTTGAGGGTTTGGAATAGACCTTAGGTGGGCCACGAACATGAAAATGGAAAGTTGCTCCCAACACCACGTTTACCATGTTAATTCCATGTGCAAGAAAATTGAGCAGTATGATCCTTTATTAATCAGTGACATTATTCCAAAGACTAAAATAAAGTAACGTTCTTTCCTCATAGGGCCATTGAAACCAAAACCCATCTAAATTGTTGAATCATTTAGTATTATGAAGGCACATGCCCATATGCCTTTGAGATAAGGGCTATATTCCCTGAATGGCTGGAAGTGCACCCCTTAATTTTGTACTATTATGCGCGCCTTCAGCACGGTTTGGCCACATACATAGATGGATATATACCAGCATTGATAATGCAATTCAGGATACGATAAAGTTCATGTTCCATACCAATTCATCCATCTCGTTATCTATGTAAATAGGAGTTTACCCAACTAGTAGGGTTTTACGTATTTTATTTATAAAATTTGAATTTAAATTTTTTTGACAAACAATCTAATATTATTGTAAATTTTTATTAAAATCTGTAATATATCTTCACCTCAAAACTACCTCCTTTTCACCCTAGACCTTCTTACACCAAAAAAAAAACTTGCTGTGTAGGTACTTAACTTTAGCTGAAAGCAAAGCTATCTACACAATTTTTTCTGCTCTTACTCATTTATAAAGGTGATTAATTTATTTCTTTTTTTAGATAAACTTAGAATATTTTTTAGTCGATAGTTAAAAGTTAATCTCTTTTGAGCTGTAGATATTATCGAAATAAGTACAGCCTCTCTCAATAAAATTTTTTTCATACACATAACCTAAATTAAACTTAAAATAATATATTTAAAAAACTCAACTATCTACTAAGGTGATTAATTCATTCCTTATTTGTTTTACTCTTGGCTTTGACACAGTGCCCTCGAGACTAGGCTCTATTAACTCTAATTCGTGTGTAAGTTTTCAACATGGTAGAATCTTTCCAGTCTGCGGACAGAGACGTTCTTAATTAAATACTTACTGCCGAACCATATATAACAGCAGTTAGAGAACTACATTGGAATGGCAGTCAATTTGGATTTGATCGTAGGCTATTGACAGGGACTGTGCCCTGGTGAATGGAGGACGAGATGGTGAAAGCATTTAATTGTTTTTTATTTATGAGTTCATAATTCCAAGTAGCCAGCCTATATATGTTTTGGCATTGTTTAGTTGTACAAGAAACCCTTTTGTCACTATTATTGGTAAGAGAATGGCTGGAAAGAAATACATTGTCTAATATCATCACATGAATAAAAAAAAAAAAATAGAGAATAAAGAAAAGAAGCAACTTTATCTCAATTATAAGATTCGTTTGGCATTAAAATAAAAGCAATTAGGAAAGCATGTTGAACTTTTACTAACATTTAACGTAAAGAGATTGATTATCTCATTTAGTGGGTGTGCACACTCTTGGAGATTTGAATTTTTTGCTTTAAAGGCTGATAATAAGAAAGAGATAAATATAAAAATAAATTAAAAAATAATAAAAAAATTTTATATATTAAATTATAAAAAGAGATAAAATAATATTAAAATCAAAAATAAAATCAAAAGATTAAAATCCTTTGCATCCGTGGAATGTTCCCATCATTTCCAAGTTAGTCGTCCATGAATCTGTTAAACACTTGGAAAAATGTGTTTATATATGATTAAATAAAGAATATGTGGCAGTAAAAAATAATGATCAATCTGTTAAATCAAAGAGTAGAAAGTTTGCACGAATTAAATTTTTCAGAAAAGTTAGTCTCACTAAACTTTATTCACAAACGTTTTATTAAATTAATTATAAGATATTGAGTTTATTGAGTTTTAATAATTTAAATTTTTTTATAAAATTTTTGTAATAATTCTAATCAATCAGTGCGTTTGACATTCTTACCCAGAATCATTGCAATGAAAGAGACTCGCAGGGCCACTGCTTTTTGCTGTTTCATATACTGCAGACTGCAGTTGAACTAAGAAATTGATTGAATTTGGAGCCTCGCCTGACTTTTCAGATTGGCCAAAAGAAGAACACAAACTGTAATGCATCTTGCACTCTTTCAACGATTAATTGCAAGCAACTACATCTAAGAAATTAATGTTAGTAAGTTGTCACTTGAACTTTGTTCTGTCAAAATCAGAAGAGCCATTCAGTCATTGTGCGAAGCATTGTAAGTAGCACCTCTCTAATCATGTTATCTTGTCTATGTCGGACTGACCCACAGACCCCTAGCTGCCACCAAAATTATTAAGACACACGTCAAGAAGAATTGAAAGAGAATCATAAAAAAATATGGTTTGCCTCAGCGAGAGACTCTGTAGACTTAGCAAATTGGGAGACGAACAAAACAACATTGCCAGCCTTCACCGACAAGTTGCTTTGCTTTTGTTTTCTAGCTATCCTATCTGTCTCCACCGAAAGTGAGCACTGCAGATCAAGAGGTTCATTTCATTCTAACACGTCTCATTTGTACACTACGACCATGTGTTTTTACTTTTTAACCATCCCTGCTGCATTAACTTCATTCAAGGGAGGTTTAGCCCATTTCCCGAACGAAGATCTTTTTTCCAAAGCTTCCTGTTATAGAACCTTTCTGAGTTCATGAGCAAATGATCCAAATGGTAGAGACATTTTGAGGTCCAAATCTGTAATATCAGATAAGATAATGCTAGGATTCTTTCTTAATTAATACTAAAAAGCATGTCATTAGCAATTTAGCATAGACAATAGACATTAGATACAAGTAGCTTGCAAATGCATCTCCCTCAAACCACTTTCTATTCATCTTCTCATTTCCTTTGCGTTGTCTTTTTCACTGTTTGAATAAGTAGGGCACTGAAGCAAGTTCAACGATCTATTCTTTAAGTAGTCTATGACTTAAACCTACCCAATACCTTATCTTTATATCTATCATTGACATTCTCCCAAATATTCCATAGCTTAAATGGTAATATTTGGACTAAGACTCCTAGATCAACTACAAATAACCATCCAACTCACAACCCTAATCAACCAGTGAGGGGAAAAGGATAACCAACATCACCATATAGAGCACTGTCCTACCCAACAGGGATGGCCACGGACTTTTGGGTGCTCCATTTTTGGGAACTGAAGACTATTTTCCTCACATTTGTCTGTCACTGATTGTTGTCTAACTGCTCCATCGAAAGCAATCTGCACTTACGAAGGTTGCCCACAAAATAAAAGTCATTGCCTTAGAACAAAACTTGTGAAGCCAGAACATGATAAAATAATTGATATTGCAAAAAATAATAATAATAATAATAATAATTGATATTGCATCATTGGATTCCATAATTTGCCCCATTATGGCTACGTGCTCTTATAACATTACTTGATGTTTGATTGTGGATGCAGTTTACCCATTACCAACAGTTATTGTTGATATGTAAAGAATCTGTATACCATCTTCACTTACTAGTGCCGCATTTCAGAATGAAATGGACAAAGAACCTGATTGTCACTTTCAAGGCGCCGAATCACATAAAAGCAAAAGCTTAGGAAGAATATGGGTTATGTAGAATAGGCAACTATTTTACCTGCTAAATGAATATAGCAGGCAGCTTTATATAGTTGCTTTCTCAAAAATCTCTTTGAAAAAGAATTGATATATGTAATTGTGCACAACAGTTGTCCTTTGTTGATTTGCCCAGAATCCGGTGCTCCCATTTTGTTAAAATTTTTTTGGTCATTGATGCAATATAATGTTAGAATGAAAAGGGCAAAAGAACCAGAATGTTGTTAAAACAGTTTTGAAAGGATAAGAAGCAGGAAATTTTTGAAGATTAAGGGCTTCTAGAAGAGAATAACTCTTCCTTTTCTGCGGGTAGAACATTAAGTTCTAATTTGCTACGACAAGCCAAGTCAATATGAAATGAGAATTTTTGTTTCTTAGAAGCATGAGAAGAATTGGTTAAAAGAAGAACCTTTTCTTGTGGGTGCCCATTCGAATAATTGATGAGCAGTGACATTTACAGTTTTTGATCATCAGATTCAATGACCAAACTTCAGAGCTCTGTACGAGGGAGAGCATTTAAACTCACAATGAAGGGCTAAATTAACCTATGGCTAGAATTTAACACTGCATGCAGCCAGGTAACAAAGTCATCCCTGCTGTCATGGACTCAAATTCAGGAGGCTAAGCCTGGTTGGTAGACAAAGGCAACGGATGAACCAACAATTAGCCAGCTACTTAACTAAGCACTTTCTGACAATTTGCAGATCATTCATTAATAACTTGCACCAAGCATGAAACTACCCAAATTTTGCGTTGACTTTATGGGGGTAGATCAGATCGAAATGAGGATTGCATTCAATAAAAGGGAATTCCATGTTAAATTTTCATTGACTGCGGGCCAAATGATGGCAAGTGAGCCTCAAAACTAGAAATTAGACACCTCAAACCAGAATGATGGGGTAAAATCTTCTTAGCTGCAGACTGACTCCCTGCAATTTTCTCCTGACCTGCAACCGGTCCTTTTAGAAATCTTACCATGAGCTTGTTGTTAAGGCACTAAGGATGCGAGCGAAGGAACAGTAATTAAATATTTGGTTCAGCTCAGACTATACTATGGAGAACAGCAATATCATCAATTGGTGGGAGAATAATGTGGAAGCTGAGGTCCTAAGACTTTTGTGGATACGGTGTTACCGTGTTTGTCAATCTCGAATGTATGTTCGATTTTTACGATGACAAATCGACATTTCTAGTAATAAGGTTTTTAATTATACTTATATTTCTTGATTATATCTTCTCTTTATAATATATCTTTTTTCTATTTTAAAGACTTAAATAAGTTTTGTAAAGTATTATAAATTTACACAGACTTTTAATAAATTTTACAAAAATTCATAGATATTGCTCTTTCAAATTAACTCCCTTTAAAAAAGTATGTGAATTTTTAAAATTAAGATTTATATAATAAAGATAAAATATACTTATTTATTTTTAAATAGAAATTGAAACAGATTAAGTTAGAATAAAGCTTCAAATACAGGCACCCCATACCCAAACTAATCCGACGGGAATACAGTACATCAAATGCATTTATAAACATGTATACTTCTACATTTTTGTGCATTTTCATTTTTTTTATGTATGAGGAGAAAATGCTTGAGTATTTGAGTTTTCTCTTTTCCATAACACGAATAAAACTAAACCAATATCATTTAGCATGTGTAGCTGGCGTGATGAAAAAGTAAGATTTTTCGATGTTTAAAAGGCATATAACACATCTGCCACTTAAGTGATGTTCGAAGTCTGTCTCTCATTGGTAGAAGACAGGTTTGATTCCCTCCCCAATTAACTCCCACTTGATAAATGAAGTTTCTTTCTACTGGTAGAGAAAAGAAAAGAAAAAAGAAAAAGACATAACACATCTTCATCTTGGGAAAAGATGTCTGAAGGAGAATTTAAGATAATCTCACGGTAGTATATATGTACTAAAGTGATAAACTAGGACATCTTTTCAGGATATTCAAAATGGATAAAAGTGTTAAATACCAAGATAAAAATATGGAATATTAGTGAGCAGAAGTTCCTTTTGGTCAATGTTTTGACCTATGTTTCCGACATAAATGAGGATAAGGAGCCGCTTCTTAATGTATGATAGAGTTAGGCTTAATTATAGATTACTAGAAGTGAGTTGGTTTAGTAAAAACATTTTGACCATGAATGAACTTTCACTACTAAGATTTAAATCCTGAAGAGGAATTTTGGTGAAAAGAGAGAAATCTTTAATGCTTTAATTCTTAAATGATTACCACTTAACTATCATTAAGTTTAACCAAAAGAAGTTCAATTATATCTTGCATAAGCAAAGATGCAGCTTACAAAGAAAAAAAAAAGTTGAGTCTTTCAAAATTAGAGGGGATTAATAAAGTCCGCCCGCCCCATTCTCCACAAAGTAGGGAATTCATAATCTACATTAGAGGAGGAGGAATTTCACAGCAAAATTGAACCAACAGCACCTAATATTAAGCCAGAACGATGATAACATGTGAAGAATTAAAATATTAGTGGCAGCTATAAGCAAAACAATTATACAAGCAAGCCTCATATTTAAAAAAAAAGAAAGAAAATTATACAAGGAAGCCGAAGGAACCATGTTCCAGCTTATCAAGGTAGAGGGACAGGAGGTTCCCATTTGGAAAATTCAACAAGGTTCCTATTTACAATAGATCCATTGTGCAGCCAGAATGTTTCAGCTGACTGGTGAAATTGCCTTACTTTCCTCTGGAGTTCCCAAATGATTCCACGCATAGCTGAACAAGGTACTGAATCCGAAGCATAGACCCATAAGCACCTTACTTTTCGACCACGAGCAATCATTGCTTCTATGTCTTCATCTGAAATAGAAACAGGTTTTAGATCTCAAAGATGCTAAAAAGGGTATGTAGTATATAAATTTGGCGGTACAGGACAGTATTTTGACCTGGTATTGATTCCAGGTACTGCAATAGTTGGGGACCTATTCGACTGGATGGCCATTTTATTGATATCTGACTGTAATCAATAACATTCTGGAAAGGAAATTCTGCTTGATCGGATAATATCACTGGAACGCATTCCTGTAAAGTAGAATGAGGATATTTCTTTCTATTATGCCCATCTATAGATATACACAGACAAATACATACACAAGTTTAAGGGAGAGACAAACCACAAAATAAGACTCATAAAAGCGAAGCGTCCAAGATGACTCCCCACGAGGAGCAAGGCAAAACTTTGCATTGCGCAAGTGTTCAAAGTATTCTTTCCTTCCCAGCTTGCCAGGTCCACTGAATTTTAAATCTGGACATTCCAACTGTTCATACCATTAATACATGCTGCATAAATTTTTGTATCATAAAAAAGACTTACCCTTGCAAGAAATAAAGCGCATGCAATAAACATATCGTAATCCAGTCACTGCAAACAGACATGAGAGACACATTCACTAGATGTTTTGAATACATGAACATGATACCAACAGGTAGTTCTCCCATTAACAAGTAAAATAAATGAATAATTAGTGAGAAAGGGGCTAAGAAAGACCATAACTAATAGAAGAACATGCCATCTGAAGAAATTCAATAACATCATGACAACCAACAAATTTAACAATTTCTTAAATTACAATTGAAAATGTAATCAGATCTATGTGGGCAGCAGTTGGTTATGTCTTCGCTGCCACAAGCTATGTGCTAGCATCACATTGACTACATGTTGTAATTTTTAATTGAGCTCCATATATAAGCAAAGACAAGACTAAAAGGATAACATTCTAAGAATGAGATGGCTTTTATCAGAGAACCATTCAGTCTCAAACAATGACATACCTTGTCTGGAAATTGTCGTGCAAGTTCTATCAGCTGAAGACGCCCAGCTTTTCCTTGAGCACGTCCTAAATAGTTTGCCAAGTATTTCCGCTTTGACAGAGGCAATGGCTGAACCACAGTAGCCCCACTTTTTGTCATACCATCATCAATATTACCTGGAATGATGATATCTTTCCATGTATTAAAGGCACTTGTATCTCTCTTATCAGTCCGATCCCCCTGCATTGCAATGCCAAATAACAAACTTAGTCCAAAGAACCTCTCAACCCCATGCATCTAGTCATTATTCACTTCAGCACCTCAACAGATAATCTCCAAATGTAGTCAAATTAAATATTTTCTTGGACTTAAGCAAATTAACTATTTAGATCACAAACTATTTAAGACTGACCCTGATCTCTTTTTTTTTTTTTTTTTCTTTTGAAGCTTTGGAAGGAGTGCACAACTTTGTGGAGTTGTAGCCTTTTGGCTGTAATCTGGTGCATTTGGCTTGAGTCAAATGCCACTTTATCAGTTATAGATACTTACTGTGCATCTTCTGTGAGAAAAAATATTTATCTAGCTTTTTTGAGGGTTTCAGCCCATCATCTTTTCTTAATTATTTTCTGATATGCAGAGGGGCTGAGATGCTCTTTTGAGCAGATGAATGATTCAAGTTTTCTGTTATTGCTGTGTTTGTTTTACTTTTAGAAGGAGTCTGATCCTTGTACAATGCTTTGTTCTTCCTTACAATTTAAAGAATTCTTACTCTATTCTAACAAAAAAAACACGAATTCACGGGTATTTTAATATTAGAAGAGGGGTTTCCTAGATGCAAGTGACCAACACGAGGTTCTGTAGCAAAATTGAAAATGGAATATACTTCACCAATCAAAGTGGATTATCCTGTATGGGCAGATGGACAAGAAATTTCTAGACCCTGACAGGCTAATCTAAGCATATATATCATATATTCAAGTAAAAAAGGTTGTCAGCCACCTCTGTTCTGTGCATCTAGTGGGTTCCTAGGTGTATGAGCAGCTAAAACACCAATTTTTTAAAAATTTTAATATGGCAACTAACAGTTTGACAGAGTGTCAAAAGCGCAAATGATCAAACTGCAAAAAAATATGCCTCAGTTGGCTCAACACAATTACTGATATGGATACACATCACAGGAGTCCTACAAAATTGAAATTTACAGCCTGCCAATTTCCTGTAACTAATAGTTCTCAGCTTAACCTCACTTTTCAAAGAAAGTAGTTAGTTTAACATAGGATGGCTGATGTTGTATGTACATATTGATGCATTAACACTTAGAGGATTATCTTTCCAAGCAATGCCTTCAGCAGGAATAGTAACATAAAGGGGAATTACAGGATATATCAGAGGATGCATCCAGCCACCTAGACAACCCATATCTACATGTTTGCTTCCCATAAAAAATGGTTTACCATTATACCAACAAAAGAGGACGCTATTTCAGCTTCAGAACAAAATTATTCTGTCGCAAGTCTATAACAGTCACTGATGACAGATGCAGTTTCTTAATAAATGACAGGTTCGTTTGTCTACTCTTTCCCCAGTTGACTGAAAGTAAAAATTTTCAATACAAAGATTAGGTATATGCTGACTGAATGGCCAATGCTTCATTTGTTTCATATAAGTTTGAACCTCTTTCTGACATTTAAACTTCCAGCATGAATCACATCAATGATTTCTTTCTTGTATAGCATGTACAACAATCATATCATAGTCTAAGTATACAACATTAGCATATTTTCATTATTTTACACGCATTATATTTGTTACTTTCTTCTCATTTTTGTTCTCCAATGTAATTTGTCATAGACATGACTGCACATATATGTACATATGCAGTTTAGTTGATTAGTTCATAATGAACATTTTTAGTGATTCAGGTACATGCCAGAGAAAGTTCATAAACAGTAATGGGAAGTATGAAGTGCACCTCTGGGGTAAGAATAATGGACCGATTTATATATGTTGCCCAAGATTTAAACAAGTGAGCTCCTGCCCCACTGCAAATAGGGGAATTGAAAAATATGTGTTAGCTATGACAAAATCCTACCTATATGTTAGATCATACACTGCAATTATTAAGGCACATTTTCAGTCACCAAAATATTATAATATGAGCTTGTTTATATAAGATTTGTAAAATATCTTGAAGGTCCATCACTACAACAGCATAGCTTGCTTCCAAGAGATTGAAAAAACTATTCATCAAGTGCTACGTGAAATCAATAAAGTTATGATTACAGTTTATTACCATGCATTCTCCACATGTATTAAGATAACAAAAGTTTTTTTGGCCGAAGAAGCCAAATAAAAAGATGTAATGTTGAACTCAAGGCTGTTATTCTTTGTTTCATGATTGAGCCATACATAAGCAAGTGTAAAATGAACCATTTAATACATTCATTGAATAGCTACACACAGAGTGCCAACAAATTCTTCAGTGTAGAGGTTATAGCGGAGCAGGCAGGCAGGAGAGAGAGAGACAGACAGACAGACAGACAGAGAAAGAGAGTTCAATTTAGTGATGCCATGATTTTTCATACATTTACCCTTTTTCTAATGTAACTATAAAATGTTTCTTAATATTACTTAATACATAAATTTCAATACAAATCATGTGATCACTGCAAACCTGATTCCTATATTTTTTAGAATGCCAGCAATAACAATCACTAGCATTTTCTCGTACTCACCTGGGGAAAACAAATATGTGGTTGCGGCCTCCAGATAATCGGAAATATGGCATTTGGCCTAAGACCTGAGTTCAAATAGAAAAGTATACCTTAGTATTTTTCACCATCATGCAGTATGCATTCAACCAAAAACTCATGTACAACTTCTAATGAGAAATGAAGAATTACTTTGACATAAGTTTGGTTGATTTCTTTATCATTAAGACCGCCCATCATCCGAACACATTTAACATATGATGGGACAAAGAATAGATCCGCTTCCTCTTTCTTTCGTGTCCGATATCTTGATTTTAGGAGTAACTTGTGTATTTTGACCTACAATTGACATAACTGTCAGAGAAATTAAGAACTTCAAGCAAGATGCCAGATGCCAGTTGAATAGAACAATACACTGATCGGCAGAAAATTTTATAGCTCTGAGATGGCACCAAAACTCTTATAAAGAATGAAATAGTTGGTTGTGCCATAAATTTGCTCCGGAGAGATGATGCAAAAGCTTTTACAAAAGCAAAAAATAAATAGTGGCGCAAGATCTTTCCTTCAGACACACAATCGTTTGTATTATCAATCTATTATCTCTAAGGTTGGCGTACTCTTGAAAGCTAAGGTTTCTTCAGTAATAAAAGATGGTCATTGGTGGTGACCTCATGCAAATCGTTAGATTCTCTGTTTGAAATCCAAATTTTGTGTACTAGTATTTTTATCCATGCCGAATGAAAGCAGCCAATTAGGTGGGTGCCCGCCAAAAATGGGGTATTATTTGCTTCAATACTTGGCCGGCAGTCCACATATATAGATTGTTACAATGGGGTTATAGTTATACTTATCAGCCACAATTGAATAGAACCATTATTTTGGATAAAATCATAAATTAGAAGGAGGTGGATCCGTACGAAGCTTTAGTTTATCTCTATTTTTTATCTTTTCTTTATCACAGATAAAACAGTGTGCGTGCCATTCAACAGACCAAAATGTTTGGATACTCATCTATTTGTCTGTTAGCCCTTCTTCTATTCTCTAAGGCAGATAAAGTTCAAGCCTGCATTTTGCCGCTTTCAATGTAATTTGAAAGCAACCAATCGGACCTACAATTATAAAAATCTAAGTCCCACTTGAACTACCACAATGTGCAATAAGTAGAGGGAATTAGGAGAATCTAAATAAATTACAGTTGCCGAATCACAAAAATAAACTACCTGAGTACCCCACTGGCCTTTCAGACAAGTATCTTCTGATATCTTACCGTCCCTTCCGTAAATCAAGGCCTTCAATCCGTCGATCTCTTCCACATCGTACACGTAGATCTTGACGGAGAGTTGGGAACCATACCCTCTCTCCGGCCACGACTGGGGTCCAACGTGCACCAGGTCCTGCGACGAGCGCACCTGATCGACGGAGAAGTTGCAAGGAGCAAAGGAGTGATCGAAGAGCCTTGTGAAGAAGAAGGTGGCGACAACAAGGAATAAGGATCCAATCTGGTGAGTGCGAGTGCAGAGAGGCTGATGATGGGCTGTCGGCAGTCTCAATTTGTTACTTGAATTTGCCATTTTCTGATCCCTGAATCTGGATGTCGCGGTTACTTCGGTAGCAGTACTGAGGATGCCCAGGGAACGCCGGCGAGCAAAGATAGAGGAACGACTAACACGCACCGTTTCACTTCTAGTGAAGTGGGTTACTAACTTACGACGTACGAGAATTTATACTTGTTTTAATAAATGTGTAGAAAATCATTAATATAACTCTTTTTCAACAAAAATTATTGTCGGTATTATGGAAGAAACACATAAATACTAAATACAAATATCCTATTTTTTCTTGTACTATTTGATTGTCTGATTTTTTTAATTTTTTAACAGTAAATTATAATTATATCTACATTTATCTCGCTTGTGTATTTTGCTTTTAGCATATTATATAATATATAATTATTTATAATCATGTTAATTAAAATAAAATATATATCACTTAAGTTATTTATCTGAAATTAAAGTAAAATAGTTACTTTAAACTTGGCTATAACTAAGTATAAAAGGAAAAATATAGAGTATGTGTATTTTTAGTTCATTTATTTATAATTTAATTTTTTTATTTTTAAATTAAATAATTTAATTTTTTTATAAATATAATTTAAATTAATTAATTTTTATAAATATAAGTAAATCATTTTAATCTTTTATTTATTAAATTTTTTTAATAAGACTTATTTTATTGATAGTAATTAATTTATTTTTATTTTTAAAATTTTTATATATTTTTTAATATAAACTTACTTATTCATTAAATCATAAATTTTAATTTTTTACATATTAATAATTTTTTTAATAAAAAGATAAATATATATTATATTTAAATTATATGATAATAAAAAAATAATCAAAATTACTGTTAATAAATTACGTAATATTAAAAAAAATATTGTGAACTAAAGAAATTATTTTAATTATAATTATAAAAAATTAAATTATTTAAATTTAAAATTAAAAAATTAAATTATATATATTAAAAATAAGTAAAAAAAATTAAAATTATGATTCTGAAAAATTAAAAATTTAATAGCATTATATAATTTATATTTTTTTGGCTAAGATTGATAGCAATTTATTTTTTAAATGGATTGATAGTAGTTAAAACAGAATACCTGATTCGGCATTGCCTGTTTTTTCTTCTGATGAAAAGTGACTAAAAGTTCAAGACTCGCCTGCGAGGAAAAACTGGGAAAGAGGACTCTTGAGATTAAGGCATCCAATTAGAGAGGGTTCAACGAGCCGCCATACCGAGCCCTAATTTCTCAAATTTACGGTTTTTTTTTTCAATTAATTTTCTATGCTTTCAGTTATTACGACATCCCTTCTCAACTTATATATATCTGGCACCATAAGTCTCGTTTATTGCTCGCGCTTGCACGATTTGATTACACCTTCACCGGCTTAGGGTTTACATCGGAGGGAACCGCCATGCGTCACCGAGGAATGGACCCCGATGAGGAGGAGTACGAAGACGAGCAATTTCTCGATGACGAAGAAGCGGAGGAGGAGGAGGAGGTGCGAGGAGGCTCCAGCAGGAAGCGGAGAAGATCTGGGTTCATAGACGAAGACGCCGAGGAAGTCGAAGAAGATGACGAGGAGTATGAAGCTGATGATTTTGATGATAGAGGGGGTTCAAGGCGCCAGGTCAAGAGGAAGGCGCCGAATTTCATCGATGACGAGGCGCTGGTGGATAGCGATGAGGAAGAGGAAGAAGAAGAAGGCGAAGACGGTACGTTTTTCTGTTATTTTAATTGATTCAGTTCAATTGGTATCATTAGCTTGCTGGACAAACATATTAGAAGTATGGCAGTCAAGAACTATATATGGAAGCGAATCAATAATGCCAATGGGTATGGGACTTTGGTGGGGTGGAGCTGCAAATTGAATCCTATCCTTGTGGAGTTTTCTCTTTTCTTTCTTAATTTAGTGGCGGAGTTTCTTAGATCAGGGAGAAAAAGGAGAAAATGGTGATGTAGGAAGTCATTGAACGGACCTCAATAAATAGGTAGTGTGATTGAATCCTTGCAGGTGGGGGTGTCTAGGCTGGAGCTGAAATCTTCTTAACCGATTATGCCTTCATATGATTCTTGTTTGATGTACTTTGAACGAGCATGTAGTTTCTGGGTTCCTCTTTGGGCGAGTGATTTGTGGTGTAGTCTTTGGTATGTTGTTTGGTTTATGCCTTTAATTTCCTGCCAAGTTGACATGATTATCACAATCTGACTTCACAAGATTGTTCTCTTGAATATAGATGCTTGGTCAGATGTACTACTAGGGCTGTTGTTTTGGGTATGCTTTGTTTTCTAATTTGCCAGGGTTTTGCCTATTCTTAGGTTACTTTTTCTGGACGGTTGGTTGGGTTACAAGTCTTGTTTTAGCTTAATTATTAGTATTTTCTTTTTCTCATAGAGATTCAATTTGTAAAAATGGCTGTGCTTCATCAATTAAGCAAGCCTGGATCAAAAACTTTGTCATACGACTGGTGTTGTCATTAGAAGTTAAGTTTTACATTCCCATCTTCTTGAAACTTCACTGTTTTATGACATGGACCCATGTTGTCAAAAAAAATCTGGTATTGTCATTAGCAGTCAAGCTTTCCATTGTGTTTTATGATATGGACCAAAATTGCGGTATGTTGATGAATCACTTGAAACACTGTAATTTTTAAACGTGTTAATTATTGAGCTGGGGGAGGTTAGGTATTAAGCAGAGTTACTCATATAATCTTTTCTTCTGATTACCCTATCTTATTTTGCACCTGAAGCAACTTCCTGGCGCCTATTATTATATAGAGTTTTCTTGTAACATTTAATCTTATGTGTTCCTTCCAAGTACTCTCTATCTCTGTGATTTTACATCTTTTACTTCATGGATATTTTGTTTAGAAACGATAATGTGTGCTTTTTTTGATTCCGAATGCTGTGGAGTACTTTTGTTTTTTCTTCTTCATATATTTATATTCTTAGGTCTCATCTACCTTGTATCAAATATGTGGAGATAAGTTGACAACAACCTTAAACATGCAGACTTCATTGTTGATGGTGGGGCTGATATACCGGATGAGGATGACGGCAGAAGGATGCATAGCCGTCGTATACTGCCACATGACCAGGAAGACCATGAAGATCTTGAAGCTATGGCAAGAAGCATTCAGGAAAGATATGGAAGGCGTCTTGCAGATTATGATGAAGAAGCTACTGATGTGGAACAGCAGGCTCTTTTGCCATCTGTGAGAGATCCAAAGTTGTGGATGGTGAAATGTGCGGTATGATCATATCCACTGTGTTATAATTTTCTAATGTTTTAGATGTTAGATTTGATTTGTTTCTATATTTAACCTTGTAATTTAAAGCATTTCAAAATATTTTGCTTGATGTTCGTTAGATTGGTCGTGAGCGAGAGACAGCTGTTTGCCTCATGCAAAAATACATTGATAAAGGGTCTGAATTGCAAATTAGGTCAGCTATTGCTCTTGATCATCTTAAAAACTATATATATGTGGAAGCAGATAAAGAAGCCCATGTCAGAGAGGTACTGCCTTGTTACATGTCCATAGCTCATCACCTGTTCTTTTATGGTTAACATGTAAAGTTTTTAATCCTGTGTGTATTCTTCAGGCTTGCAAAGGTCTACGCACCATATTTGCCCAGAAAATAACACTTGTTCCAATTAGAGAAATGACTGATGTGCTGTCAGTTGAAAGCAAAGCTATTGATCTTTCCAGAGATACTTGGGTCAGAATGAAGATTGGGACATATAAAGGGGACCTTGCAAAGGTATGGATCACATTTTAAAGAACTCATGACTGCTGCTCTGATGCTTTCTTGACTTACCTTTGAAATTTCTCTTCATAGGTAGTGGATGTGGATAATGTGCGCCAGAGAGTTACTGTGAAATTAATTCCGAGGATAGACTTGCAGGCCCTTGCAAACAAATTGGTATATGTTTCTCATGCTTGTTAAATTTTTACATTCTATTCATCAAACATTCAACTTTCTAGAAATAGCATGGCTCTATGATTTGTATGCATAACACATGCGTGATGCAGGATGGTAGAGAAGTTGTGAAAAAGAAGGCATTTGTTCCTCCTCCTCGGTTTATGAATGTTGATGAGGCCAGGTAATGTTGATTCTCTTCATTCTATTATAGAGTGCTTTTTGTTTCATGAAAATTTTGCCTTTTCTGATCACATAGAGTTTACACTTTATATTCAGGGAATTGCATATCCGTGTAGAGCATAGACGTGATCCCATGACTGGGGAACGCTTTGAAACCATTGATGGCATGATGTTCAAGGATGGATTCTTATACAAAACAGTATCTGTAAAATCCATTAGTTATCAGAACATCAAACCAACTTTTGATGAACTTGAAAAATTCCGTAAACCGGGTGAGAATGGAGATGGTGATGTTGCTAGCCTGTCAACTTTATTTGCAAACAGAAAGAAAGGGCATTTTATGAAGGGTGATGCTGTTATTGTCATAAAGGGAGATCTAAAGAACTTGAAGGGATGGGTAGAGAAAGTTGATGAAGATAATGTTCATATAAGACCAGAAATTAAGGGTCTCCCAGTAAGTATGAATTTACTGGTTTCCTTCTCTTGAATGCTTATTATTTTTTGTATGTTGAATATTAGTGGTATATTGCCATAATGTGTATTTTTTTTGGCAGCAAACTCTTGCTGTAAATGAAAGGGAACTTTGTAAATATTTTGAACCTGGAAACCATGTAAAAGTTGTTTCTGGTGCGCAAGAGGGTACTACTGGTATGGTTATTAAGGTGGAGCAGCATGTCCTTATCATATTATCTGATACAACAAAAGAACATGTGAGTTAAATGTTTCCTTTTCTCAATTCACAAAGGCTTGCACAAATTGTCTTTTATATGTAGTGCAGAAATGACATGGAAATATCCTGTCTTTAGGTCCGTGTATTTGCTGATGATGTTGTGGAGAGTTCTGAAGTGACAACTGGAGTTACAAGAATTGGAGACTATGAGCTTCATGATCTTGTGTTGCTAGAGTAAGTGTTTTGTCATGCTTAACAGTACTGGAAAATAGCTTGCTTTCCTCCACTTAATACTCTATTTTACAATTTACTTACATCTTATAACAATCATGCAGTAACAGCTTTGGTGTAATAATACGTGTAGAAAGTGAGGCATTTCAGGTTAGTATCTTACTTGATGAGTTAAAAAGTATTTCAAGATCTTTTTTGTGGCCTATATTAACGTCTGTTACTTTGTACTAGGTTCTTAAGGGGGTTCCTGACAGACCTGAGGTTACACTTGTTAAACTAAGAGAAATCAAGTGTAAGATAGATAAAAAAATAAGTGTGCAGGACAGGTTTAAGAATACAATATCAACAAAGGATGTTGTGCGGATTGTTGAGGGTCCTTGCAAAGTGAGATTCTGGTTTTTGGCTCAATTGGTTTCTTGAAAGTTCCTGTTGTTAAGATTACTTTGTTTTTTTAGGGCAAACAAGGTCCTGTGGAGCACATATATAGGGGGGTCTTGTTCATCTTTGACCGCCACCATCTTGAACATGCAGGCTTTATATGTGCTAAAGCCCAATCATGTGTAGTTGTGGGAGGTTCACGCTCCAACGGTGACAGAAATGTAACCAAATTGTCTTTTCTATTTTGATTATATGACATTAGTAGATATCTTTTGGTATAATCCTTGTTGTGACACTTAGTTCTATCTTGTTTTTCAACTTCCCTAGGGTGATGCCTACTCAAGATTCCCAAACCTTAGAACTCCACCTCGTATTCCACAATCCCCAAGGAGGTTTTCTCGAGGAGGGCCTCCAATAGATTGTATGTTGAATTCTTTCCTTTTCCTCTTGTTTCTGCACTTGAGCATTTCATTGGTTGATTGTTATGCTTTCCCCTATTTTATTGGCAAAAATTGCTCAATTTAATCTCTTGAATTGTGGTTCAGCTGGAGGAAGGCATCGGGGTGGAAGAGGGCTAGAAGGTTTGACTGGTGCAACAGTTAAAATACGCCAGGGTCCCTATAAAGGTTACCGTGGGCGTGTCATAGAAGTTAAGGGCACATCTGTTCGGGTTGAATTGGAGTCGCAAATGAAGGTTGTGACAGGTAGACTTCTTATACGGACAAATGCTTGTATTGCTTGTGCTTATGTAATTGCATGGGTTCTTAGTTTTTTCACGTTTGCAGTTGATCGCAACCATATATCTGATAATGTGGCTGTAACTCCATATCGGTAAGTTGGTGTATATCTGTACATGAATTTGGTATTTTGGTTCTGTTCATTGGAAAATTTTGCCTTGAACATCTGACTTTATGATTTACCAGTGATTCATCTCGATATGGAATGGGAAGTGAGACCCCAATGCATCCTTCTCGAACTCCATTACATCCATATATGACTCCTATGAGAGATCCTGGAGGTTTGCTTGAGTTATTTTTGTAGGGTTCAAACTTGGGTCTCTTAATTTGTTACTAAATGTAACTGCTATTTGCAGCAACACCCATTCATGATGGAATGAGGACACCTATGCGTGACCGAGCATGGAATCCTTATACACCAATGAGTCCTGCAAGGTTTGTCTAGACATCTCCCTACTCCTTTGAGCTTATGTAGTTTACCTTTTTTTTCCCCTTGTTTCACGTTTTCACTGGAGGACCTGTTGTCCTTTGGCTTTATACTCTATGTTTCTTCTTGCATCCAAAACTAAAGAAAAGTTGGGACAAGATGTCAAAGTCATTTGACTATTTGAGAGATACTAATGAACAAAACAAAAGCTATCAGAGCAAAAAGTTCATATGTTATATAAAATATTGCTAAAGTGCTTATGGTGACCAGTTTACAGTTTGCTGTTCTAAAGTATATTTTGTAAATGTCATTATCATGTTATTAGTTGTAAGGTGACATTGTGATGAAAATTAAACCAGGGATAACTGGGAAGATGGAAATCCAGGCTCTTGGGGTACCAGTCCACAGTACCAGGTGAGGAGTCTTACCAAGTTTGTCAGATACTCTCTCCATGCATCATGAGGAACCAAAGTAATTTTTTTGGTTTGTCTTTTTCCTTCTTTCTTGCTAATCTTTTCAGCCTGGGAGCCCTCCTACACGGGTTTATGAAGCTCCAACTCCTGGTGTTGGTTGGGCCAGCACTCCTGGTGGCAATTATAGTGAAGCTGGGACACCACGGGACAGTTCAGCCTATGGTACCACTGTCTATTTCTCCTTTAAATCAATGCAATATTTGCAGATATCATTTGGTACTGACTTTCTGTTTTCTTCATGGGGGACGGGTCTTGCAGCCAATGCTCCCAGTCCATATTTACCATCAACTCCTGGTGGACAGCCTATGACACCAAACTCAGTATCTTATCTTCCTGGCACCCCGGGAGGGCAGCCTATGACTCCAGGAACTGGTGGTTTGGACATGATGTCCCCAGTTATAGGTACATATTCATGTGTTCTTATCAATATGCTATGACGGACATAAATTTGTATTTTATAATATCTTGGTTTTGTGACATTTATATGGCTTTCTTGCAATAAGTATGTGATTATATGTAATACATTGTATTTATGATGGCTGGTTAACTTACAAGTAACAAACTTGATCTGAAATGGAGAGCTGGTGTTGGGGTTACTAGAGTGGATGTGGAATAAATATAATTCTGATGTTGATATTGTCTACAAAAGAGGTTTAATATTCTATTCTTGTTATTGTGTTTTTATATGTTGATGAGTTATGTTCCACATTTAATTTTTGATTTGTTAATTCAAATTTAATTCGTCTCATTTGATTATGATGACTGTTCGGTAACAGCAATCATGATCAAGAATTTATTACTTAATTTGCAAAACCCTCCCAAGCAATCATGATACTTTCTTGGTCTCACTGTATTGTTTCTGGATTGTATTAGCTTAGATTTAACACATGACATTGTCATTTGTTCTTTCAATGAGCTTAGCTTGCCAATTTGATGGTTTAATTTGTTGTAGGTGGGGACAGCGAAGGACCATGGTGTATGCCAGACATTTTGGTCAATGTACGCAGGTCTGGAGAGGAATCTGTTATAGGTGTCATTAGAGAGGTGCTTCCGGTATGTTACACTGAGCCTGCTTTTCCCCAGTTTTGCTAGTAAATGCGTGGTTGATTCATTGAGATCCGAATGCCAGAGATTTTAGAGTTGTGATAAGTTCTGCTGAAATATTTACTTTGGAAAAACTTGGGCCGGGTTTGTTTGGTTTGGGAGGGAAGGGAATGAGGGCCTGAAATAGCTAGACCATGGTGTAACTAAAAGGATAATTTGGAGGGCATTGGCTAATTTTTGTTATATGCCTTATTCTGTGTTGTTACACTATAATGCAATATCCTCTCGGAGAAACTTATTCCGTTGTATTAATTGGGGCATTGACATTACTACCTTTTTACAGGATGGCTCTTGCAGGGTAGTCCTTGGATCAAGTGGGAGTGGGGAAACAATAACAGCCCTTCCTAATGAAATGGAGGCTGTCGTACCAAGAAAGTCAGACAAAATAAAGATCATGGGTGGGGCTTTACGGGGTGCTACAGGTAAGTTGATTGGTGTGGATGGCACTGATGGCATTGTTAAGGTAGATGACACGCTCGACGTGAAGATTTTAGACTTAGTCATTTTGGCAAAATTAGCTCAACCATGATTAGATTCTTGTAGAGCTATAATTATTTAATGCATATTTTTCCCCTATATGTGCCTGGTTGGGCATGTTTTGATTTTCTCCTTTATGCACTCTTTCCCTTCATTCTCCACTCGTACCCCTGTACAAGGAGTAAAACAAAAGAGCTATGAAACAATGACAAACCGTTAGAACAGGAATGAAAAAATTGAAATGAGGATGCCTTTAAATTCAATCGTAAATTTATTTTCTATATTTGGGAAATTTCATTATCCATAGATGAAGTATGAATTATTTTTTTTGGTAGGAAAAATTGCAGTGATTAATTTTTCATATAAAATGAACCTTATTTTAAGGATAATGATGGGGGTCAGTTGATATTCCCACGTCTTGGATTATATTGGCTTAAGGTAAAATTTTTAAAAAATAAAAATAAATAATTTAAAAAATAAAAAATAAAGATAATAAATATGAATAAACGTGTAAGAATAAAAAGATAAATATAACATTATTCTATTTTAAAGTAGTGCTGGCGGGCAATAACTATGAACACTACATACATACAAGGTCGAATAAATTTGAAAGATGTAATCCTGCCCCTTGCATGTTCCGCTTAAGCTTTTAAGGAGTCCCGGATCTTATCCAACACAATATTCCTTTTAAGTTTTTCAATTTTTCTTTGTAGGGTAGTGATAGAATGTTCCACTTCACCTTTTGTTTGTGTCTGAAATTGAAAACAAAATCAAAAGTGCATCTAAATGAATAAGAAAAATGAATGCTGACATATATCGCAAAAATCTATTTGATTAGAAGTATTAGACTAGCATCAAATTAAAATAACTCTAGCCAATTTAATCATTATCCTCGTGTCATTCATCAAAAACATCAAGCAAGAAAACTAAGGGAGACTGAAATTTACGAGATATTGAAGAAAAAACGACATGAAATTAAGAAATCAAATACAAATTCAAGGTAGATTTTCTTTAGTATCTGGGGAGGACTGGCTCCCCATCCCCTTGATTTGCAGCATCTCTTTTAGTAAAGGCATTTATCCACGCTACTGTCAGCTGGGCAAAAGCAATTGCGCAAAATGATGGGGCAAACTCCGACTGAAGGCTGTGTATTTACGCGAACTGATCTGCTAGAGCTAAAACAATTTGTAATCAATCAAAGAACAACCTTTCTCTCTCACAGAAGCCAGAGTGATGATAATCAAAAATTGTTTAATCCCACGGTTGCGATGGAGACAGTGTCGAACCATTGTCTTTATTTTTAAATTTTTATTTTTATATCATTTTTATTTAATAGGTTATTAAATTTATTTAAAAAATTATAAAATATGAGTATTTTGTAGAAATAATATAATAGAAATAAATTTTCCGTATTAAGAAAGGTTGTTACTCCTGTCATCGTTGTTACCCTCTTGTACAAACCCGCTTACTTCTACTCTGCCCCTCTCGTACTATGTTACCACACGCTCCATTCTTTCAGCATTTCCATTCTCTCCCCCATTTTCTCTCTGTTTCTTGCTTCTGGGCCTCCTCCTTCACAGGACCTATTTAAGCTTCTCCAATGTTTGTGCTTTACAAGTTTTGAACACGATTTTCAGAGTAAAAAATCTTTCTTTTAGAAGCATGGTTGAGCGATACAACTAAGACCGGATTTGTTTTAGAGATATTTTGTGCAGCCTTAGTGTACATAAACTTACCATTTTCGGGTACAGCACAGTAGTTCACGTTTGCGTGAAAATGGAGAGGAATTGGGGCTGCTTGGATCACGCTAGCCAACAGATCCACTGAGAAGTTCTCAGGCGTTCCTTACGTGTTACTACACTGCTCTACTGCCTCCTTTCTGCTTGGTAAGCTTCTTGCTCGTTCGGTGTCTATCCATTTTTACCCCAAAATCTTCAGTCAAATCACATGTCCTGTCATTATGGTGCCTAATGTTCTCATTTCGTCCATTTTATATACTGATTGTTCACTCTTTTATATATTTTCTCTACTCCTTTTATCACAATTTTTTTTTTTAATTTATAAGAAGAGAATGAACTTCTCTTTTATACATCTAGAATTATCCTTGTTTTCTTTACCTTTTTGTAATTGAATAGAAAAAATAATTTCATAATTTTTTTTAATTACCAAAAATCTATACTTAATGTCTTGATAGTATAAACAGTTACATTTATAAAATTAAATAAATTTATTAATATAAATTGAGTTGCAAAAATTAAATAAAAATAAAAATGATGAAACCCTTAAATAAATATAAGCTCACAAAACATCTTATATTAAATTGACACAAATTTTTGTTTCAAGTGCAAATTTTTTGGTTTTTATAACTTAATTTATGAAAGTGAATAAATTTAATTATTTAAATTTTTTAAATATAAACATTGTAAATGTCAATTTATAAAAATCTGCTTGTAATTACAATTTGATCGGATAAATATTTTAGTCCTACATGTTACTTTAATTAAGAAAAGTCTTGCTATCATATAGGAGTAGGAATGTTTGTTAATCCATGAAAGTAAGTGTGATCCATGGTGCGGGTAATCTGCTTTTATTTGTTCCATTAAAATTTAAATGATTATGTTTTTTTTATAAAATGAATTTTATAAACATATATTTAAAAATTAAATTATTAAATTTATTAAATTCACATATTAAATTGTAAAACATAATTAATATATATTGGCCTGAATTTATTAAATATAAGTTTATTGGGATGTTATTTTGTGAAAGGTAGTTTGGTTTTCCCCCTCAATTTAATCTTGGCATTATTATCAAAAAATTTAAAAAAAAAAAATCTCCTCTATCTATTCTTTATTTTTGTTAGGTTACCAAATGAAAAAAGGAAAAACAAATATTAAAATGGTTCATTCTACGCAAATGAAGTTTTGATTTTTATTTGTTGTTTAGTGATCTACAGGAAAATGTTGGATGTATAATTCAATACGTAAAGCATCTTAGTTTTTTGGTTGGAAATGACAGTAATACAATGCTACACAATAACTAGGGAAATGCTGTCTTAGAGAGAAGAAATTTTTATGAGAGAAAAAGGATGAAAAAAGAATGTAAGAATGTATGCAGTCAATATAAAAAATTTAAGTACATATATATCATTACTCCAATAACTATTCTAGGGTAAGTTGCCCCAAAATTATTGAGCTCTGTTATATCTAAGTTTTTAAAATTATATATTGAATTATGTAGAGTAAAAAAATAAATAAAATTTATTGGAAGCTTATAATTTTATTTAAATTTAAAAATAAATATTATGTACTTTATAAGATGATATAAAAAACATGTTCTATTCTCATGGTAAACATATCATTAGCCATTAGGATGCTACCCAGACCATGCGGAGCCGTAGGGAGATCATGAAAGATGTAAACCATGGTTGACCAAAGAGTCTGTAACAGAATTTGCTTCCCTCAAGTGTGTTGCGCGTGGACTCGCCAAGTTTTTCCAATGAGATGATGGAAAGAAGAAGAAAGGCAAGATTCTTGGGTTCTGCTTTGGGGGCAATGCAACTTATTGTGCTTCAGACGCCGTGACAAGAAATGTACAGCAAAGAAGCCCACACTTGTCTGTAAAATCCACATACCTGTCAGTTTGTAGGTTGGAAATTTAAGAGCCAAGACTGTGATACTGCACTAATTTGTATATTCCTTCTCAAACGCTACCCCCACCGGCACTAGGAATCAAACCCAACAAAATCTAGCATGTATCGTAAATTAAACTCTTCTTTGTCTACATCAACTTGTTTGACTTGGCCGTCATCCCATGACACAACACCAAGTTGCTCCATTGCTAAACCTTGAATATGCAAATCTTGCCACAATAATCTGTAACAACTAACGATCAATTCGTTGGAAAACAAACAGGAAACGAAAATACGGAAAGCAAAATGAAAATTATTGTTTATCAATTCTATACAAAATTGAAGTCCCTGGATACACACATATAAAACCCTTACTTGCATAGGTGATCCAAATGACCTTAATTCTTTTAGGAGAAGGAATCCAACTTAACTGATAGCTTAATTACACTATCTCTATTTCTACTTGGAATAAGAAAGCAGTAATTTATTGACACATAACTACAAATATATATATATATATATATAATTAACATGTACCGTAATTACAGCAACTTAACCATTAAACTAAGCTCATATGACTAAAAGAGATAACCTAATTTAAGAGGATCTCATTTTCTATGATCCCCAAGAATTTCTACTTCTTTTTTTTTTATTAATTCTTTTGGTGAGAGAGAAAAATACGATTAGATTCTTAGAAAAAGTAGACAAGAAAAGAGTAAAATATTATCATTAGTTATCTATATTATTAACAATATTAAATTTCATCATGAAAATTAACGAGCCTCTGATCTTTATATTTCAGAGTCCAAAAGTTGGATATTATAATTCATTTTTTTAAAAAAAAAAAAGGGTTGTCCGGCTTCGATGATTGGGCTACTTTAGCTCTTGGATTATTACAAGCAAATCGCTCTGAACCCAAAGGACAAACATGAGGTAGCCCATTAGAATGCAGTAGCCTGCAGTTCCTTCGCCGTGGCGCCCTAAACATGATTTAAAAACCAAAGGGAAAAAAAGAAAAGGTCCTATTGCCTACACGCAATGTATTTATCTAAACTCGAAGAAATTCAACCCCTATTCACTGGATTGTGGGATTTAGGCGTTGCTGAGGAAAACGAGTGTCCCTTGATCGGTGAAAGTTGATGGCTTTGACCAATTATCGCTAATTAATGTTTTGAGTTGCACAGGAGTTTATTAATTAGCTTCAATTGCATCTTTTCGGCTCTTAATTATGATTTATGAGTGTTGTACATAACCATCATATGGGAATTGTCCTTGGCAGAAAGGATCAGCATCGCCCAGATTCCTCTGAGGATTTGTGATGGGGTGATTGGAAAGAGTGAGCCATTCTTGTTTGAGCACAGATTTTAATTTCCCTACGTTTCACACAGCAATGTGTCAGTGAATCTATGCCCTACCATGAGAGAAACAATTTAGCCACGTCTCTTCCACCCATGTTTCTTTTACAAATGTTATGTGAGTGGAGGATAAGCCAATAGATGAGGATGTAAAAGAAAGAAATCAATGACTAATTTTAAACCACATCATAAATTGAAAGTGAAGTATAAGTATAAGGATGTGGATTTAAAAGTGCTCAACCATGAGCTCTCAGTTCAAGCTGGAAATTTTGTTGAGAAAGATTAAGTACACAAAGTATTCTGATCACTAATAACTATATACATTCTCTAATGAAAGCATAAGTTTATTTATGTCGAAACATGAGATCTAATGATCTATGATACATGTATTAAAACTACACAAACTCCCTACGCTCAAAACCTCTTCCCTTAAGTTGGAGGCTCTTTCGCCGGAACCGACCTTGGAACCTTTTTCGCATGCTGATCATCTCCCTCGGCTTCAACCTTCTATTGCCAAAACAATATATATTACTCCTCACAGATCATTTTGTTCAGAAAATGAATTGCACGTTTGTAATAATAAATCAAATATAGATTTCCCGGGGGGCCGGGGGGGGGGGGGGGGGGAATTATGGGAGTGCATGTAATGGACTAAAGTTGGAGCGCTAAAAAATACTGAAGTGAAGAACAGCTAGCAGCTGGTAAATACTCACAGTCACAGCAGCGTCGTTGTTCAGATTCAAGTACTTTTTGGCTGCTTCAGCCTGTAAATTGACAAAGCCTATGTATTAATTATGGGTCTGTGTGAATGTAACACTTTTAAATGAATTGATGCAATGAAGCATAAGAAGCTAATTAAAGAGACATACCCATATCAGTGCAAACTGCTGTTTGGTAAGTGTGCGGGGTTCAGATTCCATCTGTATAAAAGAAGCTGAAGTTGTTTCCACTTGCTTTTGTTGCTGCTGGCTTTCCATTGTCTAACCCAAATCCCTCTCTTCTCTTATGAAATCTATACTTGTGTAATGTTTCTTGAGCTCATCAGAGTGATGCATACTCTGCCCTTTATAACTGAGATTTGCGCTGTGAAACTGATCAAGCGCATGCAAGAGTGAATAAGAGAGAGAATTGACGTGGCGTCTGCATGTCAAAGGTAGAGTGACGTGTATTACTACTGTGATATTTCAAACAACTGGCTATCAAACTGCCTTCAAGGTAACGGTGGAGGGGATCCGGATTCCTGATTTTGAACCTCAAAATCAGGATACAGTAAAAAGATAAATAAATAAAAAATTATGAAAAATTATATTAACCAATGAAAAAAGTAAAATTTATATATTATATTTAAATCTAAAATCAAGAGATAAATAGAAAGTTAAAATCGGCGGACTGTGTTCCATTAATAATTATAATGGTAAAAAAGCCAACATTGCTCACACTGTAAGTAACCTCAAATCTGGTGCTTATCTACCAAACTTCTCATCCATTTTTCCAAGGGAGGATTTGGATCTCTCATTTTGAGGTCTAAAATTAATAGTGTAAAAAGTTATATATATGTGTGTGTATATATATATATATATATATATAAATTAAGATAGATAAAAAATTAATTACAGAAAAAATAAAATTTATAGATTAATTTTAAATGTAAAGTTAGATTAAAATGTAAAGAAAAAATTGAAAGTACACAATAAAAGAGTGATATATATAAAATTAAAAAATTAATAAAATAAAAAATTAAATTTATAAATTAAATTCAGATATAAAATAAAAATAAAAATAAAATGACTAAACGCAAACATAATAAAGATAGGATCTAAATCCCACTGCTAGCATACTTGCCTTGAGATCTTAATAGGAAACGATACAATTTTACGGGCCCTCTATTTGTACCTGTCTTTGGGGTATTCTAATTAACCCTGGCTCTTGTTTCATTGGATAGCATTTATTACCTTCATTAATTGGTTTAGTAAAAGTAAAATTTCTTTGGATTAATTTTAAGAATGGATTTCTAACTTTAATTGCAATGGAAAGAAGTAGATATTATTCCTTTCAGTGCAAATTACTTGTTGTTTTAGAGTCTTTTTAGTATTTTTTAATTATTATTTTTTAAAATCAAAATAATATTAATTATTTTTTTAATTTTACAAACTATTATTTTTATAAAATGTTCAACTAAATTTCTTTTTCTCTTTTACTTTGATTCTTTCGATGAAAGAGTAATTAAAAAGATAAAAAGCATTTAAGATAACTCAATGACTTTTTTAGTTTCTCAAACGAGAATTATTTAAAACTGAAAAAAAAATATTATTTTAACTTAGTTACAGCTCAATTACAATCTAACTGTTTTTGAGCATTTCTGGAACAATTAGATTGCTTTGCTTTTGGATATGGATATTGCCTCACACTAGTTTTCCTGGGCCCTGCTCTACTATCTTATTCTTCTCTTGTTTAGCATAAACAGAACTTGATTAATTAAGTAGCAAAGATGAATTTGGGAATGTTGATATATGAATTAATAGTAGCATTTCTGTTCTTTGGTGATTTGCTTTTAGGACTATGTATGTATGTAGTTTTTATTATAAAAGCAATAAAAAAAATCCAGCGAGTTTAAATCAAAATAGCCTCATCTTTTATGTAATTTGATCATGTAATTATATATCTTCCAATTTATTAAATTTGAGAAAAATTAGTTTCACAAATTTTCACAAAATTAACTGAGTTTTAGGATTTAGCATGGGTCGAGTCAGGTTTAGATTGCAAAATAAAAAGCCGAATGAAACTGACTTCAAATGCATCCAAAATTAACTAACCTCCCCAATGAAACCGAGATTTTCAGGTTACTCGAGTTTCAAAAGTTTGCTTATGTTTCATCGGATTCACTTCACTGCCATAAAGGTGGTATAATGGGCTGTAGAAAAATAAGCTTAGAGGCTGATAATAAGCGTGCTCGATCTTGATCTTATCAAGAAAGATTGTTACTCCTGTGATCCTTGTTACCCTCTTATCAGCAAAAGGAATGTTTATTTTTGTAGGAATTGGGTGGTTAATCTCAAGCATTACTTTTCATGAAGGGAATGTTGTAGTAGACTGTCTTGCCATTTTATTTATGGCCCGCCATAGGGATCCAGATCCTCGTTTATGGGAGTTAAGTTAGGGCTGATGGTTCTACTTGATCCTCTTGAATAAAATATTTCCTATCGGCCACTGATTCTCAGAGTGCTTGTCTCTCTCGTTTGGCTTTTTCTTAGTTTGGGCTTTACACACAAAAAACAAGGATCATGAAGAAGGTGCATAAAAATATCATTTCTTGTTGCCTTGAAGAACACAAATTAGTGCTAATTTATTTGCTTTCCAATTGCTAATTAACTTCAATTTGTCACAGGCGGTGGTGGAAGGCAAACAAAGAATTAAATGAGAGTTTCTCATCATTTCCAAATATATTCTTTCAAGCAATCAAATCACAGACACAAAAGCTACAAAATAATTAATGAAGATCAAACTCCAATCTTCGCACTAAATGACATAACCGAAAAATCATATCATCAACATTTTGCCTTAAAGGCAATCCATATAAGTAAGGCCAAAGTCTCTCTTACGGACACAGTTATTCGAATATTAGTTGTTAATTACAAAAATAACACTACTCCGCAAGTAATCCCAGATGTGCGCTTACACACAGTAACTGTGCTCACTAAAGCATCCGGCTCCCGCAGCTTGGAGCCACCTCGACCCCTTGGCCCCGCTTCCTTGGCAGCTGCATATTCAGCAGCGGCCTTCACTCCCTGAAACCATTAAACAAACCAATTATATATCACTTAATTTGTTCTGTAACTCATCACCGTTTCTGTAAATTCTAATTTTTAAATTCACATAAACTCTTGAGAACAAAAACGCTTACAGTGACTGGAGAATTTCCAGCGTTTTCCTCCTCCTAAGCTCCAATATGCATTTCCATCTCTGACTGCATATATATAAGATACCCAGAATAAAAAAAAAAAGTGATCGTGTATATATATATATATATATATATATATATATATATGTATGTATGTATGTATGTATGAATCAAACACGTAAACTTCTGGAGGGATATAAGTGCCCACCCTTAACTTTTCAAATTGCTCCCTCGTTAAAACTTGAGATTGAGAGGGCACAGATTTCTGCCTTTGAAGCTATGGAGGAAAGTTGCTGGCCATTGCAGGTTAATAGATTTTGGTGTACTGTACTATGTGGAGTTAACTGTGTGTGTGCCCCTTAACTTTTCAAATTGCTCCCTCGTTAAAACTTGAGATTGAGAGGGCACAGATTTCTGCCTTTGAAGCTATGGAGGACAGTTGCTGGCCATTGCAGGTTAATAGATTTTGGTGTACTGTACTATGTGGAGTTAACAGTGTGTGTGCCCTAATTTATAACCAATAAGAGGTAGTGAGAGTCAAAGAGGGCTGATGAAGGAAGGGGCCACTGTGAGGCGGAGTTTGGCACTGTTCGTCGTTGGGTCAAAGGAAACCGTCGTCCTCGCTTTTGGTGTTTTAGTCTTCAGCCATTTAATCTAATTCATATAATAGCATAGGGCTCAGAAACTCACACGCCATTGCCAGTTACATTATCAAACAGTGGTTTCGTTCAAAACCGGGGGCACTCCTCTTTGCTTCAATGCTGGCGAGAGGAAGCTAGAGAACGCGTTACTGCCTTTGGTTTGGTATAAGCCATTAGAAATTTGAATAGTTAATTTGTATGATCATATTTTAAATTTAAACTTGAGTGCTGCTATGCAATAACAACAAACAATTAAAAATAAAAGGCTACTGAAATCATACACAAGTAATTAAGTGTTATACAATCATATTCCTCCTCCATGTTTGCTTGAAAATGAAGCTTCATATACTCTGATTACCTAAGTGCCCACCAATTAAGACTAGGCAAAGATAACTTCCCCTGGTAATATATAATTTTTATCATGATGAATTAATGCATCTAGTTTAAAGAACAATATATATATATATATATATATATATAATCATAATAATGTTGAGCAAAATGTAGTCATGGTTGATTTATTTATTTTTAATTATATTAATGAAGATGATGAATGTCAACAATAAAATAAAAAACAACACACGACAAATTATTTGTTGTTCTCACTTCAATAATTAAAATAAATTATTAGAGTGCAACAAATGCAACAAAATATTCTTTAATAATTACAATAAACTATTAGAATATAACAGTATACATCAAATTATTCTTTATTTGTTATTATACAGTTAAATTAAAATGTCAAAACAAAATTTTTGTTAAGGTATTTGTCAAGCTCAACATTGAATATCCATTTAATTTTGTCATTTGCTGATCCTTCATTGATAATGTATGTGGTAAGGTTTTTGGTGTTTATTGTGGATAAGGTAATCAATATAATTCTATTTGCATAAAAATATTTTGTGGACTAGTTAATATATGTCCAATATATCACAAAGCTGTGCAACATTTTAATTTCTTTTTTTTAATCCATGACAATTCTAAACACTATCATTATGAACATCTCTATTCAAGCTCAAATTTATTATCAGTTAGATATATAAGTTTTCATTTGCAAACTACAAAAATTTAACGATTTTCAGGGGTTGACAATTAAAATTGAGTTAAGTAATAATAACCGTACGTACGTCATCTTTATATATTATATCAGTTTGATTTTATATGACAGATATTAGTACATGTGGTTGTAAGGTCCAACGAAGGGAGTAAAAACGGTGAAAAAGCGTTTGTTACAGTACTTGTGGCAAAGCAGAACATAACAATTCAAGACGGTGGTCCCTGTGGGAAATGCAAACTGCGATTAAAAGGCACAGAAAAGCTATATAATATACGTCAGTTGATCAAAGTCAAATTTTAGAACTATCAAATTCAGATTCATTATGCCATTAATTTGCCCTGATAGGTAATTTCATACGAGGTATCCCAGGCCGTCACTTGCACCAGACACACTTCTACTATTCTACTAATTTCTAATACAACATCTCAAAATTCGAAATTTCAATACTAGACTATATATACCATCATCTTCAACCTGCAGCTGCACTCCTAGCTTCTCACTCCAGCATCTTGGCTTCACCCTTTGAACCTGCAGCTTCTTTTGTGTCTGCATTTTTTGCGGTGGCCTCCGCTTCCTGAAACCATTAATTAAACAAATAAGCAAAAATGGAAACCTCGTCTGCCCCTCTAAACTTTAATTGGAGAACTAATCTTCAACAGAACCTTCCTTTAATTCAATTTTGTCCCCAATTATCAAAATACTTACAGCTGCAGCTTTGGCCTCCTCCTTTTTGGAGTGCAGAAAGAGAGCTGCCTACACAGATACATGTAAGAAGAAAGTTACGTGCATATATGTATGTATAATTATGAATTCATATGCAGGCTTGTGGGTAGAATTAGCACATACTCTGAGCATCTCATATTGTTCCCTGGAGGCAGTGCGACGCTGAGAAGGCGAGGAGTTCTGCCTGGGGATTGGGGGAGGTCGTCGGTTGCTGGCCATTGCACTGTAGAGTTAAGAGTGGACTTTGTCACTGTGGAGTGTGTTGAGCTAGATGAGACTGCGCCCCTACCTATTTATAAGCAATGGGGCTGCGTCTGTGACTGTGAGTGTGAAAGGAAGCTAAAATGTGAGGGAGAAAGCGTTTAGGAAGTGCAGGTGACAGGGATTGAAGGAGGTGGTCATTACGAGGCAGAGTCAGCAGAGTTTGTCTCCGTCTCAAACTTAACCGTAGCTCGCCCTTGGCGGTGGTGGCACTTTGTTTTGTTCTATAGTTTTTCAAACTATTACGTATCACTTCAGGCCAAAGTCCATTCACGCTTTACTCATTCTGAAACCGGGAAGCCACTGTCACTCCCCTTCGCTTCCTCAAATTTTCTTTTTTAAATTTTCCCATATTTGTATATAATGTATGGCCTTTATATCTAATAGATTTATATTTTATAAACTGATAGTTTATAAAGACCCGAGCATCTAGCTCAAGTGGTCATTCGTGGTGCCTGTATCCCTGGACTCCTGGGTTCATTCCCCAACTCCCCTTACAAAGCCTCTAGGCTCGCTATGTAATAAAAAAAAACTGATAGTTTATAAAAAATTTTAGGAAACTCAAATCTTTGTGGCATCATATATAGAAATAAAAAAGAAAGTCAACATATATCAATATATGAAAATTAAAGTGTATTTTTATGGTACTCTAAATTATGGTTATATTGGATACCGATAGTTTAAAAAAGAGTTTTCAAAATTTGTAAAATATATATAATCAATTTTTTTTAAAATTCTGTTCAATAAAAAAAATATTACTTAAAATATACGCTAAATATTTGACGATATATATTTAGATATTTCATTATGGCACTAGTATGTGACTTTATTCTAAAGTACTCTAGTCTATCGTATTCTTCTTATTAATATTTGCTGATTATGTACAAATTTATGAATTATATAGATACTTAAATAACGAAAATTTTGTTATATATTATCTCTCTTTTCGGTTTTTTACACTCATTTTTTGGTAAGAATATACTAAACAAAATTTGTCAACCAGAGTTTAAACTAATTACATAATATAAAGTCCAAGTTGTATATATCTTTGTAACCAAAGTCAACTATCTAATGTATCAATTAAAATTTCTAATATTTTTATGATTAATTATGATAATCACTTGGGGGCAGAAGTTTATCTTTTGATTTTGTTTTTATTCTTGAAATAATATTATTTAAAAATTATTATTTTGAGTCACACAATTAATATACGTACAGACTATTACAGTACTATCACATATTTAAACAATGGTTAAAAGTTTTGTATTGTATATGAAATAATTGCATTATTATAATTAGATATATTTAATTTGATAATGTGAAGAGTTTCCTACTCGTAAGACATATCGAATGTAAACTCAATCCCAAATGAAAGTGCAGGTTTGTGCGACATTTGCTAGGAGCAATGGCTGCAAATTATGACACTTACAGATTAGTCACGGTTTTCCCAACTTGACCATATACATAAAAAAACATAAAATAATATTGTCATTATTAATTTTTAAAATTATTATAATTACTATAATGATACTGTTACTATAAACGTTTAACAATGATTTTAAAATTTATAACCATTAATAAAGTATTGATCCAGTAAAAATAAATTATATTTTAAAATATCTTAAATAATTTATTAATATAAATTTAAAATTAAAATTATTTTTATTAAAAATATTTATTAATTTATTGTTATTATTCTCTTATCTAAAAGTAAGAGAATATATTTTAAAAAATAAAAAAGTTATATTCATAACTGATAAATAGTTAATATAATGATAACTAATTATCTCTCAAATTGTCATCCAGAACTGAAAGGACCTTAGTACACATTAGACGCACTTGAGCTACTATCATATTATTTAACGTGCTGAAAAAAGTGCATGTCCATACACAAGCGGTTAAACTTGTACTGAATCACTGATCATGAGTGTCTTTCTGTCTGTACTTTGCAGCCATCAAATCAATCAATAAACTTATCACAGTGGCTGATTGTCTCCACCATTCATGCCTGCTTTCACTTCTGCAATTTCATCTGCTGGCTTTACTCCCTGAAATCACATATATGGTGAAGAAAAAATAAGAGATTAGCCTCGGTATCTAAGGCTAAGTGAAGACTGCTCAAAAGAACTTCATGTTCTTACAGAAGAATCTCGAGGTTTCTCCTTCTTCATATGGATTACGACCCCGGCCTAAGTTAATCAAAATGAGTCATGCATAATATATAATTGAGAAGAAATGTCTAAGTTAATCATTAACTCCAACGGAAGGAAAAGAAAAATCATCAAACACATGCATTTCTGAACTCGTTGGCTACTGCTTAAGTTTATACTTAACTCTAATTGAATCATATTGTTGCTTTGATATTGTGAGAGGCACCAAAGGCACCGAGTTCTTCCTTGGAATTTGTGGAGGTCGGTTGCAGCTGGCCATTGCATTAGATAGATATAATGTGGTAGAAGTGTGTGTGTGTGTCGGGCTAAATGAGTGTGCGCCTTTTATAAGCAAGCAAAATTGGCCTACGATGAGTGTGCGTGAGAGAACTATTGAAGAGCGATGGGAGAAACAGGGAGTGAGTGGCAAAAACTAAAGGACGTGGCAACACTGGTAAGCTTGTGGAGGAGGCAAGGAGACGTGTATTGCTACAGACTTCAGACATTTGGCACACCTTTAAAATGCTGAGTTGATAAGGGAAAACAATACTAAAATTGAGATGTGACAAAAACATCCTTGCTCTACTTCAAGTTCATAGGCTAATGGACTTGAGATTTTCTTAGCAAGCCAGGGGGATGATTTTAGAAACTCTTCAATTTCTTATATTTCATTTTTAGTGTTTATCTTACAGTAGATTTAAGTGATGTTACTTTACCTTTCTTGAAAAATGTCTAAAACAATTCATTTTGGATGTGAATTAGTTTTATATATAATCAATAGAAATACAAAAATATTGTAAAAAAAAAAATTTAAAAAGTAATGTTACTTACACACAATTTACTGTATAATTATTACACAAGATTAATTAGAGACTACTTTTTATTAGTTTTTAATAGAAATATTATGTAATTTTTATACAATTAAATAATGTATATCTATCTTTTTCCATAAATTCTGCTTTCTTAATCGGCAGAGACTTTAAAATTAATATATTTGGACACTCACAAAAAAATTTTAATACATTTGGAAAACAAAGTTGTTAGGGGACATATGTACATGTCAAAGGTCTAAAATTTAACCTTCTATTTCATTTAATGGTAAATCTAGTTCCTATACATGGAAAGCTGCATATATGTCCTTCACCGAGCTCCGCCACTGTCACAGATGATTAATTAGATTGAGAGACCACTGTGAAGGAAGTCATATGTATAATAACTAACAAAGTAATATAGATCAAATTGAGGGCATGCATGCACGCCGTTAGAACCTCCAACTGCTCTGGGAAAATTCTTTTTCCCTGCATGGAATTTGGCCTTTCAAACCTTGCCGGTCGCCTGCTTTGCCATGGGATTTCTCAACGGCAAAGTGCTTACTGTGCACATGAATTGTAGCTATGGTGGGCTGCTGAGATTGTGAATGTACATACAAGAGCGAGAGTGAGAGTGATCAATGAGGAAGAGACAGAGCTATGCGTGAGTATATTTGGTATTTTTAAAAATATGACAAACTTTGAAACAAACTTTGTCTCTAAAGTCAAGCGAAACCGTATGTTGTTGCCTGTCAACGGTGCAATTTGTTTTGCCAGTTTTTGGCTTCTTCTACCTTAGCGGCTATATCAGCCTAGCTAGGTCACGCGGTGCCGCCAAGATTGCTCACGTTGTGAGGGCATCTATATTATATATGCTTACCTGCCTTAATTAAGATTCTTAAAACGTTTGCAGGTCCACCAATTTGTCTCTCTAATATGTTGAGCTGCCATGGTTGTTGCTCTATTGAATCATATTTGGCAATAACTGAGTTGAAAGCATACCACAACACAAATAAGGCAATAAATCAAATTTCATGTGACACTGACCGTTTCTTTCATTTATTTCTTGATTTATTTTATGGGCTCTATTCAAATGTAACAACATTGAGTGTTTCTTGTATATAGAAGGCTTCTTTATAGCTTTATACAAAAACTTTGCATGTAATTAATTTATAAGAGCCACTAATATATAAAGACGTAAGTACATAGAAAAATTAAGAATATAAGAGAGTATGGCATCCGCAATGGAATTGTTTGACTTCTTGTAAAAAAGTTGTAAAAGAGAGACATAATTAGAATTAAGAAAAAAAATTAATAAAAAAGTGAGACACATAAATTTATATGTAAAATAAAGATATAAAAAAATTATTTAGATTAAAATATATAAAAGTCAATTAATTCACATCTGACATCCGTAGAATCCCCTTCTCTCCGTCACTAGCATGATTCACAGTTTTTTTTTTTTCCTAATTAGAAAGCCTCTGCTTAAGAATAAGAATGTATTTATTGGTTTTATTCCATTTGGATTCCTACGCTAGGAATTAATAAAGAGGTTTTGAGTGGACAATTGAGTATTAACTCCAATTTTGTGACTAAATAGCTTATAACGTGATATCAATGGGAAATTATTAAAGTTACATTTATACTCTTTCTTTTTTTAAAAAAATTTTATGTGAATTACTTTTTTTGTAGTATCTTCTTATTCTATTGGAAACATATAGTATAGTCTTGGACTTTACACAGAAATAGGTACTGATGATCTCTATAAAGTATAAACCAGACTCCTATCATAATTACTTCATTCTTTGATAAGAAGATGCTAGTTTCTAATTTTATATATATGTGTGTGTGTGTGTGTGTGTGTGTGTGTGTGTGTGTGTGACCATGTACAAGGGATAATTAAGAGGGGAAAATGCTTGATTTGATCTTACTTATATACGGTATGTTATATTATAGAATTTGTATTATTAATTAGTTCATTTGTTTTTAATTATGGTGTAATTATGGATGGTTTTAGTTGCTGACTTATTAATTAGATGAGACACAACGACTTAAAATCAGACAAGGGAAGCTATAATATATTTGAAGATCCATTCATGATTGCAACACATGCACAGAGATTAAACTGCAAACCAAAGCTGAAACACCTCAGACGGAATACCTATTTATTCTAATCATACATTATTATTTAGCATGCCACTGCACCGCTAAACATAGCAACAATACTTTACAGTAGCTACTACAGGCTTCTCACACTATCTGCTCGTTCCATTGCTCGGGCCTGTTTTTGCGTCAGCATTTGTTGGCTTCACTCTCTGAAATAAATTTTTTACACCAACAAAACATGAATAAAAAAAGGAAAGATTCAAGTACAACCTCATCTTCCCTTTAATGAAAACTTTTCAAAAGAAACTGATAAGTCCTTGAAAGGGAAGAGAACTCACAGTTTAATCTCTAAAATTCTTTCTACTCCTTAAAAGTGTGAAAATCGTTCCAAATAGTTCTTCCGTCCAATGCCCCATATATGACCCTAAGTCCGTGGATGATGTGGCACGTTATTTGTCTACGTGGCATATTAATGCATGTGCATCTATTACCCATCTCTTAACCTGTAGTAGACACATTGGAGAATATCAAAATGACGCCATTTTCCCCTTTCCATCTAAGCAGGGTCTTCCATCTCAGCAACGCGACGTCGTTACTCCAATTCTTAGCTAAGAATCATCTCTTTCCTCTGCAAACTCTTGCTGAGCAATGAAGCACCAAAACAAAATTCAGAGGATGGAGGACAGATAAATAATTAGCAATCATTCTTGCTCTTACACTTACATTTGTTGCCATCGCAATGTTTATGTGCAAGCAAATGAAAACATTCAACACAAATGGAGCTCAATCGAATCGAGTGCTGCAAAGAATTCATCGATCTTGTGTTACTGCGGGCGAAAGGTGCTACACCTGACTTCAATGGCAGCTAAGAATGCTGGCCATTATTTCTTTAGATGTTACGGTACAAAGTAAGTGTTCTCATTTCAAATCATTAATTTCCTTTTAATTTGACTCCATATACTGAAACACCATTTGTTTGATAAAACAAATCTTTCACTTGTGGTTTTTTTGAATAGGAGGATGAAATTATGGGTTACGATGCTAGAAGCGAGAACACCACATCACAAAATAAGCTTCATGAACCACCCATGGCAGATCATCAAAGAAAAGTCAGCTCTCAACGTAGGAAGAAGATTGTGGACTGTGGACAGCAATTGCGAAATTTAAAATCAGCTTGATGTGTTCTATTGGGCATGCTTGTGTTTTCTTATTTGTGTGCTGACAAAGTCATGTTGGAATAATGTGGGCAGATAGGTGTAATGTTTTGCACTTTATATGATGTATATTGAGGTAGATTGTGTTACTTAGGTATTAGATTTATACACACCAAAAATGAAAGTATGTAATGTGCTATTGACTAAGAAAATCAATGAGATTTTTGCATTTCCAGTATTCAGCATTGTTAATTACCATCACATAGAAAGCAACCAAAACTGACAAAAATTCATAATTATGGAAATAAAAAAGGATCCATAACAAAAATTATATATATATATAGATAAAGATATCACAAAAGATTCATAACCAACATCATAACAGCCATTAAAAATCAATGGTCGATGACATCTAAGACTTTGAAACACTAGAATGAAAGTGTGCTATTCAATGAGGTGGGCATGTTGTGCATCATCAAGATACAATCAACTTGGTCCGTGAAAGATGAAAAAAGAATTTTGAATGGGTCCTTGAAAGATGTAATTAATATATCCTTAATTATCAATTTAGTTCATATAAAATAATTCTACAATATGCGTACCAATACAATTGAATCTACTCAATTTAACAAATTTCATATCTATGGATAAAAATATCACAAAATATCCATAACTAACATCAAAATAGTTATGAAAGATCCATTGACATTGAAATCTTCCAATAAACCACGTACATAACTTTGCCCCAATAAATCACATGCATAAAAGTCCTAAGCCAATAAGATCACATACATAACTTAGGCCCAATAAGTCGCATGCATAAGTTGTCGTAGGACAATATACCACCGAAAAAATATAATGATCGGTTATTATTTGTGATGAGACCATTTTTGTTTTCAATTATCTAAACTCTTCGTAAAGTCACTCTGTAGATAATGCAAATTCAACTCTTTTCCTAGATGCTACCTCTTTGTTATTTTGTTCTTTGCTTTCAAAGTATTTGTGGGCAACCAGTTTCCTAAAGTTTAGTTTTATTTGGCTTCTTGAGTTCTGGTTAATTTTCCAATAGTTAATTTGAGTTTAAACCAAAATTGAACAACACATAATCAATCATCTCCTCACCTTATATAATAATGACTATCTCCCAATAAATTAACAAAAGGAAGAATTTGAACCTGAGTTTTGCTCAATTCACCCTAGATAACCAAAGCTGAGCCTTGTTCAATCGTTCCCAATCTTCAAATTAATTAATAATCTGGAAATCTGGATCCTGTGACAATGGATCCCATAAGAGATTTACTATACAGTTTGAAACATCTATCGTGATCTGTTCCAAGAATGATTTCTGCCTTCAATGATCGGAGAGCTCATTCTTAGGAATGAAAACAAGGAAACTTTTTTTCCCTTTTTATTCTAGACACGAATCAATAAGGTGGGATATATTACTTAGTAGAGTATTTCTAATTTTTGTCTTTTATAAATCTTTTCTATATTACACTTGTATTAGCTAATTAAGGTTGAAAGTGTAAAACATAAACAACAAACTGAAAGATAGAAGAGATAAAATACAATAAGATAATCATTCTAAAATGTTAAGTGGTTAATTACAATTAAACATTAAGAAGTTTTCTGTCTAACTAACAGCCTGTACTAATAAAATCCTTTTTAATTATGTGGATGATAAAACACTTGATAACTGTAAATTTTTAAATGTCAAATAGTTTGAAATAGATATTTAAATAAGTGATGAATTTTTTTTGTTCTGCATTGTAAGAATATGTGATTAATTTGTCATATAATATTGTCAATACGTTCTTCGTGTTGTATTTGTTATAATTTTTTCATTTTTTTGCTATGCGTTGTTGATATGAAATACAACTATTATTTCGTCATATGTTATCGATATGATATTGAAATTAATGCAACTATAACTTGTTAAAAGTTGTCAACATGATATTTTGAAATTAATACAACCATAATTGTCGTATATTAGCAATGCATATTCATATTGATATGTTCTTTTTGTCATCTTTTGTATGTCGATACCTATACCTAAAATAAACAAAAGAAATTGTTTTGTTTCCAAAAAATTGTATTTTGATGTGTTTGGATAGAATAACTAAAATCATTTTTTAATGTAAAATAACCAAAAAGATATAAAAGTGACTTTTCATTGTAATAGTTGGAGCCTGTGAGCCTTAGCTCACTTGGCACACCGTGGTTTCCACTACGAGCCCAGTGGGAGTTCGAATCCCATATCCCGCTATCCCCTATAGCCACTATGGCCCTTATGTTACCAAAAAAAAAATTGTAATAATTGGATATTTATTAAATAAAGATAAAATAATAAACTCACATCTTATATGAGTAGAATTAATTTTACACAGAAAAAATAAAACTTTTCTCACTCCCACTAGAATTAGTACTTTTTCTGGGTGTTACAAATGCATTGCACTTTATTTGTGATATGCCACTAATCTCTTAAAGCTCCTTTTTTCTCGACCCTCATTTCCTCCATTTTTATCCCAACTTCACGGACTTCTGCAACTTGCAACTGCACTCCTCCATTTTTGGGCTCCGCATCCTCCTCGGCATTTGCATTTCCGGTTGCAGGCTTACTCCCTTGCTGAAAACATAAAGCAAACAAGAGCCACAATTCCAGGAACAGTTTAACCTTTTAATTAATTTTTCCCCCGCTACTGAAAAGTGTTTTATAAGTTCTTAACAGATGAAATACTTACAAAGTGGTTGCTTGCTGCAGATTCTTCCTTGATAATATAAACACCACCAGTAGCGGCCTGGATGACAAAGAAAAAATATCAACTTAGAAAAACAAGAGAAAGCTAATTCACATGTAATTTAACAGACGAAGAAAGATATGTTGATCAAACCGGTTACCTGGAGTAACTCCAATTGCTCTCGGGTAATTGTTCTGCCATGCATGTGATTTGGCCTGGTAAACCTTGCTGGTCGCCTGCTATAAGCCATTGAATATTTCTTAACAAAGGTTAAAGTGATTGAGGGAAATATAAAGGTAGATTGGCAGTGGTGTCTTGTGTAGAGGGCTACGGGTGCCATCTTGGCTTAGTTCGCATGGTTAGAGCCAATGGGATTCTGGTAAGGATCCTATGGTAACAATTTGCAATCTACCAAGAAAAATCAAGAGAGAACTTATTAGGTTGGGTTTAGCGAGGAGAGATTTAGATAGTTTAAAAAAACTGAAGTTCTAAGTATATGAAAGTTGATGGGCAAGGATGGGGGCCAAGGGACAGCCATGAACTACACTGCGGGAATGCTATGTATAAACATTTGGGAAACCCCTCTTCGTCTCAACTCTAAATTGCCGAAGTCCCCACCCAATGAAGGTATTTGTATATATTGAGCTCAGACTCAGACCACACCAAGCATGAGCTAGAAATAGGGGTTTGGGATTGAGTGCGAACATGAGAAAAACAAAGGTAGAGGCAAAGACGTTTGTATTGCAGCAATGATACTTCAGACAGGATAGCAAACAGCTTGGCTGAGTAAAGCGGCCAGCTAGCAAAAACGTCGTGGCCTCTCATCGATGCAGTGTGTCGTGGGCTTCGGGTGTGTGCAACAGTGGTGGTGGTTGCAGCCTCACGCAGTTCAGGCAGTGTAGCTCACGTTCTTTGTTCATGTCCTGCATTGGGTTCCTAAAAGAGACTTTAAACTGTTGCAGTTGCAGCTCCACACACACCTCTCTAATTTGTACATGTCAAACTGGCTGTTGCTCAATTGAATCATATCGGGACCCCCAAACAGGCTGAAATTATCAGACTCAAAATTTCCATGTGACACTAAAACAAACATGAGCGTTTCATACATAATCTCCTTCTTTGGTAGTAACTGTCATATAGCCAGCTGAATAATAATAATAATAATATTCAATCAGATATATATAGCATCTGGTTTAGAACGAGCAATTTTCTTATTCTAAAATTTAGTTTTCTCCCTCACTAAGAATAAAATGGAAATTTTTTAGCAAGGGCAATTTTTTTTTTGTGAATAATATATTGCTATATATAATAGTAGAATAATAAACATTATATAGTAAACGTCTTCCTATCTAGTAATACACCAAAAAAGGTACTAGTCATCCTGTCAAGCATAAATTGTACTTATTCTAAATAGTGTAACAAAAGAATGTAGGTTTTTCCTTTTATTAGAAAAGTTACAATATAAAAATTAAATTTAAAAAAAAAAACAAAATCGAATTCTACCACTTAAATCAAACTCAAGTCTTAAAAAATATAAGTTCTTATGCACTCTTTTTCTCAATCATATATGATTAATTCTAATTACCAGATGAGAAACTAACTTAGATGGCTGTACTCAATTATATTACTTGAATTTGAGTAGCAATATAGTGGGATATTAATTATGGTATTTACATTAAAATTTAACATTTGCTTCTCGATCGGTATTAGTCAATATAAAAGAAAAGACATTCAAAAAATGTGTTAATTTTAAAATTAAAATGGACAATACTTTTATTTTGACCACTACCATCATAATTCGATTATCATTATCCATAAAACCTTGTATGATAGGTAGGGTTTTTGTCATGAAGAAATCCGATTAGGTTGAAATATATTATTATTTAACACAACTTACTTTTGCTAGAGAATATTTATTTTTTTGAACATAATAATTGAATATAAGCAACAAGTTTTGAGGGAGAATTAGCTACGAAGATGCAATGAAAGCTAACATATAATGCCAAAAGACCTTGAAATTTTTTTAGGGAAAAATCAATGGGGTGGGTATTCAGCTTATGCACTAAACCCTGAATAAATGAATTAAGTAACTATGAACATGAACCATATACTTACTCAACTAGTCTTTCATCATAACTAAAATTGCTAAGGTTACGTACATGCTTAATTCTCTCAATATTTGATAAAGAAAGACAGCATATGACAAACTATGCATTTCAAGTATACAAATCAAATCGGACTATTCGATCAATCAGATACAATATTTTGTTGTATGTGGAAGAAATCAGACAATTCGTTAAGATACAACCATTCCTTTGTATATAAATTGAAAAGGAAAGTTCTTTATGATAATGAATAAGATTATATTATTTTGTGTGTGCTATTTATACTTTTTTTTGACGTTTTTACTATTTTTTCGACATTTATCATCATTGTACAATCATTGTTTTTTTAAAAAAAAAAAGAATAATACACTATAAATATGAAAAAAAAATGACAAATTGAAGGATTAACCATCAATACATTTATTATTTAATTAAATTTAGTAAATTTGTGGCACTAGACCAACAGATAGAACTGCTGTTGGAGTCATGTCAACCCGGGTCTACTCATCTCAATTCTGGTCCAAATTCAGTTCGGGTAAAAAAATGTTTAAATTTTTTTAAGTAAAAAAATGTAAATCTAATTCTAACCCTGTGTGCTACATATTAAAATGGGCTACCCTAGAGCCTAAACCTAATTAATTATAACCTTAAATTAAAGTATATAATTTACATGTTAATATAATATAACTATACTATAAATTAATAAATTGCATGTTAATAATTTAATTTTTAAAAAATATAATTCTATATAACTTACAACAAAGTGCAATCAAGATAATATTGAATTAATATCATTAAAATAAACTTATTATTAAATCAAAAATAATGTTAAAAGATTTGAGTTAGTTTAAATTTTTGGAAAAAAAAATTTAAAGGCCCTAATCCCAAAAATTGTTCAATTCTGGACTAACTCGACAAATCAGCCCAAAACAATAGACCTAACCTCCACCAAAAGAGATCATTAGAAAAATTAACATTTCGTAGTTTAAAAATTTTTTTAGTTTGTGAAATAAACAAAGTGATTTTTTTTATTCTTTTAAAGTATTCTTTGCTCAGTAAGTAAGGATTAGTCTTCTTAAAATACTATAAGATGCTTAAATAATAATCTTTCCTAGGCAATTTTTTTATACATGACACTAACTTTGTTATCAGTAAATATTTATATCTTTCTTCAAATTCGATAGCCGAAATTCAGGTGGTCCATGCTTATAAGGAGAGTTCTGTAGGTTTGGCAAGAATATTCGTGTAAGAGGTTGATTTTGAAGAAGTGAATTTTTAGCAACTACCATACGAGTAGCTCATATGCAACAGTATTTGAAGTAAGGCAGTTAATGCAAGTTAATGGTCTCTCTGGGAAATTGCAATTTATAATAATGAATGAGTTGCCAATTTAATTAGCAATGTTTTTAAGCTGATTACTGCATCTATGGCATTTGTGATCAAATACCATTCTTAATTTTACTCATGGCTATTTTTTGAAATGAAAATAAAATTTGCACCTAAGACATAAAAAAAAATTAAAGAAAGAGAGAAAAGAAATGAGAGTGTATGCAAAGTTATTATGTGCAGATATAAGTATTTTTAGTGAACCAAACTCAATACTTCCGTACTAAATTAATAATTGAAAAAAATATATATTTATATAATTTTAAGTCATTTATAAGTATATTTTTTAATTATAAAAATTAATAAATATATTTTTTTATTTATAAATTTTTTTAAAATATTTTATGTTTATAATAGACAAAAATTAATATATTTAAAATATAATTAAGTGCTTAAGTGATAATATCTTTTAAATAAATTTATTTTATATGTAAAATTTAAATCAAATTTAAAATAACTTATTTAAAATATTTAAGCCCCTTCTACTCGAACAATTAAAATTGGTCAAATACACTTTTTTTAACTATTCAATAATATAATCATATACCATTACCTAGTTTAAAAGAATTGTACATATTAATTACGGCAAGAATATTTTCATGGCCTCTTCCTCGCAGGGAAATTCATGACTTTGAGAGCTGCCTCCTGCTGCAACATGTACGTGTGTGTGTCTGTGTGTGTGCGTGCATATATATATATATATATATATAAGACAAGATAGTGAAGAGGGGACAAATTATGAAAGAAATTAACCAACCCCGGCCAGGTTCATTTCTTGCTCAAGCAACGTCTATGGCTCGGAATCCATGGAAAGCTTCCTTTCAAGTTTGGTGATGGGCATTGGAATGGTTGGTGGCGGCATCTCCATTTTCGGATGCTTCTCTGCCTGTTGAAGCTTCATTTGCAGGTGCAGAGAGACTGTTGTTTTTGAATGAGGGGGCTAAACTGCGTGTGTGCGATAACACAAATGGGCATCTTTGACTGGCATTATTAAGAGGAGTGAGAAGAAAAGCACAGCTGTTGTCAACAGAAAATTAACGTGGCAGCCATGGCGGGGAAGAAACAGAAACGCACATACGAATGGCACAGTAACAGATGAGTACAGCTTTCAAAAGGCCTAATAACTCATGGAGCCTCCGCACCGTCGTACAGGGCAAAAGATCTTTAATATTGCTATTTTTATAAATATTATTTTATCAAAATTTTATTAAAAACTTAAATAATTAAATTTTATAAATTAAATTATAAAACTTCAAACATTATACAGCATTCACTTATTTTATGAACAATTAGTGTTCTCACTTTATATGGGAATATCTTTTCCGGATTTATGTTTCAACATTTAAGAAGAATTTAATAAAAGCTGTTTTAAATATTTGTAATTATTTATTTCAAAAAATTTGTAATTATTAAAAGGGAATCAAACTTATTGTTTACAATATTTGCAGTGCATCATCTTCAAAGAAACTAATTCGCCAAAAATTTATACTAATTTTTTGAAAGAAGAAATGCTCTTTCAAGTCAATCTAAAGTATATAAAAATTAATTGACAGGTCCAAAGTTCCTAGCTCGCCCAATGAAAAATCAGAAAGCAAATAGTGTGTGTGTGTATACCCATCAAATGAAATAAAATCTGAAACATACAGAGTTGTCGATGATGACGGGACTCTGGCCGGCCGCAGTGTTTTAGGGTGTTGGCCCAACGCTGAATAAATTCGAAACATGAAATATGGATTTCTGTGACATTATAACTATTTGACTTTGACAAACCAATGAGGTCACCTGCATCCTGGGTTGTTTTGGTCCCTTCCTCTAGCCTTTTCCTGTACAAAATAAAGTACGCTTGAGTCAAAGCGCAAAAGAAGAAAATCTAAGGATTGCCATAAACTAATAAAAAGGATAAATTATAAAACAGTAACTTAATTTTTTTAATTTTTTAATTGAATAACTTAATTCTTCTTTAAGTGTATGAGGATAAATTAGTTTTTGACACATTAAATTATTTTTTTAATATAATATAATTTATTAGTAGTGATATTTATTTTATTTTTTTATTATAATATAATATAATTATTATATAAATTTAAGTCTGAACTAAAAGAGTTATTAAAATATATAAAATTAAAACTTAAAATTTGATTAAAAAAAATAAACTTTGCACTTAAATGAAGGTATTAAGATTTTTAGAATAAAAATGAAGCTTGGGTCATTATTTGTAAATCATGTCATACTAAAATAAGAGAAACAAGTGAATGAGAAATTAAATTATTTTAATTATATTTATAAAAAAATAAATTATTTTAATTATATTTATAAATAATTAAATTATTTAATTTAAAAATTAAAAAATTAAATTATTCCTTAAAAAATAAAGGAAGTAAAATCACTCTTAATCCAAAACTAAACCTATAATATTGGGTAGTTATTAAAAATATATTTTAAAAAATATTAGATATCAAGACACTAATAAAAAAAAACTATGTTTTAGCCATAAATCATTTCTCTCATAAATTTTTAAATTTTTTATTACTAAACAATATATATTTCTATTTTAAATTTTAAAATTTAATGTGTGCATCATAATAAAATATATTTTTGTTTATATTATAATATTTTTTTTATAAATTTATGCAGAGTCTCGTAAGTTTATACACGAGAAAAAAATAAAATATTATTAGACTAAATTAAAAACTACGAATAATGTCTGCGAGAGAGAATGTCCCTTCGAAGTACCTAAGGTCAGGATCGTCCAACTGTCAGCGAATAAGATGAAAGCATATTTAGCTCAAATCTGAATTCTGAAACGTAACGGTGCTTTTCCGTCATACCACGTGACCCAAATCCCGACAGATGCGTTTGACATGCATTCGTCCGTCACATGGCATGATGTGAAGCCATCTTTCATCAGCCATCATGCATCCCATGCCCATGCGTGCATGCATGGATCCTGTCTAACTCCGAATTCCGAAAGACGACAGGGCGTTCTATGTTTGTACAGGAGCTTAGGTTTCTTCGGACGCAGATTTTTTCACGTTGGAGGCTATAAGAAATCTAAAAATAATTTAAAATTATACAAAAAGTAAGAGAAAATAATCAATTATATAATTAAAAATTATTTTTTAATTTTGTAAATTTAATTAAAATTATAAAAATCAAAATTTTCATCTGCTGACTATTAAGTCCGGTTTCTTCCAGTAGTTGCACTCCAGCTCCTATCTGTCGACCTGTCGCGGGTTTTAAAGTTTTTAATTTTTAACTTTTAATTCTAATAACATTTATTTTCTATAATTAATATATAAATTTTAATTTTTTATTAAATTTGTCATTTTTTTTCTTTCTTACTTCTCTCTTTCTTTAAGGCAGCAATCCAGGTCCATCTGTTGTCATATTCGTCAACTGTGGGAAAAGAAAAATCGTACGCAATTACATGTTTACCCTTGCATAATTAACAATACGCTTTTTATTTTGCCTGCATTATTCAGCCTATAATAAAGACACTGGGCCTGCCATGCGAGCCCGTCACGCTGCAATATTTAAATAATGAAAATTCAAAATACTTTACTGGACACCAGGCACGCCACCATTGGTATATGATACACATGGCAGTTAACTATTTGTTGTTATAAATTTTTTTTAAAAAAAAGGTGTTTACCTAAAGAGGGTTACGTGGGACCCGTGCAGAAATATCCGTGTCGAAGAGATGTTATGGGTGGGGACATGGAAGGTGGCTTAGATGGAAGGGTGCACATTTTGTCCAAGAAGAAGTTAAATGGATAAATGATTAATATATAAGGAATTTATAAGATATTATTATTAACTAAATTTTATAATTAATTTTATAAAATTTAATAACTTTAATAATATATTGAATATATTTTATGCTCTGATTTTTTATGTAAATAATAAAATTTTTGTGGATTACCGAAAAAAGGCTTGAAAGCATATCCAAATCTACTATAAGTGTTCTGCTATTGTGATGAGCTTGGATTTAGAATTTCTATTTTTTATTAATTTTAATATATAAAATTTATTTTTATAATTATTTTTTCTCATAATCTATATCATATAAAAGAAAAGATGGGGATCCCGATGAGTTTGGGTTTGCAATGCTAATCATTGTTGATGCATCAATGTCAGCTAAAAAAGTTTTATACTAACTTGTAAAACGATTTGATTAATGGAACCCGTGTTGTGTGTATGTCTTTGGAATGGTGCTACACATGGATGAAAGCCCAATGCATCGCAATTGGAATATGAGAAGCCATTACGAATTATTTGATATATAGTGAATAGTTTGAACAATTTATAAGAAATCTGAGATTTAAATATTAATATCATCAATTATATGTGTTAAAATAAGACAAAAGTGTAGTGGGAATTATATATGTGTGGTGCATTTGAATTTCTGAGATGCAGCAGGTTATGAATGTAGGATATTTATCTGTCAAGCGGAAGCAAGAATCATGATAATATTTTAATTAGGTTCTATATATGTATCAACAAGGATTCCATTAATCTGTCATGACAACCAATAATGATTAGCATCATAATTAATTTTCTTATACAATCATAAATTTAATTTAATTCCTAAATAATTAAAGGCATATTGTAATTAATTAATTAGATAGCACACTGGGTGGTCAGTTTGTTGCTATTTGTCATTTATACAATTTTTTTTTCGTGATTTTTTTATATTAGCACAAAAGATTGAGTTTATTAATTGAATTAATTTATTAACTGGTACTTTTGAAACATCTCAAATTTGGTGAAATTAATCTTCAATTGTCGTTTATTATTGTAAAATATATAAGAAAATCATAGACAAATATTTTCTGGCATATATAAAATAAACATATCAATTTAAAAAAGCCAAGACACCAAAAGTTATCAAGTTAGGCATTTATATGATAGGAAAAAAGGTGATCCCACTTACACATTTAATGGGCAATCTTTAAATTTTTTTTTTAGTTTCATGGTTAACTTTATAAAATTTAATAATTTAAAATTTTTTTAATAAAAATTTTATAAAATTTTTGTGTAAAAATAGTTAAATAAATATATAAAATAGTATAATTATAAAGGAAAAGCACATGTTGCAGAGCAAGCAGCGTTTTGCACTGCGCGTGCTCATCTGCCTCTCGTTCTTGTTCTTTTGGCCCCTTCAACATACTATTCTTTCCATTTTCTCTCTTCAAATGTATTTTGCCATTGGTTTACGCTTTGTAGGGGCATTTCAGGCAGCTGGGAATTGTGGGTGGACCGCGGGCTATTGTGCTCATTATTGCAAATCATTCGCGACTTCAACGAGTTTTAAAACAAGCACTCGTGGACTTGGGCGCGCATTATCCCATTCTCGTGCTTCCCGCCACCTTTTTCAGTCTAGTGCTCTTTTGGTCATTTCCAAAATGATATGTATATATAATTTTATATATTATAAATATATATACATAAAATTAGTTAAGAATAAAAATTTAAAAATATATAAAATTTATATTTTGGAAAATATATACATTTGACATCCGAATAGCTTCAGTCTGCGCCATCATCAACTCTGCATAGATCTCATCACGTTTCGTGCTCTCCGCTAGTGCCTTCCGCAGCCGTGCGTAGGGTTTTTTTTTTTTTGACGTGTAGGGTTTGTCAAGAGATTAATTATTTTAAAATTTTAATTTAATAAATATAAATTTATAAATAATTTTTTAAGAATTGCTTAACTTTTTTAGACACAGGAAGTAGCTTTTCAATTCAACATTTATTTTTTCTAATAAATTTAATAATTTTTATACTTATAAAATTTTGGACATTTCCCAAGTAGTTTATTATTTTATATGTAAGTGGTTTGTTTTTCCTATTTTTTTAAAATATTTTAAAATAATTATAGTTACATCAATATAATTGAAATCAATTGTTGCAACATAATGATTTGCTCCATAAACCCATAGAGATGATGTAGGCCATGATTATGTTGGCGTTTTTAATGCGTTCACCGCTTTTTCCCAATAAATGCTAAACCAAAAGATTAGAGGCCACCAAAGACATCCCGTCATCCCTTCCTCTTGATTAGCTTCGTATAATTTGTAGTTGATTTAGAGCTTTGCTCACTAGGTCGATATATATCCTTAAGGATACAATTGCATTTAGTAACTGATATAAAGCTTTTTCTTAATTTTTAAATTTGATCTAAGAACGCATTAAATAATTTATCATTTATCTTTTTCTTTAAAAAAAAAAAAGAGTGCGCATTGCTCTCTAATTTGTATACTCAATTTATTTTGCAAATACCTCAATTAATTTTTATAACTTATACTTCAATGACTATTATACTGCAAATTATGGTGAAAAAAATAAATTATGTGAAAAAATAAAAATTACAATGTCTCCAATAGTTGTATATTTTGCTTGAGCTCTATTACATTTTTTTTATTCACGCCTATTACATAATATAAAGTATATAATTATTTATTTTCTAAAGTTTTCTCTAATAAAGGCAGATATTCATTTATTATGAAAAAAATTTATCAACAGAATCAATTGATACTTTTAGACACTATTATGCCTAATTGTAAACTGTGATTTCTTGACTTAAAAGTAAGGAATAATAAGAGAAAAAAAGTAATGAGATATATATTATATTATAAAAATTGAATTTTTTTAAAGTGTAAAATATATTTTAAAGAAAAAATATAAGTGAATGATTACTAATAAATAAATTAATAATTATAATTATTTTAAATTTATAAATTATAATTAAATTTTTATATTTAATAATAAATTATAATTATTATTTTTTATCAATAATTATTTATTTATATTTTATCTTTTTAAGTGTATCTTGTATCATAAAAAATTAAAAAATTTCAATTTAAATTATCAAAATTAATAAAAAAGCAAGGCACAGATCCAAATACGCATAATAAAAAAATATTGATTAAACGGGAAAAGTGGAAAATTAGGACTGTTCAACGGCTATGATTGAAACCTTTAAACTGAATAATGGGCTGTACAAAAATCCATTTGGCAGTAATAACTTCTTTCCTTATAAGTAATGCACCAAATGGCGTTGCCTTTCTTTGTTCTTTGCACACGAAATGAGGAAAGGGCCTAAACAACCTAGTTATATGTGTCCACCTCATCACACTTATATGTTCAAGAATCACAGAGTTTCTTTATTTCCCTTGGAATACGGTGGTAACATTTTAATTCAGATATTATAACAAACAATGGTTTTGCTACAAAAATCAAAAGTTAAAAGCTGCTATATATAAATAACATTAAAAGACCCAATTTTGTATTTTTGGTCTCAAAGAAGAAAGAACATAAAACTACAACCTTAAAAGCACAATGTCCCCAGCGTCTCACACCAATAGCAAATGTAAACTAGAAGGGGAGAAAGCCACCAATAGAAATATGCATGCATTACACCTCGCAACTTGACCAAGCTAGTTAATTATCTGCATAATATCTATATTATATATAAAAGTAAAAATAAATTAAAATATTTTGGGATTAAAATATCTTTTTTAAAAGTCTTATTCATTACAACACTATTTAATTACAAATTCATATGATCTAAAAATTTAAATAATATTTTCTTAAAAATAAAATAAAATAATTGTATACACCTTCATCATAAATAATGCCAAGAGTCTTAATTTGTGAATGACTTTTGAAATTCGGTATGTCTTGCATTGTGGCTACTTATAGTGAGTTGGAACTTTTAGTTTTTAATCTTTTTTTTGGATGTGCATGGTGTAAATGAGTTGCCATTTAACAAATATACCTACAACTTTAATTTTTAGTATTCAATATTTAGAAAAAGCCATCGAGAATATAAACTTTGGGATTTGAATTTGACTTAAATGGTCAAATCTAGTCTTATTATCTCCTTTTTCCCTGCATTAGATTGCTATATTATAAATTTTTTAGTATTTAAAAAAAAAAAAAAAAACCTTGATCAATGATAATGGTTGCTAAAATCATGCTTGACGAGAAAGAAGTAGCATCCTCTGTGGAGGCATTACCCATCTTTCTTTGATAAAGCTTGGAGGAACAAAAGTCTTTTAGTGTTTTGGTTTGAATAATGACACACATACATATAAATTTTGCATATAATGCATACAAATTTTTACTCTTCTTTCTCTCTTTTCTTTAATTTGTTTTATATGCGTGAGGTGCGTACAAAGAAAAGTACATCTAACATTTCCGTTTAGCTTTTAGAGCTGCAAAATGGCACAAAGAAGAGTAGAAACAACTTAAGAAAGGAGAAAAATAAAAGTGTTATTATTTTTGTATTGATTTAAAGATAATTTTATTTAAATAAATAATAAAATTGATATTTTTAAATCATATAAAAATTTTTGCTCCTTATCTTAAAATATAATTTAGATTAACTTCTATTTAAGAATTTTAACTTCTATTATTTTTATTATGAGGCACCAATTAAATGGCTATCAATTTAATATATTTAATTAATTAATTAATTAATTTAAAAGCAATTCATAAACTCTAAAATTTAAAATACTAAATACTAAATACTAAAATCTAAAACCTTAAACTCAACATCCTAAATTTTAAACTTTAACTCTAAACATAATTTGGTATTAAATGCTAAACCCTAAACAAAAAATTTTAAAATCCTACAATATAAAATTTTAAACCCTAAATATGACATGACACTAAATTCTTATAAATCTCAAATTTTAAACTATAAATTCAAAATAAAAACTTAAATCAAAATTTAAATCCTAAACTCTAAACTATAAAATCATACATTCTAATTACTTAAACTTTATGGTTTAGTATTTTAGATTTTAGCTTTAAAGTTTTAAATTTTAGTGTTTAAGATTTAATGTCATGTTTACAATTAATGATTTAAGATTTTAAAATTTAAAATTTAGATTTGAGGTATAGAATTTAAGGGTGTTTGTTTTAAAATTTGAGGTTTAATTCACTATAGCACTTATGGTTGTAGAATTTAGAATTTTACTATTTATAGTTTTAGATTTAATATTTTAGGATTTAAGAAATTAAGATTTAAATATATAGAGTTCAGGATATAGTGTTTTAGATTTTATAGTTTATTACAATATTGTATTTAATATTTTAAATTTTAAATTTTAAAATTTTATATTTTAAAATTTAAGACTTTATGAACTTTGATATTAAATAAACTAGATATTAATTAAATATATTAAATAGATGATTATTTAATTAGTCTTATATAACAAAAAGTATTTTAAAGGTCTTTTAATTATCATATATATTGGTATTTGATATTCTTATAATTAATTAAATTTCATAATTTTTGAAGTTTACTTTGTACAAATATCTATGTAAAAATATTGTCAAATTGCTTAAAATAATAATATTTTATTAAGATTTTTGGACAAAAATTAATCAACATAATCAAATTAGGTTAGAGTATAGCTTTTATTATTTAGAAAAACCTCAAACGTGTGAAGTATAATTTATTCTAAAATTTAGAATTTTTTTATCTCTAGATATAACTACAAATTGGTCCTTAATTAAAATTCCTCATTAAATTAGTTTGATAATAAAAACGGCCAATGTCAAATTATTTAAATACCAAAATGTCATTAAATAACAATTAAGTTTCTACCATTTTTGTGCACTAAAAGCACTTAAGAAATTTAATTATTTAAAAATATAACAAAACAGTAGTAACATTCTATCTTGACATTAATTAAGGACCCTCCTTGCATTTTGAATTGTACTTTATTCGGTGGGTAAAATTGTAAAAACCTTTAATAACCACCTAATGTTTTAGAATAAGTTGTGTAAGTCAATAAGGGATCAAAAGCACAATTTTTTAAGTAAGTTATAAACAAATTGTTCAAAAACATAAAGGATGGCTTTTATGTTATGGAGCTAGCTAATTGAGCTCAAACAAATTAATTATTTTTGTGAATATAAACTTTAAATATAAATAGGGGTTGTAAGATATGCTAGCACATTGGGCAGCGACGGAGTCGTTCTCTGAGGGTTAGGCTTTCGTCCTGATTAATTCCTTCTTTTTTTTCTAAATTTTACATATAAAATTATTTAATTATAGTTTGATATTAATTAAATTTAAATTTTACTCCAACTAAAACAGACTTTTTTTTTATGAGAACTAAAGCAGAGTTTTATTACAAGGTCGACACATGCATCTGTAGGGTATTAGGCAGGATATCCATTTGCAAATATTGAAATAATGTATAAAATGGCGTCAGAAATATATATATATATATATATATATATTGGGATAATTAAAATTTGTCATGGTTTTAATAATTTTAACATAGAGGATTTAAGGTTTAGATGTATAGATTTAGGATTTTATAATTTTAACATATATGGTTTAGAGTTTAGGTATATAAGTTCTAATGTGTGATTTTGACTCTTCCACTTTCTTTTTCATTAATTTTTGTAATTTTTTTATAATTTAATGTGAGAATCACATTTTTTATATTTTTTTCTTAATTTTATATTTATTTATTTATTTATTGTATATTCTAACTTTCTTATAAGAAATTTGGGGATTCAAGTCCATCTAATGTCATATGTTACCCAAAATAAAAATCCTAAAAATATGATTATACATGAGAATGAGTTAACTATATTTTATGATTAATTAAATTTTATTACAATTGAAAATTTTCAAATAATTATAAAAAATTTAATTTCCCCAAGAGAATTTCATGGGAAATAGGAAAAAATTCGTGTACTAAACCCCTCCATAAAGTATAGTCCTCTTATGTGATTTAGCGCGTTTTAAAATTTTTCTAATTTTTACTTTTTGTAAATAAGTGGTCAAATAGTTGGAATATTTTTCTTTAAAAAATACATTACACATAATTTTAAAGGTATAATGTTGGAATACCCAATTTAAACAATATACATTAATTTAAATGTTTATAAGTTTGATGATAAAAACGGATGAGAGATTGGTTGAAGCGTTGACAATTCTTGAGTTATACGAGAGATTTACTTATTTTTTCATGTGAAGTTATATTTCAAGCTTTTTTTTAGAAAAAAGAATATTATAATTTATAATAATCAAATATATATTTTATTCTTATGATTTAATTAAGAGATCATACAAATATATAAATAATTGAAGAAAGCAATCCAATCATGAAATTTTAAGTTTTATTAAATGTACGTAATTTTATGTATGTTAAATATATGTTTCTCTTTTTCTCCTCTTATTTTATTTTTATGTGAGAATATATCAATACTTTATACAAACGGCAATATACTCCTACCATTTTTCTAAGATTTTATACATATTGCAATGCCTAAGATATATGAAGGTAAAGAGTGATATTTTTTTAAATAATAATATATACATAATTTTATATATAAATTATATATATTTTTATATTTTTTTAATTTTTCTCTCAACATAAAATTTTTTTATGTGAACAGTTCCTCCCGTACACTAATTATTTCCTTATTCCTTTTGCAATACCTTCGGAAGTCGCTATGCATAATAGACAGGGCATGGACAGTCCAAACAGCACCAAAAAGAGGGACAAAATTTGTGGTAACTCTGTAAATTAAACATAGTTGAAGGACATCTTTGTAACCTAAAATCTGGATTCTTGATGCTTAGCGGTGGAGATGAGGGGCATATATATATATATATATTTTTTTTTTTTTCATAACATCATGAGGAATGATAATGGTGAGCGCATGTGCATCCATACGAGTGGCAAAGAGGAATAGGATTTGACTTCATTCCTGAGACAGAGAGAGGGTAGAAGAAGAAAGAGAAAGTTGAGAAAGAAAGAATGAAGAAAATTGAATCCGATCGAATACAATTTTGACGTCCGCAAGGACTCTCTCCAGTCTCTCTCCTCCCTCACTCTTTTCGGCTCTCTCTACTTTCTCTCTCTAAAACATACAGCAAGCAACAGAGCGTTTACTGAGCTAAAGAATCCCATGGACTCACACGGAGGAACCCTAGAGAAGCTGAACTGATAAATTCCAATACAATTGAAAGTGAAGGAAAGTGAAAATTCGAAGCTTTAGTTTGTCAATACTTTGATCAGTTATCACTGGCGCCTTTGATTCTAGTCTTCGGTTTTTTGGAAGGGCTTTCACTGTTCAATTTCATCTCCTGGTGAGTCCTCTCTAGTCTACCACTTTAACCCTTTCAACTCTTTTTCTGTTACTTTCTATTTTCATGCTCCATTTTGCTCATTCGAAGCTGTGGATCGTTGATTCGCTTGAGGCACGGGTCGATCGAGGCTATTTAGCCCTCATTTTCGTTCATTTTTCTTCTTCCAGCGCAACTCCTTTTCCAGTTACTGTGTTTTCGTTTGATAAAGTTTTCACCTTAAACTTTTTTCAATTTGTGTTTCTGGGGTTACGAGTCTGAAATTGAGCTTAGACTCGTCGGAAAGAAGTTAATTTTTAACTGCTTGCTCTGTTAATGAGTGCTCTGTGTGTTTCATTGTTTGTCTTTTGGGAGATGTGTTTCTTGATTTGATTGAAGGTGCTTTAGTACTTTTCCGAAGTCTGTGTTATTTGTGTGGTTCAATTAGTCGGTTATTGGGTAGCCTTCTGTGTAATGGTTGATGAGTTGGATCTGAGAAGTCATGTATTGTACAGAAATTCATGCGAAAGCCGTTTGAAGGTTGCTCATTTAACGGAGGTAGCACGATTGTAATGTTCAGAATCAAAGACTGTTTCTTGGTTTTGATTTTCTTTGGTCTATGGCTTGTATTTGGTAAAACTCAACACCACATGCTCTGGAACAATTCTTACCCCATTCTGTTGGTGCACAGTAAAGATTCTAAAGCCTATGCCTTTGGATTTTGGCTTGAAATACTATCTGGGTTGATCTGTATGCCCAGTTTCTCTCAAGCTGTTGTGTGATTCTAGTTTGTTGAACTCATGTTTTGTATACTCAGTTGTTCTGCTTAGGTGATTATTTGAAGACTGTAATATTGAAAAGATGGTACCTCCGGGGCCACCCACTCCGATTGGTGGTGCCCAATCTGTCTCACCTTCCCTATTGAGATCAAATTCCGGAATGTTGGGAGCTCAAGGGGGTCCCATGCCTTCCCAGACTTCTTTCCCTTCGCTTGTGTCACCACGTACCCAGTTTAACAACATGAACATGCTGGGCAACATGCCCAATGTATCTTCCATTTTGAATCAATCTTTCCCAAACGGGGTTCCAAATCCTGGCCTTTCTGGTCCTGGAAGTAGCCAGCGTGGAGGTGTTGATGCTGGAGCTGAAACAGATCCACTTTCCAATGTTGGCAATGGAATGAGCTTCAGTAATCAGTCATCCTCTTTTGGGCAATCTAATATGATAAACACTGGTTCATCTGGTCAAGGTCAGGGTCAACAATTTTCAAATTCTCCTGGTAACCAGCTGTTGCCAGATCAGCAGCACTCCCAACAACTTGAACCTCAAAATTTCCAACATAGTCAGCAGTCAATGCAACAGTTCTCTGCTCCTCTTAACACTCCACAACAACAGCAGCAGCATTTTCAATCAATCCGAGGAGGGATAGGTGGCATTGGACCAGTAAAGTTAGAGCCCCAGGTAAACAATGAACAACTAGGCCAGCAGCAGCCGCAGTTACAATCATTGAGGAATCTTGCTTCAGTGAAATTGGAACCACAGCAAATTCAACCAATGAGAAGTTTGGCACCAGTGAAAATGGAGCCACAGCATTCTGATCAGTCATTATTTTTACATCAACAACAGCAACAGCAGCAACCACAACAGCAACAACAGCAGCAATTCCTCCACATTACAAGGCAATCCTCTCAGGCTGCTGCTGCTCAGATTAATCTTTTGCACCAACAGAGGCTTTATCAATTACAACAACAGCAGGCTCAGCAACAACTCTTAAAGCCAATGCCTCAACAACGGTCCCAAATACCACAGCAGTTTCAACAGCAGAATATGCCTTTAAGGTCTCCTGTGAAAGCAACGTATGAACCTGGAATGTGTGCTAGGCGGCTGATGCATTACATGTATCAGCAGCAGCATAGACCTGAAGTGAGGATTGTTCTCAGTTGTCTTTCTTCTATGTAATGTTGTAAATCTGTCTTATTTACTTCACTTTATCTCATGTAGGATAACAACATTGAGTTCTGGAGGAAATTTGTTGCTGAGTATTTTGCTCCTAATGCCAAAAAGAAGTGGTGCGTTTCTATGTATGGAAGTGGCAGACAAACAACTGGAGTTTTTCCTCAGGTCTGCTGTTAGAGAAAACCTCCTAAACTATTTCTAAGGCTTGCATAACCTCATCTGAGTTAGCATCATAATCAATGAATGAGGTCTGTTGTACAAAGCTTAGTTATTAGCATCTTCATTTGTTGTTGTCATTGCCATATTATTACATCGCAATTAACTATTGCCTTGAATATTATGTAAGTGGTGGACAAACAACTTGAGATTTTCCTCAGGTCTGCTTTTAGAGAAAATCTCCTAACTTATTTCTATGGCTTGGATGACCTCATCTGAATTAATATCTCAGTCAATGAATGAGGTCCATTGTACAATGCTCAGTTATAGGCATCTTCCTTATTTGTTGTCATTGCTAGATTGTTATAACAACTATTGCCTTCAATGTTTCCATAAACTTGCTATGGGATTTTGGGTACAGCTTTGTTTGGTTCATCTAAGCTGAACATTAATCCAAAGTATGATGGATGTTATTGAAAAACTTTCAGGATGTATGGCATTGCGAAATATGTAACCGCAAACCTGGCCGTGGATTTGGTTAGTTCTTTGTTTTTGTTATCTTTTTGGCATATTGCTGTTGAGCTTATGCTTGATTTACATTTGAAAAGTTGCTATCTTAACTTTTTCTGTAGTATATGCAGGTAGTTTAATAATGATTGTGCTGTTTTCTTGTTCTGCCTGCTTAAGTTGTTTGGTACATTTTCAGAAGCAACTGTTGAGGTTCTTCCAAGGCTTTTCAAAATAAAGTATGAGAGTGGTACATTAGAAGAGCTACTTTATGTTGACATGCCTCGCGAGTATCATAATTCCTCTGGTCAGATTGTTCTGGATTATGCAAAAGCAATACAGGAAAGTGTTTTTGAGCAACTTCGCGTTGTTCGTGATGGCCAACTTCGAATAGTTTTCTCTCCAGACCTGAAGGTTACGGGATAGAAATTATAACTTTCAGCTTTTAACTCAACAATACTTGGATTTTTTTTGATATACTATTGGTTAATATTTCTTTTGCAGATATGCTCTTGGGAATTTTGTGCACGACGCCATGAAGAGCTTATCCCTCGAAGATTGTTAATACCTCAGGTTAGTGATTCAATAATTAAATAATTACACTGATGAGAAGCCTTTAGCATTTTAATGTGTAGATTTTCTGTTATTTTATTGGACAAAGATGACTGGCTGATTAATTATTAGATCCATTTGTAGTAATATCGGATGGCCTATGTATTTTTTTCTTTAAAGTTAATTTTTGTAAGTTTGTTTGAAGTTTAGGTTTTGAAGTGGGATAAGGCTTTGTGTGTTATTGTTGTTTGAAATTGCTTTTGCAAGTTTTGAGAATGTAACTGGGAGATGTTAGCCAAGCATATCATTGTAGCAGTGTTCATGGAGCAATGATTGCTTTAATCCATGGAATGTTTTTCTGCTGACTAGGTATTTTTTTTCTTTCTTTCTTTAAATTATTCAGGTTAGTCAGCTTGGAGCTGCTGCTCAAAAATACCAGGCTTTTACTCAAAACGCAACACCCAATATATCCGTTCCAGAGTTACAAAACAATTGCAATATGTGAGTTCTCTTTGTTGTGTTTCCTGGTGTTAATTTCTATGCCTTGGAGTTTTATGTTGTTGTTACATTTTTGTTTCTTAATAACAAATTTGAGGATGAATCTTATGTCCTCGTGAAAGCTATGTTTCTGCTCAAAGCCTTATTCAGAACTCGATGATTATGTCTGTCAACCGTCATGGATTCTGTTTGGGCCCCAGATGAAAGGAGTAGGCCCAAGTAACCCAAGTGGATGGAAAGTGTATGTGAGGAAGAGGGCTTGTGGGAAGTATGTGGGGACCAATGACAGTTAGAGGAGAGAGGGGAAGGTGTAGCAGAGACTGTAGTGCGTGTGCGTGTTATGTTGAGGGCGGGGGGGGGGGGGGGGGTAAGGACAGAATGTTGTGGCATTCTGGTTTGTATTTGTGAGAATTACAGCTTAGGCTTGGGGCTGAGAATTTCTCCTTAGCAAGGGGCAATAGTCCTGGGGAGACCAGACCTTTTGATTCTCTATTCACCGGTGTAATTCTCATTTTATCACTAATAAACTTCCTTTTGAAAACCATTTGCACCCTTAACTATATCAAATTAGTCCAACCTGTCGGATGCTTTTGACAAGAATGGAGTTAAGAGTGGAAGTGTTGGAGAAGGGAATGGAAGATGTTCAAAGAAAGTTAGAAGGGATGGAAGAGATACAATAGAAGCTGGACTGTTTGGAGGAGATGAGAACTATGACGGCCAAAGTAGTGGGGAACAGATCGAGAGGGACCAAGCCTCGCCAGAGGTTAACTCAATTTTGAGAGAGAACATGGAAAAGCCCACCTCACAAGACATAGAAAACTCCAAAAGAGGCCAAGAGGAAGACAAAGAGCTATCGGCATTGATAGAGGTGTGACTAGTAGCAATAAAAGGTAGAATTACTGAATTTTGATGGCACAAACCCCACAGGCTAGTTGGTGAGGACCGAGAAGTATTTTGTATCGTTCATTGGTTCTGTTGCCTAAGGAACAAAATCTTAGACCTCAAGTGGGAGATGTTGGCTTCCAAAATGATTAAGCGGTATTGGGGAAGGAAAGCGGGGAACCCTTATGAGCAACTAGCCGCACTGAGACAAATAGGAGGAGTCGGAGCATTCATTGATGAATTCAAACTGTGGGCAGCCCAGGTGTTGTTGTTGCCAAAGGAACAAGCATTGGGGTATTTTCTCAATGGCTTGTGTGGAGAAATATAGAGGCGAGTTAAGACTTACAACCTACAAGAGGTGTTGCAAGCCATGGCACTAGCCAGGAGCATCAAGGATTCCATTCTTGGGGACTGTGGAGCTCATGAGGATGATGATGGTAGGTTTTGCTCAATGACACCATCTTTATACCCATGCAGATTGGGTTATTAGGTGGGGTTCCTAAGTTGGGCCAACTCATGAGTTTTGATTAAAAATGGCCCAAACTCGGGCTACATTGGGTTGTGGGGGTGTGAGGCTTGAAAGAGCAACCCAGGCTTCAAGTGCTATGTGGGAAAAGAATTTTATTGCCAAGGTTGAGCACTCCCAAATGTTTACAGCTAACAATGGATGAGTGGTGGGAACCAGAGTTGGGGAATTTGACACTTGCCTTACCAAGAATTTCTTCGTTGCAAGGAGGAAGGCAAGTGTTTTTGATGTGGCCCAAATTTTGGTCCTCTCCATAAATGCTCAAAAAGATAGCTAAGAGTGTTGCTACTCGGGGAGGATGAAGGCGTGGAAGTAGAGGCTGATTTCATGATGCTGGAACCGGAGGCTGAGAGGGAAAGAGGTGAGAAAAATATTGAAGGGTAATTCAACCTTCTTGACCTCCTTCTATATTTCGTGGGAGGAATTACTGGCCTGTGCACCATGAAATTGAAGGGCCGAGTTGGCAAGACCCCTGTCATAGTCATGATAGATAATGATTGCACAGCTTTATCTTTACTGAATTGGGTATTGCTATGGGACTTGAGAGGGAAGATAGTTCAGCCTTCACCGTGAGATTGGGAGACAAATGAATGAGAGTAACTCAGGGAACTTTGTAAAGGGGTGGAAGTACAATTTGGTGAGATTATAGTTAGCACAGACTTCCATGTGTTTGAATTGGATGGCATAGACTTGATTCTAGGAGTGGTGTGGTTGGAGACTTTGGGCAAGGTGGAGGTGGATTGGAAAGAGTTGACCATGACTTTCCAACATAGGGGCGAGAGAGTTGAGATAAAAGGAGAACCTAGCCTGAGGAAGACTCCCATGTTGGCCAAAGCATTGTTCAAAACCAAGGATGTTGACTTTTGTGGAGCATTATGGGGGGTATAGGTTTCGAACAACCATTACATGTCCTTGTTAGAAGAGGCGTAAAAAGGAGAATTGGGGATGACTTTGGTAGAGAGGGCAAGTGGCCTTATTTTGGGGGATGAGTTGGATGAATGCCAAAGACGGGACTTAAATCATCTTCTGCAGCCATTTTAGACATATAGAACCTCAAGAACTACCCCCTCATCGAAGCAGAGACCATTCCATCTCAATGAAGAGTGGGACAAACCATGTGATCATATGGCCCTACTGATATACCCACTATTAGAAAGATGAAATTGAAAAACTGGTCGAAGAGATGCTTGTGGCTAGAATCATATGTCCAAGCTCAAGTCCCTACTCAATTTCCGTTCTCCTAGTCAAAAAAGAAAGATGGAAGTTGGCGATTTTGCGTAGGCTACAGGGCATTGAACCGAGCAACCATACTTGATAAGTATCCAATCCCAGTTATTGAAGAACTCCTAGATGAGCTCCACGGATCCCTTTTTTCCCCTAAAATCGACTTAAGGTTAGGGTACCACCAAATTAGAGTGGTGGATCATGATATCCCAAAGATGGCTTTCCGAACTCACCAAGGCCATTACGAGCTTTTAGTGATGCCTATTGGCTTGATGAATGCTAGTATATCATCAAAAGACACCAAGACACACTTTCTCAAACATGGTAAAGTAGAGTTTATGATTGATTGAAATATTGAAAGAGGTGCAGACCAACCCTACACTAGTCAAGATCATCAGCAAAATAACAGCAGATCCAAGTGCCTATCCTCACTATACATTAGAGCATGGGCTGTTGTTTTTTAAGGGTAAATTGGTGGTGTCGGCCAAATCTCAATTGACCCCCAAGCTCCTTGAAGTCACTCTACCCCTACCGGAGGACACTTTGGAATTTTCAGAGCCAACCATAGATTGGCAGCCCCTATATTGGATTGGGATGAAGGGAGACGTCATTAGATATGTTGCCAATTGTGTGGTTTGTCAAAAGAGTAAATATCAGGCTGCAACACCTGCAGGACTTTTGCAGCCCCCACCAATTCCCAAGGTCATTTGGGAGGACATTAGCCTTGATTTCATTACTGGCTTGCTGAAAGCAGAGGGGTTTGATGCAATATTGGTTGTAGTGAATAGACTCTCAAAGTATGGTCACTCCATTCCCTTGAAACACCCCTTTACAGCAAGGTCAGTTGCTGAAGTTTTTTGTAAGGAGATAATTTGGGTTCATGCGATATTTAAATCTATGGTAAGTGATAGGGATCCTATTTTTATTGGCAACTATTGGAGGGAAAATTTTAAGCTGCAAGGGACAAAGCTGAGGATGAGTTCAGCCTATCATCTAGAAATGGATGGCCAAACTGAAGTTTTAAATGGGGTTTAGAGACTTACCTGAGGTGTTTTGTTTTGGAGCAACCAAGACACTAGGTTCTATGGCTTCCTTGGGCAAAATTTTGGTATAACACTTCATATCATGGTGCTACTGGGTTTACACACGTTGAAGTTGTTTATGGTAGGCCACAACCAACTCTAGTCAAGTACCTCCCTAGGGAGACTCTAGTTGAAGCAGTGGGGTAGGACCTTATGGATAGGGAAATTTTTAAGACAGCTGCAGTATAATCTGCAAAGGGCACAAAACAAAATGAGAGAGAGAGCCAACAACAAAAGAAGAGAGGTGCATTTTGAACCTTTGGATTGGGTTTACCTCAAATTGAGACCCCATGGACAGCAATCCATTTCTCAAAGGGTCTGTCAAAAACTTGCTGCAAGGTGCTTTGGACCCTTCCAGATTATTGATTGCATTGGGAAGGTGGCCTGCAAACTTCAGCTACCACCTACCAGAAGGGTGAAGGGTTGACCCGGTATTCCATGTTTCCCAACTCAAAGAAGCTAAGGGTACCGTACAGGCTACTCCACAACTACCGCCGGGATTGGATGTGGAACAGCCCCTAACCTTTCCTTACAGAGTGTTGGCTACAAGAACCATAGCAAAGGCTTGGATGAGATGCCTCGAGTCTTGAGCCAGTGGGCTGACCAACCTCCAGAGGAGGCTACGTGGGAAAATAAAACTGTCATTGCTGGCCAATTTCCTACATTCAGCCTTGAGGACAAGGCTGCTGAAAATGGGGGCAGTATTGTTAGGGCCCCAGATGAAAGGAATAGGTCCAACCCAAGTGGATGGAAAGTGTACGAGGAAGAGGGCAAGCGGGAATTATGTGGGGACCAATGACAGTTGGAGGAGAGAGGGGAAGGTGTAGCAGAGACTGTAGTGGGTGTGAACGTTATAGGGGGGAAGGACAGAATGTTGTGGCATTCTGGTTTGTACCGTGAGAATTAGAGATTAGGCTTGAGGCAGAGAATTTCTCTTCTCAGCAAGGGCAGCAGTCCTGTGGAGACAAGACCTTCTGGTTCTCTATTCACCAGTTTAATTCTCATTTTATCACTAATAAACTTCCGTCTGAAAGCCATTTGCACTCTTAACTCTATCATATTTGATTAAGACCATGGGCCTTGACTTAATCCTTTTGAGTTGGGGTTTCATACATAAATTATTCTCTGGTTATCCTCTCTAACCAGATGGAATCTGCAATTTGTTTCTCTTTTATTCTTTCTTTTTGGTTAACATTGGCGAATTGTCTTGTAGCGCTGTGTGTATTGTGTGTATATGATCATTTATGATAATTTTTCTTAGTTATAATCGAAGAAGGCCTTGGCTTATGTAATGCATATCTGGAATGCTGCAGTCTATGGGTCCATTGTTTGTACTTTTAATTAATTAACAGGAAATGGATGGTACATACATTTGTCTTATCATTCTTATGTACTAGTTCTCTTTCTTTCTCTCGGGCCATTGCATCTGTCTTTGATTTGGAATTGTGTGTATTTTTTTGCTTGGATGAGCCCTTTTGTGAATTTGGAGGTTTGTAAGTTGCTTTTGTTTCATGTCAATTTTGTTAGTTTTTTGTTTTCTTTTTGTTTTTTTTTGGGGTGGTTATAATCAAAGTGCTAGAGTCAGGAATCTCTGCTGTTAGAAACAGTGGTGCCTTTGCAAGTACATATGAGGGCATTCAAGGGATGTGTGCTGTTTGCCCAATTTCCTGTTACAATAAGTTGCTAATTCCCTTCGCATGATTTTATATGCTTCATTTTCAGGTTTGTTGCATCAGCCCGTCAGTTAGCAAAAGCCTTAGAAGTACCATTAGTTAATGATTTAGGGTATACAAAGAGATATGTGCGTTGCTTACAGGTAATGTTCCATTCCTTGAGGTTTATTCTTGTTCCTTAAGTATAGAAATTTAAATGCTTATTGTGATGTCTGTATTTAAACAGACTGACATATACATTTGGTGTCTTTGGATCCAACAGTCAGTTAAAGTTTTGTTTGAGATGCTTTCATATTTGTAGGGAGTGTGGTAGAGATAGGTTAAGATCCTGTTCTGAGATGGAATCTTGTATAGTAGTAGTAGCTTGGTCTTTTTCCTTTTTGCAAATGTTATTTGCTGGATTGCTGCCTGCCCAACTTTTTCTACATATATAAGTTCTGATATGAATTAATGGTGCATATATGATTTGTATTGTTTTCCATCAAATTACAAGTCAATTTGATCATTATAGTGAATCTTTCTACATCTGACATTGTCTTTCAAATGAGACTGCATTGTAAGAGTACTTTATAATTTATTACTATTTATTGCTCAGCACCAATGTCTTCTTCCAAGTTCATGATTAATAACATTCGTGCAATTTCTTGTCAATAGGCTTGAATTGCATGGATCACTTGGCTTTGATCTTATGGTCTTCTTTATTATCTTTTCTCTGAGATTGATTGTTGAATTCAAATCTTCCAAAGCCTTCTGTTAAAAACTCTGCATACTCAAATATTTAATTAGGCATAGTTGCCCTATTCTCCTGTCTAATTTGCTCATCAGTTAATTCTTATTGTTTATATTTTTATTTAGAGCTATGTTGCTCCTCAGTTGTTTCTTTAAGTAGTTTTAGACAATATCTTTGCTTTGTTTTAACTCTTAAGTTAACTGCCTTTATCAACATCTCTATTTATTCTTACAAACAGAAGTTAATTATTGTATTTTAACTGCTCATTAAATAGTTAGGGAAACAACATTGCTTGAATTGAATGTAGGAGTAAAACTGAGGGACCATGCAATCCATATTACTATCTACTCCATATTATTATTTAGTAGTTGGTTTCCTTCCCAAATTTTTTTAATCGTTCTTTGCACCATCATGACTTGCCTGTTGAAACGTTTCTGGGAAAATTGATGACTTGAATATCCACCTTCCCTTGCGGTTGTTTTAAATTGTTGTTCCTTGTTTGGTTCAAGACCTTTGTCTGTCTCAAAGTGATTACAAGTTGTACCAATTATTCTAGTTTCCAATTATACTGTATTTTCTGTTTCCTGAATCATTGCCTGTTGCAGGATCTTCTTCTTTGTATATATGAGAGAGAACTGTGGCGACCCAGCAATGGTTGCTGAGGTTTTGGTGGTGTTTTTCTCCCATATATGGGAGGGTAGCTTTCAAGGGCTGCCCTCCTGTGCTTAAGAACTTGTCATTTGATCAAAAAGGAAAATGGAAAACTTATCTTTACTTGTCTTGGGTGCTAAGTTTATAAAGATCAAATCAGAATTTGGTCAAAAGTTAAATAATACCATTTAGAGTATGTTTTTCAAGGAACTTTATTGAGGAGGGTCTTTTCAAGTAATTTGACAAACTTGGTTTTTCATTTTTTTTTCTTGGATATGAAGCAGATATCGGAAGTGGTAAATAGTATGAAAGACTTGATAGATTACAGCGGAGAAACAGGGACTGGACCTATGAGTAAGTTTGATTATTGCTTTGCTGATTGACATTCCGTTGTTGATATGTGTATGAACATGGTTGTCAAAAGTGTCATCTGTACGGAGGGAACACCCTCAGGTAGTCATCCCTTAGTGTCACCATAAACTAATAAAAGTAAGAATTTTTAATTATCTACTCACTTCCCTCTCCGTTAGTTACACACATTCACTTTCCACGTTTTAGGAAACCCACTTCAACATACCTTCCCGAATTCTAAAGAAACTACAATTTATAACTTTTTATTTTATTATTTTAGCACCTTATATTTAAAAATTTGATATATTAGGGACTCTAGTGTTTCATTAAAAGAGCACTGGTTGTCTTACAATATCCCATATTCTCTTGCAATGTTCATTACCTCTCCTAAATTGAGCATTAATTAGTAGTGCCAAAACTAGTAATATATTTTCTTTTCTTCAATACTTTTCTAATGTTTTAGATATTCATTTTGCATTAGTTTTGATAAATAGTTCTCTGCTTGTTGGGTGATACTTGGGAACTTTTCATCCAGCATGACAATGCTGTTTTGGTGATAGAATCAGTTTTGGCATTAATTTCTTCTCTGCATCTTGATAAAAGCTTGCTATAGTTGAGTAATTTGAGCTATTAGGTTATAATTATTCTGTACTTGCTATGATCTACCATAGATTTAATGTATACTTTGTTTTCATTTTGTTACATTCTTCTGTTTTTTTTGTTAAAAATAATTCATATTATGAGAAACAAAATGCCATGGATATTATATTTTAATTGTGCTTGTTGTGGCTAATACTTGTCTTCAGAACCGCTATAGATCTTGGCTGGAGGATGTTGAGAACACCAAGTGCAGCGGTATATAGTCCAGTTATTTCTTATTGAGTTAGAACCTGGAGAAAAAACTGAGCATTATTAATAAAAGCTTCAGGTGGACAGATGGGTTTAAAGCAATTTTAGTTGGATGGTTGGATAGGAAGCAACCACGCTTGCAGGTTATTCTGTACAGCAAAGTCTCCAGGGATTTGAAGGGTTAAGTTTTAAGTTATTGAAGGAAAGGGCGAGAAGATATGTGGATTGAAGGTTGCTTATGATTAGGTTAAAATTGATTTTGGCAACTCGAGTGGTTGTAAGTAGCTATATATTTGTTATTAGGATTTTGGGGATTTAGGAGGCCTGGGGATGGAGAATCTTTGCTTGTTAATGGAAGATCCTTTGAAGTCTCAAAGAAGTGTATCTTTGAAAGGTTAATTGAGGTGGAACTAAATCTACTTGAGTCTGCAAGTCAGTTATATACGAGCCAATCATATGTACATAGATATGACTTATGAGATAGAAGGAAACAGCCTAATGGTTTGTGGGGCCCTGATTACTTTGTGGTTCATACAGCCATCAAAGAAGAGCATTCTTTCTATAAACTCTCCCATGCTGCTGTTAATTGAGTTACAGAAACTACAACCTAACTCCTTATGGTCTTGTATACTAAATATTGGTTTAAAGATTAAGAAACTGGAGTTTCTATACACTGTTGAAGGGGGATACACGCTTTTGGTCCATTATTAATTTATTATTGTCTTTGTGAAGTATATGACATACCATTATCTGTCTGGAAGGCCAGTGATGCTCTAAAGAGAAATTTTGTGCGTAATAGTAATAGGTTGGTACAGGGTTACGAAGCTGAGGGATGTTGATCAAACTAGCTTGAGAAGCAAAAGTGCCCTATGATCTGCTTTTTGTATCTTAAGCATCAAACTAATTTTTGTTGTCCATGACATTGGTCAAGTGGGAAACCAATGATTAAGTGGTTTTTCTATATTCTGAGCTGGTAAAATTAGTCCAAACACGTGTCACTATGATTATGTAAATTCTTGTCACTATAAGAGAAAGGTCTTGTTTGTGAAATAATTTGAGTCAGATGAGTTTTTTGTCAGTCAAGATGGGATTCTTTTTATTGCCTACTCTTTAATTGCAATTATTGTCACAAAAAATAACTAAGTGGCTGTGATTAATTCCTTTACTTTTGCTTTCTCTCAGAGAGCCTGGCAAAGTTTCCTCGGAGAACAAGTGGCTCATCTGGACTTCATATGCAGGCCCAGCAGTCTGATGATCAATTTCAGCAGCAGCAACAGCAAATGGTAGCGCATAACTCAAATGGTGATCAAAACTCAGTACAAGCAGCTTCCATGCAAATTGCTTCTAGCAATGGTGTTGCTAGTGTAAATACCTCTGTCAACGGCGCATCTGCATCAACTGCCACAAGCACCATTGTTGGACTTCTCCACCAAAATTCTATGAATTCCAGACAAAATTCAGTGAACAATGCCAGCAGTCCTTATGGAGGCAATTCTGTTCAGATTCCATCACCAGGTTCTTCCAGTGCAGTGCCACAGCCACAACCAAACCCATCCTCTTTTCAATCACCTGCACCATCTTCATCAAACAAGCCCCCGCAAACATCTCACTCTGCCTTAACAGCTGCCAATCACATGAGTACAACGAACTCACCAGCCAATATTTCTTTGCAACAACAGCAGCCATCTCTTTCTGGTGAAGCTGACCCTAGTGATGCTCACAGTTCAGTTCAGAAAATCATACATGAAATGATGATGTCCAGCCAAATTAATGGCACAGGTGGAAATGGAATGGTAACCGTTAGTTCTCTTGGAAATGATGTGAAGAATGTAAATGGGATTCTACCAGTGAGTAACAATACAGGTCTCAACAGTGGCAACTGCCTGGTGGGCAATGGAGCTGTGAATAGTAATTCGGGTGTTGGGGTTGGTGGATATGGCACAGTGGGTGGTGGACTCGGTCAATCTGCTATGGTCAATGGAATCAGAGCTGCATTAGGAAATAATTCAGTCATGAATGGGAGGGGAGGAATGGCATCTATGGCTCGGGACCAGGCCCTGAATCATCAACAAGATTTGTCAAACCAACTAATTAGTGGGTTAGGAACAGTGAATGGTTTTAATAATCTTCAATTTGATTGGAAACCATCCCCATGAGAGCCTGTAGACCATACGGCTGTTCTGGTTCCTCAAAGCTGCTTGTGCAGCATGAGCAATGGTAGAATTGCCTTCAGTCCCCTGATGATGGCAGAACGCAATCGGATAGTTGTAGGGCCTAAGCCCCCCGCTGTACTGATCTGTTATTTTATATATAAAAATGAAAATTTGTTGGCTGGTTGTGTGGCTGATGGGGCTGGTTTTCTTTAGAATTCTAATGTAACTTTCTGTTTTTTCTCATGATCTTCACGGCATTCACAAACTTGCCCTTGATATAATTTATACACACACACACACACACACACACACACACAAGAAAGTTGATGAGGTTTTGGGTGACATAATAGCAGCAGGATGTTGGGAAAGTAGAAGTATATATACAAGCAATTATTAATGCTCGTTGCTAAAGGAGCTAATTCGTTTCTACAGTTAATTGAAATCCATTATTTATTCTCTATCCCTCGACTTCGGTGTCATTTTTTTTCTTTTAGATACATGTGGGGTGGGATGGGATCGAATCTTTGGGAGAAGGGGGAAGAAAATCCAGGTCAACCAAGTTAAGGCTCACCCCCACCTCGGTGTCATTTAAGTCAACTAAGCCGCCTCACGCGTGGGTTAAACAAGCTGAAAGTCTTTGGGAAGATTCTAGGGAAAATGGCCGAAGCTGGAAAACAAATGAAAGATGTTGAATCCTGAATGGAAAACTCGGTAGTTATTTAGACATAATAGTAATACTAAAGTGACCATTTAGAGTGATTGTTCCCGCTCCAACAAATCATGTTGGATTAGCAACTCTGGAAGTCTCCCAAGATTCTATATCTTTCTGAGCAGCCAGAAATTCCATGGGGTCTGGATATTTGTGCATATGATTCATCAAAGACGTAGACTCATACTGTTTATTGTTCTCCTGCGAATTTATGGCAATGGTGTAACGTGACAGAAAGTAGGATATGTAAATTTGGGAACGGAATTTCTGATTAGATGAGCGTAAGAAGCAACAACAAGAGATTGAAGATTTTCCCGCAATCAGAGTTTATCTTGTGTAAAACAATATAAGAAGGCAAAAGTATTTTAATGGGATCCATAAAAGGGAAGATAGTCCTTACATAACATAAATAACATCAGCTTTTACGGTAAGGAAAAGAATGGAAGAACATGAAAACTAGCAATGTAACTACTAGCTATTCTCATTTCTTCCATTCTAGCCCTTTCATTTTTGCCACTGTTAAGCATACCCCTAGATTTCTCATTTCTCCATTCAGATATCTACATATTTATCTACTGTTGCGGACAAGGTGGACTTAGGAACTGCACCAATCACGCTTTCTTTCTTTTCTCCATTCTTGAAGAACAGAACAGTTGGTATGCTCCTGATTCCGTACTGTGTGGCTATGTTTGGACAGTCATCAGTGTTAAGCTTGTAGCATGCAATTTTTCCAGCATATTCTTTTGCTAATTCATCAATAACAGGGGCTATCATCCTACACGGGCCACACCATGGTGCCCAAAACTCCACCAGCACAGGGGTTTCACTTCCAATGACAAGGTTATTCCAGCTTGAGTCTGTCACTACTCGAACTGCAAATTTTGGGCGCGTGGTTTTCATCAGATAGAACAGTGCTAAGCCACTTAAAATTAAGAGCACATTTAGAACTGCTCATTAAATGCTTCCTTATGTTCTAATGGGAAATTAAATCAGAAATCAGTGCGAGAAAGCCTGAGAACGAGCAAATTAATACATCAATTCTGAGAATTTTCCAAAAAGGGGGGCCAAAATCCATCTTCTAGCTCATTTATGCAAGTTGTTGCTGCTCAACAAACTACTATGATACTCCTTATTGTACAAAGATAAGTGCCAGTAAGAAAGTGATGCTTGAATGTAATTTTTATAATTTTTAAGCTTGTAATTAAGAAGCAGGTTCTGGTATTGCACATTCTAATTTTTCACCTTTGACGTCTCTTGAGAAAAAACCTTGTCAGATAAATACCTTTTTTGATGGGAAGATGATAAATATAAGGTAAGAAGCAGCAGAGTAGGTGGGTTACCTTCGTTTACTGCTTCACGAGCACTGCAGACAATATGGCGTTCTTTATAGCTACCGCTGGTTGATATAAGAGATGGGTTTGATACTGTTGACTTAAGCATGGATTTTTTGAAACCTCTGTAAATTGGGAAAACAAGCTTTTCCCCTGAAGAAAATGGATGAAGGCATTTGGATCTGGCTGTGCCTACCGTAGTTACTCGTAAACAGTTCTCCAGGGCCATGCTGATTCTGTGGTTGCGTTTGGAGGTGCAGTTATACCTAAAGTTAAAAGGACTTAACTGGGGACTGTGGAAAACGTAACGCAGGCCTCCTTGGTCTTCTGGATAAGCTTCTGCCTGGTCTCTTTCTTTTTTCTTTAATTGATGCTGTAATATATTTCTGTTTAAGAAGAATTTATGCAAGTGGATATTATTACAAGATTGTGAGGTGCTAAGAAGGCTGAACTTTTTGTGGATGTCATTTATGTCATGAAACTTGAAAGCTTTCATGGCACTTAAATTGTCCGAAAGTATCATACCCAGAAATGATGATATACAACTACCCAATGCGAGGACGGAATGAGAAGCATTACTCCACGTATTCATACGTTCCAACTATAGAACTACATTGGATTTGGATAATTGGGTAATTACGTCTTAGAAAATTCGCTAGTTTTTTGCTTGTCTATTTAGTAGAAAATTGTTGGAAATATTATCTTAAATTTTTTTTTTTTAATCTTGCTATTCTTATGAATAGGATTTTATTAAAATTTTTAAATTTTTAAATTATTAAATTTATTAAATTTTACATATTAAACTATATGATACAAAATCAAATAACTCACAAATCATATGTAAGAAATTAATTGCTTTCACGAATTGAAAATTTCCTTTCACGGAAGCAAGAAGCAAGAATGGTTTATGTGTAGGTTAGAATGGATTAATCTTTTAAATGGAACTTATTTAGTTTTTAAGAACAAAAGTTTTGAAATTCGGACCTCCCCCCTTATGGTTAGTATTCAAAACAAGTGAAATACCGCTTCATTCGCATTCCTTTTGCATTTTGACCCCCAAAATTGCTAGCAAATATAGCTAAAATTACCGGTAAATTCTTGACTTATAAATGCTTTAATGGTATTTGATTAGAGGCAATAGTTCAATTGGGAAGTTTCCAAAGACCCTAGCATGAAAGTTTATAGCTTTTACTTAAGGTTCACTCACTACCTTTCTATCCCCCTTTGTAGAAAGAAAAAAATGTCGAAACTTTGCAGTGTCTGTGTCAACGAATCATAGATAACAAAGCGCAGCTCGCATTGCCACTGATTTCATATTTTGTCCGATGTAGCCAAACACAACCTTTTTGATTGTGCCATTGAATGGCTGCTCAGGATCTGGGCCTCTAGTATCAAAATCAATTTGCCCAAATTGATGATTTTCGTTTCCCCATTTTAGTGACGTTTAAGAGTTCACAAATAATGGTAAAGATAAGTTAGAAAGACAGTACTTGTTAATGCATTTATATCAAAACCAAGGCATATTGCAATTCAGCAACATCCGGTCGACTTACCAATACTTGTTAATCAAGTGTAGCTCCTGCTCCACCCTCCACTCGCCTCCCTTCACCCTCCTCCCTCCAATCCCTCATATAGAGTCATACAATTAATGCATTTATGGGGTGGGTACAAGGCTGCTTGTATAACTTGGAGAAGGCAAACCCTCCAAAAGTCCCACTTCAAGCTCCTGTGTATCCAATTGACGAGCTGGGGTTCCTCTCAGATATAGAAAGGGAGAGAGCAGAGAAATAAGCACACCCTCTGCCTCGGCCATCAAGGTTACTAGAGCTGCCATCGTTAAAATTCGATCAGGAGGTTTTGGATTTTGCTTCTGAAGTGGCATCAAATTTGTGCTTCCCTTCATCTTGGTATTATACTTCTGCGTCCTTGGACGTTGGTGGCACCAGTGATCGTGGAGACTGGTTCTTTCAGGTTGGTCTTATGCACCTTTTCTAGCTTGGATAATTACCTTATCGTAACAGTGTGTATTTACTTGACTACAGCATAATTTGATAAAAATGAATAGTTACACGGTGACTGCAGAGTGTTTGAAGAAGTTGAATAGGACTTTGGCTTGACAATTTTATATCAACGATCAGAAGCCACGAGTTTGGGAAACTAGTGCTTCATTCCAAACCCTAATAAAATATGATAATTGGAGGCATTTATGCCAATACCTGCCTCTTTCCTCCCTGTCATTCTAATGGACCACCGCAGTATCTACTATCAAAATGTATCAAGGGAAGGGTTTTAGGAAGAGGGTTATTTGGCCATTTATATTTAGAAATCAATTGGTAACATACTTTTCTTATTCATGTCAGAAAATTGAGAGGAGTTTTTATGTTATAATTGGTAAGTTCCTTCACTAATTTCTATGGTCCTCTTTCAGGCTCATACTTGCTAAATGGTGACTAAACGATAAAATCTACCTGCAGGTTATGTACTAATCCAGCATTTTCCCAAATCAGAACTGAAATCCACAAATTCCTTGGAAGATAGCATGCAGAAGCAAACCTTCTCACCTCGTTATATGATTGCAGTAGCGTGATTGTAAATTGTAAAAACTAAGAGTGTGCGGCTGCAGCACTAGTAAACTGTTTCAAATTCCGGTCATATTAAACGCTATTTGCCATGCACCTCTCATGCAATACTGACAACACGGCAAGGCCAATTTCAGTTGTTTTCTTCATTCTAAAAGCTCACAAGGCTGGATGTCGGTTAAAGTAGATAAATTAAAAATTAAAAATTAAAAATCGTCCTTATACACTGCACAGTGAAACCAACCGCTTCCTTAACCGTCGGCTGTTCGTGAAGCGAATCTGTAACAATCTGGGGCTCACACACATAATACACCATCAGGCTGAAAGCAATTGAAAGCACAAACTTGAATCCTTGGAAATTGTATTGCAGAAAACCTGTGGTAACTTCTATTTAAGGATTTCTAAGTGGTAGTTGTTAAAATGACTACAGCTTCCCAGTCAAAATTGGCTAAGTATACACACGATTCCCATATATTAATCTCCTAAACACTGATTCTCAACTCAAAATGAATAATCTTTCAAATCAGATTTTGAGTCTCCTAATTCCATGTCTGCCGTGCACTCTTCCTCAGTAAGGGCAGGGAGTTGCCTGGTCTTGCGCCTCATATTGTGCTTGTGCCAGTCACTTTTGTGGTGTTCCCTATAAAGCTTAGAGTCTCCAAAAGAAACATTACATGTGCTGCATCTGTTTTGCTTTTGTTGTCCCTCAGAAGGCACAATCTTGGTAGAAATTGTCTGCTTTTGTAATTTTTCATCTAATTCAAGCACAGATTCACAAGTTTCTTTGGGCAATGGTGCAGGCAGATCCTCATGATCATCATAATTCTCCACATGAGTATCCCCATCCACATACAGAGAGTGTCCAAGAACTTCAAATCTTCCATGCATGCTATTCATAACATAGTCATGACAATCTTTATATAGACCAGGTTCCAATTCAAAAATCTGCAACCAGATCAAAAAATATGAAGATTATCCTTGACACATATAACAGGTTCAATATTAACAATCTATACATACATAGACTGGTTCATACTTAAACACACACCCACACTTGTTGAGAAGACTCTAAACTTACTAATTGACTAAATGGGCCGGGCAACAAAGTTACATATAAACTTTTCAATAATCAAGAATACAGAGTGCAGGAGTCACATAAATGCAAAGTGAAACAAGGATTTCCCACATTGCCATAATAGGGGTCTTGCATCCAGAATGACATATTTTATCATGTTAATGTATATGAAGTTCTTATAATAGTAATAAATAATGGAACACCTATACATGCACATAGCTTATCAAGCTGCTTGATGTTCAACATAATCAATCAACTGCAACAAATGACTACATGGTTATAATATTTCTAGTTTTATTTTACCAAACTTCAAAAAACAATGACCAAATGAAAGACAGCGAGGGAAAAGTTACTATCCATTCCTGGAATTAGATCAATGACACTACCATTACTTAATCATCGAATGTTTAAACATATATCTTGATCATACCTACTTTAAAAAGATAAAGATCTTTTAAAACCATTAATTTCAACAAGCACCATGCTTAAATGAGCTAGCATGGAATATTGAAGCCAAAATGAATCCGAAAGCCAATCATCACACTGAACTGAAATTCTGTAGACCTGGAGAAATAAGGACTTACAACAGATGGCAGACCAGTAGATCCTTCTTTAGAAATAATGCTTGCTTTCCATGTATTCAGCTTCTCTAAAAGGGAAGGCACTTCCTCCTCAGGAGCAGCAACCCGTATTCTTAATGGACACCGTTTTATAGGAAAGTGCTTTTGAAGGTCATGGATAACTTCCAGAGCCTGCATAACAATTCATGAGAACAATGCTTGAGTTAAAACTGCCGAATAAGATGTAGCCACTCCTATAGACAAGTTTAAAGTCATATAAACTAAATTCAAATCAAAACATTTGATAACAATATTGGAACTACAAATAATAAGATGTAACTTAATGGTCATCACTCCACCTTTATTAACGTCAGTTGATGGATAAATAATAACTATAACTGTGGATTTATTAATAAATAATATGTAACTCAATGATCATCACTCTACCTTTATTTAATAGATAATAAGTGCCTTCATAAAGTCAATTGATGAATTCATAATTCATCATCACTCTCATATGCAGTAAGTATTTATAACTGTGAATTTATTAATATGACTATAGAGTAACTCAATGATCAACATCCAATTTTTGTTCATTCTTACAAGAATCATGTACGTGCACATGCACGCACGCACGCACGCACACACACACACACATATACACACACATATACATGTATATAAAAGTAACAGACCTGCTTCTTTGAACTACTATTTGGATCAACAGCAAAATGGATTTCATGCATCAGTCGTTCAATCATACTGATGGTGTAAGGGCGTTGAGTTTCTGGATTGTATGTTTTTTGCATGATAATTGTTGCAATATCCCGGAACTGACTAGATAACAATGATTCCCTCTCTTTCCCAGCGACCTGAAGCTCTCCTTTCTTTAAAATCTGACAAGGTCAAACAAATCAACCAACTAATCTCAAATCCATAAACATAGATTTCACTAGGGAGGCATACAGGAAACAATCTACAATTACATCCAATGAGTTTACAACCTCCAAGCATATTTTTGATTGATCATCTGTCCCAAAGGCTGCAATCAAGTCCTTTGACTTTGCAAGAATTCCTTTCGAAACATTTGAATAAACAGTATGTGATTGCAATACTTCATCCAAATCTTTCTCCCTGTTCCATAATTTGCTGTCACTTCAAGTTATAACAAGTATTATCTAAATAACAAGTTTTCAAGTTGTTAAATAATGACAGTTACACAAACTACACTATAAAAAGAAAGGGCATAAGCAGATTTTTTTTTTTCTTTAATCATGAGGTGGAATCTACAAAATTGCAGACGAAATCAATATCTTTGGCCACTGTGACAAGCATGATTGGAGATATAGAAAAATTAAGAAGCAAAATTTAAGGACTTAGAAATGCCTTTTCACAATGGGCAAAAGAGAGAGAGAGAGAGAGAGAGAGAGAGAGAGAGAGAGAGAGAGAGAGAGAGAGAGAGAGAGAGAGAGAGAGAGAGAGAGAGAGAGAGAACATATAACTGTGTACAGTATTCACAATGCAACCATAAACTCCCTTAATATAAAATCCATTCTTTCTAGGAAATAGAAAGCATCATGCTTTCACACTTTTTGGCACTAGATAAGGCATTAATTGAACCTGCGACAGCCCAATCATGATCTCATACCCTTCAATTTCAATTACCAAGACAGAGTGACTTCCACCAGCTTGATAGAAACAAATTACGGTACAGTCTCCAATGCATACTGATCCAAACTGAAACCAGAGAATATCCCCTTTATTATTTCGAGATCTCTGTACAATGTACATGACAGCACGAGTATAAAGGAGGTTATTTAGTGCAGATATAAAACTTGATAGAAAGAACACCATGAATGTGGAAGCCACAGATGTTCCATTTGAAAGTTGACACAAGAAATCATTTCATAAGAGGCTGTTTTAGCGCCAATCTTCAAACACTGCACTTACATGTAATACAACTTTAGAGGGCTGGAGCCAGCTCTCACCCACTCAACATTTACCATTTGTTTAGATGATGTGATTTGAGAGGAAATAATCTGTTAGGATAGAAAATAGGAAAACAATCCAATTTTTCTTAGTTTGGAACAAGGGAAGAAAACAGGAGGAAAGATTTTGCAGAGAATACTGGTTTCTTCACTTGAGAAAAATTCTCTCCAAAACTGGGAAGAAACTGGATAGAAAGTTATAACTGATTGATGCTAATATCTAAAATTGAAACAGATTTTTCGCAAATTATGTCCTCTTTAATCCAAACAAAAGGTGGAAAGTTAAATTCTATCCTCATACTTTCGTTCCTCATATTTTCTATCCTCCCACAATTTGTACCCAAACAACGGCTAAGTGTTTTCTGAAGCACCACACGATAAAATTCAAACTGAAGAGCATTGTTTGTTTCCACTTCCATCTTCTCAAAAGGCAACAGTATAGAGGGAAAACCTGCAACGGATCTACAGATGTAGCTCATGTCTCTCCAATGTAGCAATTTCATAAGAAGGGAGTATGCAAGTTCCAAATCAACTACTACCTGTAATATTCACTCAAGGCATGGCCTAGCTCATAAAAGGATCCCAAAAACACCATGCCTAAGAATTCCTACGAATCATTTCATGAAATGCATGCTTTCCAGGCTAGATTTTACAGGAAGATAGAAAAAAGCCTTCAAGGTCCCAAAACATCCCAAATTGTCAATAAAAGAGAATAAAGAGAATTAAAAACAATTGACTTTATGAAACAATTATTAAATACCTAAAAAACCATCCCCCAAAAAAAAAATAACACAGTATTCTTTCAAAACAGTTGCCAAACCATATGTGTTAAATGAAATCTAAATGTTACTTCCGCAATCAGACAATTCCACCAGAAATAGCATAACTAATTAACTAGTTCCAAGAATTAAGGTTATCAAAGAGATTGAGAAAGAGTTGAAATAAAGCTTACACGCCAGAACGCCAAGAAAGGGCGGTGTTTGGGTAGCACGCAATCTCGAAGCGCATCCCATGCTTCTTGAGACGCACCACCGCAACGTTCGTGAGCCTCTTCTGCCCTATCGGCTGCACCAGCGTCCTCGACATCCCTCTTCTTCACTCTTCCCGGCAGTCGCAGAGCCTTCTAGGTGCTTGTTCCTTTGGGTCCCTTCTCGATCTTAAAGGGAACGCTATCTGGTTTCCATTTTCATACCCAAATAAATGCAGCGTCCTTTTAGACTTCTAGTCACAGCAAAATCAATTATCGTAATCAATAATAGCAAAACAATATGTATACCTCTCACTATTTCTTCTAACGTATCTTTTAACAATTTTGTTTTAAAAAGTTAATTCTATGATAAAATTGAAATTTATAATATATATTTTACGTATTTTTAATAATTTTATTTAAAAATATTAATTTTAAAGTATTAGGAGTAAGTATTAATAAATATATAATTTTATGGATAACCAAAAACAAATACCATTGCTAACTTTATAAATAATTACAAATAAATAAAGATAAAATTATAATTTTTTGAAACCAATTTACATACACATTTTAAATCTAATAAATTTAAATAAAAATTGATCTCAATATCATATAACCTCTTCAAAAAATTTATCATTTTCTGTTATTCTATCAAAAGTTACTCATTTTATTTATACATGTTCTTTTAATAATTATAAATAGAGAAACTTAGAAAATTTTTTATGTCTTAAACCTTTCAAATTTAATACTTACATAACGATAATTGGATAAGCCTTTCAAACTAATAGGCAAAGAGACACCCATCTGATTCCCGCTTTGGGCACTTCTTAAGCCAAACCCCAAGAGACTCACCGATGCTGACTCAATCGTTTCGCACTAGATTTGGTAGGGTGCGCCAGGCCCGTGCTGTAGTGCAACGCATGGGCGACGCTCGAGAGACCCAGTAGCAAGCTACCGGAATGGCCCCTCCCCCTCAAAAAATTAATTTAATATCATGTGGACCAATGGCCCACGTATCAGATATTAAACTGATAAGAACAGATACTACACTTGATCTTAGCCAAAAGGCCGAGAAAGGTATGCGTCAACATTTGACTCGTTTTACATTTTATATGCCGTGCCTACCTTACTACTCCACACCCATAGCGATATGGGACTCCAACCAAATTACTTCACAACCGACTCTTTGGGTATAATGCAATTGAATTCAGTTATTTCATTACAAGGAAACACAATCACGAAAAGCTTCGTAGAGCTCACTCTCAGAGTACTCTTCCTATTCCAATACGTAAATTCAAATCTCGGGAAAAAAAAAGACATAAAAAAACTCAAATTCAGCTGGCAAATATGTCTTCTTCAAGTCTAACGCATCATCGCGGACACGAAAGCAACTCCAAGCGACACCCACATCCCATGCAGGTTGATTCTCGCTGCACCAGAGTCATCCTCTGTGGGAACAACTTGCGAAGAATCTGAGTCTGAGGATGATGGCTTCTCCTGATCAGGTTTAGGTGCCCTCGCTGCTGCAAGTGAGGGTGCCGTGCCAGAGCAGGTGCTGCTGCTGGTGTCTAAGTGGCAAAGAAGTCCAAAGGAAGAAGCACCTTGCCAACCTTATGAATGGCAACACGCTTATCCGTATATATAATGCCGGTGATTGTGCTATTAACCACCCCTGTTGAAATGTTCACACTGCCTCCGTAACTGATCACGTTCAGTGGTACTTTGCTGGGCTTAACACCGGCCAATGCCCGCACCGGGTTGGTTAGAGTGTCAAAGTTTGAGCTACTGACATAATCAGCAAGAACGTGAAACTGTAATAGCCCCAGCTTCTACCCATCAGACAGAGTATTGAGGAAGCCTGGCATGAGTTCTGAAAAGGCACTTTCATCTGGTGCTAGAATGGTTAAGCCACCAGACTGTGTGGCTACAAGCTGTGAATTTAGTTGATTAAGTAATTGGGTGGTTTTCAACAGCCGGATTAGGACGTTGAAGGATTTGGCCTGCCTTAAGATTCCGATGATGTCAGTGGCTGGAGTGTCAGGGGCAGCGTCGGAAGGTGGCTGCGGTAATGCGGGGACTAAGGCTGCTGCTGGGGCTGCAGCTGGTGGAGCAGGGGTGGGTTTTACTGGGGATAAAGCCGGGAATTGGAGTGGTGGAATAGAAGAGGCAAACTAGAATTGCAAGAGAGAAGGACAAGAGAGATTGCTTCATCATGAATTTTGTAAATGCAGTCTAGAAAGAGATTCGGTGCTTCTGTAAAAGAATGTGAATGATAGGAAGTGAACTTGCAAGGAGTGCTTGATGCATTGGAGATATGGAGAGAGGCTTTATATTGGAGGTGAGAGAAAATGACAAGTAAATGAAAGGTTTGGCTACAAAAACTTAAATTGTGATCTGTGAACGTATATCTTGTTGATTTAGGTGTTACATCAAAGGAGATGGACGCCAGTATGAAATAGACTTGGCTGATGTAGTAATAAGCCCATCTTCAAGAAGACAGGGGAAACAGAGTGAGAAGCTCAAACTCGATGTGGGAAAATATTGGAGTTAGATGCTATAATGCGTTGTGAGCGTATACCCCGGATAGAAGATAAGGAGGAGCATCAACGAAGATAGAAGTGACAGAGAAAATCACTTGGCCGATGTAGCAAATGGATTTTACTTAAGAAGCAGGGAACACTGACTGGTAGCTGAATTGAATGTGGGCTAATTAAACAAAATGTGCGTGAACATGTTGCTTTCACACCTTATGATGAATTAGCAATCTCTCTTGTAGTAACCAGAAGGGTTGGTGTGGGATAATGGAGGCCAATTAACAAAATCATTTGGCTGTGGCCTTTTGTAGTAACAATGGAGGCCAATTCTTCTACATTGTGGCAACCTGTTTGTATATGGAAAAATTTCACTGCTTTTTATGGCATCAACGAAAACAAAGCAGCTTCAGTGGAGGTCGCTACTCTTCTCAACAGCACCACAGAAGATCTGTAGACAAGCAAAGATGTTTTGACAGAGAGGCAACTCAAGGTGACTTGCTGGATGGTAGTCCTCCTATGCAGCGTAGGAAAAATTACAGTATCAAGAAGGCAACTTGAGAAGATACTTGCCTTCTTGATACTGTCATGACCAATGAACAATTAGCTAACTCCAGTCTTGGGGACAAGGCTGTTTCAGAGGGGAAAGGTATTGTTAGGAACTGTGGACCAGAACTTCTATTAATGAGCTCCAAGAGCCCATAGAATCCAGGGTCAGCCCAAGGAAGAAAAGGGACAGCTGGCAGTAATTTTGTATAAACCTGGGGACCACGTGAGGGGAAAATCGAGTTGTTTATAAGGGGAGTGAAAGGGAGAGAGGGGGCATGCGAAATTTTAGTGGTCTTTTGGGTGAGGAGCACTAGTTTTTGGGTTGAGGGAGACTTCCACATGGGGAATCTTTCCTTGGGAAGAGGCGTAGGGGGGATCGTTTCTTTCTTAGATTTTTAGATTATTTTCTTTTTCTTTTGTTTTCTTAGGAATTGCCATTCCTCTACTGAGGATAAGCTTATTTTCTACTTGTATTTACTAATTAATAAAAGTAAATCTTTCTACAAATACTTGAGACTCATCAGTTCTGATACCCTGTCTTATAATTACCAAATAATATCTGTCCTGGTTTTACCTTTTTGGGAATAAGTGAGCTCTCTTGAACTGACACATCCTAATTAGAATCCTAATAAATAGAACAAGTAATTCAAGAAAGAGAAAAAAGGAATATTTTATGAAATGAGAAATTACTTTCTATCAAACTTAAACAGTGAAATGGAAATAATTTCTCTTTCAAACCCATGGATTCGATAAATCTGCACAGTAGATCCCATTTCAAACTCAATATCAGCTGACAGATGGCTAATTTTTCCCTGTTAGCCATCTAGAATTGATTTGGATTAATAACAAGGAGCATGATCAATGAATGACGTTGTTCATTAGTTACATTACAGGTCTTCTAAAATTCACACACAATCTCTCCACACCTTATTTCAAAAGGGATACGAGTGCTAATACAGACTAACAGCTGATGCAGTCCCAATGTAAAGACGGTTATTGTTACATTCGATCCCTGCTTGTATGTTTTGATCATTTTGGGGGGAAATTTTTATTTTTATTTGATACTCTGCATCATTGAAAGGATTACAATAATTGTAGCAATTCTCTTCCTCTCAAATAATTTAGGGGTAGATTCTAACGTGCCCTGTTGCTCTTTTCTCCTCCTCTCATTATTTATTTCTCTTTTTTCTTCATTTTTTTATTCATCTGTACTCACTTTTTTAATAATTTTGTTAATTTTCTTTTTTGACATCAAAAGTTTAGGGATTTAGAGACCAAAAATTTGTATTTTATAACAATTTAAACTCTAGAATCCTTTTTCTTTTTTTTTTTTTTTTGAGGTAAACAAACTCTTGTATCCTTTTATTATAGGTTCAACAGTTACCATTGTGCCTGAGTCTATGACATGGACTCAGTCGTCTCCCCCCCCCCCCCCCCCCCTCCACATGTAATCATTATGCGTATTAATTTGAGCTTTGGCCTTGAGTCTATGAAATGGACTCAGTCGTCTCCCCCCTCCCCCTCTACATGTAATCATTATGCGTATTAATTTGAGCTTTGGCGAAAGAGGATGCGGTAATAGCAAAGAAAAAATACCGCTAACAAGAATCTATGGCATCATTCATCAAGAGATAAAAGTAAAGTTATTTTTGTGTCTCCAGTCCAGCCACGTTAAGCACCACAAGAAAATTCCTTATTAGCTTAGATCGTACGTCAGTATACATCTGGACAATGCTAAAACATACAGACTAAACAAGCAGACACTACATTACCACTATTAGAATGAGTCTCATGTAATAAAAGAATTATCATGATCACCTCCATGCTGAAGCAACAATCAAGTTCTTGTCTTCCCACCCAAAATGAAGTGAACCCATTTCCTCCTTCATCTTGTACCTGTCACAATACTGCTTAATGAGTTTCCGAATTGCGTCAGTCACATTTGTGCTCATTGGGGATGAAGTAAAGCCAGCCATTGTCATCCTTGCTCTCCATTTTCCAGCAACTTCACACCTTTCTATCCGATCCTCACCTTCGCATGCAACAATATTGACAATATCCCTTGCCAAGCACTGCCTCTCAACATTCATCCTGTCTTGACTCTCTCTAGGAAGAGTTGCATCAAGTGAATCAAACACAGCTGAGTAGTAATTGTAGGCTTCAACAAATCTTGGGAAAAACGGGGTGGTGTTAGTGTTCATATCTTGTTCTACAACTGTTACAAGTTTTGGATTTAGGCTCTTAACCATGCGAAGAAGTTGATCACGCTCGTTCACTGTTGAAACGCTCTCATCTGGCATGTGATGAAGCTGGAATGCAAAATTTACAACGAGTGCTTCCCCAGGGCGACAGTTGAGCATTGATGGAGTGACAATGGAAGTCCTTGATGCCACTGCTCGAAACTCAAATGGCAACCCAAGGGCTTCCGCCAGTTTTTCAAGTCTTTGTCCTATGATCTTTAGGCCTCCAACAGATCTCTGGACAGACTCAGGATCATCAACACCAGTCAATCTCACATAAGGAGGCTTACCTGGTCTTGAAGCCAGTGATTGTATTAGAGTTATGTATTGGCTTCCTTGATTGATGTCAAAATCTATTATATGAACCTTCTTTTCATCTTTAGCTGCCTCTGTAATTGCACCATTTGCAGCAATAAATCCAAACTTAAAACAAGGGCACACCTCAAACAGTATTTGCATAGCAGCTAGACGGTCTGATGAAGGAGGTTCCTTGCATTTCAGAGCTTTATAAATACATTTTCCAGAAGCAGCCACACGAGCTGCAAGTCCTTCCACCATATAGGCTGCAATTCTTTGGGGAGGATCCCCCTGAATTGAGACCATCTGCCGGAGTTCATTTATCATAGATGATGCTTCCTCTTCATTTCCTTCTGCAAGAGCACCAGCACATTCTAAAAGCAATTGCTTTGGTGTCTGAGAAGAAATTTGTGATATTTCTTTGCTGCTACTGATACAACTAACATTGGAATCTGATGAAGATGTCTCCTTCGGCAAGTCATGGATTGGCGCATTCTGACTGGGATCAACCCACTCAGCAATGTCAGCATCAATTTCCATGCTTTGAGTAGTCCCATATGCGACTTCCTCCTCCTCCTCCTCCTCCTCCTCCTCCTCATCATCATCATCATCATTGTCCCCAAGCAGTGCCCTCTCCAATTCTTGTAGTTTTAATCTCATTTGACCATCAAAGTCAGGTGGATCAATGCTTCCATTTTCCAAGAAATCTGAACTCAAGTTGGATTCATAGGCAACATGATGCCTTGCAGAAATGAGAGCAGAATCAAATGGGTTATTATTATTACCAACCATAGCAGCTCCTGAACTACCTCTGAGCTGGTAAGAAGAGGCACCATCAGGGTGAAAAGAATTTCCTGAAAAGCACGAACTAGATTGTTCAATCAGTTCTTCTGTTGGTGAATCGAGGAAGTACTTCTCATAACTCTCACTCGAGTAAGAATCTGCCATGTACATGGTTCTGTGCTTATCAGGACCAAAAATTTGGGGGGACAAGCCAGGCCTAACATCAGTTCCCTCTAGCGAGTAGAGCTTGGCATTTCTATATGATGCAGCAGCCAGCTCTGCGGATCTAACTAATGACATGGTTCACCTTTTGCTCAGTCAGCTCACATAGAATTTCACGCTGTGCCCAAAAAATATGCTTGTTAGCAAGGAAAATGCTTTAAATTCAGCAATCTATTATCTTTAAAAAGCTTTAGTTTATACATTTCAACCTTAAGAAATAGTAAACCAAGCCGAGTCACTCACAAATGCAATCCTGTTGAACACTCTAAGACCTCAATTCAGAGGGGAGAGCCAAAAAGAAGAAAGACACTTAAAAGATCCTTTCAGGTGCAACAACTAAACCATATATATAAGATGAAAAATGATAAATGCACTGATCAGATATTAGTTTCAGTAACTTGTAAGTATAGTCAAATCCCCATAAATCAGCTGATTTATTGTTCATCATGTTTCAACTTACAACACTTTTAATCTAAAAAGTTGAATAAGTCCTGGTCAATGGTGTTCTTTAAACTAAGACAGAATCAGTTGCTACTGGATTCTTAGAAGACCCACCATGATTGACTGTATTCAAGCGCTAACAATAATCTCACTAGCCCAGATAAGAATATCAACTTCAAACTTCCTTTTCAACAAAAACTAGTAACTGTATTAACTATTAAATTCTGTCAAATATTGCTTAACAAGTAGCTAAAGTTCCACCTTCGTAAAGCAAAGACTGTTATTCCTAACAAAGAGGCCGCACCAAATTTAGTAGAGCAAAGTAAATAGTAAGAAGTTGTGTCTTTTCACCCATACACAATATGTTCCACTGTTAACAAATTCTAGCACCGCAATCGAATCCACATAATCCAAACAAATATTCTGGATTTCAAGAAATTTATAATTTCAAGAGTTATAGACATCCAAATTAAATTTCAAAGACTTGGTTGCCAAATTAAGAAAATAACAATGCATCTGAGGCTGACAAATCATTTGCTTTTCTAATATAAAATATCAACTCAAGGCAGACTGAAAGGGGAATCCTTGAGAATAGCAAATCGAAAGTTCGAAGACCTGACTCAAGCAAAAACTAGGTTCTGATTCGGTTGATCATCTAGATAAAAGTCATGACCTTGCCCAAAATATTTTGGATATGATCTATTGCTTTGATTATCTTTAGCTAGAAAAATGTATCCGCAAAAACACATGGGATGAAGAAAGTGTATAGTTTTGAGACCAAACTCCATGCCAAAAACAAATCTTGTTTGGAATTCTAACCCAAAAGAAGAGTAGAATTGTTACCAAGTGGAGGAACAGAAAATGCTAACTAAAATCCTTTGGAATACGAGGAAAAATCTAAACTTTCTCAGAACAAGGAGTTTCAACAAACATAAAGAAGTGAAAGTAGGAAACCAAAGTCCCTTTTCTTAATTCTTCTCTTTCTCTCCACAGTCACATAATATCACAATAATCTACCGCATCTGGCGACAATCAATTACAGTAATTACAACACATAGTACCCTTTATCAAAGAAGTTATCCAAGTTGTAGCAGAATTTGAAGCAGAAGAAGAACTACGTAAACCCAATTCACCTAAATTCTATGGGAAGAGATTTAAGAACAACTAATGCAGAAGAAGTATACCTGAAGCAGTTAGAAATTATGGAGGGATGGACCATATCAGTCATCATATCCTTCCATCGGGTTCACACGCGAAGGATAAAGAACCTAAGTATTGTCTACGAAAGCTTAGGTTTTTTATCAAGTGCCGAAGAGATTATATCCAAAGCGAAAAGGCAAGACTTCCTCTTTAGGACTCTAATATTATAAAGACAAAAATTGGGTTGGGAGGTCAGGTAGGTCGAAAAGCAACATACTAGATTAACAAACAACCAAAATTAACAGAGCCGAAGTAACAAGAACGAAATTTGAGAATTGATACACAATACAAATATAAATATAGGAAGAAAACAGACTCAAAGCCACAAACTTTTGATGGTTAAAAAAATAGTACAGATCAGTTAAGAGGAATTCGGCAATATGAACAGATTATTATTCCAAAGACCAGTTTGTTAGAAAGGCAATCACGACAAAACTTCCGAGCTTCTGGAATCCGAGAAGTGGGAAAGAAAGTGGATAACTCACCTTAAACTCGAACAAAAAATTCAGAACCTTCTTTGCATTCCCCGTAATAGATTTCTCGCGTTCCTCTTTTATTTTTTCCCTTTGTTTTCTTTCATGTCTCTGTGACGTCTGTCTGCATGTTTATACCAACCAGTCTGACCATAACCATTGTTTGGGTGATGTGATGGGACAAAGCCCCACACACACTCTTAAAGGGTGCAAAGCCCATCAGGTCCTGCCCCAATGTCTTCCCATCAGATATTCGTGACCGTCTGATTGGGGAAGGGGGAATTCTTGACCACTGTGGGGGGCAACTGAGTCTTTTGACATGAAAATGTTGGGACGCGCTCAACCGGGGCTGGTAGAATATTGTACGGTAATAGCGGCAAATGGAGCGTCAAATTGTACAGTGGCAATGACGTAGCATCTTACATCACTCAGTGGTGGGAACTTTTGGTAGGGACGAAGGCGTGCGACTGTGGCAGTATTCTCCGGCGTATTAAAATTTCAAAGGAAAAAATTACAGTAGTTGAACTTTTTGACGAAGTCAAAGTTTTGTTGGTCGTCGTCTTCTTTCCATGGTTCAGACCTTACTTACTCCACCCATATTGGCAGACAATGGTGGACAGTTTTGTTGAGCCGCGTTGGATCATTGGAGGCCTGAGGGCAAAAGGACATATGAAAATGATGAAAGAACCAAAGTTTCAACAAAGGTGGAAGTTAGATGTCCTTACATAAGAAGTGAAATTACTTTGTTGATGCTGCTTTGTTAATTTACTTATTTATTTAGACATAGATTTAGAGTGGGGAGAACAAGTGTGTCCAATCACTTTGCAGTACGTAGCTAGTGTGAAATGAATCAAGCATGTCAGCAATCATACGTGTTTATTAGGAATAAGGGGAATCATTATGCAGGGGAAACTGCATGACGCATCCAAGAGATACAAAGAAATCCAAAGAACTCGTTGTTTCTTAATATTAAGTCTTAATCATCCCTCCCTCATCTTATCCAAACCCAACAATTAAACCAGAAATTGGAAATGGAGGTTCATAAACTGGAAATCTTGCTTGCATTTGCTGTATCCCTTCACACATCCCTCCTCTCACGTAGCATCTGGGTTGACGTAGGATCTCTTTGGGAAGAGGAAAATTGGGAGAAGAAGGGGGGATGGAATTGGAATATGTTTTCTACGGAGGTCTGTTTTGCACGTCTTTTTCCTTATACAAAACGGAGGCGACCATAGAGATTTGGAGCGAAACAGCCTATCAAAACCTTAGTCATCCACGTTTGGAATTTACCTAACAACGAAGAAATTAAAACCCAATCCACTTTGGTTAAAGTCGTCGCCAATGCCATGGAAGAATGCATTAACAAAGTACGCACCTCTATTCACGTAATTGCAGACCCTATCGTACTTTGAGCAAGTGGGATCATATATTAATTGCACAGAGTCCTCCTTTTAATAATTTCCATTTTTCAAATTTGATCGACTTTTATTCTAAAATTTAAAACCGTTACGAGTAGTTGAATATTTTTATCAGAGAATTATATGGGGATTTTCATTTTATTTTTTCAACATATAACTCAATTAATAATATAATTAGTATTTGGCCCATTGACTTTTATCACAAACATATGAATCATTCTATTCCTTGATTATTCTTAAATCTATCTTCCAAAAACAGAAAAAAAACAGCTCAACTAATAAAATGGGGTAAAAATACAATTTAACTAATTAAAAAATGTAAAGATGATTTGATTTAATTAAAATTATAAGTTAATAAATTGCACAAGTGTTAAGTGCATGAGAGTTTTGTATAATTTGTTTAAAAAATTTGAATAATTATATTTATTACTGTAACATTTAACAAATTCTTTATCTATCTTTAAGTTAGTAAATATTTAATCTCATTTATTAAGTGAAATAAAATTTTCAGTTAATAATCAGTGCTCTAAGGGCCTTAATTTGTTTCTTTTGGGTCAACAGTAGGTGGGCTTGAATTCATTAGATAAATCCTTTTCTTTCCAGACACGTCTGATATTAGATGGGCCTACTCTAATAAAAATTGGATGACTTTTGAGTATTTGAGTTATGGGCTTTCTTGAAATTCTGATCGTGTTGTCAATTATAACTGGAACACAACTCCACGTGAAGTCAATTTTTTTTTTTTAAATATCTACAGAAAAAAGATGATTCGAATTTAAATGATTTCAGTTAAGATTTCATAGAGCCAAGTTGTTTTTGCAGCATGACTCCTAAGATTTCAACCAATAAAACTTTTAATGAAAAATTTCAAGGATGACCTCACGAGTCAGAAAAAAAAAAGAAGAAAAAAGCTTTAAAATAAAAATTCTACAATGGGATCAAAATATAGAAATTTTAAACGTGACTGTATGCTCCTATTGATCTAGTTTACAAGTGGCACAATGCACTTCATTAAATACAAGTGTAATAATTTTCAGAAAAAAATATGATAAAAGATATGTAACTAAAAAGATTTAATAATTTTTTGAGAATTTGGCTCCTCTAAAATATAAAATAATTATTGATAAAAAATTAGATAATAATTATATTATTTTAAATTCATAAATTATTATTCAATTATTTATATTTTATAATATTTTACCCCATCAAATTTTTTTTATAATTTGGGAGTTGATTTCTTCCTCAATTGGTCTCTTTGACAAGCATGAGAGATAGGATGAGAGAGGAGTGAATATTCGAAATTTTGAACCCTCCTTTAACCTCTTAATCTTTTTATCAACAATTGATAATCACTTCTTCACTTTAAAGATGCTCAATCCTTTTTTTGTTGCTTTTACATATCACATATATACCTTTGTTCAACTTGTTAATTAGCACAATCAATGCTTCTTAATTGATCCAAGTACTAAACAGCTACCAAATTTACTGAAAACGACTAGACAAACACTCGGCTGGGCAGCATCAATCAATTTGAAATTAGCGTTTGGCAATTCATGTGGAATATATATAACAAGTGGGAGATTGATCGAGAGGCACATATGTAGTCTTCCTTCTCCATCATCATAGTCCAATTTAATATGTTTCTTCTACCCAGGTTTGTTCTAATCTGCCTTCCTACATTGGTTCTAGAAACTAACAACAACAACAACAACAACAAATGGGACATTCGAGCAGCCACCAATTAGACTTGAAATAATTTTCTAATCATAAAGTAATGCCCTAACCTCAAAAGAAAAAAAAAAAAAAAAACCAGCGGCATATCTTTTATATAATACTAATTTTCACTGACTTTGATTTGAGCATTCCATCGTTTTTCTCAAACAATTGGCAACAATAATTGGTTTAAACCGAAACACATGGTGTAGTGAGAGTTCTTTCTCCAAAGGTCATAATTGCCTAGGGTCTGTTTTATGTTTATGGGCTTCTTCCTAGTGCTAATCAAAGCCAATAATCATGAAATTACAACCTTAATTGATTCTTATGTACGATTAATTGACTATAAGCATGTAAGACTAGACACTGATTTATAACTAGTTGATGGAATTTAAACATTAATGACAAAGTATTAAGGGGGTAGCTAGGGGTGTGTAGGTAGGTGAAGTGTCATTATCATGCAGCACTAGTAACATTTGGCCATATATTATTACAAAGGAACAACCGACATGACATAAACAGATCAATTAATATTTGGATTCCATACTTTAATCAACAAAATTTGATATATTTTATGATCAAAATTTTTTAAATAAATATTTAATAAAATTTAATTTATAAAAAATAACCTAATAAAAGACACTGAGATGTCACTTTTGATTGGAACTGTGAGACAAGAAAGGAACCCACTAAATTGCCAACGAATTGTACTTGGGCCTCGTGTGAATCAAGCACAATTTCTTACTCAAGTTTAATTGGTGTTAATTTTGTAAGCCTACAAGAGCAAGAAATTGAAGTCCTATACACAATTCTATCCTTATGGGTCACTTCACCATTTGTCGGATTACACGTCAAACTACATCATGGAGTTGCGGATTTTCCTTTCAAAGTTTATTCATTTACCATCTAAGGCTGCTGGAAAATGAGATAGGTAGGGGAATTTCTTCTTACAATCCCAGCAAGAAAAAGCATGTGAAAAATAGGTTCAAGTTTGTCTTGTATATATGTTTTCAGCCAGATACATGCATGATCTGTGACATGATCAAGAAATTCGTATGAAAAATGAAAGGTGGGGCTGATGAAAATGGATATGATTAATCGATTAGGAGACTTTTTTTAGGAACCACAGGAAAGCATGTTTTCTCTTGAACTCTTCCCCCATCTGTTTGTGAAAAGTCCAACGAGAGATCTGCTGAACTTTGGAATACCATTTTGCGAGAATTAAATGAAGGCAGCATCAGTTGTAACTGATTCATTTATTGAGAATGACAAAAAGGGGTAAGAATAAGAAGAGGAAAGTTTAAGAATTTGCACTAGGTGCACAAAGATAGGTTTGTGCATGATACAGAGTAACAGAGGGGGTACGTTGCAAAAGGGTTGGGATGGAAATAGTCAAAGTAGTTTGTTGAGGATTTTCAGGGCCCTGTTGATGTCAAATTACGGTGTGGGTTATGATGATGATGAAAGTGGTGGGTTGCTTAGGTTATGTGGGAAGGTGAGAGGAAAAGGTATATTATGGTTTTCATATAAAGACAGTTTGAAGGAAATGGATGTTTGCCTGTGCAAGTAACTGAAATGCTTGTATTCACTGTTTGAAAGCTATTTCAAACCCTTCTATTTATGCTTCTCCCACACACTGACTGTCACGAACTCCGGGATATGAGAAAGAGGTGTATATATCCTTTCTTTAACGGTCTATTTCTCTGTTGTAATTGGAATATTTAGCTTCAAATTAAACAACATATAAAATGACATTTCCTGGGACAGCTGTAACAATGTTACTTCTCAAAACCTTCACTAAAAATTGATATTGATTAATTAGTTGCTGGTGATTCGTTCTATTTGTGTTGCAAGTTGCAACTAATAGCTATAGATAGCAATTATTTTCTGTGATGGGAATTGAAGTCAAGCCCATCTTCAAGTTGCTTGATCATTCCTTTCTAGGGTTCCACTTGATTTAAAGAAACACCTGTCGGCTGCCATATATGGGCCTGATCTTATGGGGCAGGAAATCACAGCAGTGGTGGAATAAATAAACAGGAAGAATAAGATGTTAAGTGGTGATAAGGCTTTATAGTTTAGACAACAAAGTTCTGTCATCTTCTGATACCTTAAACTCCTCCTTTTTGATGGGTGTTTAATTAACATTGCATTTCTGCCACCAGAAGTGAACTTGAGTTGCAGTCATTTTCAAGTTTGAGAGACCACCTCAACCTGCCACTTTCTTCTAAATTGGAGCTTTACTTGGTCAAGTAATAATGGTCCTTTTGCACCAGTAAATTTGGACAGGTCATCTTATTTTCATTGCAATTAGTTTGATAATCTTGATCGCCAACTAGCTTATTAACAAGTAAACTCTTGATCCCTCAGAAAGTTTGTCTTTCTTAATTACCTATTTAAGATTGCATGCACCAGAAGCAATGTTTGATATTGAGAAATTCATCTGTTCAGGTGTGGTTTACAAGAATGCTATTGGGTGGGATAGGTCAAAGTGGAAATTTGGACGGTCTTCATAGAAATTGTTGTATATAATACTTCAGCTTTATGACTATTTAGTTATAATTTTAATAAAAACTCAGTCTGCATGATTAACTGATGATGGTAAATTTTTATATATTGTGACTGGACAAAGTCTTACCTGACCTGAACGTGTGGTATTACCAGTTAGTTATGGGCAGTATTTGGAAGAACACAGTTTTCTATCTATTCAAATAATGACAAAATGAGACCAAAATCCTTTCTTAAGATATGAATTCTAGAAATGTATTGCTTGTAGGTTTGTGTTTCAATTTAATTTTCCCTTTACAGTTACCCAGCATTTTGGCCAACAACTATGTTACTAGCACAAGTATCCATGATTTACTCTCATAACCTTTCTTCCTGGGGTTACTGAAAGGAATAGCTTGCATAAACAGTAAAGGGAAAAAGTGATCACATTTAAAAGTGGGAAAAAAATTATTATAAAATACTTAAATTTATTGGGGTTCTATAATTTAATGAGACTAATAAACTCAATGATCGAAATTTTTTTAAATAGAAATTTGGTGAAATTTTGTTAATAAAAAAAATACTAATATCAAACATTAAAATTGCTGTTAATTTAATCTTATAATTTAACATTTTTTTGGCTTTATGTAAAACATTAAATTAGTCTTTGAAAGATATATTTCTTGTCCCCAATATTCTTATGAAATTCTCATATGGTTTAATTTAATTTCAATTTAAGACCGATTGAGGCACACCTTAACTACTTCAAATTCAACAATGGACACAACATTGAAGCAAAGTATTTGTGAGCTTTGAACTGACAAAAGTGAAAAATAGACCAAATTGAAAACAATGTGTTTCAGTGATCAAATTATTGGTTTTATCATTTACTAATAATTATAAAATCTGCATTAATATAATCTTTCACCATATATTTTACTTAAATTATCACTTGATTAGAATGAAACTGGCAATTTGAGATATGGTCACATGCATTACAGTTTATGCAAATATTTTACTGAAAAAATGTGCCAAATTAATTATTCAATTAAAAATAACAGAATTTGTTTGATGTGAATGACCTGTTAGAGGGGGTACAATTAAGATACCTAAATAATACTCGATGAACAATCAGTTAGTGATTTACTGTTAAAATGATGAATGTTGATGGTAGTAGACCAACTATTCATGTTTGGATGGGAAGAAAAGTATTTGATTTCGTGGGGTATGAAATCTCAATCGGTTAAGAAACAAATTATAATAATACTTACTTCACTAAATGTTTCAATGTTTTATTTGACTTGCCATCTGCATGGAATTGAAGTATGGAAAACAATGGCAGACGGTTTCCAAGTGCTTTTCTTGATACTATGTTTACACGGCATTTGATTTGAATTAATCCTGAAGGTTAATCTGATCTTGACGCCTCTGTCATGCCCATCAAAGATGACCAGTAAAACCAAAAATTGGGACGACTACCTCCTTTCTTACGTTTACCATCTGGTTTGGTGAATTGGATCTTTTACTTAAACTTAATTAGAGAGTTTATAAATCTAATTATTTTTCTTGACAAAAAGAGCGATAAGTCACTTAATACACATATAAAATTTTAAATTTGAACCCAATATTTGAATGAGAAAAATCTTAAGACAATAAAACAAGTGTCACATTATGATTGCATCATTAAAAATATAAATTTTGTAAAACTAATTTCAACCTCTAACCATTCTGCCATAAGAAACTGGCTGTGAACATTTTTACTGATGAATACCCTCTTTTGGATTTAGCAACTAAATTATTAACCATTACCTAAATATAATTATTTGGACAATGGAAACATGGTAGTGCCAAAAGGGGGAAAAAACAAGAGCAGAATTCTTTTCATTTTTTGGCTGCATTCCCTAAACTCTCTGATAAAGGAAATGCACGCATTGATCAAAATGTGTATGGATCTGTAAAATAATAATGCTGTTCTCCTTGAAGGCATAAGTTTATGGAATCCCCACCCCTAAATATCGACAAGTGATTTTCCTCCTAGCATCCAAATCTGCAATAAGGATCTATAATATTATTTATATCACAAACCTCTTCGTTACATTCTTTTTTTATTAATTATGTGGGTTATATAAGGGAAGGTAACTCTTTATATGTGCTTTCTTCATACTGTTCATGCAGTTAATCAATCAAATAAGATTCTTTGGGTGATTAAAAATTTGTGTAATATAATTTTAATAAAGTGAAGTCCTAATATTAATTAAAATTCTAATGTTCCAAAAAAAGGAAGGAATTATGGCTTAAATAATTTGAGGGTTGTTTAAACCAGGAAAGAAATGGAAAAGGTGAATTAAGGGCCAGTTCTATTCTGTGGACTTATATAGCTAGGTGCATTAATTTTAATTGTCAATAATCAACAGTGTAGAACATCCATGATATGTGTCATGCATTTTTGACACGGTGATATGAACTTTGTAAGGAAAAATCTCTGAACAACAAAGTTTACATGTGCACGCTTTTAAAGCTCACCAAATTTAACAAGGCCATGTTTACTGTTTTGGGTATGTAGATTTTATGTTTACCAGCTTTCTGTTGTCTCAATTAATATATGTGTTCATTAATTTCATCACCCACGTGAGCTGCTTCAAGTTATAAGCTGTACGAGCCATATAGAGCAAAGTTCAATTGATGACAAATTGATTGTGTTGATATGGACATTTTCTACCCCTATTTATATATTTTATATAGATTATTTAGATGTTCTTTGTATATAATGAATGAGTCTGATCCAACGATACTAAGGTTGCTTTACATGAACCAATTAGCCCAAAATTGGTTAATTATCATATTTCAGATCCTTGCAACTGCAAAATTTATATATAACATAGTGTTATCATATATAACCAAACCTAATTTTAAGAGACTTATATAGTGGATACTACGTAATAAAAATGTGCTACCTTCCAGATTCAACACAAATGAAGGTGGTTCATGTGACATACTATTCAACACTAATTTAATTCAATCTTTTAATTTTTACAAACTGAAATTTATAAAAATCTAACTTAAAAAAAATAATTTTAAATTTATTATTGTGTAATTCAATAAATCTAATAATTTATAATTAGTTTGTAAGCATTTTATTTTCTTATTTACATGAAAAAAGCTTTCCTGCAGTTAATTTTACCTTTTGATAAGAATACTTTGTAAATAATTTTATTTATAAATATTAATAATTTTGGATATTGTGGCTAATTAATTAAAAAAGTGGAAAATTAGCCAGTCTTCGATCGAAGGAGAGATGTCCCTTTTGTAAACACTGTACGGTAACCAAACTAGTGAACTTGAATATAAAATTGTTGGAGAATTTGAAAAACCATTATATAGAAATGGTAAAGAGGAATTTGATAACGAAGGTTCAAAGGGCCAATGACATAACAAGTTGATCTTGTTCGCTAAAACTAGAGCTCGTCTGTCTGTACATGTACACGACACAGGGCATATAATATATATCGTGTATAGTTAACAAAAGTGACTTGCCATCCACAACCCTAAACCAACCGCTCCCCCCTCTCCACTTTCTTATATATCTTCTCCTGGACTACTCTGTGCTGTGCTTGATGCTCAAGAATTCTGGTGGCCTCCACACAATAACACACCCTGCAGCCATGGACGACTCGGCAGCAGCTGGTAATAACTCAGCTGGCGAGGACTCTAAAACTTGTCCACGCGGTCACTGGAGGCCAGCTGAGGATGAAAAACTCCGGCAACTTGTTGAACAATATGGTGCCCAGAACTGGAATTCAATTGCTGAGAAGCTCCAAGGAAGATCGGGTATTAATTATTTTTCTCCCTGAAAATTTAAATGAAAATAGGAGGAGATCTAATTTAAGGGTTTGGATTAAATATTTATTGCACTAGATAACTTGAGCATGTTATCTTATTAGGAGATATGCATATGAATAATATTTCTTCCATCATCTTTCACATGAAAATTAAACCATGACTCTCAGTAATTTTGTTCATATATTTTGAAGACGGGTTTTATTTTTATTTTTATTTATTGATTATTTTTTGGTTTTCCCTTTTTTGTAGGGAAAAGTTGCAGGCTAAGGTGGTTTAATCAGCTTGATCCCAGAATTAACAGAAGGCCGTTTACAGAAGAGGAAGAAGAAAGGCTACTTGCAGCTCACCGCATTCATGGGAACAAGTGGGCACTCATAGCAAGGCTTTTCCCCGGTCGAACTGATAACGCTGTGAAGAATCACTGGCATGTTATAATGGCAAGAAAGCAAAGAGAGCAATCTAAATTATGTGGGAAGAGAAGCTTCCAAGATGTTTATAATAATTGTAACACTTCGTCATCTAATAACTTCCCAGAAAAAAGATCGAAATTTCAAGACGTATTTAGCTCGAGAATTGGGTTAGAGAATGGCAGATTCTTTGACTTCCGGAACTTTGATAATAAAGATAGGCTAATTGCAGATTCTCCCTCCAGTTCTTTCGCTTCTTGGAACTTTGCCTCCGTGGCAACCTCCTCAAACGCTTCTCCTATGGTGGATTCATTCAGGAAAGAAGGGAGAGATTACTTCAATTCTTGCTCTAACATTTACCTCTCAGAGTGCTCGAAAAGCTCAGATAGATTTCTCTACAGAATTTATCCAAATTCTTCATCATATGGCAGCTTTCGCGGTTCCACCACGTTTGCGCTTCCCAACTACAGGAGGATCAACGTTCCAAGTCCTTTTGGATTCCTTGGTGGTGCTGCTCATGATGATGGAAGGATAAAGAGGAACTTAATGAGCAGTTTCTGTGATAACTCATCCACATTCACGAGGAAGCAAGAGCAAGTACAGGAGCCTATTGAACACAAAGAAGTTCCGTTCATTGATTTTCTTGGTGTGGGTATCTCTTGATCATATCATCAACCCAGATGAACTATTTATTTAACTTTCACATAATGCATGACTAGCTTGATTAGCTTTCTAGTGATGATCGTCACTCCATTTTAAGGTTTTAGCTTATAATTATAAGCTTTTCAATTGGGCTGCAAGGTTGCTGATTTTGTAGGTTGTAATTAGAGTGATAGTGAATCCAGCTTTTTTGTCCTTATGAATCATGCAAGTCTTTTCTTGTCCCATCTAAAATTTGAGTGTGGATCAAGGATACTAGCACTTTGAGGAGCATCATTCACTTGAAGTTATGGATAGGAAGTGGAAAGGTAATGAAAATTTGCAACTTTTGACTGGCTTCTTTGTTTCTGTGTAATGGCAACTTCTAAGCTTCTCTCACACACAGCAAAAATGGTGATCACAGATGCATTAGCCTTTTTTGCCATGTAAGTATGGTACTAAATGGAGGGTTGTCAGTATATTAATGAATATAATGCATGCATTCTTCTCTGCTCAAGAATTCATGAGGGTTGATGCTTTTAAAGTCCAAGTCGTCGTCTTTCCTGAAGAAACTAATTTTGAACTCAACGAGGAATTTAAACTCCATATTGGGAATTGATTTTAGATGCTCAATTTGAAGTGATCTTTCTGTCTGAACACTTAGCTTTGGTATGTTGATTACGTACTGCGAAGTCTACGATCTTGACTATTATTGGGGAATGCGCAAATTACTTAAGCCTCTTGCATGTTTATAAAATATTTTCAGAAGATAATTAAATTAGATACTTTTTAATTATATTTCTGTTTTGGACTATTTAAATTGTTTAAAGACATCGAATGATGTCAGTCGGAGATTTATAGTCCAGTTAGATATCAAAATACACATTCTTTATGATGATTCGGGATTGCTTTTTTTTTTGGGGGGGGGGGGGGGATGATTAATTATTATTACTTATCATAAACACAAATATGAAATTAATTCCAGTATTTAATAATAAGTTTCCGAAAAATAAATTTATTTAAAAAATAATTACTATGTTTTTAAGGGAATTTTGTAGAAACTGCTTTGGAAAGGATAAGCAGAAGCACCTTTTAATTGGGTTTTCTTTTATTGACACAACAAGAATTAATTATATCTCTGAAGATGAGACGAGTTAGAGATTATCCATGCATGCTTCTGATCGGTTCGACAATAAAAAATGTGATCTCCATTTGACACTCTTCCTCAAAGTCTATATGTGAAGTAAACAGAGAAATAGCCGCGTTTAATACAATTTTTTAATTTGCTTATTATAATTTAATACTTTATAAAAGGATTTGGTGGGTGGTACCTGTCCACATGTGTCCTCTGAACTTGCAACTACCCAGTTTTTTCTTCATGGTGTGATGAAATTATATACATTCTGATGTAAAACGGTCACTGGAATCAAACAATGATGTCATAACTGTCAATTTGGACATATTCCAGCAATATCTAGTAATTTGAAGGGAGAAGTAGGAGGAGCTTTTATGATACGATAATTTATAGACCATATAAACAATGATATATATATATATATATATATATATATAAATCGTATGCATTGTTAACCCCAAATAAAAAATCATGTAATATCAGAAATACACCAGCAATGATAATCGGACTTCAAATTTACAATGAACTTTCAAAAGGTAGGAATGACAACAGGAGGAGAGGCGGAAGTGGGGAGTGATCCACAGCTCCCTAATCTCGTAAGTTTTTTTTCTATCCTCATCTCATATTTGAGGATGAAAATTTTTTTTCTCATCTCCAATCCTTGCAGGAGTGAGAGTGCCTGCAGAAATTTGAAATTTTAAAATTCTTTAAATAAAATTATTTTTAATATAATAAATTAATATGATTTATTTGTTTATTAATTACATATAATTGCTAAATTATCCTTTATATTTATACATTATTTCATTATCATATAAGAATATTATAATAAATTTCAATTTCAAAATCCTTGTGAGGATGAAGAATGAGATCTAATCCTTATTTTCAAAATTGTGACGAGAGAATTTTCTCTTCACTTTACCCTTGTGGGGAGGAAATTCTCCTATCTCCCAGCTAAGATTGGAGATTCTCCACTCAACCACGGAAAATTACCATCCTTAATCGAAGGGCATATAAGAAAGTATCAACAAAATAAAATTTAAATTTTTTTACTTAAGTTAGTTTAGATAAATTAATTAAAATTAAAATATTAGATAAAAGTCCTTATTTATAGATTTTATTTTTCTTTCACTAAACTCTTTTAACTTTATCTTTATCTCGTTTTTATTGTAGTCTTTAGCCATGAAAATGATGAGATTTTATTATGTTTTATGTGATTGCCATTTAATATGTACAATGGTACGTTTATCATCATGGATAAGAAAATCAAAATGATTAATATATATGTAGTTAATTCTAGGAATATATGTTTTGGCTGCAACATTAACCATTAATAACTTTAATTCGATAAATATTGATTTTAATTTGTTTCACCTCCTTCAGGAAAAAAAAAAAAAAAAAACTCTTCTCATTGCCATCTCAAATTCTAATTTTTTATTCCTGGAAGATAATCTATCAGCATTTAGCGGTTTTCTGAAACCTAGTTTGCATAACTAAATCTTGACGATTGCTGTATATGGACAAAAAGACAAAGTTATATTTTAGAAAGATGATAACGTATAATAAGCTCTATGCTAGGTTTTAAATTTCAATCAAAGCCATGCAAGCTTTGCTTACATGGTTGGAATGCATGTAAGGTGTGAGATAATAGTAGATTCAAATCATGAGCAGAAACTGTATAACTCTATGACAAGTTCTTGATTTGTGTGTTAATTAATTAATTCACAATTTTGCACCCCTTAATTAGCTAGGTTAATTATAGTTTCACAATAGTCTGTCTAGCTCATTGTAACATTTCAAAGCATGACTCCAAGTTGTTTGAACTCAGTCAATATCATTTAAAAATATAGAATTTGTTGAGGAACAAAATTGACTTGTTACAATATTTTGATTGAGTTATTAATAAAAGAATAATGATGTTCGTACGTTACCCCACGTGTAAAAACAAAAACAAAAGTTTGCAGATTAAGAAAGTAAAATATATATATAAGAGTATGTAGATAGTTAGACTGCAAAATTAATATATACCATTATTATTATCCTTAATAAAATCATAAAAGAAATAAAAAACACAATAACATGCTACCTTCATCTCAAAACAGGACATCACTCACATTCTGTCCCCAAAGGAAACATTTGTGGGGGATTTATAGAAAATTATAATAACAAACTTGTCAATACGTTGTTCAATTAGAATAATGCTGGCAGTTGGCGGTTGCAAATACAAATATTAGCTAATAATTAATAATGCAATGTTTGTATGAGTGAAATATAATTTACTATCCAAATCAAAACTATCATTTTCGCATGTGCTCTTATAAAATTCCCCAATCCAAACTTTTCCTTCTGGTTTAACCTATAAATTTATTTACAAATCAATTTCTTTTCTTGAAAATGCAGCATTCGTTGTATACAGGCTTCTTGTGGTAGCCACCATCTTTGACATATATAGGTTTATGGATAAAGTAAGAGAGTGGGTAGTAAACTTTGATCCTATGACTTGCACAAGCAATCTTGAACACCACTAACGTTCCAATCTGCCAGAATATCAAATGTTTTCTTGTAAGCCAAATGCTTCATAAGTTCATAGAATGAATCGTCCCTGTTCCTATCTTGAAAACGTGATTAATCATCCTACTCTAACATTTTTGACTATGTAATATAAATCATGATTCATGCGTGTATATTTGCTACATCCTCCAAAACCTGTTAATGGGTTTTCAAAGTTAAAAGAAGCATTATTTAAATGACATTTAATTATATTTTTATGATACTTATTTTAAATATATATGTATATATATATATATATAATTTTACTCAAATAAGCATATTTTGTTGTAGTTTACCCATTCCTTTTTTTTTTAATTTTATGTAAAGTCATATATATAAGTTATGGATGATAGTTGTGTAGATATATATATATATATATATATATATTTAAATGATTATCAAAGTGAAACAATTCATTTTTGAAAAGTCCAAAGAAATCAAAGACATTTAAGCACTTTCGTCACCATGTTGCTTTTAAGCCTCCTTTTATGGCAAATAGAAGATTAGGATTACATTATATATACTTTTAGGGTATTGATACTTATGAAATCGGTCAACAATATTATGATTGGTATATGATAATTTAGATCATCGGTTTGATATGTGTTCCCATATGATTTCACTTTCTTCTCTCTAATTTAACACATGTATCCTCACATTTTATATTTTTTACTTTTTCTTTTTATTTTATCAACATGCCCAATATTTTTATTTTTTCTCTCTCCAATTTCCACAAACTAATTCAGTGAGTAACTCATTTTTTAATTGAACAATTATTAGTGCACAATTTAAATTAGTCCATTTAAAATAAATCATAACACAATGAATACCATGCCCTTAACATAAGTCACAACACACTAGCTAGGTACAGATGGCTTTACTAGAAAGTAGGAATTATTTAGTCTTACCCAAAAGATTATGCTTATAAAGATGCTAATCCATGACAGGAGTGTCAAATTTTTGCGCATCGCCAATGCTCTTTGCATCAAATGTTATCTTTTTTCCATCTTTTGTGTGGCTTTGTTTTCTTGTTGAACCCAACAAATTGGTGGTTAGCAAAAGGCAGAGCCTAATTCTGTAGCAATCTTAACGTTTTCTCCTCTGTTGTCAATTTCTGATTCCAACTTGAGGGGCCTACTGGCATCTTTCTTGGCTTAAGCGGTGAATCGCATTAGAAGCTATTCAACAATACTCTTAATTTATTTTTAGAAAATTGTAATTACAGTCAGTTTAATAATTTTATCTACTTTATTAGTTATAATTAATAATAAGTCCATTTATAATTATTATCTAGTTCTCTCGATAATTTAATTTTCTATTTTGTCATAAATTAGAAAAAGGAAAATTTAAAAGATGCAAGGTTGAACACCCGCTAACAAATAGATGAGGATTTGGATGTGTTTTTTGCTTAATTTGGAGCCAGATTTTGAGTTATCTTCTTCAACATCGTTGTCAACGATCACAGCCTTCTTGGTTTCAATAGTTTGCTTGGGTGGAGGAAAGGATTGAAAGAGAGAAGAAGATTTGGGTTGTGGAAGAGATGAGAAGAGCAAGAGGTCTTGGAAGAGGTGGGTTCTTCATGCTCAACATAGCTGCAAAATTTTCGTTCAAGAAGATTGATTGCTTGAACGAAAACGCCAAAGAAGATCTGGTGGCAGAATTTGACAGATGCAAGAGGGTAATTTGACGATGCTGTAAATCTTCTTTGGTGGCTTCGCCATGCTGTAACTATGCTGAGCATGGCGAAATGCTGGAACACAGAGGTCTTGGAAAGACGAAGAAGCTTTATCAGTTTTCGGGTAGAATATGAAAAGTAAAAGAGAATAATTTAGTTAAAGAAAACAACAAAGAGACAAATTTCAATATAAGTGATTCCCAAATTTTCCATAATAATTAGAGGAAAAAAAATGCATGCGTGAAAGAAAGAAAAGAAAAGAAGGAAACAACAGAAACTAGAAAGCTACGAGAGAACTAAAAGTCTCTCTCAAGCAACAATTATTCCCGTCAAAGGTTAGGTTCATCTTTCTCTCCACCGCCACACTTGCTTTTTGCTTCTGTGATATTGATCTCTTCTCTCTGGTCAAAAAGTCTAGCCTTTCTTCCTTCCTCTTGCCAAAGCTCTCTTCCTCTTCAAGATCCCCAAAAGTAAGAAATAACCAACTCCAAACGATCCAGATAAGTATCCAGGACCAAACGATTTGAAAATAGAACGAATGGTGAAGGACTGACTCAACGATCATAGGGGTATTTTGGATATTTAATCCATAAATTAATCAGTTGACCATTAACTAAGTTCAGTATATATGGTTATGTTTTATGGAAGCAGGATTCATTAAGAGCCTTCATTTGGTCAATATAATTTGGTGGTAGAACTCTTCAAGAATAATTTGACAATTTATGTTCAACTGTTTCTTTTTATATGACATCAATCCGCCTTCATCAACATTGAGATTTTGCAGGCTATGATTAAGTTTGCAAGGACTAATAGTTGACAAATGATCAATTGGGAAACCATTCATTCAGTACAAGAGGCACGTAGCCCTTCCAGAAATTGAAGCTAAAAGGGGAATTGTCTCTTGTTTTTAGATTTAATGGTGCGAATTGTTAGATTAATTAAATTTAATAAGTTTAATAATTTAAATTATATTAAATAAAAATAAAAATGTGAAAAAAGAGTCAGTAATTGTCTCTAGAAGGAATCATACTAGAGATATACCTGTATAAGATGAAAGAGTAGAGCAAACTCGATGTTGGCAGTTTGCTAGTTATAAGCACACTCCTTCAGCCCAGGAATCAATTGTATTCAGAGAATGAGTTGGTGCAAGTGCTGTCCAATCAAGCTTCACGGGTGGGGCTGCAGAAAGCTTTCATGTGCGATGCGAAGTCAACAATGTTATTGATTGTGTAATCACTTTAATTTAATCATAAGATTCCCCAGCCAAAAGCTTTGTCCTGATCAATTCCCCTCAATTATGGCAAAATTCATGCAAAAGCAAAGCTAGGTAGAAGTGATGGCATTTTCTCTATTGAGTATTGAGTAGTGATGGCCATCCTCTCGACGACACCAAGCACCAAGCCTTTAATTTATTCATCTAGACCCCAGTTAATCATACACGTATACAGTTTTTTTAAATGGCAGTTAATTAGACCCAATTTCCATTAACTAATTTAATACCCCAAATTGATTAAAGTCCCCAGTTTGGTCTTTGTCCTTATTCATTCTTTTCAACCAACTCTACCCCACAATTCAACGCCAAACCCGTTATAAAAAGATATCTAGGCCTCTCCCTTGCAATGCCACACAAAGTTTCCCACTCTGCTGGTTGTTGTGGGCTCTTCACACATCGGAGAGAATGGGGAGGGGAAGAGGCAGTGCGGCTCTACCTATGGTGGTAACCTTGGTTATGCTACTATGCCTGTTGATTCAGCTAGAAGGTACTGATGCAGCAACATATACCGTAGGAGGCCCTGGAGGTTGGACCTTCAACACTGACAGTTGGCCCAAGGGGAAAAGATTTAAAGCTGGTGATGTGCTAAGTAAGTTGATCACCACCTATCACTGTCTTTTACCACCATTTTTAGAAAGAATGAGATGGAAGTAACTGTGCTAATATAATTACTGCAGTGTTCAACTACGACTCAACAACCCACAATGTGGCTGCGGTGGACAAAAATGGGTACAACAGCTGCACCGCTCCAGCTGGTGCCCAAGTGTTCACATCTGGAAATGACAAAATCAAGCTGGCAAGAGGGCAGAACTACTTCATATGCAGCAATTCTGGGCACTGCCAATCTGGGATGAAAATTGCCATCAATGCAGTGTGATGTGAGAGTGTTCCTTTTACTTTTAAAGTTGTTGCTAGCAATGCAACGAGCAGGGGTGAGGTGGCTACGTACGAGTTTGAGTTAAATTAAAGAATGGTGTGTTTGGGTTTGTGCGTGTTTTGAGATGTGTTAGGCAGAGTAAGTCCATCAAAACTTACCCACTCTGTATCAGCATAGTGTACAAATTAAGTAATATTTTCTAGCAACTGGGTTGTCCGTACTCTAATAAATAAATTTTTTTAATCTTTATTTAAAAATTTAAATTAATACATATATTAAATATTAAATTATGAAATTTAACAAACATAATAATTAACTCATAATTTAAAAATATTTGGTAAATGGAACCAGTTTCACTTGCCTCTTTGTATTCATCACTTTTTTTTTATAGCTTCAAGCCTTCAACTTCTACTTGCTCCCGTTCGAAGTAGATATTACAATTTCTTATGCTCATATGAGATGTGCAATTCACGAGAATTAAAATTTGAAATTAAAAAAATTAAAACGAAAAGAAAGTTTAAATTCATTTAATAAATACATTTTAAAATAATATCGTTTAAGAAGTATAGTTTAATTATTAATAAAAATATATTTAATATATTTGAAAATCATATTACAATTAAAGATATTTTTAATAATTGGGATTTTTAGAAAATATAATACAAGACAAGTAAATATTTGTGGTCTGTACTTTTATGTAGTAAATACTATATATAAATTAAAAACATAAATCGTGGAGGAGTAGTGGTGGCAACTGAAGACGGAGATTACAATAACCAACCAGCCAAGATACAGAACTGGATTACGACCATTACCATATAGTCTAACTAACTATTCCGTTACCGGCCGATAATGCTATCAGCCCATGGGCTACAAAGTTGTTTTGAAAAGGAAATTGGGCTTAGTCCATAGAGAGACTGTTTTGATCGCTTTGGTCCGTGTGATCATGTATTGTGTGCAGAAACTAAAAAGAACAACGTTTTTTTGTCAGAAATGAAGTAGGAAAATAGTAGGAATCATAGGGTAGAAAATAACTGGAAAAAGGAAAAGGTATTTGCACGTTCAAAAATAAACTTTCAGAGGTGAGAAATTATAAAAAAGTGGACAAAATATATATAAAATTCATGTGTATAAATATTATGACTTTTGAAAAAACACTTCCACATAAAATGAGTCACTAGATGTGGGCGTTGGCTTATGTTAGTAAAGACTAGGGGGGCAAAAACAAATTCTCATGAGAAAATTTTAGAAGATAAAATTTGATGTTAGGTTCCTCAATTTTTTTTTATCTAATAGTTAATATAAATTAAGTTTTCAAAATTAAAAGTCCACATTTTTTGAATATTAAACTCACAATAATATAATTTTTACTAAATATTTAATTTAAAATTTAAAAGTAATTTACAAAGCTAAAAGACTAAAAGAAAAAAAAAATCCTCATATATTGCGGCAATAGAAACATTGTGTCCACTTTTAACCTACACCAAACTTCCTGCGTCAAGCTCGTTTTCATATCATCTTTTTTGTCTCATCCTAATTTCTCAAAATTACTTCCATTCTTATAATTTGATAATCCATATTCTTTGATTCAAACACAAAGCATTAATTTTTACTTTATCTATCAATATGTCTCACATTTTTATATTTTTCTTGTATATTTATGATTTTAATGTTGTGAGTTTTTATTAATTAAGTTATGCCGTAGGTTTATGGAAATTGAAATTTGGGAATAAATTATTTTATTTTATTTTATTTAAAGGTTTTTCCATTTCAAAAGAATTTTAGGAGCAATAGCTAATTTTTGGTTTCTTCAATTAATACAATTCTGAAATGGAAGAATTCGTCTCCACCTGAACTCCCTATTGCCATTCATATGAATCCCCCTTTGTCCCCTATGGGTTTACTCTGAGATCTGCCATTGGATGGGTAGGTCTGAACTATTCAGTGTATAAAATTTAATTATGTTTGAAAAAATTGTACAATTGAGAATAATTTGGTTGATTTTTTATTTCATAAATTAAAATGTATAAAAATTTTATTTAAAAAAATTTATTTACTAAATTTAATAGTTTAGACTATAAAATTTAATTGATTTAACATCTTACATAAAATTTTGTTAAGTTTATGAGATGTTTAAGTGAGAGCAGCATTGCCGGCTCAAGAAAATGGTAGAAAGGAAGTTGATTATTTCAAAACAAATTCATCATTGATTCATATTTTGCACGAAACTAATTCAACATATACTATTTATCTTGTTCGGTACGTATCTCATGAGAATAACGAGACTTTACGTAAGAGTACGAGAGTAAGCTTTAATAATAAGAAAAAGCCAACTTCTATAAAAAAAAAAAGAAAAAAGGAACAAAAAGCCCGCATAGATAAGGATCACAAATACATGTTGTAATTTAATAATGAGTTTTAAACTGTTATTCTACAAAATAATTTAGATACTAATAGAGATTAAAACCTAATTATTCAAACTAGTAATGACATGATAATACCCAAGACACAGCCTCTTCTTTTGTTTTTCATTTCAATAATAACAAATTAATAATTATTTGAGAATTAAAATATTAATGAATTTTCTTTTCTTAATAAAAGTTTTTTTCAAAATTTAAATTTTTATATATTGTCAATTAAAATTTATTTAAAATTAACAGATTTTTATTAAATCAATATCTTATTTGTCAAAAAGATAACTCTCGAAAAACTTGAGAGAAGTACATACAGGGTTTTTGGGGTACAGAATTTTCAAACTGTGGTAATTAAGTAAATAAATTATGGCAATTTTGGAAGTTTATTTTTTCTTTTTTTCACAGCAAATCGAGAGTAATTTTATAAAGAACTACAAGAAATCTCTTGGAAGGCCAAATTTACAATATCTTTAGGTCCATCCGCCAACCAAACTCTCTAAAAAAGTAAACGCTAAGTAGCCATAAAATAGGCTACACAATTTGCTGACCCTAACGCGAGGGTTAGGGCAATTTGGAAGTTGCCAGGAAGAATACAGAGCGTGTTAATAATATGGGTTTTTGACGAAGCTCCATGGATGATATAGGCCGCAAACTTAGAAATATTCTACTTTCCATCGGTCTTTTTTGCCGCCGCGGGAAGGTCCAGATGTGTTTGTCTTCGTCGTCCTTTCACGATCAGTACTGTTATTTTTATAATTATTTTTATTAAATATTTAATTAAAATAATTTATGTTATTAGATTTATTAAATTTTATAAATTAAAATATTAAAATTGAATAAAAATTCTGTGGGTGGAGTTGTTTTCTTTTCAGGATCGGAGATTGGACCAGGAAACCTTTAATTATCAAGAAACACCATGCATTTTAAGCAAAATTACCAACCATGCCATTGTAACGTCAACGCCCATTAACACAGTATTATTAGAAGCTTTCCATTAGATCTAAGAAAAACGAGTATTGACATTTCAAATAAAAACAAAGTATTAAAATGGTTCATGACTTGAAAATTTGCAGAAAAACTTTTAAAAAGTATTTTCTTTTAATCCTTGACCAAATCAAATAGGAAAAGTTAACGCGTGAAGCACATCTTTTTCCTTTTTGTTTTTGTATAAAATGCTAGCCATATTAGCCAAAACTAACCAAATCGCATTCCCTTGCCATTTTTATTCTCCACGCAACTGATCGCCTAATCCTCACTCTCCACCTCTCCAAACCAACGAGTCCATTGAAGGATGAAAAAAGATATAGCCATGCATAGAGAACAAGAAGAGATGCAAGATCTTGGGCTCTTTGGTGTCTACCAAGAATCCAACAAGATCATATCGTCATATAGAAAGATCTTCCGCCAAATCACCCTAACTCTAATCTTCCCACTCTCCCTCATCTTCTTCTTCGAGTCAGAAGTCTCCAATGTCCTCTTCAGTAAGATTTCAGACAACACCGAAGGAATGAACCAAACCCAACTAGGAACACCTCGATTCGAGAAACTCTCTGACATCCTTTCCTCAGAATGGATCACTTTCTTGCTCGTCAAGCTCCTCGTCATCGCTCTCCGCCTCATCTTCACCCTTCTCTCCACCTCAGCCGTTGTCTACACCGTCGCATCCATCTACACTGCCAGAGAAGTAACCTACAAGAAGGTCAGGAGCGTTGTGCCAAAGGTTTGGAAGAGACTCATGGTCACTTTCTTGTGCACTTTTGTAGCTTTTCTCGGTTGTAGCTTTATGTTCGCACTGGTGATAATCCTTTGGGTACTTACCTTTGGTGTTCAGAATGTTGTAGTTGCAAGTTTTGTTTTCATAATTTTATATGCTGCTGGGTCTGTGTACCTCGCCTTGGTTTGGCAATTGGCTAGCGTTGTGTCTGTGTTAGAAGAGTCGTATGGGTTCCAGGCCATGTCCAAGAGCAAGGAATTGATAAAGGGGAAGATGAGGTTGGCCATAGTGATACTTTTGAAGTTCAGCGTTTCTTTCTACTTAATTCATTTTTTGTTTAGCAAGGTCGTTCTGCAGGGATGGAGGGTGGGCACGCTGTATACAATAGTATATGGGATTCTCTGTTTCCTGCTTCAGTCATATTTGTCACTGTATCAGCTTGTTATCCAAACTGTGCTCTATTTTGTTTGCAAGTCCTACCACCAGGAGAATATTGACAAGCTGGCTTTATCAGATCACCTGGAAGTGTATTTAGGAGAGTATGAACCATTGAAGCCCACAGATGGTTAACTTGACAGATAGGTCAAGCCAATGTTTGATATCTACATCCTACATTGATAATGCTTGTATTTAAATTTATAAGTATCTGCCATGTGATAATATATTGTGAATAAAAAGTGAAAAAATTGGTTATTATCGTAATTTTATTTTTATTTAATTTATATAATTTAATATTTAAATTATTAGATTTATTGAATTTTATTATATAATTATAGACTTTATAGTATGGATGCAGTATTTCCGAAAAGAATAAGATTTTTGCATAAGAATTGTAAGGAACGAAATAGTAGGGATCATAGGGTAGAAAATAATTGGGGAAACATTCACCCGCGAAAAATGAGCTACCCGTATAATTGCTCCCTTGATACCAGAGGATTGTCTATGGTAAATTCCAAGGACTGTCTATGGCAACGTAATGATAGCATTTACTGTTTTGTTCATTTAAGTTGGAGTATTTATATTTTCAGTAGCAGCATCAAATCGGTCAGTAAATTTTTGTATATAATTTCACTTAATACCTTGTTCGAAGATGTAGAAGAATTTTGGAGCGTCTAATGGTAAAATCAAGGAAGGCACGCAAAATATCTTGATGCTTGAGAAAAGTTGGAAATCTCAAAGGTCAATGGATAAATGCTAGGTGCTAACTAATTAATGCTTAGTTGTCAACTCCATTTTTTTTTTAAAGAATCCCACTGCAAAAGAGAATGAGGAGGTGGTCCACATTGTAATATAGAACAATAATGAAATAGTCTAATATGTAGACTAAAGTGAAAATGGAACTGGGTTGTAATGAGCGATGACGAGAACATGGAGGAATTGCAGACAACTGGGTTGAGGCCTGAACTGAAGTGTATTACTTTAGGCGACGAGATCATTCATATCATATTAATTTTATTATATTAGTGACGAGTTCTTTTCTGATGTGGACTGATTTCAATATTCATGCATGTGTTTGAGGATGTGGGGATGAAAATTTTTCTTCGAATTATTGCTACCATGCCTGTTGATTCGGCTAGAAGGTACTGATGCAGCAACATATACCGTGGGAGGCCCTGGAGGTTGGACCTTCAACACTGACAGTTGGACCTTCAATCCTGGAAAGTATCAAACCAAGCGGGCAAGAGTGCAGAACTACTTCATATGCAGCAATGCTGGGCACTGCCAATCTGGGATGAAAATTGCCATCAAAGTAGTGTGATGCGAGTGTTCCATTTTTTTTTTTTTCAAAGCTGTTGCTAGCAATGCTTTGTTTGTATCCATCACTTCATCTTCTTTAGTTTCAAGCCTTCAACTTTGGTTAGTCCGGTCCGTAACAGACAATTCCATTTGCTCATCTAAGTCTGCATCCACAAGAATTTAAATTTGAATTAAAAGATAATTTAGAAAAATCAAAAATGAATTTAACAAATAAAAATTTTTAAAAAATAAAATAATTGAAGAAAGTATAGTTTAATTATTAATAAAAGTATATATTTAATATATGTGAAAATAATTTACTATTACAATTAAAGTTTTCAGAAAATACAATACGAGACAAGAAACAAGAAAATATTTCTCGTCTGTACTTTTATCTGGTAAATGCTAAATATAGATTAAAACATAAATCGTGGAGTAATTGTGGTGGCAGCAGAGATATCAAAAACCAACTGGCCAAGATACAAAGATGGATTACTATCATAACGTAACATATGTGGTTAAGGCAGTAACGCATTAGGTTCCAGATAATGTCATCGGCCCTTGGGCTACAAGCCTACAAGAATTTTATACAATGGAAATTGGGCTAAATCTATAGATTTGATCCGGCCTAGCGTCAATAGTTGAGGTCCATGGTATAGAGTTTGGGTGGTGAGGTAGAAGGAGTGCATATTTCTTTCTTGGCTTACGAAACATTGACGGCGGAATTTTACATAGGGGATAGAAAGTTGTGGTACGATCTAATGCAAACCACTCTCGTAAAAAGTTTCTGATGCATCTCTACCTAAAAAAAAAGGAAAATGATGCCTTGCACTTGCGCGCAAGGGTTACGCCCGTGATTTTTTCATTTAATGAAACAGTTCGTTTTACGTTTTTATGAAAGAGTGTAAGAAATGCGTAGTTTTAGGGGCGTAAAAATTTCACTGCTAAAAAAAAAAGGTTTCTTACGCACTATAAATAGTACTGTTCTTTCTATTATATATATATATATATATATATATATATATATATATATATATATTTAGTGATAAGACGTTTTCATCCTTTTATAATATTTTAATCTCTTAATTTTTAATTTAAATAATTTAATTTTTTTATAAATATAATTATAATAATTTAATCTCTTATTTATAAATTTTTTTAATATGATATAATTAATTAAAAAATTTTTAAATTTATTTTTATTTTAAAATTTTAACATTTTTTATTTAGTGTAAAATTATTTATATTTTTATTAAATTTTAAGTCTTAATTTTATATATTTTAATAATTTTTTTAATTAAAAAATAAATTTATATAATAATTACAGTATAATTAAATAGGTAAAATAAAATTTAAATCACTATTAATAAATCATATCATATTAAATAAAAAATTTTAGTAGATAAAAAAATAAATTTTTTTAATTATAATTATAAGAAATTAAATTATTTAAATAAAAAATTAAAAGATTAAATTATTTTTTTAAAAAGGTTAAAGAACCAAAATTACCCTTTTTCCTATATATCTATTTATATGAATGCTAACTTTCATATCAAATTCACCACGAAATAGTTATGAAGCACAATACAATAAACAATATTGATAATATAAAACATTAAAAACAAAAGATACTAATACGGCACAAATATTTTTTAATGTGGGTGCTCATGCATTGTCAATATAGCGTGTGTAATATGCATGCACTTAAATATTGTTAAAGAAATTCTCATTGAAAGAAATATGGCTATATAAGTTCTAAAGCTCTACTTAATTGATATAAGTAAATAATTATATTAAAAAAACTTCAAAAGATAGAAAAGATAAAGAAAAGTAAGTGAAAGATAATAAAAAATTAGATGTATCTAGAAGTATTATTAAAATATCAATAATAGGTATATATCTAACCCCTACCACAATTTATATGAAATATTTGTACTTCCTAGCAGAGTAGTAAGAGTAGCATGCGATAATGTTGGTCCCGAAAGGGTATTTTTAATACATAGTTCAAATCACGGACATTTGTTTTGTAATGGGAAGTAATTGAGATATCAATGAACCCAACAATCTGCATAGTATTATATGGAATGATCAATATATTTATCCTATTTTACACTATCTAAGCTAGCAGCACCATGTTAGCTGTTTTGTTATTTTACACTTATCATTTAATGGCTAATTCTATCACCCAGAAAACAGAATCGCCTGGCTGCCAAGCAAGTAATAACAAAAGTATTAAAAATAATGTTGGTCCCGTCTTTTATTGGTCATAAACCAAAAGACCGTATAATGGCCAGACCAGTGAAAATAAGCGGCCAAAACTGTTGGAATCAATTTTTTTAATGGTGACCGGCGCACCTTCAGCCACTTCAATACAGCGCTTCTGTATCCTGTAGCAAAGAGTATAACATCATATTGATCTTTTCTTCCATCCTCAAATTCGATTGTTTTGCCATCTTTGATGCATGATATAGCTGGGTAAACCCACATTTAGATATGTTGATTATCAAATTAGTTAACAACTTATTATACAGCAAGTTAGGAAAAAGAGACATTTCATATAAGCTGCTTTATTACTAGTGGATATATATCGATTACTGATATTTCAACGATATTTTCATGTACTTTTAACTTTTTATTATTTTTTACTTTTTTATTTTTTGATACAATCCTTTTATATATAATAGTTAAGTAAAATTTTAAAATTTATATAATAAATAAAATTTAATATAATTAACAAATAATTAAATTTTTAAATATGTTATTTTAATTTTAATTTAGATTATATATATATAAAAAAATTTATTAAAAAAATTATGTCTAATTCAATAATGTTTTTACCTTGAAGTGAATTAACTTATTGTTACTAATTAAAAAATATCTTAAATTCTATTCAAAAAAAATTTATATTATAATTTTTTTTTAATAATTTTTTTTAATAATATTTAAGTGTACATAAATTATACACATAATGCACATATATTGTACTCATAATGCTTGTACACTGCACATATATTATATTCACAATAAACGCACCAAAGCACCACACACACAAACGACTTATTCTTTAGCTTAAAAAAAAGTTACGTAGATGTAAAAAATAGAGTTGAGACCCACTGATAATAGCTATTGTGTGACACAAAATTATCCTATTAGTTTTAATTCTCATGTCTTTTGGAAGGGGATTATGGCTCTTCCTATTTTCAGATATTGGGAATGTATCTCCTACAAGTCCATAATCTGTCTGAACGACGGAGCTGTAATCCTGTCAACAGATAAACCAATATGGCTGCTTATAGCTAGGGTGGCACGATAGTAATGTTATTTTTATATTTTTATTTATAATAATTAATTATTTATTTATTTTTTTATATTTATTTTAAATAATAATAAAATACACCTTGTTAAAGATGTGGTCATCATGTAACCTTACACAGTATAAGACAACCACTACTTGATGGCACAATATGCCAAGTCCTTGCTTGACGAGACTGCGCCCGCACTTTTATTTTTCAATTTAATTCACAAATTCCGCTGAATAATTATTTTTTTAATTCTTTAAACATATTTTTATTTTTTAAATAAAAAATTTATTTTCTTTAAAATAAAAGTTATAAATAAAAATTATTTTTTAATAAAAATAATTTTAATCTTAAATTTATATTAATATATAATTTTTAAATTTTTTAAAAAATAAATAATTATTACTACATCAATACATTATTTATTTAATTAAATAATTAATTAAATGATTAAGTATATATTTTACGTTTAAAAAAGATCAACTTAGTTATTTTTTAATGGTTTAATATGCTGCAGGCTTTTCAATATACTCCCTCATGCACGATATTTATTTTTAAAATTTTTTTCTTTTGTTTCTTTTTAATTATTATTTTATTAACATTTCATCAACTTTTTCTATAAGTTTATTTCTATTTAGCCCACCTCATTGAATGCTCCACCGACTCTGACCCCTTTATTTACGAAATACAATTTAATTTTGTTGACTTTTTATATTTGAATTCACTTCTATAAATAATATATTTATAAAAATATTTTTATAATATCAAAATAATTTAATATTTTTTTTATTTTTTACTAATGTATACTTTTTTCACCCACTCCTGACGACTGTGACTTTTTTTTCTGGTAAAAATTTTGAATTTATATTTTATTCAAATCATTTGATACATGCTAATGTACACTTTTTAAAATCTCTTAATTGAAAATAGAGAGAAGAATGAATTTGAAACATCTACTAATTGCTTCCTAACTGTTAATGGACACTTTCTCAATTTTGTATTCATTAAAAATTCTATAAAGAGTACTTAAAAAGAAACAAGATTAGAATAAGGTAGGAAAAGTTGAGAAATATTATATTGGAATATTATATATCATTTCACACACTTTATTTTTTTGGTTGATCAAAGGGGCTAAAAGCGCAAAAAAAACAAGACTAGCTAACAGAGATATATCTAAGCGTCCCAGACCCACAGAGGTCTTCATTATACAGCTTCACTACTTCAGGAGGAATGAAATCAAAAAGCTGAAGTTGGTTTCCAGAGAGAAAAGCTTGGTGGGCAAACCAGTCAGCAATCTTGTTGGATTCACGATAGCAATGGTTGAAGCGAACAGCTCCCAGTTTCTCATTCCACGCTCGTATACGAAGCACCAAAGATGCCTCACGAGCTGCCATCTCACTATTCTTCAAAGAAGAAATGGCCATAAGAGAGTCACTCTCAACAATAAGGTTTTTGAGCCCCAATGCCTTATACATAGGGAAAGTACTATACAGCTTCTTATTTTGAATTGATTCGAACCTCTAACTTGCCATAGAGGCGAACTCCCATCCTATGAAAATGTACAGAAAATGGAGTCAAATATTCAGTGATTTGACTGACGACTACTTGACTCACCTTTGAAGTGATTTGGGAACCGTCGTTTAGGCATTTCTTTGAACAGGCATTTCATTCTCCTTTGTGGCGCGTAATTTTTTAACTGTATTATTGATGAATACGTTTATTTATGAATAAAATTAAATTTATTTGAGCAATTGATGTATATTGATTTAAAATTTTATCAATAATTTTTTTTTTCATTTTTATTAGCAAATAAGTGATTTGTTAAAAAATTTTGTAAAAAATTAAGTTTTTTCCAATAGTATATTACCAATCAAATATTACACATTTATTACTAATTTAAACACCCAAATTTGACTCACCCATTATTACATTTATTAATAATTTTAGTTAAAATTCAATTAAAATTTGACTCAAATCAAATTTAAACTTCCAAATTTGATTAGGTTAATGATTGATCATATGTGGCGAGTAATTGCACAAATCGAAATTAAACTGATTACATTTGTTAATAATATACTAATTAACCATATTTTTACAGATTTCTTGATAATGTGTGATTTTAATTTTTCATTAACAAATGGTTAGTTATTTATTGCTTCTTATAACAATGCTTACTTTTTTAGAATGGGACAGAGTCAGATCTTGTAAATGTTGCCAATCATTTAATAAAACAAAAGGAAATTGGGGAACAAAAGGAATAATGTTGCCAATAATTAAGATGTAATATTAATTTATTTTAAATTTTTATATGCCAAATATATTGATGTCTTAAACTGATATTTTAAATTTTTACCATTCTTCAAATAGTTTAAACAATTATTATGTGTGATAAAATCTAAATCTCTTCATTAAATATTTTGTGAAAAGAAATTTAATTGGTCATTTTGTGAAGAGATTTAATGCATCATTTAATTCATCATATAGTTTTAACAGATATTGAGAATGTATCTCCTACAAGTCTATAATCTGTTTGAACAACGGAGCTGTAATTTTGTAAATAGAGAACCAATATGGCGGCTCATAGCCTAACAGGGTGGCACAATTTGGAAAGTCCTTGCTTGACGATACTGTGCCCCCACTTTTATTTTTGAATTTAATTCCCTGATTTAGCTGAATAATTAAGATATTGATTTTACATTTAAAAAAGACAGACCTAGTTATTTTTTAATAGTTTAAAATATTGCAAAGATCTTCAATATACTCCCTCTTGCACAATAATTATTTTAAAAATTTTTTAATTATTATTTTTAAAACCAAGATTTCATCTACTTTTTCAATGATTTTATTTCTATTTGATTCAACTCATTGAATGCTCCACCAACTCTTACCCCTTCACTTAGGGAAATACAATTAACCTTGTTGACTTTTGTATTTGAGTTCTCTTTTACAAATGGTACATTGATAACCACATATTTTTAATATGAAAATAATTTAATATTTTATTAATTTTATTCTGATATATACTTTTTTGACTCACCCCAGACGACTGTAACATTTTTTCTTCTGGTAAAAATTCTAAATTTATATTTTATTCTAATCATTTGATATATGCTAATGTACACTGCTTAAAATCTCTTAATTGGAAGAATGAATTTGAAAAATCTACTAATTGCTTCCTAACTATTAATCGACACGTTCTTAATTTTGTATTAGATAAAAATTCTATAAGTTAGGAAAACTTGAGAAAAAGGGTGGAGTCTAAACATATTATATTAAATATTATACATCATTTCATTTCACACAAAATTATATCTAGGGAAAGTACTTCAGCTTCTTCTTATTTTTAATTCATTCGAAGCTCTAATTTTCCATGGAGGCGAATTCCTATCCCCAGCAAAAATACTTAAAATAGAGTCAAATATTCAGTGACTTGACTGACGACTACTCACAAGCCAAAAAGCCAAAAGTCCACTCCACTCCAAACTAGTAAACTACTAAATCTTAAGATTTTGTAAAAGACTCAATTATTCATTAATTTGACATAAGCATAGGTATCATCAAGTGTCTTGCTGGAAACTAAAGCCAAATTGATATCATTTGCAATGTGCTGCGCATCATGGTTAATGCCTTCCAATCCACGACCTGCGAATCCGGCACAGTAGAGCCCATTCTCTCCTTTATAGTGATTTGGGAAACGTCGTTTAGGCATTCCGTTCTCGTTGAACAGATATTTGTAATCCTGCAAGACTTGAATCAAACAATCAGCTAACGAAGCAATTAGTGCAGAACATGCTTATAATTAAAGCATCTAGTATATGATCTTGTCATCGATCTGCACCTTCAGCCACTTCAATACAGTGCTTCTGTATCCTGTCGCAAAGAGTATAACATCGAATTGATCTTTTCTTCCGTCCTCAAATTCAACTGTTTTGCCATCTTTGATGCTTGATATAGCTGGGTAAACCTACATTTAGATATGCTGATTATCAAATTAGTTAAGCACTCTGTACATAGTAAGGAACGTAATTAAGCAAATGAATGGTTCTAATCAAATTGATTAATAATCTTTAGCTACCTTTACGTCGCCTGCATTTTTTTTTTTTAAATGTTTGAGGCTCTAAAGAAACCCACCCTAAACCTTCAAAATCCCTAATCTCCTCATTCGCCTCTCTTGTCTCCATAGTTGTCACAGAGTTGCAACCTTGCCATCGTAAATTTGTTAGTTATCCAGCAGGGATCAAAGTGACGTAGGCACAAAAAGTTTCTAATTCCTGTAACCGGCGGTTCCATAGTTGTCAGAAACGCTTGTTGAAGGATTTTCAAAGCAACAATAGTGCAGATATGATTCTAAATGAATTTTAGAAGGACCTAAGTATATGTTTGCACCTTCCTCGCCGTAACTTCCTCTCACACCTTTCTCTACAGTCTCTGTAAACTGAATCTTGTGGATTTCTACCAGAAAATTTTTAGGGATTTTCATGGAGACGATGCTGAAAGCTAAGGTAGGCAGCAAACCCGATAAACCTACATCAACTCGCTCCAAATCAATCAACCTGCAGAACCCAGGTTCACAAGGGACTTCGGTTGTTAGTGGATGAGGCAGCTGTGCATTTCGGTTTCAATTGGTTTCTCACTTTTTCACCCGAACCCACCTGACTTGTGCCAATGATCAGCCCTAACGGCAAGGGTACGTTCTTGCAAGGGATAAAATTATAAAAATTTTTCTATTTCTTATTTACTTTTATCTGTGATCTCTATCACACTTAGTTAATTTTAAATTTTTTGTAATTTGTTAGAATTTTAATTTTTGATATTAAATCTAACATTATGATTTAATGTTGAATTTATGGCTTAGTATTGTGTATAATAATGTGTAAATCATTACTTAGAATGATAATTAAGCTCTTTCTTTTTGTTTTTTGAATTTTTGTTGATGCGAAGATGTAACGTAGGATAGAGGTCTGAGAAATTTGCAGGTCGATGGGCTGATGAGGAGCAACTGAACGAGGATAACCCAGCCCATTGCTATCTGCATTTTTTTTTTTTTAATTAAGAGGATAAGCTTTCTTCAAATTGGTAAATGTAAGGCATTCATTCTATAATTCTATCAAATTCGTTATTAATGGTTAATGAGAATTTTTTTTGAGTTTTTTTAAAATATTCTTTATTTGATAGACGAAGATTTATTTTTTTAAAATATAATCAGATATCTAAGCAAAATCTCAGAGTCTTTTCTGATGTTAAACTGATTTTATGGTTGCTAAACATATCCATTTTAATGCATTCTTTTGTAGGAATTCAATCTTGTTGGTGTGGCATGCTTGTTCTTTCAACTGAAGTTTTGTCCCACGTAAATTATGGGATAAACTAACACAAATGGTAAAAGTAATTGTAAATTTATTGAGTTATGATTTAATTTATAAAATTTAATAAAATTAATTATTTAAACTATTAAATAAATATTTGATAAAATTTATTTATAAGAATAGCATACTGTTTTCCTAACGAGGTAGCAAATAATCTGTAGCAAGTTGAATTGTGATGATTTTGGGAGGTAAAACCGATCAAGAGGGTGCCTGAAGAATATAGGATCAGATTGAAACAAAGCCTCAGGTATTGAAGCACATTGGCCCAACGGAATTGAGCCCTGCACCGAATAGTCTCTTTTGGGTATGGACCGTGTGGTGACATGATGTAATGAGGAAACTCTACCGGTACTGAATCTGCTGACATTCCGGTGGGAATTTTTTTTTTAATAAAAAAGTTACATTAATTTGTTATACTAAAATTATTTTCAAAATATAAATTAACTCTTATAATTTAAAATAATATAAAATTAATTTTATGAATTAATCTCTACCGTTGACCTAACTTTGTTGGTATTATGGTGACGTAGCTTGAGGTATGTAATATGTGTTCATTATTTTGGTCATATTACTTTGGAGATTCCTATAATATTTGGCTCTTTTTAATTTAATCTCTATAATTTAATTTAAAATTTAAAATTCATAAAGTTAAAATTTTAAACTTGAAGAATTAATTTCAAAATGATAAATTTAAAATTTTAAATTTTAAGTTCTAAATTTAAAATCTTAAATTTTAATATTAAAATCCTTAGAATTTTAGTTTTAAAATTTAAATTTAAGGTTTCAAGTATTAAATTTGAAATTTGAAGTTAAGGATTTAAGATTGGAGTGAATGTAGAATTTTAAATTTTAAATTTTAAATTTAGAATTTGAGTGTAACTATTTCAAAACTTTAATTTTTAAACAAAATTTTTTCGTTTTTATTAATAATTGTTGATGTATAATTATGAATAAGAGTATAAAAATTTTAAATAAAAGTTAATGTATGAATCTAGGATTTCTCTTAAAATTTTAAGTTTAGAACTAAATTAAAAAACAAAAAATTATAAAAGCCTACAAAATTGGTAAAAAAATTGACTACATAAATAATTAGTTGTGCACTTCATAAGACGCGCCCACTGCGGCAAGCATGCGACTTTTCTGAGCGTTTTCTTGCCTCGCTGCAACCTTTCACTGTTCTAATTGACTCCGTGAAGAATTTGGGTTGAACTCGCCAGTAAAAGAAAAAGAAAACAGAAGAGGAAACACAGATCCGAAAACCTCTTCACCTCATAAAATTCAGCGTAGACCAAGTGTTGTAACTATCTGTTTATCAATACGGTCCGATCACTCTGCCCCTTTGGGGATTATTGAGGTTGGGATGGATGCTTCTTCCTTGTCGTCGAGCCAGGCTAAATTTGATTACTTGTTCAAGCTGCTGCTGATTGGGGATTCTGGGGTTGGCAAAAGCACATTACTCTTGAGCTTCACTTCTGATACTTCCGAGGATCTTTCTCCCACCATCGGTGAGTTTTCATTCTCCTTCTATGTCTTTTTCTGGTTTCTTTAACTGGACTGAGAATGGAAGCATTACTTGCCCATCGCTGTTGCGAACTTTTTTCTTTGTAGGCTTTTCTTGTGGGGTTACTTGTTTATTATTTCTGTAATCGTTACATTGATGTAGATTTTGTCTGTTTAATTTCAATGCTTATCACTTTAGTTAGTTTCTTGTCGTCAACTGTCGGTCTTTGGTCCCGGTAATAATGGACATTGAGGTATTTAGCCGTTGAAAGAGTATTTTAGTTTTTGTTCATCCAAGGATCATTTTCTGGGGACTGGGGAAGCAATGAACTAACTCTGTAGGATGTGTTACTATGAAGGTTGACAAGGGAGTTTCATTTCAAGGTCTTCATGTGATATGGTCAAAGTTTAAACTTTAGAGGTCCTTATTAATTTTCATGTTATCTCACCTTTCCTACATAGTGATCTCTCCCATTATTTATTTGTAATACGAAGGCTATGCTTGGTACAGAAGAAGAATTATAGAGAGAAGAGTGAAAATGTATCGGGATGGAAAGGTTTTGTTTTACCCCATTGATCTTTAGTTTTCGTTCCTCTCTAAAACAAGGAATTAGAGGCTACTTAGTGGTGGTATATTTTTACAGATTTCTTGATAATGTGTGATTTTAATTTTTCATTAACAAATGGTTAGTTATTTATTGCTTCTTATAACAATGCTTACCTTTTTAGAATGGGACAGAGTCAGCTCTTTCAAATGTTGCCAATCATTTAATAAAACAAAAGGAAATTGGGGAACAAATGGAATAATGTTGCCAATAATTAAGGTGTAATATTAATTTATTTTAAATTTTTATATGCCAAATATATTGATGTCTTAAACTGATATTTTAAATTTTTACCATTCTTCAAATAGTTTAAACAATTATTATGTGTGATAAAATCTAAATCTCTTCATTAAATATTTTGTGGAAAGAAATTTAATTGGTCATTTTGTGAAGAGATTTAATGCATAATTTAATTCATCATATAGTTTTAACTGATATTGAAAATGTATCTCCTACAAGTCTATAATCTATTTGAACAATGGAGTTGTAATTTTGTAAATAGAGAACCAATATGGCTGCTCATAGCCTAATAGGGTGGCACAATTTGGAAGGTCCTTGCTTGACGATACTGTACCCCCACTTTTATTTTTTGATTTAACTCCCTGATTTCGCTGAATAATTAAGATATTGATTTTACATTTAAAAAAGACAGACCTAGTTATTTTTTAATAGTTTAATACATTGCAAATCTTCGATATACTCCCTCTTGGACAATAATTATTTTAATTATTATTTTTAAAATTAAGATTTCATCTACTTTTTCAATGATTTTATTTGTTTTTGATTCAACTCATTGAGTGCTCCACCAACTCTTACCCCTTCACTTAGGAAAATACAATTAACCTTGTTGACTTTTGTATTTGAGTTCTCTTATACAAATGGTATATTGATAAAAACATTTTTTTAATATGAAAATAATTTAATATTTTATTAATTTTATTCTGATATATACTTTTTTGACCCACCCCAGACGACTGTAACATTTTTTCTTCTGGTAAAAACTCTAAATTTATATTTTATGCTAATCATTTGATATATGCTAATGTACACTGCTTAAAATCTCTTAATTGGAAGAATGAATTTGAAAAATCTACTAATTGCTTCCTAACTATTAATCGACACGTTCTTAATTTTGTATTAGATAAAAATTCTATAAGGTAGGAAAACTTGAGAAAAAGGGTGGAGTCTAAACATATTATATTAAATATTATACATAATTTCATTTCATACAAAATTATATCTAGGGAAAGTACTACAGCTTCTTCTTATTTTTAATTCATTCGAAGCTCTAATTTTCCATGGAGGCGAATTCCTATCCCCAGCAAAAATACTTAAAATAGAGTCAAATATTCAGTGACTTGACTGACGACTACTCACAAGCCAAAAAGCCAAAAGTCCACTCCACTCCAATCTAGTAAACTACTAAATTTTAAGATTTTGTAAAAGACTCAATTATTCATTAATTTGACATAAGCATAGGTATCATCAAGTGTCTTGCTGGAAGCTAAAGCCAAATTGATATCATTTGCAATGTGCTGCGCATCATGGTTAATGCCTTCCAATCCACGACCTGCGAATCCGGCACAGTAGAGCCCATTCTCTCCTTTATAGTGATTTGGGAAACGTCGTTTAGGCATTCCATTCTCGTTGAACAGATATTTGTAATCCTGCAAGACTTGAATCAAACAATCAGCTAACGAAGCAATTAGTGCAGAACATGCTTATAATTAAAGCATCTAGTATATGATCTTGTCATCGATCTGCACCTTCAGCCACTTCAATACAGTGCTTCTGTATCCTGTCGCAAAGAGTATAACATCGAATTGATCTTTTCTGCCGTCCTCAAATTCAACTGTTTTGGCATCTTTGATGCTTGATATAGCTGGGTAAACCTACATTTAGATATGCTGATTATCAAATTAGTTAAGAACTCTGTACATAGTAAGGAACGTAATTAAGCAAATGAATGGTTCTAATCAAATTGATTAATAATCTTTAGCTACCTTTACGTCGCCTGCCTTAATTTTTTCCACGCAACCAACATCAATGGTGGGAGAACGACGAGTTGTTGCCTTGAGGAAGAAAGGTCCCTCCTTTGGCCTGCGCAAGCCGTACTGAGACAAGTCTCCATACTTCAGCTGGCTTAACAGTACCATTATTTTGTCCACAAACTCACAGGGAAGGAATTTCAGTAAAAGCATTCCCAGGAACACCATCTCCTTGGTGAAAACATGCACCTAAAATCGGCAAATATTTCAATGTGAGAAATTCAAATTAATAACCAGGTAATCAATGGAGATTTAGGTAGATATAGTAAAATAAAAATATAATATATATGTTAAGAGTTACAATGAATAAGAAACTTGGAAATTTTCAATCAGATATTTGAAATAAAATTGAGAGCGGGTAGAAGTTGTTTAAAGCATGTATGGGTTTTACGAGTGGGAGAAATTGATAGAGGAAGATGTTACCGGACTTTTGGCAACGATGGAGGTGTTGGCACCCCAAGTTGCCAGATCATAAGCAATCTCCATTCCAGAGTTCCCACAGCCAACAACCAAGACATTTTTGTCATACCAATCTCTTCCATTCTGATAGTTGCAGCTATGCATGTAGACTCCTTCAAAGCCATCTAGCCCACTGAGGTTAGGGATGTGCCCTTCGCTATTCTCGCCGGTTGCAACCACCAGAAACTTTGCAACGTACACTTCCTCGACATTTGAGGATGTGTTCTTCACAATGACTCTCCAGAACCCATCACTCTCACTCAGAAAGGCAGACTCTACTAAGCGATTGAAACGGATCTTAATGTTGAAATGGGTCACATAATTATCTAAGTAACGCATGACACCAATCCTAGGAACAAAGGTTGGTGCGTCAGAAGGAAAGGGCAGGTGAGGAAGGTGACAGAATTCCTTGGCCAAGTGAAGTTTCATGCGGTCATAGGTTCTTTTCCTCCAAAGAGGTGCGTGGTATTCATCTCTTTCGAGGACAATGTTGGGGATGGAAAGCCTGTTAAGGCAAGCAGAGGTTGCTAACCCAGCAGGCCCTGCACCCACAATTACAACAGAAACTTCCTTTGCCATTGCCTCTCTCTAATTGCTAATTCAGAGTTTGAGTTTCTTGGGTTCCTTTGCGGCTGAGTTGCTGCTATATATACATGTACAGTCTTCCAGTGGAGGATATTTCGAAGAAAGCTAAAAAAAATAGAGAATAATTTCTTAAGAGAAAAAAAAAAAAAAAACAGAGAAACAGGTCAATTTCTACTATACGGCTAAACAAAAAATAGAATAAATTACTAAAAAAATTATTGCAACAAGGGTAATTATATTTATATGGCGAGAAAGGTTAATTAATATGATATTCAGTCATCTATAAGTAATAACTCCTTTTCTATTTTGGTGTTGTTTTTCTCTTTACCCAATTTTTCTAGGCTAAAATTATGTGAATTGCCAGAATGAACAAAATGAAAATAGTTTCAGTAATTTGAGTTATATAATTCTTTTATTTTCATAAATTAAAATTTATTAAATATTTTTTTAAAAATTTGAATAAATAAATTTTTTAAACTTAAATTGTAAAGTTCAATAAATTTTATGATCAAAATCAATTAAATGACATATAAGTAGCTCATATTATTAATTTCATGAACAAGGCATCTGAATTTGATAATTGAGTTAGAGTAGACAGGTATATTAACCTTTTTACAAAAATGTTCCTACATCATTATGAAAAATAAAAAGTTCATTTTTTTGTGTGAGTATTTAAATTAATTAAATTTCATAATTTAATATGTAAAATTTTATAATTTTAATAATCTGAATCTTATAAAAAAGGTACTTAAAAATAAAAATAAAATTATTATAATATTTTAGGTTCAAGAGGATAACTTCCCAAAAAAAAATTAAGTGGAGATTTGAATAAACATTCTAGGTTCAAAGTTATGACTGTAACTTTCCAACATAATAATAAACGTCAGAAATTTATGATAAGCCACTTAGTTTCAGCATATATGCGATTGGGATAAGTGCAGAGGTGGACCCAGAATAAAATACTGAAGAAGTCAAAAGAAAGTTTCACATTTTTAGTAGGCACTGTAATTAAAAACAAAGATTAAGAATTAAAAATACATTTTTAAATTACTTATTCTGTTTCAAAATAAATGTCTTTTAAAGAAAAAGAAAGATGCATGTACAGAAATTAAGAAAATGATTAAAGCGTTTTGATATCAAAAGAATTTTACTTTACCAAAATATCCTTCTCATAAAAAGATTTTAAATATCAAAAATCAACTTGAGATAGAGGTGAGAGTACTTTGTAAATAAGATAAGAAAGAGAATTTTTTGATTGAGTATTTAGTGGAAAGTGGATCAATAAAGCTGGAATAATGAAATCTTGATTTTAGGAATGTGATCATTAAAAAAAATTTTAAAAATTTCAGAATGACAATTATTTTAAAATAAATGATACATAAGAATTAAGAAAATTATTAATTATTCTAATATTAAAAATTTATTTTTTATTAAAGAATTCATATACTAAAAGTCAACGAAATAAATTTTACTATTTTTTAATGGAACAAAATAAATTCTACTTTATAAAAAAATGAGAGTCTTTCCATATATTTAAGGTAAGAGAGAATTTTTTTCAGCATTAAATCGGAGTAAATTAAGTTGAAAAAAATTAATTGGTAATTGTAAATTTGAGTATGAAAGTTGGGGAAATGATAGTCTCTCTTAAAAGGGATCACTAATACCTCACAAAATACATATAAGTTATTAAATTAATTAGATCTAATTTGTTAGTAAAATTCAATAAATTTAATAATTTGAAATTTTTAAGTGAAATTTTTATAAATTTAAAAAAAATTATCTTGAATTTAAACTAGTTTTCAATGTGAAGATATCATACAATGAGGTTTTCACCCTCTGCACTCTTATTACAATATGAAAAGGAATATTTCCATGATATTGTTGTTATATAATTTTACAATTAAGTATTAAAATATGTTAAGCTATTGAGTTTTATAATTTAATTTGTAAAAATAAATAAATTTAATGATTATTTAAATTTTATATTATAAAAATAACAAAAATAAAATTATAAAAATAGCAATACACTATTGAGAACGTCTTGCCTCGCCTCCAGACGTCAATCCCTCGCCAAAGTAAGTCTTGCATTATGACACAGGTAGGAACAGGTGTGCGTACCTGCGAATGGGAGTTGAGTTCAAAGGACAGAGAGGGTAGACCAAGTTCCAAGCAAGCTGAAAGGGGAAGCATAAGGCCTTTGACGCCAACACTGCATGCAAAAACAGCCACGCCAGTTAGGGAGAACGCCCCACCTTTTTCAATTTAATTTATTAACTACTGAAACTGCTTCCCCCATATATAGCCTGCAATCTGCATGCATGCCTTGCCATTCTGCAAAATCGCAGCCACGTTAAAGTTTGAAGTCCCCTGAAATCATCTGCTCCACGAAACTGATCAGCTCTAACACTAAAAAATCTCAGTTAACGTTCGAAGAGTTTCATGAAGCACGCCGGATAGCCGGCTGCCGCTTGACTCATTTTGGCATTTTTCTTACCCTTAAAATAGCAAATGCAATGAAGGCGGCACTGAGTTTAAAGTAATTAATTAAGCATTAACTATCATAACTGATATATTCTGGAACCAAAAAAGAAAATGTTACTTCAGTGTGAAGAACGATAGTATATGATACAAACATTGGAAATAACAATTGGGAACTATTTGTTTTTGAAAATTTGACAAATTTCCAAGCTAAATTAATTAATGGAAATTGATAATTATAGGAGTTTATAAAAAAATTTACCATTTGATATATATGCTTATATTCATGTATTATTTATTACATTTTGTACTTAGTATTTTAATATATATAACGTATTTGCTTGTAAATATAAGAATCCGCACATTTCATTATATCAATTGAGATTGTGAGACATTTAATTTCATTCTAAAAGGAAAGGAATAATTCGGGATCGCTTTGATGAGATGTAGGGTTGAGGTCAAGGAAATTATCATTGTGGGAGCTACAACGATGAGTGTAGAGTTCTCGCAAGGTATGAAGGTACTAAAATATTTTTTGATATAGATATATTTATGTACATACGTAAAACAATGATTTGGAATTGCTTTGATAAGAAGCAGGGTTGATATCAAGAAAATTATCATTGTAGGAGCTACGGCAACGAGTAGGGGTGATCATAACTCGGGTTACCCAATTAAACTCAACCCAAACTGGTAAAAGTATAGATTCGGGTAGGTTTGGGTCTGGTTACAGGCTTAAATGGGTGGGAATATGATACAAACGGTTTGGATCGATGGGTTGTAGGTTATGGGTTTTCAACCCGCGATCACCTGCACCCGACCACACTTCAAAACACAATTTTTTTTTTAAATGTTTGAGGCTCTAAAGAAACCCACCCTAAACCTTCAAAATCCCTAATCTCCTCATTCGCCTCTCGTCTCCATAGTTGTCACAGAGTTGCAACCTTGCCATCGTAAATTTGTCAGTTAGCCAGCAGGGATCAAAGTGACGAAGGCACAAAAAGTTTCTAATTCCTGTAACCAGCGGTTCCACAGTTGTCAGAAACGCTTGTTGAAGGATTTTCAAAGCAACAATAGTGCAGATATGATTCCAAATGAATTTTAGAAGGACCTAAGTATATGTTTGCACCTTCCTTCCTGCAACTCCCTCTCACACCTTTCTCTACAGTCTCTGTAAACCGAATCTTGTGGATTTCTACCAGAAAATTTTAAGGGATTTTCAGGGAGACGAAGTTGAAAGCTAAGGTAGGCAGCAAAACCGATAAACCTACATCAATTCGCTCCAAATCAATCAAACTGCAGAACTCAGGTTCACAAGGGACTTCGGTCGTTAGTGGATGAGGCAGCTGTGCATTTCGGTTTCAATTGGTTTCTCCCTTTTTCACCCGAACCCACCTGACTTGTGCCAATGATCAGCCCTAACGGCAAGGGAAAGTTCTTGCAAGGGATAAAATTATTAAAATTTTTCTATTTCTTATTTACTTTTATCTGTGATCTCTATCACACTTAGTTAATTTTAAATTTTTTGTAATTTGTTAGAATTTTAATTTTTGATGTTAAATCTAACATTATGATTTATGTTGAATTTTTGGCTTAGTATTGTGTATAATAATGTGTAAATCATTACTTAGAATGATAATTAAGCTCTTTCTTTTTGATTTTTGAATTTTTGTTGATGCAAAGATGTAGCATAGGATAGAGGTCGGAGAAATTTGCAGGTCTATGGGCTGACGAGGAGCAACTGAACGAGGAGAGCCCACCCCATTTCTATCAGCATCTTTTTTTTTTTTAATTTTTTTAATTAAGAGGATAAGCTTTCTTCAAATTGGTAAATGTAAGGCATTCATTCTATAATTCTATTAAATTCGTTATTAATGGTTAATGAGAATTTTTTTGAGTCTTTTTAAAATATCCTTCATTTAATAGACGAAAATTAATTTTTTTTAAATATAATCAGACATTTAAGCAAAAATCTCAATTAAACGAGTCTTTTCTAATGCTAAACCGATTTTATGGTTGCTAAACATATCCATTTTAATGCATTCTTTTGTAGGAATTCAATCTTATTGGTGTGGCATTCTTGTTCTTTCAACTGAAGTTTTGTGCCACGTAAATTATGGGATAAACTAACACAAATGGTAAAAGTAATTGTAAATTTATTGAGTTATGATTTAATTTATAAAATTTAATAAAATTAATTATTAAAACTGTTAAATAAATATTTCATAAAATTTATTTATAAGAATAGCATACTGTTTTCCTAACGAGGTAGCAAATAATCGGTAGCAAGTTGATTTGTGATGATTTTGGGAGGTAAAACCGATCAAGAGGGTGCCTGAAGAATATAGGATCAGATTGAAACAAAGCCTCAGGTTTTGAAGCACATTGACCCAATGGAATTGAGCCCTGCACTGAATAGTCTCTTTTGGGTATGGACCGTGTGGTGACATGATGTGATGAGGAAACTCTACTGGTACTGAATCCGCTTACATTCCGGTGGGAATTTTTTTTTAAAAAAAAAGTTACATTAATTTGTTATACTAAAATTATTTTCAAAATATAAATTAACTCTTATAATTTAAAATAATAAAAAATTAATTTTATGAATTAATCTCTACCGTTGACCTAACTTTGTTGGTATTATGGTGACGTAGCTTGAGGTATGTAATATGTGTTCATTATTTTGGTCGTATTACTTTGGAGATTCCTATAATATTTGGCTCTTTTTAATTTAATCACTATAATTTAATTTAAAATTTAAAATTTATAAAGTTAAAATTTTAAATTTAAAAAATTAATCTCAAATGGTAAACTTAAAATTTTAAATTATAAATTATAAATTATAAATTTTGAATTTAAAATCTCAAATTTTAATCTTGAAATCTTTAGAATTTTAATTTTAAAATTTAAGTTTAGAAGTTTTAAGCATTAAATTTGAGATTTGAAGTTAAGGATTTGAGATTTTGAATTTGAGATTGAAGTGAATGTAGAATTTAAAATTTTAAAATTTAAAATTTAAGTGTAACTATTTCAACACTTTAAGTTTTAAACAAAATTTTTTAGCTTTTATCAATAATTGTTGATGTATAATTATGAATAAGAGTATAAAAATTTTAAATAAAAGTTAATGTATGAATCTAGGATTACTATTAAAATTTTAAGTTTAGAACTAAATTAAAAAACAAAAAATTATAAAAGCATACAAAATTGATAAAAAAATTGACTACATAAATAATTAGTTGTGCACTTCATAAGGCGCGCCCACTGCGGCAAGCGTGCGACTTTTCTGAGCGTTTTCTTGCCTCGCTGCAACCTTTCACTGTTCTAATTGACTCTATGAAGAATTTGGGTTGAACTCGCCAGAAAAAGAAAAAAGAAAACAGAAGATGAAACACAGATCCGAAAACCTCTTCACCTCATAAAATTCACCGTAGACCAAGTGTTGTAACTATCTGTTTATCAATACGGTCCGATCACTCTTCCCCTTTGGGGATTATTGAGGTTGGGATGGATGCTCCTTCCTTGTCGTCGAGCCAGGCTGAATTTGATTACTTGTTCAAGCTGCTGCTGATTGGGGATTCTGGGGTTGGCAAAAGCACATTACTCTTGAGCTTCACTTCTGATACTTCCGAGGATCTTTCTCCTACCATCGGTGAGTTTTCATTCTCCTTCTATGTCTTTTTCTGGTTTCTTTAACTGGACTGAGAATGGAAGCATTGCTTGCCCATCGCTGTTGCGAACTTTTTTCTTTGTAGGCTTTTCTTGTGGGGTTACTTGTTTATTATTTCTGTAATCGTTACATTGATGTAGATTTTGTCCGTTTAATTTCAATGCTTATCACTTTAGTTAGTTTCTTGTCGTCAACTGTCGGTCTTTGGTCCCTGTAATAATGGGCATTGAGGTATTTAGCCGTTGAAAGAGTATTTTAGTTTTTGTTCATCCAAGGATCATTTTCTGGGGACTGGGGAAGCAATGAACTAACTCTGTAGGATGTGTTACTATGAAGGTTGACAAGGGAGTTTCATTTCAAGGTCTTCATGTGATATGGTCAAAGTTTAAACTTTAGAGGTCCTTATTATTTTTCATGTTATCTCACCTTTCCTACATAGTGATCTCTCCCATTATTTATTTGTAATACGAAGGCTATGCTTGGTACAGAAGAAGAATTATAGAGAGAAGAGTGAAAATGTAGCGGGATGGAAAGGTTTTGTTTTACCCCATTGATCTTCTCACTTTCATTTGTTTAGTTTTCGTTCCTCTCTAAAACAAGGAATTAGAGGCTACTTAGTGGTGGTATGCTAACCCAGTGACCTTTAAACTCACGTGAAGCATACTAAAAGCAAACATTTTCAAAACTAGATGGACCCGAAGTTTAATTAAGCCTTTATAATAACTTCTCATCTTGGAAGGAATTTTTAGTGATTACTAGAAGGATCCTGAGTTCCGTAAACATGTGGTTGTCTCTGAACTTATCAGTGTAGTTTCTTAAAATGTTGGTCTCTATCACTGGACTTGGTAAAAATCAAAAGTCTATATTCTGGCAGTTTATTCACAGGCAGATCAGTACTGACAAGATATGGCTGATCGGATGAGGCTTCATAAGCATAAAGTATACCTGATCCAATAATATGATACTTGTCCTAATGGACTGAACATGAAACTAGGATTCAACAGTTCTGGTTGGACTATTTTATTTGGTGAATGTTTCTAATTTGGTCATGATCAATATCTTGTATGTCATACAAGAAAACTATAAGCTGTTTAGTTGCATTGTTGTCATCTTATAGTTGTGATAACTTATAGTTTGTTTTGAGAAGCTATCTAGAAATGTTGTCCATGCGTGCTTCATGATGCTAAGATGGAGATGATTGTAAAATATTCTGTCAGAAAAGCTATACTTTTACTCAGTATTATGAATTAATTCTTTTAGACATTATTCAGGTGTGGATTTCAAAGTTAGTATGTTACAGTCGGTGGGAAAAAGTTGAAACTTGCAATCTGGGACATAGGTAATGTTCCATTTGTTAAAATTATGTTATGTGAAGCGAAATGCAATACCCAATGCAACTTTAGTAAATCACTTTTTTAAATACTTACCTGTTGATTCATAAACATATTTTTTGGTAAATGAAATGGAGAAATATCTCAGGGGTCATTTGTAATCGTAAAATATTTAACAACGTTAAAAAGAAGTTTTACTGAACTGTTATTAAACTAGTTATACTCTATGGTAGTGAGTGTTAGGATTTGAAAGGTCAACACGAGTAAAAAATGGGGGAAGTAGAGATAAGAATATTGAGATGGATGAGTACACATATAAGAAAAGACAAAATTCAGAATGATTGTATTCGGTAGAGAGTTGGTGCGGCACCAATTAAGGAGAAAATGACGGAAACTCGGTTACGGTGGTTTGAACATTTGCAAAGAAGACCATAAGACGCTTCAATGAAAAAAGTTGATTAAATGATTTTTAACTCAATGAAGAGATGTAGAAGAAGACCAACAAAGACACTTGGAGAGATTATTAAAAGAAGTTTTTGGTTAAATGGTATTTTCAAAACTTGATTTCAAATAGAACTCTAAGACAGCATTTAATCCATGTAGCCGATACTACCTAATAGGATAAGACTGTGGTTGTTGTTGTTGCATATATATGTTGGGGGTCAAGATTACTAGTCATGAGTGTATGACAGATTTGAGTGTTTTACATGTACTGCTAAAGATACATAGTAGAATAGATCAGTGACTGAGGAATGTACCTTTTGTTCATGTCTATGAGGGAGAAGAACATTACTGCATTGTGATCATTTTTAAGTATTCATGGTGTCTTGGTAAGAGTAATAGGTTATCGAATTATGGTTGAACCTATATGTTTAGTTCATGAAATTATGTTAATTGGAAGTGTCCCATGTATCTTCAGAAAGACATATAGTGGCATCTAGATGCTTTAGCCATTGTGTATGTAAAGTATGTGGCTTATAATTTTCATAGGCAGAAAACAACTTCTTATGGTAGACTCTGTTTTCCTTGCTTTGTTGCAAATGGCATAACTAAAGCATAAGAGCAATTTGACGTATCCCTTGAGACTACCATAGATGCATAATTTTGTATTTTCCCAATGTGTAGCTGGACAGGAAAGGTTTAGAACGCTTACTAGTTCATATTACAGAGTAGCACAATGAATAATTATGGGTATGTTTCTTGGTTATCTCCATAGCTTAGCTATATTTCCTGTTCATTAGCCCTTGAGTATGATGGGCATATCTTTCACCGAACAATTAATTTGGGCAGCTTGTTTTGTGTGAATTGTGTGTATGATTATTTGTTTATATTCATATCAGATTTTTATTGTAAATACATAGAAAACTTTTATTTTTTTAACCAGAACACCAAGTGGCTGTTTAGTTTGTCAAAATTTATCAATTAGGCAACAGCTAAAACTACCAATAGAATCCATGGGCTATATATAAAAACTCTAGCTAGTTTACTAAATTGGGTGAACTATGGGAAATTTCTTTTACCAATTTCAGAAGATTTATGTCTGAAGTTTTAGGTTATATTTAATCATTGGTTGTTTGAATTCTTGAGAACAATTTGTTGCTAATCCTTCCGTGTATTATCCTCTGAGTGGCCTGACCATTTACCAGCCCACTGTTGTCTATATGTTGACCTCTTGCATATGTATGGTGTCCTTGCATCACATTTATTCTTCCTTTACACGAGGCCCTTGTTTTCCTGTTTTAAATAGATGCTTTCCATAAATGTTTCTTTTCAAACAGTTGAGTGGATTATGCCCAAATAAAACAGTTGACCAAATTTTATGTAGCAGATGAACCTAAAGTCATATTAAAAGCAAGATACTGGATTAGAGGATTTAGACATTATTGTGCGCGTGGAGGACTATGTGAATAACACTCAGTAGTAGATCCTTTCCCCCTAATCAAACAATTTATTAGGACCTAAAAAGGAGGACCCATCTCATTGGACGCTTGCCTATACCTGGGACAGCAAAGCTCGGAAAAGGGGATGGAGCCTGTTTTTTGCAGGCTATAGCCCAAATGTTTAACAGAATCAGTATGCCTACAGACACGAATAGTATGATTAATAAACATAATTAGCTACTGATGGTTTGCTGTCTTCCATGATGGTTGCAATATGCGAATTCACTACTGTTATACTAAGCCTAGTGGCTTTAATAACTTCCAGGCAATTCCCTTCACAATAAATATATGGAAAATTTAAAGAGTGAACACTAATAATTGCCTAAAGAGAAGCTTTTACTTTAGCTCTTAATGTCTGAACGTTGAAAAAATTTGCAATACATTGTTAATGTCGTTATGATAGATAGGTTTGCATATAGTTGCATTAATTTTATTGATGATATTGTATCACTTTCTTCTATTATCAATCAGTAATATCTGGGTGGTACAGTGAATTATGTATGGATTTTGAGACCATGAACTTGACAAAAATAGTATAACAGAGAACTTTACCGTGAGGTTGATTAAATTTTTTCAGTTGTAGCAGTTGTATTTATGTTGCAAATTTTTACTATAGACCTATTTAATGAGCCTGGTATATGATACAGTATATGATGTAATGCAACGGGCAACCTTTACAAACCTATCTGAGATATGGGCTAAAGAAATTGACCTATACTCAACAAATCAAGATTGCATCAAGATGCTTGTAGGCAACAAAGTCGATAAGGCATGCTGTTAAAGAATTTGCATTTGTATATTAGTTCATTCTACCAAAGTTGTGTAATTCTTGATGCAGTAATAATTTTCCATCATAATTTTTTTTTGTGGCAAATACTTCTCTTGTGAGCTTTTGAATACATGATTTACAGAACAGACGTTTATGAAGATCTAATGCACATTCAAATCATCTCATATTATAGGAAAGTGAAAGGGTTGTTAGCAAGAAAGAAGAGATAGACGTCGCAAGGGAATATGGATGCCTTTTTACCGAATGTAGTGCTAAAACCCGAGCCAATGTGGAGCAGTGTTTTGAGGAGCTTGTATTGAAGGTACACATGCACGTGTGCAACTCTCAACCCCCCTTCCTGTGCCCAAGAGAGAAGAGAGCACGCTCACAAGCTCACTTACTTCTACACCTTATTCTATTAGCGCCTATTACGCATTAAAATGGCCTTACTATGAGTTCTTTATTTTAATGTGTTAATGTACATGAAAGTCATATGATTAAGGATGCTTTCTTGTTGTGAAGTGCTTTTTAATGGGCTTACCTTCAACTAATGAAATGCCTCTGTGCCTCAACAGAATGGAAGCCTTTTTCCACTTTTTGAAGTGTTGGCAGCATAGTCGCTGTCTTGGATCTAATGGTTTTAAGATATAGCAAGATGTCACCTGGTGCAGCAAATATAATCCATAATGTCCTAGCTTTAACAAATTCAACTACTATGCCATTCTATTCTCATATTGAGGAAATTGCAGCTCTTTGGCATCATTTGTACTTAATCCAATCAAATAAGACACGTCTTCTGCTATTTTGTAGCAAAAAAAGCAGTAGTTTGGTTTTTTAATTTTTTATTTTCTTTCTTCCAAGCTCCTTTTTACATACCTAGTAGGCAAGTAAAATAGAAGCCTTTATTTAAGTTCCGAGCAAAGAACTATTTGACTAAGGAAACATACAAAAATTATAACTAAGAAGATGAACCACCATATTAACCTTAACTACTTCCTACAGTTGCAATGAATTTAACGAAGCTGTTAAAGCTTGAGAGTGATACATTGGCATATGCATACCTTTGAGGAAGGGATCAAGCTATCTATGCATGTCAAGGATAAATTAAAGTATCTGAGTAGAACTCGAAGCAACCCCTTAACAACCGTCGGTTCTATGGTGTAGTGGTTAGCACTCTGGACTTTGAATCCAGCGACCTGGGTTCGACTCCCGGTAGGACCTTGTATTTTGTCCAAGTCGTTCGTCCACTATCAAGTTATGTTTACTGATTTTTGAAATTTTGAATGGGCCATGGATGATGATGATATCTTGGTACTGTGAGCCCGACTCATGACCGCAACTGAATTTACCTTTCTTTGGTCCAGTCAGCAGCCCCAACTTTAAAGTGGGCTCCGCGGAGAAAGGTGGGCGACATGATGTTTTGTGTGCCTTCACCGGGAAATAGAAAATAATAATAATAATGAGCTACAAAAAATGAACATAAAAATAAACTTTTTTTTTATAAATACAATTTTATATAATTCTCATACAATTTAAACTGGGCTCCGCGGAGAAAGGTGGGCGACATGATGTATTGTATGCCTTCACCAGGAAATAGAAAAAAATAATAATAAGATACAAAAATGGTCATAACAATAAATTTCTTTTATTTGTATAAATACAATTTTATATAATTCTTATTAAAAATTTTATATTATTAAATTTATTAAATTCAAGTAATATTTCAATTTAGTGAAAGTCACATTTGTGAGTCTTCTTTTTCTGAAAAATAAAAGAGGATTTTCGGGTCAAAAATCAAGATTGGAAAAGAAAATAATTCAGAGAGCGGCCAGATGAAACCTCACGAGAGGAACCAAACAAACCCCACAATGTTCAACGAACATGAAAAGCCCATAGAGTAGGCCCACATGGATCCACTCCGAGTAAAAGCCCATAACGGCGGGCCGAGGCCGACAGACATGACTGCAATCTGGAAAAGCAAATTCAAAAAACGGTATGATAAGCGCCACCGCAGCGATCGTTAAAAATACTGTATCCTCCCGCGGAAAGGCGATTTTCATGAATTAGAATAATCTGTGAGCAGAACTGGAAAGGTAAGAGAGGCTCGTGGGCCTCTTTCTTCTACCTTTCTCACTCTCCACTTTCTTCATATTCTCTTCTCTCCTTTTCTCTCTGAATTTCCGTATCTTCTCGCGTCCCAAACACTCCCAATTCCTGTTACGTGGTTCCAGTTTTTGATCAACAATGGTGAGGGAAACAGAGTTTTATGATATTCTTGGGGTTAGTCCCTCTGCTTCGGAAGGGGAAATTCGCAAGGCTTATTACCAGAAGGTTTGGATCCGATCCTTGAGGCCTTTGTTTGAGCTTGTTTGGTAGTTTATTCACATTTATGCTGCCTGATTTTCTGATTTTGGAATCCCTCAGGTTAGGAAATTGGGAATCAAGTAATTAAATAACGAAATCCTTGATTTTGGGTTCCTTCTGGATGAGTTCCAGAACTTCTTTTCTTGTAGTACTTTCGATTTTTGGAATAACACCTTCACATGCTGTTACGGCTGCAGGCAACGCAAGTTCATCCCGATAAAAACCCAAATGATCCTCAGGCTGCTGAAAAGTTTCATGCAAGTCCACAGTATCAAGTTCCAATTTCTTGATTTTTCAATTTCTCTGTGAATTGGAGATGGGAGAAGAGGGAAGTTTATGTACCTTCTCGAGAATCAGTTTGAGCTGCGTTGCTCATTCTTGAAATATCTTTATTCATGTTTTCTGAGAAGAGAGGACTAGAAATTGCCTTAGCTTCCCTCCCTAACTCAAGTTAGCTTTTGAAGTTATTTGATTGAGGAAAGTGCTGCGTAATCCTCTTATTGGATTAAGAAACTTTCTTTCTTCTTGTTCCTTATCGTAGATGCATCTATTCTGATGTTGGCAGGTTCTGGGTGAAGCTTATCAAGTTTTGAGTGATCCAGTGCAAAGGAATGCCTACAATCAGAATGGAAAGCATTCCATTTCTAGGTATACGAGATAATGTTATGTTTAAGCTTATGGTATGGTGTGCTTTATGAGAGTGACAATAGGCAGGTGGAAAATCAAGAGATGGAAAAATGGTAATGCATTGCTCAATTGCCTTGCCATTTTCCAATTCTTTATTTTCAATCCTACCAAGCACACCATTTGTCCCTGGCCCATCGTTTGAGTATTTGCTAACAATTCAGGTAACACTATTTGTAGAGGATAAAGCAATAAATTATATTGAAAAATTGGTCCTTCACTCAGACTTTTTGATTGAAGATAGACAGATTTGGTTTTATCTATGCTGATACCTTCACTGTGCGTAAAATTAGACATTACCAACATTATTTACTACTTTTTTTTTTAGGTACAAATGCGTTAAATAGATTTGAACTTAAGTCCTCCTGCAATAATATCCAAATCCCTCATTACTGAACCCCATCCAGTGCCTTACATTATTTACTTCTTTGTAGCACATCATTCAGTTCTTCATCAAGTGTATCTGTGCTTTGCACCAATGTTTGTAGAACTTATTGGACATAATATTTCTTGAATTATGCAAATACAATTATCTATACATGAAAGGATTGAACTCACCTAATTTTGTTATCAAAAGTTTTTCCTGAACTACTAGCAGATGCAGTACTAAAGAGTCATGATAGGCATCTTATTCGATATTCAGGAAACAAGTTACATGTATACGTTTGCAAGCCTTTTTGTAGGCAGACACCAGTGGAATGAAGAGTCATAATCAAACTCTAGCATCAAACGTATTAGAGCTCCAAAGTTCCATTCAGGTCCTTATATATTTAAAAAAAGATAAGAAGATGTATTACATGAAATGATTAGATAGAAGTGCAGTAGAATCAAGAAAACCAAAAGATGATCACTAATCATTAATAGACCCACTTATATTCTCCTAAATCACTTTTTTCCTTGAAGATGTTTTCTTATTAGATTAATGGCTTACTTTACAGGGAAAAGATGCTTGATCCCACTGCCGTCTTTGCCTTGCTCTTTGGAAGTGAATTGTTTGAAGACTACGTAGGGCATGTAGCTGTCGCATCAATGGCGTCTTCTGAACTAGCTGAGGAAAGTGAGGACCCTGATAAACTACATGAAAAATTGAAGGCAAGTATGTTATACAAATTACAGTTCATGGTACCCAATACGCCGTACACATAGTGATACAATTGTAGTTCGTCACCCACTTCCTCCTACTTCAAAAAAGTCGATCTCGGTAATATGTCTGATATAATGTTACCAGTCTTCTTTGCTTCAATATTCATAAAAATTTAGTCGAGAGTCCATACACTGCATGCTTATATTAATATTTAATAGCAAATTCTATGATAGTATATTTCAAATGATAATAACGATTGTCGCAAGCAGCATTTGTAATTGTCTTGAGACTTGTAGTCTCATTTATCAAAGCCAAATTATTTCGGTTTTATCCAACTTAAAATGCCAGGCTTTCTTTCCCTCTGCACTAAAGCGTCAGTTGATAATTCATCCTTTTATTTTTTTTCATTATTTCTATGCTATATTAATTTTCCGTTTTGAAGATATCATTTCACTTGAATTACTGTAGTTATTCAGCCAATAGGCCCGATACCTGTACTATCTATATATATCATGACATAGCTTCTGCCCTCCTCCTCGATCTTTTCACATTGTTTCCCTTCCCTTACTGCTTACTTATATGAGGATGTCATGAATATATGACTTCATTACTCATTAGGGTCATAGGATTCCTTATTTTCTATTATACCGGTCACTCAGTGATACATGTATTATTGATTTTTGAAGACGATTAATATGAAGAAAATGAAAGTTATCCCTTTTAGACTTAAACTTCATATTTGATCGGCTTCAATCCAATAACAATTTTAGGCTGTCCAAAAAGAAAGGGAAGAAATACTAGCAAGATTTTTGAAAGATTTCCTCAGTCATTTTGTCCGTGGTGACAAAAAGGGATTCTTCCAGCGAGCAGAATCTGAAGTTAGACGACTTTCTAATGCAGGTTGATTAAACTTCGAACGGCCTGCCTTGTTTATATAATCCTTTAACACATAGTGCTAATGCTCATCATGACATCCTCGAACTAAGTATGTTGAGTGAAGTTTTAAACAAGTTGATTCCTATATTTTGCCATCAGAACCTATATTTTGCCATCAGAACTAACATAAGATGCAAAATCTTCAAATCCTGTGCCATGAGCAGGATGCAATCTAGTAACAAGTGCTGTAAATATTATATCATTATAAAACTTGGTCTAAGGCAGGTTACTAGATGCACCTTTAATGATATTAGCAAATGGTTTACACTGTCTTTCAATGCAGCTTTTGGAGTGGATATGTTGCATACCATTGGCTATTTATATTCAAGACAGGCAGCACAAGAACTAGGGAAAAAGGCCATTTATCTTGGAGTGCCATTTCAGCTGAGTGGGTTCGAATTAAAGGACATTTTTGGAAGTCACAGTTCACGGCTGCTAAAGGTATACTAATAGGCAATTGCATTAGCAACCCCTCTCTTCAATATCCATTGTTACTTCGTCGAGGTTGTTCTAAGTTGATATCTCATTTTATTGAGCACATAAAATTTAGGTGCTTTTCAGTTACTGCAGCTTCTAGAAGACATCCGCAAGCTATATAAAATTGATGCTAGTGGCCCTGAAAATGATGTTGAATCTCATGTTCGCCTGAATAAGGATACACTGATGAATTCTTTGTTGAAGATGAATGTAGTGGACATAGACGTAACCGTTGTACATGTGTGTCAAATGGTGAGTTCTTAATGCCTTTCTAGCCGTATTAAGCATGTTATGTTCAATAATGTAGGTGGTCGATCAGGTTTCAGGATACTGTATTTTATTAAATGTCAGATAACTTGATGCAACAGATTTGAAAAGTTAACTTATAATTTTTGCACAAGATGAACATGGAAATTGTTAGCTAAAATCTTAAGATGAGTAATGCAATCCATTGGATGATATGATCGCTCTTTTAAGAGCTGGATGCAGACCAAAGAAAATGAAAAGGCGGGGAGATTCTTATCCGGATTTTGAATACATCTTCAGGTACTAATAGAAAATAAAGTTAAGAAAGAAGATCTTAAAGCACGTGCTAACGCTCTCAAAATTCTTGGAAAGACATTTCAGGTGCACAATTTTAGTTACCAGGCATCAAATATTGTTCATTTTTGCTTGTTATTAACATGGGCCGTCAATTTCCTTCGCTGCGTTAGTTCTTGTTAGTCCTTCCAAAAATATGAACCATATACAATTTTTTCTATCTGTCATCAAGAGATTTTTGTCCTATAAATTATAATTCTGATTTTCATTTGATTACTTTGTGTCCTAGTATAAGGTTAATTTTCTGTTCCATGAAAGTATACGAAGCATTATCATCCGGGTAAAATGATGAGACAATACAGTTTCAGTTAATAACTGATTATACAATGGTTCTTTCTTCAGGAAAAGAACTCAAGAGGAGCAACATCGACGAAGAAAATTGCTGCTGATTCTGATGATGAAGGAAGCAGTTCTGATTCTTCTGAGGGTGAATCACCGAGAGCGCTTTCGTATCGAACTCCCTTTTTCACTCTGGCAAGTTACAGAATAATCTAAAGCTAATATATCTCGCGTTAGATTTAAATTTCCTGTTAAAGGTAGGCTTTTAAGTAACTAATGTTGTGCCCCATGCATATTAACGCAGTAGAAATTAAGGCAAATATTACATGTTCATTCTCCATCTGCTTCTGCTGGGTATAGGTAGGCTCTTCATGCCTTTGTAATCCAGCATTTGATGCGGATGATGAAGAGATAGTTTACAGGAGCTAATGATCCATATAAATATATTGAGAGGGAGGGATCGTGAAACAAATTCAGCCTATATCAACATCATGCTTGTTGGATGTTGAATGCATAGATCAGAATGATAAGGGTGCAAACCATCAGTAGTCACGTTTAAGCTTGAGTAATTATATAGGAATGCATCGCCATCACCATGTTACATGTGCGCAACTCTTGGCCAAGACCCAAGAGTCAATCTGCCTATTACATTGCTCTTTTTTCTGTTTTTTTTAATTTGTTCAGGTGTATACTTGGTATTTCGTAGTAAGTTACGTTTTCTGGTTTAGAAAGCTCTGGAACTATATTGCAGAATTCCATTCCTTTGATCCAATTCCAAATATGTTGTGTGATATAATGACACCATCATTTATCAAGAAACTGTATATTCAGGTTTCAACTAAACTTTGATAGCTTCTGCTAAACTCAGTTGATGTGTGTTTTTGCAACAACTGATGAATAAATAAATTTGTATGCATTATTATTTACTTCTACATTTTTGTGGTTTTATCTTATTTGCAGGTTGGAGAACTATGAATGGCCATTTAGAAGAATATCACTATTATATTATTATCTTTCACACGGTTTTGTGTGCATTATCGAGCTTATTAATTATCATACCTCCATATTTCACAATTTCTTTATGTAGCATGATTATGTATTTTTATTAATTTTAAGCCAATGCAACAACACATGGTAGCTTTATGCATATAGGTTTAAACTCAGGTCTTTTGACCTGCAAATTGAAACTTTTTGAGACCTAACTGTCTTCCGCTAAGCCAATCCATAGTGGGTATCTTTTTATAGATATTTGATTTCATCATCATTTAGTTTTAGATGATCATTAGTAGCATCACAAATCCAGACTAGTGCTTTTAGAAGCAAATAGATTTAAAAAAATATTGATGATTCGAGAAGAATGAAGAATGTCATGCAGAATGTCAAACTCAAACTCCAGAACAATCTAGACGAGTAATGGGACAATCAGCAGAGTGAATCTCTGCGATGGATGGAAAATAAGCATGTGGCCATGTGGCCATGTGGTCATGCTAATAAACAACAACTCAATTTGTTAGGACGGAGAATCTCATAATCAAAATGGTTTGTGCTTTTTTTTTGGCATATAAAATGGTTTGTGCTTTAAATGTGAGTAATTTTAACGTCTAAATTATGACGAAAAAGTAACAATTAATCGTTTACTTATTCTTTTTATGAGGTAAATTGTCATTTATTTATTTAATTGTTGATAGAAAACGTAAAAATTAAAAAATATTAAAAAAAAAGTGAGACTCATTCTTCATGGAAAGAATACTTAAATTTAATTTTTATTTAAGACAATTAAATCATCTATTATTTATATAAAAAAGTAAATTTTCACTAAATTATCACAAAATATAAAATTTACTTTTAAATTTATTAAATTTTATAATTTAATTTATAAATTAATATATTTAATGATATAAATTTTTTAAAATAAAATTTTGATGAACTCATTCCCCATTATCTTCTAGTGTATTCATGACAAAAATATATATATATAACGAAATATAAAGGCACCGTTAGATGGCTTTAGTACAAGCAAGCTACGATTCGCCTTGTCATAATCATTTTCTCCACGTCCACACGCAACCTCGCACCGTATCACCTGAAAGATAGCAATCACTTCGAATCTATGAAAATTTCTGCTACTTTAGATCGCCACGGAGATTTAGCTTTGGTGGACGTCATCATACGAATGGGTGGTCCAAACCCCTTTCTAGTGCTTACAGAATCAATTTCAAAGAGCGTATCTGTCAAGTTAGACAAAAGTTACCTCCGCCTTTAGTTTAAAACAAAACACTTTAACAGAAAACTGTCATTCATTGATAAGCACATCCTTTCATAAAACCATACAACCTTACAACGTCCATGTCTCGCCATAAATATAAAGCCAATTTGAAGCGGCACAGATTTTGCTTACAAAAAGTCCAGATGCTTCACATAAAACTCGGGCACAATTTCGGGCACAATTTCAAGCTGTTCTACATATTCTCCAAGTTTCAACAACAAAAGGCTTTGCTTAAACGCAGCAGCCCAAGTCCTACAACAAAAACATATCTACAAGAGGGGAATGCTTTCACCTCTCTGAGCCCCCTTTCAAAGGCACTTCCTCGAAGTGTCTGCACCAAGCACTCTGCTCAATGTGCTGAATGAGAAAGACTGCTTATTGCACGATGTGCCTGGACAGCACAGGCACAATGCACAGACGTCAAATTCAAACAGCCACTCGTGATTAGAGAATGCCTCCCTGAGCATGTGTGAAGTGCTGGGAATGAGTCGCAGACCGCCTGAACAGCAGACGGGGTGAGTGCTGTACATTGGCTAATGTTTAGAGTCCTCAGTCCATCCTCATCATTTCCACCTTTAACAGATCCCCACATCCTGTTATTCACTTTGCTTTGAGCCAAAGAATACATTGCTCTGTCCGTGATGTTTTGACAGTAGTACAACCCAAGGGACCTCAAATGAGGGCATCCGTTTGCCAAAGCAATCACACTATCATCTGCAGTACAACATCACCAATCAATATTGGTATTTGGGGAAAAAATAGACAAAGCCAGGAGATTGTCGGTTTTTAAACTAAATTACCCATGTTAGATGAGCTTTTATATTACACAAAAATCGAGACAATTCCATTACTTTCTTCTGTGGACAATGTTTTTCCAATTTTAATTAGGGATTTTTCCATGCCCAATTTCCTTTCGTTTAAGAAAGGGGATTTGCAACAACTATTCTCAGACAGTTTCAAATATTCCTCCTAGAAACCTTAAGAAGTTCATAATATTTTCTCCCACTACTAAGTAAAATGTTGAGTAATAAATCAATAAGAAACATGACATAAATTGTTGAGTAATGAATCATTAAGCAAGCTAGGAAGAGTCAATGAAATAATGAATGCCATTTTCAATAACATTGGATAGATTAATTTATCAAATTCTTGCAAATTCAAACAACTAAAACTCTACAATAAAATACCTGTTATAAGAACACAGCCACACAAGTCAAGCGTTCTGAGATCAGGGCACCCAGCTGCTAAACTCATCACTCCAACATCACTAACATTTTCGCACCACCCAAGGTTCACAGACTGCAATTTATTGCAGTATCGCCCTATGGCCTGCATATTATATATGACATTGGATTATAAGTTGTGACAGTTGCAGTCCTTAATGATAATGAAAACTGAAAATTTCAGAATTTTTTCTATACTCTGAGCTCTATTTTATTCAAATAATATACAATACATTTATAGGAGAGGGTTGGCCACAATCTCAGCCAATCAATCCCAGAAATCAAGGAAAATAAATACAGGACATAACAAACAAAATTTAAGGAGCTAAAAAAGGAAAATAGCTGTTAGGATGCCAGCTGCAAATCCCATTTGATTCACAAGGAAATCAGACCTAAATAAGTCACAATAAATGCCTACTAAATACCAGAATCAGCCAGCTGGACACCCATTCAAATAAGGATAAAATCTCTATCATTATGCTGGAATTACCAACACTCCCCCTCAAGCTGGGGAGTATATGTTAATCATTCCAAGCTTGCACCCAAGTTCTTCAAACCTCACTCTAGACAGTGCCTTAGTTAGAATATCTGCCACTTGAGCCTTTGTAGGAATGTAGATAAGTTCAAGTATCTTGGAGTCCACTTTTTCCTTGATAAAGTGGCGGTCAATTTCAGCATGTTTGGTATGATCATGCAGAATAGGATTCTTTGTGATACCAATGGCTGCCATATTATCACATAGAACCCTCATTGGACCTTGATAAGTAATCTTTAGTTCATAAAGTAGACGTTTCAACCATAATTCTTCACAAATACCTTGAGCTAGTGACCTATATTCAGCTTCAGAACTGCTCCGGCTACCACTGATTGCTTCTTGCTTCTCCAAGTCACTAAGTTTCCCCAGACATAAATACAATAGCCAATGGTGGATCTTCTGTCAATAATAGACCTTGCCCAATCTGCATCACAATACACTTCCACCTTACGAGTTGTACATTTTTGGAAGAAGATTCCTTTTCCTAGAGTCATCTTTAAGTACTTCAAGATCCTATAGGCAACTTGTAGATGAGCTTCCTTAGGTTTATTCATGTATTGACTGATAACACTCATAGGAAAACAAATATCTGGTCTTGTGTGAGATAGATAAATGAGTTTGCCCACAAGCCTTTGAAATCTCTCAGTATCAACTGGTGGGCTTTCTTGAGAGAATCTAAGTTTGTAGTCAACTTCCATTGGGGTATCTGCAGGCTTACCCCTTAGCATACCAGTTTCTTGAAGTAGATCCAGAGTGTACTTCCTTTGTGAAATAAGAATTCCCTTATTTGATCCTGCTACTTTCATTCCTAAGAAGTACCTTAATGGCCCAAGATCCTTAATCTCAAATTCCCAAGCCAAGGCTTTCTTCAACTGTTTTATCTCTTCTTCATAGTCTCCAATAACTATTATATCATCTACATATACAATGAGGATAGCAATTTCAACTTTAGGTGAAAATTTGGTGAAGATAGTGTGATCGGCTTGCCCTTGCTGGTATCCTTGTCTCATAACAGCTTTGGTGAATTTCTCAAATCAAGCTCTAGGAGAATGTTTGAGGCCGTAAAGAGACTTATGTAAACTATAAACTTTTTCATTATTCTTTTCTTCAAAGCTAGGAGGAATAGACATATACACCTCTTCCTCTAGGTCTCCATTCAAAAAAGCATTTTTAATATCAAGTTGATGTAATGGCCAGTCAAGGTTGGAAGTGAGAGACAATAGTACCTTAACAAAATTTAATTTTGCCATTGGAGCAAATGTTTCTTGGTAATCTATCCCTTGAGTTTGAGTAAACCCCTTAGCAACAAGTCTGGCCTTGTATCTATTAATACTCCCATCTGAGTTGTATTTGATATTAAAAATTCACTTACATCCAACTGGCCTCTTTCCTTGTGAAAAGTCAACAATTTCCCATGTACCATTTTTCTCAAGTGCATCCATTTCTTCCTTCACAGCTTTCTTCCATTCATCCTGTCTCAAAGCTTCATAAATGTTTTGTGGAATTTTCTCATTTGAAATATTGGCAATAAAAGTTTTGTAAGTAGATGACAATTTATCATTGGATACAAAATTTGCAATGGGATGTTATGTACAAGACCTAGTACCCTTTCTCAATGCAATAAACATATCCAAACATAGGTTCTCAGCCATACCTGGACCTAGATTAGAGGAATTATGGTTCTACTCAGGAGTTGGATTAGTCTTTTCCTCATGGGTCTTCTTCCTCCTTGAGTACACCAATAACTTTTTTGCTGTGAAGGATCATCAGTCTCAGGTCCTGGATAGTTTGGGCATTTTCTTGTTCTGGTTCAACACAAGCCTCAGAATCAAGGACAATAGGTGGGATTTCATGAGTAACAGTGCTAGGATCAAGTGGGTATGTAGGTATAACAGTTCTAGGATCAGATTTGGTGTTTTGAGTATTGTCTGTCATACAAAAACTCCATTCTCCTTGATAGTTCTCCCCTTAAATGGATGTTTTTTGATAATAAGGCTAGTTTTCAAAGAAGGTTACATCCATGGACACTAAAGAATTTTTTAAGAGTGGGAGAGTAACACTTATACCCCTTTTGAGAAGATGAATACCCCACAAATATACATTTGGTGGCTTTAGCGTAAAGTTTATTACTTTGGTGAAGGTGAACAAACACTGTGCAACCAAACACTTTCATAGGTAAGGTGGAGACAACTTGGGTAGAAGGATAGGCATTAAGGAGTGAATTACAGGGTGTTTGAAACCCAAGAACCTTGGAAGGCATTCTATTGATGAGGTGTACAGAGGTAAGAATGGCTTCCCCCCAAAAATATTTAGGAACATTCATGGTAAACATAAGGGACCTAGCCACTTCTAGGATGTGTCTATTTTTTTTTTCAACTATCCCATTCTGTTAGGGTGTATGGATACAAGTATTTTGGTGATAAATGCCTTGTTCAGTAAGATAGGTGCTAAGAGTTGAGTTTATGTACTCTTTCCCATAATCACTCCTCAAGACCTTGATGTTGGTTTGGAATTGTGTTTGGATGAGGTGATTAAAATTCTGAAAAATGGATGGATCTTCAGATTTTTCCCTCATCAAATAAACCCAAGTGATCCTAGTATGATCATTAACAAAGGTGATAAACCACCTAGTACTCGAGATGCCCTTCACTTGGATGGCCCCCAAATATCACTATGAATTAAAGAAAAAGGATGAGAGGGTTTATATTCTTTTGATGGGTAAGTTGCACAGGTATATTTAGCAAGTTGACAATATTCACAGAAACATCAAGAGAATTTTTATTGCATAAATCAGGGTACATCCTCTTCATATATTGAATATTTGGATGCCTTGATCTATAGTGCCACAGCACTAACTCAGAATCTGTCTAGGTTGTAAAGCTGCACTTGTTTTTATTTGTTGAACCCATGAGATAGAGACCATCCTCCTCCTTAGCATTGCCAATCATCCTCTTGGATGCCAAGTCCTAAAATTCAAAACCACCATCAAAGAAATTAGCTACACAATGGTTATCTTTTATCATTTTGCTGATTGATAAAAGATTACATGCAAGCCTGGGCACTATCAACACATTTTTAAGGACCAAATCTTTTGAAATAGTAGCTATTCCAATACCAATCACTTCAGTTAAAGTTGCATATGCAATTTTGACTTTCAAAGGAGCTGTACATGGTTTAAATTTATCCAATAGAGCAAAATTATTAGTCATATGGTCAGAGGCTCCAGAATCTACTATCCACTGATGATTTTTTTGAAAATGAGTAGTGAGAGCAAGTGAGAAATTACCTGACTAGGCAATATTCCCAATCCCAACATTACTCTTGGTATTCTGATTGAAGGCTGAATTTTGCTAACCAATCAATTTCTAGATCAGCTCTAATTGCTCACGAGTGAACAGAGGTGGATCTAAGTTGATGGGTTCATCTGTGCTGACATTGTAGCTCTTAGCATCTATCTTATGCCTTCGTTTCCAGTTGGAAGGCTTCCCATGAATTTTCCAACGATTGTCCTTAGTGTGCCCACTTTTGTTGCAAAGATCACATCACATCTTCCCTTGTTTTAGCTCGAGTATTTTGCATTCAATCTCGTACACCTCTGTTGCACTTTCATGAGCAGAGTATGCTTCTCTCACAGCCTCCCAAATCTCGTGTGCTGTCTTGTAGAACATATAATTTGCTCCAATCTCAGTGTCCATTGAGTTGATAAGCCATGAGATTACCTAGTGATTTTCTACTTTCCAGGTTTTATATTTGGAGTCACTCCTTTCGGCTGGGTAGCTTCTCCACTTAGGTAATCCTCCTTTCCCTTCCCACAAACAAATATCATAACGGATTGACTCCATTGGAGGTAGTTATATCCGTTCAATTTGTGGCTAGTGATGCACAATGGTGTGTTCTCCATGATGCCTTGATAGTTCTAAGATGCTATCTCAGTGGAAGTTTCTGCCTTGTCTTTATTCAAGACTGTTTGGTTGCCGTATTTTGGCATAGCTGTGGTTCAGGCCTGTGATGCTCTGATACCATGAAAATTTCAGAGTTTTTTCTATACTCTGAGCTCTTTTTATTCAAATAATAGACAGTACATTTATAGGAGAGGGTTGGCCACAATCCCAGCCAATCAATCCCAGAAATCAAGGAAAATAAATACAAGACATAACAAACAAAATCTAAGGCGCTAAAAAAGGAAAATAGCTGTTAGGATGCCAGCTGCAAATCCCATTTGATTCACAAGGAAATTAGACCTAAATAAGTCACAATAAACGCCTACTAAATACCAGAATCAGCCAGCTGGACACCCATTCAAATAAGGATAAAATCTCTATCATTATGCTGGAATTACCAACAAAAACAAACTAGTAGCACAATCATACCTGCAATGCAGTATCAGATGCAGCTTTAACACATCCACAAAGATTTAAGACTTCCAATTTCTGGCAGAAACTGGCTAGGTAAGCCAGAGCATGGTCACTAAATGCTGAACACCCACTGATATTGAATTTTGTAAGATGATGACACCCACGCGCTAAGGCATACAGCGATCGGTCAGTAAGCCTGAAACTTTTGCTAAGGTCCAGAATCTGCAGCTCATGACAGCAATTTGCAATAGTCTCAACAGCATTATCCTCTAGTTGAGGCTTGTCTTGACGAAGGATTAGAGTTTGCAATTTTGTGAATTTAGGAACTAGAGATAAGACCAAGTTATTCATGTTCTTGCTACACCTGGATAGAGAGGATTCACTTAAGCCAATTATTTCTATGTAAGGCACTTTATGAACTTAACAATAGCCAAGTCATTAAGCATACATCAGGTTTTTACAAAGAATATCAAGAATTGGGCAAAAGTAGAACATATGAACACTTTGTATTACTCAATCAAACAAATGATTCTGCAAAGACCACCATTACATTGCATATTTCTAAGGAAGCAAGCACATTGAAACAAGGCAGAGAAATTATGAATAATACATGAACTCTAAAACTAACCGACAAGAGGAGTTCCAATACCAAATAGAAACCCAAAACATCTAACTTTCAGCAAAATCTACAAGAAACTACATATTTAAATATATGTATATATATATATATATATATATATATATATATATATATATATACTAGGTTCGTATAATCAAATATAAATAAGTAGATGTTTGCAATATCTATTGCAGAAAATTAATTCTTTAACCAGACAATATATTTAAGATTTCTTATTAAAAGAACTACCATTATAGAGTAGTGAATGAAACTACAGATACTGCAGTTGCATCTTGCAATTTCGACAGAGAGAGAGAGAGAGTTAGGATATACTTCAAGATTTAGACAGCCTACTGATTGCATGGAAACTTAGTTTTCCAGTACATGATAATAGCTTAAACAGTTCAGTTACCAGAACGCTTCCACAAAGATAGTTCGTTATTTAAAACCACAGCAAGTAACAGAATAATCATCTATACGCCTATCTAATCCCATTATAGACTATGTTCATAAAGGAAAATGCCAGCCCATTGTCAAAAGATTGAAAATATCCTAGTTCAACGCTTCAACTGACATGTCATTCATACTTGGTTATCCTCATAATAATTAAGCAGTTCAGCCAAGGGATATCTAACAAATATTTTATAGCCAAACGTGCAGTTAATTCCTCCCTAATGATCAAGAGAGTTACAAACACAGCAGCAGCAGCAGGATTGCAGCATAGCAAATTTACAAGGAGATGAATCAACTCAAACAATTAAAAAAAGAAACCAATATCATTTCATCAGCATAAGTAGAGGGAAATAGGGATAGATTAAGGACCAGCAATACTTATCACGGCCACCAAGAATAGCCTTAAGAGAGAAAGATTAAGAAGGAAACAGAACATATACCATGAGAGTGATAAACGGGTAAGGGCGAAACATATAGCATCTCTCCATCCACGACAGACACCAGAAGCTGTGATCACCTTTTCATCATCCAAAAGAGACAAAATTTGCATTAGAAGTTCCACTGGAATATCCTCCCATTCAGTGATCACCCCAGATTCCATTTTCACTCCGTTACCACTATTTCCGCTACTACCCCCACTAGCAACCATCATAAGCTTCTCAAAGCTTAAATTCAAGTCCTCAGTCCTCAAGTTCTGCTTACCAACCATTTCACTTCAAGCTGCAACCAGCACCGCCCTTCACCAACGAAGCAAGTTCTTCAGGTCCTCGTTTCTGTAGGCAAACACAGAGCATGAGAGGTATCAGAGCAAGCCAATGGATAAGGCATAACAAACTCCAAGACCTTCAGTTTTAGAAAACAGCGTGTCATGAGACGATAGTAACCACAAAAAAAGAAAACCATGTCTCTCGGCACTAGGTAATTGGCAGAGATCGCTACAGAAAGATAATATATTTAAGGATCAAATCCGATAAGGAGATTTCTGTACATTACATAAATACCCATCAAGATTTTTTAAATTCACGATCATATCTTGACACAAAGTAGCAAACTTGAAGCACGAAGTCCAAAATAGGTATTACGAGGCATCACAGAAAATCATAGAATGGTAATCAAATAAATGACTCCTTCTTCGCAGAAAGAGACCCCTTTGTTCAAATTTGAAATATATATAAAAAAAAAAAAAATCAAGGAGCTCAAACTATAAAGGGCAAGGGGCAAACAATCAGATCAAAGATAAGCAAAATAAAAATCAAACAGTTTCTAATGAAAGGCATGAGACCCTGCGTCCCTGATATCCCAACCACGTTTTGTGAAATATAAGAAAAAAATCATGACAACTTGACCCAATTTAGATAAAAAAATCAACACAGAAACGCTTGATATTACATAAATACGAAGAAAGTAGCAGATGATCAATAGTAGGATACAAATAGGAGCAAAAGCCGAAGAAAGCAAAATACTGGGGCAATGATCATTACCACTATGGTGGGGGAGAGGAAGAAGAAGAAAGGCAATAACTTCAGCTAAAACCTAGAAGAAGAAAGGCAATAGTTTTGCTCCGCGCAGAGTGAATTATACACCGGAAGCGAAGGGGAAGAATAGGAAAGGAAGAAGCTAAAGGGGTAGGGGGAACATAGATAAAAAGAAGAAATGGAATGGGCGAGAGAGGCAGAGAGGCAACGGCGACGGTGAGAGAGGAGACAAGCGTAGCGACGCATACATGCCGCGTGTACGCGATTAAGTGGGTCCCAAGTAAAGTAGTATTTTCTTTTTAATAAGTAAAAACTCTACCATAAAAATAGGATATGGGATAAGGGAGAATTGAATTTGTCAAAAATAAATTCATATCCACCACGTATGTTACTGAGTTTGAGGAGTATCGATAATATTTTTTCTGATATAAGTTATTTGTGAATGATAAGAATTAAAAAATAATTAAATAATTTAAATGTTTTAAATTTTTTTATAAAAATGAAAAAGAGAAAAATAAATTTAATTAAATATTTAATAAGGATAATAATTTTAATAAAAATAATTTTAAAACAATAATTATTTTATTTTTATTTTAAAAAGTAATAAATAAAAATAAAAACTTTAAAATAATTATTATTTTGAATCAAAAATATAACTTGATGATATTATGGGGTGGTCAGCACCGACGTGTAAAGACTAGAGTAGCGAGTGGAATTAAAGAAATAGAGTTCTGTTATAATTTTATTTTTAATTAATTAAAAATTATGGCCTGAGAATAAAAGATAAAAAAAGGGAAAATGGAGAGAGAGAGAGAGAGAGTCAAAATAGTGATGGTGGAGGAAAGGGAATAAAGCTGAGAGAGAATTGTGTGTGTGTGTGTGTGTGTGTGTAGAAGTTTCCATTTGTTGAGAAACGAAACCGCCCCTAAAAGCAGGAAACTGCAAGGACATGGAATGGTGAGGGAGAGAGAGGGTGACTTTGGAATGGGACCTGGGAGCATCTTTGTTGTAGTGGGTGATGACATATATACGTTTTTAAAGATATATTTTTCACGTTTTTTAAAAAATTAAAAGATAAATAATATAAGTGTACCTTTTAATTTTAAAAAAAATAAAAATCATATCTTTAAAGCCGTAACAATAATATTTTCCTTTGCTGTAACCCATTCACTTTTGCCTCCACGCTGAATCTGGGGCCGTGTGCCAGTAATGATAGTTTGTATAATGCAATTATACACACTGTATATTTTTTTATATTTTTAATTTTTTTTATATATTTTTTAAATTTAATTATTTTTTATTTTTTTATTTTAAACCTATAATGTATATATGTTACATTATGCAATTATCATTGCTAGGCTATTCTGTGTGGTGAACTTTGATCCTTCTCTCCCAAATTCTCAATTTTGTGAATTAATTCTACTCACACATTATTAGAATCATAGCCAAGATGTAAATGTAAAGAGTAATAGGGTTTGTATAAAGAATATATTAAAATATATTTATGAAATATTGTATAAAAAAATATATTAAAATATATTTATAAGTAGAGTATGTGATATTAAATACAACAAATTTGATAAAATTTTGAAAATGAAAGTAAGCCAAATATGATTAATGAGTTTTATATTTTATAATTTTATTCTCACTTTATTCTTATAATTTATAATTTAAATTATTAAATTTATTAAATCATATAAATTTAATAACTTACATATTTAAATTTACATTTTTTAATTAAAAATATTTAAATCTAACATTTTTATAATTAATATATTTTTATATAAATAATATTGTACAAGCAACATTAATTCAAAAAAAAGTGGGAGACACCCATAATTGCTTAATAGTTATTAATCAAGCAAACAGCTACGCCCAAAGTAAATAATGGAAGAAAGTCAGATCAATATGCTGTATCAACAAAGAGTCTCACTATTTTAGCACAAAAAAAGAAAAAGGTGTCTCATTACTTTCAAATTTTTATTTTTATTTAATTTTTACAATATAAATTTACATAATTATATTTGTTAGGTCATTTTGAGATCAAAAAAATTTAAAATTTCTGTATTTAAAAATGTGGATATTATGTAAAATTAGATATATGATAATAGACTTTTATATTAACAAAGTCTTTAACCATAACACTTGTGGGCTTGCGGTTGTATTTTGTGTTGAAATTAGGTGACTTCTATCATAAAAATTATAATATACAATAAAAAAGAAATAAAGATAGAATTAAAAAAAATTAGAACCTACAAATTTAAATACAAAAACAGATAAAAAAATTATCAAATTAAAAAAAATTAATTGATTCAAACCCCTATATTCACATTTGTATCAGTATAGGGTTGGAAAACCCATATTTAAATCCTAATTGAAAATTTAATATAAATGTATTCTAGAGTAACTTATCAACAACTTTGTACCCAAAAAACAAATTTTCAACCAATGATTTGAGAAAATATATATATATTTTTTAGCTTTAAGTCATTTAAAAATACACTTCTTTAATTATAAAAATTAGTAAATATATCTTTTAACTATTTAAATAATGTGAATATATCTCTCCATTCAAATAATTTAATATTATCTTATTTTAAAAGATCCTAACACATTAGCTATACAAAATGTTTGCCTTATATTACTAATTCATGAAAAAATGCTATATACTATATCATCAATTTATGAAAAATTACTATATACTATAACCAATGTAGAAACATTTATCTTCAAAAAAGAAAAGAAGAAATAAATTATGACGTTAGAAATCAATTTACCAAATTGCAATAATCTTATGCTTTTGTTTAATTTGATTTCATCTAAATAATCAATAAGAAAATGTCATGTACATTAGTAATCACATCCAAGTCACCTATCTGACTATTAATATTTAAAGGTAAAAAAATAGAAAGAGTATATTTATATTATTTTGATAGTTGAAAGATGCATTTAATTGGTTTAATAGTTAAAGATTTGTGCTTGTTAATTTTTATAGTTAAAAAAGTATGCTTACAAATGACATAAAGTTGAAGGGGTATATATGTAATTTTCTCCTAATATAATTCATAAAATTGTGTCTTTAAATTGTGGACATGAAAATCATCAAAGTTGCATAATTGTTTCGTTTATCATTTAGGAATGATACTATCTTCCTTTTTCCTTGAGTAAGTTACGCTTCACTTTTTAAAGTTTCTCCAAATGATATTAAATTCTTTTTTTGTTTAAAACCAATACTCTATCCTAATTTGATTATAGTAACCAACTTTCATTTAAGAATTTTAATAGAATATTTTTTTTAAATGATTTGATATAATTTTTACATATATTTTTAAAAATTTAACTTAGAAATGAAAATATTAATTATAAGAATCTCACACAACTAATATGTATGATAAAATATCTTAAAATTTTTTATTATGAAGTACCAATTAAATGATTATTAACTTAATATGTTTAATTTATTTATTTAAGAATAAAGTTCATAAACTCTAAAATCTAAAACACTAAATACTAAAATTTAAAACTTTAAATGCAAAACCCTAAATCCTAAACCTAAACTCTAAACATAATATGGCCTTAAATACTAAATATAAAATCCTAGAAAACCCTAAAATCTAAAAATATAAAACTATAAACCCTAAATACAACATAATATCAAACTCTTATATGTAAATCCCAAATCTTAAACTATAAATCCAAAATCAAAAACCCTAAAACTTATAACCCCAAATGCAACATTGCATTAAACCCTAACACTATATCCGAGACCCTATATACGAAAACCTTAATACCTTAAACCCTAAAATGTTAAATTTGAAAGCATAAATATAAAATTTCTAAACCTTGAAGCCCTAAGTTAAATAGTACATTAAACCCTAAACTCTAAAATAAACTCTCCTAAATCTTATGCTTCAAACTCTAAATCCTAAACTTTAAAACCCAAAATCCTAAAATTCTTAATTGTAAATATGACATTAAATGCTAAACACTAAAATCTAAAATCTAAACACTCAAACATATAAAGTTTAAACATTTAGGATTTATGATTTTATAGCTTCGGTTTTAAGATTCAAATTTGTTTTAGGTTTTTTATTTTAGATTTATAGTTAAGGATAAGTTTACAAATAAGGGTTTAATGTCATGTTGTATTTAAGGTTTAGTATTTTATATTTTAAGATTTTAAGATTTTTTGTTTTGGGTTTACCATTAAGGATTATAAAGTTTAGCATTTAATGCAATATTATGCTTAGAGTTTAGGTTTAAGATTTAAAATTTTGAGTTTAAAGTTTTAGATTTTAGTATTTAGTGCTTTAAATTTTAAAGTTTATAAACTTTATTCTTAAATAAATAAGTTAAATATATTAAATTTTAAAGTTTATAAACTTTATTCTTAAATAAATAAGTTAAATATATTAAATTAATAGTTATTTAATTAATACTTCATAATAAAAATTTTTAAGATATTTTGTCATAAATATTAGTTGTACGAGATATTTATAACTAATTTTTTTTATTTTTTAAGTTTAATTTTTAAAAATATTTGTAAAAATAATATCAAATCATTTAAAAAAATATTTCATTAAGATTTTTTGATGAAAGTTAATCAATATAATAAAATTAAAATGAGGTATACATTTTATATAAAAATAAAATTTAATATCAATTAAAAAATCATAAGAGAATAGAGTGTAATTTATCCTTTTTCCTTTTTTTAAACTTTCCATATGGCATGAATCGCATGATTTGTTTGCACATATTACAATAAGGTGGCCGCCGAATGAGTTGAAAAATACTACTTCCCAAGCCTAAATTTATTGTCTAGTTGTGGGAGTAATAATAATTTATGAATGATTAATTTATGAGTTTAATAAATTTAATAATTTGATTATGTATCATAAAAATTAATTAAAAATAAAATTGTAAAAATAATATAATAAGTTATGCTAGTTTGAGATAAGTGTAAATTTGAAGAGAAATAATAGAGATGGTGCATTAATAATAATTATTATCTAAAAGTTTTCTACTTTTAGAATCTTGATTAGAACTTAAAATTTTACATTTATATATTAAGTGAATTGTTACTTCTCTATTAAAAGTACAAACAATATTCATTAATATACTTAAGAAAACAATATTACACTGATTAGTAATATCTTAGCATACAATAATTAATTAATTCTTTTTTATGAACTGTATTATTATTATTATTATTTAATTTCTATCATAGGATTTGATACGAGCATTCTCACATAAAATCATTAGAATGTTTACGTAGGAGCAATTATTCCTGATGCCCAATTAAGGCAGAAACTGCCCCATCTGTCTGTTTTAAATATTCCTGATTCTTAGAAAGAAACAAGGGCAGGCAGATTAGCCATTAATTAGGGTCTGAAAAAGACACCTTTTGGTGTGGAGCACTTGAGATTAGATCAATTGCTCATGCATATCCTTTTAAAAAAAAAAGTTAATTACATAAACAGTTCGTAAAATTAATTATAAATATTAAATTTAATAATTCATTCTATAATAATTATAAAATTTAATAATTTTAATAATTTAAATTTTTAAATAATTTTTTATAAATTTTAATTTATAAAATTTAAAAAAACTTGTCCGTTAATATCTCACCATACAGCTGCACGTCTATTGTGGAGGAATAGGGCAATCAAGTACTCATTGACCAAATATTGTGCCTAAAAAATGACCTTTATGTTGGTTGTGCAATTGGATTCCTTGGTCCCCTCTCGCCATCTCTCAAATACGTGCAATTGGGGTTACTGTAATTGGAAAGGCTGGCAGAGGTTTCATATCATGCACAGACTGCACTAAATTCTGAAACACTATCAAAACACAGAAAGCTACACCCCCAATCTAGCACACTCATATTGCATATATTAGGTAGAAACTAGCTGAATTATTCTCTGTTTTTGATTAACTTCAGGACACTGACAACCATTTGCACTAACGTAGAAAACTACTCTAATCTAATCCACACAACAAATTAAGAGCCTATCCGAATGCATTTTCTCAAAGAATCCCAACTTGTCGTCACCTCAGCAACTTGATTCTCTCATGCATGAGGGTCAGAATCGATGAATTGTGGCCATAGATTTGAGCACATAGTGGGATTTTTGAGACTATGGAGCGGGGCAGAGTTGGTTACTGATGGATGAGTGACGCAAGTCCACAAATGGTCTTGTGATGATGCATCATGATCATCAGTTTAAGGGGCTACTGCTTCATAATTCTTTTGGGATTTGACAACATTACTCTATGGGAAAAGCTAGCCAAAGAATAGCCTCCTTCCCCTTTGATTAGACTTTGGAGGGTCCAGAATGCCTGAGTGGGCAAGGGTCCCATAGATATTTTACGAGTCCATCAACTTGTGGGTCCGCTCCAAGATATAAGAATTGGTATCAGAATAATGATAAAGTTATATTTTTTATTTTTGTATGTTTTGTATAATAATTTATTTGAAATTAATTTTAAATAGATTATAAAATTTTGTATAATAAAATATTTGTTTCAAATTAATAATTATACTGAAAATATAAAATAACAATATAGTTCTATTGTTATTCTCGAAACCATTAATTTATTTTAGATAATATATATATATATATATATATATATATATATCATAGACACATTTTAGATTTACACGGTAAAATCATACTTTCAAAACAAATGTAAATGGCCGGACCATTCCTCAATTAGTTTTTTGGTTGAAGCATCCCATCATTTGCAATGAACTAATCCGTCACAAAATATTCAAAATTTCATTACAAAATATCTCATTGCAAACATGATGGAGAAATGATGTTTTTACGCCATTTTTCTTACACATTTAGCCACGTTAGTAGACCGGGCTGAACTTATTTTTATTTTTTTAAATTTTAATTAAAATTTAATTGAATGATGAGATTTGTGATGTAGGGATAGACGTAGAAAAAATTTATATAAAAATACCAGCGCTCAACATGATGCAACAGAAAGAAAATGTTTGTCACAATAATTTAAAATTTTGCCACAAAACAATATAAAGGTTAAATCAAAAAGTGTAAAACAACTATGAATTTGTAATGATACGTCATTGCACATGACAAACATATACAACAGAATTATGACGGATGAGAACATGGCAAAATCAGAACAGAACAGATCTTTGTAAGATTGCCGCATCACAATAATTCTTAAAATAAGTTTAACTCATCGTAAAATCTTACTCGTAACAAATTTGTTGCAAAATATTCATAAGAAACATTAATTAATTTTTTTCGTTCGTAATATCCATCGCAATTTCATATTTTTCTTGTCGTGTCCCTGGATCATACGAGACACAGCATCATTTGGTATATCCTATCATAATGTCATAGCTCTGAGCCATTGTAGACCAAAACGTAGAAGGGAAAAACCATGAGACCCTTCGATTTGAGGTTTCAAAATGTAGGTACCAATGAGATTCCTGAATTTGCATTCAGATATTTGATAGGTAGGTGAATGCAACTTTAGGCAGGCACTCTTGCCTTACCAATTTTTTATGTTTGGCAACCCCTGTACCCTTGGCCTTTGTTAATCTTATCATTGTGCCTGCACATGACATGCCTTTCATGAAAAGATGTCGCTTCCTTTTGAGAAGGGAATGCCTACATGGCTTGCGAATCTTGCACTGTTTTTCGTCTGGATGCATTCCATTACCTAGTGAACCTGCCATGATTGAGTGGGAAATAAAGCTGATGTATATCGGAATCTCCAAAACTAAGTAAACTTCACCAACACAATAACGGAAAATATGTTTTTCAAAAAATGATTAATATCAAAAGCTCCTTAATTTTAAATTGAGTTGTTAGATTTATTAAAAGTTTATTAATTTTAAATTGAGTTGTTAGATTTGTTAAATTTTATAATTTAAATTTATAAATTTAATAAATTTAATAACATAATAAATCTAATAGTCATTTTATAAGTTAGTGATAGTTGCAATTTTATGAATCTATATTTTTTATATGTTTTTAAGAAAGAAAAATTTACAATTTTTTATTACTTTAAAATATTCTTTCAACTAATAATTAAGACGTCATTAAAAAAATAATCATTTTTCAAACGAACCATCTTGATATATATATAATTTAAATTAAATTCAAAATAATATAATTAAAAAATTTAAATACCTATCAACCATCAATGAAATCATATAAGATGAGATGGGCGACATTACATGGGCGAGAAAACATTAAAGAACAAAAAAAAAAAAAACAGTTTTCATTTTCATTTGCTTGACATTTCCACTTGTTAACTGTCATAACTTGCGTTTCAAAGCAGTCTTGACAGCTAATTATAGCATTTTTTTCATCATTCTAGGTGTAGCCTCACTGTTGGATGATGATAGCCAGATCGAAGCTACAACAAGCAATTCTTTCCCTTGCATGGGCATCTGGATTTGAATAATTCTCTTCGTATTTTTTCTTTTTTTTGCACAGATAATATGAGAGTCTGTAAAAGTAAGCTATATTCTTGCCAAAATTTCGCGGACAAAGCATTTGGCAGATTGTCCTGTGGCGCTACTGTACTACTACCAAAACAAGCTTGGTGCTTGATCTACATGGTTGCTCGAATAACTCTAAGGAAAAGTAACTTTCAGAAATAATCCATATTAAATGTTGATAAATTTTAAAATGAATTATTAATTTATTAATGAATATTTTTTTAATAAATATTTAATAAAATTTAATTTATAAAAATATTAATACCCTAACTCTAATATATCGAGAATTAAATTATATTTAAAATATAATTATTTATATTTTACAATAATTTCATTAATCATTAGCATGTTGCGTTTTCTTCCCTAAAATGTAGTTTCCATTTTAGAGGATTATTTAAAGTTAAATTAAAAGTATACATTTTTCAGTTGAAAATAATATCTCTTAGACGGGCATGTTGGCTGCATATAGAACCAAAGTTGAACAATACAGTTGAAATCATATTTGTTCATGAATGGAGCAACGTCATGAGAGTAATAAAAGGGATAACATACAGCCAGAAGACTAAAATTTGGAATAAGAGAAGGAACAATGAGGAATTAAAATAAAGGACAATCAAAGAGGACAAATCAAGGATGGGCTTGTTATGGAAGATGTTAATTGGTTACAAGCACTGGACTCACAGAAAATACCCACCCACAGGCGCTGCCCATATATGACACACAACAGCTTTATTCTTCTACAGATTATGACGTGTGTTTTTGAGCAACCAGCTGACATCAAGCATGATTTTTAAGTCAAGAACCTTTCCAGCAAGTTACCAAAGAAGAAGTTTGTCTTTGCCCATGCTCCGGTTTCTGGTGCTTTGGCATTGGCTGGTACCTTCTTCACATTCACCATCATTGTCTGGCCAATTTCTTTGCGTAGTGCTTCAATAGTCTTCATGTCCACTGGATTTCCAGAAGCATCTCTTACATAGAAGACATTCAGTGCTTGCTCCCCAATGGTTGATACACCTGCTCTACAAACTGTCAAGCCATTCTCTCTTAGAATCCTAGTCACTTCGGATAGCAAGCCCACCCTATCCTTTGCACACAGCTCAAGACTTACACCCTATGTCCACAATTCAGAATATTAACGGTAAGGTATGTTTTTTGCCACTTGAAAACTAAATACGCGAAATAAATGTCTTACAATGCAGACAATAATCTGCCATGCCAGCATATGAATGATAATAAATTTGTCAGTTCATAAACTCAATTTGCAAATCACAAAACAAATATTTTCCTGCATCTGTATTTTTTATGTTAATATTTACATGGAGCATATTATTAAGCTCTACTGAAGGCAGAAGACCATCACTGTCACTGATTAGTGGATATGATGGTCAAATACAATCTGAATGGAACTTACGCCGTACCATCGCAGCAATTCAAGTCGATAGCTTCAGAAATGCGTTAGTTCTGTTAGACTCACAAGACTCTCTGCTATAGAATTACATACAGTACAGAGTAAGTAGCAAACAGGAAAATTTCCCCATAATGTAGACAAAAGGAAAAGGAAAAGGAAAAGAAAATGAGCAGGAAAAAAAACGGTGAGATTTAAAAATAGTATACAGACCAGGGTGACATTCATGTAAAGTGGAAAAAAAAGGTCTCTACCTAAAATAGCTAAAAAGAAAAGATTGTTGGAAAATCATCTCAAGAAAACCAATTTTCTTGACAGATCACTGAAGACATACTTATAGTGAGAACCAGAAGTATATCCCCATCTTCTTAATTGTAATGGTTAAAGTAGCATATTAATATCAATTTTAAACCGTATATTACCTCGCTTACTCTTCTTTGAATAGCAGCTTCAATACATTTGATAACCCTTTCTTTCTCTCCTTCAGTATCAAGCGTGCATCCATCCATGTGCCGAATAAAGTACTCCTATAATTATGTATCACCCAAAGTTCAGCTACTTCAGTCAAATCTAAGAGAACATCTCATTTAAATACTAATAATTTTAATTAGGCAAGTTGAAGGAATAAATATTCTACAAACAAATCAAAAGCTCTTCTATTTTTCAGAATTTTTTTTAAGAAATAGAAATCTTAAGCAAGTAAATGCATTCTAAATTTTGATATCCTCAGACCCAATTTAAATGAGTGATTAGTAAACATACAGAATGGATTGCTACAAATAAGATAATGTTGAATACCTGGGATGCATAAGGGCCATCTGATGAGATTCTGGCATGGAAAACAACATATTGCATGTCAGTGAGAGTGCAAACAATGTCAAACATCAGTTTTGCCCGATCTTTGCACCTGACAGTTACCACTGAGTACCCTTTTTCCTCACAACACTCTATTGTGATTTTTGGCCTGAAAGAATGAGGATAATCAACGTCTGTTGTTACTCCAGTACTTTCATAATCCCGGTCAGCAAACAACATTTGGTGGAGTCTTCGATCCATATGAGTGAAACCCATGGAGAAACTGGTGCGAGCGACCTTCAGATCATTATCCTCACATCCACGTAGGATATGATTGAGCTGCTCCTCCATAAGAGATAATTTGTTTGGGTCATCCATAGCTCGGTTTGTAGCATCATTTACATAAAGAACGCATGCTATTCGCCTATTATGAGTCCAAACTTCAGCAGCAACCACATTGAAGTGAAGGCTGGCAAGTACAGCTGAGATCTCAGACAATAGTCCAGGGCGGTCTCTGCCAATAAGCTCAATGGCCGTATGATCACCAACAGAATGCACCCCAACACGTTTGCCTGGCCAACTCTTTACCCCTTCTGTGCTCTGGCCCTTTGGTCCTAGAGCCTATTGTAAGAAAAACTGTTAAGTAGCTCTTAGTATTTGAGACGGCATAGTATACTTATCTCAGCGTCTGTACAAAGCACGCCCTTCTGTCTAACAACGGGAAATCATAACTAATCTACTTGCACATTGTTAGTTTTTCAAATGATGATTACTGTCTTAAGTGGGTGCTACATAACTAAAGAAGGGATTGGGTAGCTGCTTCTTCCACAAGAACATGTGCTGCCCTGCCTATAAAGAGTCTACATTAACTAGTGTAATTATTGGAAGATTTCACTATATTCCTACTTAATCCATTTCTCAAGGAATTTTTGGTAAGCACAGAAATTCATAATCCAGGTAAGTTTCTTCCCAAAATTGAAAGTGCATTTGAGACTCAGAAATAAGACATTGATACAGGTCATATGCGGCAGCGTGAACCCCACGTATCCCGTTTCTAGCATCATCAACGCCTTCGGAAGAACAAAAGAGAAATTCCCAACAGGAGCGGAGCTTGCAGAAATTTTAGGAGAAGATGCGGGGGAAGGTTAGGAAAAAATTTAGCATCGCTAAATTTTAATATGAAATTCATACGTAAGAGGTAAGGCATAACTTTTTGGCTTGGGTTGCTTCAGCATTAATGTAGCTCTGCTCCTGATCCCCAATCATGTTGGATTTCTTTTGACACACAAATAACCCATGTTCTATAAGCAATCCTCCCTTAAAATGGTAACCTTTTAATGTATTACTTCAATAATGTATCATATCTTATTCTATTATAAGAGGATCATATAAAGATAGAGGAGAAAGGAAGAGGTATACCTTCTCTATGAAGTCAATGGTTTTACTGTCTGTTATCTTCTTTCCTTGCTGATCCGTGACATGAAATACTGTTCATTCCAGAAGTCAAATGTGTTAACTATGGACTTGGCAATAAGATCGTGTCAAAACTATATTTCTGGTATATACAACTTGACCAACTATAAGAACTGCGCGCAAACTTTTTGGAGTTTTGCTGTCCCTGTACTTGTCCAATTAGCAACAAATACTACATCATCTTTCTTAGAGATGCAAGGACACATAGAAACACTTACCGAAAATTTCTTGTGTATTATAGAGTAAAATCACAATCATGAAGTGCTATCTTTATAAAAACCAAGGTTATCGATTGTTACCGGCTGATAATTGGCTCATAACTAAAATGAATAGGGAATATCAGTGTAGTCAATCCATTACCAACGAATTTTTCAATTCAATCACAAACTTACCGTCCATAAACCATCCACCATCAGAAGATATGTAAGCTTTGGTGATGATGAAATCAAGGTCTGTTATAATTTGCACAACTTCGAGCAGGATTCCAGGTTTGTTGACACTATCAACCTGAAGATATAAATATATTTTTTATAGAACAAAAATTCATTAATAGAATAAAATATTACACAATCTGCTTATTGCGTTCACTAATCTAAATGAATGATTCTTTCAGAAGTAACTAGGAAAAAGATGATTCGATTATGATGCAATGGGGTTGTCTTATGCCTGTCTCATGCTATACTGTGCACAAATTTTATAAGGAATAAAAGCATCTATTAGAATTGACTGGATGAGGTTTTAGTAGGTTATCTGTCTGCCCAATAAGCTTTCAGTTCAAAATTGCACCTACTTCTCTACATGAAGGTTCATAATATTTATTGAAAGAAAATATAGCTAGGAACAGTTTTTGAAAGGCAGATTGATCATTGGCAAACAAGAAAGCGGCATAGAAGGTGGAGTAAGCGTGACACTTATGTCAAATCAGATTCAGCTCTAGTTTTGACTTTTGGTGACAGAATTTGCTGAGGGCTGCTGAAATCTCTTCTGCCTTTCTTATAACACTAATGTTTTAAATTGAAAAATAAAATATCATAGGGTTCTAATAACCATGGAAGCAACTTAAGCTAGGTTTAGCTTTCAAGCTCAGATGGCCAGGTCGCACCTCACAATAAGTCCATTAAAATTATAATTTACTATTTTCAGAAAGTATACCTTGATCAGAGTACAATCATGGCAACTAGCATTGTCCACGGAGACCCTGCGAAGCGCAAACAGAGTTCACCGTCAAGTCACTTCCTTTTTGGGTATTAGAAATTCCCTAAACCTCTGACTCCCCAAGAGATTGAACTGGTATTCTCCTCCCCTTAACAAAGGCTAGTTCTTACAGACACGTTACCTCTATAATTTGATGTTCATTTTTTTTAATGCATTTCCTACGGAGGCAATTAACTTGTCAGCTCAGTGAAAAAAAAAAAAATTTCTTTCAAGGGAAGATAACAGTGAACCTTGGAGGGTTGATTCTGTTGCTGAGGTTCTCATACTCAGGATCAAAATATGGCCAACAAACTGTAGCCATTAAATTGCAACTTTTCCAGTCAACAAGATTCCTTGCTTCCCTGCATCAAAGTGAAAAGTCTAGTCTGATTAGAAGGGGAACCAGAACTGTTAGTTTCCGATCTAAATTTAGAGATCCTATATTGCATGAGTATTGTGATTAATTAGGAATAGCAGAGGGAAGAAGCATATAAGAACAGCAATTTTTTCCGGCCTGTACAGCAAAGTGGAGGGAACAATAATTTGTGGGGTATTAACACTATGTTGGGACTTAAATTTTGCCATAAGATTGAAACAAGGTTTCAAAAAGTGGTATCAATGTACCTCATGAATGTCTATTGTAAAAGACAAAAGAACCATCCATCTGTTCAAGGGTCATTTAGAAAAATATCACAGTTTACACCTCAAACCAGCAAATCTTATCCGTCTCGAATGAAGGCGTGCACAGAACAGTATTAACTTATGCAAACCAGATGTTATGAACGAAAGAAACTATATGCATCGCGTACAGGCAAGGGCCAAAACTACAACAAAGAATTTTGATCCATTTCTGTTTGTTGTTTCTTTCGGTCAAACATCTCGATCCATTTTAATGGACAAAATGTTGCACTGGCGCATATCCTCTACAGAGCCAACAATATGCTTCTATAAACAAGTTGGTTTTACACTTTGAGAGATCCCATCCCATCATTAGATGGATGCTATTGTCATACTTAAGTGTCTATTTTCCATATTATGGTGGGGAGGCCAATCAGTGTTAGAGAGCACGTGGTGCTATGCTTTAAGCACTCAGTTTTGGAGCCGTTACTCCAAGCATTCCTAACTACAGAATCTGCTTCCACTCTTGACCTTGGAACGTGATTTTAAGAATAAGCAGGTAAATACTGAACGTGCCGTGTTCAGTGGATTAGCAAATTGCGGGTAGAGAGACAAGAATAAATACTGCTTGGAGAATCATGGCATCACCAGGGAAAGGAGACATTTTTCGGTGTAAAAATTGGAGTGTATTATAGCCACAGTAGAAATAGAAAAATTTTAACCTTTTTATGTAACTTTTCTATCTTCAGACTAAGAAGAAAAGCATTTTGATTTCTGAATTACCAAAGTTTCCCATTTGCTTGGATTAGAAAATCGCAAGGTGGTTCATGTGAGTTCGTGCTGATTTCAAGTTTCTGAGTTTCTGGTCCTATTTATTATTTCGATCGGAGTTTCTGGTTCATATGAGTTCGTTGTTTCAAGCAACAACGAAAATCTACATGTCCGAAGGCTTTGGGTGTCTGTGGCCTCGTGCCCATAAGAATGAGAAAGAAACTTACCCATCACACTTGTAAAAAAGAAACAAACACTTGGTGGGTAACACAAAAGAATCTCGAAAAACCGACCAAAAAAGACTTGAATGTGACATAAAGATTTGATGCCAACTTTCACATCCTTCCGGGCATTGCCATCACCAAAATTATCGTCAGTTATCTCAAGATTTAGAAATGGCATCACCGTCCGTCCTGATTACTCCCTTTCTAGTCTAACGATACTTCATGGTTCATAATGCCATTGCAAAGTAAAATCCTTTTTATCTAAATCAAACAGTTTTGTACGATAAGTCAAGAATTCAGTTGGGATAGAGGCTTTTTTTTTTTCTTTAAGAAAGCAAACAACTAAAAGATCACGCAAAATATTAAAAAAAAGAAAAATTTTATTAAATTATGTCTAAATTTAATAAGAATACTTATGTTACCACCACATTCCATCCACACAATGACTAAAGTTTTGACCATGAATATGATAATGACATCATAGGATGATGGCTCAATAATGGTTTCGATAGAGTGAGAATAGCCCAATAATGTGTTAGTAATAAATTAATAATAGTGTTGCTGAGAACCTCAGATAGGGAGACACAGACATTCCAGTAGCAGGAAAAAAATTTTCAGTCCTCTATCAAAGACTGGTACTTCCTCAATAATTCAAAAGCATTGATAAAATTGACTATATGATTTTTTTTTTTTTGGCAGAGATTATATGTCTTTACTATAGTAAAAAGAATACTTTGTCTAGGAGAACTGAAATTTTTTTCTATATGAAAACTCGAATTAAGCAACCCCTCATTTTCATTTCTTTCATTTAATTCTTCACGTATTCCTCCCATAATTTGCTTTCAAACAAAGACTTAGAGACTTCAAAGTTACAAATTTCATTCAAAAATAAACAAATTTATTAAGTAATTTTTAAAAAATATCGTATTCACAGAACAGGTCTTAAACACAGTTCTGTAAAATGATAACATCTATTGGCCCCCTTCAGTGTTACATACAATACATTACCATTACGAATTGCTTCCCACCATATTAAACACTAGTCAAGGTCAAGTTGAAAAACATGCGGGAAACCTTCAAAATTTGTTCTGCGAGAAAGAAATGGTGACTAACTAAAGTGCTACTTGCAAGTACCACTGGCAATAGACTTCGGTTTTCGAGCCAAAGTGCAAAAATTGCAAAATAATTCAACATAAATGGCTGTGAAATCTCTAGGAAAATCTGCCCTGATATATTTTTAGTGGAGAGAAAAAGAAAGGACAAAAAATAACTTCGCCGCTGAAACAGAACTTTCTTCGAACAGAAAGGGAACTAAAATGCGTGAGATGTTAAACTTGTTCATCGTTCGCTAAGGAAAGCTGCACTAGAAATTATAAGAAAAGGAATTCGACAAATCTGAATATTTTCTCCAGGTAAATTCGCAGAGTTCATGTGAAGTTGGATAGATTTTGAAGAGCAATGATTCAGCAACCTATCTAATCCTGCTTAGAAATCAATGACGATTCAGAAACAAGGCAGAGAGAAAAGCACATACCTGAAATGCTCCTCCGAGATTCCAACACCAACAGAAAGCTGCCTCAAGTTCTCACATCCTGGAAACAGATCTTAGAGAGATGCTAAGAACACACAGATGTGTGAATTTATAAAAAGAGAGAGATATCTGAGGAAGACAGAGCACTTTAGGAGAAACCTCTGTTTCTCTGCTCTGCTTTCGACGTTGGAATACCACTCAACTCTCTCTTTCGCTACTTTCTCTCTCTGCGTTAAAAAGAGTATGAGGGAATGGACGAAATGTAGCACTCGGGGCCGTGTGGATGGCGTGGGAACCTATTAAATATTAATATAAATTTAAATTTAATAATTGAAATTAATTAATTAATAATCCTGAAAATGACGCGGCGACCAAACACTTCCCTGTTCATCCATTGGCCCCAGACAATTGGGTTGTTCACGCTCACAGCCGTCCGAGCGTGAGAAAGTGGGTTCTGTGTTGGGCAGCGCCGCAGCCGCCACATAGGCTAAATCAACTCAGGTAGGCTAAACTGTTCACTTCTTGCATTCCAATCCATGGATTCGGAACAAAGCGACACCGGCGCGCGTGTGCGTGTACGGCATGTGTTCGTTGTCGATACTGCCGTAGCTGTACTGGATCTGTTCTGTCATATTTGTCGCCGTATTCCTTGGACGGACATAAACGCCAGAGAATAGACCTCACTGTAGCCATAAAATGACGAGAACGCCCTCTAGGCGTCATGAGGTCTTAGACTCATAGGATTGTCTGTCACAAAACATGTGCTTAAAATTAAAGGCAAAAAGGACTTGTCGTCGCTGTCGCGTCAGACTCCTGCCAATTGCAAACACTGTTGATGTGATGTGTACCTTCATTTTTACCGTTAACTAACAATCACTAAAGATTAACTGAGCCAATAAACCTCAACTCATATAATATAATGATATCTTTTTTTATATTTAATTATGAGATTAAATTCTATCTACATCTTTTCTTTTTAAACAAAAATTATTATAATTATTTAATTACTAAAAAAAATTAAAGATTAACTAAATCTAATAAAATATTAAAAAATTTGTACATGTAGATTTTGTATATAAAATATATATATATAAATAATTAATTAAAATCAAAAATACATAAAATATGTAAAAAATCTATATTTACATAAATAATTATTTAAATCTTATTAAAAATGATCTTTGCACATATTTTTTATACACAAGAAATATATAAAATTTATGTTTAAAAATTAAAACCTTTTTCAAGATTAAGCAACTAAATATTAATAGTAAAAATAAAATTTATCTAATTTTTTTAACTTAAGATACTTTTTAAGTAAAAGTTGAATATTTATTCTCTTTGAAATATAAAAATTATTAAAATAATATTTATTTTTTAAAAAAAATTTATATATATACTTGAATCGAATGTAAAATAATATATTTAAAAAATATATTTATTTATCTATAATCAAATCTTATTAATAAATTTATCTAAATCTTTATGTATATCTATAAAGCGCATATAGCACTGTTTGATCTTATTAACAGAGCATACAAATATACATATATATATATATATATATATATATTAGTATCAGTAATTTAAAGGAAATAGAAATCCAAATTGGACCACAAAGATTTTTTATTTTGGGATAAAAACCTTAACTACAAAGTTTAAGCGCACGGAGTTAAAATCATGTTCTAATGACTTACGGCTAGAAGTTTTAGAAGTGGTACTTTTCAAGCAAAATTTTCTATTATTTTTTATTTGAATGCGACAAGTATGTTTGGACCCGTCACACTGAGATTTAATCATAAGAGTGTGTTCAATTCGGATAATCTTGAGTCTGATAATTTAAGATTTGAATTTTTTTTAATTTTTACATAAATTTTAGTATTTAAAAAATATTCCCAAAAATTTATTTTATTCAAGAGTGTAAGATTCTTATCAAACATAAAATTTGATACTGACGTGGAGGTAAGAATCAATAATTCCGAGGTATTAAGAAAAAAATATTTTTTAAATAAACTATTTTATTTTCATTTAATAAAATGCTTAACTATTTTTATGGTGTTTTCACATGATAGTTATACTAGTGGGGTTGCTATAATAGTAATAATAATAATAGTGATACTGATAGTGATAACTTTATTATGATAATAATAGTAATAATAATAACAATGATAATAATATTAAAAATAATTATATTAATATAAATAGTGATGATGATTTAACAATGATAATAATAATAATAATATTAATAACAATGATAATCCTACTATGACAACAATAATAATAGCAAATGATAGCAACAATGGTACCGGTGTGAATAATGGTGATAATAGTAGCAACAAAGGTAATAAAGTAGTAATGAGAATATCTGTGATGATGTTGTAAAGATGAGTTAAGAAATTTTTAATCAAAATTTTATTCAAAATGTAAATAAAAATTTTTAAGCTTAAAAGAATTTTTAAAAATATAGTGTAATATTTATGAGAATATTAATATTTAACCCAACATAAAAATCTATAAATTCATTCATATTTCCATAAAAACAAGAAAATATATATTCTTAAAAATTTTATTGCCCCTTATAATATTTCTAAAATATAGTTTCTAATAAAAATCTTAATGACAAAAACTAAAGGCACTATAAATATAACAAAATCAATCCCTAAAAAATAAAATAGTAATATTCACAGTAGTTATCTCCATTGGCATATGATTAAAACATAGAATGAAAATATTAGGTAGCTAAGAACAAATCATTGGAGCTACCTGTTGTTATCAAATTGTTTATTAACTGCTTATGGTCAAGCGACTAAAGCAAACTTCTCTCTTTTTGGAGAGAACATTCTACTTATATATTTGAACCACAAATATATTTTTGGAATTTATGTGGGGGAAAAGGTAGGGGAAAGCAAACTTATATACGATAGAAAAATGGACTCTCCCGATCAAGGCTTGGGTTGGTTTTACAATAAACAATTACAAAGCCTAATATATATATATATATATATATATATATATATATATTCTCTAAGTATTGTCACATTTATGCACATTGAGAAGTGTGTGATCTGTAATGAATCGCAAGTTCATGGTACCCTTACGTTTTTTCAACGTATTCGATAAGTACATATGCAAGAAGAAAGGAATAAAAATACTATTCTCTCTCTTACATATGTACTTATTGAGTACACTAAAAAGCGTAAGTTTAACACCTCCAAATATAAGAGCATTCCATGGTCCCATTGATGGACTCCTCTTAACGTGGAAAAGTATGCCTTCAATTTTTTCATTTTAAATTGAAGTTCATCCTTGTGATACACCAATAAATTACCAAGTTCTCATCTCACAAATAGTTGTCAAACTAAGTAATTGATCAATGAAGTTCAGTTATATTTAAATATCAATAATTTAAAATAAGAATAATTAAGTGATTTTATAAGAATCAAATAGAACCCTGTATAATCCATCAAGCACTGTAATATTTCCAATATAACAAGCAAGAAGATTTGGAATAATGCTGACTCTCCCTTTTACAATCATATCCCGAAATGCACAATTATTCAATAATACCCATCATTATGTATGTCCATAGAGTATTTAATTGTTATAAAAATACAAAGGTATTCAAATAGTTTTAAATATATTCAATAATCATTCATAAATATTTAAATACTCACTCAATAAAAAATTATTAAATAAATAGTTATATTATAACAACAAAAATATCTAATTAATTAAGAAATAAGAGTTCATTCATTTTTATGAATTAAAATGTTTTAAAATTTTATTTAAAAAATTATAAAAAATTAAATTATAAAATTTAATAAATTTAATAACACATTATATTTTATGAGACTTTTGTTTTTAATTTTATCATTTATGGTAAAGTAATAAAATTTTAAATAATCCTCTTAACAAAATCGAAAGACAAAAACAATTATTTTTTTATGTCAGGGTCCCAGGGACAAAAGCGAACCTGATGCGTCAAGTCGATGTCTATGGAGGGTCTTCGTTGGGAGAAATTACTTCGTACTTTGGGTATTCCACTTGGAATATATTATGTGATATCCAGATAATTAATAAATTATTATTTACATACTGTACCAAAAAAAAATTATTATTTACATAATTTTTTTAATAAATTATGGTTATTTTTATAAGATTATATTAATAAAATAATAATTTATTATTAAATTAATATATTATATTAAAAATGCTGTTAAATTCACATTCACAAGCATATTTTTTTAGTGTATTTGAAAGACCCTCTCTCATATGTACTAAAAAAGCGCCTCTCTCAAGTATATTGAAGGAGTTCATTTGAGAATGCAAGAATATTATTTTTTCATATTAATTAAATTATATATTATATTAAAAATATTAAATAATTTATCTAATAAAACGCATATAAATTACAAAATAAAATAATTGACTTGACTGCCTTGAGTTTTGTGTGTCATTGTTTTTCTTTGATTTAAAAAAAAAGACACATTGTATCATATTGCTCTTTTGATTTCAGTCTACTCCATCACTGAATTGTCATCAAGATTAATGTATAATGATCTTACGTGATATCACATAATTTTTACATAGTATTTTTCTAATAAAATAAATAAATGTATTTATTTTTTTTTCTTTTTATTTTTCATTGAGCAAAAATCATACATAGAATATGTTATATAATCAAATAATGTCAATTAAACCCTAAGCATCAAACATTTTTACTCTACACACAAAATAGCGTTTATGTCTTCTCTGCAACCCTAATTGTAAATGTTGAAGAGCAATGACTTTTTCTCAACATAGTAGAGGGACAACAACTTCTATTCTTGGACAAGAGATTACAAATTTACAAAGAAACTAATCAGTTACGTTATAAAAACATGGACATAATTTTTTGTTCTGGCTATGTGAGAAATTAAGTTGACTCGATTTAACTTTTAGATAGATTAATATGTTTAAATTAAAATTAAAAAATTAATTTATTTTTTTAAAAAGATAAAAGGATCATTTACGCTCTTAGACCATTTTTCCATTATCATCTTTTATTATTGTTACGACGCCACTTAATTATTATTTGTAAGACTGGGTCATGTTCATTAAGTCAGACGTTTTTAGACCAATTGTGAGAATTTGACTAATTCCATAATAAGAATTTAAATTCAGATTTCTGCTCTGTCACTGTAAAAACATATCTCCACATCTTTCGTATGAGAATCTTGACTAATTTTATAATAAAAAATTTACCATTATTTGAAACGAAGAGGGGAAGGGGAGAATTAATCTAATTCTTAGTCAAAAAGAATTTTCAGCATTATCGGGAGCTTATTCTTGTAATATAAAATTTAATTAGCCATTGTTTGCTAATTAATAGATTAATTACTGGCAAAATATAGTCATATCATCATTTGCATGGAGTAAATAGGTACTCCATAATCAAAAATCTTTTTCTAGTTAGCATTTTTCTTTACAAATTCAAAATTAATAAAATTATAACGTCCGTCAAATTTTGCTAAAGTTTCTATAATTATATTTACGAGGGCTAGCAGATGGCATGTTTGGAAGCTTTTTCTGCCATGGTGGCCAAGAATTGTTGTTTGCTTTTCGTAGTTTGCAAGTAGTTGGACTGCTGTATATTATACAGTTTTCTGATGTAATGCAATTAGGTATTTGAAACTTTTAAAGTGTAATATATATTTAAAAAATAAAATATAATTGATAATTATTGATAAAAAATTAATATTATAAATAATAATTTATAAATTTAAAATAATTTATATAATAATTTTTATTAATAATTAATTATTTATATATTATTTTTTAAAAGAATAACATATACTTTAAAAAACGCCAATATCTTACCTAAAAATAGCTAATAGCCGACTTGAGTGTTTCTTTTGTGTTGTCTACGCTTGAAGCTCCTCCTTCACCAGAAAAAGAAAATTACTGTCATGAAATAATTTTTTTTAGTACATTGTAGAAATCAAATTGAGAAAGATAAAGGTAAAGATAGGAAAGGTTTGACCACCTGCCGTCCCGGACATATCATGAAACAGTTATTGCACGGGACATGGTCCCATTTATTCCGAAATGACCAATTCATCTAAATAATAAATATAATTGATAAAACTATGCTTTGAAAACTAAACCACCGCTATAAAAATAAAATAAAATTATTAAACCTTTTTATATATAATTTTTTATTTTTTATAAATTAAATTTTATCAAATATTTATATAAGAATTTAAATTATTAAATTTTTTAAATTAAATTATAAAATTCATTAAATTAATATATCATAAAAATATTTATAAATGTTTAGTATAAAAATTAAAAGAATCAAATTCTTCCTTCATTTATAATTATATATATATATATAAAAACAGAGCACCTTTCCGAATTCTCTGCACAAATGTGCACGCAATCTATAGTGATTAAACAATGATAATGACCAAAGGATTGAATATAAAAAGAAACCAACATTTGTATTCTGATGTCCCTTTCTTTAATTAGAATTAATCTCTTACAATAATTTGCTTCATGTTTGGAAATAGATGAAATAGAAAAGACAGTAGCATAAAACTTTGACACAAAGAACTAGTAATTTGATGTAGACTAAATTTTATTATTTAACTTAATATATTAATTTATTTAATTCTATAATTAAAATAAACAATTAATTCTATTAGGCTTATTAGATGTACTAGACTTACTAAGCTTATCAAACTGATCAAATTATAAATATATAATTTTAAATTAATATAAATATATTATGTTTCTATTTAAATAAATCATGTTGACCTGCATATTTACAATTCAAATTTTGTCAAAATAAATATAAATCTTTTTAAAAATGTTGTTTTTAAAATTAACTAAAATTATAAAATATATCAAGCTTAAAATGTAGGTCAAGCCGCCAAGCTGCGGATCCTTCGACAAACAGTATGACCTATTTTGACCGCTACTGCTAGGTAGCCGAAGCAAAGAATAACAAGTAATGAAGGGTGCGTGAGGACCCAGCCTAGCTAGCGGCCTGGCCTACAAGTCATCTTCAACCCCAATTCAACTTTCTCCGTCTTCGTCACTTCTTAAATCTTATCATGTCCGACAACAAACAAATTAGAAAATATAAACAAGTAGTTATCTTTCTAATTTGTTTGTTCTCTAGCACATCAATTCTAAGATTTTTTTGTCTACATTTATTCTACCACTTCACTTATACTTTTGACCTTTTTACGGAATGTATAAATATCAATGGGGTGGCACCTTTACACCTTTCCCAGTCAGAATATTGAAAGAGTATAATCCTGTAATTCAACTGAGGAATTGACAGTCCACTTCGCCATTGTATAAGTGATATTTTAATTTGTTTTTATATATAATAAACGATGGAAATAGCTTGAAAGCCCACCCTTGAGGTAAGAGATTGAGTGTTTGACCATATTCAATACTAACTTGAAAATCTTGGCGGCACGACGAACTTAGATTATACTCAGCAACTTATTTTTCAAGCTTTCTTAATCATTTTATTAAGAATAACTTATATTAACCTTCCTTTTATTTTACCTTCTTACATAAATCTCTTTTTATTTTCATAACTTACACTAATCTTCTTTATATTTTATAACCACATTACACATAAATTTAATTTATTATAAATTATCCAAAATATCTTTAGTTGAATAGTGGCTTTGCTATGACTTATAAAAAATATCCTTGTTAATTGAGTTTTCTCCTATTAAATTCATATTTCTATATTTTTGTAAAAAAATTATAAATTATAAAAAAAATATATGAGACCATATCTGTAAAAGAGATCAAATATAAATTTAAAAAAAAAAGTTACTATTCAATTAATAAGGGTGTTTTAATAAGTCAGAAAATTTATTACTAAAGTAAAGATATTTTCAATAATTTATGGTAAATTCAGTTTATATGTAATATATTTATAAAATATAAGAGAAATTATTATAAATTTTAAAAATAAAGAGAATTTATGTAAGAAGTACAAAATAGATGGGAGATTGAAGCTCCTTTATTAATTAGTATATGTCATAAATAAATTATCTCATTTTTCTTAATTGTTAGACATTTTGTCATTGACAATGAAATTGAATTTGTAACGTTTATATTGCACTTACTATGTAATGTGTAATTGCTATTCGCCACTAGAGGTGGAAATAAGGCGAATTAGCTCATAATTTTATTTAATATAATTAGTTCAATAAACCAAACTCATAAATTAAATCAATAATACATGAACAAGAACTTTTAATCCATTTAAAATTTGAGCTAAGTCTGAACTAATATATATATATATATATATATATATATTTAGTGAGCTACCTCAATATGTATTAATATTTATTATGAATCAATAATAGCACAACATAATATATAATATTAAAAATTTTCAGTGTAACCAACATCTATCATAAAATAATTTGATTTTTTAAGTTTATTAAGACAATTTTGATATGAATGAGTTAAACTCTAATCAATCTAGCTAGGCTCACTTGGACGTTCAACATTTAGGTATGTGAACCATCGGTCAAATTAAGCTCTATGCAATTCAAGGGCTTAAAGACAAGAAAATTATCTCATATTAAATATGATCTCAGCTATGTTTTATCCTCCTCACTATGAAACAAGATGAAAATAGACAAACCCCACTATAAAAAGATATTAGATATTAAATTGATTATGAAAATTTCTTTGAATTTATACATAACTAATTGAGTTTATAAATTTTTTGTATACAAATGCGATAAAAAGTTTTAAACTTAAATCTTCTTAGAATACTATTCAAATCTTTTACTGTTAAATTACATCTATTAGCTTAATTGAGTTTACAATTACAAATATATAGGAGTTTTACTTCAAAAAAACTCCAAATATAAGTAATTCTTAAATTCAGATTGAAATCTTTTAGAGTAAGAAGTGCAATTTAAAATATAAATAGATAATTATTGAAGAAAAGGTTAATGATATAAATTATTTTATATGTATATATTATTATTCACTTACTTATATTTGATAATAATTTTTATTATTAATTTTTTTATTAATAGTTATCTATTTGTACTTTATTTTATAAAATGTATTCTTTATTTTAAAAAATTTAAATTCCTAAAATTTTATGTAAAACTATGAGAAAGAATAAAATAATTATCAATAGAATAGTAGTACTATTTACTCACATAAAAAAATAGAACGGTAAAAAAAAAAAAGAATAGTGATACTTTTACATAATTATTGATAGAAATACCATTACATTTCGGTATTTTTTGGAGATTTAGTGGATGGATTTGCTAATTAGCTTTCACATGCGCTTCTTTTCAATGAAGATTCAGGAGATAAATAATTGGGCGAACGCCCAACCAATTTAGTGCCACTCTCTGCGGTAGGTCGGCAACCGCTGGTGCTTTGGAATGGCCCAAGCAATCATGATTCATGCCTTCTTTCTTTTGTGGGACTACCCCATATGCTGGCTGCCCATTTCAGGAATATTTTCCTGGCAACTTTGTGCCAAAATGAGATTTGGATCTGACTCCGAATTTTTATATTTTTTAATCTTTTCATAAATCTTTGTTTTATTTTTTATTAATTTATTAATTTTCTTATTTTTTCCTTGTCTCTATCTAAAGTTATTTCCTGAGTTTAAAATATAGAAATGAAGGAATCCTAATCTGTCAAAATGGGATCAAGATTGGCTACACTTACTAAGGTGTAAGTGAAAAATAATAATATATTTTAGAAAATTGTAAAATTATGAAAGAAAAAAATAGGATGATCTCTAGAAAAATCGAGAAGATAAAGACAATCTTTAAAAACAGGCATATTAGCTAGTGATAGATATCGTAATTTATGTAAAATTTTATATTCATAAAAATAGCATTTTTTTCACTTTTGTATCATTACGTTTGAATTTATGCCAGTGTCACACTGACATTTTCCTGCACGACAGTTGTGTTACAAACATGATTCTTGTCGCCATGATTTCAAATTGGATTGACCCATTAGGGCACCTTGAACGAAATTATTTAAAAAAATAAAAAAATCAAAACCTGTGATTTGCCCAGGTTCTGTTTTAAACTCGTGCTGCTGTTGTATGAGAGTGTCTTCGAGATTAGATTTTAATCCAAATATGCTTTTGACCCTTCACCTAAATTTCTAAGTGGAGCTAAAAGTATTGGTTGGAGAAATATTACTTCCACAATCTAATATAAATGAGTAGTTAATTTTTGTGAATTGTATATTAAAATAATCTATGTAAATAACATATTGAAAGTATAGGAAGCATAGAGAGCAACTCTCTCTCCGAAGAATTAATCTGAGTATTATTGTGAGTTATCGAAAATGAACTACAGATCATGGTGATATATCAGGAAATCTTTAATTTCACTATTTATTTGAAACTAAGAATGTTGTTGTAGGATATTTTACACCTCAAGATAGACGATTTATGTTTGTGGAATGTAAAATTTTATTCCTTCATTTTATAATTTAATTTATAAAATTTAATAAATTTAATGATTTAAATTTTATATTATAAAAATTAAGTAAAAATAAAATTATAAAAATAATAAAATTGCAAAGATCAGTTAATGCAAAGTCTTGATGAATGATTCAACTAAACACTGTTGAGGTTTATCGGATTTTGTTTGGGCAAAATGGTGAGAGTTGAAGCTGTCGTTATCAGTGGAGGAGGGAACCAAACAGAAAGCCAGGTCACTTTGAATGGTTCATGTCGTAAATCCCAACTGCGTCTCTAACCTCTATCTTTAGAATCTCATACTAGATTTTGAAGTGTTGAGTAAGACAAAACCGCAATGATTCTTTCCCTAAGATTCAACTTGTGGTGATGATTACTGTTATTGGGTCCAATTTCAGACAACACTGTTGATGAGTCCTAGCTCATGTAAAGTTCATGACCACTAAGTAATTTTTAGTTCAAAACTAATTGACCAATTGATTAATCAGGAGATCCTAAGGTAAATATTACCCCACTTAATTTTCCCAATAGATAATTTATTTTGGCCACACTTTGTCTCTATCCCCTCAAGTGTTGGGTTGACCATATCCATATATTCCCAAATCTTCCTGAGACGCACACTTTTGACACTAACTTGCTCCAACCCCTGAGCCATATCAACATCCAAACCCATCCAAATTTTCCTATTCTTCTATGGGAAAATTTGTTTTCATTAGCAATGTTTACTATATAACTCATGGCCATTGCATCTCTTAAATTCTTTCAATTTAAAATATAAGATTTAATAATTTTATTGGTCTAAATTTTTTTAAATAAAATTTTTATGAGTTTTAATTTGTAAATACAAAGAGACTCTTCTAAACTATACTTAAACCTTTTTATATGAAAAATATTTGATAAATTGCTTTAACCTCCTCTTTATTTTTTGCTTCTTACAAAATATCTCTATTTTGTTTTGGATAATTTTTTTGGACAATATATTTATGTATTTTTAGAACCTACAGTAACATCCCTTATATCTTATAAATGTATTACACATAAAAACTTTTTAGGTTCAATTCTTACATGATTCAACTTTCCTGTATGGCTGCAAATCATAAATAGATCTATGTCATTGCCGGAATCCCAACAATCTTGTTGACCATATCCATATATTCCCAAATCTTCCTGAGTTTGACACTAACTTGCTCCAACCCCTGAACCTAATCAACATCCAAACCCACCCAAAATTATCCTGTTCTTCTAAGGGAAAATTTGTTTCCACTAACAATGTCTACAACATACCTCATAGCCATTGAATCTCTTAAATTCTTACAATCTACAATGTGAGATTTGTAATTTTATTGGTCTAAATTTTTTTATATAAAATTTTTGTGAATTTGAATTTGTAAAAATGAAAAGACTCTTCTAAATTATACTTGAACCTAATTATATGAAAAACATTTGAATAAATTACTCTATCCTCCTTTCTGTTTTGCACTTCTTATAGAATATCTCTCTATTGTTAAAATCTATAGTAACCTTCCTTATATCTTATAAATGCACTATATATAAACTCAATAGTAATAAAATTTTATCCCTCTAAATTCATGTTTAGTCCCACATATATGTTATTATAGCTAATGAAATTTTTACAAAATATTAAAAAAAAATACTATAAACATACTTGCAGTATTTTTTTTCTATATATTGTGCAAAACAGTCAAAAAACATATTTTAAATATTTTTCTGTATTTTGTGAATAAATTCATATATTATGAAAAGAGTCACATGACACCATTTATACAAAAAAAAAACCAAAAATAAATTTTGAGAATGGAACAATTTACCATCCAATTCATAAGGACATTTTTTACCGGTCATAAGAAATTTACTATTCAACTAAGAATATTTTTTATAATTTATAACAAATTAAGGAATATTACTGTAAGTTTTAAAAATAAATGAAAGATTGTGTAACAAAATAAAGGAAATGTCGAAATAATTTACTCTTAACATTTTTATTTATATATTACCGCTGTATCATACAGAGAAAGAACTTTAGTAGAGTAACTCTTGATAAAAATATTTACCATAAATAAAAATAATTACTCGGTGTAGTTATTATGTATAGTATTATTAACTTAAATAATCATTTTTGGTAAATATTTTTATCAGAACAAATTAATTTATCAGAATAATAATATTGCCCGTGTGTAACAGATGTCACCCATAGAGACTATTTTAGCGCAAAAGAAATTATGTGGTCAAGTTCATTATAAGTTAAAGGACATACAAGCGAGAAGTAACCTGGCCATTTTACATAAGGATTGCCAAAATTGTAATAGGATAGGAATGTTCTGTGCAAAACAGGGATGATGAAGGATCTGACATGCGTTTGCCATGATTTTCTATGCATAACTTTCAAGTCCTTCCATACATTACTTATCTCCCTAGTCCAAAAATGGGAGAAACCCAACCAAAGATCCTCCTGGAAAGAGACACAAAAAGTACGTGACAATCTACAAACATCATTGACAACACAATTGAGAAATACCAACAAGACAAGCTGACTAAAACGCAAACCTTTTCTTCACTCATTGTAATTAGGTTCGAATTCATCATATCCCAACCACCGGAAATGGTTACTATCTCCCTCAAGAAAGCGCACAACCTGCAGTAACGTAAGCTGTTTATTGGAATATAGCACTAGAAAGAAAGAAAGAAAGAAAGAAAGAAAGAAACAGAAGAAGTAACAAAATCCTGTTGACATGCGGTAACATTGCAGTCTCCGGTAATACAGCAAGAAAGATATTTCCTTGAAATATGATAGTTCTTTACATATATCCATGTCTAGAATCTATGCATGCACGTGCTGTCAGAATTAGATTCAAGAAGTTATTGATACTACTCAAAAACTTTCAAAAAGATGGAACCATTTGTTGTTGGCGCCTCTTAAAATGAGAAACCCTATAGTCTTAGCTTTCTTAGATGTTAAGATACAAAATACATGGGTGCGGATATAAAGAACCGAAGATCAGACATTTGCTTTGACAATTTATTTAAAAAAACACAAGAATGTGTGATGTCTGTTTAGTACAACGTAATAGCTCCCATATAAGCAACTATAAATTTCTTATTTTGAGTGTAATACAACATTGACATTCCTAAATAATTGGGATTCCAATGGTTTTTTATAAGAATAGAGTACCTAAAAATCTGGAGAATTGATGCCAGATAGACATTCCATATTGCAATATTTAATCATGATACCGGGCGCATCAAATGTGGAAATATGACTTCGCGGTAACTGGGTGGTTACATATCCATGATAAAAATTTGAATATAGCAAACAACTTGTAAGTTTTTGCATATAAGTTAACATGTTTGCCCAATAAACATTGATCATAACGACAAAGTTCAATTACCTAAACCTTGATCATGACGACAAAGTTCAATTACCTCTCCGATCGATGGTCGCTTCTCAGGGTCTCTTTGCACACAACAGTATGCGGCTTTAGCCATGAGAATTAATTCATGTGGGTTATATGACTCAAGACGTGTGTCAGTGAGTTCACGTAAAGCCGACTTCTGAATCAAGTTCTGAGCCTAAATTTTCACAAAATATAGTATTATAAAGGTTAGTCAAATTGTATAGTAAGAAAGCAACAGAACCCTGTTTCATGTTATAGCATATGTATCTCAGAAGTTTTAATAAGCTAAACATGTTATAAAGCTGTTAAGTAACAGAAAATCATACCCATTGTCGGAGAGATAGTTGTTCTTCTGGATTGTTGGATTCGACCACCTTGCGTCCTGATATCAATTGTAACATAACAATGCCATATGCATACACATCTGTCCTCGCAGAAACAATACCACCTTCAGCATACTCTGGAGCAAGGTATCTACACAAATTAAAAGCTTGTTTGTGATGCTGTTTTATAGATTTGGAACAAGTAAGCACATATTTTGGCCTGCTGGTACTGGAAAGCTTAAAGTTATGCTCACCCAAGCGTGCCCATTATCCTTGTTTGCAGTGTACCATCACCAGTCTTCCATTTGGCAAGGCCAAAGTCACCGAGCTGCATTTTTAGAAAAAAAAAAAAGGAAAAACCCTTACTTCAAAGCACTGATCCTATATTGTGATCAAGACATGCTAAAATGAAATTTCTCACCGGGCACATTCAACTGTAGTCAGTCTTTTTTTCTTACACAGGTATAAATGACAGCGAGTAGCTTAGAAATGCAAAATCATCATAAATAGGCTAAAGTTTATACATGCATTTGAAATCCAGAAAGAGGAAAGTGACAGCACAGGATTTGCAAAAATCTTATTAGACAATGAAGGAAACCTACAACAGAAAGACAAAGCATTAATTTTTACTGCTGAATAATTCTAATTTGTATCACTGAAAAACAACCATTGGTAATGGCATAATTAAATTGGCATTTGTTAGGGTCTCAAGATTAAGGGTGGGCGGCAGGTAGGTGTTTGAAAGTACTTCTTTTATTACTTGGTGCTACATAGTCAAACCGAGGTGCTACATAGTCAAACCGAGGAGAATTTCCTCTTGAACAGAGTACAGAATGAGAGAGAGAGTACAAGCCAGAGATGGCTTTCCCAGAGCAAGGCTCCGATACTACAAGTCTATAGAATAGGATCGATGCCTCTCCCTCCTACTTTCTTATATATACAAACCCTGTTTCCAGGCTGGCTCTCATATATACAAACCCTGGACTTCCCATTGTTTATTCAACCATTCTTTAATGAGCTCCACAAGTTGATTTACAGAAGCATGCTCCTGGGTTTTCTGTTGAACTAATTTTACTGCCATCAAAGAGTCTGATTCCAGAATAACTTTTTTCAGCCCTGCATCCCATGCTATTTGTAATCCTTGCAGAATCGCTCAAAGCTCAGCATCCAGAATGGAACAGGAGCCCAGGTCCTTCATAAATCCCTTCAGAAAAGCTCCTTTGTTCGATTAAACCACCACAAGAGGCTGTCCCCTTCTCCATACACACCGCCCCATCGACATTGTTTTTCAACCATCCCTCCGGCGGTTTTAGCCACTCCTTCCATCTACTTCTTGAACCCCGAGCATTACTAGAGTATATATCCAAGCTTAGTCTGGTCCTAGCCACTTCCTTAGCTCTCACAATAATTCTCATTGCCATATCAGTTTCTTGTTGCTTGTTATTGTTGAAAACAGTCATTTCGGGCAGCCCAGATAGTCTGGAGTGCAGCACCAAAAAGTAAACTCCAGTCCAGTCCATTTTCCTTCCCAAGTTGATTTGTCAGATTGAAAAAACACCCATTGTTTACTTGATAAACCGAAGAATTTCTGCCATTTGCTAGGATTCACGAGCCTCTTCCATAAATTTCCAACTCTAGTGCAATCTCTAACAGCATGCATGACTGTTTCCTCATGGGTTTTACAATATGGACAAAGTGTATCAGATGATATTCCCATCTTAAACCTCCTCTCGTTTGTAAAATTCTTGCCTTTGCACACAACCACATTAAAGTTTTATGCCTCTCTGGACCTTTGTAACCCCAAATCCTCTTCCAAATTGGTTTTTCCCGCTTCCCATGGTCTCCATGAAGCCAATGACAGGCCAAGCCCAGAGAGAAAGTTCCGGACAAGTTTAAATTCCATTTGCATTCATCATCACCATCTAAAGGCCTCGGTGGGGGGATAGATATGATCTTATCACATATCTCCATAGGGAGGAATTGTTTTATCTCTCGCCAGTTCCAAAACCCATCTTGGGTTACCATCTCTATTACCTTTATTTCCCTCATGTTTTCATGAAGAGGCATGGTTGCATATTCTTCCAATGGAGCTAGATCCTAGACCCAACGATCTGTCTAGAACCTAACATCAGTGCCTGTCCCTAGTTTCCACGACAGTCGCTCCCTAAAACTACTCCAGATTTTATTCACTCCACTCCATAGGTTAGAGGAAATTTTATTTGGCTTCACTCTAGGTATCTCTGAATTCCCACATATATACTTCGTCCTAACCACCCTCACCCATAACGCATCTCTTCTCTTTACCAAATCCCATCCCACCTTCATCATATAAGCCATGTTAACATGATGAACAAGCCCCACGCTTTTCTTCGGTTTGCACACATCTTCCCATTTGCTTAAATGGATTTTCTTGTTTTCAGAGGTAGAGCCCCAAATAAAATTCCTACTAAATTTCTCAATTTTGTCACAAATTCCCATCAGGAGTAGCATTGAATTCATAGCATAGGCAGGAATAATTTCTAACATTGATTTGTTAACGTAAGCCTTCCAGCCAAAGACACAGTTCTTTCCTTCCATGCCGATAATTTAGAGTATACTTTATCCACAATTTAATCAAATAGGCACCCCCAAATATTTACCTAAATCAGCGGTGACTCCAAATTCTAGATGCTTAGCTATTTCACCTTTAACTGTATGATTCACATTTTTGGACAAAAAAATTTTTGTTTTTTCTTTATTTATCTTCTGACCAAAGGAAGAGCAAAATAAATTAAGACATTTATGTAAAACTGTTACTTGTTCCAAAGTGGCTTCAGAAAAGAGAATAATATCGTCTACAAAGAACAGGTGAGAAATCTGCAGCCCCTGCTTCTTAACTCTGATTGGCTTCCATCTTTTCTCCAACACCTCATTATGAATTAAATGACCTAGCCTTTCTATACATAGCACAAACAAATAAGGCGAAAGCAGATCCCCTTGCCTAATCCCACAGGTCAGATAGAAATCTTCTGATTTCAAGCCATTTCACAGTACAGTCATTGTGACTGACAATACACAATGCCACATTAAATCAATTAGGTATTCTTTTAATCCCAGTTCTTGCAGAGTCTCTTTGAGAAAGATCCAGTCAAGCCTATCATAGGCTTTTTCCAGGTCAATTATTATTGCCATGAAACCTTTTTTTTTCCTTTCGTTGTTTGCATGTTGTGTATAAGCTCTTGAGCCCCTATGATATTATCTCTTTCTTGTCTGCTAGGAATAAAGCTGCATTGATTAGGGTCAATCCATTTCTCCGAAATAGGCTTTATCCTATTTGCTGCAATATTTGTTATAAATTTGTATACCACATTGCATAAACTAGTTGGCCTAACTTGGCTTAACTTCTCCGGCTTTTCAATTTTGGGAATGAGCACTAAGAAAGTCTCATTAAATTGTCTTCTTCCTTCTGGCGAACAGAATCATTTCTTCACTGTTGTATAGACTGCCTCCTTGATTGTTTCCCACTGGCATTGAAAAAAGTGAGCATGTAACCTATCAGGGCCAGGGGCTGTCAAGGTGCCCATAGAAAAAAAAAAAAAATCTCTAATTTCATCATCATCCACCCTCTTGTACAGATTCTCTAACTCTTGTTGATCTAAACATGGGAAGTTACCTCTCAAACAGTTACTCGGGTGATTGACTTCCTCCTTCATATACAATTTCTTGAAATACTCCATTGCCATCTTTTTGAATTCAGTTGGATTCCATACCCACTGTCCCTCCTCATTCTTTAAAGCTTGCACTCTATTCCTGCGTCTCCGGCTAAGAGTGGTGGAATGGAAGAATTTTGTATTCCTGTCTCCCAAATTTAGTCAGCTCACTCTAGCTTTTTGGTACCAAAGGGTCTCCTCTTGTTCTAGAACATTTTCATACTCCCTCCACAATGATTCTTTAGGAGGTCTTACTACTTCTTGTTCATCAAGCTTAATCCCTTCGCCTGAGCCTTAGAGCCTTTTAAAATGGAATCTCTTTTTTTTTAATATGTTTCCAAAAGAGCTTCTATTCCAACAAGTTAAATCCTCTCTAACTGTCTCCAAATTCTGTTTCAAATCATTCTCCTTACTCCAAGCTTCTTCTATTACTTTGGGAAATTTTGCATGCATCGTCCAAGCAAGCAAGAATCTAAAAGGTTTATCCTCATGACTTCTATCTCCTTCCTGTTTTAATTTTACTAAAATAGGAGAGGGATCTAGGGAGATGGAACACTTTTACTTTAGGGTTAAGTAGATGCCATTCCAGAGTTGAAACCGCTCTATCCAATCTTTCATGCTCCTTATTCCATGACCATGTAAACATGTTACCATTCCATCCCAAATCTTCCAAATCACATGCATCTAAACAGTCTCTAAAAGGCCTGCAAGTCTCTATAGATATCCGTGTACCCCCTTTCTTCTCGGACGGTGATAGTACATTGTTGAAATCTCCCGCTAAAAGCCAGGGACATCCGTGTTTCTATGCACATTCTTCAACTCCTGCCATAACAATTCCCTCTCAACTTTCCTTGGACTGGCATATATGACTGTCAAGAACCACTCCACTCCTCTGTTAATCTGCACTTTGAAATGAATAAATTGTTTATGCATAACTAGAGTATTTACCTTCCATATATTTTTATCCCACAAACACCAGATTCCTCCAGAGAAGCCTGTAGCTTCCGTCACAGCTAGCCCATCATACCACAGTTTGGAGAATATTTTCTTCGCATTTTCCCCCTAACCACTGGATCTAATAACGCCAGAAAACAACAAGCACAAGTTGCACTTACCTCACTAATCAACCTTGGCAAAGATGGGGTGGCAGCACCCTACAATTCCACATCAGCAAATTCATTTTATTTACCATGTTAAAATAAAGGCACAAAAATAATTTCAAACTCCGCTACGAGGGTCGTCCATAACCTCCCGCAACTCATCTACATCCATAGCACCCATGCTATTTTTATCTTGTAATAAGTGGGCTAGAGTTTCCTGGACACATTCCACAAAAACTTCCCCCACCTCCTACAATCCATATTCCAGGTCTGGCGGTTTGGGTTGCTTCAAAGTCTCCTTTCCCTTTGAGTTGGGCTTCTCCACAATCTTATGGGCTCCCCTTAATTCTTTTAGCCCATTTTGTCCCTCACTAGTTGTAACGTCACTCTCCTTCTCTAAATGACTAACCCTTAACGCTCCTTGAATTCTCTACTCACGAGGTGGCTTCTCCTTCATGGCTGAGACTAGTTTAACATTGTCTATTGGCTCCAAAGGTTGATATAAGTTCCCCTCCTGTACCAACTCCCAAGCCTTCTCGTAACTTGAGCTACCCATCATCTTTTATTCTGAGCTCTTCTTCTGCCCTTTCAAATCCCCTGCCGCCACGTGTAAGATCTCCTTGGAATGAGACACTTGATTAAGCTGCCGTCTTGTAATATCTTGAGCTTGCCTTCAACCTGATAATGGGATTTCATAGGTTTGTCCACGTCTATGTCAATGCATACTCGCGCATATCTTCCTCTGTCTAGGTTGGCAGTAGTTTATCAATTGCCTTTCCAATCCAATTGCCCACCCGCTTTAAGAAAGATGTGTCGTACTTTCACTCCTTTATACCTCCCCACGGGTGATACCACCTCCCCTTCATTTTTTGTCACGACTTCCCGCCCCCACCAAATCTCTTTCTTATTTCTCTCTGTTTTCATCTTCTATCTGTTCACTTTTTATCTTTTACTCCCCAGTCCCCACCAATTTATCCTTCGACTCTTGTCTTAAGGTTTTTTTTTTTTTTTTTGAGACAAGAAGCTTGGGCCTCTTAGATGGAGATTCACCGGCTTTGGTTTTAGATGTTGGAATTCGGTCTCTCTTCATTGTCTTGTTCAATTGCTGCTTCTTTGCCGCCATGGGAGCGAAGCTGAAGCTCTTGGTTTTCTTGTGGTTGCAAGGTTTATTGAGGGTTTTGGTGGATCTTTGAAACTGGGTCAAAAGCTATTTCCATTCACCCATATGGGCCGCCAAGAAGATTTTTCCTTTTCCAATCAAATTTTTGCATCACATCTTCCTCTCTCTGCCACACAGTTTAGATCTCAAATACAACCTAGAGAGAAGAGAAGACCCAGATAGACAGAGATTTGAAACTTCTACTTCGTTGTTCTTGGTAAAATTTCCTAGACTCCTTCTATTTACTGCAATCTCATCTATGTACTTGATATCTGAAATTTATCACACTCTCTCACAACTACAGGAACAACGAACTGATAAAAAGTTAGGAACCGATCAACCCGAATTGCCCAAACCAATTGTTAATTGGGATGGATTGGATTGGCGGGATGAATTGTGTCAACTGTTCAGTTGACATTTTGAAAAAAAGAGTTTGATCGGTTCGGTTCAATCTTGGTTGGAAAACCCACTGAACCGAACCAATGAAATCTCTAATACATAGATTTTTCTTTAAGAATGCTGTCCCATTATGGGTAAGCACCTCAGCATCGCATTCTTCTACAGAAAAGAGAAAATTCTTGCTCACGTCCTACAACACATTTGTAGGTTACTAAAAATTTATGGGCAAAGAGAAAAACTAGCTTAGGATTATAAAAAGAACTGCCAGCGCATAGAAGCTTGGCGTTGAACTTTATATCCTCCTCCCTTCCACCCCGTCCCATTTTAATTGATAAGAAATGGTGACGTGATAATGATGCATTTCAAGAAGCATACAAAAATATCCTTTCATGTGTGAATTCTGGCTTTGCTTGAACAAAAGAGATATCATTACAAAAACAAGCCCGTCAGAAATATAACAAAAAGGGGAATACTGAGACTCAGACAAACAATTTTGAACATATAAACTGTTATGATCTACCCATGCACCTAACATGACAAAAAGGAGCAAGCTCGATACTCATGAATAACTAACTATTATGAAGAAACTTTAAAATCATTTAAATAAGTGTATGGCAGTGGAATAACAGCCTCATCAGTTACCACAAAGGGAAAGAAGCAAATTGTTTAATTTTACCATGGGAACAAAATCATGAGTGAGAAGTATATTGCTTGGTCGCATGTCCCGGTGAATAATAGGACCTCCACGGCATTCCTCATGTAGAAAACGCAACCCCTTGGCGGTTCCAATGGCAATAGCATATCTTTGGTGCCACTCAAGAACTTTTGCATTTTTATCTGCATTGAAATTGCCACAAATTTATATATGTAAATCTTCATATGAAGAAGATTCATGCAACGAGACTAAAAAGAATAGTACTAATCAACCCAGTAAACCTATGGTGCTTACCAAATAGATGCCAGTCAAGAGACTTGTTGCATATAAATTCATAAACCAAAATATTTTGCCTTTCCTTGCAACAGTAACCCAACAGCATCACTATATTCTTGTGCCGAGCAAAACTTAAGACGTAAACTTCAGAATGGAATTCGGAAAATCCTTGCTTACTTTGTTCTTTCCTTACCTTCGCGGCAATTTGCTGTCCATCTTTAAGCAGACCCTTATATACGTGCCCATATCCACCTTCACCTAATAAGTTGTCATTTGAAAAATAATTTGTTGCAAGCTGTATCTCAGAATAGCTGAACCTCATTGAGTCCTTGGCATACAATTCAGTTCTTGTCTGACAAACAGCACAGAGAATTGGTGCATCTGAAGATCTTGGCAGAAAGCCATAATTGTTTTGTTTCTGAGCAATCTGACAAGTACTGGAATATTGATATTCTTCTTTAATGCTTATGCCTGGAAAACAATTAAAAGTCATTTATTACAAAGAGCCTTTTTGAATAGAATCTGGGGACTAACTGCTGTCCCCACATATTGAACCTTTTCCAACTTTCAAATGAAACAATTGAATCTGGTTCCACCTCAGATTTAATTACTTTTCCTAGTACAATTTTCACCTATGGCAAAATAAACTAGTAATGTGTATGTTTGAACACTAAGAAATCTTAAAAGTTGAAGAAAATTACGCACAGAAACTAAATAAAGTAACCATGACATTGCATGATACGAAATGGGTTTTAGGCACATTATATATGTTAGGGACCTGAGGGCCGAAAGTACCAGTAACGTGTTTCATAAGCCCATAGGGTCTTAGTCAGCTACAGACTTGGGGATCACGTTGAGGTGAAAGAGAATTGTCTTCTAAGGGAAGTGAAATGAAGAGAGGGGATATGCGAGAATTTAGTTGCTATTTTGTAAGGAGCAGTTGCTCTGGGGCTGGGTTTGTTTCAAGCATGTGAAGTATTTTCCTGGGGATAATTGAAAGGGTCTAATTCCCTTAGAAGCTCAGGTTATTTTCCTTGTCTTCCTTGACTGTTTGGAGTGAGCAAAGAGAGCTCTTTGTTCTCTGTTCTCCTTGAATTTTCCTTCTTTAAAATAATTCTGGTTCTTCTGTTTTCTTGAGTCTTATCAATTGGGATAACCATGCAATCTTACCACTTCCTTGGCAAAAGATTCAGCAACAACTTTAACTATGATGGGATGTTACATTGGTGTAAAATGACTGAACTTTGTAAGATGGTCTACCACCTTTAATACTATGTCCACTCCTTGCACCTTGGGCAAACCACCAATGAAGTCCATGGAGATCTCTTCCCACACTTGGGTCGGTATAGGAAGTGTTTGCAGCAATCCCGCTGGACTCATTGCCTTATATTTGTTTCTTTGACAAGTATCATTGCTTGCTACAAAATTTTGGATATCTGGATCTGCCTTCATGTCCCCCAAATGGTGAGTTATGAAATCCCTATAACAGTTTGAGTATATGCACAGAATTCCTTGACAACACCATTCTGCCCTTGTACATGAGACTTCCTTTCTTGAGGTAGACGCCCTTATGACTTTCGGGGTTCTGTATGAGTTGTTGTATTAGGACCACAAGCTTTGCATACTTATGGTTCTCTTCTGCTATACCATCCATTCCCATTACTGTGATTTCAGATAATGCAGAAAAAGCGAGGTCCCCTGCCACTTTTCTATTGGTGCTTAAGCCTCCCTTCATTGCAACCAACTCAAGGTTGTTCCCTCTAAACATACCACCGCTACTGGTATTTTCTTAGCCTCCATCATTCCGTTCAGCTGAAAATACCTTTCAGCTTTAAACACCCACCCATATGGATCCTCTCTAGGGAATACTGGGAGTTCCAATTTCCGCGGCAGCAACTCGTGCCTATCATGCTCTCTGTCATTCTGTCCTCCACCATCTTGCCTTGAAGACTCCTCCTGCATCGTAAATGCTTCTTCCCAAACCTTGCTTCTCACTTCCTCTCCTCCCCTAAATTTTCTCATCTCAGACATAAACTCCATGAATGCCTCCATGTTCTTTTTCATGATCACCATGTTTTCCTTCATCTTTAATAGCTCCCCTTTCATCCGACTCACATGTCTCTCTACGTTTTCCACTCTAGTTTCCATTCTAGAACTAACCATACCTGAGGAATGAAACCACTCTGATACCAAGATGCTAGAGACTCTCTCACTAAAACTAGGAATTAGAAGGGAAAAAAAAGAGGAATTGCATACAGAAGAAGAACATTCAAAAGAAATTGCTACCCCACACTCATAAGCTGACCCCTCCTGGTAATTCGAGGAACCAAATACCTCCCTCACTACTTACTGATTACCTGCCCTCATTCCCTCACTCCAATCTTTTATTCCTTACCCATTGATTCCTTAACGGGTTGTGTCCTTGAGACTGTCAGTCCCTTCACGTGGCCACTATCCACATGCCTCAATTGCCCATTCTGTTATTTGATTTTCCCCTTCCTTGCCCACTGCCTTGTTATGTTTTCTAGTATAAACCTTCCTAATTGGGGTCCTAACAAGTTTCAAATGTCGAAGACATATGATGTCCATTTTTACTCATCTTTTGCATTAGTCATGCTATTTCCAAAGCTTGAATTTAGCATCCAAAGAGACTTTGCTGCAGCAGTAATGATGCATGATACTGGAAATATGAAGCTTCAACATGATGGCCAATGGGTTTCAAGAAAGGTTCCTGGTGCTGTTTCTCATGACATTCAAATCGATGACCCATGGTTTGAAGTAAATGGCTATAATCTTTATAACACGGATAGGTTGAAAGACCTGAATCTAAAATCTGTTATCCAGATTTTCAGGTCTGTGGTGGCCAATAGTAACAAAAAGTTTGTAGAAGCTGTTTGTCCCTTTGTCTATGTTGTAACGGTTAATAAGGACCAATTTGACAAAGTTTGTTATGGAATCATTGAGAATGAAGACTTTGCTGATCAAACTTATGACACATGGCCTGTGTCTAGTAAGTGCTTATAGTGGTGGACTGTGGGTAGCAGCACTTCAAGCAGCATCAGCCTTGAACCATGAAGTTGGTGACAAGAATTCTGAAAATTATTTGTGCCGTAAGTTTCAGAAAGCAGAAGCCTTGGAAAGTTTCTTCTCTGCTGGTCACATTAGGTCTGCAGAGACTAATCCACAAGCTGACCAGCCCTTGGTGGAGCTTCGCACTACTGATTTAAAAAGGGAGAGCATTCTGCAACTTCTGCACGGGTCAGGTTATGGAGTGAGAAACCACACCAGGAAGCCCTGCTCAGCCTTGGGACAAGGCTGCTAAAAAAGGGGGAGGTATTGTTAGGGACCTGAGGGGCAGAAGTTCTAGTAATGTGGTTCATAAGCCCATAGGGCCTCAAGGTCATCCCAAGCCAGTAGATGGACAGCTGGCAGTAGTCAGTTACAGACTTGGGAATCACATTGAGGGGAAAGAGCAGTGTCCTATAGGGGAAGTGAAACGGAGAGGGGGATATGCGAGAATTTAGTTGCCATTTTGTTAGGAGCAGTGGCTTTGGGGCTGGGTTTGTTTCCAGCGTGGGAAGAATTCAAAGGGTCTGATTCCCTTAGAAGCTCTGGTTACTTCCCTTGTCTATCTTGACTGTTTGTAGTGAGCAAAGAGATCTCTTCGTTCTCTGTCCTCCTTGAGTTTTCTTTCTTTAATACACTTCTGGTTCTATTGTTTTCTTGAGTCCTATCAATATACTTTTGAAGGGAGTAAACTATAAGCTGAATCTTCCCAGAGAAGCCTATAACAATTGCTCACTTCCTAACACAATGAACTATTAATGCTACAAGAAATGCTTGCATGCGGAAATCATAAAATTTATAAGACGGATTAGATATGTATAATGCATATATACAATGTTCAAAAAATCATAGGCTTTCTGACCTGATTTTGCTTGCTTAGAAGAAGATCTAAAGTCTGATGAACTGTGCTCCTTTGACTTATTACGATATGAGTAATTCATATTGCTCTTGGGCATACCTAAGCTATCAGAAGCCATGGACAAGGAATGGCTTTCGCAAGGGATAACATATTGTTCAATGTCTCCACTACTATGACAACCTGATAATGAAACAAACTTGGATAAAGAACAGACAAGCTTTTGTTCGGAGACATCAGTTTCCATAGGATGAGGTCTCAAGATCTCCACAGAGAAGTCATCTCTAAATGATGCAACCTTACATGGTATTTTGCTATGATAAAATCTCTGATCTCGTTGAAGGTGCCTGTTCCAATTTGCCAGTTACAATCAAAACCAATGGAAGAAATATTAGAAAAGAACCAAAGGAGAAGTGTTACTAATTATTTAGAAATATTAAATTGGAAAATTTTCAATGAATACAAGAGAAGTGTCTTCATTAGAACCTTTTTCCTTGATAAATAAAAATAAACAAGAAAACATTCATATACAATTAGAGTTTATTTGGCTCCATTTAGAGTGAATTTATTCTCAGAGTAATATACTTGATCATGAAGAAAATATAAGTATATCGCTGACAAGTCCTGCATACATATTTTAGATAATTGACCAAGCATCAAAAGAGATACAGATGGGATGCTATCAACTTGAGATAACTTCAATGTAGTAGCTTGAAAGGAGAGGAAACAAAGAGGAAGAACAGAGACAATACAAACACCGACATATTGAGGACGAGCAGATTTATGAATTATGGCAGCCAATTGCTCTCTTATTGGTTCTGTTATGCAATTAAACCATAGGTGCAAAGGAACTGTTTACATTGCCTAAGTCTATTGATGTCTAAAATCCCATTCCATGGGCATTAAAATCACCTTGGCTCTGCCCGTGAGCTTATGCTCCAGTGGCACCTGTGCTTGTCTTCCCCGAACCCCGCTCTGGGTTCGATTCCCACTTCTACTATCCCTACAAAGCCATCCTTGGCTCACCTACTACTAAAAAAAAAAAAATCACCTTGGCTCTCACCTCCTGATCCATATGCCTATTTTCTATCCTTGATTTATCCAAGAAACCCTTATTTTCAAGCTACAAAACACTAACCCCTATGATTTCCCACAGCAACACACATTCATGTGAATAATAGCATGACTCACTAAGGAGACAAAAGATGTTTAAAGAATCAAAGAAGAGGAGGTGGAATGAGGGTTTTTAATTGATGCTCAAGGCAGAAAAGGAGAATGTTCTAGACTTAGTAAGCCTACCGAACTGCACGAAGGAGTTTGTATCAGCAAAGGATAATCTTGAATCTAAATCATTTCTGCGTTCCATATGTATATTTCCAAGAATGGAAGTAGCTTAAGTGAATATCTTCAATTGAAAAATAAAATAGCTTGGATAAATTTATCATCAAGTGGAATATTATTTTAAAAAAATGAACAAATACAATATATAGACGCATGTGCCATAAAAATGAGTGAGAGAATCATACACAATAAACAAAGGAGGTAATTCATATAGACCTTCTTGATTGAGGTTCTAACATAATTCAATTAAAAAATATGACTATAAAAGGGCTAGTGGCGATTACAGTGCAAAATAATATGTAATATAAATATATATAGGGAAAGAATTCTAGTTGTTCTGATCGAAAGTTCACACAGTTGACCCCACAAACTTGGGGATGAGGCTTGTTATTGTTGTTCTCAATCAAGATGATGATAATGTAAAAAAAGAATTTCTCTAATGCTGTTGACAGATAGGGAAAAAAGTGCAGGTTTGGGCTTATGTAAAATCACATGTTTTATGGATAACAATGCCAACCTTTAGCTTTCAGGAAAAACAGTGGTTAAGTTCACCAGGAAAGGCTCAAATATACACCTCAGCACCATAAAAGAAATCACAACTCAAACCATTCAGAGAGAATTGTCTTAACCAGAAAAAGTAAATCTACAATATTGCATGGTAACTTTAAAGCTCATAATAGTCAATATAGAAGCTTTCCTCCCATAATCAACAACAGGTGTGCACCAAATGTACCCATTGGAAAAAAGATAAAATTAAGTGCTAACTTCCTTATTAGACAAATTATAGACCTATTCTATTAAATGTAAGAGACAACTTTCATTTACAAGTGTAGAGAAAGTAATACCTATCAAGGATAACCCAAGCTGCATGATACTTTGTAAGCTCTTGTAAAATAACCTGTTTAATTGGAAAACCTGCACTGACTTTGACATCTATGCTTACCTGAACATATATTTGAAAATTAAAATTAGCAGCATATTGAACAGTTGAAAACGAGAAGAAAAACTTGTAATCTATGAACTAGAAGCTAGAGAGGAAGGAAGAAGAAGGAGAAGAGAAGAAGAGAGAGTGAATTTTTACGGCAGAAGACTTGTCTCCATTGGAGACCCTAAATTGATTTTATTCACTAAAAGGAAGAGTTTACAATATTGCCCTTCTAATAGAACAAAAAGAGATAAAACATGATAACTAATTTTTACAACATACTAGCTAAAATAATAAGATATTCAACACTCCCCCTCCAGATGATGCATAGATATCCTTATGCCCATCTTGCTAACTATACGATGGAAATCTTTATAAGGCAACCCCTTTGTGAACATATTTGCAATCTGGTCTTTAGATTTTTATAAAAGGTATTTTCAGCAATCTACAGGTCAACTTCTCCTTTATGATGTGTCTATCAATCTCGAGCATTATTTATTGCAGCTTTATTGTTACAATAAAGATTGATTAGTGATCCATCATATAGCCCTAATTCTTGGACTAGTTTCCTCAACCATAAAGCCTCACACAATCTATGTGCCATTGCCCTATCTTTTGCTTCAACGTTAGATCTAGAAATAACTAATTGCTTTTTGCTCCTCCAACTAACTAAATTTCTCCCAAAGAAAGAGGCATATCTAGTTATTGACATTCTATCATCCTGAGATCTAGTCCAATCTACATTAGTATAAATTTCAATTTTAAAACTTTCACTCTTTAAGAATAGCAATCCCTTTCTTGGAGCAAACTTTAAATATCTCGGGATTCGAAATACAGCCTTTAGGTGAGGAATATGAGAATCATGCATAAACTTACTTACAATGCTAACTACATAGGCAATATTGGGTCGCATGTGTGAAAGATAGATTAGTTTGCTAACTAGTTTTTAATATCTCCCAACATCAACCAACTCTTCAACCCCATTTCTCAATTGCTGATTTTGTACAATGGGAGAAACTGCAAGTTTGCAACCTAACATCCTTGTTTACTGAAGAAGATCAATAACATACTTCCTTTGATAAATGAATATGCCTTTATTGGATTTGGCCATCTCAATTCCTAGGAAGCGGTTTAGCCTCCCTAAGTCTTACATCTTAAACTCTTTAGCTAAGTGGGTCTTGGGTTTGTTGATCTCAACTTGGTCATTACCAATTATTACAATATCATTAACATAGATGATGAGGATGGTGATTAGGGCACCCAAGGGTGGGCATAACCCGTCCAACTCAACTAAAGCTGATTTTAAAAATACTATATGGGTTAGGTTGGATCAGGTCGGGCCACAGGTAGAAATAAGTAACAATTCAGTTTTAGATGGATGTAATCGGTCAGGTTCGAGTTAAGAAATTTCAACCCGCAGTAACCTGACTTAACCTGATATTATTTCTAAAACTTACACTATAGAGAGAGGATGCCGTTTCATTTTAACCCATTTTCCCTAATTCATTTCCTTAATTTGATTCTTTAAAGTCTCCCCTTCGGTCTCAAACACGATTTTCTCTTCTCACTTCTAAGTTCTTACTTTTGAGTTCTCTCCTCTAAGTTCTCTACACGTCCTCCTCCTCGTCGACGTTGTCGTCATGGGTGAAAATACTTTGGAAGAAAATGTTGCAACTTGCAAGCTTTAATAGCTTTTTCAACTCTATCTTGTGCAAATTTAGAGGTAGAGAACAAGAACGAGATCTGGATGGATTGTGTGGCCATCACCTGAGCCATAATAAGAGGGAAATAGAAAAAGATAGACTCAGGTGCCTTTGAGCCTCCACTATATAAGCACATTGCAAGAAACAAAACAAGATAGACACAGAGAAATGGCATTGCTTGCTGTGCCCACTTAAGTTCCCTTTGTAGCAATCGAATAGAGAGAGAGTTGAAGGTAGATGATTTGAAGGAGGTTTTAAGATGAGGAAGAGCCGAAGAGCTAACAAGAACCTCGTTTCAATTGTTCGATTGTTTACAATTTGTTTCCTAAATCTCAATTCCCGAAATGTGGGAGAGAGGTATTTTTTTACTTACCAAGTTGTTCAATGAGATATTGAGGTCCAAAAAGATGCTAGATAAATAAAGGAAGAGTACATTAATATCCATTTATAAGAGTAACGGGGATATTCAGAATTATGAAAACTACCAGGGGATTAAACTCATAAGTCATACTATGAAACTTTGGGAAAGAGTGATTGAACACAGATTAAGAAAAGAGACTCATATATCAGAGAACCAATTTGATTTTATGTCAAGAAATTCAACCACGGATGCTATATATTTTTTACCAAATTTGATGAAACGGCACCGAAGGAGAGAGAAAGACTTGCATATGATTTTCATTGACTTGGAAAAAGCTTATAATAGATTACCAAGGAAAGTTCTATGGAAGGCATTGGAAAAGAAAGGTGTCCCTTATATTCTCGCTATAAATGATATATAGATGAGGTTATAATAAGTGTGAGAACTCAGAAAGGGGTGACAGAAGATTTTTCCATAAAGATCTGTTTGCATCAAGGGTCATCCTTAAGTCTATATTTTTTTACTTTAGTAATAGATGTGCTTACTAGACCAAGATGCAGTCTCAAAATGTATACTCTTTGCAGATGATATAGTCCTAATAGAGGAGTTAAGAGAGGAAGTTAATTATAAATTGAAAATATGAAGAGAAGCCTTAAAATCAAAGGATTTCCGTTTAAACAGGAGTAAAACAGAATATATAAAGTGTAAATTTAGCAAAAGTGAGTAAATAATGATTTGAAGATAAAATTAAAAAGTATAGTATACTACAAGTGTCTAGGTTTTGGTATCTTGCATCGATTTTACAAAGTAATAGAGATTAATGAAGATGTCACATATAGGATCCAAACTGGGTGGATGAAATGGAGAAATGCCTAGAAGTCATTTATGATCGCAAAATATTTAGCAAACTTAAAGGAAAGCTTTACCGAATTACTATTACACCAGCTACGCTCTATAATAGTGAGTACTAAGCTCTGAAAGATAACACAAGCAAAAAATGGGAGTGACAAAAATAAGAATATTGAGATGAATGAGTAAACATATAGGAAAAGACAAAGTTCAAAATGATTGTATTTGGAAAAGAGTTAGTGTGGCACCTATCGAGGAAAACATAACAGAAATTCGGTTATGGTGGTTTGGACATGTGCAAAGAACCGCAAAGGCTCCAGTGAAAAAAGTTAATCAAATATTTATGAGCCCAATAAAGAGACGTAGAGGAAGAACAAAAAGGACACTTAAAAAGGTTATAAAAAGAGAATAAAGAAAAGGCATATATAAAAAGGCCTAAAACTGCTTTCATATATCTATGCATAAAATACATCTTTCACTCGTTATTGGGATTTCCATCACTATTTTTTGCAGGGGCCAGCTCTATGGTTTGCATGTTGGATGTTAAGGCTATTAAGCATGAGTTTATTGGACATTCTTGAACTCAGGATGGTACAAGTGGTTGAATCCTCATTCTTGTATTTTCTCAAAGTCAATCCCACTGCTTTTGGAGGAGGTACTCTTTTTCCCCCTTTTATAAGGAGCTCACTTCCTGTACCTACATTTCTGAGCCACACCATCTCTCTTAGTGATGAACTTAGGTCAGTGATGTTCTTTCTGTGTTTCAATACAAAGATCAAAGATTATGGAAATCTTTTTGGCCTTCATCTGCACCACACTGGCCTCCTGCACACCAAACTTTATCTAAGACTATAATTTTGCTTTATAATTTGGGCTTACCATCTTTTTCTTTCTTTTATTGAATCTCACTTGCGGAAGTTGCTAGGGTAAAGGACATAGAAGAAACCAATACGTACCATAAATCACAAAAGAAAACCCATTAAGCTCCCTTACTAGAAGAGTGAATGAGTTTTTATTGACAAACATAGTCTACATGGTAGTCTTTTCATAAAGGTCATATTTAGATATTAAAAGCCTTGGTCATAACACTACAATACATGATCATTACCCAGAACAGATGCCATACACATGTACATAATAACAGTGGAAGTTTATGTTGTAATGGCACTCAGTCATACAAAAGCATTTGCCGAGCTATTATGTTTGTTACCTGCATAATTAAGCATGCAGACGAGTAGCATGATATTTGTAAAAATCTTTTGGAGTTTATACTTACCCCTTCCTTTCCATACTCTTCCTGACTTGGCAGAAGTATGTTTGCGTATGCATTAAATTTTCTTCCAACTTCTTCCTCAATTGCCCATAAGTTTGTGCCACCAAAAGACTCCTCGCATGCTAATGTCTGATATCCCACTGTCAACCCATGGGAAGGAACAGAAGAGTCATACAGTAAGTAGACCGCATATTGAGGGCAAAATAACTTCCCGTCGGCACTCATATAAATAGTGTGAATGTGAACAAGCAAAAAAAACAGAAATTTCAATGCATTGGAAGCTCTACAATTGAAATCTTTAGCTCAAAGAGTGTCAAAATCATGATTATATTTTGAAAGTAACAAAAATTTTTCATCAATGTATATAATAACAATTATCATGTGAGAATTTGGTTGATATAATATTTTTAGCTATATCATAACTAATCAAGTAACATTCAATCAGTTACTAACACGTATAGAAAGTAACCCTCGTACAGTCCCAAATGTTGAGTGCTCTATGTTGATTGACTAAATTCCAGTATAGACACATGCAAATATCATGACACTACAGTTTCTTTTAACAAAGAAGTAAATACTTACGGGGGTGAGGCACCTTATGCAAGATGCCAAGCACAAGCAACCTGCAACCGGCAGAGGGAATGTCATCCCTGCTTCGAATTTGATCAACGATTTGCTTGACCTCGTTCTCACTGCGGTCTTTGGTAGCATCACATGCAACGATAGCATAATACGTTGGAGGCGGGGTCTCCATGGGCAAAGTTAAGTAAAATCCACGAGTGGGTATTCAAATTAGAAGCCCCATCTTTTGCTCCAAATTCTTCTCCGCCTTCTAATGATGGAGATGGGATATAAAGCTTGGATTTTAATAAAAAGAAGTGCGGTTCCGTAGAAAAGTACAGAACTTGATATTTCAGATTGAGTCCGATTGCCCAATGATTCCCTGGCAGAAGTTCTATCTCCTCCTATACAAATTTTTATACCGACAACAACATTCATCTTTCTCTTTCTCTCTCTTCGATCTATTGAATGAGAGAATTCCGACGATACCAAGAATAATATGCTTGAGGATATTCTTGATATGGAAATGGCGGGAAACTTGCCGTCTTTAGCAGTGTTAATGGGGGAAAAGTACGAGGAACCTGAAGACAGATTATGATTCGTGAGGGGAGCAGTTGACTCGGACATGCTCCGGAAGATCCTAGATTCTCGCTTTTTTTAGTATTAAATTAAACTATTCCAGTATTCCTTCCCGGCACACTGCTGTTCAGTTTTCACCTCCCCTGCTCCTGTCCTGTTTTGTGTATATATCAGTGATATCACCTCGAATGCCATCCCTCTCCGCCGCTTCTCTAAGCCTGAACGACAACTCCAAGTAATATACACCGCTTCTATGTCTGCCCTGCACGTGACTTCATTTGGGTTTAATCTGAGTGAGATCACCAGACCTACGTAACGTTCCAGCATTGGCCATCACTTTGCAGTGAAAATATTATAGAGAAATTATATTTTTTATTCAAAACATTTTATTTAATTTTATAAATTAGATTCGTTATCATTTGATGCATTAATCCCATATTTAGACATGATCTCACCCATCTAATAATGGTAAATCAAAAATTAGTTTTAATCATAATTTTTTGTAAAAACGAAATTGCTCAATATAATATATATTTAAATAATAAAAAAAATAAAATAAAATTACATAAAACTTTTTTATACTATATCTTAAGTATACTGTATATTTTTTATTTATTTAATTAGACTTTTACACTTTATAATTTATATAAATAATCTTTAACAGTTTGAAATCGTTAAGAATTTAATTAAATCAATCAAAAACGATATATCATTTAGAATTTATAAGCAACAATCAAATCATAAATGATATGTTATTTTTGACTAACTTAATTATTTACACAAATTATAAAATGTAAGATTTTAATTAATTAAATTAAAAATATAAGATATTTTTTACATTTAGGGTATCATGCAAGAAAATTTTATGTAATTTCTCCTAAAAATAATTTAGTTATAACTTACCAAAAAAATAGTTTAGTTATAGCTCCATGCAATTTTATAAATATATGGTTTTGTGTGTGTGCAATAAATGTTGACGCAATCATACACAGTTTATTAAAGCAGTAATTCAGTGATACAACAGTTGAGAATATGAATTTTTTGAAAAAAAAAAATAGCATTACTTAGTTGAGTAAAAAGTACTCTCAAGTAATCTGATTATACTCTTGAAGTGATTATCTTTGGATTTAGTTGGTTTTACATTGTAATTATAAAATTTAATAAATTAAATAATAAAAATTATTTTAAGTAAATATTTTATTAAATTTTATTTATGAGAATAATAAAATTATACTTAGATATTTATATTATAAAACAATTTATTTATTCTCATAAATTATATTTATAAAAATTTACTTAAAAATTTAAATTATCAAATTTCATTATTCAATAATAATAACATTTTATATTTATTTTTATGAAGTTTTATGAGTCCATTTTATAGGTTTAACATTTTTCGTTATAAAAAGCCCAATGGTTGTATTGTAGGTAGACTATTCTTATGGGAAAACAATAATTTTCTGATTTCATTATGCTGGGATTTTCTTGTTCTGTGGCTTGGAATAATTTCATGCTTGGAAGTTTGAGGATTATATATTGCGGCATGTCCCTGGAAGCTAAGTTTAATTTGTTCCAATTACTCAGCAAACTGTCATTAAATTATGGATTATTATAAACCTTACAGAATCGTATGACTGATGTTTGAAACAGACCTGAGCAAGGAGATAGATGTGCTTTGTAAGTTATACATCGATATTAGATATCCTAACTTTTCTATTTTTTGATTTTGATATTTTTTATATTTTTATTTTGTACAAATAGTTAAGTTGTGGGTGTTAATTTTTTTTTTCATTAACATTTTTTAGCTTAATTTTATTTTTATTTTTTACTTAAATCACCATAATTTTAAATTTTTGAATTATAAATGAATTGTAAATGGTATACTATTAATTTTATTGATAATTATCTATTAGTATTTTATTTTATAAAATACACTATTCACTTTAAAATATTTCAATCTTTTGTAAATGATATTAAAGTAAATCTTTGGGATGTAAAAGATTTCCTTTTAAAAAAAAAGCTTTGCAATGTGAATATCAAATATGCCAAGTATGATAATAAGTTCATAACCAAAATACTCTCATGGCATTGCGTGGACTTGGGATATTTTTAGTAAAAGTGCTACTCTCATTTTTTATTTTTAATACATTTTTTACAATTAAACAATATATTATTAATATGTTAGATCTCAAAAAATTTAATAATTTAAATATTATATTATATAAATTAAGAGAAAATAATATCATTAAAATAACAATACCATTTTAATAAAGACAATCACTAATAACTATAATTTTACATGACAAGAATGCCAAGCTCAAATAATTACAGGATAACTTTTAAACTTATCCTTAATCATGTTAAGGCATACAATCAGAATATCTGATATTGTGTAGCTTTTACCGTTACACTAACCTTTTATCTGGCGCAAACTCTTTAACATGTTTGCAACAAGTCAATACTTAGACACATGAGCGAATCCAAAAATTTTGAGTTGTAGAGACAATAAATAAATAATATATAAAGAATATAAAATATAATGTAGTTAAATTTTATTATAAAGTAATAAAAGATAAGTAATTCTTTATATAAGAAAAGATTATAATAATTTTTATCTCACAAAATATTTAATTATTTTCAAATTTTAAATAGCATTAAGGTGATTAAAAATGCTTAATGAGAACAACAATATAAAAACATACATCTAACATTAAAATTTAAAGGAGATAATGAGATATTTACCCCACAAACTTATACATAGGTCCGCCGATGCTTGGACAGACCCAACATCCACTGATTCATTGTGCATATTCAAAGGACAATTCAATCGAGCATTTGGAAAGAGTATACCTGAAATGTCTTTCCCTTCAAAATCCTAATGAAATTATTAATTAGGGTGAAATTCAGATAGATTACATTGCATAACACAAATTTTGATTGACGGAAGAGGGAAGAAAACAAAAGAACAAATATATCAAGTATTAATCTATGTATGTGGAACTCCAGTGTCTATGCTTCTTATTGAGCTTACCATTAAAATATTTTATTTCATTAGGGTAATGCATGTCTGACAAAAAGTGGGATACTATATTCACAAAACATAGGAATGACTGTTATATCTATTAAATTATATAATTTAATTTATAAAATTTAATAATTTATATTATTTTAAATAAAATTTTTATAAAATTTAATTTATAGAAAGAGAGACTGATATTATTAATATCTTTGTGTGTGTCTACATTCAATTAATTCATGAACTTAACCATTGATGTTTGAAATGTTAATCTTTATCATGACTTTATTCTTAAACTCCACATTGATTACAAATTTCTTGGAAGCTCTCCTCCCACTAAAAATTGGACACAAAATTGACTCAGAATTTTGTGTCCAGCCTTGAATGGTGTGGACTCCATATCATATGATATGGGGACTACACCATCTAAGAGTGGACAAAAAAATTATACAAAATTTTGTGTCCAGTTTTGGGTGGAAAGAGCACTGCTCGACTAGATATACCAACAAGCTTATCTTACAACACATGCACAAGCCTTTACGACTTCATATAGTCTTGTACTTTAAATGGCATGTTTGGAACTATAAATCTAGCCTCTTAACCCTTTTATTTAATAGTTATGACGATTGTTCTGTTGAATTAGTTATATCTACAGAGGAACATCAGAAGGGTAAATTTTGGGATGCTTGTTGATGGTTTCTCAAAGTTGTTCCTCTTGCTCCTGAAGGTTTGATGGTCACTGGTCATAAACGTCATTGAGAAGGTCCTCAAGGTGGAGGTTTCGGCTTTTTCTCTGCGACCTGAATCGCTTGCAATAACTGCAGGCGACCCGCATAATATCAGAGTAGAATGTCAAAACAGGTTGGTGTGTAAAAAGATAGACTAGGAAAATATAATTGCAGTGTGCAAAAACTGATTTAATGACCTGCTTCTTGACACTGCTTCGAAGCTCCAATTCATGGTCGTCAACCCACCAACCTCTCCTTTCTACCCATCTTTTGAATCTAGTTACAGGAATTCGTGCCGTTTTCCAATCTTCAATCTCATCACTTGGCCTAATACTTGGTTGAGTCATCCGATGTGGAGTGGTGTCCTACTCTATACATGAGTGCCTGCGCAGTTATTCGCTTAAGGTTGGTGAAACACTGAAATAGAGTGGCATGAAAGACAACGATTGTACATAAGCATGAAGGAGCTGAATTAAACCTCAATTAAAGGTGTGCTCTTTTCACTAATAGCCATTTCACGAGCAGCATGAACTGATAAACAGCAAGAGCATCATTTCCATCAACCCCGATACCCTTAATCCCGTGTGCTTGAGCTTTAACAACAACACCATCACCTACCAACACAGGACAAAGAACCAAAACATGAGCTTCCTAGATTTCTAATTTATGCTGATGCCAAATGGACTAATAGCATTTCTTTTTTTTCTTGGAACATAAAAATGTTTAGGGTGAAGGACGGATATTCCATTTTAAGGCCAACATGTTAGAAGTTTCAATAAAGTTTTAAAGTAGTACTTACAAATAGCCTACTAAGAAGAAGGACTAGTAGAAGGATTTAAATCTAAACTAAGTATTTCGAATTTTACCAGCTAAACCAACCTAGTTGGCAGATTAGGGATTCATGTTGTATAAAAGAACCAAGGGTACAAAGGAAAAAAAAAACAAGAAAGAGAAGGAAGATGAAATGAGTACTTCGAAATTGTTCTTCTATGGGGGTACTCATGGCTCATCCATTGTTGCAACAGATAAATATAACAGGGGCTTCCATGGCTGCAGTAAAATTTAAACCGCCGTGGAAGTCTCCCTGGAATATTTGATCAAATCAGATAGAGCAATGAGCAATCAATTTTCCATTATGGTAGTACTAAAAAGAAATGGATGATTCAATTGCAACCTCACTAGTGCCACCATCCCCACAACATGTGACAACACAAGCGATTTTTCCATCCATTTTTAGGGAACAGGCAACGCCCACAGCTTAAGAAAGTTGTGTTCTTAATTGCTTGCAAAACAACATTAACCTTTTCAGATTTCATGTCTACAGTAAGATGGCCTATTAACAATTTGATTTACAATGATTAATATAACATGTTCCAATAGGGCTTGATTTATCTTACGCAATGGGGGATGACACCGTGAAGTAGTTGTGCTTTTTAGGCCCGTAATGCATAGGCATCGGCCCGCCTTTTCCATAGTCACTAGCATTTCCAGAACACTGGTTGGTAAACACTTGCAGCGTAAATCCACGCCACAATAGTACTCCAGGCTCGCCGTACTGGCAACACATTAGACAATTACATATGCATCACTGCCAATGGGCATGGGATAAAGAATGCCAACAAATATTCTCAATTGGTAAACCATTTATGAATCAGAATTGGACTTGCTTCGAACAAGGGGAGCAAAAGCCCAAAACGACCCAATTTATACCAGTTCAGGTTGTTTTGGTCACTTAATTTATACCATTGAAGTGAGGTAGAAGGAAATTCTTCCTTGTCTTTGCACTCCATAGAATATGCTGTCCATAACCATTTCAGAATACATCTTTATAGCCATTTCCTTACTGACCTATTGGATGCATAGTTTTATTGTTGAACAATCAGTGCTGGGAAAAACAAGCTAATCATATTCCAATATTTGATCCAATTTGAGAAAATACCAAACTCCATCAAACTTTTGTTGCAGAGATACCTGTACATAATCGCTGTATGCCATGGGCTCTCCATTGTCATCCAGAACTCGAAAACAAGGCACCCTTTTCTGCTCAGACTCACAAATGAATCTCATTTCAGAAGTAAATCCAACTTTCCCACCAGGAAAATCCATGGCCTGACACAGCAAGAGACAGAAAAGTATAACTTGACAGACCCAATGTAGCCCAACTTTCTATCCCAAGTGCAAGAATCGTGTGTCTCTAAGGTCCGACAACAAGACGGCAAAAGCCTGTTGGTAGAATTTGGGACTGGAATTCTGGAAAATAGGGGCCGCATTGAATTCAAACGCACTAATTAGACACGAAAACCCGCACGATTGTCTGGAAACTTTCTTGGACATGGTACATGTTTCGGACCACTTAATCAATAAACATTAGGAAAAGGGTGTCCCAATTGTCCTACTTCTACAATCTTAATTTTATTAAATCTTTATTTAAAATATTCAGACAATTAATTTATTAAATTTTATAAATTTAATAAATCTAACAATTTAATTTAAACTTTATGAACATATTGTATGAAGCATTTAGCAAGAATATTTTTGCTTCCTTGCCCTACCTGAACGCTTTAGTGTCATATTTTATACCCAATAGAAAAAAATGAACAGTCCCACTCTCACAATTCTAAGAGTCACATAATCTTCGTACCTTTTGCCCCACTACCATTTATTGGCTGGCTGTGTGATTGACCTACACAACTAATCAGTGGCCATAGAATAAAGAATGAGAGGATTATGTGATATGTGAGTTGTGGGGAAGAATTACTCAAAAAGCACCGCGTTATTATCAAAAGTAGAATTTTAGTAAATTTTTACTTGAAAGTATTAAAAATATTAAATTTATTAAGTTTTAAGAAATTAAATTACAAAATCTACAAATTTGATAACAATCTTATATTAAATGAAAGTTTAATACTCACACATTAGGTGAAGGTACTTTATATTGGTCTTTTTAAAGTGGAGAAAGAAAGCAAAAAATTGTTGTAAGTTAGTGAAGCAAATAAATCCTTACAAAAGGCTCTAACGGTCATTCAACTTGTAAGTTTTATAATTTAATATATAAAATTTAATAAATTTAAGAATTTAAATTTTTAAATAATTATTTAATTAAATTAAATTTATAAATATAAAAAATAGAAAGAAAGAACTGTGCGAGTGTGCATATCCCCCCACAAGAAGCCAAGAACCATGGAAACATCCATGGGCTCAGTGAGTGCCCGTTGAGCTTAGCCCAAACCATTAAGAAAACATTATCCCCGACCCCGAAGAGGGGATCAGCATACAAACCCCACGGCCCCTAAACCTGTCACTTGAACCAAAAAAGATGGAAGTAGCATGCAACACGTTCAAAGTTGTTTTCATTTGGAGTGGTGTTATATGTACATATACCATTCAGTACGTTCAAATTACACTGAGACAGAAATGAAAACCGAAACGCAAAGCAGTGTCTCATTTTTTATTTTTACTTAAGTGTACTGTAAGTGTATTACTTAAATGTGTACCCAAAACATTTTCCTTCCATTTAAAAGCGTATCATTAGAATAAGTGCCTTGGCAAAAGCATTTCCTAATCCAAGTTTAGATTAAAAAATTGACCAAAAAAACTGATCAACCCAGTTATGAACTTCGAAGATGAACAGAATTACAAAGCGAGACACCCGTATGGAAGTTGTGACGGTGCAAAGTAGGTGAATCAAGGAGCAAATCTTGTACCTGCTTTCGTCATCATAGCCATTCAAAAGAGTCGTTGTAATTGTGTCTGAGTTTCGCTGGGTTCATAACGGGGGAAGGAAGAAAGGTTATTAGCTGAGTTGTTGCCTAATAGCGGACGTGCTTTTTCGACAAAAGGAACTAGAAATGAATTAGAAGAATTAGCATAGCAACGAAAGGGCGAAAAAGAAGAGCTCTGGTTAACAACTCCCAACAAGGCCAGGTGATGGGTAAAGGCAGTTCTGGAGGACCTTCCCAATAACCAGGCTGCAGCCATTGCAAACCCGGATGGAGCAAATTGAGGGCCAACATTCAAGAGCACGTAGTCGATGGCAATCAAAGACGAGATTTTGGTTAAGTTAGAGACGATCATTTGAGATATTATTGATGGTAGAAGAGGGGGCAGATGGACAAGTTCCAGTTTCGCACGTATTCATATGTTAGTTGGAAACGTGTCTATTGTGGGGACTGAGGATGGAGGGGACATGGAGCTGTTACGGGAAATACCTATATATATAAAACCTGAGTAACACAATTTGTATAACGTTTTTTGTATAATAAATATATTAAAGTGTATTAAACATACTTGATTCATTTTTATTTTATCTTATGTCGTGGGGACACGTCAGATGGGCATTTGCTTCAGCATTTGGACAACAACATTATCCCAACATTTCTCAGATGATGATGCCCATCAGCAAACCTCTTAATTGTCTCCGTCCTAATTATAGCATATAGCATTACTTATGGTGTTCCATGAATCTCTCCCTTTGATTTCCTTCAATATTTACAAGGAATCATTAATAAATCCAACATTTGCATACATTTCGAGTAAGAGTCTTTCTGATTGTTAAAATCGGGTCAGGAATTGATATTGTGCCTTCTAATTCCAAATTATTTTTATGTCTATTAAAATTGGAATTCTAATTCTATATTATAATTATAAGGAATTGAAAAATGATTAGAAGATATAATTCTCAATTCTTCACTTGCCCCCTAATAATTCTAATTATAAAGAAAAAAAATTAAAAACTTTTCAAAATTCATAATCCCCTTCCACCATTACTACTATCATTGCTATTACCACAAACTAACATTGACATTATTGATATTATCAACATTATCACTATCATCACTAATAATATTACTACTATTATCATTATCACTATTATCATTATCTAAGTCATTACTATTATTGTTACTACTATCATTACTACTGCTCTTGTCACAATCATATTCATTATTATCACCGCCACCACAATTATTGAATCACCACCAGTTGCCCTTAGTCATCGCCAACACTGCCACTAAGTTACCATCGTTGCCATTATTGTTGGACAACCACTATTCTTATCGACACCATTCTGAGCGACAAGCCCTTAACCCCTGGTCTTGCTTTGCAACTATCTGCCCAACTCCAACTAAAAATTAGCTGTGATCATTTCTACCCAAAAAGTAGGTGACATCTTATGTATACAAATTTTCACCCCAATGCAGTTCCAATTAGAAATATAGCAGCAGAAAATGACGAAGCTAATCTGCTACGCCCCAATCATATGATGCCATACCATCAAATTTTTATGCAGTTTGGAAGTAATGTATACAATAAACTGCAAGTTTGCTCGAGTGCATCAAACCAACTTGGGAATAGGGCCCTCTTTCAATAGTGAATATCTATGCTGCATTCTGCTTGTGTAAACTCCAACTGAACAAATAACACAAAAGTATCTTCTTATTGATTAGAACGCAGCTTTCTGCTTATCTTTTCTCTTTTTTTTTTTCCTACCTCACTTATTGCCATAATAGGGAGAAATTCTTATCTAACTATGACATATATTCATTTTGTGCACTGCACCAACATAATTAAATAGTTGGTTTCACAAACACTAAACAGTGAGATTCGGTGATAAAAATATCATAAAAATTGTTCCCAAGTTAATATTCTGGCCCCTTCTGTGTATTGTTCCCAAGTTAATATCCTGCCCCTTCTGTGTAATAGTATTCTGGGTGTTGCGCATCATGGTAAATAATATGCTGAAAATACCAATGGAAATTGAGATAGGCCTTAATTGGGTTTTCTTGGTTCTGGTAGCTGTCAAGCTCAGAGGTTCAATATACCTTGACCTATAATCATCCGCTTTTGCTGGTAATACATTCTATCACATATACTTGGAGAATGAAAGCAGATCTAACTCCGTTAGAACTCAAATCGCAAGATGCAGAAGTTGCTTCCATCTACAATCCATACTTCAAACAAATATCTGGTCGAGATATTCCAAGACGGTACCTCTCCAAAATGACTGAATGTTTCACTATTATATGATCTCTGCAAATTGAAACTTAAAACTCACAGCATGCTAAATGGCCCTTAGAAACCATTTTCAGTTGGCACTTTCGAGCTACCAGAGTAGTTAGCCCCTTTTCTTCGCATGTGTTTGTGATGTAGTGATGTGTTACCTTAAAACCTTTACTGCTTGCACTTGAATAAGTATCCCTTTTGTTTCATAGTTAAATATGAGAGAATGATGCGCCCCTTTACCTTCATCTATCTTCTTTCAGCAAAACCAGAGATTGTTTCATAGTTAAATATGAGGGAATGATGCGCCCCTTTACCTTCATCTATCTTCTTTCAGCAAAACCAGAGAATCTCCTGGTCACTGTAAGTCTGTATACACAATACTGCATCGAGGTGTTAATTTGATGAGCACCATACAGACAGGCGATGTGTTACCTTAAAACCTTTACTGCTTGCACTTGAATAAGTATCCCTTTTGTTTCATAGTTGAATATGAGAGAATGATGCGCCCCTTTACCTTCATCTATCTTCTTTCAGCAAAACCAGAGATTGTTTCATAGTTAAATATGAGGGAATGATGCGCCCCTTTACCTTCATCTATCTTCTTTCAGCAAAACCAGAGAATCTCCTGGTCACTGTAAGTCTGTATACATAATACTGCATCGAGGTGTTAATTTGATGAGCACCATACAGACAGGCCTTCATCATATTTCTCCTTGGTAGAGAGGTTAATATCAGGCCTATATGATTCTCTGACAAGTGTGTTAGTCCATGGCATATACTTGCAATCTGAACGCAGATTAACTTCTGGCTCCTATGCCCAATTAAAAATGTAGCATCCTTGTACGATGAAAGCTGCAAATTGAAATAGAATTAATGCTTAAACTCATTAATTTGTTGTTTAATCCATTCTCCCAGTCTTGAGCACCCATGTTTCTTACAAGCGTCAAGGGCTCTTGTCAACATTGGAATAGTGGGTTCTATTGGCATTGTCTTCATAAAATTCTCAAGATTATCCATGTACCCATGCCGACTGTAGAGTTCAATAATGCAGTAATAGTGCTCCAGCCGCGGCAGGACACAGTACTCATTGCTCATTGACTTAAAGCAGTGGACACCAAACTCAACAAGGCCTTCTTCTACACAAGCAAGCAGAATACCCTGAAAGGTCACATGGTCTGGTTTGATTCCTTCCTCTTCCATTAAGGTAAACAGTTCTAGTGCTTCTCTACCCCTATGATTGTGACAGCATCCCATAATAATAGTATTCCAAAGGATCACGTCTCTAGAAGCTGCCCCCTTAAGAACCTCAACAGCATACTCATGCTGACGACATTTAGAATACATGTAAATCAAAGCAGTTCTGATTACAGTATCCATATGATATCCATGTCTAATCATGAATCCATGAATTTGTTTGCCATGGTAAAGTGAAAAGGTATTTGCGCAGGCTGCCAAAAGGGTTCCAAAGGCATAACTAGTTGGTTTTGTCTCCCACTGCATCTCTGAAAATATTGTTAAGGCTTGTTCGCTATACTGATGATGAGCATAGCTAGTCAGTAAAGCATTCCAAGAAACCCTGTCACGCCAATGACTCATTTCGTTAAACCAAATTCTGGCACTGTTCAAGTTCCCACATTTACCATACATGTTAAGAAGGGCATTGCCAACCATGAGGTTGGAGTGGAAACCATGTCGATAGATATAACCATGAATCTGTTTCCCCAAATCATGATCTAAAAGACCAGTAGATACATTTAACATCAAACTAAGAGTGACATGATCTACATCTTCAGTTGTATCAAGCATGAGATATACAAAATCTTTTGCCTCCAACCATTTTAGGAAACGGGTATATCCAGCCAACATTGCATTCCAGGAGATCACATTACGTTCAGGCATCTCATTAAAAAGTTTTCTTGCCTCCTGAGTTTTTCCACTCAATGCATACCCTGACACAATTGAAGTCCAACAGACTAAATCTTTTGAATCAAGCTGATAAAAAATTTTAGAACCATCTTTTAATTTGCCACACTTAACATACATATTGATAAGAGAGCTTGAAACGATATTATCCCCTAGCAAGCCTAATTTAGTAAGAACTCCGTGTATTTGCATCCCCTCGTTGAGTGCTGTTATACTTGAACAGGCAACAAGAGCATTAGAGAAGGTAAAATTCAATGGCCTGATTGCTGCAGTAAACATCTGAGAAAACATGAAAATTGCCTCCCATCCATCACCAATATCAAGATATCGCCTCACAATCACATTCCAAGTGACTGCATTTGGATACTGGATCTCATGAAACATTCTGCGGGCATCACTCATAATTTCGCATTTAGCATAGACATCAACAAGGGAGCTCCCTAGTATTACATTGGCGCAAAGACCGTATTTGGTTATAAGCGCATGTATTTGCCTCGAGAGATGAAGCTCAAATAACGCAGCACAAGAGCCAAGAACGCTAGCAAATGTGATTCTATTAGCACATACACCTGACCCATACATACACTGGAATAATGACAACGCCTCATCAGGGAAAACCCCCCGCGAATAGGCCGTGATCATTGCATTCCAAGACCCTCCGTCTCTCTGAGGCATTTCTTCAAACAGTTCCCTGGCATCGTTCAAATAACCGCATTTCCCGTAAGTCTCAATAGCTCGGTTCAGTAGAAAGATAGGTGGGGTGGGAGAGAATGTAACCAAATGGGACTCGAGCTTCCGGGCCTCAATAATGGCACGGTGGGTGGAACAGACTTGGAAGAGATAAGCATACAGAGAATAAGGGAAACCTTCTGGAAAAGCAAAGAGAACAGAAATGGCTTTCTGGAAGCGACCCGCTTGGAGGTAATTGAGGATTGTCTTCGTTACTGCTTTGGCGCTGGCGGAATCGGGTTGAGGCTTCAGGTTTCGGAGGTGCGGGAGATGGTTGAGTACAGAGGTGCCACTGAAACCCATGTCACCATGGCTGCAAATATTTCTCACTTTATTTAACTTTCTAAAGAGCTGTGTTATGTGTTTCTCCAAGTTTTCGCTACATCTCTTCTCATTTTTTTTTTCTTCTTTCAATATTTCTATGAGTAGCTGTCAAGCCATTGTACTGATTTCAAATGTAAAAAGCATTATTTTTTTTATTTTCTATATTTCTTTATATCATATTTAAATTTAATATATAATTTTATTATTATTATCTTTTATTTTTCTTGTGAACTCCGATTCTATATCTATACAATGAGCTGAAATTGAATCTGCAGCCTAAGTGAGGCTATTCTGATTCGAGGTCACAGCCCTCTTCGTTAAGGAGAAATGATGTTCTAGGACAAAAAAAAAGATAATTGATGTTCTGATGCAATTTTTGCGCATAGGCGTCATTTTTTTTTTAACCTGTATGTACTATTTTTATACGCCAAAATCGCGTTTCAATAACAGCCATCCATTTTTAAACGGTCGATGCGTGCCCAAATGTCATACCAATGATTAAAAATTATTAAACGACCCCCGAAAGGTAAGCCTTATCAAAGTCTGCTGCCGACCAGAAGATGCGTGCCACAAAACAATGAAATGTACAACCCCAGAAGCTTTAATTTTGTCACGGGAGCCTTCGCAATTGATATTTATTTTTTTATTTCTCTAGTTCGATCTCTAATTTTCTCATAACTTGTACCAAAAAAAACAGTAATCTTGGTTAATTTCCACGCGTTGTCGTGTAATATAACCTTTATTGCACACAGAATTTGACAAATGCAACACGACATTGAGATAATTTTTTGATATGGAGGTGTCAAAGGGTCCCTCCCACGTGCCATTCTGTCAATCTAACTTCCAGAACAATGGTAACTTCTTTCTAGATAACTTTACCAAGGAGAAGATATTAGAAAAAACAAAGTGGTGCAGATTTAGAATTTTTATTTTTTTATTAATTTTAATAAATTTTTTTATTTTATTCTATAATTTAATATATAAATTTATTTTATTTATTACTTTTTTTTTCTTCCTTTAATGATTTCGTGCTTAAACGGACAAAGAATTCATATTCAAGTAATATCTATTAAAATAATAAAAAAAAAGCGATACATATCAGAACTGTTTTTAGACTAATTTTTTTAAATGTTATTTTCTCATTCGTTTTCAATATCTTTACTATACTCATGTCACAGTGTGGAACAAGTCTTATAAATGTGACTCTACATATACAAATTGGTAATATCACCCTCAGTTTACCAAAAACAAATAGTAATCTCAACAGAGAAGTAGAGCAAGGAATCTATGAATTAAGACAAAATTGAATGTGTTAGAGAATGACAGTCAGGTTCTAGAAATAATGGAAATGGAGGGGAAAATAAACCCTCTCCATTATTCAAACATATTGAACAATTCTTTCAACTATCATCAACCAATATTATGAAATAACTAGTAACTCATAACGCAATATAACAAAAGTAAAAGTATATTATCTTCATAAATGGGGAGTTATATCAAGCAGAAGAACTCTATCTATCTATCAGACTCCAAATTGGTTACATTACAGGGTCTTGAAAAGGATTGGATATGATTTGTGACAATGCTGTAATGGGAAGATGGAACCTAATAATGAGCAAATAAACAGATCATCAAATGAATTGCTTAAGTCAAACAAAATCTCAATGCTACCAAACAGAGATGTGCGAAATGTCACACCTTTCGCCTTCATGCAGAGAGTAATGGAAAGTGGAAACTCACTCCAATTTATTCAGAGAATTAATTATATTATACTGATAAAATTTATTAATTCCAAGTTTAATTAATTATTTTATAAAATAATATAAATAATAATTTATTATTAAATTAATATATCATATCAATTATTGGCTCACTGAATAATTTCTCTAGACTCATCTAGAGAACTAAAAGAAGCAGGCAGTTGCCAGCTGCCGCAATCTAGATTGACCGCTGCCACAAACAGGGAGCACCAATTTTCTTACATCACATGTGCCTTCGGCAATCCGCTCGTGACACAACAGGACGTAGCAGCGGTTTCCAACTTTTGTTGACCCTCTTTTTTAGTTCATTAAATGCACAAATGATGAGCTCAAGCCACGTTTTATTTCTTCTTTAAACCACTTTATTTATTAATACGCAGAAACCGAAATAAATAAAATGTTTATATATCTCACAAGAAAAGAAAAGAGTATAAAATAAGGGTGCGTTGAAAAATCAATCTCACATCTTTACTGAATAGCTTATGTTATTTTTTATAATTTTATTTTTATAATATAAAAATAAAATTATTAAATTTTATAAGATAAATAAAAATAATCTTTTTGAAGATATCAAAGAAAGGCGGTTGATTTTTACAGATACCAACAACACCAACTCTCTGCTGCAGCTGCACTTTCATGATGGTACTTGCTAATTACCGTCGCTTGGAGGACATTCAGTAGTATTCGGTACTACACCATGATGACAATCCCATTATCAATTAATGAGCACAAATTCGTAACGGGGAAGGCAACCATGATTGGCTGCTAAGCAATCAAAAAGATAGACAATAGGATTATGGCGAGAGTTTTTTTTTTTAATTTAAAATATTTTTAATTAGAAAGTTAAAAATTAATTTTTTTAAAATACAAAGATTATTAAAATAAATTTTATTTTTTAATAAAATAATATATATAATTTAAATTAAATTTAAAAAATTTAATTATTTATCAACTTTACATTTTTTTTTGGTAAAAAAAAACGGAGAGCTTAATGGACCACATCTTGGTACATCACCCGAAGTGGGGTTTTGTATTATAATTTTCTTATTTTAATTTTTTCTGAATGTATATTTAAAAAATTTTAATTATTATATTATTTGAATTTGATGTATCAAATTAAGATCCAAAATATTAAGTCCAGATAAATCTTATAAACATTTAGTAATATCTTAATGATCCTTTACACTATTCTTTGTGGCCCTCCACAATAGATGAAGCTTTTGACAATAATAATGCAGAAACAAATAATTCCAAAAGCCCAATTCTTATAAAAAGAAACCAGTTAAACGTTCACAAGGAGGAGGAGGGGGTCTCCTTTAATTTCATCATTAAAACTTATAAAAACAATGCAAAATGAGGGGAAAGTAAAACCACTTCAAAAGGAATGCTATTCTTCTTATTAGTCATATATAATCTTTCTAAATATTTTTTTCTGGTGAACTAATATTTTTAAATATTGAAAATAAGACTTACTTGTCCACGCATGGAGCACGTGGAGGCAAATCAGTGTTAAATATTCAACAAAGTTGAAAACAAAAATTTGTTGGGAGAGAGACGTGATGGCCTTTTTCCTTCCACAGAAAAAGAAAAAAAAAAAAAGAAAAACAAAGGCCAAAAGGCCCCTTGAAAGGCAAATTTGAAAGAAACGAACGGGGATGTGGGGCCCACTTTCGTCCCTCTGCATCCAGAAATCCTTGACTTTTGTGCAATCTAACCCTCTCAATCAATTCTATCATTAAAATCTTAGTTGGCAAGAAATTTAATAGCATCACCACCAGTTAGGATAACTGCGTTGTCGGTGAAGCTATTATTACCCTTCCCCTGCCGCAACCTCCCCTGTTTTCAAAGAGAGCCACACAGGCAAATCAAACATTTTCTTCTCATCTTTTCCTCTCACATTTTCCTGGAAAGAATTACACCTGAAAAAACCATGCTTGGTCCAGGAAGAGGCCAACACACAAATTTATTTCAATTATCTGATGGAATTGGAGATAGAACTCACAGCGATAGCAGTTGGGAAGCCAACACAAACTCTGCTTTCTGGGCGTCAATACCAGCTCAAAACTACAGGAATTGCTACAGCTGGAACCACATGGAATTGCAATTTGGAACTGAATCAAAGGAACTCGGTGAGTCTGGGATTTGTTCACCGCCCTTATGGACTACAAGCCCACCCGGGAGCCCCCAACGTCGCAAAAACTATTACCGAAACCTATCCCCTGATTCAAGAACCCAAGCCATTGCCAGGGGCCAAAGGGAGCTCATGGAAATGGTTCGGGACATGCCCGAGTCTAGTTACGAGCTTTCTTTGAAGGATCTTGTGGAGAAGACCAAGGTTGACGTTCGAGAAGAAAATAACGGGGAGGAGAGGAATTTGAACAGAAAGAATGTGTATAGGAGGGAAAGTAGCAACAGGAAGACACTGGTAAAGAGAAGTGGAGACATTGAGAGTGGTGGGTTCTATCTTAAGATGGTGTTTCCAACTTCCTTGCGATCTAAGAAGAAAAAGAATAATGAGTCGTTGGCGAATAATAGTTCCAAGGTATCTCCAAGACCATCAGTTTTCGATGGATCGGTGAAGGGCGGCGAGAAGGAGTGTTGGAAGAAGAGCCTTTCAGCGTCTGTGGAGAATGATAGTGGTGCCTCCAGTATGAATAGCGGAAGCATGAAAAGCTCTGGAAGCAGCAGTAGCAGTAGTAGCAGCAGAAGTAACAGCAGGTATCTTTAAACCAATTAATTAATGGCATGTACTCTTTAATGATCTGAATAGATCTATCGGAATTTTTCTTTAGTGATGATAAGTCAGTCAAGTAGATGATGCAGAATGAAATTATGCATATCATTTCTAAATTCTATCGAAAGTGTCTAAAATGTCTTCACTTAAATGGCAGATTGGATAATAGCTCTTCACAGTTGAACATGTTTCAGAGGAGACTAGTAAATCCAAACGTTATGAGATTCTGTGTTTCTTGTCAATATGTAGAATTTCCATTGCGTTTTTGGTTCTTAACAGAAAATTCAGTAAAAGAAGAAATTATCTTGGTGTAACATTCAGGTTCCAAGAATGGTAAATGACAAAGTAAAGGTGCACGCACAAGTTGTCGGGTAGATGGTTTTGCTTTAGGAAAAAGTAAATTGCTATGAATCGCTCTGGACAGTGGCAAATATAATTTAATTTAATTTGTGAAATTTAATAAATTTAATAATATAAATTAAATTATTTTAAGTGAAAATTTAATAAGATTATTAGTGAAAATGACATCCATTTGCTGTAAGGTGTCATACCACTGTCCGTCCGTGACTATGTCACCATCAAAGGGCCTGATAGATGGCACCGCCTGGTTAATACATACTTGATAGTCTCTCTTGGTGTATCTTGTGAGGATTTCAAATCAAATCATCCTTTAAATTTTGGGAAATTTTCAACAAAAAGAGGTTAAATTCACCTTAGTTCAAGCTGTTCATCTTGCATTGATAGACCGAAGAAAAGGTGGCAACAGCTAGTCTGTTTCACTTTGTCCAATTAGTGATTGAAAGCACGAAATTAAAGTAAAGCAACCAAGTTTGTTTGCTTCTTAACTTGCAGGGAAAGCTAGAAACTCCAGATCTAGCACATATAATGAAATATTCACTTGCTAATCAGAATGAGTTACTTAGAATTTATTTTTGCATGTAATGCAGGCATGAGATGAGTGGTGGAAGTTGCTGGCCTTTTATTCGCAGACCCAAAAGCCCGACAGAAATGAGAGATGCATGTTAGGAGCCAGAGTACTATATGTATGTTATACACACATTATTGATGTAATTACAGTTTTAAAAGTGATGTTTGGAAGTGGGGAAGCTGACAAAAGCAGAGGGATGCAAAGTGAGGAGTGCTTGTATAATTTCTTACAAGTTTGTATTATTCTTCTACTTTTCTTATATAATTTCTTCACTCTACCAAATGAATATGAATCTGCATCCAGTAATTTCTCGTCATGAGTTGGATTCCAGACAGTGTTAGTCCCAATATTTGTTCTTCTTTTTCTGTAAATGATTATTTGAGTTGCCCACAAATTAAAAACAATCGGGATGGAATTTGGACAAAATTCCCAACAAGGAAAGAAGACTTCAGCATCACAGTCAGTCGTGAGATTGGGTATGTGTGGCAGAAACCGTTTTGTCTGGTAAGCTCAAAAGTTAGAGATTGTCTTTTTATGAATTAGTATAATAGACCAACATATAAATCTATCAGACTAATTTTTTGGTCTGTTAAGACTAAAGAGGCCTGCGATATTTCTTATATACTGTGCCTTGAAATGAAAAGTTTGGATAAACATTGTTGGTTTGTCCTAATGTTGATAAATCAGACATGACAACTACAGATTTATAGTACACTCCTGTAGTGTTTTTCATTTTATTAATGTAATTGCATAATAGAAGACAACTTTTTTCTCTAAATTTTTTCTAATGCTTTCTTCCCGAGTAAAAGTAGAAATTTATTTTAGATCTTTTCTCTCACAGCAAAGGACATTAATAATTAAAGGATAGCTTCAAATTTTGCAGGCAGGGCAGCTCTCCTAAGCTCAAGTGATTCTTTCATTTATTTTTCTGGTTTTGATAGGAAGCTAAGTGATTAATCTAAGGGTGCATTTGGTACCTAAAATCTAAGATTCTCATATCAACCTACATACCTAGAAATCTTATAATCAAAAATGAGATTTTCAAAAATATATATTTCTCTGTTTGTTTTGTCATGTAAATATCAATGAATATTCTTGAGAATTATGGATTTCTATGTTTGTTTAAACATTAATAAAACTAGGAATCTTATATTGTTTTCAGAAAATACCCTTGAACATAAAAATTTGATTTGAATTTAAATTTTAGAGTTTAGAATTTTAGAATTTCAGTTAAAGGTTTAAGATTTAAAGATTTAAGGTTTAAGACTTTAGAATTTAGAGTTTAAAATTTTGAAATTTGAGATTTTTAAGTATAAAGTTCATTAGAATTTTAGTTTTGAGATTTAAAATTTTAAGATTTTAAAATTAAAGATTTATGTTTGTAACTCTTATGTTTGGGGTTTGAGATTTAAAGAATTAAAATTTTGAAAGTTTTAAAATTTAAAGATTTTAAATTTGAGTTTTAAAATTTTAAAAAATATCTTTAAATTATTTTATTAAATGAGAATAATATAAAATTTTTAAATAATTTTCACATTCTTACAACATAAAAGATTCCCACTCTTTCATGAGGTATCAAAATCTCATATTTTATAGAATTTTTCATTTTTAAAAAATAAATTCTTGAGTATCAATTTTCATATCTTGCCAAACATGAGAATTAAACATTCTAATCCCGACATTCTCAAAAATTTCTAAAGATTTCACATGTCAAACGTATCCCAAGATTCATTTTTGGTCGGTTTTCTTTTTATTTTTGTCATGTCAATTAGTCCTGTAAAATGAAACTTTGTTTTTTGTTCGTGTTGTGAAGCGAAAGAATTTGGGCCTTTGATTGCCATCTCTATGGGCTGCCAAGTTGTTTGGAAGTTGCCACCTCCTTCTCCTGTGTTGGGCGGATGAGGAACAATGGATGAGGTCCACTAGTTCTGTCACGGGTCACGAGACATGATGCTGCTGCCTTCATTCACTTTAAGGCTGTCACTCAAAGCTTTTGTTTATGTTCTCTGCAAGAACAAAACATAAAATAATAATAATAATAATGTCAAAAAGATAGAATCGAGAATATCTGACGAATGAAATTATTCAATTGTTTATGACAAAATTAAATTTGAGATCACTTTCTTTAAGAAATAACCAAACACTAGTTGTATTATGTGTGCTATATCATATTCTTTTAATTCTTAATTTTCAGATTTTCAAATTTTTAATTTATATTTACATTTTTATTTATATTATTGTTATTATTATTATTATTATTATTATTATTTGGAGAGTAAATGATAAAAAAAAAAAACATATCAGCCTTAATATTGATTACATGTGCATGACCAGCTACCAACTTTTAAAAATGAATAATTATGTTGTTTATTTGGTTATAATTTAATTATGATAATGCGCATTAGAATTTGAAGAACACATGCATCTAACTATGTAATACCCTAAATATACCATATTATTAGCCTTTAAATGTACCAAACAACTCCAACAACAATTGATGAGGACTGATGAATTTGTTCAGTTCAGCGATGGTGGGCGAATTTGTTGATTCATGACTCATGTAGTATAAGCTATTTAAAACATTTTTAAAAATAAAGATGAATTATTTTTATCATTTTTTATTTTAATAATATCAAATTAATATTACTGGAGCAATCCATGCCATAGAGACTGAGATTGTTACATCAAAATTGTTCTGTTTAAAAGGCCAAAATAGGACTGAACATGGCCACTTGTGTGAAGACTTGGTCCATGTACTTTTTAAATTCGAATGTTCGTTAACAGAAATAAATTATATCCTAATGTAGGGGTGGGCATTGGACTGGGTTAAGCCGTTCAAATCCGCCCCAAACCGTAAAAAAAAAAAAATTTGAACCGGGTTAAAATGGGATAAAATAAATATTATGTAATATTTTGACTTAAGATGGGGTAAATTGGATGGGGCTGGATTTTGGTCTCCTCCCCATTGGGTTGCCGCGGGTACCCAACAAAATTTACATATATATATATATATATTTCAATTCTTATGCTATATATATATATATTTTTTTTTTCTGAATTATGATATTATAAAATAGCGTCGTTTTGCAAAATGATGTTATTTTCTAACTTGTCTTAAAACTAGGGGTGGACATCGGTTCGGGTCAAACCGTTTTAACTTGCTTCAAACTATAAAAAAGAAAATTTAGACTAAGTTAAGATGGGGTAAAATAAATATAATATAATATTTTAGTTTAAGATGGGATAAATTGGATGAAGCTAAATTTTTGCTCTCTCTCCATTGGATTGCTGTGGCAACCCAACAAAAATTACATATATATATATATATATATATTTTCTACTACTACAAAATGATGTTGTTTCGTAGCTTACCCTAAATCTTTCTCAAGTAGCTCTACGACTCCAATGCCACTTCTCGGTCCTCTCTTGTCCCTCAACTCTCTCTTTCGCGAGCGACGAGTTTTGTCCATTGTCTCATCGTCTCTGACAGTCGATGCTGACCACCCTACCTCGTTTGAGTCATCTTAGTCCCTCTCTTGTCTAGTCATCACACTTTGAGACTTTGAGTCCTTAATAGTCGACTGAATCTTACTAACTCGCCCCCACTCGCCTCACGTCTAGCCGTTCCTAAGCCTTCACTCTTCAGCCTATCCTAACCCAAACTAACCCACCTAAATGAAATTGAGTTATTCCAGCCCAAAAATCTTAGTTTGAAGGATCATTTTGGTTGGGGTTGGACTAACTAAATAAGGGATTGGGTTCAAATAGATTGCAAAAATGTTGCCCCAACCCAAACTGCCTCACCTAATGCCCACCCCTACTTAAAACTTCTACAAGCACAAGCAGGCAAGAGGCAGCTCAACTTCAGCAAACCAACACCACTCCTCCCTCCCTCGTCTCGAACCCTTGTTCCCTCGACTCTCTCTCTCATGAATTACAAGTCTCGTTCATTGTCTCGTCGTTTTCAATAATCAACGCTAATCCCTTACCTCCTCCCACCTTGTCTTGACTCGCTTCTTCTCATTTTAGCTCATCTCTTGTCTAATCATCATACTTCGACACTTTGGATCCTCAATAGTCGATCGAACCTCATCCCCGTTCCACCGCTCGTCTCACATTCGTTTGTCCCCATCCTAACCCAAACTAACCCACCCAAGTAAAACCGAACCATTCCAACCCAAGAATGTTGGTTTGAAGAATTTTTTGGTTGGGGTTGGACTAACTTAATAAGAGATTGGGTTCAACTAGGTTGAGAGAATTTTGCCCCAACCCAAACCGCCCCACCCAATGCCCACCCCTATCCTAATGTACTTTTTTATGCATGTGCCATATATATATTTCGTCAGCTGGGCTACCCATGTGATGTCTGCTTATATTTCGTCAGCTGGGTTACCCAGAGCACCTATGGATTGTATTCCATCTAATTTGCACTTAGCTTGCAGACAATTTTTGCTCAACTCCCTTGTGCTATCATTTGGTTTTCTAAGAACCCAATGAATATATTGCTGGTACGTCCGAACTGTAGATGAGGTATGTTCAAAATGAAGGAAAAGCAAAGAGGACAAATAGGTATGAAGAAGGAGGAAGTCAAAGATCCCCTCCAAACAGCCATTCTACTGCTTTTTTATCCTTTTTTTTTTTTTCCAAAACCAATCCAAGAATCTATTTTTTGTTCCAAATGAAGCTCATCTAACGTGGCATATATACCCCAAAATCACGAGACATACATAAAGGAAAAGCAGCTTCAAGTAAAATGGGAAGGGACCCCCTTATTTATAATATATGTATTATAAGTAATCAATTCTGAATGTAAATTAAACTTGTATTTAATAATAATACAAGAATTTTACTTAAAAAAATTCTAAAAAATATAGTATATGTAGTATATATAGTAATTTCGAAGAACACCCTGCATAACTTCTTTGTTTTTCGAAGGACGTGTAGATTCACCATCCATCGATGAACCCAAGACAAAATTCCACCTACATCTACGCCTTATTATTATCTTAACAACAACTTGATTTGTCTTAATAACAATGTCCACGCGTCTTATCAAAACCATTTATAATATCCTCTATATCTCCTATGGAAATATCAAGGGAATCGGCTCACTGAGTCCATTTCTCGAGTTATACTAGGTGATACTCCTATACCTATTATAAATGCTTGGAAGGCTTTAAATTAATCCAATATAGGACCTATATATTTTTCTCATTTTTCTCATATTTCTCAAACGACCAACATTTGAGTCCACTGGACACAATGGATAGTCCATATCTTACCTTCATAAACCTTACTTCATATAGAAATTTGAATATAAAATGTAAATTCCATTTCATTTCTATCTAATAAAAGAAGCATATACAATTTCTATTATAGATATCCAGTATGGTTAGGGCTAACACTCTGCATATTTCATTATTATATATACACGTTAAATTTTCATACACCATAAAAAAATTCTTTTTATTAAAAGGAAGAATTAGGAATAGAACCGAACCATGATAGACATCAAGAAAACTATAATCTTCTTTTTTTTTTTTGATAGCATATTAATATGGATGAACGTCAATGCTGACTTATTCATCAGTCATATTCATCAGTCATTATCTTCGTTATACACAGTAATTAATGATCAAGCAAGCCCTAAGACACAAGCACGTATATACTTAATATCGGCACAACAAATTAACATACACTAATAAAGCCTAATTTGTTCGAGTGAGGATGCCACATCAATCTCATTAAAACCATTAGCTTCCAAGGATTCCATATAGGTCATCCCACGGTATGCCTCTGGATGATCTTCATCAACAAACATTGGTGCCGGGCTGATCAATTTGTCCAACGATGGTCCATGAAGGGTGACAGCCGAGATTCTTTTCACCTTGTTGTTGTCAACAACTACCCTATGAATATGGCTCTTATACTTCCCGTTAGTTAAGATCTACAATCAAATTCATAACAAGGTTGTCTTGTAAGAATAATATGCTCAGAACATCTTGATTACTAAAATTCATAACATACTTAAGTAGCATCATGCTTGGATTTTTTAACATCAATTCTCCCAAAATCAATTTACTCACAGCTAATTCAAACATTACCGACCTCAAGATGATCGCCAAGCTGAATGAGAATGGCACGATGGGGAATATAAACATTAATCCATTTTCCGTTGTGGGATAGTATTTGAAGACCACCATCGACATCTTGAAGCAGTGTGACTACAAAGCCGGGGTCTGTGTGTTCTGGCAATTTAACACGTCCTTTGCATTCGGAATTAGGAGGATAAAGGTTCATGGCCGATACGTCAAACCCTAATTTCAAGTTAAATGCCTTCTCTATATAGTCTTCTTCCAACCCCAAGGTCTTGGAGATTGCCTGTGCTAAACCTAACACAACCCCCCTCATTCCTTTGCAGTAATCTTCCAAAATTTCGCTGCATCCCACGAAATGAAATAAGGAATCAGATTAATAAAGAGTGTGAAAATTTGATGAGGTTACTAAGTACTTATATTAATCGATCATGGAGAGCCTCATGTATGTACCTAAAGCCTGATGAATTGGGAGGGAAATGGTGCTGGGGATGCACAATCATTTTAAGATATTCCCTGTTTTCCCCGGAAGAAGAGTTAAAGTCCCATCTGATTCTGTCCATTGGGCCCTTCTTTTTGTAGATTCGTCTGTCATCCATCGTTGTTGGATCAAAGAAATCACCAACTCCCTTGAAAAGATTGTCAAGTACTCTGTCTGGGATGTCATGATTTACCAGCTGCACGAGCATAATATGAAGTAAGTAGAAGGGAAAATTTATAGACAGTTTAACCATCCTTGCGGTATTAATTGGGCTTCAGACATAGATTGAAAGATATATGAATATAGTTGAAGAGTTACATACATAGAAGAATCCAAAGTCCTGGCATGCTTGGCCGAGGTTTTGTAGGGCAAGGGATTGTTTATGAGAATCATTAGAGAAAAGCAGAGAGTAATCAACAGTGGGTATTTCATCATCAGAAGCTGCATATGGGTCAGTAACCCGGGGGCCGAAGAATTTAGGCTGGTGAGGGTTTTGGGATGGTAGCGATGCTATTTCAGCCATCACAGAGTGAGAAAGAGAGGGATTGATTAAGCTGAAGCTGGTAATAAGATCAAGATCTACGTTTAGACGAAGAGTTCTGCATGCATAACATGGTGGTCAGTGCACCTATAAATAAGCACAGGCGTAGCCGCGTATACACTCAATTGTTTTTAGTCCATTATTTTATGGCTCGCAGGTTTTCAGTTTATTGTTGGTCTGTACATTCGTTAGCCGCCAACGTGTGCAAATTTCCTCTCTCTTGACTTTGATATTCCCCACTTGATCATTTTGTCGTCTGCAAATGAATATTTTTATTTACTTTAAATTTTATAATATGTAAAGCTTTTTATAATTAATAAAAACGACAAACTAAAAGTGGTTGGGTACGTAATCTAGTGATACATACATATATATATATATATATATATATATATGAGAATAACGGAAATTACGTTAAAACACTTAATTTTTTTTTCTTGTTGCTAGACAAAGATGAGTTAGATCAAATCAAGTCATGAGTTAAGATATGGTTTACTATAAAATTATTAACATCGGCTTTTGTAGCCTAAGTCTTTTGTAGCCTAAGTCTGGTGACCTATTTCATTTACAGGCTCAAGTCAAGTCTTTTCAATTTTTAAAATAGGTCAAATTTAAAATTTAACCAACATCTATTTCAAGTAAAGCCTAACTTAGATTGTCCTGTTTTAACTCTAACAGGTGGCGCAATTCATCTTCGCTGTTACTTGTTGCCATAATGTCAATTAGTTGAATTTTGAACATTAGTGATCCCAAGGAAGTGGAAAATTATTTTGGTAGATAATGAGATTAATATATTAAACCCAGAATGAAAGAAGTGCACGTATTCCCTGCATATAAAATTTGTTATATAACTTGTTTCCTTTTGCTTGTAGAATTCATATCAACTTTTTAAAATTGCCTTCATTTTGAATCTATATTATCTACTTTCGTGTGTCACATTCAAAATCCAAAGTGAAATGAAATGAAATGAATTGCCAGGGCCTTATATATCTTTAAACAAAAGAAACGCCACTGTGAACACATTTATAGAGGAAAGATTAGTAAGTAGTGTCCTATTACTATTAGACATACATTGCCGGGGGTTGGTTTCTTAATTCATCTTTTGTTCATAATAATTATATAATTTAGGTTTGATTTTAAAGTTCTCTTATTGGTAAGAGATATGTGATTTTATTATAAATTTTTGTTGAAGTTAATGATTTGTCCTAATCTTAACATGGAGAGAGCCTTCTTTTACCCTAAATTCATTAAAATAAAAATAGATGTATTAAGGATAACAATTTCTCTTGTTTGGCGGGTTGTGGGAAATTTCTCATCAATTTAGTTAGAAATCGGCCTCATTGATAGTTTGGGGATAGAGATCTTAATCCTTCTCTCGTAGAAATTTAATTTGAATTACAAAATTATTATAATATCCCTTGTGTAATAGTTATATGAGATATAATATAAGAGGTAATTTTATGAATAATGCTTAATATAAGTAAGAATTTGAAAAGTGGGTTAATTAGAAGAGTTATTTTATTTGTGTGAACGTACGCCGGCAGTAACCTCATCAACCAATCCAAATAAATAATTAGACCGAAAACGTGAAACACAGCTGAAACAGATAAAAACGAAGGAATGACATACTTGATTGTGGTCTCACTTCGCAAGAAATCCAAGATGCAAGTTCGAGGAAATTAAGGAGAGAGAAAATACCAGATTGGACTTTTTATTTTATATTTGAAGATTTTTAATTGGTATGATGAAGCACCCCCTATATTGTTGTCTGTTGACCAACACAAATTGGTCTCGCTTCTACCAATTACTTATTCCTTTGGTCGGATATATATATATATATATATATATATATATATATATATGTATATGTATATATATATATATGTATACATATATATATATATATATATATATGTACATGTGCAGATTCTGCAGACCAATACTTATATATGCGTTAGGATGAAGTCCATGCATGCGTTACAGATTTAAATCTTTTGATTTTTTTTATATTAATTTTTAAGATTTTGTTTATTTTTTTATAATTTAATTTATATATCTCATTATATATATATATATATATGTATTTTTAACTTTATATCTATCTTTCTCTTACTTCTCTTTATCATTATGTCAGAAAATTTATATCCATAATTTTAGTTATGGGAAACAATTTGCGTTAATAAGTAATTTTCTTTTCACAACTCTTTTATCACATAATTTTCATATTATTTATTTCACAATCATTGATTAACTGTGTGGTAGAACTCACATAGTTAATCAATAATTATAAAATAAAGAGCGTGAAAATTCTATGACTATTAGATTATAAGAATAGCACAACTCTTGGGTTAGTATTAATCTATAATTAATGACCGTATCTAAATTCATTATTTCACGTATTATAATTATACAAATGAAGGAAATGATAAGCTTAAAACTCAACTTCAGTTCTGATCCAAAGCAACAAACTCAATTTAGTTTTTCACACAAAAAATATACAAAATTTATGTGAAATAATAGGGTTTCATTGAATCATTCTTTCTATATATACGCTCAATGTACTATTAAAGAACTTACACATATATTTCTTGGGTAGTATTAATGCTGTTAGTTAATTTTAGAATAATGATAAGTGTACGTGGAAGAACATAACATTCACTCATATATCTTTTTAAAAAAGTAAAAATACTGTTTAAATATCAGAAGTTATACATATTTTATGTAAAATTATTTTGTACTAATAACTCTAATTTTGTGTGAGTACAAGTCTTGGTGGTGTATCTTAAGAATTTCACTTACAATTTTTGTAAACAAAAATAAAGAATTACTAAAAAATTTAAAGAAAGGAAGGAAAAGAGTGTATTGTAAAAAAAAAAAAAAAAAAAAAAAGAGCGTGAGAAAGTAAAAATTATATTCTAACAATTAAGAGAAGGCTTCATAAATCTTAAGATTATTTGATTTTGTATATAAAAGATATTTTCATAAATAAAGTTGTCAATAAAAACATTTTAAACAGATACAATTAATATTTCTGATTTATATACTTTTATATGTAGTATAGATAAATAAATATAGATAGCATATATATATTAGATTATTTGAATTTCAAAATAAATTTTAGTTTTAGTACCAAAAAATAGTTTAATAACTCTTAATTAAATGTTTTTTACATCTGTATCCCAATTAATATGGACCAATATCAAGTTAATCACAACGTCGAAGTAATATTGAAAAATTAATTATTTTTAGTTTTACTGTACTTAAAAGTAATTTTACACTAATTTATTCAAATAAACTCTAAATGTGTTGGATTTTGACTTTTTCAGACGGGGTAACTTTTTTTTTTTTATTTTTTCTCTCCAAGAAGTTGGTAATTTTTTCTAGAATTATCTTATTTTTACGTCACTTTTTAGGAGAACTGTCAGAACCCATGAATGGGATTATTTTCCTTATGGGCCGAAGGTATGACTACTGCGTGGGATACTGAAGTTGGGCCTTCAATTAGCTCAGTTTAATTCAACCTAGGCCATCAATGTCATTCAAGGGTCCAGATGATGTTAGATACAAACCCATGGGTGTCCAATCCAAGACCTTAAAAACAGCAAAAGAGCATCAACTACAACGAATTTTTCTAAAAAATTAAAACATAGTGATTTTTAGATTGAAAAAAGCGGTTAACATAAACGTTTGGGGTTTAATTTCTATGAGAGACAATATATGATATGAATAAAATTTTAGTGTTGTTCATTATGATTTACTTAGATAATGTCACTAACTATAAAATCAAGTAATTATAAATATGATGCAATTTTATATATTTTATTGATAATGTGCTATACATAGTCGATCTAAGCCCAATAAAAGAAGATAGTTGTGATAGAAAATCAATAATTAATATAAAACTTTGTCAAATATTTTATGATATGAATAAATAGAATTATTATTATTGTATTCATAATATCAATTAAAATAATTTGAAAAATTTATAGCCCATCAAAAGTTTGTATAGAATTTTTTAAATATATATATATATATATATTTAAATAGAATTATCAATTTTGCCACGAACTATTTAGCTTGTCAAAAAAATTAAAGATTAAGCTTATAAAATTTTAGCTTAAAAAAATTTAAACTTTTTTAATTCAGACCGATTTGGGTTGGTCTAACCAGTTAAGCCCAACTCCTTATTTTCTTTTTTCTTTTTTACTTCCAACACACGAAGGTAATCTATTCATGACTCAATCCAACTACAATAACCCACCCATAACCCAACCTAATTCCTTTCTTCTATATGAAGTAATATTTATAATTTAAATATTTTTATTTATTTGAAATAATATATTTTATTTACTTAAAGTTGAGTGATTATTAATTCATAAAGAAAAGGATTTGCAAGTGTTAGTATAAAAAAATAAATTGAAGTTATTAATAAAAAGGAATCAAATTTTGAAAATGAAGAATAATAATTATTATATAATATTAGAATTAAAATCAAAATAATGTAATAAAAAATTACATGTAAAGAATAAAAATTTTATAAGTTTATAATTATTTTAATAATTTAAAGATTTTAAATATAAAAATTTATGTTAATTTATAATTTAAAATTAAGTATAAGATTAAATTTAAGTGGCCATTTCAAAGAATTAGTTTGTTTAACCATCAATTCTATATAATTAGAGTTAGATTTAAATTTTTTTTATTTAAATTGAATTGACCTAGCCTAAGCCAGCTCGATTGACGGTTGTATATATAATTCATACAAAACCGAGTTTGAATAGATTTTAGAAAGAACGTAGATTAATGTAACACAAACAGAGTGCTGGAAGGAGAGAGCAACTGGGCAACGTGGTTAGACTTCAGAGATATAAGGCAATGATAAGCAATAACCCTCAAAATAAAAAGGAAAAGCGTTATTCATTTTTCAGATAATGGAAAATAAATAATTTATTGTCTTACTTTTTTTATAAATAAATTTTATAAAATTTTTATTTAAAAATATTAAATTTTATGAAATAAATTACAAAATTTATTTATTTTATAATTTTCTCTTATTATACGGACATTGACTCTATTATTACGCAGAAGAATCTTTATTTATTTTTTCGGAAAAATGGTGGACTTTCACACTTATTGTCATGCGAGTGGCTACACATAAAAAGAAAGAGATGAAACGAATCGTTCCATCGTCTTTTCTTAGTGAGAATAATTGCATAAATATAACCCCCTCTTTTTCTCATGGTCTAGAAAACAAATCCTTTGACTAAAGGGGATTCGTTTTGTCAAACTCAAACCCCATCTTTGGGGTTTTCTCTGATACCAGGTCAACCCTATCACGTTTTTGACTTTCTAAGTATAAAATGTCATACTGATGTTCAGATTTACATTATTAAAATTATAAATTTAAGATGTTAAAATCATTATGATTTTATGTCTGTTTGTTATTGGAAAATATTATTCCTTTTAATAATTCTTACACAACACTCATAATAAATACAGTAACTGTTTAATTTAATTAAAATTTATAATTTATTTGTAAAATTTTATAAATTTTATAAATTTAATTTTAAATTATAACAATAAGTGAAAATAATATTATAAAAATAATTTATAATTATTTAAACTGATTATTTATCTCATCATAAAAATAAACAGAAAAATATTATAATCTTTATATTTAAAATAAAAAATCCTAATGCACATTGTTGTAATTAAGGCCGCCCGTTCCATATTTCTTCACCCTGTATGTTTATTTCCAAGATGGGCCAGGCCGGCATTCAAACAAATATGACATGCGAGAAAATCTAAACGCGCTTGCGGCTGAAATGATTTTCCCACTGACCAAGTCAAAATACGACTCTCACATTATAAATACATTGAACATATTTTAATTTAAATAAAAATAATAAAAATCATAAAATTTGATATGCATGATTAAATTTATTAAATATATTATTTTAAATTTAATTTATATAAAAAAATTCTAATAAATGATATTAAGCTACTGTAACGATTTCTTAACAATTAATTTTTAATTATTAGTTACAAAATTTTAAAATTAAAAAAATAATGAGCAAATATTCGTGGCTTTTTCATCTCACATCTTTTAACCACAGTCCACTAATATCTCTCAGAAGCGTGAGCCAAACGGTCAAAGGTCAACGACCTTCTTCCTTCCTCAACAATTCAACAATTTTCGTTGGGCTGTTATTTTTTGTTTCTGGAAGGTCCTGTCACTCTTAAGTATTTGTAAAAGAAAAAAAATATGGCAAATCAAACTATAATAAAAACGTTTTTTTTATTATTTATTAAAGTCTTATTATGGATCAGAAAGTCGCAAATTTGTAAATTCTAAAGGGTAGCATCAAACTGACAAAAGCACGAACGAAGGCGGCGTCCGTAGAAGAAAACTTAGAAAATCCGAGTTCCCAATTCGTGACTTTTTTTTTCTTCGTTCCGTCCAATCTGTTTTCAGATACACACATACATCATTACAAAATCCTCAGCCGCTTCTGATTCCAATTGTATTCTGCGGTTCCCACTGGTAAGCTCCCCTATTATCCGTTTACTCGTTTTCAGCTCAACTCTTGGGGTTCAAGGTTGTCTGTCGGTACGCCAATCTCTTTGAAATCTAAATTCTGCATAATCCGGTTACCCGATTCCTGTTCTCTAATGTGTTCCCTCGTCATAGTTGGATTCGAAAATTTTGATGTTCTCATATTTCAGGCTGATCTTTTAACTTTGGCATGATCTGGGTGTTTCTCTTTTTTTATTTGCTGCACAATTTGGGATGCGTTGACAAAACAGGGGTTGTGATTTAAAATTTTTTTTTCCCAATTAGTTGATTGAGTTTCTGGGCAGTTGATTATAATTTTGATCATTTAGGTTCTAGCTGAACTTCATGACGCTTCCCTTCTGCAATATTTTCTTTTGTTTTTTAAGATTTGATCGTTTGTAAGTGGGTTGTCTTATTGATGTTATATTTTGGGATTTGGCTTTGTAGACAAATTAAAATAAAGACTTGGCTTTACTCAAAGAGAGATGGCTAACAATGCTGCAGCGTGTGCTGAGAGGGCAACTAGTGACATGCTGATCGGTCCAGACTGGGCCATTAACATAGAGCTATGTGATATCATTAATATGGACCCCAGGTAACATTCTTTTGCTATATTTGGATCACCCATGGATGGATTGCTAAAGCCTAAAGTCCTCACTTTCAATTTGTTTGTAACTCCTGTCCTTGGAACGAGCGAGTCTATTGCTTTGAGAGTGAGCAGTTTTTTCTTCAATCAAGTATATATTAGAAACTAGTCACCTAATTGGCAATGCATATACTATAAGTGCTTGTGCCACCTCAAGGAAGCAAGTTTCAAGGTCTGAGTTAGAACACAAACACTTCCCTGGTATATAAGCTCTTCTTACTTAATCATGTCTTTCTAAATTCTATGTCAATTGGGTTGAGTTATTTGTGAATAAATTACAAATTAACAGCTGTCAGCCCTTTTCTTCTTCATTAAGATTGCTCTGTGTCTGTGTGTTAGGGGACTCAGAATTTTTCAAAGAGAGAATAGGGCTGGGGGGTCAGGTGTCTAGCCTTGTTAAGATCCATTTAACATGCAGCTAGGGGTAATACAAGTGAGATTTCATTTTCCTTTAAAGTTGAAAAACTGATATCACTACCTCTGCAGCATTATTAAAGTACAAATTTTAATTCCTGTGCTGAAAAGAGCTAGTAGTTGAAAGTTTGTTTTCTGTCACCATTATGTTTTGCCAAGTGTATGTCAATTTTTCAACAAAAGGAGGGAGGAGGGAAAATATCAGTGTGGTTGAGGCAGCACGGTAGCTTTGGAATAGAATACTATGCAGTGATTTTTTTTTTTGGGGGGGGGGGGCCGGGGGGGGGGGGGGGGGAGGGGGCGGTGGGGAATCAAAGTTGGAACAACAGAATAAGGGTTCATAATTAGAAAGCTCCAGGAAAATGCTCAAAATAATATTTACAATTGAAAAGTGGGTTGTTCACTTTTTCTCTTTTTAAATATTGCAGGCTGCTTTATAGCCATAGTCAAACTTGAAGTAGACTATCTTCTAAGACATATTTAATTCGTGTAATATCCTAATATGACTTTAATTATCGTATACTTACCTTAAAATCAACTAAATTAACCCAACAAACTCTCTAGATATGATCACTACATAAAATTCATGATAAATCAATACATTTTAATAGTTCATTGCAGTTTGTCCTGTTTATTTTAATTCTTCAAGAACTGGATAGTTGAAAAGTTATAGAAATTGGCTTCACATGCAGATAATGGTAGACTTTCTTGATGCTGAAAATTTGTAGATAGTTTGAATTTGATCTTGTTGTTTAGTTTTGGTTCTCAAGTAAGTGATTGTTTCAGTAAGTACCTTGATCTTTCTCTTATGGATTCCCTTGGTTACATTGTTCCTGATATTCTCAGTTGAATTTAAACTGGCAGGCAAGCAAAAGATGCATTGAAGATACTGAAGAAGCGTTTGAGCACTAAAAATCCCAAAATTCAACTTCTGGCTCTTTTTGTCAGTATTTCTATTCCTTTTAATTTTAGATTATTACAGAATATTTTATGAGTGCTTGATATGAAGAAACAAAATTGTTGCATTGCAATGTTTCTACAATTTTTTAGTAGATTAAGTAAAAATCCCAATAATTTGGTAGTTCTCTGTGGGTGCAGGATGTTAGGTGTCAAGTACTTCCGATTAGCAAATTGTTCATTCATATTTATGTGCATGAGGTGACAAAAATCAGTGATTCCCTGACAGGGGTTTTTGAATTGATATTTTTGATGTAGGTACTGGAGACCCTTAGCAAAAATTGTGGTGAAAGTGTATTTCAGGAGATCATTGCACGGGATATCTTACATGAAATGGTTAAGATAGTGAAGAAGAAGGTATCTACTCACTTTTGATACTTATGTCAGCCCTGTAACATGATTTGTCCTGGAAGTAGAAGACTTACTTTTCCGGTGCTGCAATTTTTAATTTAATTTTACAGCCGGACTTAAGTGTGAGGGAAAAGATACTGATTTTGATTGATACATGGCAAGAAGCTTTTGGGGGCCCAGCTGGAAGGTATCCCCAGTACTATGCAGCATATAATGAACTAAAGGTGATCACTCTGTTGCATGTAGATCTTACTTTCTGAACCTTTATCTATATGTTGCAAGCAATAATTTTACTGAAATTGGATGAGCATTGACATTTTTATCAAACTACGTTTGTTCTTTTATGGATCATGAATGTTAATGTTTTTGTAATGGAGCCATGTTAATATTTTCTTCCTGTACAATGGTTGCCTTGATTATGCTGCAATATATTCTCACAATCGTTTCTTTAATTGCCTCGGCTCCATTAAGATCCATCATAATTTATTATTGTGTCTGCCCTTGTTGTTTTTCCCTTCTTTTTAATCTTTTTGATAAGCTTGTGATATTGTTGCACAAACTTCATAAAGTTTAAAATATGTGCTTGAATGCTATTGACTGTGTGAAACTAGGTTTACTATGATTTTACTGGTTATATATAAATCTAAACTGTTGGTTTTAAAGTATTTATATTTAAATTGCTGATATTTGACTGACATTTAATACTGAGCTTTATTCTGTAATGTATCATTTTTACTAATTGACAGTCTGCTGGAGTTGAATTCCCGCCACGAGAAGACAATAGTGTTCCATTTTTCACTCCTCCGCAAACCCAGCCAATTGCTCATCCTACTGTAGACTATGATGATGCTGCTATCCAGGCTTCTCTTCAGTCAGATGCTTCTGGCCTTAGGTGCTCTTTGAAGTGCCTCATGTTCTTAATGCTCTGATTTTTCTGTTTATGGTGCATAGTTAAGGGCGTCAATATTTCTGGACATTTCTCAGTGTTAGAAATTAGCACAGATTAGTTCAGTTAGTGTCACCATCTCATAAGCCCATTTAGTTCAGTTAGTGCTCATTATAATGCATCCTGTAAATTCTGAATTTTATGTGTTTTTGCATAAGTCTACTTCTTTCTAGTGGTAGTTATCTGTTACTTGGGTGTATAATTTAAGGTTACTCATCAAAGGTTTAGAAATTTGTCTGTTACTACTGCAACAATTATGGAGCCCATTAAAAAAGAAAAGTAAGAAACAAAATACAGTATTGAGTTTATTTGGAAAATGACAGGGTAGCCAACTGAACGGCACTGTTAGTTTTGCAACGTCTTGTCAGCAGATAGCCATGACTGTCTACTGGTAAAATTGTAAATTTTTCCCTGATATCCTATCTGGTTTGAGCCTTTGTGCTGTGTTATTTATTATGTGGTGGTCATCTCTGCCTCCGATACCTTTGCTTGTAATCTTTTCTCCTATAATTGTATTTATGTCACTAGAATGCATTCAATGCAAGTTGTCATGCGCGCTTTAGTTCTTATGTGTTTACCTTCCTCTCTGCTGTGAATATGTCACTGTCCCTGAAATTAATCATGCCTCTATTATTTTACTCAACCTTTTTAAAGGGAATAATTTTATTCAACCTTGTCTGCATGGCAATGGCAAATTTTTTTCTTTGATGATTAAGTACTTTTAGCCAGATAATCCTGGACATACTGTGGTTTGAAAGAGATTGGAATACTGCATGGTTCTCTACAAACCTATTTTGGTCTCATATTTGAATGATTATGGTGTCATTCACTCCTTAATCATGGGAGGCTTCATTTGAGTACCTCTTCTGTTTAAAATGAATATTATGCCCTGGGAGGAATGTTTTACTTTAGTAAATGCAGATTAAGATATAATCACTTAAAGATTTACCATCTTAGGTCAGGCTTATATGAATATGCAGGGTCATTTGGGAGCTCTCTTGAGCTAATGTTAATTTGTTTTGCTTCTGATGTGTTTATTATTTTCTGGTTTTTCTATTAGAATTTCTAACCTCTTGTTTTGGCACTTCTCTTATTTCTTTTAATAATTTTTTTTTATCGAAAAGAGTTTAATGGTTTGTGTTATTCCCTATCTAACTATTTTTTTTGTTAATCAGTTTGCTGGAGATTACAAATGCTCAAGGGCTAGCAGATGTATTGCTGGAAATGCTTAATGCTTTGGATCCTAAAAATCCTGAGGTGATAAAATGTTTCTTTTGTTGTTCCTTTTCTGCTTGTGACATTCTGAAACCTGTATTTTGTTGGCCTCTTTATGAAACTTTATGTTTGTTTTGAAGGTGCTGCATTTTTCGATACTCTAATATTCTGCTAGTTGTTGTATAGCACTATGGAATTTTTGATCCTGGTTTTTCTTTCTAATAACTACTTGAAATTAGCAGTTGGTTGTCAGATTATAGACAGCTTATGATAATAAGAATTTCAGTAAGTTTGCATCATTTCTATGATGAAACTCCAATAAAGTTCTTTAGGGTGAAAGCCCTTAATAAGTTTCAGCGTGACTCCAAGGTTTTCTTGTTTTCTTTGTCCTTTTCAATATTTAGCCACAACGGTTATATTTCCAGTCCCTATCAGAAGGTCTTGGTTTACAAATTATAGCCAACATATAATCCTGAAGAATTAAAAAGATCTGGCAGGGGTAATTTGCAGCCCTGAAGGGGATCCCTAATACTTAGTCTATTTCCCCCTAATTTTAAGCCATTATTGGGTGACATGTGATATATTTGACTAATTTGTCTAATAGCAATTCATGACCTCTGTATAGAAATTGTTAATGCTTTGGATGGTAGAGTCAAGAAATCGAGGGGTTTTATGTAAACATTACTTCCGAAGTGAAAAACTAGGATATACCTTATCGTATTGCTTTTGCTTGTTACATCATAGTTTTTGTTATATGGCACAACAAATTCATGCCAAGTTGTCAATATACATTTGGTTCCTAATATTCTGGACAAATGTGGCAGGGTGTGAAGCAAGAAGTGATTGTTGACCTTGTTGACCAGTGCCGTTCGTATCAAAAGCGTGTCATGCTTCTTGTGAACAATACTGCGTAAGAATATAAACTAAATAGACTATTGAAATCTTTTTTTTTTTTTTTTTGCCTGTAATTAAGTATAATGACTGTTAAGATTGCTTCAATTTCAGGGATGAGGAACTTTTAGGTCAGGGGTTGGCACTGAATGACAGCTTGCAGCGAGTACTTTGTAGACATGATGATATTGTAAAAGGAACTCCTAACGTTGGTGCTAAAGGAACAGAAACTTCAGTTCTGCCACTTGTGAATGTAAACCATGAAGATGATGAGTCAGAAGATGATTTTGCTCAACTAGCCCATAGACCAAAGTTCTGTGTTTACATAAAATTCATTGCAAGTTGTTTTTGTTTAACTTGCTTAGTGATTTCATAATTATTAGGGTCATACATAGGCTCCCATCGGATCTAACATCCGTCCGTTTGATACTATTTGTAGTTGATATATAGTCCCTTCTTCTTCTTTCTCTCTCAAGTTTCATCCTTGTAATTAATATTTTAATATCACATTTGTAGGTCATCAAGAGATTCTTATGCACAGATCCGGAAACCAGCGAATGACAAGGCAGAACCAGTGAGAGTAAGCCCACTTCTCCCCCCTCCACCAGCAACGAAGAAGCCAGTCTTCTCTGACTCTGGGATGATTGACTATCTCAGTGGTGATGCATACAAAGCGGAAGGATCCCTTGAAAAATCAGAACCAGTATCATTTTCTGTTCCACTTCATTCTAGCCCGCATCCTACCTCATTAACTACTCCAACCCTATCTACCTCATCGCCTCCTCATGTCACAAGTACCTCATCTCCTATTTTTAGCAGACCACCTGTGTATGATGAACCATTTCACATGAGCAAATCTTCAGATCACCTTCCTCCAGCTCCCTGGGAGACACCGTCTGCTGGCTTCCTTCCACCTCCACCTTCAAGGCATAATCAGAGACAACAGTTTTTTGAGCAACAAGGTACACCTTATTCAAGTAGCGGATCCAGTTCGTCTTATGACAGCTTGGTGGGACAAACTCAGAGTCTGTCTCTGAATCCATCTACCCCGACCAAACACGAGAAGCCTGAAGATGCCCTTTTCAAAGATCTAGTTGACTTTGCAAAATCCAAGACGTCTTCATCTTCTAAACCCAATAGGTCATTTTGAGGAATAGTGTTTGCGTTGCTTGTGATGATACAGTTTATGAATGTTGTTCATCAGGTTTTGCTTCTAAACACTGGGATGTACATTTTATGTTTGTATTTAGAGACCTTCGGATATGAGTTGTCCATGCGTGTACCTAGATTTATTAATACGTCATTGGATATATTGCATATATTCATGTATATTGTTTATATTGAATTTTATCATGTTTTAAATAAGGAAATATTGGATTCTTGATAGCAGCAGAATTTCTTCTATGTCCCTATTTGTATTTGAACAGGGTGCATGTGGCTGTTTGCATAGGGTTTCTTGCCTGGAAAAGCCGGGATATATTCTCAAACTGGGTTGAAGCGAGGCTCTATTAATGCTCCATGGTCCAGCTTCAACACCCGTACCCAAACAGTTGGAGAAAGCGATCGACGTTCGCGGGGATAAAGCAACAAACCCTTCGTCCATTTGCTTACTATCGCTTACCTTGCCCCCGTTCACCTCCCTTTTTCTTTATATTCACATTCCCATGTCACATAGTATATGACTCGATCATTATCTAAAGAAAAATAGAAACGTTGCATTGGAAAACGGCTACAAGAAATTAATGGGCTAATCATGAGTAATTAAAAGTAATAGTTCTATCTCTACCCAAAACAGAAAAAAGTAATTGCTTTATATTTAACAACACAGCAACATTACACGTTCAATCCGGGAAGGGGGGTTCAAACAAAGAAAGAACAAACTCGAGATAGCTAATTAAGTTATTTATGTAGATTATGGGAGATAATTATGATGCGTAGCACTTGATTTCAAGATTCATACACAAAGAAGGAGATGGAAAGCTTTAGCTGGGCAAGTAACCAAGGATATGGTGGCGACAGCTCTGCTTTATCTTTCTATACAAGAGGATGAATATTCTCCTCTTGATCGTCCCCCTAGCAGGAGGATAGAAGCATTTTTTGTTGCTCTTATCAATTGCTGCTAACCCATTTCGCTGCACCAATTGCATCACCATTTTTCTTTCCATGAGGCAGGCCGTGAGTGCGAGTGAGAGTGAATTTGCATGAGAATTAGCGATAGTGAGTGATATATAAATATGCGATATATGCTGCTCTATAAAGGGAAGAGGAGGAACCTTCGTGCCACCTTCGAATAATTTGACATCATTTTAGAATACAGTATATTTTATAAAATAAAATATAAGTGGATATAGCGTAAGTAAATAATTATTAATAAAAAATAAATAAATAGATATAAATTTATAAATTTTAAATAATTTATATTTTTAATTTTCTTATCAATAATTATTTAGTTATATTTTATTTTATAAAATGTAATTCTCATTTTAAAAAATTAAAATCCCAAATTAAAATGTTAGGTAATATTGTCGGAAAATAATTTTCCCATCCTCTTGGAGTATACAATATTCTGTGTTCTCTTAATTTAAAGTATATTTATTTTTAAATTGATAAAAATTAAATATAAATTTTTATTTAAATAGAAAGAATGCATACTCTGAATATTAAATAAATGCAAACATACGAAAGGCATTTCCTTGGAAAATATGTGATATCTAAATTCGACAGCTAGATCCAGGAAGAGCTTGGGACCACTGACAAAGCAATGAACGTGTAGGAACATTTCATTTTTCACTTTCTTCCATTCAGCTACATCATCATCCTTCTCATACGACCATCCCAACCGCCAAAGTGACGAAGGTATTGCAGACATCAAATATTCATTAATCAAGAGGACTTATGATTATTTTAAAACTAGGCATCTGGCACAAATTACCCTTCCAAGATTGCAAAAATTAAAGACACATACCTGATCTAAGTTGATCACGTTGGGTATTGTCAAAGTCAGATTAGATGTAAAGTCACAATGGGATAGAAAGTAGGTACTTGGAATAACATTTGAATACGTATTAATCTGATCTTCCATTAGCACAACCTTCAGTTTTGAGGCCTCAAATCCTGCTGGAGGACCCAGGTGCCTAACAGCCTAACATTCAGAATGTATAAGTACCGTAATACAAGGAACAATCTTAAATGAAATGATTTCTTTTCTATCGCTTTCTGAAACAAAGAGGTCCAGCTTTGGTACTTTGTTCATTCTAGATTAAAGGTTCTTCAATAGGGTCGGCAAACGTTTAAGAAAAGTTACAGATTTCCAAAAAATTTAACTCAATAGAAGCATATTAGTTTCATGCATGAATCAACATAACCAGCTTTGATTCTATTAATTAAAACTGGAAACAAAATGAGAAGCCATTTGCTCTAATCCCTTGATCAGCGTAAAGCAGGCAGCAGAAGTCAAAAGATGCAATTGCAACAGATAGACTTTTGAATGACTTTTTCATTGGGCTAGTGAAGCCAATGGTTATAAAGATGCTAAATCACCATTTTATTTTAAGTTCAAAGTTTTATTGAGAAGGATCAGAACGTAGGATTTCATAAGATGGGACGGAATGGTAATTACAAGATTGTAGAACCTTTTTTTTTTTGGGTGCTCCCTCAGTCAATATCTTTCCAGATCTACAGGGAAAAAGATTAAATGTTTGACAGGTATGAATGGCATATTATGGATCATGTTTCAAAATACATAAAGGTTAGTTCTTTGGAGGATAACTTATCATAAAAGACTGAGTAATAAAGGTTGATATGTAAGAAACTCCGCAGGAAATCAAAATTCGCTCAAACATGTGGGCCAGGACCTTGAAATTTTAGCATTTTCATTAAGCTGAACAATATGGAATGGAAGGTTTAGGGAGTTTATTGATATTAGCCCTTAGGATGAGCAGGGTTCTTAGCTAGAGGAAATAAATGGTGCGGCATAAGATGAGCTTCTTATCTATTGGAAGAAGGATAAGCATCAAAGAAACCGAGTCAAGGAAAGGCAAACACCCACTATATCAAGAACTCATTATACACAATTCAAGGAGGATTAAAACCTGAAATCAGATCAAAGCCATGTCATGTAGTATCAATGAATGAATGCAAATGGCTAAACTGTATAGGTTGGTTTTCTGCATTCTTTGTACTACATCATAATGTCAGTTTGTAACCAAATAAAATTTTAACGGGACCATGTAGTATCAATGAATGAATGGAGCAGGTGTGGAGTCTGAATGGAGATCGGCCATGGCCATGAAGTTGAGCGTTGAGCGGCGCCATCAAACAGCCCGGGATTTCGAGAACTGGTAGATAATGTGCTGACGTGGCTTTAGTGGGGTCAAGAGCTTGGCGGGCCGAGATCCGAGTCTGCTTGAACAATAAATTTTGAGTAAATTACACTAACCTCTCTTGAGGTATTTGATTATGACACTCCACTCCATTCTTACTCAAATATGACACTCCACCCCATTTACTCAAATATTAATTAAAAATATATATTTAATATAAATAAAATATTTACAAAAAGAATATTAAATCAATATTTTAGTCTAATTTTATTTAAAAAATATATTTTAATTCAGTTAACCATTTTAAATAATTAATATTTTGATAAATTATATTTTTTTAATCAAATAATTATATCTATTACAAAGTATAAATTTAACAATATCTATGATTATGAAAAAGAATTTAGTACAAATATAAAAGCATATTGGGGATGGGTTTAGTTAAGAAAAAAATGTAAAGCATAATTGATCTTATTTTTTACTAATTAAACTCATCCTAAGATGCCTCTATATTTATACTAAACTTTTTTTCATAATCATATATATTGTTAAATTTATACTTTGTAATATATATAATTATTTAATTAAAAAAATATAATTTATCAAAATATTAATTATTTAAAATGATTAACTGAATTAAAGTATAATTTTTAAATAAAATTAGACTAAAATATTGATTTAATATTCTTTTTATGAATATTTTATTAATATTAAGTATATTTTTTTAATTAATATTTGAGTAAATGGGGTGGAGTGTCATATTTGAGTAAGAATGGGGTGGAGTGTTATAATCAAATACCTCAAGGGAGGTTAGTGTAATTTACTCATAAATTTTTTTCCTCTCTATTGAGAGGAAATCATTAACTGAAATCACCCAATATTATTCTATTAAACATACATGTAAGTTGTCTACATGAGTCAATCCGATGCCACTTTTCCAAAAAGGTTTTGAACCACTTAAGATCGAAGCTTTCGCGATGTAAAATTCAACTTCCACGAAATGTGGAGTAACAAAATAACCACATCATAGAAATGGAATGTTAGATATACTACATTTTTTTTCTTTCGATAAATCTAAGATATTTTTTTTTTGAAAATAATTTTTTTTACTATATTGTTGAGTATTTGAGAATAAAATCTACTTTCAACAAAAATTTAAACCAACTTTCTCACAAGTGAAGGTTAAACCCTTTACTATTGATTTAATCCTTATTAGTTAGATCTAGTAAATCATCTTATTCAATTTTTTGTATCAAATGAATTTCTTAAATAATTTAAATTAATATTTAATAAAATTCTATTTATAATGCCGTTTCATAATATATACCAAAGTAAAAATGAGTTATAATATAATTAATCACATAAATGAAAATTAAGCAGATAAAGAAAGATTCACAAAGCGTTGGTACGTCGGTGTATACCTATAAGCTAATTCTTTTGTCATAAGCGAAAAAGGACAATTGATCATAGGATTTTTTTTTTTTAGTGATAGATCATAGGAAAATGTTTTAAATACGTTACATCACTAAGAAAGTAAAAATGAAGCGTTTCACCTTGTTGTTGTTTCAGAATATAATACCAGCATAAGTTGATGTTGCGCCTATCCATCACCACTGTTGATCAAAAGAATGACTATTGACTAATGATGATTGCAAGTTGAAGTCTTCATAAGAATTTTACATGTTTAAATTTTGGATTGATAACTGATTGAATGGAATGGAATTGCTAGGCAGATATGCTTTATCTCTCATTTTCTCAATTGATAAAGAAAAGAAAATTATAGAGTTTTTTAACAATAATGACCACTGAAATTGACAAATTATTAATAATTTACTTTCAAAGATATATGTGAAATTATTGCTAGAACTACTCCTACAAACTCATCTTGTGGATATGATACTTGTAAATGGAAGTTTTTTTTAACAAGAGAGCTAATGGTCCAATCAACTTATGCTTAGTTAATTGGACATGGTGATTGTCAAAAGCAGGATATTTGAAAGTTAATCTGAAGAGTTAAATTTTTGAAAAGATTTAAAACTCTTTTATGGATGTGTATTAAAAAGAAGTTACTTACAAATATTCACAAAAAGAAGATGAAAATTATAGATGTAGATATTTGCCTAATTTGTCATCAAAAGAGTAAAACAGTTTTTCATGCTATCGAGATTATAAAAGAGTAATGAATATATGGAAAAAAAAATATTACATCTCAAATTTTGAAATTTTTTTTTTTTTTCATTCCAAATGCCTAGTTGGATTGCTATCAATCTGAAAAGACATTATGGGAAAGAGCAGAGCCTTAACTAAGAGGCGTTATTTGGAGTAACAATCTATACTATTTGAAATTTGCATAATGAAGCCATCTTTAATAAGAATGATCCCAAGGAGCAAGAAGTTATTATGAGAATTTTGATTCATGCAAAGAATATTCAAATAGCAAAAGACTCATAGGATTCTAAATCAAAGAAAAAATGTGGCCATAAATTACAAAATGAACAAATGGGAGCCTCCTCCAAGTAATTGGTTGAAATTAAATGTTGATGGGGCTGTCGTTCGAATGTCTGGAGAGGCAGCTTGCGGTGGGATTTTAAGAGATGCAGAAGGAAATTATTTAGTAGGATTTGTTTGCAATCTTAAATTTTGCTCACCTTTGGAAGCAAAATTGTGGGCCTTACTTCATGGCTTACGGAACGCTTGGGATTATGGAGTGCAGAAAATGATTTTAGAATCTAACTCTCTTCAAGCTATTAATTTGATTCATAGGAATGAGACTATAACTGGTCAAGAGAAAGGGATTCTGGAGCAGAAAAAGAAGTTGGCCCAGCAAGCCGGAGGTGAAGCTAAATTTTATTAGTAGACAAAAAAATCAGGTAGCTGACACATTGGCAAAGAGATATGAGCTTTTGTCAAGTTTGATATAGAATTTTCAAGTGCCTCTAAAGGAAATCACTCAACAACTAGAGAATGACAAACTGGGATGAATAACCTAAAAGGAGATGTTCGGTTAATTCTGTTCTTTTCGTTGTACCCAGAAAAAAAGTTTTACATGTTTAAAGTGATTTTTTATTATGTATTTTTGAGTAAGTGATGTATTATATTAATAAATTTTTTTTTTACATGTGTAAGAATACATTTATAGAAAAGAAAAAAATATGTAAAATATATATAAAAATTTTATATGTAAATATTACTCATATATTAATATAAAAATGAAATAATAAATGTATATAAAAAGTCTACACAAAATTTATACATATTAAAATTGTTTTTAAATTTTAAGTGAATAATATTTTAATAATAAAAACAAAATTTGCATTATATGTGCATAAAGTTTGCCTAACGTTCACATATACATTTATTATCTTTTATATGAAATTAATGTCACCTTTACATTTGAAATGCTTATAAATAGAAAAATAACAAGTGTATATATATTATTATTTTATAAATAATATGGACAAATATCAGCATTTTAAAGAATCAGTGCGGGTGACCAGTGACCAGTGACCAGCGACCAGCGACCAGCTGTATTATGCCATTGATTATGGGACTGGTGTCTGGTTGACCTGTGCTGTTTTCCACATGCGTCTATCAATTAGAATTGGTTACGGTGGTTAAGTACCCATTTTCATGTAATGGTTTTGGAGTTACACGCAGACAAAGCAAAAACATAAATAAAAAATATTAAAAAAAAACTTTAATTTCACCAAATAAAAATTAAAACTGTAATTGTCATTCACTGCGCAAGGACCGACGAAATCACAGATTTTCCTTGTATCTAATTCGTTTGATATTTGCGCAGTCACAAGATGCACATCAGCTGCCCTGCCTTCTCTTTGATATTTCATCGTAACCGCACTGTATCCCCGCCTTTTCCTCGTCGGTCCCGTTTCTGTTCATTCTGGGCTAAACAAGTTTTCCTCCTTATTATAAAGTTAAAATTTTAAATCTTTCCTTCCAAGTACTACTGAAAATAAAATCTTTGTGGAGCTTTACCAACTATGACAGAGCAAAGTGAACAAAGCCTGCTAAATTCTTCATAGGATTCAACATTGCGACAAGGTACCCTCAGTGCGTTCCTTTCTTTGTTTTTCCTCTGCTTTCCATTAGTTGCAAGTTGGGATCTTTAGATCTTGGCTTTATATTCCTTTTCTGATGAATGTACCCAAATGAAATGCAAAGTAGGATATGTTGTCGTGGAAAGTAAGTTGAGTGAGTTCTTGCTTCGTTTTCTCTTTAATCATACCCTTACGTTTGCCAACCTCGATTCATTTTTCTTGAATTGGGTTTTCAGTGCTTTCCTTTTCTTCTTTTGGGTTTTCCCCATAAGGTGTTCTATTCTGGTTATTCGACTTGTGTGTTATATTTCCCTCAGAATTTGCTCAGAGGTTCGCATTTTTGTGCGAAATATTTCTGAAGTTGTTGAAGTGTTGCTAGAAACTTTCGGTTTTTCTTTTTCGATATTTTTAACATTCTAAATTAAAATTGCCAGCTGTTTGCTCTGAGCGTAACTTATCTTTTCTAATTGGATACCAAAAGTTAGTCCTTTTCTGTTGATTCCCATTGTATACAGCATTAAGATTTTTTACTTGATAGTAGTTAGTAGTTCTCAATCTTTCTCTTTCTTATTTCAAGTTCTTCAGCTTCCTACTGTTTTGAGTTTCTAATTGCTTCTTCCTTGACAAATTGCCCATCTGTTTTTCTTTTTGGTGGGGGTTAGCGCGGGCTGTAGGGGAGATAAATGCTCTCGAACTATGTTTCCTCTTCCTTCCCATGTTTGGAATTGAGAATGAATACGTACCCAAAAGAAAGAAAAGAATTGAGAATGAATATCTTTTCTCCTGTTGGGTTAAACCCGGATATTTCATGAAGGTGTTTATTTGAATAATATAACATTAGGGCAGTAGAATTTTTTAAAAGGTAAGTGAGATATTTTGAATTTTTGATAACTTTTTTAATTATGTTAAGAAGAGCGTCAGGCATTGATTAAGTAGAAGATTTTATTTTAATGGATTTTGCTAATATTATGCTTCCCTTATCAGGTGCACGTATTTTGGAATACTATTGGTTCAAAAGCATGGCTTTGGGGAAGTATTCCCGAGTTGAAGGGAGGAAGACATCGAACTACTGTTCGACACTCTCTGTAGTTGTGTTTGTTGCATTTTGTTTGGTTGGTATATGGATAGTGATGTCATACACTGTTCCAACTCAGAATTCAGTCTTGCAGGTATCTGAGACTATTAATGAGGTGAAAAATAGAGTGAGCGAAAATGGTTCAAAACAATTTGAAGATAGCTCAGGTGACATACTGGATGACTCAACGAAGGGAGGTTACCAGGTTGATAAATCTGATAGTGAAAGCCATCTAGAGAACCACAATAACCAAAAAGCAATTGGAAAAGAGTATTATAACAAAGCTGAAGAAAGCCAGCAAGATGTTTTTCTAAGGGAGAGATCTGGTCAGAAGAATGATTTTGAGAGGGGTTCTGGAGATGTAGTTGACAAAAATTATCAAGAGCGGCATGTGAAGCCAAGCTTCAAGGAGAAAGACATCGACAGCAACATAAATTTAGAATCTTTAGAAACAGAACCACTGAATGGTCAATCTAATGATGATGGACACGGAGAATCAGGGGAGACTTCAGATGAGAATAAATCGATTGTAAACTTAACTGACAAGTCAGGAACTGAAAACAGTGCAGATGAAGTCAAACAGCAAGATGAGATAGCTAGTGAAACTGAGGAGGAGAAAGCCAAGAAAAATCAGCATTTAGAGACAGAACAAAGTACTGTACAGAGTAACATTGAAAGCCATGAAAACAGTCAAGCTTCAAAGGAAGTATTTACAACAGATACCCAGTCTGAATCTTTGAATGAAGCTAGCAATAAACATGGAAATAGGTCAATTCATGCTGTAGAGTCACAGCATGAGAAGGAAACACATGAGTCTACAATTTCTAATGATAGCAGTAAATATGACTGGAAACTTTGTAATGCGACTGCAGGATCAGAGTATATTCCTTGCCTTGACAATTGGCAAGCAATTAGGAAGCTTCGAAGTATAAGGCATTATGAACACCGAGAGAGGCACTGTCCTGATGAAGCTCCCACCTGTCTTGTTCCTCTACCTGAGGGATATAGAACCCCAATCAAGTGGCCCAAAAGCAGGGAAAAGGTATGTAACGTGTACTGGAAGAACTGCACTGGTTCTTACTTTGCATTAAAGTTCAATATTTCGGTGCCCAATGCAGATATGGTACAACAATGCTCCTCATACGAAGCTAGCGGAAGTTAAGGGGCATCAAAACTGGGTCAAAGTTACTGGTGAATACCTTACTTTCCCTGGAGGTGGAACTCAGTTCAAACATGGTGCTCTCCATTACATTGAATTCGTTCAGAAAGTAAGCTTTTTAATGTTTTTATTTTTGCATATATGCCATTCTCTTGTGAACGTACTATATTGTATAACCAATTGATCCTTCTGTTTGTTTCTAATTGAAGATCTGTTTTCCAAATTCCTAAGTCGTAGGAACTCAAAAACCTATATTTTTACGTCATATGCCGTATAATTATATGCCACAATTTTTGTTCTTGACTGGAAGATACAGTATTTGTAATTTATTTAACATGCACACAATTGTGTAACTTGCACCAGTTGATAAGGTGGGTACTAGATCTATTGAATAAAGAAATAAATGTTTTTGTTTATTTCATCTTGGCAAAAGCATGATTCTTAGTCATAGCTTTCAGATTCTTCAGTTAAATTGTCTCTCATTTCCTGCTTTTGCTAAAACTTTGTTTTGGGATTGGACTCTAGTGTCTGGGTTAAAGTTTCTGTGGATGCAATTGACGTTAGAAAGAAAGGCTATGATCATGAGATAAGGCTCTGACTTTGTATGTTGTTATAATTCTTTATTATCTAAATGTTTTAAACATTGCAAAACTGTTAGGTGGACTAACACTACTGCAAAGAAAAGTATACGCGTTTTTTCTTTGGCAGTTTTTTTCTTTATTCAGTTGTATCTATTCTTATATAATCAAGAACACTTTGCTTTCTAGTATATATATCTTTAAAGACATAGTGATAGTTGTACTAAATTTGAACTGACCCACTATCCTTTGAAGTGCAACTTTTCCATGTTATCAACACATGCTTTTATAAATTTGAAAACTTTTTCTAGTGTTAGGTCTACATTACGGAATCGATTGTCCATCTTTCCAATGAATCAGTCTAAGCATGCCCTTCTTTTAATGCATATATTTTCGTGGCCTTCACTCCTTAATGCCATGGGTTAGTCAAACTCGTGAAAACATAGTATTGAAAACCAATGAATGTCTAGGCAAGATTATCCTGTTCTCATTGGATCAATATAATTATGGGTGCTTGTGTGGTGATGCAGTCTCTTCCTAACATTGCCTGGGGGAAAAGAAGTCGTGTGATATTGGATGTTGGGTGTGGGGTAGCCAGCTTTGGAGGTTATCTGTTTGAAAAGGATGTTCTTGCCATGTCATTTGCTCCCAAGGACGTGCATGAGGCCCAAGTACAATTTGCACTTGAACGAGGAATTCCTGCCATATTAGGTGTCATGGGCACCAAAAGATTGCCCTTCCCTGCTTCTGTCTTTGATCTTATCCACTGTGCACGCTGTAGAGTACCTTGGCACATAGAAGGTGGAGTGAACATTTACTAAACTCATCTTTTTCTCAGTTTGTTTTAATTCTGTTCTTCTAAACTCTTCTGGTGATGCCCTATTGGTTGTACAATGCAGGCGGGAAGCTACTCTTGGAGCTTAATCGTGTCTTGCGACCTGGAGGTCACTTTGTCTGGTCTGCTACTCCAGTGTATCTAAAGAATCCAGAAGATGTTGAGATTTGGAAAGGTAAAATTCGATTTACCCAAATTCATTTTACTCTAAGAGATGAACTTATGGGTTGATTTTATTCAAAAATAAAAAATAAAAACGACTTTGTTGCAGCTATGGTTGAACTTACTAAGTCAATGTGCTGGGATCTTGTGGTGATTGGAAAAGACAAATTGAATGGAGTGGCAGCAGCAATATATAGAAAACCAACATCCAATGAATGCTATAACAGAAGATCAAAAAATGAACCTCCAATATGCGATGAGTCTGACGATGCAACTGCAACCTGGTATTCTAATTTTGTTTTTGTCAAATGGCATAAATTTACTTCTCAATTTTTTATATTTTTGGTTTTCTGACACGAAAACTAATTACTAGGAATGAAAATAATGTTCAGCAATTCCTAATAAGAATGCATCAGAAACATTAAATAAAATAACAGTACAAAATTTCTTAATGATTAGAATCTGTCTTGTAAGGATTTATATGTGCTTTAATTGATATAATCTTCAAATCACTTTTGTCAAATCAGACTGACTTTGCCATGTTCATTAGAGATGTTCAACTTTAATAAACACGCTTTCATTTAGAAATGAATAGAATTTTTACTGAAAAGTTCTGTAACAGTAACATGTAGATGTAGTAGGTATCTCCAGAATACTACTCAACAATTTCAATCATCCAGCGTTATATATGAAAGATCATAATCCATTAAAAAGTCACTCTATATAATTTTACAACTCGCTGTATTAGTGATATATATATGACTACATCAGTGTAGTGCGCGTGTATGTATGTATATATATATATATATATATATATATATATATATAATCTCAAGGAAAAGAATTCAATATCTAATGCTAATCTTAAATCTAAATCACGATTTGCTTTTCCCAAACCCTGTTCATCCTTTTTTTCCCAAGTTTTCAATGCATAAAACTGCTAATTTGTATTGGTTGATTGTCAATGAATTGGAATTAAGCACCTTTAAATAATTTACTCAGGTCAAGGAAAATTTGAGAAAATAAGAGGTTGATAGAACTGATAAAGTCCAACTTCTGTATATGGGGACTTTTCTTACATGTCTAAAATTGCATTGTATGCTAGCTGATTGATAGGAGCACATATAGTGCTTTACTTGTACAATATTCCCTACAATGAACTTTTTTTACTAGTTATTATGACACGTTCCAACTACTGTACCATCAGGAACATATCACTACAAGCTTGTATGCACAAAGTCCCTGTACATGTGTCAGACCGTGGATCACTCTGGCCTGAAGAATGGCCGCTAAGGTTGGAGAAGCCACCTTATTGGCTACATTCCCAGGCTGGTGTATATGGAAGAGCTGCTCCACAGGACTTCACTGCTGACTATAAGCATTGGAAAAATGTGATTTCCCACTCTTATTTGAATGGAATGGGTGTTAACTGGTCTTTCGTAAGAAATGTCATGGACATGAGAGCTGTATATGGAGGGTAAGATATTCTGCATGCTTCATGTATATTTTATATCATTCTCCATATGAAATCTAGAATTCCTGGACGTTCCTTCTCCATTCAAAATGCATTACTAAACTATTTTTGCCTTTGTTTCCTGTATTTACACTACACTATACTGTACTTTGGTGGTAAAACATGGCTTTTGGTGGTGTCCAAATTGTTCAAAATTATGGAATTCTCAAGATCAGCTACTGATCTAACTGCATGATAGTTTTATCTCTTACCTTTTCCCATAAAAATGTTTCCACTAGCAGTAGGATGCAAATGAGAAGCTATTCTACTCCAGTACCCTAAAATTTCATGTCATGTGTCTGCAGGAGTGATTATCATATCTTTTCTTTATCTTTTATTTGTGCCTGCCTGGCCACCTTTTTTTAAGTAAAATTACAATCAACGGGTGTTTTAAACAGCTCAAATTAAAATATATAGTACCATTTTTCATGATTTTTGCATTCTCATGTCACCAGGTTTGCTGCAGCACTGAAAAACTTTAAAGTGTGGGTGATGAATGTAGTTCCAATTGACTCACCAGACACACTGCCAATAATTTATGAGCGCGGCTTAATTGGTATGTATCATGATTGGTGTGAATCATTCAATACCTACCCTAGATCGTACGATCTTCTCCATGCTGATTACCTGTTCTCAAAGCTTAAGGAGAGGTATGTTCATTAAAATTGAAAATTGTCAACCAGGAAATTTTCTGATTCCTCCTGTAGCTAATATTTTTCCGATTTAGGTGCAATGTAGTGCCGGTGATTGCAGAAGTTGATAGGATTCTGAGACCAGAAGGATATCTGATCTTCAGGGACAATGTTGAAACTATAGTTGAGATAGAGAGAATAGCTAAATCTCTACACTGGGATATTCGGTTTAGCTATTCAAAAGGCAACGAGGGATTGCTGTGTGTTCAAAAGACATTCTGGCGTCCAACAAAATCAGAAACCATTATATCAGCCATTGCCTGAGAATGATACTTCAACATATGAATTTGTCACACTCATTATTTTGGTGGAACAGGTATTTTTTGCTTATCTGACCATAACATTGAAGAATCTCACCCGTGCTTCTCTATGTCTATAGTTTGCTAATTATTTTCCTTTGTACATCTATTTCTTTTAATTCTTCTACCACCCTTTGGGATTTTTAAAGCCTCTTGAGTTTTGGGTTGAAGGAATTTAAATAGGCATTTGCACTGTGGAAACCGAGTGTGAGGGGCTATAAGGGAAATTAAAATTGCTTTTGAAAGTACAAGTTCGTTGTTTCTGAGATTTAAACTTGGAACTGATACGGACATAACATTCAACCATTAGAATGTTCCCTGACCAAGGTGCTCTGGCAGTCCTCGAGGCTCGGCGTTCTGTAGCACGGGCATGTAATACTGATAGCATTTTTCACCTTTTAATGTCAAGTTCGTTCCACTCGAGAAGAGAAAAAGAATGAAAAGAAAAGGGCCTGAGTAGGACATTCGGACGGTTAGTTTATCAAGAAAGATTTGAGAATATCCTGCCTCTGGTGCGTGATCAGTGCCCTATGCACATGCTGGCATTATCATCGTTTGCCTGACTTTGAGCAGTCATAGCATGACAAGCTCTTGCAGCTTGTTTTCTCCCATTTTTAACCACAACCATAAACATACTCAAAGGCAGATGAGAAATATTATAATCATAATTTATTTTTGATAAAAAGTTTATTAGTGTGGATTATCAAATTTTTGGGTTTTATGATTTAATTTATAAAATTTAATAAATTTAATTATTTAAATTATGTGTTATAAAAATTAAATAAAAATAAAATTATAAAAATAATAAATTGTAGAATTATAGAAAAAGGACCTTTGTTTTCTTGTGATTATAAAAAAAGACCTTGTTTATACTAACTTTTGTAGAAATGTTAACCACTCGTGCTTAATTCCATTTAAGAATGATTAATCATTTGCAAATATTCTTAAATTAACACCTACATGGTTCTTAACAATAAATCTCAAACAAACAGTCCCTTTTATAAAGACCTCGACAGAAAATCTCTAATTAAGTGGTTGTCGGGTTTGGATTTCTTACGTACCTGATTCAGGGATTAAATAATGTTTTAAAAATTAGATTGGATCATATTGATGACAGGTCATGAAATTGGTGCGGTTCGACCACTAAATTAGTAGACTAGATTATGATTTTATTGAACTGGCCGTTTCAACAAAAAAGTAAAAAAAAAGTATATAAAAAATTTTATACAATTATAAATATTATTTTCTCATTCACATATAGATCCTTTAAGTAGGTATTAAGAGAAGGCAAAACAAAAAAAATTATAGAATTCATGATTTTTGTTAAACAAACGTTGTTGAATTAAAATTTATCTTGATAAAAATAAATGAATGAATATTTTAATAATAATTTTAATATTTTTTAACAACTAAGTAATAAAAAATATTTATATAAAATTATATTTATGCCGTTATCTAGTTCAATTATTAATTCAATCAATCAAACTAATTTAACTGTGACTCACCTTGTAAAATAGTTCATTGAACGGTATTAGTTTGTAAAACAGGATCAAACTTAGCGGTGCTCTTTGGGAAAAGAAACTTCCACTAAAATAGCACTGCAAAATGCTCATATAATAAATTATGGGCAATTGGTTGATCAGTTAATTTCACAACTTAAATTACGTGATTTAATAAATTTAAAAATTTAAATTTTTTAAGTAAAATTTTATAAATTTTATTTTATGAAAATAAAATGATTGTTGCTACTTTTTATCTTTTTTTTTTTTTGATGGATGGAAGCACATTGTAGGGAAGCAAGCATTTGTAAAGAGAACAACCATTGAATTTGTTTGACCAAACTTGATAAATCATATGCACTCATATTTAATTGCCAAGAGATTATTAAGGATATACTAAAAAAAGGAAGGTGTGGTAGGGGGACATAGAAAGCAGTATGAGTGAGAACTGACCCTACCACTTAAAGATGGAATTGCACCGTGCAGCTTCTCTCGTTGCAAGAAGTTACCTTATCATTAACCCGACATTCTTCACTAGAATATCTAAATTGATTATATTTTATTCTAGTCCTATTACTTTAATAATGTTAATTCCGTAACTTAGAGGATACATTTATGTTTTTCCCTCTAGCTTTTCTTCTTAGCCTTGAGAAAGTGGAAACAAACAAAGAATTGAATAGAACAGCTATGAAACTAGCTAGCCAGTAGCCACTAACTCGACTTGAACTACCCTACAGATATTAATGAACATTCTTTCAGTAAGTGTCTGCCCTTTGAATAATAAGAGATGCCTCAACACTGACCTTTTTCATTATAAATAGCAACATTTCACAGACACCACGGATGCCATTATCTTTCAATAGTTAATACATCTCGTTGTTGGGGAAACAGCATACAAAAGTGTCAGCATGCTTTTCTTTCTGTGGACTTGTATTCAAATGACACCCAACCTTTTCCTTAGTTAAGCTACTTAATTTGGCTCTCGAGCAATGTGCAACTAATGAAAAGAAGCACTCTCATGTTTGCATGATTGAAATTTTTGAAGTATCGAAACAAGGGTCCGGTTTGTCCTAAATCTAATTATGCTTGGTTTGAAAGGCCTTATTAATAAACAGGTCTGACATGAAAGATATCTTACCAGAGACATAGGGAATTAAAAATTAACATCCAACTAATGAAGGGTCCAGAGTGAATATATTTAAATCGCTCAAATTCCTCACACATGCACAGTCAGATTCTGCAAGTGTATTAGGCAATGAGAGCAACAACTTGGGTTGCTTTAGGGTTTAGAGTTATCTAATATCTCATTGTCTGCCATTCACGCATCTTTCCCCAAACAAACAAGTTGGCAGCCTCCCTACATTACTGAACATGTCTGCTGCCAGAAGCCCTCTAAACCTGTTCTTCTTGAAAGCTAAAGGAGGACTGTGAGCATTTCCTGAGTAGGAGCAGTAGTTCCATCAATCATCATCATGTTAGGTTCTTGGAAGCATCAGTGCTTGCTCTTGACTCTGATTGCTTTTGTTGTTCTATCAGAAGGATCAAGGTTACCAAAGGAATTCTGGGCACAGATGCTGCCCAAGAAGCTACCTGCTCCTTCCTCTTCTCCCTCCAGAGGTACCAATTCTGTGTCCACCACATCTTCCACGGCATTGAAGACGGATAGTCTTCCATCATCAGATGGAAAGGTCTAGTTGTTGGTTCAAGCCCCAGTCTTAGAGCTCTCTCTAACTGTACAAAATGCAGTCATAACATGGCGCAGATTTGAAGCGGAAACATCAAATTTTGGGAAATGGTCCCTCACATCCCTCTGATGTGCTTATAATCAGAATCACACTCTTGTAGATTCGTTGATCTTGATCAGATGATAATCTCTTGTAAAGGCATTAGAGAAACTATTCATTATTGGACAGGAAGGTTAATCAATAAAAAGCAGTATATATATATATATATATGATGGCGGCAGTAATAACTTCTTGCTTAAATGAGAAATATTTTAACTTTGTTATATGCCAACTTACTGTATTTCTTTCAAATAGCATCTTCGTTAATAGTTCTATTTTCCTCAATGGGTAAAGCGTAGCATCTCATCTTTCTTGGTAAGCTGATATTACTGAAGTAATCCATACACTGTAATGGCTTCACATAAATTAGGAATAAAATATCTTTTCATCTCATTTGATCTAGCTCTTCGTGTATTGCCCTCAAATCACAAATCACAATTAGTAATTTGCTTGTTCTATTTATATTCATTTTTTTAGGGAGTGCTATTGCAGTTCATCATCCTTTGCTCTCAGACTGCTTCAACGAGTACTGTAAAAGTGAAGTTGTGATCTCACAAACTTTTTAGAACCTGAAAATGTTATTAGGTATGCTACATGGCTACAGATGCCAACTGGAATTTCTTGTTGGGGATGTTTGATCCTATCTCTTTCTTCTTTTGTGAAGGGTTTGTCCATACAACTATTCATCTTCGGGTTTCTTGAAGGCATAAAGCATAGTCTGTATTAATTATGAGGCTTAGAATAACAAACGGAGCAGAGCAGGGAGGATAATAATTGCTGTCGCTTTGGCTGAGGTGATATTGTTAATATTGCAGCGAGAAAATAAAATTTTAACATTGAAATGAGCATACTTAAACAAGGCCTGTCACATAAACTTCACAAGCACTTGACGGATGGAGAAGGTCTCTCTCGGTGCCAAAGCTATTTCTACTTTTCTATGCTCCCTTTTCCTTTTTTCTCTCTTTTTTGATTGGAGGGTTAATTCACGGGAGTCGGGATGTGAGACAGAAAATTCTTCAATGATTAGTACTCCTTGTACTGCCTTTTGGTTTGACATTAATGCAGTTCAGTCAAGAAGTCAGTGTCCACTCAAACAATGTCCCCTATGGTATAGTTAGTACTCAGCTGAAAACTTGGTAGTCAGCTAGAAATGACACTAAAAGTGCAAGATGACTTGGTTCTTTTGGTTATTTGATTGGACCAACGTTCTAAATCAGTAGTTTAATAGTTGACTGAGCAAAGGTCTGATCCTCTTTGACTTTATTTACTAAGACTAGTGACATCTGTTACTAGGCACCCCAGTCGGTGAGTAATTCCATAGGAGTCGACAGTGCATGAGCATAAGTGCTCCTCCTTATGACAACTACAAATTGGGGAGGTGAATTGATGAAAAATGATGGCTTCTTGTTTTCAGAAGTTCTTGTCAGTACACAACTTTAAAAACAAAGAGTTCCCCCTTGCTGAGTATGGTACAAGTGCCTGACTCAGTCTTTTAAATGAGTTTTTCTGTCATTCAAAATGAGCTAAGATGGCCATTACAGAATTTGTCGTTTCCATATGATATACTGCCACTTCAGATAGATATCCAGGTCCTCATAGTTTTGTGTAGAACTCCAAATTTACAACAAAGATAATCTCGTCTGCATGGTTTGTGGCTATGCAAAAGGTTGAATATTTTTAGACGATCAAAATATTTTTATAGTTTTGTTTAATATTATCTGGAAAATGTTAGGTAGAAGTCAGCTGCCAATTGCTCAAAGAGCAGTCCCAACTGATGGGGCATGTGAGATACAGGACATCTTTTATTGATGCAGGTTTGAAAAAGTTGTCTAGAAAGTCCTTTAACATCAATATATCCATCATGCAGCACATGGGCAATACCTAACTCTTGGAATAAAAAGCACTTGCAATTACATGAAAAATGACTAATTCTTTGGAATGTTTAAACACTTCTCTCTGATAATGTACCCTGATGTGGTTCATTCATATTGTTCTTATTGGTAATTAGTGGGTACTATTGGGTAGTAAGAAAGATGTAACATATGCATCTTACTAAGATGACAACCAAGCAGCCAAAAAGTGTTCTGTTATTTATTTATTTATTTTTGGTAAGGAAGTGTTCTGTTATTAAATACATGCTCTTTTATGTGAGAGGGGAGAAGTGGAAGGAAAAAACCGTATAGAACAATGATGTCTTGTAAGAAGTTAGGAAATAACTGAATGAAACAGCCACAACAGAGAGAACAGGATCAAAATAAACAGAGACACAATAATAAAGTTAATTACTGTGAAAACAAGCAAAAAAACACGACATAAACATGACAAATTAGGAGGATCATTCAACTATGTACCTTTTTAAAGGTCTGTGATAAGATACCAAGTATGTTACGTCATGATGATCCTTGCCAGAGAGGGTGCCTAAGAAGATGTTGGCTGCTGATAGTAAACCTATATACGCCAACAATTAAAGATACACCCTAACTAGGAGGTAAAATTAAAAGGAACACAGTAACAGACTACCTGTTAGATAAAAGGGAAAAGAAGAAAGTATAGCTCTTCCAGTAACTGAATATTCATTGTCGACCTTTAATCTGGTCAATTGGTTCCCCATGCGTGCAAACCCCACAGAAGTGCTAGTACCTCCAGAATATTTTTCCACGCAAAATGCCAACATAGAATTGCTAAATTCTAAAGAATTGTACATCTCCTAGCTAAATGCCAACACAGCAAATCACTCAAGTTGCTGCACATTTTCTCATTCAGCACTCGACTGCTAAGTACCTCTAGCAAGCGGTCCTTTTTCATAATAGAAACAAACTATAAGCAATTAGTGCACATGTCTTTGGACGTAGACGAAGATCATGGGCTCATGGGATCAACTGAATCCATGGAGACCCAACACGTTGGCTGGACAGGACTCCATCATTGGCAAAAAAACAGGAAATTGAAGTCATCATGGACCAGCTTTGGCAGGGCGTTCTAAGTGGATACTTTTGTTGAATATGCAGTTTAGGTTAGGGATTTTGTTGTGTCTGTGATTTTGTATTGGCTATGTCTTGTTGGTAATCTTCTTAAGCTATTTGGTTATTCTACTGCATATTTGAGTCACCTTGATTTTGATTCAAGGAATCTTCTGTCATTTGCATAATATAAACCAGAATCTTGGTTCTGTAAACTTTACAAAAATCTTTTGGAAAGGTTGATTCATTTGAATTGTACGAGATAAGACAATCCATTCCATTTTGTGTGCTTAAGTCTACACATTGTTCATAATGATCATACAAAAGGATATATACAATACAGAACTTTAACAAAGAAAACCAAGGCAAAGCGCATGTTTTCGTGGTTATAATCATCTTCCACCATCGAAGGCAATTAATAAATGATCTGTCATGCTGTCATACCTAGTATTTTGAAGGCTACGGCTTTCACCATATTCATAAATGCCGGATGATTCATGAAGAAAGAATTGGGTCTTCTCCATACTATTGATCTTGAAGTCTGCATTAGCCCACTGACGTTTCTCCATTATCCTTATTCCCTCCAATACCGTTGCCACTTCCTTCATGCTAGGTCTGTCTTCCCCCTTAAGCCGCAGGCACTTGGCTGCAAGTGCAACAACTAACTTCACCTCCTATTTATTTCCTTTATTCAAAATGCCAGTTTCAAGAACTTCAAACAAGCAATCCTCTTTCTAGCAAGAAAGAAAATGCATAGCAAGACTTCTTCTCTCTTCCACTCCAAAGCTTGGCTTGTTTGCATGTACTCTGGGCCCAAGTATCCAAGAGTTCCTTGCACTTTTGTGGCTAATTCAGTTTGATCAAGTGGAACCAATGCTGAAGCTCCAAAATCAGAAATCTTGACTGTGTAAGTCTCATCCAGAAGAATGTTGGTAGACTAAATGATGGGTATGGAGGCTAAAGAGTGAAGATATGATAGTGCTCGTGCAGCTATCCTTAGAAAGGTTTTCCAAGATACATTGGTGGTCTTGCTTTAATTGTGTAAATGATCAAAGAGGGTGCCATGGTTAACAAATTCATAGACCAACAAAGGTACTTTTGTCCCTAAACAACAACCCAAGAGTTTGACCACATTCCTAAGATTAATTTGTGACAGCATAATCATCTCGTAAATGAATTGCTCAATTTGGGTTTGATCCAATACTTTGGATTTCTTGATAGCTACAATCCTGTTATCTTCCAGAAATTCTTTGAAAACAGTGCAAAGCCTCCTCTTCCAATTATTAAGGTCAGAGTATAATTTTTGGTGGCCTTCTTTAGCTCCTTTGCTGTGAAAATTTGAGCTGTTTGGGAGGAATTTTCTCTAGCAGAGAGATGCTGTTGCAAAAGGAAACCACTGTTCTGCCAAAAGAATTTCTCTTTTAGTTTCATGAGTTTCTTTTTCTGGTATATTAAATATAGCCAAGATATGTCCACGAACAGGGCCACAAGTCCTACCAATGCACCTATATTTTATTTTATTTTTAAATAAAATCATTAAGGATGGAACTTTGAACACAATTAGTAATCACAGTTATTAGTGAAATTTTCTTACCTATGACAAATTTGGTAAATAAATCTTGCCGCTGCTTTGGTTTTGGCATCCTCCTTCCTTTGTTCCATTACCGGATTGCCCCACGCAGAAACATTGGAAAGATCCGTCGGTGTTGCGACAATTCTGCTCACTAATGCAATTATGTGTTCCTCTCGTACACTCATTAATGTCTGCAATTTTATGTTAGAGACAGAACTAATTAGGTCTTTCCTGATCACTAAATCACTCAAGTAAAAACTTTTTCCAAGCCATCCACTAAATTTCTGGAGTAAATACTATAAGCCATCCAATTTGACCATTTCAATTATCTATCTCTTATAGTGGTGTTTCCTATTAAAGCTAGCTAATGTTGCCCGTGCTTGTGGGAGGCGTATGATGTTCCAGGCAGAGGCTTGTGGCGCCTTTCATGGCCTCAATCTAGCTTGGAAAGGTGGCCATAGAAGAGTTATTCTTGAGTCAGATTCTTTGGCTTTGATCACCAGGCTCAAAAGGGATAATGATGTGAGGGAGGTCCTGAGGAGCAGATACTCAGTTGCATTAGAAACCTCCTTCGCAGTGATTGGGTGGTCCAGCTCCATCATACACATCAGGAAGCCAGCTATTGTGCGGATTGGTTATTAGCTGACTTTGCTGTGGATTGCCCTTTGGGCACCATGATCCCCCAGTGTTTTCCAAAGAAAATGGACTTTTTCTCGTGGCAGACGCTCACAGTTGATTTCTCTCATATCTGTAGTACTGCAGATGTTTACTGTCACCAGATTTGGGGCTTATGCCTCTTTAACTCAAAAAAAACAAAAGCTAGCTTGCTAATTTTTTTCTTTTATAATTTTATTTTCTTTTAAAATTAAATAAATAAAATAATTTATATTATGTATAAAGGAACAAAAATAACAGATATTTCTTTGCTTATTATAATATTTTTAAAAAGTCTTCTTTTTGGGTAAGTTTAAAAAGTCTTATTTACCAATATTATTTTAATATAAATTTAAACTATTTTATAATTAAACTCTAATTTTTTAAACTATTACCTTTACTCTCATTATTTTTATTTAATATTAAGAATTTAATATTAAATCAATTATTTTATCTTAAAAATATATTTTTCATAACTAATTTTTACAAATCTCAATTAGAAAAGCAAGCACTGTCAACGAAACTCGGGGAATGAGTAAACAATGGCATACATCATGAGAAATATTGCTTTCATATTAAGTTATAGAGTAATAACCGTTCACGAATAGTTGATTTTATAGATAATTTAATTTGTAAAATTTAATAAAAATAATTTAAATCATGAGTTTTGAGAATTGAGTAAAAATAAAATTAGAGCAAAACTAATATATTATTATTGGAAAACAAGAAAGTTATATTGGCGCTTGGTTTTTAATGGAAATAATTTTTTTTGAAAATTTTTATATTATAAAAAATATGTTTAGTTTGTATAAGTTAAATTTTATTTTTAAAAAATAAAAATAATGAAAATGTATTTAGTTTAATTTTTAAGATTTAGATTTTAGAGTTTAAGGTTTTGAGTTTAAAATTTTAGAATTTAAATTTAATATTTACGGTTTAGAGTTTTAGGGTTTTAAATTTTGGATTCTAAGATTTAGGGTTTAAAATTTAGAGTGTAGAGTTTAAGGTTTTGAAATTTAAAATTTAAGATTGAAGGTTTAGAATTTATATTATGTGATTTAAGGTTTTGAAGCTTAAAAGTTTAAGTGGGTGTTCTAAGTGGATGCTTTTGTTAAAAGTGCGGTTTAGGTTAGATTTTTCAATTTGTGTCCGATTTTCGTTTTGGCTGTCTTGTCCGTAATTTTTTAAAGCTATCTTTCCTTTAACTTAATATTTGAGCACCTAAGTTTTGATTCAAGAAATCTCTTGTTATTTGAATAGTATAAACTAGAATTTTGGTTTTGTAAACGATGTAAAAATCTTTTAAAATGTTGATCCATTTAAATTTTACAAGATGAGACAATTCATATCAATAACTAGAATCTTGGTTTTGTAAACAATGTAAAAATCTTTTAAAATATTGATCCATTTGAATTTTACAAGATGAGAAAATTTATTCTGATTTGTGTCATGAAATTTACACATTATTCAAGAAGATAATACAAAAGGATATGTATAATACTGAACTTCAATAAAGTAAACAAAGTCAAAATGCAGGTTTTTGTGGTCATAATCATCTTCCACCATCCAAGGCAATTTCTACATGATGTGTCATGCTGTCATGCCCAGTATTTAGAAGGCTACTGCTATCTCTATATTCATAGATGCCGGATGTTTCAGGAAGCGAGTATTGAGTCTTCTCCATAATATTGAGGTTGAGGTCTTCATTTACCCGCGAATGATTCGCCATTATCTTTATTCCCTCTAACTCAATTGCCACTTCCTTCATGCTAGGTCTCTCTTCCCCCTTAAGCCTCAGGCACTTGTCTGCGAGTGCAGCAACTTTCTTCACCTCCTCCTTGTTTCCTTCATTTAAAATGCCAATTTCAAGAACTTCAAACAAGCGATCCTCTTTCAAGCAAGACAGAAAATGATTTGCAAGACTTCTTCTCTCTTCCAGCCTCTCAAATGAAAGTGCTTTCTCCCCTGTTAGCAGCTCTGCGAGTACTACTCCAAAGCTATACACATCGCTTTTCGTAGTCAATTGGCTAGTATGCATGTACTCTGGGTCAAGGTATCCAAGAGTTCCTTGCACCATTGTGACTAATTCAGTTTGATCAAGTGGAATCAATCTTGAAGCACCAAAATCAGAAACTTTGACCGTGTAAGTCTCATCCAGAAGAATGTTGGCACTCTTGACATCCCTGTGGATAATGGGCATGGAGGCTGTAGAGTGAAGGTATGATAGTGCTCCTGCAGCCTCTGCTGCTATCCTTAGACGGGTTGGCCAAGATACATTGGTGGCCTTGCTTTCTTTGTGTAAGTAATCAGAGAGGGTGCCATGGTTGACAAATTCATAGACCAATAAAGGCACTTCTGTTTCTAAACAACAACCTAACAATTTGACCACATTCCTATGATTGATTTGTGACAGCACAATCACCTCGTTAATGAATTGCTCGGTTTGGCTCTGATCCAATCCTTTGGATTCCTTGATAGCAACAATCCTTTGATCTGCCAAAAATCCTTTGAAAACAGTGCCAAAGCCTCCTCTTCCAATGATTAAGCTCTCATCATAATTTTTGGTGGCCTTCTTCAGTTCCTCTGCTGTAAAAATTTGAGCTATCTGGAAAGAATTTTCTCTAGAGAGTTGTTGTTGCAAAAGTAAACCACCATTCTGCTGAAAGAATTTCTCTCTTAGTTTCATGAGTTTCCTCTTTTGGTACATAAAGCATAACCAAGATATACCCACAAACAGAGACACAAGAACTGCTGTTGCATCTGCATTTTATTTTATTTTTACATAAAAACATTACGAATTGAACTCTTAACACAAAAAGTAATCACAGTTATTAGTAAAATTTCCTTACTGATGGCAACTTTGGTAAATAAACCTTGCCGCTGCTTTGGTTGGCATCCTCCCTCCTTTGTTCCATTCCTGGATTGCCCCAAGCAAAAACATTGGAAAGATCCATCAATGTTGCGACAATTCTATTCAGTTATGCCATTATGTGTTCCCCCTGTACATTCATTAATGTCTGCAATTTCATGTCAGAGACAGAAGTTAATTAGTTCTTTCATGCAAAGTAAAAACTTTTTCCGAGTCATGCACTAATTTTCCAGAGTAAATGAGCGTAAGCCATCCAATTTGACCATTTCAATTATCTGTCGTTTATAGTAGTGTTTCCTATCAGAACTGGGCAGTGTTGCTAATGTTTTTTTCTTCTCTAATTTTTTTTTCTTCAACTCTGATAAATTAAATAACTTATGCTATATATAAACACATAACATAAGTAAAAAATATTTTAGTTTACAATATTACTTTTAAAATATTATTTATCAAGTATTATTTTGTAAATTGAAATTATTTTAAAATTTAATTAATATTTCTATTAAAATTATTTTTTTTAAAACTGTCATTATGTCTTATAACAAATCAAAATTATTGTCTTTACTCTTATTATTTTTATAGGTTAAACTCTAAATTTTCAAAATTATTGTCTTTACTCTTATTATGTGTTGTTATACAAAAAGTAGAATTTATTTTTAATTTTTCTATTCTATTATTATTAAGTATTCAATGTGATTGTTTATATATTTGATTAGGTATTTAACATGATTAATGTTATAAAAAAATCATAACAAATATTTTTAATACAAATTAAATTTTGATAAGTAAATTCCTTTAATTTCATCATATTAAAAATTAAATTAAATTTTTTATTTAAATAATTATCAATTGTTTATCTTAAAAGTTATGTTATTTCATAATCTCTTTTCAAATCCAATATAGAAGTCATGCATTTAAAACTAGTAGGTAGAAAAGCAAGCAGTGTTGGTCAATGAAAACAATGGTATACGTTACGGTGTCTCTATTTCAATCATAATTTTAACCTCACAGTTTTTATTTAATAAAATTTATATTATTAAATTTATTAAATTTTATAATTTATCTAAAATTTCTCATATTAGATATAAATATTTTGGTCAATAAAAATTGGTTTAACTAACAAAAATCGAAGTATCATTTATAAAGCTTAAACTCAAATTCTGTTGCTTGCAATCTCCCTTATTATGCAATCTATCCCTCTCCTAAACTTTTGAGCAATATTATGCTTACACACTGTAAAGTACAAAATTTCGTAAAAATTATGTGTAAAATTTTTCAAACTTTTTACTTAGGAAAATGAACCTTTTGTTCCCACAACAATAACTTTTTTTCATGTTATTGCAAATATACAAAAAGGAAGAAAGCTAAATATAGGAGATCGAGGTAAAAGGGAATTTACCGTGGCAACCATTGGGGTGGTATGGATTTCCCTCGTAACCTGTTTTACATCTGCATCTGTAGCCAGATCCTCTTTCAGCGGTGGTGGGTTCACAATCACTATTGTTCTTGCAGGCATAGTTGGAAGTAGTTTGCGCAACTTCACATGTCTGATCTCCAACAGCCCAATCAGCAACAAGGGGTACTCCTCAAGAGGGAGCTAGTTGCTTTGGAAATAGTAAGAGCCCTGTTTGGCAACAAAAGAATAACTACACCTGTTGAACTCTTGTGTATAATTGAAATTGTTGAAGTTGGCTGCCTATGTACTGATATTCCTCATTGCAAGAGGGATATCCACCTGGCAACACCCTATCCCTGAACAGCTCCCTTTGTTGAGCTTATCCATGAAATCTGGACTGCCGTCGCATCATATTTGGTGCCGTTTTGAAAGCTATTGAGATAGCCATAAGTGTCGCAGCCAACGCTTAGGAACTTGTTATGCTTGCTAGAAATGGTGAAAGCAGCTGCTTGGAGAGGGGGTTAATTACTATATCCCACATTCCCTGATTCGTCATAACAAACCCGGGAGACGTCAAAGGAAAATTCCAAATGACCCTCCAATAATGATATGTTTAGAACTTGGACATTGCCTGTCACTAATTTGGAGTTGTCGCAGGTGAGTTCAAATGACTGCTCCAAGAAACAGTTCTCACCTGTAATAGATGAGCTGCCAACGCCAAATGGATATGGGATTGGGACACCCCCACAATTATTGCTGCAGCCAGGTAGGGCTAAGTCATCAAATTCCCCAGCTGCAGCTGCTGCTGCTCTCAAGCTTGCTAATACTGTCACACACACCAGGGCCACTTGTGTGTGCCTCGTCCCCACCCCCATCTGCCTCAAAATTAATATTTCAGAAGATGGGCTACCGTGTTAGTGTAGTATATAACTATATATAGATGTATATAGATAGAGTTTTGAAGGGATAATTGACAAGGATGTAACTTTTTTTTTTTTTGGATGTGGACAAGGATATAAACTTGAGTAAATAAGCCAGGGAAATTGTTTGATCTTGTTAAATGTAAAAGAATGAACTTTTTGAAAAGAAAACCTTTTTGCAAAATTAGAAAATCAAAGTTTGTTTGCAAAAAATTAAAAGGCTTAACTATTAAAATCAAAGGAACTCACATATGCAACGGAATAACAAAATAATTTAAAAATAAAAAATCACACAAAGATATAATTAGGTGTAATTGACAAGAAAGAACAAACACAGACAAAGACCATAGGTAAGAAGAGTGAGGATATAGGAGAGAGCGGGACACCAAGTTCAGCTGGATATATAGCCCCAAGGTTACATTCAGCCCCCAAGCGTAAATCTTGAGATTGTTGCCTATACATGAAGTCTCTTCAACTTATGCTAGTATTTTTTGACTCAGCTTCTTCAAACTACTGGTTACTGAGAACAACAAAGAGCCAAAATAAACATGCTAACAAAGCACAACCTCTTCGGATAAAATTAAAATTTTAAATGAAAGAGACTTTCTACAAACTTATTTGGCTGTCAACATTTCAAGGTTTAGGATTTAAGGTTAAGATTTAATTAGGATTATTGTTAAAATAGGAAATTATTATGTTAAAAATTATGGAACTTTCTTCAACTGCCACAACATATCAATAGGTATTATTCAATCTTAAAAATGTATAATCTTTTTGACGTAGCCTTCAAAGATACTAGCACGTACATACCAATACCATTCATTACTCATGGTACTTAGTCATGCCCTTATTATTCACTGTAGCAGCTTTAAAATCAAGGTGCTATTAGTGACAGATGTTTTAAAAATCTAAACTAATTTTGAACGGTCTCAAAAGACTTCAACTGAATTTTAATTCTTGAAATTAGGAGCCTCCAAAACGTTTGAGTAGCTTCCACACTTCTTATGTTTTCTTTTTATATTGTGTTGGAAGTGGTCGAAATGGTTTTAAAAGTGAGGAAATTAAACACTTTAGTATGATATATAGAGGTGAGATTGAAATTGAGACTATTTGAATGTGCTGATCAAGTACTTTAAGTTTAAACAGGTTGAAGGGTTTACAATCATTAATCAACATTGATAAATTTAGTGACATTAGTTCATTTGTTATCATCAAAATCAATGAACAAAGTTGTCAAACCTTAAACTGACAAAAGAGAGCCCTACAGGTTAAGGCAAGAACTGAGAAGGGTTTGGTTTAACTCCTATCTCATGATAATTAGTCATGTAAATTCTCATATAGAGGAAATTCTCTTTTTTTTTCTCTTACCTTAATTAATACTTGCATTTGTTTATAAAATAAGATTATATAATCATTCAATAGTTACCTATCCATATATATATATATATATATATATATATATATATATAGAATTCTACACTTATACATAAATATATTTACAATTATATAAAAAAATTAAAAAGAAAAGCTTTGGCAACCACATAATGAGAGCACATATAGAGTAGAATTTAAACTGTCTAAAAAAAGTGAAGTTTATATCCAGTGACTTATAATTAAAGAGTGCAAATGAAAATCGTAAAAAATATTTCTCATAATAGAAAAGTTTTTTTTTTTTTTTTTCAATTTCTTCATAACTCAAATTTGTATTAACAAAATATCTTAATGTCACCTATATAGGGTCAATTTCAGCTGCATTAATACTTTATTAATAAAAAATTTATTTTTATGCATAGAAAAATATGCATATCACTTCTTTGAAGGTCCAAAAGTAATATCTCATGAAGAATGACACTTACAACGAATATTGTAACATATCTGATAATTCCAATATATAAATTTTTTTAATGTGAGTACATAAAATTTAATACTGTTTCAGTTATATACGCAGCTTATATTTATCCTTTGTTGTGCGTGCACATCTAGCTAGCTTACATGACAAGGTCGTCCTAAATTAATGGCATGACTCAAAACCAACAAGTGGTATGCGCACGCCTTTGGACATTGACGAAGATCATTAACTGTTTAGTGTAGAGATTTCCTCTTGTGTCTGATTTTTGTTTTGGCTATGTCTTGTTTGTAATTTTTTTAAGCTATTTCATTCTCTAACACTTTTGAGTCACCTGAATTTTGATTGAAGAAATCTCCTCTTATTTGCATGATATAAACTACACCTTAGTTTTATGAACTATGCAAAAAGCTTTTAAAAAAGAATAATTCATTTGAAAATTTTACAATATCAAACAATCCATTCCAATTTATATCCTTAAGTTTACACATTATTCATAATGATTATACACAAGGATATATAAATTTCAAAACATCAATAGAGAAAACAAAGTCGAAGTGCAGGTATCTGTGGTCAAAATCATCTTCCACCATCCAAGGCAATTTCTAGATGATGTGTCATGCTGTCATGCCCAGTATTTAGAAGGCGGCTGCTATCTCCATATTCGTAAGTGCTGAATGTTTCAGGAAGCGGGTATTCAGTCTTCTCCATAATATTGAGGTTGAGGTCTTCATTTACCCACGGGTGTTTTGCGGCTTTTGCCATTATCATTATTCCCTCCAACTCCATTGCCACTTCCTTCATGCTAGGTCTCTCTTCCCCCTTAAGCCTCAGGCACTTGGCTGCGAGTGCAGCAACTTTCGTCACCTCCTCCTTGTTTCCTTCATTCATAATGCCAATTTCAAGAACTTCAAACAAACAATCCTCTTTTAAACAAGACAGAAAATGCATAGCAAGATTTCTTTTCTCGTCCACCCTCTCAAATGACAGAGCTTTCTCCCCTGTTAGCAACTCAGTGAGCACTACTCCAAAGCTATACACATCACTCTTCTCAGTCAATTGGCTTGTTTGCATGTACTCTGGATCCAAGTATCCAAGAGTTCCTTGCACCATTGTAGCTAATTCAGTTTGATCAAGTGGAACCAATCTTGAAGCTCCAAAATCAGAAACTTTGACTGTGTATGTCTCATCCAGAAGAATGTTGGCAGACTTGACATCTCTGTGCATAATAGGTACGGAGGCTGCAGAGTGAAGATATGATAATGCTCCTGCAGCCTCGGTTGCTATCCTTAGACGAGTCTTCCAAGATACATTGGTGGCCTTGCTTTCATTGTGTAAATAATCAAAGAGGGTGCCATGGTTAACAAATTCATAGACTAATAAAGGCACTTCTGTCTCTAAACAACAACCTAAGAGTTTGACTATATTTCTGTGATTGATTTGTGACAACACAATCACCTCGTTAATGAATTGCTCAGTTTGGGTTTGATCCAATACTTTGGATTTCTTAATAGCAACAATCCTATTATCTGCCAGAAATCCTTTGAAAACAGTGCCAAATCCTCCTCTTCCAGTAATTAAGCCCTCATCGTAATTTTTGGTGGCCTTCTTTAGTGCTTCTGCTGTGAAAATTTGTGTTGCTTGAGAGGAATTTTCTCTTGCAGAGAGTTGTTGTTGCAAAAGGAAACCACCATTCTGCCGAAAGAATTTCTCTTTTAATTTCATGAGTTTCCTTTTTTGATACATTAAGTACAACCAAGATATGGCCACAAACAAAGCTACTAGTCCTGTTACTGTACCTGTAATTTATTTTATTTTTAAATAAATTAAAATTTGAAACTCTCAACATAAAAAATAATTAAAATTATTAGTAAAATTATTTTACCAATAGCAATCCTGGTAAATAAATCTTGTGGCTGCTTTGGTTGGCATTTTCCTTCCTTTGTTCCATTTCCGTATTGCCCCCGGCAGAAACAGTCAAAAGATCCGTCGGTGTTGTTACAATTCTGTTCAGTTATGCAATTATGTGTTCCTCGCGTACATTCATTAATGTCTGCAATTTCATGTCAGATACAAAACTAATTAATTAGTTCTTTCCTGCAAAGTAAAAGCTTTTTGCAAGCCACCGCTAAATACCTACAGTAAATGAGTGTAAGCCATCTAATTTGACCATTCCAATTATCTGTCGTTTATAGTAGCGTTTCCTATTAAAGCTAGGCAGTGCTGCTAATGTTTTTTTCTTCTCTGATCTTTTTTCAGTTTCAAATCAGATAATGAAATAATTTATACTATATATAAACGCATAACATAAGTCAAAAAATTTTGATTTATAACATTTTTTAAAAATCTTATTTATCAAATTTTTTTTATAAATTGAAATTATGTTAAAATTTAGTTTTTTTATTAAAATTAAAGTTTATTTTTTAAAACTCTCATTATAAATGTTATGTCTTATTAGAAATGAAATTCTCCTTTATAATTTTTTAATATGATATTTTACTATATATTTAAGACAACATTGACTATTTTGTTTAAGTTTTATAGATTAAATTCTAATTTTTCGAAATTACCGTCTTACTCTTATTCTGTGTGTTAAATGTTATATTAGAAATCAAATTTTCTTATTTTTATATTCTATTATTATTAAGTATTTAATATATTTTAAATATTTTTCATTAAGTACTTAATATGATTAATTATTGTATAACAATTATAATAAATATTTTAAATACAAATTGAATTTCAATAAATTATTGCCTTTACTTTCATCATATTAAAAATTAAATTATATTTTTGTTTAAATAATATCAATTAGTTTATCTTAAAATTTATGTAATTTCATAAACTTTTTTTCAAATCCAATATAGAAGACATGTGTTCTAAACCAGTAGGTAGAAAGATCCGTCAATGAAAATAATGGTATATGTTACGGTCCTTTAATTTTGTATGAATTTTTATTTTCATATAATTTTTATTTTACAAAACTAAAATTATTATTTTATAATTTATCTAATATATATATATATATATATATCTCAAACAAGATATGAATATTTTAGGTTTAAATCCCAATCTTACAATCATAAGTACCACTGTTGCTTTAATCTTAAAATGGAGTTATTTTCCCTTCGTAAACTTTTCACTTGAAAAAAAATAAAAGAACATTTTATAACACACCAAAAACATTTTTCCATATTATTATTGAAAAATTAAAAACAAGAAGAAAGTCAGATACAAGAGATCGAGGTAAAAGGGAATTTACCTCGACAGCCATTGGGGTGGTATGGGTTTCCTTCATAACCTTTTTTACATCTGCATCGGTAGCCATATCTACTTTCAGTGGCGGGTTCACAATCACTATTGCTTTTGCAGGCATAGTTGGAAGTGGTGGGGGCCTCTTCACATGTCTTATTTCCCACAGCCCAATTAACAACCAAGGGGTACTCTTCATCGGGGAGCTTGTGCTGTTGGAAATGATAAGAGCCTTGTTTGGCAACAAAAGAATAGCTGCACCTGTTGAACTTCGGCGTATATCTGTAATTCTTGAAGCTGTTTGCAACTATGGTGATATTCTTCATTGCAAGAGGGACATCCACCTGGCAACATCCTATCCCTGAACAACTCCCATTGTTGAGCTGATCAATGAAATCTGGATTACCATCACATCTTGTTGCGCAGCCGGTTAAATATGTTATGCCGTTTTGAAAGCTATAGAGATAGCCATAAGTGTCGCAGCCAACACTTACAAACTTGTTTTGCTTACTAGAAACGGTGAAAACAGCCGTTTGGAGAGAGGATTCAATACTATATACCCCTATCCCTGATTCGTTATAACAATCTCGGGAGACGAAAAAGGAAAATTCCAAATTACCCTCCAATAATGATATGTTTAGAATTCGGACATTGCCGCTCCTTAATGTGGAGTTGTCGCAGGTGAGTTCAAATGACTCCTCCAGGAAACAGTTCATTCCTGATTCAGATGAATTGCCGATGCCAAATGGATATGGGACTGGGACACCCCCACAAGTGTTGTTGCAGCCAGGCAGGACTAAGTCATCAAATTCACTTCCTGCTGCTACCGCTGCTGCCAACACAATCACCCACGCCAGGGCCCCTTGCGCGTGCCGTGCCTTCACCCCCATCTGCCTCAAATTTAATGTTTCAGAATTAATATATCGAAGTTTTAGTTTGCGAGAAAATTAAAAGGCTTATTGAATCAAAATCAAAGGAACTTAAATATGCAACGGAATAACAAAATAACTTAAAAATAAAATAATCACACAAAGATTTGATCAAGTGTAATTTGACAATAAAGAATAAACACAGGCAAAGACAGTAAGTAAAAAACAGAGTGAGGATAGAAGAGACCGGGACACCAAGTTCAGCTGGATGTATAGCCCCAGGATTACATTCAGCCCCTAAGCATAAATCTTGATAAAGTCTCTTCAAGTTATGCAAGTATTTTTTGACTCAGCTTCTTCAAACTACTGATTACTGAGAGCAACCAGGAGCCAAAACAAAACATGCTAACAGAGCACAACCTCTTTGGATAAGATTAAAATGTTAAATAAAGACATTTGCTCACCAGAAAAGTGGATATCACTTTCGAAAGCTTACAACTTCTTAGCTCCGCTTAATCAAACAGAATTTGAATTTCACTTTTGAACCTAAAAGTTAGAGCACTTAGAACCCTTGAGAATTTGAAAGTTTCTTGCTTTGGAAGTTGGGAGTCAGCTGAATTGGTTGTTCTTCACTTGGATTCTTCAGCTATTTATAATACTTAGGATACAATATTATTATTATTATTATTCAGGGCTGTCTACGGTACAATTTTTCTAGCCTCGTGGCGCTTGTCTTACAGCCAATAGGAAGACACCACATGGCATGGGTCACATGCTTTCTCAATGCATGTGCTCTTTTTTAAAATTATCTGCAAAGGCTGTTACATCTCGTAGCTTAACATTTAAGGTCAGAATTTATGATTTTTTTTAAAATTGGAAATTATTATGTAAAATTTAGGGTAAAATGTATTAAATTTTTTTATATTTTAAGTTATGTGTAAAAGTTTTTTCTGTAATATTATTGAGATAAATTAATTTAAAAAGTATATAAATTACTTCTACTACCTTAAATTACTTTCAAATTATTCTCAATTATTTTAAATTATCTTTAAATTATTCTCACATATTTTAAATTATTTTTATATATTATAAATTATTCTCAATTTAAAGTATGTGAGAATAATTTGTATAATTATTAAAATTTAAGTGAGATCAGCTGTACATACATGCATATATATATATATATATATTATAATTTGGTCTTATTATTATTTCATTTTGTGTTAAACTAGTCTTAATAAAAGATTTTCGTGACTAGTTTCAAAACAGACTATTTGGAATAGCAATAAGAAAAGAAATACAGAGTTCAACATCACCTTTGACTTAGTTTACCATACTCTAAATAAAATCAGCCAACATATTAGTGTTATTGGCAAAGTTTGAAGTATTCAAATCTTTTTACCAGTTTATTTTAGAAAATAATTTGTAAATATTATTATAAATTTTTATTAATATATAATATTCCTTGACCTCGAAATGAAATATCTTCCTCTCACCATAAATTTTTTTCTTAAGGAAAGAAAAATCAATTTCTACTTGTATGAATTTTTTTTAATACATTAAATTTGTTGGGTAGCAGCTAATTTCTTTTTTTTTTTTTTAAATTTCCTTAACTTGCATTCAGATAATGATACTAGCGATTTGATCATTAAAGAAGAAAGATTGTAACTGCTTTGAGTGAGAGATGGCATATATAAATATTTATTTATGGATGAAGATAAAAGAAAACAAAGAAGACCTTCTTTTGGGGGGTCTGCATCCAATTCCACTGGACAAAGATTTAATTTGATAAGATTTCCGACCAAGACCCATTATTACACTTTGTAATGTGTACGTCGAGGAGGACTTGGATCGGGAAGTTTCGATGGCTCAATAACAAGACGTTTGCTACATTTTGATCAGAAAGGGATTTAATTAAGAATAAAGACTTTGTAAAGTGTTATCAGCATTACAAATTAACCTCTTGCGATGGGGAAACACCCTTCCCTTTACGTATTCAAAACTTCAAAGGCCCTAAAATGAGGAAAGGGATTTAGTGTTTACCACATCCAGATTCTAATCCTCCCAGACCCAAGAAAAGAAAATATATATGTGGTCCTCTAAAAAAAAGATGAAGTCTGTGTAACGAAAAGACTGATAAGCGTAGGGTAAACCGCGTTGAACAGACAACAGCGAGCTAGTGACATGAGAAGACGAAGTCTTACCTGGTTCCAAACCCAAAGGCACGTTCCACTTGAACTAACAAAGAAAGGTTCTATGTTTTGAATGGGTCCTATTCCTAAAATTACGATAAAACAAGATGCTGCATTTACTTCGTTTTGGATAAGGTGGAGATGTTTTTATTCTAGTGTATTGGCAATGTTCGGTGCTGAAACTGAAACGAGTAGACTGGTATTTGTTACATCCCTTTCTGAAAGAAGAGCAGTTAGGAAGTTGCATGGATCAACATAGGTATGAATGTTTCATTTTGATCGAAGAGGGATTGAATTAAGAGGAAAGACCGTGTACCGATTCAAAACTTCAAACACCCCAACATCTTCTGTGATTTTTTGTTACATCATCTTTAGGGTTTACCACGTCTAGATTCTAATCCTCACGGAGCCAAGTATTTTCACACGGTCCTCTTAAAAGAAAACGAATTCTGTGCAAAGAGAAGACTAGTATAAGATAAACAGCGTTGAATGGTCAAAAGCGAGTGCTACGTGAAGACAAAGACTTACCTTGTCTCAATTCCACGTTAACTGACAAAGCAAGGTTCTTCAATTAAGTTTGAATATATGGGTTCTATTTCAAAGGTTAGGACCAAAGAAGATGCTGCTCTTTCTTTGGTGTATTTAAGGTGGAGCCGGGGAGATGGTGACTTTGTGTGGTAGTGTATTGGCAACGTTCAGCCCTGAAACTCGAGTACTGGGAATTGTTATGTCTGGTTAATTTTTATGGAGGATTGAGTCTGTCTTATCCTTAATTTGGAAGTCTCTTGCGACCTCACAAGTGATCCAATTCTTTTTTGGTTTTTTGGTAAGGAAACGGGGCCAAGGGCCCGGATCCAATTCTTATTCTTAATTAGTCCTGATTATACGTTGAGTCATCATCAAGACATCGGACGTACAGAATACACCAATGGAGATCCAAAGCTGCATAGAGCAGATAAAATTGCATTGAAGAGACTCTGGCTCTACGCTAACACTGCAACCCAAGGTGAGACACCTTCTTTTTACTCCTATCTTTTATTAACAATTAGTTATAAAAAATTTCATATGAAAGAAATTCTGTTTTTTGTTCTCCTACTTGTATTTGTTTATAAAATAAGATTAGGGCATGACTAAGGTACCTTAGTTCATACCCAAGGTACTAGTACTTAGACTATTGTAATTTATTTTGAGCCATTCAATTTGATAGGTGCAATTTTAACCGTTTACTTATAAAACTAACTACCTAATGAGCCAAGTTGTGAAAAAGACCAAAAAAAAAAAAAAGTGTGGTTACTTTTATCTTTTACTTTTAATAAGATTTGTATTAATGCTTCTTTTTGCATGGATAAATCTTCTTCTTCTTTTTTTTTTTTGGTGTTACTCACCAATGGGTCTACTAATTAATATTTAAGACATTTTTTGCAAATGAGTTACAAATTATTTTTAATAAAGATTAGAGAATTTGATACTAAAAAAATATCATACTAGATAATTTATTGATAACAGGATGTCATAATTAATGTTTTTGTTACTTCTTGCAAATTAGAAGTACGAACATTACAATAATTGTTAGCAAATTTTATAATATTTTATTTCAATATAAAATTTATAAAAATATATAACAAATTAGATTTTTTATTGTTACATAACTATATATTATAGTAAATTTGTATAATTGTCAATTAATATGAGCACTTTTTTTTATATCTTTATATACAATTTAACGATTTTGCATTCACATAAAAAGGCAATATTATATGTTTTATATTTCTATTTTATATGGGATGCTTATCAATTTGGAGAGAGAAAAATGTAAAAAATGACATACAAATGCATGTTAAAATAAAAAGAGAAAAATGACAAAAATAAGGCATAAGAATATATGTCAAATCAATAATTCAAGTTATGATATTTCCAGATATCATGTGTCAAACTTTTATTTATTGAAGGGATGGGTACTGGTACCTAGAAATGAAGTAACGATATCATAGAATAACCCATAAGATTATATAATCATTCAATACTCACCTATTTTACTTCTCTTTTTTTTTAAAAAAAAATTTGCACTTATACATAAATATATATAAATTGTGTAAAAATTTAAAAAGAAAAGCTTCATGGCAGCCGCATAATGATTGCACATATAGGCTAGAATTTTAAACTGTTTAGGTTATATTTAGTAACTTACAAAGAATGCAAATGAATTTTGTTAAAAAAAAAAATATGTTAAGAAAAGTGTGCGTACCACTTCTTTGAAGGTCCAAGGTAATATATCATTTTGGAGAATGGGTGTTGTGTTGGATTTTGAGACTTAAAACCGATATTGTAACGTATCTAAATATTTTCAGAATTACAATATTATACCAATAAGTGATTAGTGTAATAGTAATTAATTGCTTTCAACATCGCATTAAGTTAGATCATACGTCTAGAATTCAACGGTCAACAATGTGTGCTTTAATTTTTAAAGTATATTTTACACTTTAAACAATCTAAATTCTTAAGAATTGAAATATTTTAAAATATAGATATATTTTAAAGAATAAAATATTCTTTATTAACTATTGATATAAAAATTAATCATATAAATTATATTAAATTTATAAATTATAATACATTTATTTATATTTTATAATAATATATATTATTAAATTTTTTATTAATAATTAATAAAATATATTTTACTCTTTAAAATATATCTTATATTTTAAACAATTCAAATCCTAATACTAATACTAACACTATAAAGTTCAACAAAAGGCATGGCCCAACCAACAAGTGGGTCCATACGCAATTGGTGGACGTGCCTTTGGACGTTGAAAAAGACCATGGGCTCAACCAAGTCCATGGAGACTTCACCTGTTGGCTAGAATGCGCACCATTATGGGCACGAAAAAGGGGAAATCGAAGTCATAATGGAAAATTGATTCCACTAACTTTGGGAGGGTGCTTTAAGTGGATGCTCTTGTTGAATGAGCGGTTTAGGTTAGAGATTTTTTTCTTTTTTTTTTTCTTGTGTCTGATTTTCTTTTTGTTGCCTATGACTTGTTGTAATTTTTTTAAGCTATTTCTATCTTTAACTACATATTTGAATCATCTTAATTTTGAACATTATACTAAAATCTTAATTCTATAAACTATGAGAAAATGTTTTAAAAACGTTGATTCATTTCAATTTTACAAGATATGACAATCCATTTTAATTTGTATTCTTAAGTTTACACATTGTTCATAAAAATCATACAAAACGATATATATAATGCAGATCTTCAATAGACAAAACAAAGTCAAAGTGCAAGTTTCTGAGGTCATAATCATCTTCCACAATCGAAAGCAATTCTACATGACCCGTCATGCTGTCATGGCTAGTATTTTAAAAACTGCTGATACCTTCAGATTCATAAATGCCGAATGTTTCATGAAGGGAGTATTGAGTCTTCTGCATAATATTGAAGTTGAGGACCAGGGGTCTTCATTTACCCATTGATGTTTACCCATTATCCTTATTCCGTCCAACTGCATTGCCACTTTGTTCATGCTAGGTCTCTCTTTCCCCTTAAGCCTCAGGCACTTGGCTACAAGTGCAGCAAATTTCTTCACCTCCTCATTGTTTCCTTCATTCAAAATGAAAATTTAAAGAACTTCAAACAAGTAATCCTCTTTCAAGAAAGACAGAAAATGTACAGCAAGACTTTTTCTCTCTCCCCGCCTCTCAAATGAAAGTGCTTTCTCTCCTGTTAGTAGTTCTATAAGCACCATTCCAAAGCTGTACTTATTGCTTGTCACAATCAATTGGCTTGTTTGTATGAACTCTGGATCCAAGTATCAGAAAGTTTCTTGCACCATTGTGGCTAATTCAGTTTGATATAATGGAGCCAATGTTGAAGCTCCAAAATCAAAAACTTTGACAGTGTCTCATTCAGAAAAATGTTGGTAATCTTGACATCTCAGTGAATAATGGATATGGAGGTTACAAAGTAAAAATATAATGGTTATAGAGGTGACAGAGTGAAAATTGAAGTCATCGTGGAAATTTGACTCCACCTGCTTTAGGAGGGGTGTTCTAAGTGGATGTTTTTGTTGAATATATACACAGTTTAGGTTAGAAGTAATTTTCTTGTGTCAGATTTTTGTTTTGTCTATGTCTTGTTTGTAATTTTGTTATGCTATTTCATTCTCTAGCTACTTATTTAAGTCACCTTTATTTTGATTCAAGAAATCTCCTATTATTTGCATAATATAATATAAATTATAATTTCGATTCTGTAAACTATGCGAAAATCTTTTAAAAAGGTTGATTCATTTGAATTTTACAAGATCAGACAATCTATTCTAATTTGTGTTCTTAGGTTTACACATTATTCATAAAGATCATGCAAAAGGATGTATATAATGCAAAACTTCATTTGAGAAAACAAAGTCAAAATGCCTGTCTCTGTGGTCATAATCATTTTCACCATCGAAGGCAATTTCTACATGATCTGTCATGCTATCATCTCCCAGTATTTTGAAGGCTGATGCTATCTTCATATTCATAAATCCCGGATGTTTCATGAAGCAAGTATTGAGTCTTCTGCATAATATTTAGGTTGAGGTCTTCATTTACCGACAGATGTTTCACTATTATACTTATTCCCTCCAACTCCATTGCCGCTTCCTTCATGCTAGGTCGCTCTTCCCCCTTAAGCCTTAAGCACTTTGCTGCGAGTGCAGCAACTTTCTTCACCTCCTCCTTATTTCCTTCATTCAAGATGTCAATTTCAAGAGCTTCAAACAAGCGATCCTCATTCAAGCAAGACAAAAAATGCATAGCAAGACTTCTTCTCTCTTCCGGCCTCTCAAATGAAAGTGCTTTCTCCCCTGTTAATAGCTCTGCGAGCACCACTCCAAAGCTATACACATCGCTCTTTACAGTCAATTGGCTTGTTCGCATGTACTCTGGGTCCAGGTATCCAATTGTTCCTTTTACCATTGTGGCTAATTCATTTTGATCAAGTGGAACCAATTTTGAAGCTCCAAAGTCAGAAATTTTGACTGTGTAAGACTCATCCAGAAGAATGTTGGTAGACTTGACATCTCTGTGAATAATAGGTACGGATGCTGCGGAGTGAAGATATGATAATGCTCCTGCGGCCTCTGTTGCTATCCTTAGACGAGTTTTCCAAGATACATTGGTGGCCTTGCTTTTGTTGTGTAAATAATCAAAGAGGGTGCCATGGTTAACGAATTCATAGACCAATAAAGGCACTTCTGTCTCTAAACAACAACCTAAGAGTTTGACCACATTCCTATGATTGATTTGTGACAACACAATTACCTCGTTAATGAATTGCTTGATTTGGCTTTGATTCAATACTTTGGATTTCTTGATAGCAACAATCGTATTATCCGCTAGAACTCCTTTGAAAACAGTGCCAAAGCCTCCTTTGCCAATGATTAAGCTCTCATCATAATTTTTGGTGGCTTTTTTCAGCTCCTTTGCCGTGAAAATTTGAGCTGCTCGGGAAGAATTGTCTCTTGCAGAGAGTTGCTGTTGCAAAAAGATACCACCATTCTGTCGAAAGAATTTCTCTCTTAGTTTCATGTGTTTCCTTTTCCGGTATAATAAGTACAGCCAAAATATGCCCATGCCCATAAACAAAGTCAAAAATTCTACCACTGCACCTGCATTTTATTTTTCAAAAAAACTTAAAACATTAACCATGGAACTTTTAACACAAAAAATAATCACAGTTGTGAACGTAGGTTAATTTCAACTAATAAGTTTTTAAATACTTGCTTTATAAAATTTAAGTTTGAATTATTGTGCTAGGAATCTCTACGTGATATGTAAGACGTTATGTTAACAACGTCCAGCCCAAGCTCAAGGCTCAATCAACCCAAATTTCCAGTTGTTTTTCTCTCTTCTACGTCAACTATCTAATGGGTTCAAATGAGGTAACAGGCCCAAGTCTCTGTCTGCCAAAAGTATTCTCCCTGATCTAACCAGTAAGCCAATCCTCCGGTGGAGCAATGGGTCTTGACATTTGGCTTCATTACATACCAATCATGGTGCCACGGCAGTCTAGGACCCATGATGGTCTATCTTCTCAAGCCTTGCAGCGTCTTCACAACTTCGGTAGCCCGGAGGAAATTCGAAGTACACTGCATTCTTTTGTTTCAGCGTCAACTACCAAGGAACTTCCACTGCAGTTCATGGCTTCAACCCAGCAAGAAACGTCCTACTTCAGAACGAAAGCACCACATCTCCTCGGCTTAACGGACTAAAAGATGATGAACTCTCCGTTTACTCTCTTGCGCCCATATACTCATTACTAAAGCAGTAAAGCACTACCCAAGACCCAGTACCCGACCAAAATTTCCTTTACTTCAGGAATCAACGATTCCTCATAATAACCCAGAAAAAAAAAATGAAAAAGAAAGGACTCTCCTAGCTCACGGAAAAACTTGAACAACCAGGGGACGAAATAAGCTTCATTCTCCAACTGAGATCCTCAATGATTTTAGAGATTTATGGAACCCAAAAGAGTAACCCGTAATAAAACCCAAATTGCAAAATTCGACTACGTGCCAAATTCATCAACATAGAAAAGAAAAACAGAGCATGGCGGAACAATTTGATAGCATTCAAGTTGAGCTAATTGAAACCAAAGATAAGTTAGAAAAACCAAAGATAAATTGGAAAACTAAGTATGATAATCCACATGGAAACGAAAAAAGCAAGAACTAATTCTCACAAATCATTTCAAGGGCTAGGATATTAAGGTGAACACAAAATCAAGGAAACAGAGCAATGAAAATCATATAACGAACTGAGATATACAGCAAGACAGATCGAATTCCAGGAGCCGAAGACAGTCACTCAATCAAATCAAGGGTAATATATGAGCACCTGCCTCAATTGCAGACTGCAGCCTACTCGAAGTAGATAGAAAGCCAAATTTAAGAGAAAACCAGTAGATCCAATAGCAGCACAAACACCAGATTGCTTCAACCCTTAAATCACGGAGCTCGATTACGACTTCTCCATGAAGATATAGCGAGAAATGAAGCCAAATCTCTAATGAAGTTAGTGTTTATGGAGTAAGGCGGAGAAGCCCTGAGCCCAGCACATGAACACGGGATGAGATCTAAGGAGTAAAATGCGTGGAGATTCAAGTTAAAGAGAGCTAAGTAAAGGATCTTGAGCTGGGGTGTCGATGAAGCTAAATTTTCACAGCTATTTTATTAAGATTTATGGATAGTGCAGCTAGGGAGGGAAGACTGACAGTTATTTATTTGAAGGGAAGACTGACTAATACGAAGAAGAGGAAGGATTAAGGGGACAAAGGAGAACAAGAAAAAGTCCATGCTTCATGCAATTTGTGTATGCTATAAAGCCAATAAAAATTTTACATGCAATATGTCCACGCTTTGGGTGAGATAAGCAGTATTTAGATATACATAAAATTTGTTTCATTATTCATTTTCTATCAAACTAGTCTTAATCAAAGCATTTTTTCATGAGAAGATTCAAAACAGACAAGTTGATACTTGATATAGCAATTTCTTATTTTTGTAGACCGAGTTACAATTCATTAAAAAAAAATCTTCCAAGGAACGTTGCATGCTTAAAAAAAATGAAATATTGAAAAGTCAAGAATTTAGTTAAGATTATATTATATAGATAAGTAAATTTCTAAATGTCTCCTTAAAAGATATATCGTCTATCAATTAATTGACGTTTTAAAATTTATGCAATATAATAATCTGCAAAATTTGGATTCAATTTTATCTTCTTGTATATTTACTTTGTCTATCAAATGGGATGCCTTTTGAAAAATGTGCATCTACTGAAAATAGATTAAGCAAATTACATTATCCTTCGAGCAAAATGGATTCTATTCTAAATGTTACTCTAAACAAGTTCTTTTTTGTTTGTCCTCGATCCATCGTCATTGCATATGCTAGCTCTTTTCTGACTTTTTTTTATGTGAATTTGACAATATGATTTTGAAGTGATATAAAAAAACTATCATCTTCATTTTTTAAGTTTAGTTTGAAACAGAATTCATTAGAATCAAAAAAGAAATGCTGGCTCCAGCATCGTCACCCTTGACTTAGTTTATGGTTTTTTGTCTTGAATTTTTTAGAATATCTTCTAGTTGGCAAACAAATATTAATTTTCTTGATATATGAATGGACACTTAAGCAGAAACTTCTTTTAAGCAACTCACATTAATAGTTTATAATACTTTAAATAAAACTAAATTCCTACTTGTATAAATTTATTTACTATGTACATTAATTTTGTTTGACAACAGCTTTCTATTTTTTTTTTTAAATATTCTTAACTTGCATCCTGGAATACACATTAATAAAATTTTCACTGAAAAAATTGAGTAACTAAGATAATTAGGTTTCATATATTGAATTGAAAAATTCAACAAATCTAACAATCAATTCATAATTGATCAATATTTAGTAAGTCCATATTCAATAAGAATACTTTCACTCTAGTAATACTAACGATTTGATCGTTAAAGAAGAAACACTGTAACTACTTTGAGTGAGAGATGGCAGATATAAAGATTCATTTAGGGAGGAAGATCAAAGAAATTAGAGAAGACCCATGTTACTTGGTCTGCATCCAATTCCATTGGAGAAGGTTTTATCTTTGTTATTGGTCGTCTAGCCAAGCAACTTGCTAAAAAGGTCAATATCCATATGATTGTTCGATTTTGATCAGAAAGGGATTTAATTAAGAGGAGAGACCGTGTACCTATTCAAAACTTCAAACACCCTAAAATCTTCTGCAGTTCTTCGTTACATCATCTTTAGGTTTGCCACGTCCATATCCTAATCCTCCCAGACCCAAGAATATACATATATATATATATATATATATATATATATATGGTCCTCTTAAAATAAAACGAATTCTATGCAACGAGAAGATTGAAAAGTATAAAATAAACAGCGTTGAAGCCAATGATATATATATATATATATGTGTGTGTGTGTGTGTGTGAAGGCAAAGGGCTACGTGGTCTCAATTCCACACGAGCTGACAAAGCAAGGATCTTTAATTAAGTTTAGAAAACATGGGTCCAATTCCTTAGATAAGGACAAAACAGGATGCTGCTCTTAATTTGTTTTGGTCGAGGTGGAGATGGTGACTTTGTGTGGTAGTGTATTGGCAATGTTCAACCCTGAAACTCAGAGTACGGGTAGATGTTACATCCTGTTAATTTTTTATTGAGGAATGAGGAATTGAGTTTGTCTTGGCCTTAATTTGGAACTCTTTGGCGACCTGACAAGTGATCCAATTTTTATCCTTAGGCCTGATTATTCATTGATTAATTGTTGGGTCCAATTTTTATGCTTGTATTTGTTTATATAATAAGATATTATATAATCATTCAATACTTACCTATTCCATTTCTTTTTTATTTTTTAAATTCTACACCTATACATAAATATATACACAATTATATTAAAAAATTGAAAAGAAAAGCCTTGGCAACTACATAATGGGTGCACATATAAACTAGATTTTAAACTGTTTAAAAAAAGTGGAGTTTAGTTTATATCCAGTGACTTATAAAGAGTACAAATGAAATTTGTAAAAAAAAAAAGAAAATTTCTGATAATAAAAAAATGTTTTCATGTACTGCGTATCACATCTTGAACGGTCCAAATTAATATGTCATATGAAGAATAGGTGTGGTGTGTTGAATTTTAAGACTGACAACCAACCAATATTGTAATGTATTTAAATAATTCGGTAGATACAGTATTTTATTTATTTGTGAATACGTAAAATTTAATGGTGTTTTAATTATATACGCAGCTGATATTTATCTGTTATGCGTGCACGACTAGCTAGCTTACATGACAAGGCCATCCTAAAATAATAGTATGACTCAACCAACAAGTGCTGTGCGCATGCCTTTGAACATTGACTAAGACCATGATCTCTCACACGGGTCAGGCATATATCCTACTTATAATATTATTTAAAAAAAATTTTGTTTATAAAAGATTATTTTATTAAAAATTAAATTTTTTAAAATGTAATAAATATCCTTATGAAAAATTAAACTATACATTTTCAATTTTCATTATAAAATTGTGTTTATTAAAATAAAATAAAATTAATTTTTATAATTTTAATATTTTTATAGAATACTTAATATAACATCAATTATTTTATCTTTAAAGAATTTTATAAAAAAAATTTTTATCAAAGATTATAGTATAATTTTCTAAATTTTATTTTTGTTAAATGTTTAATATAATTCTAGTACTCTTTTTATTAAGTATTTAATTCGTTAATAATCAATTTATCTAAAAAATTCTAATAGATTTTTTAAAGATAAATTAAGCTTTAATTTCTTAAACTATTATCTTTTACTCCCATTATATGTTATCTTCTATTAGTGTTTATCATGTTCAGATTCTAACCCTCCCAGAAGAAAAGAAAATATGTATGTGGTCCTCTAAAAATAAAAGAAAGGTTCTTTAATTATGTTTTAGATGCGCGAATTGCAGCTGCACAAAATTCTTCAAAATCCATCTTTCTATAGGGAAAATTGTTTTTCTTCTTATTATGTGTGATGCTTATTAGAAATTGAATTCTAATTTTATTTCATAAAAAATATCTTTTTTAATAATTAATATGATTTTTACTCTTTTTATTAGGTAGTTAATATGATAATAATTATTTTAGCAAAAAATTATAATAAAAATTTTTCAGCGTAAATTAAGCATTTATTTTTTAAACTATATATTGTCTTTACTCTCATTATATGTTATGTTCTATAAAAAATCAAACTCTATTTTGGTTTTTTAAGTATGTGATGTAATATCAATTTATTTTATCTTAAAATATAATTTTTTATTTTTTATTTAAGTTTTTAAATTTCACACGTAACACATGTTTTTAGAAATAATAGCTAAAAAAGCAAGTATTGTAAGTCAAACTAGGTCAACAAAAACATCTTTGTATGTATTATTTTTGGTAAAACATAAACAAGAAGAATTTTTTTTTATTGAGTGGAAACATTAAAAACCAAATTTATTAAAGTTATACCAAAAAAAAATTATTAAGAAGGACCCAAAATAGCATCCTTTCGTGCTATGTGTACAACTTGTATGGGCATGTCAGACACCCAATTTACATTGGACACATGTCTAGCTAATGAGGCAATATAATGGGCCACCATGAGCCGTGATTGATTCGCGTTTTTTTTTTTTCCTTACACTATCACTACATTCTCTCATGTAAGATGGAGTGCTTCATTTCATTTATACAGTTTTTTCTTTCTAATTATACGTTCTCAAAAAGAATGCACAATTAACTTCTTCCACTATATTGCCTGTTCTGCTGATATGAGAGAGACTAAACGAAGAAAAGATGAGGACCACACTATGCACTCATCCACCAACCTATCAAAAGAGGACTTTGAATTAGACCCTCCCTTAAAAGCCAGCCCAGCCTCCAAACAGTCAATTTGTGCAACAAAAGCCTCCCTCTAATACCTTTCAGCTGTCAGCATCAACCCATGCCTAGGAGCCAGCACTTCAGCACTGCGCACCTCTCTTACTCCCTGAACTATCAAAGCTGCGGCAAAAACTCACCTAAAAAAAAAAAAGGCTGCGGCAAAAATAATCTCTACACCACAGTTTCGGAGAACGACTCCAAGGCCATAATTGCCATCCTCAGACACAGTAGCATCAATATTAAGCTTTAGAAAAGACTGTGGAAGAGCTCTCCAATTTGTTTAACTCTTAACAGGCTGAGGAACAGTCCTCACTTCAGAAAAGGTGGCAAAATCATCAAGTGTTCTGGTGACCAACCCCTACACTTCTTCCAACGCTACACTATTGTTTTGGAAACATAATTGATTCCGAACCCACCATATTGCCTAAGGAGTCGTGGCCACCGTGGGAAGAGAATCTAGAATGTGAGAGTCCAACATAATTCTCCACCAAACTGCAATTGAAAAATCCCCTGCCAATTGCCATCTAAAAGACAAACTAGAGCCATACCATGCTCTTTGCACCCAAGGATAATGCAAAAGAGCATGTTCAGCAGTTTCTTCAACTTGATGGCAGCGTGGGCAGCTAGCTGGGATCAAAACACCCCTCTTACGAAGGTTTCGTCTAGTTGGGAGACAATCTAGACAAGCCCTCCAAATAAACACTTTGATCTAGTTTGGCACCTTAAGAGACCACATAGAACTCCATGGAAAAGAATTGTGATTATCCCTGCTGCTGCTAGCATCGGGAATATCTTTATTCATCACAATATGCAGATTTGGTGGTGAACTCACTACTTTTTGACACCTCCCACACTAAGGAATCCTCCCTAAAATAATTTGAGAGAGGAATTCCCAAAATCTGATCAGCTTCAAAGGGTGAAAGAGCCGCATTATAAGGTCTCGGTCCCAAGTTCTCTAGTCATGATCAGTAAGTTGAGACAGAGTTGAGGCCTCTTCACTAGCAGGACTTCAAACCAAAAATCCAGGTTGCTTTGTAGCCACTTGTCCTCCCAAATATGGATGTTGTGCCAATTCCCCACAAGCCAGTGGCAACCTTGCTATAATATTCATTGAGAGCTTAAGATATTACGCCGTATGAAACAAAGATAAATACTTGATTGGGCTTTTAGAAAATCTGTTTTTGGGTAGTATCTACTTTTTATGACTCTTACCATGAGAGACAAAGGGAATTGGTGGGCGAATTAAAAGCTTGGAAACTGGGAAAACCAATGCTTCCTTTATTTGTTGGTTGAGATAAGTTTTTCTAACTCAACCAATGTATTTTCCTTTCACTTACAGGGGCACCCTAAAAGAAATTATTTACCATTTGCTCTATCTAGTAGCATAGATTTTGACGTAGCCGGAAACATCCCATCACAAGATGGAATTGATTGAGCCACATATTTTATTAGTATCTCCCTGCCCGCACGCAAGAGTTCTCCATCCAACTTTTAAACTTCTTTCAAACCCAATCTTTACAAAATCAAATATCTATTTTTAGCTGCAACCTACAATGTTTGACAAACTCAGATATTTAGCATGACTATTAACTGCTTTTATTTCCATTCACTATTGGATTAAATTCCCCCGACTTACAGGCACATTTTGACTAAACGATAGTCTTGATTTGTTTAGATTAATTTTTTAGCCAGAAGCTTTTTGGTTATAACACAAAATACTCTGTAGACACTGAATCTCCATGTTAGCTGCTAGGTAAACAGTATGCTATCATTGGCAAAAAATAAGTGCCAGATTGGAGGTGTTATTCTTGCAATTTTAATGCCATGGATGTAGCTCACTTGCTGAGCACACTATAAAAGACCTAAGAATACCTCCACTAACAAAATAAATAAATAAGGCAACAATAGGTCACCTTGCCTTAATTTTCTGTGCAAATGAAATTTGGTTGTAGGTTGACCATTTACAAGAATAGAAAAAGAAACAAATGAAACACGATTCATAATCAATTATACCCAATAATTAGGAAACCCATGGCTACAAGGACTCATTGCAAGAGACTCTATTCAATCCTATTATATGCTTTGGCCATATCAAGCTTTCAAGTTAAGAAATCATTTTTGCCATAGTTTTTGCACATAAAATGGAAAATTTCATAAGCAATGACAGCATTATCAGTAATCACTCTTCGGGGACAAACGCACTTTGGAAATCAGAAACAATATTAAGTAAGATAATCTTTAACCTATTAGCTATTGTCTTGGTAATCAGCTTAAACAGAACATTACACAAGCTGATAGGCCTGAAGTCTTTTGCATGCATTTGCTTCTTGATTTTTCGAATCCAACAAATAAAAGTATGACTTAAATTGCCTAGAGTTTCTTTCTGATTTAAAATACCAAGGACAAGGTAGCTAACATCATTGCCAACAATATGCCAGAATTTTTGAAAAAACAATGCGGGTCATCCATTTGGCCCAAGAGACATGGTTGGGTGCATTTGCATCAATGCTGTGTGCACCTCCTCTTTGGTAAAAGGTCTTGATAGAATCAATTTTAGCTCTTCTAAAATTCTGCCATGCCCCACTTTTGCGATAATATTTTCATCTATGAGACAATTTGTAGAGAATAAAACCTCAAAATATTTTTTTGATAGTTTCTTGATGTCATCTTCATTGAAAATTTATTCCCTATAACATCTGAAACACAATCTATCCAGTTTCTCTCTTTTCTTTGTGATGTCTTACCATAAAAAAATTGTCTTTTCGTCCCCATGTTGCAACCAGTTTGCTCCTCTACTTCACTGACACTAATATATTTCTTCTAAATGGAGTAATTCATCAAGTTTCTTTTCAAGCATTTTCTTCCTAGAAAAAGCAGCATCAAAATGGGCTCTCTTTTTTAAGTTAGATAATTCTTTTCTGTACCATTTAATTTGCTTTTTCAAATCCACAAATCTATCTAAGCTCTAACTCTCCAAGTGGCTAGCATATCTCCTTATTTTGTCCAACACATTTTTACCCAAAAGCTAACCTTCCTCCACTACCCCACTAACTTCATCATTTGATAGCCACATCTCCTCAAAACTCCAATTTTTTTTTTCTTTTTCTTTTATTCCTCATCCCTGAATCCCCTTTCTCAGATTGAATTATAATAAGAGCATAGTCACTTTTGTAATCTAAGATATGAGAGATCTCAAGAGATGGGAAAATAGAGCACCATACCTAGTTCACCATAAATTTGTCAAGGCACTCTTGTATATTAGCGTCACCATCTTTCCCATTATTCCATGTGAACAGGTAGCCTTGGAACCCCAAATCCTTGAGTCCACAAACTTGCATCACATCTCAAATTGTACATCATTATAGGATTCATAGGATTACCACCCTATTTCTCATGGCTTGCCATAATGCAGTTAAAGTTTCCAAACACGAGCCATGGAGTGTCTACCATATAGTTCAAGGATTTGATTAGGTGCCATGTTTTCTCTTTGCATCTTCTAGGAAACCATAAATTCCTGTGGCTCTCCAGTGGTTATCATGTTAGGAACTAATGACTTGCAAATCAATATGATTAGAAGTCATAGATAATAGTTATATCAACCTGTTTCCACATGCAAGCCAAACCCCTGCTCTATGTCTTCCACACTAGTGCCTAAAATTCTCCAATCTTCATCAAGAAGGTAATATTGGGATCTTTTGACTGAATGAACTTTTTGAAAGCTCTAACTGTTTGTAGGTTCCTATGCCCACAACAATTCCAACTTAAACAACTCATGGCTCCTGGTGGGGTAGTTGGGCAACTTCTACCCATTCATAAATAATTTCTCTTCTTTTAGAGCTTTCTTGCTCCAAATTATCTAGCAAGTCTTCAAGAGAAACAATCTCAAATCTTGTATTTTTTTTCTCTTGGTGCCATAAGCATTTGACCCCACACTCTATTCCCCCTTGCTACATGCCTTCCACTTTTATTTTTTTGATTCTATACTCTCACTTTTTAGCTCACCTATGTTATTTTTAGTTGGAGTATACTCCCCTACATTATGATGCATATGGGACATAATTTTTCATTAGGATTTACATGGGCACAACTTCCCATAAACTTCTCCATATTTTCTCCCAATGTCAAATGCCACTTTTGTTCAATAACTCCACTAATTAGACCAAGGTCGTTTTGTCTTTTTCACCCTCATTAGGCATCGAGCTTGTTTGGATAGCAGTGTTCCCAATGGTACACTCTCACCAACGCCTTGGTTTTTCCCTTATCTGAACTATACCCTTTTCCCTTTGTTACTTCACTTTCTCTCCTATTAATTCCAACACTTTTTTAGACATATTTAGTTCTCATTACCCTACTCTCTGCCTGGTTCGGTTTCACCCCCAAATACTCCCTGTATTCCTGAAGCAAACCACCCTACTGCACATTAATTATGTCCAAAGTACAACCTACCATTGAGGTTGTAAAAGAGTCTATCTCATTTGACTCTTCCCTTGTCAAATTATTTGTGTTACCCCCATGTTCTCCATCAATTTCTTTCCCTAAAATTGCTGACCCATATCTCCTTTACTCCCTCCATGCAATTCTCTTGGTACCCTTGTTTCCCTCATTGAACCCCACTTCATGCAAGATAGTAGTTTGAGAGGCAAAACTCTCAACCATGGACCATATGGCAATACCTCCAAATCCTCCCCTCCAAAGGCTTCAACATTATCACAATCTCTCAAGATATGACCTAGCTTTCCACAAAAGTAGCAAAAATTGGAAACTCTCTCATACTTCAGGTAAATCTTTATTGTTCTTTGTAGACACCTAATTTTGTTCAGTCCATTTCTCAAAACTTTAACCTAAATTACAAATTCAAAGATAATCCAAAAATAAAATTAATCCCAAAAATTTTAAAATAAAACTAAAATAAAATCAAAAAAATATAAGATAAGATAACCAAAATTAAAAAAGATTAATAAATTAATAAGAGGATAAGAGATAAGATGTTAGGATAAATAAAAGATAAAAAGAGAGATAAAGATAATAAGATAAAAAATTAAGAGATAATAAGATAAACAAAAAGATTAAAGGATAAGAAAATAAATCAAAAGATAAAAGATAAGAAATAAAATACAAGTAAAACTAAGAAACGAAAGTTTGTTTAGAAAACAAATTCTAATTCAACACTTATAAGAACCAACCACACATACAAGAATAAGTGGGGGGAAACCTAAAAAGACTTTAGCATAAAAGGGGCCGAAAAGGGAGAATTTCAGCTAAAGAAGCCTACAACACACCCAGTTCTTCACCTTCTCCTTCACTCAGACAAGGACGAAAGCTCTCACACCCCCTCCCCCCTCCTAACCTCTTTCTTATAGCTTCACCTTCAAAAAAATCATCCCAAGCTTGCACTTCTTCCCCAACACTTTCACTTCACAGCAGAACACTATCAGTTTTCTACACTTATGCTTCATGAACTCTCACGGTTTTCCCAACACTTTTCACCCCTTTACTCACAGACCTCACTCTAATACCTTCACCAAGAAAACACTGTCAAAACCCTTCACAACACTTTCTCATGTTGGGATCCTGCTATACATAAAAATCTACACAAAAAGAGATATTTATTGAGAGAAACCATTTACTTCCTAAGAACATACCACATTTTTCACGGCCAAATACAACGCTGCACCTCATGACCTCACACTCTTCACTAGCACTCCAAATCTTTCTCGCCCATTCACACTCAACCATCACATCATCTGGATTTGGTCTTGACTCCGTACAGACAGAGATCTGTTTTTGCGCCATAGCCTTGTGGAGAACAGAAACAAATCAGTTGCCAGAGCTCAGCTTCACCACTGCGACATTTTACTTCTCTGTTTGTGGTCACAAGAGCAAAGCACCATGTAGAGGGCGTTGCACCCTATTCGTGATAGTAGAAGCTGAGTACAAGGCAAAAAGACAATGGAGATCCAAGTACAGCATGGGTAGGTACAAAACAGAGGACAGGACCCATTATCCATGCACACCCGAAACACATCCACTGTAGTGTTAGAGTTTAGCACCGTTGCCTAGCCCAACAGCCACTGCCCAGGAACACTGTCGCTGCTGTAAGCCTACACTTGGGACTCACCTGCAACTTGTTGCCAGCTGAACTGCTTCTTGGCTCTGTCATTCAAACGCCAACACTTTACTCACCTACACAGCTCAAGTAAGAGGTATGGGATGTTGTTTTGTGCCTTCTTATAACTTTTATGGGTTATCAATTTTTGGACATAATGTTTTTATATAATTTAAGCCTTATTACTTCTTACTGTGATATTGTTTAAGAGTTTTTTTTCTTTAGTTCTTTTTTGGTGGAGAGTTTATGGCACGGTGAGAATACAATAGAGAGAAAAGACATGAGTTTTGTTCTTGATTTGTTAAAAGAAAAAGAAGTAGGTGGGCTGTACTTTTGGTTTAGTTATGTTAATAGGTGAATTCTTATATTTCTTTTTTTATTTTTCAATATAAGGAATAATAATAGTAAGAAAAATATAAATTATTAGTTGAGTTTAATATCTTTTTTTCTTAATATTAAAAATTTTAAGGTCAAAAATAAATAAATCTAAGAGTATTTTTTTTATGATAACTTTTGTCTTGGAATTTTTAAAAGAAAAATAAATTGGAAGCAAATGATCACATGGATGATGCAAGCAATCCTTCCTTGCTTTTCTATTTTTTTTTTCTAAAAAACTCCAGTTTAGAATAGAAAAAGAATTTTTTTATAAATTATTTTAAAACCCCAGCTTAGAATAGAAAGGTAATTTTTTGTAAATTATTTTTAAAATTCTGATTTAGAATAGAATAGAGATTTTTTATAAAATTATATTTTATAAATCCCGATCTGAAATGGGTGAAGATTATTTTTGAAAAATCTTTTTTAAAAACTAATACAAATTAGTTTAAGTAAATTAATTAAATTATTTTTGGTGCCGAAAGGGCATTTAAGATGCTAACACCTTTCTTGAAACGTAACCAATCCTTGAATTTAAACTTTTAAATATAGACCATTTTTAATTAGGTGTCCAATCTTACCTTAAGTAATTTAGGTCGGTGGCGACTTTAAAACAAAAAATGAGTGACAACACTCCCTCTTATGGGTTCTTTATCACCATACTACGTCTAAGTAGTTTTTCTAGATCAAAGAGAACCCTCACTCTTAAGAATGTGCATAGACACCTTTCCTCCACATTTTTTGCCTCATAAACTCCCCAATTGCATTACACAATGTTTGAGCCACTTCCTTTGTTCAAAATTTAATTAGTAAATCATATATCTGGATCCAAAAGGATTTTTGTGAAGTTTAATTGCTAATGGTTGGACACTAGCATCTAGTTCTTTCAAGACAACTTGTTTATCAAAAGCCATGGTTGCCCTTTCAAAATTCTAGCCTTATCCAGTAGATTATGAAACTGAAAAAGAAATTGGTTCTTCCCCTAATCTACAATTTTTATCCCATGCCTTAGTTTCCATATCATTAGAATTTTTTATTTAAAAGCTATTGTGCTAATGATTTTTCAGCCCAAATTTATCCCACTAGTGTGAGAAATTTGATCAAAGTCTTTCTGAAGCATTTTCAACTACATCTATTTCTTCCTCAAAAAGATCTATATCATCCATTGCTTCACCATAAATTTCTGGTCAGAATCACCAGCCACCACCCTCCACCATAGAAGACAATAAATCCTAGAGTGCCACCTTAAACTTTACAAGAGAGACTTCAATTTTTTTTTTTTTTTTGTCTTCAACGTTGTAAAGAAGAAAGTTAAATACAAGAGATTGAGGTAAAAGGGAATCAGAAAGTAAAGTTCCAATCAAGGGACTTTACCATTAGCTTATAATTATTGTGTGTCACTGACCACCTTGAGTTTTATAATTAAGTATGCAGAACTTAATAAAATCTTGTTAGTGAAAATAACATCACCAAAAGGGAATTCACCTTGGCAACCAATGGGGTGGTATGGGTTTCCCTCATAACCTTTTCCACATCTGCATCAATAGCCATTTTTACTTTCTCTAGGTTCACAAACACAATTATGCTTGTAGGTATTGTTGGAAGGACTATGGGCAACTTGACAACCAACACTACACTCAACATCTAAGGGGTACTGATCAAGAGGGATTCAGTAGCTTTGGAAATAATAAGAGCCTTGTTTGGCAACAAAAGAATAACTACAATTGTTGAACCTCTCTTTATAATTGAAATTGTTATAGTTGTATGCTTGTAATGATATTCTTCATATCACAAGAGGAACATTCACTTGCACCCTATCCTTGAACAACTCCCATTGTTGAGCTCATCCATAAAATCTAGACTGCTATCACATCTTGCTAAGCACCCAGTTGAGTATGTGGTGCTGTTTTGAAAGCTATTGAGATAGCGATAAGTGTGGCAACCAAAGCTTATGAACTTGTTTTGCTTACTAGCAATGGTGAAAACACCATTTTGAGAGAGGGTCCATATGAGCAAGTGTCCAATGGTTCTTTGAGTGAACAGTCACTTTCAAATAGAGTTTTCTAGAGTAAAGTCATTGCAAAATAAATTGAGATTTTTTATAACACTAATAGTTTTATAAAGTAATAAGTAAAGGAGGCATGTTATCAACAAATTCAAAGAGTTAGCAAATATAACCTTGAGCTAACAGATGCAATTATCTCAAAGCAAGTTTTGGAGTTTTTGAAAGATTATCTTCATAAAGTTGATAATGTGAAGAAAGTCAAACTTCAATCATTAAGGGAGAAATTTGATGTTTTGGATGGTAACCAATCATCCCAAAAGCCTGAATTATTGAGTGAAGGCCCATGAATGAATTTATATTTTGTGTCTCTAACAAAGATGAAAATCCAAGTGAATTTTGAATTATTGTTTATAGTTGAAGGCTACTATAGATGCTGTTTATGTGATGGAGAAGATTATTCATTCTTGAATTCCCAAACTTGATTGTCATTTGTGTCATTGATGAGTTAAAAAATCTAAACTCCATGACCAAAAAGAGTTAGAGGGTTCTTTGGAAGCCCAAGAAGCCAGGATAAAATGGAGGTTATAAGCCATGGATGAAAAGATTAAAGCAATTGAAAAAAATAATACTTAAAAATTAACAACTCTTCACAAGGGTTAAGAAGCAATTAGAGTAGTTAAGTGAGTGTCCAGGAAAAAGAAGAATGCTAGTTACATTTACATACCTTAATTAATAACCCATACAAGATTCAAAATAAATATTGCTAGATACATGAACTACTTCAAACAAAGCACATAGTTCACAATATACTTAATCACCTAGAACAACAATCAAGCACATGCATCAAGTCACAAAGTGAAGGTTTAGAAAAATTAAAATTATTATTCGAGCATAATCTTTAAGGATGAGGAAGTTGTGTTATTTAGAGCTTTGCCTGTTGATGTAGTATTTGCAACCCATGGATGGTAGTATACATCAATCAGAGCATGGTCAATTTCTTCATCATTTTGATGTGCATTATACTTCTTCCCTAACTTTCGAATTCCTTCTAATTCCATGGTGACTTCTTTCATTGTAGGTCATTTCTTCCCATTCAAATTTAAGCACCTTTCTGCAAGGTTGACAACTACCATGATATGCTCTTGTTCTCCCTCCTTCACTATTTTATTGTCAAGAATTTCAAATAAACAATTGTTCTCCAAAGAAGATATGAAATATTGAGCTAAGCTTTTTGCTTCCTCTGGTCTTGTAGACGATATTGGCTTCTGCCCAGTTAAAAGTTCAACAAGAACTACTCCAAAGCTATATACATCACTTTTTTCAGTGAATTGACTTGTATGAAAGTACTCGGGATCCAAGTACCCAAAAGTCCCTTGAACTAGAGTAGTGAGATGAGTATCATCAATGGAAACCATTCTAGAAGTTCCAAAATCAGCTACTTTTGCCCTGTATTTTTCATCCAAGAGTATGTTTGTTGATTTGATGTCTCGATGGTAAATGGGTTGACAAGCAACTGAGTGTAAGTAAAATAAAGCTCCTGCAACTTCAGAGGCAATTCTTAACCGCATATTCCATGTCATTAGTAACTCCTCATTTGGCTCATGCAAATATTGGAAAAGATTACCATTAGGAATGAATTCATAAATTAGTAAAGGAACTTCTGTCTCCAAACAACACCCTAGTACTCGGACCACATTTCTATGGTTAATTTGTGAAAGGATAATGAATTCATTTATAAATTCTTCAACCTTTCCTTGGACCTTGAACTTTTTCACGGCAATAATTCTTCCATCTGCAAGCATGCCCTTGTAAACAGTACCTTGTCCTCCCTTTCCAAGCACTCTATTCAGATTGAAGCGGTCAGTGGCCTTTTCTAGGTCCTTTAGACTGAACAATATAGTTTTATCAACTTTAACTTCACTAGAAGAAAATCTTTGTCGCAACAATAAACCACCATTTTTTTTGAAGAACTTTTCTTTTCGTTTCTTTATTACTCTTCTCCTTAGAATTTTCAGCAACCTCCATACACCAAGGAGTAAAGTGAGGGATCCAAGGAACACTCCTAAAATCATATCACAATGAAATAAGTAATAATTACTTGTCATATTTATAATGAATGTAACAGACTATATATGTACACACACCTTACACTACAATATCCTTATTTCAATTTCAAATTATGAGTATTCATAAAGCAAACCAATAATATTATCATATGTGGCATATGTTAACTTTAGAATGAATCATTCATTGACACATATTTTCTTATTTTATTTTTTAAATTTTCTCTTTCTATTTTGATACATGTGTCTACGACTTTATTTACTTTCTTCTTTCTAATTGACACATATTCCATGTTTTACTTTTTACACTTTTCTCTCTTTTGTTTTGACGTGCCTTCTTATATCCTTCTTCATAATTTTTTTTTTCCTTTTGATTTACACAAACCAGTTCAATAAGCAGCAAATTTTTTAATTGAACAATTATTATACGGTGGGATTAAGTTATAGTCAGTAGTTGTACTTTTTTAGATAATGACTACCTGTACTTGTATCTATTTGGCTAGAGATTTCCAGTAAGCAGTTTTGTTAAAGAAAAAATTCTTACCAATGGCGACCTTGAATAAATACGGCCCCTGTTTTCGGCGGCATCCTCCTTCCTTTGTTCCATTCCCGGATTGCCCCCCCGAGCAGAAACAGTGGAAAGATCCATCGGTATTGCGACAATTATGTTCGCTTATGCAATTATGTGTTCCTCTCGTACATTCATTAATATCTGCAATTTCTTGTCAAAGACAACTAGTTAATTTTTGGATTAAGATTACTTGTTATCAGTACCAACAGCAAGTGGTGATATCAGTGTAGAACAAGAATATTTAATATGATAGTTTTTAATCCTCTTTTTATTGAGTATTTTATATGATAATAATTACTTTAGTTAACAACATTTCTAGTAATTTTTTTTTTCAGCATGAATTAAGCTTTAATTTTTTAAAATGTTATCTTTATTCTCATTATATGTTATTAAAAATAAATTCTTTTTTTTAAATTAGTTGATATAATATCATTTATTTTATCTTAAAAAACAATTTTTATTTTATAATTAAAATTTTAAATTCAACATATAACACATACTTTTAAAACTAACCGTTAGAAAAGTAAGTAGTGTAAGTTAAACTCCGTCAATGAAAACAACAGCATATATTATTATTGGAAAAATATAAATAAAATATAAGATTTATTTTCATATTTATTATTTATTAATATTCATACATTTTAGTGTGGAGTTAAGTTTTAAAATTTATTTTATAAGATTTAATAAATATAATAATTTAAATTTTATATTATGAAAATTAAATAAATATAATTACCTGAATGGTGAGACTCTAAACAAGAAGAAAGTTAAACATTAAGTATTTAATATGATTAATTATTTTATAAAAATTATAATAAATATTCTTAATAAAAATTAAATTTCAATCAATTATTGCCTTTACTTTCATCATATTAAAAATTAAATTATATTTTTTTTTAAACAATATCAATTATGTTATCTTAAAATTTATGTAATTTCATAAACTTTTTTTCAAATCCAATATAGAAGACATGTATTCTAAACTAGTAGCTAGAAAGATCGGTCAATGAAAATAATGGTATATGTTACGGTCCTTTAATTTTGTATGAATTTTTATTTTCATATAATTTTTATTTTACAAAATTAAAATTATTATTTTATAATTTATCTAATATATATATATATATATATATATATATACCTCAAACAAGATATGAATATTTTAGGTTTAAATCACAATCTTACAATCATAAGTACCACTGTTGCTTTAATCTTAAAATGGAGTTATTTTCCCTTCGTAAACTTTTCACTTGAAAAAAATAAAAGAACATTTTATAACACGCCAAAAACATTTTTTCATATTATTATTGAAAAATTAAAAACAAGAAGAAAGTCAAATACAAGAGATCGAGGTAAAAGGGAATTTACCTCGACAACCGTTGGGGTGGTATGGGTTTCCTTCATAACCTTTTTTACATCTGCATCGGTAGCCATATCTACTTTCGGTGGCGGGTTCACAATCACTATAGCTTTTGCAGGCATAGTTGGAAGTGGTGGGGGCCTCTTCACTTGTCTGATTTCGCACAGCCCAATTAACAACCAAGGGGTACTCTTCATCGGGGAGCTCGTCCTGTTGGAAATGATAAGAGCCTTGTTTGGCAACAAAAGAATAGCTGCACCTGTTGAACTTCGGCGTATATCTGTATTTGTTGAAGCTGTATGCTTTTATGGTGATATTCTTCATTGCAAGAGGGACATCCACCTGGCAACATCCTATCCCTGAACAACTCCCATTGTTAGCTGATCAATCAAATCTGGATTACCATCACATCTTGTTGCGCAGCCGGTTAAATATGTAATGCCATTTTGAAAGCTATTGAGATAGCCATAAGTGTCGCAGCCAACACTTATAAACTTGTTTTGCTTGCTAGAAACGGTGAAAGCAGCCGTTCCGATAAAGGGTTCATTACTATATACCTCTATCCCTGATTCGTTATAACAAACCCGGGAGACGAAAAAGGAAACTTCAAAATTACCCTCCAATAATGATATGTTTAGAATTCGGACATTGCCGGTCCTTAATATGGAGTTGTCGCAGGTGAGTTCAAATGACTCCTCCAAGTAACAGTTCTCTCCTGATTCAGATGAATAGCCGATGCCAAATGGATATGGGACTGGGACACCCCCACAAGTGTTGTTGCAGCCAGGCAGGGCCAAGTCATCAAATGCACTTCCTGCTGCTGCCGCTGCTCCCAACACAATCACCCACGCCAGGGCGCCTTGCGCGTGCCTTGCCTTCACCCCCATCTGCCTCAAATTTAATATTTCAGAATTAATATATCGAAGTTTTAGTTTGCAAGAAATTAAAAGGCTTGTTGAATCAAAATCAAAGGAAATCAAATATGCAACGGAATAACAAAATAACTTAAAAATAAAATAATCACACAAAGATTTGATCAAGTGTAATTTGACAATAAAGAACAAACACAGGCAAAGATAGTAAGTAAAAAACAGAGTGAGGATAGAAGAGAGCGGGACACCAAGTTCAGCTGGATGTATAGCCCCAGGATTACATTCAGCCCCCAAGCATAAATCTTGATAAAGTCTCTTCAAGTTATGCAAGTATTTTTTGACTCAGCTTCTTCAAACTACTGATTACTGAGAACAACCAAGAGCCAGCACAAAACATGCGAACAGAGCACAACCTCTTTGGATAAGATTAAAATGTTAAATGAAAGAGATTTGCTCACCAGTAGAGTGGGTATCACTTTCGAAAGCTTACAACTTCTTAGCTCCGCTTAATCAAACAGAATTTGAATTTCACTTTTGAACCTAAAAGTTAGAGCACTTAGAACCCTTGAGAATTTGAAATTTTCTTGCTTTGGGAGTTGGAGTCAGTTGAATTGGTTGTTCTTCACTCGGATTCTTCGGCTATTTATAATACTTAGGATACAATATTATTATTATTATTATTATTATTATTATTATTATTCAGGGCTGTCTACGGTACAATTTTTCTAGCCTCATAGCGCTTGCCTTACAGCCAATAGGAAGACAACGCATGGCATGGGTAACATGCTTTACCAATGCATGTACTCTCTTTTAAAATTTTCTGCGAAGGCTGCCACATCTCGTAGCTTAACATTTAAGGTTAGAATTTATAATTTTTGTTAAAATTAGAAATTATTATGTAAAATTTAGGATAAAATGAACTAATTTTTTTTATATTTTAAATTATGTGTAAATTTTTTTTAGTATTAATTGAGATAAATTAATTTAAAATTTATGCAAATTACTTCTATTACCTTAAATTACCCTCAAATTATCCTCAATTATTCTAAATTATCTTTAAATTATTTTCACATATTTTAAATTATTTTTATATATTGTAAATTATCCTCAATTTAATATATGTGAGAGTAATTTATATAATTAGTAAAATTTAAATGAGATAAGCTGTACATACATGCATATATATATATATATATTATAATTTGGTCTTATTATTATTTCATTTTGTGTTAAATTGTCTTAATAAAAAATTTTCGTGACTAGTTTCAAAACAGACTATTTGGAATAGCAATAAGAGAAAAAATACAGAGTTCAACATCACCTTTGACTTAGTTTTCCATACTCTAAATAAAATCAGCCAGCATATTAGTGTTATTGGCAAAGTTTGAAGTATTCAAATCTTTTTACCGGTTTATTTTAGAAAATAATTTGTAAATATTATTATAAATTTTTATTGATATATAGTATACCTTGACCTCGAAATAAAATATCTTCCTCTCACCATAAATTTTTTTCTTAAGGAAAGAAAATCAAATTTCTACTTGTATGAATTTTTTTAAATACATTAATTTTGTTTGATAGCAGCTAATTTCTTTTTTTTTTTTTAAATTTCCTTAACTTGCATTCAGATAATGATACTAGCGATTTGATCATTAAAGAAGAAAGATTGTAACTGCTTTGAGTGAGAGATGGCATATATAAATATTTATTTATGGATGAAGATAAAAAAAAAATAAAGAAGACCCTCTTTTGGGGGTCTGCATCCAATTCCACTGGACAAAGATTTAATTTGATAAGATTTCCCACCAAGACCCATTATTTCACTTTGTACTGTGTGCGTCGAGGAGGATTTGGATCGGGAAGTTTCGATGGCTCAATAACAATACGTTTGCTTCGTTTTGATCAGAAAGGGATTTAATTAAGAACAAAGACTTTGTAAAGTGTTATCAGCATTACAAATTAACCTCTTGCAATGGGGAAACACCCTCCCCTTTACATATTCAAAACTTCAAAGACCCTGAAATGAGGAAAGGGATTTAGTGTTTCCCACATCCAGATTCTAATCCTCCCAGACCCAAGAAAAGAAAATATATATGTGGTCCTATAAAAAAAAGATGAAGTCTGTGTAACGAAAAGACTGATAAGCGTAGGGTAAACCGCGTTGAACAGACAACAGCGAGCTAGTGACATGAGAAGACAAAGTCTTACCTGGTTCCAAACCCAAAGGCACGTTCCACTTGAACTAACAAAGAAAGGTTCTATGTTTTGAATGGGTCCTATTCCTAAAATTACGATAAAACAAGATGCTGCATTTACTTCGTTTTGGTTAAGGTGGAGATGTTTTTATTCTAGTGTATTGGCAGTGTTCGGTGCTGAAACTGAAAAGAGTAGACTGGTATTTGTTACATCCCTTTCTGAAAGAGGAGCAGCTAGGAAGTTGCATGGATCAACATAGGTATGGCTGTTACATTTTGATCAAAGAGGGATTGAATTAAGAGGAAAGACCGTGTACCGATTCAAAACTTCAAACACCGCAACATCTTCTGTGATTTTTTGTTACATCATCTTTAGGGTTTACCACGTCTAGATTCTAATCCTCACGAACTCAAGTATTTTCACACGGTCCTCTTAAAAGAAAAGGAATTCTGTGCAAAGAGAAGACTAGTATAAGATAAACAGCGTTGAATTGTCAAAAGCGAGTGCTATGTGAAGACAAAGACTTACCTTGTCTCAATTCCACGTTAACTGACAAAGCAAGGTTCTTTAATTAAGTTTGAATATATGGGTTCTATTTCAAAGGTTAGGACCACATAAGATGCTGCTCTTTCTTTGGTGTAATTAAGGTGGAGCCGGGGAGATGGTGACTTTGTGTGGTAGTGTATTGGCAACGTTCAGCCCTGAAACTCAGAGTACTGGTAATTGTTATGTCCGGTTAATTTTTATGGAGGATTGAGTTTGTCTTATCCTTAATTTGGAAGTCTCTTGCGACCTCACAAGTGATCCAATCTTTTTTGGTTTTTTGGTAAGGAAACGGGGCCAAGGGCCCGGATCCAATTCTAATTCTTAATTAGTCCTGATTGTACGTTGAGTCATCATCAAGACATCAGACGTACGGAACACGCCAATGGATATCCAAAGCTGCATAGAGCAGATAAAATTGCATTGAAGAGACTCTGAATCAACCCTAACACTGCAACCTAAGGTGAGAGACCTTCTTTTTACTCCTATCTTTTATGAACAATTAGTTATATAAAATTTCATATGAAAGAAATTCTGTTTTTGTTCTCCTACATTAATACTTGTATTTGTTTATAAAATAGGATTAGGGCATGACTAATGTGCCTTAGTTCAAACCCAAGGTACTAGTACTTAGACTATTGTAATTTATTTTGAGCCATTCAATTTGATAGGTGCAATTTTAACCGTTTACTTATAAAACTAACTACCTAACGAGCCAAGTTGTGAAAAAGACCAAAAAAAAAAAAAAAGTCTGGTTACTTTTATCTTTTACTTTTAATAAGATTTGTATTAATGCTTCTTTTTGCATGGATAAATCTTCTTTTCTTTTTTTGTGCGTTACTCACCAATGGGTCTACTAATTAATATTTAAGATATTTTTTGCAAATGAGTTACAAATTATTTTTAATAAAGATTAGAGAATTTGATACTAAAAAATATCATACTAGATAATTTATTGATAATAGGATGTCATAATAAATGTTTTAGTCACTTCTTGCAAATAAGAAGTACGAACATTGCAATAATTGTTAGAAAATTTTATAATATTTTATTTTAATATAAAATTTATAAAAATATATAACAAATTAGATTTTTTATTGTTGCATAACTATATAGTATAGTAAATTTGTATAATTGTCAATTAATATGAGCACTTTTTTTTATATCTTTATATACAATTTAACAATTTTGCATTCACATAAAAAAGGCAATTTTATATGTTTTATATTTCTATTTTATATGGGATGCTTATCAAATTGGAGAGAGAAAAATTGAAAAAATGACGTACAAATGCATGTTAAAATAAAAAGAGAAAAATGACAAAAATAAGGCATAAGAATATATGTCAAATCAATAATTCAAGTTATGATATTTCCAGATATTATGTGTCAAAATTTTATTTATTGAAGGGATGGGTACTGGTACCCTAGAAATGAAGTAACGATATCATAGAATAACCCACAAGATTATATAATCATTCAATACTCACCTATTTTACTTCTCTTTTTTTAAAAAAAAAAATTTTTGCACTTATACGTAAATATATATAAATTATGTGAAAATTTTAAAAGAAAAGCTTAATGGCAACCGCATAATGATTGCACATATTGGCTAGAATTTTAAACTGTTTAGGTTATATTTAGTAACTTACAAAGAATGCAAATGAATTTTGTAAAAAAAAAAAAAATTATGTTAAGAAAAGTGTGCGTACCACTTCTTTGAAGGTCCAAAGTAATATATCATTTTGGAGAATGGGTGTTGTGTTGGATTTTGAGACTTACAACCGATATTGTAACGTATCTAAATATTTTCAGAATTACAATATTATACCAATAAGTGATTAGTGTAATAGTAATTAATTGCTTTCAACATCGCATTAAGTTAGATCATACGTCTAGAATTCAACGGTCAACAATGTGTGCTTTAATTTTTAAAGTATATTTTACACTTTCAACAATCTAAATTCTTAAGAATTGAAATATTTTAAAATATAAATATATTTTAAAGAATAAAATATATTTTGTTAACTATTGATATAAAAATTAATGATATAAATTATGTTAAATTTATAAATTATAATATATTTATTTATATTTCATAATAATATATATTATTAAATTTTTTATTAATAATTAATAAAATATATTTTACTCTTTAAAATATATCTTATATTTTAAACAATTCAAATCCTCATACTAATACTAACACTGTAAAGTTCAACAAAAGCCATGGCCCAACCAACAAGTGGGTCCATACGCAATTGGTGGACATGCCTTTGGACGTTGAAAAAGACCATGGGCTCAACCAAGTCCATGGAGACTTCACCTGTTGGCTTGACTGCGCCCCATTATGGGCACGAAAAAAGGGAAATCGAAGTCATAATGGAAAATTGATTCCACTAACTTTGGGAGGGTGCTTCAAGTGGATGCTCTTGTTGAATGAGCGGTTTAGGTTAGAGATTTTTTTTCTTTTTTTTTTTCTTGTGTCTGATTTTCTTTTTGTTGCCTATGACTTGTTTGTAATTTTTTTAAGCTATTTCGATCTTTAACTACATATTTGAATCACTTTAATTTTAAACATTATACTAAAATCTTAATTCTATAAACTATGCGAAAATGTTTTAAAAAGGTTGATTCATTTCAATTTTACAAGATATGACAATCCATTTTAATTTGTATTCTTAAGTTTACACATTGTTCATAAAAATCATACAAAAGGATATATATAATGCAGATCTTCAATAGAGAAAACAAAGTCAAAATGCAAGTTTCTGAGGTCATAATCATCTTCCACCATCGAAAGCAATTTCTACATGACCCGTCATGCTGTCATGGCTAGTATTTTAAAAACTGCTGATACCTTCAGATTCATAAATGCCGAATGTTTCATGAAGGGAGTATTGAGTCTTCTGCATAATATTGAAGTTGAGGACCAGGGGTCTTCATTTACCCATGGATGTTTACCCATTATCCTTATTCCGTCCAACTGCATTGCCACTTTGTTCATGCTAGGTCTCTCTTTCCCCTTAAGCCTCAGGCACTTGGCTACAAGTGCAGCAAATTTCTTCACCTCCTCATTGTTTCCTTCATTCAAAATGAAAATTTAAAGAACTTCAAACAAGTAATCCTCTTTCAAGAAAGACAGAAAATGTACAGCAAGACTTTTTCTCTCTCCCCGCCTCTCAAATGAAAGTGCTTTCGCTCCTGTTAGTAGTTCTATAAGCACCATTCCAAAGCTATACTTATTGCTGGTCACAATCAATTGGCTTGTTTGTATGAACTCTGGATCCAAGTATCAGAAAGTTTCTTGCACCATTGTGGCTAATTCAGTTTGATAAAATGGAGCCAATGTTGAAGCTCCAAAATCAAAAACTTTGACTGTGTAAGTCTCATTCAGAAAAATGTTGGTAGTCTTGATATCTCAGTGAATAATGGATATGGAGGCTACAAAGTAAAAATATAATGGTTATAGAGGTGACAGAGAAGTCATCGTGGAAATTTGACTCCACCTGCTTTAGGAGGGTGTTCTAAGTGGATACTTTTGTTGAATATATACGCAGTTTAGGTTAGAAGTAATTCTCTTGTGTCAGATTTTTGTTTTGTCTATGTCTTGCTTGTAATTTTGTTATGCTATTTCATTCTCTAGCTACTTATTTAAGTCACCTTTATTTTCATTCAAGAAATCTCCTATTATTTGCATAATATAATATAAACTATAATTTCGATTCTGTAAACTATGCGAAAATCTTTTAAAAAGGTTGATTCATTTGAATTTTACAAGATTAGACAATCTATTCTAATTTGTGTTCTTAGGTTTACACATTATTCATAAAGATCATGCAAAAGGATGTATATAATGCAAAACTTCATTTGAGAAAACAAAGTCAAAATGCCTGTCTCTGTGGTCATAATCATTTTCACCATCGAAGGCAATTTCTACATGATCTGTCATGCTATCATCTCCCAGTATTTTGAAGGCTGATGCTATCTTCATATTCATAAATCCCGGATGTTTCATGAAGCAAGTATTGAGTCTTCTCCATAATATTTAGGTTGAGGTCTTCATTTACCGACAGATGTTTCACTATTATACTTATTCCCTCCAACTCCATTGCCACTTCCTTCATGCTAGGTCTCTCTTCCCCCTTAAGCCTTAAGCACTGTGCTGCGAGTGCAGCAACTTTCTTCACCTCCTCCTTATTTCCTTCATTCAAGATGCCAATTTCAAGAACTTCAAACAAGCGATCCTCATTCAAGCAAGACAAAAAATGCATAGCAAGACTTCTTCTCTCTTCCGGCCTCTCAAATGAAAGTGCTTTCTCCCCTGTTAATAGCTCTGTGAGCACCACTCCAAAGCTATACACATCGCTCTTTACAGTCAATTGGCTTGTTCGCATGTACTCTGGATCCAGGTATCCAATTGTTCCTTTTACCATTGTGGCTAATTCATTTTGATCAAGTGGAACCAATTTTGAAGCTCCAAAGTCAGAAATTTTGACTGTGTAAGACTCATCCAGAAGAATGTTGGTAGACTTGACATCTCTGTGAATAATAGGTACGGATGCTGCAGAGTGAAGATATGATAATGCTCCTGCGGCCTCTGTTGCTATCCTTAGACGAGTTTTCCAAGATACATTGGTGGCCTTGCTTTTATTGTGTAAATAATCAAAGAGGGTGCCATGGTTAACGAATTCATAGACCAATAAAGGCACTTCTGTCTCTAAACAACAACCTAAGAGTTTGACCACATTCCTATGATTGATTTGTGACAACACAATTACCTCGTTAATGAATTGCTTGATTTGGCTTTGATTCAATACTTTGGATTTCTTGATAGCAACAATCGTATTATCTGCTAGAACTCCTTTGAAAACAGTGCCAAAGCCTCCTTTGCCAATGATTAAGCTCTCATCATAATTTTTGGTGGCTTTTTTCAGCTCCTTTGCGGTGAAAATTTGAGCTGCTCGGGAAGAATTGTCTCTTGCAGAGAGTTGCTGTTGCAAAAGGATACCACCATTCTGTCGAAAGAATTTCTCTCCTAGTTTCATGTGTTTCCTTTTCCGGTATAATAAGTACAGCCAAAATATGCCCATGCCCATAAACAAAGTCAAAAATTCTACCACTGCACCTGCATTTTATTTTTTAAAAAAACTTAAAACATTAACCATGGAACTTTTAACACAAAATGTAATCACAGTCGTGAACGTAGGTTAATTTCAACTAATAAGTTTTTAAATACTTGCTTTATAAAATTTAGAGTAAATTACATCAATCTCCTTTGAGGTATTTAATTATAACACTACATTCCATTCTTACTCAAATATGACATTCTACCCCATTTATTCAAATATTAATTAAAAAAATATGCCTAATGTTAATAAAATATTTATAAAAAAAATATTAAATCAACATTTTAATCTAGTTTTGCTTAAAAATTATACTTTGACTCAGTTAACTATTTTAAATAATTAATATTTTGATAAATTATATTTTTTTAATCAAATAATTATATTTATTATAAGGTATAAATTTAACAATGTGTATGATTATGAGAAAAAAATTTAGTACAAATATAGAGGCATATTAGGGTGAGTTTAGTTAATAAAAAATAAGACCAATTATGTTCTACATTTTTTTCCTAACTAAACTCAGCTTCAAGATGTCTCTTTATTTGTACTAAATTTTTTTTTTATAATTACACACATGATTAAATTTATACCTTATAATAAATATAATTATTTAATTAAAAAAATATAATTTATTAAGATATTAGTTATTTAAAATAGTTAATTAAATTAAAATATAATTTTAAGTAAAATTATAATAAAATTTAATTTAATATATTTTTTTAAAATATTTTATTAATATTTAAATAAATAAAACGAAATATTATATTTAAATAAAAATAAAATAAAATATTATAATTAAATATTAAAAAAAATTAATATAATTTACTCTAAAATTTAAGTTTGAATTATTCTGCTAGCAATCCCTACGTGATATGTAAGACTAACATGTTAACAACGTCCAGCCCAAGCTCAAGGCTCAATCAACCCAAATTTCCAGTTGTTTTACTCTCTTCTACGTCAATTATCTAATGGGTCCAAATGAGGTAACAGGCCCAAGTCTGTGTCTGCCTAAAGTATTCTCCCTAATCTAACCAGTTAGCCAATCCTCCAGTGGAGCAATGGGTCTTGACATTTGGCTTCATCACAAACCAATCATGGTGCCACGGCAGTCTAGGACCCATGATGGTCTATCTTCTCAAGCCTTGCAGCGTCTTCACAACTTCACTAGCCCGGAGGAAATTCGAAGTACATGCATTCTTTTGTTTCAGCGTCAACTACCAAGGAACTTCCACTGCAGTTCATGGCTTCAACCCAGCAAGAAACGTCCTTCTTCAGAACGAAAGCACCACATCTCGTCGGCTTAACGGACTAAAAGATGATGAACTCTCCGTTTACTCTCTTGCGCCCATATACTCATTACTAAAGCCGAAAAGCACTACCCAAGACCCAGTACCCGACCGAAATTTCCTTTACTTCAGGAATCAGCGATTCCTCATAATAACAACCCCCCCCCCCAAAAAAAAAAAAAAAACTCTCTTAGCTCACGGAAAAACTTGAACAACCAGGGGACGAAATAAGCTTCATTCTCCAACTGAGATCCTCAATGATTTTAGAGATTTATGGAACCCAAAAGAGTAACCCGTAATAAAACCCAAATTGCAAAATTCGACTACGTGCCAAATTCATCAACATAGAAAAGAAAAACAGAGCATGGGGGAACAATTTGATAGCATTCAAGTTGAGCTAATTGAAACCAAAGATAAGTTAGAAAACTAAGTATGATAATCCACATGGAAACGAAAAAAGCAAGAACTAATTCTCACAAATCATTTCAAGGGCTAGGATATTAAGGTGAACACAAAATCAAGGAAACAGAGCAATGAAAATCATATAACGAACTGAGATATACAGCAAGACAGATCGAATTCCAGGAGCCGAAGACAGTCACTCAATCAAATCAAGGGTAATATATAAGCACCTGCCTCAATTGCAGACTGCAGCCTACTCGAAGTAGATAGAAAGCCAAATTTAACAGAACACCAGTAGATCCAATAGCAGCACAGACACCAGATTGCTTCAACCCTTAAATCACGGAGCTCGATTACGACTTCTCCATGAAGATATAGCGAGAAATGAAGCCAAATCTCTGATGAAGTTAGTGTTTATGGAGTAAGGCGGAGAAGCCCTGAGCCCAGCACATGAACACGGGATGAGATCTAAGGAGTAAAATGCGTGGAGATTCAAGTTAAAGAGAGCTAAGTAAAGGATCTTGAGCTGGGGTGTCGATGAAGCTAAATTTTCACGGCTATTTTATGAAGATTTATGGATAGTGCAGCTAGAGAGGGAAGACTGACTAATACGAAGAAGAGGAAGGAATCAGGGGACAAAGGAGAACTAGAAAAAGTCCATGCTTCATGCAATTTGTGTATGCTATAAAGCCAATAAAAATTTTACATGAAATTTGTCCACGCTTTGGGTGAGATCAGCAGTATTTAGATATACATAAAATTTGTTTCATTATTTATTTTCTATCAAACTAGTCTTAATCAAAGCATTTTTTCATGAGAAGATTCAAAACAGATAAGTTGATTCTTGATATAGCAATTTCTTATTTTTGTAGACCGAGTTACAATTCATTAAAAAAAAAAAATCTTCCAAGGAACGTTGTATGCTTAAAAAAATGAAATATTGAAAAATCAAAAATTTAGTTAAGATTATATTATATAGATAAGTAAATTTCTAAATGTCTCCTTAAAAGATATATCGTCTATCAATTAATTGACGTTTTAAAATTTATGCAATATAATAATCTGCAAAATTTGGATTCAATTTTATCTTCTTGTATATTTACTTTGTCTATCAAATGGGATGCCTTTTGAAAAATGTGCATCTACTGAAAATAGATTAAGCAAATTACATTATCCTTCGAGCAAAATGGATTCTATTCTAAATGTTACTCTGTGCAAGTTCTTTTTTGTTTGTCCTCGATCCATCGTCATTGCATACGCTAGCTCTTTTCTGACCTTTTTTTAATGTGAATTTGACAATATGATTTTTAAGCGATATAAAAAATCATCATCTTCATTTTTTAAATTTAGTTTGAAACAGAATTCATTAGAATCAGAAAAGAAATGCATGCTTCAGGATCGTCACCCTTGACTTAGTTTAGGGTTTTTTGCCTTGAATTTTTTAGAATATCTTCTAATTGGTACAAAAGATTAATTATCTTGAGATACAAACGGATATTTAAGCAATTTTTTTTAAATGAATCTTTTTTTATATAAAAGATCTGAATCAAATTTAAAATAATTTATTTAAGATATTTAAATATTTTTCATTTGAATCAACTCGTATGAATAGTTTATAATACTTTAAATAAAACTAAATTCCTACTTATATAAATTTATTTACTATGTACATTAATTTTGTTTGATAACAACTTTCTATTTTTTTTAATATACTTAACTTGCATCCTGGAATACACATTAATAAAATTTTCTATTAAAAGATTGAGTAACTAAAATAATTAAGTTTCATATATTGAATTATAAAATTCAATAAATCTAATGATCAATTCATAATTGATCAATATTTAGTAAGCCCATATTTAATAGGAATACTTTCACTCTAGCAATACTAATGATTTGATCGTTAAAGAAGAAAGACTGTAACTATTTTGAGTGAGAGATGGCAGATATAAAGATTCATTTAGGGAGGAAGATCAAAGAAATTAGAGAAGACCCATGTTACGGGGTCTGCATCCAATTCCATTGGAGAAGGTTTTTCTTTGTTATTGGTCGTCTAGGCAAGCAACTTGCTAAAAAGGTCAATATCCATATGATTGTTCGATTTTGATCAGAAAGGGATTTAATTAAGAGGAGAGACCATGTACCTATTCAAAACTTCAAACACCCTAAAATCTTCTGCAATTCTTCGTTACATCATATTTAGGTTTTCCACTTCCATATCCTAATCCTCCCAGACCCAAGAATATATATTTATATATATAGATATGTGTGTGTGTGTGTGTGTGAAGGCAAAGGGCTACATGGTCTCAATTCTACACGAGCTGACAAAGCAAGGATCTTTAATTAAGTTTAGAATATATGGGTCCAATTCCTTGGACAAGGACAAAACAGGATGCTGCTCTTAATTCGTTTTGGTTGAGGTGGAGATGGTGACTTTGTGTGGTAGTGTATTGGCAATGTTCAACCCTGAAACTCACAGTACGGGTAGATGTTACATCCTGTTAATTTTTTTATTGAGGAATGAGGAATTTTAGTTTGTCTTGGCCTTAATTTGGAACTCTTTGGCGGCCTGACAAGTGATCCAATTTTTATCCTTGGGCCTGATTATTCATTGATTAATTGTTGGGTCCAATTTTTATGCTTGTATTTGTTTATATAATAAGATATTATATAATCATTCAATACTTACCTATTCCATTTCTTTTTTTCTTTTAAATTCTACACCTATACATAAATATATATACAATTTTATTAAAAAATTGAAAAGAAAAGCCTTGGCAGCTACATAATGGGTGCACATATAAACTAGATTTTAAACTGTTTAAAAAAAGGTGGAGTTAAGTTTATATCCAGTGATTTATAAAGAGTACAAATGAAATTTGTAAAAAAAAAAAAAAATTTGATAATAAAAAAATGTTTTCATGTACTGCGTATCACATCTTGAACGGTCCAAATTAATGTCATATGAAGAATAGGCGTGGTGTGTTGAATTTTAAGACTGACAACCAACCAATATTATAACGTATTTAAATAATTCGATAGTTACAGTATTTTATTTATTTGTGAATACGTAAAATTTAATGGTGTTTCAACTATATACGCAGCTTATATTTATCTGTTATGCGTGCACGACTAGCTAGCTTACATGACAAGGCCATCCTAAAATAATAGTATGACTCAACCAACAAGTGCTGTGCAGATGCCTTTGAACGTTGACAAAGACCATGAGCTCCCACACGGGTCAGGCATATGTTCTACTTATAATATTATTTAAAAAAATTTTGTTTATAAAAGATTATTTTATTAAAAATTAAATTTTTTAAAATTTAATAAATATCCTTATGAAAAATTAAACTATACATTTTCAATTTTCATTATAAATATTATGTTTATTAAAATAAAATAGAATTAATTTTCATAATTTTAATATTTTTATAGAATACTTAATATAACATCAATTATTTTATCTTTAAAGAATTTTATAAAAATTATTTTTATCAAAGATTATAGTATAATTTTCTAAATTTTCTTTTGTTAAATGTTTAATATAATGTTAGTACTCTTTTTTTATTAAGTATTTAATTCGTTAATAATTAATTTATCTAAAAAATATTAATAGATTTTTTAAAGATAAATTAAGCTTTAATTTCTTAAACTATTATCCTTTACTTCCATTATATGTTTTCTTCTATTAGTGTTTATCATGTTCAGATTCTAATCCTCCCAGAAGAAAATAATATATATATATATATATATATGTGATCCTCTAAAAATAAAAGACGGGTTCTTGAATTATGTTTTAGATGCGCGAATTGCAGCTGCACAAAATTCTTCAAAATCCATCTTTCTACAGGCAAGAGGTTTCATCTATAAATTTGTCCAAGGAAGAAAATTAAGAATCTTATTTAGGCAACCTTCGCAAATACATCGAGCTACTGCTTTGGCTGACCTCTTCCTTCCTTTCTCTACTCCCGAATTGCTCAAGGCAGAAACATTGGAAAGATCCGTCGGCATTGTGACAATTCTGTTCGCTCACACAATTACGTTTTCTGCTTGCATATTCATTAATGTCTGCAATTTTATGTCAGAGATAGAACTACTTAATTCTTTCCTGCAACAGTAAAATTACACCGGTAAAACTTTTTTTTCCTTGCAATCCTCTAAATTTTTGGATTAAATACCGTAAGCTATCCAATTTTAACAATTCGATTCTGTCTTTGATAGTTGTGTTTCCTATTTAAGCTAGCTAGCGTTGCTATTGTTCTTTCTATAACGCTTTTTTTTTTTTCTTGACTTCTAAAATCGGATAAATAAAATATTTATATTATATATAAAAACACACACAAATCAGGAATATCTTTTACTTGTAATATTATTTTTAAAAATTTTATTTATAAAATATTAGTTACTATCAATTTAAATTATTTTAAAATTTTTAAATATTTTTACTAAAAATTAAACCACATTTGTTAAGTTTTCATTATAAATATTATCTTATTAAAATTAAATTATATTTTTATGATTTTAACTGTTTTTAATTAAATATTTAATATAACATCAATTATTTTATTTTTGAATAATTTTTAAAAATTATTTTTATTAGAGATTAAAGTTTCATTTTCAAAAATATTGTCTTTCTTCTTATTATGTGTGATGTCAAATTAGAAAATGAATTCTAATATTGTTTCATAAAATATATCTTTTTTAATAATTAGTATGATCTTTACTCTTTTTATTAGTTATTTAATATGATAATAATTATTTTAACAAAAAAATTATAATAAAATTTTTTAGCAGAAATTAAGCTTTTATTTTTTAAACCATATATTGTCTTTACTTTCATTATATGTTATGTTCTATAAAAAAAATCAAACTCTATTTTTGTTTTTTAAGTATGTGATCTAATATCAATTTATTTTGTCTTAAAATATAATTTTTATTTTATATTTAAGTTTTTAAATTTCACATATAACACATATTTTTAAGAATAATAGTTATAAAAGTAAGTAGTGTAAGTCAAACTAGGTCAACAAAAACACCTTTGTTTATATTATTATTGGAAAAACATAAACAAGAAAAAAAAAATTTGAGTGAAAACATTAAAAACCAAATTTATTAAGGTTGTACCAAAAAAAATTATAAAGAAGGACCCAAAATAGCATCCTTTTGTGCTAGGTGTACAACTTGTATGGGCATGTCAGACACCCAATTTACATTAGACGCATATCTAGCTAATGAGGCAATATAATGGGCCACCATAAGCAGTGATTGATTTACGGTTTTTTTTTTTTTTCTTACACTATCACTACATTCTCTCATATAAAATGGAGTGCTTCATTTCATTTATACAGTTTTTTCTTTCTAATTATACGTACTGAAAAAGAATGCACAATTAACTTTTTCCACTATATTGTCTGTTCTGCAGATATGAGGGAGACTAAACGAAGAAAAGATGAGGACCACACTATGCACTCATCGACCAACCTATCAAAATAGGACATTGAATTAGACCCTCCCTTAAAAGCCATCCCAGCCTCCAAACGGTCAATTTCTGCAACAATTGCCTCCCTCTGATACTCCCAGCTGTTAGCATCAACCCATGCCTAGGAGCCAGCACTTCAGCACTGCGCACCTCTCTTACTCCCTGAACTTCAAAGCTGGGGCAAAAATAGTCTCTACACCAGAGTTTCGAAGAACGACTCCAAGGTCATAATTGCCATCCTCAAACACAGTAGCATCAATATTAAGCTTGAGAAAGGACTGTGGAGGAGCTCTCCAATTTGTTTAACTCTTAACAGGCCGAGGAACAGTCCTCACTTCAGAAAAGGTAGCAAAATCATCAAGTGTTCGGGTGACCAACCCCTAGACTTCTTCAAACGCTACACTATTGTTTTGGAAACATAATTGATTCCGAGCTCACCATATTGCCTAGGGAATCGTGGCCACCATGGGAAGAGAATCTAGAATGTGAGAGTCCAACACATTTCTCCACCAAACTTCAATTGAAAAATCCCCTGCCAATTGCCATCTAAAAGACAAACTAGAGTCATACCATGCTCTTTGCACCCAAGGATGATGTAAAAGAGCATATTCAGCAGTTTCTTCAACTTGATGGCAGCGTGGGCAGCCAGCTGGAATCAAAACACCCCTCTTACGAAGGTTTCGTCTAGTTGGGAGAAAATCTAGACAAACCCTCCAAATGAACACTTTGATCTTGTTTGGCACCTTAAGAGACTATATAGAACTCCGTGGAAAAGAATTGTGATTATCCCTGCTGCTGCTAGCATCAGGAATATCTTTATTCATCACAAATTGATATGCAGATTTGGTGGTGAACTCACTACTTGTTGACACCTCCGACACTAAGGGATCCTTCCTAAAATAATTTGAGAGAGGAATTCCCAAAATCTGATCAGCTTCAAAGGGTAAAAGAGCCGCATTATAATGTCTCGGTCCCAAGTTCTCTAGTCATGATCAATAAGTTGAGACACCATTGAGGCCTCTTCACTAGCAGGACTCCACACCAAAAATGCCGGTTGCTTTGTAGCCACTTATCCTCCCAAATATGGATGTTGTGCCAATTCCCCACAAGATAGTGACAACCTTGCTATAATATCCATTGAGAGCTTAAGATATTACGCCGTATGAAACTCGAATAAATACTTGATTGGACTTTTAGAAAATCTGTTCTCGGGTAGTATCCATTTTTTATGATTCTTACCATGAGAGACAAAGGGAATTGGAGGAGGCGCGGGCTTGCTTGACCAACTTAGCCGAATTAAAAGCTTGGAAACTGCGAAAATCAATGCCTCCTTTATTTTTTGGGTGATATAAGTTTTTCTAATTCAACCATTTGCTCTATCTAGTAGCATAGATTTTGAGGTAGCCGAAAACATCCCATCACATAAGTTGGAATTGATTAAGCCACATATTTTATTAGTATCTTCTTGCCAGCACGCGGGAGTTCTTTCTCCATCCAACTTTTAAACTTATTTCAAACCTAATCTTTGAAAAATCAAATACCTAATTTTTGCTGTGACTCACAATGTTTGGGAAACTCAAATATTTAGCATGACTATCAACTGCTTTTATTTACATCCACTATTGGATTAAATTCCCCTGACTTATAGGCACATTTTGACTAAATGACAATTTTGATTTGTCTAGATTAATTTTTTGGCTAGAAAACAAAATACTCTATAGACACTAAATCTCCATGTTAGTTGCCCAAGTAAACAGTATGCTATCATCGGCAAAAAATAAGTGTAAGATTAGAGGTGTCATTCTTGCAATTTTAATCCATGGATGTAGCCCACTTGTTGAGCACACTACAAAAGACTTAAGAATACCTCCACTCACAAAATAAATAAATAATGCAACAATAGGTCACCTCGCCTTAATCTTCTGTGCGAATGGAATTTAGTTATAGGTTGACCATTTACAAGAATAGAAAAAGAAACAAATGAAACACGATTCATAATCAACTGTATCCAATAATTAGGAAAACCCATGGCTACAAGGACTCATTGCAAGAAACTCCATTCAATCCTATTGCATGCTTTGGCCATATCAAGCTTTAAGTTTAGAAATCATTTTCGCTTCGCCATAGTTTTTGAGCATAAAATGAAAAATTTCATAAGCAATGACAGCATTATCAATAATCAGTCTTTAGGGACAAACGCACTTTGGAAATCAGAAACAATATCAAGTAAGATTATCTTTAACCTATTAGCCATTGTCTTGGTAATCAGCTTAAACAGAATATTACACAAGCTGATAAGCCTGAAGTCTTTTGCATGCATTTGCTTCTTGATTTTTGGAATTAGACAAATAAAAGTATGATTTAAATTACCTAGAATTTCTTTCTAATTTGAAATATTAAGGACAAGGTGGCTGATGTCATAGCCACAAAATGCCAGAATTTTTGAAACAACAATGATGGTCAGCCATCTGGCCCGAGAGACTTGGTTAGGTGCATTTGTATCAGCGTTGTGTGCACCTCCTCTCTAGTAAAAGGTCTTGATAGAATCAATTTTAGCTCTTCTAAAATTCTACCATGCCCCACTTCTATGATAATATTTTCATTTGTGAGACAATTTGTAGAGAACAAAACCTCAAAATAATTTTTTAATAGTGCCTTGATGTCATTTTCATTGAAATTTTTTTTCATGTATCATCTAAAATACAATCTATCTAGTTTCTTGCTTTTCTCTATGATGTCTTACCATGAAAAAAATTGTCTTTTTGTCCCCATGTTGCAACCAATTTGCTCTACTTCACTGACACTAGTATATTTCTTCTAAATGGAGCAATTCATCAAGTTCCTTTTCATGCATTTTCTTCCTAGAAAAAGTAGTCTCAAAATGGGCTCTATTTTTGAAGTTAGATAATTCTTTTTTGTACCATTTAATCTTGGTTTTCAAATCCACAAATCTATCTAAGCTCTAACTCTCTAAGTAGCCAACACATCTCCTTATTTTGTCCAACACATTATGCCCCAAAAGCTAACCTTCCTCCACTACCCCATTAACTTCATCATTTGATAACCACGTCTCCTTAAACCTCCAATTTTCTTTTTCTTTTATTCCTCATCCCTAAATCCCCTCTCCCAAATTGAATGATAATAAGAGCACAATCACTTTTGTAATCTACAATATGAGAGATCTCAAAAGATGGGAAAATAGAGCAACATACTTGGTTCACCATAAATTTGTCAAGGCACTCTTGTATATTAGCGTCACCACCTTTTCCATCATTCCATGTGAATGGGTAGCCTTGGAACCCCAAATCCTTGATCCATAAAGGTGTCACATCTCTAAAACCATACATCATTATAGTATTTGTAGGATTACCACCCTATTTCTCATGGCTTGCCATAATGCAGTTAAAGTCTCCAAACATGAGCCATGGAGTATCTACCATATAGTTCAAAGATTTGATTAGGTGCCATGTTTTCTCTTTGCATCTTCTGGGAAGCTATAAATTCTTGTGGTTCTCTAGTGGTTATCATATTGGGAACTAATGAGTTACAAATCAATATGATTAGAACTCATAGATAATAGAGTTATATCAACCCTTGTCCATATGCAAGCCAAACCCCTTGCTCTATGTCTTCCACACTAGTGCCTAAAATTCTCCAATTCTCCTACAAAGTGTCTTGTCTTCATCAAGAAGGTAATATTGGGATCTTTTGATTGAATGAGCTTTCTAAAAACTTTAATTGTTTGTAGGTTCCCAAGTCCACAACATTTCCAACTTAAGTAGCTCATGGCTCCTGATAGGGTTGTTGGGCAACTTCCAACAATTCATAAATGATTTCTCTTTTTTTAGAGCTTTCTTGTACCAAATTATCTAGCAACTCTTCAAGAGAAATAATCTCAAAGCCTGTATTGTTTTTCTTTTGGTCCCACAAGCATTTGACCCTACACTTTATTCCCCTTGGCTAGGGCCCTCCACTTTTATTTTTTTTCGATCCAGCACTCTCCCTTTTTAGCTCACTTGTGTTTTTTTTAGTTTGAGTATTCTCCCCTACACTATGTTGCACATGGGACATAATTTTTCATTAGGATTTGCATGGCACGACTTCCCATAAGTTTTTTCATATTTTCTCCTAATGTCAAATGCCACTTTTGTTCAATAACTCCACTAATTAGACCAAGCTCCATTTTGCTTTTGTCTTTTTCTCCCTCATTGGGCACTGAGCTTGTTTGGGTAGTCGATGTTCCTAATGGTACACTCTCACCAACACCTTAGTTTTTTTTCCTTATTTGAATTGCACCCTTTTCCCTTTGTTATTTCACTTTCTCTCCTATTAATTCCCTCACTTTTTTAGACATATTTAGTTCCCATTACCCCACTCTCTACCTAGTTCGGTTTTACCCCCAAATACTCCCCATATTCCTGATGCAAACCACCTTGTTGCACATTAATTATGTCCAAAGTATAGCTTACCATTGAAGTTGTAAAAGACTCTATCTCATATGACTCTTCCCTTGTCAAATTATTTGTGTTAGCCCCATGTTCTCCATCAATTTCTTACCATAAAATTGCCAACTCGTATTTCCTTTACTCCCTCCAAGTAATTCTCTTGGTACCCTTGTTTCCCGCATTGAACCTCACTTCATGCAAGATAGCGGTTTGAAAGGCAAAGCTCTCAACCATGGACTATATGGCAATGCCTCCAAATCCTCCCCTCCAAAGGCTTCAACATTATCACAAGCTCTCAAGATATAACCTACCTTTCCACAAAAGTAACAGAAATTGGGAATTCTCTCATACTGTAGGTAAATCTTCATTGCTACCCGTTATAGGTTCTTTATCACCATACCACATCTAAGTGGTTTTTCTAGATCAAGGAGAACCCTCACTCTTAAGAATGTGCAAAACACCTTTCCTTGACATTTTTTGACTCCATAGACTCCCTAATTGTATTATCCAAATCCAATATAGAACCCTCACGTAATTTCATAAACTTTTTTTCAAATCCAATATAGAAAACATGTTTTCTAAACTAGTAGGTTGAAAGACCGTCCAACGAAAAAAATGTTATACGTTACCGTCTTTTAATTTTGTACGAATTTTTATTTTCATATAATTTTTATTTTATAAAATTAAAATTATTATTTTATAATTTATCTAATATATACATATATCTCAAACAAGATATGAATGCTTTAGGTTTAAATCCCAATCTTACAATCATAAGCACCACTGTTGCTTAAATCGTAAAATGGAGTTATTTCCCCTTCGTAAACTTTTCCCTTGAAAAAAATAAATGAACATTTTATAACACACTAAAGACATTTTTCCATATTATTATTGAAAAATTAAAAACAAGAGGAAGGTCAAATACAAGAGATCGAGGTAAAAGGGAAGTTACTTCGGCAACCATTGAGGTGGTATGGGTTTCCCTCGTAACCTATTTTACATCTGCATCGGTAGCCATATCTACTTTCAGTGGCGGGTTCACAATCACTATTGTTTTTGCAGGCATAGTTGGAAGTGGTGGGGGCATCTTTACATGTTTTAGTTCCCACAGCCCAATTAACAACCAAGGGGTACTCTTCATCGGGGAGCTTGTTCTGTTGGAAATGATAGGAGCCTTGTTTGGCAACAGAAGAATAGCTGCACCTGTTGAAGTTTGGCGTATCACTGTAATTGTTGAAGCTGTATGCTTCTATGGTGATATTCTTCATTGCAAGAGGGACATCCACTTGGCAACATCCTATCCCTGAACAACTCCCATTGTTGAGCTGATCAATGAAATCTGGGCTACCATCACATCTTGTTAAGCAGCCAGTTGAATATTTAATGCCATTTTGAAAGCTATTGAGATAGCCATAAGTGTCGCAGCCAACGCTTATGAACTTGTTTTGCTTGCTAGAAATGGTGAAAGCAGCTGTTCCGAGAGAGCCGTAATTACTATCTAGCTCTATCCCTGATTCGTTATAACAAACTCGGGAGACGAGAAAGGAATCTTCCAAATTACCCTCCGATAATGATATGTTTAGAATTCGGACATTGCCGCTCCTTAATGTGGAGTTGTCGCAGGTGAGTTCAAATGACTCCTCCAAGAAACAGTTCTCTCCTGATTCAGATGAATAGCCGATGCCAAATGGATATGGGGCTGGGACACCCCCACAAGTGTTGTTGCAGCCAGGCAGGGCTAAGTCATCAAATTCACCTGCTGCTGCTGCTCCCAACACAATCACCCACACCAGGGACCCTTGCGCGTGCCTTGCCTTGACCCCCATCTGCCTCAAATTTAATATTTCAGAATTAACATGTCGAGTTTTAGTTTGCAAGAAATTAAAAGGCTTATTGAATCAAAATCAAAGGAACTCAAATATGCAACGGAAGAACAAAATAACTTAAAAATAAAATAATCACACAAAGATTTGATCAAATGTAATTTGACAACAAAGAACAAACACAGGCAAAGACAGTAAGTAAAAAACAGAGAGAGGATAGAAGAGAGCGGGACACCAAGTTCAGCCGGTTGTATAGCCCCAGGATTACATTCAGCCCCCAAGCATCTCTTCAAGTTAAAAGTATTTTTTGACTCAGCTTCTTCAAACTACTGATTACTGAGAACAACCAAGAGCCAAAACAAAACATGCTAACAGAGCACAACCTCTTTGGATAAGATTAAAATGTTAAGAAAGAGATTTGCTCACCAGTAGAGTGGATATTTCGAAAGCTTACAACTTCTTAGCTCCGCTTAATCAAACAGAATTTGAATTTCACTTTGAACCCAACTGATAGAGCACTTAGAACCCTTGAGAATTTGAAATTTTCTTGCTTTGGAAGTTGGAGTCAGTTGAATTGGTTGTTCTTCGCTTGGATTCTTCAGCTATTTATAAGACTTAGGATAAAATATTATTATTATTCAGCGCTGTCTACGGTACAATTTTTCTGGGTTCATGGCACTGGTCTTACAGCAAATAGGAAGACAACACATGGCATGGTAACATGCTTTACCAATGCATGTGCTCTTTTTTAAAATTTTCTGCAAGGGCTGTTACACTTCGTAGCTTGCATTTAAAGTTAGAATTTATGATTTTTGTTAAAATAAGAAATTATTATGTAAAATTTACAATTTAAATTATGTGTAAAATTTTTTTATGATATTAATTAAGTAAATTAATTTAAAAATTGTGTAAATTATTTTTATATATCTTAAATTATTTTTCTATATCTTAAATTATCCATAATTTAAAATATATAAAGATAAATTTTTAAAATTTAAAAAATATTTTATCTCAATTAATATTAAAATAATTCTTACAAATAATCTAAAGTACACAAAAATTTAATATATTTTTTCCTAAAAGTTATGACTCTTCATCCGCTAGCAAGTTACTGATATCAATGGGTATTATTCAATCTTGAAAATGTAAAATTTTTTCATGTAGCTATCAAAGATTTAAAACACTAATACGTACCGATACCATTCATTAGGCATGGTAACTAGTCAGGCCCTTATTGTTCACTGTAGCTGCTTTAAATTCAAGGTGCTATCAGTGACAGGTCTTTCAAAATTTAAACCAATTTGAAGGGTCTCAAAAGTTTTCTACTGAAATTTTCATTCTTGAAATTAAATTGGAAGCCTCCAAAACTTTTGAGTAGCTTCCACACTACGTATATTTTCTTTTTCTATGGTATTGGAAGTGATCGAAATTGTTTTAAAAGTTAGGAAATTAAACACTTTACTATGAAATATAGTGGTGAGATTTGAGACTCTTTAAATGTTCAAATTAACTTCAATTTTAAACAAGTTGAAGGGTTTCCAATCATTGATCAAAACTGATAAATTTAGTGACATAAGTTCATTTGTTATAATCGATCAAAATCAATGAATAAGTTGTAAAACCTTAAGCTGACAAAGGAGGACCCAACAACTTAAAGGCAAAGAACTATGAAGGGTTTGGTTTTAATTTCTCTACTTGGGTTGCCATATGCTAGTACTTGTTTACTTGACTCTGTTGACTTGCAGGGAAGACTGACTAGTATGAAGAAGAGAAAGGAGGAAGGGGACAGAGGGGAAACGAAATAGTCCATGTTTTATGCAATTGGTGCATATACTAAAAAGCCGATTAAAAAAACTGCATGATTATTCAAAAAAAAAAAAAAACTGCATGCAATTTGTCCATACTTTAAGTGAGATCAGCTGTACATATATATATATATATATATATATATATATTATAATTTGGTCTCATTATTATTTCATTTTGTGTTAAACTAGTCTTAATAAAAAATTTTGTGACTAGTTTCAAAACAGATTAGTTGGAATAGCGATAAGAAAAGAAATACAGAGTTCAACTTAGTTCAGCATACTTTAAATAAAATCAGCCAACATATTAGTGTTATTTGCAAAGTTTGAAGTATTTAAAACTTATATTCAAATCTTTTTATCAATTAATTTTAATAAATATTTTGTAAGTACTAGTATAAATTTTTATTGATGTGTGGTATACCTTGACTCCGAAATGAAATATCTTCCTCTTATCATAAATTTTTGTCTTAAGGAAAGAAAATCAAATGTCTACTTGTATGAATTTTTTTACTACATTAATTTTGTTTGATAGCAGCAAATTTCTATTTTTTTTTTTTAATTTCCTTAACTTGTATTCAGGTAATGATACTAGCGATTTGATCATTAAAGACGAAAGATTGTAACTGCATTGAGTGAGAGATGGCATATATAAATATGTATTTATGGAGGAAGATAAAAGAAAATAGGGAAGACCATCTTTTGGGGGGTCTGCATATATAAATATTTATTTATGGTTTTAAAAGTGAGGAAATTAAACACTTTAGTATGATATATAGAGGTGAGATTTAATTTGAGACTCTTTAAATGTTCTGATCAAGTACTTTAATTTTAAACAGGTTGAAGGGTTTCCAATCATTAATCAAAACTGATAAATTTAGTGACATTAGTTCATTTGTTATCATCAAAATCAATGAACAAAGTTGTAAAACCTTAAACTGACAAAGTTGTTTACTTGACTCTTTAGACTTGCAGGGAAGACTGACTATTATTTCCGAGTGGTAACGACGTCTGCCACACCTAAGCTCCAGTGAAGTTGACCAAAATTTTTTCCCTCAAACGTATGCATGACGTAGCCTTAAAAACGTATCTATAAAATTGCCCTCTATTTCCTTTGTTGACTTGCAGGGAAGACTGACTAGTATGAAGAAGAGAAGGAGGAAGGGGACACAGAGAAAAAGAAATAGTCCATGCTTTATGCAATTGGTGTATATACTAAAAAACCAATTAAAAAAACTGCATGATTATCCAAAAAAAAAAAACTGCATGCAATTTGTCCATAGTTTAAGTGAGATAAGCTGTTCATACATGCATATTTACATATATATATATATATATTATAATTTGGTCTCATTATTTTTTCATTTTGTGTTAAACTAGTCTTAATAAAAAATTTTCGTGACTAGTTTCAGAACAGACTAGTTGGAATAGCAATAAGAAAACAAATACAGAGTTCAACTTAGTTTACCATACTTTAAAAAAATCAGCCAATATATTAGTGTTATTGGCAAAGTTTGAAGTATTTAAAACTTGTATTCAAATCTTTCTACTAGTTTGTTTTAATAAATAATTTGTAAGTACTACTATAAAATTTTATTGATATGTGTTATACCTTGACCTCGAAACGAAATATCTTCCTCTTACCACAAATTTTTGTCTTAAGGAAAGAAAATCAAATTTCTACTTGTATGAATTTTTTTACAACATTAATTTTGTTTGATAGCAGCTAATTTCTATTTTTTTTAATTTCCTTAACTTGCATTCAGATAATGATACTGACGATTTGATCATTAAAGAAGAGAGATTGCAACTGCTTTGAGTTAGAGATGGCATATATAAATATTTATTTATGGAGGAAGATAAACGAAAATAGGGAAGACCCTTTTTTGGGGGTCTGCATCCAATTCCATTGGACAAAGATTTAATTTGATAAGATTTCCGACCAAGACCCATTACTGCACTTTGTACTGTGTACGTCGAGGAGGACTTGGATTGGAACTTTCGATGACTCAATATCAATACGTTTGCTACATTTTGATCAGAAAGGGATTTAATTAAGAACAAAGACTTTGTAAAGTGTTATCAGCATTACAAATTAACCTCTGCAATGGGGAAACACCCTTCCCTTTACGTATTCAAAACTTCATAGACCCTAAAATCAAGAAAGGGATTTAGTGTTTACCACATCCAGATTCTAATCCTCCCAGACCCAAGAAAAGAAAATATATATGTGGTCCTCTAAAAACAAGATGTAGTCTGTGTAACGAAAAGACTGATAAGCGTAGGGTAAACGGCGTTGAACAGACAACAGCGAGCAAGTGATATGAGAAGACAAAGTCTTACCTGGTTCCAAACCCAAAGGCACGTTCCACTTGAACTAACAATGAAAGGTTCTATGTTTTGAATGGGTCCTATTCCTAAAATTAAGATAAAACAAGATGCTGCATTTACTTCGTTTTGGTTAAGGTGCAGATGTTTTTATTCTAGTGTAATTGGCAGTGTTCAGTCCTGAAACTGAAAAGAGTAGGCTGGTATTTGTTACATCCCTTTCTGAAAGAGGAGTTAGGAAGTTGAATGGATCAACATCGGTATGATTGTTACATTTTGACCAAAAAGGGATTGAATTAAAAGGAAAGACCGTGTACCGATTCAAAACTTCAAACACCTCAACATCTTCTTGTGATTTTTTGTTACATCATCTTTAGGGTTTGCCCCTTCTAGATTCGAATCCTCACAGACCAAAGTATTGACACACGGTCCTCTTAAAAGAAAACGAATTCTGTGCAAAGAGAAGACTAGTATAAGATAAACAGCGTTAAATTGTCAAATGCGAGTGCCATGTGAAGACAGAGACTTACGTTGTCTCGATTCCACGTGAACTAACAAAGCAAGGTTCTTTAATTAAGTTTTGAATATATGGGTTCTATTTCTAAGGTTACGACAAAATAAGATGCTGCTCTTTCTTTGGTGTAATTAAGGTGAAGCCGTGGAGATGGTGACTTTGTGTGGTAGCGTAATGGCAACGTTCAGCCCTGAAACTTAAGAGTACTGGTAATTGTTACGTCCGGTTAATTTTTATGGAGGATTTAGTTTGTCTTATCCTTAATTTGGAAGTCTTTTGCGACCTCACAAGTGATCCAATTCTTTTTTTGTTTACGGCAAAGAAACGGGGCCAAAGACCCAGACCCAATTCCTATTCTTAATTAGTCCTGATTATACATTGAGTCATTATCAAGACATCGGACGTACGGAACACGCCAATGGAGATCCAAAGCTGCATAGAGCAGATAAAATTGCATTGAAGAGACTCTGAATCTACCCTAACACTGCAACCCAAGGTGAGAGACCTTCTTTTTACTCCTATCTTTTATGAACAATTAGTTATATAAAATTTCATATGAAGGAAATTCTGTACTTGTATTTGTTTATAAAATAAGATTCGGGCATGGCTAAGGTACCTTAGTTCATACCCAAGGTACTGGTACTTACGCTGTTGTAGTGTATTCTGAGCCATTTAATTTAATTGGTGCAATTATAACCGTTTATTTATAAAACTAGCTACTTAATGAGCCAATTTGTGAAAAAGACCAAAAAAGTGTCGTTACTTCTATCTTTTCCTTTTGAAAAGATTTGTATTAATGCTTCTATTTGCATGGACAAATCTTTTTTTTTTTGTGCGTTACTCACCAATGGGTCTACTAATTAATATTTAAGATATTTTTTGCAAATGAGTTACAAATCATTTTTAATAAAGATTAGAGAATTTGATACTAAAAGATATCATACTAGATAATTTGATAATAGATGTCATAATAAATGTTTTAGTCACTTCTTGCAAATGAGAAGTATGCAATAATTGTTAGAAAATTTTATAGTATTTTATTTCAAAATAAACTTTATAAAAATATATAACAAATTAGATTTAGTATTGTTACATAACTATATATTATAGTAAATTTGTATAATTGTTAATTAATAGGAGCACTTTTGTTTTTATCTTCATATACAATTTAAGAATTTTGCATTCACATAAAAAAAGCAATTTTATATGTTTTATGTTTCTGTTTTATATGGGATGCTTATCAAATTGGAGAGAGGAAAATATAAAAAATGACAAAAGTAAGGCATAAGAATATATGTCAAATCAATAATTCAAGTTATGATATTACCAGATATCATGTGTCAAAATCTTATTTATTGAAGTGATGGTACTGGTACCCTAGAAATGAAGTAACGGTATCATAGAATAACCCATAAGATTATATAATCATTCAATACTCACCTATTTGACCTTTTTTTTTTTAAATTTTGCACTTATATATAAATATATAAATTATGTAAAAAATTAAAAAATAAAGATTAATGGCAACCGCCTAATGATTGCACAAATAGGTTAGAATTTTAAGCTGTCTAAAAAATGCTAGAGTTTATCTTAATGGCAATCGCATGATGATACACATATAGACTAGAATTTAATAAGTCTAAAAAATGTGGAGTTTAGTTTATATCTCGTGACTTATAAAGAATGTAAATGAACTCTGTACAAAGAACTGTTTTTATGTATAGAAAAGTAAGTACTTCTTCTAAGGTTCAGAAATAATATTGTATAGAGAAAGGGTGTTTAGTTGGATTTTGAGACTTACAAACTAATATTGTAACGTATCATATCTAAATAATTTAAGAATTACATTATTATTCTTTTAAAGTTATATGCATTCAATTTAATGCTATTTCAGTTACATACACAACTTATTTCATCTGTTGTGCACGACTGGCTAGTGTACATAATAAGGTCATCTTAAATAAATGGCATAGCTAGCTTATATTCATACTGAGTACAAAGCTATATAATTATTATATAAATATTTTATTAGAGAATTAATATGCTTGTACATATATCTCTACAACTTAGGTGCTAAGTTGATACTTTTGTTGAGTAACTGGGGCGGGTTGGCTTAGATATTTTCTGGCGCCTATGATTTTTGCTTCAATTTTGTCCTGTTTGTAATCTGCATTGTGCAGCTGCCTTGCCTATAATTAATGAATCACATATTATTCCTTTTATTCAACCAAAAAATGAAAATTAAATTGAAAAAGTTGAATGATAGGTTTGAATTGGCCCGCGTTGGTAGTTTTGCATAGCTGTGACTCTAGCCAATCTCCTACAGTTAAGGTAGGAAATCATAAATGAAAGAAAATTTAACGTGCGTAATCCAAATCATTCATGGGATCCAATGCTGGGCCAACCTGCAACATGTTTAACACGTAAAGTCACATGGTATTTAAGGTGTTTTTAAAAAAAGAGGGAAAGGACAGGGACGTCGTTGTCAATCATCTGCAGCGTATATTGATGTTACACTTTTTTTTATAAATTTAAAGAGTGAACAGAAAAAATTATTATTTTAAATAATAATTTTTATTATTTATTTTTTAAATTTATAAAAAAATATTAATTTACATAAAAAATATAAAAAAAAATTACATAAGATTATCATTATCCTAATAATAACATACTCACTTCACGCCTGCACTAAATAAAGTACGGAGTGTTTGTACATGAAAAATGATCTGGCCATGTTTTTAAAGTAATAATTCATTCATTTTTAATGATGTGGAAGAATCAAGAATGATAAAATAAAAAAATAAATAAATAATAGATTATATTGATTAGAAAATAAGGAAGAGTGTAGCAACATAAGTGAAACAGCGGAGCTCTTTATACATTGTGAGTGATATATGCCGTGCCAAAAAGTAACTACATCACAGCAAAAGGCATAGTCAGTGGTACAGCATAATAAAATATTGGATTCTCTTGCCTTTTGCTTTGAAGAAAATGTTTTTATCCAACCTAGCATGACCAAAATTAGATTTTGCACCCACATATCTACTCATCGACCCAAAGAATGCTTTTGGTTTGAAACTGGAATAATTTGCTAAATCAACTTTAGAAGTTTGAACAGAGCACACCTTACGTTAAATTGCAAATTTGTGTGTAGTCTCTAAGAGATAAAAATATGGTTATGTTCATTAATAAAATCATGAACTTCATATTTCTCAATTTTACCCACATATGCGATACTCATTCTTCCTGAATAATTAGTTTTAATCTTGGTGTGGTTTCTTACAAAGATAATCCCTTTTATCATCTTTACGAAGACTCTCTTTGCAACAGAAAAACTGATACGAATGTTACATTTTCATTCTTTTTTCCTCTCGTTGAACCAACCTTTTCAATCACTAGGCTCAATTTTTGCACCATAGTTAATTCAAAAATTCTAAGCTTGCTCTTCATTATCAAATTCCATTTTCCTCTACTTTTGGCTTCCAAGATAGGGTGCAGCTACCATCCAAGTCCCTGAATTAATGCAAGAAAACTATTTTAGATATTAGAATCAATTGTCAATTTGTTTTAAACTAGTTAAAATAAAGGGAAGATGTATAAAGACAATATTTTAATGAAGAACAAGAGTAAAATTAAACCCGAGAGAGGGCTAAAGGTAAACTAAAACATGTGCACTAACATGAGCACATTTTCAGAAAAGCGGGAAAGGACAAGGAGTCGTCCTTGTCAATCAGCAGCAACGTACAATAACATGTCCCCTGCACTAACCACATTAGAGGACGAGTCTAGAATTCTATATTTAAAATTATGTAAGAATAATTAATATTATTCACAAAATAAATAAAAATATATCTTTATTTATTATGCATAATATCAACGTACAATAACATGTCTCCTGCATTAACTTCTGAGGACGAGTCCAGAACTACATATTTAAAACTACGTAAGAATAATTAATGTGATTGTATATAAAATAAATAAAAATATATCTTTATTTATTATGTATGATATATTAATAAAAAATTATTTATTAAAATAAAATTATTAAAAAATATAAATTTTATTATTTATTAAATATTTATATTAAAATTTATTAAATGTTTTATATTTTATAAATTAAAATAAGAATGTGATAAATTTAAAAATTTTCTATGCAGCATTTAGCAGCAGCTTTTGCTGTCGAAAATATACATCTCGTCCTCTATAAATAAAATGAAGTCCGTGGACGAAACAGTGAGTAGGGTAAACTGGGTTGAATCGACGAAAGCAATTGATATGTGAGGAAGACTTACCCATTTCAATTCCACGTGAACTGACAAAGCAAGGTTCTTTAGTGTTGGGCAATCAACGGTCATGTAGTGATATTATTTTACTTTTATAAATTAAATCTTATAATTTTTTTAAAAATATAAATTATTAGATTTATTATATTGTTAAATTATAAATAATTTATAAACTTCATTTAATGTATTTCACTTTTTGAAAAATCGAAAGAATACTAATATTTGTTACATGCTGATGATTTTTTTATTGAGAATTTAGGTTGCTATGACAGGGTCATATTATTTTTATTATTTTATTTATATTTAAATTTATTAAATTTTATGAATTTAAAAATTTAAACTATTAATATAAATTTTTTTGAAAATTTTATAAAATTAATTTTTCCTTAATTAAAAATCTTTTGTGACTTGACAAGTAATCAAATTTTTACTGTTATACCTGATTATATAGTATTGAGTTCTCGTTTAGACAAGGTAATATTTAACAAGAGTTTTTTTTATTTAATTTTTATAATATAATTATTAAATTTATCAATTATAAAACCTACTAAATTTAAAATTTTAAATCAAAATATATGCATTATATTAAAATTTTCCCCATTAAAAATACCAAAGTGGAACCTCTAGAAACATACTAAGATCATATCTCAACAACAACACAAGTTGATCTAAGGAACGGCCCAGCTCTAATCCAAGGATTGTGATAATAATTGGAGGACGTTGAGCTCCTGGACATGCTTTTGTTGAGGCTGCCATAGCTTTTGCCTCTGCTGTTCATCCTCCACTTTTATCAAGGAATATTATTATCTGCACAATAAAATTTTGTATTCCTTTTACATAATTTTTTATATTCTAATTTTTTTAATTTTTAAATAAAAAATATATAATCTCTTTATATTGTACTTTATGTGTAAAAAATACCTTTACACTTTTAATTGTGTAACTTTACATTTTGCAAAATGATACAAATTACTCCCAATCGTTTGCTCCTCAATTAGTGGCCCAAAACGCAGATGGTTCACCTTCAACAACTTCACCCATCGGAGTTTTCCTCATTCAGTGGTGGAGTGCCGGCGGTGGCATCAATGGTCTTTGCCCACGGCTAGGAGAGGGGCTGGAGATAGCCCCGCGACATGTGTCCCTCCCTCTGCAGGGAGGGAGATGGGTTCAGGTGCGGGAGAAAGATGAGAGCATTGCATCTTTCATAAGTACAATCTAGCAATTTTTTTTTAAATAAATTAAAAGATTATTTTTAAAAATTGAAATAGTTTTGAATTCAAAATTTTTTCTAAAATTTTTTATACTATTTTAAAAAATTTATGATAAAGAATAAAAAATTTAACTACAATGTTTTGTTAAATTTTTCAAAAAAATATAAAAAATATTGTTTTATAAAAAATAATTTAACTTTACAACTTAGTCCAACAAAATTAGCACTTCTTATACAAAATTTTTGAGTTTTACTAGAAAAAGATCAAAAATTTCAAAGTATTAAACTTATGAATTCTGAATTTTCATATCAAATCTTTGAATTTGTTAAAACGTGAAACTTTTAATTTTTTTAATCTTTTTTAATAAACTCAAAATATTTTTATGAATAGGGCTAATTTTGTTAAATTAAGTTCTGAATACATTATTTTTTATAAAAATCTTAATAAAAAATTATCAAAAAGAATATAGTTAAATTGTTATTCTCTATCAAAAATTTTTTAAAATAGTATTAAAATTTTTTTAAAAATTCCTGAATTCAAATATGTATTTTATTTTATTTTGCAAAAATAAAAATTATTTTTAATATATTTGTGAAAGAGTTTTGCTAGGGTGCATCGCACTCTATAAAAGGTACGATGCACCCATCGCGGGTGCCGGGAGGAAACCCATCTCCCTCACTGCACCCGCGATGGGTGGAAACCCATCTCCCTCCCTGCACCTGCGGGTGCAAGGAGGGACACAAGTCGCGGGGTTGTTTCCAGCTCCGTTCCCAGCCTTGGGCCGGGACCTCTGGTACTGGCAGTGGCACAGACTACTGTCGGCACCCCGCCACTGAATGAGGAAAACTCCGATGGGTGAAGTTGCCGAAGGTGAATGACCTGCGTTTTGGGCCACTGACGGAACAAACGGTTTCAAACGAACGGGTAAATTTGCACCATTTAGAAAGTGTAAAATTTTATCGGGTTCAATTAAAAGTGTAGAGGTATCTTTTATATATAATGTATAATGTAAAGGGGTCATCCTTATTTTTTTCTTAATTTTTTTATCCAAACGTATATAGAGTGTGCATATTTAATATATTTAATTATTTTTTTTCTTATTAAATGCACTAGTAAATCAATGCTTTTGTCTTTTTTTTTATAAGAATGTAAGATATGAGAGTTTAGATATTTTTTTTTATTTTAATAATTTTTTATTTATTTTTATAATTTAATATATAAATATTAATTTTTTTACTTTTATTATTAAATTTTCTTTCCTTCTCTTATTAGTTATCCTTTGTTTTAATGGCAAAGGATTCTTATACAAGTTGTAAAGTGAAAAAAAATAGATGTATAATTAAAAATAAAATTAATAAAAGTAAGCATCCCATTATAAAATAAAAAGGTAGAAAAAATTATAAAATTAAAAAAAAAATACAAATCCGTGGATAAATGGTGGCGACGTTTTCCATTGCTAAAGCCTAAAATGGTAAGGAAAAGTTTTAGCATAGGAAGGGAGAAAATTAAATTTTTATAAAAGTTATTAATTTATTTAATTTTATAATTAAATTTTACTATGGCAAAGCCAACAAATGATGCTCTTAGTTACTTTATTGATTTCCATTTAAATGGAACCATTATTACTCAGGAAGTGTTCCTCACAAAAAGAAGGGAAGAAAGGTACAGTAAACCAATCATTAGCAACGACAAGGGGATGTGGAAGTTCTTTTCTTTCTTTTTCATCTTTTACTTTAGGCAAAACTGAATTCGTGAGGCTGAGAAATGAGAATAATAGCAACAAGCCACATTGGATACAAATTCATTTGATTTGGTTACATAATCCTTTTCGTTCTTCACAAATTAATGAATTGTGATGAGCTCAAACCCATAGAAAATATACTTTGCAAAAATATCTGGTGGAGCAGAGTCAAAAAATTTTTATGTAAGACCAAGATTAAATATTATAAGGTAAAAGAAAAAATTCAAATCATTACAAAATATATAATGTAAGAGTTTTGAGTAAGTAAAATAATGACTTTTAAATAATTTTTTTAAATGAGTTACTTATTTATATAATTTATTTTTATTAATTTAAAAGAGGCAAGATTTTTTGTAAAATTTAAAGTTTTAAAAATAATTTAAAAAATTTAAACAGAGCAAATAATATAAGAATTTATTTAAAAAATTTAAAATTATTATAAATAATATATGAAATTTTATAAAATTTAAAGAGAAGCCAAATTGAAAAACTTTAAAATTTTTAATAATATAAACAACATTCTCAAAAGTTTATGTGAGCCCAAAATTCACCTGACCTTCAAGGTAGCTCCGCCACTAGCATCGAATTAAGGGTATATATCATAAAATGACCCCTAAAAGCATATAATATTTAATACTTATCTATCCCACTTCTATTTTTTTTAGAATTCTACACTTATACATATATATATAGATATATTTATATATATGTGTAATTATATAAAAAATTTAAAAAAAAAAGCTTAACGGCAACCGCATATTGCGTCACATATAGACTAGAATTTACTGTTTTTAAAAAATTGGAGTTTAGTTTATATCTAGTTGACTTATAAAGAAAATACAAATGAAATTTGCACCCACAAAAAATGTTTTTATGTATAGAAAAGCATGCGTAACCCTTCTTTGAAGGTCCATAAATAATAGATCATATGAAGAATGGGTGTTGTGTTGAATTTTGAGACTTACAACTAATATTATAACGTATCTAAATAATTTGAGAATTACAACATTATTCTATTAAAATGTGATATACATACAATTTTGTGCTATTTTAGTTATACACAGCTTATATTTATCCTTTATGCAAGACTAGCTAAATTCCATTACAAGGTCATTCTAAATTAATGGTATGGCTCGACCAGAAAGTGGTGTGCCTTGCCTTTGGACGTTGAGGAAGACTGCCAGATCAACTCAATCCATGGAGAGGCTTTACTGGACCCCATCATTGGCAAAAAACAGGAAATTGAAGTTATCGTGGAACATTGACTCCCCAGCTTTGGGAGTGTGTAATAAGTTATGAAGTATCAAAATTTTACTTTAATCAATGTATCTATATTTGTACTCATATTCGTAAGAGATATAAAATTTATATAATTGCTACGTAAAAATTTTGTCATGAAATTGATATAACTACATGTAGTCTTCTCCCTATAACTGTATCCATGCAATTTTGAGTCTAAGTTAATACTTTTGTTGAGTAGCTGATGCCGCTTAGGTTAGAGATTGTCTGGCATCTATGATTTTTTTTTTTTTTCGATTATGCCCTGATCGTAATCTATGATTGTCCAGCTGCCTTGCCTACCCTGTTTCTGCTTAATGAATCACATATTATCCCTTTTTTCAACAAAAAAATGAAAACAAAATTAAGAAAGCTGAATGTTAGGTTCGAATGGAACCGTGTATGTAGTTTTGCACAGCTGTGACTCCAGCCATTGTAAGCAGTTGTGATGCCAACATTAACACTATAAAGTTCAACTAAAGGCATGGCCCGACCAACAAATGGGTCCATATGCAATTAGTGCACATGCCTTTGGACGTTGACGGAGACCATGGGGTCAACTGAATCCATGGAGACTTCACACGTTGGGTGGACTGCACCCCACTATTGGCACAAAAGAAAAAAGGAAATTGTTGTCATCTTGGAAAATTGATTCCACTAACTTTGGGAGGGTTTTCTAAGTGGATGCTTTTGTTTAATATACGGTTAAGGTTAGAGATTTTTTCTTGTGTCTGCCTTTTGATTTGGCTTTGTCTTGTTGGTAAATTTTAAAATTTTTTAAACTATTTCAATCTTTAACAGCATGTACGAGTTACTTTAATTTTGATTAAAAAAATCTCCTATTATTTGCATCATACAAGCTAGAATTTTAACTTTGTAAACCATGCAAAAATCTTTTAAAAAGATTAATTCATTTAAATTTTACAAACTCACACAATCCATTCCAATTTGTGTTTTTAATTACGTTTACACATTATTCATTAAAATCATACAAAAGGATATATATATATATATATATATATATATATATATATATATATAATGCAGAAGTTCAATAAATACAACAAAGTCAGTGCAGGTTTCAGAGATCATAATCATCTTCCACTATCGAAGACACTATCATGCCCAGTATTTTGAAAGTTGCTGCTATCTCCATATTCATAAGTGCCGGATGTTTCATGAAGGAAGTGTTGAGTCTTCGCCATAGTAATGAAGTTGAGGTCTTCGTTCATCGACGGATGTTTCGCCATTGCCCTTATTCCCTCCAACTCCATTGCCACTTCCTTCATGCTAGGTCTCTCTTCCCCCTTAAGCCTTAGGCACTTGCCTGCAAGTGTAGCAACTAACCTCACCTCCTCCTTATTTCCTTCATTCAAAATGCCGATTTCAAGAACTTCAAACAAGCAATCCTCATTCAAGCAAGACCGAAAATGCATAGCAAGATTTTTTCTCTCTTCTGGCCTTTCAAATGAAACTGCTTTCTCCCCTGTTAGCAGTTCTGCAAGCACAACTCCAAAACTATACACATCGCTCTTCACAGTCAATTGACTTGTTTACATGTACTCTGGGTCCAAGTATCCAAAAGTTCCTCGCACCATTGTGCCTAATTCAGTTTGATCAAGTGGAACCAATCTTGATGCTCCAAAATCAGAAACTTTGACTGTGTGAGTCTCATCGAGAAGAATGTTGGCAGTCTTGACATCTCTGTGGATAATAGGAATGGAAGCTGCAAAGTGAAGGTATGATAGTGCTCCTGCAGCCTCTGCTGCTATTCTTAGACGGGTTTTCCAACATACATTGGTGGCCTTGCTTTCATTGTGTAAATAGTCAAAGAGGGTGCCATGGTTAACAAATTCATAGACCAATAAAGGCACTTCTGTTTCTAAACAACAACCTAAGAGTTTGACCACATTTCGATGATTAATTTGTGACAGTTCAATCACCTCATTAATGAATTGCTCGATTTGGCTCTGATCCAATACTTTGGATTTCTTAATAGCAACAATCCTATTATCCGCAAGAACTCCTTTGAAAACAATGCCATAGCCTCCTCTGCCAATGATTAAGTTCTCATCATAATTTTTGGTGGCTTTTTGCAGCTCCTCTGCCGTGAAAATTTGAGCTGCTCGGGAGGAATTTTCTCTGGCGGAGAGTTGTTGTTGCAAAAGAATACCACCATTCTGTCGAAAGAATTTCTCTCTTAGTTTCATGAATTTCCTTTTCTTGTATATTAAGTATAGCCAAGATATGCCCACAATCCGGGCCGCAAATAATGCCATTGCACCTGCATTTTATTTTTAAACAAATTAAAAAATAAACCACGGAACTTTAATTTTAACACAAAAAGTAATCGTTATGTGGGTTAATAAGTTAGTTTTTAAGTACTTGCTTTGTAATGTTTAAGTTTAAATTATTTTGTTAGCAAATTCTGTTAATAAAAAAATTTATAAATACAATTATAAACTTGTGACATGTCTTAATTTCTAGCAACCTCCATACACTAAGGAGTTAAGTGAGGGATCCACGGAACAGTCCTAAAATCATATCACAATGAAAGAAGTAATAATTACTTGTCATATTTATAATGAATGTAACAGACTATATATGTACACACACATTACACTACAATATCCTTATTTCAATGTCAAATTATGAGTATTCGTAAAGCAAACCAATAATATTATTATATGTGACATATGTTAACTTTATAATGCATCATTCATTGACACATATTTTCTTATTTTATTTTTTAAATTTTCTCTTTCTATTTTGGTACATGTCTCTATAACTTTATTTACTTTCTTCTTTCTAATGGACATATATTCCAAGTTTTACTTTTTACACTTTTCTCTTTTTGTTTTGACGTGCCTCCTTATATCCTTCTTCATAATTTTTTTTTCTTTTTAATTTACACAAGCCAATTCAATAAGCAGCACATTTTTTAATTGAACAATTCTTGTACGGTGGGATTAAGTTATGAGTTGTTGTAACTTTTTAAGATAATGACTACCTGTACTTGTTTCTATTTGGCTAGAGATTTCCAGTAAGCGGTTTGGTTAAAAAGAAAAATTCTTACCGATGGCGACCTTGAGTGAAAACAGCCCCTGTTTTCGGCGGCATCCTCCTTTCTTTGTTCCATTCCCGGATTCCCCCCTCGAGCAGAAACAGTGGAAGATCCATCGGTATTACGACAATTCTGTTCACTTATGCAATTATGTTTTTTCCTCGTACATTCATTAATATCTGCAATTTCTTGTCAAACACAACTAGTTAATTTTTGGATTAAGATTACTTGTTATAGGTACCAACAACAAGTGCCGAGATCAATATAAAATAAGAATATTTAATATGATAGTTTTTAATGCTCTTTTTATTAAGTATTTAATATGAGAATAATTATTTTAGCTAACAACATTTCTAGTAAAATTTTTTTTAACATGAATTAAGTTTAATTTGTTTAAAATATTATCTTTATTCTCATTATATGTTATGTTCTATTAAAAATAAGTTCCTTTTCTTTTTAAAAAGTAGTTGATATGATATCATTTATTTATCTAAAAAAAATTTATTTTTTAATTAAAATTTTAAATTCATCATATAACACATGCTTTTAAAACTAATAGTTAGAAAAGCAAATAGTGTAAGTTAAACTCCGTCAATGAAAACAACAGCATATATTATTACTGGAAAAATATAAATAAACGATAAGATTTATTTTCACATTTACTATTTATTTAATATTCATACATTTTAGTATGGAGTTAAATTTTAAAATTTAATTTATAAAATTTAATAAATTTAATAATTTAAATCTAATATTATAAAAATTAAATAAATATAATTACCTGAATGGTGAGACTCTAAACAAGAAGAAAGTTAAACACTGAATATTGAGGCAAAAGGGAAAATACCTCGGCAACCATTGGGGTGGTATGGGTTTTCCTCGTAACCTTTTTAACATCTGCATCGGTAGCCATTTTTACTTTCAGTGGGTACACAATAACTATTGTTCTTGCAGGCATAGCTGGAATTATAGGGCGCAACTTTACATGTCTCATCTCCGACAGCCCAATCAACAACCAAGGGATACTCCGCTTTCGGGATCTTGCCCCTATGGAAGGTGTAAGAGCCCTGTTTAGCAACAAAAGTATAGCTGCAGTTGTTGAACTCACGCGTATAATTGAAATTTTCGAAGGTGTATGCTTGTATACTGATATTCTTCATTCCAAGAGGGACATCCACCTGACAACACCCTATCCCCGAACAACTCCCGTTATTGTCCTTATCCATGATATTTGGACTGCCGTCACATCTTGTTAAGTAGCCGGTCGAATATTCAATGCCATTTTGAAAGCTATTGAGATAGCCATAAGAGTCGCAGCCAACGGTTATGAATTTGTTATGCTTGCTAGAAATGGTGAAAGCACTCAAAGGAGTCGCTTGGAGAGAGGGTCCATCTTCATCATAAATATCTCCCACTAATTCACCTAAGGATGCATTAAAACAAACCCGGGAGACGAAAAAGGATATGTCCAAATTGCCCTCCGATAATGATATGTTCAGAACTGGGATATCGCTGTTCCGTAATTTGGAGTTGTTGCAGGTTAGTTCAAATGACTTCTTCAAGAAACATTTCTTACGTGTTATAGATGAGCTGCCAATGCCAAATGGATATGGGATTGGGACACCCCCACAGTTGTTGATGCAGCCAGGTAGGGCTAAGTCAAATTCACTGGCTGCTGCTGCTCTCAACCTTGCTAATACAATCACCCACACCAGGGCCACTTGCTTGTGCCTGCCCTTCACCACCATCTGCCTCAAAATTAATATCTCACAAGATGGGATAACTGGGTATGTCTTTGTGCTAATGAAGTATCGAAAATGTTAAGCACGTTTGTGCGCTTACGTTTCTGCCGCAATGATGAAAGGATGAGAGGAACACAAATATGGAAAATATATAAAAAAAAAAAAAAACCTTTTAACTTTCAAAACTAAAAAAAAAGAAAATGATATTTTTATGTCATTTTTTTTACTCATATAATTATACTTTTTACGTGATTGAATCTAATTTATATATATATATTTTTTATTCTTTTAAACATATTTTTTAATAATTAAAAATTAAAAAACGTAAAATCACGTAAATATAGCATTGCTACGAAAGAAAGTAAGGAAAAGTGTAGAAAAGACCTGGATTAATAAGCGTGGGCATAACACAGCCTTGTAGTATATAACCATGGCAGTTACAGTTGTCATTTTCGCTTTAAAAAAGGGTGCATGAGACAAGCAGACAATGGGGCACTAACATGTGCACATTTTCAAAAAAGCGGGAAAGGACAAGGAGTCGTCCTTGTCAATCAGCTGCAAACGTACAATAACATGCCCTCTGCACTAACTTCTTTAGAGGACGAGTCCAGAACGACATACTTGAAGTATGTAAGAATAATTAATGCCACTGCACACAAAATAAATAAGAATGTACGAGTCCAGCACTGTATATTTAAAACCATGTAAGAATAATTAATGTCACTGCACACAAAATAAACTAATATTTGTTACATGCTATTGATGTTTTTATTAAAAAATTAGGTTGTTATGACAGAGTCATATTATTTTTATTATTTTATTTATATTTAAATTTATTATTTAAATTTATTATTTAATTTATTAAGTTTTATAAATTTAATAATTTAAATTATTAATATAAATTTTTTGTAAAAAATTTATAAAACTAATTTTTCCTTAATTAAAAGTCTTTTGTAACCTGACAATTAATTAATTTTTACTGTTATACCTGATTAATTATTACTGAGTCCTAGTTTAGACAAAGTAATATTTAACAAGAATTTTTTATTTTTATTTAATTTTTATAATATAATTATTAAATTTACCGATTATAAAACCTACTACATTTAAAAACTCAAATCAAAATATATATGTATTATATTAAAATTTTCTCCATTAAAAGTACCAAAGTGGAACCTCTAGAAACATACTAAGATCATATCTCAAGAACGACACAAGTTGATCAAAGGAAGAGCCCAGCTCTAATCCAAGGATTGTGATAATAATTGGAGGACGTTGTGCTCCTGGACATCCTTTTGTTGAGGTTGCCATAGCTTTTGCCTCTGCTGTTCATCCTCCACCCTTATCAAGGAATATTATTATTTGTACAATAAAATTTTGTATTCTTTTTACATAATTTTTTATATTCTAATTTTTAATTTTTAAGTAAAATACATATAACTTCCTTACACTGTGTTTTATGTGCAAAACATATCTTTACATTTTTAATTGTATAACTTTACATTTTACAAATGATACAAATTACTCCCAATCCTTTGTTCCTCTATTAGAGGCCCAAAACGCAGGTTGTTCACCTTCAGCAACTTTACCCATCAGAGTTCTCCTCATTCAGTGGCGGAGTGCCGGCGGTGGCACATGCCACCGACAGTGTCGATGGTCTTGGCCCAAGGCTAGGAGAGGGGCTGGAAATAGCCCCGCGACTTGTGTCCCTCCCTGATGGGTTCAGGTACAGGGAGAAAGATGAGAGCATTGCATCTTTCGTAGGTACGATCTAGCAAAATTCTTTCAAAAATAAATTAAAAGGTTATTTTTAAAAAATGAAACAAAAATAGTTTTGAATTTAAAAAATTTTTTAAAATTTTTTTATACTATTTTAAAAATTTTCTGATAAAAAATAAAAAATTTAACTATATTATTTTTAAGTTTTTAAAAAATATAGGAAAAGATTCTTTTATAAAAAATTAATTTAACTTTACAACTTAGTCCAACAAAATTAACTCTTCTAATGAAAATTTTTTGAGTTTTATTAGAAAAAGATCAAAAATTTCAAAGTATTAAACTTATGAATTCTGAATTTTATATCAAATCTTTGAATTTGCTAATACAATTGTTCCATTATGTCCACGTAGTAAATGAACTGACTCCACCAATCATAAAGCAATAATTTTTTTAATGATGACTGCGTTTACATGTTAACAAAAATGTCCACATAATTACTTTTAATTTTTTGATAAGTTTAAAACGTGATACTTTTAATTTTTTAACCTTTTTCTAATAAAACTCAAAACATTTTTATAAGTAGGGCTATTTTTGTTAAATTAAGTTGTGAACTTACATTTTTTTAAAAAAAAACTTAATATAAAAAATTAACCAAAAGAATATAGTTAAATTTTTTATTCTTTATCAAAAATTTTTTAAAATAGTATAAATTTTTTTAAAAAATTTCCTGAATTAAATATATATTTTATTTTATTTTAAAAAATAAAAATTATTTTTAATATATTTTTAAAAGAGTTTTACTAAGGGGCATCGTACTGTATAAAAGGTGCCACGCACCTATCGCGGGTGCAGGGAGGAAGCCCATCTCCCTCCTTGCGGCCGCAGGTGCAAGGAGGGACAGAAGTCCCAGCCTTGGGCTGGGACCTCTTTCACTGGCAGTGGCACAGTCCACTGTCGGCACCCCGCCACTGAATGAGGAAAACTCCGATGGGTGAAGTTGTTGAAAGGTGAACGACCTGCATTTTGGGTCGCTGACGAAATAAACGGTTTGATAATTTATACTATTTATAAAGTGTAAAATTTTATTGGATACAATTAAAAGTATATAGATATTTTTTACACAAAATATAATATAAAAAAGTTATACATATTTTACCTTCAATTTTTTTATCCAAATGCGTATAAAATATGCGCACTTAATATGTACTAAGTAGATCAATACTTTTGTCTTTTTTTTGTAAAAATGTAATATATGAGAATTTAGATCTTCTGATTTCTTTTTTTTTTATTTTGATGATTATTTTTTTTTATAATTTAATATTTGAATTCTAATTTTTTCTTACTTTTTTTTTGTCAATAAATTTTCTTTCCCTCTCTCACTTATAATCTTTTGTCTTAATAGCAAAGGATTCTTATCCAAGATGTGAAGTGAAAAAATTAGATAAATAATTAAAATAAATTAATAAAAACAAGCCTACACATTATAAGATAAAAAGGTAGAAAAAAGTTTCAAAATTAAAAAAATACAAATTCGTGGGTAAATGGTGGACACGTTTTCCATTGCTAAAGCCTAAAATTGTAAGGGAAAGTTTTAGCAGAGGAAGGGAGAAAATTAAATTTTTATAAAAGTTATTAATTTATTTAATTTTATAATTTAATTTATAAAATTTAATAATTTTAATTCTTTAAATTTCTTTAAATAAATATTTCATAAATTTTAATTTATTAAATTTTATAATTTAATTTTACTATGTCAAAGCCAACAAATGATGAACCTTTTCCATATTTTTGCAATTAAGTAGGATGATGCTTTTAGTTACTTTATTGATTTCCATTAAAATGGAACCCATTATTACTCAGGAAGTGTTCCTAAAAAAAAGAAGGGAAGAAAGGTACGGTAAACCAATCATTAGCAACGACAAAGAGATGTGGAAGTTCTTTTCTTTCTTTTTCATCCTTCACTTTAGGCAAAACTAAATTCATGAGGCTGATAAATGAGAATATAGCAGCAAGCCACATTGGATACAAATTCATTCGATTTTGGTTACATAATTCTTTTGTTCTTCACAAATTAATGAATTGTGATGAGCTCCAACCCATAGAAAATATACTGTGCAAAAGTATAGGGTGGAGTAAAGTCAAAATTTTTTTTATATAAAGCTAAGATTAAAGATAATAAAATAAATAAAATTTAAATCACATACAATATAGAATTCAAGACAGAGTTTTAAGTGGATAAAATAATGACTTTTAAGTAATTCCTTTTACGTGAGTTACTTATTTATTTAGAGGAGATAAGATCATTTGTAAAATTTAAAGTTTTAAAAATAATTTTAAAAAAAATAAAAAATTTAAATAGAATAAGTAATATAAGAATTGATTTTAAAAAAATTTAAAATTATTATAAGTAATATATAAAATTTTATAAAATTAAAAGAGGAGCCAAATCGGAAAACTTCAAAGTTTTTAATAATATATACAAGATTTTTAAAAGTTTATGAAAGCCCAAAATTCACCTAACCTTCAAGGTAGCTCCGCCGCTAGCATCGGTATTTTTTTTTTTTTTTTTTGGTACAGAGCTAGCATTGGTATTGATATCCTAGACATAAATTAAGGGTATATATCATAAAATGACCCATAAAAGTATATAATCATTTAATACTTACCAATCCCACGTCTATTTTTTTTTTTTTAGAATTCTACACTTATATGTGTGTGTGTATATATACATATTTATATATATGTATATACATGCGTAATTATATAAAAAAATTTAAACCAAAAAGCTTAATGGCAACCGCATAATGGGTGCACATATAGACTAGAATTTACTGTTTTTAAAAAATTGGAGTTTAGTTTATATCTAGTTGACTTATAAAGAAAATGCCAATGAAATTTGCACAAAAAAATGTTTTTATGTATAGAAAAGCATGCGTATCACTTCTTATAGTGTGTGTGTGTGTATATATATATATATATATATATATATATATACATTCTACACTTATACGTGTGTGTGTTAAATTTTGAGACTTACAACTAATATTGTAACGTATCTATATAATTTGAGAATTGTGATATTATTCTTCTAAAATGTGATATACATACAATTTTGTGCTATTTCAGTTATACACAGCTAATATTTATCCTTTTGTGCAAGACTAGCTAGCTTCCACTACAAGGTCAATCTAAATTAATGGTATGACTCGACCAACAAGTGGTGTGCCATGCCTTTGGACGTTAAGGAAGACTGCCAGATCAACTCAATCCATGGAGAGGCTCGACTGGACCCCATCATTGGCAAAAAACAGGAAATTGAAGTTATCGTGGAACATTGACTCCCCGGCTTTGGGAGTGTGTCATAAGCTATGAAGCATCAAAATTTTATTGTAATCAATGTATTTATATTTGTACTCATATTCGTAATAGATATAAAATTTATATAATTGTTACATAAAAATTTTGCTATGAACTTGATATAACTATATGTAGTCTTCTCCCTATAATTGTATCCATGCAATTTTAAGTCTTAGTTGATACTTTTGTTGAGCAGCTGATGTCGCTTAGGTTAGAGATTGTCTGGCATCTATGATTTTTTTTTTCGGTTATGCCCTGATTGTAATCTGTGACTGTCCAGCTGCCTTGCCAACCCTGATTTTGCTCAATGAATCACATATTCCTTTTTTCAACAAAAAAATGAAAATAAAATTAAGAAAGCTGAATGATAGGTTCGAATGGAACCGTGTAAGTAGTTTTGCACAGCCGTGACTCCAGCCATTGTAAGCAGTTGTAATACCAACATTAACACTATAAAGTTCAACTAAAGGCTATGCAATTAGTGCACATGCCTTTTGACGTTGACGAAAACCATGGGCTCCACTGAATCCATGGAGACTTCACACGTTGGCTGGACCACGCCCCACTATTGGCACAAAAGAAAAAGGAAATTGTTGTGATCTTGGAAAATTGATTCCACTAACTTTGGGAGGGTTTTCTAAGTGGATGCTTTTGTTTAATATTTGGTTAAGGTTAGCGATTTTTTCTTGTGTCTGCCTTTTGTTTTGGCTATGTCTTGTTTGTAAATTTTTTAAGCTATTTTAATCTTTAACTGCATATATGATTTACTTTAATTTTAATTCAAAAAATCTCCTGTCATTTGCATCATACAAACTAGCATTTTAGTTTTGTAAACTTTGTAAAAATCTTTCGAAAAGGTTGATTCATTTGAATTTTACAAGGTCACACAATTTATTCTAATTTGTGTTTTTAATTAAATTTATACATTATTCATAAAAATCATACAAAAGGATATATATATATATATATATATATATATATATATATATATAAAATGCAGAGCTTCAATAAAGAAAACAAAGTTAGTGTAGGTTTCGGAGATCATAATCATCTTTCACTATCGAAGGCAATTTCTACACGGTCTATCATACTATCATGCCCAAAATTTTGAAAGTTTCTGCTATCTTCATGTTCATAAGTGCCGGATGTTTCATGAAGGAAGTGTTGAGTCTTCTCCATAATATTGACGTTGATGTCTTCAGTTACTGAAGGATGTTTCCCCATTGTCCTTATTCCCTCCAACTCCATTGTCCCTTTCTTCATGCTAGGTCTCTTTTCCCCCTTAAGCCTTAGGCACTTGCCTGCAAGTGTAGCAACTAACCTCGCCTCCTCCTTATTTCCTTCATTCAAAATGCCAATTTCAAGAACTTCAAACAAGCAATCCTCATTCAAGCAAGACTGAAAATGCATAGCAAGATTTCTTCTCTCTTTCGGCCTTTCAAATGAAACTGCTTTCTCCCTTGTTAGTAGTTCTGCAAGCACAATTCTAAAGCTATACACATCGCATTTCACAGTCAATTGACTCGTTTGCATGTATTCTGGGTCCAAGTATCCAAAAGTTTCTTGCACCATTGTGGCTAATTCAGTTTGATCAAGTGGAACCAATTTTGATGCTCCAAAATCAGAAATTTTGACTGTGTAAGTCTCATCGAGAAGAACGCTGGCAGTCTTGACATCTTCGTGAATAATGGGAATGGAGGCTGCAGAGTGAAGATATGATAGTGCTCCTGCAGCCTCTGCTGCTATCCTTAGACGGGTTTTCCAACATACATCAGTGGCCTTGCTTTCATTGTGTAAATAGTCAAAGAGGGTGCCATGGTTAACAAATTCATAGACCAATAAAGGTACTTCTGTCTCTAAACAACAACCTAAGAGTTTTGACTATATTTCTATGATTGATTTGTGACAACACAATCACCTCGTTAATGAATTGCTCAATTTGAGTTTGATCCAATACTTGGGATTTCTTGATAGCAACAATCCTATTATTTGCCAGAAATCCTTTGAAAACAGTGCCAAATCCTCTTCTTCCAATAATTAAGCTCTCATCGTAATTTTTGGTGGCCTTCTTTAGTGCTTCTGCTGTGAAAATTTGAGTTGTTTGAGAGGAATTTTCTCTTACAGAGAGTTGTTGTTGCAAAAGGAAACCACCATTCTGCCGAAAGAATTTCTCTTTTAATTTCATGAGTTTCCTTTTTTGATACATTAAGTACAACCAAGATATGGCCACAAACAAAGCTACAAGTCTTGTTACTGTGCCTGTATTTTATTTAATTTTTAAATAAATTAAATTATTAGTAAAATTATTTTACCAATAGCAATCCTGGTAAATAAATCTTGTGGCTGCTTTGGTTGGCATTTTCCTTTCTTTGTTCCATTTCCGGATTGCCCCGGGCAGAAACAGTAAAAAGATACGTCGGTGGTGATACAATTCTGTTCAGAAATGCAATTATGTGTTCCTTGCGTACATTCATTAATGTCTGCAAAGTAATTAATTAGTTCTTTCCTGCAAAGTAAAAAGTTTTTCCAACCCACCGCTAAATATTTAGAGTAAATGAGTGTGAGCGATCTAATTTGACCATTTCAATTATTTGTTGTTTATGGTAGCGTTTCTTATTAAAGCTAGGCAGTGCTGCTAATGTTTTTTTCTTCTTTGATTTTTTTTTAGCTTCAAATCAGATAAATGAAATAATTTATACTATATATAAACACATAACATAAGTCAACAATTTTGATTTATAACATTTTAAAAAAAAAATCTTATTTATCAAATATTTTTTATAAATTGAAATTATATTAAAATTTAGTTATTTTCAATAAAATTCAAATTTATTTTTTAAAACTCTCATTATAAATATTATGTCTTATTAGGAATGATATTCTCCTTTATAATTTTTTAATATGATTTTTTTGCTGTATATTTAAGACAACATTAACTATTTTGTTTAGGAAACTTATAACAATATTCTTTTTATAGATTAAATTCTAATTTTTTGAAATTATTGTCTTACTAATATAATGTGTGTTAAATGTTATACTAAAAACCAAAATTTTTTTATTTTTTATATTCTATTATTATTAAGTATTCAATATGACTCTAAATATTTTTCATTAAGTATTTAATATGATTAATTATTGTATAAAATTATAATAAATATTTTTAATACAAATTAAATTTCAATAAATTATTGCCTTTACTTTCATCATATAAAAAATTAAATTATATTTTTTGTTTAAATAATATCAATTATTTTATCTTAAAATTTATGTAATTTCATAAACTTTTTTTCAAATCCAATATAGAAGACATGTATTCTAAACTAGTAGGTAGAGAGATCGGTCAACGAAAATAGTGGTATATGTTACGGTCTTTTTATTTTGTATGAATTTTTATTTTAAAAAATTAAAATTATTATTTTATAATATATCTAATATATATCTCAAACAAGATATGAATATTTTAGGTTTAAATCCCAATCTTACAATCATAAGTACCACTGTTGCTTTAATCTTAAAATGGAGTTAGTTTCCCTTCCTAAACTTTTCACTTGAAAAAAATAAATGAACATTTTATAACACACCAACAACATTTTCCCATATTATTATTGAAAAATTAAAAACAAGAAGAAAGTCAAATACAAGAGATCGAGGTAAAAGGGAATTTGCCTCGGCAACCATTGGGGTGGTATGGGTTTCCCTCGTAACCTATTTTACATCTGCATCGGTAGCCATATCCACTTTCAGCGGCGGGTTCACAATTGCTATTGTTTTTGCAGGCATAGTTGGAAGTGGTGGGGGCAACTTCACATGTCTCATTTCCCACAGCCCAATTAACAACCAAGGGGTACTTTTCTTCGGGGAGCTTGTCCCGTTGGAAATGATAAGAGCCTTTTTTGGCAACAAAAGAATAGCTGCAACTGTTGAACCTCGATGTATAATTGTAATTGTTGAAGCTGTATGCTTTCATGGTGATATTCTTCATTGCAAGAGGGACATCGACCTGGCAACATCCTATCCCTGAACAACTCCCATTGTTGAGCTGATCAATGAAATCTGGACCAACATCACATCTTGTTAAGCATCCGGTTGAGTATCTGGTGCCGTTTTGAAAGCTATTGAGATAGCCATAAGTGTCGCAGCCAACGCTTATAAAGTTGTTTTGCTTGCTAGAAATGGTGAAAGCAGCCATTCGGAGAGAGGGTCCATCACTATATACCGCTATCCCTGATTTGTTGTAACAAACCCGGGAGACGGGAAAGGAATCTTCCAAGTTACCCTCCAATAATGATATGATTAGAATTCGGACATTGCCGCTCCTTAATGTGGAGTTGTAGCAGGTGAGTTTAAATGACTTTTCCAAGAAACAGTTCTCGAGATGAATTGCCGATGCCAAATGGATATGGAACTGGGACACCCCCACAAGTGTTGTTGCAGCCAGACAGGGCTAAGTCATCAAATTCACTGGCTGCTGCTGCTCTCAACCTTGCTAATACAATCACCCACACCAGGGCCACTTGCTTGTGCCTGGCCTTCACCACCATCTGCCTCAAAATTAATATTTCACAAGATGGGATAACTGGTTATGTCTTTGTTCTAAAGTAATATTTTAGAAGATGGGCTGGCTAGCTGGGTATGTCTTTGTGCTAATGCAGATTATATAATTAACTATATATAGATGTATATAAAGTTTTGCAAGGGATAATTGACAAGGATGTAAACTTAAGTAAATAAGTAAAAAATCAAAGTTTAATTTGTTTGACCTTGTAAATTTTAAAAGAATGAACTTTTTTAAAACATTTTTTCAAAATTAGAAAACTAAAGGTTTCTCAATTTATGCATGAAATTAAAATGCTTATTGAATCAAAATCATCGTAACTTAAATATGCAACAAAATAACAACATGCCTTCAAATAAATAATCTCACAATAATCATGTAACTTAATTAACAAGGAAGAACAAACACAAATAATAAGTGAAAGAGTTAGGGGATGAGAAAGTAAGACACCAAGTTTAATTAGCATACTGGTTCAGTCCGCAAGCATAAAGCTTGAGAATATTGTAGTTTTCAAAATCTCTTAAAATTATATGTATTTTTTAATTAATTTTCTTCAAACTACTGGTTTTACAAAGGATATAACCAGGAACCAAAATAAAACATGCTCAAAACAAGCCACACCCACTTCGGATAAAAAAACATGAAGGAAAAGATTTGCTCACCAATAGAGTGGATATCACTTTCAAAAGCTTACAGCTATTTAGCTCAGCTTCATGAAACAATATTATGAATTTCCCTTTTCAACCTAAAAGTCGTGCACTTAAACCCCATGAGAATTTGAAATTTTCATGCTCAGAGAGATCGAGTTGGTTGAATTGGTTATTCTTCACTTAGATTCTTCAACTCTTCATAGACTTACGAAGGAAGTGATCGGAATTATTTGAAGGTGAAGAAATTGAATACTTTAGTTTGAGATGAGATTTGAGTTGAGACTCTTCAAAAGTTTAAATCAATTTTAATTTAAAATGAATTTAATGGTTTCCAAGATTCATTAGTATTGTTCGTCGCAACATCATCACAACACATAACAGAAATTAAAAAAAATAAAATAGTATAAAAAGATAAAAAAGTTTGGAAAGAAAATGAAAATAAATTATCATCATCGAATTTTTAAAGATAAAATTAGACACCACACAAAAAAGTTGTATGTCTTACCAGGAGAAGGAATTAGGTTTGATGAATGGTTACATATAAGTTTTAGTACTCCAGATTAATATAAGATTAGTCATTTGTCATTGTCTAAAATTAATTATGAAATTTTCTATGCTTTGTTCTTGTTATTGCACTTTATTCTTATTTTTATGTTTTTAACATTTTTTATTTTGTCTCACTATGATTTAACATGTGATCAAATAGGATCATAAAGAAAAATAGTTAGTGACGGTTAAAGCCGTTATTTAATGGAAGGTTTAAAAAATTTATACCACTTTTATAAAAAAACGATATAAAATTGACATCTTTTCCAACTTGAATTTAAGGTGTTAAAAGAAATTTTGTAAGAATTTAAAAAGAAAAGAATTTACGGAATTTGAGATTTTTCAACAATATCTCAAGCAAAATTATCTCACACTTGGAGAATCCCTAAAAAAATATTATTGCCTCAAGATTGTAAATGTCTCATCGCCATTGCAATGATCTCTTGGTTAATCCATCGTTAAAAGTCCAAATTAAATTAATGATAGATTAGGGAAGTTTGACAGAAATTAGGAAATAAGAGAATTTATTTGAATGTTTGGATGTTTTAGAAAGAGTGAATTTGACTAATCAGATTACCCAAGCTTAAAAATATCCAAACTTAAGACTAACCCAAGCTTAGACTGAAGACTAGGCAGAAATGAAGACTAATATGCTAACCACGTCCAGCCCAAGCTCACGACTCAATCAACCCAAATGTCCAATTGCGTTACCCACTTCTACGTCAACTATGTAATGGGTCCAAATGAAGTAACAGGCCCAAAAGTATCTAACCGGTAAGCCAATCTTACGGTGAAGTTATGGGTCTTGAGCACAATCATGTTCAAAGGCTAGGATATTAAAATGGACACAAAATCGAAAGAAACTGGGCAAGGAAAACCATGTAACATACTGAGATACACAGCGAGACAGATAGAATTTCAGGAGCCAAACACAGTCACTCAAATCATTCACAACTTACAGGAGAAGGCAAAATAAAGCTTACCAAAAGAATTGTTAAGTTCCTTCAAGCTGCCACAACAGCTTAGCATTACCTCTCCAAGCAACCAATCCCAAAGCTATAATTATCACTCCCTAACCAGCGAAATTCAGACTTTGGAGTGAGACATGGCAAAATAAGAAAAACGGAGAATTTCTCGCTCCAAAATAAGAAAAACAGAGCATCAATGGAGAAAGAGATAGTGGGAAACCTCTGGAAAGGTGGCAGAGAAGCGTAAACTCAAGCAGCAGCGGAGCTTAGTAGATTATGCAATAAGAAGAGGCACAAGTTGGCAGAGAGTGGAGTTATGGCAACTCTAGTTTCTATGCTTCATTCTCAAGACTACGAAGCCATTGAAGCTGCTCTTTATGCTCTTCTCAGCCTTGCCTTTGGTAGTGAACGGTTAGTTCATTCACCCTCTTCTGAGTTCCTATTTAAAGTTTATAACTTCAATTCCTCTTTAGTTTAGTTTACTGGATTGCTCACAAGTTACAGCGACTCTAACCGAAACTTTCAATCAATTTTTATAGAAACAAGATTCGGATCGTGAAATCTGGCCAGTGTTTCTGTAATTGATAGTAGAGTTTTTTTGTAAAAGGATAAAAACATAAGGTGATTATTTATATTTTAATTTATATTTTATATATAAATTATTGACTTATTTCACTGTATTCACACATTAAATAAGATAAAACAAATTAATTCATATTTTTTTCATGTTAAAAAAATATAAGGTGATTATTTATATTTTAACTTATATTTTATATATAAATTTGTTGGAATTTTTTTATATGAAAGGTAGAGTATGAAAGGAAGAAAAATAGATATAAAATTTAAAAATAATAATATAAATTAAATTTTATATATTATAAAATAATAAATAATAAATTAATAAAAAAAATCAAGATACACATATCCGTAAGTGGTTGGTGCCTTCGTTTTCCACTAAAACGTTAAGTGAAAGTTTTGCAGGGAGGAAGAAAATTAAATTTTCATAAAAATTTTAAAAAGTTATTAATTTATCAAATTTAATCATTTTAATTATTTAAATATTTTAAAATAAAATTTTAATAATATTTAATTTATAAAAATAAGAATACTGAAAAAAAAAATGATACTACTGAGGCAAAGCCACCAAATGAAGAACCTTGTTCACTTTTTTGCAATTGGATACAGATCGATGCTTTTAGTTGCTTTATTCATATCTACTAAAATGGAAACATTATTACTCCGTAAATGTTCCTCAAGAGAGGAGGAAAAAGAAGGTAACAATAATCCTATCATCAACAACGACAAGGAAATGTGGAAGTTCTTTTCTTTCTTTTTCTTCCTTCACTTTCCGGCCTTCACAAATCAATGAGTGGTCATGAGCTCAAACCCATAGAAATTAAACTGAGCAAAAATATATGGTGAGAGTGTGGGAATTAGTACCTTAAATTGAGGGTAACGCAAAATGAACCATAAAATTATATAATCATTTAATACTTATCTATCCCACCTTTTTTTTTTTTTAGAATTCTATACTTATACATAAAAATATATAATTATATAAAAATTAAAAAAGCTTAATGGCAAACGCATAATGATACACATATAGACTAGAATTTAAACTGTCTAAAAGAAGTGGAGTTTAGTTTATTTCTCGTGACTTACAAAGAATGTAAATTTTATCGGATGTCCCCGAAGGGACTACAAAGAATGTAAATTGAACTTTGTACAAAGAAATGTTTTTATGTATAGAAAAGTAATCACTTCTTCCAAGGTTAAAAAATAATATTGTATGGAGAATGGGTGTTGTGTTAGATTTTGAGACCTACAACTAATATTGTAACGTATCATATCTAAATAATTTAAGAATTATATTATTATTATTTTAAAGCGATATGCATACAATTTAATGTTATTTCAGTTATATATATAAGCTATTTCATCTGTTGGACACGACTGGCTAGCTTACATGATGAGGTTATCCTAAATAAATGACATAGCTAGCTTATATTCATACTGAGTACAAAGTTATATAATTATTATATAAATATTTTATTAGAAAATTAATATCCCTGTACATGTATCTCTACAATTTAGGTGCTAAGTTGATACTTTTCTTGAGTAGCTGGGCGGCTTAGCTTAGAGATTTTTTGGCACCTATGACTTTTGCTTCAATTGTGTCCTGTCTGTAATCTGTCAATGTGCAGCTGCCTTGCCTAATCTTGTTTAATTAATAAATCACGTATTATTTTTTTTTTCAACCCAAAAATGAAAATTAAATTAAGAAAGTTGAATGGTAAGTTGAATGGGGTCATGTTAGTAGTTTTGCATAGCTGTGACTCTAGCCATTCTCCTACAGTAAAAGGTAGGAAATCATGAATGAAAAAAATGAAAGAAAATTGAAGGTGTGTAATCCAAATGATTCACGGGATCCAATGCTGGGCCAACCTGCAACATGTGTAACACGTAAAGTCACATGGTATTTAAGGTGTTTTTAAAAAGGAGACAAAGGACAGGGACGTCGTTGTCAATCATGTGCAATGTACAATAATAACATGTCCACTTCATGCCCGCGCTAACTACATTGGAGGAAGAGTCCGGTTCGAATCCAAGGATTGGGATAATAATTGCGGGACGGGAGCTCCTGCTCATGCTCTTGTAAAGTGCGCCATAGCTATGGCCTCTGCTGTCCTTCCTATACTGTTATCAAGTTGACGGGCGGTGCCCACGTTTTCCATAGCTAAAATGGTAAGGAAAAGTTTTCTCCCACTTAGGAGAGAAAATTCAATCTTTACCAAATTTTAGAAAAGTTATTCATTTATTAAATTTTAAATTGAAAAATTTAATTATTTTTATTTTTAAATAAATATTTAATAAAAATTTATTTTTAAAATAATAATAAAATTAGTGACAAACTCAGTAAATAAAAAAGCCTTTACTTTAAATAACAACAGTAATATTATTCTTACCAAGAGATTTTAATATAATTTTTACAAAATTTATATATAACCATTACTTGATTAAGTTTTATAATTTAAATGATAAAATTTAAAAATATAAAATTTTTATGAAACTTAATTTATAAAAACAAAATTATCAAAATAATCCAAATGATTCATGGGATCGAATGCTGCACCTGCAACACCTATTACACGTAAAGTCACATAGGTTTTAAGGTGTTTTTAAAAATCACAACGGGGATAATTAAAAAATAAAAATGAAAAATGTTATGTTGGCTGGATTTCATGTTGTCCGGGTTTTTCTGCTGGTGTTTTCAAATAACCATTTAAAGGATTGTGCTCTCTCATCATATAAAAGAACAGCATCAAAAGATACAACCTTTTATCATGATTAAATCCTGTAAATCAAGTGCAAGGTCTATATACATTGTTAGTGATATATGCCGTGTTAAAAAGTAACTACATCACAGAAAAAGGCATAGTCAGTGGTACAGTACAATAAAATGTTGGATTCTCTTGCCTTTTGCTTTGAAGATAATGTTTTTATCCAACCTAGCATGACCAAAATTAGATTTTCCACCCACATATCTACTCATCAACCCAATGGATGCTTTTGGTTTGAAACTAGAATAATTTGCTAAATCAACTATAGAAGTTTACACATTATTCATAAAAATTATACAAAAGGATATATATATATATTTATATATATAATATGCAGAATTTCAATAAAGAAAACAAAGTCAGTGCAGGTTTCGGAGATCATAATCATCTTCCATTATCGAAGTCAATTTCTACATGATCTATCATACTGTCATGTCCAGTATTTTGAAAGTTGCTGCTATCTCCATATTCATAGGTGCCGGATGATTCATGAAGGAAGTGTTGAGTCTTCTCCATGATATTGAAGTTGAGGTCTTCATTTATCGACGGATGTTTCGCCATTGTCCTTATTCCCTCTAACTCCATTGCCACTTCCTTCATGCTAGGTCTCTCTTCCCCCTTGAGCATTAGGCACTTGGCTGCAAGTGTTGCAACTAACCTCACCTCCTCCTTATTTCCTTCATTCAAAATGCCACTTTCAAGAACTTCATACAAGCAATCCTCATTCAAGCAAGACGGAAAATGCATAGCAAGATTTCTTCTCTCTTCTGGCCTTTCAAAAGAAACTGCTTTCTCCCCTGTTAGCAGTTCTGCGAGCACCACTCCAAAGCTATACACATCGCTCTTTACAGTCAATTGACTTGTTCGCATGTACTCTGGGTCCAAGTATCCAAAAGTTCCTTGCACCATTGTGGCTAATTCATTTTCATCAAGTGGAACCAATTTTGAAGCTCCAAAATCAGAAACTTTGACTGTGTAATTCTCATCGAGAAGAATGTTGGTAGTCTTGACATCTCTGTGAATAATGGGTATGGAGGCTGCAGAGTGAAGATATGATAATGCTCCTGCAGCCTCTGTTGCTATCCTTAGACGAGTTTTCCAACATACATTGGTGGCCTTGCTTTTGTTGTGTAAATAATCAAAGAGGGTGCCATGGTTAACAAATTCATAGACCAATAAAGGCACTTTTGTCTCTAAACAACAACCTAAGAGTTTGACCACATTCCTATGATTGATTTGTGACAACACAATTACCTCATTAATGAATTGCTTGATTTGGCTCTGATCCAATACTTTGGATTTCTTGATAGCAACAATCGTATTATCTGCTAGAACTCCTTTGAAAACAGTGCCAAAGCCTCCTTTGCCAATGATTAAGCTCTCATCATAATTTTTGGTGGCTTTTTCCAGCTCCTTTGCTGTGAAAATTTGAGCTGCTCGGGAGGAATTGTCTCTTGCAGAGAGTTGCTGTTGCAAAAGGATACCACCATTCTGTCGAAAGAATTTCTCTCTTAGTTTCATGAGTTTCCTTTTCTTGTATATTAAGTATAGCCAAGATATGCCCACAAACGGGGCCACAAATACAGCCATTGCACCTGCATTTTATTTTTAAATAAATTAATAAATTAACCATGGAACTTTAATTTTAACACAAAAAGTAATCGTTATGTGGGTGAGTTAATTTCAGCTAGTACGTTAGTTTTTAAGTACTTGATTTGTAATGTTTAAGTTTAAATTATTTAGCTAGCAAATTCTGTTAATAAAAAAATTCATAAATACAATTATAAACTTGTGACATGTCTTAATTTTTAGCAACCTCCATACACCAAGGAGTAAAGTGAGGGATCCAAGGAACAGTCCTAAAATCATATCACAATGAAATAAGTAATAATTACTTGTCATATTTATAATGAATGTAACATACTATATATGTGCACACACATTACACCACAATATCCTTATTTCAATTTCAAATTATGAGTATTCATAAAACAAACCAATAATATTATCATATGTGACATATGTTAACTTTATAATGAATCATTCATTGACGCATATTTTCTTATTTTATTTTTTGATTTTTCCCTTTCTATTTTGATACATGTCTTTATGACTTTATTTACTTTCTTCCTTCTAATTGACATATATTCCATGTTTTTCTTTTTACACTTTTCTTTTTGTTTTGACGTGCCTCCTTAGATCCTTCTTCATAATTTTTTTCTTTTTAATTTACACAAGCCAATTCAATAAGCAGCAAATTTTTTAATTGAACAATTATTGTACTGTGGGATTAAGTTATGAGTAGTTGTACTTTTTTAAGATAATGACTACCTGTACTTGTATCGATTTGGCTAGAGATTTCCAGTAAGCAGTTTGGTTAAAAAAAAAAAATTCTTACCCATGGCGATCTTGAATAAAGACAGCCCCTGTTTTCGGCGGCATCCTCCTTCCTTTGTTCCATTCCCGGATTGCCCCCCCGAGCAGAAACAGTGGAAAGATCCATCGGTATTACGACAATTCTGTTCACTTATGCAATTATGTTTTTTACTCTTACATTCATTAATATCTGCAATTTCTTGTCAAAGACAACTAGTTAATTTTTAGATTAAGATTGCTTGTTATCAGTACCAACAGCAAGTGCTGATATCAGTATAAAACAAGAATATTTAATATGATAGTTTTTAATGCTCTTTTTATTAAGTATTTAATATGATAATTATTATTTTAGCTAACAACATTTCTAGTTAAACTTTTTTTAACATGAATTAAGCTTTAATTTTTTAAAATATTATCTTTATTCTCATTATATGTTTTGTTCTATTAAAAATAAATTCTTTGTTTAAAGTAGTTGATATAATATCATTTATTTTATCGTCAAAAATAATTTTTTTTATAATTAAAGTTTTAAATTCAACATATAACACATGCTTTTAAAACTAATAGTTAGAAAAGCAAGTAGAGTAAGTTAAACACCGTCAATGAAAACAATGGCATATATTATTATTGGAAAAATATAAATAAAAAAGGATTTATTTTCACACTTAATATTTATTTAATATTCATACATTTTAGTGTGGAGTTAAGTTTTAAAATTTAATTTATAAAATTTAATAAATTTAATAATTTAAATTTTATATTATAAAAATTAAATAAATATAATTACCCGAATGGTGAGACTCTAAACAAGAAGAAACTTAAACATAGGATATTGAGGTAAAAGGAAAATACCTCGGCAACCATTGGGGTGGTATGGGTTTCCCTCGTAACCTTTTTTACATCTGCATCGGTAGCCATTTCCACTTTCAGTGGGTTCACAATAACTATTGTTCTTGCAGGCATAGCTGGAAGTAGAGGGCCTAGCTTTACATTTCTCATCTCCGACAGCCCAATCAACAACCAAGGGATAGTTCGTATCCGGGATCTTGCCCCTATGGAAGTTGAAAGAGCCCTGTTTAGCAACAAAAGTATAGCTGCACCTGTTGAACTCATTCGTATCTGTGAAATTTTTGAAGGTGTATGCATGTATACTGATATTCTTCATTCCAAGAGGGACATCCACCTGGCAACACCCTATCCCCGAACAACTCCCGTTGTTGAGCTTATCCATGATAGCTGGACTGCCGTCACATTTTGTTAAGCAGCCGGTTGAATATGCAATGCCGTTTTGAAAGCTATTGAGATAGCCGTAAGAGTCGCAGCCAACGGTTATGAATTTGTTATGCTTGCTAGAAATGGTGAAAGCACCCAAAGCAGGCGCTTGGAGAATGGGTGCGTCTTCATCATTAGTATCTCCTTCTAATCTACCTAAGGATGCATTAAAACAAACACGAGAGACGAAAAATGATATGTCCATATTGCCCTCCGATAATGATATGTTTAGAACTGGGATATTGCCGGTCCATAATTTGGAGTTGTTGCAGGTGAGTTCAAATGACTCCTTCAAGAAACATTTCTCACTCGTTATAGATGAGTTGCCAATGCCAAATGGATATGGGATTTGGACATCCCCACAATTGTTCCTGCAGCCAGGTAGGGCTAAGTTATCAAATTCACTGGCTGCTGCTGCCCTCAACCTTGCTAATACAATTACCCACACCAGGGCCACTTCCTTGTGCCTGCCTTTCACCACCATCTGCCTCAAAATTAATGTTTCACAAAATGGGATAACTGGGTATGTCTTTGTGCTAACGTAGTATATAACCATGGCAGTTGCAGTTATCATTTTCCCTTTGAAAAAGGGTGCATGAGACAAGCGCATAATGGGGCCCTAGCATGTGCACATTTTCAGAAAAGCGGGAAAGGACAAGGTGTCGTCCTTGTCAATCCGCGGCAACGTACAATAGCATGCCACTCCATGCCTGCACTAACTACATTAGAGGACGACTCCAGTTCAAATCAAAGGATTGGGATTATCTTAATTGGGGGACGCGTAGATCTTGACATGCTCTTGTGGTCTTGTAGAGGTTGTGATGGATAAGAATGCTTTGATTGGATTCAAAAGTGAAGAAAAAAAAGAGAAAAATAAATATAAAATTAAAATTATAAAATTATAAAATTATAAAATATGTTTTAATATAAATTTAAAATTTTAAATAGAAATTATTAAAATAAAAAAATAAAAAATATATGATCCATATTCCATAACCATGGCATTTTCTGTTCACCAAGAAAATAGTAAGTGTAGGTAAGGAAGCATATGAACATATATAAAAAAGTTTAAAGGAAAAAAAGTAAAAATATTAAAAAATATATATAAATTTATTTATATTTATCATTAGTCAAATTATAAAATTAAAATCATAATTACATTACTGTGGCAATGCCAGCAAATGAAAAATCATTTCCTTAAATATTAAGACTACGGTTATTCTTATTAAGAGATTCTAATATAATTTTTACTAAATTCATATATAATAATTAACTAATCAAATTTTATATTTTAAATAATAAAAGTTAATAAGATAAATTTTTAATACAATTTTTATAAAAAATAAATTATTAAAACAATAATCCAAATGGTTCATGCCGTCGCCAACCTGCAACACGTAAGGTCACAGTTTTTAAGGTCTTTTTAAAAATCACTTTAATATTGTCACGAGTTCAGAACGGGGATAATTAAAAAATGAAAATGAAAAATGCTATGTTGTCCGGCTTGCTCGGTTGGTGTGCTTCAAAGAAAGTTTCAAATCACATTTCAAGGATTGCGTTGTGTCATCGTATAAAAGAATAGCATAAAAGTTACAACTTTTTTTATAATGATTAAATCTAGTCAATACAACAAGGGACCTACATGTATTATTAGTCCAATATATCGTGTCAAAAGTAATCACATCACAGAAAAAGGCATGGTCAATAATATAACATAATAAAATAATAATAAGGTTATTGTCACATTTTTGAAACCACACATTTCTTATGACTTTGAAGAAAATAATAAAATACATTATTTTATTTCATCTTTTTATAACAGACGTTGCCCCACAGCATTGGTTTAGAAACGTAGCATTATCATCTTCCTAAAATAATGGATCCTGTTGCCTCTTACTTTGAAGATAATGTTTTTATCCAACCTATTATAACCAACGTTAAATTTTCAACTCACATGTCTACTCATCAACTCAAATGATGCCTTTGTTTTGAACCCAGAGTAACTTACTAAATCAACTCCATAAGCTTGAAATGAGCATACCTTAGGCTAGAATGCCAACTCGTGTGTAGTCCCTAAAAGATGAAGGGCACGGTTATGTTCATTAACAATGTTTTAGACTTGATGCCGGTTCCCTTGTAGCTTTTCGGTTAAAGAGTCTTACTCTTAATAAAGAAGCCCAGGGTTCAAACCAGCACAGAAAATACGGTGCTCCTATTCCCATCCACAAAGTTATAGACTTGATATTTTCCAATTTTACTCTAATAGTAAGTACACTATACAGAAATATTAAGTTGAAGTTTCAGCTTCAATATTCTTTTTCATTACTTCTATAATATCTTAAATTTAAGTAATTTATCAGCCACACTTTTAAAAATAAAAATAAAGTAGAAATAAATTTTGAAACATTTGACTATTTCAACTTTTATAATTGGTTAGAATATTACTTTTAAAAATGAAAATATTCAAAATCATTTTTAAGTGAGATAAAGATCAAATCATTAGATATGTATATGTGTTAATGATTTATTTTAAAAGATAGAAAGCAGTTGAAAGCGTTAATTTTAATTTAATAACTAACAATTTGCAATTTTAATAATCCTACTTATTTTTGTATGAGATTTTAATTTAAAATTGACATCTTTTGTAAAAATAATTTTAAATATATAAATTTTATGAAATTTAAAAATTATAAATATGTCAAACAATTATTATGCCTCTGCAACAATTTTAGTCAAGATTCTCTGTTGATGGCGAAGGTTCTTACAAAGATAATCTCTTTTATCATTTTTATGAAGACTCTCTTTGCAGACAAAATTGTATCAAGTTACAATTTCATCCTTTTTTTTTTTCCTTGTTGAACCAACCTTTTCAAACACCACAGTCGATTTTTGCACAATAGTTAATCCAAAAATTCTAAACTTGCTCTCCATTATCATATTCCATTCCCACTTTAGGCTTTTAAGATGAGGTTCAGGTACCATCAGAGTCCCTGAATCAATATAAGAAAACTATTTTCGATCTTAGAATCAATTGCAAATTTGTTTGAAACAATTTAAAGTAAAGGCAACATGTATAAAGACAACATTTTAATGAAGAACAAGAGTCAAAACCAGAGAGAGAGCTAAAGGTAAACTAAATCAAAGAAAAAAAGAAACTGCCAAAAACAGATAAACCTTATATATTGGATAAATTGAAGAGGAAAAAGAAGGGATTAGGTGTGTTGAGTCATGAATGTAGAAACGTGGTTTAGGTGGAATGCCACACTAGCGCTGAGCTGTAATACTCTGTTAGAAAGTCAGTTACTTTAACCAAGCAAGGGTCAAGTGTCATGTAGCCTATATAAGACACGACTTTTGTTCCATGAGACGAGGTTCATTTCATCTTTGATTTCTATTTTCTCAAGTTGGTATTAGAGCTTTTAAGCTTGTGCACAGCTTCAATGGCGGAAAATACTGTTTCTATAAACAAGAGTTTCATAATTGCTTTCACTCACACCGTGTCCGTCAAATTAGATACGAACAACTTCCTCTTATGGAAGCAGCAAGTCCTTGCTACCATAATCAGCCATGATTTGCAGAAGTTCATCTTGGACGAACTAGTTCCACCAAAATTTTACATAGAAGTTGACATAGTAAGAGGACTTGTCAATCCTAATTTTTCTGAGTGACAGAAGCAAGACCAACTTCTATTATCCTAGATCTTGTTGTCAATGGCAGAATCGATCCTCATTAAGATGGTTAGATGCTGTACCACCAGGGAGGTTTGGGAAAGAGTTTAGATGTACTTTGCCTCACAGACCAAAGCTAGAAAAATGCAGTTTAGAAGTTTACTCCACAACATGAAGAAAGGAGCCATGTTAATTACAAACGACCTATTGAAAATCAAAGATACTGTAGATGTCTTAGCATCAGTAGGAAGCCCTATCATAAATTTGGATTATGTTGAAACTATCCTTAATGGTCTGCTTACATAATATGATTCATTGTTAGCCTCTTTACTCTCCAGGACATATGATCCTTTGGTTGATGAAATAGGGGCAATGCTCTTAGCACGAGAAATTAGAATAGAGAGACACCTCAAAGAGGTTGATCTCTTAGCTTATGATTTGACTAAAGCACACCTAGCACAAAACAAACCAGTAACTTAGCAGTTTGGTTTTAGTCAAAAGAGACCTCAAGGTTCACATGATTCACAGTTCAATCCATCTTACTCACATTCATATCAAGGCAATTATAACAATCCTCATAGAGGTAGCTATAGAGGCAATTTTAATTCTAGAAGTAGAGGAAGAGGAAGAATAAATTCAAGAGTGAATGAGATGTGTCAAGTATATGGTAAAGTTGCATATTTGGCTTCGTATTGTCATTTTGGGTATAATGAAAATTATCAAGGGCCAAGAAGTCAGTACTCCAATGACTTCCACTAATCTTCTTACAAATAAAAGTCACAATGGGCTCCATATGACTTTCAATAGCATAAGAGTTCTTCTGATGTGTAAGGTTTCCTAATCAACAACAATTTGACCAAACCTCTTATCATAATAGCTTCATTGGCAGCAAAAGTCATGAGCAAGCTATGGCCATTTCCTTTAAAGATGTTGTTCATAGGCACTGGTATCCTAACTCAGGGACTACTAGTCACATTACCCACAATGCTAAGAATCTAGTAAGACACCATACGCTAGTCAAGAACAGGTTGTAAATGGTTGTGGATCTATTTGTATATCGTCATGTTGGCCACTCTCGCATTCAAACTACATCAGATAAACTTTTATCCCTTCAATCCTCACTTCATATTCCTCTCATCACCAAAAACCTGATAAGTGTATCTAAATTAGCTAAAGATAATAATATGTCCTTTGAATTTCATGCTAGCCACCGCTATGTCAAATAATAGGATTCAAAGATCTTCATGACAAGAAGACTTCATAAAGGTCTTTATGTGTTCAATCACCTCCATCTCACTTCACCAAAGTCACCTTATGAAAGCCTTCTCACCATATGAGAGTCAGCTTCTCCTCAGTACAGTTTAAACACTTCACATTTCAGCCATGTTTATGGTACCAATGTACAAAATTCTTTAACTAGTGCCACTTCTAATACAATAAAACTGTGGCACCCTAGGCTTCAACATGCTTTTACCAATGTATTGTATCAAATCCTTAAGTCTTGTAATATCACTATGAATAAAAAATTTAGTTCCATTTTTGTAAAGCTTGTTGTCTAGGAAAAATGCATAAATTTCACTCTCCATCTTCTGCAACCAAGTACACCAAACCCTTGCAATTGTTTTATACATATCTTTGTGGTCACCCCTCTTATCTACTATTGGTAATAGATACTACATAAGTTTTGTTGATGCCTACAATAGGTTCACATGGATTTACCCCATCCAACAAAAATCCCAAGCTCTTGAAACTTTACTGTGTTCCGAAAACAAGTAGAACTCCAACTAGAGTACAAAATTAAAGTTGTTCAATTAGATTGAGGTAAGAAATTCTGCCCTTTTTCCTAGTTTCTAAAAAGGCATCCAACAATGACTGTCCTGCCCCCATTCTCATGAGTAGAATAGGGTTGTAGAACATAAACATAGACACATAGGAGGTCTTAATTTAACATGTAGACATTAACAATGCTTTCTTGAATGGAGATTTGACTAAGGAGGTCTTTATGATTCAACCTCCAAGCTTTGTCTCTAATCACCTTCAATTGGTCTCTAAGGTAAATAAAAGCTTGTATGGCCTCAAACAAACCCCTTAAGCCTGGTACTCTAAGCTGTTCACAGCCCTTAAATCCTTTGGTTTCTTTTCTGCTTGTTGCAATGTTTCCTTGTTCATCAACACTACTTCCACAACACATTATTTGCTCTTATCTATGTGGATGATATTCTAATTACAGCCTCTAACTCTAATGACATTTGGATTCGTATCTCTCAACTTATTGCAACTTTTGCACTTAAGGACCTTAGAGACACTAACTATTTTTTCAGCCTTGAGGTCTTACCAACTGCAAGTGATCGTATTCTGCTTACTCAATCTAAGTACGTTCGTGACCTATTAATCAAGGTTGTCATGGAGTGTGCACGACCAGTGTCATTACCCATAACTACAGCCATGAAGCTTACCAACACTGGTAATGACTATAAATACTTAATTTTATCTGACTTACTTTTCTAAAACTTTAATATAAAATGCAAACTTAAATTTAAACTGAAAATAAGAAAATAAAATAAGATTAAGTTCAAAATAAAATTAAACCTAAACCAAAACCTAAAATAAAGTTTTAAAATAAAACTAAAATAAAAATAGAAAAATAAAAAAAACCAAAATTTAACAATATAATACAAGATAAATAAAAATTAAAAAATATATAAATAAAATAATAAAAGGATAAGAGATAAAATGCTAAGATAAATAAAATATAACAAAGATAAAAAAATAAAAAAGAGGTAAAGATAAAAGATAATAAAAAATAAGAAAATCTAAATGAGAAATAAAAATTTAAGAAATAATAAGATAAATAAAAAGATTAAAAGATAAAAATACAAATCAAAAGATCAAAAGCAAGAGATAAAAAATAAAAAATAAGATACAAATAAAATTAAAAAATAAGAATTTATGTTAAAAAGGATTCTAATTTTACGCTTATAAAAAACTCATTCTTACACACAAGAGGGGGGGGGGGGGGGGAGAAAGAGATTTGAACTTAAAAGAGGGTGAATTTCGGGAAACCTTGGGGCTACAACAATTGGGCCACGTCATCCATGTTGAAAATATAAATAAAAAAAATTAAATAGAGAATATAAGAGTTATAAGTGAAATTATATGTATAGAGATATAAAAATAACAATGCTCAGTAAATTTCAGCCAACAACATACACAAAAAGGGAACCTACGGAGACAAGGAAATATCCCACTTCCCATACCTTCTACCCACAAAGACTTAATCCTTACCATTTAAACCACCCCCACTTCTGAGAACTATTGCCAAAATCAAAAGGAAAAGCAAGCAAGCACCCTTTTCTGCTAAAAAACAAGAGGCATAGCTCATCTTCTCCGCCCACGCCGGCGTCTAGAGCAGCACAGCGCCTCCTTCCACTTCACACCGAAAACACTTGCCGTCGCAAATAGCCCAGAACTCCTCAGTTTGTGTCGTGGTTCAGCACTCAAAACAAACAAGTCTCCACCCTTTCCTGACGTCCAACCAGCAATGAGCCTTAGCAAACGCAGCTATCGTCCTGCCACATTTCGACTGTGAGGTGTCGCTGAAGCTTGATTGTTGGAGTTTAACTCGAAGCAATCACATTTTATTTAAAGTTCAGACGCGGCCACGGTCCAGGCGAACACAGCTACTATTCCTCGTACGTTAGCGAAGCACCCACTGTATAAGGAAGCCACCGGCTACGCACGAGACCATCAAGGAACCTGAAGAAGTGCAGCTTGCCCTCGTCGTCACAGTTGGAGCAGTCGGTTGAGCCCTGTCGAGTGTCGACTTCCTTGCTAATTGGGTCTTCTTCCTTTGAGCTGAGCACTTTGAAGTCTAGAAGTTGGAGATAAAAGGTATGATTCTTGAAGCTTGTATTCTGTTGCCTTGGTTTTTGCCATGTACTAGATTGTGCAATTCTTGAATTAATTGATTATTCTTGCTTGTAAGTTCATAATGATTATTAGTTCTTTATTTGTAAAAATTAGATTAAGTTTACACTTTCAAATTTGAGTTGGATGGACTGAAATTTATTGTAACTTTCTTAATTTAAATTATTGTGATTTGAATCTTAGTTTGTTTTATGAATCTCACCTTAATAAATTCTCTAATTGATTTATCCTCATGAAAAGGTTGCTTGCTAGGAGGATCTTATGGTCTATTTTCATTTTGATTTTAATAATTTTGAATTTTAAATTATAATTATGTTTAATATAATGATGTATTTGGGATTCTAATCAATTTGATTAGATGAATTTTAAAGTACAACGGCAAAGATTCAAGGAAACAATACATATGTCTAATTTTGTAATTTTAAAAGTTTTCTTAAAATTATTATTTTAAAACCCAAATTTATAATATAAAAGAGATTTTTTTTTAAATTATTATTTTAAAAATCACAATCTAGAGTAGAAAGAAAATTTTTATAAACTTATTATTATAAAAACTCTAATATGAAATAAGAAAGAAATTCTCATGAAATTATTATTTTAAAAATTGCAGTCTGAAGTAGAAAAGAAATTTTTTCTTGAAATTATTTTAATTCTGATTCAGAATGGGTAGGAAGTATTTTTTAAAAAAAGCTAACATAAATTAATTAAAATAAATTAATAAAATTATTTTTAGTACCAAAAAGGTGTTTAGAATATTAATACATTTTCTAAAACATAACCCACTCTCAAACTCAATCTTTGAAATGTAGACTATTTTTTAACTAAATGTTCTATTCTGTCTTAGACAATTTAAATTGGTAACAACTTTAAAAACAAAAAAAAAAGTGTTTATAATGACATGGCTCCTGATCTTACTTTGTATCGCTCTATTGTTGGTGCCTTGTAGTATGTTACTCTAACTTGGCCAAACATCAGTTTTGTAGTTAATAAAGTCTATCCATTTCTACAGACTCCTCTTGACATCCATTAGCAGGCCATGAAGAGAATCTTACGCTACCTTGCTGGCACTATTTCTCAAGGTCCATTATTTCAAAAAATGGATTGTTCCACTCTCACGGCCTTTTGTGACTTTGACTAGCCCTTTGATCTGATTGACCACCGCAGTACTTAAGGCTTTTGCATTCTTCTTGGTGACAACTTAGTCAATTGGTGTGGCAATAAGCAAACGATTGTCTCACGCAGCAGCACTGAAGGTGAATACCGAAGCCTCACCCACATTGTTGTAGACTTGTGTTGGATACAGTCTCTCCTCAACGAATTGGGGGTTAAGCTCTGTTCCTCCAACTATCTTCTATGACAATCTCAGTGCGATTCATCCGTCTACTAACCCAGTTCCACGTGCCCACACCAAGCATGTTGAGCTAGATTTATTCTTCGGTCAAGACAAGGTCACATCCAAGGAGCTGGTGGTACAACACCTTCCCTCAACCAAGCAAGTGGTTGACATCTTTACAAAACGCGTGTCTAGTTCCCGCTTTCATCAGTTGGTTGACAAACTCAAGTCATCGACAACTTTCATACCTTGAGTTTAAAGGAGCATGTTGGGAATATGGTATCATTGAGTTACGTATGCTGAGTCATCAATGTAGAAACGCAGTTTAAGTGCAATGCCACGCGAGTGCTGAGCTATAATATTCTGTTAGAAAGTCAGTTACTCTGACCAAGCAAAGGTCATGTGTCCTGTAGCCTATATAAGGCACTACTTTCCCTTTTGCTCAATGAGATGAAGTTCATTTCGTTTTTGATTTCTATTTTCTCAAGTGTTGCTAAGCAAGGTCTATGCATATCCTACTCCTACATAGCTAAAAAAATGCTAATACAAACTCACTACATTCTTTTATTTACTCTATTGGTTGTCTTTGTTCAAGTGGGTCTCTTAACTTTGGGGCTAATAAAGGGACATCTCTTAAAAATAATGGACAAGGTTGCATTAGCACACCAACTGCAGTCTCTTACAAGAACTCGTGAAGATTGAGTTTACTAATAAAATTTTGAGCAACTACAGTTGTTTATATTCCAAGACTTAGTAGGTAGAAATTGTTCTATTATTGAAGGGGGAAACAGACTTCTTCTAACTAGCAAGGAACGAAAGGAGAACCAATTTGCCTAGTTTACACATGCATCATAATTCCCATAATAAGTAACTATGCGGAAGGAGCTGAACTTTAATTTTTCTTTCATAGTTGTATGTTTATAAAACATAAAAAAAAAAAAAAACGGCCATTTCAATCCAGAATATTTTTCAAAGCAAAATCATTAATATGAATCAATTTCTATGCAAGCAAAATCTGTCATTTCAGATGCAGGACCAAATTGGTTCGCGTGAAAGATACGTTCGATGAAATCCATTTGTTTAAAGGGTTTTATCGCTCTAGCTTGCCGGAGATGTGGGTGTTGGTGCTGGTGGAAGAGGAGAAGGAGCTGCAGCAGCCATTCAGGATAGTGGAGTGCTGGGTCACAAGTGCAGAAGGGGGATCGGGAAAAAATGGCGGGCAGTCTTACTCGAGAAAGAGACAAATAATTAGGCACAGGTTTTTGGTACACTATCCTCGTATAATTATGTTAAATTCTGTTGATAGGGTAAGTCTCCCATTGTTAAAAGATTCTTATATAATTATGCGGGATAATGTATACAAAACTTTGTGAAAGTAATGTCGCTCCACACAAAATAAATAAGAGCATATCCCTATTTACTATCCATGATATTTTAATAAAAAAAATTATATATGAAACGGAATTGGTAAAAAAAAATATAAATTTTTTTATTTTAAAAAAATTTTAAATTATTAAATTTATGAATTAAAATATAAATACACATATTTATAGGAATATTATATATATATATAATTTTATATATTATATATAATAAATTAAAAATAAAAAAATAAAAAAAATACTTAAAATTTATATTTCTAAAAATATATATAATAACCCTATAAATAAAATGAAATCTGTGGACGAAAAGATTGATTACAGGATACACAGCGTTCCTGACGAAAGTGGGTGATATGTGCGGAACTAATCTTATTTCAATTCCACGTGAACTGACAAGGCAGTGTTCTTTATTCAGGTTTTGAATGGTCCTCTGTCCAAGATCACGACAAAACAAGATATTGCACTTACTTTATTTTGGGTAAGGTGGAGATGTCGACACTGTGTGGTAGTGTACGGCAATGTACAGTGGAAAATTTTTAAATTGTGGGATGTTATTTATTGTAATTTTATTTTATTAAAATAGGTTAAATATATAATTTAATTAACTTATAACTATTATGTTAAAAGAGATTTAACAAATTGTTTTATTTTTGAATTTAAGCCTATAAATTAAAAATATATTTAAATTTTAATGTGTGTAAAGTTTATTATTGTATTTTGTGATGGTGAGTCAAAATAAGAATTTTTTTTATAACGAAGGTGAGTGTATTCTTCTATTTTATAAATATTTGACTATCATTTAATATTTATAAATAAAGAAAAGAAGAAAAAGACTCTAATCTCACCATATAAGAGTTACACATAGTTTTTATGTTAGTTTTTAGATTTATTGATGTTTAGATCTCTTCCTTTAGGAGGGATAGTTTGATAAAAATTTGTATGTCATGTTTCTGCAGTGATAGAATTGACATAGACATCTCATAATTAATTCTAGACTATTTATTTTAATTTATATAATTTTAGATTAGCATAAATTCATTATAAAATTCTTTCAAAGTCATGTCATTATATTATTATATTTTAAAAATTAAATTTTATAAAAATTTTATTAAAAATTTAAATTATTAAATTTATAAATTATGAACATTTTATAAACTTAATTTAATGTGTTTCACCTTTTGAAAATTTGAAAGAGTACTGGAATTTATTAGATGTTTATTTTTTTGTACGGAGGATTTAGTTTGTTTTGGCCTTAACTTATTTTATAATTTCATTTTTATTTAAAATTTGTAATTTAAAATGTATATAATTAAATTTATTAAATTTTATAAAATTAGCAACTCAATTTATAAGATATGAACAACTTTTTACAAAAAGATTTAAAGAAATACTAATATTTGTCACATGCTGTTGATTGTTTATTGAAGATTTAGGTTGTTATGACAGAGTTATATTATTTTTATCATTTTATTTTCATTTAAATTTATTATTAAAATTATGTTATTTAATTTATTAAATTTTATAAATTAAACAATTTAAATTATTAATATAAATTTTTTGTAAAAGAATTTATAAAATTAAATTTTCCTTAACTAGAAGTCTTTTATGACCCAACAAGAAATCAAACTTTGACTGTTATACCTGATTATTCATGATTGAGCCCTCAGTTTAGACAAGGTAATATTTAACAAGAGCTTTTTATTTTTATTTAAGGCTAAAATGCACAGAACCCCCCTGAACTTTAGGTCGATTTTAAAAAACCCTCCTGAACTTTAAAATTTTTCAAATGACCCTCTTGAACTATGAAACGTTTATAAATAACCCCTTCCGTTAAGTTTTCTGTTAAAATTTTAAAAAATGATGAAAATGACCTTCATTGTAAAGTTAAAAAATTGAAGGCTGTGAACAGTAAAATTTTAGGGTTTTAACATTGAACCTTAACCCTAAAACCTAAACCTTAAATTCTAAATCCTAACCCTAAAACCCTAAATCTTAAGCCCTAAAATCCTAAAATTCTAAACCCTAAATCCTAAATCCTAAATTCTAAAACCCTAAACCCTAAATCTTAAACCCTAAGCCCAAAATCCTAAATCCTAAGCCCTAAACCCTAAATTTTAAACCCTAAGCCCTAAACCCTAAACCCTAAATCTTAAATCCTAAACTCCTAAACCCTAAACTCCTAAACCCTAAATCCTAAACCTAAACCCTAAACCTTAAACTGTAAATCCTAAACCCTAAACCCTAAATTCCTAAACCCTAAACCCTAAATTACAAATTTACATTAAGTTTTTTTTGCATTTATGGCATATTTGTAAATTTATGTGCATTTGAAGGGTATTTTTGTCTTTTTATCAGGTCAAAATGGAAGTTGACCCAAATTTTAACGGAAAACTTGACGGAAGGGGGTGTTTTGCAAACATTTCATAGTTCAAGAGGGTCATTTGAAAAATTTTAAAGTTCAGGAGGGTTTTTTAAAATCGACCTAAAGTTCAGGAAGGTTCTGTGCATTTTAGCATTTATTTAATTTTATAATATAATTATTAAATTTATTAAATTTACCGATTATAAAACTACTAAATTTAAAAATTCAAATCAAAATATATGTATTATATTAAAATTTTCCCCATTAAAAATACCAAAGTGGAACCTCTAGAAACATACTAAGATCATATCTCAAGAACAACACAAGTTGACAAGTTGATCAAAGGAGGAGCCCAGCTCTAATCCAAGGATTGTGATAATAATTGGAGGACGTTGAGTTCCTGGACATGCTTTTATTGAGGTTGCCTTAGCTTTTGCCTCTGCTGTTCACCCTCCACTTTTATCAAGGAATATTATTATTTGTACAATAAAATTTTGTATTCATTTTACATAATTTTTTATATTCTTATTTTTAATTTTTAAATAAAATATATATAACCTCCTTTTCATGTATAAAAAAAAACCTTTACACTTTTAATTGCATAACTATACATTTTACAAGTGATACAAATTACTCCCAATCGTTTGTTCCTCTATTAGTGGCCCAAAACGTAGGTTGTTCATCTTCAGCAGCTTCACCCATCGAAGTTTTCCTCATTCCGTGGCCGAGTGCTGGCGGTGGCACCAATGGTCTTGGCCCAAGGCTGGGAGACGGGCTGGAGATAGCCCCGCGACTTGTGTCCCTCCGTGCGCAGGGAGGGAGATGGGCTCAGGTGCGGGAGAAAGATGAGAGCATTGCATCTTTCATAGGTACAATCTAGCAAAATTCTATTAAAAATAAATTAAAAGTTTATTTTTAAAAAAGGAAACAAAAATAGTTTTGAATTCAAATTTTTTTAAAAAAATTTTTGATACTATTTTAAAAAATTTATGATAAAGAATAAAAAATGTAATTGTATTATTTTTGCTAATTTTTTCAAAAAAAATATAGGAAATTTTTTTTATAAAAAAATAATTTAACTTCACAACTTAGTCCAACAAAATTAACACTTCTTATACAAAATTTTTGAATTTTATTAGAAAAAGATCAAAAATTTCAAAGTATTAAACTTATGAATTCTGAATTTTATATCAAATCTTTGAATTTGTATTATGTCCACGTAGCAAATGGACTGACTCCACCAATCATAAATTAATAATTTTTTAATGATGACTGCGTTTACTTGTTAACAAAAATGTCCACATAATTACTTTTAATTTTTTGAAAAGTTTTAAACGTGAAACTTTTAATTTTTTTAATCTTTTTCTAATAAAACTCAAAATTTTGTTATAAATAGGGCTACTTTTGTTAGACTAAGTTGTGAACTTACATTATGTTTTATATAAAATCTTATAAAAAAAATTAGCAAAAAGAATATAGTTAAAATTTTATTTCTATCAAAAATTTTTTAAAATAGTATAAAAAATTTTAAAAATTTTCGTGAATTCAAATTTATATTTTATTTTATTTTGCAAAAATAAAAATTATTTTTAATATATTTGTAAAAGAGTTTTACTAGGTGCTGGGAGGAAACCCATCTCCCTCCCTGCACCTGCCGGCGCAAGGAGGGACAAGTCGCGGGGTTGTTTCGAGCCCCGTTCCCAGCCTTGGGCCGCGACCTCTACCCCGCCACTGAATGAGGAAAACTCTGATGGGTGAAGCTGCTGAGGGTGAATGACCTGCGTTTTGGGCCACTGACAGAATAAACGGTTTCATACGAATGGGTGATTTGCTCCATTTACAAAGTGTAAAATTTTATTAAGTGCAATTAAAAGTATAAAAAGTGTCTTTTACACGTAAACTATAATGCAAAGAGTATATTCTTACTTTGCCCTTAATTTTTTTATCCAAACGTGTATAGAGCGTGCACACTTTAATTCAACTATCCTTTTTCTTATCAAATGCCAAATGCCCTAAATGTAAGATATAAGAATTTGAATATTTTTTTATTTTGATAATGTTTTATAATTTAATATATAAATTTTAATTTTTTTACTAATTTTTCTGTCATTAAATTTTTTTCTCCTCTCTTACTTATGATCTTTTATCTTAATGACAAAGGATTCTTACCCAAGATGTGAAGTGAAAAAAAAAAAATACATAATTAAAAATAAAATCAATAAAAATAAGCCTACACATTATAAAATAAAAGGTAGAAAAAAGTTATCAAATTAAAAAAAAATACAAATCCGTGGGTGGATGGTGGCCACGTTTTCCATTGCTAAACTTTAAAATGGTAAGGGAAAGTTTTGGCTGAGGAAGAGAGAAAAATAAATTTTTATAAAAGTTATTAATTTATTTAATTTTATAATTTGATTTATAAAATTTAATAATTTTAATAATTTAAAATTTTTAAATAAATATTTCATAAATTTTAATTTATTAAATTTTATAATTTAATTTTTGTATGGCAAAGAGAACAAATGAAAAACCTTTTCCACTTTTTTCGCAATTGAGTAGGTTGATGCTGTTAGTTACTTTATTGATTTCCATTAAAATGGAGCCATTTTTGTTCAGGAAGTGTTCCTCAAAAAAAGAAGGAAAGAAAAGTACAGTAAACCAATCATTAGCAACGATAAGGGGATGTGGAAGTTCTTTTCTTTCTTTTTCTTCCTTCGCTTTTGGCAAAACTAAATTCGTGAGGCTGAGAAATGAGAATGATAGCAACAAGTCACATTGAATACAAATTCATTCGACTTTGGTTACATAATCTTTTTCGTTCTTCACAAATTAATGAACTGTGATAAGCTCGAACCCATAAAAAATATACTGTGCAAAAATATAGAGTGGAGCAAAGTCAGGTATTTTTTTATGTAGGTTCAAGACTAAATATTATAAGATAAAAGAAAAAATTTAAATGATCGCACAATATATAATGTAAGATAGAATTTTGAGTGAGTGAAGTAATGACTTTTAAGTAATTTTTTTTAAGTAAGTTACTTATTTATATAACTTATTTTTACTGATTTAAAAGAGATAAGATCTTTTGTAAAATTTAAATTTTTAAAAATAATTTAAAAAATAAAAAACTTAAATAGAGCAAGTTATATAAGAATTTATTTAAAAAATTAAAATTATTATAAGTAATATATGAAATTTTATAAAATTTAAAGAGGAGCCAAATTGAAAAACTTTAAAATTTTTAATAATATATACAGCATTCTCAAAAGTTAATGAGAGCCCAAAATTCACCTAAACTTCAATGTAGCTCCACCATTAGTATCGGTATTGATATCTTGGACATTAATTAAGAGTATATATATCATAAAAAGGCCCATAAAAGTATATAGTCATTTAATACTACCTATCCCACTTCTATTTTTTTTTTTAGAATTCTACACGTATACATATAATATATACACACATATATATATATATGTATATATGTGTAATTATATAAAATTTTTTTAAAAAAAGCTTAATGGCAACCGCATAATGGATGCACATATAGACTAGAATTTACTATTTTAAAAAAATTGGAGTTTAGTTTATATCTAGTTAACTTATAAAGAAAATGCAAATGAAATTTGCACCCAAAAAAAATGTTTTTATGTATAGAAAAGCATGCGTATCACTTCTTTGAAGGTCTAAAGATAATATATCATATGAAGAATGGGTGTTGTGTTGAATTTTGAGACTTACAACTAATATTATAACGTATCTAAATAATTTGAAAATTACGACATTATTCTTTTAAAATGTGATATACATACAATTTTGTGCTATTTTCAGTTATAAACAGCTTATATTTATCCTTTGTGCAAGACTAGCTAGCTTCCATTACAAGGTCATTCTAATTTAATGGCATGGCTCGACCAACAAGTGCTGTGCCATGCCTTTGGACGTTGAGGAAGACTGCCAGATCAATTCAATCCATGGAGAGGCTCGACTGGACCCCATCATTAGCAAAAAACAGGAAATTGAAGTTAACGTGGAACATTGACTCCCTAGCTTTGGGAGTGTGTCATAAGTTATGAAGTATTAAAATTTTATTTTAATCAATGTATTTATATTTGTACACTTATTCGTAATAGATATAAAATTTAACTAATTGTTACGTAAAAATTTTGTATTGGAATTGATATAACAATATGTAGTCTTCTCCCTATAACTGTATCCATGCAATTTTAAGCCTAAGTTGATACTTTTGTTGAGTAGCTGATGCCGCTTAGGTCAGAGATTGTTTGGCATCTATGATTTTTTTTTTTGGTTATGCCCTGATCGTAATCTGTGACTGTCCAGCTGCCTTGCCTACCCTGATTTTGCTTAATGAATCACATGTTATTCCTTTTTTCGACAAAAAAATGAAAATAAAATTAAAAAAGCTGAATATTAGGTTCGAATGGAAGCGTGTTAAGTAGTTTTGCACTGCTGTGACTCCAGCCATTGTTAAGCAGTTGTAATGTCAACATTAACACTATAAAGTAGGCATGGCCCGACCAACAAATGGGTCCAAATGCAATTAGTGCACATGCCTTTGGACGTTGACGAAGACCATGGGCTCAACTGAATCCATGGAGACTTCACACGTAGGCTGGACTGCACCCCACTATTGGCACAAAAGAAGAAGGAAATTGTTGTCATCTTGGAAAATTGATTCCATTAACTTTGGGAGGATTTTCTAAGTGGATGCTTTTGTTTAATATACGGTTAAGGTTAGAGATTTGTTCTTGTGTCTGCCTTTTGTTTTGGCTATGTTTTGTCTGTAAATTTTTTAAGCTGTTTCAATTTTTAGCCGCATATATGAGTTACTTTAATTTTAATTTAAGAAATCTCCTGTCATTTGCATCATACAAACTAAAATTTTAGTTTTGTAAACTGTGAGAAAATCTTTTGAAAAGATTTATTCATTTCAATTTTACAAGGTCACACAATTCATTTCAATTTGTGTTTTTAATTAAGTTTCATATCATTCATAAATCATACAAAAGGATATATATATATATATATATATATATATACCTTTGTTTTCTTTATTGAAGTTCTGCATATTATATATATATATATATATAATATGCAGAACTTCAAGAAAGAAAACAAAGGTAGTGCAGGTTTCAGAGATCGTAATCATCTTCCACTATCAAAGGCAATTTCTACACGATCTATCATACTGTCATGCCCAGTATTTTGAAAGTTGCTGCTATCTCCATATTCATAAGTGGAGATGTTTCATGAAGGAAGTGTTGAGTCTTCTCCATAATATTGAAGTTGAGGTCTTCATTTATAGACGGATGTTTCGCCATTGTCCTTATTCCCTCTAACTCCATTGCCACTTCCTTCATGCTAGGTCTCTCTTCCCCCTTGAGCCTTAGGCACTTGGCTGCAAGTGTAGCAACTAACCTAACCTCCTCCTTATTTCCTTCATTCAAAATGCCACTTTCAAGAACTTCTAACAAGCAATCATCATTCAAGCAAGACAGAAAATACATAGCAAGATTTCTTCTCTCTTCCGGCCTTTCAAATGAAACTGCTTTCTCCCCCGTTAGCAGTTCTGCGAGCACCACTCCAAAGCTATACACATCGCTCTTTATAGTCAATTGGCTTGTTCGCATGTACTCTGGGTCCAAGTATCCAAAAGTTCCTTGCACCATTGTGGCTAATTCATTTTCATCAAGTGGAACCAATTTTGAAGCTCCAAAGTCAGAAACTTTGACTGTGTAATTCTCATCCAAAAGAATGTTGGTAGTCTTGACATCTCTGTGAATAATGGGTATGGAGGCTGCAGAGTGAAGATATGATAATGCTCCTGCGGCCTCTGTTGCTATCCTTAAACGAGTTTTCCAAGATACATTGGTGGCCTTGTTTTTGTTGGGTAAATAATCAAAGAGGGTGCCATGGTTAACGAATTCATAGACCAATAAAGGCACTTCTGTCTCCAAACAACAACCTAAGAGTTTGACCACATTCCTATGATTGATTTGTGACAGCACAATTACCTCATTAATGAACTGCTTGGTTTGGCTCTGATTCAATACTTTGGATTTCTTGATAGCAACAATCGTATTATCTGCTAGAACTCCTTTGAAAACAGTGCCAAAGCCTCCTTTGCCAATGATTAAGCTCTCATCATAATTGTTGGTGGCTTTTCTCAGCTCCTTTGCTGTGAAAATTTGAGCTGCTCGGGAGGAATTGTCTCTTGCAGAGAGTTGCTGTTGCAAAAGGATACCACCATTCTGTCGAAAGAATTTCTCTCTTAGTTTCATGAGTTTCCTTTTCTTGTATATTAAGTATAGCCAAGATATGCCCACAAACAAGGCCACAAATACTGCCATTGCACCTGCATTTATTTTTAAATAAATTAAAAAATTAACCATGAAACTTTCATTTTAACACAAAAAGTAATTGTTATGTGGGTGAGTTAGTTTCAGCTAGTTAGTTTTTTAAGTACTTGCTTTGTAATGTTTAAGTTTAAATTATTTTGCTAGCAAATTCTGTTAACAAAAAAATTTATAAATACAATTATAAACTTGTGACATGTCTTAATTTTTAGCAACCTCCATACACCAAGGAGTAAAGTGAGGGATCCGAGGAACAGTCCTAAAATCATATCACAACGAAATAAGTAATAATTACTTGTCATATTTATAATGAATGTAACAGACTATATACATACACGCACATTAAACTACAATATCCTTATTTCAATTTCAAATTATGAGTATTCATAAAACAAACCAATAATATTATCATATGTGGCTTATGTTAACTTTATAATGAACCATTCATTGGCACATATTTTTTTGTTTTATTTTTTAACTTTTCTCTTTCTATTTTGATACACGTCTCTATGACTTTATTTACTTTCTTCTTTCTAATTGACATATATTCCATCTTTTACTTTTTACACTTTTCTCTTTTTGTTTTGGCGTGCCTCCTTATATCCTTCTTAGTTTTTTTCTTTTTAATTTACACAAGCCAATTCAATAAGCAGCAAATTTTTTAGTTGAACAATTATTGTACGGTGAGTTATGAGTAGTTATACTTTGTTTAGATAATGACTACCTGTACTTGTATCTATTTGGCTAGAGATTTCCAGTAAGCAGTTTGGTTTAAAAAAAAAAATTCTTACCGACGGCGACCATGAATAAATACAGCCCCTGTTTTCGGCGGCATCCTCCTTCCTTTGTTCCATTTCCGGATTGTCCCCCCGAGCAGAAACAGCGGAAAGATCCATCGGTATTGCGGCAATTCTGTTCACTTATGCAATTATGTCTTTTACTCGTACATTCATTAATATCTGCAATTTCTTGTCAAAGACAACCAGTTAATTGTTGGATTAAGATTACTTGTTATGAGTACCAACAGAAAGTGGTGATATTAGTATAAAACAAGAATTTTTAAGATGACAGTTTTAAATGCTCTTTTTATTAAGTATTTAATATGATAATTATTATTTTAGCTAACAACATTTCTAGTAAATTTTTTTAACATGAATTAAGCTTTAATTTTTTAAAATATTATCTTTATTCTCATTATATGTTATGTTCTATTAAAAATAAATTCTTTTTTTAAAAGTAGTTGATATAGTATCATTTATTTTATCTTAAAAAATAATTTTTATTTTATAATTAAAATTTTAAATTCAACATATAACACATGCTTTTAAAACTAATAGTTAGAAAAGCAAGTAGTGTAAGTTAAACTCGGTCAATGAAAACAACGGCATATATTATTATTGGAAAAACATAAATAAAGGATAAGATTTATTTTCACACTTAGTATTTATTTAATATTCATACATTTTAGTGTAGAGTTAAGTTTTAAAATTTAATTTATAAGATTTAATAGATTTAATAATTTAAACTTTATATTATGAAAATTAAATAAATATAATTATCTAAATGGTGAGACTCTAAACAAGAAGAAACTGAAACATGGGATATTGAGGTAAAAGGGAAAATACCTCGGCAACCATTGGGGAGGTACGGGTTTCCATCGTAACCTTTGTTACATCTGCATCGGTAGCCATTTCCACTCTCAGTGGGTTCACAATAACTATTGTTCTTGCAGGCATAGCTGGAAGTATTGGGTGCATCTTTGCATGTCTCACCTCCGACAGCCCAATCAACAACCAAGGGATACTCCTTATCCGGGATCTTGCCCCTGTGGAAAGTGTAAGAGCCCTGTTTGACAATAAAAGTATAGCTGCACCGCTTGAACTCATGCGTATGTTCGAAGTTGTTGAAGGTGTCTGCTTTTATACTAATATTCTTCATTCCAAGAGGGAGATCCACCTGGCAACATCCTATCCCGAACAACTCCCGTTGTTGAGGTCATCTATTATATCTGGACTGCCGTCACATCTTGTTAAGCAGCCGGTTGAATATGTAGTGCCGTTTTGAAAGCTATTGAGATAGCCAATAGTGTCGCAGCCAACGGTTATGAATTTGTTATGCTTGCTAGAAATGGTAAAAGCATCCGTTTCGAGAGAGGGTCCATCTCTCTCGTTAATAAATACTTTTACATATCCGGGTCCAATAAAGCAAAGCTGGGAGACCAAAAATGATATGTCCAAATTGCCCTCCGATAATGATATGCTTAGAACTAGGACTTCGCCGGTACGTAATGTGGAGTTGTCGCAGGTGAGTTCAAATGACTCCTCCAAGAAACAGTTCTCTCCTGATTCAGATGAATTGCCGATGCCAAATGGATATGGGACTGGGACACCCCCACAAGTGTTGTCGCAGCCAGGCAGGGCTGAGTCATCAAATTCACCTCCTGCTGCTGCTGCTGCCGCCCCCAACATAATCACCCACACCAGGGCCCCTTGCGCGTGCCACGCCTTCATCCCCATCTGCCTCAAATTTAATATTTCAAAATTAATATATCGAAGTTTTAGTTTGCAAGAAATTAAAAGGCTAATTGAATCAAAATCAAAGGAACTCAAATATGCAACGGAATAACAAAATAACTTAAAAATAAAATAATCACACAAAGATTTGATCAAGTGTAATTTGACAATAAAGAATAAACACTGGCAAAGACAGTAAGTAAAAACCAGAGTGAGAATAGAAGAGAGCGGGACACCAAGTTCAGCTGGATGTATAGCCCCAGGATTACATTCAGCCCCCAAGCATAAATCTTGATAAAGTCTCTTCAAGTTATGCTGGTATTTTTTGACTCAGCTTCTTCAAACTACGGATTACTGAGAACAACCACGAGCCAAAACAAAACATGCTAAGAGAGCACAACCTCTTTGGATAAGATTAAATGTTAAATGAAAGAGATTTGCTCACCAGAAGAGTGGATATCACTTTCGAAAGCATACCACTTCTTAGCTCCGCTTAATCAAACAGAATTTGAGTTTCACTTTTGAAGCTAAAAGTTAGAGCACTTAGAACCCTTGAGAATTTGAAATTTTCTTGCTTTGGAAGTTGGAGTCAGTTGAATTGGTTGTTCTTCACTTGGATTCTTCAGCTATTTATAAGACTTAGGATAAAATATTATTATTATTCAGAGCTGTCTACGGTACAATTTTTCTGGCCTCATGGCACTGGTCTTACAGCCAATAGGAAGATAACACATGGCATGGGTATCATGCTTTAACAATGCATGTGCTCTTTTTTAAAATTTTCTGCTAAGCTGCTAACAGCTTAACCTTTAAGATAAGAATTTATGATTTTTGTTAAAGTAAGAAATTAATATGTAAAATTTAAGATAAAATGTATTAAATTTTTTATATTTTAAATTATATCTAAAATTTTTTTAATATTAATTGAGAGAAATTATTTAAAAATTATATAAATTATTTTTATATATTCTAAATTATTTTTAAATTATTCTTAATTACTATAAATTATTTTTTAAATTATTCTCATATATTTTAAATTATTTTTAAATATATTAAATTATTCTTAAATTAGAATATGTGAGATAATTTGTATAATTATTAGAATTTAGGAAGTATCTTGTCATAATTAATATTATAAAAGATTGAGAGAGAAGTTTTATAGAAAAAAAGAAAAAAAATTTAAGCTTTAAAGAGAAAAAGAAAATAAGAGAGAGAAAAGTTTTATTGAGAGCATTAAAAACAGATAAAGAAAGAGATATTTTTTAAAAAAAAATAAAGAAATATGCACGAGAAAGAGAAAGAGGGTGTTGGGAACAGGGAGAGAGAGGAAGAGAGAGAGTATATTAAGGAGAGAAAGAGAAAGAAAAATGCAGGATAAAGAGAAAAGTTTTAAAGAAAAAAAGAAAAATAGAAAGATAAGTTTTAAAAACGTGGGTGTGCATTTTAGAAAAAGAAAGAGATGTGTTAGAAGAAGAGAAAAAATAAGTGTGTATGTGTTTAAGGAGATAGATAAAGAAAAATTAAAGTACTAAAGAATTTAATATACGTTACCTTAAAAATTATGGCTCTATCTTCAACCGCTAACAAGTTACTGACATGAATGGGTATTATTCAATCTTGAAAATGTCAAATTTTTTCATGTAGCCATCAAAGATTTAAAAGACTAGTACGTACCGATGCCATTCATTAGGCATGGTACCTAGTCATGCCCTTATTGTTCACTGTAGCAGCTTTAAATGCAATTGGTGTATATACTAAAAAGCCAACTAAAAAAACTGCATGATTATCAAAAGAAAAAAAAAACTGCATGCAATTTGTCCATACTTTAAGTGAGATAAGCTGTACATAAATGCATATATATATATATATATATGTATTATAATTTGGTCTCATTATTATTTCATTTTGTGTTAAGATAGTCTTAATAAAAAATTTTCGTGACTAGTTTCAAAACAGACTAGTTGGAAAAGCAATAAGAAAAGAAATACAGAGTTCAACATCACCTTTGACTTGGTTTACCATACTTTAAATAAAATCAGCCAACATATTAGTGTTAGTGGCAAAGTTTGAAGTATTTAAAACTTATATTCAAATCTTTTTATCAGTTTATTTTAGTAAATAATTTATAAATATTATTATAAATTTTTATTAATATATGATATACCTTAACCTCAATACGAAATATCTTTCTCTTATCATAAATTTTTGTCTTAAGGAAAGAAAATTGAATTTCTACTTGTATGAATTTTTTTACTACATTAATTTTGTTTGATAGCAGCTAATTTCTATTTTTTTTAATTTCCTTAAGTTGCATTCAGATAATGATACTAGCGATTTGATCATTAAAGAAGAAAGATTGTAACTGCTTTGAGTGAGAGATGGCATATATAAATATTTATTTATGGAGGAAGATAAAAGAAAATAGGGATGACCCTCTTTTGGGGGATCTGCATCCAATTCCATTGGACAAAGATTTAGTTGGATAAGATTTCCGACCAAGACCCATTATTGCACTTTGTACTGTGTACGTCGAGGAGGACTTGGATTGGCAAGTTTCGATGTCTCAATGTCAATACGTTTGCTACGTTTGACCCGAGCTCTTAGTTTAAGTGATCACTTTGTTGGTTCTTATTTTTGAATTTACGAGTTTAATTATTTTTTATCACAAATCATTACACTTTTTTTATAAAAAAAAAAAAAAAACTTTTGCTACATTTTGATCAGAAAGGGATTTAATTAAGAACAAAGACTTTGTAAAGTCTATATATACATATAAATATATATATATATATATGTAGACACACGGTCCTCTTAAAAGAAAACGAATTCTATGCAAAGAGAAGACTAGTATAAGATAAACACCGTTGATTTGTCAAAAGCGAGTGCTACGTGAAGACAAAGACCTACCTTGTCTCTATTCCGCGTGAACTGACAAAGCAAGGCTCTTTAATTAAGTTTTGAATAAATGGGTTCTATTTCTAAGGTTGCGACAAAATAAGATGCTGCTCTTTCTTTGGTGTAATTAAGGTGGAACCGTGGAGATGGTGACATTGTGTGGTAGTGTATTGGCAGCGTTCAGCCCTGAAACTCGGAGTACTGGTAATTGTTACGTCCGGTAAATTTTTAGGGACGATTTAGTTTGTCTTATCCTGAATTTGGAAGTCTTTTGCGACCTCACAAGTGATCCAATTCTTTTTATGTTTTTTGGTAAGGAAACGGGGCCAAGGGCCTGGATCTAATTCTTTTTTTTAATTAGTTCTGATTGTACATTGAGTCATCATCAAGACATCAGACGTACGGAACACGCCAATGGAGATCCAAAGCTGCATAGAGCAGAAAAAATTGCATTTAAGAGACTCTGAATCTACCCTAACACTGCAACCCAAGGTGAGAGACCTTCTTTTTACTCCTATCTTTTATGAACAATTAGTTATATAAAATTTCATATGAAGGAAATTCTGTACTTGTATTTGTTTATAAAATAAGGTTCGGGCAAGACTAAGGTACCTTAGTTCATACCCAAGGTACTGGTACTCAGGCTATTGTTGTATTCTTAGCCATTTAATTTAATTGGTGCAATTATAACCATTTATTTATAAAACTAGCTACTTAATGAGCCAATTTGTGAAAAAGACCTAAAAAGTGTCGTTACTTCTATCAGATTTGTATTAATGCTTCTATTTGCATCGACAATTTTTTTTTTTGTGCGTTACTCACCAATGGGTCTATTAATTAATATTTAAGATATTTTTTGCAAATGAGTTACAAATCATTTTTAATCAAGATTAGAGAATTTTATACTAAAAAAATATCATACTGGATAATTTATTGATAATTGGAAGTCATAAAAAATGTTTTAGTCACTTCTTGCAAATTAGAAGCATGAAATAATTGTTAGAAAATTTTATAATCTTTTATTTCAAAATAAAAATTTATAAAAATATATAACAAATTAGATTTTTTTATTGTTACATAAGTATATATTATAGTAAATTTGTATAATTGTTAATTAATATGAGCACTTTTTTTTTATATCTTCATATACAATTTAACAATTTTGCATTCACATAAAAAAAGCAATTTTATATGTTTTTATATTTCTGCTTTATATGGGATGCTTATCAAATTGGAGAGAGGAAAATGTAAAAAATGACATAAAAATGCATGTTAAAATAAAAATAGAAAAATGACAAAAATAAGGCATAAGAATATATGTCAAATCAATAATTCAAGTTATGATATTACCAGATATCATGTGTCAAAATCTTATTTATTGAAGGGATGGGTACTGGTACCCTAGAAATGAAGTAACGGTATCATTGAATAACCCATAAGATTATATAATCATTCAATACTCACCTATTTTACTTTTTTTTTTTTTTAAAGTTTGCACTTATACATAAATATATAAATTATGTAAAAAATTAAAAAAAAATTAAAGGCAACCGCATAATGATTGCACATATAGGCTAGAATTTTAAACTGTCTAAAAAAAGCTGGAGTTTATCTTAATGACAATCGCATGATGATACACATATAGACTAGAATTTAATAAGTCTAAAAAATGTGGAGTTTAGTTTATATCTCGTGACTTGCAAGGAATGTAAATGAACTCTATACAAAGAAATGTTTTTATGTATAGAAAAGTAATCTCTTCTGCCAAGGTTCAAAAATAATATTGTATGGAGAATGGGCGTTTACTTGGATTTTGAAACTTACAAACTAGTATTGTAACGTATCATATCTAAATAATTTAAGAATTACACTTCTATTCTTTTAAAGTGATATGAATATAATTTAATGCTATTTCAGTTATATACACAACTTATTTCATCTGCTGTGCACGACTGGCTAGTTTACATAATAAGGTCATCCTAAATGAATGGCATAGCTAGCTTATATTCATACTGAGTACAAAGTTATATAATTATTATATAAATATTTTATTAGAAAATTAATATGCTTGTACCTGCATCTCTAAAACTTAGGTGCTAAATTGATTCTTTTGTTGAGTAGCTGAGACGGCTTAACTTAGAGATTTTTTGGCGCCTATGATTTTTGCTTCAATTATGTCCTGTTTGTGATCTGCCATTGTGCAGCTGCCTTGCCTTTAACTAATGAATCCCATATTATTCCTTTTTTTTCAACCAAATACTCACGTGGGCGAAACAGTGTTCGTAGGAAATCATAAATGAAAAAAATGAAAGAAAATTTAAGGTGCGTAATCCAAATTATTCATGGGATCCAACGCTGGGCCAAGTGGCCAACCTGCAACATGTGTAACACGTGAAGTCACATGGGTTTTAAGTTGTTTTAAAAAAAGAGGGAAAGGACAGCGACGCCGTGGTCAATCATCTGCAACGTACAATAATAACATTTCCATCTCATGCCTGCACTAACTACATTCGGAAGAGTCCAGTTCTAATCCAAGGATTGGGATAATAATTGGGGGACGTGGAGCTGCTGCTCATGCTCTTGTAAAGGGCGCCATAGCTATGGCCTCTGTTGTCCTTCCTACACTTTTATCAAGTTGACTGGCGGGGCCCACGTTTTCCATAGCTAAAATGGCAAGGAAAAGTTTTCTCCCATTGAGGCGAGAAAATTCAATCTTTACCAAATTTTAGAAAAGTTATTCATTTATTAAATTTTAAATTATAAAATTTAATAATTTTAATTTTTAAATAAAAATTTAATAATTTTTTTTAAAATAATAATAAAATTACTGTAGCAACTCAGCAAATAAAAAGCCGTTACTTTAAATAACAAGAGTAATCGTGCTCTTACCAAGAGGTTTTAATATAATTTTTACAAAATTTATATATAACCATTACTTAATTAAGTTTTATAATTTAAATGATAATATTTAATAAATTTTAGAATATACAATTTTTATAAAACTTAATTTATAAAAATAAAATTATCAAAATAATCCAAATGATTCATGGGATCTAATGCTGCACCTGCAACACGTATAACACGTAAAGTCACATAGTTTTTAAGGTGTTTTTAAAATCACAACGGGGGTAATTAAAAAATAAAAATGAAAAATGTTATGTTGGCTGGATTTCATGTTGTCCGGTTTTTCTGCTGGTGTTTTCAAATAACCATTTAAAGGATTGTGCTGTCTCACCAAAGACCAGCATCAAAAGATACAACCTTTTATAATAATTAAATCCTGTAAATCAAGTACGGGGTCTATTATAAAACTTAATTTATAAAAATAAAATTATCAAAATAATCCAAATGATTCATGGGATCTAATGCTGCACCTGCAACACGTATAACACGTAAAGTCACATAGTTTTTAAGGTGTTTTTAAAATCACAACGGGGGTAATTAAAAAATAAAAATGAAAAATGTTATGTTGGCTGGATTTCATGTTGTCCGGTTTTTCTGCTGGTGTTTTCAAATAACCATTTAAAGGATTGTGCTGTCTCACCAAAGACCAGCATCAAAAGATACAACCTTTTATAATAATTAAATCCTGTAAATCAAGTACGGGGTCTATATACATTGTTAGTGATAAATGCCGTATTGAAAAGTAACTGCATCACAGAAAAAAGGCATAGTCAGTGGTAGAGCATAATAAAATGTTGGATTCTCTTGCCTTTTGCTTTGAAGATAATGTTTTTATCCAACCTAGTATGACCGACGTTAGATTTTCCACCCACATATCTACTTATCAACCCAAAGGATGCTTTTGGTTTGAAACTAGAATAATTTGCTAAATCAACTTTATAAGTTTGAACTGAACACACCTTACGTTAAATTGCCAATTTGTGTGTAGTCTCTAAAAGTATAGTTATGTTCATCAACAAAGTCATGAACTTCATATTTCTCAATTTTACCTACATATGTGATACCCATTCTTCCTGGATAATTAGTTTTAATCTCTTAGCGTGGGTTCTTACAAAGATAATCTCTTTTATCGTCTTTACGAAGACTCTCTTTGCAACAAACAAACTGATATGAATGTTACAATTTCATCCTTTTTTCCTCTTGTTGAGCCAACCTTTTCAAACACTGCACTCAATTTTTGCACCATAGTTAATCCAAAAGTTCTAAGCTTGCTCTCCATTATCAAATTCCATTTTCTTCTAGTTTAGGCTTCCAAGATAGAGTTTTAAGAAAATAATTTTAAAATATCTCCTTCCCATTTCAGTCTAGGATTTTAAGAATAATTTTATAAAATAAAAAAAAGACTTATATCATCTAGGTGAACATCTATTTATTTTTATTTACAAGGACATAACTTGTTTTTTTTTATTTTTTTAAAAAAAGATGAAAAATTTACAAAAAAGTGTAGATTGCAAATTTTATTATTATTATTATTATTTTTTAATCAACACTCTATCCTTTTTTTACTATATTTAATACAAAGACATTTTTTTACTATAATCTCAATAATACCATAAACACTAAAAACGTGACAACAAAAGAAAAGAAGGGAAACCAGTATACCTTTCGACTCCAAATGCAATAAGGAGTGGGCAGACTAGAAGCAGTCGACAACTCAACGGCTACACAGGCGCAACGTCGAATAGTCACAAACAGAGGGTCGTGGGGCAGCAGCCAGGTCTTCTAATAGCACAACAGCAACATGAAGGTTCTCTCTGGCGATGGCAGTGGCGCTGCAGTGAAGGAAACACACAGCAACAGTGGTGACGACAACAGCGATTGTAGCAACAGCAAATACAAGTTTCACGAAGGAAAAGGTAGCATAGTGAGACTTGACTTTTCTAGTAGCGATAGAAAACAACGCTGGTCAAAGTTTGGATTTGCTGGTCTTTCCAAAGGAAGGATAACAGTTATGCTTGGTAACGATGAGGATGCTCGAGTAGGTGGCATTTAGCTTTGGTAATGGGCTGCAAAGTAACAATGGAGAGGAACTGTGTTGGAATATGATCATAGAAGTGATGCTTGGGAGGGAGTCAGGACAGGTTTTCAGTTTGGTCTTTTGGGAAAGGATGGGGTTTGTGGAAAGTGAAAGGGAATGACCATATGAAATCGATGGATGCTTGCTGTGTTTTTTCTGAGGAGAATGATATGGACTATTTATAATGGCACAATTGTAGACTTTTTTCTTTTTTGTTTAATTTTTATTTTCAATTCTTATCTTCTCACCTTTCAATTTCTTTTGAATTTACCTAACCTTTTTAGATTCTCCTTATCATCTTATCCTCTTTTCCTTTACCTATCATTTTCTTACCTTCTTCATCATTTTCTTATCTTCTTTGTCCTTCAATCATTCATTCATTCATTTTTTTTATTCTATTTCTTGATTTTTGGTTTTCATTCTTGGGCTTATTTCAGTTTTGGTTTATTTTGGTTGGGTTTATTTTGTTTCAGACTTTTTGGTTGGGTTTGATTTTTATTTCAAGCTTTTGGTTGGGTTTATTTTGTTTTTTGTTTTTGGTTGGTTTTGATTTTTATTTTTATTTTTTAGGACTTGGATAATATTATGTGTTTACAATACTCATGGATTTGGTATAAGTAAAATGAAAAAAAAAATTGTTAGTAAAAAAAAGAATTTTACAGATGGATTTTCGCTATCCTTTTGTAAATTTAATGTAATATTTTGTGCTAATAGTCAATAAAAAGTATGCATTAGAATTACTAAGAAATTGATCCCTCAGTAATTTTACCAAAAGATTTTTTAATAGATAATCTAAAATTCAAATTGGTGTAAAAGAGAGGGAACGTTTTTCGAAAGAATTACTAAGGCATTTATTCCTTGATAAAAATACAACATTTTACTAAGGGATTAAACCCTTAATAAATCTATTAGACAATTAAAATTACACTTTTTTTCCCATTTCATTAGTCAAAAATTTGTATCAGTAGATAAATTATGTGAGTAGTAAAAAATACTTTTTTACACAATTTCTAATGAAATTCTAAAGGGTTATCGATAGATCTAATGGTCTGTGGATAAATGGTTAATTGACATCACCATTTGCAAGAAATCTTGTATGTTTCCCTAAAAGATTACCAGTGGATCCACTAGATTTAGCAGTAATACTTGTCACTTCAATGTAACAACTTAACTTTTGCAATAATTATGTAGAAAATGTTGCATTTTTGGGATAAATCTCAAGATTCATTGGTAAAACACGATGTTATACATGGACAAACTTAATTTTTTTTAAAAAAAATTTCAATGTTATTATTGGATTGCTCCATCAGTAACATTTAGAATAATCCATTGTTGCTTTAATGTTACCGATGGATGTCAATCCATCAATAACACTCATTATTTAAAGAGGAGCAAGATCATCACCCTCGCCCTCACTCCCTTATTTCTCGAATTTCTCATATATCCTCTTATTCTTCAATAGTTCTTTCAGCTTTAGGCTCTTTTTGTACTATTTTTTTTGCAAATCATTGGTGATTTTGGCCTCATTTAATTTATTTTAAATAGTTTCACATATTTCTTTCAACGTATTTACTATTTTACTGCAAACATTGGTGGCTTTATGATTTGTGTATTATTTTTCTTCTTCTTCTTCTAATATTTCTATTTTATTTTGATTTTAAGCCATTATGAAAGAAATTGTGATTGCTACATACTCTCTTTTTTGTTGGTTTTCAAGTTCCTCCAAAATTAGTATTTTGTGAGAGTTATTTCTTTTTTACTTTTGAGTATGTGCAATAATCTTTTTAATATTAGATTTTTCGCACTTGGATTTAGCATTTGTAAGGGTTGTTTAATTTGATTTATATTATTTCTATCCAAGGTTAATATTTTTTTCAAAATTTTTTTAAAGTTATTATACTATCTCTATGTTTGTTTGTTATTTTCTGCTTTTAAGTATGTAAATTATGTTAATTATTATGACTTATTTTTTTTTTATTTCAATCAATAGATGTCCATTATTTGTTATAACTGAATTTTTGTATGTTGTCATGGCTAGGTTTATATTGTTATAACTAAATTTTTGTTTAGTGTTATAGCTAATTTTATGCAAAATATTATGACTAATTTAATTTTTTTAAAAAGAATTTTTTTACTGAGGGATTTATTCCTAATAAAAATACAAAATTAAGTTTTACTAGGGAATGAATCCCTTGATAAATTTAAAAATATCTTAATAAAATAATTTTTTATAAAAATATTATATTTTACTAAAAAAATTTATCGTTAATTTTGTGATAGATTAAAAAATTTATTGGTAAAAATTTTCAAGATCACGTATACTATGAAATTTCATCCCTCAATAAATTTATCAGTAAAATATTTAATCAATGAATTTTTCATTTTTCTGACAAAAAATTCATTGGTAATGAGCCATTTTTTAATAGTAAAAAGTTGAGTTTACTAACAAAATTTTATGCAACCACAATTGTTTATATTCCAAGACTCAGAAGTTAGAAATTGTTCTATTATTGAAGGGGGGAAACAGACTTCTACTAACTAGCAAGGAAAGGGAACAAATTTGCCTAGACTACATATGCATCATATTCCTATAATAAGTAACTGTGAGGAAGGAACTGAATTTTAATTTTGTTTCTTTTATAGTTGTATGTTTTTAACATTGTAATAGGAGCAAAAAGAAGAAAAGAAGAAAAGAATAAAACATAAAAAACAGCTATTTCAATCCAAAATATTTTCAAAGCAAAAATATCAATATAAATCAAGTTGGTTCGCATGCAAGATATGTTCAATGAAGTCCATATGTTAAAACGGTTTTTGTCACTTTACTTTGCCGGAGATGTGAGTGTTGGGGATGGCGGAGGTAGAGAAGGAGTTGCAGATGCCATTCAGGATGGTGGAGTGCTGGGTCACAAGTGAAGAAGGGGGAAGGAAAAAAAAATGGCGAACAGTTTTACCCAAGAAAGAGACAAATAATGAGGCACAAGTTTTGTGCATATTATTCTCACATAATTATATAAAATTCTGTAGATAATGTGAGTTTTATATCATTTAAAGATTCTCATATAATTATATACTAATAATATATTTAAAATTATGTAAAAATAATTAATGTCACTGCACACAAAATAAATAAGAATATATCCTTATTTATTGTGTATGATATGTGAATAAAAAAATTATTTATCAAAATAGAATTATTAAAAAATATAAATTTTATTATTTATTAAATATTTATTTAAAAATTATTAAATATATTATATTTTATAAAATAAAGTATGAGTGTGATAAATTTAAAAATTTTCTATCCAGCATTTAGCACCAGCTTTTGCGATAACTTTGTCGAAAATATACATCTCGTCCTCTATAAATAAAATGAAGTCCGCGGATGAAAGAGTGGTTGTGGGATAAACTGCGTTGACCCGGCGAAAGCAACTGATATGTGAGGAAGACTTATCTGATTTCAGTTCCACGTGAACTCACAAAGCAAGGTTCTTTAGAGTTTGACAATCTACAGTCATGTAGTTATATTATTCTACTTTTATAAATTAAATTTTATAATTTTTTTAAAAAATATAAATTATCAGATTTATTATATTCTTAAATTATAAATAATTTATAAGTTGATCAAAGGAAGAGCACAGCTCTAATCCATGGATTGTGATAATAATTGGAGGACGTTGAGCTCCCGGACGTGTTTTTGTTGAGGTTGCCATAGCTTTTGCCTCTGCCGTTCATCCCCAACCTTTATCAAGGAATATTATTATTTGCACAATAAAATTTTGAACTCTTTTACATAATTTTTTATATTCTAATTTTTTAATTTTTAATTATCATATATATAATCTCTTTACGCTATATTTTATATGTAAAAAATATTTTTACACTTTTAATTACATTAAATAAAATTTTACATTTTACAAATAATACAAATTACTCCCAATCGTTTGTTCCTGGCCCCAGGTTGTTCACTTCAGCAATTTCACCCATAGGAGTTTTCCTCATTCAGTGGCGGAGTGCTGGCGGTGTGGCATGTGCCACCGCCAGTGCCGATGGTCTTGGCCCAAGGCCGGGAGAGGGGCTGGAAAAAGCCCCGCGACTTGCGTCCCTCCCTGCACAGGGAAGGAGTCAAGGAGATGGGTTCACGTGCAGGGAGAAAGATGAGAGCATTGCATCCTTCGTAGGTACGATCTAGCAAAATTCTGTCAAAAATAAATTAAAAGATTATGTTTAAAAAATGAAACAAAAATAGTTTTGAATTCAAAAAATTTTTTAAGAGTTTTTGATACTATTTTAAAAAATTTCTGATACAGAATAAAAATTTAACTGCATTATTTTTATTATTTTTTTTAAAAAAATATAAGAAAAGATTCCTTTATAAAAAAAATAACTTAACTTGACAATTTAGTCCAAAAAAATTAACATTTCTTACAAAAAAATTTTTGAGTTTTATTAGAAAAAGATCAAAAATTTCAAAGTATTAAACTTATGAATTCTGAATTTTATATCAAATCTTTGAATTTGTTAACACAATTGTTCCATTATGTCTACGTAGCAAATGGACTGATTCCACCAATCATAAAGCAATAATTTTTTAATTATGACTGCGTTTACTTGATAACAAGAATGTCCACATAATTACTTTTAATTTTTTGATAAGTTTAAAACGTGATACTTTTAATTTTTTAATCTTTTTCTAATAAAACTCAAAATATTTTTATAAGGAGGGCTAATTTTGTTAAATTAAGTTATAAACTTACATTATTTTTTATAAAAAAAAATCTTAATATAAGAAAGCAAAAAGAATATAGTTAAATTTTTTATTCTTCATCAAAAAATTTTTTAAATAGTATAAATTTTTTTTAAAAATTTTTATAAATTCATATATATATATTTTATTTTATTTTACACAAATAAAAATTATCTTTAATATATTTTTAAAAGAGTTTTACTAGGGTGCATCGCACTGTATAAAAGGTGCCATGCCCCCATCGCGGGTGCAGGGAGGAAACCCATCTCCCTCCCTGCTCCTGCGGGTGCAAGGAGGGACACAAGTCCCAGCCTTGGGCTGGGACCTCTTTCACTGGCAGTGGCACAGTCCACTGTCGGCACCCCGCCACTGAATGAGGAAAACTCCGATGGTTGAAGTTGTTGAAAGGTGAACGACCTGCATTTTGGGTCACTGACGAAGTAAACGGATTCAAGCGGATGGATAATTTACACCATTTACAAAGTGTAAAATTTTATTTGAAACAATTAAAAGAATATAGATATATTTTGCACATGAAGTATAATGCAAAGGAGTTATGCATATTTTGCCCTTAATTTTTTTATCCAAATGTGTATAAAATGTGCACACTTAATATGCACAAAGTAGATCAATACTTTTGTCTTTTTTCTGTAAAAATGTAATATATGAGAATTTAGATCTTCTGTTTTTTTTTTTTTTGATGACTTTTTATTTATTTTTTTTATAATTTAATATTTGAATTCTAATTTTTTCTTACTATTTTTTTGTCAATAAATTTTCTTTCCCTCTCTCACTTATAATCTTTTGTCTTAATAGCAAAGGATTCTTATCCAAGATGTGAAGTGAAAAAATTAGATACATAATTAAAATAAATTAATAAAAATAAGCCTACACATTATAAAATAAAAAGGTAGAAAGAAGTTATAAAATACAAAAAAAAAGACAAATTCGTGGGTAAATGGTGGCCACGTTTTCCATTGCTAAAGCCTCAAATGGTAAGGGAAAGTTTTAGTAGAGGAAGGGAGAAAATTAAATTTTTATAAAAGTTATTAATTTATTTAATTTTATAATTTAATTTATAAAATTTAATAATTTAAATTATTTAAATTTCTTTAAATAAATATTTCATAAATTTTAATTTATTAAATTTTATAATTTAATTTTACTATGGCAAAGCCAACAAATGATGAACCTTTTCCACATTTTTGGAATTAAGTAGGATGATGCTTTTAGTTACTTTATTGATTTCCATTAAAATGGAACCCATTATTAATCAGGAAGTGTTCCTCAAAAAAAGAAGGAAAGAAAGGTACAGTAAACCAATCATTAGCAACGACAAGGGGATGTGGAAGTTCTTTTCTCTCTTTTTCATCCTTCACTTTAGGCAAAACTAAATTCGTGAGGCTAAGAAATGAGAATGGTAGCAGCAAGCCACATTGGATAAATTCATTCGATTTTGGTTACATAATTCATTTTGTTCTTCACAAATTAATGAATTGTGATGAGCTCACACCCATAAAAAATATACTGTGCAAAAATATAGGGCCGAGTAAGTCAAAAAATTTTTTATATAAAGCTAAGATTAAAGATAATAAAATAAAAAAAAATTAAATCACCGTACAAAATATAATTCAAGACAGAGTTTTGAGTGGATAAAATAATGACTTTTAAGTAATTCCTTTTACATGAGTTATTTATTTATTTAGAGGAGATAAGATCATTTGTAAAATTTAAAGTTTTAAAATAATTTTTAAAAAAATAAAAATTTAAATAGAACAAGTAATATAAGAATTAATTTAACAAAATTTAAAATTATTATAAGTAATATATGAAATTTTATAAAATTAAAAAAGGAGCCAAATCGGAAAACTTTAACATTTTTAATAATATATACAAGATTTTTAAAAATTTATGAAAGCCCAAAATTCACCTAACCTTCAAGGTAGCTCCGCCGCTAGCATCGGTACTGATATTCCAGACATAAATTAAGGGTATATATCATAAAATGACCCATAAAAGTATATAATCATTTAATACTTACCTATCCCACGTCTATTTTTTTTGTTTTTTTAGAATTCTACACTTAAACGTGTGTGTGTGTATATATATATACATATTTATATACATGTATATATATGTGTGTAATTATATAAAAAATAAAAATAAAAAACTTAATGGCAACCGCATGATGGGTGCACATATAGACTAGAATTTATAGTTTTTAAAAATTGGAGTTTAGTTTATATCTAGTTGACTTATAAAGAAAATGCAAATGAAATTTGCACAAAAAAATGTTTTATGTATAGAAAAGCATGCGTATCACTTCTTTGAAGGTCCAAAAATAATATATCATATAGAGAATAGTTGTTGTGTTGAAATTTGAGACTTACAACTAATATTCTAACGTTAAATAATTTGAGAATTACGATATTGTTCTTTTAAAATGTGATACAATTTTGTGCTATTTCAGTTATACACAGCTTATATTTATCCTTTGTGCAAGACTAGCTAGCTTCCATTACAAGGTCATTCTAAATTAATGGTATGGCTCGACCAACAAGTGGTGTGCCATGCCTTTGGACGTTGAGGAAGACTGCCAAATCAACTCAATCCATGGAGAGGCTCGACTGGACCCCATCATTGGCAAAAAATTGGAAATTGAAGTTATTATGGAACATTGACTCCCCAGCTTTGGGAGTGTGTCATAAGCTATGAAGTAAGGGTGGGCATTGAGTGGAACAGTTTAGGTTGGAATAAAATTTTCTCAATCCGGTTGAACCCAATTTCTCATTTAATTAGTCCAACCCTAACCAAAATGATCCTTCAAACTAAGATTTTTGGGTTAAAATAACTTAGTTTTATTTGGGTAGGTTAGTTTGGGTTAGGATGGGCCGAAGAGTGGAGACCTGAGAACTGCCAGACGTAAGGCAAGCGGAGGCGAGCTAACAAGGTTCAATCGACTATTGAGAACTCAAAGTCTCGAAATGTGATGACCAGACAAGAGAGGGACCGAGACTGCTCAGACAAGAGAGGGTAGTCAACGTCGACTATCAGAGACGATGAAATAATGAATGAGACTCATCACTTGCGAGAGAGGGAGTTGAGGAACAAGAGAGGACCTAGGAGCGGCACTGGAGCCGTGGAGCTGCTTGAGGAATATTTAGGATAAGTTACAAAATAATGTCATTTTGTAGAAGTAGAAATATATATATATGTAATTTTTTTTAGGTTGTCCCGGCAATCCAATGGGGAGGGAGTAAAAATTCAATCCCACCTAATTTATCTTATCTTAAACTAAAATATTTTAATATATTTATTTTATCCCATCTTAACCCAGTCTTAAATTTTTTTTTATGGTTTGGAATGAGTTGAAACGGTTTGACCTGAGACGATGCCCACCCCTACTATGAAGCATCAAAATTTTGTTTTAATCAATGTATTTATATTTGTACTCATATTTGTAATAGATATAAAATTTATATAATTGTTACATAAAAATTTTGCTATGAAATTGATCTAACTATATGTAGTCTTCTCCCTATAACTGTATCCATGCAATTTTAAGTCTAAGTTATACTTTTGTTGAGCAGCTAATGCCGCTTAGGTTAGAGATTGTCTGGCATCTATAATTTTTTTTTTGGTTATGCCCTGATCGTAATCTCTGACTGTCCAGCTGCCTTGCCAACCCTGATTTTGCTTAATGAATCACATATTCCTTTTTTCAACAAAAAAATGAAAATAAAATTAAGAAAGCTGAATGATAGGTTCGAATGAAACCGTGTAAGTAGTTTTACACAGCCGTGACTCCAGCCATCGTAAGCAGTTGTAATACCAACATTAACACTATGAAGTTCAACTAAAGGCTATGCCATTAGAGCACATGCCTTTTGACGTTGACGAAAACCATGGGCTCAACTGAATCCATGGAGACTTCACACGTTGGCTGGACTGCACCCCACTATTGGCACAAAAGAAAAAGGATATTGTTGTCATCTTGGAAAATTGATTCCACTAACTTTGGGAGGGTTTTCTAAGTGGATGCTTTTGTTTAATATATGGTTAAGGTTAGAGATTTTTTCTTGTGTCTGCCTTTTGTTTTGGCTATGTCTTGTTTGTAAATTTTTTAAGCTATTTTAGTCTTTAGCTGCATATATTAGTTACTTTAATTTTAATTCAAAAAACTCCTGTTATGTGCATCATACAAACTAGAATTTTAGTTTTGTGAACTTTACGAAAATCTTTTGAAAAGGTTGATTCATTTGAATTTTATAAGGTCACACAATCCATTCTAATTTGTGTTTTTAATTAAATTTATACATTATTCATAAAAATCATACAAAAGGATATATATATATATATAAAATGCAGAGCTTCAATAAAGAAAACAAAGTTAGTCTAGGTTTCGGAGATCATAATCATCTTCTACTATCGAAGGCAATTTCTACACGATCTATCATACTATCATGCCCAAAATTTTGAAAGTTGCTGCTATCTCCATATTCGTAAGTGCCGGATGTTTCATGAAGGAAGTGTTGAGTCTTCTCCATAATATTGACGTTGATGTTTTCATTTATTGAAGGATGTTTCCCCAATGTCCTTATTCCCTCCAACTCCAATGCCACTTCCTTCATGCTAGGTCTCTCTTCCCCCTTAAGCCTTAGGCACTTGGCTGCAAGTGCAGCAACTAACCTCACCTCCTCCTTATTTCCTTCATTCAAAATGCCAATTTCAAGAACTTCAAACAAGCAATCCTCATTCAAGCAAGACTGAAAATGCATAGCAAGATTTCTTCTCTCTTCCGCCCTTTCAAATGAAACTGCTTTCTCTCTTGTTAGTAGTTCTGCAAGCACGATTCTAAAGCTATACACATCGCTCTTCACAGTCAATTGACTCGTTTGCATGTATTCTGGGTCCAAGTATCCAAAAGTTTCTTGCACCATTGTGGCTAATTCAGTTTGATTAAGTGGAACCAATTTTGATGCTCCAAAATCAAAATTTTTGACTATGTAAGTCTCATCGAGAAGAATGCTGGAAGTCTTGACATCTTTGTGGATAATGGGATTGGAGGCTGCAGAGTGAAGATATGATAGTACTCCAGCAGCCTCTGCTGCTATCCTTAGACGGGTTTTCCAACATACATTAGTGGCCTTACTTTCATTGTGTAAATAGTCAAAGAGGGTGCCATGGATAACAAATTCATAGACCAATGAGGGTACTTCTGTCTCTAAACAACAACCTAAGAGTTTGACTATATTTCTATGATTGATTTGTGACAACACAATCACCTTGTTAATGAATTGCTCAATTTGAGTTTGATCCAATACTTTGGATTTCTTGATAGCAACAATCCTATTATTTGCCAGAAATCCTTTGAAAACAGTGCCAAATCCTCCTCTTCCAATAATTAAGCTCTCATCGTAATTTTTGGTGGCCTTCTTTAGTGCTTCTGCTGTGAAAATTTGAGTTGCTTGAGAGGAATTTTCTCTTACAGAGAGTTGTTGTTGCAAAAGGAAACCACCGTTCTGCCGAAAGAATTTCTCTTCTAATTTCATGAGTTTCCTTTTTTGGTACATTAAGTACAACCAAGATATGGGCACAAACAAAGCTACTAGTCCTGTTACTGTACCTGTATTTTATTTAATTTTTAAATAAATTAAATTTTAAACTCTGAACATAAAAGATAATTAAAATTATTAGTAAAATTATCTTACCAATAGCAATCCTGGTAAATAAATCTTGTGGCTGCTTTGGTTGGCTTTTTCCTTTCTTTGTTCCATTTCCGGATTGCCCCGGGCAAAAACAGTAAAAAGATACGTCGGTGTTGATACAATTCTGTTCAGAAATGCAAGTATGTGTTCCTCTTGTACATTCATTAATGGCTGCAAAGTAATTAATTAGTTCTTTCTTGCAAAGTAAAAACTTTTTCCAACCCACCGCTAAATATCTAGAGTAAATGAGTGTGAGCCATCTAATTTGACCATCAATTATCTGTTGTTTATAGTAGCGTTTCCTATTAAAGCTAGGCACTGCTGCTAATGTTTTTTTCTTCTCTGATATTTTTAGCTTCAAATCAGATAAATGAAATAATTTATACTATATATAAACACATAACATAAGTCAAAAAATTTTGATTTATAACATTTTTTAAAAAATCTTATTTATCAAATATTTTTTATAAATTGAAATTATATTAAAATTTAGTTATTTTTAATCAAATTAAATTTTATTTTTTAAAAATCTCATTATAAATATCATGTCTTATTAGGAATGAAATTCTTCTTTATAATTTTTTAATATGATTTTTTTACTATATATTTAAGACATCATTAACTATTTTGTTTAGGAAGCTTATAACAAGATTCTTTTTATAGATTAAATTCTAATTTTTTGAAATTATTATCTTACTCGTATAATGTGTGTTAAATGTTATATTAAAAATCAAAATTTTTTAATTTTTTATATTCTATTATTATTAAGTATTCAACATGACTCTAAATATTTTTCATTAAGTATTTAATATGATTAATTATTGTATAAAATTATAATAAATATTTTTAATACAAATTAAATTTCAAAAAATTATTGCCTTTACTTTCATCATATTAAAAATTAAATTATATTTTTTGTTTAAATAATATCAATTATTTTATCTTAAAATTTATGTAATTTCATAAACTTTTTTTCAAATCCAATATAGAATGCATGTATTCTAAACTAGTAGGTAGAGAGATCGGTCAACGAAAATAGTGGTATATGTTACGGTCTTTTTATTTTGTATGAATTTTTATTTTTACATAATTTTTATTTTACAAAATTAAAATTATTATTTTATAATATATCTAATATATATATCTCAAACAAGATATGAATATTTTAGGTTTAAATCCCAATCTTACGATCATAAGTACGACTGTTGCTTTAATCTTAAAATGGAGTTATTTTCCCTTCCTAAACTTTTCACTTGAAAAAAATAAATGAACATTTTATAACACACCAGCAACATTTTCCCATATTATTATTGAAAAATTAAAAACAAGAAGAAAGTCAAATACAAGAGATCGAGGTAAAAGGGAATTTACCTCGGCAACCATTGGGGTGGTATGGGTTTCCCTCGTAACCTATTTTACATCTGCATCGGTAGCCATATCCACTTGCAGAGGCGGGTTCACAATTGCTATGGTTTTTGCAGGCACAGTTGGAAGTGGTGGGGACAACTTCACGTCACATTTCCCACAGCCCAATTAACAACCAAGGGGTACTTTTCTTCGGGAAGCTTGTCCCGTTGGAAATGATAAGAGCCTTTTTTGGCAACAAAAGAATAGCTGCAACTGTTGAACCTCGATGTATAATTGTAATTGTTGAAGCTGTATGCTTTTATGGTGATATTCTTCATTGCAAGAGGGACATCGACCTGGCAACATCCTATCCCTGAACTACTCCCATTGTTGAGCTGATCAATGAAATCTGGACCAACATCACATCTTGTTAAGCATCCGGTTGAGTATCTGGTGCCGTTTTGAAAGCTATTGAGATAGCCATACGTGTCGCAGCCAACGCTTATAAACTTGTTTTGCTTGCTAGAAATGGTGAAAGCAGCCATTCGGAGAGAGGGTCCATCACTATCTACCGCTATCCCTGATTTGTTGTAACAAACCCGGGAGACGGGAAAGGAATCTTCCAAGTTACCCTCCAATAATGATATGTTTAGAATTCGGACATTGCCGTTCCTTAATGTGGAGTTGTAGCAGGTGAGTTTAAATGACTTTTCCAAGAAACAGTTCTCGAGATGAATTGCCGATGCCAAATGGATATGGAACTGGGACAGCCCCACAAGTGTTGTTGCAGCCAGGCAGGGCTAAGTCATCAAATTCACTGGCTGCTGCTGCTCTCAACCTTGCTAATACAATCACCCACACCAGGGCCACTTGCTTGTGCCTGGCCTTCACCACCATCGGCCTCAAAATTAATATTTCACAAGATGGGATAACTGGTTATGTCTTTGTTCTAAAGTAATATTTTAGAAGATGGGCTGGCCAGCTGGGTATGTCTTTGTGCTAATGCAGATTACATAATTAACTATATATAGATGTATATAAAGCTTTGCAAGGGATAATTGACAAGGATGTAAACTTGAGTAAATAAGCAAAAAATCAAAGTTTAATTTGTTTGACCTTGTAAATTTTAAAAGAATGAACTTTTTTAAAACATTTTTTCAAAATTAGAAAACTAAAGTTTTCTCAATTTATGCATGAAATTAAAATGCTTATTGAATCAAAATCATCGTAACTTAAATATGCAACAAAATAACAAAATAACTTCAAATAAATAATCTCACAATAATCATGTAACTTAATTAACAAGGAAGACCAAACACAAATAATAAGTGAAAGAGTTTGGGGATGAGAAAGTAAGACACCAAGTTTAATTAGTATACTGGTTCAGTCCGCAAGCATAAAGCTTGAGAATATTGTAGTTTTCAAAATCTCTTAAAATTATATGTATTTTTTAATTAGTTTTCTTCAAACTACTGATTTTACAGAGGATATAACCAGGAACCAAAATAAAACATGCTCAAAACAAGCCACACCCACTTCGGATAAAAAAACATGAAGGAAAAGATTTGCTCACCAATAGAGTGGATATCACTTTCAAAAGCTTACAGCTATTTAGCTCAGCTTCATGAAACAATATTATGAATTCCCCTTTTCAACCTAAAAGTCGTGCACTTAAAACCCATGAGAATTTGAAATTTTCATGCTCAGAGAGATCGAGTTGGTTGAATTGGTTATTCTTCACTTAGATTCTTCAACTATTCATAGACTTACGATGGAAATGATCGGAATTATTTGAAGGTGAAGAAATTAAATACTTTAGTTTGAGACGAGATTTGAGTTGAGACTCTTCAAAAGTTTAAATCAATTTTAATTTAAAATGAATTTAATGGTTTCCAAGCATTCATTAGTATTATTCGTTGCAACACGACACATAATAGAAATTTAAAAAAAAAACAAAATAGTATAAAAAGATAAAAAAGTTTGGAAAGAAAATGAAAATAAATTATCATCATTGAAGTTTAAAGATAAAACTAGACACCACACAAAAAAGTTGTATGTCTTACCAGGAGAAGGAACTAGGTTTGATGAATGGTTATATATAAGTGTTAGTACTCCAGATTAATATAAGATTAGTCATTTGTCATTGTCTAAAATTAATTATGAAATTTTCTATGCTTTGTTCTGGTTATTGCACTTTATTCTTATTTTTATGTTTTTAACATTTTTTATTTTGTCTCACTATGATTTAACATGTGATCAAATAGGATCCATAAAGAAAAATAGTTAGTGACGGTTAAAGCCGTTATTTAATGGAAGGTTTAAAAAATGTATACCACTTTTATAGAAAAACGATATAAAATTGATATCTTTTCTAGCGTGAATTTAAGGTGTTAAAAGAAATTTTGTAAGAATTTAAAAAGAAAAGAATTTACGGAATTTGAGATTTTTCAACAATATCTCAAGCAAAATTATCTCACACTTCGAGAATCCCTAAAAAAATATTATTGCCTCAAGATTGTAAATGTCCCATCGCCATTGAAATGATCTCTTGGTTAATCCATCGTTAAAAGTCCAAATTCTCTTGTTTTAGAAAGAGTGAATTTGACTAATCAGATTACCCAAGCTTAAAAATATCCAAACTTAAGACTAACCCAAGCTTAGACCGAAGACTTAGCAGAAATGAAGAATAATATGCTAACCACGTCCAGCCCAAGCTCAAGACTCAATCAACCCAAATGTCCAATCGCGTTACCCACTTCTACGCCAACTATGTAATCGGTCCAAATAAAGTAACAGGCCCAAAAGTATCTAACCGGTAAGCCAATCTTACGGTGAAGTAATGGGTCTTGAGCACAATCATTTCAAAGGCTAGGATATTAAAATGGACACAAAATTGAAAGAAACTGGGCAATGAAAACCATGTAACATACTGAGATGAATAATGATCTTGCTACGCCGTTAACTTTACGTTTTTGGTTACGTCGATAGACGTGACTGAATCTGATTAATTTTTTTATTTTAAATTTAATTAAAATTTATTTTACCGATTAGATTTATAACATAAAAAAAAACATAGTGAAAACATGCAAATAAATAGCAGCGCTCTACTGAGATATACAGCAAGACAGATAGAATTTCAGGAGCCAAACACAGTCACTCAAATCATTCACAACTTACAGGAGAAGGCAAAATAAAGCTTACCAAAAGAATTGTTAAGTTCCTTCAAGCTGCCACAAAAGCTTAGCATTACCTCTCCAAGCAACCAATCCCAAAGCAATAATTATCACTCCCTAACCAGCGAAATTCAGACTTTGGAGTGAGACATGGCAAAATAAGAAAAACGGAGCATTTCTCGCTCCAAAATAAGAAAAACAGAGCATCAATGGAGAAAGAGATAGTGGGAAACCTCTGGAAAGGTGGCAGAGAAGCGTAAACTCAAGCAGCAACGGAGCTTAGTAGATTATGCAATAAGAAGAGGCACAAGTTGGCAGAGAGTGGAGTTATGGCAACTCTATTTTCTATGCTTCATTCTCAAGACTACGAAGCCATTGAAGCTGCTCTTTATGCTCTTCTCAGCCTTACCTTTGGTGGTGAACGGTTGGTTCATTCACCCTCTTCTGAGTTCCTATTTAAAGTTTGTAACTTCAATTCCTCTTTAGTTTAGTTTACTGGATTTCTCACAAGTTACAGCAACTCTAACCGAAACTTTCAATCAATTTTTATAGAAACAAGATTCGGATCGTGAAATCTGGCCAGTGTTTTTGTAATTGATAATAGAGTTTTTTTGTAAAAGGATAAAAACATAAGGTGATTATTTATATTTTAATTTATATTTTATATATAAATTTGTTGACTTATTTCACTGTATTCACACATTAAATAAGATAAAACAAATTAATTCATATTTTTTTGCATTTTAAAAAAATATAAGTTGATTATTTATATTTTATACATAAATTTGTTGGAATTTTTTTATATGAAAGGGAGAAAAATAGATATAAAATTTAAAAATAATAATATAAATTAAATTTTATATATTATAAAATAATAATTAATAAATTAATAAAAAAATCAAGATACACGTATCCGTAAGTAGTTGGTGCCTACGTTTTCCACTAAAACGTTAAGGGAAAGTTTTGCAGGGAGGAAGCAAATTAAATTTTCATAAAATTTTAAAAAGTTATTGATTTATTAAATTTAATAATTTTAATAATTTAAATATTTTAAAATGTATTTTTAATATTATTTATTTTATAAAAATAAGAATACTGAAAAAAAAAATGATACTAATGAGGCAAAGCCACCAAATAAAGAACCTTGTTCACTTTTTTGCAATTGGGTCCAGATTGATGCTTTTAGTTACTTTATTCATATCTACTAAAATGGAAACATTATTACTCCGTAAATGTTCCTCAAGAGAGGAGGAAAAAGAAGGTAACAATAATCCTATCATCAACAACGACAAGGGAATGTGGAAGTTCTTTTCTTTCTTTTTCTTCCTTCACTTTCCGGCCTTCACAAATCAATGAATGGTCATGAGCTCAAACCCATAGAAATTAAACTGCGCAAAAATATATGGTGAGAGTGTGGGAATTAGTACCTTAAATTGAGGGTAACGCAAAATGAACCATAAAATTATATAATCATTTAATACTTATCTATCCCACCATTTTTTTTTTTAGAATTCTATACTTATACATAAAAATATATAATTATATAAAAATTAAAAAAGCTTAGTGGCAAACGCATAATGATACACATATAGACTAGAATTTAAACTGTCTAAAAGAAGTGGAGTTTAGTTTATTTCTCGTGACTTACAAAGAATGTAAATTTTATCGGATGTCCCCGAAGGGACTACAAAGAATGTAAATTGAACTTTGTACAAAGAAATGTTTTTATGTATAGAAAAGTAATCACTTCTTCCAAGGTTAAAAAATAATATTGTATGGAGAATGGGTGTTGTGTTAGATTTTGAGACCTACAACTAATATTGTAACGTATCATATCTAAATAATTTAAGAATTACACTATTATTATTTTAAAGCGATATGCATACAATTTAATGTTATTTCAGTTATATATATAAGTTATTTCATCTGTTGGACACGACTGGCTAGCTTACATGATAAGGTTATACTAAATAAATGACACAGCTAGCTTATATTCACACTGAGTACAAAGTTATATAATTATTATATAAATATTTTATTAGAAAATTAATATCCCTGTACATGCATCTCTACAATTTAGGTGCTAAGTTGATACTTTTCTTGAGTAGCTGGGCGGCTTAGCTTAGAGATTTTTTGGCACCTATGACTTTTGCTTCAATTGTGTCCTGTCTGTAATCTGTCATTGTGCAGCTGCCTTGCCTAATCTTGTTTAATTAATAAATCACGTATTATTTTTTTTTAACCCAAAAATGAAAATTAAATTAAGAAAGTTGAATGGGGTCATGTTAGTAGTTTTGCATAGCTGTGACTCTAGCCATTCTCCTACAGTAAAAGGTAGGAAATCATGAATGAAAAAAATGAAAGAAAATTGAAGGTGTGTAATCCAAATGATTCACGGGATCCAATGCTGGCCCAACCTGCAACATGTGTAACACGTAAAGTCACATGGTATTTAAGGTGTTTTTAAAAAGGAAAGAAAGGACAGGGACGTCGTTGTCAATCATGTGCAATGTACAATAATAACATGTCCACTTCATGCCCGCGCTAACTACATTGGAGGAAGAGTGCGGTTCGAATCCAAGGATTGGGATAATAATTGCGGGACGGGAGCTCCTGCTCATGCTCTTGTAAAGTGCGCCATAGCTATGGCCTCTGCTGTCCTTCCTATACTATTATCAAGTTGACGGGCGGTGCCCACGTTTTCCATAGCTAAAATGGTAAGGAAAAGTTTTCTCCCACTTAGGCGAGAAAATTCAATCTTTACCAAATTTTAGAAAAGTTATTCATTTATTAAATTTTAATTGAAAAATTTAATTATTTTTATTTTTTAATAAATATTTAATAAAAATTTATTTTTAAAATAATAATAAAATTAGTGACAAACTCAGTAAATAAAAAAGCCTTTACTTTAAATAACAACAGTAATATTATTCTTACCAAGAGATTTTAATATAATTTTTACAAAATTTATATATAACCATTACTTGATTAAGTTTTATAATTTAAATGATAAAATTTAAAAATATAAAATTTTTATGAAACTTAATTTATAAAAACAAAATTATCAAAATAATCCAAATAATTCATGGGATCGAATGCTGCACCTGCGACACCTATTACACGTAAAGTCACATAGGTTTTAAGGTGTTTTTAAAAATCACAACGGGGATAATTAAAAAATAAAAATGAAAAATGTTATGTTGGCTGGATTTCATGTTGTCCGGGTTTTTCTGCTGGTGTTTTCAAATAACAATTTAAAGGATTGTGCTCTCTCATCATATAAAAGAACAGCATCAAAAGATACAACCTTTTATCATGATTAAATCCTGTAAATCAAGTGCAAGGTCTATATACATTGTTAGTGATATATGCCGTGTTAAAAAGTAACTACATCACAGAAAAAGGCATAGTCAGTTGTACAGTATAATAAAATGTTGGATTCTCTTGCCTTATGCTTTGAAGATAATGTTTTTATCCAACCTAGCATGACCAAAATTAGATTTTCCACCCACATATCTACTCATCAACCCAAAGGATGCTTTTGGTTTGAAACTAGAATAATTTGCTAAATCAACTATAGAAGTTTACACATTATTCATAAAAATTATACAAAAGGATATATATATTTATATATATAATATGCAGAATTTCAATAAAGAAAACAAAGTCAGTGCAGGTTTCGGAGATCATAATCATCTTCCATTATCGAAGTCAATTTCTACATGATCTATCATACTGTCATGTCCAGTATTTTGAAAGTTGCTGTTATCTCCATATTCATAGGTGCCGGATGATTCATGAAGGAAGTGTCGAGTCTTCTCCATGATATTGAAGTTGAGGTCTTCATTTATCGACGGATGTTTCGCCATTGTCCTTATTCCCTCTAACTCCATTGCCACTTCCTTCATGCTAGGTCTCTCTTCCCCCTTGAGCATTAGGCACTTGGCTGCAAGTGTTGCAACTAACCTCACCTCCTCCTTATTTCCTTCATTCAAAATGCCACTTTCAAGAACTTCATACAAGCAATCCTCATTCAAGCAAGACGGAAAATGCATAGCAAGATTTCTTCTCTCTTCTGGCCTTTCAAATGAAACTGCTTTCTCCCCTGTTAGCAGTTCTGCGAGCACCACTCCAAAGCTATACACATCGCTCTTTACAGTCAATTGACTTGTTCGCATGTACTCTGGGTCCAAGTATCCAAAAGTTCCTTGCACCATTGTGGCTAATTCATTTTCATCAAGTGGAACCAATTTTGAAGCTCCAAAATCAGAAACTTTGACTGTGTAATTCTCATCGAGAAGAATGTTGGTAGTCTTGACATCTCTGTGAATAATGGGTATGGAGGCTGCAGAGTGAAGATATGATAATGCTCCTGCAGCCTCTGTTGCTATCCTTAGACGAGTTTTCCAACATACATTGGTGGCCTTGCTTTTGTTGTGTAAATAATCAAAGAGGGTGCCATGGTTAACAAATTCATAGACCAATAAAGGCACTTTTGTCTCTAAACAACAACCTAAGAGTTTGACCACATTCCTATGATTGATTTGTGACAACACAATTACCTCATTAACGAATTGCTTGATTTGGCTCTGATCCAATACTTTGGATTTCTTGATAGCAACAATCGTATTATCTGCTAGAACTCCTTTGAAAACAGTGCCAAAGCCTCCTTTGCCAATGATTAAGCTCTCATCATAATTTTTGGTGGCTTTTTCCAGCTCCTTTGCTGTGAAAATTTGAGCTGCTTGGGAGGAATTGTCTCTTGCAGAGAGTTGCTGTTGCAAAAGGATACCACCATTCTGTCGAAAGAATTTCTCTCTTAGTTTGATGAGTTTCCTTTTCTTGTATATTAAGTATAGCCAAGATATGCCCACAAACGGGGCCACAAATACAGCCATTGCACCTGCATTTTATTTTTAAATAAATTAATAAATTAATAAATTAACCATGGAACTTTAATTTTAACACAAAAAGTAATCGTTATGTGGGTGAGTTAATTTCAGCTAGTACGTTAGTTTTTAAGTACTTGATTTGTAATGTTTAAGTTTAAATTATTTAGCTAGCAAATTCTGTTAATAAAAAAATTCATAAATACAATTATAAACTTGTGACATGTCTTAATTTTGAGCAACCTCCATACACCAAGGAGTAAAGTGAGGGATCCAAATAACAGTCCTAAAATATATCACAATGAAATAAGTAATAATTACTTGTCATATTTATAATGAATGTAACAGACTATATATGTACACACACATTACACCACAATATCCTTATTTCAATTTCAAATTATGAGTATTTATAAAACAAACCAATAATATTATCATATGTGACATATGTTAACTTTATAATGAATCATTCATTGACGCATATTTTCTTATTTTATTTTTTGATTTTTCCCTTTCTATTTTGATACATGTCTTTATGACTTTATTTACTTTCTTCCTTCTAATTGACATATATTCCATGTTTTTCTTTTTACACTTTTCTTTTTGTTTTGACGTGCCTCCTTACATCCTTCTTCATAATTTTTTTCTTTTTAATTTACACAAGCCAATTCAATAAGCAGCAAATTTTTTAATTGAACAATTATTGTACTGTGGGATTAAGTTATGAGTAGTTGTACTTTTTTAAGATAATGACTACCTGTACTTGTATCGATTTGGCTAGAGATTTCCAGTAAGCAGTTTGGTTAAAAAAAAAAATTCTTACCAATGGCGATCTTGAATGAAGACAGCCCCTGTTTTCGGCGGCATCCTCCTTCCTTTGTTCCATTCCCGGATTGTCCCCCCGAGCAGAAACAGTGGAAAGATCCGTCGGTATTGCGACAATTCTGTTCACTTATGCAATTATGTTTTTTACTCGTACATTCATTAATATCTGCAATTTCTTGTCAAAGACAACTAGTTAATTTTTAGATTAAGATTGCTTGTTATCAGTACCAACAGCAAGTGCTGATATCAGTATAAAACAAGAATATTTAATATGATAGTTTTTAATGCTCTTTTTATTAAGTATTTAATATGATAATAATTATTTTAGCTAACAACATTTCTAGTAAAACTTTTTTTAACATGAATTAAGCTTTAATTTTTTAAAATATTATCTTTATTCTCATTATATGTTATGTTCTATTAAAAATAAATTCTTTGTTTAACGTAGTTGATATAATATCATTTATTTTATCTTCAAAAATAATTTTTTTATAATTAAAGTTTTAAATTCAACATATAACACATGCTTTTAAAACTAATAGTTAGAATAGCAAGTAGAGTAAGTTAAACACCGTCAATGAAAACAATGGCATATATTATTATTGGAAAAATATAAATAAAAAAAGATTTATTTTTACACTTAATATTTATTTAATATTCATACATTTTAGTATGGAGTTAAGTTTTAAAATTTAATTTGTAAAATTTAATAAATTTAATAATTTAAATTTTATATTATAAAAATTAAATAAATATAATTACCCGAATAGTGAGACTCTAAACAAGAAGAAACTTAAACATAGGATATTGAGGTAAAAGGAAAATACCTCGGCAACCATTGGGGTGGTATGGGTTTCCCTCGTAGCCTTTTTTACATCTGCATCGGTAGCCATTTCCACTTTCAGTGGGTTCACAATAACTATTGTTCTTGCAGGCATAGCTGGAAGTAGAGGGCCTAGCTTTACATTTCTCATCTCCGACAGCCCAATCGACAACCAAGGGATAGTTCGCATCCGGGATCTTGCCCCTATGGAAATTGAAAGAGCCCTGTTTAGCAACAAAAGTATAGCTGCACCTGTTGAACTCATGCGTATATGTGAAATTTTTGAAGGTGTATGCTTGTATACTGATATTCTTCATTCCAAGAGGGACATCCACCTGGCAACACCCTATCCCCGAACAACTCCCGTTGTTGAGCTTATCCATGATAGCTGGACTACGGTCACATTTTGTTAAGCAGCCGGTTGAATATGTAATGCCGTTTTGAAAGCTATTGAGATAGCCATAAGAGTCGCAGCCAACGGTTATGAATTTGTTATGCTTGCTAGAAATGGTGAAAGCACCCAAAGCAGGCGCTTGGAGAATGGGTGCATCTTCATGATTAGTATCTCCCTCTAATCTACCTAAGGATGCATTAAAACAAACATGAGAGACTAAAAATGATATGTCCATATTGCCCTCCGATAATGATATGTTTAGAACTTGGACATTGCCGGTCCATAATTTGGAGTTGTTGCAGGTGAGTTCAAATGACTCCTTCAAGAAACATTTCTTACTCGTTATAGATGAGTTGCCAACGCCAAATGGATATGGGATTTGGACATCCCCACAATTGTTCCTGCAGCCAGGTAGGGCTAAGTTATCAAATTCACTGGCTGCTGCTGCCCTCAACCTTGCTAATAAAATTACCCACACCAGGCCCACTTGCTTGTGCCTGCCCTTCACCACCATCTGCCTCAAAATTAATCTTTCACAAAATGGGATAACTGGGTATGTCTTTGTGCTAACGTAGTATATAACCATGGCAGTTGCAGTTATCATTTTCCCTTTGAAAAAGGGTGCATGAGACAAGCGCACAATGGGGCCCTAGCATGTGCACATTTTCAGAAAAGCGGGAAAGGACAAGGTGTCGTCCTTGTCAATCCGCTGCAACGTACAATAGCATGCCACTCCATGCCTGCACTAACTACATTAGAGGACGACTCCAGTTCAAATCAAAGGATTGGGATTATCTTAATTGGGGGACGCGTAGATCTTGACATGCTCTTGTGGTCTTGTAGAGGTTGTGATGGATAAGAATGCTTTGATTGGATTCAAAAGTGAAGAAAAAAAAGAAAAAAATAAATATAAAATTAAAATATAAAAATTATAAAATTATAAAATATGTTTTAATATAAATTTAAAATTTTAAATAGAAATTATTAAAATAAAAAAATAAAAAATATATGATCCATATTCCATAACCATAGCATTTTCTGTTCACCGAGAAAATAGTAAGTGTAGGTAAGGAAGCATATGTACATATATAAAAAAGTTTAAAGGAAAAAAAGTAAAAATATAAAAATATATATATATAAATTTATTTATATTTATCATTAGTCAAATTATAAAATTAAAATCATTATTATATTACTGTGGCAATGCCAGCAAATGAAAAATCATTTCCTTAAATATTAAGACTACGGTTATTCTTATTAAGAGATTCTAATATAATTTTTACTAAATTCATATATAATAATTAACTAATCAAATTTTATATTTTAAATAATAAAAGTTAATAAGATAAATTTTTAATACAATTTTTATAAAAAATAAATTATTAAAACAATAATCCAAATGGTTCATGCCGTCGCCAACGTGCAACATGTGCAACACGTAAGGTCACAGTTTTTAAGGTCTTTTTAAAAATCACTTTAATATTGTCACGAGTTTAGAACGGGGATAATTAAAAAATGAAAATGAAAAATGTTATGTTGTCCGGCTTGCTCGGTTGGTGTGCTTCAAAGAAAGTTTCAAATCACATTTCAAGGATTGCGTCGTGTCATCGTAGAAAAGAATAGCATAAAAGTTACAACTTTTTTTGTAATGATTAAATCTAGTAAATACAACAAGGGACCTACATGTATTATTAGTCCTATATATCGTGTCAAAAGTAATCACATCACAGAAAAAGGCATGGTCAATAATATAACATAATAAAATAATAATAAGGTTATTGTCACATTTTTGAAACCACACATTTCTTATGACTTTGAAGAAAATAATAAAATACATTATTTTATTTCATCTTTTTATAACAGACGTTGCCCCACAGCATTGGTTTAGAAACGTAGCATTATCATCTTCCTAAAATAATGGATCCTGTTGCCTCTTACTTTGAAGATAATGTTTTTATCCAACCTATTATAACCAACGTTAAATTTTCAACTCACATGTCTACTCATCAACTCAAATGATGCCTTTGTTTTGAACCCAGAGTAACTTACTAAATCAACTCCATAAGCTTGAAATGAGCATACCTTAGGCTAGAATGCCAACTCGTGTGTAGTCCCTAAAAGATGAAGGGCACGGTTATGTTCATTAACAATGTTTTAGACTTGATGCCGGTTCCCTTGTAGCTTTTCGGTTAAAGAGTCTTACTCTTAATAAAGAAGCCCAGGGTTCAAACCAGCACAGAAAATACGGTGCTCCTATTCCCAACCACAAAGTTATAGACTTGATATGTTCCAATTTTACTCTAATAGTAAGTACACTATACAGAAATATTAAGTTGAAGTTTCAACTTCAATATTCTTTTTCATTACTTCTGTAGACACCTAATTTTGTCTGGATTCTGAAAAATTAAAGTGGACCCATTTATAAGTTCTAAATTATTTTGTTTAAATATATATTTTTTTTAAAAAAAATAAGTTGAATGGAAATAAAAATTTTAAGATGTATTTTGGGTCCTAAATATGAATAATATAATTTTTTTTAAAAGAAATTTAAAAAAAATTAAAAAAAATTCTGAAAGAAGAAAAAACCAAAAAAAAGAAGAAAAAAAAAGAAGAAAAAGTTGACAATTAATCCTACCTAATACGTGCATTATTGGCAGAAGGAAGTATGATAAGAAAGAGAGACCTAATGAAAGAAGAGGAAAAACAAACTAAAGTGGGCGTCGGTAAAAGAAAACAAAAGAAAATGGCCCATGAAATGAACAAAGGAAGAAAAGATGGCACGACATTATGAAGGGATAGCCATTCCATTATTCGGATACGAATCAAATGAGTGTCGGTAAGCCATGAAAAAAATCAAAGAAAATAATGAGTTCGAAGATGAAGGCAAAAAATGCGGAAGGTTAAACTCTACATAAGGGAAGTCTGAAGAAGAGAGAACACACAGCTCAATTTCTCTAAGAAATCTTCAAGTAAACCCGAGGGAGTAAGAGGAGAGAAAGTGCCAGGAATAGCAAGAAAACATAGAGAAGCAGTGGAAAGTAAGAAAAAAAAAAGAACAGAGAGAGTGACGAAGAAAACCAAGGAACCAGAGCTTCGCTTCTCATTTGCTTTAGCAAGGTTCTTACAATCAGGAGCTAGTGACCCACACACGTGAGCAAAAGGGTCCAAGCCGGGTGAACGCTTACAACCATAAAGTGTGGTGAGGAGAACGGGAGCGGCGACGACCGCCAGTTGGGGTATACACTCCTCTGTTTCTTTTGTCAAGTTAAGATTTTGCTTACTCATTGCTTGAAATGATATTACTGCATGGTTATAAGGATTGCATGAATGTTGGTTAAAGTATTTGAAACTTAGAACATGGAGAAAGTAAATCAAAACAGGTGCTGCATGATGGAGAGGCAACCATGCCTTTCTCCCATGCTGGCTAGCACCCCTTCTCGGCACGGTGGTGGCATGAACTGCCACCTGGGACCCACTTGTGGTGACAGAGATGCCGTATGTTGGGATGGCGCCGAAGTAACCCAACCTTTTGTCGGCAAAACATGCACCCCAAATTTATGCAAAACTGCACCTACGAGTGCAGTTTCTAAGGAAGAAGGGTGCACCATACCCTTCATGGGATGTGATGTACCCAATCACTCCCTCTTCAAAAATAAATAAAAAATAAAAATATTTTAGAAAAATAAAAAAAAATATGCAGTTAAAACAAGCATTTTTTAAGAAAATTTTTTGTACTAGTTACAAAAATTTTGGATAAAGAATGTAAAATTTAACTGTATTATTTCTGTCTTTTTATTTTGCTTCAAATAAATGTAGAAAAAAATTGATTTGGTAAAAAATTATTTTGATTGTGTCATTTAGTCTAGCAAAATCAGTATTATTTTTCAAAAATCTTGGAAGTCTAGTAAAGAAAATTTCATAAAATTTAACAGTATAACCCTTTAAATATATTATAAGTCAATTAAAAAAAAACAAAAGAAGGGGATAAAACGTGGAAGGGGCCTTTTAAAGAAAAAGAGTGGAAGGGGCCTTTTAAAGAAAAAGAGTGTCACGGTTTGGGCTCTTGGCTGAGCCCAAACCATGTTCTTTCCATGTTTTTAAAAAAAAAAAAAAAAGCAAATAATCCAAAATCAAAAATATAAATAAAAATAATTAAAAAATAAAAAAAATAAAAATATTTTTGATAAAAAAATTAGAAAGGATATAAAGAGTTTTTTAAAGTCATGATGGCACAAAAATTTTAGGAAAATTATTTAAATTTTAAATTGTCCCTAAATTTCAAATCTTTGATTATCCTAACGATGGATAAATATAGCTGCCAGTCAACTGGCCGCTATTGAACTATCCTGAGGGAAATCATGTTGCGAATCTAGTCAGTTAACTGGCATGATTCTATTGATGCCTTAAAAATAAATTCCTGACGATAAATAAATATGGTTGTCAGTTAACTGGCTACTATATAATTATCTTAAGAAAAATTATATTATGAGTTTAGCCAATCAACTGGCATGACTCTATTAAGGCATTTACAAATAATCTCAAATCACATCACATGCAAAAATAAATTTATTTAATAAAAGTCAAAGTATAGTTTTAAAAACAAAAGCAACAAATACCAACGTGGTACCGAAAGGGCGTTGAAGGGTGCTAATACCTTTCCTACACGTAACCAACTCCCGAATCCATTTTTTTCTGTAACGCAGACCATACTATTCGGTGTCCGACTTCACCATTTCAATCTAAGTCGGTGGTGACTCTACCAAAATATAAAAATTTCCATATCTTTATCACATGGGATCGCCGCTCCGCGTCGCGTGTTGACAACTTCTATAATATCTTAAATTTAAGTAATTTATCAGCCACACTTTTAAAAATAAAAATAAAGTAGAAATAAATTTTGAAACATTTGACTATTTCAACTTTTATAATTGGTTAGAATATTACTTTTAAAAATGAAAATATTCAAAATCATTTTTAAGTGAGATAAAAGATCAAATCATTATATATGTATATATGTATTAATGATTTATTTTAAAAGATAGAAAGTAGTTGAAAGCGTTAATTTTAATTTAATCACTAACAGTTTGCAATTTTAATAATCCTACTTATTTTTGTATGAGTATTTTAATTTAAAATTGACATCTTTTGTAAAAATAATTTTAAATATATAAATTTTATGAAATTTAAAAATTATAAATATGTCAAACAATTATTATGCCTCTGCAACAATTTTAGTCAAGATTCTCTGTTGATGGCGAAGGTTCTTACAAAGATAATCTCTTTTATCATTTTTATGAAGACTCTCTTTGCAGACAAAATTGTATCAAGTTGCAATTTCATCCTTTTTTTTTTTCCTTGTTGAACCAACCTTTTCAAACACCACAGTCGATTTTTGCACCATAGTTAATCCAAAAATTCTAAACTTGCTCTCCATTATCAAATTCCATTCCCACTTTAGGCTTTTAAGATGAGGTTCAGGTACCATCAGAGTTCCTGAATCAATATAAGAAAACTATTTTCGATCTTAGAATCAATTGCAAATTTGTTTGAAACAATTTAAAGTAAAGGCAACATGTATAAAGACAACATTTTAATGAAGAACAAGAGTCAAAACCAGAGAGAGAGGTAAAGGTAAACTAAATCAAAGAAAAAAAGAAACTGCCAAAAACAAATAAACCTTATATATTGGATAAATTGAAGAGGAAAAAGAAGGGATTAGGTATGTTGAGTCATCAATGTAGAAACGTGGTTTAGGTGGAATGCCACACTAGCGTTGAGCTGTAATACTCTGTTAGAAAGTCAGTTACTTTAACCAAGCAAGGGTCAAGTGTCATGCAGCCTATATAAGACACGACTTTTTGTTCCATGAGACGAGGTTCATTTCATTTTTGATTTCTATTTTCTCAAGTTGGTATTAGAGCATTTAAGCTTGTGCGCAGCTTCAATGGCGGAAAATGCTGTTCCTATAAACAAGAGTTTATTAATTGCTTTCACTCACACCGTGTCCGTCAAATTAGATACGAACAACTTCCTCTTATGGAAGCAGCAAGTCCTTGCTACCATAATCAGCCATGATTTGCAGAAGTTCATCTTGGACGAACTAGTTCCACCAAAATTTTACATAGAAGTTGACATAGTAAGAGGACTTGTCAATCCTAATTTTTCTGAGTGACAGAAGCAAGACCAACTTCTATTATCCTAGATCTTGTTGTCAATGGCGGAATTGATCCTCATTAAGATGGTTAGATGCTGTACCACCAGGCAGGTTTGGGAAAGAGTTTAGATGCACTTTGCCTCACAGACCAAAGTTAGAAACATGCAGTTTAGAAGTTTACTCCACAACATGAAGAAAGGAGCCATGTTAATTACAAACTACCTATTGAAAACCAAATATACTGTAGATGTCTTAGCATCAGTAGGAAGCCCTATCATAAATTTGGATTATGTTGAAACTATCCTTGATGGTCTGCTTACATAATATGATTCATTGTTAGCCTCTTTACTCTCTAGGACATATGATCCTTTGGTTGATGAAATAGGGACAATGCTCTTAGCACGAGAAATTAGAATAGAGAGACACCTCAAAGAGGTTGATCTCTTAGCTTATGATTTGACTAAAGCACACGTAGCACAAAACAAACCAGTAACTTAGCAGTTTGGTTTTAGTCAAAAGAGACCTCAAGCTTCACATAATTCACAGTTCAATCCATCTTACTCACATTCATATCAAGGCAATTATAACAATCCTCATAAAGGTAGCTATAGAGGCAATTTTAATTCTAGAAGTAGAGGAAGAGGAAGAATAAATTCAAGAGTGAATGAGATGTGTCAAGTATATGGTAAAGTTGCATATTTGGCTTGGTATTGTCATTTGGGTATAATGAAAATTATCAAGGGCCAAGAAGTCAGTACTCCAATGACTTCCACTGATCTTCTTATGAATAAAAGTCACAATGGGCTCCATATTGACTTTCAATAGCATAAGAGTTCTTCTGATGTGTAAGGTTTCGTAATCAACAACAATTTGACCAAACCTCTTATCATAATAGCTTCATTGGCAGTAAAAGTCATGAGCAAGCTATGGTCGTTTCCTTTATAGATGTTGTTCATAGGCACTGGTATCCTAACTCAAGGACTACTAGTCACATTACCCACAATGCTAAGAATCTTGTAAGACACCATACGCTAGTCAAGAACAGGTTGTAAATGGTTGTGGATCTATTTGTATATTCGTCATGTTGGCCACTCTCACATTCAAACTACATCAGATAAACTTTTATCCCTTCAATCCTCACTTCATATTCCTCTCATCACCAAAAACCTGATAAGCGTATCTAAATTAGCTAAAGATAATAATATGTTCTTTGAATTTCATGCTAGCCACCGCTATGTCAAATCATAGGATTCAAAGATCTTCACGACAAGAAGACTTCATAAAGGTCTTTATGTGTTCAATCACCTCCATCTCACTTCACCAAAGTCACCTTATGAAAGCCTTCTCACCACATGAGAGTCAGCTTCTCCTCAGTACAGTTTAAACACTTCACATTTCAGCCATGTTTATGGTACCAATGTGCAAAATTCTTTAACTAGTGCCACTTCTAATACAATAAAACTGTGGCACCCTAGGCTTCAACATGCTTTTACCAATGTATTGTATCAAATCCTTAAGTCTTGTAATATCTCTATGAATAAAAAATTTAGTTCCATTTTTGTAAAGCTTGTTGTCTAGGAAAAATGCATAAACTTCACTCTCCATCTTCTGCAACCAAGTACACCAAACCCTTGCAATTGTTTTATACATATCTTTGTGGTCCTTCACCCCTCTTATCTACTATTGGTAATAGATACTACATAAGTTTTGTTGATGCCTACAGTAGGTTCATATGGATTTACCCCATCCAACAAAAATCCCAAGCTCTTGAAACTTTGCTGTGTTTCGAAAACAAGTAAAACTCCAACTAGAGTACAAAATTAAGGTTGTTCAATTAGATTGAGGTGGGAAATTCCGCCCTTTTTCCTAGTTCCTAAAAAGGCATCCGACAATGACTGTCCTGCCCCCATTCCCATGAATAGAATAGGGTTGTAGAACATAAACATAGACACATAGGAGGTCTTAATTTAGCATGTAGACATTAACAATGCTTTCTTCAATGGAGATTTGACTAAGGAGGTCTTTATGATTCAACCTCCAAACTTTGTCTCTGATCACCTTCAATTGGTCTCTAAGTTAAATAAAAGCTTCTATGGCCTCAAACAAACCCCTTAAGCCTAGTACTCTAAGCTGTCCACAGCCCTTAAATCCTTTGGTTACTCTTCTGCTTGTTGCAATGTTTCCTTGTTCATCAAGACTACTTCCACAACACATTATTTGCTCTTGTCTATGTGGATGATATTCTAATTATAGGCTCTAACTCTAATGACATTTGTATTCTTATCTCTCAACTTAATGCAACTTTTGCACTTAAGGACCTTAGAGACACTAACTATTTTTTCAGCCTTGAGGTCTTACCAACTGCAGGTGATCATATGCTGCTTACTCAATCTAAGTATGTTCGCGACCTATTAATCAAGGTTGTCATGGAGTGTGCACGACCAGTGTCGTCACCCGTACAGCCATGAAGCTTACCAACAATGGTAATGATTATAAATACCTAATTTTATCTGACTTATTTTTCTAAAATTTTAATATAAAATATAAACTCAAATTTAAACTGAAAATAAGAAAATAAAATAAGATTAAGTTCAAAATAAAATTAAACCTAAATCAAAATCTAAAATAAAGTTTTAAAATAAAACTAAAATAAAAATAGAAAAAAACCAAAATTTAAAAATATAATACAAGAGAAATAAAAATTAAAAAATATATAAATAAAATAATAAGATGATAAGAGATAAAATGCTAAGATAAATAAAACATAACAAAAATAAAAAAACAAAAAAAGGTAAAGATAAAAGATAATGAAAAGTAAGAAAATCTAAATGAGAAATAAAAATTTAAGAAATAATAAGATAAATAAAAAGATTAAAAGATAAAAATACAAATCAAAAAATCAAAAGTAAGAGATAAAAAATAAAAAATAAGATACAAATAAAATTAAAAAATAAGAATTTATGTTAAAAAGGATTCTAATTTTACACTTATAAAAAACTCATTCTTACACACAAGAGGGAGGGGGGGAGAAAGAGATTTGAACTTAAAAGAGGGTGAATTTCGGGAAACTTTGGGGCTACAACAATTGGGCCACGTCATCCATGTTGAAAATATAAATAAAAAAAATTAAATAGAGAATATAAGAGTTATAAGTGAAATTATATGTATAGAGATATAAAAATAACAATGCTCAAAAAATTTCAGCCAACAACATACACAAAAAGGGAACCTACGGAGACAAGGAAATATCCCACTTCCCATACCTTCTACCCACAAAGACTTAATCCTTACCATTTAAACCACCCCCACTTCTGAGAACTATTGCCAAAATCAAAAGGAAAAGCAAGCAAGCACCCTTTTCTACTAAAAAACAAGAGGCATAGCTCATCTTCTCCGTCCACGCCAGCGTCTAGAGCAGCACAGCGCCTCCTTCCACTTCACACCGAAAACACTTGCCGTCGCAAATAGCCCAGAACTCCTTAGTTTGTATCGTGGTTCAGCACTCAAAACAAACAAGTCTCCACCCTTTCCCAACGTCCAACCAGCAACGAGCCTCAGCAAACGCAGCTATCGTCCTGCCACATTTCGCCTGTGAGGTGTCGCTGAAGCTTGATTGTTGGAGTTTAACTCGAAGCAATCACATTTTATTTAAAGTTCAGACGCAGCCACGGTCCAGGCGAACACAGCTACTATTCCTCGTACGTTAGAGAAGCACCCACTGTATAAGGAAGCCGCCGGCTATGCACGAGACCATCAAGGAACCTGAAGAAGTGCAGCTTGCCCTCGCTGTCGCAGTTGGAGCAGTCGGTTGAGCCCTGTCGAGTGTTGACTTCCTTGCTAATTGGGTCTTCTTCCTTTGAGCTGAGCACTTTGAAGTCTAGAAGTTGGAGATAAAAGGTATGATTCTTGAAGCTTGTATTCTGATGTCTTGGTTTTTGCCATGTATTAGATTGTGCAATTCTTGAATTAATTGATTATTCTTGCTTGTAAGTTCATAATGATTATTAGTTCTTTATTTGTGAAGATTAGATTAAATTTACACTTTCAAATTTGAGTTGGATGGACAGAAATTTATTGTAACTTTCTTAATTCAAATTATTGTGCTTTGAATTTTAGTTTATTTTATGAATCTCACCTTAGTAAATTCTCTAATTAATTTATCCTCATGGAAAGGTTGCCTGCAAGGAGAGTCTTATGACCTATTTTCATTTTGATTTTAATAATTTTAAATTTTAAATGATAATTATGTTTAATATAACGATGTATTTAGAATTCTGGTCAATTTGATTAGATGAATTTTAAAGTATAATGTTAAAGATTCAAAGAAACAGTACATATGTCTAATTTTGTAATTTTAAAAGTTTTCTTAAAATTATTATTTTAAAATCTTAATTTATAATATAAAAGAGATTTTTTTTAAATTATTATTTTAAAAACCACAATTTATAATAGAAAGAAAATTTTTATAAACTTATTATTATAAAAACTCTGATATGAAATAAAAAAAAATTCTCATAAAATTATTATTTTAAAAAATTTAGTTTGAAATAAAATAGAAAATTTTTTTTAAATTATTTTAATTTCAATTCAGAATGGGTCGGAAGTATTTTTTAAAAAAAAAATTAACATAAATTAATTAAAGTAAATTAATAAGATTATTTTTAATACTAAAAAGATATTTAAAATATTAATACCTTTCTTAAAACATAACCCACTCTCAAATCCAATTTTTGAAATGTAAACTATTTTTTAGTTAAGTGTTCTATTTTATCTCAAATAATTTAAGTTGATGATGACTTTAAAAACAAAAAAAAAGTGTTTATAATGACACGGCTCCTGATCTTACTTTGAATCGCTTTATTGTTGGTGCCTTGTACTATGTTACTCTAACTTGGCCAAACATCAGTTTTGTAGTTAATAAAGTCTATCCATTTCTACAGACTCCTCTTGACATCCGTTAGCAGGCCATGAAGAGAATCTTACGCTACCTTGCAGGCACTATTTCTCAAGGTCCATTATTTCAAAAAATGGATTGTTCCACTCTCACGGCCTTTTGTGACTTTGACTAGGCCTTTGATCTGATTGACCACCACAGTACTTAAGGCTTTTGCATTCTTCCTGGTGACAACTTAGTCAATTGGTGTGCCAATAAGCAAACGATTGTCTCACGCAGCAGCAGTGAAGGTGAATACCGAAACCTCACGCACATTGTTGTAGACTTGTGTTGGATACAGTCTCTCCTCAACGAATTGGGGGTTAAGCTCTGTTCCTCCAACTATCTTCTATGACAATCTCAGTGCGATTCATCTGTCTACTAACCCAGTTCTACGTGCCCACACCAAGCATGTTGAGCTAGATTTATTCTTCGGTCAAGACAAGGTCACATCCAAGGAGCTGGTGGTACAACACCTTCCCTCAACCAAGCAAGTGGTTGACATCTTTACAAAACCCGTTTCTAATTCCCGCTTTCATCAGTTGGTTGACAAACTCAAGTCATCGACAACTTTCATACCTTGAGTTTAAAGGAGGATGTTGGGAATATGGTGTCATTGAGTTACGTATGCTGAGTCATCAATGTAGAAACGCAGTTTAAGTGCAATGCCACGCGAGTGCTGAGCTATAATATTCTGTTAGAAAGTCAGTTACTCTGACCAAGCAAAGGTCATGTGTCCTGTAGCCTATATAAGGCACTACTTTCCCTTTTGTTCAATGAGATGAAGTTCATTTCGTTTTTTATTTCTATTTTCTCAAGTGTTGCTAAGCAAGGTCTATGCATATCGTACTCCTACATAGCTAAAAAAATACTAATACAAACTCACTACATTCTTTTATTTACTCTATTGGTTGTCTTTGTTCAAGTGGGTCTCTTAACTTTGGGGCTAATAAAGGGACATCTCTAAAAATAATGGACAAGGTTGCATTAGCACACCAACTGCAGTCTCTTACAAGAACTCGTGAAGATTGAGTTTACTAATAAAATTTTGAGCAACTACAGTTGTTTATATTCCAAGACTTAGTAGGTAGAAATTGTTCTATTATTGAAGGGGGAAACAGACTTCTTCTAACTAGCAAGGAACGAAAGGAGAACCAATTTGCCTAGTCTACACATGCATCATAATTTCCATAATAAGTAACTATGCGGAAGGAGCTGAACTTTAATTTTTCTTTCGTAGTTGTATGTTTATAAAACATAAACAAAAAATGAAAAACGGCCATTTCAATCCAGAATATTTTTCAAAGCAAAAACATTAATATGAATCAATTTCTATGCAAGCAAAATCTGTCATTTCAGATGCAGGACCAAATTGGTTCGCATGACAGAAACGTTCGATGAAATCCATTTGTTTAAAGGGTTTTTATCGCTCTAGCTTGCCGGAGATGTGGGTGTTGGTGCTGGTGGAAGAGGAGAAGGAGCTGCAGCAGCCATTCAGGATAGTGGAGTGCTGGGTCACAAGTGCAGAAGGGGGATGGGGAAAAAATGGCGGGCAGTCTTACTCGAGAAAGAGACAAATAATTAGGCACAGGTTTTTGGTACACTATCCTCGTATAATTATGTTAAATTCTGTTGATAGGGTAAGTCTCCCATTGTTCAAAGATTCTTATATAATTATGTGGGATAATGTATACAAAACTTTGTGAAAGTAATGTCGCTCCACACAAAATAAATAAGAGCATATCCCTATTTACTATCCATGATATTTTAATAAAAAAATTATATATGAAACGGAATTGGTGAAAAAAATATAAATTTTTTATTTTAAAAAATTTTAAATTATTAAATTTATGAATTAAAATATAAATATTCGTATTTATAAGAATATTATATATATATATGTAATTTTATATAATATATATAATAAATTAAAAATAAAATATAAAAAAATACTTAAAATTTATATTTCTAAAAATATATATAATAACCCTATAAATAAAATGAAATCTGTGGACGAAAAGATTGATTACAGGATACGCGGCGTTCCTGACAAAAGTGGGTGATATGTGCGGAACTAATCTTATTTCAATTCCACGTGAACTGACAAGGCAATGTTCTTTATTTAGGTTTTGAATGGTCCTCTTTCCAAGATCACGACAAAACAAGATATTGCACCTACTTTATTTTGGGTAGGGTGGAGATGTCGACTTTGTGTGATAGTGTATGGCAATGTACGGTGGAAAATTTTTAAATTGTGGGATGTTATTTATTGTAATTTTCTTTTATTAAAATAGGTTAAATATATAATTTAATTAATTTATAATTATGTTAAAAGAGATTTAATAAATTGTTTTATTTTTGAATTTAAGCCTATTAATTAAAAATTTATTTAAATTTTATTGTGTGTAAAGTTTATTATTGTATTTTGTGATGGTGGGTCAAAAAGAGATTTTTTTTTTATAATGAAGGTGAGTCTATTCTTCTATTTTATAAATATTTAACTATCATTTAATATTTATAAATAAAAAAAATAAGAAAAAGACTCTAATCTCAATCTCACCGTATAAGAGTTACACGTAATTTTATGTTAATTTTTAGATTTATTGATGTTTAGATCTCTTCTTTTAGGAAGGATAGTTTGATAAAAATTTGTATGTCATTTATCTGCAGTGATAGAATTGACATAGACATCTCATACTTAATTCTAGATTATTTATTTTAATTTATATAATTTTAGATTAGCATAAATTGGTTACAAAATTCTTTCAAAGTCATGTCATTATATTATTATATTTTAAAAATTAAATTTTATAAAAATTTTATTAAAAATTTAAACTATTAAATTTATTAAATTTATAAATTATGAACATTTTATAAACTTAATTTAATGTGTTTCAGCTTTTGAAAATTTGAAAGAGTACTGGAATTTATTAGATGTTTATTTTTTTGTACGGACGGTTTGGTTTGTTTTGGCCTTAAATTATTTTATAATTTTATTTGTAATTTAAAATTTATATCATTAAATTTATTAAATTTTATAAAATTAACAACTCAATTTATAAGATATGAACAACTTTTTACAAAAAGATTTAAAAAAATACTAATATTTGTTACATGCTGTTGATTTTTTATTGAAGATTTAGGTTGTTATGACAGAGTTATATTATTTTTATCATTTTATTTTCATTTAAATTTATTATTAAAATTATGTTATTTAATTTATTAAATTTTACAAGTTTTAACAATTTTAATTATTAATATAAATTTTTTGTAAAAGAATTTATAAAATTAATTTTTCCTTAACTAGAAGTCTTTTATGACCCAACAAGAAATCAAACTTTGACTGTTATACCTGATTATTCATGATTGAGCCCTCAGTTTAGACAAGGTAATATTTAACAAGAGTTTTTTATTTTTATTTAATTTTTATAATATAATTATTAAATTTATTAAATTTACCGATTATAAAATTACTAAATTTAAAAATTCAAATCAAAATATATGTATTATATTAAAATTTTCCCCATTAAAAATACCAAAGTGGAACCTCTAGAAACATACTATGATCATATCTCAAGAACAACATAAGTTGATCAAAGGAGGAGCCCAGCTCTAATCCAAGGATTGTCATAATAATTGGAGGACGTTGAGCTCCTGGACATGCTTTTATTGAGGTTGCCTTAGCTTTTGCCTCTGTTGTTCACCCTCCACTTTTATCAAGGAATATTATTATTTGTACAATAAAATTCTGTATTCATTTTACATAATTTTTTATATTCTTATTTTTAATTTCTAAATAAAATATATATAACCTCCTGTTCATGTATAAAAAATACCTTTACACTTTTAATTGCATAACTTTACATTTTACAAGTGACACAAATTACTCCCAATCGTTTGTTCCTCTATTAGTGGCCCAAAACGCAGGTTGTTCATCTTCAATAACTTCACCCATCGAAGTTTTCCTCATTCCGTGGCCGAGTGCTGGCGGTGGCACCAATGGTCTTGGCCCAAGGCTAGGAGACGGGCTGGAGATAGCCCCGCGACTTGTGTCCCTCCCTGCGCATGGAGGGAGATGGGCTCAGGTGCGGGAGAAAGATGAGAGCATTGCATCTTTCATAGGTACAATCTAGCAAAATTCTATTAAAAATAAATTAAAAGTTTATTTTTAAAAAATGAAACAAAAATAGTTTCGAATTCAAATTTTTTTCAAAAAATTTTTTATACTATTTTAAAAAATTTATGATAAAGAATAAAAAATGTAATTGTATTATTTTTGCTAATTTTTTCAAAAAAAAATATAGGAATTTTTTTTTATAAAAAAATAATTTAACTTCACAACTTAGTCCAACAAAATTAACACTTCTTATACAAAATTTTTGAATTTTATTAGAAAAAGATCAAAATTACAAAGTATTAAACTTATGAATTCTGAATTTTATATCAAATCTTTGAATTTGTTAATACAATTGTTCCATTATGTCCGCGGAACAAATGGACTGACTCCACCGATCATAAATTAATAATTTTTTAATGATGACTGCGTTTACTTGTTAACAAAAATGTCCACATAATTAATTTTAATTTTTTGAAAAGTTTTAAACGTGAAACTTTTAATTTTTTAATCTTTTTCTAATAAAACTCAAAATTTTGTTATAAATAGGGCTAATTTTGTTAGACTAAGTTGTGAACTTACATTATGTTTTATATAAAATCTTATAAAAAAATTAGCAAAAAGAATATAGTTAAATTTTTATTTTCTATCAAAAAATTTTTAAAATAGTATACAAATTTTTTAAAAATTTCCTGAATTCAAATTTATATTTTATTTTATTTTTTAAAAATAAAAATTATTTTTAATATATTTGTAAAAGAGTTTTACTAGGTGCCGGGAGGACAAGGAGGGACACAAGTCGCGGGGTTGTTTCGAGCCCCGTTCCCAGCCTTGGGCCGGGACCTCTACCCCGCCACTGAACGAGGAAAACTCTGATGGGTGAAGTTGCGGAGGGTGAATGACCTGCGTTTTGGGCCACTGACGGAATAAACGGTTTCATACGAATGGGTAATTTGCTCCATTTATAAAGTGTAAAATTTTATCAAGTGTAATTATAAGTATAAAATTGTCTTTTACATGTAAACTATAATGCGAAGGGATTACTCTTACTTTACCCCTAATTTTTTTAATCCAAACGTGTATAGAGTGTGCACACTTTAATACATTCAACTATCCTTTTTCTTATCAAACGCCCTGAATGTAAGATATGAGAATTTAAATATTTTTTTTATTTTGATAATATTTTATAATTTAATATATAAATCTTAATCTTTTTATTTTTTTTTGTCATTACATTTTTTTCTCTTCTCTTACTTATGATCTTTTATCTTAATGGCAAAGGATTCTTACCCAAAATGTGAAGTGAAAAAAAAAAATAGATACATAATTAAAAATAAAATCAATAAAAATAAGCTTACACATTATAAAATAAAAAGTAGAAAAAAGTTACCAAATTACCAAAAAAAAATACAAATCCGTGGGTAAATGGTGGCCATGTTTTCCATTGCTAAACCTTAAAATGGTAAGGGAAAGTTTTAGGTGAGGAAGAGAGAAAAATAAATTTTTATAAAAGTTATTAATTTATTTAATTTTATAATTTGATTTATAAAATTTAATAATTTTAATGATTTAAAATTTTTAAATAAATATTTCCTAAATTTTAATTTATTAAATTTTATAATTTAATTTTTGTATGGCAAAGCCAACAAATGAAAAACCTTTTCCACTGTTTTTGCAATTGAGTAGGTTGATGCTGTTAGTTACTTTATTGATTTCCATTAAAATGGAACCATTTTTACTCAGGAAGTGTTCCTCAAAAAAAGAAGGAAAGAAAAGTACAGTAAACCAATCATTAGCGACGATAAGGGGATGTGGAAGTTCTTTTCTTTCTTTTTCTTCCTTCGCTTTTGGCAAAACTAAATTCGTGAGGCTGAGAAATGAGAATGATAGCAACAAGTCACATTGAATACAAATTCATTCGACTTTGGTTACATAATCTTTTTCGTTCTTCACAAATTAATGAACTGTGATGAGCTCGAACCCATAAGAAAATATACTGTGCAAAAAATATAGAGTGGAGCAAAGTTTGGTATTTTTTTATGTAAGGTCAAGACTAAATATTATAAAATAAAAGAAAAAATTTAAATGATCACACAATATATAATGTAAGATAGAATTTTGAGTGAGTAAAGTAATGACTTTTAAGTAATTTTTTTAAGTAAGTTATTTATTTATATAATTTATTTTTACTGATTTAAAAGAGATAAGATCTTTTGTAAAATTTAAAGTTTTAAAAATAATTTAAAAATAACAAACTTAAATAGAGCAAGTTATATAAGAATTTATTTAAAAAATTAAAATTATTATAAGTAATATATGAAATTTTATAAAATTTAAAGAGAAGCCAAATTGAAAAACTTTAAAATTTTTAATAATATATATAGCATTCTCAAAAGTTAATTAGAGCCCAAAATTCACCTAAACTTCAATGTAGCTCCACCATTAGTATCGGTATTGATATCTTCGACATTAATTAAGGGTATATATATCATAAAAAGACCCATAAAAGCAGATAATCATTTAATACTTACCTATTCCACTTCTATTTTTTTTAGAATTCTACACGTATACATATAATATATACACATATTTATATATATGTATATATGTGTAATTATGTAAAAAAAAAAAATTTAAAAAGCTTAATGGCAACCGCATAATGGATGCACATATAGACTAGAATTTACTGTTTTTAAAAAATTGGAGTTTAGTTTATATCTAGTTGACTTATAAAGAAAATGCAAATGAAATTTGCACCAAAAAAAAAAATGTTTTTATGTATAGAAAAGCATGCGTATCACTTCTTTGATGGTCTAAAGATAATACATCATATGGAGAATGGGTGTTGTGTTGAATTTTGAAACTTACAACTAATATTATAACGTATCTAAATAATTTGAGAATTACGATATTATTCTTTTAAAATATGATATACATACAATTTTGTGCTATTTTCAGTTATAAACAGCTTATATTTATCCTTTGTGCAAGACTAGCTAGCTTCCATTACAAGGTCATTCTAAATTAATGGCATGGCTCGACCAACAAGTGGTGTGCCATGCCTTTGGACGTTGAGGAAGACTGCCAGATCAACTCAATCCATGGAGAGGCTCGACTGGACCCCATCATTGGCAAAAAACAGGAAATTGAAGTTATCGTGGAACATTGACTCCCCAACTTTGGGAGTGTGTTGTAAGTTATGAAGTATCAAAATTTTATTTTAATCAATGTATTTATATTTGTACTCATATTCGTAATAGATATAAAATTTATATAATTGTAACGTAAAAAATTTGTTATGAAATTGATATAACAATATGTAGTCTTCTCCCTGTAACTGTATCCGTGCAATTTTAAGTCTAAGGTGATACTTTTGTTGAGTAGCTGATGCCGTTTATGTTAGAGATTGTCTGACATCTATGATTTTTTTTTTCTTTCGGTTATGCCCTAATCGTAATCTGTGACTGTCTAGCTGCCTTGCCTACCCTGATTTTGCTAAATGAATTACATATTATTCCTTTCTTTCAACAATAAAAATGAAAATAAAATTAAAAAAGCTAAGGTTCGAATGGAACCGTGTAAGTAGTTTTGCACAGCTGTGACTCCGGCCATTGTGGGCATTTGTAATACCAACATTAACACTAAAAAGTTCAACTAAAGTTATGGCCCGACCAACGAATGGGTCCATATGCAATTAGTGCACATGCCTTTGGACGTTGACGAAGACCATGGGCTCAACTGAATCCATGGAGACTTCACAGGTTGGCTAGACTGCACCCCCCACTATTGGCACAAAAGAAAAAGGAAATTGTTGTCATCTTGGAAAATTGATTCCACTAACTTTGATAGGGTTTTCTAAGCAGATGCTTTTGTTTAATATACTTGTAAGGTTAGAGATTTTTTCTTGTGTCTGCCTTTTGATTTGGCCATGTCTTGTTTGTAAATTTTTTAAACTATTTCAATCTTTAGCTACATATATGAGTTATTTTAAATTTGATTCAAGAAATCTCCTGTCATTTACATCATACAAGTTAAAATTTTAATTTTGTAAATTATGCAATAATCTTTTAAAAAGGTTGATTCATTTGAATTTTACAAGGTCACACAATCCATTTCAATTTGTGTTTTTAATTACGTTTACACATTATTTATAAAAATAATACAAAAGGATATATATATATATATATATAACAGAACTTCAATAAAGAAAACAAAGTCAGTGCAGGTTTCGGAGATATAATCATCTTCCACTATCGAAGGCAATTTCCACATGATCTATCATACTGTCATGCCCACTATTTTGGAAGTTGCTGCTATCTCCATATTCATAAGTGCCGGATGTTTCATGAAGGAACTGTTGAGTCTTCTCCATAGTATTGAAGTTGAGGTCTTCATTTATCGACGGATGTTTCGCCATTGCCCTTATTCCCTCCAACTCCATTGCCACTTCTTTCATGGTAGGTCTCTCTTGCCCCTTAAGCCTTAGGCACTTGGCTGCAAGTGTAGCAACTAACCTCACCTCCTCCTTATTTCCTTCATTCAAAATGCCAATTTCAAGAACTTCAAACAAGCAATCCTCATTCAAGCAAGACAGAAAATGCATAGCAAGACTTCTTCTCTCTTCTGGCCTTTCAAATGAAACTGCTTTCTCCCCTGTTAGCAGTTCTGCAAGCACAACTCCAAAACTATACACATCACTCTTCACAGTCAATTGACTTGTTTGCATGTACTCTGGGTCCAAGTATCCAAAAGTTCCTTGCACCATTGTAGCTAATTCTGTTTGATCAAGCGGAACCAATTTTGATGCTCCAAAATCAGAAACTTTGACTGTGTAAGTCTCATCTAGAAGAATGTTGGCAGTCTTAACATCTCTGTGGATAATCGGAATGGAGGCTGCAGAGTGAAGATATGATAGTGCTCCTGCAGCCTCTGCTGCTATCCTTAGACGGGTTTTCCAACATATATTGGTGGCCTTGCTTTCATTGTGTAAATAGTCAAAGAGGGTGCCATGGTTAACAAATTCATAGACCAATAAAGGCACTTCTGTCTCTAAACAACAACCTAAGAGTTTGACCACATTTCGATGATTAATTTGTGACAACACAATCACCTCATTAATGAATTGCTCTATTTGGCTTTGATCCAATACTTTGGATTTCTTAATAGCAACAATCAGATTATCCGCTAGAACTCCTTTGAAAACAATGCCATAGCCTCCTCTGCCAATGATTAAGTTCTCATCATAATTTTTGGTGGCTTTCTGCAACTCCTTTGCCGTGAAAATTTCAGCTGTTCGGGAGGAATTTTCTCTGGCAGAGAGTTGTTGCTGCAAAAGAATACCACCATTCTGTCGAAAGAATTTCTCTCTTAGTTTCATGAGTTTCCTTTTCTTGTCTATTAAGTATAGCCAAGATATGCCCACAAACAGAGCCACAAATACTGCCATTGCACCTGCATTTTATTTTTGAATAAATTAAACAATTAACCATGGAACTTTAATTTTAACACAAAAAGTAATCGTTATGTGGGTGAGTTAGTTTCAGCTAGTAAGTTAGTTTTTAAGTAATTGCTTTGTAATGTTTAAGTTTAAATTATTTTGCTAGCAAATTCTGTTAATAAAAAATTTATAAATACAATTATAAACTTGTGCCATGTCTTAATTTTTAAATGAGTTAATTAGCTTTATCTTACTCAAACTTTTGACGTCAAAATATTGAAAAAACCTCATCTAGCGATAAAAGTTTCTTACCTATAACAACCTCGATAAATAGCTGCTTTGATTGGCATCTTCCTTCCTTTGTTCCATTCCCAGGTTTCCCCTTCGAGCAGAAACAGTGGAAAGATCCATCGGTATTGCGACAATTCTGTTCACTTATGCAATTATGTATTCCTCTCGTACATTCATTAATATCTGCAATTTCTTGTCAAAGACAACTAGTTAATTGTTGGATTAAGATTACTTGTTATCAGTACCAACAGAAAGTGGTGATATCAGCATAAAACAAGAATTTTTAATATGATAGTTTTTAATGCTCTTTTTATTAAGTATTTAATATGATAATTATTATTTTAGCTAACAACATTTCTAGTAAATTTTTTTAACATGAATTAAGCTTTAATTTTTTAAAATATTATCTTTATACTCATTCTATGTTATGTTTTATTAAAAATAAATTCTTTTTTTTAAAAGTAGTTGATATAATATTATTTATTTTATCTTAAAAAATCATTTTTATTTTATAAAATTTTAAATTCAACATATAACACATGCTTTCAAAACTAATAGTTAGAAATGCAAGTAGTGTAAGTTAAACTCCGTCAATGAAAATAACGGCATATATTATTATTGAAAAAATATAAATAAAGGATAAGATTTATTTTCACATTTAGTATTTATTTAATATTCATACATTTTAGTGTAGAGTTAGGTTTTAAAATGTAATTTATAATATTTAATAAATTTAATAATTTAAATTTTATATTATAAAAATTAAATAAATATAACCTGAATGGTGAGACTTTAAACAAGAAGAAAGTTAAACATGGGATCTTGAGGTAAAAGGGAAAATACCTCGGCAACCATTGGGGAGGTATGGGTTTCCCTCGTAACCTTTTTCACATCTGCATCGGTAGCCATTTCCACTTTCAGTGGGTTCACAATAACTATTGTTCTTGCAGGCATAGCTGGAAGTATGGGGCGCAACTTTACATGTCTCATTTCCGACAGCCCAATCAACAACCAAGGGATACTCCTCATGAGGAATCTTGTCCCTATGGAAAGTGTAAGACCCCTGTTTGGCAACAAAAGTATAGCTGCACTTGTTGAACTCTTGCGTATATTTGAATTTGTAGAAGGTGTGTGCTAGTATACTGATATTCTTCATTCCAAGAGGGACATCCACCTGGCAACACCCTATCCCCGAACAACTCCCGTTGTTGAGGTCATCCATGATATCTGGACTGCTATCACATCTTGTTAAGCAGCCGGTTGAATATTTAGTGCCGTTTTGAAAGCTATTGAGATAGCCATAAGTGTCGCAGCCAACGGTTATGAATTTGTTATGCTTGCTGGAAATGGTGAAAGCACTCAAAGCAGTCGTTTCGAGAGAGGGTCCTTCTTCATCATTAGTATCTCCATCTAATTTACCTGAGGATGGATCAAAACAAAGCCTGGAGACGAAAAAGGATATGTCCAAATTGCCCTCCAATAATGATATGTTTAGAACTCGGACATTGCCGGTCCATAATTTGGAGTTGTCGCAGCTGAGTTGAAATGACTCTTCCAAGAAACAGTTCTCTCCCGATTCAGATGAATTGCCGATGCCAAATGGATATGGGACCGGGACACCCCCACAAGTTTTGTTGCAGCCAGGGAGGGCTAAGTCATCAAATTCAGTGGCTGCTGCTGCTCTCAACCTTGCTAATACAATCACCCACACCAGGGCCATTTGCTTGTGCCTGCCCTTCATCACTATCTGCCTCAAAATTAATATTTCACAAGATGGGATAACTGGGTATGTCTTTGTGCTAATGTAGTATATAACCATGGCAGTTACAGTTGTCATTTTCCCTTTGAAGTGCATGAGACAAGCAACACAATGGGGCACTAACATGTGCACATTTTCAGAAAAGACGGAAAGGCAAGGAGTCGTCCTTGTCAATTAGCTGAAACGTACAATAACATATCCACTCCTGCCGGCACTAACTACTTTAGAGGACGAGTCCAGTTCTAATCCAAGGATTGGGATTATAATTGGGGGACGCGGTGATGCTTGACATGCTCTTGTAGAGGTTGTGATGGACATGAATTCTTTGCTTTTGAAAGATTCATTAGTAAAAAAAATATATAAGAAAAAGATAAATATAAAATTAAAATATAAAAATAATAAAATGAAATTATAAAATATATTTTAACACAAATTAAAAAAAGATAAATAAAAATTATTAAAATCAAAGAATAATTAAGACTATGATTCAAATTCTATGACTATGGCATTTGCTGTTCACCAAGAAAATAGTAAGTGTAGGTAAGGAAGCATATGCACATATATAAAAAAAAATTTAAAGAAAAAAAGTGAAAATATAAAAAAATATATACAAAATTTATTTGCAGCTATCATTATTCAAATAATCAAATTAAAATAATAATTATATTACTGTGGCAATGCCGGCAAATGAAAAATTATTTCTTTAAATATTAAGAGTAATGTTATTCTTATAAAGAGATTCTAACATAATTTTTACAAAATTTATATATAATTATTAATTAATCAAATTTTATATTTTAAATAATGAAATTTAGTAAATTTAAAAAATAAATTTTTAATGAAATTTTTATAAAATTATAAAAATAAATTATTAAAACAATAATCCAAATGGTTCATGCTGTCGAATGCAGGGCCATCCTGCAACATGTGCTACACGCAAAGCTACAACTTTTTTATAATGATTAAATCCTGCCAACACAATAAGGGACTCATATGTATTATTAGTGGAAAATGCTATTTCTACACCACACCAGCAACGTTTTTCCATAGCTTGCTGGTGTGGCGCATTTGGAAGCATTTAAAATATATATAAAAAAATTAAAAATAAAAATTAAATGAAATAAATTTAAAATATAGATAAAGATATAAATATAGGGATGTAAGTATATCATTGCCCATATTAGTGCGGTATGTCGTTTCAAAAGTAATCACATCACAGAAAAAGGCATTGGTCAATAATATAACATAATAAAATAATGGATTCTCTTGCCTTTTACTTTGAAGATGATGTTTTTATCCAACCTAATATAACCAACGTTAAATTTTCAACTCATATGTCTAATCATCAACTGAAATGATGCCTTTGTTTTGATCCCAGAGTAACTTACTAAATCAACCCCATAAGCTTGAAATGAGCATACCTTACGCTAGAATGCTAACTCGTGTGTAGTCCCTAAAAGATGAAGGGCATGGTTATGTTCATTAAGAAAGTTAGAGACTTGATGCTGGTTCCCTTGTAGCTTGTTCGTTAAAGAGTCCTACTCTCAATAAAGAAGCCTAGGGTTCAAACCAGTACAGAAAATACGGTGCTCCTATTCCCAATCACGAAGTTATAGACTTGATATTTTCCAATTTTACTCTAATAGTAAGTACACTATACAGAAATATTAAGTTGAAGTTTCAACTTCAGTGTTCTTTTTCAATACTTCTATAATATCTTAAATTTAAGTAATTTATTAGCCACACTTTTTAAAATAAAAATAAATTTTAAAACATTTGACTATTTCAACTTCTATAATTGGTTAGAATGTTGCTTTTAAAAATGAAAATATTCAAAATCATTTTTAAACGAGATAAAAGATAGAAAATAGTTGAAAGCGTTTATTTTAATTTAATTACTAGCAATTTGAAATTTTAATAATCTTAATTTTTTTATGAGTATTTTAATTTAAAATTGACATCTTTTGTAGAAGAGTACTATTATTTTTATAATTTTATTTTAATTAATTTTTATAATATAAAATTTATTAATTCTTATAAATTAAATTATAAATCATAAACTTAACAAATTTGAAGGTTACTGCTAAAATATGTGCTTATAATATAAGATTAAAAATTACCCCTTTAAAAATACAAAAGTGGAACGTCTAGAAACATACTAAGATCATATCTAAAGAGCAACACAAGATTGGCACAATCAAAGAGATAACCATCTTCAAGAGGTAATCCATGCAACCAGGTAATGGATGCAGAAGATTGGCACTATTCAGTTCCGGCAAATCTACAGAGAAGCCAACCGTGTGGTTGATGCTCTTGCATCAAGATATGGCCTTCCTGAAAATTCTCATGTTGATCTGCATGAACCACCGCAGGACATTATTACGTTGCTGAAGATGATGTTCAAACAGATTACAGTGTAGTTTTTTTTGTTGTGTTGTATTCTGTACCCAAAAAAAGAAAAAAAAAAAAGAACAACATAAGTTGATCAAATTGCCACATTCACCAAAATTGGAACTACAATTAAAAAACTGCCGCAACAACTCTGGCCTCTTCGACTTGCCCTCTGACACCAACAAGTAGTCCGCAGCAACCCATCGAAGAAAACCAAGTAAGAAAAGAAACCCGTCGCACCAGACGGAACCTACTGTAATTTAAGAGTACTGATAAATGTATAATCTGATTTTATTCTATTTTTATAATTTTTGATACTTTCACTCTTTTTATTTTTTTCTTTAAAAATTTTTCACGTAAGCTCCACCTATATACCATTAGCTTTTTTCATAATTTAAAGAGTTCTGTTATATATAATTTTTAAAAATATGAATTTTGTTTAGTTTTTATATATTTATTTTTTCATATATATATATATATCTAAAATTATATACACATATATTTTTTTTAAATTTAAAAGCCTATTGCAATAGCCGTATGTTGCATTCCCTGCGATGTAGCTGCAATCTGGGTGATGATACGTCTTGGTCTTTCTAAATTTACAAGTGCACATATCACAGATCATGTGCGAGATCATGTGATCATTATTCTAAGAATAAATTACTTAATTTGTTTCCATATTATACTTCTTATATAAACTTCTTACTTTTAAAAGTTATATTAATATTTTTGGTATTTTATAAATACATTATATATAAATTTAAATTATTAAAAATAGTTTTAATTAAATGATAAATTTATTATAACTTATAAAAAAGACTCATATGAAATTTTTTCGAAGAAAAAATCAAACATGAAGTTTAAGTGTAAAAAATTTTATTACTCAATTAAAAGTATTTCTAATAATTTATAAAAAATTAAGTTTATTTGTAAAATATTTATAAAATATAAAAGATATATTATAAGTCTTAAAAAATAAAAATTAGTTTATATAAGAAATATAAAATGAAAAATGAAGTAATTTACTATTATTCTAAATATAATAGTTCATATTGTTGAATTTTTTTTTTGATTGGGTCACATTGTTGAATATTTGGTAAATACTTCCCTATGCGAGAATAGCCAAAGCCATTTCACTTGGGCACCAGTCTCCACACGAAACCGTGTAATTAAAGACATTGACGTTGGTAAATGACATTGAGTGACAGATGACATAGGAAGATAAAAAAGAAGCATGCGTGGAACTTTGGTGTCTTCATTTTTTATTTATCTTTAAATTTATAAATTTTATTTTTTTAATTTTATAATATTTTAAAAATATTTTTATCTCATGCTAATTTTATTTACAGTATTTGTTATTTGGTTTCCAACCATAAAAAATTAAATGGACAAAATTTTAATTATAAATTTTAATTTTTATTTCTAAGAATTTAAAGGGAGGGAGCGTAATACAGGAAAAAAATGCAAAATAAAAAAACTTACAAAATATATTTGTAAGTATAAAAATAAACAAAAACTATAAAATGAGAGAATAATAAAAATAAGAGATTGAAATATGTGATTACGGAGTCTGCATCCAATTCTATTAGACAAAGACAAAGCTTTTGATTTACATTTCCGACCTGGACCCATCATTGTGCTGTGTACAATAAGGATTGATCGCTTAGGCAAGCAACTTGCTCAACCAAGGACAAGTACACGAAAAAAAAAAAAAAAGCACGCCGAAGAGGACTTCTGAAGTTGCGTAGGTCAAGATCAATATGTTTGCCACATTTTGATCATAAAAATAAATCAATATGTTTGCCATATTAATGTATTTCATCTAAAAATAAATCTATGTTACCATTTACAAAGAATTGGATAAAGAATAAATGCTGACATTTGGTAGAGTGAACTCATAAGCACAGAATGCCCCGCTATAAAATCATCTTCCGTCGTTTAAATCAATTAGCACATGATCTGTAGTCATGGTATCCCATTCAGCATTTCTATTATTGTTGCCGTCACCAAATTCACTCGAACGGGATGTCTCACCAAGCAAAAAATGAGTTTCCTCTAAATTAAGGTCTTTGTTAACCCATGGATGCTTCCCTGTCATCCTTATTCCATCTAACTCCATTGCCACTTCCTTCATGCTGGGTCTCTCCTCCCCTTTTACTCTTAAGCACCTTGCTGCAAGCACAGCCACTTCCTTCACCACCTGCCTAGTTTCTTTATTCTCTATTCCAATTTCAAGAATTTCAAACAAACGATCCTGATTCAAGGCGGAAAGGAAGTGCATAGCAAGGCTTCTTTCCTCTTCTGGTCTTTCAAAGGAAAGCACTTTCTTTCCTGTTAGCAGCTCCACAAGCACCACCCCAAAGCTATACACATCGCTCTTCTCGGTGAGTTGGTTTGTTAACATGTATTCTGGGTCTAAGTATCCAAGAGTTCCTTGTACCATTGTGGCTAATTCTGTTTGATCAAGTGGAACTAACCTTGAAGCTCCGAAATCAGACACTTTGGCAGTGTAAGTCTCATCCAAAAGAATGTTTGATGTCTTGATATCTCTATGTATTATTGGTATGGAGGCTGCAGAGTGCAAATAAGATAGTGCTGCTGCTGATTCTACTGCTATCCTTAGCCGAGTTTCCAAAGATACATTAGAAGCCTTGCTTTTTTTGTGTATGTAATCAAAGAGGGTGCCATTGTTAACGAATTCATAAACCAATAAAGGAACTTCTGTCTCTAAACAACAACCTAAGAGTTTGACTATATTTCTATGATTGATTTGTGATAGCACAACAACTTCGTTGATAAATTGTTCAATTTGGCTCTGATCCACTATTTTGGACTTCTTGATTGCAACAACTAGGTTGTCTGACAGAAATCCTTTATAAACAGTACCAAAGCCTCCTCTGCCAATGATTAAACTGTCATTGTAGTTCTTGGTTGCCCTTTTCAGCTCCTCTGCAGTGAAGATTTTAGCCGTGTGGGAGGAGCTCCCCTTTCCAGAGAGTTGCTGTTGCAAAATGAAACCACCATTTTGCCGGAAGAATCTTTCCTTTAGCTTCATCAGCTTCCTTTTCTGATATACAAAGAAAATCCAGGGCACCCCCACCAACAAAGCTATCAAGCCTACACTGCCACCTATATGTGTGAAACAAGGTAAAGCATTTTAGCAAAACTGCTAGTTCATTATTTGGAAAGACTTCGACGGCAACGATTTTACCGAATTTGTGCAAGCAAAGAAATTATACTGTCCTGGGGGAAATTTACATAGTTTTACAGCATGGAATTGACATCGTTTGGGACGAACTGAAGCAAAAAGTTGCTACTTTTCACAAATTCTGGTGAAGTGTGCTATGGTGAAAATTTTTCGCAAAAAACCCCCATGGATGAGTGCCTCTTCAATTATTCTTCAAACTAATATAGGAAAATACATCATAATTAAAAAGTACTTACCCATGACAGCTTCAGTAAGTATATTCTTCCCCATTGACTTTTTGCATCCTCCTTCCTTTGTTCCACTCCCATCATACCCATGCGGGCAGTAACATTCGTAGGACCCGTAAATGTTGTGACAATTACTCATACTTAAGCAATCATTAGTTGATGTCTTACATTCGTCTATGTCTGCAAAATCATAACACAGCGAAGACACTAAGAATATACCAGTATAAAAAGCAGAGCTGAAGAGGTGATTAAAATTAAATTTGAACTAGAAAAGTTGTAAAATAGGAATTCGAGTAAATGAAAAATGACCTTGGCAACCATCTGGGTGGTATGGGTTTCCTTCAAAACCGGGCCTGCATCGGCAACGATACCCAAATCCGTTGCCCGTGTCTTCACATTCGCTGTTGTGGCTGCAGGCGTAGTCTGGGATACTTGGAGCACTTTCACAAGTCCCATTTGAAATAGCCCAATCTACCACCAGCGGGGCCATGTTAAAAGGTAGATGGTTAAGGTCAGCAGTGGAAAAGTTGAACCAGTCATTTTTGGCAACAAACGCATAGCTGCAGTTGTTGAAGTCCCACACATTTCTGTGATTGTTAAAGCTTCTTGCTTGAATTTGAATATTGGTCATTCCCAAAGGAAATTCCACCTCGCAACAGCCAATCCCCGAGCAAGTTCCATTATTCTCCTCATTGGGAATGTTTTCACATTGCGTTAAACAACCAGTTGTATATGTCTGATTGTTCTGGAAGCCCCAGAAGTAACCGTAAGTGTCGCAGCCGACGCTTATGAACTTGTTTTTGCTGCTAGAAATGGTGAAAGCAGGGGTTTGTAGAAAGGAATAAAAGTCACTAACTAACCCACCTGATTGATTGAAGCAAATCAGGGACACAAACATGGACATGTCCATATAACCTTGGAGGGATATGCTTGAAATCGTGACATTTCCGTAGAATAATGTGTTGTCTGAACAAGTGAAATTAAACGCTTCCTCCGAGAAGCAATTCCTGCCAGTTCCTGGTTGTGCACCTATGCCAAATGGATATGGAATTTCAACATCTCCACACTTGGTGGGGCAGCCGGGCAGAGCTTGAGCTGCAGCTGATGCCATTGTTGCTAAAAAAATCAACCACTTCAGGGCGAGTTGTGTATGCGTCGTCGCGTTCAGCACCATTTTCTCTAATTTTACCTTTGAGAGAAAGAGGCTTAACTCTATCATCTGTTGCAGTGCAATATTTCTTTTGTAAGCAATTGGAATTTAAGTTTTATATTGGAGTCTTCTGACTTGGATTTCTTGTGGAATTGAAATATACGTTTTAATATACCATACTTCTTCCAGACACGGATCAGACTTATTCAAGTTGAACTCACAAGGTGCATTTAATAGTAAGAAAGTTCAACTTCTTAAAATACTTGTATAGAAGTTAAAATCTGAGTGTTATTTTTGACTGGTTGATTTATATTTGGTTTATGTATCAACGTTTTGAAAAGTATTGAGATTGTGGACCATACAATATATATATATATATATATATATATATATATATATATATATATATAACTAATTAGCATATGGAGAAAAATTATATGATGAGAAATGTCACAATCACTAAGTCTATGGTTAACACCTTGCCAGCTATTACAAAGTCGAAGTTTCTTTAACCAAGAAAAGAAGTGCATGTGTTTGTGATGGATTTGACCCTGATTTTGCTCATTCCTGATTTATTTTGGTGACCTTTTTTTCCCCTATTTTTCTGCATTTTACATTTGAATCTATACCATATGTGAAAGAAAAAAAAATGTTAAAAAATAATAAGTGAAAGAGAAAAAATCTCACAAAGTGAGAAAAGAGCAATAAAGTCGGAGATTTTTATCCCACTTATCTTTGATTGATGCGGCATCAATGCTTCATCTCCCTTTCAATCATTTAGCAGAAACAGAAAAAGACGCTAATGGTGGTGTGGAAATTTCAAGGCTTTCCGCGTGCAAGGTTTCTTTCATTGGTTTGCCAGGAAATTGCTGAAAGGCCAACCACGTACATTATTATCAATAAGTCTAGGCCGAAGACTTCGTTTCGGCACATGCCTGCATCCTTTGGTCAGTCTTGGCCTAAACTATGCATTCATACATGCCGGTCCATCCATGAAATTGACCAGGCTGCCTCATATTATTATTGTTATTCCTTTTCTAGTCAAAAATCAAAGTGTTTGGTGATTCTTATGGCGTATAAATTAAGTGCTGAGTTCATTTACGCTACAGTTATTTTATTTTTATGTATTAAATTTTATAAAAATTTATATTAAAAAATTTAATTTATTAAATTTTATAATTTAACAATATAACATTTTAACAATCAGTGAAATAAACCACATACCCATAAGAAATGTGCCACGCTTACGTACTAAAACTGGAGGGGGAACAAATTAGCGGCGCCCTCTTCATTTATTCCCACCGTAAGTGCTAAAGTACGTATTTTTGTTTCATACATCTTCGATCTATGTAGCAAACCGCGATGAAATCTTCAGTACTTTTTCAACTTTCCTTACAAAATAAAATACAACATAACTAGCAAATAAAATTATAAGAAAGAATTACGCACAATTATAAAGCAGAATTCTTTAATATAGGGTCAGTTGTAGCTTCCCCAATATATGTATAGCTAGTAAAATCAGCAGAGTCATTACAGCTGTGTCAGAGTTGATTTCTGATTCATCTGCAATCCTTTCATATGGAAACAGAGACCCTCGATTATGTAAAGGCGTTCCTACAGCTCCAAGTCAATCGAATTCCCTCTCTTCATTGTTTTTTCTTTATTTTGAGTTGATGTTATCATGTTACTCAATTTTATTTGGGAATAAAAGTCTGGCAACAACCGGTAATAGAGCAAGATCCATTAGCAACGATGTGACCGACGCTATTGCGCAAAGGCATGCATCCTGTTGTGTATTTCTTTCCCTGTGGATCCCAATTCTCAATGATTGCATGGGTGTTACAACCAACCACTGTGAATTTGTTTCGGCTAGATGACACGTATAAACGTGTCAAGTTGACACCTAAAAAATTTTGATTATTAAATTATTAAGCAAAATGGTTAGAGTATAACTTTTAAATAAAAATAAGATAAGAAGTCATATTTAAATATAGAAGTAAGTGTAATTTATTTTTATTAAATTTATTAGGTCTCGCAACCTTATTAAGAAAATAAACTTCCCAAACAAATGTTTTTGCTTTCTTCTTTTCATAAAACAAAAAATTGTTTTGAAAACAGCAAACAAACAGGCCCAAACATTTTTTTTTATAATGCTAATAGTTTTAAAGTAGTCAGTAGAGGAGGCATGTTATCATTAAATCAAGAGTTATCAAATATAACCTTTAGCTAACATATGCAACCATCTCAAAGCAAGTTGTGGAGGTTTTGAAAATTCTCTTCATAGAGTTGACAAAGTGAAGAAAGTCAAACTTTAATCACAAAGGAGAAATTTTAAAGTTTTGAGGATGAAAGGATCCAAGTCAATTTTGAATTATTGTTTAGAGGTGAAGGTTACTGTGAATCAATTAAGGGAATGGAAATAAAGGAGAATATATATTTGTGGTGAAAAGATTCTTCATTCCTGGATTCCTAAACTTAATTGTAGTTTGTGTTATGGATGAGTTAAAAAAAAAAAAAAATCTGAACTTCATGACAGTAAGAGTTGGGAAGTTCTATGCAAGCCCATGAAGACAAGAGAAAAGGGAAGTTATAAGCCATGAATGAAAAGATTAAGGCAATTGAAAAGAATAATACTTGAAAATTAGCAGCTCTTAAACAAAGATTAAGTTATTAGACTAGTCAAATGGGTGTCCAAGACAAAGAAGAATGCTAGTTAAATTTACGTACCATAATTAATAACTCATACATGATCCAAAATAAATATTGCTAGATACATGAACTACATCATACAAAACACATAGTTTGCAATGAACTTAATCACGTAAGACACCAAAAAAGTACATGCATCAAGTCACAAAGTAAAGGTTTAGAAAAATTCAAATTATTATATGAGCATAATGTCTAAGGATGAGGGAGTTGTGCTATTTAGAGATTGCCTAGTTGATGTAGAATTTGCGGCCCAAGGATGGCATTATGCATCAATTGGAGCAAGGTCAATTTCCTCATCATTTTGATGTGCATTATACTTCTTCCCCAACTTTTGAATTTCTCTAATTGCTTGGTGACTTTTTTCATTGTAGGTCATTTCTTCCCATTCAAATTTAAGCACCTATCTGCAAGGTTGGCAACATTCATGATATGCTCTTGTTCTCCCTCCTTCATAATTATATTGTCGAGAATTTCAAATAAACAATTTTCCTCCAAAGAAGAAATGAAATATTGAGCTAAGCTTTTGGCTTCCTCTGGTCTTATAGGTGATATTGATTTTTGCCCAATTAAAGTTTAACAAGAACTACTCCAAAGCTATAAACATCATTTTTTTTTCAGTGAATTGACTTGTATAAAGTACTCAGGATTCAAGTATCCAAAAGTCCCTTAAACTAGAGTAGTGAGATAGTATCATCAATAGAAACCATTCTAGAAGTTCCTTAATCTGCTAGTTTTGCCTTATATTTTTCATCCAAGAGTATGTTTGTTGATTTGATGTCTCAATGGTAAATGGGTTGACAAGCAGCTGAGTGCAAGTGAAATAGAGTTCTTGCAACTTCAAAGGCAATTCTTAAATGCATGTCCCATGTCATTGGTAAGTCTTTGCTTGGCTCATATAAATACTGAAAAAGATTACCATTAGGAATGAATTCATAAACTAGTAAAGGAAATTTTGTCTCTAAACAACATCCTTGTAATTGGACCACATCTCTATAATTTGTGAAAGGATAACAAATTCATTTATAAATTCTTCAACCTTTCCTTGAACCTTGAACTTTTTTACAACAACAATTCTTCCATCTACAAGCATGCCCTTGTAAACATTACGTTGTCCTCCCTTTTCAGGCACTCTATTCACATTGAAATGGTCAGTGGCCTTTTCTAGGTCCTTTAGGTTGTACAGTTTTGTTTTGTCAACTTAAGTTCACCGGAAAAAAAAATTTTTTTGCAACAGGAATCCACCAGTTTTTTTGAATAACTTTTCTTTTTGTTTCTTTATTACTCTTCTCCTTAGAAATTTTCGCAACCTTAAAATCATGCCAAGTAATAATTACTTGCATATTAATTTAAAATAAATGTAACACACTATATATATATATATATATATCACACTATAATATTTTTATTTATTTTTTCATAAAATTAACCGATAACATCACCACATGTGATAGGGGAAAAAGTTATGACTAATTGTACCTTTTTTACTTTCATACTTTTGTATTTATTTAATATTCACAAATTTTAGTGTGAGGTTAGTTTAATTGTGTAATTTAATAAATTTAGTGATCTAAATTTTTTATTATAAAATTTAAATAAAAATAAAGTTATATAAATAGTAAAACTTTAAACAAGAAAAAAGTTAAACACAGGAGAATGAGGTAAAAGGAAAAATACCTTGGCAACCACTGGGGAGGTATGGGTTTCCCTGGTAACCATCTTTACATCTGCATCGGTACCCATTTCCACTTTCTGCGGGTTCACAACAATTATTGTTCTTGTAGACAAAGTTGGAAGTAGTGGGCGCAACTTCACGTCTCATTTTCGACAGCCCAAGCAAGAACCAAGGGATACTCCTTATCCGGGATCTTGCCCCTGTGGAAAATGTGAGAGCCCTGTTTGACAATAAAAGAATAGCTGCACTTGTTGAACTCCTCCGTGTATTTGAATTTATGGCAGGTGTATGCTTCTATACTGATATTCTTCATTTCAAGAGGGATATCTAGCTGGTAATACCCTATCTCCGAACAACTCCCATTGTTGAGGTCATCCATGATATCCGGACTACCGTCACATCTTGTTAAATAGCCGGTTGAATATGTGGTGCCGTTTTAAAAGCTATTGAGATAGCCATAAGTGTCGCAGCCAACGGTTATGAACTTGTTATGCTTGCTAGAAATGGCGAAAGCACTCAAAGCAGTCGTTTTGCTAGTGGGTTCATCTCCATCATTACTATTTCCCACTAATTTACCTAAGGATGCATCAAAACAGACCTGAGAGATGAAAAAGGATATGTCCGTATCAGCCTCCAATAATAATATCTTTAGAACTTGGACGTGGCGCCTCCGTAATGTGGAGTTGACGCAGGTGAGTTCAAATTACTCCTCCAAGAAACATTTCTTATGTGTTGTAGATGAGTTGCCGATGCCAAATGGATATGGGATTAGGATGCCCCCACAATTGTTGTTGCAGCCAGGTAGGGGTAAGTCAACATATTTGCCAGTTGCTGCTGCTGTTGCTCTCAACCTTGCTAATACAATCACCCACACCAGGGCCACCTGCGTGTGCCTCGCCTTCACCCTTATCTGCCTCAAAACTAATATTTCACAAGATAGGATAGCTGGGTATGTCCTTGTGCTAATGTAGTATATAACCACAGTTGTTGCAGTTTTAATCACGGGATCCTCTCCTGACAATTTTTTACTTAATTTTTATATCATAAAATTTAATTAAATTATTAAACTTATTTAATTTTATAAACTAAATTAAAAGATATAACAAATTTAATAATCATTACACTCATTTTTATTTTTATGTAAGAGCATATAGGTGAAAATAGCTTTTTAACTTGTGACACCTACCAGGTGTTCACAAATTTTATAAGTTAAATATTAAAAATTTTAAATTTAAATCATTTATTAAACAAGTTTAATTATAACAGCATTTAAAATTGTGTATTTAATATATAAATAAATTTAAGCTGAACTTTAAAATGTCTAATTTAAATTTGACTTAAGTAATAAACGAAAATACACAATTTATTTATTTAATATACAAATAAATTTAAACTAAACTTTAAGTAACTAAAACATACATAATTCAAAAATAAGGCATTTCATTTTCGCTCCTCCTCCTTTCCTTCGTTGGCAGGAAATATAAGAGCAAGCGTTGATAACCGGTTTTACCAGTTGGACCAATTACTTCAAAAAAGGAAGCAAGATACAAGTACACAATGGGGCTGTAACAAAGAAGAGGGAAAGCCAGCCACGGTTGGCACAAATGGTGAAACTCATTTCCCCTTCCCCACCCCTTACATCCGACCCAAGAGCTCGAACCTCCTTATGTAACCAAAAAAAAAAAAAAAAAGAAGAGGAAAGGACAAGGACACGTCATTGTCAATCATCTGCACCGTACAATAACATGTCTACTCCATGCCAGGATTGGGACAATAATTTGGGGGACGTGGAGCTCCTGGACATGCTCTTGTCTTGTTGAGGTTGCCATAGCTATAGTCTCTGCTGTTCATCCTATACTGTTAGCAAGCGGACTGGCGGTGCCCGCGTTTTCCATAGCTAGAATGGGAGCATTTTTCTAGCGGAATTGTTTTCTGTAGGTGGGCGTATTTGAGAGAAGTCTTTTTAAAAAATATATATTTTATATGTATAAAAGATATTATATAATATTTATATTATTTTTATTTATATAAATATTAATATCATTTTTAGATATATGTTTATATGTACATAATCTATATTTTTTATATTTTTATTTTTATTATATTTACACGTATATTAATACATAAAATTTGTATGCATATATTATTTTTAATTAAAAATAATTTTGATTTACTCAAGAAAATTCAATTTTCTTTAAATTTTAAATTATAAAATTTAATAATTTAAAATTTTAAGTATATTTTTAAGCAATTTAATTTATAAAATAGCTAAATTAACATTATAGTAATATTAATGTGGCAAAGCCAGCAAATAAAAAACCTTTAATTTAAATGGTAAGAGTATTATTATTCTTATCAAGATGTTTTAGTATAATTTTTAAAAATTTATATATAATTATTAATTAATTAAGTTTCATAATTTCAATAATTAAAATTAATAAATATAATAATATAATTTTTATAAAAATTTTATAAAAATAAAATTATTAAAATAATAATCCAAATGTTTCATGCGGTCAAATGCTCGGCCAACCAGCAACATGCGTAACACGTCACATAGTTTTAAAGTGTTTCTAAAAATTACTTTAATATTGTCCGGTAGGATTCAGTTGTCTCATCATATAAAAAAGTAGCATAAAAAATTACAATTTTTTTATAATGATTAAATTCTGCAAGTAAAGCAACGGCCTATATGCATTATTAGTGCTAACCACATCACTGAAAAAGACATAGTCAATAATTATTTTTGCTTTTGTTCAAAATATATTGGTCATATGTTCTTCCATAAGTCGTTGTACATTATAATAAAGTGACGGATTCTTTTGTCTTTTGCTTTGAAAATAATTTATTTTGATTTGACTTCGTATAATCAAGATTAAATTTTCCGTTCACGTGTCCACTCATCAACTCAAATGATGCGTATGATTTGAACGAAGGAATCATTTGTTAAATTAATTTTATAATAATTTTAATATATATATATATATATATTAGATTTTTGTCACATGGATAAAACTATTCTTTTTCCTTTTAACAAGAAATATTCTTGCCACTTGAGCGTTGGCTCAGTGGTATCGAGCCACCATTTCAACCCCAACCCCCAGGCTCGATTCCCCCCTCCCCCACAATGTACAATATACCAAAAAAAAAAAAAAAAAAAAAAGAAATATTCTTTCTTTTTATTAGCATTGTCAAAGCAAGTCTGCTACTCTAACTTGTAGTAGCCTATTGCTAATTCACACTGGACAAATCAACCCACATTTTTATAGGTTAAAAAAATTTCAACTCATCTTGTGGCAAGTTGGTGGATTAATTATGCCAACCAGTCTACCAAATTAAAAAAATTACTTAAAATTTAAAAAAAATCATAAATATAAATTTTAATTATAAATAATAAAATTATATGTAAGTCTTAACTAATAAATTAAGTATTTATAATATAAAAATAGAATTAATCTAATTATTTAATTTTGAGTATAATGATTAACTTAACAATAACAATTAGCATCTTAATTATTTAAAATTATTTCAGTTGCATTATTTTAGCATAAATTTTATTATGAAAATAAAAGTTATTGCACACATTAAAGGATATAAACAATTGTATATCATAAAAAGAAGGAGAAGGAGAAGAAGGAGTTGAAACTGTCATTCAGGATGGTGGAGTGCTGGGTCGCAAGTGAAGAAGGCAGGAATGAAAAATAAAACTGGCGCGGTCTTACTCGAGAAAGCGACAAATAGTGATGTACAAGTTTTGGACACACCTTCCTTATATAATCAAGTAAAAATTTTTGAATAGTCTTGAGTCTTACATCATTCAAAAGGTTTCACATAATTATAGAGCTTTGTTATTGGTACAATCTTAAAGCATTTTTCTAATTGTATGAGAATGACATATCTAAAATTATGTTAAAATAATGTCATTCACTCAAAATAAATAAGAACATATCCTTATTTTGTTATATATAATGTGCGAATAAAAAATTATTCATAAGAATGATAATGTCAAACAAATATAAAATTTATTATTTTTAAAAATTAAATTTTATTAAATATTCATTTAAAAAATATATTATTACATTTATCAAATTTTATAAATCAAAACATGAATTTAATAAGTATAAAAATTTTTATGTTTTAATGAGCATTTACAACCACCTTTTCTGTAATTTTGCCGAAAATATCTGCCTCTGGCCTGTTCAACTTAGCCACTCACGCCAAGTTCTCCACAGCAACCCATCGAAGAAAACCAAGGAAGAAAGAAACCCATCGCACCAGACGGAACGCAACGACTTCGCCTTGGGGAATAGCAAAAGCCATTTTATTTAGTCACCTGTCCCCACACGAAACCATGCAATTAAAGACGTTGACTTCCCGAAATGACAATAGTCTTATTTAAACATTCTCGTAAGAAGTTTGACAACCACCAGTTGAGCTACCAATTCCTATTTTGGTAAACGAAGTCACAAGATAATGTCTTGGAAAATAATTTGAAGGAAAAGGGCACATGCTTAAAAAATTAGTACAATGGAAGGTTGAGAAATCAAGAATTTTGAGAAGATAGCAAATAAGTGGATTACAAAATTAGTCCAAAAAAGATACACTACCTCTCAATAAATTAAGGTTTCAAACAAATATATTCAATGTTGTAAGTGCAAAATTTGGGCTCAATTTTATGTTCATGTGAATCTAGTTTTTATTTTATTTTATTTTAGATTTCTTTAATATGTAATATCTTTGTACTACTATTAAATATAACATTAATTTATATTTAAAATCTATTATTAATAATTTTTTTTAATAAGTGCATGTTCAAAACTAGACTTTAAGTCTATAAGCTTAGATCTTTTAACTTAAAATGAAAATAATAATCATTTGGTTAACATTTTGTTAATAAATTTAATTTGCCTATCCCATGGTGCCTTATGGAACATGCATATTTATTGAAAATGAATTATGCAAATTACAATATCTTTTTAGTAAAGTGCATTATATTCATGGCGTATGCAATCTTTATTGTGACGTCCTTTTCTTGAATTTGATATCTAAAGTTTAACTTATACCAAAAATACCACTTTTTTTTTTTTCATATAATTGTAGACTTATACCAAAAGATCACTTGTGTTAAAGACTTCGTGTACTTTAAGTGACAGAGAACTGATACAAATAGGAGGATAAAAGAAGCTTGCGTGGGACTTTAGTGACTTCATTTTACTTTTTATCCATATTTAATTTGAATTTATAAATTTTATTATTTTTTCTCTTTAATTTTATAACTTTTTAAAAATATTCTTATTACACACTAATTTTACTCACAGTATTTGGTCTCCAACCATTGAAAATCAAATCAGGAAGACTTTAACTATAGATTTAGATTCTTTATTTTTAGAAATTTAAAAATAGGGAATACAATACAGGAAAAAAAATATAAAATAAAAAAATAAAAAAATATGTAAATATGAAAAATAAATAAAAAACTATTAAAATGGGAGAATAATAAAAATAAGAGATTGAAATATATGATTACGGAGTCTGCATCCAATTCTATTGGACAAAGACAGCTTTTGATTAACATTTCCGACCTGGACCCATCATTGCGCTGTGTACATTAAGGATTGGTCGCCTAGGCAACCAACTTGCTCAACCAAGGACAAGTACATGAAAAAAAAAAAAAAAAACAAAGCACGCCGAGGAGGACTTCTGGAGTTGCGTAGGTCAAGATCAATATGTTTGCCACGTTTTGATCATAAGAACAAAGACCGTGCACAATGTTATCACTATCAGCATTACAAATTATCCTACTTACATAATGTATTTCATCCAAAAATAAATCTATATGACTATTTACAAAGAATTGGATAAAGAATAAATGCAGAAATTTGGTAGAGCAAGATAATAAGCACAGAATGCCCAGCTATAAAATCATCTTCCGTCATTTAAATCAATTAGCACATGATCTGTAGTCATGGGATCCCATTCAGTATTTATATTACTGTTGCCATCACCATATTCACTCAAACGGGATGCCTCACCAAGCAAAAGTTGAGTTTCCTCTAAATTAAGGTCTTTGTTAACCCATGGATGCTTCCCTGTCATCCTTATTCCATCTAATTCCATTGCCACTTCCTTCATGCTGGGTCTCTCCTCCCCTTTTACTCTCAAGCACCTTGCTGCAAGCACAGCCACTTCCGTCACCATCTGCTGATTTTCTTTATTCAATATTCCTATTTCAAGAATTTCAAACAAGCGATCCTGACTCAAGGTAGAAAGGAAGTGCATAGCAAGGCTTCTTTCCTCTTCTGGTCTCTCAAAGGAAAGTGCTTTCTTTCCTGTTAGCAGCTCCACAAGCACCACCCCAAAGCTATACACATCGCTCTTCTCGGTGAGTCGGTTTGTTAACATGTATTCTGGGTCCAAGTATCCGAAAGTTCCTTGTACCATTGTGGCTAATTCTGTCTGATCAAGTGGAACTAACCTTGAAGCTCCGAAATCAGCCACTTTGGCAGTGTAAGTCTCATCCAAAAGAATGTTTGAAGTCTTGACATCTCTGTGTATTATGGGAATGGAGACTGCAGAGTGCAAATAAGATAGTGCTGCTGCTGATTCTGCTGCTATCTTTAGCCGAGTTTCTAAAGATACAGTGCAATCCTTGCTTTTTTTATGTATGTAATCAAAGAGGTTGCCATTGTTAACAAATTCATATACTAATAAAGGAACTTCTGTCTCTAAACAACAGCCTAAGAGTTTGACCACATTTCTATGATTGATTTGCGATAGCACAACCACCTCGTTAATAAATTGTTCATTTTGGCTCTGATCCACTATTTTGGACTTCTTGATTGCAACAACTTGGTTGTCTGCCAGAAAGCCTTTATAAACAGTACCAAAGCCTCCTCTGCCAATGATTAAGCTGTCGTTATAGTTGTTGGTTGCCATTTTTAACTCCTCTGCAGTGAAGATTTTGGCCATGTGGGAGGAACTCCCCTTTCCAGAGAGTTGCTGTTGCAAAATGAAACCACCATTCTGCCGGAAGAATCTTTCCTTTAGCTTCATCAGCTTCCTTTTCTGGTATACAAAGAACATCCAGGGCACCCCCACCAACACAGCTATCAAGCTCACACTTCCACCTATATATGTGTAACAAGGTAAAGCATTTTAGTAATACTGGTAGTTCCTTAATTGGAAAGACTTCGACGGCAAATCTTTTACCAAATATGCCCAAGCAAAGAAATTACATTATCCTGGGCGATATTTACATAGTTTTACAGCATGGAATTGACATCATTTGGGACGAACTGATGCAAAAAGTTACTACTTCTAACAAATTCTGGTAAAGTGTGCTATGGGGAAAAAATTTCGCTAAAAATCCCATTGATGAGTGCCTCTTCAATTATTCTTTAAACTAATATCGTAAAATACATCATAAATAGAAAGTACTTACCCATGACAGCTTCCGTAAGTACATTCTTCCACACTGGTTTTTTGCATCCTCCTTCCTTTGTTCCATTCCCATGATACCCATGCGGGCAGTAACATTCATAGGACCCGTAAGTGTTGCGACAATTACTCATACTTAGGCAATCATTAGTTGATGTCTTACATTCGTCTATGTCTGCAAAATCATAACAGAACGAAGACATTAAGAATATACCATTATAAAAAGCTGTGCTGAAGAGGTGGTTAAACTTAAATTTGAACTGGAAAAGTTGTAAATTGGGAATTCAAGTAAATGGAAAATGACCTTGGCAACCATCTGGATGGTATGGATTTCCTTCAAAACCGGGTCTGCATCTACAGTTGTACCCAAATCCGTTGCCTGTGTCTTCACATTCGCTGTTGTGGCTGCAGGCATAGTCTGGGTTACTTGGAGCACTTTCACAAGTCCCATTTGAAATAGCCCAATCCACCACCAGTGGGGCCATGTTAAAAGGTAGATGGTTAAGGTCGGCAGTGGAAAAGTTGAACCAGTCGTTTTTGGCAACAAACGCATAGCTGCAGTTGTTGAAGTCCCACACATTTGTGTGATTGTGAAAGCTATGTGCTTCAATTTCAAAATTGGTCATTCCCAAAGGAAATTCCACCTCGCAACAGCCGACGCCAGAGCAAATTCCACTATTCTCCTCATTGGGAACATCGTTACATCGCGTTAAACAACCAGTCTCATATGTCTGATTGTTCTTGGAGCCCAACAAGTACCCGTAAGTGTCGCAGCCGACGCTTATGAACTTGTTTTCGCCGCTAGAAATGGTGAAAGCAGGGGTTCTTAGAATGGCATATAATGGGTCACCAACTAACCCACCTGATTGATTGAAGCAAACCCGGGACACAAACATGGACATGTCCATATAACCTTGGAGGGATATGCTTGAAATCATGACATTTCCGTAGAATAATGTGTTGTCTGAACAAGTAAAATTAAACGCTTCCTCCGAGAAGCAATTCCTGCCAGTTCCTGGTTGTGCACCTATGCCAAATGGATATGGAATTTCAACATCTCCACACTTGGTGGGGCAGCCAGGCAGGGCTTGAGCTGCAGCTGATGCAATTGTTGCTAATAAAATCACCCAAGCCAGGGCGAGTTTTGTTTGCGTCGTCGCGTTCAGCCCCATTGCCTTAATTTTACCTTTGTTAGAAAGAGGCTAGACTCTGGCATCTGTTTTCGCCGACAGTGCAATATTTCTTAATTTATAGCCAATTGGAATTTAAGTTTTTAATTGCAGTCTTTCGACGGTCGATTTCTTGTGGTAATTTAAATATATGTCTTTTAAGTTTTTATATGCCATACTTGTTTAGACAAAGTCAACTCTTCCAGAAACGGATCAGACTGTGTCAATTTGAACATATCAAAGTGCATTTAATGGTAGGAAGAGTTCAACCTCTTAATTAAGAAATTTGTATGAACAATTTTTTAACCTTGATGTTGTATTGACTTGGTGATTTATATTTGGTTCATGTATGAACGTTTTGAAAAGTATTACAGGATTGTGGGCTTTGCAACATATACATAAACTAATTAACAGATGGAGAAAAATTATATGATGAATAAATGTTGAATTAATAAATTAATGTCACAATCACTCGGGCTAATGTCAGCTCAACTGGTCTAACCTCCCATATGATAAAGAGTTGTGATTACACGGATTCGGGTTCGTGCAAGTTTACATAAATGCCATATGTGGCAGAACAAGAGAGTTGATTTTGAAGATCTCACCTATTGTTTCTCAAATTTTTTTCTACAAAAAAAAGTTCGTTCTCCAATTTTTTCAGTTTGATAGAAAACTATGAAAAGGGTGATGGAAATTTAAGAATAAAAAAGTTCTTCAAAAGATTAATGGAAGTACATTTAAAATTTCAGTGATACGAGTTTAGAAAATTTGAGTACATAATATGTGTGTAATGTATTATAGTTAAATATGTCTGATATAAAAAGGTTTGAGACGTTGTTACTGTGTTAATATATAATTAAGTGTTCATCCATTTTATATTTTCCAAAACTGAAACTGACAAGAAAAAGGTTTGAGACGCTGTTACTGTGTTCAATAGACTGTCATGCGAATTCTTGAAAACCAGCTCTCGTGTTCCGTTATGTATGAAGTCTGAACAAACTTTCACGAATCTAACTCCGTATTATTACAACTCTATGATAAAAAGGAAATTCGATTTCTATCCTTAAAACATTTACTCGATAAAGTCAAATTGACCCAACTACTTCCAGTGAATATATATATATATATATATATATATATAGTTAACACCTTGCTATTATAAAATTAAAGTTTATTTCACCAAGAAAGGAAGAGCAAGTGTGTGTGCCTGTGTGTGGGGAGGGGAAAAAACACAAGACAATGTTTTTGTGGTAAGCGTGGACAATTTTACTTATGAGGTAATAAAGATTAAATTTTTGATCATTTAATTATTGTAGCTTTTAAATTATGTCAAGATACTAATTATTTTAAAAGATTCAATTTTTAGGTGAAAACATAAGAATAATTTTTATTTTAATTTCCGAAGTTATGAGGGTGTTTGTTGAGGACCAAGATAATGCACAATGGGCATACTTGCTTATAGATGGGTCTAGTTTGTGAACCGTAATCTGGCGGCTCATAAAAGACCATGTGAAAACTATATAAACCATGGCAGTCAAAACTAAAGGAAATAACAGAACAAGTAATTTATAAAGTTACTAAAGCATTTTATAGCTAGAATTATAGAAATTACTAATTAAATCTTTTTATTCGGACTCAGGGAGTTAGTAGGTATGAAATGTCTCTAAATTAATACTTTAATTGATAGCACTCCATATCTAATAATATTTTACACGATCGTGGTATTTTAGAAATGTTTATGTATCATATGCAAGCAGCTAATTTATAAATTAAAGATTTAATATATTTCTCAACAATGTTGAATAATACAGGCATGATAGTCTTCAACTCCTTCATTGATAAGAAAGAGTATTGATAACTTTACGTTACACTGATGCCACGTACAGAGAGAAGAAAGTTGAATCGGGAATTTCAGCTTTCCTTTTTTATACAGTGTAACATCAACGTAAATTGATGCTATGTAGAACAACTATTTCCCAAAAAAAAAAATGTACGTTACTATAATATGACAAATATATTGTAGTAGGAACAACGATACACCACAAATTCACTGCAAGCATAAATATTAGTATGCGTGGCTTAGACACTACGTAGCTTTGTGAGAATTTAAGACCTCTTCCTAACTGACATGGAATATATATATATATATATATATATATATATATATATGTATAGGTAATTTTATTTTTATCTTCCACCCGTCAATGATGTTGAAATCTGCCTTAAGCTATCTATAGCAGAAATGGAGCCACTGCCACCAGTACCGTGTTCAGTACCAACAATATTGTAGGGAGGTGAAACTGCATTGAGCAGGTACTCATTCTCTTCCGAAAAGACATCGGTTCCACCCCATGGGTGCCTTTCCATTATTCTTAGTCCCTCTAGCTCCATTGTTACTTCTTTCATTTCGGGTCTATCCTCCCCCTTTACACTTAAGCATCGTTTTGCAATATTGGCAACTTCCCTCACTTGCTCAACATTTGCCTGGTCAATTATGCAGCTGTCTATGATTTCAAGTAATCTACCCTCTTTTATTGCAGAAACGAAGCAAACGGAAAGAGATTGATCACCTTCTAGCCTATCAAAACAAAGTGCCTTTCTGCTTGTTAATAGCTCTGCTAGAAGAACCCCAAAGCTATAGACATCACTCTTCTCCGTTAATTGGGTTGTGTGCAAGTATTCAGGATCAAGGTACCCAAGTGTCCCCTGAACCAAAGTGGTTAATTGACTTTGATTTAGAGGAACAAGCCTTGACGCTCCAAAGTCAGAAATTTTTGCAGTGAGATCAGAGTCAAGTAGGATATTAGTAGACTTCACATCTCTGTGTATGATTGGTGGATCGGCGGCAGAGTGAAGGTATGCAAGGGCTCCTGCAGCTTCCGTTGCTATTCTCAAACGCGTTTTCCACGCAAGTTGAGATGGATGACTTTGACCATGACCATGAAGATGGTCAGAGAGAGTGCCATTGGTGATGAATTCATAAACAAGCAGGGGAACTTCAGTTTCCAAGCAACCACCCAAGAGCTTGACGATGTTCCTGTGGTTGATTTGGGAAAGTACGATCACCTCGTTGATAAATTGTTCAATCTGGGTTTGATCAGATATTTTGGACTTCTTAATGGCTACCACTCTGCCATTTGATAACTCTCCGTTGTAAACTATTCCATACCCTCCTCGGCCTATGATTCTGCTTTCATGGAAATTGTTGGTAGCTTTCTTCAGCTCGTCGAATGTAAAAATTTTGGCTGTTTCGGTTGACCCACTATGCCCGGCAATTCGTTGTTGTAACAATATGCCCCCATTTTGTTGAAAATATTTTTCTCTCAGTTGAATCAGTTTTCTTTTCTTTAGCGCCCAATATGCGTAAAAGCCTCCCATAAGCAATGCTAGGAGGCTCACACTCACGCCTGCCCATCAAAAGTGGAAACTCCATTACATATTTAATTTGTTATATAACAATCCATGATATAATATTTTTCTAAGCAAATATATTTCTAATAGAGAGAAAAACTATTTAATTCTACATAATATCATGTGACGTGAAATCAATATGTTCACCTTAGACTTGTTGAGTAATTACTTCTTCCTAGTAAACTTATAATAATAAAAAAGTACACACTATCTGATGTTGATTATTTATTTATTTATTATATATCATTTATTTATACGCATGACAATATCTGTCTCACCTAAATTTTAATTAAATTTATCCCAAATTTTATATTTAAGACTTAAATCATCTACACACTAACTAGGTAACCATTGCTTTTACCCAAGCTCTAAGATTCTTCTTTTTTTTGGATACAAGGGAAATGAAAAGAAAAATACTAAGAGCATATAAATCTGGGATAAGTAGCTCCCATCACATTCGTAAGATTCTAGTATAGGCATAAACACAATGCCGTGGTTGACCACATGCATAGTGTCGTCCGTGCTGTGTGCCTATGCTAGAGTATGTCCGTCTTGATTGGCGAAAACAGACCTGCTTTCGACAATTTTGAATTATCAAAATGAAGCTTTCAACTAAATTTGGTTTAATCTGGGACTAATTTGTCGAGGTTCTATTCAAATCAATGAGGCAAGCGAAGTGCTATGAAACCACTAGATAAGAATAATTCCATTAGTACACTTACTCAAAGCAATTACGAGTATGATGTATTTCCTGGAAACCCTGCGGCAACCTATTCCACTGGATTTGCCATCTCCTTCAAATCCTTTCAGGCATGAACACTCGTAACTGCCTTCTATGTTGTGGCATGCTCCATCAACACAGTCGTTGGATTCATTGCATTCGTCGACATCTGCAAGAAATAATTATATATATGCAGCAATGACCAAAAAAGTCATTTCCCTTCAGAAATTCAAATATAAAATATAGAAGTAACTTAATACATACCTTGACAGCCATGAAAGAGGTAGGGGTTTCCACGGTAGCCATCGGAGCAATTGCATCGGTACCCAACTCCATTAGGTGAATTGTAGCATTCACTGTGCTCTGCCTTGCACGCAAAACTGGTACGGTTATTTTGGGCTTCTTTGCAGGTCTGGTTTCCAACTGCCCAATCAAGTACAACAGGCACAGACTTGTTCTGGAAACTGATAATATCAGTGGAGGAGAACTTGTAAGCGTCCTCTTCGACCACAAACGCATAAGCACACGGATTGAAGCCTAGTACAGTGGAATCGTTATTTACGTCGGCGGCATTAGAAGAGAAACCCGATATTCCTTTGGGAATAGAAGTCTGGCAACAGCCGGTACCAGAGCAAGATGCATTAGCATCGATGTCACCGACGCTATTACACAAAGACACGCATCCTGTTGTGTAATTCTTTCCCTGTGGATTCCAATTCTTAATGATTGCAACGGTGTTACAACCAACCAAAGTGAATTTGTTTCGGGTAGATGACACGTAAAAATGTGACAAGTTGAGGAATGAACGTGTTCTGTTAATAAGGCCCATACTCTCGTTGTAACAAACTTGGCCTACTTCGCTTGAAATGCGCAATTCACCATCATCCAGTGATATACTGCGGACGACAATGTCGCCTCGTCGCAAGAATGGGGTGGGAGTGGTGGAATTAGAGGTGTTGGTGCAGTTGATGAGAAAAGAGGAGTCCAGGTAACAACCTGCCTTAGTACCAAATGGGTACGGAATGCTGAGGGCGCCACAGTGTTTGGGGCAGTCTGGGTTGGGCTGGGATGCTGATTTTGGTGCCAAACCTAAAAGGATGACCAGTGATAGTAGAAGCAGGTGATGCTTTGTTTGCATAGCCATAGCTCTGCTTTTCTAATGCTCTTTGGTTGTTGTAAGCTAAGGTGAATTCGGATTTTGTGGTTGGAATCCCTGACTTATCTTTGATCGACGCAGCATCAATGCTCCAACTCCCTTTCAATCATTTAGCAGAAACTGAAAAAGACGTTAATGGTGGTGTAGAAATTTCAAAGCTTTCCATGTGCAAGGTTTCTTTCAATTGGTTTGCAGGAATTGCTTATAGGCTCGTCCCATTATTATCAATAAATCTAAGCGGAGACTTGACTTGACGCACTATTATGGTCAGTCTTGTCGTACCGCGCTCTTTTGCTGAAAATTATGTGTGCAGACATGTGGGACCATCCATGAAATTGACCGGGCTGACTTAATTGGAAAATGTTACATTTATTTTTTTAAACTTATATTTTACCAATAACATATTATTTAAAATTAATTTAAATTAAATATAAATATTTATAAAATTTAAAATTAATCTCAAATTATACATTATAAATAAAACATAAATATAAGGCAACCGTGGACTTATGTATGCATGTTATACTCTTACTTTTTTGCATTTGAGTCGCGCTCTCATAAAATCGGGTCCGTGTAAAATAACACGAACCATACACGTGTTAGCACAAGATGGCAATGTAATTTTGGCAGGATTTCTCATTATAGTTATTGAGTAGCGATCATCCCTATCCAAATTGCTAAGCCAGCCGGGTGCTAATTAAGCTACATTAATTAAAAAATTAATTTTTTTCACTCTTCAACAACAAAGTAACTTCTTTAACGTGTCTTCCATTCTTTGCTTTGTGCAACGTTTTCTCCGTTTTGATATTGAAGTTTAGAGGTCTCCCTATTTGGCTAACCAAGTTATATCCATTAAAAAACATTAAAAATATTTTTTATTACACTCTTCAACAATAAAGCATATTTCAATTATTTAAAGTGGTAAAAAGCATATTTTTGTGTATAGTGCCGAATAAGCATTATCAATGTTTATTGAGAAAAATAAATTAAGATATTTTACATTAGTATCAATAATTATAGTTGTAATCACAAAAAAAAAGTACTTTCGAGGATAAGTCTCCTCCTACGTAGGAAAATCTTGATTAATGTTTGTACTTTTCGATGTGAACTTTTAAATCTATTAAATTTTATAACTTAATTTTTGAAGTTCAATAAATTTAATAATCTAAATTTTTTTATTATAAAAATTAAATAAAAATAAAATTATGAAAATAATAAAATTTTAATTATAATAGAAATTATAGTTAACTTAAATAAATAAAAACATATAATTGTTTAGTACTATTTTATTGTTTTGTCTATGCCTATTTCCACCAACATTGAAAGAATCAATAGTAAATTTATACTAGATTAATAAAAATAATAAATTTACTAAATATTGTATAATAAATAAAATTAAAAATTACTTATTTTAATTTATTTAGTCCCCTATATCACCAAAACAATTGTAATCATACAAAAAAAAGTTGTGAGGGAAACACCACTCTTTTATATAGTTAAATCTTACTTAATATTTATGTCTTTTGGTATGAATTTTTAAATTTGTTAAGTCTTATAATTTAGTTTATAAAATTTAATAAATTTAATAATATAAAATTATGAAAAGAATGAGATTATAATTGTAATAAGAATTATAGCTATAAAATCACAATTAACAAAGTTGCTAAATTAAAAAAATAACACAATAATCTTAAAAGGAGAACTAATGCTACTTTTATTGTAAAAGACTGAAAAAAGTTTTAATTAATATATCTTAGCTAGTTAGCCATATCTCAGCCGGCTGACTTAACAATTCAAAAGGGGTGAGCGCTACTTCAATTACTAAAACAAGGAGTCCTTGCATTCCGTCTTGTGTTTACAAGGATAGGATTCATGCTATTTTATACGGACTTGAATCTATGAAAGTAGGACTTTTTAGGAGTGAGCAAATACTTGGCCAAACTAGGGGAAACTGAATTGAACTGTGAAAATTTGTCATTCGAGTTAGGCCAAGTCGATTATAAGATTAACAGGTAAAACTGTTGGGTTCATATGGTTTAATACGGGTGGGGCTGAGTGTAGGTTCCCAAACCCATTGCAACTCAGTTTTTTTTTTTTTTTTAATAAAACAGTGCTGTTTTATGGTGCAACTAAAGCTAAGTAATCTAATTTAAATTTTTTTGGGTAAAGGTTTAGGTGAAGTTTACTCGGTGTTCTACGATTTGACATGGGTTGAAACGCTCTCTTAATCCAACCCACCCCAACCCAACTGAGTGAAACCAACCCATATGAACTTGAGCTTCTTGGTTTGAAGGACAAGCCTGGCCAAACTGTGCAATCAAATTTCACCCACTTAATTTCATTTTTTGTGCATTCAAAAATCTATTAATTAAATTGTCAACTTCGCATGAGAATTTAGTTGCATATTCTATCAGTTAATTAGCACCAGTATTTTGATCCGCAACGATTCTCCTGATGAGAAGTCAGTTGAATTTAATTATATTGTATTGTATATATTATCAATTTTCAGTGTAATTCTTGCGTTTGAATTGAAATTTACATGTGTTCAAAAAATCGAGTGAATTTCAATCTTTGAGCAGCGACGTAATTTGATCAAATCTAATCTAATTTATTCGCTAAAACTATTACATCATTGGATTCTGTGATTTGAATACTTGACTTTCTTAACTTTTTCAGATTAAGAAACAGTTTTTAATGGCAAAATTTATTATTATTTTTCTCATTTATTTTTTTTAATTTTTTAAAAATTGTTTGTCCCTCTAACCGTAAGAAATCCCAATCCGACAAAGGCATTCACGGTAATTTTTGGAGCAATTAATGGGAAACATAGATGGCAAGAATAGTAGTTTGTCATAGTGAGACATTTAGAAGCCCAAATCAAGTTTGCAATTGACAGTGATTGAAAAGCATATAACCGAAAGTCAAAAATGACCATTCTACAAGTTGAAAATTACACAAAACCAGTCAATAGGCGACCGGGCATATGCTACATTACATAGTGACTTCAATTTCATTGGACAAGACCACAAGATCATACATTATGACAATATTTGACTCACCTAATTAATTAAATTTACCACAAATTTTATATTTAATTAAGACTTAAATCTACACACTAATTTAGTAATGTACATTTCATTATTCATACCCAAGTTCTAAGATTCTGGTTTTGGCAACCCTATGCCGTGGTCCACCGGGGACCGCATGCATGCGCAGTGTGCCTATGCAAGAATTGTCAGCCTTGATAGGCCAAACAGGCGGCTTTGAACAATTCTCTGACTTATCAAAGTGAACCTTTCAAAAATTCTGAATTATCAAAATGAGCCTTTGAATGGTTCATCCAAAAAAAAAATAAAAGCCTTCGAATGTTATTACATAGTTATGTTCTTATTTTGAAAGATAACTTAAAAGGAAAAATATATATGATATGCACTCAAATGCAATATGATACAATTATAGGATTAACTTTATTTTACATAATAAAATATACTTAATTTGTTGAAAAAATAGATTAAAAGTTTGACAATGAGTAAAAATACTTCAAGATTACTTTTTTATTATACAAATAAATTATACATAATAAAATTTAAATAAAACAAATACACGAGGTATAAATTTTTAATATAAAAAATCTTCTAATATTAAAAAAAATCACAAGACAAACTTTGAAAAAATATTCTATTATAATAAAGATAATTATAAATATCTTTATAACACACTATTTTTTTTTAAATAATATTAAAATTACAATGACACCCAATAAAATCCTTTCAGATATAACACCTAATATTTTTAGTATATACCCACAACATTCACACTCTATTCACGATTTATTCAACTTTTCTTTATCTCATAGTCTAAAAAAAATGGCACTCCTCTCTTGCCTGTTAATTCTTGCTTGCTCACTCTCAATTGGCCTTCTCTCGGCTTCTGTTCCTTCCTTGCTGAATTGAGACCTCTATTTATAGAAGAATTTTGAGCTGAAAGACAAAGAGAGAAGCAAAAAAATTTCAGCCTCCAACAATCTTCAACTTTCACCTTCCAATTGCCAACCAATTTTGCATTTAAGTCATGGTTGAAAAGGTGAAAGCCTTTTCAATAATCTCAGCTGCCCACTTCCTTCTATTTTATTTTTTAAATCTCACGAGGTGGACCCCACATAATCTCTATCTTTAATATAATTAAGGATTGAGATTATGATACATCATTTAATAAATACGTGCCATTAAGACAAGTGATTTTTTTTTTTAATTTTATCTCATTAAAATCTTACATTGTTTTTTTCTTTTTTTTTTGACAAAAACTAATCAACCTCCCCCTTTCCGTCGTCCATCCCGGTACTTTCATTCCAAGCTCTCTCTCACTTCCTCTTCATCTCGTCATGAAAGCTCTCTGAAAGCCACAATTTAGGCACAGTATTATTTCCACATGTCGTGTTCTCTTATTCAACCAAGGAGCCGGGTGACTTGGATTAACAAGTCTCTTAAGGAATCGAATCCTGAATTGAAAGAACTCAAAATTTTGAGTTGCATTTAAACTTAGTTTCTGTTACACTAAGGCTTAGCTCTTGTTACACCTTTTTGAAATTCAATTGTATCGTTACAGTTAGCTTATGTTACATTTAAGCTTATTTTCTGTTACATTTTTTGAATTTCAATATACCGTTACACTTAAATTTAACTTATGTAACGTTCAGGCTTAACATCTGTTATAAATTTTAATTGTAACATTATTTATACTTATTATATATCTGTCCCTTACTGAAATCAATGAAATTCAAACCTTCAAATCCATTGTTGTGTAAACTCTTTTAACTTTGACCTGCTGTAGTAATGGTTCGTATGCTGCGCCACAACAATGAGCGTCTCCACGGCAACAGAAACTTGAATCAATGAGTATCCGAGCAAAGTGGGTTAGTCCGTAAACTTGATCTGGTGGCTCTTAAAAGAACATGTTAAAACTGTATGAACCACTATATATGATGCAGAGTATGACAATTAAAGCTAATAAAGGAAAAAAATACAATTAGTAATTTATAAAATTTACTTAAGCATTACATAGAAATTACTAATAAAATCTTTTTATTCAGACTTTGGGAATTAGTGAGTATGAGTCTAAATTGATATTATAATTGATAGGAATCTATTTCATATAAATATTTTAGACGATGGTAGTATTTTTGATGCTTATGTATCATATGCAAACATCTAATTTATTATATATTAGACTCATAAAATTCTCAACAATATTGAGTGATACAGGCACCGTGAGTAAAAAATAATATCCTTCAACTCCTTCACAGAAAAGAAGAAGTAAGTCACAATGAATAAAACAGATATTGTAGTACGAACACCACAAATTCACTGCAAGAATAAGTATCAGCATGCATGGCTTTGGCACTACGTAAGCTCTATGAAAATTTAGGATTCGTCCTATCTGAAGATCAACTAGACAATAATATATACACACATAATCAAATAATTTTATCTTCCACCCTTCAATGATATCGAAATCCGGTTTAAGCTATCTACACCAGGAATGGAGCCACTTCCATTATCAACAATATTATAGGGAGGTGGAACTGCCTTGAGCAGGTACTCAGTCTCGTCGGAAGACACCTCGGTTCCACCCCATGGGTGCCTTTCAGTTATTCTTAGTCCCTCTAGCTCCATGGCCACTTCTTTCATGTCGGGTCTATCCTCCCCCTTTACACTTAAGCATCGTTTTGCAATATTGGCAACTTCCCTCACTTGCTCAACTTTTGCCTGCTCAATTATGCAGCTGTCTATGATTTCAAGTAGTCTACCCTCTTTTATTGAAGAGACGAAATAAACAGAAAGAGTTTGATCACCTTCTGGTCTATCAAAACAAAGTGCCTTTCTGCTTGTTAATAGCTCTGCTAGAAGGACCCCAAAGCTATAGACATCACTCTTCTCCGTTAATTGGCTTGTGTGCAAGTATTCAGGGTCAAGATACCCAAGCGTCCCCTGAACCAAAGTGGTTAATTGACTTTGATTTACAGGAACAAGCCTTGAAGCTCCAAAGTCAGAAACTTTTGCAGTGAGATCAGAATCAAGTAGGATATTAGTAGACTTCACATCTCTGTGTATGATTGGTGGATCAGCAGCAGAGTGCAGGTATGCAAGGGCTCCTGCAGTTTCCGTTGCTATTCTCAAACGCGCTTTCCACACAATTTGAGATGGTTCACTTTGACCATGACCATGAAGATGGTCAGAGACAGTGCCATTGGTGATGAATTCATAAACAAGCAAGGGAACTTCAGTCTCCAAACAACAACCCAAGAGCTTAACGACGTTCCTGTGGTTAATTTGGGAAAGCACAATCACTTCGTTGATGAACTGCTCAATCTGGGTCTGATCAGATATTTTGGACTTCTTAATGGCTACCACTCTGCCATCTGGTAATTCTCCTTTGTAAACTATTCCATGCCCTCCTCGGCCTATGATTCTGCTTTCATCGAAATTGTTAGTAGCTTTCTTCAGCTCTTCAGATGTGAAAATTTTGGCTGTTTCGGTTGACCCACTGTGCCTAGCAATTCGTTGTTGTAACATTATGCCCCCATTTTGTTGAAAATATTTTTCTCTAAGTTGGATTAGCTTTCTTTTGTTCAACGCCCAATATGCGTAAAAGCCACCCACAAGCAATGCCAAGAGGCTCACACTCACACCTGCACATCAAAAGTGGAAACTAGTCATTTTCTGATTCTAGTTCATGTCTCAAGTTTTAGAAAGTTGGTCAACAAAGACATGCTTAGTTAATTGTTGAGCTTGGGATCGCGAGGATCATATCCTATGGTTTGATCTATGTAGTAATTAACATCAGATCTCTTAGTTATGTGTATGTCTATATATAGTTTAAGCCTGAGAGTAAATTTATGCAATGTTACTCCTTGTAGACCATTATTTATCTTCCATTATATATTTACAATGTTAAATAACAATCCATGATAAAATATTTTTCTAAGCGGTTTACACATTTAGAGAGAAAAACTATTTAATTCTGTATAAAATGATGTGATACGTTAAATGAATAATTTCACCATAAATTTGTTGGGTAATTATTTCTTCGTAGTTACTATAAACTAACAATAAAAAAGCATACACCACCAAAGTTGATTATTTATCTATTTTGTCACTGCAATACTGCTTTAAAATAACATATGAACAATCATATTTAAGATAAATTAGTTTTAAAATTTTCAATTAAAAAATTGCTATTAACACATTATTTTTATACATCACTAAGTTATATTTGACTCTCCTAAATCTTAAGTAAATTTTCCCCAAATTTTATATTTAAGACTTTAAATCATCTATACAATAATTAAGCACTTACCTAGTTCTTATTAATTGTCACTTTGCAATTTCTTATTCCTTTTTAATTGTCAATTTTTCACAACTAAAAATACCTTAATTTCATTCTTTAGCTTTATCTTATCATAATCTCTATAAATACTTAGTTGAAAATGATTGTTTCTTTTTTTTTTTTTTTGGCACATAAACGAGGCAGAACGCCCAAAAACAGACAGGACGCTAACGACCGTCAACTATCCTAGAACTTAGTTGAAAATGATTATTTCTATTTCTTTTATATAATAAAGGGTATTTTAGTAAGATTAAATCTTTTCAATTTTAAGATTATTTACTGAGATTTTTAATGTATGCATATTTTCCTTAAACTATAAAAAATAAGGAACAAATGGATTAATATACAAACACCATTGTTCATTTCCAAGCTCTAAGATCTAATTGAAAAGTTTACTCCCACACTTTAAATCTTACATAGTGCTAGAGGTGTTTGCGGCATGGATTGGGTTTGGGTATTTAAACCCCAACCCGACTAATCCTTGGCAAGTTGAATTTGGTTGGTTTGAGTGGGGTTAAAATTTTTCAATCCTGGGTTTGGTTAGTTGTAGTAGTTGAGTACCCGTTCAATTTTTTTTTCAGACCTGAACTCAATAAAAGGCCTATTTTAATTTTTCAAAAAAATCCACATTTCAAATAGTAAATTACATGAACTATAAACAAAAAATTAACACTTAACAACATAACAACATATATGTCATAAGCCACTAAGTCTATCACATATGACATAAGTTCATGAGTCTAGCTAGTGTTGAATACAAGTTACACAACAATAAGTCCAAGTATCCAACAACACAATTACCCAACCATAAGTGATAAGTAGCTAATAATTAACAACACAATCATAAGTCTCACAAGTTACAACAAATGTGGCATTCATATGCCATAAACATCAAGTGAATTAACATTATATTCATTCTTTAAATGTTACAAAAGTTTGGTAATTCAACTTTGACCATATTATTAAAATTAAGGTTAAATCCTATTATATTCAACATTTTATTAGTTATTTACAAAGTTTAAGCATTAAGAAACATGAGTATATGACAATTGGATTTCATCGCAGTTGTAATTAGCAAAAGATAGAACTATAAATGCATAATAGAGGAAGAAAGAAAGTGTAAAACAAAAAAAGAAATGATAAAACTATATTGTTTAGTGTTTAGCACAAGTATGAAAGTTAATAATGACATATTTAATATGGGATAATATAAAACAAAATGCTAACAAAAAATAAATCAAGATAAGCTTGAAAAAAATGAACTTAGAATTAAATAGCTATTAACGATTATTTCAAATGAGTAAGAATATTGCTCTTTTCTTCTCCACTTTCTTTTAACAAAACAAAAGTAATGATTTAAAAGATAAAAAATGTATAAATTAGTATTAATTAATATCATTTCATTCTCTTTCTTTATTAGGTTAAAACTCAAAATTATAAAATTTAATAAATTTATTGCTACCAAAATTGTCCCACATGGGACAAACCTTTATTCAAAGGCAATGCCGTGTTCCCGCTGAGGACCATGTGCGCAGTGGGCCCTTGCAATAATAGTCCGCCTTGTTAGGCGGAACTGACTTGCTTTCAACAGTTTGAATTATCAAAATGATCCTTTCAACTACAATTGGTGTAATCTGGAACTAGTGTGTCATAATTTTATTCAAATCAATGAAGCAAGCAAGTGCTATGAAACTAGTTAAGAATAATTCCATCAGTATATATCCAATCACCCAAAAAAAAAAACAAAATCCGTTAGTGTACTCACTCAAAGCAACTACGAGTATGATGTATTTCCTGGAAACCCGGCTGCAACCCGTTCCACTAGATTTGCCATCTCCATCAAATCCTTTCGGACATGAGCACTTGTAACTTCCTATTAAGTTCTGGCAAGCTCCATCAACGCAGTCGTTGGGACCGTCGCATTCATTGATATCTGCAATAAATAATTATATTTATATGCAGCCATGGCCACAATTAAAGGCGTTTCCCTTTAGAAATTCAAATATAAGATAAAGGGGTAAAATAATACCTTGACAGCCATCAATGAGATAAGGATTTCCCCCAAAGCCATGGGAGCAATTGCATCGGTACCCAGCTCCATTAGTTGAATTGTAGCATTCGCTGTGTTCTGCCTTGCACGCAAAACTGGTACGGTTATTTTGGGCTTCTTCGCAAGTCTGGTTTCCAACTGCCCAATCGAGTACAACAGGCAGAGTCTTGTTCGGGAAACTGATAAGATCAGCGGAGGAGAACTTGTACGCTTCTTCATCGACCACAAACGCATAACCACACGGATTGAAATCTAGTACGGCGGAGTGGTTGCTTATGGCGCCGGCAGAACCAAAGCGTACGGCTGATATTCCTTCGGGAATAGAAGTCTGGCAACAGCCGGTACCAGAGCAAGATCCATTGACGATGTCACCGAGGTTATTGCACAAAGACACACATCCTGTTGTATAGTTCTTTCCCTTTCGATCCCAACGATCCCAATCGACCATGAGCCCAAGTGTGTCACAACCAACCACCGTGAATTTGTTTTTGGTGTAAGACACGTGAAAATATGTCAAGTTGATCGAAGAATATGTGCCGCTAACAAATGTCTTATTCTGCTTGTAACAATCATAGGCGATCGGATATGCAACGCGCATTTCACCGTCATCCAATGATATGCTGAGGACGACAATACTGTTGCTTCGTCGCAGGAATGGGGTGGGAGTGGTGAAATTAGAGGTTTGGGTGCAGTTGATGAGAAAAGAGGGGTCCAGGTAACAGCCTTCCCTAGTGCCAAATGGGTAGGGAATGCTGAGGGCGCCACACTCTCCGGGGCAGTTTGGGTTGGGCTGAGATACTGATTTTGGTGCTAAAACTAAAGGGATGAGTAGTGATAGTAGAAGCAGGTGATGCTTTGTTCGCATAGCCATAGCTCTACTTTTCTTGTGCTCTCGCTAAAATGAGATCAGGGAGTTTCCTTTGGCTATAGTCCCCAATGGCCACCAGTTTGTTGTACTTGGAAGGGGGCTGGCTAATGTAGACCAGGTCAGCTGGAAGATAGCGTTGATTTCCGTGGAGACCAAATGTAAATGAATAAATAAATAAATAAAACATTAGGAGAGTAGAAAATACATATAACATAGTCGATCTTCATAAATATAATAAAGATAAACAAGACACATCTCAATCCATCAAATGAAAAAAATAAAAGAAAAAGAAACACCTCTAAGACACAAAAACTTGTATAAATAGATATTTAATTATAAAATTATGAAGTAAAGTATCCCTAACTTTTGCAAGTTCTTAAACTGTCAATTATCTCAAAAACAAAATTATAAAGTATATCCTTATATCTCAAACTCCAAAATACTTTGTGGTACGTAGCTAGATACTTTATAGTCTATAAAATATAATATCATGATAAAGAATCAAATCTCAAAAACTTGGACTAGCATAGATGAAGAAGTCAAGAAAATCTATTGCAATGTTGACTTTGTCTGATAATTTAATTGCATATCCGATCTGTTTACCGTGTATTTTGCTGGGTAATAATTCTCCTGAGAACTTAATCGAATTCAATTTTATACACATATTATCTTCCATTTTATACTTTATTTGCATAAAAATATTAAGAATTCTATTCAATCTGTTGTGTTTCAAATTTAATTAATTGAAGTCTATCTTTCCCAAATGTCATCAGTTCTTGGTAGCATTTCGTTTTATTGTTGAATTTGATATATAATCTGAAACAATGGAATTGAATTTTAGAGCTAAAAAATTCAGTTGAAGCCATAATTAGGGGAGGATCTCGCATTTACGATCATGGCTGAGTACATAATTGAGATGTTATTTGGTTAATTTAAGTTATTTAGTAATCAATGGGAACTGGGAAATATAAATTAATTGCAAGAATTTTATTTGTGATAGTGATACGTTTAGAAGACCAAATCAAGATTGCAATGAGAGTGATATTTTTAAAGGATATAACTGAGTCAGAATTGAATTCCACATTTTGACAATTACACAGAACCATTCAATAGGCGACCAGGGTTGCTGTATATTGACTTCAATTTCATTGGACAGTCATACATCTAAACCCGCTTTATGGTAATAATTAAGTTGCGTCGCATGCCAAATGCATTATGGTTTTGCTTGCATTATTTTGGAATGACAATTTAATTGTCTCAGTATCACAGTCACTATAAACATCACAAGCTTTTATAAATATGGGATTTGCAGACTTGTCCTCCTCACTTTGGGGATATGGCCAATTACCTTCAATTTATTCATCCATAAGGTGGTGCATCTATTCACGTTAGCGTAAAAAATATATAAATTTATACTTTATCAATTTTTTATAAAATGATAATTTTCTTAATCCAACTGTTTGACTGCATGCATATATAATGTTAATTTAACATCTAAGATTTAGAAAAATCAAATAATTACAAGTTTTGTGATAAAATTACTAATAATCTATTTATAAAAATGTATCATAAATGTATTTTATGATAAACAAAGTAGAATAAAATTTTAATATAATATTTTAAAACTGTAAGATATATATATATATATAAGGAAATTTTAGTTTGATATAATGTCAGTTTTGCAAAATTTAAATCTTATAATTAAATAACTATTTATTAGTGTAAAATTAATTTAGTTTATACTACTCTCAATCAATACCATATCCAAAAGTAACCGAATTTACGTCAAATGCTGTTGATGTGCACATTATGAGCCATAAGTGCGTGTTGTTAGAAGGCCACAGGTCGCGTAGCGAAAATTTTAGAGATTTCTTTTGGGTGCTATATTAACCAGATTATTTTTTTATAGATTTTTTTTTTTGGTTTGGCTGGGCTCTATTAACCAGACTGAAAAGCAACGGAATGATATATCAGACACTTCCTATCTGAAGATGGACTGGACAATAATATATACACACATAATTAGGTTATTTTATCTGCCTCCCTTCAATGATATCGAAATCTGGTTTAAGCTATCTACGCCAGAGACGGAGCCACTTCCAGTATCAACAATATTATAGGAAGGTGAAACTGCCTTGAGCAGGAACTCAGTCTCATCGGAAGACACCTCGGTTCCACCCCATGGGTGCCTTTCAATTATTCTTAGTCCCTCTAGCTCCATTGCCACTTCTTTCATGTCGGGTCTATCCTCCCCCTTTACACTTAAGCATCGTTTTGCAATATTGGCAACGTCCCTCACTTGCTCAACATTTGCCTGCTCAAATATGCTGCTGTCTATGATTTGAAGTAATCTACCCTCCTTCATTGCAGAGACGAAGTAAACTGAAAGAGTTTGATCACCTACTGGCATATCAAAACGAAGTGCCTTTCTGCTTGTTAATAGCTCTGCCAAAAGAACCCCAAAACTATAGACATCACTCTTCTCCGTTAATTGGCTTGTGTGCAAGTATTCAGGGTCAAGATACCCAAGCGTCCCCTGAACCAAAGTGGTTAATTGACTGTGATTTAGAGGAACAAGCCTTGAAGCTCCAAAGTCAGAAACTTTTGCAGTGAGATCAGAGTCAAGTAGGATATTAGTAGACTTCACATCTCTGTGTATGATTGGTGGATCAGCGGCAGAGTGCAAGTATGCAAGGGCTCCTGCAGTCTCCATTGCTATTCTCAAACGCGCTTTCCACGCAAGTTGAGATGGTTGACTTTGACCATTACTGTGAAGATGGTCAGAGAGAGTGCCATTAGTGATGAATTCATAAACAAGCAAGGGAACTTCAGTCTCCAAACAACAACCCAAGAGCTTGACGATGTTCCTGTGGTTAATTTGGGAAAGCACAATCACCTCGTTGATGAACTGCTCAATTTGGGTCTGATCCGATATCTTGGACTTCTTAATGGCCACCACTATGTTATCTGGTAATTCTCCTTTGTAAACTATTCCATGCCCACCTCGGCCTATGATTCTGCTTTCATCGAAATTGTTAGTAGCTTTCTTCAGCTCTTCGAATGTAAAAATTTTGGCTGCTTTGGTTGATCCACTGTGCCTGGCAATTCGTTGTTGTAACATTATTCCCCCATTTTGTTGAAAATATTTTTCTCTAAGTTGGATTAGCTTTCTTTTGTTCAACGCCCAATATGCGTAAAAGCCTCCCACAAGCAATGCTAAGAGGCTGACACTCACACCTGCAAATCAAAAATGGAAGCTAGTCATTTTCTGTTCCTAGTTCATGTCTCGAGTTTTAGAAAGTTGATCCCCAAAGGAATGCCCTAGCTCATTTTTGAGGTTGGGATAGCCAGGATCATATCCTATGGTTTGAATATCCGTGTAATAATTAACATCAGTTCTCCTAGTTATTTAAGCCTCAGAGTAAATTTATGCAATTTTACTCCTCGTAGGCCATTACTTATCTTCCATTATATATTTACAATGTTAAATCACAATCCATAATAAAATATTTTTCAAAGCAGACTACACATTTAGAGAGAAAAACTATTTAATTGTATATAAAATGATGTGACACGGGAAATGATTATGTTCACCATAGATTTGTTGGGTAATTATTTCTTGCTAGTTACTATAAACTAAAAACCAAAAAGCATAAACCACCTAAAGTTGATTATTTATCTATTTTGTCACCACAATAATGTTTTAAAATAATATATTAACAATCATATTTATGATAAATTAGTTTTAAAAATTTTAATTGAAAAAATTGTTATTTTCACATTATTTTTATACATCACTAAGTTATATTTGACTCTCCAAGTAAATTTTCCCCAAATTTTATACTTAAGGTCTTCAATTATCTACACAATAATTAAGTGCTTCCTTCATTCTTATTAATTGTCGTTTTAGAATTTCTCTTTTCCTTTTTAATTGTAAATTTTCCAAAACCAAAACTACCTTAATTTTATTTTTCAACTTTGCCTCATTTGTCTTATTATTTTCTCTATTAAATACTTAGTTGAAAGGAATGTTTCTGTTTCCTCTATATGAAGGGTATTTCAGTAAGAATCAAATCTTTTTAATTCTAAAACTATTTAATGGGATTCTTAATTTATGTACATTTCCCTTAAACTATAAACAATAAGGGACAAATGGAGCAATTTAATGACACCATTGTTCATACCCAACTTCTACACCCCCTATCTTAAATAATGCTAGGGGTGCATACAGATTGGGTTGGGTTTGGGGGTATTTAAGATGCAACCTGACTAACCCTTGGTATGGTTGGTTTGGTTCAGGTGGGAGTCAAAATTTTTCAAAGCTAAATAAACTATTTGTGGGTTGGGTTAGATTGGGAAGTTGAATACCCAATCAAAATTTTTTTAGACCAGAATTGACCAAAATTAAGTTAATTTTAATTTTTAAAGAAATACCTAATTTTCAAATCGTGAATTCCATAAATTATAAATGAAGTAATTAACACTTGACAACATAACAACATATATGCCATAAGCCATTAAGTATAACACATATGGTATAAGCCCATAAGTCTAGTATTCCACACAAGTTACACAACCATAAGTCTAAGCGTCTAACAACATAATTAAACAACCATGAGTGATAAGTAGTCTAACAATTAACAACACAATCGTAAGTCTCACAGGTTATAACAAATGTGGTATTCATGCAATAAACATTAAGTAGATTAACATCATATTCATTTCTTAAACGTTACCAAAGTTTAGCAGTTTGACTTAGACCATATTGTTAAAATCAAGGTTAAATAGTATTATATTCAATATTTTATAAGTTATTTATTAAGTTTAAGCATTATGAAACATGAGTATATGGCAATTGAATTCTATCTCAACTACAATTAATATGAGAGAGAAGTATAAAAGAATAAAAGGGAAAGAAGATGTAAAACAAAAAGAAATCACAATAAAATTATGTTAGTTTAGTGTTTAGCACAAGTATGAAAGTATATGAATACAAGTTGAATATAGCATAATATAAAACAAAATGCTAACAAAAAATAAACTAAGACAAGCTTGAGCAAAATGTACCTAAAAATTAGATAGCTGTTAACATCACTTTGAATGAGCAATGATAATGTTCTTTCCAACTCCATTTTCTTTTAACATAACAAAGGTAATGAGTTAAAGGATAAGAAAGGGATGAGCTAGTATTCAATTAATGTCATTTCATCCTCTTCCTTAATTATCATAAAGAATTACACTTTTTTGTTTGGGTTAGTAAAGGAATGGTGATAATAACAAAAAATTGACTTAATTTACAATATAAAAGTTTGAACATTTTAAGTATACATATAATAAGAGGAAAAAGAAAAATAGCTTATTGACAAAAAAATTTTTTCTCAATTGGGTTGGTTGGGTTAGAATCTCGAAAACTGTTATCTAATACAACTTAATTGAGTTGAAGACTTTTAGACTAGATCAACCCCCTACCTGGCACAACCCATCAAAATGTGCTTGGTGTGGGTGAGTTGGTTCGATTCACGGGTCAACTTGACCTAGTTAACACCCTTACATAATGCCCGCACTTTTTGGCGTATCTTCAAATTTATTAAATTTATAGGCTTTAAATTTATTAAATTTTACAATTTAATTTAAAAAATTTAATAAATTTAATGATATAAAATTTGTGTTTGAGAATAAAGTTATGAAGATAATGAAATTCAATTCTAGTATAGGCACAACACAAATGTTATGTTATTTTCACAACAAAATTTTAGTAAATATATCTTTAAAAAATCACAATAATTAAATTTATTAAATTTTATAAATTAAATTGTAAAAACTAATAAATCTTTAAATGCCTATTTTTATGTTATTAAGTGAGAGTTTTGTTCCACGTGGGACAAACCTTTCTGCAAACGCAACGCCGTGTTCAAACTGAGGTCCACATGCCAAGTGTGCCTATGCAAGAATCTGTCCCCCTTGATAGGCGAAACAGACTTGCTTTCAGCAGTTTTGTATTATCAAAACGATCCTTTCAACTACAGTAATTGTAATCTGGGATTAGTTTGTCATAATTATATTCCAATTAATGAAGCATGCAAGTGCTATGAAACTAGTTAAGAATAATTCTATTAATCACCCAAAAAAAAACAAAAACAAAATCCATTAGTATACTCACTCAAAGCAGTTACGAGTATGATGTATTTCCTGGAAACCCGGCTGCAACCTGTTCCACTAGATTTGCCATCTCCTTCAAATCTTTTTGGACATGAACACTCGTAACTTCCTATTATGTTCTGGCATGCTCCATCAACGCAGTCGTTGGGACCGTCGCATTCATTGATATCTGCAATAAATAATTATATTTATATGCAGCAATGGCCACAATTTAAAGTCGTTTCCCTTTAGAAATTCAAATATAAGGTAAAGGGGTAAAATAATACCTTGACAGCCATCAATGAGATAAGGATTTCCCCCGAAGCCGTGGGAGCAATTGCATCGGTAACCAACTCCGTTAGTTGAATTGTAGCATTCACTATGCTCCGCCTTGCACGCAAAACTGGTACGGTTATTTTGGGCTTTTTCGCAGGTCTGGTTTCCAACTGCCCAATCAAGTACAACTGGCAGAGTCTTGTTCGGGAAACTGATAAGATCAGCGGAAGAGAACTTGTAAGCTTCTTCTTCAACCACAAACGCATAACCACACGGATTGAAGCCTGGTACGGTGGAATCGTTCTCTACGTCGACGGCTGCAGAAGAGAAGCCCGATATTCCTTCGGGAATAGAAGTCTGGCAACAACCGGTACCGGAGCATGATCCATTAACAACGATGTCACCGAGGCTATTGCACAAAGACACGCATCCTGTTGTGTAATTCTTTCCCTGTGGATCCCAATTCTCAATGATTGCAAGAGTGTCACAACCCACCACAGTAAATTTGTTTCGGCTAGATGACACGTAAAAATGTGACAAGTTGAGGCCAGAAATTGTTTGGTTAACAAGGCCCATACTCTTGTTATAACAAACTTGGGCTACTTCCCTTGAAACGCGCAATTCACCATCATTCAATGATATGCTGAGGACAACAACGTTGGAATGTCGCAAGAACGGGGTGCGAGTGGGGTAATTAGAGGTTTGGGTGCAGTTGATGAAAAAAGACTGTTCTAGGTAACAACCTTCCCCGGTGCCAAATGGGTATTGAATGCTGAGGGCGCCACACTCTTGGAGGCAATCTGGGTTGGGCTGAGATGTCGATTTTGGTGCTAAACGTAAAAGGATGAAAAGCGATAGTAGAAACAGGTGATGCTCTGGTTGCATAGCCATAGGTCTATTTTTTTATATTAAAAAATTATAATATTACAATCAAATTAAAAAAAAAAAAAAAACGATAACCAAATCAAGTTCTATCACTTGAATCAAGTTCAAATTACTAACTCTGCTTTTCTAGTGCTCTCGCTAAAATGAGATCATGGGTGTTTCAATTTTATTTTGTCCCCAAAATCGCACCTATTTATAGTAGTTTGAAAGGGGCTGGCAAATGAAGACCACGCAGCTGGTTGGAAGCGTCTACTTCCTGGGAGACCAAATCTATGTAAATTAAATAAAACATGAGGAGAGAAAAAAAATACAAATGACATGGTCTTCGAAATTATAATAAATATCAACAAGAAAGATCTAAGAGACACGATAATTTGTATAAATAGATATTTAATTAGAAGTTATGATATAACATATCCCAACTTTTTTTTTTAAATGAACGGGGCCTACAGCCCAAGAAAAAAAATTATAAAGTGAATGCTTTGTGATAGCTAGATGCTTTATAGTCTATAATATCATCGAACCTTAGAGTAGGATAGATAAAGAAGTCATGAAAATCTATTATATTGTCAACTTTGTATGAGAATTTAGTTGTGTATCCTATCAGTTCACCATGTATTTAATTTGTTGGGTAATAATTCTCCTAAGAATTTAATTGAATTCATTTCTATACATGTAATTTTATCCAGAATTAATTCTATTCATAGTAAATTCAAACAGTTAAGTTATTTTGAAATTTACAGATATTCAAAAAATCAAAGTAAATTTCAATTTTCAAACAGCGACATACATAATTTAATGGAATTCGCAATTAATTTCTAAAACTGCTACAATTGTTCTTGGAATACTTTCTCGTATAAAAATATTAAGATGTTGATTTAACCTGTTGTGTTTTAAATAATTGAAGTCTATCTTTCCCAAATCACATCAGTTGTTGGTAGCATTTCGTGTTATTTTTGAATGTCATATAATAATCGGAAACAATGGAATTGAATTTTAGAGATGTGTGGTTTCAAAGAATACATTTTGAAAAAAAAAAAAAAATCCAGTTGAATTCATAATTAGCGGAGGATCCTACATTCACGATAATGACCGAATATAGTTGAGGTATTATTCTGGTTAATTTAAGTTATCTAGTAATTAATCAATGGGGACTGGGAAATGTAAATTGTGATAGTGACACATTTAGAAGACTAAATCCAGATTGCAATGAGAGTGATATTTTAAAAGGATATAACTGAAAGTCAGAAATAAATTCCACATCTTGAAAATTACTCAGAACCATTCAATAGGCGACTAGGCTTGTGCTATATATTGGCTTCAATTTCATTGGACAGTCATATATCTAAGCCCAGTTCATTGTGACAAATTGGGTATGCCAAATGCATTATTGTGGAGCGACAATTTAATTATCTCAGTATCACAGTCATCATAAACAACACAAACCTTTTATAAATTTGGGATTTGCTGACTTGTCCTCCTCACGTTGTGGACATGGTCACTTACCTTTAATTTATTCATACATATATATATATATATATATATATATATAAAAGGTGGTGGATCAATTCACGTTATTGTATTATAAAATGATAATTTCATTAATATTCAACTATTTAATTACATGTATATATTATATTAATTTAATTCTGAGATTTAGAAAAAAATCAAATAATTGTAAGTTTTGTAAGAGAATTACTAATATATTATTTTAAAAATGTATATTACTTTCATTTATAATAAATAAAATTTAATATAATAAGCGTGAGATATACGTGAGCAAATTTTAATTTTATATAATTTGCGTTTTTTAAAATTCTTTTCTTACAATTAAATGAGAGAAATAATATATTTACATTAAAGATGACATATATTTTTTATGTTATTTTATAAAATATATAATATTTATCTTTATATTTAAATAAAATTATAAAATTATCAATAAAATATATTTAAGTAACCCAATATTTAACTTTAAGAATATAGATATAATAGAGCTCTTAAATAACTATTTATTAATGTAAAATTAATTTAGTGTATAGTAGTCTCAATCAATGCCATCTAAGACAACCGAATCTGTATCAAGTACTGTTGATGTAGACATTATGAGCCATGGGTGAGATTAGATGGAAGGCCACAGGTTGTGTAGCGAAAAATTTTGTGAGATTTGTTTTTGGTGCTATATTAACCAAATTATCTTTTTTGTGATGTAAATTTTTTTGTTTGACTGGGCTATAGTAACCAGATTGAAAAGCAACTAAAATGCTAATTAAAGGTCCCTTTGGATTTTCTTTTAAAAGATATTTTTTCTTAATTTTTAGAAAATTTTTAATTGAAAATCAAAGAACGACATTATTGAAATCACATCATGCAAAATATTAACCGGAAAGAAATGTTGTTACTATATTAGCCTTCGAATATGCAATTTACCAGAGAGAATAGTTGTTACTATAAGAGGTGCATTTTCATATTTAGTGTTAAAATTATTGAATTAGTTGAATTTTAATTGAAATTTTATAAAATAAAATAAAAGTGAAAAAGTAGAAAAATTATTCACTGAATACCATGTCCTGCAGTTCTTTCAAATTAAGTTTACTTGCCATTGACGACACACATCGCACAAGGCAACTATCATATTGGATAATTATTTTTTCTTTTATAAATTAGAATTTATAAAAATTTTATTGAAAAAATTTAAATAGTTGAATTTTTAAGTAAAAATAGGTAGAATGTGATTTTTAAACAAAAACAAGTGAAGTGAAATATTTAAATATGAAAGTAAGTATAATTTATTTTATTAATTTTATTGGGTCCTATCACTTAAATCATAAAAATAATAAATTTAATATCTCATAATTAATTTTATGAGATATTTATTAATGAAATTTTGTGATACTAATTTAAAAAATTGAAAATGCTACACATCACCGAAGCAATAGCAATGCGCAACTGTTTGTAAATTCAACTTTGATTTATATATATATATATATATATATATATATATATATATTCAAGTAACTATTATATTTGTGTTTTCGGTTAAAAAAAAGTTTTATATTTGTATTTAGTTCGTCGTCATTTGTCTTATCTTTTCAATTTCTTTCTTATTTATCTATTCATTCTTATTATTTTCCTAATTTAGCCAGTGAATGATTCAACTTAAAATTTTTTATTAATTACCTAATAGGGTTCATTTCACCTTTGAATTTAATGTATTTAATTAATGATATTTAATCTGAAGCAGCTAATTTGACTGCAGCCTTTCAAGGATCAATGTTGGCACAGGGGCAGCAGACAAGTGCCATAAATACCAATCGGAAGACATGCAATTGATACTCGTCGACTAAAAAACATAAAGTTTGAAAATAAGTTTTGAGAAAAGGTTTTTAAGAAATAAAAAAGAGTCATCATAAATTAAAATAATAAGGTCGAATATAAAAAAAATATGATCTACATTACAGAAATTAAGTTTTAGGGTTGATTATGTACAAGGAAGATATTAGCATCCATATAACTCTCTTTTAGTATTACATTAGTGTTTTATTATTTTCGCTTTATGTTGTATCAAACAAATTTACTTTTTTTTTTTATCTTTTGTTTGCACCACTATTGCTCTTACATGCGATCAAACATGATTTATGATCAATACCTTTAGTGAGTTGTATTTAGCTATTATTATAAAAAGGGTTACTTGATGCCTGGTTCATCTAAGTCTTATATAAAATATATTTGCCTAACTGGATCAAGGCATAAAAGGAGTATCTAAATTGACTAAGGTTATTCTAGGGTACTTTAGGCTAAATGCAATCATTCTTTATAATTGCATTAGAAGAACCACGTCAAATGTTTGACTAAGTTCATAATGTGATTATCCTTAAGATAATTAGAAAGTGGCTATATGCATGACCTTCTTCTGTATCCATCATTAATAATAATTGGGGTTTAAAAAAAAAGAAGCAAAACCAAGTCAAGGTCAAAGGGTCTTTGGCAAAGGTTGTGATTATTTATAATCACATTAGAAGAATTATGCCAAATACTTGACTAAACCCATAACATAACTACACTTAAGATAGCTGGAAAGTGGTGATATGCATGACCTCTCTTCATATTTGTCATTGGGAAGAATAGGGATTGGATGGAAAGAAACAAAGCCATAGGGGGAAGCACAAGCAATTGTTTGTTTCAATTCACCCTCCGCTAAATCTCAAAATCTTTTCAAGTAAAAAATGTGATTGACAAGTGTATTGTACATCAATAACCTAGTTCTCAATCACAATGTCAATCTCTAGTTAACCCAAAGTCAGCATGGAGAAAGGAATAATGAGTTCACAAAAATAGGGGTCTTGTACTAAGGGTGTCAATGTGCACCTCCTAAATTTCATATAGCAAAACAATTAAAATATCACCACAAATGGATATTCCTTAGGTCAAATTAAAGGAACAACACATACTCCCACATGGGATATGGAATTCAGGAAATACGGGCTTGTATTGAGAGATAAACCTCACTCAATTAGTAAGCAAGTAAAAGAGTAACAGACGTTCTTACATTCTTACATGAGAAAAGAAACTCAAGAAACTAGAGCCTACATCAAGAAGCAATTCTCATGCAGTAAGCAAATCATAAGAGCAATATGTATTTAATTAAAAGGAGAATTTATTTTCTCAACACCTCTTATGTTTCACTACATTAATAAAAGTGGAAGAAAGAAAAGAGTCCTGAAAAGTAGGTATCATTTAATAAGGGGACCAAATTTCACATCCAACAAAAATTATCCAAACCGAGGACTTAATCACATGCAATAATTCCAATACAATTTCCATGAGCATGTGTCAAAAAAAAAATTTAGAGCGTGAACAATGCAGTTAATATAATTTCACAAATTAATAATAATCACATTTGTAGGTTTTAAAAATATTTGAATCAATTCCCTTTAAATCTTGGTTACATGGGCAATTAATTTTTATTATTTTTATATGAGAGAAAATTATCAATTAATTATTGAAAATAAATTTTTATTTATATTGGGTCCCACTCCATCTTAAATAAACAAAAAGACACAGTCCAAAAATAATAAAGTCGTGTCTAAATTCTATTTACATCTTTCTTTGCTTATAAAAAAGAAAGGAAAAAGGTTTGGAAAATAAAAAAACCATAAATGGGGGAGCGGGGAGCCTCTTCTTTCTTGGCAATTATTTTTTTGTTTAACAGCTATAACTCAGTGAGATGAATAAATAAAGGAACATACTGTTAAATTTTAGATCTTTTTCGACCTCAGAAATTTTTGAAACTGAATTATAAAATTAAAATATTTTTTGCCTATAGCAATTTTTTAATATATTTTTTAGAAATAAAAAAATTAACATAAATAATATAGTTAAATTTTATAATCTTTATTAAAAATTTATTAAATCAATACCAAAATTTTAGAAATTATTCTAAATCCAATCATATATTTTATTTTCATAAATTATTTTATAATTTTAATTTCTTTAATTAAGGGGTAAAAATGCATCGGTGGGATGCACCCATCTTCTTCACAGCAAGAAGCTGTGGGTGTCTCTGCAAATGAACACCCGTGGGTCAACCCAACTTTGGTCCCACCAAAACTGAGACATTCCGGCGGTGGTTGAAAAAACGAAAAAGATAAAACGAAATTTGAGAGGTGGTGGCCACCGCCACTCATTCTATTCTCTTTCTCTCTTCCTCTCCTTTCTCTCTAGCCCGCTCCCCCTAGCTCCGTGTGTGCATCCATTTTCTTGAGTGAGTGAGAGTGCTTCGATCTTAACTGCCTCTCTTCCAGAAGCTAGCTGGCTTTCTTTTTTTTGTTTTATTTCACTTATTTTTATTTAATTTTTTAATTTTCTATTTCATATTTCGTCTTTTATTATTTTCTCGTCTTCCTATCTCATCTAGTCGCCTTCTCTTTTTTTATTTTGTTTTCTTCTATTTTTTTTACAAAAATAACAAATAATTATGTAAATTAAAAAATATTTATAACACTTTTTACTATAAAACTCCATATAAAATTAGTTGTTTGCACATAAAGTATCATTTTTTATCACATAACGTAAAATAAGAATCTTCTGTTTTTTTTAAAAGAAAAGGTAGAGTATCCATTTTTTTATAAAAAATGAAAAGAAAATATAATTTATTTATATTTTATTTTATTTTCCTCCGTTTCATTCTGTAAAATGAACGCAAGACAAAGGATCTCATCCCACCTAACGTAACATCACATTGTTGCACATGCTATCGTTCGCGCCACATTTATTATTTTTTTTTATGGGTGAATTTTCGCGCCGCATTTATAATGACTATCAGCATAGTCAATCCGACCTGATGTTTCACCAACCAGCTAATCTTCTGCATTTGATTGTACATTACTCCATGGATTCTTTGCCATGATTTACAGACCCTCCAATTCCACATTATATAAAACTAAAATTTGTTTATGTATAACTAACGCTTTTAAAATATTATATTAAATTTTATTCTATTTTATTTATTATAAATAAATGTAATATACATTTTTAAAATAATATATTAGTAATTCTATCACAAAAATTATAATTGTTTGATTTTTTTCAAATCCTAGAGTTAAATTAATATAATACACACATGTAATCAAACAGTTATAAATAAAATTATCATTTTATAAAAAAGTTGATAAAGTATAAATATATTACCTTTTACAAAAACGTGAATTGATCTACTACATATATATATATATATATGTATGTACGTATGTGTGTATGTATGTATGAATGAATGAATAAATTAAAGGTAAGTGGCCGTGTCCACAAAGTGAGGAGGACAAGTCTGCAAATCCCAAATTTATAAAAAGTTTGTGTTGTTTATAATGACTGTGACACTGAGATAATTAAATTGTCATTCCACAGTAATGCAAGCAAAAACTTAATGCAATTGGCATACTATTTATTTTTAAAAAATCAGATCAAAGGAAAGGTTCAACTCAACTTGTTACGATAAACTGGGCTTACATATATGACTATCCAATGAAATTGAAGTCAATATAAAGCACAATTTATAATGGTTTTGTGTAATGTTCAAGATGTGGAGTTCATTTCTAACTTTCAATCATATCCTTTTAAATAAAAATAGGGTAAAGTGTTATCTTTTAATATAAAAATAAGTGTAATTTACTTTAATTAGATTTGCTGGGTCTTATAACCTTATTAAAAAAATAACCCTCCCAAACAATTTTTTTTTCTGAAAACAAAAAATTATTTTAGAAAACAGCAATCAAATACGCTCAAAGATTTTTTTATTACACTACTAATTTTATAAAGTAGTCAGTAGAGGAGGCATGTTACCATAAATCAAAAGAGTTATCAAATATAACCTTAAGCTACCATGCATATGCAATCTTCTCAAAGCAAGTTGTGGAGTTTTTGAAAAATTCTTTTCATAGAGTTGATAGAGGGAAGAAAGTCAAACTTCATTCACTGAGAGGAAATTTTGAAGTTTTGAGGATGAAAGGATACAAGTCAATCTTGGATTATTCTTTATAGGTGAAGGCTTCTATGAATCAATTATAGGAATGGAGATAAAATAGAAGATATATGTGTGGTGAAAAGATTCTTTATTCCTGAATTCCTAAACTTGATTGTGCTTTGTGTTATGGATGAGTTTAAGAAAAAAAAAAATCTAGACTTCATGACAGAAAGAGTTGGAGAGTTCTATGCAAGCCCATGAAGACAAGATAAAAAAGGAAGTTATAAGCCATGAATGAAAAGATTAAAGCAATTGAAAAAAATAATGCTTGAAAATTAGCAACCTTTTACAAGGGTTAAGAAGCTATGAGTAATCAAGTGGCTGTTCAAGACAAAGAAGAATGCTAGTTACATTTACGTACCACAATTAATAACCCATACATGATCCAAAATAAATATTACTAAATGCATGAGCCACATCATACAAAACACAGTTGGCAATGAACTTAATCACCTAGAACACCAAAAAAGCATATACATCAAGTCACAAAGTAAAGGTTTAGAAAATTTCAAATTATTATATGAGCATAATCTCTGAGGATGAGGAAGTTGTGCTATCTAGACATTGGCCAGTTGATGTAGTATTTGTAGCACAAGGATGATAGTATGGATCAATTGGAGTAAGGTTAATTTCTTCATCATTTTGATGTGCATTATACTTCTTCCCCAGCTTTTGAATTTCCTCTAATTCCATTGTGACTTCTTTCATTGTAGGTCATTTCTTCCCATTCAAATTTAAGCACCTTTCTGCAAGGTTGGCAATGACTATGATATGCTCTTGTTCTTCCTCCTTTATAATTCTATTGTTGAGAATTTCAAACAAACAATTTTTCTCCAAAGAAGAAATGAAATATTGAGCTAAGCTTTTGGCTTCCTCTGGTCTTATGGATGATATTGGCTTTTGCCCAGTTAAAAGTTCAACAAGAACTACTCCAAAGCTATAAACATAACTTTTTTCAGATAATTGACTTGTACGAAAGAACTCGGGGTCCAAGTATCTCAAAGTCTCTTGAACTAGAGTAGTCAGATGAGTATCATCAATAGAAACCATTCTAGAAGCTCCAAAATCTGCTATTTTTGCCCTGTATTTTTCATCTAGCAGTATGTTTGTTGATTTAATGTCTCTATGGTAAATGGGTTGACAAGCAGCTAAGTGTAAGTAAAATAGAGCTTCTACAACTTCAGAGGCAATTCTTAAACGCATGTTCCATGTCATCGGTAAGTCCTCATTTGGCTCATGCAAATACTAAAAAAGATTACCATTAGGAATGAATTCATAAAGTAGTAAAAGAACTTCGGTCTCCAAACAACATCCTAATAATCGAACCACATTTCTATGGTTAATTTGTGAAAGGATAACAAATTCGTTTACAAATTCCTCAACCTTTCCTTGGACCTTGAACTTTTTGATAGCCATAATTATTCCATCTACAAGCATGCCCTTGTAAACAGTACCTTGTCCCCCCTTGCCAAGCACTCGATTCACATTGAAGCGATCAATGGCCTTTTCTAGGTCTTTTAGATTGAACAATTTTGTTCTGTCAACTTCAACTTCACCAGAGAAAAATTTTTGTTGTAACAACAAACCACCAATTTTTTTGAAGAACTTTTCTTTTTGTTTCTTTATTACTCTTCTCCTTAGAATTTTTTGCAACCTCCATATACCAAGGAGTAAAGTGATGGATCCAAGGAACGCTCCTAAAATCATGTCACAATAAGTAATAATTACTTGTCATATTAATTTAAAATAAATGTAACAGACTACATATATATATATATATAGATCACATTACAATATCCTTTTTTTCGTTTCAAGATACCGATATCCATAAAACTAACCAATAACATTTTCACATGTGACTTATGTTAATTTGATATGAGAATTATCGATTTGACACATATTTTCTCTTCTTTTTTTTTTTTTTTACTTTTCTCTTTCTATTTTAACACATATCTTTATAGCTGTATTTACTTTTTTCTTTCTAATTGACATGTATGCTCATGTTTTTATTATTGTTCTTTTTTAATATTGATATGCCTTTTTATGTCCGTTTTTATAACTTATTTCTTTCTAATTTAAACAAGCCATTTCAATGAGTAGCAAATTTATTTTTAATTAGGCAATTATTATTATACCTTTCAAATCAAACGGCGCAAAGTAAGCCATAACACTGGTAACTGCAATACTCTTAATAAATAATAAGAATAACTTAATCCCATCATATAGTATATAAATTACAAAATAATAGGAAAAAAGTGATGATTAATTGTACCTTTTTTAGTAGTGACTACTTGTACTTGTATCTACTTGGCTATTTTTCAAGTAAGCAGTTTTTACACATATATTTAATGGCGATTATTGTATGTGGTAAATTTAACCTCCCGCCTCAATGTTCACGGTAAATATTTCTCGAATAAATTTATGATTCAGGCTTAGATAGAATAGCCAACAAATTAAGAAAGGTATGGACACATTTATTTCATTGGGGTTAATTAAAATGCAAATGCTTCGAAGAAACACTTACCCAACCCAATTGTAAGTAAGTGAACTCTAATGGAATTGACAGTGTGGAGGCAACCCGTTCCGCTACTTTTGCCATCTCCTTTATATCCTTCTGGACATAAACATTCGTAACTTCCTATTAGGTTATGGCATGTTCCATGAATACAGTCGTTGGGTCCCGTGCACTCGTTCACATCTGCCTCCAAATATTCGCAGCAATGGTAAAACTTTAGAAAGGCGTTTCCCTTTCAAAAATATAAGATAACAGGGGTATAGGAAGAAACTCTTACAATAAAGCGTATTCACCAAGTCAGGAAAATAAAAGAAACAAGAAAGAGTTGTGCTTACATAAGTGATTTAAAAGAAATCTAAAGTTTTTTTGCTTTAAAAAAAAAAAAAAAACGAGTGTGACCCTTAATTAATTTTATGCGCTGTTTGGAAGCTTGTGCAAACTACCAATATGATATTAAAGTAAAAAAAAAAAGTCTAGCAATTTGGCATAGACACATTCATTATTGTCTGCAAATTTATGTCAGAGACAGAGCCATATAATTCTTTTCAGCGATAGTAAAATTACTCCAATAAAATTTTTTTTCAAGCCATTCACCAAATTTCTGGAGTAATACTTTAAGCCATCCAATTTGATCATTTCCATTATCTGTCTTTGATAGTGGTGTTTTCCATTACAGCTAGCTAGTGTTGCTAATGTTCTTTCTCCTCTAACTATTTTTTTTTTTTTTTTGTGCTTCTAAAATCAGATAAATAATATATTTTTACTGTATATAAGTCATACACACGTCAGCAATATTTTTCACTTACAACATCATTTTCCAAAACTTTATTTATAAAATATTAAATTATTATAAATTAAAATATACTTTTTAAATTTTCATTATAAATATTATGTCTTATTAGAAATTGAATTCTATTTTGTAATTTTTAATATTATTTTTTTATTAAATATTTCATATAACAAAAGTAAACTCTTTAAAGAATTTCGTAAAAGTTATTTTTAGTAGAGATTAAATTTAATTTTCTAAAGTATTGTCTTTATTGTGTTATGTCTTATTCGTAATTGAATTTTAATTAGATTACTCTCACCTATGACACTCTACATTAGTTTTACTTAAAATTACATTTCATTTCAATTACCTAATTTAAATAAAAAAATATATGTAGATGTTAATAGAATATTTAATATAAAAATATTAAATAAATATTTAACTTTAATTTTTTTAAAAAGTTAGTTAACTATTTTAAATAATATCTGTAATAAATAATTATATTTATATGCAGTCGCCACAATTTAAAGTCATTTCCCTTTAGAAATTCAAATATAACATAAAGGGGCAAGATAATACCATGACAGCCATCGATGAGGTAAGGGTTTCCCTCGAAGCCAGGGGAGCAATTGCACAGTTACCCCACTGCATTAGTTGAATTGTAGCATTCATTGTGCTCTGCCTTGCACGCAAAACTGGTACGGTTATTTTGGGCTTCTTCGCAAGTCTGGTTTCCAACTGCCCAATCATGTACAACAGGCACAGTCTTCTTCGGGAAACTGATAACATCAGCGGAGGACAACTTGTAAGCTTCTTCGTCAACCACAAACGCATAACCACACGGACTGAAGCCTAGTACGGTGGCATCGTTCATTTAGCCGATGGGAGCAGAAGAGAAACCCGATATTCCTTCATGAATAGAAGTCTGGCAACAACCGGTACCAGAACAGGATCCATTAGCAGCGATGTCACCGACGCTACTGCACCAAGACACGCACCCTGTTTTGTAATTCTTTCCCTGTGGATCCCAATACTGCATGAGTGAAAAGACGTTACAACCAACCACAGTGAATTTGTTTCGGGTAGATGACACGTAAAAATGTGTCAAATTGAGGGATTGATGTGTCCCGTTAACAAGGCCCCCGTTCTCGTTGTAACAAATTCGCCCTACTTTGCTTGAAACGCGCAATTCACCATCATCCAATGATATGCTGAGGACGACAATGTCACTTCGTTGCAAGAATGGGGTGGGAGTGGTGGAATTAGAGGTTTGGGTGTAGTTGATGAGAAAAGAGGGGTCCAGGTAACAACCTGCGTTAGTACCAAATGGGTACGGAATGCTGAGGGCGCCACAGTGTTTGGGGCAGTCTGGGTTGGGCTGGGATGTTGATTTTGGTGCCAAACCTAAAAGGATGACCAGTGACAGTAGAAGCAGGTAATGCTTTGTTTGCATAGCCATATCCTGCTTTTCTAACGCTCTCTGGTTGTTGTAAGCTAAGGTGAATTCGGATTTGGTGGTTGGAATCTCTGACTTATCTTTGATAGATGCAGCATCAATGCTCCAACTCCCTTTCAATGATTTAGCAGAAACTGAAAAAGAAGTTAATGGTGGTGTAGAAATTTCAAAGCTTTCCATGTGCAAGTTGTCTTTAATGTTGGTTTGCAGGAAATTAATTAACAGCCAACCACCTTGACTCGACGCACTCTTTTGCTGGAAATTATGTATGCATACATGTAGGATCATCCACGAAATTGACCGGGCTGACTTATTGGAAAATGTTACAATTATTTTTATAAATTTATATTTTATTTATAACACATTATTTAAAATTAATTTTACTTTAAATATAAAATTTTATATAATTTAAAATTAATATCAAATTAAATATAAAATTTTATACAATTTAAAATCAATATCAAATTATATATTATAAACAAAACATACAACTTATGGATGCATGTTATACTGTTACTTTTTTACATTTGAGTTACGCTCTCATAAAATTGAGTCCGTGTAAACATACACGTGTAAGCACAAGATGGCATGTAATTTTTACAAGATTTCTCATTATAGTTATTGAGTAGCGATCTTCTCTATCCAAATTGCTAAGCCAACCGGGTGCTAACCAAGCTATATTAATTAAAAAATTAATTTTTTTCACTCTTCAACAACAAAGTAACTTCTTTAAGGTGTCTTCCATTTTTTGTTTTGTGCAACGTTTCCTCCGTTTTGATATTGAAGTTTAGTGGTCTCACCCTATTTGGCTAACCAAGTTATATCGATTAAAAAATATAAAAAGTATTTTTTTTATTACACTCTTCAACAATAAAGCATATTTCAATTATTTAAAGTGATAAAAAGCATATTTTTGTGTTTGGTGCCGTATAAGCATTGTCAATGTTTATTGAGAAAAATAAATTAAGATATTTTACATTAGTATCAATAATTACAGTTGTAATCACAAAAAAATATATATATATAGTACTTACGAGGATAAGTCTCCTCCTACATAGGTAAATCTTGATTAAGGTTTGTGCTTTTTTATGTGAACTTTTAAATTTATTAAATCTTATAACTTAATTTATAAGGTTCAATAAATTTAATAACTTAAATTTTTTATAATAAAAATAAAATTATAAAAATAATAAAACTCTAATTATAATAAAAATTATAGTTAACTTAAATAAATAAAATTATATAATCGTTTAATGCTATATTATTGTTTTGTCTATGCCTATTTCCAACAACATTGAAAGAATAAATAGTAAATTTATACTAGATTAAACAAAATAATAAATTTACTAAATATTGTACAACAAAAGAAATTAAAAATTACTTATTTTAATTTATTCAGTCCCATATATCACCAAAACAATTGTAATCATACCAAAAAAAAAAAGTTATGAGGGTAACAGCACTCTTTTTATATAGTTAAATCTTACTTAATATTTATGTCTTTTCATATAAATTTTTAAATTTATTAAATCTTATAATTTAATTCATGAGATTTAATAAATTTAATTATTTAAATTTTATATTATAAGAATTAAGTAAATATAAAATTATAAAAAGAATGAGATTATAATTGTAACAGGAATTATAGCAATAAAATCACAATTAACAAAGTTGCTAAATCAAAAAATAACACAATAACCTTAAAATGAGAACTAATGCTACTTTTATTGTTAAAGACTGAATAAAACATGTTTTAATTAATATACCTTAGCTAGCTAGCCATCCATATATATCAGTCGGTTGACATAACAATTCAAAAGGAGGAGCGCTACTTCAATTACTAAAACAAGGAGTCCTTGCATTCTATCTTGTGCTTACATGTATGGGATTCAAGCTATTTTATGTGGATAGTGGGACTTCTTAGGGGTGGGCAAATACCTGGCCAAATTGGGTGAAATCAAATTAAACCATAAAAATTTGTCATTTGCGTCGAGTCAAGTCACTTACAAGATTAAGAGGTTAAACAGTTGGGTTTATATGGTTAAATACGGGGGGGCCCAGGTTTGGGTTCCCAAACCCCCCACAACCCAAAGTGTTTTTTTTTTTTTTAAATGAAGCAATGTCATTTCATTGTGCAACTAAAGTCAAATAGTCTAATTTATTCAGGTTTAAGTTACGTTTACTTAGTTTTTCATGGTTTGGGATGGGTTGAACACTCTCTTAACCCAACCTGCCCCAACCCAATCGAGTGAAACTTAACCATGTGAACCCAAGCTTCCCGATTTGAAGGCTAAACCCAGTTGGAATCGGCCCAACCCAACAAAGAATTTGATTTTCCACGATTTGTCCCTTTATGCACCCGACCTGCCCCAACTTGCCCGAAGCCTACCCCTAGGCCCTTTTTGCATTTTGTCTTGCATTTGATAAAACAAGAATTTTGTGTGGATCTTAAGAATATTAAGTCTTTGGATATTATTATTATTATTTATTAAAAATTCTTAACTTCTACATATTTCCATGCATGGAAGAGTAAAAAAGGACATTAATGTATGTTCACTTAATTTAATTGTTTACACAAATATCAAATTTATTTATTTTTTATTTTGCAAGATTGGTCACTAAATTGTAAGATATTAATGTGCTCACGGTTTTTGTAATGATCGAGTCACATACAAAAATCATGTTATCGCAGCTCCTAAACTTCAACGAGATAAAAGGTCAAATTTACATGGATCACCCTTACACTTTACGGGGAGTATTATTGTGAATGATATAATTGATTCCAACGGTTTGTTGATAATCAACCATTTGGCTGTCAGTCGTGCTCGACTTGCTAGCGGCATCACAAGGTCATCCTAAATTAATGGCATGGCTCAACCAACTAGCGGTGTGCACATGCCTTTGCGCGTTGACGAAGACCGTTAGCTCAACTGAAATCCTGGAGAATTGACGACTGCTTGACTGGAGTGGACCTCATCGTTGGCAATAAAGCAGGAAATGGAAGTAATCGTGGAAAATTGACTCCCTCAGCTTTGGGAGGTTGTCCTATGTTGCTACTTCCTTTTCCTGAGTGGTATGCGGCTAAGGTTAGAGATTTTCTAGTGTCTATGATTTTTGCTTCGGTTATGTCCTGCTTGTAATCTGTGCAATGCCTGCTTGTTTTTGCTTAATGAATCACATATTATTCCATTTGACTTTAACATTAGGAGAGAGTTAAAAAATACAAATGTCAATATGGTCTTGAAAAATATAATAAAGGTCAACTAGGAACATCTCAAAACACTGAAAAACTGTATGAACAGGTCAAAGTGTGCAATCAAATTTCACCCACTTAATTTCATTTTTTGTGCACTCAAAAATCTATTAATTAAATTGTCCACTTCGCATGAGAATTTAGTTGCATATTCTATCAGTTAATTAGTACCAGTATTTTGATCCACAACGATTCTCCTGATGAGAACTCAATTGAATTTAATTATATTGTATTGTATATGTTATCAATTTTCAGTGTAATTCTTCCGTCTGAATTGAAATTTATGTGTTCAAAAATTCAAGTGAATTTCAATCTTTGAGCAGCGACATAATTGGATGCAAATCTAATCTAATTTATTTGCTAAAACTATTACATCATCGGATTCTGTGATTTGAATATTTGACTTTCTTAACTTTTTCATATTAAGAAACAGTTTTTAATGGCAAAATTTATTATTATTTTTCTCATTTATTTTTTTAATTTTTTAAAAAAATGTTTCTCCCTCTAACCGTAAGAAATCCCAATCCTACAAAGGCATTCACGATAATTTTTGGAGTAATTAATGGGAAATATAGATGGCAAGAATAGTAGTTTGTCATAGTGAGACATTTAGAAGACCAAATCATGCTTGCAATTGACAGTGATTGAAAAGCATATAGCCGAAAGTCAAAAATGAATATTCTACAAGTTGAAAATTGCACAAGACCATTCAATAGGCGACCGGGCATATGCTACATTACATAGTGACTTCAATTTCATTGGACAGGAGCACAAGATCATACATTATGACAATATCTGACTCACCCAATCAATTAAGTTTACCACAAATTTTATATTTAATTAAGACTTCAATCTACACACTAATTTAGTAATACACATTTCATTAGTCATTCCCAAGTTCTAAGATTCTGGTTTTGGCAACACTATGCCGTGGTCCCACTGAGGACCACATGCATGCGCAGTGTGCCTACGCAAGAATTGTCAGCCTTGATAGGCCAAACAGGCTGCTTTGAACAATTCTCTGACTTATCAAAGTGAACCTTTCAACAATTCTGAATTATCAAAATGAGCCTTTGAATGGTTCACCAAAATTTTTTTAAAAAAAAGGCCTTCGAATGTTATTAAATAGTTATGTTCTTATTTTGAAAGATAACTTTAAAAGAAAAAATATATATAATATGCACTCAAATGCAATATGATAAAATTATAGGATTGAGCTTCTTTAAAATATTTTACATAATAAAATATATTTAATCTATTAGAAAAATAAGTTAGAGGTTTGATAATAAGTGGAAGCACTTTAAGATATTTTTTTTATTATGCAAAAAAATTATGCACAATAAAATTTAAGTAAAAAAATAAATACAAAAGATATAAATTTTTAATATAAAAAATCCTCTAATATTTACGAAAAAATTATAGGATAAGTTCTAAAAAAATATTCTACTATAATAAAGATAATTACAAATATTCTTATAATATATTATACTCTCTTTCAAGTGATATTAAAATTATAATGACACCCTATGAAACCCTTCGAAATATGACATCTAATATTCCCTATACCGACAATACTCACACTTTATTAAGATTTATTTAACCTCTCTTTATCTCACACTCTAAAAGAAAAAATACTCCCCTCTTGCCTCTTGCTTCTTGCTTGTTCACTCTCAGTTTGCCTTCTCTCGACTTCTATTCCTTCTTTGCTAAATTGAGCCCTCTATATATAGAGGATTTATGAGCTCCAACCAATTTTGCATTTAAGTAATGGTTGAAAAGGTCAAAACATTTTTAACCATTTCCGCTGCCACTTCCTTCTATTTTTTTTTTTAAATCTCATCGAATGGACCCCACATAATCTCCATCTTTAACATAATTAAAGATTGAGATGATGATACATCATTTAATAAATACATGTCATTAAGACTAGTGATTTTTTTATTTAATTTTATCTCAATAAAATCTTACATTGTTTTATTTTTTTGGCAAAAACTAATCAACCTCCCCCTTTCCGTCGCCCATCCCGCTACTTTCATTCCAAGCTCTCTGTCACTTCCTCTTCATCTCGCCATGAAAGCTCCCTGACAGCCACAATTTAGGCACAGTATTATTTCCACATGTCGTGTTCTCTTATTCAACCAAGGAGCCGTGTGACTTGTATTAACAAGTCTCTTAAGGAATCGAATCCTGAATTAAAAGAACTCAAAATTTTGAGTTGCATTTAAACTTAGTTTCTGTTACACTAAGGCTTAGTTCTTGTTACACCTTTTTGAAATTCAATTGTATCGTTACAGTTAGCTTATGTTACATTTAAGCTTATTTTCTGTTACATTTTTTGAATTTCAATTGTACCGTTACACTTAAATTTAACTTATGTAACGTTCAGGCTTAACTTCTGTTATAAATTTTAATTGAAACATTATTCATACTTATTATATATATGTCCCTTACTGAAATCAATGAAATTCAAACCTTCAAATCCATTGTTGGGTAAACTCTTTTAATTTTGACCTGCTGTAGTAATGGTTCCTATGCTGCGCCACAACAACGAGCGTCTCCATGGCAACAGAAACTTGAATCAATGAGTACCTGAGCAAAGCGGGTTAGTCCGTGAACTGTGATCTGGTGGCTCTTAAAAGAACATGTTAAAACTGTATAAACCACTATATAAGATGCAGAGTATTACAATTAAAGCTAATAAAGGAAAAAAAATACAATTAGTAATTTATAAAAGTTACTTAAGCATTACATAGAAATTACTAATAAAATCTTTTTAATCAGACTTTGGGAATTAGTGGGTACGAGTCTAAAGTGATATTATAATTGATAGGAATCTATATCATATAAATATTTTAGACGATGGTAGTATTTTTGATGCTTATGTATCATATGCAAACATCTAATTTATTATATATTAGACTCATAAAATTCTCAACAATATTGAGTGATACAGGTACCGTGAGTAAAAAATAATATCCTTCAACTCCTTCACAGAAAAGAAAAAGTAAGTCACAATAAATAAAACAGATATTGTAGTACGAACACCACGATTTCACTGCAAGAATAAGTATCAGCATGCATGGCTTAGGCACTACGTAAGCTTTATGAAAATTTAGGATTCGTCCTATCTGAAGATCGACTAGACAATAATATATACACACACAATCAAATAATTTTATCTTCCACCCTTCCATGATATCGAAATCTGGTTTAAGCTATCTACGCCAGGAATGGAGCCACTTCCATTATCAACAATATTATAGGGAGGTGAAACTGCCTTGAGCAGGTACTCAGTCTCGTCGGAAGACACCTCGGTTCCACCCCATGGGTGCCTTTCAGTTATTCTTAGTCCCTCTAGCTCCATTGCCACTTCTTTCATGTCGGGTCTGTCCTCCCCCTTTACACTTAAGCATCGTTTTGCAATATTTGCAACTTCCCTCACTTGCTCAACTTTTGCCTGCTCAATTATGCAGCTGTCTATGATTTCAAGTAGTCTACCCTCTTTTATTGCAGAGACGAAATAAACAGAAAGAGTTTGATCACCTTCTGGTCTATCAAAACAAAGTGCCTTTCTGCTTGTTAATAGCTCTGCTAGAAGAACCCCAAAGCTATAGACATCACTCTTCTCCGTTAATTGGCTTGTGTGCAAGTATTCAGGGTCAAGATACCCAAGCGTCCCCTGAACCAAAGTGGTTAATTGACTCTGATTTAGAGGAACAAGCCTTGAAGCTCCAAAGTCAGAAACTTTTGCAGTGAGATCAGAATCAAGTAGGATATTAGTAGACTTCACATCTCTGTGTATGATTGGTGGATCAGCGGCAGAGTGCAGGTATGCAAGGGCTCCTGCAGTTGCCGTTGCTATTCTCAAACGCGCTTTCCACACAAGTTGAGATGGTTGACTTTGACCATGACCATGAAGATGGTCAGAGAGAGTGCCATTGGTGATGAACTCATAAACAAGCAAGGGAACTTCAGTCTCCAAACAACAACCCAAGAGCTTGACGACGTTCCTGTGGTTGATTTGGGAAAGCACAATCACTTCGTTGATGAACTGCTCAATCTGGGTCTGATCAGATATCTTGGACTTCTTAATGGCTACCACTCTGCCATCTGGTAATTCTCCTTTGTAAACTATTCCATGCCCTCCTCGGCCTATGACTCTGCTTTCATCGAAATTGTTAGTAGCTTTCTTCAGCTCTTCGGATGTAAAAATTTTGGCAGTTTCGGTCGACCCACTGTGCCTAGCAATTCGTTGCTGTAACATTATGCCCCCATTTTGTTGAAAATATTTTTCTCTAAGTTGGATTAGCTTTCTTTTCTTCAACGCCCAATATGCGTAAAAGCCACCCACAAGCAATGCCAAGAGGCTCACACTCACACCTGCACATCAAAAGTGGAAACTAGTCATTTTTTGATCCTAGTTCATGTCTCAAGTTTTAGAAAGTTGATCACCAAAGACATGCTTAGCTAATTGTTGAGCTTGGGATCGCGAGGATCATATCCTGTGGTTTGATCTATGTAGTAATTAACAACGGATCTCTTTGTTATGGGTTTGTCTATATATAATTTAAGCCTAAGAATACTCCTCCTAGGCTATTATTAATCTTCCATTATATATTTTACTATGTAAATAACAATCCATGATAAAATATTTTTCTAAGCAGTTTACACATTTAGGGAGAAAAAATATTTAATTCTATATAAAATGATGTGATACGTTAAATGAATACGTTCACCAGATTTGTTGGGTAATTATTTCTTCGTAGTTACTATAAACTAACAATAAAAAAGCATACACGACCTAAAGTTGATTATTTATCTATTTCGTCACTACAATAATGCTTTAAAATAACATATGAACAATCATATTTAAGATAAATGAGTTTTAAAATTAAAAAGTTATTATCAACACATTATTTTTATACATCACTAAGTTATATTTGACTCTCCTAAATCTTAAATAAATTTTCCCCAAATTTTATATTTAAGACTTTAAATCATCTACACTATAATTAAGCACTTCCCTAGTTCTTATTAATTGTCACTTTGCAATTTTTTATTCCTTTATAATTGTCAATTTTCCAAAACTAAAACTACCTTAATTTCATTCTTTAAATTTATCTTATTATAATCTCTATTAAATACTTAGTTGAAAATGATTGTTTATTTTTTTGGCACATAAACGAGGCAGAACGCCTAAAAACAGAAAGGAAACTAACGACCGGCTAGAACTTAGATGAAAATGATTGTTTCTATTTCTTTTATATAATAAAGGGTATTTTAGTAAGATTAAATCTTTTCAATTTTAAGATTATTCAATGAGATTCTTAATTTATGTATATTTTCCTTAAACTATAAAAAATAAGGAACAAATGGAGTGATACGCAAACACCGTTGTTCATTCCCAAGCTCTAAGATCTAATTGAAAAGTTTACTCCCACACTTTTTATCTTACATAAGTCTAGCTAGTGTTGAATACAAGTTACATAAGTCTGAGTATCCAACAACACAATTACCAAACCATAAGTGATAAGTAGTCTAATAATTAACAACACAATCATAACTCTCACAAGTTACAACAAATGTGGCATTCATATGCCATAAACATCAAGTGGATTAACATTATATTCATTCTTTAAATGTTACAAAAGTTTGGTAGTTCGACTTTGACGATATTATTAAAATCAAGGTTAAATCCTATTATATTCAACATTTGCATTAGTTATTTACAAAGTTTAAGTATTAAGAAACATGAGTATATGACAATTGGATTCCATATCACATGTAATTAGTAGAAGAGAGAACTATAAATGAATAATAGAGGAAGAAAGAAAGTGCAAAACAAAAAAAGAAATGATAAAACTGCATTGTTTAGTGTTTAGCACAAGTATAAAAGTTAATAACGACAAGTTGAATATTGGATAATATAAAACAAAATGCTAATAAAGAATTAATCAAGATAAGCTTGAGAAAAATGAACCTAGAATTAAATAGATATTAACGATTATTTCAAATGAGTAAGGATATTGCTTTTTTCTTCTCCACTTTCTTTTAACAAAGCAAAAGTAATGACTTAAAGGATAAAAAATGTACAAGTTAGTATTTAATTAATGTCATTTCATCCTCTTCCTTTATTATTAGAAAGAATTACACTTTTGTTTAGATTAATAAAGGAATGTAAATAGTGAAAACATTTGATTTGATTTAAATATAATAGTTCAAACATTTTAAGTATACATAAAATAAGAAAATGAAGAAAATAGCTAACTGACAAAGTTTTCTTCTTTTTTTTTAGTCAAGTTGGAATCTCCTAGCAACTTAATTGAGTTGGAGACTTTTTAATTAGATCAAACTCAACTACTTGACCCAGCCCACTAATATGTACATTGTAGGATTGGGATTCTTTGACTTTAAGGTAGAGGAAAATAACAAAGAGACGACACATAATTAAGAAAAAAAAAAAGGTAGAATACACATTAAATTATAAAAAGAGATAAAGAAAAAGTTATTAAAATTAAATAACAATAAAATCAAAAAATCCAAATCCATGCTTAATGTGGGTGGATTGATTGGGTTTGTAAGTCAACCCAACCAAATGACACTTCTACATAATGCCCACACTTTTTGGTGTGGGCCTTCAAATTTATTAGGTTAAAATTTAATAAATTTAATAATATAAATTTTATATTATAAAAATTTAAATAAAAATAAAATTATAAAAATAACAAATTCGATTCTAATATGGGCACAAAAAAAATTGTATTATTTTTAAAAATTAATTTTTATTAATTATTTTTAAAAAAATATAAATTATTAAATTTATAAAATTTTATGAATTAAATTATAAAATTTAATAAATTTGGTGCTACCAAAATTGTCCCACTTGGAACAAACCTTTATTCAAACGCAATGCCGTGTTCCAGCTGAGGACCACGAGCGCAGTGTGCCCTTGCAAGAATAGTCCGCCTTGTTATGCGGAACCAACTTGCTTTCAACAGTTTTGAATTATCAAAATGATCCTTTCAACTACTATTGCTGTAATCTGGAACTAATTTGTCATAATTCTATTCAAATGAATGAAGCAAGCAAGTGCTATGAAACTAGTTAAGAATAATTCCATCAGTATATATCCAATCACCCAAAAAAAAAAAAAATCCGTTAGCGTACTCACTCAAAGCTATTACGAGTATGATGTATTTCCTGGAAACCCGGCTGCAACCTGTTCCACTAGATTTGCCATCTCCATCAAATCCTTTCGGACATGAACACTCGTAACTTCCTATTACGTTCTGGCAAGCTCCATCAACGCAGTCGTTGGGACCGGCGCATTCATTGATATCTGCAATAAATAATTATATATATATGCAAAATGGCCACAATTTAAAGTCGTTTCCTTTTAGAAATTCAAATAATACCTTGACAGCCATCAATGAGATAAGGATTTCCCCCGAAGCCGTGGGAGCAATTGCATCGGTACCCAGCTCCATTAGTTGAATTGTAGCATTCACTCTGTTCTGCCTTGCACGCAAAACTGGTACGGTTATTTTGGGCTTCTTCGCAAGTCTGGTTTCCAACTGCCCAATCAAGTACAACAGGCACAGTCTTGTTCGGGAAACCGATAAGATCAGCGGAGGAGAACTTGTAAGCTTCTTCATCGACCACAAACGCATAACCACACGGATTGAAATCTAGTACGGTGGAGTGGTTGCTTATGGCGCCGAAAGAACCAAAGTTTACAGCTGATATTCCTTCGGGAATAGAAGTCTGGCAACAACCGGTACCAGAGCAAGATCCATTAACGATGTCACCGAGGTTATTGCACAAAGACACACATCCTATTGTATAGTTCTTTCCCTTTCCATCCCAACGATCCCAATCGACCATGAGCCCAAGTGTGTCACAACCAACCACCGTGAATTTGTTTTTGCTATAAGACACGTGAAAATATGTCAAGTTGATCGAAGGAATTGTGCCGTTAACAAATGTCTTATTCTGCTTGTAACAATCATAGGCGATTGGATATGCAACGCGCATTTCACCGTCATCCAATGATATGCTGAGGACGACAGTACTGTTGCTTCGTCCCAAGAATGGGGCGGGAGTGGCGGAATTAGAGGTTTGGGTGCAGTTGATGAGAAAAGAGGGGTCCAGGTAACAGCCTTTCCTAGTGCCAAATGGGTAGGGAATGCTGAGGGCGCCACACTCTCCGGGACAGTCTGGGTTGGGCTGAGATGCTGAATTTGGTGCTAAACCTAAAAGGATAAGTAGTGATAGTAGAAGCAGGTGATGCTTTGTTCGCATAGCCATAGCTCTGCTTTTCTCGTGCTCTCGCTAAAATGAGATCAGGGAGTTTCCTTTTGCTTTAGTCCCCAGTAGCCACCAGTTTGTTGTATTTTGAAGGTGGCTGCCTAATGTAGACCAGGTCAGCTGGAAGAAAGCGTTTATTTCCGTGGAGACCAAATGTAAATGAATAAATAAATAAATAAAACATTAGGAGAGTTAAAAATACAAATAAATAGTGGATCTTCATAAATATAATAAAGATCAACAAGACACATCTCAAGTCATCACATGAAAAAATAAAAGAAAAAGAAACACCTCAAAGACACAAAAACTTGTATAAATAGATTTTAATTATAAAATTATGAAGTAAAGTATCCCTAAATTTGCAAGTTCATAAACCTAATGTCAATTACCTCAAAAACAAAATTATAAAGTTTATGCTTATATCTCAAACTCCAAATACTTTGTGTTACGTAGCTAGATACTTTATAGTCTATAAAATATAATATCATGATAAAGAATCAAATCTCAAAAACTTGGACCAGCATAGACGAAGAAGTCAAGAAAATCTATTACAATGTTGACTTTGTCCGATAATTTAATTGCATATCCGATCTGTTTACCATGTATTTTGCTGGGTAATAATTCTCCGAGAACTTAATCGAATTCAATTTTATACATATGTTATCTTCCATTTTATATTTTATTTGCATCAAAATATTAAGATTTCTATTTAATATGTTGTGTTTCAAATTTAATTAATTGAAGTCTACTTTCCCAAATGTTATCAGTTCTTGGTAGCATTTCGTTTTATTGTTGAATTTCATATATAATCTGAAACAATGGAATTGAATTTTAGAGCTAAAAAATTCAGTTGAAGTCATACTAAGGGAAGGATCCCGCATTCACGATAATGCCTGAGTATACGGCTGAGATGTTATTTTGGTTATTTTAAGTTATTTAGTAATCAATGGGAACTGGAAAATATATATTAATTGCAAGAATTTTATTTTGTGATAGTGACACGTTTAGAAGACCAAATCAAGAATGCAATGAGAGTGATATTTTAAAAGGATATAACTGAGTCAGAATTGAATTCCACATTTTGACAATTACACACAACCATTCAATAGGCGACTAGGGTTTTGCAATATATTGACTTCGATTTCATTGGACAGTTATATACCTAAATCCACTTTATGGTAATAATTAAGTTGGGTCGCAACTTTCCTTGATCTTCTTTAAAAGTAAATAGTATGCCAAATGCATTATGGTTTTGCTTGCATTATTGTGGAATGAAAATTTAATTATCTCAGTATCACAGTCATTATAAACATCACAAGCTTTTATAAATTTGGGATTTGCAGACTTGTCCTCCTCACTTTGGGGATATGGCCAATTACCTTCAATTTATTCATCAATAAGGTGGTGGATCAATTCACGTTAGTGTAAAAAATATATATTTATACTGTATCAATTTTTTATAAAATGATACTCTTAATCCGACTGTTTGACTGCATGCATATATTATGTTAACATCTAAGATTTAGAAAAATCAAATAATTACAAGTTTTGTGATAGAATTACTAATATTCTATTTATAAAAATGCATCTTACATGTATTTTATGATAAACAAAATAGAATAAAATTTTAATATAATATTTTAAAACTGTAAGATATATATATATATATATATATAAGGAAATTTTAGTTTTATATAATGTGAGTTTTGTAAAATTCAAATCTTATAATTAAATAACTATTTATTGGTGTAAAATTAATTTAGTTTGTACTAGTCTCAATCAATACCATATCCAAGACTTACCGAATTTACGTCAAATGCTGTTGATGTGCACATTATGAGCCATAAGTGAGTGTAGTTGGAAGGCCACAGATCGCGTACCGAAAATTTTAGAGATTTTTTTTGGGTGCTATATTAACCAGATTATTTTTTTTTTTTGGGTTTGATTGGGCTCTATTAACCAGATTGAAAAGCAACAGAAATGATATATCAGACACATCCTATCTGAAGATGGACTAGACAATAATATATACACACGTAATTAGGTTATTTTATCTGCCTCCCTCCAATGATATCGAAATCTGGTTTAAGCTATCTACGCCAGGAATGGAGCCACTTCCAGTATCAACAATATTATTGGAAGGTGAAACTGCCTTGAGCAGGAACTCAGTCTCATCGGAAGACACCTCGGTTCCACCCCATGGGTGCCTTTCAATTATTCTTAGTCCCTCTAGCTCCATTGCCACTTCTTTCATGTCGGGTCTATCCTCCCTATTTACACTTAAGCATTGTTTTGCAATATTGGCAATGTCCCTCACTTGCTTAACATTTGCCTGCTCAAATATGCAGCTGTCTATGATTTGAAGTAATCTACCCTCTTTCATTGCAGAGACGAAGTAAACAGAAAGATTTTGATAACCTACTGGCATATCAGAACGAAGTGCCTTTCTGCTTGTTAATAGCTCTGCCAAAAGAACCCCAAAACTATAGACATCACTCTTCTCCGTTAATTGGCTTGTGTGCAAGTATTCAGGGTCAAGATACCCAAGCGTCCCCTGAACCAAAGTGGTTAATTGACTCTGATTTAGAGGAACAAGCCTTGAAGCTCCAAAGTCAGAAACTTTTGCAGTGAGATCAGAATCAAGTAGGATATTAGTAGACTTCACATCTCTGTGTATGATTGGTGGATCAGCGGCAGAGTGCAAGTATGCAAGGGCTCCTGCAGTTTCCGTTGCTATTCTCAAACGCGCTTTCCATGCAAGTTGAGATGGCTGACTTTGACCATGACCGTGAAGATGGTCAGAGAGAGTGCCATTGGTGATGAATTCATAAACAAGCAAGGGAACTTCAGCCTCCAAACAACAACCCAAGAGCTTGACGACGTTCCTGTGGTTGATTTGGGAAAGCACAATCACCTCGTTGATGAACTGCTCAATTTGGGTCTGATCCGATATCTTGGACTTCTTAATGGCTACCACTTTGTTACCTGGTAATTCTCCTTTGTAAACTATTCCATGGGCACCTCGGCCTATGATTCTGCTTTCATCGAAATTGTTAGTAGCTTTCTTCAGCTCCTCGAATGTAAAAATTTTGGCTGCTTTGTTTGACCCACTGTGCCTGGCAATTCGTTGTTGTAACATTATGCCTCCGTTTTGTTGAAAATATTTTTCTCTAAGTTGGATTAGCTTTCTTTTGTTCAACGCCCAATATGCGTAAAAGCCACCTACAAGCAATGCTAAGAGGCCGACACTCACACCTGCAAATCAAAAATGGAAGCTAGTCATTTTCTGTTCCTAGTTCATGTCTCGAGTTTTAGAAAGTTGATCACCAAAGGAATGCCCTAGCTAATTTTTGAGCTTGGGATAGCCAGGATCATATCCTATGGTTTGAATATCCGTGTAATAATTAACATCAGTTCTCGTAGTTATTTAATCCTAAGAGTAAATTTATGCAATTTAAGTCCTCGTAGGCCATTATTTATCTTCCATTATATATTTACAATGTTAAATAACAATCCATAATAAAATATTTTCTGAAGCAGATTATACATTTAGAGAGAAAAACTATTTAATTCTATATAAAATGATGTGACACGGGGAATGATTATGTTCACCATGGATTTGTTGGGTAATTATTTCTTCCTAGTTACTATAAACTAACAACCAAAAAGCATAAACCACCTAAAGTTGATTATTTATCTATTTTGTCACCACAACAATGTTTTAAAATTATATATTAACAATCATATTTATGATAAATTAGTTTTAAAAATTTTAATGGGAAAAATTATTATTTTCACATTATTTTTATACTTCACTAAGTTATATTTGACTCTCCTAAATTTTAAGTAAATTTTCCCCAAATTTTATACTTAGGTCTTAAATTATCTACACAATAATTAAGTACGTCCTTCATTCTTATTAAATGTAGTTTTAGAATTTCTCTTTTTCCTTTTTAATTGTAAATTTTCCAAAACCAAAACTACCTTAATTTTATTTTTCAACTTTGCCTTATTTGTCTTATTATTTTCTCTATTAAATACTTAGTTGAAAGGATTGTTTCTGTGTCTTTTATATAAAGGGTATTTTAGTAGGAATAAAATCTTTTTAATTTTAAAACTATTTAATGAGATTCTTAATTTATGTACATTTCCCTTAAACTATAAACAATAAGGGACGAATGGAGTAATTTACTAACACCATTGTTCATACCCATTTTCTACACCCCCTATCTTAAATAATGCTAGGGGAGCTTACAGATTGGGTTGGGTTTGGGGGTATTTAAGATGCAACCTGACTAACCCTTGGTATGGTTGGTTTTGTTCAGGTGGGGGTCAAAATTTTTCAAAGCTAAATCAACTATGTGTGGGTTGGGTTAGATTGGGAAGTTGAATACCCAATCAAATTTTTTTTAGACCAAAACTAACCAAAAATAAGTCAATTTTCATTTTTAAAGAAATACTTTATTTTCAAATCGTGAATTACATAAATTATAAATGAAATAATTAACACTTGACAACATAACAGCATATATGCCATAAGCCATTAAGTATAAGACATATGGCATAAGCCCATAAGTCTAGTAGTCAACAAAAGTTACGCAACCATAAGTCTAAGTGTCTACAACACAATTACACAACCATGAGTGATAAGTAGTCTAACAATTAATAACACAATCATAAGTCTCACAGATTACAACAAATGTGGTATTCATGCAATAAACATTAAGTGGATTAACATCATATTCATTTCTTAAATGTTACCAAAGTTTAGCAATTTGACTCAAATCATATTGTTAAAATCAAGGTTAAATCGTATCATATTCAATATCTCATAAGTTATTTACTAAGTTTAAGCATTAAGAAACATGAGTATATGGCAAGCAGATTCTATCTCAACTACAATTAACATGAGAGAGAAGTATAAAAGAAAAAAAGAGAAAGAAGGTGTAAAACAAAAAAAAAGTCACTAAAATTATGTTGCTTAGTGTTTAACACAAGTGTGAAAGTATATAAACACAAGTTGAATATAGCATAATATAAAACAAAATGCTAACAAAAAATAAACTAAGACAAGCTTGAGCAAAATGCACCTAAAAATTAGATAGCTGTTAACATCATTTTGAATGAGCAATGATAATGTTCTTTCGAACTCCACTTTCTTTTAATATAACAAAGGTAATGACTTAAAGGATGAGAAAGGGATGACTTAGTATTCAATTAATGTCATTTCATCCATTACACTTTTTGTTTGGGTTTGTAAAGGAACGGTGATAATAACAAAAACTTGACTTCATTTACAATATAAAAATCTAAACATTTTATGTATACATATAATAAGGGGAAAAAGAAAAATAACTTATTGACACAAAATTTTTTCTCAATTAGGTTGGTTTGGGTTGGAATCACCAAAATTGTATCTAACACAACTTAATTGAGTTGAAGACTTTTAGATTAGATCAACCCCCCACCCAACCCAACCCAACCCACCAAAATGTGCTTTGGTATAGGTGGGTGGGTTGGATTCATGAGTCAACTTAACTCAATTAATACCCCTACATGATGCCCACACTTTTTTGTGTGTCTTCAAATTTATTAGATCCACAGACTTTGAATTTGTCGGATTTCATAATTTAGTTTGTAAAATTTAATAAATTTAATAATATAAATTTTGTGTTTGAGAATAAAGTGAAAATAAAATTATAAAAATAATAAGATTCGATTCTAGTATAGGTACAACTCAAATGTTGTGTTATTTTCACAACTAAATCTTAGTAAATATTTTTAAAAAAATTAAATTATTAAATTTATTAAATTTTATAAGCTAAATCGTAAGAACCAATAAATCTTTGAATGCCAATTTTTAAGTTGTCAAGTGATAGTTTTGTTCCACGTGGGACAAACCTTTCTGCAAACGCATCGCCGTGTTCAAACTGAGGACCACATGCCAAGTGTGCCTACGCAAGAATCCGTCCTCCTTGATAGGCGAAACAGACTTGCTTTCAACAATTTTGTATATTCAAAATGATACTTTCAACTACATTTGTTGTAATCTGGGATTAGTTTGTCATAATTATATTCCAATCAATGAAGCATGCAAGTGCTATGAAACTAGTTAAGAATAATTCTATTAATCACCCAAAAAAAAATCCATAAGTATACTCACCTAAAGCAGTTACGAGTATGATGTATTTCCTGGAAACCCGGCTGCAACCTGTTCCTCTAGATTTGCCATCTCCTTCAAATCCTTTCGGACATGAACACTCGTAACTTCCTATTATGTTGTGGCATGCTCCATCCACGCAGTCGTTGGTACCGTCGCATTCATTGATATCTGTGATAGATAATTATATTTATACGCAGCAATGGCCACAATTTAAAGGGGTAAAATAATACCTTGACAGCCATCAATGAATTATATTTATATGCAGTCGTTGATGCCGTTGCATTCATTGATATCTGCAATAAATAAATATAAGATAAAGCGGTAAAATAATACCTTGACAGCCATCAATGAGGTAAGGATTTCCCCGGAAGCCATGGGAGCAATTGCATCGGTACCCAACTCCGTTAGTTGAATTGTAGCATTCACTATACTCTGCCTTGCACGCGAAACTGGTACGGTTATTTTGGACTTTTTCGCAGGTCTGGTTTCCAACTGCCCAATCAAGTACAACAGGCACAGTCTTGTTGGGGAAACTGATAAGATCAACGGAAGAGAACTTGTAAGCTTCTTCTTCAACCACAAACGCATAACCACACGGATTGAAGCCTAGTACGGTGGAATCGTTCAGTAAGTCGGCGGCTGCAGACGAGAAACTCGATATTCCTTCGGGAATAGAAATCTGGCAACAACCGGTACCAGAGCATGATCCATTAACAACGATGTCACCGAGGCTATTGCACAAAGACACGCATCCTGTTATGTAATTCTTTCCCTGTGGATTCCAATTCTCAATGATTGCAAGGGTGTTACAACCCACCACAGTAAACTTGTTTCGGCTAGATGACACGTAAAAATGTGACAAGTTGAGGACTGAACGTGTACTGTTAACAAGGCCCATACTCTTGTTATAACAAACTTGGGCTACCTCACTTGAAACGCGCAATTCACCATCATTCAATGATATGCTGAGGACAACAGTGTTGGTATGTTGCAAGAGTGGGGTGCGAGTGGGGTAATTAGAGGTTTGGGTGCAGTTGATGAAAAAAGACTGGTCTAGGTAACAACCTTCCGCGGTGCCAAATGGGTATTGAATGCTGAGGGCGCCACACTCTTGGAGGCAATCAGGGTTAGGCTGAGATGTCGATTTTGGTGCTAAACGTAAAAGGATGAATAGTGATAGTAGAATCAGGTGATGCTTTGTTTGCATAGCCATAGCTCTGTTTTTTTTTTTATATTAAAAAAATTACAATATTAGAATCAAACTCAAAAAGAAATGCTAACAAGATCAGGTTCTATCACTTGAATAAAGTTCAAATTACTAACTCTGCTTTTCCAGTGCTCTCGCTAAAATGAGATCATGAGTGTTTCCATTTCTTTTTGTCCCCAAAATCGCACCTATTTATAGTAGTTTGAAGGGGGCTGGCGAATGAAGACCACGCACTGGATGGAAGCGTCTACTTCCGGGGAGACCAAATCTAAGTAAATTAAATAAAACATGAGGAGAGAAAAAAAAATACAAATGACATGGTCTTCGAAATGATAATAAAGATCAACAAGAAAGATCTAAGAGACACGATAATTTGTATAAATAGATATTTAATTAGAAGTTATGATATAACATATCTCAACTTTTTTTTTTTTTAAATGAACGGGGCCTACAGCCCAAGAAAAAAATTATAAAGTGAATGCTTTGTGATAGCTAGATGCTTTATAGTCTATAATATCATCGAACCTTAGAGTAGGATAGATAAAGAAGTCAAGGAAATCTATTATATGGTCAACTTTGCATGAGAATTTAGTTGTGTATCCTATCAGTTTACCAAGTATTTAATTTGTTGGGTAATAATTCTTCTGAGAATTTAATTGAATTCATTTTTGTATATATAATTTTATCCAAAATCAATTCTATTCATAGTAAATTCAAACAGTTAAGTTATTTTGAAATTTATAGACATTCAAAAAATCAAAGTAAATTTCAATTTTTAAGCAGCGACATACATAATTTGATGGAATTTGCAATTAATTTCTAAAACTGCCACAATTGTTCTTGGAATACTTTCTTGCATAAAAATATTAAGATGTTGATTTAACCTGTTGTGTTTTAATTAATTGAAGCCTATCTTTCCCAAATCACATCAGTTATTGGTAGCATTTCGTGTTATTGTTGAATGTCATATAATAATCGGAAACAATGGAATTGAATTTTAGAGATGTGTGGTTTCAAAGAATACATTTTGAAAAAAAAAAATTCAGTTGTACTCATAATTAGGGGAGGATCCTGCATTTACGATAATGACCGAATATAGTTGAGATGTTATTCTGGTTAATTTAAGTTATCTAGTAATTAATCAATGGGGACTGGGAAACGTAAATTGTGATAGTGACACATTTAGAAGACTAAATCAAGATTGCAATGAGAGTGATATTTTAAAAGGATATAACTGAAAGTCAGAAATAAATTCCACATCTTGAAAATTACACAGAACCATTCAATAGGCGACTAGGCTTGTGCTATGTATTGGCTTCAATTTTATAGTGACAAGTTGGGTATGCCAAATGCATTATTGTGGAGTGACAATTTAATTATCTCAGTATCACAGTCATCATAAACAACACAAACTTTTTATAAATTTGGGATTTGCAGACTTGTTCTCCTCACGTTATGGACATGGCCACTTACCTTTAATTTATTCATACATATATATATATATATATATATATATATATATATAAAAGGTGGTGGATCAATTCACGTTATTGTATTATAAAATTATAATTTTATTAATATCCAACTGTTTAGTTACATGTATATATTATATTAATTTAACTCCGAGATTTAGAAAAAATCAAACACTTATAAGTTTTGTAATAGAATTACTAATATATTATTTTAAAAGTGTATGTTACTTTCATTTATAATAAATAAAATTTAATATAATATTTTAAAAGCGTTAGGATATACGTAAGCAAATTTTAGTTTTATATAATCTGAGTTTTCCAAAATTCTTTTCTTACACTTAAATAAAAAATAATATATTTACGTTAAGGATAATATATATTATTTAAATTATTTTATAAAATACATAATATTTATCTTTAAATTTAAATAAAATTATAAAATTATCAATAAAATTTATTTACTTCATACTGTACATAGTCTAGTACATAACTTTAAGAATGTAGATATACTAGAACTCTTAAATAACTATTTATTAGTGTAAAATTAATTTAGTTTATAGTAGTCTCAATCAATACCATCTAAGACAACCGAATTTGTATGAGTGCTGTTGATGTGGACATTCTGAGCCATGAGTGAGATTAGTTGGAAGGCCACAGGTTGTGTAGCGAAAATTTGAGATTTGTTTTTGATGCTATATTAACCAAATTATCTTTTTTGTGATGCAAATTCTTTTGTTTGACTGGGCTATATTAATCAGATTGAAAAGCAACTAAAATGCTAATTAAAGGCCCCTTTGGATTTTCTTTTAAAAGATCTTTTTTTCTTAATTTTTAGAAAATTTTTAATTGAAAGTGAAAGAACAAGGATTATTGAAATCACATCATGCAATAAATTAACCAGAGAGAAATGTTGTTACTATATTAACCTTCGAATATGCAATTTACCAGAGAGAAAAGTTGTTACTATAAGTGGTGTATTTTCATACTTAGTGTTAAAATTATTAAATTAGTTGAATTTTATAGTTTAATTTATAAGATTTAACAAATTTAATAATTAAAATTTTATAAAACAAAAATAAAAGAGAAAAAGTAGAAAAATTATTCACTGAATACCATGTCCTGCAGTTCTTTCAAATTAAGTTTACTTACCATTGACGACACACATCGCACAAGCCAAGTATCATATTGGATAATTTTTTTTGCTTTCGTAACTTAAAATTTATAAAAATTTTATTTAAAAAATTTAAATAATTGAATTTCTAAGTAAAAATGGGTAGAGTGTGATTTTTAAACAAAAACAAGTAAATGTAATATTTAAATATGAAAGCAAGCGTAATTTGCTTTATTAATTTTATTGGGTCCTATCACTTAAATCATAAAAATAATAAATTTAATATTTCATAATTAATTTTATGAGATATTTATTAATGAAATTTTGTAATACTAATTTAAAAAATTGAAAACGCTAAACATCACCGAAGCAATAGCAATGCGCAACTGCTTGTAAATTCAACCTTTCTTTTATATATTCAAGTAACTATTATATTTGTGTTCTCGGTTAAAAAAAAAAAAAGTTTTATATTTGTGTTTAGTTCTTCTTCATTTGTCTGATCGTTTCAATTTCCTTCTTATTTATGTATTCATTCCTTATTATTTTCCTAATTTAGCCAATGAATGATTCAACTTAAAAATTTTTATTAATTATCTAATATGGTTCATTTCACCTTTGAATTCCATCTATTTAATTAATTATATTATGTATTTCTCAACTTAGTTACGTCTTGATAAACTTTCAAAATTTACTGCACTAAAAAGAAAAAACTTTCAAAATATAAAAATATATTAGGATAACCTGAAGTAGCTAATTTGTCTGCAGCCTTTCAAGGATCAATGTTGGCACAGTGGCAGCAGACAAGTGCCATAAATCACATTAGAAGAATTGTGCCAAATACTTGACTAAATTCATAACATGACTACACTTAAGATAGCTGGAAAGTGGTGATATGCATGACCTCCCTCCATATCCATCGTCAAGAAGAATAGGAATTGGATGGAAAGAAACAAAGCCATAGGGGGAAGCATAAGCAATTGTTTGATTCAATTCACCCTCTGCTGAATCTCAAAAACTTTTCAAGTAAAAAACATGATTAACAAGTGTGTTGTACATCAATAGCCTAGTTCTCAATCACAATGTCAATCTCTAGCTAACCCAAAGTAAGCATGGAGAAAGGACTAATGAGTTCACAAAAATAAGGGCCATGTACCTCAATGTCTATCACATCCAGGCACCTCCTGAATTTCATATAGCAAAACAATTCCTTAGATCAAATTAAAGGAACAACACATACTCCCACATCGGAAATGGAAATCAAGAAATAGGGGCTTGTATCAAGAGACAACCCTCACTCAATAAGTAAGCAAGTAAAAGAGCAACATACATTCTTACATCCTTACATGAGAAAAGGAACTCAAGAAACTAGAGCCTACATCAAGAAGCACACCCCATGCAGTAAGTAATTAAAGGAGCAATATGGATTCAATCAAAAGGGGAATTTGTTTGTCTCAACACCTCCTATGTTTCACTACATTAATAAAAGTGGAAGAAAGAGAAGAGTCCTAAAAAGTAGGTATCATGTAATAAGGGGACCAAATTTCGCATCCAACAAAAATTATCCAAATCTAAGATTTAATTACATTCAATAATTCCAGCACAATTTCAATGAACATGTGTTAAAAAAAAAATTTAGAGTGTGAACAATGCAGTTAATATAATTTCACAAATTAATAATAATACATTTGAAGGCTTTGAAAATATTTGAATCAATTCCCTTTAAATCTTGGTTACATGAGAAATTAATTTTTATTATTTTTATATGAGAGAAAATCATCAATTATTTATTGAATATAAAATTTTATTTATGTTGGGTCCCACTCCATTTTAAATAAATGAAAAGTCACAGTCCAAAAATAAAATAAAGTCAGTGTCTAAATTCTATTTAAATCTTTCTTTGCTTATAAAAAGATGGGAAAAAGGTTTGGTAAATAAAAAAACCATAAAGGGGGGAGTGGGGAGCCTCTTCTTTCTCGGCCTTTTTTTTTTAACCGCTATAATTCGGTGAGATGAATAAATAAAGGAATACTGTTAAATTTTAGATCTTTTTGGACCTCAAAAATTTTTGAAACTGAATTATTAAATTAAAGCATTTTTTTGCCTAAAGAGATTTTTAATATATTTTTTAGACATAAAAAATTTAACATAAATGATATAGTTAAATTTTATAATCTTTATCAAAAATTTATTAAATCAATACTAAAAATTTTAGAAATTATTCTAAATCAAATCATATATTTTATTTTTATAAATTATTTTATAATTTTAATTTATTTAATTAAGGGGTAAAAATGCATCGGTGGGATGCAGCCATCTTCACGGGAAGAACCTGTGGGTGTCTCTGCAAATGCAGACCCGCGGGTCTCTTCAACCCAACTGTGGTCCCACCAAAACTGAGACATTCCGGCGGTCGTTAAAAAAAAATATATATGAAAAGAAAAGTGAGCGGTGGTGGCCACCGCCTCTCATTCTGTTCTCTCTCTCCACCACTCCTTTCACTGTAGCCCGCTTCCCCTAGCTCCGTGTGTGCATCCGTTTTCTTGAGTGAATGAGAGTGCTTCGATCTTAACTGCCTTTCTTCCAGAAGCTAGTCACTTTCTTTTTTCGTTTTATTTCACTTATTTTTATTTAATTTTTTAATTTTCTATTTCATATTTCTGTCTTTTATTATTTTATCTTCTTCCAATCTCCTCTAGTCGCCTTCTCTTCTTTTTTTTTTATTTTCTTCTATTTTTTTTACAAAAATAACAAATAATTATGTAAATTAAAAGAATATTTACAACATTTTTACTGTAAAACTCCACACAAATTTAATTGTTTACACAAAGTATTATTTTTTATTACATAACGTTGAATAAAAATTCTATACTTTTTTTAAAGGAAAGATAAAATACTTTTTCTTACAAAAATAAGAGGAAAGTATAATTTTTATATTTTATTTTATTTTCCTCTTTTCATTTTTATAAAAAGAAGGGAAGGCAAAGAATCTCATCCCACCTAACAAAACATCGCTTCGTTGCACATGCTATCGTTCGCGCCAAATTTGCTATTGTTTTTTTTGGTGAATTTTCGCGCCACATTTATAATGACTATCAGCGGAGTTAATCCGACCTGATGTTTCACCAACCAGGTATTCTTCTGCGTTTGATTGTACATTACTCCACGGATTCTTTGCCATGATTTACAGACCCTTCAATTACATGGCCACTTCCTTTATGCTTGGACTTTCCCCACCTTGAACTTTCAAGCACCATTTGGCAATATTAGCAACTTCTTCCAGCTCCTCCCAATTTCCATCCTCCTTGACAGAATCTTCAATTATTTTGTTCTTTTCAAAGCAGAAAGGATATACATAGCTAAATTTCTCTCCTTCTCAGGCCCATCAAAAGAAAGTGCCCTTTTCCCTGTTAGCAGCTCTGTAAGTACAACAACAAAACTATAAACATCGCCTTCCTTAATGAGTTGCTTGGTCTGCAACTAGAAATTTTAGTTGGGCATTTCAGCGGCCGTAAACAATTCACAAAAATTTCCAAAAATAATATTATATATTAGATGTGTACCCACGTAGCAAGTGGCATCTCATTAGGCCATCCTGCTTTGAAGTTTGAAGGGTTGCCAATTCGTTATGAAAGAATAAAATTTCTAAAGCCTCCCACCGAGTGGAGTTGTGTTTACAGCCAAAAGGCTTGAAGCCTTAACCGGTCCAGCAGAGCGATTTCATGACACATCCAACCGTAAGCAGTTTCATGCTTATTAAAAAGGTACTTCCGAAAGGAAACCAAACAAAAAACAAAGCCGCGACAACTAAAAGAAAAAAAGTTTGTCTCCGGAGGATTACTAAATTCACATAAAACAATTACACAGCCGTTTGATTTATGGTCTTTTAATTTAATTCATGAATTTTAATAAATTTAATAAATTACATTTTTAAAAGTAAAATTTTATAAAATTTTACTTTATAAAAAAATCACAAAAAGTAAAAATAAAATCCTTTGTTAAAAATAATAATTAATTAATAAATTGTCAAAAAAAAGGAAATATGCAGTTATTATTTTCAAAATATAAAATTTATATTATTAAATATAATTTTTGTCAGACTTAACATAAAAAAATCGATAACAAAAAGTATAAACAATATATAATATTAGAGATGTAAGAATAGACTTCCCAACTTTAAGTACTTTACTACCAATTTATGAAGGCCGGCATTATTAGTTTATCTCATACAATATATATACATATATATATATATATATATATATATAAATATATATATATATATATCCAAAGTAAGAAAATTTAAAGGTAAATCCAATCCAAGATTATTTAGTAATATCCTAAGATGTTGTTATTTTCTTAAACTAATCTTATTAAGTATTCATTTAAAAATATTTAAATTATCAAACACCCCTTTCATATCTTTCTTGTCCAAACCACAATCTTTAATCCAAGTCATTGTTTGTCTCTGGTTATCCTCCACCTGAGATGACTACGGGGAGAAAATTGCAGAAAACATAAGACATTTATTAAATGAGTGAGGAAACATCGTCCTCCTAATTTATTTATGAAATCTCAAGTACATATAGAAGATCTACAAGGGATATTGCAATGGACCGAGGGCGGGTGGCTCCTCTCATTTATTTATAGCCATTGTTGTCTTCCACGTTGTAGCAGGAAATTATTAGTAAACTTTAAAAGGTTTGTTTTTTAGAGGATAGCAGCCAGTTGATGAAGTTTTGCAGGGTAGCTCCATCTGTTCTGTAGTGGTTTTGTGTGAACTCTTTCATATCAGACCATGTGAAGTCCGGGTAGTGTTTTGTCCCATCCCTGCGGACAATATCATCCGGGGCTCTCACCACCTTGTCTTCTTTTGGGTTCATAAAGAATGCCAATGACCTCCTCTCCTTGTAGTTGTTAACAGTTGCCCTGTGCAGGCAACTCTTGTATCTCCCGTTTGTCAATGCCTACGCAACCAACAAAATCAGCCAATTGACATGCCATGCACACCATAAAATTACATTACCTGATTTCTTCTCCATCTATGCACCTATATTTAATCCAAATTACCCAACTTTCCTTTCTTTCTTTTTTTTTTTTCTTTTTTACTTCTAAAACAAGAATGCATGTTTGTTTTCAGCTTCGAAGCAGAAAGAGATTAATATGCATACCCATTCACGCATACCGCTCTTCTATGTTCTACAGAACTTGATGCGCAAATAAAAATTAGATATTTATATATAGTTCTTGTGGAGGAAATACGTCAGGCTGCTTATTAAAAGCCTACAGTCTAATCTGACCTGCTTGAGAAAAGCCCTAAACCAAAAAGTAGGGCTAGTATAAATAGGCCCAAGCCTAATCTTTAAAATGTTTTCTAAATAGGCCTAAGCCTATTTTAACCAATTCTAACTTACAAGTCTGTAAACTAGTATGTTCTATTCAAATAATATAGAAATTTTATAGATTTGTATTTAAAAATTCAATATTCTATAAATTTGTATAAAAATTATATATTTTTATAGCGCAATAGGCCCAATAGACTTGATAAACCCGATAGGGCTCGTTGCTTATTTTAATTGTAAGTCTAAATATGTCAATAGATGCAGTAATTAAATCTTCTAATGTTCTAGAATAGATTCAAACCTTTTACTTTTTAAAAACGGACTAGACCATGTCTAAAATTTAGCTTAAATTAAACTAATAAACCATGTTCAGGCGAAGGATTTACTATGCAGACTTAGTTTATTTAAGACAAAGTTTGGTTTGGTCTGGCATGGTTCCACCCCTACTTGCTCCAAAAAAAAGTTAGGTAAGGATGATTAAAAAACATATTATTTTAAAAAAGAATATTATTTTTATAAATAAAATTTTATTAAATTTTTATTTAAAATAATTTAAATCATTAAATTTATTAGATATTATAGATTAAACTATAACACTCATGAATTAAATGATTACAAAATCGTTTAGTATGGGTTCAATTACCCAAAGTTTGTAATCCCAATTTTTTTTCCAGAAGAATACCACCGTGTTGTCATTTGTAAACGTTGACAAAATTACTTTTGACAAAATTTTTCTGTAACAGCCAACAAGAAAGATATTGAAACAAATAATATATCTATATGATTACCAAAAAAATTAATAAATATCTGTATCTATATTATATTGAGGGCCTACCGTAAAGGTATCGCCAAATGTTAATAACAAGCGCTTCAGGACAAGGTCGAATCGTCTGCCATTTATTGTCCACAAAAACTTCAAGTCCCCCAACTTCATCTTGGTGAAGTATTGTTAAAGAGGTTGGGTCAAAATGCGGTCCAGTCCCAAACACCAGGTTGGGCTCTTTGGAAGATGGGTAATAGTTGCATCTCATACTGGAGCAACCGTCTTCGAAGAAGTCTCTCTAATGATACCGATCCACGCCTAAGCTTATTGCCAGCAGCTCCATCAGCTTCAGCCCTAACTCCTTCATTGCTTTGCAGTGCTTCTGAAATACCATTCTGAATTGTATTTTTATTTAGTGAAGCAATGATCCATAATTATTACAAACATCCAGGCACAGTCTTGTTGGGGAAACTGATAAGATCAGCGGAAGAGAATTTGTAAGCTTCTTCTTCTACCACAAACTCATAACCACACGGATTGAACCCTAGTACGGCGGAATCGTTCCGTACGTCGGCGGCTGCAGAAGAGAAACCCGATATTCCTTCGGGAATAGAAGTCTGGCAACAACCGGTACCCGAACAAGATCCATTAGCAACGATGTCACCGACGCTACTGCACCAAGACAAGCATCCTGTTGTGTAATTCTTTCCTTGTGGATCCCAACTCTCAATGATTGCAACGGTGTTACAACCAACCACAGTGAATTTGTTTCGGGTAGATGACACGTAAAAATGTGACAAGTTGAGGACTGAACGTGTTCTGTTAACAAGGCCCATACTCTCGTTGTAACAAGCTTGGGCTACTTCGCTTGAAATGCGCAATTCACCATCATCCAGTGATATGCTGAGGACGACAATGTTGCTTCGTCCCAAGAATGGGGTGGGAGTGGTGGAATTAGAGGTGTTGGTGCAGTTGATAAGAAAAGAGGAGTCCAGGTAACAACCTTCCCCGGTGCCAAATGGGTATAGAATGCGGAGGGCGCCACACTCTTGGAGGCAATCTGGGTTGGGGTGAGATGTTGATTTTGGTGCTAAACCTAAAAGGATGAGTAGTGATAATAGAAGCAGGTAATGCTTTGTTTGCATAGCCATAGCTCTGCTTTTCTAGTGCTCTCGCTAAAACGAGATCACGGGAGTTTCCATTTCTTTTTGTCCCCAAAATGGCACGTATTTATAGTAGTTTGAAGGTGGCTGGCTAATAAAGATCTCAAGAAAGATCTCAGAGACACGGTAATTTGTATAAATAGATATTTAATTAGAAGTTATGATATAACGTATCCCAACTTTCTGTAAATAAACGGGGCCCACAGCCCAAGGAAAAATTATACAGTGAATACCTTGTTATAGCTAGATGCTTGATAGTCTATAAAGAATCAAATCTCAAAACCTTCGAGTAGGATGGATGAAGAAGTCAAGAAAATCTATTATATTGTCAACTTTGCATGAACATTTAGTTGCGTACCTATCAGTTTGCCATGTATTTATTTTGTTGGGTAATAATTCTCCCGAGAATCTAATTGAATTCATTTTTATACATATAATTTTATCTAGAATCAATTCTATTCATAGTTAATTCAAAGAGTTTTTGCTATTTTGAAATTTATAGATATTCAAAAAATAAGAGTAAATTTCAAATTTTAAGCAGTGACATACATAATTGGATGGATATCACAATTAATTTCTAAAACTGCTACAATTGTTCTTCCAATACTTTTTGTATAAAAATATTAAGATGTTTATATAACCTGTTGTGTTTAAATTAATTTGACGGAAATCGCATTTCATTTTATTGTTGAATGTCATATAATAATCTGAAACAGCGGAATTGAATTTTAGAGATGTCTGGTTTAAAAGAATACATTTTGAAAAAAAAAAATTCAGTTGAATTCATAATTAAGGGAGGATCCTGCATTCACGGTAATGACTGAATATAGTTGAGATGTTATTCTGGTTAATTTAAGTAATCTAGTAATTAATCAATGGGAACTGGAAACTATAAATTGTGATAGTGACACATTTGGAAGACTAAATCAAGATTGCAATGAGAGTGATATTTTAAAAGGATATAATTGAAAGTCAGAAATGAACTCCACATCCTGAACATTACACACAACCATTATAAATTGTGCTTTATATTGACTCCAATTTCATTGGACAGTCATATATCTAAGCCCAGTTTATCGTAACAAGTTGAGTTGAACCTTTCCTTTGATCCAATTTTTTAAAATAAATAGTATGCCAATTGCATTAAGTTTTTGCTTGGATTACTGTGGAATGACAATTTAATTATCTCAGTGTCATAGTCATTATAAACAACACAAACTTTTTATAAATTTGGGATTTGCAGAATTATCCTCCTCACTTTGTGGACATGGCCACTTACCTTTAATTTATTCATTCATTTATTCATACATATATACGTACATACATACATATATATATATATATGTAGTAGATCAATTCACGTTTTTGTAAAAGATGATATATTTATACTTTATCAATTTTTTTTATAAAATGATAATTTTATTTTTAACTGTTTGATTACATGTATATATTATATTAATTTAACTCTAAGATTTGGAAAAATCAAACAATTATAATTTTTGTGATAGAATTACTAATATATTATTTTAAAAATGTATATTACATTTATTTATAATAAATAAAATAAAATAAAAGTTAATACAATATTTTAAAAGCGTTAGTTATACATAACCAAATTTTAGTTTTATATAATGTGAGTTTTGTAAAATTCTGTTCTTACAATTAAATAATTATTTATTATTGTAAATTAATTTAGTTTACAGTAGTCTCAATCAATGCCATCTAAGACAACCCGATTTGCTATTGATGTGCACATTATGAGCCATGAGTAAGTGTCGTTGGACGGGCACAGGTTGTGTAGCGAAAAATTTTGTGAGATTTGTTTTTGGTGCTATATTAACCAAATTATCTTTTTTGTGATGTAAAATTTTTTGTTTGACAGGGCTATATTAACCAGATTGAAAAGCAACTAAAATGTTAATAAAAGGCCCCTTTGGATTTTCTTTTAAAAAATCTATTTTTCTTAATTTTTAGAAAATTTCTAATTGAAAGTCAAAGAACGACATTGTTGAAATCACATCATCCAATATTGAACTTGGAAAATACAGTTTACCAAAAGAGAAAGGTTGTTTCTACAAGTGATGGGAAAATAAAATGTTCATATTTAATGTTAAAATTATTTAATTAATAGTGTTTAATAATTTAATTTATAAGATTTAATAAATTTAATCATATAAATGTTATGAAGTGAAATTTTTATAAAAATAAAAGCGATTAAAAAATTCACAAGATACCGTCTCCTGCAGTTCTTTCTAATTAACTTTACTAACGACCGAGGACACACATCCCACAAGGCCACTATCATATTAGATATATTTTTCTGTTTTTATAAATTAAAATTCATAAACATTCTTTTTAAAAAATTTTAATTGTTAATTTACTAAGCAAAAATAGATTAGAGTGTAATTTTTAAATAAAAATAGGGTAAAGTGTTATCTTTTAATATAAAAATAAGTGTAATTTACTTTTATTAGATTTGTTGGTTCTTATAACCTTATTAAAAAAATAACCTTCCCAAACAATTTTTTTTTCTGAAAACAAAAAATTATTTTAGAAAACAGCAATCAAATAGGCTCAAAGATTTTTTTTATTACACTACTAATTTTATAAAGTAGTCAATAGAGGAGGCATGTTATCATCAAATCAAAAGAGTTATCAAATATAACCTTAAGCTAACATGCATATGCAATCTTCTCAAAGCAAGTTGTGGAGTTTTTGAAAAATTCTTTTCATAGAGTTGATAGAGTGAAGAAAGTCAAACTTTATTCACTGAGAGGAAATTTTGAAATTTTGAGGATGAAAGGATACAAGTCAATCTTGGATTATTGTTTATAGGTGAAGGCTACTATGAATCAATTATAGGAGTGGAGATAAAGTAGAAGATATATTTGTGGTGAAAAGATTCTTCATTCCTCAATTCCTAAACTTGATTGTGGTTTGTGTTACGGATGAGTTCAAAAAAAAAAAATCTAAACTTCATGACAGAAAGCGTTGGAAAGTTCTAAGCAAGCCCATGAAGACAAGATAAAAAAAGGAAGTTATAAGCCATGAATGAAAAGATTAAAGCAATTGAAAAAAATAATACTTGAAAATTAGCAAACTTTTACAAGGGTTAAGAAGCTATGAGTAATCAAGTGGGTGTTCAAGACAGAAAAATGCTAGTTACATTTACGTACCACAATTAATAACCCATACATGATCCAAAATAAATATTACTAATTACATGAGCCACAACATACAAAACACAGTTTGCAATGAACTCAATCACCTAGAACACCAACAAAGCATATACATCAAGTCACAAAGTAAAGGTTTAGAAAATTTCAAATTCTTATCTGAGCATAATCTCTGAGGATGAGGAAGTTGTGCTATCTAGAGATTGCCCAGTTGATGTAGTATTTGTAGCACGAGGATGATAGTATGGATCAATTGGAGTAAGGTTAATTTCTTCATCATTTTGATGTGCATTATACTTCTTCCCCAACTTTTGAATTTCCTCTAATTCCATTGTGACTTCTTTCATTGTAGGTCGTTTCTTCCCATCTAAATTTAAGCACCTTTCTGCAAGGTTGGCAACTGCCATGATATGCTCTTGTTCTTCCTCCTTCATAATTCTCTTGTCGAGAATGTCAAATAAACAATTTTCCTCCAAAGAAGAAATGAAATATTGAGCTAAGCTTTTGGCTTCCTCTGGTCTTATGGATGATATTGGCTTCTGCCCAGTTAAAAGTTCAACAAGAACTACTCCAAAGCTATAAACATCACTTTTTTCAGATAATTGACTTGTACGAAAGTACTCAGGGTCCAAGTATCCCAAAGTCCCTTGAACTAAAGTAGTGAGATGAGTATCATCAATAGAAACCATTCTAGAAGCTCCAAAATCTGCTATTTTTGCCCTATATTTTTCATCTAAGAGTATGTTTGTTGATTTAATGTCTCTATGGTAAATGGGTTGACAAGCAGCTGAGTGTAAGTAAAATAGAGCTCCTGCAACTTCAGAGGCAATTCTTAAACGTATGTTCCATGTCATCGGTAAGTCTTCATTTGGCTCATGCAAATACTGAAAAAGATTACCATTAGGAATGAATTCATAAACTAGTAAAGGAACTTCGGTCTCCAAACAACATCCTAATAATCGGACCACATTTCTGTGGTTAATTTGTGAAAGGATAACAAATTCATTTATAAATTCCTCAACCTTTCCTTGGACCTTGAACTTTTTGACAGCAACAATTCTTCCATCTACAAGCATGCCCTTGTAAACTGTACCTTGTCCCCCCTTTCCAAGTACTCTATTCACATTGAAGCGATCAGTGGCCTTTTCTAGGTCTTTTAGGCTGAATAGTTTTGTTCTGTCAACTTCAACTTCACCAGAGAAAAATTTTTGCTGCAACAACAAACCACCATTTTTTTTGAAGAACTTTTCTTTTTGTTTCTTTATTGCTCTTCTCCTTAGAAATTTTTGCAACCTCCATACACCGAGTAAAGTGATGGATCCAAGGAACACTCCTAAAATCATGTCACAATAAGTAATAATTACTTGTCATATTAATTTAAAATAAATGTAACAGACTATATATCTATATATATATATATATAAATCACATTAAAATATCCTCTTTTCAGTTTCAAGATACCGATATTCATAAAACTAACTAATAACATTTTTTCATATGTGACTATGTTAATTTGATACGAGAATTATCGATTTGACACTTATTTCCTCATTTTATATTTTTTACTTTTCTCTTTCTATTTGAACACATATCTTTATAGCTGTATTTACTTTCTTCTTTCTAATTGACATGTATGCTCATGTTTTTATTATTGTTCTCTTTTAATTTTGATATGCCTTTCTATGTCCGTTTTTATAACTTATTTCTTTCTAATTTAAACAAGCCATATCAATAAGTAGCAAATTTATTTTTAAGTAAACAATTATTAGTACACCTTTCAAATCAAACAGCACAAAGTAAGCCGTAAGACACTGGGTACTGCAATACTCTTAATAAATAATAAGAATAATTTAATCCCATCATATAGTATATAAATTACAAAATGATAGGGAAAAAAGTGATGACTAATTGTACCTTTTTTAGATAATGACTACTTGTACTTGTATCTAGTTGGCTATATTTCAAGTAAGCAGTTTTTACACGTAAATTAATGGCGATTATTGTATGGTAAATTTAATCTCGCACCTTAATGTTCACGATAAATATTTCTCCAATAAATTCATGATTCAGGCTTAGATAGAATAGCCAACAAATTAAGAAAGGTATGGACACATTTATTTTATTTTGGTTAATTAAAATGCAAATACTTCAAAGAAACACTTACCCAACCCAATTGTAAGTAAGTGAACTCTCATGGAATTGGAAGTGGGGGAGCAACCCGTTCCGCTACTTTTGCCATCTCCTTTATATCTTTCGGGACATAAACATTCGTAACTTCCTATTAAGTTATGGCATGCTCCATCAACACAGTCGTTGGGTCCCATGCATTCGTTCACATCTGCCTCCAAATATTCGTAGCAATGGTAAAACTTTAAAAAGGCGTTTCCCTTTCAAAAATATAAGATAATAGAGGTATAGGAAGAAACTCTTACAATACAGCTTATTCACCAAGTCAGGAAAATAAAAGAAACAAGAAAGAGTCGTGCTTACATAAGTGATTTTAAAGAAATTTACAGCTTTTTTGCTTTTAAAAAAAAAAAAAAGTGTGACCCTCAATTAATTTTATGCGCTGTTTGGAAGCTTGTACAAACCACCAATATGACATGAAAGAAAAAAAAAAAGTCTAGCAATCTGGCATAGACACATTCATTATTGTCTGCAATTTTATGTCAGAGATAGAGCTACATAATTCTTTTCAGCAATAGTAAAATTACTCTAATAAAATTTTTTTTCAAGCTATCCACCAAATTTCGGGAGTAAATACTTTAAGCTATCCAATTCGATTATCTGTCGTTGATAGTTGTGTTTCCTATTAAAGCTAGCTAGTGTTGCTAATGTTCTTTCTCCTCTAACTATTTTTTTTTTCGTGCTTCTAAAATCAGATAAATAATATATTTATACTGCATATAAGTCATACACACGTCAGAAATATTTTTCACTTACAATATCATTTTCCAAAACTTTATTTATAAAATATTATTTTATTATAAATTAAAATATACTTTTTAAATTTTCATTATAAATATTATGTTTTATTAGAAATTGAATTCTATTTTTGTAATTTTTTATTAAATATTTCATATAACAAGAGTAAATTCTTTAAAGAATTTCGTAAAAGTTATTTTTAGTAGAGATTAAATTTAATTTTCTAAAGTATTGTCTTTATTGTGTTATCTCTTATTCGTAATTGAATTTTAATTAAATAACACTCACCTATGACATTCTACATCAGTTTTACTTAAAATTATACTTCATTTCAAATACTTAATTTAAGTAAGAGAAGATAGGTAGATCTTAATAAAATATTCAACATAAAAATATTGAATAAATATTTTATTTTAATTTTTTAAAAAAAATTATACACTAATTTAATTAACTATTTTAATTAATATCTGTAATAAATAATTATATTTATATGCAGTGGCCACAATTTAAAGTCGTTTCCCTTTGGAAATTCAAATGTAACATAAAGGGGTAAGATAATACCTTGACAGCCATCAATGAGGTAAGGGTTTCCCTCGAAGCCGTGGGAGCAATTGCATCGGTACCCCACTCCATTAGTTGAATTGTAGCAGTCACTGTGCTCTGCCTTGCACGCAAAACTGGTACGGTTATTTTGGGCTTCTTCACAAGTCTGGTTTCCAACTGCCCAATCAAGTACAACAGGCACAGTTTTGTTCGGGAAACTGATAAGATCAGCGGAGGAGAACTTGAAAGCTTCTTCTTCAACCACAAACGCATAACCACACGGATTGAAGCCTGGTACGGTGGAATCGTTTGTTAAATCGGTGGCTGCAGAAGAGAAACCCGATATTCCTTTAGGAATAGAAGTCTGGCAACAACCGGTACCAGAACAAGATCCATTAGCAACGATGTCACTGACGCTACTGCACCAAGACACGCATCCTGTTGTGTAGGTCTTTCCCTGTGGATTCTGACTCTCAATGAGTGCAAGGGTGTTACAACCAACCACGACGAATTTGTTTCGGGTAGATGACACGTAAAAATGTGACAAGTTGAGGCCTGAACGTGTTCTGTTAACAAGGTCCATACTCTCGTTGTAACAAACTTGGGTTACTTCGCTTGAAACGCGCAATTCACCATCATCCAATGATATGCTGAGGACGACAATGTTGCTTCGTCGCAAGAATGGGGTGGGAGTGTTGGAATTAGAGGTGTTGGTGCAGTTGATGAGAAAAGAGGAATCCAGGTAACAACCGTCGCCGGTGCCAAATGGGTATTGAATGCTGAGGGCGCCACACTCTTGGGGGCAATCTGGATTGGGCTGAGATGATGATTTTGGCGCTAAACCTAAAAGGATGAGTAGTGATAGTAGAAGCAGGAGATGCTTTGTTTGCGTAGCCATAGCTCTGCTTTTCTAGTGCTCGCGCTAAAATGAGATCATGGGAGTTTCCATTTCTTTTGGTCCCTAAAATCACACCTATTTGTAGTAGTATGGAGGTGGCTGGCTAATGAAGACCACATCAGGCGGATGGAAGCGTCTACTTTCGGGGAGACCAAATCTAAATAAAATTAAATAAAACATGAGGAGAGTAAAAAATGCAAATGACACGGTCTTCAAGATTATAATAAAGATCAACAAGAAAGATCTGATGGACACGATCATTTGTATAAATAGATATTTAATTAGAAGTTTTGATATAACGTATCCCAACTTTCTTTTTGGTAACTAAAAGAAATTATAAAGTGAATACTTTGTGATAGCTAGATGCTTTATAATATATAAAGAATCAAATCTCAAAACCTTGGAGTAGGATAGATGAAGAAGTCTAGAAAATTTGTTATATTGAGAATTGAGCTTACCTTAAATGGTTTAATTTGTCTTGTTGTCTCTCTTTCCCTAATTCCAATATTATAACTTTTTCAATATTTCAAAAAAAAAAAAATCAAATCTATTATATTGTCAACTTTGGTTGAAAGTTTAGTTGCGTATCCTATCAGTTTACCATGTATTTATTTTGTTGGGTAATCATTCTCCTGAGAACTTAACTGAATTCATTTTTATACATATAATTTTATCCAAAATTAATTCTATTCATAATTAATTCTATAAGTTACGTTATCTTGAAATTTATAGATATTCAACAAATCAAAATAAATTTCAATTTTTGAGCGGCGACATGTATAATTTAATGGAATTCGCAATTAATTTCTAAAACTGCTATAATTGTTCTTCCAATACTTTTTTGTATAAAAATATTAAGATGTTGATTTAACCTATTGTGTTTTAAGTAATTGAAGTTTATCCCTTCCAAATCACATCAGTTGTTGGTAGCATTTCGTGTTATTGTTGAATGTCATATAATAATTGGAAACAATGGAATTGAATTTTAGAGATGTGTGGTTTCAAAGAATATATTTTGAAAAGAATTCAGTTGAATTAATAATTAGGGGAGGATTTAACTGAGTCAGAAATGAACTCCACATCTTGAAAATTACACACATCCATTCAATAGGTGAGTAGGCTTGTGCTATATGTTGACTTAAATTTCATTGGACAGTCATATATGTAAGCCCAGTTTATAGTAACAAGTTGAGTTGAACCTTTCCTTTGATCTAATTCTTTTAAAATAAATAGTATGCCAATTGAATTAAGTTTTTGCTTGCATTATTATGGAATGACAATTTAATTATCTCAGTTTCACAGTCATTGTAAACATCACAAACATTTTATAAATTTGGGATTTGCAGACTTGTCCTCCTCACTTTGTGGACACGGCCACTTACCTTTAATTTATACATACATACATACATACATACATACATACATACATATATATATATATATATATATATATATTAAAGGTGGTGGATCAATTGACGTTATTGTAAAAGGTAATATATTTATAGTTTATAAATTTTTTTATAAAATGATAATTTTATCAATCCAGCTGTTTGATTACATGTATCTATTATATTAATTTAACTCTGAGATTTAGAAAAATCAAACAATTATAAGTTTTGTGATAGAATTACTAATATATTATTTTAAAAATGTATATTACATTTATTTATAATAAATAAAATAGAATAAAATTTAATATAATATTTTAAAAGCGTGAGACATACATAAGCAGATTTTAGTTTTATATAATGTGAGTTTTCTAAAATTCTTTTCTTACAATTAAATAATTATTTATTATTGTAAAATTAATTTAGTTTATAGTAGTCTCAATCAATACCATCTAAGACAACCGAATTTGTATCAAGTGCTATTGATGTGCACATTATGAGCCATGAGTGAGTGTAGTTGGAAGGCCACAGGTTGTGCAGCGAAAAATTTTGTGAGATTTGCTTTTGGTACAATATTAACCAAATTATCTTTTTCGTGATGTAAATTTTTTTGTTTGACTGGGCTATATTAACCAGATTGAAAAGCAACTAAAATGCTTATTAGAGGTCCCTTTGGATTTTCTTTTAAAAAGTCTTCCTTTCTTAATTTTTAGAAATTTTTTTATTAAAAGCCAAAGAAGGGCATTATTGAAATCACATCAAGCACTATTAACCTTGAATATGCAATTTACCAGAGAGAAAAGTTGTTTTTATAGGTGGTGTATTTTCATATTTAATGTTAAAATTATTAAATTAGTTGAGTTTTATAGTTTAATTTATAAAATTTACAAATTTCATAATTTAAATTTTATAAAATAAAAATTAAAGTGAAAAATAGAAAAATTATTCACTGAATACTGTGTCTTGCAATTCTTTCAAATTAAGTTTACTTACCACTGACGACACACATCCCACAAGGCAACCATCATATAGGATAATTTTTTTGTTTTCATAAATTAAAATTTGTTAAATTTTTATTTAAAAATTTAAATAGTTGAATTTTTAAGTAAAAATGGGTAGGGTGTGATTTTTAAACAAAAACAAGTGAAGGGTGATATTTAAACATGAAAGTAAGTATAGTCTACTTTATTAATTTTATTGAGTCCTATAACTTAGATTATAAAAATAATAAATTTAATATCTCATAATTAATTTTATGAAATATTTATTAATGAAATTTTGTGATACTAATTTAAAAAACTGAAAATGCTAAACATCACCGTAGCAATAGCAACGCGCTACTGTTTGTATATTCAACTTTGATTTTTTTTTTCTATATATTCAAGTAAGTATTATATTTGTGTTTTCAGTTAAAAAAAACAAGTTTTATATTTGTGTTTAGTTCTTCTTCATTTGTCTTATCTTTTCAATTTCCTTCTTATTTATCTATTCATTTCTTATTATTTTCCTAATTTAACCAATGAATGATTTAACTTCAAAATTTTTATTAATTTCGTAATATGGTTCATTTCACCTTTGAATTTAATCTATTTAATTAATGATTTTATCTGTTTCTCAACTTAGTTACCTTTTGATAAACTTTCAAAATCTACCGCACCAAAAAGAAAAAACTTTCAAAATATAAAAATATGTTAAGGTAATCTGAAGTAGCAAATCTGTCTGCAGTCTTTCAAGGATCAACGTCGGCACAATAGCAGCAGACAAGTACCATAAATAATCGGAAGACATGCAATTGGTGCTCGTCGACTAAAAAAAAAAAGTTTGAAAACAAGTTTTAAGAAAAGGTGTTCAGAAAAAAGACAAAAAGTCATCGTCAACTCAAATTAAAATGATAAGATTAAATATAAAAAAATATAATTTATATTACATAAATTGAATGAGAGTTGGTTATATATAAATAATATATTAATATTTTTATAACATTTTTTCAATATTAATTAGTGTTTTATTACTTTTTACTTTTAAAATTATACTTTGTATTATGTCAAAACAAATTAACTTTATTTTTGTCTTTTGTTTGTCTTATTTTTAGTCTTGCATGTTATCAAACATAATCTGTAATTAATGTCTTCAGGGAGTGACATTTAGTTATTATGTAAAAACTATTATTTGATATTTAGTTCTTCTAGGTCTTAATTAAAAATATTTGTCTAATTGAACTAAGGCTTAGAAGGAGTACTTAAATTGACTAGGGTTTTTCTTAGAAGTATTTTATGTGAAAGGCAATGATTCTCTATAATTTTTTTTTTTTTTGGTAACATAAGAGCCATAGTGGCTATAGGGGATAGCGGGATATGGGATTCGAACCCCAACTGGGCTCGTAGTGGAAACCACGGTGTGCCAAGTGAGCTAAGGCTCACAGGCAATGATTCTCTATAATTGCATTAGAAGAACTATGCCAAGCATTTGACTAAGTTCATAATGCAATTATACTCAAGATAATTAAAAAATAGTTATATGCATGATCCCCTTCTATATCCATCATCCAGAAAAATCTATGTTTAAAAAGAAAGAAGTAAAACCAAGTCAAGGTCCAAGAGTCTTGGGTGAAGTTAGTATTATATATAATCACCTTAAAAGAATCATGTTAAATATTAGTTTATCTAATATTTAAGGGGGCCGGCATTATTAGTTTATCTAATACAATATATATATATATATATATATATATCCAAGTAAGAAAATTTAAAGGTAAATCCCATCCAAGATTATTTATTAATCTCCTAAGATGTTGTTATTTCCTTAAAGTAATCTTATTAAGTATTTATTTAAAAATATTTAAGTTATTAAATTATAAGATTCTAAAAATTAAACAACCTTAAATCCTTTTGTGTCACATTGGTTGCTACACGAACGTGTAGCAACCCTTTTCAGTACCTTAATTGAGCAACACTCACAAGAACGACATGAAAAAAAATAAACAAATTGATGAATTGACACCCACACACCCCTTTCATATCTTTCTCGTCCAAACCATAATCTTTAATCCAAGTCATTTTTTGTCTCTGGTTATCCTCAACCTGAGAGGACTATGGAAAGAAAATTGCAGAAAACATAAGACATTTATTAAATGAGTGAGGAAACATCGTCCTCTTAATTTATTTATGAAATCTCAAGTACATATAGAAGATCTAAAAGGAATATTGCAATGGATCGAGGGCGAGTGGCTCCTCTCATTTATTTATAGCCATTGTTGTCTTCCACGTTGTAGCAGGAAATTATTAGTTAACTTTAAAAGGTTTGTTTTTTAGAGGATAGCAGCCAGTTGATGAAGTTTGGCAGGGTAGCTCCGTCTGTTCTGTAGTGGTTTTGAGTGAACTCTTTCATTTCAGACCATGTGAAGTCCGGGTACTGTTTTATCCCATCCCTGCGCACAATATCATCCGGGGCTCTCACCACCTTGTCTTCTTTTGGGTTCATAAAGAATGCCAATGACCTCCTCTCCTTGTAGTTGTTAACACTTGCCCTGTGCAGGCAACTCTTGTATCTCCCGTTTGTCAATGCCTACGCAACCAACAAAACCAGCCAAATGACATGCCATGCACACCATACAATTACATTACCTGATTTCTTCTCCATCTATGCACCTATATATAATCCAAATTACCCAACTTTCCTTTTTTTACTTCTAAAACAAGAATGCATGTTTTTTTTCAGCTTCGAAGCAGAAAGAGATTAATATGCATACCCATTCATGCATACCGCTCTTTTATGTTCTACAGAGCTTGATGCACAAATAATAATTAGAGTAAAACCCTATTTTAGTCCCTCAAAGATGAATAAACTTCTATTTTAGTCCCTCACTGTTAAATTTTTCTATTTTGGTCCTCCAGAAATCAATTAACTTCTATTTTAGTCTCTCACTGTTAAATTTTTCTATTTTGATCCTCCAGAGATTGAAATTGATATCAATCAAGTCCCTCAATTAGGATAATTGCTAACAAGGTCAAAATTGCTGACGTGTCATATGATGTGGCAAAACTGCTGATGTGGCTGCTGACATCAGCATGCCACGTCATCCAAATTCTGTCACGTCAGCATGCCACGTCAGCTAATACACTGCCACGTCAGCAACTTTTGCCTAGTCAGCATGCCACGTCATCCAAATTCTGCCACGTCAGCAAATTCCGCCACGTCATCATGACACGTCAGCAATTTTGACCTTGTTAGCAATCATCCTAATTGAGGGACTTGATTGATATCAATTTCAATCTCTGGAGGACCAAAATAAAAAAATTTAACAGTGAGGGACTAAAATAGAAGTTAATTGATCTCTGAAAGACCAAAATAAAAAAATTTAACAGTGAGGGACTAAAATAGAAGTTTGTTCATCTTTGAGGGACCAAAATAGGGTTTTAGTCTAATAATTAGATATGAGTATCTAGTTCTTGTGGTGGAAATACGTCAGGTTGCTTGTTAAAAGCCTACAGTCTAATCTGACCTGCTTGACAAGCCCTAAACCAAATAGAAGGGCTGGTATAAACAGGCCCAAGCCTAATCTTAAAAAACAGGTATGCTTCTAAATAGGGCCTTAAGCCTATTTCAACCAAATCTAGCTTGCAAGTCTGTAAACTACTATGTTCTATTCAAATAATATATAACATTTATATAAAAATTATATGTCTTTATGGCCCAATAGGCCCAATAGATTTGATAAACCTGATAGGCCTCGTTGCCTATTTTAATTGTAAGTATAAACATGTCAACAAGTAAAGTAATTAAACCATCTAATAATCTAGAATAGACTCAAACCTTTTAATTTTTAAAACAGCGCTAGATCATGTCTAAAATTTAGCTTAAATTAAACTGATAAGCCATGCTCAGGTGAAGGATTCACTATGCAGACTTAGCCTATTTACGACAAAGTTTGGTTTGGTCTAGCATGGTTCCACCCAGGATGATTAAAAACATACTATTTTAAAAAAAAAGTATACTCATAAATAAAATTTTATTCAATTTTTATTTAAAATAATCTGAATAATTAAATTTATTATATGTTATAGATTAAACTATAACACTTATTAATTAAATGACTACAAAACCGATTAGTAGGGGTTCAATTACCCTAAGTTTGTAATCCAAATTTTCTTCCAGAAGAATAAGACCATGTTGGCATTTGTAAACATTGACAAACTTACTTTTGGCAAAATTATTCTGTAACAGCCAACAAGAAAGATATCGAAACAAATAGTATATCTATATGATTACCAAAAAAATATATAAACATCTATATCTATATTATTTATTGAGTGCCTACCTTAAAGGTATCGCCAATGTTAATAACAAGCGCTTCAGGACAAGGTCGAATCGTCTGCCATTTATTGTCCTCAAAAACTTCAAGTCCCCCAACTTCATCTTGGTGAAGTATTGTTAGAGAGGTTGAGTCACGATGCGGTCCAGTCCCAAACACCAGGTTGGGCTCTTTGGAAGATGGGTAATAGTTGCATCTCATACTGGCGCAACCGTCTTCGAAGAAGTCTCTGTAATGATACCGATCCACGCCTAAGCCTATTGCCAGCAGCTCCATCAGCTTCAGCCCTAAATCCTTCATTGCTTTACTGTACTTCTGAAATACCATTCTGAATTGTATTTTTATTTAGTGAAGCAATGATCCATAATTATTAGAAACTACTAAATGATTGTTGCTCCCACATTTGGTCATTATTATATAATTGAAGGAATATGCTCCGCTGAGCTGTGTGACATGTACTCAAAATATAGATCCGATGACTTCTGTACAAGCCATGTTTCTATAACTAAAGTAGAAGAGGCGTTACTCGAAATATTAATTATATTCTATATATATATATATATATGCCAAAGTGATTGTTTTTCTTTTACCACGAAGGACAAAAGAAATAATGAAAGCACAAGCATATGTTAATTAAAGTCATGATTAGTCTTACCCAGTTTGTTCAAAATGCTCGCCGAAGGTAGAGGTAAAATAGTTTATCACTATAGGCTCTGCGTCATTTTCATGGAAGGGGAAAGTTAGGGTCTCCTTCCATGGCAGGTTGGACGAGAAGCGCTCAGCATGGGCACCTGAGTATCCCCATAAGCTTCCAGGTGCCTTATGTGCGCTTAGTTTCTTGTCAATTGGGAGCTTAAAAAAAGCGTCCAAGTGATCATATGCTTCACTAATGAGTAGTGAATCAACACCGTGATTGATCACTTGGAAGAAGCCATGGCCGGAGCAGGCTGCGCTTATTAGCTTAGCGGCGTGCTCTATGGCCTCTTCATTCCCGCTAATGAACCCCGCAAGGTCTACCACGGTTGGTTGCAGTTCTTCCTGGGCTTCCACAAGGTACTCTTTTGGCCAAACGAAGTTCGTGGGAACTTGTGGCTGCATTTGAAGCAATGATGCATCAAAGGAGGAGCCTTTAAGTTCAATCCGATTCATTGCTGGAGACACCAAGGTACTTGAATCCATCACCTTATGAACCGACTAGAAAAATAAGCAACGCAAAGGAGTTATGGTGAGGTTTGAGCATGGAGGCCAAGGAGTGCCATACATTTATAGAGTTGAGATGTGTTGGTTCTAGAGAGAAGAAGAGAAGGAATGAAAAATAAAGAAAGAAGAATCTGATTTAATTAATTGAGATCTAACACATATTATAACAAAAAAGTTATGCTACTGCTGATCCACATTTATGGCTGATATACATTTATTGCTAATCCACATTTGTAGAGTTGAGCTGTGTTGATTTTAAAGATAAAAGAAGAAGGAATGCAAAAGAGCACCAACTTGTCTAAAAAAAGTAAGACGTAAAAAATCTGACTTCATTTAATTTGATATCTAGTGCATTTATATTACCAAAAAGTCATCATAGTGTTATTAAACAAGAATGAGTTGCTTATCTGCATTTATTGCTGATCTACACACTAGGTGTATTTCTTTCAAATACATTCAGTTTTATCTAAAAAATAAAAGTAAGAAGTAACGGATATTTCGTACACATATTTAGCTTTATCTAAAGAAAAAGATAAGAAGTAAAAAATCTGATTTCATTTAATTTGAGATCTAATACATTTATATTACCAAAAAGTAGTGATATTAATTGTTATTAAAATAATGATATGTATTGATTTTTTTTATCTACATTTATTGCTGATCTACATATTCTGTGTATTGGGTACACATACATTCAATTTTATTTAAAAAAACAAAGGGGTAATGTGTATTTCGTAGACAAGTTTAAGCTTTAAACAAAAAAAAAGTTAAAAATCTAATATCATTTAATTTAAGATCTAATGCATATATTACCAAAAAGTTATGACATTGCTATTAAAAGAATTAGATGTGTTGATTTTTGCTGATGTACATTTATTGTTAATTTGCATACTTTATGTATCTCACTGCACATGCATTCCGTTTTATCCCAAAAAAGTAAGAAGCAATGTGTATTTCATACACATACATTCAGCCTTATCTGAAAGAAAAGTAAGAAGAAAAAAATTTAATTTCATTTAATTTGAGATCTAATGCATATGTATTACATAAAGTTGTGATATTTTTATTAAAAAACTGAGATGCGTTGATTTTTGCTATTCTCTATTTATTGTTGATCCGTATACTTTGTGTATTTCGAACACGTGCATTTTAGTTTTATCCAAAAAAGGTAAGAAGTAATGTGTACCCAAGTAGCAAGTGGCGTCTCATTAGGCCATCTTGCCTTGAAGTTTGAAGGGTTGCTCATTCGTTATGAAACGATGAACTTTCTAAAGCCTCCCACTGAGTGGATTTGTTACGCCCAAAAGGCTTGAAGCCTTAACCGGTCCAGCAAAGCGATTTCATCATACATCCAAGCGTAGGCAGTTTCATGCTTATTAAAAAGGTACTTGCGAAAGGAAACCAAAAAAAAACTATGACAACTAAAAGAAAAAAAGTTTGTCTCCGGAGGATTATTAAATTCACATAAAATAATTACACAGCCGTTTGATTTATAGTCTTATAATTTAATTCATGAGTTTAATTAAATTTAATAAATTATATTTTTAAATAAAAATTTAAGAAAATTTTATTTTATAAAATATTCACAAAAAGAAAAAAAATAAAATCCTTTGTTAAAAATAATAATTAATTAGTAAATTGTCAAAAAAAGAGGAAATATGGAGTTATTATTTTCAAAATATAAAATTTATGTTATTAAATATAATTTTTGTTAGACTTAACATAAAAAAATCGGTAACAAAAAGTGTAAACAATATATAATATTAGAGATGTAAGAATAGACTTCCCAACTATAAGTACTTTACTACCAATTTATGGGGGCCGGCATTATTAGTTTATTTAATACAATATATATATATATATATCCAAAGTAAGAAAATTTAAAGGTAAATCCGATCCAACATTATTTAGTAATATCCTAAGATGTTGTTATTTTCTTAAACTAATCTTATTAAGTATTTATTTAAAAATATTTAAATTATTAAATTTAGTCTATCTTATAAGAATTGTAAGATTCAAAGATTAAACAACCTTAAATCCATTTGTGTCACATTGGTTGCCACACGTTCGTGTTAGGAACCCTTTTCAATACCTTAATTGAGCAACACTCACAAGAACGACATGACAAAAAATAAACAAATTGATGAATTGACACTCACACACCCCTTTCATATCTCTCTCGTCCAAACCATAATCTTTAATCCAAGTCATTGTTTGTCTCTGGTTATCCTCCACCTGAGAGGACTATGGGGAGAAAATTGCAGAAAACATTAGACATTTATTAAATGAGTGAGGAAACATCGTCCTCTTAATTTATTTATGAAATCTCAAGTACATATAGAAGATCTACAAGGAATATTGCAATGGATCGAGGGCGAGTGGCTCCTTTCATTTATTTATAGCCACTGTTGTCTTCCACGTTGTAGCAGGAAATTATTAGTAAACTTTAAAAGGTTTGTTTTTTAGAGGATAGCAGCCAATTGATGAAGTTTTGCAGGGTAGCTCCGTCTGTTCTGTAGTGGTGGTGTGTGAACTCAAGCATATCAGACCATGTGAAGTCCGGGTAGTGTTTTGTCCCATCCCTGCGCACAATATCATCCGGGGCTGTCAACACCTTGTCTTCTTTTGGGTTCATAAAGAATGCCAATGACCTCCTCTCCTTGCACTTGTTAACACGTGCCCTGTGCAGGCAACTCTTGTATCTCCCGTTTGACAATGCCTACGCAACCAACAAAACCAGCCAAATGATTGCCATGCACACCATACAATTACATTGCCTGATTTCTTCTGTATCTATGAACCTATATATAATCCAAATTACCGAACTTTCCTTTCTTTTTTTTTTTTCTTTTTTACTTCTAAAACAAGAATGCATGTTTATTTTCAGCTTCGAAGCAGAAAGAGATTAATATGCATACCCATTGACGCATGCCGCTCTGTTATGTTCTACAGAGCTTGATGCACAAATAAAAATTAGATATGTGTATCTAGTTCTTGTGGTGGAAATACGTCAAGCGGCTTGTTAAAAGCCTACAGTCTAATCTGACCTGTTTGATAAGCCCTAAACCAAAAAGTAGGGCTGATATAAATAGGCCCAAGCCTAAACTTTCAAATTAGGTATGTTTTCTAAATAGGCGTAAGCCTATTTCAACCAAATCTAACTTGCAAGTCTGTGAACTGGTACGTTCTATTCAAATAATATATAAAATTTATATATTTATATTTAAAAAGTCCATATTTCATAAAATTATATAAAAATTATATGTCTTTATGGTCCAATAGGCCCATTAGACTTGACAAACCTGAAAGGCCTCGTGCCTATTTTAATTGTAAGTCTAAATATGTCAATAGGTAAAGTAATTAGACCTTCTAATATTCCAGAATAGACTCAAACCTTTTAATTTGAAAAAAAAAAAAAGCCTTAAATTACACTAGTAAGCCATGCTCAGGTGAAGGATTCACTACGCAGACTTAGCCTATTTAAGACAAAGTTTGGTTTGGTCTAGCATGGTTCCACCCCTACTTTCTCTAAAAATAATTAGGTTAGGATCATTAAAAACATACTATTTAAAAAAATATTATTTTCATAAATAAAATTTTATTAAATATTTAATTAAAATAATTAAATTTATTAAATATTACAGATTAAACTATAACACCCATTAATTAAATGACTACAAAACCGTTTAGTATGGGTTCAATTTCCCAAAGTTTGTAATCCAAATTTTCTTCCAGAAGAATACGACCATGTTGGCATTTGTAAACGTTGACAAAATTACTTTTGACAAAATTTTTCTGTAACAGCCAACAAGAAAGATATTGAAACACATAGTATATCTATATGATTACCAAAAAAATAAATAAACATCTATATCTATATTATATATTGAGTGCCTACCTTAAAGGTATCGCCAATGTTAATAACAAGCGCTTCAGGACAAGGTCGAATCGTCTGCCATTTATTGTCCACAAAAACGTCAAGTCCCCCAACTTCATCTTGGTGAAGTATTGTTAGAGAGTTTGGGTCACAATGCGGTCCAGTCCCAAACACCAGGTTGGGCTCTTTGGAAGATGGGTAATAGTTGCATCTCATATTGGAGCAACCGTCTTCGAATAAGTTTCTGTAATGATACCGATCCACGCCTAAGCCTATTGCCAGCAGCTCCATCAGCTTCAGCCCTAACTCCTTTATTGCTTTACAGTACTTCTGAAATACCATTCTGAATTGTATTTTTATTTAGTGAAGCAATGATCTATAATCATTACAAACTACTAAATGATTGTTACTCCCACATCTAGCAATTATTATATAATTGAAGGAATGTGCACCACTGAGCTGTGTGACATGTGCTCAAAATATAGATCCAATGACTTCTGTACGAGCCATGTTTCTATAACTGAATTAGAAGTGTAAGTGGCGTTACTGTAAATATTAATTATAGTCTATATATATATATATATATATATATATATATATATGCCAAAGTGACTATTTGTCTTTTACCGCGAAGGACAAAAGGGATAATGAAAGCACAAGTATATGTTAATTAAAGCGACGATTAGTCTTACCCAGTTTGTTCAAAATGCTCGCCTAAGGTAGAGGTAAAGTAGTTTGTCACTACAGGCTCTGCGTCATTTTCATGGAAGGGGAAAGATAGGGTCTCATTCCATAGCAGGTTGGACGAGAAGCGCTCAGCATGGGCACTTGAGTATCCCCAAAAGGTTCCAGGTGCCCTGTGTGCCCTTAGTTTCTTGTCAATTGGGAGCTTAAAAAAAGCGTCCAAGTGATCATATGCTTCACTAATGAGTAGTGAATCAACACCGTGATTGATCACTTGGAAGATACCATGGCCGGAGCAGGCTGCGCTTATTAGCTTAGCAGCGTTCTCTATGGCCTCTTCATTCCCGCTAATGAACCCCGCAAGGTCTATCACGGTTGGTTGCAGCTCTTCCTGGGCTTCCACAAGGTACTCTTTTGGCCAAACGAAGTTCGTGGGAACTTGTGGCTGCATTTGAAGCAATGATGCATCAAAGAAGGAGCCTTTAAGTTCAGTCCGATTCATTGCTGAAGACACCAAGGTACTTGAATCCATCACCTTATGAACCGATTAGAAAATTAAGCAACGCAAAGGAGTTATGGTGAGGTTTGAGCATGGAGGCCAAGGAGTACCACACATTTATAGAGTTGAGATGTGTTGGTTCTAGAGAGAAGAAGAGAAGGAATGAAAAATAAAGAAAAAAAAAATCTGATTTAATCAATTGAGATCTAATACATATTATAACTAAAAAGATAGGATATTGCTGATCTACATTTATGGCTGAAATACATTTATTGCTAATCTACATTTGTAGAGTTGAGCTGTGTTGATTTTAAAGATCAAAGAAGAAGGAATGCAAAAGAGCACCAACTTGTTTAACAAAAGTAAGACGCAAAAAATCTGACTTCATTTAATTTGATATCTAGTGCATTTATATTACCAAAAGGTCATGATATTGTTATTAGAAAGAATGAGTTGCTTATCTACATTTATTGCTGATCTACACACTTGGTGTATTTCTTTCCAATACATTCAGTTTTATCTCAAAAATAAAAGTAAGAAGTAATGGATATTTCGTACACATGTATTTAACTTTATCTAAAAAAAAAGGTAAAAAGTAAAAATTCTGATTTTATTTAATTTGAGATCTAACGCATACATATTACCAAAAAGTAATGATATTAATTGTTATTAAAATAATGATGTGTGTTGATTTTTTTTTATCTACATTTATTGCTGATCTACATATTTTATGTATTGGGTTCACGTGCATTTAATTTTATTTAAAAAAAACAAAGGAGTAATGTGTATTTGGTAGATATGTTTCAGCTTTATCCAAGAAAAAAGTAAGAAGTAAAAAATTTAATTTCATTTAATTTGAGATCTAATGCATATATTACGAAAAAGTTATGACATTGCTATTAAAAGAATTAGATATGTTGATTTTTGCTGATCTACATTTATTGTTAATTTGCTTACTATATGTATCTCACTACACATGCATTCCGTTTTATCCCAAAAAGTTAAGAAGTAATGTGTATTTCATACAATACATTCAGCTTTATCCAAAAAAAAATATAAGAAGTAAAAAAATTAATTTCATTTAATTTGAGCATATATATTACATAAAGTTATGATATTGTTATTAAAAAACTGAGATGTGTTGATTTTTGCTATTCTATATTTATTGTTGAGCTGTGTACTTTGTGTATTTCGAACATATGCAATTTACTTCTATCTAAAAAAGGTAAGAAGGAATGTGTATTTCGTATACATGCATTCAGGTTTATCCAAAGAAAAAGTAAGAAGTAAAAAAATCTGATTTCATTTAATTTGATATGTGATGCATATATATTACAAATTGTTAATGAAAAAATGATATTGCTTCTAATCATCCACTAATTAACTAGTCAAACACTTCAATATAAGTAATAATAACAGGAGAAAGGATTAAGATTTAGATATTGAAGCTGATCTAAATCATGCAACTGCAACAATTTATCTCATCTTTAACACTCCTTGAAAAATATGCTATAAACACCTATTTGCTTCTTGAACAAATCAGATTTTAGTTTAGCCAAGGCCATTATGACTGCAATATGCTCCTCCAAATTGCAGTGCAGCACCTTTGTCTTCGAATTTTGTTGAGCTTCTCTAATAGCATATACTCGATCTTGAAATATTTGATCCATTTAATTTAAAATATTAAATTTATTAAATTTTATAAATTAAACTGAGTGTATATCTAATAAATTAAAAAATTTTGTGTCACGTGTATGTGTGTGTGTGTGTGTGTGTGTATATATATATATATAGTTCGAAAGAAGGGGTGAAATTTTCGCCTAAAACGTACTTTCAGGTTAGTAAAGGTCAAACTTCCACCGGAAGAACATGAAAATACTTTTTCTTGGATAGAGGGGAAAACTAAACAAAAAAATCACACTGAAATACTCCTGGGGTAAGCTACCCCTGAACTACCACTCAATAACAGCCTCTCACAACCAATAGGTGGTGAATTGAACAAAGAAATGCCCTGTGGCAAATTATGCGATTCTGCAGCAAGCCAATCTGCTAAACTGTTGGCTTCCCTGTATGTATGCACTGTTTGAACATCCCATTGTTGTTCTATCAATTTCCTTGCAAGCTGGACCAATAGGGTACAAATGTTAAGATATAAAATTAATATTTAACTTTACTTAATAGTATAAATTTTTTAGATAATTAGTTCTCCAATATATTATTAGAATCTCCATGACCTAATAGAAAGTTTGGTGAGATAGTAAATTTATCTACACTTTAAATTTAAAGAACTTTTGTGTTAAAGAATGTGTTAAAATATAAAATTAATCTTTTATCTTTATTTAATAACTTAAATTTTTAGGCTAATTGATGACTTGACAGCTGAGACTCCGGACACCCTTTGCTCACCAATTGAGTTGCCAAGAGGGAATCACTCTCCAGTGGGATGCGGCGTATTCCTTGCTCCCAAGCCAGCCTCAAACCTGTTACAATACCCCACAATTCTGCTGTAACGACATTAGCACAGCCAATATTATAGCAAAATCCCAGAATCCACTTTCCTGCATCATTTCTAATAATCCCCCGACAACCTGCTGCTAAATCATGTCCAAGAACAGATCCATCAACATTAGTTTTATGCCAACCATTTATAGGAAAATGCCAGTGAATCAGAGTTTGTTGTCTATGGTGCTGATTTACTATAGTGGCTGCAAGAGTGTTAGTCGCACATTTCCAGTTCAAAGCCTGTCGTTTAAATGCACGAATGGTCTCCACTTCATTCATACGTTCTCCATGAAACACCTCTCCATTTCTCTGGTTCCAGATTTTCCAGCGAGTGATGCCAAAAATGAGGGGCCATTCCTTCTCTGAATTTATATCTCTGATTTTATTCTTCAAATTAACATCCATTCTTTCAAATTCTGAATAAAAAATAGCTGCTCCTAATCTGGCTTGACAAGGTGCTCCTACACCCTTCTGGCCCATATACAGTCACGGAAAGCATGTAAGGAGGTTTCATTGCCATTGTTACATCTTGGACAATTGCCATTATCCCCATATGTCTTTCAAATCTTCTCAAATTTGTGAAAATATTATTTCCTAACAGCAGCCATAGAAAGGATCGGATTCTTTGAGGTCCATCCCAATGCCAAACTAATTTCCATTTAGCATTTTCTTCACTTCTGCTGACTCCCCTGACGAGAGAGTAAGCAGATCTAACAGAAAATTGGCCATCTCCACTTTTTGCCCATAAAATTTTATCACTATTCTCCTGCACAGGGGGAATTAAACTAGCTATTTTAGCTCGAATAGAATTTGGTAAATAGATGGCAAGTGAATTCCAATCCCAAGCACCCGTTGGAGTAGCAAAATTAGCCACTGGTAAAGTCTTAACGCCATCAAGAATAGTGATAAGAGCATACTCTATTAATGGCCCAGCACCCGGAACCCAATTGTCAATCCAGAAATGAGTAGATTGTCCATTACCAATAACAAATCTGCAACCCTTCGTTACATGTCGCCAAACTCCATTCAGCCCTTTCCAAAGATTAGAAGATGTCACATTGGGCTGGACCTTTGGAATAAGTTGGTTACCAGCCTTACATTTATTTCTGATTATCACGGCCCAGAAAGCATCCTTTTTAGTAAGCAGTGGGAATCCTACGTTCGCGAGGAAGGCTTTGTTAATGTCTTGCAGACTCCACAACCCTGGTAAAGGCAACTCCGAAAACTTTTTCTTACAAACTTAATTAAATAAAATAATGAGTATTTAATATTTTGAAAAATAATAATTTAAAATGCTAATCCTAGTTGAAATTCACTTAGTGAATAAAAAATAATTATAACTTGAATTAAAAAAATGAATGAATGAATCTAGTTAAAGTGAAGGACCACTAAATTAAAAAATAAGTATTAATGTTGAAGAAACAATACTAGAAGCTATTGTAAACAGAAAGGTTAACCAAATGCTGAGTTGCAAGTGATAAAAAAGAATTGGTCAATTTTTTATTTTAAAATGTTTTGAGCTTAATAAATTTAAAATTTTTTTTGTGTCAAACATAAAGTAATTATTTAAAAAATTAGAAAATTTTCTTGGATATATTGAAAATTTTTAAAAATGCAGGGGCCTCATGAAAAATTTAAAAATATTTTATGTCGCAACTAGAATTTTTAGTTGGGCATTTCTGCTGCTGTAAACAATTCACAAAAAATTCCAATATAATATTACCTTTTTTATGTGTACCCAAGTTGAAGTAGTAAGTGGCATTTCATTAGATCCGCTTGGAAGTTTGAAGGGTTGCTCATTCGTAGTGAAAGAATGACCATTCCAAAGCCTGCCAGTGAGTGGACTTGTGTTTACAGCCCACTAGGCTTGAAGCCTTAACCGGTCCAGCAGAGCGATCTCATGAGACAACAAGTTTAAACAGTTTCATGCTTGTTAAAAAAAATTTAGATTTTTTTAAGGTGAGGGTATACTTTATTTTATAAAATATAAATAGAAAATTATTAATTAAAAAATAATTATTATTATAATATATAAATAAATAATAATTTATAAATTTTAAATAATTTTTATTATTAAATTTTTAGTTAATAGTTATTTACTTATATTTTATTTTATAAAATATATTTTTTATTTTAAACAAATTTCAAACCAAAAAAAAAAGTAATTGCAAAAAGGGAAAAAAATTCATGACCTTAGCCAAAAAGTCTGAAAAAGGTACCCAAACTTAAAAAAAAAAAAAAAAACGTCTTGACAACTAAAAGAAAACAAAGCGTGTCTAAGGAGAGTTATTCAATACACACAAAATGATTTTATTTTTATAATTTAATTTATAAAATTTGATATATTTAATAATTTGAATTTTTTAAATGATTGTTAAAAAAATCTTATTTAAAAAATATTAATTAAAAAATAAAGTCTTCTGTTAAAATAATAATTGATTATTATATTATTAAAAAGCATAAAATATAAAATTATTATTTTTATAATGTTATTTTTATTTAATTTTTATAATATAAAATTTATATCATTAAATTTAAATTTTGTTGAATCTAACATATAAAAATAATACCAAAAAATGTAAATAATATATAATATTAAATATGTGATAATAGACTTTCCAAATATAAGTAATTTATTACTCTTTGATTTATGATAATTGTTATTTTAGAGTTTCATATCTTTTTACATGTTATTTTTTTCAAAATTTAAGTAATCTTAATTAATTTTGATTAATTTTATCTTTATTAAAATGTTTATCTTTATTAAATATTTAATTAATTAAATCTTTTTATAAGAAAATATTATAAAAAATAAAAAATATTTTATTATTTTAAAATTATTTAATAATTTATACTTTTTATACATTTTTTTAAACAATAGATATTATGGAGAAAAGAGAACACCAATTTATGGGGTCGGCATTATTAGTCTATGTGACACCAAATATATATATATATATATATATATATATATATAATTTAATGCGATCACGGACACAAGGTGTCCTCCATATTCAAGAAACTGTTAAAGCATCCTAATTTTTTTTAAAAAAAAGTTAAGATATGCAGTTAAAAATAAATAAAATAAAATTAAGAAATTATAAAATAAATAAAATAAAGTAAAATTTATATGTTATAAGAGTGAGAAATAAAAAATTATTAAAACAAAAAAAAATTCAATTCAATTCAAAATTTTTAGACAATAATAGAATTACACACCAAGGTGTATATTAAAGTTACACCTCTTCATATTTTTTTCATAATTTTTCTTATATTCATTAATTGTGAAAATATATAGTCTTTTTATATAAAAATGTGTGTAGAAATATTATTATTGAAATATTTTTAATAATTGTTTGTATTTCCAGCTTTCGAAGTTCACGTGCATGTAACTACGTACGTTGTCCTTCTATCCTAGGGTAGGGTTTGCAGCAGCTGAGGCTGAGCTTCCCCACCCACGTTCTCCTCTATTACATCCCGGGAGACGTTTTCTTCTCATGTTTACAAAAAAATCCAACGAATTGATGAATTGACACCCACCCACCGCTTTCATATCTTTCTCGTCCAAACCATAATCTTTGCAGTTCTGTTTGTCTCAAATTTATTGAATTTTAAATTATAAAATTTATTAAATTTAATATTTTATAATTAATTTTATGAAATATTTATTAATAAAATTTTGTGGGACTAATTTGGAAAATTAAAAATGCTAAACATCAACGAAGTAGTGGCAGCGCGCTAATGTTTGTAAATTTAACTATGATTTTTTTTTCCTGTTTGTTCAAGTTAGTATTATATTTGTGTTTTCAGTAAAAAAAAAAGGTGCTATATTTATGTGTAGTTCTTCTTCATTTTTCTTATCTTTTCAATGTCCTTCTTATTTATCTATTCATCTTTTATTATTTTCTTAATTTAACTAATGAACGATTCAACTTTAAAATTTTGATTAATTTTCAGATATGCTTCATTTCACCTTTGAATTTAGTCTATTTAATTAATGATTTTACATGTTTCTTAACTTAGTTGCCTTTTCATAAACTTTCAAAATTTACCTCACCAAAAGGAAGAAAAAAACTTTCAAAATCTAAAAACATATTAAGATAATCTGAAGTAGATAAGAACAAAACTCAAAAAACAGAAGTCCATTGCATGCAGCTGCCACACAGCTAATCTGTCCGCAGCCATTCATGGATCGATGTTGGCACAATGGCGGCAGACAAGTGCCATAAATACCAATTGGAAGACATGCAATCGCAAACACCAGCATCATCTCCCATCACATAATGGTGACATCACATTGTTGCACATGCTATCGTTGGCGCCACATTTAAAATGACTATCAGCATAGTCAATACGACCTGATATTTCACCAAGCAGGTGTTCTGCCGCATTCGATTGTACATTACTCCATGGGTTTTTTGCCATCATTCTCAGACCCTCCAATTCTATGGCCACTTTCTTCATGCTGGGTCTTTCCTCGCCTTTAACTTTCAAGCACCATTTGGCAGTATTAGCAACTTCTCTCAGCTCCTCACAATTTCCGTCCTCCTCGACAGAATCTTCAATTATTGGGAACAGGCAGTTCTTTTTCAAGCTGAGAGAAAATACATGGCTATTCACATTACTTTTCTCGGTGAGTTGGCTGGTCTGCAAGTTTTCAGGGTTAAGGTACCCAAGCGTTCCCTGAACCAATGTTGTTAATTGACTTTCATCATGAGGAACAAACTTGAACCCCCAAAATCAGACACTTTTGCTGTATATTTGTCATCTAGGAGTATGTTAGCTGACTTCACATCTCTATGAATAATTGTCATAGAAGCAGCAGAATGCAAATATGAAAGCACTCCTGCTGTTGCTGCTGCTATTCTTAGACGTGTTTTCCAAGTAAGCATGGAAGCAGATGCTTGATTCTCTTTATGGATGTTGCCAAAGAGGGTGCCATTATTCACAAATTCATAAACCAGTAATCGCACTTCTGTCTCTAAGCAGCAACCGAGGAGTTCTACCACGTTTCTGTGCTTGATTTGGGAGAGCACAACCACTTCATTGATGAATAGCTGAATTTAGCCGCGATCTACTAGTTTAGATTTCTTAATCGCCACAACTTGATTATCTGGCAGGATTCCTTTGTACACTGTACCTTATCCTCCTCTGCCAATGATTCTGCTCTCGTGAAAGTTTTCAGTAGCTTTCATCAGTTCTTGAGCAGTAAAAATTTTGGCTGTATCTGCTGATCCTTTTCTCTCTGGAAGTAGTCGTTTTAGCATTAAGCCTCCATTTTGCTTAAAATTTTGCTCTTGAGAGCTCATGATTAGTTCCCTTTTCCGGACTCCATGGAGCCAAAGACCAAGAATTAACAATATTACAAGACCTATGCCAATATCTGTTTAAAGTGGGAATATAAATTCATGTGATCAGTCATAAGTAATGGTTTTGTGAATGTGCATTGGACTGTGATTTATCAAGCACGTTGGATTAAGGATCAAATATCTTTTGAACTTCATTTTTTCATAGCACGCACATATTATTTCATAGCAAAGAAACAAAATTATATCAGAAAGTTCTAGGTTGGTGCAAACATGATCAAAGCTGCACATGATTAGATCCCATCCTACCTCAACTAATTTACAATCCAGCATGTTTTATTTGTTTTTTCTCTTTTGCAAGAACTATTTAGGTTATGGCAAAGTAATTGAAACTTTCTGAATGTTACATTGGTATCAGATAAACAGATGCAGCACATTAGACTAGTGTACTAATTCTAACAATAGAAAAACCATAATTTTCTCGAAATCCTTGCATTTACAATCCCTGTAAAACTTACCAAATAATACTTACCTATTACAATCTCAATCGCAACTAGTGGATCAAAGACACAACCATCTCCTTTCCTACCCTCTCCATGGTACCACTAACTCCCGCGTGTGTTAATGCAAATATTTGAACAGTCATGCAGACCATAAGCACATTCATCAACATCTTGTTTTTTAATAAAAAGAAAAAAAAAACTAATATAAGGAGATGGAGCATTTAATTTGTTTCTGCATCAAGGAAATTTTAATTAACAAATAAATTATATCGGAAGAAATAGAGTTTAGAATAACATGGTGAGTACCTTGGCAACCATGAGGAAGGTAAGGATTTCCCATGTAACCTTTGGAGCATCTACAGTGGTACCCTGGCCCATTTTTAGAGTCATAACATAGGCTATTGTCTTGGCAGCATAACCTGTGGCGCTCTCCTTAGCTTCTTTACATGTTTGGTTCCCGACACCCCAATCAAGCACCGATGAAACTATGCTTCTGTTTTGCAGATCAATGCGATCAGCTGTTGAAAAGTTGAAGGACTCTGCTTCCACGAAAAACGAGTAGCTACAAGGATTAGAGTGCCACACAGCAGTATGGTTTTGGAAGCACTTGTCCTGAGCTTCATATACTAGCATGTTTGAGGGGATGGAGGCTCTGCAGCAACCAATACCAGAGCAAGATCCATTGATTGCACTTTCTGTATTACTACAAAGTGATAAACAACCTGTTGAGTAATTTATCCCATTCTTTCCATTGTCGATTGCAAGGGTATCACATCCGACTCTGTTCCGAGTGACAGAAAAGAGGAATGCTTGCAAAGCCATAGAACTATTTCTCGCAGCTGTTTGCATGCCCTGCTCATTATAGCAGTCATACCCTACAAAAGAGTTTATCCGCAAATAACCATCCAGTGACACCTCTAGAACTTCAATATAGAGGTCCAGTTCCACAGAAATAATTTAGGAGGCCAGTAACTTGTGTTACAAGCAACAAAAAAAATCGCTGTTCAAGTAGCAGTCCTTAGTTATACCAAAAGGGTATGGGATGCTAACTTTTCCGCATTTCTCTTGGCATAAGGGATGAATCGCTTGTGACATTGCTGGAATCAAAGCTAGTAACCAAACAACTTGCATTACGTTCAGATAATCACTGCATGAAGCCATGGCTGCCAAGTTGCCAACACTAGCTATTCTGACCAGTCATAATTTGTTGCTCAAAACTTAAAACTTCGCTGGAGGAAGTCAGGTTTTGATTGTTACTGCAATGTTATTGTAGTATCTTGAAATTGTGGAGTAAATGTAGATAACGTTATTTATAATTCTTAGTTTTTGAGAAGAGGCACTCTGTTTTGGATTTGTTAAATGGCCACAGTAGCCTGCTAATTGACCTGTTGGAAATTTTATATTTGACTCAAAAAATTCAGTAAAATAGTCATCATTCTGGACTCATTCTTATGAAGTGTGTAATTTACTCATTGGAAAACACCTACCAGTATAGAAAACTTGGAAAGTTTGTGCCACGTGTGGAGGGGGGGGGGGGTGAAAATCTCCCCTAAAATGTACTTTCAGGTTAGTAAAGGTCAAACATCCACCGAAGAGAACATGAAAATCCTTTGGTAATATGTTAAAGGCAACTTCGTAATCTTTTTCTTACTAAGTGATCTCTGATTGTATTAAGTCGTTACAAGCACAAGCTTTTCATTCCTGGTTCTAATCGTTACAGGCTTGTTTTCCCAAAAGAAAGAATCTAATGCAAGGATGCTGGGAGGATTAGGCAATTGGGCATTTCTGTTGCTGTAAATAATTCACAGAAATTTTCAACCAAATCAATAAGGTGTTGATCTAGTGCGCTGACTTCGAATGAATTTTAACTATCAATGTAAAGTAATTCAAATTCTAATGAAAACTTTGGTTGAGAAAAAAGAAACCATTATTACTCTAATGTCCAAATGGTTGCCACTTAACTATCATTGAGTTTACCCCAAAAAAAAATTTCAATCCAATATTACTTGTGCAACCACGTAGCAAGTGGCATTTCATTTGGCCATCCTGCTTTGAAGGGTTGCCCCATTCATGATGAAAGAATGAACCTTTTATAGCCTCCCAGTGAGTGGAGTTGCGTTTACAGTCCGTACGGCGTGAAGCCTTTACTTGTGCAACCAAGTAGCAAGTGACATTTCTTGCCACACTGCGCAAACAGTTTCAATTCATGCTTACAAATAAAGTGTTTATTATTTTTAGGTTCTTATATTTAAGTTTTACTTATAATACATAATTTGAGATCGATATTAAATTGTGCAAAACTTTATATTTGATTTGAAACTGATCTTAAATTATGTATTATAGGCAAAATATTAATATAAAAATATAGTTGTAATATTTTCTTAAATAAAGTACTTCTGAGGGGAAAAAAAAAAGCCATGACAACTGAAATCGGTAAATTAAGAAAAATAAAACCATCTATCAAAAATAATAATGCTAGCAACAATAAGCGTTACTAAATTTTCAAAAAAGGAGGAAATAAAACCCTTTGCCAATTTATGGGGGCCAGTATGGTCTATCAATTACCAAATATATACATTATTTGTTCTAGCACTCTAGAGTTTAACGCGAACTTAGGGACAAGATGTCCAACCTATTCAAGAACCTGATCCAAAATCTTTTGGTAATACCTTAGTTGAGCAACACTCACAGGAACGACATGGAACATCAAATTAGTTTGGTTCAACTTTGGATGGTAGTAACCTCTTTGTTACTAAACTTTTAAAAGGCTTGTAATTTGGAGGATAGCAGCCACTTGGTGAAGTTTTGCAGGGTAGCTTCGTCGGCTCTGTAGTAATTTTGTGTGAACTGACGCAAATCGGACCATGTGAAGTCCGGGTACTGGCCTGTCCCATCCCTGCACACGATGTCCTCTGGGGCTCTCACCACCTTATCTTTTTTGGGCACAGGAAAAATGCCAGTGACCTCCTCTCCTTGTACTTGTTAACCACTGCCCTGTGCAGGCAACTCTTGTATCTCCCATTCGTTAATGCTTACGCAACCAACAAAACCAGCCAAATGACATGCCTTGCACACCTTACCATTACATTACATGACTCCTTCTCTATCTATGCACCAATATATAATCGAAATTCATTACCGAACTTTGTTTTTTTTACCTACACACACATGCTTGTCCCTCTTTTTTGTTTTACAAACAATGATGGACAAATAAAATGCTAGTTGCATATATTTTTGTTTATAAACTTTATCTAAATTGAGGTGCCCCACTTGAACTTTATTCCAGTAAAATTTGAAGTACCCAAAAATTTAGATATGTATGAAAAACTGTGTTGTTCCTATAAAATTATTTTTTCTATATTACCACATGTAACTGATAAAAATCGGTATTTATTTGTAATTTTTTGACAATAATAAATAGAAATTATCTTTATTTATTATACATGACAATATTATGAAAATAATTAAGAGGGAGCATGCTTTACAATTCATAAATAAATTAGCTTTCTCCTCTAAAAACCAATATAAAAATTAATGACTTTTCCCTGTTATGGCCAACAAGTAAGAAATTGGAACACAAATTGTGTGTGTGTGTGATATATATATATATATATATATATATATATATATATATATATATATATATTGAGGGCTTACCATGAAGATATCACCAATGTTAACAACATACGCTTCAAGACGAGGTCGAACCTTATGCCATTTGTTGTCTGTAAAAACCTCAAGTCCTCCAACGTCATCTTGGTGAAGTATTGTTAGAGACGTACGGTGGATCACAATGCGGTCCCGTCCCAAACACAAGGTTCGATTCTTCGAGAGATTGGTAGTAGTTGCATCTCATAATGAAGCAACCATCTTCCAAAAAGTCTCTGTAATGATACCGATCCACGCCTAAGCTTATTGCCAGCAGCTCCATCACCTTCGGCCCTAATTCCTTCACTGCTTTACTGTACTTTTGAAACACCATTCTGAATAACATATAGTTGTATCTTTATTTGGTGAAGCAATCATCCATTAATATCATAGAATGAATGTGCAAGATTGAGTGATGTGACACGTACTAAAATTATCAGTTCAATAGAATTTGAACTTAACTCAAGTAGTCTAAACCAATCTTATTATCTCTTTTTTTTTGTGTTTAATTTTTATATTATAATTTTTTAATATTTTAAAAAAAAATATCAATCCAATCACTTTTATATAGAGAGAATATATTGTGTAAGAATTAACCAGTGTAACTAAATTAGAAATTTGAGTGGCGTTGGTCTTAATATTATATATATATATATATATATATATATATATATATATATTTAGGTAACCAGAGAGCCTTAATTAGGCTTTTTAATAAGGAAACAGTGGAGGGATTCAAACCTGTTCACAGGTTTAGAAAAGTGAATCATCCATGCTAGGTAAACTGAAGCTCACTGGCTCTTAATATTATATTTTATATATACACCAAAGTGATTATTTGTCTTTTACCGCAAAGGAGAAAAGGGATATTGAAAACACAAGTATATGTTAATTAAAGTCCCGATTAGTCTTAAACAGTTTGTTCAAAATATTCGCCTAAGGTTGACGTAAATTAATTTGTCACTACAGGCTTTACGGCATTGTCATGGAAGGGGAAAGAAAGGGTCTCCTTCCATGGCAAGTTCGACAAGAAGCGATCAGCATGGTCACCTGCGTATCCCCATAATGTTCCAGGTGGCTTACGTACGCTTAGTTTCTTGTGAATTGGGAGCTTAAAAAAAGCGTCCATGTGATCATATGCTTCAGTAATGAGGAGTGAATCAACACCGTGATTGATCACTTGGAAGAAGCCATGGCCGGAGCATGCAGGCTGCGCTTATTAGCTTCGCAGTTAGCAGTGCGCTCTGTGGCCGCTTTTTCCCCTCTAATGATCCCCGCAAGGTCCACCACTGGTGGTTGCAGCTCTTCATGGGCGTCCACAATGTACTCTTTTGGCCAAACTAAGTTCGTCGGAACTGTTAGAAAAAATATACGAAGATAATAGAAAATTTTGTTTTTGAGATGTGAAATTATATTATTTTGAGTGTAATATTGATTTAGTAATTTAATTTGTACTATATTTTAGGTTGTGATCTCATATATTATAATTAATTTTAATCATTTATTGTCATTCATATGATCTTTAATATTTAGAATTCTTTCCAATGTAGGACTTCTGCTTTTTTCTTTTATTTACAAACTATTTAACAGGAAGTTGGGGCTGCATCTGAAGCCATGATGGTTCAAAGAAGGAGCTTTCAAGTTCTTTCTGCTTCGGTGCTGAAGACACGAGAGCCCTGAATCCATCACCTTATGAACCAATTAATAAATAAAGAACGCAAAGAAGTATGGTGAGGTTTGAGCATTTAGGACAAGGAATGGCATACATTTATAGAGTAGATTGTAAGAATTTTGATATTATCAAAGAATAGATTTTTATATAAAAATTATAAATTTATTAATAAGAATTTTTGAACAACCATTTATTAAAGAAATTTATTTTTATTAAGAGATTTATCTTTTGGTAATACCAAAATTTTTTATAATGAGAAATGTTGGTTTTAAAGAGAAGAAGAGAAGGAATGAAAAATAAAGAAAAATTGTATGCAACTGCAGCAAGTTATCTCATCTTTAACACTTTTTGAAAACTTGAACACCTATTTTCTTATTCAACAAATCAAATGTTGCTCTACGCAAAGCATTGGCCATAATGTCTGCATTCTGCTCCTCTAAATTGCAGTGCAGCCTCCACATTTTGCTGAGCTTCTCTAATAGTAGGTATTTGACATTAAAATGCTTAATTTATTTAATTTAGATCATAAAATTTAATAGATCTCACAATTAAATTGAATTGGACATCCGACTAATCAAAAAAGACATAAAAGAGATTATGAAAATTTTGTTTCTATTGGAAGAAACCAACCAGAATAGAAAATTGGAGAAAATTTTTGTCATGTGTGTATATATATTTAAAGCCTGAGTCGGGAAGAATAGGTGAAATTTTAAATAATGATATATACATAAAATAAGATTTTATATAGGTTTTACACGAGTATTATTATTTTTGTACAAGACATGCATATTGAAATTATAAATTTTTAAAATATTACATAATATTTCAAAAAAAATACTCTATTATTTTTCCTTTACACACTCTTCTACATTTTTATTTCTTTCATTAATTTTGTGTCTACAATTGTGTGCGTATCATTTTCAGAAATTTTTGCCTAAAATGTATTTCCAGTTTAGTAAAGATCAAACTTCCACAAAAAACATGAAATTCCTTTCGTAATATGGTAAAGGCTACTTCGAAAACTTTTTCTTATTACGTAAGTTCTGGTTTTACCAAGTCATTACAACCACAAGCTTTTGATTCTTAGGCATTAATATGTACTATAAGGCTGTACAACCTGCTTATCAAAATCTGTGTACCTATAACACCCTCGATTTTAATTATGGCAGCGTAAAAAGATAATAAAAACTTTGAAATCTTTATATAATATATGTATATAACAAAAAATAAAATTATATATAAGTTCAAATAATTCTTAATTTTATTAAATTTTGAGAAATGAAAAAAATAAATATTTATGAAATATTATTCTTTAGTATTTTGTATTTATTTAAATTTAAAAAACAAGAAAGAAGTGAAAATAAGATATAAATATAATTAAAAAAAACAATGGGTATATAATATTTCAACAAATAATAATGTAAAATTTTGATCATAGCTGAAATTTATTGAGCGAGTAAAAGATAATTATAAATAACCTAAGTCATATCCTTATTATATACAATTTTAAAAATCTGAATCAAACATTAAATAATTATTTAAAAATTTTTAAAATTTTATAAAATTTATGTAAATTTTAAAAAAAAAATCAGGAGGGTCGTATGAAAATCTTAAAAATTTTGTATGGTACAACTAGAATTTTCAGTTAGGCATTTCAACTGCTGTAAATAATTCACAAAAATTTCCAATTTAATATTACATTTTACATGTGGACCCAAGTAGCAAGTGGCACTTCATTCGGCCATTCTGCTTTGAACTTTGAAGGGTTGCCCCATTCGTTATGAAAGAACGAACTTTCTAAAGCCTCCCAGTGAGTGGAGTTGCGTTTATAGCCCACAAGGCTTGAAGCCTTAACTAGCCCAAGACAGCGATTTCTTAATGCACCCTTGATGGAATTCAATATGTGACTGCCAACAGAGGTTTAAATGATCTTTTGTATATTTGTGATTGACCAATTGCACTTGTAAAAGTAAAAAAATGCGTGATGCACTTTTGAGGCTTATGGGTTGAAGCTAAAACAAGCAATGGAATTCTTGCCTTAGAAGAGTCTAAACATTTGATCTTACTCATTGATTTTAAATGTTTTAATTGATTTGAAGTGCATTGAAGTTGTCTTTGTTTTTTGAGGCAGAAGTGTCTTTGGGCTTAATTATGAGTTCTTTGATTTTAATTATGTGTAATTTGGGCCAAATGTATTATTTGGCCTTATTGGAGTTAGGAGTGTTTTTTTAATTAGTATGCATAAATTAGGGTTGGTTATGTATAACTCCATTAAAATAAGAGTTTCTCTATTATGTTAGAGAAAATATTGCATAACCCTTATTTTAGGAATAAAATTCATCTAGATCTACTAAGAATTCGATAGAGTGTTATTTTTTTAGAAATGGTTTAGTTATTTAGGCTTTATTTGAGTTATTTAGGATTCTTATAAGTATGCATAAATTAGGATCAATTGTGGATAACTCCACTAAAATAAGAATTTTCCTATTATTTTAGAAAAAATCTCGCCTAAACCTTATTTTAAGAATAAAATTCATCCAAATCTATTAAAGCGTCATTTTGTAAGAATTGGTTTAATTTACTTGAAGTTCTGCCTATTGAAAAGGTTGTTTGCTCAGTAAAAACCGTATTGAAATTTTATGAATGAAAAAAAAAATGTTTTCCTCCTATAGTTATTTAAAGAACTAGTTGAACTTATCAACGTTGCAATTTTATGACATTGAATTGGTTTATTACTCTCTTTTTTTTTTTATTTTTGTGAATATGACACCGTTTTCTTAATACATTAAATTACAAACTACAAGTCAATTTGGAGGCGTGATTCAATTTGATTAACTAGCTATGTTGGAAGAAATAATAACTTATTCGTAAATTACGTAGTAATTACTATTTGGGTCAAATCAATAAAAGCGTAAACAATTTCATGATTATAAACAAAGTACTACTAAAAGAAAAAGAAAAAAAAGATAAGCAATGACAACTAAAAGAAAAAAGTTTGCAAACTACTAAATTCATACAAAATAGCCAAAAAGCCATTTATCAATATGTCTTATAATTTACTTGATAAATTTTAATAAATTTAATAATTTAAAATTTTAATAAAATTTCAACTGAAATAGGAAAAAATGAACTTCTCCGTCATAAAAAAAGAATACTTCATAAATTATTAAAAAAGAAGAAAATATAAAATTTTATTATTTTTATAATTTTATTTTCATTTTAATTTTTATAATATAAATTTTATATTAATAAATTTAAGTTATGTGAACTTTAATAAATATAAAAGTTTATATAAAAAATATGACTAATATAAAAAATTAAAAATACGAGAATAGTACTTTGGGAGCGGTATTGTATGTCTATCAAATACCAAATATATATCTTATTTGTCTAACACTATAGAGTTTAAAGCGATCATGGAAATAAGATGTCCTCCTTATTCAAGAACCCGATCCAAAATCTGTCAGTAGTAATATGTGCATTATTTTTCATAAATTAATTTTATTAAATATTTATTTAAAAATATTTATGAATCATTCATATATCTTAAAAATTAAATTATAAAATTTAAAAATAAACAACTTTTAAATCGTTTGCGTCATAGTAATTGTTCCACGTTCGAGTTCGCAACCATTTTCAATACCTTAATTGAGCGACACTCCCAAGAACGACATGGAACATCAAATTATTAGAAGTATGGCTGCAACGTTGGGCCTTTTTAGCTCCCCACATACAAAGGAATTTTCCTTACTTCCAGCTTTTGAAGTTCACGTGACGTTGTCCTCCTTTCCTAGGGTAGGGTCTGCAGGGCTAAGGCTGAGTTTCCCCACCCAGTTTCTCTTCTATAACGTACACCAATGAGTACAATTAAACCTACACACTAATTTTGCACCCTATTTTTACATTTTATTCTTCCTTTTTTTCTGTTTAATTTTTTTAATTTATTTTTACATATATATAAATAGAGTATACACACTTACTACGTGTAAATATATATTGTCTGTGTCCATATTGTGGAAGAAGTTGTTTTCCTCAGATGTAGACGAAGAAAAACAACGAATTGATGGTTTGACACCCACCCACCCCTTTCAAATCTTTCTCATCGCAAACCATAATCTTTCAAGTCCTTGTCTGTCTCTGGTTATCATCCACCTGAGATGACTACTTTCTCCTTACCGTTGTCCTTGCCTCACCTCTATTTGGCCCCATATGACAACCCCCACGCCAGAGGTGTTTATATAATTGTTATTATTTTCACATTTCCTCGTCTTTTTGTGTTCTCAATATCCATATTGTACGGGTCCTTGCAATGGGGAGAAAATTGTGGAAAACATAAGACAATAATTAAATGAGTAGGGAAACCTTGAGGTTGAAACATCGTCCTCCTAATTTATTTATGAAATCTCAAGTACGTAAGATCTACTTGGATTGCAATGGAGGGCGAGTGGTTTCTTTCATTAATTTATAGCTATTGCTGTCTTCCACATCGTGCCCAACTTCTTTTTCATTTTTCTTTAATTAGATTGTGCAATATTACGTTTGATATATATAATTGAGAGTGGGTTTGTTCTTTGTATCTAACAAAAAATTAGCTCCATTTGATAGTATAGTGTTGGGAGAATATAGGGCATTCTCAATTCTAAAAATTAGCTTATAAGGTAAGAGTTTGCCACTTACAAACTAATACTAACTTCTTTTTACAACTGATATGGGACAACTCTCAACAATCTCTCCGTTTACATATCAAACCTAAGTCAATTGGACAGCATAGCATACAAAGCTCTGGTTAGAGATAGAACATTTGTATTCTTGGGTTTGCATTTGTAAGCTTAAATTTTGAGTCACTTAATTTTTTCAACAAAGCATTAGAGCCTTCATAAGTGACTATTTATCATTGACTGATCATCCTATATGTGTAAATCTTAATTATCCGATATAGGTGATGTGGGGGATCTACTCATCGTCTTCAGTTGCAATCAAAGGAATTGAAGGAGGATAGCAATATATATTTTTAAATAGTTCATCAAAATAGTATAGATAAATATATTGTACTATTATTATCAGATAAAATTTTCTTTTTATAACTTGATCCAAAATAACGCAATACGCAATATAGTGTAAGGAACTCATTATTTTTCATAAAGTTGAAGTTTTGGACCGTTGTGATTAGAGAAAATACGTAGAAACTACATGCGAGAAGTGTGTGACAAGGTGTAGATAGTTTGTAGAAAAGTAGCAGGAAATTATTAGTAAACGTTAAAAGGACTGTAATTTGGAGGATAGTAGCCAGTTGGTGAAGTTTTGCAGGGTAGCTTCGTCGGCTCTGTAGTGGTTTTGTGTGAACTGAAGCAGATCGGACCATGTGAAGTCCGGGTACTGTCTTGTCCCATCGCTGCGCACAATGTCATCTGGGGCTCTCACCATCTTGTCTTCTTTTGGGCACAGAAAGAATGCCAGTGACCTCCTCTCCTTGTACTTGTTAACCACTGCCCGGTGCAGGCAACTCTTGTATCTCCCGTTTGATAATGCCTACGCAACCAACAAAACCAGCTAAATGACATGCCGTGCACACCTTACCATTGCATTACCTGACTCCTTCTATGCACCTATATATAATCCAAATTACCCAACTTTCGTTTCTTTTTTCTTTTTCCTTTTTTTACCTCCAAAAAAGAACGCAGGTTTATATTCAACTTTCAAGCAAAGAGAGATTAACATGCAAACACATTCACGCATGCCGCCCTTTTATGTTCTACAAAGCATTATGGACAAATAAAAATTAAATATGTATGTCTTGGTGTGGAAATTGGTCAAGGGGCCTATAAAAAGCCTTTAATCTGGCCTAACCTATATAATAATTTAAGTAATGCTTAAACTTAAAATTAGGTTTGTTTTCTAAACAGTCTCAAGCCTAAACTTAAATATATGCCTATTTTCTAAATAGGCCTAGGCTTATTTTAGCAAAATCTGACTTGTAAGCCTGCAGACTAGTCAATTTTATTTAAATAATATATAAATTTTATATATTTATAATGAAAATCACATATTTTATAAATTTATATAAGAATTATATATTTCGTATTTCGATAGATTTAGTAGACTTGGTAAAGTTGATCGGCCTAATTACTTACTTTGCTTGTAGGTCTAAATGGCCAACAACCTAACCAAACGTTCTGAATTTTTAATTCTCTAAAACAGGCCAAATTATATCTAAAATTTAGCCTAGGGTAGGCTAATAATCTATGCTCAGGTGAAGGATTTATTATGCAAGCTTAGCCTATTTAGACAAAGTCTGGCTTGATGTCATCTCAAATTACGTAAAATAAAATTAATAAGAATAATTAAAAGTATACAGTATTATTATTTTTATAAATATAATTTTATTAAATTTTTATGTAAATAATTTAAATTATTATATTTATTAAATTTTATAAATTAAATCATAAAATTTATGAATAATTGTAAAATTATTTAAAATAAATTTTGTAACCTGTGCCAAACTTTTTCCAAAAGTATCAGACTATGTCGGCATTTGTAAGCCTTGACAAAATTGCTTTTGACAATTAATTGGGTTTGACAAGTGTTTGACAACCTTTTTACAAACAAAAAGATTCATTCACTGAAGAGACTCTAGCGTTAGCTACCCGCAGTCCAACCCCCAATATTCCTTATAAGACATCTCCTAAAAAAAAAAAAGCTAGTTGCATATATCTTGCTTATAAACTTTAACTAAATTGAGGTGGCTCCACTTGAACTTTTTTTCTAAGAAAATAGATTGAGGATAATTGAAAAATCGAATTATAATTCAATTCGCTTTAGCAAAAATAAAAATGGGGACTACTTTTAATGGAAAATGGATCAAACATTCATTATAATTATATTGTGTACACTTAATTAATTTTTATTCCTGTAAAATTGGAAGTCAACTATAAAATTAGGTATTTATCAATAACATAACTTTCTTCTCTAAGAAGCTAACATGACTTTTCTCTGCGACAGCCAACAAGTACGATATTGAAACAATTAGTATATCTATGTATATATTGAGGGCCTACCTTAAAAGTATCACCAATGTTAACAACAAATGCTTCAGGACGAGGTCGAACCGTCTGCCATTTGTTGTCCGCAAAAACGTCAAGTCCCCCGATTTCATCTTGGTGAAGTATTGTTAGAGAGGTTGGGTCACAATGCGGTCCAGTCCCAAACACCAAGTTCGGCTCTTCGAAAGATGGGTAGTAGTTGCATCTCATAATGGAGCAACCGTCTTCGAAAAACTCTCTGTAATGATGCCGATCCACGCCTAAGCTTATTGCCAGCAGCTCCATCAGCTTCAGCCCTAACTCCTTCACAGCTTTACAGTACTTCTGAAATACCATTCTGAATTGTATTTTTATTTAGTGAAGCAATGATCCATAATTAGTACAAATTACTACATGGTTGTTGTTCCCACATCTAGTTATTATTATGTATTGAAGGAATGTGCACCATTGAGTTATGTGACATGTACTCAAATTATAAATTCAATGACTTCTGTACAGAGAGAAATTACATATTGTATAATTATCAACCATACATGTTTCTGTAACTAAATTAGAAGTGTGAGTGGCGTTATTCTAAATATTATATTCTATACATATGCCAAAGTAACTATTTGTTTTTTACCGCGAAGGAGAAAAGGGGTCATGAAAACACATGTATTTCTTAATTAAAGTCACGATTAGTCTTACCCAGTTTGTTCAAAATGTTCCCCGAAGGTAGAGGTAAAGTAGTTTGTCACTACAGGCTCTTCGGCATAGTCATGGAAGGGGAAAGAAAGGGTCTCCTTCCATGGCAGGTTGGACGAGAAACGATCAGCATGGGCACCTGAATATCCCCACACGGTGCCAGGTGTCTTACGCACGCTCAGTTTCTTGTGAATTGGGAGCTTAAAAAAAGCGTCCATGTGATCATATGCTTCAGAAATGAAGAGTGAATCAACACCGTGATTGATCACTTGGAAGAAGCCATGGCAGGAGCAGGCTGCGCTTATTAGCTTAGCAGCGCGCTCTGTGGCCTCTTCGTCCCCTCTAATGAACCCCGCAAGGTCCACCATGGGTGCTTGCAGCTCTTCATGGGCGTCCACAAGGTACTCTTTTGGCCAAACAAAGTTCGTAGGAACGTGGGGCTGCATCTGAAGCCATGATGGATCAAAGAAGGAGCTTTTAAGTTCTTTCTGATTCAGTTGTGAGGACACCAAGAGCCCTGAATCCATCACCTTACTGTCAACTAATAATAATTAAAAGGAACACAAAGGAGTTATATTGAGGTTAGAGCAAATAGGCGAGGAATGGCATATATTTATAGAGTTGAGATTTGCAACGGTAACAATGATATCTGTAGAAGCAAACAAGCACATATTTCACTGGAATCAAATTATCAGATATCAGTACAACCAAAAAAAATATATATCAGAAATCAATTCTTTTTTTTTTTTACTTTAAACAATTTTTTAAAAGAATAATAAAAACAGGATAGTTAAATATGTCCGGTTTTTGTAAATATATATTTTGACCGAGAGAAAACAAGTTGTGAAATTGCAGTCTTGGATCGTTTAGTTTTGTTAATTTGTCTCTTCACATGCACTTTGGCCAGAGTTGAAAAGTACAATATCATTGAAGCATTGAATACTGTAAAAGAAAATGACACACCGTTAACTTTTTATAGAAAGAAATGTATTTTTTTTTTCCTCAGATTCATTCTTTTATATTAAATCAGAATGTTCCCAAAAAAATCGCTACTCTCTATTTTTTTTAATAACAAATGTATAGAGTAAGAAAGAGAGAATTTATTTCATTTTATGGTCAGTATATATTATAAATTTTAATAAAAATTTATACAGATGGTTATAAATTTTTTATCTATTTTATAACAATACTCAAAACTTAAATCTTACAAATTAAATATTTTAAATTTTTCCAATTAAACTCTGGATCAAATCACCACTCTTTATTAAAGTTGTAAGAGAAGTAGATAGCCATGAAAGTAGGCACAGATAATCAATTAGGAGGTGCAAACTATATGAATGAGAAAGGAATAATAAGTCCTATAAAAACATTGGTACAATGAAAATTTATTTTGTTTTAAAAAATTTAAAAATAATTTATTAATATAAATTTAAATTTAAAATTAATTTTATTAAAAAAAATTAACCATTCATAATCTTCATCTAAAAATTACATTGTATAAGAGACGGAGAGAGATGGAGCTGAGAGCTTTGGCCGGCTTGCGGTCTCTATTCGTTAATCATTTGGTTGCAAAAACAAATGTTGTAGTGTCAGACAGCTAGCATACTTCGTTTTCCATAAATGAGGCACTACGTTTAAGGAGCATTAATTCTAGGACACTAATTATTTATAGAAAAATTATATTTTCACAACTTTGGCTCAAATTTCAATCATGTCTTACGTACGTCAAAAATTTGCTCCTGGATTTAAGAAAAAAAAGTACATTCCCTTCATTTTAGCGATCTGGCCCAAATATGACTCACTCGACGTAGTAATAATCAGACTCGCACCCAAAAATGATAGGGCTATACCTTTCTGGTTAAAAATAATGATATAAAGGGTGAAATGGTGAGTTTTATTTTTATTTTATTTTTAAGATAAGTAAAATAAATAAAATTATAAGAGAGACGTAAATTTAAGAGAGTAAAAATACCATTATTTTCTGCACACATACACTTATAATTTCAGGGTGTGAGCAATTTTTGTCTGTCTACTTTTTTAACAAAATATTTTAATCAGTTAATTTTGAAATGAAGTAATTTAATTTTTTAATTATAATTAAAATAATTTAATCTTTTTATAAATATATTTAAAATAATTTAATCTTTTATTTATTAAATTTTTTTAACATAACACAATTAATTAATAATAATTTAAACTTTATTTTTTCTTTAAAAATTTTAATACCTTTTCTTTGATGAAAAGTTATCTATTTTTTTGTTAAATTTTAAATCTTAATATTATATATTTTAATAATTCTTTTAATTAAAAGATAATTTGTGTAATAATAATATTATATTACAATAGATAAAATAAAATTTAGATCATTATTGATAAATTATATCATATAAAAAAATTTAATGAATAAGATATTAAATTATTTTAATTATAATTGTAAAAAAAATAAATTATTTAATTTAAAAATTAAATAATTAAATTACTCTTTTAAAAAAAACTAAAATTACTTTTACTCCCTTTACTTCTGGACTTTCAATTTTGGGAGTTTAGTTTTATAACACATGCACAGATAACATACTTGATGTTAGGCGCATACTTTGTTAAAAGATATCTAAATTCGATTCTTGCTAAATTAAATTATCTAATTTCCCAATGTTTTCTCCCCTATCTTTTGAGAGGAAATAAAAAAGCTCCACTTTTACAAACAACTTTACTGAAAAATAAAAGCTGTTAAGATGACAAAGATTTTAATTATCTATTTAACTCCAGACATTCCCCCATCCAATCATGACTTATACATCAAGTCTCATTAATCTCTATCCTCTTCTAGCCAAGTTGAAGCATATAGGTGCAAACTTATATGCATCAATCCGCATTATTATTTTGCATGTGCACGTAAAGGTGAACATTATTAATTTCCTGCTTTGTTCTAGTGAGTAAAAACATGAAATGATGTTTAAAATTGTCTAGAACCAACTTTTATAAAAAGCTTAAATTATTAAGTACAAATCTAAGAATAATTCTATATATTCAACAAAAAAATCAACATAGAAATAGACAAAAGAGCAGATTAAGAATATGAACAATACCAAAACAGTGTGATTCCAACCCAAGGATGAAACGCGAGCACTATAGGGAATCAGGGTGTTGCCTCTTGAGAAGATTCAGAGGAAAAGGTCCATTGTGTTTGTTTTCCACGAAAGATCGATTATCTAGATTTAGTCCGCAGAGAAATATGCATGCATGAATTGGGAAGAGAGAAGACCAATTGGAGATAATGGGAGAGCTGTTCTTTGTAACTGTCAGGACCTCACAATTTGCTTGATTATAATTAAGGATAAGGATGAAATTGTAATCATTGATCAAAATCAGAATGGGTCAATTCGATGCGTGTTTTAATACAGGAAACTCGATTGAATTCATACACTCGAATACATTAGCGAGTCATTTTTGTATTCAATATGGCTTGTGGGTCATTTCGATTGCCACTTGCTAGCTACAAGCAATTAGGTGATTGCCCATACACAGTTATCAATTTATTTGTCACAAGAATTAATCAAATTTTTAACATTATGCATCAAATGGCTCCTCGAACTGATACAAAGCTTAATTTGCAATATAAAATTTAGTAATTTACAGTTGAACCAAAACCCTAAAAGACTGATGGGATTGGGCAATAAGGTAAGTGCATATGAAGGGGCCTCGACAATAGAGCACAGAAACGCACACAAAGGAAATGTCTCCGGCCTAATTTGCGTTCTTAGCATAAACAAGCCAACACGATTTCACGTCAACTCATGACGTCTCTATTAGTACTATGCCTACGTAGTACTGTGATTGATTTAGAGTCCTACTATTCCAATAAACAAAATTTTATTTCATCATTATTTATAAAAAATTTAATTTATTTAATTTATTAAATATTATAAATTAAATTATAAAATTTAGATATCAAATCATTCATTCTTTTACAACTTATTTGAAGCACGAATATTCATTGATTTATATAATTATTTTTAAGTTAAAGTGTACAAAATTTTTTTAAATTGTAAGTCAATTTTAAAAATTTTTTCTAAATTTTAAAAAATTATATAAAATTATCTTTAACTATTAAAAATATATAAAAAGACTTTTCTATTATATTTTCTGTTAAATAGTTATAATTTTTTAAAAATTTTTAATCAAATCTTAAATTAACTATAAAAAAAATGACTAAAATAATCCTAGCCTACTGTAACTAAAGACTGTGGAAAATTGTCCCATAAAAAAAAAAAAAGGCAATGGAAAATTGGCAAAATCTCATCTTGATGTTCAAAATGCTGCTGTCCGAATTGGATGCCTAACCCGGACCAAAGATCCAAATCTGATAGGCGGAAGAGTTTTTTTCTTTTTTTTTTTTTTCTTTCCCTTTCATACTGTCCTAAACCACATACTAATTTTTTGGTGGGGCTCAAACCTAAGCTATGTTACTATTGACTAAAGACAGTGGTTTTGGTTTACTAACTGAACAGCAGTGAGGGTTTGTCACCTAAAGAAAAATGTCCGTTGGAGGAAGCTTTTGGGGAGGCGTTGACAAGAGAGGGGTAGTGGCAACTCCACGACGGGAGAGGAGCGATGGGACAGTGGGTCAATCCCTGTTTTCATTTTTTCCAAGCAAACTGCTACATATAGTACATATATAGTCATATGATTTGAAGCAATTACTAGAACTCAGAATCACATAACTTTAAGACGACAAATAATCTCAATTCAAACACACCTGTTTTCTTAAATATCTTAGGATGCCACACAATAAAGTTTGTATTCAACTGTTTATTTTGATATTTTCATAAACTTAATTTTATTATTAAATATTTATTTAAAAAATTAAATTTATTAAATCTTACAAACTAAATTATAAATTTATACCTGATTTAATAGGCATTTAACCCACCTTTGAATGAGTCTTCTATTTTTCTATCTAAAATTTTAATTAGACGGTTAAATCTAAGATTTGGGTTAGCCCATCTTATAACAAACATTCTATATTACATTTTTCATTTGTCAATAAAGTGAAACAAACTTCATAATCATTAATTTTTAAACATTAAGTGGATATTAAATTCATATGTATGTACATGCTTAATAATAGATATTTACTGATTTTACTTACAACCAAACACTAATAATATACACTTACTAAAATCTGAAAGAATTAACAACTTTCAATTGCGGCAATTAATCATAAGATCAATGCTTATATAGATATCTTATATATCATATTTGGATTTCATAAATTAAATGTCCCTTAAATCCGAATTATACTCAAAATGTTATATATGAATAATGAGGATCTGAAACTATAAGAGGGTCATAACTATTTATTGTTTAGGAGGGCAAATAGGAAGAGGAACATGAAAATCAATGTTCCACAACCTTGGGCAGATAATGCTTTATAACCTACAGATAGAGGAGGACGGAGCTCACTAGATGCTGTCCAATGGATCTTATCCTCAATAGTGTGGGCCTTATGACAGAGCCCTTTGTAAAGCCGCATCTGCCTCCGCTCACTGTGCTCGCGCTTAAACTCAACTCAGCAAAAAGCAGCTCAACAAATGTACTGAGCCCCACGAAAGAATGAGTATGACCAAAATAAAAATTTTGCACTGATTTTATTTTTCTGAAAGAAAATCTTCTCATTTGTTTTACACAACAGAGCCGATTTAACACTAAAAAACTGGGCCGGCATTATTTTAGCTATTTTTGTATTTATGATGATCTAAGGATCAAATGGAAAGGGCAGCTATTGCTATATATTTTCTAAAATGAGCACGAGAAATGATGCATCCACCGAAAAACCTTCCCACCAAAGTGTCACATAAGATTAGAATTCTCTTATTTTCTTATTTCTTTGATAATTTTTTTATTTTATTTTTAAATTTAATTTATAAATATTATTTTTTCTTTCACTAATTTTTTTAATTTTATTATTTTATCTTTTTTATTGCATTCCTTGGACTTCTAGAATACTTATCCCATGACTCTGGTTGTGCTTGTCAAATCTACCTTGGTTAATACATGTGTGAATAAGTGGAGAATGAATGATTATGCATTTATACAATTTCATTATTTTCACAAACTAAAATTCATTAAAATTGCACTAAAAAAAATTTAAATAATTAATTTACTGTTTTCCTAAAGTATTTGATTTCCATCCAATATGCTTAAAAATGGTAATTAATATTAAACAAATCATAGCAAAACAGAGAAGTACGCAATCAATCTTATAAAGTCAAATAGTAATATCATCAAGCTTACAAACTTTTATGGAGTTTATGCAGAAACAGTAATCAGCATGCCCAAAACAGGAATCAAACGAAAAAATAATGAGAAAACATGAATAATGGTTTCAAACTTTCTATGAACACCAAAATATATGAACATAATGGAAGAAGAGGACACTGTTTTCTACAAAAAGATGAAACAGTCCAAGGAGATAAGAGGATTATCAATGTCCTCCAAGAAAGCTGAGTCCATATCATGGTCAGACAACACCTCTTTCACGACAGTTTCGTCCATTTTCGAACCAACCTTGTAATTAGTGCAAGTCTCTCTCTGTCTCAAGCCTGCATGGAGCCGTCTCGAACTGTTGTTTGGACTTGCTGGTTTAAGATTCTCTTTTCTAATTAAAGGCGAAATAGAATGAGAATAAGCTGCATTGCTAGCCTTTGGACCAAGCATCCTCTTCGAAAGACTTTTATCTGCCACTGAAGTGACCACAGCACTCCCACTTTTGTCTGCATTAAATCTTCGACTCGGAGAGGGTGACCTTAGCGTTCTGCTTGGTAGATTGTAAGGAGAATTAGGCCTCTCTGGTTCCTTTCTGAAACTCTTCTGCCTTGTTAGATTAACTGGTGAGCTTGATCGCACTCTCTTCTGTGGGATGGAAGACCCAACAATCTTTTGGGATGGAGACTGCTTTATGGCTACCAAATTGGGTCTAGCGGGTGATGGGCTTGCCAACTTGGAGTGAGCTTTAGTGGGCACCAAGGAACGAGAAGCTTCCTTGAGTGAATTGATGCGAATGATATGCGGGTTCTCTCTGTAACACGACCACAAGAACTCGTTGGAGAAGGACCTGTCCTTAGAGCTTAAGGCAGAGGATGCAGTCGAAAGTGAGGAGCTAGAGCTGATTGTGTTGGAAGTGACGCAAGTGAAGGATGAAATGGAAGAAGTAGAAGAGGTAGGAGAAGGGGGAGAAGGTAAAATCTTGTTTTTTGAAGGGGGAATTGGGGTCGGTGGAGCTTGCGAGATGACAAGCTTGTCATGGACATGGCTCAAGTCTTCGAGGGAATGTTTGTCTGGTCTGCATTTGCTAATGCAACAACCCATTTGATTTTGATAGATAGTGGTTGAGAAGGCAAACAGGGGCTACGGGTAATTGAAGAACAACAACAGCAATCGTTTAAGTTTAATATAGTATAGGAAGATGTATTTGAAAAAAGGAAGGGAAAGTGACGTAATGGCTTTTACTTTTGTTCAATCTCATCTTTTTCGGTTTGTTTGAATTTGGTTGCCGGGGATGTGTTCCGTTGTCTAACGGTTATGTTACGTTTAAGGTGGCGGCTATCATCACGACTCTGGGTTTTGGGTGCTTTAGTGTGGGGTCTTTCTGTGTAATGGTCCCCTTTTTTGGGCTAGGCCATCTGCCAGGTCCCTCTAAACATGGGTCAAAGCTCAGACCCGACAGTGTTACTAGGCTAGGCAAATGCTATAGAAAATCATCTGGTGGGCTTAAGGCAACTTAACCTACAGCCCTATCGAGTAAACGAGCCGAAAAGACGTCCAAATGATCCTGGCCACTCCAGCTTCTTCAGACACTAAAGACCCAAAAATACTTCAAATAATGATAATGATAAGTACTAATATTTTTCTTTTCAAAATAAAAACTATATGTTATATGTAAACGACATAAGATTATCTTTACCTTTGTACCGAAAAAGGTAACAAAATAGAGGGTAATTTGAGAAAGGAAAATTAACTAGAACGGCCATGAACAGCACCAAAATAGTTGTGGATGGAAACTGGAAAGTGTTTTCCGAACTAGGATATTATAGAACACGGGCTGCACCTTTGGCACCAATTTGTTTGTTCGAATAAATTATTTGTTTCAATTTCAGCACAGGAAAAATTAAGCTAGTTTCTTAATTGGCATACTGGCCTATCATATATTATAATCTGTATATATCCCTCCCTGTCCCAGTAATATTGTCTTTTTGCAGAAATATTTGTTATCAAAAAATCATCCCAAAGTTAAGAGAAAAAATATGTAATTACCAATAAAGTGATAAGTATTTCAGAAAATTGTGTTTGTTTCTCATGTTTGAAAATAATGACAGCCAGTAGTCATATCAACGCTGGGGATCAATTGGAGGTTGAAAAAGAGACAGGTCGAAGACTTGGCATGGGAACAAATATGCACCCTTCTTCTTCGTTGTTGGGTTGTGCGAATGAAGCTCTCCCACTAGATGAGCTCATTGAAAAGGCAGATGGCTTTGCTGGTGTATTTCCCGGTATTTGGATCTGATATTTAGAAAAGTGTTATTTTTCTCAGATAGGATTTCATTTTGTTCTATTTTTTTGTTAACTTAAACAGCCGTCAATGTCATTGGTGTAATACGTGTTCAACCTTATGTCTACTCACTATAAAAGTAAAACCCTGAGCAATTGCTGTCATTATTCTGCTTCTTTGAAACTATACCATTAATGGATTATTGTCAGAACTTCAACGACTTACACAAACAAGAATACTATATTGAGCATCCCAATAAGAGGTGATATGGCCAAAAGCATTGAAACTATACCATTAAGAGAATTTCTCATGTATTTAACTGTGTATATTTTTCATACATACTGTAATGTCACCAAAGGAATCCACTGATTATTTTATCGTTGCCATACTTTTCAGAACGCAAGTATGAAATTGTGAAAATTGTACAATACAAGAAGCATGTTGTTGGAATGACCGGAGAGTCGACGGTGTAAATGATGCGCCAGCTTTGAAGAAAGCAGATATTGGAATTGCTGTGTCCGATGCTACAGATGCTGCAAGAAGTGCTGCTGATCTAGTCTTAACTGATCCTGGCTTAAGTGTGATTGTCAGTGCTGTGTTAACTAGCCAAGCTATATTCCTAAGAATGAAAAATTATACAGTTGTGTGCAATCTTCCGCTTCTTCTGTATACTATCATAGAAGAATTACACAATAGTCAATCTCAAAGCTAGCATGAGGTAAACCTAGATTGTTCTGACCAGCAGTCATTATAAATGAAATAACTAGTAAATAAAACAACAATTCTTCTATTGATCTTTGTGGTTTCTTGCTTCTATATTAATTTGATTGGAAATTTGATTGCTTGCGTACATGCAGATATATGCAGTCTCTATCACCATAAGGACATATAGTGGTAAGATAAGTTCATTTCTCCTATTTTAATGCTTTTTTCTTGTTGTTCTTTTTCCTCCGGCTTATATTCAAGGTGAATTTTTGGGACTTTTCATAAATCTTGCCTAATAATACCATCATGCAGCTTGGTTTCGTGCTGCTAGAATTGATTTGGGAGAATCATTTTCCACCTTTCATGGTTCTGATCATAGCAATACTAAGTGATGGCAAGGGTCACACCCAGCAATTCTTTCCCTCAAAATCCTGCTGATACGCAAATAAGAAGGTATTTTGTTTGATTTCTGTCAACCTTAATGGTCTCAAAGCTGATTATATTTTGTTGCTGCAGACCCACTTCCATGTAACCTCCTTATCCAGCGACACTGAGAAATGTTCATCTCCTATAAATCTGCAAGTTGGCATCATTAGCCAGACTTTAATTTCTGTTGCCCGTAGTCGAGGGTGATCATTTCTGGAGAGATCTACTGATGTGTGCCTTCGTAGTAGCTCAACTGGTAATGTCACCCAATATGATGAGTTTGCCAGTCCTATATATGTCTGACCTTCAACATTGGATCCACAATTATTGTTATTTATGTCTTGCCTTTTTGTTTTAAATAAAGAGCTTTTTTTCATTACTTAGTGTTCAGGTGGCTACCTTAATAGCTGTCTATGCACATATCAGCTTTGCTTATGTTAGAGGCATTGGATGGGGACGGGCTGGTTTTATATGGTTATATGCAGTGTAGTCTTCTACATATGTACCCTTGGACATAATCAAGTTCAAAGTGCGCTATGCTTTGAGTGGAGAAGCCTGGAATCTCGTATTTGACAGAAAGGTTAGCGTAGCATTCTTTTGTCTTCACCTTTAGTTTCTGTCTTAAAAGACTTACCTTAGCCTAGTGATGAAATGTACTCTCCACTATGCTTCAACAGACTGCTTTTACTATGGGAAGGAAGATAGAGCTGCAAAGTGGGTTCTTTCTTAGAGAAGTCTGCAAGGATTGCTGGCCTTAGACTTGAAGGGCTATGGAAGGAGATATCTTTGATTGCTGAGTAGGCCACGTGACGCACTGAAATACCCAGGTACTTTAGTTTCTGCTCATTATCTTCCCAACGGTGTCCTTTCCAGGTTGAGTATTTTGGCTCAGATTTTGAATTTCATCAACCCTAGTCCTTAACACCACGAACCCAGAACAAAGTTGTGCATTTCATTCATATATGTTTAATTTTTTAAAAATGCATTAAACTTCGCAGGCTGAGAGAGCTACACAATTTGAGAGCACATGTAGAGTCTGTTGTGAGACTTAAAAAATTTAGACCTGAAAGCGATTAAATCAGCTCATACAATCTGATGCTCATACCAGCATATGTACGTCATGTATGCACCAAGTTCAAAGGAAGCAATTGCTTTTGTGTTGATTTGTATATTATGCCAAAGGAAGAGAAATTCACCATATAGAGCGGTTGGATTAACATTGGACCCCGGTGGATTTTAATGGAATGTTCACAGTTGTCTGGGCACCAAGGACTACAATTAATGGTTATCCTACTGATAACTTTTGCTCTTCTTTTGTAAGGAAGAATTTTCTCTTTGGTAAGAGGGCTACCGATTTGAGATTTAAAAATTCTTATTTTTGTCAGCGTGATCTATGTGATGAACAATATAATATTAATTTACCACTCATAAGTGCAATTTTTCCTTTATGAGATATGTATTTGAGTTCCCAATTGATAAGAGAACAGTTGCATTGTCACTGTTATAGATTGACAGGTTTTGATGATGGATTTTTTTTTTTCCCCAATAATGTATCACTTTTCAAAAGCATTTTACGAACTTGATTATTCTTACAGAGTTGATTTTAATTTTAATTAAAAACATTCGCGTTCATCCTCACAACGGCAAACGGGCATATCTACCATTTCTCGAAGACAAAATCATTGTTAAAATGGGCCAATATACCTTTATTTCAAGCCTTTATTCAGGAATATGAATTAATTTTGAAAAGTGTAGAAGATTAATAGAAAAATTATATTGAACGAGATGGCTGCATTCACCCCATTTAGAACTAAAAAATATGCGATGAACTTTGAGGATTTCAGCATCATGGCAGTTACAGAAAGCAAGGCATAGAAGATAAGAGGCATTGGGGAAAGAAATGACAGATAAGTAACAGAATTAGAATGTGAAGGTAGACAATACCTACTTTTTCAATGTACAGGCTGTTCTAGTAATTGGTGAAGGCACACTTCAAAATGTTTGTACAAGAAGGTTCTCTCAAAATAAACTTTCAAACCCACTTTGTCATTCAGTCTTTCTCCCTCCTTTTTGCCATTTATGCCAAAAGGACCAAGTTAACATACAGTCCATAAAACAAAGTTCAAAGCCAAACAGACCAAATATAACAATCCATTGCAAGGCACAAAAAGCAAAAGGGCCTCACAGCATTCTTCTAGCAACCCTTCTCAGTGTCTTGGTGGAATTCTCAAGAAATTAAAGGGATAAACTTTACACAAACAGCTAATTATCCAAACTACATAAGCTAAACCACAAGTGGTATAAGTTTTGTATTCATCTGATCAGTGATAGTGAGTCAAATTAGGTAACTTGTACAACTTTTGCATTTTACTTAAAATTCAATGACTCAATTATTTAGGTGGGTTTATGAGACAACCTTACATTAAATTCAATGGACAAGAGGAGTATCTCTCTCCCTGTCTCTTCAGTTCATGCATTGTATTAAGAAGTTAGTGATTCTCAAAGCTTAAGCTGTTAAACATAGACTTAAAGTATGAATAATTAATATAATTTTTTTTAAAAAAATGGCCGTGAACACCACCCAAAAAAAGTTGTGGAAGCAAACTGGAAAGCGTGTTCCTAACTATAGAACTGCAAAAAGTCACTTTCACGGTGCGGGCAGTCTCTCGGTGAACCGATATGTCTATCCCAAATACCCATTGGGAAGCAAGTTTGATGATTGTCGTCGAAAACATCAAAGATAGAAACTGACAATAACGCTGCTCCCAGTATTGTATTATGCTTCCGCCCGCCATCCCTTCCTCTCCTTCTCTGGCTTACAGTGGGAACAGGGGGTGCCTTTCTGGCACCAATTTATTGTGTTGGAATAAAAATTGTTTCATTTTCAACACAGAAAAATTAAGCCAGTTTCTTAATTGTCAGTATTAGCCCATCATATATTACAATCTGTATATATCTTATAATCTGATCATGATCAAATTAAGTTATACAGTATCAAAGACATTCTCCAGCCTGCAGAATCCTATCATGAGCATCATCAACAAATCACACAAAAGAAGCAGGAAGCTGGAATTCATATAAAAGAAAGAAGTAAATCATCAGAGAAAATTAAGTCAAATATTAATTCAACTTTACTGATCATAAAGTCATTGCCAATTCAGCAGATCAGAATACAATCTGGTATAAACAGATACCCAAAAAATTACCGACAGCTGCAAGGGAAGAGTATTTGAGATTAACTTATTCTAATACACACACACATACATATATACAGACATATAATAACCATTTCAGTAAGTAGTAAGTCCTTCTGAATTCTGCCTTTCACAGTGTGGGGCCGCCATGGCTAGCTCTTTCCCTTGCAAGGATTTTAATCTGATACAATGAACCTGCAGATGAAGCAAGCTCCGGCAATTATGCCTAATATAACTAATGGCCACACACACACACTCTCTCTCTCTCTGTACAGAGTATAGACATACATATCTGATGATGATGATGATGCCATGAAGTAGATTAGGTGTTGGTGGTGAGGGAGGAGAGGGATTTGGAGAAGTCACTCAGAATCTGCTTGAAGACACCTCCTCTCTTCGGAGGCACCGTGGGCTTAAGGCCCTTCCCGTACTTCACCTGCTGGGAAGGGCCAGTTTGCGAATCCGGTCTACCGGGGTGGGCCTCATCGCCCCCTGTGGAAGAGCCATTCCTCTCGCTCATCCTCGATTTTGCTTCAACTAAATCCACAAAGAATGTTTGTCGATATGAAAGAAGTCAGTACACAGATGCTGAGAGCAGAGATCTTATCCTTATGGACCAAAGACTAGGGAGGATGGAGAAGAGCGGCAAAAGTAGTTCCGTACAGATACAGCGCGTGCGATGCTACAGTTCCAGTCTGGTGTGGTGTCCTCCCCCGGTCCGCGCCTGTCTGGTGAATACGAAATATAACGTTGAAGAAGAAAACTCTTATTTCATGAAATATTGCTGTAAAATTCAGTGTATTTATAAGTGTACATTTTACAGGATACCCTCGTTTCAAAAAAAAAAGTATGCATTTTTTCAAGTCATAATTTAGCAGAATTTTGTTTAGAAAAATAACAAAAATAGAATATTAAAACCTTGCTTTAAGGGTGGCCACGTGTAATCTTTTCTATTTTCTGAAAAAAAAAGTTACAATTAAAAAGAAAAAATAGAAGATGAAGCATTATTATATCATATATAACAAAATTGAAAAACCCCAATAGAATTCTGACTTCAAAATTAATTTACTGTAATGGAATGAAACACAAGGCAGTGACTCTACCAGCAGGAAATAATTTTGCGCAAACCGAAACAAACTGCCCATGTCATCGGTAGGGCTGCCTTGTCTGTAATGAAGCCCGACATCAGAAGCGTAATATAGTCTGATGTTAATATAATTTTGTCAGGAATACATGGGTCGAGAAAAAAAGTTAAACTTATTAATTGTCTAATGGTTAAAAATTATTATATTCATAATTTAATTTATAAATATTATAAATTTAATGATTTAAAAATTTTTAAATAAAAATTTTGTAAAATTTTGTTTATAATAATAAGAGTAAAATATGCTTCAATCTTTGAGATTCTTCTAAATTATATTAAACTTTATTTTAATTTAAAATTTATACTCTACTCCAATTTAACTATATTAAGTAATTTTCATTCAAGAATTATAATAAAATATTTCTATCTTAATTAATTTGCTATTATTTTTACATATTTTTTTAAGTAACTTTCAAAAATTAAAAAAATTAGTTATAAGAACCTTTCATTTATGTACTTATGTTAAAAGTTTTTTTAAACAAAATATACAAATTAATCTCTTAAAAATACAGTTATAACCATTTTAGTCCCTTATACATTTAAATTATTCAATTGGTCATTGAAAAATAAACAAAGCATATAAAATGGTTCCTCAAAGATTGGTTCATATTTAAATAAATCCTTTACAGATTTAGTTCCATCAATAGTCCTCCAAAGTTAGAAATCACCTCTAATTTAGTTCCTCATAAACCCTAAATGCTAAAATTATAAACCTTAAATCCTTAAATTTTAAACCCCTGAACCATAATCCCTAAACACAAACCTTAAATTTTAAATCTTAAATTTTAAAATTTTAAAACTCTAAACCCTAAGATCATAGTCCTAAACCATAACCCTAAACAAAAACCCTAAATTATAATCAAATACCTAAACCTTAACAAGAGATTTAGAATTTAAAGTTTTAAAATTGTAAGATCTAAGGGTTAGGATTTATGGTTTAAAACCTTACAACTTTTTAGTGTTAAAGTTTTACAATTTATGATTTAATGTTTTACATTTAAGGGTTTGGGGTTCAAGGTGTAAATTTTAGGGTTTTAAAATTTTAAAGTTTAAGGATTTAAAATTTTAGAATTTTAGGGTTATCATTAGGGTTTTTATGGTTTTAAAGTTTTAAGGTTTGAAATTTAGGATTTAGATTTAGGTTAATGTTAAAGGATGAAATTGGAGTGATTTCTATTTTTTGAGGACCAATTGATGAAAAATTTTAATAATAATAGAATTTTAATATTTTATTAGATTAAAACTTAAGAATAAAGAAATAAAATCCAATTTTTAATTTAATAAGAATATAAAAAGAATATTGTAATAATCTAATAATATACTAATATAAAAGAATATTCTAAAATTAATACTCTAATTTTTAAAGAATAAAGAAAAAATAATATTAAAAATTTTTTGAGTTAATTTAAATTTTTGTTGAGACTTTTTATCTTTTACTTTAGAAGTATTTTCAAAATTTTCGGTTCAAAAAAGTATAGATTACTTTGTATTGTATTAATTGAATCAATGACTATTCATGATTTCATAATGGAATCAATTACATACCAGTTCCAAAGGACCAATTAAATAATCATATATTTAATATTAATTAATTATTTAATTTATTGAAAATTTAAAATATTAAATACTAAAATCTTAAATTTTAAATCTTGAAATTGTAAAATTTAAAACACGAGACCCTAATAAATTAAGTTTTAACATTTAATATTCAGAGTTATATAATTTAGGATCTAAGTTATAAATTTTTTGTTAATTTTTAATTTTAGGTTTAAGGTTTAATTTTTCAATTTATGATTTAGGATTTATGAGCAAGGTTTCATGCCATGTTATATTTAGGGTTTAAAATTTTATGGTTTAAAATTTTAAAATTTTATATATATTTAGGGTTTAGAGTTGTAAATTTTAAGGTTTATTATTAAAGATTTAAGGTATAATATTTTATAATTAAGTGTTCAGATTTATGACATAGGCTTTCAAGTTTAAGATTTTAGTATTTAATACTTTAGATTTTAAGATTAAATAATTTATAAACTTTGATATTAAATAAATTAATTAGTTAATAAAATTATTAAAGAAAATTAGCTTTTCATAATAAAATTTTTTTTAAATCTTTTAGCATAATTATTATTTGTGTGAGGTCTTTATAATTATATATAAAAATTATATCAATTTATGTAAAAGATCAAAAATATTTTATTAAAATTTTTAAATAAAAATTAATCAACATATTTAAATTAAAATAAAATGTTAATTTTGAACAAAAATAAAACTTATAATCATTTTAAAAAAACTTCACAAGAGTGAAATGTATTTTAGTATCGATGAAACAATTAACCCCGCCGTAAATAACTCTATTAAAACCTTCCCACCTTTACAACACGTTGAAAAACTACGTACTCCGTAACCAAAACCCCGGCGTGGTTCCCTGTAACCCAGTTCAAAATTCGTTGCAACCCTTGTAGCCCCTTGTAGCCGCTTCACCCTACAGATAGCTTCCAGTAGATAGCCCGGTTCAGTTTGGGCTGCAGCTTCAATTTTTTAGTGTCGTACTCCTCCTTAATCATTAATATTATATATTGAGAGGCTTAGTTATATATTTAGTCCTTTTAATATTTAAATTGTTTAATTTTTCTCTTTTTTATTTTAATTGTTTTAATTAAGTCCTTCTGATATCTAAATTGATTTAATTTCATCCTTTTTTTTTTTCAATTGTACTAATTTAATATCCCTAATATTCAAATTATTTTAATTTTGTCTCTTTATTTTATTTATGCCAAGTTAATTCATTAATAATGAAAATAATAATTAATTTTAACTGTAAATATTATTAAATCATAAATCCTATAAAACTTAAATCTTAAATCATAAAATTTTAAACTTTAAAATATTAAATTATTAAATTTATAAACCTAAATCCTAAAATTTAAAACCTATAAATCTTAAATTTTAAACATAAAATTTTAAACTTTAAAATTTAAACTCAAAATTTTAATTTATAAATTTTGGATTTTAGAAATTTTGGATTTTCAAAATTATATTAATTTAGATACTGAAAAGACCAAATTAGTGCAATTAAGAGGGATACATTTGAAACAATTTAATTACTAAAGAAAGTAAAAGTGTAATTAAACCATATATATGTATATGTATTATTCATACATAAATAGATATACGTACCATAATATTTAGTTTTATTTAAAATTAATTTTAATAAAATTAATTAAATTTAAATGATTTTATATTATTAATTTATATAAATTTTAAATATAAATGTTTTACCTATTATTAAAACATTAAATAGTAAAGGTTGTGGCTTGGGTCGTTGGGTGGAAAGCGGCTTTGAAAGAAGGGAAATGTTGCTCCCGTTATTTGGAGCAACATCTTTCTTATAATCACAGCCATAGCTCGTTGATTTTTTATGTATTTTGTATTTTAATTTATAAAATTTAATAAAATTTAATTTATTTTGCATTATTTAGGCACAATAGAGTACAAGACATAGCAGTTGAACCACGAGAGTAGTTGCCACTGTCTTTTCCCTTACTATACTTTGGCTCCTAAGCCACTCCGTCTCGTGCTCACGAGAGCCCTGTTACATTCATGTTTTGGGGCGTACTTGTCAGCACTGATACCCTTACGTACTAAGGGCTATTCATTTTCTACATCTTGAGAGAAACAAATGGTGAAACGCACCATTCACCATTTGTATTTCTCCCAACGGAAGCCCATGGACCACATAAGAATGTAGACATATAATTTTCCGTATTTGTTGAGTATATATGAGAGAGAGGTAAACAGTAAAATTATTGTTCACCTCTCTTTTTGTATGTACTCAATAAGCACGTCTAAGATTTTTCTCTTATGATCCACCTCTCTAAGTTAGAAGCCACCACCGAAACGGAAAAGTAGAGGACAGCCACACGTAGAACAATCATTAATTAAAGAAATGGAGTCAACTAACGTGTAGTTGAATAATTTTAATGAATTATAAAGTCTAGCGTGAAAATTAGGCACCCTTCAATTCAACCATATCTTATCTCCTTTGTTTGAAATGTGTTACTTACTTTGCTGATAAATGGTATTCTCTTGATGCACAAAATGAAGCTTCCACGCCTGACGCACACTTGATGTCACATAAGGCTCACAATCACATGATGAAAATGTGCTCAATTATGCAGACTTATTTTATTCTTGAGAAAGAATCTTGAGCTCTACAACTTCAACTTTGATGCAGTCCAAAGGCCATCCATCTGGCAAACTGATCCCAGTTTTCAAGGCATTCATGCGCCATCAGCGGGGTCATTATCCCAATTTGTTTTAGATTTAGTTGTCACAAGACAAGAAAAATCAGAGTATGTGCAATTCTATAAACGACACTTTTTTGTTTCTGAAAAGCGAGCACAATTATCTCATGTCATGAAGGACTAAGTAATAGGCATGCGTACAACAAATTTCTATTCAAACTGAGATGGAAGATTCTGAAGAAATATATGACTTTATTATTATATATATGAAATGGAAGAAAGCAATAAACAGCTGCTTATTTGACAGCTTATTTTCTTGGAAAAAAAGAAAAAAAAACGTGATAGAATACTGTTGTGGAAAAAAGTAATCAATGAATGCCTATTTGACATGCTGGACCATTAATTTCCTAAGCAAAACGATGAAATTTCAACAGCTAAATCAACACGCAAGAGCAATAGCAGTCGTTATATGCAAGGACAGTGAATAGACGGCGATTGACAAAATCAGTTAACCCACACTTATATAATCATATTAAACGACGGGTATATTACTTGATATTAAAAATTGATTAATTTTTAATAGACAGTGATTGACAAAAGCAATTTTTTAATTTTGAATACTATGAATGCATTAAAAATTGAAAAGAAAGAAAAAAGAAGATGATGAAGCAGATACTGTGAACGCCGACGTTGCTGCAGCAGCGGCCGATTCATGGGTGGCCAGGGGCCAAGGCAGCAAATGCTGAACATTCGGACGATCTAAGTATGACATCTTCCTGCTTACGCCATCAGCTTAATCAACCGACAAAGCCATGATTAACACGGCTAAGTTGGAGAGTTACATCAGAAATTATTCAGAGAGAGCGCGATACATAGCTGTGTTAATGTATCGCATTCACACTTTCCTCTTTCTCTCTTCTAAAAATATGTTTCAGACAGTGCCTTTTAACTTCTTGGTAGAATTTGGCTGGTTTTAGTTGGGCGGCGGTGCCAGCCATCATTAATTGTAGATACAATGATATTTATTGAAGAATTTGTTCCAAACAAAGGGAGCATGCTGTGTCCTTGAAAGGGTCAAGATAGACTTTATGCCGCGGAGTTATTTCTATTGAAACATTTAGTGTCCATGAAAAGGATCAAACTTCTATACCTAAAATAAAGTTGTGGAAGTGTTTTCTTTTCCATCAAAAGTAATTGCATAGCTTAATTACCTCCTATTTTGTAATTAAAAAATGAAAATGAGCGATTTCATAATCATATATACCATTTTCTGTGAAGCAATATTGCATTGCTTAAACAAATATTTTCATGATTAACGCAGAAGAGAGCAAGGCAACTCTCATAAATTTAATCTTGTTAGATTAGGTGTGTCAATCTTATTAAAGAAATTAAGTACTATACATTTTATATTATAGTACAGTGATAATCGATATTATTTTGAAACTTCTTTATTTAAAATCTGAATTTAAATCCAAAATGTCTTTATCAAGTGATTTGCTAGCATTCTTATTACCAAAAGAAAATCAAATATGGCACCTTATAATGTGAACACAAGAAAATGTGTAGGAGAAACAAAAATCGAAGGATGAGGGCAGCAAGACAAGAAAATCATACATGCCGCCCCATATTAAATAAGACGGTGTCGGTGCTTAAACAAGTCCTTCTCGTAGTCCCCACACGGCTGCAGTTGAACATTACTCCGCAAACGAAGCTTTCATGGCAGCACACATATGTACTGATGCAATAGCTAGCTAGAATAGCAACCCAACGACTGACACTCCCAACCAAGTCTGCAATTGGTAATACTAAACGTCTCAATCAAAGACTGATGGCAGGTGTTGTAATTTTCTACTACCATATTAATTTGCTGATATATATAACTCTGAACATACATTTTAATGCCAATCGTTTTCTCTAATTGCAACATTAATTATGTACAAATTACAATACATTACAGTATACGCCCTAATTATTTGGTTCTCACTAATAACACCCATCAATTATTAAAACCAATCACTAATTAATTAGATATTTCTCTTTAAGATGACAGTAAGTGCTGCATTCTTCTAAAGCACTCTCAATTAAATATATATTAGACCACAGGAAAAACAAAACAAAAAAAGAATAAAGCCAAACAAAACTACGCATTTGGTTCTAATTCCTTTGTTGATTTTTGTGCAGCTACATGGGGCTTCCACTTTCAGTGTAGTTGGAATGGTATAGAAGCCCCCCAACCCCCTTTGAGGGTTGGTTTCGTTCATAGGAAAACAGAGCAGCAATAACATCCACCACTACTTTCAACAATTATTCACTTCGCTAATTTGCTCGAGCAGGAATTACAGTTGCTCCGAACTTGTGCAGGTGGCTGAGCCTTGTGTCTGGGTTGGTCTGCCATATGATGGCTGAATCCATCCACTCCATCTTCTTCTGTTTTTTCTTGTACTGTTGGATATGACTGGCTCTTTTCCTTGTTCTGGGACATTGTTGTAAATCTGTTTGTATGTCTGGCTGTCTGTCACGCCGAAAAAGGAATTGCATTTGTTGAGGACGACAGTAGGGCAGCGGACATAACATCATGCTATGACAAAGGAAGATCTATGGGCCCCACACTCCTGGAGAGCATAGCAGCGTAAAGGACGAGGAAGTACCTCCGAAAGCCGTGGGATCACCAAGTTGAACCATGAATTGTACGTGGCCCTAGGCGCACAATATGGTGCGCAGACCCAATGGCAAGGATAATCAATGTAAATGCGCACGTGTGTTATACTCAGCTGCCCAAACATGATACTTTCTAGGGAGTTGCAATCAGCTTTCCCAAACATTATGAACAACTGAACATGTTTTGACAAAATCCTCCTTCACGGCAGCCACATTCTGTCTTTAGACTATTTACCCAGTCCGATTCACCCTGAATCCTAATTAAAGCGGGCAGTGATATGCAACTTTGCTTTGTTAAAAAAATATTAATTTATTTTATATTTTTAGGTAAAATAAAATGGAGTGATATGATAAGTTAATATAATTTTATAGGTAAATATATTAGTTCATCTTATAAATTTTAGATTAAATAACGTAAATCTTATAATTTTAGTGAAAAAAATAAACACAAATTCACCCTACTATTTCGGCGAGGCTAAATATACTCAATTTATTCTGACATCTTTATCTATATCACTTTAAATTTTGGAGTTATATACTACATTTTCTTTTAACAAATTTTGTCTACCATATTTAATGACACAACTAATCAGCAAAAACAAAAGAGATGATTTCACAATCAGTTGTCGTATATTATTTGCGCACATCTAATGTGATACTATTTTTAATGTTTTAATATATATGGATCTAACCGTATGCAAATTAATCAATATATTCGACATCATATTTCCCAGTATAAAAATTATGTGACTCTAAATAATGTAGAGCTATCATTTCCTTCCCAGACAACTTTTCTCCTTTTTCTTTAATGTACTCTACATTTCATTTGTGTTAACACTAGAAAAAATAGTAAAATTGTATATCTTCCTCAAATTAATTAATCTAAGCTCTTAGGTTAACTTGGGCTTTGAATCCTCTGACCTTGCTATTTTAAAATTTTGGTAATTTTTAAAATCTTTTCATATTTTTAATTTATGTTTTTATTAATTTTTTAACCCTCCTTTTTCTGGGCCTTTTTCTAACTATAATCACTAACTTTGTCAAAGAATGTGTTACCTTGACAGATTGGTGGCTCTCATTCTCCATTAGTTGAATGATTGTACATGAACCGCGTCTCTCTACACTGGGTTTGGTGAAAGACAGTGGGAGAAAGGGAGAAGGGCAAGAACTGTAGGTAAGAGACCGACGTAAAGAAGAAACAAAAAAGAAAATAATATCACTATCAATTATTTTTGAAAAATATGTGTATATAATTTTACATATTATATATATAAATAAATAAATTATAAACTATAAAAAATTTATACTTCTAAAATAATGCACATAACTAAACTTATTCTTTTATTTTTCTTGAGTTCTATTTATAAATAATGGGCATAATGGAACTGATCTTTTGAAGCAGGTGACGTGACGGCAGATGTTTTTGGACTTTTTTTTAATTTATTTTTAAATTTTATTATGTATATCTTTAAATATATAAATTTTATATTTTTATATTTTTAATTTATTTTTACATATATATATATATATAATATACAGAATTATATATCCATATAATTTTTCAATATTTTTTCTCAATCAATAAATATCATAGCATCAAGAAAGGAACGTAGACGCTAACAAGGCAGTACGGAGAGTCATAATCATAGGCCGTTCATTGAATGTCTTTGTAATTCGGACTTGGAATCATTAATAGGTTTGGGATATGTGTTTCTGTCCCACCATGACGCCCACAATTCCCAACTCTGCCCGCAACACTTTCTTCTTTCTTTTTATTTAAAAAAAAAAAAAGAAAGCGATTGGAATTGAATATGTAGGTCAATCTCTGCTCTGTCCAATCAACCTGCATACGTCCGTAAATGGCTGATGTGGAAATTCGCTTCATTTCAGTTTGAACCAGCCACACAGAATAAATATATATAATTTTTTATTAATTTATATTTAATTTAGATAATATATAAAAAAAATTTTGTTCAAAAAAATTATATTCATTTAAGTGATTTTTCTATTTTAAAAAAATTATTTTTTAACTACCCATTAAAAAATATTTAGATTTCAAATAAAAAAAACTTCATTAAATTCAAAACTTTTTTATTACAATTTAAGCATATATATACTTACACAGCATTGTAAGGAAAATATATTTGGTCCGACTGTCAAAGTGAACACTTAGTATCTCAAGTTCAAAATCTTACATGTCCATCTTGTTAGACCTAAAATTATTTTCATTTACTACCAAAAAGTTTGATATTACTAAAACATCAATTTTTATATAAAAATTAAAATTCATCGGTAAAGGCTTTTGACAAAAAATTTATTAAAATAATTTATTTTTATCAAAAAATTTATTCTTTAATAATATTAAAATTTTTATAATAATTATAAAATAAGTGTTGATAAAATGATTAAGGGCTAACCATCGCATTTAAAGTAATAAGGTGACCAAAGAAACTAAATTGGCCCCTCTGTAAAAGGGGGACATCATCAACTTCAATGCTGATCCAAAGTCATACGATGAATAGAGATACAAACAAAAAACAGTTGGCATGCCACTCCCTATGATTTCTTCACTCATTTCTCAAATAATATATTTATTTGTGGCTGCCGGCCATATCTGTGGTTGTGAGGGAATGTGCTTAGGCTAAGGAATGAGGCATTTGTCAAAGATGCTTAACCAGATAGATGGAAAGATGAGTCTAAATAAGATAAGAAGAAGACAATTTTCCCAGGACCGGTAAATGAACAAATCAAAAAATTCCATGTAATGTATGCTCAATAGTCAATAGTGGAATACCAGTTAAGCAGGTCTTTGCTAGTTGCTTGTTGTTTTCTAGTGTCTCTACCCCTAAGCGCAGCCGCGTGTTTGGCTATGTAATCCTCTCATGAAAGCCTAATAGCAATTGATTGGACATGCACACAGCAGAGCTCATTAATCACCTTATCTCTGCCCACATGAAGTTTTTTTCAACTTTGCTCCAAATCCCATCTTGTACGCCACATACCTTCGTTTTCCTTTCCAATCAACCAAATTATGGTGATTAAAGTGGAAATAGATCAGGTTTTGCTTTAAACAAGTTAGCATAGATAATGATAGACAAAATCCATCAAATTACAAAATAGACAAACAGACCCACTAAGTTAATTTATCAATTACAAAATATATAATTTTATACAAATTTATAAAATATGCAACTTCAAATATAAATTATTAAAATTTATATATTATTAAATAAAACATGCCAAACTGCAAGTTTACAAGGTCAGATTTATCAAAATAAGCTTATATCTATATTCTAAATGTGCTTATTTTAAAATTTAGGTCTTTCTTAAACTATAAACAAGCCAGAACTCTAAGAGACTATCTGATTTATTTCCACCCTTACTCGTAACACAACAAAAACACAAATCATTTAGTACCGAAAACAAGAACAAACTCAATATATCTCTATAAAAGGTATTTGGTCTCTATCCCTCTTTTTAATTGACTTTAAGAGCGAAGCCAAGTACTCGCCCAACCAAAAATCTTTAAAGGGAAATATAGATTCAGCCATTAAAGAGAGAATACCCCGTGATAACGACAGATATACAACTGAACCGACCCAACTTTCAAAATCAACCCTAACTACTCCATGTCAGAATTATTGTGCCAATCAAAACATAAGACTTGAGAGTAAAGCATCCCATTTCCATACGCACTCTTTCCCAACATTTCAAAACACAGTGACTCCATCCTATGTCTCCAATAAAAGCTGTCCAATGTTTTTCTGTGATCATGTCTGGTTGAGTGGATTTGGATGCACCAATTTACTCTTTAATTTCTCTTCCTTCTAAACTCTTTCAACCAAACAAAACTTTGCATACATATGCTCAAATATGTAAATTGTTCCTTCATTCTCTAATAAATGATCAACGAGTTCAATTCTAACAGTTTTTTTTTTCTTAAAAAAAATTTATGGATCCTTCAATTGTCTTTGACAAACACAAATCAAAGACACAATAATCATGGTTTCAAAAAGAGTTGTCATTGCTTTAAGGGAAGTTATACTAATTTGCTTGAACAATAAAAACAAAGTGAAAGATAAATTCAACATTATCTACTAATTTTTCAAACAATATTTAATTAAACATGCAAAGGGTATGTTACGAAATATTTTTTTTGAAAAATATTAACCAAAATATAAAAGGAAGTAACCACACTCTTGTACTCTACTTAAATTGCTTCAATTGAAATCGACTGAACTAGATTAAACAATGCTTGGAGTTCCCTTATAGATAGCTAGGTAACTAATTAGTCATCACCTAAAAAAATGGGAATATTATTAGACTTTTGCAAATCCATTTTCACATCAACAGTTTGATATATCTTTTTCAAGCTATCAGAGAAGGAGGAGACATTCATTGACCCCATAACACCTTTTGCATATACGTCCCATGGTGGATTATAGGGGATTGTTGAATGAGACAAATTAAATATGATGAATTATTCTGACTTTGTTTTAGCTTTGAATTAAAAGTTTGAGTTTTGAGTTGTCATTACTTTAAATGAACTTATACTAATTTGCTTGAACAATAAAAACAAAATGAATGATAATTCAACATTATCTACTAAATTTTCAAATAATATTTAATTAAACACACAAAGGGTATGTTACGAAATATTTTTTTTCAAAAATATTAACCAAAATATAAAAGGAAGCAACCACACTCTTGTACTCTACTTAAATTGCTTTAATTGAAATCGACTGAACTAGATTAAACAATGCTTGGAGTTCCCTTATAGATAGCTAAGTAACTAATTAGTCATCGCCTAAGAAAATGGGAATATTATTAGACTTTTGCAAATCCATTTTCTCATCAACAGTTTGATATATCTTTTTCAAGCTATCAGAGAAGGAGGAGACATTCATTGACCCCCATAATACCTTTTGCATATACGTCCCATGGTGAATTACAGGGGATTGTTGAATGAGACAGATTAAATATGATGAATTATTCTGACTTTGTTTTAGCTTTGAGTTAAAAATTTGAGTTTTGAGTTGTTTTTATTAAAAGAAGTTTAATTGAACAGCTTTCATCTCAAATACAGATTTAGTAATAGGGAAAATCCTGACAAGAATCTAAAAACAAAACATCCTATTCATTTTAATAAGTACTAAATTTGCAGGATCTTTTAGACTGAACAACCATCTTTGGTTGATTGCTGGTTTCCTTGAAAGTCCATAGAAGTAAGAAAGAAAAGGCTGGGCCCCAATTACAGATTAACTTTTTTAGGTTAAAAAACTAAACTTGGATCTAATATAGTAAGTTTTCTTTAATGATATATCTTTCTTTTTTTATTTTTTGAGGGTTTAATGATATATCATTGGAAACAAGATAAAACTGCCATTTCCTTACCAAAGACAATATCAAAAAGTTCAACTCTTTCTTTATCATCATTCAAAACGAATACATTAAATTTCAAAACTTGAGATAGCAGACAAACAAACACGACATATTCCAAGTGATGGGTGGGTCAGTCTCTCAAAGGAACGGATAGAATTTCATTCAGAAGTAGAAGAAAGACTAAAAGAAGATCAAAATGTAGATACGCTTTGCTAAGCCATGGGCACGCGCTGCATCCCATTAGGAACTTGAGTTCCCTTCGACCAGATTCATTTCCGAGTTGAGTTTCTCCAAAATCTCTTGAATAGATTGTTCTGTCTCCTAAGCGTCTAGATTAAGGTAATTGATCTCTAATTATCACATGATCTTATCTCAGTGTTAAAGCCTTACTATTGGATAATCTCCCGGGGACCACTAGTTTCTTTCGTTTGGTGTGACACAGGAAAGATCAAGTCAAAAGCAATTTCAATATAATGCAAGTCTGCCCTTTATCTAAGCTTCACCATCTTCCTTCTTTCTTTCTCAACTCCTTCTAAACTTAATTATACGTATTTTTTTCTTATAAAGCTTAGCAAATGGGAGACGCTTCCGAGAGATTGGAGATTGAAAAAAAGAATTTTTTTTTTCTGCTTTTCTTATCTGTTATCACCATTCACTGGTTGATGTAATGGTTTTAGGGGAAAATTTTTTGGTGCTGGTGCAACTTTTTTCTGTATTGTAAATGAGGGCTCATGTCACTAAACTAAACTAACATTGATCTAGTGATCTTTCCACCCTCTGCTATGAAGTGACCCAAACAGTTTCAAGGTTTAAATATCATCAAAATCATGATTTATGCTCTCATTTTAACCTTTCTGGGTTCTATATAATAGTCATCAAGTTAACGATATCTTAAGCTAATACTACTTTGTTATGGATTGTTTTGATCAATGATATAGGCAAACCCATGTCATGGTGACTAATTCAAAATTTCTAATTATCATAACATTGAAGAATCAAGGAGATTACTCAGCAGATACCTATTAATTTCCTTAATTATGGAGTAAGGAAGTAATACTTTCAAATTAAACTTGACTGTAAACTTTTACTAGCAAAAGAACAGACCAAACTCTTGACAACATTAAACACAACTTTCCACTAGATGTCAATCCTAAGGGCCAAAACTGGGAACATACTAAAAGAGTTTGATAGGCCAAGGAATGAACGAACAAGAATGATAGGGATATGGCCTGAAGTTGGTGGCTTTGGTGCTAATTTCTCAAGCAAGTGGGCCTTCACATACTTATGTTGCTCCTTTTCTTATTTTTTTATTTATTATATTTGTCACCTTCTTGAGCTTTCCGATGCCCGGCATCGCCACTGACCCGCCATGTCAGGATGTCCAGAAGACACGGAATACAACATTTTCATGCAACCAAACCCAGTTTCAGAAGAAAGTTAGAACTGAACTTCAGAAGCCCATAATCAGCTTGTACGGTCTAGCATATCCAGTTCAGTGCACTCTCGGAGATGCGGAGCTAAACTCGTACATACACATTTCGTATACAATAAGTTGAAAAGTTATCGTTCGTTGCCCCGTTTCGTATTGTCTCGGCGCTGGGCTCATAAGGAGGCCAACGCTTTCGTGAAAATCTGTGGCCCCCATCTTAAAACGCGTTATCGAAAACGATTGATGCGCTTCTCAACATCCAACATGATTTTTTTTTATTATTATTATAGCATTCGTTAATTTCTGCACTGTATTTCCCAAATTGGTTTGTTTCCAGAGTTTCAGCCAATGCCCGTCACATATTTTATTACAAGCCATAGTGAATTTGATTATAATTGGAAATTCCTGGTGGGACACAGATGCCCCATTATAACATATTGGATAGCTCCGGACGATATGTAGTTTGATTCAACGTTTTCTTCAAATGCTCTGTTTTCAAGATATTCTATTTCGACAAACTGGGTTTCGTCAATGATACTTTAGAAATTCCCCAGACACATTTAACTTAATTATTAAAAATACTTGTTTCAATAATGGGTTCTCAAATTTTACGAAGGATCTCATCTTTTCATATGTAGAGTTACCAGCGTCGCCTCAAGCCATGTAAGAAAGCTCTGTTTTGAGCAGAGTTTGATATAATTAGATGAGGGCGTATAGCTGATAAAGCCCATGGAGCGGAAATAATTGGCCTCCATCGGTTTAAGTTAAATCACTTGAAAGCCAAAAGCGCGCAGTGTCAAAAGCAAGACAATTAAGTGAAAGTAGTAATAGAATTATTAAAATCGGTGAAGCAAAGAACTGAGTTGAAAGAAGAATTAAAAGCAGAAACTAAAGCTTTGTACTACATTAAAGCCCAATCAAACAAAAAGTCATCATCTTTATTATCCACAAAGACTAAGAATTTCATACCATTTTTACTGAGATTGATATGGGCATACGGGTTTGATCTTTCTGCTGCCCGGGGCGCCGACCATTAAGTTCTTGTCGAAGCAGCAGCCATCAACGTTGCCCGGTGCGTTTTCTTCAGAGGAAAACAAACCAACGATGAAATTGACTATAGCCTCGAACATCATTCGCTTCACCGACTTTCTGGGAGCAGGAATTACAGTAGCGTTTATCTTTCGCAGGTGCTTGAGCCTTGCCTCCCACTTGGCCATGTCTGTTTTGGGGGAATCCATCGACATCGACTTCTTCTGTTGCGCTTCCTTATAGCAGAACACGATGGTTCCAACTGGGTTCAGCTTCGACACCATTTTCCCCGGTGAATCTCTCCGTGTTTTGCGTCTTGCGCTGTAATTTGTCTCTCTTGTGAAGAAAGTAAATTTATAACTCTACATCAACGAAGTGTGGTGGGTGTGCCTGGATGTAGAAAGAGACAACAGAGATGGATGGGCCCAATCATTTGGGGAAAAAAAAAAAGAAAAGAAAGGATCAAAAGTATCCCCAAACACATAATTCTTCTGACACGTGGTTCCCTTCATAAACTGGGATGTGGAAAACTAGGACTGGGATGGTCATCACTGGGATATCGGTGGGTGGAGAATCGGCCCTCTTCAATGTGTCGATTCTGAACACACGCGTTTTGGTAAATTTAGAGCAAATTTTGATGACTGCAGGTGGAACCGCTGAATATTGCTTCAGCTTCACTTTCTTTAGGCTCATCGCGTGCCCAAGTGAGAAGTGACCCATTGGGCAACCATAACGAGGCTGAGCCGATTTAGAAAGAAAGAGTACCAGGACAGAGCGGTGGAATTCTACAATCTCGTGGTTGGCTATTCCAAGGGATTTCGGATGTTTCCAAACATTAACTAATTTGGAGGTTGTGTTGTGTTCGGCAGCTGATCCAAGCGTGACAAGAGAGGCCTCTTAAATCCGATTTTGGAAGGAAGCTGCCACGTTTCTGCTGCAAAAATGGGAAAATCTTCGTTGGGTAAGACACAAACGTTCAACTTCTAATAATCATCAATAAACGGAGAACGACTAGATCTGCTTTCTGCCGGTGGTTAATTTGCTGCGCCGTGCTGCTGCTACGTCATGTCTAGCAAAGAAGAGCACAAAATAGGAAGCCGCATTGATGTGACATAATTCAAGCTGTAGCAACTGTACTGTAATGGTAAAAGTTGAAGATCCTGATTTATCGAAGTTTCAATTCAACAAAGTGATATCTACTCGTCTTTTCTTCGTCAAAATATTATCTTGGCCAAACAAAATTGGTCTTCACAGATTTGATACGCAATCTGTACCAGATAGAAAGGCCACTACAATCTACAAAGACAATCAAGAGTCACAATTATAGTTCAGTCCCACCAACATACTTCAATTTTTCATCCATTGTTCCTTCGTTGACTCGTGTTTCGCCGGCCAGATGCAAAGTATATTGAGCAGTTAATATGTAATCGTAATTCCTTGGTTGCCCCGTATCTTTCTTTAATCGAAATTTTTTTATTTATATTATATTTGGGATTTTTAATAATTTGATGTTTCTTCCAATCAAATTGTTTCATGATCTCCGTCACCAGCTCAGACTGACGTCTGTTTTTGTTACCAAGGTTGTCTGCGATTGATGAAACTCTACGGCGCTTGACGTGACTAATACTGTTCGGAACATTACATTACCCACAACACAATAAAAGGGAGGGACAGCAGATCAGAATCATTAAAAAAAAAAAAAAACAACCAATTTTGGGCCAATCTTGTCTACACCCATAGATACTAATAAGATTCACTATCAAAACGTCAACAAAGTGTGCGATCGCACACCATTTTGTTCTTTTTGGCTGGCAACATGTGCCACCTCTTTGATTTGAAGCACGGTTCTGTTTTCTCAATGACCATCAACTACTGCCGTTTGTTTCTCCTCTGCTTCTGTGTTTGTTGCGGTCTCTTGCCCACTTAAGCTCTGTTTCCTTATCATTTCCGCTCTTGTTCCCTTGTTCTTGGACCTGCGTCTAAGGACATGAGGCCACCACCTAATAAAAATTCAAAATTTGTGAAAGAAAAAATATTTTTTTATTAAATTTTAAAAAGGAAAGAGCAAATGGAGACGAACATGAGCACCAAGGTCAACCAAGCAGCGAAGAAGTAAGGCTCAGGGTCTGGTCAGTTACGACGGGTAGCTCTTACCAAATTAAATTTTTTTAAATATTTGTTTATTAAAATTAAAATTATTATATTTTATATATTAAAAATAAAATTTATTATTTTGAAAACATAAATGACCTTTCTGAAAAATTTTCCTCCCAAATATTCTCCGTAGTCCATGTCTGTTAGAAAGTTCAATCATATCAACGTAGACTGATGGCACTCAAAGAGGCTCCGTGAGGGCTGGGGTCTGGTTTATCTCATGAAAATGTATGATGTACAGTCCACCGTTGAAATAGAATACATGTCGTGGTGATCCTTCGGAATTTTGATTTGATTGGAAAAAAAGTCACATCACATCAGATTAGACAATTTCTACAGACAATAGGATGTTAACTTTGGCTGCGTGTAACACTGAAAGTAAAGTCATACATAAAAGGTTCGAAATTGATATCGTTAAAATCTTTTATCCATATGTCCAGTTATATTTTTTTATGTGGTTTAAAGTAAATTTATTAAAATAATATTTTAAAAAATAAAAAATTTAGATAAAAGAAATAAAAAATATCAATAAAATTATAAATATAAAATATAAAAATTATTTAATTTGTATATATTTTATATTTTTTTATTTTAAAAAATTTTTTGTCCTCATGGGAAGTATACATATAATATTTTTTTTTAAAAATAACGCTGACTTTCAAATTTATATAAGTATTATACCATTATATAAAAAAAATAAAAGAAGTACATTTTTATATGCTTTCTTTTTTCAATGTATTAAAGGTTCGACGTGCTCAAATGGGATGGGATTTCCATCCTTGTACGGTTTTCGTCATTTAGAATATACTTGTAGCTGCGGCTTACCGGTAGCAAACCAGCAGAATTTGTCAAAATATTTTTTTAATGGATAGAATATATCAGTTGTTAATATAAAATTTTTATCAGAAAAATATATTATACAATTTGCAACAAATTAAGCTATTGATAATATTACTATCTGCGAAACCGCTAGTTGTTTTGCCTGTAAATTTTTGGTGTCTTTTAGCAGAAAGATGACGCGAAAGTTTTTGACTATTTTATTGACAAATGTGTGCATTTGCAAGTGAAATTAGATTTATTTTAACAACCAAAGCAAATCTTGTTGAAAGTCTATTCATAAAAATAAATTTATTTAATTTTATCAGTAAATATTTTAGTTATCAGAAAAATTTATTAAAAATTAAGTATTTTCTATTAGTGTTACCTGTTTGACTTGAATCAGGCCATTCTGCAGGATTTTGGCGGCACGTGCATGATTGAAGAATCTGAGCCTCTCATCAAATTAGGTGTGGCCTGTTTCAGTTGAATCAGGCCATTCTCATCGTAAATAGCCCTCAAGCTCATTCCCTCCAAATCCGTGCAAACGGTTATACCCATGCATTCCCGCGTAAATTGACTTTTAAACCATTTCAAAATAAATACTTCACTGCCCAGTAATTATTTATTAGCATAATATATATATATATGTGTATAGTTTTGATGTTTTTGGAAAGTACTTAATCTGTTGATAGCTAAACTATTCATTATTGAATTCTAGATATAATTAAGTTGATCCAACAAAGATAGAGCTGTCAAATTTGTATTAATCATATGCGCACATTCTTAAATATGTTGTTTGGGGGTAAGTAATTAAGTCCATACAAGTTTCATCTGTTATTTCTCTTTTGATTTGAAACTTGTGGTTGGAATCAAACAACAAGAGCTGTCCCCAGCCAGTTTAAGCACCGAATTTGATTATGATGCGCAGTCAAGAGAGGCGGCCCCCTACAAGAAACCATGGATGACAATAATTTCATGTGGATTTTGCACCAAAGGAACAACAGGTTCCGAGTTTAAGATTCTGAGTTAGCGCCAGGCCTATTTAAGGAGTAATTTTGTTATTTTTATAGATTAAATTTTAATTAAATATTTATTTAAAAATTATTAAATTTATTAGATTATTCATATTAAATTTTAAGGCTCAAAATTTTAACAACCTGAATTAAAGCCTAGACTGTTAGTAAGTATTTGTGGGAAGGACATCTTTCATTAAGAAGAGTCAAATAAACCAACAATTTAAACACGTTTAAAATAACCTAACAATCTATATATGAAAAGTTTAGTCTCATGTAACATTTTATGGAAAAAATCTTGAATTGTGATATTTTTGAGTGTCATAGTCTATCAATAAAATTGAATAAATATAATAATTTAAAATTTTTATAAATAAATATTTAATAATATTCAATTATAAGAATAATAATACTTTTACCTACAAGCCTAGATTTAGATTTTCTAAAATATACTATGTATTTATAATGTACAGTGCATTAATATTATTTTGTAAATATATTAAAAGTCATGATCAATACACATTATTTAATAAAATTTGATATGTCATCAATTAATTTATATTTTAATTTAATAAAACTATTACCATATCATCAATTAATTTAAATTTTAACTTAATACAAATTCTAAAAATTCCAATATTGAAGCCCGGCACTGCTCATAGTCAAATTCTAAGGTGGGTCTTACCAAGTCAAATTTTTTGTCGTTCAAATCTTTCTGACAGAGAAAATATTTGCGAATTCTACCCACCTAGGAAGCAAAACAACCTCAATCCAAATATCAGAAAGTGAGCTATGGAGCGTAATTGAAAGGAAAAAAATAAACAAGAGAAGAAGAGAAGGAACGAGAAAATTCAAAGGTAGATGTATAGAGCCGGACTCAGAATGATAGAAGGGAAGAAGGGAAAAAAGGGGGAAGGTGAATGTGGATTTGGTGTACTAAAAAACATAAATAAATCACCATATTCTTGCAATTTAAGGCATTCCCTCAACCTTGTTTGGATTTTAGCGGCGCAGAAGTTCTTCATATATGTGTACTTATAACTTATCAGGGAGTGATAAGGTGGAGAGGCATTGAACTTGAATCGAAAACCCACTTTGGCGAAGGATCCAAGGCAAACAAATAGTACTACACGCTCATTTGCAAACACTTTCTCTTTAAGCGCTTTCCTGAAGCGCGAAACAAGGGTGGCCAGGACTTTCTCTTTTAGCGAATCAACAATTAACTAATTATCATAGAATCTCGTTTAAGCAATCGCTTTAGCTCTTACTAGTGATGAAAAGGATGGCCTGTGAGAGTTGGGGTTTTCCAGCCGAGAATGTAAGAAGGAGTCCCCGAGTGATCATGGGGTTGGGTATTTTTTTTTTGATTTCGTCAAAATATCTTTTGTCTAATAGGTAAAGATTAATTTTCTTAAGATATGGTCAAGTACTTAAGTAAAAACATCTCTCATACAAATATTTTTCATACATAAAATTTGAATAGAACTTAGAACAGTTTACTTAAAGTACTTAAATTCTTCATACTTATACCAACACATGTTGAATGGGGTTGGGTGTTTTGAGAAAATATGCAGTGAGAAATTAATTGATGACAGTCTCTAACTTTTATTTAATTAAAACTTACATTAATTAATAATATGATAATTTTTATTAAATTATATGATTTGATCTTATCTCTTAAGAGTGTTGCTCTCACGAGTTTGGATACGTACTATTAACATGCATTGTCCCATTAAAGATGAAGGAGTATATTCTATGACAAAATTATAAAATTAAAATCAGTATACTAAGTGTCAAATTTTCAGTATATAATAGCTTATTAAAATGGATACTCATTCATTTTTTCTAAATTTAATTCTTTTTCAAAATAATTATTTTTTAATTATTTTAAATTAATAAAATTGATATGATATTCTTAGTGTATGTCTATACAAATAGACTTAAAAAAAACGTAACATAAGTATGTAATATAAAAAAATTAAATATTGAAATAATAAAATTGATAGTTATAGTAGCACTTGTTTTCATAATTCTTTAATTCTTAGATCTTTATTTTATTTAATTTTTACATTATAAAATTTAAATTATTCAATTTTTAAGTCTTCTATATTGAGTTGTGGATTAGCTAATCTAATAAATTTTACACATGCTCAAATATGCAAATTGTTCCTTTATTCTCTAATAAATGATCAACGAGTTCAATTTTAACAATTTTTTTTAAAATAAAAAAAATTTATGGATCCTTCAACTGTCTTTCACAAACACAAATCAAAGACAAAATAATCATGATTTCAAAAAGAGTTATCATTGCTTTAAGTGAACTTATACTAATTTGCTTGAACAATAAAAACAAAATGAAAGATAAATTCAACATTATCTACTAATTTTTCAAATAATATTTAATTAAACGAAATATTTTTTTCAAAAATATCAACCAAAATATAAAAGGAAGTAACCACACTCTTGTACTCTACTTAAATTGCTTAAATTGAAATCGACTAAACTAGATTAAACAATGCTTGGAGTTCCCTTATAGATAGCTAGGTAACTAATTAGTCATTGCTTAAGAAAATGGGAGTATTATTAGACTTTTGCAAATCCATTTTCTCATCAGCAGTTTGATATATCCTTTTCAAGTTATCAGAGAAGGAGGAGACATTCATTGATCCCCATAGCACCATTTGCATATACATCCTATGGTGGATTACAGGGGATTGTTGAATGAGACAAATTACATATGATGAGTTATTCTGGTTTTGTTTTAGCTTTGAAATAAAAGTTTGAGTTTGGAATTATTTTTATTAAAAGAAGTTTAACTGAACAACCCACCTCAAATATAGATTTAGTAATAGGAAATACCCTGACAAGAATTTAAAAAGAAAACATCTTGTTCATTTTAGTAAGTACAAAGTTTGGAGGGTCTTTTAGACTGAACAAATCATCTTTGGTTGATTGTTGGTTTCCTATAAAGTCCATAGAAGTAAGAAAGAAAAGGCTGCGTCCCAATTACAGATTAATTAACTTTTTTAGGTTAAACAACTAAACTTGGATCCAATATAGGAAGCTTTCTTTAATGATATATCATTTTTTTTTTTTTGGGAGGGTTTTAATGATATATCATTGGACACAAGATAAAACTGCCATTTCCATACAAAGACAATATCACAAAGTTCAACTTTTTCTTTATCATCATTCAAAACGAGTACATTAAATTTCAAAACTTGAGATAGCAGACAAACAAACACGACATATTCCAAGTGATGGGTGGGTCAATCTCTCAAAGGAACGGATAGAATTTCAACCAGAAGTAGAAGAAAGAGTAAAAGAAGATCAAAATGTAGATACGCTTTGCTAAGCCATGGGCACGCGCTGCATCCCATTATGAACTTGAGTCCCCTTCGACCAGATTCACTTCCGAGTTGGGTTTCTCCAAAATCTCTTGAATAGATTGTTATGTCTCCTAAGCGTCAAGCTTAAGGTAATTGATTCCTAATTATCACATGATCTTGTTTCCGTCTTAAAGCCTTACCATTGGACAATCTCCCGGGGGACCACTAGTCTCTATCGCTCGGTGTGAAACAGAGGAAAGATCCAGTCAAAAGCAATTTCAACATAATGCAAGTCTGCCCTTTATCTAAGCTTCTGCATTTTCCTTCTTTCTTTTTCAACTCCTTCTAAACTTAATTATAGGTACTTTTTTCTCATAGAGCTTAGCAAATCGGAGACGCTTCAGAGAGATTGGGGATTGAAAAAAAGAACTTTCTTTTTCTCCTTTTCTTATCTGTTATCACCATTCACTGTTTGATATAATGGTTCTGGGGGAAAATTTTGTGGTGCCGGTGCAACTTTTGTCCGTATTGTAAATGACGGCTCATGCCACTAAACTAAACTAACATTGACCTTGTGATCTTTCCACCCTCTGCTATGAAGTGACCCAAACAGTTTCAAGGTTTAAATACCATCAAAATCATGATTTAATGCTCTCATTTTAACCTTTCAGGGTTCTCTATAGTAGTCAAAAAGTTAACGATATCTTAAGCTAATACTACTTTGTTATGGATCGTTTTGATCAATGAAATAGGCAAACTCATGTCATGGTGACTAATTCAAAAGTTCTAATTATCATAACATTGAAGAATTAAGGAGATTACTCAGCAGATACCCATTACTTTCCTTAATTATGGAGTAAGGATGTAATACTTTCAAATTAAACTTGACTGTAAACTTTTACCAACAAAAGAACAGACCAAACTCTTGACAACATTAAACACAACTTTCCCCAAGATGTGAATCCTAAGGGCCAAAACTGGGAACATACTAAAAGAGTTTGATAGGCCAAGGAATGAACGAACAAGAATGATAGGGATATGGCCTGAAGTTGGTGGCTTGGTGCTAATTTTTCAAGCAAGTAGGCCTTCACATACTTATATTGCTCCTTTTCTTATTTTTTTATTTATTATATTTGTCACCTTCTTGAGCTTTCCGATGCCCGGCATCGCCACTGACCCGCCATGTCAGGATGTCCAGAAGACACGGAATACAACATTTTCATGCAACCAAACCCAGCTTCAGAAGAAAGTTAGAACTGAACTTCAGAAGCCCATAACCAGCTTGTACGGTCTAGCATATCCAATTCAGTGCACTCTCGGAGATGCGGAGCTAAACTCGTACATATACATTTCGTATACAATAAGTTGAAAAGTTGTCGTTCGTTGCCCCGTTTCGCATCGGCTCGGCGCTGGGCTCATAAGGAGGCCAACGCTTTCGTGAAAATCTGTGGCTCCCATCTTAAAACGCGTTATCGAAAACGATTGATGCGCTTCTCAACATCCAACATTTTTTTTTTTTATAATAGCATTCGCTAATTTCTGTACTGTATTTCCCAAATTGGTTTGTTTCCAGACTTTCAGCCAATGGCCGTCACATATTTTATTACAAGCCATAGTGAATTTGATTATAGTTGGAAATTCCTGGTGGGACACAGATGCGCCATTATAACATATTGGATAACTGCGGACGATATGTAGTTTGATTCAACGTTTTCTTCAAATGCTCTGTTTTCCAGATATTCTATTTCGACAAACTGGGTTTCGTCAATGATACTTCAGAAATTTCCCAGACACAATTAACTTAATTATTAAAAATACTTGTTTCTATAATGGGTTCTCAAGTTTTACGAAGGATCTCATCTTTTCATATGTAGAGTTGCCAGCGTCACCTCAAGCCATGTAAGAAAGCTCTGTTTTGGAGCCGAGTTTGATATAATTAGATGAGGGCGTATAGCTGATAAAGCCCATGGAGCGGAAATAATTGGCCTCCATCGGTTTAAGTCAAATCACTCGAAAGCCAAAAGCGCGCAGTGTCAAAAGCAAGACAATTGAGTGATAGCAGTAATAGAATTATTAAAATCCGTGAAGCAAAGAACTGAGTTGAAAGAGGAATCAAAAGCAGAAACTAAAGCTTCGTAGTAAATTAAAGCCCAATCAAACAAAAGCCATCATCTTTATTATCCACAAAGACTAAGAATTTCATACCAATTTTACTGAGATTGATATGGGCATCTGGGTTTGATCTTTCTGCTGCTCGGTGCGCCGACCATTAAGTTCTTGTCGAAACAGCAGCCATCAACGTTGCCCGGTGGGTTTTCTTCAGAGGAAAACAAATCAACGATGAAATTGACTATAGCCTCGAACATCATTCGCTTCACCGACTTTCTGGGAGCAGGAATTACAGTAGCGTTTATCTTTCGCAGGTGCTTGAGCCTTGCCTCCCACTTGGCCATGTCTGTTTTGGGGGAATCCATCGACATCGGCTTCTTCTGTTGCTCTTCCTTATCCCAGAACACCATGGTTCCACCTGGGTTCAGCTTCGCCACCATTTTCCACTGTGAATCTCTCCGTGTTTTGCGTCTTTCGCTGTAATTTGTCTCTCTGGTGATGAAAGTTAATTTATAACTCGACATCAACGAAGTGTGGTGGGTGTGCCTGGATGTAGAAAGAGACAACAGAGATGGATGGGCCCAAACATCTGGGGGGAAAAAGAAAAAGAAAAGAAAGGATCAAAATATCCCCAAATACTTGATTCTTCTGACACGTGGTTCCCTTCATAGACTGGGATGTGGAAAACTAGGACTGGGAGGGTCATCACTGGGATATCGGTGGGTGGAGAATCGGCCCCGTTCAATGTGTCGATTCTGAACACACGCGTTTTGGTAAATTTAGGACAAATTTGGATAACCGCAGGTGGAACCGTTGAAATATTGCTTCAGCTTCACTTTCTTTAGGCTCATCGCGTGCCCGAGTGAGAAGTGACCGATTGGGCAACCATAACGAGGCTGAGCCGATTTAGAAAGAAAGTGTACAAGGGCAGAGCAGTGGAATTCTACAATCTCGTAATTGGCTATTCCAAGGGATTTCGGATGTTTCCAAACATCACCTAATTTGGAGGGTTGTGTTGTGTTCGGCAGCTGATCCAAGCGTGACAAGAGAGGCCTCTGAAATCCGATTTTGGAAGGAAGCTACCACGTTTCTGCTGCAAAAGAAGGAAAATCTTCATTGGGTAAGACACCAATGTTCAACTTCTAATAGTCATCAATAAACGGAAAAGGACTTGATCTGCTTTCTGCCGGTGGTTAATTTGCTGCGCCGTGCTGCTGCTACGTTATGTCTAGCAAAGAAGAGCAGAAAATAGGAAGGCGCATTGCTGTGACATAATTCAATCTGTAGCAACTGTACTGTAATGGTAAAAGTTGAAGATCCTGATTTATCGAAGTTTCAATTCAACAAAGTGATATCTACTCGTTTTTCCTTCGTCAAAATATTATCTTGGCCAAACAAAATTGGTCTTCACAGATTTGATACGCAATCTGTACCAGATAGAAAGGCCACTACAGTCTACAAAGACAACCAAGAGTCACAATTATAGTTCAGTCCCACCAACATACTTCAATTTTCCATCCATTGTTCCTCCGTTGACTCGTGTTTCGCCGGCCAGATGCAAAGTAAATTAAGCAGTTCATATATAATCCTAATTCCTTGGTTGCCCCATATCTATCTTTAATCGGAATTTTTTTAAATTTATATTATATTTTGGGTTTTTAATAATTTCATGTTTCTTCCAATCAAATTGTTTCATGATCTCCGCCACCAGCACAGACTGACGTCTGTTTTTGTTAAAAAGGTTGTCTGCAATGGATGAAACTCTACGGCGCTTGACCCGACTAATATAGCTGGGAAGATTACATTACCCACAACACAATAAAAGGGAGGGACAGCAGATCACAATCATTAAAAAAAAAAACAAGCAATTTTGGGCCAATCTTGTCTATACCCATAGATACTAATAAGATTCACTATCAAAACGTCAACAGAAGTGTGCGATCGCACGCCATTTTGTTCCTTTTGGCTGGCAACATGTGCCGCCTCTTTGGTTTGAAGCACGGCTCTGTTTTCTCAGTGACCACCTTCGCTATTGCCTTTTGTATCTCCTCTGCCTCTGTGTTTGTCACGGTCTCTTGCCCACTGAAGCTCTGTTTCCTCATCATTTCCGCTCTTGTTCCCTTGTTCTCGGACCTGCGTCTAAGGACATGAGGCCACCACCCAATAAAAATTCAAAATTTTTGAAAGAAAAAACTTTTTTTTTTAAAAAGGAAAGAACAAATGGAGAGCAACTTGAACACCAAGATCAACCAAGCAGTGAAGAAGTAAGGCTTAGGGTCTGGTCGGGCACGACGGGTAGCTCTTACTAAATTAAACCGGTAGCAAACCACCAGAATTTGTCAAAAACTTTTTTTAACCGACGGAATATATCAGCTGTTAAAATAAAACTTTTATCAAAAAAATATATTACCTAATTTCCAATAAATTAAGCTGTTAATAATATTATTATCTGGGTAGCCATCAGTTATTCTATTAATGAATTCTTTGCATCTCTTGGCGAAAATGTGGCATAAAAATTTTTGATTGTTTTACTGGCAAATTTGTGCATTCGCAGATGAAATTAAATTTATTTTATCAACCAAAGCAAATCTCACTGAAAGCCTACCGATAAAAATAAATTTGCTTAATATTTTAGTCATAAAAAAAAATCTATCAAGAATCGGATATTTTTTAATAGATTGTGCAACTGATACTCATAAACAAGGACGCAAACAAGTGTGCAGAATATTTAGCCTCAAAAGGATTATCTGCGTCAAGAAGTGTTATTGTGCATGTATTATTGTTGGCTGATTTGCTTAAGGGTCGACTTTGAGACCAATTTCTTTGTAATTTCGTTTTGTTTCAGGCCATGCGCCCCTCTTTTTCAAAAAAGAAAAAAAAGAAAATCAATTAGATGTAACTAAATAGAAATTGAGAAAAAATAAAAATGGAACTCAAAAAATAAAATGTATTTTTATTTTTATTTTCTTAAAGGTTAATAAAACAAGAAAATTGTAAATATTCATAGCTAAAGAAACCAAACCCGCTCAAATAGGTGTGATCAAGCATTTGTATTTTTATTTTATTATTTTTTAATTTTAATAATTTTTATTTTCTTTTTAATGATTATATATTTTTTATAAATCTTATTTTATTTTCTTATTTATTTATTTTTATTTTATATTTATCTCTTTTATTATATTTTTTAAATATCTACAAATCTAAATCTAAATCCATGTGACCAATTGTAATATGGAATAGTATTCTAAGGTGCTGTTTATTTTACCAATTTTTTATTTTTATTTTTAAAGAAAATAAAAAATGATAATAAAAATATGTTTGTTTGTAAAAAAATAAAAATATTTTCTAAAAAATACTTTTTAAAATAAGGTAAATTTTAAAAATAATAAAAAGATTTTATTAGTATTTTTTATGTAAAATTTTAAAAACAGAAAATATAAATTAAAAGTACAGTGTCAAGTTTGAAATTATTACGTAAATTTTAAATTATAAATTTTAAAACTATAAACTCTAATGCCAAAATTTATAAATCATAAACTTTAAATTCTAAATTTTAAACTCTATAACTTAAAACCTTAAAAGTCTAAAACTTAAATCATAAACCTAAAATTCTATATCCTAAACCCCAAAATTCTCAAACCATAACCCTAAAACTATAAATCTTAAAACCCTAAAATTTTAAAATTTAAACCTTAAACCTTTAACCCCAAATCCCAATTCTTATAACCTTAAATCTTAAAACCTAAAATCCAAAAATCTTAAACTCTAAAATCCCAAACCTTACATCCTAAAGTCTTAAACTTCTAAATTCTAAATCTTAAACCCCAAATCCAAAACCCAAATCCCTCAAAATCTAAATTCTAAACCTCAAATTTAAAACTCTAAATCTCAAACCTTAAATCCTATCCTAAAACTTAAATCATAAACCCTCAACCTAAACTTTAAACTCTAAAACTTAAATCTTAAACTTTAAACTAAATATACTTTTATTATTTTCATTTTTTAAAATAAAATTTGATAATGCAAACCAAACATATTTTTATTTTTAAAAGAAAAATTATTGTCCATAAAAGGAAATCCAATGAAAATAAAAAATATTTTCACAAACCAATCACATCCTAAATTTTTATATAATATAGGCCAAAATGCACAGAACCCTCCTGAACTTTAAGTCGATTTTAAAAAACCTTCCTGAACTTTAAAAGTTTTCAAATAACTTTCTTAAACTATGAAAAATTTTTAAATAACCCCTTCCATCAAGTTTTCCGTCAAAATTTAAGAAAATGATAAAAATGACCTTCATTGTAAAGTTGAGAAATTGAAGGCTGTGAACAGTAAAATCTTAACCCTAAATTTTATATCCTAACCCTAAAATCCTAAACCCTAAATCCTAAAATCCTAAAACTCTAAATCTTAAACCCTAAAACTTTAAACCTTAAACCCTAAATTCTAAACCCTAAACCTTAAATCCTAAACCCTAAGTCCTAAACCTTAAATCTTAAATCTTAAGCCCTAAACTCTAAATCTTAATCCTAAACCCTAAACCCTAAATTATAAATTTACCTTAGGTTTTCTTCTTTTGCATTTATGGCAGATTTAAAAATTTATGTGCATTTAAAAGGTATTTTTGTCTTTTTATCAGGTCAAAGTTGAAGATGACCAAAATACATCCAAATTTTAACGAAAAACTTGACGTAAGAGGATTTTTTGAAAATTTTTAATGGTTCAAGAAGGTCATTTAAAAATTTTTAAAGTTTAGGAGAGTTTTTTAAAATCGACCTAAAGTTCAGGGGGTTCTGTACATTTTAACCTATAATATATTATTATACACCACTAATTGAAATATATAATTAGTATTTAATTTAATTAATATCTATGAATGATAATAATATCATATATATATACCTTTCACATTTTACATTTTATATACATGCTTTAAGCTTTATCTTGGTCTCCAAGTCAACTTGTATTGCGCTAAAACTTATTATTGTATGCTTCGCATTAGTACGCAAATGGTATAAATAAAAAGAATTAAAATTTTAAAGCAAAAAAATATAAAAGAATATTATAAAAAAGTATACAATAAGAATATTAAAATAATTTATATAAATAACATCACGAGTATTGCGCACAGAGGAAGAAGACCGGAATGATCTGTCTTACGGACGTACAGTTCTGTAGGATTTTGGCGGCACGTGCATGATTGAAGAATCTGAGCCTCTCATCAAATTAGGTGTGGCCTGTTTCAGTTGAATCAGGCCATTCTCATCGTAAATAGCCCTCAAGCTCATTCCCTCCAAATCCGTGCAAACGGTTATACCCATGCATTCCCGCGTAAATTGACTTTTAAACCATTTCAAAATAAATACTTCACTGCCCAGTAATTATTTATTAGCATAATATATATATATATGTGTATAGTTTTGATGTTTTTGGAAAGTACTTAATCTGTTGATAGCTAAACTATTCATTATTGAATTCTAGATATAATTAAGTTGATCCAACAAAGATAGAGCTGTCAAATTTGTATTAATCATATGCGCACATTCTTAAATATGTTGTTTGGGGGTAAGTAATTAAGTCCATACAAGTTTCATCTGTTATTTCTCTTTTGATTTGAAACTTGTGGTTGGAATCAAACAACAAGAGCTGTCCCCAGCCAGTTTAAGCACCGAATTTGATTATGATGCGCAGTCAAGAGAGGCGGCCCCCTACAAGAAACCATGGATGACAATAATTTCATGTGGATTTTGCACCAAAGGAACAACAGGTTCCGAGTTTAAGATTCTGAGTTAGCGCCAGGCCTATTTAAGGAGTAATTTTGTTATTTTTATAGATTAAATTTTAATTAAATATTTATTTAAAAATTATTAAATTTATTAGATTATTCATATTAAATTTTAAGGCTCAAAATTTTAACAACCTGAATTAAAGCCTAGACTGTTAGTAAGTATTTGTGGGAAGGACATCTTTCATTAAGAAGAGTCAAATAAACCAACAATTTAAACACGTTTAAAATAACCTAACAATCTATATATGAAAAGTTTAGTCTCATGTAACATTTTATGGAAAAAATCTTGAATTGTGATATTTTTGAGTGTCATAGTCTATCAGTAAAATTGAATAAATATAATAATTTAAAATTTTTATAAATAAATATTTAATAATATTCAATTATAAGAATAATAATACTTTTACCTACAAGCCTAGATTTAGATCATAGGATTGGGTATTTTTTTTTTCTCCAAAATATTTTTATTTGATAGGTAAACACTAATATTTTTGAAATATAATGAAATATTTAAGTAAGAATTTCTTTCAAATAATTTTTTTTATACATAAAATTTAAATAAAATCAAAATAATTTATTTAAATTACTCAAATTCTTTCTACTTATACAAACACCCGTTGAATGGGGTTGGGTATTTTGAAGAAATATGCAGTGAAAAATTAATTGATGACAGTCTCTAACTTTTATTAAATTAACACTTACATTAATTAATAATATGATAATTTTTATTAAATTATGTGATTTGATCTTATCTTTTATTTAATTTAAAGAATAAGATTAGTGTATTTTATATTAATTATTAAATGCAAATCCTAGAAATCCCATTATGACACGCTACAAGGCCATGCTGGAGCTTGTGCAAGTGTGAACCGGGACAAAGTCAAGTTTCCCACATCATTTGTTTTCTCAAATAATCGGAAGGAAATTAGTTGTCTACGATATCCTGCTTTTCCGGGATTGTCGACTTTTGTCACGTTTTTCTGTATGCTTTGACGGGGCAAGATCAGTGTGTGATCTGCTCATTTATTTTGCGGATGCTACATCAAATGCCAAACACAAACAAAAACAGGGCAAAGAAAATTGGCCTTAGCAAAAGTAAGGCTTTGACCAATTTGAGTCCATAAATCTGCGTAGTTCGTAAATTATCAGATTCAATGCATTCTGCTATGATAGAAGGTAGTTATATATGAATAATTCTATTTTCAAACACTTATATGCTTTCTTAAGGTTTTTATTTCCTTGAAAAAGAAATCCAATAGGGCTCTGTCAAAGACGAGAACGATTCAATGACACTGGCCTTTCCTATCTACCTGTGCTGATGCCAACACAATCATATGGTTGGACCAAAAACTGCCCTGGTACCACTGCCTTTCTTTATACTTTATTAACTGAAAGCTGAAATTCCTTCCACACACTCTCTCTCTCCCTCTCTCTCTCTCTCTCTCTCTCTCTCTCTCATCTCCCAAAACATAAGGTCCTGCCAAGTTGACAGTAGAGATGGGTTAGAGAGTTCAAATGGGATCAAATGAACGCCTCCAATGCCGGAAACATGTCTCCCTCATCAATTCTAGCTGCAGGAAAAATTATTTTACGAAACAGGGATGGGGAGTCCGTTTAAGACGTAAGGGTTAAAACTGTAGACAGGTCACTTTTGATTCAGATATTTAAATTGGAGTTAACCTTCTCAGGCAGAATCTCGTTATTTACCTGCAAAAACGCAGACCCGAATTAAAGACAGGGATAATAAAAAAGGAAAGAAAAAATTTAAAATTTATATATTAAATTTTAAAAAAAGTTATTAAATTTTTTTTTAGTCACTGAAACAGTCGCTGCTTACAAATTTACAATATACAATAGAACTGTAGCCCACTTTTTGAATTAAATTATACAAAATAATGAAAAGTTAGGCCACAAAAACTAAAATATAAAACCTCACTTAATATTAATTTGTTAGACAAATAAAATTAAAAGATTTAATAAATTTAAATTTTTAAATAAATGTTTAATAAAATTTAAATTAAATAGTATACTCTGTTCCAGCCAGCTTGAAGGCTTCCACTGGTTACGTAAATCATCCATCAATTTGGTTTCTCTACACTCTGTTATATATGCTTCAACTGCAAATCTAATTTCATTTTATATCCATTACTTTGGCCTCTGTTTTCATTTTTAAATAAAATTATTTTCTATTAATGTGATATTAACAAATGATAGGAAAAATCGAAAATTAATGTACCAGGTTGCTGCCGTAGTGAAGCATAGGATGAGCTGTATTATTTTTTCCCTAGAATGTGCTGATCTGCAAGTGATGTTGGACAACTTTTGCAGTCGTTTTCCTTATCAGGACAAACACATGCAGGTAGGGTTAACGAGTAAAACCACCACTTTTTGAATTTTCTCGTATGGGAAGGCGAAATGATCTGCAGCTCCTAACCTTGTTGCCTCATGGGAATGATTTAACCATAACCGGTTACAATCCCGATTTCCCCTTTTGTAAGTGACCCCATCTTACGCATCTCCATAGTGCATAATTTCAAGAAGATGCTTTCATTTTATTAACTTCTTAGCGGCAAAGAGAAAATGGAGAGGCCTTCTAATTTCTGATATCAGAAATATAATTTCCTATTTTAGTATTAACCATAACCAAAATGGTAGCTCAATCTAGTATGCCTCTATCAAATAGTCCTAAATTAATGTGATGATTTATTAAATAAATGTGTCCTATGATTTAGTTTATAAAACTCATTATATTTAATCATTTAAACTTTCAAGACTTAATAAAAATTTAATTTATAAAAATAATAATATCATAGAAAAAGTTCTAATTGACTTAATTGTGGTAGCAGGTTAGTCATTTGTATTCAATCTGTGTACTAGATAGGACAGCAGACTACTTCCATACACCTCAGGTTGCACTTTGTATAGTAAATAAATATTATTGACAGTAAAAAAAAAAAAATTAATGTTATACATATAAATTTGATTATATAAATTTTTATATTCTTTTTTATTTCAAAAATTATATTTTTACATGTGAGGGAAAGTACCTTCCCCACATACCATTAACAATTTCCATAAGAAAAATATTAGACAAAGAAAAGGAAAATGATAGAGGGTACCGCCTTTTTGGTATGTTGCTTTATACAAGTTTGAACGTTGACCAAAATCCAATCCTCATTCCCCTCACACTTCCAATTCAAATAAATTAATGTTGACCATGTTCAAACCTCATTGAATTTGGTATCCATTTTTGGCTTTAAATTTTATGTTACATATGCATTACTTTAGGAATAACAAAATTTCTTTTTATTTTTTTATCTTTCTGATATATAAACTGCTATTTATCTCATTATTCTGTATGTTAATTTCATTGTTAAGGTCACCTCTTCTTGCAATCCCTCTAAATTGGTCTAATTCAAGCAGTCACACAGTGTCTTTTTCTTCTGCTCTGCTCTGTTCTATTACTTTATAACGTTTAACTCATGTCACACAACGTAGCTGATGTTAAGTTAGCGTTACATATGAACAAAGATAAAATCCAGAAGTCCTTCAGGGACATCCTATAAAATTGGAAAGATAAAATCAAGAAATGTCTATAAATGCCAGTTAAAAAATAATTACAATTGTAAAGAAACTAAATTTATTTCACTTAATTAAAAAATTATATTATTTTTAAAAAAAATTAAAAGATTAAAAGTATCCTTTCTCCACATTATTAATATTGGATGTGACAATTTTGAAATTGAAAATTCACCAGCAAACATAACAGAGTGATACGTTGTTTGGAAATATCATATCAAACCCAGTAGAGGATTAAAAAGCAAAACTAAGAGGGATCAGTTGAAGAAGTGAAAACTACTCCTCTTTTCAGGTACAGCGCTGGCCGCTGAAGAAGCAGAAAAGAATCAGCAATAGTGAAATTATGGGTTTGTTGCTGCAACAGCTGCACCACAATATAAGTTACGAACACCTCTCAGATACTTTCAGCTGCAAAATCGAACAAATACTAAATCTTACACTCAAACCTGAAATCCCGGCGAAAACTTAAAAGAGTAAATGACAGAACACAGCTCATAGCTCCCAGCTCACCTTAAGAATATGCAAAACCCCTGAAAAGACATAACCAGGCATCCGAATAACCAAATTAGAGAATTTGATCACCCACGTACTGTATCTGACCAAGCATCTATAGTAAAGATAACAATCTTGTGAAGTCAGATTGTGATAATCGTGTCAATTTGTCAGGGCTTCACATCAATCGTAAATTCTAATCCATAACCAAGTTAAAGACATAATCCAAAAGAACATACCAAAGGCTACATAAAAAACCACTCACGCAAAAAGGAAACTAAATATATAATCAAGAAACAAAATAATTGTTCAAAATATATAAAATGACAATCATATGCAGGCATAATCAGTTTAGACGGTTTCGACCCCACACTACACACCTCCAACAAACACCATGTTATCCCTGATCTAAGAACATTAATGGGGCAGCAGTGCTCACTACTCACTGCTTACAGCTCACCTTCGATTTGGGGTTCACGAAGATGAAGCCGCTGAAAGCTGTAGTAGATGTTCAGTCCTTCGGGGTTCTGCTCGGATATGAAGAAACTTGTGAGGGGAGGGACTGGAGGCGAAGGGTGGAGTCATGGCCACATGGAGGAATGAATCAGGGAACTAAAGAAGAAACTTCGAGAACTCAGAGAAGAAGTGAGCGGCTGGGCTGAGGGAGTGACCGAGTGAGGAACTTGGACACATTAATCCTAAATCACAACGACATCATTTTGATTGAGGGACGGGGGTCGAAACTCATGGGTTTAGCCAGTCCCAAACCTGCTTTGATTTGCTTCTGTCTATGATCATGCTCCATATCTTGACAATATCTGCAGCAAACAGAAAGAGCGAAGGGCACCTTTTTCACCAACTACTAAATAAAGTAAAGCTGATGAAATTTACAGCCACTATATGGAGTTGATGTGGAAATCAGGTCAAAATCTAACTAAGCTGAAGCATCTTTACGAATGTGGATGTCTGAAAAGGACAACACAATCTATGAAGATAATCTTAAAAGAAAAAAAGAAAGCCTATAATTCATTGTTGTTGTGTTGTAGCTTGTTGATTTACGTCTTACAGCTTAAATGAAACTTATTTAATTAATTTAACTGTTTAGATTGTGTTATAAAAAAATAAATAAGGATGATATTATAAAAATAGTAGGAGTCTTTAATTAATTAAGAGAACATAATCAATTAATTATATTTAGTTTTGTTTCCATCAACTTGCATTGTGTTCAGTGACAGACATCATGGGATAATCTTCTTGCAGAAAAAGTGTCATTATGGTCTTCAATACCTTTGCATTGTGTTTATCTTTTGAACTATGAAAAGGTTCTTGATTTTTGGCCCAATTAGGACAAAAAGGACGTTAAAGGAAAATGGCTGGGTGGAGTCACGTTGATCCATCATCGCCTGCTTTGTCAAGCGGTTCCATTTATATGTGTGCCAAGAGTGAGCCTTTTTTTCAGCGACATTTCTATGTGAATTCTGAGAAAACAATGGTCATACAATTTTTAATTTCATGTCTGCAAATTTTTTAATTGGTAACGAGGCTCTTTTGAATTTTAATTTTGCAAATGAATTTGAAATTTGAGAGAATGGCTACGTAGATTAATCAAAAGAATTGCTAAGATGTTCAACCTAGCCGCAATAAAAGGCCATGGTCGAACCCTTAACTGCTGCGGACTTAAATAACACCGTTATGACATTGTGGATGAAATTGATTTGGAATTTGACGGAACAAATGGCATAAAATTGCAGCAAATGGGGACAAACTAAAGCGCCGCCAGAATACCAGAAAGCTGAAGTCAGATTGGGGTAGCAAATGCTGTCATGCTATGATATCAGCTTGCCACATGGCAACTTTATAGAGGTTGACGGAATCTAGTATTTTTTTCATGTTCTCAACTTTCACGTGATTTTAACTGATATTTCTTTCACTTTCAAACACTCTCGCTCATCTCCCAAAGCATACGTCTTGCGAAGTTGAGAGTGATTTTCAGTGGGATCACATGGAACCCTCCTATACTAGAAAAATGTCTCCCTCATCAATTCACACTGCAGGAAATATTCTCTTCGAAAATTAATATATTTTATATATTTTTAGAAAATTCATAAGTAATTTTATATTTTTTTAATTATACAACTTATTAATTTTATAGGTTTATGAAAATTACTTATGAATTTTATAAAAATATATAATAAATATAATTTTTAAATAAAAATAATTACAAATCGGATTATTTATATTGGCCACCCTACAGTAAATATCATTGAATAGATTTATCGTAGAAATAGCATCCAAGTGAAATTAAACGTAATTTTTCTTTTACTGACATATTCAAATTTTTGAGTAAAAAAATTTGTCCGCATAAAATTTATTTGAATTTCAGATAAACATTTTGTAAATTTGTAGACATTTACAAATCAACACTCATTTATCATCAGATTCTTCGTTGGAAAACAATTTTCGCCTAATGACGGGATTGTTCTGTCGGATTTACCGGCCTTACTATTTTAAAATTTGGGTAATCTTTTAAATCTTCCATTTTTTTTTGAGTTTTTTGTCAGTAACTTTTTAAATCCCCTATTTCCCCTTTTGGCCATTTTATAACTTTAACCCCTTCAAAGTCAAAGTCAAAGTCAAATATGTCATCCCTGCAAATTGCTGGTTCTCTTTCTCGAACCGTTGAATGATTGAAGATGAACCACGTCTCTCAAATTACACAGGACTCAAGGGCAAGAACTGTAAGTATGAAACCGACGTAAAGAAAAGAAAGAAGAAAATGATACTACTATCAATTCTTTTTTTTAGTTCTATTTAAAAAATAGTAAAAATACAATAAAAAGCAATACATTTACAAATAATGATAATGTTGTAATTTTATTTATTAATGAGATTAAAAACTTATATCCACTTATGAAAGAACTATGCCTACTGTACTCTAACATGAATTTAACAACACTCATTCTATTTATAAATAAAGGGCATAACGGAATTTGTAACCCAAAAAAAAACGGACATAACGGAATTGATCTTTTGAGACAGGTGACGTGACGGCAGATGCTTTTTGTCAATCAACCAATGATATCATGCCATCAAGAAAGGGACGTAGTAGCTAATAAGACCCTACGGAGAGTCATAATCATAAGCCTTTCTTTAAATTTGTTGTAATCCAGACTTGGAATCATCAGCAATAGATTAGGGATATGTCTCTGTCCCACCACGACGCCCTCAATATCCAGCTAAACCCGTTACGCTTTCTTCTTTCTTCTTTCTTTTTATTTAAAAAACGATTTGGAATTGAATTTGTTCTTCGATCTCTGCTCTGTCCAAATCAGCCTGCAATTTAAGTCTGTAAATGGCTGATGTGGAAATTCTCTTTCATTTCAGTTTGAACCAACCACACAGAATAAATCTAAATAATTCTTTACCAATTCATGTTTTCATATAGGCTTCTTCATATTTAAAATTTTTTTATTGCAATTTAAGCAAATATATGCTTGCATATCATTGGAAGGAAAAAATATTCGGTCCGACTGTCAATCTGAACACTTAGCATGAGTGTTGATAAAGTGATTAGGGGCTAGCTATTGCATTTAAAGTAATAAGGTGACCAAAGAAACTAAATTGGCCCCACTGTAAATGGGGCACATCTTCAACTTCAATGCTGACCCAAAGGCAAACGTACGAATAGATACAAACAAAAAACAGTTGGCATGCCACTCACTATGATTTCGCAAATAATATAATTATTTGTGGCTACCGACCATATCTGTTAGTGAGGGTATGAGCTTATGCTAAGCAATAAGGCATTTGTCAAAGATGCTTAACCAGATAGATGGAAAGATGAGTCTAAAGAAGATAAGAAGAAGCCAATTTTCTCGGGACAGGTCAATGAACAAATCAAAAACTCCCATGTAATGCTCAACAACAGTAGAACACCAATTAAGCAGGTCTTGTTAGTTTGCTAGTTGCTTCTTGTTTGCTAGTGTCTCTACTACCAAGCGCAGCCTTGTCTTTGGCAGTGTGATCCTCTGATCAACTTAAAAGCTTACAGCAATTGGTTGGACATGTATACAGCGGAGTTCATTAATCATATCTTGTCACTGCCTACATCCTACAAATGTTTTTCAGCTTCGATCCAAATCCCATCTTGTACGCCGCACCTTTGTTTTCATTTTCAATCAACAACCAAATATGGTGATATGATTAGGGTGGAAATAGATTGAGTCTCTATAATATATATATATATATATATATATGGTCTCTATAATGATTGATAGACAACTGAATTGACCCAACTGTCAATAGCTATATACATTTGTAACAGTATTAGTACAGTATCGCATCTTCCTGACCCAACTTGTCTTGCACCAGTGTCTCATAGAATTCAACCCCAACGACTCCGAGTCAGAATTCAGCCAATCAAACATAAGATCTGAGAGCAAGGGATCCCATTTCCATGCGCACACTTTACCAACATATCAAAACACAAGTGACTCCAACCTATGTATCCAATAAAACCTGTCCAATGTTTTTCTCTGATAATGTCTCTGGTTGAGTGGATTTGGATGCACCAATTTACTCTTTAATTTCTCTTCCTTCTAAACCCTTTCAACAAAATAAAACTTTGCATACATCTGCCCGAATATGTAAATTGCTCCTTCATTCTCTAATAATTAATGATGAACAAGTCCACTTTAACCAACCTTTTTTAATCTAAGAATTAATTAATTCTTCCATCATCTTTGACACAAAATAATTATGAATCTGAAGAGTTATCATCACTCCAAGTGAACTTACACTATTTTGCTTAAACAATAAAAACAAAAAAGAGGATAAATGCAATATTAGCTACTAATTTTTCAAATAATATATGATTAAAAATGCAGAGGGTAGTTACGGAATTTTATTCTTAAAATATCAACCAAAATATAAAAGGAAGTAACTACACTCTTGCACTCTACTTAAATTGCTTTAATTGAAATGGACTAAATTAGATTAAATAATGCATGGGATTCCCTTAGATATGGCTAGGTAATTAATTAGTCAATGCTTAAGAATACTACAGCATAGAGCTGCATGGTAATTAGGACTGTTAGAATAGGCCTAATCGACCACCATGTGCGTGAAGGCGGAGGGTAGATATTTTTTTGACTCCTAAAAGATGCAACTCATCCTGCTTTGTTTAATTGCAGTTATATACTTCCTTTACCCACAAAAAATGCAACATGCCTTGCCTTGTCCTATTTAATTGCAGAATAGGCGGCTCACACTGACAATCCTACACCAGATTAATTCGCCAAATTTTTTATAAATTGAAAATGCGAATTATCAGGCTTTTGCAAATCTATTTTCTCATCAAAAGTTTGATGTATCTGTTTCAAGTTATCAGAGATGGAAGAGACATTCATTGACCTCCATTGTAGCTTGTGCATATACATCCCATGGTGGATTCTAAGAAATTGTTGAACGAGACAAATTAGATATGAGGAATTGTTCTAGTTTTACTTTATGTTTGAGTGAAAGATTTAAGTTTAAATCATTCTTATTAAAAAATATTTAATTAAATAACTCTTGTCTTGAATAAGAATTAATCTTGCATAAGATAGAAGATATTCTAAGAAAAATTCTACAAAAAAAAAAAATCTTATCTTGTTCATTTTAATAAATACCAATAAAAATAATAAAAAAATAACTTATAAAAAATAACTTAAAAATATTCTTTTCATCTAATCAAACAAATAATCAAAGTGATTTTCAATTAAAAAAAAACAAATAATCAACGTGAACCAGCAGATTCTCATCTTTTTCAGTCAATGACCCCACTCTTTTTCTCTTTTCTTCCATTGTACTTGAAACCAATTATAGCCACCAATCAAATCATATTCGGGATAAATTTCCCACCTCTATAACTCGACAGACTAAGAAAATTAGAGGATCTTTTTAGACTGAACAACCAACTTTAGCCGAATGATGGTTTCCTTGAAAGTCCATAGAAGGGAATAAGAAAAAAAGGGATGGGCCCCAATGGCAGTTTAATTAACTTTCTTAGGTTAAAAAACCTGAACTTGGATTTAATATAGTATCTTTTCTTTAATGATATCATTGCAGACAAGATAAAACTGTCTTTTCCTTACAAAGACAATTAATATCACAAAGTTCAACTTTTTCCTTTATCATCATTCAAAACGAATGCATAAAATTTCGAAACTAGGGAAAGCTAATAAACCAACACGACATATACCAAGTGATCGGTGGGTCAATCTCTCAAAGGACTGGATAGAATTTCAATTAGAAGTGGCAGAAAGAGTGAAAGAAGATAAAAAGGAAGACACCCTTTGCTAAGCCATAGGCATGCGCTACATCCCATTACGAACTTGAGTCCCCTTCGACCAGATTCATTTCCTATATGGGTCCAAAATCTATTGAATAGATTGTTCTGTCTCCTAAGCGTCAAGTTTAAGGTAATTGATCTCTAACTATCACATAATCTTGTTTCTGTGCTAATGCCTTACGATTGGATAGTCTCCTGGGGGACCACAAGTCCCTTTGCTTTGGTGGGAAACCGAGGAAAGAAGATCCAATCAAAAGCTATTTCAATATAATGCAAGTGCATTGCCCTTTGTCTAAGTTACTTCATTTTTCTTATTTCTTTTTCAACTCCTTCTAAACTTAATTATAGGTCCATTTTTCTTATAGAGCTTAGCAAATCGGAGACGCTTCAGAGAGATTGGAAATTGAAAAAATGAAATCTTTTTCCTCCCTTTCTTAACTGTTATCACCATTCACTGGTTGACATAATGATGATTCTAGGGGAAATTTTCTTGGAGCTGATGCAACTTTTTTCTGTATTAATGACGGCTCATGTCACTAAACTAAACTAACATTGACCTTGTGATCTTTCCACCCTCTGCTATGTAGTGATGCAAACAGTTTCAAGGTTTAAATATTAATAAAATCATGATTTAATGCACTCATTTTAACCTTTCTGGGTTCTATGTAGTAGTCATAAAGTTAACGATATCTTAAGCTAATACTACTTTGTCATGGATTGTTTTGATCAACGATATTGGCAAACGCATGTCAAGGTGACTAATTCAAAATTTCTAATTATCAAAAAATCGAAGAATTAAGGCGATTATTCAGCAGATACCCATTAATTTCCTTGATTATGGAGTGAAGAAGTAATACTTTCAAATTCAACTTGCCTGTAAACTTTTACTAACAAAAGAACTGACCAAACTCTTGACAACATTAAACACAACTTTTCCCATCCTAAGGACCAAAACTGAGAATACTAAAAGAGTTTGATAGGCCAAGGAATGGACGAACAAGAATGATAGGGATATGGCCGGAAGTCGGTGGCTTTGGTGCTAATTTCTCAAGCAAGTGGGCCTTGGCATACTTATGTTGCTCCTTTTCTTATTTTTTTTATTATTATATTTGTCACCTTCTTGAGCTTTCCGATGCCCGGCGTCGCCCCTGACCCGCCATGTCAGGATTTCTAGAAGACACGGAAAACAACGTTTTTATGCAAACAAACCCAGTTTCAGTTGCAAGTTAAAACTGAACTTCAGAAGCCCCATAACCAGCTTGTACGGTCTGGCATATCCAATTCAGTGCACTCTCGGAGATGCGGAACTAAACTCGTACATATACATTTCGTATACATTAAGATGAAAAATTGTCGTTCTTTATCCCGTTTCGCATCGTCTCGACGCTGGGCTCATAAGGAGGCCAACGCTTTCGTGAAAATCTTTGTGGCCTCCATCTTAAATCTCGTTATCGAAAACAATTGATGCCATTCTCAACATACAACATGTTTTTTTTATTGTATCATTCGCTGATTTCTGCACTGTATTTTCCAAATTGGTTTGTTTCCGGAGTTTCAGCCAATGCCCGTCGCATATTTTATTTTAAGCCATAGTGAATTTGATTATAATTGGAAATTTCTGGTGGGACACAGATGCCCCATATAACATATTGGACAGCTTCCGACGATATGCAATTTTTTTTTTTTGGGGTGATCAACGGGGGCCGCCGATATGTAGCTTGATTCAACGTTTTTTGCAAATGCTCTGTTTTCCAAATATTCAATTTCCTCAAACTGGGTTTCGTCAATGAGACTCCAGAAATTCCCCAGACACATTTAATTTAATTATCAAAAATACTTGTTTCTGTAATGGGTTCTCAAATTTTATGAGAAATCTTATATTTTCTTATGTAGAGTTACAGGCGTCGACTCAAGCCATGTAAGAAATCTGTGTTTTTGAGCAGAGTTTGATATAATTAAATGAGGGCATACAGCTGATCAAGCCCATCGAGTGGAAATAGTTGGCCTCCATTGGTTTAAGTTAAATCACTCGATAGCCAAAAGCGCGAAGTGTCAAAAGCAAGACAATTAAGCCATAGTAGTAATAGGGTTATTAAAGTCGGTGAAGCAAAGAACTGAGTTGAAGGAAGAATTAAAAGCACAAACTTAAGCTTTATAGTAAATTAAAGCGCAATCAAAGAAAAGTCATCATCTTTATTAGCCAGAAAGACTAAGATTTTCCTACTAATTTTACTGAGATTGATATGGGATTATGGGTTTGATCTTTCTGCTGCTCGGTGCGCCGACCATTAAGTTCTTCTCGAAGCAGCAGCCATCAACGTTGCCCGGTGCGCTTTCTTCAGAGGAAAACAAACCCACAATGAAATTGACTATAGCCTCGAACATCATTCGCTTCACCGACTTTCTGGGAGCAGGAATTACAGTTGCGTTTATCTTTCGCAGGTGCCTGAGCCTCGCCTCCGACTTGGCCATGCCTGTTTTGGGTGAATCCATCGACATCGGCTTCTTCTGTTGCTTTTCCTTATCCCAGAACACCATGGTTTCCCTTGGGTTCAGCTTCGCCATCATTTTCCACTGTGAATCTCTCCGTGTTTTGCGTCTTTCACTGTAATTTGCCTCTGGTAAAGAAAGTGAATTTATAACTCGACATCTAAGAAGTGTGGTGGGTGACGGTGTGCCTGGCTGTAGAAAGAGACACAGGGATGGATGGGCCCAAACATTAGGGGGAAAGAAAGGATCGAAAGTAACCCCAAACACTTCAATCTGCTGACACGTGGTTACCGATCTCATGTAGAAAACAAGGAATGGGAGGGAAATGGATGTGACTTCTAAATTAAAAGTTAATTAAAAAAATTAAAATGTATATATTTAAATATGAAAAGAGATAAAAAAAATTATAAAAATTAAAAAAATCAGTGATCAAGATCCGAATGGGAGGGTCTTCACTGGGATTTCTGTGGGTGAAGGATCGGCCCTACTCAATGCGTCGAGTCTGAACACGCGTTTTGGTAAATTTAGGGCAAATTTGGATAACTGCAGGTGGAACCGTTGAATATTTTGCTTCAGCTTCATTTTCTTTAGGCTCATCGGGTGCCCAAGCGAGGAGTGGCCCATTGGGCAGCCATAACGAGGCTGAGCCGATTTAGAAAGAAAGAGTACAAGGACAGAGCAGTGGAATTCTACAATCTCGTGATTGGCTATTCCAAGGGATTTAGGAAGTTTCCAAACATTACCTAATTTGGAGGGTTGTGTTGTGTTCGGCAGTTGATCCAAGCGTGACAAGAGAGGCCTCTGAAATCCGATTTTGGAAGGAAGCTGCCACGTTTCTGCTGCAAAACAGGAAAATCTTCATTGGGTAAGACACCAACGTTCAACTTCTAACAATCATCAATAAACGGAAAAGGACTAGATCTGCTTTTTGCCGGTGGTTAATTTGCTGCGCCGTTCTACTGCAACGTTATGTTTAGCAAAGAAGAGCAGAAAAAGGAAGGGGTATTGATGTGACATATATTCTGCACTAGCCTAATAGCATTGTCATTCGTATAATAAAGTTTTGTGCTTTTTTTAGATACCTTCTCTTCTTTTTTTCACTCCTTTTAATAGTTTTCTCTTTTATTATATACTTCTTATACGCTAAAGCTATGTACTTCTAGCTTTACCCGAAGCGTCATGTACAGCTAAAATTCAAGCCAGAGTACTTGGTAAAAGTACACTAAATTTATATACATTAATGAATGGAGAGAAAATTCAAGCTGTAGCAACTGTTCCGTAATGATAAAAGTTGAAGATCCTGATTTATTGAAGTTTCAATTCAACAAAACGATATCTACTTGTTTTTTCTTCGTCAAAATATTATCATGGCTAAACAAAATTGGTCTTCACAGATTTGATACGCAATCTGTACCAGATAGAAAGGCCACTGCAGGCTATAAAGACAAGTAAGAGTCACAATTCTAGTTCAGTCCCACCAGCATACTTCAATTTTTTATCCAATGTTCCTTCGTTGACTCTTGTTTCGCCGGCCAGATGCAAATTAAATTAAGCAGTTAATATATAATCCTAATTCCTTGGTTGCCCCATATCTATCTTTAATCGGAATTTTTTTTATTTGTATTATATTTTGGGTTTTTAATAATTTCATGCTTCTTCCAATCAAATTGTTTCATGATCTCCGCCGCCAGCTCAGACTGACGTCTGTTTTTGTTACAAAGGTTGTCTGCAATGGATGAAACTCAACGGCGCTTGACGTGACTAATACTGTTGGGGAGATTAAATTACCCACAACACAATAAAAGGGAGGGACAGCAGATCACAATCTTTAAAAAAAGAAGCAATTTTGGGCCAATCCTGTCTATACCCATACATACTAATAAGCTTCACTATCAAAACGTCAACGAAGTGTGCGATCGCACACCATTTTGTTATTTTTGGCTGGCAACGTGTGCTACCTCTTTGGTTTGAAGCACGGCTCTGTTTTCTCCGTGACCATCTTCACTATTGCCTTTTGTTTCTCCTCTGCTTCTGTGTTTGTTACGGTCTCTTGCCCACTGAAGCTCTGTTTCCTTATCATTTCCGCTCTGGTTCCCTTGTTCTCCGAGCTGCGTTTAAGGACATGAGGCCACCGCCTAATAAAAATTCAAGGAAAAATATTTCTTTATTAAATTTTAAAAAGGAAAGAGCAAATGGAGAGGAACACGAGCACCAAGATCAACCAAGCAGTGAAGAAGTAAGGCTCAGGCGTGGTCGGATAGCACATATAAAATTAAATTTTTTAAATTTTAGGTATTAAAATATAAATTTTAATATTTTAAAAACATAAATGAATTTTGTGAAAATTTGCTCCTCCCAAATTGAAATTGAATACATGTTGTGGAGATCCTTTGAAATTTTAATTGAATTGCGAAAGTCACATCACATCAGATTGGCCATTTTCTATGCACAATAGGATATTAACTTTTGCAGTCAAATTTCATGTGAAATATTAAAAGTAACCCGTATTCTGAATTTATATAACTATTTCACTCCATTACATTATTAATAAAAGAAGTACGTTCTCATATGCTTTCTTTTTTCAATGTATCAGAGGTTCGACATGTTCAAATAGGATGGGATCCCTTGTTTTGGTTCAAAATCAGTTGATGTAACTAAACAAAAATAGAGAAAAAATAAAAAAATGAAACTCATGAAATAAAAAGCATATTTATCTTCTATTTTTCTTCAAGATTATTAAAATAAAATATTTTCAAAACTAAAGAAACAAAACCTGCTCAAACTGGTGTGATCAAGGATCTGTATTTTTTTTTTTATTATGTTTCAATTTTAAAAATTTTTGTTTATTTTTCTTTGTTTAATATTTAAATATATTTTTTAAAATTTTGTATTAACTTTTTCTCTTTATTTAATATTTATCTCTTTTATTATATGCTTTGCTTTTAAATTTCTAAAAATAAAAAATCTGAATCCACGTGACCAATTGTAATATGGTATGGCACCCTAAATTTTTGTATAATATTTTAAATAATGTCAGCGGCAGTGCCTGTGCTCCAAGCCATGGGATTCGAGCACTATTATTTTTATATAAAAAATTTAGACAAAATATTATTAACATCTATAATTATAAAATAATTTGATTAATATTTATAAATATTAACATTATCGTTCAAATTTTATCGAATATCCTGAAGGCACTTATAAATATTAATAATATTATATGAATACTTTATACTTTTGATTGACATACATTTAGTTTTATCTTAAGAATCCAAGTCAACATATGTTTATTGACATTATATATGTAGTTTTAATGTTTTTGGATAATATAAAAGTTTGTTATGCATATATATTTAAAAATATAAATTTTATATATTTTTTCTCATCATTATTATTTTTTTCAATTTATTCTTACACATACATATACAATGCTTAAAACTAGATGCAGATACCATTTTCATAATATAAAAAGGATTGGTAGTCATATTTAGTATTCATCATTGAATTCTGGAGATAATTATGTTAATTCCAACAATCATTTAACAAGAAAATTATAAAAAGGCCAATCAGACAACAAAGATGGAGCTGTCAAATTTGTACTTAAGAATGTGTGCGCACGAGCTCATACAATTAATTATGTGTGTTACAGGGGTAAGTAATTAAGACCATACAAGTTCCATCTGTTATTTCTTTTTTGAATTCGAAATTCGGGGTCCGAATCAAACAAGAGCTGTCCCCGTCCAGTTTAAGCACGGAATTTGATTATAATGCGGAGTCAATAGAGTCGGCCCGCTACAAAGCCCATTTATATATGATTAATGATTAGATAAATTAACCTCAATTAATAACGTTAACCATACCTTTATTAATTTCCAGAACTGGTCGATCAGCATCTCTAAATAGTTGTAAACCTATAATATGATTTAGTTATGAGATTCTAAATCCAAACTTGTAATCTCACTTTGGAATAAGTGAAATAAATACAGGACCAAAAAGCAGCTAAGCTTGTTACCAATTTGAGATTGACTACTAACACTGCCCCCCACTAGAACCTTTTATTATTATTTTTTTTGAATCTCATAATTTTTTATAAGATCTAACAAATATAATAATTTAGAATATTTAATAAAATTTAATTGATAAAAATATGAGAACTTGTACATATAAGTTTATATTTGAATCTTTTAAAGTATACTTTGTATTGTATAATGTAAAGTGCATTAATTTTATTTTTTAAATCAATTAAAGGTCATTAATTAATTTGATAAAATTATTACCATGTTATTAACTATTTTAAATTTTAATTTGATAAAAATTGTTATGTTGAAGCTGGGCACTCCTCATAGTCAAATGTCTTACCAAGTCAAATTCCTTGTCATTAAGATCTTTCTCAGAGAGAACTACTTGGGAATTCGACCCACCCAAGAAGCAAAACAACTTGAATTGAAATATGAAAAAGTGAGCTATGAATCAAAATTGAAACGGAAAAGAAATGAGCAAGAGAAGAAGACAAGGAACAATAAAAATTCAAGGGAAGATGATAGAGCCAGACTCAAAATGGGTGGGTCGGGACTTTTCTTTCTGTGCGAATTGATCCTATCTTTTAATTGATTCAAGAATAAGATTAGTGTATTTTATATTGTAAAATACATATCCTATAAACCCCATTATGACACGCCACAAGGCCATGTTGGAGCTTGTGCTGGTGTGAACGGGACAAAGGCAAGTTTTCCACATCATTTGGTTTTTTTTTTCAAATAATTAAAAGAAAAATAATTTTTTAAAATATCCTGCGTTTCTGTGATTGTCGACCTTTGTCAGGCTTTTTGGGAGGGGGCATGCATCCTTTGACGGGGTAAGATCACTATATGGTCTGCTCATTTATTTTGCTGGTATTACATCAAATGCCAGACAGATCAAAGAAAATAGGCTTTAGCAAAAGTGAGGCTTTGACCAATTTGAGTCCATCAATCTGCTTAGTTCATTAATTATCTGATTCAAATGTATTCTGCAATGATAGAAGGTATTTATATATGAATAATCCTCAAATAATTATGCTTACAGTCTAAATTCATGTTTATAAATTGATTATGTGAGAATCAAATTATTGAATCTTACATAATCACTATACATTCATATTGTAAACATCAAATATATTTGAAATTTTATAGAAATAACATCACTCGAGTTTATCCCTTTGAAAAACGAATCCAACAGGGCCCTGTCAAAGACGAGAATGATTCTATGATACTGGCTTTTCCCGTCTACCAGTGCTGATGCCAACATTAACAAATGGTTGGACCAAAAACTGCCTTGGCACCACCGCCTTTCTTTATAGTTTATTAAAGGAAATCTGATATTCCTTCCACTCTCTCTCTCTCTCTCATCTCCCAAAACATAAGGTCCTTCCAAGTTGAGAATCGAGATGGGGTGGAGCAAGTTCAAGTGGGATCACATGAACGGTGAACCCCTCCAATGCCGGAAACATGTCTCCCTCATCAATTCTAACTGCAGGAAAGATTCTCTTAGGAAACACAGATGGGAAGTGGGTTTGAGACGTAAGGGTTAAAAGTATAGACAGGTCTCTTTTGACTCAGCCATTAAAAATGGAGTTGACCTTTTCAGGCACATTCTCGTTATCTATCTGTAAAGGCAGTTACTGAAACAGTCGCCACTTACAAATTTACAATACAATTGCAGCCCCCTTTTCAAATTAAACGAAAAAGTCAGGCCACGGAAACTACAAATTACAACCCCACTTAATAAATAAGATATAGTAATTTGTTAGGTTTATAAATTAAATTATAAGATTTAATATTTTAATTTTTAAATAAATATTTAATAAAATAAAAAATAATTTAAATTTAATAAAATAATTTAGGCATCTGTTCGCAAATACCCAAATAAATTACACATGATGTTTTCCTATTCACACATTCTCACACCTTTTTAAAGCAAAAAAAAATATATGTACGTACAGACACTAAACCCAATAATACGTAGATATATCAGCCCCCCTCTAAAGTAACCATGCTTTGTTTTTTCTTTTTATCTGGTACTTCTGACGGATCACCCTGTTATCGTTAAGGTAAATTAAATAATATACTCTGTTCCAGCCAGCTTGTAGGCTTCTACCGGTTGCGTAAATCACCAATCAATTTGATTTCTCTACACTCTATTATATATCCTTAAACTGCAGTTCTAATTTTATTTTATCCCTAAATAAGATTCGTCCATTTCATTGGCCGTATCTGCAGAGCAGCCTCTGTTTCCATTTTCACTGTTACAGGTAATGGACACAAATCAACAAAAGCAAAAGCCCCATTCACGAAATCACTGAGCTAAAAAGAACAGAACAGACGACAATTCCTGAGCAAAAGAGGGAATTCGTAGATAGTGGAGAAAGATCAGAAGAAGAAGAAGAAGAGAAGAAAGTCCACAATTTGTAGCTGTTTTGTGCAAATAAGAGCATTTATGTATAATAAAGAACAAAGAGTTGCCCAAAAGCCACACTCCTAGATCATCCAATTCTATGCTATGACTAGGACTGATACAAGAAATGCATCAACTATAAAAGAAAAAGTTAATCAACTGCATGATCACCTCGCTGCGAGGGGCAGGGGTGTACGGCAGAGTTCTTCGAATCTGACTCATTAGTCGCCTTGGAGTTGGAGCCCTTGGCAGCGACGGACCCAACTATAACGTCCCACATCATCCTCTTTACTGACTTTCTCTTTGCTGGAAACACACTCCCATTCTTGGGTTTGTGGCGCCATGGCTCTGTTCTCTCAGTCACCACCTCCTTCGTTGGTTTTGCTTTCATCTCCGCCACCTCCATCTTCGTATCAGCCCCTTCACCGCCGGACCTCAGCATGTCCTCCGCTTCTCTCTCTCTCTCTGTTTCCCTCTCTTTCTGTGTTTCCTTTTCCCTCTATACTGAAGATCTTTTAGGGCTTTACGAGTTGGAAACACGAGGAGAGGCCCTTAAATAAAGCATTTTTTAAATAAAATGATTTTCTATTAATGAGATATAGAAAAAATGAAAGGAAAAATCGAAACTTGGCGTACAAGACTGCAACAGTGTGGAACCATGTAGTGAGCTGTATTTAGTGAGCTGTACACGAATGTGCAAATCTGAGAATGACTTCGGACAGCTTATGCAATCGTCTTCGTTATCAGGACAAACACGCGCATGCAGGGTTAAAGAGTAAAACCACCACTTCTTGAATTTTAACATAATTCTGTATTTTTCTCATATGGGAAGTTGAAATTGGCAGCTCGTAACCTTGTTACCTTATGGGAATAATTTAACCACAACTGGTTACAATCCCAATTTCACCTTTTGTCAGTGACCCCATATTAGGCATAATTTCTAAAAAATGTTTTCACTTTATTAACTGCTTAGCCGGCAGGAGAAAATGGAGAGACCTTCTAATTTCTGATGTCAGAAACATAATTTTCCATTTTAGTATTAACCATAACCAAAATGGTAACTCAACCTAGGATGGGTCTATCAAATAGTTCTACATTAATGTGGCTTATTAGATAAATGTTTCTTAAATTTAGTTCTTAAAATTTATTATATTTAATAATTTAAATTTTTAATTAAAAATTAATTTATAAAAATAAAAATATCATAAAACAAGGCTTCAATTTTTTAATTGACTTAATTGTGGTTGCAGGTTAATCATTTGCATTCAATGTGTATACTAGTTAGGACTGCGGATTGCAGCCACACAACTGAGATTACACTTTGTATACCAAATATTTAGGATTAGATTACCACTGGCAGTCAAAAAGACATAAGACCAAAAAATGGAAAAAACAGAGAGGGTACTGTCTTTTTGGCATGTGCGTTATACAAGTTTGAATGTTGACCATAATCCAATCCTTATTCCCTTCGCACTTCCAATTCATACATTAATGTTGACCACATTCAAACCTCCTTGAATTTGGAGTTCATTTTTGCTTTAAATTTCATGTTATATATGCATTACTTTAGGAATAACAAAATTCCTTTTTATTTTCATCAATTGCTATTTATTTCATTATTCCGTATGTTTATTTTAGAATGATAATACTTGTATGGGGAGTGAGTGTATGCTCCCTCCACATTTAGAGATATCAAAATTTAAGAGTGAAAAATATAAATATATATATATATATACGATGTTCATACTATTTCAATTTATACAAATATTCTTACCCTATTTTTATTGCTAATGTCACCCCTCCTTGCAACCCTTCTAAATTGTTCTAATTCAAGCGGTCCCCTCATAGTTGGTTGGATTTAACTAGAATTCAGAGGCTTTGAATGGATCCAAAAAAAGAAAAAAAAGAAGTCAGTGTCTTTTTCTTCTGCTCTGGTATATTCTACATTTTTATAATTTTTTAATTAAGTATCCCTACATCCTTACGGGATAGAATTAATCCTAGTCGAGACCGGAGTGCAATGGTTAAACCCCTAACCTAAGATGTATAACTAGAGATTACAAGCAATCCCTAATTGAACTTACATTCACATCCCCAATATCTTAGTCACTTACCACTAAGGCCACCCCGTTGGGATGGTCTGCTATGACTTTTCAACGTTCAAGTCATGTCCCACAACGCAGTTGATGTTAACTTAGCGCTACACGGAAAAAAAAGATAAAATCATTAAGTTTTGTTTCCATCATCTTGCATCGTGTTCAGTGACAGTCATCATGGGATAATCTTCTTGCAGAAAAAGTGTCCTTACGGTCTTCGATACCTTTGCATTGTGTTTGTCTTTTGAACCATTAAAAGGTTCTTGATTTTTGCCCCTGTTAGGACAAAATAACGTTAAGGGAAAATGATTGGGTGGAGCCTTGTTGACTAATCATTGTGGGCTTTTTTTTTAAGAGTGTTAATATTTATATAAATTGAAATAATATAAATTATATATTTTTTTAAAAAATATATTATATTATATTTTTATTATACATTAATTTTATGTATGACTAATTTTTTTTTTAAGAAATTTTATGTGTGCCAAGAATGAGCCTTTTTTTCAGCGACATTACTATGTGAATTCTGACGAAACAATGGTCATACAATTTTTGAATTTCATGTCTGCAATTTTTTTTTTTTGGTAACGAGGCTCTTCTAAATTTTAATTTTGCAAATGAATTTGAAATTAGAGAGAATGGTTAAATAGACTAATCAAAAGAATTCGTAAGAGGCTCAAATAGCAGCAATAAAAAGCCATGGCTGAGGCTTTTGATGCTGAGGGACTTAAATAAGCAAAATTATAACATTTGTGGACGAAATTGATTTGGAATTTGACGGAACAAATCATATAAAATTGCGGCCAATGGGAATAAACTTAAGCGCCAGAATACCAGAAAGCTGAACTCAGATTGGGGTAGCAAATGCTGTCATGCAATGTGAGTTCAGCTTGACACATGGCAACTTTATAGAGGTTGATGGAGTCTAATATATTTTTGTTTTCAACTCAAATTTTAATTAAAAAAGGCTTTAACTGATATTCCTTTCTTTACACTTTATTAACTGAAAACTGATATCTCTCTCTTATCTTCCAAAACAGGTCCGGCCAAGTTGAGAGGGAAGATGGGTCACGGCGAGTTCAAGTGGTATCGCATGGAACTCTCCAATGCCGGAAACATGTCTCCCTCGTCAATTCAAACTGCCGGAAAAATTCTATTAGGAAAAAAATATTTTTTTATAAAATTAACAATTATTTTTATATTTTTTAATTTTATAACTTATTAATTTATGAAAATTAGTGATTAATTTTTAAAAAATAAAATAAATGTAGTTTTTATATAAAAAAACAAGTATAAATAGCATTATTTATATTGGTCACACTAACGCAAAATTGGTGCGTAGATCCAAGAATTTGAGAAGTCTAATAATTACTAAAAGAAAAGAGAACGGATTACAAATATATAAATATCATATGAAAGGGATGCCCAAATGATTTATCACAGAAACAGCACTCAATTGAAATTTCATACAAATTTTTTCTACCGGTGGATGCAAATTTATTGGTAAAAAAATTTGTCAACATAAATTTTCTTTTGAATATTTTTTAACACTAAAAAAGTTATAATACGAAAATTAAATTAAAAAAATAATAAAATTGGCATTTTCTTTTGAATTTTCATTTAATTTTTCATCAAATTATTAAGTATTGACTAGTCATCACTCATTTATCATCGAATTATCTGTGGAACAAGTTTTTTCGCCGAACGGCGGGAATTGTGCTACCGAATTTAACGACAACGGATCTACCTTAAAATGTTCCAAGGCTGATTCATCTTACGTATTTTAATCTATCGTAATCAATAAATTTCTAGTATGGATAAAATAGCATATGCAAGAGACTTCCAATTTCAGAAAATTCGCATAAGAAAATGATGTTTGGAATCCAAGCTCTGCTGTTCTCCATTGTCCTCTCCGCCTTGTTAATGGGCTCAGCGCCATTTTCTGGGACTCTGGCAATTGCAATCTGGGTGTATCTTCGGCTACCCTTCAAGAAGACGGTAACTTTGTTCTCTCCAATGGCACGAACACCATCCAATCAATTTTTGACCACCCCTTAGTGACCGTGAGCACACACCCATCTCAACAAAGACCAATTGCATTTGAACCCACACGAGGTTGCCGGAAGGAATATTAGCCCGGTTGCGACTTTTCCTAACGACTTGAATTTTGTAAGATAAGTTTCCCACACAAGTAGATTGCTTTGTAGAGATGGGTGATTATCGTTTTCCCACTAACGATAAATTAAGTCTTTGTAATATCCTTAATAAATTTAGAAAATTTTAACGAAGTCTTTCTTTATCCTCTCCTCACATTTTAAAAATTCATTTATATCTTATGAAATTTTAAAAATTTCAAGCAAACCCTCTCTAATATTTTCAAAGTTTCATATATGTTTATAATACTTTTTAGAATATTCAAATAACTCCCTCTATATTATACTTAATATTTAAAATTATTTCTATTAACCTTGTAAATATTATTGAAATTTAAAATTTACTCTACCTCTTCATTTATTTACCTCCATATTTCACTTTTTTAATTTTATTTCTCATTATGTTTTCATTATATAATATTGACATCAAACTATATATTATATTTACATTTGTTAGATACATCTATCTCTATTTTATATAGTATGCTTGTATTATGAAATGATTTTAATTGTATTTTACTTGTAACTTTTAATCCCGCCCTCTCATTGAAAATCTTGGCCCCGCCTCTAAAGATGAGACCACAGCGGCATCACTCTGATCATTTCCCTAATCAACCAACATATGCAATGAAAAGGATGTCCAACCTTTTCTCTATATAATTTTTTAGAGCAAACAAACCATGTTTATTTCACCTGTAATAAAAAATATCACGAGGCCTTCGAAAATTACCTAAATTTTATTAAGGTAATTTTATTTTGTTCAACCCAATGGCATAGTAATTTTCAAGAAGTGGATATAGAATTGGCAAAAAAAAAAAAAAAAGACAAATTTCCAATTTGCGAATAAGAGTATTTTGATCATTTCGGGGCATTTTTCTAATTTTTAAAATTGGTCGCGATTCTTGTTTGATTTCAAAATGTTTGTCTGGTCTTTATTTTATTTTTTCCATTTCGAGAAAATTTTATCTTATTTTTACATTAATTCACTTGCGTTTTATTTTTCTCCTCTAAGAGGGAATCTTCTACTTCTACAAGAAAATTGTTTAACCTAGTATTTGATTGAAGAGGAATGGAAGGAAAGTGAGGAATTTTAATTAAAATCTTTTATTTGGTTTAAAGTTTTAGAGAGGAAGAAAAAAAAAATAAGGGATTTAAAATATCTCTTCTCCTCATTTTACTTTTCCTCCAAAAATGTGAAGGGATATGTACATGCATGCGGAATGTGACAACACTTTAGCTAGAACCTGTTAAGAAGGCGAAAATATAAATAAGAGAAATATATAAAATTAAAAATAAAATTAATAACAAATTTATATATTATAAAATGATCAATTACTCAAATAAAAAAGAAAGTCATACCAACTTGAACTAGTTACAACTGTAAGCTCACAGCTGGCGATAAGGAAAAACAAAGAAAAATAAATAAATTATTAAAATATATAATTTTTTTAAATTTTAAATTAATTTTAAATAATTTTTTAAAATTTTAAAATTTTAAAACTAATTCTCTTGGACTATGAATAGCATGCAAAGAAATACTGCAATTACATTTTTTGTTAGGCCATGACGTAAACCCTTTCTCCTTAATCAAACCTTAAATTGGTTAAAAAAAAAGACAAAAATAATCCTAATAGAAATTGAAAAGTCTCCCCCACCCAGAATATAAGATTCGAGCAATACCCACCAGCCAAGAACAGAGTCAGCAACATGCTCGCCTGCTTGAATGCATTCGACCCCAAATGCAGAGGTCTAAACCCAGCTTTCCTAAGCCGAGCCCTCCACTTTGCCAGCGGCTCATGCCTCTCCACCCGAGCCCATCCCTCATAGTACACCACGTTGCATATCTCCTTCTGAATGTATATCTTGGCTAAGGCTTTACAAGCTGCCGTGGGCATGCCTCCGATGAGTTGAACATAGTTGAGAAATAATATAGAGATTTTGTAAACCAATCCAAGAAGCTGGGTTGGTTGTGATTTGCTTCTTGCTCCATTACCGCCATGATTTTTGGGTTCAGGCTTTGGATCTAAACTAGCACCATTTCCGTGGCTGATTTCCCGTCGGGTTAGACCCAAGAAGACGGTGAAGCTGCATGATAGAGTTCACTGCCACCGCTTCTTTAGGGCCCACCTGCAACATCCACGGTTTCACGCTCTCCAATCTCGAAGCTGCCACTCCACGGAATGTGAATTGGACATTGACCAAACCAGCAAGTTCAACTTGCCACTTCCGTCATCAGTATGTGGACCATCCTTATTCCGGAGTCCTCTTCCATCGATGATACCACCGTTAATTGTTGCTGAGCCTAACTGTGTTGCTGCTGACACATTTTCTCATTCACCCAGTGACTATCGAGTGCTGAACAAAGATGGTCATTCCCGCAATCGGATCTTCTATTTTGGGTGGGTGGCATTTCTATGAAGGTCATTTTCGTTTTTTTTTAGTTAACTTGAAATTTGAATAAAGGGAGAGGATTTTCGTTCATACCTAATAAAAATTGTAACGAAAATGTGTTTTTACATATTTTTTATAATTTATAAAAATTAATTATAAAATTTTAAAATATAAAAAAATAATTAAAATTAATCTAAAGTTTAAGAAATTTTATATATTTTAATTTAAATAAAATTAACACGTGGTGCTTGATGGTTGAAAGAAATGATTCACATATATAATATCTGAGCACATATTACATTCTCTCACATCATCGTTATATCTGCATTAAACATATGCCCCTCACAACGTGAAGATACCTTTTCCTATTTCACAGCCTAGACAAAACGCACAGCACGGCTACACGTTTGTCTATATGAAGGTACACCTCGTACGGATCTCAGCATTCAAGAGCTTTTGGTTTCTCACAAAATTTTCCTCCCTGCTGATTTAGATCTCAGGAAGGTTGAAGAAGGCCGATCCTCTTGCTTAATCGGAGTCCTCGCGCAGCCACCGGAAGTAAACTCGAGAAAGGAGACTCTCTTCCCTCCTAGCTCCATTCTTGACGCTTCGGGAGGAAGAAAGGAGTCGCCTTTGTAGAGTGACGTTCGCGAGAGGTTGCTCATTTCGGACGGAGGACGTAGGAGCTGAGGAAGCAGCACCCTTGATTCTCTTCCTGACGAACACGAACTGCACAGTCTGATACTGAAAAGCACACAGAAACACAGGTAAGCTTTCCCCGGACGCTAAATGCTTTCATTCTTCATTTTCCATATTCTGTGCTTCGGTTTTGTACGTTCGCGGCCTGTTACCGCTCCTTCTCTTCATTTTGGATCTAAGGACGCAGAGAGTGTCGAGGATGGAGTCTTAAGGACCAAAGACTTCACTGGGTGGAAAAGGTGAAGCCTTTTTTGTCCGAAGCTCCATTCTTGCCTTCCTCATGCTCTCTCCGAAGGCCATTGCTGTGTTCTGAGTGTGACTAAGTGTATCAGCTCCGTTTAAGTTCTGCTATGAAAAAAGTTGATGCCTTTATGTGTTATGTGACTCCTTTTTTCTTTTTATTGTCATCTATGCTCTGTTCTTTGTTCAAATTTTTTTTTTTTTTTTTGAGATACTTCAATTTTTATTCTTCCGCCGTGTGATTCTGTGGGATGGGCACGTTGAGTCGTTGAGGAGTCGAAAAGGCCATCTTTTACTGAGGAATCGGGCGAATCTACCTTTAGGAGATTTGTAGGCTAGTGCTCACATGCAGTTTTATAATTTTTAATATATGTATGTGTATAAAATATAAGAGTGTTCACACAGGTGTTCACACAGTGTACACTGTTCAAGTGTACGGTTATTTTTTGTTATTATTCTTAATATTTATATTTTAAATATCTGATTAATATATTTAATATAATTTTATAATATACATTTATATATTTTATTAATAGATAGATTATTTTATTAATTGATTATTTATTAGTAATTTAATTAGTACAATAATTTAATATATAATTGATTTTAAGCTCAAATTTAAGATTAATCCATAAAATTTAGCTGAGTTAAATTATTTTAGCCAGTAACCCATAAAATTCAGGTTTAATTTAATTTTTTAAGTCAAAGGATAGAACCAAAGCAGCGCATGTCAATCTGAGTTAATTTATTTCACAACTCTATTCTAGTTAAGTGTCCAAACTAACAAAAAAATTGTCTTCAGTGACGGATCAACGTTGGGTCTTATGAAGGCAGTTGCCTCCACAATATCTTTAAAATTTTAATGTTATATATATTTTAAATTATTGCTCTCATTGAATATTTGAATCAATTGCTTCCACTATCATTCGATGATTTATGCCTGTTTGGATACCATTTATAATCAATTTTGGTCCTCAAAATCAATTCCTTGAGTAAACATGCATATTTGGTTGTATTTTGATATATAAGTAAAATAAATTTTGGTATATAAAAATTAATTCTGGTAGAAGTGAGTAAAGTTTTACTTATCGCCTGAATAAAAAATCAATTCTACTCATATAAAATTTGAACTTATTAATTAACATTCAACTATTACATAAAAATTTATTTTTATATTTTCTTTTGTTATTTTACATCCAAACATAATTTTAATAATTTTATCTAAATATAACCCATTTTTGTAAAACCAATTTTTGTAAAATCAATTTTGAAATAATTTATCCAAAGACAAGTTAATCCTAAAATAATTAATTTTTTAACACTAATTATTTTCAACTTAATTCTATTAATAAATTCTATTCTTAATTATACTGAAAGAATGTTATAATTTTTTATATAAAAAATTATTTATCCGTGGTACTCAACAATGTAGATTTTACATTAAAATCTAGTATTTAGGTATGGTTGTTATTTTAGACTGCAGCAATAGTAGGCAAAAAAAAAAACATGTAATAGACTATCAGCATACTTGACAAAAGCATTTCATTGCTTTATTAGACAAAAGGAGAAACGAATTAGACCGTTTCAACTTCTCAATAGTCCCAAAGTTCTGGAGTCATCTGGGTTCCGGATTTTGGAACCTTCACTTCAGTTTTACATATCAAATTGACTTTTTTATTCTATTAATAGATACATTTAAAGACATTCTAACTATGAAAAAAAAAAATTGTCCCTTCGGGGACGTCAGATAAAATAAAAGAAAATCAGATTCTATCAAGAACTAATATAAAGGAAGATTTTTTTTTTCTTTTTTTGGGGATTGTAAAAAAAGAGTCAATTTGATACATTTACATAGATTTAAGAAAGATTTTCTTTGGATATTGCCTAAAGTGATTCTGCCATTCATTCAATTTGATTTGACTAAATTTCCCTCCATATAGGGTCAACTTAAGCATGTTTTAGGTAATAACTTTCCAAAAGTAAATTGTACTTGTAATTTACCCAAACAAAACAAACCACTAACAACATTTTTCCTAAACAATTCTAAACAAAAAAAAAATCTTCAAAGTTAAGTAATTTCAGAAAGACAATATTTAAGAAGGAAAAATACATTTTCATGTAAAATAAATTACAAAATTCTTGCACAAAGTAGTAAAGATTAATTTTTATTTATACCTTTTTACAAAATTAAGGAATTCAAATCCATATTCAAAATTATGAATGATTGTTTTTGTCCAAAGATTCTGCTTTTCTTTCGTATCACCATTTATGAAATCTGCATTAATCAATTTAGTAACCATACTTTGCTATCTGCTAGTGTCAAGTGAACTCGTTGGGTGTTTCTCGAAGTGCAATAAGCAAAAGTTGAGCCAATGAGCATATGCATCAACCCTGTCTAGCTCTGCTCGGAATTTGGAAACTACTGTCACAGAAACATGAATCTAATGCCTTTGTTTTGAGACTCTTTCATATTTATTTCTTTATAAGCAAGCAGAAATTAACGGAATACCAAAAAGATCTTTAAAATCAACGTCTTCAGCTATAGATTTATGCCTTTCTCTATTCTTTAAATCTATTTGTTCCCTGTGTTTCAGCTCATCTACTTTGTTTTCTATTCGTCTGCTCTGTTAATTTCTTCTACATACGTGAAAGACTTCAAAACCAAGAAGATAAAAGAAACAAAAGACACTTTCTCTTTTAGTCTTTTATTTCTTGGGAATCTACTATCTCATTGTCTGTTTCTATTGAGCCTTCAAATTTTCGATGATTTTCAATTTGTCGTACAAGTTCTCGTATTGGAAATTTTCATTAGCCCCTTTGATCGATCAAGGTATCAAACTATGTTCTGTTTTCTGCAGGAATGGAGAACTTAAGAGAACCTTTCAGGGGTGTTGTTAACGATGTTCGAGGAAGAGCACAGTGTTATAAAGAAGATTGGGTTTCTGGTCTCCGTTCAGGAATTGGGTAATCTTCTTACAACAAATTCAGATTAGTACTTTCTCTTTTCAAACGAACAACTGTCTCACGAGCATTCTCAATTAATTCATGATAGGATATTGGCGCCAACTACCTATATTTTCTTTGCTTCTGCTCTTCCTGTGATTGCCTTCGGCGAACAGCTGAGTAGAGACACAGGTTCTTCTTCTTGTTCCTCTGTATTTCTCTGAAATTGAAGGAGAGAAAACAGGAAACAAGCTTGTCTTTTATTTATCGTGACGTTGAATTAGTCAACGTTTTGTATGTAGATGGAAGCTTGAGCACAGTAGAGACATTGGCATCCACTGCTATGTGTGGAATCATACACTCATTTTTTGGAGGGCAACCTCTTCTAATACTTGGAGTTGCAGAGCCCACTATCATTATGTACACCTATTTGTACAACTTCGCGAAAGATAGGGATGGTTTGGGAAAAGAACTCTTTTTGGCTTGGGCAGGATGGTAACAAGAATTATTTCTACATTGCCGAAGTTCAAATAATATTTGATGGGATAGAAAAACATGTGTACATATGATATTATTGATTTTTCAGGGTTTGTGTGTGGGCTGCTCTGTTGCTGCTTCTTCTTGCAATATTTAATGCTGGAATCATCATCAACAGATTTACAAGGGTTGCGGGTGAGCTTTTCGGCATGTTGATTACTGTCCTCTTCATTCAAGAGGCTATCAAGGTGAGTTTGTCATGTATATCAGTATATAAATTTTTGTTTTTAATCAAAAAAGAAAGAAAACTTGGCAAAAGTTATTAAAAAGAGAAAAATTAAAGAAGATTTTGACACAGGTCATTTGAAATGTAGGGAGTGGTGAGTGAGTTCAAAGTTCCTAAAGAGCAAGACCCAACAGCAGAGAAATACCAATTTCAGTGGCTTTATGCAAATGGATTATTGGGTGTTATATTCACCTTTGGCCTTCTCTGTACTGCTTTGAAGAGCAGAAGAGCAAGGTCATGGTTATATGGCACAGGTTTGTTTAGTGAGCCTTGAGTGCCATGAACCATTACTAATTTATCACGTTGATTGAATGAGGAATCTGACACAGTATTGTCTATAATTCAGGATGGTTCAGAAGTCTCATTGCAGACTATGGGGTGCCCTTGATGGTGGTCATTTGGACAGCTCTGTCATTCACTGTACCAAATAAGCTGCCCCCTGCAGTTCCAAGGAGACTCTTTTCTCCCCTTGCATGGGAAACTACATCATTACACCACTGGACAGTAATCAAAGTAGCACACGTTTGCCCTCAGATTCCTTTCTTTATAAGGATTCTAACTTTTGGTATTTCTGTGAAGTAATCATACATTCTTACGACAGGATATGGGGAAGGTGCCCCCTGCATATATATTGGTTGCCTTTATTCCGGCCTTGATGATAGCGGGGCTTTACTTCTTTGACCATAGTGTTGCTTCCCAATTGGCACAACAGAAGGAATTCAATCTTAAGAAACCTTCTGCTTATCATTATGATGTATTGTTATTGGGATTTATGGTATTTATATCTCTTAGACTTCTTGTTTGATTCTCAGCTTTATTACTTATTCTCATAAGGATTTTCTGCTATCAGACTTTGCTTTGTGGGTTAATTGGTTTACCTCCTTCAAATGGAGTTTTGCCTCAATCCCCCATGCACACCAAAAGCCTTGCTGTTCTAAAGAGACAAGTCAGTAAATGAGATTTGACTCTAAATATCAGTTTTTTAACTGAATTAGCTATTTGATTTAGCAGTTCTTGCGTTGCAGTTGATGCGAAGGAAGATGGTGGAAAGTGCCAAGGAATGCATAAGGCAGAAGGCTAGCAACTCTGAAATATATGGAAACATGCCAGCAGTGTTCATAGAAATGGATAACAGTCCAGTTGTAAGTCATCCAGTCACCCAAAAAAGAGTTTTCTTTTCTTTCTCTTTTCTTCATTGCTAAGGCACGACAATAGTTTTCAATGGAAACTTGCCTAGTTTTTTATTGGTCATGAATATGATCCTATTGCAGACTTCTTCATTGGCAAAAGAACTAGAGGATTTGAAAGAGGCTGTCCTCAATGGTGAAGATAAAGGAGACAACAAGAAGAATACTTTTGACCCTGAGAAACACATCGATGCATATCTGCCTGTCAGAGTTAATGAGCAAAGAGTGAGCAATCTTTTACAAGCACTCCTTGTGGGAGCATCAGTCTTTGCTATGCCTGCCATAAAAAAGATACCAACTTCAATTCTGTGGGGATACTTTGCCTACATGGCCATTGATAGTCTTCCTGGAAACCAGTTCTGGGAAAGGATACTACTACTCGTTGTAGCACCTAGCAGGCGATACAAGTAAGTGTAGGAAAAACTGTTTTAGTTTTTATTTAGTTCACAAATTCATGAACTTTGATTGCCATTGATCTCGCTTATTCTTCTTGTTGAATGCTAGGGTATTGGAAGGTGATCATGCTTTCTTTGTTGAGTCAGTACCATACAGATACATAGTCTCTTTTACACTCTTCCAATGCAAATATTTGTTGGTTTGTTTTGGGGTGACATGGATTCCCATTGCTGGAATCTTGTTCCCCTTGCCCTTCTTTGTGCTGATAACAATAAGGCAGTATATTCTCCCCAAGCTGTTCAATCCTCACCATTTAAGGGAACTGGATGCTGCTGAGTATGAAGAAATCGCTGTGCTCACGCAATCAACGAAAAATGTATGTTAAAAATATAAGAAGTTTGTTTTTCCCTCAACGTTGTGAGTAACTTTTTTTTTTATGCAAATTGTATTCTCACAAACTCTTGCTACGAGACTCTCATAAAAGTTGGTGTTAAATTTATTGAGTTTTGAATTGATAAATTTAGTGATTTAAATTATTTTAAATAAAATTTTTATAATTTTTAATTTATAAAAAAGAAAATTGTGTTTTTTAAATATTATGCTTTCCATGAAATGTTAGTAAAAATTTTTTGTGGGAGTGACATTGGTTGTTATGGAGCAGCAGTAAGAAAAGAGGGCTTCTAAGCTCTAACTTTCCATATATTATATAGATTTCATCCTCTCTTTGCTTTTAATTATGAACATACGTATGTATTTAATGCTCAAAATACTTATAACAATATCTTAAACATTCAGCTTCCTTGAATATATCCTTTTGAAATCTATATATATTAACAAAAATTATATATTTACATGTTTATTTCTACGCTTAAGTTACAAATTTAGTTTTTAAATAAAGATTGATTATTTACTTATTGTCGCTCTTTCTTAATTTTTTATTACTTTTGCTCTTATCTCTCTCCTCACGTGAGTGCATTATAAGTGTAAATATATAGATACAATGGTGCTCATATATTGATATAAAAGAAGCCATGTCCTTTTGGGTTCTCACTTTTATATTCACATATTTTTAAAATAAAAATATTTATTTATTATTATTCTAAATTAATGTATCTCACTTTTTTTTAATTATTGAATAAATACATAAAGAAAAAAGAAAAAATTTTAATTATAATAATTATTTTAAATTTAAACAAAAAACTTTGACATAAATGTAGAAGGTGTACATAGGTTAGTACCAAAGAAATACATTTATATGTTGATGACAAATTTGAATTACTTAGCTAAAATTTGTTAATTGAGGGCTACTCCAGTGGAGCATCTACGTGGATTAGTAGCAAATAGAGGAGGGCTTAGGAGATGCCATCACTTCTTAAACTTTAAATTTTTTCACATATGAAAGATATATATATAATTTATAATGCTTGTTGCTATATATATATATATATATTAATCCTGTTGATCATGTTACTTATATTTATTGTTTTGCACAAAAATTTATATTTATTTTGTATTTTTACAAAATTAATAAGTAATTTTATATATTTTAATTGTATGACTTATTAACTTTAATTATAAATTTGTAAGAATTACTGATTAATTTTATAAAAATACAAAATAAATATAATTTTTATATAAAAAATAAGTGCAAATAGAATTATTCATATTGGCCACCCTAACAGTAAAATTGGTGTGTAGTTCCAAGTATTTGAGAAGTCTAATGACCATCAAAATAAAAGAGAATGGATTACAAATGTATAAATATCATAGAAAAGGGTTGCCCAAATAATTTATCTTGGTTTGGGCAAAACTTGTGGCCTATCTGCTATCGACATGCATTTTCTCTAGCATGTTTTTTTTTTTTCCTATAGCCGGCAAGTTTTCTAGACTCTTTATAGCCTCTATTCCACTTAAATAATTCTATTTTTAAATTTAGGATTGAAAAAGGAATACAAAAAATGAGATGGGTTTCATAAGCAGGTACATTAAAGATCACTAAATCATAAAATTAACATAAAAATAACCTTACAAGTAAGGGAGTAATCATAATATATTTGTTTTTATAGAGTGTCACCCATTCTCAGATGTCTAAATAAAAGTTTTTATATATTTGTTTAGACCCAATGCAAAATTGGTAATTGAAAAGTGATCACCATTTAAATTAACTCAAATATGGTGGCACGTAAAGAAAATTGTTCATAAATAAATAATAATAACTTTTCTCATATATGTGTTCATTCATTTAGTGTCTTATAATGTTTTGAGAAATATTATAAATTATATAAAGTTTTAAGAAATTACCTTGAGAATGCATAAAATCTAAGCTAACATATATAATCTTGCATGTTCACGTGAAGGAAATAATACCCTAACTATATAATCAATGTGCAAAATATTACTTCTTATATATTCTTATGAACATAAAATATCATGTACCTTCTGTATCAAAAAAACATGTTCCTCAAATGTGTGACAAAATTTATGTATAAACATTGTACTATGTCGTTTCTTATTCACACATCTATAAATTTCTTTTTGTCCAAGCCAATGCATTTGCGTTTGTATAGGTTTGACGTTTTGATTCTGAATAAGGTGATGCAAGTAAATATAAAATATAAAAAAAATAAGAGTAAATTACATTAACCTTGCTTGAGGTATTTGATTATGACACTCTATCCCATTCTTATTCAAATATGACACTCTACCCCATTTACTCAAATATTAATTAAAAATATATATCTAATATTAATAAAATATTCATAAAATAAATATTAAATTAACATTTTTGTCTAATTTTACTTAAAAATTATACTTTGACTTAGTTAATCATTTTAAATAACTAATATTTTGATAAATTATATTTTTTTAATCAAATAATTATATTTATTATAAGGTATAAATTTAACAATGTATATGATTATGAGAAAAAAAATTAGTATAAACATAGAAGCATCTTGAGGTGAGTTTAGTTAGTAAAAAATAAGATTAATTATTCTTTACATATTTTTCTAACTAAACTCACCCCCAAGATACCTCTATATTTATATAAAATTTTTTTTCATAATTACAAACATGATTAAATTTACACCTTGTAATAAATATAATTATTTAATTAAAAAAATATAATTTATTAAGATATTAATTATTTAAAATAATTAATTGAGTTAAAATATAATTTTAAGTAAAACTAGAATAAAATTTGATTTAATATTCTTTTTATGAATATTTTATTAATATTTAGGTATATTCTTTTAATTAATATTTGAGTAAATGGGGTGGAGTGTCATATTTAAATAAGAATGAAGTGGAGTGTCATAATCAAATACCTCAAAGGAAGGTTAATGTAATTTATTCAAAAAATAATTTCATAAATAAAGTGCATTTCTTCTTTTTTTGGTTTTTCTCCAAAATGACTAAATAAAAATTTTCTAAACGAAAGAATTCAAACCCGCTCAAATAGGTGTGACCAATTGTAACATGGCATGGCACCCTAATTTTATTATATATGTTAGCATACACCTGTGACTGCATATCCATTACCATTTTCTAAACTGAAGCGTGGCTGTGGAATGTTAACTCTCTTCCTCCATTCTTGCCTCCCAACTAAGGAACAATTCAACAACACTGGCCGCCGCGTTATAAATCACGGCGGCGGCGGCGCTGCAGGTCAACATAGGTGTTGAGCTGGGGAGAAGAGAACAAAGCATCACATGACGTTGTCGTACGGGCGGACAATTATCCTCGATTTCGGCGGCACGTGCATGATGTGCCTACGGAACTGGAACTGATTGAAGAATCTGAGCCTCTCATCAAGGTACGTGCGACCAGTTTGCCTTGGAATCAGTCCATTCGGACTGGGAAAAGATTTAGATGTTTTAAAACTGTAGAAAACATTTTATAAATTAAAATATAAGTGAATAGTTATTTATTAAAAATTAATAATTAAAATTGTTATAAAATATAAAAAAATAAATAATAATTTATAAATTTAAAATAATTTATATAATTTAATTTTTAATAATTATCTATTTATATTTTATTTTATAAAATATAATTTTTATTTTCAAGCATCTCAATCTAATAAGAAAAGCTAATTACACTTATTAATTATGTATGTTTTCTATATGTAAAAAGAGAAAAAAATTGAAGAAAGAGAAATAAGAGGTAAAAATATAAAAGAGTATATAAGCTATGTATAAAATTATTGTATCCACGTATCATTACTTTAAATTAATTTTAACCCATATCAAAATAAATTAAAATAAAATAAATATTTCACTGCCCACTAATTGTTAATTAGCATGTAATATAATCCGTTGATAACTTAATGTTTTAATGTTTTTGGAAAACTTGATCCGTTGATAGTCCTATTTACTATTCATCATTGAATTCTAGAGATAATTATGTTAATCTAAACAATCATTTAATTTTTTTATTTAAGAATGTGCGCACAAGCTCGTACAATTAATTATGTATGTTACAGGGGTAAGTAATTAAGTCCATACAAGTTCGATCTATTATTTCTTTTCTGAATTTGAAATTTGGGTTCGGAATCAATCGAGCAGTCCCCTTCCAGTTTAAGCACAGAATTTGATTATAATGCGGAGTCAAGAGAGCCGGCCGCTAGAAGCCCATATATTATATATATACATATATATGATTAATTATCAGATAAATTAACCTCAATTAATAATATTAACCGTACATTATTAATTACTATAACTGATCCATCTGCATCCCTAGTTATAAACCTATAATATGATTTAGCTATGGGATTATAAATCCAAAATTATAATCTCGTCTTGGAATAAGTGAAGAAATAGAGGACCAAAAAGCAGCTAAGCTTGTTGCTAATTTGAGATTAGAGCCGTCAATTTTAATCTTAACTAATTGGTTCATCCAAAATCACGTTAAAAAAATTAAGGTTATTTTAAAGAAATTAGCTTGAAAAAATCAAGGCTTCTTTTGGTTTAAGAATGAATCCGGCTACCTTGACCAATCCCGAGCTAGCTTGACCTATCCTAGGATAGTGTGCTATTTTTTTTTTACTTTGCCTTTTTTTTAACCTTTTTTTCCTTTAACTCTTTTTCTATTCTCTCAAGTTTGAGACCTTCTCTTCTTAAATTCACAATAAATATGTACATAATTAAAAATAAAAAATGATATAAAAATAATTTAAATAAATATTAAAAGCTTGAATAATAAATCTTTCCTTAATTATTATTTAATATGTAAAGAAAATACAAAAATACAAAATGTATGTAAATATAAAATTTAAAATATAAAAATTTAAAATATAAAAAAGATTTATAAGTTTATAACTATTTTATTAATTTTGAAATTTAAAATATAAAAATTCAAATTAATATATAATTCAAGTTTAAGTTTAAATTTAGTTTCAAATTCAAAATTAGATCAAGGTCGACCCTTGTGGAATCAACCCATTTAACCATCAATGCTATAATTTAGGCTTAAGTTCAAATTTATTTTATCCAAAAAAATGTGGGCTTCTTTTGGCTCAAACTAAATAAGTCTGGGCAATGGGTTGACTCATTTTACAACTCTAATTGAGATTGACTACTACCTTTGCCTCCCACTTCATTCTACATTTACTTCCCGCTATAATCTTTTAAGTCATTGTCTTGTCCTTCATAAAGCTCAATCAATCATATTATTTGTAGGAACCTTTAATTTGTATTTTATTAACAAATTAATAATGGATAAGAATAATTTTATTAGAATTTTATACTATAGGAATAAGTTCCAAGTACAAACAGGCTTAGTTAAAAAGTAAAATTTAAATTATTAAATTTATTAAATTTTTTATACTAAATTTTGAGACTTAAAAGTTTAACAATCCAAATTAAAATTGAAGTTGTTAGTAAGGATTTGTCCCTCACACATTGGGTGGCAAGACGTTTTCCATTAAGGAAAACCAGTTAGGCCAACAATTTAAACACATTTAAAATAATCTAACAAATTACATATGGATAAGTATTGTTCCATATAACATTTTATAGGAAGAGCTATGAACTTAGAGATTTTTGAGTTTTACAGTTCAATTTATATAACTTAATAAATATAATGGTTTAAAATCTTTTTAAACAAGTATTTAATATTAATCTTATTCTTTTTTTTATGAAAAGAAAGTACAAAGGAAAAATAAGTAGATTATATAACACGGATCCTACATGGCAGTACTAACTCCCATTAAGTCTCTAGAAACTAGGAACCCACACACATTCGATAGAGATAAAAATAACTACAAACCCACAAGCAAGCCAGTCAATGATTGTGTTGGCTTTGCAATATATGTGCGAAAGAACCACTTCCCATGGATGCAATAAAGTCAATCTCGCTTGAGCGACTAAGGTCACATAAAAGTGCCAAGGGAAAGTAGCCCACTGAAACTAGTTGCATTGCAACCGCTGAATTCATATTGACAATTAATTAACAAAGACCTTTGCTGCAAGCCAACTCCAACCCCACCACAATACTTCACAATTCCATTGCCAATACCATTCCTACACCAATATGCTCAATAACCTATTACCCTGATGAATCATGTACCACACCTCCACTAAATCCCCCTAAATTTACGTTATCCACATTTAGCTTCCACCACCCTAGAGGCATATACTATCAAGATACATAGCATTCTGATTACAACGTATTTGGGAAACTCTTCTATTATGAGATCATGAAAGAGTGTTGCACATTATGTACCATGTAGTCAACAATACAAAAGAGTTCCTCCAAAGAACAAGATTGCCCATTGAAGATCACTTTATTACATTGGATCCAAAGATTCCAATAGATGATGCCGCAAATGGAAGACCGCCAATACCTCATGTAAGTGTCAGTGAATGCTAAAGTGTCTTGTAACTAAGCCACCAAATCCAAATTCAAGAACCAATGCCAAAAATGTGGATCAACATACCTCTGCAGAATAGTAGTTGTCCACAAACAATCCCTTACAATATGAAGCCCATCATCCCAACTCACATGACATCTTGGGCATGCAACAAATGACACCATATGTCATTCAACATGTCTAGCATTATTTAACAGCTTACCTACCATCAAAAGCCAAAGGAAGGTATACATTTTTTGAGGCCCTTACTAGGACCAAACAAGATCTCACTTTGAAGAGAGAGATAGTCTATAGTTTGAAAGGTGTTAATATGCAGATTTAATTGTGAACAGCCCATTAGAAGCTAACTCCAAGACACAAAATCCCATTAGAAACTTTGTGATAGAGGATGCATTGTTGCTATACACAAGAGAGCTTGGGTGGGAAGATAATTCTCAATCAAACTCCATTGGCAAGACCCTTCAAAATCCACAAGATCTGGTACATTTAGGTTCATCAACTCTCGAAGAAGGGGTTGAAACCTAGGCACCCACGAATCCCTCCAAAACTAAGTATCTCTTCCACTGCCAAGCACAACACATGTGCCTAAAACATGTTTCCAAGTAGCCACCACACCTCTCCATAAATTGGGCACATTACCTCTATCTTGTAAGGTGGGAATAATATGGTCTTCTGCTTTATATTTATGGTCCAGCACCCCAGCCCACAAGTTATTTCGGTTAGATATAAGCCTACAGCCAATCTTCATGAGATAAGCCTTATTCATGTCTCTAAGCTTTCAGATACACAAACCTCCAACATTCTTCGGCCTACAAATTTCATGCCAAGACAAAAGATAAGGCTTTGAGCTGCCATTGATATTGTCCCAAAGGAAGTTTCTTGATAGTTTTTCCAACTCCTTGCATATTCCCACTGGTAGCAATGTCATTTGCATTAGAAAAGAAGGCATAATAGATAGCAATGATTGGATGAGTGTGAGTTTACTACAAACGACAAAGTGCAGGCCTTCCAAGAGCTAAGGCATTGGCCCACTCAATCAATCACATATTGAAAAGTGCATTTTGTTAGCCGCTTATGTAGCAATGGGATCCCCAAACACTTACCAAAGTCCACAGTGAAGTCAAAATGATGAAATTCTCGAATATCCTTAGAGCAATTGCGATTGACATTTTTAAAGAAAAAGACTTTTGTCTTTTCCTAGCTCACCTTTTGGCTAGAGGTTGCACCAAAAATCTACATACACTATTGCATTACACTTGCTTGTTCAAGTGAAGCCTCTTCAAATGAAAAAATATCATTTACAAAAATGAATGAGAAATCAGTAGTCCTTTTTTGCCTAGAGTAATAAGACATCATTTTTTCTTATCCATGGTTGCCTAAATAAGATGACCAAGTCTCTTTATATAAGGAACAAGGAGATAGGGTGACAACAGATCTCCTTACTAGATCCTGCAAGATATATCACTAGATGGAGTCATGACCTATTCCATAACACACTCATGCGATAAGATTGCACACACTCCATTATAAGTGAATCAAAGGTACAAGTAGGCCAATGTCTAGTAGTGTATCCTTAAGGAAGTCCCATTTGATTATGTCATATGCTTTTTCTAAATCAACCTTGATAACCATCCAACCAACTCGGCCTCTCTTATGGCGTAAGGAATGCATTATTTCTTGGGCAAAAATTATGTTGTTAGAGCTATGTTGATCGTGGACAAAGGTATATTGGTTTAGCATGACAAGATGGCTCATGTACTCCTTTAGCCTATTTGCCACCACTTTAGACACAATTTTATAAATTACATTACAGAGGCTAATAGAGCGAAATGTTTAACATGTAATGGGTTGTCCACCTTGGGAATGAGGACAAGCAAAGTTTGGTTTATCTTGCTAAGCTTACCTTAAAGAATATTTGTTGTACCAAGTTGCAAATAGATTCATCGACCATGTGCCATTGATTTTTAGAGAATATTGCTTGCAAGCCATCAGTCCCTGCCACTTTAAAGGGTCTCATACCAAAGATTGATTGTTTAATCTCCTCCACTAAAGGGGGAAGCATAAGTGAAGATTGTGCTTGAACTGACAGCATTAGGAAATAACCTTGAAGTGGAAATGGATCGCATCAACTATAATCCCACTAATACAAAGAAGCAAAAAAATTCACATGCATGTTTAATAAGGAATCATTTTCAGGGATCCAATTCCTCGCATCATCTTGTAAGGCAACAATTTTGTTTTGCCTACGTCTAGTGACTGTGGTCATATGAAAGAATTTGGTATTCCTATCCCCAAAGACAATCCACCTACTCCGTGAACATTGGAACCAGGTGATTTCTTCCTAAATTAAGATCTCCTCATATTCCCACCATAAGTCCTGTTGAAGGTGTTCTAACTAATGACTACTACCAGTTTGGAATTCAAAGTCAATCCCTTTGATTCTTGCATACAATCTTGATTTTTTACGGAATTCTTTTTTAAAGATGCCCTCATGCCAATTAGATTTCAAATTACAAAAATTAGCATAAGAGTTATCCCATAACTCCTGCTGCTTCTAACAATCATTGACCAATTGCTGAAGAAAAGGATGGGTGATCCATGCTGCCAAGAATCAGATAGGTTTCTACCCCTGAGTTTTGGTTCTTGAAGATGACTGAGGCATCATGAGCAAAGGTTAATGATCCAAATTGAACAACAACAAGTGAATGAAGGTAGAATCTGGAAAGACTTATTGCCATGCTGCATTGACAAGAGCCCTATATAGATGCTCCAATATTGGTCCCTGCTTCCAAGTAAATTGAGGGACTTTGTAGCCAAAATCCCCAAGATGAGAAGCCTCAACATAATCAACAAACTCCTACATGCTATCCTAATTTGGAACTGCACCCTTTTTTTTTATTTCTGAGGAGTCAAATAAGCATTGATATCACTTAAAGCAGTCCATGGTCTTGTGACAAAAGCTAACAATTGCACCAAATGCTACCATAGTTCTTGTCACTCCACTCGCCTTGGGCTAGCATAAACAAAGGTAACCACAAACCATGTCATTAAAACCCACTTTGAGTAAGTTTTGTATGGACAAATTGTTGATGGGTCTCCAAAATTTCCACAATTGACTCTCCTCTAATCCAAAGAAGCCAAATGCCACCTAAAAACCCAATAGGATTAACACAGAAATTAGAGTCAAAGCCTATGTGTTTAATAACACATGCAGCTCTTCTTCCTTTAATCTGGGTTTCAAAAATCGCCATAACTTTAACATAATTTCTCCTACAAATATCTAGCACTAAAGCAGCAAACTTGTCTTTATCTGCACCCCTACAATTATTAATCTTATTCTTTAAATCAGTTAAAGGTCATGATTAATACACACCATTTAATGAAAATTGACATGTTATCAATTGATTTAAATTTTAATTTAATAAAAATTATTACTATATCGTTAGTTCATTTAAATTTTAACAATAAAAATTTTGAAAATTTTTAGGTTGAAGCTCGACACTTCTTATAGTCGAATTCTAAGGGGTGTCTTACCACCAAGTCAATTTCCTTGTCGTTCAGATCTTTCTCATAGAGAAATACTTGCGAATTCGACCCACCCAGGAAGCAACACAACTTGAATTCTAATAACAGAAGGTGAGCAATGGATCGTAATAGAAACGGGAAAAATAAACAAGAGAAGAAGAGAATGAACGAGAAAATTCAAGGGTAGATGTACAAAGTCAGACTGAGAATGCTAGAAGGGAAGAGGAGAGAAAAAGGCAGAAGGTGAATGTGAATTCGGTGTACCAAAGAACATAAATAAATCACCATTCGGGCAATTCAAAATATTCTCTCAACCTTGTTTGGATTTTAGCTGTGCAGACGTTATGTACTTATGACTTGATAAAATCTCTCTACACAAATCAGCCATTAATTGACTATAATAAAATCTCGTTTAGGAATTGCTTCTTCTCTTACTAGTGATGAAGAGAATGGCTTGAGTGAATTATGTTTTTTTTTTTTTTTGGGTCTAAGAATGGAAGGAGGAGCCCCTGTGTGATCATGGGGTTGGGTATTTTGAAGAGATAGTGAGAAATCAACTTAAATTAGTTGATAATATAACAATTTTCATTAAATGGTATAAATTGATTATATCTTTCAACTGATTTAAAGAATCAATTAGTGTATTTTATATTACAAAATATATAGTGCACCTTAAAATATACATATTCTTCCAACCCCATTATGACACGCCACACGCCACACGCCACTAGGCCAAGTTGGAGGCTTGCAGCTTGTGCAAGTGGGAATGGGGCAAAGGCAAGCTTTCCACGTCATTTGTTTGTTTTCATTGTCGACTTTTGTCACGTACCCTTTGAACGGGGAAGACAACTGTATGCTCTGCTTATTTGTTTTGCTGATACTACATCAACTGCCAAAACAAACAAAAACAGAGCAAAGAAAATTGCCCTCAGGAAAAGTGATGCTTTGACCAATTGGAGTCCATCAATCTGCTTAGTTCATTAAATTATCTCATTCACTGCATTCTGCTATGATAGAATAGTGGTTATAGATATTGTACCCAAAAAAAAAGGTCGTTATTATCTGAGTCACTGCATTTAGCTATGATAGAAAAGTGGTTATAGATATTGTACCCAAAAAAAAAAGGTCGTTATTATCTGAGTCACTGCATTCAGCTATGATAGAAAAGTGGTTGTAGATATTGTACCACAAAAAAAAAAGTCGTTATGTAATTTACTTCTAAATATTGTGGTTTCGGTATTTCTAAACATTTAATGCCCACAACTTAAATATATTTTTATCCAAAAAAAATTCAAATTTTATAAAAACAGCACCACTCATTATATATAGGGCCAGAAATTATAGGGCCAGAAATTAACACCAATTTTATTAGTTAATTAATTACACGAGTTGAGCTCAAGTGACACCATCAATTTCTTAATAATTTTATTTATTTGAAAAACAAATCCAACAGGGCTCCGTCAAAGACGAGAATGATTCCATGACACTGGCTTTGCCCATCTACCTGTGCTGATGCCAACATAATAAGGTTGGTCCAAAAACTGCCTTGGCACTGCTACCTTTCTTTATACTTTATTAACTGAAAACTGATATTCCTCTCTCTCTCTCTCTCTCTCTCTCTCTCCCAAAACATAGGTCCTGCCAAGTTGAGAGCGAAGATGGGTTACAGTGAGTTCAAGTGGGATCACATGAACCCCTCCAATGCCAGAAACATGTCTCCCTCATCAATTCAAACTGCAGGAAATATTTTCATCGATAATTTTCTGTGAACAGAGATGGGAACTTGGTTTGAGACGCAGGGGGTAAAACTATAGAAAGGTCACTTTTGAGTTAGCCATTTAAAATGGAGTTGATCTTTTCAGGCAGAATCTCGTTATCCATCTGGAAAAGGCAGTTGCTGAAACAGTCACCACACGCCACTTACAAATTTACAATACGATTGTTGGCCACTTTTCAAATTAAATTATATAAAATAATAGCCACGAAAATTAGAAACTAAAATCTCACTTAATAAATTATAAATATTAGTTTATAAATTAAATTATAAAATTTAATTAATTTAATAATTTAATTTTTTAAAATAAATTGTTAATAAAATTTAATTTATATTAAATAATTTAGCATCTATCCGCGAATACCCAAATAGATTACGTATGTTGTTTTCCTATCTACACCATCTCCCACCTCTCTAAAGTGACCACACTTTGTTTTTCTTTTTTTCTCGTACTTTTGACGGATCACCCTATTATTATAAAGTAAATTAAATAGTATACTCTGTTCCAGCTAGCTTGTAGGCTTCTGCCGGTTCTACCGGCTGCGTATATCACCCAACAATTTGGTTTCTCTACACTCCATTGTATATCCTTCAACTGCAATTCTAATTATATTTTATCCCAAAATAAGATTCGTCCATTTCATACACCGTATCTGCAGAGTAGCCTCTGTTTCCATTTTCACACTTACAGGCAATGGGTACAAATCAACAAAAGCTAAAGCTCCACTCACAAATTGGTATATACATATCACTGAGCCAAACAGGACAGAACAGACGATAATATCCGAGCGAAAATGGGAATTGGTAGATAGAGGAGAAAGATCAGACGAAGAGAAGAAAGTTCACAATTTTTATCTATTTTGCAAATAAGAGCATACATCTGTAATAAAGAGCAAGAGTTGGCCTAAAACGACTGGCATAGATCATCCAATTCTATGCTATGACTATGACTGACAGGAGAAATGCATCAAATATCAAAGAAAAAGCTAATCAACTGCATGATCACCAAGCTGTGAGGAGCAGGGGTGTACAGCAGAGTTCTTCGAATTTGACTCATCAGCCGCCTTGGAGTTGGAGCCCTTGGCAGCGACGGACCCAACTATAGCCTCGCACATCATCATCTTCACGGACTTTTTCTTGACAGGAAACACACTCCCATTCTTGGGTTTGTGGCGCCATGGCTCTGTTCTCTCAGTCACCACCTTCTCCGTTGTTTTTGCTTTCATCTCCGCCGCCTCCATCTTTGTATCAGCCCCTTCACCGCCGGACCTCAGCATTTCCTTCACTTCTTTCTCTCGTTCCGCTTGTACTCTATAGTTAAGACTCTAAGCGGTTTAGCGACTTTGGAAAGCAAGAGATGTGGAGAGGCGTTTAAATAAAGCCTTTTTTTTTTTTTTGAAAATTTTTTTCTATTAATGTGGTATAGAACAAAATGAAAGGAAAAATTGAAACTTAATGTAGAAGTTGCTGCAGTATTGACACATCGGATGAGCTGTAATAATTTTTCTCTAGAATGTGCTGATCTAAGAGTGACATTGGATAACTTAAGCAATTGTCTTTCGTTATCAGGACAGAAAGATGTAAGCAGGGTTGAAGAGTAAATCTACCACTTTTTCAATTTTCGCACTATAATTTTGTGTTTTTCTCATATGGAAAGGTAAAATGATCAGCAGCTCCAAACCTTGTTACCTTGTGGCAATAATTTAACCATAAACGGTTACAATCCCAATTTCACCTTTTGTAATTGACCCCATCTTATGTATCTCCATAGCGCATAATTTCTAGAAGATGTTTTTACCTTATCAAAATGGAGAGGCCTTCTAATTTCTGATGTCAGAAATATAATTTTCCATTTTAATATATGAAAAACGAAAATGATAACTCAACCTGGTATGAATTTATTAAATAGTTTTAAATTAACGTGGATTATTAAATAAATGTGTTTTGTAATTTAGTTTATAGAATTTATTATATTTAATGATTTAAAATTTTTAATTAAATATTTAATAAAAACTAATTTATAAAAATAATAATATAATAAAAAAAGTCTTCAATTTTTTGATTGACTTAATTGTGGTAGCAGTTTAATCATCCGTATTCAATCTGTGCACTAGATCTGACAGCAGACTAGTGCTGTAGATCTCAGGTTGCACTTCGTATCGTAGATGTTAAGGATTAGAATACTACCGGCAGTCAAGAAAACATTCGACAAAGATAAGGAAAAAACAGAGGGGGCACTGCCCTTTTGGTACGTTGCTTCATAGAAGTTTGAATGTTGACCAAAATCCAATCCTTATTCCCTTCACACTTCCAACTCATAAATCAATGCTGACCATGTTCAAACCTCCTTGGATTTGGTATCCATTTTTGGCTTTAAATTTCATGTCGTATATGCATTACTTTAGGACTAACAAAATTTCTTTTTATTTTCGTCTTTCTCACATATAAATTGCTCTTTATCTCATTATTCCGTATGTTAATTTCATTGCTAATGTTACCCCTCCTTGCAGCCCTTCTACATTGGTCTAATTCAAGCTGTCACCTCATCATTGGTTGGATTTGACTGGAATTCAGAGGCTTTGAATGGATCTGGGACAAAAAAAAAAACATAATCTCACTCAGTGTCTTTTTATTCTGCCCTAGTTTACTACTATTATTTAATTTATAACGTTTAAGTCATGTCCCACAACGCAGTTGATGATAAGTTAGCGTTACACAGGAACAAGGATAAAATCATGAAATGTCTTTAAGTGCCAGTCGAAAAGCAAATGAGACCACCGAAATATAGAGGCGTCCATGATCATGCATCATGTCATGAGAATATTTGCAGCAAATAGAAAGAGGAATGAGTACCTTTTTCACCAACTAAAGAAAGTAAAGCTGATGAGATTCACAGCCATTACACGGAGTTGATGTGGAAACCAGGTCAAAGTCTAACTAAACTAAAGCATCTATTCGCTTGTGGACGTGTGGAAAACACAACACAATCTATGAATATAAACTTAAAAAAAAAAAAAAGCTGTAATTTGTTGGTGTGATAAAAATTGGTTGATTTTTATTTTATAATTTAATATACAAGATTTATAATTAATTTAATAATTTAAATTCAGTATTATTAAAATCAAATAAGAATAATATGATAAAAATAGCAAAACTATTTAACAAAGAGGACATTATCAATTAATTATAGTTTATAGTAAGTTTTGTTTCCACTAGTTAATGTTGATAACTGGCATAGTGTTCAGTGACAGACATCATGGGAAAATCTCGTAGAAAAAGTATCATTTTGGTCTTCAATACTTTTGCATTGTGTTTATCTTTTGAACTACGAAAAGGTTCTTAATTTTCGCCCCAATTAGAACAAAAAGGACGTTAAAGGAAAATGGTGGGTGGAGCCATGTTGACCCATCATTAACTGCTTTGTCTAGAGCTTCCATTTATATGTGTGCCAGGAATGAGCCTTTTTTTCAGCAACATTACTATATGAATATGCAAAGACAATGGTCATACAATTTTTTGAATTTCATGTCTGCAATTTCTTTTTATTGGTAACGAGGCTCTTTTAAATTTTAGTTTTGCAAATGAATCCGAGATTTGAGAGAATGGTTAGAAAGATTAATCACAAGAATTGCTAAGATGTTCAACTTAGCAGCAATAAAAGCCATGGTTGAAGCCTTAGATGCTGACGGACTTTGACGGAACAAATCATATAATATTGCACCAAATGGGAACAAACTTAAGCGCCAGCAAACCAAAAAGGCGAAGTCAGATTGGGATAGCACATACTGTCAATTGAAAAATCTTATTCGTATGCATTTTGGACATATTTTCTCCATCTATTATGAGATTAAAAAATTAAAAAATAAAAATATAAAAATATGTATACAGAATTTTTGTGTAGTGTATTATTACTCCTATGATTTCAGCATAACACATGGCAACTTTATAGAGGTTGATGGAATCTAATATATTTTTTGTTTTAAACTTTCATGTGTGAAGTTTTAATTTTCAATCTTTTGATAAATGTTATATTTATAAATCAAAGCATAAGAAAAAAATTATTTGGTGAATTTTTCTTTTTTCTTTTTAAAAAAAGAGAGGTATTTTTGAAATACTTCATGATTTAATACAGTTCTACTATTCTCAGTCTTGATCGATTTGAACCCTAAGCTTCTTGGATAAGAGTAAGACTCTAAACCAACAAGATTAGGGGGGACCAAAGTTGAAGGAATAGATTTCAGTTTAGATACTAATATTTAAGATAGTACAGGAATACGATTCATTTTCAAGATGCCTTGATGGTGAAATGACAGATACGCAAGACTCAAAATCTCGTGCTAAAAAGCACGGGTTTTTAAGTCTTCTTCAAGGCATAATATTAAGATTTCTTATTCAATTGGAATAAGAGCAACAATGAATCACGAAATCTTGGGGATCTTCTCTATAATGGACTTCTTTTTTGGAATGTAAAGGAACTAAACAAATTGACTAAACCTGGAGAGATTTTGAGTATAATGGATTTTATAAAATATAAGTAAATTATTATTAATTAAAAAATTAATAATAATAAATATTATAAAATATAAATAAATAATAATTTTTAAATTTAAAATAAATTATATTGCTAATTTTTTATTGATAATTATTTAATTATATTTTATATTATAAAAAATTTTAATACGTGGAAAAGCTAACATCTCGCAATACAGTGATTCAAGGCTGGTAAATACAGTAATACCAAGACCAAAATTATGAGATTGTCCCGCCCGCCAGTCCGCCGGGCTATTTGCCTCGCGGTAAACATGAGCAACCTGTACTGCCCAGTTTTGAGCCAGTATGGCCTAGTATGTTGAACCAGAGGAGCACATGGATAACTGCGCCGCAGCCCACCTGTTCCCGACAAAATGTGTTGCCAGCTGCGAATCACTTTCCAGAGGACAGAGGGACTTTGGTCCAAGCGGAAGGGCCCTCGGGCACCCCTGCAGCCACGCGAGTGACTGCATTCAGTGAATGAAAAAAATTTTAAAACGAATCGTTTCAATTTTTTCTAAATGAATATAAAACTCACGTGACTGGAAAAGGGTGAGTATAACGTCACCCCCTTTATGTTGGGGCCGCCTCCCTCAGTCTAAACATTGACCAGGTTGAATCACCATGTCCATTCCCATTTGCACCTTACGCTTTGACCACCTTTATTGAAGATTTGAGTGAATAAAAATCAAATAATTTCATACTGCACGTACACTTATCTAGCCTGTTGCCAAAGGAGGGATCCATATTCCATTGTATAAAAGGAATCACAATCACATGGACATGTTCGGAACATAAATATTGGTATAATACAAATGGTTTTGTCCTTCAAATATTAATTTGTCCACAAATCAAAGAAATTATATATATATATAATGGATAATGATAATATGTTATCAACATTCCTAAACGCTAATTCATAAACTTTTTTTTTTAAATTTTTGATTGGGAGTTATACTAAATATATAAATTAATCCTTAAAATTTTAAAATTTTTATATTTAATGTCAGGTCATTTTTTCCAAAGAAAATTGTATGGATTACTTATTGGTGGTACATGTGGAAGAGAGCCTGCCGGTAGAAGGTGGGTCCCGTGGCAATGACTTTATGACCCTCTAAGAGGCACCTCTGAGTTCTAGGGTTGCTTAAGCTAGTGGATTAAGAGCGACTCCATGGTGTTGTAATCCATGAACGTCATGAAATCGTCAAGCCGATGTAATATTTAAAATTAATTAATTCATTAATGATGGTATTTATTGAAAACATAAATAAAGTACTTGCATCATCAATTTTAAAATTAGGTAATTAATTTTGTTAGTTTAATTCATACCACCATTTAAATGCTTGACTTTGTTTTCTCATCCCTTTTAAAGTCAATAGAATGCCGTTGGCACAGATTATAATATAAAATATAATCCAAGCCGTGCAACTATCACTCCAACTTTCGATCGCGAAAGTGATAGATCCATGTACGGTCAAAAAACAATCTAAACCTATGCTCATAACCTAGTCCAATGACATTATCCAAATAATATAATTATTAAATATTAAAATAATATCTTTATTTTATTAATTAAATGTTATAAAATTTTTATTTTAAAAAATATAAATAATTAAATTTATATTTAATATTAAATTTAATACTTTATATTTATTTTTGTGAGGTTTTAATAAGTTTCCTTTTATGAAACCAATATTTTCTTATCAAACAACTAATGATGCCCTGGATGGGTTATGGTCCTTGGGTTAATACGAACGGATGGATGAAGCCCAAGTACATTAACTTGGGCCTCTGAATTGGATCATACTTGGGCTTAAACTCCCAAAATGTGGGACAATGGCTTTGCTTAAATGGAGTTGGCCCCAAGATCCTGCAGTGCGAAGTCCAAAACAACCGGACCCAGAGCTCGAACGGGGGAATTGCTACCTACAAGTACGAGCCGGGAATTCGTCGGAAAATAGAGGTTTATTGTCGTCCTCGCCGGAGCAGAGAGGAAAATGAAACTGACATGGAAGAAGAACAAGAAAAAGCGGTCTTTGCCCGCGGTTTCGCTCTTCGATAACCTCCCTTTTGAGCAGCAACCATGCGAGAACGTTTTTCAGCAAGAGGATGCTCCTTCACAGTCCAAGAAGGACGGCGAAGATGGTGATCAAGGTAGTGCTCTGAATCCAGACCAATCCAAAACCCAAGCTGATCGCGAGCATTCGGACTTGTCGGAGGCAAGACAACTGGCTAAGGATTTTCAAGCTCAGGGGGAGAAGCTTGCCGAGGTATTACCCCCATGGTTCTTCCGATTGTTTGAGTTAATTGAAGCGCAAAATGATTTTTTTTTTTTTGGGGGGTTTCAATACTTGAAATTTATCTCAGTACCAAGGTGAAAAAACATAAAAATAGGAAAAACCGCGTAAAGGTAGTGAGGTGGAAATTTTGAACATGTGGTGAGAAGTTATAGCTTGTCTATGTCAAAATAGGTTATTTCATTTCTATATATTTGATCAATTTGTTAAGCTGGGGTCAGCGGGCCATTCATTTACATTCTATCAGTAAATCTCTTTTCCGTTAGCACTGTTAAACTTAACAGCAAAGCCAATTTCTGGATTTCTGGATCAAGGAAGACATTGAACAGTGGTTGGAACACTTCTTACTCAGCGTATGGGTTATGAGCATTGTGTTAAAAATCCAGTTGAGTACCAAAGTTAACATAGAATGTGTCTGTGTGTGTGTAAATTGCACAATTTATTTGACCTATCATGAGTACACGACTTACTAATGGTGGTGAGTACAGCTAAGAAATAATAACCCCAAGGTGACTTGTACTTTAGCTGCAAATTGCAGGAGGAGGAAAATCAAAACATATGTTTCACTTTTATTTTAGACCAATGTTACCAGTGAGGAGAAAACTTGAAAAAAAGTTTTTTAAGCTGTGGAGCTACAACCCTGAGAAGTTTGTTATCGCCAAGCTTCAGTAATCTCTGAATTAAATGGCATGTTTCCTGTAAGTAATTCACTTTCATTGCTTCTTCGCCAGAAGGTTGTGCTTAGAAAGTTTATGGCTCGTGGAAGAGGTGACCTTAGATGCTTTTATTCCAAATCAACAATTAGAGTATAAATGGTCCCTCTACTCTCCAAGTCATATTCCATTCTATCTTACAATCTAGAGATATCAGATTTCCCACCCCCTAAATGCCATCTCTGATTTCACCTCCACGCCTATGGCTTTAACTGTTCCTACTTCTTTGTTTCAATCAGGCTAAGCATGTATTTACCTATATGTTAGTCTGTTTAAGTCATATTGGTGGCCAGTAGGAAAACTTTGTCTTAAGCTACAACTTGATTTGAAAATTCATAAAGATGATTAAACCATTCTGAGAAACAACATATTGCTTCAACGTTGAATATCTCTTTACTTTAATGTGAACTCTCATATGATTTTACGAATAAGATAGGCTTGCTGCAAGTCAAAGTCTACAATGTTACAATATATGGGGTATTTGCCATGGAGTGCTTGGTTCTGACGTATTTGAAACTTCTTTTTATGGAAGGTTAAATCAGTTTAGTGGCTTGATTGACTTCTTCAGTCAGCGTTAGAATGGGAAAAGCTGCTCTTGCAGCATGAGAAAAGACGTCTCTTCAGCACACCATCTGGGCCTGGCACTCTTTAAGAAATACATAGTTTAGAGTTATTTCAGGAAAAACCCACTGAGTCAATTTTTATGAGAAGTCCAAGGGTTTTGATCAAGTTTGATCAGGCTTTATGCATATCTGGTTCAATAAAAGAATGGACTAAACAAGTGACTCATTACTGGGTCATACCACTTCAAATGGCTGGTCCTGTCTGGGTTAATTAATACTATTTTATGGTATGATCAACCCTACATAGCGGGATAAGGCTTTATATCTTCTTCTTATTGTTGTATGGTATGATCAACCAATCTCTTGACTTTAGAAGTGGCAAGTAGTGTGTCTTTGGTGTTGTCTGTGTTTGTACTTGAGTAATGTTGATTCTCCCCATCTGTTGATGTTATTCCATGAAATCAATATAATGTCTTCTTTCTTAAACCACATCCTTTCTTGCAGGATGGGAAGTACCGGGAAGCATTGGGCAAATGGGAGGCTGCTCTAACTTTGATGCCCAAAATTGCAGTTTTACATGAGCAAAAGGCCCAAGTTTTACTAGAAATTGGAGATGCTTGGAATGCTTTAAAGGCTGCAGCTCGTGTGTCTATGCTCTTTATATTGTGTATCTTGTTTATTTATGTGCACTAAATAAGTTGCTAAATTTCAAGATTAAATATATTTGATGAAATGACGTATCACTAAATCAATAATTTTATGTAGTGATCTTGTTTTTAGAGCTACTAATTTGAAATATTATCTCTTTCCTATGTACTTTTTATATCCGGTTATTTATGAACATTTGTTCAGGCATTGAAGCAGTTCTGTTATGACCAATTCAAAAAAACTTGTTTATGCTTTTGGATTTTGCCTTGTGATGTTGTTTGTAGAATTTTAATCAATTGCTAGTGGCTTAGTGCTTGATATTTGCTTACTTAATGCCTCTACTTGGCAGGCGCTACTGAATTGGAGCCATCATGGGCTGAGGTATCATGTTGCATCATTTGTATGTGCCTTGTGAAATGTTCAAATGTTACATTTTTATATTTGGCATTTGTGGTTTTTTTTTTTTTTTGAATTCTTGATTATTTTACTTATATCTCTGCTGTAATTGATAGAGTCCTTTAATTTGTATTTATGTCCTAGCAATTTATTGTTCATGGTTAAATAGTGGATTGGTGGCAAAGGAAAATTCTCTTTGGCAGCTTTTCAACCAAATTCTGCACCTTACTATATCAATGTAGTCGGTCTTATACATAAAGATGGGTTTCCTTAGTGTCGGTTGCAATTTGAAGCAATTGTTGGCTACTTACCTTGTTCCTTTAAGTCTCTGCAAAAAACTAGTCTTACTCACAGTTCAAGTACATATTTGAAAGCCAATATAATAAGCAAGTACGCCTGAATTTTACACTTAATTGATCTACCTCCTCTGTTGTAATGTGTATGCTTAAAAGCAATAAAGGTGACCTAATGCTTGAAAAATTGGTATTGCATATCCAACTTGTTAGAATCAGAACCTTGTTATATGGTTCTTGTGTCTAAGATAGAGTCCTCTAGACTAGAAAATTATGGACTGATGCTCTATCAATCTCAATTTAATTTTAAGATCTTTCTTTCTAGTCCTTACACATCATCTAGAGCCTCTGGATGATGTTTAGGCCTATTTTTTCTTTCAATTTTACTATTAATGCTTATGATAAAATTTAAGTTGGGTAGATAGTTTATAGTTTATACTGTATATTTCATTTAGAACACAAAATCCTATGCTGAACTCAAGCAGCAATTGTCTAAAGGAATGGTACTTGAGTTGATATGGTATTAGTTATTTGAAAGAATTTGTAAGGTCATGCTTTTGTAAGCTAAGCTAGTTCATTTTGCTGTCTCCTAATTGACTCGTTTATTAACTTGACCCCACCAGGCATGGGTCACACTTGGCAGAGCACAGCTGAATTTTGGTGAGCCGGATAGTGCTATTGAAAGCTTTGACAGAGCTTTAGCCATCAAGGTTGATCTTCCCAAGCATCATTGCTCTCATTTTTGGGTTTGATGTTGCTTAAATTTTCTGAACTCTGGTGCTGCCATTGCATTGTTATGTGATCAGCAATGAATCGATTGACTGGACCACTGTAGTCATTTTAATATAATTGGACAAGTATAGCCATTGAATCCCTATTATTTTTGCAAATTTATTGTCACTTAATCCTTGTAACTTAGAATTTATACCATTAAATTTACTAGGTCCCATAGATCTAAACAGCCCACACCATTAGGTGTGTGGGTTTTGTGTAACAAAACAGTTGTGGGACTAGTTTCACCCATAGCAGTTAGTAATTTTATATATCAAACATGAAGTTAAAATAGCACTTGGGAGCAAGAGCTTTTGAGAAGCATAATCATATAGTTTTAGTAGCAGAATTAGGCATTATTGTTTTTTTTATGGAGTTAAGTTGAATAATCACTAAGGCATTTTTCCATTCATTGTAACTTTGATATTTGACAGTGTGCTTTGGTGTGCAGCCTGATTATGAGGAAGCGCGAGATGATAGGAAAACTGCGTCGCTTCTTGTAAAGAAGAGAAAGCAACTTCATTCATCTGGCTTGAGTACCACTAAATATCGTTATGTGGTAGGTGATAAGGATGAAAATTCCTGAGGCACAAAGAAGAAGAGAACTGTACTGTCCTATATTCCTGTGTTATGGTTGATGATTTCAGATTCTACAGACAAGAAAAGTAGCTCGGGTGTTTTGTTCTCGGCATCTGAATGCTCATAAAGCTCAAACTATATGTTTTTTAAGGTATAGTTTTTATTTCAATTCTCTTGGAAATACCCAAAAAATTCATCTCTATTCATCAGCCAGCTTTGAACATGGCATCAAAAGATAATGACAAAACCTGTCGAATATTAACTTCCATTGTAAAATTACATGTCCCCATATGCATGTGTCCAAGCACAAGTGGTGTGTAGAAAGTGATTTGTAAATAACATAATTTTATCCGCAATTATGTGTTGCAGAACCCACGTGTTTTCAAATAGTATATTAATTTCTATATACTAATTTTGATAAAAGTTTAAATTAAATTTGTCAAATTTTATATGCAAGGAACAAATTTTTTACACATAAGTGGATGTATATTAAATACTGTGTGAATAATATTTTTTAAATTCTAAAAATAAATGATCCTAACTAGTGACTCGGACATGCAATAATATATTTAATAAAATACAAATCGCTGGTGGTCATGGATAGATAATAAGGTAGTTATTGTTATAAATTGAATTTTATTAAATATTTGATTAAAAATTTTAAATTATTAAATTCATTAAATTTTATGTAAGATTTAATAAATTAATATGTTATAATTATATTTATAAATATTTAGTAAAAAAATTAATCAAAATTTGATTTTCCTAAAATTACTCATGTGGAAAACGTCCCTCTCTAGTAAACCTCGCCAAACCCAATTTTGATTCTTGATCCCGCGTAAGCCTTACCAAGCCTAATTCGGGCTATTAATTTATTTTGTCATAAATTAATTATTAAAAGTTAATAAATTTAATAATATAAAAATTTAAGTAAATATTTAATAAAATTTTATTTTTAAAAAAAATTAAAAGTGACTTTCTACAGACGAGTACACTGAATATGTCCTTAAAGTGTCCGGAGTATGTCTAATACGGCGGGCCCTTGCTGCTTAAGACAACACTGACGTTTTACAATAAAAATCTCCAAAACATTCTACCAAAAACAAACTCTCCAAAACAATAATTGTAATTTTATTCTTAAAAATAAATATTTATAAAAATTTTACTTAACATAATCTAAATTATTTTATTAAATTTTATAATTTAAATTATGAGACTCATTAATTTTGTTAAATCATATAATTTAAATCATGAATTTAATACTTCATAAAATTATAATGTTAAGTAGAAATATTTTTCTCTGGAAAAAACTATTCCCATTTAATCATATTTACTCAATGCTCACACGTGATATAATAATTTTTGGGTCTTATAATTCAACTTACAAGATTCAAGAAATTTTGATGATCTAAATTTTATATTATAAAAATTAAATAAAATTAAAATCATAAAATTAATATAACCCTTTTTCCTCAAACAATAATAATCTTTATTATCAATATCAGCAATAGTAAACACTTTTATAATGATACACAACACATTGCACATCTAATGTTTGGACCATTCTCTGTAAGAAACAGCAGATCCCCTATCAAAATTTTCAAACCTACATCTTTCGAACATAATGTCTGGTGTGACATTATCTTAGACTTGGGTACTAACTTTAATACAAAATTTTCTTACTCAGATATACGAAATCATTTGCTTGAATAAACTTGGAGGCATCATGATTTGAACCGACTGACCCATCAATAATGCCCGACCAGCAAGATCTAGTTTGGGGCTAGACTGGAGCCCACAAAGCCCGTCCAATAATTGCATTCGTAATTTGGGCAATGTCCTCCATAAATTGAACTTACAACCCGTTTGCACAAGGTCCCCAAAATCTCCTTTCATACGTCTCGAAACCCTCCAAACACAATCAAAATGGCGTATTTGGAAGACATGCGAGAAGCACAAGGAGATCATGGCACAGCCACAAAATTGGCATTGGCACCGCAACTCTGCCCAAGTGTATCTACCAAGCCAACTTACCCGATCACTAATTTCAGGTAAGCGGGTAACTAAGTATGGCTGCATGACTCAACTCAGGCAAGTTTAAGCGCGTACACAATCCCATTATATATACATACAAGCACCAACTCATGTACATGAAGCATGTCATACACCAAAACTTGCACTCATTTTCCACAGTTAAGAGCAAATATTGTTTAGACTGCTGGATATCCTGTGTTTTGAGAGTATTAAGCCTTTTGAGCAGAATTCTCTGATGTATTCCTAAAACTGTGAGCAGCAAAATTGCTAAAACTGTAAAGTTAGCTAGCACGTACCATCTATTACTCAGAATGTATCATTAATCAGACTCAAATTTACTACAACAATAACAGTTCAGACAAGGATGTGCACAAAATAAGAATGTACTGCCCCAAATTTCCTGAGCTACAACATATCAACCCATTACCAACCTTAGCTAGCTAAAATCAGAAATCAGCTTATGGGGATGCTCGAATCACGAATCACGAATCACCAAATCATAGTGAACAAGCATTGTCCACCAAATTCAGCAATTTCTCGAGTTTTTACCCAAGAACATCAGTCCAAATTACCGATAAAGAAACTACAATACAGAAAGGGCAGTGTGCTAGGAGTACTCAGAGGTCCCGTAACTAAAGCGAGAAAACTCTGATACCAATTATCAAATGCTACAAAGCTAAAACAAATGGCATGTATTAAATTGGTAATAAAACATTAAAATGTAGACAGATAAAAGGCATCCTTTTGGTTATCAAACTTAAAAGCAATTTCATTGTACAGACCTAATGAAATATCGGCTTCTAGCATCCATTCCCAAAACATTATACTCTACGTACAGAACAACCTAATCAGCCCCAACTAAATGTCCCCATCAACCACATCTGTAATATAGTATCTCACCAGTGCAGTGTTGCAGACTACACCTATCACATGGTTCCTGATAATGCTAGCTTCTCTCTAAAAGCTTCTATAATCTTGTCTTTCCATTTCATGTATCCAAAAGTCACCAAAATCTACCAGAGTTTAACGACCTACCAGAATATCAGTAATCCAATTTAACGCAGCAAAAAGTGAAATATTCGAGTATTATCAGTTAATTTATGAAGCTAACAATAACTAGGAGGCACACAACTTGCCCACAATAAAATTCATGTTCTCTGCGAGTCAATCTGGGTTACAGCCAAATTTTCTTCAAAATTGTGAGAATTGGCTGCAGTTGAAAGCATGTCTTCTTTATTCAGAGTATCAGCTGCATTTAAAAGCATGTCCATTCCTCTATCGTTGTCCAATTCCCCCTCACGTTTATTGTTCCATTCTTTTGCAAAATTTCCACTAGGCTTTGGACCATCTTGACCTGTTCTTCTCTGCCTGTTACTCTCATATGCTTTTTTTGCCCGGCGAATTGCTTGGATCCCAGCATCACATTTTTTGCAGAACCATTTGCCTTTTGGAATAGAAGTTCGTGGAGGCTTCATGCAATAGATGTGGTATGCATGGTCACAACCATCACAGAGAACAATCTGATCATCGTCTTTATCAGTGAGGCAAACCTGGCATAAGCAAGAAGGGCAGTACCAAATGGGACCATATGAATTTAGCTGCTTATTTGTCAAACACCTGACATGGTAGAATTTATTTGAGCAGAAAGTGTGCCCACAGGTTTTCTCGCTTTCACTGTCCACCTCACCTCCACAAATTTTGCAAAGAAAGTCATTTCCACCTCTTGACACTTCAATCCTGTCATAGGTACAATTTGAATTCTCTTCCAATTCAACAAGTGTTTCCTCATTTGTAGGCACACTTTCATCACCAACTACGCTCTTCAGGGTATTGGGGATGTTCAACCTCTCACATACCACACACTTCTCATGCGGAGATCCGATTCCACCAGCAGTGCAATTGGCACAGTACCAGCTTTTGTGGGGTATTTCTTTGACAGCAGGCTCTATACAGGAGACGTGATACATGTCCTCGCATGAATCACAAACCAAACAGTCTGTCCCATCTGCCTTATGTCCACAATGCCTGCAAGTGCAAAATTTGTACAAACCACAGCCTTCTCTCTGCTCTGGTTTCAACTGAGAGTTGGATTCATGGTTACAGAACTGTTTGACATGACAAAATTAACATATTTCTCAATACTAGTTCAATAGATGTCTCAAACAAAACCTCAAACATATCAACTAAAGTGCATTTGGTACTATTAATCCAACAAGGCACAAAGGCAGAGCTTTTCCATTGTAGACATCCTATGCACCATTGAGAGTGAAAGTTTGCAAAAGCAAGAAACATAACAGACAGGACTTTCAGAAAAAGAAATTTATTAAAATCCACACAATTCCCCTGCCTGTCTGATTCCCACAAAGTTTTAGATGTCTGTGAGGCAACAACAACTAAACTCCTCTGTCTTTTTTTTCCCCCCTTCAAAAAGAGGCAAATAATGTTTTGTAGCTATCAAGGAACAAATAATCCTAAAAGCTTGTCATACGCAAGCCCATGAATAGGTTTTATCTCTAACACACCCCTCACCCAAAAGGTTAAAGTGTGAACAAAGCACAAGCCTACCAAAACTTAAGCCAAAATAATTTAGTTTTGAAGAATCAAAGTAACAAGGATCAAATTCTAAGCTTTGTTACTATGTCAAGGAATCAGTCATCTTAAAAGTTTAAACTATTAGGTGCGAGCATGGGAATAGGTTGTATTTCTAACAGAGGTACAAAGTAGAAAAATATCTCTCAATATTTAGCAGATAATTTTCTTCACCTACTATTAGAGTGCAGCATTAGTATACACTACAGGTAAATCTATTTAAATTTCAAAGTTGCATTACAGTTGATCCCAATATGTGCACAATTAGCTTATGAAATAACAAACTAAAATCTTAAGTACCTCTTGCTTCTCATCTTCAAATGTGCTGTCTGCAGAAATTCCCGCCTGAAGTTGAGGAAGAAGTACGATTTACATAAAGCCATTTAAATGCAAATGATAACATAATGCATAAGAAAACAGTAATATCGAGAAGCCAAGAACAAATCTTAAATGTAAGCTTTGACAAGAAAAAAAAAAGGGTTTGATTTACCTGCTCATAGTAGGAAGTTCTTGACATGTTGGAGAGACTCTTGGCAAGAACAACAATCTCATTACCAGTGTCTTCAAGCTTTCTCCAAACCTAAAATTATTATATAACTTTAACTCAGACACAATAAGAAACAGAAACTAAATTCTCCCGTCATCTGCTCACACTAGATGTTAACACATTCACTCTAAGAATTACCCTATGATACAGTGGTGGAACCAGATATGAAACCCGATATGAATTTCCTATGCAGTCAGACACCAGATATCAAACAGTCTGGTTCAACTCAACAATTTCTATAATTAGCATCAAATTTTGAGGAAGAAATAGTCAAAAGTATAATTATAAGATACCCACAGCCAGTTAACAAACTTAGCACAGTGTAATCAAGTATCTCCATAGCTCAATCGGATTAGAAAAATAATGGCAACCCAGAACCATATGAAAGAAAAGGAGAGGCTACTTAATACAGACAACAAAAAAGATAGAGGTAATAGAAGAGTTTGGAGAAGAGGGAATGGAATAAGGGATAATCTAGCGAGAGAAGGGGGAAAAAGAAAAGGAAAAAACAATTGATGTAAGACACGAGAGAGAAAGGCAGAGAACATGGGAGATAGAGATAAATTTTGTTCAGTACGCAAGACTTACTCTAATCTCCATAGCAAGTGGCTTTAAAGAAAGCCTGGAAAAATTCCAAGGAAATAAAATAAATGCTGTTGATAAAATAGTATATAATCAAGCCTCAATAAAAGCCTAATTGTACAATTTCATCTGTATGCCTAAAATATGTCTTTCGTCCTTATTTGGACTTTTATAATTGTCTGATATTTACATAATCCTAAGATTCCTTTTCTGTATGCATCTCATATCCTCCCCGTTCCTATTCCATACTCCATCATCCTCCCCTATTGGAAAATACTTCTCAAGTATTGAAGTGCACGAGTAGCAGAAAAACCCAATATAAAAGTTGCCAAGACAAAACCAACTGCTGGTAGTGGTGGTGGAGGATGAAGCAGCAGCAATATCAATATCGGATTTGTGAACTGGTCAGGAATGAAATCCAATGTGAAGAATGTCAAAAGTTGATGTGACCTCCATGGTATCTAACTCCCATATAGTAGAATTTTTTATTTCCGCAGTTTTTTGAGTAACACCGTCTATCAAGCAACCAACTATTCCAAAAGCTTAAGCTGTTAGGTGAAAGTTCAGAATTGATTTTGTATCTTTAACACATCCCCTCGCATGAAAGTCCTTTGAACTTGAAGTATAGATAAATACACAGATCCACCAAACCTTATGCTGAAATTAAATTCTTAATTTGACAAATAGGGAAGGCAAGGATCAAACTCTAGACCGCTTTATCATATAGATTCTAATACCATGTCAAAGAACCAACCATTCAAAAAGTTTAAGTTAAAAATTTTTTTGGCAAGAAAGGACTAAAACCCATATTTGTCCAGAAATTCTATTAATCATACATAAACAAGTCGTGGCAATGTCATATTGGGTCATGGGCTGATCCAACAAAAGCCCACCAGATCCAGCATCATAACCCAATTAGCAATTACCATATGTTTCATTTTATTCTCAAACCCAAATTGGATTGTACAATTTCATTGCAGGTTCTTAGGCCCATACCTTTTGGCCCTCTCACCAAGCCACTCCCTCATGTTCCTCAACACAATGTTGGCACACTCATCAGGCTCATCTTGCATCAAGGAATGGTGCATCCCATCATAAAGGTTCAAGCTCTTGTTCTCATACAACAACTTGGACAATGACAGGCACGTCACCCTGTCAGAAACAGTGCCATTACCTTGGAGAAATTATCCTGTATATACTGGCACACCCTAGATAGCTCCCTCATCGTCCCCACCCTAGGTGGGCCTGTGTACCTCCTTGGTTTGGATGCTATGATGTTCCATTTCACAGGAACAGCCTCCACAATCTTATGGTCCCCTAGAGCTGCTCAACCAGGGGACATGCCTTCTCAAGGTTCTACTCCTACACTCAGGCTGGTGCAGAACCTAATTTTACTATGCAAGAGCAATATGGTAAGCTGCCACTATATGGCATGCCTGCACAAGTTTTTCCTCTCCAAAATCTCTAATATAAAACCAATCTTAAACCTTCACCTAATAGTTTAAACTTTTGGAATAGTTGATTTCTTGACTTTAGTTTTATATCTTAGTACGCCCTCTCACATGAAAGTCTTTTGGACTTAAAGTATGAAAAGTTGCACGAGTTCACCAAATTTTATGTTAAAATTTAATTTTAATTTGAGAAATGGAGGCGGTAAAAATCAAACTTTTGACTATTTAATCAGAGGCACTGATACCTTGTGGTCAAAAAACTAACTATCCCAAAAGTTTAAATTGTTAAGTGAAAGTCCAAGATTGGTTTTATGTCTTTAACACCATCAAACTTGTCCTTTGTCACAACTTAACATCAAAAGTATACTTTCAAATTCCTCATGTGATGTAGATCAAAGTTGTCAAAATTGTAGATCCTACTCAAGATCACGAGGGCTATCAATTGAGAATTGTAAGATCGAATCAAGGATCGTACAACCTTATTAGTACTAGGAAAATATCTAAAGACATTTTTAGACCAAGTACAAATAGATAATTATGTTCAAGGACATAATTTGTCTCTTTAAGAGTTTAATAATAGTGTCTAAACACATACTATGTTCGTGTCAATCCAGTTTCTTGTTTTATTGTTATTCTGCAAAAAAAGCAAAAATGAGTTTTACAATTTTAGTAACTACCCATTAGCCACAAATTACTAATTCATAGACTAAGGTTTATTTAGTGGGAAGAGACCAACCACCAAACCCGAGTTTTTCCATTATAATAGTACAAATAGATATGTGTTTATTAAGATATTTGTGTAGCTGCTAGCACTTAATTAGAAAAATGATTCCAACAAACTTTGGAGTTAAAAGGGGTTAAGCATGCTTTTACGTGGCCTTCTATTTCAGTTTGGACCTATATTAACCCGTCTCTCAAACCCACATGATACAGCTATTTCCCTCAAGACAGTAATATTTCATAAGTTAAGTAAATCCCTTTTCATTTCAACTCCTTTACCTACATTAGCCAGTGTTGCTGGCCTTGCTTCTTTAATTAGGAGTTCCAAAAGGGAAGAGAAAGGCTAGAAACACTTGACACCATCTCATACAGCTCTCATGGGGAGAGATGCTACATAGACAAAAAGGCCTACACTAGAAAATTTTGGAAAGCCTACTGAATTTTTTGCTCTTTTCTTCAACATTTTGGGATTGTAGAGATCACATGATCCAACCGTATATGATCTTAACAACCATCTTCTGCATTATCCAAACCATTGCCTCTTTCTTGATCAAGCCCTACTATCTTTTGCCTCACATCAATATGCTCATGTTTTGAAGTACCATACGAGGAGTCTTCCACTATAATATTACTCTCATCATCGTCAATGTCTAAAAAACAAACTAAGGACTCAACCATAACATCTATCCCAGATGAAATGAGATACCCAATCCAAGACTCTTCCTTGTGTGCACAAACCTCTTTTCTGACAACATCAAATGTAGTATTATTAGGCAGACTAGCCTTGAAATCAGATAAAGCACAATCAATGCTTTCTTTCAATCTGTCAAATAAGGAATTGATTATGGACTCCAGTTATTGAAATGCTTGATGAACATCATCATTACAAACTCTGTTCGGCTTTGGAAGAAATCTGATTAGAATCTGTATATGCTTTGGAAAATTCAGTTCAACTAGGCCATTATGATCATATTCATACCAGTCATAGTATAGATAACAAAAATCATCTTCGTTAGAAAAAAAAATAAAAAATTCATTCTTAAATCTACACCTAACAGTTTAAGCATTTAGGAGAGTTGGCTACTAACATGGTATTAGAGTCTCTATGACTAAGTGGTCAAAAGTTTAATCAATGCCGCTTCTATTCTGAAAAAAGATTAAATTAAATTTCAGCACAATGTTTGGTGGGCCTGAGCATTCTGTTTGGGGAGCTTACACATTATCCATACTTCAAGCCTAAAGGGTTTTCATGTGAGGGAGCATATTAGAAATATAAAACCATTCTTGGATCTGCACCTACCAACTGAAACTTTTAAGAAAATTGGTTCTTGACAATCTTGATAGTAGTACCCAGGATCAAATTTTTTTTAAAAGAAAAATTGACTTGTTTTGTCAAGAAGATGCTGGGTAGCTTGATCTCAAACTCTTGATTACATGAGGGCAGCAGCTTCTTGAACCATAACCTTCATAATAAACATTCTTCCCAGCATTTGGAAGGCAATAGGACATGAGATATCCATGCATAGTGCCTGGATGGCATGGGTTTGGCTCTGATGCCAATTGATGTTGATGCAGAACAAATACAAAGCACAAGAAGGGGACAAGTTTGGAGGAGAGAAAAGAAATGAGGGAGAATCTAGAGTGAAAAAGGGAAGAATATAAGAAACAATTGACCTAGGACACAAGAACAAAAGAGGGAGGGAGTGAAGAGAAGGCACAGAGTAAAGTAGAAAGTCTTGGATAAACAGACAAATTCTATTCAATACTTACTGTAAAGTTAAAGTCAAACTTTTATAGAGTCAAGAAAACCATGGAAATGACAATAAAATATCCTAAAATCAAGCCTTTAAAAAGCCTAACAGTATGATTCTATTTTTATGCCTTAAGCAATCTTCCATTCCTTATTGAGACTTTCATAAATGCCATATATATACTTAAACCTAAGTTTCCATTCCCATATTTTATTATTCATATTCCATAATCCATCAATGCTTCACACCCATGGCACCAATTTATGTCAGTTCACTGACACTCCATGGACCAGTGTGACAAAATATTTTCGCTTCCTCAATGTTTTAATATGTCATCATTCCTCCATCAACTGACTGAATACCAACATTGGCCCAGCAACTCCGATCCTAATACTTTCTCATACTTTTTCCAAATGAGTCCTTGAATCATCTTATCATAATACTTAACTGCCATTTCATATTCCTTAACGTAAAAATATTGGCAGGCTTTTCAAGTTCAGCCACAGCCCCAAAAGGGAGGGAAAAGGTTTAAATAAATAACAAATTTCAAACTACAGACGGAAAAAAGTATCTTTGCCCAAATTGTCAGATGAAAATTTAAAAGAAGTAATAGATTTTTTATCACCTCATAAATTATGAAGTAATATTAGAAGGCAAAAGGAGGACCTACTTCACGAGTGTACTAGTTGGGGAATTATTCACAGTTGTGAGCAACAGAGGTAAGGGAAGTAGATAGAAAAAGCCATCTAAAAGTATTACAAAATCGAGTGCTCAATGTGGCAGTTTTTACAACCCCCCACTAAGATCTTGGGTTGATGTATTGGTAAAGTCTAAACAGAGCAAAAGAAGCAGAATAAAAGTATACATGGACAGACTGTAAAGTACAAACCATAAAACCAGTGTTGTCACAAGGTGAAAGGTGGCTGCCGAGGCAGTAAGGTGGGGCAGCCACCTTATTGAAGTGAGGTGGTCATAAATAGAGAAAAAAAAAATAGTATAAGTAAAAATCATCACATAGCTGAAACTTGAAAATAAAGTCATGATAAAAGTAGAACAATTATAAAGTAATCCTAAAAGACACCGCAAAGGCAGAACATAAATCTTAAGTAGAGACACATCATATTAATAATACTAAAACAGAACACATAATCAATAAAATAGAGAGAGCACAGCATAGCATATCAGTAATAAAAATTCCTGCACAGCATAGAACATTACCAATTTTTCATAGCACATATAAGTTCAGAACAGAGGAAAATATTAACTAGGCTTCCAATTAAACATTGCTATCATGTGGTAGCAAAAAACCAACACCACTGATTAAAAATTAGCATTAATTGCAAATAAATCATGAGGAATGCCTCAATATCTTGGAATTAATTTAATAACAAGTTGCATTCAACAAATATTTCCACAGACAAATAACAGAGCAACATCATGATAAAATACTTAATTGCTAATAAACCATGGGTTTAAATATTTGAGCCCCAAAATAAAATTCATAAATACAAAAAGAAGCAAAACGCACATGGTTCAAAACTACACAATGAAGTAAAACCTGAAAACCCCAGATTAATTTACAATAGCTACAAAGCATACTGCATAACAGATTCACCCAAAACTGAAAACGAGCATCAAATAATAAAAACAGTAACAATCAGAAGATACCAAAGTAATCCAACAGTCGCTCAAGATTATTTTGATCACTCAAAAAAGGGCAACAATCACTCAAAAACAGAGCATAATCTAGATTATTTTGATTCAACACCAGTAAACAAAGCATACTTAACATTATTACAAATTTCATCACTCGAAAACAGAAGAAAAGGGAGGGAAGAACAACACATCAAGATGGAGTAAGGATAATTAGAAAAATGAAAGGTGTCAGCATGTAGCAGCTATGGCAGCGGGAAACCATACTCACATACGAACAAGTCTCAAAACCAGACTCACCTCTTATGCTGATTGTTAGATTTGGCACCCTCTGTCGTGGTTTGAGGCTTTAAGCAACCCAGAACAAGTCGTGGTCAAGCTCCTCTAAGCCTCAAGCCGTCACAAGACTTGTTGCTGATCATGGGAATGGGACATGGGTGTGATCTATGTGGGTTAAACCTCACAAGGGCCACCAAAATGACCAAATGGACCTTTCTAATAAGACCCAACAGCTCTTAGATGGAGGGCAAGATGGGAAGCCAAACTTTTTTCATAGTCGCCCGCCTCATCTGCCTTGCCACCTCCACCTGCCTCAAAGAAAGGCAGCGTTTAGGAGCTGCCTCAGGCAACTTATTCAACTAGGCAAGCTTGAGGCGCCAAGGCATTGTGCTGCCCCACCTCATTGCCTTAAACAAGAAAAAGCTGCTTCTTTTGATCGATTGTGAATTCACAGTCCACCCTACAACAACCCCCCTGCGGTGCATGTGCACACCTTCCTTCTATAACAATACACTGAGTATGATAATATTACAACTACCTAGTTTTTAACAAATTAAAGTGATGTATAAATTAGTAATAGATAAAAATAGAAAAGAAACTCCAAAAAAATTAAGAGTTTCAACACAGATTTTTTTGCAACGTACTTCTACGATAAGTGAAAAAAAAATCCTCTATTTAGTGCCCAAGGAAAAGATCTCTTTGAGGGAGAGTTATAGGCTAAATCAAACTCAAACATTTAATGCATATAATATTCATGATTGAATTTCATTAATCACTAACATCTTGGGTCAATGTATTGCTAAAGTCTAAACAGAGCAAAAGAAGCAGAATAAAAGTATACATGGACAGACTGTAAAGTACAAACCATAAAACCAGTGTTGTCACAAGGTGAAAGGTGGTTGCTGAGGCAGCAAGGCGGGGCAGCCACCCTATTGAAGTGAGGTGGTCATAAATAGAGAAAAAAAATAGTATATGTAAAAATCATCACATAGCTGAAACTTGAAAATAAAGTCATGATAAAAGTAGAACAATTATAAAGTAATCCTAAAGGACACCGCAAAGGCAGAACATAAATCTTAAGTAGAGAGAACAACACAGCATACTAATAATAGAAAAACAGAACACATAATCAATAAAATAGAGAAAGCACAGCATAGCATATCAGTAATAAAAATTCCTGCACAGCACAGAACATTGCCAATTTTTCACAGCACATATAAGTTCAGAACAGAGGAAAATATTAACTATGCTTCCAATTAAACATTGCTATCATGTGGTAGCAAAAAACCAACACCACTGATTAAAAATTAGCACTTAATTGCAAATAAATCATGAGGAATGCCTCAATATCTTGGAATTAATTTAATAACAAGTTGCATTCAACAAATATTTCCACAGACAAATAACAGAGCGACATCATGATATAATACTTAATTGCTAATAAACCATGGGTTTAAATATTTGAGCCCCAAAATAAAATTCATAAATACAAAAAGAAGCAAAACACATGGTTCAAAACCACACCATGAAGAGATTAATTTACAATAACTATGAAGCATACTGCATAACAGATTCACCCAAAACTGAAAACAAGCATCAAATAATAAAAACAGCAACAACCACAAGATACCGAAGTAATCCAACAATCGCTCAAAACAGAGCAACAATCAAGATTATTTTGATCACTCAAAAAAGAGCAACAATCCCTCAAAGACAGAGCATAATCCAGATTATTTTGATTCAACACCAGTAAACAAAGCATACTTAACATTATTACAAATTTCATCACTCAAAAACAGAACAAAAGGGAGGGAAGAACAACACATCAAGATGGAGTAAGGATAATTAAAAAAATACGGAAGGTGTCAGCGTGTAGCAGCTATGGCAGTGGGAAACCATACTCACATAAGAACAAGTCTCAAAACCAGACTCACCTCTTATGCTAATTGTTAGATTTGGCACCCTTTGTGGTGGTTTGAGGCTTTGAGCAACCCAGAACAAGTCGTGGTCAAGCTCCTTCAAGCCTCAAGCTGCCGCAAGACTTGTTGCTGATCATGGGAGTGGGACGTGGGTGTGATCTATGTGGGTTAAACCTCACAAGGGCCACCAAAATGACCAAATGGACCTTTCTAATAAGACCCAACAGCTCTTAGATGGAGGGCAAGATGGGAAGCCAAACTTTTTTCAAAGTCCGCCTCATCTGCCTTGCCACCTCAGCCTGCCTCAAAGAAAGGCAGCATTTAGGAGCTGCCTCAAGCAACTTATTCAACTAGGCAAGCTTGATGCGCCAAGGCATTGTGCTGCCCCACCTCATTGCATTTTACAACGCTGAATAAAACAAGAAAAAGCTGCTTCTTTTGATCGATTGTGGATTCACAGTCCACCCTACAACAACCCCCCTGCAGTGCATGTGCACACTTTCCTTCTATAACAATACATTGAGTATGATAATATTACAACTACCTAGTTGTTAACAAATTAAAGTGATGTATAAATCAGTAATAGATAAAAATAGAAAAGAACTCCAAAAAAATTTAGAGTTTCAATAAGGATTTTTTTGCAATGTACTTCTATGATAAGTGAAAAAGAAAATCCTCTATTTAGTGCCCAAGGAAAAGATCTCTTTGAGGGAGAGTTATAGGCTAAATCAAACACAAACATTTAATGCATATAATATTCATGATTGAAATTCATTAATCACTATATCAAAGATAAGAGCTGAGATCATGGTCATGATGATGAACACATAAATGCTGATCCTTGATAATAAAGCACTAGCATCATCATAGTACTTTGGACATTAATTCATCAGGCTTTTCAATCTATATCAAACAATATATAATAAAGACATGAACGAATTGCTTGATTGTAGAGAGACTAACGAACATTACCTGTTGAATATCTGACAAGAATTGTGTAGGTGATTGTTCGTACACTCCCTCTTTCATTTTTGAGTTTATGACACTAAAATCAAACACATTTTCAGGCTTCATTCCTTGGAAATTTTCAAGAAGCACCTTACATAAAGAACTGAATTTTTCAGAGGCCAAGATATTACAGAGTGCACGCTGACACATCTGAGTCACACTGTGGCCATCTGATTCACTAGAACATTCATTATGCACAACATCTGCATGCCCATTAGCTTCAATCTGCAGTCCATGAGACATTGACCTGAACTGCGAAAAGCATTCTTGTCCATCTTTGTCAATTTCATAAGTTTTCTGCAAACAAAGTGAAATAAAGTGATGAAAAAGAAAAGCAAGTGCTTTTGCAAAAGTCATATAAGCATTATATACACAGTTCTAGCTGTAGAACCAACCTCATAATCTTGTGAAAAATTATCCGAGCCATTGACAGGATTGGAGGATTTCTTGTAACTATTGCCTACAATTACATCACATGGTTCCTTTACAGCCTGCAATAAGAAAGTTTCAAATATAGCTTTGTAGAAAGAACCAATGAACAGTATTTACTGTGCTTCCAGCGAGTCTTCTGTGGTCTTCAAGTGTGGAAATGTATAGCAAAATAGTAATATGACATTATAATATGTAAATGTGTATTACTGTTGGGTCATCTAGTTGACTCTTGATAGCAGAAACAGAAAGTTTACATTCAAAGATCAAAAAATATGATTACCTTCATTAACCATCAAGAAATTAAGAACACCTAAAAAATGCAGACACAAAAACACACATTACTAGCATTTCTTTTTTCTTCTAACTAGGTATTAGCATTTTAAAAGTTAATATTTCTTATTCTATGGATCACCCAGCTTAATAAATCCTTTCCAGCATCTAACCACAGATTAGAAGCCACAGTAAGTAATTAGCACCTGAAACTTTATATCTTAGGTTAAATCACATGTCTAAGAGAGTAGCTTAAGGACACCGCACAGCCCCAAAGGACCTACGAAGCACAACATCTCTCTGCAGTCAAAACACCATATAGTCTACATGACAAAAACAACCACAGATAACTACTAGTACAACTGTGCAGATGCAGATCCACAAATACAAACATACCCTTATTATTTGCACTTATCCAAAGTACTCTATAATTAAACTTAATTGCCCTACCAAAAGTGCCATTGAGAAAGTTTACAAAAAAATATGTGATTGGCTCTCCTATCAGTTAATAAATTTTAGAACCTCACGAATCAATTTCCTAGGTTTCACATGCATTTTCTAGTTTGTGTCAACAGAGACTTATATATTTTGCAGCTCATACCTCTAAGAATCAAACAAAATGTACGCTAATACTATATTTTTTGCTTTTTTGGCACATGGTGGTGCCAAGGATTTGAGACTATGAGTCTATGACCTCCTGCAAACTACACAAACCCCTCACAAAAACAAATACTATATATAACACATAAAATATTATACAAAATGACGAGTTACAACAAAGATATTGGCCATCCCAAAGGCAAAAATATTGGAAAAATAAGGAGAGTAAACCTGGTCCGCTAGATGACTTGCAACTTCTATATATGCCCTGCAATCTTCTTGAACCTTTCTTTCTGAACTCAACCTTACATGCTTACGCCTCTTGTAAGTTCGAATACATTCACCTCTACCAATGTCCCAATCAGCAACATCACTCCCATCTGCAATTCCCACCCCATTATTTACAGCTTCAATTTTCAAGCGATGAACCCCTTCAGGGAGATCATTCTCATCGGCAACTGCCAACCCATTATTTACAGCTTCATTATTCAAGCACCGAACCCCTTCAGGACATTCTGTATTATCAGCATTGTTTGTTCCATCCTCGGTTTCCATTCTTACAGGTAAAAAAGAAGTCAAGTTTCTTTCAACTTTGCAGACAGAAATTAGGGTTTCGCCGAGAACAAAACCTTCCAAGATCCAAAATTGCTCGAGATTTATTGCTCACGATCTTCAGAAAATGAAAACAGGGAAAAATCAAAATAAGTAAAAGTTAAAAGCTAGACTCTATAGCACTCCGCTCAGTTCCCCGCAATAACCCAAGAAACCAATAGAATGACAAATATGCAAGCTCATGTAGAAAGCTTTATGATGCTTGGGACTCTTAGAGAATGAACACTCAACTGAACCAACACCGCTACTGAACTAAGATTACTTGCAGACACGAAAATTGTTAAATTATCAGAACACCAAACACCCCAGAACGCTCATATATTTTTTTTAATTTCCTCTATTCCAGCAGTTTTTCAGAAACCAAACAGAAAACTACAGAAACAAAATTCATAATAAAACTTATAGCACAAGAGAGTAAGAAGCTTACATTACAGAGAGCGACGTTGAAGACCAAGTAACCGAAATCTAATGAAATCTGAGTTGCGGTCCTTGGGGGACTTCGCTCTGAAGGTGGTGGTCTTATCCGAGTTTTTAAAATTTTGAAACGGAAGCGTCTTTCACTCTTCTATCGCCGGTCAATTGGTTTTCCATTTTTTTGACTGATACCTAATATGTAATTTAAAGAATTAAATACAGTCTATTTTTTAGATTTTTCTAAATGATACTAAATATTATTTTATTCAAAAATGTACACTATCCTAATTTAACACTCAATTTTATTTAAGAATTTTACTAAATATTCTCTCTTAAATAATTTATATTAATTTTTACATATTCTTTACAAAATTGAACTTAAAATATAAAAAAATAATTATAAAGGTTTTGTCCACCTAACAATTATGTTAAAAAATTTTAAAAATCTTTTATTTATGAAACATCAAATAAATAAATATTTATTTAATATATTTAATTAATTAGTTAATTTATTTAAGGTAAAAATTTATAAATTCTTAAATTTTAAAATCTACAATATTAAATACTAAAATCTAGATTCTTAAGTTTAAAATTTTAAAATCTTAATTTTAAATACTAAATTTTAAAATTTTATTAAGTAAATTCTAAACATAAAATATTAAAACTCCAAATTATAAAGTTGTAAACCCTAAAGTTGATATAATATTAAATCTTTACCTATTAATTTTAAATTTTAAAATTTAAATACTTAAAAAATTTAAAATAAAATAAATTTTAAATATTAAAACTTTATTAAAATCTAATATTATTTTAAATTTTAAGGATTATTATTTTATATTTTAAATTTTAATATTTAAAATTTAAAATTTTATATCATATTTATTATAAATATTTTAAAGATTTAAAAAACTTTTTTATTATAATTTTAAATTTTAAATTTTAAAATTTAAGTCTTACTTTTTAAGTTGATGAATTCGTGTGTAATCCGTGTTTCATTTAAACGTGGGACTAGATTTTTCGTTGCTCAAAAATCCACCTAAATTAAATTTGGGTCAGGTCTGTGGGCTGTCCGGATAACCCAATTCCATTTTATGGGATTCAACCTTGGAATGACTTTGAACCATCGGCAAGAAATTGCAGAGTAAAATTCTGAAATTTGTCTCCTTGGATCAAACTGAGTTCCCAGTCCGAGTAATGAATATTCTTTGAATTATATCCCAAATGGATGATGATGAATTGATGATAATAGGCTCACAAACACAATAAGTGCACTTAATTTTGGCATAATCATATTAGATTCACGAACTAGATCTAAATTTTCATTATCACTTATAATTTCCTGTAAGAACTGGTGGAGCCCACAGCCACAATAAGTCAAGATGAGAAGTATTCGATGTGCGTAAAAAACTGAAACTGTAACTAGTAAAGTGGTGACGAAAGCGACCATCCGAGACGCCGCAAGATGCGATACCCTTAAATCCAGGCTTAAAAAGTGCACAGAAACTGTATCCCTCCATGCAAAGGTTAGGCCTTTTTAGATTACACGTCACACATTTTGTGCAAAACGTTTACTTTGTTCACTCACTGAGGTTCTCATTAAAGTGCATATGGGCTGATGCTGACGCAGTCTTGATGCCATGTTTAATGGATTGAGTTTGGAGGGAAGAAAACTCAAGGGGGACGACAGGAAGAAAGAAAGAAAGAAGAAAAAAAAAAAAAACTCCCCTTTTACATATCCAAAGTCAAGACCGAGAACCACTGTTACATGGATTGAGATATTAAGATGTGCGAGATTTTGTAATTTTAGTAGTTTTGGTCAAATTTTATCAATTAAAAAATAGTCTTTAATTGTGAATTTTATTAACTTTTTAATTTCTTTAAAACTATTCCTCTTTCTCAAATTTCAATTTTTTGAGCTGGCGATCCAATCCACTTTTATCTCAGACATTAGATATTTTTAACTTTAATAATTTTATATAGGATTACTAAAAGATTATATAAGTTTTATTTAATAAAAAATGATAATAATAGTTTTAGAAGAAGGAATGCCACCAGACCCACACTTTTTTTGTTGTTAAAATGGGTTATAGAATCGCTCAAGGTATCCGGCAGTATTTGGTCTTTGCCAGTTAAATTATTTAAGAAGAATCTTAAGCAGCCTATATATAACAAAACCCACTATGCATAGCCGCATCCTAAAGTCGGTCTTCCCTTACGTTTTTGTCTGTGAGATACTAGCAAGTATGCGCCCGCTCCGGTGTCGTGCGGACATGCACGTTCCGGAGGACGACAGCGATGACAGTGCGACAATGCGGTGTCTTGCATGCGGGGAGGATTACGACCCAGATGATGCCGGCACCTGCAAGCACTGTCACGAGCAAGCCAACGAGAACGAGGAGGAGTTCGAGAGAATGATCGAGGACTTGAAGGCCAAGGTTGCTTTCCTTAGCCTCTTGTCTCCGGTTGATCACTCTAACCATCGCTCCAATGGTCCCTGCTCCACTGACGTTATTTTGGTTGCCGCCGATGGGGATGCGGCCGGACCCTCTGCGCCGGTTCCTGCTCATAAGGCTGTTCTGGTGAGTACCCAATTACCCGACATTTATGCACCAAATCATCCAATCGAACTTACTTTTATTCTTTGCTGTGCTTATGGGTGTTTAATTCAACAACGGCTAGGCTTCGGGGTTGGGGTTGGGGAAAGTTTTATTTTTGACTGTCTGAAGCTCGTTTGAAGAGCAAGCATCGCTGTATATTCTACTTGATTTTGATTTTCTCCGTAAAAATTTTAGTATGATTCTGTGAATATTTGATCCTTGAATCATTGTGGTATGCTACACCTAGTCAATTGCAGGTTTCCCTTGCTGTCTCCATGTGCTGCTTAGGGCAGCCTGTGTATATTGACAGTGGTAAGTTGGAGAAAGGGGCAGTGGCATTTATTATCTTCGCCTGGCTGTCTATAGTATATATACTGAATACTGTTTCATTATGGAGATGTTGAAGAGGTAAATATATCCCTAGTTGTGTATTTGTAGATGAGATCAATTTGCCATTGTTCAACATATAAAGCAAGTGTAAACAATTAAACATAAAGGATGTGATGTATTGCATAGCTTCTATCAGGCTATTATGACCGGATCACTAGAGTCTCTAAATTTTGGCCTAGGTGAATGATTTGTGATCATGTTTGTGGGGCAAATTACTCATAATTGTCGAAGGTTTCATAGTTACCTGTGACTGAAAACATTCATATTTAAGAATTAGGTAATGCATCCTTTTGAGATTATCTATGTCCAAATTCAGTAGTTCAATTATGCTTGAGCATTGGATTTGCTTTGAGACTCTAGATATGAGAAAACCACACACATTTAGGGTGCACTTGGTAGATGCAAAAATAGAAAAGTAGAAAATGGAGGAGTGAAACTGACAAGTATTTGGACACGATATACGTCTGGATACATCTCTCAGTTTCATCTTTTCCATTGTATTACGCCTTTCCGTTCAAGAAACTTGCTATTCTTGCTCTTGTAAATAATATCTATGCTTTAAAATACTTCTAATGATGAATCCGATAGCATTTGATATCTTGGAGGATATCTAGGTTTTGCATTTGAGCTTATAAAAAAAAGTTTGAATCCCACTCAAAGCCTTGAATAAATCAATGCAATTAAAGTTAATTTTGTTGCATGATGCACAGGTACCTATGTTACATATTGATCAAAAATTCATTCCTTGATCTTGAATTGAGTATCAGACTTGATGTTAAAAAGAAGTAGATTATCCTAAGATAGTAACTGAAAGTGTGGAGGAGAAACTTTAAACCAAGGCTGTTGTTCCTCAAACGCTAGCTATAAGCAAAATGGTAGAACAATGTACATCAAGAGTACATATTTGATAATTCCTATCTATTTTACAGCAAAGAAAATGCATTAAGCATTACAAATCTAGTCTAGTTACCGGCAGAAGTTCTTGTTCTGTCGATAATCTTGGCTGAAATATTTGTCCTTGGGTGGCACTTTTGTCTCAATGAGAATTCTTTATCTGTCCTCTTTTTCTTCTTTCCTTTCTTTTCAATTTTCTTTGATAAATTCTGGACAATGGACCCCGATCTGAGGTATTCGGATCTTAATTTAGACTTTTGGAATTCTATTCTGGATGGATTTCTTTCACTGTCTAATTTACATGATCTTTAAATCAGCAAATGAAGTTTAGCACAATCCATTTCTAAGTTCTGAAATCTAAATGTGTTTGTGTTTGACAACTGAGACTTGCATAGTATGGCCACTGTGATTGTTTTCTGGTTCATTTTGGATGTTATGTGAACCAAAAGACTGAATTTGCTCAGTCCTTTAAGATATTAGCTGTATTGAAGTTGCTAGTTGGTGTTAAGGGTTCTTCTGCCTGTTTTGTGGTTCATATTGATTCTGACAATATCTTATGAGCATTGCTATCATCAGGTTAGTCGCTCCCCAGTTTTCAAAGCAATGCTTGAGAATGATATGGAGGAAAGCCGCAGTGGCACCATCAAAATCAGTGATGTGTCATATGATGCTCTTCGTGCATTTGTTAACTATTTGTACACTGCAGAAGCAAACCTTGATGACCAAATGGCCTGTGACTTGTTAGTTTTAGCTGAAAAGTATCAGGTGAAGCATCTTAAGACAGGTTGTGAGAAGTTTTTGATGGCCAGACTGAACTGGGAAAAAGCAATCGCAAACTATGCCTTCGCAAACCAACACAATGCCAAACAACTGCTAGATGCAGCCTTGGCACTGATCATAGACAACATGGACAAGCTTACCAAACATGATGAGTATGCAGAGCTGGTGGCAAGCCATCCCCGCCTTGTGGTGGAAATCTATGAAGCATATCTCTACAAACAGGTTAATTCTGCAGCCGGCAAGAATTTTTGCTTGAAATTTTAGGAATGTGCAAAGCAAGGGATAGCCTTCAAACTGAATTATACTTCGACATTGATGATTATTCTGCAAGGTTTTTCAAATGTAAATGGCTCTTATATGAACTACAGTTTAGCATAAAGTTGGACGCAGCTCCAACAATCTTGTAATTATGAGTTTTGACATCCTCTACCAATTTTGTTGCCCTTTGTTCTTAGATGGAGCATATTCTGAGATTATAGGCTTTCGTTGAAAATGCATCGATCTTCATCTTATTATTGGTTCTTGGTAAATCATTTGTCAGAGTAAATATAAGTTTAATCTGTGTAATAACTATTAATTTCTATTCAAACTTATTCTGTTATGAATGCTACCATTCTTTTGAAATTACATTTGTTGCAGAATTCGACAATGCATTATCATTTTGCTTCCTATTCTAATGTCTAAACGATGATGAAAGCTGCACTGTCTGTGGTGTTATTAATTTTTTAACTAAGGAATATATTAAAATGAAAAAGAGAACATATAAATGAAGAGGCTGAAAAAAGAAACAAATTCAAGTGTTATATTGAGGTCACTATTGGTAGATGCAAGAGAACTGATGTCGCAAGAGAATTGTGGGAAGTGAGCAAGCCAAAGTTCAAGACGTCATAAACTATGAAATTGTTCTAATGTCCAAAAAATGTCATAAATTAAAGGTACAAACTATTTTGTGTAAAATGATTTGTTATTTTTTAAGACAGGACAAGCATAAAGAAGAAGTTTCAAATGCAAGATGAAAGTCTTTTTTTTTAAAAAAAAAAATCACGAATGATAACACTTAGATTTTAAACTTAAGGATCTTATGAACTTTTGAAGTTCCTTATCAATATCAAAATAACACAATTGACTATTTTCACTTTTTTTATGTAAAGTGGTTTAAGGTTGCTTAACCTTGCAAGTAATTTTTTTTAATAGAATAAGTGGTAAGTAATTTAATATATATAAAAAATTTTATGTTCAAACTTTGAATTTAAAAAAAATCAAAAACAACAATAATTATCGTTACATTATTAAAAATATTGACTGCAAGTAAAGTCTATACTTATTTATTTTTATAGCAATGCATTTATTCAATCTATTATATATAAAAAAAAATAACTTAGAATCTTTTTTGAGTATTAAATACTGTAATAAATTTTATCACATGGTCATCATTAATAAATTATATTTATAAAATTTTTTAAATAAATAAAAAATTTACATAAATAAAAAACAATGACATAAATGTGAAACAAAATTAAAAGTCACAAATACTTTTAACTACAATTCCCAAAATTATTATATATAAAAATAGAAATTTGAGCATTTAATAACATGTTTAATTTTGCCATATGTCATTACCATAAAACCTATATTTATAAATAAATTCTAAATAAATAAAAATAATGACATAAATAATGTTGTAATTAAAATTTCAAGTATTTCCTAAAGAGTACCCTAGTCAATAACTTTGATAGATTGAGGGTAAATAATAATGGCCGCGTCAGTTTCAAGAAATGTGTCTTTAAGTTTCATAATTTGTTACTTTAGGATATACAATTAATTGAAATTTCCATTAAAACATTACATTTATGTCATTTTAAATTTATTTAAATTTGGTTTTAAATTTTTATGTTATTTATAAATATGAATTTTGTGGTTTTGACATATAATACTATTAATTATAGAATTAAATGCTGTAGTTTCTTTTATTAATATATATTATTTTAGTAATTATAATTAAAAGTATTTATGACTTTTAATTTTGTTTTACATTTATGTCATTGTTTTTCATTTGTTTCTTTTTCAGATTTAAAATTTATTTATAAATATGGTTTTTCTTGTGATGATGTGGTAAAATTTATTAGCATTTAATTCTCAATGAAGGCTCAAATTATTATTTTTATATATAATAAATTGATTTTATGAATTTTAATAAAAGGTATTTATGATTTTTAATTTTGTTTCATATTTAAGTGATTTTTATTCACTTAAATTTTATTTATAAATATAATTTTTAGTAGTAATGACAGATAACAATTTATTATAACATTTAATTCTTAGAGAAGGCTTAAGTTATTATTTTTACATATGACAAATTATTACTTTTCCCTTATATATAAGGAAAAGTCACCTCTCATAAAGTGAAATTATATGATACATCAAGAAAATAAAGTTGGTTTCTAAGATTTGGTAGGTTTTACAATTTAGTATGTGAAATTTACAAAAGAATTTAATTTTTAAATAAATATTTACTAAATTTTAATTTATAAAAGTACCAAAATTATATATATAATGTGAGATTAGTTGTAGTCCCTTTGTTTTAGCATAAAATTCAAAGAAACAACAAAAACAAGAAAAAAAAAAATTGGACAAGTTTTATAAACTTTCATTATTTAACTGTATTCCAGTTACAATAATAATATACATATAAATAAATTTTGCATACAATTTATATTTTTTTTTTCAAATTTTTGCTTTTTTTCATTTACACATATGAGAGGATACGCTCACCATATGCCTATAGTATTTCCGCAATAAATAAGTCAATGTCTCCCATTTAGACGACACAACATACAGTAACGAAACTCTCGTGTCTCATCACCAAGAACATCGTCATGGTCTCTGGAGTCTGGTGGAGATGAGGGATGCATTCAACACAATACTTCGAGTCGTGACACCTTCTGAAACAGAACTTCTCGATTCATTTCATACTTCTCCTCATGAATAATGATAATTGCACAAAATTGTGTTTTGTAAAATATGAACTATTCAGAAGAGTTAAGAAAACATATTATGTTATCCATTAGCTTACTGAAATACGCGTTTAGAATGTTTCTGTGTAAATAACAGTACTTTTTCCTCAGGTCACATGATCAAACAAGCACACACGTTACTGTATAAGGTTATGTGCTGCATTGCATATTACATGCACACATAATATGCTTGACAAAAGAAGCCACTAAGATCAACACAACTACTTCAGAAACTCCATGGATAATTAAACTTGGAACAGATCAGTCAAGTTTATTTCCTGTCAAATTGCTATCCTAAACCAGACCACTTTTCTGGATTGTGCATGGGATCTTAGCTTGATTTCAATCGTCTCACTTGAACTACTATCAAGCTTACATTACATGATTTACAAATAAACAACAAAACATCATCTAATCAGAATCAGTAGTGCTGCGTGGATTGATTATGTACAAAAACAACCTGTTGGTTTTCAAGATTGTTAGAAGTATAGATTAGCTTTCGAAGAATGCCCTATTGGTTAGTAGTTGGCTACTAGGCCCATTTCTGGTATTAGATGAGATTCCAGGTACAATACCATCTTCCTGTTGCGCAAGCACATACAATTGAGCTTGTCAGAAGCGCTTTTCACACCTTAATATCTTCCTGGTTGCGTATGGACCCTCACCTACACTGTCCAGGGCACTCACCCATTTCATGGCAGATGCAATTTCTTCAAGTTCACTCACAACATCTATGGAGTCACGTACATATACACGCCCACCTGGTCTTAGCATTCTGTCCATCTCAAGCATGATGGTTGAAATATTGCACCTCTGCCTGAGAGAAATAAAGAAGTTGTCAGCCCTGGACCCCCATAACATCTAGTGCCTATAAAGTGTGTATTAGCAAGAAAAACAAGCATGAATGTATATATCTTGACAGAGAAGAGACCTGCTGCATGTAGCAGATCATATGTTCTTGGTTATGTGTCAAATGGTTCACACCTGCCCAGGTAGGAAAAAAAGACATCAAGAATTAGGGTAAATTTCATTGTAGACACAGAACACGAACGATGACATGAAATATTTTGGCATCATGCTAACCATGATCCATGATATACCATTATTTTAGTTGACATTTAGCTGCGCAGTTTCATTTATACACTAATTAATATTTTGTGTACATAGGTGTGTACAGAAGGAAGGATGGTGCAGAATTAAAACAACTAAGGTCTTAGACTTAGTTTTTTTTTTTTTTTTATTGTAGCCAAAATTTTGTCTTGCAAGTATAGACTCAAATGCCTGCAAGAAAGCAAGAAGGCAAGAGGTATTATGTGCTTAACACAATACTACTAGGATATTTTACAGTGCTCTTATGTATCAACCCAGAGAGATCAAACTATAATGCACATTAATAGATCATCATTAATTTTATAAACTTGACAAAGTCAAAATAAATCATGAAGAAGCATACAGCATACGATCGGATGCATTTGCATAAACAGTTTTGAAGTTGTACCAATATAAAAGACGTCAGGATTAATATTATTTCATTTTATTAATTTCAGAACGCTATTCCTCAGAACAATATTTGGAGGAATTAAAGTCAGAGTTCTTTCACCAGAAATAAGGAAGCCTTTAGGTTGTAAAGTCTTGTGACAATGTTCACTTCAGTAAAACTTGAATGAAATCACCAAGCACAAGTCAGAATAGTAGAAACCTAACAAATAAATACCAATTATGCATAACTCCTATTAGTCCACGGTCACATGTAACAGACAAGGTATTGAACCCACTAACAAGAACAACATTCATAACCCGACAATCAATCTGGAGGTTGCAAAGTGCCGCAGCAAACCTGTCATTATCAAAATAGAAGTTACCTCATAATAGGCGCACATAAAGATGCAGCATTAGAAAATCATTCTACAAATATCTAATAATTGATCACTGGGATAAAAAACAGAAAAAGAGAGGAAGAGCTAATATACTTTCATGCCCTCCATATCCTGCCCTCGTGTCCATTACATTTCTTAGGTTGTATTCCTTCCAGTGGAATGCTCGAACATAACTATCTATTCTTTCCTACCAATATTTTGATTCAGCCTTGAAGAGTTCCTTTCTGGATATATATAGGCATCTAATTTGATGCTTTGAAGCCTGTCTGGTGGATGATGAAGGTGTGCAGGCCACTTACTTACATTTGCCCCATATCCACTGCTAGGTAATTGAGTGATACATGCCTTAAGACCAACGTACCTGCAACATGATATATGGTAATTACAAGTTTGGTAGTTGTTTACTGAAAGATAATTTCAGACATAGAATGCTTATAAAGCTATTTCATTTAGAAAGTGTAGATGATATAATTTTGTGGAGCATGTCCACATGATTTGTTATAATTTTCCAATAAGATTATTCTTGATTTGATTGAAATTCTAGAGATTCTATCTGAATGCTTAGTCATGCTCAAAATTTCTTGTAATAAGTAATAATTAATGTTGAAATTTTAAATCTTGTTTGCTTTTTTGGATTTTTGAGAAAGAGGGGGTGGGGGGACCGTCATTGCGTAGATTCCTTCCTCCTTTTGGTTTTGCCAAGCTTTCATATCAGGTATAATATTGAAGAGATATTGTGTAAGGAGGAGAAATGCATGCATTCTGAGGTGCTGACATGAAAGGAATCCATTGGACAATATATGAAAATTTTAATACATAAGCCCAGATATAATTAAGTCATGAATCCAAAAGTGAGATCAAAATTACAATAATATCTTAACTAAAATTTCATAAATTTTATTTCCAAGAATGATTTCAATCCCTATAATCCATTGCATTACAAGTTCAACTATTAGGAGGACCACCACCATAACAGATATGTCATTTCAGTTTTTAACTGATTGAATTTTAAAAACACACTAACATAAATGACAAGCCAGGCCATTATATCATAAATCTAAAGTAAAGTCAACATGAAATTAAACAAAAATTATTCAGGAGGAAAATTAATCGTTAATATTTTCTACTCCAAATTAGTTACTGTATTCCAGTTCAACCATCATGAGGACCACATATAACAGATATGTAACTTTAGTGAATGAATCAAACAATATGAAAGGGGACTTACCAAACATCATCTGGATCATCATCGGAGTCACACAATGAAGGTTGTACGCCAGTATCATGACCAAGGTAGCAGCTATTGTTCATGGGTTTTCGCCAAATAGCAATATATCCCTCCCTGCTCACAAGTTCCCAACAAATATGAGTAGTCAGGTCCTCCATTTCTGTTAAGTAATAAGTCAAAAGACCATGATTCCAAAAGCTATATATCTCAAGCTATCAATATTTGAATTTTTTGATAACAAGGACAAAGATATTGATGTCATATAGAAGAATGAAAACAAAGCACAACTAAGTAGATGATCAGCTACCTCTCCATTGTTCTTGAAGGATCTTTTCATGTTTGTAAACAGGCTGTGCTGCCCAGATGAAGTAGCCACCGGCCCTCAGTTGCCTATTGGCCTCAAGAAGCAGAATTCCATATCCATTATAGCAAAAGAAAAATGGGATATCAGTGCAAAGTGCTAATCCAATAAAGCATAATTGTGATTGAACTAATATCCTTCTTTTCTTAATTTATTTATTTTATCAAAATATGAAGAATTAATATAGAAGTTAAAAACTTCACTAAGGCTGCAGTCGGTCACATACATAACTAATCCTTTCTCTTATTAGTAATTTCATTATCAATTACAGAGCAACTTAATTGTTCTAAACAGTTGACTATAATTGACATTAACGTAGCAATACAAGAAGATAAACACCATCGCGAGTCCAATTAATTCTGCATCTTGAGCAATGGATCAGGTCAAAAGCCTGGCTTGGGAACAACAAACGGTGTGTAGCAAATATTGCTACCATGGCAGGCACACCACGCTCTAGAGCAAACTGAATCTGGTTTTCATGAACATCTTTTGGAGCTATTGAGAGTGTGGAAACATTGCCCTGCATAGGAAAGGCACCAAAACTTGCCACTCCACATCCAATGTCTAAAGCAACTCGAGTGTTGTAACCAAATGCAATGTCAGGAACCATCTGCACAATTCAAACCAGAGGTGCTCTCAGTGTTGTCTATGCAAAAAATATGTGAAGGAAATATGAGGAGAGACCAACCGCTGAAATCTGGTCCAGATATTTATCAGCTCCATGGATAAATTGTGGTCCACCACCAGGTAAAATGAATTTATCCTTCTTCATTGATATCCAATTTTGGCCACCTTTATCTTCAACAAGACGTGTATGGGGTACATTAGTGATCCAGACCTGTCATTACCTATAAGTTATCTTCAAGAACCTTTCTTATTTGTAATCTGAAATAATGGAAGAAGTCACATGATGCCATCATGGAAAAAAATGCATATACTAAAACAGATTTCATAAATTAGTTTAAAATCAGTAAGTTGACCATAAATCAGAGTCCACACCTAGCCCACGACATCAAATGCTTAAGACCCAAAAAGAAGAAAATTCTCTCCAGATTATCTTAATGATGAAGTTCAGAAATTAAATTCCAATGTCCATTTTGTATGCATATACTTAAACAAGACGTATCAACTGTCCTCAAATTATTTGCATTGCAAATTGTCTACCATGTCAACTTACCAACTTTCCATCATCTAGCTTTTTCTATAGCATAAAATGTGGATTCTACAAATCTTGCCAATAATTAACTGTCTCACCCTCAGTTTTTGAGTCCACCACAAAAAAGTCACACCTTTTTTTTTTTTTTAAAAAAAAAAGAAGATACAGAAATTGATATATTAGTCTGTCTTTGACATTTTCTGTTGCAATTTTGCTATAATTATAAATTAAATATTTACTTAAAAAAATTAAATTATTAAATTATTAATTAATTAGACTTAATAAATTAACACGAGTTTATAACTATTTAATATAAAAAAGTTTGTGAGCGTTAGATTTTCAGGGAATAAATGATAAACTTACACAGTTCCAACTCGAGAAGTACCTGGTCTCTGCTCTGTGGCCAAGGAATCGGACTCCGGTACCCCGTCGGCATAGGCACCAAGCAATTCAGCCTCTTCCCTTCCTCGGGGCAATGCCTCTCGTATTTTTCCCCTCTCTTGATTGAATTCAACTCCTTAATCGCTTCCACATTATCCAAACAAGGTATATAATCAGTCATGCTCTGGTGGCACTCCTTATACATTTCAACCCTAATTTTGACACCACTTCCCCCCTCTTTCACCTCTTGTTTTACACTCAAATTCCCCAAATCCTGAACCAAACTCGCGCCTAAATAGCCGGAACAGTCTCCGCCGCCATACCTTCACAAGAAAATATTCCGGGTGATTCCGCTGCCACCGGTGGAGAGGTTAGGCATTGTGGACGACAACGGCGTAATGACGGAGCTTGCTTGGGTTCTGAACTTCTGATATTCTGAAGAGAAAATTTCTAAGCTTTGGGTTAGTCTGAATTTTTTTCCAAGAAAGTGACAAAAAATGACGGCCAAACTGGTCAGAACCAGATGAGATGAGAGAAGGAGGAGACAACGATGGATCTGCAAACGGAGGAGGTTGTAAAGATGAGATCATGGATCGTAGCTAACTAGGCTGTAGTAACTCATTAACGCAAATAGCATGAAAACAGTGAGGGCGGGAGTGTGAACCATTCCAAAAAACGTGAAGTTGTAATGCAAACTTAACTAAAACTGTTATTTTATTACGTAATTTAATGATTTTGTAATTATTCCAACTTTATGAGATGCGACAACGGGTGACAGCTCACCCAGATTACGTGGGACCCTTTATGAGTGCTTCAAATTTGGCCCCGTACTGTCTCGGGCCCTACCGCCTCATTTCTATGGGCCCGAGATGTATGTTTCCCTTCTTTATGAGTGCTTAACTTTGCTTGTGGCCTTTTTTGGTCTGTAGATAACTGTGAGTAAAATTCCCATTAAAAAAAACGGCTAATAAAATCCAACAAATAGCATGACCCTTTCAAATTTTCAGTCGGTATTCACTATTCAACAAAAAAGATCAATGACACAAGTTCCAGAATGGCACTCTAGTCATCAAATTGAGCTGACAACCGAGGTACTATAGGAAGATTGGAAGAGGAGGGGCATAGAATCGGTGTGCAAAAGAGTTATATTTTTTGTTAATAAACTTAGAATATTCTTTGATTTTTTAGATTAGAAGATTAATTTTTTAAAAAAAATTATATTTTTATTAATATAAAATGTAATTATAAATTAAATATAATATATAAATTACTTATATAATTATTTATAAAACAAGTTGGCCTATTTCCACCCCTTCCGTCATTAACGTTACGGTCTTTTTCATTAAACAAGTTTTACTGGCAAATATTATTGTTGTACATCAACCCGTTAAAATTGATCTACCTGATTATTTTTATTTCGAGTCATATTATTTTTATAAATGAATTTTATTTAAAAATTTTAAATTATTAAATTTATTAAATTATAAAATTTAACAAATCTTATAATTACAACTTATTACATGAAAAATCAACTTCCCATTTCATTACGTGATATCATGGCTAATTTCATGGTACAAAGACTACAACTTGTAGTATACATGGGCTTGTAACCCCTTGTTCTTACCAAAACAACTTATGGTACGCAGACTTGGGGTAATATGTTCAATAAGAATTAATAAATTTTTTAAACAGTTTTATCTATTATATAACTTCATTGATAACTAATCAAGTAAAAATAACCGCATTACTTGTTAAAATAATTTGTATAGATATATATTCTAAATCTATACTATGATCTACTCTAAACTTAAAACTTTACATCTAAATAATATAAAAACCTTCTTATTAAATGAATGTATGGCCCAAAACATATTTCATAATCCAAGGTTATGGATATGGATCTCTTACCATAAACATTTCACATCCATAAACATATTTTGACCAGTACAACCATAATTGACAACCCAAAATTATGGATACAGATCTTTTACAGTTACGTAGGAGGTTAAAGTAAAAAGGAAATAGATAAAGTTTTAAAAAATAAGTGAAAAAAAGTAAAATTCACAAGTTGTAAAATAAAGAGATAAAGTAAAATTTATCATAGTTAAGAAAGAAGAAATGTGGAGAATCCAAATTCAAGCATAACCATTTGGAAAAAGGTATTTTTACTAACAAATTGCTATAAAATCTTCAAAAAAAAGTATTTTGGGTTGTTAGATTTATTGAATGTTATAGGGACTTATCTTGTGAGGGCAAATTTGCCCACTTCTTTTTTTTTTAATTTCAATATTAAATATATTTATTTTATATTATTATCCTCATTACATATTTTTAATTATCTCCACAGCTATTTAAAATCAAAAGTTTGATGAGATAAAGGTTTATCATAGTTATTCTTTAATATATAATTATGCATCCTTTATTACTCATAAATGTAAATTTTACATTAAAATTTAACTACATTATATTTTATGTGTATATTAATTGATTTATCACTCCTTCAATTTTAGACATAAGAACTCATTTTATATAGTACAATTTAATTTCATTCAAATTGTTAAATAAAAAATGATACATCCACAATCATTTTATAATTATTAACCGACTTAGCAAAATATATTTATTTGAATAAAACCGTGTAAAAATTATGAATATATTATTACTCTTCATATGTCATCGTTTATATATTACACGAAACAGTAATCTAATGGTTTGTTTTATCTTCTTCTGCAAATTTCCTGGAAATTACAAAACTTTTATTATTTTCATTTTAAAAGTTTGTAGTCACTATCTAGTATCGTATACTGTTATTTGTCAATTTTATATTGAGCATGTTTCTTGCGAGTTCCAAGTTGCCAACCGCAAGTCTAAAGACGACCACAAGGAGTGGATAACGTGGCCACCGTCGGCAGCAGTAATTGTCATTGTAGCACTCTCTTGACTGATCTCCTTAGGCGTGAATCTCAAGGCAATTTGTTAGGAGTCTCTTTATTAATATTTGTATAAACTAAAATAATATAAATAAGGTATAATTTTTTTATATTTTTTACTTTTAAAAAGTTTTGCTTTTGTAAATCTTTCTCCATGTATTAACATCATTATTTATTATTTATATAATTTTATTTTTATTTAATTATTATAATTAAAATTTATATTATTAAATTTTATAAATTTAACAACTTATATAATTAAATTTAAACTTTTTATGAAAAATTATAAAAATAACAATATTCCTTTACAAGTGGTGAGTCTTGAAAATGCTTTATGTGCGTCATGCTCTTTAGAAATAAAAAATTAGGAGAGAAAAAAAAAAAAACAAATATAAAATAATATATAAACTGTGTATAAAATTTATATATATATATATATATATATATATTATTACCAACAAATACTCTCCAACATTCTTGTCACTAGCCTATCTACTTGTCTACTTGGCTTTACAACACTATATAGTCCCACTTATCTATTTTTCTTCCACAAAGAGGACTACCAATCTCAACTTCACTTTCAATTTTTTTGTTTGTTTTTTCCTTTTCTTCTTGAGTAATTGGTCTCCGTTGATACTTCCCAAATTGCTCTCTTAATTTCGAAACAAAAATAAATGCAGCTTCAATTTGCCTAATTTGTAGCTGGAAACCAAATTCATTGAATCAGAAGTTTTTTTACGTATGCATGCGTCATTTTCATTATTCAAACTGTGCTCTTAACAATTCATTTCTGTATATATAGTTTATTATAGTTGCCAGTTATAAGCCAAATTGAATTTGAATAAGAATTTAGGTTTAATAAAATCATTAAAGTACGAGATTCGATTTCTTTAAAATATAAATATATTTTTTGGTTTATAAATATAAATAAATAATTGTTACTGAAAATTTAAAGAGTTAGTTACTCTAAATTTATAAATTATTAATTTTATAATAAAAGGTAATATGAAAATCAGGGCAACCATAATGAAATGACGTACAAATATCTTATTATTGTTGATAACAATTTATATCTAAAGAAGAAGAATAACCAGATCAAGATAGCTTATCAGGATTGTGACAGAAAAGCTTCATGTGTCTCATAGTGTTCACCTCAAGAAAGTGAACATGACCAAGCTGTACCAATGGCGCATTGCTTCTGTTGAAGAGTACCAATGGCCAGCTCAAATAAAGCCTGTAATGGAAACTACCAGAAGACATAGAACGGGGAGCGGAGCAGGGCAGGCATGACTGCCACTATATTATAATATATAGTTACATACACACAGAAGGGTCTGAGCTGATGAACACATCGACCATGATCGTTTTACATTTGTGTATGAAAAGATTAGCTGAAATTCAGCACAAATGAAACAAATCATGCAGGGGTAAGCAACATCATGTTCTTAAACTCCTCGAAATCAAGCTGGCCATCAAAATTGCAGTCATATGCACAAATCATGCTCCTGCAATCCTTGCCACTCTTCTCGTCCCACATGCCAAGTCTCTTCAGCACGGACTCCAATTCTTTACTGGTGATGAATCCATCTCCATCCAAATCAAACACCCTGAAGGCCTTAACAAGGTCGCTCTCCACTTCCTCAATTGCATCGTCTTCACCTCCTTTGCTCTCCCCATTGTTGTTCTGCTGCGATATGGACTCATAAAAGAACGAGAACTCATTGAAGTCCAAGCTCTTCTTCCCCACCAGAAATTCCAGCTCTTCTAAGCTAAATTGGAACCCTATCTTGTCAAGTAGCCAATTTAGCTCCTGAGGGCTCACAAAGCCATCGCCATTCCTGTCCAGCTTCTCAAAAATCCGCAGCAGGTCATTAGGCGTCAGAGGAGACATTTTGGCAAACAACATAAAATGGGAAGATCTATGTTTGATTAGTTTCTCTTCTTTTGGCAACTGTTAGCTACCGAAGCTCTGATATGGATACGCGAACTATATGGTTCTGCCATATATATAGATGTTTAAACCAATAGAAATTGACGTGCGAATTCGTGCACCGAAAGATAATCTAGCTGCGTGTGTACGGGATACGTGCAACGAAGGGCGAGGTAAAAAGTTGATCTTGATTATTGAATTCTGATGTGGGCAGGATTTGTCTTAAAGGCAATTTGCAATTTGCAGGAAGTTTCGGAGGATTGGGTTTGAAAGCAACTTTTAATTCAAGACTACCAATGGAGGTTGTTTACTGGGTAGCTCGAATTTTCTGGTCCACGATATGATATTTTTTTAAGCAAGCAAATAATGAAGGCTCTTTAAGGTATCATGTTCAATTTTCCTATTTGGGTTTGTACGATTTTGATTGGTATGTTGTCTCAGGGCTCTTTCAGCACGGTTCTTAGTTTGTTCTGCAGATCAGATAAAGTAACGAACAACGTATTCAAATGCGTGTTCAGAGAGCGTGTGCCGTGCCTATGCCCATTCCAAATATTCGGCGATGTATAGTCATATCATCGATGATCAATATCATCAAGAAAATCAGTAGATTAAAGTTTCAGTGTTGTTGTTGTTGTTTTTTATTTTATTTTATATGAAAAGGGGGTTTCTGTTTTTAGACTCTTGAACCCAACATTTTGTTTGTTTTTTAATTTTTTTTTTCTGTTAAGTATTTCCTTTGCTGACGTCCTTTCGTGTTTCTCATGGGGCAAGTCTCTTGTTGCCCTTGCCCTTACGTGTTTTGCTTGAGACCTTCCTCTTGTGCACAAGAAGTGACGCCACCAGATCAGTGGATATTCGCAAGAACTTCACAGAAATTTGAATTCAGAATGAGGGCATGTTAGACAACTCATTCTACTTTCAATAACAAATTTGGTCTAGTTTTATTTCTTCCTATTTAACTTAAGATTCAGTCAGCTCTGCGACTGCAAGGAAGTTCTTACGATGCCATGTTTGTTCCAATAAATTATATAGCTTTTAACGATATTATTATAAATATTATTTCTTAAAAAATTTAAATTATTAAATTTTATAAATTAAAACATAAAACTTGACAAATTTTATTATAATTTTTATTTGATAAGCGTTAAGTGAGAATATCATTTCTCTCTCCTCAATGCTTGTCTTTAGTGTTTAAAGTTTTGAAGCCTATAAATCATTTAAAACTATTTGGTCATATCATAAATACAAATGGAGATAGAATACTTGCGAGTTGTGAGTCTCGCGACTGTTCTAAGTCAATACAGTTTAGAAAGAGCTTCCGTGTACGAATAGATTAAAAATTACTTTAAAACTAAACTGAACCCAGTTGTAATTTTGGAGCATATATATCTATATACACATTTATTTTATATATAAATTACACATACTCTCAGTAACATTTCTCTAATTTTGTGGCCGCCACTTGGATAGCATTTGTCAACGCGCAAACTGGGTATGAGTGGCGTCTCAAGCAAATGTGAGGGAAACAGCGGCGCAATTGCAATGTACTTTCTTGATCTTTGCAGCCCATTGAAATATTTCTCTTACTTATTAATTATTAATTGGTCACCATCAGATTTGTTGTCATTGGATAAATTGGAGCCGCGTTGAATTTATACTTTTCAACGTGCGGATAAGAGAGTAAACAGTGTTCCTGTTCATTCCCTCTCATATAAATAAGCGGAGTCTTATTATTCTTATGCTGCTGTAAAATAATATTTGGTTACGTTCTTTAAAATTTAATTAATAAAAATATATTTTAGTTAAAATTAAAAAAATATAAATTTAATCACATCAGAGATATAATTAAATAAGTAAATAAAACATTTAAATGTATCATTAGCTAAATAAATCATGTTAGTTTTACTCTTTTATAATTATATTTTGTGCTATGTTTATCAAGTTAAAAATATTTTAAAAACAGGCAAACAAAAAATGTTTCTTTTTGAAATAATAAAACTTGTTTGCAATACAAATGTGGACACAAACATAGCTACAAGTGTGTAGATCTAACTTTTTCCCATATAAATATGCGTCAAGTACGCTGAAAAAGTGTAAAGATACCAATTCCTGACAAATTGCGCCCCACTGTGATGGAGGAAAAAGTGCATAATATGTTAAGAAAGTCACTGCCGACATTGTAATGTTTCTAAATCTAGAGATTTTCAGCTAAGTATCTACTAGATATCATCTTACTCTGATATTTTTTAAGGTAATTAATAAACTTATGTTATTATCAAAAATTCTATTGATATAAAATGGGAGATCCGTGTCCATTGTTAGATGGCGTGTGGGGGTCACAGATTTGAAGTGAATTCCCCATTTCACATCCATAGGACCACTATATTGTTATTAGTGTAATAAATGTAGAACAAAAGAGTCTGAACAAGCCGACTTACTAAAGCCTATAGAGGCTTAAGGTCTTTAGTGTGTGAGTCTCGAGTGGAGATTGAATATGGAGTGTGCAAGAGACAAGGCACACCAAATAAGTCTTCTGAAAATTTAAAAAAATGAATTACAAAGTTAATTTCAACATCGCACGCACTCCTTTGTGAAAATGGTGAGACTGTTTATGAGACCAGCCTTTCTCCACCAAAGCGTGGTAGAAGTGGGTGTGTGTGATGGGAGAAAGAGGGAAAGGTGTTGTAGTGGAAGTTATTTGCACCAAGTTCGTGTGTGGGTAAATACAGTCAGCTTTTTCAGTTATTTCTGGTGGCTGCTTTCTCAACATAACATAGAACAACGACCTAGGCAGATTTCATTTTAACTGTGGAAATTTGTTTGCATACAAGGAAAGTAATTCTAGTTTATTGCTATTCAAATAAGAGATGGCACCAATAAAACGATGAGTATGAGCTCGAAAAATTAGTCACTTGCTCTTCATCACCCACCAAATTCTACGTAAATTTTAGATGGGATGAATGTAATAAGCTAACCTGTGAATTCTAACTTCATATATGAGTTGTAACTGGTAAATATCATCTGCCAAATGAGAAGAAATAGAAACATGGTGACAGAAGTACAATTTAAGATCATATGACACAGAATAAGTTCTGAACTCAAGCATAATCATAATAATGATGCTTCAACATGTATTCTATTTTGTCCTTAGAAAGTTTAGTCCAATAAATAGTTTATTACTAAATTATTTCAAATTTAAAGTAAATTCATTAAATTTGTTAAATTTATAATTTAATTTATAAAATTTAATAAATGTAATGATTTAATTTTTTTTTTAAAAAAAAACCTTTAGTAAAATTATTGGTGGGAATAGCAGGCTTCTTATGTCTCTTTATGCTACACAATCAGAGAGACTGAGAAATCACGTAGATGGCAATGGCATGTACCTCTTATAAACAAAAGTCAGTATTTAGAACATTTATCCCCCTCCTATGAAAGTATGAGAAACTCTACAAAACTTTTAACGTCAGTTATTAGAACTAGCGATTACTAAAAGGGCAAGTACAAACCATCTCAGAAACATAAGTTACAGAAAGAATAAGGAATGAAGTCACGAGCGCTAAAACTTAATAAACAAACGCTACTTCAAGGACTCAAACTAAATTTGCCAGGCTCGGAGTAATTCTTTTCCAGCTGCTGAATTTTGTTGAATTTAAATCCCCTGATTCTTAATAGCTCAGGCACCGAGGCATCTTTGCAGTCAACATTTTCGAGGGCCCAACCCTTGTTTTGAACAGAACCACCCACCTTTACCTGTTAGGAAATAAATATTATTCCACATAAATAAACAAACATTCAAGGAAAAGCAAGGTTATCTGTGCAAGTGCATTCACGATAAATAGGATAAAATTTCGAACTTTGACATCTTAGAAAGAGATAACAGTGCAGAAAAAGATATTAAGAGGAGTATGGAATTATTTGTTTAGAATTTTTCCTACGTAGGACCAATATAAGTATCTAAATTGCTTAGGGCACTATGACTTTAAATTCGGATTTTTATTGTAACTAAGGAGTTTTTGGCTATCAAGTTGACGGGCCATTAGAGTTAGTTGAGATTGACTAATCCAAAGATAGCTATGTAATTTCCCTAAAAGCAAGTAAAAAAAAAAGAAAAGAAAAAAAGAGGATTGCTATGCGTTTTGGCTTCCCAAGTCTATGTTTTGTAGCTAAGATCACAAATGAGTCGTCTTTGTTCTATCCCTCTCTCCCTCTCTTTTCCCTCCCCTCTCCTTTCCCTTTCTCTCCATCTATTATCTCCTTTCCCTACCCTCTACTGTATTCTGTCCTAACATCAATTAGTCATTATTCTTGCCAAGCAGCTAACATGAGTCTTAGAAAACTCTCCAAAACATAAATAGCAGCTAATTTGTCTTGCCATACCTCCGCATCATCAACAGCTTCAATAATAAGAGCTCCGTTTAAGGACAAATCCTCAATAAAAATTTTCTGACCCTTAATGGCCAACGTAGAATTCTGAGAAATGGAACATTTTCCACCAACTTTACTCTTGATCTGAGAAAAAGTCAGACCCCATTTTGGCTTCCATGTGATACGGGGCCATACTTCCACCTCTTGGGCATTGAAAACCCGCAATACTGGATCTGCTACTTGGACACCAGCCTGGCAGAAATAAAAATGCAGAGAGAATTAATTAGAAATGTGAACTCTAAATTTAAAGTTTTAGCCACTGGTATTTAGGTAGTGAAGCTTGCCTGCCCCAAACAAGTACATCACTAATTTAGCACCGTAATAAGAAACAATGCCTTGTCTGCCACCAAAAATGCAAAAAAAAAAAAAGAAAAAAGAATACATTTCTTTCTACATTACAACCTTCAATAACAATAATAATAAAAACAGAGTCTTATCTCATTAAGTGAAGTCGGTTATATGAATTAAACAACATCATTGAGTTTTATCCGAAACTAAATTTTTGAAAATACCATTTAAATCTGCATTACAACCTTAGTCCCATTTAAAATTAATTCATACTCAATCCCATGCAAAAATAGAAGAAAATGCAAAAAGAAAGGTTCAGTTTGCAGTATGCCTCTCCTAATTCACATCCCACCAGATGGGCAAGAAAGGACAAGCTTTAACAGTAGTATCTTCCCCAGCCAAAACACAGTGTAGAAAGAAGTTATTCATTTTCCTTCTAGTTCTCTCTTAAAAGCTAAAAATCCATGATATAATCGACCATCAACAGAGACGTACCAAAAGAATCTACAAGTGACAGAAGTGGAAGAGTTTTCGGAAATTAATGCCAGAGAACCACAAAACCACAAAAGAAAAACCATGATACTGCTCCAGGTAATGCTCCTCTCACACTTTTAAAATTGTTAGAAGTGTGTGTCCAGTTTCTATCCAGTGGTTGACAGAAAAAGAGTGAATTAAGAGTGCAATACCAACTTTCCCTTTCACTTTTTGTAAGACACCAGCATTCTCCATTGGAGCTTGCCTCTTGGTTCACAGTTGTTTGGATAAATAAAGCCATTTTCTGGAAATTTCAATCTTGAGTCATAACAGAGGAGACCACTGATCCTGTTGTCATTTGACCAGCCATTGAAACAAAAAGCTTGCATCTGTTCTCCCTGTTATATAACTGGTCTCATCTCTCTCCGAGCCTCACTCTATCGAGCATTTGCTTATTCCAGAGGGCCAAACACACTCACACACAAAAGGGCTTACCCAAACAGCATGCGGTGCTTGTTCTTTTTTGGAATGCCATATAGGCTATAGCTCAAGAAACGAGATGCCTTATGAAGTTCCCGGGGATTCATTCTGCCTTGTCTATTGGCCTATTCATTTTAACAATAACATTCACTTCTAAAGAACATATATGCATACAAAAGAACAGGGTTTATGTCTACGTAACTTGATGAAAACACAAACATCCTCCTCCAAATAAATTATTAAAAAATGGAAATTTAAGACCATAGGTGTTATGCTTCCTATTACCAGTCAAACAGTTGCATGCCTTAGCAGAAAAACAGACAAATTAATATGAATGCAAGGTGCCAGTCTAATGCAAATCTACGAATAAAGTTATTCTCATTGGTCTCCAGTGATTACAAGCTGAAAGTCTGAATGCTTTGACTTTATTGAGTGAAGACCAAGAATGCTGCAAATAATGCTTTAATAGAAAGATGAGTTTGAGAGAACTTTAGGAAGGTAAAACTTAATGAAACAAAATGCAGCTTCCCGATGTGTGTTATCTGGTACTTCAGCAGAAAGATTCAGCTGATTCTTAGAAAGAGTTACAGGAATAAAACTGTTTACCCTTTCAATCCAATGTATCGAGAATATAAGCACCTATGAATTATGACTTTCAAGACATAGAACGGATAAAGTAATAAATTACCTTTCTAAGAATGAGGCTGTTTGCACGATAAATGGCCATTTCTCCAGAGGTTGCACTATGGTATGGATTTCCTTTTGGTACCTTATTTAAATATTAAAAAATATATATTGTTAGACATAATACCTCTCTTGAGAACCTTTAGCGACTGAGAAAAACCTACAATGAATCTTTAACCATTATTTGTAACCTTTTCTGTAATCCAACCGTCATTTTTATCTGAGTCGCTCAATTTCACCCAAACTTTTGATTATATCTTTCTCATCTATGTCTTCAACTGAACACTGCATATGCTTAGATAGGAATAAAGCAATTAAGACTATTTTACCACTTCTTAATTCCATTTTTTCTTCATTTTTGTTTCTCCATATGTGATTTTTTACTTTCTTAAATAAGAGCACAAAACAGAATAAGGTCAAGCCATTTGGAAACTAATTGCATTTAATTTAAGCTATACCTTAGCAGCATCCTCAGCGTTGTTCTTGACAGGTGCATAAGCAAGCCACGTATCCAGCACCTACACAATTACATAGATCCAGTGAGCTAGCATAGTGCATAACAATCAAAACACCTCTTCCTTATAAATACTGTCACAGAATCAGCCGAAAGCGGTGGCAACATAAGTTGGCTCTCGCTCAAGTTCTAATGCATATTTTAATTTCTTTTAATTAATTGTTGATATTTTCCAGTCTCTTATTTTTGGAGGCCATATTTTTTGGGGAAATCCTGCAAAAATTTGTGCATACTACTATGAGAAAATGTTTGGTTTTGGGTTTGCGGTGGTCCTACCACCCAACCATCTAGTTCAATGGTTCCACCCAATGCTGACTCCATCTATAACCTGAAGGATCATCTCCAAGATGGAAAAGTCATGTTTGAGTTGCATGGCTAGAAGTTTATGCATTTTTTCCTTAAAAAAAAACTTACTGTGAAGCCAACCCTTGCTGATGGAGGCAATGTTTTTGGATAGTCCTGCATCATACACTCAAGACGAGTTGAGGACTTAAATGAAGTTTTGCTGGCGTCTTTATATCTGCAGCAGGGGAATGTAGCATTGATGATAACATAGTATAGCCACACACACAACAAAGAAAGAGCATAAGTGCCTGTCAGAGTACTGGCTTGCAGTCACTAAAATACAAATAAAAAAAATTAAATTATATATTTATAACCCAGTCCCAATTAATATACAATACTGTCAAACTTCTTTAGCAGGTTTGCGGCTTCAATGAAGCTTCCAATAAATTGGACTATCATAATTTCATAAACAATCTATCCAAGTGAGTTCCATCTCTTAAAAGAGTTCAAATAAGTGACCAAAACTATCAACAACTATATACCTTTTCCAATACGAGAATTTATAAAATTTAATTGTTTAATCATTTTTCCACTATATAATGCTGATCCTACTACAGCTTTCAGGACTAGCATTGTTCTTCACGAGAGAAGATCCAATGAGACAATTAAAAATTGTTGTAAAATACAACTGAAGAAAATTAAAGCATGCCACAGAAAAGTGTGTGGAAATAAAAATCAAGTATAAAGTGGATAAGAGAGGATACTTGGGGTTAACAAACTCCTTTATGGCACCTCCTGTTTTTGTGAGCTCTTGAATGTAAGAATCAAGTTCTAAAATCAACTGTTAAATAAAATAAGACATTGTCACCATGAAGTTGTGGCAAGTGCGAAGCAGTTAAGTTCAACTGATTAAGGATATAGCTGTCTTAATATAAGAACAATAACTACAACAAAAACAACAACATAACCAAGGTTTTTTTTTTTTTCTTTTATTGGACTGGGTTCACATAACACAATGGAGTGTCTCAGGAGGCATACCACACTTTAAAAATCTAAGTTATATCAAATAAATGAAAATAACCTACTGCTTTTGTAATCCACAGCAAATACGTGGTACATGAAATCCACTCACTTTTTAGTCACACATTGATACCAAGAGAAATTTATTGGCTGATGCCATAGAATTCAAATTAAGGGAAGAATAGTTCAGCCCAATATTTTTAGTATTCCAAGTATATTAAATTATAAATTAACTGCTAACATTGGGTAAGCTATTAATGCAGATAAGAGGAAACTATCAATTCAGCAAAGAGTAGATAATAAACAAATATAATTCCAGGAAGGGCCAAAGGAGGGTTTTAGTTATGCAAGAGGTTTACTTGGTTTATATTTCCTGGAAATGGGGAGTAGCCAGTTTCACCATTGACATCACCATCAGGGAATCCACTTGCCCTGAGGAGAGGATCTAGCTGATTGTATTCCACATTAATCACCATCGTCCTCCCTGAGATGATATTTTTTCAAATTAATAAACATGTGCTAAGATTATATGCTATTTGCATGGTGCATTGCCATATGCATCATGTGAACATGCGTGAAATTAATTGAAGTCAGATAATAAGTTCACAAGAAAGATAAATTGAAATTTGAAAATCAACATCAACATATATTAAAATAAAACTCTGCCAATCAGGAAAGAAGAACACAAACACTAAGGTTTTAAAAGTCTACTCAATGGTTGGTAACTTATTACTTTCAGTGAAGACAAACATTTCCAATGTGATCTCCCTAAATATTTTGTATCCAAAGGAACTATTAGTCTGTCCCAGACTCCTAGTAACCACTGACTAAGAAAGCTCTAACTTTTGTGTCCCCATTCAATGATATATATACATGGTATGTTATTACTTTCAGTACAACAGCACACCAATGCCTTTTGAATTGCAATCTCAGTAATGATCCATCTTAAAGGAAAGCAGTGGTCCCACTGACCATCAACAAATGTGGTAGCTTTTTTCCATCTCTAATTTAGTAAGGATGGATAGATCAGTGGCTTATATGTTTTGCTATCTAAAGGAGTTGTTTTCGGTCATTGACTAATTAGGAAGAAATATGATCTTTGAACTAGTACTTCAGAGTTAATTCATGCCAATACTTGAGTTAGTTCAATGGTCAAAATTTTAAGACCAGCATTAGATAGTCAGCAAATGCAAGATCAGCATCAAAATTTTGTTTCAATGTTAGAAATACTATCATCAAAGTAGCTATTAATAGCCAAAGTAACTTATTATTGTTATCTTTGAAAAATAGTTTTTGGACAAGATTTTGCCCTAACACACGAGATTTCCATCTTTTCATGATTAATGAAAAACATTGGCAGGTCAACTGATCTGTCCTACATAACATCAACAAATAAAAGTTAATTGATCGAATCATTTTGTTTTTTTTTGCTCAAAGTATCGAATCACTGTCTATTCTCTCCCATTAATCATAATCACAGCACTGAAAAATTCACAAACCTTACAGCTTGAAATCATCTTTCAAATAAGGAAAATAAATTCTATCCACATTTGACATTTATCAAAGCAAGTTTATAAATCTCACCTGTGCTAAAATAACAAATGCAGTACACAATCCAAAGTTGAAGAGTTGGGAAATGATGCTTGATGGCCATATTGACCAGTACATGTTTACAGAATTCATACATTGTACATCAGTTTCTGCGATAGCTACCTAAGGCTGAGGATATATCCTAACCCTGAAACATAACAAACAATTATCCTAATCCAATCTGTACACTTCATCAGGAATGGATTAAGTAATCCTTATCCTTTTACAATAGCACGACTTCTTACACTCCCCCTCAAGTGTGGGAATATATGTCTAATAAATCCAGCTTGCCAATCTGATATTCAAATCCAGGCTTTGATAGACACTCTGTGAGTATGTCAGCCACTTGTTGCTTGGTTGGAAGGTAGGTTAGACTCACTCACATTGTTAATCTTCTCCTTGATGAAATGTCTATCAAGCTCCACATGTTTAGTTCTATCATGTTGCACCTAATTATGAAATATGTTTACAGCTGCCTTGTTATCACAACAAAGTTTCATAGGCTTTGGGTTAGGCACTCTCAACACTTCAAATAGGCAAGTTAACCAGATTCCCTCACACATCCTATGTGCAACCACTTGTTGCATCTTACTCCTCTAAATCACCAAGTTACCCTAATAGTGAAGAGCATACTTATAGCACTTGGAGTCATTGTGACATAGGGCATAGCGCTACACATTGTGTACTACTTTTTGAACAACAACGTAATTATATTACATATATAAATATATATATTATATGTGATATAACCACAAATAACAACAATATAAAAAAAAATAACCCTAAAAAAAATATGATAAAGGCAATGAAAGGAGGGAGGGAAAGCAAAATAAGAAAGATAGCATAGGTAGAAGAAGGTTTGAAGTAGAGAAATTGGGCCAAATAGGTCATCAAGTCCTGATAGCACAAATAACATGCGTTATGATGCACTATGTGAACTACACTACACTATGGCCTATAGCGTAGTACAGCACTATGTGTTATAGAGATCACTATAGCGCACTATTGATAACTATACCCTAGACATAGGTACAATAACCTGAAGTGGATCTTCTGTCTCATAAATATCCTGCCCCGTCAGCATCAATAAAAATATCAATAAACCTTTTGTTGTTTCTTTTAAAGAATAATCCCTTGCCTAGAGTCCCTTTTAAATACTTTAGAATTCTGAAGACAGCTTCAAGATGTCTCTTCCTTGGACAGTACATGAATTGGCTCACAAATTAACAGCAAAGGTGATATCTGGCTTGGTATAGGAAAGATAGATCAGTTTCCCAAACAGCCGTTGATACATTTTCTTGTCCACATGATCATCATCTTCTTCCAAACTCAATTTGAGATTTAACTCCATTGGAGTGTTTGTTGGTTTACATCCCATCATTCCTATTTCTGCCAAGATATCAAGGGTGTACTTTCCTTGGGAAATGAATATTCCAAGCTTGCTTCTAGCAGCCTCCATTCCCAAGAAATATCTCAGCACCCCCAAATCTTTTAACTAAAATTCACCACTCAGATAACTTTTCAGCAGTTCCATTTCACCAATGTCATATCCTGTCACAACAATATCATCAACGTAAACAATAAGCATTGAAACTTTTCCAAATTCAGAAAGTCTAAAGAACAATGTATGGTCAGATAGAGACTGAGTATAGCCTTGGTTCTTCATAGCCCTAGTAAATTTATCAAACCGGGTTCTTGGTGATTGCTTAAGGCCATAAAAGGACCTTTTCAATCTGCACACTAGGTCCTTAGATTCTGTAAACCTAGGAGGAAAAAACATGTATACTTCCTCATGCAATTCACCATTGAGGAAGGCATTCTTCACTCCTAACTGTTGTAAAGGCCAATCTATATTGGTTGCCAAGGACAATGAGACTCTTATTGTATTCAACTTTGCCACTAGTGCAAAGGTTTCCTGGTAATCTATACCATAGGATTGTGTATATCATTTAACAACTAGTCTTGCCTTGTACCTATTCACACTTCCATCAGCATTATACTTGATGGTGAAAACCCACTTACAACCAACTTTCTTTTTCCCTTTAGGTAACTCCACAACTTCCCAAATTCCATTCTTCCTTAAAGCTCTCATTTCTTCTTCAATAGCCCCCCTCCATTTTGGAACCATTAAGGCCTCTTGCATTGTTTTTGGTATTTCGGTTTTGGACATATTGGTGACAAAACATTTAAAATTAGATGACAGGTTATCATATGACACATATTGAGATATAGGATGAAGAGTACATGATCTTACTCCTTTCCTTAGGGCAATGGGTAGGTTTTGTGGTCTTGGAGGGAATTGGACTGGTGACTATTATCAGTGCTGTTTTCAGGGCTTAACACCTCGGGATCAAGTTCAGAGCATTCCCCTGGATCTGAATCATGACAATGCAAAGTCTTGGCATGTTGTGCCGGTCGCCTCCTTGATTAAGCCATCAAGTTTGGTGGCCAACATTTTCCCTCTCCCCGTGGTTCTATTTCTCCAATTGTTTCCAACTTAGGCTGCTGTATTATAGGTATGGCAGGGGTTGTTGTAGGGTGCACATTTTGTACTTGTGTTAATTGTAGGTTCCCATGACTCGTCTTCACCTCTCCTTACGACTATTCTTCCATGTGCTTCATCCAGCTCCCTGTTTAGGCCTGCAAGAAAGTCATACAGGCCCTCCTTGTACAGGTGTGTTTGAATTTTACGTGCTCCCCGAGATGACCCCAGTCAGCTTCATAAAACAGATCCAACTCTTGCCGCAGAATCTTCAAAGCATTGTAGAATCCAGTCACATCTGAATTCCCTTGCCTAAGATCCTTCACAGCTTTGCAAAGTAAGTTCTATTGATGGTTCCCTCCATAGAATTGATGAACCAAGCCATCACAATAGAATTGTTGAGTTCCCACATTGCATAGGTGTGACCATTGGACTTTGGTTTCCTAGTGTCTTTGGTTAAATACTCCAACTTCACTCTCCCGTAAACACCAAGAGGACAGACTGGGACCATTGAAGGTAACTAGTCTTGTCGAGTTTGTGGCTGGTAATTTGGAGTGAGAAGCGATTGCTGGGTAGTATGGGATAAGTCGAAGGTTAAGTGGTTGATGCAAAGATTTTAGACTTAGAGGTTTCGTTCCTGGATTCTGCCATATTGACCAGTACATGTTTACAGAATTTATACACTGTACATCCGTTTCTTTGATAGCTACCTAAGACTTAGGATAAATCCTAATCTGAAAAATAACAAACAATTATCCTATTCTAATGTGTACACTTTATCAAGAATGGATTATGTAATCCTTATCCTTTTGCAATGGCACGAGTTCTTACACAATCTAATATGTTATCACGTCTTATTCTAAGCAAAAAAAAATAATAATAAGTTCAGCGCTTCTGAAGCAAAACAGCAGTGTTAATGCTGTCTACTCCCAAAAAAAAAAAACAATAGTTTTGGTTAAAGATGTGAGTTCACAATTGAGTAACACATAGTAACAATATTTTGACACTTTTTCTCCATCATGGGGAAATACGAAACATTTTTACTTAGTGTATTGGGGGAAAACAATCGCCATTCTAATTCTTTGTCTGTTAAGAGAGAAACAATTAGAGGTTACCATCAGAGTGAGTCAGCCTGGTAATTCCTCCAATAGCTTCCTTTGCTTTCCGTGGTACAGCAAGTGAGTTAACATGGTATTGTTTGGTTGCACTGACACCTAGTGCTGCAGGGATTGCCTGTATCAACATAATACCAGGCAATGAATGCTTGAATTATACTAATGAGAAAACTAGTAAAACTACTAACCTTGAACAGAAGTCCATTTGTATCTTGAAAAAAGAAAACCCATTTCAAACCAGCATCACGCCTGATAAATGCAGATGGCAGTATCAAATGTAAGATTAAATCATATCATCAATAGACAAAGATACCACAGCCCTTCCATTTTCTATGAATTCTAGGATGCAATCCTATAAATTTAGATACTGAAAATTTTAGTCTCACAACATAGCCTTTTCACATGCTTTAGTATACTCAACATTTAAAAATTACTTAGACAAAAGCAGATTGCAGAGACAAGATCCATCAAACTTCTACAAACAGAAATACTGGCTTTTAAAGTAAGTTAAATAAATTTGAAGGTAATAACAAGAAAATAAAATTAAAGACTCAAAGACATATTTTTTCTTTCACAGTAATACCAGAAGAAGATCTTAAAAGATCAGAAAATTATTCGGGACATACCATTCTTTCAGAAGTCCACTGGAATAAAGAAGCGAATGCACATCACCATGGCCATGAGGTTTTGTCTACCGAAACAGAAAAAGTTAACATACAGAACTATATTTGAAAATTCAATAATAAATCATGCTTTGTTCAATGCTTTTTGCTAGGTTAACTACTCAGTAAGACACACATACTTGAAGACTACACAACAATACCTGAATTCTGTACTTGTTCTGTGGGTCCAGTGCAAGCCTGGCATCATTATCATCTAAGCATGCAACTTTTTCCTGTTATTATGTAATTTTAACAATTTAATAAAGTGTTTTAAATCCAAAATGAAATTCTGAAGACATCAAGGACATACCTGCTTTAAAAGTTTTACTTGTGTGGATTGCATGCCAAAGTAAGAATTTGATTCCAAAAGTGCTAAGGTACGAGCATGTGTGTCATCAGATGTCATAATTACAAAAGGATTCTGTGTCTGACTTTCACCTGAAACATGAAAAAGCAGCACTAGTACTAGAAAATAATGAAGCATAAACCACAAGAAGGCAGTCAATTGTTTGAAGGAAAGGCAGCAAAGAAAAAATGCCTGAGGGTAAAATTGGTGTTCTTGATATTGTGGGCCACAAACAGTAACACCTCTCCTCATGAAATGTTACATAATCACACATTCAACATGACTTTTTTATGTGCACCATGTGAAAGAAAAGACTAGGCATTCTGAAGACAGGATCATGATCAACCAATGCTAAACCATTCTTATTGCTAAGTCGTAAAAAGTGCTGTGTAACTAAATATGCCAAGCAATTCCTCATTTATATGATTAGTGTGAATTTGAAGATGTTTACTAAACATTTCCATCCATATTGTTTGTTTTATCACAAAAATAACCAAACCAAGAGAAGAGACAAGACTATAATTCTGCATCAGGATGACAGATAAGACTAACCTGGTGAGAGTTTACAACTGGCTTCTTGAAGAGCCAATATGGATTCAATGTAGTGGTCTAAGAAACATGTTCCTGTAGTGGTTTCGGCAGGAAGAGCAACCTGCACATGCAATGCAATGATTACTCCAATTAAGTAGAGTTGGCACTAACTTTATGTGTGTGCATGTGTATGTTTCCACCACTTCTTATAAAAAGTGATCTTTATCAATCCAACCATTAAATTCCTTGTAACCATCCCATTGATCTAAAATCCCAAAGTTCTGAAAAATCAGATAACATGGGCATTTTAAACTTTTAGAAGTATATTATACACTAATCTTAGGACACAATGATTGAATAAAAATTCTTTCAAATTAATACTCAGTTGCCATATAAAAAATGAAAAATTACAAGACAGTAGAAATCCTAAAGCAAACTAAAACCATTTTAAGTATAGAATAACAATTCAGGTAAAAAGCAAACAAAGAAAATCAAGACTCTGCAATTCCTTTAAGTATCCACCAGAAATAGCCCCTGAACAATCCATGAGCCGAACTCTAAAGTGAAGCCAGAGGAAATATTTTCTCCTATAGTAAAGCAATCTACTATCTATCAGTCTAACATAAGTCGTATGTGAGACTTGGGTCGCGACAAATATTGCTTTTAAATTGTAAAAATCCTTGTAAAGAAAAGGTATAAAAGTTCATCAACAAAGAATCTAACTATTGCCTAGATATCCAAACTGATAAGCCCACAATGAGAGTTGAAGCATCTTGACCACCAAAAGTGGATGTTGATATTAGGGTTTCATGAACTGAATCAGGGTTTAAAAGTGTTCAGTAATTGATATTAGGGTTTCATGAACCTCCATGTATATCCAAGCCCTCCCCATTACCAAACAAGACTTGCAATTCAGCAACAAAATAATGATGATATAAGGTGAGAAGGTGTACTTTGATTCCACTGTATCCTAAACGCTCCCCAAGACCACCTGCAACAAGAACAAATGCAGCTTTCCGAGCTTCCTTTATGCCTGTCTCCTCAAAATTGATGAAGTTATCATTAGCAAATGTCAAAGTCTCACCAGTTGGAATCTGTAAAACCATAACCAAACAACCTTATATAAGCTCCATATCCCTGCCAAGAATTTTAACATCATACTTGTTGATGTGCAAATCTGACAACATGGACAAAACCAAGTATACGATTAAAATTTATTTTTATAAAAAATCTCAAATTCCTATCAGGATTTAATTAATAAAAATTGAAATAATATGAGACACTTCTGGATCACTGCATATACCTCCCTCCACATAGTTATGTGTGAATATTATTTATTGCATGCGCGTTTCAATATTAAATGTATAAAAGAATTATAAAAAATTATAAAAAAGACAACACAAAAAGTGCCTCCAACTATGCAATCTCTCATTTGTTATCAAAAAGTAGATGTAAATACACTAATCAGTAATCAGAGAAAGGAAGGCAAAGCAAAAGATAAGATGTAACACACAGATTTCATCTTCAAGAAGATTAAATTGAAGCAAGAAATTAGGCCAAACACACATATACATAGAACAATAACAACAAGAAAAGGTTAAAAAAGTGTAAACTTGAAAATTTGGGGTCCCCCATTGCGCAACAAGTTGCTGCTGCCCGTTTCCTATTATTCCAGAATCTAATATGCATCAGAGAGTGATAAGATACATATTTTAAAACTCTAAATAACTGCTGTTGCTCTTATGAGTGAGTAACACTCTTTTCCCAATAAGTTCAAGACCATTTGGCTATAGTATGATTCCGTTATGTAAATGTTACCCAAATACCCCAATAAACAATAGTTTTCTCTGGAAAAGGAGATCCATGTCTTTTAGTACACAGAAAACATGGTTCTTGATCCATTTACATGAAGGAGAGAAGCAACAAACTAATACACTACAATTATACTTCCAGATTTGAAAATGAACTGCAACTTTTACTAGTGAAAACAAGAACGAAGAGTTCAATGGAGTCATTGAGAAACTATGTGATAGTTAATATTAAACATGCCCTGTCTTTCATAAAGAAACAACCATAGCAATGTCCCCTACTTGTTCTACATGTTAACTTTTGACAATATGCATATACTTAACACTAGCAGAATTATTTATTATAGCAACATGCAATGCAACCATATAAGTTGAACACCCATAAATACGTTTTCACTCACAGAAGGTGTGTAGCCTTCAAATGGGTTCTTTCCAGCTTTGGAATCAGCCAATAGTCCTCTAGCAGTATTAATGTATGAAACCAAACCACCAGGATAGCTTGAATTTAGTCGAGCCACCTGCAGGAAATCCAGTTGGATGCAAGGACACATGGTTCATAAAGATTTCCTCTAAGTAGCAAAATGCTACCACTATCTCAAGAAAGAAATTAAGGACATATTAAATTCAGAGTTCAAAGGCACAACTTTCAATTAGAAACTACTTTCTAGACATGTATTTATTGTAATGAACTCTGACCAGCATGAGTCATGCCAAGCAAAGCAGATGATGATACAAATAAGTATTAATTTTCGTTAAAAAAATTAAAATTAACAAATTGGTTCAAAATACGTCTAAGAAATAGAAGAGGAACCGGGAAGGTGTGGTTGAATCCTAACTTAATTTGATCAGGCATAGCAGGATCTGTTAGTAATCCATATCTTTGAAATCTTCAAGCTGCCCCGGATGACAAAATCCCATTCAGTCATTGCAAACTAGCTAGACTTACGAATCTCAAAAAGAAGCACCGGAATCCCAGCTTGGTTGAAACATTTTATATTTAAGTACGAAATAAAAGTAGCGTCTGACAATTTAGAATAGCTACCTGCTCAAAAAATCCTTTCTTTTGGTCGTCATCGACACCCGGTTCTGCCCAATGGTCAAAAAGATGATTTTGCCCCACTTCCAACAACATCTTCGCCAGCGCAACCTGTCAGGCACCGTCACCCGAAACCAAATCAATACCATCCCACTCCAAAGAGAGAGAAAAGAAAATGGCATTCACAGTAATACGCACCTGTTCCGGTGACAGAAGGTGGAGATTTTTCTTGAGGTTGGGAGCAGCAGAAGCGAAATCATCATTGACACCGAGCTTGGAGAGCAGATCAGTAGCGGAATCGAGCGCGGAAGCCATTGAATTAAGCAGAGTGAAGGGATCGCAGAGGTGAAGCGGTGGATTCAGTTGACGGTCAAAGGAGAAGAGAAAGAGAGAGAGCGAAGAAGCTCAAGAACAACGGTGGTACGAGTGTTAAGAGACGCTGCGTCTTAGTAAAAGGAACCGGAGGAAGCGGTGATCGTAAGGATCTCACTTTCAAGGCGAGAGAGGTCGCGGAGGTTGTGTGTCGTATCCCCGGTTGGGTTGCGACCGGAACGTACGGATAACGATCCGTCGGTTAACTGGGCCCACAGACATGTCACGTGGCAATTGTCCTATCATGTCCTGGCTTTTCAACAAAACAGTTAAAAAATTTTGACAAAAGCTGTGTTGTGTTGGGAGAGTTGATTGGATTAATTGAATTTTATATTTTAATAAATTTAATAATAATTAATTATTGTTAGGGAATAAAAATACAAAATTAAAAAATTTATAAATAAAATTTTAATAAAAAATAAAGATAAAAAACTAGTAACATTAAAAAATTAAAAAAAATTACATTTAGAGCATAAAAGCACTTTCTTGTATGTACAAGCTTAGGGCCTTGAAACGGAAGCAATAATGGTTCAGCATATGCTGACTAGTAAGAGCATATTCCCAGCTAAAGAATAAGAATATTACTCAACTATTCGTTCTAACTAAAAAGAAGAATATTAATGAGTTTTTTTTTTTAACTTTTTTCCAGTGAAAAAAATATTTGATTTCGGATTCTTATATATATATATATATATTGTAATTGAATAATTGTATTGTTTAAATATGGTCATCTCAAGATAAAAGAAAACCACGTACGAATGGGATTAGATAGATCTTATTGGCAATCTTAGTTGCTCTTTCAGATTCAACATAAGAGAGAACAGTATAAATGTATAATTAATGTACATCCTCTCTCGAATTTTTAAAAATTTATCATCTCCTGTGAGCGATTGTAAGCTAAGAATACTCTCCCTTTATGTACCAATAAGGCAATAACACTTTGCCCTCCATCACCCAAAGGTATCAAAATGTAAAAGAAACAAAAGGTATGTGGGCTCACCAACAGAAAGAAATCCTTTTTAGAAAGAGAAAAATGTAAAAAGAGAATGTGAAAAATTGTATGTTATTTATATTATTTTAATTTATACAAATATCAATACCTTTGTTAAATCATTAATATAAGAACATACACGTATACAATGGAAAATGATATAAATAGGGAAGCAAACTGATTTAAAAACTTTTAAATAGAGAAAAAAAATTGGAAAAATGTGTTCAAAATTTGTATGTAAAGATATTATGAACAAATAATACTACTCATACAATAATCCATAGAAAGAGAAAATGTAATATGAAACTACTAACTCTCTGCTCAACAGTTGTTTGATTTTTGAATTCCATTAATAATATAAATTTTTTAAATAAACTTTTAATAAAATTTAATTTATAAAAATAATATAACCATAAAAAAGAATGATATCTCAGCGAAGAAAAGTATGAAATAGTATCCTAGTGTTAAATGGCAAAATTTTATGGCCCACAAAAACCTATGGCACTCTTTGATGGAAGGTGAGGGCAAAGGCAAGATGTTTTTCTAACATGAAGCAACATTTAAAAATTGGTTTGCTGCATCTTTTCACTTGTCTCCCAGACACAATGGGATCAAAGACATTCAAAACTTCTTAGTAAAGTATATCTTCACTTTGAGATCGAGCTTCTTAAAAATAAAAAATATATTTTATAATATAAAATATAAATAAATAATTATTAATAAAAAATTAATTATATATATTATTTTAAATTTATAAATAATTATCTATTTATTTATATTTTATAAAAATTATTATTAATTTTTTAATCAATAATTATTCTCTTACATCTTATAAAATAAAATGTATCTCTCATTTTAGAATATCTAAATCCATCACCATGACAATCATTTTGTGAGTGGAACACTCAATCAGCACATAAAAGGCCAGGAAATATGGTAAAATGAGATTTGGGTCTAAGGTTCAGATGATTCTCACATTTCAACCGCTCTTGTGGGAGCAGATAATTATTCTTTTTCTAAATTCATTAATTTCTCGACATGTTCCTGTACAACGCATAGACACAACACAAGGGGAGGGGAAGATGCCTTGTGCTCAATGAAAGGAGGCATTCAAAATCAACATGGCAGAAAAAGGAGAAATAAGTGAAAAAAATTACAAAGAAAAGGGAAACAATCTAAGACAGGCTAGACAGCAAAGATCCTGCATCACCTCGGTTACAAACTTAAAAATCCTCCAAATCTCCTGCCAGGCTGCCACCCGCCTAAGCTGTGGGCTACCGGAATAGAGATGATTGTGCCATAAGATTCTTTTTCATTATAAGAATCGGTTTAATTAGTTCATCAAGATTATCCAATTGTAAATCCATAGGATCACTGTCTAACAGTGTTGCTCGCTCGCCTGATTGACCGACATTTTCTGCAACTTCATCATCAACATCAATGCTGATATAATCAGCAAGTTCCCCAATGTCATCATTATTTGGTTGAAATTGCCTCGGGGCCACTATCATTCCAGGTTCAGAAACATCAGTAGGCATAGAACCGAAGTATCGGCAGGTACCGTTCTTCCGATCTCCAGATCTCTTCCTTTTCTTCCCTCTTTGTTTTTTGGGGTGATGGAGCTTGCATTTGGTTCCTTGAGGACAGGCTCCTGTTGCTTCAAAAGTAGGACAGACATAGCTATGCTTCTTGCGGCACTTCAATCCACATATATAACCCAATTTTAGTGTGGGATCACACGTACAGAGGGGAGGGGGAAGGAGAAGGGAGAAGGTGGCGCATGCATATAAAGATGAGACGGATAAACTACTGAGCAATGCTCCAATTCAAAGAGATAAGAACTTCTCTTTGTAGGAATTAAAGACGAGATGATAAAATGACAATGCAATCTTAAATATTATAGATCATCAAAATTAGCAATCAAACAACTGATGTTAAGAGCCACAAGCCGAAACTGATGACAATCATTCCTAGTCCTAACCGAAAATGCTGATAGTCCAGACCAATTATATATATCACAAGACACCATTATTATAATAGGGTAAAAAATATTAGAGTTCTTAATTATACTAGCAAAATAAACATTCATATGGACAGAAAATTGATTTAATTAGAAAAAGCAGTTCAGCATTAAAATTATCCAGCAACTCAACAGAAAATTTAACATTATAAGTTAATACCTCATTGCCATCTGCACAATAACCCCTAAGAAATCCTTCACAAATAGATGCCTTGGGGTTCACGCTGACATGTCTATACGGGCAATTCCTGTTTGTGCATAAGCCTGCCATGAATATTGTCAGAATTTTACATTCATATTCTTCGCTTTAAGAAAGAAAAGGCTTTCTATAATGCACCTTGCAAAAAATAAGAACAATCTGGCATTCTCTCAGGAATAACCTGCACAACAAATTAATTAACCTCAGACTCCTGGAAGATTGGCATATATAGTACACACACATTTAATTCTATGGACTTGATGTCACAAAACCTTGTGAGTCAATTTGCAGTTGGGTGTAGAACATAAACCATTCAGAAACTTAGTACAGACAGCAATTTTTGAGGGGTCATGGATATAAGGACACTTCCCATCATCCTTGTTACATTTCCCAAATCTAGTAAAAAACTGACAATATGTCTGCTTTCGAGCCAACCGCTGTCTGGCAGTGTGCAAACTCCATCTAACTTTTTCGTTAGCCAATATCCGAGTTCGTTTCTTTGGGTCTCTGATGAGCTTATTGCCATTGCCAATTTGAACATACCTAACAATATTAAAGCCAATCATTTGAATACTCAAGCACACAAGGATAAATGAAACTGTAAAAGATTTAATATTGTGAACTCTTCTTCCTAAAGTTCACATATTTTCTTCTGAGAGGGGCTTACTAATAGATAAATGGCACTAACTTCAAGAGATAAATGCCAAAAAATAAAAACAATTCACGTACTCATCATTTCCAATCACTAATCTTCTTGGAATGTAAGATCGTTTGGCATCCAAACCTGAATGGATAGAAGCTGAGGACACAGATGCATCTACAGAGAGCATGAGGTTAAAGTTCATAAGAGCCACAAAGTGATAAAACCTGCCAACTTGTTGGGAGGAAAGAAAAAAGCAAAATATCGCAGACAATATGATGATGGAAAAAGGAAAAATGGCAAACAAAATGGAGGACGATAAGAGAGGGAAAAAGGATGAAAACGCCATAATTCTGAAGAATCCCCACCATGGAGAAAAACGAAAAGAGATTGATATCAGAATTTGATCTCACCCAAGTCACAATGATTGCATCAGAACAAGTCAGCTGACACATAATCCTAATAGAGAGTCACAGACAAACTGCTGTAGCGGAGGCAGAGAGGTGTACAAGACATCAACCATAAGGAAAGTTGAAAATAATCAAAGACATTTTCATAAATCTTTTGATGTAAATTTGACTTTTCTTCCTGCATCTTCACCATTCTACACAGTTCACACACAACTTCAAACCCACCTATTCAATAATGTCAAATTGATCATCTCTCTAAATTCTTTCTTGAGACACACATCAATTAATTAACAAGCACATAACCTATAGTACCTCATACATTTATCCTCAAATGGACAGGCACTAGGCAATGCTGTCATTCTCAAATGACATTGTTGAGCATTCTAGGGCTCCACAATCAACAAATTGATATGAGATAATAGGAATTCAAATTACAAATTTACAGACTTTGATCTGAACTATCATGAATCCATTATTAAACTTGCGAATGCATACATCTCTGCGGTACTTGGGAATGATGTCTAGTGTCACAGAAGCATGTAGTCATCTAGGCAATAATAACATGTACAGCAATGTAGAGAATGTGAAAGGTCATGCAAATGAATAATTTGTATAAAAGGGCTGACCACCTGATATCCTTTGAAGTGTCCGCCTGGAACGGTCCATTCTGTAGCGAACCAAACCAACACGAAATATACGCTCTCCTACATAATACACCGCTACTTTTAAAGTCAAATGAACACACAAGAATAATTAAGAATACATTCTTTAGAAAGGCAGACATCCAATACATGCGACACAACAAACTTCAAATAAATTTTAGTAGTGCTAAAATTGATACTGCAGCATTAAGACATGACAAACACTCATGGAAAAAATGCTCCTACTCTTTGGCCGAGAACTAATGCGAGCAACATCTTTCTGTTCTCTTTTTTTCCTCTCTACCTCAGCAACTGCAAGTGTTGCTTCCTGTGATGATCATAAGAAATTGTAATAATAGATGGAAAGAAAGGCAGATTCTAATTGAAATAAAACATACCCAACTTAACAGGGAAGCTTCAAATGTAAAGATGCCAATGTATCAAAGGCCAAACTAACCTCATTAGCTTTCTTTGAGCGCTTCTCAATGGATTTTGACCATTTTAAACTAGATCCACCGACACCTAATACCTTGGACTTCCGAAGGGACAATCCATGGGTCGATCTAGTGTAAACAGTATCCCTATTTCTCAACAGAAGCAATTTCTTGCTGAAAAACAAAAAGTAATTGACTATTGTGATTAATTATTGCCAAGTCAGGCAAATAAATGAGTGATAAGATACAAAACCAGCAAATATTAAGATAGCAGTACCGCATGCCCAAGTACCTGATTGCAGATAAGACATTAGTATTTGATCTAAAAGCAGGGTTATGAATGAAGCTTCTTCGATATGTTGCTCTCTTCCAAGGAAACAGGTGAGGCAAAACCTTCTGATGGTGCACTGACTGAGGGTCATTTTTGGACGAATTTGTGCCATAAAGTGTCCACACCAATGAGGCTCTCAAAGGTTTGCATGACCTTCCAAAAACTGCAAATGAAATCTCCAGTTAAGTGTTTCTCTAACCACTGATAAAGCTAAGAGGAAATTATGAACATGCTGCACAAGTAATGCCAGATTCCTCAGCTGATAGTAGGTTAAGTAAAGATTCAACGTTGGCTGAGAATGACATACAACAATACCAACTTGACTCCACTATCAGCTCAAAACAAGCACACATATTATTTATGCACACATGTCACAAACCAAATAAGTTAAATTAAAAGTAAAGAAAGAAGCCACATAAAATAGGACAACTGACATATAAAACAAAACTGATAATTAAAAAAACACAGCTTTTCAACAAATATCTAAGACCAAAAAAGACATAAAACACAAGATAAATATAGTATAAGTACATTTAGCAACAACTACACAGCCAAACACAAGGACACTTTTCCATTTGAAGTAAAATCCCGTCTGAGTCTGATGAGACTAGACCAAATTCATATTAGCACTCGTTAGAAAGAGAAACTAAGTAACATGGTAAGTAAGTACTTCATACATACCTTTGTGTGACCGCCTCTTAGTAAACCTCTTGTTACAAAGAACCTTACCAGTCCCTTGCCTGTCAGGATTAACAGTGCCATTGGGTGCTCCAACTGTCTGGTTGATATCAAATGTAGTCCTAATTAATTGATTTTTACTCCTCTTGTAATAGCCATCACAGGAGGCTGTTTGCGCCTTGTCATCAGTAGAGACAGAAAGATCACAAGAATTTGAAGTTGCCACCAATTGATTTATTTTACGCTTTACATAAACAATTCTCTTTGTGTTCAAAGAAGACATATTTCCATCATTTGCTTCAACTTGGCTCTCCTCATCGTTAGATGGACCAGTCTGATTTTCAAGAGATTCGGCACACTTCAGTGCATTCTCAAAAGGGTTTGGGGCATCATTAATTTCTCTAAGTTTTTTAGGATCTGATACACTTTCACAGCAACAATTGGAAAGTGGCTCAATAAAGAAGGAAGATCTATTCTCATCTGACAAAGAAGTAGTGTGACTAGGAAATTTGGTGCCAATGGATAGTGAAGGTGTTCTCTGCCCCTCCAGAGGAGAAATTGTTACTCCTGTTTTCAAGAGATTTGGTTGATCTGTGTTGTCAACTTCACTTTCGGATCTGGTGCTCTTTTCAAATTCATCTAAGCCCAAAGAAGGCAACTGATTAACAAAGAAACCTTGTGGTGAAGCAGAAAATGGAACTGGTTTCCTCACAAGACTGTTACCTTTACGAATGTAAGAAGTATTTTGAAAGTTCCCTTTCTTTTCTGGGGTTGACCTTTTGGTAGGAACAATTCCTGCCAAGGGCTTGCTTGTAGATAATCGAACAATAGACTTATTACTTGTACGATGCCAAGTTCGAGGTTTTGAAATATGTGTTGAAGAAGCAGGTGCCTTTGACTTGGAAAAATTGAAAGATGAATGACCCTGGAAGGTCCTAGGAATGACACTACTTGGCTGACTTTTCCCCCCCTTTAATTCTGACCAAGATGTATTCAGACCTTGGGTTGCAAATTTGGAACAAACTTCCGAGAATTGTGGTATTATCTTCCCCATCATGGGCTTAAGACTTCCTGTTGCATGATTTAATTTAATATCCTTTATGGTGCGCTCTGTGGTTAAAGCACAAGCAGGTAAGTCAGTACCATGATAAACCATAGAATGGCCATCCATATTTTCTTTATCCCCACATATGCTATCATCATGGATTGCTTGATGATCTGAAATGCTTCCATCAATTGCTTCAAATGTGGTCCTTGGAGCATATATATCTGATAGAGCACCAGGCACAGCCTCAATCAAATCATCATAAGAGTTACTGGTTCTGATTCCATCACCATCAGTAGGACAGGGTACAAAGTTCTGCTCAGGAGGTAAGTTTTCCTTCAAGCTGAGATCATTAGATTCCCCATCAGCCCTTGGAGATCTTTGTACAAAGTCACTAAATTGATATTTTTCTTCTTCAGCCTGGACATCCATCTTTTCTCCACTAATATTTCCAATAAGTAGAATGTCCTTTTGAGTATCATTCATAGGTACAATTGGAGTAGTGTTTTCTTTCCAATTACCTTCTGTCTTTGGGAAAGGAACATTTAGATTTGCCAATTCCTCAAGAAATGAATGACGGGCAACGGTTGGGTGCTGCAATTCTAAATGCTCAGAGGTAACAGTATCCCTATACGCATCCATAGACTTGAAAGATCTTCCAACCAGACTATAGCCAGGAAATTTAACACTATCCTCTGGATAAGCCATTGACGGAGAAGTAGACAAACTAGCCATGCTTGACAAAGCAACTTCTTTCTGCTGTGATTGGCAATCACAGATACTCATAGGCACTTCTGCGCAAGATGTGGTAATAACAATTGCTCCACTGAATTCAGGTTGGCACGGAGTGAAATTCTGGGCATTGGCCATAAACTTTTTTCTTTTAGACATAGGTGCAGCCCATTTTAAATTGCCATTGCCATTACCTCCAACATAAACTTCAGCCTCTGACACCTCTTCTTTCCCATTTAAAACAGTGAACCCATCTATGCTGGATTGCAAACTAAAATCTAAGCTTTTACTAGCAAGATCTAAAACTTCAGAAGGGCCTGAATCCTTAAATGGCAGAGTTATGACTGTATTCCCAACATTTGAAAGTCTAATTACATTTACAGGGTCTATAGATATGCCATCTATCTTTGAATTTGAAAAGTTCAGACCGGTCCTAGCTTTTCTCTTTTTAATCTCATTGGCATGTTCTTCACCAACTCCAACAGAAATTTTAGAACCTGAGATCCTTTCCGAGGCACATTTCTCAGGAGACATGGCAACATCACTGGGAGATACCACCTTTCCAGCATCATTCGTAAAACCACAATGGGGGACAGTGATGTTACCTTCTAAAAATTTTGAGTCAACACCAGAACCCTGCTTGGTTATGCTGCATTGTTGTAGGTGTTCTGGACCTCCCTGAATCCTACTTTTTTCTGAACTAGAAAGACCAACCATTCCATGGCTTGATACAGAAAAGGCAGTTTCTGTATTTTCTTCTAAAATAGCATCCAGACTTAATGCAGGGACCTTAGTTTTGCAGCATGTCTCGTCAACAAAGCCATTATTGCCACTGTCACAAAGTGTAATTTTCCCTTGCAACTTACCCATAGGATCATTAGAACTAGAGCCAACATCCTTTCCATTCACAGAATTATATGTATTAATTACCTTGCCAGCTGAACTCAACATTGTGCCATTCCCATCAGCAAATCCTGCATTTGAATATTTTCCAGGTGATAAAGACACTTCATTCTGAAAAAATTGCTTATTGACATCAACCATTTTACTGATATTAGAAAATGTACTTCCATTTGATGACTTAGCAACATAGTCAGTATTTGGTATGTTATGCAAGCCATCGACAAAATTATCCGCATCTAGGCAATCAGACTTACTCTTTCTATCTTTGTTACTAGAAGGGCATAATGGGAAAACTGAAATGTTTTCATTTCTTTCAATCCTGGATATTTGTCCTATATCAGAATCTTCATCAGTCTTGCATTCTTGTGACCTAATATGTGACCCCAAACTCAGTGGAGGTATACCTCCCTCTCTGTTTTCAGGCAACAGATATCCTTCGCTTGGAAAAGACTCTGAACAATCTGGTGTGTACGCCTTCTCAATGGCAGTGATTTTTTCCATCATAACAGTTTCAACTTGGTCAGAAGCAGGAGGGATTGATGAACTAGGAGTGCCACTATCTGGTTGCATAGTTCCATCAAGCATATTTGCTGATACTGAACTTGACACATGTGACTTAGAATTTACAACAACTTTCTTCACCAATTTCTTTACAATTCTTTTCTTCTTGGCAACTTTTGGAGTTGTTATACCAGAACAAATATTGGTAGTTTCATCCAAAACAAGTTTCTTAGGGCATTGTGCTGACTCATTTTTTCCAAGAGGACCATAGGTAATGGAACAAGGCTCGGAACAACTATCAGAGGTATTCTTCTGTAAGTTCAAGTCCTTTCCAGAACTAGAGGTGTCATTTACCTTGCACAGTGAGCTATTTAAATTTACAGCACCCATAGATAGTTGGGTCCCATGTAAATCCGGATGATCACTGTCAGAAACCAAAACCTTTTTTCTCTTTTCTGAAGAAGTCAAGTTTGTATCAGAAAGTAGATTCAAATCTGTATCAGAAACAACTGCGGAACTTGTAGGTGCCACAATAGCCTTGGCCACCAGAGAATTAGATTTGAAAGATATATCAAGCTCAACAGGGCTTCCTTCTCTCTCTTCTGCTTTCATCCCATAGCCTGAATACCCAAGTTGATCTTTACATCTGAAGGAATTAGAGTTGTAGTCATCAGCATAGCTGTTATAACGAAACTGTTCAATCTCACGATTCCTATAATTTGGTTTTAGCGTTTGAATTCTAAGAAGTGCACTCTTCTTTTGAGTTTGTTTCTTTGGAGTGCGAGTAAATTCAAGAGCACAATCCCTGCTCCCTCTACTATACCTGTCAAATTCTGAACCATAATGCTCTCGTTTCCCAGAAATTATCCGAATACCATCATTATCACCAGCAGCCATCTCTTTATTTCCCAATTCAAAAGATGAATCACGTAAATCTCTAGGGGCCTTCCTATCATTTACCCACCTCATGCTTTCACCAAGTCCGTCTCTTTCTCTTCTACTGCCCCTAGATTTATCGTTGTTACATTCATGACCATACAGGTGAACATATCCTCCAGATTTGGAATCGATATCCCTTAATGGTGTACTCTGGTTAGGCATAATTCCAAAATCTCCAGCAGATGTGTCAAGATTCGATGCAAAATCCCCACGGCGATGACAAGTCTCTTCACCTCGACCCCATACAAATTCTTCCCTTTTATTAGCTTCGTACCCATCTATGTGTTCCATCCTTAACCTCGAAGTACCCTCTGAATCATACCTAAGTTTATCAATGGGTGGATATGGCGACACTGTTTTGTGATCCACTGGATATTCCCGGTCAAAATCATGGGACGGGTAAGGCTGCGAGGACCGATTGTCCGATAAAACCCTGGGTGGGTTCCAAGAACCAATACGTTTGAAATCGGATAAACTATGACGGGGACGATCATTATCAACCAGCATACGATTAGAAACCCACTGTGAATGGGCGAAATCATGAAGGCGGTTGACTGATATTGAGCGGTCTTCTTCAACCGGGCGGTGGGTATAATTCGGGGCATTGACAAGAAATGAGGATTGATGGGGAGGATTGTACGGGTGTGGATGCAGTGGAGGAGGGGTACGGATGGTACAATAGGACATTGGCGGAGGAGGTGGTGCTGGCGGGAGAATGGGTGCCGCTGACGGCGGAAGATGGTGCGGAAGAGGATTGCGGAAAGTGGGATCGTCGGGGAACTGGGGATGGCGAGGATGATGATGAGGGGGAAGAGTAACGTACCTTGAATGATGCTGATGCTGATGACGCTGGTGAGGGAAGTGAGAGTGGGAAGGGTGATCCATGGATGAAATCTGGAGAGATAGATGGATGACGCTCTAACTATACGCCTTTCTTCCTGTGGCGTTGACTTCTATGCGAACAATTTCTGCGTTTGAAGTCGCAAGCCTTTGCTTTGCGTTTGAGACTGATCTGTGAGTCTGAGGTACAACTGGTGGCAGCGTTTCTGTGCCAGTTTAATCCCATACAGTTATTTTGTTGATTTCTCCAATTCGGGCAAAGGAGAATGGCGCAAACTGCAGAGTAATTGAATACAATAGATAAAAAAAGAAATAAATAAAAATATTGTAAAAATTATTAATAAGGTAAATTTTGTAAAAACATTACCTAAAACCCATCCAATGTGAAAAAAGAAAAAAAAATGTGTTTATTAAAATTTTGTAAAAATAAATAAAAATATTAAATTTATTAAATTTTAAATTATAAAATTAATAATGTAAAATTTTTAAATAAAATTTTAATGAGATTTAATTTATAAAAATAAAAAATAAAAAAATAAAAGAAAAAGGAAAATAAGAATTATTATTTAAAAAGAAAAAAAATCAAGTCTTGGATCTTGGATGAAAGATAGGAGGGGCAAATAAACATGTAAACCGTACTAAGAAAAAATAAACATATAAAACGCAGAGTGTACAAGAAATGTTCATTTCTTTTTTTTTTTTTTACTCTGTACTTTTACCAGACGTCCTTATCCCTAGCCGATGAAGTTGCAAACTTGCCATGTAGCAGTTTTCCTTGGTGTCTTCCTGTTATTTAGTCTTCCGTCGGTCTATTTCTCTGCCAAATAGAAAAGATAAACGGGAATATTACCCAAAAAAAAAAGTTTTCAATTTTTGGAAAAAGAACTGACAAATGAGCCTGGTTGTGGGCTTTGATCCATCATTGATCTATGGAGAAGCCCACATGATACACAAATTACCGAAGCCCGACCCACGGATGCGAATATTAATTTTTTTTATTGGTTGGGTCGTCGGCCCGACGACAGGCAATGAGGCAACCTGTTTGATGTAAAGAGCGGTTTTACAATTACATCCTTTTATTTACGTTTATTATATATATTTTTTAAAAATAATAAAATAAATTATTTTATTTTTATCTTTTTTTAAGAGATGTTGTTGTTCGCCTGAGTAAAAAAAGGTGAATCTATTATTTTCCGATTTAAAATGGTACGGATTCATTCTACCTAGCCAGCCCTGGGTGAGTATTGGGTCTGGTTGACCAGTGAACCAGATCAACCTAAATCAGGGAACCAGACCAACCCAAATAATTAGTTTAGGTTATGGGTTTAGAAATTCTATTCCGACTAAATTAACTCGATTTTGTTCTTCCTATTTATTATAGGTATGTTTAACAAATTTAAATTTTAATATTATAAATCAAATCAAGTTTTTCCACAAAAAACTTTGAAACGAAATTATTAATGCCTAAAATTGAATTCTCATTACTATTGCATTGGTTTGAGCCCAATACATATGAGATCATTTCTCTCCTTTTAAGTATTCATGGGATCATCTGTGTTTGTGGCTTCATTATCGTTTTGTGCTATTTCTCATTTGGCTGGAGTTTCTTACATTTGATAGTTTTTTACTTTTGTTTTCTTACAATTTCTTTGTACAATATCTTGTCCTAAGCCTTTATTAAATTTTTTTATATATATTCACTTTTTTAACCTTCAAATTATTACTTTTGTTATGTTAACATAAAATAGAGTAAAAGTGAATGGAGCAACCTGGTATCTATAAAGCATATTTATTGCTAGCTTACTTAACATTATCATAACTCTTTTAAAATAATTACTAAAAGATATTATATTTTCAGGATCATTTTTTCCATTAAGTCTTAGGCTCTCAGTTTATTTTTTGTCAAAAATTTGTTTTATATTTTACTATATTCAATTTGGCTATAGCAACTCTCATAATTGTCATGAACATTAGACAATGTATACTTCTATCATGATTTATATTTTTGTTTTACATTTTCTTTCTTTTTCTCTTATTCTATTTTAGTTTTTTCTTATACTAATAATAGATGAGACGTAGTCAGATTGACATGCACTCTTATTCTTTAATGCTTATATTTTGTTAATAACTAATGAAGTGTTAAGTATAATAGGATGTTAACCTTAATTTTTACTATATAATGGCAGTGTGCCTAAACCTTGATGTTGTTGCATTCTGTCGTTTTATATAATTAAGTTTGATGTGTTCTTCAAATTAAGACCAGGACTATGCTCTTATGATCTGTGAGTTTATGTATACTTACATGGGCCCTGTACGTGGCGTATAGTGAGAACACAAGTGTGACTTATAATTATAAATATATTCATACCTAATCTTTTTATGAGAAGTTTTAACAAAAAATTTAACCTTAAAACTTTTAACTTCAACCATTAAAATCCTAAATCATAAAACTTAAATTTTAGATCCTAAAATATTAATTTTAATTTCTAAAATCAAAACTCCAAATTTCTAAATCCATTAAAATTTAAAACTTACACCCTAAAACCTCAAATCAATTTATAGAGTTTAGGGTTAAAATTTTTTTCTTGGACATTAAAGTTTCTCACAAATAAAAAGATTTGGTATAAATTGGTGTAATAATTATACTTGTGTTTTATGTGCAGGACATGTAAATAAATATATTCAAACTTGAGTATGTGAGATCACCACTCTTAAATCTTAAATACAATCAATTTTTATCACTTAGATTTGTTTTATTGACTATTTGATTTATAATTTATGATTTGGAATTTATTGTTGATTATTAAATTTGGATTCTCTAATTTTTTAATTTTAATGATTTTTTTTATCTTTTTCTATAATTTAATGTAAGATTCACACTTTTTTCTCTTTCTATTTATTTTCTCTATTAATTTTATATTTATTTTTCTTTTATCATCCTTTTCTTTAAAGGGAAAGAATTCTGGTCCTTGATTATTTGACTTATCTGTTATGGTTTGGACTTTATTTTTATGTAATTTACAATTTGAAACAGAATAATTATGCGATATTGAAACTAACAAATATAATATCAAAGAAAAAAATTAATTGGATAACCCAACTCACCAATAATCAGATTGGGTTAGTACAGGTTTGAAAAAAAAAAATTTTACTCAAACCTAAGCCAACCCCACAAAAAATTGGTCAGGTTAAATCTTAAATATCTCAAACTCAATTCAACTTAACCCCCACCAACACTCTACATGTTGTCGTTTTGTTTTCTAGGATTGCTAAAATTGAACCTCCCTAGTTAATAGTTGCCTCTGTTCTGCGTGCCCAGACCGTACGGCAGACAATTTATATTAATGGCAGTGTTTATCTAATCAAAATTGAGTTATATCCAATTTTACTTATTCGAAAAAAGAACATTGTTAGCAATATTTTACAACAGTTTCACCTCATATTCTCTTAATTTACTGCTGTTAGCACAACACCACAAGCTGGGTTGAAGGTTCCAACATAGATGCAGAGAGGCGGCTACTGAGAATCTAAAAACATTGTATTGAGAGGAAGAGAAAACTAAACTTCAATTATAGTGTTAGTTGACGTTGACAATGACTTTGAATGGCCAATTTTGATATATAGTAATACTTTAGCACCCGATGGCATTTAAAGATCATAATCAAACGAATTATTTGCGGAGGGGATATAAGTCAAGACGTTGTAACAAGATAGAGAGCATCAGAGACGTAATTGCCCAAGTCTTGATTTTATTGGGTTGCATCTAAGCGATCATCGCTTATGCTGTGACACAAAACTTGTTCATCTTTTACCATTACAACATACAAAAACTTGATCTAATTGAGATCAAGGATTTTAATTGACACCATTTCAACTAGAAGAAGAGAGAAAGGGGGATGGAAACTCGCCCAACAAATTATGAGGCTTAATTTCCTTACATTTAAGGGAAGGAGGAGGGCACTCACGAACAACCTCTCATCCTAAACCCATTTATACAAACTCAATAGAGGATGCAAAGGCTAATCGACGAGGCAACATAAGAAAACCTTATCTACAAATGAACTAGGTAAAAGGATCCAGCTTTTTCCAGCAATTTGCTAGTGGTTTACTCAGTCAAAGCTTGAGGAGCGGCTCCACCTGCCTCTCAAGTAGTCCTCAAGCGAGACATTCTGCTCAATGCTGCACATGGAGAGTGAGTCATCCTCCACATCAAGCAGTGCAAGATTAAGATGTGACTGTAGATTTGAAGGTGGGCAAGCATCGTCATCCAGCAATTCCGATGAATCAGAAGCGTTAACTTCTAATCTTGCCCACTTGATTACATCAGCATCGCCTTGAAGGAGCTTTGAAATCTGTGGTCCAAAGAAATTCAAATAAGAACTTTCACATCCCAGTGGGGAGAAGTAGAATACTTTGACAACGTTCAAACAAGAAGATAATGACGTCAAGGAGCACGCTATTAGAATAAAGGTGCACATGATGTAGGGATAATGCCAAGAGGTATGCCATTAAATTAAAGGTGCACATGATGTAGGGATAAGCAAAACACATAAAGTCAGGTCCTTGTCCCAAAAGAAAAGAACTTCCATAAGGAACAACGGGCTTTTCTTGCTGATTTTCGTAGAAGACTCAATTTGCTATAAAGCCAATTATAGATCACTTACAATACCAATTTGAGGCCTGGCTCTTGGAGTACGTCTGATACAAAGTCTGGCCGCCAAGACCATCCTTTCCATCTGGTCCCGATCATAGTTATCACCCAAACTCGGATCTAACAATTGTGACACCTTTCCACTAATTAGAATTGGACTCGCCTGAAACAGAATTCGTTTTCACTTCCTCTATATATGTGATTACGATTTAAAATATAAACGAGTAGGCATCAGACCATAAAATTACAGGGACATACCCACATAACGAGGCTCTCTTGACCTTTTGGATAATCACGACTTATGGGCTTCCTTCCTGATAGAAGCTCAAGAAGCACAACACCATATGCGTAGACATCAATCTTATCATTTACTTTGCCATACACGAAGTATTCAGGAGCCAAGTAACTACATAAACAATTGAACTACATAGTTTAGGACCATTTCATACCCAATTTTCTTAGCAGCGAATAAATATTTTAAGGAATGTTGTGGTATGTAGGAGTTTAAAGCACAAACCCAAAGGTTCCAGCAACATCAGTGCAGGTGATATATGACGATGAGTTTGATGACCGTTTTGCAAGGCCAAAATCAGACAGCTGAAGAAAATCAAGCAGAATAGCAAGAGGATTGAGTTGATTGTCAAATGCTCATAATTAAAATATGAAAATCAACTCAACAGAAAGGCAAATTACCTGAGGTTCAAAGTCCTCAGATAATAATACATTTGATGATTTTACATCCCTATGAATCACAGGTTGAGCACCACTGTTATGCAGATAATCCAAAGCCTCAGCGACACCCATTGCCACCTTATATCTCTCAGTCCAACCAAACACAAGTGGGTTTTTCTTATTCCCTATCAGCATTAAACAGAAATAAGTAGAGAAAAGTTACCAAGACCAAAAATTATAACAGCAGCACCTGTAGTATTGAAGTAATGTGTATCGTCATACCATTAAGGTTTTCTTCGAGACTCCCTCTTGATAACAAATCATAGACCAAAAGAAGATTGCCATCCTCAAAGCAGAACCCTAGGAGGGAAGTAATGTTTTTGTGATGCAAGGTAGTAATAATTTCTATTTCCAAAAGGAACTCCTTTAAAACATCATCAGAGGGTTTTAAGATCTTAACGGCGAGTTCCTTGCCATCAGGAAGGCAGCCTCTATAAACCTGACTACTTCCTCCTTTGCCAATCAAGTTACCTGAAATTTTTATAGGTAACCATATTAATTATAAAACACATTTGGACAAACTGCATTTAGTCAAACTACTATAAAGAAACGCACCAGGCAAGAAATTTGATGTAGCTAATACGAGTTCCTGGTACTTAAACAATCTGCATGTTGATGAGTATTTCTCATGGAGACCTTCTAATTCTTCGGGAATGCTTCTCAAGTTGCGGTCAGGTGAAGAATCAGTCCCTATATCAGTATCCACTGGAACAATAGCACCACTTTCACAATCTAAAGCCAAAGGTGGATGTTGATGTTGGTGACAATTGTTTGGCTGGTGATCATAAGCGCCAGCATATGAAAGATTTCTAGAGGGCAACCGCATTGCCCACTGGACCACAGAGATCTCACGCACCAATGATCTGCCAGTAGATTGTCTGTCTGATAAAATTGTCCGGTGTAGTAATGGCCAACCTGGTTTCAGTTCGGGCAGTTCTCCGACTGAAATAGTTGCTGCAGTTGATGCTGCCTCAGTCATCTGTACATGCACTATAGCCAAAGAGTTTTCTGAACCACCATCACTTGAAGATTCATCTGCATATTGGTGGCTAGAAGAATTTGGCAATGCAGAATTCGGACCACAAATTAAGCAGCTCTGCTTCTTAACGATTTCTGTTGAACCCTGAAATAACTTAGCTAAGCTGTGATCTGAATTTTGGCAAGTGCCCTTGTCATGCATCCCTGAACTGTCATCGTTTAGCACTTTGGAACTCTTATTGAATGTCCGGTGAATAGAACTGAGCAAACCATTCCTACGATGACTGTCAGTTCCTGCAACAGGGTGATGACAGATAACTAAGAATCCTACTATATCCATGAGTTTCGCAGCACTTTCAAATAAGAAAATTTCAATACCTTGTAAGTCGGTTCGAGTTGCTGGCGATCCATCTCTCTTAAACACAACTTTTCCATTATTAACGGCAAGAACCCAGCAGTCCTTTGATAGCTTTTTAGCACAGTATTTAGCTACGGAGGTAGATGGTCGGATTTTATGGAGGCCTTGAGCAGTTCCGACTACAACATGAGTTGCAGAATAGGCAATTGCTTCTCGAACTAAAATTTTCCGAACTGAGGAACCTCTGCAAATTTTGAGCTTGAGATCCACCTGAATCATTACCAAAGAAAAAAAAAATTCTCCTGTTTGAGACAGCCAGTTGCATTAAATTTCCTCCCTAAGTTACGTTGACACACAAATTCAAATTATCCTTTCACTTCTCCGTTGCGAGAAGAAGCTAAAAGAGAAAAAGGAGGAGAAAAATCACCGAAGTAACTAAAGTTTTAAAATTTTATGTGCTTCATTTGTTTAAAAATTGCAAAGAACAACTGAATTACATACTGAGCAGAAGAAAAAGCCTATACATGAAGAAGATTCAACAAGATTGGGGAAACTGGTGAGAATTGAACCTGTTTCAAATTGCAGAAACCTTCATAAACAGCTAGAACAGAGTCAAATGTTTTGACAAGCGAAAGAAGCGACGACTTTCCATCTCGATTCACAATTTCTACACAAACCCATTTCACCAAAAACAATCAATCATCACTCTAATTCACGAAACCGAGCAACAAGACAAACCAAAATCCAAAAATTCAAACCAAAGAAATTCCCACGCGAGTCAACCTACCGTCGTTCCCGAGAACATGAAGAGCAAGCACAACATCACCAGGCTGAGCAACTTTGACCAGAGCCCAGGTGAGCAACTCTCTGCTGGGCGAGTCCAACTTCACTCCCACCACCACGGCACGGCCACCAGTGTGGTCGTGTTGGGCTTGTCCCGCTGGGGCCGCTTGCAGCATTTTCATTTTGTGGGTCAGTTGCTGTAGCTCGGGGACAAAATTCAGAGGACGTTGTCGTTTTGTTGCCGGTGATCAGAGGTCATAGAATTTAATGAGGCTCATATAGTTTTGAGAGCCCTTTGAAATTGAGGGCTGGGAAGGAGGTTTGGCTCTAACCGTCGTTCGGTTTGCTTTGCAGGCTGCCCACACCAGACTAGAAAGAGAAATGCAAGGAATGTTAAAGAGTACAACCAGAGGGACTCAACAGCGCTATTGTGGCTGATGATTATCCTCAGCTGACTCTGATTTAGCCATTTTAACTTTCCTTATACGTTTGGCTTTCAAAGTAAGATACTAACAAGTTTGAAAGCCAAAGATTTTGACCACTGGGGCCCTTTTCTGAACGACATTTGACCAAAATCTCAGCTGCAGTAAAAATATTAAAAAAAAAATTACGAATTCGAGGTCAACGGAAAAAGTTTATTTTAAAAAATTTAAGCTCATAAAAATTTTTATTCTGAACGTTGATAAATATTTTTATAATATATTAATTTTAAAAATTGTTGAATTTTATAAGGTCTAAATTAATTGAATAATTTAAATTTTTAAAAAGATTTAAAATTAAAAATTAAAAATTTAAATAAATATTTAATAAAATTTAATTTATAATAATAATAATAAAACTTCATTATTTTTTATATAACATGAGCTTAATAAATGAAATTGGCTGGGCAAACCTTAAAACCGGTAAATGGGTCTAACACAATATCAAAATAGCAATTAATTTTTTTTATTTTATTTCTCTACATGTATCCTCAAATCAATATATGATTGGAGTTCATTATAGATGGCCTTTTTCAATAAACAAAATTCTAAGACTTGAATCAAGGTTTTTGACTTTAGATTTTTTAACTTAAGCTGCTATTACACTACTATTTTATTAGTAAAAACATCCAATTTTGTGACAAAATATATCTTTCTCATTGCAATAGCAACTTCATATATGTACCACATTAATTTGTTTGGTTTTTCAATATGTATGTAAGTTAACATATTGTTACGTTGGCATTGAATTTAATAGATTTTTACATACTTTAATGACATCATAAGAAATAAAATAGGTGTGAAAATAAGTATTAATTCGCAGGTAAATATAAGTCACAAAACTTAGATGTTGACCAAGCACTAGAAAAGTATAGAAAGTAGATGCGCCTGCGCCTACCTTGTTGATCCACTACGAATTTAAGAATATTTGTCAAATTTCAACTTGCAAGGAATTTGAAGGAATGAATATTGGAAAGAAGAGTTAGGCATCTAAATTTGTCTTTTGCTTTGCCCTATTTTTTTATTTTCATAAATTAAAATTTATAGAAATTACATATAAAAAATTTAGACTATTAAATTTTTTCAATTTTATAAATTAAATTATAAAATTTAATTATAAATTATAAAAAATTCTATGTGTATGATTATTTTAATTTAAAAATAACTGTAACATGTATTAGGGGCATGAAATTGTGTTGTTGAATATGGCATTTTAATTTAAAAATTCCACTTCTTGGCGGGCAAAAACAACGTGATTGCGACAAAAGGCAGGCTTAAAGCCGTCACCTTAATTAACAAGTGAACGTTAATGTATGATCCGTGTTCATTGAACGTAGATTTTGATATCTGCATATCGGATAAAGATAATGGCCTCATGGCTGCTCACAAAGGAGGCTGACTTGCACCTTTAAGTATTCTTTTTAATATTGTATGCAATTCGAGTCTCAATCAAAACGCACACACTTTTAGTTTGAAACGCAACATGTAATGCAAGGAAGGGACCACATAAATGTTTCTTTCTTTTTCTAGTTTTCACAACAATAAACACACTATCCACTTGGTCCAACGGCGATCAATTATGAGAATCAACAATTAATTTATGACATTCTTGATAATAATATTTCTATGGCTTCATATTTGCTGGAATAAATTCTTTATCACTTCCCATTTAATCCATAGGGGCCAGAGAAGCATGGTTCAACATAATTTTTTTTGAAGAATTTTTATTTTAAAATTTGATATAAGGTAAAATTTAATGTTAGTAGCCTAATTTTTTAGTCAAAATTAATCTTAATTTCTAAAACTAGTTTACAGAATTATTAAATTAAAAGCTTATCCGTTTTTGAAATATTAGACCTATCATAGTACAATTTATTTTAAATATTTAACAAAAATGTAAAAATAATTTATAAAATTGAACAATTAAAAAGAAAAAAATTTACAAATAGCAATAACATAAACATGCTATCTTTAGTCTTCATGTATATGGACAAGAAAATTATGTCAGATGCAATTGATAATAATCCTCCATGATAGAGGCCTAATCCATTTTGGTCGGGGACGTTAATTTTGCCCGTGAGGCGCCTACTCAATGACCTACCATAGGTCCATAACTCATAACTCGCCTCCACGCTGGAGTATGTAGTTTCATCTCGTGAGTTCTAATCAAAGCCGTTCACGTGGCAACAGTTCTAATTCCATTACTAGTGTATGGCCTGCGTCCAAGCAGGCAGGGTCTAAAACTACAGTTGCTGTAACCGAAATTCTACAGACACGGAACCGCGGATATTAGATTCTGTTAAAATTTCGTGTTTATAGTGCCGCTCCTGCTGTTTTATTTAAAAAAAAAAAAAGAAAGAGTCAATTGGCGGAAGATAAACTGAAATTGAGCACACCTGGAAGGAGCAGGGATGGTTGATAATTTGGTTTTATAATAAGCCTTTAATGCTGGTAGCAAGCGTCCGGGGATTTGGTGCAGTGGCAGAAGTGGTGGCATAAATTCGCGTGGGTCTCCCCCCTCTCGCTACTGCAGAATACAGTGGCAACCAGACTTTTAGTCTTGTTTCTGTTTGTGGTGTGATCCTTCCCTCCCCTGTCAGTTCACAAGCGAAAGAGATTAATTGACAAACAGTAACCACACCAGAGCATCCACTGTCGGTGGCTTGCTTCACGTGCTAATTGGCACAAATATCATACCTTTCCCCCAACTTAAATGCCTTTTCTTTCTTTCCCTTTTTCTCTGTTAAACAGCCCAAAAACATGGATTTCTGTTATTCCTCATCTAACAACTCATGTGACGTTTGTACTAATAAATTAATAATATGTGTGACACATTAAATAATGGGGATAATAATCGATAATATAAGGAGTAATTCTTAGAATTTTGCATCTCTCTAATTATTAAATCCTAAGAACACGGACGTACGGCTGATGCCCGACTAAACTATGACAATAATAGCTTACGGACAAACAAACAAAGTGCAATCGCCCCATGTCCCTAAAACCAGAGTGTGACCCCACCCACTCGCGCAGAATCGTACATGCTTGGTTGTGTTTGCAGGGCTTTGTTAGTGATTATGGATATTGGGTATCAATGACAATCACATGGTTACAAGCTAGCGACAAAGCCAAATGTATTTTGAGTATCTGGGTTTGATTTGATTATTGATAGTCAATAATCTATACAAGGCATCAAATCCAATAGTAGGTACATTAAGATTTTGTTATTTTTATAATATAAATTTTTATTTAAAAATTTTTTATTTTTAAATTTTAGAATCTAAATTATAGAACACTTTAACAGTTTAATATCTGACTTATTTTGTGGACTTCCTTTTTTCGGTACATTGGTGGGGTTGACTGAACAAATGCCCATGTGCCCCAACATGGGCAGGAATACACAAAAGTCCCAATAGATATCACTTTCTTCTAGTTTTCTTTATGTAAGCTTCATTTTCCAAGGGAATATAATGTCTAGCCATGCTCCCATTTTGGATTTTGTTTGGAAAACTTCAACCGTCCAAAACCACCAAGCTTTACCCTAAATTTTAGGGTATCCCACTGGGTGGGGGCAAAAGAACCGGAAGATACCATTTTATTATCAATTAGGCGCTCTTTCCTTCTTGTTTCGTTTGCTTGAAAAGAATTGCCATGAATGGGCGTGTGTGGATAAATTGAATCGACCCCATTAATTACCTCTTTCTCAAGCAAGTCATGAATCTATTACCCCAACAGAACCCACGCTTTTTCCTTAGGTTGTGACTCAACCAGATGTCTCGCTTTCCATTAGTCGTGTACGCCACCGTTGGAACAACCCCACCAGGACCTCTTAATTAGTTGGTACTTGTATCTTGCACTCCTCTAAATTACAAGCAACAACAGAGAGAGGACTAGATGACATTGCATTGCTTAATAAGATATTACTCTCAATTTTTTTTTTTATGAATTAAAAATATCTTTACTTAAGATGCGAATTCTTTAAATTTTTTAATTCAATAGACTTAATACTTTTCAAAACAAATAATATTATAAATTAAACTTATAATTATTAAATAATCATAAAATATTCACACCATCTACACCAACTTTTAGTTTTAATTCATCGCTGTTTCCCTGTAGCTATGGCATAATTAGTGCCTTCAAACATGGGTTGGGCAATAGCTTCTCACCTCTCGCAAATCTCAACACAGAACTATTACTACTAAATTTTACGCAACTTACAGACCCAAAAAACTTGGAATCATTACTGGGGCGGCTGTCACGTGCAATGATAAATGGGGTTTGGAAGACCAAAACGACACATCAACCAAAAGGGAGACGGTGGATAGCGGAAATGGCAAACCAAACCCCCATCTTTGTCGCCCTCCAAGCTTACTCTCAATTCTCAACCTTTTAAACTAATCCCATTATTTTAATGATAGCAAAAGTTAGCTTGTCAGTTGGCGGGCTTACTTTCCATGATAAGACACGGAATCTGGGTTGCTTATATATAATCATTGTAATTATAATAAAATTATTGAGGTGGCCCGTGCAATCCGTGCAAGTCCAAGTTCTTCACATAAAGCCGCTCCAGTGTAGTTGCAAATTAAATAAAAAGTTATAAAAAATAAATGGGTGATCGTTTTTATAACTAATTTTATTATTAGTAGCTTTATTGTTAATATAGAATATTAATTAAAACAAATTATGCTGTTAACAAACCTAGACAAACCCCATGCATTCATGAATAAATATATTCAGAACTTTTATTCTTTATTTTTATGAAATACTTTTATTCTTTAGGTAGAATTAATATTTATTTAAGGTGGGTTAATAAAATAAATTTTAAAATCAAATTTTAAATATATAATATAATTTAAAATGACTTAAGACATAATCAATTATTATTTATAAAACAAAAAATTTGTTAAATTATAGAAAGAAAACAGAATCTGAAATATCCTTTTAAGAGTCTGTCTTTTAACTGGCATTTACATTGTAGAGTGTGCTTTTTTATAGAAATAAACAACAGAAAGAATATGGGGAGGGATGGCCCGGATGGATGGATGTTTAAAGAGTGTCATGTGGCCGTGAGCGTAGAATGCTATAAGTTCTTCGATTCTGCGGTGGAGTCCTTTTCAGTGGGAATGCTTTTATATTAGTGCCTTTTAGCTAAATCAGGAATTAGAGGAGAAAAACAAAGAAAGATAATACCACTGACGGTTTTGAACTACTTCCCTACAACTTGGTTCTATCATAGTTGATAAGTGATACGCGTGTTTTTTTGTTATTATTATAATTTTATTTTTATTTATGAGTCTGATTAAGATATTCTTAGTTCATGCTCAAGGTATCAACCACTATCAAATCTACTGTGACTTACTTTAAGTCATTCGATTTGATAAGCACATTAATCATAATCGTTTAATTATAAAATTGATTATCTTATGAATTGATTTGTGAAAAAAAATAAAGTATTATTACTCTCATCTCTTCCTTTTAATAAGATTAGTATATACAAAAAGAGCATTAATCCTATAACTAACGTTTTAGATATTTTTTTATAAATGAAGTACAAATCACTCAAATAAATATTAGAGAATTTGAGAAAAATAGGACATAAGAATGCATACCAAACTAGTCATTTAAGTTATCAAGTTAATAGATTAATAACTTCTTATTTATAACATAAAATTTATACTATTAAATTTATTAAATTTATAAATTAAATTGTGAAATCTCATCAATCTAAAAATTCACATCAAAAAGTACAAGAATTATGTAAGAAAAAAATTATAAGTGTAGAATTTCTCAATTAAAATAACCATTGGGGATCCGTATCCATTTTCTCATGTCTTACCTTCTAGCCTTTCCTGTTCCAATCATATCATTTTAATTCCACTCAGACCTCTTCAAACCCTAACTTAGAGAAGACAAAGACAGACAGAGAGCTTCAACATCCATTTTAATATCAATCATCCATCAAACATGATGGAATTATGTCGTTTCTGCTTCAAGAGGTTAGGTTTACGGCTAATTAACAATAGTAGTTGCCATATTAGATGCCATGAGACAGCTCCATTAGTATAGGAATAAGTCAAAAGAAAAATATTGTTCAACTTTTAATACTTAGATAACGAAATTGAAAAAGAAGTGATAAAAGTACAAAATTAAAACTTGAAAAGAAATTAGAGGGAAAAAAAATATACATTTGCCACAAAGTTATCTAATTGCATTTTTTTAACTGTAGGTATTTGGGTCAATTTGGTTTTGCCAAGTAAACGTTTCTGGGAAACGGAGAATCGAGCTTCCCTTCTATCATATGGGATGCTAACTTGATACTGATTGAGCTGAGTTCATCTGGCAAGTTACCTAATTGTATAGAAGCGTGAGCAATATGAACTATGTGATACTTAAATATTAGGTAGGTATAGGATCACACCAACACCGTGAGAGAGGTGCTTGAGAATGGAAACGAATTGAAGGTAGCTAGATTCTATTAATTTGAATAGATCAATCAATGCAAGTTCAAAAATTGAAACCATCTCTGCACCACCAACAACCCTGCATTCCTCTAAAATTGAATTTGAACACACGTGGAAGCAAAATAGTGTTTGAAATGAATTGAATGGCTCTGGATAGCCTCCATTGGGCCTGCAAAATGATACTATGCTTCTTCCAACGTGAGTTATGGAGGAAGGTGTCATCGTTTTCAGAACAAGATATATGAGAGTGTGGCCAAGAGAGCACTGGTTTTTGGTTAGTTATAGGTCGCATTTATGTCCAAGAATTTTCACCCTTAACAACCACTGACATGTTGCTATGGGACCAAGGACCCAACTTCTGATTCTACCAAAGATGAAGAAGCTTTTATCTATGATTTTTCTCTTCTTTCAATTAATATCAGCTTTCTGCCTCCTAACGCATGAAACCAAAAGATTTCAAATAGAGTTTATATATCTATATATTTTTGTTGATGTTCTTTAAATTGGAAAATCTCTTGGTGGGTTTTTCATAAAAGACTCACACAAATTTTTAAAATATTAATTATGAGAAAATAAAATAGTAAAAATAATGAGAATACTTTTAAATCAGCACCACTATCCCCAGGAACTTATTTTCACCATGTTGTCACCTACAGTAAATACAGATCAGTGACTATTTATTATTACGAAACAACATCTTAGGAATAATTTCATGACTACACTTTTTTTTTTATTACATAAGAAGGGTTCAAACCTTCGGATGAGGGGTAAGGGGTGGAAAAGGGAGAATGAGTTTTGTTAGTTCTGTCAACTGTGGTTGGCTCAGGACTACACTTTCTATTTTTGAATATAGTATGTGGGCCGTTTTAGGGCCTTAGACAATTTATAAAAAATCATGTTTTTGGTCCGTACTCCGTGGCGTATGTGGTCATTGCCTAAGTTTGTTTGTTTTTTTTTTTTTTGTTATAATATATAATTTCTTTGCATTTTTATTTTATTATAATTTTTTTATATTTTAAATTATAATAATAAATATATTACACTTTAAAATTATATCAATTTATCTCTTTTATCAAAAAATTATTTAAATCTTAACAAAATATATAATTTTTTATTAAAAATTAAAATTCCTCTTATTAAAATCTCTTTTTATTAGATAAAAATTAAATATTAATATTTAAAAATAATTTTTTTAAAAGTTATAAATTCTCAAACTGCATAGTTGCAAATAAAATTTTATTGTTAGAAATTTTTATTTGATTGTAATTTTAATAAGTAATTATATAAATTTTATTTTATTAATAAAAATAGATATTAAAATTTTAATTTTTAATAAAGAGTTATATACTTCGAATGATTCTTTAATAGAGAAGATAAATTGTTAAAATTTTAAATTATAATATATTTATTGTTATAATTAAAAGTATAAAATTTTTTATAATGAATAAATGTGTAGAGAAATTTCACATATTTTTTTTATTTTTAAAAATTGGGGACTTCCACAAATTTGGTTTCAAACCCACGTCTTTGGTTATCAGGGCCCTCGTGGGCTGAACCAGCCAGACAATGGCCCATTACGAAGGGGGCCACTTGATCATGAACCAGAAATAAAGTAACTGGATATATAAAGGCTGATTGAAATGAGTTATGGAAGCAAAGCTTTTTCATTTTAAATTGGTTAAAATATACAGAATTTTCTTAAACTTTAGGTTAATTTTAAAAAATTCTCTTAAACTTTAAAAAATTTCAAATGATCCTCTTAAACTATGAAATATTTGCAAAATACCCTCCTTTGTCAAGTTTTCCGTTAAAATTTGGATGTTTTTTGATCAACTTTCACTTTAACCTGATAACAAGACAAAAATACCCTTCAAATGCACATAAATTTTCAAATCTGCCATAAATGCAAAAAAAAAATCTAATGTAAATTTGTAATTTAGGGTTTAGGGATTTAGAGTTTAGGGTTTAGGGTTTAGGGTTTAGAGTTTAGGATTTAAGATTTAAGATTATGAGTTTAGGGTTTAAGATTTAAGATTTAGGATTTAGGGCTTAGGGTTTAAGATTTAAGGTTTAGGACTTAGGGTTTAGGGTTTAAAGTTTTAGGATTTAGGATTTAGAGTTTTAGGGTTTAGGATTTAGAGTTTTAGGATTTTAGGGTTTAGGATTTAGGATTTAGGGTTTAGGATTTAGGATTTTAGGGTTAGGATTTAGAATTTAGGGTTTAGGCTTTAGGATTTAGGGTTTAGGGTTAAGGTTCAATGTTAAAACTCCAAAATTTTACTATTCACAGCCTTCAATTTCTTAACTTTACAATGAAGGTCATTTTCGTCATTTTTTTAAATTTTGACGGAAAACTTGACGGAAGGGGTTTCTTGCAAATGTTTCATAATTTAAAAGGGTCATTTGGAACTTTTTAAAACTTAGGAGGATTTTTTAAAATCGATCTAAAGTTAAGGAGAGTTCTGTGCATTTTAACCTTTTAAATTTGTATAAATTAGATATATATCGATGATCCAATTTAAAATACTGATAATTTTTTTTGTCTTCAAAATATTGATGATTTATTCATAATAAATTTGGTATTCTTTTTAATAGAACTAAATTTGGGTTTATTTTTTGAGTAATGCTTACATAAATTCAGATGCCTATAATTTTGTACAAACTTTGAAACATTATAATAACACATAAGATTAACAAAATTTACAATCATATTTTATAATCTGTGCAAAAGTAATATTTCATAATTTATAATATTATGAGATTCTATTACAAAGTTTATTAGTTTTATATATTATTATAATATCACGTATAAAATTTGTGTAAAATTACACATCCAAATTCCTATTAGCACTACCCCTTATAAATGATTATAATCTTCTTGGAAAAGTTGGAGACTTTGAGTTATGATGGAGGAAGAGAAAAGCATTGATATTAAAAGAGAGAGACATATGATATGAAATTGAGTAATTAATTATACTCCAAAAATTGTTTTTTAGAAAGATTGTGGAGTAATAATATTATATTAGTAGAATTTTATAGTTTAAATTATGAAGTTTATTAAATTTAATAATTTAAATTATTTATAAATTTTAGTTTGTAAACAAAAATTAAATGAAATTACAGTGAAATTTTGTTTTATTATCTCTTAATCAAAGAGTACGCAACCACGCATACGTACTTTTGGTCGCCGTCAATGTTTCCATTTTCGTTTTTTACAATACGGAAACTTCGCACTATCTCAGTTCTGCTTCTTTCTGTTACGTGCTCTCTCTCTTTTTCCTCTTTCAGGCCTTTCTGGCACTTACCCTTTACAGCTTTTCGTTATTGTATTATTGTATCTTGCAAAAGGCTTTCTTTTTGTCGTCCTCCCAAATTTGCTAAACCCTAACGATAACTTCTTTTTCTTTCCTTTCTGTTCCAACGCTTTGTAACACGACTTCCAACTGTTCTGGTATGCCTCTTTTTCTCCATATCTCAGTTTCTGTCTTCGTTTTTTTTTTTTTAACGTCAATTTTGTAGTGAACTTCACTGCTATGAGTTTCAACCACTAATTTTGGCTTCTTTTGTGTTTGTTGGTTTTATCATTTTTTGGTGGTTTAGGATTGTTGGTCTTAATTGGCTAATTTTCCCAGTAATTACTGACTTCATTTTTGTGAATTTGCTTTTTGGAATTTTAATCTCCCTTAATCCCCAGACCCACAGTAGGAGAAAGGGCTGCTCGCTGAATTTTGTTTAGGTGCTTGGAAGCAGTATTTTATCTGATTATTGTATTTATTTGAATGGGGTTGACTTTTTCCATTTAATCATCTAATCATCCATGTTCTGGTAGTCGAGTCATTCTTTATGGATCATTAAATTCTCGCTGGCTGGTTTGCATATTCTCTATTCGCATTTGAATTAATGTATCCTTCCTTTATTTTTATCCCCTGTATCATGATCGGCACTGATATAAACTGATTTTTCTTTAGGGAATGGCGATCATCGTTACCTTTTGTAGTAACAAAGATATTTTAATATTATGAAAATAAACTGAGAAGGGAAAGCAAAGTCTATAAACAGATGTTGCAGCAAATTCTTTTCATGTTATTGCTTTGGAGAGATAGCCATACATATTGCTGTCAGTGGCGTTGTTTTCATGTAGTTGACATTTCTTATGGCTTATGTTCTTGCTTGGAGTCTTGGAGGCTTCTATCACAACTCACAAGTTAGCTCCTGTTACATTCATGCTAAATTATTATATAAAGTGGACTAGAGAAAGTTAGTTATTCTTTGGTTTATTTCACTGTGTGGTTCTTTACTGTTCTATCCGCTGGCCTTCTTACACCGTTCTCTCTCTTTGTAATTGTAATTCATAAGCTCCTATGCAAGAAACCGGTAATCATTTATGATGGTTCATAATAAGATATCATTCTTTTGCAGACCTCAATATACTCTCTCTATGTCTTCTGCATGATTTCTGGTCTTGATGCAATAATGTTTAACTTTTAGCACTACCTGCAACATCCTAAGAGCTGATAACAGAATGCAGTTGTATCATCATCCGTTTGATTTGGACAGCCAGAAGGTGAGACTGGCATTGGAAGAGAAGGACATTGATTATACATCTTACCATGTCAATCCCATAACTGGCAAGAATTTGGATTCCTCATTCTTCAAGATGAATCCTAGTGGAAAACTTCCTGTTTTCCAAAATGGTGCTCACATCATTTATGAGACTATTGATATAATCCAGTATGCCCTGTACCCCACACTTTTTTCATTATAGTTGACTTGATTAACTTTGAAAGAATGTTCATGTTTCTAAGGGCTATGTGGCACTTGAAATTTACTGAAGACGAAAAGAAAAATTGCTGACAGTGCTACTCTATACATAGCCATTGTTACTTTACAAAATTCTTATTAACGCCATTGGATTTTCAGGTACATAGAAAGAATTGCTGAGGTCTCCTCAGGGGCCCAGACTATTAGTTTCAGCGGCAGGGAGGTTATTGAATGGATGCGAAAAATACAGGAGTGGGATCCAAAATTTTTCACACTTTCTCATGTACCAGAGAGATACCGGATTTATGCTTCTAAGTTCATAAGGCGAGTGCTGATTGCTCGTATGTCTGAATCCCCTGAACTAGCTGGTGCTTACCATCAGAAATTGAGAGAAGCCTACCAGACTGAAGAAAAGTTGAAAGATCCAGATGTTCTGAGCAAAAGCAAGGAACATTTGGTTAGGCTTCTTGATGAAGTGGAAAGGCAGCTAAGTGAAACTCCTTATTTAGGAGGTCAAGAGTTCACCATGGCTGATGTGGTGCTCATTCCGGTGTTGGCTCGATTGGTGCTCTTGGATTTAGAAAATGAGTACATAACTGGCAGGCCAAACATTGCTGAGTACTGGGTTTTGATTCAGCAGAGGCCTAGTTATCGGAAGGTGATTGGTAAGTATTTTGACGGTTGGAGAAAGCACAAAACATTATTTAAAACATGGTGCGTTGTTCGTATTAGAAGTTTGCTGAAGAGGTACTAATGAAGTACATACATATTGCTCATAATTGGCAGAAGGAGGTTGAGCAAGGTTATACGTGTGTGTTTGTTGTAGAAAAGGAGGACTTACAATACATCTGTTTTCTTTTTTTATTCTGTTGTTTTTCAACTTTTTTGAGGGCTGGTTTTTTTTCTGTTTCTCTTCCACGATGGTGATGCTGGGTGCTGGAATAAGATAGCTAGGTTTCTTTGGATTTGTTGCTGGATTAGATTGGAGGGGCAACCCATTATAGAGGTTAGTCTTCAATGGTCTTTGGCCTCTTTACTAAAACAATATGTGGTTGCCACTGGCCATTATTATCTGTCAAACAAAAAGAAAAGAAAACAAGAAGAAAATAAATTTGTATACTTACATAATCAATTGCCAATTTCTGCTCCCTGTTACTGATATTGGAACTATGCCTTTTTGGAGTGTCTCTGCTTCTAAATGTACAGTAATTCTGATATTGTGAAGGCAATTACATCAATAAGGCACTTGACAGCAACTGTACTGGTTTTGTGCCTTCAAACAAAATCTGCCGGGTGTTATGCATTTCCCTTCTCTCTTCTTGAAGTATACTGGTATAGGAAGTTGGTATTTATGAGTTATTTTTAAGTATCTTATACTTACCATATATGAGAATAGTGAACCTTGAAAAGACAAATTTGATTTGTTATCAATCAAAATATTCTTTTTTTTTTTAACATAGCAATATTAAAATGTACCAAACGCCTCACAAGTAAGTTGAATACTCATGTTTATTAGTGTATGCGAGATCAGGGAGACGAGTCGTTTTCGAAGAAGAGTAATGTATATAATACACTATATGCGCTATACCTTGCTACATATATCTTGGACTGAGGATATTTTTTATTTTTTTAAATAAATAATTTAGTTCTTTAACTTTTAAGTTAAATAATTTAATTTTGTTATAATTGTGATTGAGATAATTTTATCTTTTTATAATTATAATTGAAGTAATTTAATCTTTTTAAAAATATAATTTAAATAATTTAATTTTTTACTCATTAAAAATTATTAATTTTTTGTGAAGTTTTAAGTCATAATTTTATGTATCTCAATTATTTTTTTACTTATAAAATAAATTTATATGATAATTATGTTATATTATAATAAAAAATTAAATTATCAGTGAATCATATCATATTAAATAAAAAAATTTAATAAATAAGAGATTAAATTATCTTAATTATAATTATAAAAAAATTAAATTATTTAATTTAAAAATTAAGTAATTAAATTATTTTTTTAAAATAATAAAAAAAACTAAAATTATTCGTACTCCTACACCTCGTTTTGCACGGTAGCATTATATGAAATTATGACTAAAATAATTCAATGGAGTTTTCTTTCTTAAAACTAAGGTACAGAAGGTCACGTTTTAGCCACATGAAAGGAAGCTTTTTTAGAGCCCGCCTTGTCTTTTTTTTTTTTTCGCTTGGAAATGAAGGAAAAAGAAACAACAAAGACACCTCTACAACGAAATGCGTCCTGTAAAGGCCATCCCCATGAGGTCCCTCAAAACCGGATAACCACAGGCATTAGGGGGCTGCATGAAAACTCTCGTCCCCAGTTACTGATCATGCCCCTGTTTAGCCAGACCATCCGCCACCCGATTTGCTCTTTATAAGCATGTTTTATCTGCAATTGCCACTGTCTGTCCATGATCTTCCTGATATGTCCGATTAAACTAGAATTTGGATGAATCTGAACACATTCTCCCCGAATCAGCCGTGGGACAGTGAATCAGTCTCCAGCACCAAGTTTCGCTCCCCAACATGCTTGATTATCGTATTGTAACTTTTTTAATATTTATAAAAATTTAATTTTTGACCCCCTTGGAGTTTTAGAAGAAATGTTGCGGTCATTCTAATTTATTGGGAAAGGGAGTTCTACGAGTAGGATTTTGAAGAAATTATTCAAGAAAATAGTTATTACATTTGTTGATTTTCATAATAATATATAATAAATATAATAATTTATATTTTTTAAGATCAAATTTGTAAAATCTTATCTGTATTAGAGCATGTTAAACTAAATTAATTTTATGAATTTTTTATATTAATTTTTTGTAAGTTGCTAATTATGCTGTAAGAAATTCAAGAATGATGAACGTGTCTAAGTCCGCAAGAAATGGAATTTGTTGTTTTTGAGATGCACAAGAAAGTATAAATATTATAACTAAAAAAACTATGTAACTAACATTATTTCCACTGTAAATAAAGTGAATCACACTGATAAGTATTTGGATGGTTGGAGAAAGCACAAATATGTAAACATTATTTAAAGAGGAAATTATTTTGACATTTCTTATGTTTTGTAGTTATTATACAAGACCTTTTTCTATGTTAAAAATTTGGATAATTTTTTTTAAAAAGTATAATAATTTCTCTTGAAGTAAACAATTTCTTTTAATTTAAATCTGAATTTTATAACTCAAATATATGAGGATACATACTTTTTTTTTAAAAGAATTAAAAATAATTAAAATTCCTAGTAGCAAAGTACCAATAAAAAATCAAATATATATCATTTATTTATATATAACTCAAACATATTTAACTCACTTTAAAAAATTAATTTTATAAGTTTAGTATAAGAAAAATATATTAATTAAATAATAATAAAAATAACTATAAAAAATTTTAAAAAAATTAAAAGAGATTTGTGTAGGTTCTTTCTCATCGTCCAGATAAAGCTCACATAATTAAGAACAATAGTAAAATTTTGTCCGAAGAAAATAATCACATGACTATGACTTCTGACTGAAAGAGCAAAATTTCTTTTCCTTCTGACTTGTGGCGCGCAAGTAAGAAGCCCTCTTCTTTTTCACGCCACCTCTTTTGGTCTGATCTTTTGCTATTCCACGCCCGACACATTCTATAACCCTTTGAATTTTTTCCAAGTTCTTTACTTGGTCAACAAAAGCCCCACTTCAAAAGGGACCCATCTAACGTTCGTACACGAGTTACGTTTAATCTAGCTAATAATTATATCGATTCGATTTGATACGTTTACAACCTTTGCAAGCTTTCCCAAAAGATCCAAGAAGGTTGGAATTTGAGAAAATTAGACTATTTTTTATTTGCATTTGGTACGGCCAAGCCAAAAATTCATGAGCGGTCGGTTATGCGCAACAAAAAAAGTGGTCGTCAAGATCACCCAAGAAAATGAAAGTGGCCGTCAAATTTATTATCCCGTGCCGTCAAACTACAATTTTTTTCTGTTTACTACTTTCGCTTGTTTTTTGACTCAGAGAGGTGGCAAAGGCAAAAAAATTTGGGCAAATACTTCGAAAGGTAGAACTGGGCCAATTGATGGATGACAGTTTTAGCTTTACATAAATCAACATGTCAAATTTGTAGTGCCAAAGCTTTTTTGGAACAAAGTCAAATGCTGAACTTGATAGTTTGGATGCTTTTTTCTCATGAACAAGAGCAATGCTTCAGCCCAAAAACAAAAACTATATCAAAAAGAAGGAAAAGAGCGTCGTCAGCTTTTATGTTTTTGTAATTTTATTTTTACATGACTTTTTTCACATAATTCTTATGCGAATTCTTTCAAGTAAAAATGACTTTTTTCATGCTTAAGTAATGGAGAATAGTGCTCTCAAAAACCTAGGTTTACTAAATACTCATAAAATATATTATGAGATGTTAAATATATTAAGTTTTATAGTTTAAATTATAAAATTTAATCAATTTAATAATTTAAATTTTTATAAATTTTAATTAGTAAAAATAGGATTACTGTTAAATAAAAAATAAGAAAATATGAGAAAACTTGCATTGCTGGTTACTTACTTTTGAAGAATAGAGAAGACGATAAAGTGGGACGTGTATACATATAACACCACTGGATATGTTGTTTTCAATTGGTTCAACTTGATGTATACCAACATCATCTCATTAAAAAAAGAAAAAGAAAAAGAAAGCAGGTGTTCATGTTCTACACGAAGCTCCAGCTGATTTGAAGCTTTTGTTCTTTTCTGATGTTTTAGAGATCTCCTCTGAGAGATCCACTTCTGTTTAGTCTTGTTTCTTTCTTCTTGTTTTGGGCGTTAAGCCCCTCATTGTACCAAAAAATACAAAAAAAAAAAAAAAAACCTACCTACATGTTCTACCAACTTGTATTCGTAGAGATGACAGTTGAAATAAACAAAACTTGAATTGTTGTTGGAATGCGGCTGTCCATCCACATTTCATCATCAAATAGGATCTTAATTTGTTGCTTAATTTGTACGTGTAGTTTTTGGCTCCATTTATGAGACAAGTGATCATTTTAGGCTCATGCCAAACCTCTCATCTTTTTTTTTTTTTTTTTTTGGTTCTTTTTGGGTATCCTGTATGCACAACTATACGTCTACTTACATAACTAATTAACATTTTTCTTCTAATCCACAATTAAGAATCGTCATTTATGCTACATTAACTAACGTGACTAAAAGCAGTATATCAACTTTTACCCATTAAGAAATAAGAAAAGTTATTTTTACACCAAATGCAAAAATTTTTAAATCAATTAAATCTCATAATTTAATTTATAAATCTTAATAAATTTAATAATTTAAATTTAATAAAAAGTTATTTAAAAATAAAAAAATTGTTAGCATTATTGTTCTTGCGTCTAATGGATAGACTTACGTATGTATAAATGAAGAAATGAGTAATGTTAGTTTCATAACATTAAATCTACGTTTTTCTTACGTTTTCTATGTGGCTTTGTGATAAGCGAGAGATCAATTTTGTTTTCTTTTCATCTCAAATTGCATTTCCTTACAATTCTGGCAACGTAGACAAAATATGGAAGAAAACGTGCAGTACTAACATTTTCGTGAAGAATTAAGCGATCTATCACTAGAAAAAAATCATCGATTATCAACATATTTTTTAAAAAGAAAATTTATTGATAATATAGTATTATTGACGAATTTTCGAAGGAATATTCTATAAAATGGGGATGCCGGTGTCTGTGAGAGAGAGTGAGATAGGGGAAAAGTTGACTGCGGGAACGAGTGAAAATGAGGAGGGAGACATCTTGGGATAATATTAACAGTTACCAACATATGGACACGTCGCTAGCTATTAAATTAAACAGTGCATTTGAATTTTTTCATTATTGACGGATCAATCATTCAGTAATTAAAAATTCCAACTTCACTAGGCATGGAAATGACACCCAAATCAAATTGTATGCAAATTTTTTTATTGAAGGATTCAAATCTATTAGTAAAAAAATTGCCCATATGAAATTTATCTGAATTTTTATGGCTTTTACGTCAAACTTGTAGGTATTGATTAGTCAAAACCCATTTATCTTTAGATTATTTGTCACAATATTATCAACGGACAATTCGCCAAAAAAAAAAAAATTTCCCACTGAACAACAGAAAATGTTTTGTCGAATTTATCAATGGATACAATATTATCCTTCAGTTATATTACCGACATATCACTTCTTTTTTTGTTCCGAGAACTTATCTGTTGGTAACGTGGTAAAATATTGCCACCGAGTGTTTTTCCACCATAATCAACAAATTTCTTGTAGTGTATCTCTTCAGTTGAAAAAAAAAAAAATACTAGAAAAAGTGATCCTGAAGTAAAGGGCACAGCATATCTTCGGAAATTCCATTGCTTCCAATTAGTTGGATTTTGATCACAGAAGTCTTCATTTGAGAGCTGGGGAACCAGTGCAGGGCACAAAGCGAGAGTGCAACAGAGAATAAAAGAATAGGACTGAAGAATATATCAATATCGTAATTATCAAGAAGTTTGTTGTTATCCTTGCATCTGCAACAATATAATCACCCGACCGTCATCGGTGTGAAAAAGAATAGAGATGAATGAGTCCTTGACACGTACAGAAACTAGCCAGGATGAGATGATTGTAATGCACGCCGAGAATTCAGATGCCGTCCATGTTATCAATTTTGGGTTGATCTTGTTCGATCGGTGTACTCCCATTAATACTCTGTTGTATACTGTTAGAAGTCTGCGTTTCAATCAAACAGGGACGAGGGAATATGGGCGAAACTCAAACCTTATCTTATTTTATTTTTCCTTTAATTACTTACTATGGGGGAATGGAGGCTAGGTTATACCTTCGTCTATATTAAAAAAAGCATTGGCTTTTCGGTAATACTATAATTGTTTTATCCACATTAGTAGAATTTTTTTACCCGTAGAATTAATGCACCATGAAAAAAAGCAAATGAGGCTGGCAACAAATAATTCTAACTGTGCACAAATTTCGGGGGCTTGCCTAATGTTGTCTCCGCCATTTTCTCTCATCTTTTTTGAAAATATGATATCATTTCTCATTTTTTTAATTTAAGTAAATTTATTTATACAAAAAGTTTAACTGACTCTCCGGAGCTCACATTTTTGGTACAATTGAAAGCCAAACAATGATATGTAGAATAAATCTCCCTGCCATTATTCTCCACCATTGAGTTCGACTCCCTAATTTCTTCTCTTCTTTCTTCTTTTTACTATGCTTTTCTCTTTTTGAGTGTTAATTGCAGAATTTGTGTATCTCTGTCACGTAATAAATAATGTTAAAAAAATTACTTCTTTGTAGTATTATTTGACATCGATAATTTTTAATTGAACGAAAGATATTCTGATGAGTTAAAAATTATCTATCAATTAAAGTTATAAAGAGATAAATTTATTTAAATTAAAATGAGGGATGAAATTATACTTTAAAAAATATGAAAAATTAAAAGCAGCATTGATCTAATATTATATGTAACATTGTACAACTAAATTTATATACAAATGGTTTTTCCATTTGTTTTATATATGAACTACAGTACGTATAGAACTGATATATTGGAATTGAAAGAATAACTTCGCTCTACAAGGACCAAATTGTGTTATTTTTAATTAAATGACTACAAGTTCAAGTAGCAGATCACATAATCTCCGATGGCACTAATTAGCACTACCCAATACCAAATTATCAACGATTGAAAGTATAATAATGTTACATGGACCCAAGCTGTGCTTGCACCAGTGACAATCGCCTTGAAGTAGAATATTAGTTTACTCCATTCTTCACACTTACACACTTTTTTTTTTTTTAATACAAAAGTTTAGTGTAATTGAGCTAGGAGAAATTATTTCATTCTAAGATTAAGATGTACCATATCTGTTAACGAGAATTTATAATAATACTTACATATATATATATATAGACACACACACACACGAGGAGGTAGATCATCTTGAGCTGGTAATGCACGATCAACTGAACTGTCTCAAAGACTGTCTAAGACTTTTTACGAAATCTTTTGCTGCCATGCAGTACTCCTGGTCCATCTGCAAGAAAACGAAAATTACTGTGACGAGTTTGTTTTAGCAAATATTAGAGTTTAACGAGAGGAAACATAATTAGAATGTAGTTACATGAGCAACAATAGTTATATGAAGAGTGGTAGTCCCAAAGGGCAAAAAGCTGCTACTCTGAACGGTGAGGTGAAGTTTCTCCAATTGGGTGAGTAGGGTTGCCGCCGTAATCCCATTATGTTTCTGGCAGTGGATTCTGATGAGCACGTCTTTACCGGAAATGCTTGCTTCGATCTCGGGGAGTGGCCGGTCGAGGCAGCTTTCAGAATTTTCATCCGGGGAGGAGCTGTCACCGTCGGCAAAGAGAACAGATCTCTTCACAAATACAGCAGATTCCACAGTCCTCTTGGCTACCTGTTCCTCCAGAGTATTCACGCGTTCCTGGAGTTGTTTCACATATTTGGTAGCATCTCCCAGCACTGTAGCCATGTCCTTCTGCGAACATTATAAACAATAAGCTGTAAATTATTCAAGTGTAACACACATGCATACAATTATATATATACATTCATGTGTCGAAGTTTATATATGGTGCATTGCATGAGATTTAGAGGTTAAAGAATAAGCTGCTGGCTATACAGATAGCTTAAATATTATTAATTAGAGGTTGGTTAGTACCTTTTTGAGGTCAGGAAGAACGGCCGAAAGAGCTATCAACCTCTGGCTGAGCTTCTCCCTTCGTTTTCTCTCAGCCACTACGTGATTTTGAGCTTGGACAGGATTTCTGGTAAGAGTGGCAGCCTTGTTGTTGGATGCTTTATCGTATTTGAGGACAATTTTGTCGTCGTCTTGGTAGGCGCCTTGAGAAATCAAAGGTGCAAAATCCAAGTTGTCGCCCAAGGCATTCTCGGTTTTAGTGTTGACGGGGGAATCGACGTTGTAGGGTTGCTGGGTAGCCAACGCGGATGCATTACAGATGTCAAAAGAAATGACTTGGGAGGATGAAGAGGCTGCAGGCTTGGTGCTAGTGGTGGAAGAGTTCCGGTGAGCGGTCTTGAGCTGCTTGGTGGGTCTTGGTGGCGCCATCGATTGCTGATCAAGGCTTTCAACAGGGAAAAAATTCTGTGCGCTTTTGGAGTCGAGACACTTATAATCTCTGGCATAGTGATAGCTCTCCCCGGAACCGGACAAATAGGGCAAGTCAAGCTCCTGAAGCGGGTACTCGAAACAGTGCTCCATCTGTTACTGATGAAACAAATTAGTCGGATCCTGTATTCCCTGTTAGTTTCACACATACATACATAATTTAATTCTAACAAACTTGTAAGTTGGATGATGAGTTACAATATATATATATATATATATACACACACATATTGAAGCAGCAAACACAATAAGTTGATTAATTAGATCTGGCGTGCTTACGAATTCAGGGAGGTACTTGGTGTTGGCGGACGCATGCAATTTCCATCATCAGCTCTGAATTATCATGTAGTTTCCTTAATTAGAATTGGGATAGATAGATAAGGAACGACGCTGCAAATTCATAAAGCAGTAAGAAAAGAATAGAGCAAAAATCTTACATAGAATAGATTTGTGAAGAAAAGAGCGAAGAGCGATGGATCGATGGAGACGATGAGGGAAGTTGGGATCAGATATTTGTCGTTGTGACTTTATGTATGTAAGGGGGTCCCTACAGCATAGCACGTGTTAAAATGTCTGGTACTTTTCTCTGTTGGTAAGTTGTTACTGTTGTCATGGAGGCGCTCTCCTCTCTTCGCTTCAGTGCCCGCTCAGTGCGCTCACTCCCTTGGGTCAAATTCCGAGCTCTTTCCGCACCAATGAGCACTGTGAAGACAAAGGGGCCCCACCAGCGTCAATTCCTTTTTTTTGAATCAAACTCAAAAGAACCCGTGTTGGTAACTGTGGTTAAGGAAATCTTTCTCTGTCCACGAAGGTGATTCACTAACTATGGTTGATAAATATCCTAATAAAATATAATCTAGTCAAGGATTTATTTTATTGTTTATTATAAACGTAAAATCTCATTAAAGACATTCTTTCTCCATAGACATTACTCTCTATAAATAAAAAAATTGTATTAAGCTAAAATACATTTTTATATTTTAAAATTTACATTAATTTTTAATTTATTCAATTGACTATTCAGATTTTTATACCATTATTAATTGCACTAAATCTTGCTCTGAGCCGTTTATGATATATTAAGACAATTTTCTAACATCAATATATTTTGGATTTCTAAAATTTGTATCAATTTTTTAATTGAGTCTTCATAATTTTAGTTTTTTTTTAGAATTTTTTATTCAGGAGATACAGTTCCGTAGAAAACTAATTTGGTCTAATTAATGAAATGCAATTAAATATTTTATTTAATTTACTGATTTATAAATTTATGAATAAAAAATTTTGATGAATAATTTATTAAAAACATTTATTATTCGATAATATTAAAATTTTTTAAAATGCATAAAATGATCGCCTTTTGGCATCTTGTATGATCATCAACTCTAAACCAACTTGTACATAACAATAATTAATATATTGCTTTTTGCTGTTACAATTTGAATTATTTAATCATAACTTATATTTTAATAGTATAGTAATATTTATTACTTTTTTTTAATGATTGTTCTTTCAAAATTTTGAATTTAAATTTGAGATTTTGTATGTATTAAATGAATTATTAGTGACTACACTTTTAATTAAAAAATTTACTTAACGACGTATTGCCATATTGTATTGGGGTTGCGGTAGAAAGAGGCAAACAATGATGCTGTGGCCAAAACAGGATCAAAGCACCTTGTTGGTTTGCCATCGTGATTCATGACCCAAAGGGGCTAATCCCTAATTGGGTTAACCTAATTATAAGAGACGCCGTCAAGTGCGCGTTTGTCAATGAATTATAGTTCACACAACGCAACGTCAAGGTCTTAAAGGAAAGCTTGTGTTGTGTATGTCGATTAAATTTACAAGTGAACAAGGACAACCCAACCTGGCATGTGTGTATCACCTGATAAATGAGATGGAGCTCCACGACACAACACCACTTTATATATATAATTATGTTATTCTCAAAAATTAAATTATATTAAAATTTAAATTTAAATAATTAATAAATTTTATAAATTAAATCATAAGATTCATTAAATTTAAATTCAACATTAAATTTTGCATGAATTAATAAACTTATTTTAGTACGAGTTTACTTACTCCTTTGTATATGTTAGAAAAATTATTATAATGAATCTTACCTAAAATTTTTATATAAATTAAGATTTTGTTTGTTTTAAATTTACTCGTATCTTTTATTCTTATATAGGATTTGTCGTTACGATTTACTAACCTTGAACTTGGCAACATAGTTAGTGTTCTAATCATAATATAGATACCATTATTGACTGTTAGATCATAAATACGACTATTAGATATCAGATTATAAATATAGTTGTTACTTTTTTTGTAGATATGAAGATATTAAAAAAAAAATTTATTTATAAAATTTTTCTCTAATAAGCATGTAATGTTTTTCTACACTTTTATTCTTTTTAAATATTCATCTCAAAGTTTATATAAGCTTGATAAGCTCATCTTTTATAATATGTTTGATAGATATCAGAGAAGACACTAAATATTATTACTTTGTCCATCGTCGAACTTACCGAATCACCGAGCCAACTTGTCCATTGATGATAGGTATGAGGGTGCGACGGCCACTTCATTTACTTGAGCGAGGAGCATCGCACCCGGATGATGTGAATGAAATTAGATATCAGTCAAGTAACTAATCCAATACAATAATTCTAGAGTAAATTACATTAATCTCTTTTGAAATATTTAATTATGACACTTCATCCTATTTTTATTTAAATATAACACTCTACCTCATTTACTTAAATATTAATTAAAAAAAATATATATATATATTAATAAAATATTTAAAAAATATATTAAATCAAATTTTATTCTAATTTTATTTAAAATTATACTTTAATTTAATTAACTATTTTAAATAATTAATATCTTAATAAATTATTTTTTTAATTAAATAATTATATTTATTGTAAAATATAAATTTAACTATGTGATCATGAAAAAAAAATTTAATACAAACATAGAGGCATCTTGGGACTGGGTTTATTTAAGAAAAAAATATAGAGTATAATTAGTCTTATTTTTTGCTAACTAAACTCATCTTAAGATGCCTCTATATTTGTATTAAATTTTTTTCTCATAATCATACACATTATTAAATTTATATTTTATAATAAATATAATTATTTGATTAAAAAAATATAATTTATCAAAATATTAGTTATTTGAAATAATTAACTAAGTTAAAATATAATTTTTAAGTAAAATTAGATTAAAATATTAATTTAATATTCTTTTTATGAATATTTTATTAATATTAAGTATATTTTTAAATTAATATTTAAATAAATGGGATGGAGTGTCATATTTAAATAAGAATAAGTTAAAGTGTCATAATTAAATATCTCAAAAATAATTAATGTAATTTACTCGTAATTCTATCATTCATGTAGTTTCATACCTGCAAAGCGGAATTGAATAAATTCATTAAATTACCTTTGTCTCGCTACGACGGCACGGCTCAAGCAATTTGTCTAGACAATGCAGACTGTTTCGTTCTTTTTTCTACCATAAAAAGAATGATAAATTGTTTAAATACACATATAATATTTTAAATTTAAATTTAAATAATTTTAAAATAATATTAAATATTATTGGATCATTAAAAATTAGCACTGCTCCATTATCTTTTTGTTTACAGAGATGAAGAAGCGCCTCATGCATGATTTGGATGTAACACTTTGTTAATCCATTCAACAAATGCATGTTGCCTCCAACATGCACCGACGCCTTCCAGCTCTTACCCTAAAAGTTCGTGAGTCGTTAACCCTGAATTTAATTTTTTTTTTAAGTTAAAAAAATTTAAACTTAATTCTAATCTTATAAAATTAATAGTTAAATAAGTTAATCGTATTGATTAACTTTGAATTTAATTTTAAATTTTAAAATTATTAAAATAATTATAAATTTAAAATTTTTATTTTTAAGAATAATTTTTTTATTAAATTATTTTAATTTTAATTCTTATATTATATAATAATTATTATTTTTTATTTCTAAAATTTTTATTTTTTATTATTAACTTAAATTTATTTTTTTATACTAACAATTACAAATATTTTTTTATTAAATAATAATTATTCAACTTTAAATAAATAAAATATATTTAAATTATAAAGATGATCTCATACAGAATGAGTGGGTTTCCGTTGTTAAGTTGGGTCATAAATGGATCACTATAGTAAATTGGAAGTAAAAAAGAAAAAGGTTGAAAGTTTCAAAAAAAGAAGCATACTAGCCCGACACTGTCCAGACTAACCTAGTTAGGTCCTAGGTTAAAATGGGCCCAAGTTAAAAAAATTTGAATTTTTTTGAGTTAAAATTTTATAAATTTAACCCTTTATTTTTTTAAATGAATCTGGGCAAATCAAGTGATTCAGAACAAAATTGACAACTCTACGCAGATAACTCCACACCCTACAATTTCATGTCACTTTTGGGCCCTAGCAGTATTGAGCTTAACCCACACCGAATGCCTACCACTTTCTTTTTCTTTTTTTTTTTTTTTTACGAACGGTGGCAGTAGATATAAGCTACACCCATTGTACCGGGCAGGGTGCCGTCCACTTTTATCTCTAATAACTTGTATCAAATCATTATAATAAATTTTTATATCAGTATTTACGTGTCGGAATCAACTTCTTATTTTTTATATGATAAGAGAAAGCAAACTTTCTGACACATAAAATCTCAAATTTAAACTTAAAATTTTGTAAAAAAAAAGTTTCAAAATAATAATCTGTTATCAACTGTACCATTAAAAGTTCTTATGGTTGTTAACCAAAAAAAAAAAGTTCTTATGATTAAAAACTCCTTTCTTTCTCCTTGAACGTTCTTTTTTCTATAAATTTGTACATAGTTTTTTATTTGTCCCGAACAATGTCCTTTTGTTGCAACAACGATTTAGAGTCAACATTGTGACATAGACCATAAAAGTTATTTTTCAAGCTGTTTTTCCTCTTTTCTTTTGTCGAGTTCAATCTAATAGATGTACATCAAATGTGTTGAAGATCTAGCGAAGATGGGCCCTTTCCAGTAACGAAGGAATTGATAAGTCAAAGGTTTGATCCCCGCGTTTCTCAATTCTGATATTACTCTGTTGTTGCTATAGCCAAAAAGAACAACGAAAAATAATACTTGCACCAAGCAAGTCTTCACACACACCACATAATGTAGATAGAAAGAAGAGTGAAGGGAAATAATTTGAATTTAAGAGAAAGAAAATGAATTGAAAATATGAGTGTGTAAAATTTGTGTAAAGTAAGTGTGTACAACTATCATTATTCAAGACAACATAGACCAGAACTTACTGCATGGTATACAGAAAGCGCGAACATAGCAAGTGATCCTGAAGAACATGAGAGGACCAGGATTGAAAATGGATAAAGCAATATCTCGTTGCACCGGCGCACAACTGAGGCCATGATCGCATCACATAATCATCTTCAGGATTTCCAATCGCAAGTTTTGTTACAAGGTCTTTCATTTTCAAACTAGAATCTTGGCCCATCTGCAAAGTAGTGATCATTGAGCTTTAAAATTTTGCCCGCATAAAATAGATATATGAAGTATGAACAGATTGAATCCAGCGAAGCTTTAGTGTTGTTTAACAATTCACAAAGGGTAAGATTGCAGATGATTTACAGAAAAAAGCAACGAAGGAAGAATAACTCGTGTGGAACATGCATGCATGAGTTTGGTAATAAATATTTCTCCCTGAAATTTTTATATACTATCGATGGAGCTCAAGATAATCCAGTATAAGGAGTCAAAACCAGGGCAACAAAATACCAAAAGATTATGACCTTGTGAGCTACTGATTATGCACCATCTCGATTTGAGTGTCAAAATGTCTTTCATCTCCTTACAGATATACGAAAAACGAAAAGAGAAAAAAGGAAAAGAAACAACTTAACAATGCCGTAACATCCAAAATTTACCATAATTCCGTGCCTTTTCTTCGGTTGCTCAGTAACCAAATTGCATATGCCACTAGGCAGGAGTATTGAACTAACCAATATGACCAGATTTCTCACTGAATTGTTTCAAGTTCCTGATGCTGGAATAGGTAAAAAATACTAAAGCAAGTTGTACAACTAGGAAGACCAACGAAAAATGTTGAAAAAATTCAATAATTTTCGAGGCAGTAGATTAGCCTCATAACTCATCAGCAGATAAAATCGTTTCATCCTAATTCTTCAAGACATTATGTGATAGCAAGAGATTGCATGGATTGTTTCAAACAAAAGTTAATAGATATTAACGCAATTTATGCTATCATAAATTGAAGTAGTTATTTTTTAAATATTAAACAGGATTAGAAGGAAACTAGACATAATATTCATCATATTTAAACTCTCAATTATATGATAGCAATTGGCAATAGGTAGCACTTCAATCCTTTTCTTCAACTAAAAATAAACAAGATGACAGAATATCCAAGACAATTGCACATCATCTAAAGTTCACACATAATCACGGATTTAAGAATATGGTTTCATTGAATATTTAAAAGAAAAGGAATAATCTTTGTTTCACCAATGAATTACAGACACATCTTTTCCGTTTTCACAGAGGATTATTTAAGAGAATCACCTACCTCTTGAATGTTGGGGCAAAAGCAGAGAGTCGAATAGTTCAACTTTCCCCCAGGTTGGTGTAGAGATTGACAAAGGGATGGAAGAATACTGAAATTGAATGAAATTTCACTGAATAAAAGATTTAGGAACAAATGAATTGATGGTACATTGATGTATGAGAAAAAGACCAAAAAAAAATCTTCTTCCTGTGATCAATGTTGGTTTTCCCGCAGCAAATGCTACTAAATATTATTGCCACCATTTTCCACCCTACAGTTTGCGTCCTCCGGATAACATAGAACTTTTGACCCATTTGGTACATCTACACCTATACTACACATACCATCCCTAGAGTTGTCCCCATTAGATCCCCATGTATTCCTCCTGAACCATGGTCGATTTATTTTTGGACTATTCCATTTCTGCTGCCTAAAGTACCTCCTACCCAAATCAAATGAGGAATCCTTCACTCGTTTAGAGATATGGTTATAGTCCTCATACAAAAGGTATGTGTCTTCAGGGTTAGCACCAGTTGTGCCGGGTGTCATATCATCCAAGCAACAACTAATTGGATCAGTAGTACACAACCGCCCAACTGCAGCTGGCTGATCAATTGTCATAGCATCAGTAGTATTAGAAGGTCGACAGTCTTTCTTATCCCGTGGATATGGGGGTAATGGAGGAAAAGGAATGAAAGGCAAGCCTGGTGCAGTGACCCAACTCTCCAAAATTTCACCATAAGGTGTTCCAAATTGTTGGACAACGGACAATGGCATCCCATACGAGACAGACATGCGGGAGTTAAATTTCTCCTTTGGATGCCCAATGACTACATCAGAGGGACACATGGAATAGCCTGCATTTTGCAAAGCGAGATCACCAGGTTTTAGCAAAACATTTGATGAACCTGTGCAGGGTTGAAGTGGGCAGGAAAACCCTGGTGGAACATCCTCAGGAATGTTCTGCATTCCATCTACAGAGTTAATAGCTGCATCAACTTGCCTACCAGAGTCACTTTTTTGTTCCTTTTGCTGATGAGGCATTGAATCTGAATTTGCCTCTGCTGGTTGATCCCATCGACTTTTACGCTTGCGTCTTTTTGGCCCACTGATTTCACAACCATGTAGAGGTGGTGCAGAGCAGTGCTCTAGGGCACCAGCATCTGTTGAATTTGTCACAAGCTTTGACTGCTGGACACAATCTACTGCTTCTGTAGGTCTTACATCCTGCTCACGCCTATGATTGTGTGATGCTGAGAATCTATTGCAGTTGAAACTCCTGTGGGATTCCACTCTACTATCATCCCTGTCCATATAGCCATGCTTCCTGACAGGTCTAGGAATCCATCTATCCCGGAAACTTCGAGCAATTTGATGGACCTACATGCCCCAAACAAAGTAACAAAAACAATCAAAGATTCAGATCCTCAAAGAAGAAACAAATACTCCCCTGGGATAAACAAGAAACACACAACATGGTTTAGTTACAACAAACTCAAAGGCAGAAACAAACGAGTTGCAATAACATTTACCTGTTTGTCATCATGCTCAGTGAGAGACAACATTGACTCTCTAAAGCTGCATATTAAACATATTATTAGGAAAGGAGAAAAAGCACAGACACCAATATCACAATTTTTAACTGATTCATTAAGAGAACAAGCATAACTTCTATCATTCTTGACGTGAAAAATAAGTAAAACTTCACTCCAAGTCAGCTCATCACAGGAGCAAGCAGTTTTAAGATTTGGCAGTGACAAAATTTAGCCTCCACATTCAAGATTAAAGACACATAAACTAACACCACACTACCATAAATAGAAAGTGTCATGTTGATTCTAATAATAACAAATGGCGTAACTGTCAATAGAATTAAACAAAAGATACACGAATATAACAGAGCATACAGGAAAACTTTTCCTAATAGGAAAAAAAACATTTATAACATTCTAATACAATTTCAATATTTCAAGAAGAACTGGAATATTATATACACTTTTGCCTTATGATTAAAAAAAAAAAAGTTACATCAATAATTCTCTAATAAATGTTATTGTGGGAGGAAAATACCAAAATAGGGCCAGACAATAAATTATCTACCACTCTCCCACCTAAAAAAGAGAAAAAAAATATCTTTTACCTGCACTGATAGGGGAAAATATCCAGCATGTTTCTTACTTAATTCACAACAAGAATTTTCCCTTTTCAATACCTTTTCTCATTCATTATACCATACCCAATTAAAAGAAAAAATGAAGGGAACAAATCATGACATAACTTTATTGCCTCATTAATATTCAGCTCCAGTGAACAACAAAACCAATTTTTGTACAATTAGTTCAGTGAAAATACAGAGAATAGGAATAAAATGAGATTTTCTAACCTCTCCATTCCCTGACAAGGGGGGCCACAATTAATATTTTCAAATGTCAATATCTTGCTTGCTGCCAAGTACTCCAAGACCTGCAAAAGAATGTTAATCACAAATGTGCCCTTTATACTCTTAATAATCACTTCCCTTGAAGAAAATGAGAAGGCAAACAAAAAAATTAATATAACGTAATTAAAAAAAAAAAAGCAGAGAATTTGGAGTGATCAAGAATCAATTTATTAGAGTATGGTACATTCGCATCTGTAAATATAGCTAACAAAAAGAAGCCATCCCTACATTCTAACATTCAAACTAAATGACTGGAAAAGTACATTCAGTATGCAAATGCCAGTTCAGATAAATATCAAATTGCTCTTAACTTAGGATATTGGCTAAAACCAAGTAGGTTTAAAAAAATATCTTCATAATCTTGATGGACAGGGTTGACAGCATCATAACCAAGCATATAAAATGCAGTAGATTTTTTTTGGGATATATGTGTGTGCGTGTGTACAGTGAATTTGACACAATAATTATATGTATTTTTTGTTATTATTGAAGAAAGATGCAAGCATTGTGATGAAGATGCCTTTTAAACTCTCTATGCCATTAGATCCTCCTCATTTTAGCACCCCAGGTTAGTTAAAGGGGCTACAAAATTAGAAGATAACAGTTAAAAGATTGCACTACTACACGACCTTTCTCCTTTACTAAGTTACACTCCTTCCATCTAAAACTATGAAGAGGAAAAAGAAGAAAATTCCTGATGTTTCTTACCTCAGAAATAGATTGCCACTAATTAATGTCTAATACACAAAAAATTAAATGAAAATTCAACAGTTAAAGGAATGCACAACAAAGATTCTATAATTGCTATTTACAGTAGACTTCATTAAGCATGCAGGTAGCTAAATATCCAATTCCATTCAGCATTGATACCAGTGACCTGTAGTAGTTTAAGAATAATGGATTTAAATATACACGATCTCCTAAAAAATGGAGATGACAAGTAAAATATGAGTAGTTTTCCATCTAAGCACCTTTAGAAGCTTTCGCAATATAGGAGTTTTTTTGAAGTCCCGCCTGTACTGCTTCATTATGTTATGCAACATCTGTAAACCTGAAAGACAAAGTCATCGTCATTCTTCAACACAGTCATGGCCAAAAGTATGACAAATACCCTATATATAAAGGGAAAAGAATTGCATTGGTAAGCAGTGAGTATACACGTTACCATTTTTGTTAATAATATCATTCAGCACTGCTCTAGATTTTGTTTTCAGAAGGGCATCAAGGATCATGGAAATATCTCGGTTGCTGCAACCAAATTGTAGATTCCTTTACAAAATATATACATGTGTATTGGGCATGAATAAGAATAGTAAAACAAATATTAAATGAATTAAAAAGCAAAATGATGAAAAGAAACGAGAGAGAACCTCTGAATTGCTTCACCATTAATCCTATCACCTGATGCCACAGTGAGAAGAAGCAGCTTCAAGTAGCCTTTGGTGGCATCCTGTAACAAGGAGGGGAAAAAGCTCTAATAGTTAAAAACTGATGAGATTACAAACCTACCCAGGAAGCAAACCCCAGTATACCTCCAATATAAGGGCATTTAGGAGCACGCAACAAAATGAAAGAAAGACACAAAGGTAACACACATCAGAAGCAGTGTACATCACTAACCCAACCTAAGATGTAAGAAGGACTTTGTATGAAGTGTAAAGCAGGAACATGAGTTATGGAAGAAGAAAACCAAACCAAAATGCAAGAAATGAGAATAGATTCCATCTCATACTATTTTGATTTAAGAACTTAAAACTGATTATAACATAATTAAGAATAATAAATTGCAGCAGTAGAGGTCGAAGTTTCTTGTTTCCTAACATCACCAAACCAATATTAACTGTAGGAAAGCACACTGAAATGCACATGCAGACATTGCTTCGCATAATTGTACCTAATTCAAAATATATATTAATTAGTTAAGCAAAGGTTCATACCTTTCTTTTGCTGATTCCTCCATCTCCATCTAGCAACTCATTAAGCTTTTCCTGGACTGCAGGCATTGAGAAAGATAAGCCCATCATTACAAGTTGTTTATGTAATGGGTTCCCAATATGAAATAGGAAAACAAACCTGCTTCAAAACGGCCATTTGAAGAACCTTCCACTATTTTTTTAAGTTTTATGGATGACACCAGCAATCTGTCAGCAACTACTTCAGATTTGAGGCCATTTGGAGAATAAGCATGCACTTTTCCCTTCTTAACATAACTGTTTAGTCGAGAAGTCTTCATAAGCAGATGTGGTTCTGAAAAATCATGCCTGCCTTCAACGACTTCAGACTTGGATTTCCCAGTTGTAGTGGAAGAAGTCCTTAATCTTTCAGAGGAGGAAGTTTTCTCCACAAGCTGTGTTACATCCTTCATTTGTTGGGATATTTCTTCCACTAGAACAGAAGATGGAAACTTGCCCTTAGAGTCCTCAACTTCTAATAAGCTGTGCAACTGGGAAACATCAGAGGCAGGGTTCATAGAACTCTCTTTCCCTGTAGTACCATCTAGTCCTACTGTAGTTGTAGATTTGTTTGACACATCCCTGTCGTTTAACCTAGCAGTCTGCTTATTAACATTATCAAAATAATTAGGTACGGGAATACTGTCTTCAATTTCACCATCTTCAGTAAGCATCACCGGTTCTGGAAATTCTTCATCTGAATCACTTTGAATGATCACTTCAGCATTAAGTGGATCGCCACCAATATAGCCTCGACATTGAGGTGAATCACAATAACATTTTTTGGCAGCAGCACCAAAAACCCTTACATAGTTGTAATCAAATGTCACCTCTTCATTCTGGGGTAGGTAGAGGAAAGAACTTAGCTTGGCACAGAATGAATACTTAGAGATGTTTGAGGTCCAAAGAAAATATACAGCAATTATGTTTCATATTTCAAACTCATAAGACTAGGCAATAGGACCTCAAAGTTCACCATTCTAAAAACATAAAATCCTCATCTACTCTCCCCACCTCACCCCCTCCCCCTCAATTTGCTCCATAACTATTTTTTTTTTCTTATATCATTATGCCAATGAGAATCATATTTCTCTGTTTTCATCAACTAATATATTCAAAAAAGAATCTCGATCAGGAAGAATGTAAATGGTTAACGTGAGCATTAATCAAGCAATGCTTTTCGATAGGAAAACAGCAAAGAACAACTAAAATACCAGCTATATGTGATCTTCATAAAAAAATGGGCCATAAATCCTAAATATGCAAGATATTTTCTTCTGTCTGAGCCACTAAATGTAATAACTTTTGTCAACTTTTTCCTTGTCTCTACTCTCTTTCTTCTTTAAATAATTATTTTTTCATCTAAAATTCCTATTATATTTAAGATTCTAATCCCTCTAGGAATTTCCACTTATACAGGAGCTTGATAATAGAAAAACTAGGAAATTACAACCCCTTCTACTTTTACTTGATTCTACTTGTCTTTCCTCCAAACCCAGATAGGAGAATTTGGACTCTTCGTTCAGGCAGGTTTTGTTAGTTTCTTACTCATTCTCCTACTGGAGAGACATTTCTTCTTTGGAAGCCCAATCAGAAATCAAAACTCATACGCTTAGATCTTTTGTTTGGACAGCAGTGCTCAATAGGATTAATACCTATGATGTGTTGACAATGCCCAAACACCAAACAGCAGTTTCCCCCAATGTGTATGTTGTGTCAGGCTAGTTGGGAAACAAGTGCCCAATAATTTTTACATTTTCAGCAGCTGACAGTACACTAGGAAATTTTGGTGAGTATTGGGTGTGTCCTTCCACCTTAAAGCAGTTTCGCAATAGTCATAATGTTTCAAAGGTTTTGGCAAGGATAAGGAGGCTAAAACTTTGTGGCAGCATGCGGATTATGCTGCTCCCTCAAGTATCTTGTTGGAGAGTGTCTAGATGAAGAGAGCAGCCCAAGCCCACTATTTTAGTCAGCCCAAATACATGGGAGCTTGTTAGAGGAGAGATAATTCTGTTAGAGCAGATCAGTTTGCGTGGAAGGACACAGACACGTGGAGTGTACTATGGTATATAGGGTGCTGGGTAGTGCGTTTGCTCTGGGCTGAGTAGTATTCTCTCCCATTGAGTCCTGGAAAGCCTAGTCTATCTTGTTCAGTTATCTTTTCTTACTCCTCATTTTTTTTTTTTTTTTTTTTTTTTCTGGTTCTATTTCTGTAAGACTGAAGCATTCTCCATTGGAGATTTGTTCTCAGACCTCTGTTCGACTGGATTAATAGACTATTCTGAATTTTACTTACTTGAGTCCTATGAATTGGTCTGACCTACCGGATGATGGTGACAAGGATGGACTCGAGATTTGTAGATTTGGAGAAAGAAGCACAGATCCTTAGAGCAATGGCACAAGGACATCAAATGGGGTCAGTATCTCAAAAATTTTGGAGACTACTTATAAAAAATTTGAGAAGTTAGAAGAGTTACAGTTGATACTGAAGATGAGGATGATTTGTGATAAGATGTGCTCTACGATGATTTCAGCAATGGAGCATCCAACAACAGTGGAGAGAGGCTTCTCTACTGAACAACGCTAATGATGATGGTGATGAAGAAAATTTGACGGTGCCACTTGTTGATGAGAGCCTTGAAGGTGAATCTATGGAGGTGGTGGAATAGGCGACATCACTAATGGGTGCCAAGACAGGAGGGAAAATCATGGCTGCAAGTAAAAAGGAATCCCTCATGTACGAATTGCAAGGGAAAACTGTGATTTTAAGGGTGTGGCATCAAATTTCCACGTGGAGTCCTCGTTCAGTTTGAACCTCGACGTCAACGGAGTTAGGGCACACCTATTGCAAGTGAGAGTGATGCAGCCAAGATAGATACTGGATGGGATCCCTGTTAGCATTGAAAACACATGGGGAGGACATATTCTTTACTCGAGCTATTGAAGATGGGCTTTGTCATTAAACAAGGGGATTTTGCAATCCAAGCCAATCAAGGGAGAGCTTCCCAATTGCAGTTACCAACAACTCGAGCCTAACACAATTGGGCTTCTCAATCCCTAACTAGGCCTTCTTAGTTGGGCCGAGCAGCACCTCTTGCTGGCACAAGTCCTTCAGGTCCAGTTTAATTCGAGAATAGCTGAATTCCATGGACGGGGTGTAGATGATAAAGTTATCTTCTCATGTGACGGCACTCAAACTTTGGGTAGAAGTTCTAAGATGTTGGGGGTTGTGCAAGATGAAATAACAAGGTTCAACAAGAGTGATCCTGGGGATGGAATCATTTGTTGCAGTGGTTATGACACAATTGCATTGTACCACACAAATCGTTCATTGGGTACTTCCCTTGTGCAAGAGATGTCGGAAGAGATGTCAATCATTGAGATTCTCTATCCCTACAGTAGCTTCTAGGAAACAAAACCGCAAGTTAAAAGAGACCAATGTTTCATCAAGCTCTATTTTGCTAGTTGAAAATAGAAGGTGCCTTTTGCATAATTGTTTACCAGAAAGTCTTATCATAGAAAGTGATGGCAATGCATTTGAGTCATGGATGAATATCATTGAATATCCCTTTGCACTAGAAATTGTTGAAGATGGTTATCATGCTAGATACTAGGCTACTGCTGCTGCTATCTGGTTTGATGCCTGGGATCAAAGAGCTATTATTCATGTGATATTGGGTCAATTTTTTTCTTCACACATTTCTTTGCTGTGGAAATCACGGCTTGAATATCATGTGTGCCATAATAATTAGAAGGAAATCTCTAGATTACTTGAATTAATGCCTTCATCTGTTCTATTAGTTGGCAACCCCCAATCCAAGTGGGATGTGATATAGCTTGTCTCATCTGTAGGATGCCATATGAAGCCTACTACTGTGGAAATTTCGTATGCTCTTGAGAAATTAGATACTATATGCATGGAAGTTCCATCTGTCCAAATTGATAAATTTTCACCTAATTTCTGTTTTGTGTGATTAAGGATGCGCATGCAGGAGAAGTTTGCAAAAAAATTTATTTCTATGAAGGAATATTGGGAAGGTGCAATGGAGATAGTATCTCTTCTGGCTTGTTCAAGCTTCATATCCAGCAAAGATAAGATTTCTTCGGAGGAAGAGGGAAAGGCTCTAATACTACTTGCAACAGCTACCCATCTTGACATTGGAGATTTTCTACAGAAGAATGTTTATCTTGGGACTGAAGTCAAGAAAAAATCTCTTGGTGTGATTGGTGAGAATATTCCTCTGGTGGGGGCTGTAGCTATTGCTCTCCTTGGGATCTTTTCATAGGGGACAGATTTATAAACCACAGACTTGTGCAGGATAAAGCACTTGCAATTGGACTTCAGGGTTATGCAGAATTACTTCAAACTCACATTTCTTGCTATGCTAATTGGGAAGGGATAGAGAAGTCACTCTCTATTCAAGATTTTGAAATCATTGCAATTTCCATGTTGGGAAATTTGAGACTATTGATATCTTTTATAGGTGCTGTAGCTGCATTATATATGTGGAATTTCTGTCAATTCTACTCCTCTGTATCAGTGCTTTGGAAGATCCTGTATGTACCAGGGAAGCCATTCCTTGGGATGAATGGCAAATGAGAATATTATCCTGGCTACTACAAAGCAAGCAGACATTTGGCCATTTTTGAAGGAATAACTGCATCTAGCCTGTGGTGGGTAAGAGCTGCTAATGAGTTTCATGGCGTATTACACTCAATCAAATACATGTGAGTACAGAAGAACATTTCTAAACCACACACACCATCAGGCTCTTCAATTGATCAGGACCCTTTTGTTCATGTTACAGTATCCCATCCTTTACAGGGCATCAGCAGCGCACAGCACTATCTTCCTCGGGGATTTTATGCAGCCAAAGACGCTATATTTCATAGTCCACATCCAATGGCTGAATATTATGGTGCAGTTCGAGCAGTAGAAAGAGGTTCTATTTTTGTCAGTGACAAGCTGGCACACCATGACCTTAATCTTTTAAAAAACCTGCAGTTCCAGATGGTTCCATATTGAGGACTAAACTTCTAGGAATACAAGCAAGGGGTTGCTTACTTTTTATTCCTACTAGAGGTAGAAAGGGTCTCCAAAAGGGATGAACTGTGGGGTTCTTGGAGGGTTCAATTATCAGGAAGCTGGATGGTGCAAAGTTGGAAAGCAAAGCCTTAACCACAATGAGAATTCAGGAACACTCATTGGTACCGTTGGGGCTGAAGATATTGACTATCTGTCCAGGGTTACACTTGATTTATGGAAAGGAGATGGCATTATATTTTCCCATGTTGGATGGGAGGGAAGATCTTCTTGGATTCCCACCGTGAGAACAAGGATGAAGTTATGGAAGGGAGTAGCGTTAGACCCTCAGCTAGAAGAAGAGAGCAGACCAAATACATGGGAGGTTTTCAGCGGAGAGATAATTCTGTTAGAGGAGACCAGTTTGAGGGGAAGGACAGAGACACGTGGGCAGTGTAGTATGGTACATAAGGTGCTAGGCAGTGGGAGAGAAGGCATTCAGATTGTTGTCTTCCTTTGGGTAGAGCAATTGCTTTGGGCTGGGGAGCAAAGTCTACATTGTGATCAGTTATCTTTTCTTACTCCTTCTGTTTTTTCTGGTTCTATTTCTGTAAGACTGAAGCACTCTTCATTGGAGACCTGCTCTCAGACCTCTGTTCAACTGGATTAATAGACTATTATGACTTTTCCTTACTTGAGTCCTATCAGAGAAGAAAGCAAGGATTTTCAAGGACATTTCTTTGCCATACAATTGTATTTTTGGCCTCTCATTGGTATTCTGGCCATCAGTTTTTTAAGAGAGCTCCTTATCTGCTTCCTTGAATCCTTGAACCACTTAGGCTCACTGTTTTCTATTAGTTTCTCTGTTTAAGAGGATATCTAATCCTCCCCACCTGTTTCACTCGCAAAAACTTTTCAATATGCATTAAAAAAATAGAAGATGTGGTTTTGGCGGTGAGGAAGAACTGTCTGTCAATCTACAATAAAATAAGTTGGGTTGTCACACAAGTTTAAGAATGTAATGTGCAAACTATTTGATTCTAGAACCGAAAAGAAGAAGGGGGGGGGGGGGGGGGGAAGACATACCACAGCCATCAATCACCTATTTTTCTGGTCAAAACAGAATTTCTAAATGTACATGTCTGGATCAGATGGACAGACAATTCTACATTTCATCTGGAGATATAACTCAGAAAAACCATATTTGTTCATGCTAATATCATGTAATAGATTCAAGTTTTCCTGCTCACATGAGGCATTGTTACTAATCATATTTTATACATAACAGATATGCACTCTGGAAAAAATTTTATACTGCTGTTTCAAGAACTCAAAATTGCAATCAAATTGTCATAGAGCCCCACATCTCAACGCTAGATTTTACAAACTTAACCAAGAAGGCTAGACATGAAACTAAAAGGTACAGGCCAGAAGCACACCTGCTTAATATCCCTCAATGCAAACAATCCAATACAGATTTCCCCGTTCACCATCCACTGCTCCAAACAAAGAAAAAGAGCAAAAGGTCAAGTCATGTAAACACAAAAGGGATAAAGAATGGCACTCAGAAAATAATTCTGAATTTTGAGGTCCAACTTGGGAGGCAGCAACTGAGAAATATAAAATGACATTGGGGATTTCTTGAAACGTATAAATCCATAACATGAGTTATAATAAAAGCATGACAATGGATAAATCGACAAGCTTATCAAACAAATCAACCACATAAAACTTACTTCAAGACACTAAAGAATTTGCAAATAATATAATCACCTTTTCTGTACGACAATTAGGATCACAACTATGATTAATGAAACGCCCTAAGTTTCCTTTTGCACTTGCATCTATCACCTGATTATATAGAGAAAGTAGAAATTAAGAACTCAGAATAATTGAAAAATCATCACATATCAATATTAGTATATTACCCAAAAAAAAAGAAGAGGAAGAAGAAGAAACACAATGCAACTGTACATAAAAAAGATGCTAGAGCAACAGGAAGAATATTTACCGAGAATAAAGTCAATTGAAAGAACCACATAAAAATACCATTCACATGTACACAAGCTCAATTGCATGCTCAAAATATTTATCATGTGCACACCATGAAACAGGTAGATAAATGTGATAACTTCAGTAATAATAAGTTTTCCTCTCACCACATTGTCCAGTAAATGGATGAAGGCCCAATAAAAGAAAACTGAGTTAAATGTTCGAATATTATTGATTCATTAATTTCCCACCTACTATTTAGACAAAGTCAAACAGACATATTCCAGATTAACCAAAACTTTGAGTAAGAGTAACTAAAACAGTACCTCTCCAGTCAGACTACATTCTGTTGGGTTTTGGTTATTATTTCACCAGTACCAACATTTAAACTTCTAATTTACAATTTAGAAGATACATGCACCAGTCTCGATAAGTCACAAGATTTCGCCAGAAGTGAATTTTCCAACCAGAACAATCAATATAACTCACCACTAGCAGCAAAATAACAAAAACAACTGATAGCCATATTGCTACAAGCTAAAAATCATATCATATCCCAAATAAATCATCAAGTCACTGAACCCACCAATCCTAACTGCAATTACAGGTAAGTTTTCTCATTCAAGTGATTTCTGAGCTCCCATAATCACATTCAGGAATTTTTTCTTTTTACTGAGATGAGGGTTATGGGATATATATATATATATATATATATATATATATATATATCGGTTCCTTTTCGTTCTGTTTGTGCCTGAAATGCAGTGATTCAATGTAAAATAAGCCTAGTCTAAGAATTCCAAAAAGAAAAGTTTTCTTTGATTTTCATCACACATATGATCTTTAGTAGGTACAGCTAAATTATTGTTGTCTATTGATGCAAATAATTGTTATGTGAGACATCATTGACTACAAAGCACAAACAAACACGTATGTGTTTCTAAGCAATGTAATTAGCACTTCTAAAAGTAACACAAAGTTGAATTCATACCTCACTTCCATTCAAGGTCATGAAGTAGAAATGTCTGTGACCCTTCAAAGCATACTCTCTCTGCCGTGCCTCATAAGCATGCACATCAAGCACCTATTTGAGCCATAAATTAGATATCTTGTAAATAATTGTCAATGATGTGCACACACTGCATATGACCTATGCAAACACATACATACATCTGCATCAACGCATCTAGATAGGTTAAATGCCAATTATATAAGAAATAGCATATACCAATAGTAAACAGCATCCAATCTGCTTGATACATCCTTTGCCTTTCCTTAACAAGCAACACAAGTTAATTCTAAGATATAAGCTATTCTTTAGGCTTAGCCTAAAAGGGCACGCTAACAGGTAGAGTGGATCTAAGTGAACCAAAGTACCAAACTCATCCTAGCCACCTCGATTATTCTGAATAAATTTCAATGAAAGAAAACAGTAAGCATATTCTTCGTCCCTGCTTAAATCTCAATAATCTTCCACCAATAATCAAATAAAAGCTCATCTTTCACCAATAATGAGCTAAAACCTTAAAGTTTAAGAGTGGCTCTTTGGCACTACTTAAAAAACAATTCCAATTGCAGTGCAAAAAAAAAAAAGTAGGTCAAATTTTCTTTATCGTGTCATTGGAGCATATCCTACTGGTCAACATAAACTACATTAGCCTACTCCCTACTAATTGCTAGTATGTTAACTAATTCAATACATCAAGTCAAATCATAAAATATTTCCACAGAAAGCAAAACGGAGGCACGAGGTGGAGGATCATTTTGAAGGAAGAGAAAGAAAGAGGTGGGCAAATCCAACCTGAATGCATCCATCAATTTGTTAAACATCTTGTTAATTCTTTCTTCCTCTAAAATCTCAGCTAAACTATATCACAAGACCACAAAAATGATTCCAAAATTTTTTATTCACATTTAAAACATCAATATTGCAATCAAAGAATCCAATGATAACTGAGAATAGGCAGGAATTCATCATCCAAGTTACCTCTCCAACATATTCTATCAGAAACTGCCCTTTAGATATATCATCAAGTGCCTTCAGCCCATAACCTTTTTTCCCACATTTAAACCACTCCAGTCTGGCATAGTTGCGTTTCTGGAACTGAAATCAAACATTCAAACAAATGATTTCCCTCATACCAAAGGGCAGATATTATTTTTGTAGCAGAAGAATAAATAGCTCATTTACCTGTTGGTTCGAACAAAGATCTCCGCACGGGCAGGTTCCTTGAACACATTCAATGTTGAGCATTCGGTTTAAACATTCATCGCCACAACCCAACTGACCTTCAGGAGGTGGTTTACAATGGCAAACCATTATCTAATAAAAAAATTAAATGCCCAATGAATAACATATATTAAGTGAAAATTTACAAACTCCAGTTGAAAGGACAAGAGTTTAAGGAATAGAAAAAATAGTTATAGATGTATGAAGCACCAAAACTTCATTTTGGGCAACATACCCATACCCAAATTGGGTAAAAATTTGTAAAAATTTCATTACAAAATTGACATAGACATACCCGTCCCCGTATTGGATACGTACCCATGCCCGTGCAACTTAAAATGTGGGAGCAAATGCAGAAAGACACATGTTGCAATCAAACTACTCACTAACAGTTGATGCAAGGGTACAAAACAACAATTGCTCATCCTTTATATAAAATGTATAGGATCAGTAATTCATCCAATTCTCTGTGGTTTGCAATGGCAAACTATTTTCTGATAAAAATTTAAATGCCCAATGAATAAAACACTCAACTGTGAGAATTTAGAAATTCCGCTTGAAAGGGAAAGAGTTTAAGGAATATAAAAAATAGTAATAGATGTGAAAGCAAATGCAGAAAGAGACACGTTGCAATTGGACTAGTCACTAACAGTTCATGCAAGGGCACAAAACAATTGCTCATCCTTTATATAAAATGGATAGGAACAGTAACTCATCCTATTCTCCGTGGAGCACACTCTTTTGTGTACAAGCACAAAAAGTTCAAATCATACTTAGGCATAAGTTCCTCATGCTAACCCAATCTGATTCAGATGGAAAGTCAGGATCCTATTTCGAATTTCTTTTTTCATAAATAAGAAATCAAGAGAAGAGAAAGGTAAAAGAGTGGAAGAAAAGGAATCCCTTTGGAACAAAACTAAAGGCAAACTTACAGAAAAACAAAAAAGGACTTCAGCACATCAAAGCACTTCAGTCCTTGTTCAAGTCAGTGAAGGAGCCCTATTCTGCCCAAAACAAATCCCAAGTAAGATGAGTAGGTGAAAACACATTGCTTCAAAATTCTGGCATCATCCTCTAGCCAAACACACCAAATCCCAGCCAATAAGGCATGCCTACCCAAGGTCTTAAAACTCCTTCCTCCTCCTGAAGACCCTAAAATTAATAGACACAAAGTGGCCCTATCCTCCACAGATGCTACAATAATATTCCTAATTGGCTAAACAAGCATATAACACATAAGAGAAACAGGGGACAAAGCTGTACGTAGTCCATCCAACTATAAAAGATCGTCAACATTAACCCTATTCAACACAGCAGTCCAAACTAAACCAACGAACTTACAGGACTCTTACTCTTAATATTGCATCTTCCACAAAGGAAAGGGCCAAGCTAGGTCTGACAAAGAAGAAACCAAGTACTGAAAATAAAATTTACTGGTAAAAGAACCAAAGGGCTTGAAGGACCTTCGTATCTAGAGAACTGGTGCAATGGACCGAATCATGAAGGATAAGTCCTATTTTCCTTACTATTTTGTCCATCTTCAATCAATACAGCTCAGTGTCATGGATTGAAGCTCATTGTACTGTATTTCTTCCCAATGCCTTGTTTGAGGAAGACAACTCATCCTTTGCAATTTCATTCTTATTAAACAATATTTTATTTCATACCAAAATGAAATGGTACAGGCATGCAGGAGTATTCAGGTTGATGCTGTTAGCCAACCGCCTTTGTGCAGCTAAGAATGCATAAAAACACACCCTTACAACTGGCATATTTGGGCCCTTTATAGAAATAACTATTAATTATTGAAAAAATAGACAACTCAGTCAAACAACACCATAACATGATAAAAATAAGAACAAGCACAATCATGGACCTCATCTATGGTCTGACTTTTGCAGCTACGATGGAGAAATTCATTGGTGAAAATGCGGGTAAAACTTGACTCCTGTGATTCTGCAAACATGAGGCAAAATACACATCAAATAACAATAGTAAAGAAGAGGATGGGGTACAAAATGGCAATCCTCTAGATTCAGTCTTAAATTTCTGTTTTCTATCATACAAATATTACATACCCATTAGGTGTCGATTTTCCAATTCCTTATAATTTTTACGGTCGTCATAAGCATCTTCTTCACCAGATGCATCTGATAATCCCAACTCTGCATTGATCTCTGCATTTGATTTTTCCTGAGGAATAGAGCAATCAGCAAATGCTCTATCACTACTGTCCTTACAGGTCCTTGACAGAATAAAAAAGTAAAAATGAGAAGATGAAATATATTAAAAGAAATTGGTAATAAATATAAAGAAGGCATTTGCCTACTGTATATCATCTAAGTAATGACTTAAGAAGGGATGGAAATAATTAACTAGAAATAGATAACAACTAACAAGACTAATATAATGCAAACATTGGAATGAAAATTTTGAATACAATAATGTAGTACAGTGAATTTACTAAGACCCAACGCCAATTGCAAAAAATGCCTATTTCATAACTATGATAACCCTGTCAAGACAAAATAACCACTTATAGTTTGCAACTCCCTTTCCATTGTGGTAAAAGAAGAATTCATTACCAGAAATGTAGGAAGAACAGAAATCCTCCCAAAGCAGGAACTAACAAGAAGGACAAACAGCAAACAAATTGCAGTACTTCAGAACTCCTATTTAAAAGCAACAATTCATTACCAAAATAATCACTAATATTCTGATCCAGCTGTTGCTACTCCGCCACAAAGTAACAGTGGCTAGTGCATTGATTGGATAAATATTGCAATGGCAAGAAAAACAAAAATCCCTGGCTCATAATATAATATGATTTCAATTTATGCCAAAATAATACACATAAAATAACTGATAATTAAAAAAGTTTTAAAAAAAGAAGTCTTCACATACAAGCAACAATGAGATGTTTCAATTTGTCAAAATCTTTAACATTAGATAATTGCTGAGAATATTAATTTCAACCCACTCCAACACACCGCTGTTTGCATGTCAAATTTCCTTGAACAAGGCCAATGAGGCACCACCCATCCGCATAGGAGGTAAAGTAACAGGAACCATTAGGAATATAAGAATAAACAGAAATAATTTAATATATATAGTAGAACTCCATGAGAGAATATTCGGTAATTTGTCCTTCAAGCAAAGAAATGGAAGCTTTCCCTAATGCATAATGTAAAATCGCAAAGGCCATTTTTCTTCATTTAGAATTACAAATTGTCATAAGTTTTCCATATGATCTTTTGCAATACAGAACAACTGAATAAATCTTTGCAATAATAGATATTGAATCATACATCTATGAAATGCATCCTTGATTCCTTTCACCAATTAGACAGCAGCTGGGATTGTAAATGCATTCAACAGCGACATATAGACATCTCACACCAACTATTCATGTAATGCCAATGGCCCCTGTATTATCAACCTAATTAAGACAAAATCAGTTTCCCTTCATTCCCTCACACTGTCATCACTTACTCTCCAAGAATAAAACTAATGCAATATGCCTAGTCTTTCTGTGTGAAACTGAAGTTCTGAATACTACATAATGATGCAAAAGAGGACTACCCAGCACCTAGATTTCTAGTTCAATTTAAATTCAACTGAAATATAATGCTTATTTATAACATAGTCTGTGTCTGCAGCATCTACGCAAGAACCTTACGAAAAGAATAATGTGCTCTAGGAAAAATGGTATACCAGGTGCAGTTCGGATCTTCAATTTGGTTTGCAAGCACCGCTGGAATGCGCCGCCATTTGTGACAATCATCGCATCGCACCCATGCTTTATTTGGTGATGGATGCTGCCCCCCAAAACCAACACCCAACACCATGTCCAAATTAGATACATTGACTTGTAATCTGTCATCACCAGCATTAACCTTTCCAGAAATATCCAACTTATGATATCCATCAACACCATTTTCTGTGATATCAAAAAATCCTTCTTACATTAAATGCTCAAACCAAACAACTAACACATAAAATTGCAAAGTAATAATAGATAGGTAAGATTTAGACAATCATAAAAGACACATTGTCTTCTCAATAGTTATCCAAAATGCAACGAAGAATATAACAACAATATTATGCAGTCCATATGTTATTATCCACAGAAAAAAAGGCACCTGTATGCGGTCGATCTTCTACTTCATCAAAAACATTATCAGAGGCAGCTTTCCCCTTAACTTTACTCCTATTAACAGGTTTCTGCTGTTTCACCCTGTGTCTGCCAGCAGTCTTTTTCCTGCTTGTTGAGTCAGAAGCTTTAGACCGGGTCTTGCTGACTTTACGAGGTTTAAGACTTTTAGAATGTTTTTGCCCCAAAGATTTTGCAGGAGGCAGAAAATTCTCACAACCCTGCGACACCGAAATCCTTTGCTCAACAGATTGGCTGCAAGTTGTCTTAACTTCCATGCTTCTTTTGGCTTCCAAAGCCTCAGTGAAGTCTCCAATTTCAATCTCTCCATTAAGGGGCAAGGGTTTTGTGGATAATTCTTGAGAGATTACTGAATTGCTTGACAAATTTACATCAATGGAACTTGGCAATTCACTAGAGCAAACTGCATTGCTGAAATTCTTTCTACAACCATGATTCTTTGAAAGCTTGGCTTTATTTTTTCTAGGTGGACCCCGTGATACATCTTCAATAATATAATTACTTGAACAAGTACGCTTGTCTTTCTTCTTCCCTCTCTTGCTGCTGGTTTTAACATCATTATGACATATCAACTCTTTGGACGAACCCAAGACAGCATTACGCACATCTTCTTGATGCCTTTCTCCAAACTGGACTTCTGGAATTAAATTGATAACTTCTGAATCAGGTGAAGTTCCAGGATCCATACCCTTATTATTCATTGGCTCGTTCAACGTTTCAACCACCTTCTCTGAAGGAACCACAAGGCAAAGTTCCTTGGCACCCCCACCAGACTTCCCCATAATTGCAATACTTTCTAAGTGGTTATTTGCAGTTTGTTCGTTCAGATCTAGAGCATACTTGTCAGAGTTGTTTTTGAGAGATTCATGCTTGCCCACAGACACCTTTTCTGTAAGTTTAATTTCAACATTATCAGCGAGTTTCAGGGAGGAAGTTGAGCCATTAAAAACCCCTGGAACCAAGACACTTGAGCGACTGAGATCAACTTCCTTTCCCACTTTGATCTTCAGACGAACACGAGTAGTTGGTGCACAGCAATTCTGCATTGAACCCAACAAGCTAGAATTTGCACCATTCTTATTTGCTTTGTCACTCTGATGGCTAATTCTAGCCTTCCCCAATCCCTGACACATAATTTCATCACCTCCAAGCTCATTATCCTGCTCAAAAAATTGTTTAAGATTCCCTAGCAATCCCCAGGTAGAAGACCGAGCTCGTTTGGAGAAACAGCTTCTTTTCTTCCTAGCAACCTTTACAATTATTTTCATACCTCCATTCGGGTGGGGCACGCTGGCTTTGTTCTTGTGTTTTCTGGAAGCCTTTTTGGTCTGTCTCTTACGACCAGATTTACTTCTCCGACTGTTCCTTCGAGAAGGCAAAAATACAATGTCAGAGCATCTGCTTTCACTGATACAATCAACTTTGACAATATCTTTTCCTTCATTATCTGTATGTTCAGAATTGTCCATAATGCTACTATAACAGATAGAACCATTATCATTCTCGCAAAGGAGATCAGGCACATCCTTTGAATAGCTATTGCTGATAAAAGTGACAGAGTGCTGACTCAATTCAGGAGAAAATGGTTTTCTAAAGGTGTAGTTTGAAGTTGTTTCTGTCGAACTGTCCTTCAACTTACAAACATTATCTTCTACTTCTAATATATTGTTCTTGATTTCAACATTGACTACATTTATTCTGTCAACATTTTGCCCCATAAATTGTGTAACATCTTCTGCATATGGATCAACATCACTTTTATCAATCCCCTGCTCTGACAGGTTTGCCTTATCAGGTGATTCAGCTTGAGATGAAATCCCCATGGTCCTCTGACAAAATGGTGAGGACAATACCTGGACATATGTATCGATAAAACTTTCTTCATCCACAAAATCATCAACCCCTACTACATTAAGGCTTTCAAAATCTTTGCCATCCTTTTGATCATACAGCTGATTACATGTTCTCTCTGCTTCTTTATATAATACACCTGAGGGCACTTCCGTACCCTGTGAAGGAGCAATCTGCTTGCAAGCTTCTGCTTCCATCCCACACAAAACATCACATTTCTCCACAACCTCCAACAAGGGATCTGCAGTTCTCATGATGTTCCCCTGCTCATTTTGTTGGCGGCAATCAACTACCATGTCAAGCATCTGTTCTGACCCCAAGGACATTTCAGAATGCATGAAATCAGATGTATGATCGCAAGCATCACTGAGTAAACCAGCATCATCAACTTCTCCCTCCATAACTGCACAAGTATCTCCAGCAGATGCAAACATGTTGCTCTCTGCATTCTTCTGCTTACCCTGTTGAACACAATGCTTCAATGACACATTCACAGATATAAACTCTGATGGCATTTTATGCTCATCTTCATCATGATGTTTTTCTTCTGAGCATAACACACCACTTTGTAGGCTGTAAACTTCAACTTGCCTACAAGACATATTCAAACAAGTCTGACTATCATTGTCCAAAGTTTTCTCCAACAGCGACATATTGGCATTCTCACATTCACTCACCAATGCATCTCCTGAAGTCTCTGCAACATCAATAAAGGTTGCAGAATCGGAGCGCCTGTTTCCAGACATATCAATACAACAATGATGCAGACTAGAGTGGTCAACCTTAGAGTCCAAAGTATTGCAAACTACTTCTGAACAAGTCTGCTGCATTTTATCAGACTGCACGGGAAGCTCTAAGCATAAATGTCGCTCAACAAAGGGCCCGCCTGAGGCATCATCTACTATAGTCGATTACCCACAAGAGTCCGTCCCAATTTTAACAAACCATTCAAATCCAGCAGACTACCACCAACCCATCACTGGGCGCCAGAATATCATAGCGAAATTAAACTACAATTAAAATCAGTAACCAAACCAAGTACAACGTATTATCCAATATCTTGCAAAACAACCTTTAAGTCTATGTCCGTTTACCGCGACCCTCAAGTAATGCAAAAGTCATCAATACTACCTGCACCGGAGCTCCAAGAAAAATCAGAGCCAGCAAACAAAACCCTAGAAAGCAGCATTTTCCTCGGTTCCTCTGCACGGAGAAGAACGAAAAATAATAAATAAAAAAAAAACTACTTCCAGAATTTTGCGAGGTAATGCAGACAGAACCTTGTGCTCATAAAGACACGTAAATAAATTAAATATTGCAACAATTCAAACATTCATAAGCGACAAAAACAAAACTTAAAGAGCATGTAGATTACAGAGAAGAAGCGTATACCTGCTCATGATGTGAGATAGAGAAAACGAGGATTGTTCTTTTCAAAACACGTATTAAAAATATATAAAACGAAAAAAATAATAACTTTTCCCTCTGGTTCGATGAGAGAGAAAGCTGGGTCTGCGTCGCGCGCAGAGGTAAGAGAGATTGTTGGTGTTGTCAACAAGACGGTTTGAGAGAGAGCATAAAAGAAAGAAAGGAAGGGTGGCTCCGACCGGACGAGGCATTCATCAATTCCGCGATGATTAGACCGTTTTGCCCTGCACGCCTCTTCACCGACCCGGGAAAGGATCCCTCGCTTTACTTCTTCGCGGGACACATGTCCTAACACTTTGGGTCATATTGTCCAACAAAAGTTTCCAATCTTAGACAGCAGAATCCCATTATGTTTCTTTTTTTATTTAATTAATTTTTGATAAGTAAACGTCGGTTAGAAATTGCGATTTCGGATACTTTAACGGCAGCCCTCTGAAGCCATCGTCTTGTACCTGGATTTTTTTTTTTTTTAATTGAGTTGATTTTTATTTTATAATTAAATTTAATTTATGAATTTTTAAATTATTTAAATATTTAATATTTTAAGTATCCTTTTTATTTTACACTCTGACTTCCTTTGTATGTATAGATTCTTTTTTAATGTGGCTATGGGATTCCGCATTTCATTGAACAAAAAGCATTATACAAATTTTAGCATCAAGATTTTTTATTTTAAATTATAATATGAAACAAACTAGGAAATATGCCAATTAGTCAACCAACAACATATATATATACATAAATATAAACATTTAAAATTTAAATTTAATATTATAAATTTCTTGTATATTTTAATATACAATGACATTAACGTATATGATACATAAGCGAAATTAGAAATTTTAAATAATAAAATAAATTGTTATTTCATTGTCCATATTGTCAACCACTTTCTATCGTTTTGGAACATATCAACCACGTAAATAAATGACTTCTAAATGGCAATTAAGATTATTAAAAATACCTAATGGGACATGGGAGCTGCGAAGGGAGCCTTGGTTCCCGCTGAAATTTGAAAATTTTATATGTATTATGAAAAATTTATGCGTCTTATGAAAAATTTTTAATTTTGCCTCCCTTAAATTTTGTGAAATATTTCTCAGTTTTTAAATTTTAAATATTTTCATATATAAAATAGAAAATGTTGTCATATGTTATAGACAACTTGTATAATTTTAAAAATATTTAAATAACTCTTTATATAATTTACTTATAATTTTTTAAAATTTTTAAAGTAATATTTTTAATATTTCAAAATTATAAAAATAATTTTACTTTTCTATTATGTACACCCATCAATAAGTAACATATAAAAAAATATGACTTGGCTTGCCTATTTGTTTATTTGTATCTTATGCAAAGAGAGTGTATGTATCTTTTACGCACAAAAATAAAAATTATCGAAAAAGAAATAAAAAATAGTGAAAATGTGAGAAAATATTCAATTTATATATGTATATGTCATTATTCATTATATATATAAGTATATCAAATCTACATTTACAATAAAATGGAGAAACGATGCTCTTATTAAAAGATTCATAAAAATTTCATAAAAAATTTAATGTGGAGAGATAAATTTATTAAATTTTATAATTAAAATTTAAGATTTAATAAATTTTAAATTTTAAATTTTTTACTACTCATAACAAATTTAATAATCCCCAAATTCAATGCAACACATTTGGTCAAATATTCCTTTCTTTTATCCTGAAAGCGTTAGGTTGAGTGTTATTTGTTTGGTCAAAATTCATACACGATATTTGAAACGTTCATAGCCATACCCAACTGCACTTTGATTATTAACGTTATGACTTTGACTTTGACTCAACTACAAAAACTACAAATGACACCAACAGGATATTTTGCTTTAGTAACTACAGTAAGAATTTCTAAGACTTCGTCTTAGTAACTACGATAAGAAGTCCAAAAACCTTTTGTTGACATAATAAATTTTGCATTGGGATCAACTTGTGTCCATATTTATTTGGTCCGTATTTGTTATTTGTTTTGTCAAAATTCATACAGAATATTTGAAACTTTCAAAGCCACACCCAACTGCACTTTGATTATTAACGTTATGACTTTGACTTTGACTCAACTACAAAAACTACAAATGACACCAACAAGATATTTTGCTTTAGTAACTACAGTAGGAATTTCTAAGACTTTGTCTTAGTTACTATGATAAGAAGTCCAAAGACCTTTTGTTGACAAAATAAATTTGCATTGGGATCAACTTGTGTCCATATTTATTTGGTCCTTATTTAAAATTAAAATTTTGTTATTTAGTCATTGTCTCAAAATAAAATAAATTTTTAATCTCAAAAGGTAAAAAAAATTTGCCATCAATGTTTTCTATGATAAAATGTCTATATAAGTTCACCCCACAATAATAATAATAACAACAAATAGAATTCTTTCTCATTAAATAAAGTCAGTTATATGAATCAAATAACATATTAAGTTATATTTAAAATTAAACTTTTGAAAATACCATATAACCTATATAAGTTTACCAAATAACAATATATATAATTGTAATTTTTGATAGTATCTTTATAGGTTTATTAATAAATTAATGTATTCATAATGCTAATTGTATGGTGAGTGATGTATTCACAAATTTTCCATGTAAGAAATGAGAGTTGCAATATCTAGAAAATATATACAGTTTAAAAACTATAGTGATGAAGTTTGTTTGCATAAAGTATATTTCCTTTATATTTATTAGAATGATTAACTAAAAAGAAATAATTCAGCCAACGATAGATAACATTAAGATAAACCGAAAGGAAAATTTTAGAATATATTCAAATACATTATTACAATTTAACTATTATCGAGTTTTGTTATTGTGATTTTTCTTTTCTTTACCGTAGATATAAATAAGAGAATAATTGATAAAGAGATTATTTAACTGCCTTTGTGAGAATTAAACTTGAGACATGTTCCTGTGAAAAATAGGTGTTGTACCATGTAAGCTTATGACGAGTTTTGATGATTTTTTTTTATTGGAAGATAATAAAATTAAATAGAGGCATGGCGAAGTTTAGTTTTCGTTAGTGCTTAGAGTTAAACAATTTTATCTCTTTTAATGAAAATAATTCTTAAAGTTTAAATTCAAATATTTTACTTAGGTTTTAACTTGGAATGCAATCAATTTTTACTGTACCTGTACTTTGTGGGTGAGATAGATGTATCTTTCATCAAATCGTAAAGGTGATGATATGTACAAATTAGACCAAGCACTACCTCATCACAATACTAAAAAAATGTAGCTAGTAAGAGAAAAATATACCTTGAATTTTGTAATATGCATGCTTTATAATTTGTCTTGATTAATTCATGCAATGTATTAACTAACTGAGCTAATAGACAAATTAATAACATTAATAGATATCAACAAAAGTGCCCTCTTAGAATGAATTGATAAATCAAAATACAATAAATCTCAATGATACAAATATTTGAAACATAGAATTATGAAAATTAAATATTCCAAACTTATATAGTTACAGGTCATGATGGTAAAACGTGATAATTAATGGGAAAAAAATGGTGATAGTCTAATGGTGACAATGATGATAGAATGAACCTAACAATAGTATAATGCAAGTAATAGTGCTAATAAAAGTGATGATGATGAGAAAAAACTGATGACAATAATGATAAATAAATTTAACAACATTAATAGATGATAATAATAGTAGAGGTGGTAATATAATATTATTAATGTCAATATGGATATAATGATCAATATTTTATAAAATAGGAAAAATGCTCATTCGATCAAATGGATATATGAAGATTGCTTTCGATTTCAAAGGAATTCATATTACCTCCTTCAAAGAAATGTGGATTGCTTAAGAAATGCACATTTATATTCCAAAGTCGCTGGCTAAAAGGCCTTTTAATGTTTCTCATTCTTTCTTCCTTGATTCGATTCTACCAAACGCAACTTAGAATTGGTCAAGAGACCCTAGACATTTTATCTGCGAGTAGTTAACAAGCATATGACCATAACCAAATTTTATTACAAGAGAGAGAGAAAAAAAAAAAGGAAAGCAAGAGACTAATATATGAACATTGAATCTAAATTCTCTAACTTTCTTTTGAGTAACCACAACGTTTTAATAAAAAATCTTACTCCTAATTCTAACTTCTTAAAATTTTTTTAGACTAAGAAAACGAAAACAATTCCAACATTTTTTTTTAACATTTTGTTTTCAGATTTATTGTTCATAATTGGTGGCATTTTTGTAAATAACTTTAACAGTTTTGTGTGGCGCACATTCATACTTGTTGTGCACCTATTTATGAAATACTGCACAGCATTATTTGAGAATAATTGTCATTTGTTTTAGTTTTTCTATTTTGTAAAATTTTGAAAATCAATTTATAAAACAATTTCTAAAACTAAAAACAGTATAATATAATCAAAGGGATTCAACGCTTTGTATAAGTAATATATTTGAAGCACCAAGTAAATATTGTACCAAAGAGGTACCAGTAAGAAATTGAGTTCCCTGCTCTCCTCCTCCAAGATTTTGTCCTGATCGGCAACGTCCAGAAAAAATTAATTGCAAGTTTAGTTGCTTTTTTATCATATAAATCAAGAGACATAAAAAACATTTTTATATTATATATATTTTATCACGGACACTGGTTAGGCCATTTTCTAAGGCATCCTCTCTAAGGCCACCAATTCCTTTTAGTTCAGTGAGTTAATGTCCTCCCCCTTCAAGTGCCTGCAATTAATGAATTACTTGTTCATAGACCAGAGAAAGAGAGCACACAAAGAAAAAGAGAGAGAGTGTGTGTGGCAGTAATGGCCAAATAAGATGCAATACTGTGTAACAGTGATGGCCAAGTAAGATGCAATATTTTATATATATATATATATAGACACACACACAGCTGAGCTCATGCTATCATTCTCTTTCTTGATTCTATCAATTTCATTGCTGAGGTCCTGCGAATTCAAAAACAGTGTTGCAAACCCTAACATAATTAGTTCATTACCCCAAGAATCGGTAAAAGAAAAAAATAATGAGGTTTATTAGAACTTAAAATCTAGGAAACCCTCAAAAGAAATAGCTATTTAGGACTAGATCTGACTCTGTATACTGGTTACGGTGTCAGTCAAGAACCGCCCAGTCAATAGAGAGATCCATCAAGCATGACAGACATTACCACAATTTTAGTCGTTACAAAGTCCAAATCATTCAGTTCTTTGATATTTTTGCAAGGAAAAGGAAGCAAATGAATAATGTTTTATTGCCAGATCTGTTCACAGATGTTACATTTCTTACTGTTCCCGTTTTTCCTTGTTAATAAAGAACAATATAGTACTTGGAGATGGTACAAACTAAATGTGGATCTATTCAGAGAATTCTAGTTCCTCTTAGCATATTTTTAGCAAAAAACTCATACTGGTTTCCATAGGACAAAGCAATAACTGGCGGATCCTTTCTAAAATCAAAAAGAGCATGACAGGAAATTACTGGAGCAAAGAGCAACCTCATGCTAAGCGTCCCAAAGCTTTTTCCCAGAGGTTTTTGTGGTATCTGTCGTGTATGTCAACCAACCTTCACAAACAAAAGATATCCAAACCCAGATGAAAAAAAAAAAGCAAGTATTTCAATTCAGTAAAAATGGTATTTCCCCGCACATAACCCTTCTACTTGATTTCACAAAGAAACAAATCCCACTAGGAGTTCAAAAAACTAGTAACCAAGGGAAAAGAAGAAAACAAAGCTCCATACGCGGTAGAGGGCTTGATAAAATCATGCATCTTTCCAGAGGAAGCAAATATGATAAGGGAAACTTGGGCATAGAACAGTGATTTCCTCTGCCTTCTTGACGGGCCTTGGAGGGGTTGATCAGCGGCAGGCCTTGGAGTGAATGTTTGAGGGCCAAGGCATAGAAGCGCAGATACCGCATATAGGCAAGTTGCAGGTAAAGGATTTATTATAATATGAATAACATAAAATTGTGTGTTATATGTGATAATAGAAATAATGTATTAAATTAGTAAAGAGTTAACTACATAAATAGATGAAGAGCAGGATTTAATCTTTATCAGATTAAAATTGTGTTAACTAATACTAACAAGGCCTACCTACAAAATTTTAATAACACTTAGTTAATTAATAAAATAAATATAATACTATTGACTAATATTGATTTAAGTTTTATTAAGAATTAAGTTTATTGATATATGTAAATCTACATAAGATTTAAAATTTTAACAATAGGCATATTGAAATTTGACATAAATTCTACACTAATATTATAGCAAACATTTTTAGATACGGTTGATTATTTATTATTTTTTATTTTAAAAAATTTAATAGAAAGAAAAAAAATTTCTTTTATTTTTTCAAGACTTTTTCAAATTGGGTCTCTTTGTATGTGACAAATGAGTGAAACTTTAGAATTTCTATGCTGACATTTCTTTTCATGAGTACTTTCATAGCAACATCAAGGAGTTTTGGATGTAAATGTAGGTGTTGGATTAATAAGGAAAGATTGCATTTATGTAATTCAACTTTATCATGCTTTATTTAGAGTTGCATAAAGCTCATTATAATGTTTTCTTTCTTTATATATATATATATATGCTATATTGATATTCTAACTTTTTGTTATATTTTATCATATCAATATTCGTATTGTATGGTATCCATATATTGTATTAGTGCTTCCTATGTCATTGAGTACTCATTAACTAATATGTAAAAACTTGTGATTATATAATAACTTTTAAAACATTAATACTTTAACTTTTGTAGTTTAACTTTAACTTAGTTTGAACTTCTTTACAACTCTTTAAGTTTACACTAGAAAAACAAAAGAAAGTAAAAGGCATACTTAGTTGTTAAACTAAATTTGGACTATTAAATTGTATGAATAAAAGTGATTTTAAAAAATTAGAGTAGGACAAAAAAGATAATGTACATGAAAGATTGATATAGGAAGTTTAGGTCTGTAAGAAGTAAAAATAACATGTTTGTATGATTGTTATCCATGGGCTTTTTTTAATCAATTTTTTAGTTTTGTATATTACTTTTAAATTTGGATTGTAATCCTCTAAAAAGAGTATTCTATAAACTAAACATTATTATTATAGATTTACTATTTTAATTTGGGTTAAATGTTTAGTATAAATTGCATTATTATAGATTTAATATTTAAAAAAGTGTGAATTTGAATTTGATAGTTTCGTTGACTAATTTTGAAAATTTTATATTATTTTTCTGACAAAAAAAATTAGGAGGGCCAATATTAAATTTTACTTTATATTAAATTAAACAGAAAAATTTTAAAAATTTTTTTGGGGTCTATAAAAATCCCCATTGGGAAGTTCCATTCTTCCTCTTGTATTTTACCCCTCCCCATCTTTTCCTCTGTTTTTCTTGTGTTTTCTTCTTTGCTCTTCTTCCTTATGAATGGGGAAGAAGTGGGGGAGGTAAAGAGAATATCTCAGAGATATAAAAGTAACAGTGGAGGTTTCCATCACGGGTTAGAGGGTAAACAACTTTCTGGGGTGGCACCGAAAATGGAGGCTTTTGCTTGTTAATTGCGGCAGAGCCCACTCAAAGTGCTTTAATTTGATGTTTGATTTGGTTTTGTTTGTTGCTGCACCTTCGTAACCGCTGGTCTCTTTCTTCATTCTCACGGTCATTTAATTGCAATGTTCTTTTGCAAATTTTTGGAATGTTTATTTAGGTGAATTCAGATTAAAAAATTGTTAAAATAGATTTTATTTTTTTAATAAAATTTATTTTATACATATAATTTAAATTAAATTTAAAATAATATATTTAAAAAATTTTGATTATCTATTAATTATATCGAAATATTGATTAGAGTGTTTGTTTAGATAAATTCAAGGTGTCATTTTGATTTGTCATTAATGAGCATTATTCAGTATTCTTGGTATATTATATTATATTAATTATGTAATATAATAATAAAAAATGAATTATTATTTTTATTATTTTATTAATGTAATTTTATAAAATGATTAATAAAAATTACATAAATAATAATTTATTTATAATTAAATATAATATTTAATTTATGTCAAATGAAATACCAAAATTACTAAATAAGGAGTTGGGTTTGCTAAGCATAAATGTTTTTTTTTTTTTTTGGATGATAAAATGGGGTTTGATTTGTATTGAAGTTTGTGAGGAACTTAGGGTTGCTAAGCGTATAACGTAAAGTTGGCGGTAAGGCTTTTAAACTAAACCAAACGTCCAAATAAGGCAAGAAAATACATTGGAAGTCTTGCAACCATAAAGGAAAGAACACAAATGCGACTGGTGTCAAGGTCATGCTCCAAACACGAAGAGCAACCTGAGGTCTGCGTCGTGCTTTGGACAAGCAACGTTTGGTGACAGGCGAGCTTCTGATTTGAAAGGTCAGTAAGTTGGTGTGTTTTAGGAATTGCAACATTGAATTCAATTTGTAATAAAACAAATATAAATAAATTTTGTATTTTGAAAATATAATTTTTTATATATTTTAAAAAAATTTTCTCTTATTTAAAAAATAATATTTTTATACTTTTTCCTTACATGTCATCAACATTTTTCAATTCAAAAACTCACAACGCGCCACTTATAAAGGGAGATAAAATTACTTTTATAAATGAATGTTATTAAATATTTATTTAAAAATTATAAAAATTAAATTATTAAATTTTAAGTATTAAATTATGAAATTCATAAACTTAATAATCTATAAAATAATTTATTAAATGTTAATAATTCTAACTTAGTGAATATTTATTTTTGTTCTAAACAATTCATGACATGACATGGGGGAAGAAGTAATATTAAAATAGTTATCTTTATAAATTAAAATTTATAAAAATATTAATTTAATTTAAAGAATTAGATTATTAAACTTTTTAAATTTTGTATTTAAAGTTTAGAATCTAATAAATTTAATACCCTTATTATGTTTATGATGATTAAATGGAAATAGATTTTTTGTGACTACTATTAACAAATAGCATTGTAGCCAATATTACCTGTTAGTCTTGAAAGTTCCTAATCCAAAGTTCCTCTTCAAGAATTTTAATGCAAAATATAAATATAAGCATCAATAGTGTAAGGGCTTGTTTGATGTAAGTTTTTTTTTTTAATTGATTCACATAAATTGAGTTGAAAGCAATTAGTGTTTAAAAATCAATTTAAATTTGAAATAATTTTATAGGAATTTATATACTATTTTGAAAAAAATGACTAAAATTATTTGTAAATATAAAATAATAAAAATAGATTAAAAGCAATTTAAATTGCATTAATTACTCAGATGTTTCTGAATGAGGGTAAAATAGTAAAGTCATATTTTATGTAAGTAGAATTTTATTTTTACAAGAGAAGCAGTAAGTTGGAATATTTTTAAAAAAATCACATTTCAAATTTGAAAATTGATTATGAAATACGACACTTTAAGCAATCAAATAGATACATTTAATATATACTTTTCTCTCAGACTCTTAAATGAAAAGCCAATCCTATATATATGATCTTCAAATTAAATTAGATTTATATTTTATAGCTCAATCTTTTGGAGTGTTAAGTTTGCATTAGCGATGCCATGATCATATATATATATATATATATATATATATATATATATATATTTGCGCAAACAAAAATGATTGAGAATTGTTTGCAAATTGAATTAAATCAATATTTTTACTTTTTACCACAAACACATTAAAAGAAACTTACCAAGAGCTAGCCTAAACTAAAATATACCACCTATATATATATATATATATATATAAAAGAATATGCCAAGTTTTCTAAATAATAAAGTATATCATGCCAAGATTGACAAGACATTCACTATGAGTATATAGAATGGTTATGTAATCTACACCTTGATTATATGTAATTAATAATATTTGTAATCACGGTATCAATTCTGAGTTATATGTACTGTAATTTTATTATTTTATAAACTAAATTTTATTACATATTTACTTGGAAGCTGCATGCTGGTTCTTTGTAAATTTATATCTGACCCAAAGAGGTAAACACATACAGAGAAGTGGTGAGAAGTAAGCCACATTAATTTCTCCGTGCATATATATATATATATATATATATATATATATATATATATATATATATATATATATATATATATCCAAGAGAGGGACAAACATAGCTAGAGATATGGTAATCTTAAAAGATATAGCTGCTCAACACTAACATCTCTACAACAGGAAATGCCAAAAGTTCTTAATCAAAGAGTTGTGGGCAGCGGGAGAACTCAGATAGTATCAACTGCTATATATTCTACATCCTCTCATGAAGGTTTGGCTGCATAGGCTGCACACGAAAGGCAAACGGCATCTGGGAATTCAATTCCCCTATGCTCTGCTCAAATCCATTCTCTACATCTCTCACCTGACACCTTCCGCAGCCAAATGCTGTTGCTGTCCAAAATCATACCAAAGGAGAAGGCAATTGCTTACAACTAGTTTCATTTGATGGCTTATTACAGTACGAACACTACAGGAGAATTGTAGTTATTTGATAAAAAAGAGAAGGCCAATTGTTGATGCTGGTATCCAACCTTAATAATGTATTAGTTACATTAATTGAAGACAAGATTATGTGAAATAGTCCACATATTTTTTAAAGAGGAGAAATGGTAAGCCATTAATTTAATAATACATAGGCAATATTTTAAATTTGAACCTAAAATTTTGATTAAGTAAAACTCTGAAATAATTATTAGGTGTCACTGTACTATTAAAAGTATTAACAAAATTTACATGTTTAATAACTTGTTATGTGTGATCAAACCTATCACATTTAATTTTTGTTAATAGCATTACCACCAAGCGACAGTACTCTTGTAAGCAATTTTAATTAATAGATATAAAAATTTATTTACAAAATGACAAATACTTATATAGCTATGCTAATCAATAAAACAAATTTAACAAGCATGTATTTGCAATGATTATGTTAAAAGATCCAGCATCTCATCAGCATATGTACTCCTGTATGCATTTTAACAAATTCGAATATGAATGCTAGAACTATTCAACAATTAGCAAATACAAATACGGATGTAACCTAAAGAAGGAAAATTAATACTTGTATAACCTACCACTTACCGGCATGAAACTTAGCTCCCAATGTTCCTCTTCCAAGATCTTTCCCTGAGCATTATCGATAAAAATCAAAAGGTTAGTATCAATTAGTGTGTATATATATATATATATAGATCTATATATATTCTCTTTTAATCTTAGACATTTTCAATGATCATCAACTAATTTTTCTTGGCACATTAATTATCATCTCATCAAGCAAAGAGTCCAACATACGTTTCTCCTGTGCATCCCGTGCACTTCCATCTGTCAGACAAACAATAAGTTTTTGAAAGTGAACTTGTTTGTTTGGAAAATTGTATTTGTTGTATACCAGTGAAAAAGAAAACCAGAAAAAGAAAAGAAATGCCTGTTTATCGCGGACACAACTAAGGCCATTTTCAAGGGCATCCTCTATGGCTATCAGCTCCTTGTAATTCAGTGATATCCTCCTCCTTCAAGTGCCTAAAACGTACTTAGTCAATTAAGATGAGAAAAAGGTATACTGTTAGGGAATGCAATAAGGTGTAGTTTATGCTTTTTTATATTTATACCTGAACTCAGTTTGCATGTTGTCATTCTCTTTCTTGAGTTTATCAATTTCATTGCTGAGGTTCTGTGAGTTCAAAGACGTAGTTAGTAAACCCTAAATTTTAGTTTAACATCAAAAATAGAAGAATACCCTCAAAATGCAGCACATTTTGGAGGAGATCTGGATCTCTCAGTCAAGAGAGATATTCAGCTAATAGCTAGCTAGGAGAGAGACATTCATCACATTTTCATATCCATGAATTTTCTTTTTTGAATTTTTCCTTATTTTGCAAGGAAACGGAAGCAAGTGAATAATGTTTTGTTGCCAGATCCATTCATCGATGATATAATTCTCTTTTAGTTCCTTTATTTCCTTTTTAATAAATGATAAAGAAAACAATGCTCATTATAGAGAGAGGCAATTGAAGGTATATTTCTATGTTCCAATTGAGATCTGTTCAGAAAACTCATGGCTCATGTTCTTGAACATATTTTTAGCAAAAGAGCTATGCTTGCCATATTCCATAGGAAAAACCAAATACAACAGATGCATGCTTTCAGTTTTTTTAATAGAAAACATACGAACAGAAACCAACCTCATGCTTAGCGTCCCAGAGAGTCTTTCCAGATGTTTTCTGGTATCTGTCCAGTATGTCAATCAACCTTCGCCAACACAATAATGACTTTCAACCCCATGTTCCAAAATATGAAGAATTAAAGAAACAGCAGATAGATGATCCTTCTTCTTCACTTCATAATTAAAACAGAACAGAACCCAGTAGAAGAAAACAAGAAAAAGCAATTAGAAATATAGAACCCAAAGCAGATAATATTAATACGTGGTAGAAGGGCTGATGTAGTCATCCATCTTTCCAGAGGCATCAAACACAATAAGAGAAACTTGGGCATCGCAAAGAACAGAAATTTCCTTTGCCTTCTTTAGGATCCCATCCTTCCTCTTTGAGTAAGTAACTTGCCTGTTGCTTGAGTTCTCAATCCTCTTGATCTCAATCTTACCACTCCCCATCTCTCACACAATCTTCCTCCTCTTCCCCTCTTTTCTGTCTTCTTCTTTGAGAAATGGAGAAGACGGGGGGAGATAAGAAGTGTATAAAGAAATAAAAAGAAAAAGTAATAGCGGAGCATTCTATTATGGGTTAGTGATTGAACAACTTTCTGAGTGGCACAGGAAAGCGAGGGTTTGTTTAGGGAGCTGCTTTTATTTGATGTTTGATTTGGCTTTGTAAGTTATGCTGTGCCTTCTTAACCATTGGTTTTTATATGGGCCTCCCCGTTATCATGGTCAATTAATTGCAATGGGTTCTGGGTTTTATCTTTCAGGGGCATCTAAGTTGTAGGTTTTGTATATATGTGGAAAGTGTGTTTCGTGCAGGTTTTGGAGTTTAACAAGCGTTGAAGCTTGTGATGAACTTCTCTAGGGTTTCAGTGACAGTGTCAAATATAGTAGGGTTACACCTAAAACTCTGACAAAAATGTCATTAATGTCATTTAATGATGTGAAATATCGATGGTTCAACTGTAAGAGGTCTTTAGGTTTAAACGACTACACTATCATGTTTGAAAGCCAATCACACAAGACAGTAAAAAATATTGTTTATATACCGAAGGTTGGGGGAGGGGGTTGATTTCGCTTTCTCAATTTTCCTACCCAGTTTTCTCATATCTATGAGGAAAGAAAAACTTTCAAAAGAATGCACTTTTCATTTTGTGGTTTTGGCTGTATTAGCATTAGGTAAAAGAAAGATCTATCATATTGGGTTGACAAATAATGTAGGTTGTTAAATTTGATGAGTTTTGAGATTTAGTTTATGAGATAATAAATTTAATGATATAAAATTTTTAAAATAAGTTTTTTCATAAGTTTTAATTTATAAGAATAGGAAGGTTCTTAACATTAACATGCACTTCTATGCCATCAATCTAAAGGGAAGGAATAATTACTGTTCCCATTACGCAATGAGATTTTTAACGTCTAAAAGGGCATAGGAAGACAGGTCAAATGTCCCAACCACAAAGGAAGGAACACAATTTCGTCTAAGTGTATATCAAGGCAACGCATCCATCAGGAAGACCAAGATGTGATTGGAGTCATGGTTTGGACAAGCATCGTTTGCGACTCCCTGGGTAGCTTCTGATATGAAAGGTTCGTAAGTTGGTGGTTGGTAGAAGCTGCAACCCTCAATTCACTAGCTAAAACTAGAGTTGCATGACATGACAATCAGAGAAATAAGTCAAAGAGAGTGAAAGAAAATAAAAATCGCTAAAGGAAGAAGTAATAGTAGTACTATATATTTTAATATTTATACTGAATATATCTTCCACGCTAATACTTGTAGTCCAGTATGAATGCTAACAGCCAAACGCCATTTCTAGTCTCTACTTTCTATGCTGGCTAGCTAGGAAGTAATTCGGGCATTGTACTCTAAGATGTTTATTACGAGTAGTGTAGCCCCTACACTGTGACCTGAGGATAAAGGGATGTTCACTGCCTCCTTTCTACATGCAACAATTTCAACATCTGAGTTGCATTGCATTTGGATTAGATGGGATTCGTCCTAACTTTTATATATGATTCTTAATGGTAGGCCACCATGCTCCTCGTGATATTGGCACTTGGCACTGGCATACCTTGAAAGGGAAAAAACTGAATTGGAGAGATTTTAGTTGTGCTTGTGTGATTTTTTTGAAGTAAGACACTAAAACCGATCAGAAGGCTACTTTACTCTCATGTACCATTGACAATTCACGAACTCAACATTGACATTCAGGACGGCGTTTGGCCCCCCAGGTTCCCGCTTATACTCCCAAAGGATAAAATGGAAACTTGCCTTTTTTTGCAATACCAACCGTGTGTAAGGTGAAAATCTTAAAAACATAAATCATGAATGGAACATCAACTGACGTTTTCCCAAATGGAAGTTATCTGTTAGACAATTGAATTTCTTCTTTATAACGCACATAAGCACATAGGGACCTGAGTATAGATTCAGAAACAATTTTCGGATGATAGTTTTGAATTGTAATTTGATTAATTAGAATGTGAGATTACTTGCCCATGAAAGTTAGTTCAATTGACAAATTTTAAATACTTTGCCTGTAAGGCACGAGCACAACTACCAGAGCCCCCTGGGGAGCCAGAAAAGGAGGCTGAAACAGAAAAGAAGGAAATAAAGCAGGCCCGGGGCCAGCAACCAAGCCAGCCATGCTAGACCGGAAAGAAGCCAAAGACAGAAAGCTAGCCACCAGCTTACATTCAAATCCCTCTTTCTGCAATTCCTTTGAATAAAGGATTTATAATACTACTGTAAGTTCTCATTAAATCCTGTGCTATGCCTGATTTTGAAATGGATTATCCTTTCCTCACTTTAAACTTTTTTGTCAAAAAAAAAAAAAAAAAGAATATGAGACTGCCTTAAATGCAGCAGAAGAAGCTCACGACAGTTTCTGTAGAGAACAAGGAAAGGCAACATATGTATCATTCCTTACTATTTGGTTTTATTAACTTCTCTATCAAAATCCAGCAGAATATACACAAAATAATATAACTTACACATAAAATGGAAAGTAGTAAACGAGTCATTCAACCCCCTCCCTCCTCCAAAAAAGATTATAAAAACGGAAATTTTTTAGACACATAAATTTTATGGGGTGGGCCCCACACCTGATTTACGTGACAGTAGCACTGCTCCTATAAAAATCATCCGTGGGATATTTGTTGGTAAAAATGATCTACGCATTGGTGGCATATCCTAATTCTAAATGCCAGTATAAATCCGCCCATGCTCATATATCTATCATGCAGTGTATCAACACCTACGAGACAGTCTTCCAATGCATAACAATTAATCAGAACCAATTTGAAATGCTGAAGTCTCGTAGCTTTCTAAGGTGTCTCTCCATGTCTTGTCTGGTCTTAACCCACTCTTCCCTCTCTATGACAGTTGATGGATCGTCTTTTTCACTCTGCACATTAAATGACATGATATTATCAGCTCATGTTTTAGTGACAAACAACAAAAAATGATTCAGGAAAGAGATAGTCACCGCATGTATTATTTTGAAAGAGTTCCCATAATCACGTATTACAAGCAAGTCGCTCTTTCGATCTCTATTTCTACCTCCTGGTGCTGTTACCTATGGAAGGCATATTGATGGTTAATTTACATACTCTAGCTATGGATAACGCCAGATGGACTGCATTATCACAATAGAAAAATATTCATAATTATACACCCTGTAAAAGGCAGGCAGTGAGGAAAAAGGATTCCTCTGTTAATCAGAAAGACCTATATAAGCACTTTTAAGAGAAACATCAGGGAAATGAGTTCATAACATCCAACTGAACACTCCATATCTGTTTTGTTTCTTTCTTATCTTTCCAATCATTATTATGTTATGCACAATAATAATAATAACAAGAAGAAGAAGAGGAAAAAGAGAGAAGTAAGCAGGATGAGTGTGAATGTAACTAAGACTAAGACTAAGAAATTATATTCAGAAAAATGTATAAATTTTCTAAAGAAAGCCTAAGCATTATGCAAATTAGGTGCAAGGCCATTGCCGTAAACAGTTAGAACAAACATCAATGTTCAGAGACATTCTTCAAAAATAGTTGATTCATTAGACCCTATGTAAATAAATGTTTAAAACAAATTTTGAGTATGTAAAACAGCACTTAGTCCCTTCCTGGCCTGAGCTTGGAAAATTCATCAAAAGTTATCATACCTCAATGCTGAGTGAGATATCATGAAGCAATCAGCTTGCCCAATATTGAAAATTGTATCTAAAAGCATAGCACCTATCTTTAGTCGCAACAAAAAATCAGATAGGGCTTCTGAACTCTAACATCAGTAGTGTAAAACCAAAATTTTGGGAAGAGACCCATATATATGGCAGTTTTAAGGGTATACCATTACCACCTACTCGGACAATTATATTCATAGATCTATTGGCCAAAAATAAACCTCGTGAGGCTCATGTAGCTTAAAACTTGGATAAAATTCAATACATTTGAAACAAAACAACTTTTAATTCCCTCTGTTGGTAATTAACAATACTTTCAGGCTTTCAATTAGAGTTTCAGAGCAATCTGCAAGAATATTAATTTTAGGTGCACCTTCCTTACCTAGATAGTCTAGATCCTACAAAGTTTATGTACAAAATGTAACCTATCTGAATTAACAAAGCTGCAAAAATATGAAAACAAGAAAAATATCCAAAATCAACTAGAAAGTGAGAATCTTAAAAGAATTCCTTACCAGAACTTTGGCTCTGGTAATTGACTTAGTTTTAGAATCAATAACATAAATCTCTTCGAAGTCTAGCACAAATTCTGGGTCACCCAGTCTCTGATTTCTGTAGTGTTTTGTCAAGAAGACCTGAAACAGTAAAGAAGTCTGGTATGTAAGACATCTCAGACTTCATGTTTTATTATTCTCTTTCTTCTTCTTTTTCTCTTTTTATTTTAGGACTTATGTTATACTCGATTTTCTTCAGTTGGTAATAACTACGGCAGAATAGGTTTGAACTAAGCACCTCCCAAAAGAGAAAAGGTACTTGGCCCATATATGCAAAGCAACTGAGAATTTGCACAGCTTGTTATAGGAATAAATTATTCATGAAAGGCAGAAAGATGAATAGTATGTCATCTATCAATTTTATCAGTTCAAATCTTGGCCAATATGGAGTAATTAATATTCCTAACAACTTGTCACTGATTTCCCCCAAATAAAGTGAAGAAAATCATGTTTGTCAATGTTTCACCTCAACAAGCAGAATATGGAACTTTGTCTCCTAAACAAAAAGTGACAAGTCAAGCAAACCTTCCCTAGAAATTTGAAACTTCAATGCATGAGTCCCCATTCTGTCTTAATTAAAGTTATCCTTCTCCCTGTTGTAATGATGTTACCATTGTAATTGTCTATATTTTAGTTCCTACAGTGGAAAGATGCGTGAGTTCCATTCCATCTTTCAAATTAAAAGTTTGCCTTCCCCCACTTTGATGATGTTAGCAGTGTCATTATCCTTATTTTGATTCCTACAGCGGAAAACATATGAATGAAACATGTATCTTAATCTACTTAATAATTTCCAAGTTTTTTTTTTGTTTTTTTGGTGATTTATAGTCATGAACAAAGACAGGACTCATACGGTTAATCAGTCAGAATACCATAGGTCCCAGGGGAAGACACATCTGTTGGTTTTTGACCCAAGCTCACACACATGGCAGGGCTAACAACTCGATCCCAACCTTTGTTTCCTAAAAGTGGGGAATATACAGCTTGAGTAAAACACATTGACTGATTGGACCCCATAAGAGGATTGTTCATTAATATTTCATAATCTGTAAAGGCAAAAATTCATAGCATATAATCTCCAAAGCATTTATGTCCACTCTTCCTTTCATAAGTATCCATTTATAGCAGAAAATCTTTATATATCTTAACATTACCACCTTAGATCAAATTAAAAGACAAATATGAAATGAAGCACAGCAATGTACATGTTACTTATGGCCACAACTTCAACAGTTGCTCATACCTTCTGGATTTCCCTCTCAGTTTTATAAAGAGGATCTCGAGGTGCATCTATAGGTGGCTCTGTCACATTGTAGCATCCATAATCACTTTTAGCACATCGAATGTACTACAGATTTGGTTAAAAGAAAGGAAATAAGGACCACTCTGGAAGTTAAAAATGTACAGAGAAATAGAAGGGAGAAACAACAACCATATTGCTTTAATTAGAAAAATCAAGTCCATTATACATTGATGCAAGAAAGATACCCAGAAGAAGCACAGCCAATTTAATGAGAAATCAACATCCTACATAGCTATTGGAAGCTACATTAAATATTTAATAGATAACTCGAAATATATGTGTATTAATAACTGTTCAAGGTAATTCTGTGACCATGGGTCTCCACAATGCTACATTACTTACAATATGAAATACACAAAGTCTTACGGCATCATATATGAAAATATATTGTTGTTAAAACAAGATGAGAAAGAATAATAACAAAGTAATACCTTCTGAGGCAATGGAGCTAGAACCTTTGGAATTGAATAAACATCTGTATCCGGAGGTGTAACATACATCTACAGCCAAATTTTTGGGGGAAAAAGGAGCGTTTTATATATCATAGATTCAATATTCATATTGGAAACGTCAATAAATCAGAATAGCACATCAAATTTCATTTGAAGGGAGGGTTGTGCTCGCTGACCTCCCTGAAATCATATACATCATTATCAGGGTCTGGCGGTTTCCTTATAAAGAAATCGCAATCAAACAAGCTAATTTTGTGAAACTCTTCTTCGTCAATTCTGTAATCCACGACCATCTCTGAATCCCATCCTTGCGTCGACACAAAACTCTTGTTCTGCACCATCACAATGTCCTCGTCGCCACCAGAAGCAGACGCAGCAGCAGCAGCTCCTGCTAATGGGTCATACTCGATGTCAAAGTCCTTCTTGTTGTCGACCTCCTCCATTTCCTCCTCATCCATCTCATAGTCGTCGGGTCCACCGCCATTGCCGTCATCGGCACAAACCAAAAATGGGTTCTTTCTAGTTGAGAGTGAGACGGGAGAAGAAGGGGTGAAAATGGATTTTACTCCGGAGGGCAAGGAGAGACTTGCTAGGGGCGATCGGGACGGAGTGGGCAGTGAAAAAGTGAAAGTTAAGAACTTCCGAGAGATGGGTGATAATGGGGGTGAGGAGACGAGGAAGCTAGAGATGGGCTTGACGGCCATAGATTTTGAGAATTTGGATTTTGGTTTTTGGAGGTAGCGTGTGAGCTTACGGTGAGCAAGAAGAGCAGAGTGAGAAACACTTCTGTAGCTTGGTTTAACTGAAGCTGGGGGAGGGAGCATGTAATTGAAAGCGGATTTAGATTACTGGATAGGGTGCTCTGCAGGCGAGAGCTCTTTACAAGAATGCACCCGGTATATAATTGGAGCAGCTAATGCACTTAATTCGGAAAAGAACAAGAAATTCTTTTAAAACATTATACCATGCGAAAAAAAAAATGAAAATATTGATTTCAGAGTTTTCTGAATCAAAATAATTTTTATTTAAAAAAAACCTTACTTTAAATTTTTAAAAATTAATTAATTTTTATTTTAATTTTTTAATATTAATAATTTTTAATTTAATTATTAAAAATTACATTAATATTAATTAAATTCTTCATATAATTAGCATATGGCACTGTTAAGATTTAAATTGATATAATAAATAATATTAATGTGATAAATGATGTGATATATCTCATTAATGTGATATTATTTAATTTTTTAAAAATATCACATCAATTATCATTGTATTTACATAATAGGTGACTTGATATATGATATTGATATGATATGATTTAATTTCTTTAAGATATCATATCACATGTTATTATATGACATGACATAATAATATAACAGATAATGTGACATTCCAAAAAAATTTAACACGACCATTTAGCACAATAACAAATAACATGATATTTCAAAAAATCAAATAATGATACGTTAATACCATATGTCATGTTATTTGCTTTATCTATATAATGACAAATGATATAGTATTTTTAAAAAATCAAATAATGCTATATCAATAAAATATGTCACATTACTTATCACATCAATGTACTATATCAATATTGTATATCATATTATCATAAAAATTAATATCATTATATAATATTGAATTGAAGAATTTGATTGATATTAATTTTAATTTATAAAAATTAAATTATAAGAAATTAAAATAAAAATTAATTAATTTATAAAAATTAAAATAATAAAAATAATATTTAAAAATTAAAATAAAAATTAATCAGTATGTAAAAAATTATAATAAAATGTTTATCTTTTTATTTTTTTCCTTATCTTTGCAGAGGTGCTAGTTAGTGTATCGCAGGATATGATCCGGCCCATTACATACCCGATCCGATTTCATACCCTTTCTCGTTTTCTCGGAAAAGAAACAGCAAGAAAATTTTTATGACCAAGTCGAAGTGCAGTTAAAAACCCCAGAATCCTTTTACATTTTCCTTTTTTTTTCTTGATTTTATTATTTTTGGAATCCCGCGCAATCTCTCCCTCGTCGTCTCCCCCAAGCAATTATGTTCTTCTGCCTAGGGCTTTTATTTCTCCTATGTCTTCCTCACCATAATTCTTAAATCTTCGTGTCAAGGCCCAAAATTCTCGACGAGACCAATTCGTTTCGATGGGGGAAGAGAAGGCTCCTCCCGGCGCTGGTGGCGATTTGTCGAGGGCTTCATCCTCTTTTGTGAAAAAGGGCGACCGTCAAATGTTCACGGTGGAGCTCCGGCCAGGTGAGACCACTATAGTCTCTTGGAAAAAGCTGATGAAAGACGCCAAGAAGGTAAATGGATCCATTTCGGCCCCCGAACCTCCCGTCAATGCACACCCCGCGCTGGAGTCCAGAATCGCTGTGGTGAGACCTTCTATTTTCACTTTGCAGTTGTATTTCCCTAGTATGAAACTGTGTAATTATAATATTCTATCGTACATTATTATTGAGACACTGCCATAGTATAAGTCTTTTTACTGTTGGCATTTTTTCTCAAACTTTGCGTGATACTTAGCATTATAAGATTGTGAATTTTTATTAGTTGACCACATGAAGCTCGTGATTATTGCTTTTTTTCTGTCTTTCGTTTACATAGAATTTTGATTCAGGAGTGCAGCAAATTATTGGGAAGGATTTTGTGGCAAAGTGGAATTGTTTTTCAAAGTTCTCCTTTAGATAGAAAGTTATTGTTATAAATGGTTTTGCCCATTTGAGTTAAGTGAATTCTTTGCTGCACTTGATGAAATTAGTATGAGTTGTATAAATGTGAATTGCCTTTATACTTCTGAGAACCAAAATAAAGAGAGGGAATTGTTAGGTCAATTCTTGAATCTTGATGTTTACAGTAATGCAAGACTTGTCTCATAGGTCCTCTGAATTTTTTCTTTCATATGAGGCAATGGTGCGTTTTATTTCATTTTCATCTAATGTATGTAGATACTACATGAACACATACCTTAGTTATTATTTGCTTTATTTTTATTTGATTGTAATCATATGATATATCTTTTATACTTACAGTTTTGTTCTTCCTACAATGCACATTTGCAGACACCGGTAGGTTTAATATTTTAAAATTATATGGTGTAGTAGTTTCAAGTCAGTGTTCATCAAGTTGTAGAAGTTATGCAATGAATCAGTAGCTGGTTTATGCTTGAGTCTTTTGGATGCTTTTGGTGTTGTAGTTTGTTTTTATTCTCATACCTAATAGATTTGAACTACAAGTGGTTAATTTTTTTGGGAAGTTGTATAATGAAATTATGTCAAATATTTGGGTTTAAGGTGATTAAGGCATGGATTGAAAATATATATATAACTTGTCATGTGCTTTGGTAATTTCTTTCGTACATATGGTCACTTACTTACCAGCATAAAGTTCAAGTCGTATTTGTATGTGCTTTCATGCTTTGTTTAATATTTGTTATGAGCCTCTGCTCAACTCTTTTAGGGACATCCTACTGAAGATGAAGTGAAAGATGCTTCTCAGCCAAACCGTTTCAGTGCTGTTATAGAGAAGATTGAACGCCTTTACATGGTAGGTATAGGTATTCATTTTCTGTGCTGTGTGCTCTGTGTCTGCATCAAATAATTTCAACCATAGATTCATATCATACATGTGCATTTAAGTTCCAATTTGATGGTAGTTTATATTGGGAAATAATTGAGACACTGAACCATTTGCAGGGTAAGGATAGTAGTGATGATGAGGACCTACTTGACGTTCCTGATGATGATCAGTATGATACTGAAGACTCTTTCATTGATGATGCTGAGCTGGTTGGTATCTTTCATACATTGTTTTGTTTTATGTCTGCTGTGCTGACCTTTGATTGCTGACAGGAATAACGTTTTTCTGTACTATGGGCATCTCCACTTAAATGTTACTTTTTATGTTTCAACTATCCCTTCTGCAGGATGAATATTTTGAGGTTGATAATTCTGCTATCAAACATGATGGATTCTTTGTGAATAGGGGGAAATTGGAACGCATGTAAGTTTTGTTTTTTATTTTGATATTTTCATTGAGGATTTTCTTTTTCTTTTTTACAAACCACTTGTGTTTAGCACACTTGTACACACTTTCTCCTTTGGTTGATTGTCATAAATTTTCCACAATGATGGGTCATTTTTTGTGGCCATTGGTGTTTGCTCTTGGAGTAAGATTAAGTGATTGGAGCAAAGTAGTCATTCTTCATGTTTCCAATATTTTCAAATTTATTTTTCCAGTTTCTGGTATTCATATCTCTCTGTCTCTGTCTCTGTCTCTGTGTGTGTGTGTGTGTGTGTGTGTGTGTGCGCGCGCGCGCGCGCGCCATCAATTTTCTGAATATATTCAGTTATAGATTGTAGTGAGTAAATTGAGTCTTGCAAATTCTTAGTTATTACTACTAATTTTCATATTCCCCTCCCCTTCCTTTGTCCTTTTTTGATATTACTAGAAGTGAGCCTCAAGTATTACCCAACCAGCAACCAAAGAAAAGGCGCAGAAAAGATGCAATGAAGACTCCTGATGAAAATTATGATGGTAACGTATCAGAAAAACATGTAAAAGTGGGCAAGACAGCAGCTGGAAAGGTGGCATCACTACCAGTGAAGAATACATTAAATTCCTCACAGAACTTGGTTGTACCTAGTGAACATTATGAAGACTCAAAATTTCAAAATCAATTGGATGCCTCTGGAATAAGTTTGAAAAAGAAAACTTCTGATACTAAACCAACACTGGATCCTTCTGTCTCTATGAAAACATCAAATGATGTTGCTCCTGCACCTTTGACAGAACCAAAGCATGTTAATAAACAGAAGACAGGAGTCCTTCAATCCAAGAACACAATTGATAAATATAAAGATGCAAGTGGATTGTTTGATGCCTCTCATCAGAAGTACCTTGATAGAAGTGCTTATGCCAATTCTAAATCCCAACCTGGAAGACCCTCTAGTAGTATTGATAATTTGGAAAATACAGGCTGCTCAAACGAAAAAAATGGCATTCGTGAACTGCAGGATCTTAACTTGTCTGAGGGAAAGTCCGCCATGCAAGCAACAGTAAGTTTGTTTCTTTTGCGTTTCTGTTATTTTTTTAAATTAAAGAAAATGATGTTTGGCAACCAGATTAAATATATTTTTCCTAGACATAAGAATTCACAAAAAGTTTTTGAGGGAGGTTTTCATAAATATTCTAAAGAAAGAAGTGATACAAATAGTCCTCTTCAATGGTTTGATGAGTTGATAATTTTTTTTTTTACCTCTGTTGATTAAAACTGGTCCTTCCCTTAGAGTATTAGCAACCCATGATACATGCAGAAACTGCTTTCCATGTAAGCCTATTATTTGTAGAACCAATTTCTTTTGCCAGCTACAGATCATATCCTACACTGAGGATTTATGTGCTGCCCCAAGACAAAGTGAGCACTGAATTCTAATACAACTGAGCCATATAATTAGGTGAAAGAAGTTGTTTGGATCTCTTTATGTTCTTTATGCATGAAGAGTAACAATCATATGGAAGATGCTATATAGGCTAGGCATCAATTCCTAGTTGTGTGGCTGTGGAATTATTGCTTCAACCCTCTACCTTGACTTGTCATCTTGGCTGTCATGACTCATGAGGCACGCTTGATCGCGCAAAATGATATCTACTTAAGAAATAATGGCACGCATCAGGTGATTATTTAAAAAAAAAAAAAAAATTCGAGAGTGAGATTTTGGTAAAGTTATCCTTTCAGTTACTTCTACTTGCACTTAGTACAATATACATGTTTTATTGTTCTAATGAATATGACTGCTGATGATGAAAGTTGTGGAAATGCATTCCTTTTCTGAATTTCCTGATACTTTCTCTGCAACAGTGATGCATCTAACTATATTGTTTTTTGTTGTCTGTGGTATTAATGTGTTTGTTCACATTTCATACAGAAATCACAATACATGCAAAAGAAAGACAGTTCTAGTGTTAGGCCAAAAAATTCAATGCTTGAAAGGGCTATTCGAGAATTAGAGAAGATGGTTGCAGAATGTAAGTTATAAAATTGTTATCAATTTAACCATTTTCATAGATATGAATTGTAGGGAGTTCATCGCAAATGCTAAGTAGCTTCTTTTTGGCAATATTACAGCAAGACCACCTGCAGTGGAAAACTCAGAGGCTGATACGACATCGCAGGCAGTCAAAAGAAGGCTGCCTAGAGAAATAAAGCTAAAGCTTGCTAAAGTTGCTAGATTAGCAGTACTGCCATATCCCAATTTATTGATTTATGCATGTAAAATACAATGTTCTATTTTTACTTGATGGCTTTCAAAAATTTAATATTAATCATATTTTTTTGCTGCAGCAGGCAAGCCACGGGAAAGTGTCAAAGGAGTTAATTAACCGTCTTATGAGTATTCTTGGGCACCTGATTCAGCTCAGAACATTAAAGGTATTGCAGCCTGTTAAATATAAACAGACGGCCCTTCAGTATCTGTTGCTTAAGTTTTAAAGTTCAATCTGCCAACCTTCATTTTTTAGCTGACATTAGAGTCAGGGTTAAGTGTATTCCTAGGATAAAATCTTTAGTCATCAATGTTTCTGTACTTATTACGACACTGCAATGCTGGAGAAGACTTGATGTTTGATGCCTTATAATTTGTCTTCATGAGTCTTGGTTGTTAATCCTAAAAAGCTATGTGATATTTAGGCATCAATAAGCTATTTTTCTCTCTCAAGTCATGTGTCCACAATCCCTGAGCTTTTGCACGAGTTGTTGTATGTTTAATTATTAAACTATGATTTTAATATAATGAAGTTCTGTTTTGTTTACATTTGTGGCCTAACTATGTGCATGTTTTGTTCAGAGTGGGTTTTTTGACTAAATCTTCTGGCCTTTTGAAATGATTTTTTTTTTTTTTTTGGTGATTACGAAGTTGTGAATTTTTTATTCCTAAATGATAAAACATTGCTAAGGTTGATGTTCATAGAAACTGTTCTTTCTTGGGGAACGAAGTCCAACCACCAGTGTAACTGAGTTATTGTGTAGTCTTAATAGTTTCTGTAACTACACTTCTCTATGTCTATATCTATTGTTGTTCAAGTATATTTAGGTTCCCTTGATGCCTGAAACTACTTGTCCCGTTATGCAATGTCTTCCTGTTACAGAGAAACTTAAAAGTTATGATCAGTATGGGTCTGTCAGCAAAGCAGGAGAAAGATGATAGGTTTCAACAGATAAAGAAGGAAGTGGTTGAGATGATTAGGATACAGACCCCCTTTCTGGAAACCAAGGTATATTATGGTTGTCTTTGCTGTTTGATTCCTTTTAGAAGATTGGTTAACTGGCTTGCATGTTTTGTATGTTAAGTCATATTCTCTAATATCACTCAATGATATCACATTAAAATTGTGGTGCTGTATCTGTTGGCATCACATGATCTGATCTTTGGGGTTTTACTTTTTGCATTTACTTGAGCTTTGCTTATCTTTGCTGGTTATCATTGATCTTTGTTGCCCCTTCATTTGATTTTTCCTTTCATTCTTATTCCTTTTAATTGGGTGCTTTTCTTAATGGATTTAACACATGTTACTGCAAACCTTGAAAATTGGTTCCAACCCCGTTCTTATTATGGGTGCAAACCCAAATATTCTCTGATCATAATGGTTATCATGGCATGCTTAGTAATGGATCATTTACCTGGAAAGGGAATGGTTTGTTTCTGTTGCAATATTGAATCGTGTTTTGTATATCTCTGATGCTTGCGCTGTATGTTGATTATGAATTTTCAATTATACTTCTGATGAACTGAAGTTGTGGCCATTTAACTTGAGAGGCATGGTTTGATTTTGGGCATTTCAGCAACAGCAACAGCAACAGGCTGGAGGAACTGGTGATTTTCAAGAATTTGGTCCTGATGGAAAAGCATTGACCAAAAGGAAGTTTAGCATGGATGCTGCATTGGAGGACAAAATTTGTGATCTTTATGACCTCTTTGTTGATGTACAGAAGCTTGAGCTTTAAATACTTTCAGAATCCTTTTTGGTTGTAGAAAAGCTTTTATATTGAATCTTGTTTTCAATTTTTTCTAGGGGTTGGATGATGATGCAGCTCCACAAATCAGAAAGTTGTATGCTGAGGTAGTTCAAATCTGCTGAATCTTCTATTCATTACTGGTTTAGCGAAGCTACTAGATTGCTTGCTTTGTGATTTTTTGGAACTGTTATGATGCTGACGACCATATGCTTAATCAATTCTGTTTTTGGAGTTTTGTTCTCCTTCCTCCAAGTTTGGTTTGGTTTATTCTCAGTGTGTCATCTCTTAAGCGAAACTTACATATAATTTGCATATAAAATAACACCATACACTGTACCATACAAACCCCTCTTTGTGTTGCTTTCTTGTCAATTCACTGGAAAGAAGTTGGTTTGAATTTATGTTAGATAGTAAATGGTATTAGAAGTGGTTTGGCTTTTTTATATGATATATTTCTTGACTACCACTTTGATGTTTTTCCCAATAATGAATTTTTTTTTTCTACTTTTAGAAGCTTTGGTGCTACTGAAGTTTATATATATAGTTTTTTGAGTATGCAGTTTCTGTCATGTCTAAGTTAATAACTTTGGATTTTTATAAAATGTCGGTGCTAATAAGTTTTTTGTTACATCATTCTTTTGACACTTTTAAGTCTGCTTCTTGGTTCAGCTTGCAGAATTATGGCCAAATGGTTACATGGACAACCATGGGATCAAACGTGCAATTTGCAGGGCTAAAGATAGACGCAGAGTACATTACAGCAGACATAAGGTATGCCTTTCACATCGAAATAATAAATGTAAGTATTGAGCCATACTCTCAATTTTTTTTTCAAGGAGAAGAATAATTTTTGCTTACCATAATCTGGGAGTTAAAGAAATCAAGAAGAGTTTCATGAATAAAGTTTGTGGTCTAGCTTGAAATATCCATATGTCTTTGCTGCATTGGGAAACTATACATGCCTGGGTTAATTTTTTTGGCACTCTGTCACCCATGTCAAGGAAGGGATTATTGTTCTTTTAAGTATCTAACAAATGAAAACAAGTAAGAGGGTAATTCATTTAAAGTTCTCAAAAGGTGAATTTAAATCCTTTCAATTAAGCCTCTATACATTTATCTGAACTGGTGAAATTCAGAAGGGAGCTTATTCAGTGGAGCATAAAGATATGTGTGCATGAACATGATCTTGTGTTCAGGATGAATATAATTCCTTTCTGCTGATATCTTGAATTGGGGCTATAAATAGAAAACTGTGAACTGCGGATGATATTATGATTAAAGTTTTTGGCACCATGATATCCTGAACTTCGTAAATCTTTTTTTACCATATCTATAGATGGATGTGACATACGGATTCTTCAATTTATGGATTATTAAAAGACTAACAGACATGGTTGTGTTTTCAACAAAAATCTTATACACTTTTTGTTGGTTTGAAAGTTGAAACCTAATTATCTGGGAGATTATTGCTTGGTTCTTGAGCTGACGATTGGGCTTTTTCTGCTCTCTCGCTTCATATCTGATACGGGCCTCTCTTTCAAGTATATATTTATCATTTCATTGTGTTTATCAACAAGAAAGTGTGCCTTCCGTCATAGCTTGACCAGTGAGCTCCCTTTTTTATGGAAAATTATTTATTGCTGGATATAATTTTTGCACTCTCCCCGTCCCTTTCAGTCTCCATTCCTTCTTTCTCTTTCCCTCTTGCACATGCTATTGCTATCTATACTTTCATATATCAGTTGGTGGCCGCAGACTTCTGGTTTAGAAGGATTTCTATGGTTGATAAATTTATCATGTTATGTTTTTTGATTTCATACCAATTTATATTGGCAGTCTTCATCTTCTATGATGGGTAGTTGGTTCTACTCATTCAAAATGTTGGTGTAATGGTGTAGAAGTGGAAACTTCTTTCACTATTACCTATCTTTCTGAGGTTTTCTATTTTAATGACATTTTAGTGTTACAGTGATGTTGGTTCCTTAAATGTAGACATCTTTGGTAAACAAGAACAATGAGGTTAATTCAGATAAGTGAGTTTTTCTGGGCATCTAAAATGAAGATGTTTCAACCCCAAGAGGTTGGCAAAGTGAAGGGAGCCTTCACCCCAGGACCCTGTGACCAGCTAGGCATGAGATCGATTCCTGGAGATGCCTCTGCTGTCAGGGCCTTATGTTTCCACCCGGCCCATGGGGGATTAGTCTCGGCTGAGTTGAGGGATTTGAAAGATTCGTACTTTGGCTGGGATACCTCTAGTTCACTTCAAAACAAAAAAAAAAAATGAAGATGTTTCCCAAAATTATATCTCTTGATGTTCTCATCTGTGTACCTTTTTTGATCAGTGTCTCTCATATTGAAACTCAACATACTTGCTGTACATCAACAGTTAGAGAGAGAGAGAGAGAGAGAGAGTACTGAATGACCTACTTTATGATGGAATTATAACATTTGGTCTTTCATGGTTTAAATGAAATGGATTAATTTTGGCCATTGATGTATTATAGAAATGGAGGCACTTCCCTTTAGTTTTGTTTACACGGATGACACTGATCTGATGTTTGCTTTTGTCTAATTAGGAACAGGAAAAAATTAAGAGGAAAAAGATGTTGGCATCTCGGCAAGTAGAGACTCTTCGATTTCATGCTAGTGCAACTTCTTCACAACAGAACATGCGAGAGAGAGTAGCTCCTGAATCAAGCGGTCATGCTTTTACTTCAGCGAACAAGCCAGTTTCTAATCTTTCTTCTACCCGGTTTCCCAGTCCTTCCATGAATGGTTTAAAACAAGAGAAAATAAAAGGAAGTTTAAGCAATTCCCTGGATGATGTCAGGGTTGCAGATGGTGGGGTTTTAACGAAGAAGGTAAAGAGAAAACCAGAACTGGAGTTGGAAGGAACTCATATTCGTCCGGACAAGCTAGCTTCTTTGCAGGGAGAAGAAAGGCCCAAATCCCTAAAGCAGTCTTCAGGCCTTCCCCTCAAATCTAACCTTCAGCCAACGTCACTTTCTGGTCTTGAACAGTCCAGCTGACATATAATATCAACTAGGAGGTTTACACTACGAAATGCCTGTGTATTTCAAAGCGTTATTTTTTTTAAAAATATTTCCCCCTCTTAAAATCAAATTCTAGCTTACTGATTGCTTCCATTTTTGTAATTAATTGCCCCTGCAAGGTTCTTTGGAATATAGATATGTAAGTGCTAGTAACAAACTCAGTTCAAGCCCCACTCAACTTGTAACGTAACTTCTTATTGGAAGATGTTCGTTGTGGACAGTGGTGATTCTGCAATGTACAAGCAATTTTGATGATCAGTTAGATGAGCATCTCTTCAAGCAGCAACCCATAATAATAAAAATTTAAGAGTTAATTTTGTTGTTACTTATTTTTCTCTTAAAAACTAGTTACAATATTTTGCAAGCATTAATAATAATTTTGAAAAGTATTTATCTACTTCTTTGTATATCTGAATTCAGAAAGGAACAGATGTTACTTTGGTCCAATCGTATTGGTCGATTAAAAAAAAGTGGATAAGGGAGAAAGAAAAGATAATGGGAACACGTACGCCAAGCATCACATCAAGGAGTATAACGGCAATGTCCAATTGTCGAGGCCATCAAACAGAGAAGGAAACAGGACATGTTTCCTCCACCACCAAAAATAATTTTTGGTGCGATCCAATATTCCCCCGCCATTTTCCATCTATAGTATACTATCCACAACCTTTTCTCCACATCCAAACAATTTATCAAATCCGATACAAAGAAATTCAGAGACATCAAAATAGAAAAATAAAAGGAAACGAAAAATAAAATCTAATGGAAGGTCGATCGTGAACTCCCATGGTAGCATGTCTGTTCACGTGCCACATGGCATTCTCCGTCGACATGAATCCGCCCCTTTCGCCGGCGACCGGCATATTCTCACCTTCGTATCTCTGTTTCTATAAGCCTCCTCCGTCCTTTGGCAATGGCAGAATTTTCGGTTTCGGATTGGGCTTCGGGTTCGAGTTGCTGAGGAAAGGAAGACTGCAGCGACAGCTCAAGTTCGTCATCAGCGCGGAGCTTTCGAGGCCATTTTCCCTGAATTTCGGATTGGACTCTCAGGTCAGTTGCGGCTTGTCACTGCTACTGTTTTAGCTTTTTCCTTCTAAATTTTTTCAGTTAAATTGAGGTTCTGTTAGTCTGAAGTTGAAAGCTTTTTAGGCTGCTAAGAAATTTGTGGTATTGTGAGGGTTTTAAGCTAAGTATTTCATTGCCACTGGACTCCTAGACATTATGTTATTTGCTACTTGCTAAGAATCATTGGCTGATTTATATGATCATGTCGGGAAAGCGTTATGGGATATCATAATTATGCAATAAAAATCAAGTTTCAATATGAACCGCATTTTATTGATTGATTCAAATTTTTTCTCTTTTAAGTATGTTGTTTGATGACTAAATTGGTCGATTAAACATATTTGGAGCATGCTGAACTAGTTACCTTCAAATTGTGAATTTTATGTAGCTCATATTTTGCTCTGATTATTGCAATGTGATTTCTTTTTCATTTGGACCTGCTGATGCTTTCCTCATATCAAATTGATTGGCTTGTTAAGTAGTCATGCCCAAGAAAATATCATTTATTCCTCTCTCGGAATAATTCTGAAGCCAAAATCATATTTTCCGCTTAAAATGTTTCTTAGATTATCAGTAGCTTTACATCTCTTTGTTTTGATTTTCTTTGTCATCCTCTTATCACACTTTGTCCTTTTCAATCTTAATACTTGCCATTGATAAACCTTTGATTTGCATATTGTTATTTGTTGTGGACTATGAGCAAATAAATTGCACGATGCTGCAAAAATCTAAAGCATAAAATTTCTATTTGTAAAAAATTTAATGTGAGTCCCTTTGTGTTTTTTACTTTTGGTGGGGGAAAGGGTTACATAGTTTAATCAACTCCTGGAAGAGTTTCCAGCCATAGACTAACAATCTTTCTTAAATGTGCTTGTGAAACTTTCCTTTTTAGAGCTTGAATTCCTTCCAATCTCATGATCCATCACAGCTGCCATGGATGGGTCCAGTTCCAGGCGATATTGCTGAAGTTGAAGCATATTGTAGGATCTTTAGGGCTTCTGAAAGGCTTCATTCTGCATTAATGGATGCGTTATGCAACCCATTGACTGGTGAATGTAGTGTCTCATATGAGATACCATCAGACGAGAAACCTCAACTGGAAGATAAAATAGTTTCTGTCCTTGGATGCATGGTGTCCCTTGTAAACAAAAGTCGGGAGGATGTTCTTTCTGGAAGATCTTCAACTATAAATTCCTTTCGTGTGACAGAGGTTAGCGCAATGGAGGATAAGCTCCCCCCACTTGCCATTTTTAGGAGCGAGATGAAAAGGTGTTGTGAGAGCTTGCATGTGGCTCTGGAGAATTATTTAACACCTGAAGATAATCGAAGCTTGGATGTGTGGAGGAAACTTCAGAGACTGAAGAATGTCTGCTATGATTCTGGTTTTCCTTGTGGGGAATATTATCCTTGCCATACGCTATTCGCAAATTGGAGTCCTATATTTTTATCCACTTCTAAAGAGGATACAGAATCCAAAGATTCGGAGGCAGCATTTTGGACAGGTGGCCAGGTAACAGAAGAAGGCCTGAAGTGGTTACTAGATAAAGGTTTCAAAACTATTATAGATCTCAGAGCAGAGACCATTAAGGATAACTTTTATCAAGCAGCCATGCGTGATGCTATTGAATCTGGGAGGATTGAACTGGTTAATATCCCAGTTGAGGTTAGGACTGCACCTACAATGGAACAGGTTATGAGGTTTGCATCTTTTGTTTCAGAATGCAGCAAAAGACCTATCTATCTTCACAGCAAGGAAGGAATTTGGAGAACATCTGCCATGGTCTCACGATGGAGGCAATGCGTGACTCGTTCTGCATCACAGTTTACTTTTAATCAAGCAATTACTTCCAACGACATGTTATCACGTTATACAAATGGATCTGGAAAACTGCAGGAGCCTTTGATGACTGCAGAGAGATCCTCTTCAGAAAAGGATATCAATTCACTGCAAGATAGTTCAGATGCTACATCTTTTCCTGTCGGAACATTTGATGGAAGTACCTCTCCAAAGAAGGATAACAAAAACATGCGCACTAATGGGGCTTTAGGTGAGTTTACTTCTGATGATGTGACATTATCAGAAGCTGCAGCTGCTGCTTATGGGGCAGAATCTTCTCCAAGTCTTTTCAGCAAAACTAACCCTTTAAAAGCTCAAGTTCCTCCCTGTAATATCTTTTCCAAGAAGGAGATGTCCAGCTTTTTAGGAAGTAGGAAGATAACACCACCCTCTTATTTTAACTATCAGAATAAAAGATTGGAATGCTTACCAGATTCAAGGAACATGACTATAAAAAGATCACTGGGGGGTGTGATTGTCAGCAGTAGTGACAACCCTGTAGCCAGAATTGTGGGTCCAGGAAGTTCTAATGGGTCATTTCATATGGTTCATTTATCTGGAGAACCTGAGACTACAGTTGGCAGCAATTGGAAAATAGTGAATGGCAGTAGTTCTAATTCTGTTGGGACAACAATCAATGGATTAAGTGAAGGGGAAACGTATTCCATGTTTAATAGCAATGTCTCCACTGCTGTGAGCAATGGGTTTGATAATACCCTGATTAAATCTCAAAGGGTAGGAGATGGCTTAGGTGAGGGTGGGTTAGCCTTACGTGATGAAGACTTGGGAGTCATTGAAGGGAACATGTGTGCATCTTCAACAGGTGTTGTAAGGGTGCAGTCAAGAAAGAAAGCAGAAATGTTCCTCGTGCGAACAGATGGATTTTCTTGTGCCAGAGAAAAGGTGACTGAATCTTCTTTGGCCTTCACTCACCCTAGCACCCAGCAACAGATGCTTATGTGGAAATCCACACCCAAGACTGTATTATTGTTGAAAAAGCTAGGGGAGGAACTCATGGAACAAGCTAAAGAGGTAATGATCTTTTTAATAGACTCTTAGAAGCATGCAAGCTGGGTAAAGAAATGGCTTGCTATGGTATTTCAATGGTATAGTCTGGACATCAGAGTTTCTAAACTTGATGCTCAGGAACAATTTATTTGCCAAAGATTTAGAAGTTAATATGTCCAGCATTGATTCCGTTTAGTCCAGTATATTTCCAAGTGCGTCTTTGTCCCATCTCATGTGTGCTTAATAGGAAATGTAGCTGTATGAATCATTTTCATTTAATTAGGTTTAAACCAATCTCTATAATTTTTTTTTTCCCTTTATCTAAAACCAATCTGTCCGCTAATTATGATTTAACTGCTTTTTAAATAAATTGACCAAATTGATTCTCAGTACAGCTTCCGTATGTAATCTGCAGGTTGCTTGTTTTTTATATTACCAAGAGAAAATGAATGTTCTTGTGGAACCTGATGTGCATGATATATTTGCCAGAATTCCGGGGTTTGGATTTGTTCAAACCTTCTATAGTCAAGATACCAGGTTCTGGTCTTTGTGAACCTACATGCAATGACTTTACTGTTATTTCCTGATTAGGGTTTACTTCATTGGACAGTTGCTTACCACATTAATTGCCTTTGAAACAGTGATTTACATGAGAAAGTAGATTTTGTAGCTTGCTTGGGAGGAGATGGTGTAATACTGCACGCTTCAAATCTATTCAGGGGTGCTGTTCCACCTGTAGTATCATTTAACCTTGGTTCCCTTGGTTTTCTGACTTCTCATAATGTAAGATTTTTTCAAATTCGTCAGTTATTTTGCAAAAGTATTATAGGTAGCTCTTTGGTCAATTGTTTGACTTCCTTTCTGTTTTCTGCATATAGTATGATGATTATGTGCAGGACTTACGACAAATAATCCATGGAAATAATACACGTGATGGTGTATATATTACTCTCAGAATGCGTCTTCGATGTGAAATATTTCGTAAGGGTAAAGCTATGCCGGGGAAAGTTTTTGATATTCTTAATGAGGTTGTTGTTGATCGGGGTTCTAATCCATACCTTTCAAAGATTGAATGTTATGAACATGATCGACTTATAACCAAGGTGAGTTTCATTATATATTTGTCACTCATGCTTTAATGTTCTATAATAGCAATTGTTTCCTTTGATAAGAATCATCAGTTTGATATATTGTACTTGATATCTCTGAACAGCTTCAAGAAGCACTATCATGTCTTCTACTTTCAGGTACAAGGTGATGGAGTAATTGTGGCCACCCCTACAGGAAGTACTGCCTACTCTACGTCTGCTGGAGGTTCCATGGTAAGCTTTTGCTTGAGCTTTGCTCATAGTTATTTAGATTTTTTATTTATAAGATTAGATGCATTCAATTGGTATACTTGCTGTCAAATTTTCTTTCATAATTTGTATTATTATACTATACTATTATTGGTTATGCATGCTTCCTTTGCTCCCTATTTTTGTGGAGTGGCAGATGTCGAGCAATGTGTTAAGGTGTTTTCCTTACTCCTGTGGCATTTTGTTATATACTGAGTGTGTACCAGCTCACAGCATCTAAAAAAATAAGTTTTTGTTTTAAGACGATTTATGCTTTTTCTTTTTAGCTTCAAGTCCAATGCTTTGTTGATGCAAGCTTGACTTAACTTTATGGCAGCCAATTGCTGTTGATAATTCTACCAGGCATCTAGTGTTCTTTCGTTGAATATTATTTTCCTCTTATTTTCAATGTCTGATTTTTCTCTGTTTAACAATATTGTTGGTGAGTTGATGTTAATAAAATTTTCTCTCATTCTTGCGAATAGTTTTACCTGTTCCTGATATTTGAAAGCCTCTTGTGAACTAAATTTGGCTTGGTGACCTTTTTTCCCTTTCGTGAAATAAATACTCACTTAAACAGTTATTCTTTCTTGCTCTCCTTCCCCAATAAGAAACACCGTATCATCAAATATCAGTGCTTACATATACCTTATGCGTAAAAGTAAGATCTTTGTTAGTTTTGTTTCTTATTGTAAATAGCTTTTATCATATGTGAATTTTTTAATAGTGAACATTTACAGAGAGGTAAGTTACTGTAAAATATCATAGGTAAATTCTTGTGATTCAGCTTGTGGATGGTGACTAAAAGCCAATGTCCAAAGAGGTGCCATTTGAAGCTTGAATTAATATAGAAATCTCAAGGAAGTCATGTTGTAGAATTTTGTGTATTAAGACTTCTTCAATTCTCATGTGTGTGCATGTCCTGATTTCATGATAGTTGTACTTTATTAGCATAAAATGTTGCTTTAGACCTGATTTCATCCGTGTTTTACTTGATGCTTATATCTAATGTTGAAGAAAACTGCAGGTCCATCCAAATGTTCCCTGCATGCTGTTTACCCCAATCTGTCCACATTCACTCTCATTTAGACCAGTTATACTTCCGGATTCTGCTAGACTTGAATTAAAGGTGAAGTTAATCAGTTTCTATGTTGTAAAAGTATCATATGGTTTTTCATGTTGATAGATTTCCAGATATTGTTTCATTGCTCATGATGCGTCTTATGTTCCCATAGAAGTTTCTGTTTTTGAGCTATGCTGAGTTGTGTCTTAGGCTTGTGTTGGAAAAGGCTGTTTGATGAATAACCAAGAATATTTATGATAATTGTAGAATTAGGGCTTCAATTCCCTTGGTTGATTTGGGTATCAGGGATTGGTTATGGTCTGATGAATAGAGTTTAGTAATTAGGATGCAAATTAATTAGGGTTTGTTATTGACAGATTCCAGAAGATGCACGGAGCAATGCATGGGTTTCATTCGATGGGAAGCGAAGGCAACAACTCTCAAGAGGAGATTCTGTCCGAATATATATGAGTCAGCATCCCCTTCCAACTGTTAACAAGTGTGACCAAACAGGGGATTGGTTTCACAGCTTGATTCGCTGCCTAAATTGGAATGAAAGGCTTGATCAAAAGGCCCTATAAAGCATGTGAAAGTGAATAAGACAACGCATTATTCCCCAGTAAAGACCGGGCTTGTATAATTATTATGCAAATTGTACATACATATTACAGAATATAGAAATAGTAGATATTACCAGTTTCTTACATTGGCTTCCCATGTAAAGATAGGGTTTGCCTCTGGTTTTTCTACATTATAAATGCTAGTTGCTGTAGTATACTGAAGTGTTTCAAAAAGAAGTAAATTGATTTAGATGCAGTCAATTGGTGCGTCTGTAAGTGGATCTTTGTCAGCTAGCTGCATTATAATGAAACCCAGTTCAATATGTACCATTTGCTTGTCAGGATTTCAAAATTTGTTAGTGTTTGGCTATTTGGTGACTTCTTGGATGTGCGCCTGCTTAAGAAGCAAAAGAGAGCATAACACTGGTAATATGGTGATGATATCGAAAGTGCTGTAATTTGCTATAGTCATCACATTACAACTTAAGATATTTAGATGCACAGCAAACTTGATTGCTGAGTGTAACTGGTAGTCTTCTGGCCCAAGTATCTTCTAGTAATGGATTATATCAAATTGGAAATAGACACTCTTGATTTCAGTAACCTTTAAGAAAGCACTCTTCAGGTAATATTACAAGATTTACAACAGAACATTGTGTAGAGAAACAGTGTCTAAGGGGTAGATATGTATCTGGCAATTCTAAATAGTAGATCTTATGTAGTGATACGATTGTACAATGCAAACCTTGATAGATAGATGCACTTTAGCTCGCGTTGTCATGTTGAAAAGACATACAAGCTTTCTAAGAACCACCATAAAAAAGTAAACACTAAACATTCTCCTGGATAAGTTTAGGAAGAGAATGGCAAACAGGTCAATTAACGGTTAAGAAAAAGGTAGAGACGAGGAAAAAAGGGGCACCCTCTGAGGTAGAGGAGGTTACATTTTTTTTTTTTTTTTGGGTACAGGGGGTTACTATTTTTCTAATGAGAAAGCAAGTGGTTTTCTCACATGGCCCTAACGGCTTGAAACCTTGGTTCCTTTGAGAGAAATTTCTGCTCAGCGTAGACAGACATGTAGTCACCAAAAAGGAATTTGGGGTAAGTGCTATCCACTTCTTGGTTTTCTTTTTCCTGTAATTGTGGTGCAGGGCATATGGTGGCTTGGAGTGATGGATTGTAGAACGAAGCAATTGATCTCCTGTTCCCATCTGGGGTAGCCAGAACACGGTGCCAACAACTCTTGTATCGACCATTGCTCAGCACCTCAATCTGATCACCAGTGTTGATCACAATAGCATTTGGCAAAGGTTGGACATCAATCCATTCCCCATCTTTGAGCATTTGAAGACCACCTACCTCATCATCTTGGAAGAGTAGGATGACACCCCCCGCATCAGTGTGTGCTCGCAGACCATTCACAAGCTCTGAATTGGGACAGGGCGGGTAGTGGCTGACCTTGGTACCAAAGAAGGCGTTGTCTCCATCCCCACAATTGAGTGCCTTCTTGATGTATCCTTTGGGTAAGCCCAAATTCTCATCCATCAATTCCATGATTCTCTCAGCCAATTTCTTTATTTCACATCGATATTCTGCCATGGTTTCCCTGTCATCCATGTGAGAAGTCAGTTTATACATTTAAGTTGAAATTCTACTGATTGTGTTAGTATTCAGTATGTTTTATAGTAAAAGACTAAATGTTTTCAGTGAAACTATCTTTTGCACTCATGGAGATTAAGTTGGATTGGACTATTAACTACAATGTGACTGGATTTATAAGACAGCATAATTTTGATTCTCTTGTGGACAACTGAGAATGAAAGGAACAGTGCATGAAATAATATATAGATGGGATAAGAATTAGCATTTTCATTATTGGAGAACCGGACAAGGAGTATCTGACTATCAAATTAGTGTAAATTTATTGATTAATATGCTCTATACCTGAATCCCGGTGTTCTTTCAGGCCATTCATTACCATCCAGGAGAGTGAAAACATCTTCCCAGTCCAAGTTCTCCAACTTCTCACCACTCTTCTTTTCAACTAAATCGTTTAGGAGCTGCACTGGTTTTGAGTTCTTAAAATTTTCCTCTCTTTCCAATTTATAGCACTCGGAGCAAACCTTCTTCACCCTCTCAAGGAGCTCCTCTGGAATGCCATGGTTGACCAACTGAAAAACGATGTTAAGTTTTGGCACATTAGAACTACAAACAACAGCCACAAATATGAAGGGTATGCATCCATTTTTCTTTCCTGAGATATGTGTATTACTAGCCATTAATTGCTAAGCTAAGTTCTATAAGTACCTGAAAGAATCCCCATTCTTCAAACCCATTAGCAATCTGCGCCATAGTTTTGGCCCTCTCTTCCCCGTTCAGTTTGGAGAAATCGATAACAGGAATTGCCATTAGACTGGAACTGACAAAGATACGGAACAGCTATGAGAAGCGATTAGAGGTTTTTGGTGTTAGCTTATGCAGGCTGCTTGATGACAAGAGGAGGGGTATTAATGTGAGAGACAGAGAGAGATATAAAAGATCAGGTTTTTAACCTTAACTAGCCTGTTCTGTTGTGGTTGATATAAGGGGCACCTTTGCCTATTTATAACAAAACGTTCCCGCCATCTTCGATGTCAAGGTGTCAACTAATAAAGGATACTCCCAAAGAAATCAGCCGTTAGAGTGAGGGGAGGGACGGTGACACATTGCATAAAAGATTCTTAGGTCAATGCTTGATTTGTGAGCTACTGCTTGTGGCAACACTAGCCCTCTCTTTTCAGGTGATGTATCTCATTAATTTCCCATCATTACTTAATTCATTTGCTTCATCAGGTTACCCACTTTGATTATCTCCCATTGTGAGATCATTAGTAACTGATCTTGAATCAATCCAATTCTTGGCTTACTTTTTTTTCAATAAAAAGAGTAGTAAGTTACATTACACTCAAATTTTAAGTTTGAATCCAAAATGTAAAAAAATAATAATAATAATAAAATTAAAACAATCGTGAGTATCACTATACTATTAAGGATGCCAACATAATTGCCTTTATTAACGTTTAATATGAACTATGTTCTATGCCAACATTACTAAACCACTTGAGCTATACATAATCATATATAAACAGACCCACAATAATTAAGTGTGATTTCCACTAATCAATACTCTAATCACTAATCATGAGATAATTCAGTAATTAAATTCACATCAGATAGCAAGGAACCGTCATTCATGGGGAATTTCTATTATCCTACTATTATATTGATTAGTGTTTTCTTAGACATTGACTTATCATTTTGTATGCAGTAAATCTATTTGTACAAATTAAAACTTGTAAACTTTACTAAAATAAATATAATTTATTATATTTTAGAATTTAAATTATTAGATCCATTCAATCTAACATTTCATATATATATATATATATATATATATTTACGAAAGAGTGTCCTTTTGCTTTTGCATATGGTCCAAATCTCTGCCGACCACCCTTATCATGATAACTACCCACATTGCTTTATAGTAGTAACAGTTGACTTTCACACATGACATGCTTCTTGATGACAATTGCTACTGAATTATTAAAATGTTTAATACTCAGATTTGCAGGCATAGTTTTAGCGTTAAGAAAGGCATAGTCAAGCTTCAATATATATATACACCTCTAACTTAATACATTGTCAACTTCTCAAATTGACATTTAAATATTGTAAATGCCATGGCAACATCATATCATTTGCATTCCGAAAATGCTTATCCTATTAAAGTATACTTATAAAATGCTTATAAAATTTAAGTTAAATCATTTAATTTATTATGTTTTATAATTTAATTTATAAAATTTAATAAATTTAATTATATAAATTTTTTAAAATAAAATTTTTGTGAACTTGTGTGATTGATAGGAACCGTTTTCCTTTCCTCGTTGGGTGGACACTGACCTCTGATTCAGAACCGGAACTGTGTTATGAATAGTTTGCTCAATTATTACCCTTCTGATTTGATTCCATTTGTCCAAATGTTAGGACACATTTCTGAGCAACCAGACGATAATGGCCGCCTGATGAAGCACTAAGTTGTTTACAACCTTAGCTCATCCATTGCTGTACTTGTAGTACTTCGAGACAGTTGTCAAAATATCAGAACTGTGGTCGGGATTGCATTACTGGCCTGGTTGTTGGACACAATATATGTCGCCGTTGTACTTTTCAGGCCACGTCGCATGAATTACATCACAGCATATTATTATACGAAGACAAATAATTGCTCAGTGCCAGCGCTGAGTTTTTATCAGACTTCAATCATTCATACTTTTTTATTCGCAGGGTTCAGAGTTGGAAGGATTCTCAATTTTGAAGCATATATCAAGAATCGAATATGGCTTCTACCCAAACTCCTATATTTGTTGCAGAGTGAATTTGAATTTAAATTTTTTTATTATTAAGAACACCTAATAGCTTCTAAATATTTACTCAGTATATTAAAAAATTTCTTTTTGGTCACTTCTTTAAAGAATTGTTTCTAAGAATTATACATTTTTTGCTTACCAATTATGATCAGAATCAAACCTGAAACCTCTTTTTACAGAGAATGGTTCTTATCTCTTACACTACGTGTGTTTTGTGATCATACTGTGATATTCGGTTGGCGAGGATGTTAGGAATTAGGTAATTTTAGTTGCTAGATTAATTAAATTAGATTTTATATTATTAAATTAAGTCAACTTAAATCATAATATATCATTTAATGATTTTAAAATTTAAACATCTACTTACCCGTTCGGTGTGGTGTAAGTAAAATTAATTATAAATAAAATTATTAAAAAATGTCTATAAAATATACAGACCCATTTAATGAAAAATGATAAAAAGATTTTTTTTTTTTTAAAAATAATGACACCCATATTTTGTTTACTTAGAATTGATTTTGGGGGCACAATTTACATCAATATGACATTGATGACGGAGTTAAGCAAAGGTTAAAGACGGACATTTGAATAGAGAAAAGGAAATGAAATGATAAAAATGACGAAAGAATCAAAGTAGGGAGAAATTTTTTTAACAAAAAAAAGAAGAGAAAAACTCAAAGCAGGAAGGAGGGGAAAGGCACATGCCCCCTTAGTTGAGAAAAAAAAATTAGGTTCAAGATTTAGGTTCCACATTGTTTATATCAAAATAATTTGTTGCATCAGTGCCTACTTAAGTAAAAGAATTTCTGATTAACATTGTAAGATATTTCTAAATTCAGATGTCAGCCATTGTTTGGGTGGTGTTGGCCTTCTGTATGGACGTCCAATTTAAGTAGGGCTTGCTTTGTTAAAAAAGTGATCACCAACAATATGACATTTTCCAGGATTTTTAATGTGACATTATACCTCAGCTTTTCTCTTTCACTTTCATTGATAAAGATAAAACTCAACTACGAATGGAGGTAACAAGAAAAAAAAATGTCCAAAAAAAAATGTTAAAGTACTTTATCAATATTTTTGGATTTCTTTGAAATATTCTTTATTCAAATGGTAAAATCTAAACTTCTTAAAATATCAAAGATGTTAAAGTGGATAGATCTTTCTCAAACAATTTTTTTAATATACAAACTTTAAATTGAATTAAAACAGCTTGTACCAACTTATGTTCATTTTAATCAAACCCTTTATCCAAAGGCAGTAGATAAAACTGAGCAAATAATTAAATAAATTGCAGTCGGCCATGTTTTCTGGAGTGTTTAGAGCTTCCGTATATATATATATATATATATATATATATATATATATATATATATACACACACACTCATTTCACTACATTCTTTTTCACAAAGTTGAAGGCATGCTCAACATACAGTCCAACTCAAAACTCAATAATCCAGTGCAGCTTTTATTCTAGAATTTTCTTGGAACAGATTACAAGATGCACATGTCGGCCTCGGAGCTTGAAACATGGATGTGGAAGAAAACAAAATCTAGTTGATCAGTTTGATCACCAAAGGTGGTGAGCTTGTCGAGACACATGCCAGAAACCATGTTACACATAAATCATGGAATCAACGAAGCACAAAAAAGGTTTTATTTTCGAATAATTAATAATGATTGCAATAGTAAGAATATTGATGTCAGGCAACTGATGCATAGAATGGGTCCGATACATTCCCCCAGGACTGTGTGTGCAGAGATGATAGGCAGGACATGAGGCATGAGGCATGAGCCATGTTCATGCATGCATGTTTCTCCATTTCCATTCGTTCTCTACTTCCTTCCATTTGAAGAACTCTTGCTTTCTCTGTGTGTGACACATAAGTAGCAGAAAACACATGGTGCTGAGTAATTAATGGTGTCTCTCCTAAAGGCACCCTCAACAATTAGGGTGGCCAATTAAGAGCGGAAAATCTACTTTCACTCTCTTGTTTTTACGCGAATACTCATCCGTTACGTTTGTTAATTTTATAATTTAATTTATAAAATTTAATAATTTAATTTTATAAAGTAAGAATTAAATAATAAATTGTATACACAGATTTGGTTTATCCTAGCTCCTCTATTCTTTATTAGTTTTCTTTTCAATCATTTATCTCATTGTCATAATGTTTGACCTTTTGCAAAAAAGTTATTTTCATTTAAAAGTAAATAATAAAATATTTATTATAAATTATTAAATATATCAAATTTTTATAATTTAATTTATGAAATTTAATATATTAATAATAAGAATTTTTAAAATGAGACTTTATGAATATTAGTCTGTGGTAATAGTATAGTTGAAATTTTAAATGGTAAATGGGGATCTTCCATCTATTCTGTTTTGATTAAAAAATTTCATAATCAAGTTAGCAAAGTCGTTGCGTGGCCGGTGTTACCTACTTCAAAGCATTCCATCTTTTGATTATATTGGGAGAAATTTAGGATGTGAACCACTTGTCATTTGATTTAGTTAACGTGTAGTAATATTTTTATATATAATTATTAATTTATAATTTAAAGAAAAATTTCTCTCATAAAATAAAAAAGTAAAATAATTGACTCAATAAATAAATTATTTAAATAAAATTCTACATGAATTATGAATAAATTTTGTAAATTTAATTTTTAATTAATATATAACTTGAAAAGTGAACAATTTCAAAGGCACATGTTCATTGGATCTGAAATAGAACGCACTTTTATGCAGTCTTTTGACATGGTCAATTGATTTATGATACTTGACATAAAAAATAGAAATAGAAAACTGACTTATGATACTTGTGGCTTTCGGTTGAATGATAGTATTATAGCATCCTTGTTTAGTTGCATAACTACCTCATAACTGTATTTAGGGTTTGATGACTGTCTCAATAGTAGGGCACAATGCATGTCTCTTCCTTAACGGCGGGGCAAAACACTTTATTATTAGCCAAAGAAAAGCTAAAACCTTTTTTTTTTTTTAATTGCACAAACATAATCAATAGATATATGCATATACATACATATATATATATATATATAATTTTTTCCATGTGAGGTTAGCATGGCTTCATAGATGCTTGCATTGTTATATGTTTTTTATTAATATATAGAAAAGTGATAAATTACTTAATATAAATATATAAAATTTAGAAAGTTTAAGATAGTAATGGATGTCATTGTACCATCTAGAATACCAACTTGTATGGTTATTCTTTAAAATCTTAATTTCAAATTTTAAATAAAAAGTAATTTGGTAAATAATAAAATTTCAGAAAAAGAAAATAAAGAATTTAGAAAGAGAATTTATTTCCAATAAAAAGAGGATCATAAATTTTAACTTAATTTGATGTTTTTTTGGCTAATAACTTACAAGGATATTATAGGCAAAGTTTGTTGGTATGCTTGTATTTTTAAAATAAATAAAGATATTTAATTATTTTAATTTATTGTAATATGATAAATATTGAGTTTATCTAGCTACTAAATCATGAAAGATAAGTCAAAGGACAACATAGAATATGTCATGTATAGATGATTTTAAAATCAACAGCTTTTAGCAAATTTTCCAAATTAAAATTTTCGAAGTTAACATTAGCATTATATGGTATAATTTATTAATAAAATGTTGTAGTTTATGAATCTTTCTAGGTTAAAAATGTCCCAATAAAGAGGATGAGCTACTATGAAAGTGATTTATTCGAATTTGAATATTTTGATTTTCTTATTTTTTAATTTTAGTAATTTTTTTATAATTTAAATTATGAATTTTATTTTTTTATTACTTTTTTTTTTTTAATTTTTTCTCTTTCTCCCACTTATTATCTCCTGTCTTGACTACAGAGGAACCAGATTCAATTTATTCCAGGAGACTCAACCAAATCAACACTCACACCCATATTCACCTTTTGAATTTTGAAAGATGTAGTAATTCACTCCTCTAATATGGATCTAAGCCTTTTAGCTATTGTCCAATATAAATGAATGACATGACTATCTTTTAAAATAATATGGATACGATTATACTGTATAATAATTATATAATATTAAATAATAATAATGGTTGTTTATTAATATTTGATATATATTATATAATTTTTATGTAATAAAATCTGAAATATCCAACATTATTTTTCATGATGTCTACTATGTAGGAATCAATCTCTAACTTTTTTTCTTTAACTTTAATAATTTTATTTTTATTTCTGTATAATGTAAATATCTTTTTTTATTATTTTTTTAATTCTATATTTATTTCTATTCAAATACCTCTGCACTATTTGTCCGATTTGTCGCCACCTCGCCCACTATTATGACCAACGACCGCTAGGACCGAGAATGCCGTTTCATCGGAGACAACATTTTCATGGCTGAATGAATTTTCTTGCCCGACCAGCAACCATCGAGATTGGCAACGGCAATACCCATGAACCGTCCACTAAAATGAAAGAGTCTACATTAGTATAATAATACACCTGAACTTGGCATGTGCCTATCCAGCCATGGTAAATCCAGGGGCAGAAGGAGGGCATCAAGTTAGCCATAGCCCTCAATCCTTTTTTTTTTTTTTTTTTACTTACAATAATATATAAGAAAAACTTTGTGAATACTAGTATTTTTATAACTAACTATTCAAATCTGCATACAAACTGATTTAAATAAATTTTTTACTGAATCAAATATATTTATTTCTCCACTTTTTTCTTTCTTATTTTGGATAAAATTCTATTTAATTATGAATATATACCATTTTCCAAAAGTTATAGAGAAACATATTTAAAATTTTAAAACTATATTCTTTAATTTTCATTCCAAAAATAAAATTCCTGACTCAGCCCTTCATCTCCATGTATAATGCAAAAGTTGGCCACACCAAAATGTTCAATAGAAAATAGTGCCCCAATTTAAACTAATTTTCCAATAAAAGTATGATAATCAATTCAAAACACATCACATATTTATGTCAAAATGCTACCTTTTAATAGTGTACTAATATTTGCACACAAAATTTTTACATATTCTCTCATACTCTCACCTCTCTTATTCTCTATCTTTTAAAATTTTGATCCTGTACACATTTAAAAAATATTATTATTCTCACCAAAATTTTATGAAATTCTTACATAAAAAAATATAAATTATTAAATTTATTAGATTTGTTGTGAATTAACATATCAAACTGTTTCATGGGTCTTACCTTTTACCAAAAAAAAAAACCCAAGCAGAGGTGGTAAACGGCCATGAAAAACGAGGTGAAATACAGAAATAAAAATACTAACTAAATTCATGCCACAACAGCTTACATTAGTGCAAATTGTCATCAACATGCTGATGGGAAATAGAACAATGCTCTTATATCCTTACTTAGAAAAAAATAAGAACACCTTTCCAAGCTGAAACTTCAGTTGCTTTGTACTCGCATTTATGATAGATATAGTTCTTCTGACTCCATTGGAGACGTCCAATACCGCAGCAGCGACTCTACAGTTAATCTTCGAGTTGCACTAAGCATTGAGATGAAAAACCGACAACCGTCAATTTTGTACTCTTCAAGAGGATTTCTATGGCCAAAACTCCTTACGTTTACCTGCAAGAACACAAAGATAAGTTTTAAGCTGTTAGAAAAGAACCAAAAAAAACAAAAAAATACCATCTAAGAGAATGGACAAATTACCGCTGAGCTAAGCCTATTCATGTTTACAAGATGATCTCTCCAGAAAGAATCAAGAGTTTTCACAAGAACTGCTCTCTGTATATAACAAAAAACGAAAAAAAAAAATATGTAAAAAATTTGAAATATTTATTTACTTTTGCACAGAAAGAATTGACTGAAGAGATAGATTTAAACTTTCAATCGGGTAAAATAACAAGCGGTTAGAATCCCAAGAGATAGTAAAAAAAATACAACCACATTTTTATTTATCTTTTGAATCAATGAGTAAGTTAACCTCTGAACAATTTATATCCAAGTCTAAATTGGCGAATGATAGAGCACCATACTCACCCCGATTCCTCTAATAATATTGTGATTATAATTCATGGGGGCTACATTGAGGCCCAACCTTCTCTTGCTCATTAAGCATAGGCAATGACCACATAGGATTACAATCGTTACTTAAATCAACACCACAGCAAGGATACTATTAAATTTGTAACTTCATAATTGTAATACTATAATCACCATCAACCAATTGTCAACCATCTGATACTCATTCTTCTTGCTCGTGAGTAGAGGTCTTGGGCTGGAACCAAAGACAGTAGGTAACACTTACCGATGGCCACTTCCATCTAGCTTCAACAAAGACATGGTTAACTTGGCTCCACTTTTGTTCCTTTTGTTCTCCAGAAGTGTAAAAATTTTAGCAATATGCGAATTCTAAATACATCGATTGATTATTATTTCCAAAGTCTTCCCTATAAAATATTAGGAAGTCATTACCACAACTTAAATCTAAGACCTTTTACTCAATTTTTACCGACCCAAACCACCAGAGCTAGGCCTAGGTGACATTTCTAAAGTTTTACTCTGCTTAAAACATGCCCGATGGAATTAGAATCAAACTACGAATGCCAACATGGTATTGTTGGACTTTTTTATTGGGACTAAAATCGTTAAATGCATTTCAGCTGGAACATGAAATGGTAAACATGCAGTACTAACACCACTGCTGCAACTTTGCTACTGTCGTCTACAGTGTTCAATTTATAGATGATGACTAAATTCTTAAACCAATAGATAAGCCCACTTGGAGGGAATATCTTACCTCAATTTCCTTTACATGCCTATCATCATAACCAGACTCTTCAACAACATTTAAATATGAAGCAATTAGAAAGTCTCCAAGGTACTTGCGAAGAAGATTAGTAACTGTCCGATACTTCCCATCCCTACATTGACATACCAGCAGTGATTGTAGAACTTTGTACGTTATATTTCTCAAATAATTCCAAAGTAAATATACCCACTTAATTATTTCATCAGAGCAAATAGTAAGCCAACGTCTTAATGAAGAGTTCTTCCTGCGAATTCCCCTAAAGGCATTTGGAGGTGCTGGCAGATTTGGAAGGGAAAAGTTGACAACATCAATGGAGCTAATATCATGCAGCTGCCCAAGTGATTTCAGTAGAGTGTCACTAGTAATCCCTGCAAAAGATTCTGCAATATTCCATTCAAGCTTCAATAAAGATATGATAAGATGATTTTGTGCAATTGAAATCAAGACCAAGGTTGTTGCAAATAAGATTACCATGCAACAGCTTTCCACCAATTGTTACAAATTCTTTCAAGAGCTTACTCAAACCCCAGCTACCTGGATGCTAGAAAACCCATGCAAGGCAATAAATAAATGGAATAGGTAAATAGCAATATCCAATATGCAAAAGGGAAATCTCAACTACCTTCAGTGGATCAACATTTCCAAAGATAATCTCGTCCACCACAGCTTGCATGTACCTGTGAGCAACTCTCATTAAATTATAAAGGGATAAAATTTTAAAAAAAATAATTATGAAAGAAAGAATAGTAAAAGAGGCAATACAACAAGAAGCCTTGATAAGCAAAACTGGAAAACAAAGATGCTTCAAGAAATTTTAAGTGAACCAGTGACTTTCACTTATAATGCTTGCATATAAATAAAATAAATATGATATATTGGATGTGCATTATTTCATGCTATATTAACCATAAAAGAATCTTACATATCATGAAAAACTGAACGACTAAGAAAAAGGGAAACAGCAAATGGATATAATACATTACTCATATTTTCCTATGTTCCATAGTTGTCTATAGGATTGCCAGTTCCAACATACAATTGCCACTTTCAAAAGTTTATATGGATGATAAATGATTTAACTATATTAATAGGTAGTTAATTCAAAGAAGAGGTTGTGAATATTACTGAGGTTTGTATAGTGCTGTAAACAGTGGCGCCATGGCATGGCAGATACAAGGCGGCCCATCATGGAACTCACATGGCCTGGCGCCTTCAACATGGAGACGTGGTGGATGGTGGTGCCATGGTGGGGTTTCGTTAAAATGACACAACTATCAACATTTTTTCTTGCAGACAGCCAATGGGATGCCTATTTTAAAGGCTAAAAGTGTCAATCGACACTTTTTGTGGCTATTTCCTCTCACAAATCACTCTTCTTCATTGAATCATTGTCTCCGTGCCCTCTCCTCCCTCAGACCTCACCTTACACAGCGATGCAAGGTTTGAGAACAGAGGTTGCTGCTCCCAAAAATCACAGACCAGGCCAAATCATACTTAGGTAAGTGACAAAGGACTTCTTCTGCTCTTCTTCCTCTGTTTTCTCCAGAATGTCCCCTCTCCTGGCTGCCAACCTCTGCTCTGTATATGACAGGGGACTTCTGCTATTCTTCCTCTGTTGTTCCTCTCATTTAGAATAACTTATATGTGCAGTGTTGGATTTTCATTTGACTCCACTTTTTTGTGTATAGTCTGGGTATGGCCACATGGGGAGGAGTAGAATTACCTTAGCTCGTTGTTTATCCGGGAAAGTAAATACATCTCTTGCATATTTGTCTTGGGAACACAATTAGCATTCATATTTTTTATGAAAACAACACAACACATAGGTGTTGGTTATTATGGTTGGATACTTAACATAGGTTTCATTGTATTAGCATGAAAAATGAAAAATATAAGGGGCTATAAATCTCAAATGATTGAATTTTTCTGTGGAAAAATTCATTATATGCTAAGTACAATTATTGGAGGTTTTAATGTTGGAGTTTGTGACTATACTACTTTTGATGTATATTCAATGTCAGCTGAACCACAATCTTGGTTAAACTTGTTTCACTCTTGACTCTTGAGAACAAAGGTGCGCAGGTGAAAATGTAATGGGGTTAATTTACCTATCTACTTCTACATAATATTTTCACTGATTTTAATTTTATTGTTTTTTTAAATCCACCAAGCTTCTACATGGCAGCCTCCACGCCATCCACCATGGTGCCATGGCAGTTTTGGAACTGACCACCATTGGCTGCTATACACCATTGTCAACAATGGGTCAACGAACCAAGTTTAGTTAGTATTGTAAATTTGGCCCTACATGTTAGAGATGACAATTTATTTTGCAAAATTATATGTCAATGTCACACGTCTCAACCTAAACTATATCATTCTACACCTGATGGCTACTTTTGCCCGCCAAGTCAAGGTTGCAGACCTTTAGGCACAATACATAAAATTAAATCATAAAACTTTCAATTCAAAGGTTGTGAACTTCCATGTAAAATGACCACCTCTTAATCCAGTTCCTGGCAGTCCATACACTCCTTAGGAAAATCCCAAGCTAGTTCAGCAGAAGTCCCTCATTCCATGTACTTTTCTAGTTATATGCACTCCATGTCAGGCTCCTTGTTGTCATCACCCATTAAAATTATCTTTATTTTACTGCAGATTAGCTGCATTAAGTCCATGCCTCAAGCTTTTCAAGTTTAAAGCATGTCATGCCAGGCTCCATATTGTCACCCCCCAAATCCCAATGATTTTGAATTCACTGCAAATCAGCTGTAAAGATCTCATTCTCATTCATCTACTACCACAACAACAATAAAAAACAGCGGCTTATCCGCTATCCATGTCATAAGAGATTTAACAAAGTTTGACGTTGGTTGTCAACTACCTAACACAACCTCCTTTCTATTTTATCCGAGCTTAGAACTGGCTATGTATAACACAGGTGGAGTTATTCATCTACTACCACAAGCCAATATTTTAAGTTCTACTTTCCCTCACTTTCTTTTAAGCCATAAAGCACCACTGTTTCGTCCTCAGCTTCTATAAAGGCGTGCTTATGATTAAGATTGATATTTCATATTATTAAAGTGAAAGTTGATCATTTAAGACATGGAAACGAAGGATCAGGGTTTCAAAATCAACTATCAGATCCAGGGTATCTGAAATACCATGAACAAAGACGGAAATAACTGTTTCTTGGATCATGATTCACACCAGAAATTGAAATTATTTCCCTAAAAATAGGTGCAAACTTGGATATATAGTTTCAAAGATGTAAATCTGAGATTCTATGAACATTTCATCCTACTCTTTTTTTTTCTTTTTGGTAACAAAAAAGTTTGGGTGAGTTTGGCTCCAGTCCCCCACCAAGACCAGGGCATGCCCTAAGGCTCAAAGGGCACCTACAGAGATTCTTACAGATCGCCTACCAACATAATCCTCACATCAGCTAGGGGGGATCGAACCTTGACTAGCAAAGCCAAAGCCCTTTCTCCTTTACCAACTGAGCCAACCAATGTTGGTGTTTCATCCTACTCTTTGAAAATAAAATAAGACGGTAAATATGGCAAGAGGGCTTAACAAAAAGAGACAAACAGAAAGCCCATTAAACTGCAATTGACTGGACTCATATAGGAGCTAAAGTCCAAAACTCTCCTCAAATAAGTTGCCGTCATACTGCTGCTGCGAGCAGTTATTCACCCAAGAATTTAATTTTAGCCCCCAAGCAGAACATGATTGATCATAATCCCACCAACTTAATGCTTTCAGTTTATAAGTTTTCCATTTTTTCCTTTTACACACTTTTAAGTTAAATACTATCAATTAGGCTTCATGCACTAAAGTAGAACTATGAAAGCTAGACTTGCAAGTATGTTATCAAACAGGATAGGCATCAGAGTAGGCATGATTAAGGATTAAAAAGCACTCACTGGAATATGTGTTGGGAACAGCTTTCATCATCTCCTGTCAGTATTAACTGCCTAAGGTCATAAACATGCTTTCGTTGCACCTGATAAAAGAAAAATTAGATTTACAAAAAAAAAAAAAAATTGCTAAAAAAAGTTTCCAAACTTGTAAGATACGCTTCGAATCTCCAATTCTAGATATAGATGTATTTTAGCCCAAGAAATGAAACACTAAAGAGCTATTAGCCTGCTAGTATTTTGCTTTGACAAGGGATTTAAAAGATTTGAAGTTGACAATAGTGCTATTACTCATATTTGAACAAAGAAGAATACATTTTATAAAAGTAATTTAACAATTACAAGTCGAAAAATAATTCATGCGAAAAATATAGGGAGAAGTAAAAGGAGAATTTATTACAATAATGTGAGGTTGAGAGTGTCTGCAAGACTATGTGGTATTTAACTAGGAAATTGTAGGTCATGGGCTTGTCTACAATGTAGTAGAACCCAAATATAGTGCAATAAGACTCTAAACAGGAAATAAACTAATAATAGAAAACTTAACACAAATGGGAAACTTCTAGAATTCCAACACTTCCCCTGAACCTGGAGTATATATAATACATGCTCAAGCTTGTTACATATATAATAAAAGTGAAAAAGACCGAAAAGTAAATATAAAGCAACCCAAGATAAATGCAGTAGTGTTATCTGCGCGAGAAGAGCCTGATATAAGTTTGGCTAAAGTTTAGGCTAGGAGTTTCAAAATGGAGGCTTGCCTAGAGTTTAAAAATGACAATTGACCATAAAAAATAACTAGGTCAGGATCAACCCAACATGGCACAACAAAACAGATAGGCCAAATTTGATAGAGAGATTGAATTGACAAATAAACTAGGGCTTGACATAATTTGAATAGAATAAGATTTTCAAAACCCACAAAACAAGCCAAAATAGATTCAAAAAGCTGTTTTGGAGGTCAAGGCAACACATGGCAACAAGTTCGTCAGAGCTCCAGTAGTATGTTCAACAGCAGACAATTGCGAGATTTTAGGGCTAGGCTAATTTTGAGGTCCCAAGTCTAATGGTATGGTCGATGTCACAAAACTCCTACAAGAATAGCGGGATCAGAGATAGAAAGCTTTGCCAATGGCAGAAGAAGGTGGTGGCATGTGGCAGCACGTGAGGGCTTCTTTAGTGATGATCTTCCAATATCTGACTAGTCAATTGTAAGTGGGTGAACCCACTTTGACAAATGTGGGCAGAGGAGAGAAAAAGGCAATTTTGAGCTGCTTGTGAGAGACACAATGTAAAAGAGAAAGAGAGAGAGCCACAAAACAAGTTGGACAGCACTAATGAAGAGTTGAGACCCCTCACCGATGATGGTGAGGATTTTCTTTAGTGACAACTGGCAACTAGGTTTTTTTCTCATTAGGCTCTAATATCATGTGAAAAATATCAAGAGAAGGGAGAGAAAAACCATAAAAGAATTGCATTGCAACAATTTATCTCACTTAAGAGAGGTCTACCTCCTTCAGCGCCTTTATTATCTCGAGGAGATTAATTTTTGCTTACTAGAAGAGGGATTAAAAAAAAAAATGAAGAGGGATTAATTTTTGCTATTATTAAGGGTAATTCTGTCTAAATTAATAATAAAACTAATATTTTTAAATAAAAGAAAAAGTTTTAGTCCTTATCTCAAAATATAATTTAAAATTCCTTTATCTCTAAATATAAGCATAAGTTAGTTCTTAATTCAAATTTTCCCTTAATTTTTTGTTTCTATGAAATAAGAGCCCATAATCTTTCTTTTTGGAGAGTAATCCTATTTTCAATTTGAATATAAAAAAAGATAACAATCTAATCATCATGTCAAAATGGAGAGTACGCCTAACTGGAATTTGACTATACAAAATGTATGCCTTTTAAATGGCTTCATGATGGAAGCGTACCTCCAATACTTCATCAAACTCAACCAGGCTCTTTCTTATGCCAAAGAAGTACTTTTCTGCATTAATTTGCAATCCCAAGAGCTACATTTATGTGATGATGATACCAGTTAGTAGTGAGAGGATAGCATTCATCAAGCACCGCAACAACAAATAAATCAAAAATAAAATTAGGAAAAGAGATAAAGGCAACATCAAATATATAATTATTAACAATAATGCAAATAAGTAGAATGTAACCTGTTTTACAATGGCATCACCCTCAATTGGTAAATCTTCATCATTTGTTATCTTTGATATAAGTCTAACAGCCCATTCAGTATCAAAATTAAACTTTTGAAACATCTCATCCTGCAAGCTATTACATGACAAGATAGTGTGAGAACTGGATAATATTCCTCAAGTTTTAAACCTTCTACCCAAATCATAAGAAAACAGAACTTTTTTTAAACAAAACGAAGGAACAGATATGCAACAACTCAATCATAAAACCCAAGGTTCTTACTTTCTAACCTAAAATCAAGGAAAAATATCAGGACATCAATCCAACTTTTACCTCACTGACAAATTTAATTTACAAAAGTGACAGTACTTATTGTCCTGTTGCAATGCTGTTTCTATTTCTCAAAGTACTTTGAATACTGATAAGAAAGATTTTACATTCCATTTTGACCTAGCAGTTTTAATAAATTCAATCTCCACACAAAACTACTATAATCAGGTCAGTTGAATTCCACACCCAACACAACTAAACTTTTTTAGTTTGTTCCTTTAAATATCTTACTTCAATATATATGGAGAGGGGAAAAAGAGAAATGAGAAAAAGATGACCATAAAACAATAACAACAAATAATACTTTATTCCTACTAAGTAAGGTCGGTTACATAGATCAAATAATGTCATTGTATTCTATCAACAACCAAATTTTTAACAGTGTCACTTATCATAAGATCCCTTTTAACAATCTTTCCAAGTATCTTTTTTTATTCCTTTTCATTAGGCTAAATACCATTTTGACTTTTCTCATTGGAGTCTCTAGTGGTTTTCTTTGTTAACATGCCCATACTACTTTAACTGAGTTTTTGTTATTTTCTCCTCAATAGATGCAATGTCAACTTTTCCCTGAATATAATCATTTTAGATCTTATCTTTTCTTATATGCCCACTCATCCATCTCAACGTTCTCATCTTAACTACCCTTATTTTTTGCTCTTATTGGGCCTTTAATGCCCAACACTCATTACCATACAGCATAATTAGTCTTATAATAATTTAGCAGAATTTTCCTTTAAGTTTGATAGGTACTTTGTAATCACAAATGACTCCTTAGACATTTCTCCATTTTAGCCACTCATTTTGTATTTAGTGTTTTACATCTCTCTCAATCTCTCCATCATTTTGTAAAGTCAATTCAAAATACCAAAACCTTGACACTTGTATGATGTCATATCTAATTTTTACCTTCAATTCATTACTAACATCCCTTTTGTTAAACTTGCATTCCATATACTTTGTTTTACTCTTACTTAAATAGAAACCCTTTGATTCTAAAACATCTCTCCATATCTCAAGTTTAGAAATGACTTTTTCTTTTCATTCCTCAATTAAGACTATATCATCCACAAAAAATATACATTTTGGAACTACCTCTTAGATACATTCAGCAAGTATGTTCAAAACTAAAGTAAAAATGTACAGATTCAAAGATGACCCTTGTTGCAAACCTATTTTGATGGAAAAATCTTCAGCTCTACCTCCATGAGTTCTCACACTTGTCGTTGCCCTATTATACATATCCTTTCTAGCTTGAATATCTGTGATGTGACTATGAACACCTTTCTTTTCTACAGCCTTCAATAAAATTCTCATGGTACTTTATCATAAGTTTTTTCTAAGTCAATAAAAACTATGTAGAAGTCTTTTTCTTTGCTCTGGAATCTTTCCTTCAAACCCGCAAAAGATATATAACTTCCATGGTTGATCTTCCAAATATAAAACCAAATTTGTTCTTTGATATATGAGTCTCTTTATAAATCTGTGCTCAACCACTCTTTCCTATAGTTTCATTCTGTGACTCATGAGTTTGATCCCCCAATAGTTTGCACAACTTTGAATATCTCCCTTATTATTGTAGATAAGTATCAAAGTGCTTCTCCTCCATTCATCTGACATTCTCTTGGACCTCAATATCTCATTAAATAGATTACTAAGTCAAAAAATACCTTTCTCTTTCAAATACTTTTAAACCTCGATAGGTATATTGTTAGGACCAATAGCTTTACTATTGTCCATATTCTTAAGGGCTACTTTTACCTCAACTACTTGAATTCTACAATAAAAAGTAAAGTTTTGATCATCTTCTTAAGTAATTAAGTCTTTCATGTCTATACACATTGTCTGCCCATCATTGAAAAGCTTTTAAAAATAACTCCCCCATTTTTATTTGATATCTTCCTCTATTACCAAGAGTTTTCCATCTTCATCCTTAATGCATATCACTTCATCCAAATTTCTAATCTTCCTTTTCCTTCTCTTAGTAAGCTTGTATATATGCCATTCTTCATTCCTAATACTTGGAAAAACACCTCAAAAACTTTAGATCTCACCTCCTTGCTTCCTTTGTCTCAGTTCTAACTGTTCGATACTTTTTCGAATTTTCATCATTGTTACAAAGGTGTAATGCGTTGAAACACTGTTCTATATTTAATCTTATCTTGCACACTCTCATCCCACTACCATGATTTTTTACCTTTAGGGCCACATCCTTTTAATTAACCCAAAAAGATGACCATTTGTCTTTATTGAAAAAACAAGGAGGGGAACCTTAACAAAGTTATCATGGTTCAAAGCCTCAAAATGTAAATATGCTACTATAGGAGCAAATTGAAAGGAAAATTCAAGGCTTTAAACAACATTAAGGGCTTATATAACATGCCAATGCAAAGCTTAAAAGGTGAAACTTATAATGGAAACATGACAACCAAGAAGAAATTTTCCCTTTATTTGTTTAGAGTAGAATAATTATATTGGCCAAAAAAATGATAGTGCTAACTAATCAATACAAAAGTTCATCAAAGAGTATGACTCCCTTTTAGTTTCTAAATGTTGAAAATATCTGTTTAGACTTGTGGTTATAGAAACCATATAGTAGCAGCAGCAGTACGAGTAGTATCCTACCTGACCATAAATCGTGTTGATCCAGGGTCCCCCTGCCTTCCTGCTCTACCACGAAGCTAGAGAAAAGATTGTTGCAAATGGTTTACAACCATTAGTAATACAAACAGCGTGGAAAATGATAATTACAATATTTTACATGCATTAACAAAAGGCAGAAAGAGCAAGCTAACAATATTGTTAAGCAAGCCACAAAGAAACTTCATGAACACCTTATTGGGGCATGAAAAACTATTTATTTTAAAATTATGACTTCCATATATGTTTCAATTTTGGATAACTATATAACATATTGATAAAAAACAAATTCAAAAAATTCCAAGTCAAGCACTAAAGCTTAATGGAATTATGAGAATATTCCTTCTGTGATAGATAAACATAATACAGTCCACTAAAAAGTTACATCATACAGCAGATGCAGTCAAATTAACAATTAAGTGTATGCAGAAGCTATATGTACACCTCATCTATTCCCCAAAAACTTGGAATGGTGCGAAGCATCTTCAGCTTCATCACAAGTCACCTGTTTATTCCTTCAAGCGATGTATCCAAGAGTGGCCATGTACAAGACCAAAAGGGAATTTGGCTTAACATATGCCCTAAATACATAAAAGAACAACAATCTTTGCCATAATAGCTGTTGCTTTTTAGTTGCCTAAGCAAGACAATTTTGAAAGCAATTCAAGAAACAGAGCTTACAAGTAGTATACACTATATAGCATACAAAAAAGAAAGCTTCAATTGGAAAGTGTAATTTTAATGAAAAAAGTCTATCATCAGTTATCATTCTTGTATGCAGTGGATTAAGCACACATTCTGCTTTCCAGTAGAGACTTGGTGATTAACTGCTCACAAAGAATCACTTCAAGTTCAAGGAGAGACATATATAATAGACTTGAAGCAACATATATTCATGTAGCCAAAGCCATAACACATTAAAGAGTATTGTTAGATGAAACATACTTATTACCACATAGGCTGTCACTAAGCTTAAGAACCAACCTGGTTATCTATTCTCCGTGATTCATGTAAGGATGTACCAATCACATGAAGGCCCCCAAGTCTTTTCACCTCAGATCCTTCATGCAAACAATGTTCTTCACAATCCTTCAAAACTGATTGATAGGCAAGTGCTATTGTTGGACCAAGAGGGTACACCTCAGACTCTTCCTTAACAAGCATCTCCAGGTCATTCAATTTGAATGAATGACTCAATTCAACAGCCTCTGAGATAAAAGATTTAGCCTTCTGATATGTCCAATGTTTACCCTTGCTTTTGAACACATATTTAGCTGAGCAATTCATGTTGTAAAGAATATATTAATGATGACTAAAATGAATCAAATTCATCTTAAAAGAAAACATTTCAAGAGTAGAATCACTGACCCATCAAAGCGGTCTTAGCTAGTAAAGCCAGTGATGATGATCCAACCTCTATTTTTGGAAGCACCTATACCAAAAGACTCATTGAAAACTGAATTCTTGTGAATAATTTAAGATACAACAAGTAACAGCCACGATTACCTTTTGTGAAATGGGCTCACCAGCAGTCTCAAAACTAGGAGCCTCTTTTGTCAAAAATGGAAGTAAATTGTCCTCTATAATTTCTCTTGCAAGCATCTATATACAAGGAAAAAAAATGCATGAAGTCACTTTCTGAGATCAAAAACATGCCAAAGTGACACTTTAAAAGATACCATCAAATTACAAGATATACAGATGCTCTCACGTTTCCAGAGAATTTACTGACAACACATGCTAAGACTAGCCACAAATAACTCAACTTGCTGGCACACGTACTTTTGGATTTCCACCAAGGATTATATCTGTACCTCTGCCTGCCATATTTGTAGAGATTGTAATGGCATGTTTCCGCCCTGCCTGTGCAACAATTTCAGCTTCTCTTGCAGCGTACTGTATTTTAAAAAACACGAGAGGTACAGAATGGTAAGGGAGGCAAAAATGGGAATCATAATAATAATAATAATAATGAAAAGTTATCTAAAAAGTGATACAACGGAGAGATAGAACAATTGATTCTGAAGATACCAGCAAGTAATACTTTCACAAACCTTGGGTCGAGCATTCAGGACATTGTGGGGAATATTCCATTCATCAAGCAGACCAGACAAAAGTTCAGAATTTTCTACACTGCGTTGAGAACAAAAATAAAAAATTATTATCTTCCCAACATAGGTTACCTGAATGCTGATTTACAAATACATTTAATATCAAACCTACAAAAGATTTATAGTATTAAAGAAAGAGGATTCCAAACTCGGTATCTGTTTTTATTTTTTCCAAAAGTCCAATATTTTTTTTACTATAATTGAGAAGTAAGGAAAAAGTTTTCTTTTAAGTAATCACATAGGCCACCAACTTCCTACTTTTAAGGAACCTATATTTTAATTTATTAACAAATTATATTTTTAAAAATAGTTTTCATTCAATTTTTAGAATTTAAAGTACAAAAAATTATCATAGCATCATGGATTTAATTACAAATCATATTTCCTCTTTGTACCTACAACGTAGGTACTTCTTACTAGTATAACAAATGTTGATGTTGACAATGATGAAATCCTCAATGGCTTAATCAGCCGAAAGACAGTGAAGTTAGCAGAAATTACATCAAAACCATCAAATACTGCAAACAAATACATTAGTTTCAAAACACAATGACACATAATCATTAAAAGCACTTTCTTTTGCATATTTACAGAAAATAGAAGATTTTCTTTTTTTTTTATCTCTTGCAAATTACACCCGAACAACAATTAATAATTTGATAATACAAATTTCTCTCAACTGTTCATTTGTCATTCTCACAAACAATTTGAACTCAAGAACACCATAGAAATGTAAAGTCCACCATGCTTGGTATAGATCTAAGGATATGAGGAGATATTGACACTAGTAATTTGAGTGGTATGCCAAACGTATGTAACAGCCAACTTCCAACGAAGTTTAGGTTCTCAATTATTTTTATAGAAGAATAAATTTAATTAGAGACAAGAAAGAAAGATGACAAATAAATAAAATGTTGAAGCATCCTCCTTAAAGGTTGAAAGAAAAGACACAGCAGAAACAAGAAGCAAGCTCGTCAAGACAATAAGGTTATTCAATCCTTCTGCATATCTGCCCGGGAGATTCCCTAGAAAAAAAACTTGAGCATATGTGCATAGGTTCTTATTTGATAATTATAAACTATAACTTAACATATACTGCAGAGCATTTTGCTTATCCCCTTTGCTTCTCTCCCCTTCTTTTTCCCACAAACAATGCAGCACTCTTATATGCCAAATGCCTTAAAAAAGTACTTGTAATGTTACCAGTTCTGGGAAGAATGTGAAATATAACAGAGTAAATGTATAAACAATTACCAAAAAAAATACCTAGTTGTCCCAACTAAGACAGGTCGACCTTGTCTAAACATGTATTCAACTTCTCGGCGAACTTGCTCCCATTTCCCACGAGCAGTCTTAAGTAATAAATAATAGAAGCGATAAGTACTTGGAATTCAATGATTACATTACTATCATATAAAGACAAATCATAGTGACTACAAATAAATTTAGCTAGAAAATAGTGAAAGTTAAAATCAAATGTCCTACAGCAAAAGCTTGAATAGGCAAATCGTTACGAATATTTGGCAGATTCGTGGGCACTTCAATGACTGGCATCTGGAACATTTTTAAGAACTCCTTCTCCTGCAGTGACATTATTATACTTGTAATCAAGAACACATCATTACACATTGTACAATAATGTCAAAAAAAGAATTACACATCAAAATAGTAGTTGCAATTCAAATGTAATGTTAGGACTGTATAACATCTTTACTTCTGTTTTTGCGGTCCCAGTCATTCCTGACAACTTTGGATAGAGCTTAAATAATGACTGGTATGTGATTTGAGCCACAACAACTGAATCAGCCTATCCAGGGTGAAAATATTGAAAGTTATAATCAGACAAATATGATTGAATGAATGTCATGAAACAAGCTAACACCAAAGGAGCCCAATATATACCTGAATCTTCAAACCTTCCTTTGCCTCAATAGCCTGGTGAAGCCCCTCAGACCATCTCCTTTTCTCTTCAACTCTTCCTGTCAACTGAGAATTTTTCAAATTATATTCATTGGACAGCCAGATTCTTAAGAAAGCATCAACAACAAAATAAAAATTGTGAACTTATGAAATGAAAGTCAAACGCTGCTGGTGGAAATCCAAGAAATTAAATATCATAGACATACACATATACAAAACAATTTCATTAGAAAACAAAAAAACTCAAGGTAGTTGCAGACGCTCCAGGACACAACTTTGACCTTTTCTTTTCAAACTGTACATAAAGCTACATTGCAATTACAATATTTAATATAGAGTACAGAATAGTTATATAATATTTACAGATTCATAACTTACCTCTTACTTTTCCTCAATTATGACAGGGTAATGGGGGGAAGCTGTTTGCTAGTTACTAAACAACTTAGTCAAATGTTCTTTCATTGCAAGAGAAATCACAAATCAACAACAGAATTGGGCAATGTTCTATTTTAGCCCGTTAGTAATATTACTAAATTGTGCTTCCACTTTAGCGAAAGCTGAGCAATGGTAGACCTATGTTGAAGGTAGTGGGGGCCCCACAACATTTTTGAAATTTTAATGTTAGATATAAGTACTTTAAATTATTGCTCCCATTAGACATTTGAAATTGCCCCCATTACCATTTTCCAAAATGAAAGATGAATGGTTGAGTGATAGTTTGGTTACATACATAGAAAGAGATATCTTTGATTGTGTTGAAAATGAAAAAATTATTAACATTGTCAAAATATAAAAACACACAAAGAACGATTTTAATTTGAACCTGTTGATTGTCACAATGCAATTATGTAGTATGTGTGATTGAAAATTTCATTAGAATAAGGCTTATTGTAATCTTTTTTTTTTTTTAATAAAGAATTGAATTGCTTATCCTTTGTTACTTAAGAATGTAGGTTTTAGATTAAAATCTAACTACAATATATCTTGTGTTCTTTATGTGTATGTATAGTATATTGTATATTTAGTACCCCCACTACTCAGAATTTTTGAGTCTGCCCTTCAGGCAGAGACTTGTCAACTCAAATGAGCAAAATTCAAAAGTCATGTCAAATCAAGCCCATCATGCCATAGACCATGTTTCAAGGCATAACAGATAAGGACACTATGGATGTGTTCTGAAATTGAATTATAGGTAGTACAAGTCAATTAGTACAGTACACATTTCCTACTACCTATATTTCCGCCAAATGTCCAAGTTTAAACATCTGGTAACCTTATTACCTAGGTTTTGTTGCATATTTGGTTCCTCAACTTTCATAAATGTAACAATCGGATCCTCGAATTATCGATCATAGTAATTGGGCTCGAAACTTTCAAAATTAGAGCAATTAGGTTCAAGCCCTAACAGGCCATCAATGGACCATTAGGAGCTTGTTGATATGGCACCTTTTAAATGAGGTGGCAGCTTACGTGAACACAGAAACTGATATAGCAAATTATATAATATTGTTGAGTGTTGGCGTGGCAAAAAATAATATAAAAATTATAAAATATATTACTTAATCCATAAATCTCATGCCCTATGTCTAAACCCTAAAATTAAAAAGGCTTAATTACATGTGAGTCCATGTGTTTTCATAAATGTAGTAATTAAGTCCCTCAAATTTCATAAACCTGATGTAGGACAGCAGGGGGACTTTGCTGTAATCCGGGTTTTGGAGCTATGGAAGGGTAGAAAAGCTAGGGACTTGGTAGGCTAGGGTCTGTGTATGAAGGAATGGATGCTTTAATGGCAATAGAATGGGTTATTAGGATTAATTGGGCTAGTGTTTAGGGCTGTGAAAGGGGCTGCGAGATTAGGATCTTGGTGCAAGAAAGAGTAAAGAAAATTAGGAAAAGAAGAAGAAGAAACCTAGGAGTCACACCTAGGGTCCCAAGGCATCACACCTAGGGTTTGATCGCATCACACAATCAAGGCAAAATTCTGAATAATTCTCATAAACATAAACTCTCTCTCTAATCTGAAAAGAAATATACAAGTGTTTAAATAAGCCTCCTACAACTTATCCTAAAAGAAAAGGAACCCTAATCCTATATGGATAAGAATTAGAATCCACATGGTAATCCTAATCCTATATGGACAAGGATTAAAACCTATATCTAAATCCTATAAGTATTAAAATACCTAAAAACAAACCCAAATAGACTAAAAGTCTGCTCCTACCAAAATACATAAAATAAGCTGCGAAAATTCTAAAATAATTACTGCCAAAATTACTAAAATACCCCTAATAATTATTTACTCTTAATTAAGCTCCCAAAATGGATCTCCTTCTTTGGGCATGTGCCAAATTAATGTTTGGACAGCTTTCCTATGTCTTTTATAAGTCTTTAAAGGCTGCTGCCAATAGCCTTCATCATTTCCCCCCGGCTTGGAAAAACTCGACCCCGGCGAGTTAAAAGCATGGAATTGGTCATAAAGGTCTAGAGCAAGAGCTTGGAATTCTTCTTCAGTAACCCACGTGCAATCTAAAAGTGGATGGCCTTTCCATTTGACTAGAAACTTTTGGTAGCCACCATGTCTAGTGGAAATCACTTGGAAATCAACAACATCTTCAATTTCTTCCTTTAAGCAAGGTGCTGGTAGCAACCGAGCTATCATTGTTCCATCTGGTACTGAGTTGTCATCATGACCTGGATATAAAGTGAGATCTTCAACGTTAAAGACATTGCTAATACCCATGCACATAAGCATTAGAGCTAATCTTCTTGATAATCTTAAAAGGACCAGCACTTCTTGAGTGAAGCTTTTTAAATACTCCTTTAGGATAGCGTTCTGGTCTGACACGTACCATAACAAGGTCTCCCTTATTAAATTCAGCAAACCGTCTCCTCAAATCTGCACTTGTTTTGTAGCCCTCATTGCTTAAGGCAATCTTTTTACGAATCTCATCATGTAGCTCCCGAATGTGCTTGGCAAAAGCTTCAGCTTCAACACTAGGATGTGCCTCGGGCGGTAAAGAAAGTAAATCAATGGGCTTTCTTGGTTGTAAACCTGTCACACACTCAAAAGGACTGCAACCAATTGATCGATTTACCGAATTGTTGTAAGCAAACTCAGCCATTGGAAGAATTTGATCCCAACTATTAACATGCTCACCAACAAGACAGCGAAGAATATCCCCCAAACTTCTATTTATAACTTCAGTTTGCCCATCTGTTTAAGGATGGAAGGCAGATGAGTACTTCAATTGAGTTCTCAGTATTTTCCATAAGGTCTTCCAAAAATAGCTCATGAACTTTACATCCCTATCTGAGACAATGGTTAGGGGCAACCCATGGAGACAAACTACTTTAGAAAAAAGTTTAGCAATATGGAGGGCATCGGAAGTCTTGGTACATGGTATAAAGTGAGCCATCTTTGAATAACGATCCACCAACACAAAAATAGAATCATGACCCCTAAGAGTTCTAGGCAACCAGAGGATAAAATCCATACTAAGGTCTTGCCATGGCTCATGGGGAATGGGTAATGGCATGTAAAGACCAGTATTCTTCTTCCTCCCCTTGGAAATTTGACAAGTACGGCATTTTGAAACAACCCTTGCCACATCTCTTTTTAGACTGGGCCAATAGAAACGATCTTCCACCATGGCAATTGTCTTATCCCTTCCAAAATGGCCTACTGTACCTCCTGCATGTAATTCCCGAATGACCTCTTCACGCAAAGAAGTGCTAGGTAAGCATAGGCGAGTATTTTTTAAGAGAAAACCATCATGTGAAGAAAAATCTGGATACTCAGCTTGCTGTCCAGCCACCAAACTTGCATATATACTGCTAAAATCTTTACAAGACGGATAATCTTTCTTGAGAGAATCAAAGCCTGAAACTTGTACCGTCATAGTAGTAAGAGTTAAAGCCACTCTACTCAATGCATCAGCTACTTTATTTTCTGTTCCAGCTTTGTGCTTGATCACAAAAATATATTCTTGTAAGAAAGCAACCCATTTGCCATGCCTATGGTTCAGCTTCTTTTGGGAATTAATATGCCGGAGAGCTTCATGATCAGAATACAGCACAAACTCTTCATGCAGAAGGTAGTAACGCCAATATCTAAGTGTTTGAACCACAGCATAAAATTCTTTATCATAGGTTGAATATTTTTGCTTTGCATCATTCAACTTCTCACTGAAATATGCAATTGGATGCCCTTCTTGGCTGAGTACTCCTCCAATTCCAACATTGGAAGCATCACACACTACCTCAAACACCTTGGAAAAGTCTGGAAGGTGAAGTACAGGAGCTTCTATCATCTTTTTTTTAATTTCTTCAAATGCTTTTGATGCTGCCTTAGACCAAACAAACTGCCCTTTCTTCATACAGTTGGTAATAGGTGCCATTATGGTACTAAAATTCTTTATAAATCGCCGATAGAATGTGGCTAACCCATGAAAGCTTCATACTTCTTGCAAAGTTTTAGGAACGGGCCACTCTTTAATTGCCTTGACTTTGTTTGGATCCACTTCTATTCCTTTTGAAGAAACAACAAATCCCAAAAATACAACAGCTGGGGTCATAAAAGAGCACTTCTTCAAGTTGGCATACAGCTTTTCTTGGCGTAGAACTCTCATAACTTGTTGAAGATGAGACAAATGATCCTCCTTGTTCTTGCTGTAAATCAAAATGTCATCAAAGTACACAGCCAGGAAGTGACCAATGAAGGACTGAAATATTTGTGTCATGAAATGCATGAAGGTGCTTGGAGCATTGGAGAGACCAAATGGCATAACTAGCCATTCATAAAGTCCATCCTTTGTCTTGAACGCTGTCTTCCATTCATCTCCAGGCCTAATGCATATTTGGTGATATCCACTCTTCAAATCAATCTTTGAAAACATAGTAGAACCAGCCATGACATCCAACATGTCATCTAGTCGTGGAATAGGAAACCGATACTTGATTGTTATCTTGTTAATGGCACGACTATCCACACACATACGCCAAGTTCCATCCTTCTTTGGTGTGAGCAAGGTGGGAACAGCACAAGGACTCAAACTTTCACGAACAAACCCTTTAGACAGCAACTCTTCCGTCTCTTAAGTTCAGCGTGCTCACTTGGATTCATGCAGTATGCTGGTAGGTTAGGCAATTGTGACCCCGGAATCAGATCAATTGCATGTTGGATATCCCTTAATGGAGGTAATTCATTAGGTAATTCATCCGGTACCACATCAGAAAAATCAAACAGCAGTTTACCAACTTCCAGCGGCATGCTTAAAGTATTATTTGAGTCCATCTCAGCCACTTCTCGTGCAACTATAGCATAGGTAACTCAGATTTCTTGCACTCTACTTGGAATTGCTTTTTGGTCACGATATTTAGCAGCATCTTGTTACCTTTGTCAATCTTTGAAACTGGCTTCTCATACTTTTTTATTTCAGCTGTAGTCATAGGCTTCAAAACCACTGTTTTCTTATGAAACACAAAGCTGTAAGTGTTTTCCTTTCCATTATGTTGCACATTAAGATCATAAAGCCATGGACGGCCTAAAAGAATATGTGCAACCTTCATGGGGATAACATCACACCATATAGAATCATGATAAGATGGAGTAGCAATAGAAACAAGGCACCTTTGGCTTACCGGTATAGAAGTATCATCAATCCATGCTACCTTGTAAGGATGTGGGTGTGGTTCAGTAGGAAGTTTGAGTCGTTTAACTGTAGAGGCTGAAACAACATTCATGCAACTGCCACCATCAATGATAAGCTTTTTGGCTTCATTACCACATCGAACTAATGTTTGAAAAATTGAAGTACGCCTCCAATCTTCTTCTACTTTTGGGGCAGCTAGAATGCATCGAATAACAGCTGCTAATGATGTGTCTTCTTCCTCATCTTCCAAGTCAGCAGAATCTAAGGCACCTCCAAAGCTGAATTCCTCCTCTTGATCTTCATCTACTCCCACATGCAGACTCTTCTCATTGCTGTTTTCTTGCCTTTGTTCTCTACCTTCAGATTGGGGAATTCTAGCTTCAAGATTTGTAACACAAACATGTAAAATCTGTAGATGCTTTCTGATTTCATAAAGAAGATTGTCACGCTTATAATCATTCATTTTTCCTCTAATGGGTCTGCCAGAGTGAGTAGTCATGATAGGCAACCAGGCTTTGATACCAAAAATGATGTAGGACAACAGGGAGACTTTGCTGTAATCAGGGTTTTGGAGCTATGGAAGGGTAGAAAAACTAGGGACTTGGTAAACTAGGGTCTGTGTATGAAGGAATGGATGCTTTAATGGCAATAGAATGGGTTATTAGGATTAATTGGGCTAGTGTTTAGGGCTGGGAAAGGGGCTGCGAGATTAGGATCTTGGTGCAAGAAAGAGTAAAGAAAATTAGGAGAAGAAGAAGAAGAAACCTAGGAGTCACACCTAGGGTCCCAAGGCATCATACCTAGGGTTTGATCGCATCACACAATCAAGGCAAAATTCTAAATAATTCTCATAAACATAAACTCTCTCTCTAATCTGAAAAGAAATATACAAGTGTTTAAATAAGCCTCCTACAACTTATACTAAAAGAAAAGGAATCCTAATCCTATATGGACAAGAATTAGAATCCACATGGTAATCCTAATCCTATATGGACAAAGATTAAAACCCGTATCTAAATCCTATAAGTATTAAAATACCTAAAAACAAACCCAAATAGATTAAAAGTCTGCTCCTACCAAAATACATAAAATAAGCTGCGAAAATTCTAAAATAATTACTATCAAAACTACTAAAATACCCCTAATAATTATTTACTCCTAATTAAGCTCCCAAAATGGATCTCCTTCTTTGGGCATGTGCCAAATTAATGTTTGGACAGCTTTCCTATGTCTTTTATAAGTCTTTAAAGGCTGCTGCCAATAGCCTTCATCAAAACCCTAAGAAATTTCATAAATGTTGATGTGGCAATACCTTTAATCCTAATTTTAAAACTATAACATCTTAAAATCCTAAAACCTAAATTCTAAAATTTTAAAACCTAAATTTTAAAACCCTAAATCCTAAAATCCTAAACAGCATCATATTAAAGGTTCAAGGTTTAAGGTTTAAGGCTTCAAATTTTAGGATTTAGGGGTTGAGATTTAATGTTTAAGGTTTTGGATTTTAACATTTTGAGGTTTAAGTTTAGAATTTTGAAATTTTAGGGTTTAGTTTTTAGGGTAAGTGTTTAGGGTTTAGGATTTAGGTTTTAGAACTTTGGATTTAGGGTTTAGATTTTAAGATTTCAGGGTTTAAAGTTTAGGATTTAGGAGAGTTTTAGGATTTTGAATTTAGGGTTTAGGATGTAATAATTATAATATTATTCTTTTGCCACATCAGCAAGTAAAAAAATATGAACCAAAACCTTATTTTGGTCCCTCACAAATGAGGGTTCTTTTCTGGTCTCTCACTCTAAAATTCCTAGTCAGGTCCGTAGATTCAACTAGCAATCAATCAAGTCCCTTCATTAGTAAACTGTTAACAATGTTAAGTAATGCGTTGATGTAGCATGTCATCATCGACATGATGGCATGTTGACTTAGCTAATGTGTCAATAAAGTTACCACGTCAGAATTATGACATGGTAGTCACGTGGCAACCCAATCTATAAGGGATGAAAATAAAAATAACCTCCCATCCGTGAGGGACCAATTTAGAAGTAATCCCATTTGTGAGAAATCAAAATAAAAGTAACCTCATTTGTGAGGGACCAAAATAAAAACAACACCATCTATGAAGAACCGAAATAGAAGTAACCCCATTTGTGAGGGATTAAAATAGAAATAATCTCATTTGAGGTATTAAAATAGAAGTAACCCCATTTGTAAGGAAAAAAAGTACAAGAAATCCCATTTGTAAGAGATCAAAATAAAAATAACTCCATTTGTGAGAAACCAATATAGAAGTAACCCTAAAATTCGAAATTCTAAACCGTAAAATTGCAAAATCCCAAACTCCTAACCTTAAACTATAAAACTGTAAACCCCAAATGCTAAATTCTAAGACCCGAAATCATAGTACCGCAAACCCTAAATTGTAAATTCCTAAATTACAAAACCTTAAATTGCAAATCCCCAACCCTAAAATCCTACATTCTAAACCCAAACTTAAACCCTAAAACTAAAAGCCTTAAACTCCTAACCCTAAACCCCAAAACTTAAATTTTGACACCTAAAACCCTAAAATGTAAACCCTCATATCCCAAATCCTAAACTACGAAACCCCAAATCCTAAGTCCTAAACCACAAAACCTTAAATACCAAACCTGAAATTGCAAAATCCTAATACCAAACCTAAATTGCAAAATTGCAAACCCTCCATTATGAAACTTTAAACCCCAAATTGTGAAACTCAAACCCTAAAGTGGGTGAGTGATAGTCAAAAGTCAAGTTTGGGGTTTTGAAATTTAGGGTTTCAAAATTTAAAGTTTAATATTTAGGGTTTTGTAATTAATGATTTAGGGTTTCATAGTTTAGGGTCTCAAATTTAAACTTTTGCAATCTAAGATTTCAGGTTTAGGGTTTCATGACTAAGGGTTTGAGATTTAAGATTTCATAATTTAAGGTTTGGAGTTTGGGTTTAGGGTTTGAGGTTTCCCGGTTTGGGTTTCGTGTCTCATGATTTAGAATTTATGATTTTGTAGTTTATAGTTTGGAGTTTCATTTTTTAGGAGTTGGGGTTTCGCAATTTATAGTTTGGGGTCTCATAATTTAGAATTTAGGATTTTGTAACTTAGGGTTTGAAGCTTCATAGTTAGAATTTTGCAATTCAGAGTTTGGTGTTTCAAGGCTTATGGTTTGGGCTTTTGCAAATTATGTTTTGGGTTTAGGGTTTCACAATTTAGGGTTTAGAATTTTGCATTCCAAGATTTAGGGTTTGGGGTTTCATAATTTAAGATTTGAGGTATGAGGTTTCACAATTTTCTATTCTCTTTAATTTGCTTCTATTTATAAAGTAATTTCTATTTTAGTTTCTCATAGATGAAATTACTTTTATTTTGGTCTCTTATATATGAAATTACTTCTATTTTGATCTCTCACAGATAAGATTACTTCTACTTTAATCTCTTACAGATGAGGTTGCCATGTGGCTGTCACATCATAATGCTGATGTGACAACTTTATTGACACATCAACTAAGTTAACATACCACGTTAATGATAACATGCTACATTAGCATGTCACTTAACGCCGTTAACAGTTCACTAACAAAGGGACTTTATTGAAAACTATTTGAATCTGTAGAGGATTTGATTAAGAACTTTTAAGAATGAATAATCAAAATAAAAGAACTCCATTTGTGAGGGACTAAAATGAGGTTTTAGTTAGGAACATATTATTACCACATCAGCATTCAACAATATTATATAATGTGTAATGTCAACTTTTGTATCCACTTAAGCTGTCACCTCATTTAAAAGGTGTCATATCAGCAAGCTCCTAACGGTCCACTAACGGCCTGTCAGGACTTGGACCCAATTGCTCCAATTTTGATAATTTTGGACCCAATTGCTGCGATTGATAATTCAAGGACTCAATTGCTGCATTTATCAAAGTTGAGGGACCAAATATGCAATAAAGCTTATTACCTAACAAGAATCAGAATCAATTGTAAAAGAGTAAATTAATACACTTTTTTGTTGCCTTTGTCAAGCTTTTAGGTAACGTCCCATGAATAGCTCTTATCTCTACATACCCCTACACACAAGTAATTGAAATGTGGACAAAGCACAAACATGCCAAACCTTGTGCTAAAATTCAATTTAATTTTGAAGAATGAGAATGGCAAGAATTAAACTCATAACCACTTGATCATAAATGCTTTGATAATATGTCAAGTAATCAAAAATAAGTTTTATCTCTAACAGCCTTGAAACGAAAACCTAACAAATCCCATCAAACAGTTCTGTTCTTGGTTGATGCTTAGTTATGGAAGGAAAAATTTGGACAGAAGAGTGGTATTGAGGAGGTTCTTTGGAATATTAGATTTTACCATAACAGTTTTTTCTTTAAAGCCACTCTTATATGAACATAACAAAAAGCCACATCATTACTAGTACAAATTTTTTTATAAAAAAGAATCACCAATGAAGAGTTATAACAGTATGTGAGAATGTTATACATAGAATGCTAAATAAAAGGAAAACATAGTGAGCCAATACTTATTATCAAGAAAGAAAGTAATGGCAAGAAGGTATTACAAAAATAAAAATTCTTGTATAGAATACCTCGTTAATTATCAGAGCCTTCCCATCTCTGACAATGTATTGCACATCTTGGCGATAGAATTCTTTAGCTTTCAAAGCATTCATCACAAATCTGCAGTAACTCAAGTCTTACTACTCAGCGAATATGAATAAGTGTAATAAGATCTGAGATAATCTAATATTTTAAATAGAATTGAAGCAGGCAATAAGCACTGAACCTATTTAAAGGATGACAACATTAATTACCATCGTTATTATAAGAGAAATGTGAAATCCTGAATTCTGCTTTTAAGCAACATTTTGCACCCATTGATTAAACAAGTAAACAAATTGAATGGCAAACATCAATAAAGAGATGCTGATGTTAATATGCACAAACTTTATGTCATGCAGGCACTGAAGTTGCAAAAAAAAAGTAAACAAGTCATGCCAAACAAGTAATATAAACTTAAATAAATATTGAAATTATACATATAATCACCTAGCCCAGGGATCATTTTCATCCCAAAGGTCATTAGCTTCAAGAGCCATTTCAGCAAGAGCAATTCCTTGCTCAGTCAACTCCACTGAATTATCTTTAAGCTCCACATTGTAATGCTGTTAACAAAATAAATATGCACAGAGAACTACTTTTTAAATTATGCTCCTAAACTAAATCTTAGAACTGCTAAAGAGCAAGAGAATATACTCACAATGCCTCGCATAAGCAGTTCAGCCACTTTTGCAGCAACAGGGTATCGCGCAGCATCTTTACTAGCCTGTGGTGCAGAAGGAGGAGCAAAAGACAGTCTTTTGTTGAGTTCCTTTCATCAAAATGATTATTTGAAAGCCACCAACATATTCATGGGAAAAGAAGATTACATAAAGGTAAATTTTACCTCACCACTGATTAATAAAGGATTTCTTCCTTCATCTATCAGTACAGAATCCACTTCATCAACAATTGCAAAGTGAAAAGGTTTTGGCCTGCCTTCACATGCAAGGTCACTAGCAATCCAATAACACTGAAAAAAGGAGAAAAAAAGAAAAAGAACAACTTCTGGCTAGGTAATATACACTACCATCTCATCACAAGCTGTTCACTATTCCCAGCAAGATTATCACGCAAGTAATCAAAGCCTAGTTCCTAAGGTAACAAGAAGGAAAAAAAATATCTCAATAGAAAAAATGTAAAAATAACAAAAGAGAACAATTTAAACTACAGATAATTGTACTTACTGAATTATTGGTATATGTAATATCACATCTATAATTGGATCTCCGCTTTTCAGCAGTCATGCCGCTCTGTGCATGTAAACATTTATTCTAGCCCATCACAAAACACGTCATAAGTACAAACAGATTTTACTAAACCAGCAGAGGATATTACCTGAATTAGACCAACAGAAAGACCTAAGAAACGATGAACACGGCCCATCCACTCAGCATCACGCTGAGCTAAATAGTCATTGACAGTAACCACTGCAAAGAAGAGGAATAGCAAGAGGAACTGCAAGTCAAGAAGCAGCGCCAGACTGCCAGTTATCCTAGTATAGCCTTTAAGTACTGGCACCTCGAGATTATATTCATATCAAATATTTCAATACAATACATACCATGGACACCCTCACTGGTCAGGGCATTAAGATATGCTGCTAATGTTGAGACCAATGTTTTTCCCTCCCCTGTTTTCATCTCAGCGATGGACCCATCATGAAGCACAGCTCCACCTATAATCTAGCAATAAATTTGCAGCCGGAAAAACTTATTGACTAATTCTAATTGATTTTAAACATAAATCCATATATGCACGCAAGAGATAGAAACCTGGACATCAAAATGGCGCATTCCCAGTTTTCTTCTTGCAGCCTCACGAACAACAGCAAATGCTTCTGTAATTTTGCAACTAAATCAAAAATATGTCATAGCAATGTCAAGTTCTGACCCAACTATTTAAACAATTAAAAAGTGAACCAGCTTGAATATCCGCGAGTGTCTCCCCTCGTCTGAGCCGAAGGCGAAACTCCTCGGTTTTTGCAGTCAACTGCCGAGGAAAAGAAAATTAGATTAATCCACGCTAGGTAAACAAATTTGAAAATTTTCGTTAATCAAATGTACAACCTGCTCATCAGAGAGTGCCCGAATCCGGGGTTCGAAGGCATTTACGGATTCCACCAGACGGTAGTAGTCACGAACAACCCAGAAGTTCAAGCTCGTGAACTCATTGAAAGTCTTTTTAACACGGCCCAAATTTTCCTGAAACACTAACATATAAGATTAGCGTTTTTAACATAAGCATACGATCAAACAGATAGCAGACATGAAGCAAAACTGCACCTTCACGGACGCAACAACAGGTGTGCGCCTGCAACAAGGTCGAATCAGCTGGCGCCATGAAGGTACAAAATAAGATGGTCCAATAAAAGTGACACTGGTGTCGCGGGAAGTGCTTAGTCGAAGAGGTTTTATGGCGAACAAGTTTAAATTTGAGATCGTAGGCACAGTGGCCATAACAGAGTTCTCTACTTGCAAGTGCTTCAAACTTCAACGGGCAAATGTGGTTGCATATGCAGAGCTACGCATGCAGCAGTTAGTCACTTTGTTATGCCGATCTTGACTCGAGTGGTGAGCATCGAAGTAAAAGAGAAGCAAAATGGATGTACATTGCAGACTGGGGAATGAAATTTACCGTTTTCAAGGAAGAGCTCCTTGGCTCTAGTGTGAGACGACACTAATTTCATAGTCGTTTGGAGTTTAAAAGTCAAAATTATAAGGCATATGACTCACGAAAAAGTTTGTCTAGCAGAGGGTTATGTTTATTTTTGAATAAATTATATTTATTTTTTATTAAATATTTTAATATAATATTTTATTTTATTTTATTTAAAAATTATATTTTATTTCAATTATTTAATTTAACTAATAAAATTTAGGCTAAAATGCACAGAACCCCCCTGAACTTTAGGTCGATTTTAAAAAACCCTCCTAAACTTTAAATTTTTTCAAAGAACCCTCCTGAACTATGAAAATTGTGCAAATCGACACATCTGTTAGAATTTTGGTTAAAATATGTACGAAAATTCTATAAATGACAAAAATGACCTTCTGTCAAAATTCATCTTCCTTCTACGGACTTGGTGGCTTCTCTTCTTGCAACCAATGTCTAAGGTAATCAAGCTTTGGTGGTTTAGGCAATGGCTTCTCTTCTTGCAAAAAATGTTTGGGCTGGTCGGTATTATATAGCACTGGTTTGTTAATTGGTTTTGGTAGTTTGTGCTGTGGTAATGGCTTTCAAGCTTTGGTGGTTTAGGCAATGGCTTCTCTTCTTGCAAAAAATGTTTGGGCTGGTCGGTATTATATAGCACTGGTTTGTTAATTGGTTTTGGTAGTTTATGCTGTGGTAATGGCTTTTCTCATTGTAAATGGTGCCTTGGGGTGACCAGCCTCTTGTAAGGTTTTTGCCCCGCTATATCTTATCACACTCCAGAATACAGCTTGCTGTTTTCTTGCAAAAAATGAGATTGCTTGCTGCCTTGGGTGACCATCTACATTCAGCTGGGATGGCTGGGAGGTTTTTTGCCACCTTAGGTTACTGCTAAGTTGCTGAGGTAGAGCCATGGAGTATTTAAGAGGCATTGAATGTGCGTGCAAACATGGATGGCAACTCAAGCAAGATGCACAGGGGCAAATGATGAAAATTTAAATATATTTTAGGGGTATTTTTGTCAATTAACCAAGAAACGTCTAACATTTAACGGAAAATTTGACGGAGGGAAGTTTTTTGCACAATTTTCATAGTTCAGGAGGGTTCTTTGAAAAAATTTAAAGTTTAGGAGGGTTTTTTAAAATCGACCTAAAGTTCAGGGGGGTTCTGTGCATTTTAGCCTAAAATTTATATAAATGTTAACAGAATATTTTAATAAATTATATTAATTATAATAACTATATGTTATTTTTATTTAAAAATTATATTGTATTTGATTTAATTATTTTTATTAAATAAAATATTAACAATATATTAAATTTTTACCTAAAAATTATATTCATTATAAAATACAAGCTTAATAAAATGTGTAATTATAAAAAAAAATTTTAACATAAAAAAGGACATATCCTGAAGTAAGTACAGTAAAGAATGTCATTATGAAACTATTGAATATCTTTTATTTCTATTTTAATTTAAAATTTTATTTTAACAATTAATGAAACTACATTTAAAAAAAAATTGTCAACATTTTTATTGGATAATTAATAATCTTACTGGAGTTAAGTGAAAAAATAAGAAAATATATAATTTTGATATTTATTATTATAAATATAATTTTAAAAAAATAACATAATCTCAAAATTTATGCAAATAACTTATTGAACTAAGGTTTGCATAGATTTTGAGATTATATTATTTTTTAAAATTATTTTTATAATAATAAATATCAAAATCATATACTTCTTTATTCTTTTACTTAACTCTAGTAAGGTCTAATAAAAATATTGGTAACTTTTTTCTTTTTAAAAGTAATTTCATCAATTATCAAAATAAAATTTCAAGTTAAAATAAAAATGAAGTATATTCAACATTTCATAATTATATTCTTCACTGAACTTACTTTAGGATGTATTTTTTTTATGTAAAATTTTTTTTCTTATAATCACACATATTATTAATTCTGTATCTTATAATGAGTGTAATTTTTAGATAAAAATTTAATACATTATTAATATTTTATTTAATAAAAATAGTTAAATGAGATAAAATATAATTTTTAAGTAAAAGTGAGATATATTTATTATAGTTAATATAATTTATTAGAATATTATGTTAACATTTATATAGATTTCATTAATTAAATTAGATAATTGAAGTGGAGTGTAACTTTTAAATAAAATTAGAGTGAATTTTTATATTAAAATACTTGATAGGAGATAAGTGTAATTTATTTTTTTTTTTAACAAAAGATATTTACTTAGTATAATTTACCTGGTTTCACAATTTCATTTATAAAATATAATGATTTAAAATTTTAAAAAAATATTGATTAAAATTTAATTTATAAAAATAATTTTCTAACGGTTGATTTTTTTTTTCTTTTTGACAAGCAACTAATCTATCAATGTCCCAGAGCTTTTCAATCATGGCAGTTGCTCTTCCTTTTGGCCTTGGAGGAAATGGCTGCGCTCCAGTGCAAGGGAACTACAAATTATGTCAGGAGAGTTTACAAAAATTTCTGTGGCAGCAATGTGTGATACATACGGGAACTGGAACACTGTTGGATTAGAGCAATACCTAGAAGAGTATGACATGCAGAGAATTCATGCTTGCCCACCTCCAATGTCTGATAAAAATAATAAATGATAAGTCAACACTTTTATATCCACATTCTTATATTTATAATTTCATCTATAATTTTTAAATATTTTATTTAAATTTTTTTAATTTTTTTGTTTATTTTTTAATAATTAAAAAATAAATCACGTCTATCTATAATCGTGACTCATTATTGAAGTTACAAACTAAGTTTAAATATTTTTCATGATAAGTGGGTGTGGAATGGGGCAGATCAGAACATTTGTACAGTGAAAGAGGCCTATAATGCACTTAATAGAGCAGTAATTATTGTCTTACGCCAGTTTTCGATATATTTTTTATGTAAAATATTATTTTTTTTGTAAAACAACAGAATGAACAGTGAAAATCATGATTCAAAAATAATCATTTTTACTGTTTACTCTGTTGTTTTGCAATAAAAATAATATTTTACGTAAAAAAACATGTCGAAAACCGGCGTATATATAGCATCATTCTAATAGAGAAACAACTGCGGTGCAAAGAGCTGTTTGGAAGATAATCTGGAAGTGGCAAGGGCCACAGCACATTAAGTGCTTTGGCCGGAAATTATTGCGCGCAAAACTACCAGTAAGGAAAATCACTGGTTATTAGAGCCAAAATTCAGTGATATGCCCCATGTGCAACGACGAGGAAGAATCCTTGTTACATGCACTTAGAGATTGTAAGCATGCAGAAAGCATATGGCGGTTACTGGTGCATAATGATTCAAAAGAAAATTTCTTCCATCTAGAGTTGCATGCGTGGCTAGATTTAAATTTTGAAAAGGATAATGGTCGCTCTTTAAACATAGATTGGTTGATTGTCTTTCTGATTACTACATGGTTACTCTGGTTATGGCGAAATGAAAAAGTTCACAGCCATGATTTCATGCTACCAGAAGCATCAGTGGAAAATATATTTAAGTATGTTTCTGATATAAAAGAAGCATTCGCTGAAAAGATCCAACTTCTAAGTGCGAGGAGTAAGACCGTCATTCAAGTCAGATGGATGCCTCCCCAAGAGGGATGGTGGAAACTAAACTCCGACGGTGCAGCGAAGGGATCACCTGGTCGGGTTGGCTGTGGAGGACTGATTCGTGGTAACAGTGGCCGATGGGTAGTGGGTTATACTCATATTGCGGTATAAGTAACGCCTTTCTAGAGAATTTATCTTGGGTTAAAGCTGGCCTGGGATACTGAAATAAGGAGACTAGTGGTTGAGAGTGACTCAGCTGCAACAATTGCAATTCTTACCTCCTCCAGAATTGAAAATCACCGATTACGTCGGGTAAAGCTCATACACAAGTGGCTGCAGAAGAAGTGGACCATCGCTTTCTCCCACACATATCAAGAAGCTAATGGCTATGCTGGTTTCTTGGCAAACCAAGCAGTTGTTGATGATCTGAGCTTCCAAATTCTGTGCAGTGCTCCTCCTGGAGTTGGGTTTCTTCGTCAAGCTGATGTTGTAGGTGTTAGTAGAACCCGTTTCAGTTTCTGTAGTTAGTTTGCTGTTGTGGGTTTATTAGCCACTTTATTATACTTTAAAAAAATGATATTTTACGTGTTTCTTCCTACTTTTAACTTTTTTTTTAATTTCAAATTCAACCTTTTTTTTTAATAACGTTATTTTTATGTTTTTAAATATATATTTCTTTTATATTTTTTTTATTCAGTTTACATTTTATCTTTAATTTTTATTTTTATGCATGTGTCCTCAATTTTCAATTCATCTACATTATAAGACGTAGATGAATTGTAGGCATATATGGACAAAACATTTCCGTTGCTTCCTAACATAAAAGGGTCATTGCTTGCGAACAGCAATCAATTGTTTGTTGCTTTCCTGTACCAAGAACTTTGCTTTGGCTGATTTTTGTTGTGGAGGATTTGGAATGCTAAGAAATTAGGAATGAACCCTTCTGATATTTTTCTCTAGTCAGGTGGAACTATGTAATGGTTATTGGTTTGGGGCTGCGGCCCTTGTACCACCAAAAAAAAAAAAAATATTGGTCTATTTTGTAATTCTTTCTTGCTTCATTAAGCGCCTTTTTAAAGGTGTGGTTAAGGAAGTCTTATTATTTTTATATATAAAATATATATTAGTGTTTTAAATCTTAAAAATATTATGTAATATTTTTAAAATATTTTATAATATTTTAAAACTATCTATTGCAGAATTTAACCAATCTTTGTTTCCTTCATTAAATGAAAATGATCTATTTTGGAATAATAGAATATTTATTTTTATAAATTAAATTTAATTAAATATTTATTTTTTAAATTTTATAAACTTAAATATAAAATTCAATAAATTAATAAATCATTATTATATTTAAGAATATTTAATTCAAAAAAATTAGTAAGAATTAAATTTTTCAATAGAATAACATAAGAGTAGGTAAAATGAATAAGATGAGCAAGTAGCCTTGTTCTTATGAAAACCAAGTCCATAAATTTTGAACATTTAAAAATTTCAAAGCTTATGTATTTCAAACTTACAGTATCTAAGAAAAATATCTTTCATCTTTTATAAAAGAATATGTGAGAATTTTATAATTGCATTATTAACCTAAATGAAACTAAAAAGAAGAGATAATGATTGTGGTACGCTATGCTTTTTTCATGTCTATTCATAAGTCTTATGTTTTCAAAAAAGAAGTACTATATAAATAGGAGAGGTTATATGCAATCTATATAAACTTAATTTATTCTAATAACAATACTCAAAAAAATATGTAATATGAATACGTCTCAATTACTGAAAGGTAAATGCTTTTCTCACCAATGTTGGACACAATTTTCATGCAATCCCCCGTCACCGTCAAATAATAATCGAACCTGTACGAATTGTGGGTTCTCTATTCTATGTGTTGGGGGAACTCATATATAAATGTGGGTTCTGCCATTATTTAACGGTGGTGGTAAAATTGCAAAAAAAAAAAAATGTATATCTTCTCCGAGAATAGATAAACTTTTATTAAACTAGAATTAAGAGCTACTAACATGTATAAATTTGCAATGTTTCCCATAAAGCGTACGTATAGCAACCATAGGTACGAATTTGTCCTCGGGTTTTCTCTTAATGACGAATTTGCCCTCTCAATTCCAAGTCCGAGTTCCGACCCGGTAACAAACCCAGTTTCTTGTTTCGTATATGTGCGCGTGAAAGCAACGATCGCTTGTTGCAGGAGATCTTAAACGCGGCTACGGCTTCTTCTGAGGTAGTGAGGTATGATCTATCTGTCTGTTCAGTTCCTCGACGTCTTATTCCCCGTTTGTTTCCTGAGAAAATGCAAGACAGAGACGAAATCAATATATTGGATCCTAAATTTCTTTATGTTTTTCCGATCTTACTCCATTGGCAAATTGCCGCTTGAATTAGATAAAATCTGGCTGACATAACGTGGACTAAGGTTTTGATCTGCTATATCTAGTAGTTGAGATCTATTGCTAAAATTGTTATTGGATCCATTGAGCTTCGGTCTTGTCATTTTCTATTGTGCTCCTGTTTCTGAGCTTCAAATGCATGGAACTAGCGTGTGGCAGTTTCACTTTCTCATTACAAGATTAAATGAGTGACAACAATGTTATCTATGTCTTTATCTGGAAAGTGTGGCTTCAGAATTTGGAGCAAGTGAAACTTGTTAACGATATTCACACGCTGTTCTTGTTTTGCTTGGATAGATGCTTATCATAAAGTCCTGAAATCGTTTAGCTTTCAGAAACATTTAAGTTCCATGTTATCAGAACCACTAACTTGACTGAAATCATTTCAAGAGACCAATAGCTTAAACTTTATGCGCCTGGAGATTTGTGGCTGCTTAGTTTGAAGGATAGAGTACTTTGGAATTTTGATATGCAAAATTTTATGCACTTACACTCATTAGTGGCGGTTGTGTTTTTCATGGCTGAGCATTAAAAATTTATTCTAATGCATAATTTTTGTTGTTTTGCTAAGTGAAGGCCATGGCAGGGTCAGGGAGTTCCATGCTGTATTCCTTTCTTCTCTTCATTGTCATTCTCTCGCTTCAAGAAATGTGTCGTGGTAAATTAGCATCATCAGAGTTATTTACTATACTTGGAGGGTTCATCAGCTCTCTGCTGTTTCTTGTGCTCCTCAGCGTGAGTTCTAAAGTTTCCCCTAATTTTTTGTAATGTTATAGTCAGATCAATGCAATAGTGTTTGCTCAGTCTTTGAGTTTTCTTTATGTAATGCTGATGATAATATGATATCCTAAGTTAAAAGTTTCATGAATTAGAAGGAAAAACTGTTTGTCATCTTCTGGCTCTATTTTCTTATTATTTTGATTTGTAATTTAATATCATGTGTGTAACTGTACTGGGCCTTCCCTTTAAATTGCATTGATTTATGCTTTGTGTACATGTTATCTTGCCGAATAATGCTCCCTGCAAGAAGTTTTTTCATTTTCATAAACTGAAAGAAAAACGTTATGCAAAGAAATATTCCTTTTTTCATTCTTGCTTAGGTTGATGTCTGCATAGATTGCACGCCTGGGCGTTCCATCATATAATTGTTCTATCTTAAGGAAAACAAAGAATCTTTGGTTGATACTGAGGGGATTATGTACATCTAAATTATGGTGTTACATTTGCTTTATTTCTGTGTTTGCAGTTTATTGGGAATTTTCAGGAAACGATTGGCACAAGAACTGGTTGGGGCTCTGGTGAGTGCTTGTTGATTATGAATATTAGCAAATATTTCTTTGTATTATACTCTAGTGAAAATTATTGTTATGTATATTAGAGTGAATTTAGTTGGAACTTTCCAATGTGTTCTTGTGGTATAAAACTTTTGTTTTTGGTACATACATTACTATTAAAGGGTCTTATGCGTTAGTGTGTCATGTATATGAACACCATAAGTTCACACGTGTCTGTTCTGCTTATATACCAACTGCCATCTCCAGGTTTGCTCTTTCACTGTAAAAAGAAGTTCAAGCTCGTTACTTTGTTGAGAACTTCCTCCCTGACATATTTTCTACCATGTAAACTTTGTTCTTATACATGTATAACAGCTTTAAAAAAAATGCAGGACAGGACATAGGGTTCTATGTCTTCTCATGTTTGTTTAGCGAGGCATACTGACAGAATTTAACTTTGTGTCTTAATTGAAGAAAAGAAGTAAAAAAGAAGACCCGAGTTTCATCAAAAAGGATTACTGTAACATGAAATTGGAGATTTCCTTCCTCCAGATCTATGAAATCTATAAATGGATTGGTAAATCTCATAAAATATTAACCTTTTTTTTTTTTATTTTGATGAATAAGATTATATCATTTTACCATACAAAGTACAAAATCACACTAGGAAGATTGCAACAGTGTAACACTGTACAGAACGTTAAAGGCTGCATAAATTTTTTATAGTAGTTGCCACAAGATTATGTGCTTGACCAAAGGCACTGTATCATTGCTGGACATTTTTCATAGAAATTAGAGAAATACTAAGGTTGTGGAGGTAACAACAGGCTCAAGCCGTTAATTTTTATGAATTTCACAGTTTAGTATGTGGGATCCAATAAATTTAATGGTTTAAATTCTATGTTATGAAAATTTAGTGGGAATAAAATTATGAAAATAGTAGGACTGTAGAAATTATACAAGCTAATAAATGATGTTGGGCCCATCTGATTGTTGATTGAGTAAATATCTTGTAGTATTTCTTTTTTTTTTTTTCTGATTGATGTCTCTATCTATCTATCTATCTATCTATCTATCACTGAATTTTATCATGTTGGTCAAAGGTGAAACATTTTTTTTTGTACTTGAAATTTGCATGAAATGTTTGATGGGCATTTAACTCTTTCCTTCCTTCTAGTGTTGCCATGTTTAATTTATGGATGTGTGAGCTTCCAGTACTGTGTTTTATGTTACAAAAGCTGGACCAAGAGTACTTGTTATTTTGCAGTCATATTAGCAGAAGCAGTTGCTCTAATTGCTGCAAGCACTGTCCACCGGGTGTGCATTACAACGTGGTATGCTTTGTCACCCTTATCTCTGAATAACTCATGAGAATAGTATCTGCATATCTAACAAAGAGAGAGAGGGAGAGGGACTTGGGGACATGGGATTGGGGGGAACGGCTGGGAGTGGGGAAGGATGAAGAAGAAAAAGGCTTCAGTGCATCGCTCAAATTTTATGGCCAGTGGCCCCTTGGTCTAATAGTGTAAACTTACTTCAATAAGTTAGAACTTTAATATTCCTGTTCAAGCCTCCCCGCCAAGTTGAAGGCTACAACTGCATGTTCATCAAGTACGTAACATAAATATGATTATAACACACCTGTCAACTGGTAAATGAAATTGTAGTGTTTTAAGTATGACATTTGACATCTTCATAAATAGATTTTCTGGATTATTTTCTCAGAACTTTAATGTTTGATTCATGTCTGACCGTCCATCGAAGCAAACTGATCCAAGCAAACATATAATTGTAGATAGTTATACCTTATCCTTGATAATCTTTTAAATAGGTACGTGTTGGCATTCGGACTAATTACTGTAGTCTAGAAGATAACTTTGGTAAAGAAAAAATTTAAGCATCATGCACTCAGATGCTTAATGGTAAATAAATAATTGAAAGCATTTGTAACATCATTCAAGGGTAGTTAAAATTAGTTACTATGCTTTAGATGGATGTATTATCCATAAGTGAATCTCAAATGGAATGTGAGGGAACCATGTGCAGAATGACTTTTTTTTTTTTTGTTTGGGAACTAGAATGACTTTAAAATGACTACAAAAGTAGCAAAGTATAGATATATTGACCAGCCACATATGGTCAATTTAGGACCCTTCGTTATTAAATGAAAACTATAAATATGTATTCGTTGATAGTCTTTAATTGTCTTATGAACCTATTGTTTGTCACCTTTTAATGTCCGTTGCATAAATGCAGTTTCTTATTCTCGGCTGGTTTGCTGTATGAGGTTAACAAGCTGTCTGGGTTAACGCTTTCAACTAGCGACTCCAGAACAAAAAAGCAGAGTGGGAGAACATGATACAGCCAAGTACCTTTTGAAGGATTCGCCCTCGTGGTATCAGTTTTACAACCTGACCCTAGTATCATGACTTTGAGGTGTCACATTTTGCATTGTTTACAAACAATTAAATAACTTCGTAAGATTTGCAATTTGTCAAATTCAATATCAATCAGAATTAATTTTAGCTCAGGTGATATTCTTGGTTGCTTTATACGTAATGAATGTTTACTGGGTTACAGAAGTTTCAATGGCGCCAAATTCCATATCGAGGGGAGGTTTGGGTTTTGTCCTGGCAATAGATTTCAACATCTCACAAAACTAAATAAAGAAATAAAGTATTCTATATTTTTTTTAAAGTACCATGAGGTTTTATACTTTGTTCAAGCTTAAAACTTAATAATCTAACTTCTCTCAACAAAGACAATTTCCAAGAGTTAAACCAAGGTTTTAACCTACTTCTTCGTAATCACTGATTCCTCTCAGCCACTTACCTAACAATCACTGATTCTCTGATGGATGCAAGCATAGCAGGCGCATGCTTACCCTCTGACTAGTTTCCTCTAAAACGCATCCTTAGACTTTCCAAATTCCAGAAATGAAATCTTTGCCGATTATTGAATGATTAATTGAAGGCATGCAGATATCTGTTCTATCTTAATTCATCGAATGAATATTAAAATGGTATTATAACCACTGTCCAAGTTAGCAGTTCTTAATTTTGACAAGAAAACGCTGTGTAAGCAAGGATTCTCATATACAGAATCAAGCGCTAGCTAGGAAGGCATGCACTAATTATATGTGACCAGCAGGCACCAGCTCCACCAAAAAAACTACAGTGTATGCAGTCTGACGACTTAGCAAGTTTCTTTATCCTTCTTAGCAAGTTTCTTTATCCTTCCTTCATTCCCATATATATTTCTTGGCTATTTCGACCCGGTCACATGTCTTCATTCAAACTTGACTATACATTCTACGTGTCATCAAGGGATGGAGCAGTAGCAGCGTATGGATCTTCGAAATAGCTTGTATCACAAAAGTACAAAAATAACAGCAGTCAGTCTAAAATTAAGGGGAAAGTTGACCTGTTAAATCCTGACATCCATTTTAATTAATAGGTAATTCCATGCATTAAGATTGCAACTGTCTTAAATGCAAACTAGACAGTCTGAGCCACGTATATCATGAGTTGCCAATTGCCCTTCCTCCCATACTTTTTAATCATATAAAGGCTCTTTGACAAGAAGATTCATTTTCTCCTGGAGAAATTTGAGCACATCCTCTCTTCCTTCTTTTATAAGCACTCGTCTTAAACGCCCAAATGTAAGACCAGGTGGCCGAATTCCCTTCTCTATCATCTCCTCCAACAAAGTACAAGCTTTTGCAACATTGCCCTTCTCACACAACCCATTTATAAGGACTGAATACGTGTGCATGCTTGGGGCAAACCGTTTTGACCTCATATATCTCCATATTTTTAGAGCCATCTCTGGTTCACCCCTCTCACAAAACATTTTTATCATCATTGTATAAGTGTCAGCATCTGGTTCGCATGACTTTATCATCTGGCGGAAGACACTGAAAGCCCAATCAGTCTGTTCACGGCCAATCAAATTACTTATGATCACATTATAGGTCCTTGGATTAGGAGTAACACCCTTGCATTCCATCTCATCTAAGATTTTATACACATTTTTGAATTTGTTGACTTTACAAAAAGCACCGATCAAGGCATTATACACCACAACATCTGCCTCGATGCCCTTACTTTCCATCTCCAGGAATATACCAATAGCATCTTCAATCCTGTTCTCATTTCCATATGTATGAACGAGGACACTATAAATAAAAGATGTTGGCCTGCAACTGTTATCATCCATATCCTTAACAATCTCTACAGCTTCATCAACTCTTCCTGCTTTGCAAAGAATGTCAACCATTATGCCATAGGTGACTATATCGGGGTTGCATCCCGCGTCAACCATTTCTCTGAAAATCTCCCTTGCTTTAGGCAGATTTGGAGCCTTTCCCCATCCCTCAAGCAATATGCTGTAAGTTTTTGAGTCTGGAACAAATTGACCCTTCATACTGTCAAAAATCTCTTGGGCTGTCCTTACATTCTTGGACTTGCACAAAGCGCTTAGCAAACCATTGAACGCTGCAAGACTTCGAGATATGTCATACTTTTCCATGACATTAAATGTGTAAACTGCCTCATCTACCTTTTGAGCCCTTGCATACCTCCTCATAATAATACAAAAGGTCTCAACATTTAGCATCTTCTTTTTCCTCATATCATTTACAAGGTCCCACATTATCTGATATTGCCTTATTTTTGCCAAAGCTCCGATCATCGTGTGATATGCCCTGATGCTGTGTGAGTAGTTTCGCTGCTTGTCAGCCCATTCAAAGAACCGATGTGCCAACATACCAGCATTTTCAAATCTCTTGAGGACACTCTCAACTAAATCTGGTGAAACTCTAATCCCAGTTTGATCTAAAGCAGAATCAAGTACTAATGGAGGTGTGGACATCATAGTCTTGTATATTATTTTAGTTAAATCTGTAATCTCCAGCATTGTTTCCCCCACACTGTACATTTTGGCAAAGATTATCCACTTGAAGTATAACTTTCTTCGGTGGTCGCATAGTTTAATCATTGCTTAGCCAAAGCAAGAGTTACAGTTCACCTAAATCACTGAAAAATAAATAATTAATTGAGGGACATTAGATTAGATTTTATAACAAAGTTTAATATACTATAATGAATAAAACTCTTGCTTCCTAGAGTGCATTTCTTTTTAAGTTTAGGGATTCAGAGATAGATTATCAAACAAACCCCATTACTGAAGTAACATATATAAACTCAGCATTTGGTTTCAGAATTAAAACAAGAATTGCATGCTGTCCATATAGACGGTTTAATCACATAGATATTTGTTTATTGTGCAAAAGTATGAGAATCTAACTGAAAAAATGATAGAAAGTGAGGTCATGGAGGGAAAAAGCATTATTTCAATTTGGGTAAGTCATTCACATGAGTATTGAATTACACTAAAGATATGAAGAGCAGAAGCCATAAAATATATTCAAAAAAAATAAAGGAATGGAAGAAAATAATTTTTTCCAATATTACCATCACACTAAAACTTGCATATTCATGTCATAGGCTATTGCAAAGAAAAATTCTACCTCATAAAACTAAAAATAATTAGCGCACTTTTGGAATATATTGAATAGTTGGGAGACAACAGAGCTAAAAGCTATAAAATTTTGTAAACAGGAAACTTTTTTTCAACGGAAGATATATAGAATGAAAAGAATAAGAATCAGAAGTACTGGAACACCCCGATTTTTCATCTGATTGACAGAGAAGCTAAGTGCAACAGGAAAAAGGAATCTGGACGAGAAATAACTTTCAAAGTACCAGTTTCGGGTCGATTTTATTACAGTCTCAGGCACTGGCAGTTCCAGGAATCCAAACGGAACTTGAGAGAGATTGCCGCGGGGGTCGCATGCTCTTAGACGGATAGTTCAGCAGAGACTGGAATTGGGAACGAGAGAAAGCCGGGTGCTCCGACCGTGAGCGAAGAAGGACTTCCTCTGTGAAGTAAAACGACGCCGTTGGACTCTAAATTTACCAAAGATCCAATCAAGCTATTTAGTTCTACTTTATTGCTTAAAAAATGCTATTTTTTTAAGACAAATTAACTACTTTAAAGTGAAAGAAGTAAGAAATATAATTTGGGAAATTCATTGTTGAAATAAATTAAGAATTTAAGTTTATAAACATAAATAACTAAGTTATAATATATGAATACATTGAAGAAAAATAAAAAATAAACAATTAGCATAAAGTAATTTTTCTGCCTAAAATATTAGAAAGCAACCGGCAAAGGAGGGACAATTAAACTATCTAATGCTAGAAAAGATTTTTTTGAATCTAATTTTATGAATATTTTTTAATCAGCTAATTTAAAACAGACTTAAATAAATTTTAAATTAAAAGAATATTAAATTTTCGATACGAAAGATTATTCCAGCTTCTAAGACAACTACATGCAAGTTTCTTCTAGAAAACATAATGGGTTGCGATGGGTCAAACCCAAATACTTCTTATATTTTTGTTTGTGATTAGATTCCAATTGCATACACAGAATAATAAATTTAAAAGGAAAAAAAAAAAGATATTCATGGCAGCATGTGGAGGTTGATTTGAACCTTCCAATGCCAAGAGGTGGGCGTGAATTGCTGACCACTGCCTAGCTCTAATCCAAAGACTAATATGCACGAACTAACTACTACAGAGCTCGAATCTACATTGTGCTCATACTTGAACTACTTGGTGTAGATCTTCCACTTGGTAAGCCATACAAAAGGGAAGATTGAAACGAATCATGACCAAATGGTAATGGCCTGTCTGGTAATTTGGGAATGTCAATATCACCCTCTAACATCTTGAGGGCCTCGGCAATGGTTGGCCTTAATGCCACCATTACATGAGCACAAAGAATCCCAACAAGAACAAACCTCTCCATGATTCTTTCTGGCCCCTCTTCCCTTATTGACTGATCCAAAATTTCCTCCATTTTTCCTGACTTTGCGAGTGTCCAGGCCCAATCTGTGATCAAGAGCACCGATGAATTAGAAGTATCAAGCACTTTTCTTCCACTCATGACTTCAAGAATCACAATGCCAAAGCTGTAAACATCACTTTTTTCCGTTAGTTGCCCATAAAGAGCATACTCTGGTGCTAAGTAACCATACGTGCCAGCAACTCTGGTGGTAAGGTGAGACTGCCCTTCATTTCCTTGCTTGGCCAATCCAAAATCTGCCAATTTAGCCTTCATTTGGGAGTCCAAAAGTATGTTGGTGGCCTTTATGTCACGGTGATAAATTGGGGGCTTGATTTCATAATGCAAATAAGCAAGCCCTTTCGCCACATCAATGATTATGTTCTTCCTTTGAGGCCATGTCAGCTTGTTAGGCACAGAAAGAGACAATTGGTAACTGAGGTTGCCATTAGGCATAAAGTCATAAACTAAAAACCTCCTCTTACCTTTTATGTTATCGCTTGTAACACAACAACCCCGGAGAGCAAGAAGATTCCTGTGCTTTATTTTGCTAATGATCTCCACTTCATAGCAGAACTCTTCATCCCCTTTAGTCTCCAAATCAAAATTTTCTTTGACTGCAACCAAAGTGCCATCTGAAAGAGAGCCTTTGTAAACAACCCCATCAGCACCTTGACCAATTAAATTCTTCTGAGAAAATTTGTTTGTGGCTCGTTCAAGTTCTGATACATGAAACCACTTTGCACCTGTATTAGGCAAAACACTGGCCCTGACACTGCTTACAACTTCTCTGTGATAAATATTTTCTTTCCTTCTCTTATCCCACTTCCTATACAAAATGATCAACAGACAAGCAAGCAGAGCACCGATGAAAGCACCCAATAACCCAAAAACAAGCTTCAATTCTTGTTCTCTGTTGGAAGACCCTTTTGTTGCTGCACTAGAAAGTGGCATGCCTAGTATGCAGCCAGCTGTTCTTACATCTTTCGGACCAAATTGATTAACAATAGCAGCAGCATATAAGATTGTGAAGTAAAAACATTTAGTGGCATTTGGGTCAATAGCAGTCAGCTGAGCAGTCACCTTCTTGCCAGCATCTTCGCAAATACTGCAACTTATTAGCCCCGAGAGGTCGCCCTTACAAGCCGCATTTAATGGGGTCATCATGCCCAACTTTTGATCCCAATCTTGGGTGGTTCTAATACCCGCACAATCTGAAGAATTGGTCACAAACTGGGTGGAATTGTGGAAGCAATAAGGGACCAGAGAGGGTTGGAGTTGCAAAGATGCAAGCTTGGCTTGGAAATCAGAAAGGCAAGAGGACGAAGAATTGGCATCAGGGAGTTCAAAACTGGAAGTGTCTTTGAGGTGTTGGGCAAGGCCCATGCCAAAGAGGCTGAGCAGGGTTTGGCAGCACTGCGTTTTATTTGGGCCATAGCAGGATGAGGTGTCCCAGGGGAAGGTTTCAACGTAGCTGAGATCTATGGGGCAGGAGGAAGAAGCTGAATCAGCTATGAAAATGGTGAAAAGGGTGATGAAGAGGGAAAGGAGCAACAATTGCTTATCCATTTTTACTTCCCCCCTTCTGTGTTGTAGCAGAGCCCGAAACTGTGGCGTTGGGGGTAATTAGCTAGACCCTACAAATACCCGTTCCTTTGATGAAAATGTTTAGTCAATCTCGGCTTGCTATGGTCAAATTGCGGAGTTTGGACTGGAATAGTTTATAGTATACGTAAGTACCACAATCTGGATCTGGATGCTTGTAACGCGTAACAGTCAAAGATTATTATTTTTTCTGTCCGTTTTTAAGCTTTATTTTTGTTTCTGAAGAGGTTGAAAAATTGGAATATTGAATTAAGATAAAAATAACAAATTACAGATTACAGCACGTGACTCGCATGTCCAACTTCGTGGGTCCCATGCAATGAACATTTTGCAAGTGGCATTTTCAGTTTTTTGGGGTTTTTAGGGGAGACATTTTAATTCGAATCTTCTTATTTTTATAGTTTTATTTTTATTTAACATACAATATAAACCTTAAATAATTAAAATAATTAAATTTTAAAAATTAATTTATAAAATTCATCATATTAATATATTATATTATATTTAATTATAAAAAATATAAATAAAGTATGTTAAAAAAAAATGAGAAAAGTAAAATAATAATATCATTTTTACTTTAATTAAGCTAGAAAACGTGGAAATTGAATTGGAAGGATAGCCGGAAAGTCACACAGTGCACAAACGGAAGGTCGCAGCTGAGTCAATTCAAGAAAGAGAAAGGAAAGCGAGAGAGAGGGACCTCGATCGGGATTTTCCCACTTTCATTGGCCCGGAAAATTTTCCTTCCCAGTCTCTCTTTATCACTAGATTCCCGCCATTTCGTCTTTGCCATCTGAGAAAGAGGACAGAAAATATTCCATGACGCAAGCCACCCCAATTCATTTCTCTTCCATTTCCACACTCGGATACCCTTTTTTTTTTACCCGCTTATCGGCTTGTCGGGTTTATTTCATTTTTTGAATTTCTAACCATTCAAAATTTCTGCTCCGACAATTGCATTCACTTTTTTTTTTCTCTCTCTAGCTGTTCTTAGCTGAAGAAGTTTTTCTCCGTTTGAATTCCCTGGAAATCCTGTATACTAATTTATTTCTATTCTTTGTTCAATCGCTTCCCAATTGTTGAATTTCTTTTGTTTCCTCGGAAAAATGGATCAGTTTGGTGTGTTAACTGAGAGCTATGGGTTGAAACCACAAGGAAAATCGGCTCCAATGGCATCATCAAAACGTCCAATCAATGTTGGAAATTCTCAAACAGGAAATTTTGGGGTCAATTCGGGTCTAAACCCCAAGTCCTCCCAATTTGGATCCACATCTCCTCAAAATTCCAGTTTTGATTACGGTTCTTTTTTCGACTATCAGAATGGAGTTTTTGGATCCGGTGGCAGTAAGAGAAGCCTGCATTTTGGGGGTCTTGATGGTGGTTTTGATGTCTTTGGTGGGAACAATAGACCCACGTCCCAGTCGAATGTTGACAGCGGTTCGTTTAATTATGATTCGATATTCATGGGATCAGATAATCCCGCTTCCACGTCTTCTTCGTCTCAAACTTATGTTGATGATATATTTGGTGGAATGCCTGGTTTGAAGAACCCTGCATCAGCAAAAGCTGATAATGGGCTTTCGGCATTTACTTCCCAACCCAAGCAGAGTGTTCGTATGGATGATCTACTAGAGAAGATTGGTGGGCTACAAGCAAAATCCAAAAGTATGAACACAATAGGATCTGAAGGGCTCGTTAACAAAGCACCTGGATTTGATGACTTGATCCCTGGTTTTGGTGGAAGCAGTTTGTTTTCTAATATTGATGGGTTATCGACGCCTATAAGGTAGTGGTCCCTAGTGACAAGCATAAATATTCATTTGCGTTTCATTTCTTTGGAAGGGTTATTCTTTTGGACACCTATTTTGAAAGTAGATTCTGCATTGTAACTGCCTTACTCCCAACTGTGATGGCACAGAAAACAATAGTACCATTCACTTTTAAGCAATATGAACTATGCATAGTAACTTGCTAGACGCTCAATATAGGTACAACTTTTGATGCATAAATTTCCAAGAAGAAGCAGGCTTTATATCATAACTTTGAATTTGGTTATAGCGATACATTTGAGACGTGACATTGATGTTTGGTGTTACCGCTAATTTTCACCTTTCTATTCTTTGATGAGTTCAAACATACAAATTGCACATCGTCATTTGGAAGGTTAATCGATTCCCTCTGGATGCACAACCTTCCATTTTCATAGGATGATTCTGGACTTGAACTGTGTGCATCAAAAAGTAGAAGTACAAGCTATCAATGAGTACTTCAACTTTTAATATTATTCAGAAAAGCAATTCTTTAATTCTTCCTAGTGTTTTAGTGCAATGTACTACAAATTTTTCCATCTTCAAGTGACTTGAGTTGTTTATGGCTTGAATACAAACAAAGACGTATATCTTTTCTAATCCTTTTTGTTTGCGGGTGTCATCGTTCTATTTAGTCTCACTGTCTCTTAATGGTGCATTTTTTTTTTCAGAAGAGTGAGTGCTGAGATGAGCAAGCCTCATAAACAAACTTCCAACAAACCAACTGTCACTTCTCATGACGACCCCTTTTTAGTGTTTGAAAAAGCTTCAAGCACAGTATCTTCAGAATCATTCTTAGACCCGCTGGAACAGATTAGTAAGTTAAATGATTCCGGAAGTACAAGAGGTGGTTCCAATACATCTACATCATTGAAGTCTCCTCCAAAGCCCGTAAAAGTTGTATATTCAAATAAAGGTTCTTGTGAATGCTTGAGCTAAAAGAAATAAATAGCTATGTATTTTTATCATTGACTTCACTAAAATAACTTGGTTTTCTTATTTTTTTTTCATGTGCAGTAACTGCAGTTAACCAATCAGGTGTATCATCCGTAGATGAACTTGAGAACTTTGCCATGGGTGGAGTGCAGAATAATGCTAGTAATAGTTCCAATATTCATAGCAGTGAATACAAACAAAAGTCAGCAACTAAGACAAAAAAAAATAAAGTTCATCCAGATTCTGCAATAGCTAATCAATCAAGAGCCATAGATGATCTTGAATCATTTTTTAGCATGGGTTCTCGATCAAGCAGTGTCCCAAAGTCTAGGGCTACAACTTCGGTAATAGCTATTAATATAACAAGTTTACCTTTCTCTGCAACACTAGCAAATTATATCAGTGTTTCTTGCTAATGCTTTTCTCAGGATCATACATTTGTTGGCAAAACGCAAGACAAAGGAAAACCTGAAGCACCACAAAGGGTGGCATCAGGATCCTCAGCCAGTGTGAAGAAATCTTCAGTGATAGCATCTTTTGATGACCTTTCTTTAATTTTTGATGGTGATATATTTTTAAAATATTTTTTAATTATTAAGTAATTTACTCATTAACATACCACTTTTTATGTTTTATATATTATTTTTTGGGGTTGCAGAAGCATGCCCATCATCTGAATTTATGGAAGTTGAAGGGGAAACTGAAGAAAGACGAAGAGCAAGATTGGGACGTCATCAGAGGACACAGGAGCGAGCTGTGTGTATATTTTGTTTTATTTTCTTCTTACAGCCATCTTTGTCATTTGGTGAATGCGTAATCAAAATTCATTTGTAGTAGTTGCCAACAGGAAGCTGTTGTAATAGTAAGGATGGGCAGGAGCTAATATTAGCAAATACATGCCATATCTTTTTATCCCTATCTTTCAAACTGTTTCATGATATTTGACCGGCTTAATGATTTGATTGCCAAATGTTAAGCTCAATGCTCCCTACAGAGATCCAGCATAAGATGCCTGCATTCTGACCTTTTGAGGCTTAGCTATGCTTCTTTAATCTTTGAATTTAAAGCACATTTGGCATGTTAATACTGGACATTGACCTTATCCATTTCATTACAGATTTCATTCGTAATGACTTTATCATGGAAAAGTTTTATTTTTTATTGTCACATGTTCAGGCCAAAGCAGTGGCTGATATGAATCAGCGTGACCTTCAGAGTAAGATGGAGCAAGAAGAGAGGCGTGTAAGCTTTTTTTTTTTCATTTGGATTGTGATTCATTCCAAGAATAATTCTTGTATTGTTCTCAAAAACTTTATTTTATCATCATTCTTATGTCTCAATTATATTGCTTACTGACTAAGTGATTTGTGTCTTAATTTGGCAGAAAATTGCTGATACTGTGGATGTACAGATAAAGCGATGGTCTGCTGGGAAAGAAGGCAATATGCGGGCGTTGCTATCTTCATTACAATATGTGCGCTCATTAACCATCAATATTGTTAATGTTTGGTTGCAATTTAGAGCTCTAGAAAAACCTCTTATATTGTATAGTATAAGTGTTCTTGGTGGCTATCACAAGGAAGGGAAGTGTTATTTCACTATATTAAAAAAAAAATAGAAGCATCAGGTTGACTTTTGCATATACCTGAACTCATCTAAAATTGAGACTCAGAAAAGTAATTACTTGGAGAAGTGAAGAAAAAGGAGACCATATATTGATAATATGGATAGAAGGCCTTTATATTTTGATCGGTGTGATAAGTTTTATTGAATTTTTTTATTCGTATTCTTTCCTGATTGTTTGTGATTTTGTGTTAACCAATATGGTGGACCAAGTGGAATGTAGTAACTTGAAGCTATATTAAAAGTCCATATTGGTCAAATAGGCAGTTCCCTTCCATAGGCTTTGAAATTGAAGCCTGTTATTCCATATGCTAAAGGAGGTTGCTTAGCTCTGCTTAACATGAAACAAATGTACCATTCCCTTACACTGTTTTTTGCCTCGTTTATTGAGAAAACTTTGATATTTTACTATTCAGAGTTTTTTCATCAAATAATTATTTTTATACCATGATAACTTTCTTATCTTTGAATTAATATGCAGGTGCTTTGGCCTGAATGTGGTTGGCAGCCAGTGTCATTGACAGATATGATTACTTCAGCTTCAGTTAAAAAAGTTTACAGAAAGGCAACATTATGTATTCATCCAGATAAAGTTCAACAGAAAGGTGCCAATCTTGAACAGAAATATACTGCAGAGAAGGTTTTTGACATTCTTAAGGTATTTTTGAGAAGTTTATATTCTACAGAGTTGCTGCCAAATGGATTTACATTAGTCACCTTCAACTCTGAACATATATATCTGTCTTTCAACTGCTCTAGAATTCTTAAATGTTCAATACCATATATTTGCTTTAGTAAATAATATATGCGATTTGAAGTTTCCTGGGAATCAATCCAAGATCTTGGCTATGTTTGGGGTCATCGAAAGAGGCTCCTCTTCCACTTGATAAGGGAAACACAATTGTTGTAAAACATTAGCTCCATTTATATTTTCTAAAAATTTTATTTCGTCATTGAAAAATAATGATTATATTTGATACTTTTGATAATACGTGTCTTCTTCTTCTTCTTCTATTATGAAAACAGGAAGCTTGGAACAAGTTCAATGCAGAAGAGCTTTCTTAGATCACTTTGCTGAATTGTTCTTGCAAAGACTGTTCACTTGCCCTATTGAAGATAACTCGAGATAAAGAAAAATGATATGCTTACACGCTTGGCCGTATGCATCTTTTATGTATCTATAAAAATGTTGATAAAATACCGGTGTTTTATCGAATAAAACTTCAAATCCTATAAAACATCAGTATTCTATTATAATGTGTATAAAATATGTAAAAATAAGTGTATAAATATAACAAAACTCTGAGATAAATACTTGGCATTGTGTGGTGGCAGATTTTCAATTTTTTTTTTTCTGTCTTTATGCATGACGAAGAATGCTTGAATGTAAGTTATGTATAAAAGTTATAATGTAATGCTGATTCAGGATTTTGTACAAAATTAAATTGGTTCTTAGTAGATGCAGGCCTAAATTTCAGTCAGCCACCCAGCCCTCCTAGTTAAAAAGATGCACTCTGCGCTCCTAAATTGTAAGTTATATGTTTTTTTATTTTTGTCTTATTAAACCTATATATATATATATATATATATATATGTTTCGCGAAAACGGGAATTTAGTCAACTACATATTCCAATTGTAACTAGGCTTGTGTCACTTTTTTTGCTTTTTTGAAAACTGAAGTGTATCATGTAAAAATCTATTAAATCGATTTATTCCTTTACGAGATAATGATGAAAGGCCGATAGTTCATTAAGTTTATCATCACTTAATGAGTCTTAGATACTCTCTCCGTGTGACATTGACCCATATTTGATCTAGGCATTGGGGAACAGGTTCTCAGCCGTAGAGGTAGAAAACTTGTGGAATGAGATAGGTATAAAATTAAAATAAAATAATGAGAAAAAAATAAATTTTATTTATTAAATTTTAGAAATAAATAAAAAGATAGTTACAAAAGAATCCAAAACTAGACATAGGTTCCATACCTAAGGTTTTGTGTTGCTATCTAGGCATATAAGATTGGAGTTTTGCGGCCTTTCCTTAGATAGAAGAATAATTTCAAGCGGTTTATCTTGATTGAATAATTTCCTCAGGAGCCTGTGATCTTTTTCTGTCTTTTGGTTCAGATCTTTTGTCATGTATCTATATAATTTAGGTATTGTTATTCTTATAAATAAAATGTTATTAAATTATTATTTAAAAGTATAAATTATAAATTTTATAAATTAAATTATAAAATTCATTAATCACATAATCATACAATCCTTTAGTATGACTTTAGTAATCCAAAGTTTGTGGGCTCAACGTTCTTCATATAATTCATGGGGTTTTTGTTCTTTGGCTGAGAAAAAAGCTGAGACATAAGGTCTGCATCCAACTATTATCTGAGTGGTCCATAACTGTGAAATTGAGTGATCGATTCTAAATCCCAGCTGCTGATAGCTACAATAGAACCAATTTAAGCCCAACTTGAATTTGCAACCAAATTAGCCATAAATGATTAAATTATCTCTAAAGTTGATCATCAACATAACTTTTCTTAAAGAGAGTGATGTGATGATGAGATGATTGAGGTGTTTCGCATCCATCAAAAACCAATGGCACCACAACAAATAGAGAGAAAAAGCTTTAATCTCCAAAGAAAGAGAGAGATGGAAGAAAAATGGCTTATCAGAAAAGAAGTTGTGCTTGTTCGATTTGGTTTATGCATTCAAATACTGACTGATTTAATGTTTCTGTTTTGACAAATATGCCCATTACATTTATTATTGCCATAATTTTCCCCCTATGGAGCTTTCAGAGATCAATTCAGCCACGTTTAGGATTGGCCTGTTGCAACATAGGCTTTCCCACTTTAATTAATTGGAATCTCACAGTTGAAAAGTGTCCAAAATATGAGAAATTAACACAACCAGCACAACAAATTAAGGTGATATATAACTATAATTATAAAAAGATAAATATAAAAATATATCAATGAGATCTATGATTTTGTATAAATTCTTTATGTTATGTAAATTTTAACATAACCCATTTCTAATATTATATTGTGCACTTTTATTGATCATTTTTATGCATCACAAACTAGGCCTAACTGAACTGTTTAAATATAAACCTTTATGTTTCTACATGATTTGTGTGATATTGTAAATTTCACAGACATTTCTTTCAATATTAATTGGCTATATATTCATATATTTGCTGAAAAAAAAAATATAAATAAAATTTTTATCCTTTTTTTATTGTAGAATTAATTTTAAAGTAGCACACTAATCGGTTCAAGACAATCCATGAAATTGGTTTTGCTTAAAGATCCAAAGTTTCATAATTTACTAAAAAAAAGGATAAGAGAAAAGTCCAACATTAGCAGTCCTAAATCATAATGTTTTTGCTTTTGTCTTTGATTTTTTGCTATTAGTCATTACTTCATTTAAAGTGGATTTACTGTAAATTAAAGTGGTAAGAATCTGGGTGTCCCCTAATCTTTGGAGATTCGTCTTTTTCCCTGTCTCCATTACCGAAAGACCAATGCCTTTCATATGACCATAAAAGCTTTAGAAAGCACTTTATAACCAAAAAGCATGGTGGGTGTCCCCTTATCTTTGGAAACTTCCCGGTTCCTCCCACAAACCTCACCTACTAATCTCCTACTAACCCACTATCATAAGTAAGATGAATTCTGCTTTTTCATAAATTAAATTTATCAAATATTTATTCAAAAAATTTAAATAATTAACTTTATAAAATTTTATAAATTAAATTATAAAATTTAAAAATCTAGTACCCCATTTTCATAGTATAAAATTAATAAAGTTTTATTTAAGATGGTTAAATATAAAAATAAATAAATAAATAATTTGCAGTGTTGAGAGAATATGAGGCCCGCCCATGACTTCCGAGCAACCAAAACTTTCCGGTGGCGGCGGGAAGCCACCATCCCACTACCGCGCCTTCCCCATTTCAAGCGTCTCTTTTGCACGCCTCCTGGCTGGCTGTTGCAAGCAAAACTCGTGTTAATTTAGTGAACTTTTAATGGCCATTTTTGATTTTTAAAACCCTTTTGTCTTTCCCTTATTAATTTAATGTCTACTTTCATCAAACATATAATTGATGTCTTTTTCAACGATATGGAAAACGTGAAAATCCAATGTGTGTAAGGAAAGTTTTTCCCCATATTTTAGTCGCATTTTGTTCCTAATATAATATATGGTGCCCACTACTTTTACTGTTAACAAAATAATAATAAAAATTAGGCAAAATCGTTTAATTTCAAATTTTAATGGAATTAAATTTTGTAGTATTTTATTAAAAATAATTAAAAACAGTTAGTTAAAATAGTTCAAGTTGATATTTTTAATGATATAATAATCTTTAATTATTATCTTAAACTCATTCTGTTACAAAAATAAAATATTTAATTTTTAGTTCAAGTAAACTAAATATATCTGGAATTACACAATATTTCTCAACAAATGAGAAAGAAAAATAGGGAGAAAAAATTTAAAACTATGTACCTTTAATAACCGAAGGTTAATAATCAAAATCCCTTGAAATGTAATAATGCGATTGTAATTGTAAATTGTTGAATGAAATTTAAATAAATTGAAAAATTAATTAATTAATTGTAACAAAAGTTTGCAATCAAAATTTCTCGTAAACTTCTTAAATTTCTTATAACTGAAAATCACATATAATAACTTCGTATATGTTAATTTGTGGTAATTATTATTTTTCTATTATTCCAACAAACCAGGAGCAGATCGCCCCAATTAAGAATATATCTACATGTGGTTAACCTTTAGAGAAAACCTACACCCATGAATTGGAATTGCCTGAAGTTATATAATTGTTGGATGTGAAGTGAGTGAAATAAGAATATATTTTAAAAAAGTATAAAAGTAGTAAAAAATTTATAAATTAATTTGATTATAAGATAAACATATAAAAATAATTAAAATAAAAAAATATAAAATATAAAGATGAATTCCTATTCCCACGAAAGTTACACTCACAAAAACTGACATATTACCACGATCATGCTTGTTATTTATACTTTAATCCAGTTGAGAAATTTGTGAAACTTGAATAAATAGCAGTTTGTGGAATGACAAAATTAACCTCTTATGAGAGATCACTTGTTGGGGTGGGAGATGGGTAAGGCAGGTTGGGTTAGGAAAAAAATGTCTCAAACCGTTTGAACCTGATTCCTCGTTAGGTTGGTTTAACTCTAGCTGAGGTAATATTTAAAATTGAGACTTTCAGATTTAAATGGCTCAATTCCATTTGAATGGATGGGCTCAAATTAAGATAGGTCCGAATTTGTTATCAGGGGTTGGTATAGGTTAGGTTAGGAGAAAAGGCTCAACTCAAATTTTATGATAGCCAAACCCAATTCATTAGAACTAAGAATTAGTTATTTATCATATTTAAATGTCTAGAGATAAATTAAGCAATTTATAATGATTTTAATATAATACAAAAAGTATTTAAGAAAAATAATAATTACAAACAAAATACAAATTAATATATTCTCTTTAATAAAGTAAGAAAAAAAATTATTTTTGATATATCTTATAATAAGTATACAAAAATTTTTAGATAAAATTATTCAACTAACTTAGTAGAATTGTGAGTTAACTTCAGTAGCACAAGTAGAAATTGTTTACACCTTAGTTAAAAATAACGTTGTTTCTACTCCTGTGTAATATATATGTGTGTGTGTGTTTTCGGGTTGTTGCAACAATTGAAAAATTCAAAACCAACCCCAATTGTTTAACTTCTCTTGAACCAAAAATATGTACTTCACTTATTTTATCCCTGAGCAAAACTTACTGTTTTATTATTTGAGTTGAGTTGATTTGGTTTAACCATATTTTTGCCCACCCCTAACAACTTGGCATAAAGATTCCCTGGCGAGCATGAACTCTTTAGGGTAACGCCAAGAGAGTGGGTTCAAGTTCTAGTAGGAAACCACCAGACGGCTTAACCTGTGACTTATTTCAGAGTCTAAAATCATGTAGTTGTCTTCATGTCTGATTGAGAACTGCACATATATTGTGTTCACACATGAATATTGCTGGCCATGGTAAATCCAAGTTCAGAGACAGGTGGTGGGGCTGTAGAGAGTTTCCTCAACCAACGGTTCATTTTTTTTTTTACATTCTTTTAGGTATATTCTCTATTTTTTGACTACAAAATTAATTTTTTTAAAATAAAAATTTATACAGCATATCGCTCTTAATATGAATAATTTTAGGCTTTAAATTGTCTCAAAATCTCTTATAACACAGCAAAATATCATTTAATTTTTAAATTATTTTAAAATATCTTTCGCTCAAAAATAAAAATTAATTTTTTTAAAATATATTCATATACCTAAGGAAAGATTTCTCTCAAATAATTTTTTTTATGTATAAAATTTAAATTCATTCCAGTGTCAAATATTTTTTATTCAAATAGGATTAATTTATTTTTTTATTTTTTTTAATCTCTTTATTTTATATTTATACATAATTTATGTCTTATTTTTTATTAATTTTTTTTAATTTTAACCCTACCTCTGGGGGTGGGCATTGGGTGGGACGGTTTGGGTTTGGGTAAAATTTGCTCAATTCGGTTGAACCCAATCTCTTATTAAGTTAGTCTAACCTCAACCAAAAAATTCTTCAAACCAGCATTCTTGAGTTAGAATGGTTCGGTTTCACTTGGGTGGGTTAGTTTGGGTTAGGATGAGGACGAACGAACGTGAGATGAGCGGTAGAACGAGGATGAGGTTCGATCGACTATTAAGGATCTAAAGTGTTGAAGTGTAATGATTAGACAAGAGATGAGCCAAAATGAGAAGAGGCGAGTCAAGACAAAGTGGGAGGAGGTAAGAGATTAGTATTGACTGTTAGAAACGACGAGACAACGAACGAGACTTGTAGCTCGTGAGAGAGGGACCGAGGGTTTGAGATGAGGGAGGCAAGAGTGGTGTTGGTTTGCTGAAGTTGAGCTGTCTCTTGCTTGTAGACACCTAATTTTGTCCAAATCCTAAAAAGATAAAAATAATAAAGAAAAGAAAATTAAAAATAAAATAAATTCGAAAATCAAAAAATAAAAATTAAGAAGAATTGAAAAAAAAGAAGAAAAATAAAAAGAAGAAAATAAAAAGAAAAATAAAGGGTAGGTAGTTGCATGAAGGAGAGTTGGTTGCATGAAGGAGAGGTAGTTGCATGAAGGAGAGTTAGTTGCATGAAGGAAAATTAGATGCATAAAAGAAAGTTAGTTGCATGAAGGAAGTTAGATGCATGAAAGGTAGTTGGATGCATGAAAGGTGGTTAAATGTATGAGGGGAGGTAGATACATGAAGGAAAGTTAAATGCATGAAGGATAGTTAGGTGCATAGGATGGCTATATAAGGAGGCCTAAGGAGGGCACTAAGAACACACAAAAAAACCAAGAGGAAGAGAGCAAGAGAAGGAGAGGAAGAGAGCACCAAGAGAAGAGAAAAGAGAGAAGAAGAGGAGGAGAAGTAGAAGAAGAAGGAGAGTAAGGCTACATCAAAGTAGCCCTTTCCCTTTTGATTCAACCAAAGAAGCTCCTTCAAGTAACATTCAAAGTCTACACTCATGAAGAGGAGGGGTGGAAGAACTCATCATCTGGGTATGCATATCTCTTACCTTTTGTTGAGTTAATTTTCTTTTGTTTAAAATCCTTGATCATCCCAACGATGGTTGTTGATGCAATTGGTGAAAACGATTGCAATTAGCTATCCTAAGGGAATTACGTTATGGATTATATTGAAGAAATTGATATAATTCATGTAACGTAGCCAACACCCATATTTTAAAATTAAGTCCTTTTCTTGATTTCTTTCAAAACCCTTACGGTTGACGAAAGTAGCCGTTTTTATTCTCCCAAGATAATTACGTTGTGGATTACGTTGAAGAAATTGGCAAAATCCCTCCAACGTAAATATTGAAATTCCCTTTTTCCTCAAAAACCCCAAAATAAAAGTTTTTAACCAAAACCAAGGCATGAATTTGAAATAAAAAGCAACAAAACACCAATGTGGTACCGAAAGGGCGCTGTAGGGGTGCTAATACCTTCCCTACACGTAACCAACCCCCGAATCCAATTTCTATAACGCAGACCTAAATCTCGGTGTCCGATCTCACCATTTAAACTTAGATCGGTGGCGACTCCAAAATTTCCAAGTTTTCCAAAACACCCACGAAAATCATTTTTCCCCACCTATTTCTCTTCTCCGGTCGCCGCGTCCGCGTCGCGATGTCGACAGCTTGGCGACTCCACTGGGGAATGCTTGAGGGTTAGGCCATTTAAAGTGGTGTTTGTTGCTTTCTTATTTCATTTCTATGCTTTGTCCTCATGCCTGATTTGGTTATACTCAATATGTTTATAATCTTTTGGATTTGTCTGCAACAGATTAGGTTGAAATGACTTAATTTTATTATCTGCTATACTGTTATTGGCTGATTAATTTGCAGGTTTGTGCGTATACTATCCCCGTCACACACTTGCACTCACACTTGCACCACAATAATTAGAAAAGGGGAGGTGATGACCCCTGAGCTCTCTACCCGAGCTCCTAGGAAACCTTAAGCTAGCAAGGGCAAAAGTAAGGTCGACCTTCGTGAGACCCTTGGTCTCCGTGTAGGCACCTGAACACCCTACTCAAATTGATTCTCTCAAGGACAATTTGGGGACCTAATGTAGGAGTCTAAAACCTACCCTTCACACTGTAGTTGCCTTAGTACCACCTTATGTAAGAGTTTAACCTAAACCTTTGGGTGTGAAAAACAAACCTAAGATGAACCTTGATCTAAGCACAATGGGGAAATGCTCTGTGATGTTGCATGTCTAACTTTGCCATTTGCATTTTTAGCATTCTTATTGCACTTATTTTTGTTGCATTCATAACCTTCTCAATTTGGGTTTGCCTTACCTGAAGGTTAGCAAGGGGTCAAGTAAAGCTAACCTTGTGAGGTTTTTTAGTCTTTGTACAGATGCATGAATAAGGAGCAAAGTAAGGTTAACCTTCACAAGACTTTTAGTCTCCAGGCAAGTCGAGAATATTAGTGGCCAAGTTCCACACAAAATAAAAATGATGAAGTGCTTTGGCAATAGAAGGAATGCTTGAAAAATACTTTATATGTCGAACATTGAACTATATATGCCTGGCATAAAATCCCTTTTTGAATTCATGACTGATAAGGTAGTTTGGAGCTGTAAAAATTCTTGATTAACATTGAATCATCAAGCATAAGCATGAACCTAAGATCATTTCATCACAAGCATGCATTGTCGTTCAATCTTTTGTTTAATGGGTCATTTAAAGTTCAGGCCTGAGCATGTGTTACTCAGGTGATATTAAACATGTTCTTCTCCCCGAATTTTTGGCTTTGGGCCTAGTGAGTAACCTAAGGCCCATGCCTGGCATGAAATCCCATCTTGAATTCATGACTGGTAAGGCAGTTTGGAGCTATAAAAATTCTTGATTAACATTGAATCATCAAGCATAAGCATGAACCTAAGATCATTTCATCACAAGCATGCATTGTCGTTCAATCTTTTGTTTAATGGGTCATTTAAAGTTCAGGCCTGAGCATGTGTTACTCAGGTGATATTAAACATGTTCTTCTCCCCGAATTTTTGGCTTTGGGCCTAGTGAGTAACCTAAGGCCCATGCCTGGCATGAAATCCCATCTTGAATTCATGACTGGTAAGGCAGTTTGGAGCTATAAAAATTCTTGATTAACATTGAATCATCAAGCATAAGCATGAACCTAAGATCATTTCATCACAAGCATGCATTGTCGTTCAATCTTTTGTTTAATGGGTCATTTGAAGTTCGGGCCTGAGCATGTGTTACTCAGGTGATATTAAACATGTTCTTCTCCCCGAATTTTTGGCTTTGGGCCTAGTGAGTAACCTAAGGCCCATGCCTGGCATGAAATCCCTTCTTGAATTCATGACTGTTAAAGTGGTTTGGAGCTGTGAAAACTCTTGATTAACTTTGAATCATTAAGCATAAGCATAAACCTAAGATCATTTCGTCACCAGCATGCATTTTTGTTCGACCTTTTGTTAATGGGTCGTTTGGAGCTCGGGCTTGAGCATGCCTTACTCAGGTGATATTAAGCATGTTCTTCCCCCTGAATTTTTGGCTTTGGGCCCAGTGTGTAACCTAAGGCCCATTAGCATTTGCAGACCAGCTGAAGCCCGGTCGCGTGAAGGCGCTTAGTTACCCTTTTTATGTCTTACTATTCACGCTCAGGTTTCAGTCGGTAATCAACCTGACATTGCTCCATGACTGACTGAGAGGTTCATTTTTTAAGCCACCCCGTAAAAAGGAAAGACTCAAAGGATTCTGGGAAGTATCATTCGAGTGTCCTAATCCATCACCTTACCAGAGAGCCAAAAATGGAGGAAAGCCTTGCTATGCTTAGAGTCAGATTTCCTTCTCTTCCCCAAGACGCACTTCGGAAGATGTATAAGTGCCGACTTGAGAGAATGAAGACACTCACACGTCTAGGACTCCCTGAAGATGTACGTTGGATCATTGAAGCTAAGGTACGCCTAGCAGATGATTTTCAACATTCATTAGTGAAACATCTACCAGGGATGGGAAGAAGCTCTTATGCTAAGAAAAGAAGAGCTAAAAGGATGGAGGTTTGTTATAAATGTGCAAGGTGGACGTGTAACACACGATGTAAGGGAAAAGGAATGGTGTCCGCAAATCGGGAAGACAAAATTCAGTTCATAAAGGATGGACTGAGTAAAGAGTCATTGGATAATATCCTTCAGACTCTTGAGACACATCCTAGTGGACAAGTTCATGGTGTTCTTCTCGCTTTGGCGGACAAATTTTACAAGGAGAAGGAGCGCCACTGTCTTGAGAAGATAACACTAAATGACCCTGTTTGCCAGTTCGTAAGGAAGTTGGATAGCAACCTTGATCCATGGATAGCACACAACAAGGATGAAGGAGTGATGTTCCTAGGCAAGAAGACAAAATCATTAAAGATGGACTGAGTAAAGAATCTTTGGATAATATCCAGTAGACTCTTGAGACGCATCTTAATGGACATCTTCATGTTTCTTGCCTCAGTGGACATATTCTACAAAGCAAAGGAGTGTTTCGTCTTGGGAATCTGACGTTAAACGACCCTGTTCATTAGTTTGTAACCTTGTTCATCAGTTTGATCCCTTATGGTGTTTAGTCTGTTATTGGATGTAGTATCAGAAGAAAGGATAAGCCAGGATCACTATTCATTAGTCTTGTAATTGCTGGTGAATCCACCACTTTTTTTACTTTCCAATGGTGTATGCACGGTTTTGATTTGTACAGTTGTTGTTAGTGATTTTTCCTGTTAATTGTCAGTACGTCTGCCATATTCACTGTTTACTCTCTGACTTCGCATGCCTAATGTTGACAATGTTGGCATAATTGTCTTTTCTCCTTCTTAATCGCTGACATGTCTGTCATATTCACTGTTAGCTTTTTGACCCTGCCTGCATAATATCGGCGTAATTGCCTTTTTCTCCCGCTAACATGTCTGTCATATTCGCTGTTAGCTTTTTGACCCTGCATGCATGATTTTGATAATATCAACGTAATTGCCTTTTCTTCCGCTAATACGTCTGTCATATTCGCTGTTAGCTTTTTGACCCTGCATGCATGATTTTGATAATATCAGCGTAATTGCCTTTTCTTCCGCTGATACGTCTGCCATATTCACTGTTAGCTTTTTGACCCTGCATACATAATGTTGACGATGTCGACGTAATTGCCTTTTCTCTCGCTGACACATCTGCCATATTCACTGTTAGCTTTCTGGCCCTGCATGCATAATGTTGACAATGTTGGTATAATTGTCTTTTCTCCTTCTTAAGCGCTGGCACATCTGTCATGTTTACTGTATGCTTTCTGACTTTGCCTGCATGATTTTGATAATATCGGTGTAATTGTCTTTTCTCCTTCTTAAGCGCTGGCACATCTGTCATATTTACTGTATGCTTTCTGACTTTGCCTGCATGATTTTGATAATATCGGTGTAATTGCCTTTTCTCCTGCTGACACGTCTGTCATATTCACTGTTTGCTTTTTGACTCTACCTGCATAATTTTGATAATATCGGTGTAATTATCCTTTCTTTTTGACAATCGCCGATGCATTTATTATCTTTGCTGTTCGCTTTTTGACTCTGCTTACAAAACTTCAAAAAAGCAAGCTAGTTGCTTTTTCATTATCGGTGGCTTTACGACTTTCCTACTCTGAAGGACTGTCGTATATGCAGGCGTGTCTTGTCTTTTGGACTTTCTTACTGTCATTGTCTGAAATTATTGCGCCTGACCGTTTTCTGTTGTTCATTTCTCCCCTATAAATACACCTTCACATTGGATCATCCATGCATGGCTGGGGTAGAAAAAGAGGGAGAAACATCCTCGGCACGTAGATTCAAATCTATCTGTGTCTTCGGTGCTTCCATTCTAAGGAAGGATAATGAGTTCATAAAGGCAGCCAATGAACTCGGTAGGGTGTTAGCTGCCAGAAAAATAAACCTGGTGTATGGTGGGGGCATCCATGGGATAAGAGGATGTGCAGCTGCAACTGCATTTACAGGGAAGAGCCATGTCCTAGGCATCCTTATAAAAGGGTTGGCCGACAAAAGAGTCAGTGACTACACCTTTGGTACTGAGTTAAGGGTTTCATCTATGCATGAACGCTTCGGGCACATGTTTTGCAATGCTGAGGCCTTTATCGCGTTACCTGGTGGTCTAGAAACTCTAGAAGGAATTTCTAGTGTGTTATTCTGGATTAAATTTAACTATCAGAAAAGGCCGTTAGGATTATTAAATGTTAATGGCTTTTATGATAGCTTGTTGTCTTTTATAGATTCAGCTGTGGAACAACGCTTCATATCTCTGGAGGCTCGCCGTGCCATAAAATCAGATTCAGACGTCGATCGATTGATTGATCGACTGCAAGCCTATGTATTTCAACCTTACCCATTGGTAAAACAAGTGGACGAACAGCCTCCCGATGGTAGCAGAAAGCGTAAAATAGACACCATGCTTCGATTGTAACTTGTCATGGCTTTACTTTTTGTTATTTTGTGTTATTAGGATGATGTACAAGTCTAGGAAGGATGGTTCGAGTGGAAGAGTAGCTAAGCGAAGTTATCAAGATCGAAGTGTGTGATGGGTGGCAGAGTAAAGAGTTATTCTTAACTCTTGATACGCATCCCGTGTGTGTCTTATTAGGAGCATCATATGCATTCTCGTGTATCCCAAAAACAAAAGCAAAAAAAAAGTGTGTTGTTTTTCCTTTTGTGCATGTCTTTCATGGATGGCAGAGTAAAGAGTTATTCTTAACTCTTGATACGCATCTCGTGTGTGTTTTATTAGAAGCATCATATGTATTCTCATGTACCCAAAAAAAAAAGTGTGCTGTTTTCCTTTTTGTGCATGTCTTTCATGGAGTCTTTTGGCAGAGTAAAGAGTTGTTCTTAACTCTTGATACGCATCCCATGCACAACTCATTAGGAGCATCATAGGCATCTTCTGTTTCAAAAGAAAATGTTGCATTTCTCTTTACGCATGTTTTTGTGTACTGTTATTGCATCTTTTAATGGCCCTGTCTAAGGCCTTGGTAGACTGTATGGGAATACCCTTTTGAATTCAATAAGACGTCTTGCATGATGAATGTATTGTATGTCATTCCTTCCTTTTTTTTATGTCAGTGATTAATGAATGACAGACCCTTGAGAAGGGGATACCATCACCAGAATGAAGCAACAATGAGGGCAATCAGGGTTCTAATGTCTTTTCATACATAAGAACAATGAATTGGTGATCAAATATCTTAAGTTCATCCTAATCAAACTCATTTTGTCAATGATGAAGTAGGATTGCTTAAAGTATTCAATTCTTGGATGGTAAACAACACTGCAATGTATTAAAGACTCATAAAACTTGGTGCACCGCAAAGTTGGCTGATTACCAGTAGAATGAGTCCAAAGTCAAAAGTGTTGCATTGAGTTAAAGGTGGGGCAAGGATATCGTGATAAAAAAAAAATGTTAAGAGGGATAGAGATGGTTCATTCATGATTTTACCTTCAGAGTTTTCAAAAGCTATGGAAGTATCACCCACCAAAAAAGAAAAAAAAAAAAGTTCTTGCACAATCCAACGAGATTTATCATGCCTCTTGGTATGTCAGCATGCATCATGACAATATCATTGCATTGTGTGTTAGGCTCACCTGGATCATTTTGTTTCAATGCATTGACTTGATATGAAATTCATCGTATGTCCACATATCCTCATTTCTTGACCTTCAGTAAATCTAGATTGCATTTGTAAAGCATGTTGTTGATGTTCAAGAGATCACTCTTACCATACTAAGCATGTCACTGGCATTCAAAAGAAAAAAATGTTGTCTTTCTGTACGTGTCTTTTATGTAGTCTTATGACAGAGTAAAGAGTTATTCTTAACCTTTGGTATGCATCCCATGCACAACTCATAGGAAGCATCATATTCCTCTTTTGTTGCATCTCTTATGCACATTTTGTTTTCATGTAATCTCATGGCATAGCTCTGCCCAAGACCTTGGCAATGACCGTATGTGAGCACCTCTTAAGTTCAATAACACATCATGCATGTATTCTACATCATATGAGTGATTGATGAATGGTAGACACTTAAGGAGGGTTACCATCACCAGAATAAACCAACACTGGGGGCAATCAGGGTTATGATACCTTTTCACGTTTTGATGCCTAAGAGCAATTAATTGGTGATTGGATATCTTAAGTTCATCATAACCAAATCTATTTTTGCCAATGATAAAATTGGATTACCTGACAAAATACTCAATTCTCTTGGATGATAGAGTATCTCAGATCATAAGCAGTGGTAAGAGAGTGATATCTTGTAGCTCATGAGAATGCTATGAGAAAGTGAGTTTCCTAGAACTTGTTTGAATGTCCCTTGAAATAATTTGTTGGATGCCACATTAACTAGAGAAGTGATCTAGGTTGTCTTTACACCGTTTGAGCCTTTCAAGCTAACCTTAAAGTAAAACATCCCTAGTCACCCATTTGAGCTTTAAAAGATGGCAAGGCCACCATCAAATGTTCTTTTTTAACCCACATTTACCTTAACCTCTCAACCAAGAAGACTATGATCCTTACCCTAAAAGAGAGTACAAGGAGCACTAAAGCTATTAGCCGAGAAAGAACGCTATCAAGAATAGCTCAGGAATCCTTTTGCATTTGGTTGAAGCCTTAACTATGAAAAGGCAAGAATGAAAGGAAATGGAAAATAACAGAATTTGGGAAACTGGAAAAGAAAAGCGCAAGCCCAGAAATAGAGAAAATGAAAGATGGGCAAAAGAAAGTTAGTTTTTCCCATGTCCAGTAACATTCCTAAGTTGTGAAAGATGAAAAGGAAAATACAAGGCTTTATGTGCTCAATCTTGCGCTCTCCTTGTTTTACCCTTATCCCTTTCTTTCTGAGCCATTACCCAAGCCTTACATTACCAGCTAAAATAAAGACCTGGTGATCCCGGTTAATGTGGTGAAACAACAGATGTGGAAAGGGACATGAACACAAGCTTATGGAATGCTTATGAGTACAAACACTTGTATGAGAGCGCAAACACTTGAGAGTTTTCTAATTAGGGAGATGCTCAACAAAGAAATCTTGATTCCAGAGAATTGAGTAGTCTTTATCCAATATATGAATTCCTTTTAGGCATGTTCCTAAAAAGGAAATGATGAACTAAGAAAATCTTTTCAACATTTCTTTGTTCAAAGGTAATCAAAGCAAACTGGGGGCAATAATTGGGGAATGTTCAAAAGCACAAACCGGGGAGTTATCAAGAGATTAAGCCCAAAGTTGAAAAAAAAAAAAAAAAAAAAACCTTCCATTGCTTAGGGAATACCAAATCTAAACCAGGAAAAGAATTGGGAGAATGACCCTCGAATCTTAAATATCTCCGAAAAAGTAGAGGGGTCCAAGATGAGGATTTACAGAAAAAAGAGAGAGAGATGAGTTATCCAATACTGATACCAGAAGGTATTGCTTCTATGGGGTCTGGCATTCTAATTCACTCATAATTAGGACAACAAACCATAACTCACCCTTTGTCTTATGGATTTGGCATCTGCATCAATTTTTCTCATGTCAAAAGCGTTTACATGCAAAGCATGGCATTTCTGGTCAAGTTTTCATGTATCGAGCATGTTCACATGTCAAGCATGCCTTTTAAGGAAAACCATTTCACATGTTAAGCGTTTCACGTCAAGCATGCCATCTTAGGTTAAGCCCTTAAGCATGCTAGGAATATCCACATACATACACTTCAGTTCAGATCCAAGCATATTTGCATATCACACATGCCATTTCAGTCAAGTCCATCATGTGTTAAGCATGTTAGCATGTCATGTATGTTATCTTTAGGTCAAGCCTAGCATATCAAGCATGCCATTTCAAGTCAAACATTTCACATGTCAAGCATGTATTCATCTCAACCATGCCATTTTTAGGTCAAGCCTTTTATATCAAGCATGTCAAGCATGCCATATAAGGTCAAGCCTTTCATATATCAAGCAATTTTGCATGTCAAGCATGCTATTTAGGTCAAACTCATGTGCCAAGCATTTTTGCATGTCAACCATGACAAGCATGTCATTTTAGATCAAGCAATTTTGCATGTCAAGCATGCCATTTTGAGGTCAAGCCTCTTCTTATATCAAATATTAACCCTGTCAAGCAGGTCTGCATGTCAAGCATGCAATTTTGAGGTCAAACCTCCTCCATGTGTCAAGCACATTAACCCTGTCAAGCAGGTCTGCATGTCAAGCATGCAATTTTGAGGTTAAGCCTCCTCATGTGTCAAACACATTAATCCTGTCAAGCAGGTTTGCATGTCAAGCATGCCATTTCGAGGTTAAGCCTCTTCATGTTTTTAGCACATTAATCCTGTCCAGCAAGTTTGCATGTCAAGCATGCCATTTCGAGGTTAAGCCTCTTCTTATATTAAACATTAGCCCTGTCAAGCAGGTTCGCATGTCAAGCATGCAATTTTGAGGTCAAGCCTCTTTATGTGTCAAACACATTAATCCTGTCAAGCAGGTCTGCATGTCAAGCATGCCATTCTGAGGTTAAGCCTCTTCTAATATTAAATATTAACCCTGTCAAGCAGGTTCGCATGTCAAACATGCAATTTTGAGGTCAAGCCTCTTTTTGTGTCAAGCACATTAATCCTGTTAAGCAGGTCTGCATGTCAAGCATGCAATTCTGAGGTTAAGCCTCTTCTAATGTCAAATATTAGCCCTGTCAAGCAGGTTCGCATGTCAAGCATGCAATTTTGAGGTCAAGCCTCTTTATGTGTCAAACACATTAATCCTGTCAAGCAGGTCTGCATGTCAAGCATGCCATTCTGAGGTTAAGCCTCTTCTAATATTAAATATTAACCCTGTCAAGTCAAGCATGCAATTTTGAGGTCAAGCCTCTTTATGTGTCAAGCACATTAATCCTGTCAAGCAGGTTCGCATGTCAAGCATGCAATTTTGAGGTCAAGCCTCTTTATGTGTCAAACACATTAATCCTGTCAAGCAGGTCTGCATGTCAAACATGCAATTCTGAGGTCAAGCCTCTTCTAATGTCAAATATTAACCCTGTCAAGCAAGTCCGCATGTCAAGCATGCAATTTTGAGGTCAAGCCTCTTTATGTGTCAAACACATTAATCCTGTCAAGCAGGTCTGCATGTCAAACATGCAATTCTGAGGTCAAGCCTCTTCTAATGTCAAATATTAACCCTGTCAAGCAAGTCTGCATGTCAAGCATGCAATTCTGAGGTCAAGCCTATTCTTATGTCAATATTAACCCTGTCAAGCAGGTCTGCATGTCAAGCATGCAATTCTGAGGTCAAGCCTCTTCTTATGTCAAACACCAAACCCTGTCAAGTAGGTCTGCATGTCAAGCATGCAATTTTGAAGTCGAGCCTCTGACTATGCCAAGCCCTGTCAAACAGGTTCACACACAAAACTCTGTCGAGTAGGTTTGCATGCTAAACCCTGTCAAGCAGGTTTGCATGCCAAATACATCATTTTGAGGTCAAGCCTCTCTATGTGCCAGGCCCTGTCAAGCAGGTTCGCACATCAAGTCCTGCCAAGCAGACCCTGTCAAGCAGGTTCGCACATCAAATCTTGTTAAGCAAGTTCGCATGCTAAGCCCTGTCAAGCAGGTTCGCATACCAAATATGCCATTTTGAGGTCAAGCCTCTCTATGTGTCAAGCACATTAATCCTGTCAGGCAGGTTCGCATGTCAAGCATGCAATTTGGAGGTCAAGCCTCTTCATGTGTCGAGCACATTAACCCTGTCAAGCAGGTTCGCATGTCAAGCATGCAATTTTGAGGTCAAGCCTCTTCATGTGTCGAGCACATTAACCCTGTCAAGCAGGTTTGCATGTCAAGCATGCCATTTCAAGGTCAAGCCTCCTCTTATATCAAACATTAACCCTGTCAAGCAGGTTCGCATGTCAAGCATGCAATTTTGAGGTCAAGCCTCTTTATGTGTCAAGCACATTAATCCTGTCAAGCAGGTCTGCATGTCAAGCATGCCATTTCGAGGTCAAGCCTCCTCTTATATCAAACATTAACCCTGTCAAGCAGGTTCGCATGTCAAGCATGCAATTTGGAGGTCAAGCCTCTTTATGTGTCAAGCACATTAATCCTGTCAAGCAGGTTTGCATGTCAAGCATGCCATTTCGAGGTCAAGCCTCCTCTTATATCAAACATTAACCCTGTCAAGCAGGTTTGCATGTCAAGCATGCAATTTGGAGGTCAAGCCTCTTCACGTGTCGAGCACATTAACCCTGTCAAGCAGGTTTGCATGTCAAGCATGCCATTTCGAGGTCAAGCCTCCTCTTATATCAAACATTAACCCTGTCAAGCAGGTTCGCATGTCAAGCATGCAATTTCGAGGTCAAGCCTCTTTATGTGTCAAGCACATTAACCCTGTCAAGCAGGTTCGTATGTCAAGCATGCGATTTCAAGGTCAAGCCTCCGCCCGTGCCAAGCCCTGTCCAGCAGGTTCGCACACTAAGCCCTGTCAAGCAGATTGCATGCCAAACCCTATCAAGCAGGTACGCATGTCAATAATACCATTTTGAGATCAAGCCTCTTCACATGTCAAGCCTTGTCAAGCAGGTCCGCATGCCAAACATATCATTTTGAGGTCAAGCCTCTTCACGTGCCAAGCCCTGTCAAGCAGGTATGCATGTTGAACATATCATTTTATTGCAAGTTTGCTTATTTGTAATCAAGCCTTGTTGCATGCTAAGCCCTGTCAAGTAGGTATGCATGTTGAGTAGGCCATTTTCGGACAAGCTGGAGTCGAGCTTCACTCGACCCCTCTTTTATTTGTGCCAGAGTCAAGTCTCATTTGACTCAACCCTGAGCATAGGATAGCAAGGAAATCCTGTGTCATAATTTTTGATCCCTGTTGGGTGGATAGTAACCCTTCCAAATCTTAAAACTGCAAGGAAATCCTGTGTCATAATTTTTTATCCCTGTTGGGTGGATAGTAACCCTTCCAAATCTTAGAACTGCAAGGAAATCCTAAGGTTATTTTAGGTCCCCGCTAGATGGACGGTGACCTTTTGGTATGATATTCTGATATGGACAAAACAGTGTCTTTCAACCTTTGCTCATCTCCTAATACTTAGAAGATAAGCAAAGGGGGGCAATCTGTAGACACCTAATTTTGTCCAAATCCTAAAAAGATAAAAATAATAAAGAAAAGAAAATTAAAAATAAAATAAATTCGAAAATCAAAAAATAAAAATTAAGAAGAATTGAAAAAAAAGAAGAAAAATAAAAAGAAGAAAATAAAAAGAAAAATAAAGGGTAGGTAGTTGCATGAAGGAGAGTTGGTTGCATGAAGGAGAGGTAGTTGCATGAAGGAGAGTTAGTTGCATGAAGGAAAATTAGATGCATAAAAGAAAGTTAGTTGCATGAAGGAAGTTAGATGCATGAAAGGTAGTTGGATGCATGAAAGGTGGTTAAATGCATGAGGGGAGGTAGATACATGAAGGAAAGTTAAATGCATGAAGGATAGTTAGGTGCATAGGATGGCTATATAAGGAGGCCTAAGGAGGGCACTAAGAACACACAAAAAAACCAAGAGGAAGAGAGCAAGAGAAGGAGAGGAAGAGAGCACCAAGAGAAGAGAAAAGAGAGAAGAAGAGGAGGAGAAGTAGAAGAAGAAGGAGAGTAAGGCTACATCAAAGTAGCCCTTTCCCTTTTGATTCAACCAAAGAAGCTCCTTCAAGTAACATTCAAAGTCTACACTCATTAAGAGGAGGGGTGGAAGAACTCATCATCTAGGTATGCATATCTCTTACCTTTTGTTGAGTTAATTTTCTTTTGTTTAAAATCCTTGATCATCCCAACGATGGTTGTTGATGCAATTGGTGAAAACGATTGCAATTAGCTATCCTAAGGGAATTACGTTATGGATTATATTGAAGAAATTGATATTCATGTAACGTAGCCAACACCCATATTTTAAAATTAAGTCCTTTTCTTGATTTCTTTCAAAACCCTTACGGTTGACGAAAGTAGCCGTTTTTATTCTCCCAAGATAATTACGTTGTGGATTACGTTGAAGAAATTGGCAAAATCCCTCCAACGTAAATATTGAAATTCCCTTTTTCCTCAAAAACCCCAAAATAAAAGTTTTTAACCAAAACCAAGGCATGAATTTGAAATAAAAAGCAACAAAACACCAATGTGGTACCGAAAGGGCGCTGTAGGGGTGCTAATACCTTCCCTACACGTAACCAACTCCCGAATCTAATTTCTATAACGCAGACCTAAATCTCGGTGTCCGATCTCACCATTTAAACTTAGATCGGTGGCGACTCCAAAATTTCCAAGTTTTCCAAAACACCCACAAAATATTTTTCCACACGTTATTTCTTTTCTGGTCGCCGCGTCCGCGTCGCGATGTCGACATTGCTTGCTTGTACTTGCAGAAGTTTTAGAGCAAGTTAGAAAATGATATCATTTTACAAAACGACGCTATTTTATAATATCAGAATTCAAAAAATATATATATATAGCATAAGAATTGAAAAAATATATATAGATATATATAAATTTTGTTAAATATCCGCAGCAACCCAATGAAAAAGGGACACAAATCTAATCCCACTCAATTTATTTCATCATAAGTTAAAATATTACATAATATTTATTTTATCCCATTTTAATTTAATATAAATCTTTTTTTTTATAATTTAAAACGAGTTAAAATAATTTGACCCAATTCAATACCCACCCTTACCTACCCCTTCTATTTCGCCTGCAAATTTTATCATCGATCCCGTCCCACGTGAACCCCATCCGTAGGACCTTTGTCGCTTTCAAAACTGACCCATGCCGTCCATCTCGATTCTCCAGTTGTGTCGTGCATGGAAAGGTCACCACCACTCAATGCTACTTTTTCACTGCACACATAGGCCCCAAGCTATAGAGCTTATCAACCATCATCGGTACCCCTGCCATCAAATCAATCCCCCAACGCTCCATCACTTTCAAGCTTCAATCAAAATTGGAGACGAAACTCCAGCGGCGGGCAATGAATGGTCCACATTGACCACGATTCTCGAATATATTTTGTTTCTATGAGTGGAGATTATAGTCTATGCACTTTCAGTGGTGCCCGTGGAGGTACCACTTTTTGTCATTTCTTGGTTTGTCTGGGCCAAGGCTCACTTTTTTTTAATAAAAATATTTGTATACATAAATTTGATGTATTATACCCATATATTTTTTATTTTTGTCACATGTAAAACTTTTCAGTTTGCACATACAATAAACATTTCTCTTTCTTTCTTATTTCTTATTTCATTTTACTTTACTGACCCAATGCTTAGAAGGGTCATATAATTTATTCTTTTATTTTTAATAAAATTTTATTAAATTTTTATTTAGAATTTACGAATCATTTCATATTTTATAAATATTTAATAATTCATATTTAGTGAGACTACCTTTGGTTCAATGATTTAGCATCCGAATGTTAAGGTTTGATCTTTACATTTTACTTTTCGAGAATATAGATCCAGTTCTTCCAAGTTGTAGGAAAAGTCAGTTTTATTCTTCTTTTGAATGGCTTGAAATTGAATTCCAATTCTTTTGTCCTGAATATTGAATCCTAATTTCTTATTGATTAAAACTTTGTTCCTTTTTGAATGGAAAGCTTTACATACGGACCAAATCATACCTTGACAAATTTGGAGGATGTAGAGTTAAGTTCTCCTAACTTTTCCTAACCTATATAGGTAGGCTACGACCAGAATCAAATTGCATCAAATTAATAATTTGGAGAACAATGATATTATTTCTACAAATTTTATAAATTTTATTTTATTAAATATTTACAAAATTTTAAACTATTAAATTTTAAAAAAGTCCTAACTTAACTGTAATTATCATTATTTATAATAATTTAATAACTTACTTATTAATAAGACTACAATTTTTTTTAAGAAGAAACAAAATGAAGAAATTAAAATTACAGGGGCAAGGGTCTTCAGGAAAACAGGGTTTTATTTATTTTTTAATTAGGCAGTAAGAATTGTGTGAAGCTGGGTTGAAATGGTGTGAAACATTTTAGTCACTTGGACTTAAAAAAAAAGTCTAAATGCACACCAAAAAGATCTGTAACCGTTTTGCTTCATTTCTTGCATTTAGCATTGCAATACAGAGTGAGTTACAGAGTAAGAGAACAGTAAAAGGTAAAGAAGAAAACCAAAATATAGGACTACTAAGCAATAAACAACGAGATCACCATCCTAGGCTTTCTATGAACATAAACAAGAATTGTAATTTCTTTCCTTGCTTCTGAAATCCTTATCGATGGCGACCGCTGTGTGATCCTATCCAGTTAGTAGTTGGCCTCGAATGGTTTGTATGTTTGAAGATCAGTAACAATACCAACAACGGAGCCAACTGCAGCGGCTAAACTAATTATAAAGCAAGCGAAACTAAGCACCTGGAAGCAGATCCATTTTTTGCTCCACTTTGGTATTCTCTTCTGGTTTATGTACATCTCCACTGGGAAATAGACTGTAAGAGGCCAAAAGGCGAGTGCTCCAAGAAGCCCCACAATGTCATTGAAGAATGGGAGGACCATTGAAAGTACGGTGGTTATGATCACAAAAATTGTCCTCCAAACCAAACGGAAGAGGTTGAGCTTGTAGGGACGGAAGCCTGGGATGGGGACTTCAATCTCTTTGGACACAAATTCACTGTTTGGGAATCGATCTCTGGCTGCTTCCTCAATGAAAGCGAATAGGGGTTGGCAAAAAACTTGGTATGCACCACCAAGGTGGATAACTATGGCTGCATTGGCTATGTCAAGAAGCCAATAGGGATTATAGAAGCCAAAACCAGTCAAAAGGTTTCCAGGGCTAGCATCTCCAAAAGCAGCAAAGCCAAAGCAGCCGCAAAGCATGTAGAAAAGAGTTGTCACCGCAACACTAATTTTAGTGGCCTTTTTCATTGTTTGTGCTTCTGATGGCGGGGATTTTACTGTATCCTGTTATAACATAGCCATCAATTTAAACCTCAATTTTGAAGGAAAAAAATTATGAATCTGAGTCTAATGAATCTAGTAGAAAGGAAATACCTGAATTTCAATAAGGATCATTGAGTATGAGTAGGCAAAGGCTATGTCACCAAGAGCTTGGAAGCTCCCCCAAACTTTCTGAGCTTGTGTTACAGTACCAACGCTTACTCCTGTTAGGCTTCCTTTTACTCTTTTGTTTTCTGTAGATTGAACAATTGAAGTCAGATTTCTGCCCAGTAGTTCCAGTCTCAAATAAACGGGAAAAAAATGCTAGCATAGCCTATATGAAATGAATTATACCTATAACTTTTCCAACTCCCAAGCCGAGCCCAATTGTTGAGTAAGTGAAGGACATAACAGCAGCTACAATGGAGAGCCACCATAGCTCATGAAAGTTTGGAATTTGAGACAAGATAATTTGCACTATACCGAATGAAATCATGTAAATGTTGCCATTCATATGGCATGGGTCTTTTCCGCCACTCTTGTGGAAACAATTTGACCTTCTGATTGCCCTGTTTGATAATTAAATGAATAAATGAAAACAGAAAAGCCAGTTAGACCATTTTTCTTCGATTGCTTTGCTAGGGCAATTCTTAGATTTTTCAACACTAATAGGATTTCAAACCTACATCATGCTTATGGAAGCTGCTATTGTGTAGCCAATGCCGGTTCCGAAAAGGTTGGCATACTGAACGAGCCCACACATCTTGACCTTAAAGCCCCCTGAAAACACACAACGAAGATTGAAAATTCGGAACTTTGAAGAGCAGCAGGGTTTTTGACAACAAGATAAAGCAAACCCAGAATTAGTTTTGATCAAATCTAAGTCCGGCAGCTGAAAATTTACCAAGGTTTGATCGAACGGCGTCCATGTAAGTGTAGTTTCTCTTGCCATTGACAGGATCACCGGTGCGGTAACAAACAGAGAGAAGATTGGCGGTGTAGTAAGTCACAAAAGAGAAGAGAATCATCACAACAGGACCAGCAATCCATCCAAGCTGAGCTATCGCCCAAGCCAAGGACAACACCCCAGACCCAATTACAGCAGTAATTATGTGGGCACTTGCAGTCCACACAGTCCCTGTTCAATCAATCACACAAGCACAAAGACAAAATGAATGGCGAGCACTTCAGGCAAAGTATCAAGCAGCTGAACTACTAAGAACAGAGAAAAAGAAAATTGAAAAAAATCGTAGAATTTACCTGTTCTTTTGAGGCGGCCATCGTCGTCATAACACTTAGAACCCCCTTGTTGATGCACATCAATGGACAGTTCAAATGGCTGGTGGGTATTGGTGGCACCGTTCTCAACCATCTTCGTAATGAAAGAGACCGACCCAAATAGATTTCAGGGTAAAGATTCAGACTTTACAGGAGATCTCAGAGTTCGTGCCACTGCAGAACAAGCGTGCTTGAAATGAATCAATATAAAGAAGGACAGTTTTAAATTTTGACAACAGAAAGAAATGGTTGCGTCTCAGAGATGGATTAAACGGTAGTTATGAGTCAATTGGACGCGCAAGACAGCTGAAGTCGCAGATACAGAGCTGCCACAACAACTGAGATGATTGACACGCTTTCCAAGAGTCAAAAAATCCAAATCCTTGAGCTAGGAGGTTCAGGCAAAACCGGTCTGCTTGACAGTCAATGAGGAAGAAAAAAAAGTGTGCGTTCGTGTTGCTCTTCTCCTCAGACAATCTTTCAGATGAGAACCGTTCAATTGAAGGTATGCAATGAAGAAAGTGGAAGAAGGGGGGGAGGTGTTTAAATAGGAGTCGGTGAAGGGGGAAATCAGAAAAGTAAACAGTCTCCTCAACTAAATGTAATCAAGCAACAAACATTTCTAAATAGTTAAATTTTTATTATTTAAAGTATAAATTTAATATTTTAAAATTTTAAATAAAAATTTTATATACTTTTTGGCAAAAAAAAGAAAACAGGGCTTGTAAAAGACAGAATTTAACGTATTTTATTTTTATTTAATATTTATAAGATAAAATCTAAAAATTTAAGTCTACTAAATCAATTAAATTACGTAACTTATAAAAATAAACTATTTTTAAATTATTATTACTAATAATTTTCTTTTTTTTTTCAATGGGTGCAGACGGACGTGAAGTGAGGAGCCCCAAAAGTGACGGGATGTCATATTTTGCTTCTGCTATTGCTTGCTCGCTTCTCATCCCTGGCCGGTCGCCGCTTTGACTCAAACCGTGTGTGGGCTTTCCGTCGCTGTGCTGTCTTTCCCTCTTTGCATGAAGAAATTTGACCAGCGCCCCCATTGTTTTGGTGCTCCCTACCTCAGTTTCCGTCATATTTCATATGTCATTTTCCTTTTTTCTTTTCTAACAATCACCCATTAAATATCATTTCCTAAACTTCACAAGGTTTTCTAACTGCCAAACATTGCCTTGGGATGGCCGACTTATTTTGGAATATTATTCTTTTAATAATGTATGTCAGATGACAGCTGCGTGCTCTGAAATTCGGATTATAGTAGATAAGGACATTCTCTACCATCCTAAATGTACTGGACAGGTTAAAACAGTTGTCTGCAACCTTGGAAATTAATTTAAATTTTGGTCAAATTTAAATGGTTTTCCTAGCTTTGATGTCATGTCCTCATCTTTATTTGTTTTATAGAATTTTATGATTTACTAATAATCATAGTATTCTCTTGCTTATTGCATTTAACTATGTGTATCTAATATAGTTAAAATATTTTCTGAGCAAAATATTCAACACATGCCTATAGTTGTAACTTCAAGATTTTCACAAAATTTCAATGTAAAAGTCTCACCTTTTCATTCAAATGATAAAAATAACACTTGCTCATAATGTAATTATTTTTTTTTATAAATTAAATCTTACAAAATTTTATTTAAAAAAATTTATATTATTAAATTTATTAAATTTTATAATTTAAATTATTAGATGCACCAAATTTAATAACTAATTTAATGAATTTACTAAAATTTATGTAAAAACATATTAATGAGGTTATAATTACTCAAATACTTCCTTTGCTCCATAATAATTATTATTTTAGAGTCTTTATTGTGATATTTTTTAATGATTACTTTCTCAAAATTAAGACAATATTAATTATATTTTATTAATTTTATCTCTATCAAAATTATTATCTTTATTAAATATTTAACTACTTAGATTTTTTTAAAAAGAGCATTTAAAGAAATAAAAAATATTTTATTATTTTTAATATTATTTAATAATTTTTTTTATGTTTGGTACCTAAATTTTAAATGATAAACATTATGAACAAGATGTAGCATAATAAACAAATTAAGAAAAGTTTCTTCCAAACGCTTCCGAGTTCCAAGACAATGGCAAGAGTAATTGCGAACTAATACTTTTCAAAAGAAACAAACTAATCAAAGCTTCACAACTTTCATACCTTCAAGGCTTCAATTTCAAGGCCTCCTTTTCCTATGCTTGGGCTGTTTTCAGAAACCACTTCATTTGCTTTATTAAATGCAATGTGAAACGCCCAGCAACAAACACCAAACAAGGACTAGAGCTCTACCCAGAACAGGGAAAGAGGATAGGGAGCAAGGGTGATAATCAGCACTCTACTCGGTGTGTCTGTATTGGACTAATCTGTCTACCTTATATAACGGAATTCATTGAGTAATAACCTTAGGGATATTATAATCTATATCTTTAAAGGACCACCCTACAACCCAGATTTCTCATGTGCAGTGCTTCTCATCCATCCTTACTGGCAAGAGAATTAGGTTCCTTTTAAGATTATTCTTTCTCAAAATTATAGAATTGCTTAAAGTGATATGATGCATGCATATCTTTATCAATTATTTCAATCAAAATTGTTTTTTAATATATGATGGTATTTTTTAATTTTTTTTAAAGGATATCACCTATTTTTAAGTAAAAAATTAATCTTCTTTAAAATAAAAGTTGTAAACCATAAATTACTTTCAATAAAAGTGAGTCTAAATTTAAATTCGCATTAATAAATTGCCTTAAAGCCTTCTGACATGTTGACTAACACTTTGCTAATTATGATGGTGATTTTAAAATAAACCATAATAGGGATTATAATTTTGCTCAAAGGAAAATGAATGCTCAACACTTTAGAGGTGGACAAGTGGCATCTAATTCTTATCTTGGGAAGATTGGTTATTAACCAAAGTCATTTGTGGTATCTTTGAAGAAATTTGTTTCCTTTAATTGATCAGTTATAAGTACATTTTAATTTTCTATTGTGTTCCTTTTTCTTTTACTTTTTAATTTATTGGCTGCTATCAACTTCTCAAGCTCTTCTTTAGGGGTCACCGAACAGCAACAAAATAATTAAAATATAAGGTGTCTCAGGGTCTTTCAAATACTTATTTTGGAAGGAAAATTCTTATTGTTTTAGAGCATTTTCAAATAGTATTTTGGTCAATTATACGGAAACCATTTTCAATTTAAGCCAGCAATTCTCTTTCGAGGCTATATAGAGTTCAATAAATTAATTAATGTTTAAGAGTCATTAATATGATACTTTTATTTATTTGTTATAATTTATTTTCATCTAATTTATTAAAACTATTGAAACTATTTTTCCCTTAAATTTAGTCAACAAAAAAAGATATACAATTTCTCCTCTTTTATGCGTTTCACGGATAATAATAATAATAATATTAAAACTAAATTGGAATAAATTAAACAACAAATTTGTTTAAATATATATATATATATGTATATTAATATATATTAAATTATTACCAAAAACCTCCAAAGAAACCCTTCTTGGAATTCTAATCAAACCAAACTAAATTTAAATTATAATTGATATATATTTCTGAAATCAAGCAAATTATAAATGAAGAAATATTCTTGCATGATATTTAGCAACCAATTAATGATTTTGTATTATACACAATAAATGTTATTTCTTTTTTGAAAGTGATATATGCCAATATTTATTACAATAATAAATGTTCAAAAAAAGCTTAATGATTCTTTTTTAATATACTTAATGATACATTATTCTAATTGTATAAATTTAGCTAACATTATTTAAATTTAAATATTGTTACTTTTTTTGTACTTTTCAGTTATTTCACATCATTTAATATCAATAAGTTTCAATTTCTCTTCTTTTATATTTTTAATATGTTTTAGTCAATATTTTTTTAATTCTTTTATATTTTCAATATGTTTTAGTTATCTTTTTAATTATAGAATTTGGCCGTAGTAACATATTTGTCAATATGTATCACAATAGTAAATGCTTACAAATGCTGAAAAAATTTCCTTTTAATATATATAGATGTTTTACTCTCAAAACATAATATTTAATAGGATTTAATATATTCTTCCTTTGACAAATTAATTAAAATTATTTGCACCTAAAAATTATAATGAAGATTCTTTCAAAACAATCAGTTCAATAATAATGCATAATAAATAAACCTTATCTGGACTTTTGTATGTGCTTAGATATTGATTTAGTGCAAAAATGAGGCAAAATCCGGGGAGCACAAGTTGGCTAGTTTTTAATTTGATTTGGGTAACACCACATCATAAGGAACCCAACATGGTGGTAGAGTGCTCAAGAGTACTTTATCCAAATTTTATAGTATAATTATATATAGATTTGGATTTTTTTATTTTAATAATTTTTATCTTTTTATAATTTAATATATAAATTTTTTTCTTAATTTTATGTCTTTTTCTCCTTTACCTTCTCCTGCCTTTACACTAAAAAATCTCTATCTAACTAATAGGCTAGACAATATATATACACACACACACACACACATATATATATATATATATTTGCACACACAAACAATAGATCAATTGTGTCTTAAGTTTCTAAAATCTTAAGAAAAAATTAACTCATTAACTTTTATATGGATGGTTTTTATAAGAATATTTGTTCTCATGGTGTTAATTAGTTACAAATAAACATAATTTTAGGGTGATATTGACAAATAATTATTTTCAAATAAGGTTTGTATTAGCCATTGAATAAAACTTTCTACCAAACAAGTCACAAATTCTTTAAAACACATGGCTGTACCCAATGGCATATTGGAATGTCAGAGACCCGACAATAAGTCAATAACCTCACACGTGGAGCGAAGGCAACTACTCACGTCTGTCTAACTAAACTCAATAATTGAGGAGTATAAATAACAATAATATTTCCTCTAATTTTAAATATTTGTTTTTTAAAAATTTTTTATTTATCATTTTTTAAAATTAAAAAAACATTAATTACTTTTTTAATTTTATCTTCATTAAATTATTATCTTTATTAAATACTAAGTTAAATTTTTTTCTTTTAAATTTTTTCATTAAAAGATAATTTAGAAAGATAAGAAAGAATTTAAAATTTTTTAATATATTTTTTAAAATTTTTGTACATTAATCTTAAATGATAGATAATATAAATTATAGTGAGTAATAATAATAATAATAATATCATTATTGTTATGAAAAAAAGATTAATTAAGGAGATATGCTATATTCACGTGGGAAACAGAGAAATCACAGTCCAATTAATTTTGCTAATCGCTTTTCATGTGGTTAATTAAGTTCCTGCAAAGCATGGCTATTTTGGATTAGTAGTTAAATAATAAATAGTTGTGTCCTGCTAAAATTGGAGATAATTAATGAGGTCCTCTTTCATTCAAATTCTTTACGACAAATTCACATGGCCCATCTTAATCACAAGATTCGGAGCTGCCCAATCCTTCAATTATTGTGGCATTGCGTACAATATACCAAACTTTAAAACTGAAATTTGTGCTTTCCAGTCAAATATATACGGCGCTCATTTCTAATCTTTACTGATTAATTGTTTCCTTGGACCACTTCAATGCAATATTTTACTTATTATAATTAAGAATTTTATAATTGTGCCAAATGAAAGATTTTTTTTTCTTAAAATATCCCTTATTACTATTGAATAAAAAGCTAATCCCAATTTAAAATAAAAGTTGTACCAGTAAATTTTTTTAATAAAAATAATTTCAAACTCAAACCTTTCACTTAAAATTATTACGAACCCAATTTATTATTATACCAATCCCTGCTTATATTACTTTTATTTCCTCCAAAATTCCTACCCAGGCAACAATGTCAATCATCTAGAAAGCAAGTTTCAACTTTCCACACTAATTCATTTGAAACGGATTGACATTTAATTAATGTCAAATTATTTTTAAAATATATTTTATGAATAAAATATAAGTAAAATATGGGGTACATGCATGATTATTAAAAGAAAAAAATCAATAATTTAAATTATTACAAAATATAACAATTATTTTAAATCTTGTACTTAAATTATCTTTTTAGTTTTCATATCAATAATTCTTGTCACACTTTCTTATAAAATGTATTGTAATTTAAAAACATCAAATCGTTAATTGATTACATTATTCAATTACCTAACTGTTAAGTTGGAACTTTCACCCGTTTTAACGTCCAACTTTCCCAGATTAGTTTACCCTTCTAAAGTTTTAATCCTCCCAGTTTTGTCTGTCCAATATCTCTTAACTTACCATAAATCCTAGCTTTAGCTTTCACTGTTTTTACATTTTTTCTTCTCAAGCAGCCATTAATGATTGCTTCCATGCATCTTCTAAACAACAAATCGAATCTGCAAAGTTGATCTACAGACGCAATTGGGGGAAATCAACAACAGCACTTTTTTTTTTCTATAGAAAATTAATTAAGTGATAGTCGTAACGATGACTGTTTCTAGCTATTTAGCAGAGAGAAGTATCAGGTATAAGCTTGAAATGGGGAGACAGAAGAATCAGACGCCCCTCTGATATTTTAAGTCAAAAGGTCTTATACAGGCAAGCAGCTGAAATGCTTGCTTGTTGGTGTATAATTACTTACTTCCAAAAGCTGGCCGGAATAAGTGCTTTTCTCCCTCTCTGTTGAAGCGCTTGTCCAGCACTTTGAAATGAGATTGGTATATTTGAATAAAAAAAACCATGAAAAGGAAGAAAAACAATTAAACAATTCCCCTCAAAGTGGAAGTTAAAATCTTTTGCCCCGTTTTGGCTGGTTTAAAAAAGTGGGCTGCACCAGATCCCACAGACTCAGCAAGCACTTTTTTTTTATCTCTAGGACTTTAACTGCCAAGCCAAACAGTTCCACATCTACAATTTCCAAACTCATCCCAATCCCACAAAATCACCCAGTTTTACTCTTATCACACTGTATCCATGTATATTTTTTTCTTTTGTCAGCAGAAGTTGACAAACCTCACAGGCTTCTCCGTGTTTTGGTAGAAACAGTTGCCAAGTTGAACAAATACAATTTTACAGTTTAATATAAAAATAATAAATTTAATAATTTAAATTATTTTATATGTGAATATTTGATACAATTTTATTTATAAAAATAATAACATCGTAAAATTTATTGTGTAAGAGAATACAAAACCAAATAATTTTGATCTTATAAAGTTAAAAGATTTTAACTCATATATCTTTCACAGTGATGATTAAATAATTTTATAATCTAAAATATCTATCTTTAGCCCAAAACAAAAAAAAGAATTTCCATTTGACTTCAATTATCCGAACAAAACACCAACCAATTACAATGGATCACGAGTGATGATATTTTACACATATATATAACCTCATAAATCACCAATATGTGTGTGTATATACATATACACACACACACACACACACATGAACCTCATTAAAAGACCCCTTGCATATTGCGGACAGATAAAAATATACTTATTACTAATAATGGAGTTAAAGGTCAATAGGTTGAAATAGCTAGTAAGGTTGCTCGGTGGGAAGGGAACAACCATGAAAGCTGCTACAATACAAAAAATGAAAAACAAGTACTACATAAGAAGTATAGAGGAAAATTAGGTTATAACGGGAGACAATATAGACGATGAGTGGGAACATAAACGGGGTCGTGGTAGGGAAACGCCCTCGCAAGCTGCCATATATCATATATAAAATGCGTTAAGAAACTGTCATATCAAAACTTAAAACCATGTTAAAATAGCTTTATAAAAGTTGCACGGGATTGAAGTTTGACTATATAAAAATTATCAAATAAAGATTTTAAGAATAATTTTATATTATTTTTAAGAAAAGGCTCGAATAGCCATTGAACTTATGTGCGTCCCTTTGATTGACTAATAAACATAGATATATGTTTCTAAGACGACCAAACTTACGAAGAAATTTCAACTTGAAGAACGCTCCTACATATCATTGATATAATTAATTCAATATATCAAAGACTTTAACGTTATCGTCTATTATCTTGCCCAACACTAGTGCGTTTCATGCATCACGTTAGACCAAACTATTTGAATACATTTTTTATATTTTTATATATTACATCTTATTAAATATTCATTTAAAATAATTTAAATCATTAAATTTATTAAATTCCATTCGCTGAACAATAAAAACCAACTAATTTACATGCCACATTTAAATTTATATAAATTTAGTAAATAAGTTTTAGTGGAAGTTTAATTTCCCATATGAATATATTATATATAACTAAGGCACCTTAATTATACATTTCAGTTTTCTTTCAGTATTGATGTGTGGCTTGACCCTTCACGCCACAAATAATATTGCTTACTACTACTTTCATTGAGCATTAGGTAATGCGGGTGCCTTTCCATAATGCACATACTTTCACGCAACCATGGCTGCTCATAAATTTTAAATTACCATACAAAGCTTGACATTTGCAATTTTGTGCCCCTACTTTTCAGCTAATAGCAGATATGATCCATCGATTATTATCACTTACTAATTAGAAAATATTTTAATTTATGTATAATGGTATGAGAATTAAAATTTTATTTTTTTTCTAAAGTTTAAGCCATTTATCACTAGATGTGTATGTCATTATTGTCATTTTCAGTTCATAGAAGGAATAGTAATAAGAATCAAAACTGAAATTATAGACCCACGAAAATTGAAGCGTCATATTGAAAAGTTTTCTAAGTATGGAATATATCAAAGCCGTGATGCTCCTTCTTGCACATTAAAAGTAAAATACTTTTAGAACTAGGTAAAAGGAAATTGACTTCGTTTTAATTATTATAATAATAACAACAATAATAATAATAATCTATATACAACATTTTTTTTTCAAATTATTATGTGATCATGTTTCAATTTAGTTGATTTAAATTTAAATAATTATGATAAAATTAATTAAATTCAAATATTATTACATAATAATTTATAATTACGTTGTACTTATAAATTAAATTTAATTGATTAAATTATAAAATTTAATAAATTTTATAATTAAATTATTATTGATAATAATTTAATAATTATATTTTTAATCATTTATGCACCTATTATTTAAATATGATTATGCAAGTTGGAAATGTTTATCTACACGCCATTACAACCGACCAACGAGTCATCCTCATTAAACGGCAAATATGCGGTCAACCATTGCAGGCCAAGGGGATCTGGGTCCCACATCATGAAAGTGTGAACATCCATGATACGGCGGTCAAGGTCAACTATGGGTGCCCATGGGCAATTGGCCGCCGCGTCTACATCATATCTTTCGACAAAAATCAATCCCCTATCCGCATTCCCTGATTGGCATTCGCGGATGATAGCAACTTGGGCATTATAGGTTGCGTCGGTATGACCTCGTTTTATAGCGCCCACCCTTCCCAAGAGAACCCACCATCCCCAAGATCGAATGAAAAGTATGGCATTTGTGAAGAGCTGGAACATGAGTATGACTGGCATCATTGCCAGTGATAGGAGAGAGGAAGTGTTAAGTGTGACACATGCTTGTGCTGCCTGCTGTTGTGTTCTTTTATTTTTTTAGAATAAAGTTCGAAGTGCGGGAAGTCTATTCTATTATAAATTAAGTATGTTATAAGTTTTAATTAATATTTATAATGACGTATATAAATTATTTATTAAAAAAAATTATTGATAAAGAGATCATTTAAATTTGAGTCTCACAAACAAAAGATTTAGTAGAGTAATTCAAACCTTGATAATTGAATCATTTTGATGGTGTTCATGTTGTGTTCTTGTCCCTTGTAAGGTGAGATAATTGACCGTAGGAAAATTATAGCCTTATTAAATGTGGGACGATTAAATTCATACAAATTATGTCATTATCATAAGATTTATTAAATTTTGTAATTTAATTTATATGATTTAATAAATTTAAATATTTTGAATAAAAATTCAATAAAATTTCATATGATGATAACAGAATGATTGTCTATTACAATGTAGAGTATAAATAAATGGAGTTATTCATGAATTATTCAAGTTTGGCTTGTTAAAGGCTAGATTTAAATTAGTTTGTATATTAAATAAATGGGTTTTAAGTGTTGTTATAGGCTTGTTTGTTAAATGAGTCTAGTTTGAAATTTTGAATATTTAGCTCATGAAAGTTGTAAGCAACTAATTTATTAATAAAATAATAAAAATAAAATAAAAATAGCTTATGATAATAATTTTTCATACTTTATATTATATAACCAAACTTACTATAAAATAATAATGCACATAAGATCATTTAACTTTGAATAACATTCATTACATTTATTTAGTTTTTGAATTAATGCATTCAAGTTTAATTTTAAAAATATGATAAGCTTTCACGAATAAACTCAATCAATTTGTTTCTTAAATGAGTTAAACTTGAAGAAATTTTAAGACTTGTATAATAAATGAGCCAGACTTAAAAAAACTCATATATTAAATGGGTTATATTTAGACCAACTAAAATTCAATTTGATTTCACTTACTCAACTTGTTACATCTTTACTACAACGCGGCAAATCAAGTGTGGTACATCATAGTCGGTGTTCGCGTGTGCCGTGTCTAGGTAATTGCAGCATGTGAATCACGAAGTGAATGAAATGGGCACCATTTCATGGGAAATGTTGGGTGTAGGCAGCAAGAGAGTTTACACGGCCAATATATTGAGAGACAAAAAATTAGAGATGAAAAAAAATGAATAAAAAATGTATAAATTATATATAAAATTTATTTATACATATATCAGTTACTCGATTTCTTAGTGCACCAGGTAATTTACCTACATGTATGTGTTTTGCGTGTAAGAGGCTAATTATGGTGGTAGCATTGTAGGACCATGAAATTCTTTCCATAAAGGCTACACCACTAGTATAAATTCTTAGGTTTCTTTTGGTGAAAGGTTCGTGGCAGTCTGGTGCATATAAATTCTTAGGTCCCTCATCTATCTTTAAAATATGTGTTCCTTGATTGGATTTCAAAACTTAGTGGTGCCCTTGACAGAGAATTAAGATTAATTAAATGTTACAACATAAGTTTTGGTACCAAGCCTACAACATACTTAAATTGCAATAGGTTTGGGTTAGTTAAAGCCAGGAATTCAACTATGGCGCCTTGCCAAAATCGTCATGGCAAGGCTTTATTAAAGTTGACTAACGATACTTCTTATTTCAACTCCCATTTTAAAAGAGAGTGTTACTATTTTTATTGATAAAATTTTATTAAATTTTAATTTAAAAATTTTAAATTATTAATTTATTAAATCTAAAAAATTAAACAATAAAATTCAATCATTCTAATACCAATTACTTATTTATAAATGTTTAGTATTTACTCTTCAAATTTAGCAAACATTTGAGATCAAATCTATTACCAATGAAAGAGGAGTTTAGCTAGGTAAATATAAAAACAATAATATACAAAGTTTTCTTTTATTATGTGAGATTAACTATAAAAATTAAATAATGTTATTGGGTTCTATCAAATATAAGGCTTTCAAAAATATCAAGTTTAGCTAGATAAATGAAATAGTAATTTTTTTATTGTACATTTTAACTGAAGAAAATAAAAGAAATAAAACTGGTGTGATTATAAATTTTTTAAAACTGATTTTAAGTTGAAGCTTCAAGTATTTTTCATATAAAATACTTATGTATGAAAATTTTGGAATTCACAATTTTCAGAATTGATATATACATAACAATACGAGACGTTTAAACTTAAAGTGTTGTTATTCTTATGTAGAAATTACATATTATAGCTACATTTTTTAATTTATTATCTAACTTTTTAAAATTGTTGCATAGCTTTTTAACTCAACTGTGAGAAAATGTATTACAGCTACGTTGTGGAGTTGCATAACTTTATCATTAATCTTAAACTCAAGATTCTTTGCAAACGATTCAAAAACCTTAACTAATTTTGTAATCAATACAATTGTTGAAATGCCTTTTAACTCGCAATAATGCATCATACCTTTTTCAGTAATATAAAAAATCAAATATTGAAATATAAATTTTTTATTAGGTACTAACATTATAAAATCTTGAATTCTTTAGATAACTTATGAGAAACAGAGGAAAAAACCAGAATAATTATCCGTTTAAAAAGCAATATATATATATATATATATATATATATATATAGAGGACAAAGATATCAATAATTTATTTCTAACTATTATGTGAAACATATTTCTTTAGAATTTCTTGAAAGGGAAAACGAAAGATAAGAAGTGATAAAGAGAAGTCTTGTGTGACGAGAGATGAAGATATAATAAATTGATAGATCTTGCTAAGAATGTTGCATTATCAAAGGAAAAGGAATCTCAAGTTTCCTTTGTTTTTGTTACGGTTGACCTGACTCCTGAGAGGCGGAACACACTTTTTTTTCTTTTTTTTTTAAATGCAACATAGAATATTCAAACTTAAGTTCTTCTGGATTATTACTCAAATGCCTTATTGCTAGGGTACACCTAGTCGTTTGATGAAACACGTTTTTCATCCAAGAATGAAATCAACTATTTAACAGTGAATTTAAATTTTTTAAATTTTTAATCTTTTAATTTTAGTGACTTTTTTTGTTAATTTTCTATAATTTGATAAGATAAGAATTTAGTAACTTTTGTTTGAAAGTTACAGTATGTAGTAAAAAAAAGACAAAGATAACATTAAGATAGAGAAAATTAGTAGGAGAAAAAAGTGATATTCATAAATTTAAATATAAAGAGAAATTGAGAGAAAGTTATAGAAATTAGAAAAAAAAATTAAATAATCTAAATTCAATTTAAAATGTGAATTTTATTTTTTTATTATTTTTTTCTCTCTTTATTTTATTTTTTTCTCTCACTATTCTCTACCTTAATGGTAGAGAATTTCTATCCATTCAAAAGTAATAGAAGCTTTTGAAAGAAATTGATTAGGGTTCCAGGATTTTATAAAATTTTTGTTTAAAAAAATATAAATAATTAAATATATTAAATTATGATATTTAAAAAATTTAGTGGCCATCTTATTATTTGTGACAAATTAGTAAAACTTCTGTTGGTGGGACTTCCATTCTCGAATCGATCAAGATGCTAACCATTCATTTGCAATTTCTTAGATATTTTTATCTGCAGTTTGGGCAAGCCTCTCCTCGTACCCAGCACTTGTACATCCGATTTAGCAGCTAAAGTGGCATTGTGTGGTGGAGAACTCGTTAGGTTTTCTATTTCTTCCCAAGAGAAGCAGGTACCCTTCAAATTGCACATTTACCTTCCAGAAGATAAGAGCACTTGAAGCAGTTGGTGGAAAAAGACACCACTACGGAAAGTTTCTTAAAGTGACATATATATTCCAAACGCTTCAATTGTGTCCAATTGATGAGCTTATGGAACCATCCAAGATTCTAGAATGTTATCAAACCAGCCTGTCTCAGCGTTTCTCCATGAAAAGAAAACGTCCCCTTCCACTCATCCACTGATTCTTTTCATTCAAATTACGCTGAGATTTTTAGCGGGTATGTCGTACAGGGTAAAATCACTTAATAGTATCTCCAGCTATTACTGAAGGGAGGGAATTGCAGAAGGGTCATAAAGGGGATAGGGATATCATGCTTAGGAGTTAGGAGAGCTTAAACAAGGCAAAGGTTCTTGCTAAGTTTTGTGCTCCGGAAAAAGTTAATCTCTAAAAGTACTTCATTGGGATCAAAATGGTTCGTCCCATTTAAAAAAGTGGGATGAAATTCTCACAAATAAAAGTTAATTGTAAAACGCCATGAAATTCCCGGGACAACTGAGATTCCAATCCCCATAAACATCTAGCAAATGGTATAATGGTTTATTTATGGAACAATAGAGCAGAAAACTCAATACGGAAATCACATGGCCTATTATGCCGTCCATCAGCCATTGATCAAATCATAGTGGAACACTAGTTCCTCCACCTCCAGCACATCTTGATGGTATTTGTGTCAAATGTTTGAGGGTCTGTGGCAACACATGACAAATCGTCCAACTATGTTTTTAATAGGAAGTGGCCCCCTGTTCATTATCAGAGAAGATAAGATTCAAAATGAAAAACTTGTGCAGAAAAGGTAACATTAAGAGGATGCGGTTAATACTTATATACAAGCGAATAGAGATAATCAAAATGCTTGACTGTCTATGTACCTAACGTTTTTACTGAATTAACAACAAAGAGACACAGATGCAACAAGACATTCCAAAGACACATAAATTGTAGAATAAAATATCAGCACTAGATAGGAACGAAGCACTTCTAGAACTGCAACCGTACAGAAACATGTGGCACAAAGCACTTACCAAACATGGGAATCATAGCTGTTGTTACGATTATCCCCCAACACATAAACATGTCCTCTCGGCACAGACTGCAGGATAGAAGTCACATGAGGAAAAAGTATATATGAATAAAGGAAAATTTTTCTTCCACTCAAAAAAAGAAAATTGAACTATCACAAACTTTCAAGAATGTTAAATCTATTGGTGTACAGTTTAATTTGTGTGGTCTTAAAAAAAAACTAAATTGTTACAAACTTTTATGAGAACTTATGCATCTGTTGGTTTCATAATTTAATATGTAGAATATAATAAATTTAATGGTTCAAATCCTTTTAAGTGAGTATTTAGTAAAATTCAGTTTATGAAAATAGCATGACTAATAAATAAATAAAGGTAAAATAAACATGAGCCAACAATTCTGGATTCACTTCAAGTAGTATCGATAAAAGAGATGGACAGAACAAGTGGTGCAACATTGAAGGGCCATCCTCAACCCAAAGCAAAAGATCAGATACTAAGGAACTTATTTTAGATTATTCAGAACCTTTTCATTCTCACAACCACTTTGCCTCATCTATTGAAAAGGTGAACAAATTGAAAGGGTTCCTTGGCTATTTATGTAAGACATTAAGACTGGCGATTCCAACCATGATATATAGAGCAATTCGTAAGGGACATACAGTCAAGTTCGTTGTGTATTTTGGCCTTTCTGCTATAAAATCTTCCTTCTGAGCAACACCATTGATGTAGAGCCACCCACGACGAACCTGTGAGATGTTCGAAGATTAATGTGAGGAAAACGCTTCCCCATGATCATCATACAATGTATAACAAGTACATAGAAATTCAACAAATTAGATATCTATCATTTTGAATTGACAGTTCTTATACTGTAGCACAGGAACATTCCATATGGTTAGCTAAATCAAAGAAACAATGACAGAAATACAATCTTGGTTCCAAAACAAGTTTACGTAGGGGATTAAATTTCAATTTCATGAATCATGTTCACATATTAAAATATCAATCTTGGCTTTACCAAATTCCCAAGTATAATGTGCAAGATATGAATTTCAATAAATATTTGTACCTCAACCGTGTCTCCTGCTTTTGCAACGATTCTTTTGATAAATACATTTTCTGTGTTTTCTCCGGATAGCTACATAGATAAACACTTATGTAACTGAACTGTGACGGGCTACTTTCTCAGCATGTAGTGGTAGACTAAAGATTCTAACCATGTCACATACCTGTGTTGGATCCCGGAATGTTACTATATCATGTATAGCAGGACTCCTGAAGTAGAAGGAAGCCTGTGGAAGTTCCCAAGAAATTACATGTTATAATATGAAGACTAGAAATGAAGAAAGAAAAAGGAAGATAAAAGGAAAGAAAACTTTCTTTTAAAGTGTATCTCATCAGAATGCAAATGATCATCTGCTGAATCAAGTAAGTAAATAAGACACAATGTTAACAAAACTAACAACCTTCAATTATTTCAAAGGAATGTAAAATATGGCATCTGACTAAATGCAAATTTGTCTTACAACAAAACAGATTTTCTCAGTTGCTAGAACTTCTTTGCAATTGACAAACAAAAAGAACCGCAACACTAAAGTCAAGTCTTAACCGGGTAATTTCTGTTAACTAATGTTCAAAGCCAGTTACAATACTCCATCTGACTACTCTTTTGTTGTCCGTGCTTAGTCACATCCTTCAATCATTTTTCTGCAACCTATGATCTAATATCTCTTTGACCAGCGTCTTTCTTCATCTATCTATTATTTTCCCTCTTCTAGATGAATCTTCCCAGCCATTTCCCTTAGGTTTTAGCAATTTGTTTGTGCATGTCCAAAACACAGTTCTGCTCCATTTTATGTCAAGTTGAGGCAAACCCTTGTCTTAGAACAAAATCTATCTTTCAAGTTACCACATGACAACCTTGGAATCCCAGTCTCTGCTTTTCAGTTTTCTAACCACTAGCGCATATCCCTTAATTTACTAGCAAAAATTTAAACTACAGCTTAAGCATATATTTCAGCAAAAACAGTCACTGTATTGTTCTGTTTTATCTTCAGCGTAACATCAGAAACAAATAAAATACAATGAAGAGATTGGAGCTCTTTGACCCACTAATCAACCAAACCTTTATCTTAAAGTTTTGCACCTACCAGTTCATTATTCATTGCTTCATTCAATCAAAACACAGACACAAGCTTGACCAATGACATGTTTTCTTCAAAAATAGCAACTTGAGTTCCATAAGCCTAGTTTATTCATTACAAAACACATCAGATGGATGAACTAAGGTGAGTGGGATGAACCCTGGATATCCATTATTTATGTCATGATCATATATTATTACACAGGATGTATCTTAAGAAGAAAGTAAAAGATTATATACCCCCATTTGCTAGTAACTAGTAAGATAGAATCATTTCACTGCTTCTTACCACAAAAGTTCCCATGGTCTGATTTGCAGGTATGTATCACAGCACAGCATCTACCATTAGAGAAACCAAAAATGGAAAAATTTTGGACTTCTTTATCCAAAGATAAAACTCTGCCACTTAGATGCATAAAAGGACAGGAAGGAATTAATTGGGAACTCAGTACAAAGCCCTGGTAAGTGAGCTTAGAAGACTTAAATGCTCCATGACAATGAGAGAAGAATGCTACTCAGAACAGCTTTGCTTAATAAAACGTGATTCTTGGTCAATTGCAAGCTCCTTTCTTTTAATCTTGAGCAATACTTGATTGACACCCAGAATGAAAAGAGAGCGGAGAACAACAAAGGAGAAGGCTAACCAGTAACCAATACATGGTCAGCCAACATATCCAGAGACCCTCATGCATCCTAGATAGGATCAACTTACTTAGGAGATCTACATGATCACAAATTCACTTTTCAAGATTTTAGTATTGACTGCCAATATAAAATAGACAACCTCAGCAAACTGCTACAAACTATATCTTATAGGTGGTCATCATTTTCAACAGCATACCAAGGAAAAGCAATCCATGCCAGTGCACTTGTCTTAGTTAGAATATAGAAAGACTTCATTGCAAGATGTCCAAGCTGAAGTGGAGGCAATTCAGGGTACAGTGGTTCTCACATCGCTTGACTGTGAAACTTCTTATATTCCAATCATAATGAGATGAATTTCTAATTTCAATGTCCCGCATAGATAATTGTCAAGCAATTGACCTCATACTAAGCATGCAATTGCAATGCATTGCCTAGTTAAGGCAGTATTTCATTTTATAACCACAAAACAACACATCTCTAAAATTTGTAACCATAGTAGTATCAATCTTCCTCATCAAATTACAAGTCGAGAAGAAACTTATACATCTAAAACAGTCTATATGTACAACCCTGCTGAAACTGACATCTAGATAGCTTAAACATTAATCACTCTCTCTTAATTATCAACCCAATTTTACATCACAAATGGTAAAGGAACAAAAATAGAATAAATCTGCTCACAATAGATCACAGAAATCAATTTTCTTCAAGGCTTCACAGGAAATCTAAAGAAGCATAAATTAACTTAAGGTATATGTAAAGATAAATCATAATTAATGGTCTCAAAATCAATTGGTTTGTCACCTCAATCAGACAATATACTATTCCCAGGCTTCAAAAGAAAAGAAGAGTTTCCCCAAATGCCAGCTAAATCGAATCATTAGTAGATTTTTCTTGCTCTACTCTATTTCAAATAAGACCAAAAAGCATAGGTATAAAAAGATAAGAATCCAGTTGACCATAATGCGGTCTATCAATTGGAATTTTGAGGGCAGCAGCTTAAGGGGTAAGAATGAACACCACAACTGAGGGTCTCACAAATGCTAGAACATCAATGACAAAACAATCGCCAAAACTTCACTAAACGCAAGAATGATGTGACATGGAAACTTGAAGAAGCTATAGGGCAATGGCTGACAGATGATAATTATGGAAACTCACATGTAGTAGTAACAATAGGTTGAAAGTGACAGTAACTGAAAATCATGAATTTCCTTTTTGTTGGTGGGCGTTGGGGAAGCAAACAGCCGCGCTATATTCCATTTGAAAAAAAAAGGGATAGCTTGACATCTTATATATTCCAATTAAAGGGGAAGATGCATCCAAATCATCACCTTTACTCAATAATTTGCCAAGAACAGTAAGATGGCTTCAAATCACTAATTAATTGTCTTAAGGAATACCTAAGTTGGTAGAATATACCACAGAAAAGCTTAGCTCCCAATTTTTTGATGCGACTTTGAAAGAGTAAATCATTAAACATTTGGAAGTCATTATCCACACGGCTACTTGATGTCCCAGATTATACTAGCATATAGTTCATGAAAATTCAGGGCCACAGAATCATGCAATTTCCTGAACCGATCAAAGAAACAGAACCAAATCAAGTCAAAACTAGATTTTTTTACCTTTTCGACAATTATTCGGTCCCCAACACCAAGAGTTGGGTACATAGAACGTGAGGGTATATAGCGAAGCTCCGAACACGTAGACCACAGAAGCACCACCACCAATAGTCTCAAGAACCCATCAAGACCCGGCCATCGAAGAAAGCCCCAGCTCTGACATGGCATCCATCGAAGGGAAGGGTACAAGGCAGAGGGCCTCAAGAAACTCATCACTGAAACTGCATGAAGGCAAAGAGGACAAGGTCAGTCAGGAAATGTGGAATTTCACCTTCAAATATTCAAGTTTGAATGTTAACATTGCAGCCCCGGGAATGAAGATATGGGTTTTGATCAAAATGGAAGATTCAATGATAAAGAGGAAAGTGGAAAGTGAAAATGCAAAAATTGGGCAAGAATTACACTCATGCGATTGGAAATGATCGCAGGTTTTTCATGTTTTGGACCAGTATAGCGAGTAAGGTGGTTTTGATTGCCATGAAAGTGGCTCCAGCTTCAGAGTTAGGAGAAAGAGAGAAGAAGGTTAGAGAGAGAAAATGGATATATATAATTATTTGCATACACGGACAAGGTGTGGCTTGGGGGCCAAGTTTCCACAAACTGGACAGAAACTACTTGGATGTCTACTATTCCCACAAACAGGCACAGCCTCCAATTAACGAAGTAGACGCGGTTCGTGGAATCTCGGTTAAGACCAACTAACCAAAACCGAAATGTCAGATTGTTGTTACAACGTTGTATGAATCTTTGGGTTTTTCCCTCTCTGTTGTGTTAAACGTCAAACCGCAAATCAATGATCAATTTGGCTGCACTAGAAGTTGAAGCTGAAAGGTTACTACTAACAAGTACTAATATCTAACAAAAACAGAAACAAAGGAATTTTTTTACCATTTTAATAATGACAATTACAGCAACAAAGTTTTTTTAAGGGCAAATTTACAACCTTCTAAATTGCTTTGGTATTCTCTCCTTGAAGGGAAGTTGGAATTAAATGCCAAGCCCCTAACACAAAAAGATCCTTGAATCACAAAAATCCCAAGTTATTTTTAACCCATTAAGGCATCGGTCTAACTTGTACGGACATTCTCCATTTTAGTAAATATTTGTTCTTCTTGAACTTAAATATTGTGTTATTAGCAAAACAATCTAAAAGCTTGACAACTAAGAATGGGATCCAATGGCAAGTAAACATAAAAAATCAGTCTATGTCTACCATAAAATGTTATAGATTCAGTATTAAGTGTCCCTTCAACTCTAGTTTTTCGGATTAACTTTTCCATAATTTAATTAGTTCAATTACATGCACTATTTTTTTAGTCAGTTTACATCTTTAGTTCAGTTTTTTAACCAAAAGTGTTGTTGACTAAAATTAAAATGTTAAAATATCCATCTAAGTTTTATGATTTTTCAAGAAAAGAAACATTACTTCAGTCTCTTTTTTTTTTTGTAAAACTAAAAATATTCTCTAACTAATAATTTGAGACTTAAGTCACTTTTTAAATAATTAAAAAATGTTGATTTATATGGAGAACAAACATTAAAAGAAATTTTTTTAAAAAAATTGAAAATAAAAAATATATAAAATTTATATTTAAAATTTATACATATATATATATATATTATTACTTTAAATAAACCATTGAATGTACCTGATTGCTTTTTTGAGGTTCATCATTTGGCAGTGAACTTAACCAAGAGAAAGAGGTCCATATACCAATTTGTATAAATGGCCCAAAAGGAAAGTAACTGGATGCAAGTTGCGCGTTACACCTCGGAATTGGTTTGATCTTGGAGGTTTCTTTTATTTTTTTTATTTTATATTAAAATTTAAATTATAAATCTTATTTTAATTATATTTTAATTTAATTTAATTTTTATCCCTTATTTATTTTACTTACAATTTTTAAAAATTATAGTTAACAATCTAATCTGCACAGCCCAACTTACCTGGCTTGGTGACCTCACCTCAAAAGGAAAACACCTCTATTCAACTTTACTTTTTAACTTTTTAATTTTTTTAAGAATATATCAAATAATAAAGAAAAAAATTTACGTATAAAAGATATTTTAAAATTTTTTTATTTTTATCAAACTCACGAATACCATAATTTTATAAAAAAAAATTTGAGACCTAATCATCGGTCAAAATTTTTTTTTTTCAAAAGAAATTAGTTTATTTAAATCAAATGCTACAGTTTAGTTCATTGCACCTCATCAAGGGTTTGAATCACCCTTTTTTTTCAATTCCTTGCACCAAGGGGAGCCAAAATGACTCAAGCTTCGGGGAAACTCAAAGCCCCACTACCATGCAATGGCCTCTGCCACTGCGGGAGCCTCACTAGCAATACCTTTAGGGTGGCGGCACCTCCAAACTCAGTGGCAACAATGGATTTATGTTTAAGTATCTTTCCTTTTTTTCTTAAATGCCGTTATTACATACAGCATCAAAACTGTAAACTCTTCTCCTCACATGGATGTCAACCAAAACTTGCCTACCTTTGATAGTCTCAAAGCATTCAAAACTTGCAGTTAGAACCTTCACAAGAAAAGATACATCAGCCGAGGGAGAGGAAATTGTAAGAGACAAAGGGCCTTCCCAGGGAGAAGGGTTCAAGTCACATTATCAAGATACATCATCAAGATTTTTTTACATATGTTATTTAAATGACATTTAATATGTCACATATGCACATAAATAATGATATTATAACATTTTGTGATGATAAAGACTTAAGATATAAATGATAAAAACTATAGAGACCCGTCGAGACAGTTTTAAATTGTAAAGATTCACTTAAAAACTTGACCTAATTATAAGAACTTGTAAAATAGTTAACCTATACATACCTTATGCCTATACATTGTAATGGAGGTATTTTAAGAGAAAAAAGAACATATCATAGTCATGTAAAGATACCATTCTAAATATTTTTTTAATAAAAATTTAAAGTAAAGAAAAATTATCTCACGTGAGGATCAAAGCATATCACAAGTCTCAATGAAAACTTAATATAATACTTACAAATAACTTATTGAGAGGGATTATAATTAAAGAGATTCAAATTTAAATCTTACAAGCAAAAATACTTAAATATTACAAGTTGAATCAACTTCCTTGACATAGTTCTAAAGAGTTGTAAGTTTATTTCTGATGCCTTGTGCTCAGCCTTCAGCAATTTTGACAGTATTATTAGTAAAGCAAATTTCAATGAACATTTCATTAATGTACCATAGACCTTTTTTTTTAAGAGACCTTAGGGTATTCTTCAATTGACAGCTGTAAATTTATCTCTTTTGAAATTTAAAAATTAGAGAAATAAGTTTTATCTTTCTCAACAAGATTTTTTTCATATATATAACCTAGATCAAACTTACCACAACATATTTAAGGAACACAAATATTTGCTAACTATGACGAACCTTGTTATTAATGTACCCCAGACTTGCTATCTGATAAATACACTTGTGCGCAAAGTAAGAAGTTCCTAACGCCAAAAGTTATGCCAGCTGCTTCTCAATTTTTGCCACTCATGGGAAACCAGAGTACTGCCAGACGTACTAAGTTGATGCTATCAGCTCATTTTAGCGATTAAAACTAAGAAAGCAATCTCCTAATGATGAAGAAACATCAGCACAGAATGCAAAGTTGCTTTTCGAGGCATCGATTTTGTTATAATTACGGGGCATCAACAGACACCCAGTAGTATGCACATCAAGAGGATTAGCTGCTACAAGAAAAACATAAGATCAAAGGGGGAAAAGGTAACTGCATTTTACATTGTAGAAGGGAGAAAAGAAAGAAGAATCCCTTCACTTGGACTAACAGCAATTACACTAAACCTATCCAACTAACAATTGAACAATCAACGTGAATTCTTTTGTGCTCAATTCTGGAAAAATTCTTGAGGTATTGATGGAGGGCAGTACTTCTTTGCCACATATTTGTACTGAAACAGAAATAAGCATGAAGAGGACGTAAGACAACATATCATAATGGACCAAAAACATTCCAAGACGTAAGAGAACATATCATAAGGAGCCCTGTGTGATGTAACATCTTGCTTACCTTGTGCTGACTGTATTTCTCTCTGATTGCTGGTAAATTTGAATTATGGCTGTCACAACATAGACGATGGAGATCCTTTACACAGTTACACAAATCAAAAGGCTGGTAAAGTGTGTAATGCTGCAATGTAGAGTTCTGGTGCGAATAAAACAATAGTAAGTCAAGCTATCTTCCAAAAGCATTTCTTTAAGGACAGTACACAAAATCTGTGGTGTTAGCAGCATACCCATGGTTTCTTTGAAGGGAAAAGTATAAACTTTGCCAGGAAAATTGCAGAAGCTGCTATAAGTGACGGAGCATAACATAGCATACTGTACTCCAAGAGAGACAATTCCGCAATATAGTTTGTCAAGCACTCTAATTGCAATGATGGGACCTGAGATATTGGCAGAGAAAACCACCAAACAATTGACAATCTTAGTTCAATTTTTTTTTTTATTTAACTTTGTGTAATCACAATAAAAAGAAAAGTGGTACTAGAACAGCAAGTGGAAGGAAAAATTATGAATGTTATTGGTATCTTCTTAAATTAGGACTCCATAGCAAACTTGTAAAACACTTAAAATATTATGTTTCTTTTGAAACTGTAAAATTCATCAAGAACCATCAAACTGATTAAGAATTAATCATTTTCTAAGTCAATGTACGCAATTGCAAACAGAACTGAATCCTCTGATCAAATATAATACAATGTTATTTGAAAATTTTCTATGACAGAGAATGTTCATACACCTAATAAATGAACAGCTAGAGCCAGAAAGATACCTCATTAATTCCTTGAGAAGCACGAACGAATCGCCTTAAGTCATGTCAATAAAGCACAAATAAGTACGTAGACAGTGTCAAAGAACATAAACGGTCTATCTAATGGACATCCACAAGCGATTACCTTAAGAAACATTTAATTGTTGGGGCTGTCATTTCAAATTTTAGATAATTCAAAACAGCAGATTCCATCTGCAAAACCTGCATTAATAATTTGCTTGAGACGCACACTCCAAACAATAGAAACAAGTAGCTTGGGAAAGCACAATTTAGCCAAATAATTGGTCACCTCTTCTTTGAAGTATGTGTTATCAGTTATATAACAAAATTCCTCCACCTGAGGTGCACAAATCTCCTCGTATTTTCTGCCAAAAAGAACCAAAGGAAAACAAAATATTAATACTAGTAGGTAACTTTCAACGAAAATTACACAAGAGAGGGACATTATGCTTCCTTACGAGGCAATCATCATGCAAGCAACACCAAGTAACTGTAACCTCTGCCTATTCATTACATTCCCTGAAAGATACCGATCTATGTAGTTCACTGTCAAATACAGAGTATCAGGAACAAGCCGATACTCTTCAGCTACCTGCAGTTGGAACAAGAAGTTTAGCATTTACATGGGGGTGTGATAATGAATTCTAATTTCGTTTCATATTCATAATGGAGAAGGTAATGAGCTCTATGACAGTGTATTAAGCAAAAATTCTCCATTTATTTTATAACCAACAAATATTACCTCTACTAGCCAATCAATCAATATGGCACGCATGCTGGCATTTATGTCCTTCTGAATTTTCTCCATGAAATCTGTGGAAGGCCTTTTCTTTGCCTAAGATTCCAAAAATTGAAAAAAAAAAAAGAATAAATAAATGAAAGATGAGAAAAAATACTGAAAAAACAAATAGTTATTGTGTTAACAAATCTAGATATGTTGAATGGATATGCTTGGCTTGTTATTGGCGGTGACAATTAGGATAAATAATTATATCTCACAGGGAAATGAAAAGTGAAAAACACTATAGAAACATTGTTTTGGCATGGTGAACGAACTTCTACCTCAGATGCGCGTAAATGCTTGTAGATATCACAAGCAAAGGTTGCACAAAGTTGCGGGTCAATGTAATCCTTATCGACGTTGATAATTTTGTCCTCGGTGTTTAACTCAACGAGTATGTCTCTACTACAGATGTTCCCTGCAAACAAATCAACAAAACAACGTTAGAAAGCAATGAGACTAATTTAATAAACAAGATGAAAGCAAACCTTCAACTACGTTAACCTGCTGGCTCTGTATTATCTGAGATGTTCAGACTGCTGAATGTCTTTCTATCAATAGAATCAACAACTGAGGTATTGCTGTTGTCCAAATATTCAATTTCAGGGCTTTTGAAAGAATCACAGGTTGACATTGTCCCATCCATAGAAACTGACATTGCATCTGATTTACTAGGAGAAACATCCATGCTGCTTGAAACAGGTACAGCGACTGTGGCAACTTGAGGGGCAGCATCATCTTTTTGTGGAATAGATGTAACTTTAGGAAAAACAACTGCACTTGAGTTAACATTCGATAAAGCAGGTAATTTGTTCCCCGAAATTTTTGAGCCACTGGTGAATGATGCAGCGGCTTCCTTCTTTGTTTTAGCAATTTTAGTCAGGCATGGCACCTTGCAATAGCAAAATCCAGCTAATTTAAAACCCAAGATAAAAAACTGAACAAAGAACTAACAAACTTATGTAACAACTTCAATTTCAATCGATTAGAAAGAAGGAACGTTTGCACCAACAATGATTGACACTGTACACTGAATGCAAGTCTACAGGAAAAAACCCAAAGGTCTCTGAAGATTAAGAAAACTTGTCGTAAAAAAGTGCAGATTTTCAAGTGCTGAAACAAATTGAATAGCGTTTTTCTAGTAAAAGAAGAAGATTAAAAACAAAACCCATTGATCATTTAAAAATAAACAAAACCCACAAAGGACTGCAAGCAAAATGCAGCTGATGCAGCTCAAAAAGAGTGGCTCACATTAGAATTAGAAACAAATTGAAAAGAGAAATTTTGTGCGTTTATTTGCATTGTTATGCATATTCCCAAGCAGGTGGAAAATTTAAACAATTTTAAACATTCAATACCAAAGTAGATGATGGCATTCCGTTGCGAGAAGCACTGTGAGACACTTTCTTCTGATTGGTCAGGTTACTCAAAGGCGCTCGCTTCTTGGCCATGTGTGGAGGGGCGGCCATGACCTTCCCCACATTCTCCGACGACGACGACGCATGCCGTTTCGCCAAAGATGATGTCGTGGAGGACGAAAATGATGAACGGCGATTCTGGGTCGTCGACATTTTACTTTTTCAAATTAAATCCAAGTCACTAATTTTGGGGAACGTATGTTCCTCTCTAAGCTTTCTTGCAGGCTTCTTTCTTAGCTCTACAAGAAAGCAAGCTGAGTCCCAAGGCACAGAGTAAGAAGCAAACGAAAGAAGAGGAGGAGCGAGCAGAGAGTGTTTCAGAGAGTACCAAAGGCAGAGTCTTTCGCTTCGTTTTCTTCTCTCAGACTTTTGCAGAGCGTGCGCTGCGTTTTTCTGAGAGTGAATGTGCACATTTAATACAATTTTCAATTTTTAATTATAATTTTGAGGCGGGGAAACGGGTTGGTTTGAAATGACAACAGATCCGAGCCGTTGATTCGACTCGGTTATCGTTAGGAGCGGATGCGGGTGGGCCCCACTTATGGTTTTCTGGTTTCAAATTGAGTCCGATCACATTGAACACCAGGTTCTGTACAAAAGGGTCAAACAACTTGTTGGGCATTTTCCACGGTTTTGAGCAATCTGATTGGTCTGTGATAGGCTCCTAATGACAGGCCGTGAAGTTTGGAGGTTCGAGTTTGAATTTTTTTTTTAATTCGGGCCAAGTAGTTTGAATTCGAATTTAAACGGTCACTGCATTTGTCGTTATGTACTTTGCGGAGCCATCTGCACAGACTCCGAACTGGTCAGGCAGGAACATTGCAAGTAATAATTTAAAATAAATGAATTTGTGCAAAAAAAGTGGACTCATCAACTCCTCAAATACATTAAGGGATGAAAATCTTCAAAATGTTGTATGGGTGGGTTGATATTGAAAATTTGAAAGGGTGATCAAATTTCTGTAAATGGAAAATGGGATTTCACAAACAGTTTTGGGAATTAATAATTGAAATGATGTAATTTGTCATATTCTAAAACTTTTGTAAGGATTAGGATATTTCATTTTAATAAAAAAATTGATTTTAATGATTTTATATAAAATAAAAAAATAAATTATTTCTATGGGTCTCACTAAATATAACTTTTTGTTAAGTAATTTTAATTTTATCTTTTTATTATCATCCCTATTTTAAATAATAAAATAAAAAATTCAGATCTTTTTATACTACGAGTGTATATGATTTTATGGGTTATGTTTGAAAATGTTTATAAAATAACACAAATTTATAAAGAATAATTTTGCAATAAATTTAAATACTATACGAACCACCATATATTTGTTACTTCTTTCACAATTTTCAAAATTGAAATTGAATGCAAGTTTAGGGCATGCTTGTTTGTTGGTTTTTAGAATTGTTTTTTACTTTTAAAAATAGCAAAAGAATAAAACATGTTTGAAAGAAAGTGTTTTGAATTTTAGTTTTGAAAATAGCTTACAAATTGTTGTTTTTAGAAGAGAAAACGCTAAACAATACTTAGATGTCTTGTTTCTCCACCGTTTATTTTCAGGGTAACATTTAAGTAATTAAGTGTTTTTATTAATAGCAATATGATAAATAGAAGAACTTTTCTCCGTTCAAGGACCCCTTTCTCAGCAAACTCCTTCTCTCACTCACGAGCTGCTGAAATCTTCGTCTCAATCAGAAAAAGCCTCACGTTAGGAAATGTCTAGCACTAATTCACAAAGATGGCCCAAAACCAGAAGAGAATGTCGAAGCTGAACAGACATGCAGCGAGGGAATCAGGCATGTTCTCAAGGATGTGAATTGCCGAGCCAAACTATGGGAAATTGTCGCCATTGTTGGGCCAGGTGGGGCTGGAAAATCACCCATGCTTGAGATTCTTGCCGGTAAAGTTGCTCCACAAAGCGGTTCATCAGCAAGCTCGCTCACTCACTGACCAGCTGCTGAAAACTTAGTTCAAATGGTTAGGAAATGGAGGGATAAAGATTGGTGGAGTAAAAAATATCTCATGTTACCTCCAAACAAGTTTTTTGCTTTCTTATTCACAAAATTATTTTATAAAATATCTCATCCAAACAGATTTTATTATATTTTTATTTTAAAAATTTATTCTCAAAATAATGTTACTAAATTATTCCAAAGAACAGAAAATAGAAGACACTTCCAAATAGGCCCTAAATTTAGGAATTGAATGTCTATGTCTTTTACTCTTGGCTTGGTTAAATGGTAATGTCATTCCCCTTAATATATATATATATATATATATATATATATATATATCATCTTCATCATACTTTTTATTAATAAAAAGTTTAAATTTTATATAAAATTTTTATAAATTAAATTACAAAACTCAACAAATTATATAATTATAACTCTATTTATGACAAATTTAAAAACTGTATTTTGTGGTAATGCGATTTTCCTTTCATCATTTAGCTCGATAGTCTTTCCCCAGGTTATTTCAATGGATAATGAAAACAATGGTGTTATGTGAGTTGTTTTCATTATTGTTTTCCTAGTTGATAAACAACTATTTTACACATCTTCGTTTACTCTTCATCTCCCTTTCTTATTAAGTAGTGTTATGAGATTTCTTTCATTCATTTTCTTCATTAAAACCACATTGCCAAAATTTCATGCATCCGAATCACATGCCATAGTGTTAGATTGAAAATGTACAACGTAGAAGCCCAAAAAATAAGTTTTTAAAATGAAAAGAGTATAAGCAATATGATAACTATGATTTGAACTTTGAACATAATCATTATTTTCATGGGTAATCATTCAAATTAAATTTTGTCTAAGAGTATTTGTTGGGTCAGGTTGATTTGCGAACCTAACTAACCCCACCCAAACGAAACACATTTTAGTGGATTAGGTCAAATAATTGGATTTAATCAAGTAAAAAAAGTCCCTAATTCAATTAGATTAGGATGGGTATTGTGTTTGAAGATTTTATCTCGACCAAATCCAAATCAACCTAATTCAAAAAACAAAAAAGTTTGGTCAATTGATTATATTCTTCTTTCTCTTGTTATATGTATACTTAAAATGTTTAAACTCTTAACTGTAAATCAAGTTAAGTTTTTCTATTATCTATATTATTTTATTAATATAAATAAAAAGTGCAATTGTTGATGATAATTAAGAAAGGAGATGAAATGGTATTAATTGAATACTATTAGATTCCTTTTATGTCTTTTAAGTCATTACTTCTGTTACGTTCAAGTTAAGCAAAAAAGAACAACATCTTTATTCATTCAAGATAAATGGTAATAACTATTAAATTTTTATATTCATTTTGCCCATACTGGTCTTGGTTTCTTTTTGTTAGCATTTCATATTATGCTATATTCAACTTGCCTATGCTAACTTGTGCTAAACACTAAACAATGCAGTTTTATCATTTTTTTTTTGTTTTACAATTTCTTTCTTTCTCTCTTATGGTAATTAAGATTCAGTTGAAATGCAATTGGTATATACTCATGTTCCTTAATGCTTATACTTTATAAATAACTAATGAGATGTTCAATATGATGGAGTTTTAACCTTGATTTTTATAATATAATTAAAGTCCAACTACCAAACTTTGGCAAAATTTAAGAAATGAATGTGATGTTAATCTATTTGTTGTGTTGTTAGACAGTTGGATTTATGGTCGTGGAACTTGTATTGAACACTAGACTTATGGACTAATGCCATATGTTTTAGACTTAATGACTTGTGACATATATGTTGTTATTTTGTTAAATGTTAGTTACTATATATATAGTTTATGTAATTTATAATTTAAAATGTAAACCTTTTATTTTAAATTTGGATTTAAAAAAATTTGATCTGGTATCTACCTACCCACCCCACTAATAATCAGTTTGTGTTTGAAAAAATTTTACCCCCAACCCCACCAATACCGCCAACCCAACTGGCAAACACCCTTAATTTTGTTCACTACATGCCAATGTTAAATCTTGAATGAATGTTGGCTTGTCAGGAGAGAGGTTGCAGATCTATACAACTCTTGCATCAAGTTCAGTGGTACAGATTGGGAAGCTCTACTGAAGCACTCACATGGTATAATCTAAGAATGCTGCATTTTGTACAATTTTGGTTAACTTATTATCAATAATGCATGGAAGATCTTAAAGGAAAACAAACTAAGTAATAAAGTCTTATAATTTTTTCACATAATCTTTTGTGCTAGAGTCTGTCATTCATCCACTTTGTTCCCCTTCTTTCAGGGATTGAAGAGGAAGGGGGATGTTAATTACTTTAACGCAAGTTAGCTACACTCGTTAATCTAGTGTTTCCCAGCCGCTTGACAGACCACCCTTGATGTACCAGGAGGAAATGATCACGTAGTTCTTAACCTTGGTTTTATGGGAACAGACAGTTTAGGTTTATAAACTGTTTGTCACAGATTCAAAACAGATTTATTGATTCTGTTGAATCTACAGTTCAATATATAAAATGTAATAAATTTAATAATTTAAATTTTTTTAAATAAAAATTTAACAAAATTTTTATTATAAAGATAGTAGGTTTACTATGAAAACGGGTAAAGCCTGGGTTAAGGGCTAGATTCTCCTGATTTTGAAAATTTCTAAACTTTAATAACATTAGATAAAATAGAAGAATAGAATCTATTTATGAATCTGATTTCTTTCTTTTTTCTTATTCTCTTAATTTTGTCTTTTTTTTATTACATCTCCACCAAAATACCGTTAGCTATTGGCAGATATACTTTCCACGCTCCAAAGGGCAATCCTTCACAAAAATGGTACGTTCCTCTGCCACAATCGATTTTTGATTTTCTATAAAATAAAACTGACAGTTTTTATAAAAATACATAATGAAAAGGGATACTGATTTTAGGAATCTTCAAAAGGAAATAATATTATGAAAATAGTGGTTGATTGATTTTTGTCTAAAATTCATTATTATATTTTGAGAAACTGGTTCAATAATAATTTATCAAGCACAAAAGATGACCATGAAAGATGCAGAAAAAATGTTTAAAAAATGAAAAATATAACCAAGACATTGTAACTAAATAACCGGAACTATTAGCATACATCATAGGCTAGATATACATATTTAGGTGGCATTCTTCTGCTTCAGGGTCGTCATACAAGGCATACCTTACCATTCGGCTTCAGGGTGGTAATACAAGGCATACCTTACCATTCTGCATCAGGGTTGTAATACAAGGCATGTCATATTAGAGGAAGAGAGAGACAGATAGATAAATATTCACATGACCCATTATTTCTCTCTCTTGTATTTGAAAGTTGAATGTTGCAGCTGTTAGGTGTTATAACCTGGTCAATATTTTCTCTTTTTTTTTCTTTTAATTTATAAAACTACTACTACAGCAGCTGGCATGGAGGTCCCTGCACGGGGAGCTGCGCAAGTTGTGGGATCCCATTCTAGTATAGGAGTATAACAAAAAAGAAATGGAGGCTATGCATAAGACTCATTTAATATATTTACTTATGATACGAACCAAGATAATTTAATCATATAGAACTGCATGGCGGAAGGTCCATTCATCTAGGATATGGAAGGAGTCACTGTCCTAGCAGTGAGATATTTGAATGATCACCAGTTAATGAGTTAAAAGATACAACAAAAAAAGCAACACATATTACTAGAAATGAAGCAAAGTTGAGATGAAAAAGAAATCAATTTTGCATTCAATATCAATCCTAGATAGAACCTTGCCACTTTTCAAGGTGCATTTTGGCATAGCTTGTATAATTCTGAACAACAACTGCAGCAAGGAGATATTGCTACTAGTTGGTGCTATGCATGGAATAAAGCAAGCTACAAACATCACGAAGCAAGTGCAAGGGGGTCCAAGAAAAAATTTATATTTATGCCACAAGATAAAGAGCATATGTGCATATCAGCAATCATTATTAAAAAGAACATGTTCGTACAAAGAACAAGTTTGATAACAATCGTAGACTGTAGAGAACAAAAGATAGTGTTCATAAGTTTCAGAAAAACTGTTTTCCTTTGCTCCTAATGAATTTATAAGAGCCAAAAGAAAGTAAATGGCAAGTCTTCAAACCTGAAGGAGATAAAAATAACAAAAAGTAGATTTATAAAATAGAACAGGCGAAGTGTTTCCAGGTTAAGGAAGAACCAAAGTCACACAATAACAGTCTTTCATTTTATCTTTTCTATTGAAGAAGATTCAAATCATTAATTAGGACAGGTTACTTCATAGTTAGTAAAATCCAAAGAACAGCAATGAAGACCAGCCAAAGAACATTTAACACAATGGTAATAGAATAAACCTGCACTAGCAGTTTGGAAATTATGCTCCAGCCAGTAGCGTAATATCATGATGTTCTATCTAATACAAAGAAAAGGTCAATATTCTAAATAACTGCTAAGAAGCCACAAGGCTGGATTTTGAGTGCTTAATTCGTAAGACCAAGAATGGAAGAATACAGTTGCGATTTTACCAACATCTTCATAATCATTTTCCTAAGCATGATTGTGCTGTTCGCTAGCCCCCAAATGTGAAGGGAGGAGGGCTTTTTGAGAAGGTAATTCAGCTATAAAAAGAAGAGTTTGTGCCCATCCAGCATATTTACCATATCTGCTTACAAATGCCTCTGCAACACGACTGCAGAGTTTGGGTGTCAAACGAGAACCTGCAAGCTCAGGTAAGAGATACTTTGTAGCAATCTTACCCAAGTTCAAGAATGATACATTGAATTAATATTCATGCATTTTTTTGTTCTTATAAAAGATTGAATGTAATTAAAAACAGGGAAAGAGAAGATTAAGAGAATAATAGCAATAAAAATAAACAAAACCTTATCCCACTAAGTAGAGTTGACTACATGGATTAAATGCTGTCATAAAGTTCTATCTGAAATCAAGTTTTCTTATAACTGTACTGAAAGGTGTCTGGGTCAACATCAATAGAATAATATGCTGTCAAGTTTCCAATAGTTGTTTGTGACAAGTAAAATCAAGAGCCTACCTGCCACACATGTGTGTCAACAGGAATGGCATGATGTTGATCTAGTGAAAACAGAGCTATGCAAGCAGCCACCTTAGGACCTACTCCAGGTAACGCAGTAAGGGCATCTATAACCTCTGGAAGAGACAATTTACGAAGAGATTCAAGCCATTCTGTCCCTCCAACAGGCTTTGATTGCAATGCATTGACTGTGCCAATTATATATTTGGCCCTATGATATTCAGAAACAAATAAATTGTCAATATCTATGGCACAAAGGAATAAGATGTCAATGTTATAATTCACTAAGCAAGGTATTTATAATATGGTCCTAAAACAAAAATTTTTCTCAGGAAATCAGGACTAAAAAAGATAATACAGGATGGAAGACGATGTAAGTATGGATTATAGCTATGTCAATATATATAGGCAACCGAATGCAAGCATCTCCCCACCCTGCCCCCTTTTTCTCCCTTCTCATGTTGTTCACCCGTCAAAGAAAAGAAACAGCATAACAAGTTGCAACAATACATAAGGACACAACACAATACAAAAAGGAACAAAGCAAAAGAGCACAAGACAATTGAGATCTAAATTGGCGTGGAAAATTATGTCTACTTAAGAATCAATCTGTTTAGCATCAGGATGATTCATATCACTGTAGTTGAAAGATTTGTTTAATATAATCAGTAATCTCCACTCAAAATAGATTCCTAGATATAACTTCCAAATTAAACTCTAGTAGTCCCTTGAAGCACAACAATGATGTATCATAACAGTACGTGCCACCTCATGAGTGTGATAACAACAAAGCTTTAGCCCCAAAGTTCAATAGTAAATTGACCTCATTAATGCAATTACCAGGCAGACTTCCTTCCGCAAGTGTCATTGTAAATATTTGAAGATGTTAGTTTATAATCCATGCAATTATACAACTATAAGCTATCCTTCTTACCTATATTTATCAGATACATCCCATTTACATGAATCAGTTAATACTGTATTTAAAGGATATAGTTTCTTCAAACATATTTTATAAAAGATGAATAGGAACATCCAAGCATTTTAGCAACTTTGTCCTGGTTCATTGTCTTCTCATCTACAATCTGCTATTGCGTGGAAGTGATGGAGACAATGATATTTAATAATATAAGGAACCTGATAAACATCCGTCATAAAGAATATCTACAACAGCACGAAATAAGTATTACTTCATTCAAAAAATAGTAGCTGAAGATAGATAATGTATAATCTATCAGAATTCAATTCATAAAATATTATAACATCCAACCTGTAACCAAAACCAGCCTTCCTAAGCTCTTCCTCTGAAATCAATGACAGCTGCTCCAAAGTTGGAAAAGTATGGAATTTAAAACCTCCAACAGTCCCCAAGTAATTTCCCAGAGATGAAACATAGTTCACCATTTTGGTAATCCTTTGAATATTGTTATTAGAAGAACACAGAAACTGAATCAAACACTCAAGTGGGTCCTGCCTGAGAACCCGGGCACCATGCAAATGGCTCGCCAACTCGGCAAATCTGGCATCGGAAGTGGAAAACACCTTCCAAATTTCAGTAAGGGAAACATTTGCATTAAGAAAATCAAGCAAAGCCGTCCTAGCATTGTCCTCTGAATTAGTGTGATGAAGGCAATAACAAACGTTGCCGTTCTCAGTGTGCTTGAGGGACACAAGATGGGAGCCAACAACGCCGGTGTACTGTAAAGTTCCAGTCTCTTTCCATCGGAAGGTTTGGCCAGTGGGGAAAGTAAGGGGCAAATACAGCTCCGCCCGAGTGAAATTAAGAGGGACCCACTTCTCAGGGTCGGGTGCTGGAGATGCTTTGAGTGATTTGAGAATGGATTTTGGCTTTTTAGAGGAACCGCAGGTGATTGCCTTGGAGTGACGAATTTTGTGGAAAACTTGTGGAGTTGGAGGCGTTGACGGAGGTGGTGGCGACTTGGCGGAGGCAGAGAGAGCTGCAGCGGATCTCGTTCTCTTCATGACCTGGATTGGTCTCAGTGAGTGCATTCAAATGTCAGTGTCGCAGCTCTCCTCAACCTCCGGAATCCCCCGTGTGAGAAGAACGGAGGGAGGGAGGGACAGGTTAACTCCTTAACGGTTGAGCGGTTGCGGGTCGGATTACGGATGATTTGTTGCATCTATTCCCTTTGTAGCAATGATTAAAAACATTTTGGGCTTCAAAAGGTTTTTAATGGACCGAATCTTTCCGTAGCCCATTAATTTAACTACCTGTCCAGCCCTTTTGCTATTCCGGTCCTCAAAAAACTTTTGGGGTAAATAACAGAAAAGTCCACTCCATATGCCTAATCTTATATAATATTTACATTTTTTGGTGTTGATCTTATAATTTATTATATTAAATTTAATTTTACATTATAAAATTAAATAAAATAAATTTATAAAAATAATAATATTTATTAATTTAAATTATAAAATAATAATAGATCATATTTTTTTGAAAGCAATAATAAAACATTTTTAGATAAATAATGATGTTTTAATTAAATAGCTCGCCTTCCGTACAGGGATCGATTTGGGAAAACACCGACGGCACGTTAGGTTATTATATAAAGTACGTATAATATATTATTAATTATTATACTATTAATGATGCAAAACAAATTTCACAATTAGCAATTTGGTCCCTAATAGTATATTATATTTTATATAATTACATCATGTATAAGGAATGATTCAAATAGTAATTATACTGTGTGATATGCTCTTGAGTTAAATTAGTTACATCAAATGAAAGGACCATTCTAGTGCTTGTTATCCTTATGGGATCACATTTCATTTGATTTATTATTTTCCATTTAGTACATAAATGAACAAGAAATGCCTATTTTCTTGTCAAATCTAAGGAATATTCATTTTTGTGTTTCTAACTACTTGTGAGTTATGGATGATCTTGCACACTTGGATTGCATTGTCATCACTTGTTTATTTTTTAGCCAAATTAAGAATTATTTATTTTTTTGGTAAAATTGAGACATAAATGGAATCATCATTTTCTACAGCAAACATGCATATTTTCTAGTGTTGGAATTATGTTTGGACTACAATTATCATGATATCAAAAAGATGAAAAGAAAAAAAAAAAAGAGAATTGGTATATAAAATTGAAGGTAATAATTTTAGGAAAATATGAGAGATTAAGAGTTCACAAAACTTAATTTATATTGTTATTTTTTAATTTTATAATTTAATTTAACTTATACATTTAATAAAATTTAATTTTTAAAAATAACGAAACAGTTAAATTTAATTGATTCAGTGTATATCATTGTGCGCGACACAAAATGATGGGCACACACGAGAACCTTTTGTCAAGAAAATTGGAAAAAAGAAAGGCTGGCACGATAATACACTTGAACAGGCGCGTGTTAAGCACTCTCCCATGAGAACGCTGCGTTTCATGGACGTGCCAATTAACCTACGGCGCCAGAATTTTACAGTGCCCGTTTCTGGCGCATACGGAGGAAAAGCTCCACAATATATACATTTTTCCTCCCTATGCCAAACAGCCAAAATCAAAGCTCAGAAGCGGAGACAGGGAGAGCAGTGAGTGAGAAAGAATAGAGATCCTCATATATTTTCTCTTCTCCCAATCCCATACCCTTTGCGCCAATCAACGACCCCACAATCAAATTTCCCTCTCTCTCCCTCTACCTCCCTTAAACCTCTCCATACCATGCCAGCTTCCCCTTCCTTCCCTTCAGGTATTCACAAACCTAAATTCTCTCCCTCTCTAAATTCACACTTCTTCTTCTTTCTCTCTCTGCAATGTGAAAGCTGTAAATGCAATTTTTGCAATTTTGTTGTGTAATTTGATTTGAATTTCAATCTGTTATTTTCAATTTTCCGTTTTTTTTTTCCTTTCAGAAAACCGCACCAAATGGAGGAAGCGCAAGAGAGAATCCCAAATCGGCAGGCGTCAGCAGAAGCACGAGGAGGAAGACGACGAAGAAGAAGACCCCAATGGGGAGGACGACCACCTTGAGCGCGAGGATGATTCTGAGGACCAAGGTCACCACCATAATCCCCAATCCGGTTCCAATTCTCAAGCGCAGCTCGAGATCGAGGTCTTGTCCGACGACGGAGTCCAGATATCCCAGTTCCCTGTAGTGATAAAGCGCACTGTGAATCGCCCCCACTCTTCCGTCGTGGAAATTGTGGCTATGGAGCGAGCCAACGAGTCTGGGGACAACAAGGTTCAGTTGCAGAACCCTCCGTTTTTGGAGAATGTGTCCCATGGGCAGCTGCAGGCGTTGTCTTCCGTGCCCGCCGATAGTCCGGCTTTGGATCAGGACCGGAATGATGGCAGCAATTCGGCATATGTGATCACTCCGCCTCCTATACTGGAAGGCGGTGGCGTTGTTAAGCGGTTTGGGAGTAGGGTTCTTGTAGTCCCAATGCATTCAGGTTCTCTTCTCCCTTTTTCTCTCTTAATGTTTCCAAATTAATTTGCTTAAGTAGCTACTGGGTTTACATTTTTGTCAATTCGCTATAACTGACATGACTCGAATGGCCTAAGCAAGTGTCCCAAGCTTGCAAAGGCAGGGTAGTATTTCCAGATTCAATTTTGATATGGTATCCGTTATGCTTTGCTTGGCGAGATGTGAACTAGCGCATTTCTTAGAGCTATACAAAATAATGAATATTATTTAAGGCAACAAACCCATATCATATTTTTTTCTTGGACATTAAAGAAATTATCTTTTGTGCGCAATATTTTCTGCTCCTATTTGTTTGCAAGCCCGAGTGAACTGAGCTGACCTTAAGAGCATTCATAAAGAGATATAAGCAGGACTCATGAGAGTCTTTTTGTCTCTTTCCCTCTTTTGTTCACTAGTTTAAACCCGTATGTGAAGTTTTAGAAAATAGATTGATCTGTTCTTTGCACAGTTTGACATCTCCTGTTGCGGTGGCTTTGAAATTCTTACTTGTTTTTGATAGCAAGTAAAATAATTTGCCACGCCCCAAGCACCAAGCCCCCAACAATATGCTGGTTATTCATTTACTTTTCCGGGGTCTGTGGGGTGTAGTGTGAGTTTTTGAATTTTTTTTTTTTTAATCACAGTATACAAATAATTTGGGTTTCCCATGAGCAGATTGGTTTTCACCAGCCACAGTACATCGACTTGAGAGACAGGTGGTGCCACATTTCTTCTCTGGGAAGTCACCAGATCATACACCAGAGAAGTACATGGAATGTAGGAACTATATTGTTGCACGATACATGGATGACCCAGGGAAGAGGATTACAGTCTCTGACTGCCAGGGACTGTTAGTCGGTGTTGATAATGAAGATTTGACTCGAATTGTACGGTTTCTTGATCACTGGGGAATTATCAATTATTGTGCAGAGGTGCCAAGTCATGAGCCTTCGAAAGATATGTTTTTCCTAAAGGAGGAGATAAGTGGTGAGATCCGTGTGCCATCAGATGCATTAAAATCCATAGATAGTTTGATCAAATTTGAGAAGCCCAAATGTAAGCTTAAAGCAGATGATATATATTCATCGTTGACAACTCACAAAGTGGATATCTCTGATTTGGACGACAGAATAAGAGAGCATCTATCTGAAAATTATTGCAATTGTTGTTCTCGTTCTCTTCCTGCTGTACATTATCAGTCGCAAAAAGAGGTATGTTGGTTTGTTGCTTTGATCCTGTTCTTATGTGATCACTGTATCTAGGGTACTCTGGCCACCCAAAGCTTTTGTTATGTAGGTAATATGCTGGATGGAAAGATGAATAGGAAGTACCTCAGTTGTTCAATAACACCACCTGACAAGACATGAGCATGTATATGGAGTGACTGTGGTTTTATTATCCTGTCATCGCTGCATTAATAGTTCTGAAGCCATCCAATCTTATGTCATGTCAATGATATGTTAGATGAAAAGATGAATAGGAAGTGCTTCAATTATTGAATGACCCTATATGACCTCACATGAGTATGGAATGTTAAAATTGAATTTATGGTAGATATTATTGCTGGAGATGTATTTGAAAAAGAAGAAAGAATAACAGAAAAGATAAAACAAGCGAGGTTTGGTATGTCATATGAGGGCACATCTGGTACTGCAAAGTCAGGATGGCATTTGAAGGGATACAATAAACATAGTATGCTGATTATTTGTTCCTCACTTTTGAATCTGAGTGTTGGTCTATTGTGCTTGTCTGGTGTTATGAAAGTCTGCCCTCGTAGTAAATGGCCAGTGCTAAAATTGTTGTTGATGTCCATGATTTTTTGATTGTTATGTTTGTAGCATGTGAAAACTTTACAGTTCATCATTAATACGCTGGGAAAATGCGCTCATGGAAAACTATCTTTCATAGGATTAATGCATCATAATATTCTATAGGGTTTTGATCTGAACTTCTAACCTGAAGAGTGCAATTTATTGTGATTATGTGAATCAGTTTCAAAAGTGGTTCACTGGCTTTTTTGTAAGATGGCATATTGGGTGAGGTTTAAATGTTACATTATTAGACCTAAGACTGAGTTTTTTTTTTTTTTTTTCGGTTTTGCGAGTAAAGCGTTGTTTTAAAGTGAAGATTTGAAGGTATTAAACAAGAAATATATTAGTGTTTTGTTATCTCGATAGTTTTAAGATTAGTTGAGGCTTGGGGCATTAGATTACCATTACTTCTTTTAGATTCACTCCTGTACAAAACTGGTGCACAAAGAGCCACTAGTAATATATAAAAAAAGGAAAAATTAAAAAATAAAATTGAAAAACACCTTTGGGTTAGCTTTTAACTCCAAGAAATCTACATGAGACTCTTTTTGCTGGTTAGCCATGCTAAATTAAATTAGCAGCCCACTTTTTGCCACCTACTTAACTTTGTCGTTGAATGGTCTTCAATTTTTCTCTGAACTAACTTTCATACACTTTCACTTTCTTCCTGGCTTCCTACCCTGAATGGCCTCCGTCAATGTGGCTGTAATCCAATCCCAAATGCATATACCGTTGTTCATTTATCTTCATGTATTAACTGCACAAGAACTTGCTCATATGTTTTTGGTTCACATCAATGGCTCGTAGATTGCATCTTGTCAATTTTCAGCTAAAATGCTTGTGTTAGATGCTGTTAGAACTCTAGTCTTGATAATCAGGTCTTATTCAGACTTTAATGGAGCATGAGTCTTTTAAACATGATATAGTCTGACAGCTGATGAATAATTGCCACCTTTTGAAGGGGAGACAGTGCATGATTGTTTTACTGGCTAGTTTAGGTTCTCCTTTGCAGAGCTTGGTGCCCTATTTTAAAAGTTGTCTTGGCCCTGCAAGGAGACCTGTACCTGATGAATAGTACTCAATGTTTGTAACTTATTGTGCCATTATGATAGGATAAAGTAGTGTGCAGAATGTTCTTGAAGTTTTAATACTTTTTTCATGAAATGTAATAAGCATCTCTTGTAACAGGCTGATATTCTACTCTGCACCGATTGCTTCCATGATGGGAGATTTGTCATTGGTCATTCAAGCATTGATTTTGTGAGGGTTGATTCGACAAGGAATTATGGTGATTCAGATGGGGATAGTTGGACTGATCAAGAAACTTTGCTGCTGCTTGAGGCAGTGGAGATTTACCATGAGAATTGGAATGAAATTGCTGAGCATGTGGGTACCAAGTCAAAAGCACAATGTATTCTTCATTTTCTCCGTCTACCCATGGAAGATGGAAAACTGGAAAACATCAATGTTCCAAGCTCGTCATCCAATATGTCAAACAGAGATGATTGTGGTAGACCGCATTCAAATTTAAATGGGGATTCTTCAGGTCTTGCTTACTTATACTCTTAGGCCTTCTGCTCTCTATAATATGGTTTTGATTTCATATATCTGGTCTCACAGGGCTTTTCCGTCAAAGCATTGATTCTAACAGCAGGCTCCCTTTTGGAAATTCTGGAAATCCTGTCATGGCTTTGGTGGGTAACTGATAATGATATTCTCTAATTTCTTAATCAATTGAACAGTTCACTTAAATCATTTTTATAATGCTAGGATGTGATTATTGGTAATAATGAATGCATCCAAGGCACTTTGGAATAAGTTAGTCTTATTGATTGCCATACCTGCTTGACACAAGCAAGGGCTTTTGCACCCAAGCCCAACATATTCTAGAGCACTTTTTTTGAATAATCCCTGACATGTGTGCAAGTTAGTGATGCTCATGAAAGATGAGTTGAGATAGACTTTAATTCGGATACAGGGTCACAATTTCACAGCATATGAACTGTCTTTTTTATTCTGGAGTTTTTTGGGTTACCTGAATTCTTACACATCTGGTTTTTGTAAATAAATTCTAAAGGTTGCCTTTTTGGCCTCTGCTGTTGGACCAAGAGTAGCAGCTGCTTGTGCTCATTCAGCGTTAGCAGTATTGTCAGAGGATAATTCCAGTGGCGCATCACAAATTGAAGCACCGGGAAATGGTGACAGGTGAGTATAACTGTCAAAGCACTGGTAATTTTGTTATAAGTATGGCATGGACCAATCCCTTTGACATTGTCTTCAAAAAGAGAGGAAAATAACATATATCTCAGTTGCTTCATTATAATAATGATGTATCCGCTATCAAGTCATGTCTTGGCCTTAACTAGAATTGCAGAGATAGAGAGGAAATGTTTAATTCTTAGTAGAACTGTTGCATTTGTCATAGCTCGTTCTCAAAATTTGTGTGTGCTGAACTGAGATTTATTTCCTCCTTTTGAACTTCTAAAGCATAAATAATAGAGATGGTGGCTCTCATGGAGGACTTACAAACTCAAATCAGCAAAATGGTGAGTTATGCTTGTGGCTTTTTCTGTTACCAACATTTAATTTTACCCCATTCTCAAGTAGCGCTTATTTCTATTGTTTTCTTGATTTCAGAGGATAAGGCAAAAGTACTTGGTTCTTGGGGTCAAAATGAGGGTGTTGCCACCCCTTTATCTGCTGAGAAAGTTAAAGACGCTGCTAAGGTCGGCCTGTCTGCTGCAGCAATGAAAGCTAAATTGTTTGCAGATCATGAAGAAAGAGAAATCCAAAGGCAATGTGCTAATATGATTACTCATCAGGTATAGCAGTTGCTTTCTTTAATTTTTCTAGTACTCCCTTGCTTCAACTAAATTGTCAATATTGTTCTTCACTTCTCTTTCCTTGCCTATCTGGATGCGCATGAATGTATTGGTTACATGAAACAATTGAAGGGAACTTGAAACCAGGCCTTATGAGCTAGTATTCTCATTTCTTTATTTTATGTTGGTGGTTTGCTCTTATTGACACTTGACAGTTGAAAAGATTGGAGTTGAAGCTGAAGCAGTTTGCAGAAATTGAAACATTGTTGATGAAAGAATGTGAACAAGTGGAGAGGGCAAGGCAGAGGTTTGCTGCTGAAAGGGCCCGTGTTATATCAGTTCGGCTTGGAGGTGGAGGAGCCACACCTCCAATTAATGTTTCAGGCGTTGGTCCTTCCATGGTTAATAACAATAATGGCAACAGTAGGCCACCAATGATATCTGCTTCTCCTTCACAGCCCAGCATCTCAGGTTATGGCAATAACCAACCAGTTCATCCTCATATGTCCTATGTCCCACGGCCTTCAATGTTTGGATTAGGACAAAGGTTGCCCTTATCTATGATACAGCAATCACAATCAGCTTCTTCAAATGCCATGTTCAGTGCCCCTGGCAATGTGCAGCCTACTACCAACCATCCATTGTTGAGGCCTGTATCAGGGACTAATTCTGGTTTAGGTTAGTTAGGGAAATAGATGTACGTTTTGGACCTTCACGGTGCAAATTTTATTTGTTCATTGTTATTAACAGTGAAGAGCAAGCAAGTTAGGTAGATGTGTCAAGAAAATTAGTTTCCAGAGCCTGTAATTGATTGCAGTTGATTATGGAAGTGTTGCTTAAAGGAAATAAGTGATGTTTGGTTTTCTTCAAAGTTTAGTTTTTCCCTCGTGGTTCTGTATTTTTAGGACCATCAGATTTTTATAGTCATTGATAAGAAATCTGGTTGAGTTAGCTTATGCAATGACAAATATAAATCCGGAAGAATCAGGCTCAGGCCTAGGTGATTAATATCTCTACTGCCTGTGATGTTGTAAAGTTTAGTTCATGTTTCTTGGTTCCACCTTTATTATGCTTTTGATGACATGGGCACAGCCTGGAAAGGAGACACTATGTATTCCTTGTACCAAAGAGGAATTAAAAGAGGAAGAACTGGAGAGTTACTCTTTTTGTTCTTCAAAGAAGCTTCTATTGTCTTTCTAGTATGGCCCGTTCTAATTTGTCATTGGACCGTAGAATGTTTTTATTTGTTTTAACTTTTTCTTTTTGAATGATAGAATTTAATGTTATCATTTATTTTATGTAATCGACTATACTTAGTGCAATAAGATTTTTTTTTTTTGGTTATGTCTATCCTTTTGTAGCCGTACGCTCTAATAGCAGGAACAAAAATAGAGGGACCAAATTGAAAAGTGGTATATGCTTTAGGGAAAAGGAGTCGTTTCTTATTACTTATGCTGAAGCTTTTGTTCATAAATTTTCAAGGCCATACGACCAATAGCTTCACCCTTACTTAGCCACTTCTGCAATAAACTACAACAAAACAAGATGAGCTTGCATCTTTTATACTACTTCTTATATAGTACATACAACTTGCACAAACAGCCTTTGACATTGAGATCACTTTAGGAGAAGACCCCACCAGTTCCCGGAATTATAGTCACCTTTCAACCAAGAATTCGAGAATCAAAGAGCCCAAAATGCCCATTGCGCATGAAATAAATTGAAGGCAATCTAGAACTTCCTGCGAGCGGGAAAAAACACCTTGGTTGGTGATGCACCTGGTTCACGAGTCCCCTATTCTGGTAATGGGATATTGGCTAAGTCTTCTCTGTAAGGAGCATGACTCAACTCTAAGTGCCCATCGGGATTCATAAGCTCGTTTTCCATGTGGGTTTGCATTGCCGGGTCGTTCTTTGTCTCAATAAATGTCTTAACAGTATCTTTTCTGAAGGTTAAGTAGAGAACCGAAATGATATAGATTGCCATTAAAGGAAACACTATGATTCCAATAAAAACATTTGCCACCTTTGGTAGATTGCTATGGATAAGCCAACCCACGAAGCCTGTGCTGAGGTAGTACACATTGATGCCAATGATTCCAAATCCCAGGATCCATGAAATGACAATTATCTGCCTCCAAATCAATTTTGTCAAATTTCATTCAATTTACATTTTTTTAAGTGACAAGCCACTTTATATTCACATAAAATTTTAGGTATAAATTTAAAATTTTTTTAAAAAAATTGAGACAACAACAAGTGTGATTATTTTGAAATATTCTTAATAATCTTACGCTATAAATATCATCAATTATTCTTATAAATTAAATCTTATTATATATTTATTTAAAAAATATAAATTAATGAATTTATTAAATGTCTTAAACTCATTTATTAACTTAATAACTATAATAATTTAAAATAATTTGTGAAATATTGATAACCCATTTTAGTGGGTTTTTCTTATATATATATATATATATATATATTGGGATTGTATTCTATAAAGTATATAAATGAGAGAAGAGAACAACTCACAATTATAGAATTCTTGTGAGGTCCCATTTTGGTACTGCTGCTACTAAACTTTAGCAATGGAATTAAAGCAAATGGAAGCTCAAATGAAAGTATCATCTGCAAAACCATCCTTTATTATTATATAAGCGCAAATTAAATGCATAGAAAAATAAAATTTAATTTTTGAAAGGAAAAAAAAAAGATGATAATATTTTTGGAGTACAAACTGATGCAATGATAATTAGCCGGCCTGCCCCAGAAGAACCACCAATAATGGAGACAATAAGACTTGGGGTTATGGCAATAGACCTAGTTATCAAGTTCCTAATCCATCTTTTCATCTTGAGGTCGAAAAAACCCTAACAGAACCAAACAACTAACCATTAATTAATGAGTTAATGAAGCTTTACCACAATGTAATTCCACTTAAATGGAATGAATTAGAAGAATCAAATGACCTGCATGATGTACTGCCCTGCATAGGTGCCAGTGATGGCAGAGCTTTGTCCTGAGGCAAGTAGGGCTATGGCATAAATGGTTGAGCTGGACCGTCCCAGCACATTCTAAAATCAATGAACATCAAGATATTGTGTGAGACTTACAACTGCATCATTAGGATTATTTTTAGAGTAATGATATGTGAATAATTCTTTTTCACAATATTATACACAAATTGTCACGTTTTAGTCTTTAAATTCAATTGGCCTTACTCAAAATTAATTCTGGTGAGACCAATTAAACAAAATAGCCACATGATAGTTTGTGTACAAATTAGGCACTGAACACTGCACTTGCGCGGGCAACACCCGTGTTGGTGTGCAGGCCTACTTCACTACAGCAGCAGGTTGACATCAAAATAGAATTGAAGTTGGACGAAACGATCAGCAATTTTCTGACCAACTTTAATATAAATGTGGAGTATAGACTATGGAAATAGAGATTATGTACATATGATTATTCTTTTTTTTTAGTATTATATGATTGGATTATAGCAACTCATGCAGTGAATTAAATGGAGAACCTGGAGAAGGAAAGAAGCTGAATTAAGGGTAAGATCGTTGCATTGTTCTGAAATTTCATCGGAAATGTTGTTGGCAGAGCAAACAGTGCCCGATACAGAAACTACAGCAACGTTGATTAGAAATGCTACAAACAGTGCAAATCCACTCTCTATCAGGAAGAATCTACATGCATCCTGCATAATTAGGAACAATATGAGCCTATATTTGATTAATTAAAGACAGTTAGCCCTTCAATTAAAAACAAGTAGTGCTAGTTACACAAAAGTTAGATCTTAGATGCTCAGCCATCGTAGAATCTACATACATTGATGCCACGCGCAGAATTTGGCACTTTTCTAGAGAGCACAAGGGCAGAGTGGAGGAAGAGGTTGTGCCTGCAATTTGTCAACGTAAAAATGGAGTGAATAAAATTAAATGACCATTCAGGGAAAAAAGTAAAAGGGTTTTTAATGGTAACCCTAAATAACAATACTAAAAAAATTAAAGAAGAAAGGAACATTTAATTTTTATAAATATTTTTGTAATGTGTTAATTTGTTAGATCTAAATTTTATAAAATTTAGTTTGTAAAAATAATAAAAATAAAGAAGAAAATACACCACAAAATAGTTTATGGAAGAGGTGGAAGATTACGGCATGATAAGGGCACCAAGAAGGGCAATGGCGTCGCCGGTGGCTCCTTGACCCGAGAGTTTGGGCACAAACATTCCCTTTAAAACAGCAGAAGCTGAGGGTTTTACATAGCCCATTTCCCCAAAGAAGCATCCAGCCATTATAAAAACCAAAATTGCTATAAACATTTCCAGCTTCCTTACCTGTCCGAACACCAACAAGATTTAGTAATTATTATTTTAAAGGAGTAACAATGCTTAAAAGATTAAAGACTTTTAGTAGCTGAAACTTTACTTATTAGAAAGTTATTAGAGATATTAAAGTAGAATAATTTTGTTGGGTTGATCTATGTTATTCTCTCTAAGAGGTAAACTAAGTTTATATTTTTTTTATTCGTAAAAAATATAAATTAATTTATTTTATTTTATTTTATTTATAAATCACAATAAAATAAAACGAATCAATTTATTTATATGTAAAATTAAATAAACTAATTAAATTATCCCACTTTACTTAAAAGATAAATTTAATTAGTACTTTTTCAATTCATTAAAATTGTAAACTAACCCATCATACACTATTTAATCGTAGTTTGATATAAATTAAAATAGACTAATCTATTTTATCATCTCTAGATGTTATGTACGGACGACTTTTTACAAAATCATTACTCTCTCATAAGTCATTATAATTACAAATTGGACCCAATTTGACTTCTTCTAAAAAAGCTAAGATCATAGCTGCTAGCATAATCTATATATTTAACAATAAGTATTTTTATATTTAATCATATGAAATTGTGTCATTGCATGTGCTGTAAAATGATAATTTAAGCAGGTCATTTTGCTTCAAAGCATCAAACAAGCAGACCGAAAATCACCACCTAATAATATATAGGAGCAGTTTTACATGAAAGGAAAAGCAACTGTAAGACCTATTAATGGGATTATTTTGCAAAAAAAAACGAAATATTTTTGGGAAAAAAAATCAATCATAATCCTGCTGGAAACAGATGAGAAGATCATTCCTTTGTATCTTACAATTTTACAGTACCGTGTCATGCACATACTGACAATCAGCCATGCATTACGGCTTAAATTTGCAGGCGAGACACGCATACGTTCTGTTCTATATAGTAACAAACATTGATACAAACCAGAAGTAGAAAGAAATGAATTTAATATATATATATATATATATATCTTAAACTTAATGAGCCTAATTTCTTTCGGTATTTAGAGCTAAAGAAGTACCCCAAATCTCTGAAGACCCAGAAACAAGAGAGTGCTCAAGCCAGTCAAAAGAACTCCTGCCCATACTGGGATGTGGAAGAGTATGTTCAAGGCAAATGCTGTACCAATCACTGCATGATGTAAGTTAATTAATGATTAGAGAACACTTAATTGGGACCAATACGAAATGGGTCTCTTTTTTGGGTGTTTAATTTCATGGTTTTGGAAGGGCAGAAGGAGATTTATAAGAGTACTTACTACTTAGGATAATAGAAGTTAGAAAAACAATACCTTCGGGTATGTCAGCGGCTATTACGGCAACCTCGGCTAGCAACCATAAACAGTACTTCACAAATAATGGGTACTCGGCTTTACATAATTCAGAAAGGTGCTTCCCTGTATATTTCAAATGATCAAAGGAAAACAGGCAAAGTACAAAAAGTAAAAATAATCTCCTTTTAATCCTCTTGTTGGTAGAAATATATGTTTTCTTTGGGGCGTCTTAACGTACCAGTGGTTACGCCAAGATTTGCAGCCAGTGATTGGATTATGAGTGCAAAGATTAGCCCAATTAGTATCACCCACAGCAGCTGTTCATGGTAATAACAGGACAGTGAACATAATTAGTCTAAGATATGCCAATATTTCTCAGACATGGACAGAAATGGAGGATAGTGTTTTTGATCTTTAAGGTAAAATTATTGGTTTGTGTTGTTGAGTTTGTTGCTTGCTCTGTACCTCATATCTGTGGGTAGCTCCAGCTTGCAGATCCGTTTCCACTGTGATTATGGTAACAATTATATAGCCCATTAAGCAGACTAACAGAGAGACAAAAGGGCAGATATATAGATACAGAGGTAGAGACATTACAGTTTCCAGGATCAAGGTAGGCCAAGGAGACGAGGAAACCAGGTCCTACGTATGACAGAAACTTCCTCCACCCAGGTTTCTGTGTCATTACAAGTTCAGAAATCAAAATCCTAGATAAATGATTGATAATGAAGCTATCTGGCTAGCCAGTGCTAAAACTAGGTAGAAACCCATTAGCGTGCACCAAAAGCTATGTAACACCTCAAGCTTTGAAGGGCAAAACTAATTAGAGACAAAGTAAAAACACACCCCATGATTTGAGCCTACAACATAATCAGAAGGTGCGTTGAGGTTGTTAGATGGGGTCACATTGACGGCTGCTATGCGGTTGCTACCACCTCCATCCCACTGCTGCTGCTGCTGCATGCTTTCCATTTCTTTCACTTTCCTTTCCTCTTTTTTCACACTTTAACTCGCTCCACTCTCTCCGTGTGGTTGTTTTTGGTTCAGCTGCAATGAAGAATGAACAACAAGGTGGTGTGTATTTATAGTAAAAGCCACACTGATTTGTGCACACACATAATCTCTTTATTCTTTATTTCTCCAAGAAACAAACAATTCTACAGTCATTTCCACGGCTTAAAAGCTAAAATTTCTACCTCAATCCGTATCTACCGAACGACATAAGTTGTGGTTTAGGTGTGGAATATCTTTAATTTTGTTATAATATTAGGCAATTTCATTGAAAATTAGTACACACATTGCTTTTAGGCAATTTGCTTTTCATAGTGTGATTAGGATTCTCACTTCACAATGAGTCGCTATGAAAACCCCAAATGTATTTTAATTTGGAGGAGTGGGCCCAAGAAAAATTATTTAATTAATAACCTCACTCATGTAAATGTGGACATTTTTGTAGTCCATTTTAGTGTTTGAGTAGGATTATTTTATATATGACACTATAATTATGATGATATGAATTGTATAGTCTGTATTTTATATAATTAATTTTTATTTAATAGAATTTAAATTATTAAATTTCATATAATTATTTACATGACCCAACTTATCTAATAATTATCCTCTTCTATTATAAAAATTTCATAAAAAACTGAATTTGAGAACATAATTTTCCCAAATTATATAGTTATCAAGGGATGAAATAGAAATAATAATTAAGATAAAAATGTTCTTATATCAAAAAGCTTACACCATTCTCATATTTCATGGAATGAGTTATTAGATCATTTGAGTTATGAGATTTTATAAATGTAATAGTTTAAAATATATATTTTGTTAAGTAAAAATTATATAAGTATAAAAATATAAAAATAAAAAGGCTATGTGTGGTTAGCAATTTTGATATAAAAAAAGACAAAAAAAAAAAAGAAAGACTGTAATAATTAATAAAAAATAATAATTTTACGTGTGTGCTTTAAAAAAATTGAAAAAAAAAAAGGAGAAGAAAAAATGTATGTAGAATTATTGTGCACAAATATTAATGCCCTCATTAACACATCATTTAATTAAAGTATGAAGCTACTAACTAATGGCTATACCAAACTAATAAGGTGTTGACGCAGCATAAGCTAGTTATATCTTACGTTGAAATCTAAGTTAAATGTTTGAGTTTGAATTTTAAAAATTCTCTTTATTAAAAAAGATAAAATTATACAACTTTAAACTTCAGTCAAAAATAAACCACATAGAACTTTATAAAAAATGAATGAACAAGAGAAATAAATTATAGCACACACAAATTAATTAACATATCTCAATGAAAGGAAAACATCATGAATCATGTCAAAACAAAAGACACAAAGAAATAACAAAAGAAGACAATGCAAATAAAATACATTTTCCTTAATTTAATGAAGTCATTGTCAAACTAAAAATATCATGAATCATGTCATAAGTTAGTCTTATAATTAATTACAATTCTATATCTATATATAATATTAGAACTTAACTGCACATAAAAGGCATGAAACGAAACTCTTTAGTGTCCAAGATGCCTTCACCAGCTGTTCATTACTGTTTATGTCTAACATCTTCTATCTCAATTTTTTTTTTATATTAGTGACTTTGATTTATTTTTTAATTTTTATTTAAATACATTCTATAAACTTTTATTAATTTTTTTTCTTATTTTTATAACTATCTTTCTTACAGTATTCTTTATCTTTAAATTTCAAAAATAAAAAATTTGTCCGTCCTTCTCCTATACGCATTTTGGTTTGTGTTTTACTGATTTATTTTTTTAATTTTTATATGCATACCTTTTTAAATAAGATAATCTTATGTAGTTTTCTGCCTATGATCAAAAACAGAAAAGTTTTTTTTCACATAAAGAAAAGAATTAATTTTTTACAAAATTAATTGATAAAAAATTATGAATTTATCGAATTTTATAATTTTATTTTGTTTATAAAATATAATAAATTTAATAATTTATATTTTTTTAGACAAATTTATAATAAAATTAAATATATAAAAATAACATGACTTAAACATACAAAAAAAAAACCTCACATATTAATAATTTCTTAGTTTTAAATAAGATTATTATTATGGTGACGGGGTGGTTACTCCCGGTTTGCATGAAACAGGCCGGCGACCACTCACTCGCACAATGTAGCATTTTAGGCTTCAGCGAGAGTTATCCCAAATTCAATGATAGCAAAAGAATAGGATTTAGTCAACACTTTGTTTTTAAGATTTTAAAAAAAAAAGTTAACACTTTTAACGCTACTGAAATATTTATTTATTTTTTAAAATTTTTTTACATTCTTAAATGTAAATTTAAAATTTCATATATATTAAATAATTTATTATTTTAATAAAAAATTATGAGAATTGAAAGCCTTGTCCTGTCCTGCAAATTAAAGGCCTCTTTTTCTTTGGTGAATAACAAATTAAAGCCCTTTGATCTTTAACTTGGTACGTTTTCACCACAGTTAGGGAAGAAGTCATACAAATGAATTTGTGAGTTCATGCATATTTTTTTACCATAACTGTAAAAAAGAGTTAGAGAGATAAAAAATAAAATTAAAAAAGAAAAAAATTAAAATTTATATATTAAATTATAAAAAAATAAAAATCAGAAAATCTGGATGCAAGAGCGCAACACATCAATATTAGAATGATAGAAAAAATACAGCTTGTGAAGATAGATTTCTGATCCTTCCCAAATTATACATCATTTTGTTTCGTACCCTTTTTAAATCCCTCCCAGATTTTATTTCCCTTCCCCATAAAACCAAAAAATAAATAAATAAAGTCTGTTAATAGAATAAAATCGGAAAATTATTAGCCCACTAAATTTAAGTTCACAATATCTTAACTAATAAATGAGAATAGTGAAAATTTTGAATTTTATAATTATGAGATTATTTAAATTTTTTAAATAAATATTTAATAAGATCTAATTTATAAAAATAATAAAATCAATAAAAGTCATTGGTTCAAGTATGAATAAGTAAAAATTCAAACTTTCAATTTTTGGTACATGTATGAAGTTCATTTTAATTAGAGTAAAAATGGGTCTAATTTGTGCAGCACTCTACATAATTTTTGACCCACAAAAAATGTGACTCAATTCAACTTCTATTAGGGAAATATTAGTACATATTTAAGAGTTTAATTGCAAGGCAAAGCAGGCAACGGGTATTGATAACCCTGGTTTGAACTTCTTTTGGGGAAATATTAGTACATGTTCAAGATTCTAATAGTGTAGCTGGCACCTTAAAGGCATTCAGTTATTATTTTTGGATAGTGTCTTTTTAAAATTTTAGATTTCATTCTAAAATCTTATATGAATTTTAAATAATTTATAGTTCTCATTATTTAAAAAAAAAAAGAAAAAAAAGAGAGGTTAGACGTTCAAACCAAATTAATAAGAACGTGATAGTCCAACTGTTGGTAAGCATCAACAAATTATTGCAGTGCGTAACAGAACAATCTGACTAAAAGAAATGAAGTGATGTCCACTACAAGACAGATATAAGTTGCATAATTATAATGGTTGAGAAATTTTGCTAAGCAACATTGACAGTACTCTTGTAGTCTTATATAAAGAAGCCATGAGTGAGGTCAATTTGCTAAGCAACATGGATAAGTAAAAATTTAGCCTTTCAATTTTTGGTACAAGCATGAAGTTTGTTTAACTAGAATTGTCAAAATAGTTTTAATTTGCGCAACATCCTATATAAAAGGTAAAATAAATATATATTTTTTTACTCACAAAAAAATATAATTTGATTTGATTTACTTTGTTTAATTTGCAAGGTATAGTAACCCTAATTTTATATATATAAAATACATTAACTTACAAGATAGGTATATATTTTCTTAATTCGCTTTATCTTATTTAATTACAACATAAATGAACAACTGGCATTGATAACCTTAATTTTAACTTTTTTTCGGAGAATACTAATATATATTCAATAGTTTAATAGTGTGGTTGGTACCTTAAAGGCATTCAGTTACTATTTCTGAATTTTTTTTCTTTCTAAAATTTTAGTTTTCAATCTAAGTTATATGGAATTTAAATAACTTGTCGTTCTCATCATAAGAAAACAAAGAAAACGAGATTAGACGTTCAAACTAAATTAATAAGAACGTCATAGTCCAACTATTGGCAAGCATCTACAAATCATAGCGGTGCGTAATGGAACGATCTGACTAAAAGAAATGAAGTGATATCCACTAGAAGACAGGTACAGGTTGCATAATTATAATGGTTGGGAAATTTTGCTAAGCAACATTGACAGTACTCTTATAGTCTTATATGAAGAAGGCATGAATAAGGTCAAGTTGCATGCCTCTTCTCCAAGTGTACGAGTCAGGTTTAGCATAATCATGCCACTATTAGTTCATTATAATCATTTTTTCTGTCGGTATGGTTTTGTGGCTATATCATGTATCATTAATTAGTTTCATTATTTATATATAAAGCAGTGTTTTTCCCTTTATATTGGGCGATTAGTATCAATTTTTTTTTTCCAATGATTGGTTAGTATCAATTTCAGTTCCATAGAATTAATAATTAGAGCAAGACCTACATAATTATTAGAAATAAATAGCTTCCATTAAGACGGGTGTTATTATGGCATAATGGTTTAGGGACTATTTGATTTTGTAATTTAATGTTTAATATGTAAAATTTAATAAATTTAAAATTTTAATTTTTTAAATTAATATTTAATTAATTTTGTGTAATAAGATTGTAACTATTAACAGTCATTTTATTATTTTATTAAATATTTAACATAATTTTAATTATTTTCGTTAGAAAAGAATTTGGTAACTCTTGTACGTTATGGCTTCCCAAGTAGAAGCTAGCTATATAACTTTTGAGTCTTGCTCTTACGGACTCGGGTGCATAAATAATATTGCGCACCCGAGACATGGCCTATAAAAGATTGAGGAGTATATGGTCAAATCATGGAGTTGCAACCAGAGTAGTAAGTCTTGCTAAATGCGAAGTTACAGGACATTGATGAAAATATAACTATTCAATCGTTTCAATTAAGATAAAAACATTTAAATATTAAAATAATAAAATTGATAGTTATAGTTTCGCTTATTTTTATAATTTTATAATTTTTATATTTATATTTTATATAATTTTTATGATTATTAAATTTTATATATTAAGTCTTAAAATTAATTAATTTAATAAATTTTATATTAAATTAAGTATTTTACTTTTATAATAAATGTGAAAATAATTTTTTTTAAGCCTTATAGTTATATTTTATATCTACTTTTTGTATAATTATTATTATTAATTTCACCTATGTGTACATACAATGAAAATGCTACATCAATTTTATTATTTTAAAGCAAAATGATTATTTTAAAATCATCAATAAATTTTATTCACCTAATTAGAAAAATAAGTGTGCTTTTAGTTTAAAAATTCATTTATTAATTGAAACGATTGAATAGTCATATTTTCATTGCTGTCCCGTAACTTCGTATTTAGCAAGACTTACTACTCTGGTTGCAAGTCCATGACTTGACCATATACTCCTCAATCTTTTATAGGCCACGTTTCGGGTGCGTAATATTATTTATGCACCCGAGTCCGTAAGAGTAAGACTCATAGCTTTTTTATGACAATTAAAGTGGGTAAGGAACCATCATTGTATCGCATGGGATTTTTTTTTAAGGTTGAGATTTTTAATTTTTATTTTTAGTTAAATTTTAAAAATTAGAGAATTTTCTTAGTTATGAGTTTTATTATTTATTTTATTAATTTTATAATTTTCTTTAAAATTTATTTTTTTATCCATCACACCCTTCAAGAAATTTAGATTCTTATATTTAAATTTTTATATTTATTATTCTCTGACTTTAATTACTTTTTATTTATTTCTCTAATTTATATGTAAATTTATTTTGTAAATCTCATTTTTTTATTAATTTTTTTCTTAAGTTTATATATATCTTTTTTTACTATATCTCCTATTTTTGAATTCTAAAAATAAGGTCTAGATTAGAGGTGTGCATATCACATGACTCATACAATCATATTTTGATTAATAATAAATTATGTTTTTCTTGTTAAATCTAATCAAGACCTAATTAATCTAAACTCAACTTGTATATATTTTCAATCAAATTTAAGTCATAAATTCTAAATTAGAATTTTTTCCATATGATCAATTTTTTTCTTCAACTAAACCCATGCACACCCCTAATTTGATTGCCCAAACCCACATTGTCCCACACTTTGGTTGGTTAGCCACATTCTAGTAGCTTAAGCTTTCAACTATATGAGATTAAAGTCAAATAGAGATAAGGTGAAAGAAAATGATGTGTTTATGTAGTTCTGTACACTATATATATACTTATAAAAATAAATTAAAAAATAAAAATATGAAAAAATATATAAAATTTATATATCTAAAAATATATATAATAAAATCCTAAAATAAAATACCTACCCACTAAAGACCAACCATTATATTATCATTATCTTGGGGGAAAGAGGACTGACTAAAGTCAAATACAGAGACGGTGAAATACCCACCAGTTAAAAGATCAACCATTATATTATCATTATCTTGGGAAAAAAAGATTTGGATTTCTTAATTAACTTTATTTCTATCTTTTTATTTGACACATTATATTATCATTATCTTGGGAAAAAAAGAATTGGATTTCTTAATTGACTTTATTTCTATCTTTTTATTTGGTACAAATATTTAGGTTGGGAATTTTTTTTACTAATATTTTTTTATCTTAATTTTATTTTGATTTCTCATTTAAGTCACTTTAACATTTAATTGTTGAAAGTTAGGGGATCCATGAGAGCTTCCAAATTTCAAATTTTCCACCTAATTTAGCTACTAAACAAATCAACTATCTTTGAATCGGATAGAGATTCTTTATTTTTAAAATCTAAAGATAGGAAAGAAAGGAAGAGAAATATAGGTATACAATTTAAAAGAGATAAAGTTAATAAAATATAAAAGTATAACTTACCAAATAAATTTTAATAAAAATTAAAAAAAGACAAATAAAAAGCTATTAAAATTCAAAAAAAGATAAAAAATACAGGATTCAAATCCCTTCGAGTTATCTCGTTATGAGAAAAAAAGAAGCAATCTTCAATTTAGTTGCTGTTGCTAAAGTCCTAAGTCACCAAATAACCCATGAGCGTTGGAGTTGTTGTTTAGTTCGAGTTAACTCGATTGGTTTCAGTCCAAATTTATTTTAGGTTGAACAAAGTTTGGATTTGTTGGATAAAAAAAATGCAAATCTAACTTTGACTTTATCAGTTACAGGTGAAAACGAATTTGTCTAACAAATTAAACTTCAACTTGAAACAAAATGAAATTACATAATTTACATGTCATGGGTGTATACTTATTTAATTATTATAAATTAATAAATTACATACTTACAATTTAATTACAAAAAAGTATAACTCTATAAAGTTCAATCAAAGCAAGAATTATATCTCCATAAAAGCAAAATAGCAAAACATTAAAAACAAAATAACTAATTAATAATTGTAATAACAAAGTAAATAGTTACAGTCACAAGGAAATACGGAATATTATTTTGTTTACAATTAAAAACGGAGAATGTTTCTGCTAAGTCATTAAAATTACATTGACTGCGTTTTTCAAATTTAATGTACAGTATTTTTTATTACTTTTACTCTTTTTTTACTGTTGAAATTAAATTTATAATATAAAAAATAAAAATTATAAGGAAAGCGTAATCCATGAGACGTAAGCCTAACACGGTTGACTAAACACACACACACACTTTCATTAATTTGTTTCATTATATATATATATATATATATATATATATGTAGCAGTGTTTTTCCCTTTATATTGAGCGATTAGTATCAATTTTTTTTTAAATGATTGGTTAGTATCAATTTCAGTTCCATAGAATTAATAATTTGATCAAGACCTACATAATTATTAGAAATAAATAGCTTCCATTAACACGGGTGTTATTATGGCATAATGGTTTAGGGACTATTTGATTTTGTAATTTAATGTTTAATATGTAAAATTTAATAAATTTAAAATTTTAATTTTTTAAATTAATATTTAATAATATTTAATTAATTTTGTGTAATAAGATCGTAATTATTAACCGTCATTTTATTATTTTATTAAATATTCAACATAATTTTAATTATTTTTGTTAGAAAAGAATTTGGTAACTCTTGTACGTTATGGCTTCCCAAGTAGAAGCTAGCTATACAACTTTTTTATGACAATTAAAGTGGGTAAGGAACCATCATTGTATCGCATGGGATTTTTTTTTAACGTTGAGATTTTTAATTTTGATTTTTAGTTAAATTTTAAAAATTAGAGAATTTTCTAAGTTATGAGTTTTATTATTATTTTTATTAATTTTATAATTTTCTTCAAAATTCATTTTTCTATTTATCACACCCTTCAAGAAATTTGGATTCTTGGGTTTAAATTTTCTATCTTTATTATTTTCTGACTCTAACTACTTTTTATTTATTTTTCTAATTTATATATAAATATATTTTGTGATTTCATTTTCTTTATTAATTTTTTTAATTATATATATATTTTTTATATTTTTTATTTTTGAATTCCAAAAATAAGATCGAGGAGGACAAATCACACAATTTGTGTAATCATATTTTAATCAATAATAAATTATTTTTTTTGTCAAATTTAATTAAAATTTGACTAACTCAAACTCAATTCGTACATATTTTTAGTCAGATTTAAAACAAAAATTTCAAACCAAAATTTTGCCAATATGATCAATTTTTTTCTTCAACGAAAACCATGCACACCCCTAATTTGAATCCCCATGTCCTCATTGTCCCACACTTTGGTTGGTTAGCCACATTCTAGTAGCTTAAGCTTTCAACTATATGAGATTAAAGTCAAATAGAGATAAGATGAAAGAAAATGATGTGTTTATGTAGTTCTGTACACTATATATGTACATATAAAAATAAATTAAAAATATAAAAAAATATATAAAATTTATATATCTAAAAATATATATAATAAAATCCTAAAATAAAATACCTACCCACCGAAGACCAACCATTATATTATCATTATCTTGGGGGGAAAAGCAGTGACTAAAGTCAAATACAGAGGCTGTGAAATACCCACTAGTTAACGATCAACCAATAGATAATCATTATCTTGGAAAAAAGAATTGGATTTCTTAATTGATTTTATTTTTATCTTTTTATTTGGCAGAAATATTTAGGTAGTAAATTTTTTTTACTAATATTTTTTTATCTTAATTTTATTTTTATTTCTCATTTAAGTCACTTTAACCTTTAATTGTTGAAAGTTAGGGGATCCATGAGAGCTTTCAAGTTTCAAATTTTCCACCTAATATGGCTGCTAAACAAGTCACCTATCTTTGAATCGGATAGAGATTCTTTATTTTTAAAATCTAAAGATAGGAAAGAAAGGAATAGAAATATAGGTGTAAAATTAAAAGAGATAAAGTTAATAAAACAAAAAAGTATAACTTACAAAATAAATTTTAATAAAAATTAAAAGGAAACAAATAAAAATATATTAAAAATCAAAAAAAAAATACAAGATTCAAATCCCTTCGAGTTATATCGTTACGAGAAAAAAAGAAACAATCGTCAATTTAGTTGCTGTTGCTAAAGTCCTAGGTCACCAAATAACCCTTGAGCATTGGAGTTGCTGTTTCGTTCTAGTTAACTCGATTGGTTTCTGTCCAAATTTACTCTAGGTTAAACAAAGTTTGGATTTGTTGGATAAAAAAAATATAAATCTAACTTTGAATTTATCAGTTACAGGTCAAAACGAATTAGTCTTACAAATTAAACTTCAACTTGAAACGAAATGAAATTACATAATTTACATGTCATGGGTGTATACTTATTTAGTTATTATAAATTAATAAATTACATACTATAATTTAATTACAAAAAAGTATAATTCTATAAAGTTCAAACAAAGCAACAATTATATCTCAATAAAAGCAAAATAACAAAACATTAAAAACAAAATAACTAATTAATAATTGTAATAACAAAGTAAATAGTTACAGTAGCAAGGAAATAGGGTATATTATTTTGTTTACAATTAAAATCGGAGAATGTTTCGGCTACATCCTTAAAATTATATTGGCTGCGTTTTTCAAATTTCATGTACAGTTATTTTTTATTGATTTTACTCTTTTTTACTGTTAAAATTGAATTTATAATATAAAAAATAGAAATTGTAAGGAAAGCGAGCCCATGAGACGTAAGTTTAACACGGTTGATTAAAAACACACACGCAATGAAGCTCCACCATTGCGGCACCTGTGGTGTTGCTGCATAACTGGGTGCCCTCTGACCTTTGGTCTTCTTGTTTTTTGGCAGATGACGGCCTTTCTGAATGTACTCCCGGGTATTTCTATCTCTCGAAAGGAAGTGATGGGCATCTCAAGACTTCCTTCTGCTTTGATCAATCTAGGTATCTCATTAGTTTCTTAGTAATTAATTTTGCCTTCCCAAATCCAAAAAGGTAATGAATTTTGAGTCAATTTTACGAAAGAAACGATTTTTCTCCCGGGGCCTTGATATTGAGCTAATGAATTTTCTTTTTATTGTAACTTAGGTCTTCCCAAGCAACTGATCTTTATAACTGAAGATGAGAAACTGTCTCTAAGGATATTGGTTACTGATAAATTACACTTGAAATAATTTCATTTTGGATTTATGACATGGAAACTCTATATAATCATGTACTCAAATAAAAGAACAAAAATAAAATATTTAGGCTGATTCGGATCAATTCGGGCCAAATTCGGTATGAGCCAAAAATTGAAAGCTCTAACCCTTTTAAAGAAGTGTTTAGTACCAGACCAACCAATCTAACGGAACAAGCCAAAAACGATAGCTCTAACTAGTGGTATCTGCTCATTCATAATTAAGCCTATTTTACTTTTGCATGGTCACTTGGTGCTTATCCAACTAGTTGGTCAGGAGGCCGGGGACATTTTGCGAACAATAACATCAATGTGATTCTGTCGTACCAGCAGTAACACCACAAAGGATAATAGAGTTTACAATAATAAGAAGCCAATAGAAAATTGCTATTACAAAATGAAAAGTAATGAAGGAAATTGACCCATACGATATGAACAAATTGACCCGTCTTCTTCAATTGAACATTGAACCAGTCAGTGGAGAAGCTAATATAACAGCAGAACGTCACCAAGTTCATTACTTGGTTGAGCATAATTAGTCTCTCTGAAGAATTAAGGTTCCACCGCTTTCCCCGGTTTAACATCATACTAACTTAGAAAAGAACAACCGATAATGAAGCTCTGTATTCTCAAAGTAGCATGCCCAAATTCAAATGCTACTCAACATCCAAATTCTTGATTTGTTGGGCACAACCAGCTATTTGCAGAAAAAGAAATTAAACATCCTCTATTTCAGGGTAGCCATTGCGGTTCATATTTGGCTTGACTTTCATTGTTTGCCTGTATCTACTCCGTATGCCATCTTTTATTCTCTTGTGTACTTCGTCATCTAACAAGCTGACCTCTCCCACGGAGTGAAGGGCTTCACGAACCAATCTATAAGTATACTCTCTAGGTATTGAGCCTCCATCAACCAACTCAACCAAAAAATTCCTAGCATCAAGGACTCTTCCAGCTTCGCACAATGCGTGGATTATAGGAGTGTATGAACTTGAAGTGGGTATTCCATGGCTCAGCTTTTGCACATCCCTTAACATTTCAATAGCTTTATCAATCTCATTTACAGCACTGTAGTATCTAATAAAAGAATTGTAAGTAACACGGTTGGGGACACAGCCCCTTTTTTTCATATCTTCCAAAAGTTCCAAAGCTCTTTCAATCCGATAAGTTTTGCAACAACCATCAATTAAAGCATTATAAGTCACAACATCAGGAACAAAGCCCTTGTAAAGCATAAGCCGAAACAGGTGGTTAGCTTCATATAATCTCCTTCTAATGGCCTTCCTGCATCCAGTTTGCATACTATATTTGCAATAAGAACTTATCAGTATCGTGTATGTGATCGTGTCAGGCGGACATCTGAAGCCAGGTAAGTCCATCTGCTCGAACAAAACCCTTGCCTTTTTGAATTTTCCAACTCTGCAAAGTGCATATATTATTGTATTATAAGCATAAACATCCGGTTTGCAGTGATACTGCTTCATCCTATAAAATGTAACCAATGCTTCATTCACTAACCCCTCTTCTCCTAGTGCTTTTATCAAACAGGTAACAGTCGCTGTTGTAACCAGCCCACCACCCTTTCTGGACATCTCTTTCAAAAATTCCCAGAGAACATTCAGTCTATTCCCTCTGGCCAATACACAGGCCATCTCTCTGCAAGTGGTCTCATTGTGGGCAAACCCAAATTGGGTTTCAACCCAATAATAGAACTCAATTGCTTTGTCTAATCCCAGCTTGACTTTCTGGAGGTCCCTGTACGCAGCAGGGCCAAGAACAAGCACATTCTTGCGAAATTTATCTCCTTCTTCCTTGAGCCTACGTTGTCTCAATGGAGCACGATGCCGGAAACCTTTTTGGCGACCAATGGAACGAGGGGATTGGAAAAAATATCTGGGAATGGATCTTAGCACTTCGGAAACCGATTCAGCTGTCCAAAGAGGAGCAGCATTAGGATTGGCAGTAGCCGAAGCAGCAAGGTTGGCATCAAAGGTACGATTTTGAATTACAGCGACGAGTACTTGGTTAACCAGGCCGCGGCTTTGATTACGGTACAGAGGCTTCGTTGATACCATACAGAAACACACAAAGGATGGCGACGCGTTTGGTCTCGAAACGCATTGAATTGATGATTAACCACTTCATTACGATGCCGGGTTACGGAATATATTGGGCTTCATCGGGCCACGTCACGCGAACCCACACGGTCACGGTTTTTCACTTTCTTATTTTTTTAAATTATATTTTATAAAAAAATTTAAAATTATTAAATTTAATAAAATTTAATAGAATAAATTATATTAATTTTTCGTTAGTTATTTAATTATGACATTTCACCTTATTTTTATTCAAATATAACATTCCACCTAATTTATTTAAATATTAATTAAAAAAATATACTTAATATTAAAAAAATATTTATAAAAAGAATATTAAATTAATATTTTAATATAATTTTACTTAAAAATTATACTTTAATTCAGTTAACTATTTTAAATAATTAATATTTTGATAAATTATATTTATTATAAGGTATAAATTTAATAATGTATATGATTATAAGAAAAAAATTTAATATAAATATAGAGGCATCTTAGGGTGAGTTTAATTAGTAAAAAATAAGATTATTATGCTCTACATTTTTTTTCTAACTAAACTCACCCCCAAGATGCCTTTATGTTTGTGCTAAATTTTTCTCTCATAATCATACACATTATTAAATTTATACCTTATAATAAATATAATTATTTGATTAAAAATATATAATTTATCAAAATATTAATTATTTAAAATGATTAACTGAGTCAAAGTATAATTTTTAAATAAAATTAGATTAAAATATTAATTTAATATTTTTTTATAAATATTTTATTAACATTAGGCATATTTTTTTAATTAATATTTGAGTAAATAGGGTGGAGTATCATATTTGAGTAAGAATGGGGTGAAATGTCATAATTAAATACCTCAAAGGAGATTAATATAATTTGTTCAATTTAATAATTACACATAAATTTTGGGAGATAAAACCTCTTCGTGAAAGTAACATTACTTGTTTTTTCTCATGACTACAACAAAAAAAATGACTTTTTTTAATGAATGTATTGTTTCAAAAAGAAAAAAAGAACAAAATATTTATCCTACTTTTGCAAAAATTTGTTAATGTACACTGTTGTTATTTGAACAACTCTTTATACAAACTAAGTTTATAGCGGCGCTTAAGATAATTTCTAGCTTTAATTTGATCCTCATTAGTCTTCCTTAAATTATATTAAGATGGCTCATACTTAATATATACCTCTTGATGTACACCATATGATGTGAAAAAATTATAAGAAAACTTTTTCCCTTCCAATTTATTATCTATCAAACTACAAAATAGGCATAATTGTTTTCCTTTCCTCAATGCATTAATTTGATGTACTATTTTGACTTAATTGAAAGGTGAAGAAGTTCTTATATTTGGTCTATATTAATTATAAAAGAAAACAAAATTTTCTAGCGGACTTATCATAAAAGAAAAGAAAATACACACATCGTATCACTATTAGAAAATTAATATGTGTTCATTAATTATTTTCTTATTTGTTGTTTTTTACATTAATTTCAAAATATAAATTAAAGGAAATAAATATATATTTGAGATTCCAATATGTGTTGACATAAGTAATAAATATTTAAATATTTTAAATAAATTATTTAGACTTTATATATAAAAAAATTCATTTAAAAAAATCTACTCATTTCCACACGCATGGTACGTAAAAAAAAATGAGTGAGGCATATTCTGGAAATATATATGAGATACTTATATTCTCCACATATATCATTTTGAATTTACCTCAATTCACTTTATTCAATGATCAAAACTAAAGATGATATCTATTTCTATTCTGTAATTACGTTGACTGCATGTTTGTTCTTGGCTTAGCCATCCAATTCTAAGCTTTAATGGTGGAGAAATGCTGAAGAGAACAGAAAGCACACACACAAGACAAAGCAAAAACAAAGTTCAGAACGATACCATATAGACGGAAAAGGCAAAAAGCTTTCAGATAAGTTCCAACCCGGTGCATTCAGCGTCGCTGTCGCGTCGGGGTGACCCGTAACACGACGGAGACGAACACGGCATCGTTGAGCCATGTAATGGTGAGAGGGACTTCCTCGAAGACAAGGAACACCTAGCATGCGTCTCGGGGTCTGACGTGTATTCGGGTTCAATCACGGCCTTCTTATGAATCACATTCCCCGTGCTTGGTATTCGCCTAAGCAACGCCGATAAGAAACAACCTGACGACACGCTCTCGGGTCGGGCAAAAAGGGACCGGTCAAGCCGCCATCGATCAAACCGATTCCGGGGAGTTGATCGGAGGGACCAGGTCCGAGGCTCCACCGAAGAGAGGACGTAGGACCCAGCCGGGGGCGGCCTCAACTTCGGCGACGGTAAGTCCGTTAACTGGCGGTGATTAATTGACTGAACCCGCGGTGGTGGTGATGGTATTGGAGGAGGCGATGATGGGGGTGTACCTGTATGCTGGTGATGGTGTTGAGGTCTGGGAACTCCCGGTTTTATCTCCCACTTGAATGGAACTGCACCCGGCTTCTTGAAAGAATCATCAACAGCCATTGTTCAAGTTGTTTACTGAATTTGTTTATCCAAACCAGGCCTTGATGTTTCTGGTTTCCAAACGATAGCCCGCATTCTTTTGAGAAGTGATAAGCTTGAGAGTGATTTGGTTCGACCCGGCGACTGCGAGATTACAGGCATGAAACAGCGGGAACTGGTGGACCCCACACAAGAATTTCTCCTTAATCGGTTCATTTTACTATTTGACTTTTCGGTTGGTTAGTTACATGCGCAACAATAGGAGAAAGCGAAGGTAAACGCCGTGCTGTGTTTTTAGGCTTTTGGTGAAACACTTTGTAAGATCAAAACGTCTTTCGAGATAATGAACCCACTGCTTTTTTTAAGTTTGTTGAGAGGATTTGAAACGCATAAGTGACTTTTCCTGATTCAAGAGACGTAAAGTTCCTGCATTTATAGCTCTTGTTAATTTGTTTCTTATTAGCACTGCGCTTCTACCTCAACACAACAATTCAACATTCAATTCGAATTCTCATTCGACCAGCATCAAAGACCAATAGAAATAATTCCTAAAGATTCAAATTGACTAGTTTACCAAAAGGAAATGTTTGTCTCAGTAAAACAGAATATAAAATAATTACAAAATTTATTATCAACTATTAGATGTATTAAATCTTATAAATGAATTTATAAATCTCATAAAATGCCTACAAAATTTAACGGCAATTGTAGCAACTTCTACGTTCTGTACCTTGAATCCAAATTGATGAGAGAAAGGAGAATAACAAGATGGTATATTATCATGTATTAATAGAATGGATCAGCGTTGTTTCCAATCATTCTTAAGCATGTTACATAAATTATTAATATTCACTTACATGGTGATGTTTTAAACTCACAATAACCTAAACTCTTTGTTGGTTTATCTGTAGATTACCCAATCGAGCTCAAAACCACCAATTTTTGCGGTAATAGTACCTTTAAATCAGCATGAAGACAAATGTAAATTCGGGGGAACTAAGATATTCTATGGAAGGCTTCTTTGATTGCATTTCGGGATGAAACTGAGACGACAGCACCTGAAATGAGGGGGGAGTGTACGACTGCTGATACATTTAAGAGATAGCAAAACTGCACCCCTTTTCCCACTTTAAAAGGTATGGCCCCAATACAACAAGAATGCGTTGATACTATTTCAAGTACTTACCTTACTAGGCCAGTCACTTCGAATGCATACGACACTAAATCATTCAAATTTAAACTTTACAAAAGCTAATTTTAAACAGAGGGATCTTACTATAATTCTCATAAGAGAATCCCATGAGTACATGTTTTCCCCAGTTGAATAGGAATTAACAACATGTGTCGGCTAATGTTACACTAGTAACACTACCATCTAATTCTCAAGAAAATCCGTCTGGCATGTTACAAAGAGCTCGCATTGTATTGCTGGCCACATCGAGAAGCTGCAAGTACTCATCAGCACCATCAACTAGGCACTGCAAAAAAGCCACAAGCAACAAGTAAAATATGTGATGAACATATAGCCCAAATAATCGAGCAGGAAGAAAACGAGTAAAATAAAAAAAAAAAAGAGGCAGCGAACAGAATTTTCTTGCAGACAGTGTACTATTTGCTCTTTCCTAAAAAGAAAAGGTAAGTGCACAAAACTTCTTACACATGGCGTGTACAGAATGATTATGTGGATGGCGTGTCATTTATTTTACCTAATTATGTGTCCTGCCACTTTGATTGTAACCTGCCCAACTAATGCATAATATGGTTTTGTCTTTTTCTGTGCGTTTAGCATTGCTCGATCCTAAATATACGAAAGCTAACGACAATACTCTTAAAATTTGAACTAATCCATAAAAAAGTGATATTTCTGACAGAACGTTCACAGGTCATAAGTAACCTTATCTGCTTCACCCAATTTCTTCGATATTCTTGCCTTCTGTTCATCTGATATATCATCTGCTTCAACAATGGCCTCTAATAACTGTAAGAAAGAATCATTATTTTAGTTAAAGAATTAGCTGTGCAATTATTGACCGAAGTGTTCCGCAAAGGAATTGGCAAAAACAAGACCTGAGTTAGCATCTGTGAGACTGGATATCCCTCTGCAATGAAATTGTTGACTTCCTTGTTTGCTAAATCAAAATTACCACTTTTGCATGCTGCAAGAATTGCCTGTACAACCTCTGCTGGAATGACCTGACAGATTGAGAATTTCAGAGGTCAAAAGATGGGAAGGTGACCAAAACAAAATAGAAAAAATTGAAATAGAAGGGTTCTGCTGTTAACAAAATTAACACAAGTAATGTCAACAAAAACGCATAATCAATTAATCTTGCAAAACTAGCCAAAAAGTTGGTACCACATCACAAACAGAAAATTTCATATAGAAAGATGCTTCAAACAATAGATATTAGTCTTAAACATCCCATTTTTCAGAAAATGGCATAGTTTATTCATTGGACCTTATCAACTTCTACGTCAATGCACAATACTATTATGCACAAGAAAAATAATTAATCAATAAAAAACTTTTTATACATTTAAGAAACAAAGCCAGAAAGGAAACTAATTCAAACCCGTAACCCTCTCACCCCACCCTTTAAGCTGGAGTGATACCATTAGCCAAAAACACCATTGGCTATTCAATACCCATTTTCAGCCAATTCCATGTCTATCATTAAGATAGAAGAACGTGCATCATCATTCTTGCATCAGCACATTACAGATTAACATATACAAACAAATTTAAAATGTAATTTATTTGTTTTTAGAAACATAACAATTAAGAGGAATTTAGCCTCACAACCTACCCCAGACACAGAAATCAAGTCCTTTGAAGATATGGATGATCCAAATAAGCGGGCAGCTGACTGCAATGTCAATAATATGTAAGTGAAATGATCAATAGGAACAACAAATATACATAGAAGCTAGATGCTATATACTAAATCTTGGTCACTTTGAAGAAAAAATTTAAAAACAAAAAATGAACACAGGGAAAAAATAGTCATACCAAAGCACAAACAATTAAATTTGCCTTTATCCTTTGCATTTGAAAATACTGCCAGACTTACAATGAAATTACATGATTTAAGGAACATACATTGTTTCCATATTAGAAGAATTGAAACCATGAATAAAATCCTACATTATTCCAACAAATAAGTTATAAACAAAAGCAAAATCTACATGAAACCAATGGAGATTCCTTTTTAAAGCATTTCCTGAAGGCTGGAACTGATTGCAAATAAGTGCCGCAAGACATCTGCCTTTTTCATTGTTTTAACAAAACACAATGATCTTTCCATTGATTTAAATTACTGGGCAAACTCAAAATAATGAAAACCATGATAGATGAAAATGAAAATGCCTATAGTCAACCAACTGCCAAAAAACAAATGTTCTCTCTTCAGAATATTACCAAAAATAACAGTTTTAGCGATATTGGAAAGCCGGATATGTAAAACTTACAGGAATTGATAGTTATAAGATGTTGTGGTGGGACTAAGCATAACTGGTTAAAGCATAATTCTTTAATATATATGAACAGCTAATTAAAAGTTTGCTCAATAATACCAGCGTGTAATATCACAAATATGAAAGTAATATCACTTTCATCTTTGAAGCGTTACAAGAAACATAACCATCATGTAACATCATAAATATGAAAATGATAAACTTTCATCTTTGCGGACATGATATAAATTTGAAGATTGTCTCTCACCTGCAAGTATGTAATAGCCCGACGAAGATCTCCTTGAGATATAGAACTCAGGGCAGAAAGAGCCTATGGAAGTACATTTAATATTTCAGTGTGATGTCAACAAAACCTCTATAGATAGAAGATTGAGACCATTTTGAACAATAATACTACAGTATGAGCACTGAGCTTTAAGGTTCCCACCTCAGCATCAAGATTAAGTCCTTCTTCTTTGCAAATGTACAATATTCGGCTGCTCATGATTTCTTCTGACAGTGGCTTGAACCTGAATTTTGCACACCTTGAAGCAAGTGGTTCTATAATCCTACAAAAAATACAACCTTCTAATTTACAAAATCCATGACCCACCTCTCCTTTGTCAAAACATTGACATTAGCAAGTAATAAAATCCCTCTTATTAACACAATACAATAATAAAAATTACACATAACACCTACACACTAATTACATATTACAACACATAATATATTCTAAAATTAGGATAGCCTAATCTACCATAAAATCAGAGTAGTCCACTAGTTATTCAAGATTTCGAGGCACTAGCAACCTCCCTACAGTAGTTTTGAAGATCAAAGATCTCCCAACTCTACACAAATTGCCCTACTTATCTATCCCTAAAACGCAGTATTTTTTTTTTTTTTGGTTAACAAAAACACAATATTTATAATAGCATTACAAATAACTTCCTATAACTAACTAAAACCAATTCCATCACATGTGCTAATCAGAAATTGCCACATGTCATGTAGTAATCAGAATCTGCCACATGTCATTTGATCTGCAACAGCACAGTGAAAAATCAACATTATACAAATATATCCTTAAGCTTTATCATTTTATTGTGGATTTTACCAGAAAAAAGTTAAGTTCATGGTTTTAGAGGATTTTCTTTGTATGGTGTGTACCAAAATAAAATGATCCTTCATGTAACTTTCTAGAAGATTCAGAAAATATATAACATTCAAAATAGTAAAAATGCAAGTTAAGGGAAACTTGTTTTTAAATGGCATTAAAAACAAATATTAGGACTGGTTTCAAGATTACATTGACCTTCTACTTATCAAAAAATAGGAGATACAATAAATTGAATCGGAATTATATATATCATGACCACCAGAAAGGTGAAAAAGAGACAAAGAAACAAATCGCTAATACTAAATTGATCTATTATAGATGTAACAATGAAAATGCCAAAGAGAGTAATTTGTGAAATGATAACAAGGTAGACAAGATACCTGCTAATGTAATTGCATATAAAAAAGAATCTTGTAACTTTAGAGTAAGTTTCCATTGTACGCCTTAGAGCATTCTGTACAACAGAATGTAAGTGGAGTGAAATTAGAAATCTTTAGAACAAGCAATGTTAGGAACAGAAAATACAGAAAACATGCCTGAGCATCTTCTGTCATTGAATCTGCCTCATCTAGAACAATAATCTTATACGGAGGACATGGATAACCACTGAAAGATCAGAACAGCAAAACAGTGAGGAAGGAATAAAAATATTATGGACGAAGAAAGGAGGCGCGACAACAGGGTTAAAAGAGGATTAGATGTTACACCTCTTACGCTGAGTGGTACCAACAGCCACAGCGGCAAAATCTTTGATCTTTGTCCGAACAACATTAATCCCTCTGTCATCACTAGCATTCAGCTCCAGCACCCTAGACTTGTAGAGCTCAGGCCTGCAATATATGTTTGTTACAGATTTGTCAAGATGACAGCACGTCTAAGCAATGAATTAAAGATATTTGCATATTCTAAGGGGGTGTAGAATGCATATCAGCACACAATGTAGGGTCAAAGGGATAGAGCAGCAGCATGATTACCACCTATCAGTACCAGGTCACTGAACAAATAATGCTGAAACTTCCACAATAAAGTTCTCAAACTGCTCCTCTAACTCACAAGTTTGTCATTTGTTCCTATTATTTGACCTTTAGACTTCAGTTTATAGGTAAATTTATTCCAATGAAGCGCCATTCATGCAATATATAAGTCTCCATAGTCCATGTATCGCTATGAGGGGATGAATTAAATTTGCCTGATAATAAATTACAAAGGTAAATAAACTTTTCTATATGTATTCCAGCGGAAACTTTTCTAAATGATAAGGCTTCAATATTTTATTCATGAACGACAAAATATATGCCTTTCAATTTAATTTAAAAAAAAAAAAAACAACGTCAGTAACAATTGTCTCTGGTTATAATCATAGATTATAAGAAAGTACTGCCAAAAAAAAAAAAGAAGGAAAGAAAAAGGTAAACAAATGTATGATTATAAAGCATACCCAAAAAGCTGATGGGCGATGGCAAGTGCAGTTGTAGTTTTTCCGGTTCCGGGAGGACCATAGAAGAGCATATGCGGGCACTGTAGTATATTTATTTAAGTAATAAATCAGGTATTCAAAAAAAAAAAAAAGGAAGAATTGAATGCTGGTGAAATACTCCATGAGGAGTATCAGGAATAGAGTTTCTTAAACTGTAATTACACTTCCTGTTTCGAGGGTGTTCGTCAATACTCGAACCACTTCGTCCTGGTGAGCTACGTCTTTCACTTGCTTTGGGCGACTGATATCAATTGGAGCAAGAAATTTGAGTATAGCATCGCAGAATGTTGGGAAAAAAAAATAGGAGATCAAGAAAGAAATTCGTACTATTTCTCGACCCACGGCTGAGAGCTCTGAAGGATTGGCGCCATCTCTTGCAGCTTCTTGTCACTCTCGGCTACCGCTGGTTGCCAACTCGCTATAGGGCTTTTTCCCGCTCGGATTAGTCGAAGAGGAAATCGCCGGAACGCGCCTTGCTGAATCCTACTGTTCAACGCAGCGTTTAATGGCAACAAGGATATTTATTATTTCTTAGCTGGAAAAATGCTATTTTATTTTTTTTTTAACTTTTCTTGTAATTAGATAATGTTGTAGATTTATAGGATTTTATTATTTAATTTATAAAATTTAATAATTTAAATTTTGTATTATAAAAAAATTATAAAAATAATAAATTTTTTATTGAAATACATATTTTTTACCTTTTTAGCAATCAGTTTCAAATTTTTTAGAAGAGAAGTAGTAGGTTATTTAATATATATGCATAATTTTAAATTTAAGATATAAAAAATATTAACATAATAATTATATGTTAGTGTATTATTGTAAAGTTTAAAAAATAGCATTATTATAGTATAAGCTTTTATCATATTTAAAGTTTGAAAATTTCTTATGCTGAAAAGTTATATTGAATAAAATTAAGATCCACGAAAACAAATTAATGGTTTAAACATTATTTAATAATCATAACATTTTAAGGGTTTTTTTTAACTCCAGCTTAGTTAGCTTAAGATTAATTATTTGATGATTATTGTACCAGCATTAATGCAAAATTTAATAATTCTTACAGCAGAAATATTAAAATCAATAATATAGTAAAAACTAAAAACATCCATAAAAATTTTAATTTCATGAGACAATTTTTATAGTTCATTTTAAGAGTAATTTCACATTAAAGTATATTTGAAGTATATAAGCACTATTGTTTATATCTGCCAGCATAACTTAATTTTAAGTATATTTTCTCACTTTAGACATTTTTTATTTCACTTATAAAGCTGTGCGTATAGGCGTATTAGGCTAAATTACAAGATATTTCCTGCACTTAGGACTTAGTATAAATAACCCCTTTTATTTTGGATTGTATCAATTCAAACTCTTACATTATTATATTGGAGCAATTGAAACTATTTGATAATCCATGTCCAAATAGTTCACAGTAGACCAAAATAAGCATGCATTGATTCACATGATCATATTAAAAATCATACATTTTAAAATTTTGTATTCATTTGTACACCCTTTTATATTTTTATTATTTTATTTTTAAAAAATTATGTGTGTCACGATGTAAAAAAAAGTATCTTTCTCATGTACAATTAACATTTTGATATAAATAACAAAAGAGAGGGCAATCATAGATTTTAAAAAGTTCTATTCGGTGGCTAACTTTTAAGAGCAATTCGTGTTGGCTTGTGTGAGCATTATAAATCAATACATGTTTATTTTGATCCATTGTTAACTATTTGGAGGGTGGACTGATGGATGATTTTAAATGCTGTAATGCAATAATGCAAGAATGTGAGTTTCTTATAATTTAACCTTTAATTTATAGATTTTGTTTGCGTTTAAGTCCCAAACAATGCTTTATTGAATAATTTAGTATTAAAAAATGTTAATAATACGCAAAAGAGTGTATATTTTTCTCTATAGTGAAACAAATTTATTTGAAGAAACTATTAAAGATTGTGATCTAATGATAAAATATTTATACATTTTGTATTAGTTATTGAGTTTAAATTTTCACATATATTCAGTGAAATTAAATATATACACTACTTTCTTAGTTAAAAAATTAATACTGACTAAATTTAATATGTATACGATATATTTATACAATTTAATTATAAAATTTGTGTATGTATATCAAAGTTGTTTATCAATAACTAGAGCTTTCGGGCTCAATAATATATATGTGGCTTTGAACTTACTTGTGACAGATTTGAATCTCTCTTATCCCATATTCCACTCTTATTGTAGAGTTGTCCTTTTTTTTTTTTTTTTTTTTATAAAAACCTTTTATCAATAGGCTTGAAAGAAGAAAGTATTATCCTGATATGTACTCATTATTATTTTAGTACTTTTTTATAATTTTAAATTTGAATTTAAAATGTTATCTCGTTTTTTTTGTGAAAAGATGAGAAAGCATCAATCCAATTATGGTAAATTAAGGCCCTTTTATTTCATGGGAATGAAATTCGAATTGAGCTTGAGAATTGATTAACTAAAAAAATAAATGAATTAAAGTTGGAAACGAATTATGTGATAAAAAAAAAAAATCAACCTACTGCCCAAGCCAGCCCGATTATCTTGTTTGATATGGAATTAAGATTGAAGAACAATTACCCACGAACGTGTATATCATGATGAGACTTTAAGTTGTACGTTCTAGTGTTTGAAAATTTGAACTGAACTGCCTGATTCGATTGGTTTAATAGGGAATCAAATCCTAACTAATTTGAGTCTGTCATCAAACTAAAAAATATAATTAAAATAATAAAAATTATCGTTAATGTAAGAGAGAAAAATGTTTATTATATTTAAGATAATACTAAATATAATTACAAAATATCGTTAATTTTTCATAGAAAATTTTTTTAAAATATTTATATATTATTTACTTTTATGTAATTCTAGCTTACATGATCATGAATTCAATTTTAAAAATATTAATATGTATTATGCAAATTATATTTTTTAAAAAAGAACACTCCCTCCTTGAGTCGCATCCTGACAAATCCCGCAACAGTTCGCTGGACCAATGGACAGCTCAGATCTGTCTTTACCCCCCATCGGACGGTGAAAAATCGCTCATTTAAAACCCCGCATTTCGCGCTTTCGCAATAAATTCATTGTGAACGAAACGTCCGTCCCCTCTGGGTTTCTCCTTCGCGACAGTGTCTCTGTTTGTGAAAATCTTCTGAGCGGGAAAACCCGACGATCTGAAAACCGCTGCCAAACGCTGGTTTCCTCAATCATCCATCAACTATAGGTTCGTCACTCTGTTTTAACTACCTCTGCTTTCACCTTTTCTTGTTTTGGACCCTTTCTCTGTTTATGGGCTCCTTCTTACAATAAAACTGAGCCTAATTTCGACTTATCTTGCAGCGAAACTCGGCTAGGGTTTTTTTCCTTAGCACAACATGTTGAGAAAAAATCGACACGGGTCGTCTTCTTCTTCATCCGCGGAGAAGAGGTCATCAGTTTCGGAGAGTTTTAGCAAGAAGAAAGTTACGGCCTCGAAGACCCATTTGACAAAGAAGCGTCCTGCTTTGAGGGATGTAACCAATCAAAGAAATGTCCCTCTTACATCTACCATCACTTCATTTAAGCCTTCGGTAATGATAAATGATCTACGACTATTAATTTTTGAGTAATTGACAGAATTTTGTTGATGGGATTTTAAGTTTTTATTGTAGTTAGACTTATTTTCTGGGATAAACTGATGATGTTGAATAGTGCTGATCATAATGTGATCTATTTTATTGGTCCGAGTTACCTTGTGGCATTATACGAAAGATGGTTTGAATGGTCACAAAGTCCGTTTTGCATAACGAATAGCTTAACATAATGATGTAGATTTTTTTATATCGTTTTATATTATTATTTTGATGAGCTCATTGGCTAGTGCATAATTTTTTTTTTTTTTGGATTCATGCTAGTGCATAATATTTTATTCTGCTTGAGAATGATGTCGCCATTGAAACATACCTGTTATGATGAAAACTGGGAAAATTCTAACTCGAAGGGAACATTATATTAATTATTCTTAATTTTGTCCTGATACAATCGGATTTATTCTATAGAAACCGAAAAACATCAATTGCAGTTTTCAGCATTCAACAGCTCGAATTTTCCAAACTTTATGACCTCAATTTTCCATTGGCCATACCGATCATCGCCTCCTTTTAACCAACAGGATTGGTATTTACAGGGGATTCATTATTTGGTCTGCTAACTAATTATTTGATCTAATAGAACAGGCTTCGCCGCATATAACTTCTAATGCTTTGAGAGGATGATAATTATGTTATATGTAATAAATTATGTTTGATGCTATGTGAGGGATGATAATTTTGATATCGTAATAATTTTTGATTAATTTAATTTGGCAATTAAGGTTTGTAATTGGGTACTTAGGGTTTGATCACCGGGACATTGAGAACTTAGGTTTAGGTGTTTGGATCTGGGACAGCTTATTCCTAGGTGGATTAGTTATCTAGTTTAGAATTTCTTGAATTTTAAGGTATGGTTACTTGTCCTACAAGTTTAGGGTGGCTTGAGTTGCCTATGAAAGGTATATTATCTATCTTGAGTTTATCATAGATCATTTCAATATTTGAGAATATATGGGAGTATTTTGGTAACTTACCCTTGGTTCCCATTACTTGTTCTACAACACCATGAAATATTACTTTTACAAACAAACAAAGTAGACCAATTTCTAGTTTTCTGATTCTTAGATATTTGAACTTGGTATTGAGATGCATGCATGCATGAAACGGGAATGTATTTGTTTAATATCCGTACTTTACGTCTTTACCAATCGATGTTGTATCATTCTTTATTAAAAGGTTCCATGTGTGTCTAAATCTGACAAGACAAAGAAGGAATCTATTGTCAGCTCTCAGAAAAAAGGAGTTTCGCAGGATTTTTTGCAAGACTCGAAGACTTTGAAATCAAGTGACTTGGCCTTTTCCAAAGACACATGTTCAACCAGAAGTAGTCAAGCTAAGGATTCAGTTGCAGCCTTCCTTTCTCCAAGAAGTGTTGATGCTGTTCGTCCTGCCTTTACTAGTATGGTCTGTGCTCCCAGAAGAATCAACATTTCTCCAAGTAAATCCTTTAGCGGTTCTGTTTCACTGGATGAGAGCATGTCAACCTGTGATTCTTTGAAGAGTCCTGAATTTGAATATATTGAGAACGAGGATACTGAATCAGTTAAATCAATTGAGATGAAGACAAGTAACATTCTCACCATTTCAGACATTTCAAAAGTAGCAGGTTTATATATTGTAAAAGTTGAATCTTACCTGTTTCTACTCCTTTTACTTTGATTGATAAGGATCATAGTATTTCTAAGTACACGTTAAGATCAGGAGTACTTATTTTCTACCCTCCTGATGCAGTTTGCTTTCTTGATTTCAGGGAGAGTATGTGATAGTGACAGTATCATGAAGATAGAAGTAAGTGAAATTGTGGATATCGACGACAACTTCAAGGATACTCAATTATGTGCTGCCATTGCTCATGAAATCTATGAAAATTTGAGTTTGTCTGAGGTCGGTTTTTGTGCTTTCAATCATTGAATCTTTTTTAATCATGTGTGTGTGTGTATGATGTTTTAAATGTTTGAAGTTTCTTGTTCATGTTCTTTGAATTATATTAACTATAAAATGATATATGTTGCTAAGAGCCATGATACCTCGGATGGTTGGAATCAGGTTGCACTCCCAGATTCCCAGTACTAGCAAACAGATATATTAAATGTAAACGACTTTAACTTGTTTAGGATTGAAAAGTAAACTTATATGTGTGAATGTATTTTGTATTTAGCATGACTGAATGTATTATATTAAAAAATCTATGGCATTTAGAATTACTTTCACTCAGAAACTTAAATTGAACTGCAGCTCCAACTAAATGTCCTGTCACGCACATCTAGATGTCTAATTATCAGAAAGGTCTAATATTTCAAGTTGTTTGTATAATGACAGTGAAAGTTGACTGCATTTCTGACTTGTAAGTGCGTTTGGATGATACTTACTCATGTTATTGCTATAAAAGTTCCTGTTTGAGTAAAATTACAATATATAGGATCTTGCACAGAAAATTCATGTTCTAGTCTGGTAGGATATTGTATTGACATTACGGCGATATAAGGCAGCAGCATGTGTGTTTTCCCTACTCGTACAGTTTCAATTTTTTATTAATCTTTTTAAGACTTTTTCTACAAGTATCCAAAAATGAGATGTAGTACATTTGATGGGGGAAATAAGGGAAAAGCTGAGTGCAGATGGGGTTAGTGTACAATGTGTGAACAATACACCAGTATTGGGTCCTATAATTCAGGTTGAGTCCAGAAAAGTGCATACCTTATGCACTAACCCTTTGTGTAAATAGCGTCACTTGAGAGAAACTACCAGCACCCTTCGAAGACTTATCAAAGCCGCGGAAGAAACAATTATTGCTCTCGAACATTAGTTTGTTCTCGGACTTTAATTTGGAGCTGTCGAGAAGTCTTGATTTCAGTATAGGGATATTTTACTATTTGTCATAGTATTTTATTTTAATTTTGGCAGATCAGGCCATTGGTTTTAATTGGGTTTGGTTTTATTTCCCTTCAAGTGTTTTAGGTTCCTAGTTTAATGGTTAATTGTCTCCCCAGTTAGGAAGCTTGAATCCTTCTTATTGGAGGCCTATTTAAAGAGTCGAATTGTTTTTTATGAAAGAGCGAAAAAAGAATTGCTTTCTATGGACTTGATGTTCACTTTATGAGTTCATAATAGTATCATACTGCTATCTAACTGGCTATGCGATGCTTAACTACGTGTGAAGCCTAGGTTATTTTCTTCTTTTGCCTTTTTATTGCTGATTTTTTAATATTTATCAACTGTTCAGACTTGATTTTTTTTGACACATTGCTTAAATATTCATCCCATGAAAATTCTAGATTTCTTATCGAATATGCCTTTAATCCATTGAACCCGGAAGTCCCATTTGGCAGGTACTGTTTCAGCACTCAGAGAGCCGCTGATGTACCCCTTAAACCCCACTTTTTGCTTTTAAACCCCTCTTGCCTTTACCTACCCACAATAACCTTCTATCTTCCTCCGTGCATCGTTCATTGACCCAAAAACCGTAAACTCAACCAATCAAACCTTTACCCTCTTGCTCTCCTATAACAAAAACTTTTAGAAAGTTTCAGTTCAAGAGTTAGCTATCATACGAGGAAATTTTGCTTAGAATGGTACTATTGGGTTGACTCATGTGATCGGCATGCTAAATTTAGAATTTAAGTTTTCTCTTTCTTCTATACTTCTTTTCATCTGATCTGTTGTTGTTTATTTAATTTTGGATGCTAGGCGAGTAAGAGGCCATCTATAGATTATATGGAGAAGATACAGAAAGATGTCAATGCCAGCATGCGGGCAATACTCATTGATTGGCTTGTGGAGGTAAACTATGGTGGTTGATGGTATTGGGAAATTACTTTACCACATTTTTTTTTTAAATTATTATAACAAGCATTGTATCCTGATTAGCGGGGCTTTCCGTCGTGAATATTCACTTTGTCAATATTATGCTTTCTTCTTGATGTATCACTAAATTTTAGTTATAAATTTCTTCTTTTCAATTCATCTTGTTTTTATTATAGGTTGCTGAAGAGTACAGGCTTCTACCTGATACGCTATTTTCGACAGTTAACTACATAGATCGTTATCTTTCTGTCAACGTGATGGATAGGCGGCGATTGCAAATGCTTGGTGTTGCTTGCATGATGATTGCTGCGTAGGGTTCTTGCCTAGTAATGCTTAATTGTCGAGCAATCTCTACTTTATATCTGTGTGTGCGTGTTTCTTCATCTCTTCCCTCCATTCGTCATGCATGTGTATCTCTGTCGCACGGTAATAAGTATAACTTACAACAATGGTTTAATTTTGTCAGCAAATATGAGGAGATTTGTGCCCCCAAGGTGGAAGAGTTCTGTTATATAACTGATCATACATATTCTAGGGAGCAGGTTTGGATTTGATAACCTAATACTCAAATCTCCTGCTCTGTATCATTCCCGGTAACCTTATTCTTTTAATAAGATATATTTACATATCAAACCACTGCAGGTGTTGCAGATGGAATTTGATGTGCTTTTCTCCTTGAAGTTTGAATTGACAGCTCCAACGACTAGATGTTTTCTGAGGTAATGTTCAGTTTTTTTTGAATATTGAATTGCCAAGTGTTAGTGGATGTGCATTATTCTGGTATTGACTTGTGATCATGCCAATTCAGGCGCTTCGTTCTTGTTGCTCAACGAACTTGTGAGGTATGCCTGAACTCAATAGATGTGAGTGAGATTTTTTTTTTTTTTGGTCTCTTGAATTTAGATTTGAAATATTGAAAATTTAGTGTATTTACCTTCTGCTACGTTTAGGTTTTGTCGAAGCAGTTGGAGTATTTGGCAGACTATCTGGCAGAGTTATCTCTTCTAGAGTATTGCATGCTTCGATTCGCTCCATCATTAATAGCGGCGTCTGCCACTTTCTTGGCTATATTCATTCTGTTCCCTCGTATAAAACCTTGGGTATGTATAACATAAGATTGATCTTGCTGAGAATTTTTTATCTTCTGAAGATCCATGCAACAATAATGTGCGACTACGTATGTTGTTTTGGTACAGAATTCTACACTAAGGCATTACACAGGTTACCAAGCATCAGAATTGTGTGAATGTGTCAACGCATTGCATTGGTTGTTCCGTCATGGCTGTCATAACTTACCTGCTGTTAGAGAGAAATACAGTCAACATAAGGTGAGATAACCATCTGTTGGTTTCTTTATGTTGGAGTAAATTGGGTGACTAAAATTTAAGCAACATTATGTTTTGCAATCACAATTTTCTTCAGATAAATAGCAGTTTAAATTTTCGGATAATCACGACAACAGTTATTAATGACATGGTTTTCTGTGATTGCATGGTCATTGGAATCTGTTATCACGGAAACTTACTTGCTTAGAGTTTGTAAAGAAATCACTAGGTAGACTTCTCAATTGTAATATGATCTAAATGCCCAATTTCATTGATGTGCCAAGTTCTTGGATAGGTTTAAAGGGTTATTCCTCCTAGAGACTTACCTGATTATTCCTGATTCTACCTGTTTATGATCTCTAGTCAACGCTTACTGATTACTAGTCCCATTCACTCAATTCAAGGGATTTGTTTGATGAGTTTTCTTAAGAAAATTATTAGGCATTTTTTTTCAGAAGCACTTCATGGCAAAGATTGGTTTATTATCCATCACTTATACCAATCCATGTTTATATGTATGTGCATTCAGTTCAAGTTCGTGGCAAAGAAATACTGTTCTCGATCAATACCCGCAGAGCTATTCCAGAATTAAGCAACTAAGCGATGCGTTGTTAGACCTGCGCTCTGGAGTGCTGGATCTTTGCAGCGAGGGATGCAGTGCCAAATTATTAGGTGTTCAGGTTAGAATGAGGGATTAGTTCTGCGCCCTTCAGGTTAGAATGAGGGATTAGTTCTACGCCCTTACTTGCTATATGGAAGGGCGTCCGCTAGTCCTGTACCTATTGCTTTTACATACACAATGTTACTATGCAATTTTCGAAGACATTCAGTCTTCATAATTTACTGCCTTGTACAGTCTCCCGGTCTTACATTCTATGATGCAAATTCAAAATTGCATACAGATTTTCATCTCAGAGAAAAAACTGCGTGCAGATTCAATTGGGTTTTAATCTCCTGAGCCGAATTATGGCATGAGATTTTACTTTTTTATTCTATCCTAAACTTCTACATGATGTGCAAGGCCGGATCCACGTATCATCTGGGTAAGTAAGTGTACACATGAAAATTTGAAAAATTTTAATATATTTATATATAAAAAAGGAGTGCACAAAATTTTAAGTCCCCTTATATTATTAAGTGATAGATAAATAAATTTAATAATGAGATAATAACAGGTTATTTTTGTGTGGTATTCTTAAATTTAAAAATTCTATTTGTTACTTTCAATAAAAAATATATTTTATAGTTAGCCTCAATCTTAAATTTGTTTGTCATTGAAATTCTTGCACTTAACTTAAAAAATAAAATTTTAAATGTGTTTAAGTTAGCCTTGATCCTATGAGTGATTGTATATGTTGAAACAGCTTTATTTATAATGAACCTATACTATATGTAAATATGTAAAAATTAGAAACATTTAATAGATCATTAGATTCTTTATAAATTTTTTAAACTTCATCTTTGTCATTTTATGATTTTAAAGACAAACCTTTTACTTAAACTCACATCTAACGTAAGTGAACTTAGTAATGACAATACTCAGAGAGTAGTCCCTCACTCCTTTTACTTAAACTCATCTAAAATTTTTCCCTTCCTTGTTTCAAATTCAGAGATGAAAAATTCTTTTCTCCATCCCCAATTTGATAGGGATTCGAAACTTTTAAAATTTTAATTTTTCAAATAAAATTTTTATAATATGAATAATTATGATTATTTATTTATTAATTTATCTTTTATATCATATATTATTAAACTATTATATAAAGATATTATAATAGTATTTTATTTTTGGTTCTTGTGCTCAAAATTGTGATGCAAAAAATTTTCTCCCTACCCCCATTCTATGTGAAAAAAATTTCCTTTGTCTTCCTATCAAAATTAGGGATTCTCCGCATATCCTGTCCAGCCACAAAAAAATTACTATCCCTAAGTGAGCTATACATCATAGTTTAAAGACCTCTTAAAAAAAATCATAAATGTGTTTTTTGAATCGGGATAGTTGGAATAATAGAATTTGTAAAAAAATTCAAAAAAGCAAAAAAAATATAATGAAAAGGAACTTTAATAAATATTTATTATTATTTAAATTTAATTTTTTAAAACTTTTATCAATAATATAGGCATATTTTTATTGAAATATTTATTTATAAAATGTAGTTAAATTAAACAATAAAATAAAATCATGTGTAAAACATGCGCTAAAAATTAGTGTTATAAAAAATGAAGTTCACTGTTGTATGGAGGATAAATCATTGAATGTTTGTTGGATTATGTCTATAAAAAATGACATCTTTAGTAGCATAAGAAATAGATAATTTTATAACAATTTTAAAAGATAAAATTATATAAGTAAAAAATGTGAATATTATTTATTTATCATTTTTATGAAATTAAAATTCAAAAAATATATTAATATGATATAATAAAAGTATTTACTTTGTACTCATTTTTATTATTCCCACACTAATAAAAAAATTTTACATCTGCCCAATTTAGAACTATGAAGCCCACTTATATGACGGGTATGGATTTGGACACTTGTTTGTAGAGTTTAGGCAAATATCAATTTTTAGGGATTTAAATTTTTTATTTTAATAATTTTTTTATCTTTTTTATAATTCAATATATAAATTTTATTTCTCCTCAGTAAATTTTTTTCGCTCACATGCTTACATCTTTGGTTTTAACTTTAAGGCTGAAAACCTCTAGGTTTGACAGGCCGTGATGTCAGCAGCAGCTAGTAAGGAAGAGCAAAATATTGGGTGCAAATTTGTTAGTGTCAGGGTTTGAGATATCTTGACTCAAATAAGTTCATGAAAATATAAGTTCTCGAGGGCTTTTAACGAGTTAAAGCTTTAAATAGAAAGAGAATTGGCCCCTTACTACCGAACTGTCGTTGCTTCTCTGGTTGACCAAAATATCTACTTACTTCCTTTCTTCTTGAAAAATTGGTAAATCTTTTTGGTTAGACGAGTGCAATGCTCTAGGAAGAAACAAGAAACAGTGGGAATTGAACATTAATCTTTAAGCCCTTTAAAAATATAAAATCCAACCAACTATTTTTAGGGTAATTTTATTGCAATAAGATTAAAATTTAAACTAAAATATAAGATACTTCTTTACACTTTTATTCTATCTCAAAAAATTTCCTAAACTTTAAATCATAATAATTAACCCATTTATATTTTTTAGTGATAGTAATTAATCCATTTCCTTAGTGTATCATCCAATTTTATTAGAGTTAAATAAGTAGAAATATATAACTCCTAATTATAACCCAATTCTCCTTTTCTCTAAATTTCCTCCACCCCATTTTCCCCAAATCTTCTTCTTCATGCTTCTTCCCTTATGCTAAACTCACTGTTTTGAGTCTTGACAGCTGCATGTGCAATGGATATCGTAGCAACAATGTTGACTTTGCAGCCTAGAGAAATTGAAGTTCTAGCCAATATGAGTGGAAATCCTTCAAAATTCTTGTATTTTACTTTTGTCTTGCAAAATTGTGTATGGACAGAGGCTAAAAGCTTCCAGAGTAAAAGCAAAACCAAAACTAAGTATAAAACATACACTTTACTTCTTGCCATTGGTGCTCAGAGAGCTAAATGTGGAAGCAAAAAAGGTTTGACGCCCTTCAATGAATTTGTTATTTTGACCTTCAACCGTCAACTCTTTATCAGTTATTGAAAATTCAGAATTGTAACACAATTTCATGCAACTGGGGTCTAGAATAGAGGAACACCTAGCCAAAATCCGCCATTGTTATTAACTCCGTCTAGTATTTTTTTCATCATATCCTGTTATGATCCACCATTCATGGGGTTTCCATAACAAACCTTAAAGGACATTTCCTCAATTAATTCCTGCTACCATTATGATTAGTAAGGATTTCACAATTGTCTTTCGCAGGAATGGAGGAAGAAGGTGGCACTTTATCAAAGGGGATGAATTTGGGAAGAGGTTACGTAAGGGTTAGATGTTTTATTAAAAATTAGATGATAAACTAATTGAAAGGGTCAATTATTATCATTTGAAAGCCTTAAATAAGTTAATTGTTATAATTAAAAATATAAAAAATTTGTTTGCAGCAAAATAAAAATGTAAAGAGATTTTTATATTTTAATCTTAAATTTATAATATACACATTTAGAATGATATATTTAAATAAAAAGAAAAGATAAAGTTTTAAATAATTTTATTAATTGATATAATTTTAAGAAGAACTATTTGATCAAGTCAAAAAAAATTTATTTTTATTAAAATAATTTATATAATCATATGTTTTAAATCTGCATCGTGATTTTATTTAATTTAGATAATTTAAAAATTGATATGATTACTATATAATTAATTTTAAAAAATATAATTTACATAAATTATATTGGGGAAGACTCATTGAAAAATGAAATGGTTGACGTGACAAGTACAATATGTCAAAAGCCCATGTTGAGACCCAAAGAGAAGGATAGGCCCATGGTTTCTTCCTCATGCCCCTAAAGGAGAGCTGGAGTGGTGCCTAAGCCATCTAAAATAAGTGCGTATCAGTCGTCCTTGCCGGGCTGCAACTTTATTGAGTTCAACTCCCAATTTTTCTTCACAAAGGGGATAAAAGAAAAACCTAAATTAGAGCGGAGTCTTCAGATGTCGATCTTCGAGTATAATGGAAGTGCCCTTGTGGCTATGGTGGGCAAGAACTGCTTCGCTATAGCCAGCGATCGGAGACTTGGCGTTCAGCTTCAGACTATTGCCACCGATTTTCAGAGGATTTACAAGATTCACGAGAAGCTTTTCATTGGTCTCTCTGGCCTTGCCACTGATGCTCAGACACTGTACGATTCCAATCCTGCTCTCTTTTGTTGTTGTTTTTGCGTGTTTTTTTTCTTTTAATTATTGTCTGAGTTTATGTCCGTTTCCCTTCGACTTTAGATACCAACGACTTGTGTTCCGGCACAAGCTGTATCAGCTTCGGGAGGAGAGGGATATGAAGCCCGAGACATTTGCCAGCTTAGTCTCTGCTCTTCTGTACGAGAAAAGGTATTTTAGATCTGAAGAACTCTAATTTGAGCAGAATTTTGAACCTGTCATTAGTTAAGTACTGCTATATCTTCTCTACGTTGATAATTATGGTTACTCCCTACTTGTTTTCGTTGAAAACGTTAAATTTTTGGTCCTAAAATGACATTTGAGTTGTTGGTTTCATTGGAGAATTTTCACATCAAGGTGGAACCAAACATGTGAATCATTCCATTCTGAAGAAGTCACCATTTTCTTGAGACCTCTCCTAAGCCCCATAACTATCCTGCTGGCTGATAATGGGGCGTGCTCCAGTTCAATGATTTATGTGAAGCAAAATGTTGCTTCTTTTAATTGCTATTATTCTTGACTTTGGAGCATAGAGCTGAATTTAGAAACCTTATTCATTAAACTATAACTTCATAACGTCTCACCAATAGCCAATGTATTTTCCACTTAAAAGTTCATATACCATGACTTCTTTGGCAAATACATTTTTTTCTACCTTGTCAAAACTGTTGAAACATATCATTAGCTTGTTACTCCACCAATGGCATTGGTAATTTGTTAGGCCGCAATCATTTCAGAAAAACAAAAAAAATTTGTAGTTATTTTGTACTTCCAGGTAGATGGCTATATTCAACTGTACGAGTTCGTGATCTTAGGACTGAATGGATTATCTAAGATTCACTGAACCCTGTGTAGTACGTGATGTTGTTGGTAAGCCAGTAAATCCCAATTGTGCTATCTGTGCTGCTGGGTGATGAGTTAAAGGAAGGGAATCTTTTACCTATGATAATCATAGTTTGAGTCTCATCCAAGGCCTAATTTTGTTTTAACTTTAGCATTTAAAATCCATGCTGAGGAAGGAGTCGTAAGGAATTCATACCAAAAGATTAGCCGTGCTTGGTTCTTTGACACATTAGTTTAGATGGATGGTAACATTCATGTCAATAAGGAAAACTGTAACAATAACGACATCATTGAATATCAGAATAGTAAGGCATTGTAAGAATGGTAAGGACTTACCTCCTATTCTGGGGGCGTCCTGGTGCAATTCCAGAACTCAAGGGATAAAGAGTATTTTCTATATCTGCAAGTTCTAGTGTTAACTGGTTGTTATATCCATTCCCAAATGTGTATTCAGACTGACGCAAAACATTTTCTAACTGAAAGGCTTAAAACCCTCTGGTAGAGAGAGAAAGTCAAGAGCTTAATGCTGCTTCAACTTAATCAAAACCTTGAATGGATGTGCTTTAACTTTGTGTTTGCCCATGGGGTCTTACTTTTCTTTCCTCTCTGCATAAGGTGTGGAGATTTCAGAGAATATGAAATGCAGAATCCAAATGAACCCCCCAGGATTGATAATACAGTTGTGGCGAACTAACTAAAAAGATAAAAAGAAAGGGGCTAATTTTACAAAAAATGGAATGCTTTATTTGTCAATGAGGTAGGGGAAGATGTACTATGAATTAGTTATACATAATTAGTATATGGACTATATCTGATTCAATTTTTTAATATGAAATATGACTATTATCATATAATCAATTATAAGATTGCAGGTGTTCTGTTAATTTAGTTGACTTGATTTGTAAACAACAAAATCTCATACCTCTTTTGCTTTTAAGGTTTGGTCCATATTTTTGTCAGCCTGTAATTGCCGGATTAGGAGATGAAGACAAACCTTTCATCTGCACGATGGATGCAATTGGAGCAAAGTAAGTTGACTTCCTATATTCTGTGTCCATATTTCTCTTAGAGGGAAGTTTATATCTGCTTAAACTTAAAATGCTAGGAATGGGTAGATACTGTTTCAGTAATATGCATGTGCCATATCCCATCTTCTGGGCCATTTGGTTGCTTTGTTAATTCTCACATTTAAATTTAATTATGCACTTAGCTTGAAGTGTGGGACCATGTGACCATCATCATGTGTAAATCTGGCGAATACTGTGGAACTGTGATATGTTAATATCTGTATCATTTATAGCAAAATTATACATAAATTAAGACTTGACTCTCTCTCTCACCCCCTTATGTATACTTATTGACTATGAGTTAATTGTATGATGTTTTGAAGATTTATTTCTTGTGAATTTGTTCTACCGGTTGAGTTTTAAATAATCTGAAGGTTATGTAATCTCATATGAGCTGTATCTGTGTGACACTAATATTTTTCCACTCTTCTTGTGCATAGGGAGCTTGCAAAAGATTTTGTTGTTGCTGGCACTGCATCCGAGTCTCTGTATGGTGCTTGTGAGTCGATGTTTAAGCCTGACATGGTTTGTCACTATGTTTATCTTTATTTATCTTTTATGAAGATTTTGCTTGAGTTTGCAGATTGATGCAGCCGTGTCTATTGTCTGCATGTGCTAGTATGCAAATGCAAAATAAACATCCGTATATGGATGCGGGTGATAAATTAATGTGAACAGTTATTTGCATTAGGTCCATAATGTCACCCGTATTATAATATACATGATATTGCTCCATGTTTGTAGAGTAAGCTTCTAAGTTTCTTTTTTTTTTTAATTCATTAAGCACATGTCTGTATAGTATGGATGAAAGATGAATATGAGAATTAATAGCTCCTTTTATGTGTGCATGGTTACTGAAGCATAAGAATTTGTATTTAAGCATAACGTAAGAGTATCAGACAGGTCTTTGGAACACTCTTTTAGAACAGATTTTTTGTTCAGGGTGGTCCTAGCAAACTCAATCTTTATCCTTCAAAATATTATGTTCACTCAATCGTTTTTTATTTGTTCTTTGAAAACATCTTATCCTTCAGGAAAACACCATCAAAAGCAAGTAAATTCATTTTCATATCACTTCTGGGGAGTGAGTTTGCGTATTTGCATAAATGTTCTCACATGTGCACATATGTGGGATAACTTTGTTCGTGTACATTTATAAACATGCAACATTAGGTTTGCACTGTCTCAAAATGTTAGGCAGAAAAGTTGTTAAATTTGTTGGGTTGCAAGATCTGAATGAGATGGAAAGATTGAGAAGACAAATAATTATTTGATTGCAATATTTCTTGTCATGTATTCTTCTCTTTTCTTTTGTCTTGTTTGCTGGCAAGCATTGAACTTAGATAGGACAGAAGCAGCTGGTGCTGTGATTGTGTAAGCCCCTTATACGACCTCTGTATTTCAGTTTAGTTCCTGGGTCAAATTAATATGCGATATCATGTGATTTGTTGTTGGAAGATTGCTTAAAACTCATTTGTTTCTTCATGTTCCTTTTTAACAGACACAGAGCTTGTTAACATTTTGCGGTTTCTTTCTATGACTCAGGAACCAGAGGAATTATTTGAGACCATTTCCCAAGCACTACTTTCATCCGTAGATCGTGACTGTTTAAGTGGTTGGGGTGGACATGTCTATGTTGTGTAAGCTAAATTCAACTTTTCTTTTTGTGTCCCTTGTTTTTCTATTTTCTGTTAGCCAGTATGGGAGCTCAATACTCATAGTTTTGCTTTCATGTGCTGACATATCTTACAAGCCACTGGTTGGGTAGTGTGATCATATTAAGGAAAATTTTTGCATGGTGGAACAAAACAAATCCCCCTCCCCCTTCCCCCCAAGGCTGCTTTTTACATGCATATTGCTCTCTTAATTTACATATTTGCTTGAGCTGTCTTGTAGCTTTATAATGATTATGTGCTTCGCAAATTACATTCTGGATGAAGTGGAAAAATTAGGGTGGAAGTTGGGAGCTTTTGTGTGCATAGGTCGCCTGCATCACCCTTGTATGATGATAGTGCCCTGCAAATTCGAAACCATAATTAGAACTTGAGGGGTTTGGTAGTTGTTCTTCCATTCTTCTGCTTCTTCTGACTGTTGCCGTCATTTAGAGTGAGAAACTTATATTTAGCATACTTAGAATACTCAACTTGTGTGTTATTTGGCATTATTGTTTCCACATGTTTTTTAATTATTATTTCCTTCCTTGAAATTTGGGCACACATATCCACTCGTTCATGAATGTTGGAAGTCCAGTTCCGTTTTTCTATGCCTATTCATTATATATTTATTGTACCGGCTCATTGGTCTTGTGATTGACTCACTGCAGGACGCCAACGGAAGTAAAGGAAAGGATCTTAAAAGGGAGGATGGATTAAGCTGCAAGCTGGCAGGTCACCATTTTTAAGTCGTTTTATTGTCTAACTCAGAGGAGCTAAATGAGAGACCATTTACTATCCATTGAGTGTATGGGGTAGCTTGTTATTGTGGCAATTCAATCGGATGTACCCTGAAAGATGTTTACAAATGGGTTTGGTTGATTCTTATTTAGTTTCATGAAAGGAATTCTTCTGGAGTCAAGCATGTTGTGAATTAAAGTGTTACTACACTGTTGAAACGATTTTTAGTGGACTAATGGGAGATTGGCGGGCATTGGAAGCACAAGCATGTCGCAAATTTGCATTACTTTTTTCCTTCTGTTTTCTTGGCCTAATTTAGTTTCGTATATTTGAATACTGTTGTTTTTCTATGTTACGCACACAATCTGCACTCTTAAAATAATATTGCTCAGCCTCTCAGGATGGGTTTAGTTTCTGCCAGAGCAAATTGATTTTTTTATTTTTTCCGAAGGGATAAGAAAAATTAAAGCCGAAACGAAAGAAGTTAATTATTTATGGGCTGTCATTCCATAACCAATGTAAGCGGTTAAGGCAGTTACATGTAGTTTCTGAATTGCGATTCAGTTGCTTAGGTTAAGAAAGCCTAAACCTGGAGCGAGATTCCCCTTCCACTATCGACCATCCGCCCTACCCTTCTCAATCACATCCAGAGGAAGCAATGCCCTTCAACTAGATCAAGTTACTTACCCTTCAACCCCTCGAGGTAAATTTCCTATCTCTTTCTCTCATTCACGAGCACGTCGTCGAGTATAGAAACTTCCAACGTTTTCCCGCATGTTTTGCGTTAATCGTTATTGTTACCCCACTAGATTCCAATCACTCATCAAATAGGCTCTGCAGTATACTCGTACTTGGTGTCATAGTACTTCCTGTGACACTTAAATATGCAGTTTCATATAAATTTGATTAATTAAGAATATCTATTAGAGTAAATTAGACAGTAAGACAATTTAGTGTTCGTTACTCCTTTTCAGTATGTAAATAGGTCGGTTGTCATGATGGTCCCGGAAGCAGATGAATATAGAACCTATTTATGGTCCTGGAAGTAGAAAATAAAGAGAAATGGAACACGGCTATGGTTGCGGATAACTAGATGAATTGTAGACTTTCAGTTCCAATGCTGTTCATAACTCCATTAGTTGTGACTTCCATTTTCTCTTTCTTTTTAATTTTTATTTTTAAGTCACCGAAGTTACTTACAGGAACAGGAAACAGATAAGAGTAACATCTGTTCCAGCATACAGTCATACATATTTATCTCCTACAGCTCTGTGGTACGCTCGAGTTTTATCATTCGATCACTTGATGGGTAACATCATTGAATCCTTTGCTTCGGGCTTTGGAAAATCTGTTGGAAAACTTTTTAGCTTTCCAGTTGATTTTCTTTCCGGAAAGTCTTGCAGGTATGATCTGTTTTTAGCTGTCCACACTCTTACCGTGATTCTTGATAGCATTTAGTTTTGGAAAAAGTTACTTCCATTTACACGAAAATCTCACAAGTAGACCCTAAATTTATTAAATTTTAGAAATAATAAAAGTTATAAATTTAATAATATAAAATTTTTTGAATGATGTTTTTGTGGGATTTAGGAATAGAGGATTTTTTTTTTTAGATGTATGACTGATAATGTAGTTTGAGTAATGCTGTTTATGCAATTGTTGATCATGACTGCCACTCATTACACGACTACTTTTGAGTGTCATAGGAAAAGGCTTAAATGGGGCTAATTAAATTCAAATGAAGTCGTAGTCAAAAAGGAAGATTCAAATGAAGTCACAACTCACGAAGTTTAGTTGTACACAGTTATAGATGCAACAATTTTGTAGTAATGCTTGTAGTTTGGTCTCAGCATGCTTAAGAATATTCTTGCTTGCTTCACTCTCCAAGTTCTTGCTTGACATATATGGTGTTGGGGGAATTTTTCAGCTCAGTATGCGGATCAACATGGGATCTTATCTGTTATATCGAAAATTTTTGCCTTGCCAATCTGTTGAAGCTGGCAATGGTATTTGTTCTACTTTACATGGGTAAGTAACTTTTCTGATTTGGCATAAATATATTTCTCCACTTTCTTCAACCAAATTGTCTAAAATTGAGATGGAAAAAGTATGAGCCACCAAATAAGTGTTACTTAATTACTATAAAATGTATTAAGTGCCTTTTGATTTGTGGACTTTTTACTTTAATTTGTAAGATATAATAAATTTAATAATTAAAATTATTATAATAAATATTTATTAAAATTTTATTTATAAAAATAATATATCCGAATTGAAAATGCAACGCCCTTTTTATATGTGAACAACGGGCAAATTAACCGTTCTCACTCTGACATATCTAAAACTGGGTCTGTCCTGTTTGTTTGCAGTTTTGTTAGTCTTCTACTTACTATATAAATTGGGCATATGTGGATGTACTGGCCGGGCCATCTGCAGGATGATATGGGCATGTTTCTCTTCTTGTTTCCACGTATGTTTCTCTTCTTGTTTCCACGTATGCGAGTACTCTTGCACTTTGTTGTGTTCTAAACGACACAGGCTAAAAAGGAGAAGAAAAGTGGTCAGGAAAGACAGAAATCTCGAGTTTTACACAAGTGAAGAAGATAATGCTGATGAGAGCCTTTCATACCTTGCTCCAGGACCTGCAGAGATAAGATCATTTTCGCGTAGAAGGAGAGACTATAAAGGCTCTCACTTAAGGAAGTCTTTGAGGCCTAGGAATCATCATGCCCAAGTTGGGATTAGTAGAGATTTTAGATATAAATGTAGAAAAAAGCATATTAGTGAGGATGTCAGTTGTGAAAGCGATGCCATTAAGCATGGCAATCCTAGCAGAACAATTCATGACATTAGGGTGATCAAGACATCTAAGTTTGTAAAGAAAGGTATGAAGAATAGGAAAAGAGTTCTTCAAAGTAGGTTGACGTAGAAATGGAACACAAACCAATTAGTTTATGTCATACATATGCTTGCACTTTGTGTTGAGAAAAGAAAAAATCATATATTTTTTTATTCTTTGGTAGAGGGAAAAAGACATAAAGAAGAGAATGACTTTGAAGAATGGACTTGAAAAATTCTTAAACACTTAATTTTGAGGTTTTTCTTGTCATGAATATTATTGTGGAAAAAGGTTAATAATACTTCTTATATGTTAGTGTATTATATAATAATTTCAAAATATACAAATAAATATCGACCACACATTTTACTCTTGTACAAATAGCATTATTTAAAAAAGCTTTCTAGAGTGATTGTGTTTTGAGAAATCACTTTTTAATTAGAATTGATGAGCAATATTAATTGTTAATTAACTAAAGAATGGCTAAGAAGCAGCAGCAAATCTAAGTTTTATAGCTTCATTTTTGTAATAAGGTATAATGCTACTTATGGAGGATGTTATGCTATTGCTTCGCACATAAGCTGACTTATCCAAAAAGGAAGTCCAAAGTCTAGCCGTTGCTGATAATCTAGGGCGGGACTTGACATAAGACCTCGGAATAGCCAAGAATCTGGGAATCCATGAGAGAGGATTTCCATTAATTGTCATGGAAGTTTATTCATTCCCAAAGAAACCTCTGAAATTGTGCTTCCTTTCAACTTCTCATATATTACAACATTTGCTTTCTTCTGTTCTCATCCATCAATTGTATCAGAATACATCACTTTGCCCTTCAATGGAATCTGAAGAGGGCGAACAATCTTCCCACAATAACCCATACACCGAATTTGAGCAAGATAACTCTGACATTATCCTAGCAATTTTGCAAGAGCAAGAGAGAACACTCACAATGCTCGCAACCATTGAAAGCGAAAGTGATGATGATCAAACAGACTCCTCTTTTGACAATGTTGATGCTAATTCTTTTGAGGGCCAAGAGTTTGAAGCTGACCTTCAGTTTCTTGAGGGCGAAGGAAGCGATGATGATGATTATGAAGAAATGGAAGAAGATGATCTTGATCCAGATGAATTATCTTATGAAGAGTTGATTGAGTCGGGTGAGCTAATAGGTGAAGAGAAGAGTGGCTTATCAGCAAATGAAATTCCCTCCTGTTTGCATCCATACCCTTGCAGTCCTGCTGATAGCAAAACTGGAACCGACCGCTGTGTGATTTGTCAGGTTGAATATGAAGAAGGTGAAGCCTTGGTGGCACTTCAATGTGAGCACCCTTATCATACAGAGTGTATAAGCAAGTGGCTTCAAATGAAGAAGGTTTGCCCAATATGCGGCAGTGACGTTTCAACTCCCAAGATGGCTAAGAACCTTTCCAATATGCAACGTTGATTGACAGAAATTACAGTTGAGAAAATAAAAGATGCACATAAGCTACAATTGCCAGAAAATTAAAGGTTCTTATTGTTAACAGTTCTTCTGATCACGCCCTTTCTTATCCCAAGAATTTCTATATGAATCTCAAAATATCTTCATGACATTGGGAAGTATACCCTTCTATGGTTATACAATATAAATGTAACCATTTGCAAAATCATTTAGATATATCCTTTCAAGTTAAAAAATAACTATTCTTCTATGGCTTTCGTGGGATTTTCTTCCTTTGTCATCGCCTTCTGTTGAAGTTCTTTTTGTGCAATTAGCCCTTGAACATCTATACTTCAGGGACCAAAAAGTCCAAAATCAGCATTGTTAATGCCCTAATTTAAGCTCAAACAAATTAATATCAATCTGGTCTTGGCACTAAAATGACAAAAGTTGAAGGATTCTAATCTGCATATATTTTATATGAACCAGCAATCTTGGAATTATGAAATAGTATCTCAATTAGTAAGAGTAATGATATGTTTATGTCTACACTTCATACAAAATATATATATCAACTTAGAGAAATATAAGAGAAAGAAGAATGAATTTGAAAGAAAGAAAAAAAATCAAAATGTGAGAGAATATATTGTGTACCAACGTGAAAATATTACCACTCATACGTATGAGCATGAGTCCTAACATCATGATACATTTTTTGATATATCCATATAATTAGATACACATTTTTTTATCTCATTAGAGAAAAGTTATATTTATATCAGGTATAAGAATAAAATATTTATATTTAATTTAAAAATCATTAAATCAGTTAAATTTTAAAATTTAATATTAAGATTTGATATTTTGTGATATAAAAATTACATAAAAATAAAATTATAAAAATAAAAAAAACAGATCTCGTTATCTTTGCTTTATGTTTGGTGGCACGAGAAGATGGGAAGATCCGTAGCTGTTTCGTTGGAGGCTGCCATGCTGCAACTTGCAAAAGGCCATCCATTACAACCCGTGGCGGTGCAAGCAAGTTGTAACTTTTGCCTACAGAGGCAACAGTGAACAAATGTTTAAAGAGAGAAGATAATATTTGAATATAAACAGCACAACAGACAAACAAGCAAAGAAGATAAGATCAGGCCATAAAAAGCTCCCATCCTCTACCCACCACCCGCCAACAATCTGTGGTTGAAAAGAACGGCAACCGCTGCTGGACTTCAAAGGTTACCCTAATAATAAATTAGAAACTATTATAAAGAAATCAATTAAAAAATATTCATACGTTGAATTTATCAAGCAGTTTTACTTTAAAAAAAGGATTTAGCCAAAAAAAAAAAAGACAAAAAAGGCTTCACTAATTGATGGAGAAAACTCAAAAGAAAAAATTAGGCATGCATGCATACAGGACAGACGGCTAAAAAATTTTTTAATTATAAAAAACTCTCTTTAATTACTAATTTTCACAAATAAATCTTTCCAACTTAAAATATTATGCAATTTAAAATTTTTCGTTTATTTTTTTATTTAAACAATAACAAAAATTCCAAAAATTGATTAACAAAAAAAAAAAAACTTAAAATGTCCCTCTCAAAATCTAAATACAAGTATTTAAACTCCGTTGCTCTGTTAGCGTCGTGCTCTCACAGAATTACCAGTGGGGTATTAGATTTGCAGTGACAGGCTTTTTTTATTTGCGGCTGGCACCTCTTTTTACGCTTTAAATATGCTGATTGTTGTTTTAAAGTAATGGCATGTATGGAAGTAGATTCTGTGATTTTAATAATTTTTTTATTTTTATTTATTATATGTAAGTTTTAATTTTTTAAATTTTATATTTATTTTTTTACTTTATTTTTTTATTATTTTTAATTAAAAAATAAAAAATTCCGATCCTTACACTCTCATATTTTATTTTTCTTATTTCTTTCCTCTTAACACTTTTTTTTTTTAAAAAAAAAGTTGGACGAACCTATCACATTTTCTTTGTTTTATAACTCAGTAGAATTGACGGTAAATAAAAGTGGTCATCATGTTGCCGCCCCTGGCGTGACCCTTGTTCATCAAGTTTTCTTTCAAAAGCGCAAAAGAACAACCAAGAAACAGAACGTGTTCAATTCATGTAGACAATATGTGTTCAATTCATGTAGACAATATTGCAGTTCAAGAGAGCACAAATTTAGAAAGAAAAACAGAAGAGGAAAACTTTAATGTGAAAGGTCAAGCCAACCCACTAGCCCTTCAGGCCACCTGGGCAAGTTTTTAGTGGGTCGTTCTGGCGTTCATGTACCTGGAGGGTTTGATCATGTTATGATGGAGATGTCATTCTGGTTACAGATGTTCCCCACTAATTACTCATAAAGTTAATTAATTACCATGAAATAGACAAGTTTGCCATCACATTTTTTTTCCAGTCAAAATCCAAGTGAAATGATGCCTTAGTTCTTGCCAGCTGATTTAGACTTTTCTAATTCAATTGTGTTCTTTAATATTTTTAGGGATTGGATCAATGCTATGTAAGTTTGTGTCCATGTGCGTTGAATTCTTACGCGGAATTAGGTGGAGATGGATCATGCGTGGATGGAGGTAAACTATTTCTTTTTTTTCTATAATATTATATTGAAACTGTTTCATATAATTTTATCCAATAAAATTCTCATTTAATATAATTTAAATTATTAAATTTATTTTAAAATTTAATATCTTTCAATTATTTTGTAAAGTATTTATAAATAAATTTTATTAAAAACTAATTTTTTTTTTCCATTTTGTATATGTCAAGCAGCTAAAGCGATGGCTATACATTTTCCTTCATGGCTGTATCAACTCAATGGTCAGCTCAATCAGTCACAGGTTGACTTCAACCCCTTATATTTATAAATAATGATATATATAATTTATATACGAATTATATATATTTTTAAATTTTAATTTTTTTCTTCTCAAAAATCTTTCTATCATCATGCAAAAAAATGTATATTCCCCTGGTGTACGCAAAACATTTCCGCATACTTATTTTTGGAGGAAATCAAACCCAAGGTCATATTATATAAAAATGGGCTACAAAAGTACTAAACTTAGCAAGATGGTCAGCACATATGGATAGAAGCTAAACTCAAATTTGAAAAGGATGAAATAAAATGACATATTTTCTTGAGAATAAAATATAAAAATTATTTAAAAATTAAAAAATATTTTGAATGCCTTGCCCTTATCCCTTCTTTTAAAAGTAACCCAACCATCAATTTTGAGAAATCAACAGAGTAATGTGGGCCCCAGAAAGATGACCACCCATTTTCATTGAATTTGACTAACAACATCCTTACAATGCCAGCCGCTTAAATAACCACCATAACGGCAATAATCAAGCGTATCACACCGGTCCTATATCTAACGCAGGATGACCTAATCACAATACGCCACGTAAGGTCGCATAGAGGGTCGTGTGTAGGTCACCCTTTGGGGACTCCAATAATGTAACTTGGGTCATCTTTCCGACGCGTGTCCTTAAACGTTCGAGAAATGTCTATGCCGCAAGTGACGAGGAATGTTCCACTAAGAACGAGAAAAGCTACTCCGTGCTTAAAAACCATGTCTCAAACTACGCGCACAGAGAGATAAAAAAGGTAAAGGAAAATCTTGACGCTTTAGTCAATGTTAAAGATATAGTTGATGTAATAATAGTTAAAAAAAATAAAAATATATAAATATAATATTATTAAAAAGTAAAATAATATATTTTATTTAAAAAATATATATTACAATTTTACTCTTACAATAACGAAATTCTTTTGCTTTTTATCTCTTCTCTGTAACGTGGCTCAAACGTATTTCTATCATCGAAGCGTATCAAAGCTCACCGAGAAACTAGCCTTCCTACCATCATGTCGGTAGCAACTAGCAAGCGCCGAACCGAACACCGAAAGCAAAGCGGCAGAGGATATATCCACCATCCACGTAAGCACCGTACGGGTGCAGGCTCATCTCGTTTTTCACATTCTGTCTGAATTAATTGAATTTAGATTTTGAACTTTTTTAATTTTCGTAAATTTTATATTTTATAAATTTATTCATTTTAATAATTATTAATATTATATTTATTATTTTCCGACTATACATTTCTACTTATTTTGGATGACAACAATTTTAACATAAAAAAAAAAAGTTGGGCGTTGGGCGTGGAGCATGGAGCATGGAATGGTGGGCCATAATAAAGGTTCGGTGCTTACCTGGAAACTTCCTCTGGCTTTTCTGAGCAGTGAGCACTATTTCCAACGTGAAAGTCAAACGTTCAAAATTCCAACCCAAAACGTTGAATCCGGTCTTCGTAGGCGGCTAGTTGTATTTGTAGTCTATCTATAAATACAAATGATATATAAATTTTTGTAAGATTTTATATAAACTTAAATAATTTTATAAATATATAACCTTTAAAATTAAAAATATAATAGCTGGAATTACTCTTCTATCATATTTTTTTGGTAAATTTTATTTACCTCATTTGAATGTTGGAATTAAAATTAATTAGGTCTCAGAATTGGAGCTAAATCTTTAAATTTCGAATATTCTGTATGGAATGTTCTGGAAAATGGAATCTCAATTCCTTCTTATAATTCCATAAAACTTAAAAATAATTTACTAATGCACATTCTAGATCTTGGCTCATTAGTCTTTAAAAATTAAAATTTTAACACTATAAAAATTTCATAAGCTGTGTTGCCAGATCCTCACTGTTGTTAGTGGAGTATGAACCATTGAAACTATTAAATACAATTCATTTTCTTTCGTTTTCTCAAATTTTATCTTATTTTTTATAAGATTCAAACACCACCAAATTTATTATTTTAGCTCAATTCTAATTCTAATCAAATTAAAATTATAATTATAATTTTAAACTTCAATTTTAATTTCACTAACCGAAGTCTGAAAAATCATACTACGTATACGACAAATGGACTTTCTACCTACTCTCTTATTTTATTCTCTCTTTTGTTTTGATATTATTTTATAAAAAATTATTTTACTATTTTTTATTTCACCATTTCTTTATATATTTTATTATCTTTTTTAATAAAAATAAAAAATATAACATAACAATATATATAGAAATAGAAGGTAGGACAAAAAAACCTACTACAAAAATATGAGTTCAGTAATTAAGGAGGATGGGAATCGTTGGAGGCAGTGGCGGATCGGTCATGGACATTTTTTTATTGAAATTTTTTTTTGGAGAATTTGATATAAGATGAATTTTAATGTTAGCTATCTAATTTTCTTGTTTAACAATTGATATATTGCTTTCAAAATTAGATAATAAAATTAACAAACTAAAAATTCATATCTTTTAAAATATTAAACTTAAAATAATACAATTTATGATAAATATTTAATTAAAATTTGAAAAAATTATATATAAAAAACTAAAAAATAAAAAATTACGAAAGATAGAAATATAACAAATATGCTAGATTCACTCATGATGCACGTAAATTTTTTTCCTTAAACTATTATGTAAACCACCACAAAATACTATTTTTTATTTAATTATTATGTATTTCTCTCCCTTTTTTTTATATTTTTCATAAAAACTAAAATAATTATAAAAACTCAGGCAAATTTATTGTTAATTTGTAAAAGTTAAATATTTTAAAATTATTATTGTGTACTTTTGTAATTATTAAATTTTTAAAATATTTTTACGTATTACTTAATAATAAACCATTATAAATTTTTACAATATCAATTAATGAATATCTTTAACTTAAAAAAATAAATGTGATATAAAATATTAATTAGATTCAATAAAGATACAATGATATAGTTTGATAGTTATCTACGGCTTTCATGTCTTCACCCCTAAAAATTCTCATTAATTTTACCAAAAAAAAAATCCCATTAAGGTCCGCCAGGGCTTGAGGGGCAAGTACGGATGACAAGAGTCTACCAAGTTTACTGTGATCAGGTGGGGCATGATGCTTCATACTTTAAAGGCAACAAATTACAAATCACGCGTGAGATGATGACCCCTCGCATGTGGATGACGTGTAATCTGATCCACCGTTGGACTTCTGGCCGAGTATTTGGAAAGTTAATCGCTAATGCGCCGACTCCATGCGAATCCCGAGGCCGAAAGGTCCACCCCAGTCCAAAATTAGTGGCGTAAGCAGTGACAAAATCAGTTCATGTGGGCGATCGACACGCACGAACCACACTTCCACGATCGACACGTGTGCTGAAGCGTCAGCGCCAGAAGCTTAGCGCCCCCTCACCTTCCCTCCCCACCACCACACCCAGAAAAATGTTATCGCCCACGTGTCTTCTAGAATCCGCTGGCGCCTCCTGCCACATGTTGCGCCTCCTGCCTATATATACCCGTCTCCCCGTGGAGTTCAAAGTTTCAAACGCCGCCATCGTTCTTAGCTAAGCTTCAGAGGGGGCGAAATCAAGTATCAGTGGGCACTAGCAGCAAACTGTTTTATTTTTTTTTAACCAAAACAAAGATAAGGTGAAAATGGCAGCAGAGCTACAGTTACCACCCGGCTTCCGATTCCACCCAACCGATGAGGAGCTCGTGATGCACTATCTATGCCGTAAATGCGCGTCGCAGCCAATCGCCGTTCCGATCATCGCCGATATCGATCTTTACAAATACGATCCCTGGGATCTCCCTGGTAATTTTTTTATTTCAAAAATTTCCACTTTATTGCAATTTAATTTATTTTTTTTGCACGGCGGTTCATCTTCTGGTTTCATGCTCTGAAACTGAACTCTTTCATTTATCAAATTTTAATTATTTTTTGACTGATTTATTACAGGTATGGCCATGTATGGTGAAAAGGAGTGGTACTTTTTCTCACCCAGGGACAGGAAATATCCAAACGGTTCGAGGCCCAACCGGGCGGCTGGGACCGGGTATTGGAAGGCAACCGGAGCGGATAAACCTATCGGTCAACCAAAACCGCTGGGGATCAAGAAAGCCTTGGTGTTCTACAATGGGAAAGCACCCAAGGGAGAGAAAACCAATTGGATTATGCACGAGTATCGTCTCGCCGATGTAGATCGCTCCGCTCGCAAAAAGAACAGCTTAAGGGTATATTACCAATCTCAGCCGCCGTACGCACATCTAGATCAAGATTAGGGGTAAAAACGACATTTTGGATGTATGAGATTTGTCAATGTGGACGGTGCCTGAAATGACTAGTTTAGCCCCTCATAGAATCTAGCGTGACAGTTGGGTCCCTCCTGTGACATGTCCTTTTCCACGCTGCTGTAGCGTGCATGAAGTTGAGGGTTACGATAAGTCTTCTATGACCAATCCCGACGTGAAATGGACGGTCCAGATACGTCCTCGCCTAATATGATAATTCCGTAAACCTTCCCTGGTAGTAGACTACCTCACCCTCACATGCAAATTCGTGGTCGCTGATAAACGGGACCCTAACATGACCGCGGACGTCACGTGCACCCAAAAATACCCTCTTAACGATAATAGACAATCAATAATGAGAAATTATGCCCTTCAATTATTACTTTCTATTAATAGAAATGATTCCTTCTTATCTCTCTGACAAGTTTGATAACAAAAGATTAAACTTTTCTTGATTTTCTAAGGAGATATAAGAAAGATTTTGGAGGTAATGACTGATCCAATAATTCTGATTTTGCAGCTGGATGACTGGGTGCTTTGCCGCATCTACAACAAAAAGGGCACCATTGAGAAACAGCCAAATGGAGTTGGCCAGAAAAATGAATGCTCGGAATCGGAGATCGAGGACAAGAAGCCGACACTTGGTGGCGCTCTTCCACCACCACCGCAAGCGCCAGTGACTATGACGGATTTCATTTACTTCGACCCGTCGGATTCAATTCCGAAGCTGCACACGGACTCAAGCTGCTCAGAGCACGTGGTATCGCCGGAATTTGCAAGCGAGGTGCAGAGCGAGCCCAAGTTGAATGAGTGGGAGAAGAACCTTGAGTTTCCGTATAATTACGTGGATGTCACTATGAACTTCGGACCGCAATTCCAGAACGGTAATCAGATGTCGCCGTTGCAGGACATGTTCATGTACATGCAGAAGCCGTTCTGAAGTGAAGGAGGGAAAGCACTGAATATGTACAAGTATATCCATCGTTCGACACATTCGCAATGGACTCGCTGCATCGCACGGTAGCACGAGACAGAAGGTCCATGAGTGTACTTGTGCGAGCGCGTAGGTGATTATTCAGCCAAGTCAAAAAAAAGAAAATTTCTGGGGGCAAAAATAGAATATGTAGGCTACACATTGTAGTTATCTAGTCTGCAATTTATACCGGGGATGGCACTTTTGTTGATCTAGCGTTATTCATCAACTATGTTGATACATCTATCAGGACAATCAAACGGTGCATGTCGATCTGTTGTAGGGGATTAGCGTGCGTACAGCTTGTAGATAAGTACGTATTATGTGATGGAAGGTCGATTTGGACCTTCAATTTGTACTAGATGTTCCATTTATTTAATGGTAGCACCTAATTTTTTCTGATAAAAAGAAATTATTTATATTTTATTATTTAATTGTTAACAGCCAGAATGATAAATATTTAGAATTTGTCTTTATTTATAGAATTTTAATTCGTAGTTGGCTCCGTCTTGTGTGGTTTTAATCAATTATTCTCACAAAATGAATATAATATAATTAAATAATATTAACAATTTGCGTTGAGTCAATATATATTTTTAGAAGAGAGAAAATTGTTTATATATACTCTTAAGCTTCATTCACGGCTCCCGGGCGGCATGGCTGGATGGGATAGAATGTTATGGCAGATGGACGCCTACTGCCCAATGTCTTATACTTCGCAGTGTGAATACTAAACAGAATACGCGCAGAGGATGTGCCCATTGATTCATGACCGCACCTAAATGGTGAGATGGAAAGATAACATAATTGAAATGTTTTATAAAATAATAGGTTAGTGACAAATAATTATAGTTGTTTTGCATGAGGTTTTAAGTTTAATGCTACATGGCGTCATGTACCAAAAAAAAAAAAGTGATAAGATAATAAGTAGGTGTTATTGTATGCATTAAAATCTTTTAGTCATGAATAAAGTAGGAGAAAGACAAAAATAAAATTTAAAAATTAATGTAAATAATTAATTAATTACCAAATAAAAAAAAAAAGAGAGATGTGATAATTCAAATCCACAATTGCACCATTAGGGGTGCTCATACCAATTGGACCTTTATGCGCCTTTTTATTCATTATGTTGTCATTATTATGTCATTTTTTTAAAGCTCCTTCAATTTAGGTTTCATTGTTCATATGAAACCCCTTAAGTGCATTTGGTTCGAGACATTTAAGATTTTTTAATCAAATTACATTCTCATAAATATTATAATCAAGAATAACATTTTAAAAAATGCATTTTTTCTGTTTGTTTTATCATGAAAATATCAAAGAATATTTTTATGAATTTAAAATTTTTATATTTGATTGAATATTAATATTCTTAAAAATATTGCACTGTTTTTAAAACTACCCATAAGCATACAAAATTTAATTTATATCTTAAATATAATTTTAGTAAAAAACTTTTTTCATAAAAGAATAAAAAAAATATAGGTGTAACAATGATAACAGTCTAATAGAGTGATGATAGTAATAACGTTAGTAATTATGATAATGATAATAATAATATTAGTAGCAATGATGATGGTTTGATAATAACAGTATTAATGATAATAATGATAATAGTGATTCTTGATAACAATTATGGTGATTTGATAATGGTCAGAAGGGTGATGAAGAATATAATTGTAGTGGTGCTGGTTGTACATTGACAATGGTATTGATGATAGTGATCCAATAATAATATTGGTGATAGCAATAGCAATGACACTTATATTGGTCCGACAATAACAATGATGGTAGTAAAACTATGATGGTTATGATGATGATGACAACACTGGTAATATTGGTAAGAATAATAATAATGATAATGATGACAACATTGATAATATTGATAACAATAATAGCAGTGATAGTACAATAATGGTACTAATGACAATGGTATATCAATAATGATAAAAGTGATGATAACGGTAACAATGGTAGAAAAAATTAGAGTAAAACCCTATTTTGGTCTCTCAAAGATGAACAAACTTTTATTTTAGTCCCTCACTATTAGATCCTTCTATTTTGGTCCTCCAGAGATCAATTAACTTCTATTTTAGTCATTTATTATTAAAAACTTCTAATTAAGCCCTATAAAAATTGAAATTGATATCAATCAAATTCTTTAAAATAATTGCTAACAAGGTCAAATTTGCTAACGTGTCATGATGACATGACGAAAATTACTTATGTGTTATGCTAACATGACAGATTTTGGATGACGTGACATGCTGACAAGGCAAAATTTGCTAACGTGGCAGGGTATTGGCTGACGTATCATGATGACGTAACAGAATTTAGCTGACATGTCATGCTGATGTCAGCATGACACGTCAGCCAAATTCTACCATATCAGCCAATTTTTGCCACATCAGCAACCATCTTAATTGAGGGACTTGATTGATATCAATTTCAATCTTTGGAAGACTTAATTAGAAATTTTTGACAATGAAAAATTAAAATAGGAGTTAATTGATCTCTAAAGGATCAAAATACAAGAATTTAATAGTGAGAGATTAAAATAAAAATTTGTTCATATTTTAGGGATCAAAATAGAATTTTACTCAAAAAATTAATTGTCTAATAAGCTAGTATAATAAAATCTTTTTAAATAATTTTTACATTTTTATGAGGTGAGAATAAGAATTCTTACATTCAGATATCAAAATTTCATATTTTATAAAAATTCTTCATTTTTAAAAAGTTAAAATCGATTTTCAAATTTTTTACCATGTGTATGAATTAAACATTTCGACCCATATCCCTTAGAATTTTTCAAGATGCAGCGAATCAAATGCACCTTTTTTATTAAAACAATGGGTTAAACGCCGCATCCTTCTATTGCTATTGCAAGTTTTAGCTACATTCAGACTACACTACTTTTTAGATGACATTATGTATTCTTTTAGTGCAAGCAATAAATTTTGTTTAGTCAACACACAATTCATTAACATGGTCAAACAAGCTGGCAATCCATTTTCAAAAGCAATGAATTAATTATCATTTCCACTCTAACCAGAAAGCATTTTTCTAAGGTGGATGAACTTGAATCATTAAAATCGCTTAGTTTTAAATAGACATAAACAATTGAAGTTAAGGCAAATTCTGGCAACTTATAAGTGCCTGCCAACCGAACTCAAACAGTAAAAGCACTGAGAATTTCACCAACCCACTTAGCATCTTGAAGGCTTGAACACAACTAATCAGTTCACAAGGAAAACTACTTTAATTATTTTTAACAAAATATGAAAAATAAATGAGCATTATTTTATCAAACTTATAATATAATAAAAATACCAATATTTTAATAAAATGTCTAAATCTACGTGATACAAATATTAAACATAAAAAGTTAACTATATAATTTAAAACACTCATAAAAATATTAATATTTTTAGTTATATTTCAAAAAACTATAATTATGTCAAAGTGATAGGAAAAATTTTAGTTCACTAACAAAATTTTATTAATATCTCACAAAATTAATATAGAGTATTGAATATATGAATCACAAACTAATTTAATAAATTTAGTTATATAAATTCTTTTAAATAAAAATTTTATGACAATAAAGAAACTGAGAGTGATATAACATATTTACCTCATGTTCTCAACTGAACCATTTTTTAATAAAGAAAAACACATATACACATTTGTAAGAATCACTTAGTGTTCCACGTGAAAAATCATGCATGCTGGCTTAAAGTCGCATTGAGTTGAATTTGGATTTCTTGTATTTTTTATTTATTGATTTTGGTAATTTTTTAAAAAAGTTTATTTTATATTTAAATTTAATTTATTAGGTATTATTATTATTATTATTTTAATTTTAATTTTCTTTTACAGCATATGTGAGATATGAACAAATTTAACTATTAAATATTTGGATAATATAAGATATGAGGTTTCAAGTCGTTATGATTGATTGAATATCACTCAATTGGCAATTTATATATTCTTAGATATATAAATTTTGTATACTCTCTCATATTCTTTCTTTTCTTTAAATTTATTTTTGTATATACATATATGATGTGCAAAATTACGTACATATATCATTTTTTTGAAATAAATAATTTTTTGTTGTGTAACTCATCCCAATAAATAAAGGGAAAAAAGGTTCATATACTCAAATAATTTCATATATTAATAATTTTTTATATGATTACTTTTTGATATATTATTTTGGTATAATAATATTTTTTTATTTAGATATTATTTTAAGTGTATTATTATGATATATTGATATCATATGGTTTGGTATTATTATTGTAATATATAAAATGGATAAGAATTCATTGACACCTTTATGAAACAAAATTATTCTTAAGAACATGGTGTAATTTTTTATATGTTAACTTTCTTTAATTAAGGGTATTGTTAATGTGCACCCTTAACTTTATTTTAAAAAGTGAGCTCTCAGGGCACAAGTTAAAGAAAAACATTATTCTTTTCTACTTAAAATATAAATAATTCTCCTACATTTTTATCCTATGGCAAAAAATATTTTATATTTTCAATTGTTACAATCAACCCATATATACTTCTTAATGGTAGCAATTAGCCCATTCCATTAAATTTTAAATCCCATTTCCAACAGCAACTCTTCTCCTATGGTTGTGACTCACTTTTTTGCTAATTGTTATATCCTCAAGTGCTTCAAGCTTTATAGCAAGTTCCATAGAGAATTCACTGACTTCCTTCCTTGAAAGAATCATTTGCAACTTTGAAGGCAAGATAACTGAGATTGGATGTGAGGAATCAGAAGAAAAACTTGCTTTGCAGCTCAAATTTTGGTCACAGAAGGACCTCACTTGAAGTGTTGAAATTTTCAAGAGTATTAGTTCTTGTGGAAGCACTTCAAATCGTGTCTGTAAATTTGAATCATCCACTGTTGATTGAAACGGCGAAGATGTTTTCTTGGTCAAAATTGTGGCCTCAAACCAGTAGGAACCCAAGAGCTTAAAAACGTGTTCTGCAGCCATTGCTTCATTGAATAGGAAGGACTTGGGTCTGAGATAAGAAAAAGAGTTACTGTTAGAGATTGGATGTGAAATTTAATGAAATGGGTAAATTACTATCAATAGAAAGTGTGCATAAATTAATTGTTATAATTGAAAATATAAAAAATCTTTTATAATAAGATAAAAATACAAGAAGTTATTTATATTTCAGCCATTTTTTTCCCAATGAGATGAACATAATTTTGGCAAATTAAATACAATGTCAAAAAATGAAAATTAAAGTTGCCGCTCAAAAAATGTGAGAGACAACTTTTTTACAGAGTGAAATAAGACTGAAATTTGTTTATTTTATAATTTGATATATAAGATTTCATAAAATTAATAATTTAAATATTTTTAAAATAAATATTTATTAATATTAAAATTTTAAGGATATAACAGTTAAAAATATATATCAGATTAGTACAAACATTAATTCTCAAGTGAGTCTGAGCCTTTTGTTCACGATGTGATTAACTGTGCAAACGCCTTAAAAATATACCGAAACAAATTTCATGATTAAGTTATGGTATCAGAGATAAAAGGATAGATTATATAGGTATTGAATTTTAAGTTAATAAAATTATAATACATATATATATATAAAATAATACTATTTGTAAAAAAAAAATTTATACACAAATTATATATAACATATTTTTATAAAATTTATAATTAATTAATATTGATATAAATTATAAAATTTACAAATATAAAATTTTTAATTAATTTTATAAAAGTTACAAATCAAAATAAACAACATTATATGTGTAAAAAAGAAAAAATCTTTCATAATATAAACATTCAAGTAACTACTCCGAGTAAAAACCAAAAGTGCACGGATCTCAAGTAAAAGATTAGAATTGGTTATGAACGGAGTTCTGAGTATGATGACATCAGGGAACCTACCTTCCTTGGGCAGGGACAACCTCTCGGATCCCTACAATTTTCCAGGCAATGGCGAGCCGTCAAAATTATAAAGATTAAAAATAAATTAAATTTTAATCCAATAAAAGAAAAGACGGAGAGGAAGAACAAACAAAATAACGCTCACATGGAAAGAAAACGGAGAGACTGAGACACTCTCGCCCTCTATCACGTCCCTCCATCTCACTCTGTTTCTGTGTCTTGTACCTCCTTTTCTGCCTCCATTGACGTAGCTCTCATTCAGGTCCTTCTCAGGTAGTGAACTTCGAGGTATCTGTTTTGCATTTTGCATTTTCCATTTTCAATTCTTGCCTCTTAATTGTTGTGCGCACTCTGATAACAGTTACAGGATGGCGTTTCTCTTGCCCCAGCTTCTACGTTGCTCGTCTTGATCCGATCTTCGTGTTTCTTAAGTTTTCTGTTTTTTTCTTCTCTTTCTTCTTCGATACATAATTGCGCCAAGTGCTACTGGATTTCAATTCAATTTGCATTTATCTTTGGTGAAATACTGTTTGCTTGCATGAAGATCTGAGTTTCATATTTCAATCTTTAATCCGTTGGTTTCGTTATTGCAGTGCAGAGTGTTGTGATTCAGCTAGTGTTGCGAGGGAAGCTCACTTCGTGTGAACAGTTTTAAGAAAATTGGACCTGAAATACTGATGAATTGAGATGGTATTGCCATCTTGGGTGGAGAATGCGGCTTTGGAGGTAGTTAGAAGCAGGGAGTTCTTCGGCATTTGCATTTTGGCGAGGTACCTTCTTTAGCGTGGATTTGATTATTGTACTTTTCCTTATATGATTAGTTCATGCTGTTGCATTTGATACAAGGCCTTCTACAATTATATTGCTTCTACCATTGTAGTTCGTCTGCATCCTGCGTTAAGTTCAGGATGAGGTTTTAAAGTTGGTATATGAATTCTGGTCTGTAATGTATTGGGATATGGGACTTAAAGAGTCACTTTCACTTTTGAATCAGTCAGTGTAAATCCGAAGGGTGATTTAGAATTTGTTTGCTTTAGTTGATTTCAGATTGTATTACGATGGAGGCTACACAATCATGTTGCGATTGGTAGACTGTAATTTGGTTAGCTGAGCAGTTACTTCCCTCTCTATTTAATGTACATGTTTAGATTAATAATGTGCTTGCTGGTTCTGCTTAGAAATGGGTGTTGTGATATAATGAAATCTTAAAGAGTGTAAGCAAAAAATTGAATCTTCTTTTCATATTTCACTGTGCATTATCTTCTTTGCTTTTGGGAGGGAGGGGAGGGGGCATGCCTGCCAATGTGAGATTTATTTATAGAATTTATTATAATTTTCAGGCTTCCTTCAAGGAGGCTAAACGGGCTTATTTTTGCAAATGTCAAAGTCTCCATCTCCTGAACCACGACGGTCCATTTTTCCTCCATCCTGGCATAGGTTAGTATTTTATTTTGTTCTCATTATCAGTTTTGTTGTTGAAAATGTCATATAGATAGCAGACAGTATAACTATTGCTACTATTGTGAATGAGCTTCAAGCTTTTAATAACTGCAATTCGTTAATGATCTATTTAGATTACTTTTAAGTTCTAAATTGATGATTGATTATGGCTCATCTGAATTTGAGATAACTGCCATAATTTTCTTATGTGAAAATACTAATAAGTGAAATTAAATACTCATTGCATCCAGGGAATCTAATGGATCAATGGGAACGGATGATCCGGATTCTGCAATGGCTACAGTTGCTAAGCTTGTTGAGCAGCTGCATGTCAATTTGTTATCACCACTTGAGAAAGAGCTTATCACAGCACGTTTGCTAGTTATTTCCAAGGCAAGAAAGGATGCCCGAACACTTATTGGTTCTCATCCCCAAGCAATGCCATTGTTCATAAACATTCTCAGAAATGGGACCCCTCTGGCAAAAGTTAATGTTGCTGCCATTCTCAGTGCCCTGTACAAAAATGAAGACTTGAGGTTAAAAGTAATTCTTGGTGGTTGTATCCCACCATTGCTGTCACTCTTAAAGTCTAATTCAACAGAGGCCAGGAAGGCAGCAACTGAAGCAATTTATGAAGTTTCCTCTGGTGGCCTTTCAGATGATCATGTTGGTATGAAAATTTTCATCGCAGAAGGTGTAGTTCCAACATTATGGGATCAACTAAATCCAAAGAACAAGCAAGACAAAATTGTGGAGGGTTTTATTGCTGGGGCATTAAGAAATCTGTGTGGCGATGAAGATGGCCACTGGCAAGCAACATTAGAAGCTGGAGTTTTGGATAATATCGTGGCTCTTTTGTCGTCAAATAATGCCGTTGTCCAGTCAAATGCAGCTTCTCTATTGGCACGTTTAATGCCCGCTTTCAGTGATATCATCCCCAAAGTAATAGACTCTGGAGCGTTCAAAGCTTTACTTGATCTTATTGGTCAGAAGAATGCTATTTCTGTGCATGAATGTGCTGCTGATGCTCTGGAGGCCCTCTCTTTAAAGTCAACCCGGGCTAAAAAAGTTATTGTTAACGCAGATGGTGTTCCAATCCTTATTGGAGCCATAGTTGCTCCTTCAAAAGAGTGTATGCAAGGTAATAGTGGCCAGGCTCTGCAGGAACATGCAACTCGAGCTTTGGCAAATATCTCTGGTGGTATGTCTGATTTAATACTATATCTTGGAGAACTTTCCCATTCTCCTCACCTTGGTGCACCAGTTGGTGGTATAATTGGGGCTCTTGCTTAGACACTCATGGTCTTTGAGGAAAAATTAAATGTTGATGAGAAACCTTTTGATGCAACTCAAATAGAGGATATTCTAGTAAAACTATTAAAGCCTCGAGACAATAGGGTTAATTCAAGAGCGTGTCCTAGAGGTTATGGCTAGTCTATATGGTAACGTCTGTCTCTCAAAGTGGCTCAATCATGCAGATTTGAAGAAGGTTGTTATTGGACTAATAACTATGGCTGCTGCCGATGTGCAAGGCCATGTGATACTTTCTTTGAAACGCTTGTGCTCTAATAAGGTAGGAATATGGGAGGCTATAAACAAAAGAGAAGGCATGCAGTTACTTATATCATTTCTGGGACTGTCCAACGAGCAGCATCAAGAATATGCAGTACAGTTGCTATCAATCCTAACTGACCAGGTCGATGACAGCAAGTGGGCAATCACTGCTGCTAGAGCAATTCCTCCGTTGGTGCAGCTGTTAGAGAAAGGATCACAAAAGGCAAGAGAGAAAGCAGCTCATATTCTGTGGAATTTGTGCTGCCACAGTGAAGATATTTGTGCATGCGTTGAAAGTGCAGGTGCTATTCCATCATTTTTATGGCTTCTTAAGAATGATGGATCAAGAGGACAAGAAGCTTCAGCTATGGCACTCACAAAGCTTGTGCGAATAGCTGATTCTGCTACCATTAGTCATCTATTAGCATTGCTCCTAGGGGACTCTCCAAGCTCAAAGTCCCATATAATTCAAGTCTTAGGTCATGTACTTACTATTGCTTCACGGAAGGATCTCCTGCAAAAGGGCTCTGCAGCTAATAAAGGGTTGACTTCTCTTTTTCAGGTTCTATTTTCAACAAATGAGGAAACCCAAGAATGTGCAGCTTCTGTCCTAGCCGATTTATTCAGCACAAGAGAAGACATTTGTGATAGTCTCGCAACTGTTGAGATTGTGCTTCCTTGCATGAAGCTTTTGACCAGCAAAAATCAAGTAGTTGCAACTCAGGCAGCTCGAGCATTGAGTGCTCTGAGTCGTCCAACCAAGAGTACCTCTACAAATAAGATGCTTTATATTACAGAAGAGGATGTTAAGCCGCTAATTAAGTTGGCTAAGACTTCCTCTGTTGTTGCTGCTGAAACTGCAGTTGCTGCACTTGCCAATCTTCTCTTTGATCCCTTTATTGCTGCTGAAGCTCTTGCAGAAGATGTTTTTTTCGGCTTTAACAAAAGTTCTGGCAGAAGGAACATTGCAAGGTAAACAAAATGCATCACGTGCACTTTACCAGTTAATGAAACATTTTCCAGTAGGTGATGTACTCAAGGGGAATGCCCAGTGCCATTTAACTGTGCTTGCACTTGTTGACTCCTTGAATGCAATTGATATGGACGGAACTGATGCTGTAGATGCTTTAGATGTAGTTGCACTTGTAGCCAAGACAAAACAAGATGTCAACTTCACATATCCTCCATTGTCTGCACTTGCTGAAATGCCAGCAAGCTTGGAACCTGTTGTCTGCTGCCTGGCTGAGGGGCCTTCCATAGTGCAAGACAAAGCAATTGAAGTTCTGTCTAGACTTTGTGGAGATCAACCAGTTGTGCTTGGTGATATGTTGGCCGATAAGTCCAGATCTATTGGTTCATTAGAATAATGAACTCCTCCAGTTTAGAAGTAAAAGTTGGAGGGACTGCCTTACTTATTTGTGCTGCAAAGGAGCACAAAGATCTGTCGATGGATGCACTTGACACTTCTGGGTATTCAACACCATTAATTTATGCTTTGGTTGATATGATGAAGCAAAATTCTAGCTGTTCTTCATTAGAAATTGAAGTTCGAACTCCTAGAGGTTTTATGGAGAGAAATGGATTTTGGGATGTTGATGAATCCGATATTCCTGATCCGGCCACAGTCTTGGGTGGTACTGCGGCCTTGTGGTTGCTCTCAATTATTGCTTCTTTCCATGCAAAGAACAAACTCACAATTATGGAAGCTGGTGGGCTTGAGGCTCTATCTGACAAGCTTGCAACCCACACTTCCAATGCACAGGTATACCAATTTTGTTGTTTCTGTATTCAACTTCTTGTAATTATACGAAAAAATGTAGATTGTTGTTGCTTTCTGCATTCTTTCTCTCTATATCTTCTGGGATGCCTTTTTGTTTGGCCCTTTCATTTATTGATTTCCTCTTCATCCAGTTTACTGCTTTGAGTACTCATAAAACTGTACTGAAGAAAATGTTCTGTCAAATTTGTCATCTCAGGCTATGTGAGAGTACAAGTGTCTAGCTAATCACACACTGTATGGTTCAGAAGAAAATGATCTGGCAAATTTGTTATCTTTCTCTGTACTTCTATGCTCTGTTTCTTTTTCTCCTCTTCCACTCTTCCTCATTCTCAAACTCCACAAGCCACAACAAACCATATAATAAAAAACTCTGCTGCAGAAATAGAAACTAGATGGTCATGAAAGAAAAACAAAGAGAGATCCAACCAGAAAACGGGATTTGCACCAATCTGCAACTGCTTAAGTGGTTGTGCGTCCAAAGTAGAAGCGACAGGGTGAAGGTGATCACAGTTGCAACCAACGTGAGCATGCAACTCTGGTAAAAGCATACCCAGCAGTTGTAGCTAAAAGAGTCGCTGAAGAGGGTAACCCAGAGGTGCAACGCTGCCCATAAAGTCTAGATCTAGGAGCTGGTTGATCAGGGAGGTGTGGTTCAGTCCAAGAAAGCTCTGTGGGGACAAGTTTGTGTCACGCTGCAAAAGCTGTTTGAAGTTGTTTGTTACTGCAAATCTGGAATTCAGCGGTGAGGTTGCAGTTCAAGTTTGAACATTGCTTTGTTGAGCACGGTTGTTTAATTTGTAACTAGCTGAAAGCTTAGTCAGCTTACAGCTTGAGAGAGGGAGGGGGGGAATGGGGTTGTTAAGAAGTGTTACAGAGTGTTTAAGTTTCCTACGTGTATCAGCTAGCAGGTAGTTCAGTTATTGTTAAAGAATAGTTAAATGCTGAGTAGTTAGTGTTATAGTTAATCTAGACCTAGGTAGTCTATTTCAAGTCAATTTCCACTAGTCTTATCTTTATATTGTCTAGGAAGTCGAATTTAATTAGGTCACTACTGTTATGTGCTCTCTATAAATAGAAAGAGGTTTGAGCACATCAAGCCACATAATTAAAAGCCTGTAAACCCAGAAAACTCTATTGCTACGTTCTTAAACATATAATTGGTCTACAATAAATAGTAAACAATTAAGAGATGTCTTGAATTTCGTGAAAAAAGGAAGCTGAAATGAGTTTTTTTTGTTTTTGTTTTTTTTTTTTTTAAATTTAAGAGCGTAGCACAATGTAAGAATAAGGACGTTGCTGTAACAAAGCTCTGTAAATCCTAAAGCTTTCTGTTTTCATTCAGTCCCTATTTTACTGTAAATTTCAACATGTTTGATGATATGTCTTGGGGCTCTACTTGGATGGCATAAATATTTGCTATCTGTTTGGGCATGGTTTAAATTTTGTGGCTGAATTTATTTTACTTTTTCTTGACAGGCAGAATATGGGATACAGAAGGTATATGGATCAGTGCCTTGCTGCCGGCCGTATTGTTTCAAGATTCAAATGTCGTTCTATCTCCCGCAACAATGCACATTATACCTTCTCTTACTCATCTGCTGAGATCTGATGAAGTGATTGATAAATATTTTGCTGCCCAGGCCATGGCTAGTCTTGTTTGTAATGGTAATAAGGGAATTAATCTTGCCGTTGCAAATTCGGGTACTGTTGCTGGGTTGATAAGTAGGATTGATTATATGGAGTCAGATATGCCAAATCTTGTTGCTTTGGCGGAAGAATTTTTTTTGTCGAGGAACCCTGATCAAGTTGTTTTGGACCACCTTTTTGAAATAGATGATATAAGAGTGGGATCTACCGCACGGAAATCTATCCCCCTCTTAGTGGATCTCTTGAGACCAATAGCAGAAAGGCCTAGTGCTCCACCAGTTGCTGTTAGGGGTGGGCATTGGACCGGGTCAAACCGTTCAACCCGCCCCAAACCGTAAAAAGAAAAATTTGGATCAAGTTAAAATGGGATAAAATAAATATTATGTAATATTTTGGCTTAAGATGGGGTAAATTGGGTGGGGCTGGATTTTGGTCTCCTTCCCATTGGGTTACCGCGGGTACCCAACAAAATTTACATATATATATATATATTTTCAATTCTTATGCTATATATATATATTTTCTGAATTCTGATATTATAAAATAGTGTCATTTTACAAAATGATGTCATTTTCTAGCTTACCTTAAAACTAGGGGTGGACATCGGTTCAGGTCAAACCATTTTAACCCACTTCAAACTGTAAAAAAGAAAATTTAGACTAAGTTAAAATGGGGTAAAATAAATATAATATAATATTTTAGTTTAAGATGGGATAAATTGGATGAGGCTAAATTTTTGCTCTCTCTCCATTAGATTGCTGTGGCAACCCAACAAAAATTACATATATATATATATTTTACTACTACAAAATGACGTTGTTTCATAGCTTACCCTAAATCTTTCTCAAGTAGCTCTACGACTCCAATGCCACTTCTCGGTCCTCTCTTGTCCCTCAACTCCCTCTTTCGCGAGCGACTAGTTTCGTCCATTGTCTCATCGTCTTTGACAGTCGATGCTGACCACCCTACCTTGTTTGAGTCATCTTGGTCCCTCTCTTGTCTAGTCATCACACTTCAAGACTTTGAATAATTAATAGTCGATTGAACCTTGCTGACTCGCTCCCGCTCACCTCACGTCTGGCCGTTTCCAAGCCTTCACTTTTTGGCCCATCCTAACCGAAATTAACCCACCCAAATAAAACTGAGTTATTCTAGCCCAAAAATCTTAGTTTGAAGAATCATTTTGGCTGAGGTTGGACTAACTAAATGAGGGATTGTGTTCAAACAGATTGAAAAAATTTTGCCCCAACCCAAACTGCCCCACCTAATGCCCACCCCTACTTAAAACTTCTGCAAGCACAAGTAAGTAAGAGGCAGCTCAACTTCAGCAAACCAATACCACTCCTCCCTCCCTCGTCTCGAACCCTTGCTCCCTTGACTCCCTCTCTCACGAGCTACAAGTTTTGTTCATTGTCTTGTCGTTTCCAACAGTCAGCGCTAATTCCTTACCTCCTCCCACCTTGTCTTGACTTGCCTCTTCTCATTTTAGCTCATCTCTTGTTTAATCATCATACTTTGACACTTTGGGTCCTCAATAGTCGATCGAACCTCATCTCCGTTCTACCGCTCGCCTCACGTTCGTTTGTCCCCATCCTAACCCAAACTAACCCACCCAAGTGAAACCGAACCATTCCAACCCAAGAATGTTGGTTTGAAAAATTTTTTGGCTAGGGTTGGACTAACTTAATAAGAGATTGGGTTCAATTGGGTTGAGAGAATTTTGCCCCAACCCCAACCGCCCCACCCAATGCCCACCCCTAGTTGCTGTTAGACTCTTGACACACATTGCAGATGGAAATGATATAAACAAACTAATCATGGCTGAAGCTGGAGTTCTGGAGGCTTTGAACAAATACCTGTCTTTGAGCCCTCAAGACTCAACTGAGGCCACAATTTCTGACTTATTAAGAATATTATATTGCAATTCTGAACTTATTAAACATGAAGCATCCATAAGTTCCCTGAACCAGCTCATAGCTGTTTTGCGTCTTGGATCAAAAAAATGCTAGATATAGTGCTGCCAGAGCACTTCAAGCACTTTTTGATGCTGAGAACATTCGAGACTCTGAATTAGTTAAACAGGCCATTCAGCCACTGGTTGACACGCTTAATACAACAACAGGGAGTGAGCAAGAGGCTGCTCTTATTGCCTTGATCAAGTTGGCTTCAAAAGATTCTTCAAAAGCATATCTATTTACTGATGTGGAAGGGAACCCGCTTGAGGGTTTATACAAAATATTGTCTTCTGCTCCATCCTTGAAACTGAGAAGCAATGCTGCACAACTCTGCTTTGTTCTTTTTGGCAATAGGAATTTTAGAGCAGATCCAATTGCATCAGAATGCATAGAACCCCTTATATCACTGATGAAATCAGGTTGGGACACATCAATAGAATCTGGGATTTGTGCTTTTGAGAGGTTGTTGGAAGATGAACAACAAGTGGAGCTTGCATCAGCCTATAATGTTGTGGATCTCCTAGTCAGTTTGGTTTCTGGTACAAACTATCAGCTTATTGAGGTAACTGTATCTACTCTCATAAAATTGAGCAAAGACAGGACTCCTCGCAAACTGGACATGGTCAAAGCTGGCATTATTGATAATCGTCTTAAATTACTCCAGTTAGCAACTAGCTCATTATGCTCCACAATTGCTGAATTGTTCTGCATCTTAACAAGTAGTAATGCAATTGCTCGAAGTTCAGCTACTGCAGAAATTGTAGAACCCCTTTTTCAGTTCTCGTCCGTTGAGATTTCAACTTGTGGGGACAGCATAGTGCCTTACAAGCACTTGTAAATATATTAGAGAAGCAACAGTCTTGCAACCTTAAATCTCACTCCTAGCCAAGTTATTGAGCCCTTAATTTCTTTCCTGGAATCCCCATACCAAGCTATTCAGCAGCTCGGCACAGAACTACTGTCTCATCTTTTTGCACAGGAACATTTTCAGCAAGATATTACAACAAAAAATGCAGTTGTGCCCCTTGCACAGCTTGCAGGAATTGGAATATTAAACTTACAGCAAACAGCAATAAAAGCACTGGAAAAAATCTCCACTACCTGGCCAAAGGCTGTCGCTGATGCAGGAGGAATTTTTGAGCTTGCAAAGGTTATTATTCAAGATAACCCTCGCCCGCCACATGCACTCTGGGAATCAGCTGCTTTGGTTCTCTCCAATGTATTACGTTTCAATGCGGATTACCTTTTTAAGGTTCCTGTGGTAGTTCTAGTAAAGTTGCTGCAATCAACACTGGAGAGCACAATTAGCATAGCTCTTAATGCCCAATAGTTCATGAAAAAAGTGACGCTTCAAGTGCTGAACAGATGGTTGAAGCTGGAGCTATAGATGCTCTATTGGACCTTTTAAGATCGCATCAATGTGAAGAAGCATCTGGTAGATTACTTGAAGCTTTATTTAATAATGCTAGGATACGAGAGATGAAGGTATCTAAGTATGCAATAGCACCTTTATCTCAGTATATGTTGGACCCACAAACCAGATCACAATCTGGTAAGCTTCTCACTGCTCTAGCTTTGGGAGATATTTCTCAGCATGAAGGACATGCTAGAGCAGTGATTCTGTTTCTGCATGTCGTGCATTGATAAGCTTACTTGAAGATCAGCCAACTGAAGAAATGAAGACAGTGGCTGTTTGTGCATTGCAAAACTGTCATGAACAGTAGGACTAACAGGCGAGCTGTTGCAGAAGCAGGTGGCATCCTGGTAATTCAGGAATTGCTACTGTCTCCAAATCCAGAAGTCACTGAACAAGCAGCACTACTGATCAAGTTTTTGTTTTCTACTCACACGCTGCGAGAATATGTGTCGAATGAGTTGATCAGGTCTTTGACAGGTACATCATAATTGTTCATGTAGACAGTATTCTTTGATCTGCTCTATAATTCATCTCTAGTTATTATTTTTGGCATGCTTGTTAGTACTGTATTTGTACTCTGTTTTACATTGCCTGATGTTCTTTACTTAAAACGTAGGTTTATATATGTAGTAGTATCTGGTCCAATTCATGCAATTGCACCATTTTTGAGGGATTATGTCCTGGTAAATTAAATTACTCAACCTTGTTTTTTGCTTATAGAGAGAATTGTAGTATCTTATTCTGAAATTCCTTAAGAAATGACTTTTTGTAAGTTTATCCATTCAGCAAGTCCAATTGTTTGTTACTAGTTTTTATTGTTCATAAGGAAAATGCTGGAAAAGTATCGGTGGGGTTGCTATGTCAACTTAAATTGTTGGGTGCTTAGGATATCATGATTTGCATTATGTGTTCAGCTTTTAGAGGAAATTTTTTAACATTTTGTAGGATCAAGTTTTGTTGTTGGAGAATAGCTTTTGGTTGAAGTTTAACATTTTGTTGTTTCTATGTGCCAAATTTGTTATAAGCAGTATCAATTAACTCTTAACCTTGTCTCTTGCCAAGTTAACTGAAATTTGTCAAGACACTCTGGTGCATGGCAATATCCAATGAAATGAATTGATCTTCTCCTTCCTCTTCCCACTCTCTTTCCTAGTACAAATCCTTAATTGCTTTCATATTACTTAATTAAATGCTGACATATATAGGTTAAGTGTAGTGTAAGTGGAGAATGCTATCAAGTATTTTCTACTGGAGAATTTATTGGTTTCTTATGCAGCTGCTCTGGAAGGAGAGTTGTGGTCCACTGCCACAATCAATGATGAGATTTTGAGAACATTGCATGTAATATTTATGAACTTCCCTAAGCTCCACATATCTGAAGCAGCAACTCTTTGCATTTCTCATTTGCTAGGGGCACTCAAGTCTGGTAGTGAAGTGGCTCAGGACTCGGTGCTTGATACCTTATGCTTGCGAAGACATTCTTGGTCAACTATGCCAATAGATATAGCAAAGCCTCAGGCTATGATTGCTGCTGAAGCCATTCCAATCTTGCAAATGATCTTGAAAACTTGCTCACCAAGTTTCCATGAGAGAGCCGACAGTCTTCTGCATTGCTTACCAGGTTGTTTGACTGTCACCATTAAGCGTGGAAACAACCTTAAGCAAGCTATGGGCAGCACAAATGCATTTTGTCGGTTAACATTAGGCAATTGTCCCCCAAAACAAACCAAGGTAATGGTTCTATTGGATAACCTAGTTGTTGGCTGCAAGCTTGCAAAAGCAGCACCAATAATATGTTGTTAATCAATGAGAAACAAGAAATTGCAAAAAGTTTCATTTGAATGATTCAGCGGCTCTAGGTGTACCAAACAAGTAGATGGCATGTATGCAGATTTGGCTAGTTTCCAGTACTCTAGGTGTACCAAACAATTCATTTGTCTGCTTTTGCAGGAGGAGATTTGATTTATGTTATTATATGATTACAACTACCATTCATGGATTCTGCTTTTGTTAGGTAGTGAATCACAATATTTCTCCAGAATGGAAAGAAGGATTTACATGGGCATTTGATGCACCTCCAAAGGGCCAAAAGCTCTATATCATGTGCAAAAGCAAGAGTACTTTTGGGAAGGTAATTGGATTATCCTTCTGGAAGTGATTGCTGATTATCTTTTCTTGTGTGTTACTAGTATGTGATTGCCTTCTTTTTTCTTGAAGGATGAGTGACTATTTATCTTGCTTTACTAATTCTTTGTATCATTTACACAAGTGTGCCTTAATGGATTCCTGCTCTTGCTATCAAATTACTGACAGGAAGTGTTGTACTTTTCTACAGACAACTCTTGGAAGAGTCACTATCCAAATTGATAGAGTTGTAACAGAAGGAGTTTACAGTGGATTATTCAGTCTGAATCATGACAGCAACAAAGACGAATCTTCCCAAACTCTCGAAATTGAAATTATCTGGTCCAATAGGATATTTAATGATGACATTCGATGGTAGATTGCTCCTTTCAGGCAGGCAGTCCTGAAGCAGTCTGCAGCCAGCAAGATATGGCACAGGTTGGTTTTGCTTGTAACTGATAATATATTTGGAAAGTAAAGTTTTGTAGTCTGGCAGATGAAGTTGCTTGAGTTGTAAGTATAAATTAAAATATGAATATTCAGTGGCAAACGTTTGAAAAGGAGGCTCCACAGTAGGAAATTTAAAAGAAAGTTAAAATTGTACAGGTCATTCTGTAGGAATTGGCAACATAGAAGAAATGGCATTCTAGTTGAATTGAACGTCAGAAGCATTTTAATTTCTTTTTTCAGCGTTGGAATTGGGATTTACCCAAAGCTTCAGCACTGTCAAGTGGCTGTTTTATGCTTGTAAGCCACATTAGGATGATACTGTCTAGTCATCTCCATGGTGAACTTATGAGGGCACCTGCAAACATTTTGATATCAACTACTGTTACAACGAAAATGCAGCTCCCACATACAACGAAAATGCATCGTATTCGTATGAAGGGTCTATTTGGGCCTTTGATATTTTGAATTTTATAATTTGTGAAACTTAATAAATTTAAATAAATGTTAGATTAATAATCTCAAAAGTGTTTGTAAGATTATTAAATTTAAGATTTAAATTTTTTAAATTTAATAATTTATATTCTTTTCAAGTTAGAATTTAATAAAATTTTATTTATAGAAATAACTGTCATCCCGATACTTAAACTGAATCTGTTAACAACCAATGCAAGAACTGTTCTCCTGTATAATTTGCGTCTTATTCAAGGAGATGAATGTAAAACATCTGAAATCTGAATTGACCAACAAAATTGTTTATGAACTTACTAATTAGCGCAAGAGCCTGAAAAAACAGCAGAACGGGACTCACAAAATCAATTTCTATTTAATATCACGTCCATATTCAACAGATGGTTTTTTGAAGCTTTCAAGTTCCATGGAAATGTATTATTCACATTCAGACTCAAGGCATTTACCACATTATCATAAAATAACTCAGGAATTACAATTTTATTGCCAGTTCAAAATCAAATAATCAGATTATAAACCACAAAAAAGCACTAAATTTTTATCATAGCCCTAAAATACTAAATCACAAGTAGAACAAAATAGCAGGCAATTGATGAAAACAACCCAAATGAGAAGCTCTGAGTGCTAGCAGAATCTTGGATCTGTTGGCGCACAACATCAATTCCCCTGTCATCTGATGCATTGAGCTCCAAAAACATGTTTGTGATATTGTGCTTCGTATATTCTGTGTGCCACAGCTAGAATAGTAGATATCTTGCCAGTGCCAGGAGGGCCGTACAATAGAAGATGAGGTAATCTGTTCTCATTAGTCAGCCTATCAACTATCCAACAGACAAAGAATAAGTAATACTGTGCAATCTAAAAACAAAGAAGATATAGTGTACACTGAAGATAATATACCAAAATTGAGAATCTTATTATAGGTATGGACTTGAGAATCAGGGGAATGTAATATTACAAGTGCACTTCATGTCCTTATTTAAATCAAAGCAAAGGGAAGACATAACCCAAAAAAAAAGAAGAAGGAAAACAGAACTTCAAGATTAATATTTCCTCCGTTGGACCAAGTAGGATGGAATTACTCAACGATGCTCAATGTATCACCTAGGCTTTTAAAATTGCATGATTTTGTAAACGTGTTCTAGCCCCTTCCTCGCTTTCCAGGTGGTCATAATCCAACCAGCAATGACAGTAAAGGTTTTTATTTGTTGTCTCCCATATAATGATTCTATTTCCACTTTATATGATGTATCTATTATCTAAAACCCTAGAAGGTGGATGGCAGGGTCAATTTGTCAAAGATACTAAGCACAGCGATGATATAATTGTAAACAACTAACTTCTTGGATTAAGCTGAATGAGCAAGAAACTTTGTTAGGGCTTGTTTCAGGAACCAACCAGAAAACAGGAGAAGAACATTTTTGATTATTGTCATAAACCCTTGAGACGAAAGGGAACAGGAATGGATTGCAAATCGACCCCTACTAGTATCCACAATGTCGCGATGAGAGGCGACGTCGTCGAGCGACTGAGGACGGTACTTCTATACCCACGGAGTCTCCCTACCGTCGGGTGGAGTGCCGGCGACGACCACTCTTTTGCCCTTGTCAGGTCCAGTAGACTCAATGTGGTTATCGTCGTCGATGTCCATGGGAGAGACTGCATCCGCCGTTGTTGCAAGCTCTTTTATCGCGCAGGGGGGTTACGTTGGAATAAATAAATAAGTTGAGAACTGAATTTTTTCGTGACGAAGTTGAATTGACTGATGGCGGTAAAGCAGATTATAAAGCGGGTACAGCGGATGCAGTTTGCTACCCTGCAGTTCATCCGCTTACCTCATCGGGTAATACTAAAGTCACGCTTTTATGATACATTGAATTACGTTTTTTTTTAAATAAATAATGAATAATGAATTTACTGTTTATCTTTTATTTTTTTAAAAAAATAAAAGACATAATTTGACATATACATAAAAGCGTAAGTATAATGACATTTTTTTTTCTCAAATAGACAAAATGGGATGCTAGCTGTTGAATAGACTCAAAATGAGTGATGCTAGGACGTACACTCAACTTAAAAAAGTTTGGTCAACTAATATGTTGGCCAAATTTTTTTTCATAAATATATACAAGATGTAGCTTGAAGAATGTGGATGTAGAATTACTTACTCAAAATATATAAGAACTCATGACCGTGAAGTCGGAAAAGGATCATTGAAGAATTTAAATGTAAAATAAATAAAAAAGAGATATATATAAAATTAAAAATTTATAAAATATGTTTTAATATAAATTAAAAATAAATAAATAAGAGGTTATTAAAATAAAAGATAATAAAAACAATAATCTAAATCCCCGTCAAGTCTTACATAAGTAAATGAGACGTGAATAAGATAAAAATGACATATCCTTTTTTAATACAACATTATCATATTTCTAACTTAAAAATGGGAATTGCTATATTTTTTTATTTTTTTATTATATATTCAATCATATTTTTTATAGAAGTAGATAATGTGACTGATTATTTGCCCTTACAATATCATTGAATATAAGGTGAAGTTATGTAGTGTATTTTTTAAGAAATTTATAAAACAAATAGTAAAGTAGTATGCAAGGAATTAATTGAAATACTCCAATTAGATAATTAGATTCGTGAAATAAAGCATAACCTATGGGTTAAGCTTGTATGGAACGAGTTCATATATATAATTTATATAAATGTGAGTAAATTAATTTATTTCATTTAATTTGTGAGAGATAAATTAATTTATATTTTTATATGAAAAAATATATTTACCTGTAAATCAATTCATTTTATCTCATCTAAGAAGCAAATTTGATTAATATTTTTTTAACCCATATCACTTGCTTTGCCACCCCAATTGATAATCATTAGTTATATTTAAAATGGTATACCATTTCAATTGTATCACATGTTACAGTAAAGTCATTGACTAATTTTTCCATGTTTAAAGGGAGATTTTCAGTGTAAATTGAACATATATGTCATTTAGTTTTCATTCTTTTGTGTGGCTCTAACGTGCATATCAAGTTTTTTTATTTTTTTTTTGTGATTATGCATATCAGCTTTTAATCAAACTAAATTTTATATGAAATACTATTGTATAATTATGTTAAAATTTAAGTAGTTAAACCAATATTAAATCGAGGTGGAATCAATTAAGTTTAAATACAATAATACAATACTATATGTAAAATTTTTGTTGAGTGAGCCATTAGAGTTAGGTGGAACCAAGGAAGTTATTTTACAAACTTTGATCCAGCAATACTCAGTTTTTTTAAAATAATAATATATTAATATATACATTTTATATATAAACTACTTATATTTTTAATTTTTCTTTTTAAAATTTTTATTTTTCAATATGAAATAGTTTCACAAACGCATAACATTTCCCATAATTTTTGATATGATACGGACAAATGGAAATTATATTATCCTACCAAATATTTGACTGGGTACTTGTTCGGAATGAGTATTGATATTTATATGCTCAATTTACATATAAAAACAAAAATATTGAAAAAAAATAAAAGAGATGGAATATAAATCAACGTGTACAGTGTAAAAAAATAATAATAAAATACATTAAATTCTTACATTTTAAATTATATATAAAATTTTTTTATAATATTAAATGAGATAAATTATTTTTATATTTTAAAATTTATTTAAATTACTTTTATATATCTTAAATTATTTTAATTTACTTTAAAATTTTTTTATATATATTAAATTATTCTCATATAACATAAATTATTTTTAATTTAAAATATATAATAATAATTTATATAATTTTAAAATATAATAAATAATTTATATCAATTAATACCATAAATATTTTTTATATAATATAAAAAAAATTTAATATAGTTTATAAAAATTATGTAAGCATATCAGTGAATGCTGCAAATGCGGTTTTGATGTTCCGACAACCAATTTTATTTTTTCCAAATTTTTTATGCGACAATTTCCGCGTCTAAGCCAGACAAAAGCTCCGTGTTTTTCTAACGGATTTTTTTAATGGCTCCAACGCCAAGAACAGCGACACTCCGTAAAGAAACAAAGCACCATTTGTCCGGTGGTCTCCATGTCCGGTTCTAACATTTAACGCCAATAAAAATTTTAAAAAAAGTAACTTTTTTTTTAAATAAAAAGACATGCTAAAGAAATTAAAATTAGCCTCGTTTTGGAGGGAGCTGAAGAGAGGAGCACCCCGAAGCCTGCATTTCCATGGCCGGCATGTGACTCACTTCTACTTGATTTTCTGCTCTTTCTCTAACCAAATCTGAAATCTCCTTTCTTGTGCCTCACATCATCTTCTTCGTCAATGTCTACCGCCGGCAACAGCCGGTCTCAAAGATCCTCCTCCACCTTATCGCCGTTCCGGTCACGGAAGTCCTCAGCTCCACCGCCGCTGGTCACGAAACCCGCCGGAAGACCTGTTACACCGTCGTCTGTCACTTCTTCAAGGCCTTCGTCGAAATTGTCTGTATCTCCCGTAACCCCCACTAGCCCCAGCCCTTCGACACTTGACCGGCCTGACGTCAGCAAGGCAAAGGAGAATGTCACTGTCACCGTTAGGTTTCGACCCCTCAGGTGCTGTACTTTGTACTGTTGTTTTCATAGTTTATGTCATAATGTCGCATGAATTCATGGGGGTTGGTATTTACTATTTCTTGAGAATTCTTTGTCGACTCTTGGTGACTGACTGACAGTGTCTCCGTGTATATGTTTTCTCATACCTTATTTGGGTTTTGCGCAGTGTCAGAGAAATTAACAAGGGAGACGAGATAGCGTGGTATGCAGACGGAGATCATATAGTGAGAAATGAGAACAATCCGTCCGTTGCATATGGGTTTGGTTAGTATAATTATAAATCTTTTACCATATGGAGCATATGCTAATCCACTTCATCGAGAAAACATAAAATTGTTGCAGTTTGCGAAATTAAGTACTATTCATATTACTTACATGTATACATAGTTATATACATACATAATGTATGTTTTAGCCTGTTATCTTTAATCGTAAATTGTGATGTTTCAAAGTGCTTTCTGTGACCGAACATTGGGATTGCCCCGTAAAGCATAGCATTCATAGCTTCCTTTAGGAATTGCTTTAGCTTAAGAATAGACTGCTGGCTAGATTTGTACAATAGACTACTGGCTATATTTGTGCTTACTTTCGCTGATATTTCTTATTCTTATATTTAACGTGTGGTAGATAAAGTGTTTGGGCCTGCAACAACAACTCGGCATGTTTATGATGTGGCTGCTCAGCATGTTGTCAGTGGTACCATGGAAGGGATTAATGGTATTTCCTGAATTACATAATGATAATCAGTATCATACTTCAGGAATTTAGGTTTATTTTAGTAAATTGATCCAAACATGGCATCCAACGTGGGTGATTGCCTGACAGTTGCCTTATATTTGCAGGTACTGTATTGGCTTATGGTGTTACTAGCAGTGGAAAGACTCATACCATGCATGTAAGTTAATCTAATCATCTCTCTTCAAGAGGCATCATTTCTCACACCAAAACTTGCATTTTTTGAATCTCAGATTTGCAACTCAGAAATATGTTTGATAGCCCATTCTGCACTTAATCTACCCTTTGATTGATACGGTTGCAGGACAAATCCTTGGAATGGGATGCATCATTTATTCCTCCTGTAATGATTAAGCACTAATAGTAGATATGGTTTGAAATTGGCATATTCTTTTTGCGTGCATTCTGCGCAATATGTTTATTTTTTAAAATCTTTTGAAGGCCTTTGATAAGTTTTTCAGTTAATAGTTTAACATGAAGGACACGAATGTCTACCTATTTTGGTTAGATGTGTAAGTGAGACATATAGTTCATGTTGAAAATTTGCAATGTTGGAGAGTGGTATGAAAGCACCTAGTAAGTCTTTTTTAACTTAGTGGGCTAATCATCTTGGGCTGATTGGACCAGCGTGTTCCTTGGATTACCAACTAAGTTGGGCTACTTAGGGAATGCTATTCCTGTGGTAAGAAAATAAGAAAATTATAAAATATCAGAAAATGAATTCAGGAATTAAACATCAATTGACATAAAAAATACACAAGATGTTATGATAAATTTGGGAGATGGTGGCAATTGGGTACCAGTATGGAGAGTTAATGATATGTTTGTGAGTCTTGTGACTGCTGTCTCCAGGATACTTTGACCCAGCCACTCATGTTGTTCAAGCAAAAGTAGAAATATTAAGATTAGCATACCCTCCCCCCTGTTTTTTCTTCAATTTTTAAAATTTTTCAGAGACAATTTTTAGAACAACAGCCTTGCTGTCTCTTTAATTCTTTTTGGTTGCTGACTGTAGACTAGCTTTACTTTGTGCGGAACGTTTAGAATTCATTTTTATTTCCAGACCTGTATGCTTTTCAAGTTTTGTTATATATTTTTCCAGGGGGAGCAAAAGTCACCTGGAATTATCCCACTTGCAGTTAAGGATGTCTTTAGTATCATACAAGAGGTATATGGTTAATTTTTGCTAAGTCAGCTATAAAGCTTATCATTTTCTTGAACAATCTTTTTTTGTCAATTTCAGACACCTGGACGAGAATTCCTACTCCGTGTCTCTTATCTTGAGATTTACAATGAGGTCAGCATCCTGTACTGGGTTGTATTGACCTTTTTCATTGTTCTGAAACTTGTTACACCTACATTGAGAAATTTATCATTTCATGGCAAAAATGTTGGTAGGAGTAGTTTCTTCAGTATACCATTTGAGAATAGGCTTTACATGACTGAGGGTAATTGCTTAAGGTTTTTTAAGTGATGGCATTAGAGATCATATTTTTTTAATTAATTAATTATTTATTTGGTAATGGTGAGCGTGAGAAAGATAAATAAATGGAGAAGTTTGTATGAATACAGATATGACATTATTCCAATATGAAAGGATTCATGATCACCTAAGATTCCCGCCACACTGCTATGCAAGAGAGTAATCTGATGTGAGTAGGTGAAGCATAAAAAGTTTACTAATATTACCAGTGATAAAAAGATGGTCATAAGATACAATATGGTCTCAAGTAATCCATGGGTGTACTCAAAATTTATATGACAGGTTATATTGCTTACATTAGTTGTTAGGGCATATATAAATACGTAAAAAAAACACAAGGAATGTGGGTTAAAATAGAAAAGTGTATTTGACTTTTCTTTTGGGCAATTCTCTTTTGCGGGTGATTAGCATATATTTTTTAAACTACATATTTTAGAAACCTCCCTTCTCCCCGAATCCAAACTGTTATATAAGGTAGACATATGCATTGCACGTCATATTTTGAATGTGAAGTAATATTACTATTTAGTTAGATAAGAAGATATTTATAAAGTAGTGATTTTATATTATCTGATGAAAATTTAAAATAATTTAGAATTTTTATTAAAAATTAATTTGGTTAATAATTTTTTTAAAAGGATAGAAAAGAGTATAGGAAAGTAGAGTTTAATTTCTAATAAAAAATTTAATAATTATTATTGTAATAAAAAAACTTAAGTAATTCAAACTTTTAATAAGGGCATTATAGACAAAGCCAATGTTTCTGCCTTCAGTGTTTTTGCATGGACGTATGGATATAGATGTATAGATGTAAGGGCTGCATGCATGTGTCTATCCTTGTCAATTTGTACTTAAATTTTAGTAGGTATAACTTCTCATGTTCTATCTTCTCTCTTTGAAGGTCATCAATGACTTACTCAATCCAATGGGGCAGAATTTAAGGATACGAGAGGATACTCAGGTGCTTAAATTAATTGTAGAGTTAAATTTTGGTTGTTGTTCATGTTCTGTACTTCATGTCAACAGCAGCTTGCTTTTCTTTTCTTTCAATTAAGCACACTTCATTAGGTTTTTGTTTCTCATTTGTAAAAAGCTTTACTTACGAAAGATGTGAGTAATATAAAGTCAATTTTATCTTTGACTTTAAAATGCAACTGTGCAATAATCCTTTTATAGCAAAGTCCGCATACTCCTAATTCTAGGAGGAAGAGGATTTTTAAGTGATCCTAGTTCTACTGAGGCGATCCTAAATCCAAGTTCAAATTAAATAGAAGCTCTTACTATATTAAACCTAATTATTCTCAGCATTGTTTAAGCTGGAATGAGTATTGGTTGAGCTCATGCTTTGTTCTTTTAAGCTTTTTAGATGCTTTGGATGCTGAAATTGATTTCCTTTCTTTGATGTTTAGTAATATTTCGGACTCCATGAGGGGTCCGCGGAACCAAAACACCGATTGCATTTCATGTAAAAAAGTGAGGAGAGAAGATGAAAGTGAAAAAGGTGAAGAGAGAGTAAAAAGTGAGAGATAAGACAGGATAATTTCACTTTTTTTGATAAATTAACTTGGAATTTGAAGTCCAGAATAATGCTTTTAATTTTGTTAATCCACGATGCCCTGTATCTATTATGTAGGGTTATTCCTTTATAATCCTTATTTTGCTAAGACACCTACCTCTACAGCTGAATAAATGCAATCACCAGCCAGATTACTTATCATGATATAACCCTATTTAAATACTATAATAGTTAAAATCAAGCAATCCAACAAATGGAAATACTGATTCACATAGCTTCCAACCCCCTTCTTTGGCCAAAATTAATATTTTTGTCCTGTTTGTCAAGTTCTGAATTGGCAGTGTTCCTCCAGTTTATACAAGATTTCATTTTGTTGATTACTAGCACGACTATAAGTTCTAGTTTTAATGCTTCCAATGTAGCATTCATTTTTGCAGTATTGCTCCAGGTGGTAATAAGTTCTGTGATCTGTGATGTTGGCACTTATTACATATGAGGCTTGGTACTTATTTCTCTACATCAAATCTTGCTTGAAGAAGGCTTGATATGTCGATTATTTGGATCTTATTATGAAAATACATGGTATATTTTGTTGGCAGGGAACATATGTTGAAGGAATCAAAGAAGAAGTTGTGTTATCCCCAGCGCATGCCCTTTCTTTGATTGCTACAGGAGAAGGTATAAAAACTTGTTTTAATGTTTGTATTCCTTTTGCTATCATTTTGTATGAGTGCCTGCAATGTAAGTTCAACTTATTCCTTCAAAATGCTTCCCTTAATGCTTCCATTGAAGTATGACAATCTTTTGCCCTCAAGGTTGTTGCCTACTGCAAATTTATGATCTTCTAAGAGTTGTGTGTGATTCTAGCTAAGCAAAAGCCCTTTTCCTTCTAATTAATACTTTGATGCTCTCTTTCTGAAATAATGCAGAGCATAGACATGTGGGTTCCAATAATTTCAATTTAGTTAGCAGTCGAAGCCACACTATATTTACTTTGGTATGTCAGTCTGATCTCTTTACCTTTAATGTTTGAATGGTTCTTCTTTGCCCTTTATCATAATTTGTGAAAATGGTCAAATTTGTGGCATCTAAAAGGTGATGTTGATTTTTGCTGATAACCTAGTCTCTATATGTAGCGTAAAGTCCCAAATATCATTGTGATTAATTTTGGTTGCTTGAAAGTGCCCCACCAAACTGGCAGTTTACAGATGTTAGTCAAAAAGGTTGGATTGAGTGATTAGGTTGTACTTCCTTAGCATTCATGCATTGACCATGTTTTCTTAAGGTAGGAAACTGTAACAAACTAATCTTTTGTAAAAATGTTGGAAAGTGATGAATCCAATTCAACAAGATTTTAAGAAAATTACACCAAGAAAATAAACTGCTGGTGTATACACAACGTTGAGCAGATTTGAGAAAAGCCTTGCTGCCTAGGTTATTGGGGTTCATTTGATTAAACTAGGAATTTAGGTTTAAGGCTCTAGAGAAAGAAGGAAGCATACTCGTTAAATTAGGCTTTTCTCTTGATAGGGTTTTGAGAGTGAAACAGAGACTAGAAGCCTAGAAGCCTTGGAATTAGTTCTTGCAGTTCTGGGGCTGGAATTTCCGTCTGTGTACAGTGTTTGCTATAACATCAAAGAAGACAAGAACATAATGAGAAGAAAAGCAACTTGCAGGCATGCTTTCAAAAGCATCAAATTTGCGTTGTTTTGATTCTCACATGTCAACTCTTATCCTATTACAGCACAAGGACATATATACATATATATATATATATATAGACTTAGTTTCCTTATGATAAAGTTCTAGAATTAGGACTGATTTACTAGTCATGACCTTGTAAAGTTGAACATTTATGCACTTGATGAAAATTGAAATCCAAAAGTGAGGTACTTCCTGACACAGTGTAGCTATTTCTGTGAAAATAAAACTAAATACTTAATTTTAGAAGGCGTCATATCTCTTTCAAGCCAAACATGCCACATAAGACTAGGGAAATTTTTAAACTAAGTGGCTCATTAGAGTGAGAACTTGTCTTTACATCCTGCAAACATAAAAGTTTTATCTATCATCAAATCGGCAGGTATTATCAAGTTCACCTCAAATAAGTCCTCATTCTAAATCTCAAAAATGGTTGCCTCTGCTCCATTCATGGCTGCTGTAAACGCAAACAACATCTTCGTATAGAATATCTTTCTCATTATATATTTCACTTTGGCTTGAGGCTTGCCCTCTACCAAATTGTGTGAAATCAAACTGTAGTGTTTCATAAATTATTTCAACTGCATCTGTGGAACTGCCATGTCAAATGCTGTTCATTACAAATTTATGCATTTTGACCCAGCATGACTTATTGGAGTGTGTTAGTGAATAAGCATAGCAATATTTGGTTTTATATAAGCATAGTAGTTCTCGTTTTATGTTAGGATGTGGGATGGGCTTAACTGCTTTTGGTGCAATTGACCTAGCTGCCCATTATTCTATATAAATAAACTGGTCGATACCTAACCGAAATCAAGTTAGAGTAAATCTTTTTCTGAATTGTCTTTCTCTTTCTCTCTCCAAATAATTTACAAAGTAACATTTTATAGTTGTTTTGATTTTTTTATCTGGCTTATCTAGTTTACAAAGTACATTGTTTCTTCCAGACTATCGAAAGCAGTCCATGTGGAGAAAATATAGGGGAAGAAGATGTGACATTGTCCCATTTGGTATTACTCTTTCAAAAAACTAGGAGTCCCAGCATAATACTGTATTGCTCAAAAAAAAGGCCCCTAATTTTCTGTTTATTGCCAGTTTTAAGTGGCTAATGTGATTTTCCCCCTTTCCAGCACTTAATTGATCTTGCAGGATCTGAAAGTTCTAAAACTGAAACCACGGGATTGCGGAGGAAAGAGGGTGCATATATTAATAAAAGCTTGCTCACTCTCGGAACGGTAACTGCGTGTTAATTATTTGCTTGTCTTGGATTTTTCTGCACTATTTTAACCATTGTGCGATCCAATTTTAACATGTTAGTCTTACTCTTCTGTTGTTCTTTATACAATGCTCAATATTGCAGGTCTTTTTAAATGATAGCTACTTCACATTTAGTGTTTTGCTTATTAAAATGTGTGACCTGATTAAAATTTTTTCTTGAGTTGCAATAGCTTTTGGAATATTTTTTTTGGATTAAATAAGAAATCTTTCATCAAAAGAGAAGAAAAGCATTGAAGAGGAGGATGATGAATTTTCCTAAAACCAAACCACCAGAAAGGATCAGATGAAATACAGAGGATAGCTGGAAAACAGATAAAAGAAAAAAAATTACATCATCTCAAAAGAGCCTTCTATATCATCTGCATGTAAGACAAGGAGACAACAACAATTAGAGCCTTATTTCATTAGGTGGAGTCAGGTACATAGATTAAACAATACCATAGAGTTTTATCCAAAACCAAGTTTTCGAAAATACCATTCAACTAAAGGTTTCTTTTAATAACCTTTTCAAGTGTCCTTTTTTGGTTTTCTTCTACATCTTTTCATTGGACTAAAAACCATTTGATTAACCTTTCTTATTGGAGCCTTGAAAAACAAGTAGACACCCTTGAAAAACCATGAGCCAGCACTCACATTGAAGCTAGGAAGAAATGTCCTAGGCCAAAGGAGATGAGCTGGTAACAATTTCTGAATCCTGGCATAAAGTGCACAGTTTGCACCATAAACCAACTAAGAAGGCACACTTCTAAAGCACTTTAGCCTCCTTGCTTCTCTTAACCTATATAAAAGGTTGATAAGAAAAACTGTATAGGGAGACAAATCCAGTTTTCTTCAAAAATCCTAAACAATGTATGCCACAACTGCCAAGCTTCTTCCTCACTGGAGTCCAAACAAAAGTCTTAACCTTAGAGGTAGCTTTTACTTTCCAGAAACTAGTGCAGAGCTAAAAGGTGAATAATAAAATTAGAAACCAGAAAGTTAAAATAGGACTTATCAGAAGTTAAGAGGAGTTGAAACTCCAAGATCTTGTATGAGGAAAGTTTGTAGAGCAACAAGGTTTGAGCATGGAAGTCCAGTCAGAAGCCTACTGAGGTTTTGGAATAAACAAAATATGAGATTTAATATTGATTTTCTTCATTTATCGTTACCTAGCCTTCAAAGATTTTTATATTTTGGAGTGCATCTTAGTGAGTACAATAACATGGGGATATAAGTGAATGGTCTTGCTGTCTTAGTTGAATATCTGTTGTCACGTCATGGTGTCAGATAGTAATTTGCTCTGCATCTACCACTGGGTTTGGTTGATGTGCTGATTTTTGTAAAGTTCTTATGGCTTCGAGCTAATAAGAATCCCAGTTACAAGTCTATTTGCCAAGTAATCATGCCTTTCTCTCTTTGGGATTTATTTTTACTTCTACATTGTAGGTGATCTCTAAATTAACAGATGGGAAGGCAACCCATATTCCTTATCGAGATTCAAAGCTCACTCGTTTATTGCAATCATCCCTTAGTGGCCATGGACGGATCTCTGTAAGTGCAATATGATACTCATATTATTGTTTTTAATTTTAAATGCAATTTCTCTATAATTTTCTGCTAGTTACATAATTCTTATATGATTAAGTGATATTTGGAAATGACCTACTATGGTTTAATTGTTGAAGCTCATCTGCACCATTACTCCTGCCTCTAGCAGTAGCGAAGAGACACACAACACATTGAAATTTGCACACCGAAGCAAGCATGTTGAGATCAAGGCTTCTCAAAATAAGGTGGATTTGTGTGATGTCGAAAATGTGTTTTTGCCACAGTGATTTCAGACTAGTAACTTTTATTTGATTTTTTTGTCCTAGATTATGGATGAGAAGTCTCTAATCAAAAAGTATCAGAGAGAAATTTGTGATTTAAAGCAGGAGCTTCAGCAGTTGAAGCGTGGCATGATGGAGAATCCCAATATGGCTGCATCTTCACAAGAAGATCTTGTTAATTTGAAGCTTCAGGTTTGTGCTTTTGCCTATATAATATATAATATATAATAAATTGTCCAAAGATTTTCATCACTTGGTGAGTAACTTTATACTATGCCTCCTGAATATTATGTTACTTCTTGAATTTTATCCTACTGGGAAAATAATGCTTAGTTTGCTTATTGCCCATCAAAACCAAATTTCTGGTGGTTGTGTTGTTCCTTCCCTTAATACGCATTACTTCATCATGTAAAAGCTGGAAGCTGGCCAGTTCAAATTGCAGTCCAGATTGGAAGAGGAGGAACAAGCCAAAGCAGCATTGATGGGAAGAATTCAGCGATTGACCAAACTAATACTGGTTTCTACAAAGAATGCAATGTCATCAGGCATTCCTGAAAGGTCTAGCCATAGGCGGAGGCATTCTTTTGGGGAAGATGAGGTATGTGCTTTAGTATGTTACATCAGTTTATGCAGCAGGCAATTTGATGCTGAAAATCTAAATGTGCTGAGTTAACTTAAAGTGATGTTTTGTTTTGTGATATGAAAATTCAGTTAAATAGAAAGTCTTACTCATGAAAAAATTTTTTTCCTGCTGTTGGTTCAGCTAGCATATCTGCCAAATAGAAAACGTGATCACTTGATTGATGAGGATGTGGGAAACCATGCTTCAAAGCCCTCAGTGGAGGGGAAGGATGATCTAACTAATTTAGATGAGTTGGTGAAGGATTATAAAAGGAACGAAAAACGTGGAGTACTTGGTTGGTTCAAGCTGAAAGTAAGTTATTCTTTTATTTTGATTGTAGAAATTGTATAATTTATCATGTTAGAAATAAATATTAAACATAAAAATAAGTGTAGCTGTTCATTTCTAAAATATTATGAAAACAATTAATTCAGAATGTTGCTATACTTAACAGGTGATGTCGTGGGAAAGAATTGGGAATTTCTACCAATCAAGTGTACGGTGCACTAGAGTTGGTAATTAAATATGGCAATAGGTTAGAGAATGATTTCCTGGATTATAATGAAGTTGTTAATTTGAGTTAGAATTTAAGGCTAAAATAGTGGAAATTCAAGAATTCACTAGCTAAAACCTTAGGTCAAAAGAAGAATCTAATTTCAAACCCCTAAGGTACATGTCAAGAAACAGAGTTATCCCAAAAGCTTAAACTGATAAGCGAAGATCCATAAATGGTTTTTATATTTCTAACACTCCCCCTCACACAAAAGTTCTTTGGGCTCGAAATGTAAACAACCCATAAGTCCACCAAATGCACACAGACTAAAATTTAACTCCATTTTGGAGGAGACAAGAATTAAACTCCTAACCAAAATTTTTGATACTATGTCAAGAAACCAGCTATCCCAAAAGTTTAAACTGTTAGGCAAAGATTCATAAATGGTTTTATATTTCTAATAACCCCTGATGCGTTTCTCCATTTCATCCATCCAGCTTGGATCCTGTGTATGACATCCCCATCAATTTCCCCATTACTTTGTAAAATCGACTCAAGATACCGAAACTTGGACACCTGTAGTATACTCTGCTCCCCAATTTTTATCTCCAAATCGCTCTTTTCTCAATTTGGAGATAAAAATTGGGGAGCAGAGTATACTACAGGTGTCCAAGTTTCGGTATCTTGGGTCGATTTTACAAAGTAATGGGGAGATTGATGGGGATGTTACACACATGATCCAAGATGGATGGATGAAATGGAGACACGCATCGGGGGTTATTTGTAATCGCAAAATATCTACCAAATTTAAAGGGAAGTTTTATCAAACTGTCATTAGACCAGTTATGCTTTATGGTAGTGAGTGTTGGGTTCTGAAAGGTGAACAAGAGCAAAAAATGGGGGTGGCAAATGAGAATGTTGAGATGGATGAGTGGACATACAAGAAAAGACAAAATTCGAAATGATTATATTCGGGAGAGAACTGAGCTGGTGCCTATTGAGGAGAAAATGACAGAAACTCGGTTATGGTGGTTTGGGCATGTACAAAGAAGACTGCGAGAGGCACCAGTGAGAAAGGTTAATTAAATGGTGTTTAATCCTATGAAGAGATGTCGAGGAAGACCAAAAAGGACACTTGGAGAGGTGATTAAAAGAGATCTTTGGTTAAATGGTATATCCGAAAATTTAGTTTCGGATAGAAATTTATGGCGTTATTTGATCCATGTAACCGACCCCACTTAGTGAGAAAAGGCTCGGTTTGTTGTTGTTATTGTTAGGTTTTGTTGATTTGGCATTTTCATTGGGAGAAGGGATTTAGCAATGTTGGGTTTGTGAGAACAAAAGACAGAGAAGGTTAGGGCTGTGAACAGAATCAAGAAGTAGAGGAGATGGAGAAACAGACGGGGGAGCTGAAATCTTTACTCGCAATTTTTCAATTTTAATAAGATGTAGTTCTTTCTCATTGACTAATCTTGAAACACCTTTAAAGTCTGAAGGTAAAACTTACCATATCTAATTAGACTAGTATATTTGTATTGATAGAGTAGAATGGCATATAATAGAGTGGAGTGGATCAGAAGTAGAACCTTTGTTTGGAAATTGGAAGTTCTAAAATAAGGGGAATGGAGTGGGATTGGATGGGAACCCAAATCCCCCCTCCATCCAAAACCTGTTTCTATACCCCCAAATCAGGGGGTTCGTAATCCCCTCATTAAACATCCAAACAATAGAGTGGTAAATCCTCTCCTTTTCACTCTATTCCATTATTTACCACCCTACGTTATTCTCTCCAAACTTCCCAAACATAGATTCCTTCATTCTTACTTCATAGAGTTATTGAGGAATGCAAGGTAGTATAAATGTTTGATTGTGGGTTCTAACATGGGAGCTTTGCTCTTGCAATTTGTGATGATAGCCCTTTTTTTTTTTCACTAATGGGAAGAATTTCGTGGCTGTCCTCATCTTCTTATAGGCTGTTGAGGTGTCAGGTTTAAGTAATAGTACCAATGTATAATTAAGAGTAGCTTGGCAAGTATAATTGTGGATCATCCCGTCCTTGGTCAATTTACTATGTTGGCTCAATGTGGGACTTTTCAGTTACATGGCAACAATAAATGTAGATCTATTCTATCTAAATGGAACCAGTAAGTTGTGGATCTGGGAAGTAAGTGATAATGACCTATGACATGAATCTTATGCACCTTGGGATAAGGTCTTTAGGAATAAGTTTTGTGTACCATGTACAACAGAACGAGTGAGATGCTAATTTGGAGTTGACGCTATTCATGTTAGTTCTTGGCAATTAATCTATGAAGGTCATTCTTTGCCTTAAAGTTTTGATTGTTGCAGTATTTGGTCTTGGGGGAACATACGGTTGGGGGAGGTCCCATTTTCAGTTGCCTTACCATGTGTGTATTATTTCGTCCACTTTGCATCAATCTCCAGTGCTCAATATAAACAATGCAAGTTTTTAAAATTCTTTGGGCTTATCACTTTTCCAAGAATACTAATAACGGAAGTTTATGTTTATATTTACTATTGCATAATTAGTTTAAAAACTTGAGTTGATCCCTACTATACTGTATTCTGAGACTAATTTAGCATTTCGTTATTCATTGGTATCCAACTGACGAACAGTATATGCCTCCTATGCAGAAACCTGATAATTTTGTTGGATTATCACCAAATGTGGATAGTGAAGGCTCTGCAAATGGGTCACCTATATCCTCTTCAAAATTAACACCGAATAGAGTTATGCTTTATGACATGAAAGACTTACACAGGAGTTCAATCAGCAGAACGGATAATGCTTCAGCTCTTAACTCCTTTCCTGGAAGAAATCAAGCAGGTGATTTATTCAGTGCAACTGCTGGAGGCCGTCAACTTCCCCCGGTAGATCTCAAATTCTTGTGAACCATGTTGAAGGAAAGACATATAAGTATTTTCTAAATTGGGTAAATGTTATAGACCAGAACCCTAACTATGCTTAATGAGTATCTTACAGACTGGGACCACAATTACAGATCAAATGGATCTTCTTCGTGAACAAGTAAAAATGTTGGCAGGAGAGGTGGCATTATGTACTAGTTCTCTGAAAAGACTATCTGAACAAGCAGCTAAAAAGCCCGAAGATTTGCAACTACAAGTGAGCATCTTTATAAAATTGTCAATTGAAGAACAAAATTAAATTTATTTCATAACAAAATTGGGTGGGTTATTTTGGTGATTACGTAGGAGCACATGCAGAAGATAAAGGATGAAATTGGTCAAAAAAAGAACCAAATCTGTATTCTGGAGCAGCGTATGATAGGATCAATTGGGATGACTCCACATGCACCGGGTAATAGTGAAATGTCTCAGGTAATTATGAGACTATTTGGAGCCACTGCCATTGGACTAATTCAGATCCCGTCTATGAAAAACAACTTCGAACTCTATCCTTTTTTATGTATATATTGGTCAATTGTGTAAGTGGGGAGCAAATCTTGACCATAGAATATAAGTCATACAACTTTTTCAAGGGTTCAAGACCTTTACTTCTTGACCATCCATACAAGAGTGAATTGGCTGGATTCTCTCCTCACACTCAAAATAGACTAATGCCTTCACTAGTTTTGTCCCCCATATTTCTAACACCTAAAGTAATAAGTTAATTTTTTTTCTGATGTAGGCTCTGTCCAAGCTTACAACTGAGCTTAATGAGAAAATTTTTGAACTTGAGGTTGGTATTCTTATTTTCTCAAATTAGTTGTTGCATGATGATTTTACGATATCATTTAGGAAGCAGAAAATCCTGAGTATGATAATAAGTTGTTTTCTCTGGTTGTATTTAAGATCAAGTCAGCAGACAATAGGATACTTCAACAGCAGCTACAGTCAAAGGTACATTACAAAATTACATGGCATCCTTGCATTGGTACTGGCAATTTCTAATATTTGCTAATATTCTCAGAATTCAGAAAATGCTGAGATGCAAGAGACAATTCTTCTGCTAAGGCAACAGATAAATTTATTGCTGGATAAAACCTCAACTAATTCTCAACGGTTTGCTGATAGTGAGAATGACCCATGCAAAACATGTTCTAAAGAGATATTGGAAAACACCTATAAAACACCAGCTGTCACAAACTTGAATACAATATCTTCTCAAGAGGACTTCAAGCATGGCAATAGTGATTCAATCTTGAATTCCCAAGTTCTTATGCAGGTTACTAATTTTCTCTCTCATTTTTTCCAGCATATTCCATTTTATGCAGAAGGAATCAATAAACTGCAGTTGCTATCAGCATAACAGATAAATATGAGCGCACCTTCTTAGGTTCTTGTGGGGTGTGTGTGTGTGTGTTTCTGTAGGTATGGTTTTTCTTTTAATATTTTGTAACTACTAAACCGTGCAGGCAGCTGAAATAGAGAATTTGAGGCAAGAGAAGGTGAGATTAGTTGAAGAGAAGGACAGACTTCAAATTCAGAGTCAGAGACTTTCAGAGGAAGCTTCATACGCAAAAGAGTTAGCAGCAGCTGCAGCAGCTGAACTCCGAAACCTGGCTGAAGAAGTAACTAAGCTTTCTTATGAAAATGCAGAACTGGCCGGTGATCTGGAAGCTGCAAAAGAGGCTTGTTACAAATCAAACTATTGTCAGAGATGTGCTTCATATGTTTACATGCAAAATATGAGCAATGGTGTTCAACAAGGTGGGCAATCCAGAAAGCTAGGGAATGAAGTTCTGCTAGAGGAGTTGCAGAAGGACCTTAATGCTAGATTCCAAAAAGAAGCTGCATTAGAAGCAGCTTTATCTGCAAAAGATCAAGTAGAAGCTGACCTAAGGAGAAGGCTTGAAGAAACAAAACGCCATGAACAAGATTTGGAAAATGAACTTGCAAGTGTGCAAATACTGGTTGCCAGCATGAAAAAGTCTGCTGTTGATGTTAAAGACAAATCAGTGGTTCATATATCTAATGATATACAAACAAGGGTTAGAAATGGATTTCCCCCATCTAATGGATACCCATATAGAAAAACATACAAAGAGGATGAAACATTTGGCAACATGGAACATATGATCGCATTAGAAGAATTGAAGGCAAGTTATCAAAGAGAAAGAAGAAGATGCAAAGAACTAGAAAGTCAAATTTCTAAATTGAAGGTATCTCATTCTCATGATCACATGTCATATTTCTTTTATATGCTGTGAGAATTTTTATAACTTTCATAATCTGCAATAAGTGAATTTCAGGTTTAACCTTTTCCAATTAAGATGTACTGACTACCAAGAGAAAATAAGTTTAGGTAACAAGGTTCTATAAGAGATAGACTCTCGAGATGATCAAATGAGAAACAATAGATATAGCGGATTGAAGAGTGAAGATCAATCAGATCTAGCCTCCTAATGTAATGTCATCAATTATAAGAAGTTTTTTAACCAGTACTAGTTATATCCTCAACACAATATATGCAGTCAAATACATGCATAAAATTTATATGTCGGACTGATATGGAAATCATATTGATGCTATGTTAGGGTCAGAAAGCATGGATTTCAAATGCAAGAGAGGTTTAAGGGTCCTGTTGATATGTGTTTGGAATTTCAAGATTAATTTATGGAAACCATACAGAATGCCTCAATATTAGGAATTTAGTTGTTAAAAATTCTGAAAGGTTGATAAAATGGATTGGAGTTGGACTAGTATGAATAGAAAATGTTGTGTAGGGTTCAAAAAAGAAAACAGGGTAGTTCAAGGTACTGTTCCATGGCAGTGAACAGTTACTAAACAGTAGCAGATAACTGCGACTTAAGCTTTCAATATATATACATTCTCATTGAGCTTGAGTTTAAAACCCTGATCCTATTTTGGATAAGGAAAGAAATAGATTCTAGCTTTTACTACACTTAATTGGACAAGATCTCCTGATCAGAAAGTCACTGGTATTAATAATGAGGAAGCTTAGAGTTCCTGTTATTTTACTGACTCTCCATGCTTTTCTTTACCTTTTTTTTATTTGTAACCTGTTTTTAGCAGAAAACAAACTTGTCTTCTCAGCACTTCTTTTTTCCTAAATTTTTTGCTGAGCATAAAATTCAAGTTTTTTTTCATGAGATATTGAGATTATGCAATGCAATTAAAGCTTTCAGCGGTTTAAAATGCCAATGTCTGAATTTCATCTCTATATGATTGCTTGAAGTTGGTTAAACATTATGATTCGTGTATTCTAGTTGTCATATGTGATGCTTTCTCCTATGGGAATAAGTATGGCTTAAAAATGCTTTCCTTGTCAATGTACACACGTACTACATGCACATTAAGTTTGGTCTAGTGAGAGATTTGAGTGGTTTGCAAGAGATTTTCAGTTCCAACCTCTGTTCCCTTGTGTGCTTAAAAAAAACAGAACCAAAACCCATGTACCTAATGCTTTAAGTTCTTTTTTTGCTTGGACTGTCTAATTTTGCCTTTGTGGTAGCAGTGCCTCTATCTGAAGATTTAATAGATGGTACATTTAGGAGACTAAGAATCATAGTCGGCACAAAAGGTTTATGTTTGTTGGTAGTCATCTATTGTACTTCACACTCAGTCTTTCATAGAACATGAAGAAATTTGCAAATGACATCAACTTTAACAACGTGATAGGGTGAAGATATTGCTGGTCTGGATATTATGGCCCTGGAAGAACTTCAAAACCTTCATATTGAGGCAATAACAAAGATTTGCCAGGCAAAGGTGATATTTCTTGCTTGCCTGCCTTTTAGTAAGTTTGTTTCGTCCCCGGTGATTTAATACATGTTTTGTTGCTTCTACCCATTAAAACTTGTAATAATTTCTGGCTGGGTCATTTTGCATTGTCATTCTTAAATCCCTTGAACACTAAGATGCTAGATTAATGGGTTCTGGAGGATGATAAGGCCCATTTGAATTGGTTGTTTTCGTACAAGTTCAAAAGGGGTTGGGATCCCCTGCTAGAATTAACAAAGAAAAAGTATTGAAAAAAAAATGTGAGACTTGTACATTAAATTATAGAAAAAAATATAAAGAAAGTTAATAAAATCAATAAAAAAGAAAATCAAAGAATTCAAATCCGTTCAAAGGTATTTTATGAATGTTTAAAAAAAATTACAAATTTTAACTCTAAATTTGAAATCTGTTGTCCTTAGTATTTTTCAGAAACATAAAACTTGTTTCTGAAAACAATTTTTTTCTCATAAAATAAGAAATTTTTTGCAGGGAAAAAAATCCAAACAGCCCTTACTCCTCGAATGATGCTAGATATTGTATGAATTGTGACCCTAGAAATCATGTATCACAAAATATTCCAAAGGCACAACTTTCTTTGCCTCCTATGTGTCAAGCTATAACTTCTTTTATATTACTATGTGGGAAATCTGCGTACATTTGCTTTGTCTTCATCTTAAGCTTCTGAAGTTTCAATGTTTCAAAGAGACCGCATATGCGGAGATGTGTCATATTGAAAGTTAATTTTTCAACCAATGGACTAATCTCTACCAGTTTAGACGATAAATTAGACAAAATGAAAAGTTTTGCTACATTCTGGAGAAAGATAATTCAAGTTATCTGTTATTCTGATTCAATAGTCAGTGGCGTTTTGAACAATACAACTATGTTTCTGTTAATTTCTTCTGTGCAATATTGCAACCTTTAGTAACTATACTGCCAGACTTATAAGTTCATTTTATAATTTGCAGTACGCAAATCAAGACTTATAGCATCTTGCTATTGGCCGCTGAGTATACCAAGTACGCGAGGCTTTTGAGTTAGTATTGATCCATAGATACACTGTACTCTAGGGATTGTGTTCTGAAGTTTAATTCACTAAGCATGCACGTGATATGCAGAGTATAATTTCCACGCTTACTGCAATAGCAATTATTTCCTCCCAATCAACCATCTTTTGCGGGGAATACTACAAAAGAGGTGCATCCTCAAGATCCCCTCATGTTAGGGGACTAACCCGAATGTAAACTAAGAACTCTTAATTATGAACTTTTTGTACTAAGAATTAGGATCATGTATGAGTCGGAATTCTAGTTACTAACTCGTATGTTGTAGCTTATGAAGTACAAAAATATTTTAGTAATCTAACCAAAGTTGACTCTGTATATGCAAATATTATGCCAAGGAGTTAAATATGCCTATCCAATGTGCATTGGGCAGTATCTTCCGTACAAGTCGCCTTATGGATAATCACGGTAAACGAAGAAATCACGAGAGATTGATTTATAACTTGAGAAGCCCATCACAAGTGGCAGAAACCCATCCAACCTGCTGTTTCTCATTGTCATAAATCACCATTTTATCTTGTAAAGAGATATCTGTTGCAAGCAAAAGCAAAGTAAAATCAGCAAAAGAAAAATGAAATCAATAAAAGAAATGTTCAAAAAAAAGAAAAACAGGATTTTTTGTATTGGCATTGCTTACCTCCAATTATGTTGACATTTCCTAGACCTACTTCACTGCCATTTAGAATACCCAAGCAGACATTGCCATGTCTCTGGAAAAGGATAGCTCATTAGAAACAAAAACTTCATTTGCTCCCTTGTTGCGAGAGGGAGAGTAGCTCATGGTCTTAATATGGTCCTTACAGTGACAATAAGATAAGCTTCTGGTGGTAGTTGAAGCTGCAAATTCTTTGATTTTGTGAAGGGGCTTGAAATAGTTGTTGACATCGCGTAAAGATTTGAAGGGCTTTGCTTGCGCCCTTCCAGCAAAGAGGAAGGGATGGATCTTTAGTAGTTCTTGTCAACTGCTTCCCATTTAAATCTCTAGTTACCTTAATTGCAGATAAAGGATTACTATCTGAAGATGTTGTTAATTATCTTGAAGCCAAATAACACAATTGAGTTGATAACTATAAATTGGGGCTCTTTCATTTCCACCTCACCAAATCAACAATGGCTTTGTAAGCTTGGGAATTGAAGTAGGTGTAGGAGCTCCCACTGTCAAAAATAACTCCAAGATTCTTAACAGAAGTAAGCTTTCCATTAAAAAGTAGATCCACTGGTCCTGCACTGTAGTGTTTCCTGAAACAATGGTTGTATATACATTTGTCATGAGTGGCAATGAACAATTCATTTGTGAAGTAAAACCATATTAGAAAAAAGTATCACAATTTTTAGAAATATGAATTTTAATAACTTTAAAGAACTAGGCAAAATAGGTGTCCAAACAATTCCAGATGAGGGGACAAGATGATCTCCGAAAAATAGAAACCCTCCTCCTCTCCCACTAAAACGGTGACATACCAGATTGCGGATTAGACCCAGGGAGTGAAGCTGGGATAAAATGATTGTCCTGCCACTTCCACGGCCAAGGACTCCATCTGCAGAAGGTGGAGAACCTGAACCAGCATACTTCTAATCATATCCACACCCAGCAGCATGCAACAGGCAAAAGAACTATCAACTAATTAGTAATGTGAATTTTCATTAGATCACCTCTGCAGCTCTATCTAGCACAATTTCACCATTGTCAATGTTGCACTGTCATACGGATGGAGAAGAACACTCACCAAAAAGCCACCTTAGGACGAGAAGCAGAGCCATTGGTAAAACGAAGTTGAATGTGATCTCGGACTAGCACACCCAGAGATGATCCATGGTCTGCATACTCGACCTCATAGTCACAAGGTTGTTGTTGGGTTTATAAAGTTGATGGACAGGCTGCGATGACACCAGATAATGGCTGACGATCAGAAGAAGAAGATGGTTACTAGCGCCAATACTTCAAGATTAGTTGGGTTTGTGGGAACAAAAGACAGAGAAGTTGAGGTCTGTGAACAAAGTCGGGAAGTAGAGGAGAAACAGGGGGGAGCTGAAATCTTTACTCGCAACTTTTCAACAATAACAAGATCTAGTTGTTTCTCATCGGCTCAATCTTAAAATTCCTTTAAAGTCTGAAATAGAGAATTTGAGGCAAGAGAAGGTGAGATTAGTTGAAGAGAAGGACGGACTTGAAATTCAGAGTCGGAAACTTTCAGGTGAAGCTTCATAGGCAAAAGAGTTAACAGCAGATGCAGCGGTTGAAATCCGAAACCTGGATGAAGAAGTAACTAAGCTTTCTTATGAAAATGGAGAGCTGACCCGTGATCTGTCAAGCCATTACTTCTTTTATCGTATAACGATTACTAAAAGGGGAATCTGCATACATTTACTTTGCGGAGATGTGTCATATTGAAAGTTGAATTTCAACCAATGGACTAAGCTCTGCCAGTTTGGACGATTAAAAATCCAAAACGAAAAAGTTTTGCAACACTCAGGTGGAAGATAATTTAAGCCGTCTGTTATTCTGATTCAATAGTAAGTGGCGTTTTGAACAATACAACTATGTTTCTCTTAATTTCTTCTGTGTAATATTGCAACCTCTAGCAACAATACTGCCAGACTTGTAAGTTCATTTTATAATTTGCAGTATGCAAATCAAGACTTGTAGCATCTTGCTATTGGCCACTGAGTATTCCAAGAACGCGAGGCTTTTGAGTTACTATTCACCCATAGATACACTGTACTCGACGGATTGCGTTCAGAAGTTTAACTCACTAAGCATGCACTTGATATGCAGAGTGTACTTCGCACGCTTACCGCAATACCAATTATTACCTCTCAATCAACCATCTTTTGCGGGGAATACTACAAAAAAGGCGCCTCTCTTAGTTTAAAGAATCAAGATCCTCTCATATTATAGGACTAACTTGCTGCAGATGGGAATTGAGAATTGCTAATTATAAACTTTTTGTACCAAGAATTAGGATCATGCATGAGTCGGGAGTTTCAGATTACAAACTCGTGTATTGTAGCTTATGAAGCACAAAATATTCTAGTAATCTGACCAAAATTGACTCTGTATATGCAAATATTATACCAAGGAGTTAAATATGCCTATCCAATGTGCATTGGGCATTATCTGTCGCCTTATGGATAATCACAGTAAAAGAAGAAATGACAAGAGATTGATTTATAACTTGGGAAGCCTTTCACAATTGGCAGAAACCCATCCAATCTGCTGTTTCTCGTTGTCATAAATCACCATTTTATCTTGTAAAGAGATATCTGTTGCGAGCAAAAGAAAAGTAAAATCAATAAAAGAAATGTTCAAAAAAAACGAAAAAATACAGGATTTTTTGTATTGGCATTGCTTACCTCCAATTATGTTGATATTTCCTAGACCTACTTCACTGCCATTTAGAATACCCAAGCAGACATTGCCATGTTTCTGGAAAAGGAGAGCTTGTTAGAAACACAAATTTCATTTGCTCCCTTGTTCCGGGAAGGGGAGAAGTAGCTCATGGTCTTAAGTGGTGCTTACAGTGACAATAAGATAAGCTTCTGGTGGTAGTTGAAATTGCAAATTCTTTGATTTTGTGAAGCTCAGTGCTAGGGGCTTGAAATAGTTGTTGACATCGCGCAAAGATCTGAAAGGCTTTGCGCCCTTCCAGCAAAGAGGAAGGGATGGATCTTCAGTAGCTCTTGTCAAGTGCTTTCCATTTAAATCTCTAGTTACCTAAATTACAGATCAAGGATTACTATCTGAAGATGGTAGTTAATTATCTTGAAGTCAAATAACACAATCGAGTTGATAACTATAAATTGGGGCTCTTTCATTTCCATCTCACCAAATCAACAATGGCTTTGTAAGCTTGGGAATTGAAGTAGGTGTAGGAGCTCCCACTGTCAAAAATAACTCCAAGATTCTTAACAGAAGTAGGCTTTCCATAGAAGAGTAGATCCACTGGTCCTGCACTGTAGTGTTTACTGAAACAATGATTGTATATAAGTCAGCCATGAGTGGCAATGAATAATTCATTTGTGAAATAAAACCATATTAGAAAAAAGTATAAAAATTCATAGAAATATGAACTTTAATAACTTACTCTGAAGAACTAGGCAAAATAGGTGTCCAAACAATTCCAGATGAGGGGACAAGATGATCTCCGAAAAATAGAAACCCTCCTCCTCTCCCACTAAAACAGTGACCTACCACATTGCGAATCAGACCCAGAGAATGAAGCTGGGATAAAATGCTTGTCCTGCCACTACCAAGGCCAAGGACTCCATCTGTAGAAGGTGGAGAACCTGAACCAGCATACTTCTGATTATATCCACACCTAGCAGCATGCAACAGGCAAAAGAACTATCAACTAATTAGGAATGTGAATTTTCATTAGATCACATCTGCAGCTTTATCTAGCACAATTTCACCATTGAAAGTTATCAATGTTGCACTGTCATAAGGATGGAGAAGAACACTCACCCAAAAGCCACCTTGGGACGAGAAGCAGAGCCATTGGTGAAACGAAGTTGAATATAATCTCGGACTAGCACACCCAGAGATGATCCATGGTCTGCATACTCGACCTCATAGTCGCATTGCTCATTTGGGGCAGCACATGGATGGCTTTTTGATGAGTGGATTCCAGCACATAACTGATCCGCACATTGCACAAGGTTGTTGTTGGGTTTATAAAGTTGATGGACAGGCTGCGAAGACACCAGATAATGGCTGAGGATCCCAAGAAGAAGATGGTTACTAACATCAATACTTCAATATGAGGTCTAATCTAAATTTACCTTAGTGCATCCTTTACATGGTGCATCACACTGTACCCAGGTGAGGTCACTGCCAGAGTCAATGTCAAGGTCGTAAAGCTTGAGGGGATTGCCGATTGTAAGAGACACAGTGTAATACCTGAAAACAGAGGTGAAAAGTAGAATGAGCAGCAGCCAAATCACAAACATTTCAAACAGAAGTCCAAAATTCTTTTCGCTGAAGATACACAACGAATATTTGAAGGATTAGCAAATCTCGGATCAAAATATAATTACAAAAACAAAACCAAAAATAAAAAAAGCCATTAAATCCCAATACACCAATCCAAAAACCAAAAAAGAAAACACTTGAGAAAACGATCAGCAAATTGATATTGCTAAAGAAAGAAGTTTAATTAAACGAATTCCAATAAACGAGATACATACCCAAGAGGATACACATTTCCTTTGACGAGGAAAACAGCCGAGCCGCCAGAAGCTGGGTGGGTGTGCCTTTTGAGGTTAAGGAGCTGATTGGCAGCTGAGAAACGGGGAGGGAAAATGGCAGACAAGCCCAGAAAGAAAAAGAAGGTCAACGCCATGCCCCTGCTTTTCTTGTCCATCTCAAAAGGGGTTTGCTTTCAATGAAACAGAGCACAGAAGAGAGGGAAAGGATGGGTTGAACCAACAAAGGTGGTGATCAAAGGAAGGGAAAGAATTGAAAAAGGGCAATGAAAAGCCAATTTAGACAATTCCCAGCGGGGTGCTTGGCTTATGGCCCTGGTCTTGTTAGTATGACTCAGACAACGTGTTTTATAGAGAGGGAAAGGGACGGAGCAGGGCTTTGGACACTCATTCGGACTTTTAGATTATTCACCTAAACAAAAATTGCGTGTTAATTAGTTCAAAAGGATTATATTTTAATTAATAAATAAATTAAAAATGTCTGAGTTTGGTGGGGAGACTGACTTTTGATTTGGAAGGTTCCTAGCTCGAGCGCGAACGCGTAAGGGTAGCGATTGACGAATGACGATCCTACCTCTCTGTCTCTCTCTTTTTTTTTTTCTGTTTAGAATATTTATTATTTAATAAATAACGATTAATTTATTGAAACAAATAAATTTTTTAAAATAAAATTTATTTATACACAAAGTGTAAATTGAATCCAATATCTCCCTTTTTTGCCAAATAGTCTGGATTTCCCCGCAAAGTGCCGGCCCTAAATAATGCTACTTTGTATGGTGGTCCAAGTCTCAATCTAATGAATGCTACTTAGCTCTCGCTAGATAGGTCATTATCATAGCTCACTGTATATAAATATTATATACTCAAAAATATCATTGGTGTACGTCTTGACCAAAAGACTTAGAGTAGCCAGGCAATCTACTCTTCTATTTAATATAATTTTCAAAAAATAATCAAAAAGAAAGCTCATAAATATTAATATTGACTGTCTCTCACGATAAGATAAAATAAAATAAATTAAATAATTTTTTTAATAATTTTTATTATCTTTAACCTGACTGAAAAATCTTCTTTCATAAAAAGATAAGTAATCTTGATAATCTTATCCATATTTTACTATACTTTTATGTGTTTTTAAATTATTTTCTTTTATCTTTTCTCAACTAATTAATTTATAGCTTGTAACCTTTTTTTTCTTTTGCCTCCACTTTTGACAATTCTTTCTACAAATTGCTTGATATTTTTGTGTGTTCGAAGATAGATGTTAAAACTATGGACATCGAAATATTATTAGTTTTTTGATCTTGAGCATATTCTAAAACTATATAATAAAATTGTTTATTTGTAGTTTAGTGCCTAGTCACAGTGGTTAGTCTAAAAATAATAAAAGAAAATATTTTTACAACTGTTTTATTAGATAATTTTTATAATTAGATGTTAAAATTGTATTTATTTTATAAGATTTAATTAATTTAATAATTTAAATAATAAATTATAAAAATAAAATTATAAAAATAATAATATTCAAAATAATAATATTTATACTATAATTATTTATTCATAATTTATACATAAATTTATTTTAAACAGTAAAGAATTATTTAATAAAATATATTTATTATTAATAATAAAACATATATCAATTACTCCTTCTCTTTCATTAATTGATTTATAGTTCTATTTAAGATATAATTTTATTATTTTTATAAATTAAATTTTATTAAATATTTATTTAAAAATTTAAAATATTAATTTTAAGTGGAAGAAAACGTTGAGTTAATAGAGCCTACCGGGGCAGTCGTCGTTCAAAACGGGAGACACTAGGGATGCTCCCATCTAATCTAATCCAATCCAATCTAAAATATTCTATTGCATTACGCGTTTGAAAGCGTCAACTCCTTGGTTGGTTTCTTTCCTCTCTTTTTCTTTTTTTTGTTTTAATGGGTCATCACGACGGTTCTTTTCTTGTATGTTAAGGTTTCCAATAGTATACCCCTTTAATATATATTTTCCCATTGCCCTCCAACAACCCATATACTAACCGTCCCCTTATTTTTATAAATAAAAGTTTATTAAAATTTTATATATTGTAAAAAAATTGTGACTATTAAAATTTTAAATTAAATTATAAAATTTAATAAATCTAATAATATAATTTAATTTGGATATATAATTATTTAGTGATTTAAAATAATATTGATGTTCTTTAAAAAGGAAACTAACACAGTGAAATGTATATGATCTTTAAAAATAATATCCAGAGAAAGAGGACAAGAAATTTGCTTCTTTTCCTATCTCTAAATCTCCACCATAGCCATTGTTGACAAACACTGTAAAATTGACGAAATTGACCCTTATTTTATTTAGTGTTTATGTAGTAATAAATTGATTTTATTTTAATTTTGATTTAGAAATTTGAATTTAAAGTTATTTTTATTTAAAAATGTAATTAAATAATTTTTATTTTAAATAAAAATTAATTTCTTATCTAATAATAATAGAAAAACAACCTGTAAGAAATCTAAATTTTATTTAGACAAAGTGATATGCACTTAATTATTAATATTTATGTAAGAATAAAATTTGATATAAAAATGGTGCAAAATTGGTGATGATAAATTCTATTATTGAAAATACAAATTCAGATTATCAATTTCTCTAACAGCGAATATGTAACTTTTAATCTGTTTTTTAATCAATAAAATTGATGGAACAAGTTAAATTAAACAAATCGCTACAAAGCAAATGCTTCCCCTTCCTTGCTAATAACGTACAGTGCTAATAAAAGGCCTAGTAAAACGCCCCAGGTTTGTGGACATAATGTTACTCTCGTATCTGCTCCCCTCTCTATCTCTCTCCCCTTTACTTTCTTTTCTTTTCTTTTCTCCCTCATGGTGGATCCTTCTTGCATGCATGCTGTAAACTCCAATTGTCAAGTTTCCAAAGTATACAAATTAGTTCTCAGAAAATGGTTTCTCCCTAAGAAACCATCATCCTCAAGCGAACCCCCCCTTACTGCAGAAGATAACCACCAAAGCCAAAATCATCAACAGGTACGGTCCTAAAAATACGTACTCTCTACGTATGCGTACAAATCTTTAATTTTTTTATTTTATGGGAAAATATTTCTAATTTGGTTCGTCAAAAGGATAATTGGTTCTGCTGTAGCTTGTAACAAAATATGGTTATTCAGTTACAATTACATGTTAGAAAATGTGGTTGTAAATTAAATTAAATTGCAGCTAAACCATTCAATCATTTTCAGAGAATGATTTTCTCTTCATTCCTGTAATATCTTGTCAGAAAAATTGGATCTAAATCCTGGGTTGGTTTTTTCAGGATTGTGTTGAAGATCAGCAAGAAGGGGAAACCATGAATGGAATTCACAGCTTCAGATACAATGGAGATGCTTTCAGAGGCAATGATCCAACGAGTTCTTCTAGATCAGGTTTATATAGGCGTCGAAGCGCAGATAGTTGTTTTCCTTCCATGGCTTCTCTGTCCAGAAATGAAAGCAGGAGTCACACCCCAAGCATGAGCAGCAGGTCCAACCATGATTCTGTATCAACACCTGCTTCATGGAAAAGCAATGGAAGTTTGAGGACCCCATCTGCATTGCTCTCAAAGAATGCCTCAAAAAGTGCCAGCCGAAGGAGCACCACCCCCATTATGTTTTCTAATTCATCTGGGATGATAAAACCCCCAGCAATTGAGAAAAAGCTTGAGTGCACGCTTGAAGAGTTGTGCTATGGATGCAAGAAAAAGATCAGGATCACAAGGGATGTCCTTACAGATGCCGGGTTCGTTTCCATGGCCCTTTTGATATTATTGTTACCATCGGTCATTCTATTCTTACATATTCATTTTCATACAATTTTCATTTTACAAAATCTAAATCATTTTCGACATTCCCTCAATAAGTGTAACCATCTTGCGGGAACAACTTTTCCCTATTACCATATGATGCACAAAGCAAGCATTGCATATCATGGACAATCAAATGTAATTGGTGCCTTATAATGGGCTCCAATGAAGTTGTAGACAATGCATACCTAAGAATTTCTCTTAGAACAATTCGAATTATCAATAGTTTTAACATTTTTAATTTTGGGCACCACCATACTGCATTATGATGCCTTTTGAATCTTTATATATATATATATATATATATATATATATATATATATAGATATATAAATGAAGAAAGGAACTTACTGTGCTTTTTTTGTTCTTAACAGGGGAATAGTCCAAGAGGATGAACTCTTAACGATAAAGGTAAAGCCTGGCTGGAAGAAAGGAACAAAGATTACATTTGAAGGGAAAGGGAATGGGAGACCTGGTGGGTACCGAGAAGACATAATCTTTTCTATCTCTGAGAAAAGACACCATTTGTTTAGAAGACAGGGTGATGATTTAGAATTGGCTGTTGAAATTCCCTTATTGAAAGCTCTCACTGGCTGTAAAATTTCAGTTCCCTTATTGGGTGGAGAACAGATGAATTTGACAATGGACGAAATTATTTACCCTGACTATGAGAAGATCATCCCTGGCCAAGGCATGCCACTCCCCAAAGAACCAGGAAAGAGAGGAAGCTTGAAGATTGCATTTATAGTTAGATTTCCAAAACAACTTACCGATGACCAACGATCTGATGTTGTTCGTATTTTACAGGATTCTTGTTGATTAATGACTTTCAAGAGCTTGCTTTGTAGAAATAAAAGCATGTGAAGTGTTAGGGTGCTAACTCTAGTATTTGTTAACTTGACGAATACTTGTATTTGTCATCTTGGTAGAGTGACAATCACAAACAGAGCATACAAATCACTAGAAAATTATACAATGGATATCCGGTGTAGAAACTTTTTTGCTTCATAAACCCAGTGTAGAAGCTTAGTTTATTAATAGCAAATTTAATTCAATCCTTCTATTTCCATAAATTAAATTTCATAAAAATTTACTTAAAAAATTTAAATAATTAAATTTATAAATCTTACAGTTTGTTTTATAAAATTTTCATCTCCCAACTTTTGTGGAACAAAGTTTCCCGAATTCAATTACATATCACCCACAGAAAAAATCAAAAGAATAAGAAAGGGCATAGTAGGGTGGAAAGAAGAGGAACGGTGTCAGCAATACAAGATGCTAGGCAATTCAATTTCTTACACTCCTTGTAAACAGCATTAAACCTTTGTGGTCACCGTGTTTGAGCAGTACAGGCTTATTATAAGCCAGTGTCTGAAGAAAAGGAGTGCCAGTAAACTAAAAAGAAACTCAAACTTCGATTCCATTTTATCGCACTATGCTTCTCACAACGAATGTCAAAGCAATAACAAAGAGATACCAACATCACCAGCAAATCCAAAATCATGTAAGTATGGCCAGCTAAATCCCTTAACTTCAGTAAAAATACAGATATCTATGTAGAGATCTATTCAACGCACTCCTACAAAACTGATCGATTTTCATGACTGGCATGGGGTCTGATAATGCGGAACCACAAGACATCTTAAATCAATATTACCAACAAAAGCATACATAAAAACAAAAGGAAACGAATTTTCATTTACTCTAATAAGCAAATGCCTTGCTTAATGAGGTTTTTAATAATAGTTAATAAAAATGCTATAGCGCACAATAAAATACAAGGAAACCAGAATCAGACATAAATCTACAGAATCCAGACAATTTAAGCCTAGGACCATCCAAAAAGAGCACGAATTATACCAAGTATGCCACCACCAATCAGAGCCCTAAGCAATCTCAGCTTAGTGTTTGTGTACGGCGCGTACCTCACTGTTGCATCACCAATAAAACTGCGATATAGAACCGCTTTTTTGTGGCTAAAAGCATCAAAAGAGAATTTCCCATGGTATGCACCCATTCCACTCTCCCCAACTCCCCCAAATGGCAAAGTATGAACAGCGAGCTGCACCAGGAGACAAAGCCAAAAGGAAAAGATAAAAAGAGATAAGTAAGTTCAGATTTTAGTTGAATCAGTACAGTAAACATGAATACCAAGGTTATAAGCATCCACAGATAGGAGCGCTATTTTTTCTTTCTACTTTAAGTCAAAGCTACTTAGAACATATGACCACATCATGCAGAACAATTTGAAGAAAGTAGTCAATTGTAATATGAAGTTATGGACCAAAAATCTATATCTCAATATTTCCTTTCACCTTATACAATAGCAGTAGCACAATCTATCACATTTTTTGAAAGTTTATTTCTACTTCAATCCTCGCTCAGAAGGTAACTTAATTTTTTTTTCCTAGTTAAAAAAGAACTAATGGTCAACACGACAGAAAAACTTATGAATCCAACTTCAAGGCTGACTACCTTATTGCTGTTTAGTTTGCATATAAGAATCACACACAGAGGTACGCACAAACCCATGTATTCATGGCTAGATTGTAAGAGTTCAGAAAAATTACATGCACAGTAGTGTCATTGACAACCAAACCACCTGCAGAAATACTCATGACAAACCGCTCCTTGAGCTTCTTATTGTTGGTAAATAAATATGCAGCAAGAGGCTTTGCTCCTGAATTAATCACATCAAAGCTTTCTTCCAGTTTATCTACCTGTAACAAGTATAAAAAAATGAGTAATGTTACATCTATACACTTATTTTTACATATTCTGTACAAATTTCAATAGAAGACCAGTTTTAAATTGTGTAAATTTTTATAACTAATTTGAGACCAGTTTTCTATTGACAAACGTAAACAAATGTATGCTTAACATTACTCTAAAAAAACTATTTTAAATGACTTTCAGTGGCTTTAATAGAGAAAGATGCAGGCAGCCACTAACTGATGAGCATTGTTCAATTTACAATCACTCATTTCCAGGTTAGCATAACAATTGACCACCAAGTAGAGCTAATGTCTACGCAGATATACCAACTACTGATATAGCTGATCTTTGCAGAAGACATAAATACAATTTTCCCTCAGATGCATTCCAGAAAAGTGCTATGTTATATTGCAGACTGCACTAAACGAATAGTTATTTTACACTGAAAGTCAAAGATCGATTCTTGACTATCCACAACAAAAAGGGTAAATCACTCTTGTAACTTCTTGCATATTGTTTAAATCAGATTATTGGAAGTGCAACTATAGAAAATAATGGAGACTTAAAAGAAAATCACACTAAAACAGTTCTCACTTAATTCTTACCGTGAGGATGGGAAGTAAAGGACCGAATATCTCTTCATTCATTATCAGAGAATCACGTGGAACATCCAATAAAATAGTGGGAGAAATCCTCCTGCCATTTGAGGTGAATAAGAGATACCAGAGTCAAGATCTACAGCATATCATATACCAGAACTTAACAACAAAGTATTGAGAATGCAGATGGAGAACTTACAATTTACTTTCATCCTTTTCACCTCCATAAACAATCTTACCAGAAACTTTATCATCATCCAAGAGCTTTGTCAAGCGAGCAAAGTGATTGGAATTCACAATGCGAGACAAATCTTTTGATTCCAATGGGTTTTTTCCATAAAATTTCTCCAATTCAGTCTTAAAGGCATCCACCTAAAAAGAGAACTCATCAAACAATTAATAAACAACGATATAGTTTTTGCATTCTCTTGAAACACAAGGAAAAGATCTTACCAACTTGGGTGCATAGTCTTTTGTTGTTATAATGTAATCTGGAGAAATGCAGGCTTGTCCATTGTTAGACCCCCACTTTCCTGCAATTATCCGTCTAGTTGCAACCTTGTAAACAAACCAATCCTAAGTCAAAAACTGAGATTCAAAGAAATCAGACAGCACGTGATAACAAAACAGCAAATGGCTCGCGCTATACCTGTAAATTGACATTAGAATCAACAATAACTGGAGACTTTCCTCCAAGCTCCAGAACAACTGGTGTAAGGTGTTTTGCAGCGGCAGCCATTACTATGCGCCCCACTCTTCCATTACCTAGAAATCCAAGTCATAATTATTTAATGATCCAATACCCCACAACCCAGTATCATTTTTGCACAACTTCCAGAAAAGTGTCACAACTCGGCTAATAAACATTTAGATCCTCATATGTACGTTAAAATTCTTGTTTATGTAAAACTGACTATGACACTTTACAATCCATTACAGATACAGGCACACCCAAAATGACTGAAACGAGCCAAAGAGCACCCATCACACTATTGAACACAGCATAAAAATGTACAAGAGTATAAACCTATCACTAAGCAGCCAATATTCAACAACATATCGCAATTGTCCACCACAAAGCTACTGCCTTGTCCATAGAGCTATGAAAATATCGCAATTCCTATGGCATGTCACTTAAATATAGCTCCTGGAAATCTCCACACAACTTTATTTTTATCATTTATGTAAAGGCCTTCAATGTTGGACAAGAAATTTCTATCTTGTTTTTCCAAATACTATCCTGCAGCCCCACGAGGATGAATAAGCAACTAAATCATGTATATGCTTAAAAGATTCAAGGAAGAAGAGGCCTAGGTCCAAATCTCAATCCAAGCATACTTGTAAGTCCAAAATTCAGAAAACTGCTTTGCAAGTTGGACAAGAGGAAAAGAAGAAGAAATAGCCTTCTATAAGTCAGTGAAATCTTTAAACTTGACATTAATGCATTTTGTATCATGAAGTTAAAATGACTTGAAAATAAGATAGTTCCCCCATCCTCCATCAGCTGACGGTGACAAATCCGTTTTCATTCTGTTCTATTCTTGTGTTTTTAATTTTAGTTGCATAAAGAAACAAATATGACAGTTAATCTGATATCTTATATGAGTTGTAAAATAAAATTGGCATCTTAAGACATGAGGTGTTCCAACAAATTATTTGAGCACCAAACTTAAAGCTTTGTCGCAAACTATAAGCTAAAAAGTATGCATATAACTTATGAAACAAACAAATTTTGTTCTTTACTTGTTTCTGGTAAAATGTTACAGTTTAATTATCTGAAACGAATGATACAAGATACATAAGAGCGTTAATTACAAGAAAACTAACATTATTATTAAACATATATTTGGACCACTTATAAAGCAATTTTGATCTGTAAGGATACCAGAAAATCATTTCAGGGTTCAAAAATCTTAGAAAAATGACTAATAAGGACCTGTATAGAAAATTTTGTCCCACTTTTGCTGCAGTAGTGCAGATGTTTCGTCAACAGCTCCCTCAACAACTCGTATAGCAGAATTATCCATATAATCCGCTAATAATTTTGCCAGCAGTGATGATGTAGCTGGAGCTATTTCTGATGGCTTTAGAACCACCGAATTACCAGCTGCAATAGCTCCAACGACTGGATTAAGTGACAACACTGGAAGGACAGGTAGAGCAGGTAATATAACCATCAAGCTTTGAGAAAATAAAATGCTGACATGTCAGCTCAAAAACATACAAAACAAGACCATAAAACATTTTAACATACAAAATGGATAGTTCCATGCAGAGATGACTAACACAACTCCCAGAGGTTCAGATACAATTTCAGCTGAAGAAGGAAAAGTTGTAATTGAAGTTTTGACCTGCAATAAAGGGAAACTTAAGCAATCAATGTCACTGAGAAATTTTCTACTGAAGTGGAAGAACAAAAATATACCTTTTCTGGCATTATCCAATGTTTCAGTTCCTTGAGTGTGACTTTACATGAGTTTTTCAACATGCCAATCTGCATGACAAACTCTATCAGTTAGGAGAAGATGACGAATATCACATTGACACTTCAACAAGCACGATGGTAAAAAAATTAGAATTTCCTTCCACATAATCAGTTTCATATCCTTAATAATCAGTTGCATATTTTATAGAGTCTAAAGTTACTATGTAATAAAATTTTCAGTATCTTGGTTAAAAATCACCATATACACACAGACATAAAACTTGATGAAATCTTATAAACATCAACAACCCACAACAGTAAGTCTAACCATCTTGAAAAACAAGTTAGGCAAGATGGAGCAGCAGCAAAGCTGAAAATTCAACAATTTCAAATAACAGAACTAACCAAATCCATATGCATAAACCAAACGGTGGTGATTATTGAAAATTTGAAACTTTTACCAACTTTAAAGGGCCTGCAACTCGCTTTGGCATTTCTTGTAGACATGAGAATGTAATAAGAAAAACTTTTTGGATCTTCATAAAAGACACGGAATTTCTTGTTTACATAGATAATTACCCAAATAGCTAGACAAGCTTCACCAAGTAATTGATTATATACCATAACCAATAACAGCAGCAGCTCAGTGCTTTACTAAATCCCATAATCAACCTTATCCAGCAATGCTCACAAGTGTGTTCTTGATCAGCTAAAAAAGACTTATCCGTGACCACACATTAGCACATAATAAACGCCTCAAAACATGCAATACAGACCGAGTGGGCAAGGATAAGAGAGAAGAAAACTTACGCACATAAAATTAAAGGACTTCAGACGAGATGTACTACAACTAACACATCCCGCGAAATTACTTAGTAACACTTTCCTCATTTCGACAATAAATTTAGAAACTCTAGCCACTCATCAGAAACAATGTTGAGAAGGATTTGGATCTCTAAAGTGAGGAATGATGAGAAAATTAATAGCATAGATTGTCTCAAATTAATAAATTATTATCTACCTATTTATATTTTATAATAATTTTTATTATTAATTTTTTTTATATAATCATTCATTTATACTTTAAACTTTAAACTTTGTAAAATACTCTCTTTGTTTTGAAAGATCTCAATATAGCCCACCCCACAATAAGACACCAAGAAAGCACCATTAATGCTCCCACCTCCCACCCGTACAATGTTCTTTTCAGCGGTCACCCTGGTGTAACCGTTTCACGTTGAAATCCCTCAATTGCCCTTAGACAGTTTTAACTATCCAAAAACGCAAACATGAACAAAGAATATTGTAAATACAGATTCCGTGTTTAAGTCCTGAGGGGAAGTGCCAACAATAAATTAAATTGATATATGCAATGAAAGCTGAAAAAAAAAAAAACATTTTCATCATTTTTTCGTAAAAATTGGAACACATTAAGTGAATGAACAGGTCAATAACTCATCCGAAATAGTATTTAACATAGACAGAGGTACTTTTCATCTTCCAACATAGCATCAAGTCATCAAAAAGCCAAAATCCCACTAATGATAATTTTAATAAGGTTCTTGCAAATTGAATTGGTAGCAATTGTATTAACACATGATCAACGATACCATGTTTCATACAAACATACACAATTCATTGGAGGGAGCAGAGAACTCAAAGCGCAAACATTGAACTATAGAAAACGAGAATCACTACCCACAAGCCAAACAGATAAGAAACATGGCAATGAATTAAGAAACAGAATAGGTTGTCAAATAGGAAACCTCGTAGGCGACGGTTTCCAGTGGGGGCTTGGAGAGGTCAGAGCGGAGAGCATCGATGATCCGTTGCTCATGCTCATCCGCCAACTTCAAAAGGGCATTCAACTGTGAACCTCTCCACTCATAACTACGCGTCCTACCAGAATTGAAGGTACCCCTCAGTTCCTTCACAAGCAACGAAGCCGCTTCTGCATCGAACACCTTCTTTGACTCCTCAGCCGACATAATAAGCCAGAAACAAAAACACCCAGAATTGCGAAAAGAGAAAAAGGGATTTGATTTGCTTTGCTAGGGTGCAAGAAAACAGAACGGTGAAGTTGTGATAATGATTCTGTGACTTGAATTGGATTATCTCTAAAGCGGGGAAGGAGACAACAAACCAAAACGTTGTGACGACCAAGACGTCGTGACGACCAAGACGTCGTGTCGTGTTGGACAATAGATCCTCTGGATCACACTGCGGGTGGGATTCAAAATTATTTCTATAGTCTAGTGTAGATGTATAATGTACTCCATCCTTCGTTTACTGTTATGAAGAGAGTGCTTCTCGTGCGATGTTGACAGCGACTGGCATGACGGGAGCAGTTGCTTGGGCTTACCAGGATTCTTCACCTCCCGAATCAAATTCCAGTTCGACCAGGTTTGTTGGAGTTTGGGGTTGTTGCTCCGACTGCGACCCGCCCCGCTATAAAAGTATTTCCTTCAGTACAAAATAATTGTTATTTTATAGATTATTTTTAAGAATCAAATATATTTAACTCTTTTATATTTTAAATTATGTATTAAAAATATTTATGTAATATCAATTCAAATAAATAATCTTCTATACTTTAAAAGTTATGTAAATTATTTTATATATTTTAAATTAAAAATAATTTAAGAATAATTTAAAAATATAAAGATAATCTAAAATATGTGAGAATAATTTTAGATAATTAAAGATAATTTAAAAATAATTTAAAATATGTGAAATAATTTATATAATTTTTAAAATATAAAAATAATTTATCTCAATTTATATTATACCAAAGTTTTTTGTATGTAAAATAAAGGGTAAGAAATTTGGTATATTTTATAATTCTTTTTATTTGTCATTTCTTTAAAATTAAAGTTACATTAATTATTTCTTTTTAATTTTAACCTCATTAAAATTATTATTTTTATTAAATATTGAACTAAATTTATCTCTCTCTTCTTTGAATTTTTCCATAAGAGAATAATTTAAAAAAATAAGAAAGTATTTAAATCATTTAATAATTTCTTTAATTCTTATGCATTAACCTTCAATACCAAAGAATTTGGACTTAGTATTTGAATTCATTATTTCCTTTAGTCCAAATTATGTGTCATACAAAGTTAATGCATAAAAATTAAGAAAATCATATTTAGTCTTAAATAATTTATTTAAATTATCCTCCGATGAAAAAATTTAAAAGGAAGCAAGAAAAATAAAATTAATTAAATATTTAATAAAAATAATATTTTTAATAAGGGTAAAATTTAAAAAAAATAATTAATGTTGTTTAGTTTTAAAAAAATAACAAATATAAATCACCAAAGAAAAGTTTCACAATTATTTTGAACAAAAGAATGCGTAAAGTATATTTTATTTTGTACAATATAATTAAATGAAATTAATAAAAAATTAATGATATAAATTATTTTAAATTTATAAATTATTCTCTATTTACTTTTTTTTAAAGAATATCTACCAATAAATTTTTTATTAACAATTATTTACTTATATTTTATTTTATAAAACACATCATGCACTTAAAAAATTCTTGATATTTTAGTTTGTTAGTTGCACAGGCTTGTTATCAATATGTCACAAATTCAAGTAAATTTATTAAGTATGTTAAATTTAAAATTTAATCTATAAAATTTAACAATCTAATAGGTTAAATTTTTTAGATAAAAATTTAATAAAATCTTTTATAAAAATAACAGTATATGTAATAGCATTTGTAGTATATCAAAGCGTTATTCTATTAACAATTAAAGTATTTAATTTAAAGCGTAATATATATTTTATAAAATATAATATAAATTAATAATTATAAATTTAAAATGAAATATAGATATATTTGGTTACTTTTTTAAAAAATATTGTTATATTATTTTATATTATATTTAATTTAATACAAGAAGTGTATAAGAATATAAAGAGGAATAGTAGAAACAGGGGATAACATGATAATATTCCTTTTTAAAATAGTAACAAGTTCAATTTTATTAAAAATAATTTAATGGTTTTCTGTTATTATTTTTTATTTCTTTTTAAAAATTTAAACTTTAATATAATATTTATATTTTATGGTAGACACTCTGCATATTATTTTATAAATATTATATGTTTTATAACACTCTTTCTTTAATTATTATAGAAAAACTAATCATTGGAAATTTATCAAAGTATTACTTCACTAATTATTGAAAATTGGCTTTTGTAAAATATATAGTTTATTTTATAAAATAAATTATTAAAAGTAAATATTAATATAAATATTTTTAATTCAAAATTTAATTATTTCTATTATTTTTTATCATTGATTATGCATCTGATATTTAATTTACAAAATCTACCTCACATTTAAAACAACTCTCTTCCTAATAATTGTTTAAAAAACTAATCAGTAGGTTCATATTAATGTAGGCTAAAACTTTAAACTTTAGACTGTCTATTTGAAATATTGTTCAACAAGTGTTTTGATAAAACAATAAATAATTTAAATTAATTTAAGAATTTATGCCGCAATTATTCCTGACAGGGACAGAACAAGATGACTACCAAAGCGAACCTAGGATGTTCGATATCTTGGTAGCATTTAATAAAGGCTATGCCATCTAAAGAAACGATACAAGTGGCCAAACAACCGCTGGCAAATCATTATACGTTTTCGTTGCAGTTGGGTAATTCAGTAGGGACCGGTCCAGCGGGTACAACCGTGTCAACCAAACTCGATTGCTAGCTTGTACCCAAAATAAACAGTACAAGGCTAGGGCATTTGGAATTTTATGTACGAATTGAACCAAGCAAGCCAAACTTGGAAAAGGCAGCGTTGACTAGAGGGACGACGGTCAACACTAGTCCCACAAGCAAAGAAGAATGATAGTGGCTATTCGTGGGGAGTGCCTACAATAAACTCACGTGATGAATGGCCTAAAATCTCATCACAATAAAAGAAAAATAATGGTTGTACATATTGGCTCTTCACGTGAAAGACAAAAAGTGATGACTATCTTTTTGGATAGTTGATAGAATTTTGAGTAATATAAATTAATGATGAAAATAACTTACACATATATTGATGTACTTAACATGAACATCAATTAAGTATAAATATTAGCACTCTTACCTATAATAATTTTAATAAAATAAAATTATCTAAATCATCACGTGGGTTTATTGTACACTCTCCACAATGCGCCAAGTATCATTATTCCAATCAAATTATCATTCATTCTTGTCAGAGAGCACACCTTTTGTCGTTTGGTGCCTATGTTTTGATGCCCAATTTGCCTAGACAGTATAGTTCAAACTCACTGGAGTGAAGCACTACTGGTTTTGACGGATGGGATCCGCTGACTGCTGTAGGAGAAGCCAGTCCCCAATGTCCCATGTTATTTATAAAAAAATTATTAAATTAAAACTGATTTTTGTGAGAAAAAGTCAGAAGTCAGCAAATTTTGATCCGATTTTAATGGATGTGTAATGTTGATGATGGTTCTAGCATATACTTCTCCAAATGGTAATTGTGAGGGCTAAAAGATGCGAGATAGAAAAAGATTCAAAACATGAAGAGATACTTTTGCACTCTTCGTTTGACAGGATTAATACGTACCAAGTTTTCTGACAGCAAATTTAGATTTTTTGCCTATATTATTTTTTTAATTTTAATAACTTTTTATTTATTTTTTTAATTTATATTAAAATATATTTTATAAATCTCACATTTTTATTAATTTTTAAATTTATTTTTTTATATTTTTCTGCCTTTAAATTTATTAAAGATAGAAGACGTATTATCGGATTAATACATACCAAGTTGTCTTTGCAGTGTTGATTTGTATATAATATAATTACTAAACTATCTCACTAAAACTTAGACAAACTTAATGTTGAAAAAAAAAAATTCTGGTAACAATTCTATTGTACATGTTTTTATATACTACTGGCTACAATTTTAATTTAGTCTTATATCTAATTTTTGTTAAATTCATTATTTGTTAATTAGTTAATTGAAAAATAAATTATCTGCCTTTTAACATAAAAATGGGAAGGGCACAAAGAAAAAGTCAATTGGGAGCAAATATAAAGCAGAAAAAATATTAAAGCAAATATATTTTCTGTATTAAATTAATTTTTTTGGTTGATCACAAATATTAAATATTTAATTAGAGAGTGAGGAGGAGAGAAAAACCTCATGGACGACTGCTTCAGTTTCGGGCTTAGAGAGGTCGGAGTGAAGCGCGCGAACGATGGCGTCCTCGTTCTCTTCAGTTAACTTGATGAGATTCTTCAACTGGGAAGCTCTCCACTCGTAGCTCGAGGTCTTACCAGAAGCAAACGTAGCTCTCATCTCCTCCATCATCGCCGCCGCTTCTTCCGCATCAAAAACCTTCTTGGTGGCCGTTGCCGCCATAACAGCTATACACGATGAATTCGCATTCACAGATAAATGTCCTCGTTGAGGGGGAAAGCTGTGGTGGAAAGTCTCAATTTCCAATTATACATATATATAAAATGACATAAAAACCCAATCACAGACTGTGGCCTGCGGATATTTCGAGGGGGACTACGTAATACGGGTAATAATAAATTTCCAATTCCTACGTTTGTCTTGTTCTTTGTCTTTTACATTAATGATGTATATATTCTCCTGTTAATATACTCCAATTAATGCTTCTGGCACATAACTCTACATGGACTAGAGTCCAAAAGTCGAAATTCCACCATATTCATTGGGATTGGCTACTATTGCTAGACATCTCAAGAAAAATGCCCTCTTTTTATCAAAAATATAATTTTTTTAATATAAAATATACATTTTATATAAAAAAAATATAATCTCACTGAAAAGCAAATTATTAAAATATTATAAACTGTGATTCTATTATAATAGTTGTTGAATTTTATAGTTTAATTAATAAAATTTAATAGTTTATATTTTTAAATAAATATTTAATAAAATTTAATTTATAAAAATAAGATAATTATTATGTAAATAAAATATAAATAAAAAATTATTAATAAAAAATTAAAAATTAGAATTATCTTCAAAGGAGATGGCTTTTATTTGCTGATGTTGCAAATTGGTTTTCATAATCTTTAGTTATTCAGTGTTTTGTTTTCTTGCTGTAATTAAAAAAAAAAGAAAAAAAATTATCTTAAAAAGTTATGATGTCTGCACAATTGTTTATTTACCGTCTGTACTCAACCTTACTAAATAAATATATTACGTTAACTAGATATTATGGCTGAAATTGATGCACCTCAATTTAGGGGTGGGCATTGAATGGAACGGTTTGGGTCGGAGTAAAATTTTTTCAATCCGGTTGAACCCAATCTCTCATTTAGTTAGTTCAACCTCAGTCAAAATAATCTTTCAAACTAAAATTTTTGTGTTGGAATGGCTCGGTTTCATTTGGGTGGGTTAGGATGGGTCAAAAAGAGGAGGCATGTGGATGGCGAGATGTGAGGCAAGTAGGGGCGAACTGACAAGGTTCAATCGACTATTGAAAACTCAAAGTCTCAAAGTATGACGACTAGAAGAGAGAGGGATCGAGACGGCTCAAACAAGGTGGGGAGAAGTGGGGGAGTCGGCGTCGACTGTCAAAGATGATGAGACAACGGACGAGACTCATTGCTCGCAAGAGAGGGAGTCGAGGAACAAGGGAGGACCAAGGAGTGGTACTGGAGTTGTGGAGCTGATTGGGAAAGATTTATGGCAAGTTACGAAACAACATTATTTTGTAACATCACAAAAGAAGCATATATTATTTACAAAATAATGTTATTTTGTAACAGCAGAATATATATATATATATGTAATTTTTGTTGGGTTACCGTGGCAACCCAACGTGAAAAGGACACAAATCCAGCCCCACCCTATTTACCCCATTTTAAGTCAAAATATTGTATTATATTTATTTAACCCCATCTTAACCCAGTCTAAATTTTCTTTTTTACGGTTTGGGGTGGGTTGAAACGGTTTGATCTAAGCCGATGCTCACCCCTACCCTAATTTATTTAATACCTTTTGAAGAGTTTCTCTGCATGAATGGATTAAGAAAATCTTAGAGAGGAGATGGGATACAGTCATGGCAGATGGAATATCATACGGGCAATCACTTGCTGGATGCTTTGGAAGTGGAGAAATGAGGAATGTCACAATGATAATTTTGTGAGATCGATTAATGATCATGAAATCATCATAAAGTATGCAAAAGAAGTCATCTAGGTGCATAGACAAGAAAAACATAGCATGACATCTGTAAAAGTCTTTGTACACTTGTTGAATTTGCACTGTCCACCCTCTCTTTAGCATTCCTATGATATGGCTCAACAATTGGCCCTCCTTACCAAGACAGACATCCCTTTGGTTGAGGGCCTGCACCAAGGACAGTGAGTCACTTTTGACAATAACCCTTGTGTAATCGAAATGCCAAGCAATCTCCACCACATACACCTCTAGCCTCCACATGAAAAACCGTGGCATTCCATAGCTTTGATAATATCCCTTGAGCCACTTTCTCATGTGATCATGGAGAATACCTCCAAATGCAGCACTGCTAGTTGTTGGTGAAGCCCCATCTAAATTAATTTTAATCCATCATTCTATTGGAGGTTTGCACGCTTCGCATGAGTTAACAGTTTTGCATATTGCTCCTACAGAGTTGGAAGTGTTTCTTTTTGCTTATTTACTTATGATCTCTTCTTTGAGATTGGTTGTGGTATAATTTTTTTTGTTTTGGGCCTCTTTGCCCTTTACCTAACCAAATATATACATATATATATATATATATATATTGTTAACTTAATTAGTGTATGGTTAGTTATGAATAAATAATTATTTAAAATTTGTAAATTATTATTTATAATTTTTGCCAATAATTAATAAACTATCTCATAATTTGTAAACTTAGATTGAACCGGTCAGTCGACTGGTTTGACTAAAAATGGGGCATTTCATATTGAAACCTCTTATCAAATTAAAAATGCATTCAGCTCGGAAAATAGTAAAAATCGACTTAACCGAGATCAATTCTTAACCCGGTTAGATGAAAAAGAAAAAAAAATTGAAAAAAGAAGCCAGAGTCATCTTCCTCGAGTCAAATTCATGGAAAAAGTACTGAGAAGTTTCTTCAATAGTGAGGCTGAGAGTGAGAGAGGCAATTGGAGAGGAGAGACACAGAGAGAAGAAGAAGAAGTGGTGAGGTGGCTATTTGTAGCCCTCCACTAGCACGGATGTTGCTGAGAAAAGAGGAAGATGGCGAAAGAAAAGAGATAAACGGGCAAGAGTAATGCTATTTTTACGTTTTTTTTTGCTACGTTCACTACGTCTCTTACGTGGCAAAAATGAAAAATTGAAAAACGCAGCGGGAGAAATGAAAAAAAGGAGCGGGAATGAAAAAGGGACAGCGACTGTGCTTCATTTTTATTTTAAAACTCGAGCTCTAATCTTTCTCTTGACATTGCTGAAGTATATGGCTCTTAGGTGAGTATTTCTGTTGTCAAGGTTTCTTTTCCATTTTGATAAATGTAATTATCATGGAGTAAAATTAGATTTGTTCCCTTTGGCAACTTGCACTAAGAGCAGTAAATTTAGAGGTTCTTTTTGGAAGGTATATTCATGAAGGAAAGTTAATAAGTATTGGTTCCAATTATTTTTTTATATAAAAATTTATTAGGAAAAGAAAAGAAAAAGATCCAGAAGTTGAGATTGCTATTGTAACAAAATTTGCAACACTACCATAGAGGTTTAGGCATCAAAGTCTTCTCACGACCCTTGAAAAATCCCTCTATCGACTTGAACTTCCTTCTATGGATCTTTGTTAGCTTTATTAGTTTATGTTTTAATGACCTTGTTAAATTACTTTTTTATTCTTTATTCTTTCTTTCTTTTTCTTTTCTTTTCAATTGTAAAATATTAATCAATTGATGTATAAAGTATTAATCAATTAAATTATACTTCCGTTCTTTGTGCAATAGCCGAATTGTAACATGACAATAGTAAAGTGTAACATGGTGATAGCTAAAGTGTAACACTCAATAGTTAAAATATAACTTTCCTAGGTAAAAAGTATCATGCGTAAGATAAAGTATCTCCTTCAAATTGAACGTTTACAAGGTTATAAGAAGGAGTTTTGACAAATTGCATCTAAAACAATAATTTATCGGACATAAAATTTTATGTGCAATAGCCGAATTCTAACATGACAATAGCTAAATTGTAATATGCCAATAGTTAAAGTATAACATGTGATAGCTAAAATGTAACACTCAATAGCCAAAATGTAACTTTCCTAGGTAAAGAGTATCATGCGCAAGATGAAGTGTTTCCTTTAAATTGAATGTTTACAAGGCTATAAGAAGGAGTTTTGACAAATTACATCTAAGAAAATAATTCATCGGTCATGAAATTTTATGTGCAATAGCCAAATTGTAACATGGTGATAGCTAAATTGTAACATGCTGATAGTTAAAGTGTAACATGCAATAGTTAAAGTGTAACACTTAATAGCTAAAATGTAACTTTCCTAAGTAAAGAGTATTATTTGCATGATGAAATGTCTCCTTCAAATTAAATGTTAACAAGGCTATAGGAAGGAGTTTTGATAAATTGTATTCAAGAAAATAATTCATCAGTCATGAAATTTTATGTGCAATAGCAGAATTGTAACATGGCGATAGCTAAATTATAATATGTCGATAGCTAAAGTGTAACACTCAATAGCCAAAATGTAACTCTATAATTATGTTAAAAAAATTATATCTCTTAAAAATTTAAATTATAAAAATATTTAAAAATAATTTTTATATATTATTTATTTAACAATAAGAATTAAGGTTTATACATCTGTTTATTATTATTATTATTATTATTATTATTTACTACACTTTAGCTATTAGCATGTTATAATTTAGCTATCGTCATGTTACAATTCGGTTATTGCACATAAAATTTTATGACCGATGAATTATTTTCTTAAATGTAATTTATCAAAACTCCTTCCTATAACCTTGTAAACGTTTAATTTGAACGAGACATTTCATCTTGCACATAATACTCTTTACTTAAGAAAGTTATATTTTGGCTATTGAGTGTTATACTTTAGCTATCGTCATGTTATACTTTAACTATCGGCATGTTATAATTTAGCTATCGCGATGTTACAATTTGGCTATTGCACATAAAATTTCATTACCGATGAATTATTTTCTTAGATGCAATTTATCAAAACTCCTTCCTATAACCTTATAACGTTCAATTTGAACGAGACATTTCATCTTGCACATAATCCTCTTTACTTAGGAAAGTTAAATTTTAGCTATTGAGTGTTATACTTTAGCTATCGCATGTTACACTTTAACTATCGGCATGTTAAAATTTAGCTATCGCCATGTTACAATTCGGTTATTACACATAAAATTTTATGACCGATGAATTATTTTCTTGGATGCAATTTATCAAAACTCCTTTCTATAGCCTTGTAAATGTTCAATTTGAAGGAGACACTTCATCTTGCACACGATACTCTTTACCTAGGAAAGTTACATTTTGACTATTAAGTGTTACACTTTAGCTATTGCATGTTACATTTTAACTATCGACATGTTACAATTTAGCTATTGCCATATCAGAATTCGGCTATTGCACATAAAATTTTATGTCCGATGAATTATTGTCTTAGATGCAATTTGTCAAAACTCCTTCTTATAGCCTTGTAAACGTTCAATTTGAAAGAGACACTTCATCTTACGCATAATACTTTTTATCTAGAAAAGTTATATTTTATCTATTGAGTGTTACACTTTAGCTATCGCCATGTTACACTTTAACTATCGCCATGTTACAATTTGGCTATTGCACAAAGAACAGAAGTATAATTTAATTGATTAATACTTTACAATTGAAAAGGAAAAAAAAGAAAGAAAGAAAGAACAAAGAATAGAAAAGTAATTTAACAAGGTCATTAAAATATAAACCAATAAAGCTAATAAAGATCCATAGAAGGAAGTTCAAGTTGACAGAGGGACTCTTCAAGGGCCGTGAGAAGACTTTTATGCCCAAACCTCCATGGCAGTGCAGCAAACTTTGTTACAACAGCAATCTCAACTTCTGGATCCTTTTCTTTTCTTTTCCTAATAAATCTTCATATAAAAAAAATAATTAGAACTAATACTTATTAACTTTCCTTCATGAACATACCTTTCAAGAAGAACCTCTGAATTTATAGCTCCTAGTGTAAGCTATCAAAGGAAACAAATCTAACTTTGCTCCATGATAATTACATTTATCAAAATGGAAAAGAAACCTTGACAATAGAAATACTCACCTAAGAGTCATATACTTCAACAATGTCAAGAAAAAGATTAGAGCCCGAGTTTTAAAATAAAAATGAAGTACAGTCGCTGTCCTTTTTTCATTTCTGTTCCTTTTTTTTATTTCTCTCGCGTTTTCAATTTTTTATTTTTGTCACATAAGAGACGTAGAGAATGTAACGAAAAAACGATGTCAACGGGCAAAAAGCTAAGGTTCTGTGTTGGGTTGTTAAGTTGCAGATAAAAAAAAATTATTGTAAATTATTTTAAGTAGTAAAAATTTAAATATTTTAAATAAGTTATTTTAAATTTAATTTAAATATTTTATAAAAATAATAAATTTAGAAGATATTTTTATTTAATATTTTATTAAGAAAGAGATTAATTTTTATTTATTGAATAAAAATATTAAAATAATTGAGAAAAAAGAAAAAAGTAAAAGATAGGAAAGTGGAGCCGCGTGCCCGTGAAGGAGATTTGGTAAATAAGAAAAAGAAATAGAAGAAAGAGATAAAAGTAGTAGGGGAGCGCCCGGTGGAGTGATTCACAGGCTCACAGCTGAGCAGGGAAATGGAAAATGTAAAAGGTCGGAAAGGGTAAAGTGTAAGAAAGAAAAGAGGAGAGAAGATAAAAAGACGAGAGGAAAAAGAAGAAATGAATTTTTTAAAGTGTTTTATTTAATAAAATATATGTTTTAACTTAAAATTTATAATTTAAATTATAAATATATATTTATAAAATATTTTATATTATTTAAATTTTATATATTTAAAATTCAATAAATAAATGATTGACGTTTTATCAATTTAATAATTGATTTCATTTTAAAAATATTTATTCATCTCATACTTTATTAAAATATACCTTATATATAAAAAAAAAAAGTCAACTTACTCAAGTTATTATTAATATTCATAATATAGTATTTCTTTTAATAAAATGTGCATTCATAATGTGAAATATATTAATGTTTTCCTTTTTTCCTAAATTCCTGTTTCACAGTGATCGACGGTTGTTATTTACATTAAAAATATTATTTTAAGTACATTATTTTAAATTTTAAATTATATATATAAAAAAATTTCTTAAAAAAATAAAATTTATTTCAATAATTTTTATATTTTAAAAAAATTAATTTTTAACTTTTAAATACTCCAAATTTAAAAAACAAATTCAAAAAACACAACCGACACTTTCATAATATAAGAACTTATTAATTATAACATGCCATATGTCCTTTTACATCCCCATCGTTGAACATTAAATGAAATCTCACGTGGTGACTAGGTTAGTGTTTGTGCGAAGTCCACAACTTAACATGCCACACGTGTGCGACAATAAATTTTAACAAGGTATTTCTCAATGGTCGCATGTACGGTCCAATTTTTAACGTTGGTTTCCAACTTACTTTTCTTTCTTTATCACGTTCTTATCAAACTTATGAATTGTGATTTGTGACTAATAAAAATATTTTAGATTTAGTTTTGATGCTGTGTCATGTGTATATATAATTTTATAATATCAATGAAATCGTGTAATGCATATCTATTTTCTTAAAAAATATTGAATTTTTTAATTTATAATTATTTATAAATCATCTAAATTTTTCACTAATAAAATGTTTAATAACTTTGTAAATAATTTAACCTAACTTTATATATGATTCAATTTTGTTTTTAAAAGAAGTCAACAAAACCTACCTACCACGATGGAAAAAAACCACTTTGCAGGGGAAACGGAATATTTGACTGAACGAAAAAAGGTTTGGACAAACTATCATGAATCGTTCAATGAATTATGAAGCTGTTTCGTGGATGGATAGCTTGTCAAATCTCTACGTTTGACAATAATGATAAAGGTTTTGTTATTTGTAGCATTTTTTTTTTTGGGTGATACATGAAAAATTCGAATAGAGAGAACAGACAGGGGGGAGGAGTAGGTTGAATTGTGTGGGTTGTTCAAGGATCTATTTATTGTATTTTTTTAATAACCTTTATATTTATTAAATTTTATAATTTAATTTATAAAATTTAATATATTATTTTATTATATTACTTAATTATAAAAAATATGAAAAGTTTAAAATAAAAACAACATTAATCTTTTTAATAGGACCTATTATGTGCATATTTTTAAATATATATAAATATATATATTTTATTTTTTCTTATTTCTTAATATATTACTACATATATATATATATAATATAAAATTACACGCACGTAACATCTTCCTTTCAATAAAGTATACTTTAAGGATACGTACTAGAACTCCCTTTCTTTTACCAAGTGCAAGATTCCTTTCACACTAGTTACTTGCCACTGTCTTTCTTACATAGTAATGCTCTCTGTGCATAAGTAGCGCGCTAAAATGCAACCAAATTTTACCAAGTCAGGTGTAGTTCAACAAACAAAAAATGGTTAGGTGTAGTTATAAACAATTGAATAAAAGTAATAACCAAATTTTACTAAAAAAAAGTAATCACAAAAAAAATTAAACTAAATAAAAGTTTTTCCAAGTCCCAACCTACTTAAGTACACTTTCGTTAATTGATTGTGAACAAAATAACATAGCACGAAGGGCTACTCCTTTCCTGGGATTCCGATCTACTAATTTTAGTTTAAAATTAAGAGATATAATAAGAAAAATAATATAAAATTTTAAAAAAACATTAATGAGAAAAAATATTTAATTTATAAATTAAATTTAAATATCAAACAAAAATTACTAAAATTAAAAATAATAAAAGCGAGTATTTAATAAATTGCCAAGGAAATTTTGACTTTCATCTCCAATAGGAACACTAGCATGCCTACTCCACATGTGCGAAATGTGATATCGGACAATCATAAATAATGACAGATAAAAAAAAAATTATCATAATAGCGAGTATATAATTTTAAAAATTTTTAAAAATATAATTTTATATTCTTAAAATTTAGAATTTGATATGATATTATCCTCCCTTAACATTGCATATATTTTAACATTAAAAATTTTAAAAAATTTAATTTTATAATCTTAAAATTTAGAATTTGATTATAACAGTATTATAAAAAATATAACTTCATATTACAAAATATGAACAATAATTTATATTTTAATTAGTAAATTATTTGATTAATTAATAATATCTGAGAAGTAAAAATTTTCTCCGGAAGATTCTTTACACACACTAAAAGCACTTCTTTCTCAAGCCACACATTAGTAGATGGTGCGTCTCGGGGATGGATTGACATATATAAAGCCAAGCATAGGCGATAACTAGCACCGAACTACTCGAGCACGTTACATAGCGACATTTCCGAGCAGAGAGAATCTTGTTTCTGTTTGGGCGTGCGTGGCGTCTCGCTCTTGGCAGATCATTAGACAGGCAACGAATAAAGCCCGACCCAAATGGCTGAGCGTGTGCCATTCACACTTTCACTTTCGCCGCCATTGCCATCCCGAACGACTCCAACCAAAATGGCTGTCTTCGGTGGAGGTGCCGCCGTCTGCTCTCGCATCATCATCCCTTCCACTACCAGAACCACCCTCTCACTTGTTTCTTCCTTTCGTTCCCCAGCCTTATTCCCTCTCTCTACCTCTTCCTCTTCTTCCAGCTCGCTCTCCTCGCTCAAATGCCTCAGATCCTCTCCTCAGGTTTCTCTCCTGTTTCTCCATCAGGTTTCATCTCTTTCTTTTTTACAGTGATTCATCGCTTCTGATTTTATCCAGAACTTGAATTTGTGATGAATTTATGCTCGATTTACACAGCAAAGAGCAGAGGTTCGTGTAGCCAGCGGAGGATATAGCACGGTGTCGGCACCGAAGTCCTTTGCATCTGATCCTGATCAACTGAGGAGTGCCAGAGAAGATATCAAAGAGCTTCTGAGGACTAAGTTCTGCCATCCTATCCTGGTAATATTCAGTTTAGCGTTTTTTTAGTATTTTATTTTCAATTTACATTTAGATACTTTTATGTATAAAAGGATTTTTTTCTGAAAATTTCTCCATATGCTTATGTAATCTTAGCTCTTCCTCTGATATGCTAGTTATAAATCTTCCGATCGTGACCTTCACTGGATTTTCAACCAAATTTTCGTATGCACAAACACTTGCAATATCTCTTTACGGAGAAAATTCCACAGAAGAGAGAGGGAAAAAGAAAGCAAAGCATGAATTAGTAGCTTATTCAGTTTCTAGATATTTTTCAGGATCTCAGTTTCTCCCAAAATGTAATTATGAATTTCTTGAGAATATGAGAGATAAAGAGAATAAGTCTGGGCGGCATAATGACTAGAAATTTGAGCTAAGTAGTTCCATTTTTAACCAAACACCCTGCAGGGGCTGTAAGATGGGCGCCTTGCATTTTAATCGTTTTGTTATAAAGTCATTGAAGAGATTTAATGCTTTTAGAATTTTTGAAGGCTAATGTTATGTGATAGGAGTAGATTATTGTCCTCTTTTCCCAAAATGAATTGTCAATAGCATTTACAACTTTCTTATTCATTTAATGTTTGTATGTTTTAGTGTCATTGATGCCATGCCTATATAATGTGGAAATGGATCTTTAACTGTCTTGCTGTAAGGTATGAAGCTTTGTGGTTGCAGTTGGATTGCTGCCTTTAGTGATTGATAACCAGGTCCTAGTCCTTGTTGCTTATTGCTGAATTTGACTACCAATCTCTGGCAAATTTGCAATATATTCGCTATGAAACTCTTTACTCTTCTTTAAATAGTAAAAATAAATTTTTAAAAACAGCTGTTGTCTATGGTAATATAATGATGTATGGATATTCTTAGAGAGCCTATTGATGGCTTGGCAATTCCCACATTGCAAGGGAATTTTCTAAGGTTGGTGATTAAGATATAAAAATGACCAAAATGATTGAGTTAGTCAATATGTCATTGTCAAACTCTGATGCACATATGATATTTTGCGTGGATGATATATTTCCTTGTCACTTTATTATTGGATTCTTGTCATATAATTTGGATTTGAAGTATAGATTGAGGTTTCAGCTATCTCAATGGCTTACATAGTTTTATATGTGATAGATTCGCTTAGGATGGCATGATGCTGGTACGTATAATAAGAATATTGAGGAGTGGCCACAGAGAGGTGGAGCTAATGGTAGCTTAAGATTTGATGTTGAGCTGACACATGGAGCAAATGCAGGTAATGATGCATAAAAGACTGGTTATGTCTGAGGCTGGCTTATATTGATGTTGCCTGATGAGTTGCCATTTCAGGACTTTTAAATGCATTGAAGCTTCTTCAGCCGATCAAAGAGAAGTACTCTGGTGTGACATATGCAGACTTATTCCAGTTGGCTGGTGCTACTGCCGTGGAGGTTGCCCTTACCCCTTAGTCTTTTCTGCTTCAGGGAAATGACCATGGGCTAACTTAATTTATTAATTCTTATGCTGACAACTTACTTGGAAATTTCAGGAGGCTGGGGGACCAAAAATCCCAATGAAGTATGGAAGAGTGGATGTTTCAGGACCTGAGCAATGCCCTGAAGAAGGGAGACTTCCTGGTAAGTGGATCATAATTTATAATTTCATTGGGTATTGTATTGTGAAAGAGAACTTTCTCCTATGTCTCTCCATTAATTGTTGAACTTGGATTGATTGCTGCTATTAATTTTGCTATAATAACCAGAGAGAATCAGTTGTCCTGAGGCATAAACAGTTTTTGTGCCTTTTTTTTTTTTTGGGTGTATAAGAACAATAATGGACTATGAAGATTGCTTGTAAATAAACATCTTTTAAGCAATGCATTTGACCCCATATGTATGACCCTTAAGTGTGTAACTTGCTCCCTCAAAACAATGAGTCATGTATGAAGTTTACACTGGTTTCCTTTTGAGAGTTTAACTGTCTCATAATGATTTTTGAAGGTGTGACGTTTTTAACTTGTGGATATCTATCTGGTGTAAGGCCCTTGTAATAATTGCTTGCAAACTTCTCACTGCGACTCTGCTTTTAAGTTTTTTTTATTCTTTTTATCTTAAAGTATGTTTCTTTAGCTCTTCAGACTCCTCTAGGAACAGACGTTTTCTAAGCAGATATTACCCTATTCCTTTGTCTTTTTTCCATTTAATCTTTAAGTTAAACATCTAGAATGAAAGACGGAAAGGAAATGTGATCCATGTTTATTTTGAGCATAGAAGGAGGTCCCTGCAAGACACAAAATATAAGTATGTCAGGATAGTTATTACTTAGTTCTAGGACATATTACTCGTTGACTGAAACTTCAACTACGATTACATGGTATGTCACAATTTTAAATCCCCATTATATCTTGATAATAAGTCTAGAGCTAATGTGAGCTTCTTAAACTTTTTTCACTGCTTGAGATATAGTTAAAATTGTAAACTCAGATGTATTAAAAATTAAGAACTGAAAATAATTTAGACTCTTCAGATTATCCATCATCTCTTAAGGGGATGGTTGGGTGATAGACTGTAGTTAGTTTATCCTATATTTTAAATTACTACTAATTAATTCTTAAAACACTTTTTATGTTTAGATGCTGGTCCCCCTTCACCCGCTGAGCATTTACGCCAAGTTTTCTACAGAATGGGATTGAATGACAAGGTTACTTCCGTTGTTTATAAGGCAGTATCTTCAAGTATAGTATATGCTTGTGATGTTGATGATCAAATTACTGCATCTGCAGGAAATAGTTGCATTATCTGGTGCACACACATTGGGGCGATCTAGACCAGAACGTAGTGGCTGGGGCAAGCCTGAAACTAAGTATACGGTAGATTATGATCAACCCGTTTTCCCAACAAGCTATAAGATTTGAATTTGAATAAGTTTATTCCATTGAACTAAGTCACACACTCAAAGCATGTTCTGATTCAAATATCTGATGCTCCAATGCGCCAATGCCCGATGAGAAGCACTAAAGGACACTGATATTGACACTAAAATATGATAGTTGTTATTAATTGTAATGTTTCTAGAACTAACAATAATAATTGGAAATATCATGTGTAATTCTTGCTCAATAGAAAGATGGGCCAGGAGCACCTGGAGGGCAATCCTGGACAGTGCAATGGTTAAACTTTGACAACTCTTACTTCAAGGTGAGAAGTCAGTATCCTGTTTTGTTTATGTAAGGGGGGGAGTGGGCTGGATTTCACAAGTTCATTTTTGTGATTGTTAGTTTCTTGTATAGGACATCAAAGAGAAAAAGGATGAAGACCTATTGGTCTTGCCGACTGATGCTGTGCTTTTCGAAGATCCATCGTTCAAGGTAAAATAATTGAACATTTTGGTCTTAAAAATTTTAACTCATAGAGAAACTCTTTTGCACCCAGAAAAATCATCATATAAAGTTTGAGAAGTATGCAGGTTTATGCTGAGAAATATGCTGAAGATCAGGAAGCATTCTTTAAAGATTATGCTGAAGCCCATGCTAAACTTAGCAACCTTGGTGCCAAGTTTGATCCTGCTGAGGTCAGTCGATTGTGGTTACTTTTTTTAGTGACTTTCACTGGAAATGTTTCTTCACTGTGACTTAAATTACTTTTTGTTGGCCTTTTCTATTTACTTATGCCTGTTCACCTAATATGAGCTTCCTCTGGCATCCTGTAACCAGGGCATTGTCATAGATGATGGTTCGCCAAAAGCTGAATCAGAGAAGTTTGTAGCATCCAAGTACTCAGGAAAGGTTGTAACCTTGGTTAATTTATCTAATTTTGGTATTCATTTAGTCAATACTCGATAATTATTTAAAAAATTTTCACATGAGAGACCCTTATAGAAGAAAGTATATATTTGCATGTTGTTCATAGATTTACTTTCCCTGGTTTGTTGCAGGAGTAAAAAAAGGTGCCATGGTTTCTTGTGGCAGTGTCTTATAGTAATACAAGTTGAAGCTATTTTCTAATCCTGTGAATAAAATTTGGAAGTCTAAAACCAAGGAGACAGGAATAAAAGTCAGCAGTGTGCCTATTTGAATCGCAGAGAGAGCTGTCAGAGGCTATGGAGCAGGAAGATTTGGGCTGAGTATGAGGCAATTGACGGAAGTCCGGATAAGCCTCTACAATCAAATTGTTTTCTAAATATCATAATAGTCATTGCTGTTTTGGCATTTTTGACATCTCTTCTTGGAAACTAGTTGGGTTTTTGGCTTATCTATAATTGCATTAACATCATTGGGTATTTAATGCATTAAGAAATCATATTTTAAAGCTCAATGCTCCAGGATTAGCGAGTTCAAACACTCTCTGCTCCTGAGCCCGGGGTTGATAAATCCGAGGGAAAATAAATAATGCCGTAGAGGCTACTGGTACGGTATTTGTTTAGTTTTATCATGTGGTACGAAGTTTCCAAACTTTATGTCTTGAACTATTCTTTTTGCAATCTTGGAACCTTGGTGCTGATCCATAGTATGCTGGGAGTTAAACAGGAATGGAAAGTCTCTTTATTCTTGTATTTTTATTTTTATACAACCTTTATTTTAAATAATTTTAATTATTAAATTTATAATAATTTAATAGTTAAACTTTAAAACTTAACTCATCTAAACTATAAACATCTTGATTTCACATTTAATGTGGAAACAACTATTTTCAAATGGAAATCGGCAAGCGCTCTTTTCGTTTATTATTGGGCTGAGGAAAACAGTACGTCAGCCCAAACACAAGTGTAGTAGTTTTTGTTTTATTCGTCCTCACTTTCGTTCTATTTCAGATTATGATTCCTTCCTGGTCTTTGTAGAAGTTAATTAAAAAATAGAGTAAATTGGTAAATGTTGGATCAGAGATGGGTGGGGCAAAAGTAAGGCACTCGTAGAGGGTTTGATTATGGGGAATATATGTAATTCCGAGCGCAAGATAATTGCAAATTTTTCTCTTTCGGTGAACGTGGAGATGCAACTTAAATGTGGACTGTTAGTGATATTGTTGTAGTATAGTGGACGGGAAGTTGAATGCACGGCCACGGGATGCTAATAACAATTTGTTTTATTTTTCCTTTGATAATTTTCCTGGCAAATGATAAAGTTGAGAAATTTTATTGTTTGGGATCTCTTTTCTTTTCTTTTCTTTTTTTGAGTGAAGTGGGTGCTTTTTAACTGTGTGCTGTCTAAATGAGATTTTTTCGTAAATTAATTGTTCCAAAAAGTTTTTTGAAATTGAATTAAGGAACCTAGTCGAGCTATCTTTTCTAACAACATGAAATGTTTGGGCGAGGAAACTGCCCAACCTGGGCAAGTTGCAACTTTAGGTAGCCTGGGCCGCAGAAGAGGATAATAGTGTTATTCTATATTTTGTTGAGTTTGCTTTGAATGTCAAATAAGTAGAATTGAAATGAATAAAATAATTTGCGATGTGTTTTTATTAGATTCAGTTTTATACCGGTGGACTAAAGACTCGTTTTCCGTCTGTCTTTATCCTTTTGGTTGTTGTCACTTGTCAGGGGGTATTTTCCTTAAGTTTTTTAATGAACATAGACCCGTCAAATGTTGAAATATATAAAATGTCCTCATGTTTCGTTGAAAGTTTGGATTCTACTTTCTTCTAATGAAAAATGAAGAATATTTGTTTAAGATAGGTTTACTCACTTTGACGCAATTAACATCTTAAAAAAATTATTCTTTATATATCAAGCAGAAGATATTTTAAAAAGATCAAAAAATCAAATGAAGAAACCAAAAGAATATAAGGGAAAGCAGTGATTTGTTTTTTTAATTTCCTTTCAGTTTTAGAGATTAATTTAGGAATCCGTATTTGTTGAACGGTTGAGCTGCCTCTTTGGGTCTTTTTTGTTTATTATGTACTTACCTGTTTGTTTATTTGATGTCAATTTACATATTTGTATTTAACTGTCTTCGTTAGTTGAACGATTGGAGGTATTAATATTATCAACTAGGAAGATCAGAGAACTATAAAAGCTAGTGGTCAAGCTTATAAAGATATTGGGGGCGGCGCGGGCGTGATGGATAGCTTCTAATTTCATCTTCAAATTATTCTGATAAATTTAAATGATAATGAAACATGTACTTACACTTAAGCTTAATTTATTTGCTCCATGAAAGATAAAATGGTCTATGTTAATAAAAAAGTAACATGACACATAGGACATGTTGAATGACATTTAAAAAACCAAAAGTTGACAATTGTTCCAAATCTTTTAGAGATGAAAAAAAAAAAAAAAAAAAAAAAAAGAGATCAAAGTTTTGTGAGTTAGAGTTGAAAATTATTATCACTAAAAGAATTTTGATAGCATTTTGTTAATTACTTGATGTTAGCTAACATTATTGCCGGTGTAGTAATATTTAATTTTTGAAGTTCATAAATTTTTAAATTTAAATTTAAAATTTTGTGCATTTAATAATTTATTATTCTTTCATAAAAATTACTCGATGGTAGCCCATTTGAACGGCCTAACATGATTAGTTTTGTGACATTGTGACACCAAAATATTTGGGGAAGGGAAATGCGGCCTGTAGCATTAGGTTTCAGGTGGGCAACGTGTCACAATGTTTCCTGCACATCTTATTGGTATTGGAGCTCTTACTTCCTACAAGTCTACACGTTCTAAGCACAAAGTATAGCGGAATTTTTTTGGAAGATGCCACACAAATGGATCGGTCAAAATACGGAAAACTCACCAGGGATTGTTTGTTTATTGCTTTGCTTTTCATCACCAGATAGTGCAGAGCTGAGAAAATCACAGTTTGGCTCCCATATTGGAAGCATTCATGTTGCTGTGTTAATCATAGCTCTCGTAGATGCTTCACGCCTGGCAAGCTTTTAGCTCCGGTGAATTATGAAAGCTCAGCTTTTCAGCCTTTTCTGATAAAAGCAAGTGCAAAGTTCTCTCTCTTTCTCCACCTTTTCTGGCACTCGCGCTGATTTGCCATTTCAATACTGTCCCAAGATTTTAAAGGGTTTTACTATTTTTAAAAACTATAGAATTTGTCAATTTGATGTTAGAAACGAACGCCGTCAATCGAACCCGCATGTTGAAGAGCAGGGTTTGTCGGAATTCGGCCGCACCCAACTGCTCTGCTTTTTATATGGCGGGGTAGGTTGATTGCTCTTTGAAGAAGTGTCAACCATAATTACCTATTAGCTAGCAGCCTATTTTCTTTTGCGAGGGCATCTCATGCTTTGCTGAAAACGAACACTTATCTGTAAAAAATTTTACTCTTTCAAAATCAATCATGTTTATGATAAGTTTTGATTTTTTCTTAGTAAATTTAAGGTGTTTATAATTAATAGTTATAAATTTTTTTTTACGGTATAAAAATATCTTTATTTTTTAAAAATAATATATTTTATATAAATAATTTAAATTAAATTTAAGATAATATATTTAAAGAGTTTAACCTCGATTTTTTAAATCAATCTTTGTGGGATATTTGAGCATTACATTTGTCAAAAGTTTAGTACACAAAGAATTTGTTTATAAGATATATAATATGTTATATTTCATAAATAAATAATATAAAAATATTATTACTCCGTCAATATCACTTTTTAGACATAAATAGATCATATGGAAAAGAGTGACAAAAGTTATGTTAATACATCACTCCTTGTATGCAACCAGACTTACCCTACGTGATGCCATTCTGCTATGATTTTGTGGGATAATCCATAGAGGATTTAAGAATTCTGCAATCTGTATTAATGTTAATATTTATGTCCATTTCTGTATTAATTGGTTAAAATTTTTCTTATTTAAATAGAAATATATGAAACTAGCACATGTGCCCAGCCTCAGTAATCTACATGTTTCTTTGTTTAAAAAAATTTTTGAATTTTTCCACCAAAAAAATTTATAAATTAGGTTTAAATCATTTTGCAAAAAATTTTTCATGCTAAATGATCTATTAAGTATTATTATAAATTTTTATTAAAATTTGTGGCATAATCTCATCTTAAAACAGGATAGCCATCCCCTCACTAATTAAAAAAATTATAAACTTAACTAGTTATTATACAGTCCACATTGTCATTTCTTTTGGATGGAATCTTGCTACTAAAAGCTTATTATTATCCTAGCAGCCATCTAGGATAGAATATGAATATTTGGTATGCAAATTTTAGCCTATAGAAACCTTGTGGGTAGCACAAATTTCATTTTATTTTTTATGTGGAAGCACAGAGTTTAATTTGAAACAATGGTATTAACTAAAATAATAAGCAAGGAAAGTAATTGTAAAGTTATTTAGATTGGGATACCAATCATGACATTCTATTAAGGGGAAGGGAAAGTAAAGCATTGATATGGTAACAATATGATTGCTTAACCCTACTGATCAAAATGTTACATAATTTGAAGGAAAATTCCCCTTTGTCTTCGCTTTTCATCTTGTGAGAAACCCCTATCTTCCCTTTTTTTCTTACTTGAATAGAAGAATAGGTTAAATTAAAGGGGAAAAAATTACCATCGATATAAAGAAGGAGACATGATATGATTGACCACAATATTAATGGCAATGAATAGCTATGAAACGAATCATAATCTGTCGGTTTATTCCCTTCAAAAATTATCTTAAAGTAAATTTAAAGAAAAGACTATCAAAGAAGCATCTCAAAAACAAAGAAGTGATCAATTGACATGCTAAGACAGCTTATTCACCCCAAAAAAAATTAAAAAAAAAACTATAACAGGTTTGATGTGTGATTATTTTCTTTGATACAAATTTTATCTTGAAAAGTTAAAAATATTTTTAAGAAAAATATACTTTCTTGTATTGTTTTCGTCCATTTGGTCTTATAAATAAATAAATTACCTAATAGGCAAATTAGTGTGTATCAAGGATTCTTATTTGACAAAAGGGATAGATATTGAGTCAATGATGGCGGCACCTTTCTTAAGTGATGATATTTGATTCCCATTTATTACATGTGATGGGTGATTCTCTTTTAGTGGAGAGCTTTCTATAAACTATAATAATTTTCAAATATGATTCTTTGTTGGGGGTAGTGTAAGAACAGGGGAGATTGGTGTACCCAAGAAGGAAGCCTGGCCCTGCCCTATCAACCATTTCATACTGAGGTCGAATGGAAAGAAAAGGCAAAAGTCCCTTTTCATCAATCGATTTAATTTTCAATCCAAAAACTAATTAATTATTATGTCTGATTGGATTTACTGTAAATAAAATTTATTTTGAATGAAATTATTAAAAAATATTAAAATATTCTAAGCATAATTAATCCACTTAATTTATAATAACAATAAAATTATCTTAAAAAATTTTAGGGTTAGAATAATTTCATAATTGATTCTATGAAATCCCCCGAACATGTTACTTTTTTTCTTTTTGATACAACCATCCATTTGTGCGTGTATTATAAAGTTATAAGCATTTCAAATTAAAGTTTAGTTTGCTTATGAAATGGGGAAAAGTTACTAAATTGTTATGAAAATTTTTTTAATGTATTAATTTATTAAAATTTACAATTTAATTTATAAATTTAAATATTAAATAAATTTAAAATAATAACAAAATTGATTATATGACAACATCTCAATGTTAAATATAAATATTTATTTTAAAAAAAGAGAGAAAATAAATTAGAGCTGCCACAAAGACAATTGTTAAATTTAAATCTTTTAACTATTTTACTTTATTATTTTAATAATTTTATATCTTTTTTTTTTCTTTCTTTAGGGCAAGAAACCTAAATCCCTCGGTTTCCTCCACGAAGTTGTAGGATTGCGTGGTCGATGAGAAGTTTGGGAATGATGGTCAAGCAGAGCCATTTAAGTTGACAAAATGACAAACGGAAGAAGGCAAATGCATGCTTTTCTGATATGGGGAATAGGGACCCCATTTTCTGTGGTGCGCCAGAATTGGATACTATTTACGCGTTACTTGTTTGACAATTAAGGGAACCACCAATACTTTTCTTTCCTAAAGAATCTGACTTCAATTTCCAGTTTCATACTAAATAATTTCCTCAACTTTGAATTTGAACTTCGAACTTTGAAGCGCCAGTATTCTTCATTTCACTAACGCCACTCAACCTTACCAAAAAACTTTCACCCCTTTCAAATTTTCGAAGAGTTAATGCTCTGTTGGTTTAAAATTTACATATTTTTTTAATTAATAATTACTCACTAATTCAATAATATTGATAAAGTTAAAAACACATTTTTATTTGAGTAGTAACATGTAATGATATAATACAAGAAAATAGCAAATTTTTTGACTTTTTAAACTACAACCTTGTTAGGCTTCTCAATTTCATACTTTCCCGTTCCATGGGTTTGTATGAATCCTTGTAACATTTAACTCACTATGAAAATATGGGTGTAAATTAAATAAATCATTAATGAATTATTCAGGCTCAATTTGCATAAATTTGTGTTTAAATTCGGTTATATATTAAATAAAGAAGTTTTAGCATTATTATAAGTTCATTCATTAAATGAGTTAAACTATAGATTTTTTATTAGGGTATGAGCCAGCTGAATTTGAACAAGTATTACATGTTTGTGAATTGTTTAATTAATTTTATTTGAGTTCAAGTATTTATTGAGTTTAAACCAAACATGAATTATGGTATTTGAACTTGGTTTGATTAGTTTTGTTATTGTTTAAACTTAATTTGGTTTGTTCATAAACACTATTACATTATAAATATAACTAGTTATCATAATAAATATGTAAGCAAATTATCACAATAAATTATGAATTTTATCATAAATATATTAGCAATTGTCAAATTGTATAAATATCATAATTTCATTTATATCAAATTAGTTTCTAATATTTACTATTAAAAATACTTAATAATGCAAATATAAATTGTTACCAAAAATTTTGGTGATTACAAAGGTTTAGAACCCCAAAACAAAAGAGAAAAAAAAAAAATCAAAACTACTTACTCAAACCGATAAGAACCGATTTTGAAAACATCTTCAAGAAGAAGCTCAAAATTTTAACCAAATACTTATAAGATGTTATTTCCACATTAGCTTTATACTCTTAGTCATTTGCACTTGCATTACAATATATATATATATATATATATATATATAAACAAGTTTTGCATAAACGTAAATGAACATTTGTCTTGTTTGAACTTGTTTATTCATTAAAATTGATTTTTTAAATTTTTGTTGAAACTTGTTTATATAATTTTTAAACAAGCATAAATGAGTTTAATTCAAACTTATTCACAAGTTGTTTAATAAGTATATTAATTTAGTTACACCCCTAATTTTTAATATTTGGCTCTTGAAATTTACAAACAGCTTATTTTTTAATAAAATAATAAAAATGAAATAAATAGTTTATTATTACAATTTTGTATGTGATTATTATAAAATAAGTTATGTTATATAATAAAACTTAATTTTAAGTACTAATTTATTTAAGATCATTTAATTTTGAAAAAAGATTTAAAAAATTGAATAAGTCTCTTAAGATTCATTTAAATCTTGATTAATATATTTACTTTTAAAAATAATATTAAAACTAACTAAACTTTTATGAAAAAACTCAATAAACTTATTTATTAAATGAACTGAGCTTGGAAAAAAAAAATTTAAGGTTAGTAAAATAAATGAGTCAATCATGAAAAGCTCCTATAATAAACGAGCGGAGCCTAAACTAACCATTATTTAGTTTGGCTTGACTTATTTACGGTGAACACAGAATCATTATTAAAAATTTATTAAAAAACTAGAAATATTTGGGTCTAGCGGCGGAGCTTTCTTTTCTGGGGACGAATACTACACATGTTATTATATATTATTTATTGATATAATAAAAAATGGGTTATTTTTATAAATTTAAAATATTTAAATATTTCTTTAAGGATTTAAACAACAAAGTTTAAGTAAGATATATAAGCAATTATCTGACAGCTTTTAAAATTATTACATGTTACATAACATTTTACAAAATTAAAAAAAAAATTTAAAATTTTATATGATATATGAATTTTTTTAAAATTTAAAGAAATTAAAAAATATTTTAAAAAATTAATAAAATAAATTATCTTAAATTTATAAATTAAAATATATTTATTTATATTTTAATACTTTATTTCTTTAATTTTATTATTAATATTTATTTATTTATATTTTATTCTTTAAAATATATCGTCCATCGGATCACCCCTGGCTTGGGTCTGTAGAAAATGCTACTGCCGTGCATTGTGTCAGCTTGAGGTGGCAACCAATGACGTGTCGAACATGCAGGGGGCAACGTTGGTAGGTTCCAACGTATTGGAAAGAGCGCGGAAGCAGAAGATGGCAATACGCTATCAGCAACCGCGTCATACATGAGTATAGCCGTGTTATTGTCATGTTGCTTAAGGCAACGTTTGGGTTATATTCAATATGTAGGTAAAATTTAAATGCATTTGAATTAACAAAAAAAAGAGATGTAGTTTCAGTCATGTCTAAGATATGGGCTAAAACAAAAATTTATGAGTGTGACAATATAATTTTTGTATGAGTAGAGAGCTGTGTTATTGTTACGTACGTGGGTTGAAACAGAAGCCTATCAGCATGTCAATATAATTTTCGTATGAGTAAAATTTTGTTATTGTCATACATGTGGACAAAATCTAAATGCATTTCCATTAACAAAAACAAAAAAAAAGTTACAGATTCAATCCGTCTGAGACGTGAGCTAAAATGGACGCCTATATCAATGTGACAATATAATTGTTGTATAAGTAGAGCCATGTTATTGTCACGTTGCCTAAGGCAACGTTTGAGCTACGTCCAATACATAAGCAAAATCTAAATGTATTTTAAGTAATAATAAAAATATATATAAATTCAGTCAAGTCTCAATTTACCAAAATGAAAGCCTGAAACGAAAGTCTATTTGCGTGGTAATGTAATTCTTGTATAAGTAGAGTCGTGTTAATGGTATGGAAGTCAAAAGTGGCCCCACGTATAAGTGGTTCAGCGTAACAAGAGGAAGACTAATGCTGCGCATACACAGATTTTGTGTAGTTTACATTTGGTTTGTATTTTATAAAAGTGATTATTAATAAGTTGTAAAATTAAGAAATACAAAGTTATTCATTAATTCTATATCAATTTTATACAAAAATACAAAACGAGTGTAATTTGTGTGCAAGTAAAGTTATTTTGTTTTTTAAATATATTTTCAAACAAAACAAAAATATGAGGTTTGAATTTGGAGGATTTAGATTCAAAATTAGGGATATAACAAGAAAGACAATCATAAAATTTTAAAAAATAAAAAAATAGAGAAAAAATAAAATTTATAAAATATATTTAAATATAAAATAAAAAATGGAGAAAAAATTACTATAATTGGAGAATAGCAATCATAGGGTATCCAGATAAATTTGTGGGTGGTGAAAAGAAAGTATGAAAGGATTGGAATCATTCAAAGGCTAATTATATAATACTAGGACTAAAAGTTATAATATACATACTTAGGGTGATGTGTTCAAATAAAAAATATAAATAAACTATTGAAATAATTTTAACAGTCATATAACTTTATATATAACTGTTTCATTAAATAAAAATGAATTTACTATTTGTTAAACTGATTTATGTGAATATGTGTTCTAAATCTTGGCAAAATCATCTTTAAGTTTATATGCTTTGAAATTTGATTTGAGTACCACAAAAACCTCCTACATTTAAATATAATTTGTTATCCCACTTTTTTTTATTTTATATTTATTTTTCTTGTATTGCACCTTACTTTTGAATTTGGATTCCCCAAATTTACACCTTGTTTGAAATTCTATCTTAAAACAAAATAAAAATGATTCATCGAAACATTTTCTCTCTAGCATAGAGAGTTATATTCCCAACTAGGAGATCATAGCTTGTTTCTTCTTCTCCCCTTACCAAAAAAAAAAAAAGAAAAAATTTACTCTCACACTTTAAAATTTATTTAATGTTCACATTTTCTTATGTGAATTTTTTATATTTAATTTTATAATTTAATATATAAGATACAATAATTTTAATTATTTATATTTTATATTATGATATTTTATATTATGAAGATTAAATAAAATTTAAATCTAAGAAAAAATCTTGTTAGGAGGAAAAAAATTAATGTTCTAATCCTTAAATATTTGCCTATTTGATCACAATTGGATTTATTTAAAAAATTATAAAAATTATAAAACTCTTGTATAAATTTTATATATATATATATTTTATTACTCTTTTATATATATACAAATTTGTATGTAAATATTTTTTAACCAGATAAGTAACAAATTTTGTGTGCATGTTGTCTCCATGATTTGCTTTTGACTGTGTCCTGTCCATAGCTATGACGCCAGTTTACGTTTTCGGGGAAGCACCGAAAAGCAGCCGATGCAAAGCCCAGAAGAAAGTAATGAATGAAAGGGAAGGGAAAAGCACCCCATTGTTGGTGATATAGGTGAAATTAGACTTGGCATAAGTGCTGTCATTCATAACCATGCTTTCAATTCCATTATAAAAGTGAAGTACCTATGGCTATAAAAAAGAAACAACCCGTAACTTCTTGTCTGATTGTGTTTTAGAGCTACAAAGGACAAGCTTTGCTGACCACATTAACCATAACAAACAACTATCGCCTACCCAAAACTAGAAAAGAAATACAGAGGCAAAACTTTCACTGCCACTGGAAAATGACAGACGCGGTTTACTTTCCAGCATGGGTCCTTCATCATCGTGACCTGGCTGGGGCATCACAAATGGATAAAAGAATTTGAATTCTTTGTTTTTATTATTTTTAATTTAAAATTATTTATTTACATTAAAATATATTTTAATAAATTTTAAATTTTTTATTAATTTTATATTTACTCTTTTACTTCTATCTATTTTTAAAATTTTCAAAAGTAAAAAATTTTTATCCAAAAAAAATTCTTCGACTTTTAATTTTAAAAGTTGTTATTGATTTAAGTCAAACATAAAGATAAAATTAAAATAAAAAATTAATAAAAAATAACATAACACATAATTTAAATATTTATATAAAATAAAAATCACAAATTAAAAAAATAAAAATACAGCAAATAATTTTTAAATTTTAAATCATAGAAGAGCTTAACCTCATATGAGATCAAGATCAGCTACAGTGGGGTCTTTCGATTATGAATTGACTTAAGATAGTTATAAAAATAAATTAAAAAATTAAAAAATAAGTGAAAGAAAATAAATTTAATAATAAATAATATTTATAAATATTATTATTTAGAAATTGAAAAAAATCACGTCATTTTAGACCATAGAGGAGGATCCATTTCCTCCTTATATGATTCTTTTCCTAGCAACTAGCAAGGTCATTTTGCCACTGTGTCTAAGTGTAAAATATTTGTCAAGTAAATTAAAAAGTGTTTAAATTACTTCAATCAATTTTATATACATGGAGTAATCTAAAAATTATATACATACATACCTTAAGAAAACTCTTGTTTGAATGGCGCGTGCTTCCCTCAAAGGGTTAAAAAGGGGGTGGTGACAAAAACTGAAGGGCTTGCGGCAGCAATGATTAGCCACATTCTGTTGTGCCCACCAAAACCAAACATTTTACCCTTTGTTTTATGAGTTCTTAATGATCAGGTCACCAACTAAACACACACAAGACTTGGTTTTATATTCCACTTATAATTTGGGAAAAACAAGCTAAGCATGAGACACCTTATCTACCAGCTTTCTTTCTTATAAATGCTTACTTTAGATCTCACAATGCCAAAATGGCCTTTGTTTCCAGTGATCCTCAAATTTTGTTCATTTCAACAGAGTTTTTGAAAGAGAATTTGGTTGGCAGAAGGAATAAGGTATTTTTATAATTTCTTTTTACAACAGGTTCATAAAACGGCATAATAGATTAATGGGTGAAATTTAATAAATTTAAATATTTAAATTTTATATTATAAACATTCAATAAAAATAAAGTTGAAAGAATAATATAATTCTTAATAAAAGAATGTTTTAAGAACAATTTATATAAAAATACACTCTCATATCTCTTTTTTTTCAAAATATTTATATCTCTTTGATGTGGTTTTTAAATTTATTAAATTTTATAATTTAGTTTATAAAATTTAATAAATATAATTTAATAATATAAAATTTAAATTATAAAAATAATAAGCAACTAATTTATACAAGGGACACAGTTTACACCAAGTGAAAAACAACATACCAATCACATCCATAAATAACAACGAAAACATGTACAATGCAGAAAGCTAAGTACATGCTCTGATCTAAAATCATAATTGTTCCGAATAGCATTGTAAGTATGGCTATTAGAACTTTTGGGTCCAAATAGATATCTGGCCATCTTATCTATTACATCTATGATTGGATGATGGAAACTGCAAGTCTAATATTGCTAGATGTGGTCATTTTGTTTCCTTTGAATAATTTTATAAAGAGACATTATCAAACTTCCATAAGAAAATAATTTGTTTATTTTTTTTTAATAAAATTATCAATTGTTCTAAGAATGAAATAAGACTTTGCTTATCTCTAACAAAATTTAACTTTATCCAGGCACAAATCTTTCTTGTAAACAAATTTTATTTAAACTGTCATTGCAAAATCAATATTTATAAACAGATATTTTTAATGGTACTACCATATTTGATTTTTGTTTTCAAACTTTTTTGTGTTTGAATTTAAATAAAAAGTTTTGAATGTATATTGTATATTAAATGACTTATCATTTTTTGTATAAAAATAATACTACTAATAATATCTACATTATTGGAGTCATTCTATTTACATATTCAACAATAATACAAGAAACAATATTTTTTATCATTGTATTCAAATCAATATTGACAGGCATGTTGCAAATATCTAACAATGTTTTTCTTCTATAACATTTTAATGTTTTGGTATAATCTTACCATTCCTCTAATATCTACTATTTATTTACGTGATATCCTCTATTTACTATTTTCCTTTATCTTTCAGTAGAAGGAAGAATCATACGACACTTGCCATGCATTTATAATGTTATCATGTTATGGATTTTTGCTATGAGATTCTGTAGCCGAATTATAGCATATGCCACTTGGAGAAAAGAGTTTTGCTATTTTTATTATAAAAATGTAATAAAATTATCATTTATTAAAAAATTTAAATTATTAAATTTATAAAATTTGTAAATTAAATTATTAAACTTAAATATTAAATAACAAATATTAAATAGCTCGCAACTAGGGACGGATTCATGCAATGTGACGCAGATAAAGGCCCTTATTGCTTTTATTAAAATTAATATTAGATAAATTTATTTTATATTATTATTTTTATAAATATTTATAATTGTCTTAAATAATATTTAAATTGAGATAAAAATTTATTAAAAATTAATATGTTATTGTTTATTTTTATTTTATTATTTTTTTATATATTTAATCATATTTATTGCATAAGTGAATAACATAATTAAAAAGTTAATAACTAAATATAAAAATATCTTATTATATATAGAGATTAAAGAATATGTAGATCTTCACATTAAAAATAATTATGTAAAACTCTTACACAACTTTTTCATTCACCTATTTTAAGTATATTATATATTTGTTAATCTCAAATATTCAAAAGTTTCAATTCATCATTGATTGCGGCTGTTTGTGAACATTTTGATTTTATAATTTGTAAGAGTATGAATATTTGTAAAAAATAAAAGATAATTTTAGGTAATTATTGTGAATTTAAATATATTAAATTATATAATTTAATAATTTTAATATTTAATATTTTTAAATAAAAATATAATAAAATTTTATTTAAAAAAATAATAAAATTATTCAATAAGAAAGTTGTTGGCAAATTAACTAAATAAAATAATTAGACAATTAAATGTAATTCAATGCTTTGAAAATGGTTTCTGAGACCCCACTTTCAGTCAAATTTTTGGGATTTCCAGGTGGAATAAGTCTACGACGGGGTCTCTCATAGTTCCTATGGGTCTGAACGCACTCAAAAGGAAATGAAAGGGAAGAACAAGGGTCCGTTACCAATGGCGGGTTCCCCGAGCCTACTGGTTCTCTTACGCAACTCTGAAACTCTGAAATCCCACCCCCGTTTCCACACGCAGAAATAGACAAACAATCACCCCAAGAAGAAAGCAACGAGATACAGACCCCCAGCACCACCAATTTCCATGCCTGTTTCCACTCTTTTTTACTTCGTAACTTCATCCCCACCCCCTTGAATTTAAATTAATTAAAGATCTCTGTCTCTCCCGATACTTCGCTGATTAGAAATGATTCTTTTGCTTCTTCTCTGATTCTCTCTCGCATGGACGGTCTTCCTTCATCTTCATCGATCTCAACGGTCTGATTTCTGTTTATTATTTTCACTCATTTCTATTCTTCTCTATCATTCTATAATTAATATAGGCACAGAGGTGAGAAATGCAGAGTGGAGTGTGTAGATATAGGAAGTAACTATAAACACGGATAACATGTACTGAGTGTTTCCTCGGCTTGTAATTGTTTCCATTATCGCCCAATTCTCCTCTCTCTGTCAAAAGATTGCTTCTTTCGCTTAAAGGGATTATTTTTGAATATGGGCTTGTTCACGACGCTTTGTTATCCATTGCATTTGTACGGGCAGGTATGGACACCATGAGCGAAGGTGAAGCATTCTGCGACAGCCCAGGTCGTCGTTTGGAGCTTTATTGGTGGTGGTGGTGGTTTGTATTGACATGGGCTGCGGAGGCTCCAAGGTGGACGACTTGCCTCTGGTGACCCTTTGCAGAGAGCGGAAGGAGTTTCTCAAAGCGGCATCGGACCAACGCTATGCTCTTGCCGCAGCCCACGTCGCGTATTTTCAGTCCCTCAAAGAAATTGGGGATGCACTTCGCAAATTCGTCGACGAAGAGCTCATAATTGGCACTGGTTCTTCGTCTCCAAGCTCTCCGGTTCTGACATTGCCTTCTGACGAAGGTAAAGGGAAGAAGCATAAACTGAGCGAGAAGAACAAGAATTCGTCTTCTTCGACTTCACTTTCGCATGAAAATTTCCCAGAGCAGGAAGAAATCGAGGAGGGTTCTCATTTGCATTTATCATCTGGTTCTGATTTGGATTCCGAGTTGGATTCTTCTACGGGTCACATTCATATTGAGGAAAGCCCAGACGAAGTGGCAAGACCTTCTTCTTACGGTTATCCACCCAGGGATTGGAATCCTTCGGGGGTAAATACCTACACATACTACATGAAAAGGTCTGCATCTCCTGGAAAATCCATGATTTATGAGGAGCCAGAGAGATTTGTTGCAGCTTCTGGGCAGCGGCTAGATTCGTCTTACGGGTACCCGGGTCCCTATGGGAATGCTGGCTTCTTTGGGTTTCCGATGGGTTCGCCGCCACCTGAGGTTTATCCGTACAATTCTGAGACACGGCCGTCTTCACCGGCCCCTCCACCTGCGCCGCCTTCACCGCCCAGAGTTTCTACCTGGGATTTCCTCAACGTTTTTGATACTTATGACAATGGTTACCCAGAGTACTATTCACAGAGCAGATACGGGTTTGGCTCAACTACAAGTAGTCCTGATTCAAAGGAAGTGAGGGAAAGGGAAGGGATTCCTGAATTGGAAGATGAAACAGAGCAAGAAGCGCTGAGAGATGTTCGCAAGGAGAAGAAAAAGCTGAATTATGAGAAAGAGCAACATAGACATAAAGATTTTGGTGAAGGTACTTCAAAGGCAGTGCCATTGCAAAGCAGTAGTAAGGGGATTTCCAAGACGGTGCCATTACATAGTAGTGATAGTTCGCAATCTGCACCAGATAAAGAGATTAAGAGCAGTCCTGATACTATTGTTTCAAAAAGCACTCCAGAAGAGCGTGGGAAAAAACGGGTGAGTTTTGAGGTTGATGAAGTACCTGTGACAACCGGGGATGGTGAGTCTTCCAAGTTGAGTAGCATTACCACTCTCTCTGCTCATGGTACTAGGGATCTTCGAGAGGTTGTCAAGGAAATCAGAGATGAATTTGAGACAGCCTCTGGTTACGGAAAAGAGGTTGCGGCGCTGCTGGAGGTTGGCAAAGCGCCTTATCGGTCAAATGGTGCTGCATTTAAAGGTACCAATTTAATTTACGCTTTTGATGTATCCTTGTGCGACTGTATCACCACAATTTCATCTCTACTTTGTGTGTGTGTGTGTGTGTGTTCAATATAAAGTGTGTGAAGATGTTAGTAGGAACCAAGCATTTGAAACACATTTTCAACCACTATCTAGACCACTTTATGTTTTTCTTCTCTTGGCTTCAGCATTCGATAAACAAGAGCTTTGCATTTGATAATCATGTGACGGATGCTAATTTTGTGTGTTCAGCTTATATAGTACACATATGCTCAATAAAATTGGATAGCAGTGAAGGTGAGATATTTGCTTCATTAAGTTTATTGTGAAACAGAATCGACTTGCAACATTTTCAGTATTTGGCCAGTTGTAAGATTAATTGCTAACCAGTCATAAAGTGAATTTTTCTTTATTATACACCTTGAGGGTTATACCAGCCTCTCAGCCTTGAGCTAAAATGGAATGCAGGTGCAATTTGGCCTGAAGCTCAAAGTGAAAGGAGTCCATGAGATGAATTTTCTATTAGGATTCTTTTTTTTTTTGGGGGTGGGGTTCATATTTCTATAGATTAATTTTGATGCTCCAAATCATCATTTACAATCTGGGTTGAAAAGTTAGTCATCACAATGGCATGAATATCAGTATTTACTGATTCAATGTCTTGTTATGAGTTTTCTTGCAGTTATCTTCTCTAAGATCTTGTATATGGTAGCACAGTCTCCATCCAGATCTTCAGTAAGATTATCTTCGAGGGCCATGAAATTGGCAAAAGCATACTGCGGGGAACCTGGGAAAGACTTCAAGACAACACCTGGAAACCTTTCATCTACACTGGACGAATTATATGAATGGGAAAAGAAATTGTACAAGGAAGTTAGGGTAAGGTTGTATAGAATCTGGTCGAAAGTTTTGATTTATTACATGATGATGAACCTGGAAGTTGGGTCTGCTTGGAGCTATTGATTGAGTTGATTTGCTATAAACCTAACACATAAGGACTGAAGCTTCTAATGTCAAATATTACTACGATATAGTTGCCTTTTTATCCTTGCTTGTTATTGGAGAGGATACTACTTGAAATTTCATTGCCCAATAACTGTATTCTTAAAGCCAAAACTGCCCTGGATATGTCTATAATCGACATTATTTTTGTATTGTATCTTATTCATATTTATAATTGATTTGTGGACGATATCATATATGGTTCATTTGAAATTGTGTTTATATGATCATATTTTTGCACTGATTTTAGGATGAAGAGAAGTTATGGGTTAATTATGAGAAACAGTGCAAGAGACTGAAAAAATTGGATGATCGAGGAGCTGAATCCAGTAAAATTGATGCTGCTGAGGCGTCAAGAAGAAAGTTGCAGACAAAAATCAATATTTGTGTCAGAACTGTTGATGCTATATCAAGTAAGATACATAAATTGAGGGATGAAGAATTGCAGCCTCAACTTGCAGAATTGATTCATGGGTATCAAATTGCTTCCCTTATTGGCATGCTAATGTATTTCTGTCAATGCTTGGTTATTTCTTACCACACATTTATTATTTCAATAAGGAAAAAGACTTCAGGGTGCAATTTATTTGGCCGTTTCTTCCTGCCTTCTAACAATTGGACTGAATCCCTGAAGTGTGTTATAATGTTTTTAAATTTCACAAGAGCCACCAAAATTTCAAGTTTCGAAATGACAGCCTTGATTTAGCCTTATGGTGTGACAACTTTGATGAGAGTTTAATATCTTAAGAGTTGTAAAACTTAAATGTTAATGATAGAATTTATATTTAGCAGTGAACTTACCAGTCTTTGCTCTCAGTGAAATTCTTGTGGCTGACCTCAAATATATTGATTAGCTCTGCTTATCATTCTTGCTGTTATGATATATGGTTTTTGTGTTTAACTGATGAGAAAATAACTTCAATGATTATATCTCTCATCAGCTGTGGTTGAGGTCTTGTCTACTGCATATGATTACCCCTTTTGATTTCGGATGGCAAAATTTACTGGTATTCTTTTTTTATTTTGTGTATATTTGGTCAGATTTACTTGTATTCGTTATTCATTAACTTGAGAATTGTTTGAATGTGCCTGATTTATTGGGTTGTTTGCCAACATGATTGAATTGTTTTGCTGGAGTTAGAAGTCAATGATCTTGATATCTGAATCTATGCTTTTATTTTTCTACTCCCTATGATATGACGAATAGCCTATTTTTCTGCAGATTGATAAGAATGTGGAAATTCATGCTCAAATGCCACCAGAAACAGTTCCAAGCAATCATGGAGAGTAAAACTCGGTCTCTTAGGATGAACACTGGTTTGCAAAGAGACGCAGGTTTGAAGGCCACTCTAGAACTTGAAATGGAACTTCTAAATTGGTGCAGTCGGTTCAACAATTGGGTCAAGACTCAAAAATCCTATGTTGAAAGTTTGAACGGGTGGCTTATGAAATGGCTTCTCCCTGAACGTGAAGAAACTGTTGACGGTGTTGCCCCTTTCTCTCCTAGCCGGATTGGAGCTCCTCCAGTTTTTATAATTTGCAATGATTGGTATCAAGCAATGAATAGAATCTCAGAAAGAGGCGTGGCAGATGCCATGAACGAGTTTGCTCAAAAACTACATGAGCTTTGGGAGAGGCAAGATGTGGAGCAACGCCAGAGAATCAAAGCCGAGTACCTCACCAAGGACTTTGAGAAACGGCTTAGAACCTTGCGCATGGATACAGGAGGGTCAGAACATGAGCATGAAAAAGTTTCAGACAAAAGTGCGTTGTCAAAGGTTCCTTCTGATAGTGGTGTTTCACCCCTAGATGATCTAAAGGTGGATTTAGATTCTATAAGGAAGAGATTGCATGAAGAGAGGGCCAGGCATAAAGAAGCCATTAAGATGGTTCATGATGCAGCTTCTAATAGTTTACAAGCAGGTTTGGTTCCCATTTTTAAGACATTAGAAAGTTTCACTTCAGAGGTGGTGAAAGCTCACGAGCAAGTTAGACTCCAGAATGCTGTAACCTCATAGAAGAAGCTGCAATTTGGTTCCTCTGGGAGGGTGCCTGCCTTTGTTTATACCGTGATTGTCATGAGATTGCATATACCATTGTGGTTTGGTTGTAGGGGTTAGGAGAGAAAAGGGATGATACAAGGGGAATGTTAGACCTAACAAGTTTTGCAGCTAGAATTTATCTTGAATTTCAGCTCCTGTAACACCCGTTCTATATAGCTAGGTAAAAATTTTGTACAGAGAAATTCGTTAATTGGTTGATTGTTTGTAGGTGGGCTGTATATGTTGTTGCATATCAGTAGGAGTGGGATCTTATTAGAGATCAGAGGACGTCAGTAAAAGTCTCAACGGTGATTTAAGTATTAAAATTTGCTCTAATTCCCTTCATTTCTTGATTTCTCTTCTCTTCTATTGTGTTGTCTCAGTTCTGCGATCTGGATCACTGGATGCTTGAGCTGAATTAAGTGTATAGCTGCTCGACAATAAAGGTCTTGCTAATTGTACTCCAGCTACTTGGTTATTAAAAAAAAACTGAGAGTTGGCGTTAAGGGTGTTAGTGTTCCAATGATGTCATAATTTTCATTTGAAGTCCTTTATGAAAGTATAAAAGTTTTATTCACCAATAAATTTAGGCACAAATTTGTTTGATACATATAGGATGATGGATCAGTATTCCTTGATCTTGGTATCTGGAGCTTGGGGCTGCAATTGGTGAAATTAAGAGTTAAAAAATTAACCAAAGGGAAAAAAATAAAGTTTACAAGCACGAACCAATTTTTATTTAGAAATAATATTTTTATTACTATTTTCTTTTTTCTTGCTAATATTTAATGTTCACATCTTTTTATGAGTTATTAATTTTTAAGTTTATAATTTAATTTTTAAAGTTAATAATTTAAATTTTATATTTAAAAATTAAATTACTATAAAATTATGAATATATGAAAATTATTTTATGTTTCTGTCTGTTTTATCTAAAATTATAAATTTTAAAGCTTTTCAAAGTCATAGATTCAATGGAGCTGATGATTAATTCTCTCTTTTATGTGTGCAAGCCCTTATTTTTATTACGGTCATGAATGCCATTAAAAAAGGTACAAAGGCCCAACAAAGTGTGCCCACATAATAAAATTTCTCCATTGGTGCGCCGTCCTGATTCAAAGTTGCGTACTGCAATGGGCAGCCCAGCCTACAGCCAGAGTTGAAAAAGAACTGAGGGATAGTTGCAAAAGGACCGAGGATAAAAGAGCGACCAATTAGCACCTGCGTCATTCCTAATCAATCCATTAGATGCTTGCTTTGGTGCTTCGTAACCATTAGCTTATTTATTCTTTTTAATATTTTTAAAAATTTCTCATTACTCATTCAACTCATTACATTACATATCTTGCCTGCCTAGATCCCACTCTGCGTGCCCACTGGCCAGTTTACCCGGCTGCTGCATCCATTGATTCTTTTGGTACAAAAATGCTTTTTACACGAAATAAGACAAAAATTACATATAAATAATGGTAATAGTGAGAACCATTTATTTAAATGGTAAAATTTAATATTTTAAAATTTTAAATTAAATTATTATAAATTTTAATTTCTAAAAATAGAATAACTGTTTCTTTTTTATATCCAAACTTTCTTTGATAGGACTTCTTTGATTTATTGATAGTTGTTGATTGTTCGATAATATTTTTGTTGGTGGATAGTTTTTCAATAATGTTAATATATTATATTTTTAAAAACATAAAAATACCACAATTAAAAACAACATAGGAAATGGGCAACTTCCTATATAATTATGTGTTTGATTTCTTTTGTTAATGTGAAAAGAGGGATGAGGAATAATTTATTAGCACTCCTGTAAATACTCTTTGAACCTAAAAACCTGTCCTAACTCTGGTAAATCAGAGCTAAAATCATCTAAATTATTTTTTACCAAATAAAAACTGCCTACCAAAAAGCACAGAATCTTTGGCAATGGAACCAGATCTCGTAAAATATAGGAACCCGTTTCGGAATGAATATTGATAGGCTTACGTTGGTGAGAAGCATAGTAGAGTTATATTTTTAACGTAGTTTTTAATTTAATTATTTAAAAAAAATAAAAATTAAATAAAAAATAAAAATTATAAATAAATTTATAAATATAAATATATATGTATAATAATATTCTTTAAGAATAAAGCTATTCGTACAATCTCACGACGTTATAATATAAAAAAATAATTTCTGTTTAAACGTGAAAGATTATATAATAATTATGTTAAAATTTTATGTAATAATAACAGTGTTCCTGATTAGTCACTGTCATGCGTTGAAAGACATACATGTATGACAAGACTTATCCAATCAGATTCTGCCACGTATGATACATAGCGTAGGTGGGGCGAGCAGATTCGTCATTCTGTATGCGAGCCAGTGCAGGTCCAAAATATATGAAAACACTCCACGTGTCTTTGCCATGCTTTTTGTTGTGCCTCTTTCTACTCTCACAGCGAGCTACAGCGCCTCCCTTAAATGCCACCATTATCCACCGGCCATTCCAGAAACCCAAAAACCCAGACTTTTCAGACTTTAGAGCGAGTACTTCGAAGAACGATGGCAATGGCGGATAGGATTTCGTTTTGCTTCCTCCTCTTGTTTGTTTTGTCTTTCATGCAGATCGCTGCCGATGAATCGGAAGGCAAGGAATTCGTGCTCACCTTAGATCACTCCAACTTCTCTGACACTGTCAAGAAGCTCAATTTCATCGTCGTCGAGTTTTACGCACCTTGGTATGATTCCATTCACGCGTTTGTTGCTGTTGCTTTGCTTCGTTTTCTGGTTGATCTTTAGTGATTCTGATCTGTCTCATCCCATTGTATATATTATGTTATAGATCTCACGTTTACTGTTTCTTGTTAAAATTTTATAGCAGTTGTGCTAATATTCGTAATTTGGATTATTCTACGTATAATTTTTACGTTGACCTTGCTTTGTGCTCTAAGATTAGTGAAATTCTCCGTTAGATTTTTCTTTTTTTTTCATTGGCATTTGAATGGTCAAAATTTAGATTTAGCTGATGAATTTGCTGCATGCTTCTTCCGGTAAGACTTAATTTGGTTTGTCGTACATTATAGGAGAGTTTGGTTTGTCGTACATTATAGGAGAGAATGCCGCAATCTATTTCTTAGAGAGCTGAAGTGTTCATAAATTGTAGGTTTCTAATTTATTCGATTACTAATAATTGGGGAGCAGAGTATACACAAGTGTCCAAGTTTTGGTATCTTAAGTCGATTTTGCAAAGTAATGAAGAGATTGATGGGGATGTCACACACAGAATCTAAGTTCGATAGATGAAATAAAGAAACGTATTAGGGGTCATTTGTGATCTCAAAATATCTACCAAGTTTAAAGGGAAGTTTTATCGAACTGCTATTAGACCAGTTATGCTTTATGGTAGTGAGTATTGGGTTCTGCAAGGTCAACAAAAGCAAATAATAGGGGTGGCAGAGATGAGAATGTTGAGATGGATGAGTGGACATACAAGAAAAGACAAAATTCAAAATGATTATATTTGGGAGAGAACCGGGGTGACGCCTATTGAGCAGAAAATGACGGAAACCCGGTTACGGTAATTTGGATATATATAAAGAAGACCGCAAGAGGCACTAGTAAGAAAGGTTGACCAAATAGTATTTAGTCTAAAACACTTAGAGAGGTGATTAAAAGAGACATTTAGTTAAATAATATTTTCGAAAATTTAGTTTCGGATAGAAGTTTATGACGACATTTGATCTATATAATCGACCCCAACTAATGGGAAAAAGCTTGATTTATTGTTGTTGTTATTGTTGTACTAATATTTGATACTCCGGATTGCCCAATTACCAAGTTTCATTTTCGGACACTTTTAGGATTTCAAGATGTTTCTGTTGCGTGTCAAGATTTCTGTTTTATTACTGTGTGCTGACACTTTGGGTTATAATTATTTACTAAGCTGAGAGAAGTGTAGGCTCTACCTGCAGAAAATAATTTCAGTTATACGTTCCTAAAAATCCAATCAGATCAGACTAGTCCTTCTTGCTCATCTGGTCAGCATTACAATTTTTTTTACCTTTAACACGTTGTGTGTATTTTTATTCTTTTCTTTTTCTCTTTTTAGGTGTGGCCACTGTAAGAAGCTTGCTCCAGAGGTAGTAGTGTTCGCTTTTCCTCGGGGTTCCTTCAACTTCAACTGTCAAATTAATGCCAACGCTAATTATTATCTTTATTTGTGCAGTACGAGAAAGCTGCTTCTATCTTAAGTAGTCATGATCCTCCAGTTGTTTTGGCTAAAGTTGACGCCAATGATGAAAAGAACAAAGAACTTGCAACTGAATATGAAATTAGGGGATTCCCAACAATAAAAATTCTGAGAAATGGGGGAAAGAGCGTTCAAGAGTACAAAGGTCCTCGTGAAGCAGATGGTATTGTTGACTATTTGAAGAAGCAAAGTGGTCCTGCTTCAACTGAAATTAAGTCCTCTGAAGATGCTAGTGCTTTTATTGGTGAAAATAAAGTTGTTATTGTAAGTGACCAACCACTTAATGTTCTCTGTTTTGCTTCATTGATGACTTGAATTGACCTTTTTACCCATTTTTTTAATGTTTGCAGGTTGGGGTTTTCCCAAATTTTTCTGGGGAGGAGTTTGAGAACTTCACTGCCTTAGCAGAGAAATTGCGATCTGACTATGACTTTGCTCATACCTTGGATGCCAAATACCTTCCAAAGGGAGAATCATCAGTGACCGGTCCCACAGTTAGGTTATTGAAGCCATTTGATGAGCTTTTTGTTGACTTCAAGGTAGTGTAAATTTCTCCAGGGCATACAAATGTAGTTTGATATTTTTATCATATTTGGTTGTGTATTACTGTTTCATCAAATGTCTCATACTTGTAGGATTTCCAAGTGGAAGCTCTAGAGAAGTTTGTTGAACAATCTAGTGTTCCTGTTGTGACTGTCTTTAACAATGACCCCAACAATCACCCTTATGTCATCAAATTTTTTAACAGTCCCCATGCAAAGGTAATATGCTATCTGAGGTCAAGTTATTTTTTTAATATTAAGCTGGAGGTTTCATCTTAGTCATACCTAGTGGGCTCGCACTAGCAAGTGTTCAATATTTCAGTTTCTCAGTACCAACTTCTATAAATTTCCTCCTAATGGATTTGCCATTGTAACTTGTAAAGTGTTCTATAATTTGCTTTTTTTCACTACAATTTCTATTTCAAGATATTAGTTATTTAATTTGGCTTTTGTTTACCCCCTTTTAATTCTTCCTGTGTCCTGGTAACAATATAATATGTTGAAACGGGCAGGCAATGTTGTTTATCAACTTCACAGCTGAAGATGCTGATTCATTCAAATCAAAGTACCGTGAAGCTGCTGAGCAATATAGACACGAGGGTGTTAGCTTTTTGTTGGGGGATGTTGAGGCTGGTCAAGGTGCCTTCCAGGTCAGTATCTACTTTTTCCCAGACTGAAGTTTTCGTTTGCTAAATATCAATTTTTGACATAATGAATTTGGCATGTCTTGACAGTATTTTGGACTTAAGGAAGACCAAGTGCCTCTAATCATCATACAACATGATGATGGAACCAAATTTTTAAAACCAAATTTGGAACCTGATAACATTTCAACTTGGTTGAAGGCATACAAGGTGATACTAATTATCTTGTTAGCTTATTCATTTATTTATTATTGCTTGCTCTGATTTGGTAGCTCTATATTAGTTTTCCTGGGAGATTGTATCTCTGATCACCCATTTCTCTGAATTTGCAATTTCAGGATGGAAATGTTCAACCATATAAGAAATCTGAACGTATTCCTGAAGTCAACAACGAGCCTGTTAAAGTTGTGGTTGCGGAGAGTCTCCAGGACATAGTTTTTAACTCAGGGAAAAATGGTATACTTTAAGCGTGTTCTATTTGGTTTATTATTGTGATGATCTGATAGATTTTGGCATTATCTGCATAATTTAAAATCTTGTTTTAAAATTACATCTATTCCTTGAATATGATAGAGTAATATGCTCCAATGGAGATTACTAATTACAATTAGATGCTTTTCTATTTGCACTTTGCCTGTGTTAATATGCTTTCATTTAACAGTTAAAATCCACTAAAAAATATGGAGCTAGATTTGACTGTGATTAATTTCATTTACTGTTTTTTTTTTTAAATAACCATTTTCTATGGAAGCCCTTGGAAGTACTGATCATTTGACATGCCTGTTTTAGAAACATAATAACTTAACAAGGTGCTGGATGTTTTGTGTACAAAATTAAATTGCTCAAAATTTTAGGTGGCCAAATTATGAAGCTCCGTTTTTCTTTATTTGAGGTTAGTTTGTGAAGGATGTCCGGACGGTCACGTCATGAGGAATGTATAACATTTATTATACATTTGAAGTATCATCTCTTGTACTTTTGGTTTGTTAATTTATTGAGCTAATTTATCACGAGGAGATTGATTGTATTAACACCTATTACATTGCAGTCCTGCTGGAATTTTATGCTCCTTGGTGTGGTCATTGCAAAAACTTGGCTCCAATATTAGACGAAGTTGCTGTCTCATATCAAAGTGATGCTGAAGTTATCATTGCAAAACTGGTAACATATATTTCCCTTTTTTAAGGTTTGAGGACCATACTAGTATATTGCTTTTATCAACATTTTTTAGTATGTTAAGCTGGTCTATACACACGCAGCTTGATGACAATTGGCAGCTAAACTGAAAGTGATTTGGTGAACAACACTGATATTCGCCGTCTCTGCAGACTTTATAGAAATGTGATTTTACGAAATTTGTGTGTTTAAAATTGTTTGCTAACTTTTGTTCTGCACTTGATTTGGGTTACTCTCCAGGATGCAACTGCCAACGATATCCCAAGGGAGACATTTGATGTTCAAGGTTATCCAACTTTGTACTTCAGGTCATCAAGTGGAAAGATAACACAGTATGATGGCAATAGGACGAAGGAAGACATCATAGAATTCATTGAGAAGAACCGCGATAAAACCACTCAACAAGAGCAGGAGAAGGATGATATAACCACGCAGCCAGAACGAACGAAAGATGAGCTTTGAAGAGGCAAGTATCTATCCCACGTTTGGGCCTTCGCTTACTGATTATGCACGCAGGTGCCCAAGTTGTCAGTAGTTTTACTGTCCAAGGGTCCAGCCTCACGTGAGTGCCTCCACAGTCGCACAAACCAAATCTGTCTTCATCAGTTCCTCGATCATATATTGATGTAATTGTCTCCCCTTTTCAGGAAAGCGGCTTTTCAGCTCCCGAAGGTTATACAAGGAACAAACGAAATTACATGAAGTGTCAACATGTCTTTTGTAGCTCCGAATTAAGCATGATAATGCCAATCTCCCTTTGTCTACCTTATTACCCTGTCGGTTTTCTGTTATTGTGTTTTCGTTTATAAAGATGGTAGAATTTGTCGGCACAACATATCCGGGTAGCATAGCTTGAGGCTGTACAATTTGTGGCCGTTAAATCTGAATTGTACCAAAAAAAAAAAACCTTTGATCTGAGTTAATTTAGTAGATCCTTTTAGATCAACAATGACTTTCTTCTAGAATAGATACACACGCCATGTCAATTTTACTTTTTCTTTTTTTTCCGTAGTTTACTGTTCTAGTTAGTAGTTGGATAAAGCGTGCGTATATAACAAAGCCTGGATTTGTTATTGCTCTATTCCCCGCTTCTGCCCCTTGCTGTTATTGGACTTGTGTTTCACGATAAGTGACCTAATTTGCGATGGGAAAAATGAAATCGTCACAAAATGTCTTTTACTAAATGCTTATTAAATATATCAAAGATTATTAGATTTGTTAAATTTATAATTTAATTTATAAAATTTAATAAATTTAATAATTTATATTTTTAAATAAATATTTAATAAAATTGAATACCAAAGCAATGAAACTTTTTGCAAAGTCATGAACCTACACACATAGCACATTTGGTGTAAGATTAAGGTTTGGTGATGAAACGTTGTTTTTCCAATTATTCATAGCCAAAAACAACGGTGAAATCATTTGTCTTGATTGGATCTTACGGTCAGATCTGAAGACAGAATCTGTCCGGCTTGGAGCCGCGGGTATTTGAACCAAATAAACAAAGGAAAGAAGCTAAATGCAGTCATCGTCTATGGTTGAACCTATTTTGACAAGGATTGTTCGTCTTTTTTTTTTTCCTATATATTTAAACTGGGGATATTCAAATAAAGTGTTGTCATGCTACCTCTTTTTTTTACTATCTTACTCTGCATTCAGGCAAATACATATCAAACTCCCGTTAAATAGAAACATTTTAGTTGCAGCTTAAGACGGGGAAGGGGCAACTCTTGATCTGCACCTCTGGTGAGGTGAGCTTGATGTTTCTTGAGCAAAACCCATTTGATAAGCAGGAGAATGTTAGTATTCTCCATTCCTTTGTATGCTGCAAGAGATGAGTTAAAGTAGCAATCTCACTACATATAAATTTATTAAATGCTCACAAAGCGTGATTTAGTCTTTAAATATATTAGATTTTATAATTTAATTAATAAAACTCAATAAATTTAATAAACCGATGAAAACTAAGTTAGCTTACATTAGGTATGTGCTTCCCCATTTCTCCATCACATTGGCAAACAAAGTAACTTACGAGTTGCTCACGAAAACAGAGTAAGGAGAATGGTATTCCCACGGAATATTAGACATGAAATCCTCATAATTTGTACATGCAGGCACCCAATTTTTTTTTTCTTAATTTCTTAAGCCACATCGTAAACACTCAAGAGATCGCAGGAGGAGGGTAAACTCTAACTCTCGCGCTCTTCATCTCTATGCTTTCCATCTCTTCGCATGTAAACATGAAAGCTTTTACTAGTGACTACCTATATGACTAATTATAGGTTTGTGTAGTTGGGCTATAGCTGCCTTTAAATTGAATCCATTATAACTACAGCATTTAATAGTGATTAAGTTTAGTTATAACATATATATATATATATATATATATTTATGATTCCATTGTAATCTTTGACAGTTGTGTAGTAACTATCTTGACCATGAAGTTATGTATAATTCTGGTGTTTATAGTGACTAAATTTAGTTGTAACTCTCATATGATCTGACTACGAGAGACCTTATATGACTAACTATTACTTTAGTGAGTTTGGTTGTAACAGACTTAATGATGAACTGTGACCATTTACTAATATTTTTTTTTTTTTTTATGAGTACATCCGTTCAGTATCTGATACTTTTGACAATTGACTTATCCGGATCGAGTCGGGAGAGTTTACAAAGACAATAAAACTCTCCCTCCCACACAAAACTGTTATATTCCTAAGGTTCGAACCCTAATAACTTAGTTAAACGAGTAACTTATTTGTGATCATATTTAACAATCTTCATGACCAGCAATGGGTTCTCGTAGTTGGATTGTAACTGGCTTTATGATGAAGTTATAAATATGTATTTCATAGTGACTAGGTTTAGTTTATCATAACTTTGTTATGGTATGACTAAAATAGACACTATGTTCAACTGCAAAATTAATGTAGATGGGTTATAACTGATGCTGGCACAGATTGGCGGGAGATATTTCTCGAGACACAAACAAGAGAACGGTAGATGATGACGATTGTGTTTTGCTCTCTAATCCCTTTTATAAACAGTGGCTAATACACGCGGGGCGAAGTGCGCGAGAGAGGGACGAAGCGGGTGCGTGGTGGCAAGGACGAGACAGAGAGCACAAGAGAGTGGGAGTTTCTGGCTATGACGTTAGAGCTGGAGGCGAAGTGCGAGACAGAGACCGAGGTTTGAAAATGGAAGACGAATTGGAAAGAGAACGGAAGTTTTCCTCCCTATATATTTTGAGTGGTTTTGATGTGGCTTAAGAAATAAAAAACTGTGACAGCATGTACAAATTGTGAGGATTTCATATCCAATATTCTGGGAGAGAATCATTATCAATGTGATGGTTCGTTCCTTTCGACTATGCATTTACTAGATATATGAGATGTTAATACTTAAAAAAAATAAAAAAAGGAAGAGGAGTACATTTAGGTTTTCCATTTAAAATTGAAATGCTTGATCAATGTAAGGTGTAAAAGAAAAATTATTTTTATAAATTAAAATTTATAAAAAAATTATTTAAAACTCTGAATTTTTTAAAATTTATTAGGATTTATAAATTAAATTATAAAAATTAATATATTTAATAATCATTACATATTTTGTGAGAATTTTGTAATTTACATTAAGTAAGACTATATTGAGGTAGATAGAAAAGATTTTGGGACCTTGCAAGGGTAGGCTTCAGAGTGATTAGCACCTTAATAGAACCAGATTTAAATCATGCGGCGAAATCCGTAAATTAAGATCATGGCTATGCATGTGAGATTGAAATGTACATGGAGATGGGGCTTGGAAATTTGCAGTTTTATATAACATAACCATTGAGGTGAAAACCATTAATTAGGATCATAATACTATATGCACCCATCAGTCACTCTATAGATTTTGTCACTAACGCCAACCCTTTCATTTTGGGTCTTGATCTCTCCGAAGGTTCAGGAGACATCGCCTTCCTTTTGCTTATGTTGTTGTTAACGTTGTTATTATTGTCGGTCGCTATGCAACTGTTAGTTGATTCATGCTCACAAGAATTGTTGAGGGATTTCAGAAGATAAGGCTGAAGCTTCTTCAAATCTGATAGCTGAAGAGGCTTCAATAGAAACTCTTCTGCCCCTCCTTCCATGCACCTATATATATATAATATTAAAATACTTAAATATTCTTTATTTTATGAAGAAATTGTCTTCCCCACGCAAGAGAAAAGCAAATGCAAAATTATTGAGGGAGGAAAAAGAAAAAGAAAAAACTCACATGCGGATTCTGGAAGGTACATTTTCTGATGACATGATCACCACCGGTACATCTTTCCAAGATGATCCCTGCAGCTGTAAGCAATGTCAACAGAAGAAAGCAGAAAATAAAAAAGAAAAATGGCAAACTTTGATCCTGAAAATTAGTTTTTCACTTCTTTTTACTGAACTTGTTGCATGCATCACTCCCTAAAAGAAGAAATGCTGTTCATAAACTTTTACTGGACAGATATATGACTGTATATAAAGAAAGCACCATATGTAAAAGCTGGTGCTCACTCTGCAAGTGAATGAACAGCATTATATAGAGATAGAGTCTTGTGCATGCATGGTAGCCCTCACATTGATTCATGGGGAAGGGAATGTTTTGGCATCTTTTCAGCGATGTTGGGGTACATGCATTAGATTCATTGATGCAAAAGAAGACAAGGGAATTTCGGGGATATGTCGGGGGAAGGGATTGTGTTGAGTTTTGACCTTGACTCGCTTAAGCAAATCATAGCCACTCATCCCTGGCATGCAGTAGTCCGTCATGATTAAGTTCACTTTCATTCCCTGCATTTCCAACGCATTGAACAGTTACAATGTTGTTATTGTTTGGGATTATTAAACATTATCTCCACTTCATTTAAAACTGAATATTAAAAAGGAAAAAAACAAAGGAAAAAGACCTTGATGGGCAAGCAAAACCAACCCATTGAAAACAAAAGAAATCGCCTACCATTTTCCCAGAAAAGAGATTTGCTGAAAAGGAGGAGTTAAATTGGTTTACAAGATAACAAAAAACTGAATCATAAACAACATATACAAGCTAATTACAGTTAAATTGAGAAAGTTCCCTCTTCTCTTGTATATTTAATTTTTTTTCATACAAATGTGACAGAAAGAATTTAAACTTAAATCCTTCTACAATACTACCAAACCCATCACCACTCCTCTCTCTCTCTCTCTCTTTTTTTTTTAAATTACACAAAAGCCACATAGATCCTTATACTTCAAGGTTTTTTGTGAAAAAATCATAAAAGCAGTCATTATTTTTTTTTTTTTTTTGGGTTGTGCAAAGGGGCTAACAGCCCATACACAGACGACTACACAGGAACGGAAATGAACCTCAAAGCAGTCATTAACTACGACTTAGCATTGATCACATAATTCAGCTGTGATCTCTCCTCTAGAGCGAAATGTACTGTATTTGGGAATGAATTATGGCACTAGAAATTTCAAGGGGTAGGATGAGTTGGATTCAAATTCATAGGCATATATCAACACAACAAAAATTAGGCAACATTATACAAAGGAGCTTTATGGTTATGATAAGATGTGCCTTCCCAAATTATCAAAAACTCTAGAGATCTGGTTTTTAATCGAACAAGCCACGCATCATCACATCTTAGGAATAAAAACTTAAAAGCAAAAACGATCCCCAAAACCATTCAATTCTCCACACTTATCAGTATGTGTGAAGGCTTGCCATTTATGAAATGATTCAGCGGTGAAGGAAAAGAAAAGGAAAAAAAAATCTAATGCTGAATCAAAATGAACAAAATTCATGCAATTCATATGAAAAAAACAAGAGTACTGGCCTTGTCTTGACATATCAAATATGATTTACTTGTTAAAATGAAAATTAAGATAGAATAGAGGCTTTCTTTTTTACTAAGAAGAAGAAGAAGACAAAAACTACCTCTTGTTGTGATGACTGAGGAGAAGAGGAGGAGGAAGAAGAAGAAGAGGATGATGACGATGATGATTCTGGTGAAGAAGTTGGGGAAGCATTATCAAGGTCATCAAGCAGACCAAGATACTTCAAAGCCTTGTCCCCAGAGTCCACACAAGTAACTGCTCAAATTATATAACAAATTAAACACTCTAAAAATCACAAATCACTGTAAATTCCAAAGATATTGATTCAAGTAGCTAACCCAAAACTATTTAGAAGAAAGGAAGAAAAAATGACAAGGCGCTCTCGCCAGCCTATGCATTTATACCTTTGTATGAAGAACCTCTGAGAAGCTTCTCCAGCAGCTTCCTGTCAATAACGCTGTCATCCACCGCCAGCACATGAAAATGCTGCTGCTCCACTTCCTCTTCCTTTTGCTGCTGCTGTTGTTGCAGCTGCTTTGGGACATCCACAATTTCTGGTGCCAACTCCATATTCTTCTGCGTTCAACTTCAGCTCCAGCTGATCAACACTCTCAAATTCTTTCTGTAAGTGACTATATGTTGCCACTGACCAGAGAAGCAGTTAATATAAATGAAACCCAGAGAGAGAAAGAGAAGAATGGAGTGAGCGAGAAAGAGAGTGGGAGGGGAGAAGAAGGAGAGAGAGAAAGAAACGTGGTGAATAATGGGAATGAGAGGTGGGTTGTGGTTGTCCCGTGGCTTTTTGTAGAAGTGGGTGTAGATGAGGAGAGGGAAAGAAAAATGAATTTGATATTTTTATGTACAGAATTTTAATAATTTTTTGAATTTAAATTATTAAATTTATTAAATATTATAAATTAAATTATAAAATTTATTAAATTTGACCATAATTTTGTATTAAGCAAGAATTTAATACTTTCAACAAAAACACTTATACTAAGAAAAAAAATTAAAAAAAAAAAAAACGAGTATTGTGTGTGTTGGTTGGCACAGTACCAGAATGGGGATAGTGAGACGTTGCTGTTTGTTTTAATTTGTGTGCGCTTTCATGCCTGGGGCTTGAGATCTCTCACTGGATTCTCCCCACCGCGTTGGTACAACCACCACACAAAACTTTCTCTCTTTCTCTCTCCTTCCCCTTTCGATTGGATTTTCTTTGATTGCTAAGGAAAATCGCAAGATTTTATCTTTGTTCCCATTTGGTCATCATGATGATGCAAATTGGAAAGGGGGTTGATTTTGGGTGTATATAGAATAAATTGGATTCGTTTATTTATTGCCTTCAAGACTTTGAAAATTTTTAATAAAGCTGCTTGCTTAACTGATTAAGCTGCTGCAATTACCTTCATCTTTTCTCAACAAACATTCTCTAGTGGCAGTTGATTATCGTCATTAATTCTGACCTTATTTCATTGGGCTTGCTGTTTACTTTTAAATAATCTGCCACCATAAAAAAATAAATATTTTTAAGGGATATTTCATTTAGAAAAAAATATTTTATATTATATTATAAAAAATTTCAGTGTTATTAAATGATAAATTGTTTAATAAAAATAAATTCTTTCAATAAATTATTTGTCAAAAATTTTTATTAACGAATTTATAATTTTTACATAAAAATTTACTTCTTGATAATATTAAAATTTTTTGTAATGTTGTATGTTATGCATATATAAGCATGTACTGGAGTTTTATAAACATTTTATAATATAATATGTAATTTAAGGGTTAATCCTATATACATGCAAAACACATAATTTGTGTGATTAATTAAAATTTTCCTAATTAATTCTAAATTACTTACATGGAGTAATTAAGATGGGAAGGTTTGTTGCAACTTTCAACAAACACTATCCTTACTTCAGCCTACTTCAGCCTATATTTTGCTAAGGAATGTAGGATATGACTCTCATTAATATCACTAAGTTATAATCATATCATAAAATAAAATAATATACATGAAGAATTTGCTAACATTAATGTTCACATGGTCTACCCTACTAGCCTATGCCAAGCTAGAAAGTCTATATTACCAAAAAAAAAACTATACTACTAGTTCAATATTAGGTAACACTTCATGGTAATTAATAGCTGTTTTATTTTTTTATTTAATACAACTTTTATAGGAGAATATCCTAAATTCCTCATGAATGAAGAATTATCTCACTTCAAATTGGAGGTCTAAATATTTAGATTTTAGAAGTGTGTAAAGTTGTCAGATTTAAGAAATGGAGAAAGATTTTTCAGAAGAAAAAAAGTTGAAAACATAGATTGGGTTTAAGTTGAAAATAGATGATTAAGAATTTGCAGAAAATGGTGAAATAAACTTGACTAAGCAAAGTACTATTGTTGGATTTGATCCAGCAGTCCATGGAATTGTTGGCAAGTTCATGTTATTTGAGTAGTATTGCAAGAGAATCCTCTTAACTGTATCTATTAAAAAAAGGAAATTTGGTCATAGATGGAAGAAGACAAGAGGTGGTTATAGTTGTGATAATTTATCTAATGTTAGCTAGCAAGTTTGCACCCAAAATTACGCAAACGGCCATAACAAAATCTTGGGGAAATCCCACCCAAATTCACACAAAAGGCATTTGCTTACCTGAATTTGGACGCAATCTTGACAATGCCTGAAAGGCTGAGACCTGACCGGCTGACCCCCCAATCAAAAAGTGAGATCTCCAGTCCATCAGCAATTTAGACTAAGAAGAGTAATTTATTCGAATATTACTATGCAATTATTAGAATTTTAAGGACTGAAAAGGGAAACTAAAAAAGAAAAGCAAACCAGAAATGCTACTGTTGCAAAGGGACCACTGTTTGAGAAATGTCACAAAATACAAGAGAGAAACCATTAACTAATTTCGTATGAAACTTTTTACGTGGATTCACAAAACTCTTAATAGTAACGGAGGGGACAAGAAATAAATAAAGGTTGTAGTTGGGACCAAAAGCGGACCCAACGAAGCAAATATTTTGGAAATCTTATGTGGGTCCAAGAAAATACAATCTTTTGTGGGGCCCGCTTTCCCTTCTGCTATAGATCTCCCATATTTCGAATCTGTTCCCATCGAGGGTGTCCAAGGCAGAAAGTCTTTCCTTTGGGAGCCAGATTGTTCAAAATTCTTTTTTAACACTCGAGTGTAGGGCCCAATGCCTGTCTGCCACGTGTTGGTCCTTTTATGTGTAGACCTAATCATACGTCTGACAATGGCGACAGCGTTTCTAACGTGGTTGCACATGAACCGTCAGATCACATCACTGTCATGTACAATGATATATCTACTCGGCTTCTTTTCCTCGGTCACTTTTTTATTTTTCACGTTGAGGTAATTCCACTTTGCTTTTCTTTGTGGTTTGTTATGTGCGGTGTTCTCTTGGGACAATCCATCAGTATGTCCAAGAAAGGCTGTATGCCACACGGAACACACAAATTATAAATCGAGCTTTATGCCGTGCTCCGGCTAAGATTAGGATAGCATAAGCTGCTCCAAGTTGACATCCAATCATTGTCGGACATGTGCGCTCTTATACCGTTGGAGAGTAAGGTTTCGCACGTATGAAGTTTTATAAAATTTTAGTTGAGTATGATAAAATTAAATTCATAAAATTTTGATATAAATCCGATTGATTATATGAACAGATCTAAATGTATGGACGGATTTTACATGTGTGTTGTGTGATTGAACCAAGTTTAAATCAAATTTGACCAAAGTTATGTAACCTATTACCAATCAATGTGCGATAATGCAAACCACAAACCTGTTAGGTTCAAATTTTTTACACACCTCTAACAAGAAACCAAAGGTAAATGGGTAATTATAAAAAATTTATTTTACAATATTTAAAATGAATATGCTAACATTATTAATGATGTAATGGTATTTTGTTATTATTTTAAGTTTTTTTTAAATTTAAACTTAAAATATTTTTATTATTAAAAAAATAAATTAAGCGTGTATAAATTATAAATAAAAATTGACAATGTTATGTGTGCTTGACATAACATTTGTTTATAATATTTTTATTTTTATACTTATAATTTTATTTATAATTATAATTATAATTATTTTTTAATTTTTAATTTTTTAATTTTATTTTTAATATTTTTTACTTCAGCATTGGGACAACAACATTGTCCCAACGTTTCTCATTTGTTTATTATTGGTCCTAAAGTAGTATTCGGATCTATATATAGATTGGCGTGATAGCACACATCCTTCTTCCGTTGTCACCATATTGGAATTGTCTTTTGTAAGGAGCAACGTGAATATATGGAAGTTTGTTGGCATATAGGTTGAGAAACAAATGATGTGATGAAATTTGATACGCTTTTGAAGGTGGAATAATTCAAGGTTGCTTGCGTGATGAAAAGGATCGAATTACATAGGAAAAGGGGGAGCCGTGAAGCACCCAAAGTCCAAATTCATGCCTAATCCAACACATAAATACAAAAGTGACGAAGCATGGGGACAAATACAAATAAAAACAAACAATCTAAACCATATCAAGAAAAGGCCGATCCAAAGATTTCCTCCACACTTATCATTGATGCTACACAAATCCCTTTTCATATCAAGAAAAATAGAACCAAACAATGAACTCTTTCTAACTATAAAATTGTATTCTTAATGATATCAGCTTACTAATTTTTTTTTTAAAAAATAATTAATTTTGCACTTAGCAAACTTATAGAATGTACTTATTATCAGTTGATGTAATGGGTTTCACATGGAAGAGATTATTCAATAGTTTGAATATACTATGTGACACATATTATATTTACATGATTTTTATTTGCTACAATTGTCATTTACGATATTATATTAATAATTTATTATTGTGTTGATATATTACATCACTTATACAATTTAGTATACTAAAATTACTTAATTTTCTTTTTAATAGTGATAAGTGAGTTTTATGATAGTTTTTAATATAACATTATTAAAACCTTTTTAATTTTTCTTTGGGTCTACTAATAAGTTATTCTTAAGTCAAATTTTTTTTTTAAAAAAAAGAAAGAAAGAAAAACTTTGTCATTCCACTTAAAGCAATTATATTTCGTGCAGAAATATCTTTGTTCTCTTAATCATGTCAGTGTCAATGGTCAAAATTTTACTAATTGCCATAAATTCAAAGTCAATGTAAAGGCAATTGGAATTTCAGCTAGGCTGTCCCAAATCATTGTATATATGGAGGCTATTTCTGACGATAAAATTGATATTTTCATAATTTTTTATATTTGATGTTTACATCTTTTAAGTTGGTTCTAGATGAGTCTTTGTTTTCTTAAATTTTATATATAATAAATTTAATAATTTAAAATTTATATTAGAATAACTAAATAAAAATAATGAAACTCTTTTGACTGTATATAAATTAGACTTGCATGCCCTATGTTTTGATAAGATAAGATTAGACCGGGCAGTGATTAATAAATACCAAATCATATAGAATCAACTTAACCAAAAAAAAATCAAATTATTGTATACATGAAGGCTATTTCCGTCAAATACTGTTAAAAATACACATTAATTTTATATTTTTTTAAAATTTCTCCACCCACGTAATAATATCATTTTCGATTTCTGCCAATTGACCAAGGTGACAGTTTTGTAGATACCCGTGACGGCCATCGACCCATTTGAATAAATTAACTAACGGCCAAAACGACACCAGTGCATCCAATGGGAGGTTAACCGCCGGCAACGTTAACAAATTTAGAAATCATATTTTAACACCCTAAAATTTACTTAATTCTTATAATTATTTTTATGAATAATTAATTTTTATAATTTTATAATTTAATTTATTAAATTTAATAAATATACTAATCTAAATTTTATGAAGTGATGAGGTTATATGAAATAAAAGTATAAAAATAAAATAATTATTTAAAATTAATTATTCTCAAATCAAATTTGCAATGGACTTTTATGATACTTCTAGTATTTTTTTTTTAAATTATTTATATTTAGGGAAGATATTAAACAGATTTTGATACCTGTCCACATCAATAAGTTATTGGATACAATTATATAAAATTTTTCTTTTAACTTATAAAAATATTTTTTGGATAAAAGTACAAATGTTTTGTTGTCAAAAGTTGAAGACTATATTCGGAGTGTAGAAACCACTTAACTGCACCTTACCCCTCTTAATAAAATTTTTTTTTACCAAACTCAATACAATATATTTAAAAATTTTAATTATTTATTAATTATATTAAATTTTGTTAGTTATAAAAATTTTTAATTATGTTTTCTTAAACACATATAAACTTTAAACTTAAACCTTAATAAAGCATATACCTTAAAATTAAACCTCCAACCTCATAAACCTAAAACTAAATTTCAAATCATATATCCTACAACCAAATCTCAAATCACACACACTAAAACTAATCTTCAAACTATAAACTCTAAAACTAAATTCTAAATTATTAACACTAAAATTGATGTCCTTCTCTAAAAATGAATTTATACGATTTTATGTAAATTTATACAATAAAAGTACATAATTACTAAAAAGAAATAATTTATTTTTTCTTATTCAATCAATCATTTATCAAATTATATTAATAAATAAAATTATTTAAAAAAGGTCACCAATTACTAAGAACTTACCTGCTTGAAAGGAAAAAATAAAAAAGCAAACTCATTTAAGTCTTACAAGGTCACACCCGTAGATAATGCATTGTTTTCAAAAGGAGAAAAAGCCACCTTGAATGTATCTGATTTAGCTTTAGGTAATCTTTCCTTTGCATGCAAAATTCCACACCTGATGTTAAAGCAAATTAAAGTGTGTTCGCCTTGTTTAATCAAACTTCCTCTGCCCCTTCCCTAAAGCAACTGAACAGCTGATCTTTTATTTTTATTCATTTTGACTTAACCAACAACTTGTGGGACCATTTCTCACAAGAAATTAAGGACAATCTTGACCCATTATTACCTTAATAAGGGCATACCCGAATCATGGGAGATTTCACTAGATTTAGCTGGTGGGGTCCACCAGATTTGGTTCATATCCCTTTGGTTCTTTCGTTGCAACCGTAGCCAAATTTCCAAAGGGATGGCCCAACCAACCCCTGCAGCCATTAACAATGCTTCATCCCTCCCCTGCCGTAGTTTCTTGGTCAACTAAACAAAGATTATTTGTATTACAAATACCAACTGTCGCAATTTAAAATTGCCACTTTTCCAATTAAAAAAGCGAAAGATCATGCGTACTAGGATTCCTTTTGATTTCTTTACGATCTGCTTTCTTTCTCCAATTGACAAAGAAAAGGTCTGGTTTCGTGGTAGTAATAGCTAACTAAACAGCTTTGTGATAGCTAATTTGTTAATGCAAGGGAGGATAAGGACTCCTTGGAGTGTAGCAAGAAGCACATCTAATTAGATGGGTGCATACTGCCCTTAACATGAGCAAGTACCCCACGATATAATAATCATACAAAAGGAAGAATCTTTCTGCTCTTAGGAAAAACTCTTTTACAAAATGTCTATTTACTTCAATATTTTTTATATTTTAAGAATATTAGTCTTCGTCTAATAGGACGAAAGATATAACAAATTGAGTAGACCTAGACTATGACAATGATAATTAAAATGTCAATGTTTTAGTATAGTACAATGGCATAGTCTCGTAGAGATTTGAACTTGTAACAATCTCACCATCAACACATTTTTAATGACTTTAACATTTAGCATGGTTTATTGAGTTACGCATCATCATTGAAGATGTCGTGTTTGAAACCTTGACAAAGCCCACCAAAATTGAAACTCATGGGAAAGGAACATAGTTTTCACAGTAAAGGTCCCCCCCTCCATAAACTGCGACACATAAAAGGAAAAAGATGCGAAGATAACAAAGAGAGGACCTCAACAGGGGTCCCCTTCACTAATGTGATTATATTGGAGTTTGCCAAAATTAAATGGACAGCCTCGCTACCCACATGCCACCTTGCCGCTCCATATCTATGTCTCCAAGTTAAAGCAGAATTTGCGCTTGGCCCACATCAATATCACACCAAAGCAATCTAAATCTAGACATTAGATATTTAGTCCTTCAAAAAATCTAATTTTTATTAAATTTGTTATATCAAATGCTCATAAAATAAATTGTAATTTGTTAATATGTTAGATTTTATAGTTTAATTTATAAAATTTAATAATATCAATTTTTATAAAATAATTATTTCAAAATTTTAGTTTTTGAAAATATTATTACTGATAGTTTTCAAACTTTTAAAAAAAAAAAGTTGGTCACATGTTTTCCAGTCGACAATTATAAAGACTTGTAAGTGCTTTGCAATTTTCTCATTCAAAAGCCAAAATTGGTGTTAAAAGATGATATGTACATCGAAAGAGTGATGTAGACACAAGCAAAACCCATACGTTTATATAAAGAAAAATTAATGTTTCTATACTATATATTTATTTTATATATAATCTAATTTAAATAATTAAATTTCAATTATTTCATTTTTGATAAATTATTAATTATTTTAATTTAAAGAAATTTATATAGAATAATTATAAAATATTAATAATCTTATATACCTATTTTACTTTTACATTAGTTGATCACTTGTTTCTAGAATAGTCAATTTTGGTTCAGACTGCCTGGGTCGCCTTAAACCGCTGAAAAAAATGAAAGATTAGGTTCTTAAACATTCAGATTGAAAAAATCTAGACTTTTGAAAGATTAGGTTCTTAAACATTCAGATTGAAAAAATCTAGACTTTTCTTACCTGACCCAATCAGTCCTAAGCCAGCACACCTCTTTCTTTTTTTTTAACTCAAACTCCTCTCTTCTCTTAAGATAATGTAATGGACAAAATTATCCTTAATGAATTAATAAAAAATTTTATAAGTTTATAATTATTTTAATAATTTAAAATTTTTAAATATAAAAAATTATGTTAATTTATAATTTAAGTTTAAATTTAAATTTAAATATAAATTCAAGGTTAATTAGTTTATCCACCAACTTGTAGAGTCGGGTTAAGTTAAAAATTTTTTGATTCAGAAAAATTCAAACCTTTTCTTTGGCCTAGACCGACCTAGGCTGGCTCGGTTTATTTGGCAGCTTTACTTGTTTCATCTTTTCAATGCAACTCTTCAGGTAAGTAATTTCTCTATTTGGTTTATATTGGGGTTTCAAAGTTAAGGGTAGTCAGTGAGCAAAAAAAAAAAAAAGAGTTAAAGAAATAGTGAAAAAACAAAATGAGACTCATAATTAGAATTCCATCTCTGTTCTTGCAGTTTTATTTAAAGTCTTACAGAATCCCCAAAATATAAAGATTCATTTTCACTATTTCTACCTCCCAAAGTCACAAGTAGGATCAAGCCCACCTTTAGGGATTTAAAGTTCAAGAAATATAATTAGAGAAAGATAAAAAAAAAAAAAAATGAGAGAATTGAAATATTAGTAAAAAATAAACCAAAAAAATGTAAAGAGAAAAAAAATTATCAAAATTTAAAAATAGTAAAATTTGAGGATCCAAATGCATCCCAAATAGGATATCCATTTGTCTGCACAAGAGTGCCCCATGACTTATGTTACCAACTTACCACATGCATAGGCTATCCATCTTTGTCATATGACTGAATGAATCCGAAGGTTGATTTGTGGCTGCTACACATACTTTTGAAGGCAACGTTGCGATCAGCATTGAAATGAAAGGTGCAAGTATTGTAGATGTTGAATGTCCATAGAGACTGCATATATAGTACATACTGCCCATGATTCCTTTCAAGTTTCATGCGCCTCTCCTCTCAGGACCTTTTCACAGGGACCTTGCACGAAATAAGACACGTCTAACTGAGGATCTGAAACACGGCAGAACACACATGCTAAACTCTGCATGCACACTCCTTTTCTTTTGATTATACTCTACAGTCTACATCATATAATGTTTTGGCTATTTACAAATCTATCAGAATCCTTTCACTTTTAGATATTAACATCATTGTGGTTTTGTTTTTATCTTTCTTTTCTTACAACAAGTTTGTTCAATAAATCTTAATAAATAAAAATAAGGAAAACATAAATATAAATAAAGATTATTTTAATATTCTAAATTTAATAATCCAAAATTCTCACAAATCTAGCCATTATTTATATGTATGAAATAGGAATAAATTTATTAATTTAGTACAAATGAGATATGTAGTGAACAAGAAATAATTTAGCTAATAAAATTTAAAATATTTTATTTATAAATCTTAAACTTAAATTCCCACAAATTTAAAATCTTCGCATGTAACTTCTTTTTTCTCTGCTCAAATTGTTCCTTCTCAAACCTCTTCTCTCACTCTCTATATATGGGAAGGGATCCAAATTAAGTCTAATTAGAAAAATAAAAATATAAAACACACATTATGTTCAAAAATTATTATAGTAAAAAATTGTTAAAGTATCCAAATTTAAGCAAGGATGAGTGTTGGCTGGGGTGGAATGGGTTAGGGGGAAAATGTGCCAAACCATTTGAAATTGACCATTTATTAGGTTGCTTCAACTGTGGCTAGTGTAATCCTTTAAACCAAAACTTTGGGTTCAAATGGCTCAGTTCTATTTGTATGTATTAGCTTAGGTTAGGATGGATTAGGATTTGCTATTGGGGGTTAGAGAAGAAGGCTCAACCTAAATTTTGTGATAATTAAACCCAATTAATTAGAATTAAAATTTAATTATTTATTATATCAAAATATCAAAGGATAAATTGAGCAATTCATAATGATAATTTTGATATAATACAAAAAATATTTAAGAAAGATAATAATTACAAATAAAATTCAAATAACTATATTTTTTTTATAGAGTAGGATAAAAAATTAGTTTTGATATATCCCATAACAAGTATATAAAAACCTTTAAACAAAATTATTCAATTGACCTGATAGAGGTATGAGTTCACCTCAATAGTACAAGTGGGGAATGGTTAAGCCCTAATGAGAAACAACATCGTTTTTCATCCTCTATGTGTATGTGTATGTTCAAGTTGCCGCGCCAATCCAAGGTCTAAGAAATCCAAAGCCAATTCCACCTGGTTTAACATATCTAGAACAAAACTATGCACTTCACTTATTTTACTCTAACCTAACTCAAACTAAAACTTACTTTTTCATGGTTTAGGTCAGGTTTAACTATGTTTTTCTCCATCCCTAAATTTAAGTATGGATGAATTCACGCAAAGGTTGGTCATCTCACTGTAAGTGGGAGCAATGAAATATACATTTCGGCTTATAGGTTGTTAATTTTTATAAATTTTATAGTTTAATTTATGAGATTTGAATTTAAAAGTAAAATATAAAAAATACTCAAAACATAGTTATAGTATTATATTTTGTATTTTGTCAAAATGTTCAAAAAATAAAATATATTTTTAGTACTTGTTTGTATTTTGTAAAGAATTCATAAATTATAAAAACTTTTACATGAGATCATTTTTACATATGGGACCAAACATGAATTTCAAAAAGAACTAAATTTCATTACTTAATTAATAAGGGTATATTAACAAATTGCAGTAAATTTATTACTTAATTATAGGTATTTTTTAATTTGTATTGCATAGTGTATTTATAAGATACAAGAGAGGTTAGTATTTGTTTTAAAAATATAAGAGAATTTGTGTAAAAAGTATAAAATAGAGGAGATGTTAGAGTAATTATTTTAAATTTAATAATTTAAATTTTATAAAATAAAAAATTGACTAAAATATATATATATATATAAGAATTGGAAGTTTAATTTCTTAATTTTTTTTATTTCTTGACTTTTATGACTCTTTATTTATTATACTCTATTTTACATAAATATCTAATATATATCCTATTTTTTCTTATTATTTTTTTCATTTTAAATTTATCTCTACTTTTAACATAAATTATCTTTAATTTCTAAAATTAAAAATTAAAAAGTCTTAATTCCTGAAAATAGAAAAATTGATGGGTTATAAGTGCACATAGTTCGAGAAATGAAAATTAGTGGATTGCTGGATGAATGAAAAGGTACAAAGAAACTGACTTTATTTGCAAATAGGATCTTCTTCGAATCCGTGAATGCTTTCAGCACATGATGATGGCTATCACACATGTTTAGATCCCCATCATGCCCATAGGCATCCAACATTTTGAGCGTGACAATCCCTCCACTTCATTCACCCCCACTTTTCAACCACAGCCTCACCACACCTTTTATCATATTTTCAACACATGGTCGACAATCCCCACGCAATTTACCTACACCCGCTGCTTACCACTTTACGTTTTTGTTTGGGTATGAAAAATGACATCATGCAAGCCAGCAACAAATATATATTTTTTTAAATTTTATGTATAAAAAAATATTGTTAAGATAGATAAAATTTATTTTAATAATTTTTATATTTTAAAAAATTAATTTTTAACTTTCAATAAAAGAATTAAAAAAATTAATCATATCTTAGTATTGTTTTGATATTATTTTGTTCAAAACATTCAAGCAAACGAAACGAAACGTTTTGATAGTTTTGATTTGGATCTTTTGAAATAAAAAAGTTTAATATTGGGGAAAATTAAAAATATATACGTATCAATATCATCACAATGGTAAGATACATATATATATATATATATATATATATATAATACTTTTATATTAATATTCTGTCGTTATAAAACTAAAAATTAAAATTCTTTTTTTCATTGTGATTCTACCCTTTGTATTACATTTACAGCCAAGTCCAATTCATTTTCATTATTTTTTAATTAATTTATTCAAAATATTAAATCTAATTTTACTATTTTTACTATATTGTCTATTAAATATGTTAAATTTATAATTTAATTTATAAAATTTAATAAATTTTTATAATTTAAATTTTAAATTTAATAAAATTTTATATATAAAAATACTAGTACTGAATTAATTTTTCACTTGTTATAGAAAGTACCTATATATATATATATATATTTTTTTTTGGGTTGATAAAGTACCTATATTTTCTCCATTGATACGATACATGGATGCAGTCCACTGCCACAATGAGAAAGGCCTAACTGTTTATGGGTCTAAACATCGACCTGGGCTTAAATCTTTTTGAGTCTAGACCTCAGTCAAGGAAATTGTCCTTATATGAGCCGAGTGCACCAAAGTTGCCGAAGAGAAAACAACGTAGGAACAACTTCAATTTAGCTTAATTTATAAAAATAATTATTCATAAATAATTTTTATAAATTAAACTAGAGTTCTCCTAATATTCTCCCTCTTTTTTTTTTTTTTTTTACATTTTCGTTGTAACTTAGTAAATTTCAGTTTGGATATAAAAGAATATAATATTTTTCTTAAATTTAAGAAATTGATTTGTTATTTTTATAAATAAAATTATATTAAATCATTATTTAAAAATTAAATTATTAAATTTTATAAACCAAATTATAAAATAAAAAATCAAATAATTACAGGCTATTTGTGACAATTGTGTAGAGTTTATTTTGGTGAGTTTGTAATCTTCCAACCAAAATAGGAAAAAACAAATGGGAGGTTATGTAGCTCACTAGAGGTGGTTTTTTTATCCGTCTTTCTATAAAACATCTTTTCTCATATCTTTTTTTTTTTATAAAATACTTATATTTAATAATATAAATTATTTCATAATTTAATAAATGTGTATGATAGGAATACGTACTCGTATCTTACAATTAGGGAGTGGGTTGAACAGTGTCCCTGTTCAGGCCCTCTCTGATTATACTGTCAAGAGTATATATGTTATGCCTAATCTTAACAGCACTCGTGTGTCTTATAACTTTGACTGTCTAAATTCTAGTCGATACATACAATGTCGGTTAGTACTGATTGGCTTTGCGGTTAAATTAATAGTTAATAGTTAGTAAAGGAAATGGGAGCAATTATTAAAGAGAGTAAAAGAAAACTGAGAGAGATTATTAAAGGTTAAAAAATTATTAATAAATTATTAATATAATAATTATTGTTTGTGTTATAAGTTAAATAATTTAAAATAAAAAATTAAAATTTGAGCCTTAAAATTTTACTTATAAAAATAAATTATTAGCAATTAATTTTTAATATAAATTAATTTTATATTAAATAATAAGGTTAAAATATTATGTAAAAAAAATTATTAAGACCCATTTAAAAAATTAACTAAAATTTTAAATTGCATGAATCTCAATTGTAGGAAATCCCACCTCATTAACAGTGGTAGTGAGCTTTGGTTGATGTGGCGGTGGCTGTTGGTTAGGAGTTAGAACCGTTAGTGATTAGACAGAAATCACAGAACAGAATTTGGGCCAATCCTCTGTGTGCGTACACATCAACATTCTCCCTGTAACTCTCCGTTCGGTGATTTTCTTTATTCCCTCCCATCCGGTAACAGTGGTACAGATATGTATTTTTTTTGTTCAAAAATTTGTGAAAATATTTTTAATTTAAATATAAAAATAAATTCTGATAAATATATATATATATACATACTTTTTTATTGAACTAAATAAATAAGATCTAAAGTTTGGATGCAAATTCTTTCCCGGTAAGGCCTATCCCACTCTGTTTGTCTCCGCGGGCTTCTTTGGCATTCAAGGTAAGATTTGAATGTCTGATTCTGATAGGTTTGGCTGCATTTTCTCAGGAAAATCCTAGTCTGACACTTTCCTAATTTATTCAAAGGGCTTAAAAAAATCTTAAACTTAGGCTTTACACTGCATTAATGTAGCAGGAAAACGATCTTAGTTTCCGAAAACGACGGTGGCTTTTCCTCTCATGAAGCGATCAAATACACTGTAATTTAAGGCCACCTACTTCTTCGGCTACAAATTCATCATGCTTTCTCATTTATTTATTTTTTAATAGTGCGCATTTCTAGCCAGCTGTTTTGAATTTGTATCATACAGAAATTCAAGGCTTCGACCTTCCCTAATGTGCCCTTCACTTTCAGAACGGTGAAGGATTTGGATTGCGGGAACTGTGATGGTCTTAGACCACCCACAACCATAAATTTCAAGTTAAAAGGCGTCCGCACTGCAAAATAGTGTCGCTTTGCACACCATTTTGCCGTGAGAGCCAGCGACTCGCATAATGGTGCTGAATCACTGAAGAAGTTGGGACTCAGCGACGCAGAATGCGAAGCTGCAGTTGTAGCGGGAAACGTGCTTGAGACGCCACCGGTGCCACCTAAGCCAGCGCTGCCAGCTGGAACTCCGGTGGTCCCTTCACTTGTGAGTGTGGAATTCGACTCAATTGTCACTTTAGTACTTGTGGAATGAAATTGCCAGAAAGATATAACCTGAGATGCCGTTCTTCCCTGTGGATATGAGATTCATTGAATTGTTAGGTTTTAAAATGTCACGTTACACTGGGGGGACGAATTAAGCATACTATTTGAGTTTGATTTAAGTTTACTGGTTAATGTTACTGAAACTTCTGCATTGTGATTGGTGGTTGGTGCATCTTGCTCATCACTGATTGTTTTTGGGTTAGTTACTTCATAGGCACCCTCGTTGCAACCGGAACTCACCAGCACTTCCAGCAGCTTTTCAGGAAACAAATTTGTCACCGGTAAATTTTGTGTATCCACTTTTTGTTCACGAAGGTTGGTCTTTGCACCCGAAGCTATCTTAATAGTTGATAATTGTGGTTCATACACAGTTTTTTACTTGTAGGCAGTATAATATGCCCATGCTATTTTGATCTGGATTATTAGAACATCTGAACTTGCAGGGGAGGAAGACACACCAATTGGGGTCATGCCTGGATGTGATAGGCTTGGATGAAGGCATGGACTTTTGGAGGAGGTTTTTATCTGCCTTAAAATCTGTGTCTCTTGCACATATATCACGTAACATATATGTTACTCATTTCAAAAGTTTGAATCTCGTGTTGAAACCTTGTAATTTAAAGAACTATATTTAATGTTAGGCATCAGAGGTTTGTAGCTCATATCAATTTGGTCAAGGGATTTAAATGAATTTGATGGTTCGTTTTGGTCTCAAACTTGTTTGAATCATGACGTGCTGGAGATAGTTTGTAGATTTTGGATTAGGGTGTTTGACTTCCTGTGCTGAATCTACCCGTTATGTTGCTAGTTTACTCAATCAATTGGAGATTTTAATTAGTAGTAAAGTAAATGTTGTGTATTTCAGGTTGCAAAGGCATGGGATGTTGGTGTTAATACTGTGGTGCTTGTCCCTAAAGTTCTGGATGCTTTGAAGGTTTTCTTTTCTTTCCTAGTTACAGTAAGCTTTCTGTAGCGTGACTGCCATCTAGTATAACAGGTTTTACCCTTCAGTCTTCCACAGGAGATGAAGTATACAAAGAAAATGGTTTAGTGGGCCAGGCGATATGTCTGCTTAAGGATAAATACTCTGATCTTGTACGTAGTTATAATTTCCTTGGTCTGGGTATAGCATATCTTCTGGTGCATGTGCATGATTAGGTTTGTTACTCTTTCTCATTCAATCTTCCTTCAGGCTATCTATACAGATGTTCCTTTAGATCCTTATTCATCTGATGGGCATTATAGTATAGTCAGAGAAGATGGTGTGCTGTTAAAATTGTCTATTTCCCTTGATGGTCAGAAATCTGATAAGTAAAAAAATTGTAGTTGTCTAAATATGATTTTATAAATATTAAGATTATCATACTCACAAATTTGCATGCATCAAAGACTATATTGCCATTTGCATTTATGGATGGAAATTTAATAAATCGGTTAGAGGAGGCATTGCTGTTGCCTTGGGACACTGGGAACTAATATTTAATAGATAATGCTCTTAAACACTCACTGAACATGATTTATTGGTTTTAGTAATTCATAAGAATACCAAATTCCAGGTTTTCATGCAAGGGAATGTAGTGTTACACTGAGAAAAACGTCTGATAGGGATCCTATCTTTGACTTGGCAGATTAATTGCTTGACAAGTTCACAGTTCCAGTTGCACGGGAGGGTGCAAGACTGCAAGTTTTATATTCTTCAAATTAATCAGAAAATAAGGAAAGCTATATTTAAGTTGCTATACTAGTATAAGGAACATTCATTTTGTGATCGATATAGTTTGTTTTCTGGAAGGGTATTCAATTCTAATTATATGCTAACTTTAGTACTTGCTGCCGCCCAATAAAATTCAATAATTCTTAAGACAGTTAGAGTTTGAACCTGTGGATGTCTTAGAAGTATAATGTCAATTTTATTATTCTGGAGTAAATAGGAAGAAAAGTTGAACTAGTAATTGTCATGACAGGAGATGAAAGGAAAGCCATGGGAGGATTAGAAGTATCTGCAGGAAAATCAGCACAAGTTTCTGAGAATTTTCAAGGAAGGAAGTTCATTTAGTTGTTGACCTTTTTCTGTATGTATTGGCTTTAATGTCTTCATTAAGACAATGAAACTTCTAAATCATGACAGCAATGAAAATCTATCCCTGAATTAGTGGCTGCCTTAAAATGCTTTTTGGTGTCCTATTTATTCTTCGATCAAGAAGAAAAATGCAAGCTTGCCAGCCATTTACATTTCTAATTTGTTGCACAATTTCTTTAATAAATCAACTTTGGTTTGTGAAAGACTGAAAGCCATTCTGCATGATTCAAGCACTTCTTCAAGTAAGGGGTCTTTTTTTCATTTACAGTAATTGAAGTACTGATTGCAATATATATCCTTGATATCATGTAGAAGTTATTATGAATGATGGGGCGGTTCATCAATTATGTAAACAAGTTGTAGCCCAGGTAACTTTGTGTCTTGCCCTGTAGTTTTCTATCTTGTGCAGATATCATATATGTTATGGGTTTTCTGAGTTTATTGTTCCTATGTTATATATAACATCCTATAGCCTTTGAAGCTTCATTTACCTTCACATTGCATCTGCTAATATTTACCCCTGTTAATAGAATGTTCTTCTTAGAAAATTGAATATGGTCAATTTTAAGAGATAAAAGCTTACATTATTTATGATATATAATTGACTAGTATGATTGGAAAAACATGTCTCCATGTTATAAACCAAAAAAAATAAAAATGCTGAATGGTAGTTGGTAATTGATAATAAAATACTAAAGATTTCAGGGCTGGTTAATAGTTGAGTATTGTTAATGGAGGATGTCATCTTATGCTGTTATGCTCTCCACTTGCAAGGTATACTTCTACACTACTAAACCCGTCCAAAGTTCATTTATTTTTTGTTTCCCTTCATTTGCTGTTACTTCTTCAAAAAGGCCCGGGCAGGAGCAGATGTCAGTCCTAGTGAGATGATGGATGGTCGTGTAGGAGCAATGGGGCTGCCCTTGATGCTGAAGGCTTTCATCATGTGTCTATAATGTCCTATACAACAACGTAATTAATTTGCCTGACAATTTCCTTTTGCTTCTTATATTGTCAGTTTACACTTTACAGGTATGAATTGTAAGATTGCTGAAATTTAGTCAGTAATGGAGATGTAAAGGTGTATTCAAAATTTGGAAATCTGAAAGAATATTTGAAAACAACGATATACTGGGCAGTGGGCACCAAGAAATCTATTTTTTTATTCATCTGTTCACCAATTTTTTATGAGAATGTGTTAATGAAGGATCTAGACTTAAAATTAATCAACATCTATCTGTTGGGGTTCGGGGTGTTGAACGAGTTGATTGTGTACAATTTCATACCATCTATCTATCCTGACTTAGTGCTTGGCATATTGATTCATTTTATACATTTGATACTAGTTATATTATTCTCGTACTCCGGGAATGCAATCTTATCCCCCTTACTGCCATAGCCGATGCATTTCAAACCATTTGATATATGCATCTTCTTCAGGCCATTACACATTGTTACTACTTAACACTTGTTAGTTACTTAGTTTCTTTGATGACAAACCTATTTTGTAATGAAAGAATTGCTTTGGCGGTTGTCATTTGCAGTCCTTTTTTTATTTGGTATATAACTTTCAGTCCTAAACCAGGTCATTTTTGTTGTTGCCAACAGGTATGCGATTTCATTTTATGCTCCGTGTAGAGAAGCACTGGACTCAAATCCACGATTTGGGGACAAAAAGAAGTACGTGTTTTCCTGAGGTTGAACTTACTTTCATATATCTAATCCAATTTACATTGATGATGTTGACTTTGCTCATAAAATTGTCAGGCTAAACACAAGTTATCAGATGACCCAGGCAAATCAGAGAGGCTCTAACTGAGATGCGGGAAGATGAGTCAGAAGGAGTTGATATTCTCTTGGTGAAACCCGGCCTTCCTTATTTGGATATCATAAGGCTGCTTCGGGATAATTCTCCTTTGTAGTTGCAGCATATCAGGTTCTTCTCTGGCTCATTCTATATAGCACCAAGGCTGAAGATTTCTGATAAAATAAATGATCAAATAAATTGATTTTAATTAATGATGCTGCATTAAGCTAACCAGAATTGTGTTGCTTTCACAGTTATCGTTCTTATGCTCAGAATTACACATCATCAAATTCCTATTCCATTTTCAAAATCGATTGAATGGAAATATGTTTCTATAATAGTAATTAACTTTGGCCTTGCTTTGTGCTCCTACTCTCTTAATTTGGGATCTGAACTCTATTGGCTCTGAGAATGGTTTATATTAAATGTCAAAATTTAAACTAGGAAATGATAAAGATGATGAATAAATTTGCTTCATATGCTAGTTTATTTGAAAGATTATGTGGAGTTATTAGGTATTACGTTCTTGCTGTTCTTCAGAAGATTACTGTTAGGGACCAAGGGGGAAAAGAGTCACACATTGACTAGAAATGGGAAATGTGGGCTGCTTATAAAGGTTTAGCACCTTCACCTCATTAGCTAGCTTTTGGGGATGAGTTCTATTAAGCCTGAGTATCCTACCAATTGTTACCAGAACATGAATCACTGCTCCGACTTCTCAGGGGTTTGGGTAAGGGCACCTTATCCAAAGTTTATCCTTTGAGGTTTCCAAGGTGGTATGAGGTTGAAAGGATGGCTGCCTAAGATTGCCCCGCCAGGACATCAGCAAGTTAAGGTGGGGAAAAGTGTTAGGGATCAAGGGGGGAAAAAGTCCCACGTTGATTAGAAATTGTAGGTGTAGGTGTTTATAAGGGCTTAGCACTCTCACCTCATGAGCTAACTTTGGGAAATGAGTTCTATTAAACCCGAGTAACCTACCAACTAGCTAGCTTTTGGAGAAGAGTTCTACCAAGTAACCTACCAATTACTCAACCTTTCCATCCTTGCGTGGGCCCATCCCTCACTCTGTCTTTCTGGGCAATGGGGCTGGGCTGTAGATGATGGAAGATGTATTGTAATGTGAAGTACTGCAGCACTTTATTAAAAATGGAGACGGTCAAAAATATATTTTGTTCAATAAAGATTTATTGATGCAGTAAAGCTTGATGTCGTGAACTACTGTGTTTATGAAGTTGTGAATATGTAGCACGTGTATCATACAGTCACTCAGATGTAAAAGAAAAGCTCTATGTTTTCATTTGAAAGAGAAGGTATTCCTCCGGATTGTGAAAACATGTCCCTTTTTGTTCTCCAACGTCCCCCATCTCAGTTACTTCTAATCATATTTAATTCACGGAAAAGGTTTCTGGTAAATACTCCATGATAAAAGCTGGTGGTGCACTCAAAATGATTGACGAAGAAAGGGTTATGATGGAGTCACTACTGTGCCTACGACGGGCTGGTGCTGACATCATCCGTACATATTTTTCTCTACAAGCTGTGAGACGTTTGTGCGCACAAAGGAGGTGAGATTCTTTGATTAGGTTGGAAAGCTCAAAGGAGTTCACCAGTATGCAGCAATAAATCATGCTAAAATATTTTATGGTAAGCTTTACTTGTTGACTAATAGCCAATTGTTGTTATTTAGATAAAATAATGTGTTTATCCAGAAATTATTGTCTTATAATGTAGTGTATTTTGTGCCGGAATAAAGTGTATCTCTGCAAAGAAATTTCTAGGTTTTAGTTTGCTGCTTCTGATGAAGAGAATGCAGATTGTGCGTTAAACAGATATATTATAAGGACCATGGAATAATGCATTATCTTCCTGAGTTGACACCCGTGGTACTGTTTTCAATAGGTCAGGGTAGGCACTTGGATTAGTTATATCACACCTCGCAAGAGGGTTTCTTAGAAACAACTGGAGTAGCTAATGTCTATGATAACACATGCATTATAGTATGATTTATGAAACTGGAAACAGCTGGCAGTACACCACCAAATCTTATAATTATACTAACCAGCCTTTTATCTACTACGTTGTGGAACTTCTTTTCTTACACACACACACACACACAGAGATGGGCAAGAGTGACCCCATGGAGTCAGGGGACACCTTAGTTGATTTTACTGATTCAAATTTTTTGTTGGACTGAAAATGGCATCAAGTAGAAAATTTGATTTGGCCTTAGTTTTATACTAAAGATATGCATGGTAATTATGGATAAATAATAAGAATTTTGTCCAAAAGGGTTTACGGGCCATATGCAACTCACAAAAACTTATAATAGCTATTGTCAGATGAGCAGATGCTCAGAAAGTATATGTAGGACAGATGTGTAGGGCTGGCACACCCATGCGCACGAGCCATGACTGGATGTCTCACCCTCATGTGATGCTAGGTGGAATGTTAATCATCAACCCGTATCGGTGGCGGTTACCGATGGTCACTGGCCCACCAAGGTGCTAGGTGCTATTTATCTTTCTTGTCAGTTTCGTAAACAATTATGAAATGATACTTAAATTTAAAAGATTCTCTTACCTAACAAGTGGTCTTTTATGCTGAGTTCTTAGGCTTGAATCTTAATATTAGTGTTTTCATTGAATGCTGGTCTAACATGGAAAATAACTACTTCATGCTTGATAAGCTTCAGAGTGAGGCTGTCAGAGGGGAAATGAGTTATCTAGTGCTCAGAAGAGTCTAGTGTGAATGTTGTCCAAAGTAAGAGCTGTTCGTGGATATCTGAACGATATTGGCCTCTCATGCATGCTTGAGGGTTGAAGGATCGGGAATGGGAGCTGGTGGTTTCTCGCTGCTATCGGGAGAGCAACGCTGTTGCAGACTGCATGGCCAAGTTGGCTCATGATCAGAACGTGGGCACGCACTTGTTTACAAGCCTGTGAGTATAGCTGCGTATACGTTATGTGATCTAGATGGAGCCTCATTCCTAGGATTATTCGATGGACCGCTGCTAGTTTTACGTGGACTTTTTTTACATTTCAATTTACGTGTCAAATCCAACCATTAAAATAAGTTTTAATTAAAATTTAAAAACAAAAAAATAGATGCAGCCTTAGATGTGACTGAATGCATAAGGATTCCTATTCGATGTTAGTTTTGCTTTTCATTGTACCCAAAAAAAAAAAAAAAAAAGACAAGTCTAAGAGAGTCTCTCACTTAATAGGCTACTGAAAGTTCAATTCGATGGACGAGGGTACACCGATGCCTGGAGCCGTGGTTGAGCGCCACACACGTGTCCATAAGTATTGTGTTGATGGTGACCACCCAAACAGAAGGGTGGTGGTTATTCACCACCGGTCACTGACAGTTGGATTGATGATAACATATATCAACTCAATTGATTCCAAAAGGATTAGGCTCAACTATACTAATAATACACGATGTATTTAACAACCTTACTATATTTCATATTACTGGAGATCTGCTCCCAGAAAAGGTTAATGATACAAAGTTTTGAACAACCTTTGACGTTAACTTGTAGGATACAAGCAAAAAACCCTTGGTGTCACCCTCTGCTTTTATGAGCCTAACCCCAAAATCACAATTTGGACAACAAGGGGAAAACAGGATGAACTTCGCTATAACAATTTTCTACAGTATTAACACAATATGGGTTGCCATAAGCCTCTTCAATAGTTTTCCCGGATCAGCCATGTTCAATTAGGTACCTCTCTGCGATGGCGGCATGTGCAGCAGCACCTATAGGTAGAACATCTTCATCAATCATGAAATAGGGAGAGTGCCCTGTATGAATAGACCCCAATGTCTCATTTCTTATTCCAACGTAGAAAAAAGCCGCCGGAACCACCTCCGAATAGAAGGAGAAATCCTCAGCACCCATCATGGGTGGGACTACCTTGAAATTCGTTTTACCCAGCAAATCAATGGATACCTTCTTCACATGCTCGTACATTCGATCATCATTGACTGTCGGAGGATAAATGGTGTACTCCTTCTCAAAAAAGTCAACCTCTGCCGAGCATCTGTAGACACCGGCCTGTTCCATAATCACCTGTTTGAGACAATACAATTCAAACTAGCAATTTAAGGTCTCTAGGCCGCAACGGTCCCAAGAATAAGAGGGACTTAGAATTATATTTGTTTAATCGTCTCATAAAATGAAATTTATTAAAACTTTAAAAAAAATATGGAATATTAAATTTGTATCTGATAAAATTTAATATTTTAAATTATTTTAAATGAAATTTTAATAAAATTTAATATATAAAAATAAAAAGCATATAACTAATTTCAAGTTGATTTAATTGTTAGGTATAAAACATTATTTTATCAAAAAGGGTCTCTTTTATGTTACCTTTTTCATTATCTCACCTTCTATTTAATTAATAGTTAATTATGTCATTTATTTTTATAAAAAATATATGACTAAATAATGGGCAAATGAAAAACTGAAAAATATAGCAATTCCTGTCTAAAAGGAACGGTTTTTTTCCATATATTAATAGCTAACCTGCTCTATTCTTTTAAGAAGCTGGTAAAAGCTTGCATTAGAGAAAGCTCTGAAGGTTCCGCCGAGGACCACAGTGTCCGGTATCATGTCAAGATTGCTGCCTCCATTAAATGAAGTCACTGAGACAACCTGAGTTAAAACAGCAGCCAGAGTGTCAGTGAGAATAAGTTTAAGTATCCGCAAGAGATTAAAAATTGGAAAGAGGAGGTACACAAAGCTAGACCTGTGAATCTAATGGATTGGCTTCACGAGAGACAATACCCTGCAAGCTGATTACAGCAGCTGATGCGGCCAAAACTGGGTCAACAGAGTGGTGTGGATTGCCAGCGCGGGCCTTTTTCCCACTAATCACAGCTCTGAAAAAACCACAGCCTGCTAGCAGAGGTCCACGCCTCGAACCAATCGTGGCAGTGGGATGTTGATGGGATACATGAACGGCGAATATGGCCTCCACATCCTCCAAAGCACCGTCTTGTATCATTCGCTTTGCACCATTGCCAGCTTCCTCCGCTGGCTGAAAGATCAAAATTACTGTTCCCTGCGGTGGACAGAACAAGAATGACAATTATGGATAAAAGCTGTTGGCACATTGGGTTAGAAGTTTAGCAACATTCACGGTGCATCTTCATTTTTATTTTTCATAATGGAAAATATTAGTTATATATAGGTGGACATTTATACGTATAATTACAGAGCTATGTGTGACTTTGCTGGCATTTAGTACACAATCTGTTCACAAAAATTGTAAAAGGCTTATAGCTACTCATAAATTATCAAGGCACATATAACCATCACCACCAGACTACTTACTTATATGCTATTTTGGCAGATGTTGCAAGGATCAATAAGGGTGTTTAAAGGAAAATTTAAACGGTAAGCTTTTTCTATTCTAAAGCACTCGACAACTCTGGCTGGTGCATATAACCAAAATCCCACTAGAGGTTTATCTGCAGCCCACTGTAACGCATCAATCAATCACATTTGAGTAGCAATGCCAATCAAAGAATTCCTCATGTGAAGATGATTTTGGCCTGAAGGTAGAACATTAGGATAAATTTCTACTTTCCCTCCCAATCTGCATAATAAGCGATATGTTCGGAAGATGGGAAAAATGTGGCATGATAACTTTTTCTGTTTTCACTAACATCTTTTGGTGTCTCTATATTCTCATATAGTTTTTAATTTATAAATTTAAATTATTAAATTTATTAAATTTATAAATTAAATTAAAAATTTAATTGATTCATTTATTCTTGTATTAAATATAAATATTTTATTTCAGCAAGTAGAAACACTTTCTTTCCTTGCGGTCACTTTTGGGAGTATTAAGGGTGTATACAGGTTGAATCTAAAAAAAAATTAATTGAATTTAAAAATTTTGAATTTAAAATTTTTTATCTGAATCTAATAAAAAATATATAAATTAAATTTAAACTAGTCAAATTTTATCCGGTTATCAGATTTGTGTATTTTTTATCAACGAATCTGAGTTTGAGTCAAATTTAACAAAAAAAAGGGTCATAACCTATTACTCACCCAACTATAATGTCACGAGTCAAATAATATTCAAATTGTTTTAGTTTTTCGAGTTGATCTAATTTACATATCCTAATAAATACTCCTGAACCTAAGTAGACAATTTTTTTCAGTTTGTCAGTGTTTCACTGTTACAATGGCTTCCGAAATGTCATGTACCAAACTATCGTTCTGATCGGGTTCAATGCAAATTCAATATTTTGCTTTTTTTCCTCCTGCCAATGCACTGCACGGCTGCTATCGATCTAATTAAATAATCACCATAAAGGCATCTGAATTTGCACCCTATTCAGTTCGAGCAGACAGAAAAGTTTGTCCTCGTTTATGACTTTACGCAGGCTACATACATTGAGAGACCTTTCTCTTTAAACGAGAGAAAAAAAAGGAGCTCCAAACCAGCCCTATTTAAACACGTGCTCTAGTCAATACAAGACAAAAAGAGCTCTATTGATCACTGAGCATTGTTATGAGCTTCAACCCCCTTTTAACGTTACTTCAGAACAAGTTCTTTCACAGTGAAGCTGCAGATGCCATCCCACCAAGCAGAATTTGGATATCTAGAGTTTTGTTTTTCTAATGTTGGTAATTTTTTCTAATTTTATATTTTTATTAATTTTTTAAAAATTTATCTCTATTTTTTGTTATTTTATCTATAACTTTAAATTTAAAATTCTAAGGTTCTAAACCTCATTTTACAAAATATTCTAAAGCTAGAGCGTAGCCAAACACATAAACAAGAACAGAACGAGTTTGGCATCTAGCTAGCAGAGCACTAAAGGGGAATAAAACAGCAAACAAATTGATATCATGCAGCTGATCCATTTATAGAAGCATGTGGTGACACAGCAGATTTAACATCCAGATAGTAAAGCTAATAATATATCTGGCCTAATATCCAAACACTCCCTTATTTTTCCTTTTTAAAAAAATAGTTATCATTAAAGTGATGAAGAGTAATTATATTCTTACACATAAATTTTGACATTAATTATATGATTTTTTTATATTATTTTTTCTTCTAAAAATATTTTTAATCAGCACGCAGCAAATATTTTCCGTTGATGAATTTGTAATATGTGTGACAGAAATCAAAACAACCATTAGAGAGACAGGTATAATGTGTAGATCTATTTGGAGTTCATAGGTCTGAATTATAGATATAGAAATATAAAAAAAAAATATTGAAAACTGCTTTCATTTGCTAGACTTTCAGGTACACCCACAAGGAATACATGAACCAATAAATGTATTTTTCAGTCGTTGGTTCAAAACACAAGGAATACATGGACCGATTGTTGTGATTTTCAGTCGGTCAATAAATGCAAAATGTCAAGTCACCAAAAGCAAGAACTTTGTGGTGGAGGGGCAGTAAGGACGGTTACTCTAGAATTTTCACAATTTCTACACCGCAATGTGGGGGTCAATACCGTAATGTGGGGGGAACATAGGAATGTAATCTCTGGACTAAAAATTATGAGGGTTTTAGAGGAAAATAAATATAAAATAAAATAATAAATTTTATATATTAAATTGTAAAAATTAAAAAATATTAAAATATAAAATAAAATGTTTAAAAAATTTAAATAAAAAATAATGTTTAGTGCATATAAAAAAGAGTAAGGTTAAGTAAAATAATATGCTTTACTTTTTTTTTTTAATCTATTAGTATATGAAAAGTATTATCCCTATTTACTAGATAAAAATTATTGGTGATTTATTTTTATAAAATAATTTTATAAAAATTTATATAAAAACTTATATCATTATTATTATTTTTATAAATTATACTGTAATATTTGATAAATTTAATATTTTATTTTAAATTCTATAAATATTTTGTGAATATATCTTAATGAGATAAATTTTTTAAAACAATGACCGCTATTCAAAACAGAAAAAATTATTATCACTTAACAATTATTATAAATATTTCATAAAACTTATTATAAGTTATCAAATTTATTGATATCTATAGTAAAAGTTAAGTAAAATTAATTATTTAAATTTGTTTAAGTTTATATGAAATTCAGTTACTAAGAAGCTGGGGCTGATTTGAAATTGAACAGTAACAATAACGTAAAAAATTGGTATCCATCCAAAGCCAAGATTGGCTGGATATTGTCCAAAACTGATCAATGCAAGCCCATCCCATCCCTGGCACGTTTTGGGAATCAATGTCAACCATACAAATTTATTCCCATGTTATCATTACCATGTTAGCTTGCTAAAACTATAAGATATATTTTATATAACAAATAAAATAATAAAATATTAGTAAAATTTAGTAGAAAAAATTATTTTTAATTTTAAAATTTTAAAACATATTTATTAATAGTTTATGATAATTTAAATTATTAACTTTATCAATAATTTTATACTAAATAAATTTTATTTTATAAAACATATAATTTAAAAGATTCTCTCACTATCGAATTTGTTATCTACAAGTTATATATAAAATTAAAATAATAAAAAATATTACACATTAAATTATAAAAAATATTAAAATCAAAAATCAAAAAATCCGAATCCCTCTATCTATTATTTATTCTTACCCAAAACAAAGCCCGAGAATGGAAGAACAAACCTTTAATAAATGCTCTCTACTCTTCAAGATCTTGGCAGCACCAACTAGCATGGCCACATGTGCATCGTGCCCACAAGCATGCATTTTACCGGCAACTTTAGACTTGTGCTCCCATTCTACAGCTTCCTACAACCAAAACCCTACCCTTCATCAGTTGGGTTTATATTTTTACCATATAAAGTTAACCAAGGGCAATAGAATCAAACAAATTATTGTTAGTTACATAAATTATTACGCACGGCAAACACATGACATTGCACTTACCAAAACAGGAAAGAAAATTACATCATATTTCATTTTAAGTTATGGGGATGCAGTTTTCTTAACTTTTGTTTTTGGATACAGGAGAGATAAATATAAAATGAGAAAAGATAAAATCAATAAAAATTATAATTTATAAATTAAATTTAAATATCAAAATAAAGAGAAATCACTAAAACAAAAAATTGAAACATTCAAATATCATAACAAAAAAGAAAAGCATCATAAAAGAAATTAAACTTTTTTGGATATGTCCCATAGAAATATAAAGTACATAATCTTATACTCTTTGTTTTTTATATCAGACAAAATTTGATGACACTGAAAGGTATCTAAAGTTATGTTTAAACGAAAAAGACAACTCAAACATAGTTAAATTCTAATATTTAATTTGTCAAAAAAATATGATTATAATATAATCATATTTATATTTAAAAATTCAAAAAAACATCTCTATTTTTAAATTAAAATTTATTAAATATATTTCAATTTGTAAGTCTCATCAAAGCTACTCTCTCTTTTGGGAAGAATTGATAGCCCGGACGATCTTTTTTCTGAAAATAATTGATCAAACAAAAATTGCCTTTAAAGTTATCCAAAAAAACTTAAGTAATTGCATAAAACCATTATTGAAAATGAAATCTATACAGCCTTTAACATCCAAATTCGAACTATCAATGATTAAAATTCAAAGGGAGAAAAATAGACAATAAGAACATAAAAGCATGTAGTACAAGCGGTCCAACCTGAATGGGAAGTGCATCCATGTCAGCTCTGATAGCAACAAAAGGCGGACCTCCGGTGCCGATCCAGGCACGAATACCGGTCTTAGCGAGAGGGTACCGGTAACTAACTTCCATCAGATCCAACTCCTCTCGTATCAACCGGCTCGTCTCGATTTCCTCAAAAGCCAGCTCTGGATTTTCATGGATCCTCCGCCTTAATCTTTTCAACCACTCCGCCGTCTCCGGCCGCCGCGCTATGCTAAGCACCGCCTCTGAGCACGCCTTCGTCCACACGTCACAGTTAGCGGCTGCTGTCCCTCCCCGCGTGCCGTTCCTGCAAGCGACGTGAAACGGCGAAGTTTCTTCGTTCACCGGATTGAAGCATCTCCGGTTGGCGAAGAGCACACCGTCGCCGGCGGCGGAAGGAATCTGCTCAGCGATTGAGAGCTTCCAGTCCACGATAGTCAAAACGATTAATAATAATAATAAGATCGCCGAGGAGTACGAAAAGTTAGGAATCATATTTCTCTGAAACAGAGAGTACCAGATGAGAGCAGATGTGGAGGAGAAAAGGTTCAGAGAGTGACGTGGGAGAGGGGGTGAGAAAAAATAGAAGAGCGCGGGGAATTTTAACACGTGGTGAACTGGTGATAAAAAGAGAGGTGCTACGGAACTTTCTTTCTTTCTTTTTTTCGGTGGATAATGGTGGTTTGTGGAATTTGATCACGTGGGGAAAATGGTAAAGAAAAGTAACAGTGGAGTCAGTGGACTAGTAGTCTGATTGAATAAGGCTTAGAATCCCGCAATAATGCTTTAGAATATTGCATTAAAATCCGTTTACTAATAAAGTAGATAAAGTTAGATGTCAAAAAATTTAAAAAAATACACAAGATAAGAATTAATATCATTAAATATATGTTTGAATAAATAATATTATTTTTAAAATTGAGGTAGATGGAGCCCACCACTTTTGAAGGGCGTTCTCCACCCTTTGATGGGCGTCCATTTCCTTCCCTTGTATCTCTCCGTGGACTCGTCTTCTTTCTATAATGATTTTGGGTTTTTAAAATTCAATGCATAAAGATATCAATCTTATTACTTTTATAAATTAAATTTTATTATATATTTACTTAAAATTTTAAATTATTAAATTTATTATTATACTTCACATATTATATTATAAAAATAATAAATTTAACAATTTTTTAATAATTTTTATTGATATAATATTATTTTATTAGTTGAATATATTTTGATATTATTTTATAAATTGATCGTCATCTTTGACTTTATAGCATGGGTCCTTGCAACAAAAAAAAAAATATTAGGAGCAAGAATTTACAATTTCTCCTCCTCTATTTAACAATATTTAATCTCTCAAAGCCAAACTAAAGAAAAGAAAGATCGTCAGTCTTCCAAAACTTGTGTCGTCTGATAAAATATAACGCGTGCATAGTAATTTTTAATGAATTCGTACATTAGATATAAAACAATCTTCAAAAAATTTAATCATGACTAGCTAAATTAAATTATTCAATGTTTTTAAAATCTTGATACTTAATTACGATGCTAGTTGATATAAAATTAAATAAATGGAACAGGCAAAATTTTATTGATAAAAATTTAATAATACAAATTCTTTAAAATATAAATAAATATATAATAACTCATAAATTTAAAAAAATATTTTTTTATTTGTTATAAATTATTATTTGTTTATATTTTATTTTTCAACATATATCTTACACTTTAAAAAAACTTAATCCCAAGATTTATAAAATATATTTTCATCTTTTTTTGAAATTTAAAATCTACCGTAATAAAAGACTGTTTCATTTTAAGACAAGAACATATCACGAACTTTAACCAAATTACTCATAAGCTGTTTACTGAAAAAGATAACTGATAAATTCAAATCTAAATTTTAGGAACGAAATAGTCTTAAAGACTTTAGGAGCGAAATAATCTTTCTGACTAGTCAATAATTATATGTGACTTTTCCACTTGACTAAGTCAATAAACCCTTACCTCAAAATTACCTGTCTGACTGGAACGTGATCTTGAACTTAATAGTCTTCTCATCAAAAAGCATGATGCATGACATGTCCATGTAAAAATCAACGTACTTGGGTGAAGTTTGAAGTTTTCAATCTTTCTTTTATTACTATTGCTGTTCCAATTATTAAGGACAAGCTATCTCATACCAAGAGAAGCAGGGAATTCAGGGCATCAAGTCAACAACTGCTACGTGATTCTATGTATATATAGTCTCAATAATCTAAGGAAAAAAATCCCAATTTATTTCAACACATTGACCCGACAACAATTCAAAGACCACAAATCTTTTGTGTATCTTTCCACGCATTAGCACGCGAGGAAAGGAATCCAGTAAGCTAAAACCATTGAATTCAAGCTTTCGGCCTGCACGTTTCAATATTCAAATTCTTCTACCGTTGATTGATTTGCAACTGCCTGTACTGTTCCTCTGATCAATTGTATATGAAAATCTTAACGGTTCTGTTAAATGTTCCACGCATTTAAGGCACTCTACCAACCACAACCAATGCACACTGTGTTTTAATTTAAAAAAAAAGTGATAGTATTTTTATAATTACTTGTAATTTTTATGAATTTATTTTAAAAATATATTTTATTAAGTTATTTTTAATTCTTTTTTATATAAAACTTTATACAAATTAAAGACATAATTAGAAAAATATATTTATTCTAAAATAAACAAATATTTGGAGAGTGTTAAGTTAAGATCAAATATTGAAAAATTAAAAAATAGAATTAAGTAATAAATATCCATCCAAATAAAATAGGGCCCACTAATGACCGGTTCACCAACTTGGATCCCGTGAGCATAAACGTGATAGGGTGGTAAGGTAGGTGTCATCGTGGGCGATCGGGCGGGGCCTTATTTCTATATAAGTTGGCATGGTATATGTAAATGAGTTTTATTATTTATTTTTATTAGAAATTAAATTTTATTAAATATTTATTTAAATTTTTTAAAAAATAAAATTTAAATTTTAGAGAAATTAAAAATTTTAATAAATTTTATAATTAACTTCAATTTAATATAATTCAAAAAAGCCAAATAACAGTATAGTTGGAAAAAAGTGAGTTAACAAGATGTGCAGTAATTATTGTCGCTTAACATTTTGCTGTCCACCTCCGTTATAAACTCCAATGCTGGTTGATGCCTTGGGCAACCAGCACGTGCCTTATTAATTGCACCTTGCGTCAAGCACATAGTAATTAGAAACTTGAGAAGCTAGCTAGTAGCTACGAATCCATCGGTGGTGGTTGTCCTTTTACATAGGCTAATGGAATTGGGAAATGCACTGACCCACCGACATAATAGCGGTCTGATCGTGCCTTCTTTCTTGCTTGAGGTGTAGTCCTTCCCGCAAATTTAGACAAATTCTATTTATCACGCTGACAGATACAACTTTCTTTATTCGGCAAGGGCATTTATCCCCTTAGCCATTTATTATTAAATTATTATAAATTATAAAATTATTGTAAATTTTATTAAATTACATGATTTAATTAGTAAAATTAATAATTTAATTTTTAAATTTAATAAAGTTTAATTTAAAAATAACATAATCAAAAAACAAAAAATTAAGATATATTAAATAGCTACAAATTATAATTTAGTCCAACAAATTAATAAATTTTAAAAATAATATTTTGATGAATATGGTTCATGCGAATAGATGGGTTAAGGAGAACAAGACGTAAGTGGCTATCGGGATTTCAACCTTACATTGTAATTGAAAATTTGTTCAAAGTATCGACATTTGTATTTGCAGTAAAGTCATTCATATTTCTTAATTTTAATAATTTTTTATTTGTTTTTACTTTATATTTAAATTTAATTTATATATCTTTTTTTCATTATTTCTATTTTTATTTCTCTCTAATTTCTAACTTCTTCATAAGAAGGGACTCACCTGACTAATCCTTATCTCTGAACGTAGTTTTCATCCAACGGGAGCATGTGTCGGATAATCATGCATCGCTCGCCAGTGACCACCTATAATTAAGTTGCACAGCCCTGCGAGAATCAGAAGCGGTGGGACATGTAACTGTCAAGAAAATCAACAAGAAACGATATGTAAATGCGAATGAATGATCCCTTTTGGATTTGGTCGGCATGAATCGGATGTGACTCAGCCAAAAGAAAGGGTAAATAAAAAACTTGAATTTAACTTTGTTAATTTTTTTTGTTTGAATTTAATTATTATATTTTAACTTTTTCAATAAAAAAAAAAACACATTGTAATGAAAGAAACAAATGCTTATTACGCATGCCAAGAATTCAAACAAAAAAATGAAAAAAAAATGACTCTTTGAATTCAATTTATTTGCAACAATAATAACAGAAAACTATTAGAGCAGCGTGACTTATTTGATATAAAAGATTTGCTTTCACCAAGTAAAGGTAAGTTTAATCTTGATGAATGAACTTTTCTTATTTCCTATCACTACTTATGAAGGCTTTGACCTTCTCCCTTAAAAAAAAAACAGAAAACTGATGAAATAGAAAACTAAAATCGTATATATCATGACCGGAAAGAAATGTTCGAACTTCAAACACACGGTATAACTAATAATAGTCCTTTTCTAAACAAGCGGGCCAGAAGTATACGTACTGTCCTCCATGCGGTAGCTTCGCGCGATCATTGATAACATTGTACAACAGACAGTTCCAGCAGGCCAGCGTCTTATTTACTTTGCAGGAAAATTGAATGATATTTGTGCCAATAATTACTGTTGAGTTAAATTATTTTAATTTATTTTAAATTATAAAAAAATTTAAATTGTGTTAAGATAGAATAAAATAAATATAATATAATATTTTTATTTAAGATAAAATAAATTAAGTGAGGTTAAATTTTTATCTATTTCTGGTTAGGTTGTTGCGATAATTCAATAAAAATTATATATATATATATTTTACTACTATAAAATAACATTATTTTATAAATTATATATTTTTTTGATGCTACAAAATAATGTCATTTCATAACTTATCCTAAATTTTTCCTAGACAATTCAACGACTCTAATGCTATTCCTCGGTCCTTCCTTGTCCCTCAACTCTTTCTTTCGCGAGCGATGAGTCTCATCTATTGTCTCATCATCTACGACAGTCAACGCAGATCTCCCCACCTCCCTTTACCTCGTCTGAGCCGTCTTAATTCCTCTCTCATCTGATTATCACATTTTGAGACTTTGAATCCTCAATAATCGACTGAACCTTGCCGGCTCGCCCCTGCTCACCTCACGTCTGACTGTTTTCAGGCTTTCATTTTTCAACACATTCTAATCCGAACTAATCCACTTAAATGAAACCGAGTCATTCCAATTCAAAAATTTTAGTTTGAAGGATTATTTTGACTGAGGTTGGACTAACTAAATGAGTGATTGAGTTCAACCGGATTGAAAAAATTTTACTCCAATCTAAACCACTTCACCCAATGTCCACCCCTAACTACTGTAGGAGGATCCAAAAATTCAGCCAAACTCAAAAATTTGTTTGAGGCTTTGAGCCATGCACATGGCAGGGGACTATATATTTATATAAATATATATATATATATAAATTTAATTATTTTTATAAATTAAATTTTATCTAATATTTACTTAAAATAATTTAATTTATTAAATTTATAAATTCTTATAAATTAAATTATAAAATAAAATAAATCGTCCTTTATTTATTTTGTGTTGTTTTAGCAGTAGATACTTTTCTGGGCCAACAGTTTCCATGTACAAATATATGGTCACTTCCTTAATTATGTTTTCCTCAGTTTTGTCATGTAAATGGGACCATATATACGTACATACATATACAAATGTCGATCCTTAATTTTCTTTGTTAACTACATTATTTTTTTTATGTTTCTTTTTTACTTTCTTAATGAATGATATAATATTTATGACGAGTATATCCGTGCATAACGTCCAAAGTTTGAAAAATATCGAGTCTTTTAAAAAGTTTGAATGGTAGGTAGAAAGTTCAATCACTCAAGTTTTCAATCGGGTATCACTTCTATTCTTACTCAGTTTAACACTGGCACCAGAAATCCGGATAATTATCTCGTGGTTGTTAAGAAAAATGCTGGTTTGATAAAGTAAGATTGAACTTTACAAAAATAATATAAAATATTAAACTTGTTTAAGTTTTATAATTTATTGAAATTTAATATATTTAATGATTTAAAATTTTAAATAAATTTTTTATAAAATTAAATTATTAACAGCTTTTTATCAGTAAAATATTATTTAAATGATATTATTTTAATTACTGAGAGAATATCAATTGATAATATTAAAAATTTTGGTAATTTCTGGTATTATTATATCCTGCCACTGCCCTTCCTATTTCTCCTTCTATCTGCTTCTCTCTCGGTTTGGGGTCATTGAGGTAGTGCTGCGCATGCATGGTGGTGTGTCTGGATCTTCTGGGTCTGCTCAAGTACTTCCATCGTAAGTCCTCTAACCAGACTAGTTTAGTGATGTTAGTGGAGTCTAGGATGTGAGGAGGTTGCTGGAGATGATGATAATGCCCTGTTTGATTATAACTAGATTTGATTTTGACATTTTGTGTATTTATTGGTTTATAGTCGTAATTTTGAGATTATTTATAATAATTAAACTATTTTTTATAATAATTAAACTATTTAAACTTTATTATTACCTAATTTTTTATATATTGTAAGTTATTTGGTGAATACATAAATTATGCAAAAATTACGCTGACAGATTATTTTGTCAGTACATTTGACAACCTTAATTCAATATTACTAAAGGTATACTACCAACGAATATCTTAAACTTCAATCAGTAATATAAAATGTAATCAATAATTATAGTGTTTGGTTTTTATTGCAAAATTCCTTCACTTTCGTCAATAATAAAGAATAAATCCCTGGATTTTTCTTTTAAATTTTTCAGTAAACTATTTTATATTTATTGATAGAATTTTGTAGATTATATTCACTAACAGACATTTTTTCTGTCGGCAAATATTAATGACAAAGAAATTCTTAATTGATGCCACTTTACCATTAATATGTCCAAAAAATATTTTTATTAAAGAAAATCTTATTTTTACCAATAACTTTTACTGTCGATATATAATGGCAAAATTTCTTGTACTGTCGGTTGATCTATTTTTTTCATTTGGGATTCGACTCAAATGTAGTCCTAAGTATCATGAATATTATTAGTTAGCATTTTCGATCCTTAATTACTAAGCATATATCTATCTGTGTTGATTAGTTACATTTTATATATTCTTTCTTTTTTTTTTGGGATGCATATTTTATATAGAAAAATAATATTGTGCATAATTATTTATTCATTACTTATAAACAACTTTATTAGATAAATACAATATTTTCACAATCATCAATTCAAATTTTGTATACAACCTTACCTAATAAAATGAGTAAAGCGAGAAAGTGGGATAGTTAAGTCAGTAAAATATGTTTATTAAGTTAGATAAAGGTGCATATAGATTATGGATAAATATTGATAGTGACTTACCAACAGGAGTTGGTTCTACTGGAAGGGGTTAGGTTTTATTTAAATACCTTGTCTCAGATTTGAGATAGTGTACATATAAAAAATATTTTTGAAAAAATTACTCTCAATTTAGGATTGACGACAGCTTGAGTTTAGATTAGCCGTGAGTTGAGGAATTTAAATAGGTTTATATCCTATGAATACTGAATGATTTAGGACCAAAAAATATTGATCGTGATTCTGTGAAGGTGCATTACTCTTACTTAAACAAGTCAATTTTACAAAGTTAACTATTCCTATTTTACAAATTTTGCTGAATGAGCTATAATTTCTTCTTGTTTCAAGAAGGTTATGCCATTAAACTTTTTTGTATGATTTTTTTATTTCTTTAAAGACATCTTTATTCTTTAAATAAGAGACTAATTTTTTTAAAAAATAAAAACTGTAAACAATAGGGACCTCTCAACAACAAACTTTTTTGTATGGTGAAAATGGCAAAATGCCTAGTGGAAATGTTAATCATTAAAGAGTATTGATAGTGTGTTTTGACCGGGCTTGAAACGCCAAACACATAAAATCAAGTTGATAGAAATTTATTAGAGTTTAGAGCTAAAAAAACCCCCACTCAAAAGATTCAACCAATCAGGGAATTAGTATTTGAAACATTTTATTTTAAAAAGATAAATTAAAGATAATTAAGAGATAAGATAATTATTCAATTGTATTTTATAAAAATTAAGTCTAAGATCGTCACATTCTATAAACAACGGACTAAACATCAATTATATTATATGTTTTATGCGTTTGAAACATAGACTCAATCGCATCCTTGAGGTTTAACATATAATTAATTAATGCTACAATATTCCTGTTGATCATCATTAGTTGTTTTAAATTTGTCAAAAGCGATTATGATTAAGGTGGTGTGATGCAGATTAAAACGAGGCCGGTGAGGGAATGGGCGGTTTTTCTTTTGGGTGTTGGGATGTACATTTTTCTGTGGAGGACATTGAAAAGAGACTTGCTGAAGCCACCGCCATAGCACATCAGCAAACGAAAGATGGTGATGTAGTGAGAGTGCCTCGTGAGCATCATGATTTCTTTTAGAAAATTTTGTCCAACAAATATCTAAAATAAAATTATCATAAAATCAAAGCATGTTATGTATTCAATGAGTGTTATAATTTAATTTATAAAATTTTATAATTTTATTTTTTAATAAATATTTAATAAATTTTAATTTATAAAATTGTGTAAGTTTAATACTTTTTTGAAATAAATATATAATAAAATTTAGTTTATAAAAATAAAATAAATAAATTTCATTTATAGTTGCTTCGCTCTCACCAACCAACCACTGGTGGACGGTGGACCTAACTTGCACAATGAGATTTTGCCGTTTATGTCTTCAAATAGCGAAAGCCACTCCCTATATATCCATTTCCCGGGTAAGTTGCGAAATTGATGTGGGAAGAAGAGATTGAAAATGGAATTGGGTGCCTTAATAGGCCAATTCAATTGCTTTAAGGCAACGACGTGGCTAGCATATGTCAATTGATGACTACCGCTATAATTTATTCCCTCAAAAAGATCCATGATGGTCTAGTAGCTACGGCAATTAAACTTTATTTCCTTTTCTGATTATTTTAGTTTAAATCTATTTATATTTAATTATTACATATAAATAAAAAATTAAAAAAATTATTTATAATATTATTTCCAAAATTTCATATATTGAAGTACTTATAATTATTTTTTAAAAATAAAAACAAGTTTTATTTATAATGTTACTTCTAATACATACATTTTTTTTTTTTTTTTTACTATATTGAAGCTCAGATTGCCTTGTTTGCAAGTTAGTCGGCACGATGATTTTCTTCCGCGTGTACATGTTGAATCTTGACTTCCATTCCCTCTCCAAGATATGGTTGATGTAACCCAGGATCTGCCTGCCCTTCGGTACTCCCGCTGGCTCTCCCTATGACAAAACTCTGGACTATAGCCAAGGAGTCGCATTCTAAAATGACCCTTTGATAACCCCATTGCTAGGCAAGTTGCAGCCGGCATGGAGCACTCAATCTTCAGTTTTGAAAGATGAGCTTTCCCCGCAGGCAAAGGAATTTAAATGTTTTGACTAAAATGGTTTTAATTAATTCATACATATTATTTTACTGATATTTATTAAGTATATTATATTTTTATAGTGTGTTCAAATAAAAAAAAAGATAAAATTTTTAAATAATTTTATTTATTAATGTAAATTTATGAATACTTTTTTAATTAAATAAAATAAATTTATTATTTATAAAAATAATTTATATAGACATAAATCATACTCTCATATAATAATTATTTCTAAATTTAAAACCTTTAAAAAATTAATCTGAATATAAAAAGACCTTATTTTTAAATAATATTTTAATGTTATATTATTTGTCTAAATCTAATATAAATAAAAGTCTCCTCCAATCTAGCATGACAAGCAGGAATGTGACTAATAAGTACCGACCCGCGACACTCTGGCATGTTGGTGGGCATTTATTATGCTGTTCACTTTATGATAATTTTATGGAGAAAAATATTTCCATTAATTCTTTGAGTATGATACATTCTGACTTATTAATTTTTTTTAAAAACAAAAAACTGCAAGCAGCGATATAGAATTTAAATACACAGTTATTACGTACTTAAATATTACTTTAATTTTTTATGGCAAAATTTATTCGGTCCCTTTATCCAAAAATTTATTTCATTCCTTTATTTTCAAAAATTAATTATTATAAAAATTTTATTTAAGATTTTATATTATTAAATTTTAAAAACTAATTTATAAAAGCTTGCATAAATTATTTGTGAGGTTTATATTGGCTCCCACTCACTTTAAAAGCCACGAGCTGTTTCCACCCTTAGACCGGTGGGATATATATGTCTTTTGTGCCCTAATAAATTACGTCTTCGTCATACACAGAAAGGGTTTTAAATGCAAATATTCATTTCAGTCTGAGTTGTGTTGCTTATGCTTGATTTATCAATTTAAATATTTTCAGTTTACACCCCCAAATCTTGCTAATTTAACAAATATATAGTATTCTGCACATTTCTCATTATATATAACGTTGATCATGTCAAATGAGCAATAACATTCATTTCAAAGAAATTAAAATTGTCAATTAGTGCTTGATTTTAGTTGTTTTCAATTCTTCTTTTGTTACAATAAAGCCTAATAGGTATTATGTTGATTCGTCGGAATTGAATAGGTTCCAACTCGTTATCCATTACTTTGTAGAAGCGTGTGTAAACCTTAATTTACGCAAATAGAAAAATGATTTTTTTTAAAGAAACTTAATTGCAAAGGAACATAGACTAAAATCGTGGTTTTTCCATTAACGACCACCTTTGAGACAAAGGGGTTAGTCATACCTTAGAGTGGTTGCATGTTTTGTTCAATGTCCCTCTCGTCCATCTACCCCACGAACGATATGGTGCTCTCATGAGTATGCTTTTTTGTAAACGATGTCGACTCATCAACTCTAATAGTTGGGTTGGATCCCTTATCCTTAGATGCACCGACCAACGTTCTTTTACCTTTCTGATTAATACCTCCATTACATTTCATTACATGCCCACCTTTAAATTTTCCCTGGATTCCCTTCTCAATTTTCTCAGGAAAGTGACGACTTTTAATAAATTACTCTTTTTTTGGTACCACAAAGTGAAAACCTGAAGCCATCGTTTTTTTGAAAAAAAATTTTAGCATTCTAAAAATATAAATATTGTTTCAATTCAAATGAAAAATGTATTTAATTTTATCAATATTTTTTAAATTAGTATGTGTTCACTAATTTAAAAGTATGTGAATTTTGAATGAAAAAGCACTTATTTTAAATGATAGAAATTTTTTTTTCCTTCTTTTAGAATCAAGACATTGAAGAATTATTGAATAATCTCAGCATTCATATATTAAGATTTGTAATTATTTTATCAATAATTATTTATGTGCACTATGAAATATATTTATATTTTAATGGTCAAATTGTAAACATTTCAAGAACATTAATATAATTGACGTTCTTGATAATATGTATAATGACAAATAATTGTTACTTGAAAACTTTTTCCTTCAAATTTTTTAGATTTCGAAATCAGTGGCATTGGTGGTTTTAGAGTTTACTGAATCTCCATTCTACTCAGAAAAAGACAGCAAAAAATATAAACATCTGAAGTAAGTGAAAAAATCTAGCTAATCTCTACAGTGGTTGGGTTGCGTAGTGGGTAGGTTAACTTACTTTGATTCCATACGAGAAAAGAAGAAAGGAGCAAAATGACAGAGGATGGTGCAATGTCCATGTGCAATTATCACAAAACGTGAGAAATTCTTACTTACTTTATTGTTCCTTTTAGTATCTTAGGCCATTTTTTTATCACCTTTTTTTTTAAGGGACATTTTTTTTATCACATTAATTCAACGTAACATTGTTGATAACTTAACACGATTTCAATCAAACACCACGCTCCAAAGAAGAATGTGGAAACTGGAGTACAGTACAAGCGTTGACACAGGCATTCAAAGATCAAACCCACAAAATAATCATACAATCTTACTATTTTTATAATTGTATTTTTATTAAATTTTTATAATATAAAATTTAAATAATCAAGTTTATTAAATTTTATACATAAAATTATAAAATCTAAAAAATATTAATCCACATGAAATTACATTAAAAAACGATAATTAGTCTCTTTGAAGACATCCCATAAAAGAATTATAATTAAGTGACAAAAAATAGTGAGAATACCATTTGTGATATAAACACATCATACATAAAATTAATAAATATTTTAAATCCATTAATTTTTCTTTTTCTTTTTTGGTATGGGTCTTATTGTTGAGCATGCATCAGTCATTACCCTGATTATATCTCATATATGGTCATGCATACGGCAAATGTGTTATCATGGATCTAGATTCTTTAATTTGGAAGGTAATTGGAGAGAAAGAATTTTGTTATTAAATAAATTTGTATTAAACTTTTATTTAGAAAAGATTAAATAATTAAATGTATTAATTTTTAAAAATTAAATTACAAAATCTAAAAATCGAATGGCTTGTGGCCATATATGAGCATTCGTACACTCATAAATTTGTGGAAGCACGAACACTCATAGAAATAAGAACGAAAATAAAATATAAAAAAATATAAAACATATAAACAAAGACGACTCTGTGTTCCATTGTGCTTTATTCTAACGTCACCCGTTATAACTTATACCATGAACCATGAAAATTTAAAGCCCGCATAATGGACGGAAGATTGGGTCAACATTTACTGGATGGGTTTCTTTTTGGGTCCAAACCATATGGACAATACTTGGGGACATATTTACTTTTGGGCCCATAAAAAGTTTATGTGGAATGTTGAGCTTTCAGACCCAATTGTCACAAAACACTTTCTGAAGGAAAAAAAACTTCAACACTGCATGCAAACGTGTAGTTTGAAGGAGGCGAACTGATTTGAGGCTATCACTGACTCTGACAGTGGAATTGACAACACCGTTTCACGTTTCAATGGGGAGATAGTTTCCGCGTATTGGGCCCGCCAGAGCCCTCGGGGCGCGCATCTGGCTGATGCGTAAGCATTTCCGGTCATAGTCTGTAGTGTTATGCAATTACGAAATTTCTCGTTTCATTTCCTCTTCAACTCTCTCCCCTCTTCTCTTTCTTCTCAATTCTTCTGACAAATTCGTGATCGAACCTCATTCTGCATGTCGTCATGGCCTCAGGTATGATGATGTTGAAAGCTGGATCTCCGCCGTTTAATCTTCATCTTGCTTTTGATCTTTGCTGCTTCAATGCTATAGGTTTTGATTTCGGTTTTCTATTTGCACATGATTGATCATGCAAATCATTAAATTTCGAAATTCTATGTTATGGCTGTGATGCTAGCATTAATTGTCTACGGCTTTCGCGAGTTTGATATGGTTTGTCGAATTTTAGAACAACCGAGGTTGCTTGTGGAGTAGTCGAGCTGAATATGCATTGCAAGACCATTTCTTTGTGTTTCCAAATGACGGAAGAGATTCTGAATTTTGTGTCGTATTTTAAATTTTATGTAGATTTCTAGAAAACGGTTTTCTTTTCGACAGGTAATTAATTTTGAGCATTGAAGTGTATCTTCATCTTTCATAAATTTATGTCATCTAAAATACTCTGTCATTTTGCTGCTTCTGTCTTGCAGATTTCGTGTTAACAGTCCCTCCTGAACTTGAATCAGTGTTGAAGCTGAAGACTGTTGAGAACTTCGTTACAAGGAGGCCTTGGCTTGGTGTGTCACGTTTCTGCATTGCTTACGTTGACCTTTTTCTGTATATTATATCATGCTCTATCTTGCTACATTTGCCTCGTGAATTCATCTCTTATTGCTCCCAGGCTTTGTGTTTTAGATCTTTATGGAGTTAACGTGAGACCTGTTGCACCGTTTGGAAGCGCAAGTAGAAAGCCTCATGTGGATTCTGCACTTATTCACCGTTGCTTACCCGATGAATTGCTTTTTGAGGTGTTTCATATTAACAGTGTATCATTTATATCTTATAACTATTCAATGCCTCAATTTCCTGTCATTGCAACCAGCAAACTGTGAACAGTGTTCTGGTGTTTTTCCCCACTTGGATCTTATGGAATTTTAAGCAAACATTATTTTGAATTCATTCTTCTCTTTACTTCATATGTATTGAAATAGTCTTTAAATTGGACAGAGACATGAAGAAGGGGTAGGGGGGACCATGCTTTGTCTGGGATAAGTACAATGTACTATACTATTTCTGATCACCGAAGCTTGATCCAAGTGAATGATACGGGACTGGCTGATCATGTTTCTAGTATTATCTTGTAACTGCTTTTAGAGAAATTTAACAAATATTGAAAAAACTTGTGCCCTTTTGTCCCCATTTTTCAGTCTTTTCAAACTGGAAACTGCAGAATAACTATATTCTTGAAGTTTGAAAACTAATTCATAGGTGTGGTTTTGCATTGCCTTCAGTCCTTCATTTTTTGAGAGCAGAAACTGTTCTTAGAATAGGAACCAGAAGTTCTTAAACCTATAACTCTTTAAGGCCTTCTCAATGATTTGAACAAAATAAGACGAGTGATAAATTATATGAAGAAAGGTCTGTGGTTGTCCATGATAGCAAGCTCTCACAAAAAGTAATATAATTAGGTCTTTGCTAGAATGACTCCATATGACTTGGGAAGGGCATCTTGCGTATGTCGAAAGTGGAGATACACAATTCGTAACCCTGTTTTTTGGCGCAACGCATGCTTGAAGGCATGGCAGGTAAATACATTGGAGCTTTTAATTCTTTTACGATTTACTTCATATATCAATAAATTCTGATTTTAGAGCCCCTTATATGAAGCCCTCTGGAGTGGTAGAAAACTACAAGATCCTGCAGTCAAAGTATCAGTGTTCATGGCGGAAAATGTGGCTCTTAAGGACAAGGTTGCGAAATGATGGTAAATACAACTATCTTTTATTGCTGAACCTTGTCTTCTGTTCCTTACATCGATGAACAGTGTATGATGGTTCTATTTGATAGAATTTAAATTTTTCTATATACAAATGATGTATGCTAAGATATGACATTCAAATATGAGATTTTCATCTGGTGCATGGTCCCTTTCCCCCACCCAGAAAGGGTGAACTTAATTGAAAGCAAAGTTTAATATCAAGTTTAAGAGAGAAGCTTTTATTTTATCTGTTTTCCTTTCCACTTTTTGGCTTGGTCCATTTATCTCATTATGCTTCCACTTCTCAGGTCTTTATGTGAGTAGGAATACCTACATTCGAGCTGGAGTTGCAGAGTGGAAGGTCACTAATCCAGTTCATGTGGTATGCTTGTATATCTATTTGTATTGCTTTGACAATAACATTCTCTTATTACTACTAACAACCTTTCTTTGCTTAACTGTAAACTATTTATTGAATGCCATGTTTTAGGAATAAGATGTATGCATCAGTGCCCATGACGCTGTGCAGATTTAGAGTTTTTAGACTTTTAGTGTTACTCACTGAGAAATTTTGGAGGATGAGTTTTACAGTGTGAATGTTTCTCATGGTTGTATATGCATTTATAAATCCCAAATGATATGGGACTCTTATATATTGTTTGTTATTCATTGCGGGAAAAAAAAAAGATATGAAGATATAGAAAAGAAAAGAAAAGAAGAGACTTGTTTGGGGAATGGTAAAGAAGGACAGAAAAGAAGAAACAAGTTTTATTTAACTTAAATAAATAGTAGTTTTTGTTTTGCAATTTTATTCAATTGATTAGGAAATATACTACTTAAGTTTTGAACTATAAGGTGATAGCCGTCATTATTATGAAAAAAGTAGACATATAATTAATTGTTTGCATGGGACCAATGTTAAAGTGTCACGGTTTCTCTCTCAATCCATCTATTTGTAAGAGTTAAAATGCAACAATTGTTGACCTGCAAACTGTTGTAGCAAACTATGCTCCCATGTAGCTCTTGGGAACTAGTAGGATGGCTATAAGCCTTCAAGGTTATCTGTTATGACATCAAGAATGAATGTTCTTTGATCTTTCAAATTCTAACAGAAAGTATATCACTTCTGTATTTTTAATTACTGATTGTGGTTGGTATATGTATGATAATTAGCATGAAGGGCATCTTATGGCTGTATCAGGTTCCAGATTGCTCCTTGGAGCTATGAGTGTTATTTCTGTGGCCATTTGTTTGTTTAAATGTGGGAATAATAGGAAGTAATGCATCTAGGAAGTTTATATGGACACTTTTTAAGTTTTGTTTTTTATGGTTCTTATATCAATGTCCAAGAATTTATCACTAGTTTCCTGGAATAGCATTCTCTAAGTAAATTTTGTTTAATATTTCATTTTTCTAAATATACAAGTTTTATCTGTGTTTTCACGCAGGTCTGCTATTTCCGATACATGAGATGTTTTCCTTCTGGGCGATTTCTCTACAAGGTTACAATTTTGTGTTGACTAAATGTATTTAAAATTTACATTTTTCTTTTGTTTGTGCATTAATTGTATGAAATGGTAATCTTATGTTATCCAGAATTCTTCTCAAAAGATCAAGGATGTGGTAAAGTGCATGAACTTTCGATCGTCTAAAGCAGACTGTGTTTTTAGTGGCCACTACACATTGTCAGATGACAAGGTTTTGTTTCCACTTTTGTCTAATTATATAATTGAATTTCTTCTTCTAGTTTCCTGTTTCTCTTTGACCTCATCAGTCTTCATTATTTGAGATCCAAGGTGGCATGTGGTTTGTGGGAATTGGATATCATCTATGATGCTTTATGGATGATGAGAGACATTAACAATTATAAACTATCATATCAGGTTGAAGCTGCTGTCTTGTATCCAGGCTTGCGGCCTACTGTGTTGAGAATACGTTTGAGGTATTGTATAATGTGTTCTTGATTTCTTGAAAAAAAAAACAAAAAGTTAATGCTATCATTGTTTTTTCCTCTCTCTGTCTGTCCAACTACGTTGGTGTTGGCTGTCGTGTCATGCTAATGCTAAGTAAGAGAACAAATAAAGTATTCTTGGCATTAAAATTTTGTTTGAGTGGAGGGGATGAGGCGGTCAATCTAGAGAACCATTTAAATTGTCCATTAAAAGCTTTTTGAAAAAGCTCCCCCTCACCCATTAAACTCTCTACCAAAAAAAAAAAACAAAACACAGGAACTAGCCAACAATTAGATGGATTGGAAATAAGGCAACAGAATAGAGTAAAGACCATTGAACATGATAGATTGAAGACCATAGATATAGTTGATTTTCATTTTTGTTTATGAGACTGCTGGAATTGCTTTGAGTTAGGTACTAAATTGAGAAAATTAGGGCCCCTGACCCCGTGATATGTCCATTGAGTTTTTCATAGTTGTGGAAATTTTTGCTACATTGGCTTGAATGGTTTCCTACTGAAGAAACAGAATATAGAATTAGACCATTAGTTTTGTATTTTCTCAGAATTAGCTTGAATTCAGAGAGAGAAGAGAAAGGTTTTGTTTATTAGATTATGTATCATATTTTACCTTCTATTTCTTTTCTAACTTAGCTTTTCTTGTCAGAAAGTGAGAAATAGGCTTACTTGTCAGTTAGTCTGCTGAACTTTCTTCTATGGACCTGCTTGTGGTATAGGTTAAGAGGAACAACTGCTGGGGCTAACAATCGGATGGATTTGATCTCGCTTGTCACTAGTGGTGTGAACGGTAGTGAGGCAAGTGTATATGAGGAAGACATTCTTGGAGTTGTTGAAGGATGGCAGGATGATGAAACACACAATTTAGATGTGCCTGCAGTCTCACATAAGAGGGGCTTGACACCTTTCGTATTTGTTCCATTTGAGGAGGTGTGTACGTTTGAGATTTGTTTTTTTATATTGCCTTCAGGCTTCAGCAACTAAATTGAGCAATGAACTTCTAATGAGCCTATGGCTTCAATGAGCATGACATCCTGGTCCTTGATTTTGCCTAATTATTATTTTCAATAACAGGTTTCAAATTAATGCTATATTGCCCCTGGTTCAATAATTTTCTTCATTTCTTTTTGTAATGTAATATTCATCATTTCTTATTTTAGTTAAAGTAGTACTTAATAAAGGATGGATTTCCTGTAAAAAAAAACGATGAAGTTCCCGTACTTAATGTCAATTTTTGAGTCTAGTAAAACTGTGAAAGTCCATTTTTTCCTCATCGTTGAAGAAGGATAACACGGAGTAAGGATGACCATCCATACATATGAGCATGTGACTTGGATAATGCATCAGTGTTAGTATGACCCTTTTCTTTTTAATTTTTATATTGTTTGCTTTTCTTCTAATGCCTGTTTTCGAGGCAATTAATACCTTATGAAATACCTTGAAGCAATAATTAACAGTAGATCCATTATTGTTCTTCTACATTGTTTTCCTTTTTATCTTGAAATGCTTATTTAATCGTATATTTACTTATTTTTGGTGTGTGTATAGGTGGAGACATCGGTTTTGAATCTACCTGTGGAGAAGATGGATTATTTTGTACCTGGTTGACGGATGCCTCCCAAGGAAATAGTTCAATTTGTAAATATTGTTATATGTTCCATGATTAGAGTGTTGGAATTTGTTATTTGGGCAAGTATACATACGGTCGAACCCGGGGTGATGAGATTGATGCATTATTGCTGCTGCATTTTTTATTCTGCTTTTAGCCATCAGATGCACGATAGCATGAGGCATCTTATGAATCAAAACGACTGGACTGTTCAAAACGAATAATTGTAATTGTAATATGTTGAAAATCGTGGATGTAGTTGTTGAATTGTTTGAATCATTCTACCCATTGTTCGAAAATTTAAGAAAGTTAATGGATCATATTGGCAAACAATATTTGAGTACGGATGATTTTTTTTGTTTCACCGGTTGCAAATTAGGTTTACACGTGATGCCATGAATTCGTGCAATTTTCTTTTAATTTGCCTTGGTAATATCATTCATGTTATTTGCCATACATATGAACCATCTACTAATCTCGGCGGTTTGAGAGGTGTTGCCATGTAATCTTTGGTACATAGATCTGCATGGAAGAACCGACAATGTTAAGATGGGATGGGAAAATGTATTACATATGAGGATTATCTGATCGAATGGGGCAAAGGAATTTGGGTAGACATGCACTACTTTTGACCCCTCCTCAGTTATCCCCTTTTCATCCAGGTAGATATTACCACAATAAGCTAACTGAGAAATTTTTTCATTACGTGATTGTTGCCTCTCCCCATACAGAGGAGACGGATAACGTGTGGTACAAAGCTTGTCGGTACATCGTCATATGGGTTACCATGTGATGAGAGACTCAACAATACAACCTCTTATCACAAATTCAGAATTTACTACAAGCAGAAAACTATTGTCATATGCGTTAAGATGTGATGACATACACACTTGCACAACCTATTATCACAAATTCAGTAATAGAGAGGAATTTACAGCAAGCAGAAAACACTGCCAAAGGCAAAGTACTTCTTGAATAACAGAATCACCCAAGAAGATTATTAGGACTTCATAAAACCATACAATCATTTAAACAGCAGCCCCCTAGATGCTTGGTAAGTTCAAATTTTAGATTCACCATCCTGTGTGTACAAGACGGTATTCCAAGATGGGTTACGCGGAAGAAATGTGTCCTGCCAAAAACAGAAATCGTCACAAAGACAACCAAGAAAAATGCTCATGGTATTATGCTTATTTATAAAGTTGTTATAAGAGAATTCATTTGGGATCAGCCAAATGTTAAGTCCGTGGTATTACGCATAACAGGTAATAAACCACTCGGCATAAAGGGGGTTGAAGCCACATTTTTGGAGTGTAGCTGCAGCGTAAGCTGTTACTATTTTTAATAGCCGCAGACTTCTTATAAATAAATGGTACAATTCTAACTTTGCTGTCAAAATACAAAATTTAGGAATCTGAGTGAGAATAAAGCACATTGCTTGATAAATCTGTTATACAAGTGGTAGCCAACATCTAAAAGATATCTCCCAAACTAAATAAATAAAAAGAAAATCGCTTCATACAAGGAAGGAATGTCAAAACATTCTGTCAGCACAAAAACTGGTGAAAAGTCAGAGAAAGGCAGATAGCAGTATAGCACTCTAGCAAAGTGTGCACTGATGCAGCTCCTGCAGTCGAATTTCATCCTTGATCACTTTAGGGGTTACCAGGTCCCTATTTCCCTAATGGATTGAGCCACATAAGGCATTTTCTCAAGCATACTAAACAAGGTCGGCTTGTGATACCTTGCAAGCAATATTTTAAATTAATGACCCTTGTTCATAAGATTAATTATACTTTATGGTAGTGAATGTTGAACATAGAAGGGACAACAAGAGCAAAAAATGGGAGTATCAAATATAATAATGTTGAGATGGATGAATAAATACATAAGAAAGATAAGATTTGAAATGAATGTATTCAGAAAAAAGTTAGTATGGTGTCAATTGAGAAGAAATGATAGTTAAGGTGGTTTGAATATGTGCAAAGTCTGCAGAAAAAAACCGCTAGAGGCCCCAAGGAGAAAAATCATTCACATGGTAGTTAACCCAATAAAAAGGAGTAGAGAAAGATTAAAAAGAACATTTGGAGAAACTACTGAAAGGGATCTTGTGATAGATAATACTCATGAAAATTTGGTTACTAACAGAACTTAATGGCATCATTTGATCCATACAATCGATTCTATCTAATGGGATAAGACTTTATTTGTTGTTGTTATTGTTGTTTTGCTTTTGTTCGTATAATAAGTTTTACCAATAATCTCAAGGAGCAGCTGGAGCACTTTTAAGGAAGTTGATCCTTTGATTTTGTGAATCATAGAAAAATGGCAAACTCCATGGCATTCACTTTGTGGTGGGCTATCCATTGTGTATGAGGCCCTCTTTGAATGTTTAAGTAAATAAATAACCTAGTGGTATAAACTATCTTAAGACAGTAAGTTCTGGTATGAGCATTCACAAATTTAGCAGTACAACAATTTTATCCAGGAGCTAAACTCAAAAAGTTGATGCTTGCCTTGCTAGTAAGAGTGAGGTTTTGGCCTAAAGAAGCTTGTGATTGCAATAGCTTTTATTAGGAGATGTATCGATATTTCTAATCACCTCCCTCGGATTGTTGAGAAAGAGACAATTTTAGCTGCAAAAGATACCTTGAGGCTGTCACTGGAATTGGTTGGAACTCCAAGAGCCAGAAGATTGATGAATCATGATAGTGATTGGTAACAATACTTTCGATGGCTGGACCACTGGCAAAGTGTGGTATGGTGAACCTAAAGTCCTGCTCTTTGGATAACAATTGTTTATCATGCTAGAGTAACCTGGATGCTAAAGTGAAAGAGAGTGGAACTTGCCTACTGCTAGCTTAGGCTCTTGTTGAGATTCAAGATATAAGAACGAGGATAACTAATGCAGATAATGGTTATTTGGAATCCTTCACAAGTGTGGTTTTTACAACCTGCTTGTACCAACGAAGAATTGAAAATGAAAGGCTACTTGTCAATTGGCGAAAGGTGCTTTGGAATGCAGCACAGAAAAACAGACCCTCGGCAAAAGAACTAATGTTAAATGGAGCTATACTGGACAGATGATTTTTCTGTTTCATCAGCATTTTGTGTAGGCCAAACAGTCCAGCAAGCATTTCTTCCTATGATTCCACCCAACCTGGAAGGCTAGAGAAACTTCTTTGCAAAGGCAAAATCCTATCTTACGTGGAGGTTGTTTGATTTGGGTTCACTTCTAGAAATAACTGTCATAGTTCTTCTGATAAAGGTGATTATGGGAGATTTATAACATTCGCATTAGCACATTGTAACAGATTGATAGTCAAATTGTTTGAATAATAGGTAATTTTTTCTTTTATCTTTGGAAGGGCTCATTTTTTACAATAGAAAACCTAAATAATTGAAAACAAAATAAAAAATGCAAATTATGGGATTCTTTTCTCCATAACTTGGGTTTACAGATAGATGATGAACTCACTAGTAAGTTTTTATAGTTTTACCATGAACAAAACATTTTTTTTCTAAGACACGAGACCGATGGCTATCTCATAATTTTCATGAAGATAATACACCATTCTGAGAAAGATGATGGGCATAAAACATTGTTCCAAATACTACATGGTGAACTTCAGGTCTTCTCTTCTATCCATCAACACATTCATACAGGTTTAAATGCAAGCACAAGTGCATGAGAAGATGCATATGAACTATCTTTTTTCAACAAATTTGAGCTGCACAAAAGCCCTCACATTATGCAATTTTAATATCATTTTCTCATTTCTCACGACAGTTTGTGAGGAAGAAGAGGAGAAACACATGCCAGAAATTATGGTATCTTTAATAAAAATTGCACATCCTTATTCCTTATAACATGAAAAAAAAAAAAAAAAAAAGCCACAGAACCATAGCAACAATCATATTCTTCATCTTCTTTCATGTGTATCCGAAACGAATCAATCCAAAGCTCGAAGGAATTGCCTCCCACCCACCCCTTTACTTTTTGTTTGATAAATTGCAGTTAAATAGTCAAATTGGATTCAAGATGATAAGTAAACATGATCACAATACAAAATTGCAACTCAAGAAAGGAATTGGTGGAAATGAACTCACAGAAACGTAAGAACAGGTAGGGATGACGGATAAGGAGTGGGATTTGGCGTGTTCAAAAGCAGCAACACAGAGAAGGGAAGCCAAACCCAAACCTCTCTTGGAAGATGGTACGAAAGTGTGGACCAAGTCCATCACTTTACCATTATTGCTCAACACGTACTGCACGTACGCCTCCTTGTCCTCCGTCTCGAATCTGTGCTGGCCCTTATTCCACACGATCTTCGGAGGAGCCTTCGCCTTGGCAGCACCCTCCGCTTCGGATTTTGTGGTCGTTGCCATTTGCCTCAACACGCGACCGGGTCGCCTTGTTCCTCTGCTCTGTGAATTTGTTTGTATCAGGGCTTGTGAGACAAAGTCCAGAATGGAACACCGTAACATTTATTCAACTCCGAAATGCTCACGAAGGAAATGTGATTATGTCGTAAAAGAATAACTAAAAACGGAGGTCATGTTTAATGCGCGCAGAGATTTTCCCAATAAAAAAGGAAAGAAAGTCTAATTTTATAAACTCTTTTTTCTTTTTTTTTTTTAATATTATGTAGAAATTAGAAATCTCATCAGAGAACGAAAGAAGTTGATAACCTGACCAGAAGCCATAGGCAAACGAAAACCTACAAGTAATCTTGTCATACATGTACTCAAATCCAATCCAGAGCCCAGAAAGCACTTGGACGGTGTTACTTTGAACTTTTACGAAACCACCGATAAGATTCTGTTTATCATTACGCTACCAATTTCATGTATTTACTCTGTAGTATTGCTACTATTGGATTGGGATCTTTAAGGTGTGAGATGGACTTTATATAATAAAATATAAATAAATAATTATTTATAAAAATTAATGAAATAAATTATTTTAATTTTATATTTTATAATAATTTATATCATTAATTTTATATTAATTATTTACTTATATCTTATATTTTAGATCATTTAAATCTGCTGATAAATTACATATTTAACTTTTTTTATTTGGAAGAATACATATTTGAGTTTTGATACAAGAACCTAGCCAAAAAACAAAATAAGAAAAAAAAAAGTTTAATTGGCAGCTGATAACTAGTGTGTCCAATTCAATGAAGGCATAGTCTGAATTGTGTTGTGCTGTAGATAGTGTGTTGTGTTCCGCCCAAAATGGAATTCCTTCGGTTCGGTGTGGAAGGCTCTAAATGATTTTCAATTTACCGTTATACATGAGTTGAGATTTTCTAAGGAGTAGTTAAGAATAAAATATAAATAAATATTTATTAATTAAAATTTTATTTATTATAATTATTATTAAATATAAATAAATTATAATATATATTTAAAATAATTATAATTACTAATTTTTTAATTACTAATTATTTATTTATATTTTATTTTTTAAAATATATCTTAAAGAACTCAAATATATTATTTTGGTCTTCTATACTCTTAATTTTTAAATTCATATAATTTTGACTATCAATTCAAATTTTATAAATATTATTATTTATGTATTATTATTTATGTATTATTATTTATAAAAAAATATTTTTAAACTTATGTTTTGAGTTACGTCCCTTATAAAATATAAAGTTAAAAATAAATTATTTAAATATTTACTTCACAAATATAGGAGATTAATGAGCTTAAAAACGTGACTCTAATATCACTGTTATTTATGTTATGTGATTTATACAATTGTGATCCAATTTGTACAAAATTCGTTAGAGGTAAAGTAGGTTACCGTTTTTTTTCCATGTCAATGTGCTGAGGTGACCATGATTTGGCATAATTTATGCCACGTTTCATGCTTAATAACAACGTTAAACCATATGTACACGAACTGTATAGGGTGAATAATAACATTAACTAAATTTAAATGAGAAAAAAATTGTATGAAATAAAAATTAAAAATAAAAACCAAAATTGTGATTAAGCCCTTTTTAAAAATGATGCGAAGATCTCTTACAAAAAGATTTTTATTTGGTTCAGGTTCAAACTCAAATGAAATGCTTATTTGCAAATCTGATATATCTTAATAAGCATTCCCTATTATTTAAGTGTTTGAGAAATAATATCACTATTATTTTTATAAATTAAATTTTATTAAATATTTAATTAAATAATTTTAAATTATTAAATTTATTAAAATTTTTAAACTAACAATTAGCATATTACAATCAATTTTGTAAGTATCTTGTATAAAAAATTAAGTGCAGTCAAATTTTTTGAGAAATAAATTAACCAATAAATATTAATAAGGCGAAAGATAACCCCTTAAATTCCTTTTAGACGATTGGATACCTCATGCATTACTCAACCGTGTCATTGATTTACCTGAAATAGGCTAAATGCCAAAGGGATAATAGACTAAGAATGTTTTTGGTTTTTTATTTTTATAAAAAAATAATTTAATTTTTTAATTTTTAAATTAAATAATTTAATCTCTCTCAAAATATAATTAAAATATTTTAATCTTTTTATAAATATAATTATAATAATTTCATCTCTCATTTACTACATTCACCTTAGTATAATGTGACTTACTTTTAATGAACTAAATTTTATATTTACTCTAAAATTGTCAGCATCCTCTAGCATAAAATTAACTTTTTTTAATCAAATTTTATACTCTAATTTTATGTATTTTAATAACTCTTTAATCAAAAGATAAATTTATATAATAATTATATGGCCAAAATACACAGAATCCTCCTGAATTTTAGGTTGATTTTAAAAAATCCTCTTGAACTTTAAAAAGTTCTAAATAACCCTCTTAAACTATGAAACATTTGTAAAACACCCTCCTCCGTCAAGTTTTCCGTTAAATTTTGGATGTTTTTTGGTCAACTTCCACTTTGACCTGATAAAAAGACAAAAATACCCTTCAAATACACAAATTTTCAAATCTACCATAAATGCAAAAAAAAAAAATCTAATGTAAATTTGTAATTTAGGGTTTAGAGTTTAGGAATTTAGGATTTAGGGTTTAAGATTTATGAGTTTAAGGTTTAGGGTTTAGGATTTAAGATTTAAGATTTAGGACTTAGGGTTTAAGATTTAGGGTTTAGGGTTTAAAGTTTTAGGATTTAGGATTTTAAGGTTTAGAGTTTAGGGTTTAAAGTTTTAGGATTTTAGGATTTAGGGTTTAGAATTTTAGGGTTAGGATTTAGAATTTAGGGTTTAGGCTTTAGGGTTAAGATTCAATGTTAAAACTCCAAAATTTTACTATTCACAGCCTTCAATTTCTTAATTTTACAATGAAGGTCATTTTTGTCATTTTTTTAAATTTTGACGAAAAAATTGACCGAAGGAGTTTTTTACAAATGTTTCATAGTTTAAGAAAGTTATTTGAAACTTTTTAAAGTTCAGGAGGGTTTTTTAAACTCGACTTAAAGTTCAGAGAAATTTTTTGCATTTTACCCTAATTATATTATATTATAATAAAAAAATAAAATTTAAATTACAATCAATAAATCATATCATACTAAAAAGAAGAATTTAGTAGGTGATAAATTAAATTATTTCAATTATATTTATAAAGAGATTAAATTATCTAACTCAAAAATTAAAAAATTAAATAAGTAAAGAAACCAAGAATACCCTTATCCAAAAATAATCCCAATGCAGCAAAATACATACACAAAAGTCATTATAGTCGTACAAAAATATTACCATTTCTTCTTACAAGAATGTAGAAATAACTAGCATGATGTCATTATGCAGCCATATAAATGCATAATCCGCAGAGAATATTAGTTCACAAAACTGACTGAATCGACATTTCAGATACAGGGTTTGTCAACTAAAATAAATGATAGAACAGTAATCTACTCAAGTCAAACAATTCCATTTAAAAATACACACCAAATACTATAATTTTAATTGATGGACTACCGGCTATCATCGACTGGACCCCTTTCATTCAGCACGAGACTGGCCTGCTCGGGATGAGAGGATGATACCTACAATGAGGCCATAGAGAGCCAGCGCTTCAGCAAAGATCAGGATAAGAATCATTCCAACAAACAACTTCGGCTGCTGAGCGTTAGCCCTGTAAAGACAAACAAAGGAAAGCAAATTCAGAACAGAAATGCCTATATCAGTTCTAAGCATTCACGGTTTACAGCAACAAATATATTGGAAATTTTGGTGAATGAATGGATATAAAAAGTTGAAGAAAACATGAAAACGAATGAAGTGCACGAACATGATAAGGTATAAAAATACATCAGAACATAAGAAATAGCCAAAAGTGAAGCAAGCAGCCATATGGCCAAGCTCCAAGTACCAGATAAGCACAAACAGATACCTTATCAAATAAATGATGACCAAAATACAGTTATATATCATCTAACAACCAAACCCGGCAGGTACAAGCTCACTCAAGAATACAAACAGCCAAGACCATCTAGGTTGAATGACATGTCTTACAGCTAAAGATAGGTCAAGCTTAACACAGTCATGCTATTTAGCACGAAAGTGTGCCTGTAGTTGAAGGTGGTGACAACAGAGTTGTTGTGAATCCACCAACAACCGCTATTTCCAAACCGCATCAAGTAAGTATAAGCATGCCAGGAAATTCTGTTATTAGAGAAAATGCTCTGCATAATTCGGAGCTTTTTCCAATTCATGAAATCAACTTTTTGGTCCCCGATTAAAATACTCAACAACCTTTTTGAAAGGAACAAGCTAGTAGCAAAAAGGAAAGAGTACCGAAAAAAAACAGATTACATGTGATGCAATAATATTCAACCTATTTTTAGAATATCCTCCTCATTAGAATAAAAAAATATTTTCTTTTCACCTAATGGAAATGTTGGCTACCCTGAAACAGGGCAAATATCCAAAACCAATAACTAGCCCACGAAACTAATCTTTTTAGGCAGTATCATCAAAAGTAGATAAGTAAACAAAGACAACACATGATCTTACTTTTGGGCCATGCAAAATATTATAATCAGGCATTTTAAACTCCAATAAAAGAAAACAAAAAACATGCAAATAGAACATCAGGAGTGACTACACCAATATTTAGGTGGTAAATTGAACTTAACAGGAGTTTCCACGAACAAATCTTCTTAGAAGTTATACATGCTTATTAATACAGCATTAGTAATTTCCATGTATTGCTCAAGGAAGCCAGAATAGACAACTGAAAAGACTATTACCAGAAGAAATTATGTAAAGCAAGCATGCAGAGATATGATCACTCACGCCTCATGATGTCTAAAATCTTTAAAGCAAACAAAAGACATGTAAGCTAATTAGCCATGATGGTGTTGAAGATTGCATATTATAGAAAGACAGGAATAAGATATTTTAAGATTTTGCAGCTTCCAAAAAGAATCTAAATCCTTTATATATTTTATGCATTAAATTTTATTATAACTTGAACTTGTACCAGAAGCCAATATGGCTTAATCTTCCATTTCATATTAGTTCAAAATCTCAGCTTCAGTTATTGATTTTCTCTTTTATTAGTGCTTACTCCCATTTTGGATTCGAGCAATGTCCATAAGCTTCACTAAAAGTATCTAAAAATAAATAAAGGATAAAGCAAGTAATAAAATGTTAAATAGACCATACCGAACTCCAGCATCACCAACAATTCCAATTGCCATTCCAGCGGAGAGTCCAGCAAGCCCACAAGCAAGGCCAGATGACAAGTGGGCATAACCATCGAAGAGATAGTAAGACTTTGCTTTGGGGTTTATTCCTGTACTGATAATAACAGCTATGATTAATCCATAGATACCCAGCACGCCAGCCATAACCACTGGGACAATGGATTTCATAACAAGCTCAGGCCGCATGACTCCCATAGAAGCCACACCTACTCCACTCTTAGCAGTTCCATAAGCTGCTCCCATACCTGGGGAAAAGAAGGGGGGAAAGCTGAATATATTTTCGTTCCTTTATTCCAATTTATCGATTTCAGGCATTGATGATTAATTCAACTGAAATTATTTTGACATCCTGAATACAGAACTGTAGACAGGATTTCACCAAATCGGAGAGTTTTCCAGCTAAAAAATTCTAACAAGTTAACACAGACAAGTCTCCATCAACTTCCACTTCAAGCATACATATCATCAGAAACCATTTCTGTGTAAATAAAATTGCTACAAACTCATGGTACCTTTTCCTTTAAGTACCTTCCAAGGAAACACAGGCATATAGGAATCAAATGGATGAAAAATACTCAATTGAGTATTTCTCTAAATCCAAACAGTGCCTAAAATTCCAAATTATGTAAGCCATCTAAAAAATTTAGCAAATTCAACTTCCACGGAAATTTCAACAGATTTCCCGAGAACATAACAGGAAGATGAAAGAAAAGAACATGTAATAGAATAGATCGGAGAGACTTACAGGAGAAGACGAGGGCGGCAGCGGCTCCAAGGAAGCCAAAGAATGGAGCAGTTTCGTCACCGCTGAATCCTGCCATCTTTGCTCACTATGGTAATGGATTCAGTACCTCTGATCGCGAGACTCTGCTTCTCCTCGGAACGAAACAGATCGGATCAACGGAGAAGCCAATTTAATGATTGAATATGAAATATAGAATTGGGGCGGGGGTGTCACATAGTCACGGTTTCAGATCGGGCCCACGGGGCCGGTAACTTTACCAAAATGCCCTTTCCCTGCCCTCGGGGATTCGACGTGGCTGCCGTGACGTATCGTGATTGTATACAACAATCTCGGTCTTTAGAGGTCACAAAGACTGTTAGCTTCCTGGGCCAAAGTTCAAGTTGGGCTGAGTCAGAGCCCATCCTCGTCTGGTTTGGTATTAGACGGTGCTAAGACAAGGTGTACAGACTTCCCTTGAATCAGGTAAAAAAAAGGGCTAATTCTATAGTTTGAGGAATACAATTTATATAATATATATTTAAGTAATGTGTTTAAATAAGAAAATATTATTAAGTGTGATTTAGTGATGAGGATTTGGATAAAATTACAAAGGATCTAAGTTTAAATTCTTTTTGTTACATTTGTACTAAAAATAAGAAAGAGACTTAAAGTGCTTCTAGAAATAAAAAAAGATAGATGGACCTTTTAATAATTTTATTCATTAATATAATTTTATTGAATAACCGTTATTTGAGTATTATAAATTAAATTTTATAAAAACTTTATTTAAAAATTCAAATAATTAAACTTTTTAAGTCATATTTTCTGAAACTAGTAATTACCACATTTAATGAGCCCTATTAAAGTCTCTTCCTCCCTTTCTCTTACTGTGTATTTCTTTCTTTTCAATAAGTAAGTTTTTTCATATTTATTTTTATTAAATTTTAGCACTCTTAAATTTTTTTATATTTATTTTTATGAAATTTAAATGAGTTTTGTTTTATAAAATTAGCATTTAAAAAAGAGAGAGAGAGAGACTTTCTTAGACTTTTATAGTTTCATTTGTTAAGATTAGTGTTTGTACTGATTTGAGTTATGATAAGCTAGCTAGTTATGAGCTAATTATTCTTTTATTCGTGAACAATTTATATGAAACGTAACAAACTGAAATAATTATTTTTGATAAAATAATCACAAAATCGAAAATCATTAGAAAGACTTCATAATAGAAGAATAAACATGCTGAATTAATACATCAAACAATTCATATAAGGACTCGACACGAAAACAAGTTAAGATAGAGTTGATAACCGGGTATCTTTTGTCTTAAATAAATATTATTGAAAATTACTTTTTTAAAAATATGGATTTTTAATATTATTGAAAAATTTAGGAGATAAATAGAATTTTTTTAATTCCAATTTTATTTGATTTTACCAATTGAGTAAGCCCATTGGTAATTAGGTAATCAAGGTTAGAAATAAAATCAATTGTTTTGAAGAGATTATATAGGCAAATGCCATAATTTGAATGATATTTTGGCATAACTTTATGTATGCACATAGACTTTCTAATTATTAAATCCTATTTAAAATAATATAATTAAGAAACAATACTTTATAACATGAAAAGAACATATATATATATATATTATAAAGCATTAAGTATTAATTGCATCGAAGAATCGTTTAATCTAATTCATCCTTTGAAGTGCTTTTGGAATGGGAAAATACCAACTTGTGTCTATATTTCGAGACAGAGGAATTTTATTTTTTATTTTAAAATAAGTATCAAATCAATTTTGTTTTTTTGGGGAATTAAAGGAAAAGGCAGAAAGCACAACCTATGCAATCTCCTAAAAACAATAAACTGCACCCATTAGGTGGACTGGTGAAAATTCGAGAGTCCCCAAGCGGAAGATCTGAACGTCCTGCCAGCCAGTTCGGCAACTCAATTTCTATTCATGTTTAGATAGTCATTATATCAAATTAAATTAAAACTAAAACTCTATCTTAGATCCTTACAAATAAAAACTTTTTTATTTTAATTATTTATTTTTTAAAATTTTTAATTTAATCTTTTATAAATTAAAATCACTTCTAAATTAAAAGCATTAAAGAATAAGAAATTAAAATAAAAAAAAATCTCTAAGAGAACAGAACGAAATTTTAGTATTAAATTAAATTACCTTAGGTTTGGTTCGTTATCTAAAAATAAAAAATTATTACTTCAAAATATGAAGACAAGTTGGTGTTCAACTCAAATTTCCCTTTTTGAAATCGTTAAAAGATACAGTCATTGCAAAAACAAAAAACTAAGGAAACGTTGATCCAAAGTCAGTACTCAAAAGAAAACTTCAACAAGAATTGCTTAATAAATTTGTTCAAGATTAATCAGTTCAATCCAAAACCATTGATGCATGCCAAAACAAATAAGACCTCATTAATCTAAACAAGCATTCATTCTTCGACTGGCAACTCGTACCGACACAAGGGGCAGACATGGTTAGTTTTCAGCCAGGGAACAATACATTGTTGGTGAAATACGTGCTCGCAGGGCATTTCTAAAACGTCCTCGTTATCCTCGAAATTTTCCAGACAAATACAGCACTGTTCCGACTCACTGGTTCTTTGAAGGTTCACTTCCCTGAGCGACGACGCTATGGCATGATCTGAGGCAGGCACCATTCTGACTTGTTCTTCTTGCAAGTGCCGCTGCACGATCCAATTCATGATGTCGTCCCAATCACCCTCATCGTACAGAAAGTCAAGGTCAACTACGATAGTCAAAGGCAAGAAGCTAGCAACCTTGTTGGAATCATGATTACGATTCACGACTATTTGTTCCGCCCAAGATTGAAGCTGGGGTGCCAAGGATTGGAGACACAGTTGTCTAGCAATGGAGGGGAGTTGAGTTCGCAAGAATCTTGGACAGTTTCCGAGGAGGTCTTGCGGAGTTGCGACAACTGAAGAAAAGAATGGACGAATAGGTATTAAAACGGGTAATTCTGAATCTGGAAGAGATGGGGCGAACTTGACGTGAACGAAGATTTGGACGTTAAATAGGTCTCCGGCAAGAAAGTCTTGGAAGTGTTGGAGATGGGGATCGATGTGGTGTTGGTTAAAGATGTGATGGCGATAAACATACGGGTACCTTGTGGACATTGATGCGATTGAGAAGAGCTAGCAAGGAGATGGAGAGAGAGCGAGAAGGACGAGGTGTGATAGGAGTTTGGAACTTGGTTGAAGTAGTGATTTGAACAAGTGACTTGAGGTGAATATGTGTTGGACTTATTTATAGAACAGTTAACTTCCCGTACAAGCTAGGACTGCAAGTCTTAAGCGGGCAGAGGAGTTTTGATAGAAAAAAATTACTTTTTTTTTTTTTTTCTAATTCCGTATTACTTCCAAACTCGTAACTTCCACTTGCTCTCACTATTTCAACGCAAACGCGCAGTTATTGTTTCGGAGTCTCACTCGTCCTCCCTTCCCCTAGCGTGCATTTCTTTCTTTGCGTCAAGTGTGCTTTCTCCCTCCGTCGGAGCTCTATCTTTTAGTGCTCTGTTTTTTCTCCTCCGAACAGAGCTTTCAACATCTCTGTTTTACATGTGTCTCACACTTTTCGTTCCACTTGCTCTTCCTTCCGATCCCCTTGAACTCGTGATCTTCTCCCCAAGCAAAGTCCCTTAGCGTCTCGCTCATATCTCCCATTTTCTCTCTTCGCGCTTTCTCCCTGTCCTTCCGTAAACCAATTGTGAAACCAAACTCGGAATCTACTAGAATGGCCTCTGCCCCTTGTGTTGGCAACGCTCTCCGCGTATCCCAGTGGTGAGTTAGAAGAGACATACATGAAGCCGTAGAAAAGTATGGGAGAGAGAGCGTTCTGTTGCCCGCTGGAGAGAGTTTGAAGTAACGTTATTATGTGAAAATCGATAGAGGGACAGGGATGGCAGTTCACATTGTGGGGTGGAGGCTGGAGCAAACGTGGATGCGTGCACGCTCAGAAGATTCATTGGATTGTTCCCTCAAAGGATTTTGGTAAACAATAAAATAATAGAAAGTGGGTCCCATTTCCTGAGATGTAAAACAACAGCCGTAGTTTTTGTGTTGGGTTTAGAGCTAGAAGAAATTTGTTATGAATCTCACTTGAGGTATAAATTTTTCAGGTTTTTCAACTGGTGCAGAGCTAATCCTGCTTGAGATGGTGATATTCAATTTGAGCGGACTTAATCTGGGAAATGGGTTGTATTATAAATATTTGATTTTAGAAGTTTCTTTAAAAATTAAACTTACAATTATTAAATCATCTTATGCTCATATAAAGTGCACTAATCCCTTCAATTAAACAAAAGTTTAGAACTAAAAGTACTGCATTTTAGAAAAAAAATTTACAAAATATAATATTAAAATTTCACAAATATTCAAGCGGATATTCATTAATTCAATTTTATAATTTAATATATAAAATTTAAAAATATAATAGTATAATTTTAAATAAATATTTAATACATTTTAATTTAGAAAAATAATAAAATAATTATATTTTAAGAAAAATTTAAGAGGGTAACATTTTTGATTTGATACATCAAAAAATACAGCAAAAAGTAAAAGAAATCAACACTCACGTTTTTTGTGAACTACTAACTCATGAGGCATTAGTATCTTTTTTTCAAGAACTAATTTCTTAGTTTGAATCCCTTTTCTTACCTTTTACCCTTAAATCTTAAATATGATTCTCTCTAACTAAAAAAAAGCAACACCCACGTTGCACATAAGTATTATATAAATTAAGTTTAGTCATTAAATAACGTGGAACTCATTATTTAATGGCTGTATATAATTTATATGATATTTATGTGTCAAAAAGAGTGTGAATATGAAAAGCAAAGCACTAGTTTGAACCAAATAAAAGCCCCGCCAGATCCAATTGCGTAACCCAGATGCCATGGTATATGAATAAGGAGCTTTGTTGAAGATGTGATCTGAATAAGTGTGACTTGAAGTGAGATTTAAGCAATGCCACGCAGATGTTTAAGTTTTGCTACTATACAAAAAAAAAAATTTGCTTAAAATTATTTTAAAGGAGTAGCTTCGATAATACTAGCAGAGCTAGTTTTTCTTGATCTCATAGTTTTCTGTCTTCAAATTTACGCTTTTCTGAGTTATACGATTTATATTATTACTTTTTATTGACCTTAGGGGATCTATAATATAATAATATGTTACCTTATTTACCACATTTTTCTTCTGATAATATTAAAATTTTGTCTTTTAATATGTGGTGGCTAGTGAGATTTGTTATTGTTATATTAGTTTTGCCAATCCGGTTGTAGCATAGAAGCTAGATCTGGGACTTTTTGAAGCATTCCAAATTTTCTATGTTGTTATAAAGTGTATGTGTCGTCCTTGACAGCTCGCATGGTTTAAGTCTCTCTCTTTCTATTCTTCTTTTTATAATTTGAATCTTCTCATGTATCAAAAAAATTTATGCGTCGATATATTTGAAAATTCGTTTAATTAATTAGAAATTAACGTCCAATCTTGGGCGACAGCAACAATGAAATTACAAAAGCAAAAACGAAAACTCAGTACTCAAAATAAATCTTCAACTACAATTTCTTATTGAATTTGTTCAGGATTTTCAAGAACATACATCACTTAAATTATCCAATCCAAAACCATTGATGCATGTGTGCCAAAACAACAAGACCTCATTAATCTAAACAAACATTCATCCTTCAACTGGCAACTCGTACCGACACAAGGGGCGGACATGACTAGTTTCCAGCCAATGAACGATGCATCGCTGGTGAAACACATGCTCGCAGGGCATTTTTGAAACGTCCTTATCATCCTCGAAAATTTCCAAACAAATTATGCATTGTTCCGACTCAGTACTGATTCTTTGAAGTTTCACTTCCTTGAGCGCATGCTCTGAGGCAGGCACCATCCTGACATGTTCTTCTTGCAACTATCGCTGAACGATCCAATTCATGATGTCGTCCCAATCGCCCTCACCGGACAGCAAGTAAAGGTCAACTTCGATAGTCAAAGGCAAGAACCTAGCAACCTTTTCGGAATCAGGATCACGATTCACGACTATTTGTTCTGCCAAAGATTTAACCTGGGATGTCGACGATTGGAGACACAGGTTTCCAGCCATAGAGGGAAGTTGAGTTCGCAGGAATCTCAGACAGTCTTCGAGGAGGTCTTGCTGAGTTGCGACAACAGAAGAAAATAATGGGCGAATCGGTGTTAAAACACGTAGTTCTAAATACAGATATGGGACGAATTTGACGTTGACGGAGATTTGGACATTAAATAGGTCTCCGGTGAAGAAGTCTTGGAAGTGTTGGAGTTGGGGGTCCAGCCGATGTTGGTACAGATGTGATGGTGGCAAAAATACGGGTACCTTGTCGACATTGATGCGATCGAGAAGAGCTAGCAGATCGAGAGAGTGAGAGGGGAGAGGAACGAGGGACGAGGTAGGGCAACAGAAGAATTATGTTCGGATTTCCTCTATCAAGGGTAGATTTTTATTCGAGCAAGAATTGGAAGATTAGACGGAGAAAAACCGTTGTTCACTTTAGGAATATTAGAATTTGTGTAGGAAACCCCAACACCCCAAATGCAACAACCTCACCGGATTTATTGAAGAGATTCTTAATTAATTAGACTTCTTAGTATAATCGAAAAACTGTAGTTCACTTCTATTGAATGTTAGATTTTGTATAGGACCCTAGCTCAAATTTTTCAACTTCAATTCTTAATTTGATTTCTTCGCGTAATCAAACAAAAAAATTATCAATTTAAGAGTTCTTACAAAAATTTACAAGAATTTAATTAAGATAAGGATAGAATAAAATAAACTAAAGGGTTGGCCAATTAATGGAGGTAGATTACTTGAATCATAAGTTTGAAAGATATGATTATGATACTGTGAAATTTAGTTGGTTACCAACAGTTTAATGATGTTTTAAAATTTATATCATCAAAATATGAGATATCATTTTAAAAAATAAAGAATTAGTACTATAATTTTCATAGAAGTAAGGGTGTTTTTTATTTTTTTTTAAAAGAATAATTTAGTCCCTTTATAATTATAATGAGACAATTTAATCTTTTTATAAGTATGTTATTTAATCTTTTTATAAGTGCAATTGGAACAACTTCATTCATTACTCATTAGATTTTTTTTTAGTATAATATAATTAATCAGTGATAACTTAAACTTTATTCTTACTTTACAAATTTTAACATTCTTCTTCTAATATAAAGTTATCTACTTTTTATTAAGTCTCAAACTCTTATCTTATACATTTTAACAACTCTTTTAATTAAGAGAGAAATTTATAAAATAATTATGTTACATTACAATAGGTAAAGTGAAGTTCAAGTCATCATCACTTAGTTATATTATATTAAAAAAAGTGTTGGTAGATAAAGAATTAAATTATTGTAATTGTAATTATAAAAAAATTAAATTACTTAACTAAAAAATTGAAAGACAAAATTACGTTTTAAAAAAAGCAAAAGAATAAAAAATATCTTTACACCAATTTCAATACCTGATTAAGATATTGATATTTTGGTTTTATTTTAAGCTTGAATTAATTTGTGTGTTGATAAATTAATCTGCTTGTTTTGACTATAATTACTTTAAGAAAGTAAATTCATTGAAGATATGCAAATTAATTTTCAAAATAAAAATACGAATAATTTATTCATATAATTCATTTCCTTGTTTCCTTGTCCACTTAGCGTTTTGTCCAACAGCTGATTTGATTAAAAATATAGAAAAATCTACACATATTAACCATTATTTACTTCAAGAACCAAGGCATTTAATTAATTAGTTGCAGTAGAACGAGTTAATTATGTTTAATTGATAGTCTTGAAAAGTCAATATGCTCCACAAACAAATTATAATGAGGGCAAGGGGTAACTAATGGAACCTTAATTAGTTGAAAGCAGAATCTCGTATTCAAATTTTATTTCGGTAGCAATGCTCCAAATTAATTTGGTTTTATATTAATACCACATATTCTAAATTTTTTTGAGTGAAATTTAGAATATTTTTCAACTAATAATCAAAGGTTAATTTCTTTTGAAGTAAAGAGATAATCAAAATAGGTATAATTTCTTTTAATAAATTTTTTTATATATATGACATAAATTAAATATAAGATACTATATTTAAGGGATTAAGCTATTTAAGATTCTTATTGGTATATATACTAGATTTTAATTTCCTGCACTGTGGCCACCAAGTTTTTCTTTTTTTGGCCATGTTCATGGATACTTAATTAATGAGTAAATTACATTAACTTTCCTTGAAGTATTTGATTATAATACTCCACTCCATTCTTATTTAAATGTGACACTCCACCCCATTTACTCAAATATTAATTAAAAGAATATACCTAAATCTTAATAAAATTTTCATAAAAAGAATATTAAATCAAAATTAACTCTAATTTTACTTAAAATTATACTTTGACTCAATTAACCATTTTAAATAACTAATATATTAAAAAATTATATTTTTTAATTAAATAATTACATTTATTATAAGGTATAAATTTAACCATGTATGTAATTATAAGAAAAAAATTTAGTATAAATATAGAAGCATCTTGGAGGTGAGTTTAGTTAAGAAAAAATGTAAAGCATAATTGATCTTATTTTTTGCTAACTAAACTCATATCAAGATCCCTCTATGTTTATATTAAATTTTTTTTTTGATAATCATACATATTGTTAAATTTATAACTTATAATAAATATAATTATTTGATTAAAAAAATATAATTTATCAAAATATTAGTTATTTAAAATAGTTTAATTGAGTTAAGGTATAATTTTTAAGTAAAATTAGATCAAAATATAGATTTAATATTCTTTTTTATGAATATTTTTTTAATTAATATTTAAAAAAAGAGGATAGAGTATCATATTTGAATAAGAATGGGGTAGAATGTCATAATCAAATAACTTAAGGAAAGTTAATGTAATTTATTCTTAATTAATTAGTAAAGAGGGTGGGTAGATCCTTCTTTTATTTTCAATGTATTTTTGAAAGAAAAAAAAAGAATCAATTTATGCGATTTAAAAGAATTCATTAAATTTCATTTATAAAAATCAATTTGATAACATAATAATTCGGGCACTATGTTACCCTCTCGATCCAGCGCTCACCGAAACCATGTTGGCCTTAGCTTGATATCACACTAGCGAGGCAGGCATTAGGTAGCGACATAATGGACACGAGTGACTCGTCTGCAACCACCGTAAGATACAATCTTGGTGATAACAATGGCGGCAGGGCATCTGAAGAACCTCCTCGCCCTCGTCGTACTCTTCTTGACAAATACTGCAGGGATCTAACACTTCAGCAGTTTGAACCTTCACTTTGTTCAGCGACTCAATGGCTTCCTTTGATGCGGGAACCATTCTGATTTGTTGCATGGACTCTTCGATGGCGGCTTCCTCCTCGGCGTCTGGCATTAGAATGGCAAGTTTGACACACAAAGGGATTGTACGGCTTGCTGAGTTCCGGGAATGAGAACGGCGATGCTCCGAGAACAGTTGTTGGGCTTTGAACATTACGTTTTCTATGATTGTGTCAACGGCTTCATCGGAAAGGGCTGGGTGAGATAGCTTGCTGAGCAAAAAGGGTATGCCAGTGTGCAGGAAGAATTCTCGGCAGGGCAGAAACGACGTGGAACAGGATGAGTGAGGGTCATTAGATGAGATGGTTCCAACGCAGACCTGAAGATGGAAATAATATGTGGTACCATTGTCTGTGAAGAACTGAAGGGGACCATAAGGTCGATGCAGTTCGTCAGAAACGCGTAGGTAAATTTGGCTGGCTGGTGAAGTTGCCATGGGATGTGAATATGGAACTTGGTTGAGGAAGTGATTTGAATAGGTGACTCGAGGTGAATGTCTAGACTTAGTTGAAGAATTGAGTTGCGTTGAAGATGTGAGACTTATTTATAGAACAGTTACCTTCTGCTACAAGCTAGGACTGCAAATTTCAATCAGGCTGGAAGAGGAAAATATCTAGGGAGCAGAGCACTAGTTACAGAACGGCGCTACCTTCTCGTACCAGGTATCCTAGTCGAGCAGGGAAGGAAGCAGTCAGTGGCCAAATCAAATTCGACCAGAACTGAAGCGGGCTAGGGCCCATTTACAAAAGCCCACGAACATTACGAGTAGCCTGATCCGGATCTTATCTTTTGGATCGTTAAAAAATTAAAAATTAAGTTGAAGACAAAAATGAAAAAGAAAATCAAATATGAACTAAAAAATTAAAATATAAATTAAAAAAATGTAGATATGAAATTGCCAGCATTAAAAATAATAAATACATGAAATTCAAATTCCAGTAGTCAAATCCAATGGCATAACACAAGATGGGATGAGCATTGTATGAGTGTAGTATAAAAGAAAAATAAATTTAAAAAAATTAGTAAAAGAAAAATAAAATTTACGAATTAAATTTAATAAAAAACAAATTAAAAAATTACCAAATTCAGGAAACATAAAGTAAGGGGATCTCCTACGAAAGCTCTAGAAAGGGAAGAGGTATACATAGCAGGATAGCACTGACCGGTAATGGCTCGGGAGAGAGAGAGAGAGACGGATGTTTTTCTTCTTTGTTGGAGGGTTGGAGCAGCAGGTGCGTCAGGTGCTGAAATCTGGTGTGGGCAGGTGCATAAACTGTGGCTCCAGAGCTGATCTAGTGGAGTACGAGAAGGTGCTGAAGCTATTTTTCGTTCCCGTTTGGCGGTGGCCAGGGAAGGAGCCTCTGGTGTATTGCAACAATTGCAAGTTCTTGTTTCCTCAGTCCTACTCCTTGCCCCCATCGTCGCCGTCTTCGGCGGTGGTCTCCGATATCTTGCGGTGCCGGTCCTGCGATCAAGTTGTGGAAGCCGACTTCAAATTCTGCCCCTTCTGTGGGTCAGAATTGTAATTGACGTGATGTTCCGTGAGAGTTTTAGCGTTGGTTATTAATGGTTGTCTCCTAATTACGGAATTTTGTATTTTGTTATGTTTGGCTGATTATAAATCTCTGTAATAATAAAATAAGAAATATGGTAGCTTGTTTGTAAATTTGTAAAAGCTATATACAGGAAATTCGTGTCAAATTTTGCTCTTTCATTTAGAATACTCTCTTGGCATACATAAGCCACCGCGCAGTTCAGAATTAGGAAGCAATTTAAGAGCATTTTCAGCAGTGGCAGGTACGTGTCATGCCAATAATGTCAGATTTCTGGGTCTGGAGAATTGTTTTACTGCTTTTGATTTCTAATGCATCTAAAATTTCCATCAAGAATTTCTTTGTTATTCTCAATTAAGTTCAAATTCAATAGTGTCTGAACTCAGAATAAACATAATTAAAAAAAGTTTCAATAAGAAAAATCTGAAAATGTATTCTCCAATCAATAATGAATTTGAATTATCATTGTCATTGAACTGAGATGATATATCATATAATAGACGCCTCTGTTACAGGGTAAGGTTAAGCCACCAGTTGCAATGGTGGAGATATGAAAAAGGGAAAATATAAGAAGTGGGAAAGTGGATTTGAAACTGTACAAAGAAATGATAAAAGAAGTGTACAGTTCCTGTTATTTTAAAATGGGGGCTTGAATGGGGAGATAACCTCAGATCAATTTTAACAGTTCCCGCATGGCTTCAAGGGATGCCTTTGAAGAAACTCATGAAAGCAAATCTGCGAATTGGCCCTCATGTTGCAACTTTAAGGATTCTCAAAGAGGCTTGAGTCAAAATCCAACTTGGCTCTAAGAAGCATCACTGACTGAGATTATGGCATTCTTAAATTTTTGTTTACTTCTATTTGCTAAAGGGTAGTTGCTTAGCTCCTCGTTCCAAGGCATCTCTCCATAGCCTGTACCTCACCCCAAGCTTGTCATAGGATACCGGGGAATTCCATACATTTGCACCTTTGATCATCCGCTCTTGCTGGCCAACCACTAGGCGTAGATCCTCATTTAATACCTTCAATATGTGAACATTAATATAATGTTGAGCAAAACTTGAAAATATCGTCTGATTAAGATTTGTGTAAATTCCTCTTTCACATGCATTCAGAGAAAGAGATATGATGTAATGATCCAAAACAAGTTAAGAAAATCTTAATTTCAAATACTCAATGGCTTCTTAATCACATAAATGGACATCAAGGTCGCTTTAAGGGTCAAAACTAAAACTTCAAACCACAATTTAATGTTTTTAAAGGCATTGTATGTAATCTCTCATACCAGTATGTTTAAGATCATGTTAGAACTCCATTTGGGTCCCTTTGTTACTCAAATTTATAAGAACAGCAACAAAAATAACTATTTGTTCTTTTGATGCAAAACTTAAAATTTTCTTCTACGTCTTTCCTCCCTAGCTCAAACTTAGCTAATTATGCATTCAACAAATAGTAAAACATTACCTGTTCTGCAAAATGCCTCCATAGATACTGCATAAAAGGGATGTGCTTTAGCAGAGGAGCAAAATCCAGTGACATTCTGTATAGTAATCTTGTTTTTTGTTTTGAAGAAGGTAAACAGACATGAAGTTGGTGCAAGTGTGTGGTACACTGCTTGGTGTTTTGTCCCTCCAGTTTCCCAGGCTTTGAAATTCCAATGGTTGATAGAACCATGCAAGGTGGTCGAAATTCCATGTCAATTGGATAGGGATCCCAGTATCCTTGCAGGCCAGATGCAGGTGTCAAAAATTTCACGAAGCTGCAAGTTCAAGTACATACTGAGTTACTTAGAAAGAAAGAGTTTAGAATTGCATACTGTGCAAAGCTCCCCCTCTCATTTATATCACTAGTTGAACAGGAAAGAATGGAAAACTGATTACATCATAAATTAGGAATCCACTGCCCCAGAAATATATAAGTCACTCAAACGCATTTATCAAGAACCATCAAAAGGTGAAGGCACTACAGAGTTTGAGTGAATTGTTACAGCATATTGTTGATTTGGGTGTTTGAAGGACAAAAATCAATTCAACCAATAATCTTAGAGTGTTGTGCACAACAAAGTCCCATCTCATTTTTTATACTCATCTGTTTAGTATCTTTCCTAGTTTAGAAAATAAAAATTAAGTGAAATGGAACAAAAATGATATATTTACAATCAACTCAAAATGTACGGATCATCACTTCCCTAAAAGTCATTAGGATCTCTGCATCACCTGCATTCCACAATTCTTTACCATTTTCAATGACAAAATACTTTTATTTGTAAAGGTACAACAAACCTGGGAACGCTCCATCCCTTAGCAAAAGTTGAAGTGTGAGTAAAAGGGGCATGCGCAAGATCTAAAAGGTTGTCCAAAAGTAATCCATGTTCTACTGGAAGTTCCATGACAATCTGTAACAAGAAAGAGTGGCCTGGTAAGATGACACAGCTCTTTCTATATATTATGTCATCATAATTTCCTGCTTCTTGCATCACAATACCTATGTGGGACTAATATATTCATAGCATACCTCAGCATGGACTTCAAACCCAGAAGGAGGTAGTAAAGATGGAGTAAAGGCTGTTGGGGGGTCATTGCCAGGCCAAATCCAGATCATCCCTTCTTGTTCAAAACAGGGCAACGATTTTATCTTTAAATTTAGCAGTCGAGTTGATGGCATTTTCTCACATTTCCCATCAGTCGTATATTCCCAGCCTAATATTCAGCCATAAGGTAATTTTCAGAACCTTTCAATTTCAGCACACATATATCTTTTTTGTGTTTGTGTGTCTTGTGACATTATACATACACGATAGATATGTGAATTAGTGCATGCAACTTCTACTGCAAGCATATAATCATATTAGTTGTTACCAATGCACGTGTTCTGAAGAGATATAAAACTTCTGTTATTTGTTTCAGTGATTACTAACCATGGTAGGGGCATTGGATACGACCCTCGTTTACAGAACCAAGGTGAAGAGGACATGCTCTGTGTGCACAGGTATTCTGGACACATCCAGGGTTCCCATCTTTCCCTCTAAAAATAACCCATGGTTCTTCGAAACATTCTATTGGGATCTGAAACAGAAAAGGAGTCATGCAGTTATGAGTATTTATATTCAGATTTTGAATAACTTGTGTAAGAAGATAAAACTTTACACAGAACTCCAATTTTATCTGGCATGGCACCAAAAAAGGAGAAGAAAAAAATGGAAGGTGAGAAAATAGTAGTGAAACATAGAATTATATCAACAGAAAGCTAGTCCAAACAACTATATGTTTGACTAATGACTATTTTACTTGGTTGTCTGATGAAATAAGTTCTACCGACATTTCATAAATAGTGCTCCTGTTGACTTGCATTGATTTAAGTAGATAATGCAAATATAGTAAGTAAATAATCTCAAATGAATAGATGTTGCAATTCCAGTAACTGACTCACCATGGTTTCATCCTTCAGGTCAGTGGTGAAAGCAACAGGGTACCAAAAATTCTTCAAACGTGGATGGTAGGATTGAACTGGACCTGATACATTCAAGCATTTCCGTGGCTGGCTTCTTCTTTCAAGATTCACAGATTGTGCAGAAGTGCTGGGAGAAGAGGATGTCTGTTCAACCTGGGTCGTTCTTCTGTCTTGTAACAGCTTATCATTCACCAATGCTTCCATGTAAGCTATTTTATCTAAAGCAGTGCCAACCCTTGATTCAGATATATGAACCTGTTGTTGTTCAATAAGTCAAATAAATTTACAAATATAGTCACAGATTAATTCTCATGTACAAAGTTCACGCCAACTGAGATTAATCAAGAACATCTACGATTCAAGTTTTGCTAATTTGAATACTATTGCCATTCTATACCTGTTTGTGTGCTTGGGCCAATTCCTCCTGTAATTCAGCTAGCTCCTTCTTCATGGTGCCAATTGACTTATAATCACGAGCTAGAGGATTAAGGACTTCCACCACCTACACACATTTATATTTGGAAGTATAAATCAACCATGTAGTGAAATGTGTGGGTTGCAAAGTCAAGAGAAAATGTTTACATAAGAACTATATTATACTGAAACTTTAATCCAATGCAATAACCAAATTTATAAATATTCATAATTCAAAAGGACTAAACCTTAAACATGATATAATAATTCATTCAAATATCAAACATGGTTCCATTTTATATAATAAGAACTTAAATCAGACAAAACCTTTTCATGGAGAAGCATGATGGCAAGCACGTCTTGACGAGCCCGCCAATCACAGTACTGAATATCATATCTAGCGACTTCTAGGGCTTGATATATGTCCAAAAACTTTCCTTTATACTGTGGGACTTTAGATCTTGGATCCTCCACGTCAAAGAGCGCACCCCATACGTTCTTCTTCTCTACCTCTTCTCCAAAGACAGCAAACACTCTAAGTCGTCCTTTCCAACCCTGAAATTCAACGTGCCCACAAAATTGTAAGCTAGCCGTCTGCCTTCAAGTAAAATGTAGCCCATAAAGGAGAAACTAATGGGGCAGCTTGATATACTAATTGATCATAGCCAGAGGTTTAGTGAGCCCCATAGGTATTTAGTGACAAAAACCCACAGGAAAGCGTGTGATGTGATGCCAAGTATTATACTGTATTCCATTGCAGGGATACAAGATCAACTAATTATGCCATTGTTCGGCTCAAACTAAATAGCAATCCATGAAACATAGAAGAAACCCATCTAAATTTGCGTGTATTATACTAACCAAGTTTCCCTCCAAATTTAGCAGGCACCCATAATTAATAGTTAATCCAGCAGAAAAACAAATAACAAGCTAACGACATCTTCCGCTCCTCAAAACCATTAGAAACCAAGTAACATTGCCATTTTGACTTGGTTTAAACGAGCACCCAACAAGACTTTCAGGCGAAAATTTAGATACAGTTAGTACCTTTCTGGCGTCGAGCTTGGATGATCTACAAAAGGAGAATGGCAGAGAGAGAGCCGCAGCAGTAGCAATGGCGTTCATGGCGGTGCGAAGCTGACAGTCCCTAGAGAAACAGAGAGAAGAAACGCAAGCAGCATTGGTGAGAGGGATTTATTTTGGTATTGTGTTGATAAGAGGTTGGTGTTTCGCGCGATCTCGGTTGGCCTTCTAAGGGGCGCCACGTGGAGTAGCGTGGACTCCTTGCTTTCCCATGTGGCGGATCCTTCTTCCACATGCTCCCTAGGGCTCTCAGGGTATCTAGCAGCAGTGGGGCCCTGAACTTTGCCAGCTCGGATTGGAGAAGATAACTTCTCTATCCTCTCCGTGCAGGGTGTTTTGTCATTTTTGCAGGATTTTATTTCCAGAAAAGCTTTGGGTAATGATTGTATGCTATTGGTCTGTATAATATGTATTTAGATATTTTAAATAAATTATTTTAAATTTGATTTAGAATTTTGTGTATAAAAAAATTTATCATTTTAATATTATATTTTAAAAAATTAATCTTTTATTTATTAAATAAAAAATATTTAAAAAAATGATTGTAAGTTATGGAACATTGTGTGAAATAAATAAACCTTCAAAAAAGTCATTCGTCCACTTGGGTTGTTGGGTACATAGGTACTTGATGTGATTAGAGGAATATGCTTATTTTGAGAACTTCAAAGGGAAGCATCAATTTAGTTACTTTCTATTTTCAAGTTAAAAAGAAAATAACAAAATAAAAGAATGGACACAAGCAAAACAACTTCTATACAAAGTATGCACTTTGTGTGGAGTAGGACGTCTTCTCACCTTTTTTTAATCAATTATTTTAAATTTTTGTTAAAATGTAACTCAAACAATTGTGTGATATAATAATTAATGAGTCTTGAGTGTTATTCATAAGAGAGTCCAAACCTTTCCTTTGCGTCAACAATTTTAGTTATTTTTGTTTATGGTACATGAAGGGTATAGCAAGCTAAAAGTTTTTTATAAACTATTCAAGGTTCAAACCTTTTATTATTAAGCTACTCTTAATGAATTAAATTTAGTTGCTCAAGAAACATAAAATTTAATGTTTTCTTAGTTATTCTACTCATTGATGGAAAACAAGGTAATCCATTGACTTTTATTCACAAATATTTTATAAAATTAAGTGTAAAATAATAAATTTATTAAATTTTACAATTTAAATTATAAATTTTAATAAATTAAGAATTTTTTGAGTTTTTGTTAAAAAATAAAAAGAATATTCACTACTTAAATTATAATGAATTGTTTAATGCTGGTTTAGCACATTTGAGGTCTTACTAGAATTTGGGTCCTCTTATTTGGTTATTTTTATAAATTAAATTTGATAAAAAATTTATATCATTAAATTTATTAAATTAAATAATCTAAATTATGAAATTTAACAATCTAACAGCCCATTTAAAGTCTAAATTAGATGCAGAACTAATATTCAAAAAAAAAGTTGTAAACGACATAATTTTTTGAATAAAAATCTTTTTAAAACTTAAATTTGTATATACCAATATTAAATTCTTTTAAAATATATCAAACTGTTAATAACTCAACACTTTATTCCTTTTTATCAGATATCCTAAAAGGACAATACTTTTAGTTATTACGGTGGTTTCTTATAATTAAAAAGATATAGGTAGTTCTTATAACAAAAAAGATATAACTCTATTTTAGGAGAAACATAATTGTTACATATAAAATGAGATAAAGATTGAATAAGTATGTTTTGCTCTTTGTCTTACTCTAATTAAAGGAAAACCCAAAGAGATATAGTAGAAACGTCTCTCCAAAGATATAGAAATATTTCAGCTCTTCTTATAATGTGAAAAGTGTAGGTGTGTAGTTGATGAAAAATGAGCGAATAATTTTCATTATTCTTTATTACTTTGCTTTTTCTTTTTCTAAAAAAAAAATTATGGTCCGTAGCAAGGTTAACTGAAAGATGTTTCTTTGATATAATAGTATAAATATGTCAACTAAATTGCTAACTTTAATTTAAGCCAACAAAAACAAAAGTCACACCTATGCAAGTTTGCAAATTTCTGAGTTTTCTGTCATCGCCATCTCCCTGCCAATGTGGGTCTGTACAATGAGAGGAGTTGGGAACTAGAACACTGTTTTTGCGAGACAGTAGAAGTAGCACGGTGATTGCCGGATGAGCTTTGTCTCCTTCTATAGTTAGTTTGGTTTGGGCCAATCTTTGAAGAGTTCGACACCTAACAGTTAAGGCGTTATATATAAGATAATGATATAGGTATATATAAATTTTATAAATTTTTATAATTTTACTTTTTTGTTTTTAATTTTTTGTTTATCAGTGTATGAGAAACTCCCCCATATACATACCTAACATTTCTCTGAACATGCGGATTGTGAATGCAGTATTTTGTAGAATATCGACATTCATTCAATAACGTGTATATCTTATGAAACGTGTAATGATATTTCTTCGTTCAAACTACTTATCTAGGATTAACAAAAGATTGTAAGCAGAAGAGGTTGCATGAAAATTTGGATCCTCTAGATTTAAATACAGAAAAAGAAAGTAAAATATATTCTCTATTTATAAGTCATATTTTTCACCAATTTTATTATTTTTTCTCTAAATATCTCTAATTACGCCCCTAGTTTTAAAAAATCTAATATCCAGTTGCATGGATATTTTGTTCACTCGTTCTGTATCTCTCCCAATTGTTATTGGTTCCTATTTGACTTTTGCTGTTGGCTTATATTAAAATTAATAATTTAAGTGCCGGTTTTTTCTATTAAGATAATTTCTATTCTAAACTTTTGCTGAATAACTTTCAAATGAACAAAGATATCATATCTTTTGAAAGGGACTCTTTTTATATATGAAGTTTTAAATTAATTAAATTTTATGTTTTAATATATAAATTTTAATAAATTAAATAATTTAAAATTTATATTATAAAATTAAATAAAAATAAAATTATAAAAATATTATTTTCAAAAAACGATATAAGAGCATCAGATAATTCTAAACAAATTTTAATCGACCCAAGTAATTAAAAAAAAAAAACTTAAAAAAGCCCATAATTTCACATTTGTAAATTCTAAATCTGGCAATGGAGACGTTTGCAATTTCAATGAGTCATACTTATCAACCGACGGACGGGAAATAAATATACGAGTCAATTATTTTCCGCCATAAATTTCTTTCTTTCAATTTTCCATTTTTAATTACCTCCTCATAACACTGAATCGCCAGAACAGGCTAACTTAACCTTTTTCGGTTGTGTGCTTTTGTCTCGCTCGAGTGAGGGTTGTGGTTCTTGCTGTGCTACCCTGATCGACAGCGATGGGTGGCGGGGAGCTCAACAAGGTTGGGTCTTTCTTCTTGGCCACTCTGCTTCTATGGTTGTTCTCTATTTGGTTCGAAATTCTACTCCGCGGGCGCAAGGAGCTTCTCTTTATTATCGCTGGTTCTCTCTTTTACCAAAGCGCCAACTGGGTCATACGGGCTTTCCTCTATCGAGACCCTCTATCTGTTAACACCCTCGTCTCTCTACTTCACTCCACCGTCACCTCAGCTTCAGGTTCGTCTATTTATAGTTTTTGTTCCCGATTATTTCTGAAACCCCTTTCCTTTGCTTCTTTATTTTGAGCTGTATTAGCTTTCGTTACTGTAATTTTTTGTTTTTTGCCCCATTACTATGTCTGCCATTATGCTTTATAATCCTGATTCTGATAACGCGCTCTTCCAACCCCATTACTGTATCTGCCGTTATTCTTTATAATCCTGACGCTGATAACGTACTCTTCAAATAGGTTAATCTAATGATTAGTTTTTTTCTGGTAAAAAGATACTTCCTTTGAATTCCTTTTGAAGCCTTAAAATAAAGTATAGTTCTTGCGCGTTGAGGGCGAAGTAGGTTTATGTAGCGTAATGAAAAATAAGTAATTGATGCTAATGTTTTCTTTCTTGCAAAGAGTGACTATCTCAATACCTCTCTTTGGTCAATCAAAGCAACTGTAGAAAACCCCTTTAAGCTGAAACTTTTAGACGTCTAGGTGGAATTAAGGGTGGCGATGTGCCTAATGATGCTGGAGAATAAATGGTGCTTCACACGATCAAATAAGTATGCATAGGCAAGTATCTAATATATGCGGCAGCATTTCCTGGTGTTAATCTGCATAGTTTAGTCTGTACATATCATTTGACATCGGGAAAATATTTGGTAGAAGTTCAAATATGATAAATGGGAGCATAGCTATACATAACTGTTTAACTGGGGAGGTAATTGTGTCTGTTTTAAATTTTATAGATGAGTATTTCACTTCCTTATGGTAGAAATAACTGTATGAGCATTGGAAAAACAGGATCTTGTGGATATGACTTTGAAGAGGAAGTTCCTAACATTTTATTTGTTCTTTGCTTCTATAAATTGTAGACGAATTTTTGGGCTATTGAAAGCAAATTTGGACATGATGAATTTCAGGATTTTAGATGAAGTGAAACATTTATAACTAGCAACTTCAAATGATTGAACCCTGCATTAAGCTCCAGCCTGGTTCCAAGTACAACAATTTAGGTCATCATTTTGTTGTAGTTGGTGGATAAAATTGTTCAAGAGAGTCTGTTCAGTCTCTTTCAGTTGTTGGATAGTGGAGCGAGGGAAAGATCAGTAAGCTATCATTCTTTCTACTGTTTTGATTGGCGCTAGTAAAGAGCCATTAGTAATTTATTACACGCAATTTGGCAACTTGTGATAATAGGCAAACCCAACTAAGGAGGGGTTTTTAGAAGAATATCCCAATAAAAATCGTAGTTCCTTTGAAAGAATGATATGGTTATCTTTATCCATCACACTAATTAATTTTATAATTTATACTAAATTAAATTTTCTCAGACGTTTGCTTTCTAATATTTGTTCAGACTCATAAAGTACAAAATGCATATGGTTTAATTTATCTGGAACTGTATGGTATGTATACACCTTTTCAGTTGTCAGAGCCGAGGGAATGGAATTCAAGATAGTAATAGATAAATAGTTGGATTACATGTCAATGTGCCTCCAGTGTTCCCTCCCGGCAGGATTTTTTTTTTTTTTTGGTGTGGGGGGCTGGTGGGGATAGGTCTGTTGGTTTAAAGAGCCCATATTAACGTGCGTACAAATAATCTCAATGGACTATGAATCCATAAAGTAATGCCATTTTTGTGTTGTTTGGGCATCTGCCAGATTTCTGATTCTTTCTCTTATTACTCTTACAAATCTCAAATGCCCACATATTTTCCTGCATTTTATGCTCCATCTTTTATTTTTTTTCATCTTTCTGTTTTCACTGGGGTTGTGCTATTTGCTGTCTTCTGCAGTGATCTTCATATTGTCTAGACAGTGGTTAAATAATGGGTTGAATGGAATGTTTGACCACTCACAATTGGTTGATGAAATTTGGCCATGGGCATATGAAGCATTATGCTTCTCATGTGGTTACTTTGCATATGATCAGTGGGATATGCTCCATTACCACTTATATAATGGTTGGATTCCATCTATCCTTGTGCATCATCTGGTTCTCCTTATTTGCTTTACCCTTGCTTTGTACCGGAATGTCACTATCAACTACCTTATTCTCACTCTAATATGTGAGGTACGCATCTTTTATCTGGAAAATTTTCCCTTTTTGTATGTAGATAATCTAAAGAAGTGACTGCATGGATAAAACTTAATTGGAGTAGCTATGATTTTTTCTCTTTTTTAACGTATGTCTGTAATTAATATTTGTGTGTATGTTTTTAGTCTCTAATGCATATTTCATAGCAGTTCTGTTTGATTGAATTAAGGAAAGACTTCTTTGTGATGATACAGCTGCATTCCATCTTTCTGCATGTGAGAAAAGTGAGACGGATGGCCGGTCTTCGTGATGCAAAGAGCAAAATTGTTGAGTTAGAATGGTTTCTCAATTGGCTCACCTTCTTTCTGGCAAGGTTTGCATCTCACATTCTCATCACTGCCAAGCTCATGGTAGATGCTCACAAGTTTGAAAGGGGTATGGAATTGCCACTGGCTCTGTCTGGAATGGCTGGCATGAATTTGCTAAATATTGGTCTTGGCATTGATCTTTTCAAAGCTTTTAAGAGAGAGAGAAAGACCCAGCAGACTATTGATCACCATCGTGAATGAGAGTGAAGAGCAAAGAGTAATACCGTATAATTATTCATTTCTTCTATTGTATCAGTGCCAAGCCCTAAATGCCCCATCCTCCTCCAAACCAATCCCGCCGGGGTGGGAGGAAAACGAAAAATGTTGCAGCAGTATAGATTGAGGTAGATAATGTTTATATGTACCAGTTTCTTGTTACTGAAAATTTAACATGAATGCTTTCATAGGGATCATTCTTATACATGTATTTGATGCCTGTACAAAGTTTTACCCATCTTTTGTAAATTGAAAATCTGCCATCTTTCGAAGCAATGTTCAGAGCGCCACATCTTTCATTTTTATTTGACTCTTGTAATGTGTACCCAAGGCAAACAGGAGCCACAAGGCATAAAATGAAACACGATAGATTATGTACACGGCTTCTGACCCATTACTCTTTTTTCCCTTTCTATTCTAGCCGAAGGCAAGTAGATTTTTCACTAAAATGAAAAGTTAGAAATTATGTTAAAGAAATTATTACTTTCAATACACAAAAAATAATCTTTTGAAGTTAGAAAATTATGTTTACGAACATCACAAATAATGTTCACTGGGATTATACAGTAAAAAAAGGTCCCACCGGGAGTCGAACCCAGGTCGCTGGATTCAAAGTCCAGAGTGCTAACCACTACACCATGGAACCGTCCTTGGGGAAAGATCGGGGAAAATAATTCATGATAAACATGGATATTTGTAACTTCTGTATCATATATTTTTTTTTCTTTTTGAGAATTTATCGAAAATTTATAATAGAACAATGTTCCCTATCCGCTCTTATTGTATGACGCATAAACTTGCCCCTTTCAACGTGGACAACTGCATCATTTGCACGTATTATTGACTGGACAAAAATTTGATACTAATATTCACGTATAAACAGATCAATTTTTCAGCAAATTACAAGAAACCTTTGATAAAATTAATGCCTTATTTTTAAAAATAATAAATATTAATATTTATTTAGTCTTATAATACTGAAATGCAGAAAAAGAATGTGTTTTGTTGAACAATGAATAAAATGGTTTGTGTGTGTGTTTCCCCAAAAAAAACAAATAGCCTTGCCATTTTTGTTTTTACAAGCCTGAAGAAATGATAATTATTAATTAGAATAATAATAATCATATAAATAAATTTTACGCATATAGTCTTTTACAATCTTATTCTATTTGTTTTCATAAAATAAAATTATTATTGCATGCAGATATGCCCCCTGCAGAAAATATTTTCCAGTAACTAGAACTATATCAAAGTTTCGCCAACAAGGCACGGTGGAGCAGCTGGCTGGCACGTAGGTCTCATAGCTTCTGAGTTATCCTAAGGCGGAGAATGCGAGCCTTTTTCACCCCAAACTATGGGAGTTATCCTGAGGTCGGGACCTCTTTCAACCCAAATTATCTCACAATTTTGTGAAACTTACTAATCATTCAGTGAACACCTTTTCTGCACAACAAAGGCATGCAAAATTTATATTTTGGTTCAAATGCCAGAAGACATAGACCCCACTCATGTAAATAGTATAAAAAAAAGGTGATATAATTGTTGTCAACTGAGTATCATTTAAGTTTTTTTTTTTGAATGGTAAGTTCAAATTCTCTGCTACACAACTTAAGAAATGAATAATTTTTGTTATATAGTTAATACACTGTATGCTCACTAAATTTCAAGACGGATGCCACTCTTAGTTCGAGAGAAAAATTTAGCAAAACCATTTCGACTCTTCTCAAAATTGGCATGATTTGGCAAGGCGGCTGATGAAGTTGATGGAGATGGTGGAGAAGGTGAGCTTCCTTCATTTTTGCCTAACAATGGACCGGAGCTCCCATCAACCAACTTTGAAGAACTGGAATCTCTTTTCGGTGAAAATGAATCATTAGAATGCCCCTTCAACATTTCTCCACCAGCTCGGGCAATTAGTGATGGAGTTGCAGAGAACCCTGGAATGCTTGCAGTGTCAATTAGAAAATCTTCAAGTGTTGCTAGGGACTTCAACTGGTTCCCCAAAGATGCTATTGTTTTCTGGCACTCAGCAAGCTTTCCTGCAGCTAATGCTAGGTCCTCCTGGCATAGAAAAAGATTACGAGCATTAATTCACTGGTGTAGAATGTCTGATTAATTCCTCACTATTGTCTACTGTGTACATCACATATTTGATGGAACAGGTAATATAAATGTCAGAGATGACCAACCTGCTTTATCTTCTTTTCGCCATATGAGCTAGCTGCTGACCTGAGTTTCTCTTCCTGCTTCTTGCTTTCAAGCTCTTCCTCCAATTCCTTACACTTACTTGCAAATTCCGCTGACAACTCCCTCTCTCTCTCAACCTCTGCTACTAATGAGTCACACTTTGAAGATATTGTCTGAGCCTCTGCTTCCATGCTCATCGCTTGATTTTCTACCATTTGCTTTGATTCATAAGCAATGTCTAGCTCTCTTTGCAACTCTTCCAATTTCTTTTCTGCCATTCTCAGCTGAAGTTTTGATGCCTCAATACATTCTTCACTTCTCATTAAAGCAATCTCTAGTTCGGCTTTCTCTACCTCCACTTTCTCTAATTTCTCTTTTAGTTTAGCCAATTGCTGACTCATTATGTCAAACTCAGCTATTAGGGAGCTTTCTTCATTAATACATTGATTGTCAACCACTGGCTCCTGGAAAAAGCTTTCATTCTTACTCTCGGGCAATGCAGCAAGTCGCTCCATTTCAAGAAAATCATCCATGAGATCAATTTGAACAAAACTGCCTTGGGGTTGTCTACACCTTTCATTCTTGAATTGATCAAGCTCAGCAATTAAAGCAGATGCCCACGAGTCAGAACAACCAGGTTCGCATTTGTTAGGTTCTGAGGCACTCAACTTGTGGGTATCAGTCTCCACTGTATTAAGCCACTCCCCAGTGTCTGACTGACTATCAGTGAGAGATTCCACACAAAATGAGGATGAAGTAATGGATTTATTATCATTAACTAAGGACACTCTACTAGTTGCTTTCTTCAGTCTCCTACACTCAGCCTCTAGCTTGGCTGCTTTCTTAATGCTTTCTAAATGTTGCTTACTGGCTGTCTCAGCGGCTTGAGTGCTCAAGTCCCTCTCAATTGTCCTGATTTGCAGCTCTTCTGATCGAGCTTGGAGCTCACGCTTGAGAGCCATGTTCTCTTTCTCCAAAAATTCAACCCTTTGGCACGTATCAGTAGCGATAGAAGATTCTGCAGTAGAAGCATCTAGTTTGCTTTGAAGTTCAAAAAGCTGGTTCTCAAGGTGAAGTTTGGCTGATTCCAAGTCAAGGGTTTTCTTTAGAACAGCATCATGTATATTTTCTTCCTGCTCGTCTCTAGTCTGTCTTAGCTGACTAACACACTCCATAAGTGCACCATTAAGATGGGTGACTCGATCTTCCAGAGCTGAATTCCTGAAAGTCATTGCATCAAGCTGCTTCTTTAGAGCTGCCACTTCTTTTTCGGCCTTTTCCCAGCCTAAGATTCGATGGAAATGGTCGAATTAAGAGAAATTTCAGAAGAGGCAAACAGAAAAAGAGAAGAAACAGAAAAAGAGAAGAAAAAACAATCATAACGAGGAATTACATAAGATAATTATTAGCTGCTCTTAGCATGTAAATTTTCTGATGGATTCCATATGAGACCCTGAATCTGATATACTATGAACATAATTCAAATGCAATGAGTCTTTTATCTTCGTTAACTGTCATCTAACCCTCCTCTGTGCAGAGGAAATTTTTTTTTTTTTGGGTAGTTTTCCGGTTCAATATCAGCTGCATTGTAACATCATTACATGTTCATGTAAATACAACAGTTGTTGTTGCAAAAACATCAAACATGTACTGATCATGAACTACATTAGTTGTACTTGTACCTGCAATGGCTTCTTCAGCAACTTTGGCATTTTGCTTAACCCAATCTTCTTTAGCACTCACATTCACAAGAGCTGCAGATAGATTCTCTGACAAATTCTTCAAACCATCATTTACGTCACCTTCCTTTACAGTTTTTATACTTCCTTTTGCATCATTTCCATCTTTCCCTAATGAATCATCATATACATTGGCTGTTGTAGGTACAGCTCTTGAGGTTACTTCAGGTGATTCTGCATTAATTAATGAACTATTGTTAACATCTTCGGCACCAGCCCCTGCTTTTGAGGTGACATCAGGAGATTGATTGCTTCCATTAGAACATTCCTTCAATGCCTCCTGTTTCAAAGACAAGAAAATGCTAGACTTATCAGGGAAAAAAAAAAAGGGTAAAATTGATGACAACACAATATGCCAAAAAGGCCCATTCATGTCGAAATTACCAGGAACACAAATTAAGTTCTCGGATGAGAAAGGCATAAAGAGATAATGTTTATGCTCGACTCAACCATTGTCTGGAAGGGAAGTAGGTACTATGCATCCTTGAATGTACTCAAAAAACACGTGTGACAGTGTTTTAGGCCCATTTTCAAACCAGCTACTATTTAATGCCTGTCTAATTGAGAACTGACATCCAAGTCTAATTCACCTCAGGAGAAGGAAAAAAAATGAAAAAAGAAAGCAAAAAACAAGTTTGTATTGAAAAATACACCAGAATGGCTGCAGCAGACTTGAAATGTCAGGTAGCCATGACTCTGGGTCATTGGTCAAATACTTTGTATCTAATTTGCAAACAAAATTGATTTTTCATAAATAACTTTTCTCACTTTAGAGACAGACCAGAAAAGGTGGAAAAATTACGTTCCACTATTATCATTTCATCATCAGTAAAGGCTCAATTCTAGAAATTATAATTTCCAGGGATCCCTATCTGAGGAACTAGACTTTACTTCAATTGGATGAGCTAACTATTCAAGGCTGCTCTTTCTGTCTTATGTCACTTGTTTACAAAACAAAGCAAATGGTGGAATCATAATATGTTGTAAGATGTTAGTACAATTTATATGTCTATATTTCTAACGTTGGGAGTTTAGGACATTTAATCCCAAAAAGCCGGATAAAGGAAAAAGCACAACCAATGAAACCATCTTTAGGCCTTTAACTTTCTAGTAGTTGAATCATTAAATTCATCCTGTAAGCAAGGAATCTGATGTTTTCGATACAGGGCGGGAGTCAAATTAAATTGTACAACTTCATACTCATACTTGTGAGATATGAAGGAAACCCGAAATCCTTAAGAAAACAAGACAAGATGAAGGAACAAACAACGACTGAACATCACTTACTGTCACCTCTTTTTAGCAGATGATAATTTTTAAAACAACAAATGTGCTTAGCTTCTGGAGATTACTTCTACGTTGAATATGCGTACCTGTTCATCTGAGTATCTCTCGGAATGAGAAGACACAGATCCTGAACTTTCAGTTTCTCCAGGGCTTTTCTCAGAAGATCTCCGCTTCCATAACCATCTTTTTTTCTCCATTAGGCGGTCTAATAATCTAACATAAGCTTGAACATTGCAGGCCTTTCAACTGCATTCTGCACGCAACGCATTAACGAAGTGTTCAGGATCCCCCACAAAACTCTATTCAGAGGTTCAAGAAAACAAGAACAGAATAAGTATGCTGGACTATATCTTCTGTTACAGGACAGAGACTTCCAATCTACATATCCCAGCCTTCTGAAACCGGAATGCCAGAAACACAGTTGCTCCTCAACAGTAGTTATTGGTGTAAACCCAAAAAAAAAGAAAAAGATGGCTTAGCTTAACATTCTTGATCAACTTTGCTTAGAATCCACCTCATACCAACAATAAACACGCAGAGTGTTGAAAGAATGAATACGAGGTATTAGATGCAGAAGATGAGAACTTTTTAGCCCCACTTTAGTAACTAATGGAACATCAATAAACTGGGAAACAGCAAAATACCCCTCTTTCCTCACAGGAAGAAACTACAAACCAATAAATCCATAAATTCTTGCAGCAAATTTACCGAGGAAATGTAATGAAACAGTTGCAGCTGGTTGCAGAGAGGGGAAGAACTGAAGCATATCGCCAACTTACCAATACAAAATATCATAAATATGAGTGATCTATCACAGCTATAAAGTAGAAAATCCCTTCAACTGTACCCAAAAAAAAAAAAAAGAAAATCCCTTCAACTTTCCCATACATCCAGTACATGTTTAAAAAAAATCAATCTTCAATACATTTAAGCAGAAAACTGTAAAACTAAAAAGACCCAAATCAAATATTACCTTTGACTTGGAGACCAACCAAATTAGAGAATAGCTGGGAGCCGGTGATAAATGGATGGAAGCAAAGGAAAGGTTCAGAGTTCAGACTCGAGATTTAAGATAGCAGAAAAGGAACCAATGGTAGTAATGACAACAAATCACCAATAAATTAGTAGCAAAATGACTTCGCAGAAATCTGTAGAATGTCAACGGGCATTCACAACAACAACTAAGAAGTACTAGCAGATAATGAGGAGTTTCTATTTCTTGTTTTCTGCTTGGCTTTTTTATTTCTTTTCGAATTTAAAAAGAAAAAGAAGAAAGAGAGGACCATGTGATTGAAGTTGTGGAGTTGTGAAATTCAAGGTGGGTGACCACTGGCCACTGAACACGGTCCACAAAAAACACTTTTTCAGCTACAAAATTAATAAATTTTCGTCGTTTGTTGTTTGATAATTTGAAATTGAGATGCTGTTCTTATTCCCGCCCGTGGACAGGACTTTCTAGACCGGACACAAATGCCAGTCATTGTCGACTAATGTGTCTCTTAAGCCCTAACTCTCACTTTGTTTTGTTTTGTTTTGCTTTGCTCTGTTTTGGCAAGCATATTGCACGACCCTTCTAGTTCTTCCCTTCTGTTCATCTGTTTCTGACTGTATTACAGGGAATCTTTCTACAAAATCCGAATTCTCGCTTTCCGTCCATTTCATATTGCAAAGTATAGGTGTGCATGGAGTTAAGTTTGTATAAAATTGGTTATGTTAGATAAAATAGAGTTTAAAAATTGACTCTGAATCTCTTATTTATAATGAGAAATGATATATTTACATTAAAAATAGTATATTTTTTATATTATTTTATAAAATATATAATTTTAAATTTTAAATTTAAATAAAATTATAAAATTATTAATAAAATTTATTTATTTTTTATCATATATAATCTAATATGTAACATTAAGAATGTAGATATAATAAAATTTAATAATAATATGTATGGGTTAATTTTAAATTGATATAATTGATAGATTTGACATATATTTTACATAATTATTATAGACTAGAGTTTAAAAAAAATGTATATCCCATCACAGATTAATATGTGTGTGCATGAGTGACAAGTCATTTTATTTTAAATTTTCTTAGTTCACTAATTTAGGGTAGGATGTTATTTTTATTTTTATTTGACATCAATATATTTCTAAGAAAGTTGATAACAAAAAAAAAAAAAAATTAGTATGTGAACTACGAAACTTAACTGAAAAAATTTTTAATGGAAAAAGAACTCAAGTATAATGTAATTTACATAATAAAATGCATTATAAATTGTTGATAAAAGCAAGAATTAATGGTTTAGAAGATTTTAAAATATAGATGATAATAATAAATAATAATAATTTGTGCGTTTGACATAACACATTCTAATTAATTTTATCAAGCAATGTCTAAAAAATGCATTTAGTTCACTCTTAAGTAAATCATAAGCGATACATTTTTGTTGTAATACTAGTTTTACCAATGGATTTTGCTATATTTATAGTTTATTAAAGTAGCTAAACAGGACAAAAGTTCGGTATGAAGGTGATTTGAATAGGAGCTTTAATTCCAATGCCAAACACATAATTAGATGGGGATTCCCAATGAATCTCTGGTAGCTTTATGGTTTACAAAAGGTTGGGGTGATCATTAACAATATAACTAAACAGACAATAACATTTATTTTAGATGAATACAAGCAACAAGCTTAGTTACACAACTACATACCCAAAAGAATTGTAGTTTAGACACACCCATTAGCATGTTGCAATAATAAATTAAAGGAAAATGTCCCTTCCAAGTTTATTAAAATTTTAAGTCTCATGATTATTTTGTGAAATTTTATAAATTTAATTGTTTAATATTTTAAATAAATATTTAATAAATTTTAGTTTATAAAAATAATAAAATTATAAATTAAATTGATGCTATTGAGAAGAACTCTGGGCTGATTATATATAAATTTATTATTTGATTCTCATTTTACTTGCATTTCATTCAAGGAAGCTGTGAAAATGGTGAGAGACCCATTATTTGCCGTTGGAATTTGCTGGGTTAAAGTGCGGAGGCCCTCGTAAAATCATTCCATCATAATGTCTTTGCAACCAATATTCTGTCCTTGGAGGATTTAATCAATGGCTAAAGAAAATGCAAAACTAGCAACTAGCTTGCAGAAGCTCCAAATATTGGTGCGAAAGATTACTATGATTGGGAAATTAGTTATCCATCTGTCAACAATGGGTCATGGCGTATTTAAGCAATGATGTGCCCCATACAATTTAGAAGGTAATGATAGACGATGATGCTAGCCTGTGACCTACCTTGAAGCTGATCCAGATTTTTTTATTTTGGCAATCTAAAGTCAGGATAAAATTAATGAAAAAAGTAAAATTTGTAATTAAAAGTTACTTTGTTAGAATTTAAGTTTTATTCCATTAAAAACTTGATTGATAAAATAGGTTTATGGTTAATCCATTGTATCCTCATATCTAATTATATAATGTGATAATCATTATACATTATTTAATTTGAAATTATTACTTTATGTCATGCCTATATTGTGAAAAAGCCCTAATGGGTGATCCCTTCCCTACTTTATATAGTATCTTGCTTTTTATGTTGTATAAGGAAGATATTACTCTTTACATGCACTTGCGTGTAAAATTTTTTTAAAATAATTTATGTACATGATTTGAATTATGGTATTAATTTATGTGTATGTCATAAGTTTAATATTTCATAATTAGTATGTATAATTTTACATTACATATTAAATTAAATTTAACATACTATTCAGTAATAACTCAGTTTGCCTAAAATCACAAAGACAGCGAATGAATCCATTCCAGCTTGAAGGTGCTCAGATTTCACCTTGGAAAAAAGTACCTTGGTTACCCCTTTAACTTTGTAAGTTCAAATAATGTCTACTGCAATGCTGGTCCATAGTAGCATCAAACTCAAATGGTGATGGCTGCCTCTGCACTACCAAAACTTTCATGGTGATGTACACTAAGAAGATCCACAAAAAGTGCTTCTCTGTGACCCACTCGTGTTTGAGTGGAGGTACTTCTTACTTTTGCATGGAAACTATCATTGGCATCAACTGCAATTCCAATGAACTGCATCACCTTAATTTGGCTGCATTTGATATTTACCCTCTTCATGCTAGCAATTCTTACCAAGCAGTATAAGTTGAGGTATCACTATCACGGACTGTTGTTTTTCTGTAGAGTATCAAAAGATTCCTTTATAAAAGATTGAATACCAAATTCTATAATAATATGGTGGACAAGAAAAAATGTTATTTCAAAATTTTGATAGTAAAATTTACAATGGAATTACAAATAGTTTATCAATGAGTGATTCATCAATGAGTGATTCTTATAATTAAACTTAGAGTCATACAATTGTCATAAATAGAAAGTCGATTAGGTGAATTATAAGATGCCTGTTTGAAAATTCAGATGCTATATATTTCCTTTTCGTTTCAGTCTGGTTAGGTCACATGTTAGCAGCTCCCAGACGTAGTCTTCTACTTCACAAGGAACTGCTTTTATTGTTCTAAAATTATTCTACGGTCTCTCTGCCGTGAAATCAAAGCATAAATGCATAACAGATGCTTGTTGTTCAACCCTGAACACACTTGCCCACACAAAATCAAAACCTTGTACACTTGGGCCAAAACCACGTAAACATTGGGCTTCCATATGGGCTTGTGAAGGTTCTGCAGTTGAAGCAGTTTAACAATGGGCCTGAAGGAGCCGAGGGTATCATCCTACTTGGACACTTTGTGCCATGTGGCACGTCAAGGGGCAGACAGACAGAGGGGGGACAATTCACAGCAGGGATAGGGATATCCAGTATCAATGTGCATGCTTGACGTGTCACATCAGGATTTGTGAACTTCAGATACCTCTGGTCCAGTTCATCTCATGTGGAGGGGGCATATGTGCGGTGCACATCCCCAACTACCGGGTGGCTCCTTCTGCGTTTAAATTGTGGATTGAAGCATACCTTTAATAGAGGGTTCCTGCTGAACCTAGACATGTGCATCTTTGTCTTGTCTGGAATGCCTTCTCTTTTAAATTAAAGATTTGGTGAATTTAATTATTTTAAAAAAGATTTTTATAAATTTTAATTTATGAAAAATAGTAAAACTTTAACAATATAGGAAAAATGAAACTAAGTTACAATAAAATCCTTCTGTAAATTACTGATTCAATAGACTGTTAATTAATCATGTAATGACTTACAGAAACCTGCAATACCATTTTTTTAATTATATGTTCATTATTTGTGGTTCTTAAACTACTATTATCCTAACAAAAAAAACCCAAATTGATTTAGATTGAACTCGATTGAAAAAACAAAAAAAAAAAAATGAAAAAGGAAAGAGAGAGAGCAAAACCGAGGGGAAGGAGAGGTCATAAAATGGATGTTGGATTTATCATCGTAACCACAAATGGAAGGGGAAGACGTGGGCACTCTATTGCCCATCGTCAGCTCAAGCACCCACATCCACATCTCTGTCAAACGCTGGCTTCGCACTCTACATATTATAACAATCTCTTCCTTCATCCTAGGAATTGAAGCATATGCTCTAACAGAGAGAGAGAGAGAGTGCAGCAGCTAGCTAGATTTTGGATATACTGAACCAATGGCTCAAACCATGTTGCTAATGTCTAGTGTCTCCAGTTGCTGTTCAGTTGGTCTGAAGAGAGACTCTTTGCTTCAATTAGAGAGTCAAAGACTAAGGCCTAAATTCTCTCATCTCTCTTTCAACCCAATTCCTTCAACTTCTTCTTTTTCTTCCCCTGCCCGTACGTTCTCAACTCTCGCTCTCTTCAAATCAAAGACCAAAGCCCCTGCTAAGGTACTTGTTTTCAATGGTTTTTCTAAAAGCCATTTGGTTGAGTTTCATTTTTCAGCACTCTGAATTAGATCTCACTGCAGGTAGTAAAGGAGCCAAAGCCAAAAGTTGAAGATGGTATCTTTGGCACCTCTGGAGGCTTTGGTTTTACAAAGGAGAACGAGCTTTTTGTGGGTCGTGTGGCCATGATTGGTTTTGCGGTAAGTTCATTTGGATTCTTATTTTTCTTTTCTGTATAATGAAATTATCCTTTCTTCAACCAAAATTAAGCTACTCTCTGTGCATCAGTAACCCCTCTCTTCAACTGAGCCACCTGATGATACTTTGTAAAGAACATGACAAAAAAATTTGCAATCCCATCGACTCCAAATCAACAAAAGTTTCAAAGAGATCTCGCACTTCACTCTGTGTTTAGATTTTAGGTTGTGAGAATTGAGTGGAAATTAGGTTATGAAAATAGTTCAGAAAATTTTATTCAATCAACTTAAAAATACAGCTTTTGTAGTTGTCAAAGCCACTGATGGGTAAATGAGAGACTATCAATTTAAGTCATGGCTGCTGCATTTTGCAGGCATCAGTGTTGGGTGAAGCAATTACAGGAAAAGGGATTCTGGCACAACTCAATCTGGAAACTGGAATTCCCATTTACGAAGCTGAGCCTCTTCTCCTTTTCTTCATCCTTTTCACCCTGCTAGGAGCCATTGGAGCTTTAGGTGACCGTGGTAAATTTGTAGATGACGTTCCCTCTGGACCAGTCATCCCTCCAGGCAAAGGCTTCAGATCAGCTCTTGGTCTCAGCGAAGGAGGTAAATTTCCCAGTGCCACGATGAAAAATTAAATAAAATTCTTTTAGTTTTCTTGATCCGGTATCATTTTTTTAAGTGATTGAGAGTTTTAATGTCTTGACAATTAAATGTCACCAATTATTATAAGCAGAAGACAGGATGGGCCTGTACTTCGTAGAAGCTTTTACGTGAGCAAATTCATTATAGATTATATAACAAAATTTATGTGTTTGCATAAACATCTTAAATTAAATCAATTTTATTATAAAACTCACCTAATAATTTTATAATTTAATTTAAAATTTAATAAATTTAATAATTTAAAATTTTTAAATAAATATTTAATAAAATTTAAATTTACATATTATAGTAAAAGTTTCTTATTGTATTGTCAGGTCCACTATTTGGATTCACCAAAGCAAACGAGCTCTTTGTTGGGAGATTGGCTCAACTGGGCTTCGCTTTCTCTTTGATTGGAGAAATTATCACAGGAAAAGGAGCTCTAGCTCAGCTTAACATCGAGACAGGGGTACCCATCAATGAAATCGAACCACTAGTGCTGTTCAACGTTCTGTTCTTCTTCGTTGCTGCTTTGAATCCTGGAACTGGGAAATTTGTTACAGACGAGGAAGAAGAGTAGATACTAATGCCCTTTGTAATGAAGAAAACTTTTGTTCATCGTAGATTAGTGCATTGAATTGCTGGCAAACTTCTCAAGCCTTCTTTCTTTATCAATAGATGGATTCAGTGAAAAGTTGGAAGTGTCAAACAGAACCAGTGGTTTCATAACCTAAGGGCATCAGTCAAATTTTATTATAAAAGGCCCTAAGAGGGGTGGAATTATAGCCTATTTCAAGAAGCAGAAGTGCATTAAAGTTTAACCTGATTCTGCTCAATGCTCTGCTTCAAAGCTCAGCCGGAGTTTGATTTAACAAATAGAACACAATTAATAAAATGTTAGTGTGGTTTATTATTTAGATTGAGAAATTTAAAATTTAATATTGAGATAATGCATTTATTAAAAAATTAATTGATTTTAAATATAAGTTAATTTTATATTCAATAATAATATTAGAATATTACATAAAAAATAAAAAACAAATCACTCACTCCCACATTGTTCTTATCTTATTATTTTACTATGCAACATAAACAACAGTAATTTGTGCGTTTTTAACTAATCTCAACTTATTTTAATAATTATAATAATACTCTTGTCATTATCTTATTTGAATTAATGTTTATTAGACCAACAATATTTTAAGTTTTTATTTTCTTTTGTTATTATAAATACAAAATATAATTATGTTACCTAAAATAATATTTTGCATTATAATTTACTCTTTATTAAAACTTTTATAATTAAATAATTAAAATTCAATCTTTATTATCACCCATAATTAATTCCTTATCTTTTAGATGATTGATGAGGATGGGTGCATCCCAGACATTAGATGTGTTAAAATCATACACTACTGCATAGTAATTACTGTAATTTATCACCCGTACACTGTTGCTTTTGCTTATTGCCTTTTCCAAAAGGTTGTACGGTGAGAAAGGCCGAACAAAATTCTTTACTTCAATGATAATTATTGAACTTAATAATTTTAATTACTCTCTCATTTATTATTTTTATAATTTAATTTTATTTAATTTTTATATTTTAAAATTTATATTATTAAATTTTATAAATCTAGTAACTTAATCCATTAAATATAAGTTTTTATAAAGAAATTATGAGATTACTTTTTTTCCTCTATATATAGCCTTTAAAAAATTGGTTACTTTTCTTCATGCCTCGTTGGCAACTGTATGAAAAGACACGTGTCACCACTAACCAAACACCCGTATGTGATTATTCCCTCTTTATAATGCAAACATTAATATTAAGTCTAATCTACTCAATTGATATTCTTATATCATAAAATGTTAAACATAGATTAATATAATTATTTAAATAAGCCCAAATTAAACTCTAAAATAAAAAGTTAATTTTAATAAAGTATTATTTAATTATAGATAAAAAGACATTAATTAATGAGTTTAAGATAATTAACAATTTTAATTAAAATGGTTTTTACTAAATACTATAATTTTGATTTTTAACAAAAATAACTGAAATAAAGATTTTAGATAATAATTATGTAATTAAAAAATAAATTTGTAGATAATCATAATTATTTTGCTTCTGTATATCTATGTATAAACATTATATAAATAAATAAATAAATTCTACGTCGATAGATTATATTAATTTATGCAAAAAATATTAGTAAGATATTGACATATACTTAAATATAATCTATGCAATTATAAAATAATCTAAATTTTTTATAGATATTTATGTGTATAATGTGAATCCTATATTAAATTAATAATTTTTGGGTTGATTTAATATGGCCTTCAACTGCTTCTTATCGTCACTCATTAAAGGCCAAATTTCTGTTTTCATCATGGCGTGTAAGACATAATCATCAGATTCATCACCGGGGACGATCCAAGTCCCACTTGCCTTCTACTTTCTTCTGTCTTGTCACCATTGATTCCGCTCAGCTCAGCTTCATCTTCATCTTACTGTCGCTACTTATTCTCTGAAGAAGATTACTGGTACTACCTCTTGAAACTGTGTCGTTTGAATCGTGCTCTGTGCCGTATCAAGCATGAAACTTGCAGCGGTCAAAGTCATCCCATTCCCCAATCGTCCGTTCCACGTTCTACGCTGGTAAACTTCTTCTAACTTCCGAGTCAGTTCCTTCGTTGGCTATTTCGCTGTGACTGTCACCATCGCCGTCGCCGTTGGAGCTTCTGATATCGGATAGTAAATGGATGATTCGGTGGTCAACAAAGACGGTCATCTCAACAGAAGTTATTCTTATTCTTGCTCTTCTCAGAGGGATGTCCGTTACAGGTTCACTTTCTCTCTCTGTATCTCTCTTTTTCTGAGATCCTGCTTTGTTTGAGAAGAGTGTTTACTTTGAAATTGATCGTAGAGAGCGCTGAATTTGCGCGGGTTAGTGTGAAAATTCAGTTTTTTCATAAGGGATTTGGTTTCTGAGTTTGGTTCTTTACGAAATACCTTTATGCCCATGGTATTGAATAGCCACTTAATTTAATTTGAGAAAAGTAAAATTCAATTGTGTCAAATTATTAATTTGAAGAGTTTCAAACATAGTGTGGTTTAGAGGTTCTGGAAATTTGCAACCATGAAAGGGTAAGCTGTAGATTGCGATCAAATTTGAAACCAGTCTGCTTATTTATTGACGGGTGATCGTCGAACTCGCAAAAGTTATTGAAACAAACGGGGTAGTAGTGGTTCAAATGCTTTGGTAGGTGGTCACTTACATCTAATCTGGGATCAGCGTGATGATTTCCACAATTACATAACCAGGAATGCTAGATTGATAATTCCTTGTAGTTTTGTATAACTCTTTTAAAATGGTGATTAGACTGGTGATTATATGTATTAAGCGCCACAAGGGATTGGCTACTTAGTCACTTTCATGACTACGTCTTAGCTGAACTTTCTAGAAACACACTTAATTTTATGTCAAGTAATTTAGTCATATAAGGGCACTTACCAATTGTTCAATTTTCCTTGATTGTGGGGGTCAAGAAGATCAAAGGGTCAGACATGAGCATTTGCTTCTGGTAACAAACTAACAACTGAACGAGATAGTTTGGCTGTTTCACCTTTTCCTTATCTAAAACAAAGGTGATATCTATATTTGTCGCATTTTGTTTTCTTTGAGATATTGTAAACAACAGTTAGAGTAACAATGGTTAGATCTTTTTGGGAGTAACAATGGCTAATTGATTCCCTTTAAAGCCTCTGTCTATGAAACATTTTCTGATTCTTTTGGTCTGTACTCCTATTATAGCCCCTGCTATCAGCATAGTCTATTTAGATCATGTGACCTTGGAATAGTTTGGAGTTTGGACCAGTACCCTCTAGTTGAACAGCACGGTAGCTAGACTCAAATTGGAGGATAAGATTGTTCTATTTCCCTTTGATGATTATTTGGCACCACCCAACAGAAATGGAAAAGGAATGGATTGGTTGCTTTCAATCCACAGAAGTTGATTGTGTCCAAATTTAACTAAATCGAATCAGAGCATGGTAAAGTAGTGAATTTCAGGTGCTTCTTTTTGGAATGAAGATTATGTAAATAATGTATGTTACTAAGTTTAATAACCTGTGGTTATACGCCACTTTCTTGAAATATTTTCATTTGCAGAAACGATAGTTACTTGAGAATTATTGTAAACTATTATCCAATTGTAGTAGCAAATATGCTCAATATGAATTGCTCTGAGCACTGAACGAAGAAACTCCTTAAATTGGAGGAGTTAGTTTCCTTATCTTAGCTCCCTAGTATCTAAGAACAGAAGCTCCAAGATTTAATGGTTAGCTAAGAAAAATGCTTTAGTATGTGATATAGTAGTCTCTTGGACTCAAAATGGAAGGGAAGAATTTAATTTCATTCCCTTTTCACAGAAAATAAGCTATAGCCAAATAAGCCACGCAACAAAATCTTTTTGCATAATATATGATGATAGTCATGACTTCTGTTTCTAATAGATACGCATACGACTTTTGTCATTATGGCTGTTTTTATCAGTGCATTGAGAGTGGGGTGATTGTTTTTAATGGTTTACATCTGAAGAGTCTGGCTGTTTAATGTTGCAATTACGATATCTTTTCTCTTTATCTATGGCAGCTGCGGCACTTGTGGCTATGAGCTAAATCTATCCTCCTCTAACCGGAATACCTCATCTATTGGTTCTAAATATGGGAAATCAATAAAGCGAGGTATCATATCGTTTTTCAACATAGATGATGACAGATTTACCCATGTTGATGAAATTCAATGTGTACCCCATTTCTCGAAGCACTCATGGGGGTTGTTCCGCCGAAGAACGAAGCTTCTTTGTCGCAAGTGTGGCAATCATATTGGAAACTGGTACAATGGCTACACTTCAACCTTGCCTCTTGTGTCAGATGGAGCAGAACCATCTCCAGGCAATGAACCACCCGGACATGCAAACTATGACATTCGAATCCGTTCCTTACAGCCTTCATCTTCTGAAGAATCTGGAATCCCTGTTTTTGATTGACAAGTTTGGAAGATTCATCTAAAGCTGATTAATTAATTAATTAATATGTATAAAGTTAAGTTTTTCAAGGGTTTTGTGCTCCTCCTCACTAAAAAGAGATTGTTGACATGGTGTTATATGAATTATGGGGGTGGGATTTTGGGAAATTTAATTAAATCGGCAAAGAAAGACGTGGTTTTATATGTTAGGACACATACGAGATACAATATAAATATAATATAATATAATATAGATACAATAATAATAAAATCAAAAGATATTAATATGCCATATATATATATATATATGTCCGAGTATATTTATATATATATGTATCTAAAAAAATTATAAATAGTTTTGTTCAGTTTTATATAAAGCCATGACAGTTACATTTAGATGAATAATTTAATTTCTTTTTACTATTCTAAATAATTGCATTTACTATAAAAATTACGTCAATGTTGCTGAAGAAATTTTGTTTAGATAAATGTTACTATACAAAGATTTAAAAGTGTCGAGTTGATGGCTATACAAATATTTATTAGTAACGTTGAAGAAATTGTGTTACCATGAAGGTTTGGTGGCGAGTTGATTGGGTTTCCACGGTTGAATACTACAAGCGAAGAATAAAATTGGTGGGAGATAAAAATATTTTAAAATGTTATAAAATTAGTGAAAAATAATAACATTTATAAATTAAATTTAAATGTAAAATAAAATAATAAAGAAGAAATTAATAAAGTAAAAAAATACAAATATGCAGAGTAAGCTCTTCAATGCTCTTAATCCCATTTATGTACTTTTATAATTAAACATGGTCCAGACTGTTTTATGATTTGCTTAGTGTTCTACAATTCTGTCTTTTTTATGCTTCGGGATACGACTTAAATGGGTTGGAGTTGTGAAATATATTTTCTCAGGTCTATAATATTTGTTGTTTAAAGAAGATATATAAAAAATAAGAAGGTTATTAAATAATCTTAAAAGTAACAAAATATTCTTTTATTTTCTTAAAATATGTTTTTATAAAAAAAACTTAATTAATTAAACATCTAATAAAGATAGAAATTTTGATAAGGATAAAATTATAAAAGGTAATTAATATTATTTTGATTTTAAGAAAATGATAATTAAAAAGGACAAAAAAATAGTCTAAAATAATAATTATTGTAGACAAAAGGGAGTGAAAACATAGGCCTATTCATCCATCGGAAATGAATTTTTGATTTTCTTTTCCTCATTTTAGTAACTTTATTTAATCTTTCTCTTATTTATTATAATAGACTCCATTTTTTCACATATTAATATTGTTTCTCTATCGATCTGTATCTATTTTTTTTACTTAATTCTTTACATTTTTTTAAGAAAGACAAAAAATCTTAATTTTTATGAACTTCAATTTTTAAGAGAGTTAAGTACTTTACTTTCAAGCTTTAAGCTTTCAAGAGAGTTAAAATATAATAACTTCTTAAAGACTCAAAATCTGATGTCCATTTGATCTATTTGTCAAGAAACAAATGCTTGGTTTCAAAATTTGCAACTACAAGTTATTTTTCTCAAGACTTGGTCGTCATGACTAGGGGTGTGCAAAATTGATTGATTCGACCTGATCTTGACCTGTAACACAATATTTTGATTGATAACTATTATGATTTTTTTTATCAAATTTAACCTGAACCCGACTAATTAATCAAAATACATATAAATTCAAGTCAAATTGACTTATACATTTCTTTTGGTTGAATCCAAGTAACAAAAAACTTTGAATTTCTCTAACTTAACATGAACCCAACCTATGCCCACCCTAGCCACGACAAACATGGTAGAAAAGAAGTTCAGAAACAACAAAGTCCTACCATGAAAATCATGTAGTAAATTATAAGGCATGCTAAGAACCGGAGACCATGAATCTTGCTTTTGCTATCACAAAATGATCTGAAATGTATTAAAAATTAACTATCTGAAAAATTTTGATATTATATTAAAAAATTAATTATCTTAAAAATTTAAATTGTAAAATTTAAATCCAAAATTAGATTTTATATATTTAACAAAATGGACCCTTGATTCCGTGTATAACGGTTTTGGAAGTGCATGGGAAAAGTCTTTCTGGTGCCTGTGGAGACCCACCGAGGTTCCTCCTTAATTAACCCCCCGGATGTGCCTTGACAAGCCATGAAGCCAATGTCTCCAATGGAGTTTCCATCCCCCTCCCTTCTCTTTTGGTGCTCTGAACTATTGCTGCTGCAACGCTGAACTCACTTTCTGCCACAAAAGATTGTGATTTTCCTGCCATCTTTGACTTCGGTGACTCAAATTCGGGTACTGGTGGCTTGGCTGCTTCCCTTGTTGCACCAACTCCGCCATATGGGAAAACTTACTTTCACAGAACTGCAGGGAGGGTCTCTGATGGCCGTCTCATTATTGATTTCGTAGGTAATTAACGTTGTTTCGACTTCTTTTTCAGTGTCCACGTCTGAAGTCTTATAAGGACCTATTTGTTAAGCAATTCAAGTAAGCTATTATAGTAAGTGTGAACGCTTACTCTTTATATTGTGGTGCACATCCAACTCAGCCATTTTCATTCTGAGATTAGAAAAGCATCTTGGTTGAAAGAAAAAGATGAGAAGAGGTTTCTGCTTGCTTTGTAATGTTCTCTGCACTGAACACGAAGTATTAGTTTGTGATAAAATGACTTCGCACTATTGGCAGACTGGTAGGTCCATCAAGCTCTTTTACTTTGACGTGTTTCTTTTACCAAAAGGGACACTTTATACAAGGAAAATGAGAAATTATATGGGCAAATATGATATAACATCATCTTCTGCCATACACTTCCTTTATAGAACTTCAAGGAATATATACATAATAAATCCCTCCAGTGATACTAATTTATAGCGTTAGCCATCACTTATTCGATAGAGAATATTTCGAAGAAATGAAAAAAAGTTATTATGGTCTATTTCCAAATCCTATGTCATTATCAACCAATTTACTCCAAAAGAAGGTTATTTATCTCAGATTTTGATATGTATTTTTGTAATTTCAGCGGAGAGTTTTGGACTTCCCTTTCTCAGTGCGTATCTCGATTCTCTGGGGACCAACCTCTCGCACGGGGGAAATTTTGCAACATCAGCATCCCCTATCAGACCCCCACCTAGCATTATACCTGTGGGTTCATTTAGTCCTTTCTACCTTGATGTGCAGTATACACAGTTCAGAAATTTCAAACCCAGAAGTCAATATATCAGAGATCAAGGTAAAAGAATCAAAGTTTATAGACTTCTTTAGCTGCTTCTGAGATTTAAGCTTAATATTTATTTTGTTTTAATTTGTCTTGGTAGGAGGCATATTCGCAAGCCTGGAACCCAAGGAAGAGTATTTTCTGAAAGCTCTATACGCATTTGACATTGGTCAGAATGATCTTGCTGCTGGCTTTTTTGGTAACAATACTCTACATCAAGTCAATGCTTCTGTGCCCGATGCAATCAACAGTTTCTCAACAAATGCTAAGGTAGCTTATGAGCAATAACAAGCAAATGTAATATCTTTGCACAGATTCTGCATACTTTGTTATATTCTCTTATATTCTCATTCTCTCTTTTCTATCTATCTATATTTGCACGTGAATTGAACGTGCACTCCCAAATCATGCATGTACCTTTTCCCTAGTTTGTTACCCTTAACTATTTTAATTGTGGTTGGCTAGTCAAGGGATGGTTTAATTAGGAAAATTTGAGGGATTTCGTTTGTAAGATTTACATTCGTATCCCTTGCCAATCAACAATTTCTCTTACTAAGCAATCTGTAAATATCATTATAAACATTTATCAACCAATAATTTCTTTTGGTAAGCAATTGTACTACTATAAACCCTTATTAACATGTATGCTATGAATCGGTTCGCTCACCCTAAACTTTAACTTACTAAAAGAAATTGTGTTTGGCTATTAATTAATCTGTTTGTTCTCAACTTGTGAACTTGGTGATTTGAAGAACATGTACAATTGGGGAGCTAGATCATTCTGGATTCACAACACAGGACCCATTGCGTGCCTCCCTTTTACTTTGGTCAATTTTCTATCAGCTGAAAGGGATGCCTATGGTTGTGCAAAGCCATATAATGAAGTAGCTCAATATTACAGCCAAAAATTGAAGGAAGCCGTGGTTCAACTTCGCCAAGACCTTTCTTTGGCGGTAATCACATACGTAGATATCTACTCTGTTAAGTGCTCTCTCTACAGCAACTCGAAGAAATACGGTAAACCAAGTTCATAATAATCACATTCACACATTCATTCCTGTGCATAATCATGTCAATGGTTCAGTGCTTTGTTATTTTACAGGATTTGAGCTCCCGCTCGTGGCTTGCTGTGGCTTTGGAGGGATTTAAAACTTGACCAATGATGTTGGGTGTGGAGGAACCATTATCATCAATGGCACTATAATAATCGTGGGTTCGTGTGGAAGGCGTTCTGTTCGAGTGAATTGGGATGGAGTTCACTACACAGAGGCAGCTAACAAGTTCATCTTTGATCAAATTTCCACTGGGGCTTTCTCAGACCCACCCCTTTCCTTGGAGATGGCGTGTCAAAGAAATTACACTAAAAGCTAGCCAGGAGGCTTTAGCCTCCGGGTGAATTTCCTCATGTGAAGTATAAATGTAAAACATGAGATACTAATTTTCTATATTAATAATAAAATTGGCCGTGAGAGCTATCACATAATAATTTTTTATGATAATTTCTTATCCATAATGTCTCTTAATATTTTTTATTTTTTTTTTGTAAAGTTATTAAAAGTTATTGTCCCTCGAGTTGATCTAGTAATATTTATTAAAATAAAATTGAATTTGATAAATGCTATTCCTCATTCTCCTTCGTCTTTTTTGTTTTGATTTTCCTTTTTGCTGTGAATGTTGATATAGTTTATGAGAGGTAAATCAATTTTACACCCATGAAATCACCTAGAAAACAAAACACAAAGTACAGATCTTAAGTACTTTTTTATGCTTTTATATAATTAGATGTTTGATTAATGGATTCAGTTATTGGTTCAATAGAAGTTTGGATAAAGGTTCAAAAGACAAAAGTTAAGTTTTTCAATGTGATTAAGATCAAAAGATCATTTATTAAAATTCTAGTGTACACAAGGAAGCTAAATTGATCAGTGAATATCATACAATAAACATACAAACACATACGATTGATGAAGCTAGTTTAGGGGACAAAAAGCACCCAACCCACTTGCAATAATGGTGAGCTTTGAAGCAGATCTTTGTTCATGCTCACTATGCCATTGATTTCAGCAGATAGCAGAGTAGCAATCCCTGAAAGCGTATCATTCTGCTGCACTGTATATGTTACAACAATTTGTGAATTATTTTCCACACACCCACACACAAGATGTATTGGTAATCTTTGATCTGGGACTATCACACCTTCGATAGGCCATGCTTGCCTGCTATAAATCTGCTCAGAAATATTCACAAATGTGTCATTTGGCTTCACAATGTACAGTGTGTCATAGAAATATCCACTTAGGACACTGGTGTTTTTGCAAGAACAAGGTACTGTGATGAGGAAATCTTGGTTACTGCCACGTGTTATGGGTTTGATTTGGGTGGAATTAACAGAGTAGAAATATGCAATTTCTTTCAATCCAAGATTGTGGTTGATGTGGTATAGTGAGGCACTGCAGGCTGAGATTTGTGCAGAGCAATTAAATGGGAACATAAAATTAGCTGCATCAGTAGAAGCATCAAAAGCCAAAGCTCTAATTAAGAAAGTTGCCACTAGAGGGAGAAGAGGAGGGCGGATATTAAGGGAAGTCATTGTTGTGATCATCAAAAATTTACTAAGGTAGAAGAAATGCAAAGAGGAAGTTCAATTGCATGTAATTTTATAGTCCATATTTTCTTTCCAATGAACTGTACTTCCGATGCTACGAAAAGATCTAAGATTGCTTTGAAAACAACGGCTTATTTGCAGAGTACAGCTAGCTGCTCGATGTTTACAATTGGTAACATGTCTGTAACACAAAAGGATCTTTCATGGAAACTACAAGCACAATGCCAATATAGGTCAATTCATACCAGGTGCTATAACACGTTATTCGTAATTCCCCCATTTATTTTATCAAATGTTATATGTACTTATATAAGTAGCGTATATAAAATCTTGAGAGCGGTATTAGTGGGAGAGTAAACAAAAATTTTGTTGCATTTTGTAGTAGGGTGTGCACAAATTGAGCTTGTGTAAAATTTGGGTCAAGTCATTCATTTTTGGGTTGAAAAAAATGACCCCAAATCCAACCGACCATTTAAACCTTTATCGTAACCTGATTAAACACTCATTACCCTAGGACCCAAAGAGTCTCCGCATTCCAGGCCCAAAATGGACCAGATTGTCACAAGCCATATGTATGATGCAACGTCAGCCTCTGCTCCCAGCTTTCCCACTGAAAAGCTGTCCGTCGCCTTTTTATTTTGGGAGAGGGGAGGGGGTTCAGTATATTCATAGACACAGGTAGTGGATTTAAATTTCTTGATTTTTTAATTTTAATATATTTTTAAAATTTAATATATATAATTTATTTTTTTAATTATTTTTTTAAAAATTATTTTCTTCTTTTTTTCTATCACTCTTCCTGTCTTTATGGCAGGGATCCAGATCCACAGGCAGCAGAAGAATGTGTCTGACAGGCTAGCATTGTGCAGGAGGTAAGCATCAGAATGTGGCATCATGCAGCAATAAATAACCATCGTAATTGAAGCTACTACGTGAGGCAAATGTCAACATGGTGAACTTTAGATATTAAAGTGCATGTAAATAATCATAATGAAAAATCAGTAATTTGGATTTTGGTTAAATAAAAGCCCTACTTGATAGAACTCTTTAGTCTACAAACCTATGGAAGATGGATTTTCTTTAGTGGTAAGTTAACAGCTTGTTGGTACAAAAAATTGTAATGTGTGGGAACTTTAGTAACTGCTAGTAGCGGGACGCCAAATTGATCTTGAGCTATGGCGTAACGTACACGAAGAAGATGCGTGCCTGCATCTTTATTTGGTTAGAAGCTCACTCCTCCACTTTCGCCCATTATTTCCTCATATAAACGGCTATAATCCACTATGCCTTGACAGCAGGTATTCCCTTGTGGACAAGAGATGTACTCACTGCTTACTATTCACACATAAATCTCGAATTGGTAATGTAACTCTTACATGCTTACCCCAACTGTGAGAATGGATATATCCAGTATAAGTATGTACCCAGTATGCATAAATACACTACTCAAAATAAAATGTGTACCCAGACAAATCTAGTCAGATTAAGAAATATATATATATATATATATATTTTATGTTCCTTCAGAGTAGTGATTGATTTCTAGTGAACTAAAATGTGTAAGCCAAGAATGTTCAGAAATTTTAGCTTTTAACGTTGGTTGTCCAGAAATTAGTGTATATCCTGCTGAGTTTTAGATAAGAAGGAATTTAGCCATCGTGTCTATCTTTTGAGTACTCCAAAATGTTGAGACTCCAGATGTGAGGATACCAGAGTGGCTTTTCTTACTGTCCTTGGTGAGAAGGGAAGTGCGATCTGCATCTCAGCAGTCAAATATAGTTCAAATGAAAGAGGATAACTGCCTGTAGATTCACCATCCAACATTGCATAATTAGTGATTTTGGGGCCTCCTTGCCAACCAACCAACAAAGAACTTCGGTGATCATATTGGAAAGAAATTATATCTATAAGGTGGTACTGGTTTCTAGTGATAATGATTTCAAATACTTCTATCATATAACTAGTTTTGATTCTTTAGCACTTGGTACATATTACAAGACCATGAATTTCTTTTTTTTAAAAAAAAGAGCCTTTTTTAAATCTTTATATTCTCATATTTTTATTTTTATACAATTTTTATTTAATAGAATTTATATGACTAGATTTACTGAATCTCATATAATAAACTTTAAAAACCAACTTATCAAATAGTTTTAACTTCAAATATAAACATTTTGTTCAAACAACTTCTCTCTTCTATTATGGGATTGGGATGGGGATGAGGGGAAGGGAACAAAGATGAGGAGATCAAACATATAGGCCATAGCACTCACAAAGTTCAGTTTGGTGGGTTGGGCCGACCCAGATTTGATAACTCAGTTTCGCTTGTTGTAAGTTTCATGTGTCTGATCTCAGCAAACAGTATTTTCTTGCTATTATGTTCTATTTAACAAGCAAATAGGCATGATAATTCAAATATTGTAATTTGTTTTAAAGAAGATTCCATTTGCGAAAAAGGAAAGATTTTCGCGGAAGCTGATTAAAATTTAAAAGATCAACTTTGATGAGATGACAACAACAGAGAGGAATCATATCATGTGGGATGTTCTAAACTGAAATGAACTGAAAAGGAAAGTGATAATAGATAGCCATTTTAAAAAGAGCACGTCTATTTCTACATAGAAGAAAAAACATGGAAACCGTGTTGATTTGTGTGTTTTTTTTACATGGCCGTATCATTTTTGTTTTAGAGATCACTGTAGAAAAGGAGGAGAGGGCAAATAGAGGCTTACTTTAGGATGTCAAAATGGATTGAATTTATTCAATTTGTCCCATCCCACTTAAAAGATAAGTTTATATTTTTGTGACCTACTTGCATTGTAGATTGAGATAAATAGTATATTTCAGTGTAAAAATGTATTCATCTTTTAAATTGGCCAATTTCACCACACCTAAAAGTGAGTTTATGCAAAACCATCTTAATACTCCAATTAACTACTAAAGTGTATCTAGACTCTCACCTGGTATTTTTGATTTTTATTTGGTTACACAATGAAATATAGCAACTTCACCTTTTCTAAGGCTGGACGACAAGAGTAAAGTGAACTCTCAAAGGCTGTTTTGACTATGCATTGAGAGAGGCTAGGCCTTTTTATCTTGTAATAGACAAAGCAACTACAGTTAGTTGCATGGTTGCTGCTCTTTATTTCATTGACAAGTTCGCTTTATCTATTGTGGATGGGAAGTTTTAGAACTTGGAGGGGTCCTTGTTTGCCACTCTTTCTCCCCTATATATTCCAATCACATAAAGCTATCATTTTTTTTCATTCAATGTATTACACAAAGGAGCACATGCTTATGAGGGAGGGACAGTCTCTCTTTCTCTCTTTGACACACCACTTGTAAAAAAAAATAAAAAATAAATTAATTAATTAAAAATCAAATCTTAAGCAGTAAATGTTAAATTATAATAGCATGAGAGATGTAAACACATAACAGCTTTTTAATTGACATAGCACTAATTCCTTGGCAGGATATTTTTAAGTTGTGTCTGACTCCCATCTTCTACTTAGCTTATCTTTTGCATAATTCATCAATTAGTCATAAAATTAACTTTTCCTTGTTTGAAAAAAAATGCATTACTTTTCCAAACACTGACTCTATGAAAACTCAGCTAGTCCTTTTATTATTATAAAATATTTTGATATTAACAAGAAATAAACTTTTTGATAAAAATCACAAATTTATTAGTAAAAATTGTTTATTATGAGTTTATTTAGAGATATTATTTTTATTGAATGACTTATGTTCTGATAATATTGAAATTTTTTATAGTATATTTTTCACAAACTAAAATTTCTAAAAATTTAAAAATATGAAATTTAACATATCTAACATTACAAAATTAATTTTGTGATGTGTTTGTAGATAAAGTTTTTAAGGGATTAACTTTTCCCAAACACAGCCCAAATATGACGAGGAAAAAGTCACTCATTACACACCCTTTTGGGGGCCTTTTATATTGAAAAAACGAGTCACAAAGAAAGTTTTGGGTTGCCTTCTACAGAATAACCTCAATCATAAATTTTCCTATGAACCAAATGATGCCACACTTGCTCCATAAGCCCCTCTACTGATATAGTTTTTGAGTTTTGTTGGGCGAAGATTCGATCGTGTCTTGTCATTTTCGTGTGCTCCAAATACAGCTTTTCTCTATCAGCTTCAGCGTCCCTTCCATTGTGGTCCTAATGTGACAAAGCAATGGTCCTACCGCTAATGCCATCAGTTGGGGACAAAATGGCCGTGTGTAGGACGCCATCAAACAAGTTTTTAGGGGCCCAATCGGACACGCACGCACGCACTATGACTTGCCCGTGGGAAGAACATAATTTGGATCTTGCAATATTGATTAACATTCTTTAACTAATACAACAAATTGATGGCGCTTTATGAATACCCATTTGAGTGATTTTTTGGAATGGAACTTAAAATGTTCATATTTAATAGTGTGAACTTTTGAATAAGATAAAATTTACGATTTAGTATATAAAATTTAATAAATTTAATTATTAAAATTATGTTGAATAAAAATTATGTAAAAATAAAAATATAAAAAGAGAATAACTGTTTTGAAAATTGAAGAACCAAGAAGACATTCTCCCACTAAGACAACTATAATACAAGCCCTGTAGCATTGTGCAACAGGGCCCTTATGCTTCATTGTTCCCACTATGGGCACCTAACAACGATGGGTTTGGCAGGGCACAGTATGGAAAGGAACACTCAATTGTTTTCTTATGTAGGTATAACTAATAACTCTTAAAACCAAAGCAATTTCAACAACCCTTTTACAGCCTGTACTTCATACAACAATAGGAAATATAGAAAAAGATAACAAAAGAATTACAAGAAATTTGAAAACTCACAGCATACAAAAGCACTCGGATCTTTTCTTCTTTTTTTCTTTGTGTGAAGTAAAGCACATTTTTGAGAGTAATAAAGCCATTTTGATTCAACCAAATGAATAGTGCTTAGATAACTTTTCAGTCACACTGAGAAGGCCCAGCTGCAGCCCCACAGCACGAATGGGGTTATGGTGGAGGGAAAAAGCCTCGGTGTCGCTTTCTTTATGACCCCTTTATTCCATGGACTTCCTCTTTGTCAGCGTTCTCATCCAATTTCTTCTCACCTTGACTCCTTCCCCCTTGCTGCCTACGTGGCACACACTGCTCTTGCTGGACCTCTTCCATCTGGGGAGCTGGAACATGTGCCCTATCCGCTTTCGCCACCTAAGCGCGTCACGTGATTTTCCATGCTCTATCACGCTCTTGGTCTCCTTGGCGTCCTTGTTTGGGATCATCAAGCTGGGATGGTTCCAGGACATCTTGCTGCAATTCTCTAGAGACACTTTGGAGACTGTGTTCTTTTCCCATGAGGCCACCCCATTCTTTTCAAATTTGATTGATATGAATGAGTCTGAAAAATATAATCTAAAATGTCATGCTGGATACATGAAAAAAAAAACTAAAACTTTTTCTTTGTATTATGTATTAGACACAGAAACACATAAATGGAATACACGCAGATACATCTTCAATTATAGTATTCTGAACAGTTCAAACATGAATGACATTTTGCTTCATTTGGTGGGCACCCTCCTTCCCCACCATAATCTATAATCTTGATATATAATCTTTTTCAGCATCATGATTCTCTTGGCATTTGCATCTGACTCTCATATGCCACGCCAAGAATGAAAGAATGATAGATTTGGAAAGCTTCATATCCCTTGTCTTAGCAGCTACGCTTTATTGACCTTAATTTTGTCATCACCAATCTAATCTTGCACATAAAGACACACACACATGCACTGCTAATTTTCCTCATCATAAACGTTTAAACCATAGAAAACAAATGTCCCACCCACTAAATCTAACAATAATAATCTTATCAAAAATGAAAGTGTTTTTTTTTTTTAATTTCTTTTGAAACAGAAACTGGAAGAAGAAGAAGAAGCCATTTGAGTTCGAGACATTGCTTAGTGATAGGCTGATAACCCAAATCTTCATCAAAGACGAGGGACGCAGTTCAATCCCTCTTCCCTATATAGAGTTAGCAATGTCTAGCTCCCTAATTATACCCAGAAAAAGATAGAGAGAATTTGGAATCAGCTAGCTATGTGTTATTATCTGTTACCTTCTGGACTGGGAGAGGCATCATAGTCATACTTGTCTGATTTCCACTGCTGGGAATCTTGACGACTGAAAAGAGAACCAAGAGCAAATATCTTGTGGATAGAAGTGGGAGGCTTCCGGTGTTTGGAGTTCTGAAGCCTGTGTGAGCGTCTGGAGGTAGCTGCAGAAGGATGGTGCTGGCGGTGGTGGTGGTTCTGTTTTGCAGCCAATATGAGGAGCCTCTCATTCAAGCAGAAGGGGCAGACCCCAACAATTGCTTGTTTTGGGTGGAAATAGCAGAATGGGTTTTCGTCTTTGTATCCGTTTCCGTTCATGTTAAAAATTGACAAAGAAGAAAGTGAAGAAGAAGAGGAATGCAAGGAAAGGGAAAAAAATGAAACCCTAATGTGGACTACTTAAAGGAGATGGGAATGAATTCTGGTGAATATATATGGTGGGAAATCAAATGGAAGATCAAGAGCGTGGCCCACCAAACGTATCCGTCTGAACCATATGCTGTAGTGCTGTGTGTAATCTGATGTTTGAGGGAGTTGTGTATGGAAGTGTATGGTTATAAACAGAAGCTGAGATTCCTACTAAGATAAAAGGCTAATAATTTTATTTGATGTGCATTTCCATTCAAGATTTTTTTTTTTTTTTTAAAACCTTTCAGGAAATGATTGCGATTTCTTTTTGCTCTATCCGAATCAAAACCAAAAATGAATTTTAAAACTTAAATCAATAAACGCATGCTTTTTGAAATTGAAAAGTGGAGTGTACTTATCAGTTAGAGTAATTATACCTTTACAAACATTTATCTACTATCTACACATAATTCTGTATAAATTTAAGAGAAGATGACATTTTTAATTATACTGTGATAAAATTTTTTTTTAAAATTCTAAATTTAAACTTAAAATTATGTACATGTGAAGTAATTTGTCACTTTTTGAGTTATTAAATAAAGAGAAAAAAATAATAGTTTAATAAAGTAATTTTGAATAGTTGACACAGCAAATTGTATACATGTTATTGATAAAAAAAAACTTTTTTGGGTGATTATTAAAAAAAAAATGTTTGCCCAATAAGTGGTTAATAGAACAAACAGGTCCTCCCTAATAATTAAGGACAACCATGAAGCAGTTGGGCATCGGGTCATTTAAATTGCTTTCTAGACCTTAGACTGGGGAGATAACAATTCACGCGCTTATTTTGTCTAATTATTTGGAAAAGGAAGTTTAGGTTTACAGAGTGTTAGAAGGAATGATGATTAATATCAGAGTAGAATTATCAAGACGCGATCAGCCCCCAAATAAATTAAGATGAAAAAGATCATGGGAGTCTCAGAAGTGAATAAATAGTAACTCGTAGGGTCGAAATCAGGACTTACTTACAAAACAATAATGATAAAGTTACGTATTTATATTTAGATTTTTTATATAATATATAATTTAATATTAATTTCAAATAAATTATAAAATTTTAAATAAAAAAATTAATTTTAAATTACACATAATACTAAAAATATAAATAGAAACACACAATTTTATTATTACTCTTAAAAAACCTAATGATTCGTAAAGAAGGTCAAAATTTGCGACTGCCACTTGGTTCAGGTTTTGGAGCTTCGAAAAGGCACGCGAGATAAAGCAGCAGCAAGAGAACAAAACAAATGGTTATTCACGCTGCGTGCTGAACTCTTAATTTGAAGCTGCACTTTATCCATACTTTTCCCCTTTGGTGAATTAGATATGTTCCAGGGATTGATTGGTTTTGACATGGAAAATGTTGCAGTACCATGTGCAAAAGTTGTATCATAATTTTCAGTAAATTAATATGCAGAAGTAATCCATCTAAAATTCTTTTATGATATTTTGGTATCACAGAACCTATGACAGTTACATGATTCTGTACCTGTTTAATGTTGACGTTAAATCTTACACGATCAAATTCGGTGTCAATAAATTTATGTAAAATTAGCACCGCTCGTTGATATATACAGCAATTGGTAGTTACTACGTTACATATTAACACTCTTCCACTAATCACATATTTAAGGCATTTATACAACTACTCACACTTTAATCAGTCATTTTATTATTAAATTATTTATATGTTAAATGTCCTCTAACCCATTGAAATTAGGGAAAAGAAAGTTGTACTAAACTTTATTAACAAACATCTCTTAAAATCAATTATAAGATGCTAATTTATTATGTATTACAGATTCAATGATATGAGATTTAAAAAATTTAATAATTTAAATTGAGATTTTTTGTGAAAATTATGAAACTCAGTATATTTATTTTATTTAAATTTTTATAAATTTTAATTTATAAAAATTGAGGCACTCATGAAATTAATGTCTTCCCCAAATGTCCTAGCAAAACTTCCTTTGTCCGATGGGTATAGTACAGATCGAAGCAGCCAAGCCTGTTTCAATGTTCTAACTAAGAAACAGACTCTGCACTTCGTTTATTCAGGGTTTTAATAGGATTGTCTTCTCTTTATTCTTTCTCCTTTTTTTTTTTGTATATGTACTTTGGCAAGAGAGCGATCTACAAAAGTTAACCCGTAAAAATACATTGGAGAAAAGGGAGGAAAGTACTGAGATGGAAAAGGCATACAAGTGATGGAAACAAACAAAGTCGTGGTCACATGCGCAGAGGAAGGTGGGGACTGTTTCTAAATTGGTTGGCTCCAAGTCTTGTTGAAATCATGGATGGAACTTTGTACCAGAGAACAAAAATTATGGATGGACCTTTGTACCATGGATGGACCTGGATTTGGATTTGTTGCTTGGGTAACCTTACCCACATTTTTGTATCTCCTCCAAATTGAAACACGTCTCACACTTAACTATTCCAAAAGATTAAGTATCCTCCCTCTTATTCATAACTTTTATCCATCACAGTTCAAACCAGTTTTAAAGGGTTTGAAGAAGAATAGAATTACTGAAAAGGAGGATTGATATAAAAGTATATATGAAATAATTATGATTTTAGAATTAAGCATCTCATGGCAGTAAGAACAAAAACAAGAGATGTGTGTAGAACTATAATTACACTGTATATAAGTTTGTGTAAAAAAAATGTTGATGTAAATGGAAAAAAAATTTCCACAACCCATTTTCTGCATTGGGCAACAATTAAAACTATTAGGGGCCAAAGTAAACATCAAATATAAACAAAACAATCCAGCCACCCTTAATCACAATAATAAATGACCCATTAAGCTTCTCACTCCAAATTTTAAAATCTTTTGCCAGCTTGTTTATTATATTAAAGGACAAATAAAATAAAGATAATAGATCAAAACATTTTGATATACGATAACTAGTTGTTTCAATAAATAAAATAAGTATCAAACTTTTTATGGTAGTGCATATATATATATATATATATATATATCTCAAAGCTAAAAATAGATCATATCATAATTTTTAATTATATTGTATTAATTTTTCATGTAAATTCTTATCGGTTCAGTTCAATCGGTTTTTAGGAAAAAACCAAATTGAACTTACCACCAAAATGTTGCAAAACACCTAACTGATCAAAATGTAAATTTCATGCTTAATCGAATGGTTTGGTTTGGGCAGTTCAGTTTGAATCGATTCACTTGTTGTCATCCTTAAAACAGAATTTACACAATGAAGAAGTACAGAAGAGGGAAAGGGGTTGTTTGGTTTGTCTGGCTAGGAGGGGATTTCACAGTCAAGAAACTCAAAATCCATTCAGGAGTAAAGCAATAGAATTGAAAAAATGAAAGAAGACCAGAAGAGTAAAATGAAATAGTAATCATACCTAATTTTTACCTGTTCTCATTTCCCAAAATTTTCCCTAATTTCAACACTACTTGGCCTTAATCAATCAAGTGATGTGGAGAGATAAGAGAGGGAGAAGAAGTGGAGAAAAATAAGGAAGTGATGTGGAGAGATAGGAGAGGCGAGGAAGTGGAGATAAAAAAGGGAGAGGAAGAGATGAGTTTTACTTCAAATGGGATTAGAACATCCAACCTTATGTTTTAGGAAAACATTATTCCTCTGAGCTAACGCATATAATGTGTCAAGTTTATGTACAAATAATTATATGATCGGTTCAGTTTGATTGGCTAGAAAAAATTTTTCCTAAACCACAAACTGAACCGAACCAAACATTTATATTAAAACTTAAACTGATTTTAATTGTTTTTTCATAGATTGGTTTGAGTTGATCGGTTTTGTTCGATTTTGAACACCTCTGTAAATTCTAATATTTTTAAATATTTTGAGGCCAATAATGTTTTGTATTATTTCTTACATATCTCTAATTTAAAATATATTTTAATCAAATAAAAATAAAATCATGTGCATTGCAAGCTCTGAAAATGAATTGTTTTTAAAAGATTGTACTAATTAAAAGACCCTAACAGGCTTTCTTATAATTAACCCTCTTGTGCTATCGTTTACAAAAAAAAAAATGTTAATAATATACTTACAATATTAATGCCAAAATAACTTTAGTCTTTTTATTTTTACACATTAATTCTCACATAATTTTTATTTAATAAAATTTTGACAATTAAGTTTATTGAGTCTCATGCTATAAAATCTAATTAATTCAAAACCTCACATAGTTAGATATAAATATTTTGTGAAAATTTAATTGTAGAAATATCTTTTTCCTAATACCTTTTCATATATTCAATATTGTTGTGAAAGCATTCTTAAATGGGGAATACTAGTCCCTTAAAATGAATTATAAATATTATGTAAAATAATTATAAGATGTTAAATTTATTAAATTTTAACGAATTTAATAGTTTAAATTTTTTAAACAAAATTTTCATAGATTTTAATTAATGAAAATAAAAAACTCTTAGATTAGTTAAGCAACATTCCAATTATCTTTCAGAAAACTTGGGCTCATAGTTAGCCTAGCGTGATTGCTTACATTTTCCACCGGCAACATGGTTGGCAACCCTTGCCCTCATCTTGTCATTCTCACTCTTGTTTGCCTCCATGATTAATGTTTTTCTCCTGCTCTTCATCATTTGATTCAGTATTATTCTCTACTTTGTTAAGTTTTTGAACCTTTTATAGTTGTAGCTGTTTTTTCTCCCACTTCCCTTGCTTTCCTCTTTGAAGCCATGTCCTGTGAAAAAATCTAGACTCTTCAGCAAAAAAATCGTAGAAAACAAATGATGACAACTGTAGAAAGGAGAAAAGTTTAGAATCCAAAAAATAATGTAGTGCTAGAATTATCTAGCATCAAGAGAGAGATGGTGTAATACTTCTATAACATGGTAATGTGCATGAGGTAAGGTGGCTACAAATTATGAACTACTTCAACCAAAAACCTTCTCTCTGAGTACTAATTTTTCAACAGTATCAAAACTTTATTCGATCTTATATTAGGAGGAATCTTTCCAATCTTCTTTCATAAATTAATCCGACTCAACCATAACCTAACACTATAGCTAGTACTATTTTAATCCCTGTGCCAAATTTGCATGATTATAAAGATTGACATACCAGATGAAGACATTCTTCCAAGCACGACTTATGGGAAATTGTCAATGAAGGGTTTGTCACTCCAGAAGATCCATTCATTCTTTTAGCATCAAAGTGAATTCAGTGACATTCTGTTTCCTTCAATAGACCGTGATAAAGGTGGCAGTTTTTTCAAGAATTAAGGGAATTTCATTGGCAAAAGAAGCGTAAAAGATGTTAGAACAAGAATTTCAAGGAGATAAAAAGGTTTGGCATGGTTATTCTCCAATCTCTAAAGAATGCAATAGGCAAGTGCAAAAATAAAAAATTCTGAGATTATTAAAAATTATTTTACAAGATTTATGCCATTAATAAATGAGATGGAAGTTTATGATACAGATGTAACTAACGCAAAAATTTTAAAAAATATTAATTTTTTTAGGAATATTGAATATATTACAATATAAAAGGGGAACGAGAAATAAAGTTTGAGAGTGCCCACTTTAAGATGAAATTTCTAAAAAGATTTAACCCTCAAACAGGCCCGCATAAAAATGGCAAAATTAAAATTTAGAGAAGAAATGCTCAACTGACTGTAATCCAACATGGTGAACAGATTCAATTCCATATGATCAGAAAAAATAATTCAAACCAAACTACTAATTAATAAAATATTTTTAAACTCAAATTTTGCAGTAACTCATAATTTTTTTTTTTTTAAAAAAAAGAAGCAGTTCCAATTTTGCCTGGAACATTAAATTACAAATACGTCAACCATTAAACCATAAGAATTTAGAATCATAGAATAAATTGATTAAATAATATTTGATATAATGTTTTCAAATATATTCATTAAGAGATAAAATTCAATTAGGAAACAATTCAAGATAAGGATACAGATTCGAATGTTATATAACCTTTTAAGAAGACAATAAGATAATAGAAGATAAGTCAAACATTAAAAAAAAAAATACATTCAGTCTCTAAAATTGTATAAGTTTAATAATTTAAATTATATGTTGAAATAAAATATAATAAAAATTATAAAAATAGTGAAATTTTAATATAAACCTGACGCTTATTCAAATATATAATCCAACAGAATGCATAAATGTGAAAGTAGAGATTTGCAATTGAAATTTTCTTCTTGATTGTTGTGCAAGATGAATCAAGATTTAATTTTTGCCAAAGCAGTGGAAACATCATATTTCTCAATTATCTCCCAATTTATCTTTAAGAAAATAAAAATTGTATATACAATTAATTATTTAATTGTTATAGGGGACAAGTTTAAATACAGACAAATTGATTATTAATATTTTTTTACCACAAAATATTTAGGCTTTTGAATTCAATTACCTCCACATCCTTTAAGTCCCATTATGCATTGTAGATGTAACTCAACTCAGAAAAAGTATACAAAACCTTCTTCCACCCCTATAACACGCCTCCCAAAAGAACTATATAAGAAAAAAAGAAAAACAAATAACTAGGGGTAAAAGATTAGCAGCCTCTTTCATTGTGAGAGTAGACAAATCCAAGTTTGCACATAGTTTATGAATCATATAACTTGGAGAGTTCATCAGCAAAAGCCTTTCTAATAACATCTCTCTTGAGCTTGAAAGCAGCGGTGACTAGGCCAGACTCAGGAGTCCACGGTTCAGAAAGCAATTTAATTCTGGCAGGGATCTCAAACTTCTCCAAACGAGCCTTCTTTGCTTCCTGCAAATGGGTTTCATACAGTAAAGAAAACTCCGGGAATAATAGAACATCATTTGCAACAAGGGGTTGTTGAATGGGCCTATTTTGTTGTCTTTTGAGTACAAACAACGTGAGTTTAGAATTTTAGTTCGTAATGAACAATAACAAACCCATTGCAATATCAGGCTCACCAAAATAACTAAACAAAATCATACTGAAGAATTAAAATCACAATATCACATTGAAAGTTGAAACAAAATATTTTATATTCACATGTAAAAGGCCTCCATCCATCCTCTGCTCTCTAATCTATATCCTGAATTTTGAATCTAAAATGTTAAGATCCTAGTAGGAAAATTTAGGATAAAGTTACGCTAACCCCAAAATTTGCCTTTGTTCACGGTAGGTTTAGTTAATTGTAGCTTCTAAAACTCAAATAATCCACATACATTAAATTAAGTTAGTAATGAGGACTTTCATTTTCATACAAAAGCCATACCTTTGCAAGGGATGCATACACCTCCTTCACAGTTTCTTCTCTCCTGCACAATTCTGATAAATCAGAACAAGCAATTCCCTCCCTCGAAGCCCATTCTTGCAATGAGGACTGGGAAGCCACAACTAGTGCCACACAGTAACTATGAAATGGATCGGCGTGCACCATAATATTGTCCACAAAGGGGCTAACAATTAGAGCTGCCTCGACCTGTAGTTAATCAATTGGTCATATAGGAAACCTTGATAATGAGCCATTCTGCCAACCAACTTTCATACCTTTCCTAAGGAGACATATTCTCCATGCTGCAGTTTAACTATGTCCTTTTTACGATCAATAATCTCAAGGCAACCATCCGGATGGAATCTCCCTATGTCACCAGTGTAGAACCATCTCATTCCTCTTTCATCAACCTTTACAGCAATGCAATAAAATAGCAAATTACAACTTTCAAATTCATGCAGAATAATCACAGCAACAGTGGACGATTAAACCTTATCACATCTCATCCACCACCCCCCCCCCCCCCTTTTTTCTACTGAAGAAAACAAGAAGTTGAAGCTATACCTTGTATGATTCTTTTGTCTTTTCCTCATTTTTGAAGTATCCAAGAGTGACATTTGGACCACCAATTACAATTTCACCACGAGGCATTGGTGAATCATTAGTTGAATATCCACCTTCATGCCAATCGATTAACTGAGTAATATACCACAAATGTTCAGTATGTTTGAGAGTTTATAAGGAAAAGGGAAGGGAAGAGAAGAGAAAGGATTTAACTTCCTTTTGTTTGTAGAGTTAAAAGAACATAATAAGGGAATGAAGTTCCCTTTGTCAGGTTAGGAAGTGAAAGAGAAGGCCAGGGAGATATTCCAATAATTTTTAAATTTCTCCTCACTTTGGAATCAGTTTTACTTTTTTTTTTCAGTGGGGCCCGGGGGGCTGTTGGGATGGATTTTTCCGGTCGCCTTCCCCTCCAAATTAATAAAACTTCCAAACAGGAGTTAAAATGTCTCTTTTGTTCCATCCAAACATAGGCTTAATCCAACAATATTTTACCTAATTGCAGCAAAAAAAAAATCTTACCTAATGAGATAAGACTCTGTTTGTTATTGTTGTTCTTGCAACAAAACCAGAAAAAGTATATAACCATGAGCAAAAAACTCAATTTAATCTTGAAGCCACTCCTATGATGCACTAACATAGTAGGTAGCAAGACAACATTAATGGTTTCCACACAGAACGTGAAATTAAAGTAAGAAACATGAGAAAAAGGATAGATGGCAAGCCCTTTCTGTTCAATTAATTGTGGATGAATCACTTACGATGAATTTAAAGTAGATGTCCAACTATGCTGTCTAAGAGCTAGTACGGCCTTCTTAAAATATAGTAACATTAATCACACACAGACAGTACAGAGAGTTGAAAATGATGACATATTCAAATTAGAGAATATAAAAATTAATTGAATTCATACCAAAAAAAGAATTAATGAAATTGAAATTCACACATTATATTTATTTTTTAGAATACAATATCACCAGCAAGACTTCAAATGCTTAAAGGAGATCAGCAAGCAAAAATAAGTGTCAAATTCAAGAAATACTTCCAAAGAAGGCATTTAAGAAAGATTAATGCAAAATAGTATTTGGTCAAAAACCAATCTCAACCAGGACAACAATAAAGCCGTCTTTGATAGAAAGACAACGTCAGGTTGTGCACAACAAAAGTCTTCCACATTGACAAGATAGCTAGTAAATCTGGAACAAGCATTCCACAAAGCTGTACAAAGCCCATAAAATTGTAGCTAAAGATGCTGTCTAACAGAACACACCGGACCATATGAACTGGTACCATGCACAAACCAAAGAATTCATATTTCAGTAAATGATCTGATTTGGACTAACATTCTGTATCACTTTTGGTCATAACTCTGCCCCTTCTCGTGGTGAGTTTGGTCAGATTTCAGGTTCAAGTGGAACCTTTAGTTTGTATTTAACGTTTGCATCTGAGGGAGCTAAGTCCCTTTTTTATCCTAAAGTGATTGATAGGGAAAAAAAGTCACAATATGGAGGAGAACCATAGAGACATGTTTGAGTGGAAAAAGGCCCAGACTAGAAGAGTAGTAAAGATATTTGGGATATACATAAACCAGTTGTAGTAAATAAATTTTTGGAATATGAGCTTGACATGTATTGCTGATATCATAACAAAGCACCAGCTTCTCCAAAAGTAGCATGTGTTCAAGCGATGGAGTCCTTGAAGTCAGAGTGCATGGCCATGAAATAGATCTGATAAATTATTACCTTAATAAATGAGCAAGGAAGAGGCGGTCCAACACGACCAATTGATGTATCGTCAACATCAGAGAATGTTCCCCCTGCACAGGTCTCCGTGAGGCCATACCCTTGTCCTATTGGAGCCCTGGAAGTGACACTCCAATTAAAGTGTGACAGTGAAATAATGAAAGCAAGCCCATAAAAGCAAAAAGAAATATAATAGTTGTAAAAACAAGTAAAACAGGAAACCAAGTATATTTCCTTCAGCAAGCAATTCTATCCATAACATATTTATGATTTGACATTTCCAGAACCTTTTTTTTTGGAGGGAGGGGGGGGGGGGGGGGAAGGGGGGTGTGTGGGAGTGCACAATTAAAATGTTTGTAGCAAGCTTCCCCAAAATGTTGACTAATGGTAATACTGCAATTTCTCAAACACGATTTCCAAAAAAATCTGTCCTAAAACAAAAGTGACTACTTGCTTAAATTTTATGATCAAGAGTTTCACTATGCAGCCAGTTGGAATTCTGAGGTCATTCTTGAGCTGGTCATTTCAGTTCAGTGCTTCAATGTTACATTGGTCATGATTAATAACTTAATAAGTAGTCGAAACATCAAACATGTTCAATTTTTGTCCAGTACGTCAAGTGTTTATGATTCACTTCTAGGTTAAACATAAACTAAATTTTAGCAATACTGACCCTAGACAAATATTGATGAATCTTTGGGTATCAGCACAAAGGGGAGCCCCACCAGACAGTATAAAACGGATACGACCACCCAGTATTGCTCGGACCTTTGTAAAAACAACAAAGTCCCAGAGAGCCTTTTCCAAGCCCCAAGCTCCAAACAAGCTACCATTAACTGCATGCAACCTACGTGCATAGGCAAAATCAAACAATTTCTTGGATAATCCCCCTTTTTCATTTACCTGCATTGTCAAGTGTTGGTCTTAATACACTTACTGGATACATAAAAGGCAGTAAATACATATAGAACTATGCCAAAACTCAAAGTACCTTCTTGAACACTCCCTCACGAACACGATCAAGAATTGCTGGGACAGCTGCCATTAAAGTTGGCATCAGTGCAGTGGCATCTCCCATTGTGCCCCTTTTTATCTTGTTTGATGTATCAGTAATAGTTAAAGGAGAGCCATATCCAATAGCACTTCCAACAGCTGCAAATAAATTCTAAAAGAAACAGTAGAGTTGTTAAAACATGCAATAGAAGAAAACAAATTCTTTTAGAAAAATAATGGAAAGAAAATAGCCCTTAACTCAAAAATTTTATTCAACATGCTCCCTAGAATACATCCCCATACCTCAGCTACTAATTCAAGGATATGAGCCATTGGTAAGTAAGCTAGATATATATCCTTTCTACCAAGGTTGGGAACAATTGTCATGACAGCAGAGACTGTTGCCAAGACATTGCCATGTGTCATCATCACTCCCTGTACAAAAAGAAACAAAGAAAGAAATTATGCAAACAGTACAATAATAATAATGATAATAACAAGAAGTACAACAACAACAATAATACAAAATTTATTGATGGCTTTGCATCAATATTCTTCAAACTGCTAAATTTCTGCGCAGAAAAATAGCTTCATACTAGAAAAAAGACAGAGAAAGATAAAGAAAAAGAAACCAGAAAACAAAAGAAGACCAAGCTATGGTCCCATCAAATGTACATAGTTGGATTATTAATTCATTAAAGGACAGGGGAAAAAGAGTTGGATAGAAGAACTCAAGATTTCAAAGATGCTTCCAACCTTGGGCAACCCTGTACTTCCACTTGTGTACATTATAACTGCCACATCTGCTGAAAGAGGTAAATCAGCATCAATAGGATTTTCTCTACCAAGCCTCTCAACATCAGTAAAGGAAGTCATTGTCCAGCCAGTCTCAACAGATGAGGCATCAGATGGGATATCATCCATGCATATCACCCGTTTCACAGAGTCAAGCTGTCCACTTACAGTTACAAGTTTTCTCAATTCTTTGTGCCCACATATCACAGATGTAACCTCTGTCTGTCATAGATTTGGAATTTATCATGTGAGGTAACAACAGGAATATAAAGCACATTAACTATACTCATTGTAATTAATAATCCATTCCAGTAAGCCCATTTCAAACAATTAAAGAATCCACCAAGTAAATGGTAAAAAATGAGAACAAGCTATAGGGCATAGCTATATCAACAAATATATGAAAAAGAGTTTAATCTAGTGAATAACCTTAAAAAACCAGAAGTTCTATTTTAAGCACTTGTGCCATGTTGAAACTACAAACAAGCTGGAAACTCAGCATGGAAAAAAGGAAGAAAAAGAAAGGGAAAGGAAGTTTGGACTACATTTAAGAATTTCTTTGGGAGAAAAATGGAAAAGAAAATCTTAAGTTACACAAGATTCTATTCTATTTCTTTTCCTTATTTTATAAGCAAAAGGAAAACATTCACTTCTTATTTTCTTAACCATCGAACAATCAAGCCCCCTGCTCTAGCCTCTTATCCCGCCTCCTTCCTTTCACTTCTTCACCTAATAAACACTTAGATAAGGTGACTAATAACTGTCTTTTGTCTTTCCTTTTCCACCATTTATAAAAGAAAACTAGTTCAGCATCATGTGATGCACATGTTAAGCTACAACATTACAAAGCATCACATCTTTATAAACTCATTACAACTTTGAATGATGTTATTTTTCTAAAGTATCATTCTTCTGTAAGGTCATGATCTATTTGAGTGAGTAAAAAAATAATAATAGTTATGCATTTTAAAAGTTGCGGTGGTTAATTATTAAGCATGGAACGGTATAAGTTAGCTCATATATTGAAATAAAAAGATAAATAATTAAGTCGTCCATTAAGCAGATAAGAACTTTAATTTATGTACTTGCTATATTTGAAATCAAGAAAATTTTCTTCAGCATTCCTTTTTCTCAATTACTGTTTGCTGACAAGTATGGTAGGCATTAATGCAACTGTATGTTAAGCCCAGGAGAATAAAATCAAAGGAAGATTATCCATGTACAAAAGTTGTTCTAATAACTTGATCAAAAAATGAATGTTCAATTAATACATATCATTTGAGTTTAGTGTTGATAGGTGATTACAATCCTCTATATATGTCCACATAAACCGCCATATTAAGGTGGTAGCCTTGTGGACCATTGAAAAAAGAAGGTAGTGGCCTTCATGTCATTTTTTTGTTATTATTTTTAATTTAGATTGAACCAATCTTTGACCAAAAAGGATAAGAATGCATTCTGGTAGCAGCTGTAATAAAAGAAGTCGATCAACACTTTTCCTCAAAGGTGGTGGAGAGTGTCCAAAATTGCAAATACATTGTTCATACTGTTTTTAACCGTTCATGGCCGCTTAGCCATTTTATATTCTCTAATAGATATAATTCACGCCTCTGCTACAGGAAATAGCATATTTGGGGAAGCTATTTTTTAGAGCCATTGAGAGACATTGTACAGCTTTAATAGTGTTTCCTTTCTACCTTTTTTCTGACATCAGCAGCACAGAAATATCTGATCCTATGTTTTATAATTTGTATTCTTTTTCTGTTAAAGTTCTTTCATTAAAGAAATAAAAATGTCCTCTATGGCTCTTTCGATAAAATTTTAAATCCTAAAATTTGTATGATCCATTGAAAGAATAAACGTCACCACAAAGTATCAAGAAAGTGATACATATAAAAAAAGATGGAAAAGATCTATCACTTAAAACTGAATAAGCATACAAGTATACTGACAATCTCGGTTAGCAAAGTTAAGGGAGTCCAATCAAGGAGATATTTTGCTCACAAAAGACATTCCAGGCAGAGAACTATGAAAATCAAGAGATATAGAGACAGAACCTCATTTAGCGAGTGACATAAAGCCTCCTCTCCCAATGAAGCATATATAGTGACAACCGTGACATTTCTCCTGAAGCAACCCTAACGAAATGAAAGTAGAAAACACAACATCAACTATATTTGATACGTACAGTTTAATACAGCATAATCCCTTCGATAAAATATCCACCAAACATTACATCGGCAAAGATACAACAATATAAGCATACTGATAACATGTCTAATTTATACAATTCCCACACAAATGTGAACACATGACACGGAAAGTAAAAGAAAGTGAATCGTTTCAAAATAACAACACCTGTAATGCAATAAACCATTCTTCTCTTGTGTCAGCAAAGATTGCTGCGCGTTCTTCCCTTACATGCCCAAGCCTTGCTAAACCAGAGGCGAAATTGCAAACAGCATCAAATGTTTCCCCAAAAGTCAGCCATTCATATTCTCCCAAATGAAGCTTCTCAAAAGACCTTCCATCTTCAGTTATTTCAATCTCCCTAGCAATCAATTTCCGGGTACCTAGCAAGTATCTATCTCGGTGCTGCTGACATGCCTGCTCAAAAAGCTCAGCAAGAGTGGTCACACCTTCCCAAGCTGTGCTGACCGGGGAAGCAAACCTATGGTTTCGAATTGTAAACCCGGGTTCGCCACCAGCATCCGCTAGCACCCCTCGCTTTTTAACATTCTTGGAATTCCGGAACAGTAGAGTTATTACAAGAGGAACTATGATACCAACAATGTAGGCGCTCATAACTACCAGCTCAAATCCTGAAAAAGAAATGCAATTACATTGCACAAGTAACATTGTGAATTTCGTGCCCGGCCCGAAAACGAGACAGTATTCATGAATAACAAGAAAAAGAGTAAAAGAACTCAGAATCGAGATTACCTTGACTTTAGTTTCTGAGCAAGAAGCAGTTGAAGTGAGAGCTACAGCGAAAACAAATCAAGTCGAGTAAGAACGAACAACATTTGCAGAAAGCAAAGGAATGGAGGAGGTTTAGAATGAAGGAAGCACTGAGCGACCAAAACGAGGAAGATTTTAACAGCAAGAGAGGCGGTGATATCGAGGAGAAGGACGTTGAAGTTTCAGAAGGACGAGTTCCCAACTGCAGCCTGGCCGTTCATCTCCAGGCAGTGAATCCGTTTGTTTATTGAAATTTTTTTAGGGTATTTAAATGAAATTACATTTAGTAATTAAATATAATTTAAGAAATTAATACTGATGTTAACACAAAAGTCAAATTAAATGATTCACTGAATCTTTTAAACATACCAATATGTCTTCAATTTATAAAATTATTGTATTTATTACCCAATCTAAATACTATTTGCTCCTCAATTTCATTTTCTTTTTGTTAATCAATCTCATATTCTTTTTTTTTATTTGGTTTGGTTGCTGTGGCTAACATGCCAGCAAGGGGTAGTTTTGGGGCCACACACATAACTGGCTACCATATGGGCCGTAAAATCTGGGTTACGCGAATCGTTGCATGTGTCGGTGCGGCCTAGATTTCATGCTGATTGACACATCAGACAGCATCCCTCCCTTCGTATATTTTTGGCCGTTAACACGTCCCTTCTACTCGTTATCTCTTTTTGTCTAGAAAGCAAACAAGGCACTTGAAAAATAATTAAGCCATATGCATGCAAAGATTACATGCAAATTTTTTATTAGAGATATCAAAATAGGTTAAATTTGTCAAATTAATCCTTCCCATTTAAGAAGCGAGATGAGTTTATATTTTTTTAATTCATAACAAATACAAGTTAATTTGTCTAATTTAATTTGTAGATCACAATGAATGAATTAGATTAAGATTGATCAACACATTTATATATAAAAATATATTAATTTTTCAAACCAACCCGTGTTACCTCTTGATTTGTTCAAATTACAAATTCATTCCACTAATTTTAATCGCAAGTCAAATCACCCCATTTTAACACCTCTAAATTTCGTATGCTATGCTGAACCTTATATGCAGTCTTAGAAGTTGGGGTTGATGTGAAGACTGCACACGAGGTCTGGCTTAGCTTGTAAAGATCTTGTATACAATCTTCGTGTGCATATATGATTTCTTTGACCCATGAGAACAAGTTGTGTGTAACTCAATTGTTATTTACTTCAGGCTAAGAAACAGAAGGACCAAAACCATGTACACTTAGCGTCACGCATCCCGTCTTGCGGATCTTGAATAGGTCTTTTTAAGTAGTATAATTCTGTCGCTCGTCACATTTTTCATATCAGAGTTGAATTTATCCAAATTGATTTTACATAAACCACAACAAAATTAACCATTCGTCTATAAAATTAGTCTCTTCTTATTTAAGCCGAAGAGTACTATACATATAGCGCGAACTTAATCATTAAAAACCTAAAGTGATATTTAGCCTGTCATTTGTCACGCTGTAAAAAAGGATTTAACCTTGCAAAATATGATTTTACAATTAATTGAAAAAAAAAAAAAAGACTATATCATACAAGATTGTAAATATTTTTAAAGCCTCATCATGCAAAAAGCCTAAAATTACCTAGTTTGGTGCAGTTCTTCCATTCATGTGATCTTGTGGTTGCCCAGGGGGTGCTGCCCCAGAAAACATTTCCATCACAGATCTAAAAGCTCCTGTTAACTCCTCAGGCATTTGCTCAAAGTTTAAACTAACATTTCCCCCAATTCTTATTTCAGGTTCATCAGATTCACTGGTATTCATATCTTCACCCTGCCGCTCCTGAGGATGCTGTCCCTGATATGCATGTGCAGCATTTGCGGCTATGTTCATGAACATACTAGCAAGATCGTTGGCATTAAATGGCATTGAGGTAAATGGAGGTGGGGCTGCATGGCTTCTTGACCCTTGTGCAGACTGGCTTTGAAACTCTTGGGATGATCTTGAATTCTTTAAAATGGAAAAGGAGAGAATGTTTAGCTGAAGATGTTTAAGCTAATTACAAACAGGATGCTACAACTAAAGTTGGTGTTAGATATAGCAATAATCAAGAAGAGAAAACTGTTAAGGAAATGTTTTTCAAAATCAGTGCTTAATGCAGAGCAAGCCAAATGCTTCTTGGTGTTTCGGTAAGTGGTTACAGAAGCAGAGAAGGCTCTCTTTCACAGGAATTACAATTTCTTTTACTCTCAAAATACAGTATGGTGCTTATGAATTGTCATCAACTTAGCAACAGGCACAATCACAAGCAAGAGATAACATGTATGCTACTAAACACCAGACACAAGCAAGATAAACATGTGAGAACTACATTGCAGAAAGCAAACAAGCTAAAATGCATTCCCATAATATGTGCATGTAAATAATGTGCAAGGCCATAATTTCAGCAAATTCACTGATTGAATCACAACATAAAAAATTAACCTATTGCATGAAAAAACATGATAGCTGGGCGAAAATAAAATGGGCATGGCAACTAGGGTTCAAAGGAGATCAATGAGGTGCAAGACATGTATTTTGATAGGCAAGGGAAAGTAAACTAAAGGAGTGGACAAGGAATTATAATGATCAAAAGAAACGAATGGAAAGAACTACAATCCAGAGAGAGTACTCTCCGAATTCCCAGAGCTGAAGCTCCTAACTAACTGCCCAACTTAGTTATTCGATACACCCCACTCCTACACTCTACTCCTAAATTAAATGACAAGAGGATCGTGTGCCATTCACCTATCTTGGCACCTGTACCTTTTATTTGCAATAACAACTAATCCCTTAGCCTAACTTCCTAGCCTGTTCTGCCCTTCCTAATCGGTTCCCTTCATTTTTCCTCTTCTGTAAACTCTACAAACTCTCTCTCGGTTCCTATCATATTTCATCAGACCAAGGTCGTTCTTAGCAGCTTTACAAAGCATTCACACTAAATGTCACTGAGGGGAATGCAAATTGAAAGAAGGCCATCAACATCTGTGCTAAAAGGTGTCCTACAACCACAGTATATATAATTAATAACTTAAATCACACCGTAACTGTTGTTATAAGCAGTACAGAAGACAAACATGGATAATACCTGATTGTGATCTGCACCACGTTGCTCTTCTAACAATTTTTGCTCAGCCACCTGTAATCAACAACAGCATGATGACCACAAAGAAGAAGAAGAAGAAGAAGAAAAAGAAGCAGAACCAAAAGGAATAAGAGAACAAACTCGTATATTTTCTTTAACAGACTCATTATTTGGATCCAACAGCAAGGCTGCAGACATAAACATCAAAGTTAAAACCAGAAGAATTTGAGTTTTCAGAAAACTCACTAGATTTAACATTTTTAACCAGCTTGGAGCCTTAGACACATAATGATGTGATATGATTTAAGTTTTTAGGATACAAGTAATATACTTACTCAGATTCTGGTGAATGCAGAGTGTATTTTGGAAGAATTACGTGTTATTCATTAGTTGTAAAGTTTGGATTCTATTATCACTAGAGCCGTGTCTTAGTTAGTTCAGACTTGTAATAGACTCAGTATATGTACGTCTATAGGAACCCAAGTGTATCGTACATTCAGGAATTCAATAAAATATAGAAAATTTCCCAAACTTTCATGGTATTAGAGCACGATCTGATTCATTAATTTCTTGCAACCATCCTTCTCAAAACGAAATCATGAATATCAAACCCCATTTCTCTTCCTCCAAGTTAACATCTAACCTCGGAAACCCAGCCAACAATTTAACCTCCAACCCTGCTAGCCTACCCTAAACAAATCTCTTACCTATTACTGGTCACAAACTGAATGGCCACAGCTACATACGATGGTATCAGTCAGTGAAGCTCAACATATGCGGGAAAGGAAAAGAAGATTATCTCTCGGGTGATGCAGAACAAAAGAGGGTGCTCCCACCTCCAAGACGTGGAAGCTAGAGAATAGCATGGGCATGTCATGGCTCATAAATTCCATGACCAATGAAATTGGTGAGAACTTCATGTACTACCAAACGGCCAAAAAACTATGGGAGGCAGTCTGAGAAACCTACTCCAACAATGATAACATCTAAGTCATTTTTTAGATCAAAAGTGGCCTTTATGACTTGCAACAAGGTGAGAAAACAGTCACTGAGTACTTTTATTTACTGACCCAATATTGGCAGCAAATTGACATTCTTGAGGAGCTGGATTGGAAGTGCACAGAAGATAAGAAGCTGCATCGTAAGCAAGTAGAGAAGGAAAGAATTTTTAAATTCTTACTTGGCTTGAATAAAAGCCTTGATAATGTAAGGGGGAGGGTCCATAGTATTAAACCCTTACCTAGCATCAGAAAAGTGTTCTCTAAAATTCAAAGGGAGGAAAGTAATGTTGAGTACCTCCAACCCCCCAAACACTACTGAAAGTTTTGCCTTGGCAGCCCGTGGACAGAAACCTATCACCAAGGACACTTCACCTGATTTACAAAGAAAGGGTAAACCTTGGTGTGTAAGGACTCATGTTGGGAGATACATGGCAAATCTGCGGACTGGAAACCAGCCAGAGAAAAGTACAACAACCGTGGGAACTTAGCCACTACAGAAAAACATACCCAAACAAAGTCCAGTACATTTAACAGAGAACAAGTGGCAGCAATCCAGAACCTACTTGAGCAAATAATGCAGAACCTCTCAGCCCCTTCAGGCACAGCATCAAAAGCAATAAAAAACAACAAAACAGAATCCTATCCCACTAGGTAGGATCAGCTACATGTATAGTTGTTACTTGCGACGCTTCGCAAGGGAACCCAATGCAACAATCCCTTGATTGTGTTGCACAATCCTCTTTGCAACGCAAGGTGAACTAACGGTGAGAAAATAATTTTGATCCCTAGACTTGTCACTTCCTATTTATTACAGCCCTCCCTATCTCTTGATTTCAAGTCTCCTCCCTTCTCTCTATCTCTTGGGCTCCGTTGTCTCAGAGCCATTATGGCCTTCGTCTACGGTGCAACCATTAGAGCTCTCTGCCTTTGTTTGTAATGTACCTATAGGAGTTCTCTTTCTCCGTCTATAGTGAACCCATCAGAGCTTTCTACTTCCTTCTACAATTTCTCTACTTTTGTTTCTTACGTTAATCTCTACGTTTTCCTTTTTTTTTTTTTTTTTTTTGCGTAGAACTTATTTTAAAAGGTGATGATTCAATTACAATAGACCTACCACACTATGATAGGCTTGAACGGCACCAGCCTATGATCCTTCCACTGTAGGAGCAGGACATGATGGCTATTATGTGAAGCCAACCTCACACTCCACCCTCCACTCTAGGAATCATGACACCCAAGAGCCTTTACTCAGTCGTCATGGTTCAACTCTTGGCCCAGAATGGGCAAGCCAGCAAAAAGCTATGTCAAACTTGACTTAGCAAGCAAACTCAATGTTCCATCACCTTGGAGTTTCTATGTTTTCTATTTTTTGTTTCTTGCCTTTAATGTCTTTGTTTGATGTTTCTTAGGTGGTTTCTCTACTTTTTCTTTTTGATACATAAATTTTTTGAATAAATAAATTAGTTAAATGTTATTTTATTTTTGACAATTATAATTTATATTACGTTACTTAAGTGCTTGTGATTTGGAATTTTAAATAATTAAATTTTAATTAAAAATGAAATTACAAAATTTCCTTAAGATTATTTTTTATATTATTATTTGAAATTACATTAAATATATAATTTATATATTTAATTTAATTATACAATTATTTAAATTACAAGCACAATATCACAATATCTCCAAGCACAATGATTATCTAATTCACAGTTAACAACTATTATCTTTACTAGAGGGGATAGTTCTCTTCAGGTCTCCTCTTAACAGTTACAATATCTCTGTGAAGTCCCATGAAACCTCTGCAAAGTCTTTTCACAGTTTATACCGATATCCCAACTAGGTCATTCTATCAGCAATTTTGTTCGCTTCCTTATTAATATACATATGTATTTTTCTCTATTATCCCAAATTTCCTTTGTTAACCTAGTCAACTGCCATGTAGTGTAATTCTTTTTACATGGCTTCTAATTTTGCAAATTTCTATCCGTTTTTTTGTTTTATTCTTTCTTTTCTCCTATCTTATATCTTTTTACTGTTAAATTTTATTATATATTTTTATCATAAATTAATATACTTTTAATAAAATTATTTAAACAAAATGACAAGTGATGAAAATTATAAAACTACTATAATCAAAATGTTAAAAAATGAAATAGTGACTCTTGGGTGCAATGGGAGATGCACAACTTTTGAAGGAGTGTTTTTTTCTTCTTTTTAATTAATTCTTTTCATAATTTGTTTTAATAAGTTTTAATAATTGTTAATTCTTATTTTATAGAGAGATTAGAATCTAACTGAGCCATGAAATTCTATCTTTTGGATGATTCAATATATCTTATTTGTGTTAGAAGTGTAAGGTTTATTACTTTAATTTATATTTATAATCATTATAATTTATTTTTATATAAATTTTTATTTTTATATTTGACAAATTAATACTTATTATATTCTCAAAGAAGTTATCCAAAATCATTTAAAACAAATGAGATTATAATGTACTTTGATTTATTTAATGTATTCTTTTTTTATAGAGTATATAGTAAATTCTTTTATTATAAACTTTTTAATTCATTAATTCTTAATTATAATTATATTTATAATTTTTAAAATAGAATAGATGAATTTTTTATTGCAATAAATAATATAACAAGATTAGTACAAAGTGAATACAAACGTCTTTTAATGGGGCAACATGAGTGTGATGTTGTAATTGTATATAATTGTGCTTTATACCAATACACGCTTATGTTGTGCCATTAAAAGACGCTTGTATTAGTATATAACTGTCCTTTGTACTAATATAAAGTGAATACATCTGTCTTTTAATGACAAGGCATGAGTATGAATTAATACAAAGCACAATTATAACATCACATTCATGTTGTACCATTGAAAAATACTTGTATTCGCTTTGTACTAATCTTACTATACTATTTACTGTAATAAAAAATTCATCTGTTCTATTTAAAAAATTATAATATAATTATAATTATGAATTAATGAACAAAAAAATTTATAATCAAAGAATTCATTATATATTCTCTAAAACAATTAGTACACTAGATAAATCAAAACACAGTATAACCTCATTTGTTTTAAATAATTTTGAACAACTTCTCTAAAAATATAATAAGTATTGATCTATCAAATATAAAAATAAATTATAATAAATATAAATATTTATTAAAATAATAAATCTTACACTTCCAGTACAAACAAGATATATAAAATTATCCAAAGGACAAAATTTCACAAGTCGGTCAAATTCTAACCTCTTTATAAAATAAGAACTAACAATTAGTAAAAAATTATTAAAACAAATTACAAAAAGAATTAATTAGAAAAAAAGCAAATTCAAAAGTGGTGCACATCCTATTGCACCCCAAACTCATTATTTCATTTTTTAACATTCCAATTATAGAAGTTTCATGATTTTCATCACTTGTCATTTTGTCTAAATAATTTTATTAAAAGTATATTAATTTATGATAAAAATACATAATAAAATTTAAAATGAATAAAGTAAAAAGATATAAGAAAGTAAAAGAGAAAGAATAAAACCAAAAGAAAATGGTAAAAATTTGTAAAAATAGAAGCCATGTAAAAAGAATTACACTTCGTAACAATTGACTAGGTTAATAGAGAAAATTCAGAGAAAAATACATATATATATATATTAATAAGGAAGCAAACAAAATTACTGATAGAATGACCTAGTTGTGATATCTGTGTAGACTGTATAGAGACTTTGCAGAGGTTTTATAGAGCCTCACAGAGATATTGCAACTGTTAAGAGAAGGGAACTACCTCCTCCAGTATAGATAATAGTTATTAATTGTGAATTAGATAATCATTGCACTTGGAGATATTGTGATATTATGTTTGTAATTTAAATAATTGTATAATTATATTAAATATATAAATTATATATTTTATGTAATTTCAAATAATAATATAAAAAATAATCTTAAAAAAATTTTATGATTTCATTTTTAATTGGTATTTAATTATTTAAAATTTCAAATCACAAGTACTTACATAACATAATATAAATTATACAATAATAACAAACAGAGCCTTTTTTCACTAGATAGAGTCGGCTACATGGATTAAACGTTGTCATAAGCTTCTATTTAAAATCAAATTTTTGAAAATACCATTTAACCAAATGTCTCTTTTAATTACCTCTCAAAGTGTCTTTTTTTATCTTCCTCTACGTCTTTTCATAAGATTAAAAAGCATTTAATCAACTTTTCTCACCGGTATCTCTCGTGATTTTCTTTGTACATGCCTAAACCACCGTAACCGAGTTTCTATCATTTTCTTCTCAATAGGTGTCACACCAACTCTCTCCTGAATCTAATCATTTAATTAATTTATTTATTCAAAAAATTTATATATCAAGAAGAGAAAACAAAGAAACCACCTACAATTGTAGGAAATGCAAAAAGACAATCCTCTAGTTAATAAAGAGAGATCAAAAGCTTGTAGGAAAGCTAACATACTTATCTCACACAAGGCCTGATATTGGCTTCGCTGTTAGCATGGTTAATAGATTCATGAACCAACCAGCTGAAAAACATCTGGCTGCTATTCACAAAACATTGCAGTGCTTAAAAGGTTGTCCAAGTAAAGGTCTATTTTTTCAAAAGAATACTAAAGAGGAGTAGATGTGTTTACATATGCATATTGGGCCGGATCAATCTCAGATCGTAGATCCATGACTGGTTATTGCACCTCTGTATGGGGGAACTTGGTCACATGGCAAAAATAAGAAACAAACCATGGTGGCCAGATGTAATGCAGAAGCTGAGTACAGGGCCATGTCACATGGCATTTGTGAAGGGATTTGGCTAAGAAGAATGCTAGAGGAATTGAAGATAAAAGGAGGGAAGACCATCTTCTTAATGTGTGACAACAAGGCTATCATAAATATAGCAAAGAATCTTGTTCAACATGATAGGACAAAACATGTTGAAATTGATAGACATTTCATCAGAGAAAAGTTAGAGGAAGGGATTATCAGTTTGGTGTATACTCCTACAAATCATCAGACAGCAGATATTCTAACCAAGGTGCTGCCCAAGAACAACTTTGAAAACTTGAAATGCAAGCTAGGCATGATTGACATCCATGATCCAGCTTGAGGGGGAGTGAAGAATTATGTGTTATTCAGTACTTGTGCAGTTTAGATTCTATTTTTACTAAACACATCCGTGTACTGTAAATTTTAGTTTTATGAGATTAGTATTAGTTAGTAAGAGTCCTACTTAGTTCAGACTTGTGATAGGCTCAGTATATGTATGTCTATAGGAACCCAAGCGTATCGTACATTCAGCAATTCAATACAATACAGTTATTTTCCCAAACTTTCAATTTTGGTCTCACCTAAAATTCCCTTTTCAACCATAGTGCTGTCATGTTCCAGGGATAATAGGTAACCCAAATGGCAAAGATTAAATCAATTGAGAACTTTAGAAAGACTCTTTCATTTTTTTAACAATGCACAAGGTGAAGGGTCACAATCAGTTTTATGTTGAAATCAAAGAGGAGGAAGTTTCATGTATTACAGCTTTGGAGACACTAAAGAGAACCTCCATATCAAAACAAAGACACTATTCTCAAGAATCAGAATTTAGCATGGATACATGGAGCAGACTATAAGGGCAAAACGTGGGGAAAAACAGTGGATGAAGAGAATACCATACCAACCTTTTTTGAACCCTTTATCAATTGCATCTCTGTAATTTCCTTGTGCATAATAAGCTAAGCCCAGACGACTGTATGCCTTGCTATAATTTGGGTCAATCTCAACAGATCTAAGACAATCTTGGATTGCTTCGGTATATTTGTGGATCTGAGTATAAGCAGCTGCCCTGATATGCATCATGTTAATGAAAGAAAAATTGCAATTTTTAATGAAATAGTGCCATAAGTAGGAATAGTCTTGAGGACTCAATACTATGGTAGGACTAACATTTTTCCCTTGGGAGAATGACATATCTCTCTCCCTCATCGCAACCTTTCTTACTTTCTTCTCTCTAATAATATTTTTCTATCCAAAAAAATAATCCAAGATAAAAGTTTCTATTCTAAAAATGAAAAAAAGATGAAGGATATGACTATTAAACATTTTGGAATTGTGTGAAAATAATTATGTGATTCTCATCTCATTCGTTTCACACAGCCACAGCAATGCAGAAGGCATTCCCTAAAAGCACTCGTCAAAAGAGAAGATGCAAGGCATCCTGATGAAAGTTTGACACAAAATTATAGGAAGCTTTTGCAGTTATTAAAAAATTTAAATAAAAAAAAAAAAAAACTTGTATCTTTTCAATCATCAAGTTAAACAGACTTCTAACTTATGCACCATATTTACCTAAATTTAAATATTTTATAAAAAGAAAAAAATTACAACGAAAGAAAAAAGAGATACTGTTAGGCCCATAACAGATAGCAGGGGGATGGAAAGGCCCATGGAGGAAGCTACAACAGAGAAAACTTGGAGAGCTAGGAAAAGGTTTCATGGGGGACCAAGGACAGATCATCAAACCAATGATGATTAGTTAGTTACTGAGGTAATCATTAGAAGGACAGGTGGCGTGAGCCATTAGGAAATAAAGGGGTATCAGTTATAGTGGGGGAGGGTACCTGAGGATTTTGGAGAAAGTTTGTTAGGAGTAGATGCTCTGTGGATTTAAGAGCATTAGCTCTGGGGGAGTTTCCTTTTCTTGAGGACCTCCATGACTGTACTCACTGCCTATTTCTTCTTCTATTAATTATAATCTTCCCTTCTTTCCCCTTCTTTCTTTTCCCATAATCTGTATCTTACAATTCCTTACAGATACCATAGACTTCTCTACCAGCACCCATATCAAGACTACAAATTTACAGATTCACAGTAAATAATGTACTTGAAAACAAGTATGTGCCAAAAGAATACCTGTTGCAGTAGTAAACGGCATTGTTTTCACATAGTGCAATTGCACAGTTATACAACTCAATTGCATCAGGGTATCGCTTGGATTGCATTGCCTTATTACCTGATGGAAAACCAAGTTAAGTATTGCATCAGCCTGCAAAAATTTACCACAATATAGACAGATATATTCTTTAACAAAAACATTATGCATCCAGAGTTACATCGGATAGCCACGCCAAATAACATTATGATATAGAGGCATTTTATGGCTATGAAAGAGATGGACAACATACACATTTGAAATGCGTTGCTTTTCTTTTCTGATAAAAAAATGTTGCATAAGTTACAGATATGCGTGCCACAAGGCATATTTGAGAGGTGAAGAGAGAGAGTAAAGGAGATAATGAGGGGAAGAGAGAGATAATCAATTCCCAGAAACAAGATTAAAGTTCAAACCTAGCTTTCCAAACACTATTAAAGTCACCAATCTTACCTTGTGATTTCAGTGATTCAGCCAAATTCTTCAAACTAAACTCCTGACACCCAGATCGTTCCATATCCTATTATGACAAAAGTTTCTCTCATCAGAATTAACAAGACAGAACACAAAGAACTAAAAAGGATTTACATAAGATAACAGGTAGTAGTGGCAATAATAATGATTATATCATCAACTAATATGAGATAGCAAGTGACTCTCAAGTATCTTTCAGAACAAAAGCATGTCTCATTGTATTAAACTGTCCTGAACAGATGTGTTTTATGTTTCAGCATCTACTGCAAATGCAACATATGCTTATTCAAGATATAGTATGTCATACCATTAAAGTATTATTAAACAAACGAGAAGCTTTCTCCAGTTGTACTTGGTCGTCACTCCCATCAGGATTGGTCCTAAAGAAGTGGATTTTCTCTAAAGCAGCAAAATATTGCCCACAGAGTTCATCTTTAGATAATCCTGTCAATGGTTGAGAAAATGTCACAGCAAATTCTAATCTTAAAAGAATACAGCATAAAGATTTCTATTACATAAACAATTTCAACTCTCCATTTGGACTAGATCTAAATAAACTTTTATCAATGTACCCAAACATAATCTAATAAATCCAAACATAAAACTTTTGATATAGCTCTTTCTGATTTTCAGGAAAGTCTGAACTAACTTGCCAGAAATTCAAATGAGGACCAAACAATGGAACAGCCTTGTCAACATAAGAAAGTGGCATCAACTATGGAATAAAACTATTTAACAACACAAACCATTACCATGTTTAGATTAACAATAAATGTTTTAAGCCCCTTCTTATTTCAATTTCTTCCTCTCCCCCCCCCCCCCCCTTTCCCTGTCTCTTTCGTTGTTTCTATCTTAGAGTTGTCCACAATTCAGTAAAAAAACCCTCATCCAAATTACTTCAAGCTAGTTTCCCACAAATGTCTCCGTCGTCTTTCAAGTGAACCTATAAAAAATCAGTATTCAAATAATTGTCATCAAAGGGGAGCAAACCCTACAACCTGCTGAAAAAACCTAGATATATTACAGAATGATAAACTAACCCTGGAAGAAATTCCGAAATCTGAGATCATAAATAATTCAAAGTCATACTCCACATTAATGAAGGAGCTGATAACATTAAGGAAGGAGCTGATAATTACTCAAATACTATATAAAGATGAAGGAAAAGATGAACCTACCAAAGGCATGAGGGGCCTGTGTCACATCTTCATCCTAATAGAGTTACATAATATAAAACAGCATCAGAACCAAAAAACAAAATTCGCTGACTAGCAATTCTGAAGCATTGTGATTTACGGCTTGTACAAAATGAAGGTAAATAATACATGAAACTTCAGCAATGTGACTGACATAAGCTAAATACTGATTTCCAGAAGCTTAAGGCAAAAACAATAATTTCATATCTTTGGGCTGTCTTTGAAGGTTACAATCACCTGACTTGGTTCCACCAGCATAACAGCACAACAGCCAGGTATAAGTCACAAACTATAGACACTATTGACAAACCAAAACTCTTGTATCATATGATTCTTATTTACCAGTGTAAGCATAATCTTTTAGTTGGATTGTGACTGATGGCAGAACTATCAGTAATAGAACAGCCAGATAATTGTTTTGAAAAATTTGTGCTCAAATGTGTACCTCATACATCATAACTGTTATAATCTTCGCAAATTTTATCATGCCACTTCATCTACCATATCCAGTAACTAATCTTGTTTCATAACTGAATAAATTTTGTATAACCCATGAACAAATGAAAGAGTCAGTTACCAAAGATTTTGATGCCTCCAAATGATTTACAGCAGCATGAGCAGCAGTCTGGGTAGAGAATGAACTGGAGCCATTTACTGAATTTCCTTGATGACCAATGTCTGAATTATTAATTTCACATTGCTTGCTTGCCTCGAGGGACTTGAATATGTCAACCAATGAATCAGGTTTTGCATGATTATCTATAGACGAAGAGTTAAGCTTAAAAACCTCAGTCAAACACTCCCTAGCAACCTCAAGCCCTTCAAGATCAACGCCAGGGGACGGTTCAACTATTCCATAGAAAGCAAATTAGGGCATTAGCATCAGAAAGAAAATCAAAAACTAGAATGGCTACTTAATCAGAAAAAAAAAATGACAGTTTTTCTCTGCCCCGTTACAAGTTAGTTATCACACGAAAAGAAATATGAAATATACTGAAACGGAAAAAGAAACATTGTCAACCCAAATTAATCATTAGGGGATCCAATTGATTTCAAAATGCCAACGGCTAACCCGAGGTAGCACATTTTACGAGCAGTTACGATAACGACTCTACGAACAAACATACACTAATTGCAATTACAACGAATCAACAAATTTTGCAGTTGCACTAAACTATTACCTAACCAGCAATGCAAACGTTAACGTACAAATATCCAAACGAAAGAAGAGGAGGCAAAGAGAGAGGGAAAAGGAATACCAGAGTCGATAAAGTCCACGAAGGCACGCACTATGCGACGAGCGATGGGGGAATCGGTGGTGATGGGAGCCATATCAGAAAGGAATGAGAGGTTGGAAGAAGCTAGATCATCGTCGTCCTCTAAAAAGGAAAGACCTCCTTCCCCCTTAGATCCTTCGGGAAAGTTCGCAGAGCAATCAGCACTCGTCAACGAGTCGGCAGGAAAGGAGGCAGAAGTCTAACTCAGAAATAACTCGTCCGTTACTGTTTGGTCACGGGGAAACTTCCCGAGCGTTCTTGGAGAACCGGCTCTGCAACCCGGACAGCCCAAGAGGGGCCCATGATGGTCCAGAATAAAAGGCCGTGCTTGGTTGGACTGGTCAACAAAACAAAATCCTGACCCGACTTACTTAGACAATTAAATTATTTAAGAATAAAAATATTTAAAATTTAAAGCCTAAAAAAAAAAATTCCATATCCTCTGTTAGGGGTGGGCATTGGGTGGGGCGGTTTGGGTTGGGGCAAAATTTTCTCAATCCAGTTGAATCCAATCTCTTATTAAGTTAGTCCAACCCCAGCCAAAAAATTCTTCAAACCAACATTCTTGAATTGGAATAGTTCAGTTTCACTTGGGTGGGTTAGGATGGGGATGAACGAACGTGAGGTGAGCGGTGGAACGGGGATGAGGTTCAATCGACTATTGATGACCCAAAGTGTCGAAGTATGATGATTAGACAAGAGATGAGACAAAATGAGAAGAGGCGAGTCAAGATAAGGTGAGAGGAGGTAAGGGATTAGCGTTGACTGTTGAAAACGATGAGATAATGAACGAGACTTGTAACTCGTGAGAGAGGAAGTCAAGGGACCGAAGGTTCGAGATGAGGGAGGGAGGAGTGGTGTTGGTTTGCTGAAGTTGAGCTGCCTCTTGCCTGCTTGTACTTCCAGAAGTTTTAAGTAGGGGTGGGCATTAGGTGAGGCAGTTTGGGTTGGGGCAAAATTTTTTCAATCTGTTTGAATCCAATCCCTCATTTAATTAGTCCAACCCCAGCCAAAATGATCCTTCAAACTAAAATTTTTGGGCTGGAATAATTCAGTTTTATTTAGGTGGTTAGTTTGGGTTAGGATGGGCCGAAGAGTGAAGGCTTGGGGACGGCCGGACGTGAGGTGAGCGGTGGCGAGTCAGCAAGGTTCAGTCGACTATTGAGGACTCAAAGTCTCGAAGTGTGATGACTAGACAAGAGAGGAACCGAGATGGCTCAAACGAGGTAGGGTGGTCAGCATCGACTGTCAGAGACGATGAGACAACGGACAAAACTCGTCGCTCGCAAAAGAGGGAGTTGAGGGACAAGAGAGGACCGAGAAGTGGCATTGGCGTCGTAGAGCTACTTGAGAAAGATTTAGGATAAGTTACGAAACAACGTCACTTTGTAATAATAGAAAAAATATATATATATATATAATTTTTATTGGGTTGCCACAGCAATCCAATGGAGAGAGAACAAAATTCATCCTCATCCAATTTATCCCATCTTAAACTAAAATATTATATTATATTTATTTTATCCTATCTTAACCTAGTCTACATTTTCTTTTTTACAGTTTGAAGTGAGTTAAAATGATTTAACCCGAACTGGCCCACCCTTAGTTTTAGGGCAAGCTAAAAAATGACATCATGTTACAAAACGACGCTATTTTATAATATCAGAATTGAGAATATATATATATATATAGCATAAGAATTGAAAAATATATATATATATATATATATGTAAATTTTGTTGGGTACCCGCGGCAACCCAATGGAGAGGGGACCAAAATCTAGCCCCACCCGATTTACCCCATCTTAAGTCAAAATATTACATAATATTTATTTTACCCCATTTTAACCCGGTCCAAATTCTTTTTTTTACGATTTAGGGCGGGTTGAAACGGTTTAAACCGGTCCAATGCCCACCCCTATCCTCTGTCGCATTTTGAAATATTAATACAATAAAATATTAACATAATGAACACTGCATACACTCCAAGTTGAGAGTTAAAGAATATGTGATCAAAGATCAAAATTTAAATTTTAAAATTATATTTATTAAAAAAAATTACCAACAATCAATCGTAAATATAAATTAATTTTATATCTTACAATAATACAAGATGTTGTATGGATAAGTCCAAAATAAAAAGAAATATCAGTTTTTGAAAAAATTATTTTACTGAATATTAAGAAAGTTTTTTGACTGAATGTTAAGCCTTTTTCTCATTAAAATGTTGTTCTTACTAATTTGACACCAATAAGTTGTACAGGTTAGATTTTTGTTATTATGGCCATATAAAATATTTTCTTTAATTAATGTATTAAAAATAGAATATGTTTGAAATATGTATTTGATTTGTTGTAGATAATACTATGATCATTCATTTATAACAAATTATAATGCAATAGATAGATGGGAATCATTATTCATATTTTATAATTTTTCATTCAGCTTCTAACATATGAAATGCAGAGAAAATGCAATAAAAATAATTTATATATTCAACAAAAAATAATTAGAATTTTAAATTAAATAAAACATGCACCACTGATTGTAAAAAAAAAAATTTATTTGAACTCTATTATCACCATATAAATTGTTTCATTTCTTAATTTATGGTGATTATAAACCATATATAAGGAAAAAAAAGGTTAAACTATTGTGCAACACATGAAATTTAAATAAACAACACACGATTAAGTTATTATTTTATTAAATATTTAGAATTTAAGTTTGATAAAATTTTACAATAAATTATAAGAATGTGAAGATTGAATGATAAAATGAGGGGGATATAATAACATGGAATGGGGAGATATTTAGGACAAATTAATTATAAAAAAAATTTGACTAATTAATTATCATTAAAAAGTGTATTTAATTGAGAAAATTCAGCCATAGGTGCATAGTTAAAAATAATATGATTGAAATTGAGGAATCATAACATACAGCTATTATAAATAATAATTATAAGTTCATAGAATTATAATCATAATTAATTTGTAAAAATTAAACTCTTGCATAAATTAAGTTGAATGACTCATAAAAATAAAAATATACTAAATTTACTCAAAATAAAAAATGCAATACTTATATTTGCAATTGACTCACTTTCAATTAATTGGTGTGATACAACTCTTAATCAATTAATTAATATAACATCATAATTTACTTTAAATTAGTATACTAAATTTGGGAAAACTATCAATCATGCCCATCAACTTGTGATCAAATGAAAGCACTACTCCATCTATCTTTGTAATCTTCTATAAAACAAGAAGATCTAGTCAATATTCGTATTGTCAATTACTTTGTCTATATTTTGATCAGATATATAGTAACCCAATAGAAACAATAATCAACAAAATTCATGAGAATTCAATATGAAGAAAATGGCTTGGTAAAATAGAGTGCTATCAGTGTGGACTTCAATAAGAAGAAGCAGAGTGCAGGAGTGAATGGAGGTCAATAGCCACCCTCTGTTCCTCCAGAAGCCATGGGGTTTAAAAGGAGGTGAAATGGGAGTCAATTTTAGTGAATGGAAGGCGCGAAAGATGGGGACTAAAGAGTCATGAAATCCATATGGAAATGGGGAGTGAAATGTCAAGATGGGATAAAGAGTGTCTGCAAGCGCCAACGAGATGTTAATTTAAGCGACTAATTGGAGAAGATGATGGCTTGATTGGGTGTTAATTTAAGTAATTGATGGGAGTAGATGATCTCTCATTTAGGAAATATAATTAACAACAATTTCAGTTTAGGTATCAGCTTAAGTAGTAAACATTTAAAAAATTTTATTTAAGAAAAATTCATTTACTTTAGTACTTTTAATATTTTAAAAAGATTAATATTTGTTTATTAAATAAAGAATATTTTAAAAAAATTTAAAAACAAATTTCACGTTAGGTAACATTCATATATAAGAGAATAAAAGAAAATAAAGTATTTACTGGTGAGTTCTAACTCAACTGGTACACTGATCCCTATCCTTTAAACTCCGCATGGGTTCGATCCCCTGTAATACCTTATTAGATTTCTATGTTCACCTAAAAAAAAAGAAAATAAAGTATTCATATAGTAATCACATCCCAAAATTGAATCAAGCTTATTTCGTCTAGTGCACGTACAATCAGTCATTAACAGACTGACAGTTTTTGGAGGAGTGAGCAATTTGAGCAAACAATGCCCAAATAGGATAACTTGTCACAATTTCAGCAAGAAAACATTTAATTAAATTTAATGCATTTAATTATTTTTGGAACGATATTATCTGGCGTCTATTATTAATCAGCACTAATTATGGGTGAAAACTGGTCTTCCAGACACCTAAAATTTCTCACTAATCATTCCTAATTTTTTTGGTAATTGAAATTACGTATTTTTATTTATTATTATATTAGCATATTAAGTAAGCATAAATTCCTCATTTTGTCTATTGCCTCTCAATCATATTAAATATGAAAATTTATCTAGTGCATATCAATCCCACTGGCTCCCAAATTTTGCTCTCTCAAATTTCAAAAGTCAAGTGGGATTCTAGTTCTGAAAGCAACTATATTTATTTATTAATTACTAAATTAACAAAATGATTAAATGGCACAAAATAGCACCAAGGTTAATACTCTTATACAGATGGCTATCTCTCAGGCAGCATGAAGAGAACACGTGGCAGGATATGAAGGATGTGAGTCATCTCTTAGTATTATATATGAATATGACATAATATGATATGATGATGTAATTCGTGTTTATGTGATGGTAATAAAGTTTCAAAATTGGATTGTCCGTTATTTTAAGTTTCATAAATTAAAGATTATAATAATTTTGCTTGTTAAAATAAAAGAACTCAAAGTTTAGAACCTATGACTTTTACTTAACTATACTCTGCTTTCGAATATCATTAAAAGTATAGAGGAGGAGAAACTTAGCTCATCTCAAGGTTAAAGTAAATAATTGATATACCTGTTAAATTGATCCAAGCCCATTTTTCATAAGGCGAGAGGTAAGTATATATTTTTTGAATTTGTAAAAATATAATTTATTTTATTTAATTTATAAATCATGATAAAATAAAGTAAATTAATTTATTTTTTTATGTATAAAAAATATGTTAAGTAACAAGACGAAGATGTACGAACAGATAATATGGTTGGCTACTTGTAAGTCAATTAGCATCTTTTGAACATGCATGAGACTTTATTTACGCCGTTTCGGCTGTAGAACCCACCGGAACAATTGTTTCCATTTAACTTATTTAATTTATTAGTTTTTAAACGGGTGCTTGTGAATTTTTAAAAAATAATAAAATAATGTAAATTCATTTTAAAACTAATATACATATATATATATATATCAAATATTTAATAAAAAGAGTAAATACAAAAGTATTATAAATTAGAGTTTGATATGTAAAATATAATTTCTAACAAATTTTTTTTATAAATTTTGAAAGTAAATAATTAAATTAAATGAGATAAAATAATAAATATTAAAAATTATGAAAATTGATTCTATTGTTTAAAAGGACTTAACATTTATCATGACAATAAAATAATTATTTAAAAAAAGTGAGTTTAACTTTTAATTAAAATATTTTACAAAATTTTAAGATGATTTAAATTTATAGGAAAATGTTATTTTGGTAAATAAAAATTTTGAAATAGGATTTTAAGTAAAAAAATATTTATTTTATTTTTGCATTAAACTACAAAACTTGAAAAGTAATGGAAAAACATGTAAAAAAAATACTGTTACACCTTTCTACTCATACTTTTAAATAGGAGCTATTAAACGGTGTGAGACCCTCAATAACTCTTTTTTAAAAGTGCGAGAATGATGTGGGTGAAAAAGTGCATGAGCAGTAAAGTGCTGCAATTTTTGTTCCTTAGCCTGCAATTCTCACCTACAAAGCAAATTGGACTAATAATATAAAAAAAAGTTCTATCTTTCTCACTTTTATATATATAGTATAAATAGGTATAGATATGAATCTTCTAATATTTCTTTGTATTAATTCCTTCCATTAGAAGGGTAAGAAAAAAAGGTATTTTCATACAATAGCTCCTACTTAATTCTTAAAGTAAGAGTGTAGTTGTTGTGAGACTTATTGAGTTCAATAATTATTAATAAAATTTAATAAAAAAATAATTTAAATTTTGTTAAATGAGATTATATGATAATAGAAATATGAGAAGGGAAGAAAAAAAATAAATTGCTTGAATTTTTAACTTACCAGTGGACCTACAACAATTTATAACTCACCTAATGTTTTTAGATTTTACACAAATTAATAAATAATTAATTAAACTTAATTGACTTCATTAAAATTTGAAAATCTATAAATTTAAATATAATCAACCCTTAAATATGTTTGTGAAACGAAACTGGGTAAATAAATATATTAAATTTTAAAATATGTATAAACCTTGGGTGCATTGATGGGAAGAAAACATGGTAATTTCATTGTTAATTAAATAACGGTTATTCAATTTTTACAAATCAAAATTTGCAAAACTTTTTACCTAGAATAATTCATCCATTACATCATTTTATGAGATTTGCCTGAAAAAGAGTAACATTTTCATTACTTTTGGTTTTTTATTTTAAAAATACTATTAAAATAAAAATAATAATTTATGGAGTACATTTGATAAGTGCTCCACAAAATTGACTATTATACGGTTGAATTGCAGAAGCGTAGCAGTTGTTGAAATGTGCAGTGTCGGAGGTGGCCCCCTTCTACTCCCAAAAGACGATTTAGGGATAAAGCACTGTCAGCCACTCACGTGCAGTTACTGCAGTACTCGTCCAAGCATCTCTTTTGCAAATTTCATTTTCTTTTTCGCATTTTTTCATTCATTTTCTTCCATGCATGATGCATCTTACCCACCATTCTCTTTTACATAGACTGATTCTTCAGGAATTTATTCATACCTCAGGCAGATATCCTGGAAGGAGACAACGAGAGAGCAGCTCGTTCCAAAAGCAAAGCCATGCTTGGTAGTGTCCAGTCATACACCCAGGAAACAAAAAAAGACCATTCATTGCATAAGTTCAGGTTTTGGTAAGGCTAAGATAGAGAAGTTCATGCATTCATTCATTGTCATTGACAAACACTCCCAGAGGGGAGTAATCAAAGAGAATACATAGTTGTTGTAAAGACCTGTTTCTTTTAGGCTTTCCAGAAACATGGCCACCTCCCTCATTTTACATGGAGAATCTTCAACATAAAAGAAAAAAGAAAAAAAGTCAAAACTTTCCACCACGGAGAGATAGCATTCCTAGCCGACTTAAAAGTGAAACTGATACTAACTAATAAAAAAAAGAGGGTATACAAGAGAGAAGATAGGCGAATGATACATATATGAAAGATTAGGCTGAGATATGTTCTTTCATTTTTATTAACTTTGTACTTCATGGACAATTTGGATTTTTACCAGGGCCTCCATAGTAAAAGAAATGGCCCCAATCCCCATTACTGCCGGTTTGGACATCATAGCAGTTTGATTGCTCAGTGAAGGTGCCAAGATCTTTGGGGGCCTTGAGATTGTTGGAGCTATCCACAACCTGAATGTTCCTAAAGTAGCTTGCCTTACCAAATCCCTCTTCAGGAAAATGACCACTGCCCATTTGAGTTGAGGTATGCTGACCATCGGCTTCTGAATTTACAACTTCTCCTCCCCACTCAATCATGGAAGCACTGTCAGCCAAATATGAGAACAGGAAAGAAGGCCAATAACCCAAAACATAGTCATTGCCAAATTGCATCCACCAGTGCCCCTCTTTTGGATCCTACAGAAGAAAAAGCAAAAACCATTTCACTAAAAAATACAAGTAGCAAATTATATGATTTCAAGTATAAAAATTGGCCCATCATCAGAAAAATGCATTTAACCTGAACATCCACGGTTTTTCAATGGGACAACCTATCTTACAGGAAAGGAGAATACAATTTGAGACTCTGAATGCTCTTTGACGCGCAATCATAGGTATGACCAATTCATTACTTTTCAATGTAAGCCACACTATTACAGTGTCCCACACATCAATTACAGTAGGGGTCCATATTGTGCTCAAAAGAAAAGAACAGAAGATCCTTAGGATCTGATTTACAAAAGTTTCTTACTCAACCACTGATATTGCTTTAGATGCCTAATGATAAATTTTTTCAAGAAATTTAGTATCATCAAATGGAAACTCCGATGGAGTTTAGATTCTTTTAACCCCACAACAGAACCAATAAACAAAGGCCTGTGCAAGAATCCTTTAAATTTTACCTTCCAGATAAGTATACTAATATCATACTGGGAATTGCGGTACCCAGAAATTGGTGAGATGCTTGCGCCCATTGCTATTGCATTGCTGACCTGAATAAATCCTGAGCAGAGAAGATTGTAGCAACCCGTAGCTTGATACGCATCACTCTATTAGAAATGTCGGAAGTGAGTTTAATAAATTAAAGATTCCATTAGCTGAATATAGAGAGGCAAATATGTAGAAGCATGTATACCGTCCAGTAAGTGAATAGACGCGTGTTATTATCACCATAGAGATCCGGGCTAACCTGTTTTCATGTAAATGTAAACAAATACAATTCAGAAAGGAATTAAAAAACATCAAAAATACCAAAAATAAGTTAGTTAGGACAATTCTGGCAGCACCTGCCAGCCAGCTTCAATGCTGTTAAGATCTTGGCCAAATGAGCCCCCTAATATCCAGAGCTGGGACAAGCTAAACTCATTCGGCTGCTGTATCTTGGGTTCCCACACGTTTATGGTGGCTTTTGCTCCATAGTACTTATCGCCTTGAACATATGCTATAGCATGCTGAATTGATCACCCCAAGAAAAAAAATAAAAAATAAAAAAGACACCACAGGGATATAAAATTAGATTGAAGTTAGGGTGGAAAGACGAAAGCAGCATCAACTCTATTGATAATATTACTAGGCAGTTCCGATAACTCTTACCTGATGGCCACTCTGATTAATTAGATCAGGCTCTGCTGACCTTGGCTTAGGGATTGTTCTGTGCTTCTTCCTTCCATATCTTTTGACAGAGCTAGCTCTGAGAATATCATCCTCCTTTGTTCTCCTAATGGGTATTGTGTCTTCAGGGCATTTCCCATTTACGTGCCACAGTTGAGTGATAGGATTTGATCTTTCTGTGGGCTTTTCAGAAACCTTGTTCTCATCAAAAAGCCACTCAGGGGGGAAATTAGGCCTCGTCTATAAATAAATCAAAAGCATATGAAGAACCCCAAAAGAACACATGTCAGAAAATCCATGTACAAAATAAGTACGGAAAAGGTGAGAAACAAAGATATAGAAAAAGAAAAACGAACCTGAATTTTGTGGTCTTTGAGGAAAGGGTGATCAAAAGCCGGCTGCTTAGATATATGCACACAGTCTATTATATCCCCATCTGGGCTCTGTAATAATCATACCAGATGATTAACAGTAAACATAGCATTTTAACAGATGTCAATGAAGCTACTCATTCCTATAACACAAGCAGCTATGCAAGTATAGTGAACAAACCACAAGCTCGAGCTATAGATAGTATACATAAAATGGAAAAAGAATTTTTGAACCAACCTCATCATTAGCTTTTCTTGACTTGACATTCAGTAGCTAAAAAATTAGCAGAAAAATTATCATTACTCAATTCTTACGTTATTCCTTCAATAATTTCATAGAAAGGGCCATAATGGCTGAGGAGGCTATATTGGGGGAAGAAATAAGTAGAAAAATAAAATAGAAATAATATGGCTCTAAGAAACCGGTATCAATACTCCAAACTAAAAACAATCATAGATAAAGACTCAAAAATCAGTAGTAGCAATTTGTAGTAAAGCATCTTGGAGGCACTGGTCTAATCCAACCTGGCCAAAGCACAATGATACACATTCTATCAACATCTCCACTTAAGCCAACGAAAGGGACCAAAATTTGTCTCCTTTCTTCAAAATAAGGGAAAAGACTATAACATTTTCCCCTGCCCCCCTCCAAAAGAAATAAATTTTCTTGGCTGCCAAACATTACAACAATAAGTATGAAATTGGGGGTTGGACAAAGTGAAACGGGAGAAACCTGAATGCTTTTGACAGCAGGCTTGTTCAAGCGATTCAAATGCTTGCTGACCTCAAGCTTCTGCCGTGAAGCACTCAACCTTGCTGCAGAGGACAGCGAGATCAGACCCAATAAGCAAAGAACAGCTACCAGAAATCTCGAAGGAAGCGGCGACCCAGTCCCACCCATAATACCCTCTTCAAATCCTTGGAAAGAATAACGCAGCTGATAGGCAGCGGCGCAGTGCTGGTGCTCTCACTCCACACACTGCAGCTGGAGCTGAAGCAGTTACGCAATCACCTACAGCGGCACCCAAAGCCAAAATGCGTTAATCCCCTTCCAGGCTTCTACTGACTGCTGAGTGCTTATCCTACAAACTACAAAGCCACGTTCAGTGGGACGGACTCTCTCACTCCTCTGCCACCCCCCTAGCTCAATTCCCCACAACACTAAAGTCCAATACAACTGCCCACCACCAACACCTTTCTCTTTCTCTGTCCACTAAGCCTAGCTTGTTAATTTTGATCCTCTTTCTAAAATGTCATTTTCTCGTTCCACTTTCTCATCGTGAAATAATTAAAAGCGCCACTTTCTCGATCTCTCTCTTTCTTGTCATTTTCTCTCTCCCACCACTGCTCTATTTTTCTTTGTTTTTCGGATAATTTGTCTAAGATTTTGCACGAGGGGGAAAAAATTAAAAGTAAATTTTATTGTTCAATGCATAAAAGTTAATAAATTTAATATTTTTAATAAAAAGTTAATAAATTTTTATTTATCAAATAATAATACCTCATAAAAAAAAAATAAAAACTGAGGAGAGAGACTCTGATCAATTCGTATGCGTAGTGTGCGCCCACCGCCCATTCGTAATTCACATGCGTGCAGGGTCCAGTGTCCACCCAGCTATTTTGCTGGTTCAATAGAGACTAGCTAGGAGCTAGGAACAACCCAATGGGAATGACGGCAGGTGCCAAGTTTACCATTTCACCCTTCTGATTTGAAATCATTTGTTTACAAAACAAAGATGCTTATGGCTTACTCAACCCAAAAAAAAAAAACGTATGCCTTCTTTTTTTTTTAACTCATTTCAGCTTGGATTCATCCCTGAAGTGTTGGAGCTTAGATGCCGTTTGGCCAATTGCCTGTTCTATTTGCGATCTAATTTATATATTAAATTATTAAAAATTATATTAAATTATCAAAATCAAAATATAAAAAGTTAAAAAAATTTAAATCATTGCATGTTATAGTTGCTAGCTCAGATATCATGCTTCCTCTTTCCTTGTCTTTTTAGTGAAGAGGGGGGGGGGGGGGGTTTGGATTGCTTGTATGGCTTGGGGGTATTACTGTTTTCGTTGTTACCCTTTGTATATAACTAATGGGGCACGATTAGATCTCAAAATCTATATTTTCTTCCAAAATTTTTTTTTATCATTCTTTATTAAGTAACACCATATATTTTTAATGCATATTTTTGCAATAATTTCTTTTAAAATTAATTTTATTTACAATTAATTTAAACGAACCCGCTTATTTGGACACTTTATAAAATCAATTTTTTATAATAAAAAGTATGTATTTGTCAATTGTCATACAATTTTTTGCAAAACTTTCTCTATCATTCCTGTTATTAAGTAGAGCTTACATAATATATACACCATTTTGTTATTTTTAGAATCACATTTTTACTATTTTCACACAGAATATAAACTATTATATTTATTTAATTTTATATAATAAATTATAAAATTTGATAAATTTAATAATTTATATTTAATTTTATAAACTATTACATTTTTAATTAATTGAAAAAAGTTCTATTATATATATATATATTTTTTAAGCCTTATTATTTTTATAACTTTAATTTAATTAAATTTTGTAATAAAAAATTATAATTAGTAAATTTATAAATTAAATTATAAATTTTAAAAATTAAGAATTCACATTAATATAAGCATGACATGAGACAAAAGTTATACGAATATTATTTCTGATGCTTTTTAAAAGCTAGATTCAATAAGTGTCTGATGCTTTCTTAAAGCTAGATCCAACAAACAATTATTCTTTTAAATAATTACATAATCATTTTATATCTGTCCGTTTTCGTGAATTTGAATCTATTAGAGTTATTTTTAATATTTTGGGATTTTTATTTTACTTTTAAATTTAATTTGTAAATTTCATATATTTTTATTATTAATTTTTTTCTTTTAATTTTATTTTTTATTTCTCTCTTCTCTCTTGCTTTATTTATGACTTTGAATCCAAGAAATATTTTTGTTTAGAGAAAAATATAATTTTTAATAAATTACAATTATCATATCACCATGAGTTTGAATACTTTTCTTTATAATATTTTCGTACAAGAATGCATAGTGGGCATTTTCTACTAATCTTATAAAATATGTTTTATTCGATTATCTGATAGAATTATATATTTGAATCGTTTATATAACTTTAACACAATTTAGATAAAATTTTGTCCTATAAAAGTAATATTAGCATTGCTCTTGTCATATAACTTGAGCACAGCTTCAAATGGGAAACTATAGTAGTATTATTCTTTGGCTAGATGGCATGAGTACTATATCTAGCGTACTTAATAAAGGCATTAACTTTTTTAAATAATACCAAAAGCATTTGTTCTTTTTTTTTTGTTTTAAGAAATAATAATAGGTTATTTAATAATTTTTTAAGTTGTAAGTTTAAATTTAAGAATTTTAAAAAAATTAAGATAATAATTAAATATCACTGTACTATTATAAGTGTCAATATATATATATATATATATATTTTATTTTAAATAAATTTTTAAAATACTTTTTATGATTTTAAAGCAATTTAAATTTGTCTTTAATTTTAGCTGATTAAATTTGTAATTTTGTTACTTTTATAAATATTTATTTAAAAATATATTATTAAAATTTATAAATAGAACGATAAAAATCATAAAAATAACTATCTAATCATTTTATATGATCCGGGATGTGATTTTCCTTAAATTATTGGAGCAGCCAAGAGATATATATGGTCCATTGCATCAGAAGCACAAACCCGAAAATGATAACGCCAATAATTTGAATTGAAGAAATCAGTGAATCATAAATGAGTAGGTCATTTTTGTATCACAAGAATGATTGCGTTTTCCTAATCATCCCACAAGGGAATCCAATGACAAGGAAGAGTATTATTTACAAGCTCATATTTTATATTACAGTTACTATTGCATTACTCGGAGAATCACTTGCAGTTGTAACTAGGCGTCTCATCCACATCATCCTTTATTTTGTGGGTTATCCTACAGACAACGATTCTTCTTTCCAATTTTAGAATATGTCATGCTTGTGAATCATATTCCAATGTTCAATAGCCTTCAATATTACCCTTGCATCTCAATGTGCACAGGCACGCCTAACCCATCAGATATAATTTGAATTGACAAATTTGTAATAATTTATTTTATCAATAATTTATCGCAAATTCGCCAACAGCTCACCATGCTTAGCATCAGCCCCAGTCCAGTGGAAAGCAACTGAGGCCAAACACGGGAAGAGATTCTTCCTCTAAAAAAAGTTTAGTCCCTCTCTTCCCAGAAATTTTCAGATGGCGGATGCGTCGTTTTGCGTTCTGAGTGAGGACTCAGGAGGCGTCACAGATAACAGGTACTAGGCGCAAACAGAGAATGCAATCCGTTAACTTCGTCGTTAACTGGTTTCTTTAATGAAGTAAAACAAAAATAAATATTAAATTAAAAACAAGATTTTCACTGTAAATTTGAATATAAAATAAAAAATTCGAATTGAAATAAGAAATAAAAAATTCAAATCCTGTCAAAAAAAATTTTTTTTATAATATAAGAGTCATAGTGACTATAAAAAAAGCGAAATATGGGATTCAAATCCCACCTAGACTCGTAGCAAAAACTACAGTATGACAAGTGAGCTAAGGCTCACTGGCTCACTGGCTCACTGGCTGTCAATTATGGGTTTGAGTTGTGGACAAGGGGGATAGCCGTTTATTTGCTAACAGCGTTAACCAGCCATCTCCAGGCTGTCTAAGTTTCTACAAAGACAAGGACAAACATGAAAAGAGACAGGGTGATGACGCTATGGGAGTTCCATGCCCGTGAGCCTGCATCACGGACCGTGCACGTGTACTGGCAATTCTTAAAGGGACGCCCATAAGCCGTTGATAGCATTGTTTAAACTGTATAGCACGACAAACGAGGAGAGTCAGAATGGGGAAAGAAAACAAGTAAAAAGAGAAATTGTGCAACGGTCAAAAGGGGGAACTGGATGGTGGATGGGATCGAAGTACATTAATAATTAATTCCCTGTTCCTCTGCACACTGATAAAAGCGGTTCCGATAACGTGACAAAGTAATACTGGATGGATAAAAGAAAACTATATAATAAATATACAAAATCAAAAAATAATATTTGCTATTTGAGTTTTATAAAAAGATCATGCAGCCCTTGTATAATAAAATCACATGTCCTTATCATTATTTGTAATAAATTAATTTTAAATATATACTTTTTAGACGTTTGTTTAAAGTCTGGAAGTCGGTGAGGCACTGACTCATTGATATTATTGCCTCTCATTTCTAATCAAATTACTAATTCGTTTCTTTTTTAAATATAATCTTAAAGTATAATCTTTTGTTAACAAAAAAAAAACAAAAGTCTGATTAAGGGAAAAGACGCCCTTTTGCAAATGCATAGTTGATGAATTTGATTCGAGAATTATTATCTAGAGATTGGCACGTGCGTATTCGACAAACCTTTCATGAAGGAAACAAGCACGCAGATTACGCAGTTATCGTTTTCCTTGAGCGCTTGCGGGAACAGCAGGTACCGTTGTTTTAAAATAAATATTCAAATCACTAAATATTCAGAGTTGATGCGATATGCACTTCATATTCTACAATCTGATACAAATTGGGCAACAACTAATCTAAAGCGAATACTAGAAGTTTTAAGTAATTCACTTACTTGTCATTAACCTCTCCTACGTTTTACTTTTGTTACGCAAATGTAGTCTTTGTAATTAGAGTCCTATGAATCTAGCAAACTGACTAGAGTATAAAATGTCTGGCAGTGTAATAAGAAAGGAGCTTGCATTATGCATTGCATGAAGAAGCTCCTAATACATGAATTAGGGACGTATCTATTTTAAATAGTCTTCTATTAGCATGTTATTCTTATAATTTACAAAACTTAAACAGGTTAGTAACTAGACTAAATGCTATCTACAATCAAGGAATCAACAAACAAGCAATGACCCAGGAAATGTGAAGGAGTATGTGATGTTTACACTTTCCGTCTTCTTCTGATGGCCTGGTAATAAGCAACCAAATTCCAATAAGAGCTAAGCAATGACCCAGGAAAGGTGAAGGAGTGAAGATTTCCATAAAAATACGAGGTTAGCTAAAAAGGGCAGTAAAAAGATACCAATTGTTCTGCATTCGTGTTGACAACTTCTGATGCTGATGTCTCCGTAGATTTTCCTCTTCTATTCGCATTGGCTGCACCTAGGTATTGCAGCATGATTGCAAGAGAATTCTTAATTATACGTAAATTTGCAAAGAAACAGAAAACTATTTAAGCATGTCCTAATCAATGTATAACATGCACAAAATTTACACTTCTCGTTGAAAAGCTGCAAAAACTTCAGCTGTGCCGTCAAAGTAGGATGGCTGATGTATACCCAGAGGCTTCAAGCATAAATCAAACTTGAAGCACTCTTTTAAGTTTTTGGCTTAGAACATAAGCACACATATCATATTTGGTGTTAGGTCCATGCAAGGAGGCCTCGGATTTGATTCCTTTGAATCACCTATCCCCAATTATTCCCTTTCTATCTTAGAGACCATGATGGATAAAGCAGCAGTAGAAAACTATGTAACAAGACAAGATAAATTAACAGTCCTACATCTTACAGTCAAGGAATTATGCTAAAATTAATAATACAAAACTAAATTAGCAGGTAAAGTCTATGCAATTGTGCATGACATATTTATGCTGTTTTTGTATCTCATCATGCTAAACAAAATAATAGGCTAACCACAGCAAGTCCACACACTTTAAATAGTGCATTCAATTCTATTAGAAACACTATAGAGTGATGACATTGAACAATGCAAAAGAAGCGTTTCCTGCACTACCTACCAGTTTCTTGATTCAGTGGCGTTTTGGTTGCTTGACCTGTTGTAGCAGTAGCAGTGATTTTCTTTATACTACTAAGGGAAGAATGTTCACCTGGATCACTGCAATATGATGTAGGTATCCCCATGTAAAACAGCTGGATATTGACAAGCTAAACCTAGTTATGCGTGAATATGGACACACTGATAAAAATGTCAAATCTGAAGACAATATGAGTCTCAAGACAACAAAACACACCAAAAAAAAATATCCCCAAAACTGCATCAGAAGCCAGCACTGGCATGAAAGTGCAGATGCATGACATTAATAAATTGTGATAGGCTGTTTATTAGCCAGATCTTAATGAGTTAGACATATCTCCTCACCATGTGCAGCGTAATTCTAAACAAAAAAAGCAACATAAATCAAGAGTCGCTCCAACCATATGGCACCATATCCACTTTTAAACCCAAAAAAGTAAATAAAATAATAAATAATGAATACTGAAAGGAGGGTGCAGAAAACAAAGTAAAATACTGCAAGGGTAAATTGCTAGTGAGCTCTTTGTGCTGCTGTTTCATGAGATTTTAGTTCTAATTTTTTTCCCAAAAAAAAAAAGAGTAAAAGACCAGAAAGTAACATTAACTCACCAGTGCTGGGAATGGCTTTTGTTTGAAACATCCGCCAGTATACGTCCCTTCTAAGGCAGAAAGGCAGATGGCATTATAAGAATTGATTCCACAAATACAAATATAATTTAAGCAACACAGCAATACTAAAACGGAAGAAAATCATAACAGCAAAGCCAAATCTTGAACCAAGACTTACATTAATTTTTTCAAAAGACAGAAAAGAATATTGACAAGTGACCACAATCCATTGATCTCATATCATTCATTCACAAGAAGAATGCTTATTTCCAAGTAACAATCAGTCTTAGACAACCACAGCTCGTGATAACAACAATCCTAATAATGAAATCTAAAGCAATACTGTTTTGAAAAGTTGCTCCAGTGAATATCAGTTCTGACGTCCAAAGTATCACTTACTGATAACTATTTCTCATTCTTGGGTAAACAATGACAAAGAAAAAGCTGACATTGATACAGAAGCTGTTTTTGTCACTCAGTGCTATCTTGCCGAACCGGTCATCCAAGTAGTTACATTAACAAGAAAATAGGCCGAACAGTATTCAAGTTTCAACATTTAAATGGACTTCCTGCTAACCTTTGAGCCGCAAGTATCTTTAAAGTTCTTTCTGGGGCATTTGAAAGATTGAACAGTATTTTTGCTGCTTGCCACAGCATCTTCCGTTGAAGAAGCAGCAGCTCTTTTTAATTTACGGGTTGACACGTGTGATTCACCCCGAGCACCCTTCAAGCTCGCAGAATCAGAAGATGAAATTTGGTTTCTCTCCAGAGGTCTTTCACAACATCTAGATGCAAAACTTTGTTGCTTATTAATAGTAGAGCATTCATGCAAGCCAACTGATGCAGAAACAGTCGAAGACACAGCACGTTTTCTCTTTTCCCCTGAAGGTATATCGGGCCTCGCAGTTTTTGCATCACTCATTGCCCTCCTTGACAAATCAGCCGGTTTGCTAAAATGCAAGTCCAATTCACTGGAATTATTATTGGACCTTGGGACATCTTCTTGACAGTTGCGACCATGTTTCGGAAGAGATTTAGGTGGCTGATAACAAGAAAAAGACTTTCATGAGTTCCATCACTGCACAGAGAAATGAAAACATTTGAGGCATGGCACATAGTTGACAGACCAAAGTGACCTTTTGAACACAAGCCCGAGAGACATAAGATTTAAGTTTGTGAAAGACTCTGCTCAAAAAGCATTCATCAAAAGAGGACTTTGGACATTTTGAAATAGCCTGCATTTAAAAAATAATCCAAAATGTTAAAAGTATGCACAAATAAGCATAAAACAAATAAATTACAATGTAACTCAATCTTCTGTGTAAAGCAAAGAAAAAGCCCTCTGAAAACTTTACATCATTCTTAGCAAGACGCATTCTATACAACGATGAAGGCAGTAAGATCTGTCCAGGGGCTTGTGATGCAGAAATTGCACCTCTATTGAATGCATTTAAAATAAATATCCCGAAGTCGGCCAGCATGTGCAGCTTCTGCAATTTTAAGTAACTCAGTACGCATACCATACAACAAAATACAACAATTTAATGAGGAAAAATTTTTACCGAAGTCATCTGGACATCAACAGCATCCTCAGCTATTCTGATCGCTCGCAAAATACTAAATAGATACAAGATAGCTTCGTTAACAATGTCCAGGTCACCATCAACAATGCTAGGGTTGACTAATGCCTGCAGAACAAAAAAGAGTGGACTGCGAAGAAGCAGATTCCTAATGCGTCACCATCTTTCCAACCAGTATTTATATGCCATAATTAGCAAAACTGAAATTATAATAAAGGAGAACAGAAATAAATTACCTATAGAACTCAGCATGCATTTCTTCATCTTGACAATCTTCAGATAGAAAGCCAGTGTCATGAGCAAGGACATGAACCAAGAAAACTACAATGTATGCCGGGTAATCAACAATTGCTCCTTGCACAGCAGAAGCTTGTCGTACTCGAGCTACCATACTATAATCCTTGATAAATTCTTCCATACATTTAATGTTCTATAATGAGCAGTAACAATTGCCATATTTAGAGAAACATAAATCAAGGAACTAAGAATATATTTAAAACATAACAATATGAACAAAAAATATAATTGGTGTTATAAACTTTTCAGCTTAGTAATTGGTGAAGAGGATCACGTTTTAGGACACAAGTAAGCAACACAAAAACAAAAACAAACATATGCACCAAGGTCCACACAGCTCAGACACAAGGCACAAAAACTGGGCCATGACATTTTCTAAAATGTATTAATGAATTTGATCGCACTTATAGTGGCACTAAAAGAATGGTCAACAAACCAAAAATGCTAAATAATAAATATAAGCCTGATTTACAGTAAGTCAAATGCATCTAGATTTGGTGATTCAAAACTAGGACAAGCTGTGAAAGAAACAGGTTACAAAATATGCATATAGACAGAATATTGCCCTCCGGTGTCTCTGAACCAATCTTGGCCTCAGAATCACTTCAGATAAAAGATAAAGTTACTCTAGGAGATGTTGGAAAGGTCGAAGACATGGCCAAGAAGCTGAAAGTAAAACAGAATCATTTCCTATAAATAATGAGGTGTTTTTGGCTGCTCCTTGGCACATGTGACCAGAGTATGAGAACCCGTTTTAGGAGAATAAAGGAGTTCAGCTGGTGTAAGGGGACTCCAATAAAATCACTTAGAATTCTTTTTAGTATCCAAACTTATTAGCTGAATTTCAGACGCTCAGAAAAGAATTAAAGCATATAATGGCAAGGAAATATTCAACTATGCTTGATTATGTGAACATTCTAGCGATGAGTGTGGTAGAGATGACGTATAAAGAATGTTTGGGGGAAACATAAAGGAGTTAAAGAGGTAGGAGTGACCAGGATGCTGTAGTTTCTTCGCTGATCCCAGTGCGACATAACAACAGTTGACATGTGATCATTGACTAGGGTGTCCGACCCAAACCTCACATCCATTAAGATGTGGAAAATAGCGGTTTAGGGGAGGGGGATGAACTACCATGCCCAAAATGTAGATAATAAAAAAATAATTTTACCATACCCAAAATGTAGATAATAAAAAAATAATTTTATTCAATTACATGATAATATAATGACAATTCTCTCTAAGACAAATTTGTACTTTGAAAATCATAAATATTGGCTCGAAGACAATTTTTTCAAAAAACAAAAAAAAAAATCCTTATAAGAGGCTCCTTAAAAGTAGGAAGTGAGCCAAAAAAGTGTCTTGTGGACAATTTAAGACAAATTCTTTTCTTTTTGAGTTGAAATAGAAATTAAATGCTGGACTTTCAAGAAACGAAAAAATTGGATACTAAGTGCAAAACCTCAATAGCACAGATAGAAACCCACAATCTATGGAACAAAAAAATGCAATTTACAATTAATTAAAATATGACCTTAAAAAGAAAAAGTAACAATTCCTCCCATAAAAACAGAAACATACATAGTATTGCAGATCCTTGATGCTATCTGTCATGCCCAACGAAAAAGCACATGCATATTTAATAGGCAGTCTACGCTCCTTCAGCATCCTCTGCGCTTTATTTAAAAATGATCTCCGCACAGAAGAAGAGGAGTCCTGGGAAATGACAAGAAAGAGAAAAATTGAAAAACATGATAACGCTTATGTATCAACTGAAATAATGATCGAACAATTTATGGTTATAGGCAGAGCTATAAGAAAGACTAATTAACGGGCATAATAAAGGGCCATGGATGCTTGGCTCCTTCCCATGGAAGTATCTCATTTTCCTTATTCTGCAGAGTAAATATTTTACATTTCTTCTACTCAAGGCCTAATTTGAAGAGACTAATCACATTAAAAATTTAAATTTTTTTCACACGAAAGCATATTTTTAGATTTGAAGTGACAATAATTTTTAATTTTGAGAGTAATAAGTATTAAATTTTTAATTATTTTATTATATAAATTCTGATACTATATTAAAAAATTAATTATTCAAAAATTTAAGATATTAAATAAAAATTTATAAATAAATTTATTTTATATTTAACAAGTTCAAATCAGTAAAAATATTCAAATATTTAGTAACATATATTTGAAAACATTAAGTCGATATAAATTTTAAGTGATACTATTCTCATAAAATTAACACTATACTTTTTGTTATGTATAATAAATAAAATTAATTTATATTTATTATTATAAAATTATGCATGACAAAAATGTAGATATAATTACGTAGGAGTATACTATAAGTTTGACTTTAGCCCTTGAACCCATAAAATTGACTGAAACTGCTATCACCGCAACAAACTAAAATCTGATATTGAACCATATAAATGCATTTTATTTTCTATCAATGATCTGTTCAGCCATCTTGTCTTCAATGCAATTTAAATATCTTAAAAAATACAGCTTATCCGGATGTTCATTCATCATGAACTGCCATAGGGCATACTGCATAAGAAACTACTGGAAACTATATTTAGAGAATCCCCATACAAGAATCGCAGAGCGGGAGACCTCTCCCTCCCAAAGAAAATTTGAAAACGAGAAAAAAATTTAGTTTGTTAAATTTAAAAAATATATATATACCGGTTCCCGAAAATTTTCATTTTTCTCACTATTAATCATTTTGTTTTAACACGTAAAATTTGGAAAATCTCAAAACTTCTTAGTCTCGAGTTATAATTATACAAAAAATAAGATTCGCCCCTCTAAACTTACCACTTCTCTTAAAATTCTTAATCATTGTTATTTTGGCGCATTCAATGTTCCAATTTCTGGTTACACTCATGGAAACTATGAATGTAATTATCAGTCAATGTAATTTTCCTACCAGTAGAATTAGTAGACAGTCTAGAGACCAATGTACATACCTTTCCAATCAAAATAGTGAAGCGAAAAATCTCGGGGGTAATATGTAAATCCCACCTCTTAGCAAGCCGAAGAATTGATTTTGCAGCAGCTAATCTGATATGAGCCTTATCACTTTCACTACACAAAATAAACGCAAAGCTAAACTTACGAAACAACTTAAAGACAATTGTACATAAATTGGTGCATGTCCACAAACACAGATAACGATAATCAACCAGGCGTTGTTTAACAGATACTTGAGAAATTCATCAACTGAGGTCATTAATAGGAGGTCAAGTAACTCCTTATTTATCAGCCCTCATAAGCTTTACTTTCTGATAAATTTGGAATCCAAATCATTCAGAAGACATTTAGCAATGTCATTCAAAAGTTAACATCGAGAAGAAAGTAAGGTCTTTTTATGCATAGTGGGCTTCATCAAACTCACCATATATATATATATATATATATTTTTTTTGTCATAAACTCACCATATATTTATGTAATATCCATAGCATTTGATTCTACAGCTTAGCGCGCAAGTACGCATACACAAATAACGTGACTTATTACACAGTTTACAACAAGCCATTTCTATTATACCCATTCATAATATACTATAAACGCCATTAAGAACTCTCTCCACAAGAATTGAAAGACTTAGACATGCAACCTTCGACTACAGATATGTGGCTTCCGACGTAACTTAAGCACCTGAGCCCCCTTTGACTTCAAAGCAAAATTATAATAATAAAAAAAAAAAACCAACAACAACGTGGATCTGGATGGAAGTCCTATATTCAATTCGTGGTAATGACTTCCCCATGTACCCAAAAAAAAAAAAAAATCAAAAGAAACAGCAATTGAACATGAGTTATTACGAGTAGGAGCTTATCCAGGACTAAACCAAGAACCACTTAAATTTCCTATTCCATATCAACCCAAAAGTCTCATTTGGCATTTTTTGTCTCTATGAATGAAGTTCAAGGTATTAATTAAACAAAAATATAGACAAACAACATCAGTAAATTACTAACTTCTGAGAAATATAAGGGTAAAAATTGCAGCTGCAGGTAGCGCATAAAAAAATTTAACCTAAAAGGGGGGGAGGAGTTAACTGTGGAAGCCATACCATGTGTCTGTGTTCACAGAAACATCACTCTCCCGCAGCATTCTCAACAAAATGTCCAACAAACCACTAATATTCCGCGTCACATGGTTCCCCCGATATGGCAAAAAACTCTTTACTAAGGTTTTCAGCCCACAAATCTGCAAAAGTAGGATGTTACAGTAACTACAAAGCCTTTATGGAGGAGATGCAGTTACACCTATTAGAAAAAAGTATACAAAGGCAGGTGAGCAAATCTGTGAGGTGTGTGTTTCTGTGAAAACACATAATTAATAGACTAACAATGCCTTAATTAAAGTATTAAACCACAATTTAAGTGCAAAAGAAAACCAACTTAAAACCATAGCAATTCTATACAGTTGTAAATCATAAAAATAAATTTTTAAGTCAGTTGAATACATAAAAAGAAGGAATACTATTGTGCCACGGATCTTCTGAAAGGAGTTAAATTCGTTCAAGGCCAATACCCAATAGCCTCAAAGGAAGTACATGCCAACCATATAAACTTCATTCTCAGGTTTTCTGGCTATGTTTCCGACTAACTTTACCGTCTACATATATCAGATTTGGCAACCCATTCATAAAAATGCAGAAATCACTGAGTTCTAAGAAACATATTCACGAGCAATGCAGCATAAATTACGCTTATTACTTAATTGATCACATCTAAATGCAGTTATTCACCGCTTCAACAAGCAAACCAAAACCTAAAAGTCTACTGAGAATACATGTGAAGTTTACCGTCACACGGGAATGATTGTCCTTGTTGTGTACATTATATGCTTTATATTATATTCAAACAACTTTAACCTTCAGGACTGTATTTTCACTGCTTTTAATTTATTTCTGCCCCCACCCCCAACTCTTTCCTGTCTGCTATTATGTCAAAAGAGCCGAAGCATTGAGCCTAAAGGTGGATATAAGTATAAACAAGTGACCAATTCCTTTGCTAGCTACAAGCTTAAACATGAAAAGTAGCAGATAACTTAGCAGTAACTAAGTAGGTGTAGAAAAGATTTGACAGAGGGAAAAACTGGTTGTAATTTAAAACTTAAAAGAAAAAAAAAAAGACACATACACACACAAAAGAAAACTTTAGACTATAAATATCTCATTTCTTCATTTTTAGTTTTGACAACCATATCCACAGCCAGACGAGTTTTCTTCTAAATTCAAATAATGCATTTAATCTCTTTAACTAACCTTCAAATGGCAAGAATCACCACACACAGAAGTATCATCGAATGATGTTGCATTATGACCGTCAATCAAGGGCTCAACCTAAACAAACATATAAATATATTACTGAGTTCCAGGATCAATTCAAACAGAAGGCAAACTTCTCCAGATTATCAACCTTTTTCTGGTACATTAAATTGAATAAGCAAGAAAATGTTATAATTAAATTAAACTACCTGAATAATCTTCTGAGATATATAAGACGTGATCTCTTCACCTCGAGTTTCAAAAGTTAATATAGAGTACTGAGCAATACATCCCAAAGACTGCAGAACTGTTGGAACATTCCAATGGCTATGCAAGGAATCAATGAGTCCCTGGACACAGATATATTAACTCAACAGAATGAAGTACAATCTAACTTGATGCATGTTGGAAAAGAAATTTGTGAAAGCTGTTTAAGCTATTGTCCCAATAGAATGTCCAGCTCCTCTATTTATATTAAAAAATTAATATATAAAATCTAAACAATACATTAAACCTAGACAGTACATTGAATCTATACAATATATTAAATTTAGATAGTACTAACTCACTGACAACATACTACTGACTCACAACTGATAATTCATATTATTTATTATAATTCCTAACACTCCCTCTCAAGCCGGAATTTACAAAAGTTTCAACTTGTTACAAAACATGAACCACCACACTTTTAACTTAAAAAATACAATTACTTGACTCTTAACAAAAAACACACTCGCAACAAGCCAATAATGTTTAGCAACAAGTGAGCAACTCCCCCTGAGTACTAAGCTCCACAAACCACCACTATAACATAACATGTGATTGACGTCCTTGGCAAACACAGCTCCCACAGGTCTTCTGCCAGCTTCCCTTTAGCTGCTCCCTCAACTTTCTTCTACCTATTCTCCTTGCCAACATGTCATCACTTATTGGCATAGCCCTAAGAAGTCTTCTGCCAGCTTCTCCTGAGCTACTCCCTCAACCTTCTTTGACTAATCTTCACACAACCTCCAACACCCTCAGTTGGACGGTCAGCATCAACAAACCAAATTCATACAACCAAACTATCAATGAAACTGCTCTCCAATTGTGCTCATTGTAGCATCAAATCAACAATACTTGAAACAAGCTTTCAATATTACAAAGATATTATCCCCTCTCAACCTGAAAGCTTTCAGCTTATTACAAATTAAACACCCTAGATCAACAGAACATAGAACAAAGGCAAAGGACTAAAGCCATCCTACTCATATCTCAACACTTCAAACAAAAAAAAAAAAAAAAAACATGGCAGCAAACACCCAAACAGTCAACACAGCAACTAAACAACATTCTAATAGTTTTCAAGGTGGATGATATGACTCTGATACCATGTTGGAAAAGAGAGGAAAAGAAATTTGTGAAAGCTGTTTAAGCTGTTATCCCAATAGGATGTCTAGTTCCTCTATTTATATTAAAAAATTAATATATAGAATTTAGACAGTATGTTGAACCTAAACAGTACATTGAATCTAGATAATACATTAAATCTAAACAATATATTAAATCTAGACAGTACTGACTCACTGATAACATACTATTGACAACTCATATTATTTATTATAATTCCTAACAATGCATTAGTTTTGGGGGTCTGAAAATAATATGTGCATTGGTTTAACCTTTGGACATCAATCATCATGAAAATGGGTATACTACTTTGTTTGGTACATTAAATTTTAGCAGTTAAGTAAACCTAAGTGTATGCTTGATATGCTATGCTTCTAAAGATTCCAATGACATTCAGAAGCCAAAATGGTTGATACTTATATCCAATAAGTATTTAACATAAAAGAGAGAGCAACCATTCAACATGCAACAAAATTCTCATCTTTAATCTTTTATCATTAAATTACGCAGATACCAGTCGAAGTTGAACCTGTAGAAAAAAGTTTACCTCATATAAATTTGAGAAAACTGAATTTTCAGAACTTAAGGCAGCAATTGCAGAGACAGAGAACTTGGCCTGTGTCCGAGTTCCATCCAAACACATTCTTTCAAGAAAAGGGTAAATATTGCTGCAAACCAAAATAGTGAGTCAACATAGGAATGGAAACCAGATACTACTTTTTCCATAGTCAAAATGAATAATTTGAGGCTCTAATTCCTCCATTACACAGCATTAATTCAACTCGATTCTGAAAAATTGACAATCTGAATCATTCCAATCAATTCATTAATGCGTTGAGAAAATTCTTTCAAATAAAGGTTAGCCTCAAACTCGGCAATGCCCTGATTAATTGAGCCAACATCCATATTTTAAATGAAAAAGTGAGGGAGCAAGTCAATCTTTTTTACTTTTGGTAAGAAGGAAGCATGTCATTCTTGTAAAAAAAAACATTAAAATTGATATTGTCAACCAATTCAAATCATATTTTCTTTACCAAAGTAATCTGAAATTAAAACAGACATATATTTACATGCCATACAAATATCATCCAAAGCATATGGACTAAGGAGTTATAAATATTAAATATATATATATATATATAATTTGGAGGAGAAAGGAAAACTTATGGTAAGTTTTGCTAGAACATAAAACATTCTGATGCTTCATTCCTCATAAAACATGTTTTCAACAAACGTCCAAACACAAAGCAGCAGCAGAAACTACCTGACTTCAGCAGAAATATAAGAACCTGCCTTTGCTAAGACCTCAATCAGCTTGTCATTAACTGAGCTTTTCTGCTCCAAAAGCATTTGGAACTTCTCTCCTAAGCCTTTCAGAATTGAGGGTGTAGCTCTGACAATAGCCTAGTTCAAGTACAACCGCCGAAGAATTTTATCAAATGGAATCCACATTAAGAGATTATCACTTGATTACTATAAAGAGGAAGGCTACAGTCAATTTGACTTCCATAGCTATAATTTACTTCATATTCAAAACCTTTTTCATTTTGTTTACAAATTATCCACTATCCAGGACATATAGGATATTACAGTACCAAAATCAGATTGACTGTTCTCTTTAACCAAGAAGCAGCTACTCCATATGAAAGAGTACTCTGTGCTGTGGTTATATTCTCAAGTTTACCAAAACAAACTCGAATTGTACCAAATCAAGTCTTTCAATTGTAAAGTAATTGTGGGTGCTTTAAAAGCTTACCCAAACACACATGTCAATAAGCTAACTGGCATTGCAAAGCAATGTTCAAACTAAGGCAAACACATAACAAATTATGCATATCAGCCACAGGTAACTAAGACTAATCCCTCTGGTCCACAGGAATAAGATGCAGCTAAGTTATATGCATCATGCATTGGCATTCATCCTGTCCCACTGCATATAACAACTACAAATATCAACTTGTCTATACCTTTAGCTACTTATAAACTATTAAAAAGTATTTCACATGTCAAGGGTCTAACCTATCTTAGCTGCTTTTCAACATTTTGGCTAGTAAAGTTATTCTAAAAACTGCAAATGCAACAACATGAATCTGATGTCAAATATTCTGAAGCAATAAATTTAGACCACAGGCATAGCTTACAGCGCCAGCAACCTATACCTTCATTTATTAGGCTAGCTATGCTATCTTTATTGGAACTCTTTGTTGATCATTGTCAAGTTCTTCCGGAATTGATTAGTCCCAAAGTCAGATGTACACTAGTTGGTTTTAAAGCATTGTCTAGTGCCTACATTCCTTCTAGTACATTGAGGTCATCTAAAGCTTCTACACACCCAGAAAACAAAACAGAAACCAAAAAATAATAAGATCCACCAATGCACTAAGCAGCAATTTTTGTTACCAGAAGAAGCTTCACAGAAGAACCCTCCAAGTTCTTATTTCCATTTGCAATGTTGGAAAGAAAATCTAAAATATAATGGACATGGTCTGAGCTGAAAATGTTGTATGAACATTTAAAGAAGAGCAAACGTAGAAACTCAATATATGGATGGCTGTCCCCAATCACTTTCAGAAGTTTATCCTGGGAAAAAGCAAAACATAAGTGACATGAAATGGGGAAAAAAGAATAACAAAAATAAAGATGAAAAAGACCACCTAGGCATAAATCAATATGAAAGATACTGCAGGGTGACATACCACAAAATAATAAGGCAAAGTCCAGGAAACTTCACACATCACGTTTCCACATGAGTGACATGAGAAAAATATTTCATATCCCAAAAAGCTGTGATATACATAGACTAGTCCCTATCCTAAAAGTGCAACATAATTGTGAGTCACAGCACCTACAACACACAGCTGAACCATCACCAATAACATCAAAACATACAATCTAGTGGGCAATTATACCATAGAAATGTTACTTATCGATAAAAGAAAGAGAGCTACTTAAATTTCCACATAATTAAACAGATGAAGTATAAAGGCATTGAAAAAATTACTGAGCTCCTTTACACCAAAAAGTAATATGCTTCAGATTATCAAGAAAAATGGAAAAATTATAAGACACAATAGCATGCATCATCAAGACTTCCCCTTAAGAAAAGTATCACTATGTATGATGCATTTGCAAAACAGATAGCTACAGATAAACCATAATTCTGAACTTTGTTGAGATCATACTAGATCAAATAAGAGTAGATAAATTCTACTCATCTTCTAGTAGCCATCAAATGCTTAAAGCAATACCACCCTTAAAAAAATTTATATTGCAAGACAGGAGGAGGAGCAAATGGTTTGTAGAATTTCAAATTCCCCTTAACAGATCTCTCTCTCAGAGCAGGCTCAGGTGTCTTTAACTTCTAACACACCCGCAACAACAATCTCTCCCCATCCCACCTCCCCCCCCCCCCCCCCCTCTCTCTATTTCACAGACACACACATATATGCACACAATATTGAGATTACATCATTCCATCTTTCCAACAAATTTCCAGAAACCATGGGAATGAGGAGAGATTATTCAGTAGTCCCAGTATACCACATGGTATAGATTATGTGTTATGACCAACCACTAATAAACTGCCATTTGCATGGTTTTTGCTGACCATGATTGCCATTTACAAGATTGCATCAGCCACAATGCAAATGGTTGTTTGTTATTGGGATGGTATACCAAATCACCTATGCCACGTGATATCCTAGGAGTATTGAATAATTTCTCTGGAATGAGATCAAAGCGGGTACTTTTTTGATATAGTAAATAAGAATATACAAGTAACCAGAAAGACTAAAGCACAAAGTACTAGTTAATATTTACAACCAAGCCAAGTACCATCACCTAACGAATTTCAAGCTATTTAAGAGTCCTGACCCCTGCACACAGATTCATATGACATTCACCAGACCAAAATGGTTAATGTGCAACACCTTTAACAGAAGTAAACCAAAATGAAAACAAATAACATACCTGGATGATTTGTCCAGTTGCAAAAGTTTGTTCCTCCAACAATTGTTCAAGTGATTTGAATACATTATTATCTTTAGTTTGGTTTAATTTATGAAGCCACTCTACTGCTTTGGGAGGATCTGGAAAAGATGTCGCCATTTTCATAAACATACTTTCAGTCTTCTTCTGTGTTTCTTCAGAAGTAATCTCCTGAAAACATGTAACAAAACTCTATTATTTCCAAGCTATCAAATCAAGGTCAGAAAGCACAAAGCTGCATATCTGCAACATGCTAGTATCAAATAAGTCATGTACTAACTCTCAATGATTAAAATACTTGGGGAACATACATACATTTGGAATGAATACTTCCCCTTCTCTTTCTTCTTTGAAAACTTGAAAGTTAGTTTGAAAAAATTACACATCAAAGAAGAAAAACACACATGATATATGAAAGACATACACCCTATGGAAAGTAAAAGGAATGAGAACAGCAAAAGTGAAAGAAGATTAGCATCTAACATTCAACTCATCTTCAAAATTGGGGAAAGATACTGAATGAACGAATCCAAATGGAACAACAACCAAGATAATAATAGTTTTAAGATACTATTAAATTCTTCCCTAGTGTACTCCCCTACATAAGAGGCACGACATCCAATGCCCAAAGTCTTTCATTAAAACCACAGAACTTTGTTTTACAATGTAACAGTGCTTCATTAATTAAGAAACCTAAACATCAGTGCATAGCTTTTTGTTCGAGTGACAAAGAAAAATATATAGAGATTCAAATCTCCTGTATTTACTGCAGCCATCCGGTTGGAGAAAGATAGATAAAAGTTATTAAAAGAACTTTGTTTTCTATTTTCTTGTCTTTCTCATTTTAACAAGATGGTGCAGTAACTGCAAGAAATCCAAATACAACCTTGGATTTTTTGGATCTAAAATTCAAAACGAGACTTAAACCCCATTAAAAAAAAAAAAAAAGCAAATTATTATCATTGGAATTCAGTTGTAGGCATGGCCATGAGTCAAAAATAGCCATACTGACTAGACCAACAAGTGGTTACATATATTTATGAAGTAAAATCATGCTCCATAATTATAACATCCACCATCACATGAAAAGATGCTTGCAATAACAAGTTGCTCATCTGTCCAAACCTAAATCTGTCCCTACAATCACATATAGTGAGCTTCTACAAGGTTATCATTACATACTAATTTGAATTGTCACATTTAAGGCTTTTCATCACCTATATATCAACAACTTATTTGAAGATGCCATCTATTGCCAAGTAAAACAAGGGTTTCATTGTGCAACACTAAATATTATTAAAGGTACTCTATCGTTGTACCTTCAACTTCTTCCTAAAAGCCAAATAATTTTTCATCTCATTTTGCAACCTGAAAAAAGGAACAAACAAGTTGTAAATACTGCTTCACTTTCATCCTGTTAGTAGTAGCATGTGGGTATTCCTACCTTGTCTTTTGAATTAAAATAGTATTCAGTGCCTTTTCATGAAGAGAACTGAAAAGAGAAAACATGTGTATCCAGTGTTTTGTCCTTTCCTCAACAGAAAGATGCTCCGGAAACAAATCACCAGCAAGGACAAGTTCCATATTCTGTGACCTGAAATTCCATGAAGACTATTGATTTTTGATAAAAGAATTCTGATTTTGCTTAAACTAGAATTCTAAATTTTATAAACTGACCTGAACTCTTTACAATCCTTATCATAGCAAAGCATCATAATTTTACATGGAATCTCTTCAAAGTGATCACTAATTGTCATGCTTCCTTCAGAACATTTCTTGCAGTAATCTTGATATACTTCGATCAACTTCTGCAAGGCCCTTTTCCTAACAGATATCTGGAAAAATATCTTAAATTATTAAGAATCATGCATTGTGTACTTCAGCATCAAAACAATTGAAAGGCACATGCCTTTTTATCCCGAAGTCTTTCAGTGGCTTGAGATATTAGTTTAGATGGAACAAGTTTCAGGTTAGACCTTGAAAGGTCACAGGCAACAAGAACTGCCTGCATTCTCACTCTGTCATCAAAGTCTAGTAATCGATCTTCAACAGCAGCTGCAAAGTTGAAAGATTATCAGAAGTCACTTTGATCTTATTATGAGGGCCTCTGAGTTGTGAGACATGCTTTAGACTGATAATAACGTAAAATAATAATAGCAATAGCAACAACAATAATAATAGAGATTATGCTAATAATTCAACATCACAGAAGGATCTTTGGAGCAGCTTACTGATAATTTCATGTGACTCTGTCCCATAAGAATTCACCATGTAAAAAGCTTTGGCGCATTGCAGAGCACTAATTCTCACATCCACAGACTTATCAGAAAATCTTTTCAAAAACTCAGCAAAAAGATCATGATACTTCTGCGCAACATTATGGTTCGGAAGCGCAAAAAGTTTCCCAACCAAATTAACAGCTTTTATCCGAACATCAACCTGATCAGCCTATTAACAAAATTGCAGACATAATCAACATAGGTAAAAGGAGTCCAAATTCATAGAGCAAGAGACATAAGATACATGTCAAAAACAAATTATCTAATTCCAAGCTGTATAATATCTGCAATTTGAAAGCATGAAGAAGATATACCAATAATTCTTCAATCAAGCTTGGGATGACAGCAATCAGCATCTGAGGAGCACACTGGAAAATTTTGAAGATAATTTCATGGTAATATTCTTTCAGCTTGCAGCGTACAGCATCTCTTTCATTTATACAAGAAGTTAGAAACCTACAAACAAGCAGCTTCAGCTCATTCTCATCGGCGCAAGTTTTGATGACTGATGCAGCAAGTTGAGAAGCAGCACAAGTTGCATCCTGCTAATCAAAAACAGCTAGGTAAAATTCTGAAACCTGGAGGGTTTCCTTTAACAAAGAAACATACTTTCATAACCTAAAACATCTATATATAACTATTACTCTGCAATTAAGACCAAAGGTATTGCACATTTCAAGGAAATAAAGACAAAAATAAATAGTTCAGTTATTTGTATACCTCTTTAAATGAATATATTTTCATTTGATATCTGTATGTATCAAATACAGCATACTCTAAAGGGATATTTTAAACCCATGAGAGCTAACACGATGAGAATATTATGCATCATTGTCCTTTGAATCATCTAAGTTATAGGTTGAAGATATCCAACAAAAATACCCAAACCACTAGCTAAACCCTCAAATTTTAGCATAGAATTATACAGTGTGGAATACATAAAAAAATGTCAAAGGTAAATCTAGCATGTGTTCTCACATGTCTAGGATGAATTCTAAACATCTTGAGTACAGCATGTTTATTTTATAGCTTCAATCAAAAACAATAACCAAAAAACTCTAAATCTTCTTACCTTTTTGATAAATAATAAAACTATGAAATTATGCAAATTAGAACATAACGTGGCAGGCATTTATTCCTGAACAACCCCACTCAAAAGAATATGGATATAGTCTATAAGATTTTCGCTGATCACTCCTGGAACAAAATCATAGCAAATAAAGACAGATTCTTTTCACTATTCCGTACAAACTACTAATTTGGAAAAAATTAGAGCATAGCCAAAACCTGCCTAAAAAGTGGTTGCTCTAAAAACCAATGGCATCAATGCATATTTAGGATATTTTGGCCATGGTAACTATGCAGTCTTGCAGATAGTCATGGCCTTCGGCAATGAGAGAATACATTAAGTCCATCATACATTTTGTGACTACAAAACTTTCAGCCACAAAGTAAAAGGTACTTTTAATTATGTCACTACATGGAAGAACATAAACTTCACTTTCAGACATCATACATCCAAACTCCAACCATCATCCTACCACACTAATCTTGAAGTTCTTTCATTGCTGTTCTGGAAAATTATATAATATGCTATGAATAAACTGACCAGAAAAACTGAATCACTTTTTCCTATTATGAATAATAAGCAGCATTTATGACACCACAAAAGGATAAACATGCGATGGTGCAATGCATAAAAATCATTTGGCCTTTAATCTCAACATGCCTCTTTGCACAGGACTTCCTTATCATAGAAAAGAATATTACAAAGTGTAATGATAAATTATGCAAAGGGGAAAAAATTTGCAAAACAGCCCTTACTTTTTCTCCCCTTATAAGATTTTGTAAAATCACTTCTAAGAGTTGCTGAGAAGCACCCTCATTCAAGTTATCTATCGTCGTAGAAGACTGAGAACCTCCCGCATTCAATATATCTATCATTATAGAACACATAGCAGCAATTGAACTCGCATGGTGATTATTTCTGGAAAAAGGGGGAAAAGAGATAAGATGTCATTATCTTTTTTATGAAACCTAACAATCATAAATGAAATAAAGTTACTGCAGCCAATAGAGAAAATAGGAGTGACTACTGTACAGCAAGTGGCAGCTAAGGTCAAAAACTACAACCTTCCATCAAACCATGCTATCTATCACTATTTGATATTGATTCATGGGCAAGTGGTTAACATATGAAGAATTCAGTGAAAGCTAAATAATTTTTTGTCACAAATTACTGTACGGCAGGACAAGTAAACCTACTACAATTCTAACAGAAGCTGAAAGGCTTCGTCCACAATTTCTTTAATAGCATAGCATAAAGAAACTACAATGCAATCAAGCAGGTTTCTTACATACAAAATATTGGATAAATATGCCATTAAAAATTATTTGAAACAACATTATCACACATGATTATTGGCAGTTTGGCATAACTGAGACTATTTTCTATGTTGTTATTAAGTAATTGAAACAGAAAATCAACAAAATTGTCCTGTTAAATAAAAAAGAAAAAAGGAATCCACTAGAATCATTAACCACAAAGAGGAAGAGAAAGAAGTTAGATCTAGACCTTACAACCGAGAAGAAAATACTGAACATCTCAAGAACAAGATCTCCGCAGTCAATATCCAGCATTATCACACAGCACTTTAATCGAGCCACAGTGTCTAATATTTTAACCCTTTTCGAAAATAATGGGCTTGAAGTGTCAGCTAGATCCTCGAATGCACTAATAATAAGTTTAAATACATCCTGAATTAAAAAATGTATATATCTCCAATCAGTATAAAAGAGTATAAATAGAAGCACTTGACAGCTAACACCAAAAGAATAAAAGAAAAAAAGGGAAAAAAGAGCTAAACATTATTCAATTAGTATAGTATGATATGTACCCTCAAATATTTGTCTTCAAAAGGTGGTACAGGGGCCCTGACCCGGAAAATTTCTGTGACACAAATAGCTACTAGAAGCCTAACATCCTTATCTGCATGTTGAAGAAGACCTCTAATGATAGTATTTGCCAGCGGCTGTAAGGCAGCTTCTCTCCTTTTTAAAGCTTCTTCTTGCTTTCTGGCAGCTTCCTCTCTCTTTTTGGTAGTTTCTCGCTTTTTAGCAGCTTGTACTTCCGTAGTGGTTTCCAGAATAGGGAACTGTTCCAGCTGAGACAAAGCACTTACAGCTTGCTGCAAAAGAGTTTAAATTAATAATAGTTATAAATCTTCAAGTAGTATACCAACATCTTAGATGAACAAAATAATGAAAGCATTTTTTATGAATTGGCCTTAAAAAATTACAAGCTTGAAACAGCATACTTCATGCAATCTATATAAGTTTAAGAGATGACTCTGGACACCACTACTTATATGCAAAACCCATTCCGGTAATCAAATTTTCGTAGCATGAGTAGACTGCCTTGCCTTACATTGCATAGCCATGCTCTCTGGCCTTGTAGCGGATATAGAGACACCATCGTGGTAAATAGATAACCACAGAACAAGAAAGGCAAACAGATTACATTTATCTCATCCTTAGCATGAAGCATTGGCTTATGTATTTCCTTTTCTTAACTGCAAAGTCTCATACGACGGAATTAAAAGAAAAAAAATAAAAGATTTGCTCAGTACGTAATTGTAACATTTCTGGCAGCCCTGTAAGTCAGCATCTATACCTATACAACGGGGATGCATCCGATAAATATGTAATACATGTTTCAATTTCGTCCAAAATAGCGGGTTTGACAGTCTCAACGATATATCACTTTCTATAGTTCTAAAACTCATCGTCAAGCACCAGATAATCTAGTTCAATATTTGGAAGTTAGAAGCAAACAATATATCAGAAATAGCTCGTCAAACCCAGAAAAACTAATTACCCATTTCAAAATAAAGCCAACCAGAATAAAGTTTACTTAGAAAATCCGTAAGCATGCTGCCTGCTCTAAAAGTTCATTGATAGCACCCATTTGCATTTCAGAAAGTCTAAAACACTTTCAAGATAGTCTGACACTGCGAATCATTTGAGTGACACTTTAAAACAAACACAACGGAAGCATGAGAAGGCTGTTCAATTGTAGGAACCAACTTCATCGTAGTGAGTGGATGAAATATAAAATTACTTCAGTGAGGATGTGTACAATGGGAACAGAAGGAGTGAAAGAGGAAGAAAACGCTTACGCGGAGGGATTTGACGATGAGATCCTTGGTCGGACGACTTCGTTGGCCGAGATGCCTTCCGATTTCGGAGATAAGTTGCAGCGGGGACTCGTCCATGGATGAGGGGCACCACGAACGGTTGCCTGAACCCAAATAAAACGGTGTAGTGTGGAGTGAGGCCTTCGAAGGCTACGGGATTAGCATTTAATCCAGACACCAGTGAGGGACGAAACACGAAATGCGTGAAGGAAATTGGCAGTGTTGCTTTCATTTTGAGTTCGGAGGCTCCCGCCCATACCCGCGCGTGACATGACGCGACTACTATGGTGCATTTTAGGCGGTTCGGAGCCCCATGATCCGACGGCTGATGATATTCAAAAAGCTAGGCGCAATTCCAACCAAGGTGGACTTTCTAGTCCACCCGTAATCCCATTCCCTCTCGCTGATTTGGTGTTGAAAATTGCTGTACCCCTATTATCTTCTATTCTACCATATTTTTGTGTATTTTTGTATTCTGCTGCATTTCCTAATAAAAATAGATAATATAAAATAAGGATAGCAAATAGGTAGTTTTTGAAAAAAGTTGTTTGCAATTGGGATTGCTATACCATCTCCTATTTTTTTTTTTTTTTTTATCTTTTTTAACTATTCAATCATACTTCGTTATAAAGTGTATGAGGTTAGAAGGTAGTATAACAAGACCTTTTTGCAATACTCACAGATATTATGCGCTGTTGAATCTTTTATATTCTACAATTCAATCTATAAAAATAAATAAATTTAATAATTTAAATTTTTTTAATAAATTTTTTGAGTAAAAAAATTATAATCTCTCATCTAGTTTATATTTCTTACCTAAATTTCTTTTATTTTTAAAACTTACAGTGACATTCCTTATATTTATAAATATGTTATACATAAACATAATTTATTATGAATTGTTAAAAATACATTAATAGAATAATAAATTAGTTATGAATTATTAAAATAATCTTTATTAATTAAATAATAATCTTTTTTAAATTCATGCTTGATCCTCTCTTCAGAAATGATCTTCTATAAATTCTTTTCATAATCATGAGTTTTTTCATAAATACAAAAATAACTATAACAAATATTTTTAAGCAATTTGCACAAAATAAAAAAAATACTATAAACATGTTTTTAGTATCTTTTTACATTTTGTAAAGATTTAATAAATTATAAAAAGACTAATAAAGTCATTTCTGTACGGGGGACTAAACATGAATTTAAGAAAAAAAAGCTTTTCAACTCAACTTAGAAGAGTATTTTTCATAAATTATAATAAATTGACTGCATACTTAAGAGCATTTCTAGTAATTCATAACAAATCGTATTTATTCATAATATATTTATAAAATATAAAGAAGATTACGTAAATGTTGAAAATAACGGATTATTTGTGAAAAAAATGCAAAATAATTGAAAGATTAGAGTAATTTACTCAAAATTTTTTATGAATTTTAATTTATAAAGACACAAAACCTATTCATGCTTCAACTTCCTTGATTTTTATTTTTATTTTAAGAAAATTTCAACTTAGCCTTTGAAAAATTATGAACCAATTATTTAAAAAAAAGACAAATTTCAGAACACATTCGGTCAAAAAATAGAAGTAAAAAGTAAAATTAGATTTTTAAATACAGCCTTTTGAAAGTTACAATTTTTTTTATATCAAAAAGTTACAAAAATTTCAAAACGAAAGGTGTCAGCATACATGCAAGTATTTGAAAAAAGAAAAAAATAGACGCAAAAATTAGCTTCAAAGAAAATTGTATTATGTTTCTAAAATTATTTGTTTCATGTATTTCTTTTACAAAACTGTGTTGTAAATTGAAAGCGTTATAGTCATTAACTAATATAAGGATAGATGATTCTTATAGGAAATAATTTATGAGGAAAAAATAAAATATATAATTTACTTCTCTCTAAATTTTACTAATTCGTTTTTTATAAAAAAAAAATTCTACGCAAAACTGTAGAAATATCTGCGAGAATGTCTATGAAGTCATAAAACTACTTGCTATCGGCTGGGAAGGTTGCACACTAGCACGCTTGATGGTGAGAAAGCTGGGGATAAACTTAGATGAAGGTTAGAGTGGTTTCGCAGTTAGGCAACAAGCTTTACTCATGAACATATAATAACTTTGCTCAAGTTTGTGATGTTGCATGGTTGTGTGGCCACCCTAACTAGTTAAAACGGATTTTGTTGCATTTTGCTAACAGACACAATGAAAAGTAGAGGTACTAAAGTGGTTTCGCTATTAGGCAACAAGCTCTACTCATTAACTTATAACGTTGCTCAAGTTACTGATGTTGCATGGTTGTGTTGCCACCTTAATTAGTTAAAACAGATTTTGTTGCATTCTGTCAACAGATACTATGAAAATTAGAAATATCAAAACGTGTTAGTCTGTTATTGTGGGGTGTTAGAAACATATAAATTTACCCTGCATTTTATGCATGGCAGAGTGAATCAATATAATGGACTTGAAATACATTTTTACACTCATATAATGATCTGTCTCGACATGTGTTTCAATACAAAATGAGTTAAAAAAACTCACTTATAAACAAGTCATAAAAATACAAATCTATTTTACCTCTTAGGTAGGATGGGACAAGCTAACATAATCAAATCTAACTCGTTTTGACATCCCATTATGAAATGCAAAATCCTACCTCTATAGGTGGATTTAGTTTGCAAAATCTTGAGAGATTTATAAGAATATAAAGATTAGAAAATTTAAATCCTATATTTCATACAGAATTTGAAAATTGATTCTCATGAAAATACAAATCACTCTCTCTTAGGTAAAACAGAGCAGTTCAGTCTGATAGATTAAATCTACTTTGACATCTCTACCACTAGTGCCATAACTGTTATTATCACTATCGTCTTTATTATTATCACTGCTATCATTATCACTATTATCATTAAAATTATCATTGTCATTGTTATCATAACTATCGTCATCGTTGCCTCTACTATTATCATTATTGAATTATCATCATTGTGATTGTTAGTATCATTATTACTACTATTATCATTATTATTATCAAACCACCACTACCACTAGCATAATTGCTATCATTGTGATCAACATTATCGCCATTGCCACCATAACCATTTTATATTTTTATTTTTTATTTATTTATAAAAAAATAATTTTTTAAAAATTTTGTTATTCTCATAATTTTATCATCACTTAATACATATAATACATTATTTAAATTATTAAATTAATCAAGTTTTACACACTAAAATGTAAAACCCAAGAGATCCAACAGCCCACATTACAAGGTGAGGATTAAGTGAAAAAAAAAAAGTTGTAGGAATAACTTTTCTCTTTTTTAATTTATTTTTCAAAAATATATAGAATGTTTTATGCTTATAGGTATTTTTGAAAAATAATGTAATATTCTTAGAAATATTAATATTCTATTAAACATAAGAATTCTAATTTTATAGAAATATTCATTAATATTCTCATGACAAAATAAATAAAAAACATAAATTTTTAAGAATCTTAATCTTAATTATAATATTTATAAGAATACAATTTGACAAGGAAATTTTGAATGTCGCAAACCAAATGCACCTTATAAAGTAATGAAATGATCATTTAATAATTTTTTTTAGTTGTAAAACGAGGAAAGAGAATTTGTTAGAATTGTACTTTTTTTCCGCCATAAAAAATATTGGGAACATTTATAATTATTTTGTAATAATTTTTTAGCTAAAATATAGAATGCCCCATCCAGTTTCACTCTAAAGTGAAATTTTTTTTATATTTTTAATTAGAACAATTCACATATTTACATTTTAAAATTAAAATAATTTATTCTTTCTATTAGTTAGATATTCAAAATTTTATTAGAACTCTACCTCACGTTACCCTCTTACCTAAACTTAACACTCTTCTTCCCTTTCCCATTCATGCCGCCAACTGGGGCCCCATGGTTGCATACCTGCCGTTCTTGAAAAGCGCCATTTCAAATCTAATTGAGAAATTGGGATTTGGCTGAATTAAGGGTGATGATATTCGGTCTCTATCTAGCGTGGGGAGTTCAGCTATGCTGGAGTCAGATTCTTTGGAGGTGGTTCAAGAAGCCAAGACTACTAATTTCTTTTATTCTAAAATTACATTTATTCTGAATATAGGACCAAAACGTCTGCTCACATTACAGTCGCTATGGGATATGCAAATTTGGACCAGCTTGTGAGTTTGACCGTCCAATAAATCCGTCACCCTGAACTATGCCTGGACATGATCAGCAATCCTCTTACTCAAACTCTGCTAGTGTAGAAGTGGCTGGGTTGGCTTGAAGTAGAGATGCAAGCGATGCCACATTTCAGCAGCCTGTGTAAACATTTTCTGTCAATGATCTTTTATCTCTGAGGAGGCATACTTCTGTCAACGATTCACCGAGCTAACCCCATTAACCAGTTGAACCGCTTCCAAAGAATCTGACTCTAGCATAGCCTTTAGCCTTCTGAGTTCCTACTTCCTACGCTAGCTGGAGACCGAAGATCATCACCCTCAGTTCAGCCAAATCCCAATTTCTCAATTAGATCAGAAATGGGGCTTTTCAAGATCAGAAGGTATGCAACCATGAAGCCCCAACAATCACAATTGGCGGCATGAATGTGGAAGAAGAGTGTCTGAATTTAGGTAAGAGGGTGAGATGTTTAACAGAGGTAAATAGCTTTAATTTTAAAGTGTAAATATATGAATTAATCTAATTAAACGTGCAAAGACATTTTTTATTTAGAGTGAAAAGTATAAGAGAATATTTTATATTTTAGCCTAAATTTTTAAAAGAAAAGAAAAAGACGACTGTGTAGTCATTTACACAGTACACCAAATTATATTTCCTGGTCATTTGGCATTAATGTGATTGATCTCCTTTAACATGTGGCAAAATGAAGGGAAAAAAAATGGATGATTAAAGAGAAATAATTCAATGCATTGGAACAAATGGTATGTCTTGAGAAGGTGGTTATAGGGGAGTTAGCTCATGGATATAATTTAAGGTACTCTTAATGGTTCCAACTCCGCAGACATTTTTTTATGAAGTATTAACATTTGAGCAAATAAATTTTGTACATTTTTTTAGTCTTATTTTAAAATTTTAATTTTTTTTATATATACATTTATTTTATTTTATTTTATCTATGACAAGAATGAAGCAACAATGTATGCTGTTATTTGTTAGTTTGCAGTGTTGTGCTGTATCTCTTATACAGATTTAGATTTTTTTATTTTTTTTATTATAATAACTTTCTTTTTAAATCTCTTTAAAATTTAAAAAAATAAAATTCATTACTTTTTCTCTCTCTTAATTTTCTTCTGCTCTTACTCTTAAGAAGATCCTAATCCTCCCATACAAGGAGAATATCAGTAATGCTGCATTCATACAAATTTTTAATATAAAGATTATAGATGACGTCTACTTTGATAAATAACTTTTGTAAGATTTATAATTAACTACTACTAATATAAGTTAAAAAATTAAAAAAAATATATCTACCCAAAAAATTTAAAAAAAATAAAAAAAGTTATTTATCAATTTTATAAAATTTAAAATCGCATGTAATCTTTGTTTATAAAATTTGTATATAGTAACATTACGCAGATTATATATACATGCAATGTCCTTGTTAAGGACTAAGCGAGGTATATACAAATTTGTCAAGGCTTAGGTGAAGTAAACTTTTCTACACTCCTTATTGTGAATATCAAGAAACTCTTTTATAAGTAGAGAGCAAACTAGTTTTATTTTTTAATTTGTAAATATTTATTTAAAGGACAAAGAGAAAATAAAAAGTTACCTAAATTATAATAAATATGAGTGTCTTAGTTTAACTTATTTATTAATTTAATTTTTGAATTTGTATTCAAATTTATTTATATAATTTTTGAACGCATATAAAAGAATTTAAATCAAATTTACTCAAAAGCTGTTAAATAAGTGTATGGATTTTATTACATCCATAATTTCTACTATATTACACCAAGGCAACACTCTTGTTGAATTGTAATTTCGTCGAGTTTTAGTTACCCTAAGTGTACTTGTCTCGTTTGGTTCACATTTTTGAATCTAATTAAAAGCCATATTTTTTATGTTAAAACTTGAAACCCCGATTTTTTTTAAAAGACAATTTAGCCTTTGAAAATTAGATAACCTTAGGTTCTCAAAGATTCAAACTCCTAATTGATGATGGAGTTATGTTACACGTTGATTTTTATATGTGCACAGTTTATATATTTTTTATATTTTTATATTTTTCTATATCTATATGTGCACATAACATATATTATTGTTGTCTCCTACTTTACCTTACCACTTCACCAAATCTTAAAACATTTAGCTAGGTTTCGGCGCTCTGCTCAAATAGGTGCTAACCTCCCTATGGCTCTCCTGTTGGTCCACATAATTAATGCCTTGCCCATTTTTTCTTCCAAGCTATTTTGTAGATTTTTTTAACAGAGAATTTAATGATTCAGCTGACTTTAACAGTGATTAAATTTGAGATCACCTACTAAAAAAAACCATACATGAATTATGAAGCGTTTAAGCTATTTTTACAAGTTACATAAGCAAATCACATGTTACTGAACAGATTATCTCCAATTGCCGAGTCAGTTGTTTTTATTGCCCTGCTTCAGTTCCAGCAACCCCATGTGGTTTGCTTTGCTAAAGTTGCTACTGGAGCCATCCCATTTCGTGCTCAATAATTTCTATGACGGCATTGTCACCACAGAAAGAGGGGAAGACGTTGTAGAAGTTTTTGTGTCAAATACTTTTTATAACATAGTTATTTTTATGTTTTTATATTTAGGTTATATTCATATATTTTTTAATTTATTTATTTTATAAAACATAAATAAATTATAAATAAAAAGACATAAGTCAAATATTTATACGATTTCAAAATAATTGCTTTTGATCCCAACCGCACACAATGATTTTGTCTTTCCCTTTCCTTGTTGCAAAAGTCTTGGCACATTCAATTTGGATTATTACCTTATCACTTAATTGGTAATGGGTAAGTTTTATAATTTAATTTTTAAATAAATATTTAATAAAAATTAACTTATTAAATTAGTGTGAATTTTATTTAAGAAAATAAATAAGTTAAAAAATAATATGTACATGCTGAGAAATTTTATTTGCATAAGATTGTAAAAAATTATAAAAAATATACAAGCATAAAATTGTACCCATGGGTTAATGTTAGCTTGACTTTGTAAAGCCCACCGAACAGTTAAAGTCTACGAGGAAACTACCAAGTAAGTACTGGCATGGGCGCTGGTGTTGTGAGGCATATGGAGTAGGTGGATCTTGTCGCTTTAGGAGGAGAGAAAGTTAGGGCATCTTTTTTGGCATATTATTTTGTGCTGTGCTGGGCTTGGATTTGGATTATCTGGCTTGGAAACTCTTTTTCCTTGTCTTTTGAGTGGGTGTTTGCACCGCAAAGAGAGACATATTATCATTTCACCAACTGATTTTGATGCACGTACAAAAGAATGGCTGCAATTACTGAGCCAATTAATTTGGGGTTTACTAAAATAAGTAACTGGGGAAGGTTCCCTTGGTAGTAATTCCATCCACTCTTGGTGCGTGATATGTTTCAAGTTATTGAAATCTTTTGTTACGTTATTTTTATAAATTAAATTTTATTAAATAATTATTAATAAATATTTTAATATTTAATTTATTAAATTTTATAAAATAAATTATAAAATTTAATAAATTTATCACTCAAGTTACAGATTATACCTCTCTAGTAAAGAAATTTTGGTGAACTTCTCTTTATTTTAGAATATTTAGAATACAATAATAATAAGAATATTAATGAATGTTGGTAGGGGATTAGTTTAATAGGAAAGTAAATTTGCTCAAATACGGCCTTACCATATTTATAAAAAAAATTAAATTGCTAACAAGCAAAAAAAAATAATTTATGGTGAGGTGGGAAAAAACACAGAAACATTATATTCACGTTAGGAATGTAAACACTCAAAAGGTTATTTGCATAATAATCTTTAATCCAAGATATATAAGCTTGTTAAAAATGGCAAAAGGAGAAGAGCAAAATCCATTTTCAGATTATTCCATTTCGAATGAGAAAGGGGGAAAATTTTGGTCAGTGGAAAAATCTAAGAATGTGTATGTGCGCATTCAATGGCTGTGATTTTATGACCCGATTGATCCCATTGCCCCCAACGCAAAGCTGCGAGGTCTTGGTGCGTGGGAACCCACAGTCCCTACCTCCCCAAAATCAACACGTAGAGGTCCTAGAGTGAGAGATTACGTCTTACGGGAGGGAAAGAGAAAGTGAAAGAATGGGATTTCACCTACAAAAAGCCACATTGGAAAACATCATTGCCATGGCGTGATTAGAAGGGCGAGGGAGACAGAAAGAGCGAGACAGCCAGGGAGGCAAATAGAAACGTTTCGAATTTAACATGACTACAGAGGTACAAGGGACACACATTGCGTGACAGTGGGAGAGCTACCTTGTCCACGACCACCGTTTCGAGCTCTCTTCCATACAGCCTTTCACATTTCTCTCCCTCTCCCTCGTGCAATTCGCAGCTGGGTTCTAATCTTTCTCCACCTGATATTTCTCTCACTTATACGCGAAAAGGGCTCCGAATTTGTGTCGGGCCTGGTGGTGTTGTTTGATCTGTTCTTCGTTGTATTGGGTTCTTGGAGATGGTGATGGAAGAGAGCCTAGTTTGCCAGTGGAGCGTGATTAGATCTCTTTTGGCAATTCTTCAATGGTGGGCATTTAATGTCACTGTGATTATCGTGAACAAGTGGATCTTCCAGGTCTGTGTCCGTTTCATCCGATTGTTCAGTTCGAGTCAATCCATTTGCCTATTGGCTTTTGTAACAATGGTTTATCTTTCGTTTCTTTTATTACTTTTAGTATGTTTCATTATATACTCAAATAGCTTGGCACTTTTTGATTCTCACGATCGGTTTCCTCTCCTGTGTTCGTAATCTGGTAAATTCTTACTTTTTTTTTTCAGATTAATTGTAAACTCTATCTTTTTTGTGTGATTTGATTTGAAACTATGGGGAAATGTAGTCTAGTTTTTTCATGTTGGAGAGTTCTCTTTTCAATTTTTTCTTTTTTTTTTCTTGATGATTATAAATGAACCTGAATAGTCGTATGATCTCTGGAGTTTTCATGTAATTCCACCGTTATGATACGCTAGCTTGATATATAAACTCCCGAAATCACGAAATTTAAGAAACTGTTCTAGTGGGTGGAATGGTATGTAACTAATTTTTTCCTACATTATATTTGCCTTTTTTAGAATTTATTGAATAGCGGTACCCTTTTATTCATAGATTTCTAGTTTTTGTACAACAGCTCCTTTTTTCATTTATTGAGCTAAATCTGTCGTGGTGGTTTACCATGCATATTGTTAATATATCATGGACCCTTAAATTATTCACTTGGGCAGTAGGTACTGAGCATATAATTAGGAATTACTTAAAATGATTTCCTCTCTGAGTGATTTCTAAATCAAATCTCTGAATTCTGTTGTTCCTTTTTGTGATGGCACCGGATCTCCATACAATGGTTGGTAATCATGGCAAAATCTTTTTTTGTTCATAGTTTGTGTCATGATTTTATCATTTGACCAAGCTATTAGAAATGTACGTAATGTTCCCACATAGACCAGGACACAATTTAATGTGACTTCAATTTGTTAAGTTTTATTCAAATAGGTCATAATTACTTTATGAAAAGTTTAATTGTGTTTTCAAAGAGCCTACAGAATTGTCTCTTTCCTCAGGGAGTTTGGCATTCCAAAGGTATATGATTTACAAAACTAATTTCCTGGCATTCCAAAGGTATATAATTTGCAAAACTAATTTCCATTTCTTATTGGTCGGGAGGGTCCACCTATTTTCTTAAACATTTAAGCTGTTTTCCAAGTGCCCAAAAATACATTTGGAAAGGGTTACTTTAAAATTAGAACCACCAGACTGTTTAGATCTTTATTGTTGTTCAATCTGTTTCAGTTCTACTACGTCTGTGTATGTAGGTTTCCTTCTTCCACATCATGGCACCTCAATCATCATATTGAAAACTTGTATGAATTATGGCAGAATGCTATAAATCTAAATTTTTTCTTGTTTGCAGAAATTGGATTTCAAGTTTCCCCTATCAGTGTCTTGTGTCCACTTTATCTGCTCAGCTATTGGAGGATACACAGTAATTAAGGTGCTGAAGCTTAAACCACTGATAACTGTGGACCCTGAAGATCGCTGGAGAAGGATATTTCCTATGTCGTTTGTGTTCTGTATTAACATTGTGCTGGGCAATGTGAGCTTAAGATACATTCCAGTTTCTTTTATGCAGACAATAAAGTCATTCACACCTGCAACCACAGGTAAAATTTAATAATTGGCAACATTTGCCCTCCCCCATATCTATCAGTTGCTATATGTCAAAATAATTGAATATAATCTTTATAAACATGCACAGTTATCTTACAATGGCTAGTTTGGAGAAAATATTTTGACTGGCGTATTTGGGCTTCACTTGTGCCCATTGTTGGTGGGATCCTCCTCACATCTGTCACGGAGCTTAGTTTTAATATGTTCGGATTTTGTGCTGCCTTATTTGGCTGTTTGGCTACATCTACAAAGACTATCCTTGCAGAGTCTTTGTTGCATGGATACAAATTTGACAGGTTGGGTCTTTATGCTTGCCTTTTTTTTTTTTTTTCCCCTTTCCCTCTTTCTTTTCTTTCCAATTTTTTCACTATGTGGGCTTGCTAGATATGCTGGATTTTGATCGAAAAACAGGTTTAGTAATAAATACTTTGTCTAATGCTCATGAAAATTTTATCAAAAAGATCAAAATCTGTTGATAATCATGCAAAAAATGAACTGATAATTCCCAGACACATATCAGGCAGTTCTAGACCTAGCATGATTAGTGTGAGTGAATTCCTTTCTACCTATGTGTTCCTATCTGAAGCAAGGACACTTTTAAAAACGATACTTCAAAAGTAATTGTACATCTGTGATTTGACTGTCTCGCTGTGTCAATGTACATGTCCATGGCTGTGTTGTGTTTAGTGCCATTGTCAGTATCCATCCTGTTTGGATTATGGTTGGATATGAACTTAGGGGAGTTTTAGCTGACCAATTCCTATATATTTCATTTATTTTTTAAAATGAACATGTCCAACCATATTTATGTCAAGGTAGACTTATGGAAAATGCTGTTCTCTTTTGTGAGTTTTTCACTGGCATTTGAAATTCTTGATTCTGGTTATAAACATTGGCACTAGTGTGCATCCTGCTATATTTTTAACTCAAACCGGTGAAAATGCACCGTGTTGTGTTTTTTACTTATGCTCTTGGATGCTTCTTGTTGTTTCTTTTGCCCAAACTGTTCGTATCCTACAGGGATCGTCATTTGAAATCATTATAACTCCTTGATGCATTACTATAGATGAATGCAATATGTGGGTCTGGCTTTGGCCCTTTTTTTACTAAGTAGCTTTTAAAAGTCACAAGCAAAATCAAGAGTTTATAATTGTCTGTTGTTGTTGTAAATCTGTTTGTTTGTCAGAAACTATGGAAGCTTAACACTTCACCAAAGTGCTGAGTTAATAACCTGTGACTCAATAAGGCAGACTTCTCTCGCTGTACTTTTTTTTTTTTTCTTTTGGGGTGGGGGGGGGGGGGGGTTGTGGAAAGCACAAGCTGATAGGTCTTGGCCCAAGAATATATTTAATCTCTAACACACCCCTTGCACACTAGCCCTTTAGGCTTGAAGAGTGAACAAAGCATAGGTCTACTAAACCTTGTGTTGATATTCAATTTAGTTATGGAGAATCAGTGTATCAATTATTGAACTCTTGACCCTTTGGTCATGGAGGAGAGGCTGGCCATCCTCAAATCTTAAGCTGCTATGTGCTGGCCCAAGAGTATGTTTTATCTCTAACATTTGTCTTAGCTCTGTTATTTATTTATTTTTTTTCCTTTTCTTTGCAGCTTTATGCTTCACTGCATTGTTTTGGCATTGATTTTGATGCAGCAAATGAGCTGATATAGCTTTTTTTGTATCTTTAGCATAAACACAGTTTACTACATGGCACCTTTTGCAACCATGATCTTGGCGGTACCTGCAATGTTACTTGAAGGCAATGGAGTTCTTGACTGGCTTAACACTCATCCATACCCTTGGTCGGCCCTCATCATTATTTTTAGCTCTGGGGTTTTGGCTTTCTGCCTTAACTTCTCAATTTTTTATGTGATTCACTCGACCACGGCTGTAACATTTAATGTTGCCGGAAACCTAAAGGTGAGATCTATGTGGTAGATTTAGATGTGTCAAGCTACTATACCTTTTTAGTCTTCATGTTTGAATCCATCATTGTTATGGTCAATTGGTTCAATTTATGTAATATTTGAAAAGCTGTTTTACTATGTGAAGAAACTGTAGCCGCATGATCGCTATTCATATGAGAGTGCCTTTCCTCACTCTTTCATTGTGCTCTGAGCCCTTGCTTGAATTGTTTCATTGAATGTTTTACGCTTGTATGTCACATGTTTGTCACTAAGTGCATGACTCGAATTTCAATTGTCACTTGCCAGGGTATTTTGATGGGAGGGTTAAATGATGAAATTAATTGTGATCTTGTCTTCTATTATATACTATTCAAATTTTCATACTAACCAGAATCATGCTTTTTGTGCAGGTTGCAGTTGCTGTCCTTGTTTCTTGGCTGATATTTAGGAATCCAATTTCATCTTTGAATGCAGTAGGATGTGGTGTGACTCTTATTGGATGTACATTCTATGGTTATGTCAGGCATATGCTATCCCAACAGCCATCCATTCCAGGAACGCCTCGAACACCCCGGACGCCTCGGAGTAAGATGGAGCTGCTTCCTCTTGTAAATGATAAATTAGATGATAAGGTCTAATTGGTTTAGCTACCAATGAGGTTTCTGCCCTTTCTTATGCAGTTATAGACGGTACAAAAAGAAAAGAGTGACTCCGTTAGATTACCCACAATTTACAATTTTTAATATATGTTCTTTCTTTTTTTTTCCTCCTACATCTTCGTTGGTGTTCTGTTTGCTGGCTTGATGATATCAGTATAGAACTCCGCCTCACCTCCTACATGCGATGATAATTAATGCTTTAGGGAGAATTAAAAAAAAAAAAAGTTTGAGCTGGTAGAAAAGTTCTCGTTTTATAAACAGTTATGTAAATGTATTGGTGAATTAATTGACTTCTCGGCAAATTTTTGGGGTTTGTTAGTTATTCAATCGAAATTATTGTCAGAAATATGATATTTCTTTTAATTATTTTTTTGGGTGTTGGGGACGGTACGTAGAAGCGAATAGCGATTATTTTCTGGCATTCAATGTATGTTATAAAACAGCCAAGATTACCTGTTCCTAGTTCCTGGTGAACATTTTTTGGACCTGCTATTGTTTTCAAATAAGCGTTTGAGTTTCTGCGTTGGAAGTCAAAACGCAGTTCAAGAAAGATAGAGAGAAATATAAGAAAATTAAAAAATTAGAAGATTTTAAAGTAAAACTCAAATACTCTTTTTGTTCTTATTATATGATCTAAAATTACTAAAGTCACAAGATTTTAAAGTAACACAGATTCAGCTGTAAGCTGTAATTAATCTGTGTGGGAGAAAACGTGAAGGGCTGGGATTGAGGTCCTTTGTCTACTATCTCCTTTATATAAGCGCAGAAAAATATATGAAATACAAAGGAGGTGGTGATCCCAAATGCATCTGATTGCACCTGAAGTTTTGCTTGAGTTCTTTTTCACCCTTCATTCAATAATCCTTGATCATACTCACTCAATGAAAATTCTTGGACTTCTAAGATATCAAGCACTAAAATTATACCCCAAGTCATTTCATCGATACAAAGAAGATGGAGATGTAGTTAGTAGTTACAGGGTGAAATAGATGCTACAATATATTTAGGTTAATTTCCCCATTTATGGCTTGTAAGATCGTAACTAAATAAAATCTAGATATCTAAGCCAGTAGCCAGAAGTTCTTCTGCCATCTTGTGCTGATTAGGTAGCCATTCGTGCCTTGGCTTCTCTTCCTCACTCCAATAGTCAAGCATTCCGCACTGTTGATGCACTGTTCCACAAACTCCTCTGTGGTGCTGCTGCTGCTTCCACATATGCTGCCAGTTGAGAATAATTAATTGAACTACTGAATGGTTTAAAAATTTAAGTGCCGATCAAGAAAAGATTTTGAAAATTTGAGGTTTTTTTAAGGAAAAAGGATGTTTGAGTTTGAAGGCTGCAAATAGCATATAATTTAGACTCACCAGTTAAAGAGAGGAGATGGCTTCTTTTGGCCCAATACTAAGACAGATACCTCCAGCTTCTTCACTTGGCTCATCACTGTGGCCAACTTTGGTCCTTCGATCACAAGTGCTTCCACTTCCACCTATGCTAACCAAGAAACAATCAGTAAATTTTGCACAAGCCTTCCAGTCTTCTACACTAACTTCTTTTTGTTGGGGCGTGGGGGAAACAAAATAAAGGGGTAAAATGACGGAAGAAAAGAGCTGAAGCAGCTGAACAATTGCCATGATTTCTCTCTGGAAGGTAAAATAAAAGAAGAGCAGAACGCAGGTAACTCAGACCCTTTGACATATAAAGAAGAGAAAAGTTGTTAAAATTATGCCAAAAGAAATATTAAATAAGATAAAGTAATTCCCACTTCCCTCTTTTTGAACAGCATTGAAAATTCACCGAACAACTTGATCCAGTATCTACCAAGGACAATCCCAATCCCTGACCTATCTCTGGATGCATGGGAACCAATAAAGAAACAAAAAGGACAATGCAGTAAAGAAGAGAGCCTCTGTTTAGGCCAGACCTCTCTTCAACCTTAAACATGAAAGAGAAGAGTGACCTACTAATCTGACCGCATATTACCCATAAAAGTTTTAAAAATCAAACAAACATACCTCAGGCTTGCAATCTTTGCAAATTGACCCAAGATAGTTGACAAGGTAGGTGGAACAAGAAGACTCAGAGCTCCTCTGTGGAGGGAAAATGTGAAGCAGGGTGAGTATATCACCCTTGTTTGCAACATGGGTGAGTGCCCACATCATTGCATGTTTGGAATATGAAGTGTGATCAACAACAACCATCACTCTCTTTTTCACCATCATCCCATTGTCCTCATTCCCGTACATAGCAAACCCTTCCATTTGACTCAGGCTTGCCTCACTCCCACCAAATGTGCCTTCCCCACCACCGCTGCTATACTTGTTCTTCCCACTCCACCTGTTTGATGTTGATTTCCATGCCTCCTTAGCACTTAATTGCCTAAACAATGCTTCTGAACTGGGCATTGTCTCACCCCTTATGCCTATGGCCTAATTTATCCAAGTAGTAGAAGTGTACTCAAGTAGCTGAAAGAGAAAGAAAAGTAGAGGTGGGTAGGATGCTTGAGTGTAGCAGTGGTTATGGCAGAGTATTATAGAGGAGAAAACAGAGTTGCCACAGAGAGTGTGACAAAAAGAGAGAGAGAGAGAGAGAGAGAGAGAGAGAGAGAGAGGGAGAGAGACGAAGAGTTAAGCCGTAAGCAGGAGAGGTTGATGCGAAGATGGGGGTTTTAATCCTTGTGCAGATTAGAGTGGGGGTTGTAGTTTTACTCTACATGGATATGGAAAACAACCGCTTTGGTCGGTCTGGTTTGATGATGAAACAGCGGATCGTTGTACGATTTCTGTCGTCTATATCAGATGCTTATGCACATTACTTTTTCATCTTTTTTCATGATAAAACTGACTCAAAAGCACGGTGTGCATGATAATGTAAAACAAATTACCCATAACTTATGATGGGTTATCTCATGCCACATGATGCACACGATGGAAAGTGGTCCATCTTTTAAAAGAAACTGTTGTCCACACTTCACCGGTCTTCAAATTGCAATCCTATCTATGTGCAGGTGAACCCACTGTGCCATTAGGTCTGCGTACTGATAGATTCGCTGTTTCTTATTAATATTAGAGTTATATTTATATTTTCAGTCTAATATTGAATTTAATATTAAATTTTTATTATGTAAAATTTTATAATTTATTTTATATTAATTTTAAATCATATATTGTGTTAAAAATATTAACATAAATATATAATTTTATTATTACTGTATCTTTCTATTGATTGAATCCCTGCAGAATAATATCGATTTAAGGTTCATAAACAAATTCGTGGGTGTAACCAAAAATGTTGGCACACATTACATATTTCTTTTGCGAATTTGGATGTTTTAAATTATAAAATATAATTTAGAAAGTAAAATAAAAGTGAATGAATATTAATAAAAAAATTAATAATATAAATTATTATAAATTACAAACAAGTAAATCATAATATAAATATTTAAAATAATTTATATCATTAATTTATTTATACATAATTATTTAATTATATTTTAGTTTTTAAAATATATTATATATTTTATAAAATCCTACTCCTTTTCTTGCATTGGCATGTCATAATTGCCTATGAAAGTTGATGTATTGGTGTTAATATGTTTATGGAAGTGTTGCTCGAAAATGCTACAATACTTTTGTAGGTTATTATTTTTTGTAAAATTTAATAAATTTAATAATTTAAATTTTATAAAAAAAGTTTATACAAAAATAAAAATATAAACATAGAGGGATTGAAAAAAAAAAAAATTGTAACCTATCTCTTTTATTCAAAAATGTAAACATATATCTTACTTTTAAATTAATAATAACTCACTAATCATAAATACTTACACTAAATATATATTTTTATTTTAAATAAAAGAAATAAATACTCTTATAATGCTGAAAATTTAATTGAGGGACTGATACATTTATAGATAACTTTATGATCTAACCAACATATTTGGTTGCATGGCATCCATTCAAGATTAAAAAACTACTGCCACCGATGAGTTTGAGTAGAGATTCGATTCGAGGGTTAAAAAAACTGCTGCCACCTATTATTGAACCGCAGAATTCTTCTTACATTCCTATATTTTATATAAACTGAAATGCACATTAAGGTAAGCTCAATCCTTTTTTCTTTTTTCCACAGTTGAGTTAGAGCTCAAGTCTCGAGCAGGACTGGATGGAGGTAGGGAGGGAGAACAGTGTTTTGCTGCATCATTCTAGTTTTTGAACTGTCTTTATGAATGTGGTTTCAACCACTTTTTTAGCAGGAAACTTCCGTGGGACAACCCTTACCATCCAAATAAATACAAATAAATTGTCTCAGATATCTGAGCTATCATCGCGAACTAAATGCAAGAGAAATATGTAAAATCAACCAAAATTTAATATACTAATTAAGAATTCCAGAAATTATTAGAGTTTGCTACCCTAATAGATGGGGATTTACGTCCCTTAATTTTTTTAAAGAAAATTTAGTGTACAATAAAAACATAAATAGAAAATTTAAAAAAAATAATTTATATATTAAATTATAAAAAAAAATTCAAATCCTCCAAAAATAACCTTATTCGTACCCCAATCTCCTCTCCCTATCTGGGCCAGATAAATTTGTGGTAAGATTTATAGAATATATATAGTTATTATAGTTTTGCAGCAATATAATATTAGACCTTTATTTTTAATAATAGTTAATAAAAAAATGGTGTTATTTTAGGTAATAAATTATTAAATTATATTTGTCGAGTATTTAATATTACTAATTAATTGAGAGTTATTTTTTCTTAATAAAAACAAAAAACTATTGGCCTCTTGACCCCTCAATCACTGGTCAGTAGTCAGGAAAGAGTAAAGAATCCTGACATGACAGCCTATCCTGATAATAATTTTTTGTTACAGTAATTGTTTACGTATGCAGATTAAGGGAAGGTGTCAGAATTGGGACCTCTCGTGAATTGGGTTTTGTTTGTTTTGGAGGTTCATGAAGAAATCGGACTCACGCTCAGTGTGGTCGTACAACCAAATAATTGCTCCCGGCTAAGTCGCTGAACGAACCCTAGAACTACCTTTGTGCCCTTCTCCCTGTTCTTATTTACCACACAGCCACTCAATTCATGGAAGATTAACCAGTTGTTATTCCAAATTATTTAAAAATTTTAATATTAAATTTAATAAATTTAATTATAAAACTCAAAATTTTAAAAATTCATATAAACTTTGTAAGAATTTATTCCTTCTCAATGTTGTGAAAAAATGTTTTCCTCTAAATTTAATTAATATTTATTATAAAATTTAACAAATTTAATATTTCATATTAAATTTTATAAAGTTTCTATATAAGTATTTGTGGGGATAACAACATTTCTCAATATGAATTGACATTCTTGTTTTCATCAGACCTTCTTTTCCCCTCAATTCTTGTTTTGAACATTCATTTCTTTTCTATTTACAATTTTCAAGATAAAAAAAATACAAACATTAATTATAAATATCACACACATCACACATTTACAAGTAAAATAATATCAAATACACTATGATCAAACATATGTAACTTTTAATTACCAACGGTAAAATTTAAGTCACTGAACTGATCTTTAAATCTTTAAGATTATGTATAAGGGTAAATTTTTTCCGACTTACTACCACACATGGACCTAAACTTGGAAAAATCGCCATTATAATGTAATAAAAATAGTAGTAATGAAAAAAAAAGGGTGATGTCGTATTTGGTTGTCAAAAATTGGTAGCACAGATTAATAATAGTGGACCAACAGCTGACACTAATTCCATTTACAGGACTCTCCAGCGCCCACTTAAATGCAACAGTGGTGTGATGGGTACACGCTTTTTTGTGTACAAGAAATGTAGCTAAGAGAGGAAGAAAAGAGTGAAATAATGGTCATTGTTTCGCTCTTGTCTTCTTCTCTTGGCGTACAAGAAACGGACGCCCTGATATCATCAGTGTGAATGCAATGAACACAGAATAGATTGGAGTTAATAGATGAATATGATCACTTATTCGGATATATTGACTGTAAAAGTTGATAAACTTATAATACAGTTGAATTTTAGAGCTTTACAAATTTAGAGCCAAGGTAAATTATTGTTGCCATGAAATGTTTTGTGGGCCTTTGTTTATTCAAAAGAACACTCTTGGAGGCCACTGGCGGCTAACGGCCTATCTTATAATTTATTAGTTTGCAGAGCTTGGCTGTATGGCCCTAGTGTTGAGCAACACCATGATGTTGGCTCTGCTGTTCCGCTGGAGCTGCAATATCTGGTGGCGTGGTTGTGGTGTCTCAAAAGGGGAAGGAACATCAAAAGGGAAAGGGAGTGAAGGTAATTATGGTGGTCCATGAACCATGTTACAAAAAGTATGAGACCAAACCATTAGCATGGGATGTGGCAGGTTTTGTATCCCAAAGCCAAAGGAAACAAAACAGGCTTGTCTTAAAAATATCAGGGAAAAATGAATCGTACCATTTTAAATTTAGGCGGTTTTTTTTTACACCTCTTAACTATTAAAATTTCGTAAGTATGCTTAACTACTTAAAAATTAAATTATATTTTCTCAATTATAAAATTTAATAATTATATCTTTTTAAAACATGAATGAAAAACATGAATGAAAAATAAAAGGCGAAAAAAAGCGAAAAGCAAGGAGAAAGAAGGTCATATCAGGGTTTATATATATATATTGAGTAAATCATACTCACGTTTTTCCTAATAATTGAACATGACACTATATTATTTATTAAAAAGATTACATTTTACCCCAATAATATAGTCTAACTAACATAATATATATAAATACAGACTAAATATAAATAATAATAAAAAATTTAATTATGGGTCTCACAGATTTTAGTATTATAATAACTTTTTGAACTTGATTATATATGTTATGATATAATTATTAAAATTAATTTTTTATTCTTAAACTTAGTTCTAATATGGTTGTTAATCATTAATTACAAATATTAGACAATTTTTTTAAATACAGTTTCATTTATTAAAATAAAACTAAATTAAATTAAAAAGAAACATGTTAACTATTTTTTTATGGAGTCTCAATTTTTTCCATCAATGAATTATATTCTTTTAATAATTTATAAATTGGGATATCTATATAATAGAGTTTTTTTTTTGGGTGATCTATGTAGCAGAGTTTAAATCTATACTCTTACTACTAACGGTAAGATTGATGGATAGTTATTATGGTAGGTTAGGTTAGAAGTTGTCAACCACTTCTAGTATAATATTACTTTACTTCAAAACAGATATATGTATAGGTATTGTTATTTTATTTAATTTAAGAATGCAGTATTTTAATTATTAAATTCAGTATGGGAATGCTACATTCATATTATTTTTGGCATAAAAAATTTACACCTAATAGTGTGGATTATTAAATTTATAAAATTTGATAAATTTAATAATTTAAATTATGAATAAAAAAATTAATAAAAATATAATTATGAAATAGTAAAACTCAATTATGCAAAACCTAATAAATCAATATATGATGTCAATTAATTATAAGAAATACTTAAAAAAGAAAAATTGAGAGTAGCATTTTTCTTCCTGTAAAGACCCATAGGCGGACCTACGTTGCAGGATAGGGGAGCAAACGTTACCATTATCTTTTCTAAGTTTTAATATTATATCTTTTTTTACATTATTTCTTCTGGTATAGGCAAAACCTCCAAAATGGTCGACATGCAAGATCGTATGAGGTTTAGGGCCTTAATCATCAATTCTCAGTCATCAATATGCATAGAGCCCGATAGAATATTTCAATGAAGCGATGGCACTGGCATTGATGATCCTTAATCGCACAAAGTAGATGAGAAAAATCATTTCAGAAATATTGCCATGCTACAGAAGCACACGAACCGAACTTGTATGCTTAAATGAATTTTTACGTCGAAAATCATGCGCCATGCGCTTGGGTAGAGCACTAGCATTTGGACTATCAAGTCGTGGTTGTCAAGACTAGTAATACCACAATAAACATGAGTTTCGTTACACTTCAATTTCAACAGTTATGGTATTTCGACGGTGGTAATTCTCTATTGCAATACTCATTCTGCGATGACACTATTATAATGATATTAGCACCGACTGTTTTTACAATAAATTTGATAACACTCACTAAATTTGACATTTTTTTACAAATACCACCGAAGATTTATAAATAAATCCTTCTACAATGTTATCCAAATCCCTTACTACTAACCTACTTTTAATAGTTTACAGGTAACATTTCAAGATGAAATGTCAAGCCACCACATGTATGTAAATGATGAGAAGTTGGATATTTCTACAGGAGGTATTCGGTTCAAACTTTTGTGCCGCGAAACCTGTTTAATCCTGTCAAACTAACTTCAAATTTCAAGGGTTTGCTTCGGAGCTTTTAGACGTAACAAACTTGCTTTAAGATCACAACTTTGATGCTATCAGGCAGCCGCTATAAACTTCTAGTTCTAGAGATTTTTTACAATTTGCATAATAAAATGAATCGCATTAAGCTTTACAGAAAGGTAAAACATTTCTTAGAATTGGGTCAACTCCAAACTCATCCGAGGCGAATCCTATCACTGCTCTTGTTTAATGTACAATGTCAGCCCCTGAACATTATCATAGGAAGGAGAAAACAAGTCAATCATCAACGCATTGCTTGTGTATAACCAATATACTAGAGTCTAGAGTAAATGGTTGAATTATTGGATCTGCGCTGCATAGTTTAATCATGTAAAGTTTCTTTCCACGTTAGCACCAGTATATTGCGAAGAAATCTTTCTGTACAAGTCACCCTCACACAACAATGATATATCTTCAGAAGACAAAATCATTCTACCACTGCTCAAGTAATGTCCAGCACCCGCCACCCTGCACGAAAACATGCAATTAAGCAAATATTAGCAGGATACCAGATTAAGTTTAAAAGTCAACCGGAAGGCAGAAAATAAATTTGCTTCACAAACATATACCTTCGTCTTCTTCTCATCTCAACGCCTTGTGATATGCGGAAAGCTTCTGCACTTGAAATTTGGCGCAATGAAGATACATATTCATAGAATGCAACACCTTTCATTGCCAAGGATAATCTTGCGGGAACAAGGGACTGGATCACGTTGAACAGAGATGTCTTCATTTCACTGTATTGCGGACTCTCAAAGTAAGATTGACATCGAAGCATACGCCCAAAAAAGATAGTACAGTATTACTAGAAAAAGTCTGTCAAACAGGTGATTCATTAAGAATAGATAATAAGAAACTTTCTCAAGTACAGTGAAATTTATTAACTTCCAACATTTTTTGCTTACTCTAACAATTTTTAATTCTATTATATCTTCTCATTCATTATTAAAGAAGACAACAATGAATTCTACTACATTTTTTTTCTTAAAAAAAAAAGGTGACAAATTTGAAGATTGCATTTTTAGGTGTGCGTTGGCAAAATATATAGTAATACCAGCAGTAAAATTGAAAGCAACAAAATATAATAATATTATTAAAAAGTAAACATTGTAAACAATAGAGGTTTCAAGATTGTAGATCAAACGAAAAGTTTGGGGTTCCGCTGGGGGATACAGGTGATTAATTATTTTGTCAATTATTTAAGTTTTAAAGTTAATAACAATGGTGAGACACGTTTTCCTGAAAAATATAAGTTTAACATTGGTAGAATGGTAATGTCGAAGTAAACAAAATTTCCTGAATAAAAGACCTGGGGAATAATTATCATCTCTGCAATTTGGTACAGCTGTAAAACAAATGTCGTGGAATTATGTGCACTAACTATAACGTGGAAACCAAGGGAAACATACCTCTTTAGCAAATGAATTCTTGGCTCGTTCCCCTCTAATCCCTTTACAACATGGGCAATTATGCTTTTTGTCAGGTCTTGTCTTGATAATTTCCCCAATGCCATAACATCAGTTGTAGAAGCCAACATCTCTGAGGTTAAATCCAACCTGTTCTCAAAGCCGTACTTTGATCCCACATCCGCTATGTGTTTAGCATAAAAACAAAATCCATGTGCGGCAACAGTAGACATCATCATTTGCTCATCATAACAGCTAAATGTGGGTTCATCAGAAAGGAACACTGAGGGTTCCAAAATATCCTGCACATTCATTATTTTTATAATGGAAAGTATTAGTACAATACAAGAAAGAAAAAGTTGGAAACTTTCATTGCTGCCACAGAAGATACTTACACTTTGTTTTTGTCGGTTATTATGAACCAACAAGTCGGCTTCTGAAATTAGATTGCTCATCCCACAAGCAAGTTTAATGACTTCAGAAGCACCTGGTTGTTCTGTAGCAAACTGTCTTAAATCTGTTTCACAATCACGAAGATTCCTCCACACATTTTGTACCATATCTGTTTCCACTGATTGACTGGGCTCAATAAAGTTGGACTTCACTTTGAAATCAACTCGACTGCATTCATCCATTACATTAAACACAGTAGCAGTTTCCATAGTTTCGTCTAGAGAGTCTTGCACAGCCTCTTTCTGAATCTGAGAAGAATCTGGAATTTTGGTATTCAACAACAAATCTGAATCCTTTCTTAATTTGGTTAAGCGCTTACAAACACTAAAGGAAAATGGTATCAACTCATTATTCACAGAAACTTCTACAGAATCAGCAAGATGGCCAGAAGACACTGCTCCAGACATCGTCTCAATTCCATTCTCAATTAAAGTCTCAGGAACAAATGTTGATTCTGGCACACAAGATATATCTGATGATTTACATGTTTCATTTAAGCACATATTGTCAGCCGTCTCTGTAGATTTACAATGTTCTGCCTCCAAATCCTCCAAACCAGAACAAACAAACCTGTGAAATGATGGGCTTTGATTTAATGGAAACTCAGATAGAGATTTGATGTTGTCTTCCATGGGTTGCCCCTTGTCAGTATCGTTACATGTGCCTGGAGCATATTCATTATTTAAATCTTCATCCTCAGAATCAGAGGACATCACTACAAGTCTTCTTCGAACCTTTCGCTGAGAAGATGCAACAAGCAGGCCAGAAGAATTGGAAAACTCAGAAGGAGGATTACATCGAGTGTCAATCTCAGTGCACTCCATAACAGATCCATTCCTTTTAAGCATTTCTACCTTCTTGGCCTCTATGCAATCGGCCCCTTTATGCTGCACACCTATATCATTTTGCCTTTCACTGATGTCAAATTCTTCCTCAACGAACCACTGCCCGTTAAAGTTTTCTTCCATTATGGTAATTGACTTGTCAATTTCCTTCTCAACTAGTTCAGATAACTGAGAGGGAAAATCCCAGGGTAATATCTTGGGCAGTATCTGATGGCCAACCTCCAGATCAAATGGAATTGAGCCATAAGCTGTCTGGACTTTTCTGTCTGGACAGTAAAGAATAAAATCCTAAGTACTTTCATGCCATTATAATGGTAACAAGTTAAATGAGAAATTGTTCATATCATCATGAGAAAAAGAAACTATTAGAGTTGTTAGTTTGTTTGAAGCACCACGAAATAAAATAATTTTTCCCCAAAAAACAGCAAGGGATAGAAAGAAAGAAAAAAAGATACCCCCAACCCCCCCTGCACACGCACATGTGACAAAAGTTCAATTTATGTTGTTGGCTTTCCAGTTGTCCTTGCATGACTTATCTTTACCTCCATGTGTGGTTGTTCCCACTTTTTAGATCTTTCTCCACTGTCAACAGTTGCATGTAATAAGAAACCTTCATTTCTGGTGTACATGTTACATATTATTACTAGTACTAAATAAATATAAAAGCAGGACTCTTAACAGTACGAGAATAATTGATTCTATTAAAATTTTAAAGGCTATGATTTTCTTATAGTATAACAACACCAGACAGTTATAAAACAAACATGCACATATCCAATAAACGTATGCTGTGTGGCACACCTTTTCCAAATCTTTCAATCTGAAACCAGAACTGAAGATGCATTATGGTTTTACGAATATCTCCATCACAAGACTGAATAAACTTCTCCAGTAGAAAAGGATGGATGTTGACTCCTTCTGCAACACAAACCTACAGTTCATTAATAGAATATATTAATATAATTTTGAATTCTTCACCTCTTTTGGGGAAAGGGGGGTGGAGAATGCTTGAGCACATACCATGTACAAATGGCCAAGTAAATCCATTGGTGATGGCAACAAAAAAGACACATGTAGCCTTTTTAAATTATCTGGCAGACCAGGATTATTACCTAATTTACAACAAAAAATTTGTCCATTAAAACTGAACACATGGATAAAAGCTATAAGTTGAGCAACAATATGTTATTCTTAAAAAGTCATCTTACTGTTGCTGGTCAATATAATTGGACCCTTTCCAGTCTCGGCAATCTGTTGTATGGCAGCAATACATCCGCGATCTTCAGGATATAGGACGTCGACATCCTCAACAAGAATTAAAGTTTGGACTTTATCATATGTAAATATATCTTTTTTGCCCAGTGACCTCTGAGATGTTCCATCAGGGCTGTGAGCTTCATCATCTGATATGGGTATCAGTTCAGTCACCCCATCATTCAACTTCTCATTTGGTTCACTACTATGCAAAGACGGGGCTGGTGGTAATTCCATGTTTTTTTTCTTCCTTGATCTCACAGTATGTTCCACCCTGAAAGCAGTACACCATATAAGACATACTATCATGGGACAGCTTCACAGAAAGGGCTGCTGTAGAATGTAACTAGATTCCATAAAAAACAACTATATTGAATTAACACTGTGTAACAAGATGTTCCATACTCTATTTCTTTCCATAGACCTACTTTATTCCTTTTCCATCCATTGGTAAACAATGTATCTAAGAACCAAACCAGTCCTGAGTCAAAACCTTATCACCTAAGAAATCTAGGGAGACCAATAATGCTTAGCTCACACTTGTCTTTATAATGCCTATTTGCTCACTGTTCTAAACATGTAAAATGTGGTTTCCCCCTCTTCCACTGGTTAATAGAACGAGTAGAGCTTATGAATCTCCAACTACTGACATAATGACAGCATACAGAAAACTTAATTGACATTGCATGTGTTCCAAGCCTTTTTCTATCCAGTATATAGTCTTAATAATCCCACACCATTTCTACTAGAGAATAGACATCCACAAGTTCAATGAACTACTGCTTTCCTGTGACAGATGAAGGGTGCCTCAAACAAAAGGAACAACCGAAATAAGCTAAAATATATTGCAGGAAAGCAAAATGTGTACAGTCAGATAAAATTACTCAGCTCTAAAAGAATTTAACTGTGAGAGTTATCAGCAAACACTGACAGGACAAATTAACAAACCTTTTGAACCCAAGTGACCCAAGAGCATCTCCAAAATACTGCTTGACAGCAGTCCCATTTCGACAATCTGATGTATTTAGCTAGAGAGACAACACAACTCACAAACTTCAGTATATTTGGCTATATTCATGAAAAATAATACAGATATATGAAACTTTTTAAAAAGGAAACGTTTCAGCAGTCAACAGAGTTGTTGTCTGTAGACAATTAAAAAATGCTGATATGAGTGTGGGATATACAACACGTGTCTGTTTCCTGAAAACTTTCTATTTGAAATTAGGCCAGTTCAAATGGGCAGTGTAGGTAATCATTCCACCACTACAATCACAATACTTTTAACTATATCATAAGATGCATCAGGGTAATGAATAAAATCATTAGAATGTGGACCAGTCAAAAATACATAAAGAGCCAATATATTTTAATAAACAGTGATACCTCCAAAACCTCAAACCCTTGCTCTTGGGCACAAGCATATACAGCTGCAGACTTTCCACTCTGCAATATGACAGGCACACACATTAGCCACCAATATATACTATATTGTTTCCACTGAACATTAGATAAATATGCAACATATGATGATGATCTATGACTGTATTGAGCATATTCAAGGCTATAAACTTTAGAAGGCACAAATGATATTCTTCAGATTCTATACACAGATGTTTAATCACAAGATCTGAAAAAATCTGAAACATATAATTCCAATCAATGACAACATGACAGGCATACAATCATAAAAAACTAGATTGAATAATCGCTGAATTTTTCTAAATATTCAAAAAGAGGAAAACTGTTACATGAAAAGTAAAATAGAAACTGACGGTTATCATAGATGATCCTAAGACAGGAAAAGAAGTCAGTAATAACCCAAGCACAAGTAATAAGAAGAAAAGTGTAAGGCTATAGGCATAGCATTATATTTGCCATCTCGGAATTGTATGTGTGTGGGCAAAAGAGACTTGAAATTATTAGAAGTCAAGTCTGACTCAGTTTTATTACTATGGACCTAAGTAGACTGAAGGTCATCTCAATGCTACGGATTTTTCATTTTCATGGGTTATCAGTGACTAGAAATGCAGTGTAATCTGCTGATAATCATAATTTCTTTCATTCTCCAAAATTACTTTGGTAAGCTACAAATATTATGTCCCAGTCAGAAGATTACAAACCTTTGAAGTAGATTTTAATCAATTGAACAATCAAGATCATCAATCAATCCATGATCATATTATTTTTATTCTTTTGTTTGATTTATTACATTCTAATTCCCTCCAGATTTACCTCTTTTAAATGAGCAAAAGCATCATGTTCCTTTGACAAAAAGCAACACTTGAATAGTTTCTACAAGGTTAATTTTACGCAATTTCAGAAATCTACAACTATCTTCCTGAATGATGGTATTCTTCAATATATGCATAGAAGATTATTTTAAAAGCAAATTCATGTAAAGGAAGGGTATGCGACAATTTTAATAAAATTTCTACACACCCCAATCGGTCCAGTAATTAAAAGAACATTCTGCAGGCAGTCCTCATTGTTCATATCTTCGGACTCATAGTCACTATGAGAACAGTTACAATCTTCATCGTCATCTTGGATCTCACTTTTATCCCTGTTAGAGGAACCCTTCCTGCTTTGATAACGTCTTTCATGCCAAAGACGTAGCCAGTCACACAAAAAATTCACAGATTCATCATTACCACATACCTATAAACCCATGGAACAAGAAAAGCAGAATTCAGGGCCATTGACAATCAAAGCATGCAACTTAAATTTCAAAAAGATAATAATTGTTAGAGATATAAAATAAAAACAATTCATGAATCTCCACTTAACAATTTAAATTTTTGAGAGACTGGTTTCTTGACATGATATTAGAGCCTCTATGATTAAATGATCAAGTGTTTGATCCTCATCACTCCATAATCAAAAATATGTCCACACATTAAGCCTAAAAAAAAGCTTTTGCGTGAGGGGCTGTGTTAGAGATATAAAATAAATCCAATCATGAGTCTCCATAGAATAGCTAAACTTTTGAGATGACTGGTTCTTCAATAATAATAACAATAACAAATACAAAATTTCTGACCTCAAAGGCCTTTGTTGGCTTGTATTTGTATGTCCATAAGCTGCCCTGAGCCTTGTCTTCATAACTATGGTAGTATGGCCTCATACTGCAGTGCAGAAAATAAACCTTGCTGTCAATAAATAACATTACATAGCCAAGCCTATGAACGTTGGACTGAAATGGGATGTAATTTTTTTTTTAAAAAAAAAAAAAGCGACAGAAACATAACTATATCCACTATAATTTTTTTTGTCATCAATATATCCATTATAATGATTTCATTGTTAAACTGCCAAGGGAACCCGTGCACACCAGGACCATAATCCCAAAAAACCCTCTAGGAGGGAACAAAAAAAGGCAGCACAAATACATTTCTATCACCAGGAAACCATGCCTATCAAGATACAGGCACCATAGATGATCTCTCACAATTACGTTCCTTTAAGCCAACAGATCACAAATAAAATGAGTAATCAGAACCTATGTCTTTCATTGACATAAGATTTTTTTAAAAGTATGATCCTAACAACAGTTTAATGACTAGAATGATGCATCATCCCTGACTTAGCACTTGTAGGTGTAATTTTAAATACAAGTACATAAATATAAAACTAAAAAAGAGGGGAAGAGAAAGAGTAGCAGGAGGCAGGAAATCTTCCACTATGTCATCAATTAATCATGCTAAAAATATTCATTTGCTTAATGAGTTGATATTAAAGCTATTTCACAATCGACCTGGGGTTCTAGAGGAAGCATTCTTCTGAGTCTTGACCCATAAGCTTCTGGGAATCTCTTTGATACTTTACAGAACAGAAAATGAGCAAACTTTCTAAAGTTCAACTAATTCATAAAATTATGTGATGACATTTTTAAGCAATATCCTAAAAAGATGTTGTAAGCACTGCCTAGCAAAAATGACGAGAAGCAATCTTGAAGAACCCAAAAAATAGTTAAATACACGCAATTGAGACCAGTTACAGTTATCATCTCCACAACATCATATCCATCATCCAGGCATTCCAGTAAAGCTCTTATACTTTTCTTTTTTATTTAATTTGAAATTAGAGGTATGCTAAAAAATCTTCATTACTTTAAAATAAATTATTAAAAAATTTTAAGACTTCGTTTTTTCTCTGACATCCCTTCTTTTGTGAGTGTGTGTGTGTGTGTATGTGTGTTTGTGGATTTTCAAACTTGTATCTTTTCTGGGCTGTTTACACTTCACACTATTTTGCCACATGTGACCTTCCTGGCAGTTAAGAGAGGTCTTAAGGTCTTCAGTTTTATTCATTGCTGAAGATAAGCCAACAAAAGCTAGCATAATAGCTTTTAGCAGCATTTGTAATATAATGGATAGATGCATGATAAAAAAATAAACAATTTTAAGATTAAGACAATTGATTATGCTAGATTAGCATATCTTCTTGCCATGAAGATGTTGTATGTGAATCATGAATGTGCTAACCTTTCTTGAAGAAACCTATTCTGTGGCTCAGTATCTAACTGTCTGAAAATGCCAGCTTGCCCAGAAAAAATACCAACTTCATCTACCTCCAAGTCCTGACAATAATATTTTGCCAAAAGTTATAGATCATTGGGTCAGATGAGAATATATTTCCCCCTTGAAAGCTTTCTTTATCCTTCATTTTTTGGGGGTTATTATGGACAGAAGGCATTTGATTTCATATACAACAAACATATACCCTTGTGGCATCTTCTGGTGTCTGCAATATTGTTTGGCCACTAGCTAGTGTATTTGAGGATGCTGGCAACATTTCTTGCAGATTTTGTGTCTGCATAGCAAGTTGATCTGAACAAGACAAGCCATTATGACAGATTGAAGCATTGGAGGGATTCAACGTACTAGGAATCTTATCAAACTTTAAGGATTCAAAAGAACACTCCAAAACAGATGAAGTTAAACTTTCCAGGCCATCATTTTCATTAGTAGCCTCCCCCAAAAACGTCCAGTTACTCCAGTCCAAGAGTGAGACTACATCCTGCATAGAAGAATTATATGCTCCAGTCAAGCAAGAGGAAATTACAGCAGTTAAATTCCAGTGACCTAGGAAATGCATGTCACCCGCCTTTCATTGTAAGAGTAACAACAAGCAAAGACAAAATTGCCATACCTGAGTATTTTCAAATACATGAATAGGACCACAGGTATTTCTTCCAACATTACTCTCTAATGTGCAAAAATTATGAGCTGATTCAGCTGACTCCTGAAATTTCTTACCCACTTTCCATGATGAAAAAAATGGATGCATTTGCCGTCCTGCAAACATCCTTGAATTTTCCTGATTTAAACATAACGAGAGAAAGAGTATAAAACAACGTCCCCACACACTAACAGGTCACACATTACAAGTAAGCAGAGATTTTGCATAACTCAAAAGCATACGATGATTATGATCCCTCGTAAGACAAGGAAAAATAAAATAAATGTGTAAGGACAGCAGCTGATGAAATGAGCAAAGAAAGACGTGTACAACAAAACCAAAATAACGCAGGCCACCGAGTAGAAAATCTAAGTCACAAACCTCAGCTGACAATTTTGCCTCTAACCGCAAATCAGGGATGGGTGCATCAGACTGTGCCAAATCGGCCAGCAATTGACGCGAACTTGCCCCCTTAATCCCATTAGCTGATACATTCTTCTTTGGCGTACTGTTCTGCTGCTGCTTATCCCTCTGCCGGTTTGAAGGAAATTAAAGAAAAAAGTAAATGACAAATTTTAGTATTCAAAAACTTCCAAAATTTTCAATTCTCTGTTCAGTCTCAATACAGCAAATACTCTACTTTTGCTACGATATCAATGGCAGACAAGCAAGAAAGTTGAACAGAATAGTAAATTATTCTATTCCTATGCAATGCAGGCACAATGCTAAATTCTCACGCTTAATTCCTTGTTGCGCACAAAACAAAAGAATGGTAAAACAATTGAATAACGTCAATTTCACCTTAGAACCTTTGGTTCGAGGAGTAACTTTTCCTCTGGATTTCCTCTTCTTCTGGCTACCACTTGCACAGCAATCTTCTTCTTCTTCTTCCCCTGGTTCATCCTCACGACAATCTTTATCATCGTTTGCATCGGCTTTGTCGTCGGGTTCTTGCGGTTTTTTGGGAAACAGAGTCGATTGGACCATCCTCCGGCGAACGTTCCGACGCTTCGGTGTGCCGGTATTACAGGGACTAAGGTCCGTTACGGGGCCGTCCATTACAGCAGAATTACTCAAGGAATTGAATTGAATTCAGGTAATTGATCAACTAGGGTTTTGGGATTCGGAGGTGTAGGAGGAGAGTGTGGACTGTTGCATTACGTGATCCGAATAGAGATTTTTTTGGGAAAATAGAATTTTGGAGGGAATGACGGCTTCCTTCCCGCCATGGGAAATTGGAGGAGTTTCGTTGGGGCCGCAGTCAGGCACGGGGCGGGGAGGGCTTGGTTTGTTACGTACTGATATATATTACGAAAAATCTATTATTATTATTCTTGCCACCTAACCACACTATATTATACTTATTTTTTTCTTTTATCATATGTAAAATCAAATACAAAAATCAAATAAATTTATTATAAACTCACAGAGGATAGTGTTACGATATTAATAAGTTCGGAGAAGGACTGTTCTCATGTAAATTTTTGTATAAATTCCTCACGAAATCAATAATGGTTGAGTATTTAATTTTTTTTATTTTTATTAAATACTATCCAATAAATATGATTATATATGGACATCAAGTTTCAGCTTAATCAATTTTGAGTAATGTTAAATTTACGTTTCTTAATTATATATTTTTATGTATTTATCAATTTAAAATTAAATTTAAATTGATCATAAAATTTATATAATTTAAAATTAATTTCAAATTAAGATTTATATGAAATATATAAAAATAAATATATAAATATAACATTAGTTTCATAATTTCATTGTATTTGATTAATTATTATAATTATATTTTATTTAATTTTTATAATATAAAATTTAAATTATTATACTTCTTAAATTTTATAAATTAAATTATAAAATTTAATTAATAAACAAATTAACATTAACTAATGCAAATTGATTTAAATAATAAAAGTTTAAATACCTTAAACAGATGTTAAACGAATAATACTTTAGATAAAAAAAAAAAGTAACATTATAAACTACATAATTTTTTGTCAAAAATATCTAATAATTGAAAAAAAATTATTAAAGTATTAGGCTAATCAAAACTAACTTAACTTCCAATGAACTTTAGTTCTTAAAGGTGATGGTGTACTGGACGCTTGTGTTCTCCCATACTCTCATCAAGGTAACTCGGGCTGATTGATGTGCAAATAGAGCTGCCAAAGAAGATTGCGGATTCCTAATTTTCACTTCCCTCCGTCCGGAACTTAGCTCTTTGTTTATGGTTGACCTTGCTGGGTAGCAGGCCGCGGTTGTTTGCGGTGCCTTGGTGGTGTTATCGTCGGTTTCTTCGGGCGTTTAGACCCGTCTTTATACAAGAAAAAGAGAAGAGAAGAGTGCAATATTTCTCTCCTAAGTCCAGTCAAACAAGAAACTCAAATTTCTTTACCCAAATTCCTAATAAAGCAGGGTATTCCAACCGTGAGAGCCTGGACGTGGGCCCCACCTGGCTGTCCACAATCTAAAAAGCAAACACCTAAATTACTAAAACATCCTCCACCCATGGTGCTTAGAAAATTCTTGTCTGGAAGAAAAATGGACAAAAACACTATTAAATTGATAAAATGCATAGAAAATTTGATAGATTTAATAGCAAAATGATTGAATCTAAAGATTCAAAACTTGAACGAGTTTCTTACATCAGATTTTGTTTGCTCATTTCTGCATTTTCAGTTAATTTTCCTATCTATTATTGTTCTAGTAGAAAACGTAAACATATAATATGATATGAATTCTATATGTTTTAAATTAAAAATTATTTATATAGTTATGAGTTTCTTTAATTAAGAGACAGCCTGTTGCATTATATAATCAGAATTAAAAGTTTTCAAATTACCAAAAAAATAAAGAATTAAAAAGTTTTCAAACCGAAAGCGAAAATTGATGTATAAAAAAAAAAAAAAGTGAAAATTGGACCAGGGACAAAGCGGTCCAACAATACACCATTGCTCGAAGCTGCACGATCACCGGTGTTGTCTTGGTCTTGTTCACCTTATGCGGCAACACTCTGCCTCTCCAGTTTTAATTCCTTTCTATTTTTAACTTGTCTTTTCCCCGGCGATCTTCCCTCTGTGGCTTCTGGTTTCTGGGTGGGGAAGAAGAACACGCAGAAACCCTAAACCCCTGCAACTTTTTCTCTGCGCTTCTCTGTGTAAGTGTAAAATTTCATCTTTTAGCTCAAACTTTTGTTATAGACCGCAGCTCCCTCGACCTTCCGTCGTCTTGCTGGAAACATCCTTTAGTAAGCAAGCCACATTCTACCCTCTTGCGTAAATCCCCAAATCCGCTAGGTTCCTATTTAAGGTCGAACGCAAAATCTTATTTTTGGGTGAGTTACAAAGGAGCTTCATTCACCCTTCTCTTGCCTCTTCGTACAACATTCTGCAAAAAAGTTTTTTTCTTTTACTTCGAACACTCTCCATAGCATTTACTTTTGGCTTTGCTTTCTCTTAAGGAGCGGAGCTAGTAAAAGCCATTGCCCTTAATGTCAAATCAAAAGATGCCCATTTTGCAAAGCAAAGTGCTCTTGCTGCTTTTGCAGGTTTTAATCAACGTAGCTCTAGTGAGCTGCAAATCCACAATCGAACCTTGCTCAAACTCCGACTCGTGCAATGCTCTGCTCGGCTACACTCTCTACACTGACCTTAAAGTCTCTGAGGTGGCCACCCTTTTTCAAATCGACCCTATTGCTCTTCTCACCGCCAATGCTATTGACATTTCGTACCCTGACGTTGAGCACCACATTCTCCCATCCCGTCTCTCCCTCAAAATCCCCATTACCTGTTCTTGTGTTGATGGAATCCGCAAATCGGTGTCGACCCATTACAAAACTCGCCCCTCTGATACTCTCTCGTCGATCGCGGATTCAATATACGGGGGTTTGGTTTCTGCTGACCAGATTAGGGAGGCGAACTCTATCACTGACCCTTCAGTGCTGGATGTGGGTCAAAACCTTGTAGTGCCACTTCCATGCACTTGCTTCAATAGCACCGATAACTCTTTGCCCGCAATTTACCTTTCGTATGTGGTGCAGCCAATTGATACATTGGCTGCAATTGCCGCGACATATTCTACTACTCTTACTGATTTGATGAATGTCAATGCCATGGGAAGCACAGCTATCAGCGACGGTGATATTCTTGCTATTCCAATTCCGGGTAATTACTGGTTCCCTTTCTGCTTGAAGTGCCTTTTTTTTTTTTCACAGTGCCTATGATGTATATGTACGCCCCTTCATATGTGCTTTTGTTATGAGTTTACACACGACATCTCTGTGCCCACTTCATGGGCTTTCCTGTTCTTACCTTCGTTAGTTTAATTTTATGAAGTTCTTGAATTGTTGCTACTATAAGTACACTATTCTTTGCCACTCAAGCATGAGCAATACCTTCCTTCATGCTATTATTACGTGTCCTATCGTATGCTATTCTTTACTTTTCCTGTTTCTCATTTTGCAGCCTGCTCTTCAAATTTTCCAAAATTTGCCTCTGATTTTGGCTTGCTTGTTCCTAATGGAAGCTATGCTATAACAGCAAGTCACTGTGTGGAATGTAGCTGTGGACCACGAAATCTGAAGTACTATGCGAATTTTCCTTTTTTTGGTTGCCCTCTATTCTTTTGTCGATCGTATATAAAACTATATTCTCTTTTTATGGAGGCTTATTGCTAACGTGTGTATTGGAATTCTCTGCAGTTTGTATTGTATGCCTGCTTCTCTGGCTGTTTCTTGTTCCAGCATGCAATGTAAAAGCAGCAATTTTATGCTCGGGAATGTTACAGTGCAACAGAGTAGTGCTGGTTGCAATGTTACTTCTTGTAGTTATGATGGTTTTGTTAATGGCACCATAATTACAACGTATGTTTATCCTGTGTGCAGCTGCTTTTCTTATTGAGATATAAACTGTAATATTATCTATTTTGGTGGATTTATCTTGAATAAAAAGCTTATTCAATCTTTCTTCACCATCCTGCAGGTTGTCCGCATCTCTTCAACCCCGATGCCCAGGTAAGAGCCAAATAGCTGTACACACATATATATGGATGTAGATGCTGAATGCATGCTAAAGAGACAATGTTCACCATCACTCCTTCTGGCCTAGTGTTAAGGACGCTGGCTCTGATGCTTAAGGCTTAGGTTCAAGTCGTCCCCGGGGCACTTGGTGGGGCTAAAGTTGCTAAACCTAGGTGACACTTGTTATGGATAGAAGTTGTTTCTTTGTTGAGTCTATGGATTATGATTCTCAAGTGGCTTCAACACTAGGAGGAATATCACATTTTTTTAAGTTTGGGCTCTATGCTCCCTGGCTGTTTACACGGTTATTCAAGGGTGCCAAAGAAGGGGGCAATTTTCATGTTCTAATTACTTGTCCCACTAAAACACAAGGAAACAAAAAGAGTTCTTTTGTGTTTTACTTTGCTTTTTGGCGATTTACTTACTCAGATGTCAGTCCACGTTCTGGGTTGATTTGGATGTTGATGGCGATGCTTCCATGTGATGTAAATGTAAATCATTAGATGAATACATTCAGCACTAAGTAGGGTCTTCATTATAATAGCTATATGAAATTGTTTTAATTCCTCAATAGAAGGTATTTCATTAAACTCTGAGAAATACAATGAACTATTTTCAGTCTTCATGTATTTTGTATTTCCTGACAAGCTTGTCTCTTGAGTCTAGAGTTTAAAATGCAGAAGCTAGAATAGGATAGAACTGATATCATATGGCATCATAATGCATATTAGAGTGATGACAGGAAGCTGTAGCCCTCTTGGCTTAGCTCAGGTAGGTGCATAGGTGGGGTTTGGATAATTGTCTTAGGATTGATTCCCAATTCCAAAATAAGAGAAAATTGATGACAAAAAGCTTCCTCTTCAGTTTTTGATCTGATATTAGAACTCCTACATTTCTGATGGTCCTTCTAACTGTATTTTAAATGATGCTGCAGGGCCGCAACAATTCCCTCCACTTATAGCCCCGCCTAATACTGTTACAAAGGATTCAGTGTTTGCTCCATCGCCATCACCTCAGTCAGAAGGAGCAGGTCCAACAACGCCCAGATCTTCGGTGGTGCCTTCAACAGGATCATTACCAGGATTCCCTCCTGCAAATGGCCCTATGAGTGGATTTGTTCCGGCTGCTTCTGCTGCTTGCTCCACGTTGAATCCGTTTTCCACTCTTACATCTGCACTATTGTTATTGCTTGTCAAGTTGATGCTCCCAGTGGCATTGTAATCTCTTCAATTTTGTGCCAAGATGGTGGGTTTTGTTCTGCACCGTTGCTCTGTTTGTCACTTGTGCCATTATCTATTGTAGAGTTACTGGTATTCATTTGTACTATTAAACTAATTTGTGAATCTATAAAACTATTTGCTTTTAGGTTCCATCAAACGCTTGGCCTTTATGTCTTTTGCGCGCTTTGACCGTACTATCTTGTACGTACCATGAGTTAGAATTGGTAATTCGACGTACAATCTGTTATCGATCATAATTGTGCCTCTAAGAAATCGCATTGCCTTAGGGGCCGATTCTGATAGTTTATACTATATAACCTGCTTCTACGTTATTTTCACCTGTTTTATTTTACGCTAATTGGCAGTTTACTCGACTTTCTTGGTTGTGCGAACTCTTGCATAACCTTTTATCATTTGATAGCAACTTTCTGTAGCATGGCGCAATTAAGAGGCGTGGCCTCTTAGAATTGTTGCTACAAAATGCTACCCTTAACTTGCTTCCAGTTTCATACATGAAAATGGTGGAGGAATATTCCCTTGCTTAGTGGGGTATGCTGTGAAGGTGATAACCACAGAGAAGAGAGGCTAGAATCTGGGGAATTTTCCGTGACACATGAATAAAATCTATCGAGATTCATGGATTTTGGAGATGAAGACCGCATTTAGAGAATACCATGCAAAGTAAATAACCGTTGGTGATAAATCATAGATTCAAATCTTCGTTGAATACATGGAGTATGATAATGATTTGAAATAATTTCCCTTCAATGGTTATTGGCTTGTGATCTATTCCCTGGAATGCAGTGCAATTCAATTTCTCACCTTGTTCAAATGTGGTTAGTCATTGCAGTGTATATGTTCCAGATATGCACGATCCCAAGAACAGCTTGAAGTAGCTTCTCTCACCATTCGAGTTCCCTATTCCAATTATTGGCAATTCCTTTCTTGAATAATAAGATCAGGAGGTGAAGTCCTGAGAAAAATCGTATGCCTGTTGCATGAGCATACATTCCCCACTTGATAGGTGTGTGCCCGGGTGGATTAGGATAAAAATTCGGTTGGATTGAATATAATCGGGTTTAAAATTTTTTATCTAAATTTAAATTATTATATGCATCAATTGAGTTTGGATCAATATCTAATCTTTTAGATTTGTAAAATGCATAACATTTAAAAATTACTGATTTTTTGTAATTTTTCTAGCATTTCTTTTCTCCCTCAAATGGTTAAATTTGAAATATTAGTTGAATTTACCCAAATTTACCTATACACCACCTAATCATGACATTTAAAATTAAAATAATTAATTGATAAAGAAAATAAGATAGCATAGGTAAAAAAAAATTGTTATTATTAACTTATATCTACAACTATAATGGCCAAACGATTTATTAACTCTCTTAATCATTTGTTTTAATATTTCAGTAAATTTCTTTTGTTGTATATTTAAAAAGAGGCAAAAAGAAAAAGTAAAGGGAGATCCTTCGGCTAAATTATAGTTAAATACATTTTTTAATTATTTGTGGTTAATTAGTAACAACTGAGTTAACCAATCTTACACTAAATTAACTTTTGAAATCAATAGTTCAAGTTACACTTAATTTTTATTTTTTTAAAGTTAAAAATAAAGAAAATGAAAGATAAAAATAAAATTAAAATAAAAAAGTAATGAAAGAAAACATTAACTCTATAATTTAAATTTTAATATAAAATAAAAAATTATAAAAAGATGAAAATATAATTCTTGATAAATTGTTACTTGTTAAAAATTTTATTTTTTTAAAAAAATATTTTTATTTAATTATTCTCACACAATACTTATCACAGGTATAATAAGTTTATTAAGTTTTAGTTTATAAAATTTAATAATTTAAATTTTATTATAAAAATTAAATAAAATAAAATTATAAGAAATCAAAAATTTTTATAAATATATAAAAGGTGGTCCAAAAATAGCAAGACTTTTTATAAATATGTAAAAAAAACATAGACTGGCGTCCAAAAATCCTTACGCCCTGTGAAAGTGCCAAGTGCCCACGTCCCAGTCTCAGCTTCCATTTCCCGCGAAATCTATTATTGCCAGCTGACCAATGTAAAAGTGCTTCATCCTCACAAGCACCTTAGTCATGGCTTCAGCTCCTTCAAAGCTCTATGCAGATTCCTGGCTTATTCTCTTTCACCAGCACCAAATGTAAACCTTCGCTTTCCCCCGCTGATATATGCGTTTGATTGTGTCACTGCAGATGATGTTAGCCTTCTGGTGGTCTCAGTAGACACGAATCCCCTTTTTTGGAGCACATTTTCTTTCTTGTTTTACGATTTCCTTTCTCATGTAATTTCACTGTTTGCTCGTAATAAACCCTAGGAGTTAAACAGTTTCGGTGTCATTTGAAAATTCTTTTTGTTCTACCCAGGTGCTTGTTTTTCTGAATTTAATCTTGGTTCATAACCAACTTAACACCGGATGCAATTCGTGTAGCTACATTTACGATTCGTCTTTGGATAGTAATCATGATTCGGGAACCGGAAAAATGCCGAAGTTTTATGCTAATTTGTAGCAGAAATTGGAGGGATTTGTTGCAAGGGACGAGCAATTGAGAAAGGGCGAGGCCCAGGGAGCCATTGCATCTTCGCTGCTATCGGGATCATTGTCCGTGGCCCTATGTTGTATCCTATGTAGTCTTTCATTTTGCACTGAGTGAATGTGCTGATCAGATGCATTGGTATATCTTGGAAGTTTTTTGAGTTGTGCGGATGACACTCTGTTTTTTTTTTTTTTTTTTCCTTCTTTGCTGTTTAGGAGTTTGGTCGTCAGTTTCATCACTGCTCTTGATAGGGAATTTCATTTGCACAATTGCACTGAAATAATTCAACGTTACTTTAGACTTGTAAGTGCACCCGTGAGATGCTTGTTTGACCTGATTTGCTAATCAGACATACAGAAAGTCTTTCGCGCAGGACCGCTGCATACTCAGCCTCGGGTGTGTATATGCATGTCTAATCGTGAATTTATTCTGAGATAGAAATTTTTTAGATAAATGCTAATGGTACGTGGGGGGAGGATGCTCTCCCAGGTACAGTAACAAATTTTTAAGTGAGAGAAAAGTTAGAGAGAAAATGTGAGAAGTTGTATTATCAGAGTGTAGAGCTTATTTGTACCTGTAACATTACCAATTTTTTTACCTAAATATATTAAATTACACCTGTATTATAATGGGTACTTTGTGGGGTGTTTGGATAGTTCTTTCGGAATTTGTAGTAGAGTACATTTACTTGTAAGAACATAATATGTACATAGTACAACCTTGCGGTGTTAGTTAGTGTTAAGTTAGTACAAATTTCAACCTTGTTACATTTACCATGCTGTAACACATTATCAATAATCATTTGAGCAGCTTCGTATAGCATTAAGCAGTTTGATTCAAGCGTAGTGGTAAGTCAGGGAAAAGTCAGGGACAAGGTGGTCATTGGGGAGGGGGTGTTGGCTCTTTCACACACTTAACTTCTTTGGCTCTTTGATGCCCTTAAAATTGAACATAGTGATGATAAATGTTGAGTTAATTTGACATCTGCAAGTTATTTGTTTACTTTTTTTTAAATAAAAGATTTCGTGTCATCTTCAATTATTTGGTGATCCAATCTGGTTTAGATAGTTCAAGTTGTAACCGGATCTTGACATATCGTTGACCTTTAACTGATTTAAACTGAAGTATAAGTTTTCCATTTGCCAAACACGTTATTCATAAGTCATTGTTGGTTTAGATGACATTTAGTCATTGCTTTGTTGAAGTAGTCCATATTCTGTTTGTATTTTTAAATGTTACATTATTTCTTTTTTCCAGCTTGATTATATTATTTTTCTTTCCATTTTGAAGTATTAGAATAACTATTTATATCTACTAGTGTATGTGGCAGATTTTATGTTTGCAAGGATCCCCAGATGGACCAGAACAGTATGTTCCTCACTTCCTTGTGATCTTTATATTTAATACATTCATTTTTTTTTTTATTAAACTTTTAGTTCAGGTACTCTTTCCATTTTTTCCTGTACATGGCAATTATGAATGCAATATTCTCTGCACAGCATTCTTCAGTATGCACCCATGAACTTCACTTTTATGTACAAACAAACTCAGCCAACGTCTATTTTCTATTGGTTAAAGTGAAATCTGATAGATCTCATTCATACTAGTCTTTTATCTGTTCTGTATTTTTTTTCTTTAAAAGTTTGGCCAAAATCTACCAATTTGTATTACTTCATGGTCTTCTTAAGTCCAAGAAATGTCACTCATATTATCCTATTGCAGGTTCCCATAGATTCTTGTTATATTGGTTCGAACAATTCTGCATTCCTCCAGCAGGTAGTTAAAGTATGCATATTGAATGATTTGGAGTTGGAGACTATGTAGTAATGCTTGATTGACTTTAGTAATTTCATTTGATGTTATTAACAACAGGCTTCCTACATAACTGGTGGCATATATTACACTCCCCAATTGGATGGGCTTTTTCAATATCTCTGAGTAAGTTGTTCCTTTGATTGGGCATTTTGAAGTAATGGCATGATTTTATATGTAGTTTATTACTTTGCTCTTACAGTTCAAAATTATTTAGTAGTCTGTTTAATTTCAAAATTTTAGAAATGCATTATTGTGTTCAGCTGATTTGAAATTGTTCTAAATCTGATGAAGAACATCTAGAAAACAATCATTATGCATCTATTATTGTTTGCTCAATGCTGATTTTTCTGGGTTCTTTCTGTCTTTGTTGTCTGAAATTTTTGTTTGAACTGCAAGCTCTACTGGTGTGTAATGTTTATTGATTTCGTAAACAATGTTTGGGAGGCAAATCTGAGCCATAAATTGAGATGAGTAGAAGTATGACACTTTGCTCAAAGTTCATAACCTGACTTGAGTACACTTATTATTTGCACCAAGTGACCTTAGTATCTGTTACTTTGGCCGTAGGTGCAGTTCATCACTCTTCAAATTTTCTTCTTTTGTCTCAAAAAAAAAAAAAAAAACACTTCAAATTTGTTTGATAACCTGGGCATTTTTTATAATTCAATGTTTTTGGAGTCATGGTATAATATAAAAAATTCTGGTCACGGCAAATGAAGACATCAAATCATCAATGATTTGTGACATATAAATTATAAGCTGATACTGGTGCTCTTTCTTAAACATTTTTTTGTGGTAATATTCTTCAATAAATTAGAGGTTTAGATCACAACATTGGATTATGTGATCTTTTGTATTAAGATTGTGGAAAGATTTTTATCAAGCCTAAAGTTTAGATGATTTATGAGCAATTTGAAATGGCAGCATTTGGAAATGGGTTTTCTTTCTTTATTGACTTGAATGTCCATATAAAACATGTAAGAGAAATGAACGAAATGCTCTTTCACTGTCACGTACTGATAGAGTTAAGAGCAAAGATCAAACTCAAAGGAATTATTATTGATGATAGTAGGTAGAGTACAGAACGAAATAGAGAACCAGTGGCTCTAGCCTCCCCAGGACTAATGCCCCTTGCTGAGAGAAAACAAATCTCCAGCCCAAAGCTGACGCTCTAATTCTCAACAATACAATCCAAATGCCTACCTCCCCCACTCATTTCCCCTATATTCCACTCATGCGGCTGTGGCTATCCCTTAACACACACTCACTCTCTCTCCTCTAACTGTCTTGGGTCCCACAAAGTTTTTGGCTCACAATACCTTCCACTCTTTTGGGCCAGGCTCGCTCCTACTAGCATGGTCTCTAACATGTACCTTACTTTGCTGAAAGGAAGTTGTTTCTGTTCCATTATATTTGTCGCCATGAACTTAGTTTTCAAAGAGGAGGAGACAGCCAGTTGCTGTACATTGCTACTTAAGTGACAAAACTTTATTTGGCCGTGATTGGTTAAAGATGGGCAGTTTGTTTTTCAATTGCAGTGTGTGGCACTAGGTATTTTTTTTTTTTTTATTGTAGCATTTTATGGATTGGGACTGAGTGCTCCAGGTATTCATGGTTGGTACCATTTGGTTTAGGAAGACTCCTGATCAGAACCTATGCAGATTAGTTTTGAATGTAATGGACTGAACTAAACTGTCATGGAGAACCAAACCAATCTGTTGGAGCCATGGATTGCTGTGGTTCATACTACCTGGTTGTTTGCATCAGCATAAAAATTAGGCTCAATCTTTGAATGTCATAATTGGACTGCACGCTTTGGGCTTCCTTTGTTTTATGTAGCTCCTGAAAATGAATGAAAGGATTGACTGATGTTTTTCTTTTTAAGAAACAAGATATTTGACTAGATAATGTGGCAAATGTTCGCAACTAATTTAATAACTGACTACAATGATACAAATATCTAATACAGTTGGTGTGTAGTTCACATTGGTTCATAAAATTCTGAACTATTGAACTGAACCACACCTTTGAAAATTGGCCTCTGACTGGGACCGTTAGCAATCTGCTTGCTCTTTGGAATTAAGCAAATGATCAGATTCCTTGTTTTAATCAAGTTGATTGGGTTAGTAGGTCACTAAGACCCCTATTGAATGCTGACTTACTTCAACTTCTATTGATTTATTACACGTCTAGAAACTAACGAAGGATACTGTCAAAACTTTCATAATTTCTGAATAACTAGAATTAGTGTGTTGATATATGCACACTACTTGTTCTGTCTTATTGAAGATCCACCATAGTATTTTAGTTGCAGTTAGATCTCTTTGCTTATCGTTTCAGTATCCATTTTATTCTCACATTAATTTTTCTAGGTCTATGTTGGCCATTCATCCCATTGTTATCATCAAATCGGTTTGATAGATAATCTGTTTGTCTTAACATTGGCATTTTGTTATGAAACTGATTATATTTTAACCTTGCTTATGCAGACGGTCTTTGCAACTGATTTGCATTCCCGTGCATTCTTACAGCTCCCTAAATCTGCTGGTGTGGATTTTTGTGCCTCGTAAGTTATTCCTTTACTAGTATAAGGTTTTTCCTTTTTTAAGTTTCCTATTTTCGTTGCTTCTTCTTCTTATTCTTCATCTTCATTTCTTTTTTTTCTTTTTTGATTGGCAAAAGGAAGTTGAAGGTACAAGGCTATTTATGAGTTTGTTCTGTAGGTTGCTTCTGGATACAATATGGTGGAGACATTTAACTGTACATTGTCCAAATCTTTGTTTTAAAAGATAAAACAACATTTCTTTTTGTTTTCTCCCATGTTGATTGGGTATCCCATGGCTGTCCTATATGGATAATATTTTTTATTTATGCACCCTGGACTTCCATTGATAGTCATTTTTGTTCTTGACGAACCACACTACTGGTCTTCAGGGTATTTTGCATGTACATAGTAAAGGATTACGTAGACTCAGGAGGGTCTGTAATAGTTAGTTTTCTTGGGTTGTGGGGCTTTTAGTCCCCGTTACCTTACCAAAAAAAAAAAAAAAGCACTCTTAAACTCGAATTTCACCAGATAAAGAAACTGAAGGCAACTTTCAGATATGCCTTCCATATGTATGAGTAAATGAAAAATGACTTGGGTTGAGAATCCAATTCCTTTCTATAATGTATGACAAGTATAATTTTAATGGACTAACACAATTGATGTGATGTCAAGCTCTTTACACCAGCAATTTTCTTTTGTTTGTGAATTTGAGACTACATGAGATCTGCGCCAAGATAATTGTATTAAACTTGCAGGTGCTTCTGCCATAAGCAAACAATTGACATGGGCTATATATGTTCTGTATGTTTGACCATATTCTGCGAGCATCACAAAAAGAGTTCAACCTGTGGGTAAGTGCTTATTTCTTCTTTCTTTATATTGTGCCATTTGTCATTTTGTTGCTGTAAGCTTCTCAATGTATGACTGCTCATGTAAGAGCAATGCTCGTTGGTGGAAAATGTTCATTATTCATGTTGGAGTTCGTAGGAACAAGTTAAACTTTTACAGCAATCTTCCTCTTTCTATTGTATGTTTTTATGTTAATTTATCACTTAAACTTTTTTATGTTATCACTTAAACAAACTTTTTTATGTTATCACTTAAACTTAATTGATTCAAATATCTAAATTGTCTCTATAATTGAAATGTATAATTGTTAATAAAACTGACTCCTAAAACATAGGAATCAGGGATTCTGGATGTTTAGTTGTGGGGAATATATTTTTTTTTTCTACACAAATATTGATTTCATCCTGTAAAAGTCTGTGCAACCTAGATAATGAAGATGCTATCCAAATAAATTGTTTAAATGAGCTAGACAATGCCTAAAGTTTAAGATAAACGTCTTAAGCCCTCTTTTCTTGATAAATCTCATGATTACACCTATTGCCTCCAAGGTTACCATTTCATTCTATAACTTGACTCCCTATAAATTGTTCGCTATGATTATGTGCCGGCATGTGTTTGTGTGGATTGGATTGCTATATATAAAACATAGTCCACAAAATATATTGAAAAAAATGAAAGTTGCCATTCAATGGAACTCTAAAATTTAGTCTACATAACACATATGATGGTGCATTATCGTATAGAACAATTCATATAAGAGGCTGCAATGGGAGCTCTGAACATGTGCAGGTATTATCATAAGAGTATCCAGAAGATAGGCTCAAAATATTGGCACAATATTTCTGGCAGTATTTTGTTTCTTTTGTTTGATTTTAGATGCTTTCATCTTAGAAACCAAAAAATATCTAAAAGTTGTGTGTTCTTGTTATTCTTTTATCTCCAATAAATCTTACTTATCATAATAGAATATGAGAAATAAAAAATGAAATAATTTCCTAGCAATTGAGAGAATCATCAATACAAGAAAGAAATTCTGTGCAACTTTATTATTATCAGGGATTGATCCAATCATATAAATGAAGATATGGAAACTAGACTAGTAGAATTGTAAGAGGAAGGTCTTTTGCAAGTCATGACAAAATTTCATTTAGTGTTTTTAGCAATTTGAAATAGAGTAGAGAAGTCTGTCTATTACTGTTGAGATAGTTTCACATTTTGCCACCACAGGATGTTGAATAATACGGAGGAGCTAGACACAATGTATATGCGCTAGGGTGGAAACATGTGCTACCAAACTATGATTGACACAAATACTGAAACCTTGTTTGTTGAATGGAAGCTTGGTGCAGTCAGTTACTACTGCACAATGCCTTTAATGATCATATATTCTTCAGCATGCTCATAACAAAACAGAACTGTTTTTTTCATTTAATAGAGGGAATCATCAGGCAAGTTTTTTTTTTTCCCCTGGGGACGGGTGAGTGAGCTTTAGCACCTATGATGCTATTTGTTACCATTCACCGTTATTGATTCAATTATGTCTTTGCACTTTGCACATTATGCAGATCTATATTTGGTCATGCTCAATCAAATGTTGCTTCAGTAGCCAATCAGAAAAGAAAGGCTTCAGATAGATAATGTTCTCTAGACGCAGGTTTATATTGGCACATCCACCAAGCAAACTACCTTGAAGCATAATGAAATTATGGCATCAAATTGCTTTATCTGGCTTACTGAAAGTGTTTTGTTTTGGTGGGAACCTGAAGTTTGTTACGGTTTGGAGATCATCAAAGGTCTACAAAAAACAGATCCTAGATGGGTAGTTGCTTCGCAGGATCTCTTGGTATCCAAGGTGGATGAAAGGCTTTTCATCAGATTGTTTCATCAGATTGCTGTCATTCATTTAGAAAGTTTTGATTTGCATTATGTTCAAGTTTTGCTTCTGAGCGGTCTCTCAAATATGTCTTCTATAACATCTGATATTTTCTGACGAACTCTTATGAATATTTGTGGGTACTTGGGCTACACTGGGGAAGGCCTCTAAATTGAGCTTTCAAAGGGTGAACAAATGTCAAAGGCCTCTAATGATGGCTAATAAAAATTGTACTAAGAAGGTGCATGAATGACATTAAGAACAAATTTCCCTCTTTTAAGCTGAGTTGGTTTTTTAATATCGGAGGCTTGAGAATTTTGAGCACGGATATAATTCATAAAATTTAAGAATCCAATTTATTTAGAACTAAGAGGTTATCCTTCAAGGTACGAGGGCTTAAGGATTATTTCCATTCTGTATGGTCAAGTGTTAAATATTAAGTTATTGTTAACAAACGAATTCTGAAAACTTAAATGTAGTTTTCTTGTCTTCAAATGGATAAAGTGAAGATAGAAGTGAGAACTAATGATTAATTATATTCAGTTTCATTTTCAAACCCATTTTTCAATTCTAGAAAAAAAATTAAGCAATCAGACGCACATGATCGCAACCCATACTTTTTTTCGTCGTTTTCTAAACTACCTTGGAAGGTCCTTAAGTTATCACTTCAAGAATGTTCTTTTGACTTCTGCGTAACAATATAACGTACCTTGCAGTCATTAAGATCTGCATCATAAAAGCTGTAAATTTTCCGGTCCCAATAGCGCTATTTATGTTCACGTCCACACATATCAAATAGAATTATAGACATTGCAGTGCAGATAACCATGGCATACATGAGCATTCAATCATTCAATAATCAATATCCAATACAATAAACCAGTGAATGACTGCAGAAATTTCTGAAGCCAATGTTACTTACAATAATTTACATTTGTTACAGCTCCAAGGAAAGATTAAACAAGCTTGTTCATATTTCAGGCAAGGCACTATATGATCCATGCACTAGCATTTTTTTTTTACATTAGTCATGGCCATCTTCAAAGAGCCCTGAGAGCAAGTTTACTGCCAGCATGAATACCCTTTGCTGCAACTCTCAAAACTGCACGGCTTCTGTACAGTCTGTTACCAAAAATAATATTATTTAGAGATTGTTTAAAAATAAGTCAGGAAAGGAAGAAAAAATTATCACACGCTTTGCTGGCACTTTTACAGTAATGATATCAAAGGAACAAACTAAAACGAAAAAAAAAAACAACCAATATAAAAGTCACCTTTAGCTTATCTCTATCTAAAATAAGGGTGACATTGTTGCTATTGGAATTGGTAGGAACAATAATATTTGGAAAACTAGGGCAACCAAACCTGCAGCCAAGCCTTAAAGTTCACAGAAAAAGCCAAAAACTTATAAAATAACAAGATTTTAACTTCCAAAAGTCATTTGATGACATGATAAAATCTAACTTGAGACCCTTGGCATTTATAAGACAGTTTACCTCCACTAATCAATAATAACTTCCACAGTTCTTTCTTTCTACGATAAATAGGTCTCTGCAAAAAATCCTACATGCTTATCATATGGGTCGTGGTTTTGGTAGGTGATAGTCAGTACCTAATCTGATCTTAGCATACAATCTGTCAAGGTGACAATATTGGCTGGATTTTACATATTCAATTTCAAAGCAAAAGGAGCCACTGATTTACTTTAGAACCCAATAATAATGCTTATTAAGCAATTGCAACTCTCTTTAGACAATGAAAGTACAGGACAGACAACTATTTTATTAAAAGCATGGTAATAGTTGCAGAAAGAGAAAGGGACTTACCCTGCAAAAGCAAGTCCCCAGGTAGATAGAGCATAAAACATCTTCCCAGCATGCCAAATATTCAATATTTGTTCCAGTTTGCTTACGCCACCCAATGCTTTTGATAGAGCTGTGCATTAGAGGATTTAATATATTTGAGATACGAACATTGTTACTTGATAAAAAAAACAAAAAAAAAAGAAGCAGAAATTGCCCAGTTGAAATTGTTGAATACAAGAGTCAAAATCATATTAATGCAACAAAATGTCAAATGCTGAAAGAAAAAACAAGGAACAATTAGTAACTTTACTAGGCATCAGAATAATAAAGTTAGACCGCAATTCCCATATCTGAGGAATCAGAACCCTCAATATTAAAGACATTCAACCTCAAAAGAAAAATGGATGAAATCATTAAAACTGGAAAGTCATTGGAGAAATTAGCAGTAATCTCATCCAGCATGTCTATAAGGGAACTTTCAAATTATCTTCATGAACCATTCATGTTAAAGTTCAACAATAGTCTCCCCTTCACAGATGAGGTAAGATGACAGAAAAGGTCAGTAGTTGTTATAAAGAATAGTTTCCCATCCAGTATAAAATCATTGGGCGGGACAACCCTTACCAAATGCATTTGAGCAAGAGCAGATTATAAGCAGCAATGCTAGATCCTTTGTTAAAATTTGGATCAAGGAAATATAAAAGACAAATCATTCAAAATAAAATCCGACCACAAACTTACCGTTTTGCAGTTCCTTTGGTGACATATTCTGCAATTACAATGTGGCAAATAACATTAGCTACAGCAAATGAAATCAATAACCATGTGCGTATGTAGACATTTACCAGAGGTTTTGGGTTTGACAGAATGCATCTTGCCATAAAGTTGGCAACTCCATCTACCACATGTTCTTCGCTAATGACTATGTAACTTTCACCATCAATTCCACTAAATTCCTCAAAATCATGGGGAACTATCTCATCTGTGACCCATACCCACCAGCTGGGTTCTTCGGAATCAACCTTGATCAGAATATCAGCAGAATTATAGTCAAGCTCTGTCAACGAACCAACAACACCACAAAATATTCAATAGCCAAGAAGTTGAATACAAAAGAAACACATTTAACTCCTGAAAAAGATTCAACAAATACCCGTTGCCTCTTTGAAGGGAAATTGATTGCCTCCATTAATGCTTTCCTGTTGTAGGTCTTTAAGCCGCATCAAGTATTCATCAGACCTCACGGAAGCTACAATTCGAGCATACAACTACAAAACGATAGCCCCAATCCATCATCCAGAGTTAAGAGAAGAGAAAGGGGGAAAAGGCAAAAATAATACTCAAAATGCCCATGGCTGCTACATTGAATACTTGGATCAACAGTCTAAGTATACTCGTGTCAATCATAACCGAATTTAAGCCTAACTACTAAATCAAATTAAGCTAATATTTTTAAAGAAAAATGCACGACCTTTGTCAAATCAGAGATTTTTTCCTCTTTTAGTAGAATTACTTCGCAGCAAAAATAAACTATTTAGAGGCACTGAATGAGAGAAATAGGTTATACATCGGGAGGGCAATCGTTAACGAAATAAGGTGACTCAGAGAGCTTATGAAGTAGCCTCAAATTTTGCTCAAGCAGGTCCCTGAGGCGCCGATTCTCTGAACGCAGTGACTCCAAATCTTCATCCGAAGAGCAGATAGCGCTGTCGGTGGCCTGATGGTCCTGGTTTTCGTGGTTGTGTTGGCGGAGATGGTGGTGGCATTCCACGGCGGTCCAAGCCACGTCGGCAACCTCCAGCACCGTCTTGGCCACCTCTAACGCTTCATGGCCGCCCATAAGTTCAGGGACAATGGATTGAAACCAGAACTGGACGAATGGTCCGCCTAGAAACTCCTAACTAGTTTCCACCGGAAACTTGGGTCGTCGTCGTTTGCGTGTGAAATATTCTGACGGAACCCTCTGCACCCACGTTTGGACAATCCCTGCCCTTCCCCCTTTTTCACTCGGTCTCTGTTCTGGCATTTATGTCAGCAAACAAGTAAATTAGGCCCATTCACCGACGGCCCGTAGTGAAGTGAACGAAGATTGCGTGGCAACCTTCCCTTTACGTGTTAACCCTATTTATAAAAAAATTAATTTTTAAAATCGTTTAAAAAAATAAAAAATGTTCGTATCAAAAAATATTTTAAAATTTTTTACTTTTAATAATTTTAACTAAAATTTTTTATAATTTTATAAAAAATTTAAATGAAACAATTAATTTAATTTTATTTATATAAATAATCTTTTAAGATGTGTTACACCCATTTTCATTTCCAATACACGGATGAGAAGGCTCTATTACTGGCCTCGGGGAAAGCGAAAACCCTTGCCACCATGTCACCACAAGCCCCGTTCTCAACTTGAATCTCGGGGAACCAGAAAAGCCCATTCTTGACGCGAACTCTGACCCTAGTTGCCCATTGGCTTCCACGACCCACTACCTTCGCCGGACGATATTGCCGTCAAGGCTGTGAACAAGCGCTACGAAGGCTTAGTCCCTGTGCGGACAAAAGCCATAAAGAGCAAAGAAGCATGGAACTGGGCGCATTTGGGAACCCTTCTGATTCGGAACCCCGATACTGGTTGGCTTCCACGACCCAACTTCTACCGACCCACTACCTTCGCCGGACGATATTGCCGACAAGGCTGTGAACAAGCTTTACGAAGGCTTAGTCACTGTGCAGACAAAAGCCATAAAGAGCAAAGGAGCATGGTACTGGGCGCATTTGGGAGCCATTCTGATTCGGAACGCCGATACTGGCCTCCCCAAATCCGTAAAGCTCAAATGCTCCTTGTGTGACTCTGTATTCTCGGCTTCGTAGCCATCCAGAACTGCTCCAATAAAGTATGACTAAGTAACGGTAGGAAGATGGGTGCTCCTTGTGTGACTCTATTTTTCTAAGAAAAGTGCTTGCTGCAATAAAGCCAACCTTAGTAGTGGTGGGGGTGGCCACTGCGCTTGCTGGGGCCAATGTGTTTTACAAGCTAGCTGATGACGATGGGATGAGCTCTTTTGCGTTTAATGCATATGCTTCCACTTTCACCATTCCTCTTGCTCTTTTCAATGAAAGGTCCACTCCCTTCCTGCCAACTTCTATCTTCCACATCATTATTACAGGTTTTCCGCAACTCATTAAGTTAGAGCTCAACTTGGTTTTCTTTCTTACCGGAAGAACCCAACAAAGCTAACTTGAAGGGTAATTTATGCAGTGTTTCTTTGTGGCTTAATCGGTAACTAAGACCTGTGCTTTCTTTATCCATTATAGATTTTATTATATGATAATCAACGAAATAATAGGGCTATGTGATGCGGGGGAACTCTGTTTCAAAACCTTTACTTGGAGAGTCCGGCTTTCACGTCCTAACATTAGGGATGAGTAGTGGGTGGGGTAGGTTAAACTAAGGTAAAAATATTTTAAACAGTTTAAAATTGATTTTTTATTGAGTTAGTGTAATTTTGGCAAGAAAAATATTTCAAATAAAGATTTTTTGGTTTAAATAATTTGATTTTATTAGGATGGTTTCACTTTGGTTAAAATAGATTGAAATTTGCTATTGGGTGGAGAAAGATCAACTCAAATTCTGTGATAATTAAATTTAATTAATTATATTAAGATTTAATTATTTATTATATTAAAATATTTAAAGATAAATTAAGTAATATATAATAATAATTTTGATATAATACAAAATATATTTAAGAAGAATAATAATTATAAATAAAATATAAATGAATATATTATGTTTAATAGAGCAAAAAAAATTACTTCTGATGTATTTCATAACAAGAATACAATAATTTTTTGATAAAATTATTAAAATGATAATAAAAGTGTAAGTTAATCTTCAACATACAAGTCAGGATTGTTTAGGCAATAGTAAGAAATAAACTCATTTCTCATCTTATGTAATAAATATATATATATATATATGTTGAGATTGTTGTGATAATTTGAGATTTAAAAAATTCAAACCCAACTCTAGTTGATTTAAGTTATCTAAAATAAAAAAATATGTATTTCACTTATTTTGTTCTAATTCAACTTTAACTAAAACTCACTTGTTTCACAATTTGGATTAGGTTGAACTTGTTTAACTGGTTGTTTGCCCACTCCTTCCTTACATTTGTCACAACCACCATTACCAACGAGTTCAACCTTTGAATTTTTGAAATGGAGAGGAAAATAAGATAAATAAATATAAAATTAAGAAAGAGAAAAAATTAATGAGAAAAAAAAGAGACTCATAAAATATATTTTAATATAAACTAAAAAAAGATAAATAGAAAGTTATCAAAGTCAAAAAATAATAAAGGCAAAGGATCTAAATTTTGGTACACCTTATCTTTCTTTCTAATTTGAAGAAATAAAATTAGACCTATAGTTTAATTCAAACATTTTTTTTATAAAATTATAAATTATTTTAGTTAAAATTGATAAAAGTATAAGAATTTAATAATATTTTTGGGTACAAATTTTTTTATTTTTTAAGTTCGTTTTAAAAAATTAAAAAAATATGAGGTTAACACATAAGGGGAAGAGATCCAATTGTTTCGATTTTATAAGTTCAACGACCTAATTATTTAATAGAAAGATAAATTACCAATATTACTTTAAATTAAAAATATAAAAACTAAATATACAATAAAACATTTTTAATTAATACAAAACTTCAATATTTTATTAATTGGAGAAACCCATATGTTTTAAACAAAAATAAATTATTTTAATATTAAATCTTAAATTTTAAACAAAAAATAAAGTAATTTGTTCTTTAAATTATTGTGACTTCAAATTTACTAAAAAATAAATATTATGACTTCAATGTATAAAATAAATCTCAAATCAAGTCAGTTGGGTATTAGATTATAAAAACTATATGACAAATAAAATAAATATTTGATTAATTATTATTCTAAAGTTAGATTAAATTAATAGATGAATGTCTTCATAAAAGTCTTCATAAATTCTTAAAACATATATATTAGCAAAATTGTATTAAAAAGCTATCAATAATGGTTGGGTTAAATGGTAAGGGTTTGAGTTGCAATGTGGCAAATCTAAATTTAAATTTTTATTGAGAGTAAAATTTACTTTAAAGTACCCAACATATCAAGAAGAGAACTAGTCTCTTTATTCAAATGGTCAAAAAATACCGTACATTTATCAAAAAGAAAATTATATATATAAATATTAACATTGTAATTAATGAATTAATATTTTCATATAAGATTTAATAATAATATCTTCTAAAAAGATAAATGCACTGAGAAGTAATAAATCAAGCTATATTATCTTATTTATTCAAGAAACAAAGAAAAAATAATAAAAAACAAAAAATAAAATAATATTTACTTCAAACTCAGATCGCATCAAATTTAAGTTGAAAAATACTCTAAATTTATTTTGGCTAAAATACATAGAATCTCCCTGAATTTAGGTCGATTTAAAAAAATTCTCCTAAACTTTAAAAGTTTTCAAATGACTCTCTTGAACTATGAAAAATTTTTAAAACACCCACTTCCGTCAAGTTTTTCGTCAAGATTTGGATGTTTTTTAGTCAACCTTCAATTTGACCTGATAAAAAGATAAAAATACCCTTAAAATGCACATAAATTTTCAAAATTTGCCATAAATGCAAAAGAAGAAAAACCTAATGTAGATTTGTAATTTAGAGTTTAGGGTTTTAAGATTTAGGGTTTAGGGTTTAGGGCTTAAGATTTGAGATTTAGGGCTTAGGGCTTAGAATTTAGGGTTTAGGGTTTAAGATTTAGGATTTTAGGATTTATGGTTTAAAGTTGTAGGGTTTAGGATTTAGAGTTTTAGGGTTTAAGATTTAGGGTTTAGAGTTTTAGGATTTAGGGTTTAGGGTTGAGGTTTAATGTTAAAACTCTAAAATTTTACTGTTCACGGCATTCTTTAATTTCTCAGCTTTACATGAAGGTCATTTTCATCATTTTCATAAATTTTGACAGAAAACTTAACAGAAAATGTTATTTAAAAATTTTTCATAGTTCAACAGGGTCATTTAACAACTTGTAAAGTTTAAGAGAATTTTTTAAAATCGATCTAAAGTTCAGAGAGTTTTATACATTTTAGCCATTTATTTTTAAAAAATTATATCAAAAAGCTAATGACAAAGATATAAGTATCAACATTATAATTAACAAATTAATATTTTCATATAAAATTTAACAATAATGTTTTATAAGAAGATAAAGTAATAAATCAAGTTATATTATCTTATTTGTTTAGAAAACAAAGAAAAAGTCGTAAACAACTAAAAATAGAATAATATTTACTTCAAATTCAAATCGCATCAAACTTACTCTCTCCAAATATAATACTTTTGTCATTTTTTATCTGAAATAGGAGAAGAAAATCAAATACATTAACTATAGTAAATTGTTTATCAAATACATTAATTTCGTCCATAATACTATTGTTCAAAATTTTATTTATTGACATATTTTCAAATTTTGTGAATTCTATTTTCATTTATTAAATTATTGTTGTTGCTTTTATAAATTCTTTTTATTTATTTAAATAATTTCATTATTTTAGAAATAATGCTATCAAATATCATGTATCTAAATCTAATAATATTAAAGAGGAAATAAATTAAATATGATTAAAGTTTTATATAAGTATTTAAAAATTAGAAGGATTACAGAAAATAGATTTTTGGGGTGAGTAAATTCTAGAAAAGAATTGAATTAGAATAATATAATTAATTAAAAGTTCAAATACATGGTTGAAAAGTTCATGAACGTAGATGGATGAAAATAAAAAATAAAGGTGACGGGGGCATTTGAATTAAATTTAAATTTTAAATGTATTTTATAAAATAAAATATAAATAAATAATTATTAATATTAATAATATAAATTATTTTAAATTTATAAATTATTATTTATTATATTATAATATTTTTTATTATTAATTTTTAATAATAATTATTTAATTATATTTTACTTATAAATTCAGTTATCATTTTATAATAAAAAATGTTAAAGCACGAGTTTCAACGTTTTACTCACGTTTGTTAATATAAATAAAATAAAAATATTAAAAATAAAATTAAATAATTATAAATAAAAAATAATTATAAATATAAATATGTAAATACTTTTTTAATATCTAAATCGGAAAGGATGGGGCAGAAACATTTTATGTGATTTGACTTCGTTGACGGTCCAGATACGTAAGAGGGCTCCAGAGTACCCTAATTCACTGTTCAGCGCATACACCATAGTAACCATCTTCGTTTTCCCTCTCAGGCTCTGTCTCAGCCCTTCTCTCCGAGGTTTTAGCTTTTGAGCAGAAAGTGCTCTTCGTCAGACTTGTACTCTGCAATAACTCCCGCGCACCTTCTTATTCGCGCAGAGAATGGCGGAGGAGGCACCATTAGGTGAAACTCCTAAGAAGGATGTGAAGGTGGAAGCACCCGATATAGAGTCGCAGATTCAGAGGGCTATGCGCTCTCGTGTCGCTCACTTCAAGGAGCAGGCCGAGTACTTTCTTTTTCTCTATTACTTTCTGTGCTTAATTAGGTCAAGTTCGTGTTTGTTCTTCATACAACAATGAACTAAATATCCTTTTACAAAGATTTATTCTGTAGTGTAATTAACTGATGAGTAACATGTTTTCTTAATGGTTACTTTTCAAAATTGTTAGCATTTTACTTGTCTGTGTTTGCTTTATGGAGTTTCAAATGGTCGTGTAGTATGTTGTTATCCGAAATTTGGATGTGTTAACAAATCTCTTGCATAGATGAATTGCTTGAAGACGAAGAGTTTGAGGTAAATAGGAGAAGCTCTAAAATATTGGACTTTGGACCGTGTTCTCTCCTTTCGCGGTGTTGGCTTAAGTCTTTGGGATTGATGAAGCCATTTTCATGGCATAATTATGTTGGTTTCGACATGTGAAGACATAAAATGTATAGTGCTTATAACAATTTACAGCTACATTATACAATTTTTGAATGGTTGAAGCAATATTGAATGTTGGTGTTTATGTGAGAAGGAAGTGGTTTTAGATGTGATAATAGGAATTCAAAACTACTGGATGGATCATTAGGTGAAGATTTCAGACACGTATTTATAGTCTTGCCCATATAGGAGTTGGCAACTTTTCTCAACTTTCTAATCAACTTAGTTTTTTTACCTTAAACAAAAGTTTATCATTTATTTACCATCATGGACCATAATTATGAAGTTATTATGAATTCCTCAATGCAATCTTCATTGAAAGAACAGTATCAACAATCTGAACTCAGTTTCAATTTTTGTTAGTAAACCAGTGTTGGCATAAATGCATCCATTGATCCAAGCTTCTCTAGATTAGATTTATAATCCATTGCAATAATCATAATGTCTTGCCGGAAGTGAGTTTTGACTGTTATAGATATATCCAAAGATAAATGGTTCTTGCAATTTTATCATTCATTGCAGTTCTTTGACATTTGAGGGAGTTCGTAGATTGCTTGAGAAAGACTTGGGGTTGGAGGCCTATGCTTTGGATGTGCATAAGAGATTTGTCAAGCAATGTCTACTAAAGGTACTTCTTTTGTATTTAGAATCTTCTAATTCCATCATAGTATGAATACATGGTACTTGCTCTCGCCATCCACATCTTTTTGCCTCCATTTACAGTATAGTTATAAATGACATGCATCTTTTAAATTTTTGTCGGTTAATGTACTAGGATGGTTAAGGATAGAAGTTTATGGCGTCGTTTGATCCATGTAGTCGATCCCACTTAGTATGAAAAGGTTCGGTTTGTTGTTGTAATGTACTAGGATGGTTACTAATATTAATTGTTGTTTATAAGCAAGTACTAAAATAGTTACCAACTTTAAATGTTGTTTATAGGCACTTAATCAAACAAACAAGTAATATATTACCATTTTGAAATGCCTTTTGACTAAAACCCATGACCTTTGATTTTTGATAAAGTCAACTACAAGGGGCATTATGCATGTTCTGAAAATTCTAAATACATTGGGAGCTAACATTTGTGTGCTATCATCTAAGAGAATATATATACTTAGAATTGAGGGCAGAAGGAGATGTTATACTAGATTTAATGCTCAAGAAAACCTTATACAGAAGAGATCTACGCATTGACTTTGGGTAGCAATGTAGCAGATAACAAACCGATTATTTATTTGCTTATTTTTATACTGAAGTAACACAAGGTATGCCTGAATATTTTATTTTTATTTAATTTTATATTTGAATGGTTTCTTATAGTTTGGGAGTGCTCATGACCCTTTAAGCCTTTTATGATCCCTCAAAATAAATGCTTACTCATAATGTGTGCATTGTAAGGTTGGACTTGAACCCAGGTCTTCAACATTGCCACACAGGATAAATGAGGAAGATGAATGTTATGCTTGCTGAAGGTTTTGCTGGAAATATGCCACTCCTCTTCCTCCTTTTTAAATCACTGTTGAGTTATTTGTATTACTTTCTAATGTTAATTGTCAGAACAAAAGTACGGTTTTGTTTTGTGTAATCTTACAAATGTAAGGTTCAAATTAATTTGATCACTTGGCCAAACCTCACATTGTGTTGTGACTTTAACCACATTAATAACGAACAAGTCGTGGTCTGCTTGACAAAACTTACCAGTGCAACATATTTTACTGAGTATGGTGAGTTGAGATCAATATGTAATGAGGAGTGTAATTTTGCCAGTGGGGAGGGTTTCTGTGGTATGTTGTTTATGAAAAATTTCAGGCACAGGTAGAACAGTTGTGTTTAGCATGTCAATCATTTGGTGTTATCATTCTTGGCCCTTTTTACCTCAATGCTATGGGGCTTGGCACTAGCCACTGTGATGATTATTCTTCTATATATTTCCTTGCAAAACTTCCCCTGGATAAGAATCAGATATGTGACATGTCTACAGCAGCTGTAATACTGCCTACTGAGCTAAGGAATATGAAGGGTAATCTGGCAATTATATTTTGTCCTAGAGTAGTGATCAGCCAATTAGGTGAAGAAAAACTATAGGTCAATGCTGTGTTATTAAATCAAAAACAGCTGTTGCACTTTGTTTTCTCCTTGTTTGCTGGTAAATGTATTCAATAAGATATATTCTGTAAAGTGAGTCTTTTAGCATAATAATCACTTGATTTGTTTGGAGAACCCTGTTAAAAATAGAATATCTGGTGAGAGAATCCTCTCATAAATCTCAAGAATCATACTCTGTAATGCATGTTATTGTTTCAATGTTTTACTATTACATTAACTAAAATGCATGCAATGCCTTTTAACGTATTTGATTATCTGGCTGGTTGCCCAGAAACCATGACTTCTTGCTGTTTTATACAAACCACATGCTTATAGTGTATATGCATTGTGAAATCCTACACGTTTTGGTTGTAGCAGAATAAATTGATTGTCAATAATTAAATGAAGCATAACTCTGTTTTTACTTGTATTTTGTGGGGGACAATTATTCTCTTTGTTTGGCTAGGAATTCGTTGTGTTACATCTAAGTAGATATGTATGATCAATTATGACAGAGAGTTGTATCATGTTGAATCTATCTGTACTACTTGCTTTTAGTAATAATAAAAATTTGCTTTATAATGCATATATTCTTTGTGAACTCTGATTACAATGAAGAGTCCTCAGAATGTTATCACATTTCCATAAATCAATGCGTTTCTTCCCTCATTATATCTGGCAGATCTTAGAAGAGGTTGGTGATGATCAGGCCCAAAAGAGTTCTGAGGATGTGGGGGAAAAAGATACAAGTACACAAGAGTTGGAAGGATCAACAGAAGAACGCCATTCAAAGAAAGATGTAAAGGATCGTTGCCCCGATGACGAGGAGAAAATGGAAGATTCTCCAGTATTAGGTCTACTTAAAGAACAAAAACAAGTTAAACTTGAGAAGGCGGAAGCTAAAGGCAATGGAAAGAAAGTAGTTCCAAGTGAGACTATAATTAAGAAAGCAATTAGAAAAAGAGCTTCTTATATCAAAGCTAATTCAGAGTATGATACTGATACTTTAATTAATTAGCATTATGTCCTCTCTCTATGAAATGTGTAGAATACACTGAGTTCATCATAAATTGCATTTATTCTCCCTCTCCTCACCTTTCATACATGTTATTTACTTCAACTTGTTCTTTGACCTTTTAAATTTTAAGATATGACATGGGTACTTTTGATGTGCTGTCATTAGGAAAGTCACAATGGTTGGTCTTCGTAGACTATTGGAGGAAGATCTTAAACTTAAAAAATTTACTCTTGATCCCTATAAGAAGTTTATAAGTCAGCAGCTAGATGAGGTGAGTGAAAATTATGTCTAGAAAGGTTCCTTGATGCCCATAGCAGTCAACCTTATTTGACTCCTATCAGTTTTTGGCTCACTGTGAAGGTATTAAAGTCTGTTGAGGAATCAAAACCTACAAACAATGCCAAGAAAGCTGTTAAAGACAAACCTGATACTAAAGCAACTGAAATGGTCAGTAGTGAAGAGAATTCTGATACTTCAGATCAGGACAGTGACAAGGAAGAGAAAGGAGAGGATGGAGTTAAACATAGAAAAAGAAGTGTTCCAAAAGGGAAGATCCAGAACTCTGTTGGACTGAAAAAGCGGAAAGGACCTGGAGAGGAGAAGGCCACTTTATCTAGTAAGAAAAGGATCAAGCCTTCTAAAGCAGCCTCTGAAGACTATAGTAACACAGAAAATAGCGGAAAAAACTCTGAAGATGGTCAATCATCGCCAGAGAAACCTACAAAGGTAATAATGATCAGGATATGATAATTCTAATGAGGATTGCTTTATATTATGTAAAACATTCAATGCCATAATCATATATGATTGTATAATCATGATATCTTAAAATAACTGCCATTAAAATGAAATAACCATGTGACCATATTTTGTTGTTTTCTTGAAGCTGTCCTCAACTTTATTACTTTGCCTTAAAGTCCTTTAAGTTTATTGGATAATATTATATCTGATTGGAGAAATATTTTCTTGTAACTGTTTTTCCCCAAGTGCAGAAGAAAGAAGTTTCAGCTCCTGTGTATGGTAAACGTGTGGAACACTTAAAATCTGTTATTAAAGCTTGCGGGATGAGGTTATTTTCTTCTTTGCCTTTCTACCATCCTAGATCTTTGTTGAGGATGATGGATTGACATGTTTTGTTTCTCTTAGTGTCCCCCCCTCAATCTACAGAAAAGCCAAGCAATTGCCTGAAAGCAAGCGGGAAGCTCAACTAATTAAGGATTTGGAGGAAATTCTGTCTAGAGAAGGATTGTCTTCATCTCCATCTGAAAAAGGTAACCTTCGTTGTTGAGCTTACGTTTGTTGGTGATTTCTAGTGTGAGTTGCAATATTTAATACTGGTAAATTGAAATATTTACACTTTGGAAAAGGAGCTCTTTTGAGTATTATTTATTAGCGCACAATTATCTTTCATCTATCCCAAACAACTGAAACTTTTGCTGGACCTATCTCGACCTTATTTGTTTAGTTAGTTCTGACTTATTTTCAACTATTGTGAGAATCAAAACTGTAATATTTGCAAGTATAATTGCCTATAAGGCTATAATCAATATAATTAATTAAGTTATATTATAATTTATTCATGCCTAAAAAGTAGTTAATCCCATGATATGCATGGCATCTTGAAGGCCTATACGGCAGTCATCATCTGTTTAAGAGTTGCAAAATGGAATGACAACATTGAATTATTGAACATGGGTTAGTCCTTCTGTTTTGGCTCTTTTTCCTCCAAGTAGTTTGGATGTTTTCGTTAATATATGTTCGTATCTTGTTATATTGTAGTCTATTTTTTTTTGGCTAAAATGCATAGAATCCCCTTGAACTTTAGGTCGATTTTAAAAAACCATCCTGAACTTTAAAAGTTTTCAAATGACCTTCTTGAACTATGAAAAATTTTTAAATAACCTATTCCATCAAGTTTTCCGTCAAAATTTAAGAAAATGACGAAAATGACCTTCATTGTAAAACTGAGAAATTGAAGAAGGTCGTGAACAGTAAAATTTTGGAGTTTTAACATTGAACCTCAACCCTAAACCCTATATCTTAAACCCTAAACCCTAAGTCCTAAAACTCTAAAACTCTAAACCCTAAACCTTAAGTCCTAAATCCTAAAGCCCTAAGGCCTAAAGCCTAAAGCCTAAACCCTAAATCCTAAAACCCTAAACCCTAAATCCTAAAACCTTAAACCCTAAATCCTAAATTACAAACCTATATTAGGTTTTCTTCTTTTGCATTTATGGTAGATTTTGAAAATTTGTGTATTTGAAAGGTATTTTTGTCTTTTTATCGGGTCAAATTGGAAGTTGACTTAAAAACATTCAAATCTTAACGAAAAACTTGACGGAATGGGGTGTTTTAAAAATTTTTCATAGTTCAAGAGAGTTATTTGAAAACTTTTAAAGTTTAGGAAGATTTTTTAAAATCGACCTAAAGTTTGAAGGAGTTCTGTGTATTTTAACCTTTTTTTTATAGTCTTGGAAAACTAAAAAAAAGGCTAAAACATCTTATTGGTCTAATGGCACTAGAATGATCTTGTCAGACTTAGTCATGGTTTTTTTCCCCTTAAACTTTTAGGCTAAATTACGGCAAACTCCCTTCAATCTTGATTGTTGAAGAGGGTACTGTATAATTCAGCCTATATTTTATATGTTTTTTTTATATTAGAGTAATGTGCAGAGACTGACGGCCATATATATGATATGGTTTGGACATTTGTTATTCTTTTTTTTTTTTTTTGAGCTAACGCCCATTTTTCTCATTTCCGCTCCCCTGTAGAAATCAAGGAAGTAAGAAGGAAGAAGGAGAGAGTGAAAGAACTCGAGGGAATTGATGTGAGCAATATTGTGTCAAGTTCACGTAGAAGGTCAACAACTAGTTTTGCCCCTCCTCCACGGCCCAAGGTACCTGTTGAAACTAATGGTGAAGATGTTGAGGATACTGAAGATGATAATGATGATGAAGAGGATGAAGAAGATGAGGAAGATGAGGATAACAGTGACGATGATGATGATGATGGAAGCCAGAGTGAGGAATTTAATGAGGGTAAGCCTATTTAAGATATGAAGGATCTCCTTTGATATAAATTGTTTGTTTTATTAGAAATCTTCACTTATTCTGGTGTCGTTATCTATTGTGCTTTCTGCATTGTAGTTAAGTAATCTACTATTTATAATTATTAAATGCATTGATAGGGGTGAAACATCGTGGATGGAAGGAACTATTTAAAGTATGAGTTTTTATCAAATGAATTCAACAATTTATTACTTTGGGCCTCCTGTATCTTAAGCTGCATTTTGGACTGTGGATACTATGTCCAATGATAATTTCTGCTCTTAAAATATTATGGAAAGCATTTATGACTGAATTTTAATGCGGAAGGGGGTAGCATTGAATTCAAGGTGAATGGTTGGGCAACGTCTTCTTTATTCTGAATTTGAGGTCTGGATCTACGTATTGCATGGTTGTTTTCTGAGGGGCGGGTGGTTGCCCTGGGTTGGCCCATTTTTTGAATTTTTCAGAGGGAAGGGTAGAGAGTCTTTGTATTCAGAAGGTAATGAGTGATCAGAGAAATTTAGGGTGCATCCCTACCATTTAAAATTTTATGGTTTTTGAACTAAATCCTCTTTGGATTGTTGGAAATTGTAGTTGAGCCCGTTGCGTCTTCAAATAGTTTTCTCGTTTTTGCAGGTGAAGAGGACAGTGATTGAATTTTGCAAGTCCCGACATGTGATGTCACTGAAGGCTGTTCCCGAGTAATTAAAATGTTAATGTTTCAGCAAGTAATTAGGAGATAGTGTATAATGTAATGTCTTCTAGCTCTGCTTCTTTTTTTTTTTTCCTCCCCAAAGCGCCCTCCTTTTTCCCCCTCTTCTCTCTCTCTGTACGACTGACTCTGGCACTCTATCTCCATTGGTCAATTGGTGGTTCATAATGCAGCAGTTTTTCAAGAAAAGGCAAGTCGTCAATTTATTGTCTCATTCAAACCTATATTCACAATAGAAAATAATCTAATCTTGGTCATCTGTCAATTTGGGTTTGCAAGTGAAAATTATGTTTAATCTTTCTCGGGAATTCCCCTGTAGGCTGAAGCTAAAATGAAATAGAATGGGTTATAAAATAGTCATTGAAAATAGGATCTTGATATGCTGCCATCTTTCCATACTATTCTATCTTGTATTTAGCATTCTTATATTCAGCTACGCGTTGTAAAAGCAGATGTAGCTAACATATAGATGATTGAATACGAGGGATAGTAGTGAGTCTAGTGACTCTCTTATTATATTTATAAAAATCTATATTGATCATTATTTTAAAATAATATTAATCTATTATCAAATAATGGATAAAGGGTTATAATTTTATTTAAAAGTAAAATAACATTTTTTTTATTTTGTAATTTTTATACTATTTTAATTCTATGTTAAAACTTATAGTAATTTTTTAATATATTTTATAAATGTGTTATATATAGATCTAATTGGCTATAAATTATTAAAAATATTTTTAATTTTAATAAATCTGTTATAATTTATCAAAATATCTCTATTAAATAATTGATATAAAATATCATTATTGAGTAATTAATAAATTTCACATCACGCAATGGAGACAAATTTTCAATAACCAAATTGATAGGCGTGTCATTTTTGATTGATCAATGCACTGAACTCTGGTATAAAAATCTCAATTGAAATAAACTATTTTATTTTATACTTTAAAAATTCTAAAAATTATTTTTATATATTTTAAATTATCCTTAATTTATTTTTAAATTACTTTTAATTATTCTTATATATTTTAAATTATTTTTATATATCTTAAATTACTTATAAATTATTTTTAGGTTAAAATGCACAGAACCCTCTTAAACTTTAGGTTGATTTTAAAAAATTCTTCTAAACTTTAAAAGTTTTCAAATGACCCTCTTGAACTATGAAAAATTTTTAAAACACCCCCTTTCATCAAGTTTTTCGTCAATATTTGAATGTTTTTTAGTCAACTTTCAATTTTACTAGATAAAAAGATAAAAATACCCTTCAAATGCACATAAATTTTCAAAATCTGCCATAAATACAAAAGAAAAAAACCTAGTATAAATTTGTAATTTAAGGTTTAGGGTTTAAGATTTTAGGATTTAGGGTTTAGGATTTAGAGTTTAGGATTTAGGGTTTAAGATTTAGGGGGCTTAGGGTTTAAGATTTAGGATTTAGAGTTTTAAGATTTTAGGGTTTAGGATTCAGGGTTTAGGATTGAGATTCAATGTTAAAACTTTAAAATTTTACTGTTCACGGCCTTCTTCAATTTTTCAACTTTACAATGAAGGTCATTTTCGTCATTTTCTTAAATTTTGGCGAAAAACTTGACAGAAATGGTTATTTAAAAATTTTTCATTGTTTAAGAGAATAATTTAAAAACTTTTAAAATTCAATAGAATTTTTTAAAATCGACCTAAAGTTTAGGAAAATTCTGTACATTTAGCCTTATTTTTAATTTAAGATATGTATAAATAATTCATATAATTTGTAAAATATAAATAGTAATGTTTAAATGAATATTACAAAAAAATTTTTACATATAAATTAAAATGTAAGAGTTTAATACATTTTATCCTAAAGTATAGTAATACTGTTAGTCTTTTTTATTTAAACTAAATGTCACAAATTTCATTTAAAAATATTTAAATTATTAAATTTATTAAATCTAACACATTTATAAATCACCCTAATTTAAATTTTTACATATAAATTAAAATGTAAGAGTTTAATACATTTTATCCTAAAGTATAGTAATACTGTTAGTCTTTTTTATTTAAACTAAATGTCACAAATTTCATTTAAAAATATTTAAATTATTAAATTTATTAAATCTAACACATTTATAAATCACCCTAATTTTATAAAACTTTTGCAACATACATTAAGTGAGACTACGTTTTCTCTCAATAATAACGTGTATTATCAAAAGATTTCGCTTCAGTATATTCTCATTCATGATATACGTAATCTGTTATATCGTTAGTCTCAACAAACAATCATATAAATATTTATCCATCTAACGCATTACTGAATGTATTAAATTAACATAAAATCAAGAATTCTATCAAATCTTGATAGCTAAAGTGCGCAAACAAGTAGTGAGATGCATACAAATAAAGGTTTACTTGGCTGAAAATTTCTTCTTGAGACTTCATCCATTCAAGCTATTTCATTATTTAGATTAAAAGGAAAAAAAAAAAAAAGGAAAAAGCAGAACAAATGAAAGACAATAGAATGAACCGGACGAAGGGGATTGGGAAGAGTCAAGGTTTCTCATGCATTGATGTTGGTAAATAAAGAGGCGAGATATGCCAAGTTGTCAGACCTTTTCACTTGTAATACTAAAGATACAGAGGCATTAATCTTGATATGCAATTTAATTCAAGGCCAAAAAAGAGATATGCATTGTATTTAATCATTCGAGCTCTAATAATGCAATGGTGTCTCCTTTAATTAGCATCTCACACCAACATATTCTGAAATAATCGAAGTTTTCAATGGACTTGAAAATAGGACTGCTCCGCTTTGAAGATCAAAGTACTCATGTTGAGTGCTGACCTAATAACACGCACACTCATTCAGTTCTTTTCTGAAAGAATTCGCCTAACTTCATTTGCAAGATCCATAATATGTTTGTCTTCACATCCTAATCAATAATTTATAACAAAAGGGAAAAATATAATCAAATAATAGAACAACTAAAGTGATCAGTGAATCCTCACAAGAACCTCACCTATTTGAAAAAGAGCCTTTTCAAGTTGGAAAAGATAATCTCTGTTTGGTCCCGAGGGACCTTCTGCGTCAATTATTTGCCTGTAGAATATAAAGGAAAGAGAAAGTGTTAAAGGCAATGACTTGTATATGATCTCCAAACCTCATCAAAACATGCACAACACAGTAATAGTGCATACCGCATGGACCATAAGATAAACTGAAAAAAAGAATATAGAAAATCCAGCATGACACTATGATCCTCATTATATCGTGTTACTGGATTCCTGACTTTGAAGAAAGTTGTCATCTTTAATAATACATTGTAACACTGATGGTTCAAGACAAACTAATCATCACCTTTTAGATTTCTAATAACTAGCCTGTTCTAGAATCATGCATCAATTACCAATTTGTTAGCCTCCTGAAGCAAGTTTCTTCTAACAACAGATATGGTCAATACTCGATCATTTCTATCACTGCTTAATCACGCAAATTATCTTACTCCAAAAACTAGGACCAAATTGCAAGGGTCAAAGATGCATACCTTGCAATCTCTTCAACAGATGCAGGGCCTAAGTAATTTTTGTTGACTGTCTTGTCTGGGGATGCTATGTATCTGTGAAATGTTCACCCTGAATTTTATTAACTATTGTTGATAGACATGTAATAAATGAAAAAGTTTTGGGTTGTTCATGTCACTCACACCATCATTCCAGAAATGGCTGGAGTTGTAGCTGTTGGCTCCTGAAACAAATTTCAGTAGATGCTAACTCGCATAAGTGGAAAAACTACTTTGATAAAGCAATTAATGAATCTCACTGGTTGATTTCAATCTGGCCATTTGGTACTTACAGGGAAAAGATCTAGATATGCCTTCTTGTCATATTGCTTCTCCCTCACTTCTAGATACTGTGCAGTAATTGCATTTACATATATCAATAATCAACCAAAGACAAGAAGTACTGCCAATGCTATCACTACAAAACTTTTAAAAAGAATTCTTTAGAAGTGAACTGTTGTTTTCATGATATTTTCAAGTATAGCAACACTAACATTGAGTCCTACTCCTACTCACCAAATCCATGGTTGTGTAGCAAGAATAATGCAGTTTCCATAATGACACGTCATTTTGAAAAAATTTTGGTGTTGGTATTACATGATACTTTGCATGAGGGTGGAGAGGGGGAATGTCTTTATCCGCAGGTTTAGATTGATGGAAAAAAGTTCCAGTTGCGATGTTATCGTAAGTTCATAATAACCAGGACTTCAATGTTATTTCAGCTGTGCCTTTCATTCCTCTTTTTTTTTTTCTTTTAAATCTTGGAGACACTTATCATCAAGTGAAGATAGAGCAAGTTATAATATATTAGTAAGTGTAGGTAAGTATTAATGCTCCGAAGTCATACTTACTTGCAAAAAAGGCTAGAAAACGCCACCAATTATCAATGTGAAGCAGAAAGTCGCAGACACAGTACCCAAGTTTATTATTCATATCACAGACCCTACCCATTCCCTAATGTCATAAAGTTAAGCTTAGGTTTTCAAGCTTGAACTGAGTTTAATTCTCTCATGGCTGCATCTAGCAAACCACTACTTATTAATGCTCCAAATTTCCCGTATGTATCTAAGTGGTGATGTCCAAATTATTTCTCAGGGAGACTTTCTGTACATCTTGTAGGGCTAAGTCAGATACTACGCACAAGTTAGTCACTGAGATTAAAAAATGGCTTAAAGAAAATAGCTCCAATACATCAAATATGTTGACTGTTTACTGTTAATTTTACTATGAATTCTAATTCAAACACAACACTTCAGTGATGCTTAGAAAAGCATCATGGCATTGGCCTGCATGAATAAATATGATCTATCACTCCAAGTAAATGGACTTTTTTCTTTATTGAAATCTCTTAATCATCATTTAATAACAGACAAAATTTGAATGCCATCAACATGACACCAATAATACAATCTTAGTAACTATCATATTAAATGTCCTGACTAATGTCACCATAACTGATACAGCAGGTAATGGCCAAGAAGCAAGAATAAAATATCTATGTAATAAGTTTAAGTTTTAGTACTTACAAAGTCATGTGAAGGTAATAAAGAAACTTTCTTAAAAATGCATACCGTTAATGCTGTTTCTTTATCTTCCTTATTTGAGATCTTGTAAGCAACTCCCCACTATCTCCTTGCAAAATCAAAGAATTATCTATTTCGCATATTGATTGCATTTGATAATTCAATTCATGAGCAAATTAAAATTTGTATTTTAGGTGAACCCAAAAATAAAACAGATGAATCATAGTAGAAAAGAAAAAGGGCTAAAGAAGATCAAAGTAAATAACTCAAATGGCCATGATTAAATATGGCATCGAGGGTGAAGTGGTGAACAATAAACTAATAGTCATTTTAGTTTAACAACTTACTCCTGGTAGTCAATTAATCACAGTGAAGAAGAGAAAAGAAAAGAATGATATCATACTTCACGGTTTAAAATGATTACCTCTTCATTGTACTTCACAGAGCATTATAAATCGGGAAAATATGAGATAGATCTATGTGATCATGATTTTTGTTTAAGGGCAATAACAGATAGATCAATTTGAGTGATTAAAATAAGTTGCAAAATATCTTTTTCCCCTTGAACAACAATAACTTATAGCAACAACAGTTATACAGGCAATAAGTAATTTTCTAACACTGCCTAATCCTAAAACAAAGTGACCAAAGAATTAGAGCAAAAAGTGAAACATCATGAGGTAGCTCAAATCGAACAGAAAATTGAAGTATACTGATTAATATAGATATCATATCATAACAATTTCTTCAAATAATTCATCTAATATGTTGTCATTTGCTCATTATAATTATAATACTTCCGATTACACACATATATTTTGGTTGACCCAGACACATATAACGTATTAATATTAAAAATCTGTATAAAGCTTCGGATAACATATGCAAGAGATGAAACTGTTTATCAACAGTAGATAAACCTAATTAATAAGTAGCAAAAATTAAATTATGGGTAGGTGCTTATATTGCTTAGAACACTTACGCATACTTCTCCTTTAGCAGGCTCCAGTGTTACTGTTCGTCCAGGGTACTCAGGGGTCCCTCTGTGATCGGTACTGCCTGACGGTGAATACCCACCGAAGCAAAATTATCGAGATCGTACTTTTGTATAGTGAAGAATTAAGCAAACACATGCACAGCGTCGCCCAACATTGACAGGGCGAGACAGATAGGCAGATATTATTGGAGGGTAAGGAACCCAAAAAAAAAAAAAAAAAATACCTTGATAGAAGACACGCCGATAGTCTTTGATGAAACCAACAACGCGCTCATCGAAGTGAAACCCAGTTTTCCAAATCAGAGAACCATACCCAAATACCCACATTACCATTTTCTCAGTTTCGAGCTTCGACCCTCTCTCTTTAAACTTCTTTACTGGGTTAGATATTTAGAAGTGAATAGCTACAGCGCCCCACACCGAACCTCTGGTTCGCGAAATCTCAGCTTTTCCTCTCGTAAAAATATAGGAAGATGCAGGAACGAGAGGAAAAGTGATACAATGAATTCGATTGGAAGAGGGGGAAAAAGAAACAGCTCAATCAGAGGACAACTGGAGCCATGTGATTTCTGTAGGAAAAAACACATAAAATGGGGAAAAAAATCTTCTGGGCATTAGTAACTTGCCCGTATCACGTTTTTCTTTGGATGCAGATATTATTTTCTTATATTTATTTTTATATAAATTTAAAAAGTTATTAAATAATTTTAATTAAAAATTATTAATTGTCTTACTAAAATATATTTTATATAAAAATAAAAAGTTTAATAAAATATTTAATAAAAATAATAAAACCAATAGAATAAAATTTAATAATAAAATTAATATAATCTTTAATTTTAAAAAATGGAAATTTGAAATAAGAAAAAAATTAATTTGAAGCAAGTATTTATTTAAGTCTTATTATGTAAAAAATCTATTAATTAATACATGATAATTTGTCTAGAATTTGTCTTTAAAATGATTAAATATAACTATTTCTTCTATTTTTAAACAAAATAATATAAAGAATTTGCCATGAAATATTTTTAAAAATACCATTACTTTATTTTTAATATATTTTATCAATTTTCCTTTCTGCTAAAGTAAATTATTGTTCCTAATTCTATAACAGTTTAAATAACTTAATGAATTGCAATAATATATAGAACAGGAAAAGATAGGAATAGTTTATAACGGAACTTAAAATTGATTTTTTTTGGTTATTAATATTTCTGTTTCTCTTGCATTCATACGAGATCAAATTCGTTTTGGTATGGACCCGTTTGCTGCAACAGTTGTCTGCAATTTAAAACAAGCATGGACAAGTAAAGATTAGAGCAGTTAGGGTGATAAGATTAAGTTTAGAGAGATAAAAATAAAATTAAGAGTTAAAAAATTAAGAAAAAATAAAATTTATAAGTAAGAACTAATTTAAATTTAAATTTTTTGATTTTTAAATTTAAGATAAGGAATGAAATGAAAGATAGAGAAAAAAAATTAAAAATTAATAAAAAACTCATAATTAGGTATAATTTTCTATTTTTTAAAATATTAAAAAAATTATAATAAAAATCAAATTTAAAAAAAAAGATAATAAGATTAAATTTGACTACTTAAATTAAGTACAAGTCTCATGTCTCTATTATTTTAATTTTATCTAAAAGTACTACAGTCAAAAAATTTTTAAGTTAAGGGAGTCATTTTCAAGGTAAATATTATTGATTTGTTCTGTTTTCTCTAAAGTCAACGAATTCAGAGAATTTTCTTAAGTCTGGGAAACACAAATCTGAGATGGATGATGTATTTTTTACTGTGTATTTGAGCTCATGGATGACTACTGAGGTTTCATGCTCTCCTTTGTCTGTTAGTATAAAGTCTCCTTCTCTCCATATCGATCAAATGAAGCAACAATCACTTATTCTGGAATTTACAATACTTTATTTTTTTAAAAAAAATGCTATACAATCAAATTAAAGAGGTCTATTATTTGAATGCATTTATGCGTACGCAAAATATACGCATAAACGTATACCAACAACATTCTTTCAATCAAAATATTGTAATTTATTTTATTTCTTTATATATATATATTATATAAACAGAAAAAAAATATAATTTAATCATATAAAATTATAATTGCCCTCTAAATGGTCAGTGATATATCAGATGGTTATTAGTTTCTTGATATATATGAGCTTGGGATTTGATTGTGATCATACATAATTTTAAGTGCGGCTTGGAGAAATATTTTCCCCTCTCTAACGTAGACAAAGGATACGTATTTATTGCCTGTGGGGGAGTCCTATGGAACCACTTAGGTGAATGGTTAATGGGGTTCACCCACAACCCACAACATAGGAGCTGGCTTTGCTCTGCTCACGGTGCTTTGGGGCTTAGCCATTGGGTTGGAAATAGTCTTGCACTCTAGTTTTAGAAAAGCGCTCATTGAGAGTGACTTTCAGGTTGCTTTGAAGTTAGTGAATGAAAGATCCTAGCAAGTTCATCCGCATTTAAATTTGATTAATTACATTAAAAGGATAATGGTCCGACCCTGGATTATTCACTTGAGACGTGTTTAGGGAAGCTAATTCAGTGGTAGACAACCTGGCCAACCTAGCTCATCAACGGCATCTCCGCACGCAAATTTTCTTACAGCATCTGAACGTGTGCATCTTCAATGTTCTAAGGGATTGATGGGAGTCTTTATTGTTAGATTTATTCGTTTGTAATCTTTGTTACACTTCCCCTTTCGTCCAAAAAAAAGGACACGTATACTGATGTTACATAGCTGGTTGTTGCTAAATACTCAGTCCCAAAGAGATGCATATTAAGTGAATTTGAGCCTTATGCTTACGGTTGAAACTTTTCTTAGTATTGCTGGCTGATATTATACTGCTCAAACTGTCTCTCTTAAGCCCTATAGTTTGTGGTAGTTTTCATTCTTTATAGCATAGGGAAAAAGAAAAAGATGAGTTTGGTGTAAGAAAATATGACTTTTATAATATTTGTGGTTGGAAAATAAATAAATATATGATATGATGTGATGTGATATAAACTTTTATACGATAATTTTTTTATACAACAATTATCATTCTATAAAATTAATCACTAAGCATGCGATGATCATGATTTCGATTGTCTTTTGAAGTATGCTTTAATTTCACTTTATAAAACAAATAAAAAAAAAACCCATTATGTAAGGAAAAAAGTATTGTGATCTTTTATTAGGTAAAAAAGTAGGATTTCTTTTCTACGCAAAGCAACGGACGTCCAATATGGAAATATACGTGGCATGCATGATTTAACTAATTTGGTGCAATAATGCATATCTGTTGACTCATAATCATAAAATTCTATGCGACAACCAAATTATGCACCCAGCTAAGCTTCCCGTTAGTGACCATGTATATGTCCGTTGTCCGAGTAGGTCTGTCCAGATCAAATAGTTTCTTACAATGCTAATGACAAAAAGATGCCTAGAAAACGTGTGTATTTAACAAGAGGCTCCTTTATTTTTATTTTTTTTAGTAGTTTGTGAAATATGAGAGAAAAAAAATATAAAGTCTTGTATTTATATAAATGGTCATATCTATTAGAAATGAATAGACATATTTATTAAAAGTAAATAATTATGTCTTTTATGAAAAGTCATGACTATTAGATATGAATAGTCATATTTTTTAAACATAAAAATCATGTCGATTAATTATAAACAATTATGTTTATTGAATGTAAATAATTATATTTATTGAATATAAATAATTATACTAGTTGAATACAAATAATAATGTTCGTTAATCATATCCCTTTTCATGTGTATAAATATTTAATACTATGAAAGTGGGATATACAACACAAAATACACAAAAAGGTTCACAATTCCTACAAGAGAGTTTGAAGCCTTGTTGTTATATCTTGGGTTACTTGTTTTTATTAAAAGTAATATTGCACTTATGACAGTGTATTTACACACCTTAAAATTATTTTAATTCTTCTCCATTCACTGATTTTTAACACATTTTGCATGAGTTGAATACCGCTAACCATATTTATCCCTTCCTCATTCTCTACAAATAGTGTAAAATTAAAGAATCAGAAACGGTGTTAAATTTGTGATGTGAATGGTTAAAGTAGTATTCTGGCAGTAACAGCTATTGGAGAGGAACGTGTGGTAGCAGATTTGATATATAAGAGAGATGACCTAAACAAAAACCAGGGCCATGAAATGAATCGACAAAAGTGGGATTGAAAATTTGGACAAGTCCGCCCATATCCATTTAGGGGATAATATCCAACATGTAATTAAGAATCTGATATCAGTCTATCCCTAGAGAGACATCAACGGGATCATCAAGCTTTTGTCTATCTATTTAATAAACAGTATACACGTCACCGTACAGTTTCTTTCTTCAAGTTCCTAGCTTGGATGCATGCATCATGCATAATCTTTATCTAACCAACCATCATTCGGGTCTACTTTAATTTCTTTGCTTTTAAAATAAGAATTTCGGCAGACATATGTAATGAATCTCTGCATTAATTCAAGCAGCAGATAAAGCAACCAAAAGAGAGTTCATTACGACTGATAGGGTTTGAAATTTTGTTTTTTGGGTATAACAAAGGGGCTGAAAGCCCAAGCACAACTAAAAACAAAACTTTCTCTACAGATCCCAAGAGGTCCGCTTGGAACCCAAGGCTTAAACTATGAGGAACTTCTTCCAAATATTCCGTTCAACGCACTTGAAAGCCCTGTTTAGCGAGGATGTTTGCACAAGCATTTCCCACTTTGATAAGGTTTGAAATACTTTATTAGCTTTAGTTCGAATCTTTCTACTAGCAACCTTTTATGGTGAATGCTGTAAGTCCTCATTAAAATTTATGGCATGCCATGATCATAAAATGAAATAACCTTCTTCCGCCCTACATTTTATGAATAAAAAAGTGCCATCATTTATAATTTATATCAATGTGAGAAAACATTGCATATCCAGTCAGACACAGGTGTAATTCAATTATACATGCTTTAATTTAAAAAGAAGAGACTTTGTTTCAGTTTTGAGGTGTTAGTTAGGAGGTAGGTGGAAGAAGCATCTTGTTGGCGCGAGTTGTAAACAGAGAGAAATGGAAAGTGATCACAAGCATGGACATAATAACCAGCCATCTATAGAAGCGTGCAAGCCTTTGCCGACTTCAAAACAAGTTGGAGATGACAGGGAACAATGTCAGCAAGGCAACCAACCCCGGCCTAATCCCAAACAGTAACCTTTGTTGGTGGTGGAAACAGGGATGACGTAGATGACCTTCAATCAAGGGATACTGCAAAAGTAACACCCAAAAAGTAAAATGAAAAGTGCAGCCTATGTGGGGCTACCTTTATCTTAGAATCTGAATGAATTGAAAGCCTAAGGCCAAAGCTAGCTAAACAGCTAATCAAACACATGCATTCTCAGGCTTTTGTTTGTATTCATCTTTTAGAGCTTCTGGTTTGGGTGTTTGTGATGTATAGAAGTAATACGTAAGTTGCAAGGAATACGAATTTGATTCTCTCTTATATTGTAATGCTGTTTGGGTTCCTGATGGGAATTAATGCTGACACAAACCCCACATTGTCAAATCCTCGAATATTTGGCACATAAAACCAACATTGCTCATGCATGGCGTATATGGAATCATCCATCAATTATTGAACTCTTAAGGAAAAACCCAAGACAAGTTGCCATTTCAAATTTCAATTTGTTTTCAGTTATCCACTGGACTGGGAGGAGTACCATAAGAGAAGCTTAAAATAAAACTCTTTAACAGAAAAATGATAGGGGTATGTATGGAAAGTGCACAGGAAGAGAAAATTTTGGAGAAGAGAAAAGGAAAAATAAAAATAAAAGAAAGTATGTAGATTTTATGTAGATTTTATATGTATATGTATCATTATTCAAAATATTTAGTTAGGTGACTAAAAATAAATAAATCAAAAACAGAGTACCCATGAAAAGCATGACACAAGCATTAGTGCATTATTTTACTCATATCAGACTTGAAAAAGGTTAAAGGATTACAAGAAAGGTTCAAATGAAAATGCAGCCAATAACGCAGAGCATCGGGAAAGACTTGTACACTGTACAAAATCTTTCTTTGAACCTCTTTCTTTAGTAGGAAAATTGATATATGCTAGCTAGTCCTCACGAAAAGGATGAGCTTCATGATGTTGCAGCTGCTGGTGGGGCATTCTTCCTAGGAGGAACATTGACCTCAATGCCGTCAAAAATGTCGGATCCTGACCTAGTACTGTCCCTTATTGGCAACTCATGGCCTTCGCCCGCGTTCTTTGTCTCTGTTGTTGTGTTTTGAATGTCTTTGCTTTTTCCCCATACCACAGTGTAAAGGCCGAACACAATGACAATGGCTCCAATTATACTGGAAATAAAAAACACAGAAGAGAATTAGCACATGAATGAACACAAATTGTTATATTTTTAATCAGATTGAAGCTTTAAATATTGGAGGGAATGAACAAATTATTTGAAGATCACGTACCTGCCCAGATGAATTTGCTCAGCTAACACAATGGAACCCAATGCAGCAGTGATAATCATAATAAGAGGGCTGAAAGAAGTTACAAAAACGGGTCCACGTTCCCTAGTCACTACTCCTTGAACATAATATGCGATGCCAGAGCACACCACTCCCTAATCATCACAATTTTAGCATAAATTAGTAAAAGTCACTAGAAATTAAGGTATGTGGGATAAAACTGGATTGTATTGACATTAAAATGGAAAGACACTGACCGAATAAACGCAAGCCAAGGGCCTGGAGTCCCAGCCTATGACCCATGCGCTCATGTCACGTTCCATTATAAGCGATGCGATTGAAGTCTCAACGATGCCCACCAGGCAGACCCAAGCCGCGAGAGACAGCTCTGCTGGGTATATCTTCAACGTAAATGACTGAAACCACAAATCAAAATCAGATAAGTTATATATTCATTAAATATTTTTTTAAGTAACCTTAAAACTAGTTAGTTAATTATGTTTATAAGTATACATAATCTATACATCTTAGGGCTAGTGCGGGCTACTCACTTGCAGAATGAAGAAGCCAGCCCAACCACCGCAACTTGCTAGGAGCAATAGAGTGCCAACCACCCAGTGCTGGCTGGAGGGCTCGCTGCTGGCCTCGTCGTGGTGGCTGGCTCCTCCGCCCTTAATGATCTGAAGGGCGGGGCCCCTGTACAAAGTCATAACCATGGCTCCTGACACTGTGACTACAGTTCCAATCACCTTGGCTAGGCTGTGTACTTTTCTCAGGTTCACTGTCTCCAACCTGGTTTGCAGAATAATAACTATAACGTGTCAATTTCAGTTCAATAATCGAATAAGAACAAATCTGAAACAGCAAATATAAAAATGGATTAGAGGAATCTGATTAGATGTGCAGGCCATTTTCTGTCGCATACGCAATAGTTTTGGACTACATTACATCAAGCTTTAAACCAGCACAGTGTGAAACATGGCACAAAGTTATAATTTGTGATGGCATTTGTCAACTAGTGGGCCCATGCCATGCGCAGTGTGCCGTAATTCCAAATGGTTGGATTCTAAGCAAGAAGTAATGGAACTAGTTTTTTAATGTGCGTAAGCGCATCAAGCTACTATTTCTTATCATATTGAAAGTGACATAATTTGAATGGGTAGCTTTTACCTGAAAATGAGAGCCATTACAAAGGTGATTGCTGGGAGGACATTAACGATGGCAGATGCAAACGTTGTCGAGGTGTACTTCATCCCCACGTTGTACGAGTTCTGATCAAGCACTGGCCTGTTTCATATTTATCACTCAGAAAATAAGGTAGTCATATATATGTATATATATCTATATATATATATAGTTTACATAATCATTCACATTCTCTCCCTTTTACTTTCTTTCTCTTCAGTTTTTGCATTTCAGTACGTGGCCCACGTATTGTTAGTATTATTCGAAAATAATAATCTTAACTTCTAAATACGGTATCTATGGCCACAAAAGACAAAACCTATATAAAAGATAATCCGTATCTTAATTATATGTATGTGATGTGTGGATGGGCCAATATTAAGGACCATGAAGTAATCTTATTTTTATTAAGTTTGATGAGACCTGGATTACGCAGAATATATATTCTTTTTCTTTAACTAATTAAAGAAGAACACAACTAAAAATACTCTCACATATATTTGGTTCTGTTCCCTACAAGGGATGGATGATAAAAACTTACTATATAAAAGAAAAGAGTTTAGCCAGCTAGTTATGCATGCATGCATGCATGTGTACTTGAATATTTTCACAGGGCTTTTTGAGTAATACGTATATGAAAAGACTGAGAAGACATTAACAAAGTGATCAGTAATATTGCAAACATATAGAAATCTATGTGAAAAGGTTTTGATGAGCCTTACTCAAGAAAACCAAGCACCACTATCCTCAGGAAGATGGGGAGAGTCATCTTCGGCCTTATTTTTCTGTAAAGAGAATCAAAAAGTTGCCCTTGTTGTAAAGCTGGTGATTATGCTGAAAAGCACAGAAATTAAAGAGAAGGGAGCAAACACAACAGAAGTTTCTGTGACAATTTTGTATGTGTTCGTTGTGGACTGGAGGAGAGGGACATAGAGAGAGGAAGGAAGATAGAGAGAGAGGGAGAGACCTTTCAAGGACAAGCGCAAAAGGGGCAATGATAACAGTGGCAGCTATATGGCGGTACACTGAGAGGATCCAATGGCTAAAGCCATGCTTGAAAGAAACCATAGTGATTACGTACATCCCAGCGTAGCCAAATTGAAGGGAGACCATAGCAAGGTAAGGTTTCAACTGGCGGAGCACTTTGCAGAACTTGTTGCAACCATTTTGGTCACCCATCTTCGTTCTCTTTATAACTGACACTTAACACACAAACTCAGTCTCACTCTAGCTAGAGCTGTGGGTTTTGATTTCTGAGTTTGCCGGTGACTGACTGAAAACGCGAAATGGCCTTCTTATAGACCCAAAAAGGTTAAAAAAATAAAATAAAATAAAATAAAAATAAAAATAATAAATAAAGAGAAGCTAGTCCAGTTTTACACAACACCTGCACTTGTCCTAGCTAGGCAGAAGGCACTAACTCTCTCACTTCAGTTTAATTTCCCTCCAACAGATTCCCCTATCCACTTGCTAAGAACACCTAATGTTCCTGGCAATTACTAGAATCCTCTTTTTCTATAATAGAATCGAATGGAAAGTAAGGAAGATGATATGAGCATATCTCTATATTATGAAAATAATTCGTGCATATTTTCCTTTTATTATAATTTCTTTCTCTTTTTTTTTTCCTTTTTATTTTAATATCACTATATATTTTTTAAATTTTATTATTTTTACATATTTATTTTTACATAATTTTAATTTAACAGAATTCAACTATTAATTTGTTAAATCTCATAAAATAAACAATAAAATTACCAAATTTAAAATTTTACATTAATAAATAAAAACATTAAATAAAAATAATGACAATAAATTCTTCCTTCTTTTCCTTTTATGTTTTTTTTATGAGAAGTGGGAGTCTCTGGTTCATTGACTACCAAATGGAAATTGGGTTTAGTGCTCGTTATGACACAAGCAAAATTAAAGGTTTGTGTGCGTATGTGGCGTTAAGTAAGAGTAGGTGCAATGAAGAGTGGACTCCATTGTAGAAAGATGGCGGGTGAAAAATCACTACTTAGGGATTTCAACTCTTTTTTTTTTCTTCTCTTTTTCAGCCTGAAAGCTTTCTTGCTCAAAATCTGCATGTCTCTTGACATCTATCATAATCCTTAATCATTGATGTCATATCATATTTGAGTTGAACATAAATATAACCTCATATACTTGAATGTTTGTTGGAATGAAATTCACCAAGTCAATAAGAATAACTAGTTCTGTATGAGTTGAGAAAAAAAGATCAATTTTTTGCACCCACTGCAGAAGATTTCAACCCCTAAGTCAGCTGATATTTCAGCCAATAAAGGTTTATGAAAATAACATAATCTACTCTATTGGATATCAAAATACTATAGATAAAATTTAGAAAAAAAAATCAAGAATTTTCAATTATTGTGTTGCTGAGTGAAGGCTGATATAATCATGATTTTTCAATTGAATAGAAACTCGATTTTGTACTTTTCCAAGCTATATAGTGGGACTGATATGTGGGCAGTAATTTACGGGATACTGCTCAGTGATATTAGTGGTTGGATTTGGATCGAAGACATGTACATAGTACATGTTCAATGTCCGATGTGTCATAATAATTTAAAGAACTAGAAACATAGTGAGATGAATTTAATTAAAGGATGTCTTTTCATGCTGGCCTCTTTTGATTTCATTTACCATAAAACCATTAATACTTGGCATTCATGACATTTTATGGTAAGTGCCATTTATGACATTTGCGTATGCAATATCTTAAGTGCCCTTTTCATTTGTTTAATTTAAAGAAGCATAATGCTCAAAAAATATGACTATTTAATATATCTCTAAATTTTCTTTATCTCTTTTAAATATAAAAAACATTTAATTAATTAGAAATAATGTGTAGACAAAATATATTAGTTTTTACTATCAACATTATGTAAACTAATTTTTCTTTAAAATTGTTAACGGGGTTAGTTCAGATGTGGAGTACTTTGTTCAGAAAGTATATGTTTAAAGTTTCTGTCAACAACTTTATTTGATAGACAATTCGTAACTGGTAAAGAATATGATATATTGCCTTAAAATAGGGTAACCTCTTCTCATTCTAAATCTTAATTTATGCCAAAAAAATTTCTATTAAAGTTCAATTACGTATTGTATTAAAACTTGAGCGTAGCTTCCCGACAGAGGGACCTCAAGTTGCTATCTCTTTTCTTTTGCCAAATCTAGAAGCAAAAGAGAAAACAGATACATCCCCTTTGAATTTCGTCAGTTGGAAGCTTGATCCGGGCACTAATTTTGTACATCCTCTCTGTCCTCCATGGCTTCAAGTTAAAAGCCACATCTAGTAATTTTTTATCATATTTCTCGTGTCATAATATGTATGGGATTTTTGTACTTTCTTCTTTTCAATACAACCCGACATTAGATTCTTCTTTCTCTAAATGATTTAATTTAAAATCTTTACTCTAACTGTTCTTAATTACTTAATTAGTACAGAGTTTTGTTTTCATCATCTGAAAAGCTGATACGATATTGTTTATGGGTCATAATTTTTAATGGTACACGCATGTATGTATGGGTCAGAATTGGTGCATACATACATTATATTATATATATGGTCATGTCTTTATTACATATGTATATTTGCAAGCAGAAAATCACCTTAATTAAACCCAGATCTATACAATTACGGACGGACTTTGCAAGACGTAAATTAAAATAATAATTCCAGTTCATGAATTCATGCAATTAAGAATTATGCACAATGGTTATAGATTTTTGTAAAATTAATAATTGAAATTCGATACAAAAGTTGTAACAAAGAGGAAAAGAAAAAGACAAAAACGAATGATCAAAACAAAAAAGTTCATTAGTAATGATGATATATTTAGTAATAATACTAATGATTTGAACACAAAAATGTATTTCTCTTGTGAAGCTTATATGCCGAAAAATGATTTATTCAATTTATTAATTAATTGCAGAGCACAAGAATGTGGGTAGAAAAAGGATGACCAAGTATTAGAGTTGGTGCTTTCGTGTTTGGATTCCAACAAGCCATCAGCTTGGTGGGATCCCACCATATATACAATTTATATTGGGCAAGCACTAGAAACATGTATAAAACAAATGCTAATAGGTGGGTAGGCATAAAGGAACTTAACCACACTGAACGAAAATCTTTTGGTAATGTTGTATAAATATGACTAAGTATAATGACATATACATGTTGCCCTTACACATCAACGAATATGATTTGAGCATTAGCCATTGGAGAAATTCTAGTTGCTGTAGCTAACTAGTGTAGTCAACCTTAACACCCTCTCCAATCTCATATTTGCAAAACATATATACTGTTATGATGTTATATCATCAACTTGCATGCAGTTTTCAGAATTATCTGCTTCGACCTAAGGGATTTATTCATATTCTTCCACCCAAGAAAAGGAATAGAACAAAGATAGAATGCTGCTGCTGGCATATGTCAATCTGTCTCAGGTCAAATCGACAATATTATAAGGGGGATCAGAGTATAATACTATGGGACCGGAGAAGTTGGCATCAGTCTTTCTCATCGAACCCCCAATCTTATGCTTCTCCTCCTTACTACAAATCTTGTACTTCATGCTGACAAATTGATTGGAGCTATAGCTATGAGCACATAATCCGATTCTGATGAGTGCAGTACCCATTTATCTTTATGACATATTGGTTTCATTATTTCAAGTTTTAAAAGCCTTGGGGGCGCTGTTATAACAGCATGCCTATCTATCGTTGACACAGCAAAATGCAGCAATTGACTAGCGTCCCTAGTGAAATTGACAGTGACATAATCAAAACAGTAAAATGTGAGATATTGTCTGATGAGAAATTGAAATTTTCTGACTTTTGAGACCTAGAATCTATATTTTTTAGGGTTAAAATCTAAAGTTAGAAAAAAAAATAAAAAAAAAGAGATAAAATGAAAAAAAAAATAAAAATAACGTTTACAAAATAAATTTAAATATAAAAAAAATTAGTAAAATAATAAATAATAAATTTAATATTTCAAAATCAAACTTAAAAAAATATAGAAAAATAATCAAAATTATTTTAATAGCAAAGTGAAGTGACCCAAATCCACCCAATAAACTACCGTTGCGGATCTCAACATAAATGAAATGACAATTGACTAATAAGCAAGTGCGCGTGTCGGCGGGTGGTTTCCAATTAGTGACCGGAGGGTGACAGTTTTAGACATGGCCCTCGCCAATGACTAGCTATATTATACTCTTTAGGGAAACAAACTACAAAGTGCGCACCATTAAGCTGCAAATCTGTGTACGGCTCCAAGGTGATTTTAGCAGGGAATAAATGAGAGGAATAAAACTAGTGATTGGCTTTATAACCTAGTCGTATTTCTGTCTCACATTCCTCCTAATCTCTTTTCCTCGAAACATTCTATTGTGATGCTAAGTAGTTGTCACTAATTCCTGACAATCAATTACAATGCCTTATTGTTTTGGATAAATGATAGGTGTTACTAATAAAGTAGTTTAGTAAAAGTATATTATTTTCACAAATTTTAATCGTTAATGTGTAAGATTTTAAATATTAAAAATTTTTTTTGTTAAAATTAAAAAATTATTATTAATCTAATAATTTAATAGTTATTACTTAATTATCATTAAGCTTATTAAAATATTAAATATTCTAATTTTTAAATAATTACTATTTAATCACCATCAAAAATTTAAAAAAAAAAAATGTTAGATGTGAGAGCACTTTGTGGCGCCAGTTTATAGCGATGTAAGTTGGGATGAGGATTACTGACGCAGTTTGTGAGAATCTGGGTTTTACAAAAGGTGATGATGGAACTGTATTAGTGCGATTTGAATTAATATAGCATTGTTTACTGTTTTATTAGGCATGCTGTCTGTTTAATACTTTATAGTAAAATAATCATCATCACATGAATTAATGATGGCTATGATTTGATTATTAATATTTATTTAATATGAATAATGCAGTCTGACTAATGTGTGTGTCAGAGAGAGAGAGCTCAATTGCCATGTGATTACCACATGATTTAGGTTAATTTATGAATATTGGTGAACATTAGGATTGATTGGAACTTATCACCGAGAAATAAATAATTAAAGATCAACAACATATTGGTTCAATAGAAATTAACTATGTTTGTGGAAATTTACTAATAATATTGTCTGTCTTAATAAAAAAATCTTCAAAATAAAAATAAATCTTTTTAAATTTAAAATTAATTCATACTTGATTGAAATCTACCAAAAAAATTGGGAAAGCAATTAAAAGATCAATCAATTTTCGAATTTGAAACAAATACTAATCCTCCAAGTGAACTGGGCCGTTGAATGGAATTAGAGTTTTTAAAAGTGTAAGATATATTTTAAAAAATAAAGTGTAAGTGTATAATTATTAATAAAAAATTTATGATTATGATTAATATTAAATATAAACAAGTAAATTATAATTTATAAATTTAAAATAATAATAATATTTATATTATATTTTTTAAAATATACTTTATACTTAAAAAATTTAAAATCCCACTGAATGATGCCAACAAAATCGTGTTGTTATTCTTTGGCACATGATGAAATTATGGTCCTGTGTAGCTCTGTGTATCCAGCTTTGATTTCGTTTCAAGTGCATCAACTCTCGGAAAATATAACAACTTTAGAAGAATTTCAAATAAAATATTCTTTCAACATTTAAATTTTAGGAGTACAATAGTATCTATTTGTTATTTTATGATAACATTTTCTTTAGAATATTAGATTTAAATTTAAAATCTTATATGTATATATATATATTATATGACTAATCACTCCTTCGATTAAAAAATTAAATGAAAATGTTGATGAATTAGATTCAAAAGGCACTTATTTTTTTTTGGTACAGAAAAGGCACTTATTAATCTTGATTAGATTAGGCAACTTTATAGTATTACTAGCTAGGATACATCGTACCCACTCGACTCGAACAACTGGAGTTTGTGTTATTTAATTTCTTTGGTGCATTGATTATCTCATCCACTTGGGGTATAAACTACCCCAGGTGATTCTCACTCCTGTAACTACGGACGTCACCCGTACTATGTCAGCTGTAACCACGATAAGAAATTAAAGGTTACTGTATTATACAGTTGGAGTATCAGTAATTATTTTGTGTTTTAGTTTAGAAAGGACTACTTACTGGCTTTCAAATACTACTAGAAGTAAATATGAGATTTATGAAAAGAAGATATGATTTTGGGGCGTCCTATATTACATGTATTTGAAATGGTCCTCACTGCGGTAACTTCTATCCCGAAAAAACCTTGTCGTCAGTTGTTTTCTAAATACTGCAACCCGTTTTGCACCTGTTGCTAGTTGTCCTTGCGCTATCAGACTGAGCAGGTACAAGTACAACGGGTGGGTTTATTATCTGTTTGGTGCAGTTGGGGTTTGGGTTCAGCAGCAGTGGGTGGCATGGGCATAGTCACTGGTAGTTGGTGTTGTCGGGGTGCAGCCTCTGTTTCGGTTGTCGACTTCTGACTTATACGGTCCTTGCTTTTCCCCCGCACAACCCAATGGCGACGACAACGCTTCCAATAACGCTGAAAATACGCAATTAAATTAACAAACACAATTAGTTCAAGCTATTGAAAACAAAATTCATTTAATTAATTAATTAGTTCAAAGTTGAAATTTGATATAGAAAACGAGGTTTGGTGAATAAATGTACCTTCCCAGATAGAGTTTCTCGCCAAGAATGGTGACGGCCAAAATAGCCACAATGATCATGGCTGTTACAAATACAGGCCTTCTGGTTCTCAGCACTACGCCTTGCAAGTAGAACATTATTCCTGTGGTTACTACTCCCTGTGGCATTCAAATAATTAACGATTTCGTTATTATTTTACACTAATGTAACCCTGCTATTTATCTGGGATAAAACTTGGTCTCTGTGAAGTTCAAGCCCAAATCTAAATGGATCTGGGCAGGCGGTGGTGGATGGGAACGAAAAATTGTACAATAATAGAGAAATAGTGCAAAAATAATACTGACAGCATAGAGAGGAGCAAAAAGCCTGGAGTGCCAACCGAGAGCCCATGCATGAGGATCATGTTCAAAATTGCAATTGCTATCCCTACAGCTTGTGTAGTTCCTAGAAAGCATATCAAGCTGGACAGAGACATTTCCGCTGGGCATATCTTCAGTTCCATGGACTGCAACAAATATAAGCAGTTATGTATTCAGAACTAGCAACCAAATCAATTTATGGGTTAAATGAATTTGCTCTTTCAAGTATGCTTATTAATCAGGGGCAGAAACTTACCTGTAGTACGTAGAAAGAAGAGAAGGCCGCACAAGATATGAAGAAGAAAACTGTACCAAGAATCCAATGCTGGCCGGAGGAGTTGGTGCTATTTTCATGGTGGTTATTGTCATAGGATGACCCAAGAATGTTAAGTATGGGACCTTTGTAAAGAGCCATGAGCATAGCACCTCCAAAGGTTATTACAGTTCCAATCACCTTAGCTTGACTCCTTACTTCATTTATCCTTACTTGCTCTATCCTGCAAAGTGGGTATGTTACAATCTGTCATTCTCTGCAGAGCCTATTTTAATTGAACAGTGAAGAGAATGCAACTAATTGAAATTAATTCTGACCTTAGAATGACAACCATAGGGTAGGCTGCCAATTTCAAATGCTTTCAATTTGATACAAATACATGCATGTTTGTCTATTATTGTCATTAAATGCAACCGACTCTTATCTCTCTTGACTGATCTGATTTTTTCTTGTCATTAAATGCATCTTTAGATTTTTTGTGATTTGTTCACACTTTCACTTGCAGGAAATGTTGTTCTTCATGGAGGATGACACTTCTAGAAGTGGGGGAAGATTTTTTACATCAACTTTCAACAATTCTCACCTTAGAATGACAGCCATGAGGAAGGTGATGGAGGGTAAGGCGTTCAAAATGGCAGATGTATATGATGCCAACGTGTACACCATCCCCAGAAAAGCAAAGCCTCGGTCAAGTATCACCCTGAGATGTCACCTTCCAATATCACGTAAACACCTTTGCTTTTTCTGTTTTCATCTTCTTTTTTTACTCTCTTTCTATTTATCTTTCTCTCGGGTTCTTGATTTTATTTGATATACGAAAGACGACCATTACTGATTAGAATCTATTTTGAACAATAGATATGTAAGTGGATAATAATTGCGATAGTATAATTGAGTAGTAGTAGAGAGATCTTTACTGGAGAAAACCGAGCAGCATTATCCTCCAGAAGACTGGGAATGACATCTTTGGCCTAATTTTTCTGTAAGAACAATAAATTAAAAACAAAATGAATTAAAAGTGATTCGAAATTACAGGAGGCGGAGGCAGAGCATATAATCTATACCTTTCAAGAAACAGAGCAAAAGGAGCAAGAATGAGCGCGGCCATGGCGTTGCGGTAGACAATGAAGACATAGCGGTTCATGCCTCGGTTAAAGGTTGACATGGTGATGGTGTACATTCCTGCCGACCCAAATTGCAAGGCGATCATAAGCAAATATGGTTTTGAAGTTTTCAACATTAAACCCAACCTGTTAAACATTGTAATTTCGTGTCCTATCTTTAATTGTCTCAGTCTCTCTTGAATGTGCACGTAAAATGCAATCAAGACAGAAGAAGGAGAGAGATAGATAAAGCTATCAGAGAATACAGCTTGCAGGAGAGACTGAAATTGTGCAAAAATTGCGCTGAAACATGAAATTTATAGTAGAAGGCAGAGACCCCACACTGGGTCGACGCAGTCACGCAGGGAGATGCATGAAATCGAGAAATTATGAGAAGCACCGGGTACGTCAACAAACGGGTGCTTCCATCACTTTTATATATAAAACAGTAACCTTGGTGATGATGGATGGGGTAAACATTTTTGATGTTGCTCGCTTAGCTTGCGAATTAATTAATGCTAGCTCCTTGTAAATCAAAATCATCTAATTTGTGTCCCTTGCTATGAAGCTAATTGGCCTTTCTGTACTTTTAACTTCTATGTATAAAAAATAAGATTGGTTATTGGGTAATTGGTAATTGACTTTTTTAAGGTAAATTCAAAGTATTTTTTTGAGATAATCTTTTTTATTGCATTGTTAAATTCCTGAGAATAAGTTCAGTTTCTATCAAAGATTTGAATCTGAGTACACGTTAAAGTTGGGTACATGGTAATTGACGTTTTTCCGCGTCTCAATTTGAATAATGGGCGACAAAGAGAGATGAAGAAAGTTGTACAAATTTCAACTTGCATGTCCAACTACACCTATCCCTTTCGCACTAATTTTAACATCCACTCCCATTTACTCACGTCCTGTTCAACAGGCTTTTCATTTTATCTGTTTCTTGATAGGCTCAGGCATGCAGTTGGGAGGGCAAATTCAAAGAGTTTTCTACCAACATAATTTTTTTTTTGTTTTATTAAAGTATATGTAAATTGCATTCAAGTCAAAATTAATATTATATTTTCATGATAAACTTCCACTGTGAGGGTGTTTTAAAGAAGTAAAATTGGGAAAAAGAGTGCAACAAATAAAAATAAAACTGGTAAATATTAATTCATCCACGTATCTTAATATGCATATATATAGTATTAGAGGTTGATCGGTGTCAGGAGAACATATCCCTCCTTAATTTTAAAAAATCCCACCATGAAAAATTTTATAAACATTTTATTTTGCTTACTAAATTTTGAAAATTTTCATTTTATTCAAACTTTTAAAATTTTAATTTAAATTATTGAGTTTTATAAAATTTTGTATATAACGTAAAATTTGTCTTCAAATATGTATAACTTTTTACCCACGGAGTATTTCCTAATACAAAATCGGTGGAAAAAGAAGGGAATCTGCAATAATGACTGGTCAAACTTGTGTAGTGCACCTTAAATGCCACGGTGCTCTACGCACTTAGCAGAAACAAAGCTCCGGATATTCTTTTTCCGATTAATTGGAAATGAGAACTTTTTCTCTCTGAAAATTAATTAGAAATGAAATTGAGAACTGTTTGTTTACGGGTATGAGAACGCATCTTCTTCATCAGTTTGATAAAACTACTATTTGATTGTAACACTGTAAATTGCAGTTCAAAACCTCTTAATGTTAAAAAAACTTATAAATATGTTATTTTTAAATATTTTTTGATTGGGATAGTTGGAATAATAAAATTTATCCAGAGAACTCAAAGAATAAATAAGATAGAAGAAAGAAGTGAATGTTTAGTAAATATTTATTATTGTTCAACTTTAATATATTTAAACTAGTTTTAATTTTTCTATTTATAATATATGTTTATTGAAATATTTATTTTTAAAATATATTTATATCAAATAATACAATAAAATCATGTGCAAAGAAGTATAAATAAATAGAAACGTTATTGGTGTATAATCATTATGAGAGCTTATACTTTATTATTAAATTTGATTATTAATTTAGATTTATAATTAATTTTTATTAAATTTTATAATTAAAATTTTGTTTAAGTTATTTTAACTCAAAATAACCTTTGCGAATCTCATCATACATAATGTTTGTTTCCTTTGTTATTTTGTTAAATATATTTATTAAGTCATATGACTCATACTTTTTATATTTCTATTAATTAGATGATGATTATCCATATTAGTTATTTTCTGAAGTATTGTGTTCTAGACTTTTATTGATAGATTACATATCTATTGATTTATTGTCTGAAATCTCTTGTTTTGCAACTATCGAAAATAGTTGAGATTATTAGTTATTTATGCGTAGATTATCATATTTTACTTATATAATTACAGTTTTAGATAACTTTGGATTGAAATCTATTGATTATTATATATTTTGAAAATGTTTATATTTTGGGGGAGATTTTTAGAGATCTTCAGTAACCCATTAAGAATTATGTAAAAGTTTTTTCTTTATGCAATTATTTTTTTTAGATTAGGCTTATCAAACTAAGTATATTTTTAGCCCAACTTATTTTATGCTCCAATCACGACCCATGTGACAACTTGCCTATACAAAATTGGAAGTTTTTTTTCATATTTACTTGATGGTATTTTTGAACATGTGTGAGAGATGAAGACCTGAATAAATTAATGGAAATTAGTTGAAGAATACAAGGTAAAGGCTCCACCGCAAATTAAGCTAGCAAGCCAAGCAGAACAAAGCTACAGACTGGCAAACAAAAATGGAGTTTTTCTTTCTTTCTTTATATATATATATATATATATATATATATATATATATATATATATATATATATATATATATTGGCAGAAGCACCAGCATCGTTGGCCATAGATCAGATAGATATTCAGCTCGCTTCGTTGTATCTGTTTTAGTTGGCGCTTACAAACGTATTTAAATTGGTAAAAAAATAAATGTGAATTAATTAGAAAACCAAAAATAGAAAGCGAAATTAAAGTGTTTAATCAATTATTTAATTTTTATATAATCAAATCAGTGATTCAATGATCCAATTGCGTAACAAGTTCAGTGAACTGAATCCATTTTCATTTTTTATTTTGATAACTGTACGAATTAGGGGTTTTTTTTTAAATTTTTTTCTCATTTTATAGTTTACGCAATATATCTTTCTTTGTTGTTGGGTCTTCAAATGGCGTGGGCCAACGCGAGAGAAACTTATACTCTGGAGCCGGGTCATGACAATCCCAGCCCAAGCCTAGAATCACCAAGATAAGGCTAAGTTTGCATTTGCGCTATATAACCCATCAAAATTACAAAAGATTTCAGCACATTTCATATATATTAAACACCTACACAAATATTTACTAAAAAAAAAACACCTAGACAAACATTTATTGATTTTTCAAAAGGTTTCATTAACTCCTTTCATACAAATTATTTCTTTGTTATTATTAAATTAATATAATTTTTTTACTTTAAATTAGCAAAATTAAATCTCTTAAATAAAATGAAACATATTTCATATAAATAAATAATGTATATCCTTTCAACCAAAAAAATAATGTATATACTTAATCTTTTTATTGCTATTTTAAATTATTTATTTAGATAAAATTTATATATACTTTTATGTATTAAGGACATAAAATTTTTAGTAACTTGATATTATGATTCACACTAAAATAAATTATCTACATAAAAAATAATTATTAATCTTTCTTTTCTAAATAATTAATTATGCAAGTTCTCAAATAAATGATAATATAATGTAAAAGCAGGAAAACATAGGAAAGTAAAAGTAATTTATTCTAAAGATTTTTACCCAAAATCAGGGAAGAGAAAATTTTCTCAACTATCAGAATTCTTGTTGAACTTATGATTATCAGCTTCATCCTTCGTAATCGTGTCAATAACATGTAAATAACATGAAAATAACATGTAAAAAGGGGTATCTTGGTTAGAAAATATAATTCGTCGAGTTCTACCCACAGCCAGATGCCACTTTTTTGTTAATGTGAGTTAATTTAAGTAGTAAAAATTTATATATTTTTAATAAGATATTTTAAATTTGATTATGAATAAAATATATTTAAAAAATTTTATTTATTTTAATATTTTTAATATCTTGAAAAAATTAAATTTATTTATTAAAAAAATATTCTAAAAAAAAAATGTCACTTTTCCTTGGATAGCTCCTTTTTCTACTTTGTCGCCGACCATTATGGTGGCTCTTTCAATAGTATCATCTGCGGGTATGGTCTTCTGTTGTTGGGCCTTGGCCTGTGTATCACTAGATGACAGCGCTTGCTCTCGTTGCTTCTAGGCCTTTGGACCAGCAGCGATGCTAGTCTCGGAGATTAGAAATTGTTTTTGGTCTTCTCCTTTTCAGTAGTTGCCATATTTGGGCCAATGTAATTCTTGCTTTTGCCCCATAAAACAGAATACAGCCCAAGAGCAACAATGACGATTTCAATAATACTGTAAAAAAAAAAAATTAACTCAAATTTTAGGCCACAACTTTAAATAATATTATTTTATGAAGATCAATAATAAATCTTTGTTAATTTTAAATTGAACTGTTAAATTGATTAATTTTTATAATTATTTTTTGCAAATTTAAGCGTTAATACTTGTACAAATAAATTGTGCATACTTTGCATACATTCTACACATAATCTGTATCCTCTTACTTTCCTTTTTATTTCTTCCAAGATTTTTGTGTAATAGTAACAAGAAATAGTAACATTTGGATGCCTTCTGAAGTAGAATTTGTTGCCAAGAATGGCAACGCCATGAGAGCCACAATGATCATGCGTACAGGGTTAATGAATACAAGGCCTTTGGTTTGCATCACCACACCTTGCACGTAAAAAGAGTATCCCTGTGGGAACTATGCCGTACATCTCACATCCAAACACATATCATGGTTGAAGATCGATGGCACAAATTTTGTCTTAAAAGAAAAAAGAAAAGAAAAAGAAATTCTATGGTGTCGTGGTCCTCCAACTTTAGTTTAATTAGAGGCAATGGCCATCTTGTACACGCAATTTATATTAACGGGGATCTAAAAACTCATTATCAGAATGGAAGGCACGTTTTCTTTTGTTTAACCAATAAATAACTAAGATCTTTTTTTCTTTTGAAACCTCTTTTTAGCAAAAAGAAAAGGAAATCATAAAAGAGAGAAAAAGGTATTGTAGAACAATGCACTGCGCTACCAACCGAATAAAGTAGAGGAAAAAGCCTAGAGTCCCAGCGTATATCCCGTGCCTGAGGGTGATGCTCGAGGCAAATGCAATGCCCACTGCTTGTAATGTTCCTACGGAGCATACTAAGGAGGAGAGGAACATTTCCGCTGGGTATATCTTTAGCACCATAGACTGTAACAAACTTATATAATATATCATTAACAAATATTTCCCATGCATCATGACCATAGAAACTTTGCCTAGGTAGGTAAGCACTTACCTGGACTATATATATAAAAAGAAGAAAAGGAGACGCAAGCTATAAGGATAAAAAGAGTGCCAAGAATCCATTGTTGGCTGGTTGAGTTGCTACTATTTTCGTGGCGGCTTCTGTCCCAGGAAGACCCAAATATGTTGACAATGGGACTTCGTAAAATGCCATGAACAAAGCTCCTGCAAAGGTTATTAAAGTTCCCAACACTTTGGCTTGGCTCCGTCTCTCCTTTCATCTTCACTCAAACCGCAGAATCACAGCCATTGGGAGAATGTTGGGAGTACAATCCCTTAGAGTATTCTAAGGGTACAATTATGAGAGGAATTATTTCATCCACTTTCTCATAATTGTACCCTTAAATACTCGTAAAGATTGTATTAATAACACTGCTCTTAAAAACATAGTAGAAGGTGCAGTACTCATGACAGCTGATCGATGTTTACGACATCAGCATATACACCATATCCAAAAATGCCAACCCTTGATCCAAGATTATCCTATCCATAACCACACATATTAACTTCCTTCAATGCTAAAATAAAGAAAAAAAACAATGAAAACATTACACAAACAATCCATTTAATATGGGAATTGTGTACAGAGTATATGTAAAAAGTGTACAAAATATCTGCAGGTATGCACAGCAAATGTGCGAAGTTATTATATACAAATATCAATGATCAAATCTAGCATTCATGATGTCAGTGCACAGTGGAATTTTGCTTATGATCATGGACCTATTACTCGTGATAATTAACCAATTAAATAATATAATAGTATATGGGTAAGGTTATGATATGCTTATGAGGTGTCTCAGTTTATATCGTCATAATCACATTATGTATACAATTTTGTATTTTAGAGAAATAACTATTCTCATATTTTTACTTTTATTATTATTATATAGAATCTAATAATTAAGTTTAATAAATCATAGAAATTGAACTATACGTGAGACTACAGATCTTACGTCTTACACCCATTGAATATGCATGAGTAATATATGAAAAACATAATGTGGGAATAAATTTTCCATTAGAGGAATATTTGGGTATATAATGAGCACTACTCATATAATTGGTGCATCAGTATGTCCATGTAATGATGTGACTGTATATGTGATTGATTGGGTAAAGTAGATGATTACTCAAGCGATCCCAGCAGCATAATCCGCCAAAAGATTGAGAATGACGTATTTGGTGTAGCTTTTCTGTAAAAAAGCTGTTAGTTCAATAGAATCACGTCTTTGGCTTGCGTTCTATATACAAAACAAAATAAATATGTAAAATGATACGTTTTATATTTTAACATTTACACTAAGTGATTGTTACTCAATGTTTGTAGCTACTCATGTAACCTTAAAAGAAATGAGACTACCGTTTTTCTTTTTGTAAAAGACAAGCAAAACAAGATATAAATTGAATCAATGATAAAATAAGGAAAATGGGAAAAATAAGAAAAAGAAACGAAATTGATACGTGCACGATGGTATGCTTATCATACATGTAGGTACAGAAATTAATAGAAGAAAGAAAAAAGAGAAATGAAACTGTGAGAGCGTGCAGAATCTTTTGTGCATATATCCTTATTCAAAAGAAATAAACCTTTCTAGAAAGAAAGCAAAAGGAGCAAGAACGATAGCAGCCGTGGCATTTCGGTAGACAATGAAAACATAGCGACTCATGCCATGATTGAAGGTGGACATGGTGATGATGTACATCAGCAAATAAGGCTTTGCACTGTTGAACATTACAAGAAATTGTTCCCCGCCTGTTTTCTATGCCATTTCTTTGTCTCTGTCAGTTCACTTGGTTTGGGCAAACCTACAGTGATGGACAAAGGCAGAAAAATAGGGAGAGACGTGAAAAAAAAGACAGTGACCAATGAGAGACTTTAAGGTATGTGAAAGTTTTCTTTCACACCAAATTTATAGAACAATGGTGACCCACCTGACGAGCTGCAGGGCCTCCAAATAAGAGAAACAATTCTTACATGTTACTTGCGCATACAAGAACAAATATTTAGAAAGAAAAGAAAGAGGGAGGTAAGAGTATGAGAATATGTGTTGCGATATGTATTACAAAATGTGCGGAAAAATTTTTAATATCAGTGCTCTATAAATAATTATTTTATTAAATTCAGGTATGCATGCAGCCACCTCAATTCGAACCGTGACGCATGCGGCTTGGGACTGCAGCAGTTTGACGTCTAGTGTTTATGTAAGTCTAATTACATGGAATACTAGTAACAGTCATCCTTAGCTAAGCAGGTAGGCAGAGTTTTTAAGTTGAATAATACTATTTTATAATTTTATTTTTATTTAATTTTTATAACATAAAATTTATATTATTAAATTTATAAACTAAATTATGAAATTCAACCAAACTAAAAACTTCCACTAAAAAAAAAAAGTATTATGTAAAAATAAAGATGAAGAATTCAACATTCCTTTGGTAAGTTAATTCTAATATACTCAAAATATTACGAGCTGTATATGCTCTTCCCGTCGGAGTTACAACAGATAATATTGCACCTATGACCTAATAATTTTTTTCTCCCTTTTGCTTTGGTTTGACTTGGTAATATAATCCCCATTCACCAAAAGAAATTTGTAATGTTGTTTACCGCACATTGTAAAGAGTTACGTGCTAACTGCGATCATGCGGTGCTGGACGATTTTCAAACTCTCTTAGCCAAGCGATCGGTCCTTTGATGATAAAGTCATGTCTGGAAAAACTGGTGGCGTGTGGAAGGAGATCGGGAATTATTGTTCTGGTTGGCCATAATCACATGTCACTTCCTCTGGCGTCCCCCCAAGTGAACTCGAGCCCTGTTATTGATACCCATTTTTTTATAGAGTTTATATATTTATTTACATTTTTAATTTTTCCCTTTTTTTTAAAAATTTTTTCCTTTACATATACAAACAGTGTATACTGTTCACAGTACATTTAATATTTTCTAATAAACATTAATCAATGTAAACCAAGGGTCTTATACGCCATAACTATGCCTTACAGGAAAGTTAGATGGGGATGCCTACATTATAGGCAAATATTTTTTCAAATTAGCTTTTTATAAATTAAAATTTCTTAAATATTTATTTTAAAAATAAATTATAAATTTTATTATATTTTATAAATTAATTATAAAATTTAATAAATCTTTAATTCAAGTTAAAATTTATAGCTATTTAATATGAAAAGTTGTGGTACTATATGTAATTTTTATATAAAGATAAAAGGTAATTTTGCTACTAAATTGTTACTAATAAGGTTGAAAGGATTGATTTATTGAATTCTGTAATTTAGTATGTAAGATTTAATAATTTAAAAATTTTTAAATGAATATTTATTGAAATTTTATTTATAAAAATAACATTTTTTAAAAAATTAGATTCAAAGGGAGTCCAATTTCTGGCCTTGCAATTAATCTCCATTAAATCAGCAAATGACACAGTAGCTCACAGAGGATTTGGATGAGATTTTCATGCTGCCTGATACTTTATTTCCTACTTACTCTACCTAATTTTTTACATTAGCGTCTTCTATTTATTTTTTTTTAAAAGTTCTTCTCAGGCACTATATTGTTTTATTTTGTGATCTCTCACATATTACCTTTAAAGTTTGAGTAATTTGGATAATTTAATTTTGCAATAAAATAGCTATCATCTTTATATGTTGTAACATAGATTTAATTATTTCAATTAAAGTTACTAAGTATGGTCTAATGGTGAGAAATTTAAATAATATCACTTGAGAACTTAAGTCCAAATCCTCTTTACCACCTTTATACAGTTGTACCAAGAAATAATTGTTTCAATTAATTTTATTTTTAGTAATTAAAAATTTCAAATCCATTAATAGTAAGAATTTTCCTTCAGAAAATTAACAATGTAATTTAATTTGGCATAAAACTTGTTATATTGGAGCTTGCCTTCTATATTACTTTTCTCTAATTAAAACTTTGTAACTTGATATATGCAAGTGTATGTATCGCTTATGAAACCTTTATTAATTTGTTTGCTCATTTAACGTATTGTTGAAGTGGAAATTAAGTAAAAGAAAAGACAAATGAGAACTGGATGATATCTTGGCCAACTTACTCTTTAATGGGCTAGTTTAGTCCATTGATTTTATTTGCTTTCATAGTTTACTTTCCAAAAAAGATGGTGTGAAAAGGAGATTGCAGATGCGTAATGGTCAATTTGGTTGATCTATTATCTCCATTATTGTAGCTTTATATCACGCTTTATTTACCCTGCTCAGTGCTCGCTAAGTAAATGTGGGTCAATGAAAACACATTGATATCTTTCTAATTGACAGTGTCCCCAGTGACTAGACCCATAAGTTTAAATTTCCATACTGAATCCCTTGATTGCTTATAGCCACATCTGATCTATTATAGCCCTGATATGATGGCATGGTGCAACTATTCTATGCAAAATTCTCCAAATTAGTCATTTGCAGCGTAAGCTCAAAGTAATGTTAATTATACTTCGCTAATAAGTGATGAGTCACAAATAGTCATTTGAAAAGAAAATTAACAAGATTGGAGATTATATGGCACCAGCTTGCTATATATTAAACTAGTCAACTATCCGTGCACGGAGCCAAAAATTGCAGCTACAGTGCAGCTGCCTTTTTTAAAAAAATAAAATAAAGAAGGTTTGTGGACGAGAAGGTTATTCATTAAAAACTGTCACCTGACATACCTAAAAACTGTGTGTGTATATATATATATATATAATTTTTTTTAATTAGTGTTGAAAATGAATTATATATCAAACTTGTTCGAGAAAAAAAAAAAAGAAAGATTATATAGCTTATCTCACACGAAGACAATAACATAATGAAACACGTATTCTATGATAAAAATCGAGGAGCATGTATGATACAAGAATGAACGCCCAAACAATGGCTACAAACTCTGAGATGTTTGAAGGCAGATTTTGAAATTTTGATCACTTTCATACAAATAATGAGTTGGTGGCTGCCGTGGTTCACTTGCCTTTCTCCCCTTCATTAAGAGAACCCCACAATTGACCGCCACGCTCATTTTTCTTCTTTTATGAGGACAAAGAAAGCAGGCCTTGTTGTGGTTGCGTTCAAACCTGTATATCACTTTTAAGCCTCAAATTAGATGAGTTAAAGTGACATTTCTTTCTTGTAACCCACGTGCGTGCTCATTTAATACTGGCCTCTTTCCCAGCGTTGTTCATTATTGCTTTGAAAGGGATACATATATTCAATATTTTTATATTTTTATTTTTATAATTATAATTTTATTTGTAATTTTTATTTTTTATTTAAATATTTTTAATTAATTAATTTATTTTTTATAATTAAAATATAAATCACGCATGATTCATTATTTAAATTATAAACATAATTTTAATATTTTTTATATATATTATATAAATATGTGAGTATTAATTGTAATAATTTATTAGGATTGTATCGTACAACATATTTCGTATGGAAAAGAAGTTTGATAGCATCATTAATAATTCAATTTAGGCTTAACTGGTCGCTTGTGCCCCATGTAATGTATATAAGCTTGAAACCTAAAGTCAGGTGGTGTAGTTGTCTTGGGTTTTATTTATAAAGATTTTAAGTTTAAATTTAAAATTTTATATGAGTGTTAAGTGAATTAGTACTTTTCATTGTTAAAAAATTACAATGCAGTAATTGGCATTTATAACTCCATCGTCCTTTTCGTCAGAATGTGTATTGGCATGTATAAATTTAAAATTTTAGATTGAGGTTTTTTAAAGTGAGTAATATATTTTATAGAATAAAATATAGATAATTATTAATAAAAAATTAATGATGTAAATTATCTTAAATTTATAAATTATTATTTATTTGTTTATATTTTATAATTATTTTATTATTAATTTTTTAATCAATAGTTATTCATTTACACCTTATTGTATAAAGTATACTTCTTACTTTAAAGAATCTAAATGCTAAAGCTTTGGGCTATATTTAAATTTTCATATCTAAAACAAGAGAATAATGATATATTCAATTTCTTTCTTCAATTAATGTTCATACACATTCCCATGTAAAATATTTAAATTTAATTGATTCCATCAAAATTGATTTCAAGTAGATTAGTTAAATTTAAATATATATTATGAAAATAAAATTAATATATCATTTATTTCAAACAATATACTGCTTTAGTTAACAACTTGTGAATAATGAAATTAAAAAATTTGTTAATAATAAACTTATTTCTACTCATCTTTCTTTGAACAAATTATACACAGAAAGGCCCTACTGAAGACGGTCAAGAGTGAGTATTGAGTAATAAAGATGGGAAATAGAAAGCCAAATGACAGACTCGTCACGTCACCTTTTCCGATTCCATGGGTTACAAATATTGGTATGCATGGGACCCCAAATTTCTAAAAGGAAAACCGGAGGTCCGCTTACAATGCGGTGGGCTCGCCTCGATCACTCACTCTTAATTTCTGGGTTCCACAGTTGGATTCTATTTTCTGGACCCTACATCCTTGTTTTCATTATCACCATTGTTATTATTAATCACCAATTTATCTTTACCATCATTATAATTGCTGTGATCATTTTTGGAGGCTGTTATTGGTAGCTGCAGATCTTGACCGTGGCTGCTGAACTTTGCGGGGGTGGATGGAATCTGAGTCCGAGCTTTGTATTCTTTAGATTTGCCCCATGCAACTAGATAAAGCCCCGCTGCCACAATTACTCCTCCAATTATGCTGATGACAAAACATGATTCCACAAAAAGGATCCCTTTTTTAAGTCTTTTTTCTTGAACAAAAGAAAACAAAAGATAAGAAAAGGGTATAATTGAACCTTCCAAGGTGGAGTTGCTCAGATAAAATGATGCAGGCCAAGGCGGTGACGATGATCATACGTAGAGGATTAAAAGCAGTCACAAACACTGGCCCCATTGTCTTCATAATCAAGCCTTGAACATAATATTGGATTCCTGATGTAACGATTCCCTGTAAAATTATAAATAGAAAAAGAAAGTCACTAACTATATAATAAAAGATTTTTTCAATCATGATGGAAAGTAGGCAATAGGCTAATGAGCAGGTACCAAGTACTAACCGAGTATGCAGGAGCAAAGAATCTAGAATCCCAGCCAAGAGACCAAGCGTGAGGATGGTGACGCTCCGCGTAAACCGCCACTCCCAGGCTTTGAAGTGTGCCGACAAGGCAAATCCAGGTGGAGAGGGACATCTCTGCTGGATACTTCTTCAACGTTATGGCCTAAATAAAATCATGCATGCCCCATTAATCACACTTCAACTTAACTAATAAAGTAGTCATGAATATATTCTATATCGGTGGCCTGCAAACGTACCTGCAAAATGTAAAATCCAGAGAAGGCTGCACCGCCAATGAGGAGAAAAAATGTCCCCATAATCCACTGCTTGCCCGTGGGGTCGTTCACATTCTCAGGGCGGCCCACATGTTTGGCTGCTGACCCCACAACATTAACTACAGGACCTTTATATAGTGCCATCAGCAAAGCTCCTCCAAAAGTTACTAAGGTCCCAATTATTTTGGCTTGACATTGTATCTCCTTAATCATCAACGGCTCTAATCTGTTCACATTTTATTTTATATATGAATGATTCTTCATATGATAGGTTAATATTTTTATTTTAAGAGTGAAAGTTCATTCATTATCACTGGCATCTATATACGCATATTTATGTGTTTTTGTCCTTATTGTTAGTTTGCTTGTGGTATGTGTTGTGGACCAGGATGGTCAAGAAGGAAAAGTTGCTTGTGCACATATCATGGATCGCTGAAACATTGTTGTTTCCATGGGCACTAGTCCTTGTCCCACGCCTTTTTCTAAGCACAGTCGAAGGAAACATAAAATTGAATTGCCTCACAGCTCAAGCTGAAAAAGATATATATATATATATATATATATAGAGAGAGAGAGAGAGAGAGAGAGAGAGAGAGAGAGAGAGAGAGAGAGAGCACTAGCCACATAAAAGGATATTGGATTGCGAAACCCCCTGATAATCACAAGCAAAAATTAACATGCACGGTAATGGGGCCAAAAGTAGAATGATAATGTCATCTATGTGGCAATGTAGCAATGAAAGCATTATACAAAACCTTACACATGGCTTGTCCAAATTGAAATTCTCTTGCTAGCTCCCTTTTCATTTGGTTGTCCATCTTTTCTCAGCTATTAAGCTCTATAGGGAAAATACTTTTCTATACTAATTTTTAAAGCTTGTAACAACTCTCATGACCAACAGTTTCTGCCCATGCTCTCATTTTTTTAATTTTTATTTTAAAATTTAAATTTTTCAGTTGCTACATCTGTTGATGTTGCAACAACGGTAACTTTGAGCCTGTGCTTAGATGGGAGCTGCCCGCATAAAGTGCGGAGTAATACACCTAATATGTTGAGAAGTTGAACACTCTTTTGTGACCTCTGAGTACATGTGTTTAAGAAATTAAATAGAAACATAGAAAAGCTTTAATTAAAGAGAATATGTATTAATTCATGAATCAGAAGGTGCACATATGCCTCGCTACGAAAGTGGAAGCTGGCAAAGATAGAAAGTGACCTACATTTATTCGTGACATACGTGAGTGGCGTGACATAGAATTGTTACTTAAACAATAATATAACTCACTAAAGATTAGATATTGAAACTACCACTTAAGCACTGCCCCCTTATCCTTTCTAGTCACCCACTTAATTTTCTTAATTTCAAGAATCCTGTGAGAGAAAGTGGGTGTCCATGGAGGATATTAACTATAGGATATGTGCCTGTTATTTCTTACATATGTGTGAGCATTTTATCTTAGTTAATAAAGTTTGTACCTCGTAATAGATTATTTGATGATCTTACCGAAGAATGACCGCCAACACAAAGGTAATAGAGGGTACAGCGTTCATCACTGCTGATGTATATGATGCTGATGTTAATTTCATCCCTAAGAGCGAGAAACATTGATCAAGTATGATCCTGTCTCAATGACACAACGTTTATAATTAATCATCCAAGTCTAGTGGAAATTTCAGTAACAAAGTGGAATTAAAGATGATCATTACTCGAGAAAAGCCAGCGCCATGATCTCTGCAAATATTCGCAGTGTCATCTTTGGTCGAACTTTCCTGCAAATATATAAAAATGATGTAAGCCAGGTGTTTTCTTGTATCTGTATGACTGCTTGTAATCACAACAATAAAGAAGCTTGCTGGAAGTTTATAATATTATTGTTACGTAGGAAATCATCTCAAGTTCAACTAATTAGTGAACATGCATGCACGATTACTTTAGCTAGGAAAATAAGAGGGAAAGTGGTGAGACCTTTCAAGAACAAGGGCAAAGGGGCCAAGAGTTATGGCGGCGATGGCATTGCGATAGACGATGAACACGTAATGACTCATGCCTTTATTGAGAGCATCCATGGAGAGAATGTACATGCCGGCCGAGCCAAATTGCAAGCCCAAAAGTAGCAGATATGGCCTTGCCTTGTTGAGCCAGGCTCGTGTTTTCTCACAAAATGACGCCTCACTCATCTTAATATCTCTCTCTGTTTAAGTAGTAAACCCGCTGTTGATTTTGAATGGAAGGGAGCAAGCTTTGCTGGCCTTCTTATATATAACCCCAAGCCAGTCAAGCATTGAATAAATTAGTGCACATTCGAAAACTCACTATCGCAAAAGTTGCACATTCTCAACCCAACACTGCTCATGCTGCCGTGGGAGTTTAAAAAAAAAAAAAAAACAAACAAAGAAATAAATGATGGTTTGCTTGGGTAGTGACACAAGCATGATCTTTTTCGTGCCCAACTTTTCTACTCTTCTTCCTTCTTTTTATTTATCTTTTTTTTTTTTTCCTGGAGGGTATGTGGCGGACAGCGAAGTTAGTACAAAAGATGCAAAAAAAGGGAAGGGAACCAACAGTTCTTGTTCGATGAATAATGTGCGGTGAACACAGAAAATGGTTTGGTTACAAGTTAGCGAATTGAGATCACCCATGTCATATTCGCTACCAAACTTGTTTGACAAGGTTGATCAGGTCCATTCATGGCAAAGATTTGTGAGAAAGGAATCCACTTATCACTCTTGTCTGATTTGTGCAAATGCTTGTCTCCTGTAGATATGCCACATAAAAAGGAAATTTTTTATTTTGACAATCATTTTCTTTTCACAGTATCTGATAAAACATACTCAAGTTAAGCTAACTTATACGCGTTAAGCAAAAAGTAATGAATTACTATATACGAATAATTTGAGGGCAACATTTGCACCGAACCTGCTCATTTCAGCAACAACTTTAGGTTTTGGCCTTTTCCATGCTAGCCTTCTTGGACAACTATATTGGAATAAATGATAAAGGGTGAAGGAAATTTAAGTATGTGTCAATTCCAACCAACAAGAAATAAAGGGAGAAAAGTTGAAAAAAATTTAGACACTTATTATATGTGGTGTAACATAAAATAATTTAAATTCTAAAATTGTAGTTTTAATTTTTTGTGATAAAGTTTAATTTTTATTTGTTGATTAATAAAATATATAATTTTAGCATTATTCTATATGAAAAATTCATAAACTAATAATAAAAATGAAGCAAGAGGAAGTTGCCATAATAGTGCACGATTTCGAAAGTGGGAGGAGAACGAGTTTCAACGTGTGACACGCTGTAGGAGTCTTATAAATCTGAATCATTAAACGGCAAACTTCTTTATTTCTTCTTAAAAAGAAAATAAGAAAATAAAAAAAATTTAGTTTCATAAATAATTTATTCTTAAACTGTTATAAATTTAAAATAAACTTATTAAATTTTTGAATTTATAATGTTTAATAAATTTAATAATTTAAGTTATTTTTCAATAAATGTAATAAAATTTTATTTATAAAAATAATAAAAAATATAGATAATTGCTTGTTAATTGGTTGTCGTTTTGCAATCAGGAAAGATTTAATGTTCAGCAGTTGAAAGAGGAGTATGGAAGACCTCAAACGAGTAAAGGACGTAAGGAGAACAATCATGGACAGCAATAAGCTACGTGATTCTTGTTCTAAAACCATAACCATTGTGATCTGATCAGATAACCTTGAGAAAAGATGGAAACTAAAAGGAACATTTTGTTTACATATATACCCTAGAATGTCTTTATTTAAATAAATACAAATCACCATAAAGGGCAACTACATCCCTTGTTAAGATACAAGTAATTGATGATTCAACATCTTCCAATCCACGATCTCCATCGTCTATTATATTGTGCACGTTTTCACTCGTCACTCACGCAACTCATACTCTATATACGCCAATAAAAATCAAGAATTGAGAGAGAACAGAAAAAAAATAAAGAATATATATATGTAGTCTTTTAGTGTCGCGCCTCTACCAAACACGTTCTCCTTTGGGTTGTGATGGTAAATGGCAAAGTTATTTTGCAATACAAATATCAGTCTCTTTATTCATATAGTTTTAAAAAATTTTAATTAAAGTTTAATAACTCAATTTATTTTTATGAATGTTTAATAGCTAATCTTTTGTAGGAGTAATGTTTTCCTACAGAAGTACATACACTATATTTTATGTGTGGCAGAAATAGTAAAGTTTGATCGATGGGATGATTCCATTTCTTTTGTTAGTGACTTTTTTTGCCCTGCCCTCTTCTCATGGTATGCGGTTCAGGTTGACTAAAGATTTGATGGCATCATTAAAATTACAAACACAATTATTTTCACTTGGTTAGAATTGTTTGAGCAGAATTGAAGGCCAAGAGTTATTAGCAAGTTCTAGTGACGTGTGTACAGTGGCAAAACGTAGGACACATTAGAACGCATTACGGTCTATTCACTCCACCTAGCATCAAAGTCAAACAGAAGAGGTCTTTACTATAATAGTATAGTAATATACACGTGTAAAACACTACCAATGTACGTCCCAATAGCCTAATTCAAATTCTTAGGTAGATAGATTTCAACAGATGCTACTGGACAATGCGCACTCACTTGTGTCTCCGTTCCTTCCACTACTTTTCTTTTATGCTTCTTCCATATATATATGCCTCCACAAGTCACCCTCATATCCAATCTATACTTCATCTATTTTCTCTGATGTTTATCAAGTTTGTCTTTAACCAATATTTTTAATAGTGTAGTAATATTTATTGTTGTCTTAAAATTTTTATTTTAAATTTTGAATTGAAACTTAAGATTTTATTTGTATTAAGTGCCTTATCACTTATCTTATCAAAAAATGTCTCTATGTCATATGTATAAATGTGTGTGTGTGTGTGGAGCAAATGCGCTTTGATTATTTTACTTTTTTAAAAGAATAATTTAGGTTATCAACTTTTAAGTTGAGCAATTCAATTATTTTACAAGTATAATTAAGATAATTTAGTCTTTTATTTACTGAATTTCTTTTTTAAATATGACTTGACTTACCATTAGTGACACCAATTTTATTTTTTTCATTGTAATTTGATATGGTTGCTATATAGATTTATCTTTTGATTAAAAAGGTAGTTCAGATGCATGAAATTATGTTTGGGACTTGGCAAAAAAGAAGAGATAACTTGTAGCCAAAGGAAACGTGTTGAAATTGAGAGTAAAAATGGAGTTGAGGTTATTACTGGCAAGTCATGTCCATTAAAGAACTAATTATATTAAAAGTTTAAGTTATTAGATGAAAGTTTAATGTTAGTTTTATATCTTAATATATTCATATAAAAGTCTTTTTGAACTTGAAGTGTAAACAAATGCACAAACCTAGTAAACTTGTGCTGAAATTCAATTTTTATTTGAGAAATGGGGATGACAAGGATTAAACTCTTAATGATTTGGTTATAGGAGTTCTAATATCATGTCAAAGAATTAATTATTTTAAAATTTTAAACTATTAAGTAAAATTTTAAGATTAATTTTATATATTAACAATGTCATATCGGAGAATTTGGTATGTAAGAAACTAAGTTGTCCTAGTTGCATTTGTCAAGGAACTAATTTACCATAATCACATTTATAAAGGGATTAAATTGCCTAATTTAAAATTTCAGTAACTAAATCATTCTTTTAAAATAGTAGAAGGACAAAAATACTCTTGCTCCATGTGTGTGTGTATATTATGCAATACTATATGTATGCCTTATAAATATTAAACTTATAGTTTGTGTATGTTCTCAGCTTGGGTAACTCTTTAGTCAAAACAGGGAAAAAGTATATATAGCGTGCCGTGATTATTTAGTTTTAGGGAAATTCTTTGTCTTCAATTCTGTTGGTTCTATACAATCTTTGATAACAAGTTGCACTTTGTTAATTGAGGACTCATCTCGTTTGTTGTTGTAACTAGAAACTCGTCGTTAACTAGTTTTATTGGATTTTGACTTTCATTTTAATACGTCGATCGTACGTCCGTATTGTTTGTCACTGTTGTTTATATTTAGTATAAATAAATTAATAAACTAGCCAGCCTCCTTTAGTGATTTATGGCTTAGAGCATTGCAAAATGGTAGCTGAGGTGCTAGTTTGTGGTTAGAATTGATCCAAATGTGAATAGATGCAAACTTTAGGCCACTATGATTTGACTATGACCAGAGGGAATATGTGATTGGAAAATGTTGAATTTACGAGAGTAACAAAAAATCTTATGAGGAGAGGGAAGGAAGAGTGGGAATATAAATATATGATTTGTGCACAAAATTAATGTATGCGTGTATTATTATCCTATATGATTATAGCTATGTAACCCTAGCTCTTAGTGAGTCAAAAATGGAGACTATGTAATTGCATTGCATGTTCACTAGATTATATCATAAAAAAATGATATATATAGTTTTATGCATTATATATGTATATATATAAATAATTTAATAAAAGTAAGAGAATAAAAATATAAAAAATATACATTTTATGTAGTTATGAAAGCGTACGAATAACATAACTCATATCACAAATGCAAAGTCATAAGTGAAATTAGAGAAAGATGAAAAATTAATTAAGAGAAAAAATTAATAAAAAATATAAAACTTACAAATTAAATTTAAAAATAAAATAAAAAGAAAATAATTAAAATTAAAATAGCATAACTCTAAGTAATTCAAATCCCATATTCGTCATACATTGGAAGTGCAGTAAAATTGAAAACAAAGAAACAAATATTGACCGAAGTTTATTTATTTATTGTCTTTGCTTTTAATATAAAAAATTTAGAATGAAAGAAGTTATATTCTATATTAAGCTATAGATTTTAATAAGAAGTTATAATGATACTTTTAAATCACTTATAAAAAAAATTATTATAAAAAAATTTAAATTTAAATTTTATCAATAAAATATTTTAAATGTTATCAACTGAATAATCAATTAACAAATTTGTTTATAAGTAGCCCATCCTTTCGCTTCACGAAAACAGGGCCATGATATTTACTGTTGTGCCCTCACTAGTTGCTTCCCCATCAGTATGCAACATGAACCAAGAGCAATACAAGTCAGCTGCCAGAAGCAGAAGACAGGTAACGAAAGCAATTGGATCCCGATTGTCATCCATATATAGTTGCTCTTGTTATAATAAAGGAAGGAATATTGTCCCTTTTGAGTGCACAAATTGGCTGCTTTACATATATATATATATATATATATATATATATATATCACCGTACATCACTGCCAGTTTGTTAAGTGCTTTCCAATTCATAAGACATTAATCCATGTACTTAAAGAACGGTCAATGATTTCGATGCCTATATATTAATTTTCTTTACATTTTGCCTGAGAAAACGGAAGCTTTATCAATATCATGGAAAATATGTTCAAATCATTTGTAATCAATCAACCTTAAACACACACAATTTAGTATTGCAAATTGGTATAATCTAGAGTGTTTAGCACAAATGTAGGTAGTGGCAAAAATAATCAATACTTCCTGGAATTAAATCTGAGTTGAGCCAGAGATGATGGATTTCTCATATGAGGTTTGCACGATTAGTTATTAGTTTTAGAAGTAACTAAAGTGAAAGTACATAATGAGTACAAAATAGGCATGAGCCGTGCATTCATTTTATTTATGGAAATGTTGCTTCTATGTGGGACTTTTTCACAATCAACCTATTTTCGAGTCTTACGAGAAAGAATTATTAAATTTAATAAATTTAATAATTTAAATTATATAAATAAAGATTTAAGAATAGATGAACCATTTTTATTAACAATTAATTGAGTTAGACCTACATATACATCTTATCATCATCTGAATTAATGCGATTATTTACATCTTATAAACTATGTATGCATGGCCATATCGTGGTAAAAACTTTGGATGCGTGATTTGCACGATATTTAAGGCATACTCCATTCATTTGAACTAAAGGGAATGAGCTTGACAAGAACTGCGATAGCTTTTTGACCAATCTTTGTCTGATGGGATACTTCAGCTTAATTAATTAGTCCAACCTAATTGATGCTTTCTTCTTTGATACTTCGTTCGCGTTTGCCAGACGTCTTCTTTTGCAACTTTAGCACTTTATAATTTACATATATAGTGTCCGCCATGACAGTTCTTTAGCTGTCTATTAAATATTTTGTTAAATAATCCAAGCTGCCCCATAAACCTATTACTAAATTTAGTTTTAGGTCTGGCAGATTAAGAAAATTTCGCTACCGTAGACAGTATGTTTTGCCTATATATATAATGTACTCCAGTAAAAATATGGTTATTCAGGTCACACTGATGCCTCGTATATTGTCAATATTCAACCCGTTTCCTTCTTTACCCCATTATCTTCTCTAAGAGTTTGCAGCAAGGCCTTATGATTTAAGACCAAATAAACCCAAATGATTTAAGCATTTTCTAAATCATCTAAATAGCAAAAACTGTTTGGTTGAAACTTTGGAATGAATTTGGTATACACCAAGAAAACCTTTCTTTATACTATCAAGTATTAAACCCTTATGTTGTCTGAAAGTTTCACCAGGGGCACTTGGCAACAGTGCAGCATCTGCTGGACTTCTAGAAAAAGTCCGAAAGAAGTGAAAGAGAACTGTAAGAGAGAAAAAGAAAAAGAAAAAAGCAATCACAGATAGCATTGGCTCCAAGTTGATAAATTTGAGATGAATATGGTTCTCCTAGCACTCACAGTATACTTTATGTTACATAAGAGATTTTGGTTCAAAAAGGAGTTAGGGTTACGTAGACTGATCAGTTGGTTACAATGTTCAATGTATGTCATTGTAAATTCGAAAATGACAACTTTCTGTGAGATTGGTTTTATAGGGTTTTAGATTATATATACTTGTAATGTTTTCACATTAAATTCTTCACATTATCTTTTATGTAAGCATTAATATAGAAGACATTAGTTAGCTAATGAAAGTTGAATAGGCTAGTAAAATTTGACTACTTTGTTTGTAAGATTTAAGTCTCTTTTAGTAGGTGATTTGTAAGTATCATTATAAATTTTTATGATATCTATGGTATATTCTGATCTTGGAATATATAACCTTTCCTTACTTTAAACTTAAAAAAAAATGGTTAAAATAAGTAGAAGTTTTCACTTGTACGGTTCTTCTAATCCTCATGTAGTTGCTTACGTGTGTAGCACTTAAATAGAATTTGTTTCATAAAAGTATTGTCAACAAATTGCTGATTTTATAGGACATTAATGATTACGATGAAAAATTCGGTGCATTTCATTTTGGCTAAGAGTGAAAAACAATGTAATTCATCAATTTTGCTATCTTCTTTTGGCTTCTGGTTTAATTTAAAGTAATTATATATAATCAAGTGGATTAGTTGAATCTTACTCAACATGCATGCACTCAGAAATTGAGTCTCGACACGGAAACTAATAAAATTTATATTTCTGGGTGAAGAGAAGCAGGAAAATGTGGCGCATATTTACTTTTCATATACTAGTTAGTGGGGAATCTCTTTAGAGATATCACCAATATATGAGTTTCATAATCACGAAGAAGCACATACTTAATGGATCTCACATTTGACACCTTGAATTCTTTCTTCGGAATATGACCTTTAGACTTCAGAATTGCTCGTTAATACGTAACAAGTTCCAGCCACAGTATGCCCACACCCAGACCATGGAAATTAATAAAGTAGATGATGCATGTTGCATCTTTTGTTTACAGTCTCTCTGTTTTTATATATAAAATTTCACAAAATTCTTACCTAAAAAATCTGAATCATCAAATTTATTGAATTATACAAAACTAAATTATGAGATTAAAAATTCTATATCAACTCGTGGACTGTTAATGAAAATTACGTTGATCCCACGAAGTTTTTCTTTTATACGCCGTATTGTTCCCGTGTGTTTTATATCCATTTGTTGATGGAATGTCAATTTTTCGTTTTTTGTTCTTCTTAATCTTATTGTTCTTGAGCCCTATTATTTCTATGCAAAGAATATATATTAGAGTTATAAATCTTGAAAATATTAAGTAAGATTTTGAAAAACATGTGAAAGGGCATGTCATTTTTCGTTCTTCTTTGCCATGCTATATAGTTGTTCAGAATCAAACCTACTACAACTAATCAACATTACCATCATTCTTATCGCCATTCTGCAACTCTCATGCCACTTACGAAAGCAACTAAAAGGTGAATCCATCGTAGTGTTAAATTAAGAATGTCAATAAAGAATACATACATCAGCATTCACCAGTTCACAGTTCTTCTTCTGTTTCTTATGCATCTTCTTTTATAAATTTATATTATATCTTGTTTGGGCATTTGCTGGGGGAGTACTACATAGGATTAATGTTATCCAGCATTAACAAAGGATAATGCACAAAGATCAAACAACTTTATGAGGAAGGCCCACCCTTTCTCGTTCACTCTATGCAATTGCATGCTTTCTGTTTTTGTCATCTTTAAATTTCCCATCCCCTCTCACTCTCAGTAGCGTGCAAATTTAGCAGTGCATGGACTACTGGATCCCCATGAGAAAATTACGCACCAGAGATATAGATGGGCTCACAAAAAGGAACAACTTTGGGGGAAAAAAAGGTACAAAAAGAAGAGAACGCGACATCCACAAAGTTTGGAATGCATACTAAATTAGAAATGTGTTTTCTTTTTTGCTTTTTTCAGTGGTATCATAATAAGAATCTGGACGGGATAATCAAAAGGTTCCTTTAATTTTCTTTTCTCTTTTGCGATGTTCAAATTGCAAACCACTCGCGCACTATTGGTGTTGCAGAATTTAAAGACGATAATCGGAGAGCAGGTCAAAGATGATTCTATAATCCTGTAAAGAAAACAGAAGAAAGGTGGTGTCAAAATAATGTAAAGTCATGATCTATCATGGTAGGGTATCAAAAGGCGAAAAGAAAAGCTACATAGAGTGCGAAATTTGAGGTGAAGTAAATTTAATTAAAGTTTTAAATAAGAGCCATTGCAGTCTTTGTTCAGTCTCTTACTGAAAGGGATTTTCTTTAGGAGGCCGTAACGAAGGATACATATACCTTTGATCAAAAGCTAAAACAATTTCTAGCAAGCAAAATCCTGTCAGATGTGAACAAACAATGAATTAGAAGCAGATGGAGAACTAGTTAGAGATGGGATGTAGTTTCGTAAGGTTAAGAGGGAAATACTGACATTGAAGATGGCCAGAACCTCGTGATTTGTTTATTTTTAATTAGAGTAATGCTTTTTTTTTTATTAGATAAAGATCATTCCCTTCTCAGTAAGGACATTATACAATCATTACAGTTGTCACTTAGTAAACCTCACAATTTAAAGGAAAAAAAGAGTACGCATGGCTGCCAGTTAATTCTCCAAAAAATGGACAATCTTTAAACTTCTAACCTGATCTCTTATTTACGAAAAAGCAACAAATTTTAATGATTTATTAATAACACTTTTTAGCAATTTGTCTGCTAAAACATTTGCATGCCGCAAGGTATGAACAAATAGGACCCTACCCAAAAAGTTAAGCTCATCATCAATTTGATCGAAGATCTAGGCAAACCTCCAAGGTCTTGGAACTTCAGCAGACAACCATCTCACTGCATTCTGTGAATCAGATGCTACGATAATTTCGTAGCCTAACAAAGAATATATACTTTGGAAAGACTAATTGCCTAAAGTATAGCTTGAAGCTCTGCCTAATTTGATTGCTTGATGCTAACTGAACGGAAAACACACTCGTGATCTCACCATTATTATACCTTTGAACTCCTCCAGTACCTGAGACACCAGGTTTGCCCCTTGAAGATCCATCCACATTCCATTTGACAGCACAAGAATATGGAGGTTGCCAACTGACAGAGTTCCTAACTTTAGTGGAGATTGACCAAGATTTGATGCAAGTATAATGTTTTAGTATCTACATTTGTGCTATACATTTGTTGGCTCTATTTGAATTTTTAGGTGGCTAAATACTACTTAAAAACTTTTTCTCTTTTCTCTTATAATCATATTTTACCAAAAAAAAAAAAAACTTTTGCTATTGTATAACCTTTTATGAAACCAGCCAGTCAACCGGGAAGTGAATAATGCAACGCAAATTACTAGATTTCTTGTTCATTAACATTAGAAAAGCTTAAGAAATAATAAAGAAGGGCAAAAGCCATATACAAACAAAAGCTTGTTTATTACTAATTACAGTATTAAGATACACATCTCTCCTTTGGGACTAGCTAGCCTTATTGGATCCATTACTTTTGATGATGCAGGAGTTCTAACTCAGCCGTATGTGACGACTCAAAAGTGAAATCTTTTATTTTAAAAAAAAATATTTGGCAGACAAAATTACATGTGCGTTGTGTCAGTTAATTATAAGTGATATCGAGGCATACTTCATCTTATGGATAAGTATGGCAATTGTTCTCAGTTAGACAGGAATCCGCAAAGATTTCTTGACTTCAGTTGGGGAGCAGGAAAGAATTTTCTCCTGTGGGAATGGGGACGGGGGAAAAATTCTCCCTGTAATTGTTTCAGGATGAGGACAGAGATTTCAATTCCCATCCTGCTAAGATCCCATGTTAAATGACTGAAATGCCTGCGTATGATTACTAACTAATATATAATACAAAGGGCTAACCTATCTTAGTTTTTAGGAAATTAATTTCTCTTTTGATACTTTAACCTATGGTTTGGCATGTAATGTCTGCAATATTTGAACCCTAAATCGATTATATGTTGTTAAATAATGAATAATAATTTGAGAAACTTCAAATTGACATTACATTTTAAGGCTTGTACCAATAGTATATATTTAAAGTTCCATCAAATCATATTAATAAGCAGTCAAAATTATTTTTATTACATCAAAACTCTGTACCTCCATAGATGAGACCATGCCCGCATTTTTTAGGTTTTTGGTGACAAATAGATATCCTACATCTTATGAGACTACCCTTCCTCTGTGTCACATGTTGCATTTTCTGTCAAGTCTACACTTACACTTATGCCACGCATCACTCCCTTGTGTTTCTGACGCAAAAGGCGTCAACTCACAATGTATTTTTCATCTTTTTCGATTTTTCACTTTTGACTATGATTGTTTTAGTATCTAATCATATGATTCTGCATGTCATTCGATTTTGAAAATTTTTATTATGCAAAGATAACCACATGTTTCGTATATTTAATAGCAGCAGCATCGTAATGATGATAATACTTTGGGTGTAAATCGATTCGGTTTGGATTGATTATACCCTTATCTAACTGAGCTGATATAATTAGTTTATAAAAAAATCTAATTTGTCAAATTGAATAAATTCAAACACTATTAAATCGTTTTCAAAGTAAAAATTTTTATTTTTTTTCTAATTTTTTCTTATTTTATATCTTTATAAACTTATATATATATATAATATTTGTTTAATCAATGAACTAAAAAATTATCAAATTTTAGAATCATAAACACATGCATTATCATACTCTAGAGTAAATTTAATTTATCAACCAAACCAATTAATAATACTGATGAGTATAAATATAAAATAAAAATGTTTATATATTTAAAGCAGTTTGGTTGAGTTCGATTCTGGCAACATCATCCAAAAATTGAACCGATTACATCGGTTTTATTAAAATCTTATCCAATTTATTAAATTAACTAATCAGTTTTGCCTTTCATTTGGTTCAGTTGAAATTGGATAGAACTAGTTTTTTACATCTCTAAATAATACTGATAAGTGATCATAGTGTTGTTGAAAAAAGAAGAAAGTTATATATATATATGCCAATACTGATTGATATTCAGCGATTATCACTGCACTATCCATTGGAAACAATTGATGTCTCTAGCTAGCTGTGTCAGCTCTAACTGATATGCATGCTGTAGAATAATTCACTGTCGTCTTGAAAGTACCATGAAAACAAGTACGTGATGATAACCCCCAAAACAGAGAAAGGAGGCAATGCTAACATAAGAGTATATATATACTTCAAACACAGGCCCCTCAACAAGAGGCAAAGCACTTGAGCAAAGGGCAGAGAATTCTGAAGTTGATCTTCGTTCAACTGTTACCTAAAATGACAAAGTGACAAAAGCGTAGCCCAAAATGGGAAGGACGATATTTCTATTGTGTCAAAGTGGTGGCCGACGAGGATTAATTTAGCTGATAAGATTCAAAATATTTCACACACATGAGCTAACTATTTGGCAGCATAAGCGATTATTTATGTAACTGCATCTCTCCTATGAATTAGCCAAAGTACAACTGATTAATTCTTACAACAGTACAAGCGCTATGTCTTGGTACAGTGATACATATGGTGCACAAATTACGTACGCAATTATTTGTCACATCAGGAAATTGTAGAGCAGCCATGCATGCATGCCAAGCTTTATATGAACATCTAATTTTCTTCCTCCTTTTGTAGGTAGCTATGTTGGATATAGCAATTCACTTTGTGCTTTGATGGGCGGTTATTTGGGCAGTATCTGTTTTGGAAATATCAGTTGCAGTAATTGGCAAGTTTTGAGCCTCCTTTGTTGTAGCTTGTAGAGATGATGGTGTGAGGCTTAAATGGTCTTCGCCTTTACCCCACACGACGCAGTATAGACCCACCGCGATAATGATGCCCCCAATGATACTGACATCAATAACAGAAAGAAAGAGAGAGAGAGAGAGAGAGAGAGAGTCATCAGAATAAACAACAATGGGGAAGAAAGTTCCACCATGCAGGTGCATGGAGCATGCAGCATGTTTCTTTTCCTTTCTGTGTAGGGTGTTGGTTCGAGCCTTCGCCTTTTGGTTAGAAGTAAGACTCCTTAACGTTTCTTTTCCTTTAATTCAACTCTCAAAATCATAAGAAGAGGGAAGTGTGGTGCAGACTGGGAAGGCCTATATCAATAGGAAAAGAAGAGAGTACCTTCCTAGGTGGAGCTGTTCTGCTAATATCAAGGAGCCCAAAGTAGCAACAATGATCGTGCAAAGAGGATTGAAGGCCGTTACAAACACTGGGCCTCTGCTTTTCAGTACCAATCCTTGCACATAATACGCAATTGCCGAGGCAACTATTCCCTGCAAGTTTATGTTTAATAATAATATGCATTTCTTTCAAATCAACAAAACATTTCAATATCTTTTGTACTCATCGTTGCACATTCCTCTTTTATTTTAGTAATTTATAGTTAATTTTTTTTCAAACTATTTTTTACCATCCAAATTGTTTTTAACTATTGAACAGTGTTGTTCAATGAATTATTAATATAACTTAGAACCTCAATGGCCCAATCACATTCCTCTTTTATTTATGGTATTATGTTTAGCAGTGTTTATGTCATTTTGCATGAACTTCAACTGATTCATTTCGTCAATCCATCAAAAGCAAGTCATTAAAATTAATTGGTATAGCTAGAATTTCAACGGTCTTTATGTTATGGTTTTAATTTTAAACTATGATTTGACAGTATGCCTAAGGTTGCACACATTATACATTCTTGTGTATCATTTACAAAAATGTTGTTCTTACGAAAGTTTGGTCACAAACTCTTCATATATGTAATACACACTGGAGTAGTGGCGGAGCTTCATTGGAGGGTGGGGGAGCCATGCCCTCAAAAGTATTTAAAATTTTTAGTAAGTACATTATAACATTTTTTATAACTTTAAAAAATATTATAAAAAATTATATTACTCCTCCTAAATAAATTTATATATAACTTGCATTTTGGTTGCATAAATTAATCAATAATATAATTATTTAATCCTAAAGTCATTATTATAATTTAAACTAATGGTGCATTGAATATCAATTAGTGACTAATTAACTTATTAGTTTGCAACTAAAAAAATAGAGAGAAAGCAACTCATTAAAATTTTATGCTAATGATATTTAGTGCTTTATTTTATATTAAGTGCATTACACATGGTAATTTCAATAATATCATAATATTAGGTTAAAGTTTCAACATTAATATTTTTTTTTAATACTTCTACAACTAGATTTTGGTAACTTACGGGTTACACTTTGAAAATGAAAATTAACTACACATTAATTTAAAAAGTTTTGACTCTTTCAACTTTCATAGTTAGATTATCACTTTTAAAACGGAAGTATTCAAAATTATTTTTAAATAAGATGAAATATAAATTTATTATATATATATCAATGAATTATATTAAAAACAAAAATAATTTGAAACACTAATTTTGATTTAATTATTAGTAATCTTTTTTTAATAATTTTATTTATTTTTGTATTAATGTTTTAATGTAAAACTGAATTTTTTTGTTAAAAAAATTTAATATATATTATATGAATTAAAAAAATTATAATATTATATAATTATTTAGCCCTTACGAAAATTTTGGTCAAGATTCTTCACTGTGCTGGAAAGACGTAGTTGATGGGATGAATGGTGGATGTAAGTTTAGCTAAAACAAAATTTTGTGGGAGTAGGACACTCTCAGATGTTTATAATTACATAGTAATTTTAACTATTTTTTGACCATTGAAGCCGTTTTACCTATTGAACGGTGTGTAGTTTAATGAATGAATATAATCTCATTAGCCAAACCCCATTCCTCTTGTAAAAAAATTTCAGGGTGCGTCCGTAGCGTTTGATAAGCAAAACAGAGCATGTCATTGCTCGAATATTATAGCAGTTGAGGCATGAATTGTGGCTTAAATAAAAAGGGAAAATGTAGTTTTATTTAGAAGTTGACTATTAAATTATCATAAATAATAATTTTATTATAAAATTTATTAAATTTTATAATTCAGCTAATAAAATTTAATTATCTAATTTTTTAAAAAAATTAGATAATTAATAGAATTCAATTTGTGATAATATCTTGGCTGAAATAATAATATTGTTGTTGGGAGTACTGACCGTATAGAGAGGAGCAAAGAGCCTATAGTCCCAGCCGATGGCCCATGCCCGAGAGTGATGCTCCGACACAATGGCCACAACTGCAGCTTGCAGAGCACCCATGAAGCATATCAATGAAGCGAGTGACATTTCCGCAGGGTACCTTTTCACCGTTATGGACTGTCTCACGCGAACACAACTAAAACTTAGTTTCCTATGAATTTGAGTAAACAGTGAACAGGCAACAGCCTTTTAATTATTATGAATGGAGGAATTACCTGCAGAATGAAGAAAAGAGACCATGCGACACAGCCCACGAGTATAAAAAGCGAGCCGGCGAGCCAGTGTTTGCGAGGAGAATGGGTTCCAGCTTGGTGTTGTTTGGTTGTGTTTTGATAATCAAATAGGTTGATTAGAGGACCTTTGTAAAGTGTCATCAACAGAGCGCCTCCAAAGGTTACCAAAGTTCCAGTCACCTTTGCTTGACTGCGTTTCTCCATAATTTTTACGTGTTCCAAGCTGATATTATACACAAATAAATGTCGTCGATACAGAATTTTTCTGTTTTTTCTTTTTTTTTTTTGGGGGGGGGGGGGGTGCTATATAAAGTAAAGACAATTAAGAGAGTTATACCGAAAAATAACTGCAAGTACAAAAGTGACAGAGGGCACGGCATTCATGATGGCGGATGCAAATGAAGCCGAAGTGTACTGCATCCCCAAGAAACTAAAGCCTTGATCAAGCACTGGCCTGCAATTATGTCAAATTCTAGTCAGTATGGGAAATCAAAAAACAACAAAAAAAAAAGAAAATATTTATTTACGTATTACGGTAACTGAAGTTTGTGTCTTTGTGTATAAGTCTAAGTTAAAGAGGTTGTGTTTGTTTGAAAACTGGGTGGAAGGTTTATTTATCTTACTCCAGTAACCCAAGCGCCAATATCTGCAAAAAGACAGACACGGTCATCTTAGGCCTAATTTCCCTGCAAAATTAATTGTAAGAGGAAAGTCAATAAGTATGCTGGAATGCCACATTTAGTACCGACTTTGATAATTATTTGGAAGAAAAATAAAAAAAAAGGGACAAACTGGGTAGCACCTTTCAAAAGTGAAAGCAAAAGGAGCGAGAGCGAATGCAGCAATGGCATGGCGGTAGACAATGAGGACAAAGCGATTCATTCCATGGTTGATACTGGCCATGCTAAAAATGTAGTTCCCTGCAAAACCAAACTGCAATCCCACCATTAACAAATAGGGCTTTGCCTTTGTGAACACCTTGCCTACATTCCCACCACACATTTCCTTCATCATAATTATATGTGCGACAATAATAGTAATGCCTTGTATTTGTTAGAAAAACACTTTGGGAATGGGATGCCCTAAAATGTGTGGGATGGCTTTCCTTATAAACATAAAGAACTAGGGATGATTGAGACAAAACCCACTACGCAGAGAAACAGGATGTAAGTATCAGACTCCCCCATGTTTAAAGTTCTGCTTTTGTAATTATTCTCATCAAACTGTCTCAATTTTCTAAAGATTCCACCCACTTCCATATTAAAGAGTCTTGAAGTTCCTTGGCTATATTGCTTAGTGGAATACCCTGAGACTGGCTTGCTTGATTCCTTCCACTTATATATATGAAAGATATCAGTGAATTACCTATGATGGAAGAAAAAGGTTTAGGAAGAACGAAGAGTTGCCTCTTATTATCTAATCTATATCAATGGGCAAAAGACAAAAAGGACACTAGACACTTATGTAGGGATGTTGGAATAATTTAACGTAGTTTGACGTGACTTTTCAGTAAAACTCAAATTAATGTTATTTAATTATGTAAGACTTGATTTCAGTGGCGGACCTTTGGGCAAGGGGAGAGGCCATGACCCCAGAAAAAAACATGTATAGGAATTTTAAAATTAGTCAACAAAATTATTAAATGGAACACACAATAATATAATTCATACTAAATATTTTTCTTTCTTTTTTACCACACCTTGTATTTAATTAGCTACATTTTCCTGTAAAAATTAATAAAATATCTAACATGATATAACTAAATATAAGGTGGGATAGTAAAATTAGGATAGTATAGCAAGACTCATTTATATATATATATTAGTTGGGATTTGCTATTCTATCCTTCTTTATCTCATACTCTCTTTCTTGCTTTGATGTTATCTTATAAGAAAATTATTATGTTACCCCCTATTCTCTTATATTCTACCACTCTTTCATGCATTCAACCACATTCCCTTACAAAAGTACATGACGTGGTTAACAACATTCCCTTGTAATGTGAATAATCTAGGGTGTGGCAGAGAAATAATTAAGGGATAGCATAGTGAAACCCATATTAGTTAATGAGTACTTTTGGCTTAGAAACTACAAGTACAAAATACAAGATTAATATAACACAATATGGATATGACCATGTGGTTAAATATAAAAAAAAAAATAGGATATTAATACGGCACTTATATATACATGTACATATCAACAAAACATTATGAAAAGCCTTGTTTAACTACAACCACAGCATGATAGAGTTCAATCACAAATTCAAATTATCCTCATTAATCCAATAACTACATTTATGACCAAATTCTCTTAATGTTGTTAAGAAAGTTCTCATAAAGAGAAATGTCATTAAGAAAGTTCTAAAGTTCCACTCGTCTAGCATATGCAAAGAGACCATATCAGGGAAGTCTTCAAAAAATATATGAAAAGTATCCATTTGTTTGACTAAATTTTTTAAAATAAAAAATAATGAATAGTAAGTTGTATTTCGAAGTATAGTCAGAGCATCGCGGTACAGCTAACAACCTATCTATTGTGCATGTGCTACCTTGTCTTTATCCCCCAAGAATTCACTTCAATGTTTGCCACTGCATGCTTGATTTGTAATCCAATTATATAACCATTATTATTTTAAACTATTGGCTATTTTATGGATCTTTTTGGTTATTAGGTTTTGTATAGGTTATTCTATAATGAGTTAGGTTATAACACGAAAAGGGGTCTCTTAACTATTTGCCTATATATACTGCGTTGTTGCCTTATTAACATAGTATTCCTTTCCTTCTTTCAAGTATCCTAGATCAAGAGAGAGGTTCCTTTTTTCCGACTAAATACGTCTCATAATTATGTGATATTATTAATTTGTGGTGTACGTGTGGATCTATGGATTCAGCTAACGCAGCACCATGTAATCGTAAATCTCCTTATTATATCTACAGCGGAGCTAGAGAGGGATGGGGGAGCCCTAGAAAAACTATGTTTATACCATTGAAAATTTAGTAGATCCCAATCCGCCAGGTTGAGTGTTGACACTTGCAATGCACTTGTTCAATTAACCATTGAAATTGAAACGTTAGATTAAAAGTATCTGCGTTCGTGACTACTCAATGTGGGATTAACATAAGCTTATATGCTTATAAATTACTATAATATTTGCACTATGAAACCAAGTGAAGAGGCTAGGACACGCGCAATTTGTCTGTATCAATCATTGAACTGATATTGTTTCCCTTTGTATTCAAATGTATCTAATTATTTGATCCTAAATGTTTTTGTTACATGCATCTCAAACATTAAGTTCTTTATTTTTTTTTTATATGAAACATTAAGTTATTTATACGTAATTAAGTATGAATAATAAAGTTATATAACATAATTCTGAAATGATATAGTGAAGAACAAAATAAAGATATTCATCACCTATTCCTTTGGCATAGGATTAGAAACCAATTTTATTAGATGATTTATGCCATATTCTGGACAGTCAGATGTAGACATGCCAACTAAGCATAGTTAACGGTACAAAATTCATTTTTGCTGTGTTCATAGTAAGATTAAAGGGCTGGACTTGGTGAACCCCAGCTAGGCAGCAACTTAACAAGAATCTGCAACCTTGCAAAAGCTTATTCTCCACTATATTCTTTTACGTAAGTGACTGACCCTAAGCAACAGTGACGCCTTTATTCTCTAAAAAGCATTAATATTCCCACTATATTCTTTTACGTACACGGCCTTATAGGTAGAAACACTCCGTCAAAGGGTTCATATTGTTATTTTCCAAAGTTAGCTGAAAGGATATTTGTAGTAAGTTTTGCAAGATTTGCTCTATGAAGTGTGGTTATCATCTCAAACTAGTTACTGTCTTCATTAAGTTTTGGAAAAATATATAAAAACGGAGGAGTTTAAAAGAAAGAGCTGACAATATTTTTCACGAATGCTAGGTAGAACTATAATTGAAGAAAGGTATTCGAAGGATTGTAATAAAAGACAATAAACATGGAGGAGTTCAAAAGAAATTGGAGGCAGAAGGGATAAGTGCCCCCATTTGGCTCAAAGAAAGAGCTGCACTATCTATTGTATTGACGTGTTCATTCCAGAGATTTTAGCGTAGATATGACAGCAACTCGCCTAGTGACTATAAACAGAGTTCACCCGTCTAATCTAACAGGCGAAATTTGAACAGTAGATTTAGAATATTTGCCTTTTGTGACCCTTCAATGTGTGGGAATATATTACACATCTATCAGTAATTATTCCTTTGCAGATTTTGAAATTGTAAGCAATTAGGAAGCCAATTAAGTTGAAGAAACATATATATATATATATATATATTAATAACATTGTTAATTTGACTTTGTTTTCAGTTGTATCTAATTACATGATCTTAATTTCTTTTTTACATGCATCTTGTTCTGCAGCCAGATTTTTTATAAGAAAAAAGAAAATTACAAGCCTGATAGTGCAGAAAATAGATAAAGATTTCAATAACTTGGAACTAAGAACAAAAAACATGAAAAGATCATCAAGGGGCAGACAAGCTAATGCTAAAACACCACCAGCCAAAATTTACAATCTTACAGAAGCACTATTCCCCTCTACTGGTCACTAACTTGTCTACAAACGTGACCAAATCAAAACCAAAATCATAAACATAAAGCGAACCACATTATCTACTTAACAAGAGAGCATTAGTTCCTTCTTCTTCGGCATGCATGACCAATTAATAATGCCCGCCAGCTAGTTGCTTGCATAATCTCTTGGGCCTGGCATAGTGACAGAACAAGGAGCATTGGCAGGCTTTTGTGTTTTCATAAATAGACTAATTATGTATCCAAAATAAATAAATAAATAAGCAGATTCTTTCCATTTTCAATTGGAGCAATATCATCACATGCCATAATGGTCCCTGTTCCACTTGAATGGTGTATGTCGTGGACGATCACATTCGTGCTTTGGTGCTCTGATGGCGTAGGGTATGCAAGTGAGACATTTGAATGCTATGTCTAGTCACTTCAATATTTATATTTTTGGGTTCACTTACTGTTGGGATTTAGTAATATTTAGGGATTAATTATTTAATTTGCTCAATAAATAATTGACTTAACAATTTGTAAGCCTAATAAGACCACTTTGTTCGATATTCATTTTCATTATTCTGGTCAGTTCAAGAAGAATCTGGCACTGTAATATGTTGTGGGTCAAGTTACTACATTCGAGTCCCCTTCCTTCCTTTGCTCTCTTCGCGATTGTCTTCCTTGCAAACCTTCGAAGCTTTGGTCATAGGGTGAGAAATTGGAGGAAAGTGGGGAAATTTGTGTGAGGTTAGTGATCATGTGATTGTCACATCAATTAAAATGTTACTTTGATGTCCATGTAGGCTTTCGTCAGTGCCACATCATAAAAAATGTGTACATATTATCACGTTATGTTTTCTTATGTAACGGCTTATATGGTGAAACCCAGCTACAACATTTTAAAACTTATTGAATGATATTGCTCTGACAAAAAACAGAGACACCTAATTATTTTGTTTATGAAAACACAAAAACCTGAAGTGCAATTGAGCCAAAAAATTATTAGACCAAGACTCATGTTGATTCCATGTAAGTTAATTATAACTGATGTAGAGGCAGACTTCATCTCATGGATTATGCCAAGTGTTGCATTTTCTGTCAAGGTTACACTTTTATATGACAATGTGAGTCTGAATCTCTAACTTTCTGGTTCAAAGTTAGAAAGTGCAAAAGATAGAAATAAAATTATGAGAATTAAAAAATTAGTAAAAAATAAAATTTATAAATTAAATTTAAATATAAAATTAAAATATATAAACATAATTATTAAAATAAAAAAAAATGATGTCATAGATATCCCAATCCGTCCACGCCTGACTCCTTTGTGTTTTTTACGCAAAAGACATAAAGTCACAATGTATTTTTCATATTTTCTGCATATGATTATGTTTTTTTTTTCTAAACGTATGATTCTATATGATTTCATCCTGTAAATTATCATTTGACAAAGATGAGCACATGATTATATATCCAATAGCAGCGGTGTAGTAATAATACTGATGATAGTGTTGTTGAAAAATACTACTAGATTGTGCAAATTACTTCCTTAGTAACTTGAGTATTTTAAAAGTTATATATATATATATATATATATTCGAATTCTGATTGATATAACTAAAATTAATCACTGTATCCATTCGAAACAACCGATGTCTCTAATTGTGTCAGCTTTATGCTTGAAATGTAGGCTGTAGAAATAGTTTATTGTTGTTTCGAAAGTATATACCTTGAAACAAGTATGTGATATGATGATGGGCATAACAAAACAGAGAAAGGTGGCAGTGCGTACTAGCATAAGTCTATATACTTCAAACATTGGGGAGCAACAGGCCCCTCTACAAGAGGCCAAGGACAGACACCAAGGGCAGAGAATTCTAAAGGTGTTGTTCAACTGTTATCTAAAGGAACAATCTGACAAAGCGTAGACCAAAATGGGAAGTACAATATTGGGGTTTGATCAAAGCGGAGGTATAGTGACATGAGAGGTTGCGTAGGGTAGTGATTACAGCAACACACCGCGCTATGTGGTGCAAATTACGCACGCATTTATTTCTCACATTCGGAAATTGTAATAGAGCAGTCATATATGCATGCCAAGCTTTATATGAATGTGTTTGTCTTCATCCTTTTGTAGGTAGCCCTGTTGGATATAGCAAATCACTTTGCACTTTGATGGCTGGTTATTTCGGCATTATCTGTTATGGAAATATCAGTTACAGTAATTGGCAAGTTTTGAGCTTCCTTTGTTGTTGCTGATGGAGATAATGGTGTGAGGCCTAAATGGTCTTTGCTTTTACCCCACACGACGCAGTACAGACCCGCCGCGATAATGATGCCCCCAATGATACTGACATCAATAATAGAAAGAGAGAGAGAAAGCATGAGTCATCAGAATAAACAACAATGGGGAAGAAAGTCCCACCATGCAGGTGCATGGTGCACGCAGCATGTTTCTTTTCCTTTCCTTTAATTCAACTCTCAAAACATAAGAAGGGGGAAGTGCAGTGCAGACAGGGGAGGCCCATATTAATAGAAAAAGAAAAGAGTACCTTCCTAGGTGGAGTTGTTCTGCTAATACCAAGGAGCCCAAGGCAGTAACAATGATCATGCAAAGAGGATTAAATGCCGTTACAAACACTGGGCCTCTGCTTTGCATTACCAACCCTTGCACATAATACGCAATTCCGGAGCTAACTATTCCCTGCAAGTTTAACAACATGCACTTCTTTCAAATCAACAAAACATTTCATTATCTTTTGTGCTCATCGTTGCGCAATTGCAATAAATTAAGTTGTAAGGATAATATAGATTGGCTACTTAAACAGAAAAAGGAAAACAACGTCCTTTTTTTTGGTTAATGACTTAATGTGATGTAGCAACTAGCAAGTGGCCATCAAACATAAATTTATTAGTAATGCCTTTTGGGGCTTTTATTTTATTATGAATTACGATTGATGTGGCCCAAGGACGACATGCTAGTACCAAATCAAATTGGGATGGGAGAACCACGCAGGTTTCAATAAAGGTCTTGCAAACCCCGTTGACGGGCAAATTTATCTTATTATTTGCAGTGGAAGCATGAATTGTGGTCTAAACAATAATGTTGTTGTAGGGAGTACTGACCGTATAGAGAGGAGCAAAGAGCCTGTAGTCCCAACCGATGGCCCATGGCCCAGAGTGATGCTCAACCACAAGGGCCACCGCTGCAGCTTGCAAGGAACCCGCCAAGCATATCAAGGAAGAGAGTGACATTTCCGCCGGGTAACTTTTCACCGTTATGGACTGTCTCTCACAAATCATACGTAGGTGAATTTTTAGTTTGCTATGAAATAAGTGGATCAATTTCAGTCAACAGCCTAATGGCCTCTAATTATTATGAATGGAGGAATTACCTGCAGAATGTAGAAAAGAGACCATGCGACACAACCCAGGAATATAAAAAGCGTGCCTGCGAGCCAGTGTTTGTGAGGGGAATGGGTTCCACCTTGGTGTTGTTGGGTTGTGTATTGAGAGTGAAATAGGTTGATTAGAGGACCTTTGTAAAGTGTCATCAACAAGGCGCCCCCAAAGGTCACCAAAGTTCCAATCACCTTTGCTTGACTGCGTATTTCCATCAATTTTACGCGCTCTAAGCTGAAATATAGAGAATGTAAATCATGTTAATAATTCGATCACTTTAAAATTGGATACATACTCATTTTCTATATGTTTTGGTGGATTACTTCCTAATTAAAGATAATTGAAAATGACATGAAAGTTGAAGATCATAAGGTAGAGAAATTTTCTATGACGGTCCTTTGAACATTAATAATTTTTATTCTCATAAATTAAAATTTATCAAAATTTTATGTAAAGAAATTTAAATTATAAATATTTTTAAATTTCACAAATTAATCGGTAAAATTTACATATCTAACGGCTCCACACAAAATTTAATAAGCGTTTAGTAATTATATTTAGTAAAGAATCTTTAGGAATTCAAAAGTAATTGATGTAACAAGTGAGATAAATAAAAACACAGTGAAAAAGAATAAAGAATAAAGATTAAGGATGCAAAAGGTCTTTTGTTTTCCAAAAAGTAAAGGTAGTCAAGAGAGTAATACCGAAAAATGACTGCAAGTACAAAAGTGAGAGAGGGCACGGCATTCATAATGGTAGATGCAAATGAAGCCGAAGTGTACTGCATCCCCAAGAAAGTAAAGCCCTGATCAAGCACTGGCCTGAAAATCATGTCAAACAAAAAGTTCATTCTCAGACAAGTTCATTGAAGGTCATTGTCTTATGTACTGTACCGTCTTACTTACAAATTGTCACCTCTCTTTATTTAAACCATTAATCCCACCCACAACAATTATTGGATTTATTCGTAGACATAATAACTTCACATCTGTTAATTTAAATTATATAGTACCCAATCTAAATAGATAAAATCTTATAATTATATCTTTCGTGAATTATTTCAGTAACTTCCTCACAAACTATTGATTTTTTTTTGTATGTATGCATTATTTGAACTAAGTAACATCCAATAACATCTCATGCCATGGCTTTGTCTATAACGTAAAGTGGTTGTATGTTGGAAAACCGAGTGGAAGGATGATAGATCATTACTCCAGAAATCCAAGCGCCAGTATCTGCAAACTGACAGAGATGGTCATCTTGGGCCTTACTTTCCTGCAAAATAAATTAATTGTGAGAGGAAAGTTAATAAGCATTCGCGAATCCTACATTCAGTAACAAAACTGGGTAGCACCTTTCAAACGTGAAAGCAAAAGGAGCGAGAGCAAACGCAGCAATGGCATTGCGGTAGACACAGAAGACAAAACGATTCATTCCATGGTTGATACTGGCCATGCTGAAAATGTAGGTCCCTGCCAAACCAAACTGCAATCCCACCATTAACAAATAGGGCTTTGCCTTAGTGAACAACTTGCCCACACTCCCACCGCATATCTCCTCCATCATAATTATATGTGCGACAATAGCAGCAATGCCTTGTATTTGTTAGAAAAACACTTAGGGAATGGATGTGCTCTAAAATGCGTGGGATGGCTTTCCCTTTTAAACCCCAAGAGCTAGCGATGATTGAGACAAACCCCACTACCGAGAGCAACAGGATAAGTATCAGACTCTCCCATGTTGCTTTTGATATTATTCTCATCAAATTTCTTTTTTTTAAGACAAGGAATGTTACAATATAAAAATTAGATTTAGGTGAGGAAGGAAGTAAGGTTAAATTCAACCACTTGAAACAAGTTCAAGTCCCATTCACATCAAACTTCTCATTTTTTGAAAAGATTCCACCCACTTAGGATATTAATGACTCTTTAATTAATTAAGTTCCTTGGCAATATTGCTTAGTGGAGTACCTTGAAACTGGCTTTGCTTGATTTCCAGTCTAATATTGATGAATTGATGTGAGTCAGAATACACTTTGGTTACAGCATGTCTTTCAACCAACCTACAGGTTTAAGCTGCATTATATATAACTTTTGATTGGATCGCAGAAATTAAACTAACTTAAACTAATTGGGCCACATGAATGAAAAGAATTTGGATTATTCTATTGATTAGACTGCACAAATTAGACTAAATTGTAAAATTTAATAAATTAATTAATACATTATAATTATATTGTAAGTATTTAAAAAAAACTTTAATAAGAATTAAATTTTCTTTCTTTGATAATTGTGATGGGCGCTAAATGCCATCAATTTCGCTAATTTGATAAAATGTTTCTTTGTTGATCTTTTCTCAAATTTCTCTTTTCAATCTGATCAAACTTTTGCAGCATGCATTGAGTAGAGGACTACTCTTACTTATGGTAACCAAAATTTAAATCCTTAGTTAATTTATTAAAATATTTTTGTGGCAAAGACTCTGGTGGACCCCGTTATTGAAACCATATTATGAACCAAATAAACACATGATTAAATAACTGTATATATAGTTGAATAAAAAAATAATAATAATAACTGTATATATAGGAGACACTATCTATGTACCAATATCAAATATTGTGGGCTAGCTAGTGCATTGATAGAAGCACTGACTAAGGCTTGGCTTCGGTTCATCCCAAAGGCCAGAACTAGTGAGGCTAAATCTATAAATAATATAACAAAAGTCTATTTGCTGGGATTTTAATATCACAGTGGCCTATCAAAAATATTACAGTTGCATTTTTATATTTACGTTTTGCTTACAACATTCATATCAAATTGAATATGAAATTTTATACAATTTAAAACTGATTTTAAATTATATATTATAAATAAAATATAAATATAAAAATATCAAATATCAAATTGAATATGAAATTTTACACAATTTCAAATTGTATATTATAAATAAAATATAAATATAAAAACATAAAAATAACATGACCCGTGGCACATATTATGTTTAATTGATTGTCACCCTCTTACAAAAAACGTAGCCTATTTCAATAGGTGTCGCCCCTCGTTTACCCATAATATCAAAACAATTATTTCTTTTAAAGTTTTAAATTTAAATTTAAAATTTATATAATTTTGAGTAACTTATCACTCTCCTATAAAAATAAATAAACAAATAACCCTCTTTCAGTAGGTGTCGCCCCTCGTTTAACCATAATCAACGCACAATAAAAGTACTCTTGCACTATCTATGTAATTTGCTTACTGTGGGCGGAGACTTGGGTTAATTAGTGTCGTTGCACTAACTTGGTCTGAGTTTCAGAGCGTGGCTTAAGTGAAAGTGGGGTTCAGCTTTTTCATCTGATCCTCTTTGATGCTTTTATTTGTTTATCATTTAAGATACACTGCATGCAATAATAGATTGGAGAAAATGGGGATAGTGACACTTCGTTTTCTTGACGCCATGAATGGAAAAACAGGGCATGAGGGGAGAATGGTCGACCTGCAGAATGAAACTTGTAAACACCCATAACAGCACATCATCGAAATTTTAAGGATAAAAGTTGATGAAAGATGAACATACCCGCACACCGAGGAGGGTTGCTGTAAGTTTACTGGATCATAATAGGTTGAATTTGTATCTTCTATTTTTAGTATTTTTATTTTAATAAATTTTTATTTTTATTATATATATTTAAATATATATTATAAATTTTATTTTTTTCATTGACTAACTTTTGAATCTCTAAAGATAGGTATCATATCATACTAGGCTACTTTTGAGCCAATGCAAAGTATTGAGTTGAACGTGTCTGTGTTTAGTTGCTTCTTATTCAGCATGCATGATGAGAAAGCAATCCTTACAAGCAATTAAATCCATTATTGCAGATGGTGGTTTTAAAGGAAATGAAGTCTTGTCGTCCTTGGTCAGTCTCTCCTTTTTATCCATTTCGCAAATGGAAACAGTAAGCAGCTCTAAAAATATATGTACGTAATTACACTATACAAAAAATATTATATAAGATCAGTTGGTAACTGTTTGCTATTAGCGTCTAATAAAATTATTGTGTAATTTTTGTACAATAAAATTTTATACGTTTAACATTATTCTAAAGATATGTTGTAGGAAATTGTGTGACGTTGCATTATCAGCAAATAGCAATAGATGGCCAAACCACTCAGACTTCTCTCTAAAATCAAACAAAGGCCTTAGCAGATTTATTCAAACAACGAATGGCTTTGGTCTTTGTAGGTCTTAAAGGTGGCCCATTGCAGAGCTCAGCATGTTATTAATAATGAAGTCGGAGAAAAGGAAAATTATGCTATTATTTTTATAAATTAATTTTTATTAAATATTTATTTTAAAAAATTAAAAATATGAAATTTTATTAATTAAATTATGAGTTTAATAAATTTAATAATTCATAAAATAATTTATAAAATATTATTAACTCAATTTAGTAGAACTTTCTTTTTCAAAAGATAAAAGGACAAATCTGAAAATAAAAAGTGGGAGGAATAAATAATTAATTATTAAGCAAAAGAAATATTGTGTTCAACACATCTGGTCAAGGGACACAAACCCGTTACAGATACCCAAAGTGGTTTGCTTTGAACATTGATTAATCAGTTTTGTCGTATCTTTTAACTAATAGATTGCAATCTTTATAAAACCCGAAAACATTTTCGTGCGATCCATTATCCTTGATTTGTTTCTTGTAACTTTGAATTATTTATTGTTCTTCTATATTATTTCTTTCGTGTTTTATAATTGTAATGGGCCCAACAATCTTACGTTAGAAAACACAATATTGCCTGCATCTCTAAAGTTGTGAGCAATGAGACGAACGCTTGGCTCACTAACCAAAGGAGAAAAGTAGCTGGGAATAAAAATATAAAGGAAAGGAAAAAGGATTGAAAAGCTTGAGAGAGATGCATGGGTGTGATGCATCATAAACGTTGGGTGGAATTCCTTTCCATGAAATAGTTTTGGAGTGATCATACGCAGCGTTCTTATCTACAACCTCAGCAAAATTGATTAATACTAATGTTATTGATTTAGATTAAAGCCCACACTTATTTCTATAAGCTATTGGATCACTATATGTACTCTGCCTCGTACGTGTGACTTTTTGTGTGGGTTACTTAAATTAATCCTTTTTTGGTGATTTTGAAATTAATTGCTCCCTCGATAGGTTCTTTAATTATTTTTGATAAGCATAAAATAGTTTTAAATTTAAAAAAATCATTATTATTTTAAAAATCTCTCCATCCAGGTACTCGTTATTATTAATAAAAAAATAATAAATAAAATAAGGGTAGAAGTAAAAATTTCAAGATTTCTTAATTGGTTGCTCAAATTAATTATTTAATTAAAAGAGCTTCAATCAAGTGGAACATTGTTAAATATTATAAACACGGTGTAAGTCCTATCTAAATGACTTGAGGTGAGATCAAAGACATTTTTTTGGTGAAAAGTTGCATATACGACTATTGAGTCCCGTTTTTAGTATTTTAAGAGGGATCTTCACTGTTTTATTATTTTTGGCCACAAAACTGACCATTAATTTACCCATGGCAATTGTACTTTGCTTCGGCAGACTATATATACAGTTCCTATATTCTAACTTTATTTTTACAAAATTTTTATTTTATTAAATAAAAATTATTAAATTTATTAAATTTTACAGATTAAATTATAAAATTTAATTAATTTAACCATTCTTATATTAAATATACATATTTTATTCTACCACATGTGAGAACAATTTTCCTCTTATTTATGTGATGAAACTTGCAAGTTTAACATTAGTCGGGGCTGGTGCTAGACGTTAAAACATCAAGCTACCACTGAATCACAGCCCACAGTTTTGGCGTTTTGGTCAAACATCCAAAGATGTGGCCCTTGCTTGAGCAGGACTTGGAAGATATCAGTTGACTTAATGTTATTTTAACTATGTGAGACTTGATTTGTGTTTTGATTATATAATTAATAATAATTATTATTATTATAGACTATTAGCTATTAACTATTTTGCAGATTCTTTAATTATTGGGTTTTGTGTAAGTTATTCTATAATAGGTTTATGATGTAAAAAAAAAAAAAAGTTTCCCATTCCTTTCCTTCTTTCAAGTATATACTTTTCTTTTCGTGACCCAACACTTTTCTTAAATATGTGATATTATTAATTTGTGGTGTACGTGGAGCTATGAATTCTATTGCGCAATTCTAAATCAACATGAATTCTACTATGCAATTCTAAATCAACGTGAGTTCTACTATGCAATTCTAAATCGCTATGAATTCTATTATGTAATTCTAAATCTCTTCGATTGTATCCACAGGAGCCGAGGTAGAGAGGGAGAGGGGAGTCCTAGCCTTCTTAACTTTGAAAAATTGTGTTTATATCATTGAAAATTTTAAAATTTTTTTAATTTAACCACTTAAATTTTGTAAAATTTTATATAACCTATAACAATTTGAAATTTTTCAAATAACTCTATATATATCTTAATTATCTAAGAATTTTATTTTTTAAAGTAACCCTTAAATATTTTAAAATTACAGGACTATCTCACCTCCATTTTAAAATTACAGGACCATCTCACCTCTCTACTGCGTGTACTAATCAATTAACAACATATAATAACATGTGTAATATATAAGTTCCCAAAAGAAAAATCTTGACTTCGCCAGTCTATCTACATAGTATGCATGCTAGGGCAGATCCAAAAATTTAAATAGTTGAGATAATAAATATAAAATATAATATATAAACATAAAAAACAGAAGATTAACATAATGTACTTAGATTATAATATAAAACCTAAATTCATAAATGAAACCTACTTTCTATCACACATACTATAAAATTGCATTGTCTTAATCAATATATTCAAATAATGTTTGTTTTCTGTATGTTTTCATATTTTGAAAATACTAATAATTCTCTTATTTTTAACATTATCAAAGATACTTATATTTTGAAAATACTTACAATTGTTCGCTTTGTATGTATGTAACCAAGCAAACATTATTCTTCTCTCATTTTGAAAAATGGTGCGGGGCAATTTCAAGTATCTGGAGCAATAATTTAAAGTACACATATATATTATTAAAATTTTAGAAAGGTGCACGCTATATATATATATATATATATATATATATATAATATTTTATATATCTAAGATAAATGATTTTTGATTGTGTAAATCGTATTAATTTTTTGAATGGAAGAATTTCAACCCTTCAAAGGATATATCTTTTTCAGAGTTTTTTATGTGTATAAAACCATTAAATTACACGCATCAATTTATGAAAAAAAGGGTTCATATTGTCTTTAGAACTTAATTAGATGTTCCGTATAACGAAGAAATAGAAAGTGTGAACTTATTTAAGAGCAAAATAAAAATGATGTATTCTAGCATGTTTCCATATTTTATGAGCAACCAATTATCTTTCTATTTATTATTAACCCAAATGCACAAAAGGAAATTCAAGATTCTTTTTTAAGAAAAATAAGACACAGCTGTGTTCACACCTGCTAAAGAATTTTTCAGTAGAGAATTTTGCTGATACCATGCCAGCTTGATTGTTGATGGTTGCAATGCATTTGTTCAAATAACCATTGAAATTGAAACATTAGATTGAAAGAATCTGCAATTGTAACTGCACGATCAACCTGGGATTACCATAAGCTAATATGTATTAAATTACTATAACACTTTACTAATGAAACCAAGTGAAGAGGCTAGGACATGCACAATCTGTCTGTATCAATCATTGAATTGATGTTGTTTCCTTTTATTTTCAAATGTATCTAATTAATTGACCCTAAATGTTTTTGTTACATGCATCTCAACATTATGTTTTTTTATTTTTTTTATATGAAACATTAAGCTTGTTATTTATACGTAATTACGTATGACTAATAAAGTTATGTCACAGAATCTAAAGGAGGGGGCTATTCCCACGTAAGGTAAACTACCACCAAAAGATGGTGGTAGGTCCCACAAGCAAAAGTGGGATCCACCACCATCCTATTGCGCTGGATGACCCGTAAGGATTTCCTGTGAAATACTTAAGTGGGCCAAGTTTTTTCCAATTCTGAAATGATATAGTAAAGAACAGAATAAAGATATTCATCACTTATTCCTTCGATCAGTATAAAGTTTAGACACTACTTTTACTGGATGATATGCCATGTTCTAGACATTTAGATGTAGAAATGCCAAGAACCAAGCATAGTTAACCGTAAAAAATTCATTTTTGCTGTGATCACATTTGAGATTAAACGGATGGACATGGCGAACCCAGCTAGGCAGTACCAAGAATCTGCATGAAACCTTGCAAAAGCATAATCTCCACCATATTCTTTAACATAAGTGACTAAACCCTAAACAATATGCTCTCAAAAGCATATAATCCCCACACTACATATATTCTTTTACGTAGACGACCTTATAGGTAGAAGTACACAGTCAAAAGGGCATATTGTTATTTTTCAAAGCTAGCTGAAAGGATATTTGTAGGAAGTGTGGTTATCATCATCTCAAACTAGTTAAAACTGTCTTCATTATGTTCTGCAAAAAGATATAAAAATGAAGGAGTTCAAAAGAAAGAGCGAAGAATTCTTTATCATGAATGCCAGGTAGAACTATAATTGAAGAAAAAGGTACTCGAAGGATTGTAATAAAAGACAATAAACACGAAGGAGTTCAAAAGAAAAAAGCAGGAGGCAGAAGAGATATGTGCCCCCTGTGGGTCCCATTTGGCTCAAAGCTGCACTATCCTATTATTTTCACATGTTAATTTGAGAGATTTTTGCGAAGATGTTTTACACCAGCTCGTGTGTTGGCTGTCAACAGAGTTCACATCTAATCTAAGACGTGCAATTTGAACAGTAGATTTAGAATATTTGCTGTTTGTGACCATTCAATATGTATGAATATATTTCATGGCTATCATTATTCCTTTCAGATTTTGAAAATTCCACTCGAAATTGTAGACAAGGAGAATTCAGATTACCATTGTTCAACACTAATTTCCTACTAATGACACGGAATCCTGTCACAGAATGGACTCCGATTCCATATAAGGAGTCTTTTCCATAATTACTCGATCTAATTTCTTTGTTACATGCATCTTGTTCTGCAGCCAGATTTTTTTAAAAAAAATTAGAAATTTACAACCCTGAGAGTCGAGAAATTAGATAAACATTCCAGTAACTTGAAACTAAGAACAAAAACATGAAAAGATCAAGAGGCAGACAAGCTAAGGCTAAAACTCCACTAATTTACAATCTTAGAGAAGCACGCACAAGCCCCCACTCCTAACTTCACTATACAGACGTGACTAAACCAAAATCATGAACATATAAAGCGAAGTTCATTATCTGCCCGACAAGAGAGCATTAGTTCCTTCTATGGCACGACCAATTAATAAAACCCAGTTGTGGAGGAACAAGACGCAAGCTAGCCACTCACAATCTAGTCAATGTTACATTATTATATCTACTTCTTCCCCCTCTTTGGGCACCTCCAATTTCTGCTTCGCTGAATCTGCAGCATTATCCAATTTGGAAATTTCATTTCCAGTAATTGGAAGTTCTTTTGTGTCCCCTGCCGACGGTGATCTGGGGTCTGCATAGTCCTTAGCTTTACCCCACACGACAGTATACAGACCCAGTGCGATAATGATGCCTCCTATGATGCTGTCATCAATAATATAATATCACATGCATGTTATCATGAGATATATTATTTGTAAAGGAAAATGAAATGAAAAAGATACCTTCCAAGATGGAGTTGTTCTCCAAGAATGAGGGAGCTTAGGCCAACAACAATGATCATGCAGAGAGGATTGAAGGCTGTTGCAAACACGGGGCCTCTGATTTTCATCACCATCCCTTGAATATAATAAGCAATTCCTGAACTAACCAGCCCCTGAAGTATTAACGAAAACAAATTTAAAAGAAAGTGTTGAGATTCCTCTTTCAGTGCGAAAATTCTGAGATTATCTAGTCATTTTAAAATTGTGATTATAGGTAGTGAGATTGAACACGAACTATAATTTCTTGATTGTTTAATCCCGACAATGAATTAGGCCACAAGAAGCCCAACGTTGGCATTTGTATTTTGAATGCTTCAGTCTGACGTTCAAACATGCATTCACCGAACCCATAGCCGAAGCTTAATTTTGTGAATCAGGCTTCATCCGCGCGGATCGAGACCTAGACTGTATACAAGCCTAATTTGACGACAAGCTCATACCCAACCCGACCCCAAAAGAAGATTAGGAGAAACGACAAAACACTCTACAAAATGGTTTAGGTCCCGGGAGAGAAAAGTCTAGACGATTTTATCAATATTCCACAAAATTTAATGTAAATTATTAAATTATTTAAATTTTTGTCAAATTTAATAAATTTTATACTTTGAATTTTTTAAATAAAATTTTATTAATAAAAATAACAAAATCCACTTAAACCCAAGTTAACTTGTTTTAAATAATAATATTTTCACAACTATTTATTTATCACATGCATATCATCTTACCCAAAAAGTTAAGTTAATTTAGCTGAGTCAATTGTTCCCACTTTTTTACTCTACTCATTTATGTTTCATTTTAGTTAAAATTTTACACAAATTATGAATAAATAAGTATAAAATATTTTTTCTTATTTCATCTGGCCTAATTAAAGCGCATATTAGGTTTGTGTTTTATAACTCAATTAGTACTTGGCATGCAAGTCATGGCGGGTTTCAGACAGTTGAACCGTTAGGCCAAGCTAAACTTCCTTTTTCTTTTTTGTTTTTTAAGGTTTGTTCATGCATCTTGGTTATTTGCAGCTATGATATGTAAGGTTTGATTCTTTTTTTTCTAACTTGATTTTGATAGAGGAACCTCAAAATTATAGGCAAAGATGAAAAAGGAAACGTAATGATTAAAATTAAAGTTAGTTTTGCATGGTTGATTCTACAGTTTCTATTTTGTAGCTAAGCCCTTGAAGTTAACTAGGGGCTCCTATTTTTTTCTTTTACATTTTGTTTTAGAGATTGCAAGAGTTTACTAGTTGTTGGGACTGTGTTAATTACATATCTTTATGTGCCTTGATTGTGACGAAGAGATAGAGATAAAAAAAAAAAAAATAAACATGCTGTTTAGAGCTACAAAAATTTGTACTTTATGGTAAGACGATATGAATTTTCACTTGTTTTTGTTGTTGCTTCTTATCTCAATAACAAATAAATAGTATCTACCTTTGGTGCAGCAAATTGAGGTACTAATATTCATACAAATTGAAATTATACAAACAGCGTACAATCTCTCATATTTTTTCTCTTTTCTTTCTCACTTCTAAAAAGTTTTCTATCTGCACCTGACGAAGCGGATGCTCCCGCACGTATTAATATCATTATTCAGCAAATTAAGCATATACTATGTACTTTGAAAATTATGTATTAAATATATGATTTTCTATTGAATTTTAGATTAACATGTTATTAATTCATTATTTTGATTTAGAGGACAATGATGTGTTTTTTTTAGTTTTATTATTTAATTTTTAGATGCTAAAGTTTAAATTGAATTATTTAATGTTTATTTTTTATTTAAACAATTTGGATTTGGGGTTTTCCAATACACATATATATAGGTTGATGGAATTGTACAAACCGTGTAGAGAGGAGCGAAGAGCCGGTAGTCCCAACCGATAGACCACGCCCGGGAGTGGCGCTCTGCCACAAGCGCCACTGCTGTGGCTTGAATTCCACCCACCAAGCATATCAGTGTCGCCAGTGACAGCTCTGCTGGGTATCTTTTCACCGTTATCGACTGCACTTTCACACAATTAATTATTAATACATCCCATCTCAAATTATATATTAATAATTATTATTATATGCGCTAATTAATAATAATTTAATTAATTCACAAAAATTATATAATATGGTTACCTGCAAAATGTAGAAAGCAGACAAAGCCACACAACCCATTAGTATAAAAAGAGCCCCAGTGACCTGGTGGTTGTGAGAGAAGTGGCTGCCACTGTCATGGTGGGGTGTGCTTTTAGAATGGAAGAGGTTGAATCCAGGACCTTTGTATATTGCCATCAGCACAGCACCTCCAAACGTTACTAAGGTTCCAATCACTTTGGCTTGACTCCTCGCTTCCTTCCATTTTAGACCCTCTAACCTAAATCAAAGTGCGGATGCAAGTTTTATTATTGTTTCTATTTATGAAAAAGTACAATATTTCATATATACACAGATTTGCAAAAATAAACTTATATATTGTATACCGGAATATGACTGCGAGCAGAAAGGTGATGGAGGGCACCGCATTCACAATGGCAGATGTGAATGAAGCCGAAGTGTATTTCATCCCCAAGTACGTGAAACTTTGATTAAAAACTGGCCTGAAAATTTGGACATCTAACAGCGTTATCCCAAATTAGTAGCAACATCTACCTCGACAGCAAATTAATGAGCATGAACTGTATATACTTGTCATGTGTGTGTGTGTGTGTGTGTGTGTGTGTGTGTGTGTGTATAGGGTTTAAGATCATTACTCCAGAAACCCGAGAGCCATTATCTGTAAAAATACAGGGAGTGTCATCTTGGGCCTTGATCTCCTGCAAAAGAATGATAGAAAAAGTGCTGTAACTCAAAGAAAAAGAAGGTGAAAATCAGATTCAATTTGTTCATGGAAGACACAGATGGATGGATGTCATGATTCAGTGGATTGCACCTTTCAAAAATGAATGCGAAAGGAGCAACGGCTATGGCGGCCATGGCATTGCGGTAGACAATGAACACAAAACGACTCATTCCACGGTTTAGAAAATCTTTGCCGAAGATGTAATTGCCGGCCATGCCAAATTGCAACCCAATCATTAACAGATAGGGCTTTGCTGTTGTGAACAGCAGCCTTAACCTGCCTATTTGTTTTTCTGCACTCATTGTGAGTGAGACAGTGAAGAGTGAAGAGAACTGCTAGCCAACCCTTACTTTCTTTGTTATAATACAAGGACACGCTTGAGGCACTACGCTGGAGATGGATGGCCTTTTATACACAAGAAGTGCTATTAAAATAAGACAATACGTACCATCCACTCATAATTCAATTTTAGTTTAAAATGAACATTTTTCGTATTAAACTCTGATGGAGCCATGGGTGTTGTTCTGTGCACCTATTTCTGTGATGTTGTGTGATGAACACCTTTGCTAGGATAAAGCCCCCTGTAGGACATAAAAGCTAGTTTCAGCTGTATTTGGCAAGTAGCGAAGATTAATCGGCAATGGTTCAGATGCTATCATTTTGCTATATATATCGGAGTCGGTTTCCACTTTGCACCACAAATTGGTATTTTGGCATACGGGCTAACAGACGTTGCTGAGTTTATTTTTTTGACTTCTGAATAACTTTTCAAAGCTTTTAATTTACTAAATTTCTTAAAATCAAAAGCAAACTTGAAATTTTAGTGGGACGCGGATCTCTTACGGTAAAAGTAAGGAATCGTAAATAAGAAAAAAAATAAAGTAAAAAAGATAATTAAAAAAATAAGATTTACATATTAAATTATAATAAAAATAAAAAAAGTCATCAAAATTTTTTTGAAAAAAAAGACAATATTCAAATCCAAATTTGAGCTTATCTCTTATTTTATATTACTTTATTTTTTTAAATAGAAAAATCATACGTAATTTATCTTTCTTTATTTCAAAAAGACAATTTTATACCAATATCCAATCGTTTATTCCAATTATTTGAAAAGGGTTTAACCGTTCAAGTTTAAATTTTCCTAATTTTATTTTATAATTTTAATAATACATAAGCTAACATAAATTATCACCGTTAAAATATGATTCACTTGTTGGGTTTGGATTAGAAATTGTTTTTTTCTTTTTTCTTTAATAACAAAAAGTAAAGTAAGAGAAGACTATCATATTCTAAAGTCAATGTATGTCTTATGCCTTAATCAAGCCTTACGATCATAATTACATATCACCTATAAAAAGTAACTGCTGAAAAAGGAATTTAAATTCAAACTATATAAGTAAAATAAGATTTACTAACAGTTGGATAATATATATCTTGTAAAATAAATTTTGCAGTAACATATTCAAACACAGATTAATTTTTATATAATCAAAATTTTCAGCATCAATTTTCATAGAATCAATTTTACTAACAGTTGGATAATATATATCATATAATAGCAGTAAGAGGTTGAGTGGATTTCCATAAGATCTCAGCTAGGTTCAATCCTAAGTACCCACTATGTACCTCAAAGAAAATAAATACACATATCACATTCATTATGCTATATTATGAGAATAAATCAAGACAAAAGTTTAGAACTTTTAGCATATAGATAATTTTACTAAAGCCACAATGAATATTAATTCTCATAACTTTATGATCATGCAACTGAATAAAGGAACTAAAGAATCGAGGCTAGGTGATTAAAGAGCATAAAATGGATATCTAGTTTTCTTTAATGTGAGTGGAGTCATCATTTTGAAGGATATCTAGTTTTCTTTTATGTGAGTGGAATCGTCCTTTTGAAGGTCATTATGCTCTCGCCTTATGCATAAGTGATCAAGATTTATAATCTCATCATATGCGATTCTTTGAAAAATTTTAGATGGAATATAATACACAATGATAGATTGGGGAGAGAGAGAGAGGAACCCAGATATTGCAGCTTTCTTTTTTAGTACTACTCAACTTCAAGGGAAGAGGGGAGAAGCTTAATAAATATGGCAGACCTGCAGATATGGGTACAAACTTAATACGTCAAATTATTTACATTAATTGGTTGGATTTCCTCGTCTTCCCGTAAAGGTTTGATGTTAGTTTGACATGTTGACATCTGTATATATGAAGTTAGTGCATAGTTGTTTTCCAGTTCCACATGCATGGCTTACATGATGTATGAGTGATGATGATGAGGTCCTGACGGTTTCTTATTGATTAAATCATATCCTCTATTCTGTTTAATGCTCTGAAAGAATAAGTGCAGATTTTGATTTGTTTGAAAAACAAAGGGTTCTAATTTTAATGCGTCATCCATCTTGTTCATGTGTCATTATTTACCTGCGTCAATTGTGTGCGTCAACGCCATTAATGCTAGTCGTTTTCAATTACCAACATTTTGGTAAATATTGTATTACTAAAACAATTAATAAGTCATTCGATAGCATTTAATGATGAAGATTTAAATAATATCTTTGAAACATTTTAAAAAAGAAAAATAACGCAATTTTTTCCAAATAATTTCTGTAAAGTAAAGCATAAAAATCAGAAAAAAAAATAGAAAAATGAAAAACAGCTTAAAACTAAGAGAAAACGTTCAGAAACAATTAATAAGTCATTCGATATTGTTTAATGGTGAAGGTTTAAATAATAATTTCAAAACCTTCCAAAAGAGAAAAGCAACACAATTTTTCCAAAGCAATATCTGTAAAGTAACACACAGAAATTAAAGAAAAGTAGAGAAATGAAAAGCAGCTGAAGACCAAGAAGAAACGTACAGAAACAATTAATAAGTCATTTCATGTTGTTTAATGGTGAGGGTTTAAATGATATCTTTGAAACATTCCAAAACAGAAAAACAACACTATTTTCTCAAAGCAATATCTGTAAAGTAACAAACGGAAATTAGGGAACAGTAAAGAAATGAAAAGTAGTTGAAGACTAAAGAAACGTAAAACGCAACTTTTTTAAAACAATTCCGGTAAATAACACACAAAAATTAAAGCAAAATAGATATAAAGAACAGCTGAAAACTGAGAGAAAACATCTTAGAATAATTGATAAGTCATTCGATGTTGTTTAACGGTGAAGGTTTAAATCCTATCCTCAAGACATTCGCAAAAGAGAAAAGCAATGCAGGTTTTTCAAAACAGTTTTTATAAAGTAACACTTAGAAATGAAGGAAAAGTAGAGAAGTAAAAGAAGACAAAGATGAAATGTACAGAAACAAGTTAGGATTTAGCAGAACCCGCCACTGGTCCTCCTCAGAGGGAATTAAAGTGCAAAAATAACTAATTGAAAGGAAATGAGATGAAGACACATTGAAAAGAGAAGCATTATTAACAGCTTTTTGCTCATTAAAGTGGCTTTGCTTCAAAATTTAGTCCAATCAATGCGGCCCATCAAATTCGGGACCTGAGAGAGACCTATACATCATGTTTGTGCTTCAAAATTTAGTCCAATCAATGCGGCCCATCACATTCGGGACCTGAGAGAGACCTATACAACATGTTGGTTTAATAAAAGTTGGGTATCTTCTAAAATGATTTGAGTAGTGATACATGGATACTGAAATGCATACTGTAAGTATACGTTTCTCTTATTTCTCTCTCATTATTTTTATACGGGAGATAATATCTACTTTAAATAAAATACATTTATACTTCAATCATTTCTCAAAAGATTTGGTATTATACATCTAACAAAATGTTGGTTCAATAAAATTTAAATGTATGTTAAAAAACTTTAATATTAATGTATACAAATTTAAGTTCTAAAAAAATTATTAAGTTAAATATATAAACAAAACAACAACAACAAATTAAACCTTTTTCTACTAGGTGAGATCGGTTACATTAATCAAATAACATTATAAACTTTTATCTAAAATCGAATTTTTGAAAATATAATTTAACCAAATGTCTCTTTTAATCACCTTTCTAAATATCCTTTTTAATCTTCCTCTACATCTCTTCATAGGACTAAACATCATTTGACCAATTTTTTTCACTGATGCCTCTTGCGGTATTCTTTGTACATGCTTAAACCACCATAACTGAGTTTTCGTTATTTTCTCTTCAATAAGCGTCACCCCAACTCTCTCCCGAATACACTCATTTTGAATTTTGTCTTGTCTTGTATGTCCACTCATCCATCTCAACATTCTCATATCTGCCACCCTCATTTTTTGCGTATGTTGACCTTTCAAAGCTCAGCACTCACTACGATAGAGTATAACTAGTCTAATGACAATTCGATAAAACTTTCCTTTAAGTTTAGTAGATATTTTATAATCACAAATGACCTTCGATGCGTTTTCCATTTCATCCATCCAACTTAGATCCTGTATGTGACATCCTCATCAATCTCCTCATTACTTTGTAAAATCGACCTAAGATATCGAAATTTGGATACCTGTGGTATACTTTACTCCCCATTTTTATCACCAAATCACTATTTTCTCACCTCTTACTAAATTCACACTCTATATAATTTGTTTTATTCTCACTTAAACGAAAACCCTTTGATTTCAAGGCTTCTCTCCATATTTTCAATTTACAATTAGTCTCCTCTCTTGATTTTCCTACTAATACTATGTTATCAACAAAAAGCATACATTTTGGGACTACATCTTGGATGTATCCAGTAAATACATCCAATACTAAAGTAAAAAGGTATGAATTTAAGAATGACCCTTGAGGCAGACCGATTCTTATGAAAAAATCTTCTGTTACCCCTCTTTAAGTTCGCACATTTGTCGTAACCCAATCATACATATCCTTTATAACAAGAATATAAGCAATACGAAGGCTTCTCTCCATATTTTCAATTTACAATTAGTCTCCCCTCTTGATTTCCCTATTAATACTATGTCATCAACAAAAAGCATACATTTTGGGACTACATCTTGGATGTGTCCAGTAAATACATCTAATACTAAAGTGAAAAGGTATGAATTTAAGGATGGCCCTTGATGCAGACCGATCCTTATGAAAAAATCTTCTGTTATCCCTCTTTAAGTTTGCACATTTGTCGTAACCCCATCATACATATCCTTTATAACAAGAATATAAACAATACGAATACCTTTCTTTTTCAATACCTTCCATAGGATTTCCCTTAGCATTTTATCATAAGTTTTTTCCAAATCAATGAAAACAATATGCAAGTCTTTTTTTTTACTTCAGTATCATTTCATCAAACCCCGTAAAAGATAAATAGCCTTTGTGGTAGATCTTTCTGACATAAAACTAAATTGATTCTCTGATATATGAGTCTCTTTTCATACTCTATGTTCAATAACTTTTTTTCAAAGTTTCATAGTATGGCCACAATAATGTATACAAAGAATCTTCCACCCACGTCTTCAGCTGATATACAAAGTAATCTCTATCAATCACACTTCTATCAGTGACCATCACAGATTCACCACAATATGTGGAAAGCACACAAACAAAAATAGTTAAAAACTGAAAATGAAACAAACCTAAATAAACCCTAAATAAGGTAACAAAAAATATAATTGGTATACGTAAAATGTATATACAAGTAGCATCACTCATGTTATAAACCTAACTTTTATCTATGGAGTTACTTTTGCTTCTTGTCCCCTTTACCAAAGTGGGGTTGGCGCCCCACTATGCAGATATATATCTTATGCTCTTTCAACCATTTTGAACTATCCCACTATGCTCTTTATAGGACGTTTTGCATACGTACAAGCATAGTTCAATAATTAAATTGTGCATTTCATTCTTAGGCAATATCTATTTGTAATTCAAACGTTTCTCTAAAAATATGGATATATCAACACTCCTCAATTAATGCAAAGAGCGCACAATCCTGCACGAAACCCTTCCTTACCAACATTTTCTTGCAAATAAACATCTCGTGGACAATCGATCGCTACAAAAACCAGTTCAAGCATGTTTTTCTTTTTTCTTGTTGGGGGGTTGGTTGGTAGGAACATTGCTTTCTAAATTAATATACAAGCATTCTCATCTTTATATTATGGAAAGTATATTGAGTACATTAATCAGATTTCCCATTAGATTAAGAAAAAAGCACAAATCTCCCTTCAATTCCTTCTTTTTTTCTAGGATTCCATTTGATGAGAAACAGTTTAGCTTTTCAAAACTTAATTTTTATTATATATAAATTTACCGAAAGCAAAATTATTGCATTCCTTTTTGTTTATGTGAATATCAAACAATGTCCTATTAAAATTACTCCACATTTAAATACCACATGCAAATTGAGACATAATACAAACATTCATGAAATTAATGAAATGGATACAAGTTTAAATTTAGAAGTGATGACACTTGTATTTAATAGAATGTGTAGGGTTTTCTTTCTATTTCTTTTTTTTTATAAAAATAATAAATTACATTTTCGATTGATATTGCAGCCTTTCGAAGCATCCCGCAGATATCCTCCCAAAAGGACCAATAACTTTTAAAAAAGCACCCAAAAAAAACCAAAAAGCTTAAAACTAAAGTAAATTCAAAAAGCATTAGCACTAAAACCCATGGTACTTGGGGACAGAAATTTAATGTAATATGTTATAATTTATAATAATGGAGGTTTGTGTAATTTTGTCAAAAGAAGGTCTTTGTCAGGTCCCCAGATAAATGAATGAGGAAATATGGCAAGTCTAGAAAAATATGATTGAGAAATAGTAATCTTCTTGCCTCAGGAATTCGGGAAGTCCTAAATTTGAAGGCCTTCATATCTCTTCTGATGTCAAAGCAGAGGCTTCGGATTAGTTCCACTCCATGACGTGGGGACAGTCGCTTTAGAGTTTCCTGGCAAAAGGAACGATAAGAATGATAGATCCATATTCTTTTTCCTTTTTGGGTCATGAGATCCACATTCAAAAGAGACACAATAACAAGTGCATGTGAACATCTTTCGGCCTAGAACGGCCTAAGTTCAACTTAGTCCAATCAGTTGTTGGGCCTCCTCTATATTTTAATAGAAGTGATGGTAGCCGAAGTTCAGCTTTAAAATGGTTTTATGATCAGGCTAAACAAGCCAGAATTTTTCTCCACATCTTTAATTATCTCCAAAAACCTGAGTGTTTGATTCAAGTAAGGAAAGATGAGGAATTTTTATGAAAGAGAGAGGAAGGAAAAAAAAATTTCTTGTTTGATTTGATATAAGGGAGGGGAGGGTAAAAATAATTATTATTATTTTTTATTTAGTTAAAAAAGAGAGAAATTTTAACTTGAAAAATAATATATTATTATATTCTTCTAAAAAAATATTGATATTAAGTTATGCAGATAAAAATAATTTTAAAATTAAAAAATAATTAAAAATAATTTAATTATTATAATTTAAAATTTTTAATAAATTTTCTTTCTCTTCTAAATTTTTTGCTTTTAAAAAAGATGTAAAATGAGGAGAAGTAAAATTTTAGACTCTTTATTTTTTCTCCCCTACCCCCCAACCAAACACTAGGTAAGATTTTCCAAAACTCTTAGGCCATCAAAATAACTCACTCAAGAACCAAAGCATTTAAACCACATATCAGCTTTGGCCCCGGACAAACTGCAACTAGTATGTTCAAACCATAGCAATCAGTTGCTTTGAAACTCTAAATCAACCCTCGGTCAGTTTAAACCTCAAAGTTTTGGACAATATTTTCCCTTCATGGATAGATCAGGACAGATGCCACAAAGGGGGAATATATCTTGCACAACAAATGCCCGAGTCCATAGGAGGATTTAAAGTATTTTGACACATCAGAAAATAAGGGTAATATGCCAAATTTAATAAATCTCCATATTCAAAGTGAATACAAATTAAGAGAAGGTGCTCATTTACAAAAATCCTAAGCTACTCATAACTAACATGTGGGAGTTCTCCCATATGTACAATGACTGACCATTCCGAGTTTCACAACTTACAAATACAAATAACCAAGGTAGGACTTAATTTTTTAACTGAAAAGAAGTTGTATCTCTAAATTTAATAACGAAAAAGTGAAAAAAAAAAAAACTATATTAAAATTTGAACATTGTCTTCACAACTTTACCAATCATCCTTTTCAATAGTAATCAGACTAACTTCCCCATCAACAGACGTGTCCAAATTTGAACATCCATCCCAACTCAAATACCTTGATTCAACCATTCTTGATTCTAATGTAAGTTTGTTATTGCAGCACATATAGAACGTATCTCAAATCAGATTTCCCATGACCAGCCAATAGTTAGACGATAAATGATGTGCAAATACTACTGCCGGAGAGGGAAGAGGGATGCCATCAGAAAGGGAAAACAGAAACAACCGAAAATTAATACAACCGAAATCATGACAGAATAGTGAAAACTAAAATTGAAACGGCTTAGTAGGGAGTCAAGCAGCAGTAATAACAAAATGAACCATATATGCAATCACACATTCTCCAACAAATAGATGCAATGATCGCTCAAAAAAAAAAATGTCAAAAGAGTTCTTTTAAGTGCTAAACAACAAGCAAACTCCAAACTAGAGGACAATGAATCCAGTACTACATCTCATATTAGAAAATGAAACGATGAATATTTTTTATCAAAAAGAAGAAAGTGGAAAATCACGAAGTAAAAGAGAAATTCTGAATGAAACAATGCGCTTTTCTGTCAGGCAGTTCAGGGCTTCATGAAACCACAGAGAGAAGGAACCTGCTTTTGTATTTTATTCAAAGAGAATCCATCAATTGACACTATTTCCATCATCAGTGCAATTCCTTGCTCTAGTACTGATTGCTAGTTCACCTGCCATCATCATACGCCAGGTCCGATAACAAGAAAAGCGCATGAAAAACTGTTGTGCCTATCTGCTGTAATAAATACTAAAACTATCCACAGAACTGGAAGAAGAATTAACAAGAATAATATGTGGTGGTGGTCACATTTTTCCTTGAAATCCTGAATCCCTGCTAAGTCGAAACCAAATAAATCAGGCGTTGTCTAGTTCATAATCCTTCACCAATGGCAATCTGATATGAATCTGGATACTCAGCACTTGTAGAAAAACTAGCTTCCTAAGTCCCTGCTCCCCAACCCCAATGTAAGCAATTGTCTTCCCCCGCCCCCTTCCCCATTCATCATAGAGACAAGCATTAGTTAGGTTAGATTTTCTTACAGGCGTCAGGTCTAATGCATAGGCTGCAATAAAACTTCTAAGCTCCATATTTTATCAGCAAAGGTTAAATTTCATTGTCTGATAGAGATAGCACGTGACTTCTTTTCATTTTCGGTTTCTCATATCGCCTAAAGAGGCTATGAACAAATAATTTAAACTAGAAATAATCGAGTTCCCTAATTTCAACAGAAAAGGGAATTAGACGAGAAAGAACGTGGTACTTGGAACTGACCTCCGTGCCATAAGAGTGTACTTTAGCCATGGCTAACATTGCTACTGCAGTTGCAAGCAAGTAACGCTCTTTCCAATAGAATGGAAACTTGGGTATCAAATTTTAGTTGAAGTATGCACAGACTCTTATGACGTAGGTTGGGTGGCCAATTATACTGCTGATGGCAAGGTCAATCTTTCCCTCGCCTCAATTTCACCGGTTAATGATAAACTCAATCAATCCCCGTATAAATTGTACAGTTCAGTTTTTTTGCAGGTTTTCTTGGTTTCGCGCGCACGAGGAAGACTAAAAAGATAATTAAAATTTATGAAAATTTCAACCAATTTTTTAAATGAAAATTTTTTTTTCCCATAGAAATGGAGATTTTGCGATTTAAGTACCAAATTTGAAATGTTACATATTATCTCATAACAAAAATAAGAGTATTTCTATTTTATTCTTTATTTTTTTATCTTTATGCTGCCCCATTATTTTTACTAAAAAATATGAAAGAATATATAAAGATATATTAAAATAAAATAAAATAAATAAATAGTATAATAATTTTTTATAAAATAGCATTAAAATAAGAAAGAGAGAACGAAATAAGAAAAATAGGTGACAAAGTTCCCAAAAATAATAAATAGAATGTAGAGACATCTTAAAAATTTATCTTCACATTACACGACATTTTCCTATTTTCACCACTACTGAGGATGATTTGATTTGGTAGCCAAATTAATCATGACCTCACAGCATATCTGTATGGTTACAAAAGATGTTACACCTTCCAAAGACCGGTGGCGAGTGTAATGGGAATAAATTGAATTCCAATACATGTCTAACAGACCAACAGCGTCATCTGTTGTTTTGCTTAGTTTACTTTAATTTTTTTTTTTTTAAGAAAAGGGGCTAAAACGCCTAACAAAAAGAGAAGCAAAAAAACTATAGCAAAACGAATACATTTAAATTTATTAGTTTCAAACACATCTGCAAAGAACACTGAGTTGAAGTCTGACGGCACACTTTCAAACACTTGAAGGTCATCGATACGAGTGACAGTTAAGTTAGATAATTAGTCAGCACAATAATTTCTTTTTTTATAAGTATGGCAGAATTAAACGTTCCAGTCTTGCTTAAGCTATGTTTGAACACAAGTTGCAAGATAAGACTCTTGAATTACATTATTATTGATGGTAAACATAGATACAATTGTGGAGAATTCTAATTTTTACAATAATACTTGGGTACCGCTTAGTCCAAGTATATTCCAACCTGCACATTCCATAATTCAGTATCAATGGATGTGCATCTCCCAATGAAATAAGCAAAACCACCCAACCATTAACCACTTGGCCCGAATAACTTCCCCGCATCCAATCGAACCTTGGTTTTCCTTGGCAGCTCCATTTTTTTTTTTAGTGATATTAGGAGGTCGAAGACTTTATAGAAGAGAGGAGAAAGGAAAATGAAAACGAAAGATCCAATAACAGGATCAAACCTCCTTCCCAAAGTTAGGAGGCAGACTCCATTTGTATTAATATGTCTGTACTTACTTTATTGTTATTAATATGTCTCTCCTTCATTTTACCATTGAGAATTAATGTAATAATTCACCTGCTTGCCTTTTTCATCACCCGTTGAAAGAGGTTATATGACGGTATTCTTTTGTACGAAACCTTTTTAAATCACGGTGATTCTGAGTGACATGTTCCACCAATCTACAGCTTGAGCTGATGTTCAATCATCCGTTTAGCCACAAGGATATAACAACATTTTCTGCATTTATATGTAATGTCATCCACCCCCTCGCTGGGCAGCCCCATTGATACTTGAAAAGAATCAGCTACAACAATAACTGTACTAATAAGAAAAAAAAATTAAACTCAAAATCACCAAAATCCAAAAATAAAATTAAATTTAGGATTCAACTCCATTGTTATTTTTGTTATTGATTATATTGACAATTTATTTACTATTTTTCTATTTATATATTGGGTAATCACTATTTTTCTACTTATATTTACAATTAAGTGACATTTTTTAAGGAAGTACAGATAGGAAGCGCATAAATAGAATAACTTTACAGACATACAAGTGCTACAATATATAAGATTGTAATCGACAGCAATATCTACATTCGATAATGGGCTATATCTGGGGCCCGAAGTAAGAGTGTTTACATGTACAAAGTTTTGCGTACCCCATTTCAATTCCTTCGCTAACAAACAAGAAATAGCTAAGCCCAATATTAATTTGTTGAGGTACAAAATCCTCTTATTACCAAGAAAAAAGCATCCTCCTATTAGTTAACTATTAAATTATCATAAATAGTAAATTTGTTATAAAATTTGTTGAGTCTCAGTTAGCGAAGCCTCATAAATTTAGAAAAAATATAGTTTTACAAGATAAGCTCGGCTATACAAACAAGGTTAAAGGTGTTGATTTATTGAATTTTATAATTTAATATATAAAAATTAATAAATTTAATATTCTCCCTTATCTACAATATTTATTGTTTAAAGTTTAAGCACAATAAATAAAGAAACTATTAAACAATTTTAAAAATAACAAAATATTCTCTTATTTTCCTAAAATACCCTTCTTAAAAAAATTCAATTAGTTTAGCATTCAATAAATATAGTAATTCTAATAGAGGTAAAATTGATAAAATGTAATTAATGTTGCTTTGGTTTTGTGAAAATGACAATTAAAAAATGCCAAAACAAAAATTCTAAAACAATAGTTATTGTAGACTAGAGAGAGTAGTTAAGATTCTTTTAAGTAAGGATTTAATAAAATTTTATTTATGAAAATAATAAAACTCATAAAATTTAATAATTTATATATTTCTAAGTGAATATTAAATAAGATTTAATTTTATGAAAATAGCATGATTGATAACTAAGCATCACACAAAACATAAGTGAAGTAAGATAAAATCATGCCGTGCAATTATATTTTTTTAACTAGGTATAGGTTTAGTGGTACTTTTCTTGTCCAATAAGGATGGGAAAAAGTAATTGTAGTTAGCGTTTGTTGTAGGACTTTTTAACCCCTTTGAATCACTCGGAAAAAAAAAGATGGGAAAAAGTTGCTCAACCTAAGTGGGAAGAACCAATAAAATGCTCATAAATAATTCTATGAATCAAATAAATTGTGAGTTTTATAATTTAATTTTTTATATTTAATATATTTAATAATTTAATTTTTTTAATAAGAATTTTTATGAAACTATAGAGATTGTTAAGGTTGATAAAAAAGAGTTGGATTTTTACTTCTTCTTTTTGCTTATAATCTTAGTTACTGGATTCTTTGTAACGAAAAAGTAGTTCTCATGTTATGTGTCCTATGATTGAAATACGTACGTGGTGCGTATTAATTTGTTTAGTAATTCATTAAAAAAAATAAAAAATTCACTCTTGTGGGGGATCATGTAGCCACAAAGAAGTGCAGTTCCTTGATTTAAAAAAAAAAAGAATATGAAACATTTCTGCATCTAATAGGAAAGTGGGTGACTATCAAATCTGCTTATTATGCTGGCGGATCAACAATGAAAGCATATATTTATTGCATATATAAAAACAGCTATAAAACACTGAGCTAGCGGGCTATCACTGTGGATATGAGTGTTGATTTGACCACACCCAACCATGCATGATTACATACACATTTTCTAGGAAGTTTCATTCTCCAGTTGCTGTTGGTTTGGGGAAAACTCGGCTCAGGTAAGGATTTTACACGAAAGCCTCACGGGTCATCCACCACCATAGGATGGCGGTGGATCCCACTATTGCTTGTGGGACTTACCACCATCCTACTGTCGTAATTTACCACGTAAGAATTTTGTGTGAAATCTTCACATGGGAATATCTCCCTCATTATTTTGTTGGTTGCTGTGGAAAATAGGGACATTTGATTGCTACCCCTGTATTTATAATTATTATTTCTGTAAGACGATCTCACACTCTCACCCCCACATGGATTGTTGCCTCTTCAATTTCCATCAAGCCTCCAAAATTGAAATCCTGGAGTGCCCTTTTGCCCATCTTAACCAAAATCTCTCGAGAATTCAATTTTCACTTGTAATTTAATAGAGAATGAAACGACACTGATCCCATGAATCATGATCATATGCATGCATGGGTGTTGGGGTAAGGTCTTTTGGCTTCAACCAGTGACTTAAAGAGGGGTGCAACATTTGTGTGCTGAGTAAGTGGTAGCCAATTGGCACTACAACTCCTGGCTGGACTCCTCTCCTTTTATCGCGGCATGCATTATTCGGCTGTCGCTCTCATTGGCGCCTGAAATGGGTACGGAAGGTCTTTCAGTCGGTACGGGCTGGTTAGGAATGAGACAGTACAGATTTGGTACATCATCAAACACTTATGGTCAAGTAATTCGGCAGCAACCATCTCTTTTTCTTTTTCTTTTTTAATAAGTAACAGATAAAGAGACACCACAAAAAGAAAAAACAAAATTGCCAGCAGTGAAAGCAATTCCCGTATTTCTTCAGAGAAGCAGTATATTTGAGAAAAGTCCTTCTATAATCGTTAACTTTTTAGTTTTATTTTACACACGAGGAGACTACGGATTATATTTTATTTGATTCTTATGAAAGTTCAATGATACCAATGTTTAGTGGTCTTGTAACTTCTTAATCCAAATCTTAAACTTTGATACTTATTTTATAGTCATAAATTGATACACAATTTTTTCTACAATTAATATCAGATCATGTAACAGTTTACAAAAAATATATTCTAGCAAACTATTCATAAAATTAATATAAATTATTAAATTAACCAAAATTTTAATATATTTAACAATTTTAATTTTTAAATAAAATTGTTATGAGTTATAATTTGTGAAAATAAAATAACCTAACAATTTAACATTTGATTGGGAAAAAAATTTGACTTATTCTAATGTATTCATTTACTGTGAAAAAATCCATTGACGTGGGAAAAATTTTGGCTTTCAAGATGTGAAAGGCACTTGACAAACGCATCAATCAAATGTGGTAGCCTTGTGTGTGTGTGTATAATTGTTGTTCTTAAGAGTGTTCAGTTTCTAGTCTAAAAGGTCCTTCTCTGATTATTAAAGTGCACAATATATCTACGAACATTAGATAATAAGTGTGGTCCTCTTGACAACAAAATGCATGGCATGGAAAAGTAGGAGATGCGAGTAAATTAAAAGATAAACAAAAAACAAAAATACCACGTTTCATTAATTTTCAAAGTCCTAGCAATCAATTGGTAAGTCACACACGTTATGACGGGAGGATCGTGTTCACATTTACGGTAGGTAGCATCAGACACTTCCAAAATCAGAGCACCAGGCATGTCATCCAATCCAGAAGGTCCCAGCTAATGCAGCAATTGGCTAAAGCCCATTTGCGAATCAAGTTTCCAATTCAAACTTTCAACAAATACAGCCCTTGCTTAATTCCTTGCCGCACGGTTTTGCAAAGGCCATAAAAAAACAAAAGGGGTGTGGCATGAAGATGTGACAATCAATAGTTACACAAAATAAATAATTATTATTATTATTGGTTTTAAAATTGGCCATGTTCTCTGAGAGGGATGCTTGAAATTTGACCTATATTCTGTCTGTTCCCGAGTGTGTAGAGCACAACGCAATTCTTTCACACATGTATCGTCATTGGGGAGTGCAATTATGACTATTCATTTCTTATTAAATTTATAATTTAAATTACAAAATAAAAAAATTTTAATGATAAAATTAAATTTTGAGATATTGATAGTATATTTTTATTTTTATAAAAATTTTATATTATTAAATATGAGTCTTTGAATAAATTAAATTTTATAATTTAATTTATAAAATGTTATAAATTTAATATTATAAGAATTAAATAAAAATAAAATAATAAAAATGTTAAAACTCTTGTTGCTCGTACAGTAACTGTTAAAAGGGTTGCTCATCATAAATTTATGATGTCAGGACGCTAATTTGAACTAATAATAAAAAATAAAGTTAATAGTATGTGAGTAGAACGTATGTGAAAATAAAATTATTTTTAAAATATAAAAATTATATAAAAATATAAAATTTAATTTTATTATTAATAACATTTATAAAAAATAATATTATTATATTTATATTTTTATATTTATAATTTTATTTATAATTTTATTTTTTATTTAAATTTTTTAATATATTTTTTAAATATCAAAAATTAAATTACATCGTAACTAAACATAAAATTATAAATATAACCCTACCTTTCTCTGTAAAGAAACGGACGTTGGTTATCTTATCAATTTTATGTGGCCATTCGGACTTTACAATCATTGTAAATTCGAAAGGGAGGTGATTTGGCTGCGGACAATTACAAAACCTTCGCGGTAAAGTTGCAAGACGCGCCCCTTTTTGCCCTCTTACAGAAACCTAATTTAAAAAATTAGCAATAAAAGAGAGAGAAAATAACAACAATGAAAGCCCTTTGGGAGGTGCGAAATTTGACCCAGACCAACTTACTTAGAAAGTGCCAGTGGTCCCAAAAGGGCGTCTTCCTCAGCAATCCTCCGTGCATGTGTTCAGCCTGGCATATTTCCCAAAGTAAAAGGAAAATGAAACAAATTTGGTTGTACCGTACTAACAGAGAATCCATTTAAATTAAACTCAAAAGCCTCAAAACAAAAAAAAAAAGAAACAAAGAAAGAGAGTGAAAGTCAAGTTGTGCAGGCGTTAGCAACTAAGCGTCCTCATGATGCCGTTGAGGTGTGAGATTGTGTTGTAGTTTTAAATAATAATATCTCTTTTTTAGCTCAGTTCAGAGAGAGAGAGAAAAAAAATGGGGTAACGGAGACATGGGCATGGTTGCATGAGGGGAAAGGAGGGTCCATGACGCGGTTTGGGAGATGAGTACAGAGAAGCAACAGCTGTCCGTGATTGACATATGCAAATGGGCTTCACTGTTACACTGCGCGTATCGACTATTGTGACTCTTCTGTCTATTTATCTATACCAGTTTACCTTCTTTCTTTTCTATTTTGTGCATAACAGCTTTCTCCAAATGCATCTTACGTACCCACACCTGAACATCCTGGAAGCTGCCTCCCTTTTAATTAGGAGAGAATCCTCTGTTTCTCTCTCTCTCTCTCTCTCTCTACTTAGATTATAGCAAACGAATAAATATTAATTGTACATTTACAAATTTGTCCTTGACGACCTTGACATTTATCTGAAGCTTATTGGGTGTGAACTAGGAAAGACGGTGACTTTTACATAAGTCAGAGACCTAATACTGACAATCAGATTAATGCAAGGTGTCTTATTCGTTCGTTTGGGATTCAAAATCTAATGCGTCCATTGATTACCTTCTTCCCAACCAAAACAGTCTAATCACATTTTCCTTTTACTTCTTCCATGGGAAAACTTCTCCTTGTGCATCTCACATTGGCAAAGAGGTGACAGATTTTCTAACATTTTTTTGTAACTACCATCCAAATGTGACTGACTACATCAAAACTCCCTCCACCCAGACGGAAAACCATTGATTTTCATTGCATTTACAAGTTGCAGCCTAGTTCATGTAACTAAGTAGCATTCATGATGAAATGTGGTAAGGAATATATGGGAAATATATCCATTTTTTGGTGCTAATTGAAGAGCAAGTTGGTTGAGTGTGTTGTTCTATATGATTGTTCATATTAGTGGACCTTTTTTGAAAGTAAGTTTTTTTTTGGGCATTAAAATGATATCACATAGTATCTATCTTAAGGAAGCTTCGCCTTGGAAGGGCAGAAAAGTCAAATTCAAGACTCAGTTGTTGATATTAAATTCAAATTAACCCCAAGCCATCTGGCAGCAATGTCATATTTCTTGACTGGGGGATTTTGCCATCTTAAAACGCAAGCCTCCATCTATAAATGGGGGCCTTTACTTCCCCACATTTAGTTCCGATTTCATTCTCTTCCCCACTTTCATAACAGCAACAAGGAAAGAAAAAGTTACTTACAGAAAGAGAGGAAAGAGAGACTTCTTGAACACCCTTTCCACTTCTGCAGCAGAGCACTAATCTTCAAACAATTTTTAGTTTATCGAAGAAACGATCTTTGTTGCTATCTCTCTATAATGGTTAAGACAGAGCCCAAGATTCACGCAGAGCCATCAAAGGCAAAGCAGAAATCTTTATCTTCATCAGGATCATCATCAGCATCAGATGCCAAAAAGAAGTACAAGGGAGTCAGAATGAGAAGCTGGGGATCATGGGTATCTGAGATTAGAGCACCAAACCAGAAAACAAGAATATGGCTAGGCTCTTACTCAACCCCAGAGGCTGCAGCCAGGGCCTACGATGCTGCACTTCTATGCCTTAAAGGCTCCTCAGCCAATCTAAATTTTCCTTTAAGTTCTTCTCAGTACATTCCTCGAGATACTGTCATGTCCCCTAAATCAATCCAAAGAGTAGCTGCAGCAGCTGCCAATAGTTTTGTTGACAATGCCTGCAGCACCCCACCTTCCCCTGCTCCTGCCTCAACATCCTCATCATCAGTTTCCTCCCCATCAATGTCTTCCTCTCCCTCGGATCAAGTAGACGATGATGTTTCACTAATGTCATCTTTTGGGGCCTACACTAGCTGTGATCAGGCCAGTGAAGCAATGGCTATGATGGAATCTTGGTACAGCTTTGATGGCCTACAATCCCCAAAGTATGTTGATCAAATGCTAAATGGACTGTTTGACATTGATTCATTCCAACTGCTTGATGATTTATATGAAGAAAGCGACATTCGCTTGTGGAGCTTCTGTTGAGAAGGAATTCCAAGGCAAACCCACAAATTATTCTGTTTCTTACAAACTCAAATTCGTTTGTCTTCAGTCCGACAACTTGAAGATATTACTGACTGTGACCAATTCAAACATTTATATATATGCTACATTATATTAATATATATATATGCATTTTTATGTTAGAAGAAGAAATTCATATAGAGATAAGACAATTTTTGGCCTCTCTTTGTGTATTTCTGCTTAATTTTTAAAATTATGAATCATTGATGCAAAGTTTGTCATCTCCATGTTATAAAATAGATTTCCATGTGTTACGAATTAAGGAGAGGAAAGCGTTCATCAGTGTCCCCTGTTATAAGCAATTCCTTTGATTGCTCTTCTATATTACTGGGAAGCAATCTTTAACTCCTTTGGGGGAACCCCTTGAATGCATGGGAAGGTGTCAGTCTGTTAGAGATGCTCATTTCAAATTCAATGAGAAGAGGGAACCATATGTTCAGAAATGTGGAAACTCAAAACCATCGGAAAATGTGTCTTTAGTAGCATTGTCTTCTCTCCTGTGTGCCTTAACAACAAAGGGTGTTTCCTTGTTCCAAAGTTTAAGTTTGGTATTGTATCAGATGGGTATATGCCCCGCTTAGTTTCCATTCTGTTCATTGTGGGATTTAAAAGTTTAGTGAACAATGTTGTTTTGCCTCTGCATCTGTTTTAGATTTACTCTCTCTCCCACGATTTTGGGTTTGGGTTGGGGAATGTTTTTAAGTTGGTACTCGGTTTAGACCAAAGCCAAGTGGGAATAAATAGATATCTAAATGACTAAACGATCATGTATATGTATGATAATAATTTCTCTTCTCATATTTCTTCGTTCTTCAATTGGGCCAACTTACCAATTTTTTTTTTTTTTTGGTTATGACTTATGATGGAAGGAACTCTTTTCTTGTTATGCTCCAAGCCAGGGTTAACGTGTTCCCAATATTACAAGCAAGAAGGTCTGACCCTTTACAAAGTAAGGATTGACAAACTTTGACGGTTTTTAGCATCCTTTTGAACCAGATCATGTGTATGTGAATTGGGTTAAGATATAAAATTAATTTTATATTTTTATTTAATAATTTAAAATTTTGAAATAATTAATTTTTTGATATAATATCAAAATCTTTATGATTAAACAGTTAAGAATTTAATCTTTATTGTCTCTATTATTTAAATAAAATTAAATTTTACTACAAAACTTGATAAATTGATATATTTGTCTACACTTTAAATTCAAAAAATTTTTATGTAAGGAAATATATTAAGATATAAAATTAATTTTACACATTCATCTAATAATTTAAATCGTTAGAATAATTAGTTCATTGACACTTCATAGGATTATGTATTCCTTCTACCACAATTTAACTTATTCTCAATTATAAGCACATGAAAATGGTATAACTAAATGACAATTTTAATGTTTTGCATTTTGAGACACTACATGTGGGTTCAAAGCGTCAATCAATCCGAGATTATAATATATATATATATATATATATATAGTAAATTATTGGTGTTTTTGTTTGGTATTAAAAAGGGGTTGCCTTGCTGAAGGAAATCGTACCCAACAAATTAATTTTTTTGTGGCATTTTGTGCAGATTAGTGCCCCTTTCAAATTATGCTAATAGTTTATTGGATGAGCATACGATTTTATGCTAATCCAAGTAACGAGATACTTTTCAGTATAGAACTGGACAAAGGTCATTCATTGATTTAGAATTTAGAATTGTCATTACGTACAATCTCTGTAAGTTAGTTGCTTCCACGAAATGGCACTTGGGGTAGTGATTAATTAAGGTATCTCACTGCATAAAGAAGCCTTTCATCAAAGTGAAAACAAATTCTTTATGAAAATCTCATGTGGGTTCACTCATTTCTTGCATTATGATTGGGGCAAAGAATAATTGCTCATGAAAAAGAAAGGCCGTGGAAGGGAGGTCAAGACCCAGCACTAAGCATGAGGTTAATGATCCAGGCTTGGCCTCATTAAGACAGAAGTTGGGATTGATCAACAATGGGTAGATTTCAATCAAGCAAACATTTATTTATATATTTCTAAGATTAACACTCGGTACTTTTCTAGGTCTTGCTTCAGCTTTCACATGGCATGGCATCCTTTCACTTCCCACGGGTCGAGCTACATCATATATATGGATTGAGTATTATTATTCTTATATCTTTTTATTTATAATTTTTATTTTTTTATTTAAATTTTTTATATTTTTATTTATTTTTAAATATTAAAAATTAAAATATATTTATTAATATAACGCAAATATACAATTATAAATACAACTCTAACATTTTTCATACAAATTTATGCATTGGAAGTGTGAATTTTACTGTTCAAGTTATCATCTTTTCAGCCACCATGGAGCCTATACATAATATTCCTTTTGTCCTTCGCTGCTCAGCCCACAGTATTATTCAAGACCACGATTTAGTCTAAAACGTGTGAACTGTTTACTGTCAGTGTCAACACCAGCTTCGAAGAGGTTTCTCTCCTTAAAATTTAACCATAAAGAATGTTATTATTTCTGCCTATTTTTTTGTTATAATTTTTTTAAAATGTTTGGCAATTTTTAATATAAATATAAAAAAACGTATTACAATTATATAAAAAATTTGCATTGCTTTATCATTTTTCACTTAAAAGGCAGATTAACAAACTCGAGATCACCATCAGTGGATTTTATCCCTTAAAAGTAGTCTCGTCATTAAACAAATATTAACTGGGTAAGAATATAAATTATAATTAACTTCAGGTATTAGGTTTATTTCAATATGATGAGTGTTATTACGGTAAGAAGAATTAGATTAATAGGTATCAAATATCTACAGAAAAGAGATAGAATAAATTTATCAATTTTCTTATTTTCTATTTTGATTTGTCTCTAATCTCTATACTTTTTTTTTTTTTCAATATCATCTGCATGTAATTTCTTTAATTTTATCGTTAGTGTTATTTAGCCAACTCTTACATTTCTAAGGCCGAATAATTATAAAAGATTCCCATTTTTTTTTTGTGACTTAAAAGATTGCCATTTGAAATAAAATGTTAATATGCACAACCAACATAAAGAGATAATAAACTCAGCGTTATTCTCTATAGAATATGCAAATTTTTGTCATAATCTCCATACAAATATAATAAGTAATAATTGTATTTGATATTAACTTGCTTCGCTTAAATTCAGTTTTGTTAAAGTCAATTTCTTAGTTGCCCTTTAGAAGTTTTTTGTATTTTATAAAATAAAATAAAAAGAAGAATAAATTTAATTTATTTAAAATTATTATAAATAAATAAAATTAATATATTTAAAATAATGTTTAAAATGTTTTATTAATAATACTTTATTTATATTTTAATATAAAATAAAGTCAATGAGTTACATTAGATGAAATTAATATTTTTCATAAAAATGTTGTGAATTTAAAATTTAATTTTATTAATATTTATTTAAAAAGTTTAAATTTATTAAATTTTATATATTAAATTATAAACTAAATAAACTTAATAATTATTTTAAAATTTATAAGTATTTGATATGGGTATTTAATATTTTTTTTCTTTCCGTAAGTGTTCAGATTATGCTTGTAGGCTGGCCCAAACTTCCAAGTGGGTTGCACCGTACAAGCTAAAATTACACCCTCACCCGCTTCAATGCCTTGGATCGGAGGTGGCATCGGTTGAACTTGAAATTGGGCCACGGCTCACAGACACAGACACAGACACAGACTCAGACACTGGTGTTTTCGGAGCTCCAATTTCCCTCCGGTCACCAATTCCGAGCCTGGAGCATTTCTGCAGTTCTCGTAGCCAATTACAGACACTACTCCCCAATTACAGCAGTTCTCGTAGCCATTTTGATCAAAATTTTCTCTATTTATAAAAAAAATTAAATTATTAAATTAATTAAATTTTACGATTTCTATTTAACATCCCATACTAAATTCGTAAGAAAATACATTTCTCATCCACCAATACCAATGCACACGAAACTTTCTTTAATCTTCTTTATTACTCAACTAAATATCTACCTATGCGTTTTGCAGGAAATAATACAAAAGTTACGAGAAGTTCAGGATGAATTATTTACAACCGGCAAATAAATTTATTTTAATAAACATATCTTGCTGATTCAATTATTTCCACTTTCTTAGTTTTTTTAGATAAATTATGTATAAATTATAAAAAGCACCAGTTTTTTAGTCACACGTGAAGCCTCACTTATTTCATCTTATTTTAAAAAAGTCCCTCCCCTTTTTTTTTATTCAGGATTTTCATTCCATGACTTGTGAGAATGAATCTGAATTTTGTTCAACGCCAACCCATTGCAAGATAAAGGGGAAAGAAGCATGAATGGGTGACACATCAGTTCTTTGTTGCAACACATTTCAAGCGTGTGAAAATTGAAAAGCAGGACTAGATCAGAATACAACAGATGTGTTGGAAGTTGTCAGTCTTCAAATTTAGGTTTATTTCGTTGATTACCTTATAGTGGTATATGTTAGCTGGGTTGAAAACTTTGGTGTTATTTTGCGGTGCTGATTTCTGCTTTTAATTTCTTCTTTTTGCAGTTTGCTGAAAATCAGGACATGTTAATCTTCGATTGACTATTGTTAAGTTATTTTTTAGTTGGAAGTGCATGTCTTTGGAATATATGCAAATAATATGTCAATAAGTATTATCTGTAATGAAGTATAACATAGAGTAATACGTACTAATTAGTACTCTTACTAGTGTTGGAACCATATACTAGTTTAAAACTGATTTGTTTTGAATAATTTAAAGTACATAATAAGTATAGAGAAAATTCGCTTAAGAAAAATTTATCTATTTTAATATTTTTAATATTTTAAAAAATTAATTTTTACCTACTAAATGAAAGATATTTAAAAAAAATTAAAAAAAAAGTAACAAGTATGCTAAATGTAACTCTATTAATATGGTGTGTTTTAGCTACAACCAAATGACTTTCTTTTATATGTTAGTATTAAACTTTAAATAAGCATATGCTGTCCTTTAAATTGGTAATGAACTTCTCGTTATTTTAACTTCATCAAAATATAGTTTGGCAACATTTTTTTTTTTTTGAAAAAACTCTCAATTATTGATTTGAAAAAAAAGTATTTCCTCATAATACTTCTCACACAATGTTTATAATGAGTGTAGTAACCATTAGATAAGCAAAAACAAGACTGTAAAAATAGGATAATTCATTAATTTATTACTTTACTATTCATATTAAAAAAAAATAAAAATTGAATGGAAATTGGCATCTATCCGTTTGTACAAACAATTTTGTATACCCAAGCTTGAGCATGCAAGTAAATATTACATTTTAGTCTACTCATCCCCATGACGTTAAGACCTAAAAGATATATAAATAGCACCATTTTACTTCACTCAAATCTATATAGTAGGTTGACTATAGATCATATATCTGTAAATTCTTGACCTTGGAATTCAATTCTTGACCTTTTATAACGATGGCAAAAAGCAAATAAATGCAGTTGCCATAATTGCGAAGTATGTATCTTCAGATTTTTTGCGTCAGTTTGGCCACAGATTGCATGTCAATTTTTACAGGAAATAATGAAGATTAAAGCAAAGAAAATCCGTTTATGTTTTAAATAATTCATGTAGCATACTGTTCCATCTCCAACTGATGGTAAGGGGTTTTGACAAACGCAGAAATTCCTTGACTTCCTTGTTCAACTGTTAATTTGTGATTACCAACAAGAGAAAATCAGTCTCAATTCAAAGACTAATTATTACATAGACATTATTCCTGTGAGTCTTCGAAATTCATCTTCTAGCTCTCAAGTGCACCATCATAGCCATGATCTTCCTCCCAGAGTTCCCCCTGAGCACTTTCATAGTTGACTATTTCAGTACTTCGATCATCCCATTGTTCCCCTTCGCTACTGTGATGATCAAACGAATCTGAAACTTCCCCTAAACTATAATCGTTTGGGCTATCATTGTTGACCATTTCAGTACCAGGATTCACTCTCGCGATTATTTCAGGTCCTGGGGCTGAATTACCACTGTCATCCCTTCTATCCTCATCAAGATCTCTTGTTTCAACATCAAGCACAATAGTTTGAATTTCAGATTCCGGCAACTGACGCCGGCAAACAGGACAAGTTTTACGTGAATTGAGCCAACGAAAAATGCATTCAGAATGGTAACTATGGTTGCAGGGCAACTCGGTAGCGAGCTTACCCTCTTCAAACTCTTCCTTGCAAATGGGGCAAGGAGAGTTATCTCTCTTATAAACCTCCGAGATTTGCACACTGCGAACTGCAGTCATCACACTCTGTGGCACTTCAGGCTGAGCAGAGAGACTTTGATCTGTGATCAGTTCTGAAAAATAATATTCCCATGCGTTTGAGTTGGAACTGCGAGCAATTCTGGAATTTCTTCTAATTAGAGGGGCAAAAGAGAGAGGTGGAAGCGGAGGCGGACGCTGAGGGATTTCCAGCAGATCATATTCAGATTCTTCTGAGTTGGAACCATCATTTGTGGGATCAATCACTGCGGGAGGCAGAAGCCAATGTGGAGGCGGAGGCGGAGGCGGGCGAAAATTCTGCCAGTCATATCCAGGTTCTTCTGAGTTGGAACCTACATTCAGCGGTGGCGGCGACGGCGGGGGAGAAAGATGGTCGTCCCGTGTATCATAGACTACAGATTCTGGCTCACTATCTGAATCAGAACTATATGCAGAACTTGAAGAAAAGCAGAGCTTGTACCATTTTGTTGATCTGCCATTGGGCCTGAGATGATCACGTCTCACTGACATGTTATTGAGATCAGCCTAGAAATGATTTTCCACATTTGAATTTTTACCTCACGTTTTTGTCTATAACTTTGCCAAACTAAAATCATCGGAAAGCATACACATCTGTGAGAGAGTGCTCTGGTTGTTAATTTCCGGAGGTAAAAGAAGTGTTTAGGTTTCAGGTCTCGCCGATTTGTGTTTGTTTCCTTTGCTTGCTCCTTGTTTGTTAAGCAATTCTCTCTCTAGTTAAATTTAAAACTACATCATCAAACACAAAATCTAAAAGTTGCAATTGTGTTACATCTTGGCCCCAGATCGATAAAGCACCCACAAAAGGGAATCATAAAGGACTCAGAAATATATAAAGGAAGCAACTTTAAGGGAAAAAATAATAAATGACAGTAGAAGAAGAACTCATGCTAAGTTTCGTATTTCCTTGTTTCTTTTTCATGAAGCAATCCGAACAGTAGCAGTGCAACTTTATTCGGATCATACCAGCTTTCTTTCTGTTTATTTGGACCAAAACCATCAATATCGAAAGGGTTACAGAAATATCCATCAGCTCCAGTTGGGTGGGCCCTTCTCCACCCTCCCCATTATATGAAAGAGGAGAGTTGTATGTGGAAATGGGCTTTCATCCAGATCAATCCAAGCTTAGCCCATTACTTTTACCCATCACTATAACAATGCACCACATTTGCCCTCTTTGCAACATTGTAATATCCTTCCTCAAAATTGCGTGGGCTGAGTAATGGGCTCAGAAGGAGTTTGGAACTGTGATTTGGGGACGCAAAGGTGGCAGAAGAGAAAGCAAGATAGCAATCATCAATGCGTCGCATGCAAGACGCGATTCATTATAACAATAATGCTGTTTTTGATTCTGTCTTAATATTCACAAATAAAATTTTATAAAATTTTTATTTAAAATTTTAAATTATTAAATTTTTAAGTTCAAATATCTTCTCATCTCACTAACCCCATGTTTTGTAAAAATTTGGTGCTCCCCCTTTCCATGGGAGCACATTTTCTGTTTTCAATTAGCAAATGAAAACTATGATAGACAAGTTAATTTATTTAAAGTTTTTTTTAATTAAAAAGACAAAGATTTGAAGCGGTATATCACTTAATGGGGTAAAAAAGAAATACAAATTCATTTAATTAGACTGTTTTTCGTATCTTTGGAATATATAGTTTAGTTTCTTTCAGTTTAAAGTAAATCCATCAATTAATTGGTTGCGCACAGGCTTCTACGTACTAAGTAACTAACAAATTCTTCATTTAGACGTTACTGCATATATATGCAGCCCCAGCTAGCTCACATGCACAAATGAGAGTTGATTCTAGAATAAATATCCGTATATAGAAATTAGCAATTAAAAAATAAATGATCATAAATTCATTAAGATATAAGTTTATAGTAAATCTTTTCCTAAATCAATTATAATACAAAATTCTCATACTCAACTTATCACAATCATTTGATTGATTGTATGAATCACACAGTGAATAAGTATGAGAATTCCATATTAAAACCTTGTGATCATTTTTAAAAGCTTCACTCAAAAAATAGATATGTTTTGGTAATTTAGAGCTCAGATTTGAATAATTTAAAGTAAAAAAATATAATATATAATTATTAATAAAAAATTAATAATAAAATTATTATAAAATATAAATAAATTAATTATAATTTATAAATTTAAAATAATTTATATAATTAATTTTTTAATAAATAATTATTTATTAATGTTTTACAAATTAAAGTAGGTTTAGAAGATTTTGTTTCAAAACCATACACCTTAAGAGCTTTCACATTCAAATCAAAATAGATGGCTGTCAAAGTATTATTGGTGAAGCGGCGGCGGCAGTTTTAGGCTACCTTGTAGCTCAAGAATGGAAAATCCAAATCACCATGTCCCATATTCAACGCTCCAATATAGGCCTTTGAATTAGTATAACTGACCGACCAAGTTTGCATATTTTGACGTGAAGACAAGCTTTTTTCTCACTCTTAAATGTTCATGTCGATCAAACTGCGCCACTAATATATATTGACGTGGCACATCCACAAATCGGAAGGCCGAGGTCGATTTATGGTGTTGCCCTAGTCTTACCTCCTGCCCATCAACTGTCTTTTTAATTTGTTCTTTAGTCTATTTCTCCCAATCAACTACTTCCATGTACTCTACCCACTGCTACATTTATTGCACAGTACCAGACCAGCATTTCTATTATGGGAATATCTCTCTGTATAAAATCAAAGTCTTTTGGGGTCGAAATAGCAGATTTAAGATCATGGGGTTTGATCAAGTCATCTAGTATTCAAGATTGAGACGACTAATCTGTAAATCAATTATAGTTTAATTGATTTTGCAGCTAATGGACGGTCCATAGAAGAGGAAGAAGGCTTGGTTGGCCGTAATGTACAAGTTTGGTGGTGCCTTTGCACCATTGCACGTATGTATAAGCAATGCAAGTTAGTATCTTTATTTTTATAAATTAAATTTTATAAAAATTTTATAAATTAAATTTTATAAAAATTTTATAAATTAAATTTTATAAAAATTTTATTAAATAATTTATACTATTAAATTTACTAAATCTTATTATTCAAATTAATTTTATAAAAATATTATAAAGGAAAGTTTGTTAATTTATCTTTATTCTAGTTTTTTTTATAGTCAAATCAACTTTTTAAATTTTTTTCAAGTGGATCCTCCATATTTTTATTAAATATAAGACTGATTTATGTTCATAGCAAGTCGTTTTAGATCCATCCTAATAAAGTTGATTCCAAAACTCAAATTCAAATTTTTTACTTCAAACCTCTCAATTTATAATGTGAACAGTGATTTTTGTGCCAATAATCAAATTAATTAAAATAAATTGTTTTCATGATGTAATTGGTGTAATTAATTTATCTGCAAAACCACATCAACTAACCTGATCACACATTGTTTGGAGATTTGGCTGCATCCATCAAAGTCAAAAAAGACGATGAGATTAGGTGAGTTGACCCGCAGTCACCAGTGGCTCTATTCTTACCACATTAATGTGATTAAATAAAAGACCTTAGAATTGTACCGCACAAGACACAGCAAAAGGTTGGAACTTTGAAGTTTACATGGCGCCTAGCTAGCGACTTTTGAACAGAGGACAAGCCTTTCTTATGTATTTCAAACTTCAAACGTCAGTTTATTCACCTTTATTTTTATGGTCTACGAATATAGGCTTTTTATTTAGACCCTCTTCTAATTAAAAAATTTTCTATTACAGGCAAAGGTCAAAGCAGACAGCTTCCCGGTTTCAAGTGAACATCATCATATGTTGTTATACATCTTTATCATCTGTTAATCTATTTCTGACCAATTGGGCTGGAACATTAATTATTTTCCATAAACATCATTACCATTGAAAGTAAGCCATACCTGCATCAATATGTGGAATTTGAGTTGCAGCTAATATCAATTTTCCCCTATTTTTCTTTTCTGGGTAGATATATGGGTAGCGAATGAATGGAATTTACCCATTTGAAATATGAAAATAATAATTTGAACTACAAGGGCATAATTTTTTGTTGAGTAATATTGCTACTTGCACACGATTACACTATACACGACTAATTAGAGGTATTCTTTGGCAAAGATATTGTGTAATGTTTATGCAATGTAAGTGTGTACAAGTAGCTTTATTTTTGTTGGAGTAAATTACTTATATCTTTCTTCTATTTTGCACATTTTATACAAACCTTCCTTTATTTCTAAAACATACACTAACTTCTTTTGTATTTTATAATATACTACACATAAACCTAAATTGTCAAAGTTGCCATTAGTTGAGTAGTAAATTTGTTATAACTTGCTAAAATATCTTTATTAATTGCATCATAAAATTTTTTTTCTTTTAAAATTTATGTTTGATCTTTTTAGAGAAATGATTTTATGTGAATTTTTTTTATAATTTATGAATTTGTTTCATAAATTCATAAAACACACTAAAAACATGTTTTCTTTTTAACATTGTGACAAAATTAAAAAAAATTACTACATTCAACCACATTTTTAGTATTTTGTGAAAAAAATCATAAATTATAAAAAAATCTATATGAGACTATTTTTGCAAAAAAAGCCAAATATAGAATTTAAAATGAGAAAATTGTACTCACTAAGAGTATTTTTGACAATTTATAGCAATTTAAATTTATTTATAATGATTTATAAAATATAAAAGAAGTTAGTGTAAGTTTTAAAAATAAAAAAAAAATTGTATAAGATTGTAAAATAAAAAAAAGATTAAAATAATTTAATTTGTTATTGATATACAGGTGCAATCTAAAAGACAATTCAAAGATATATCAATTATATAAATGGTTAAAATTAAGTTAATTAACAATTACAATAGGACATCAAATTGGAGTAAGGGCTTTTTTTTATCCTTTTACTTTTTTTGTCTCTATAATTTTTTAAAAGGATAATTTAATTTTTTTAATTATTAATGTAAGTAATTTAGTTTATTTATAATTATAATTAAATAATTTAATCCTTTTATAAATATAATAAAAATAATTTAATCTTTTTATAAATATAATTAAAATAATTTAATTTTTTACCCATCAAATTTCACTTCTCTAGCATAATATGATTGATTAACCAGAGGTTACTTAGATTTTATTTTGACTTTAAAATTTTCAATACCCTTCTTCTAATGTGTAGTAATATACTTTTTTGTCAAATTCTAAATTTTAATTTTATACATATCAAGGATTCTTTTAAGTAAAAAATAAATTATATAATAGTTATGTCATATTATAATGAAAAAAATAAAGTTTAGATTATTATTAATAAATTATATCATATTAAAAAAAATTTGATGAATGAAAGATCAAATTATTTTAATTAAAATTGTAAAAAAAAATTAAATTATCTAATTTAAAATTTTAAAAATTAAATTATTCTTTTATAAAAAGTAAAAAGATCATGAATAGCCTTGTTCCACATCAAATTTGTTCTTCCAAAAAAATCTGAAAATGAATACAAATAAAGTGTACAGAAGTGTAAAAGGTGGTTCACTGCAATTGCCCCAAAAAAGGAAAGAGAGGAATCATTTCATGTGCAAACAATTTTGTGCATACGAATGAATCCATCAAATTAATGACATTTCTCGAACTGCATAAACGACAGATGTTTCTTTTTTTATTCATATTAACAAAGCGATGCGCTAGTGCAAAAGAAAGTCAAATGCACTATGAAATGTTACGTGGTTTCCATCTCGCTGGATTGGCTTTGCCTTCGTCTCACAATTAATACTCCGACTTTTATTGCCCAATTTTTTTCTGAAACTACCTTTCGGTGACTTTCAAAGCTACCCTGCACTTTACTCCCTGTTGGATAAAACAGGGGAAGAAATGGCAAAGTTGTCTGCCAACTACGAAATGGAACATATAATGATAAGGGAAAGACACAAGAAATGAACAACATATGGCAAGGACAAGAGAATTCTCATTCTCACATGCAGCTTGAATTCAGGCGCTCAAAATAGGCTACCAATTGGTCATCAAGGTGACCCTTGGAGTTGTCACTTCCTCCTTTGAGTTCGAACAAAACAATTGAGCAAACATGGCCTTTGGTAGTCCACAAAAGCAATACTGCTGCAACTGGAATTGGCATCTGCATATTATTCTCAACAATGGTTTAAGAAAAAAAAGAAAAAAGACCTAGCTTTAACCCATTGTGATTGATTTGGAAGGTGGCCTTAGCTTCAGAACAACCATGCTTTGCCTCTTGAGGTTCGACCTACCCAATTGGGCCACTACATTATTGAAATAAGGTTTCGTAAAACCAGGGGTTCCTGTTTACATTGCGACCATGGTTTTGATTGAACAGCAAGCAAAGGAAGAGAATTCAAAAGGTTTAGTTCTTCTATAATTGTGTTTCTTGTGCAGTCTTTACAGTGAACATCCCCGCAGCAATCATGGTGTGCCATATGGGCATTTCTATGAAAAAAAAGAAAAAAGAATTCTTTCTCTTTGTGAATCTAGAGGTGTGGTCTGCGGGAAACCAGAAACCATATGGATATTATTATAAATATAATAAAAATAATAATCGAGAGATGATAGACTTAACCGTTTGAAAATTTGTGGGAGTTGGACTAATATGCCAAGCATCAATATATACGATTAGATATGAATCTCTTAGTTGGCCCAATTCATTAATAATTTTTATAATTTAAATAAAAACTTAGAAATCAGATAATACTTTTAAAGCTTTAATAGGGTGGAGTTAAACAAACGAGAAGAAGATAATTAAAGAAAATAGAGTGTTGTATTTTATTATATTGTCCATGTCATTAAAAAATATAAAAAAGATAAAAATTAGGTACTAACTTATATATATTTTATGATAATTTTATTTTAAAATAAAATCTAAATAAATTAATTCTAAATTTGAGAAAAGAACCAAATATCTATATGTACAAATTGATTTGATTTTTATTTTAAAATACAAACTTAGTTATTTTAGAAATAAGATTTTATAAATACATGAATTATTTCTATTTTGAAGTGATAGGTCATGGTAGAACTACAATAATTTTGATTTTAAAAACATGAAATGTGGCGATAGAGAGGAAGCATTTATTGAGGGGACAATGGCAGCGGGGAAATGTAAGAAATGTAGAGTGACAATGGATAATGAATGCAAGAACCAGACATGTTTCCCCCCTCAGTATTGCCTGTAGCATTATTTATAACAACGATATTAATATAGTGGGTACTTTGTTTGCAAAAACGAAGAAAGGTATCTTTCAAATTATTGATTAAAATAATTATTTATTTAAATTTAATTAAGGGTATATTATATACTACCATCAACTTACATATTAAAAAAATGGGATGATCTAATTATCTTTAACAGAAATTAAAATATAAAATCACCTTTTTATAAAGAATATATCAAATACCAATTATTCTATATGTACTATGTTTATCTTTTCTTAACTTGTGAGATTAGATGAATTGCAATGGCAATTTTTGGGTTTCTTAGTCACTAATGAGGAACAAATATTTATAACATTAATGTTCCATTATTTCAAAACTCAATTCCTTATTTAGTCAAATTAACACCATCCCTTAAAAAAAGTCGTTAATCAGTTTTTTTGAAACAGGTAAATCTTCCTCAAGAGAAACTGTCATTTTAAATTGAAATAATTTCTCTCTATTGCCTATATACTATATCTATGAAATATATTTTTATAATAAAATATTTATTTAAAATAAATATATAAAATTATTAACTCAATAAAAAATTATTGAAATAAAGTTATATATTATACGTAAATAATTATAAAAATTTTATTACTTATATATAACATACATGCCTTTACGTAAAAGGTATTCCCATATGAATTGAGATTCCTGACTTTAGTCTTTTATAATTTTAATGATTTCCTTTTTATTTTTTACTATTTTACAGTATTTTTTTTCCATTTTAATGTGAATTTAATTATAAAATAATAAAATAAATAAATAAAAATATCAGATTTAAAGTTTAAACCCAATGCCGCATAGTTCTCATCTGGGCAGATATTTTTATGGGGATTCTTCGAGAAACTTTGACCGCCAGAAAGGGTTCAAATTTAAGAAAACAAAGCCCTAAATGTTATTTATTCAACACTCTGGGTACTGGTTAGAAACTGAACCCTCCTTAAGCGACCAAACCAAGAAAATTAGCAATTTAAACCTCAGCCTACCAATAATCATAGCCAGTTTGGAATTTATTGTGGTCCTCAAGGGCATGACGTGCCAAGAGATGCTCTGTGCAGCAAAGCGCCCACAAGTTTTCTTCCTCCATCTCTCTCTTTTTGGCATGGATATGTCTCTCTCTGCTTCTCCTTCAGCTGGCTAACCACAATTTGGTAAGGAAACGAGTTTTCTAAGTGCTCTCGTGTGCCTATCTTTTGAGATCATTGGAGCCAAAACACATAGAGAGCAAGTCAAAAGAGACTTAAAGTTCATCTCATTATGGTTACATAGCCCTACAGAACAGTCCTTTTCTTGTTGGACTTTTCTGAGGTGCATGTGGAGTGGTTGAAGAGGAAATTTTAGATAGGGAGAGACTTGAATCTAAGACTAGATAAAATCCAAAGTGAAACCACGGGCTATAAACGGAATCTTGCACGTATAAGTGAAAATTTAAAAAAAAAGAAAAAAAAAGTAATTTATATGCCTTTTGAGAATTGGTAAAACGCAGATTGCAGATTCAGCATGCTTGAAAAGTTCATGCTTTTTTCCTTTTATTCATTGAGAAAAAGGGCTAAAGATCTTACCCATCACAACATCATGTGCCTACTGTTGAAACCAAATAAAAAATGAAACCAAAAGAGCATTCCTGTCATAGTCCTGTATGAGGAGCGCATCGCATGGATTCGTAGCACTAGTATATTGCCGTTTTGGTGGTCATGTATTATTGTTTTTCTTGTCTTGTAAAATTTAATCCGATCTAAGTCATGGCTGTTTGTCTCACAATAATGTATTGAACAACATGCAAGTTGCAACCAGCTTACATGAAAACTGGCAGACAGGTTTTTAGTGGGGGGTGGTGGTTTTGACCCCGGGAGTTGTTGACCAAATTGAACAGTCTCGTGGCGATGGTGCCAAAGGATAATCACAGCTCTTCCTGTTTATTCGTGTCGACAACTTGGGTGTGATCTGAGCATGGGCATGGCCATTTGGGAATCTCTCTTGCACATAAGATTCAAAGCTTTTTTTATAGATAAAAAACTTTGGGTGAAAATACGCTATTCATTTCAATATCGATATATCACATATTTTAATTAGATTTATCATAATATTTATAAATTGATTATTAAAAAATTTATTGACAACAAAATTTAAAATATTTTATAAACGAAATACTTAAAATCTTACCACTAAATCAACCAGTGAGCCATAAACTTCAAAGCTTACATTGCATCTGCTTCATTTTTAAGTTTCCTGCTAGTTTGCCAGTAAAATGTGAAGTTACAAATTAATCTATGCCTAAAGAAAAAGAATATTTAGAGTCTCATTCCAAAAGGAAACTTCCTAGAACCGACCTTGAATGATTGCACCCAAAACAGAATCTAATTACCAAAAAAGAGAGGCAATCCTCGAGCAAGACGAATTTAGAGAAACGCCCGAAACTCAAAGCCGTTACAAAACTTCAAAAGGCCTAAACAGTAGATGCAATGAATAGCCTTTTGTTCTATAGCATGTCAATTTTCTACTTTCCTCCTGCCCACACTGCAGCTATCCCTTCTAAAAATTGAGCTGATAGTTACTTTAAACATCCACCAAAGACTTTTCATTTAAAACAACGCTTCGAAATGGCTTTTAGCTCAAGTGGAAGCTCGCATCAAGAAAGTACTTTTGTGAACTCATCTTTAATTGATATACATGGTTTATATACAAGTTACTGTGTGGCGGTGAAACAAACATGAAAAGATACTCTCTTCAACCTCCGATAAGCTTTTGCTCACCGGGCTGATATCTTGCAAGTAGTTAAAATTAGTAAAATTTACAATTCCAAACAAAACCTAACACCTAACTCTTAGACATCAGTATCGCAAAATTTTCCATCCATCCTGTTTTGAACAGCTTTCACAGCAGCAACTCTAGCAGCAGTAGCAGCTCTGTTTGCAGCGACTACTGCTTTGTTCACGTGGTCATCCACCCGGCGAAGGTTTATAGCATTCTCTGCTGTTTTCCTAGCAGCCTGCAATTCAATTCCCAAAACAGAACAACACATAAGATTGGTACCATAATTTCTTAACGGATTATAGCAAGAAGGCGACGATGACAGGTGATAGTCAAATGCCAATTAACAAATACCTGAACTGCTCGAAGGACAGCATCAGTTAGTGGTAGTAAAGGGTGCTTGAGACAGCCAGCATCCCATTCACCACATCTTCTGTCGGCATTTCGAAAAGTATACACGCCATAACCTTGCCTACGGCCTTCATGCCATGCTCCCTCGTAACAATGGCCATTGGCAAAGTGATAGACCCCAAATCCATGTATTTTGTCTCCAAAATACTCTCCGGCATATCTATCACCATTTCTGGAACACAATGAAAGACAAAGTGGGAATATTTGGTAAAAATAACTTCGACACGGCAACTCCACCGGTAATTTGACAAATTGACAATAGCTATAAACAAGTATTCAGATACCATTTCATCATTCAACTTCTTCTAGATCATGTAATAATATCTTTCAGTCAGTAAAAGACATAGATCACCTTGAAAAATATCAGTCAATTAAGCAACTATCTGAGACAACTTCAATGCACGATTAATTTCATCCAGACAGTGCAGAGGAGGACGAAAAATAATTAATACTTTGTACGTCAATTTGAACACAAATATGCAAGGAGAGAGTGAGGGGGGGGGGGAATTAAGAAAAAATAAAAAAGGTGAGATGCAGCAATTATAAGATTTCAAGAATTTTCGAACTCAAAATGAATTAGGAACATGTAACAAAAGCAAGAAATATCTGGGTGACTGAACCCTCCAAGAAAATCTTGAAATACATATAAACCGAAAACAGAAACAGCAAGAAAGCTAGGATCTTTAAAGAAAAGCACGATCAGCACCACTAAGCCAGAAAAGATTCAATCATATCACTTCTCATTATCATCCAAGAAACCAATCACGACATCAACAATAAAATTCACTGTTCTATCATGGGGCTGATTCGAAGATTGTGACCGTGAAAATTATGAAATGGGCTGAAATTTTCACATAAATTAGTCAAAGTAAAGTTGCAATTTTTCATCAAAATTTTCAATGCTTAAGGGCGGTAACACATTCAACCCAAAATTCAATAATTCAACCCGAGTTAAGAATTCAAGACCCTTTCCCCCCAACAAGCAACACAAAGCCTAAACTCACCTAAAATGGTAACATCCGAGTCCGTGCTTGACGCCATACTTGAACTCCCCGATGTAACAGCTACCATCCGAGCAAGTCTGCACTCCAACGCCATGGCTTTGCCCATTACACCACTCCCCTGCATAAGAATCCCCGGTATAAAACCTATAAACCCCATAGCCATGCCTCAAACCCTGCCTATATTGACCCCGGTAGCGACTTCCTCTTGCCCAGCTTTCAATTCCATATCCATCATACCTTCCGTCCACCCAATCACCTTCATATCTCCCATTCACAAAGTAATTGTAAACCCCACTTCCATTGCACCTTCCTTTATGAAATTCACCCTCATAGAAGTCACCATTGCTGTAAAACTCCACCCCTTCCCTTATAATTTTCTTTTCCTTTCTCGCTTTGGTTGCAGGGGTAGAATCCCCAATGAACCACTGAACAGGCTTTGAAGTAGTCTTAGAAAAGCCGAGCCTTTTCACATTTTCATCCCACGAATGTTTCAGAATTGAGAGACTCTGGTGGATAAGACCCTTGTTCTTGGATGCAAAGTATAGCGCGACGGCGATAAAAATCAGCGCTAACAATAGGTTCTCAGAAGTGGGTATTTCTTCACTTCCGAGATAGAAGAAGTAGAATAGGTAGAAGAACACAGAACATATGCTGAAGAAACCCAGAGAGGCTACGACAAGAACCGGGGCAGTGAGACGGGTCGACCCGGTTCGTGGGGTGGAACCTGACTTAAGAGGCTTCTTCACCTTCTTCTCCTCCTCTTCGTCGGGAGCAGTTATGATAACGTCGTCCTCGTTGACAGAAGAGAGGCTCTGAATGGACGATCGGATAGTGGGGGAAGAGCGAAGGAGTGAAGAGTGGGTTCTCGTAAGCTTCGCCTGGCTCCTCTGACCTTCCATTTCTGGGTCCAACAGAGGCTTCAATCACCGCCGTTAAATCTTTCCTACCCTACTAAGCCCTCCGGTACCGCGATATTCTTATCAAGATGGTTGTTCCCGAAGCCGCCGGCAACATCTCAGGCGGCGCACGATATGCAGTGACAGTCAGAAGTGAGCAGCAATTGAACTTCTGTAAGAATAGGATGAACACTAGGAAGAAACGTAAGAGCTTAAAGCTTTTTTATTTATTTATTTATTTTTGGGAAATTTGGGTACAAGTGAGAGAAAGAAGTAGTCCAAGAAGCAAACGAGATTCAAGATCAAACTGAGACAACTGGCGTAGAGCTCGGTGGATTTATCGAGCAATGAGGGGAAGGAGTTAGATTCAGTCTAGACCATCAGATTACCAACCAACGGCGAGATTTCGAGATACGGTTATGGCCGTCTGATTGTGGAGAAGAGGTCCAGGTCTTGACGGGAAGATATCGTCGTCCGATCTGGATTCGGCGCCTTTCGCTTTACTGTGGCAGGCTGGCACGTGCCACCATAGTTTTAAAATTAGTTCGAAGAGGTAAAATTGGCATGTGACTCGTTCACATGGTTTTGATTCTGCCTCATGGTTTAATCACCGTTCATCAATTATTGATCAAGAACCTAGAAAGGAGCTTTTTAGTAACAAATGTATACTAGTGATAATTGTAGCACAACTTAATATTGGTTTAACTGATTAAATTAACTTTTATTTTTGTGAAAAAATAATTTGACAAGTATAAATTTAAAAGATATTTAGTGAGAATAAAAAAATATTTGTAGCACAGAAATCAATATAAAGTAAGAATAAGTGAACAACTAATAATGTGAATATATAAAAGTTGGTAACTACAGAAAGTTTTACTAAATTATTATTATAAATATTTTATAAAATTAATTATATAGGTATTGATTTATAAAATTTAATAATTAATATTTTTTATTATTTTATATGAAATTTTTGTGAATATAAATAGAGAAAATGATACAATTAATTTTTGTTGATAGTGCACCCTTTATTATGCAGGTTTGGAGAACTCAATTTGCATAGGTTAGAGGCAAACAGCCAAGCAAGCTTTTGAATGGGTTGGCATGTAAAAGGGTAAAGATTTCTTTCTTTAGTTTACGTGAAAGTGAGTTTGTTTGGAGAATCAGAGAGTTGAAAGAAAATAAATAATGGACATGAACAAGAGCTATATCATGAGTTTTCCAAGTAGGGTCTTCACTTTTGATGTTTCCAGCTTCCCCGATTCGTATTTACTTCTTTTTCATTTTTCCTTGCCGATCATAAGAAAGAATTCCATGTCGTCCTTCCTTTTCTATATAACAGAACACTTAACAAGCAACCAAATGAAACGTAGTATAGTTTCATTTAAGAATTATGTTTGTGATGAAAATATTAAGCGCTGTCATTACAGTTGTTTTAACCTAAAAAATTGATTATTATAATTATTAATATATAATTTATCTCTTCAAAAATTCAATGAAATAAATTATTTTATATTTATAAATTATTATCTATTTATAATAACAATTCTATTTAATAAAAATTTTGATGACAAATTTATTTCACCCTTTACTCTGTAAAGGTTATCACATACTTTTAAAAAGTTTAATCCCTGTAAGGACAAACTAAATAACATTGATTTGTGCAAATATTTTGTACAATGGAGACAGGTGATTATTATATTTATGTATTTATAGTTGAGGTCACAATCCTCTATTTTGAAGTTTGAAATATGTGAGCAAAGAGCTAAATGTTTGGCACTGTAGTATTCAACAAAGGAAAAGGTAGAAAGCCATGGCTCATCATACCCCAACATAGTTGTAGTGCGTTGAACATGCCTAATTACTTTTATCCCAAGTTGGGTAACGGCTTGGCTCCTGCTTGCATGCCCACGAGATTGAAAGCTCCGACATCTGAGATTTTTATGAGCTAAACTATTTTTTAATTAAATGACGTGAAACAAACAAGGTGAATGTTGGATTTTTTGTTTGTCTCATAATACTTAGCCAAGATGCAATGCATATATAAAAGGGTGGTCAATTTTAGCCGCAAATTTGATCTCGAGTCTGTTTTGAAATTCATGTGATAACGTAAACTGTCAATACATATGTGTTGGGTAAGACAAATCTACATGTATTATAAAATTTGAAACGATTTTAGTATTTTTATAAATCAAATTTTATTAAATATTTATATAATAATTTAAATTATTATATTTATTAAATTTTAAATTAAATTATAAGACTCACTCGTATTACTATTACCATTTATTATGTGATTTTGTCTCGGACATTAAAGAACTTAAATTCATTAATGAAGAAACATCTCAAGTCTCAACTCAGGCATATTGTTGGCTTATCAGAATACATACACAAAATAAAGCACTTGTGCAATATATGGTACTTTACAATCCTTCAATCATGACATATCTAGGGATCCGGATTTTTTTTATGTTGTTCAGGTGCAATACGAAAAAAATTTTAGTACATATAATATATATATATATATATTATTTCAATAAAGATATGTATAATTTTGTTAATATTTATTTTTATTTTTGAATTAAAAAACAATTTTAAATTAAACTTCAAATTAAAATGATATACAATCTTTAATACTTTATTATATTATAATTTTTTTCATACAATACGAGAGAAAGAAGTGTAATTTTGAGGGAGGCAAAAGAAATATGAAAATAAGTAAAATTCACAAGTACCAAACTCAGGAAACTAATCCCACATTCAATTATGTATTTTTATTGTGTTTATTATATAGCTCGATATAATAGGGGAATCTGTTGCATTTCTGTCAATTTCAAAACGGCAAGAATCTGAACAACTAAGAAGAGGCGTGTTTAGCGCATGAGTCTATCCAATAATGAACTTTGGATGCAATATCACATTTTTTTAATAAAATCTGATAATCTTCCCAGGAATTTGGATAACATATTCTATAACTTAAGTTTCAGTTTCCACGGGTCAGAAGCGTGTTTTGGGGGAGTTTCGATTGCTTACAACTCAGAATTTTCATGCTCTCACCAAATTCATAATTCGTAGCTATTATAATTAATACCAAAAATGCATACCCCTTCGAAGTTTTTTATTATTTGCATAATTTTCCTTAAATTTATTTATTTATTTTTTCTGAAGTCATTCTTAAATGAATCCACAGATGGGAGAGGAGAGGTTCCCAAATTGAAAAGTAGCACTGGGTCAACAACTCTTCATCTGTCAGAGGCACACCAGGAAAGGACAAACTGCAACCCCAAATAAATGCCCAGAATGAGAGCCACTTCTCCCCACCAAGAGCAAAGGTCATTTTCGGCACTCATGCAACTAATATTTTATGCTAAGGTTTAAATATTGCCATTGATGAGTATTCAAGACTCTAGTAAAATGATACTGAATTGGCACTCAACTGCTCGAGCATAAAATTATGCATAGACCCTTGGCTTTTTTGTGGTAATCATGTATTATCATTGCTAATTACTGTTAAAACGAATTCTTTGCAAGTGTAGTTAAAGTAGTTGTGGTTGATTACAGTTCACTGCTCCACTGTCTTGCAGTACTTTTTGTTGTTTTGCATTAGGTAGGGGTGGGTGAGATGCAAAAAACAGTACCTCTATTCTCCATGTTTTTTTGGCATAATCTTTAGTTAATATGATGATTAAATTTATTAAATTTTAAAAATTAAAATTATGAATCTTAATTAATTTAATTATGTTCATATTAAATATGAGCTAGATGTAAAAATATTTTGTCTAAAAAAGCTTTAAGTTTTTAATTTAATTAAAAAAATAGCTTATCGTTATCAACTTCATGATTTTTTCTCTGATACTTCATGATTCTTGTGGACTTATGCATCCAGACTAATTTTTAATGCTAGGAATCTCCTGTCAGGAAAGAATATGACAGGTAAATGTGCTTGACCCAGCTTCTTGCCTTCTTGAGCACCATTACTCCGAAAAGTTATGCAACAAAAACAAAAAAAATAGCGACCATCTTTGGAAAGAAAGCAACAAAATATATTGATAACTATCCGTTAAGTGTGGTATAATCCGGAAAAAAATTATTCTTAGAATTTGTTTATTTAATCTTTATATCTTATGGTATGATTTGTTGAATTTGAGTTTAATTTAAAATTTAATAAATTTTGTAATTTAAATTTTATATCATAAAAATAATAAAACGCTTATCATAATTTTTTAGTAGTTTTTGTTAAGAATGGAAGCCAATTCAAAGTAGTACAAACCAACCCCCAGTATTTTTTTGGGTCTCTTATCTTTTCCCTGGGTCAGCATGTTGAACAAAAACCCCTCATTTGTCTCAAGCGTCAAATGGAAGTAAGCGCGGGCCAAACCCCAAGCCGTAAATGGAAATGCCTATAATGAGATTTGAATTTGTGGCCTTAGCGCCATTATTTAATGTCAACATGACAATGTGGGAATACCATGATGTCATTCAGTTTACACTTTACACAGACTGCAACTCAGAAGTCAGAAGATGGCATGACCATGGCATCAAAGTTGCTCATCCTGTGCAGCTACACTGCAACAAACCACGAAGCTCATTTATACCTCCCACCTTCATCAGTCACATCTAATTATTTTGATGCTGAGTGTGATAATATTTCTGTACTGAATGCTGTTAAAATATATATTTAAAAATTTTAAATTATTAAATTTATTAAATATTTTAAATTAAATTATAAAATTTGTATACATAATAGGAAACTCTTAATTACTTCCTCCCACCTTTTTCCCTTATGATAATTGGGTGTGGATCCACAGGTATCAAGATTGAGCTGGGCCAGGGGCCCAAAATATAACTGATATTCAGGAATTTGTTCCTGTATCTGTCCCAGCAAGGTCGTGGTTGATCACATCTTGTTGGATATTACCCAAGACAGGAACAAAAATGACCTAGCGAGAAAGTTGGCTGCGATTATAATCCAATTTAACACACCTACCCTCGTCCTAGTTTGCAATCATATGAAGAGATGGTCAGTTCTATAGTGCAGACATAACACGTTAGTGTAGAGTATAATTCATTCGATGCTTCTAAATTGTTTCAGATGTTTTTAAAGTTCTTATACTCTTTTAATCGGACCACAAGAAGCGGCAATGGCGCAGCTCGATGAGTATCTTGCCTCCACAAGGTCTCACGTTCCCTGGTCTGGTTGCCCTTAAGCTCCTCCTAACCTTGTAGCAGCTCTGAATTTGGATCACTCATGGTTGATTTAGCTCAGATTTAGGCACTTAACTACTCTGTTCTCTTTTTCCTTTTGTGCCAGGAGCAAGTCCTTGCTTTGTTGTCTTTTGACTTGTGGGCTCCTTCGTCTCCTTGGCCTTTGTTTTTTATATCAGTTCTTATGACCAAAAATTAAAAACCTAAACTAACAGAATAGACAAATTTGTTCATCAGAGGCCTGCTAGCAATCCCCGCACATAAAAAAACTACTCTACCAAAAAGTATAAGTCCTAAAGGATAAATCCTTTGTGAGCAGGGGCTCAGAGACAAGCATGACAGTGATCACAAGAAATAGAATCCTAAACAGAAAGAGACGATGACTTCTGAGTAACAATGACTTGCAGACAGTTATGATTCTGGTGATAGTTCATATCGCAAATACCCATAAAATCATTAACATTCGGGGGAAGAGAAAGAGAAGTAGCCATCAATTATAACAAGATTTGAGGAGTCGTGATAAGCACTTAATGGTGACTAAACCGCCGGGATATATTAGTTTCCACTGTAATAAAGTACTACACTGTTATCCTGTTTTCGGGCTCCCAGGCAAAAGTGCCTTAAATACAATATTTTGGATGCTAAAACATAAGTCATTCATCCCTAAGACTTATTCGACTCGAACTACTTCAAACCACACGGTTGGATCAATTTCTCTTAAGTCTCTCCTTCATCCTCTCAACTGCAGCCCTCAGAGTTCCCTCATCTTTGCAAAAGGTAAATCTGACAATATTTTTTCCCTCTTCTGGATTCAAGTAAAATACACTGGTAGGGATTGCCACCACTCCCACTTCCTTTATTAGATATTCACAGAATGCAACATCATTTTCCAGTCCAAAAGGCGTGTGATCTACAACCACAAAGTAGGTTCCACTGGATGGGAATACCTTGAATCCAACAGCCTTCAATCCTTCCACCAAAATCGCCCTTTTTGCCATGTAATCCCTCTTTAGCTCTAAAAAATAAGAATCTGGCGCTCTAAGAGCGGTTGCAGCTGCCCATTGCATAGGAGTGCAGGTGGCAAAGGTGAGGAAAGAGTGAGCCTGCCGTACTCCCCATGTCAAATGTGGGGGTGCTATTGCCCATCCAATCTTCCATCCAGTTAAGGAAAATGTCTTCCCCAAAGAATTCATTGTAACCGTCCTATCAAACATCCCAGGTAGAGAAGCAATGGAAATGTGATCCATATCAAAAGCCAGCTTGTCATAAACTTCATCACCGAAAATAAGAACATCATTCTCAATACAAAGAGATGCGATGGCATTGAGCTCCTCTCGAGTGAATATCTTCCCAGTAGGGTTGTGAGGAGTATTTATAAGAATGGCACGGGTATTCTTTGAGATGGTGGACTTCAGTTCTTGAATGGGGACAGCAAAATCTGGAGGGCGCAAGGTAATGCCTTTTATTTTCGCACCAGCCATGGATAATGTGGCTTCGTAAGAATCATAAAAAGGAGCGAACAGGATAACCTCATCACCAGGATTTATTAACCCCAATATAGTTGCAGCTATTGCCTCTGTGCACCCAGACGTAACTGTAATTTCCTTTTCAGGGTCCACCTCAAGTCCAGTATCTTTCTTAAATCTTTCAGCAATGGCTAAGTTCAGATCTGGAACTCCATGACCCCGGGCATACTGATTCTTCCCATCCCTAATGGCCTGAATTGCTGCTTCCTTTACAAACTCTGGACCATCAAAGTTGGGAAAGCCTTGACCAAGATTTATGGCTCCATGTTTGATGGCTAGCATACTCATTTGGGTGAAGATTGTTGTTTTGAACTTCTCCAAGCGCTTTGCAACCTAACAAACAAATGATAATAATGAGCAAGAATCAATGTAAACACGTACATGGTACACATGGTGAATATGAAGGGTGTTTCCCCTTCTTCTTTCTCTTCATTCCCTTCCCCTCAATTGGCTTAAGTAACACAACAGAATGTAATACACTTCCTCCCACAAATCCTTCCCTTCCAACCAGTCCAAATGTGATCCCAGATTTTTGCAACATCTGCAAAGGACTTTACCAGCTAAACTGGCAAGAGTCTTCATTCATTTGTTTTTAATTAATTAATATATACATACATACATATATATATATATATATATATATAGAGAGAGAGAGAGAGAGAGAGAGAGAGAGAGAGAGAGTAAATATGTACTTTCATCAAGTAACTAACAATTACAAAGGACAATGTAATTGGCAGCAAAGCCAGCAACTATGTCAACAATCGGACTATGTTAAGGGCACGAAGAACAACTACACACAATTCTTCAGGTGTTCCATGTTATTTTTAACTACAATACCATCTATGTGGAAGACAATGAAGCCACAAGTTACTATATATTCGTTGGTGAAAGCAAGAACTCAGAAATCATAACGCAAAAAGACAATAAAAGGGCCCAAGATACAGTCCTCTCTGCAGTTGCTTATACTTTGAAGCAAGTCCCAGAAATGGAAGTAGAGAACGGAAGCAAGTACATAAATTAAGATACACTTTCAAATCAGGGAACGTAATCAAAACAAGTCCAAACATGAATTGGTAGCTTGTAGTGTGTTGACTTATGTGGTTGGAGCGTGTTTTATGAAGTGTTTAAACAAAATGCATTTTCAAAAACATTTGAGAAATCTGTCCAGCAAAAATCAAAATAAAGGTTCCTCTGATGTGCCTGAGTCCAAACTAATTCAAAATCCAGTTCAAAGACTATCCGTCAGGGTATTATAATTTATAAATACATTTTTGTTATATTCAAAGCCCTTGCGCCAAAAGTGCTGAAAAAATTGAAAAATGGCTGCGTTCAGGAAAATTTTTTCCGTTTTAAAAAAAGAAGTTCAGAAAATTTACATAAATTTTTTAGAAATTATCTAGATTAAATATATCCGAACTTCAGCATGTACAGAATTTTTATTGAAATTAAAAAGGCCCTCTTCTGGCAAGAATAAGCTCTACCAAATTGACCAACAGCAAAAACTGGCAACACACTGAAGAAGAAGAACACTTAGTAGAGAATGGTAAATTACATAACTAAAAAAAGGGAAATCACAAACGGGTTGATCGGGTGATGAATTTGAGAACCAACCAGCTGATAATCATTAAAAACTCACTGAACAAATTGGCTAATAATTATACAAATTAAACAAAAAATACGACAAGATGAAGCCAATATTGACCGCAAATTAAAAATTCAAAATTGTTCGGACATATAGGAAGGGCGAACCGGCGAAGAGGGTGGACCTGCAAAGGCGGCTGGACGTCTTGGGTTGTGCCGCTCTGATTGGAAACAGGCTCTTTCTCAGTCGATACAGTGGACATGGCGGCGGCCAAAGATGGGTGATTTGGTGCTTTTCCGCTACAAGTGGGAATGACCCTCTGGAAATGCTTAGAAAAGTTTGGGAAAGAGGAAGAGGGTCTAAATCTCATTCGGGGATATGTCCAGGTACATTGGACCAGCATATCAAAGAGTCAAATCAAATTTAGGGTTTTAAATTATAATGGAATGAACCAAGCATAAAGGGGATGCCAGTGATGCAGAGGAAATGAGTGCAGGGAAATGGAATTAGATTCCTTTCAGCAGGAGAAAGCGATTGATTTTATTTGGATTATACTTGAGTGTCTTCGCTGACCCTCGGCATGCCACGAGCGATGCTCGATGCCTTAGCAATTAGCAGCCAATAAAGTTTAAACAAGCACCGTGGACCCCACACTTTTGTTTTCCTTGCTACGTGGTATGTCTTACATGGTTTCATGCACCACATAAATATCCACCTTCTCTGATGATTAAAAAAAAAACACTTTATTGAGGCCCGAAACAATCAACCCACGATAACAACAACGTTTTTGGGCTGTGGCCCAAAAATAATTTCAGCCTGCTCACTAACTGTAATCGGGCCTTAGTTTAGTTTGGACACAAAATTGCACATTACTCATTGCAATGATCCATGTCCATATAGTTTGACCAAAAGAAAATGAGCGCCATTATGGCTATGTTCTTATATTTATGCATCTTTCATGTTCTTTTACAAATTAATGAAATAATTTATTTTATTTCTATTCTTTTAACAAGATGTGACCATGATTGTGGATAGAAGCGCATAGAACTATTATTTTCCAAAGAAAATGAATCCTTCGACTGCTTGAAAAGGCAAGCCATTGCAGTAAGTAATAATTTAGAAGAATAGTGCTTTATTCTTATACTCTTATTTTTATTAAATAAAATTTAAAATATTAAATTTATTAATTTTATATATTAAACCCTAAAGTTTAATTGATGCAATCTACTAAATTGCCTGCTTGGTATGAGAATTTGGTGAGAAAGGCTTTTTTCTTATGGAAATTCTATGCTCACATTTCTGGACATTACTTTAAAACTACGTTGAGGAAGAAAAAATTAGTAACGTTAGCAGAGAATATGTGGTAAAACGTGGACTCGTTTCCTTTTTAGAAAGGGTCACCTGCTTAGACACTATAAACTAAATGAATCAAAGCCATATGCTTAAGGTTGGCGCCGAAGCCTATCATTCTCCTTCATCGTTTTAAAGGGTAAATCACATTCCAAACGTCTGATTTATTCCCTCATTAAGTGTGACCAATTACATAGACCTTATTCTTGCTTTAGGGTTTTTAAATAAATTTAACGAAATTAATCATTAAGTTTGAATTTATTAGACTTCATCATTTAATTATTAAAATCTAATAAATTTAATCATTTAAATTTTTTATAATAAAGATTTAAAAAAATTCAATATGTATAATATATCACATTATAGTAATTTTTTCCCTTTAGTGTGTGTGTGTAAATATACAACTTTCGTTGTAAGAATTAATCAGCTCTCGTTCTCTACATCTCTTTTGCTGTAAACCATCTCATCTCTTGTTGATTTGACCCCGAATTAATCCTAAGAATAATACAAAAACTTGATTAGCTAACTTTATTGATACCTTTTAATTACACGCTGTTTATATATTCATCAAATGAAAAATGATTAACCCAGATATACATGTCATCTATACAGGAAAATACGACAGTGTCTGATGCCTGTCATTAGGCAACAAATGTGTGCTTAAGAATGATCAATCCGATTTAATATTGAGAAAGTAGTAAATGACGGGGCAGGATGCAGGGTGATGGTACAGGAGATCTGGAATCTAGCATAAAATAATGGTCTAGTCCTTTGATAAACGTACCATAATTGAGTTAATATGTTTTTAGTGTAGGATGCTAACGTGGTTGGCAGCTTGATTAATCGTCTGTTAATTGCAATATGCAGGAAGAATGTGAGTCCCACTTGCCATTTCTGAGCTCCAGGGTCATTGTGCATGACATGGGTGAGGGGTAACCCACAACGGAGAAAACAAATAAGTGATGCTTCTGATCCCGAAAGAAAGAAATAAAATAGGGGCTCTTAATAAAGGAGTATTAGGATATTTTAGTTATATAATGACTTCAGTTTGAATGCAAATCCAAAATAGTGTGATGTAGAGGAACATTCGCAAGAAGCTTCCCAGACAGGCTTACACAGGGAAGAGAGGGATATGCCACCTACCAAAGGTTCCCCTTTGTTCCCTGCCACTGCCACTTGCACCCCTTTTTCCCTTAACCAAGTTATTGGTTTTAATTAATCATCCGACACATACTGGGGTGTTGCAATTATCTGCTTCTCTTTGAGGTGCCCAGAAGAAGGAAAAACAAGTCTCGCACTGATCATTACCTAGGTTCCATGCATAATAATGACGTGGAGAATAAACATGGAAGTTCTAGGAAAACAAACGACAGGGCCTCCATATCCACGTACTTAAAAACTTATAAAAATTTTATTTTAAAATACAAATTATTAAATTTATTATTAAAATCCGACAAATTTATTTTTGGAAGGATTTATTTAATACACTTTTGTAAGAGCAGTGTTTTTCAACAAATAATTAGTGAAGAAAGTGGAGACTTATTATTTTTGGAGGCACATGATTTACAATTCAGGGTTTGAATTAGAAGACGTCCAAATCGATGCGGAAAGCAAACGCCTAGATTTCCAACTCAACACCAACTTATTGCTGCCCAATTCCTCCACTCTATACCCGTCGTTGAACAGCCCCAATAACAGCTTTGCTTGGCAGTGATTGGCGAAGCTTATTGCAACACCCTTAAACCCCTCCCCAGCCAACCATTCCCCCCACGACCCTCTCTCCTCCTCCCCACTCATTCTGTATATCCGGCCCAACAAACCTGATATTTGGGGCCCCAGGAACACCCGCTCCACCAATGCCCAAGCTCGGCTCTGCATCGGGAACCCAGCCTCCAGCGAATCACATACCGCTGAATAGTGGTGCAATGAGTCCATAAACCGCCCCACGAACCCCCCATCCCCAATGGCAGCCATCTCCTCCTCCACCAGCGTCACCAGCCTCGGGTTCAGCGCCTTCGCTTCGCTTAGGAACGACGCGATAGACTCGGGCGCCCGGTAGCCCAGATGGGGCAGGTTCATCATGCAGTTGAACACCAAGGCCTCTCCTCGAACCAGTTTCAGAGCGGATGGGCGAAAAGTTTCGTCAGAGTCCAACCTGCATTGGTGGAACGAGAACGGTTGACCGATGGAAGCAGCAAACGCTGTCAATCGTCGACCGGTCTCTTGCACGGTGGCCATTGATCTTCGGCCGCTCCCGCTTCTTGACAATGCCGTGATCCTGAGGTGTGGGCTCGGTGGGCCTTCCTTTCTGGAGGCCAGGGCCTGTATCAACGAGGCCCATTGGATCCCTTCCATGATGTCGTAGTCCACGATGTGCACCCGTCTATCGTGGGCGACGGCCTCTAAAATGGCCTGATTGGCTGTGAAGTGACCGAACTTGACGTACGGGGACATGTCTTGAAGAAGCTGGAAGGCTGCCAGCATGTCCGTCTGATGATGATGATGCTCGTCACCACGGTGGGGGCCATTGCTGATGAACTGCTTATTGTGCGCACCCCCGGTGCCTTCTAACAAGCCCTGCAAGGCGTCAGTAAAATACGCCGCCAACCTCTCCATGTTGGTGCCGTCGGTGGGGGACACCAACTCCTTGAGCCGAACCAATATCACTCGAGCCAGATCACGGCTCTTGTTAACGCCGGTGAGAGCCTCTGCGGCCGCCATAAGGAGATGGACCAGCCTAAGACCCTTGAAATCATCGACGGCAACACCGTTTGCCTCCTCATCCACCATGGTAACCTCCGTGGACGACGTGGAAACGGAGTGGTAGGCTGCTTCCTCGACGCCGCTGTCCGGGCAGTTGAGAACGGTGACATCATCCATCATGGAGTCGATGAGATCGTGGAAGTCGTCCTGGCCGGCGGCGAAGGTGTCCCAGTTGACGACTGGGGACCAGTGGTTCCAGTTACAAGCATGACGGCCATCATCGCAGTCGGGGGTGGTGGTGGTGCTGTAGCAGGAGAAGTCAACCTCCGGGATGTTATCCATATTCATGGCCATAGCCATAGCTGAGCTGACCAAGCTCGTCATAAGAGAGAGATAATCAGTTTGTAGAGTACAGTCGGAAGAAGTAGAGTACGTAGTATATATGTTATGCAGGGAGTGTAGTGAGGGCGTGGGAGAGAGGGAGATTTATAAAGGGGTTGGGGTGGAGAGTGAGAGAAAAGAAAGAGCTGAGCCAAGAGAGAGTGAAGTCCAGAACTTCATTTGATCTGTGATGTGGCTTCAGCTATTATTTTAAGTGTAAATTGTGAAAGAGTGAAGTTATTAATAACTAAGACGGGGGCTGGCTGGGCTTAATCTCGATGTTCAGTTCCGTTAATTTTTATATAAACCCCTCACTCTGGGGCTTAATCACCATTTCAAATTATAATATTTCCTTGTGTTTCACTAATATTTCATCAAGGCTTCCTCCTATAGTTAATGCGTTTCCCGTCAATTATTAATTATTATATTATCACACTGCAACCAAAGCTAGGAATTATTATATTATACTAGTTTGTCATGATTTCAAACAATGTTTCGAGAACAGGGTCGAAAGCATTTGAGCTAATTTAGTATTTAATTTTTAATTATTATTTTGCTAATTTCAATATTTTTTAAAAATAATTATTACATGCGTTTTGTTTTTTAAAGATACTTGGACATTTACACCCTCACCTAACAAAGGCTGCAATTGTTGTAGAGGCAGTACTCTTAATTCTTAAAGTAAAAGCGTAAAACACAAAGTGGTAGAAAAACACAGATAGAGTCCTTAAGTTTGTGATTTTTTTTATTTTTCATTATTTTATAGTATTTTTTCCATATGCAGTATAAATTTAAACTATAAAATGAAAAGAAATTAAAAAAATAACAAAAACAAAGTTGAAAATTTAAATTTGAAATACACAAATTATTAGGTGCAGACCTACTTGTGGGTACGTAGTGGAGGCAAATATTCCCATTACCTTTTTCTAAATCAATGTTTATGTTACATTATTGTTTTTATTAGGTATTTTTAGTTACCATCATTGCTATTTAGAAATTGAATGTAATTAGAGATTTGATGGTATAAAAATTTTCTATAACATTTTGTTAAATAAATTAAGGATTACTTATCTTTTATTATTCATAAATATAAATTTTATATGAAAACATAACTATATTATATCTTGTGTTATTTAAATATATATATATATATACGTATTATATTTATTGTCTCCAATTTCCACTATTCAGAATTTCTAAATCCATCCTTGAGACTAACACAGACACATACCACCGCAGTATTCAGCCATCTAGCACTAAAACAGCGTGTAATTGAAAAGAAGGCCGTATCTTAGAATATATACATAGATGAGCACATAATTATAATGAAGCACATATAGTAATCATCAAAATGAAAGCTCTGTAGCCGAAAAGTGTTTTCGACAAAAGTTAATTTTTAGCCTTATACGTACATCACGATAAAGACATACGCATTACACAAGACTGTAATGCCCTAATCTAAGTTAAAACTCTTAAAAAATGTCACGTGTATGGAGTTTTTAATATTATATACATGTATAAAAACAAATTTAAAATATAAAAAAATATATAAAATCTATATTTTTAAAAATATACGCATAATAAAGGTCAGCTATATCGCTGCCTTCCTGTAGCTTCTTTCATTAGAATGGTCCACCTCAATTCGACCGTCCCTATAGTTCTCTGACTGTGACACCTAGGCCTCCCGTCATTGGCTAAGGTTCCATTGGTCCCACGTCATCACACCAAGAATGTCTGTCCCTACGCCATTGGGCACGGAGACCAGGCTCCCCAACCTGGAAGAAAGACTTGGGAGTATTTTTCATTCGTTGATTAAGGAGTCGTATTGGTGGAATCGGCATGTAGGCATGCACATATTAAAAAACACTGTAGATGATGGAATTCCGAAGTTGTTTATAAATAGTGAACAAGTTGCATGATTGAATAATCCTCTCTGTGTCAATGGAAGATGCACGCTTACAGCGTGAGAGCACGATTTGAATTACAGAGACAATTCGATAAGAGAAAAACAAAAATATATAAATAAGAGAACAAAAATATTTATAAACTAAATTTAACTAGTGAATAAAAAGAGTGAAAGAAAAAATTATTAAAAATAAAAAAATTTAAAAATCAATGAATCCTAATTCCAGAGAGTTCATGAAGAAAACAAGTTTTTAATAAAACGAAGAGTTGTATCGAGAGATCTGAGTTATTGCTGATGGGTACCGCTCTATTAGTTTAAATGGTGGGGTATTAAAAATGGCCCTTTGCTATCTTCTTAAACATTCAAGACTTTTCTTTAAGGAAAAAAAAAAATGATTCAAGACTTCTGTAGGGACCAATGGTAGGTTTTCATGATTTAATTTTCTGATAAATATATATAATTAATTCTGTCTATTTCTAGGGCACGAGATTTGAGCAAACTTAATTATAAATGATTTAAAAAAAATGAGAGAGAAGTGATTGGGTGTTATGAAATGAGGCACGCGAAGAGGTGTTTAATTGCAGCATGTGTCCGTAGATAATGAAAACTAAGGCGTAAAGGGATGCTGAAGTTGTCATGATATTAGGTTGATGTTGAAAATTACTGAGGAATGATTAAATAATATATGATTTGTAAGGTTGTATTTATGTGGAAAATAGAATCGTAGGAGATATGAGAAGCTCAAAATATTGTGAAGGGACGTAAATAGCAGAATTACCAGACCCCGCGAATCGTGCTAATGATCGTATTAATGAGGTTTAACGTGATTCGTTTCCTTTTTCAATTACAAAGAATAGTCGAAGACAACTACGATTTGAATCTAGCGAGGTCATTGGAATCTTGGTGTGCGATGACCGACATTAAATCCCACACCTCCCACGTCACATGTCCAAATTAAGGATTAAAAGGTAAATGTGCTGATTATCGTTTTTAGCAACTTGGTCGTGTGTAGTACAGTATTGACAACTTTAAGTAAATGTAGATTGGGTTCTTTAAACTTTTTTATTTTTAATTTTAATAATTTTTTATAATTTAATGAATAAATTTTATTTTTTAATTCTATATCTATTTCTCTAACTTTAAGTAAGAAGATCTCGTCAAGTACATGATAAAAGCTAAGATTAAAGTATTAGGATTAATTCAAATATTAATTTGAAGGTTTAATTAATTAAGCAATTCTTATACATTTGTAGTCCCGTTCGAAGTACGTAATGTTCCCCAAGTACTTCCCAGGTCGGCAAAGGGTTGACCTGGAGTGTCAGAAACGTCATGCGTGGCATAATCTAAGCGACAAATGAATCGAAACAGATAAATGTCATTAGCCTACCCACAAGACTAATGCACCATAATTGATACTTTAAATGAAATATAATCACTGCCGCCTGATTATTTTAGCTATACAAAAATGGTGTTCCCCAGCTACCAGCTGATTGATATGATCCTAACTTAACGAGTTTTGACCCATTTGAATGCACCGTTGATACTATAGTTCCTAAAGTAATTAAGCTTGAAGATCATCCTACATTTTGCAAGCCTATGGAATACCCTTTTAGAATAATTTATTTGTAGCCAACAAGGACGGAAACATTTTGATTTTAGTTCTTCTTGGTGTGCTTTCTGATAGCTCATATTTTGATAATGAATTAATCCATCTAACTCTTATGTTTAATTTTATGTAAAAATGCAATCTTTCTTTTCAGATATACATTGGGTCTCACACAAGATGTGTCCAAAAAAAATGTGTTTTGAATGAATAGGAGGATGGATTTTAATCCTCTTTGAATAAAAAGGATTTTATATTATTTAATAAATCATATGGTGGTATTGTATATTATAAAAAAAAAAAATCTTTTTAGTTGAATTGTCGGCACTTTTGATATTGGTGATAGTATAATTAAGAAATTTTTCACTATAATAAATCCTAGTAAACTCAAATGATAATTCTAAAATTTAATTTTTATGATTTTGTATTAATATCAAACTTGACTAAAATTAACTATAATCTTGTTATTATTATACATAAAATTTTGTAAATTAAAAAATTTTATAAAATTCTTACTTAAAAAATTTAAATTATTAAACATATTAAATTTAATAAATTAAATTATGTGTCCAACTAATTTAATAAATTTATTTTTTAATCTTAAATTATTTGCATAACTAAATTTTTTGAATTAATTATTATGTGAATTTATTATGATTGGATACACATCAAAATAGGAGAATAACACAATGTTGGAAAGACCATAGTCTACTAATAAAAGTTATGTCAAATAGTAAGGGATTTGACTCTAAATATAACAAATATTGAAAAATATTCTAAATTTATCTATAAAAAAAAAAAGACTGCAGTCTATTGTTTTGTTGTTTGACTTGATTGGAGCCAAACTCCATAGTCGATGGGCTAGAAATTGTTTAATGGCCAATTACGTGAAACAGTGAACTCTTGGATCAAGATAAATATATTTAGCAACGGTGATTTGAATATTCGCCTTAATTAAAGACAGATGGGTTTGAATGTTACAATTACATATAAACATCGTTGTCCGCATAAAAATTGCTGGTGATGACAGGAGCTGCTTTGTTTTGCATATAAATATTGATTATCCAAGTCAAAACACCCTAGAGTTGGCCCATTTCAACAAACAGCAATATTTTAAAGAAGTGATTAAGAGAAACATCCTCGTTTTCTAAACACAATTTGTTGCCAACTTTTTTTATCATGATATATATGCTCTCGTATATACCTAGTAAGTCGTAGAGATTCCCTGTCTGTTACGAAGAGCCAAGATTTCCTTACTTCTTTAATGTCTACCTTTGCTTTGCAGTGTTTAACAGTCGTGTAATGTATGTTTCACAGGCTAGGTAGAACGGAGAGGTGGCAAAACTTGACCCACCCCACCCACCACTTATACCAATTGTAAATTTGAATAAATTAATATGGTCTCATTAATTTGGGTCCAACTTTGTGGGCTAACATTATGACATAATCATATTTTTGGTGTTTCTGCTGTACCATTAAGCTAATAGCAAATTTTTATATTACCTAAACAACTATGCTTAATCATGCTCATGCCCTAGGTTATATATATATATATATCCAAACATAGACATTAATTATTTGTTTTTTTTAAAAGATCTGTGATGTGCACGCGTTGCAATGAGACAGCAACCTTTATTGCATAGCATTATAATATCTTATATTATTTTAAATATTAATTTTTAAATTTTTAAATTTAAAATTTATTAAATTTTAGAATTTAAAATTATAGAATTTAGAATTTTATATATACAATTTAGATTACAAATTTAAGATATTATGTTTTAATATATAAGTATATTATTCATAGATAATGTGCGCCATGTTAATGTAAAAAAAAATTTAATTGTCTTTCTTTAAATAGAAGTAGTACTACATGCTAAATATTGCTAAGTATTATAAAATAAATTTTAATGTTAAATATATTTAATTTGTATGATTTTTTTATTAGATATATTTAATTTATATTATTATTTTTTATAAAATATTTTTAATTATTCACACTATCATTTAGAAATTATTGATTTACATAACTTTTAGTGAAAAATGATATGGGTCTTATCATTTTTTTAAAAGAAAAATATCCTTACTATTTATTTCATCAAGTAAGTCTTAATTATATTTTATATGAAAATTCCTTAATAATTTAATCTAAAATTAATTTTACCTACAGGCTAATCCAAAAAGCACTATGTGTCTCATATGTCATAAAACCAATCTAAAGATAAAAACTTTTATTTGAGTCTTTTATAACATGGACAACAAGATCAAAACTCATATTAGGCAAATGAATCAACCGATGTAATTTTTTTTTTCTTTTCACCCTTTTAATATATAGTCTATTATATATTTATTGTTTTTACTATTTAAAAATTTTAAATTAATTTGACCCTCACGCCCTATATGTTCACCTATTATATACTAAAAAAGAAACAGTGGGATCTATTTTAGGTGCAAAATTGGGTATTAAGGGACTTTAGGAAGGCCTGAGACACAAATTTACTGATCATGCGTGCCTTGATTTGCATTAGCGTATGAGCATATACCCATATTTAAAATTAAGAGCAGCCAGTTCAGATAAAAAAAAAAAATTAGTTTAGATTTGGGTTAGGTGAGGTCCTAATGGGTTCCCCGTAAACCAGCAGGAACCACACGAACATTACGATTGTTGCTGACTTAATGAATGATGATCACATTTTAAAGTGGGTTATATTAAAGGTTTCAATGTCTTCAAACACAAATTTAAATTTTTTAATCTTAATAATTTTTTTATAATTTAATGTAAAATTTAAATTTTTTTAAATTTATATATATCTCTCTTTTGTTGTTCTTTGCCTTAAAGGTAAAAACTTCCACTCCATGTAAATACTTAATTAAGGACCAGAATTTTTTGACGTAAAAAGTTAAGAGAAGTCAGGAAAACATAAATACAAAATTTTAAGAGATAAAGAATAATAAAAAAAATAAATTTTATATATTAAATTATAAAAAATAATAAAATTACTAAAATCAATAAAAAAATCAAATCCTCTAATTAATACTACGTCTAATACTTTTTAGTTGTTGTTTAAAAATACATAAGAATTCAATAAATTATTAAATATTTTAAAAATTAGGTTAATATTCTTTTAAATTATTTTTTATAAAATATTCAAGAAATAAGATAAAATTAAACTTAATTAAACATTTAATAGAAAAAATATTTTAAATAAAGGTAATATTATTTTAATTTTAAACATAATAATTTGAAATGATAAGAAAACCTTAAAACAATAACTAAAATGAACCAAAAAAGTTAATAATATGATAAAGTGGACCGGAGATAAGACAGTGTTGCGGTTGGATATCGTCCAAAAGCCACACTTGCGGCTTTGCAATTCCTTGTTTCTTTTATTGTCGTTTGACGCTCACTTCGCAGTTCCAGATTCAATCATCCAACTCAACTCCATTCAATATTAATATTTTTATTATATAATTAAGGAACCAAAGTTCCTTTTGCCTTCTTATTGTTAACTATTCTAGCCTATCATTAATAAATAGCAAAGTTTTCTAGCACTAAATAAGTGGGCGTAAACTCTGTTGAAAATTTATCAAATCTTACAATTTTTATTTATAAGATTAACAAGTTTTATAATTTAATTTTTTTTAAAAAAGATTGAATGAAATTTAATTTCTACAAATAACAAAGCTTTTAAAAAGTAACATGATATTTGCACATATTTAAGTTTCACAAACAATACACATAAATAATTAGATAAAAGAGAGTAAAAAAAAATTAAATTTCAAACAAGAAAAAGAGAATAAAAAATATGAAAAAGTGTGTAGATATGTGAACTTTTAGGTCTCTTGAGACCTAAAATCCCAACATATAAAATTATGGTTAAAATACATGTAACCCCTCTGAACTTTAAGTTACTTTTAAAATAAACTTTAAATTTTTTCAAATAACCCTCCTAAACTATGAAAATTATGCAAAAAAACTCTCCTCCGTCAAATTTTTCGTTAAATTTTAGATGTTTCCTAGTCAATTGACAAAAATACCTCTAAAATATGTTTAAATTTTCATTATTTGTCCCTGTACATCTTGCTTGAGTTGCCATCCAATCTGCTGTTCATTATTTGCCCCTTCCATGTTTGCATGCACATTCAATGCTTCTTAAAAATACTCCATGGCTCTACCTCAGCAACTTAGCAGTAACCTAAGGTAGCAAAAAACCTCCCAGCTATCCCAGCCATCTTCCTTCTTCTCTCTAAAAAATACCACCACGACCAAATTATTTAGTTTGCCAATTTCCTTGGCCAAAACCCTTCTACACCAATTGAGGAGCCTCCCAAGGGCAAGGGAGAGAAGCTACCCCCAAAGCACAAGCCTCCACAAGAGGCTGATCACCCAAGGCACCATTTACAATGAGAAAAGCCATTACCACAACACAAACCACCAAAACCAATTGATAAACCAGTGCCACATAATACTGACCAGCCCAAACATTTTTTGCAAGAAGAGAAGCCATTGCCTAAACCACGAAAGGTCGATTACCTTAGACATTGGTTGCAAGAAGAGAAGCCACCAAGTCCCTAGAAAATTGTTGCCTACCATCATTTCTATGGTGAAGCTAACTGTTGGGAGTCACAAAAATGAAAAAGAAGATGAATTTTGACGAAAGGTCATTCTTGTCATTTGCAAAATTTTTGTACATATTTTAACAGAAATTCTAACAGATGTGTCTTTTTGCACATTTTTTATAGTTCAGGAGGATTTTTTGAAAAAATTTAAAGTTTATAAGAGTTTTTTAAAATCGACTTAAAGTTCAGGAGAGTTCTATATATTTTAACCTAAAATTATTAACGTCATACTAATATATATGTTTCAGAGTTTTTCACTAATCAACTTTGGGTAACTATACAATATTATCCATAAATCAACATGACTTTGGGGAGTTATACAATATTATTCATAATTATGTACCTATTTATCTTTAAAATTTTTTTGACTTTACGTTAGAGGAACTCGATCTCTTACTTGAGCAAAAATTCAAATCCTTTGCAGTTTAGATGATAAATTGTAAAAATAAAATAGAAGAAAAACAGATACACTTGTAAAAAAAAATAGAAAGTAAATAAGAAAAAATTATGGATCTAACTATTAGGAAATATGTTCTAATAGATAAAATTTAAATAAATGCCCCCAATAGGTGAAATTTAACTAAAGATATAAAAATAAAGAATTAGGGGATCTCAATCCTGAGATGTGGATCGTCTGCTATATGCTACAGTTTCATCAATTTATGGAAAATAATATATGTATGTAGTTATGCATACTATATATACATATAACAATAAATTAAAAGAAAAAAAATAAAAATGTACAAAATTTATACCTTTAAAAATATACTCATAATTGGTAGCATTTCCAATATTTCATGTTTCAGTATCACTATTCAGTATTCTTTGTCAAAATAAACAAGAGTTAATTATAAATTTAAACCAAAAAAGTTAAAACTGAATGTCACGGATCCGTATACATCATCCTCAAATGATTATAATAAAAGTACTAAGAAAAACAAAATATAGGCTGTTAGTGTTACTTAATTGTCATGTTTAATGAGAGAATCCTCAAATATTTTATTTGAACTTAAAAAGAATCGAACTGTTTCTTCCTTTCTTTGTAGCCTTGAAAGCATCATCAAGCTTCTTTTTTTTTTTTCCTGGTTTTTCAACCAGACAATCATGTTAGTAGTAGAAATACTGGAAAATGATGCAAATGGCAACATCTACAAGTTTGAAGAGCAAATAGAGGCTTGTGCTTACCTATTGTCCTCTTTCTTTTCCCAGTTTTGTTCCCTCTTTGTTGGAGCATTGGCTATACCGACAGCAGTTGTTTTTTTTATGGTTTACATCATCAGAACACTAAATTAACCCACCAACCTCACTTCCCCAGTTGAGTTTCCGTGATCATGTAAGAATTGTTAGAAAAACAGGGTTTCAAATATAGAATTTCTGGTTGGCAGAGTTAGGTAACAGGTAACCGTATACGACAATATACTCTGATGTGAACAAATTTGTCTTAAGTTGATACCATTCGATAGAACACTAATCTGTTTTCGGTGATTGTCCTTAAAGCTTGTAACTTGATTATTGCGTATCTAACTCAAGTACTCAACCATGAACTTGACCCAAAACAAACATCCAATTCATTTGGTTTTTTTTTTTTTTGTTTGGCTTACAACCAATCATTGAGTTTTTATATTCCACAGGTCAGTCTCAAGAATTGTTATGTCTTTTGTTTCTTTTGGAGAGAGATGGGGCTTGCAATATGATAAAGGAAATTAAATACTTATTAAATTTAGTGTGTTATTAAATTTATACATTTTATAATTTAATTAGTAACATTTAATTAAATTAATAACCTAAATTTCTTTTAATAAAGTTTTTAATTTAAAAAAAATAAAGAGATTGTCATTTCAAATTAAGCTGACACTTGAACCAACTAACTCAATGCGTACCCTCTAATTTTGGTCCATTCTTCGCTTGGTTTACTAAATAAAATTATTTAGATGCCAAACTAAGTTTCATCATTATTTAATTAAGGTAAGATGGGTTAGTGACGGAGATGTTTAAGTTACTGAAGTTGATATCTTGCTTCTTAGTCGAAGTGACGAACCAAAACTAACGTCTACTTTTGTTGTAATTTTACTTTTCTGTTGTTTATTATTATGGTGATGATTAGAACGATGATCTGTTCAATTTATTGTAATTTTACTTTTTTTCTTCCCTTTTATTATTTCCCTTCTTTTCTTAAAAAATAAACAAATTTTCCATTTCCTGGGGTCGCCATATTTGAGGTTTAACTCCTCCTCTGCCTCCTGTTGTGACCGATTTATCTAATGTGAAATTTTTAGCCCGTATGATATATTCGTTGGACAGAGCTAGCTCCGTAGATAGTATTATTCATTAAGGTTTCACTCAAGCTCAAAGGAAGAGCTTAACTTAAAAGATCAGCCTATTAAATAAGAGAATATTTTAGACTAAATATCATTCCATAATTTATTGTAAGTAACCTTTTTTCTTTTAGATGACTTCACTACTGACTCTTCTCAGTACCAAATAAGCCTTTTTTCATATTACTCTAACTCTCAAAAAAAGTACCAATATTAAAATTCAAGTTTAAGAGGAGAGCTTAACTTAAAAGACTAGTTTGTTACATAAGAGAGCCTCTTAAACTTACATAGCATTTCACAATTTCTTGTGGAATCAATGTGGGACTTGTAACATTGCCCATTCCTTAAGAAGTTGATGTCCACATAGACAGTTCTCAATCTAGATCTTATTAAGCACTAAGCAGCCCTTTTAAGAAGATTCAAAGTGGGAATGCGGGAATATTTGCGTCAATCCCACTCCGACTTTACAACTTGAGGACAAGGTGATTTTGGAACCCCCATGGCATGTTATGGACCGAGACATGTTGGCAAGAAGTAGTTGACGGATGCAGAGAAGGCCCAAACCCAGGTCCATAGAAAAGAAGGTTTAGCTAATGCTAAGAGAGAGAAGCAACTTCCAGAATATTGGAAGGAGCCATACGTGGTGAAATGGGCGAGAATTTAGGAAAATGGTTGCGTTGGTTAGAGAGGCTAAGAGTGTGTGCAAATTATTATAAATATGTGTAGATGAAGGAAAATTTATTCAGAAAAATCTTGCTCCGTTTTGTTTCCTTTCTCTCCTTTGAGCACTTACCAGTTTCCCCCGATAACATAACATAAACTGGCAAGAGAAAGGTCAAGCCTAGAGAGAGAGAGGAGAGGATATAAGAGGTCGACACGAACAAAACCCTAATTACCACCGACTAACATCATATACAGTTACAACACAGGCTGCCATAACGAACAAAGGTTCCACAGGCATGAGATGAACTGAATGATCACCTAGCAAAAACTCCATGTTAGGTGCTGTTCATTAATACTTAAAGCTTCACTGTAACATAAGAGAGTCAATAATAAGCACCCAGCTTCTGTATATATCATACACATGTATGATTTTTTGCAAGGAGTTACCTTTGACTCTAACTTAGGCCTTAAGGCAAGATTTTTCTTTCCTTAACGAAGCGCGGGGCTGGGGTTCAAGGTCACATTCGGGCTCTTCAGAAGAAGGAAATTAAGATCGCTGCCTCATATTCACACGAAAGGGTCCCAAGATTCCATTGGCCACTTTTATTTTCTCATATAGTCAGTTTTGTCAGCCAGATGTTTCTGCAACTTACTCATTGTTCTCTCTCTAAAATTCGACGTTACTTAAGTCTTGATTCCATTCATACTGCTAGCTAAGTCACCTTCAATCAGTTACCTCTCTGATGGCGGTTTGGAAACACTAGCTAAATATTTGGTAAAAAAGTTCATGTGGCATTAACAAATGTAATTAGCAAGAAGTTAAATCTTGTTTCATAAAAATGTTCCCCAAAAATGCACGTATGCATTTTTCTGTTCAAAGCCACGGGGAAAGATATTTATATGGCTATTAAATTAGACAAGTGTAAACCTTGCAAAATGATAAAGTTGGCCCCTTTTTTGAGGCAAAGGTAAGAATTTAGATGTCGCCACAAAATCATACTTTAAGACGCTTGGACCCCAAGAATTGAGAGCACATAATTGCATTGGAGGAAATGGATTCTGAACTCTGATGATTAAAAAGAATGGCCATTTGGGATTTTGATACCTTGCATAATTGAGAAAGCAAGCTTGGAATATGATCATGCCAGCATACCGGACTTAGTTACAATACTCAACAGAGCATAATTTTAACTCTAACGTCTTTTGATGCAATGTAACATTTATCAGCCATTAACCCGTCTCAGGCTTGGAGGAGTGTATTAGTGCAGAGAAAAACTATGCAAGCTGTCATAAGATGAGTCTAGTACTTAGGAGTTAGGACATGCAACAAAAAGGAAATCGCCAGGCGAGGGATGAAATATACAAATATGATATAGAAACAAGTACCTCGTTTCTAGATGATGCATATTCCTCTACATCTCTGGAAAAAATACTAGGATGTCTATCTTTATTTAGATCTAGGAAAGACAGCAAGACATACAGCTTTCCCATCCCTCGACTTCCATCATTCATCAATTATTTGGTGAAAGATATAAAGAAGGCTCGGTGCTGGAATGCAATCAGTAGGACGCCCCAAAAACCATCTGAGTAAGCAGAAGGCTTTCACTATCTATCTATATGCGTGTGTGTCTGTGCACCTGTGTGTTTGAATTAATACACACAGAACACCGGTGTTATCTGAACAATGGAAAATCATCAGTAGGCCCTCAGAATCAGGTGGCAGCATGTTTGTCCCAAACTGTCTAGGTCTGCATTTGAATTAAACACATTCAAGTCAATGGGAAACTGAACAAAGGTGTGCTGACAAAACAGAATACTTCAGTAGGAGAGGCTGACATGACATATCATTGAGCCAGGCAAGTAAGTTTAACTGGATGCTAATTGCACACCGAACTGGCTGTGCAAAGTGGCAATTGCCAAAGAGATTGCTTCACCACAGAATGTATTTTTATGTGGTGAATAACATATTAAAATTTCACTCTTTACACCCTTGACTGAAACAATAAACCATAGTTTAGACTTGGGAGACATTCACATTTTTAAGCCACAATACAATTTAGTAATGAAGTTTTGCTTCCAGAACAACCTAAGAGCTTCATTATAATGCTCTTCATGACCATCAAAGAGAGAGTACTTCGTATCCCCATGTTCACCAAAGGGAATTTAAATCAAAATACTGACATATTTTAATCAGGGTTTATCTCCTTATTTTGGTTTCACATCCCTACATCACGATGTAAGTCAAATAGGCTACTGACGGATGCGAATTTAAGAAACAAAAGGTATAAGCAGTTCAGCACTGGCACTGTGTTACACAAGTATTATTCCTCATGAAATAAATGACACCAGTTTGCTTACACTACAACGTGCCACGGAGAAGAAGACAAAGAACAAGCAACAGCACAACAAACCAAACTGAAACTTCGAAACTTCAATGATAAAAGTTACATTAATCACTGGTCACTATATTCAAAGCAGTTTACATTCCTTTTCAATTGGAAGTCCTGTTTCCATGCAGCAACAATATCATTGTATTGAAAAAAATATAACAAAAACAAGAAAACATCATGTACAATTTTACTAACCTTGTTTCCCCGTAAGACTTGGATTATTTGGATCCTCTATTGTCAATAAAGGCTCTGTCATTGTCAGGAGTTTTATGGACAGCCTTTGCTGCTACTATGGCAGAATCCCCTCTCTTGATAATTTTCTGAAGGTCCCCAACCTTCTCGGATAACATTGCAACATTTGAGTTGGTAGACTGAATCAGCTGGTTGGCAGTTTCTAGAGCAGTGCATAGCTGAATAAACGAAGCAAATGAAAATAATCATAAAAAAAAAACCACTACCAAAAAGGAAAATTTCTTTCTATTTTTTCATCATGAAATAACACTATTCTTAAATATAACCAAAAAAAGTGCCAAAGAACAACTATCCACAATAGAAAGCTAAAAGCCTAAAAAACAAAAGAAAATAAAAGTAATAACCAGCAAATAACTTGGAGCCAATATTCTTCATATTTCAGGACTAAGACAGAATAACGTCTGGTCCATCTATAATATAGTCACAGCTTCAGATATAGAGCATGTAACACACTGCATTCTATAATTACCTTCAGTGTCAGAGCTGTCCAAGAATGATCAGTGCCGGCAAGTGCCTCATTCAAATGCTCATAGTTTTCCTGAAAATCGAATAGATCCAATTAAAAGAAAAAGAGCTTAAAAATTTTGACAGAAAAAGCATACGCAGCTAAGCTAATAAAAAGAATGAAGCAAAGCGTACTTCAGAGAAAGCTCGACAGCAGATAAAATCTCAATTTCACCTTTAAATTTGAGGACTTAATTAGGAATAAATTGCCAATGCCATGGACGTGTCTCGAAAGACGATGTTAAAACTTCAAATAAATTTAGCGAGGAGAAAATTGGGAGAATTCAACCTGGAAGAGTTTGGTGAGGTCAGCTATTGGAGGAGCGTTGTTCAGATCCGAAACAGAAGGCGAGGCAAGGGTTTCACGGTGGAGAGTGTCAGCTGCGACCGCATCCTCTCCTTCTCCGATATCGCTAAGAAGATCTCCGATGCACAGCAGCGGTCCTCCGATCCCTCTCATTTCTGAATTCTAAGTATACTTATGCGAATCGCGTTTTGAGTAGCTCGAACGTATGGCTTCTTCAACACCGAGGAATCAAATGTCACTCGCAACTTTGTTAGTTTGACTAACGGCATTAGACTAAAAAAAATTTATAATCGTTAAAAAATTAGAAGAAGAAATTGCAGACGAAGACAAAATTAAAATTTGATTAAAAATTAGAAAAGGAAAGGATACCTCCTATTATTTATATTGAGCACGAAATCATACATGTCAAAAAAATGTAAAGATATACTGGGAAATGAAATATACTGAACCCAATTACCCAAACAAAAAAATGTACTGAGCCCAACAAAATTCATAAAGACAAAGCCTAACAATATTGTCAATAATAAAAAAGTGAAAAAAATAGCATAAATAAGTGAAAAAAAACTTTATTCCATTAAATAATTTAGTGTCCAAAAAAATTAAACAATAGCTATAATTTACTTTATTATGGAAGTCCAGAATTAGTCTATGGATTCTTCATTCTTCAATAAGTTATTAGTTTACTTGATAGATTTTTTAACAAATTATAGAATTTATTAGGAAGTCAAAAATAATCAATAATCTCTGTTTTCATTACTAAATGGAAGTTTTCAATATTTTAAAAGAAAATACCTATTCACAGAATTATTATACAATCTTATTTAATAATAGCTTTATTTATATTTATAATAAAATTGACAAGAATATTCTTAATTTTATATTGATTCCTGATGGGAATCAATTTTACACAGTACGTCCACTTTTAGTGGAAGACAACATTTTTTGCTTTCACTTTTTTTTAATTAATTTTAGTTACAACTAATTTAAATATACACCACTAAACATACGACCTTTTGTACCTACAAAATTCATAAACTTTGTTAAAATCAATAGAACCAATAGGAATAATCTTGTAGTACCACTGTATTACTTACAGTTTTCATTTGAATAATAGCATATATATAATTTGTTAATACTAATTTTCTTTTAAATTTAAAATGCTCTCGTTTAAAATTTTTAAACTAAAAATAATTCATTCTTAGATACTTTCATCGCATTGGAGATTTTCTCAGACAATCAAATACAGCACATATACATATAGTTAAACAATTCTTATTTCAATTTACCAATAAAATAATTCTAATTTCAGTGGCACTCTTTTTTTTTTTTTTAATTTCAGCTGCACCTTAGTCCCATAATCAACTTACTGTATCGCCCCCGGTTAGAGGCACAAACAATCAAAGAATTCAACTAATAAGAGGGACACCTTTTCACACATTTTATATACTCTTACCCTCTTTCTCTTTCCTCTACAAATTTATCACTTTTTCCCTCCCCTAAAAATTTGTATCTGTACAGACAAACTGCCAGCAACTACAAGCATCATTTCCGCACAAGAGATTCAAATAACAATAATGAGAGACGAATAACTAAAATAAGAAACACTTTTGCAATAGGCAAAAAGATCAATACACGTCCTTTCATTCTCATTGACGACTTTCGTCACCGATGTGGTAATCCAACCTATAAATATGTTTCAAAAATTCCAAGTATCAAGGACAAGAGTTGGCCACCCAAAATAAAAAATTGATTGGGCTGCAGTCAAAATTAAAATAGAGAAAACGTGTGAACGCAGGCCCTCATCGTCTGTTTGAGAACCATACACGGGCACATACCAAGTAAAATTCAGATGGAACAGGCCCAAAAAAACAAGGGCCTATTCCAGCAAGCAGCTACTGCTAAGCCGAAGCCACAACAAAACCCCCACCTTCATCAACACCTCTCCCAAAAGATCAGATTAAAGCATATTCATAGTCATAGAGCAGTAGCAAATTTTAGCCATAAAGTTTTCCCACCTACATCTATCGAACTATACACTATCTATCTACAAGGGAGTAAGTCCATCCCATGCAAAGCTCTGTCCGCTTTCTCAAAATCATATTTGAGTACATGCCTGATCTGCCACTTCGAAACTGCCATCTTACCTGAAATAGGAGCACATGTACAGCCTCACCCCAATATCAAGAGGTCCATCATCACCACCAACAGCATGAAGTGCTACTGGAATTGTTGAAAGAAGATGCAATGTGAGAGGGAAATATGAAGGGTCAATTGCAATCTCCGAACTATCTGATCTGGAGCTGGGCTCCGTATCCATGGCAGTTATACCATCTCTCAAATTCGAAGCATCATGCTCATTAGAACCATCAATTGCACCTTTCAGGTCATATGGACAAGAAAGCAACACAACATCTTCAAAAGCCCTCCATTTTCCAGGGCTACCTCTCTTGAATGCACGTCTATTAGTACACATGCTAAGCACCAAAGTGGATGTCGCATCAAGCCACTCGACAGTCAAGCCTTCAACTTCATCATAATATATGCGTCGCTCAATCTGAATACAAAGGTACAAGAAAATCAAAAAGGAAAAATGACATGATGTGCAACAGATATATACTAGACCGCATCTCAAGTTGCATAAATTATGCGACAACTACAGAGAGGAAGTCTATGAATATACAGACAATTTAAAATCTGCAATTTCTATGTATTAGGCCTAAATCTTTTATTTAGATGATTTGCTCCTAGCAGTCAACAAAATCTTATAGGGTATGTTCTCATTGCTTGCATATGATCCTTTGTGATAGCTCAAACTTAAGGGTGCTTTTCTGGATGACATATCTTACTATTTCAGAGAACTTTAGATAATGTGCTTTCCATCACGAAAAATTAGCATATTCATTGTTTACTGCCATTTATCATAATATTTCGAAATATAGATACTAAACGATGTATAACCCCTTCTCTTATTTCAGTGATGATTTCAATTCTAAAGCTTTTCCATTCCAAACGAACATTAATGTTAAGACAGTCTGACATTTATACTCCTTCCCATTCAACATCATCAAAATGCAAGAATTTAGGAGTAACTTACAGATAGCTTCTGAATATAAATTGACATAAATCTTGGGCCCAGTCCCATTACTCTTGCTTCTGAAAATAACACCTGCAGAAAAAAAGATAGATGACTTGAAGCACAGTGGAAAATATTTAAGAACCAGGCATGAGCATAAAATACAATCCGAGTTAGAAGAAGCTTCATAATCAGCTATAAAAAATAAATAAACAAATACATAAAGGAGTTACAACTAAAACAAAAGTTACTTCTTAAAAACATCATAAATGTTTAAATTACGACATCTACTCTTCTAAGACCAAATCACCAAGGACTGTAAATCAATCACTTTCCACTTGGTATTGACTAGTCATGCAACCATTGTACATTTAAAAGGGCATACAACAAGGAAAGAAAAAGGAAGATCACGACAGTCATTCTTCACATCACAAACAGAAAAAAGGTATAGTTTCAAAAAACTTGAGACCAATCAATTATCACTAGGTAAAAGCAGACAAAAAAAGTATAATACAGGAAGCATTCTTCAAATTATGAGTTCTAATCATGCCCAAATCAAACATGTTGTTAAAAAGAGTTACAGAGTTTGTTTACGTTTCTGTTAGGAATTGGATTAGAACACAGATTATAAGAGAAGAAAAAGAAAGTAGTCAAGGGAACATTTATATGAACAGAAGGAGAAAAGGGACTGAATACAGAGATGGAGATCCTCAGAAAGAGAATACTCCCCCAGAGCCCAAGCTCCAAAACCTCATAGTGCCACTACTCCTAACAAACTCTCAACAAAATTCTCAGAAACCTCTCCTCACTTCACTCCATCCCCCTGTATTCGTATTTGCTTATGCCACCCGTCCTCATAGTGCTTTCCTCAGTAACTAGCTCATGATTAACCTGATGACCAGTCCTTGGTCCCAACACCCACCCCTCAAAAACGATATTTCTTCCCAGTATAAACCTTTCACACCTTTTTTGTCCCAGACTCCTCAATGGGCCTCTCTAATTCACTATATTCTCCTGTGGGCTTAACAGTTTCCTATGCGTATCTGCTGCTAGTTTACTTTAGAATACTTAGAAACTAAGTAGTTAGTGTTCTAGTTAAGCTGGACATAGGTAGTTTCTTTAAGTCAGTTTCTGCTACTCTTATCTTTAAAATTGTCTAGAAATAGAAAGTCAAGTTTAATAAGGTCACTATTGTTCTATGCTCTCTACAAATAGAAAGAGGCTTGAATCATGTTCATAAAAGCCAGTAAGCCCTAAAGTTCTCAGTTTTCATTCAGTCTCTGTTTTACCATAAACTTCAACACATGCAACAAAGTCCAATACTAATTAGCAATCAGATTCAGGGTAAATTAAAGATGTCCAAATAATCTAGAACTTCAAGAAGAAGTTCGAACAGCAAATTGAAGAATAATCCAGGAAAAAAATACCTCCTTCCTCTTCAGAAGAACCCACATGTAAAGTTTATCACAGGCATCCTTAACATTTCTACTAGCTAGCTTTCTCTCATTGCAATAAGCAGCAACATCTGCAAGTAATTCAGAGCATGGGACTCTATGCTTCAAAGCTGCAGCAGATAAAACTTCCCTCCCTACCACTGATTCTGCAGCATTTTTATCAAAGTTTACACCTGTAAAACATCTTTTTCGCATTTTGACTCCCTTGTTAACTTGTGATGTCTTTTGATGCTTCAGATACAATTCCTCAGCTTCTATAACAGCAAGTAGTGTCCGATGAATAACAATATCAGGATACCGACGCAGAGGGGATGTAAAATGAGTGTAATAAGGAACAGCCAACGCATAATGACCCCAATCAGTTTCATTGTCCTTTAGATCTCCACTACAGAAGTAATATGCCAACTGCATTGGCTTTGTAGCATAGTTAATAAGAATATCAAAAAGCATAGAATCACCCTTGAGCTTTTCCCTGATTTGCTCTAATGACCAATGGAACCTGCCAGATGAAGATATGTCCAATTCAAAACCATGTTTCTGACAAAATACCTCAAACTCCCGCAGCTTCCTCATATTAGGTTCCGGATGCTTTCGCAATAATGCACAATCAGGATAAGCTCTAGAAATGACTTCAGCAGCGGTTCTATTAGCCAAAAGCATAAATTCCTCAACAAGAAAATTTGATTCTTTCCGTTCAGAGAGCATGCTGTCATAAGGAATTCCAGATTCATCAAATAGCAAAACAACTTTCGCACTTTCAAGCCGTAGAGCACCATCATCAAACCTCTTATCTTTCAAAACTTTTGAAATTTCATGAAGACTCTTCACAGAAGTAACAACATCAGACCATTCAAAACGGCCATGCATCTTAGGGCAATAATCTCCCAAAATCTTAAAACTTTCAACATCAATAACCCCGTCAATAATGTCCTGAGCATGCTCATATGAAAGTTTACAAGAAGACTGTATCACAGTACGACCTATCCAGCGGTCTACAACATCCCCAGCAAGGTTTAATTCCATGATCATGGAAACTGCAAGTCGATCCACTCCAGGATTAAGTGAACCTACATCCTCTGACAATAATGCTGGCAACATTGGTAACTTTCTTTGCAACATATAGACACTTGTTGACCTAGAATGTGCCTCACTATCTAAGGCTGTGTCAGGTAAAACAAAGTATGATACATCAGCAATGTGAACACCTACTCTGAAGTTTCCATTAGATAACTTCTCAATTGACAGTGCATCATCCAGATCAGTGGCAGTCAAAGGATCAATCGTAAATATGCACAAATTTCTAAGATCCATTCTACTTTGAAATTCCATCAGTGGCACCTCCCAAGGAACATGTGGAAGGCAAGACAGAGCTTCAGGTGAAAATTCAGACAAACAGATTGCATTCTCAAACAAAATCGCATCTAATTGTGGCCGAATTTCACCACCTCTTCCAAAAATACGCAGGATATGAGCTTGTGGAAAAGGACTTTCTTCAACCCAATCATCAATTTGTGCAGCTACCAGATCCATTTCGATAGTCACATCCCCACTTTGCAGCCTTTTCCTTATGCAGGCAGGCAAATCTCTTACAAGAAGCATCATTTTTGGAAACTTCGGATCAGTAGGCATCAAATGGATGTGCTCACGATCAGAAACCAAATTTTTATTCTTTTTTGCATCTTTTCTGCCTATTTCCATGAAAGAAACCCACTGTTTAACATTAAGATGACCAACAAGAGTCTGTCGACATTTAGACCTCTCAATGATAGCGACCACCCTGCCAGTTGGTCTTTTAGAGGGGAAAGAACTAACCAGGGAACACATCTTTTCCACTGCATTAATAACTTCATTCTGTCCACCACAAGAACTAATATTTAAGGGGATAGAAGCAGTACAGTTCCCATCACAAACAATAAGACTAGCTGGTCCAATTGCATCTGAATGGGAAATTGAACCCTGGCCAGGATTATCCTCAAAAATATATCTTTCTTCAGGAAAAGGACAACTTCTATTAGGGATAGGGTTGTGATCAGCATCCACCTTGTTCTGACCAGGGTAGCTCCTGTAATGCGCAGGCTCAAAATCAGTTTCCACTTTACCTTTTCCTTTACAAATATTACTAGCCAATTCATTATCTTCAGCAAGTAGGCTAAAATCTTCAAGTGGGGCAGTATTATTACAATTCCCACTTGTTCCTTTCATTTTTGTCCACAATGATAGAGGATCAACCTTTACTGCAACGATGTCACCTTCCACCTGCAGAGAACAACCATCAGACACATCTTCCAAGTAAAATTGCAATAAATAACAAGGAAATTTGCTGTTATCATATCAACTATGAAAGATGCACAGCAACTCCATCTAAAAGCCATGACATATAAGAGAACGAAGGATTTCACTGTAACCAAGGGACAATAAACAGAACCAACATTCACAAAAAAATAAAAAAAATCCAAACTGCTCAACTCCAATGGCAATCATTCTGACCCCCCGTTCCCCCCCCCCCCCCCCCCCGGCTCCCCCCCCAAAAAAAAAAGAGGGCCATACATAATCAGACATAAACCAAAATTATAACAGCTTCTATATATGCAAAGTAACAACAGACGTTTATAAATAAGGAATAATCCCAATGGCATATTCACCTGATACAGGCCCAAACAGGGGCTTTGTACACACACACACACACAAAAGAAAAAAAAATATATATCATGGCTTGAATCATTAGCAGCTGAGAAACAGCCTTCCCATCAAAATCAACAAACACATATAGTAGATACTAAAATAAACATTCGGACTTACAGCTCTATTCTGGGCAGGAATTCCACTAATGAGAACATCTGTTGGCACTCCATCAATTTTGCAGTAAGCCTACATGCACAGAACCCATTTTGATAATCAAATCAATGCATTAGAAGCAATAGGAAACTATAAAACAGGTCCTGTGGCACAAAGAAATAAGATAGAAAAACAACCCCAGGGGAAATAAAAAAGGCAAGTAAATATATTGGAAACCTCAAGCCTATTGTGAGCATTGACATGGAACAGAGCTTTAAAAACACCACCCTTCTGCAAAAGGAAGAGGAAAAAGTAATCACAGGTTATTCCACAGTGATGGTATCACCATGAAATTTTCAGTACAAAAACCTGCAACCATACTAACCTCCAATGCCTTCCCAACATCCTCCATAGACCAGTGTGGACTAAAAATATTTCTTGGTGCACAAACCCCCATCTGACCAAAAGAGAACAAGTCCTTGTTTGTATAAGTTCCTGATGACCCTCTGCAAGTTGAATGCATTCCTTCAGTTCCACTATGCATTTGCATATTCTGAAAATCCACATGCTCATTTATATGCATTGGTGGCAATGAAATGAAGTCAACATTCGATGATGCGGACAGTGCTTGCTCATTAGAGGAACAAACATTGACCTTTTCCTGCTTCAATGAAGAGTTGTCAGAGGATGCATTTACTTGAATAGCTGTTCTGCTGTTTCCCAAGCACTCTGATGATGCCCCGCGTATTTCATTTACTGAATTACAGTATGTATCAACATTGAAAGTAGTGAGTGACTAATAGTGTTTAAGCATTTATAATACAAGAAACAATATGCCAGCAAAAGTCATTTGGATGATGATTTCTGGACAGAAATATTTTTTAAACAGCTTAAGACATACATATATTACTCCACATTTCTAATTAATAAAACAAGACTTATCTAAGTAGCATTATAATCATAGAGAATTTCGCAGTGCCTTAAGGATTGCTGGATCCAATACTTCTGGAGGACATAGTAAGAAGAATAATATATTATGTGCACTAAACAGCATTCAGACCAACATCAAACTGAAGCAGTGAAATCTGCCGATCAGTTCAAAAGAAGCGGAAGAAAGTGCAGACAAAAATAGAGCTCTGTAATCCTGTGTGGAATTACTTCTGAACGTTTTTATATATATATATATATATATATATATAATCCTGTGTGGAATTACTTCTGAACGTTTATATCTATATATATATATATATATATATATATATATATATATATAAACGCGCTAATCGCTATACAAACCCAGGAAAAGATTTTTCGAAATGGGAGGAGACACCCTCATCAGGCGAGACAAGCGAGTTACTGTACCACTAATTGATACCAGCCTGATTGAGAAAGATCAATCAGCAAAACGACCTATAGTTAAACAACTTAAACTCATTTCCTTTTGATGTATAATTTAACAGATACTTGAACTCAAACTATATTCTCTTTTTTCAGACAAAACCACGTTCATGCTGCTGCTCTATCAGCCGGACTTCGTCATCTCATAATCACCCCCCAAAAAAAAAAAAATGGAAACTTTGAATTTTGGGTCGTCCTATGCTACCTCCAATTCCACTTTCCCATCTTGTATATAGTTACATGCCTGATGGCCACATCACCCATTTTTACAAAGAAGTGGGGCTAAATAAAAGGAAGGGTAGTGAAATAGAGGGAAGAATAGCAGTTCCCTTGAATTTTAGCCCCGAAGAAGATGCAGAATTTTTAAATTATCCATAAAAAACAGTACAGCAATGTGCAAATTACCTGAAGAATTAGAATTTTGTTTAGATCGACGATTGGATCGACGTTTCTTCTTCTTCTCCTTCTCCCCATCATCGATCCTCTCCACCACTAAAGGTTCAACGGCAGCTCTCATAATTACTTATAAAAAAAAAAAACTCAAAATCCAATGCTGAGAAGTAAAACGAACGAATCAAACAACAACGAGGAACAAAGAAAAGGATAAAATCTAGGAATCTTCCGATATTTCCCAAAAAACACAATACGGAAGAACCGAAAACAAAAGAAAGAAAATAATTTTTAAAAAAAAAAACTAACAGACGCAGATAAAGGTTGGCCAAGTTTTAGAACTTGAAGGTGTTAAGAAAGTTGGAAGAGGCGCTGGAGTTGGAAAAAGACGTGATGATTGGTCGGCGGAGACACGAGGCGCCGACCCCCGATCCCTTAGTGTCTCACCCCTACTAACCTCTTCGCTTTTCTTTTTTCTTTTCTTCCTTCGCTGCTTTTTTTGTTTAAATATTTTTTATTGATAGAAGTTGTGGGATTTAGAAGGTAAAGTTCGAGAGTTAGGTATAAAATTAAAATATTTTTTTCAGTCTTTTAGATATAGAATATAAAATTAAAAAAATTATTAATTATATTTAAATGTAAATTTAAAATATTAAAATTTAAAAAATATAAAATAAAAGATTAAAATTCTGTAAAAAATGAAAAATAATGATAATTGTATAAAGTAAAAGTATATAAGATAAATATAATCAAATATAAAATTAAAAAATATTTAAATTTTAAAAATAAAATTAAAAAAATATGAAAATACATATAAGGAATATATAAAGCGACTTTACACTATAAGGTATATAAGATTAAAAGTCACTCTATACTATCATCCTTGTTCAAGACGAGTGACTCAGTCAAGATTCGGTGAGATTTTGAGAATGACGGATCGCTTGACACGTGGCTCTCTCGACTATAGTGGTGGGTCAGAGAGTACCCAAAAATGAATAGTACTCATTATGGACGGATGGTGGTGCCTTTGTATTTGTATGTCCTTCGTCCCCTTTTCCTTCTCTTTTGCCGCTAATGGAACGACGACGCATTGTACAATATGTAGACAGACGCGAGGGTTTTTCCCAAAGAAAAACATGCATAAGGATCCCAAATTCAGACATAATCTAATTTAAAATAATAAACATACACGGATTTATCTTATATGTACAGTACAATATCCTTGTTTCTCTCTCGTTTATTTTTCTCTCACCTCACTTAATGTGAGAGAGTGAATTTTTATTGTACTCAAATGATCAAATATGCCTGCTTAATCTCATTGAGAAAACACGTGTTAACTCAGTTCAAAAAACTAATACTGCGCCCACATGCATATAATGTAAATAAATAACAACGGAAGGAATATATTGGGAACCACCAACATGTTCTTTTTTTTGCAACGAGATCGCTGTAATTGTAATTAAGAATGTTATCCTATAAATCCTTAATACATTCTCATAAGCATTCTTTTGCTTTTTTTGACAATTTCTCCTTGTCACGTGGGGCATTCACTGCACTATATGTCTATTTAATCCCGGTAATATATAATAATTATTATATTATATAAAATATATATGTTAAGACAAATAACACCAAACATTAATTTTAGATTACTTACTTGAAGCAAAAAACATATCTTTATCAAGTTTTATTACAGAGCAATTTTATGGAATAAAAATAAAGTTAATTAAATTTCCAAACCTAAAATTATGTGTAATTTTATGTAATTTAAACAACTATTATCATCGTTAGATTTCATAGCATCTCTACGAATCTCTGGATAATTTCATCTCGATTGTTTTTTTTTTAATTTTGATATTAATTATAAATCATTTAAAAACTTATTGGAAAGAAGTGTTTCTGTCAACACCGACTTATTTTATATTTTTAATCAAAGATGTAACGATACTTCTTTAGAATTGAAACAACCACGAAAAGCAAGAAAAATAGTAAATTATGTTGATACAATCTTAGGTTTCCTTTCCTGCCTATACATGAACGTTATGTTGTGTTCATCGTCCGAGTATTTTCATTTGATTTTTTTTTTTTTTAAAGGAGTGTGGACTAGATTCTTTTGAACTGAATAACTTCTGGGCAATGTTATGTATATATTGGATTTGAATTTTTAAAATTTTTTTATTAATTTTAATATTTTTATTTTTCTTTTAAATTTAATATGTTCCAATTTTTTAATTTTATACCTTTTTTTTAAAAAAAATTTTCTTACCTTTTTACAGCAATGTATCCCAATCCTGCATCTAAGGCAGAAACACTACATTTAATGTTTACCTTCAGAATATGTGAGATTCATATCATGATGTAAATCTCACTTGATTTAAGGTTAGATTATATGTGCTACCAATAGGCATTGAACTTAGCAAAAAAGCTTAAATTTCATTAAAGTACCTAATATCAGATTTGAGATAATATATGTGCAAAAAATATTTTTAAGATAGTTTTTTAATTTAAATTTAATAATAATTTGAGTTTAAATTAATCATAAATTAAGAAATTCCAAATGATTCGTACCCTATAAATGCCAAACAATACACGACCCAAAAAAATTCAATATGTGCCGAATAAGTTTCTCCATAACTTCTAGGGAGAGGTCAGTACACGATGGACTAACGGCATTGCAATCACCGGCCAGAGATCATTTTTTATTTGCGCTCAAGGCCCAACATTTTTTAATTTTTATTCTACAGTTTTGTTCTTGGCGATTATTTTACAGTTTTTCTAAAAAATGATACTTTTATATCTTGGAGTACGTTCAAGACCTACTTTAGTTATATGACAAAAAAGAAATAAGTATAGAATGATAAAAAATAATAATTTAATTTTTTAAATTGATGTCATCTATTAAATAAAAATAAAATTATAAATATAAAAATATAAAAGTAATCTGACTCTTTTGATTTGTATATGGGTAACTCAAAACTTGTGGACTGTGATATGCCCATAATACTGCTGTAAATTGATAAATTTCATAATTCTAAAATAAATTGAAGGATAATTAAAAAATGGAATGATTTAATTATTTTCAATAAGTTTATAACCTTAATGAATTTGTTTATTCAGTATGTTAGATACTATGAGGTATATATATGAAATAGTTAAAATTATAAAATCAAAATTAAATATATCACACTTAATTTATATTTAAATGAATAATATATAATCTTTTAAGTAAGTTTGTACTTTTAAAAAAGCTAATGTTATAACAACAAATATTATGTTTGGGAATACTTGTTTAAAATTAAGTTTGTATGCAGAACAATCATGTCAAGTAAATAATTATGGTTGTAAGATTATATGAGCCTCATAATTTAATTTATTAAAATAAAATAAATTTAATAAATTAAATTTTTAAATAAATATATAATAATATTTAATTTATAAAAATAATAAAATTATTTTTTTATTATTAAGAATAGAATTACCATTGAATACAAAATTATTAAAAAATTCAACAATTATATTTGATGACAAGAATTGTCAAGGTCCATAAAAGGCGGAATGCATTTGGCAATAATTAGCCAAACTATACACGGAACGAGTGCAAATGTCCAAAATGGAAGAAATCAAAACACGCTTTTTGTTTTTCGGGAACTTATCAAAACATGGTTTTAATTAAGCTGAAGTTGATTAGATGATGGTTTGAACCAAATCTAAAAATCTTGATGTCACTTTTACCCTTATTTGAGGCCGTGAAACTCTTCCTGGTGAGTGGTGAGTCGAACTATTCATTAAATGTGCACATGGCCATGAGCTGTTGTTGTCCCTGAACATTAAGTTGGTGTTTTGAAAACCAAATTGGACCAGCGCGGTCTAGCTGGCGCAACGTTGTCGGTCATGTGTTCAAACGTAATCAAAACCAGAAAGAACCGGCCTTAAACCGGCCAATTTTCGGTTAACTGGCAAACTAGATCTGCTTCTAAAGAATTGGAGCTGCACCAAACACGTAAAATTGTCGTTAAATGATAAAACGTGATGCCATGTTTGATTTGACTACCTCACAGCCTGCTATTTTTTTTTTGGAAGTACAGCTTACTATTTTAATTAGAAAGACATAGGTATATAATTTAAGGCGTATTTAAGGGCTGCATCTGAGTTTTGCATAATCGTACAATTGTAAATACTACGATGATTGAAATGGCCTCACGTTAGGCCAGATGGCCAATAATTTATTAAAAAAAAGGTACAATTTTATTTGTCTCTTGAATGCTAAATTTTTTTATTAAAATGAATGACAAGTTATTATATAATACATGCAAAGATTTGAATTTAAATTTAAAATTTAAAATTTTTTTAAGATGAGAACCAATAAAATTGCACAATTATAAATACTGACCTTAATGCTATTCTTTAATGCTGTTAATGTGTAACAGGATATAGCAGTGTCTTTAACGTATGAAAATTTAATTACATATTTAATATGTAAGATGTTCATTTAGAAATTATTGTGCCATTGTTTTTTTTTATTTTTCAGGGACTTCTATCTGAGTTGATGTATTAAAAAAAAAAATTAAGTGAGGCTGAGCTGGAAATCTTCATGTCAAATGCAGCGAATTTGGCAAACCCCGCATTGTTCGCCACATTACTAGGACCCATCCCATCTACAAACTCCAACGTTATAACCAAAAATAATTGATGTCCCATGCTCTACCAGTCATGATCTAATTTATTTATTTTTTCTATTGTGATTTTTTAAATTGGAGGATATATTTTACAAGATAAGGTGCAACTATGTGATAATAAATAAGAAAATTATTTCAAATATACATTATCTACTTAATTATAATTTAATAATTTAATTATTAATCTTTTTGTCAATAATTTATTTTACATTTGATATTATAAAATACATCATACAAACTTGATCTACTTTTAAATATTATTTAATTGATTATTATTGTATACAATATGTTTTTTTTAATCTTTAACTTTTATATAATGCAGTAGATACTACATCACAAAAATATTTTTATCTACTAATAAAAAATATATATTAATCATCTAAACTTTGGAAAAAACCTTATCTAACTTTTTTATTTTATTAAAATATCACTAAAATTGAAAAGAAATATTAATCTATTAGTCTAAAATTTAAACTTAAAATATGATAGTGTGTTTTAAACGAGGTTTTGTTGAGGTTGGGGCTAAATTTGTCTTGTCCGGCGCAAAATAGCTCCCAACCCGCGGCTGACTCATACCGAATTCGGGGGTGGGTCCCCAAAAATAGTTTTGTTCTCCCTCCAACTTCATCTTCCCTTTCATCCTTCTCTGCCTGCGCGTTTTCTGCAGAAGCGGAAGTAAACATCAGATCTCATCCCTCACCGATTTTACGAGGATAAGTCGATTCTTTAGCAGTCTGGGATTGGTCATTTGGGATTGCTCTCTCGGTGGCGGAAGCACCATTGCGGACCAGGTTATGTGCCTTCACTCTATAGCGCAGACAAGATGTTCGACGATTGTTTTAATGTTCTTTTTTCAATTTTGAATCTTTCTTATGAATCTACAATTTATTTTAAGTGGTATTTTTCGCTTCTACGTTGTTTGGGTTTATATCTCAGGAGTAGAGTATTTTATTAAAACCAATGATGGAATTGAGTACAAAGAAAACGTCAGCTGTTGAAGGGTGCATGTTGTAGCAATTATTTCAGAATAAATAAGTGTCTACTCACGTCAGGCTGGCACAGATGGTTTTACTACTTTTTTAATTAGTGGTTTATATTTTATAGGAGAACAGTATAATACCAGCGTGATGATTGTGAGCATAGCATTCAAAGACATTACGATGGTGAAATGACATAATGTGACAAATATAAGGAACGGTGTTGATTCATGAATGATGACAATCAATCACTCAAAAAATTAATAAATATTCACCGAGCGGTTTCACCAATACCAAAATTTTTATTCCTGCCTACTAATCTTATGTAATCACCAGATAATTAATAATCTCCATCTCGGTCATCAGTTATAATCAATTTGGTAGAGAGAGAGGAGGCCGGGGAGTAGCTGCAATAGTCAACGCAGAACTAGTTAGCGAGGAGTAGAAGAAAAGAAAAATGGATAACAACCAACTGGACCAATTCCATCCTACCCTGTTCTCCACTCATCAAACTCATTTCTTACTTGTCACAGTTCTGTATTTCATCAAAACTCTTTATGGAATCTCTCTTATGCTCCTGCATATCTTACCTTTTCCTTTTCCTTCCTGCCATTTCTGCATACTCTTTCTCGGATTATATCAATCCAAATTTCACCGCTTCGTATCTTCAATTCATTGACAACGCAGGCACCTTCTTGTCATCCCACAATGGAACATTCAAGGCTGCTATATATAATCCTGGTAGTCAACATACCAAATTCTATTTGTGTGTCATTCATGCTGCCTCCAACACCATCATTTGGTCTGCTAATCGTAATGCCCCCATCTCCGATTCTGGTACAATGATTTTGAATGACGAAGGGGTTACTATTGTTGATCAAGATGGACATCTCAAATGGTCAACTCCACCGTTGAGATCATCAGTGTACACATTAGCACTAACTGAGATGGGCAATCTCATCCTACTTGATGGTTCCAATAGTTCTCTTTGGGAGAGCTTCCAATATCCGACAGACACAATTGTTATTGGACAGCACTTACCTCTTGGAGCGTTGCTGTCAAGTGCTGTATCAGAGTCTGACTTGTCAACTGGCGATTACATGCTGACAATTACTGCCTCTGATGCAATATTGAAATGGCATGGACAGACTTACTGGAAATTGTCAATGACTACAGAGGCCTATAAGAATTCAAATTTTATGGTGGAATACATGGCGATAAACAGAACAGGTCTTTATCTCTTTGGAAGTGATGGAGCAGCAACTGTGTTTCAGGTGGATTTGCCTCTGGCTAATTTCCGAATTGCCAAATTGACTCCCCCTGGTGAGTTAACTGTCCAAAGCTTTTCTGGTACTGACTGGAAGCAGGAATTTGTGGGGCCTGATGATAGTTGCCAAGTTCCCTTTGTTTGTGATGAAATGGGATTATGTACTCATGACACTACGTCCTCTGTACCTATTTGCTCTTGTCCTCCAAACTTCCATGTGGGCTCAGTTAATTTTTCTGGTTGCGTGCCAAGCGATAGTTCTTATTCTTTGCCACTTGCTTGTAATTCAACTGTTTATGATAGTCAACTAAATTCTTCAGCTATTACATATTTGAATCTTGGGTATGGTCAAAATTACTTTGGCAATATCTATTCTGATCCAGTAAGTTATGGAGTGAACTTATCTGCCTGCCAAGATTTGTGTTCCAGGAACTGTTCTTGCTTGGGAATTTTCTATAAAAATACATCTGGTTCTTGCTACATGCTTGAAAAGGAATTGGGGTCCCTTATGTCACGCAACGATGGGGAAAGTAACCTGTTGGGCTACATTAAAGCTGTTGTTGTATCTACCACAACTGATGACGATTCTGATGATGATCATACTTCTCAAAAACAGGCGTTTCCTGTGGCTGCTCTGGTGCTGTTACCTATTACTGTATTCATTCTCTTTATGGTTCTAGGTTTTTTCTGGTGGAGAAGATTGAAACTCTCTAAGACGAAAGACATAAAGTTAGGTAAATTCAACTCACATTCTTCAGGGGACCTGGATGCCTTCTACATTCCAGGCTTACCTAAAAAGTTTGATTATGAAGAACTTGAGGAGGCTACTGATAATTTTGGGACTCTAATCGGGTCAGGTGGGTTTGGTGCCGTGTACAAGGGTGTACTGCCTGATAAGACTGTTGTGGCAGTGAAGAAAATAGCCAACATAGGCATTCAAGGGAAAAAAGATTTCTGCACCGAGATTGCAGTCATTGGAAATATTCACCATGTTAATTTGGTCAGACTGAAAGGCTTTTGTGCTCATGGGAGACACCGCCTGTTGGTTTATGAGTATATGAATCGTGGCTCCCTGGATCGCACTCTCTTTGGTGGTGGGCCAGTATTAGAATGGCAGGAGAGGTTTGATGTAGCACTTGGAACAGCCCGTGGACTTGCCTACCTTCACAGTGGTTGTGAGCTAAAGATTATTCATTGTGATATCAAACCCGAGAATATCCTTCTGCACGATCACTTCCAGGCTAAGATCTCTGATTTTGGGCTGTCAAAACTCCTTAGCCCTGAGCAGTCTGGTTTATTCACAACAATGAGAGGCACCCGTGGTTATCTTGCTCCAGAGTGGCTTACAAATTCGGCAATCTCAGAAAACACTGATGTCTATAGTTTTGGAATGGTACTACTTGAACTGGTCAGTGGAAGAAAAAATTGTTCCGTAAGGTCACAAAGCCATAACATGGATGACAGTAACAGCGGTGGCCATTCATCAGCATCATCAACGACAGAATTGGTGTATTTTCCACTATTTGCTTTAGAAATGCATGAGCAGGGTAGGTACATGGAGTTGGCTGACCCAAGGCTAGAAGGGCGTGTTACAAATGAGGAGGTGGAAAAACTAGTGCGTGTTGCCTTGTGTTGTGTTCAAGAAGAACCAGCTCTTAGGCCAAACATGGTTACTGTTGTCAGTATGTTGGAAGGCGGGATTCCACTTGCTCAGCCCCGGGTTGAATCTTTGAACTTCTTGCGCTTTTATGGGCGTAGGTTTACAGAAGCTTCCATGATAGCCGAGGAAAATGAGTATGGCTCTATGATGCATCGACGAACAAATAATTCTACATCTACAACAAGCGGTTCACAAACTGGTTTTTCTTACATTTCTTAACAAAATATCTCAGGGCCAAGATGAGGTCTACTGTAAGGGCCTTATAGCTTGTGTTAGTTTTCGTGCATCAGAATGTAAATGCTGCCTTTTGAACCTTGAAAATGAGTTGTTAGTTATAGTCTCTCTAAATTAGATCCTCCTGTATGGTGGATAACCTCTACATGGACTTCGTTTTAAGCATATAATAGGAGTTTTATATTATGTTACTCACATGTTGATTTAGATACTGTAATTAAATTATTCTCATCTGAAATTTCATTATATTATCATCAAATCTAGTGTATTCAGTCTATGACGGGAAAATGCTAAGATGTGTCTGCAAGACTGTATTTGTGCTGTTTGTAATTAATTTCATACATGTTTCTATGTAGGTCCTCTTTTCATCTACTTTACTAAATCAAGCTCATAATTGTACTCGTTCTTCCAATGCACTGGAATTGCAAAGTTAAACTTAAATCTTCTTCCTTGTACTTATGTTGCAAGTCTCTTAAAGTTGCTTTGGTTTCTTGAATCATCCAGAGTATTTGTACTCTTGGAAGCATCCTTCTCTCCTCAGTCTTCTGGAGGTTGCTATGCTTGCTGGAATTATACCTGCCCCTAAATCAACGTTTCAGGATCCAAGCAAGTTCGCCAGTTTCTAAATTGATCCCTCTTCAGGTAGCTGTTTGTTCGTAATATTTTCATAGTTGATTGAGGTGTCTAATTTAAATGCTTGCAATTCCAAAGTATTCGACTTTTTGAAGTGCTAAATTATTTCATCCCGTATGCATCTGTTTATGATGAAATGTATAAAATCCGTGATAAATAAATGATTACGTGAACTTTGACTTAATCATTTTTATTGGGGACAGATGTTTCGAACTAGAGTACTGATGATAAGAGTACAGGTTGCCTTTTTTGCGGCCCTTTAAATTGTAAAACAATTCCTTGACTTGTATACTTGTGTCCCAGTTCACGCTAGGAAGTTCTTGGACATCTCCAGGCCAAGCTATTTCTTCCACGTAATTACTGTCTAATTACAATAATAAGGAACTTGTTTGATTTCTATTATGGAGAATAGTTTTTTATTTTTAAAAGCAAAAGAATAAAAAACTTGTTTAATAATTTTTTCTCTCTCACTTTTAAAATAATTCTCAAATTTCTGTTTTAAAAATAAGAAGTGCAAAACATTTCTCGCTTGCTTTTGTTTTGGGATGCCTTGTTTTCACCGTAGTATACTTGTAATTAGATAGTTTCATTATTCATTAATGTCAATATGATAATAGCCCAACTTTCTCTTCCTTGATTCTCCCACCCAGCATGCCTGTACTTTCTCATTCGCGCCTCTATTCCCACATTTAGAAATTCAGCTGAAGCAGCGATTTATAACCCCTCCTATTTTGAAGAAATTAGGCCCATATGAATTAAAACACCGAAAGATTTGTGACTTGAGTAAAAATACCTCTACTTTATTCAAAAAGAAAAAGAAATTCAGCTGATGCAGTGGTAAAAACAAAACCTTTGATAAGAACCTGAGGTTTGTATGCCGCTCTTCTTCTGAAAAAACCAAATTGAAATGAACGCCATTTGTCACATTAGCTTCCCTTTGTACAGAAATGTTACCGGGTAGAAAACGTCTACTACCCGCATTAGAAATCAGATCTAACTAGTTTAAAATAGCTGGAATATTTAAAATATAAATACAAAAAATTGAAAACATGCAAAAGAAGACAGCTTACAAAATAGTTATCTAATTAGAAGCTGGTACAATAATATATATGCGTTAAAGTGCTTCCAAAATTGTTAAGATTCTAGAGCTTCTTGTCGTGGAACCTTAAGTTCGGAAGAATGTGAAATGGGCAATGCTCCAAATCACCGTGAAAACGAAGGAGACGAATAAATGGAGAAAAAGAGAAGCTATTGGCTGTGGATTACCTTCATAATATGAAACAGAGCGTACCCCACCAGCTGGGAGCTTCAAGACGATGAAATGAAACAGAAGGGGGAGAAGGACAACACGGAAGGGAAGTAGCCTTTTGGTACTCTGAAATACGCAGACAAGACTTGGAAGATTCTAGAGCAACCCCCTCTGTTTCATAGGAACTTGATCGAATTTATCGTTGATGGTGTTCCTTGGCGAAGGATAAAGTGAAGCATGCAATTAAAAAATAAGGAAATAATCACATGTTGTTTAAAATAAGTTTCTTATTATTTTTTAAAATTAATTTTAAAATTTACATCCAAACAAAGTTTATTGTATTTTTATTTTAAAATTTATTATTAAAATAATGTTATAAAATTATTTCAAAAAATAAAAAAATAAAAAACACTTTAGATCAGACTAGAGTCTTATTTCTCCCTCACAATTCTTGAATGTATACAGCGGCTCTGCTTCGATGGCTTGCCGTTGAAATCGAATAATGTTATCAGTAAGTGTCGAGAGAAAAAAAAAAATTTAAGTAAAAGAAAAATTAAGAAATAAAATATTATATGAATTTATATTTTTTTAATTTATATAAATATCAGCATATGTTAAAATCTATCAATTTTACATTTTTGGTTGCGACTCTGTCAGATACCAATGTCAAGGTGCGGTATTCTCAATTCCATTTCGTTTTTGAATCCCCATGAATGTTTCCGTTTGCCTATGTACTACAATTAGTATGTTCAATTTAATGAATACGTTGGTAACCGCGCAATTTATTCTAATGGGAAACAGCAAACGTGAAGACACGCTAGCTTTTAAAGCAAATTCGTTACAGCACAAATTTCCCCAGCACCAGAAAAGGCACTCGGTTTAGTGCTCATCCCACGTGGGAAAGAAATACTAGGGTTAGGGTAGGTACATTTGGTACTGATCCCTAGAACCATAATCGATTATTATTTTGAGAACATACCCTATGTATGGTTCTCGTTGTAGAAGTTAAGATCATAAAGACAACGATACAAGAATTGCAATAATATATAGATTCTGTCTTTTCTCCCTCTCTATTGTGGAAGCTTATTGAATTTGCGGTGGCGGTACTCCGCGAAGGTTTTAGTTGAAAATTTGGCAGGGTTTTGATCGTTCACGAGCGGCGGAAGAGGTCCAATCACAGCCTCATGTGGAGGCACAATGAATACTGCCCATGACATGCGCATACGCTCTTTGTTCACCAAGCTTCTGTGTAAAACACTCTTATACTTCCCATTGCTCAGCACCTAATGCAATTCACCAAAAGCTTTTCTAAATTGGAGAATATTAAGGAATTAAATGAAAATTGGCAACGAATATAGATGGCCTACTGTGTCTGTAACACTAGACAAACCCATTTCCATAAATGTGTAAACAATAAAATATTCAGCCAGGCCGCAGGACGTTACCTCAAGTTGATCACCGACATGTACCAACAGTGCATCCTGCAGATAATCAACGGCGACCCAGTTGTCGTCTTTCCAAACCTGGAGACCCGGAACGTCGTTGGGGACAAGGAGGGTCAGGGCAGACATGTCCGTGTGAGGCTCCACTCCCAATGCTAGTTCCGGTTGCGGGCACGGTGGATACATATTTATTTTCATTTCTAGCTCTATTTGTTCTCCTCCTAAGCTCTTCTGCAATGTGCTCTCCTCCACGCCCAGCCCTTCTGACAGAATCTCCAACACTTTCTCTGTTGTCCTTAACATTTCCTTATTGTATTCTTCTGTCACTTCCCTGTCACGTACAAATTATATGTTTGAATCTAGCTCAGCCCTTCTTGTTACATGTTTGAGAAAAGCTAATTTTACAAAAATCTCACAAAATTCATAATGATGCATAAAATCAGTTGAGAATATAATTTTGACTTGATCCTAACAATAAAAGATTACAATTAACTATTAAATTAATTGAATTTAATGAAAAAATTTAACGTTTCTGAGAACAGAGGAACCCTAATGCTTAATCACGTTACTACCTGTAGGAAGGGGGGTTCTTGGGCCACATATCGAAGTTGACCTTAGAAGGAGGAGCCATGATGTGAAAATAATAGTCAATCCACTCCACCTTCTGTTCGAGGTTTTTGGTCATCTTAGTGCCATAACCTTCAAAGCTACCGGTGGAAGGGTCATTTGCATAGGCCTCTTTTTCCTTCTGAGGGAGGGCGAAGAACTCCTGACCTACCTCCTGCAACCGTTGGATCAACGATGGGGATATACCGTGATCCGTGATGAGGAAGAACCCCCACTCGGAGCTGGCTTTGGCCATTTCCTTAACCACAGTATCATGTGGCTGAGAAAGTGAGATAACAGGCACCGTCACACCCTCCACCGCTTTGGTATTCTCCGGCCGTTCGTCCGCCGGCCGGATGAACTGGGCTGGAAGCTCCTTCAGCTGGCCGAATGCCAGAGTTTGCACTCTTTCCACTCCCATAGTGACAATCTTTATGAAAATGAAACTGTTTTTTTAATGAGATTTTATAAAGAACAATTTACTGAATAAACAATATGCGTAACATACAAAGAAAGGATAACATATATAGAGATTTCATGGAGCTGTTGAGGCCCTAAAATTTTCTTCACAAGGCTGGCGATTAGCTCCACCTAAAGGGAAAAACGTGCAAGTGCGTGTCCACAGTGATTTCCCCCACCTAACATTCAATGGTACGTACCTGTAGGAATTACTGTTGGTTAATGATGACAAGCTATGAGTAATTATGAGCAGAGGCTATGAGTAATTATGAGCAGATAACACTCGTACCACTAACGCCAAAAACTGAGGTCGAGGAGCGAAGTTGTTTCCACGTTTTTTATCTTTGCTTTATATCCCTGTTTATTATATGAGGAGAAGGAGACAAGACAAGAAATGAGAACAGAGGGATGTGATTGATGTTTTGTTTTTTAAACTACTGCCACGTCAATTCACGTGGATGAAAGCATAAATTTAAAACGTTAAAACATCATTTCTTGAGGCAGAGGGAGTGAATCGTACTGTTCACTCCCTATCTATCACGTTAAGGATAGTGCACATTAAAAATTGTATATTTTTATCTTTATCAACGATTCTTTTTATGCTAAAATGCAAAAAAAAATTTATACGTAGACATTCCTATAAAAAATTTCTTATATTTTTAACTATATAAATTAATAGTATTATTATATTTTTTAAATATTAAAAATATTATAATATAAAAATAAAATTTAAAAAAGTTATAAAATCAAATTCAATTACTTAAATTAAAATCAAATTTCAATACTATTACATTTTTACATTAGAGTAATTTACACCCTTCATTTTCAATTTATTTAAATTAATGACATAATAAGAAAATTTATTTCAGATTCTTAAATCGGTTCAATAGACCCACCCCCACCCCCCTCCCCCAAAAAAAAAAAAAATCAGCCCTTCGGTAACATCCTTGAGAAAAGGAACAGGCCAGAGTTGGTCATGGCAATCTTCATGCCTACATTTCAGATCCTGACCAGCATTAACTTAATCGTCTTCTATGCTCCAGTGTTGTTTCAGACTGTGGGTTTTGGTGGAGTGCATCTCTCTACCCCTCAGCTTTGACTGGGGGAGTTCTTGCTTTTTCAACATTCATTTCTATTGCAACGGTAGATAGATTGGGCCGAAGAGCTCTTCTTGTTAGTGGCCGAAGACAAACGGCCAAATGAAGAGATGTTTCTAGCTTTCATAATTCTAGCATGAAGATACTGCATTTGCTCCCCAAGATCATACGTTGAACTGGTTTTGTCCTTCTTCAAGGACTCGCCATCAAGTTAAGGCCTTGTTTTTTTTTTTTTTTTCTCTCTGAAAATTAGGGAATAGAACAAGAAAATATCAAGATCTAATACAACGAAGATAAGCAACTTCCATCGAGTAATGTTAATTATACAAATTAACAATATCCGAAGACGACGACTAAAAAGCACACATCATTTTTTTATTTTCAATCGATTTAGGATTTGTGTCAAATGAAAAATATTTTTAAATTATATGAAAATAACATTATTATTGAAAATTTTTATAAAAATGAAAAAATTCACAATGCAATCTTGTTAAAAAAAAAAGTTTTTATGGTATAAAATTCCAGAAAGGTAAATAGAACGATAGCTGGTCTTTTGGTCCCAAATGTAAATGGCCGTCCCCAAGAGCCTTCTAGACCGCGCTTTCTCTTTTTATTTTCCAATCACAACGCAACACGTGTACTTAGAATACTTACAGCACCCAATTAAAATTTAGAACCCACCTCTACTGACGGGGAAATTCAATACAAATGCGTCGTGCGTACAACCATTGAAGACGCATCGCTGCGGTCTCGGTCTCTCTTCATAGTCAATACCATCAATTCCTCTTCGATCGCCCAAGACCTGAACTGAAGAATCTCCCATGGCTTACGTTGAGCGAGGTATCTTCCCCTTCTCTCTCAATTTTGGTTCTTTGTTTGATTGCTGAATAGAATCATCAATCTCCGTATGCCCAATAATAATAATAAAATTATAATGCAAATGGTTAATTGGAGCCACAATCTTGATCTTTGGCGGAGATTACCTGTTCTTTCCCATTGATTGCGATGTAGGTAGATGTCATAGGATTCGGTAGTATGTTGGTTGTGTATGGCCACCGAATTTAACATTAAGATGCTGTTCTGATGCTATTGATTGGGATATTTTCATTAGGGTTCATCTTGTTGATTTGTCACAACTTTTTCTGGTTCTGATGATTGATCTGACTCTATGATTTTCTTCCATATGCATGAGAAGTATGGTTAGAAATGTGTTTTTATATATGATGCTTTGGTTCTTAAGGTTGAAACTATCTTTGCTTTGGTTCCTTGTTATTATTAAAATTTAAAATCAATAAACTATCTTTGCTTTAAATTGATGCCTGTTCTTTTGTAGTATATGTACTTAAACACCAGAAGCAGTAGTCCTCTTTAGCTTATGGGAGCTCACCTTTTTTAATTTTTTGTTGGTCTCCTTGGGTTTTAATGTTCTTATTAAGTCGAAGATTTGAAAGTACTATGGATCAGTGCTACCATTTATACCAGTGAAGTTATGTTTGGATGGTAGGTTCTTGGTGGGGAAGGGGGATTTTAATCATATTCTTCTTGTGCATATAAATGGGATTTGCACATATGTCACATATCACTTTGGCAATCCTAAGATTAGAATTTGTAATTGCTCTTGAAGTAGGTGATTTTTTTAGTCTACATCAATAATATCAAGTCACCAAATATTTGTGACCTTGTATGAAAGATACAGGTAAATTTTATCTAAACAATTAAAAGAATATACACATTATTTTATCTATATGCGATAAAAACATTTTTTTATTGAACTTAAGGGACTTAATTTTGTTGATTTAGAGTAAAAAAAAAAAACTATTGATCTAGTATTAACAAAGCATTAATTTGAATGGCAGAGCAGAATTTAATGAAAGTTTGGTTTGTGTATGTTTTTAATATATCTTAAGGGAATTTGTGTAGGTCTTCAAAATCAACTCCATTTGTGTAATAAAGGCAAAATGTAAGAGAGGTTAGAATAATTTACTCTAATTTTTATAAATCTTGAGTAACAGTCTAACCTAGGAAATAGAGGCATCAAAATGCGTTGGGTAAGGCGGGAGTGGTTTACATTTTGGTGATCCGCCTAAATTTCAAGTTGGCCTGCCACTATTAAAATGCGGGATGGGTCAGGCTACCCACTTTGACATTATTGGCCAAGACTGCCTTTTAGCTTTTTCTTATTCCATCCTGTGTGTTCTGTTTTTAAATTATAATCTACTAGTTTAGGTTGCTGTCTAGTTCTTGGTCAGGGTGTGGCTTCAGGATTCTACCACTTCTATTTATTTATGTATAGTCAATGAAAATTATAATCTTATCTAGACCCTCTGATTTTCTCATATGGGCCACATGTTGAGTTGCTTGACAATCTCTTTGATAGGACTAGTGATGATTGGATATTATAATAACAATAATAACAGAGCTTTATCCTACTGGTGAGGTTGGCTACATAGATTAAACGATATCATTGTGTTTTATCTGAAACCAAGTTTTCAGAAATATCATTTAACAAGAGGTCTCTTTTAACAATTTCTGCAAGTGTCCTCTTTAGCCATCTTCTACATCTTTTTATTGAATTAAAAATTCACTTTTTTTACTGAAGCCTTTAGTGGTCTCATTTGCACATGCTTAAACTACCTTAAACGAGTATATGTCATTTTTTCCTTAGTAGATGGCACACAAATTCTCTATCGGATATAATCATTTCGAATTTTATTCTTTTTTGTATATCCACTCATCCATTTCAATATTTTCATCTCAATCACCCCACCTTTTGCTCTTATTGACCTTTTAAAACTCAACACTCACTACCATATAACATAGTTAGTCTTATAGCAATTAAATAAAATTTTTCTTTTAACTTACTAGATATTTTACGATCACAAATGACTTCTGAAGCATTCTTCCATTTTGTCCACCCCGCTTGAATTTTGAGTGACATCGTATCAATCTCTCCATCACTTTGTAAAATTAATCCGAGATATCAAAACCTTAACGCCTGTGATATAATGTGCTACATAATTTTCACTTTCAAATCATTGTTTGCTCGTCTCTTATAAATTTGCACTTCATATCCTTTGTCTTACTCTTGCTTAAACAGAATCCTTTTGATTCCAATGCTTCTCTCTACATCTCCAATTTTTACTTAACATCCTTTCTTAACTCATCTATTAGGACTATATCATCCACAAAAAGCATGCATTTTGGGACTGCATCTTAGAGGTATCCAATAAGTACATCCAACATTAAGGTGAATAAGTATGAACTTAAGGATGATCTTTGATGCAAACCAATGCTTATGGGAAAATCTTCTATTACTCCTCCCCGAGTTCTCACATTTATTGTTGCCCCATCATACAAAAGTATGCATTACTAGTGATGATTGGATATTAATTGGTAATGTTTGAATAGACAGTTCAGTTGCTGTTCATTTTTCTGTGAAGTCTGTTGTTAGTTCACTTAATGCTAAAATTTGATCTATGACTCTGACTTATGCAATGATATCTGATTGAATTGGTATGATTTGCAACTGGAAGCTGTTCTGTTTATTCGATGGAGAAGGCATTTTTTTTGTGCAGTTATAAACTTTCTAACATTTCTTATCTAAACAACCATATCAAGGGATTGCGTAGATATTATGATGTAGAAAGAGGAGAGATTTTCACCTATCATTTTAAGTAATCATGAGCTGCTACAAGACCTTCTGTTTGCCAATGAATACTGCTGATTCAGCTTATATTCTTTTCTTTCTTATTTTTTTGCGGAGTCTTCATTTTCACTTGTCTCTTAACTGTTTCCATGACCTGGTTAAGAAGATTCTGAGTATAATCGTGCAGCATCTCATGTCTAATGTGTAGCCACTAGCCAGAAATTGCTATGTGGCTTTTTTCCTGGGCCTTGCTGCATGATTATAATCATTAGAGAGCGTTGGTGCCTGAAAGTCTCATGTAATTTTAGGGCTTCATGCAATACTGATGTAGATAAATATCTGTATAAGCTGGCTTCATTTTGGTTCACAACAGTTTTTAGTGGAGTCCAAAATAAATGTTCTGTAGATGCTTTCGTTATGGACATTACAAAATGACAATGCGGATTACTTAATATCTAAAATGTCTAATGTCTGGCTTCTTTGATTCCTCCACAGGGGACTACTTGATACCTATGGCTCCATTTTGATATGTAACAGTTTTCATATTTTGTGTGATGAGTCCAACCAAAACCATGTCGTAGATTTTTGTTTCTTTGAGAAAGCAGAAAGTGATCTCACTATGAACTTTATACTATATTGTGCAGGTGTTGTAAAATCGAAGCGATCAATATGGCGGCTTAAAACAATCACTGATTTTTTCTGGGCCATTGTTAACTTCATAGGCGTATTTTTTGCCACTATGTTTTCGGTAATATTTATAACGTTCTTGACTGTTACGTAGGAATTTCTTGGGGATCGTTTTGCCTCAAATAGATGTTTGCTGATGATGTTATTATCCCCTTAGATGGAAAAATCAGATGCCTACAGGAAAGGTTCTGGTTCTGGTAAGAAATGGGATGGCGGTGCTCCTGGAGGTCCTGGCGGGGGACCATATGGTGGTGGTGGTCCACGGGGCCCTCCTCGTGGCGGTCTTGACAATGTTCGTGGGCTAGACAGTGTTAGGGGCGACCATAGTAAGTTCATATTATCTCACAATCCTCCTTATAGAATGTCTCTGCTGTTATTATAATTTTTCTTGATCTAATCATTTCTCATTTTTACCCAATTGAACTTTCAGGTGCACTGCCTGCCTGCGGTTCGTGCTGTGGCTAAGCGTGAGAAATCTCCTTTCTTCTTGCACGATTTGTGAATGTATTTGGCATTTAACTGGTGAAAAATGTGACTGACAATACAGCAGTCGAAGTTTATGTGTGCGTAAGTTGAAATATAAAAAACTATTGGCTCTCCTTGTTGCTAGCTTGTTTCGGCCAGCGTTTTACATAAAAAAACTCTACCAAGTGTGGTTGTCTTTACATGCATCTTTCTCTGTTTTATTAACGAGTAAACACACGAGTGAGTTAGATTTTTTAAGTATGCAATTTTGAGTTTGATTCATGTCGTGTATATGAAAAGAGTTTTGGTGAGAGAAGTCATTTATTTTAGTAATTTTTCTGTCTCAAAAAAGATTAATCTCTGATTATTGATTGAGAAATATCTTGAATTTATCCTAAAAAAACAAAAAAAAAAACACAAGCAAGCTAATTTATGGAGTTGCTTAAAAATGTCAGAAATGTAACCTGAAAGGAGTGACTATTTTCAGATTTGCTTGACGAAATGAAAAATTAATGGGCCATATTCTATTGCATTTGCATCTGATTAGTTGAATAAATTATTTGAACTACTCTTTTTTGGGGTCTTTTAAGTTATTAAGATTCAACGTACCCATCATGGCACAAATTTAATATTATTATTTATTTTAAAATTTTAAAATATTAATTTTTATAAATTAAATTATAAATATATCAGATATAATGATATAATTTTAATTTTAGGAGTATCTGATGAGAGTTTGATTTCCCATTTTTCTCCTGCCACTTAAGTAGTGCTTGACAACAAAAGCGTTGATGATTCCCGGCGCATATGGGTCTGGGCAAAAATAAAACGAAACCAACTTTATTTTAGGGAAATTTAGGTATTTTTTAATCAATAATTAAAGATTAATTTTTTAAAATAAAAAAAATTAAAATAAGTATAATTTTTTTAATAAATATAAAATTAAATTTAAAATAATATATTTAAAAAATTTAATTATTTATCAGTTATATCAAACTTTGTTGATGAAAAGAGCCTTTGATTTATAATTAATGTTACGCGGTGCCTATTTTATTACATGGTCTTCAAGGTCATTTTGTTCTCCCGTAACATCCTCTATTTTATTAATGCTTCCGGCCCACTTTTATTCCTGGACATCAAGTTTGAATGTTTAATATTCAAAATTAATTGCTTGAATCAGTCCGAAAGAGATGGTCAAATGTCAATGATCTGCTCGCCGTTGCCTAATTTGGTCTCTTCCAGGGTTGGTTCACATACGAGTCACTGTTACAATATTTTATGTCTCCAGGTGTTTGTGTTTAGGCATCAAAAGGGTGGGAAATTACGTCCAATAATCAAACACTAATTTCAACTAATCCTAATCAAAATACAAAAAATGTGGATTAGGTATGTGACACTGTGCTACTTATATTAAAGATTATATACTATATTGTTAATCAATTATGTCATTGTGACTAATAACATCCATTTTGATTTTATTCAAGCTCTACCATCTTTTAATGATCTTGGCATTGGTAAAGCTTTCCTCCATATAAAGTGACTAAATACTCACATAATTTACCTGTTAAATTTATTAAATTTTTAATTTAATTTATAAAATTTAATAAAATAAAAATTAATAAAAATAAAAATGTTCTAGCATTTTTTAACTCTTTATTGCTTCTGGTTTGACAAGAAGATTGATGGATTGTTTACAATAGGTCTAATATAGTGGACCTATTCAACTCTATTTTAATAATTCAAAATATATATTCATGACACGATGAAACTGTGCAACATAATTATTACAAACAAAGCTAGCGGTACACCACAATTCAAGCCGCAAAATAAGTTAATTGGACATTTTCTGGTCCGCTGACTCTTTATTGGTTATTTGAAAGAGATCATGATCGGGTGGTCGGATGGATTTGCTCATTTTATTGAGAGGCGTACATTCATGGATGTTGAACGTGGGGGTGTGTTGATTGGGTTAGAACTCGCCTGGCCAAAGGCTTTCGCAAAATTATAGTTGAAAGTAATTCATCAGTAATTATTATGGTGCTTATCAATCGTAATAATGCTGCTCGTAGAAAACCTCGCATTGTAGCAGGTATTCAAGCTTGACTTTAACAAAATTGGAATATTCAGTTTCGCCCATACCTACCAGGAAGAGACTTTTTGTGCTGATTGACTGGATAAACCTTGCAGTCAGCAATGGAGGAAGCTTTCACCAAATGCCACTGGGGCTATAGTTACTTTTCTTTGCGATTCTCTTTCGAATTAGTGGATTTAGATGTGTTAATTCGTGGTAGTTTCTTGTTGTTTTGGCCTTTAGCCCCTTTCTTCCACCAAAAAAGTGTCAAAGAATGACCATATCAACGAAACTGAAAAGAAACTCCAATGGGCGGAACTAAGAGTGACAACAACCCATGCGTCTTCAACTCTTTGCCCCTTACCCATCCTCACATTTCCAGTCTGCTAATACATTCGTTCAATTTATAAATGATAGATATAGTTTTACGACAACATTATTTTCATGGCAATTGGAATGTATCCTCATAGTTACCTGTACTCATGATCACAAGTATTCGTTTTTGTAAAATTACTTTCTTTATAATTTAGATGTCAGATTACTTTTCGCTTTAATATTTTAATAAATATAATAATTTTTACCATCAATATTAATAATTACTTATTTACAATTTTCTGGCTAAATCCTATATTTTTTGCACATTATGGGGAGCTGAAGATAGTCGTCCAAGAGCAAAATTTTATTATAACAAAAAGCAAAATTAAAACGGCTATAGTTACTTTTCTTTGTGTTTTAACTACCAAATTATCAATAGCTTGTTGTCGCTAATCAAATTGAGGAGCAGCAAAAAACAACCAAAGAGTTGAGGAAAAACAAAACGACGCAATTTTCTATTGTGGCTTTCAGGCGACACCAAATCTTACCTACTTACTTTCTTTCTTTCTTTCTTTCTTTCTTTCTTTTTTTTTTATACAGCAAAAAGTGGGAATTATTATTGATTAGAAGCCCAAATGGCATTCTTCGAAGCAAGATAGACAATATATGAATTCTTTTTTAGTTATATAAGACTTCACATTGTCAAGTGGAGAGCAAAAGAAGTGAGATTCAAACTTATACCATAACAAGTTTTGTTAATATTATGTGCCAATAAACCCAGGGGCTCTTAGCAGCCATTATACGATTTTTAATTGACTAGCTGTCGGCAGTTTTCTTCACAGAATCTCCAGCAGAGCGTCTTGCCGGTGCTCATCCGAAGATGCTTAAGAAGTACAATTAAAATAATTTAAATTATTTTAATGAAAACTTTTATAAAATTCAATGTTAAGAAACACAAGGATTATGTTTATTGTAATCTGAATAAGATGCCTGAGTGATTTTACTTAATTAATTAGTGGCTGGAAGCTGCAGTAATATTAATTAATTGGACAGGCCTCCCCTTTATGCCTTGGTGGTTGTTGGTTTAATTTGCCAACTACAACAGTTGGGATTCACCAAAACATTAAACGACGTAAACAAGTGATTCACAGTTTAGTCAAGCGTCTAGGGCCAGAAAGAGTTAGGTTCTTTTCGGTTCCTGTGTAGCCTTCTGTGTCCGGGCTTTTACCTCCATTGCCCAACCAAAAACAAAAAAGCCACGTTTGAGCATTGACAAGTTTGATAAAATTAGAGTCAAAGTTATTTAAGCGAGTGGATTAATTTGAGTGAAAAAAATTTTAATATTTTAAATAAATTATTTTTAATTTAAATTTTACATATAAATTTTTTTTAAAAGATTCTCAATTAAATATTTAATTATATTTAAAAACATTAATATTTATCTTTTAAATAGAAGATGGTTAAAGAGAAATAAAAAAGAAAAATCAGAGTCAAGCTTACGCATCATCTTTGAAATCAAGCTTGGCTGATTTGAATGGGCAATTTTTGACTTGAAACCATCCCCGTCAAAACCTGGCTTGGCCACCTTTATTCCGCGTGTTCCCCCTATTTTCACGAATTAAATATATTAAATATTTATATCTCATCTCGCTGCTATATTTATTAAATCTGCCACGTTACGGTATTCCACGCCTATGTGCCGTTCGCCTTCAATTAAGGAAAATGAATGTGAGTGGGGGCGATTCTTTATTAATAGTTTAGATTAAAATTTTATAATTTAATTTATAAAAATTAATAAATTTAGTAATTTAAATTTTTAAATAAATATTTAATAAAAATTTAACTTATAAAAATAAAAAAAATATTCTTTTAATCTTTGTTGAGTTGTTGGGTCTAACGAAAACAAAATAACAATAGGGTGAAGCGGCGAACGCGCGGAATAACCAAAAAGCCAAAGTTCAAACCAGCAGCCGCCAGGAAAAGAACCAGAAAATATCGGATTGGAGTTGTATGCTGTTAAGAAAAAAAAAATGTAAGAGAGAGAGAAATAAAAAATAATAAACGAGATAAAATTTATATACTCAACTAAAGAGAAAGATTATAAAAAATTATCAAATTAAAAAAATTCATGCTCAAAAATAATAATATGACTGTAAATTGTTGACTGGTGTTCTAAATCTTGTTATTTTTATATATGAGATGTGTATTAAAATTATAATTTTTAAAAATATTATATAGTATTTTTAAAATATTACATAATATTTTAAAAAATATATAAATAAAAAACTTTATATTTTCCTTATGATATACTGCAATCAGATAAATGAAACAACCTTATCTTAAACGTTTACAGCATACGTTGTAAAATTCAACAAAAGCAGCACACAAAATCTAAAATATCACTTCGCTCTACCAACTTCAAGTCCCTACCCGTCACACGAAATAGTCAAACTACCAATTCTAAATTTATTACGATTGGCTTCTTTAATGCATGCCACCAACCATTAATTTCTTTTCCTTTTTCTTTTTATAAAAAAATTATTTTTTTATTTATAGTCTGACTCAGGCCTGCAGACCATAACAAGTCACACAAAAAATGTTCAACTTCCTCTGCTTGCTTGCGACGTAATTTTTGATCGGCATCTACCACGTGCTTGTCACCGATCTCGTCGTTGTTGCAACTCTTTCTCTATAAATTGGTGCTCCTTTCTACCTCATATATCACTCAAAGCAACCCAGCTAATTAAAGAGAGACTCACACACATATTTTTCTTCTGTAATTTGAGTTGGAAGAGAGAAAAAAGAAAGGAAAAAAAAAAATCAATGGAGGTGATTAGAGTGCAAAACGTAGCCAATTTGTCGAAGGGCCACATCCCTGCAGAGTTCGTGAGGTCAGAGACAGAGCAACCGGGGATCACAACGGTTAAAGGGGTCAGTTTGGAGGTGCCCACCATTGATTTCAGCACCCTAGATGAGGAGAAGCTGATAAATGAGCTTGTGGCAGCTAGTCGAGATTGGGGTATGTACCAAATCGTGAACCATGGCATACCCCATGAGGTCATTGCCAATTTGCAAGCTGTGGGTAGAACATTCTTTGAGCTCCCACAGGAAGAGAAAGAGCTCATTGCTAAGCTTCCTGGCTCCGTGGAAGGTTATGGGACAAGGCTTCAGAAGGAGGTCGAAGGCAAAAAAGGTTGGGTCGACCATTTGTTTCATAAAGTATGGCCACCTTCTTCCATCAACTACCGCTTTTGGCCCAAGAACCCTTCTTCTTACAGGTTTGATATTTATCAATAATGTTATATAAATTCATTTTTTCTTCTTCTTCTTCTTCTTTCTTCTTCATTATTGATATCAAAATCTTGCAAGTTTTATAATTTTCCTTAGATATTACTCTAATGAATTCAAGAACAATACATCACTTAATTACCCCATGGATCTAATAAGGGCAGTACTGATCATAACGAGCAAGACATGCCCAGACACATGCACATATTTGATAGTGTCATGACTCACGGGTTATTGATGAAATTAAGGCGGGAGATAAAATGAAAAGCAAATGTTCTTTGCATGATCATCATTATTTTGGCAAGGGCTCTATTATTAGTGTCATTTACCAATAATTTAATGACCTGCGGGACATTAGGATCTCACATCTTTACACAAAAGCCAGTAGTGTAGAGGATTGGCTGGCCTCCTTTGGTTGATCTTTCCCTCTTGGAGTTCAAATTCATTTGTATCCTCCCACTGGATGTGGACTGCTGGTTATGGGCGATTTGATGAGAGTTGCCTTCCCTAGAAGTTTTGATGAGAGTTGCCTTCCCTAGAAGTGTCAGATGGTAGTAGTTTCTTTTAATTTCAGCCTTGGTATAAAAAAGGAAAAATGAATTGTGGAGTGCAAGAAATGGTACATATTAATGAAGAAAAAACAAAAAGATTATTAATCTATTAAAGAAGGAATAAAAATTTTAATCACCTACCAGACTTGGTTGTTTTCATATTGTACAATGATGGATGAATATAATATGTACATGGTTGTTAATGAATTTGTTGGCACATGGCAGGGAGGCTAATGAGGAATATGTGAAGCATCTACATGGGGTGGTAGAGAAATTGTTCAGGAGTCTGGCAATAGGGTTAGGGCTTGAAGCAGATGAGCTAAGGGAGGCGGCAGGGGGTGATAAGCTGGAGTACCTTCTGAAGATCAACTACTACCCACCTTGCCCACGCCCTGATCTCGCCCTTGGGGTGCCGGCTCACACCGACATGTCCACCTTCACCATTCTTGTCCCCAACGAGGTGCAGGGCCTTCAGGCTTTTAGAGATGGCCATTGGTACGATGTTAAGTACATTCCAAATGCCCTCGTCGTCCACGTCGGTGACCAGATTGAGGTATATACATATCATTCATTGTCTTCACACCTATCCCTCCCCGCTTCATGGTCGTATTTTTTTTTTTAAATAGGCCCATTTTTATAATTAAGATCTTTATGAATAATCATACTAATTTATACACTTAATTAAGGGCTGAATTTAAATAATATATTGGTTAAGTTATTATCATATATGCAAGTCTATGTATTTTGAATCAAGTAAAACGAATATATATATATATATATGTAATATAGAAGAAAATTACATTTCCTATGTTAATTTTTGAAAAAAAAATCTCTTGTTACATAACTTACACATTATTATTTGAATAAACTAAAATTTATTAAATATTTACTTAAAAAATATATATTATTAATTTTATTAAATTTATACATTAAATTATAAAATTTAATAAATTAATTATCAATTTAATATGAATTAATTATTTAATAAGAATTTGTTTTTTCCAAATAAGTCAGTATAAGCTGCCGGCCGCCACATAAAAACTATCAAAGGAAGCAACAAATGTAACAAATTCAATGTTGACTGTGTCATATTTATAGTCTCGAAGGTTGATTGTTGTGTTGAGTTGCACATGCATGTGCAAATACATTGGATAGAACTAGCATTTCAAATATCTGCAAGTTGACTAGTAATTATTGCTAATCAACTTCAATTGAATTTAATCTTGAAACTAGGAAAATGAATGGATACTAAATTGATTTGATGCTAAATATATATAATGGGATGACAGATAATGAGCAATGGGAAATACAAGGCAGTGTATCACAGGACAACAGTGAACAGTGAGAAGACAAGGATGTCATGGCCAGTGTTCTTGGAGCCACCACCGGAGCATATAGTTGGCCCTATCCCAAAGCTCATCAACGACCAGAATCCGGCCAAGTTCAAGACCAAGACATACGGCAACTATGCTTACTGTAAACTAAATAAGATTCCCCAGTGAAAGCAATTTACGAAGGCCATATAACATATTCCATTTGCTTGTCAACCCTGCGCCATATGACAATTTATACAGGATTGGCGGGCATGCAAGAGTTTTATACATGAATAACTGCTATGTATGAGATTTATTCTCATCCTAGTATGCATGTACAAATTTTCAATGCTAATGATAATAATAATAATAATAATAATAAATTATATGAGAATGGTTGGGTCAATAATTTTTTTTAAATAAAGATTAGTTTTGTATTTAATAATAATATAAAAATATATCTTTTAAAAAATCTTAAAAAAACAGTAATTAATTAAATTAATAATAAAGAAAACAATAGAGTAGAATGTCAATCTAAACTGTGCTTACTTTTCTTCATTGCTTACGTACGCATGTAACAAGATAACAATTGATAGTAACCACTTATTGACAATTGTACAGGACAATCCTTTTCCTTTCGTTTTTGAATATATATTTTTAATCTATTCTATTATTTTTATAAATAAAATTTTTATTTAAAATTATTCAATTTAAACTTACTTAATTTTACAAATTTAACTATCAATACTTCATTATAAATTTTACGAGCGATTCATTTGGTGAGCTTTTGCTTTTTGATATTCAAATAGTTGCAAAATTATAGGTGATTGTTGAGCCAATGTGGCATTATGAGCAGTAATCCCAACTGAGCGGATGAATGCACATACATCATTCAGAAAATGACATATATAATTTAATTTATTATATCAATTAAGGTGCATACTTATAATGTCCAATAATCTGTGGTGCGAAACACATACATATTCTTAAAAAGATATAGAGAGCTACTTGAGACTAGTTCAAGTAGTGTTAAGTTTGCCTCCTTTTCTAAAGCTCCAAGTTCGATTCCTTTTTCCCAAATCTACCAAAAATAAAAAAGGCATAGAGAATAGTTTAGTAATTTAAATTATGCTTAATCAGAGTTTAAACAAGTTCTTTAATTCCAATATACAGGCAATCAAATGAAACTCCATACAAAGATTACCCCAATGAAATTTTCGCTTCTTACCCCAGCACAATTTTCTTGAATGTCAAATAACCTATCTTTGGAAGCAAAACATCACTCCAACAAATAGCACCGGTAGCTCACTTGCTTTGACCATGTGGCAGGAAATAGGAATCATGTCTATACCCTTGGACCCGAAACACCCATACTGCACCCTTGATCATGACACACAACGCCTCTATTCCAAAAACCTTTTGCACGCTCATCAATGTTCATAAAGATATATCAGCTTTTAAACACTATATAACAGGCCTAATCTCTGTTTTGATAGAGTTTACTCTTTGAGAATATGAATGACTTCTATTTCTCTGAATTACTGAGTCCTTCCTAGTATAAAAATGTGTTGTGCAAAATTCAACCAAGCTTAGTGTCACTGTCAAGACAAGATTACCTTCATAGCCCACGTGCTAGGCCTCAATGTCAAACCTTCTTGTCCAAACAGGTACACAGTATATTATGATCCCAAGAGAGAAAGAGACACAAATTGTAATCATAGCATAGGCGTATGCCCTCCAGGGATGCTTACTTTCTCTCATTGCATTGAACTCTGCAGCAAAGGTAGAGACGGTACTGAGGCAGCCTATTAGACCAAACTGAATGCCAGCAACGACAGTATCGCAATTCTTGGTGTTCACCTGCATCGAACAGGTTAACACTGGGATCATGACTTCCAAATTGTATTGGCATATGGGAAGAAATGAGTAAAAATTCGAGGACCAAAGTTTTAGTTTTCTCTGACTGAATTACTTTTAGAGAAACTTACGGCATTCTTCACACTAGCAAGTGCAGCCATGACACAGGCAGCAGAAACATTGGCAATTAAAGTCCCAAATGGAATCCATTTCAACGATCCTGCCCTTCCTAATCCACGTCCATTGAGCCGCGCTAAGAACCACCTAATCCAGACACCTAGAGGTCCAACCATGCAAGCAAACCACAACTGAGCCGCACTGCCACCATGCTTGAATTCAGCCTTCACCAATGCACCACTGACGCCCCATAATATGCTCAAAATCACCAATAGCACCACCATAACCACCAACTGACGCTTGCAGCTGTCCACCTTCCAGTTAATCTTTGAGCTACCACTTCCTAAAGTTATCTGTAGCCAGTTCAGAAACCACCTGAAACCCTTAGCTGTCTCAACCCCAAAGATGATGGAGAAGGCAACAAGAAACAAGCCTGGAAAGTTCCAATTTTTGAAAAAGTTCATCTTACTAATTGAGCCATGCATGCTGAGATAAAACTGAAATTCTACTTACTAACATAGGATCAGATTGCAATAAAAAGGTCCATCAGGTGAAAGCTATAAATGAGAAGCCTACACCTCTAAAACACCCTTATTAATGGCCCTGAAATACCTATCAGAAAGCCAAGCGCAGCAAAGAGCCAGTGTCCAGAAGCACTAAGGTCAAGCATTTTCTGGTTCCAACCGCTGAAAGTTGTAAGACTCCCTAAGTAACCAGTTGTTATTGCTATGGCTAGATGCTCTGACACCTGAGATATGTCTCCTTTGAATACAACACCAAACCATCCCATGAAAAAAGAACCAACCTAGGGGAATTTGTAGAATATTTACATCAGCACATTATTAAAATCAACTTCCCAATGGATGAACTTGAACATGAACTTAAAAGTAATTTAGCAGCAAGGTTAAAAATTCTATCAGATTGATTGCATTCATTAAAGCAAAAGTCAAAACCATTTTGCAGTTGTGCAAGTAGCCATTGAGGATTTTATAAGTGTGCAACAGATATGAAGCAGCCCCTGCTCTGCTATCAATGTAGGAATAACTACTTCAGACCGATCAGAACCAATTATAAAAGTAACCACATCAACCCTTTAAGCTTAGAATCGCTTGTATTATAGACTATATCTTCTTGGAAATTGCCTACCTACTTTTTTTTTATTAGTAGAAATGCAATAGTGATGAAGAATTTGAAATACAGGATGCTAGTAATCATGTTACCAAAATAATACGATTAAAGTTCTATTTACTATCGGCCTAGGAATTTTAGAATCCATTATTGGGCGCTTAACTGTCCAATGGTTGCAGCAGAATACAACTAAATAATTGTGTAAACACCATAATCTGTATCTTTTTGGTGCCATGATTCTCTTTTACATTGTCATTTCTTCCCATCTAGCAAAACACAACCAAGCTATCAACATTTAATTTTTCTTCTTTCTGAAAACTTCGAATTTGTAGCACATAAGATTTTATGTGTTTGTACAAAGAGTCCTAAAAACTTTTTTTTGATAAAATGTAATGGCGTTGTTTGATCTGTGTAACCAATTCTAAATAATGAAATAAGATTTTGTTTGTTGTTGTTATATGTATTGAAGACAAGAAAATTTAGGAGGAGAAACAAACCATATTAGAAGGCAAGTCAAGGTAAAGAATAGTTTGGTCGCTTGTTACACCTGTAACACCAGGGCCAAATAACTTCTGAAGTAAGTACCTGGTTAGGACCTGCATATTTATTATGAGTAAATAACAAGTAGTGTATTAGAAATTAGAATGTTGCTGATAATTACTTGCCTTAACATGAAATTGACAAGAAAAAAGGATACCTTAGTGGCAATTGTGCTTGACCTATAAAGGATAACTTTCTCTCGGTGCTAATCAGTAATTGCAACTAAAAATTGCCATGAACTCTATATGCATGAACCACACCAGAAACACATATAATTAATCATTTATCTCCTACAGTGGAGAAAAATTTTGTATCTCTAACATTGTTCTGCAACTTCCTAAGGATGAAACAAAGGTAGCATGCCAAAAAATAAATAAATAAAGATATTGTGCTGGTAGAAAAATCAAGCATCTGCCTATGCATAATAAATGATAATTAACTTTATAAACATGGAGCTGCTAGAATGCAAGTTGCTTATGAATATAAGAACAGGAAGAAACAGATAAGAGCTTGGCTTAACTTAATTCATGCTATTTCAAAAACTAGTTGTTTAGACTCAGTTTGAGTGAATATGTCTTAACAAAAAAATTGAGTCAATGTGTAAAAGAATAAGTTCTAAATGCTCATGGTCAAAGATTAATAATAGGCTCATTACCCCAAGAATTCCAAAAACAGCCAAATGAATCAAGCATGAAACATAGTCAAGTAACTCCCGCCACCTTTTAAAAGGTTCCTGAAAGTACAAAAAACAGAATTTGCGTTATTAGATCAAGAGGGAATTGAAATTATGTTGAACTGTCCAAAAGTCTAGACTTCATGGAAAGTGTGGAAAAGGAGCTTGCTCACTTGCTTTGTGTCTTCAGAACCCGCTATTCCATCGGTAGAAAGAGGGGATGGGGGTTGAGCTGGTAAAGGCCTAACAGAGCAGTTAGAATGGGGAAAAGCAGAGTGTGGCTGCAATTTGTGCTCCTCTTGAATGGAATCAACAACCCCATATTCTGAGTTGCAGTCAAAAGACAAGCGAAAGCCGCTGCAATCACTGTACCTTCTGCTTGGAAGAGCACGATCCCCAATATCGCCAGCCTCAGAAACGCTCTCACTCTCTGCATCATCATCTATCTGATGACTTGTGTGACTTGATATGCTCAAAGAACGCCTTCTCATTGAAGAACCCACGCTGCCCTTTCGCTCCATGCCAGAATCTCAACATCTCAGAATACTCATGCAGTTGCCGCCACACGCCTTTTTTTGGTTCTTATGCACTTGAAATGTTTGACTAATCATAATCTTTTATAATACAAAAATGTTTTTTTTTGGTAAACATAATATAAAAATGTTTGTTTTTTCAGTAAGTATATAATTGAATAATTTAATAATATTTAAATTAAAAATTAACTATCTTTACTCAGAAAAATGGTAAACAAGTGCTAGTGATTCTGTTGGAAGTTGAAATCGTAAGACGTGACAGCGAGTCAGGGCTTGCAACCTGCAATTGCTTGTTTCAAAACATACACCGCTTGCATCAGATGGATATGTTTCACTAATTTTCTGCACATAAAAACCAATGACTTTTGAATTAGAAAGATAGGGATAACGAATAATTAAAAAAAAGGAAAAAAGAAAGGAGGTACAGATGAGCAATGATGTCACCAGTTGTACCCTTCTGAAATTGGATTAATTAAGCCCAGCACTGCAATACGTATACGATCAGATACAATGGCTAGGAATACAGGTAATTGGAGCTAGGGCAACAAGTTGGAGTCACATCCTATCATATAGGGTCACAACCACAGGACAAACTGAAAATTGAATGAATAGGTATCTTCTAGGAACTTTCATGTACAAAATATTCCCAGAATGTTAACGGTGTGCCAAAATTTTTTACACTCTAAACCCAATCTCATTGGTGCATCAGGGTTTGAACTACACGAAAGATTAAGTTCGAGAGCAAGAGCTTCGAAATTGTAAAGGAAATGTTAAGCAGTCATAGACCCCGGCTACTATTGTGGTCAGATAATCATGGCCAGCTGTTAAAATAATAAAAAATTAAGTTTCCCAAGCCACCCAAAATTTTTTTTAATATTTTTATAATAAATAAAAGATGCTCAGTTGTGTTGTATTTGTTACTTTTACACGTAAATCAAGGCGTCACATGCACCGGCCTCTGCGGTATCTGAAAATAGCGGGAAGTAAACGATATTATTATATTTATATTTTTGAATAAATTATATTAATTTTTTGAAAATAATTTAATTATAATATTTTTATTTTATTATTATTTAAATATTTTATTTTATTTATTTAAATATTAATTAAAATATATATTTAAATATTTATAAAATATTTATAAAAAATATTAAATTAATATTTTAATTTAATTTAATTAATAATTTTAAATAATTAATATATTAATAAATTATATATTTTTAATTAAATAATTATATTTATTATAAAATATAAATTTAATAATAAAGACATCTTAAGAACGATTTAATTAATAAAAATTAAGATTAGTTGTATTTAATATTTTTTTAATTAAATTTATTCTCAAAATATTTTTATATATTAAATTTTTTTCATAATTATATATATTGTTAAATTTATATTTTATAATATATATAATTATTTGATTAAAAATATATAATTTATTAAGATATTAATTATTTAAAATAATTAATTAAGTTAAAATATAATTTTTAAATAAAATTAAAATAAAATATTAATTTAATATTTTTTATAAATATTTTATTAAATATTTAAATATATTTTTAATTAATATTTAAATAAATGAGATAAAATATAATATTTAAATAAAAATAAATAAAATATAATGTTTAAATAAAAATAAAATAAAATATTATAATTAAATATTTTAAAAATTTAATGTGATTTATTTTATATTTTTATATTTATAATTTATATTTTTTTATTTATATTATTTTAATTTTTTAAATATAAAAAATTAAGTCATATCTATTCACATAATCTAAATATAAAATTATAAACGAAAGTCAATTACTTCTTGAAGCACTGTTAAACCCATATATTTTTATTCATAACACAGTCACGTGACGAAAAAGATAACATAAAAGTTATTAAAGATAAAAATAATAATTTTATTATTTAAAAACTTCAATTATAATTGAAGTATAAAAATGAAAAGGTTAATATATCATTTTTGTGGGAGAACAAAGCTGCCCTCTCTCTCAGCCAGTCTGCGACGTGAAGGTGACACCTGCTCTACTATTTTTCAGTGGATTGTCTTCTTTTTCTTTTTCTTTTTTTTTGGATACATTGTGTGAGGAGGCGGAATCGAAACGCAAAGCCGTCTGCTTTTGATTCCTGTTGGGGCTGTTGATTCCATGTTTTTCTTCTGCGCTTGCCACTGACCGTTTTAGCCGGCGGCTGGGTCTACCCGTAAATGTCTATCATCGAAACCCCCACCGTCGAGTGCGTTCACCAGCGCGGCGGGGGTGCACCGGTGCTGTTACTTCTGATCACCATCGTCTTTCCTCGAAGCGCAAATTGGGCGACTTCGGCCCCGCCTTCGACGATGACGACGACGACTATTCGGATTTTTCGGACTTAGTCTCTGTCAGAATGAGGAAAGACGAACCCAAAGCAGTCAATTCCTCATCCGACGGTAACTCTCACACTGTTAACGGCTCCGTGTCAGACATCGATACTAGGGTCTCCAACGCTCGATGTCCGAGTCAACTCGCTTATCCTGCGGGTTGCAGTTTTTTGTTAGAATGATGTCAGAGGGTAATCCTATGGTGATGCTGGCTTGTCCACAAGATACAGTGAGATCGATTCACTAGCGAATTCAAACAATTACGGGCATTCCTCTGTTTGAGCAGAGACTGATATATTGGGGGAAGCAGCTCCAGTGGGAACAGACTCCGGCAGAGTGTTTCATTCAAAACGATGCCAATCTACAATTGGTTGGGCGCATGCGCAGCACAGAGTACCCTCAAGCTTGGCAGCTAATCAACGATATGGTTTCCCTAATTTGTCGTCTTTGCGGAGGTGAAGTGAAACATGATGCTTTGAAAACAATCAAGGGACTGATGACCAGTTACTTGAACGTGACTCCCAGAATTGACAGTGATTCTGCCTCTGGGTATTTCCAGATATTTATGTCTTCGAATGCTCCAGCAGTGTTGGTTATGCTCTACATGTCGCCCTATGGGGGTAACAAAGACTCTGCTGATTGTTCTGTTAGGCATTTTTTGAGTTCTTGTCGCACTACCTCGTCTAAGTCATTGCATAATCAGTGTGCTCGTGTAGTATTGGAATTCTGTAAATTGCTTAGAAGAGTAGGTTGTGAGGACCCTTTGTGTCTCTCTTGTCGGAGTACTTTCGGGTCCTTGTTGGAGACTGCTGGTGTTTCCTACGGTTCTGCGAGTGTGAAGGGATTGATTTTGATACAAGATATTTTTCCATTTGTTCGTGAGCTTGCGACTAGCTTGTTGAGGGATTTGGATTTGAGTATGGAATCCCCCACTAGTGTGGGGCCATTGTTGAGTGATGTTCGGGATTTTGTAGCATTCTTACTCCCACTAACGACAGGAATCAGATCGCAACAAGCTTTCAAGGGTCCCTTTTCTTCTATGATCGATGAGAAACGTCATAAGTACCTCTTACTTGCAGAAGAGATTGAATACCTACGGCTTATATTTTTCGAGTTATTGAAGAAAATGGATCAGTGCCTTCAGAAAATGGAGGAATACTTGGCTGTAAAGGAAAGATTGGAGGATAATATTTTTGATTCTGCATGGTTTCAGTATCTGTGCATCTTGAAGGAATTGTATCATACCTCTAAGCTCTATGACAGTGCTGAAGAAGAATTTTGGTCTGTTTTGACGCGTCAAAGAAGTTTGTTGTGTCTACTTATCATTCGATATGCAAGGAGAACTGATGATCATCAGTGGATTCTTGAGCAAAAGTGGGTAACAAATTTTGAATCAAGGAGGCATTTGCCAATGATGATGTTCCCTGAGGTAAAAGAGGACTATGAGGAGTTGCATGAGATGCTCATTGACAGGTCTTAGTTGTTGGCAGAATCATTTGAGTATATAGGACGAGCAGAGCCTGAATCTCTTCATGCGGGTCTATTTATGGAATTCAAAAATGAGGAAGCTACTGGCCCAGGTGTACTGCGGGAGTGGTTTCTCTTGGTATGCCAAGCAATATTTAATCCTCAAAATGCTCTTTTTGTGGCATGCCCAAATGATCGTAGGAGATTTTTCCCTAATCCTGGTAAGTTTCATCTGGAACTTTATATGAAATGCTAAGAGTAGCATCCTTTTATCTCCTCTGTTAATTATGAACTGGGAGTTTATAGTTTCATATGGTATATGTTCAACCAGGGCTTGCAATGATTTTGTGTTTTGTGCACAGAAGTATAAGGTAACTTTCATTCCTTGCAAATGAATGCGGAAGGGAGAAACCTACTTCATAAACCTGAGAAACTTTATAATAAATAATCTGGAAATGAATTCAAGCATTTTTATGTTGATGATCATTCATTGGGCAGTGGACTGTGACTTGGTGATAGTGTTAACATACCAAATAGTTTGGTGGAAGTTTTGGTCATTTATTTGTATGCGATTGTCATTTTTCTTAATGGTTTCCTTGTAAAAACAGACTTCTATTAGATGGAGGATGTCCCCTTTCCAACTATACTTCCCTCGGGAATGCTTGAACCAAATGGTATGGCAAATGCATTTTTCAGCAATTGTAGATATCATTTTTAATCCTTGAACATGCAGTTACCTTTGTCAAGTCAATTTTGTCAGCAGTTGACTGATTACATTTACATGTAATACAATCTCCCTACCATCATATCATCCTCATCACCATTTGTCTTTTCCCTGGTTTGCTCTGTCAAAGTGTACTTTCAGTGATATTGGGGAATTTTTTTGCCACATGTTGGGTTCAAATCAAGAAATAAATCATCCTATGTACTCAAGCTGGCTAAGTACTTTTTACAGGGAGTTCTAATTAATTTCCTGTATAGATTTTGAGTCATCCTTTTTTTTTTCTTTTTTGAATAAAAAACTTGACCCTATATTGCAGCGGGGTTGACAAAACGCAAATTTCGAAGTTTATTATAGGGCCAAAATCCTTAGACAATTGGGTTAGAGTATGGAGTCAACCAAATCCCTTGTACCTCGGACTGGATGCTTAGTCTTCCCAGTAATTGGTCCCTCAATTTTTGGCTCAAACTAGAAAAATGATCCATTACAAGAAGAGGGGAATTCAGTTGGGTTAAATATTACAAAATCTTTTTTAACTGTATTTCTAGTATAAATGACTCAGGTACAATATCATTTTCAACTTTATAACTCTCCATCGTGTAAAATAGAATAATATTTTTTTTCAAACTTTAGATAAAAGGGTAAAAGGACCCTTTTATGAAAAATTCTATCAAATGAAAGACATCATTGTCAATTTACTTGAGAATCTGAGACAGAGAGCCGCAAGAAATGAAACAACTCTATTCCTGACAAGCAGTCCAACGACTAGAAAGACAAGGATTGCCACCTACCAATCACTGGCGCTTTATATAAATCTCTATATATCTAATACTAATAATCCAACCACACTTTCAAATACTTTATATTTTTTATTATCTTTCATTTTAAAAAATTATTAAAATAAGAGATACTTTTTTCTCTTTTTTACTTTTGAAAAATATTTTCAATTATCTCTTTTTACATAAAGCAGCTCAATAAAATTTTAAAATTTACATAATAATATTTCTCTTAATAAAAATTTCCTTAACAATATCAATATAATTCTTTATTTTTAATATTTTTTCATATCATTATATTTATATTGTATTTTAATTAATATTATTTTTTATATCTGTGTTTCTTAAGTTGCCACTTACCCTACGCTTTCTGCCTTGAAGTACTCAATTCCCAATGTTTCCTCTCTGGAAATATATTCATTTCTTAAAATATGATATTATTAAATTTATTAAATTTTACATAGTAAATTATAAAATTTAATAAATTTAATCACTTAATAAATATTTTATAATAATTATATATCCACTTTTAAGTGGAAATACTTTTTCCCTGATGTTTATCAAAATATGTATAAGCTTGCTTGCCAAGTAGCTAAAGCACCCAAAAGAGGACCACTTTTGCGTCCTCCAATCACGTTCTCCAAACAGGTAGGCAGTATATTATGATCCCACAAACAAGCGAGACACATATTGTAATCATAGCATAGGCATATGCTCTCCATGGATGCATGCTCTCTCTCATTGCGTTAAACTCAGCAGCAAAGGTGGAGACAGTACTCAGACAACCCAACAGACCAAACTGTATGCCCGATATCATGGTATCACAATTCTTGGTGTCCACCTGCATCAAACAAGAATGAACCTCCAAAGTTAAGTCTATCCGCATACGTCAAGTGTAAAACAGGAAGAACAATTAATGAGTAGAAGAGCAAGAACGCAAATCTAAGGAGTTAATTTTACAATATGACTAGAATGGTGACACAAAATCTAGCAGCAAATTTTAATTGAGAAATTCAATCCTGCAATAGGCTCAACTCTCTTAAACCAACTCTGATCCTATGACTATTGACATTAGGACTTAGCCTTGCAGCCAGACACAAGGGGAATGTATAATAGGAAAGATTGAAAAAACTTACTGTTTTCTTCGCGGTAGCGAGTGCAGCCATGATACAAGCGGCAGAAACATTGGCGATTAGAGTCCCAAATGGAATCCATTTCAACAACCCCGCCGTTCCTATCCCTCGCCCATTGAGTCGTGCTAAGTACCACCTAATCCACACACCTAGGGGTCCAATCAAGCAAGCAATCCATAACTGAGCTGCAGGGCCACCATGCTTGAACTCAGCCTTTACCAATGCACCGCTGACAACCCATAATATGCATAACATCAACAAGAACACCACAACCACTGACAACTGACACTTGAAGCTGTGCACCTTCCTATTCACCTTAGAGATAAAAGTGCCACCTCCTGAACTCATACTTAGCCTGCTGAGAAGCCATCTGAAACCCTTGGCTGTCTCAACCCCAAAGATGATGGAATAGGCAACCAGAAAAAAGCCTGCAGAACTCAAAGTTGTTTAAAAATTCATGTTTATCAATCGAGACATGCTGAGATGCAACATCCAAACAACATTAAACTGGTATTCAAAACGGAAAAGATTCGGAAAAAACTTTGAGCGAGACTCCTATGCCACACTAAAATACTATGCACAAATACAGAAACGATATTGATAAGACATGATATGCATATACAACAATATGGGCAAATATTAAAAACAGACAGCATACACACATATATATATATATATATATATATATATATATATATATATTATGTGCGCATGTATTGTGCATGAAGTGTGCCTGCGGTTTGGGTACATTAAAATGCTGTTAAAGAAATTCTTATTAAAAAAATGTTATCTAAAAATGTCATTAGAGTACAAGTGTCAGATAAGTATCCGGCATAGATATAACAGCATATATGAAATATCTGTGTTTCCTATCTAAAACACCCTTATCAAATGTGCCAAAGTACCAATTAGAAAGCCAAGCACAGCGAAAAGCCAGTGTCCAGCTACAATAAGGTCGAGCATTTTCTGATTCCAGCCGCTGAAAGTTGTAAGGCTTCCTAAGTAGCCACTTGTTAATCCAATTGCTAGATTGTCTGACACTCGAGATATGTCTCCCTTGAATACAACACCAAACCATCCCATCAAAAAGGATCCAACCTGGAAGAATATGTCCAAAACTTGTATAAGCACATTATCTAAATAGACTTCCTATTGAATTAACTTGAACTTGAAACTGAATAATGTCCTATAATGACAAGATCAAATGTTCTATCAGATTGACTCTTGACAAATTAAGAGAGGTAGTGAGTGCAACTCATGTTTTATTCTGTTGTCTCATGTCACCGTAAAAAATGCAAGGGTTGCAATCAATTACCATTTTAAGGTGATGTAAACCTTCAAAATTAAAATGTTACAATTTTATTAAGGAATTAAGGAGTTTGTGATGGAGATTTAAGATTCTAGAATCATCTAATGTTCTGCCATAATAGAAGTGAAACATACTTTGTCAAATAGTAATAGAATCTGGATTTATTTCTCGGATACATCCCTAGAAGGCTATACACATATCTGAGTAATATCACCCCAATCAAATAGGAATTCTGACTCATGATCTAGAGATATAAAACAATCTACTACAGTACTAGCAGTGTTTTGAATAGAAAGAATAGCATCATAGCAATTTATAACATCAGTTATCTCCGTATCAGTAATTCACCACATGAACCCTTTCAGGCTAAAAAATGGTCCCACTTTAATCTTGGAAAGTTGCCATATTGACAAAAATGAAATTGAGATGATATATATTTGATAAATGATATGAAGAATTTTGATAGTAAGCATGTTAACACAGTAATGAAGGCTTATATTGCTTTACCACCAGTCAAATGATACCAAAACTTAGACATTTAAATATCTTTCTTCCGTTGTGAAACTGCCATATTCTATAGCAAACAAGGATCATATATAATAATTTGTGCATGAGAGAGAGGAAAGGGAGAAACGAGAGGGGAAGAGGGAGATACCATATTGGAAGGCAGGTCAGGGTAAAGAAGAGTTTGGTCACTTGTCACATCACCAATATCCGGGCCAAATAATTTCTCCAGCATGTATCTTGTTAAAACCTGCATATTTGTTAAGGCAAATGTTGCATTATTATTTTGCTAACAACTGCATGCTCCGAAATGAATTTGACAAGAAAGAAAATACTAATAATCTCGTAGCAGATAGGCATAGAGCTTGTTTTGTGACTTAACTTGAATGTCGTAATAATTTTTATCTGGAACACATAATTATTGCAACAATTAAATTGTTCTGCTCTGAATAATAATATTCATTATATATTACATCAACTGGGAACTAAAATAACCAAAGTATATGGACCTGTTTAAATAGGATGTTTAAGGATATATTGTTTGACTTAAAAGATTGATATATACATTTTAGTATATATTTTTCACACATGAACATTCATATGCAATTCCTCAAACTGGCCATTATTTTATTGAAATGATTTTTCCAGCATCTTCCAAAACCTTCTTTTTGACATGAATTTAACTGGAGATATCAGAGTCTGCAAATATTTGAAAATTCAAGGTCAGAAGCTAGCATATTACCCCAAGGATCCCAAAAACAGATAAATGAACGAGACATGAAACGTAGTCCAGTATCTTTGGTAACTTTATATCAGCTTCCTGCAATTAGAGGCAACAGACAATTTTGACCATGATGAAACTAGAGTATTTTAAAGCTATTCATGTAATATTATTTGACAAACATGCTATTAAAAAGCCCGACTTTAAATTTGCTAGACTAGATGACACTGACTTGTTTCACGTCTTCAGAACCCACTTTTCCTGATGTCTTTGCGTAGGAAATAGAATTCGATGCCCCAGGAGATGGCTGCAGCTTTTGATTCCCAGGAATGGAAACAGCTCCATTTTCCAGCATGTGGTCAAAAGAAAGGTGATTCGATTTTCCCCCGCTGCTGTGAAGAGCTCGATCCCCAATATCTCCCGCCTCTGAAGCACTGTCACTTTCAGCATCGTTATCTAACTGATGAGTTACACGACTTGATGGGCTCAATGTACGCCTAGTAACTGAAGAACCCCAGCTGCTCATCCGCTCCATGAACCCCTCAAATGCCGCAGGATTGGTTTCCTGTTAAGTAGCTACAAAGGCACTGAAAATCCAAGTGGATATCAGCATCAATATGGCCCAGCCGCAACCAGAAATATATTGTTTTCTTTTCTCTTCCATCTCTCATAGATAATACCAATAATTTTTACTTGTTTAGTTGGAATAAATAGCAAATGTGCATGCAAAATAAGTGCTGCTACTTAGTTGGAAATTCACTGAACAAGAAAAGGTGTCAAGCCTGGAAACTTCAAATGAAGGAGAAAATTTTGCAGCTGCTTACATTCTTGGAGTGCAAGTCACGACATGCGAGAATTGAAGAAGCAATTTTCCACCTCAAAAGAAGAATTAAAACTGAACTTATTAAATGAACAAAATAGCTCACTCAATTTTATTGCACGTAATCAATCTCATTGGTTGGTTTAAGACTTGAAAAGAAAAGCCTTTATTGAGACTCGAGAGTTCCTGGAGTCGAGATACAAGATGACATTACTATTTCTCGGATTGCCGTTTTCTAGAGGGGCGTGATGTTTCTACTTGCTTAAACCCGCGTTTGGGTTACAAAGTGGACTCCCACTCGCCTCCCTCTTTCACGTTGTAAAATTTTATTATTTTTTAATAAATAATATATTTTATAAAACAAAAAATATATAAATATTTATATTTTATAAAAATATATTTTATTAATTTTATATTATTTATTTAAAAAAATTAAATATTTTTAAATATTTTATAAATAAATTTAATAATAAAAATTCTATTAAAACATTATTATGTCTAATTAAAATTTTAATACTCTATTTTTAAAAATAAAATTTTATTTAAAAGAATTGAAATATTAAATTTTGTCCCACTGACTATTTAAAGGGGGCAGGAATTTGGAAATGACACCCACCATACAATTAGTGCCTTAGAAATGAAAGAAGTTTAAAGATTCACAAGTCATCATGAACAGTCTCTTTTTCTTTCCTTCTTTTTCCCGTTGTATACATCACTTATACTTTAATCACAGAGAAAGCAATTATGAAGGGTTGATGGGTCCATGGCGACACATACACCGGCTAGCCATAGGGGTTTCCGTGTCATTGCAAAAGGCACTGCATAGTACATACCACTCAACAGAGAAGATTCTCCCAATGAATGAAAAAGTGAAAACCCACAAACTAAGAAATTTATTGAACACATTTTTGACCTTTAATTACTTACAGCCAGTTATTGGTATGTTCTACAGCATTAGAGTAATGAGTGGTACATATTCAGTGTGAATCCATATGTGTAATTAATAATGAAAATTTGACTAGTTTGGCAAATATTATTGATACAATGTTCTGTGTGGTTATTATAAAAGATTATTTTAAGAAAAAAAAAAGTTAGAAAGTGACATGAATGCACATGCATTATGTGATTCTTTCGTGACTCGACAAGATAAAGTAATGAATATAGATTTAAGCTTTCTAATCTTGTGCCTATGCACCAACCAAGTGCATGGCAACCGTAATCTAGGGAGAGGGGGTGAATAACCACAAAATTGCAAGGTTAAAATTAACAAATAGGTGGGGATGACATTACAAGGTTAAAACAGACATATAGGAGGAAAAAAAAAATAGATGGTGGCATGAAGAAACAAGAATGGATTCAATCAGTTCATGAGAGAAGAATAGCAGGATAGAAATCAAGTACCGTAAGAAGGACATGCAGATTGCGCAATGGCCTGGACAATATTCAATTAAAACTCCGCACCCGTAACGTGAAAATGGGGATATATTTGGAGCTCGACCGGAATTTGCAGGGGATTGCTGATTTGAGGGGAACGCCGTCCTTGGGAATTGAGACAATGGACAATGGAGTTGCCGAGCCGGAGCGTCTAGCCCACCCAGATTTGCAGAATGCGAGAGAAAAAGAATAAGGACGATGGTTATGTATGACGCGGTTCTAACTGAGGAGGTTGTATCAGGTGTATGAGTCTGGTGGGGAGGGGAGGGGAGTAGCAGGCGAGAAGGACCAGGACAAAATGGGCTCTCCGTCGATATTTATGACTACAGGAGTCAATGCTATTCCTGTTTGAAAATTATTATTAATTATTAATTTTATATCACGCTTGTGTTCACTAACATTGTATAATATCATTTTTGACCAAATATATACGAATAAGTTATATTTATTATTTTTGAAATATTTAAATATGATATTTTATTTATTTTGTTTAAATATTATACTTATTTTAATTATCTAATTTAATTAATAAAATATATTTAAATATTAATGAAATATTCAAAAAATATGAAATAAATATTTTAATGTGATTGTGTTTGAAATTTATATTTTGACTGAATTAATTATTTTAAATAAATAACATATTAATATGATATTATATTTTTAATTAAATATTATCACAAGATATAACTAAACAAAACAAAAGTGTTAGTTTGCCAATTGCCAAACACCTTTTTCATAGGTAGTTGTTGGTTTAAATGACATGTAGCACCTTCTATGAATTCCCTTTTGATAGATTTGCCATTGTAACTACCGGAAAAAAGCTAACAGTATTCACGTTTGTGAGTGAAAAATTTTTAAAAGCAAGAAATAAAAAAGTGAGAATATAAAATATTTTGTAAAAAATTGTAAAATTAAATTATATGTTTAACAGTGCTCTCTTTATTATCAGTTGGTTTGCCGCCTAACTCCGTAGGGATGGCCATGTAATTCAGCTCATTCGGATTGCAATTTGTGAAATTCAGTGTATTTTAGAGAATGGTCTACATTAATTAAGTTTTATTTTTATAAAATATTTATATATAATATTAAGAGTTTTAAAATTAATTAAGTTTTATAATTTAATTTCTAAATTTTGATAATAAAAAATGTCTAAAAATATAAAATTGTAGAAAAATCAATAAATTTTGAAATAATGCAGATAAAACGTTTTTCAGAAAAAAGTTTTAAAATATAAAAAATTGTATAATATTTATATTATTTTAATTTATATAAATATTAGTATTCTAAAATTTGCAATATTATAAATTTTGTAAAAGAAACAAGGAGCAACGTGACGGAAAGTGGCGGACAGCGATGCAGCGAAAGAAACAAAAGTGGAGGCAGGCCTAAAACGTACGAGGGATTCGTTCGCGCGCCATACAAAACCGTTCGTACAAAGGCATTGACTAAAAAACAAAATTTGTGAGATTTGCGTTTAAGCAAAGCCACTGGTAAGTACAATATTTTGACTTCTCCGTCCAATTTGTCTGCCCGTTTGTTTCTATAGAATTATACTTCTCTATTTCAATCATAAAAGTAAAATAATTATATATATTGCATATAAATAAATTTTACAATACATTAACGTCTCTGATTATGTTATTTAACTGAAGTATTAGTAATTAATTTTAATTTTTTACAAAAACAATTGTATTATAACCAACCTGCGGCACGGGGACGGCAAGATAGAAAATTGGAGAATATCGGATATGTAGCTTGAAAAAAAGAGTGGCAAAAAAGTATTGGAATCCCACCCGAAGCGTCGCGTCAAACAGGCCACCCTGCGCGGGGCCGAGAGCCTGAAACCATTGAATTTGATGCTGTGAAAGTGAAGTTGGTGGAGAAATCAATTAGGGGTGGAGAAACGGTGAACTTGACTAAGGAAAGTGGGTTTTTGAAGGCATATGTATGTACATGTGAATTAGATTCGAAGGAGTAAGGAGAAGAAACAGTGAACTTGGCTAAGAAAAGTGGGTTTTTGAAGGCATATGTACATGTGAATTAGATTCGAAGGAGTAAGGAGAAGATAAATGAATGGGGCAGATATGATGTACGGCTGTGGTTGTGGGGCTTCCAACTTTGGGAGGGTTTAGCATGAAAAATGATACGTTTATATTTTTTTCGGTGTATTTGTTGAGTGCGCCTGAGAGAGGTAAATAGTAAAATACTATTTATCTTTTTTTCATATATATTCAACATTTATGCTTAAAAATATGAATTTATCAGACTCGTTTAACATCATGCTTGGAATTGGAATTGATCACCGCTCATCATGGTAATCATTAACATCAAAATTATCTTTGGGCCATTGAGTCAAAAAAAATCTTAAGTTTTTCTTTAAATAAAAAACTTAGTTTTTATTATTTTAGTAAAATAAATAATAAATTATTTAATACATATATAAAATTTTATATTTAAATCCAAAATTTTGACAAAAAACATCCCTCTCCCATGAAATGGATTCCTCGGCCGTAATGGTTGAAGAATTTTGAAGAAATATAGATATAAAACTAAAAAAATAATTAAAAAATAAGTATTACTTATTAAATTTTAAAAAAATAAAGTTAGAAAATTAGATCCCATAATAACATATCAACTCTCTGTTCTTGTAACTTACTAACTTTAGGGACTAAATTTGCTATCCACGCGTCTGGTTTGACCTTTTTATGCATTATCACTCGGCAACTTCAAGAGTTAAATTCTATTTTCATGCACTTTGATCCATTGACACATTTTTTTGTTCTTTTTCTCATTCATTTTTAACGGTAAAACAATAGTTACAAAGCTTTTTTATAAATTAATATTTATTTCATTATTTATCGATTTTATACATATCATATGAAAATACATTAATTATACATATATTATATGTATATACCCTTTATTTAAATTAATTGGTGGAAAGAAGCTGAACGTTTGTAGAGAAATTTCAAATTAGGATTTGAACTAGAAAAAAAAAATTCTTGTTTATTATTTCCAAGTGATTTTTCTTTTGTAGAAAATCATGGTCACAATCAATTTCACCATCTTATATACCACGTTACGTACAACTTCATGCACATTATGGACGTTTGTCAATCTTTTATTCTTATAATATATATAAGAAAGCTATGCAAATATTTTTTTTCTGGTGAACAAGCTCTGCAAAAATTATAGTTTAAGCCCCTATGTAAGGCTTTCGAACAACCTGAAAACTTGTGTGTAAATATTGGCATTCATAAAAGTTTTATTTTCGAATTTAAACTTATGCGTTTGAATACAAAATATTTTATATGTACTTGTATTATTTTAAATTTGTTTACACTATTTTAATATTTAAGTATTTATTAAACTTCCCTTTTACTCTCACTTAGGTGTTCTTTCATTAATAGTAATAAAACAAAGATGACTCTTCTTAGGTTTTGGATTGGTTTGTGTTTGGTAAGTACCTGTTTAAAATGATTGAAGGTAAGGGTAGGCATTGGGTGGAGCAGTTTGGATTGGGACAATATTTTCTCAATTCAGTTGAACTCAATCACTCATTTAATTAGTCTAACCCCAGTCAAAATAATCATTCAAACTAATATTTTTGAGTTAAAATGGTTTAATTTCATTTTGGTGGGTTAGTTTGGGTTATGATGGGTCGAAGAACGGAGGCCTGAGGACGGCCAGATGTGAGGCTAGCAGAGGTGAGTCAGCAAGATTCAGTCAACTATTGAAAAGTCAAAGTCTCGAAGTATGACGATTAAATAAGAGAGGGACCGAGGCGGCTTTGACGAGATGGGGGGGGTTAGCATCAATCATAATAGACGATGAGACAATGGATGAGAGTCGTTGCTTGTGAGAGAGGAAGTTGAGCGACAAAAGAGGATCGAGAAGGGCACTGGAGTCGGGGAATTGGGTGGGAAAGATTTAGGACAAGTTACGAAATAATGTTACTTTATAACATCACAAAATAAATATATATTATTTATAAAATGACGTCATTTTGTAATAGTAAAAATATATATATGTAATTTTTGTTGAGTTACTGCGGTAACTCAATGTGGAGACAAAAATTTAGTCCCATCCAATTTATTTCATCTTAAACCAAAATTTTACATTATATTTATTTTATTCCATCTTAACCCAGTCTAAATTTTTTTTTTATGGTTTGGGACGAGTTAAAATAATTTGACTCGAACCGATGTTTATCCCTAATTGAAGGTTTCAACTCGCCTCGAACCGATGTCTACCCCTAATTGAAGGGTCAACCGAGAAGTCAATCAATTCTTGAATTTAAAAATATTTACGAAAATGTAAAAGTAGGGTATGCTATTTTTATAAATAAATTTTTATTTAAATATTATTAACTAAAATTATTAAATTTTATAAATTAAATTATGATACCCCAATATTAAATATTTTATATGTAATATGTGAATATTTATGTTTTCATTAACCAATGATCTATTAATCAACATTTTATAAAATTTAATTATTAAATTCATTAAACTTTACTCACTATCAACTCACATGTTATAACTAATACATGTGAACATTATGCAAAAAGTGTTTTCGATTTATTTATTATTTAAAAAAATAATTTAATTTTTTAATTAAATAATATTTATTTTATTTATAATTATAATTAAAATAATTTAATTTTTTATAAATAAAATTAAAATAAATAAATTTTTTATAAATATAATTAAAATAATTTAATCTCTCACTTATTATTTTTTTAATATGATATAATTAATTTATAATAACTTAAATTTTATTTTTATTTTAAAAATTTTAACATTCCTTATTTAGTGTAAAATTATCCCTTTTTTATTAAATTTAAATTTATATGTATTTTAATAATTCTTTTAATAAAAAATTAAATTTATATAATAATTATATTATATTATAATAAAAAATAAATTTAAATCATCTTAATAAATTATCTTATATTAAAAAATTTATTAAATAAAAAATTAAATTATTTTAATTATAATTATAAAAAAATTATTTAATTAAAAAATTAAATATCTAAAAATTATTTAAAAAATAAAAAATAAATTTTTCCGCTAAAAGAGTGTAAAGTTGAGTAGCGGATCCTGTGCTGATGCCTTGTCTCCGGTGGAAAACCCAGTAGCCACGTTTGCAATTTGAACGACATATAAGATCCAATTCTTTTGTCCAAAGCGACACTAACTGCTTTTTCACCGTCAAATCTCTAACCATTTGGACCCGCCCAATTGAAACGAACAAAATTTTCCACTGACCCAACTTACACATCAGCATCTTCATTCTCTCGCATGGGCTAATAGCCATGCTGCTTAACTGGTCGTCCTAGCATCTTCAGCCTTGGTTATAAAGATAGAAGCTTCTAGGTTGTTCCAGAACGTTCTCTTCCTCGGAGGACATGACTGAAGCTCGGAGATCTACGGGCACTGTGAAATGGTTCAACGCGCAGAAGGGTTTTGGATTCATAGCTCCAGATGATGAAAGCGAGGATCTCTTTGTGCATCAGACTTCGATCCGATCCGATGGGTATCGGACCTTATCGGAGGGTCAGGCTGTCGAGTTCGTTGTCGATTACGGGGATGGTGGACGAACGAAAGCTGTTGATGTGACAGCTCTCGTTAGATCTCGGCGTTTTGGTGGAGGTGTTCGTAGTGGGGGCAATGAGAGGGGGCTTTATGGTGGGAGGGGCAGAGGGGGCGGCTACATCAGTCGCTATGGTGTTAGGGAAGGTCCTGGTGGTGGCTATGGCAATGGTAGAGGCGGAGGAGGGACCGGACGGAGAGGAGGAGGCTACGGTGGCGGAGGTGGCAGATATGGAGGAGGGCCTGGTGGCCTTGAGTGTTATAATTGTGGACGAATGGGTCATTTGGCGAGAGATTGTTATCAGGGTGGTGTTAGTGGTGGCACTCGGAGACGGGGTGGTAGTAGTGGCGGCGGCGGCGGAGCAGGAGGAGGAGGAGGAGGAGGGTGTTTTAATTGCGGGGAGGAAGGGCATTTTGCGAGGGAATGCCCTAATGTTGAAAAATGAGAATCTGGGTATTCTATCTTTGCACATTGTGAGTCTATTAATGGGGTATACAGATTCTCGGATTTCCAGCAGAAGAAGAAAACTAGATGAACCAGAAGTATTTTTGTCAGCGGTTGTTTCTAGCCGTTGGCATTTGGTTAAAACTTGTCTTGCAGGATTCGGTAATTGCTAATTATTTTATTGAACGCGGTTCAATTCAAGTATTTACGGCATGTCGAATGTGAAGCAATGAAAGGCGTAATGATGAATTAATTCCTAAATTTGCTGTTCTGTCTTTGAATTTCCTTCTGCATTATAAAGACAGTCCCCATCCTTCTGTGAAATTTTGCACGAGCGCATATATCAGTATTCTAGCACCACGGTATTGCTTTTCTTTTCTCTTTGTGGGAGGGGATTTGGCGGGGATTCAGTGTGGCATTTGCATGGTGGACCAACCATTGGAAGATATAGTAAGCAAATTTACTCTACTCAGTTCGTTAGTCTAATGTGTGGATAGTATACACTGTCGTTTGTGGTCATTTCATAAATGGTGTGGATGTTCTTCTTTTATTTCAGTTCCTTAACAAGCGTGACATTTTTGTGGTGGTCCTCCTGTTGGAAAATATGCAAAATTGTCTTAGCCTATTCAGCCCCCTAGCTTTTTGTGTGGATTGAATGTCTTGTCATTTGTTTCGGTTAATTTCAAACCTAATAAACGTTGTAGATGTTGTTTTTCTTATTAGCACCATTAAGATTTCATTAGCAGTGATTTTCATCAAGTATTAAGAATGAGAAATGATAGTTCTATGCCCCGTCTAACTTGTTTGCTATGCATATGACGCGACTTAAGTAGAGGGCAAGAGATGAAAGTGAAAGAGTGAGAGAGTAAGGTCTATTTTTAGGCCATGGCACAAAATATGAGTGAAGTATGAATGTAAAGGTGTGAGTATATCATTTCTCACTTAGAATAGCTAGATTCTCTTCAACGGTCCGATGCTGATCATCACGACAGATACATTTTATCCAGGTCATGCATTTACAAAAGAAGATTTTAGAATCTTTGTTTGAAAAGAAGTTGATATTTTGTCCTAAGTCAGACATGTCTGTTGAACCGGGCCTGAGCTGACCTCCTAAACTTTATCTTCTTTGGTAAACGGAGATATGCTCTCACACAGTTCATTGGATGTTGCTTTTCCATACATGGGTCTTGAATTGATAGGCTACTTTTTTAAAACTCTCAGCATTGAGCCATTCTTTCTTCTGTTTCAATTTGCTATCTCTAATTTAATGTCTATTGTTACTGCCCTTATTCTATGTAATTCCGAATGAACTTTAGTAGTTGTTTATGGTAAGCATTTAGACATTAATTAACGTTTCTCCATTTGTATGGAGGGACAATGGTTAGCAGTTTGGCGATAATATTAATCTATTGCCAAGGCATAAGTCAGAATTAGGTAATGATTTTCCTCTTGTTCATCGTGTGACAATAATTATTTGTTTCTTGTTACTTTCTAATCATTCAAAATCCTTTAAAGGTGATATATTTTATGCCTGAAATATCACAGATTAACTTATAACCTTGTGCTCACCTATTTGATACAAGTAAATATATATTTACTTGTACAGAGTGAACTATTCTTTCGCCTTTCACTAAAGTAAATATATATTTGAATGTGAGATACCTGCTACCCATGAAAAATAAATGGTTTAGTAATGGAGTATTTTCTTGTTTTCCTTTTTCGAATTTATGATTTCCTTTCAAATACGTAGTGTATATCATTGTTAAGATTGTCTTATTTGAAAATAGATTATCAGTATTAAGATAGATTAACCTCCACCATGATTGTCAATTTCTAAATTTTCTTCAGTCATCCTTTGGGATTTATGACTTAGGTTGTTTGTGTTTTTCAAACATCATTGAAAAAGACTCTGAACTACTGGTTTATTGAAGACTGGTTTTTTATGAGTTTGACATTCACATCATTCTCATTCTACAACCGCATCGTAGGAAATGGCGCTTTGGTCTATTGAAGCAGGACTCTACCCGCGGGTTGGCCTTTGTTCTAATCAAGTTGAATAATTGTATTCTTTTGTGTATTTCGATTTAATAGTTCCTTTAACTGAGTACATAAAATTAAACAATTAATTTATATGTGATTGATAGGCAATTCTCATCATTTTGATTTAGATTCATGAGGATGGATAATAGATGCTCAATTTGTAAGAATACCTGGTACCTGGCACAATTGCTTCCCTTTTGTTGCCTTTGACCAATCCTGGTGTAGTCCTGGATGTTTGTTCTCTGTTGAGTATCATGAATGTCACTCAATAGCATAACCTTGCAAATGATTATTTTATGATCCTTGTTGGGGTCCGAATGTCTTCTTTTTCTTCTAGAAAGTGAAAGAGGACGAATGGCGGGGGGCTAGGAGCAACTTTGGGTTTTGGTAAAGAATAGGATTATAAGAGATCAAAGGAGCGTAGTTTGCCATTCTAAGACAATACTGAAAGGAAACCAAGTGTAGTGAAATTCATGTCTGATTTTTATTCATGTTTTTAAAGAATGATGTTGTGTAAGTTTGGTTGCCGAACGCCAGAAAGTTTGTCTATATTTGAGTAATTTATTCTTGTTCCCTTTGTATTTTTATTTTTAGTTTTCCAAAAAATATTCTCACATCATTAAAATTGTAAAATTAATTTCTATTCACACATCTACACCCACCGTTGGCCCTGGTATGCGGACCTGAGGGATGAAGCAGAAATTAGGGTTTGGAAGCACCAACTATAGTGTCTTAAGGTCTGTTGTGTAGGGATTGGACACAACCACGTGCGGTTCAGCCCATGGTATCTTGGTCTTAGTAAAATTATGTACCTAAGTCCCATCTCTCTGTTGTCCTTCGACTAGCCCAATGTGTGATTGAAGCAGCTAGAGAAAACTGACGAAAAAATGGTTTGCTGTCCTGTTACGCTAATAAAAACTAACCAACTTAGAACCTTAAACAAAGTTAGGAAGTGTTTCTGTTTACTTTAATCTGTTGGCAATTGAATCAAATAATGAAAAGTAATCTGTTCCTTTTCCCATAAACACGGGTCCATCAATATTCGTGTGATTTGTATTTCTATGTTCGTAAGAAAAAAGCACCAGGAAACAATGGTAGCAACTTGAAGCTGCTTTATGAGCGTTGGTTTTCAAATGTGCTACTGCTGGCATTCTACAGCTACGGGTGTATGCTCCATGATTGTGTTGGAACTCGGAACTGTGCTGCAAGTATCCGTACTTCCGCGTTAGTTTTGCCTCTAGGACCAGATGCTTCTTTAGAAACAAACAAGCAGGGAATCACAAATGCGGCCGTTCCTTTCCGTTATATCACCATCTTCTTCTATATCATTTGCTCTAATGCAGTTTCCAAAATGTAACTTTTACTACGACATTTAAACAGATTCGTTGGTCAATACAGTTCTAGAGGCATGAAATTCATCTCTACAGATATTTTATGTACTATTGATTGGTTTAGCATTTATGTTCCTGCTCTCTTGTTGTCGTCGTTACTTTGAAAAGGTGGGGACGAACATGATTTCAACTGTTGTGTTTCGCCGACAGCTAATTAGGTAAATGCCTAAGAAAGCAAAAATATTTGGTTTAGGAAATATGTGATGTTGGAGTGCTGTTGACAACCACACCTCGTAATGAACTAATATCACCTTGAAACATCTTAACGGGTTTCTATGGTATTAAACTAATTTTTGTGAAGTTTTAGACATGATTATAGTATATATTTATGGTATATGTTTATATAAATTATTTTAATAAGTAACAAATTTATTATTATTATTTAATGAAACGGTTATTTATGAATTTATCCTATAAAATTACCCTAAACCTAAATTTCTGTTGGAACTTACAAGCTCTTCAACGTCATCCTCCTCTTGTCTCAGTGGTACGCAAATTATTATGAAGATTTACAATAATTATGACCCCAAAGAACGAACATACTAGGCATTATTCTCACACATTTCTCCATTTACACACTATACACATTACTGCCTCTCTGTCTTAATTAATTTATTTTAAATTTTAAGTTTACTTTTTTTTTAGCATGTCCCAGATTTTTTGCAAACATAAGATACGTAAATATCTTTTCCTTTTCGAAAATGATCAGAACAGAAAAAATATGTCAGGAATTCTGTAACAAATTCGTGAAATTTGTTTTCTATATGAATAACAAAGCTCTTTCCCCTTTAGTTCCCTATGACTATGGTCAATGTTAGGGACGATTGTATATGTTACTATTCACAAGGTCACCGTCACATGGAATGCACAGATCAACTTCAATTGCACTTTTGAACTGAGTTCACTTTCGTCTGCAATAAGGGACCACAACGGAAAGACCAGGTAACCACTAAATAACACCATGAAGACATAAATTTGGATCGGCACTTGAGACTGCAAATTTAAACTGCCTGTGAGGCCACCATGGATATCCTCATACCCGAAATTTAATAAAATGTGTACTCTCCTCACTTCACGACTTGCAAGTGACCTAACTAGCACTGTTTGATTAATTTGAAGGATTTATTTTAGTTATCTAATACACAAATTGAACACCAAAGATCCCGTAGAATACTCTATATGATCTATATTATCTGAGAGTTAAGAAAATTATCTAGAGAAGTCTAGAGTCAATTAATGTGCTGTCCAGGATGTTAGGGTTTGATGGTGAGGAGAAAGGGGAAAGCTTCTCTCTTTTTCTATTGTATTTCTAAAGTGGTATGTGCGATAGTTTAATTCAACGGGATACCAACACAACAAAAATAAATAAAAAGTAAAGATCTCTTTTTAATGTGAGTTTGAATCGTTATACTATTATAAATGAATTGACTAATATCAATATGAGTTTTGTTAAAATTAAAATATATAATACTCGAATATGTTAGTCCATATAAGATTAATTCCAACATGATTTGCTAGACCCTGAGATATTTTGATCTCCTTCTGCATGCCAACAACACAAGCCAGTACAAAAACAAAGGTCTAACTTGGTAGTCTATGGTTGAATTCCACCGATACCTGACCAGATTAGTCACCAACATGCTAATGTCTGGTTCCGTTTTCCAGAAGCAAAGATTGAGCCTCAATACTGAATGTCTGTGTGTCACTTTCATTTTATTTTTTTTTCTTTCTCCTTTTCTAGTGTCACAGACGGCCAGAAGATCAAAAAGAAAAAAGATAGGACTCCAGATCCAACATATTCGCGAAAAATCTGGGATGAGTTCCTGAAGAGTTTTGTGTGAATATTTCAGGCCTAAGATAAATATCTACTTTGAATTTTAATGTAAACATATATGCACACCCACTTTTGCTGCTGCTAACTTGAGTTTGACAGGAGAGGAGCTTTGTGTTGTTCGAAGTTCATGCCATTGCCACTTTTATTGTGAACACTTTTTAATGGCTATAGATTCTTTTCCCTTACTTTATCTTTCTGCCCTAACCATATGATATAGAGCCATCTTTTTCTTTTTTAAGGTAACTTTTATCACTGGCGATCGATTAAAAGAATAGTGTCCCCCCATTCATATTGTAAATCGGATAGTTGGTCAAAAGCACCAACTTCCTTTGCATCGCCAGGTTCAATAATCCAGTTTGGTGAGGCCACAAGAGAAATAATTGCAACATCCTTTGAGAACTACTAGACAATCCTCCTCTCGGAAGGTTCTTTAGAAAATGTGAACTTGTAGTTACCCCGCCATTTTTCATGTAGATTGTTCCAGCTGCATCCTTGGTCCAAGTGAACAGTCACTGGTATTGCCCTCGTTTACTGTTACAATTGATTATGCCCTGCAAAATCGATTCTGGAAGTGAATCTAAACATGCCCACATGTTGCTCTCATATCCCCATTTTGGACCTTGCCATTAACTTTCTCTTTCCTTAACTATATCTGCTTGTGAGCTCATGCATATTTTTGACACGTTTTTTTTTTCTTGCGTTAGATCTACATAAAATGTGGGGTGCTGTCTATGCTTCATGGACTTCAGTTCAGGTTAAGAATTGAATTGAGCATCACATGTGGTTGCTATCAGAGCTTTTCTTCACGTTGCAACCATTTTGCTTTTCAGCATCATAGAAGACTTTATGCATCATACAAGGACGATATGTAAGGTCCACCAACTATTGGGCACATTCTCCCCTCCCAAGCCCTTTACGTGTCAACTGATTGGTGTGTGTAAGTATGATATTAAACTCTCTTTTCTCATTTCTGTTTGTTTTATTCTAAACTTAGCAGTGTGAACTGCATGATGAAATGTGATCTTCTTTATTCCTAAAGCATAATCTCCTCTCCCAGTCCCTGCTGAAAGTAGATTATGATCCTATATCCATCATAATTATTTTTTCTATCAAAACTCGTGCTATCAGAGAGGGTTTGTGCTCAGCATCTAACAAGCAAGTTTAATCCATATTAATTCTTGCTAAATTAAGCCCTTCAAATTATATTTATCCCATATATGTATGTTATGTTCCACAGACAATCACTAGGTCCCAAACAGAGAAAGAAGAGACCCACGGGAGAAGACAATAACTAGCTTGTAAAATTTTGAAACAATTCTGTTGTTCTTTATGCTTGTCGTCTGGGATAGTTTACAAAGAGGACACATCAAATTAGGCAACAGCCAATTTATTGTTATATGATATGTGCTGAATAGGACTGTGGATGGGCAGTTGTAGATGTTATAGATAATTATGTGGTCCATAACACCATTAGATTTTGCTATTTACAGCAGCCAAACTTCTCACACCTTGAAGACAGCTAGATCATACAGTGAATTTGGAGAAGTTCATCTAGAGAGTAAGGACCTTTTTCATTTTTGCAGGCAAAGGGTTTAAGATTTGGAGATTACATGATAATGATGATAACCTGATTAGTAAGAAAATTGAGCATAAAGTTTGCTCTTCTATCACCATGAGACTTCCATTTAGGTCTTTGTAGAATATCTTAATTAAGGACTCTCTTAAGTTAAAGCTCTCATTAAACAAAAATAATATATTCACATCTTTTTCTTACATTTTCAGTTATGTTGATTATGTAATTTGAATTTTTTAAAAAAAATATTACTTTTTTATTTTTTATCTCTATTTTTTTTACTTTTATCGCTCTCATGCAAATATAATTATAAATGTAAATTTATAAGTATAACATTGCTCTTTATTAAATGAGGGGACAGTAAAAGGGGAGAGAGAGAGAAAGAGAGGAAGAGCAGAAAATAAGTCTGCAAAAAGCAATGATTAATCGGCACACAAAGTTCTAATTGTGAGTCCACATTTTTTTGGGGGAGGGGGGCCATGATTGCTATCGCACCTTCTTCTGAAACAACCATAGCTCTTGGCCCCTTACAGCAAATAAGTAAAGCAAAAATAAAGAAAATAATGAACATCAGGAAAGCCAATCTCTTTATACACATTTATCTCAAAGTATTACAAAGCAATAATGAAGCTATTTACGGCTTGTGAGGGGGACACTGATAGCACTTGGCAAATAGCCCAAATGTGTTGACTTGTTGTATGAAATTAAGCATGCTTGCCCATCCTCCCAACCCAAATCCTACCACCAAAACCCATACAACCACAAAGACGTTCATGGAGTATAATCCTACCCAACCTCCCAAAAATGAAGGCGGTCTCTCTACTGCATTCTGTCGACAACAAAAGATATAATTAGGTTGGTCAGTAAGCACAAATGAGTAATTTAGCAGTCATAAAAGATCAACACTAGTCACACAATCAATGGAGTCAAAAAAAGCACACGCACCCAGTGGTGGCCATTACATCTCTGCAGCTTGTCAAAAGTAATTTTTGTATAAAATTCAGAAAATATGCATTTTTGAGTGCTTACCTCCCTAGCTGGTGCCGAAGCAAAGGTCACCATGTGTGCTAAGGCAGGAATTATGTAAACAGTGAAGCTGACCAGGAGGGATCCAACAGTTGAGTTAATAGGGCCAAAGAAAGGGAATATGATTGCCAAGAACCATATTGGAATCACTACAGGAAGTCTAGCCATGGCTCTTTTGAACATGCTCTTGGTTTCATGCACCCCAATGAATTTCTCCCACACAAAGTACAAAGGAGTACAAGCAAATCCAAAAGTTATAAACTGCAAAAATCACCAATAAGGGTCCCTTTAGATGGTGTCAATTAGAGTTTGCCTTGGTTTCTGATAAAACTATAATCTAACATATATAAGATGATTAATTGAACCTGGTGAATGAGCATGAGAATGACAGCGGTATCCCTGAAACCTGTTCTTGGGAGCAAAGAGAGGGCATTGGAATGGGTAAGGAGCGAATCCCCGAAAGCCCAGTATACGGCAGCTGCTGATGGCAAAGTTAGGGTCAGCACATACAGTGTTGCCATCAGATATATCAGCTTGAACTTCTGTGGCTTCCACATTGCATGCATAATTTCCCTACAAAATAAATTTGAATCCACGCTTGTCAACGTGACAAATTTAAAATCTCAATGAGAAATGAGAGTTTGCACAAAGTTCTCCATTCGTTTCTCAAGCATCATGCTCCTCAATTTTGTGTTCCAGTAATTGATTCAGTATTTGAGTACTCACACTGTAACAGCATGTCCACCAAAAGTGTAGAGAATATTTGTAGCCCCAGTGAAATAGAGAACTAATTTGGCTGGGCCTGAGTGCTTCACCCCCTCAACCTTCAGAAACACAAAAGAAGGACATAAATAACCGAAAAATATTTTAAATAGATCATGCAAAGCAATCAAGGCCTGCAGGTTTTGGCATGATTCATTTGAGTTTTAATTTCGGTTATGAACATTGTAAATTGTCCTTATTTACCTGTCCATGGATAAGGGAAGCTATCGTCAGATACCAAGCAGTGTAACTTGTCATCATGAGGCCCAAGAATGACCAAACTCTGTAATTGTGAAAAGAAGGGATGAAGACTGTTGTTGCACAGCAGGCTCCAAAGATGTAAGTCCAAGTTCTTTTGTCAAGATTGTCGTTTATGTAGTATATGTTACTGAAGCATTTATTGCATCAGAAAAAAGAAAAGAAAAGAAAAGTTAGTTACAATATAATTCGAATACTCAGATTATATATATACAGAAATTTAATCAAATACACCTACCTTGCGCAGGCAATTAGTTGAATTACTGATCCAAACAGAAGGAAAGTGCAGTTGAAAAAGAGGCCTATGTTCCTCCAGTGTTTCCCTAAGAGTCCATCAAGAACTTCAAACCACTGCAAATAATCAAAACAAGATTAAAGAAGATTCTAATGTAATCCTTCAAGCTATCACTTTCATATAGAAGCAAGAAGAATATGAAGTAGACAAAATGAGCACTATTAAATATAATAATTCATTACCTGAATTACATGGTTCCTGAAGTCAACCTTTTCTCTCTCCTTTCTGGTTCTGTACTCAACATAAAGGACACTGATAAGGTATGCAGTCCAGCTTCCCATGATTCCATAAAAAAGCTGAAAAAGAATCCCGGATAGCATCCCCAGTTGTGAAAAGGAATATGGTAATGTCAGAAGCACTTGTGCAACCTACATTAAGATTACAGCATACAAGTGATTAATAAAATTAATTACGATGCTGCCACCAAAGCAAGACTCTACTCGTGTAAAAGAATGTGTATAATTTGAACACTGATGATTCATAAATTAGTGCCTGATTAGAAGCACAGCTGAACCATGCATCATAGACAGAACCACCATGCCAGAAGAGCTTGGATAATTTGCTCTTAGCTGATTTGAAATCTGCCTTCTCTCCCTCCATTTCTAAGTAGTTCCCGGCAATGACAGTCTCAACCTTCTCAGAAGCCATAGCTGCTACTTCTAGAATTATGGGGGGAAGACAACGACCCAAGTGACTAAAGATAGATAGGAGGTGTTCTCCTTTCCACCCCTCCTTCACATTTTATGCAGTTTCTCTTTCCTTATATAAACATTTTTGAGTAATATACTAAATAGCCCTTGTGTACGACCTTGCTTATTGCACACAGCGGAATTTATGCAACATGTAGTCAACTTTTCTCTTGTCAAAGTAGTATTTGAATTTTTAACTTTTTATTTTATAATTTTGATAGGTTTTTTTGAGTATTTTTTTCATTTTGCACTGGGGGCACACAATAAGTTATAGAAAAAATTTATACAAATAAACAGATTATAAAAAAAGTCACTACAATCAAGAAACATAAAAATAGACTTTGAATCTAATTTTAACATCAATTTAATAAGTTAGAAAAAATGTTTTAAGAAATATTTATACTTTTGCGTGTGAGTATTTGGATCAACAAGGTCACATAGTAATTTAATAAATTTAAAAGTATAAATTCTGTTAAGTAAAAGTTATGTAAAAATTAAAATGCGAATAAATCACGAAAGGGTGATTTGGTAAATTTAAGCAACTTGTGAGCGTTGATGGGCGGCATGGGCCCAGGCTAGCTGCATTGCACGAGCGGGGTGGCCCACCAAGAGCCTATTCGATCACTCAAAGTGATAGAGCCCAGCCCATGCATCCTAATTGATCATAAATGTAGATTTAATAAAGGGAGAAAAGTGAGAAATTTTCCAGAGGGAGATTGGAAAGGGTGGGAGTGTGAATGTCGATGCCTAAGTGGGGGAGACTAAGATGGATGGAATGATTGCATATGAGAGGGTGCTTGGTGCTAATCATGATTAGTACCACACGTGTTCCCATTGGCTTTTGCAACAAAAATATTGATAAAACGTCCCTTCTCTTTTTTCACTTTTCCATTGTTAGCTCTTTTGGATTAAATATCTAATTGTTGTGTGTGTGTGTTTGGGCCATCCATGGGGTAAGTGCTAATGATGACGCTAAATGCCCTATAAATAAAGCTGCAACAAGGTGCCAACTCTCATTGTGCCATTGCTCAATTTTTATTTCATCCCAATTCATCGTTCTATAATTTGTAATGAATATTTTTGCATGGTTACCAAATCAATAAAGAAGGGATTTAGTTGCCGAAATCCTTATCTTCTGGTCAAAAAGAGAAAAAGAAATAAAGTTTCTTATGATGGGTATTACGTCTGACATTCTGATTTGATAAGACGGTGATACCGCGTCGGCATGGCCCAATATCTACCCAACCCATCAGGCCCAGTCCCTTTGATACGTTGGATTGTTCCATAATTTCCATTAACTTAAAAATTAAGCCTTGTCTTTTACTCTTTTTTTTTTTTTTAACAACATATTCATACAAATATATTTCGGATAAATCTTTTAGGGAAAATTTTGATAAAAAGGACCAATCCTACTGTTTTAACTACTCAAATGTGATTGTTCATTAAAAATATTAAACTGAATGACATCAATATTGCATGATCCTAAATATGCATTAATTAAAACAGTACAGCATAGGTATACTATGCGTACAATAAAATTTTTTTTAAGTGAAATGGTATATTTTATTTTTAATTGTACGCACAGTAAATGAAGCACTGAGAATTATTATACTACCTTGTATTTAATTATATCTTTTTATTAAAATAAATAATATGACTGATAAAATAACATATAAAATAACAAAACCCTTCTTTCACCGAGGGTCTGAGATACTGGATAATAACGAGATCTGAAATGGATGGGGTGATGATCAGAGGAATGGATGGTCAATTTGATTGAGTGAAGCTTGATTTTGATGGTGATGGCATTCTTGCTTTTGAGCAAATGGGTAGGGTTGTTAACCCCACCTTGCATATGGAGGTATGAGAATGTCACTGCCTTATTTCTTGACTTCTGACTCAGATCAATGGCAAGGGGACCATTCCAACAGAACAACCAAAAGCTTCAAAAGCAATGAAACGCACCACTTTGACCTTCCTACTCATACATCAACTTCTCCCCTGGGCAATTTTTTTATGTGATCATGAATCAGATGATTTCATTTGATTGGACGCGGAAAATAAGCCATGTTGCCGAGCCTACCCACTTGATGATAACATTAGTGCCAAATTGCTAAGCATGTGACAACTTCATGTTCGAAGAAATTGCGGAAAGAGTCCAATCTCCCTACTGTAAATGTTTATTTGCGTTTTAATGAAAGTGTAATTTAGTAACATTTTCATATCTTAATATTTTTTTCCCTCTTTTTCGAGATCAGTATATGTTACACTCTAATTTGTAGTTGATATGGTGCTTCTTAAAATCACAACTATTTTAATAAAATAAATTTTATTAAATATTTATTTAAAAATTTAAACTATTAATTTTATTTAATCACATAAAATTCAATACTTTACGTTAAGTTTTGAGGGGTGTTTGTGAATCTTTTTAGTCAAACCGGTTAGAGCGGGTGAATCGAAAAAAATTAAGTATAAATTAAAAATATATATGTAATTATAAATTTTATTGTCTTATTTAAGGATTTAAATATTTTAACTTTTTTTAGTTTTGATAAGTTTTTCTTTATTTTTTTATATAATTTAATGTGTAAATTTTACTTATTTTTTATTTATTTATTTTTCTTAATTATATATCTATAAATTTAATCTCTCATTCAGATATAAAATCATTAAATAGGTAAAAAAAAAAGAAAAATAAATATATTTATGACAATAGCTAAATAATTCATAAATTTTGTAAAACACACGCTTAATTGAATTAAAATATACCTTAATTTGATAAAAATGAATGAATGAGTAATTTCATAATATTTTTGAAATTTTTTTAACAACTAAGTAAAGGAAAAATCAAGAAAATCTATTTTATCAGCTTCTTACAAAATTTTATGTAAAATGTTAATCAATTAAATTTTACAACTTAGTTTACAAAATCTAATAGATTTAATTATTTAAATTTTAAATAAATATTTAATAAGATTAAGTTTATAAAAATAGTCAAATTATTAAATAAATATTATTTATATAAAAATCATATTGACAATATTATTTAATTGGATTACTAATGTAACCAATTAAATTGATAATCCAATTAAATTGATATGAGTATAATCCACTCTCTAAAATAATTTGTTGAGGAGTCCAATTTTTAGAACATTGTTTTGTACCGTCTTCTGTGTGGCTACAATGACTGGACCAAAAAAAGAAAAAGGAGATCCACTAAGGACACTGGACGTTTGAGCATTTACCGGTTAATTTGGGTTCTGTGCGAGTTTGCCACCCACCCGCAAGAATTGGACACTCCCTTTTTGCACAAGGCTGATCAACATCATCTCCAAAAATTAAAAAAAAAAATAAAGTTATCCTATTTGTATAAATAGAATTTTAAAAATTTAAATTTAAATTTAAAGTATTTATTAATTAATTAATTAAATTATAAAATACATAATTTTATAATAATCATTAGTTACGTGAAAAATTAGTGTGAGAAAACATTTTTCCAACTAAGATTGATCTTAAAACAACATGTCCAAAAATAAGTGGGCGATCATAAAAATTTTATCCAAAAAATAGTTGATCTTAAAACTAAACATTATTAAAATATATATATATATATATATATATATATATAAGGCGCAAGTGAATTTATTGATTAAAAGAAAACAAGAAAAGAATAACACAAGAAAAAACAAAAATGAATTGGTTCATTTTGATTGAATGTGCAAATGAATGATTGTAGCTGTGGCTAACTTGACAAAATAGGCTGTGTATGTGGAAGTGTAACAGTCGACAATGGCAATCGTTTGAGCTAACGTTAGCTCCAGAAGATAGAGAGAACAATTAGATTACTTTATTCACATATCTCAATTAATTTGTCATTTTTACATTTATAAGATCTATTTTTATATCTTTATAAATTAAAATTTGCAAAATTTTCATTTAAAAATTTTAAATTATTAAAATTATTAAGTCTTAAAGAACAAATTTTGAAACCTACTAATGAAATTAATTCCACTTGACACTTTACAAATACCTCTTCCATATTTGTCTTGGTTTTCAATATTCTTTCTGAAATTTTATCATTTATTGTGAATGCATTCAAACAAAAACAAGATTATGGTATCATTATATTATTGACTTGGTCAAGTTGGCTGGCAGCTAAATGTGCTGATTCCCTTTGTTAATTTTGGCATAGCAAGAAAAGCAAGGCAATGAACAAGTTACAATCTCTTCACATTTTGAGAATTTCCTTAGGGTGAAGGAAAAGTATCTGCTTATCGAACAAACAAGTAGGTTTCAGATGAAACATTCAATTGCCCGGCCAACTTCATAACTTAAACCAATAAATGTCTATTGGTCCACTGTGACAATATTTTAAAGTAAAATATAAGTGTGGAAGAATAGAACCAACATAAACTTGAAGCCAAGTATTAGGAAAAGAATCATTTATTCTTTCCCGGAAATGCATGCCTTTTGGTGCTCTGATTCACTAACCTTTCCACACGTATTCTTTCTTCAACCCCATCCTTTTATATCCCCATATGCATTTACATCCTTCCCTGTGTATCTTCAACTCTACATCCTTTAACTCAAAAAGCTACACGAAGAGATGGCACTGCATATTCAAATGATCTTACCAATCTTTTTGATTCTACTATTTATTTCATCAGGTACTATTTGGCTTGGCTTTTGCACTTAGCTTCAATTCTTGCATTGTCATCGAACCCATTGTTCAATTTATTGTCTACTAAGTTCTTTTAACATGCTTAAATTCAATGTTTTCTTTTTGAGAAAGAAATTTAGTTTCATCATCTCTTGGGTTTCTAATTCTGGGTTCAATTTTCCCTTGAGAGGACAGGGCCAAAAATGGGCGAGTCTGCTAGAGTTTTCACCATAATTAACCGCTGCAAGGAGACAATATGGCCAGCAGCGATACCCGGGGACAACTTCAATGGTGGAGGCTTTGTTCTAAAACCCGGCCAATCCATGGTGTTCACAGCCCCAGTTGGGTGGAGTGGCCGCATTTGGGCTCGAACGGGCTGCAACTTTGACAGAAATGGCAATGGGTACTGCCAGACAGCTGCATGTGGCAATTCTCTGAAATGCGGAGCCTCAGGGAAGACCCCTGCTTCACTTGCAGAATTCACACTTTCATCAGTGGACTTTTATGATGTTAGCCTTGTGGATGGCTTCAATGTGCCAGTATCTGTTACACCCATACATGGCAAGGGAAACTGTACCACTGCTGGCTGTGACGATGATTTGAGACCCAAATGCCCCAAAGAACTTTCCGTTAAGGCCCATGGGAAAACTGTTGGCTGCCGTAGCGCCTGCGATGTGTTTAATACAGATGAGTACTGCTGCAGAGGGGTTTATGGCAATCCCGTCACATGTAAACCGACGTACTACTCGAAGATATTTAAGCAGGCCTGCCCAACGGCTTATAGCTATGCATATGATGACCCAACTAGTATTTTCACTTGCTCGGGCACAGATTATGTCATATCCTTCTGCTCTTCCAGGTTAGTATGCTCAAGTTCTGATCTTTTGGGCCATTGCGTAGAGATGGCAATTGTCTCGCTTGGATGGGAATTTACAAAGATTTTCGGACTTCCATTGGAGATTGGAAAGATATTTTTTCTTATAGAATGAGAATGGGTATAAAAATTTCTCCGTTGAAATTTTGGGAACAGGATTGGAAATCATAAACTACTTTGTGAAAATATTCAAAATTATAAAAATATTAAAATACTTTGTATTTTATTATTTAAATTAACTTTAAATAGGAATAAATTAATAATTACATATATAATTAATAAAATAAATAAATAATCATAAATAATTCATATTATAACACTTTTATTCAAAAGATTTTAAAATTTTAAATCTTTGCATATACTAATTCTCTCACGTGGATTAAGAATTTGGGATAAAGATGGGAGAAAATTTATCTCTCGAGGTCAGAGAGTGAGAGATCATTCCAAACCTACCCTGTTGCCATTCATACTCTTGACATGTGATTTTGGTGCTTAGTTTTAATTTGATTGCTAAGAATCAATTATTCTAAATATGTATATTATTATTCGTTATTCTTGAATTTACATTTAAAAGTTTAAATTTTTGAAACTTTTGAAATGGTGTAATCAAGTGGTTCTTATTATCTTCATTCTTATAAAATTTAAAATTAAATGTTGATACAATGTTTGATAGCCTTGTAACTTTGTCTACACTTAGCTTATGTTTTGCTTTTATTTTTCTATTTTTTTTAAAAAAATTACGTGAAAAAATGTGTTAAAAAATATAAAATTATTTTTAAATTTACAACTAAAAACTTGACATTAATAAAATGTTTAATGTGATTTATTGAACGAACAATTTCTCTCGTGGGGTTTTCAGGAAGCAACGAGTATGCACATACCATGACAATAAGCTGCGCTGTAGTGGATCAAAGCGCCTGATGAACTCGTTGATTGGAAGCTGGTTAGTGGTTATGCTTACGGGATTTTCATTCCTGAGCTCTTAGATTGTATTCTAAACTCAGCTGAGCCGTGAAAAATCCGGTCTGTTTGAAGATTCATTGATTTTCTTAATGATTTGTATAGAACCAGTTTGATTTTTTCTTAGTGGTGAAAATGTATCAAAGGGTCCAGAACTTCTGCAAATATTTCATAGTCGCGTCTACCGGAAGCTGTTCAAGTTTGCTGCGCTTATTTTGCTTTTGACAATATGGTTCATATTCTTTGCCTTCAATCTTAGGAAAACAGTGACGTGCGCTCAAATCCTTCTTGCCTAGTTCCTGGGTTGTTATTCTTCTCCTTCTAGCTAATGCAAGCAAGAATCCTTTGTACGAGATGGGATTACATAATTCCCAAGGACAGGACAGAGTACTGCAACTACGTTAACGGGGCAAAACACATTTGCGGGGGAAAAGGAAAAGAATAACGTTGTTGCCACAAAAGATCGAATCCCACAACCGAGCTTGTTGATTTTATTAAGTGTTAACAAATATAATGATCTAAATCTTATATTATAAAAGTTTAAAGAAAATAAAGTTCTACAGATAGTAAAACAAAAAAAAAAGTTATTTTCATTTAATTATTTTTATGTGATACTTACAAATAATTTAATAATAATTAACTTTATTAAATTTTATTATTTAAAATATAATAAATTTAATAATTTAAATGTTATATTAAAAAATTAAAATAAAATTATAAAAATAATAAAACTTAAAAAATGTTACCTGTTAAACGGAGCTCCTCTTGAGTGTATCTTGTGTGTGTGTATATATATATATATATAATTTGCCTAATACTCAAAATTAATCACTCATTTGTTATTTATTCACAAGAATATTGTAATTCTAACTTATAAACCATGTTAATTAGCCCAATTAAAATTAATTTTGAAATATAACCTAATTTTAACGGGTTTTATTAGTCAAATAATTTGAACAATGGAAAAAAGAAAATAATAACAGAAAATACTAATTTTAATTAAAAGTTTTTAGAGTACGGCCTAAATTTGCTGATTAATCACAGGCGAGGAAATAGTAGAGATTCTATGTCGTTTTAGCGTTCGAAGAGCCATCAAGGTGGCTGATACGACAATTGCGTAATAAAAACGCAGACATCAGGGAAGCAGGTCCCGACTCCCGAATTCATGCTGTATGATATTGGTGAAAACGGGACCTTAACCAGAACTGAAAAATGGCGGGTGGTGGAAAGGTGTCCTTCAAAGTCACCCTCACATCCGATCCGAAGCTACCCTTCAAAGTGTATGTGATTCAGAACCCGATGCACTTTAATTCATCTCAATTTTCATGTCCGCATGTTTTCTTTGGACTTCGAAGTTTCGATTTGAATTTAGCCTCTTCTTAATCTCCCAAGATTCGGATTTTTGAATTTCAGGTTCAGCGTTCCAGAGGCTGCGCCTTTCACTGCCGTTCTCAAATTTGCAGCTGAAGAATTTAAAGTGCCCCCCCAGACCAGCGCTATTATCACTAACGGTATCAAATAGCTTTTTTTGCCTTTCTTTCGAACATTCTTGTTCTATTATTTTCTACGTTTTTATTATTATTTTTTTTAGGTTATTCGCGTTCGTTGTGTAGATTATGCTATTGCTACTTTTTTTTTTTTCCCTATATTGGAGAGCGCAAGATTATTGATTGGATTGGGGTTTTTGTTTCAATGTTTGGAGGTTATTCTAAATATATTGATTCTTTTTAGAGATCGCAAAATTCAATTTTTTCAATTGTATGACACCTTCGTCATTATATTTTGGCGTTCCTTCCCTCGACAGCTTACGGGGAGGGAGCACATGAAATCTAAGATTTTTACTTCTATTAAGCACTGGGTGAATCCCCAATTTCCAGATTTAGCTCAGCCTGAAAATCGTTTGCAAATCCTTTTTTTTTTTGGCACATTGTGTGGGGAGGGGGAAACCGACCCTGGGGATAGGGGGTTGAAAATGTGGCCCCATACCACTTGAGCAGCATCGTTTGCAAATCTTTGCAACTTAATCATAGTTTCAGAACAAAAGTTTCTCCAATCTCTGCACCCGAGACCGCCCCCCCTCCGAAAGAAAGGAAAAAAAAACAAAACCCTAATGCAGCCGAAAACATTGTGATTCTTAGCTTCATCAAAATATTGCACATGCGACAGCCCTGATAATTCTGCGTTCCATGAAATCAGGATTTATTTCTCATCATACATCTATATTCTTTAAGGCTTGTATTGTTTACCAGACTAGGTAGTGTCTAGCCCAGATGACTAGTGCAATGTGACGAGTGAAAATGGGACAGTGGAAAATAAAGTCATAAAATTTATAAGGTATTTGGATACAGTATATGTCTAGACACATCCCTCATTCCTGCATTTACCTCCCTTGCTTTTTCGCTCTTATGTTTCACATCCTAAGAGCCTCTCAGCAATCAAAATATTTTTCATTATACAAGCTTTGTGCAGTGACCATTCTGACACAATATATTGATCACATTAAGGGGATTGTTATGCTGCTTCCTTTTCCACTTACCCACTCTATACTCAGCCACATTTACTTGTAAAAGTGGATAATGTGGCTGATCACCTTCCCTTGTAAAGTGCATATTCCAAGGGGGATAGCATAGCAAAACCCTGACTTTAATATGTTATAATTTTGATATGGTATATGCTTTGTTTATTTGATGCCTTTGTTGCTGTCCTTGTGGGCTGCCAACCTACTATTGAGTTAATCTTGATGAGGACTCTTGCACTACTGTAAAGAAAACAGCTTATTGCATTAAATTGAAAAATAACCAAGTATATCTCCTTTTTGATGGTTTTATATGAATCACTTATACTAAAGAGATTAATTCTTATTTGAAATGTGTCGCTATGTTAACACATTATCAATGTTTTAAAAACCAGACCAGCTAGTCAAATTGGTTGAACCAATGACCGGCCATGGTACCAGTTCGGCTTAACTATCGAAACCAGTTTACCAATTCAACTAGTAAAAATCGGAGAACTGATACCAGCTTCACCAAACCAGCCAACATTTCAAAAAAAAAAAAAAAGAAGGCTATGCTTTCATTTATTAACTTTCACTACTATCAGACTACCAGCGCGTTACCTTACCACTTGACTATCTTCATTTATTATTCTCTCCTACTACCGTTACTTTATCACTTCAACAAGTAAGAGGAAAGCCCTTTATTACTAATACAAAGAAAGAAAATTTCAAGCTTTTGAACAGCTCACTCTACCAGATTCTAATATCCTCTTTGACCACGGGCGTGGATGGCCGAAGGCAGCTTGCTTACAGAAAGAAAATAGGCCAAAACAACATGCAATAGGCTCTTATCCTCTCTGTACATTCAATTTTTGGATACAAATTCAACACAGCAATAGTAGTTTCTCTTGAAAATAACAAGGCATATTTTTATCAGCCTTACCCATTCCAAGGCTGTAGTTCATATTCTCACTGGAATCTATTATGTGTTCTGACTGTGCGCTTTGCTCTACATCTTTAGGTTTTTATGGGGGATCAGCTGGTTTGGTGAAATCAGTATCGGTAGACTGGTTTAGATAGTTAAGCCAGACCAGTACCATGGCCAGTCACAGTCTGACCAATTGTACCAGCCAGTCTTGTCCGGTTTTTATAACACTGCTTCAAGCCCTGAGCAATTTTTTTTCTTAAGAACACAGTCATATAGGCAGACCATCTGATCTTTGGACCATTAGTCTGGTCCTTTTATGATCTGGTTATAACACTCCACAACTTGTTGATTGAAAATTAAAGTGACTCAAATACGTGCTGGTGAACTTTCTGAACACATACCTCGTGGAGCCAACTGATGAGCCATTTTGGGGTACATTTCGAAATGTTGTGACTTAAGAATGTTCTGAAATGAAAGCTACATTGAATTGTACATTGATTAGTGAAATGTTTAGTTTACTAAAAAACTTATGTGAGTATCTAAAATTATGAAACAGATATCACAAGGTTAAGTGGATGGACTTAAATTAGTCATTCATAATTGTTGAAATTTTACAGAAGTTAAAGATGTTCTAGAATATTATTATAAATTTTAATATTAACAGCAACTGTAAAAAGAATACTCCAATATACATTGCAAAAGCATCAGTGGCAGCAAAAATAAATATCAAAGTCAAGAAAACTCTGTTTTTTTAGAAGCACCAGACTATTCCCTCACATAGCCTTAGCATAGGAGGATTTAGTAGGTTTTATAGCAGGCTGTTACTGAGAATTTGGCATTCACATCAACTTTTAAGTTGAAAGCTATCAGGCATCTATTGCTTGGGGTGGCCTTGGCATTTGTTAGGAACTGTAGGAATTACATTCTGTAAAGTTAATTGACACTACTGCTTATGAGTTACAAGAATGAAGAAAATTCTGCATAATATATTCTCTTAAATAGGAGCGAAATTCACTTTTTTTAATGATCTTATTTATGTGAATTTTGTGAGATGTTTAAAGAGTGAATGCTACTGATTCTGCATTACTTGTTGGAAACATACGAAAGTGTGAAAGCCATTCCCTTTTGGTTTAAAAAAATGCTCTAGCAGAAGATTAAGAGGAAATTGATAATTACTATTACCCATTGAAGTTTGTAATTTTACGAGGTAATTTGTAATCTAGATGATATTCTTTGCTTTGATGCTGGCACTTTGTTATTTAATACTGCATTTGTTGTATCATGGAGAATTCAAAATTAAGATCGATTCAATGAGGTGTGCTACTTGAGTTGACTAATTGAACATTTGAATTGAAAATTTGGTTGCCAACTGATTTGTTGCTGAGCCTATGATTCATTGTTGCTTTGTTGCTGGCATAAAAAGGTTTGTTTATGAAATGTTAATTTGTTTGCTACTTCCCTTTCACTTGTGAGTTGTGGGACTAAAACATGAGCTACTGGTTGTAGTTTTAGATATACTCTTTTATCTTTCTTGTTAATGTACCATTGATTGCAAATTTGTTAAAAGTCATACTTCTTTCTTGTTATGGATGCAGATGGTGTTGGGATTAATCCTCAGCAGAGTGCAGGTATGCCAATGCATAAATTTTTCTTTTTACTTTTATTTCCCCATCTGTATTATTTGTTGCTTTAACTTGAAGCTTTATTCTAAGAATAGTCATATTTTCCCTTTCGCAACTAGTATGTTCTCAAGATTTTTCTTTCAAAACATCTTATAATTTTTTTTGCTAAGCAAAAAGAAATAATTTTGCCTGATCATTTTGAATGACATCGGTTTTATGAAGGTTTATTTGTTTTGGCAGTATACTTAAAATGGTGATATTTTCTGTATTGAGCCATATTAATTCCCATGGTTGTGAGTTGCTATTTATGGACTCATGTACGGATTATATCGTGACATACAGTTTGATGATTTCTTTAGGTAATGTCTTCCTTAAGCATGGTTCAGAATTGCGCCTGATCCCGCGTGATAGGGTTGGTGCCTCTGACCTGTTACAGGGTGTCTGACTGGAGATCTACTCTTAAATTCTCTCGGCTGTTGTAGCTTCCTAGATGTTATGAGTATTGCAGAAATTTCTGATGGTAAATACAAGTGTTACTGATTTCATGTATAAATTAGAGTAAAGGTGGCATTCATAGATAAAGTTTCTTTGAATAATGAATCATGTTTCTGGGAAAGATAATGCAGACTCAAGCTTTTTTGATTTCTGACAATGTTTAACTGCAAGAGGTGGGGTCTTTAAGTCTGTGTGATTGCTTTGTACATGCGGAGCTCTGCTCCTATTCTCTTCAACCCCTTTCTCCTCACGCATTTCAGAGATGGGTTTTCGTAACTGTGGAAAGCCATTATGATCCTATTTTTTCTTTGCTACCGATAGTGGCTAGCAGTATGAATTCGAAGCCGGAGATTGTTAAATGTCCCACCTAACTTTATATTTGAGGTTGAAGTTGCATTTCATTACGCATTGAGAAACAGTGCATGTGCATATGAACTTCCTTTTGCTCCATACTCGTTACAACAGACAGTCTATGAGAATAAGTGAATTGAGCTGAGAAAGGTCCATGGCAGCTGTAGTCGTGGTCATGTACAGTTTGGAGGTTGGGAGAAGTAAAGACAAACGCATTTATAGGCTCTGTATGTCGCCGGGATTGCTCATATCATAAATTGAATCCTGTGCTGAGCTGGTCCCATAACATTTACTTTGTTTCCTCCAGTTATCCTGCAACTTTTATGCCCTACAAACCCTCCGCAAGCTACCGGCCATACTTAATTATAATAGCTCTCCCATTGTAACAAGTGGAAAGTTCAACAAATTATGGGACCTGATAATTGTCATTGAGGTCAGATCGCTTTAAAATGCAAGAAAAAAATGGTTAAAATGGTTTGATCATGAATTTAAAATGTGTTATATTATTTTTATAAATAATTTTTTTAAATATATATTTAAAAAACTTTAAACATTTGAATTTATTCATAAAATTGAATTATAAAATTTAAATAATTTCAAAACAATTATTTTATTTATGAGTATTTAGTATGTAGGCATTAAGTGAAAATATTTTTACAAAATAGTAAGGCTATTTTAAAATTGTAAATGGATGAATGGTTCAATAACATTCATGGATAAGACACCATAATCGCCTTAAAAAAATAAAAAATAACTATAAGCCGAACCTCTCAATAAATTAACTTTCTCAAAAGGAGCCTCTTACATGGTTCAATGAGATTTTCACTAAACACAAAAAAGGTGAAGATTAAGGGAAGGGCCACCAAAGACGAGTAAGAATGGCTGGCAATTGACATGAAGAAATTAAATAACTAACCCATTTGAGAGTTGCGTACCTTCTTAGGATGCAGATGTGAAATGGAGAGTAATCACTGATCGGCTATCAAATTTAGTAGTCTTCACTTTATATTTATCTGAATTGGCATTATTGCTTCCTTTTGAGGTCCAAGCAGCAAGAGTCCCTCAAGACAGGCACATTATAACTCATTTTGCAACCTCATTATCAGTTAATGCAAAATTGATTGAATTATTAATTACTTATTATTGTAACAGATTAATACAAATTCAATGATTAAGTGATGCGGGAAAAGATAGTGCAGGAGGCAACGGTGGGAGCACCATCCATTTTTTAATTATTTCCTTCGTATTCGCAAAGCACAAAATAGATTTTCCCGCCACGTTGTGGGGGCTACACGCTTTATTAAAAGGTAATTCTTAATTATACCTCAGAGGTGATCGGAGGTAATTGTCTTTCGTGTAGGAATATAATTTTTTATATGGAAACAAATCAGAAAAAAAAATATAAGAATTTATAAAATTAATATAAAATTTTATTTATGTGTATTATATTATTCTTATTAAAATTGATACGGCTGTATAGAAGTGTCAAAGAGATTATACCCATCTTATTTTGTTTAATTTAAGAAATGTGATAAATTTATATTTTTTAATTTTAAAAAAATAATTAATTTATTTTTATTTAATTTATAAGTCATAATAAAATAAATAAAAATAAATTAATATATTTATATATAAACATATATTAATTTATTAGACTAATTTACTTTCACTTATTTAAAAGGTTAGTTAACGTAATATACTTTAATTTATTAAAATTACGAATCAATGTATCATATCTTGTTTAATTGAGAGTCAGAATGGATTGGCCTACTTTCACAGCCCACACGTGTGTATGACATTTCTTTCCTTATTAGTAATGATCCAAATTTAATTTAGATCTTATTATTTAATTTAGATAATTTAATAAATTTAATATTAATGGATATGTAAAAATAAAAATATAAAAATAATAAAACAGTCAACAAGAAGTTCTGAGTTAATTATAGTTTAAATTCTTTTTATTTATTTATTTTTTTTGTATATGATGTGATTCAAGTATAATGTAATCTGAACCAGAAGGAAAGAGAAGTGGAGAGAAAAACTACGAACCACTTGAACTGTGTCGAAGGGACTCTTCTTATTCATATTTATACATCAAAAAGAACACGCTTAGCTGTTCAAAATCCAATTTTTTTTTTTTTACTGGGTGCAAAAAACCCAAGTTTGTAAATGATAATCTCTGTCATGTATTGCAAATGTTCAAGGTTAGCTGTGACTCCATCACTCAACGATGTCGTTGTATTTCACTTTTTGTTGCACGCCTTTTTTTTTCTTTTTCCTATTTCTTATAATAAGGTTTTGAATTCACCACCGGTTGTCGGATTAAGCATTTTCCTGATATTCATATTAATATGTTATAGGTAAATGAAGTTCAAGGGAAAACGAACAGCATTGCTGGTTTGTGAAATATACAACGTAATATAGTCTCATATAAGATAATTTTATAGTGATCCACAGGGGATTGGATTGAGATCTTCTATCTTAAAAATGAAGGATAATCAGAGAAAAAATATAAAAAGTAAGATTTATATATATATAATTATAAAAAAATAAAAAATATTAAAATTAAATAAAATTCAAATAGTTAAATAAAATGAACCATTTAATGTAACTTAAAACTGTACTGGGCGTACTTATTCTCCATACATTTCCATAAGGAATAAAAGGAATTTAGTTTTGGATTCAAAAATTAATAAATTATTAATGTCAAAGTTTAAGACAAAGAGTTACACAAATGGATAGTCATTTTATATTAAATAATGAATCGAGGATTTTTTTTTATTATTTTAAAAGAATAATTTAATTTTTTTAAAATATAATTAAAATAAATTAACTTATTTATAAATATAATTAAGATAATTTAATTTATTATTTATTAAATTTTTTTAATATAATACAACTTATTAATATTAACCTAAATTTTATATTTATCTAAAAAATTTTAATACCATGCTTTAAGTGTGAAGTTATTTTTCTCTTATCAAATTTTAAATTTTAATTTTATGTATCTTAATAATTTTTTTAACGAAAAAATAAATTTATATAATAATTAAAATATTATATTATAATAAAAAAATTTAAATTACAAGAAAAATTAATAAAAAATAAGATATATATATTAAATTATAAAAAATTATTAAAATTAAATAAAATTCAAATAGTTAAATAAAATGAACCATTTAATGTAACTTAAAACTGTACTGGGCGTACTTATTCTCCATACATTTCCATAAGGAATAAAAGGAATTTATTTTTGGATTCAGAAATTAATAAATTATTAGTTTCAAAGTTTAAGACAAAGAGTTACACAAATGGATAGTCATTTTATAATTATTTTGACATTTTATAATAAATAATGAATCGAGGATATTTTTGGCTTTTTATTGTTTTAAAAAAATAATTTAATTTTTTAATTTTTATATTAAATAATTTAATTTTTTAAAAATATAATTAAAATAAATTAATTTATATATAAATATAACTAAAATAATTTAATCTTTTCATAAATATAATTAAGATAATTTAATCTATTATTTATTAACTTTTTTTTAACATGATGCAGCTTATTTGTATTAACTTAAACTTTACATTTGTCCTAAAAATTTTAATATCATTCTTTAAGTGTGAAGTTATATTTTTTTTTTGTTATTAAATTTTAAATTTTAATTTTATATATCTTAATAATTCTATTAATTAAAAAATAAATTTATATAATAATTAAAATATTATATTATAATAAAAAATAAAATTTAAGCTATAACTAATAAAGAATAAGTTACATTATATTAAAAAACAGAATCTAATAAATAAAAATTTAAATTATTTTAATTATATTTATAAAAAATTAAATAAATTAATTTAAAAGTTAAATAATTAAATTATTATTTTAAAAAGATAAAATGGTTAAAAGTGTTTTCTTACTCCAATAAATAATTATATTTGTCTGCATAATTGCAGTTGTGCGTGTTGGAATAATATATTTTCAAAGTTTATAGAAACAAACAAATTGTTAGAAGTAGGACGCGCAATTTTTTTATAATTCTTGAAGAATATCTTTAAGGCTTTATTGTATTAAAGGTGACTGACTTATATGGAACAATATTACACTCAATATATCTACACCCTCAAGGCCATCTTGAATCTCGATCACTGTCCTTTCGCTTTAGTTTGGACAAATCTAACTGTACCCCTCAGCTGAACCCAAATTGGCGGAGGACAACCGAAAATAGACATGGGAAACACAAGATATTTCATATTTGAAGGTCAGCAAAGTGATTTCACTTTACATAATTACCCTTTCCAAGGTCAGATAACATTCCTACATCGTAGGGCAATTCCGTAAATGTGTGACCCAAACAACGCGCCCGCGATCGCTCAGAAAGTGGATGAACCGCATATTTCGCCGGAGACTTTTCGACATTCTCCAACGTGACAGGTGATCCACCGTCTCAACCTTCCTCTCCTTTTTTCTTTTGTTTTATTCTTTAAAAATTATTTTAATTACTGCGAATGGCTTGACTGCTAGGTTTTCATTGAATCATTGCCTTTGCAAGATTACAAAAGCATGTTTCACCGTTTAGAACCTTCGTGTCACTTTATGCTGTTACTGCTGTCTTCTCTCTCTCACACTGTTACATAATTCAGTAACCCATACAAGCGAGCCACTTGTTCAAGACATTTTGATTAACTACATTCCAGTTATTATTCGCCACATATTACCCAATAGCTCTGTCTCAAACGACGATAAATACCAATTATTCATTCGATTAATAAGAGAGAACGCAACGAAAAACGACAACGTTAATTTGATGCTCTTATTCCTTTCTTACCGAAGCCATTTTCATGTGGCCCTCTGCTTTTCTTTGGAATATAGAATACCTTGTTCATCAAAATTTTCACACTTCAACAGCAACTCTTTTCTTAATATATTTAATGTCACATAGGCAAAATCTTTTTAAGATCTAAATTTTATCATAAAAGTAGAAATAGATATTACTTGTTGATCGTTATTTAAAAATTTTATATACAAAATTTCTTTTTATTTCATTCAGGAAGTCAATGTTATTTATTATTAGGAAAACTTTGTCAAAAGCAATATAATTTTTATTAACGGTTGCATGTTGTTAAATGGTAATCTTATGATATAGTTTATAAAATTTAATATTTAATAATTTAAATTTATTTTAATAATAATTTTATCATTGTGAAATAAAAATATTATAGTTATAAAATTATTTTTGATATAATATAAATTAAATTGTGACACCAATTTTTTTTATTAATATAGGTTACATAAAAAATAACCACAAACTATTTTAATATAAATAATTAGATCTATTTCGCGGATAATGCTGTCGCCAATCTCGTTATTTTTCCATTTTTAACTGTCTCTTTCATTGGCTCTGCCTCCAAAAGCCAAAGCCGGTTCGCCGTTCCGTTCCGCATCTCTCTTTTTTTCTCCGTGTCTGCTTTCCTATTTACCGGAGAAAAATCTGATAAGAGCACCGCAAAGCAAAGGACGCACGCAGAAACATTTACTTTACGGGAACACACACTTAAACACCAACACCCATCTTTTTCACTGCCCTCACATCATTCTCTCTGCAATTCAAAACACGCAAACAAACCAACACACTCTCACTCTGCTTTCTCTCGCTACCTTGCTACAAAGTACGGACACTGAGGTAGGCATAGCTCGCCATGAAATCGAAAACCCATGTGCACAATGGAAATGGCAACGTGAGCGAGAGTGGCGGCAGCAGCAGCAGCAGCTCACCGAGCCCACCTCGCTCGCCGCGACGTCACTCCAACATATCCCATTGCCGGAGGCGACTGCGCCCCAAAGCCTTCTCTCAGACCACCCGCCGCCTAGGAAGCTTGGCTGCCGGCATCATTGCTCGCCGGAGCCTCCGGTATTTCTTCCTTCTACCACTTCTGTACATATCTGGTTTGCTCATGTGTGTGGGCCCATTCGCTGCACTCTTTGGCCATGTCCCTCTTCCTGGTTCTGTTTATCGTAGCCACGAGACTTTTCAGAAGCTGTGGCCCGATATTCAGTCCGATAATTCATCTGCAATTGAGGTTCGTTTCACGGGTTTCTCTAACTGGCTATCAATTCTCTATTGTTTTCACGTTCTTTATGATCTGTATTCTGGGCAAAGAAGCTATACTTGGAGAGCATTCCTTTTTTTGGGTTTTGGGGTTCTGGAAGGTACATACATTAATTGAGATATAATTCACATGAGGTAAGCATAATGGAGCGGAAACCATCTGATGGAAAATATTTATAAGTCTGCTAATCAAACTAACAACGAGGAAGAATGAGGATTTTTTTTTTTCAAGTTTTGTTTTCGTGTTTTTATCTCCTCTCCTATGCAATTCTGCTGATGGTTGTTGTTAACTATATTTCTGAGCTCAAGCTGGACAAGGTAAAGTCATGTGCCCGATTTCAATTAACTGCCAACTGTTGCTGTTTCCATTCTTTCCTAGCGCTGAAGTAAGATCCTTGTGATAAACGAAACGATTATAATGTATTTTGCGGAGTAAGATCTCCTCGTGATATAACGAGGCGAGTTTTTCTGGTTTAGCATTTTGTTTGCTACTACTGTATAAATAGTGCCTAGTGGCAACATGAAATTTGGGCTATTCAGCTTTTTCGTTAAAATTCATTTTTATTCACTTATCTTTACTAGTATCTACTTTTTAGACATATATCATAAGAAAATCATCCTCTCCCACCGATAGGATTGATTTTTTTTAGCCCTTTTGCAGTTGTCTTCTATATGGAAGTACAAAAGGAAGTTGAGGGAGCAGAAACCTTGTCCAAATTTGACTGCTCTGCATCATGCACATTTTGGTATGCAGATGGATAACATGATATCCCACTGGGATGGGTTTAGCTAAACATTCTATGATCCATTTAGTGTTGCTTGAACTTAGGTTATTTGAGCTGAATTCTCAACCTGTACCAATTATTGCTCATATATCGCACTTGGACGGCTTTCTACTTCTAATGTGAAATTTAGAAAGAACTAAATTTGATTCAAACCATTAAATCAATGCTTGCTTTTAATTTCAGTGTCCCCTGGCCGTAGTAGTTTCTTAATTGTGGAGGCTAATGGTGGTCTTAACCAGCAACGCTCTGCAGTATGATGACCTTTTTCCCTCTCTTTCAGTAGTTTGCTTCTCACTTGCAGCATGAATTAATTTCCAACAGTATGCTTCTTAAATTGTTATCTTTTTTTTATCGTATGTTTATTCTGTAGATTTGTAATGCTGTTGCTGTGGCTGGACTCTTGAATGCAATACTAGTTATACCTCAATTTGAGTTCCACAATGTTTGGAGAGATCCCAGGTAACTGATCCACTTGTTATCTTTAGCATTGAACCTATAAAGGTAGGTTTAATGATGGTGGTTGAAAACTTTTTAGCACATAAAACTTGTTATTTTGTTTAATTTCATGGATTATAACTCAATAGTGAGTAACTGAGGGGGAAAGAGAAAGCTTTTTCCCAGTAGGTAGTTTGTTGCCTTTATCTGAGGGTTTGATGACTTCTTCCCATCCTTCTGAAGAACAATCCTGTTTCTTTTGCTAGTTGTTATATATGCCGCTCTAGATGCCTTTGAATATACATGAATTCAATAAATTTAATATGTTTAGAATTGGTTCCATACTTCCATAAATAGTCCCATTGCTTTTTGTGCTATAAATCACGAGCCAATTACACAGCCTATAGAATCTGGGAACAGAAGCAGATCTTCTATGGTTGTTTTTTGAGCCAAATTAGTCAGCACTTGTAACTTCTGGGTGATTTGTACATCTGCGTTGGTCAAGATATCAAGTTTTTCTTGAGTAGATTTTATAACCAACTAGCAGTGATAGAGTTAAACTAGACCTTATTAAATGGAATATATTGAACATTATAATGCTTCCATTAATCCTTGTATTCCTGAGTTTATCTCCCCAATCACTCACAATGTTTGAGATAACAATTCATTTGTTTTACAGTGAATTTGGGGATATATATGATGAAGATCATTTTATATCCACACTCGAGGGTTATGTGAAGGTGGTTAAAGAACTGCCTGAGGTACTATTGGAGAGGTATAATTACAGCATCAGTAACATCACTAACATCCGTGTCCAAGCTTGGGCTCCTGTCAGTTATTACCTAGGAGTTGTTTATCCAGTTTTGGAAAAAGAAGGGTAGGTAATGAACCACTTTCTCTTCCGTTATTGTTCACTTTTTTATATCATTGGACTTCGGAATGTTTAAGCCGTCACTTAAGAAATAAATTTCTTTCTCACAAAACTGAACTAGGTCCAAATTGGGCATTTAAGTCTACTTAATTTTAAACAAACAACTTGATGAAATCTATGAACTGCTTTGCCTTGGCAAACCTCAAGCAGGGTTATTCGGATAGCACCATTTGCCAACCGTCTTGCAATGAGTGTCCCTCCTCATATTCAATTTCTTAGATGTCTTACTAATTATAAAGCATTGAGGTTCTCTTCTTCAATATCAACACTAGCTAAGAGACTAATCTACCGAATGATTGAGAAGAGCTCAAGGACAGATGGAAAGTATCTTTCTGTGCATCTCCGCTTTGAGGAGGTACTGATGCTCATTCTACCATGTTGAGAGCTTGGAATTGGTTCATGCATTTGTTTTATCAGCTTCATGTTATGATTGGATATATATATATATATATATATATATATATATATATATATTGCCAACACACAGGACATGGTGGCATTCTCTTGTTGTGTATATGATGGAGGAGAGGCGGAAAAGTTGGAAATGGATTCAGTTCGAGAAAAAGGGTGGAGGGGGAAATTCAAACGAAAAGACCGCATCATTATTCCTGGCCTCAATCGAGTCAATGGAAAATGTCCACTAACCCCTTTAGAGGTATTTCTTTACATTTTTCAGTGCTTTTCCGAGCTTCTTAAATTTTGGAATTTTCTTTATTTAAATAGTGCCTGCTTTTAGAGTGAACCTAAAACTGTTGTCTTTTGAATAGGGACTCCATCTTGTGTGTGTGTAGTTTTCATTCCTAGTTACGCTAGTTTTTGGATTCACCATTTGTATCTCTCTCTCTCTCTCTCTCTCTCTCTCTCTCTCTCTCTCTCTCTCTCTCTCTCTCTCTCTCTCTCTCTCTCTCTCTCTCTCCCCCTTTATTTATTTATTTGGTTAATTTTCATGGAAAAGTGGCATGATGAGAGGAGAAGAACTAATCAAATCACATGAAAGAGACTTATCTTTACTGCATATTGTTTTCCTTCATAATGTAGGTTGGGATGATGCTGCGTGGCATGGGTTTTGATAACAATACGTCAATATATTTGGCTTCTGGAAAAATATATCAGAAAGAGAGACATTTGGCTCCATTATTGAAGATGTTTCCCAATCTTCATACAAAGGAGTCTCTTGCTACGTCTGATGAGCTTGCTCCATTTAAAGTAAATCTTCTTTCTGGTTTATTGTTGTGAACTTGTAAAGGGAGTCTGCTGAATTGCGACAACCTGTTAAAGAACAATCACAAATGTCATACTTAGATTTTATCGAGTTGGATTTCTCCAATTTTATTCAGCCTATGCTTGACTTGGGTTTCTTGTTTTGTAAGAGTGCATAAACTGAAGCATGTTGATTTTTAAATAGTTCCTGCTCATTTGCAGCTCTATTTCTTCACCAAAGGTTAAAAGTTATTGTGAAATCAACCAAAACTATAATTGGCATAAGATATTGTAAGGTTTTATAGGGTATTCTTTGGAGGGGTGGACCTTCCAAGAGATTGATCTTTTTCACCACAAGATGTGCATTGAGATTCTCACGTTATATTTTCAGCCTCCAACACAACCAATGCATTGAAGTGAAAATGCAATTTAACCAATAAAAGCTCAATCTCTTGAGGGGTCTACCTCTCCATAGCATTCCCTAATATTATATATGACTAGGATATTTTTATTCTCTTATTTTTATGGTGACTTCGTAGTAAGAAAGGTTGAAGATAGATTGGAGTTAGTGGCATATACTGTAGCAATGTTTCATCCTTAAAGTCTCTCAAGGTTTTATTTTTTTAATTGTTTTTAATTTTTTTTTTAAATGTACATGGATTTGGGTTGCTGGGAATTATGGCTCAATTTTTCTGAGAAGTCATCTTTGTCGTTTCAAACTACAATTGTGAACTTTTAATTTTTTGGTTTTGTATGTCATACATGATACATCCTGCACCAACTCCAAGAATGGATTACTGGATAGGTTTCTCTAATGTTCAAGGATGTAGTTGGTTTTGTATTATGGTTCTTTCTTCGTTCTGATACAGTTTGTGCATCTTTAGGTTGTAATCAACCTTCACTGCATTGTTTGGGAAGTTTGAAGATACAAAATTATCAATCATGCACATGTTTAAGTTTTGCTGTAAACACGCTCTTCTATAGAGTGTATGATGTAATTGTGTTGGGAGTTTCCAATCTGCTCTAATTCTCACTTTCATCCTTTGGTAGGGATATTCCTCTCAATTAGCAGCACTAGACTACACGGTATGCTTGTTTAGTGAGGTTTTTGTGTCAACACAAGGTGGTAACTTCCCGTATTTTCTGATGGGCCATCGAAGATTCCTTTATGATGGCCATGCTAAGACAATTAACCCTGATAAGCACAAGCTTGCTGTTCTCCTGGAGGATGTTGGTATCAGGTATACTCTCTCTGTGTCGTCCTCCATTTATGGTCCCTCTACACTCCACTACAGCATTTGAAATCATTGATGGATATTTTTTGTTTTGTTATGTATATCATTTGCGATGTCTTGATAGAAATCTAGGGAAAATTACTAGATGTTAGTAGTTACTTTATTGGGATTCTGATTAGAAGTTGGTCTACTGGTTATTACAAGTTTTGGACTGATTGCAGTTTCCCATTTACTTAAATATATAATAAACGAGTTCTAAATACACTTTTATTAACAGAATTATAAAAGGGGCAAATACAAGTTCGAAAATGTAACTGAGAATGTTTGCCAAAGCCTTGATCTTGTGAACTCTGAAGATTTCTACGGTACCATATTGAGTTGGTTTAACCACCTTGTCAAAGTTGACCATGGCATTGGCTACAGTGTGACTTTTGTTGCCACGGCAATAGTAATGTTTTGGCCCAGTCCTATTGCTGAATTATCCATTACAAATTTACAAATTTACAAAGATGTTTTGGCCCAGTCTTGCGAGACTGCCGAAAGCCCTCACTAAAAGTCCACACCTAGCGACTTAGTCATAAAGTTTAGTATGTGTTTTTTACTGTAGATTATTGCTTATTTTACAAACAAATGGTTGTTGAGTTCTACAACCTCAGGCCTTGCATGTTGTGCTGTACAGTTTAGATGCAACTTTCTCAACCTGTTCTTAGTTTTATCACTATACATTCCAACTTGTTCAAACTGCTCACTTGAACTCAGTTTCACCGCTTATTGCTACTTCGTTTGAGTAAATTACATCTACCAGTTGACTTATGTGTAGCTTGAATCGTACTGCCCAGATTTTGACAACTGTAGTTACTACCCAGTATCGTCCACATCTGTTATCTACTGCTTCAAAAGCCGTGTTCATATCAATATAGTCTGAAGGTTAGGCTATGCAAAGTTTGATACATTAAGATGATAGAAAATATGTGTATTGGTTTTGCAGTTGGACAAGTTTCAAGGAGCAGATGGAAGCTATGCTCAGTGAAAGCGACCGTAAAGGAGTGCTGGTACCCAGAGTAAGAAAAATCAATAGAAAAACTTCTGTCTACAGGTACCCGTTACCAGAATGCAGGTGTCTACAGCAGTCTCATACCAGTCAAATTGATCACAATCCAGATATTCCTGATAATTACTTCAGTGGAAAAAATTAAGTGGATGTCATGCTCTACATGTTTCCCACCCCTTTGCAGTGATCAGAATTTCTTTAGTTCCATGGCTCCTGTGTTTCGACTTCTGGTTTTATGGTTTTGTGAAGCTGCATGCTCCTGATCCTGCTGAGCAAAGTTATGTCGTGACTGACTGTAGACAAGATGTGGGTATTCCACTTCTGATGGCACGAGAAATTCCTCGTTGTGTGTGATTCTCTGGTGCTGCAGGAGGATTGTGTGCATATAGTGTCAAACACGGTGTCCCTTTTAAGGATTGCCATGTAAAGGTAGAAGTGGAACACTGCAAAATCCGTGTTCCACAAATGGATATAGCAGAAGCATAGATATAGTTTTATTTCCCCTTCTAATCAATTTTCTTGGGCTAAAGGTTAAAGGGCATTCCGTGAAATGTATTCTTAATGGTATTAGATTTTACGTTTGTTGGGTTCTGACAAGCCTTTCAACATAGTGATCCTCAGCTACTGTAGAGACGAGTGGCGTTCTTTTCTTCCCCTTTCTCTGTTTTCAATGTGTATATTCATTTGCTCTGCATCCTTACTCATTCTGGGCTCTGAAGAATTTTTTTAAAGGAGTTGAGAATGACTGGATTGGATATTTACTTCTGCTGCAATTTTGAAACAGCCCCAAAAATGTGTGAATATACTGTCGTCGAGTCTGAATAATTTCCTTCATAACCTAATAGGGGCAATTTTTTTATTTTCTTTGGGGCTAATGCTTTTGTTCTTTTTTTAAAAACTTATTTGCCCATTGAACTTACATAGAAAAGAATATAACATTGCCAGCGTCTTGACGTCCTTGAACCTGTTCATCTGTATTTTGTTTGCTTTTTATTTAGACATTAGATAAAGAATGGGTGTTTTGAAAATTTTATAGGGTATTGTAAGTCTTTAATTTTTTAAAAAATAATTTAATTTCTTTATTATTATAATTAAATAATATAATTTTTTATTTATTATATTTTTTTATATGAAAGAACACATGATTTAAATTTTATTTTTTTTAATGTTATGTGATATGATTATTATATAAATTTATATTATAACTTAAGGAATTATTAAGATGTGTAAAATTAAAACATAAGATTTCGTAGAAAAATAGATAACTTTATATTAGAATAAGAGTGTTAAAATTTTTAAAATAAAAAATAAAATTTAAATTATTATTGATTAATTATATTATATTAAAAAAATTGATGAATAAAATATTAAATTATTTTAATTATATTTATAAAAAAAATTAAATTATTTTAATTATAATTATAAAAAATAAATTATTTAATTTAAAAATCAAAAAATTAAATTATTTATTTAAAAATCAAAAAATTAAATTATTTATTTAAAAAAATAAATAGATTAAAAATATTCTTACTTCTAAATTATATTATTATCTGTTAATTAATTTACTTTAACCTTTTAAAACTGAAGGTAAAGAGAAAATACTTTCAAATTTCAATTCAAATATTACCTATAAGTTATTATATTTTGTTTTTTAGTGAATAAATAAAATAGTAGAACTTTACTTCTTTTCAACCCTATAAGTTTAAAATGAGAAAATATTATATAATTTTAATAATAAAATATTTAATTTTTTAAAAAATTCTTATATTTTATAAATTAAATAAATATATTTACAAACAACTCTAAATTAAGAGAATAAATTATAAATCATAAAATTTAGTATTTTTAAATTTAAAGTTAAAATTTTAAAATCTTAAGTTTGATGTATTTATAATGATGTGGTAGTTTAAGACATGTATTTGTTACATTTTATAGTTGATTAAAGAATTATATTTTTATTCAAAAATATTTTCTTAAATCTCTCCAAAAAAAAGTGATATTCTTATTTGTTGATTTAAAATTTAAAATTTATTTTATTTTTAATAACTTTTTTATTATTCTTATAATTTATTATACAAATATTACTTTTTTTTCTTTCATCCACTAAAATTTATTTCTGCATATCATAATCCATTTCCCTCGTTTGCTCCTTGCAAGATCGAATGTCGACTTCGGTTGGGTAGTATCCCACTTTACAGAATGATGAAATCTTGGCGCCAAAATTATCCAGGGCAGTGCGATACGTAATAAAGTCACCGTCAAGGAGTGACTTCCATTTCTATGATTAGTTTCATTTATGTCCATCGTAGTAAAACTGATGGTACTGTTACGAAATTTTATCATTCTTCAGTGCAGTTCAGATTTTATGAGGATGGGCGTATGGTGATGGGTTGCAATGGATTTCAGTAAAATCCAGGTAGCTTTACGCTGTTGTGGACAATTCCATGCTATCAAACGTGGCAAATCTCTTCATTCTCATCTAATCAGACTCGGGCTTTCAAATAATGTATTTATTGTTAATAATATGATGTCAGTGTATGTGAAGTGCTCTCATTTAGATGATGCACAAAAGCTGTTCGATGAAATGCCTGGCAGAAATATCATTACGTGGACAACGATGGTCTCAGCTTATACTAATTGTGGGAGGCCCCATGAGGGTCTTAGACTATACAATCAGATGGTGGAATCTAAACTAGAGGAACCCAACGAATTTTTATACTCTGCGGTTCTAAAGGCATGCGGTCTTGTGGGAGATGTTGAACTGGGCAAGATGGTTCACCGAGATATATCAAGAGCTAATTTAGAGTTTGACACTGTTTTGATGAATGCGCTATTGGACATGTATGTTAAATGTGGGAACTTGAGGGATGCGCAACAAGTTTTCGAGGAGATCCCTTGTAAGAATTCTACCTCGTGGAATTCCCTCATTCTGGGTTATACTAAAGAGGGCTTGATGGATGAAGCACTGAATTTATTCCATCGAATGCCAGAACCAGATCTTGTATCTTGGAACAGTATCATTACTGGTCTTGCATATAATGATAGTCCCCATGCATTGCAATTCGTTTCTGTGATGCACATGAAAGGCTTTAAACTGGATGCATATACCCTCCCATGTGCTCTCAAAATTTGTAGTCATCTTGGTGTGTTAACCATGGGGAGACAGATTCATTGTTATGTTATTAAATCAGGCTTTGAGTCTAGCTGTTATAGTGTATCGGCATTGGTGGATATGTATTCAAATTGCAAGTTATTAAATGAAGCGATGATAATATTTGATCTATATTTCACAAGCTGTCCTTCGGTCACTGAAGAGTTGACACTCTGGAACTCTATGCTCTCTGGGTATGTTGCCAATGAAGATTATACAGAAGCTCTCAATTTGATTGTACATATGCATCATGCTGGTGCACATTTTGACTCCTATACTTTTAGTTTTGCTTTGAAGATCTGCATCTACTTCCAGAGCTTAAGACTAGCGTCTCAAGTGCATGGTTTGGTTATCACCAGCGACTATGAGTTAGATTATGTTGTTGGAAGCATTCTTATTGATCTATATGCAAGACAGGGCAATATGAATAATGCTTTAAGATTGTTTAAAAAGTTGTCAAACAAAGACACTGTGGCTTGGTCTAGTTTAATTGCTGGTTGTGCTAGATTGGGTTTAAGTTCCTTAGCTTTTTCACTCTTCACCGATATGGTTAATTCAGACCTGGAGATTGACCAATTTGTCCTTTCAAGTGTTCTGAAAGTTTCTTCAAGTGTAGCATCTCTTCGAAGTGGCAAGCAGATTCACACTCTATGTCTTAAGAAGGGATATGAATCAGAGGGAGTTACTATTACATCACTTATTGATATGTATGCAAAATGTGGTGAAATTGATGATAGCTTAGCTTTGTTTCATTGTCTTTCAGAAAAAGATACCGTGTGTTGGACTGGGATAATTGTGGGATGTGCACAAAATGGAAGAGCAGTTGAGGCAATCAGCCTTCTGCAGAAGATGATAGATTCAGGTTTGAAGCCAAATGAAATTACCCTTCTAGGTGTCCTTACTGCCTGTAGGCATGCCAGTCTAGTTGAAGAGGCATGGACCATATTTAATTCCATTAAAACTAAGTATGGATTGATGCCATGTCCAGAGCATTACCATTGTATGGTTGATCTACTTGGCCAAGCAGGATGCTTCAATGAAGCAGCAAAATTGATTAGGGACATGCCATTTGAGCCTGACAAAACTATATGGTGCTCCTTGCTCAGTGCCTGTGGAAATTATAAGAACCAAGAGCTTGCAAATATTGTTGCTAAGCATCTTCTTTCTATCTCACCAGAAGATGCTTCTATATATGTAATGCTATCAAATGTGTATGGGGCTCTGGGAATGTGGGATAGTGTAAGCAAAGTAAGGGAGGATGTCAAGAAGACAGGCCTAAAGGAGGCTGGAAGAAGCTGGATTGAGATCTCAAGCTGAGATTCAGGTCTGTGCATAGGATTGTTCAGCGAGGTCACCTCTCATCTATGATTTATGTGATTTTGGATGGGTCCAACGTCTGAACTGTGAATGAAGACCTTTGTGGCTTTGATGACAGCATCAGTTTAATGAGAAGCTAGAAGCAGGGTAACATCACATTTCATATGAATTAGAAATGGAAGAATACTGTACCATAATATACATGATTGGTTATAGTGAATACAGCAGTTCATTCTTTTGAACTTTGTATACTTGCTATTAGGTTTCCTCCACCCATAGTTCACTTTTTTTACGATAAGGTATTAAAAAAAAAGAATTGGATGAGTTTCTGGCTCCATATTGATTTTGTTTTCTTACAGATGGTGTTGTATTGTTGATGAAGGCTATTGGCAGCAGCCTTTAAAGACTTATAAAAGATGTGGGAAAGCTGTCTAAACATTAATTTGGCACATGCCCAAAGAGGGAGATCCATTTTGGGAGCTTAATTAGGAGTAAATAATTATTAGGGGTATTTTAGTAATTTTGGCAGTAATTATTTTAGAATTTTCGCAGCTTATTTTATGTATTTTGGTAGGAGCAGACTTTTAATCTATTTGGGTTTGTTTTTAGGTATTTTAATACTTATAGGATTTAGATATGGGTTTTAATCCTTGTCCATATAGGATTAGGATTACCATGTGGATTCTAATTCTTGTCCATATAGGATTAGAATTCCTTTTCTTTTAGGATAAGTTGTAGGAGGCTTATTTAAACACTGATGTATTTCTTTTCAGAGACAGAGTTTATGTTTATGAGAATTATTCAGAATTTGCTTTGATTGTGTGATGCGATCAAACCCTAGGTGTGATGCCTTGGGACCCTAGGTGTGACTCCTAGGTTTCTTTTTCTTCTTCTCCTAATTTTCTTCACTCTTTCTTGCAATAAAATCCTGATTTCGCAGCCCCTTTCACAGCCATAAACATTAGCCCAATTAATCCTAGTAACCCATTCTATTCCCATTAAAGCATCAATTCCTTCATACACAGACCCTAGCCTACCAAGTTCCTAGCTTTTCTACTTTTTCCATAGCCCCAAAACCCTGATTACAACAAAACCCCTTGCTGTCCTACATCAATTGCTCTTCTCTGTTTATTCATTGGTCAATGCCTGGTTTTGTGTTGGTCTATGATGAAGATGGATGCATTCTATTTAACAGGACTGCTTTGCATTATTCAGGTATGGTGGCACTGATTCATGCTCTCTTCACATTCCTTGTCATTGCTGTGTATGGTCTTACATGATCTATCATTTCTTCAGGTGAAATAGATGATGCAGTTTCTGCTAAATGGATATAAAGCCATCAATTGTTGAAGCCAAATTGTAAGCTTGCATTGGATTTCTCTTTTGATTAGGTCAGAGAAGTAGTTTGATTAGGGAAAAATGTTAGGTGAAGAATGAATTATTTCTTATTGCCACTGATAGAAAATACAATCTCACTACCGGGTGTCAAATGTTAATTTTACTGATAATAATCTTAAGTAACTTAAGTGCCAGCTGAGTATCAAAGTTTAAGCCAATTTTATCTACGATGTTATGTTGGGATTCTGTGAATGACCTATAAAGCAGTGATTAAATCTTTTGCTGAAAAAAGTCTTAGTTGCATGAACTAATGTAACCTTGATTAGCCTCTATCGTGCCTTCTGTATTGGTAACTAAAAACTGATGGCAGAAGAGAAATAAAGGGTTGTGGGGGGGGGTTGATTTTTCAAAAACGAGAAAGCATGATTCCTTGTCAATTCTTGACATCCAACATGTCAGGCATTGCTTTAGTTCTCTTTATGATAGTAATTAGCTTTACAGTCAGATTGCCTTATTCTTCTAAATTTTTGTGTGCTTCAACTTTTTGTATTGCTATTCAATAAACCTACTCTTTCTGAATATCTTTTTGTTCTATTCGTTGCTGTTTGCAGAAGTTAGAACTTCTTGTCTCTTAGTTTAGCATAGTTAAGCAGCTTGACGTTTTCTGCTGTTTTTCAAGGCTTCCATGATTTCATCTGATGAGCATGGGGTAAGTTTGTCCTTTTTCTTGGCCACTTTAAGTGTTACAGTTCTTTGTTAACGAAGTTTATGAATAGTTCTATAATGATTTAAAGATGTGAGAATAATTGCAATGATTACAAAGAAAATGACTAGGCTTGACTATTAGGTTTGGTTTATAAATATAATAATTGCGAAGATTTTTAATGCCAAATATTTTTTGTTGTGCAAGTACTTCTCTCAATAACTTTTTCACCAGGGCGTAACACCTATTAGACATGTATTAAAATGTTGAAATATGCATTTGTATCTGCTTTGCCTGATCGTGCACGAATTGGCGTGTAACTTGAAAATGCTACATTGGTTTGTGGGCATCATCTTTTTTTGTTTTTTTTCTTTTGTCTTTCTTTGGTTCATTCTAGTTGCCTGAGGTTGAGAACCGCCTGAGAGACCCTAGGAAGCCCTGGGATTTGTTGGGTTGGACACAAACCTCTTTTTTGTGCTACACCGACCACCCTTTTTTAATTCCCTGGTAGAGGGAAATAAGAATTAAGAAGGCAAAACATGAAAAATCAATTTACTGTTTGCGTTGTTAATATTTTCCTAGAATGGAAATAAGTTATATGTTCAACCTCCTTTGGTTTTGTACTTCAGGGCATTTATGTCTGGATCGTAGCATTAAAGTATTAGGCTTAGTCTTTGATTGGAGAATGTGGAATTGTACGAGGCATGATCTTTGGTGGTGCTTTCTTCATGTTTGGTGGTAAAGCTCAAGCTGGTGGTTGGAGGAACTTAAATTTGATGAGCCCATTATAATGTTTTACTTTTCTTTCTGCTAATATTATCATATGTTTAGTGTTCTTAGCAAATTGCAATAATGCAAAAGAACCTGCTGTTTCTCAAATCCTCGGAAACTTAATGTCCCATTGGGAAGAGTCCGGAAGACGTTAAGTGGTCCTAACAATTAAGCCCTATCTTTTTAAAATGGGGAATATATTTTATAAAGTAAAATGTAAATAAATAATTATTAATAAAAAAGTAAATAATAAAAATTATTTTAAATTTATAAATAATTATTTATTTATATTTTATAATAATTTTTATTATTAATACTTTAACTAATAATTATTTATTTATACTTTATATAATGAAATACACTCTTTATTTAAAGAATTCAAATACATTAGTACTGCACGGACACTAGGAACATGGGTAGGTCCCCATAAGGCAAAGACCAAATGATGAACCCCGCCTTCTCATGATCACTGTTAGCTGCATAAGGCCGACTCATTTCTGGGATACGAGGTCTCCAGCCTACCATACAAACTAGTGGCGGTTTGGCTGTGTCTTTCATGGGACTTTCTCATGCTAAGTTGATTTCCACTTCAATCATTGCACCCACTTTGTCTCCCGACTCAGTCTTCATTCTGACGTGCTAGGAGCTTTCTTTTTGTTTCTTCGCAAGCGTGGCACGTCAAGTTCTGATTCCTTCACTGTTTCCAACAACTAGAAGCACACTGCAAAAGTTGCTGCAAAAATTCCACGCCAAAATTCTTTTTGCCCATTCTGTTGGCGCCAATTTTCTCACCCTATGAACAAGAGCTAAAAGGTCACTATGTAATTATCAAGCATATCCGCTATTAGCTACGCACGTGCATTACATGGACCTGCTAGTTACATGGCTTCTGATTGTTCGTGCGCCAACAAAGACAGTGCTCAAAGTTTTGGTTTCTTGTTCTGTTATTCTGTACATATTGGTGGAAACTTCTGTTTTCCTACTTGTTTTAGTTTTGTTGCTTATTTAGCTCATCTTCAATTCGTTAACTTTTGTTTACAAATGTCAAGCAGATCCAAATACAATGAATACAAAACAAGAGTCAACTTCCTGTAAAACTATTTCGGTATTCCATGGAAACGCATCATACAAATCTAGACACCTCGCGCGACCGTGAGGTTGTCTAAGAACAACCATACTGCAGAACTATACTAAGGTGCATAGTCCTAAAGGTCCTAAAACTAGTGGTTTTGATTTCTCAACCACAACCAGGATGCACTTCCCTTCCATTGGTGTGTACTAGCATGCTTGCCAATATTCTATGGTATATTAACTCAGTGAAACAGTTCTTCCATATTCACACTTGTATTTTTAATTCATCTTTATTTTACAGAATTTAAGTTATTAAATTTATTAGACATCTTAAATTAAATTATGAAATTTAGTTAATACAATAATTTGTATGTTAAATGTAAGTATTTTATTTTTATAACGGATATGAGAATAAGTTTTCTCGTTATAAAATACTTACTGCAAGAAGCTGTTTGAAAGAATGCACTACAAAGGTAATTAAGTATCTACTTTTTAATTTGATTTTCCATTTGATTTTAGATTTATTTGGCTAAAAAATCGTCTGATGATTTATCAAAAATATTAGACAAAAGAAAAAGCGATTAGAATAGTAAATGCCTTATTGTCTTTACTCTCTCGCTTGAGAAGGATGACAATTTAGCCATTCAACTCAGTTTTCACTTCTTCTTTTCGTTTCTTTTTAACATGCATTGAATAGCATTCACATTATTCTTTGACTTTCGTATATTTTTATTTAGGTAAAATTTTTATTTTTTTATAATTTAATATATAAATCTATTTTTTTAAACTATTTTATTTTTTTAATTTTAAATCTATCTTTCTCTTTCTCTCGCATGATATACCAATTCATAATGTCAATACCAAAAACTTATACTTCCATACATGAGTAAGTTGACCGAAAAGGAAAACGAGAAGGGTACCGTACCCAAAAAAAAAAAAAAGGGAGGGTAATTCATAACATTGAACTACCTGAAAATATTTTTCTTGATGCTTTCTTACTTTCGATATGTCAATTGATGACAGTTTCCGCTCAATGGAGACTGGTTGAATTCTGTGTAAAGTAGGAGATTGTCCATCTTCTTCCATAATTTCATTTTACCTTTTTGTAATGAATTTCACGTTTGATTCGTGTTGCCATTGACCTTCCAGTCTAGTGGCACATCTTTAAACCCTACTATTTGTCTCCCATAATTCCACTGCATGGTACTCATTTGTACCAAAAAAATGTTGATATCTTTTTGGTTAAAATCTAGTAACTCAGCGATTAGTTATATTTGATTTTGTTGTGTTTGATTTGCAGGAAAGATTATAAAAAATAAAAAAAAATTATCCTCACATTGTCAGATTGATTGAATTTTATAGTTTAATGGATATCTGATAAATTAAATTATTTAAATTTTTTAATGTGTGAAAATCAAAGTGTTAGAATAGAGAAACAAAAAAAAAATAGTGTTTCAAATTTGGATTTAACTATTGGTTGCGTAACAAAAATTGTTGTTTTTGACCAAAAAAAATCTTTAAGAAATTTAATTTAAGAATTATGAGCTATATTGTGGATGCAGCGGGAAATCCTATGTCCATGTGTGTTTGGATTCGCTAAGTTTTGGTTAGGAATAGAAGTTTCATGATGAATGGTTACGGCAACCATGTGTGCTTAGGACAAAATAAAATGGTAGAAGGCAAATACTGCGATATACAACTGTGAGTCAAGCCTGCCATCAATTAATCGGGGAGTGATCGATATCAACCAGTGCATACAGAAACGAGGGAGGTCTATCCTTCCCAACAAAGTGCCACGTGATTTAACTAGCTGGATGGAGATAAAAAAATAGCTAATCAAGCAATTCACAATTAGAGAAGTTCACCCCTAATGTAAAACATCAAAAACCTCTGTAAATTACAACAAAGCAAGGCAATATAGCTCTAGGATTGGACACATACAACTCGTCCAAATTAGAATAGGCCCCAGTAGCCCCTGCAACAGAATCGTACTCCTCCATGCTGCCTTCCGTATTCTTCCTCACTCTGCCTGCTATCACCCGGCAAACCAGCATTGCCCTCTTGTCGTTATTGTCATCGGGTGAAACTACAGCTTTGTCGTGGGCCTTTCCGCTTGTTGCCGTTGTCAAGATCCCCTTTCCAGCATTTCCTCCGCTTGTATCTCCCACCACCTTGAAACCATTCTTGATTATGCTGCAAACATTGCATTGTGGTATCGAGTTGCAAAGATTGGAAGATCCGTTTAGGCCTAGTGAGCATACAAAGGTGGTGCAATGGAACCTCAAAAGCTCATTACCATCTGCTATGCAACGGGGATGTTTCTTGGAAAGCTTTGTGGCTTTGGCTTTGATGGAGTCTCTGTATTCCTCAAATTTGCTAATAGTCTTCTGGGTGTTGTGGACCTTAAGGATGCGGTCGATTTTGCAGACAGGAGATTGTTTCTTTAGCCAGCTTGAGTGGAATATAATTTCCACTATGTTCTTGCTTGTATCTTCCGGACCCAGTTCGGAAACTGAAAAATCATTTAGAAATAGACTATCAATAATGTTGAGTCGATATATGAATAACTAGTTTGTAATGGTAGAACGGTCAGGTGACAGGAGTAACTATAAAGGTGCCTTCAATTTTATGGAGTCAGTCTAACTCAACTAGCTCCGCTGCAGAACATCGCAGGCCAAAAAATAAAAACTAAGACATTCTATTTAAAAACATTTGGGTTTACTGAGTCACTGCACATGTCAGTAAGTAAATTGGGAAGATGTCAGAAGGAATTTATGAGTTACAGGGGTAATATTTCTTCCATGGAGGACATACCTGCATGTTTAACAGCCAGATGAAGCTCCAAGCTTTCGGATTTCATGAAAATTTCACCACATTCTGGGCAAGAACAAATGCTACCTCTCAAAGAAGGGTCTCTGGTGAAACCCAGAACAGGGTCAACCACCATTCGACACTCATAGCAACCAGAAAGTTTCCTGAATGGCATTCCCCTAAAAGACCCACTAACAGAAGAGACAGAAGATGTTGATAATGAAGAAGAAGTGGCAGATACAACCCCATTGAGTTCATGCAAAGGGACTTTAATGGATCTGCTAGAAGAATCATTGTTGCTACATGCACCCAGTGAGGATCTTTTCTTATGGATATCAGGAGAAGCTATTTCAGGCCTTGCCATGATCTTAGTGTTATTACAAAGAGAACCTGAACATTTCATTTTCTTGCATCTCTTGCTGCTTTCTTCTGGGATGCGTTCCTCTTGTAGCTTCCTCTGTTCTTGTTTCTGCTTTGGTTTTTTTCTTTCTGGCTGCTGCTGCCGCTGAGACTGTGGCTGCTTCTGCTGCTGTTGGGTTTGGACAGTTCTACATGTCAACAGGCCTCTCACCACTGCCCACGGGGGTTGTTTCTCTAATTTCTGTGGCCGTTGATTTTGGTTTTGGTTGACATGCTTGGTGGGTTTTCTATGGATTCTGGGTTTGCTCATTGTATGAAAGATGATAGATGTCTCGGCCAAACTAATGGCCGGCGGCTTTTGGGTTTATTTCAGAAGACTCTCACTGGGTGTTTATAGGACATGGAGTTAGCAGTAGCTGAGGGTTGGGACTTGAACCATAGATGTCTATGGTAGAATGTGACTTTGGATTTGGGTCCTTTGAGAGTGGGAGTGTGTGTGGGGCTTTTCTTGGCTCGCTGATATGTATAAACTTTCAGAAGCCTATCGCTGGCTCTGGGTGAAACAATGCTTATGATGAGGATCTCACCGTTGATCTCTTTAGAGGAAAGAGGTTTCTTTAATTTGTAGGCAAATAAAGAGATATGCCCTACGGTCCCCGCCTTTTTATGTTGTGCCTTATGGGTCCTGTCCCATATATTAAACATTCTGTAAATACCATACTGACCATCTTTATTGGCCCCAAGATGAGGTTCCCCTGTAAGTAATTAGATCTGGTTGTAATTCATAGTTGCATATACATCTTGGATGGCTGTGAACAAGAAATTGGGTTAACTTGTCGAGTCCTGCTACTTCTATAGTTATTTTAATACGAAATTCTTATATCCAATTTTTTACAGCCATTGGTTAATTATAAAAGTGAACTTACACAACCAATAATAGATTAGATGTGAAAATATCGTATTAGAACGGTTGTGGAAAGAAATTTACCGTAACGTATTTTACTTTGAAGCTCTTTTTAAAAAACCGCCAATCATGCTGCACCAGGTGATGCTTTTCCTAATTTACAGATCTCCCTAGTCTGAACCTCTGTTTTCAATAAAATATGTAATTTCTTTATTTTTCCAAGTGATAAGCATGGAAAAGACCTGGAATTTGGTTCCAGAATCCCGTTTCTAAAATAGGTAAGAGGTCCACGTAAAACTGACAATTAAAATTGTAAACAAAAGACAAGAATAAAAACTTCAAAAGAATGGACAGAACTCAATTTTGTTTTTAATTCTAACATCATCGTGTTTCAGTAAAAAGTGGATCATGTTGGTGCTCAAGTGTCGATGGAGAAAAAAAGTCATGCTAATAACTCACAGTTCTAGATGATTACAGTTTGTTTTTTTCCAATCACTTTATCAGAGATGGCAAGATCAACCCCCTGTCGTCTACCTAGGAGTTGTTGGTGAACTCACTTAGAGATGATCTGTCCTTATCTTGTGTGATTCTTTTCAGTTTGTTGTGTAGGTTTCCGCTTTCTTGGTCCATTTTATGTTTTCTTCTGTTTTTGCAGTTATACCTCTGTTTCCCTTGAAAAAAAAAAAAAAAGAAAAACAGGCAAGAAAAGAAAAACCTGTAAAACTTGCATAATAAAGACCTTGGCTATGTCAATCTGCCATACCCAAATGGCATGGACAATGTCTTCAAAGATCTGATACATGAATCTACTCCTTGGTAGGGCAAAACATTTTATGTTTTCTTCTGTTTTTGCAGTTATACCTCTGTTTCCCTTGAAAAAAAAAGAAAAGAAAAACAGACAAGAAAAGAAAAACCTGTAAAACTTGCACAATAAAGACCTGGGCTACGTCAATCTGCCATAACCAAATGGCATGGACAATGTCATCAAAGATCTGATACATTAATCTACTCCTTGGTAGGGCAAAACATTTATTATATGTTTTTCTATATAAAAAAGTAAAGTGTAGTACATATTACAGATAGGAACTAAAAAATATTTGGTAAATAACATTGAAGTATAGTGATTGGTTCACCTCACACCCTCAGACCCAGCACAAATTTATGGTGAAGGGCGTTGGAGAATTAATTAGGCTTGTCGTTAGCGTAAGCCCAAGGTGGCTTTTTTTGGGCTAAGCGCATTGCAGCATTTGCAAGGCACTCCACTAATTGCCCCATAATGGTGCCCTCCTCCAAGGAAAAGCTGCTTGCTTGATTCCTTTTGCCTCAAAATCACGTCACCCCATAAGCCAATGGAATAAAGCTGTGTACTTTATAGTGGCAATTAACATGACCATCAGTCATTCCTCCACAGTTTCTGAATTTTTATATTCTTATTTTTATATAATATTTATTTAATTAAATTGAAATTATAAAATTTATTAAATTTTATATATTAAATTATGAAATAATGCATATAATAACTTTTAAATTAAATGTAAATATTATATTTTTAAACAAATGTGAGAAGAATTCTTTTTTAAATAATTTATTATTTTTATAATATTATTTCCATTTAATTTTTATAACATAAAATTTAAATAACTAAATTTATTAAATTTTGTAAATTGAACTATAAAAACCAACATTTCCCTCCTCCAAAAGCTTTGAAAATATTGTTAACCGCTAACCTACTCATATTCACAACACAATCAAAAATGTGTAAGCATGGGGCTTAGGCCCCCATGTATCACCCAAAAAAAAAGAAATGTGTAAGCATAATGCATTGCATAGCAGAAAACATTGTCATACGGTTCTGTTTCTTTGTAACGAGTTCCCTTCAAACCAAAGTGAAAAAGAAAATCTTTGGCACAAAACATAGCCGTTGATGAGTAAACTTTGCCTGGGATCTTTGGATCACATTCAGGGCCGTTTGAAGAATCTTAGAAGAGTCCAATGTCTGATCGTGTAAGCATCTAATTTTGAACAGAGAATAACCAACTGGTAAGGCTCTTGAACAGTTGAACTTATTGCTGACTAAGCTTATATTTACACTTTTCACTGGGAAAATGAAAATCTTTATCTTTGTAAAGCTGCCAATCACACTACTCTAGTTACTTTTTAACTTCTTTTAGTGGGACAATAAGAACAGAACTTTATTGTGAGCTTGGATAAGAGCGTACTAGCTTAATGATACTCGAATTATTGAACAGATTTCTGTACAGCAGAGGCGTTAAGCATAGAACTCATTTGAATTTTAAATTAGCTTCTGAGCTTGGTCAGTTGAAGTCGTTTCATAATTTTTAAAATGCTTTTTAAAATAATACACCAACATAAGCACAGGAAAATAGTCATTAAAAAAGGAAAGCTTTCCTGTATTTGGGTACGTTATCAGACATGTAATGCAGACCCCTCGTGGTCGTTCACAGAGACTACACAAAAGGAGAGAAACAGAGGAGGACAAATAAAAGAACATTGTTAAACGACAGACAGATCTGTGGGGAGAAACAATTTGATTGTTGTTTTCTTCTCTTCGGAAAATAAACAACTAACAATAACAACCCGAATTAGGATAATCGAAACCACCAAAGCGGTTCAAATTTGTAAGTTAGCAGTTGTGTACAAACGCCTTTCGGCCGGAATTCTAGTGGTGTAATAGCACTAAGTTGTTGCTTTGATGCTTTTTTTCTTTTGTCCTCCAAGCTAAGTGACCTCTTCTATCAAACAAATCTGAATCGAAAATGGGGAGCAACTATTTTCATGAAGTTTGACAGTTATCATACAAAGTTGATCAGGACTCAGAATAGTGATACGAACATATGTTAGGGCTGAGTTCAAATGGTTCTTGGGGTGTGCCATCAGAAGCAAATGTTACCGAAAACAAGATTCTCCTTTACGTTATTGGAACTTGGTTGCAACTCATCAGGGCAGGACCCCATATTGGGGTTTTCTATTTTAAATGTATAGGAATTGTATATGCTTTTGAAAGTGGGATTTCTCTGTTGGGGGCGAATTGACAAAAACGCAGAGAAATTTTAAAAAATCAAATATGAGTATCTAAGGTGCTGGGGAGCGATTGCATTAATGCTAATTGGACTTAATGGACGCAAAACGTATGTAAATCTGAACATCCTATAAATACAGTGGCTTAAGTACAGTTTGCACAACGAAATTGTTGTAACTCAATATAAAAGGATTCAGACGCCCCAACTTCTAATACAGTAGTGACAGACCCAATTTTCAGTAGAAGTGCATACACACGGCCCATAGCTACTCTCTGCTATTCACCCCATTGCTACATTGGCCCACAGATATGGAAGATACAATTTCAGCCCCCATGCTTGTTGAGACCTCCATTAAGTGGGTCATGTGGGCAGATACGTGAGCCATACTAAACAATGAAGCCCAATAGTGAGCCCAATACAATTGATTAACTATCGGGGAGCGCCAACTAGACATTTCAAAATCTGGGTTTGTGGTGCTTCCTTCTCAACGAGCACTGTTTGGAGATGTATCAAGCTTCAAGTTCAACCTCAGCCAGGAGCACTTCCTACATTCCAGTATGGATATTTCCAAATTACGGACTTTTCTCAACATAATTTTTTCCCGGCAAGTTATTTCCTCTGCGATCTCAAATTTGGGGCACTTTCTCTGAAAGAAATGCCGTGGAGACTACTCCATGGATGGGAAGGCTAACCTTCCGGTCCCACCTGCTACGGCCAACAATCTGATCCGTCCTATCAAACTCGATACTACGTCTTCCTCCACATCGTCCCTTCCTTCATCCTCTCCGCCGGACTTTCTTAGGCATGTTCAAGCCGCCTTGAAGCGCCATCGTCCGAAAGGTAACTCTCTCTTTTGCCCGCTCTCGCTTCGATATTGTATGTATAAATTGAATTCCCATACTATTTGTGAGCGAGGTTGTGCATTGAATCGTGGATTTGACGTATCGACTGAAGCATCACTGATTTTGAAACTTAAATTTAGGGTTTCTATTTTTACCATCCTTAGTGGATACTAAAAATTATAGGGCGTCTTTATTCTAGTTTCCGGGATAAATGTCGATTAAACATGCCCTAGACATTTATTCCAGTGGCACTGGCGTTACACTTTCTGTTTTCTTCATTTTTTTTCTTTTCTCTTTTCTTAAAAAATTGTTGAAATGATGTTCCGTTGCACATTTTTTTGGGGTAGGGTGGGGGAGTTAGGTTTGTCTTTACACATCAATCTGGTAATTGTTTGTCAGCTTGTTTGGGTTTATTTCAATATGTAAAATGCTTGATGTTTGCCTTATACATAATCTGGAATGTAGAAGAAATACTATAATCACTTCATTGAATCAACTTAGGAGTCTAAATTTAATGAATCAATCCAGAAATAGTTTTTAATGATAAGTGTAGACGTCTAAATTTGTCCAAACCTCAAAAATAAAATTGGACCCAAGGATATCTTTAAAATTTTTCTTTCTTTATCAAATTAATTCTCAAAAATCTGTAATTAGGTAGAAAAATTTTTGGAAGTCATTATGGAGATGCAAAGATTTGAACTTAAAAGAGAAAAGGAACAAAAGAAATTTTTATTTTTGGGTCAGGACAAATTTAGATGTCTACAATAAATTTTAGGACACGTATGCTTGTGATAGCTGCGCCCTATACAGATGGAAGTTTATTTTACTGGCTGTATATATTACATAGTCCCTGACCTGTTTTTGATCAACCGCCAGTTCATCTCTTAGTGCATGATGCATGAAATAAAATAATTTTATTGTATCCATTTCTTATTTCATTTGAGAATTCATCAGGTACAATGCAATCATATAATATTAGGCCAAAACGTATGCTGGATCCTCAACGACAGGTTTCAAGAAGTTCTACATTCAGTAAGGCTCACACTGCAGATACAAAGCAGTCTCAAGACATATCATTGAGTCATGGTCAGTCAGAAAAGGAATCACTTGTGCATAGAAAGAAAGCAAACATTAGTGGGAAAGGTCACGAGGATATGGCAATTACGCCCCCTTCAATTTCAGGAACGTGTACCAGTACATTTGATGAGGGTTGCAACCCATATGATGCACTAGAACATCATCAGAAATCAAATACTAATTGTAATGACAAGTTTGCCATGCCTTCATTGCAAGTAGAGACAAAAGTCCAGGTTTCTACTGGAAGCAACACTGCTGGGCACGGTATTTTGTTATTTATTTTCCTTTGAATTGCTACTTTAGGAACTGGTGTATGTGAAGAGTTTTTTTCAATCTTTCTGTGTGACAGACTTTTCTTTTAAAAAACTTGCTGATGTTGTGTGTGTCCAAATCTGTTACGATGCCCTGCAATGTATATCTTTTTTGTCTCTTTCAGGGGCCAATGATGGAAAGGCCACTGAGTTGGAGAACTTATCATCTCATATGGGTTCACTTGCATTGACAGAAATGGAATGGGTGGCGAGCAGCCAACTTGAGCAATCAGCTTTATTCAATCAAGACTCCGAGCACCACATTCTTCCACAGGCAGAGTCTGAATTAAGTGTGAGATCTGAGGGAGGAATTAGTTCTCTCTTGCCAAAGAGAACGGCTGCTATTCAGGATCATCTGCAGCAATTTAAAAACTTTTTAAGGCAGCCGGCTACTCAATCTTCAGTAGTAGGACCCTCGTGCGCTACAACAACTTCAGTCCATTCAACTTCAGCCCCCATGCTAAATTTGACAACCAGTGATTCTCATTTACATGTAGATAGTGGCTCACATGCAGCAGCTGAACCTTTAGGAGACCTTAATATGAATCCTCAGCCTACAACACAAGGGATTGTGAAATCAATGAATACTTCCCTAAAAGACACGAATAGAATGTCAATTGATCAGACAACAGTTGCCGCCCAGACTTCTAAAAATAGTTCTTATCATCTGGAGAAATCAACTGAAGGGAAAGAGTCTGCAGATATTACCAACATACAATCTCATGCTCTAATATCCAAATGTTTATCTTCAGATGTGAAGTTGGAGTCTTCTAGGTTAGAAAAACAAGAAAAGGCCACAAGCAGTAAAGGTGCATCAGCTGCTCGCAAAAGGAGCTATGACCCTGATTTGTTCTTTAAAGTAAATGGAAGGCTCTATCAAAGGCTTGGTAAGATAGGTAGTGGAGGAAGCAGTGAGGTCCACAAAGTAATTTCATCAGACTGTACAATCTATGCACTTAAAAAGATCAAGCTTAAGGGTCGTGATTATGCCACAGCGTATGGGTTTTGTCAAGAGATTGAGTATCTAAATAGGCTAAAAGGAAAGAACAATATTATACAGCTTATAGATTATGAGGTACTCTCTATCGACTTCTGATTTCTTTCATGGGAGAAGGAAGTTCTTGCTTTCAGATATTGTTGGTTGAGGTCTTTCTTCTTTACATCAATATATGCCCCAACTGAGAGAAACATATAGTGAAGTTCAGTATTAAGTGGCTTAATGTAGTATGAATTTAAGATTGCATGGATTAGCTGAATTGTTTATAATGCCTTTCACGTGGTTTAAATTCTTATTTGACTAGTCAAAAGGCACAAAACAGTACTTTAGGAGCATCGTATGAATAACCTCATTCTTATTTGTCAAACTGCTGGAACCAAAATGATATTCGTATGCACATTATTGATTAGCCTTTTGGTTGGTACATGCTGATATATTTTCTTGTCCAGATGATTTGGTACAGGAGTAAGGTTAAAATAATGTTTGACACCAGTGAATTTATTTGAAACCAAAGTTCTTTTGCTATGTCATTAAAATCACAAAACCAAAATATACTGTCTAAAATAAATAGGCGAAAGCTCCAAAACAAATGAAACAAACATTGATGTGTACCTACTATCTTGTCTATCTAGACTAGAGAATTAGAAAGTGGCAATACTTTGTAAATACTAAACTTTTTGATGTTTTGCTTAGCAAATTAATGAGGTTTCTATTTTCTGATGTGTTTTGTGTGTGTTGATTATAATCTTTTTATAACATATATGTACTTGTTAGTTATCTAATATTTAGTTATTAATCTAATATATAAAGTTGGCTCATATTGAGTGACATGAAGTTACTTTTGAAAATTTAGATATATCTACTTTTTTTTTGGTCTTCCCACCGCCCGGGGGGGGGGGGGGGTTTGGGAATTTGTAAGACGAGTTTTGACGTTTATGCTCATCCAAATATATTTCATAATACTTAATGTTTATGATAATTTTCAAGATTTTACATTTGTTATAACTATTACCTTATTTTTGTGCTAGCATAATTCTGTTTTGCCCAATTTTGTGCATAGGTGACTGACAAGGCATTGCTTGCGGAAGTCATGAGAGGATCCTTGAGTAATAAAGATGGCCGAGTCAAGGATGATGGATATATATACATGGTACTTGAGTATGGGGAAATCGATTTGGCTCACATGCTGTCTCAAAAGTGGAAGGAACTGGATGAATACAAACAGACAATAGATGAGAACTGGCTTCGATTTTATTGGCAGGTTTTAACTTTACAGAAGTACATATTAAGCATGCAAATCTTTATCATTTCTTTGATGCTGCATTTTCTGTTGTTTCTTTTCCTTTCCCTGTTGAATTATTGAAAGTTCTTGTATTTGAGACATTCCCTTTCCCTGTTCAGCATATTATTTTTCAGATCTACCAAGGAAAACAGCTGAAACGGTTTGTTGACACCATTTGCAGCAAATTCTTCAGGCCGTCAACACCATTCATGAGGAACGTATTGTGCACTCTGACTTGAAGCCAGCTAACTTTCTTCTTGTTAAAGGTTCCCTAAAACTGATTGATTTTGGTATAGCCAAAGCAATAATGAGCGATACAACAAACATTCAACGGGATTCACAGGTACTGCTTGTTTTCCACCTCTCCTGGGTCTCCTCTTTCTTTTTTATTTACTCGAATTTGCTTTAGTTGAAATTTATGTATCTCTTTCTGTGTGCCTTTGTGCTGTTATCCATGGCCGGGAAAGTGCAGCAAAGGTTAGAGTTTCCCTTGCATTTTTGTATGTGGTATTGACCCATATCTAGTATTCAGTGGTATTAGTGAGAGACTGATTAAATTTAAATTTTTTGTGCCTTTGGCTTGGATGTCTGTCTTCTTACTTGTAGCTATCTATTTTTTTGGCTCAATGGATCTTTGGATTCTTTACTACAAATTTTAACAAAAGTAACTACTATGTCAAATCTATGTTATCGACTTTAAGTCCCAAGGTCACGCTTTTACTTTATGATTTAGAGATTATTTCTTCATTTCACTTCCGGTTTTCTTATAATTTTATTTCATTTTTCATTAATTGTGGTGCAAAATTTTGAGAAGTCATGTCTTATTGTATATTTGTTCAATTAATTACAATTTCAAGATTAGATAAACAATAAACAATTAGGTCATGGTTATTGCAATCATGAAATAATTTTTGAAGGGAATCTTTATTAGGTACTCCTTCCCCTTTAAAAGTAAGTCGTTTCGTGAAGCACGCAGATCGATTTAGAATATCCTGATTGTACTGCTGTATCAGATGGGATCTTTAGCAGAATTCATGTTGTTTCCTGTATAGTTTGTACGATTTTATTTTTCATTTCAGGTGCTATTTTCGTGAGAACTTAAGAAACTCTTTCTCTGCATCTGGTTTATTAAGTTAAGACATTTCAAAATAGCAAGAGAAGAATGAGATTAGATTATGGATTGAGTGGAGTAGTCCCTAAACCATGAAAATCCCAAGTATCTTGTAATCACCTGGAAAGCTATAGTGATTATTTTAATCCCAACTAAACAGAACAATTGCATTATGATGTTAAACTTTTCAGTTATTTTATTTTCACACTTTTATTCTTATATAATTTTTACTTAACAGAATTTATACCATTAAATGTATTAAATTCCATAAACTAAATTATAGAATACAACTAATTCAAAAGCTTGTTTTATTAAGTGTAAGCATTTTGTGAGGATAATTTTTTTTTTTTGTAAAACTTTACTTTGTTTTCAAGTGTAGGTGGGTACTCTAAGTTACATGTCTCCGGAGGCATTTATGTGCAATGAGACTGATGCGAATGGAAACATCATAAAGTGTGGCCGGCCGTCGGATATCTGGTCTCTGGGCTGCATTCTCTATCAAATGGTATATGGGAGAACACCATTTTCAGAGTACAAGACATTTTGGGCTAAATTCAAAGTTATAACAGATCCAAACCATGAAATTACGTATGAATCAGTTTCAAACCCATGGCTTCTGGATCTTATGAAGAAATGTCTAGCATGGGACCGCCATGAAAGGTGGAGGATTCCTCAGCTACTTGAACATCCTTTTCTCGTTCCTCCAGTTCCCCCCCAGCCTTCCTCGTCCCAAGACCAAAGCTGTAAATTGCTTCAAGTTATTGCTGAAACTTGTACGGAAGAACCAAAAGCATCGCAGCTGTGTTGTCAGATCCGACAGGTGGTCGGTGATCCACTCAAGTTAGTAAGTACTAACTCACTCAAGCAACGAGATCAACAACGTAAACTGCTGTCACAATTATCAAAACTTTGTTTTCAGCTTCAGGAATGTTTGAAAAATATTGATGAATAGGAGAAGACGGATACAAATAATTCATGGGAGATTCTTTAACTTTCTAGGGGTTTTTGGTTCACTCTGTTTTCTTCAATCTATTTGTAACAAATGTAATTCTTGTCATGTATTTTTTTCATAGGATAGCAATATGGGGTGGCCTTGTGTGTATTTCACATTACTTTCCCGCTTGATTTAAGGTTGATTAATCAGAGTTATGTAAATGAGTGTAGTAAGTGAATCAGCTAACAATTTTTGTATGAATTTTGTAGAGGGACAATGCCAGCACAATGTTCACTAACTGGTTTATGTAGTCAAGGCCCAGATGTGTTAGAAATGAGCAGCTCCCTTTCACAAAATAAGGAACTGTATGTTTGTTTTGTTAGTTTATATTTAGTTGGTGAGGTTTAATAAATTTAATAATATTTTATTTAAATAAATATTTATTAAAATTTAATTTATAAAAATAATATAACCAAAATGAATTATAGCTTCCATCGGACAGCCAATTCTGTTAGATGCAGATCACGGCAACATGCCCGTGATCACAGATTGACAAGTGTTTCCGTGGAAAAGTAGTATTCTGGTAAATAGATTATAAAATAGCAATTATTGGAGTCAAAATTCTAAAATGTTGCTTTATGTTATTTTGAATTTTTGAAATAAAATAGGTATATATGACTTTAAAAGGGGTAGAAAAAAAAATGGAGATTTCTCCTTGATAGAAAGATAACACCATTTTTAAGAGTAACAATTATCCAACTCAGAGGTTAAGGGAAGAGGAATAGTTGCTGGTGAAATTTGAATGAAGAACCTAAGTATCAGAGAAACAATGGAATTATATTTGTACTTTTGACGTGATTTAATTTTTAATATTTAAAAAAATAAAAAATAAAAAATTTAAATAAAAAAAGTATAAATATAAATATATAAATATAATATCCTATAATAAACCATAACGGCCAAATGGGCCCAGTCAAAACACATTGCTTTGACAGGCAGAACCCTCCTCTTTCTCTAATAGGATATACTAAAGTGATTGTCAATTAGTCACAGTTCAGTTAGCACATTATTACTTTTCTCTCAGTTTCGTGGTGGGTTTAAATTTTCACTACCTTATTTTCTCTATCAACTAATATATATGACCCTGAAATTAAAAAAAAAAAAGTGACTAAGAAATTCTACAATAATATACAGTCACATCAGCAATACATCTATCCGCCGCCGCCTTCCCCCGAGCTCCTTTCCCTTTTTTTTTTAAACACATAACAAAAATATAAAACTTTTTCTGAAAAAAAACAAAAAAACCTCACACAGAACTTTCTTTTTCTTTTTGCAGAAAACAAACACTCAATTTATTTTAAAAGCAGAGCATTCTGTTTTTTAAGGAAAAAACATAACACGTTACTTTTTTTACAAAAAAAGAGCACTCTATTATTTTAAAAAAATAATATTCTTTTCCGTGAAAAACAGAACACTCCTTATAGAAATCAGAACATTCTTTTATATATATATATATATATAGAAATACAGAACACCCTTTTTTAAAATATATCATTTTTCCCCCCAAAAAGAGGCAATCTTTTTTCATAAAAAAACAGAACATTCTATTTTATTACCAAAAATAAAACTGTTTTTTGTCAGATCATAGTATTTTTAGAAAAAACAGGACACTATATTTTATAACGTAAAAACTAGAACACTTTGTTTTTACTTCAAACATAGCACTTTGTTTTCATACAGAAAATTGATATATTAAGATAAATTGTAATATACGTAGTAACACATGGAACAGAATTTTGCAAAATAGAGACTTCTTCTCACAAAAATGAGAAAAAAAATCCAACAAAAACACTAGCGAGTATAAATAAAAAAAATTACCCTTAATTTAACCTTCTCCTAAAAGAGGAAAGGCCCCTCTGCCTTTAAAAGAAAAGAAAAGGATCCTGATCCATTAGTCCACTCTTCTTGGTGAAAATTTTTCTCAAAAGAGACTTCAACTATCATTTAAAGCCTATCTTTGCAATGAAAATTGAGATTATGTAACACTGATGTTGGGATCTACGTGCTTAGCACATAGAAATCAAGAGAAATGTTGTGGCTCCGCCGCATCAGCATATTCTGATGCCACGCCCTGTGAAAGTACAAAACTGAAACGCACCATTGCAATTTTCTACTCTCTCATAGCGTCACATTCACATATGCTGATGCCGCGTAGCAGTATCACTGTTTGGAACCAACTAGTATATATCTAAAAAGTAAATAGAGACCCGAGCAGCATATAACTATAGAATCTTTAGACAGACGAGTAATGTGTTGGAATACATACACGCCCATGCAAAGTAACCGTGAAAGCAAACCATTCTCTTAAATTGCTTACGCAGGAACTCATGCTAGTGCTTTCTGACTAAGGATCTTCCCCGCACAGGGGCAAGCATCAATAAATTAATAACTAATTCCCTACGTCATTTGTAGCAATTGTATGTAGGCCCTGCATCATATGTCATAGTTTTTTCTGCTATTCGTCTTTAGAGGATCGTTTGTAAGAGGCTTCAGCACGGGCTTCTTCCAACATCATCAAGAGGTCCTTCATAAAAGTTGTATTTGTCCCATGAGTAATCCGTAGCACATCCACTGCCTTGGTCAATGATTTAACAGCTTCCTCTGTCTCCCCAAGATACCTGTATCAACACAACACCGTAAACTAATTCAGCAAGCAGAGTGGAAAATGAGGAAAAGTTAATGTATCAACATACTAATTAAGCAAAACCAGAGATTCAACATCACAAAAAACTTGTATTTATTGTCAAGGCTATGATAATAGTTATAGAAAATTCCAGGTCGACAGCGGCGATTCCATCTTCTTCGTATATAATGCTAGCTCGCAAAACATCTTCAAATCTAATCCTTAGCCCCTTCCTCAACAGGCCAACATGCTTGATCAGTTCATAGCTATCTAAAGGGTTCCAGCAACTGTTAGCAGACTAAAACACAGGGAAACCATTCCCTGATATTCCCAATAAAAACAGTAAACTTTTCGGCCAACATTCTGCCTATAAAAATTAGATTCATTCATATACCAAAATGTAGGAGCATCATTTTTTATTCAGTCCAAATCTGTGTTTCTATGATATTCATATTGAGAGTCTGGAGACCATCTATACCAGCAAATATCATTTCCTACACTGTGAATTGTTATCCACCTACAGTAACTGTACAGTCTGTACTGTAGATTCTGCCTCTAGTTAGATAACAGTTCTAATGTTTCATCAACTTTAAGGTAAAAGGGAGGTATTTTATGCATTTACAAGGGCAAACACTTCTGTTTCATATACAAGAGAAAAGGGTGTTACTTCATTAAACTTTCACTAAGAAACAGAATTTAACAGAAATATTTGCTTACTTCAGACAAAAGCTTCAGTTTTTAGATTCTAACCATTGGAGTTTTCCACAAGTATAATATTGCAAACCAAGCAGAGGATGTACAACCGGATACACTCCTGCAACGAGGGAAAAAGCCCAGCATTAAATATCAGCAGCATGTTTGTGGATCTTGTAACTCATACTGAACATGGATGGTAAGTTTTAGCATATAAAGCACGGTGAATAGAGATTAATTGAGGAGAGCAGAAGATCTACAAATTGTTTATGAAGTTTATTAACATAACTTCAACATATTCTACTATAGATTTCACAAAATTGCTATGTGGTCCATAAATGCAGAAACATCAATTTCTGTCATGTTGTGTTTCACACATGATAAATTTCCATAACCACTTAAACGAAATTCTACTTTAATTTTTACTACAGATATTCTGAGAGTCCCCTCCAGTGACCTAACCTAGAGCTGTTGACTACTGTTTATTGTTTAAACCCAAAAGATTCAAGATTACATGCACCTAATGGTCAAAGGTTTGCCTTCATAAAAGGAACACTATGGATAAATCAATAGAACAACAGTCAACATACATTAAAATGAGCAAACATTTGTCAACCATTCTAAGAGATGATCATTTTCTAGTCTGTTCCGAAGTTTCTTCCATATAGGTCCCTTATATAACCCTAAGGTGCTGAGCTTCCTCTCCAAGTTTTTCCCTTTTCTAACCTTTAGAAAAACTGAACTTGTTATTCAAATTCTCAAAAGTTTTAGCCTGCTTTAGGGTCTCTTCTAGAATCTGGAATTATTATCTCTATATTGCCACCGATATGGGTATGCTGACTTGAATAGACACAATTCATGTTAACTAGGACCTTGTTATATAATAAATTAATTAATTAAAGATTGATAATCTTAGACCCGGTTCTTGGTGACAAATTTCATGACAACACATGGTCCACTCGCTTTATTTCTTTGAAGTACTCCCGGATGTATAATTTATATCTAAGCAATAACCTTCATCCTTCCTTGTAATTTTAATAAGCTTTCCCTCCAAAATACCTTACACCACTGTCATTGCACTACAGGAACATCCATTTTCTCATTCAATCAGTAGTTATGTTAGAGCAAAAATATTTGAACTATAGAGAAATTTGATGATAACAAAACGAAAATAACCTTACAAAATTTAAATTCAAGCAAAAACTGAAACATGCATAATGGTTGATAAGGAAACTTATTATTATTTGATTTACAGAGGATAGCAGTTGCATTATGACATACTTTCATAGACTGGTAAGGTCAATTTGCAGTATTCTAGAGCTTCCCTCCAATGTTGCAGTTCCATCAATAACTGTAACAGACATAATGTCGTCTCTTAAAAGTTATAATTTCAGAGTAGAAACACTAATATCAATTCAGAATAGACAATTCTCTTAATTGTCTCTTGCAACAAAAAAGAGCAATAAGTCCATGCCTCGATGCAATGCTATGAGAGTAAAGTCTAGTCACAAAGTTCTAACCTAGTAAAGTAGAAAATAAATAGAAACAATAGAAAGAGTAGTTATGCAACTTTGGTAAATTATGAAAGGGGAAACTCCTTCCGACCGTAAAATCTGTAAACATTCCAATGGCAGGGTCATCCAAATCAGAAAGTTACTTCCACAGAATGTATAACAATGGGTACTATCGACTTCTTCACTGATCTCTTATAGTGAACACTGGAAATCCCTTCAAATATTACTGCTTTTGCAGGACACTTATTTAAAGTTCAACTAAAAAATTTTGGTTGTACCTCAAAGGCCCAAATAAGATCTGTACTTCACCTAACAAATTTCTAGAGTGTTGGACTAAGTAAAACATGTATAGTAAGATTGAGCTTGATATTATCAAGGTATATCGACAGGGGCATGATGACAGGCTAGACAGAAAGCTACAAGAAGGACCTTACCTTCAAAAGCTTTTCACGAATTTGCATCAAGCTTATTGAGAAAGGATGGCACAGTCTTGTTTGCAGTTTCTCAATCGTCTTGTATATGGAAATAGCTTCCCGAATATCTACTAATAATCAAGGAATTGACTCCATGGTCATTAACTGAACGGAAACTTTGTTGCACATGGTTAAAGTCTATCGCAGAGAGAGAGAGAGACTGGGATGCATAGGAAAACAGTTAAGCTGATAGCAATTGCAGTTATAAGTTCTTAGCAGAAACATTAATGGATACTGTCAGTGGAAGAAAGCATAGAAGCTTTGTCTTCGGATAATGATTTCATTTCAGTTGCAATCTTCTTAATCTCTTCCTTGTCCCTATTCTGTCCACACTTTTGGCATTGAAATCCGTTGCCAACTTCAGTTTTAGACAAGACAAAGGAATTAGATCTATTGATAATCAACATGAAGCAGCACCTGGCAAGTTGTCAATCTTGGATCTCACCCTTCACCTTTGTTCTTAAAGGGAAGGATGTCCATTAGACTGCAAAATAATCAGCCAGAAATATAGATGAAAGAGCTAGCTTCCAGACATTTACCCTAGGCAGTCACATACCAGTAGTACAAAGCAAAAAACCATCACATTTTTCGTTCTTGCATCTGTATCCTTCTTGAATTGCACTTTCTCGTATATCATCAAATTGACCCTTCATAGCTAACTTAGCTCAATTAGCAAACGGCAGTATGCCCTATTTTACTGAATGATATCATGCTATGAAACCAACAAGAAGATATAATAAAATAAGTAAACTAGTCAGTACCACTTTAATGCAGCGGGGACATGTGCAAGTGAATAGGTACTGCTCTTTGAGAGCCTTCTGCCGAGTCATAGTGCTTCCAGCAGTCTCTATATAACTTATCATCACCTTGCATTATAAACAAATTGTAATTACTAAACTTGATGTGAAAAATAAGAAAGATATAACATATCGTCCTCCAAAAGAATTTCAAATTGATAATAAAAACTTTGGGCATATTATAATGACCTATTTATTATGCGAAGTTCCCGAAAAACTACAAAAGACATGAAAAAAAAAGTTCTAATTTCAAATCAGGTCCTTTAGAATGAATGTTACAGTGTCAGATATTTTTTACTAGCCCTTAGAAAACCCCAATGAATTTAGATCCCTCTCTTCAGAGGCATGAGTATGGATTCATGCAACAACATTCACTCAAATGCCATACTCTGCGGCCTTTATTTGCCTTTGCTTGATACAGTTGAGACTAACAACACAAAAGAGGGGAAAAAAGCAAGCATGGCATTAGAATGCATATTTTGTAGAACAATGCAAACAGGGCCAAAGCAGTTCAAGAGGAAGAAGAGCACAGATTAGGTTTTGATATCTGGAAGGTCAGAATGCCGGTGACGACGGAGAATACTTGTAAGAAATTATGTTACAGATGCAGTTGCGATATGAGGCATAAGAAAACAATGGTTGAAACATATAAGACAATAATGATGTCAGCATGCAGGGTGCACTAATAGCAGGCAGTCAGCTCAGAGTCAGAGAGCTATAGCAAACAAGGAACTACATTTTTACTACCGAAACTATTATAAGCTACAAACTATGATTGTCCGGGCCCTGCGCAGGCCAACATGTTGGTAACTGTAACCAATTAAAAAAACGGCAGTAGTCTCAATACAAGGTTGTCTAGTTTCCAAGCAAGCCCAAGAACTAAGTTTTATCATAACACATATATCATAAAAATATACCATCCAAATATTCACTGTAGACATTGATACCACAATGCAGGAAAACTTCAAATATTAAATTTAAGAATATATCTACTTTTATTCATGAAATACTGCCCTGACCTTTTTGCACAATGTTCACTAAACTGTCTTCCAAATTTATATGAAAAGACACAGATGTTAAATTTTATAAACAATTGCTATGCCTCCAGTAGTTTGGCTTCCAAACATATCCTCAAGTCCAAGTGACAATTCTTTCAAAAGGGGCATCTAAAAGCGGAAATGACTTAGACAACAATGAGATGGAAATGCACAAAATATATGATGGATGAAGCTGATCATAAGAATCTTATATGACTTCATGATATGTTTGCATGAATACAAAACATGCCATAGCACAAGTATTGTATAAGGATTAATCAAATTCAATCCCTAACTTTCTGCCCAAGATTTTACTAACTTTGAATAAGAAATAATCAAATGCCATTGCTTGCTCCATAACCCAGTAAATTAAATACTGCAAATTCTTATTCTGACTTACTCCAAAAAATTATTAAAAAAAATACATACCTCAGAACCTTTGGGTATGTGTTGCACAGCACGTATTACAGCTGACCTTCCCTCAAAAACCAATACAGAATTGGGCAAGCAGCTATATAATACTACTAAAATTAGAATACGAACAACAAATTGAATGTTAATATATCTTAAAAAGTTAAGTAGTTACCTATGGTTGACAATGGAAATGACTGGATACAATCCAGTTCCCAAAGGTCTCAATTCACGGTCACAAATGGTATGTGCATTGCATGCAAACTGCAGGATTAGAAAGATCTGGCCTTAGAAGGCTGGCTACATCAAAATGTCATATCCACACAATCACAATTACAATTTCCATAAAATTAACCTGGGCTCATTGCTATTGATGGGGTGGACCACCTTACACCTATCAAGCACACAATGACATCAAATACGACTAAATGCATACTTTAACCCTCAAGTTTCAAAAGTACAGAGGTACTTGTCAACCCTAATGAGTCACACAACTATTTTTGGCAATAGCTCATGGAAGGGATTTCCTAGTTACTAGAAAAATCCAAACTCCAACTTTCTACAAAAAGCTAGAAGTACTTTACATCAGTTTAAACACAAACACAGTCTTAGTCTATAAAACTTGGCTTCTGTCGTGGATGATTACACATGAAACCAATTTTTATAACAACAATATCAGCTAATTTAAGTGCTGAAGCTTAAGACCTTGGCGAAATTTTCTGCAATCTCTTTTATGTTGATGTCAGGCCACTGCAGTATCAAGTTTACAAGATTAGCCATCTGGGCGTACAGCAGTAGCTGATCTTCATTGATGTCAGACATGTCTTCATGGAAGTGAATGGTAAAAGGAACAATCATCAAGGAAATGTAAGAAAATGGATCAAGATTTATTTTAAGTAGAACATAAGAACTATAGACAAAAATGATAAAAAGGATACGAGATACTAGTATCTCCACCAAGCTGTAGTTATCTGTAGCAGTACTTGGGATGATCTGGCAATAAAACAAAATATAGAATTATTTCTCACAGCTGCTCAATTCTCGGATAAATAGTTGATAAGAAGCTTTATAGATAAAAGAATTTTTAAAGTTAACAAAAATATAAGGAACTAAAATCCTCAAAAGCAACCTTGTGAAGTCAAACATGAATGCAATAGGAAGTTAGACAGAAAAAAGAAACTAATAAAGAAATGAGTAAGGCAGGTGCATTCTACCGAACTTGAAAACAAAAAAATTATAGCATTCTACACTTTAAGATGTTGGGAACCTAATAACTAAGAAGTAAGTTCCAGTAGTGTTAAAAGTGCGACCATGTTTTTAAAGATCGTGATATTAGCTTCAGTGATTGCAAAACCAATAAGGCAGCCTATAATTTAACTGGACCACCTCCAGGGAGAAAACAATATTATCAAATATTTTTCCAGAATGCATGTAACTGTCTGGTACATATAAACGAGGGTCAGTAAATACCAAACGTTGTTTTACCCAAGTTGTGACATAAATCAAGAGAAAGGAATGTATTGCAGTATTGAACTATATTTCGATATTAACATTGAACAATTCTTTGCCACTTGCAAATATCAATGAAGATTGAGAATGGGCTGAAAAAGTCAAGATTTGCATCTTTGCTACAAATACTTTAAAAAATTGTTAGCATTGACTCCATTTGTACGCACATAAAACTACAACGATAAGTAAACTTAATAATTGAATCAGTTATTAAGCCAGATACATCACTTTAAACATTTACCTTTTATACATTTACCTTGGAATTCATACTTAATGCTGAGCATGAGGAGTTTAGGAATTCTAGCTTACCTTCTCATCTTGCAACTTCCTTCGAATATAAAGTTTCACCATCAATCGAATGGATGGTGTGACAGATTTTCTCTTGTCCTTTTCTAGCCTTGAGAGGACTTCACATTCAAGACGATGCAACTTCCACTCTGTCTTCTGAATATCATTAAGACATACAATAAATACAATCAAAAGAGACTATATTTATCATGCTTTCCAATCGTTTCAATCAATGGCATAGTAAGATTACACTCTTTACAAAATGAAGCTATATGTTAACAAATATGCTGATATGCCAGCATCTAACATTTTTTTAAGCCTTCACCCTCACCCCCACACATATCACTGCTACGAAAGTTTTTCCTCAATTGGCGCACGAATAATCTCATAGATCATCATCAGTTATTCAATAAATGATTGTTAGTTAGAACATCTGAGCCCAATGCTTTACAACAAGAAAATGGAACAAAACCATACCTGACACGTGCTTCCACAATACCAAACAACTTGACAAACTGAACACTTCTTAAGGTTACTTGTTGTGAAACATCCATCACACCTTGTTTCCACTGAAGAGTTATTTGGTACACATACATACGGCTCTTGGCTTATAATTACGTCTCCTGTAACGCCAAAGCTACATTTAACATTGTGTCCGCACCTCACAGTCGAATAACTTATAACACTCGTGTAAATCAGTTGCCAAACAATGCTTACAAGTTATATTTAGAAGCAAGTAAATGAAAAGCAGCAACTACAACTCGTTGAAATTAACGACTGAAGAGCGTGAGAAAGAAAGAGACAGTGAGAAACCTGGGAAGAAATTTCTAGTAGCAACGAGACAGCGACCCTTCTCTGGGATGGTGGAAACCGTTAAATTACGATCCTTTAGAGCACTCTGCAAATCCTCCATTGCTATCGCCTCTCCCATTCACGCTCGTTGAGCTCTAGAAGGTGCTTTGCCAAACACGGTGCAACCACGATGACTGAGGTGGGTGGTCCCTACGACTTGTTAAATAGAAGAAAAAAAAAAGTAAAGTGCTACTATCATCATCACATGGGAATTCAACTACAAAGTCACAGGAGCTCTTACACCGTCGATTTCAAGACCAACAATAGATCCCAGATGACAAAAGCGGTGATCAACGTGTCTGTGACAAGAGGACTTTTGAACAACATGTGATCAGGAACCACATCCTTTTTCCGTCTGAGGAAACGTTTCAAACCAACTCAAGTTTTCAGAGCCTCGAAAAGAAACGACGGCGATTGATGCCTTCGCTGCTTTTCCACGCTGTGAGGAACCCTGCGCTGACAGCATCGCTCGTCTCTCTACAGAAAGTAAGACCAACCCATAGAAGACTCTGCAATCTCTCTCAATTGATGGCGTCTTCAGGTTCGGTCACAACTTGTGTTTTATGAGACAATGAAGTTAAAGTTTAAGGCTTTCATTTGAAGAGTGAATTTGATTACGTAATTTTTTTTGGTAAAAATTTGATTACGTAATTTAACAGTGAAAGAAAAGCTTGAAATTTGACTTTGTTATTTCTTCATTTTCATCAGCTGTGGACTGTAACTCGCCGTGTACGCTAGTATTATGCGGGAAGTCTCCGGAAGAGATTGAAATAGCTAAAGCTATTACGAGCGTTAACACTTTGAAGCTTCCTGACAATGGCGAAATTTCGGTTATTTTGCAGTCAGAATTGGGTGAACCTAAAAAAGAAGAATCTTTTGGAATTGAGTTTTATATGAACTCTCTAACCACTGCTAGGTTTGGTAGGTTTCTAATTTGGTCTCCACGGTTGTCTTCAACCCACGATGTTGTTTCGCAGTACGTCTCGCATAATCAATTTTTGCCTTTCTATGCTCTAAGCGAATTTTTGTATATAATTCTTTGAAAATCTATAATTAATTTTGTGCAGCAATTTTTGTGAGCTTCCCATTGGTTCAGTTTGTGTTACTGATGTTCAGACCAAGGGACGAGGTTTGAATGGGCATTTAGTGTTTGATTATCTGTCCTTTTTTACTTACATTTGAATTTGTTTAAAGTACATAAACTGTCAGGTCGGTCAAAGAATGTGTGGGAGTCTCCATTGGGTTGCCTCCTATTTTCTTTTACTCTACAAATGGAGGATGGGCGAGTTCTTCCTTTAGTACAGTATGTAGTTTCCCTGGCTATCACAGAGGCAGTAAAGGATATCTGCTACAAAAATGTAAGTGCTTCGTATTAGAGTACTATTTAAATACCAAGTCTGCTAATGAAGGGCATCAGGAAAAGGGCAAGTAGTTCCTTTAAGGCCATATCTTTTAGGGTGAGATTATTGTTGGATATAGGTGTATACATCTTCTAATTCAACCATGCAAGAATGTGCAAGTCATTGACTATAAAACCAATAAGTTGAGTACTTTCAGTAAAATTAATGATGCTTTATTGTGTGCGTGATGAGAACCTGGAAAAATTGACAATTTGTAGATAGTTGACAAAAAGGTATTATTGGATGAATGGTATTTTTGTTGCTGAATGGCGAACTTCTTTGTCAATATTACTTTAAAAATCAAAGAATTATGCACGAAGGATATATTGCAGAAAGTTTTCTAAAAGATCAACTTCGATTCTCCTAAAGGGACGTATAACTGAATGCTTATTGGTTTACTCAGTTTGTAATGTTCAAAAAAATAAACGAATTTCATTGTATTTGATCAGGTACTCAAACCAGCGTCCATGATTGATGTTGCAATACTTAATTTTTAAGTGATTGGTTGAGCTCTTAAACGCTTGTTCTTCCTGCACTTTCTATTCCAGGGCTTACCATGTGTTGATGTTAAAATCAAATGGCCAAATGATCTGTACATAAATGGCCTTAAAGTTGGTGGCATTCTATGTACTTCAACTTATAAATCAAAGAAGTTCAATGTCAGTGCAGGTAATAAGACTCATTCTTGGGAATGTTGTTCTGTAGTGGTTGACCACGCTGCTATATACTTAGCTAGACTTGTCTTATAAATCTCTGTTCTCTGCAGACAATTTAAGTTACCTTACTGTCATTTTTGCGTACGAAGTGGTTGTAAGTTTATCTTCCTAGTGTCTGATGAAGATGATAAGTTGTTTCTTGCTCTTACAGGTGTAGGCTTGAATATTAACAATGAGAAGCCAACAACATGCTTAAATACAGTCCTGAGAGAATTGTCTGTGGAGGGTTACCGATTTCAAAGAGAAGACATTCTGGCAGGCTTTTTTAACAAATTTGAGAAATTCTATGATCTATTTATCAATCAAGGTACTGCAATAAATAACTTGTTACTGTTAGAAAGAAAAAATATAATATAAAACCATTATTCAACCTCCACCTAACAGCTTAATTTTTTAAGAGAGTTGGTTCCTTGAAATGATCTCAGAGCTTTGGTCAAGGGTTCAATCCTCACAGCCACCCAAAAGTAAAAATTGTTTACACTTCATGTTCAAAAGAGACTTTCATGTGAAGGTATATGTTAGAAAGATAAAATATAATATAAAACCATTCTTCGACCTCTACCCAACACTTAAACTTTTGGGAGAGTTGGTTTGTTGACAATTACAATGTTATCATTATCATCTAGAATGCCCTTTCCAATTTCTGATTATCATCAAGCACCCTGCCACCTCCCCCTTTACTCTTTTTTTTTTCTCTCTGGAAGGCACTCAAGGATAGATTAATAAATTCTGATAAATTGAATAAACTTGTGCAATGCATGCTTCCCACCTTGTGTATTAAAAGATTACAATGGCCTTGCTAAGACAACTGTCAAACTTTGGTATGTAATGATGACCGAAAGTCCATCATTTTTTATATTTAGGGCTAACCAAGCAAGTTATCATATATAGAGTTGGTTATTTTGAAATTTTACATATTTTAAGGTTTTTTCCTGGGTAATTATCTATCAACACATACCCTGGGGAGAGGGGAGTGAAACAGAGATGCTGGGAGGGAGAAAGGTAGAAAGGGAGAAAACAATGGGGTTTAAGATGTGATTTTGCTTAGAACATGGTTTGATAGTTCACCCTTATATCTTTCTTCTCCTGTGGATAACTTCATGATTTTAATTTTAAGGCTTTTTTATTTTTTGGAAGGACTGTAATACTATGAACCATAGTGATGTTTCTACACTTACACTTTTACCATTAAGTTGTTTCCAGACGGCAGAGTTTTCTTACTTTATCCTTACTCTTTTTAACGTTGATCAGTAAGCAGTAGCAATCCAATAACTTACGAAACGGCATATGTCATGTAGCATTGTAGCATGATATCAAGCTCACTTGTTCCATGTGCTGCAGGATTTCAAACCCTAGAGGATCTATATTACGAGACTTGGTTGCACAGGTGACATGGATTCTCATTTGTAGATTACTCTAAATATTTCTTTATTTTCTTTGGTGGCAGAGATATTCACTTTAAGAGAATTGACAAGTATCAAAGGCCAATGGGATTAATTAAGCAAAGCCTGGGCTGGCTACAGTGGGCTTTGAAAATTTCATTTTGCATGTTATATGAACAAAAAAATTGCTTTGAAAGAATTATTCATATCGGTGGATGAAACTGAAATTGGTCAAAAATGAATTTGAGGTTGCAAACTTGTGGCATGTTAAGTAGAAAGCAACTCCATGATTGATTATTCTGTTAATCTGCGATTCTGCCCAACTAGATTGAAGTCTGAAAACTCCCTTCATCATTAGGTGACTAGCTTTCACTGAATAAATTTCAAATAACTATTTATATATGGGAGTACCCTTGACCACATCACCTGTGTTTCTTCTGGCACTGCCAGCCTCCTTGCATTACCTTTAAATCATAAATTCTGTTGATTAGTAGGCAGAAGGACAAAATTAATCCTGATTGAATGTGATAGTTTGCCATATGTGCTACTTCCAGCGTTTCATCATTTTCTGAGATGCAACTTTTATTTTCCACTATTTATTATCTATATATCTTAATTGTTTTCATACCCTTTCACTTTGAAATTTAGAGTACTAGAAACTGAAAATACTTTCTTAAGTTATCATTTTATCCATATGATAGGATCCGAGAATACCAAAGGCTAGGATTAATATTGATGCAATAGAACAGTAACAGAAATGAGCTCAAGAGGCAATCTTGGCTCCCAGGACAGAGTCCTTGCTCAGGGAATGATCCCTGGCCCAAGCTGAAAACGCTTACACCTCAAGACAAAACACTAATGTAACTGGTCTCTACACCTCCCCATTCATATTTACAATCATTTCCCCAGCCTTAGTCTTTTCCTAAACTACCCTCTTAATTAACTGCCCTTGTCTTCTTCCTAACATAAACTTTCCAAGTCTTTCTCTTGGGCCTAGCTCCTCCTCTTCGGCCCTAACATTGCCATCCCCTTGAAGAGCAGCCTTGTCCTCAAGGCTGAGATTCGGATATTGTTCTGCAACAGTAGCAAGGTCTTCCCAAGTATCTTCCTCCTTTGACTGATTTGATTACTTAATGAGAACTTGAGAATGGTTGTGTCCCTTCTTGTTAATCAACCTCTTTGCTAGAATTTCCCCAGGAAAACTGGTTGGCTGCTCCTCTGCGTATTCTGCTGGTAATTGAGAAAGGGCTGTTGCAGTCCCAATGGCTCTCTTCAGCTGTGATATATGGAATATTGGATGGACTCTTGAATTTTCCGGTAAACGCAGCCGGTAAGAAACCACTTCCACCTTCAACAGTATTTGGAAAGGGCCATAGCAATGGGCTGTCAACTTTGGACTGATCCTTCTTGCTACAGTTTGCTGGGCATATGGTCGTAAATTTTAAATAAATCCACTCCCCTTCTGCAAAAGAGAGATCTCTACGATGCCTATTTGCAACCTTAGACATGCTGTTCTGTGCTTGCAGTAAATTATATTTGAGTTGCCTCAAAGCTTCGTCCCTGTCCCTTGGATGTTGTGCAATTGCCTCCACTAATGTCTCCCTGAGTAGGTATCGAATCAAGGTAGGAGGGGTCCTTCCATACACCGCTTCAAATGGTGTGCCTTTGATTGACCCTTGATAGTTGGTGTTATACCAAAACTCCACCCAATGCTCCCACAAGGACCAGTTTTTTGGTTGTTCAATTGCAAAGCACCTTAGATAGGTCTCAATGCACCTATTCACCACTTTAGTTTGTCCATCCGACTCAAAGTGATATGCTGAACTCATTCTGAGAGTTGTCCCCTGTAATTTAAATATCTCAGACCAAAATTGACTGACAAAATTTGGATCTTGGTCACTTACTGTGTATCTTGGGATACCATGCAATCTCATCACTTCCTTGGTAAAAATTTCTGCAATGGCTCTCACACTATAGGGGTGCTTGATCAAGAGAAAATGTGCATATTTAGTCAACCTATCCACTATGACCAGCAGCATATCATAACCCTTAGAACGTAGCAGCCCTGATATAAAGTCCTTACTGATGTCTTCCCACACAGCAGTGGGAATTGGCAAAGGTTGGAGCAATCCAGATGGCCTTGTTGCTTCCACCTTGCACCTTTGGCAAATGTCACATTTTGCTACAAACTTGGTGATACAGCCCTTCATTCCTTCCCAATATAAGCTAGCAGCCAGCCGTTTATATGTCCGGACACCCCTGAATGACCCCCAATTGTGGTCCAGTGAAACTCTTTAAGTAATTGCAGTATCCATGCTAACTTTGCAGAAATAACCAGCTGCCCTTTATAGAAAAGCTTACCCTGTTCTAATGTAAATGATGGATCTGAATTTGGGTTGTTTTGAAGGTCTGCAACAATTTTAACTAATTTTGGATCAGTCTGTACTTCTTCCCAAATTTTTTCAGCATCTTGCCAAAGGAGTTTAGATATGGCAGCCAGCTCCAGCTCTTCATCACGTCACGACAGTGCATCCACCACTTTATTTTGACTCCCCACCTTGTAGACAATGTCAAAGTCATACCCCAGCAATTTGGAAAGCCAATTCTGCTGATTTGGGGTTGTAACCCTTTATTCTAAGAGATGCTTCAAACTCCTTTGATTAGTGAAAACAGTGAACTTCCTCCCAAGAAGATACGGCCTCCAATGCTGAATGGCCATCACCAAGGCTTTAAGCTCTTTCTCATACATTGACTTAGCTAGGGTTCTATCTAACAAAATCTTACTGAAGTATGCAATGGGTCGGTTGTCTTGCTTTAAAACAGCTCCAGGGCCTCTTCTTGAGGCATCACACTCTGACAAAGGTTAAGGCAAAATTGGGCATTGAGAGAACAGGTGCCTTGGTGATGCAAGACTTGAGAGAATCGAATGCTAGTTGTGCCTCTTCATTCCACCCAAATACCCCCTTTTTTAACCTATCTGTAAGAGGTTTGGCAATCTTGCCATAATCCTTCACAAATTTCCAGTAGTAGCCTGAGTCCCAAAAACCCTCTCAACTCTTTAATGGTCTTTGGTGCTGGCCACTCTATAATTGGCTTCACTTTACCTGGATTCACAAATACTCCTTCAGCTGAAACCACATGGCCCAAGTATTCCATTGAACACTTCCTAAAACTGCACCTTTTGAAATTTGCAAAGAAAGTGTGTTTCATCAGTGTCTTCAAAACAATCTCCAAATGTGCCAAATGATCCTTTCATGTCTGACTAAATACCAAGATATCATAGAAAAGACCAAGACAAACTTTCTTAGATAGGGCTTAAACACTGCGTTCATGGTAGACTGAAAGGTTGCGGGTGTGTTCATAAGACCAAAGGGCATTACTAGGAACTCATAGTGCCCTTGATGAGTCCTAAAAGCTATCTTTGATATGCCTTCTTCCCTTGCCCTAATCTGGTAGTACTTGGATTTTAGATCAATTTTTGAAAAGAATTTTGAACCATGAAGCTCATCCAACAGTTCTTCAATCACAGGAATGGGAAATTTGTTCGGGATAGTAGCCTTATTAAGGCTCAAGTAATCAACACAGAATATCCAACTCCCATCTTTCTTCTTCACAAGTATCACTGGGCTAGAAAAGGGACTATGACTAGATCTTATCACCCCTACAGGTAACATCTCTTCTAGTAACCTCACCATTTCATTTTTTTGATCATGTGCATATCTATATGGCCTTACATTTATCGGGTCCACTCCTTCCCTAATGGCAATTGCATGCTCTTGTTCTCGGGTTGGGAGTAAGCCATGTGGCAGATCAAAAACATTTGTGAAGCGCTGCAGCAAGTCTGTTAGCTGTCTTCTCTGCTCTTCATCCACATCCTCCCCCACCTTGCTCCATTCTACACAAGTATAAGGTTGGTTCCCACTCTTCTTCTCACAAGGCTACTTCACTAAAAATAGTATTCTTCCAAACTCTATGTTAGTACGGGTCAAACTAGGATCCCCTCAAATCTTTACCCAATTCCCCTTAAGCATGAAGGCCATCATTAATTATTCCCAATTCACCTTGATATCTTCCAATGTCCTCAACTACTGGATTCCTAGAATTTTATCTACCCCTCCAACTGGAAAAAGGTAGAAGTCAGTAGTCATGGTGATCTCTCCTAGTGGGAAAGTTATGCCCATCACCAAGGCCGACTATAAAAGTTTCAATGGGGTCAATCTTTAAGTTTAAGCTCTATGCCATCTTGGTTGATAAAAAATCATGGCTAGCACCACTATCAATCATCACCAACATCGGAGTATTTTCTAGGTACCCTTTAAGTTTTAGCGTGTGTGGATGAGTTATCCCACCTACCAAGAAGAATGGCAACTCTAGTTTATTACATTCCAACACGCCCTTATTCCCTTCTAGGTTTTTGTCCTCCCCTTCCAATTCCACCATGATATATTCCCCATCTGTTGTTGGTTCGTTATCTTCACCTAGGATTAGGATTGCAACTATATGTCTGGGCACTTGCGGATAGGCCCAAAAGTCTATCCACATCGGAAACACTTCTCCTCTTCACACCGTCTGACATACTCTAGATAAGAAAGCTATTGCACTCCTCTATTTCCCCCTTGTCGGTGTCAGCCATGGCTCCCCGTTGAATAGCTCACGTGAAAATGCCCAGTATTTGCCCTTCTGACCATGACACTCAATGTGTTGAATGGGGAGTGCCTAGACAATCGAAACGAATTGTTTGGGTAAGTGCCCCTCTCCCTTGGGCTCGAGTTGACTGATCCACCAGTTCCCTTATTGGGCCCACTCAACCCAATTTGGCTCGTGGTCATTTGTCCTTGGTTTGGCCTCACCCAAGCCATAGCGGTTCCCATGGATGCACGAGCTCCCCCATTATTACCCCCTCCAAAACTTTCCACGATTTCTTCCTATAAGTTGAGCTCGAGATTGATTGCCCATCTCACTATCAATGGGTCATGGATTAGCACTCATCGCCTTAACTTGGCACACAACCCACTCAAAAAAATACCCTAAGGCTTGCTCTTCAGGCATCCCTACCACTTGAGCTGCGACTTGTTTGATCAAAGCCAGCTGCTTGTAGGAATTCCCAGCCTTTCTCCCACAACACCTCCTAATCATTTCGAATGTGAGCATTTCCTAGTTCAAGTTAGGGATTTTGTTCTGTAGACACCTAAACCAGTGCACAACACCACCTTCCATACAAACAAAAGTTAGTTGGATTTTTTGCTCAGCTTTGGTCCTTTGTATCTGGAAGTATTTCTCAATCCTAGTGATGCAAGCGATTGGATCCTTGCCATTAAAATATGGAAACTCCACCTTCTTAGCTAACCAGCATAGCTCCTCCACCTCCATGTCTTCCTTGCATCCCGTCGATGCTCTTTCTAGTTTAGGAACGTTTGACTGAACTTGTGGCCCGTCATCTCTTGGTCCCAATGACCCTTCTGAGTTTTAGGGGCTGAGTCCTTCTTTTTGGGCAATCTTCAGCAATAGAGCCCTCATCTCTTCTTCCCCACTGAACTTCCTTTGAACATCCTCTATTTACTCTGTCATACTTTGCTTGATAGCTACATACCCTTCTCCAACAATTCAAGCCTCAAATCCATTCCACTTCTAGCTGAATCCGCTCCACTCCTTGTCTATGGCATCTGGCAAGTCAACCACTTGATAGAATCCGAGAATACCAAATGCTAGGATTAATGTTGATGCAATAGAACAGTAACAGAAATGAGCTCAAGCTTGGCTCCCAGGACAGAGTCCTTGCTCAAGGAATGATCCTTGGCCCAAGCTGAAAAAGCTTACACCTCAAGACAAAACACTAACGTATTGCCCTCCACACATCCCCACTCATATTTACAATCATTTCCCCAGCCTTATTCTTTTCCTAAACTACCCTCTTAATTACCTGCCCTTGTCTTCTTCCTAACATAAACTTTCCAAGTCTGATTTTCTCTTGGGCCTAACTCCTCCACTTCGGCCCTAACATCATATATGACTATTTGACCATGAAGGAATTGAATCCGAATGCTTACTCATGTTTTCATATCACTAAAAGCTGAACTCAGTTTCATTGGTTATTAGCAGTTGATTACATACGGCTGTATTAATCATCCTGTTTATGCATATAAGTAAGTTGTTTTATTTGTATAGTTAATTATTTATTCAAATTGTGATGCAGTGGACAGAGAGTTCTTGTACAGGAAAAGAATGAGGACAAAGTGGTCGAACATGTGGTAACTATTCAGGTATGGCACATGAAAATTTTTGTTGCTGACTTGCTATAAAGTTGTATAGAATACTGATATTTTTTTTGGTTTTGGTATGTGTGGTTTTTTTTTTTCGGCCGCGGGGGGGGGGGGGGGGCCAGAAAGACAGAGAGCGGGGGTCACATAATGAGGCTACAAAGTTTTTTTAAAAAAATCATATGGCAGTGAAATCCTAGACTGTTTGTGTTGATATAATTTTTTTACAGCCTTACTATTCTCACAGATTTAATCTTATTAAATACTCAGTTAAAAAAAATGAAGACTATTAAATTTATCACACATCACAAAGTGAAAGTGTGAAATTACAATGAATGACACCCAAACTCAGGTTTTTTGAGGATTGAGTAAATTTCATGGGAGGTGACTTTTACATTTTTTTTATATGTAGGGTTTGACATCCTCCGGTTACTTGTTAGCTATTGGCGACGACTATCAAATGTGCGAGCTCCATCCTGATGGCAATAGGTAATGTTAAATAAAGCTTTTACTTCCTAACTTCTTGATTAAATGTGAGACAAATCTTAGGTATGTCAATAATTATGAAGTGAGTCTAAGAAAGTCAGTAACAGTCTCTTTCCGTTCATATGTTTAATTTAACTCAATATCTATAAAATAATGTTGAAAGCAATTCATGGTTTTGGCATTTGGGTTTTTAAAATTGGCACGCCTACAAGGCGTTAGAGAGTGTTGCACGCATCTAATGACTGTTTTAAATAAAGTGGCGCATGGGCTAATTAGAATCTCAATCAAATCGAAAATTTTTCTCCACTGTGGCTGCAGCTTTGACTTCTTGAGAGGATTGATCAAAAGGAAACTTGACTGAAGAAGATTTCTTAATTAGCACACTCTACCAGAGGCAACAAGTCTCTTGCACCGAGCGCATTACCCAGACATTGGTCCCACAGCTCAAATTTTTTCGGATAATAAAATTTGTCTCTGCATTTAGTGTTACAGCATTTTAGAATTCTTCTTTTCCATGTGTAAATCCCCATCAAACTTAAATTGTGCTTTCTGTGTTTGATCAACTCTGATCGCCTACATTATGGGTTATGGCATGTAGAGCTTCATATAGTTGCAAGTAAAACAAAATAAATGAAATTTTTGGTTCTCTTGATTATTGATATGACTTGGTTCATGAATTAATGGCTTTACATACCTTTATTCATACCTAAATATTTTTATACAATTTTTGTTTTCCAAAATATAGATTATTAAACTTATTAGATTGTACAAAAATCTAACTGATTCAAACTTTCACTCACAATAGTGTGACAAAGATTGGATAATTTTATTCTTCATTGTTCTGCTCAATTCACCTTTGCTTCCAAATAAAGTGTCCCGAATTAGATTCTCAATCAGATTGTGTTGACTGCCCTCCGTCCACGCCGACCCCATTATGACCAAGTTGTCACATGTGTTCTATATAATTTTGAGGGGATGTCGCTTTTCTGAAAATGGACTCATCTTTGCCATTCTAACGATTCTGATTTCATATCAAACATGTGGGATGCATTGGCTTCCTTTTTGGTATATAACACCCACGGAACCAAGATTCATTCAATCTCTTTATGCTTGCAATCTCAAGCTTAAAAAACTTAAATTAAAATAATTCAAAATATTAAATTTATTAGATTCTATTGCAATACGTAACAAATTTGTAAAGTATTTGTCAAAATGGATTTGTGGGGTATCTTTTCTGAAAATTATTTGGGGTAATTGGTCCTAGTGGAAAACAAACTCTGGAAGTGACATGTTCTATGGTTGATGGGTGGTTGTTCCTTCTCTCCTGGTTTTGTCCGTTATTTGCTCGTGTTCCTGTAGGAGATAGAGAGAGCTCTCCACCTCCTCACATGGACAGTGTTCCTTATTCTTCATCCAATAAAAACAACAACAAAAGAAGAGCCTTCGTGGGTTGAGGCCATGAAGTCATGAACCATGATCGATGTATATGTAACACCCAATGTCTCTATCACAATGTGCAATAATAGAGGCCGAGTCATGCTCAGAAGGCAGCAACAGGGCGAATGAGAGAAGCTTTGCAGCTTCCATCTCTTTGTCATTCGTGAAAGATTCAAGCTTTTCTTTTCGTTTTCTTATCTTGTTTGAGCACCGGGTCTGCCCACGCATCCTGTAGAAAAGGCTATATACTTCGTCTATATTTGGTTTATTTAGCATTTAGGTGCATGAGTGGTTGCTCTCTGTAGGAGACATTACCCTTGTGACTAGCTATCATTGGTCACCTCGCCTCGAGCTCCATTGGGGTTCTGAACTCGAAATATGGAAATTTGTTTGGTATATGTCGCCTTCAGACACCCATACGCCGTACTAAATTCGTCTACCTGTCCAGAAAATAAGATTTCTTGGCACTGTTACGAAGGTTCGAGATTGAAAACTTCACCTTCTTCGTGGTTATAAGCAGCATCAACAAAATCAAGGGGAGCCAAGATTTTCTTTCATAGTGGATTGGTACACGTATAATCATATGTTATTCACTTATTAATACATACTAAAGAGATGAGTTGTTTTCGTAATTTTAATGTATTCATGGATCACTTTAAGACTTTAAAACAATTTAGGTAGAGCATATAAAAAATTATTTATAAAATCTAAAACTATTACTAATTATATATATAATTTCGCAAAACTTAAAGAAATCAAACTAAACATTTTCAAAATTCAAGAGAGATTAAACTAAAAATCTTTAAAATTTTTATTATGTATATAGTTTTTCAAGGTTGAAGGAACAAGGCTCATTTGGCACTCCCTTCACCGTTGAGCAAAACAAGTTTTCTCTATAGATACACCACATTTTCATCGTGGGTCAAAGAAGTTTTACTTCCTCTATTTTAATAATTTAAAATTTATAAAAATTTCATTTAAAAAAGTTAAATTATTAAATTTATTAAACCTTAAACACTAAATTATAAATTCAATAAATACAATCATTTACATTATTTTTAATAAGCATTTTACTTTCACCCTTACGTGGGAACAGCTCTTTTTAAAAAAACTTAGATATTAAAAGAAAAATAGTATAAGCATTCAAAATGTTTGACGGGATAGAGAAATAAAAGAGAAGTTGTGAATACGAGCAGTTAAAATATAAAAATGCGTAACATTACTCATATTAAAAACAAAGATATTATTCACACGCCTAAAAGTAATACACGTTTTTTATGCGCAAGAGACAAGGTAAATTCCGCATAATGAGTAGGAATAATCCTGCTCTATTAAAAATGACTAAAAAGATGAATAAATTTTTATTTTAGTTTTTTATTGTTAAATTTTTTTATTTTAGTTTTTTAGAGATTAATTAATTTCTATTTTAGTCCCTCATTGTTAAAAATTCTTAATTAAGTCCTCCAAAGATTGAAATTGATATCAATCAAGTCCTTCAATTAGGATGATTGCTAACAAAATTAAAATTACTGATGTATCATGATGACGTAACAGAAATTACTGATGTGACATGCTAATGTGACAGAATTTAGATGACGTGACATGCTGACAAGGTAAAAGTTACAGACGTGACAGGGTATTGGCTAACATGTCATAATGACGTAGTTGAATTTGACTGATGTGGCATACTGATGTCAGCAGTCATGTCAGCCAATTTTTACCACGTCAATATGATACGTAAATAATTTTGACTTTATTAACAATTATCCTAATTAAAAGACTTGATTGATATCAATTTTAATCTTTAAAAGATTTAATTAAAAATTTTTAATAATAAAAGATTAAAATAAAAATTAATTAATCTCTAAAAAATTAAAATAAAAAATTTAATAATAAAAAATTAAAATAAAAATTTATTTATTTTTTGAAAATCAAAAGAGAATTTTACTCATTAAAAATTGAGAACAGGGTTGTGCTTTCCAGCTTTGTGTTATGGTCAAAATGACGAGTCCATGCACTTTTTGGGTAGTGATGATGCGATGTCTTCTGTAATCATTATGTGAAGCTGCTAGAAATATAAGGTTGAAATGTCAAAAGTTAAAAAATCGTACGCCGCGGAAACTGCCTAGGTACTATTTTGGTCCTGTGAGAGGGACCTAAAGTCCACACAGTACAATTCTTTTCTGCCTGCATTTGGAAGACTAAAAGTGACTACAAATGAGTGAGTAAAGTTTGAAGGGACTCAAAGAAGCATCTTTCTTAAGAACAGCAAAAGGTATGGATCGCTATGGAACATCAATGGGATTCTTGATAGACATGGATCGCAGTACTAATTTGTGAATCATAACACCATATGATTAGTGGAAAAACAAACGAAAAGAAGATTAGTCAAAGATCCTATGGATGATTACATGTTAAACGAGCTTGGTGGGCCAAGATGGTCGTGACTGTAACAGAGACTAAAGGTTCTCAACTCTGCCATTTTTACAAAATTTTTTATTGAATATTAATTATACTATTCTTATAATAAAATTTATTAAATGTTTTATTTAAAAATTAAATTATAAAATTTACTAAATTTGATGATAAATTCACTATTTATAAAAGCTAAGTACTTCACGTCAAGTCAATAATTTTAATCATAAGACGCCCTCGTCACTTGACTGGGAGATGCTATTCAATTTCCCATTTCACGCTTCAAGATCTTAAATAGTTTCGAATCATGCATGGTGTACTTTCTATATTCAGCATTATGTCCAATGGAAGCCAATGACAATCTCACAATTATCGAAATGGATATGAGAACTCAATCATTAAAGTGAAATAATCAAACGGGGCGTGTTAACCAATTAGATAAGATGAGTTATAGTCAAAAGATGTAGTAACCAAAAAAAATAAAAAAGGTACTTTAAATTTCTACGCATGAATGTGAATATAGTTGTTTCATTAGCCGCTTTTAGAAAACTCTTGCGCATAACTTAAAGTCCACATCAAGTAATGTGCAATAAGTCTTAGTTTAGATCAATTCAAATCAAGTTTAGATAAATTTAGGATTCGTTTTGTAGACTAGTATCATTATATCTATGGATGTGAAAGTAATAGCGTATGACTAGAGTTATTAAAATAGATTTGATCTATTTTGTCCCATAAAAAATATAGGATGGGTTCATATATAATATGTATATAAGTTTATAAAACATGAATAAATTAGTCTATTCTTTAACTTATAAATTACAACTAAATAGATTTAAAATATACTAATTTATATTTTTAATATATAAAAATATATTTATTAATAAGCTGATCTATTCCGCGGCAAATTAAGTTAATTTTTTTATTCATCAAAATTACAACTTGTGACAATTAATTACAGGTCATAATGGACCCAATCTGCCCACATTAACAACTCGATATGCACCCAAGAAAGTGTACAAATAGCGTACTACTTTTGTGCCCTCTTTCTTATCTATTCGTGCACCCGCGTGAGCATTAAAAGGCACCCAAGCAAATGAAGATCCGTTTTAAAGTGGGAGGTGGAAAAGGAAACTAGGCTTGGGATTGAAGAATGGGGTTCCAACAACTATCAATATGGTGGGCCAATCATATGATATAAAATGTTTTGAAGCATAGAGTTTACAATATAGAATCAAATGTAGAGTATATATAATATAATATTTTAAATTTTAAATAATTTTTTATTTTAATTTTCTTATTTATAAGGATATATTTAAGAAATTAGTTATTAAAATTACATATAGATGAGAAGATGGTTGGTGAGAATGGTCGACTCCTGCCACCATTTTGGACCATTTCGTCACATGAAACTAATTTTTGGGAACTTGCAGGGCTTCTTGTAAAGAATGGTAAAAGACAAATAACCAATCTGCTTGGCGTGGCTTCATTAACGTGTTTGCTATCGGATCGTCAGTAAACTGGCCTTTGCCTGTGATGGCGGTCTTTATGTTTTGTAAAATAAATTTCATCAACATTTTGTTTTTAAAATATTGTTAAAATTATTAAATTTTATAAATTAAATAATAAATTTTAATAAATATAATAATTTAATTTAAATTATTTTAATCTTTAATAAGACAAATATTTTTTTAAATTCTATTATTTTTACGCTGTTTCACTTATGTTATTATTATATTCTTTTTTATTCTCTTATCAATATAATTTATTTTTTTATTTTTTTATTTTTTTATTTTATCACTTCTAATTCACCTATGTCATTAGATATGAGTAAATTGTTGTTTTAAAAATGTGGCCGGATCATTTTCCTATTTCCTCTGCCATGAGGGTGAAGTTTGGAGGAAGAAAATATATATTATCCTATCTTCTTCAAGTTATTGGGGTTTGGTTTTATCTACTAACGAAAAGACTCTAGTATTGAATTTTCTTTCCGATTAGATTACAAATAAAAATAAGAACATCAATTAATAAAGTGTTATTTTTTAATTTTGAGTAAATTTTAATAGTTAATGTAAAAAATTTAAATCTCGCAACACATTCTTATATATTAAAAAAGTTATTGATATTCTGATTTTTAAATGATTATTATTTGATCATCCAAAATTTACTTAAAAAATAAGAAAATCACATTTGTAGTATTACCGGTGTTTCTCTTTGACTTTGTTAATTGTTTTTTATTTTTTTTACACTAATTTAAGTTGTAATTCTTTTTTATTAACCTTTTTCTATCTTAGTTTTTTTACTTAAATAATCTTAATTTTTTAAAAATTAAGATATGGATATCCACATTACTCTTTATATAAATAAATTAGAAGTCACTAAATAAAAATAAAAATAGGTGCCACTTAAACTAAGCTATTGAAGTTAACGTCCTATCTTCCTCCCTCAAGTACGGTTCCCCTCTCTGTCTACAATGTAAAAAAAAAAAAAGGAAACAGTGAAACTCCCAGCTAGAGCATGCTGCCTTGTTTAGTCACAAGCAATAATTATGGTTGCAGCATACCATTGAAATAGACGGAAAAAGATAGTTTTAATTATCATTGCTCAGTAAAATAAGGGAGGGAGAACTTAGGCTTTTTGCTAGCCCTACTTAATTATGATTTTATCAAAAATTTATGTTAATTCACTATTTAACTGTATTTTTATTTAAATGATAAAATTTTAAAATCTTAGTAACTCAAACAAATTTTTTAAGAGTACCTCCCATTTTACGTGGGAGATATGATCTCCAATCACCAATACCATACACACGAACAATATACATATATATATATATATATGAATTGCTTAAAATGTATTATATAAAATAAAATATAAATAAAAAATTATTTATGATAATAATAAATATTATTATAAAATTTAAATATATAAATAATAATTTATATTATTAATTTTTTAATTAATAATTATTTATTTTTACTTTATAAAATAAAATAAAATAAAATTTTCATGTTATTAAATCTCAACCCATATATATTGTTTATTTTCAGTATAAATTTTCAAACTTGACCTTACAGATACAACATTTATCATCTAATCATTCTTTATTCTTACAACGACAATTGCATGTCCTTTTGGTTATAGTGCATCTATTTCAGGAAATTCATATAAAATTTATTTAAAATATTAAAATCATATTAAATTTCATAAAAATTTTATATAAATTTATTAGAATATTTTTTGCCCTTCGTTAAAACTCAATTTAGTGGCCTTCCATGGCGCTTGCTTACCCCCCATAGCTTCTAGTCTAGGGTAGCACTTTTTTTTTTTTTTGGTCCTACAAGAGTAGAACTTGTATTATTAAATAAGCCCACAACAGAGAAAGTGTGGATAACATGGGAACAAGTGTTCAACAGCCATGGCCCTGACCCCGGACCCCGCTTCATCGTACGCATAACTCACATTCGTGCATTCGCTCTTTGGTAATCTTCGGCAATCCGTGTCCCGACACTAACGTACGCACCTGCAACAGTAATCTAGCCCCACCTTAACCCACGAGCAGTGATAGCTCTACATAGTTTCTCTTAATTCAGTTTCAACATAAATCTCTGAAGTTATGTAGCCGGAGCATTTCCGTTAACCCCCCATCTCTGCTTTAGAAGAGAAAATATGTTCTTCTACGGTTCACGAGCCAAGATGCCCGATGGCCAACAGGTGCTACCCGCGTCCGCCTTACACGGTTTGACTCGGTATGTTGTCAAACTGTTCCAAAAAGAAAACGGTTTGTCCGTGATCCTGTGTCCACGTCAACACGGAGCAGTTCCGTACAACCTTAATTTCCAGATTGTGTTCAAGAATAACGGAAAGTAACCTTTCTCGTCTCAACACGTGTTCTTACAGCGAATGACGAAAGCAAACTCCTCCTAGGAAGTTATAACGGAACGTAGTTCTTCAGCTCTCATTTTTCATCTCTATCTTCTCTTAATCAGCGCAATAAAAAGAGCCCGGATACAGGCGAGTGCCATTACAAGTGCATTTTTATGAGTACATATTTTTCATATTTATTTATATTTATATAAATATATGATAAAAATGCTGTCTATACATATAATTTTTTTGATAATACCTTTCAAACTTCAACACATATACACATATCTCACGTACTACTGAAAATAATGCTCAGTGTATAAAGCATTGTAAATAATTAATGTAATAAAATACACTGAACTGAATTAGAAAATTTTTTATTTATTTGTTTATCGTAATACTCGACTCACTGAAGTTTATTAATTTGGTTGCGTGTGCACTGTACAATACTTTATGCAAAGGAGGTTACTCCCGCTGAATTAGTCTACATTCATAACCAGTCGTGTTTCTTTGAAGTTTTTATTGTAGCCATTAATATGTACAAGAAATAGGTTGTATAAAACTTTAAAAAAAAAGTTTTGATTTACCAATATAAAAGGAAAATAAAAAATTCTATGTAATATAAAAAATATACCAGTACTAAGTGCCGGTTTGAAATAGTTATAACTAAAATTTTGAATAAAATTATTAAAATATTATATAAAATATTTGAACTCACTTAAAATAAATCATTTAAATACTTTTAGAAGAAATGACAGAATTCATACTCACTTTTTTTTAAAAGAAAATTAATTTTAAAGTGATAAATGCCACCCCCAAAGAGGCACTAAAATATTGAGGTAAGAAGATTTAAATTGATGAAGAAAGACAATAGCTAATTAGAAGACATAAAAATGAAGTTTATTGTTATTTGAGAACTCATGATTTCATCTTAAAAGAGAAAAGGTTTTCTCACATAAAATAGATAAGAAAATATTCATAAAAATAAATTTAATTATTTAAATTTAGTAAAAGAATTTTTATTTATTTCAATTTTTGATAATAAAGAGAGTATTTCGAAAACTCCTCATGCTGGTGAATGTAAATATAGCTATAATAAAAAACAAATCAAAATATCTAAAAATAAAAAAAATTATGTTTATAGCCACTCATATATAATTTATATATACCTTAAAACACTGAATAAATTGATTACATATGTTCAAATTGTAAATAAATAATTATAGGCTTATAAAAATAACATTATCAGATGGATGCTTCAACTTTCAATTTATTCTAACGCGGCGTGCGGAATTAATGCGGATATCCTGAATGAAAGATTCGAAAATTCTTCCCTGTGATTGCTTCCAAGTCCAAGTTCCAACGTAACACATTTTGTCATTTACTTTTCTTTTTTAAAGTACTTTTCTTTTCTTTCAAAGAGATAAATTAGAAAATAACTCAAAAAATAATTTTTAGAGAATTTTTTATTACTATTAAATAAAAAAGTAATTTTTATTTAAAATATGAATTATAAAATTAAAATTTTAAAATAAAAATAACATTATATTTAAATATTTAATATTACGATAAAATTAATTTATTATTATTATAATATTTTATTAATAAAAAACAAATATTTAGAAACGAGATGAGTGCCAAAAAAGTTCGCACAGCAATGCCCACCACGTAAACTAGCGTAGACGTCAACATGGAAATTTCTTACTTGCATTAATTTGGCTGTGTCCTGGGAATGAGTATCAACTAAGATTCCCCTAAAATCCTAGCTTTCTATCAACATCCCTCGTCTTCGTAACTTTCTTTTAAATAAAATTTTTATAAATTTTAATTTATACAAAAAATAGCTAAACTGTTATAAAATTTCTTTTATCAGTAATTACGTCTACTTTTTCCACCTTGATATATCTATTTTATGTACGAATTGAATTAAACAAGTCAGAGTCAATTGCTTGTATGTATACCCATTAATAAATTTAGACGGGAATGCTTATGTGCATAGAGTTTATGGAGTCAAAATGCTATAGTGCGTGCAAATTTCTCCAACTAAATGTGAATTCTTTAATTTTGATTGTTATTTTCATTAAATAGCCAGTAATTAAAATTTGTATTGTTATTTGCATTAAAAAAGCCATTTTGATTCTGTTGCCGTTTCCTCAGCTCTAGATCACATAATTAAGGGCAACTAAAGGGGTATGTAAAGAGAGATAATTTGAATTTGTCTTTACGTTATAGCAAGCAAACTGAAGGCTTAAATGATCTCGTTAAAGAATGCAATGGGTAAGGCTTTATATACGTTAATATAAACTTTTCACATTAATTACATATTTTTATATTTTTTTACCTTATTTCTTTTATAAAAAAGTTACATACACTCCCCTCGCATTCGCAAAGCATTTTCCCCATTCTTATCCCCATTCCATTCCCTACAAAAACGTGAAAGCCATTTCCCTTGAGCTTAAGCTCATTTATCCCCGTCAAACGCATTCTGTCCCCAGTAACCACTCATCACCCTCCACATTTCTTGCTGTTAAGTTTCCACGTGTCCGCTCTCGCTAAGCCGGCGGCCATTTTCTGACTTCATCCCTGCATCCTCTCCGCAGGCAATCATGACCCCATCTCTCAACCAACCGCCTCATTTAAAACTTTAGGCAGCATCATATTCTAGAGCAGCTTCCTCTTCTTGTTTGCGTGTTCGCTCCTCTCCCCTGCCACCTCATCTCACCGGAACTCTGATTCCGTCCCCCTCCGGCCACTCCACTCTCGCGAACTCTCTCCCACCGAAATATATTATTATCATTTTTTGTATTCAAATAAATTACTAATAAAATAACCCACCATTTGCTTCTTCTTAGACGTAACCGTTTTAAACTCTTGCCTCACGCGAATTTCGCTTTGATATATATATATTTTTTATTTTCTGTAACACTCCCTCTTCATTGTTCTGATCATCGACAACATGAATATTCCAATCCCCACTGCCATCAGCGGGTGCGCCTCCACCCATCCCCGCCAGGTCAGCGCCGTCCAATTAAACGATTGTACAATTCTTCTTTCCAATTAATTCCATATGCATCCTTGCTGCTGCATCTCTGCCATTACCGACCAGTCTTCCCCAGTCAAACCCTCTCTTACTCCGTTCCCTGGCTTCACTATGCCTCCTCTCCCCGCCGCCGCCGTCACTGCCATTAGATCCGATCCGATTTCCCGCTCCACCAACCATATCCACCATCATAGTCATAGCAATCACAGCAATTACTTCACAGGCAACAGCGAATACGCGCGGCCGAGTCAGCGAGAGCAGCACCAGCCGGTTGTAGACGTGAAGATCAATGACTTGGTTGGGAACGGAATCTCGGGGATACTATACAAGTGGGTTAATTACGGCAAGGGCTGGAGACCTCGGTGGTTCATGCTTCAAGATGGAGTACTTTCATACTATAAGATTCACGGGCCCGATAAGATCATCGTCAATCTGGAAACCGAGAAGGGATCCAAGGTCATCGGCCAAGAATCCATGCGAAGGATCTCTCGCAACCAGAATTCTTATTCCTATCACCAGCAGTTCCACCGTCGACGAAAGTCCTTTGGGGAAATTCATCTCAAGGTTCCTCCCATTCATAACTTTTTTTTTAAAAAGAAAATTTTTTCTTCTACTTGATTTTATTAATCTTTTGCGTGTGTTTTATTAGATATATTTTTCGGTAGTAATTTGATTTCCGTTTTTATTTACTATTTTGGTTCTACCAATAATTTGGTCCGCCGTGGTCCTCTGGTTGCAAAGTGATTATCACTTTTGAAACTTTGGATTAAGAACTTGAATGTCAGAATAATGTCTTATAGAAATTTCGTTGTGGAATCTCATGAACAGATTATTTTTTGTGGTGTACTGAGAACAAGGGAACCATCGTATCTGATTGCCTCATTATGAACTATATTTGTCATTTTCTTCGCAGTTTTTGTCTGTTTATGAATGCTTCTTCTGTAGGTTTCAACTATTCGTGAAAGCAAATCTGATGACAAGCGCTTTTCCATTTTCACTGGAACGAAGAGACTCCATTTGAGGGCTGAGACACTTGAAGATCGACTTGCGTGGATGGAAGCCTTGCAGGCGGTAAAAGATATGTTCCCCCGGATGTCCAACGGTGAGCTGATGGCTCCGTTAGACAATGCAACCATTTCAACAGAGAAACTGAGACAGCGCCTACTGAAAGAAGGTGTAAGTGAGGCAGCCATTCAGGATAGTGAGCAGATTATGAGAAATGAGTTTGCAGCACTACAAAACCAGCTTGTGCTGCTTAAGCAGAAGCAGTGGATGCTAATCGACACATTACGACAATTAGAGGTACATTTACTGAACACTGGAAAATTTCATGCCAATCAAACTGGGAATTCTTGTCAAATATCTACTACTTCTCAAAAGTTTGGTTATTCTTAGTACTCTGTAGTTCTCAGTAAAGAAGGGGCTCTGTTCTTTACTTCTTCTCAATCAAAGCTAGAGAGAGAGGCTCTCAATTTGTATCATCTTGTAGAAATGTAATTTTTCATGTTTTTTGTCCCGCTTTTTTACTTGGGCCTTTTTTTTTTTTGTGTTTTTATTATTAAAGTTGAAATCTAAAGGCTTATTTCCACGGTTCATTTGAAAGTAATGTAACTGTAACCTATAAATTATCAGTATACTGTGAATGTTATCCTCCTTTTACTGTTGAAACAAATTAGTTTTATATCTTGTATTCAGAATCACCGGAATTCTGTTGAACGTAGTAGTCACGGAACCCTGTCCGGAATTATACCATTAATTTATTATGTACATGTTCAATGATATGCTTTACAACGGAATTTATATAAGCGAACGAGACGTTGCCATCTGATGTAATCCTGCATTCTGTTCATTTATCTCGCTTTATAATTTTTGTACCAGGCCATACAGGGAATAGACTGATCCTGAAATAGTATACCTAATTTGAGTATTTGATTAGTATTTTTTTTTTTTGTTTTTTGTCTTTTCAATTCCAGCGCTCTTATCATGCTAGTGTTTCTCTCAATCTTTCAAAGCTCTGATTCTCCCTTGCTGATCCACCCCCACTTGGACACTCAAATTTAATTTATTAGCTTTCAAGGGCTGAACTTAGCTAATTTGGAAGAGAAGAATGTTCTCCAAAGTGAACAAACCATCGAATTACCCATGTCTCCCCTTTGCCAAACAAAACAGTTTCATTTGTCCGCAGAGACATACTTGTCTGATTTTTTTAAATCTTGCTTTCTTTTCCCTTTAAGATATCGATTCCAATCGAACTCACATGTTTTCACACTTGGTGAAAAACTATTATTTATACGGCGTTATTGTAGACAGAAAAAGTTGACTTGGAGAATACCGTCGTTGATGAGAGCCAAAGACAGCTGACTGATCAAGAAGCTTCCTCTCAATTGAGACAGGAAAAATTTAGCGGTAATTATTTATATAATGACTTATTTATTATCCCTAAGTGTTTCATATGTTAGTTGGATCTGTTAACTGCTTGATGAATCAACACTCAAAAGTCTAGTTCTAGTTCGCTCTCAATTTTGTTTTTACCACTTTTGTTGACAATGATCAAGACATTTTAGCATTAGCAGCGGGGTTAAAGTTCAATTTGTCTTTTTTGATCCAGAAGGAAGTGCAAGTGACTCTGAGGATGATAATGAACGAAATGATGCTGCCGAGGAAGAAACAGATGATGATGACAACGCCTTTTTTGACACCCGTGACTTTCTATCCTCGAGTTCTTTTAAAAGTAATGGGTCTGATTTTAGGATATCATCTTTTTCTTCAGACGATGAAGGGCTCTATGCAGTTGAACCAGAGGATGATGTAGATCCTTCGATCAGATCTGTTGGAACCAACTATCCTTTTGTTAAGCGGCGTAAGAAATTGCCTGACCCTGTTGAAATAGAGAAAGGTGTCAGTCTATGGTCAATGATTAAGGATAATATTGGGAAGGATCTAACAAAAGTATGTCTTCCTGTTTACTTTAATGAGCCTCTTTCCTCTCTTCAAAAATGTTTTGAAGAAATGGAGTATTCGTATCTACTGGACAGAGCCTATGAATGGGGAAGAAGGGTAAGTCTGGACAAGAACTTGATCTTGATGTCATTTTATAACTTCTGGCGAGCAGGTCTAGATTGCATTACGATTTAGCATATTGCTCTGCCATTTTTGTGTTAGCTTAAAGCTTGATTTGTGCTTTATTATAATCATGAGTGAAGATGAGCACTTTAGTGGTTTCATTTAGTATTAATGCCACAGGACTGTCGAGTGCTTCTTGTCACTTTTTTCAATATACTATAATGTTTTGGGTTTTAACTCTTTGGAAATACCATGCAGGGTAACAGCGTCATGAGGATTCTTAATGTGGCTGCTTTTGCTGTATCTGGCTATGCTTCAACAGATGGAAGAATTTGCAAACCTTTCAATCCATTATTAGGGGAAACATACGAGGCCGATTATCCAGATAAAGGCCTCCGTTTTTTCTCAGAGAAGGTCCAGTCTAACGCTAGGATGCTGTTATTGACATATTTTCTTATATTGTTGACTTTAAGATCATATCTGGTTTAAGATGTTTTCTTTAATACCTAAAAAATCAACATAAAAGAAGTGAAGATAGGAGAACCGCAATTTCTGTCAACTCAAACTTGAAAGCCTAATGTTTACGGGGCTGCATGGAGTACTGCTGCGGAGCAAATGAGTATTTGGTAATTTGTTGTTGTAACCAGGATACTTGTATCAGGAATTTAGGACAATGTTCTTGTTTAAAAACCAAAAATCATTATTTTTAAAAAATTGAGAATCCTTTTTTTCTTTGCTATTACTTTTCTCTCTCCCCTGTTTCTAAAATGAGTTAGCTATAAAAGGGATTGGCTACTAGTCTTTTTTAAAAGTGTAAGTGCAACTGTGTGTGTGTGTGTGTGTGTTTTGTTATTTGAGATCTCAATGAGGTTCTTTTTCTGAATCTATTATTTGATGAATTTCAGATGTTACTTGTGCTTATTTGAATTTTTTACAACTACTTGATATTTTGTGAAAATGAATAGTGTGTTCTGGATTTAAAGAATTATAGTTTGACTGTTTGAGTAAAGAATGACGCAGAATCTACAAAACCATTTTTACTTAAATAATGAAACAAAGAGATGATCAGCTGCATTAGTTTCATAGGACCTATCAACATAATGGATTTTGGATTTTGGTATCGAAGAAAGATCATCACTTTTTAGAATCTGTTCCCTAATTTGAAATTGTTAAAATATTTACTTCCTTTCAGGTCAGTCATCATCCTATGATAGTAGCATGTCACTGTGAGGGCAGAGGTTGGAAATTTTGGGGGGATAGCAACTTAAAGAGCAAATTTTGGGGCCGGTCAATTCAGCTTGACCCTGTTGGTATTTTAACTTTGGAATTTGATGATGGGGAAGTTTTCCAGTGGAGTAAGGTATATTTCAATTGCTTCAGCTCCTGTTGTTCCTGATTAGGTTATAAGCTGAAATGAGAGTTTTTCTGTCAGGTTACAACATCAATATACAATCTCATATTGGGAAAGCTGTACTGTGATCACTTCGGTACAATGCGTATACAAGGAAATCAAGAATACTCGTGTAAACTGAAATTCAAAGAACAATCTATAATTGATCGAAATCCTCACCAGGTGCTCTATATTTGTTTTAAGGATTCTATCTTTTCAGATGTAATATAGACCTTTTGTAAGATTATTAATTATCATCGGTCTGGTGAAGAGTCTAGAGCACACTTCGTATTACTAGCCAGAGTTCTATTTACGAAAATAATGAGGTTTATTTTTGTAACTTGACTTTTTTTCACTTTTTAGTTTATATTTTTAGTATGACATAGGAGCTTTTGTTTCGAAGGATTGTTTCTTATTGCAGTTAGCCTGCTTCTTCAGGTGCATGGTATAGTTCAAGATAGGAATGGGAAAACAGCGGCAACTCTGTTTGGAAAATGGGATGAAAGCATGCACTACATAAATGAAGATTGTGCTGGGAAGGGGAAAGGTTATGACTCTTTATCAGAAGCCCATGTACTCTGGAAGCGGAGCAAGCCGCCCAAGTTTCCCACTAGATATAATTTTACTCGCTTTGCGATTGCATTGAATGAACTTACCCCTGGATTGAAGGTTTGTTTTGTCAAGTTAACTTATACTGCCCTTTGCATTGGCAATCTATCAGCTAATCTTTTATTCTTAACAAAAAATTATACTGGAAAAATATTTGCCGGAGTAACTTCTTACTTGCTGTGGGGAACAAAGTTATTATATCTATAACTTGGAAGTACTATAAACTATATATCCCTATGATAGATGAAACAGGAGTTAGAAGGAGTAACAAGCAGAAACATTATAGTGGAATTAAATTAGTCGTATTATTATACTCTGCATGTTGTGTTTGTGCATTTGGCATTCGCTTGAGCATTGATTATAAATTATATTGATGTGCAGGAAAAGTTGCCACCAACAGATTCCAGGTTAAGACCAGACCAAAGGCATTTGGAAAATGGGGAGTATGAAATGGCAAATTCAGAAAAGTTACGGCTAGAGCAGCGGCAACGCCAGGTATCTATTACATTTTATGTTGGTCCTTATTTCATTGCTTTGTTGGTTTCACATTTAAATTAGCGGAGTTTAAAGTAGGTTGTTTGCTGCATCATATTATTCTTGAAAATCTCACAAAGTCATCAACTCTCCATTTCTTGCGGAGGACAAGTAGAATTGACAGCCACAAATAAGCATTCACTGGTTTAGTATTTGGTTAAAGAACTTGGGTGTAGTGTGTTCCTAATGTGTGGCTTCATCTGCCCTTGTTCTGGGATGGACAAATTTGGCACTACAGCCCTTCTGGATCAAGCAGGGGTGATCTGCACTTCTAGTTCAGGATACAGGATATATCCTGTTATGCAGTTTATTACATGACTAGATATGATTATAAATTTTTTTTACTTCTGTAATAGTTCCTCTAAATATTTAACTTCTATATGAATTGCTTCCTTGGTACTTATAAGGTTGTCATGGACAAAGTTAATTAGGGCTCTTTACAGACCGTGCATTTGGGAGGGAATATGCTGGTTGATGTATGTCTTATACTTATTTGCTAAGTAAGATTTATTAATTTTGGTTGTAATTGATCATATATTTGTCTGAATGGTAGGCTCGGAAGATGCAAGAGAGGGGGTGGAAACCACGATGGTTTGCCAGGGATAAAGTAAGCGGTACATACCAATATTTAGGAGGGTATTGGGAGGCCAGGGAACGTGGAAACTGGGACCTTTGCCCTGATATCTTTGGTCAAGTATCTTCTGATCATCTTTCTGACTGAGGTCACTTTCCTTCCGTGAGTTTTGATTTTTTTCCCCCTCAAAATTTTTTCCTTACGGGTGATTAATGATCGCCAGTTTGCAGTTATGGCACCCGATGATATTCATGTAAACCAGTTTGATGAGCCAGTAAGAATGTGATTCTTTTCTTTCAATATTTCTTTAAGTCTCTGCAGATTTTTTTTAATGCTATTATTGACAAGAAAGGTTCAAAAGAATCATTTACATAGCTCAAAATTGAACGGATATTCAATAAAAATGTTCTATCATCTAATGTATTCGGCCCAGCATACCTGCTGCCGATTTTGTTTCTCCAAACGAGTGACCTGCTTGTTAGGTGGAACTTCTTGGACATTTTTCCTGCATGGTATAATAAAAACTGGAGATGTGAGTTAGAGAATCTGGTACTGTGGTACATCAGGTATTTTTAAACCAACCTAAACCCTGTATGAGGTAAAGTTCTTGCATCAAGACTTTCCTATCCCGTGCTAACTATCTGTTTGTTAGGTGAACACTGTAAGAAACACATCAAAATAAAGCGACGCTCAAGAGCCACGAGCAAAATAACAAAACCAGAAGTATGAGCAACAGGTACAGAGGTGAGCCAAAAAGAAAAAAGCCTAGCTTACCTTGCGCTCTTCTCAATCCCACCCCAGGAAGGTCGAATTTAAGATAAACTGATAACGATTTAAGTGTAATTAAGTCCCCAAAGAATCAAAAGTTTAAGGATGTTGGGTGGCCAAAATGACATTGTCCTCAGCTTCAATGGCGAGCCCGCTTAAATGGTCAATCAGTAAAGTTCATCACTCTCCAGGACTTGAGCACCTCGTACCGCTGAAAGAAGTGTAGAGCATTTCGAGAAAGCTCTCAAGGAGAGTTTGTTGATGGACGTTGTTCTTGGTCTAGTGAAATTCTAAACCCAACTTCGTTGCTTCCCAACTATTTGGCATGAGATGAACATAATGCTTAATGAAGTACCAACCCAGCGGGATTTGGATCCCCTGTTTTTTATTTCTGAATTTAATGATTTTAAGATTAATAATTTTTAAGATTTTAAGATAAAGATAAAATAAGAAAAAATAGTATAAATTTTAAAATATATTCATAAAATGTATTTTAATATAAATTAAAAAATAATTACTGAAATTTATAAAAATCTAAATCCCTTTGCCCTCTTACTTTACGTTGTCCCTACTGCAAACAATCTTCAGTTGAATTCTGCTGGCCCGGCACATCTTTAATCAGATAGCGACGCGAGCGGAAATTGTCCCTGGCAATTCTATGCATTTGTCAGTACTGTTTCTCTCCTAGTCAACAATCTACACTGACAAGACGAAAGCACTGCTTCTGCTTGCCAAATTGCTTGTCTCGATTTAAACCACAGAAAACTGAACATTATACATCATGATATCAGAAGTCAAAACTGCTTCAAATTCTTCACTTCTTCTTCCTTTTCCTTACTCCTCGTCTCCCTGATATTTTGTGGCAAAATATCCAGATTCGTCCCATAATGTTCTGCTAGTTTGTGAGAACATTGATGTTAGGATGCGCCATTAGCGGCAGGAGTCAATATTCAAGCATTACACATGTACCCAGTCACCCAGATGTAATATCTTCCCCTTTTCCTCTACTTTTTTTTTTTTTTTTCTTTTCCCTTTTCCACATTAGACACAAGTCTTCCACCCACCCATGCATGAATCATGATGGGACAAATTCACAAATTAAGTATAAAATAAATTGAAGATACAGTAACTGGGTGTATTTGAAGTCCTCAGAATGTGGAAAGAGTCGGAAGACATTTCTTGACATCACAACTGATTGAAAAATGTTGTCTTTGATATGGAAGCCTGTGTGTAAGCATAAATTTTGTGAGAGAAAAGAGAAAATAAAATAAAAATATAAGAATGTATATGATTTATATACGGAATTTGCGTACATGACTAATGTTGCCAATCTTTAACAATTACCAGTTGATACAAGTGTAAAGTAAGGATCACGTGCAGCAAATTATATGACCTATCTGGGGCCTTAACATAAAGAAATAATGGGGCCTTTATCATAGGTAAGCTGGAATGATAAACATCTATTCACTAGTTTGAGGAGGAGTGATCAAAATATTTTAGGAGTTTGTCATTTTATTTTGTAGTTTGAAATTTTTAATAATTCAGTTAGGGTAATTATTTGGGTAGTTATGGTAGTTACTAACATAACTTTTTTATGTCATGTATTTCTTATAAGGGCTAATGTATATAAATATAGAGCCCTCGTATAAGGGTAGACATATTGATTCCTCTTAATACAATAGCAGTTTTATCATTTACACCTTGTATGGGTAAACATTCCATCATTATACATGAGATATTATTATTTTTATAAATAAATTTTTATTTAAAAATTTAAATTATTAAATTTATTAAATTCATAAATCTCATCATTCTTATGTGAGAAGTTGTCTCCCATGAGTTTTATGAGAGACGACTTCTGGAGATGTACTTCCTCCTCTTTTCTTTCTTTTTTTTCTTCTTTTTCCTTTTGCTCATAAGGCATCAGTCTTTCCCCACTCCTGCATGAATCATGATGGGAAAGTGCCTGATTGACAAATTCACAATTAAGTATAGAATAAATTGAAGACACAGTAAGTGGGTGTATCTGAAGTCTCCAGAATGCAGAAAGAATCGGTAGACATTTTATTTCTTGGCATCACATCTTCGATGTTATTAATCTGTACGTTTTTCAATTTAGTACCTTGCATGAATTAAGAGCAAAGTAAGGATCCCGTGCAGATGGCCCGCCTATATGGGACCTTTAACCAAAGGAAATGTATGGGGCCTTATGTTTGTACATGTAGGCCCAATTCCCAGATCCCATATGGTTGTGCGGGTAATGAAGTTTGGGTAATGCTATATTTATATTTTATTCTTATATTTTCATTTATATTTATTATTTTTATTCTTATTTTTTTTAATTTTTAATTTTTAATTTTTAAAAATTTTGTCTTGAATCATGTCTGTGATGTGCCACAAAATATGGGATACCCACATATCTCCAGCATTACTCATGAATTTTGCTTCAAAAAATTAGGAGCAAGAGAAGAAAAAAAGACACAAGTCGCCAACAATGTGGGAATATTATGGGGTTGCCTTATGGAGGATCATAGATGTGGACAAGAGATAGATAAAAATCATGTTGTTTCTTGTGTAGAAGACACTATGGAGCAAATTGTCAAAGTTTACCTGCCGGGCTGGGAACTATAGGTAAGCCAGGTGGTGAATATCTGTTTCTCATCCAGCACACTGTCTTGGATATTCTTGTATTTGAGTGGGAATGGATAACCCATTTTACAGGCAACAAAAGGGTGCAGTCCAAAAACAACGTCCTGCTATTTTCAGGTTCTTCAATAAGGGATTTGACTTGTTTTCCACAGCTGATGGTGATTGCACCGTGGACCCAGCTGCACCCGGGAAGACTTCCTTCTTACAATCAACGCCTCTTGCGGAGGTTGCGCCTTGACACAACCTGTCCTTTTTTTTTTTTTTCTTTTTTTGTAAACTGCGAATCATGCTAAACATATGCTTATCTATTGAAAACGAACATCAAGAGGTCAAAGTTGGTGTTTTCTGCATACATGAATTGTTTTGCTTCATGTTGGGTGTATCAACTAACTCTAAACTCATAAAAAATTTTATATAAAAAAATTAAATCATTAAATTTATTATATTTTATAAATTAAATTATAAAATTTAATAAATCTAACATTCATAATTTTAAATTTAAAAAAAATTGTATGCAACAATCATTTCCGGCACTTACTACTTTGTTGTTAATTAGTTAATTAGTTGTCACAAGGTTACAACAAATGACCATGTTTGAATTTGAAATGATTTACAAACAGCAGAGCCAATTACAAGCTCATGTTATTGTATAATTTTTTTTTTAAATTTTTTGGTGACAAGATAAGTGACAGCAGATATAGTGTGAGTGACAGGTGATGAGACTGAACTGGAGTGAAAGCAGAAGTGGTGGAGTTCATGCCTAGCTTCACCAATTTCCATTCTGATCCGTCTTTGTAATGACTTTGTTAGCAGTATGAACCTCTGCTTCTACCAAACTTTGACGACCTGTCTGTACTATACATCTGCAAGTCCTACATCATCTTCTTCAACAATTTCTCTCCTTATATTTGTTCTCCTTCTTCTACTTCTTCTAATCTTCTCCCTCTGATTCTGAATATGCTCTCTAGTTTGTTATAAGCAGACGCAGGGTTAAGGACAACACAAACAGAGAATTCGCCGTCTCTGTTCAGAGATTGAGCCAGCCAAACAACGCCCAGCTCTTCAATAATTGATAGGCTTAAAAATAATTGATAACATAAAGATAAGAATTACTTATCAACATCTTTCTTAAATCATCTATAATGTTTATACTGTTTGATTTTAATTGAAGAGATAGAGAAGGACATATTATATCTGCCCCTTAGCCCTTTTACAAACGGCTCCTAAGTCCTAACCCCATTTATTACCAATATAATAAAAGAAAACGAAATTGACTTGCCCTTCGTTTGCACAAGAAAATTTTCCATGAGTAGAACATGATAATTCATATAAGTATTAAATTATTATTGCACCATAATGACCAAGTTAGATTCGGTTACCAAAAATATTATTTGTACATGTATATTTTATGTAAAATATACATAAGAATGATGCATCAATGTTAATTTTTTTAAAACTTTTAAATGAATTATGTTATAATAGTGAAGATTAAATTTATATTATTCTTGTATACACCTTATATAAAATATACATATTTAAAGAGCATTTCTCTTCGAATATGCCCTTAGTTCCTTTTTTTTTTTCTTTCATTTTTTCAAGTAGGAAGTGGGTTGGAGATTGTACATTCCAATAAGAGAAGCATCTAATTCTAGTTCTGCTTTTGGGTTTGGGATATTAAAATTTATTGCTTGGAATTGAATCACCATTAAATGAATGGAATCCAAGATAGCGTCATCACTTGATTACCAGAAATAATTGCAAGGAATACACGCATCCATGCATTTCAGCATTTCCGTATTTATTTTCAGTGTTTCTAAACACAGTTTTGCATGTCCACATGTTTTTGCCACAATGATGTCAAATGTGACCACCCCAAGACCATATGCACTTCATGATGCCAAACCAAATCTCATCACTCTCTTTTTCTGTTTGGCCTTTTGTTTCATTCTCATGCTTTTGCATTTGAAATATGGCAAAGTAGTCACATAATGGCTACTTACAGATCACATATTAAGAAAAATTGTGGATAAAAAATTCAAAATTAAATCTTATAAATACATATATATTTCAAACTTTATTAGCTGAATCACCTTGTTAGTTTTTCACTTCTATTTTGATTATTTGTGAATCAGGTAAGGTTGGTAGTTGTGTAAATTATATTTATACCATTAATTAATAACAGTTTATCAATTTATTTACTTGGTAAAATCACGCCAACACTAAGTTTAATTAGGTAAAAAATAAAGGTTGCATTGGTTTCGTTGGAATCACCAAGGACAATGGAACTTAGCTTTCTTGCAGAGAATATTCAGCTCCTGCTCTTGCAACTCATTTATAATACATAATAAATCTTGCTGGTATATGCATGTCGTGTGAGAGTTAGTTTCCAGAGAATCCTGAGCTGTACACCAGAAAATGCTCCTCTTCAGTTATTTGATTCCATCACAGCAAATTCTCAGAGATCATGTTTGGTAGCAGTGAAGAGGATCTGCCACTCAAAGACAACGTTGTATTTTAGCTACATATATCTTATCATGGAACTTGGGAAGCTCAAAATGCATTTTGTCACCTTTGAGTGTTCAGGATAACTATGACGTGGGAGCAAACTGTCAACAAACAATTTCAAAAGCTTGATTTTCGGGTGAAAGTTGAATAATGGTTTGATATATCAAGCTGTAAGTATAAGACCTATGTTTCAAAGAATATAACTGTACCTCTGTTGATGACACTGCCTGCCTAACTTACTTCAGAAAGAAGCTTACATACGTTTTAAACTGTCAGATATCTTTGAAAAATCGACTGAGTTTTAATCATTAACCTCATACAAATCTTTATATTGGTGACTATTTTGTTGTGTGGCAATGGATTATTATTTGTATTTTCTATTCTATCCTCTTGCCTCATTTCTTCTCTTTTAGAATATTATTATACTATTTCTATTTTATTTTATTCCACCACGTTCATATATTTTATCAAATTTTTTAATAAAGATAAATAACATGATAAATAATCTTTATTTATCATGTAAAGACTTAAAGTTGAGATAACAAAATAGAGAATAAAATAACAAGACCCGTTATTATATCTTGACACAAACTCATACCGTTATCACTTTGAGAATCTAAGTGTTCTAGGAAACCTTATATAAAGTTAGTTATAGCACATATTATATTGATGTAGTATATTAATTTAATAAAAAATTATTATTTATATTATTTTACCAATTTAATTATATAATAAATGACAAACATACATAAAAAAATGTATAATAATAAATACCACATCACTGCCTGGGTTGACCCACCTGAACCAATTGTTGCACTTTCTTTTTTAGGGTTGGCGAAAACCCTGTGAGCTGATTAATGAGGGTGAGAGTTTTGAAGAGGAAACCGAGTCACATGCACATGGCGCCGACGGATTGCCCTTCACCACATATACCAAACCCTAACACACTTTCGGTATATACAAACAAATCAGCGTTTACAATCAAATGCCAGCAACAGATCAAGAAATCTTTCTACTTTTCTTTTTGATACTGAATTCTATCAAGCAACGTCATCAGCTCTTATACATGGTTTTTCTTTTTTCTTTTTTTTTTTAAAAGAAAAAGTCTCTATACATTATCAGAAAGAAGGACAAAAAGGAAGATGAGAAGTTTTGTTTGAGCATGGACAGTATAAATATTTCGATTCAGATTTTTTTAATTTTATGATATTAAAGTTATGATCATTTTAATTATAGGCCTTTATTTATTTGATGAATTTATTTAATAAATTTTAATAACTAAAAAAAAATAACTGTAATTTTGATAATACAAAATCTAAATCATGCAGGTTTTTGGTGTATCTGATCTAATTAATTTTAGATATTGACGAGGACATTTTTATTTGTCTATTACATTATAGATAATTAATTATCATCAGAAGCAAAATACATGTGCATGTCCGACCGAAACTTGTTTGGTTGGAACTAGATTATGGTCTCATTATAGATGAGTCTTCTATAGATGATTGCATGCATGATAGATATATATATATATATATATATATATATATAAATTAAACAAACAAAACTACTTTGCTTGAGCCTATATATATATATATATATATATATATATATATAATTAAACAAACAAAACTACTTTGCTTGAGCCTTTATATATATATATAAAATTAAACAAACAAAACTACTTTGCTTGAGCCTTTATGTATAGCTCGCGTGCAATCAAAGAGTGATGATATTAAACATGTTCCACTCATTCTCCTTTATCGCAAAGAAAGCTAAACGATTAGAAAGTTAGATTGGATTACCAGTTGAGCTCTGTTCAAATAACCCTAATTAAAATAATTATAACTAATTCAACATTGCAATCACATCAAAAGCCTAGATTCTCAATAAACGCGGATCAATTGTGGCTTGGCTACCTATATGATTACTAAAATCTTGCCGTTAAATTTTTTAAAGTGTTTGATTTAGTTGGGTAAATTTTAAAAATATTTTATTTATAAGATTTGCATTCGAATGATTTTATAATAGAATAATATATTTTTCCTCTTTATAAACTTATCTGTATCAAAAATATTTATTTAATTATATGTTTCTTTCGCCAGCTCCTTATTTGCATCTTGTAGTTCAATGGGATTAGGCTGCCTATACCGTTTGTTACCTTTCCCTTCTTTGGCATGATTAGCGATATTTTCTCAGTTAGTAGTCTTCATTTCTCATCAATAAATTAATTCCTTTCTGTAACGTTTTGACTCAAAATTCAGACCTGATGAATCCTATGATTAGACATATTAATACAAATTAATTATTTTATAAGTAGACATTAAGATGTAAACATGACAAATGATTAGACAGTCAACGTTGTATTTATTTACAATCAAAACCTACGTGCCACTGAATATATCAGATTATTTAAAATATGAGAAAAATATAATAAAATAAAATGAAAATAACATTTTTTTTATATATATAGTATTACATAATTATCTAGGCTTATCACGTTTGTTTTCATTCTATTTTTTAATAAATTATAAAATTTTATTTACCGGACACTTGGCTATTCCAGATTGAGGTGAGCACAACATTGATATATATATATATATATATATATATATATATATATATGCTAATATCATTTACGAATTGACCAATAAAGCCTCAACATCTAACAAAACAGCCAATGGAAGGAAAATAATACAAGGAGGGTATATTTAAATGATGTATGAAACAAACAAGGCGATGGCTGATAGGAAGATAAGAATTTGATTAAGCAGACCGTTAGGAATACGTGCGTAAACAAACGAAAGACTCACTGATCTGGCGGGACATCAGGTCAGATTAAAGAAGAGACACGTAGGTGACGATGTCTCCTAAAACGGCGAGAAAGAGAGGTTGCAGATTGGAGCATAGCGCGTTGGTGTGTCTATGCTGGAAAACGACGGTGACGTTAAAGGTCCACGGACGCGGCTAGGACGCCGGGTTGCGTTGGTCCTTCGTAATTCAACTATTAAACGTCAAGACAAAAAAACCTGAAACTATATTTAAATTAACATAATTATAATATATTTTAATAATTTATTTTATGGAGTGATGGAAAAATAATGGGATAAAAGATAAATAAAATATATTATAACTTTTATAAATAAAATTTTATTAAATTCTTATTTATAATCATTCAAATTATTAAAATTGTGAATACAACATATCCCATGAATTTACCTTGTATTTGTGACACAATTTAATTAAAAAAGTGTTAACAGAACTAATATTTTCATTAAAAAAAAAAAGAAGCCAGCCCAATTTTGTTATGTAGTTATTACAAGAATATCAAGTTACAATGTGTTCATTGATAATCATGAACCAGGTGAACTATATATTATATGGCTACGCTCATTTTTAAAATAAATAATTTCCATCACTATCGTAATTTCATTTGTTATTATTATATATTTTTGGTCGGTAAGTTTTAAAATGATCATATCATAATATCACAATCCATGACTTATTATAATTCAAAGTTTATCTGTTTGGCAGCATAATATACGGCTCCCATAATTCAATCTAGCTATAAAATAAAAATGATCTACAACTAATTATGATCGTTAATTAATTTGTTATAAATAATAGTTTTTTTTTTTTAAAAAAAAGTCAATTTCTATTCGACTCTTGAGTTGAACTAAATGAACAAGACAGTTATACGAAGAAACAAGTTTTTAACAGTTATAAGTGCAAGAATATATATATATATATATAGATATAATTCAGTTATTTTATTTTTAAATTAAAATTTATAAAATACTTCCTAAGATAATTTAATTTATTAAAATTTAAAGACTGTACCATGGGACTATCTGATGTAACTCTCTACATCAGTTGGGTGAAGCTAGGTTGAGGCATTTTATTCCTATCTATATAGACATAAAATTGGTTTTGTTGGCGTATATTCGATTAATGATAGTTGAATATGCGTCTAATGTGCTTCTGCCGCGTTGGCCATCAAGCAAAGACTTTTTACTTAATAAATGGAGATCAGATGGGTGGTGACATAGATGGATAGAGAGAGCAACTTATATGCTTTTTGAATTTGCTCTTATTATCGAAAAGGATCCACCAATGCACTCTCAGAATTGCCAAAGAAATTAAGCTCTACAAAGTGATGACCATGCAATATAACCTCACCCCCTCATAGTAGCAAAGTCTTCGTATATATATATATGTATATATATGTATGTATGTATAAGTGATTCATTGATTTTTTTTTTTTTTTTACTTTATAATTTAGAGATAACTTTATAGAGAGATGAGGACCTTTTTAAGAGGTTGAGATTTTTTAAAAAATAAATAAATATTACTGATTGAATAAATATTTAAATTAGCCCTATTCATTAATTAAATCCACAACATTATATTCCAAAAATTGTTAGCTGGTTAAACTAAAGGGTCCTTTACAGTAAGTAAAAGGACATGAGACCAAATATCGTCTTTACCATAGAGAAAGAATAATAGGAAAAATAGAGGGTTATCTCTTATTCTATAGTTCAACCCATTAGAACATTATATCCTTTTTTTTTCTACACTTGCAGGTTACTGGCACAAAGGCTTATTATTGGTGATGGAGTGCTTCAATGATGAGGATTGATGGTTTGATAGTAGTAGAGATAATGGTGGCCAAACAACAACAACAACAATAATAATAATAATTTGATAATGATATGAGGTTTGTGAAAAATTATGAGTTATACAACAGTTTCTTAATTCTCATGTGATGGAATTATTGTAATTGAATTTTAACAAACACAACACACATAAATTTAGAATGTCAAAGCCTAATTTCAATTTCAAAATGAAATTCCAATAACTCAATACAGAGCAATAAATCAATAAACATTATTGCAATTAAGATGCATAATTAGGATATAATATCTAACTATTCAATTTTTAGAATTACAAAATTCACCATTTTTAAAACCTTATTTAACAGTATAACTATTTCAATTCTTACATCAACATTAAACACTGGTTCCCTATGTTCATTCAAAATTTGGCTTTCTTCTTCATCCGCTTCTTTTTTCTAAGCTAACGGAAAAATTGCATATAGGAACTAGTTATATGGGAGATTCTTTCATTTTATGACAAATACATGAATCGAGTCTTCTAGTAGAGTTTGATTAAATAATTCCTCTTCAATTTTTTTTGGAAAACATGTTTTTTAGAGTAATAAGAATGTTATAATATAAAAATTGTATAAACTCAGATTCAATTACTTGAATCAAGTTCAAATCTTTCTTTTAGAAGCATTCATCCTCTAAATTTGGCTAAACCTAGAATAGCACCCTAGAAGTGTTAACTGCAGTCTCCAAGATTTAAGAATTGCATCATTCGAAGGGCGACATGTTTCCAAGATTTGAGAATTTGCATCATTCGAAGGGCGACATATAAAGTCATTAGTTATGATCTAATGATGAGAAATGTAGAATGACTTTAGATTAAATTATTTTTGTTACATTTATACAAAAAAGGAAAGGGTGGTATATATTCCAAGCAGCTAATGAAAACAGAAAAGGGTATGGGATTAATTAATATTATTCCATTGAAGAATACCGCCTAATATTGGTGAAAATTATATCTGTTTAGCACTGTTTCCTTCAATTTGGATCAAAGTGTTTTGCCATCTTATGCAGAATGACATGATAGTAGTTAATTATAATATTTTGAGTTTATAATTGGAAATTAAATATTATATGATAAAATACTTTAAATGTTAAATTATTCTTATACAATTTTAAGTTAATTATTCTATTTAATTTATGATTATCATTCAGCTCTAATAAAATTAAAATTTTTGAATATTATACATAAAATATGTCATCAATTATTTAATTAATAATTCAAATTATTAATATTAATTAATTGAGATTATTGCAGATATTAAATATTTAACTTATTTTTTTTTCTTTTTCAAAAATAATCTCTTTCATTACGTCGTTGGACACTAAAACATGAATTTGACTCCCAACATAGATTCCCATCAGGGAGTGCATACAATGTAGATGTTCTCTTACAAAATAATGACAATATTTACTAAATTACAGGGCAAACTTGTGAGTACTTGCGGGAGAACGTGCACACTATGTATAATTCCTCCACATGAAACTATGCCTTCTCTTTTTTCCTACATCACATTCTAATCTACTTTTTCTATTGGACACTCCTACATAAGTTATAAAATGGGCAGATCTTATCTTGAGTCAACAGGAGCTATTGTAAATTCAATGACTTGCATGTTATTTAAATTATAAATCAAATTCAACAATCTTATAAACATAATTATAGCACGAAACAATTTAGTAAAAGAGAATAAAAAGAAAACAAAAAGACCTTCTAATTATGTCAAACTAATGAAATTTATCTCTTCAAAGCAAATTTCTATAATAACTGAGAGGAAGGATTTTTTTTTTTTTTTCATTTTGCTTGAAAAGGTAACATATTTTATGCATTTTTAAATATTGTTAGATTTAGTTTAGAGAGAATAATATTATTGTAAAATTCATTAAATTATAGTGTAATGTAATCTATCTTATGAATTTAAAAATAAAATTTAACAGATAATTGAAAGTGCTGTTTTTATTTTTTGTATCCGTTTATTTCCGTTGATGGCTAGCTGAAAACAAGGAACGACGAAAGAGATCTGATTGGATAACCCACTGGTGAAATTGGGCCACAAGTGGGCCAACCCAGCTGAAATGGGTCCATGCTTCTATGATTCCATTTTGGCACCACCATTCCCAAGGCTCACATACGGTCCGGTATTATCATCTCGCACTTTCTCAAGCTTGATGAGTGCTACTTACACGTTTTTGGATTGCTGTGTGGTATTTTTATAATTAAAAAAATTAATATTTTTAAAAAATAAATGGTTGAAGTAAATAATTTTTTCATATACATAATTTAAAATTAAACTTAAAATAATATATTTAAAAAATTTGAGTATCCATTTGATATACATTTTAGCTACTCTCTCTCATTTAAACTTTTTTTTTTTTAATATGAGTTCTGTAAGTGTAAGTACTTATACTCTCTTTGCATTCCCTTAAAAAGGTAAAACGAACGTTTGTCCTCAAGCCTTGCTAATTACCCCCGCGAACTAGCCTTCATTTTGATTCTCTTACTACCAATTTTGTTTCATTAAAAACTGCTAAAATTTAAGAAAATAAAATAAAACAAATTTTTCATTGCTCAGAGAAATGATTATATCATCATTCCATGAAACATATGCGACAAATCAGATTCCATTTTCGATTTATTTAAACTCTGGTGTCCAAATTTGCCATCCAACCAACCAATGATAAGTTTGATTGCAAAACAAAATACGAGATCAGTCAGTGGCTGTAACGGAACAACAAATTCTACGGACACAATTTTATTAAATTTATTAATAAATTAATAATTTTATATGAGAATTTAATGACTAATTTGCGATGTTTGCCTTTTCGTAATTCAAAACTTCAGTCTCATAAAACAACCGAGTATAATTCAAGAAGCTAAACACAACTGGTTCCCAAATTTAGATTAAAGTTTAGATATTAAATAATTGTCCATACTAAACAATAACCCTCTTCCACTTAAACAATTATAATTTAACCAAACACAAATAATTAGATTGAAATTTTTTAAAGTATAAAGAATAATTTATAAAATTAAATATAAGTAAAAAATTATTAATAATAAAAAATATATAATATAAAATATAAAAAGTGTTCTTATTATTACTCTTGCCAAAATTTCAAGCTCGCATCCCCTTATAAGCCTCGGCGATTCCGTTACGTCACGATGAAACCAAGGTGGAAAGTGCCCTGTCGCTGAGAAGACAAGGGTATATACGTCACAAGAATATGTTCTTACACAGCATTAGTGAGTGGTATTGACATCGTTTCGTTGGTAAAGCCGCCTAATTAACTCAGTCATAAATTAAAAAAAAAAAACTCAAATAGATAATTTTTATTTAAAAATTAAAATATTTAATATCTAAATATAAAAACAAAAAAATTATTACAGGCTCTCTCTATTTTATTTTTATTTTTATTTTTATTTTTAATTAGCATTTTTTGGTTAAAATTGAAATACACGCTCTCTTTCTTTCTCTCACTTTCTCTCTCTATCCGCTTCGTTTCAGTGCTTTAGGTTGGTTTTGTATGATTCCCACCCATATTTCCCAAACAAGAACCATTGAAGGGAAAGAAAGGGGAAGAGAGGAAGGAGAAGGACAGTGGAACGGCAGAAAAGTCTGGAGTGAGAAAATCGCCGGATATGCTCAGCAATTCTCCTACCTCTCCGGCGATTCAGGGATAATAGATTAGAGGTGAGTGTAGGTGACCTAAGATTGAGCAACATACCCAGAGTTCATGCCAGGAATGCATTGATTGGAAAAGCCTTCTATGTGACCAGAAAATGTACGAAGCACTACGGTGTGATGAACCCGGTGACGTTCTTTCCGGTAGCAAGAAGAAGAAATCAGAGGCAGAAAAACTAGAGAAAGAGAACCACAAGCCATCGCAGGTAGTACCGGCGCTGCCAGTACTTGTAGTTGGCCGGAGCCGGTCCATAGCCGGAACCCGAAGAGTCACTCCCGCCACCATAACCATCGCACCTGATAACACTGCCTCCACCGTAGAGAAGCTTCTACCCAACGGTGACTTTTACGTGGGGAGCTTTGCTGGTAATGTTCCTAACGGATCGGGGAAATACTTATGGAAGGACGGGTGCATGTATGAGGGGGAATGGAGGAGAGGCAAAGCTTCTGGGAAAGGTAAATTCTCTTGGCCTTCTGGGGCCACCTACGAGGGTGAATTTAAATCGGGTCGGATGGAAGGGTTCGGCACTTTCATTGGATCCGATGGCGACACTTATCGCGGGTCATGGAGCGCCGATCGGAAACACGGATACGGCCAGAAACGCTACGCCAACGGCGATTTTTATGCAGGGTCGTGGAAACGGAACCTGCAGGATGGGAAAGGCCGATACGTTTGGATGAATGGGAACGAGTATGTGGGGGAGTGGAAGAATGGTGTGATTTCTGGGCGAGGCAAGCTAATTTGGGTGAATGGGAATCGGTACGAAGGGCAATGGGAGAACGGGGTTCCTAAGGGACAGGGAATTTTCACTTGGCCTGACGGAAGCTGGAACAAGGACACGAAAATACAACTGCTGAATGGTACTTTCTGCCCTGGTTATGCGAAAGAGTATTATCCGAAGAGCAACGGGCCATTTGCTGGTGATTTCACATTAACAATGAGGAAGAGGTCGTCAGTGGATGGTGGGAGAGGGAGTGTCGCTGAGAAGAACTTTCCAAGGATTTGTATATGGGAATCGGATGGAGAAGCTGGTGATATTACTTGTGATATTATTGATAATGTGGAGGCATCAATGTTCTACCGCGATGGAGCTGGGTTGGATCCGGATGATAATATACAGTTTCGGCGAAGCCCTTGTTTCACCAGTGAGGTGAAAAGACCAGGGCAAACAATATCGAAGGGGCATAAGAATTATGATTTAATGCTCAATCTGCAATTGGGCATAAGGTAAACCAGTGGAAGTTGGGTGACCTTTTTCCGTTGAGTGTGATTTATTCTTTTTTGTTTTGAGGAGTTCTTTGTTTGGTTTTTGAGTTAGTTATTGTTGTGTTTTTGTCTAGGTATTCTGTTGGGAAGGAAGCTTCAATATTGCGAGAGCTTAAATTAAGTGACTTTGATCCAAAGGAGAAGTTCTGGACCAGGTTTCCTCCTGAAGGATCGAAGATTACTCCACCACATCAATCTGTGGAGTTTCGCTGGAAAGATTATTGCCCCATGGTTTTTAGGTATAGCTCTTTGGTTTTTAACCGTAATATTCAATTGCTAGTTACGCATATACGTAGTGGTAGCATTATGTCCAACCTAAGGTGGCTTATATATGGCTTGTCCTGCAATTCTTTCATTGGATATTATAGTTTTGCCATTGAGTGAATTCTCTGAGTTTCATTTCAGACAATTGAGGAAGCAATTTCAGGTGGATCCTGCTGATTACATGTTGGCTATATGTGGGAACGATGCTCTCAGGGAGCTTTCTTCTCCTGGGAAGAGTGGAAGCTTCTTCTACTTGACTCAGGATGACAGATTTATGATAAAAACAGTGAAGAAATCTGAAGTCAAGGTTTGTTACCTATGTCTTGACTTTTTTGAAATCTTTTATCTGCATCTCATAATAGCTTTCGAGAATTAATTGTAGAGCTTGCTTCAAGCAGCCACATTCGAGTGCCAAATGCATATGTTTCCCTCTTTTAATGAGAGTCTTCAGTTTCAACTCCAATTTATTAAATAATTGGATTTATAACAGTAAAATAAAAGTTGGGGATGGGAAGAGGGAGGGTTATTATCATGATTTGGCGACCATTGTAATTGCAATCAGGTGTAAATTTCTTGCCTCCTTTATTTTTTCTTTGAAACTTTAAACTTGTAGCATGCGGACGACTAGATTGACTATTATTGACTTTGGTGATTAACTTCCAGGTACTTCTTCGGATGCTTCGAAGTTATTACCAACACATTTCTAAATACGAGAACTCGCTTGTGACGAAATTCTATGGGGTACACTGTGTGAAACCAGTTGGAGGCCAAAAGGTATTGCCTGGTAGACATATTAGTTTTGTCTTCAGGGATTGACATGCATCTCACTACCTGATGTGTTATTATTATCTGATGCCAGACCCGGTTCATTGTGATGGGCAATCTTTTCTGCTCAGAATATCCAATCCATAGACGGTTTGACTTGAAAGGATCTTCACATGGCCGTACAACAGATAAGCCTGAGGAGGAGATTGATGAAACTACAACCCTCAAGGACCTTGATCTTAATTTTGTGTTTCGTCTACAAACAAGTTGGTTTCAGCAGCTCATTAAGTAAGTTTTGTTGTGTAAGTCGTGTATCCTATTTGAAGTTTTCCATGCTGCTAATTAGCAATCAAAACATAATACATGTCTGCTAATATAGCTTTGGCCCTTTCCAGACAAATTGAGCGTGACTGTAACTTCTTGGAAACAGAGGGAATTATGGATTACAGTCTTTTGGTTGGCCTTCATTTTCGTGATGATAATAGATATGACAAAATGGGGTTGTCACCATTCGTTTTGCGCACTGGTATTGATTCATCTTCCTGTACACTGCTTATTTAGTAGATATGGTATATGATGCATTTCAAATTTTAAAAGCCAAACATTTTGCCCTTTGTAGGCAAGCAGGATTCTTATAAGTGTGAAAAGTTCATGCGTAGTTATCGCTTCCTTGAAGCAGAGCTACAAGACAGAGATCGAGTCAAAGCTGGCGGGTATGTCCTGTTATGTTCTGTAATATCAAAATTTGATCTGGACAGCATATATTGTTTCAAATTTGGTTCTTAGTTCCTTTTCTGAAGTTTATCGGTTTGAGTATTTTGAATATTACGTAGCTAGTGGTTTTTGTATTTTGCTTCCTGACAGTAAAAGAGAAGTGGGTTTGCTGCCTTCCTGTATAAGGTTTGCCCACCTTGCCAACAGGAGAACACACACACACACACACACACACACACACACACATATATATATATATACATATATTAAAAATTGATATTTGATTTGATAACTTTCATGGGAATAATTGTAAGCGGTTTTTATTATCTTGGCAATTCAGTGGGCACACTTTAGCGGGCAACAGTTTGTGGGGCACATGCAGGTTGTGGTCCTAATTTGTTAGATAGGAATGATAGTTTTATTCTTTTTTTTTTTTTTTGGTCCGACACTAATTTTATTGTCATTGGGGCAGCAGATGATTGTTTCTACACTGGTGATTATATTCAGACTATTTCTGCATTCCTATTCTTTCTCCACCCAAGCTTGTGTACACACACTATTAGCTTCCAGTTCCTGTGTATAGGCAACAGTTATAGGATTGATAATTCTAAATATATATGACTATTCAATTACAATGATTGAGTTAACTTCCTAAACTCTGGATTTTGGTTGTTTGAGTTGAAATGAATATTTATTACCTCTGTTAATCAGGATTGTTGTTCTTTCAGGAAGTCATTGATTAGGTTAGGAGCCAATTTGCCTGCAAGAGCAGAGCGAATGGCTCGGAGGAGTGATTTTGATCAATACACCATGAGTGGAATCAGCCATTTGACCCCATGTTGCAGTGGAGAGACTTACGATGTTGTCCTATATTTTGGGATTATTGACATTCTGCAAGATTATGATATCAGCAAGAAGTTAGAGCGGGCGTACAAGTCCTTGCAAGTTGACCCTACTTCAATCTCAGCTGTTGATCCTAAGCTGTACTCCAAGAGGTTCCGTGATTTTCTAGGGAGAATATTCATTGAGGACTGGTAGCTGCTAGAAGACAACGAGGGTGGTGAAATATTTTGTCATGATGGTTAAAAAAAAAAAACCTGATTGATTCAACATCCGGGATCAATAGCTCAATCTCTGAATTTCTGGGCACATGTTAGAGCTTGCAATTGACCGTCTAGTAAAGAGGCCGCTGTTTCTTTGGCTGTGTAAAGACAAAACTGGCCTTTATTGAGGTGGTCTATGGCTGAATTTTGAATATACAGCCATGGTGATGTGCTACTGGCATGGAGAAGTTGTACATGCAATGGAATGTGGAGTGAAATTTGATCTCAGATTTTTTTCTCTTTTTTAAGGGGGTGGGACTTGCAGAATTTTTTGTGGTTAAAGTAGGATTTTGATTATGTGAAATATAGGTACTAGAGGGAACATAGCGAAACGTTTCCCAAAGATATGATTCAAAATTGCGTGGATAGTTGGGAATAAGGGAAGTGTACAGTTGTAAATAGAAAGGGTGGATAGATAGGCTTCCGGAAATTTTGTCTTTATTTAAAAATGTCTTGGTTTTGTTAGATAGATATATATATATATATGTTAATACACTCTGAACACGGGGGAGTTAAGAGAGCCAAAGGTACTTGGGATCACTTTCCCCCACACCCGTCAACACCAATTTGTGTGTAATCCACATGAAATGGGTTCTAGGTGGGGGTCGTCGTGTAGCCTTTGCAGTGAAGGGGAGGGCGTTGGGCAGCAAATTAAATAGTTTTTAATGAAAGGCATGAAAAGCAGAGAAAGCAGGAGAATGATGCGCTGGTGTTCGTTGTTTTATCATCTCGTTTTCTTACTCTCTTTCGCTTTTCACTGTTTGTAGCATGTGCCTCATTTATTTCTTATTTTATTTTATAAAATTTAATTATTATTTTCCTCTGAAATTTAAGTGCAGAAACTGCTCCAATCTATAATCATCTGATTGCGTCAACTAAATGTATTATATTGGATTAGATTAAATGGGGTGGAGGGGGCAATTATGTAATTGAAGATGGGGAGAGTTAGGAGCGGTGTCGGGGTTTCAAGTGTGCCCATAGGTCAAAGTCAGTGGCAGAGGGAAGCTTAGGACGGAGTGGCTACCCTCCCGGTCCCGGCTGCTCGAAAGGGTCGAGCCTGAGCGGCTGAGCGCCTCTCTCTGTGTTAGAAGCAACAGAGCAGGGTTAGCTAGCATTGCATCTGCTTTTGACCTTGTTTTGGTTCTCCTTTTCGGGAGCTTCTGTTGTCTGATTACTCAGACGGGAAGCAATCGGTCTACAATCCAAGTCAGTGCGAGTAGTGGACCCCGTCCCCACATGTTGCACTTAAAATTTTGATAGATTTCTAACGTGCGTTCCACGTCCTTTCACTAAGCAACCCTTTATCCCTTGCACGTCGCATTCCCAATTTCACTTCTGCCCTCCAAAGCATCGACTCTTAAAATAAACACCGTCATTAATTTCATAAAGTGTTAGTTAATAAATATTTTATACATTTAATCTCCCATTTCATTTTTTATTATCTTGAATGTCAGAATGCTCATTGAATTATGCGATCAACATTCTAATAAATTGAATCGTTCCAATATCTCCCTGGTGATACTTCGAAGTGGCCCACCCAATCATAATTCAGGTTTTTTCTTTTCTTCTAAAATTCTAATCTACAATTTTTGTTTTTTTAACTTTGTATTATATCTGTTGGCCAAAAAAAATCTTGAAGACCAACAATAATTCAAATGATAGGTTTAATCTACTGAAAACTGATGTATCAATTTATAGTTTCATAATTTTTCAATGACAAAATGGTAATTGAATTATTTGATAAATATTCAAATAAATCAAATCGCTCCAATAACGATCCGAGCATTTAGCTCAAGCGGTCATCCGTGGTGCCTGTATCTTCGGGTTTTTTGATTCGATCCCAAACTCCCCTTTCCCCCTCACAGCCACTAGGCTCACTATGTAACCAAAAAAAAAAAAAATCGCTCCAATAACTTCCACCAATGGTTGAAGCTGCATTCCACTCTGTCACATAGCCCATGAAAGAGAATAATTGCGGGTTGAAGTTTTCTTTCTTCTCCTCAAATCTCAACTACAATTATTGCTTTCCCAACGTTATATCTCCTTAAAGCAGAAGAAAAATCATGAAGATTTCTTTTAGTCTTAGAGCAATTCTTATAATTAGGGTACCTGCGGTTTGACATATTCTTTTTAATTGCTAGATATTAGGAGTGTATAAATTATCGAACTTGACTCAGATTTAGACCTAAACTCAAATTAATTGGCTAAAATATATTTAAACTCAATAATTTAATAAATTTTAAATTTGATTTATATGTAATTTTTTTTTATCAAGTTTAGGTAAAAAAAATTTTTAACCTAACTATAAAATCAAACCGCGCACACCCTATTAGATATGTTGATTTTAGTAGCAAATCAAGAATAATTTACATTATTGATAGGATATAACAGCAAGAGCAAGAGATTTCAAACTTTTAAAATACCTTAAACAAAATCCTTAATGCATGTACCAAAGAAAAAACATGAGCAATTCAGCAATAATGCCCTTCGCACGTGGATTTGAACCCGTTGGACCGGTTAATGAATAGTTATAATAGCAAAAGCATAGCCATTTGTATTAATTAATTACTCGTACAATCCCCTATTATATTAATGTGCATTGGGGAAATTCCCGGGTTTCTTCATCTCCAATGATGCGACTCTTGTGCCCTTCAGAATATTTGACTCCAGCTTTATAATATTAATTCAGATTCGGGTTTATCAATTCCATGCCGTTTCTTTTATTTATAATCAACTTTTACTATCTTGCAGTGTGCGTTGAATCTCAATGGATCATCTTGTTTTCAGAAGGTGGCTGTGCTTGCTTAGTTTAATACTAACAATATATGAACGTGCCCACACATCCAAGTTAAAATATCATTGCCTACGTTTGAAAGTCAAGTCAAAGAAGCCCTCAACCCAATGCGGCTCAGGCAGCTTCGTCCAACCAACCAAACAAGACACTGCCCCTCCTAGTGATAAAAAAAATAATAATGAATCTTGGTTGGACTGTTTGGAATCGAGAAAGAACACAATTGTGAGGACAACCAAACAAGGAACAAAAAAAAAAAGAAAAGAAAAAGGTCGGGATGCACAGATATTGATGAACAACTGAGGTACCTATGAGTGGACTTAAGAAGATAGGGCTGCGACATAGAGACAGATTACATACTGCTGCAACTACTGCTGGGGGGGCGATGCTCAGCTAAGCTACTATGAGAGTAGTAGCATAGCATGCCTCAAAAGCATGGTTCTTATTCTTACAAGAAAGAAAGCAAAACCATAACAACGACGCACGGTCACATTCAGTGGTCAATAGCGCATGCTGTTGAAGCGGTGTGTAGTCTGGCTAGTTGGCCGTACTTTGTGTTTGACATCAAAACATGCATGTGACCATTCAAATTGTTTGAGTAAACGTGCATGGTTTGAGTATCAAAGATCGAAACACGTATACCCTTTTATTGAAATCAAAACACATGCTCCTGCTGGGCAACAGTAACGCAATATGGATCAATGTTGGATTGATTAACTGCTAACTTAGACAATGGTACGATTATCTAGTCCACCTAGCTGTCACCACAACATTAACACACGGCATTATTGGACGTACAGCCATTTGTCTAATTCATATTAAACAAAAGCCTTTGTTCCTGACTGCCCTACAGTTCCAAATTTGGCCAAGCTAACAGTCTGCATCAACAAGCAAGCCACGAGAAGTGCTATTCACAATGATGGTGCCCATTTAGAAAGCTGTTTTGCTGTCTTCCTTTTTTTTTAATTTCTTTGATTTAATTTAACTATTTTCTCTCATAAATCCCTTCTGCCGTATGATTGTAATGAAATTAAATTCTGGTGCTCAATGCATACCCATCATTAAAATATATCAATTAATTTAATTGATTAGTCGAATAGCCAGATTTCTTTTGGTTTGAACAGGCATTGTTAGCTAAATAAACAAATCTGATCTGCTCATTCTGATGAAATGAAAATGAAAATGAAAATGAAACCACAATAGCTCAAACAATTTATAATTGCGGGCAATAGCCAAATTATGAATATATCATCGATCACTAATACCCAAACCATGCATGATTGTTGATTTCAATAAAAGAGTCTTTATTATTGTGTGGTGACGTGAATGTGACCACAAAAAATAGAGATAAACTATTTTTATAAATAAAAACTCACAAAATATTCACAAATGGAACATGAATGTTACAAGTGAGAGAGAAATTATTACATATGTTGAGAGAGTGCTACGATTACGTCAGTATTTATGAGTGTTTTGTGAGTTTTTATTCGCATAAACAGTTTAAAAATTATACACTGGACGCAAGTAAGTCATAGGACTTTGGGACTCATGCCTTCGCATACTCCAAGCAGTTTTCATAAAATTTTTCACTTAATACTTGTAAAACTAATCTATCATTATTAGATTAGGTAAAAATTCATTCATAAATATATAAAATTTATTGTGCCAAATAATAATGAATATATTTTATGTTTCAAAAAAATAAATTGTTGTGAAAGTAGAGTAGTTCAGAATTTCAGGTGAGGAAAGAAGAAAAAGGAAAGAAAGGCGATCGGAATAATGCAATCACAGCTACCTCCCCAACGATGAGCATATGAACAATTAATTGGTAGTGTGGTAGACCATAACGGAACGCCAAAATGTAGAGCATATATATACATCCACCCCTTCCTGCTTTTATTAATAATTTGGTGGATGGAATTTATTTAGTTAATGATTATTTAATTTCTGGCCAGCAAAATAAAGCTAGCTATCTGCGTTATCAATAATTAAAATCAACAATAAGAAGAAATCATTTAATTAAATTTAAGTTTTTTTAAAGAGAGTTTAAACTTTATTATTCTTAACTATTTTTAGTATGTAATAATTTATACTATAAAAGTGAAATTGACCAAGGAGTTTCTATAATAAAATATCATTTTCAAATGTCTTATTTATCAAAACACCATTTTATTATAAATTTATATTATTTTAAAATGTAAATAATATTTTAATTAAAATTAAATTCAAAATTATTGTCATTATCCTCTCCATAAATTATGTCCTATTAGAAAATAAATATGAATTTTAAAAATTTTTTAACATTTAATATTTTCTTAAGTATTTAATACAACATCTATTGTCTTAACTAAAGAGACTATAACAAATATATTTTTAGAAAAACTCTACTCTCTTAAGATGTTTTCCTTCACTCTTATTCTAAACATATTTTATATTTTATATAAAATTAAATATATTTATATCTTTTAATGTTTACTATTTTATTAGGTCTTTAATATAATATTAATTATTTTATTAAAAAATTGGTAAAAAATTGTATATCTAATTCTATTTTATAAATTTTTAATGTTTATTTTATTAAATATTTGATATAATAATCAACTTTTTAAAAAATTATATTATTTTATTATTAATATTTTTTAAATTCATATACAATGTATATACATAAGAATAAAAATAAAAGGAGTTACATTAAGATATCATATACTCTAGACAGAGTTGGGTATTATCCTTCACAATTTTCTGCGATCGGTTCCTTGTTGCCTTGCTGGCTGAAAGCAATGGGTTCCATACGCACTTGTATATGATTTTTTTAAAAAAAAAATAAAATGAGAGGAGGTTTTTCTCACTATAAAATTAAGATAAAATTACAAGTAATTTATCAATAAAAACTTTTTTAATTTAAATTTAAATTATATAATTACTATAAACAAAAACGTAATACTAACAACACGTACTAGTTGAGGCAAAAAAATTTATGAATAATAAGATGCGTTTCACTTATAAAATATTTTCTCTCCAATCCTTAAAAAAAACATGAATCCAAACAAAATATCTACCAAATGCAGCAACCATCGTTGACACGTGTATATAATTTAAAGAATTAAATGAGCATTACGTGGGTGATGAGAGTTGAGAGGGATAGAGGCTCAGCTATTGTTGACTTCCGAGTGACATTTATTAATTCCACATGTCGGAAAAGGGCATCATTATGCCCAACAGCAGCCTTGTTTGGAGGACCACAACTTTGCTATAATTAATCGCTTCCCTGCCCTCATTTATTAGTTCCTAAACCTAAAAAACTTTGTGCGTACCAACAAAAAGTTGGTTCCTACACCTAAAAAGCTTACTAACTAAAAATAAAAAAAATTAAAAAAAAAGCTCATCAGCAAGTGGGATTACATAATCGATCACTTTTATAAAAAAATAAAAAAAAACTCAATTTTTAAAGAAAGTTCACATATAGGTAGGTTAATTGAGATTTTCATTTGTAATATAATATCTTTAGTTAAAATTATAATAACTTCACAAATTTATAAATAATTTTACACATAATCTAAATTAAATTCAATTAAATCTAAATTGAATATATAATATCTTTAATTAGAATTGTGCAAAATATTTTAACTCGATCAACATCAAATTAGTATAAAACTTTTTAGTATATATTTAAATTTTATTTACACGTATATTTGATTAAATTCAAATTAAAATTTTTAAATTTAATTTATTTAACTCAATTAACTTTTTACACAAATATAATCTATCCGACTGGAACCGATATCTAAAGTTTTGGTCTTTTACCCTCCTTTCTTCTTATTGGACCTGCCTTAATTCTCTAAGGCTTCCCATCCATTTTTAAATCTTCTTTCTTTTTGAAGCCCCCAAAGAAATTTTTTATGCAATCTTGTCTCTGCAAAGCTTAACAATCGAAGTGGTGCTGCATGAGTTGGCCTTCCACGTTCCAGTTGCAGTATTATTAGTATTGATAGTATCTTTCCTGGTGAGTTACATAATGATCAGAGGCAACTCTTTCTTGCCTAAAATATGCAAGTCTATTATTGAAAATTTTACCAGTTTAAACAACTACGCCTGCTACAATTGCAAGTCTTCATTCGCCAATTTATAGTTCTTTGAGATTTAATACATTTTATAAAATACTAAGAGACTATTCTTTTTGACAAACTCTTTTTGTACTGGCCAAAGAAAGCAACGCTCTTCTACATTGATGAATTCTAACTTTATTTTTCTTTAATCAGCAAGAGTAATGGTATTTTTATAATTATTTATTCATAACTTATACACAATGTTAGCTAAATAAGTATTTGTTATTGAGTCATTTTATTTTCATATTTTTAATTTGTTTTTTATTATGGGTAATTAAATTGTGTCAAGATTATAACTATGTGATTGTGAAGACACTATCATTTTGTAATTGATAAGAGGCGAAAACCAATTTTCATAAAACGTTCGAAGAGAGATCGAGTTACTATTTTGTGAAAATCTTGGACTGTGACTCGGTTAAAATTCTGGTGCACATTTACACATGGTATTAATCTATGCATAATTAATAACAAATTATTTCAAGTTTTGTTTGGTGATTCGAATTATTTTAAGTTAATTGTAAAGGTAGTTGAAGTATACAAATATTCCGTTAAAATCAGAATTCTCATCCCCATGATTTTGTTCTAGAAACTTACAAAGCCAAAGACGTTGATGGATGAAAAAGTCGTTTCAAACCACACGGATATCCCGCGCCAACATGAAAAAGATAGGACGCGTCTGAAAGGGATAAATCTGGATCCCAGCAAAGGGAATTATTCTCTTTCCTATAATTAATAAATATCTGAATTTTGTAAATATATTATTTTAAATTTAATTTAATTTATATATATGTATAATATTTTATTAAAAGAACTTATGTTTATTATAATAATTTTTTAATTTTAAAAAATTTATCTTTAATTATTAATTAAAAAATATTATAAATTTTATTAAAAAAATTATTTAATATTTTTTATATATTATGTGATGTAATTAATGTGGAATATTTAATTATTTATAAATTATTATTTACTTAATTTTTATTGATCATAATTATTTTTCATAAAATTAAATTAATAAAATATTACAAAGAATTATTTATTATTACATTAATATTCCAAATAAATTTTGTCAAGTAATATATCTGGAAATACCTAATAATTTCTCACAAACATAAGGTTCCACTACAGGTAACAATCATCTTAAACTAAGTAATTCTTCCGTATTGCTTCTCTAATTTTGATATTGATTAAAAACGAAAAGAAGAACACCCTTATCTTTTTCTTTTTTTTTTTCGAACGGGAAGAACATCCTTGTCTATAGATATACAAAATAATTGAAATAACCTTAATTATGTTGTCTGAGGTGTTGGAAAAGGGCATCATCTACAGCATCATATTTAATTGAGTCCCATAATCGTGCAAATCATGCTATCATACCTTTATGATATTATTTGAGAAGATGAGGCAAACTGCCAAATTCTCGAGTCTCGTCTACGTTTCTTGAAAGAACATCATCATCATCTCTCTCTCTCTCTCTCTCTCTCTCTCTCTCTCTCTCTCTCTCTCTCTCTCTCTCTCATATTTCTATATATTCTCTTTATATTTTGGAAGCTAAGTCCCAGTTACCTTTCTGAAGGCTGCCCCAGGCCTCAATTTTGTGCCCTGTGACATCAAAGAATAATAGAGAATCTAAGATTCTAATATAGAGATAATGCTAGCCTTTGGCTGATGTCACAATGACTTGTATAGGCTCTATAATTTACGAACAGTTTGAGATTGATGGGAGAACCAATTTCTGTCTTAAGTTCACATGAAAGGAATCCTACCATGGTGGCTACAACTGTAGACAAACAGTAGTAGACAAAGAGGAGTGAAAGCAATTGGAACGAGGGGGGCAGCATTTTTCTGGTTTATATTGTATGAAAGCTAAGAAATCCAACAAGCTTGACATAATAATTATATTCCATAAACCATATATGGCGATGCCATTGTTGTTGTGGGAGGTACTCCTCTTACAAGATTTTGTATGATGTTGTTGTAAGCGCACTGCCATGACCAACAGGTTAAGCAGAACCTTGAAATTCTCTATGGTCCAGCTCGGTGAAATTCCATACGAGATTCTTTTATAAGCAGTTTTTCTTACACGCTCAACTTACAAGAGTTGTATGCACTATCTTAAAAACTGCTAAATTTATCAAACTGAAAAGAAATATAGGCTTCATGCAAAGTTCGCCAATGGTTGAAGTGCATGATTTCAAAACTATCAAAAAAAATTTCACATTGCTTTCTCTTCAACTCTTCACGAGCTTTGGGTAAAAGTCTATTTTGTAGGAGTAGTTTTTCTGTTTATAAAAGCCTATAAATATAGTTTTAATCTAGTGATGGTATTTGTTGTTTGTCTTACATGCTCTGTAAAAATGTTTTACATGTAATTTTAAAAGAATCATGTTATTTTTATAAATAAAATTATATTAAATTTTTATTTAAAAAAATTTAAATTATTAAATTTTTATTTAAAAAAATTTAAATTATTAAATTTTTATTTAAAAAAATTTAAATTATTAAATTTTATAGGCTTAACGACAAAATTTACCAATAACTGAGAGTTTAATGCTCACATTAAGTGGGATCACTTTTACTTTTCTTAAAAAGTTGCTCATATATATGTTATGGATGACAGAAGAATCGATAAACATTGGTATCCAAAATTATCGTTTTTCGATATAATTTTTTTCATTCAATTATTATGTTTGACAGAGATACGTTACCTGTGCAGTGCAGATTTGTTCAGCATAGAAGCAGAAAGAGGTCCCTAAGGAATCAAAATGTAGACCGCATAAATAGAAAACACAGAAGGATACTAAAATGGAGGGTTACACTACACTACACTAGACAAGGAATGTCATGAATGAGGTTTCCATGGCAGACTACAAAGCAACCCCACTTCATATCCTAAAGAGTGATGCCTTCTCGTAAACTTTTTTTATCAATTATTATTTGAGTTTGCATTGTTGATTTTGTGCCAATAACGGACCCTTCCACCCCTCATTGATTGCTTGATTTTTACTCAAATTTGTGTTGGACTTGCACATGTGGTAGGAGGCTGAGTTTCATCATCTCCTTCTTGAAAAACAACTTTCTGGGACATGAAAGGGACCAAAACTATTTTGGCAATCACCATCATATGATTGCTATATTTAACAAATTGCCAGTCCTCTAAGCCAACTTGTCTGTGAATTGTGGTCCTTGAATTTGGTTTGGAACATGGGGTTTGACAATAAGTGGTGGGCCACCAATATATATTTATGAAAAAAATTTAAATGTAAATACTCTTACAATATTATCTAAATCCCAAACTCCTACCACCAATATTTGGTTTGATCAAATGGTAAGTGCACTGATGACATGGTTAGCTGGGTCGAAGGTAAAGGCCCAGCTATTTCATAGGTCGTGGTGGAGCTTGGGCCCAACCATTTCTATTTGTTTTTTTTTTTTTTAAAGAAATTAGATTTTGATTGAAGACATGGTTTGATGACAAATTGTGTTAAAATTCAAGTGACTATGAAATAAAATTCTAAATCAAATCTATTGTGCTATACATGTCATGTTATTTATTGGAGTTTCGCAAATTACCATTTAGTACATGTGGTTGTGGAAATTTAAAAATTTATCTACCGATTGGTTTGATTAAAATCAATAATTTTCAAAAGTAGATCATATTGTTTTTTTAGTTCATTCTAAGACTATCTTTTTTTGTTCAACAAAAGTCCGACAAGCATCTCTGATCTAGAATTTTATTTTCTCTTCTCTCTCTTTTTTGGGGTTGTGTTTCTGTCTTCTGATTCAAGCCGCTCTTTCAGTCTCTTCATGTGCCACAAACTAGTTCCCCAATTCAAGCCCAAATGGTAGTATATTATGCAGGATTGGGTTGTACAGCTCCAAATATGGGAAACGCAAAATTGAATTTTAGCATTTGGGTCAAGCATAACTCCAAATTTCAAGGACAGACCTTTTGACAAATCCGTAGATCATGGATTAGCATATTGGACCAAATTGTTTGATAGTTACACCTTATTTTGGACGTGGGGCGATCCAGCATCGAACGAAAGACCAAACAAAGACAGCGAAGACGACGATTGATGTGGTTTGGGATTTGCCTCATGGCTCATGGAGTTCGGTGTAGGTGTTGACAACAGACCTAATGGATTTGGCTTTCATTTTTTAATGTTTAATGTTGTGTGTCTGTGTTTTCTTTAGCAGAAACACAACTTCCACGAAATTGTGGGCGTGAAAATGGCTCATGGTTATTTGATGATTATTTTTTATAATTTAATATATAAAATTTAATAAATTGAATGATTTAAATTTTTTATAAGTAAAAATTTATATTATAAAAATAATAAAATTCTTTTTTTCTTTTAACAAAAAGTAGCAGAACTCTTTGTTTTAATATATATGATGCAGTATTTTTTTTTTTTTTTTAAAGTTAAAGCACAAAGTTGTGAAGTGCTCCATAACTCTTTATAAACATACAGTATCCTTTTTGGGCAGACGTTTAATGTGGAAAGATCAGATTGTTTTCAGTCCATATATTCTCCATCGGTTTAAGTGGTTCATTTCAAGTTCCTTCGGCACTATATTAGCCCTTCTGTGAGAAAATATGACGGTGTTTATGTGGATAGTCATAAGAAGATCGAAAACACAAATTTTCATGATGACGTGCAGAATATTATGAATATTAGAACTATTAAATGGGTCGGCCTATTTCAGGATCTGGCTAAAAAAAGTTCATATTTTTTAAGTAAAGAAATTAAACCTAACTTTAACTCTATAGATTTAATAGTTAAACAAATTAATCCTACAAAATCTATTCTAAACTTAAACTTAAATTTTATTTTAAACCTAAATTATGAATTAATTTAAATTTTTATATTTTGAATTTTTAGATTAGTAAAATAATTATAAACTTATAAATTTTTTTATATTTTAGACTTTTGTATTTTAAATTTATATTTACATAATTTTTTTAGTATTTTCTTTACATAATGAAATGAAATTAAAGAAAGATTTATTATTTAAGTTCTTAATATTTATTTAAATTATTTTCATATCACTTTTTTACTTTTGATTATGTATATGTTTGATGTGGAAGTAGGAAGAGAAGATTTCAAATTTAAGAGAGGAGAAAAAGAGTTACAATGAAAAAAAAGCAAAGAAAAAAATAAAAAGAATATTAGCAGGCTGGCCTAGTCCATCCAGTTTGGCTAGGCCAATTTGAGACAGGCAGAAAAAATTCAAATTTTTTAAATTAAATTTTCTAAATTTTAACCCTTAATTTATTTGAACAACTTTAGACAAACCAATCCATAAAGAATATCTACAATGAAGGAAAGCCTATATTTCATTTCAAAGTGGAAGATATACACTCATGAAAGCTTATATTGAGTTTCAATTAGTCTATCCTCTATCTTAATTCTCACAGACAGAGGAATGTATCAGACAAATAAATTCTCTCATTATTAATTTCTGGTGGAATTTTATTAAGGATAGACCAGGATTGCATCTTATGGGCTAAAAAGACTTCGCATTCCAGAAAACATTAAAACATTTAATTCATGGGAAAACAAGTTTAGAAAGTGATTGATTGACCAAAGCTATACAGTTCTTCGTAGTAGTTACGTGAGTTTAGACAAACAGACACAAGATATGGCAGAGGCCAGAGAAAGTCAGACGTAGCAAAAGAAATTTATAGAATAGCAAGTTCTGGGGTTATCAAGGACTGGTTTACTGGGTTTGTGTAGCCTGAAATCAGAGACTTTGCTTGGCTCAAGAAAGAACCTTAAATCATGGAAACATTCAGAGCTAACTTCAAACAGCATCATTTCTGTGTGTTAAAATATAGAAATTTATACTAATAAGATATTAACAGTGTAAAAATTGACAATTTCTTAAAAGGAGAATTAACCTAGTTGTTTATGTTCAAATTTTAAAGGTTATTCTTGTGAAGAAAGACAAAATTATTTAATTCTAAGCTTTAATAAAAATTAAACCTGGTGTTTCATTACAACAAAAAATATAAAACTCTATGAAAATGAAAAGTTCTATTATTTTTATAAATAAGATTTTATTAAAAATTCATTTATGCTCTTCTTTCAAGTGATTATCAACAACTGATTTTCTTGTGGACTTTATCATCTATTATATATAACAATAAAAAAGGAACTTAAGGATTGAAATGAGAGGAAAGTAAAAAAAAAAAAAAAAAAAAAATTAATAAATAGAGAAAAAAAATACATAGAAAAGAAACATGCCTATATTATTTTATCTTATCTAAAGTTATTAAGATTAAAATATTTCAGAATTAAGAAACTATATGCCAAGCCATAGGCGATTGGGCATAATTATTGTATCAGTCTAGTTTATGTTATAGATCCGATCGAGTATTGACAGTCCTGCATTAGCTTATCAAATACCAGCCACTGAGAATTTGAGCAAGGTTCAGCTTGGTTTTATGTGCATCTTCAAATCATTCTAAAGACTCGAACATTGTTCATTGTGTTTCGCTTCGTGATTCTATCCCATTCCACGACAGATTACATCAAAAGCCAAGATGTGATATGAAAGGGTATATTAATGCGTAAGCCAAAAGAAGAAAGGTCAACGGACTCCAGAAATCTTATAGTAAGATGTAAAGGAGAAGAAGCAAGTCTCCATACATGGAGATGATGCCATCGGGGAAGGGAATGCAGACATGCATGAGAACCCGAAGGGTACGAAACGAAGGATCAAACTTCAGAAGTAAGATGATAGAAACAGAGAATAACCTAGTTCAAATCCAAACCAGATTCATAATAGAAAATGCAATTAAGGAAGCAGAGATTTCAGTAGTACCATCACCATACAAGTTCAAATTTTTTATTATGAAAGCATGTCAACTTTATCAAAACCCAAAACTGATTAAGAAGTAAAATAACACCAGACACAAACAAGTTTACCAGTAAAGCAAAGCTAAACTTAATTTTTATCCGAAACTCATTCAAATTGCTCATATCTAAGTCATAACATGACTCATCTTTTTATTGAGCAGTCTTCATCTTGATGCAGCAAACCTTCCCTTACTCTTCCTGGTGCGGGCATTTGAATGCGTGCGCTGTCCTCTGCAGGGTAACCCATCAGTATGCCTTATCCCTCTATAGCACTGAATACCCACCAGCCTGTGGATGTCCCTGTCAACAACCTTTCTCTGATAACATCCAAAACAATCAAAGTATGTTAACATGCCACTATCATTTAGGTACAAGGCATAAAAATTGAGAGATGAAGATAATTACCAAATCATTTCCAAGCAGGTACTTGGAAAGTAATTCACGAAGAGAATATAATTCCCTTTTACTTAGGTCCTTGACATACTTGTTGTCAACACCAAGCTCACGGACAATGTTGTTAGCTCTGAAACGGCCAATTCCATGGATATGCTGTAGAGCATACTCAAGGCGTTTGTTATCTGGGATCTCCCCTCCAACACCTCCTCCAATATTTATGTATTGTACACGTAGACCACGAAGCTGCACAAGATAGGTGAGATTAACAGTCATTAGGCGTTGAGAAAATCGAAGATAAACTGAAAATTCTAGAATTACTGAATCACACAATTTAAGAGAAAGAATGTGAGCTCCCTCGAAAAAAGAATCCTCTATTTAGGTGTCTATGTATGATTCCGTTGATTAAACTGGGTTAAAGACTTGGACAAATCACAAATGGGTTGATACTGTGTTTGTCAACTCGGGAAACAGAACAAGCAATTTCTAAGGTTCTTAGAGGCACCCACTCAACCCGCAACATATTGCCTGACAAGTGTTTGATTAAAAACCTGAGAGAGGAAAGCCATTAAATGCCAATACAAAGAGACTCGTGCTCCATTGTGATGCTGTGAAAACGTGAGCAGAAGCACTGAAGGTAAGAATTGAGGTTCAGTAATAGGAATTTGATTATGCCAATAGTTCTCTTCCACATCATTCAACTCTTGAGCCAGCAGGAAAGAAAAGATAATTTGAAAGGCAACACAGCTCTAATCCCAAATCAAGCAGCAATTGTTTTCCTTTGAATTAGCCCGCTATATTGGATCAAAAGCATATAACGAAACTACAAAATCTAAACTAATAAAAAAATGTAAAGAGAAAAAAGGCACAAACCCTCGGTGCCGGTATTATATAGAAGAACATAGGTGGAAGGGAACTCACCGATAAAGTTTGACGGAGTCGGAGAGCAATATTAGAAACAGCTTCGACAGAGCCACGCACACCAAACATTTCACTATCTCAGACGACTCGCAGTTGCCGGTAACGCCCGCAAGCCACAGGGAAAGATGAACTGGGGAATCCGCACTCCGCAGGTTGTTCTTTTCTCGGTTTTTTTTTTTATTAGTAAATTATATTCAACCTTTTAAAGTTATTCTAAATGATATTTTTTTAAAAAAATTATATTTTTATCTTAATTTGGCTTTAACTTCCATTTAAAAAAATTAATGAAACATTTTTATTTTAAATAATTTGATTGTATTTTTATATATATTTATAAAAATAAATTTTAAGAATTACAAAAATTAATTATAAGAATTTTAGATATTAATATTTATATTAAAATATTTTTAAAATTTATTTATTATATAAAAATAATTAAATAATTATTCAATTAATTATTTAATTTATTTAAGATTAAAATTTTTAAATTTTTAAATTTTTAAACTTTTAAATTTTTAAATTTAAAATATTATATCTTAAATTTTAAATATTAAAACTTTAATATTTTAAACCTTAAAATGTTAATATAAAATTATAAACATAATTTCAAATTTTAAGTATAATAATATATTAAATCTTAAATTTTAAAATAAATATTCTTAATTTTTAAATTTTAAGTTTAAAAATTTTAAATTTAATACTTTAAAATTTTTAACTGTAAATACGATATTAATTATAAAAAATATAAAATTTAATGTCATATTTACTGTTAACAATTTTAAAATAATTTAATTAATCTAAGGTTTAAAGTCTTAAAATCCTAATGTGTTGAACTAATTAAACAAATGAAATTAATAGTCATTTAATTGGTGTTTCATAATAAAAACTTCAAAAATTTTAGCATAAATATTAATTACAAGAGATCTTTATAACTAATTTTTTTATTTTTAATTTAATTTAAAATATATATTATATCAAATAATTTAAAAAAGAACATTTAGTTAATATTTTTGTATAAAAATTAGTTAACATGAACAAATTAAAGTAAAATATAAATTTTAAACAAAAATAAAGTTTATTATCATTTAAAAAAAATCTGGAGTAGAGTATAATTTATTTTTGAAAAAATAGTGGCAAAGACCTATTTAAAGAAATATTCATTTTTAAGGATTTTAAAACTTTTATTTAATATGAAGGAATAATATTATTTTAAAAAGTAGAAAAAAAATTATTATGATTAAATTGCTCATGATTAAATTAATAAATATTTTCAAATCATAATTTATTAGTGATTTGAGAATTAATTATTATCTTCTAATACCCATAACTAATATCTTTCGTAATGGACTATAAATTATATTAACAGTTCATTTCCAAAAATTTTCTGTATAAAAGTTTTTAATGTACATAGAAAAATTTAAGAAAATTACAAAGAAGAAAAAGAAAAAAAATACTATACTTCTTGAAAAAATTAGATAGAATAATATAATAATTAAGATTAGATATGTATGAACAAAAGAATTTCATCCTTATATAATTATTTTTACTATTTAGTTATGTTGAAAAGTTTTCAAGTACAACAAAATTTTGTTTACTTGATATAGGTCATTTTGGTCATAATACATTTTTATTTATCTTTTAAAATAAAATTAATTCTTTAAAATGCATAAGCATTTTCAAATCTTTAAAATAATTATTTACTCAAATAGGTCCTTTGCACTAATTTTTCCTTTATGTTTTTCAATGAACGGGCCAATGAATAAAAAATTTAAATATTATCAATAAATCAGAAAACCAAATTATTTACGTATCAACTGCCCATGAATTTTGTGTCTTTCTTCTACGAACCATAGGCTTAACGTGGATGTGTTCATATACACTATGTTCCTTCACTGTATATATTGAAGTCTTAATGAAAATACCATTAATTGATAAAAAAAATGAACATGCTATTAAAAAGTACTCTTTTTCCATCTAAACATATGATTTTTGATAACTTGTCTACGTAATGTACAATTTAATTCGTGCCCTTTCTTTTGGTGAATTTATTTGAACTCGTAAAATTGGGCCAATAACTCCCTCATGGCCTATCTAATTACCAGAAGGTTGGCCCAATTACGCATTGAAGTGCCGCCACTCGTAATGTACAATTTCGCTTTTTGACAGGGACATGACGTGCTGGTTCGAATTCAACAATGCGAAGGAGAAACCTAGGTAACATTTGGGTATCATTTTACGATTAAAGCATTTACCTTTGATTTTTCTTATTTGATGCTCATTGTCTCAATGTCATTATCACCGTGCGTAAAAGATTATTTGATTTTTGATAATATTTAATGATACTATTTAATTTATATAGTCAACTCATTTAATAAAATAAATCAAATGTATTACTGTTGTTATTGATCATGCAAAATATGACAAGTAACACACCATAATACTTGGAACATTTTAATATTGTGTAGTAGCTATCGACCTCTGGCTTGCGGCCTAGCAGATGGAATTGACTAAGAGGCGAAAGCCCTCCATGCTCAGAGCTCCATTCTGCTTCATCAAGAGCTGCAACAATTATTTTTGGCAACTCTCTGAGAACAACTGCAGAGCCCAATTTCCCATAACCTTATGTAAATCCTACCCTGTCGGATTCTCATTCCCGTCTTCATCCTAAAGCTTCAAATGCTGTTCCGAGGAAATTTGCAAGATCACCACGTGCACTCCAAGTCCTTTGTCCCCCTTCATGCATCGTTGCCTTCCTTTCTTGATATCACAAGCATTGTTTACAAGGGACCCCATGATTTTGTCTAGCTCCGCCCCAGCAAGGCGCCCATCGTTGTTTGCATCAAAACCTTTTATTGCCTTCACAAGTCTCAGAACATAACTCAATGTCCAAAATTAGAGAGGGGATTCGATTGAGCCAATTATTATTTGTTCATCGTTGTTTTACCTCCAGTATTTAAGATTTTACTTCTCTAAAATACAAAATGTATTTTATGAAGTAAAATGTAAGTAGTTAATTATTAATAAAAAAAATCAAAAGAATATGGACTATTTCAAGTGCATAAATTCTTATTTTTTTTCAACTACGATGATACTTTACAAAGTTTGCCACAAACGTTCAGAAAAAAAGACAAAGAAATAGAGTATCTGAGACTAATTTAATCCGTTCTTATTTTCTCTATTTTATTTTGGAAAAAAGTTAGGCTGTTGTGGCTCTAGAACAATCAAAATATGATAGATACTTATTGCACCAAAACATTATTATAATATTTAAATGGTCAAAAGGGTTGCGGTAATTATTTTTTTATTGCTTTTAATTTATGGAGATCAAATCCTACACTGACCTAAAAATATTTTTAAAAAATTACGCACCAACGAAAGATGCAATAATTAAGATGGATTATGCAAGCAACAAATCTCCGCGCTGAAACGTATACGACTAAAACATTAATATTGAGTTAAGGGTCAATAAAGTTAGTGTGAGTATTTTAAAATTATTTGATAATTATAGATTTGATTTTTACAGAGATTTTTAAAATTAAAAATTTATAATATTACTTATCTTAAGGGAATAAACTCATCTAAATTGACAAACCCAAAAGATTTGTATCTCAAATAAAAATATCTCTTATTCATAAAAAAAACATTAATGTTGTATTTGTCTTTCTTAAACCCAGCCGCCTGAGACAACAAACCAAAGACAATTGACAAATGTTATTAAATTAATCTGATTTTGTCGTTGATCGCCGAAAGCACAATATGATGCGCTCTTGTTGTTGGTTGACTTTTGATTTCTTTCCCAACGTCCTTGGAGCTCATTTCCAGCTTGTGTGGATTCCATTATTTATATTAGCTCGACGGAGATGGCTAGCTGGATTGCACGTAATTAATTGTACCACTCTTTGTTTTCATTGCTATCGATTCCTATTATAAAAGAATAATAATAATAATATATATATTTTTTTATATAAATTATACACATTTTCATAATTTTTTATTTTTTTAACAAATTTTTGTATCTATAAGCGTACAGTCCTAACATATATAGAACACTTTCCTAACAAAATGAGGTTAATAACTTGAATGATGTAGGCATGCTTCTGATTAGGAATCTCGCATTTGTATGACTGACTAAGCATACACTTAACCAAGTACCGTGGGTCAATTTAGAGTTGTCATATCTTTTTAGAAAAATGTTACTCTTATAAAATAAATAAAAAAATCTTGAGAACTATTGAATTAATTAAATTTTATAATTTAAATTTAATAAAATTTTATAATACAAATTTTTTTATTAAAATTTTTATGAAATTTGATTTGTTATAACTAATGTTTTTGTTAGTAATTGATTTTGATTAGTTGTCCAGCACATATGATTACAAGCTTAAAAAATCTAACGGGCCTTTATTAAAGATGGTGGTACAATGAAGACAACCAATCTTTCCCTGACCCCAAGTTGTACACGTCTTTGCAAATCAAGCTTTTGCTGGCAACATTCAACAAAGCATAGAGGATGTAAAGACACAAAAGAATGGCGCCACCTTGGCTTACTACCAGAATAATTAGAAAAAGGAAAAAATAGAGTACGATGGAAAGGGGAAAAAAACAGAAAGAAAGTTAATCTAATAAGGGTTCGCAGGTGGGAAACAACGGAAAATGATTGGTCTTAGTGATTCCTTTGTCAAAAAGAAAAGAAATGTCATATACAAAATGAGATAATATAAAGATATAGAGCAAATTGGAGTTGGGGAATAAGACAATTGAGATGAGGGAGAGGCCATATATCAGCGCTCGAGGAAAACAGTATGGTGACCTTTCCGGGCGCCAAACAACACGTTTCGTTTTCATTTACCTTATGGGACTGAAACGGGCGAGGCGACATCGTGCATCTCTCACATGTATTTATACACCACACAAGTTTGTGCATACGGAAATTACATATGGAACAATGATTTTTTTTTTTTAAAAAAAAGCCCATAAATCATTAAATTTTATTTAATTTTTTGAAACAAATTCATATTTTTTTGAATAAATATAGGTAGAATTCCATCTCCCCGAAAAGGAAAGTCCTAAATTATAAAAAAAGTATAATCTTACTTATAAATAAATTATTAAACTATCATAAACTGTAATTTTATAGTAGTATTTATCAAATTTTATATTTTAATTAATAAAATTTAATAAATTATATCTATGAATAAATAAAATTCAATTTTATGTGAATAAAATTTTAACCCAAAACTAATTGGGCAATTTTCATTACAATTTTATCTACGCAAGACTGTAGTCAAAATGTTGACGTACATGTCTACTTCAAACTGAAAAGGAGGAAAAGTAAACCTCGCATGTTTGTCCCCACGTACTTAAAAATAATAATAACGTTTTCAAAAAAACAGAACTCTAATAATATTTGATACAATTATACACATATAATAACAATCTACTTCCGCCTTGACCTGCTTCTTCCTGACCTAAAACACCAACAAATTATTCTTGATGTCGTAGTTCATCTTCTCCAAATTCGGCCGCACAGCAAACTGAATCATGGGTGGTGGCCCGCAAGCCAATGCCAACGTATCCTGAGAGGCTTCCGGAACATGCTCCCTCAGGATGCTCTCCGTGATGAAACCCACACTGTATTCCCACCCTTTCCTTATGCTTTCCTGCACCACGTACCACACCTTGAACCGCTCATCATGCTTCTTACCCCACGCATCAAGCTCTTCTCTCAGCAATATATCATCCTCGGTCCGGTTCGCGTACACCACGTGCATTTCGGTCTTGTCCTCGGGGTCTTTCAAAATGGCTTGAGCCACTTGATAAATAGGTGTGATCCCGGTCCCACCAGCGAACATGGCTAGCTTCTTAGCAAACTTGAGCTTCCCATGGACCAAAAAGTTCCCTCTCCCGGTGTACTCTATGTGGCCTAGTGGACCCTTCACGTCTAAAACCGACCCTATAGGTAACGAATCCAAGTGCTGAGACATGAGCCCACCACTGGGGAACTTGGGATGAACATTCTTGAAGTAAATCTTGACCACCAGATCGAAGTACCCCACTTCATCCACGCTGCTCGTTGGAGTGTAAGCTCGCATGCATAGCTTCTCATCTATGGTGGCACACAAGAATATGTGCTTTCCTACGGGTAAACCCGTGACTTGTTCCTCGGACGGTAAGGCAAACCGGAAAAGCCTAACGTAATGGGAGATGGAGGTTTTTGACACTAGCTTGCATGGGATTTTCTCACGTGGGCTAAGGGCCACGCTACGTAACGGTGTGACTTCCTTGATGGGGGCCAAATGGATTGTGTCTGCACCGCCATGCGCGGAGTTGTTAGGTGATGATGAGTTGGAGGTGTAACCGGTGGTCACGAGCTCTCCGATTCGGTAATCTTCGAGCATTTTCTTGGCTTTGTCGGAATGGATGGCCTCGAACTCTTCCGTACAGTCGGTGCCGGCGTTGATGAGGATGCTGTCGGTGCCGCCAGGGTGGTCTTTGATAAAACGGGTGCAGTCATAGACGTGGCCGTGTACGATGATCCAAGCAGACTCAGGGGTAGTGTGCTTTTTGACTTCAGACATTGAGTACATTTTTGAGGAAGTGTTCATGAAAGGCGTCGAGACACTCTTCTTGAGTGTTTGGTTGGACTCCGATAACTTCTCAAGGTGTCTTTCCTTTGCCATCCAGCCACCCGATTGGTTACCAGGTTGGGTGGGGTCCTCGAATATTATTCCAATCTCCCCCTTGTGGGGCTTGCACACATTGGTTTTAACCCTGAACCAGCAGTTGTTCATCATGCCCTGCATATTCAACGCCAATAATCACATAGAACTCATCAAGATAGCGAAAATAATAATATAAAGTAAAATAAAAAAATAAAACAGCAAATATTTTTTGTTTACATTTTAAATAAAGTACTATATGTGCTCTAAGCAATTTGGGCATATTCTTATGTTCATTTACGTACTAAATTTACTAACGTGAAAAGTGTCTGTGAACTAAAGAGACACTGCAAAAAAATAACAAAAGAAAAACTCCAAAGTATAGTTTATTATTTGTGAATATGATAGTAATACTAATATAAAAGCAATGTAGTTGGTGTACGCTTGTGTTTTCCGTAATATAATGGAATTTGGGTTCATTAGTAAATTTCTTGAATTTAATTAAGCGGGACCAGGCCTAACTGTGGGTTAAAAACTATTATTATCATCGTCATCATTCGAATCAAAGTCTTATCCATCCAATGGGCGCGTGAAAATGAGAGTGATGGTACAGAGAAGCACCAGTTTCCACGTTTGTGGGTCTGCGAGAAGACTGAGAGATCCTGTACTTAAGGACCAATGGAAAATCAAGAATGTGGCAGGAAATTACTATTGTAATGATACTATATAGTCGTCTCATGGGACTTGGGACGTCTATATTTATTAGTTCCAATTATATAATTATGAAAAATATTTTTTTATGTTTTTATATTTATATTTTATTTATGTCCTATAATTAAAGTAAATTAAAAATATAAATATAAATATAAATAATAAGTGAAAAAAAAAAGTGAAAATAAAATAAAAATAAAAATAAAAATATATAAAAATAACATTAGTGAATGATTATAGAGCAGCAAGTGGATCTGAATTGGTGTTGTCTTAAAGACGTGTACGTACCATAACATTCCAAATGAGCTTCTCGGGTTGGGTGTTAAGGGCCTCGTCCCAGGCGCGCACTGCAATCTCCTTGGCTCCCAGCAGGTCCAGCACCTCCACTTCCAAGGACCAGAAGCACCAGCACCAGTACTTTCCATATTTGTTAGGCTTCTCTGGATGGTCCAGTGTGCACACATGCCACGTTTCACCACCGTCCATTGTCACCTCAACACGTGTCACCTTCCTCCCACCCCCTACGTACACGTACAGGAAGAAAAGTATGGGCTTTATTTCAAGTTTCTAAATCACAAAAGAAAAATCTCACAAGGCAAGAGAGGAGACTCCGTTATGCTATCCCGTAAAATGCTATTTCTATGCCGCACCAGCAACGTTTTCGCATACGTTGCTGGCGTGGCGCATTTTGAAGCATTTAAAATGTATTTTAAAAAATTAAAAATAAAAATTAAATGAAAGAGATTTGAAACGTGGATGAAGATGTAAAAATAGTGGCGTAAGTATAATATTGCTCTGCTATTCCTCATAGGAATGGTCTGCAACTTACCAGAATATGCGTAGCCTCTGAGTGCGTAAGGCCTCTGAGTAGTCCACGAGTTTATTGGCAAGATCTCCTCATGACACGGCGTCGTTATTACTGAGTTTATGTTCAGCTCGTTGATGATATACTCTGGCTTGTACCACCAAGCTGCACAACCACCCACAATGGATTTATTTTTTTGACGAAAATAATACATAAAAGCTTACATCTTCTTACCTAAAAATGAAAGAATATATGGATAAGAAAGACTGGAAAGAACATACAAAAGACAGCGCTGTTACCTTCTGCATTCGCTAGCTCGGCATCAACATGAGAGGGAAGTACTCTGTTGTCTTTGTAATGGTAATAACTGTCTGATTCTTGGGTAGTGACTATGACACGCTTCAGCCATTTCACCATACGCCCCCCTATGAATCCCGGTATAATCATTCTTACCGGGAACCCGTGATCCGGTGACAAACGCTCGCCGTTTTGCATGTAAGCTAGGATGATGTCGCGGGAGGGATCCAGAGCGATCTCCCTCTTGACACTCGTGCCGTACTTGGATCCGCCGCCACCTGGCAAGTCCTCAGCGCCTTCGAAGCACACATTGAGGGCCCCTTTGGTACGGCTATAGATGCCACACCGCTTAAGCACGTGTCTCAACAGTACACCCCGCCACACCGAAGTGGAAATCGCAGCTGCGCCCCAGTTAAAACCAATGCTCTGTTTGACCATGTTTTGTTCCTTGCGTCGGTTACCTGCGCATACCAGCGTAACGGGGAACTCGCGGCTGGGAAATTCGTTGACGAGTTGGTCCATGGTGAACCGGGAGGGTCGCTTGACGAGTCCACAAACCTCAATGGTCCAGTCCTCCCAGCGGGCCTTGGGGACTGGGCCGTGGTTGCGGACATAATGGACTGGGACCGGGGTGATAAATCCATGGTGCATGAGCCGAGTCAGGGGTGGCTCCGAGTTGAAGGGATGTTTCCCTGTGAGACGTACCAGGGAGGCGTTGCGTTCGATCCAGTTATCAGGGGTTCCTTCATCGCGGGGGTCAAAGATGGATGGCTCCACTTCGGCGCTTCCCTTTCGGATAAGGTCGTTGTAATCGTTACTCTCATTTTCGTCCTCGCTGGAGGAATCCAAATCCAATAGCAGCGGTTCTGACCTCTTGGGACAAATGAGCTCTGGATTCGACGGGAAGTTACAACCGCCACGAATAGGGGAGTCGGAGCAGTGGGTTGAGCTTGGCTTAAAGGTTCGAACGACCCCGTTTAAAGGGGGTTGGAGCCCAGCATATTGACGGTTGGTCACCGAAGCCGCCATTGAAGAATTTTCAGTGGGAAGAAAAACTTCTACGAAATAAGAAAAAAATAACTTTTTCTCTTTTCCCTTTTTTAAGCTTTCTTTTGGAACATGAGAAATCCTCTCTCTAGTCTCTATCACCCTATGGTTTGGAAAAATGAAACTGGTTTTTTTTTTTTTCTCACTTTGTGGAGTTGCAGTGATGGAAACAGATGGAGAGCTTGGGATGACTTATATAGGGGCGTCGCGGGGGGAAGCGAGAGGCGTATCCAAGAGATAAGAGTGAGAGGAACCCCACCGAAATCGACGATTACTCTCGCGAGTGACATCACCTTTTTTTGTCTGCTTTAGTTCGTGTGAAATTGTGAATTAGAGAGTGAGAGGAGCCAAGGGAACGGGGCAGGAGCCACTGGTATTTGTTAATGTGGTGGCAACTGGGTCGAGTTCTTCGGAGCCGTACTTTATGTGGGTCATATCTGGGCGGGTTCGGCCAGATTCGTTTGACGCCAATAAAAATATCAATTGCCCTACACCTTGCATGGAATTATTATACGCCACTTGATTCGTTATTTTTTTTGTATTCATAATAAGAATTGAACTTATGTAAAGTGTAGTTTGTAATTTAGAATATAAAATATAATAGGATAGTTATGAATAAATTAAAAAAAATTATTATTTACTTAATTACGTTATATAATAATTTATACGTATATTAGTTTAAAGTAGCCTCATTCCTACAGTAATTTTATTCTTTTTTTTTTTAATGGAAGCTGGCATATTTATAATGATGCACAATTCTTGCCAATTGTTTTAACGACATTAATTAAAAATTAAAAAATATGATAAAAAAAGTGACAGTAAAACGTCTTTAAATGAGACAACTAATTCATTTTTTAATAATAATAAATAACAAATCATTTAACACATTCATATTTAAAGAAGGAGAATTATAAAATGACAAGTGCTATTACATTATTAAATATTAATTAACAATAATAAAATTTAATTAATATTTGACTGAGGGTAGCACACAGAAAAGTGGTTAGACAGGTTAGTAAATTTGCTATATGAATCTAGAAACCCTAAGTAATAAAGCCAAACGAATTTCATAAAATTGTTTTTAAGAAGAAAATTTAAAGAAAAATCAAGATATAAAATTTATACAAATACTCATAAAACATTTATTCTTAAACTTATTTTGATTAAATTATGGTTCTAAATTTATTTGTTTTTAAATACCGATATAAATTATCTTTCTCTTTAACTATGCTCTAGAAGTTTGTGGAATAAGAAAAATTTGGGATCAGAAGTTTCGTGGCACTTTGGAGGACAAGTATTGATGCATTTATCAGAAAGATTAGGTTGAAGACTGGCGAGATGGGATCCGGCCAGATGATTCTGACGAGTCTAGTTTATGAATCTAGCTGCAAAGCATTGTGGAGTGGTCTGGTAGACTCGCACTATGCACAAACATTGCAGTGGATCCCATTTGCATTTTAAGACGTCTAACCAATAAAATAAGATTAATATTATATTTATATACTTATTTTTATATATTTTATATAATTTTTAATGTAAATTGATTATAAAGTATATAGAATTTTATAATTAATTTAAAATCAATCTCAAATTAATAAAGGTGTGAAAATACAAAGCTAAAAATATAAGTGTAACATTATTATAAAATAATGACTAATGACTCATAATCCTAGTATCTTCAGACGGAATTCATGTCACATCGTCAATAAAGAAATTTTGGTTTTACTAATCAACCGACACTCATTCAAAGAAGGGAAATGTCTTCCTACCAAAGCCAATTCTCTACGACCTGCACACAATAAGCATACCTATTATATTACATTAGTTCAATTTTATAATTTATAAAATTTAATAAATTTAATATTTAAATTTTTTAATAAAATTTTTATAAGATTTAATTTGTCAAAGATATTTTAAAATAACAAGCGGTATTATTTATTTTTAGAATTAAAAATACGTCTCTCATCAACGGAAGAGGTTAAACTTATACAAAGTTTAATTTAATTTTTAAAATTTTGAATTTTATAATTTAGTTTATAAAATTTAATAAATTTAATAATATAAGTTATTTTAAATAAAGAATTCATAAATTTTATTAATAAAAATGTTATTTTTATGAAACAAGTTGCAGCTAGCATAATAAACGCTATTCATCTGAGAATGCACCGGATAGTAAACGTTATTCATCTGGCAATAATACGTGAGCATAAGTGTACGGACACTGGCATGGACCAATGCTGTGATCAATATTGTGACCGTGGATTATGATACTTCCTTCAAAAATGTCATTGAAACAAATTTGTTATTACATCGTCATAATTGTTAATAAAGTGTTGTACGGGTTTTCAAAAGTACAGTGTTGTACGTATTTGAATTTTTAAAATTTTTTAATTTTAACTTTTTTTTATATTTTCTTAATTTAATATATAATTTTTTATTTTTTTTTATTTTATACCTAACTTTCTTTAAAATTCTTCTACCATAAGAACAGATAAATCCAATCCGTATCGTACTACCTAATTTATCATAGAGAGAGTCACCTAAACAATGCAATCAATTTCTTTCTATTCACATTTTTTCTTACATTGCTTAGAGAAATACTATCTGTTTTACAAGTTTTAATATTTTGGTATTACATGACTATGACACTGATTTGGTTGTAATCCAATGACCTATAGTGCCATTACACGTATAAGAAGGAAAAGTACAAATTTTAAATATTGTAGTTATATTTATTTTTATAAATTAAATTTTATTAAATATTTATTTAAAAAAATTTAAATTATTAAATTCTAAAATTTAAATCATAAGATTCTATAAATAAACATTATAAAAATAATTCTAAGTATTTAATATTAAAATTTTGTAAAAGTTAGATTTCTCCACATTTATATGTGGTCGGCAAAATATAGGAAAAGCAACACTTAATTAGGTAAGGACTCATTTCATGATCATTGAATCAAATCAAGAAAAGTTCTGTTCATTTTTTTTATTTGAAATTGTTTAAACCTAGTATGTTTTCAAATTTCATTTCGTGTTAATTAGTCATCTCAGCTTTCAATTCGAAATTTACTTAGATTTAATATCTATCAAGCAAAGTGATGGTAGATATTTGTTTTTTCTTTTTGGATTTCTGATCAAGTGCTCATTGATGGTGGCCTGGTAGGTACAACTGCATGCAGCCCGTAAATCATAGTCTCATAATAATGATATTTCTCTGTACAAAGCTACATCATGAATGTCACCAAAGGAAAAAAAGAAATGCTACATCATGAACACGGAGTCAAGTTCTTTCCTATTTTTTTCTCAACAAGATCCGAAATCAAAATTTAGAACAAAAAAATACTCTTCCATTTTTTGTTAACTGTGATTTTAGAATTTTTTCAATTGTTATTTTCCTAAAATCAAAATTATATTAATTTTGTTTTCAAACATTACTTTATTTGTCTGATCATCAATCTTAAATGTTCTATATAAAAGATTTTTTGTTTCTGTTATATAAAGAGTATTTCAGTAAAAAAAAAAAATTAAAATTTTTTCAACTTCAAAACTATTTAATGAGTTTCTTAATTTATTTGCATCTTGCTACAAACAATAAATAACAGAGAAAATAATGAAAAATCTGATACGTATACAAGTGTGGCTTGCACGTGCTACGTTGTCTTTCCTGAGTCATTGTATCTAGGGTTCCAAAAGAGAAGGCTAATTTTTTTTTGGAAGATTATGTTAAAGAAAAAGCTAGTCGATGGGCGTTTGGTGAATAATGTAAATAGGAGAATCTCCTATTGATTAAGTTATCCATATAATGGATTTGATTGTTAGACCGTATTAGATTTGCAGTCAAAAGGCAAGAAGGGGCAAAGGGTTAATTCCAGGGGCAGTCCTTGCGGCGACAGGTTTTGGTAAGTAGCCAGCTGGTTTGATGAGTAGACCAAGTAGTTTAGTTAGGGCCAGATTCCCATAACCAAGATTATCAAAATAAAGTATAATAATTTAAATGGACAGCCAAGTTTTAAAGGATCTGATAACTGAATAATTTTTTTAAAGGTATTTTTTTATATTTTTTTTAAAGTAAAAATGGTTGACAATAAATTATTTTTAATAAAAAACCTTTAAATTTATATTTATATTTATAAATTATTTTAAAAAATTTTAAAATATAATCAATTTTCACTATAACAATATGCTAAGCAAAGTGAGATATAAATGTGAGAGCCAAATTTGCAAAGTGGGAAGTGGCGCCTGGGAGCTCCCAACGGCCAAGCAACCAAAACATGGGGCGGCCTTTTCGTACCAAAGCAACGGAGAGAGAGAGAGAGATGTTAGCGTTGGTGGTTTAGATTAATTTTGGAATATGGCAACAAGAACTCAGAAAAAGTGTCACCAAGTCTCCAACTGGGGGCGGCTACTTGCGGTCAAGGGGCGTCACTAGGAGTCGTTGGCTCTTTGGGGAAGCCTAGAGTCACCTTGGCATGTGGTGGCTCCCTCCTTTCTGTCTCAGCCAATAAGGAAAATGAGAGAGTTACGCTATCACTTCTTACAAAGTGACAACATCCTTTCACATTATTAATAAAATGAGATAGAATGTACATCCAACATATCCATAATTACAAACGTAAATTACCACTCGGCTGATAAATATCCCCCTCCCCCCGCTCTTTTTACTTAAATTTAGGTTCACACCTGCATACAGCACAAACCGACGATAACTTCACTGAATCACAATCAATCTCTTCTATAGTAAATTAAACCAGCAACAATTTAAATTTTACAAAATTTTTATTTAAAATAATTTAAATTATTAAATTATTTAAATTAAATTATAATAGATAGTATTTAATAATTTATAATAATTTAATATCAACTTTTAGATAAGAGTAATTTCTTTCTCATTGTGCTCCTCACATAGCGTCGGTCATACAGAGACGTGCTTAAGAGGGGTCATATATCACTATAAATTTTGGAAATAGGCCACGTCTGTTAACGTGATTTAATTATAATTTTTAAAAAATAAATTAAAAAATTATAAATATTAAATAAAAAAATAAAAAATTATAAATAAAAAAATGTTAATAAAATTTATATTTTAAACAAAATTAATTATGTATTTAGAAATATAAATTTGTATATAATTTTTTGTTTTAAGGGATTTTTCAGTCTCTTCTGATGTGCCCTCACTTTCAGATAGAAGATTAGCCACAAAAAACCATGAGATATTTTTGGTGTGCAGTCGATTCGACTTGTGCGCCCACCCACGTTTATCTGCCATTCTCACGGGCTCCATCCGGTATTGTATGCATATATCCTTGTCTGAATTAGAGATTACCACCAGTTATGCGACTGCAATTGATCTCCAGATATTCGAAGCAGCGGGTGGAAATAAATACAAGTTCTGGTGTCAGAATATCGTTCTTATTTCTCTGTCTCAAAAGATTGAATTTAAGAATTGAGCTTTATAAAATTATCCTTTTGATATTGCCGTCCTGCAAGTGCAAAGCCTCAAAACAAAAGCACAAGGTTAAAGGCAAAAGACTTTGAGCTAGCTAGCTATTTGATGATCCACATGTCAGTCAATGTCATAGTCGTCCGTGCAACCTCTATTCTCCTTCAAATATCCATTTCTTTTAAAAGTAATATTAATAATAAGTTATACGTATGGAAAGAAAAAATTTTAGATAAAAAATGTTTAAAAAAAAATATAAAAAAAATAAAATTTATATTATTTTAATTTATAAGAACATTAGTATTTCTTTTTTAACCTACTTATCCGTACACATACTTAGTTGAACTGCATAGAAATATATTGTAACGTGGTCTTTCCAAAATCACATCATTACCTACTTGTTATATTATGTATGTAACTTGGTTATTTTTTAGATACAGCTATTATACAGCTATCTCTAGTGATTATTAATACCTTGATTGTTTCAAGAAGATGCAAGTTGGCTGGCACTCGCAATGTGGTATTTCTAAGACAACTTGAAGAGGACTGAGGAGAGGAGAGAGCGATGCCCCTGATTGAGACGTGGGCTAATATTAGAGCCTACTTGGAACAACAGCCAAAGATACCAAGTTACCAACCATGATTGTTTTTTAAGTAGACATCCTAATCAAAGAGTTTTAGGTTCTTTAAATCAGATTGATAAAAGGAAGATGCATAAATGCTAGAAGGATTAGTCATCTAACTTTCATTACATGCTCATAAGAGTTAGCTCAATTGATAAGATTTGAAATATTTTATTTGTAAGGTTTATATTCAAATTTTTTTGTCTGTAATCTCTCTTTATAAATGATCTATAAGTATTACTATAAGTTTTCATTGAAATCTATAATATACCTTGACTTTGAATGTTTAGTATCTTCTTACCCTAAACTTTTGATTATCTGAAAAAAAAAAGTTTCATTAAGATTGAGTTTATGCCTTATTTTGTCATTAGGACCATACAATATATGGTACTGCTTGTTGGGGATCACAGCAGTTGTTAGATCAAATTAGATTAAATCTTAACCGTTAGTTAATGGAGTGACACTTTCCTCATGCTCAGGAAATGGGAGTTTCATAACAAGACTAGTCTAATTGCTACTGCTTCCTACTCTCCACATGCTTAGCATAATAAGCTCGTTTCAACAAAAAAGAAAACAGATGTAAAACTAATATGTTACACTTGTCTCTTGATGTGTAACTTGAAACTTGAAGGGGATATTTTCTCAGAGTGTTTGGTTTAAAAGATAAAAGGAATTTTAATGGAAAGAAGGAAAGGAGAAAGAAAAAAAAAATTTCTTATTTAATTTAGTATAAGGGGAGGGGATTTGTTTGGTTAGTAAGGGGAGGATTTTTAATTAAAAAATAATTTATTATTATATCTTTTTAAAAAAAGATAGTTATTAAGTTATGAAGATGGTGATAATTTTGAAATTAAAAAATAATTGAGGGTGACATGGTTATCACAATTTAAAATTTTTAATGAACATTTTCCTCCCTTCAAATTCTTCAATTTTAAGAGGGAAGATAAAATAAAGAGGGAAGAGATTTTAAACTCCTTATTCTCCTTCCTTCCCTCTCCTCCAAAAATCTAAATCAAATAATAGATTTTAATTAAAATTTCTCCCCTCCCTTCCAACTAAAACTAGGTTAATTACCAAATATTTTATTTTATACAAATATTAATCTTTTAGTATTATGTTAATTAGGTTAGAATTGTAAAAGGAAAATTGAATTATTCCATAGGTCTTATTTCAATTTTGATGAAAAAAACCCTTAAATTTTGATGAAAAAGTAAAAAGAGGACTGTAAAGAAGTGTTTTCTATACAAGGCCAAACAGACATTTTTTTTCATGATTTTCCATTATAGATACCCAGTAGAGGAATCACAATTTTGACACGTTGCAAAATATGTTTACTTAGAACAATGCGACTATTAAGTTAATGTATAAAGAACTCATTACTGATTCTTTAAACTTGTTAATCTCTCAACTAAAAGAATATAATTTTGTTAAAAAAATTCTTAAATTGCCGTGGATTTTTTGTTTTGTTTACGTTTTTGGGTCTTGTCATGCTACCCAGATGTTATAAAGCCATAGGGGTTGAAGGCATATATGGGCCCTCTCAGCCCAAAACATTCAAGGCTCATTAAAAATTTGGGCCTTAAGGTTGGGTGATGTGGCCCTGTCCATCAAGTATGGGTAAAACTTTATATGAAGTTGGGCAAAATTTTGTTTAAATTCCAATTGGACCCCAAAAGCGATGGACAGAAGAATGAAAGAGAAAAGGGGGGAGGAAGTCCAACATCAATACCACCTTGTCAGCCATGATCTCGATTTATATAGTACATGTTTAAATCCCATAGCCATTATTGCCAGTGTCTTTTCGTTCTTTTCAGGGCAAATGATATATGTGAGACGGAAGCATCTTGCTGCAGATTCACATATATGCGCTCTGAAAACAACAGACACTTCACTGGCAATAACATCTTTGATCCTATCATCATAATTTCTTGACGTTAAAGGACAGAGATTAATTCGGAGAGTAATTTCCATTATTCTTTCCTTTATTCTTGTAGCTGCCATTTTAGAGTTTCTGAAAATCCCAGGGCTTCCAAAGATATGGCAGAGAAGAAACAGAGTAAGCATGTCAATGGAGTGGTGATCACAGTCTACGTCGAATCAGCAACAACTCCATTACGCCAAAATTCGGAATCCGTTAAGAAAACTAAGCCACACCCACATTCCAGAAGGCCACGATCAGCCGCTGCATCAACAGAGGGCTATGATCGTAGGGCTCATCTTCTTGCTTATTCTAGACAGCTTAGGAATGATGGGTCTGAAGAGGTTCATAAATTGCCTGGAAAACAGTCGCCAAAGGCTGAAACGAAGGTAAGTTCTGTCCTCTTTCTCCCTCTGGCAAACTTGGCCTTTGTCAAAGGCCTCCATGAAGGCCAAAAAGCTTTTATGTCCGTGGAAATTCTCCCGCAAATTGCAATACACGATGTGTACGGAACATGCATTGCCCTGCATTCATGATTGAATTTGAAGTTTGGATTTTTTAGCAGAAGTGCATGTGGTTAAATCAATCGGTTCAGATCTGCTCGTCGGCGTCCCGAATGCTCCGGCGATCACATGGCCGGTGGAGGTATGAACGTATGACGGTCAAGGATAACAAAGAAATGAACCCACCAACGAAAAAGAGCAAGGCCAGCGAAAAAACCAAGTGCACATTGTTGGTAATGATAAAGAGATTACATTTTATCTATAAATTCTCTGGTGGTCGGTCTTGCCTTTAGAATGGAAAGAACTTTTCTTTATCCTAAACTTTTTTCTTAAAAAAAAATTACACTTTGAAACTAATGGTTCGTTTTATATGACGTTGTGTTGTTATCTTCTGGCTGGTATTTTTGTGTATAATGACTAGAGTTTCAATTCCTTGCTTTTCCTTGCAGAAGAAACTGAAGAACATGTTGCGAGAATTGTCGTGCAAAGAAATCAAGTGGTAAAGATTAGGGTGGTAATGTTTTGTGGGGTGACGAATATTTTGCAAGTCCTTAATGACTTTTTTTTTTTTTTCACTTTTGTTAAATTTGATTTAATTGGATGTTTGATTAGGCTATCCATTCCAATTGCCATTTGTTTTCTTGTTTATTTAGCTGAAATCTCCAGCTTAACAATTATATTTGTAGAAATAAGCAAATTTTCAAGGGAGCACAGACCTGCAAGAGTAGTGGCAAGAGCGGCCCTGTATGGTGCCTTGGATCCCATTTGACTAATTCCATTAATTCCTTTGTTTTCTCTAACTGTTAAACGAACTACTACTTATAAGGAGAAATGGGAGAGACAAACACCTGTCCATGTGTGTAAATCATCCTTATCCAGTAATAAAAAGGAAGATTCCTGAATTGACGCAGAACAAAACGGTGATTTATTGATCCTGCCGCCCAATGACAACGTCAATTTTGGAAGAAGAAACAGGGGAATTATACTTGTGCAACTCGAAGCTTGCACCTCTATTCCTCCTTATATTTGCACCATTTATATAACAAACAATGATAGACTCAAGTAAACAATTAGAAATAGATAAAAAAAAATGTTACATGTGGGAAAGGACTAAGCTGTCGTAACATCAATACTCGCAAACAAAACTGCCGGCAGTGTTTAGCAACCAATAAAATTAAGGGGGTTCGATAAAATTTAGGTGTCCCCCGTCAACCCATCTCCATCAAAGGTAAGGGGCAATCTCTTCGTAAGTAATGCCTGTATACTCAAAAGGATCCAGAAATCCGTGAGATATAGAAAACTCAACATTGCTGTGTAGATCTGGAAGAAATTGTGAGCTATAAATAATATTTGCAGCAAAATGCAGCATAGGGGCTGCGAGATACCCAACAGATAACTAGTACTCTCCAATGAATATAGAATATCAGTGTTAAAGAACACAAGAAAGTACGTTGCACTTACGTCATTATAACCAAAAAAGTGACACCTTTTTTCGAACGGAACACAGGTCGAACAACGACATATCAGGACTGCAGTTAGTAATATTCAACCTAACAAAGTTGAATTCAAGTAGGACAGCATTTTATTTGTCTGTGAATAGATCCTGACAATTATTTTTTTTTTTGGATACAAATGCAGTAATATTGACAAATTTTTGCATATATATCATTGCTCTAATCTCGTATTCTCAGGGAACATGATCAGTTTGGTACATCCTAAGAACAGAGAGCTTAAACTCTCAGGAGTGCATGGATACCTGCAATTTAAAGCCACAGTGCAGGGCCCGTTCCAATGTGTTTGACTAAATGTCCTAAAAAAGGGCTTCCTAACGACGGCAAGATCTTAAGGACCGTTTGAAACTGGAAGTCTGAGTCACATACACAGTTACTGTTTCATATGCATGCCTTATAGCACGCCTCGGGATTTTAACAACCCCGATCAATACTCAGCAGTCGGCGCTTACAACAGTAATGGTACCCACCATGATCGCAATATAATAGGGAAAGAAAACTTAGAGGGCCATAAATAGACCAAGTTAGCAACATCTATATAAAAGTCAAATCAGCGTACAGCACCTGCCCGAAAAACAACTATGGTACTCCATATTCCAATCGAAAACTAGCGAAGATAGATTGTTATATGATAATTCAAGCTGTACAGAAAATAAATCATCAGAAGACAATAAAATTCAAATGCAATTATTTGGGATATCTCCCCTGTTGTCCCTAATGGCCTTTTTAATTGACCAATGTGTATGAAAACTAGTCCACTCATCAGTTAGATCTGGCAAGCACAATGACCCGATCTCCTAAAACTAAAAAACCTAAACATCGTGGCAACGAGCACTCTAAAATTGCCTTATTTACAGTCTATATGAAAAACTAAACAGTGATAGTCATGTAACGCCAGATCACGCTCTGAATGTGATGCTTCGCAAGGATAAAGTGGGCTCAACTGCTATATCTTGGCAATAAAATGATAAAATTGCTCTGGCATGCCAACAAGACGAGCCGTGACAGTCACAGGAGCTAGTGCGCAAAGCCAATAATAATGCAGAAGCAGCGATCTTTCCCCCGCATTTTCGTAGTTTGACTCTAAATTTACCTGCCTGTGTCAGGTATCCCATACCTCCGCCGTATTCTTGACCTTCCCAACAGTAGTCTGCGGAGTCCATGTCCAGAGGCAGCAGCAGAACCAGTAGGTGCAACTCGGTGCAATCCAAAACCACCCACATCCAAGGAATCATAGGCATAGTCCTGATTATATCTGATATTTGACAAAAGCCTGCTATTTCTTCCCAAACCAATCGACCTCATAGAGAATAATTCATCCCCCAGATATTCCTCTTCAGAATCATCATAATCACTATAAAAGGCATGGCCATTTGGCTCAAGCACATAATCCCCCAGTACCATAGCCCCTGGCGTTGATGATAAAATGGTGCTGATCACATCATTTCGTTCTCTCTCGCATTCAAGCCTCTTCCATTTTTCTTCTTCTATAGGGTCCACCTCTCGTGGTCGCGCAAATGGATGCTTAGACCTAACATGCTTCCTAAGCTCCTTGTAAGTCCCCACAAAGTAGCAATCGTCCTGCATACATGTTCTTTTCTTGGAATTCAAATACTTCCGTGCTGCTTCAACTACTGTCAAACCTTTCAACTGCTTGCGACAAAGGGGACAAAGAAGTTCTGACACTTCTGTATGTTCATTGGGTTCACCTGCACCCAAACTGAAATTTGAATCATATGTTGCTAGCTGCAAAGTTTGAGCAGAAGTTGCTTTTGTGTAAGCATTTTTGTATTGTTCAAAACAGTTGGAGTATCGATGGCTAGTAGCACACATATAAGGGCGACAACCCTTGCTATAAGATGAACAAAGGAGGAGGACAGCATTGTGTGGAACCTCCATACAGACGGAGCAGGTTGCATCTTCCCAATCCTGCTTATCTACGGCTTTGGAAAAGCTTTTCTTCACATCGACATTCACCAAATTCTTCCGAGAGTGGGATTTAAATGGATATGAAGTTGCTTTGCAATCTTGAGACCAGGACTTATGCCGCACCTTGCCAAGTTTAGCCATTTAGAAACTGAATCTGAAACTCATCCAAGAGAGGGGGATATAAAAAAACGGGGAGATATCTTACAAAACAAAATTAAATAATAGCCTTTCAAAATGTAATAAATAAACCTCTAAATTACATTTGTGATACTATAGCCAGTTATGAACTCAACATGAAACTCATCCAAGAGGGAGACCATTCCAAAAATAATAAATAAAAATATCTAAAATACACTTGTGTTACCTATAGCTAGTTACAAACTGATCGTAAAACTCATCTAAGAGAGAAAAGTTTTCTTTTTTTTGGGAGGGGGGAGGGTGGAATGGGGAGTGGAGAGGAGAGAAATTCTACCCTCCAAAAACAAATCAAAAGGATACCCATTCCAAAACTGATCAATTAAACGTCTAAAATACATTATTGATATTATATCAATTAATTTGTAGTAACTTTTCTACAATACCTACCAATGTTCTTGACATACTGATATTTAAGACCCAGAAGGCACGTCAGAGATTTAGGTAATCATATTCTTCTCACTAATTAGCATTAATCATAAGATTCATATCTAAACAAACTGAAAGCGTGTAGCCCATGATGGCCTGATTTTAAGCATCCAAATTGCTTTCCCCATAGTTCTAGCGTAAACAAAAGAACGAAATATATAAATGGGAACTGCATGCTTCATAAAGCAAAGCCTAGAAAAGTTGAAAAGGAAAAATTAAAAAAGTTGCACTTGGTGGACCCTTCACATCCACAGAGAAGAGACATGCTGAAATAACCACTTTCCATTCCCTCTTTTCAACATCCTTGTGTAATTTTAATTTAATGACCTTGGTGCAGCATGCATTCTAAATCAGCACATATCAAATGCCTTATGGTTCACTTTGCTATTTCATAAATTTACATATCCTTCAGTTTCTACGCTGGAATACTGATTATTATCTTTTATGTAAATTATTGGCAAAGAGCTTAATCAAATATAGTCTATCCAATGCCCATTTCCATTTATTTTACTTAAGTCAACAATGGAAGTTTCATTACCAATATGAAATTTGTATAAGTAAGTTGACAACAACTTAATAGAAGTCGGGTTTAATGTGATTATGTAAATCCAAAAACAAAGTGTCGAATCTAGTTGCCAGAGCAACAAAACTTCACATGATTTCTCATTCCAACACCCCAAGAGCATAGAAGAACCCAACCCAACCAATATTTGGCCGGGAATGTCTACTCCCACACCTCCAATCTCACAGAAGGTGTGGGCTATCAGATCTACAGTCGCACAGCTTAATTTGTAAGACTCAATAAATTTAATAATGTAGATTTTGTGTTATGAAGATTAAGTGAAGATAAAGTTGGGATAATAGTGAGACTCTATTTGACCAGACCCCACAACCCTCATCCTTTTTCCTTTTTTTGGTTACAAAGAAGCCCAACATCCACTGATTTTTTTTTTTTTTTTTTTTCCTTTTTGGTTACAAAGGAACACAATGCACTAGGAATATGAGCAAACGAAATAGAGGAAATCAAAATCCAGACCAGCAAGCCCTCAGGTACTTAAGTTCAAAGGAGGTGCCCCTACAATCACAGGCCATTGGCTCCACTGACCATCTGATAACATTCTATAATTGTTTCAACATACATGATATGACCTCCTTCTAACTAATTTATGCATCTGAAATAAGCTGTCTTGGGGAAAAATTTGGTAATTCAATATCAGATCTAAAAGACGCGCAATCATTTTTATTCCCTTTCCACAATTTTCAGGGAAAAATAAAGTATTCATTTTTTTTAAAACAATCTGAGATAATTTTTCAAGACTACATTATATTATACCAGCAGCAAAGAAGGAATAAACTACTCTTTCAGCAAGTACCTACGTTTACATGTAGAAAGAAGCAAAGCACACCTACATGTCATAAACTGTGTACTGTTCTGAACATAATGATGGGTCACACATCAAAAAGTCATGATCCATCCAAAGAACTTAAATTGTTCAGATTTACGATGTTTTTTTTTTATTATAATCAAAAAACTACATCTTATAAAGATAAAAAAAAAAAACTACACCACCAACATCTAATAGTGTAGATTAGTTACATAATTCAAATCAAATTCTTGAATTGTAACATAATTAATTGTAATTATGTTACATTTAGGATGAACTACTTTTAAGTTTGGACCAAGATACTGTTACACTTTTGAATTGAAATATAACACCTTCATTTCAATTCCTGCCTAAAACACTTTATAGTATCAGAGCTTTTATGACTAAAAGGTTTCCCATTTCTAAAATTAATATTGAATTGCCAGGCCTATACATTTGTTCACATTTTAAACTTAAAGAGTTTTTGTACATGCGGGCGTGTTATAGATAAATAAAATTACTTTTGAACCTCCACTTAACAGCTTATGCTTTTAGGATGAATTGGTTCCTGACATCAAACATAATTTATCAAATACTCGTCCTATCACCTAGAAGCTAACATCTTTCTTCCACATCAAGGAAATGCAGACTGAGTCTGAGCTACGAAGACCACATTTTCTTAATTATCTTGACATGCTCCTATGTTTATAGAAATGAAAATTTTACTTTCCAGTATCAATTGAAATCCATCACATAATACCGAATCTCAAAATAAAATTATAGTTCGGAGAAAAAAAAGGCGGAAGCAATCATAATTCATAAACAGTATTTAGTAACACACACTACCACGAAAACCTCAGGTTAAACGTATTCTCTCAGAGTTCAAGCAAATAAAAGCGCCACCCAAAATCATATTGATATCCAGATATAAAATAATATGATCATGAAGCACAGGCGCGTCAGACACCATCAAATCGAACACACTCGAAAAAACTATATTCCGTCCGAAACGCCCGGGTACGAAATGTAAGATCGGAAAGAATTAGCACCTGGATTTCTCCGAGAAAATGTCCGAGGAAGGGAGAAGATTTGTTCGGATGAAATTGACAAGGAATCAGAATCGGAAGAGAGAAGGTTAATGTAGGAAGGAAGGATGAGATTTGAGAAAGAGAGCCCGATCTTGGCGGTCACGTTCTCCAAAATCCAAATTTCGTTGTGGGTGACGTGTGCTACTGCAAATTTCTACGGTTCAACCTGCCGCCGCGACCTTCTTCTCACATGTTCAGTTTTACTTTATAATTTTAAAGGGAAGAGCTGACAGAGGTAGGCCGTCACCTTAAAGGCCGTTTTGTGTGGGCTGGGCTGTTTAGGTTCAGGTTCAGAAGGATGATCCAGTTTAGTATAACATGCAGGGGCATTTAAGTACAAATATTTCCATTAACAAACAATGAGTTTGTGATATAAGTGCATGCAGTAAGGCCAGTAAGGTTGGTGCACACACACACACACACCATCCCATAGGCCATAGGACCACACCCAGTAAGGTAGGTGCATCAAATATATGGACACTCATAGCAGGGTTTCCATCGAAACCATTAAACATTTTTCTAATGTGTTATTGCCAAAAAGTTAATGTAATTTTTATAAATAAAATTTATTAAATATTTATTGAAAAAATTATATCATTAAATGTATTTAATATCCCATATTAAGTTTATGAAGCATTAATAAAATTTTGTTAATAAACTTAGATTTTCTCTTGTCAAAATTTAAAATAACGGCGATTCTTCCTACGACATATACACTATTCCCCTCTATTTTTATAAAAAAAAAAGTGTAAATAGCTTACTTATATACATAGATATAATATTTAAATGAAAAAAAGTCAAAAATTATGGTGATTATACAAAAGTGGGCCAAGTAAAAGGGTAAAACCCATAGACCGAAAGATTTGATCAGACAAGACTCGCCCCTTTTTTTTTTCTTCAGTTTCGAGAACCGGGATGGTTTTGGAGAACCAGTACCGGTTTACTGGCTCTCACCAAGTTGACTGGTTTGCATCGATTTTTACCAGTTTAACTAGTAGACTGAGTCTCATTCAGAGACTGCAAAAGGGTGAGAGACACGTGGAGCAAACTAGTGAGAGCGGAAAAACAAGATGAATTCTTTATGGTGAATTGGTCCGACTGGGTGCAAATGAATATTATACAGCATCCCGGGAACCCGGGAAGAGACTAGAGAACAAACTTTTTCATAGGTTGCTGGTTCTTCTGGCGTTGGTGGAACAATCTGGTTCACGACACTAACTTCAGATACCCGCCTACCACCACAAGCCTTATTCTCCAAAGGGGTGATGAAATGAGCCAGGCCGTCAATGACTGCCATCAGAGCAAGAAACAACCCAAATCTGCATAAAGGTTAAATGGCACCCTCCACCTTCGGAATGGATCAAGAGAAATACAGATGGAGCAGCAAAGGGTTGCCCTGGGATGGCAGGGTACGGAGGACTTATGAGAGGGAGTGCTGCAGAATGGATTGGTGGATTCTGCTTCAAGATTGGGATCAGCTCATCCATAACTGCAGAATACTGGGGCATCCTTAAAGCTTTGAAAACAGCTTGTGCTCTTAAATTCCGTAGAGTCGTTATTGAAAGCGACTCAAAAGTGGCTATCACTAAGCTCACTGCTTGCAGTGATGATTCTCGAAAGTAACATCTAGTGGCTCGAATCCGAGCCTTGTGTAGAGGACAATGGAGTTTCAGATTTAATCATATCTTTAAGGAGGCTAATACAAGCGCTGATTGGATGGCAAACAAGGCTGGACAGATTTGAATCGGTGTTGTGTCTTTTGTTTGGGCTTCGGGCCCTTTGCAATGCCAAAAACAACAATAAGCGCCACTTCAACATTTTACCGAAAAAAAGAAACTAGCAGACTGAGTCAGGTGGTTTAACAAAACCAGTACCTTGGCCAGTCCCCGGTCCGACCGGCTGGTCTAGTTTTTAATACATTGGCTCCATATCGCTCTCGCTCTTGAATAGGCAAGGTAACATGACATAAAAAATGATAAAAATGACAAACATGAACCCTGGGGACATAGATGTACACAAATAATGTCATTATGCTAAGGAATATAATATGTACAAATAGCATGGTTCCAGTTCTTTCAACAATTGCTCCCAATGATAAGCCCTAGTATTCTCACTAATTTAAGGGGAATGTGGGGGAAATATTTTACCTTGATACAACAAATATATCATTGAGTAATTGGATGACACATGGGACATTATTCCTAAATAGGGCATTACAACGACCGCAATACCTGGTTTTCTGGAGCGCCAGATTAATTGTTAGATCCAAAGCAGTGCTTAAAAATTCAGTAGGCTACAAGCAAGCAAACCCCGAATGTCACAACACAAGCAACAGTTGCCACAACAGTATATTTCAGACCAACTCCAGCAACTTGAGGATTGAACATCAGAAATGATTTTCTACATTCAATGCACAATTGTAGTGTCAAAAAAATGAAGGACACGGTCATCACCAACAGAACCACCAAAAAAAGAAAAGAAAAGAAAAGCCAACTAAAGAGATTATCAATTCATGTTGCGATGGATACACAAGTGAAATGGACACCTGAAAGCAATATTCCATTTGACAATGCCACCAGACAGGTTAGAAAGGTATTCTTACTCTTTCATTTTCCCCATTACTTTTCTCAATTTTTAAAATGCACAACCAGTTCCCCCAATTAAGAATGACATGCGACTGTACCCATTCCATCAGACTTGTGCGTCATATGCATATAATGAATAACAAAATTGAAATTTTGGGTTTCTTAGGTATTTTGACCCAATTTGTGATGAGTTTCAGATGAAAACCCCTGTATAGATGGACAGACAGCCGTGATGATTGTTTTCCAATATAAATTCAGGTCTCATTAGAAATAAGAGATCAACAGAGTAGCAAAATCAGATAGAAAGTAACAATCTTTACCTCATTCTTTTTCACAGTTGAATATGACAAAATCAACCCCTTCTGCCAGGAATATAAGGAGATGCAGAGCCAGAGGACATGGAAAGTGGCCTTTGAACAAATGGATGGTTTAAGAGCCGGCCAGCAGTTGGACGGTCATTCGGATTGACTTGAAGACACTGCAGGATCAAATCCCGTGCATCACTTGAAAGAGAATCAGGAACAGGCGGAGGCTCGCCTTTTCCAATTCTAAATAGGGCCTGCATCTGTTGTCAGAAGAAGATTTCGACACAGCTCAAAATTAGTAATGCAAATTTACAATTTTAGATATAGTAAATAATGGAAAATTCATTTATTGATATAACTAGAACAATCAAGCTATGTTCTACCCAACAAAAAATGCTGAAATCTGAAAAATAAACAAATCAATAAGCTAATGTACATTATTAAAAAGGACATTGAGTATTTGAATCTGAATGACTGTACGAAAATAACAAACTACAGAAGTAAACTTTCATAAGGGCAAACATATGAAAAAAAAAAATATTGGAATTAAAATTAGAACTGGAAACAAAAAATGAGGAACCTTTGAGACAAAAGGAACCTAAGCTCAAAACAAGTGCACGTGACAAAAGGAGAAACATTCGGGGATTATTTGATCATCTTTACTATACATGAATGAAATGGGAAGCTGGGAATGAAAGTGGCAATAAATTTGACACATACACATTCCAAATGAGAGTACGGAATTTGGCCAGTTAACATCTCTAACACAGTGCACCCAAGACTCCATATGTCAGCTGGAAGCCCATAACCTTGATTCTTTCCTTTCACAACCTGCATATTCCAGCTTTTGAGAAATCAAAATTTGAAAAATCCCAAAAGGAGGAATTTCTGGCAAGTTCAAGATTCCTGGTTTCAAGGGCAAAGAATACACACACACACACACACACACGAGAAAGGGCAATGACTTCTTGGAACAAATATGCAGCACTGCCACTCAACCTTTTTAGGGAAAAAAAATCCATCAATTAATCTAGAACTCCACATAGGGATCCAGCATAATGCTTGAATAATAACTGTTAACTTGTATAGAATTAGGAACCACGTGAACTTTATAATTGAACTTGAACAGTTATCCAATAATTCTGTTCAGGAGAGGAGACTGAAGGCTAACCTCAGGGGCCATCCAAAATGCTGTCCCCTTGCACGATTTAATATCATTCAATTTTGTTGCCTGAAAGAAAAAAGCCATGAAGGAAAGTCAGCAATGGAAAAGTTAAGGGAAAATTATTCCCAAACCTAATTGAAATCTGAATTATTAAAGAAACAAAAGAGTAGAAATAGAAGCATAAATTAAAGAAGGGAAGAAACCTTTGCCAATCCAAAATCTGCAAGCTTGACAGATCCATTTGCATCCACCAGTATGTTTGCACATTTGATATCCCTTAAATTGGAGGGAAAATACTAGTATTACAAAGATTGGTTCATGATAATGACAAATGATACAGATATACAAAAAAAGAGCTTAACCCAAAGCAAGCTCTACCCATTACGGTTTCCAAATTGAAACCGCATGTGTCCTATATGTTTACGCAAATCTGAGTTCCAAGGCTAACAACTGCAAATGTGCCTAAGACTTCCAAGATTAAATATGATCGGTACTTTTTTTTTTGGCTAGTTTTGAATCTTTTAATCTTTCTCTTGGATTTGGAGGATTATTTAACCTCTTAACATAGTCTGTTATTGATGAAAGGATTTTTCCTTCAAAAGGAAGTTCACATTATGGGACAGCTTGAAATAATCAATCCCCCAAAAGACTAGACCTCCACAAATACTAGAATGCACATTATACAACAGCATCACACCAAAAGATATTTGTTTGGGGAAAGCAAAGGATAGCAAGGACAATAATTAGTGTGAGAAATTGAGATTGTAGAGAGAGAAAAATCCTTATAGTATTGTATTGCGATATTGAGAGTGTGTACAAGATGCATACCACTAGGTCTTATTTATATAAGAAACTATGGACCATGAGCCTGTCTACAACCCTAAGCCTCATAACAAGAAACAAGACATCAATAGGAAATTAAACCTAAATAGAAAACTAATATTATATTTTCAACATGCTCCTAAAGTTGAAGCATATATGATAAATGCTCAAGTTTGTTACGTCAAAGTTAAAATCACTTAAAAAAAGGTACATAGCCTAGAACAACCACGTCTGCACATGAACAACGAAGATAAGAAACAGCACTCACATTAAAGATCTTCCAAGGATAGCCTGTAGAGTCTTAGTGTCTAAAAACAACAATCAAGATTCGGGAATATCAAATCTAAGTTTGGACATACCAGATTTGAATTTGAAACACAATCTAAGTTTGAAAATCTAGATTTAAGTTGTGATATATATACCACATCTAATGCCAGGATACATTGAGACAACAGAAATATCAAATAAGGGGCCAGGATATTAAATTTTAGATAGACCAATAGAAATAGGCTCAAATAGTGCTATTGACAGATAGACTAGGGCTTGACACTAGTTGGATTAATGGGAGGATCTCAAAACCTAATAAATAGTGATAAATGGGTTGAACTGAACTGGAAATAGGTGCAAGAAGGTCTTTGGAGTGCCACGGCAACATGGCAGCAAGTGGGTAAAGGGTCGTCGGAGCTCCGATAGCACGTGGCAACACAAGCAGTGAGATTCTGGGAATAGCTAGCAGTGAGATGAACAGACCATCGGAGAAGGAGATCGAAACAAAAAGGCGCGTAGGTTGCAGTTTTCGATCATCGATGTGTGGCACCACTATCAGGGGTTGGGCCAATCTAGAGATGCCATAGACAATGGGGGCCGGGGGGGGGGGGGGGGGGGCTGGTTTTTCTGGAAAAGATTGAAAAATAAGGAGTTCTGACTTGACAATGACAACGAAGAGAGAGAAAACACTGTGGGGGGGAGAAAGACAAAGCAGAAAAGAGAGGGCCACAGATAGATTAGGCACTACTAATGAGAAGTCTAGCAGTGGTGAGCATTTTTTTTGGCGACACCTACGTTTTTCTCTTACCAAGCTCTGAAATCATGTGAGACATTGAGAATAAAGAGAGAGAAAAATTCTTATAATATTGTATTGGGATTCTGTGAGTATGTACAAGACTCATATCATTAGATCCTATTTATATAGGAAACTATAGGCCATGAGCCTATCGACAACCTAACCTAATAATAAAATACAACACTTCTAAATGAAATTAAACATAAATAGAAAACTAATCTTACATTTTCAACAATTAGTTCAGAAAATCCTATTCTCCCTTCAATTACTTTCTGTTTTCATTTCTTTCCCCTCCCCTCTTTTTGACACAAAATAAGGAACAATTCATAGTCTCCTAAGAAACAAGTAAAATGCATTCCAACTTCCAGGCAAGGAATATTAAAAAGCACGTTGCTAAAACAAGTATATCATAACATGAAGAATAATAAGAAGAAATGCATATACTAGTATACAGCCATTTTTATATTGTCCAAAATATTGCAATTCTGATACGGCAAGCAAAAGTGCAAGTTGTTTCAAGTATGGAGGGCAAGAACCACAGACAAGACTCTTCTCAGGTTGTTCTAGTCTTCTGGAAAAGAAAATCATACTATATCTTTTAAGCTCAACACTAAAAGAAAGTAGAAGTCATCTATATAACATATAAAAGCAACAAAACATTTCTCAAACTACCTATGAATCACATCCTGATCATGAAGATACTTCAAACCCTGCAGAATCTGTCTTGTGTAAGCGGATACTTGGGAATCTCGAAGATTATACCTCCGGTAGAGGTTTGCAAGGGAACCTTTAGTTACAAGCTCTAGAAAGATATACAAATTTGATTCATCCTGCAACAAACAACAAGCAGAATATAAATTACAAATCACAGTTCCCATTAGACAGTATATAAAGGATGGAATTACAAGCCATACAGACACAGACAGATTGGTAACAACTCAAGCTACACAAAATTTTCAGCTTTTTCTGACAATTTATTATACCTGGTTACAAGCCACACTGGCAGTTGAAATTGCTAGTATAATATATGGCTTCAAAATTTTTAAGAATTTTAAACCAAGCATTCTCTCTGGGATTCAACAAATAGTGAGTCATGTGCTTAGTTCTTAAACTTAAAAATGTACATAATGACAACTTCACCACTTAATGAACCCCCTCCCAAAAAAAACAGAAAAAAGAAAGAAAAAATTCCAGGCTAGAATAATGTTTAACACAGTATAAGAAGAGCCAAAAGTATTTTGTGAAACAATTTAGTATAAGTAGTTTGTGAAATTTTTCATCTTCAAAGTTAGTGCAAGTTTGTAAGTCCTTTTTCATACGAACACTAGACTGCATTTTATCCATTACTTATCATTTAAAATTTTAAAAATAATATGTCAAGCATATACTCTTAGTTTTCCCAGACTCTGGGGACATTGTCAAGCACATATTCTAAGCCTGACAATTTAATCACAAGTATTCCAATTATACTACAACCATTAACGTATAAAGTTTGAGATAAAAAAAGATTTATTACATCAACATGATCTGTAATGGCAACTTCCATATAGATTCAACAATGGTAAACAATAAGAAAATATCAAATTAAAAAACATTGAAGAAGAAAAGAAAATATAAGACAAGAAGAAGGTACCCTTTCTGTGCCATAGTACTGGACTATATTTTCGTGTTCAAACCGACTCAAAAGAGCAATCTCCTGAGAAATAAAGAAGGGAAAGCAGAATGAGAGAAGAGATATTACATGAGAAATATAAGGATGGAATAAATAGAGTTCGTCTCAGAACACAAAGTTTATAAGACACTGCACAAGACATCATAATATTTAGTTAAGAAAAAATTACAGAAAAAATATAGAAAGGGTAAGCCAGTATCACCTGCTCCAGTTGAACGACACTTTGCTTTCCCTGATTTCCTTGATCAAGCAGTGAAACTTGTTTCACAGCAAAAAAATATCCATCTCTGCAGTGATTCAAAAGATATAATCAACTCATCCGTAGTTAGCACTTAAGCAACATATTATTTATGATTAAGTCACAGGTACAAGCATGACAACACAAATTTATGTAGAGTTTTGCTCTTGAGCTTCGTACAGAAAATAAAAATTAATAATAAGATGCAGTACAATATATGACAATTTAAGCCCCTCCGAAAGCATATATAAAAAACTGTCTTGAAATTTTATGACCCAACGTTGCACTACATAGCAATCACAAGATCCAGGCCCTTGCAAAACATAGCTCCCTCACCTCGTTTATTTTCCATCTATTATGGTTTCAAAGACACTTATAATGGCCAACCATTCACCTTTTTGATGATCTTCAAGCCCTTCATGTTTTGCATCAAGCTTAGTGACCAAACAAACAAACTAAATAGCATCATCCCATGAAGGAAAACACAATATTATCGTAAATAACACTCAAAATAGAATTCCTAATCAGGATTAGCAGCAGAACTATCACTTAATACAATTTCTAAAATTATTTATCAGTAATAGTGAATTTATTATAGGCATATAGCTCCAATACACTTGGTGTCGGGATTCTAAAAAAATGTCTAACTACCTTCTTCTATTAAGAAGACATCTTAACAGACAACCGCAATTTTAAACCATGTGTGGATGCTAAAATCATTCATAACCTTCCCACCCCTCCAAAACAAACTTAAAAAGAAGAGTACGGTTATTAATGCTTAAGGAAACGGGAAAAGAAAGAGTGAAGTCGCCGAAAACGGCATTCAAACACTTACTCATTAATTCCTTCATAGACTGACCCAAACGAACCGCGTCCCAAAAGCTCACCCTTTTGCCAGTTCGTAATTATACGCCTAAATCTTCCGTTAGGAGATATATTATTCGACCTAGGCTCCGTGGTAGTGCTAGAAGAATCATCTTCATTTGACGTAGTAAACGAACACGATGCCGACAGCTCAGCAACAATTTCCGCAAGCCTTGATACATTATCCACCTCTTCTCCATTACTTTCTTCTTCTCTCTCAGGACTTACCCGATCAACTTCCCGTTCTACCTCGTCTTGCTGAACTTCTTCTGTCTCTGGTTCTACCCGTAATTCTGGCTCATCGTCGGGGTTGTAATCACCCAATGGCTGTCCTTCACCTTTCGGAGCAAAATCTTTCAATATGTCCCAAGTGGAGCACTTGTTATCAGTGACGGGAAGTCTCACACCTGGTGGTGGCTTAAGTATCGGCGGACGGACACCTTTGATCCCTCCTCCGGCACCGACCCCACAAACACCACCACCAGCCGTGTTGCACCCACTAGTCTCAGCAGGATCGTCTTGACCAGACTCAATTACACGTCTAAATGTAACCCGCTCTTCACAGTTTTCACCCAATTCACCCACCACTCCACTCTCTTCATTTTCCCTGAGTTCCTCCTTCTTCTCATGACCATCAAACTCGCTATGCTTCAACCTTGGCAGAATATCCGAGGAGGATCTAAGCTTCAAAGCCTCCCACGCCGCCGCCGGAATAGCGAAGTCTTCTGGTCCCGAGAGCCCCAAACTCCTGCATATTTGATCAAACTCACCCTCCACTCCCTCAATTCGGAAGCTGGTTCGATCATAGAACTCCATTGAACGTGTGTATAGCGACCCAGATGAGTCGTCCAACGAAGATGAAGACGATCCGGCATCATAATTGAACTTGGCGGCATTGCGGCGCTCGAGCTTCGGTTTTCTTCGGATCTTCTTCGAATCCATCCCCTTCGATTGCTTACTATAACCGAAAAACCGAGGTAGATGATGCATAGAGGACAAAATCCATTTAAAACCGTACCAGGGGTTTTTATCAGAACTCCAAAAAAGCAGTTAAACTAACAAATTTGTTTGAAACTATGCGACTTTATGCTTTCTTCTTCAGAGAAAATTAATGAAATCGGAGCTTGCGCTTCTGTGCTGCGAAAATTTTGGGAGAAAACGTTTAGGGTAATACTGTGGGGGACGAGAGCTGGGAAACAAAGCTGACCCAGCGGATGGTCCAACTGGTTGAAAAGGAAAAGTAGAAGTGAAGACTGAACAACTGGTAAACGCCGTTGTAAAAGTGATAGAAAACGCGGTGCCACGTGGACGACAAAGAGATGACTAGGATTGCCTAGGTGGATTTTCTTTTTTTACTTTAACATTGTCTATCCGCATTAAATTTCTTAAAGCTCCGCAACGTGTGCAGTGATCTCACGCCCATAACCCAAAACTCAAAACCTTGTAGTTCATGTCTCGTTTATGATTAATTTTATTTTATTTAATAAAAACGAAGAAAATTTTAACACGCCAAGATGTCAAATTCTAAGAATGGATATCTATTCTCCTAAGTATGGAAAATTCGGTTTTAATAATGCCTTTGGCTTCTCCTAAGGAAAATCTAATAACTTCGAAAGCAAATTCAATAATGTTTTAAAGCATTAATGATTTTTTTCTCAAAATTTAAATCCTTGTACATCAACCGAAGTTTGCTTTTTGAATGTTATTTTATTCTGGGTACCATAAATTATGCAATTTCTTCTATTGTTTTCTTTTTTTGGGTTTACTATTAAAACATATTTTCTCTTCTTGTTATTTCTTTTCTGAATTAGGAAACATGTTCCCATTTAGTTTGATGAAATCTTGTGTTTTAGATGAAAAATAATTATATATGACATTTTTTTAATCATCAAATATTATGATTACAAAATTTTGAGATAAAATGTAGAGTTTAGAATTTAATGTAATACCACTTGAACTTATGGAAACTTCAAGGGAATAAACAGTAATTTATCCAAAAAAATTGGATTAAGAAAAGCTCATTGTGGCTTACTTTTATGAGATATGTGATACAGGACGTAGGCTTTTTTTTAATGCATACATAATTCCTTTTTACATTACATTTATAATTGTTAATCACATGCTTTACACAGAAGCGCAATAATAATTTAAGATCATTCATTTTGCATAACTATGAATATATATTATAATAGAATTGAATTAGAAATAATTAGTATTAATAATTTTGATTATGTTAAAAATTAATTCATATTATGTTATTTCAAATGATTTTACAATAATTAATCATTTTTAGATAAAATTTTTATAATCACTTTTAAATATAAAATAATAAAAAAATATACAATTCAATGACGTGCAATAAATATTTTCCATCATGCAACGGAACACCTCCACTGTGACAATCACATTCCCAATCGAATTGTGTGAGCATTCAGATGTAACGTGGAATGTACGAACATAAAAGTTTTTATTTTTTTAATGAGAAAATGCTTTACTGTGCATCCAGAAATAAAAAGGCCAAGAACACAAATTGTGTGAGTATTTAAATTTATTAAATTTTATAACTTAATTTATGAAATCTTATATAATTAAATTAATTTTATGAGATTAAAATTAAAGTTTATAATATATAAACTTCAAATAATATATTAAAATAAAAATGAATAAATTTTTTAAATAAATTTATTTATTAATATAACTTTGTACATAATTATTTAAATAATGTATCCAAATATCAAATAAAATTTATAAATTTAATAATATAAATTATACCTTATAACGATCAAATAAAAATAATATTATAAAATTAACAAAATTCTACGAGGCAAGGAGAAAGAATCTCCAACCACACAAAAAGTTTTTCTAACACATTTCCTTAATAATTTTTAATTTTAAATAATAATAAAAATTAAAAATTTAACTATTTAATTATAAAATTTTAATATTAAATTAATTACTTTAAAAAATTAAATTAATAAATGATGGTTCACAAATAATTTTATATTTTATTTTTTTAACAATACCTTTTATTTATGTACATGTTATTCATTGAAAAATATTGCGAGTGTTTTTTAACATAAAATATTATGTTTATGTAGTTAGAGCTAATATTTCGGGTTCAACCATTAAAATTTAAAGAGAAAAAATGTGAAAAGAATATAAGAGATTGTATAAATTATATATAAAATATATATATATTTTTTAAATGAAATACTTTAAGTGAATACATTAATAAATAATAAAATTAAAAAAAATTGACGATGATAGCAGAGCTATTCCCAAGGCGGAGAGCTGAAGGGGACAAAGAATCTGCCACATTGTTATAATCTCTCCAACTATAAGAAAAATTAAAACCTGGAAAATCACGAGCAAGGAGTCTGTAAGCATGGATAATCAGACCCGCGCTTAGCAAATGCTGGTACATAGAACGCGTTGGCTAAAATACGTTTAAGGTAATTAGATTTATACTCATTTCTAATTAAGTTCTCATAAATTTAATTTTATTTTGACATATTAAAATTTTTATTTTACAACAAAAATATTTTGGGCAAAATTTAATGTAATTAATAATGATAAAAAAAATTAAAAACTCAATTGATTGAATTTAATCATGATACTCCATTAAAAATTGAGATGCCAAAATGGTAATTTATAATATTTTACCCATAATCTGCACATAACTTTATCTATAATGAAAGAAAAATATGATAATTGATTTAACAAAGTAAGAAATTAGAGACCAGTAATATAAACTTATTTAGTTAGGTAAAATGTGTAAAAATAATTATAAAAATATCATTACTCAAACTCACTCTCCTAGCAGCTTCTTGTTTAATAATATGATGCTTTTTAGACTAATCATGTTTAAAATAAAACTAATCTATACAAATTGCTGCCTTACAAGAATACATTCTTACACTAGTAGATTATATGATGGCTAATAATTTACTTATAATTTTGTATGTATATCTATATTACTTTCGTGTTATTTTTTTTATATTTTTAATAATTTTATTTATAATATAAAACATCTCTAAAAATAGAAATTTATTAGTAATGTAAGCTAACTCTAAACTTCTCACTATCTCTATTTACAAAAAAATATATATTAAAATATGAGACTATTAAATGTTTATAAATAGTTTAGTTATGTTTAATATCTAAGATTTATAATTTAATTTATAAAATTTAATAAATTTAATAATATAATATTATTAAATAATTATTTAATAAAATTAAAATTTTAAGAGTAAGAAGATCGCAATCCAAAAGTTAGGAGGAGAGGCCTGCCATGGTTGCCACACCCTCCGTTAGGGTCAAAGTCCACGAAGAGATATAAGAACGGGCATCGGCATTTTAGGGATTCAGAAAAATGAAGAGCAGGAAAAACAAAAAAAAAAAAAGAAATGAAAACTATAGGTTTGAATCTGGTCCAGGTTGAAATTAACAGAAAATTTGGAAGGCCCAGAAAGGAAAAAGATCAGAAAGAAAAAATTATAACCAGCAAACAAGAAAGAAAAAAGAGGAAAAAATAGCGACTATTTTTTTTTTTTAATGATTTTTTAGAAGAGGAGACTCGTCTTCATACGTTTCATTCTTAGTATCCGAAACCAAAACTAACTGAAATTACCTTCTCGCGTTCTCTCACCCTCACCTCACACATCGCACTCTCCACAAACAAAACCCTATTTCCTTTTCCCATTCTCTAACGCCATTTCGCTCTCTCTGCGATCACACTTGGTCTTGTTCAAACCCTCTTTCTCTCTGCCACTCCGGACTTCGAAACTCTTCTGTTCCCTCTGAAACGGACTCTTTCAATCGACAATACGCTTCGGGGCGGTTCTTGAAACGGTTACGTTTCCGTATCATCATCAATCTCTGCGTCTAGGGTTAGTTCCTCCTTTCTTTATTTCGCTTTCCGTCTTTCCCTTTTGACACTTTCGCTTTTATAATTTCCTCAATTTTTTCCTGCTCTGTAACCCTAGGCCCTGGAATTTTTTCCATACACATCACTTGCATAGATTCTAGGGTTTCTTTTTTCGAAGCGTATTTTCTGGGTGTTCGACACTGAATATAGTGCCGTCTAGGGCTTTCTCTGAGTTGAACTGTGCTCAACCTCTGGAATATTTCCATTTTTGCCAGAGTTGTATTTTGCGGCGGGCTTCGATTCTTTTTTTTCCTTTCGCTCTGAAAGATGAGGCCTCTCTGAGTGTTTTGTAGTCGTCTGCAAATCCATCTTTAAATAAAGATGGAGGCGTAGGAAGCTCTTTTTCACAACATTGTCTTGTATTTCAAGTCATAAAATTTTTGTTTCCTTCGCCTTTGTTTTGGCAAACGTGACGAAATATGCGTTGCTTGATTGGGGAATAGATGAAACAATCTGAATGTGGTTTCTTGAAGGAGCCAGTAAGTTTATACACATACTAGTGCATTTTTGGAGCAGTTACAGACTTAAATCTGTGGAAATTTTCTAGAGTTATTTGGTTGGGAAAAAGCCACGTTGAATTGTTGTATAGAAGGATAATTAATCTTTCTCAGTTAGTTATCTGGGCTTGTCATTCTCTGAAGATTATACTGATTTGTTGCGAATCTAATTTCATAGTGGAAGTTCTGTTACTTGGATTTGGAGCAGTCTGTTCTCGATTAAGCTTGGCATCTGGGAGAAAGATGAATGTTTAGAGTTAGACCTAGTGGTTTTGTATAGTATTATAATTTTTCTGTTGAGGGGTAGAGGTGGCGAAGAAGGTGCAGGTGCTTTTCTTGTTAATTCTGATCATGTTCAGTGTTCGTTATGGCAAGAAGTGAACCTACATTAGTTCCAGAATGGTTGAAAAGTCCTGGAAGTGTTGCTGTGGCTGGCAGTTCAGCCCACCAGTTTACGTCTTCATCTACCCACCCAGGTATTTATACTGTTCTGAATTGTTTATGTGTGTCATATGCCTTTAATTTTTAGCCTCATAGATTTGTTCCTGTATGTGATTTCATATATGTTAGAATTACAGCTGTCTGGAGCTCTTTTTGACTATATCATCATTGTTGTGTGTAGATGCTACTTCTGTAGCCCATCACCCTAGGAATAGATCTTCTAAGATCCCTAGTGATTTTGATAGCCCTCGTTCTGTGTTCCTTGAACGGTCATCTTCTTCAAATTCTCGGAGGAGTTCTATCAATGGTTCTGCAAAGCATGCCTACAGTAGTTTTAACAGAAGCCACCGTGATAAGGACCGTGATAGAGAGAAAGAGAGATCAAGTTTTGGAGACCATTGGGATCGTGACTCTTCTGACCCATTGGCCAATCTCTTTTCTGGAAGGGTAGAGAGAGATACATTGCGGCGTTCTCATTCTATGGTTTCCAGGAAACAGAGTGAGCTTTTACCTCGTAGAGTTCAAGTGGATACAAAAACTGGTGGCAACAGCAGCCAGAGCAATGGTAATGGCATACTTTCTGGGGGTACTATTGGTAGTAGCATTCAGAAAGCAGTTTTTGATAAGGATTTTCCATCACTTGGAACTGAAGAGAAGCAGGGTATAGCTGAAATTGGAAGAGTTTCATCTCCTGTTTTGGGTGCTTCTTCTAGTCAAAGCCTGCCTGTTGGTAGTTCTGCCTTGATTGGTGGGGAGGGATGGACATCTGCTCTGGCAGAGGTACCCACAATAATGGGAAGCAGCAGTACCAGTACTGGATCTTTAACGGCACAACAATCTGTCATTACAACTTCTGTGGCTGGTGCACCAAGTACAACAGCTGGTCTTAATATGGCCGAAGCTTTGGCACAGACTCCAACCCGAGCTCGTTCTACTCCCCAGGTAGTTGAGCTAGTTGTGCATGTCACTATGTTTTTCTTCATTTTGGTTATTGCATTTGATATGTATATGTGGCTATAATCAATGTAGGTGTTGGTTAAAACCCAAAGGCTTGAGGAGTTGGCTATTAAGCAGTCAAGACAGTTGATTCCAGTAACACCTTCAATGCCTAAAGCTTCGGTAAGAGAATTGCCTCTTGAAATATTTTTAAATGGACATATTTTGCAAGATATGTTCTGTTTGATTTCTCAGGGAATTTGATTTAATTTTTTATAGTATATTAATGTTCCTGTGTTTCATATCTTTCTTATTGATTTTCTTAAATTGAATTGTGTGTATTTGTGGTAATTTTAATAAGTGGCCTGCATTGTAACAATTGATGTTCAACTTGTAATCGGCCTATTCCTTTATCTCAGTTGATTTGGGATTGATTAGTATTCTCGGCATTCTTGCTTGTGGTTGTAGTGGTCTGAGTGGATTTGATGATGGCATTCAGTTGTCTGAACCATGTAATTTCTTTTTATTTTCCGTTGAAAGTGTTGTGGTTGACCATGGATGCTTTGAGGAGTGCTATAGGAGTTCAAATGCGGGGAGCGTCTATGGTTATTTCTTACATTGCCACGACTTCTACTGAAATCAAAACTAGGGTCATGCATTAGACTTTAGCTTAGGAAAATATTTATGAAATATTTTTTTTCCATTTTGTTCCAAGTTTCGCTGGATATGCTTTTTATTGTTTACTGATCAACAAAATGGGGTATTGCAATCTTCTGTCGCTCCATTGTTGTAAGCTTAATATTATCACAAACTATTCTTTAAGGATATAGTGCTTATTTTCCATTTTAATCACGGATTGGGTGATGTGGTTTTTACTTTCTGGCATAAGGCAGTCCTTTTGACTAGAGAGTAGTCAATCATTTCTTTTTGTGCTGCTTATATGATTTTTGAGGCATCTGTGACTGTATTGTTGTGGAACGCTTGGTTTCTCCAGTGGATTGTATATAAGAATAGAACAAAGAAATATTACAGTGTGGTGTCCTTTTTGGCTTCTTGTAATCAAGTTAGTGTTTATCTCTTTATGATTGACTTTACATGTGCAATATATGCTGGAAAATTGCATAATCTGTTTGCTTTGCCTTTTCTGTGAGAGTGCTTCTTCTTATAGAATACAGAAATTCATGATAATAGATTGAAATTTGCACAAAGTTACTAGTTCTTTATTACTAATTTTATTTGTCTGCTGCCTTCTCGTTATAAAGGGGATGTGTGTTTTCCACACAGGACATAAAGAAGTGTTTTAGGCATCCCTTTAGAATTGATAAATTAACTGAATAGATGATATCGGATTGTTTTATTTCTTAAAATATTTTGGTCTGTCTTTGTTTAATTGTTTTGATTTCTTGTTTATGTGGTCAAGACTTGTTTGATCCTTCCTACTCTACATTGCTTATTAGTGTCTGGAGACTCTTACGATGATCATGATTTGATTTTGAATATGCCTAGGAAAACACTGAATTAAAATAGTCAGTATAAATTTTGTATATGTTAGATATGATGTTATCTTTGCGTTGCATGTGCAATTGTTAGCCTAGAACTTCGATAAGGGGTAGAGAAGACACATTTGCAAGAATAATTTTATCTGGTAGGCGCCCATTTATTTTGGGATACCTGACTGATGTTTGCATCTCTTGTGAATGAACATTTTAATATGCATTTTAAAGAAGTGGCATATATTTCACCTTATTTACCACTTATACCCTTTTTCGCTATTATTGAGAAGTAGACTTATGTACCTTGATTCTGGCACCAGTGGTGGATTTTATATTAGTTTATGGGATTCCTCTACTCTATGAGGAAAACATAATTATTTGGTGGATACTTGATTCGATTATGTGGAATGAGTTTCTAAAATCAGGAATGATCTGACTTTGTCATTATATCAGAAGTAACTTTATATAGGTTTGTGGGTGTGTGTGAATATGGAAACTTTCTTTCTTTGGAAGATGTTTGATTTGATTAAGCAAAATGGGTTACATTTTCAGCGTCAATGTAATCTGTCAATGACATTGAATTTGAACAATGTTTTCTAGGCTTTTAGTCATACATCTGAAATTTGAAATGTGTCATATTCTTGTATTGTGTATGTTTCTGGGATTGGGATCCCTTAACTTTCATTTTTTGGAAGTTAGGGTGTAGTAAGTGAGAGATAGAGACAAAAGTAAGAGAGAGAGAAATTAGTGAGAGAAAAAAAATGGGACTCGCTACTTAGATTTGAGTGCAAAATGGAGAGAAAGAAAGAAAAAGTCAACAAAGTTAGAGAATAAAAAAGTCTAGGGATCCAAATTCTATCTTGAAAATGATTTTTTTTTTTTTTTTGCTCTCAAATTGTTGGTGAATTTATGGTAATGTGCTTGTCAGGTTCTTAATTCTTCTGACAAAACAAAGCCGAAAACAGCAGTCAGAAATGCTGAGATGAATGTGGCTGCCAAGAGTGGGCCTACGCAGCCTTCTTCATTGCACCTTGCGACTCAATCTGTTCGTGGTGGAATTGCCAAATCTGATGCTCCGAAGACGTCTGGAAAGTTTACTGATCTTAAATCAGTGGTTTGGGAAAATGGTGGTTCTCCTACCTCCAAGGATGTTTCAAGTCCAACAAATTATTCTAATAGCAGACCTGGAAGTCAACTAGCCGTTGCTTCAGTGGCTGCACCTACCCCTCTGAGGAACCCTAATAACCTGAAATCCCCCACAGAGCGAAAGCTAGCTTCATTGGATCTGAAATTAGGTGGCTCTATGGATAAGAAACCTTCCTTGTCGCAAGTGCAGAGCAGGAATGATTTTTTTAATCTCATCAAGAAGAAAACACTGATGACCTCCTCTGCAGTTCTTCCAGATTCTGGCCCAGTGGGTTCATCTCCCACAATGGATAAATCTGGTGAAGTAACTGAGGAAGTTGCCAATCTTCCTGAGAGTGCTCAAGCCTTTGAAAATGGTACTGAAGTGACTAGCAACGGCGATGCCCATGAAGAGGTTTGCAGACTTCCTGATAGGGAAGATAAAGATATAATTCCCACTTCTACTATATATCCTGAAGAGGAAGAAGCTGCATTCCTTCGTTCTCTTGGCTGGGAGGAGAATTCTGGTGAGGATGAAGGGCTTACAGAAGAGGAGATCAATGCCTTCTATCAAGAGGTGAGCAGCTATTGCCCTGATTTAACTTTTTTTATTGATCTGAGATTTTTATAAATTGTGATTGCTAAGTTCTCAATCTGTTCAGATAATAGTCATGTTATCTTGCTTTGTTGAAAGAAATGGGTTCAGAACTTAGCAGTTATCAAGTGACGCCCAAGTGATTTGTTATGAATCACTTTCTTAATTAAATTACTTCCCTTATCAAATTATGTTTGAGTGAGTGACGCTCAAGTGATTTGTTATGAATGACTTTTCTAACTTAATTACTTCCCCTACGTTGCTATGAGTGACATTGTGGATTATAGTTTATGTAGTTACTGATTTACGGTGGCAGAAAAGTCATCGTTGAAGCTTGTTATGAACATGAATGAGGGCACGTTTGCTTATTCTGTTTTAACTTATTTTTCCAGTGCAAGAAATTGGGGCCCACCACATTCAAGCGATGCCAGGGCATGCAGCCAAAGCTGTCCAAGCTGTTTGAATCTTGTGCAACTGACTTGCATGGAGCTTCTGCTGAATTGAGCTCTTCTGACTCCGGCTCTGAAGCTTGATGTACTGTATTATCATGGATAGATCCAAGTTCTAATTTTTGATGGCAGATGGCCACTTTTATTCTCCTCTTTGGTGTTGAAAGAAGGCTGGTGATTTGGGAGTGAAAGGAAGGGGGTGGGTTTTGATTGGAACCCTGCATTTTGCAAATATCGCAATAAGTTACAGGTGCCTCAGTCCTGCCTGCTTAACGGGGGATTTTTTTTTTTCTTCCTTTTTTGGATTAAAAGTTATAGGGTTGGCTAGGGGTAGGGTAGGGGCTATTTTGTCTGCAGTGGAAGGTGCTGGGCAATTGGATCTTTTGGGGTATTTTGATCCTTTTCTTTTTCAAGAGGGTTTGATTCTACATGATAAGGTTTATGATGTTTTTGGTCAAATTTTACGGAAAAATGAAGAAATTAAAAGTTCACTTTTTTTAGATCATGTTGATATGATTATATATCCAAATCTACATTTTTTTGGTGGGTAATCAAATCTTCTGTTCACTTTCTGTTAGTTTATGTGGAATTGTAAACTCATGAATGAAATGAGATAGCAATCGAAATAATAATTGTTAGATTGATTTTTGTCTTTTTTTCTCACGAATTGATTTAGCCTTTTGGATTATAACATAGAAATGCTTTGTATTGATTTTCTTATTATTATGAGCGTTTCAAAATATGAATTGTTATGAATTGGTTTGAGCGTTTTTAATTATGATGAGTTATGAACTTAAAAACTATGATCAAAATCCCTCACTGACTTAGATTCGGATGAATGAAGTTGATACATAGCAGAGACTCACTTTATAACTTTATTCTTCACTAAACTTTGTTCTTCTCATGAAATTTTTAATGAATAAAGGTGGATTTACATAACTGATACTATCATTCTCTCACAAAATTAAATTAGCAGTGAATGGTTGAATTTTTAAGTTTATATTTTAATTTATAAAAATAAATAAATTTAATAGTACAACTATTTAATAAATTTGATTTGTGAAAATAGAATAATTTTTTTATTACAGTCTAGGTGTTTTCCTTCATTAATACTCTTAAATTTTTCTAAGTGTGAGCACGTCATGATATCAATTTTCATAAGCTTGAATTCCAACCATCTTCTATTAAATAAAATACAATAAAATTTTAAATGAATGTATAGCAGAGGTAAAGTTCTTCATATCTTGGATCATATTGTAATTTCATTTGTTAAACAATGTTACCAATCTTAAAAAATATTAAATAGAATATCTCTTGCATGTTTAATCTTTGTATTAAGTAAAATAATTAGTTTTACCGGTATGCATATATTTTTTTTCTCCTCAAAAGCTGAGATTACATTCATTGCATATATAAAACGATATAGAATCAGAACATGGTATTCATAGAGAATAAACTCAAATTAGCCACATTTATTTCAAAAATAGCAACATCTTCATTTCACGAAAGTCATTCACTAAGTTAAAATAGCATTATTGAATTTTATGATAGTGATTATATTCGAGAGAGAGTTGAGGTGATACCTATTGAGGAGAAATTGATAGAAATTTGGTTACAATGATTTGAACATGTACAAAGAAGATCGTAAGAGGTATCAGTAAGAAATGTTAACCAAATAATATTTAGTTTTGTGAAAAGATATAGAAAAAAACTAAAAAAAGACATTTGAAGAGGTGATTAAAAGAGATATTTAGTTAAATAGTATATCTAAAAATTTAATTTGAATAAAAATTTATGATATTATTTGATCCATATAACTGACCCCACATAATAAAAAAAAACTCAGTTTATTATTATAATGTGTGTTACCTCTTGCGCCGATTGACACTACTTCTTACCCGTTCTCTGGAGCTTGCATTCGATGCCATCGAGTTAGCTAGTTAACATTCGATCTCCATGGAACACTCAAATCATTCTGCTTTCCTGCTGATGCGTGGATATTCGGAGCCTAAAATCATACCATATGAAGATAAATTATCCCAAAAAAATTATATAAAGAACCTCCAATGTTCCACGGTCTTTTTTAATGGTATCACTTTTAGATTCTTTGGCTGCAGAGCCATACAGTTTTTGTGTTGTGGTTAGTGGCGTCAAAATTCAACTTCATGGGTATGACTCCTTGGAGGGAGATTATGTTGGTAGTTAGAGATATATGAGAAAGTTGGATCTAGATAAATTTGTTGTCTTCCATATATTTATAAATGAAAAATTGTTGATTTGTATAATTTAAGAAGTGAGCTTTGAGGGGCTATTCCTTGATCATTTGAGGCTTTGATTTAGCAGTTAATTTAAAAGACTGTTTGAACATCGTGTTGTGATCAATTTCTCATTCAAAAAGAGTTTTAAAGCTTTGTTTTATTTCTGGGTAACTTATTAGTTCATCTATTTCTCTTTATTTTCTTACATATTAGTGATGTTGTCGTTGCCATTACTCACTTTTTTTTTTTATTAAGCAAAGGGGCCAAAAGCCCAAGAACACAGAACCACACAACTACCGATCTCAAAGAAGAAATCTGCAACATATCAGCAAGGAGGAGAACCTCCATCTCTCTTGGCGCAGCATGGAGGAGCTGCACTCCAAGTGCAGCTTGGAGACCCTTGCTTGCAAGGCGATCTACACATTGGTTGGCCTCTCTATACACATGTTGAATCCTAACAACCCAATCTCTTCTCATCAAATCTCTTACGTAACTCAGCAACTGACCTCGTTGTGCATTCATGCTTCTGGTTAAGTGTCTTGACCAAAGAGAAAGAGTCACTTTCACTATGATTTGAGGGTAGCCAAGATGCCCAGCAATCTTCAGCCCAAGCAAAATCCCATGGCCTCCGGCATGGAAAACCGTTGAATAACCACTTCATGCCCATTGATCGGTCTCACATAGTCTTCATTGTGGCATTCCTTGTTTCTCCATTTCCAAAGCAGCCACACGTGGTTGCCCAAACAACATTCCAGGTGGCCTGAAAATAGCCTATGTCTTGCTGAATATTATTCAAGATCCAATCATAAAGGGTACAGTTCCAGAACTAGCTATTCATCTTTGGATACAACAAACTCTGCCATATCATTTTAGCAGAATCACAATCTCTTAAAACATGGAGGACAGTTTCGGTTTCCTTTCAACAAATTGGACAAGCTCCATCTCCTCTACCCCATGCATTTCTAAGTATAACCTCTCGTAAACAGCTTTTCATGCTCAGCCTGCCATATGAAGAAACAGATTCTCATAGGGACATTGAGCTTCCATATTTTTCACCCCAAAATATTAGGCTCATCCCATCCACCTACAGCTAAAGAGTTATAAGCAGATTTCACGGTGAAATGGCCATCATTTGATGGAGCCCACACAAGAAGGTCTTCTCCTGAGTTTTGTCAAGGGGGAACTCCTTCAATATCCTCAAGCACCGATAGAGGAAGAAAAGACGACAGAAAACACCAATTCCGATCCCCATTGTTTACCACAAAAAGAGCTTGTTGTCGCATTCAAACTATCTTCATCCAAATCAGGAGCAGTATATTATGTGGAGATAAGTCTTATCCCAAATGGAAACTAGGTATTGCCATGAGAGAGAGTCATGAGGCTGACTTCTCACTTGCATGGGCCAGTTGGCCCTGTGGTCATATTTTCCTTTAAGAACCTCCACCCACATTGAATTGCACTGCGTAATAATTCTCCAGCATAGTTTCATTAAGCATGCATCATTCATGACCTGTAGATTACGTAAACCTAAACCTCCATTTGCTCGAGGTTGGCATAAAGTCTCCCAACTGATAGAGTGAGCCTTCCTGACACCAGGATCATGTCCCCAAATGAAAGCACATTGAATTTTTTCAATTTGCTAGCAGATTGACCTTGGGATTTTACAGACCTGCATAGAATAGATAGGCATAGCTGCCAGCACAAATGAAGCTAAAGTAAACCTCCCCGCCATAGACAAGGATTTGGCTTTCCAACCAGACAATTTCTCGTTAACCGTTTGTACCACATGATCAAATCTTTTTCCACCTTTACCAGTATGCATAAGTCTGATGCCCAAAGACTTACCAATCTTTTTGGTAACTTTAAAACCAGATTGAGCCGCTATTGAATTAATTAGATCTTGATTAACACTCTTGGAGAAAAATATATTAGACTTCTTAGCACAAACTTTTTGGCCTGAGAAGCCACAAAACGTATCCAAACATTGTTTGATGCACTGGATCTGATTCATCGAAGTTTCAGCAAAAAGTAACAAATCATCAACAAAAAGAAGATGAGAGACAAAAGGTCATCCCCTACCTTTCATCTACCATCTTTAACAGCATCCAAGATGATATGGGACAATCTTTTCATGCAAAGAACAAATATATAAGGCGATAACAGATCTATTTGTCTGACGCCTCTGGAAGGATAAAAAGTCTCTGTAGTAGCTCCATTCCATAACTGATTCATAGAAGAGGAAGTTGTACAATCCTTGATGAGCCTAATCAAGTGTGAAGGAAGATGTAAATCATTTAACACCTCAGTTATAAAATCTCAATGAAGCCTGTTATAGGCATTTTCAAGATGAATCTTTATAGCCGTAAGCCATTTTGCTCTTTTTTTTTTTTTTTTTGAATTAATCAGTTTATTAACAATGATAATGTTATCTTGTATAGCCCTACCAGAAACAAAACTAGCCTGGTTGTAGTAGGCAACATAAGCCATTGCTGATTTTTTTAAAAGTCTTTGGCTTGAAGACGCTCCTCTCTCAATTTTCAATTGTTATATATCTCATAAAATGAGTTTGACAGAAATCTTATTAAAAAAATTAAAATATTAAATTTCATAATTTAAATTATAAAATTTAATTAATTTAATAGTCATCATATTTCTTATGAGTATCCTGTATCACTCCTTAAATGGGAGTTATTTTCTCTCCTTCAGTTTCTTGTATTTGAATTTTTACATGAAATGATATGATATTGCTACTACCATAATTTTATTTTTACAAGCATATAAACTATTAAATTCTTAAAATTTTATTTTATCATATTATTTAATTGTAAAAAATATGTAAACCAAAAAAGTGGGAGTAGTGTTGTTCTAAAGGATATACCCAGATGAGAAAAATGAAGTTACTATCTACGAAATCATTTATCTAGGACACCAAAATTATTCTAGTAGTTTGTGTACAGAAATCTATTGGGATTGGGGGAAAAATCTTCCAACCTGCGCACTAAAATGTAATAAGATATCCTTTAATGAAAAATAAATAAACAATATTATTTATAATTATTAAATATAAGCAACTAAATACTAATATATGAATTTGTGAAAATTTGCATTTTCAGCAATAGCTATAAAAGATCTCTCTACACTGGTTCGCTATCCCTGCATTTCAAAATTTTGCAGAGTGGTACATGGTGCATACGTAGAATTTGACAATTTACCATAGGGTAATATTTCTTTTTGGTAAACAAATCACTTATAATACTCAAACCTTGCTAATTGAACCTCAGGATAATTTTGTTTCATCATATTAATGTCCTCTTAAATATCATTTACTCATTCTGTGGCAATTTGTCATTTCATTCACTTACGACCCATGAGGAAGAGTCTATGTGATTTTATTTTATTATCATTCTGATCAATAATTCATATACAATATATGTTGAAGCACTCCACCTCTTGGCTACACGATTCGGATAATGATGTTCTTGTATCTCCCACGCATAATCACAATATATCTGTTGGCGCGGCAAGGTTTTTCATCCCAGAGAAGCCTCCAATTATATATGTATTTGCAACATTTTCTTTCGGCCCAGTTGGGGTAACAAACAGCTCTATCCAGCAGGGTTCCTTTGGACAGGGTAATGACCGCTTTATAGCCCATCTAAAGTTCTGAGCTAAAAATTTCTCTTTCGGTTGGACCTTGGGTTTAAGAAATCCGAAAAATGAATTCAAATCTCAACAGTAACCCACATCGGACGATTGAAATGGCGTCCAGTCCACCTTCAAATCCAGATCAACGATCTGTAACAACTCAAAATATACTCCGATGCTCAAGATTGTTAACACAATTTACATTTACTGATATACACGAGGTAGACTAATTCCCGTCCCATCGAAAAAACAAAAGATGATACATGGGAGGATATCTCGTAGCACAGTTTGAAGCTCCCATTAATATCGCGGCTCTCCTTACTCGGGATGAGAAGTCCAATAAATAAGCCCACTGTATGCACCAAAGTTTGAATGAGCATATAACTAAACAATGAAAAAATAGGCGCGTGGTTGCTCATACTACACACACAAAGCATTGTCACACAAGAAGGCAGTTAGAGCTTAACCAGTTTTAGGATTGAAGAGAACTAAAGTATCAATCATATATATTTTAAGAACGACACTTTTGGGAAAGAAAAAAAAGAGTATGCTTCGAAGTTCAGGAAAGGGTCCCAACAGATATAGGGTTTATTAGGTTGTGTTTACAAACTGCCTGTAAAAATCTGTTTCATGAAGAAAAATTCAAGACTAAGTGTCATAATGGTTTCAGTTTATCCTAAACGGAAACATGAAGTAAAATTTGAGTTCATATTTCTAATGTAATTTAAAATCATGCTTTCCTTTTGAAAATTTTTCTCAAAACAAGCTTTTAACATACACTTACTAATTACTATGATATACAAACAAGGCCATAACTTCTGCAAATAACTGGAGGAGACAAGTTCTGAGACAGATAGTTATAACTTATAAGCTAATGAAAAATCTATCTCCACATTCAAGAAAGGGCAAGAAAGATGAAGGGAACTTAAATGAATCATTAAATGCTGAAACAACACTGACCTAACCAAGACAAGAACGCACTGCAAAACACCTGCAGCTCCTGTCCATACTGGAGGGGCAGATTTATCAATTGAATCTTGTATCAGTAGACCCACTGATGCAGCTAAAGAAACAAATGCTACAACATAAGCAAAGAAGAGCCACAGCTTCAGTCTGTTACGAAAAGAAAGAGTTTACAATTAATCCTCAAGAAAGACTAAAAAGTCATGTGAATCTCATTTTGTCATTTCTGATCTAGACAACAAAGAATCAAATCCGGACAGAAAGCAAGGCCAATCTATATTTGTTATACATGTGAAACACAGGCCAATAGAAAAACGCTCAAAAAGACATCAATTTTCTTCTTGCAGAAAGAACCTTCATCAAGCCTAGCTGCTATTTCAGGTCAAAGGTTAACAGAGTTGATCATAATGCCTGTTAATATCTCTTTTTGTTTTTACTTATGTATGATGACTGCATGACTGCAAGGACCTCTTTTATTGTCCTCTGCAGCTGCGTATGAGAACGCGAGACAGAGAGAGAAGTCACCAGAAGTCAAATAATCAGTTTTAAATCAGCAAATATTGCTTAAGCTAATGGGAAGATTGTCAAAAGGCATTATCTAATTTAGAGATTGCAAGAAGCAACATGCACCAAAACCACATACATAATTTCACTTTTCTGTTCTAGCATATCATATGACTTGGAAGATTAACACTAGTCTAGTTCACAATTATATCAAATCCAATGAACTATTCACCAAAATCAGGCTTAGATGACTGCGGGCTTGTGTCTTCTACAACAGTAATTTCCATTTGGTATAAAGGAATATACTTATTTCTTCTAGAACATGCCATGTGTCCTAAAAACATAGTTGCAGGCACCAATGAGGAAGTTTACATATTAAAGGTCTGAAACATGGGTCAAATTGAAAAATTGACAAGAAATAAGACGTGGGCTGTATAAAGTAGAAAATGACAGTTTTAGTCTCTAATGACCTTCAACTTCATTAATTGCTTTCCCAAAAGTTGCTCCATTTTTTCCACTGAAACTGTTCTGTCAATTAGAGTAACAGAAGGTGAGAGATAAGACATTGTAACACAATTTTTTCACAACACATCCCATATCTGCTGGCATGGACTAAGCTCTCGTAACATTATTACCATGTATCTCCTTATCTCACGCATGGGACTTCATATAGCTCATGTCTAAAAAAGCATGTAATGAAATTAGGACTTCATATAAGTCATGTCTAAGGAGGCATACAATGAAATTATTTTTCTGTTCTTATTTATAGCAGCTTTGGTGCAAGGATAACGGGCATCTATCTATCAGCTGAACGTTACATTAAGTCCTCCAGTTTTTCAAGTGACAGTAAGCCCTTTCAAGTAATCGCAGTAAATTCAAAATATAAATTACCAGATCTATAATCCATTAATCCTTTAAGATCAAAGGTAAACTCCTTCTTCTTATAACTTACCAGGCTGCACAACTACGTGCATGCACATACTCTCAACTCAAGAGGCAAGACACATAAGAACACAAAACCCTTCCTTTCAAACTTCCATTAAACAGAGCCCAGGCAAACTTCTATTAAATAGAATAATGCAAGTGACATTGTTACACTAAAGCAAAGTTGCAAAATTCATAACTCTAATCACATCCATTGATCCGTGGGGTAACTTTTCTAATCAGACAAACAAGCAGAGCCACAATTTTTTTGTTACCCTGCTTTCATGTGACTAGCCTTTCTCCACTGAATATTGCTCCAATTACTTATCCAACCGCGAACTTCCTCTGTTTCTAAACTTCAGCCTATTATGAATTGGAAAATTATAAACTCACTACAAAACAGGTGCTTCATATCTGTAGGCAACCTGCTAAGCAATACATGATCTGGACAATGACCTCATTTTCCTGCTTCTAAGCTCCTTGCTTGTGTACAAACCAATAAAATCCAATTAGGAACACTCCATTAAACCTCACCATGTCAGTATGTCTTCTAGGTTCCTTCTAGAGTCTCTGAATATTAAGATAGATAAGGTAAATCAAGGGAACTCCACACAAAAAATAAATAAATAAATAAAACCTCATAGATGCTTACCAACAGTTTGTATGCTGCCACTGTAAAATGAACTAATTATACATCGATCAACCATATACCAGCACTGTGTAATAAGAGCATTTTAACCCTTCAAAAGTGCTTGCTCCTATAGAATGAAGAAGCGTAATAGCAATGAATTTAACAACGGTTAACACAACTTTCACTTCGTTGAATTGAACTAACAGGAGGATTCGAACTTAGTTGACAACCCAAAAAAACAAATTAACCACCACAAGCATGAAGAGAGAAGAGAAGTAAAATCAGAGCCTGTCAGTTGTTCGTACTATATAATTCACAGACCTCCACTCGCCTTCGTCATAGGGAGAATAATCAATGTGTTCTTTCCTAACGCAATTGAACATCATAGCTGCCAAAGATGCAAAAATTCCTAAAGAGGGGAAAAACGACAATCAGATGCATAATTGAAACCCTTACAGGGAGAAATACTGTACACACTGATAAAAGGAGTTACACAGATAGAAACAGGGCGCAAACCAGGGAGGTAGTGGACGAAGGAAACCTTGACGGAACTGCAGACGACAGCGTCCACCCAGATCCACCAGCCGGCGCCGAAGACAGCGCCTGCGACGCCAGGACCGAAGATTGCCCATAACTCCACCAAGTCCATGATGTTTCTGTCTTCCTTCCTTTCTAGATTCTAACTTCACAACGAAACCAAAGAGATGCACAGAACAGCTGGCGGTTCTGTTTCTTCCCGCCTTGCAGAAGCAGTTGACGTTCTTCCAGTCCGATGTGTTCTAGAGTGTCGCTCTACTGGAACCGGCTGTTCCGGTCGGGCTACTAATAGAACGCATTGGATCGGCTCGACCATTATTAACAAATTTAAATGTACTGTATCAATATATATATATATATATATAAATTATTTGAATAATTTAATTTTTAAAATTCTTATTAATAGTTATTTGTATATTTTATTTAATTTCCTACTCTAATAGTTATTATTATATTATAATTTAAAAACTCCTTCAAACTAAAATAGTTTTTGTCCTTTGATTAATGTTTATGGTTTCTTCTATTCGATCAAATTTCAAATTAATTCTATATAAATTTATTACATGTATATAATTTTTTTTTTCTCAAGTTGTTATACCACAATGGAAGATTTATTTCTATCCTTTTACCTTGCTGTAAAAAAATTATATTGAAAGATTGTGGACTAATATTTAATTACTAAGAAATTTTATACGTATGTTATTATTAGTTATAAAAAAATAAGAAAAATATATATTTTTTAATTTTAAGTAATTTAAAAATATATTTTTAATTATAAAAAATAAAAATATATTTATTTAATTATTAAAATAATATAAATATACATAATATTTTATTATTGATTAATTAAATGTACTAAAAAAAAGTTGGGGAGAATGAGAGGAGAAAAGAAGCAGAAGAGCTTTTTTTTTGTAAATTAAATTTAACTTTGTTATTATTTTTATTTTTAGGTTTGTTTTTTTTATTTCTTTGATAAGTATATCGCAATTACTAATAACGGTCATAAATAAATTTTTTTATATTAACTAATAATATTAATAAATAAAATTTTATCTCATTAAATATAATTAATTATATTGATTAAATATTATCATAAAATTTTATTTAAAATTAAATTTTTAAAAATATTATTTAATTAAAAATTTTATTTAAAATTTTTTTTAAATATACTTTTTGATATTCTTTTATATCTTTTCATTAGATTAATTAAAAAACTTTTAAATGCTTATATTGATTATACATGTTGAATAATACTCTCTAATTGTTTATCTATACAATTGAGGTGCTGTTTCTCTACATTTTGGTTTTAACTTTATTTTAAATTGCACAGATATGTACAAATATAATCTTGAGACACTTATATCAACTATGCCAATCCCTTGAAATTAATTATAGTATGTATTTTAGCTTTGCCTATATGTTCCTTTTCATAAATATAAGCATATTATATTCAGTTCAAACTAATAGAAAAATATTATATATATTAATAATTATATATAAGTTACATATAAATTACATAATTGTTAAATTTAATGACAAATGAATAAAAAAATTTATTCATATTATTTTAATAATTAAAAAGATATATTTATTAATTTTATAATTAAAAATATGTATTTATATTTGTCTTAAAGTTAAAAAAATATATACATTTTTCTCAAAAAAAACATTAGCAACTTAGTTTTAAAATATGAAAAATTATATTTGTCACACTTTACACATAATTATACAATATGGTATATTAAATTATTAGATTATACAATTTAATTTGTATAATATAAAAAAATTAATTATTTATATTATTTATTATAAAAATTAAAATAAAATAAAATTATAAAAAATAATATTCTTAAAATTTATGATCCACGTGTTTAGTTAGAATGATTTTAGTTCAAAATTTCTTGAGCAAAATGTAACGGACCCTACATTTTAGTGCATCTATAAAAAATTCCCTACATCAATTAACGCCTTGTATTCTTGCAATTGTGCAAATCACCAACGACAATTAGTAGACATCCAAATTAAAATTTTGACCCCCAAATTGTTGACTTTCGTTTTGTACTTTTGAGACCAAAACCTAAGACCTATTCTATCTCACCTCTTCATCGTCGCCACTCTGACTCTCTCCACACTGTCGTTCCTCTCCCAAAATCTCAGACATCGCTGAACTCGCCATGCTACGTACACCATCGCATTTGTAAGACCCTTCCCTTGTGCCGTCATTCATAGACCCGGGCTGTAACGCCGTTGAAGCCTAGGTCGTGGTGATCGACTTAGTCATAGTGATGTTCAGAGGCGGAAGTACGTAGAGAACAAGGTGGGATGTGATATTTTCAAACTTTTAAAATTTTTGTATATATTATTAAAAATTTAAAATTTTTAATTTAACCCTTCTTAAAATTTTATAAAATTTCATATATTATTTATAATAATTTAAACTACTTTTAAATAAATTTTTATATTATATGTATTATTTATTTTTAAAATTTTTAAAATAACTTTCAAATCTTAAAATTTTATAAAAATTGTCTCTCTTAGTAGCAAAAGAAAATGTATAAATAAATAATTTATTAAAAATTTATTCATAAATTAATATTCTATCTACTTAAAAGAGGACTGATCAAATATTCACATGTGACATATTCGGTATATAAAAATAAATGTACAAAATTTATTTTAAAATATCATTTTAACTCATTCAAAATTGTATTTATAAAATCTATTTTAATATTGTTTATAGAGATAAATTAAAATATTATTAAAATATTAATTTATTTAATATTCATGTATAATAATTTTATTCTTTTATCATCTTATGACCTCTACTTTAACCTTCTAAAGAAAATTCTAGTTCGGCCCCGGTGATGTTCCCGCACCGATCGTAGCATTGCAGGAGCCCCGACATGTCGTCGCTGCCGTAATGTGGTCCATCAGGCCCAAAGAGGATTTGTTCGCCAATGGAGTCCATTATCCCACCTGCGATTTGACCCAAAACCTGCAAAAATAAATGAAAGAGGTGACACATTTAATCTGCGTTTGTGTTGCTAAATGGTTTTGGCTCGGTTCTCTTCCAAGTTGCAGCGCCGTCTGGAATGGTTTTGGTTTCAGCAGTAAATAAGACAAGTCAACAATTTAGGAGTCAACATTTTAATTTGTACAGCCATTAACAATTGGTTGTAATTTGCATAATTTAAAAAACGTAAAGTTTTAATTAATACAATTGAAACTATGAAAAGTTTTCTACGCCTGCACCGAAATTTGCCCCAATTTCTTTTTCATAACGTAGATTACTACTTATCAATCAAATCAAGTAACTAACATGTGATTTGCCCTCCCAAACAAGACTTCAGCTAAGGGAGCCGAGGTCACCATCTGGTTAGCATGTGATTCAGGCCCACTACGGGTTCATAAATGGGTGATGCTCCTTATACAATTGTTTTTTGCATTTTGTAGGAGCATTACTCGTTGTGAATATATATTGATTTAAATGTATTACTTGATAAATAAAAAATAATTCTACGTTTTGATACATATAATAGTATTTGTCAATCTATGTTTTTATTTTATTTTTATTGAATTTTTAAAAAATTTTGTAAAATAAATTATAAATTTGATAAATTTACTCTTAATTGCTGATAATTTAGTAAAAAATTTATTAGACTAAACCTTTTTTAAGCATAAACGGCAGCCTGGTGTTTAGTTTATTTGGTAGACCACTTCTATTATACGGGAGAAAATGCCTCCTTAAAAGTTTAATTATATTCTAACCACGTCAACTTTTTTGTTTCTATTAGATTTGGATTATTTTTTATAAGAATCAAAATAAAAAACTCCCCCTCCACTGTTGATTACTAAGTCTCGAGTCCATTGACGCGGTAGGAACAGAGAGAGGTGCAGGTTTAATTTCTTCAACTTTTTGCATTCCACGTGTACAGTAATATATGGTTCACGAAAGCGAACCTATGGCGTCAGAACACAACGTAGATACCAACCTGTGCCTGCAGAAATCGCGAATCTCTCACTTTTTTTTTTTTTCTCTCTCTCTCTCTCGAAAGCGAAATCGAACTGCAAAAACAAATTAGTCTAAAATATGGATCCGAAAGAATACGAACCAGAATAACTGAACCCTAACCCTAGGCCTGGGCTTATCCTCTCCTTCCTTTTCACTGTGCTCGTGAAGACTGAAATCAAAGTTCGATTAGGGTTAGGGATATTATTCCCTGGTGCATGGGGTCCTGTGAGGACCTGAACCAGGTTAGGGCAGGATATAGGATAGGGTTTTGATTTCTATGATGGAATGCTGGGGTGGTTGTGTACCGTTTTGTTGCCGGCGATGACCGGGGGCCGATGTCACTGGCGGAAGAAGATGATGGGAAGGGGTGCGGAAGGAGGTTGCGGCACCGAGGAGAGGCCTTGCCCTGTTTCGAGGGTTCCGGCCAAAATCCCGGCGACCCCACCGGAAATTTTTGAGGACTCCACTGTACTTGAAATTGATTACTACTCGCAGGCTGGGAAAGCACTCAGTGAGCGCTCGCCATTTGATGTTGCTGAAGAGCCGTCGACTTCCACTGTGCCCACTCTGCCCAGTGGGTTGGCAAGCTTCTTGAACTGGCAGTCTGATAGTCGGAGACGCCACAAGAAGTCTCATTCTGGTGCAGACAAAAAATCTTCTAGAGCAGGCGAGAGGTCGCGTAGTTCCAGCATCTGGATTGAGACTGAGGAGTACTTCAGAGACTTGACATTGCCTGATATTGACACCTTGTTCGAAGCATCCGCATCTGCATCTTGTAGTTTAGCTACTCGGAAGTGTTTTTCTATTCCATTATTGGGCAATGCACCGAGTCCCAATGTAGGTAGTAGGAACATTGACATGGGGACTGATGAAAAGGTTGGTAGCATAGGTGTGAAAAATGGGGAAGGTATCATGGAAATTGACAGTGTTGCAGTTGACGTTTTGCCTCAGGATGACCGGGATCATGCTACTTCTGATTCTTCGAGTAGTTTAGAGTGGCTTTTAGGTTGTAGGAATAAGATTTCTCTAACTTCTGAGCGCCCGTCAAAGAAAAGGAAGCTTTTAGGTGGTGACGCAGGGCTGGAAAAGGTATTGATTGCCAGTCCTTGTGACGAAAACTCATCTTTGTGCCATTATTGCCGTAGGGGAAACACCTGTAGTGAGTCCAATAGATTAATCGTCTGCATTTCTTGTAAAGTTGCAGTACATCAGAACTGCTATGGTGTGCATGGTGATGTAGACGAGTCTTGGTTGTGCTCCTGGTGTAAGCAAAAGGATGGAATTGGTGATTCGGTGAACCCTTGTGTGCTTTGCCCAAAGAATGGTGGTGCTTTAAAACCTGTTAATAGAAGTGCAGAAAGTCTAAAGCCTATGGAATTTGCTCACTTGTTTTGTTGTTTGTGGATGCCTGAGGTTTATATACAGGACTTGAAGAAGATGGAGCCTGTGATGAATGTGGGAGGAATTAAGGAAACCCGGAGAAAATTAGTGTGTAATGTATGCAAAATGAAGTGTGGTGCATGTGTTCGGTGTAGCCATGGTATGTTTTGTTGCTCTCTTCTACTATTTGATGTCCATTTCTTTGGATGGTATGAGAGAAATCTAGTATTCGGAAATTATAGCTAGATTATGCTTCTGTTAGGCCTCTGATTCAGTGTTGTCAATGGCAGCGCAATTGTCGCCATGCGGTGGCAGATTCACGGCGGCCCCCCATAGAACTTCCATGGCCTGGCGCCATCAAAATGGCAGGGCCATGGCGGGTTTTCAGTAAAATACAGAATTTTTCCCATTTCTACTCTCTGTCAGCCAATGGGTTGCCTATTTTTTGGGGTAAAAGTGTCAAGCCACACTTTCTGTAGCCATTTCCACTCACAAATCACTATTCTGCAGTTCATCAATTTGTTCTTTCCTTTTCTGCCTCTTTTCTTCTCATTGCTTTTCTTATTTTTCTTAAGTCAATGTCAAAGTGACATTGTTGAAAAAAATTCTCATATCTTTGCCTTTAACTGCCAGCTTTTTTTAACTTTTACTTGGGGGAAAGCCATTGTGAGAGAAATTGAGATATGAGCGGTGGTGGTGTTAGGAGTAGAAGGTTTCCTTCTGGAGCTTTGTTATCTGTGGGAGTCATGTGGTTTATGTTTCTTACAATCTTAGTGTACCATCAAAGCAAAAGGACAATACTAGTTCCATCAAGTGCTGGCATTTATATAGAATTGAATTTTTGATATAAAAAATTTTAAATGGCTTCTCTCTCTCCTTGGATAAAGAATTGAGTATGTTAGAAGAGGTGGTAAGTTTGTATTTTAATCAAAACAAGGACTCATCAGAAGGATATAGTAATTAATATCTGCTATGGTGAAAACATGTACAGAGAATTGAATTTTTTTTCTTCAAATTTTTTTAAGTCTGCCGTGATTCCGCATGGCGGTTGCCATGCCATCCGCCATGGTGCCTGGCCTTTTTTGGGCTGGCTGCCATGGGTTATTGCTCTGATTTGGAGTCATAAATCTGCCACTTTAAGCCACGTGCTTTTGTATTTGTTTATTGTCGCTAAATTCTTAGTATGTGTCTTCCTAACATAAAATATGGTTGGGTTACACTGTGCAAAAACTTAAATATTATAAGTGAATGAAAGTGGATTAGGTTTAGTGCCTAGCGTTTCATCCTTTTACTGTTCCTTTTTTTTGTTTAAAAAAAAGGTTTCCATTCCTGGCTAGTTATCATGGTGCAGACCAGACAATTTAACATTCTTGTGAAACGTGTAAAATCTTTTTTCTTTCCATAAGGCTTAGAAAAAGGCATTTCTGTACTGATCAAGCGTGCAATATTGAGTTGCTGCAGTTAGTCGATTTGTTTAAACTAATCAATCAATTGTATGAAAAAAGCTTGTTCAACATTAGAGGAACATTATTCACGCCTTTGTCGTGAATGGAGGAATTTGGAGTTTAATTCATTTTCTGTCTCTTGAAGCACATAGTTGTTTGTAAAAATCCTGTGCACTTGATTTTATCATTGTTACTTTTCTGACAGATAATGAATTTCCCCAAAACAGTGAAATTGTTTATCTAAAACAGCATTCTTCTTTGCACTTTCCTCATTTATCTTATTCAGAATATCCTACTCTTGTTTTTCTAATCTTGCATACGGAATAGAATGTCCTCTGTAACGGGATTATACACTTGTTGACTATGCTTAATTCAGTGATTGATATATTCAAGGAAAGGCTTAAAATTTACTTTTGTGGATTTGTTTATATTATGGACTAGGAGATGACATGTTGTCTTTCTTGTCAATTTTTAATCTGGTGATGACTAATGAGGCTATAGGTGGATCATGAACAATATCATTTATGCAAGTAGCTTTTAAAAGGGACCAGGTTCTCATTCATGTCTTTTGTGTAGTGTTTCGCATTTGTCTTTGCACCCTCTTCAGTGAGGTTATGTTAGACCACTGGTTGACAAGTCAAAGTTATAAGGTCTATGTGGCAGACTTTGATTGGCTCAAATGTAAAGTCAGTTATTGGTAGTTTTAGGAAGTTGTGTGTTATTAGTACTTTGTTAGGACAAAATATGAAGAGGGAATTGCTGCATACCAGATGACACGTGGCAGATTTTAATTACTGCATGACACATGGCAGGTTTTGATTACCACACGTGTTTAAGTTAGTTATAAGCATAGTTATTAATAGCATGCTACAGCGCATAGCGTTGCACTATAGCCTGTTGCGTTACACTATGGGTCATTGTATAACGCAGTACACATAGCATAGCACGTACTATGCTACTGCACAAAAGTAATGTGCACTATTTGCGTGATCAGTATTTGGCTCAATTTTTCCACTCCAAACCTTCCTCCGCCAATGCAATTTTTCTGATTTTGCTTTCCCTCCCTCCCTTCATTGCCTTTATCATATTTTTTTAAGGCTATTTCTTATATATTGTTATTATTTGGAGTTATATTACATATATAAAAAATATATTTATATATGTAATATAATTATGTTATTGTTCAAATAGCAGTGCGCAATGCGTAATGCTATACGCTATGTCACAATATGTTATCCTTAAAGCACATTGTTTTTCTTTTTATTGACCACCAGACATGTTTAATAAGAGTAGAGACTCAAAGCAGGGGTTTTAACTCGATGCATGTTTCCTTCCTTAAAGATTCTGGTCCTAATGCTAACTATGTGGTTTTCAGTGAGTTTTATGTTATTACCTTTTCAGAGTTGCCTTGATCTTCTTCAAGAAGCTTGAGTCCTTGATAGTGCATATTTCCAAACTATTAATTTGCAGTGCATCTTTTATGATCAAAAATTGAAAAGTAGTGTACATCCCTTATTTTCTGTTGATAGGCTATTCTTAATATGGTATATTACTTGTATTTTGATTCTAGTTTTATTTACCTTATACACTTCAATGTTTTTTAATTATTTTTTAGTTTTATAGCTTTTAACCATTTCCTGCTGGGTGGTGTTCTAGGAACCTGCAGGACCTCCTTCCATCCTATGTGTGCAAGGGAAGCTAGACACAGGATGGAGGTTTGGGCAAAATACGGTTATGATGATGTGAGTGCTCTGTATTGGTTAAAATCAAATATCCTTTTTTCTTTGTTAAAAATGAGGAAATTACATACCAAACAAGATGTTGAAGATCAATTTAAGAAAAACTCTATCATTGCAAACATTACTTTTTGTCACAAGTTTGATTACTTAAGTCATTTAGATACTTTATTGTCCTGAGGAATGTATGTTACACTAGTAAATATTCATTTGTTATGCTTGATCAGGTTGAGTTGCGGGTGTTTTGCTCCAAGCACTCAGATCTGCAAGAGAATATCTTGCCATTGGGAGGTTCTGTACCTGTTGGCAGTGAATTTTCTCTTGCCAACAGCCTTTCAGTTACATCACTTGTGAATACAGAACACAATTTGATAATTAGTTGTAGGAATGGTGATAATATTGGAATTGTTTCTGATAGTAGTCCTGAGAAATCGAACCATAGTGAATCACAAGGGGTGGAATTGTCTGATTATGGGGTAAAGGATCGTGACATGTTAGTTTGCGGTGCTGTGCAGCAACCAAATAATACTGGTTTGGTGGGGAGGACCAATGAGAATGTTAATGCATCAGAGTCCCTCAGTTTTGCACTTGTTTTGAAAAAGGTACTTTGCATAATGAGTAAATTGATGTATCTGAGTGTGTTTAGGATGAATCTATTGTTTTACAAATAGTTAATCTGGGATCTTGCTTATGTTATGGCTAAAATTGCTCTTTGGCAGTTAATAGATCAAGGAAAAGTTGATGCAAAAGATGTAGCTTTGGAGATTGGCATTTCTCCAGATACATTAATAGCGAATATCAATGTAATGGTTAAAATATTTCGTGTCTACTTCATGAAATATGATTTGTTTAGGATGAAATTTTTTTCTCTGTCTTTGTTATATTTGATGACTTTACAATCTTTTTGCAGGAGGGTTGCATGGTTCCTGATGTGCGATTTAAAATAGTCAATTGGCTAAAAGCTCATGTTTATACTAATGCATTTCATAAAAATTTGAAAGTCAAATTCAAACCAACCAATTCATCCAAGGATGAAAGGGTAGCTGCTGATGGTTCTCATACTTCACCAATATCAGATTCAGTGCTGGATGCAGTTGCTGTTAAGTCAGTACCACCAAGGAGAAGAACTATCAGCAACGTTAGGATTTTGAAGGATAATAAGACGTTAACAGACAAAGTCAGAGTAGGTGAATCTACCTATGAAAATATGGGAACTTCCAATGAACCATCAATGCTTAATGGATCTGATAAGGTAATTTTATTTTGTGCTAGTTGTTTTCTTTTCGAGCTTTGAGTGATTGAATATTCTAATACATAATGTTGGATAGTTTAGAAATTCTTTTGTGAAAATAACCAAATTGGTTTGCGATGAGGTATAAGATGGGCTAAGTATCTCCACTCTCAGAATTTTAAACCTTGCTAATGGCTTCCAATATCTTTCATGAATCATGAGATCCATATTAATTATGTTGGTTTCCTCTCAGTATTCTGTTATATTTTTTTTATGTCCATTGGTGAGATGTTTGGGTGGATGATTAGTTGTTGACCTTCATACTTCTTACGATGGTCTTCTTTCTACTTTCCTTTGATTGTCTTCCTTCAGCATAAAGGAATCCTGGCAATTTTTGAGCTCATTATCTTAGAGTAATAGTAGATGGACTATAAGTATCTACATTTTCCTAGAATTTCTAACCTGGCTAATGCCTTCCATTATCTTCCATGGGACCCATATTGGATATGCCATTCACCATTTAATATTCGGTTATAATTATTCGTGGCCAGTGGTGTGATGTTTGGCTGGATGATTAGTTGTTGTTGACCTTCACGCTTCTCATGATGGTCTTCTTTCTTCTTTCCTTTGATTGCATTCCTTCAGTCTAGAGGAATCCTTGCAATTTTTAGCTCATTATTTCTTGAGTTATATAGCCATATCTATTCATCCATATCCCTCGTTCTATAGGTACAGAATTATCTATCTATCTATCTATAAACCTTATATGTAGACACACGCAGAGAGAGTATTAAAGGGAACAGCTTTTATGTTGTCATCATAAATAATAACTAAATACAAATTGATGAGCTGTTTGTCCTCTACCCTCTCAGTCCTCCTTTTTTTTTTTTTTTGAGGTATATAATTATAATTATTTGTTCTTTATAGTCTAAAATTTTATTAAAGTTAAAAACACCATTTTATTGAAAGAAATTTGAAGAATATGCAAGCATTGCTTTGTCAAATGTGTGGTCAGATTCTCTACTTATTCATGAATCAGAAAAGAAGTTCTATAGAAATCTGGTCGTCTTTTACTTTTTGTCTTTCTGTTTGTCTGTATAATGTTTAAATACTTGTTAGTTTCTTTTAATTTTAGTTAATTGTCTTGAATGCACAAGCTGTAGAAAGAATTGTGATTTCTCTGACTTCTCTGTCTTTGGGATGTTGTTTGGAGTTTTGGCTGAGTCAAGTTAATGTGATGTGTGGTGTATTGTTTTGATGAACATATGAATAATGTGGGTTTAGAGTTTGCAAGTACTTTTTTTTTTTTTTACTTATTCCTAAGAATGTGATTTTCACAAAGGGAGTAATTGGTGTTTGTTTCTGTTCTGACCAGATTTGGTTATGTAGTTATGATCTTTTGTGTATATGTGGGTTCATGTATTTGTTCATTCAAATTGTGAATCCACCAAATTTATTAACTGGCTACATTTTGTTATAAACTCTATCGGCTGTATATTTATATTATAGTTTTTGAGAGCTTTCTTGTGCCAGTTGCTCCACACACGGGGAAAGATATCTCCTTTGTTTACTCATCTTTTTATTGTGTGCAGAATTTAGCTAAGGATAATTTTCCGGAAGCTCAAGGTATGGCTTCATCTTAAAACTTTTCCCCATTAAGATTATGCACTCAATTTTTTTTATGTCTTTTCCTATTCCCAACAAAATATGGGAACAGCATAGTTGCATGTACAATGAAGCTCTTAATTTTATGGATTGGGAACTGTTTTAACTGCATTTGTGTCTGAGCTACTTATCCCGGTGCTGATGAGCTCTTTTGATGTTCCATATACAAATCTTGTTTATCAAGTTTAATTGCCTTTAGATTTAGTCTCTCTGTTGCAGACCTTTTCTATGATCTATTGCAACATTTTGATGGCAATGCAGATAAATCCAATGGAAACAGCTTCTCTGGATGCACTATGTTTTCAGATCAGTGCTTGCCTGTTTATTCTGCTTCAGAACCACCTGCCTCTGGTTTCATGTGAGCACTGCAAAGTGGATGTTTTTGTTGTTTGCAGCATTTACTGAATTCTGTCTCTGTTTGTGTTAGGAGACAGCCTTGATGTGAGAATTTTCTCTTAAAACTAAAGTTTCACTTTTTGTAATGCAGAAAGGAAGAAGCAATTTCTAGTTACATACACCCATATATCAGCAAGAAATTGTTGCAGATTCAAATTGGGGCACGCTCAGAAGACATTATATGTGAGTTAACTGGTGTTGTCTTTGTTATTCTAAATGTTTTTTTGAATAGTCTAATGGTTTATGCACTTGGCAGGTCCTAAGATGGAGGGAAACTTATTGGGTGAATCCTCAAAGGGTAGTGGTTGTGATAGTAACCACAATCTACAACTAATTGGCAGTGACATTTGTAACCCTGATAAAGTAAATTTGGAGCAGTTGGTAATGGCTAGAGAAATGGGAGTTTTGAAATATTCTCCAGAAGATGAAATGGAGGGGGAACTTATATATTTTCAGCATAGATTATTGCAGAATGCAGTTGCAAGAAAGCAGTTCACTGGTATTTCTTCTATTGTTGTTTGAATTGTTGATGAATTCATTTCTGTTTAATTTTAAATTTGCTAATATAATTCATTTTGTATGCCATCTATGTGGCATAAGAATTTTCTTCCCCGTTTTACAATATGTGGTTGCTTTTTTTATAACTGCAGATAACTTAATGTATGGTGTCACTAAGATTCTGCCGCAGGAAATTGATGCAGCACATCAACAAAGATGGGATGCTGTGCTTGTTAACAAGTATTTATGTAATCTTAGGGAGGCAAGAAAGCAAGGCAGAAAAGAGAGAAGACACAAGGAAGCACAGGCAGTGCTTGCTGCTGCAACTGCTGCTGCTGCAGCTTCTTCTAGGGTTTCATCATTCCGGAAAGACACCTTGGATGAATCTGTGCAACAAGAGGTCATATTTTTTTTTTCCTTGACTCTTATGAGCTAACAGTATTTGTAGCTGTTTTCTGACAGTATTATATATATTTTTGTCAGAATTTGTTAAAGCTAGATAGGGTTAGTGGAACGTCTAGTGTATACTCTGTGCCAACGCCACGAGCGAAGGAGACACTTTCAAGAGTAGCTGTGGCAAGGACTACATCAGAAAAATATTCGGACTTTGGTTTGCCAACCTCAGATTTTTCCAAGGAGCATCCAAGATTATGTGATATCTGCAGACGATCTGAGACTATGTTGAACCCTATCCTAGTCTGCTGTGGTTGCAAGGTTTTAAGGCCTCTGCGCAGGTTTCTTTATCATGAGCTTAGTGTCTGAGCTGGTTTGTTAATTAATATTTCTATTGCAGGTTGCAGTTCACTTGGATTGCTATCAAGGTGTGAAAGAATCCACTGGTCCATGGTGCTGTGAATTATGTGAAGAGTTATCATCTAGAAGCTCTGGGACACCTGCAATCAATTTTTGGGAGAAGCCATATTTTGTTGCAGAATGCGGTTTATGTGGTGGAACTACTGGTGCTTTTAGGAGGTCTTGTGGTGGCCAGTGGGTCCATGCCTTCTGTGCTGAGGTTATTCTCATGTGATTTTGTTGCAAGTGCTTTTGTCATCTTTATATCCCTAATTTTGCTGAAGTGCAACTTACAGTAACATGCATTATGTTTTAGTGGGTTTTTGAGTCTACATTTAGAAGAGGACAAGTAAATCCTGTTGAAGGAATGGTATGTGCTTATGTTTATGTTGAAGAGTTAATTTTTGTTGATGTGTTGATATGAGACTCTGGACTCCCCTTCCCTCTTCCTTTGTTGTTTCTAAAAATTAGCATGTAATTATTTTATATAACCAGTAATGTAATACCTATCTATGTATGTTCTTGAATGGCAGGAGACTTTGTCAAAGGGAGTTGATATTTGTTGCATCTGTCACCGCAAGCATGGTGTATGCATAAAGGTACTGAAGACATAAGAATTTCTGTCCCTGACCTTTTTTTTCAGCCAATGAACTTTTAGAATTAATTTTCTTGATCTCTAAGCAATTGTGATTATGGTGAATGCAGTGTAGCTATGGCCATTGTCAGACCACATTCCACCCGTCCTGTGCTAGAAGCGCGGGTTTGTACATGAATATGCGGACTGCAGGGGGCAAGCTGCAGCACAAAGCTTACTGTGAAAAGCATGGTTTGGAGCAGAGGGCAAAGGTTTGATTTTGTCTATTTTGGTAAAATTTTCTTATGGATGGTCTGGGGTAATGGTATCTAATCTGTTTGTTCCTCACTTTGCTCAGGCTGAAACTCAGAAACAAGGAATTGAAGAGTTAAAAAGCATCAAGCAAATTAGAGTGAGACTTCTTCTTAGGTCCCTCCTTTTTCCTAGGTTTATTTTATTTGGTTTACTTTACTCCGAGATAGATGAACATATCTTCATTGAATCCCCAAAAAGAGAACTCTTGATAAAAGAAATTTTCAGGAAGTAAAAAGAACCACTCAGTGTGGTTATTCAAGCCAATAGATAACATATAATGACCTCTCCGAGTGGTTATGTTTTCTTCATGGTAATTGTATTTATCATGAAGTCCTTTTCTGGGATTGTCCTGCATATTTGTATAGTTCTATATAAGAAGGTGAAATGTATCAGTGTATGCTTGTTTATATATACATATAATGGTAAATATCTTTTTGTTGTGCATTGTTATGATCATCCATACACCATTATAAGTATATACAAACAAAGTACTGTTGTCTTCTCCCATTTTATTGTTCAAATTACCAAACAGGTTGGTGATTCTGTGTAAATGCTCTTGTGCAGGTGGAACTAGAGAGATTACGTCTCCTTTGCGAAAGAATTGTTAAACGTGAAAAAATAAAGGTAACATGCTTTTTAAATACTTAGTTTTGTCAGCCAATACCCAAGAGTTTTTCTACCATTTGGTAATTTGTTTGACATTGTGGCGATTCCTGGAATTTGGGGAATTCAATATCCAGTTCAAGTTTTCCCTAATTAGTTTATCCATTTACTATAGTTTCTCATACCTCTTTTTTTTTTTTTTTAAACACAGACATAGCTGTCTTTCTAGTCATATTTATTGTTAATTAACTTATACTTCTGTTGATATTCACAGCGGGAATTGGTTCTATGCTCACATGATATACTTGCCTTCAAAAGAGATAACGTTGCTAGGTCTCTGCTGGTTCGTAGCCCTTTCTTCCTTCCTGATGGTAGTTCAGAATCAGCTACAACATCCCTTAAAGGGAACACAGAGGGATACAGATCGTGCAGTGATGCAGTCCAAAGATCAGATGATTTAACTGTGGACAGCTCAGTTTCTGCCAAGCCTAGAGTAAGAGTTGCTGTATCCGTGGACACTGACCCAAAGTTGGATGACGACTGCTCAACCTCACAAAGCCATTATAACCATAAGATTTCGGAGAGGGTGCAATATTCTGGCAAGCAGATTCCTCATAGAGCTTCTGTCACATCGTGTAATCTTTTGAATGAAGGTGGATGGAGATCAAAATCCAGAAAGGTTAATCTGGCTGCAATGTCCTTCAGGCTTTCTATTTATTTCTTTCACTCGATTTAACGATACATTCTTTAATATGTTTAGTTAGTTTGTGGGTTCGCGAATCAGATTGGCAGTAGTGCTTATGCTATATTTGCAATTACAGCATGCAGAGACATTTGGAAAAGAGCTTGTTATGACGTCAGATGAAGCATCTATGAAGAATTTAATGTTGCCTAAAGGATATGCTTATGTTCCTGCTGATTGCCTGTCAAATGACGAGCAATCTAACCAGGATTTATATGCTAGTAAACCAGTGGAACATGATGGGTAGAGTGATGGATAAGAACTGTATTTTTATATGCTCACTCGTGGTTGACATCCCACATTACCCAACAAATTTTGCCCGCGGGGAGCGGAGTTGTTGTGGCATTTGAGAGATGGTGAAATTATATGGAGACAGGGTTCTGGCCACTTTATTTGTGACGGAAAATTCTGCGTTCTGCTATGTTGGGGAAGTTTTGCAAGCAAAGCATTGTTGTATATTCTTTGTGACAGTAAACTGTATAGAGGAAGAGCATTCCTTGTATTTTGTATTAGAAGGACAGAGCAGAAGCTTTCCTTCTTGTAACTACACAGAGGAGAATTCGGGCATCACCTGGTTCTCTGTAAAGTTGGCGTGTATATTATGACAATGTTAATTCTGAAAGAAATTGAGCATTTATAGTATGCAACCTTCCATCTTCCATGTTCTATTATTATTTTCGTTATACTGCATTTCTATTACTCCCGGAAACTTTAGAGGTTGATCGCTTTTGTAATTGACAATGGCCACGAAATTCACTGGTATTCTGGGTTCGAAGGTTAAGGTAAAATGATAGTTGAAACAAACTCATTTTTAGTCCTTGAATTTTCCTTGTACTTGTCGCCCAGCAAGGGATCTCCTACCTATCGGAATCATTGTGAAAGATTGTCGGTAGTAGACAGTTGATGCGACATGGTCAGATGACCAAATTAAAAATTAAATAATTTATATTATACATGAAAACAGGAAAGTCAGAAACGTTTTTATATCCACAACAATATTTGCAGAAGTTTTATGTATAAAATATTAATTTTTTATCAATTCAAATTATTTTAGAATTCAATAAATTTTTTTTATCAAAATTTAGAAAAAACGATGGTTGCCTGCCTCTCAGATCGTTCCTGCACTTCTTGAAGCAATCTTGGAAGGCACTTTAATATTTTACTTGATGTTATTTTTTTGTTAAATAAAAAATTTATTTTTATTTGATTAAATAATTATTCATAAAATTATATTAATAAACAAAATTATTTAAAAAATTCATTCATTCATATTTGTCAACAGTCCAGTACAAACTGCTCCCAGTGAAGCCAAAACGTAAGCGTAAGCCCATGGGCCCAATCCACAGGGCTGTACATGCATTCTTTGCCCATAATTCCCTTGCCCCCATCAAACTCGGACTGCGAAATGGCTTCGCTGGAGACAACGACGAGTACAGAGAACGGTTTTGTCCGCGCCAACGGCAACGGAAAAGTTCCCGCTGCCGATGGGTTCCCCATACAGTCCACGGAGCCTGTTGGAAGGGCTTCAGAGAAGCCGCCGGAATCCGACTCGTCAAGGAAGCGGAGAGCGGCTATGCTTCCTCTGGAGGTTGGTACTCGGGTCATGTGCCGTTGGAGGGACGGAAAGTTTCATCCTGTGAAGGTCATTGAACGCCGCAAGATGCATATGGGGGGCCCCAACGATTACGAGTATTACGTCCACTATACTGAGTGTAAGACCTTCAATTTATTGGTTCTTTGGTCGTGCCCAAGTTGAAGGGTTAGGGTTTTGAGTATGAAGTGGCTGAGCGGTGCATTTGGTTTTAGTTAATTGTTTATATATATATATATGAAAACTTGCAATTCAATAGTAGATGAGCTGCCGCATAGGTATTTGGGTGATAGTGATGCTCAGCGCATTATTTTGATCGATTGCGAATAATGGTTCATTAACTATCGGTTGGTGTCACATTTTTGCACCAATTCTTGCTATGCCATCAGTTTACTGTGGGCAGGGGCGCTGAGTGATTGCTGTAGTGGGATAGTCTCAAGTTAGTATCTATTAGTCTCTGATAATTTATGTTTTTGTTGTTGGCAGTCAATCGGAGACTTGATGAGTGGGTGAAGCTTGAACAACTTGATCTTGATTCAGTGGAGGCTGTTGTTGATGAGAAAGTGGAGGATAAGGTAACTGAAATGTTCTCCTTATCGCTTCTCCGTTTTAAGTTTAGATTTGGTTTTTAGGGTCTGTTTGGACCCTGGTCGTTTTTGCTGAAAGATGGATTTGGAGTATTTACTGTTTTCAAATAGAGTAACTTTCGTTTCTTTTCTCTCTCTTTTGGGTGGCTGTAGATATTCAATAGATCTTTTACTGACCAAGTTACTATATTGAGCAGTTTGTACACTTTGATTGACTGGAATGAAATATATATGTGTAGTCTCATGCACTGGCGATCTCATGAATGGAGCTTTATTTCTTTATTATGTTTATCTTTCTTTTCAAAAGACGTATTATATCATGTCTGGTTGACCCATTAAGAATATTAAACATGTGGATTTACAGGTGACAAGCTTGAAGATGACACGCCACCAGAAAAGGAAGATTGATGAGACACATGTAGAGGTATTGAAAGTAATTTTTTTCACTGATAACTATGACACATGCACCCAGAGTCACTTGTTGGGCTTAGAATCTTCTCATCTCCTTTCTACTCATGGGCTACTGGGGGAAGTTGGTATTAAGATTGAAGTCTTTTGGCAAGAAAATGACTAGGAAGTGGATGTTATTAGTTTTGAATTGCTGTGAACGCTCATATGTTTGTTCATATTTGCACTGAAATACGTGTGAACATTGTTCACACGAGACTGCTTGCTTGGCTTTTTATGAATATTTTAGTCCCATCTCAGTTGATAGAATTGAACTGCCTAATGCCTCTTTTTTTTTGGGGGGAGGGGGGGGGGGGGGGAGAGAGAGAGAGAGAGAGAGAAGGAGGGAGGAGGGCTGTTAGATCATGAAGTCTCGTGAAATATGTAATTGCAATTGGTACTATTTGCTTTGTGATGAATTATATTGGCATGTGTTTATTTTTTTACTATATGCTCAAAACTCAAGAATGAAGTTAAAATTAATATAGTGGAGCTTGATGCTGATAATTGCTTTCTTGAATGTGAAAGCAGTGGATTTTATGGATTGGTAAACTTATTCCTGCCTTCCATTGCAGCTTTGTTGCCCAGTTCTTGGAAGTTTATATGTCTATTGCTACATTATAGGGACATGAGGAGCTTGATGCTGCCAGCTTGCGAGAGCATGAGGAATTTACCAAAGTGAAAAACATTGCTACAATTGAACTTGGAAGATATGAGATTGAGACATGGTACTTCTCCCCCTTCCCACCAGAATACAATGACTGTTTGAAGCTGTACTTTTGTGAGTTTTGCCTCAATTTCATGAAGCGCAAAGAACAGCTTCAGAGGCATATGGTGAGCTGTGCCTCAAATTATGCTTCCTTTTTTCTTTATTTGCCCTTGACTTAGGCAATAGATATTTTTGGTGTCTTATTTTCTTGAAGAGGAATATACTTCTGATTCATTTCTTTAGTCGTTTGCAGCCATTGCATTTTTTGTTCCCTTTTCAATTAGTAGGTTGCTTCAATTGGTGTTCTATTCCTTTAATTTCTATTTTTGTCAACTGGAACCTAAATTTATTTGAATTCTTATATCTTAATTGGAGGTGTTAATCATGCTCAGTGTATAAGTTGTTTCTGCAGCACTTATCTCAATGTAGTTCAAAGAATTTGCTTGTTTTGATACTTTAAATCATTTTGCTAATCATATGGTTTCATATTATTCACTACCATTTTTGTAGGGGGGTTGGGTTGGTTTGACTAGAAAGAACATGGTATTTTCTTATTGTCTTTTTCAATATGCTTGGCTTCTTTGTCTTTTAAACATTGGCTAAATCATCTGTTGTACAAGTAGGTAAAAAGTTGTTGACATGCTTGATTATGTTAAGTCTGGGATTTCATATGTTGTCTTTGTATTTTTTGCATAGTCTTCAGTTTTTTCTTTGAATTGTTTGGACTATAGGATGTTTTATGATTTACAGCAGTAAATGTATGAATTGAGAAAATTCATGTTTCCTTAAAGTTTTCCCACTTTGCTGCTGTTATCTTCCTTATTCCCTAATATAACTGAATCTTTTATGACCATCAGCTGTGTCTGTGATGTTCATGCCAAATTGTTGTTGTATATGATAAACCACTCGATGAGATTTCATGTTAAGCTAACATCATGCTGTGGTTTTTTGTACCTTTGAAATTTTGTGACATTACCATTGTTCATTCATCCTTAAAATCAACTGTTTTATGAATTCCTTGAAAATGGCCTTTTCTGTTTAGGTCACGAATTTATGATTTGCTTGGAACTCTTGTAAGGTCAGAATTGAGTACCAAATCAAATAAGTTGTCCCTTCAATGTCTTTTTATGTGTTTATCTTGCTCTATTTAAGCATATGCTTGATGTCATACCCTTAATTATTGTTGTTCTTTTGAAATTGGTAATTTCCTCGTACATCCCTCTGCATAAAAAATATCCTAAAAATTTTTTTAGAAAAAGTTGTCATTTGCTGGTTTGTATACCCAGCACAAATCAATTTTTTTACTTTTCTGCCTCCTACCTACGTTTGCTTCCTATTCATGCAGAGGAAGTGTGATCTTAAGCATCCTCCGGGTGATGAGATATACAGAAGTGGGACATTGTCAATGTTTGAGGTACACTGTAACATAGTTGTTGTTGTCGTTGTTGTTGTTTTTGGTATTACATGTCATAATGGATCAATATTATATTCACCTGCTAACTGATTTCAAAGACCTCCTTTCCACTCTTATTTTATATATGCATATATTTTTAATTGATAATGATCTATCCTTTGTTGCTGCTCTCTCATGACAATCTCATTTGCATGGTAACCAAAGTCAGATACCTTTGTTTTTGTTGATCTCTGTGACCCTCTCACCAAACAATCTCGTCCAATATGTGGAGTGGAGTCTGATAATAATTTTAAATCTACTCTTGACCTCAAGGATCTAGTCATAATAATGCCTGATATATTTCTTTTCTTGTTAACTTGTTTGCTGGTACAATGTTTGCTCCATATATATTGGGTGAAAGAGACATCCTACAAATATTGTAAGTTACAATTTGCAATGTAAATTAAAGATGGAATTTTTCCTTCTCTAAGCTTTTTCTTTGACTATAATCATATGATATAAGGTTAATTTTCATATGAACTCTTTTTTACTTGGATGTGCTTGGGTTTGATGGGTGTAAGAGGACTTTCAAATGATGTAAATGTTGGTTGAGAAACTTAAACCTGTTGTTTTCAGTTTTATAATATGCTAATTTGTATTTTGTGATTGCTTGATTATTACCACTTGAAAACAGGTCGATGGCAAAAAGAACAAGGTTTATGGGCAGAATCTGTGTTATTTGGCGAAGTTGTTCCTTGATCATAAGACACTTTATTATGATGTAGATCTGTTTCTGTTCTATGTTTTGTGTGAATGTGATGATCGAGGATGCCACATGGTTGGCTATTTCTCCAAGGTAAATATATTACTTTGTCTCTCTTTTAAATAAATTACTTACCGCAAACTGTCTTTAAAGGAGTGAATTTTATTTATCATGCTTTCTCTATTCCATAGAATTCTTTATTCAATTGTTCATTAGCTTCTATTTTGGAGGAGCTAAGTTTACAGTGTTTATATTTTATAAACATATTTTGTGACGTGAAGAATGAATGTGGTTTTAACTTAACCATCCGCAAATTCCTCTTTTCTCTTTCTTATTGTCGTTTACTTGTTGATCTTTTGTCTTTTGCTCATAAAGGAAAAACATTCGGAGGAATCTTATAATTTGGCATGTATCCTCACGCTTCCACCCTACCAAAGAAAAGGCTATGGCAAATTTCTTATAGCGTTCTGTAAGTGCTCTCTCTCTCTCTCTCTCTGTGGAAAATCGATCTCTACATATTTTAGTTACATAAAGGATAGGTTCTTTATTTGTTTTTAAAATATGGAACAGCATATGAACTTTCCAAGAAGGAGGGTAAAGTTGGTACACCTGAAAGACCCCTTTCAGACCTTGGGTTGCTGAGCTACAGAGGATACTGGACTCGGGTTCTTTTAGACATTTTGAAAAAGCATAAGGGTAACATTTCTATCAAGGTAAGCATTTTCTGCATATCTTTGAAGTATTTATTACTTTTTTACTCAAAATATGAACCAACAAAATCTAGAAGTTTATCTGTTTACAAATACTTCGTTTAAATTTTTTTGCTCTACATATTGAATTTGTTATTATCTGATTTTGTTTGCATAGGGTTGTGTTGATGTACCCATTAGGGTAATCGTTAGAGTTACTTATTTTCTATCATATTTAGGATTTGGTATTGTGTTTATTTATAGAAGGGGTTACCGAGCCAAGTCAACCTTCACAGTTAAAAGATCAAAAAAAAATTATTAACTAATAGTTTCAATTTTTGACATTAATTTTTAATATAATATTATAATTTTTATAATTAAATTATGAATAATAAATTTATGTTGTCTCTACAATTAAAAATGATTTAGAAAGTTTTAAAAAAAATTTTGGTGCAACATAAATATAAAATAAAAATTATTTAATATAATAGATTTAATAAATTTAATTAACTTAATTTTATGAAATGTGAAGGGATCGAATTATTTGTCCTTACTTTTTAAGCATTAATTATATCTGGTGTCACATCTATTGATTGATATAACTAATTAGCTGCTCTGTGCAGGAGCTGAGTGACATGACTGCTATTAAAGCGGAAGATATATTGAATACTCTTCAGAGCCTTGAATTGATTCAATACAGGAAAGGACAGCATGTTATTTGCGCAGATCACAAGGTCTTGGATCGCCATCTTAAAGCTGCTGGCAGAGGGGGTTTGGAGGTTGATGTTAGCAAATTGATTTGGACTCCTTATAAAGAACAGGGATGATTGTAACATTTATCCATCCAAAAAATTTGGTCTGGTGTAACCTGTGCTTGTATAGATATAGATTATAGGGTAGCGTTCCTTAGTTATTGGATACCACTTCCTTGATGTATGAGTATTAACAAAGGTGGCTTAAGTGGTCTTGAATAGATGCTGCACGTAGAGACATTGTTGAATTGTTGTGCCCTAGGTATCTGTATCAATCTGTTTCATTCTTCGTTTTCATTGGCAATTGCCAGACGAAAGATTTTGTATATTCCTTGTAGCATGGCTTCTGTCGTATTGTCTGTAAGATAACAATTTGTAAAAGGATAAAGCTATATTAGGCTTGGATAAGTGTACAAAATCCTATGAATCACCAACAAGTTTTGAATTTTAATAATGTCAGACTGATTTGGGAGTCTGGGACTTTGATACAGTAAGTTTAATTCCCCTTAGCTCAAATTTAATAGTGTCAGACTGATTTGGGATTTGGATACAGTAAGTTTAATCCCTAATGTTATACGCATGAAATAATATTATATATAAATAGTATATTTTTTTATTTTTTTTATTTTTTCTACATTTAAAAATATTTGTTTGTGGACGTAGGGAGCGTGCGCTCCCTTAACCGACACAAATCATTTCCCCTCGCAAGGTAGCAGAAAAATGGTAAGACTTTCGGCTGGGGCAGTGGTTTCTGATATGCCTTCCGCTTGTATCCTCTTTGCTTTTGGGCCGTTTTGGGTGGGTGAGCCGAGCACTTTTTAACGTGCCTTTCCGTACTGGTTGTCATTTTTACGTGCACCATTAAGCATGCATACTTCAACATGGGAGCAGGCAAAATGCCCGCACAGCAACGGGGAATAGTACCTTCCCGATTTGTCCTGCTCCTCCAGATCAGGTAAGAAATAAGGGCCCCCCAGCCTCCCAACCAGAATTGAGAAATTACAGTCAACAGATTATTTGTTACAAATTTTGTGTGCATTTCTGTAAACTTGTTTTTGGCTATCTATGTTGTAAAAATTAATTACCTAAATCCAGAATGAGATTAGTGATTACTGTCAGAGTAATTTGCTCGAGGATATTGGTCAATCCTTCCTACTCTCATTTTGCACATTTAAAAGGTGTGATTAAATAATATAAGCGTGAATTATTTATACCTTCCCTCTGTGTTACACTTATACAAATCCTCTTTCTATTTTTAAAATCCACACCAATCACTCTTGTATTTATAAATGTGTTATATATAATTTTAAATGATCAAAATTACCCTTAATTGAGTGATAAATTTACTATAATTTATCAAAAATGTCCTTATTAATTAAGTAGTAAAATTTTTTTCTCTTAAAATTTATATTTAATCCAAAATACAGAAAATTTTTCATTTTAAACATTTTACACAAAATACAAAAAATAATATTACAAACACATTTTTAATATTTTTATATTTTATAAAAAATAATAAATTATAAAGGACTCAGGTAAAAAACTTTTAACAAAGGGAATAAAAATAAAGTTTAAAAATAAATAATTTTACTGTTTAACTAAAGATATTTTTAATAATTTATAATAAATTATGTTTATATAAAGTGTATTTATAAAATATAAAAAAAATTAGAATAAAATTTTAAAATAAAAAAATTGATATAAGAACTGAAAAATAAAAAGAGATAGAAATAATTTACTAGAGTTATGTATGATGTCACCTTTAGTGTGAAACAAGCTCACTTTCACAATGCGCAAATGCAGACTTCTAAAGTTCCAGCCACAGTTCTGTAACATAGGTCCAGAATTCAACAATGCCGGCCTCGAGAGGTTTGAAGTCTGAAGTAACTTTTTTACACTATTTTGGCACATTGCGAAGCTCCAGACAAACGGCCACCTTCCTATGAAACAGTAACCCTTCTAATGTGCCAATTGCATTCCCCGTGTTAAGCAAACGATTTACTTCTTTCTTGGAAACTACATGGCGTTTTCTAGATTGCCTTTTTTCTAGGCACAAAGGAAATTTTATTTTGCTAAATTAGCAATACTAATAACAGATATCTTAGGATTTCACGGTCAATTTTGGTACAGGAGCCCAGATCTATAACCTTTTCCTGCATCACTACTGGAGGTGTTCATAATTCAGTCTGATTTGGTTTAAGGGACAACCTCAAACTAAACCAGGCTCCTATTCTTAAATTTAAGAAACCAAATTATATGAAAAGACTAAACCAATCTGCCGGTTTGATCAAATTAAGTAGGGGAACCAGGTTCAATTTTTAAAACACTCCTAATCACCACCATGTTAGATACGCCAGAGAATCAAACGACAGTGTATTTTAGGTAGTTGAGAAAGACGAATAACATCATTTACATTGTTATATGAAATTCCCATTTAAAAAAGGAAATTTGCGTGTCTCACCCATTCATTGTGGAGCTTCTCTCATCAAATACTTGTAGGCTGAAGAAGATTATGCCTTGGATGGTGAATCTGTTGAAGCTGTAAATTTTTCAATGCAACCCCACCAGACCTCCTTTTCCATAGACTATCCACTGATCTTTCTTCCTCTGATTTTTGCACCCGCTTAATTACCGGCAATGGAGGATCGATATCATCAATGCTTATAGAATTACAATTTTCATTCCTGCACCTACAAGTCCTGGCGGCGTGATCTGTTCCATTCACTGTCACTTGTCGCCTACCACCACAGCTTTAGACAGTAGGAACCGTAGCAGAAGTGGTTGTGCACAAGTTCTTGCCGGAGAAGAGCTTTTTAAGCTTGGAGTACTTGATAGCAGGGGAGGTAGACTTGGTGGTTGTGTCGTTACTTTTGGAGGTGAAGCTGAGCCTGTACGAGGTGGGGAACCCAGCTATCTTGTTGTTCCTCTTCACCTGACCCATGCAACCGATTCTAGGGGACAAGGAGTCATCGGAGATTGACTCTGCAATGTCTCTGCGCCGTGGAAGACTCACATCTCTAATAGAAGGCCTTGAACAGAGCATGGGTAGGAATGTGCCTCTTCGATGATGGATTTTCAAGTTCTGATGGTAAAATTGATAGTAACGACGATGATGATGTTCATTACCCATTTTACCCAATTCCAGTTTTGAGCTAAAGAAAAGGAGAGAGATGAAGGAGAGGAAGAGTGAAAATCGAAAGGGGGGGAGAGGGAGAGAATGGCAGAACGTGGGGGGGGGGGGGGGGGGGGGGGAAGACAAAAGCAAGGGAAGACGGAAATTGGGAAGATGTACGTCAAAGAGGATTGGCCGAGTCTTTTCGGTGTTTCCACCGCGGAGTGTGAGAGTTTGAGCTTGTCAAATACAAACTAACTGATGTGTCTTTGTAGAATAAAGAAGTAGCAACAAAACAAAATGGAAAACGTGAGATTATTGCAGAGAGAAGGGGTCTGATGGAAGACTGGTACACGCATTAAAGGGGGACCAGGAGGAGCAGGACCACTGCATTTTACTATTGGAGCTTAGCTGACTCTTCAACGCAAATATTTAATGTCAGGAAACGACCAATGAGTCCAGCTTGCAGTTGCATTTTCATTTCTTTCTCTCTGTCTTGGAGGATACGGTCTTAACCAGTTGACCATGCGTAAGTACACAAGCCACTGTTGGTAAAGTCATAGGGTGACAGACTCGCCAAAAAAAAAAAAAAGTCATAGTGTGACAGCGAGTCGAGGTGATTCGAATAATAAGAGTTTAGATATTTTAAATATATTATTTTAAAATTTATTTAAATTTATGCATAAAAATAATTTATTTAAATTAAATTTATTTATTTTAATATTCTTAATACTTTAAAAAAATTATTTTATTTATCAATTAAATAATACTTTAAAAAATCAAAAAAATCAAAAGATAACCATTTTATCAAAAAAAAAAAAAAAATCAAAGGGTGACCAACCCTTGTCTTCCCTTATGGTCTACTTTGGTAAATTGTAATGGGTTTTTTCAACTTAAAGTTTAATGTGGGAAAGTTGAGATTGGTTCTTCTGATTTTTTTATGTAATTTTTTTTAAATTTAAAAAGTAAGACTTATTTTTTTTTCTTTTTTTATTATCTCCTACAATTATTACAGGATCCATATCTAGAGAAATTGTCGCAATTTACATTTCAAGAATTTATAATAATATTTATAAATTATTTATTAAAAAATTATTGATAGAGAAAATTCAATTTATTATTTATAAATAAAGTATTTTAGAGTCTGAGTTGGCTGTCCCTTTACTTTGAAGCTAGGGTTAAACTGCCTGGGCAATTTCTTTTATGGAAGGCAAATTCAATGTAGAAGGTTGTCGGTTTTCGTAAGGAAAATTTGTAAATTTGTTTGCAAGTAGTCAAAAGAGTCAAAACGAACAATCAACAATAATGGCAACCCATATTATGAGGTGGAGCCATGCCGCTAATCCGGGAGATGCCATTATTATAATGCATATTTTACCCTAAACTATAATGTTTGTCTTTATATCGGGCCTCTACATTTATTTGTGCAACCAATTTAGCTAGATACCATAATTCATATTCAATTCATTTTTCATATGAAGCGATTATAAGTTTGATATTTATTAAAATAGTTAATTTATCATATTTTTTAATTATTTCTTAATTTATCTTAAAAGATTTATCCAAAATTATCATTATAAATTTTCATTTGTTGGATGCACCAAATATGAATAAAATGTTTCTATCAAATTTGAAATTAATGTTTTTTTAATATATTACAAATTAAAAATATAATGTAATTTACAATCAGAAAATGAGTTTTTTGGGTGTAATTACATATGAACTTTTATTTGTTAAGAAATGGTGAAAGTACATGTGTACTTTCACATCTTGAATTATGTATTTAATATAGTTTAAAATAAAATTATTAAAATTTTAAATTTTAAAAAAATAAAAAATAAATATAAAAATTATAAATAATATTATAAATATAAAAATAATATTATTCTTATTCACCAGCCGCTGCAACGTCCAGGAGTTGTGGGGTGGGTGGGCCATGATGCCGCCAATAAAAGCTTCGAGCCCATGCCGGATGTCCCACAGTAGTCAGCCTACCTGGAACACTGTGCTTCTGCCACGTAACATGTGTGAACAGTTCTTTGATAATATGTGCTATGATGAATAATAATATGTATGATGATGAACAAAGCTGTACTCATCGAAGAGCTTAGAACTCATAATATAATGTATTATTTATTAAATTTATTGAAATTTATAATTTAATTATAAAATTTAATAATTTAAATTTTATTAAATAAAATTATTTAATTATAAGAGTATTAAAATCAAATGAGTATATATGATATGTAGTAATTTTTAATAATTATTTAAATAAATAAAAATTAAAGATATGGTAATTAATATAAAATAACATGTGATAAAATTTACATTTTTTATCGATAAATATAATATAAATGTAGATCTAATTTTTCAATTTAAAATATGACAGTAAATTATCTTACATTTGAAATGTAAAATATAGTTATTTATATTTTATAATAATTTAAATATTAAATTGTTATTAATTATTTATATTATATTTTAAATTATTACTGTGCCACTCTCATTCAACTATACTATTCTACATTCAATCGTATCCATGTTAATTATTTTAACCACTTTTACAAAAATAATATGACTAAATGTAAAAAAAAAATAATGAAATAAAAGATAGCATAATAATTTTCTGTTCAGTCACATCCACATTAATTATTTTAATCACTTTTATAAAAATAATATGACTAAATGTAAAAAATTAATGAAATAAAAAAATAGCACAATAATTTTCTATTTTATTCTATAGAAACGTCTTAGTTTTTAATATTATAGTTGAATGATACTCTCATAAATAGGTATACATATTAATTAATTGACTTTTCCAATTCGATTGGTTATTGATATTAAAATTAAATAAATTAAAAATCTTAATGCACTTACACACTCATGCTATAGATTTTTTACGATAAAATTTTATTTCAACATTTTCATGTTTTGTTTAAAAAAGTATGAAATTCAACAAAATTGTGCATGTATTTTAATTACTGAATCACTTGCATTACCCACTTATTTTGCAAACCCATTAAATTATCTGGGTAAGTTCAGATCAGAAATGGAGATCAAGAAACTACACGAACTGCAGAATTAATGAAGAATCTGTAACAAATATAGATTGTTTTAAATTGGTATTAAAATAAACATTTTTCTTAAAAAGAAAAGAAAATGAAAAATCTTTGGTCGGTTTGATATCTAATTATTTTGCCGAAACACAAAGAGGGAAGGGAACCAATCACGTGTGAAGGGAATTGATCATGAACCATGATGCATGTCTTAGAGGCCGACACGCCGAGAGCGTCCGCGCGTGAGAGGCACGTGATAAACGCTTCTGGTATCCTTTGCTTGGCAGAATTCATGTAATTTATTGGACCTCTCTTTCTGGGAAATTTCTACACTGACTCTACCATGTCAATTGTAATGGAAGGCCTTCCAATGTACAATATAAAAAAAGCCATCTCTTCCATACCAAGATGTTCATGGATTTTGTTAAAGGGTTCTAAATTCAACTTTAATCAATATTTATTATCAAATTAAGAAGGAAAATGATGCTCATACAAAATGCGATTAAGAAAAATCCCACAAAAATTAATGTGTTGTTAAATCAGGGAGTTTCATGGTCTGAGTTATAGAATTTAGTATATTTAAAATTTTAAATTTTTTTTAATAAAATTTTTATAAGATTTAATTTATAAAAATAAAAAAAATGAAAATAGATTTATTTACATATAAAAAGGGTACTAAGATGGTCTAAATAAGGTTGACAATCGCTATGGCAAGTTAGAGGCACATTTTTGTCATGTTTCAGACACTTCCTCATCTGGATATTTGGCTTATTTCCGTCTTTTTGTGGCTTTGTTACTGTAGCTGTAACTTTAAGAATAAGCAAGAGAATATGGCTTCTGAAAGCAAGGTTCTGTAACATGTGCAGGAACTCCTTCACCAATCTACTTTATAACTTTTGTTTCAGGAATCGAAAAATGGAAGTTGTGGAAAAGGCCTAAAAATCAGTGGAACGTGCCCCCGCCAAAGAAAGGTAGGAAAGCTTTAAACACTGGAGGACAGCCCAAGGAAAGCGAACTTAAAAAAGCCCCAGGAAAAGTGCCCGTATAATAAGCAACACTTACTGATAAAGTTAACAGCGAAGTAAACCGGACATGGAAAGGGCAATAACTGGCCGGTGATCCTACTTAAACAGTTGAACAGCTATGGCCAAAGATTGTCTTCAAACAGGAGACATGTGTGCTGTGATCCCTCTCTGCAAAGCTACATGTACGTTAAACTATTCAAGGTGTTCAATTGAGTAATAATATTTATATATAAATTTTGTATATTGACTAAATACACTCTTTGTATTCTCCATATTTTCTCTTCCACAAATTCATTCTCTTAGTACGTGACGTGCACCTCACATATTTTGTTAGAATCATATTTTTAACTTTATTCATATCTTATATTTTAAAAAAAAATAATAAAATAATTTATTTTATTTTAATTTTTCTATAAGGGACGTATTCCATCATATAGATTTAAAAATATATCCCCATCATTTCCACATTTTTCAGTTAAATTCATTACTGTACTAAATGTACGTACGTTTTTGGGTAATATGTGCATATTGTGTAAGGAGAAGCTTGCCTGCAAGTTGGTCTTCCCAGCTTATAGATTGGTCAGACAAAGCCAAGTCCAAATTTTAAACAAATGTTTCCATATCTTTTCTACTTATACTTTTGTATATAAGTCTTTTGAGTAATTAAATTTTATAATTTAATTTATAAAATTTAATTATATCAGCAAGTTGGTCTTCCCAGATTATAAATTGGTGAGACAAAGGCAAGTCTAAATTTGAAACAAATGTTTTCAAATCTTTTTTATTTATATTTTTGTATGTAAACATTTAGATAAATTAGATTTTATAATTTAATTTATAAAATTTAATAAATTTAATAATATAAATTTTATTAAATAAAAATTATATAAAAATAAAAATATAAAAAAATAACTGAATTTTAAATGGCCAAAAACCTGAAACTCCTGCTGAACTAAGGCACCATAAAGTAAATTTTCTTCGCACACAAATATTAGTTAATATATGTAGTTTATAAAGAGGGTGGCAACTGGTGAGGCTCCATGCCTGCACGATACTTGCATTATTAAGTGAATAAAGCCAAGTAAAAGAATATAAGAGGAAAGAGACAAGGCAGTGGTGCTACCCTCCGCTGTCAAAAAAGCATAAGCTGATTTGTTCATATGGTAGACAAGATTTAACATACCTATTCCAATCAAGCTCCATATCAGTTTAAACATGGAAAAGAAACAACTCATTAAAAGCGATTATGTCCCTTCACTCAAGGATTGGATTATGACATTCACAGTTACTGTATCTTTCTTGCTCTTTTTTCCAGATTCATACATTTTTACATAATTTTCACCAAGATAACTTACATCGAAATAGAAGAAAGTTCAGACAGATAAGCAATCGGCGCAGAGGAGGAGAAGTCTTGTCTGGCTTTGCAAGGAGACAACATTTCCAGCTAACATAAAATACTAACCCCTTTTACAGAGAACATGAACATATAATATACACTGCACATGCCGTTAAGGATTAATGAAACTAAAGCATCTTTACAAAGTTACAAACATCATTTTTTCATCTACTGCAAAATTAAATGCCACTGACTTGTTCTTACGAACTTTCCCATGCTCTTCTCAAATCTGAGAATACGTTCAGATGGCATGAAGGTCCATCTACCATAAGGAAAGCCAAGGTAGCCACCACAGAATGGCAGATATAAGATAATTTTACACGAAAAAGAGAAAGTAGAAAATAAAGGGATATGATAAAGGAAAAAGAAACAAGAACAAGATTGTTGCTAGCTCCTATCAGTTAGAGGATTCTACAGTGCCCTCATCCTGAGGTGCAACTGCTTCTTCCTGTTGCAGATCAGATTCTGAATTTTTCTCCTCAATAACCGAAACTCTCTCCGAACTGTCCTCCGTCCTATCAGTTGATTCTGGATATGGCAGACTACATTCAAGATTTTTCTCCTCAACAACTGGAAATCTATGTGTACTATCCTCTGTCCTATCAGTAGATTTGTCTGACTTATCAGCTCCATCTGAAGACTCTATTGCGGTTTCAGCGTGGTCTTGGACTTCATATTTTGGATTGCTTGGAGGATGAGATGTAGGAGAGATACCTAAGCCTTTGGAAAGACAAACGTACTTGAAAACAAGATGTTTGTAATTATTTAGCAGGTCTTCCACGTCCTTGACTGTCAAGTCACCAGCATTAGCAAACAAATAGGGATACTCCTTGAAAACTTCATTCACCCAATTGTCCTTTAAAAGTAAACTAGCTCCTCTATTCTCCAAATCCGAGAGGGATGGAACTTTTGTCATAGGTAACTGATCCACAAAACTTACATTTTTACTGTCAGATTTTGCTTCAGATGTAGTTTGTAATGCAGGGTCCATATTATCATTCAACGTTTTATTCTTTTGCTTAATGGGATCGCCTCTTGATAGGAGTCCTGAATTTTGATCAGGTAAAGTGGAGTGATCATGCACGTCAGTTGAAAGCCCAGAAAGGAGGGCACGGGCAAATTCCATGTTTCTCTCAAAATCCGTTTCATCCATTGAAAGGGCTTTTGCGCCAATATTTGAGATGAAGGACTCAGCAGAGAGCATGTTTGTAAAAAAATATGCTGCTTCTGCAACCAATCGAGATTGACGTCTGAATCTTTGTATGTACAGTAGATTTGAGTGCAATTGAGGAGGATTTGCCTATACATATCATCAATGGAAGAACTTTTGTTGGACTGTGAAGTGATAATCTAAGTATTTCCACAGTAAAATGGTACCCGGTAAGAGAAAAATAATGAGAATGTTAGGTCATCACGAGACAATCAGCTATTTAAGAAAATGATAACACAATACACTGTTGTATTTCAAGTTTCTCACAGCAATCTGGAAACTTGTCCAATTTCATCATTCTTGAGTTTTGAGCACAAAACAAATTAGACAACTTTGATAGAAAATGTTTCAAAAGAAAATGACCATAACTCTGCACCCATGGGCAGTTCAGAGAACAAGTAACATTGTACAACCAATATCAAAGAAATTATATCATGCTAATTCATGGACAATATAAACCATCCCATGACATATGTTATATTCACTAATAATTCACTAACACAACGTGATATTTCAAGACCACTTTTAACTCCTGTCTCATGACAGAAAATTACAAGTGACTTTTACAAAACTTCATGATGTTACAAGCTATATTAGTATAGAGGTTAGTGCATATAATAAAAAGTTAAAAGCCGAAGAGATATACTGCATGCAAAAGTGCATATTTATAAGTCAAATTTAGTAGCCTTAGTGCCAACCGTTGTGAAAAAGTCTGACCTAAATTTTTGGAAATGGAGAAATAAACCCAAGATGTACCCTAATCCAGCCATGATGGGGAACTTTTGTCACTCTGTATATATGGCATTGCACATTTTAATTTTTGCATTTTCAACCTTGGCATTCTTTAGGCGAAGAACCTTTCATTACACTCACCACTATGGCATGCATAAGCTCTCAACCTAGGCTTTTCTACCTTTAGGCTAGTAAGGGACAAAGTATGATTAACCTTCGTGAGACTTCTAGTCTATGTGCAAGTGCATGAATATTCTTGCTCAAATTGTTTCCTGGCTCTATAGAAAGCATATTCACACAAAACTTGGTTATGATCCCAGCCCTCAATGTGTTCATCTTATTGGTTTTATAAAAAAAATGTTTTTCTTTTTTCTTAATCAGCATATTTTTTAAAAGAAGGAAACAGCACAGCCATAGCATACAATTAAAGTAAAAGGGTGACTTGAAGAGAGGAGCTAATTTAGAAAATGGCATGCATAAAGACTTTAAAATGTTATTGATTATCTCAGCAAGAAAGAAAAATGAATGAGCACAAACTATCAAGAACAGAAGGAACTATGACAAGACATATATTACATTACACAAAGCAAAGAGCTGAGGTAATAAATAACATTTTAAATTTTTAACAAGTCAAGCAAAATACTGCAAAGCTACACATTAAAGATGAAGATTGAGAAATTTCTTAAAATATATAGCAGTTATCCCCAATTAAAAGGATGATATCACATATTACTTATATATCAAATTACAAATAAAACTAGAATGATATACCCTGTATTTAAAACTTTCCCATTTCACAATATCAAATTCACCAAACGGCCAAGAAAATTATATGATTTTATCTGGTTGAGTTCACAAAAACTACCAGCATGGACCAGATGATAAAGGTAAGCTTGACTTTGGGTTTAACTGCGATATGTGAAACTAGATGCTTTAACACTTTTAGCTTTTACTAAAAAGGATACTTGGCTTTAAACCCAGAAAAGAAAGAAAGAAAAAAAAAGAAAAGACCCTGAAAATGTAGCATTTGATTTAGACTGCAGGAAGCAAACATTATACTATAGTTACAGCAAAAAGTACAAACAAATCATGCAGGCATGTAATTTATGATGAGCTGTTGAGATTACCTTTAAAGTGACATAAATTAGCACAGGAAGAAATTCATCAGCTCCTGGAGGATTCTCATTTGAAGCAATGGAAGCATTAAGCAGCAAGTTATTGATAACCTTACAACAATTTAGGATACACACAAGTTTGTCTCTGGGTGCCTTGTGCATATTGATCTTCTGCAATTCTTTTTGTGCGAGCTGCCACCATCAGAATATAAGTGAAAAGTTCAAGATTTAAAAGAAGGATATTTAGAGGGAAAATCATAAATAAGTTTAATTGTGCAGAGATATTGACAGAATATTATAAACAAGTCAAAATTGTATCTTCAGTTGCCAAAGCTTTAATTAAAACACAAGGTAGGAAGGATTCTTATCAGCGATACTTGCACCAAACTGACAAATTCAGTATACACTAATACGATGAGGAATAAATGAACTTTGAATTAGCACACACAAAAAATCTGGGGAATGGTCCCCCCCCCCCCCCCCCCCCCCAAAGAAGTTAGTTTATACAAGCAATAAATATGGTCCTATCCACACTGAAGGATCCCAGCATCATCATAAAAAAAGAATTTATCAAGAGAAAGAAGAGGAGTACTTGGAAGGAGAACTAGAAATCCTCCTCATGAACTAAAACAAGATAACAAAAGAAAATCATCTTAAAAACACGCTCCAATCTTCCTAAGTTACAAACTAGTAAAATCCTATTATTTGCTCTTCAGAATAAAGCATCAGCCCAATGTATAAGCAAAAATTTAAGATCCAAAAGAGCATCATCAGATTATCAGTGATTACTAGCCAGAGTTATGAGATCATTATAAGGTATGCATATATTTATAAGCAGTCAATTTAAATTCATTTAGTTTCACCAGCACACAATTATGATCCACAGAAAATTTATAATAAACTGGAATGATAAAAGACAAATGTTGCTAAGCAATGATAAGGGCCCAAGGACATATCAAACAGGAATGGTTCTGAGAGAAGGGAAGAGCCAATAACACCCATCAAACTTTATAAACTACCAAACAACAACGTATCTGGAATCATTTAAGTTCATTAGATGTGTCCATGAACCACTGCACTTAAAGGCTGCAATTGTCGAGTAAGACCAATTATGGTGCAGCCAATAAAATGTCAGCAAAACATAAATGATCATGTACCATGCGCAAAGTGCAATTCCAAGAGTAGAGTTGCCTGGGATATATTAGAAAACATAGTCTAAGGAGCTCAAGTCCCGTGTCAAAGAACAGCAAATTCTTAGCCTGATAGCAGATGGCTCAAACTTGGATTTTAATCATGTATTCATCAACAAGTGTAATTATGCACAAAATGCCATAGCAAAAGTGTTCAGTTGAATGTGGAAGAAATAGGCAGCATCTCATATCTATGTTGGTAGTGATGTTAATTGTCTATTCTAAGTATCTTGGGTTAAAGTATGATGACAAGGGAACTTGATTTCGGCTGTACTAACTGTGTACAAAGATAAGTCCCCGCCTGTTTAGCTATATACTCACCAACCATGATGTTTCATTCTGAAAGGTTGGCTTGATATCCAGATTTTCTGGTCGAATAAACTGTTGAATCAAAGCCATCTTTTCAGAAAGTTGGTCATCAAGCTTTACATCATCTGGAAGTGAAGCAAATACACGGGTAAATAACTTCGTCATGACATACTTCTCCAGCCCCTGTACGTGGGTGAAACCCAGAGGAAAAGAAATCAACGAATATAGAAAGCAAAAAATAGTAGTAACTCATTAGATAAGGAGAAGAATATAGAACATTGTTTTCTGAGTTAAAATAAAGTACATAGATGCACAACAACATAATCATTAAGTTTCAGTTCTCTAGCTTAAAAACTTCATGTCAAAACCCAGAAAATGCACTTGAACCTCTAAACTTATTTAAATGGTATAGCTGCCACGTTTAATTCAACCAAAGAAAATAAGCAACAAAATAAGTTATTCTTAAAATTACTTTCTTTGTGGAAATTCAAGGTTGGGTATTAAATCTAAATCGGCAGAAAGAACATATATATGAACTATTAGCAAAATACAGGTATCCATGAATATTCATGAGTCTTGAACTTACCTACTTCTTTTAGACACTTGTCAACTACAATATAAATACTATGCACCATAGAATCCTAGAACACAATGGATGACAGGCCATATTGTATAACATATAGTAATAATGAAGATAAGAAAGCACAGTTAAAGAGAAACTCACTTCACCGGCACTCTCCAGCTCCTCCTCGGAGCAGCCGGCCCAGAGTGGATGAGCCCTGAAAGCTGCTTCCATTTTAGCAAGGAACTCTTGTACGGCGGCACTGTCCCTCTCTGGATCAGGAGCATTATTTGAAAATGACACAATAAAGCTGCAATATGGAAATTGCCATATCCAATAAATTTTACTTTATTAAATCTGATAAAAAGGTAATTTTTTAATAGTTCTAAGAAAAAATATCCATACCAAATTGGGTGTCATATGTCGCAATTATATTATATGTTAATTAAACCGACATGTTTCTGATTACAGCTCGAAGCTTATAAACCTCTGAGAACCCATCAAGTCAAATTTTAGCTAAAGCAACATTTTGTAGAATCCAATAATAGCTTTGGCAAGAACAGTTGGAAGTAAACAAATAACTTCGAAAATGTAACCACATCTAAAAATATTCCTGGATTACCAACAAAAGGATCAACCGCTTAACTGAGAACTCAGAAAAATAAAAACCAGAATATAGTACCAATGAAGATATAATCTTAACAGTAATAAAATAAAGTAGGACCTTTTGATTGCTTTGACGAATTCAGCGGCGGAGGGCTGGCGCATGCGCTCTAGGAAGTCGTGTAAGCCCAAGAAAACGTCGGCGTTTTCCATTGCTCCGCCACGTTCGTCTGAGCTTAACTGGGAGAATCAAGCGGCGCTACTTGGAAGTATCAGCTTTGTAGAAGGGGTTGACACCAGGTCAAGGGGTCCGTCCCGGCAGATATATATTATAATTATAATATTTATGATTATGACATCAATAAAGTTCAGCTTCGCAAAATTTTGCATTTCCCATTATTCATTTTATTATATTATGATATTAAATAACAGTGGGATTATGATGATTTTCTTATTTCTTTATTTTATTATTAAATTTATTTATATGTTTTATTTTTAATAAATTTTAATTTTTTTTATTTTTTCTTAGTACATTCTTAATTTCAGATACTAAAATTAAAAAATTTTAATCCTCTCAAAAAAAAATTAATTTTTTATAAAAAATTTATAATGAAAAAGGCTGTTCTATATAAAGATTAGGTCATACTGATCGTTTCAACAAGGACCGACTTTTGTTTTAACAATGACATGCGAATGCACATGATTATATTTTACAATTTTGTATTTTATATATCATATTAATAATTAAAATTTTTTAAAAAATTTAATATTTTTTGAAATTAATTTTGAGGGTTGAAAGAATTAAATTTTCAACCAAAAGTAGAAATGAATTTCATAATGTTATAATTTTATTAAGGATGATATTTTTCTTTTCATTTCATTAAATTAAACTTCTGGATAAATAAAAAAATGTTAACAAAATGGTTATTATAAGGACGAGTTTGCAACCAAATATACCAGTTATTTATGAAAAATATTGCATGTGAAAAGGTACTTATTAATATTTTATGGAGCAACAAAACTATATTATTATTTGATTATAACATTTCGGTTCCTTTTTACACCAAAAACTTTTTTTTTTTTACAGAATATGGAACTATTACTATAACCCATAAAAAGTGTCACTATTGAGCTGCTGTAAAAAAAAAGAAAAGTGTCACTATTAAGTGAAATCTCTTGAAAAAAAAAAAACAATTGTTTTAGTGAATCAAATGTAATAGTAGATTTTAATTGGCTAATACTACTAATTTGGTTTATATATCTCTTTTATCTCAAAGTGAATTTCATCAATTTTTTATATTGTAGATCATAATTTTGAATTTTTATTTTTCAATATGTATGATAATGACAGAAATTTATTTAAAAAAACAATTGAAGACTAGGCTACACTAGTAAAATTTTGAAAATAGAATTGAACTCAATATCCAAACATAAAATTTATGATTCTTAACAAATTTCAACGTTCTGAATCTAAATTCTTTTATCTAGAATCAAACAAAATGTAAAATTTTTTTGACATAATTCCCCCTATCAAGGATACGATTTGTTTGGAGTACAAAATAATAAGTTCAAATGAACTCAAAATTATAATTCTCTCTTAATTTTTTACAAGATGCAAATACAAAACTTATGATACTGGCTAATTTTAATTCTAATAAAACTGAAATTGGAATTATAATTCCGAAAATATTATCAAGGATCAAACGGGAACGTATTAAACTTTGGAAATATGTGAAAAAATCATATTACATTGAGCATATCAGCAAAACTATCAATAACTTGTCTTTCACTACTCAGAACAAAACATAAAGCCCATCTCACACTACTAAATCCAAGACAATTCTATCAGTAAGGGAAGAACTTGAGCAAGAATAAAGCAGGCCAATGTTGACACAACACCGAGTACAATTGCCATTTCCTTCCACACAGAAACATAAGAAAGGAAGGAAGGGAAGAGAGATCTGTATCCTTAAATCCACATTGGTGCTATTGCTGACTTGAATGAACAGTTTCCATGCAAATGATCAACCAGCTTTGCTTACCAGCCTTAAATGGCTCATAAAATCTTCCATGTCATTTCTATGAGCAGAGGTTTCTAACTCAACTCTGAAATCTGCCTTTGTTCGCGCTGCAATTAAACAATCAGTACCTCTTCCAACAAGGAAAAACCCTCTTCCATTTGATCAACTTAAATTAAAGCACTCCAAACAGCTCCATCTCCTTCACCACACTTTGAGTGGACATATTTAATCTTCTCCACTGATTTGCATATTCCACTGCAGCTCCAATCAAAGGACGCAACACATATGTTGCCCGCCTGCGCCTTCCACTCACAGTCTGCAGGAGCATTAATCTTAAATGAGAACCACACAACCAAAAGAGGGGGACGCATGGAGAGGGATCAGAAACTAAGAAGAACATCAAGATTATTTTTCAATTCTACAGTAATGAATGCTAAGGGTATGCAGATGCTATTGAGCATTCTGATTACATACAGCTTTCCAACCTTAGGCAACTTTTATTAACGAAAAGTTGACGAGATGTTAAGAGCCACATAAGAAGGGAATTTGGGGTTAGCAATCAGGAGGTGATCATTTAGTGACACCAAATTGACAGAAGTTTAGTAGTCCTTAAAACAATATGATCTCAGTTCTCCGACTAAGAGAGACATTTAAGTAGACTATGTTTGCTAGTAACACAATTCAATAAACCATACCTGGAGGAGTCCCACAGCACATGTTGCGGTCATCAATGTGCTCAACTTCAAGACCAATGAACCATGAACCAAGTGAGACATCTTCATTAGCATACTTATGCAAGATTGGCCTGCAGTCACAATTAGAACCTCTTTCAAATTTCGGTCATGTAGAAAGAGTATGCCAAGCAGACATCAAATCCTTGCTGGTTGTTTGCAACAAGAGCAGATCCATAGGCTGAGATCCCTTAAAATATTCAGAAACTTAACCAAATAATGCAAACTTTTTTCTTTTAATATAACCAGCAGAATTATCATTCTCAAATTCAAGCATTAGTTTCACATTCAAAAAAATGTATGAAGCCACAAATCTATGAACTAGACCATAGATCATCTTATTATTCCAGCACAAAATATGAACTATTAAACAAAATGAACATGTATATCACTCAGATATATGAATATAACTGATCAATTACTTCATGGAAAACCATATCCTTACTGGTTGATGGAAATGTAAGTGGCCAGATCTTTAGAGATTGCATATATCTGCCCGGTAGCATGCCGGAAGTATTTGTTTCCCTCTTCTCCAAACTTCCAGAATTCAGGTTCATGATACTTAACATCCCTGGATATACATAAACCATTTCAAAAGATCAATTACAAAGCCATTATGTGGCATAAAAGGGGAATAGCTTCATTATAGTAGAAAAAATAAGTTCAGTGGAATTACTTTCTAGAAAGAACAGGTCCAGATTTCATACACCCAATGTACACCCTGGGTTTAGAGCGATGCCGAGCAAGAGTTGTTGCCAGGACACCTAAGTAGAAATACATGTTAGGATAAACCTTACTTTTGAAGAAAATGGGATAGAGGAAAGTGGTAAAGGAAGACAGCGCATACCTAAATTGACATGGACGTCATCATCCACCTTAACATAGAAATCAGCATCCCATTTTGCAACTGCAGTTGAAAAGAAAATCTTTGTCTTTGCAGACAGTTCATGATACCCTTCAACATGTTCCTATATAATAATAAAAAACATATAAGATCATAATCATGCTAAATGTCCCAATTTTTTTTCATACAAGAAATTATTCTAACATCTCTTACCAGCCGAAGGAAATCCTTGTGATGGGCTTCTTCCAAATCAATAGCTCTATCCAGAATGCTGTTGGAAGTCGCACTAACATCATGGCAATATCACCCATGTCAGCTTCATAAAGTACAAATTTGAAACCCATGTAAATATTATACATTTCCAGATATAGTAATATTGAGAGAATATGTTGTGGTGGGTTGAAAAGAATACTGATTTGGAAAACTAAATCGGCACATTCCTAAGGTGAATTCAGAGTTCCCCCATGTTATATGCAATATTTCTTGGCACTGGTAATAAAAGCCCGCTTCACTGCTTGCACTGAGCTAGATCGCATAGTCACATGTATCATATAAGGTAAATACATTCAATTATTTACAAGTACCCTTCTGATTTCATAACTCTAAGTTTAAATCCATTTCACGTGATTGTTGAACAACTAAGACCTCCTAACTACAATGGTATAATTAATGATAATTATATGCCCCAATATCACAAATTTACAAATATCTCAAGAGATACTAAAATCCAATACTTGTGGCCAATGGTAAGGATTCAAAAAGAAGCAATGATTTTAGGAAACAAGTCAAGTGACTAATCCTCAGTTGATTATGTCTTACTGGTTTGAAGTAGCTCCTTTTCTGGATCTAGCAATCATGTAGGCTCGGTAATAGTGACAACTTAGTTAAAGCAAACGGGAAGGTTCTGAATTAATTGGTTCTTTAATATGTAAATGCGTGGCAATTGAACTCCAAAGTGTCATAATTATTTGGTCATCATAGTAGCAGAAATAGTGAATACACTTGTTCCACTGAACAAAAGAAACTTCTTATAGCTCTAAACTGTACCCATAAAATTTTTGAAGACCTTGGCATCATGCCAATTACTCTAAAGTGACTTAAAAGATTCCTCCAGAACCAATAAAGTAGATTGATGAAACACTACTGATCATTCTTATTTGCAAAATATGCCCAAATTCTGTCCTAAATCGAAATATAGTTGACACCCATGGTCTGCAATCAGATTCAGAACCATACTGGTAAATTACCTGTGGCCAATCATGAATCTGACGACGACACCCTTCTCGCGTTCCAACTGAAGAAGTTGTTCCCCTGATCAAAAGGCAACGGAGCAAAATGATTAGTAATCGATACATCATCGTTCAGATTAAACAATTTTCACTAGAATTAGGGTACCTTGAGGCATCCAAGTCTCTCTAACTGAATCACGCCGCCTCCTGCTGCTGAAAGCTGTGTTAATGCCAATTACTATAAATACCTTCTTCCTGGGTGGGCCTTCACCAGAAAGCTCCGAGGTGGTAGCGGACCCATCCGAGATCCCCATTTCTCGAGTACTTCTAGCTGCCGCTAATTCCATCTGGAGCATCGAAACTTGCTTGTCTAGAGATCTGGCATGCCTCCGGTGAATTGAAAACAGCAATTATTCAACAAACACTAAAATTTGCAAACCAAATCTAGCAAAAAGGAGACGGATTTTAGCTAGCACTCACTGAATAGCTTCATGGGTTTTGTAAACTTCGTTGATAACATCCTTATCCTGCACAGGCTTCTAATATTCCAACAGTAGGAAACAAGACTTTCAGAATCAAGCACTCTGAAAATGTAATTAAAAAAATTTACAATACATTAGCATGCCTTTTTAGTAGCGCAATCCTCTGAGACCACTTGCAGTTCTTGTTCATGCCGATGCTGCGAAATAAACAGACCGTTTGATTCGGGTGGTTCCCACATTCTGCAACAACGATGACTTCTTGTCATAAATCACAATCTCATAGACCACCCAAAAAATATGTTTTTGCCAAAAGCGAACCGTAAACAAAACGGAAGCACTCAGTTTTCGAATTTATTTCATCCAAAAGACAGAAAGCGAAAAGCAATCCAAATCCAGAGCTTGAAAAATTCAAAAAGAAGATACAGAGTGAGGAGGAGACCTCCTTGTGATGAGCATGCCAAGGAGGAAGAAAAAGACAGAGAAAATGGGAACCCATTTTGCAGAGATTTTGCTAGAGTTACGATTCTTCATGTTATGCATCTTGACTCTTGAGAGGCTAGCTCTGGGTCTGTGTCAAAGGTCGAAAGAAAGAGAGAGGTGCGGGAGCTAGCTGGGAATGTCGGAAGAGGAATAGACTATTTAATTCCAACGACATAAAACGCATGTCGGGGAATAAATAGCTGAATTTATAGTTATTGATATTTGGGCTGCAAAAACTGGTTTGCACAGGCGTTGTTTTGTCCCGTCAAAGGTTAGGCCAAGTTTTTGTGCGACTTTGCGTCTTGTGAGAAATGGCGTCGCTCGCCAGTCACGCCATAAGTTCAGATTTGTGTTCGTCCCCATAACGATGCGACATTTGGACGGGGCTTTTGAATGTTATTTTAACTATACAAACTGATTTTGCCACTTGAATCTCCCAAGTTTCTTAACTTCATTTTGCTTCCAATATTCGTTTGAGAGTTTTATTCTTTAGATTATTTATATATATATTTTATCAAAAAAAGATTAATTAAATATTTTTAAGTTTTTTATATATTAAATTTAAACTTAAAATTTTAAATACCTTTAATAATTTTTCACTCATCTAATTATAATAAAATTAAAAAAAGGCAAATTAGAAGTCAACTTGTAATTGCGGATAGGCATCAATGGATGATTTGTTTGATTAAAGAAAGTTTGAAAGGAGGTGGGCTCTTCCAAGCTTCCCTCTAAGCGAATGGAAATTAAGTGTGGTTTGCCGTACCATTTTTTTTCTTTTTTGGGATGGCGACCAGAGCTTATTTGGTCTAAATACCATCGCCTTCGTGGAAAGTCTCCTAGCGACTCAACCATTCAAATCTCCTGTTATGCAAGTCACGTCAGTCATATAATTTAAGATGCCATAAACTGTCTTGTAATATGCATATTAAATCAATAAACAAAATAATAAGTTTAAAATTACCTATGAAATCAAACAATTGTTTGAAATTACCTAATATGCACATTAGGTTGACATGTAAAGCATCCTCTTAAATTTAGGATTATTTTAAATAACCTTTTTATGATTTTAATTTTTATATAAAAATTTTTAAACAAATAAAATATTATGATATATTCCGTTCATTTACTTTTTTATCTAAACAATTATAAAAAACTTAAAAAAGCGATCAAACCTTAAATTCATCAATTAAAAAATTCTTATAACACCCTTAAAAAAATTGAAACTTTTAGAAGTAATTATTTGTAACCGGCAAAAATTTAAGAAGGGTTCATTACAATTTATATAAATGTTACAAAGAGTCTCATGAAATTAATAATAGAGTATAATAAGAGTATTTACATTAATCAACTTGAAGTTTGATTACTTTTTTATGATTTTTGTCGTTGTTTAAATGAAAAAATAAATAAATATGGTACATTATAATATTTTATAAATTTAAAAAATGTTGTGTAAAAATTAAAAATATAGAAATATTATTTACATATAAAAAATTATATACATTTTAGCATTAAATATTTATTGTCTTTTAAACCTTTTTCTTTCTTTTTCTTTTTTTCGTTGTAATGCAATACTTTAAGGTGTCATGATTAGCAGCGGTGCTTTATTCCTTAGCGAAGAAGCCATGCCATGGCCCTCGCAAAGTTTTTAAGGTTATCAAACGCTTTACATGTATCATTATCATTATTCAAAAAAAAAAAAAAAGCGATTATGTATTATTTTGTGACCCTTTTAATCTTTTCATTGTAGTTTGTACCCGGGAATGATCCAAGTTCTATAGATCCGTTGATTAAATAAATCATTATGATAAACTTAGATTCATGTAAGTTGCTTTATCAGTTGGATAGGACATCGGCATGGCCTGCGCAATGTGTGGGGTATCAACATCATTCCCAGCATCTAGAACGGACCATGGACAAACTGCCATGTGGAAACGTATCAAATAATGTTCTATTTAAACACACAAAAACAATGCTCTATTTAAAATCAAAGTGGTCAAAGTTTCTAGAGAAAATTTAAATTGGGTGGCTGATTTAATATTTATTTAAAAAGTCTGAGACAATGATTAAATTAACATGTGTTCATGTTTATTTATGTCATAGACTTTTCTAATTTTATCTTTTATTTAATATCATATTTATATCTATTTTCATCAACAAAATTACTATATCTATAATTTTAGCCGCTTTGGGCCCATGGTCTAGTGAACGCGGTGGGTTGGCAGAGTTAATGGGCTTTTAAGGCAACTTTTGAAAGGCCCTGTTCCCAGCCGCCCTTCTGAAGAGGTCGACATTGTTAAAATGAATCTGACCCATATATCAGGGTAGGTAGGATATATATTTTATTGACTCAAAAAAGAATTTTATAATTTATTAGTTATTATAAGGATAAAGTAAATTAATGTATTTTTTTATATAAAAAATATATTAATTTATGACCTAAACATCTAGTTTATGTAATCATATCTAATGCTTCTATCTCCAGACTCATCAATTTAATTTTATATTTTTCTTTTTTTTTCTTACAGTTATTAAACTCATTATGTAATCAAAAAATATATATATGTATATATTAATTTATAAATCAGGACAAACAACTCCGTATTGACAGCTTTAGTCACAACGTCAATATTGTGAAATTATTAATAGATTAACGCAATGGAAACTCAAATTAGCAAAATTTCTATTTTGCTCATACTGCTCCTCCTCTGGAGGAGAGGAATGTTAATTATTTATTGAACTTAGTAAATCATATATTTAAAAGAATAAAATAAAAATAAAAATTATTTAAAAATTATTATTAAAAAATTAATAATTATAATTATTTACAATTTATAAATTATAATCTATTTATTTATATTTAATAATAATTATTATTATTAATTTTTTATTAATAATTATTCTCTTATATTTTATTTTTTAAAATATACTTTATACTTTAAAATATCCAAATCTTATATATTAGAGCATTGTGGAAGGAAAAGGCGCACAAGGCAGACAATGGCGATGTGATATTAGTTGCCAACAACTTAAATATGCTATCATGATCTCGGTTTATATGTGGTTTTTTGAAGGAAATTTTCAGCTTATACATGAATATCGAATTCAGTGGCTTTCAAGCTCTTTGTGCTATACTGAGAAGGTCTAAAGAGAAAGGTACCAGACTAGTTAGTACTCTTTTGTGAAGTTATATACATGGGAATTGAGAAATATTTGAAATTGGAATATATGTCGATTATGGATGTCCTTCAGCAGTATATTTTTCTACTCGAATCCTATTTGACTGAAATTTTTTTAGTTTAGTCGTTATGTTGTGAAATCTGGCCTGCAATTTGTGGACACTGAAAAATTGCTAGAGTTGATATTAGTTAGTCCGTCGTGGTTATTAGTATGACTAAATTAGAAGTGTTGCTCTGTTTATACCAATGATTTTGTTGTTTTTATAATTAAAATTTTATTTTAAAAATTTAAATTATTTAATTTATTAAATTTTATAACTTAGATACAAGACTCCACAAATTTAATAATAAATTTACTCTTTATAAAAATTAAGTTTTATATGTTATATGAGAAGTCTTCTACTCTTGTGCCAATATCCACTCTTTATTTTTTTTTATTTGTTGGTATTTGAAAGAGGCAAAACGCCCAAACAAAGCAAGAAACTGCAAGAAGGAAACAGATCTATCCCATCTCACCCCTGTGAGATCGGCTAAGAACAGAGAAGTAAGACGCAGAGGCATGCCTTTCACTAGTTGAAATCCTTCTACATCCAACACTGCATGATTAGCCATGAAGACAGCACAAGCATTACCCTCCAGGAACACACGAGAGAAAAGGACGCACCATTCCTGCTTACATCAGGCTCGAATACGAGTCACCAGGATGATTCTCGAGCTTCATCATCTCTGTCGGTGAGAATAGTGATCACCGCTTTAGAGTCATTTTCCACGATTAACTTCCGGTATCCCAGCATCCATGCCGTCTCTAGTGTTAAAATAGTTTGCAAGAGTAGCGGAAAAAAAATTACATAAATAGTAATAAATGATTAAAATCAAATTATAATGTATAAATTATAATATATAAAATAATTTAAATTAAATTATTAAATTAAAAGTCAATAAAAAAATTGTATGAACATTTTGAAATCTTGAATTAAAAAATATTAATAAATAAATTTAATTTTTAATATTTATAAAAATAATTGTTATAATAGATATCATGTTAATTAAAAATAAACAGTTAAAAATTAATAATTACATTTATTGAAAGTAATGAATCATCTATTGTGAAGAGATAATTATATTTTTTAAAAGTTTGATAAATATATTTATTTAAAAATATATTTTTATATTTATAAATTAAAAATTTTAAATTATTTTTTACACCTCATTCATCTTTTTTAATAAATATTTTAAAAATTTTATTATATCATGTGATAACTTATTTTATATATAAAAATAATATTATATTTAAGACATTATAATTTTATATCTAAAAATTATAAATTTATTGTCTTGGTATACCTATTTCCAAACATCTAGACCTTAAAGGGTAACCCAAAGCCCCGCCTGGACTACCGTGCACACCCCAATACTGTAGCAGAAGCTCTCTAACCATTGTGCTTCACTCCCTCAAAAGCACAACTCCGCAACCCGCTCTACCCGCGTTTCCCTTCACCGCTCCATCTAAATTCACCATCGCCCATCCTGGGGGAGGGCAATATCCACTCTTAACAGTGAAAAAGGCTGCTAAAGTAAAATTTTATGGAAATTTCTTATAATATAGATGAACCATATATTTATGGTATTGGTTGAAAAGCCGTCTGTATCATGTACAGGTGATGTTAAAGGCTGCTTGCCATCATCTATGTTCAAAACCTAATATTCTTTACCACTTCTAATTATATCAGGGATTACAGATAAGATCATATCCAAACATGGATTAAAGTAGCTTTGCACGATTACTTTATATCTTGATAGAAAATTCAACCGTGGTTTGGATGATTAGAAATCACAACTTTATCTTCCTTTGTTTTATTTGTGGTTTGTGAATACATGGAGATTGGTTATTCAATCCTTACGTATTTGGCCGTTTGGTTTTTGCTATGGAAAGCAGCTAAGCTTTTCACCAACCAAGAAAGAAGACACAGCTCCATAAATGAACAGCTTCTGATCTACGGTATAGTTTTATATCTTGATAGAAAATTCAACCGTGGTTTGGATGATTAGAAATCACAACTTTATCTTCCTTTGTTTTATTTGTGGTTTGTGAATACATGGAGATTGGTTATTCAATCCTTACGTATTTGGCCGTTTGGTTTTTGCTATGGAAAGCAGCTAAGCTTTTCACCAACCAAGAAAGAAGACACAGCTCCATAAATGAACAGCTTCTGATCTACGGTATAGTCTATAGAGTCACAGCCATTGTCATTGACACTTCATTTGAATCAAGGGGTACTAAGGTGTGGATAAAAAAAGTGGCGATATATGTACGGATATTACGGTACATTTTTTTTATAATATATCTTGCTTTCAGTTTTATATTTTTCTATTTTTTTTTTAAGTTATTACACATACTTTATAAAAAGTGTATTTATATAATCATATTTTTGGAACAAGGATATGAAACTTAAAAAAGCGAAGGGAATTAATTAAATTTGGAAGGAAAAGAAAATAAGAATAAATATATTTTTGCCTTAAATGTTAAGAAAGTGAAGAGAAATAAGATACCGGCGGCCATGTGCCTGCAACTGAATCTAATGATAATTATTTTTGGTTAAAATATACAGAACTCTTTTAAATTTTAGGTCAATTTAAAAAAATCCTCCTAAACTTTAAAAGTTTTTAAATGATCTTCTTGAACTATGAAAAATTTTTAAAATACTCCCTTCTGTCAAGTTTTGGATGTTTTTTAGTCAACTTTTAATTTGACCTGATAAAAAGACAAAAATGCCTTTCAAATGCACATAAATTTTCAAAATCTGCCATAAATACAAAAGAAGAAAACCTAGTGTAGATTTATAATTTAGGATTTGAGGTTTAGGTTTTAGGATTTAGGGATTTAGGGTTTAGGGTTTAGAGTTTAGAGTTTAGGATTTAGGGTTTAGGGCTTAGGATTTAGGGTTTAGGGTTTAGGGTTTAGGGTTTAGGATTTAGGGCTTAAGGTTTTAGGGTTTAGCATTTGAGGGTTTTAGGGTTTAAGATTTAAGGTTTAGGATTTAAGATTTAAGATTTAGGATTGAGGTTCAATGTTAAAACTTTAAAATTTTATTGTTCATGACCTTTTTCAATTTCTCAACTTTACAATGAAAGTCATTTTCGTCATTTTCTTAAATTTTGATGAAAAACTTAATGAAATGAGTTATTTAAAAATTTTTCATAATTTAAGAGGGTCATTTGAAAACTTGTAAAGTTTAGAAAAATTTTTTAAAATTGACTTAAAGTTCAGAAAAATTTTATGCATTTTAACCATTACTTTTTGTCGAAAATTGCAGTTTTATTACCCGGAAACTTTTAGGCCAAACACAAAAATGTCCGCCAACTTGGAGGCAATTAACAATTAGGGAAGATTTTTTGCCAATATTGTGATATTCCGATTTTACCCTCTAGAACTTACACAATGAAATTTAATCTAAAAATGAAAAATCGGAAGAATTTGATGAGTGCCATTAGTTACTTCGCTTACAATTATGCAGACACCTCTGCAACTAGCAATGGCAACGGGGTGGAGTGGGTTGTGGTGGATAGTGGTCTTTTCATTTTTTTATTATGAGAAAAAAAATTTCATTTAAAATTTTGAAGATAGAGAGAATTTTTTTATTTTTAATTTAAATTTTAAAATAAAATTTTTAATATAAATAAATTAAAATTTTTGTTTATAATTATATATTTAATTATTAACTTTTTTTTAAATAATGTATTGTTCAATTATTACATAAAGATATTATAATAATCTTTTATTTTGAGATCCTCACAAACAAAAAATAATATCTCGTCCATAAAAAAAAATTATCTTCATTCCTTAATCAAAATTAAAATTTCTCAAAAATTTCTTATCATTCAAAGAAAATTGACAACTCTAACTAGAACCATAAGCTGTTATAATAAACAATTCAAAGTAACAACTTTAAAAAAAAAAAAAATCAGAGTAACAGCTCCCCAACAAAAGTAATTCAAGGTAAATATTTTTTTAAAAAAAAAGGGAGAAAATCGGAAATCTCCATATCATCAGCAATTAGCAAGGTAGAAAGTCGTTGAGGAGGATGAGGACAACAATAAAAGGTTCCTTGTACACTCAATCATGCTATGCACTAGAATCTTCAATCATTCCCCGCGAGAAGAAAAAAATATACCAAAATCAATTAGAGAGGGAGAAGACCGAAATGTATGCGCACACAGTGAGCCAAAGCTAACAAACTTTATATGAGATATTAATATTCGGTAATCATATATTTTTTTAATTTCAAAATTAATTTTTGCAGTGAGATTTTCAATTACATAATTAATATGGGATAATCCAACACAAAGCACTCTTTATTTGACTTAAACTAATTCCTATTGTTTTAATTAAAAAACGAATAAAGTATAGTTTCTCTGGGGTCATATTTATTTTATTAAAAAACTAAAGAAAACAATTAAGTGCCCAGCAACTGACAATAAGATATAACTTGGGCATGCTAGCATAGACATCTTATGTCCAGCACATCATTTTTCATTATAATCATCTTATTTTTATAAATAAAAATTTGTTTAAAAAAATGTTGGTGTTCATTCCGAGTTCTAATTGTAGAAAAATGTTTTTTCTTAATAATAGCAAAAAAATTTTTAAAAATTAGAAAAAACTAAGGGGCAAAATTGTGAAAAAGGCATTCATATGTCGTTTGAGAAGTAATTTTAAATTACAACGCTGAGCTTGCCCTAACGCTTTAACGCATGCGTAGGGTTTCTCAGACCATCTCTTGTGGCGTATATAAACCGCATCCCCTGCTCCTCTCCCACATACCTTTCTCTTCAGCACACGGAAAGTAGAGGGCTGAGCATCCATTCCTATCTTCTTCTACCTCAAAGGTAAGGTATTATTTCGACTATCTGATTTGCTTTTAAGCAACAAATTTCTAGCTTTGTGCTTTCTTTGTTTGAGCGTATACATATTGTTTTTCTTTTGAATTTTGTGCATCGATTCTATCGCAGCTCGATTGTGTTGATTCTGTTGCGGTTCGGGGGGGATTGCACAATCGTTGGTCGATCATTGGATCTTAAACACGCAGACTATTAATTTTTCCTAATTTTGTTTGTGATTTGGTTTCGGATCAATAAATTGGTATATGGAATTGATAGTGTTAGATCTCAAGCGACTGATCTGTTTGCAGAGGCAATAATCGGAGAAATCATTGCTTTGCGATTGAGCTTTGATGCTATGATGAGATCTGAAACTTAGTTAGATTGAACTTTCATGTTTGTTTGAATTGTTGCTACTCAATATAGGCAAAATATATAAGCTGCGGGGTTTTGGTTTTTATTTTTGAACAGTGGGGATCTATGTCTTCAAATTCCCCATGGTCGTTGGTGTTCGAGTTCACGAGCCTTTTGTTTAGAAAATTATTAATTGCAGAAATCACCCTTTTTCCTTTTTTAGGAAGGAAAAAGACTTAGATTAAGTAAATATATTTTTTTTTTGGTATTATTTGTTATAATTTTCGTCTTTCTTGATTCGCCGTACTTCTTACAGGCAATTGAGGATGGAGGGATATGCAGTTTTACACTATTCTCTTCGTGATATGTTGATTATTTGAAAGTCTTCTACATCTTTAGATAATTATCGAAATCATGAAGTAGAATTAGCATGAACTTATCAGTTTCAGTTTAATATGTTTAGTTAACTGTTGCCAATGTCTGATATTTTTAGCGTCCATGCATCACAAATCATTTTTAAAATGACATTTCAACTAGAATTGGATTGCCATGCAATGGTTCATTGTTAATTCTTTGCTAATGATCTCTTTATGTTTATTGTCGTGCAGGAAACTTAGGCAGTTCACTCTGCTGTGGCCGTAATTTGCCAAAGTGGACGGTCTAAAGTTTGAAGCTTTTTTTATGTCTGACCGTGTTACTCTCTTTTTGACATCAATTGGTTTGCTTGGGGAGTATTGTCCTACGTCTAGAAAAAAGAGCAGAAATTCTGCGGATGAAGTTGGTTGTTCACATATTGGGTTGCTAGAGGGCCTTAAGAATTCTTCCCTGGGTTGTCAGTTGATCCAGCCTTTCCCTCCCTTTTTATCAAGTTAGCCAGCTCCTGGACATTCTGAATTGTCAAGATGGCCTTACAGAATATTGGTGCTTCAAACCGGGATGATGCCTTCTACAGGTACAAGATGCCTAAAATGATAACCAAGATTGAAGGTAGAGGAAATGGCATCAGGACTAATGTGGTGAACATGGTTGACATTGCAAAGGCCCTGGCCAGACCTGCATCTTACACTACAAAGTATTTTGGCTGTGAGCTTGGAGCCCAATCAAAATTTGATGAGAAGACTGGAACTTCTCTAGTGAATGGGGCCCATGAAACTGCAAAGCTTGCAGGACTGCTTGAGAATTTCATCAAAAAGTATGTCCAATGTTATGGTTGTGGAAACCCTGAAACTGAAATAGTTATTACAAAGACCCAAATGATCACCCTAAAATGTGCGGCCTGTGGGTTTGTCTCAGACGTTGATATGAGGGACAAGCTCACATCATTTATAGTCAAGAATCCACCTGAGCAGAAGAAGGGGTCAAAGGACAAGAAGGCCATGAGGAGGGCTGAAAAGGAGCGGCTTAAAGAGGGTGAGGCTGCTGATGAGGAACTACGGAAGCTCAAAAAGGAAGGGAAAAAGAAAGGCGCTGCATCTAATTTGAAGGATGGTGCTTCTAAGGCGTCAAAGAAGAAAAACGGTGGTTCTGATGAGGACCACTCCCCTGCAGACAGTCATGCTGATGAAAATGATCAAGCTGATGGGGATGGTGATGATGATGTACAGTGGCAGACAGACACTTCGTTGGAGGCAGCTCGGCAGCGTGTCCAGGAGCAGTTAAGTGCTGTTACTGCTGATATGGTGATGCTTTCCACTGGCAGTGAAGAGAAGAAGTCACCTAAGAGTTCTCCTGAGCGTGAAGTGAAATTCGAGCTTAAAGAGCCGGGCAATGGTACTGTTGTCAGTGCCCATGGGAGGCTTGTTGAGGAAATAAGGGGATTTTTGAAGAAGGGTTCTGCTGCCAATCAGCTTAGATCTTTTCTGGGTTCTCTCAATGGCAGTTCCCAGGAGATTGTTAATGCTTTACTTGATGCCCTTTTCGAGGATGTTGGCAAAGGATTTGCCAAAGAAGCATCTAAAAGGAAGAACTACCTTGCTGTAGCCGCACAATATGGAGGATCTCAAATGGTTTTGTTGCATGCTTTAGAGTATTTTTGTGGGAAAGCAAGCACGGAGGCTGTGAAGGAGGTTGCGCTGGTCTTGAAGGACCTCTATGACTGTGATGTGTTGGAGGAGGAGTCTATACTTCAATGCTACCAGCAGGGCTTGGCTGGCAGCAATAAGAGCTTACTCATCTGGAAGAACGTCAAACCCTTCATTGAATGGCTCCAGAACGCTGAGTCTGAATCAGAGGAAGAGTGAAGGACTATTGCTTTTCTGCTTTATCTTTGCCAATGCAAATATCTGAAATGTTTTGTTATTGTCTTTTGGGTGTCTCTGCTGTGTCTCTGCCGGTGTCTTTTAATAGCACTTGTTTCTAATCATCCAAAATAAGGGAACATTTGTTTGGTTCCCCATTGCCTTTGGTTGTTTGCCTTCAAATGTCGCGGTCGTGCCATTACTCTGTTTTGGGAGTATTGTTTTAGACAATGGTCTTCGTGCTTGTGTTAATGAAGTTATTTGTTTATATTAAATACGGATCCTTTTTTTTTTTTTTGTAATCCTCATTTATGACGGACTTGATGAGGATTTTTTTTTATTTTTTTATTGAATGATTAAATTTGTTTGCTGCCTGCAATCGCCCATAAATATTATATTAAGCTGCTCTGCATTGACTTGCTTCTAAGCCAAACTTCATCGAGCTCGTACGGACGTAGGAAACAACTTCTAATCCATTTAATTTTATATTATAGTAATTGAAATGTAATCAAATGGTAAATATTACATTTTGCCAATTATAAGATTAAGAAATTTGTTTTGTATGCTTTTAAATATCTATTTACTTCTCAAATATGCCTGTGAACTTTTAATATATAATCAAACATCACATTTTCAATATCTTTTATGTTGTGGGTAAAAGAGTTATCAAATTTGCCAGCAAACCCTGGGCTTATAAATACTAAGTAAAACTAAGAGACATCTCCTCATAGATAAATCTTGGTATTTGTTCTGAAGAAAAAGACCATTGATTGATAATAACAAAATGTGAATGTATAAGATTTCTTTGTTATAGTTTGGTGCCACTTTAAACGACAAAGTTAGAATGTGAACACAAGTTTTTTTGTGTGTATAGTAACAAATTTCGTGTTGCTGGGAATCCATTGTTCTATATACATTTATATTTCTTTGGTAAGTTTAAAATATCAATCAGACTTCTGTGATATCCAACTTCAATATAATCTCTTAGGACTTAGTTGACAGAAAATTCTCTAACACCTATATTGCTAATGGAAATGACGTTCACATAAGAATGGGAACAAATAGTCCATTAAATATTATGTGGGTTGTTTAATATATTATATTTTATAATTTAATTTATGAAATTTAATAAATTTAATAATATGAATTATTTTAAATAATATTTTATTAAATTTTAGTTTATAAACATACAAGGACTCTATTATTAAAAGGGTAATAACAGTTTTATAAACTCCTTTTGACAAAATCCTCATAAAATTAATATAAAGTATTAAAATTATGAAATTTAATAAATTTAATTATACAAATTTATTTACATAAAATTTTATAAATCTCAATAAAATTAGGCCCTTAGGAACTTGTAAATATTAATTTGAATCAAAACATGTTATTATGATAATAAAAAGCTCATATTTTTATAGATAAATTTTTAAATTAATTGAGTTTAATAAAATTGTGAGACATCATAAAATAATTTAGATTTTACATAAGTATTGTTTAAAGATAAATATTTGAAAATTTAAAAAATTTATTGAATGGTAGTTATTACTTAAATCAATAGTTTCTATTAAATATTATTGATATAGATTATAGGAAAAATATATTTTCAATAACAAATTTTTACTACATGTTCACTTATTAGAATTGTTATACCTAATAAATTTTACAATGTAATTTATAATCCTAATGATTTCATTCTTTTTAAATAGAGTTTAATTTAAAAAAAACACTAAGACTGTAGTTTATATTTATTCACTGACAATATTGATAGATAATAATTATTAAATAGATTTTAAAAAGAATTTCATAAAACCTTTTTATTGCTCAATTTGACAATTTTCAAATGAGCGAAAAATTGGATAGGTATTCTTATTTTTCTAATCAAAATTTAGTAGAAGTGATGGTGAGGGGAAAAAAAAATCTTTTGTAGGCCTACAACCATTGGATTGAATGTAAGTTATATAAAATTAATGTTGGTTGGATTGAAATTGAATTTAATGATGTAGAATAACAATTCGACGTATATTAAATTTTCTTTTCTTATATTATTCTTATAGAGTACATAATTTACATTCCTAAAGGTTTTAATACAATAAAGTATAATTAGATAAAATCTTAAAAATTTAATGGCTAATTTTATTATAATAAGAGTAAAATTTATAATATATATTTAAGGTCATTTGTTTAAATAAAAATAATAAATAAATTTTAAATAATCTTATTTATTGATATAAGTTTATAAATAATTGTTTTATTTAATAAAAATAAATTTGTTGTTTATTAAATAATTTATATAATTAAATATCATAACTTTATATGACCAAAAATAAAAATAATTTCACTAAATATGAATTGTTTTATAAATTTTATTTTTTCTGAAATTTAATAAATATTAAATTTTAGATAAAAACTGAATAAAATTTATCTATAAAAATAGCTGAACCAAATCGACAGATATTCAAAACCTTCCAAAGTTAAACGGAGGAAAGTTTTAAACAGAAAACAGCAGAAGGTCTTGTCGACGTAACCAGATGGCGACCGGAAGGCATGAAAATCCGGTCCGTGGCATCGTCCCCTTACGGGTTAACAAGAGTTACACGCGCGCACGTACGCGCATACACGTCGGAAGTACCTGGGAGGCTTAAACTCTCCCGCCGACAAGAAAAACACATAACATAATTAAAATAAGTAATCCAAAGGGACCCACCCACCACTGGTGCTGATTTACTACCGTTTTTTTTTTTTGAAAGTCCCTCTTATCTCTGGTAACTGTCTGCCCGCCTGCTTTGCGAATTCGTCCCTTTGTACACATTCCCGCCCTTTTTGGTTTCGCCCTCAGCGGTCAGTCAATCTGCTTTGTTGCCTCCCAGCGGTGACCCATCTATACACACCTTGATGCCTTGTTCAATATTTTACGCAAAATGCTACAAAAATTAGTGGGAAAGAAAAAAGAAGGTAAAAAATATATATATATATATATAAAAGAGTATGTAAAATATTTATAAAACTTTTTATGTATATATTATTTTTTTTATATTTAGATTAAATTTGTAAGTATTTTAATTTTATAATTTTCTTATTTTTATTCCTTTCTTATACACATTAAATTTTGTATAAAAAAATAAATGAAAGAATCAAGATTTACATACTTGCAAAAAATTTTATTATAAAAGTGGATTCTCATTTTATTTAAAATAACGATATTTTTTTAACTTAATAATTACTCATTGCTTAAAAGTATTAATAAATAGAACAAAAAATGCTGTGTACTTTTTACACTCTACACAATGAATACACAAACGTAACATGATTTTATTTTTTATTATTGATACATGAGCGGCTTAAAATTAAAGAATACTCTCACATTAATACATCAATTATGTGCATTCAATGTAAAGAATTGGTACGTGCACCAATCACAGCTCAAGTTGAATGCATATCTTACCTTGATTTGAAAGAGTACACATTATGGATTTGAATCATACTCTTAAACGAAGAATTTTAGATAATAAAGTTATTATCGTTCTCATACTCTTAAAGAAAAATTGTTAGATAATATAATTTAATAACTATTACTTAAAAGTAAAGAAAAAAATGGTATGGATAAAATGATATGAGAGCACTGAGGTTCGACCCCAAATCTCATCCCTTCATCCGTTGACCTTCTCCTCTATTACTATTCTCTGATCCGATTGTTTCGTGGGCCTCCATCATATCATGGTGGTCCCCTTCCCCTTCTTAGCGCATATGCTGAGTCAGCTGCAGCGTAGCATCACTTGCTTCGTTATTATTATTTATTGACATACTCAATAAAACATCATTTATGGGATGTCATTTTGATCATTTAAGCTAGTTACAAAATAAAAGATCCTCACTCTTTTAAAGCGTATGATCTATTTTATTATATAAAATATAAGAATTTATGAATAAAGAGTATTATCAATAAATGTTGAGTCATGTGACAAGTGATTTGATCTTTATATATGACAAATTTAATTTAAACTTTTGTGAGAAACTAAACTTATTTTTAAATATTCATGATACAACAAAAAGAATTGTCTTTAAAAAATATATTCTATATTTATTTTTAAAAAATTAAAAAATTATTTTAATTATTTATTTTAATATAAAATTTAGATTAATAATAATTGATTTTATACCTTATCTTATGCTATAAATTATATATTTTTAAAGGAGCTCAAGAAAATATTTCCTTTTCTTACTCACTCACTTTAGAGTATGATGTTACACTATACTGTTTTCTCATTTCCCTATATACACTTCTTATTAAATTCACAACTTCTGTTTGCTCTAATTCAAGCATCACTCGCCCTGTCTTTTGAGATTCGCCTCATTCAATGTACTCCAAATTAATACTCGTATTAAATTCCCTTTATTGTGAGATCTCAATTTTCTTTTTTTCTTTTTTGTATTTTTATCATAAGCAAGCTATTTGATTTCTTTGGACATTTTTATTTTATCTATTTCAATAGAAAACCTATAAATATTTTGTTGGGTGATTCTATAAATCTTTACTGTCAAATAAATCTACACAAAATCTTTGTAAACTATACAAATAACTTACTATTAATTCATACATTCTTAGTAACATTAAATATGAACTACCATTGGTAAAATTATGCACACAGCATAAGTATGGATAACGCACTTAAACATGCAATACCTTAATAACCCTCTCTCAAATTTTAAAACTAATATGATAATTTTTTTATTTTTCTGTATTATATATTTAAAATTAATATATCAATTTTTTTTTCTTTCTCTAAATACAGTGCGTAACTTCCTTAATAAAAAGTCGACTAATCCTTATCCATCTAATATGATATCAGCTTTATCAAGTCTATAGTCTATATCCTATCATGGCCTAGCTTGTTTATTTTCATCCTGTTCGACCTTATCATATACCCATGCCATCCGGTAACTTAACTTGCTTAGTGTGTGAATTCAGGTTTTGTTTTAAGTAATTGTGTATTTTTAATTAATATTTTTTATTTGTGTGTGGTTTCGAAATTTATACTTGCATTTCTTTATAAATATATAAAAATTATTAACATATGGAAATAAATAGTTTTATAAAACAAACCTATTTGATTCATGTATAATATTATACTTTTTTAATACCTATACTTATTTGTAAATTCTCAAAACTATTAATAAGATATATTAAACACTAAAAAAATGGTGCTTTTCTTACAATGTTTTGGTGGGTTTATCTAAAAAGGTAAATGAACAAATGAATTATACTTTTTTTCTTTAGCTTTTATATACATTAAGGGAATTGGATTCTTTAGCTTTATTTAAAAAAGTTATGATATATATTAAAAAATAAACAAATCATTAAGAGAAAAAAATAATGCAAAATAAAAATAAAATTTATAAATTAAATATTGAAAAAGATAAAAAAAATTAATTAAAAATTTAAATCACACTGAAGAATGACATGCAAATTAATGGTAAGTTACACATTTCATCACTTGTATTTAAGTAACATATGACTTGTATTGAGCATTTGCTTTTGCAATTCAGAGAAAGTTTTTGTTTGTTTAGAGAGAGAAAATTCTTTTTAATTGCAAAATATTGAAAATGAATGATGGTGAATTATTATTACATATTGAAATTAATGTGATGAAGTTTGCAATTATTAACGATGAATGAAGCGAGTAACAAACACGCTCCTATTAAATGCGAGTGGTGGTGGTGGCCCCACTCCTCGACATTCTGATGTAGTTGCGTTGTCGTGGCCAAAACCGTAATTTCACGGTCAATTAGAGGGCCTCATTTAATTTATCAGACTGCTATTGCTTCCGTGCCTGTTCTCCGACCCCAATACGTCTCTCTCTGTATTTCATCGCTTCTCTGACTGAGGTCTCAGCTCGAATCAATCGGACACCCCGATTTTTAGAGAGAGAAAGAGAGGGTGAGAGAGAGACAACTCTCGCTCACACTCGCAACTCCTTCCCCTCTTATGTTTAAAAACCCTAATCAAACCCTCATTCACTCTCTGTGTCTAACCGTAACTAATTCATCTCCTCCTCTCTCTTCTCTGTCTTACATTTGCAATATCTGAACCATGCCTACACCACCGTCGTCACGACAAGTTCCGTCGCTGCAGCCACCTCCGCAGATTCGCCGGCTCGACCCGAAAATCTGGCGAGCATGCGCCGGCACCTGCGTTCAAATCCCTACTCTGCATTCTAGGGTTTATTACTTCCCTCAAGGCCATCTGGAGCAAGCCTCCGCGTCTCCTCAATACCTTTCGACTCTTCTTCTCTCCAGACCTTTCATTCCCTGTCGCATCGCCGCTGTAAACTTCCTTGCTGATCCTGTCACCGATGAGGTATTTGCTAAGCTTCTTCTCCATCCTCTCAATGAAATCAGCACCACTCCTCATCAGCTTCGTTCCTCGACGGAAGCAACAGATGATGAAAAGGTTGTTTCGTTCGCGAAGATTCTAACGCCTTCTGATGCCAACAATGGCGGTGGATTTTCTGTGCCGAGGTTTTGTGCCGACTCCATCTTCCCGCCGCTGAACTATCAGGCCGACCCACCGGTCCAGAAATTATCCATCACTGACGTTCACGGTGTCGATTGGGAATTTCGCCACATTTACCGAGGTACGCCGAGGCGGCATTTGCTCACTACTGGGTGGAGCAAGTTCGTCAATCACAAGAAGTTGGTTGCTGGTGATTCCGTGGTTTTCATGAAGAATTCGAGGGGGGGAATGTTCGTTGGGATTCGCAGAGCTGTGCGTTTCCCTGCAGGAAACGGTAGTGATTGCGCACGATGGTGCTTTCCGTTAGGTGGGCTGAGAACTAAGGTGGAGGAGCAGCAGGAAGAAGGCTATACTGGTTTCAGAGGAAGAGAGGGATTTTTGAGGAATGGGACGGGAAAATTGTCCGCGAAGGTAGTTGCAGAGGCAGCAGAATTAGCAGCACAAAATTTGCCTTTTGAGGTCGTTTATTATCCAAAGGCAGGGTGGTCGGACTTTGTGGTGAAGGCGGAGATTGTGGAGGAGGCGCTGAACGACGTTTGGACTCCCGGAATGAGAATTAAAATGGCTACGGAGACAGATGATTCATCCAGGATGACCTGGTTTCAGGGGACGGTCTCTTCAGCATCTGCTCCTGATAATGGGCCTTGGCGGGGTTCACCTTGGCGTATGCTTCAGGTATGCCTACACATTTGTTTGACCTCTTATTTATTGTATGCATGACAATAAGTGTGGATTTTGTTTGGTCTGACGAATATTACAATTGATAGCCTATATGAAAGTTTAGTGAGATTCAAAATCATATGCACGCCGAGGAGCTGAAAGTTGTGTATGAGAAATTATTCCTAGTGTTTCTTTTGCTGATTGGGGCTCAAGGGTTTTAAATCAACTGCTACAATCTATTTGGCTTAAACTCTGCATTTGCTCGCACAATGTTATGGCATGGGTAACCTATACTTCTGGGTCGGTTGTGGGTTCATATTTTCTCCTCCTTATTATAAGGATTGTATTGTCATATTAACATCAAATTGGATGAAGAAATCAGTGGTTTAAATATGTACTAAAATCTAGTTTCTACTAGTTGGGACGGTGAATTTTTAAAATAATCAAAGATTTCATAATGAAATTCATAGCGAACTACACATCTGATCCGATTATGGAGTTTGGATGATGGTGTTGTCATGGCTGATGATGCTGAATTTGATGTTGCGTTTAAGATGATAGTATTGGGGGGGGGGGGTGGTATAATATGAAAAACATATATTCTGCAGTGATAGATGAAATATGAGAAGGGAAGAGTGGCTTTTTTCTTTGGCACCAAAAGATTGGAGAAGTTTTGGGGTAGCTATATTGAGCTTATGTCTTGTAATGCATGGAGAAGTTGACTTGGGACAATGCAAGTATGATAGCTATGTAACCTCCTTCCTCCTTTGGTAAAGAATAATGTAGCATTTCAGCATTTAGTCTGATAAATTGGTCTGGTTCTTCTATTATGGGCTTTTAATTTCTATGTATTTGTCAAGAAGCTTCAACTTTGCTGGGTTTAATTTGCAAGGATGAAAGGGTTTATGACATAATTTCAGGATTGGTAAAAATTTGCAAAAATCTGTAGATAATATTTGCAGAACATAGGAAATGTTTGAAGTACAGCTTTTTGGGATGATCTGATTTTGCTTATTTGGTGGTCTATTAAATTTTTTATTGCAGAAAGATTGTTTTGTTTCTTTCTAAATTTATATAATTTAGGATGATTTTCTGCATTATGTTCAGCAAACAAATATGTTCAGCTCTATTATGATGATTCCTTCCATACCCATATCAAACTTTGGGAATTGGCTTAAAATGTAATTTTTGAGTTGTGTGGTATTCCCCCCTACTTGAGTAAACGCATGATGTAAGCAGTTAGTAATGGTTGGAATTTGAAAGCTCTCTTGAGTGGGCAATGGGCATCTGGAGAGAAAGGGGACAAAGGGATGGAGCTCTTTATATGGATGAATATAAGAGAAAGAAAAGAAAGGGCAAAAACTTTAATTTTTATTTATTTTTTAACCAGGTTGTAACATATTCTGCTTCATTGCAAAGCTCCCTTTTCCTTTAAATTTAGACCCTAGATAAGTGCATAACTTGCACTAGACTATATGCATCCTCTTTTCTTTTTCAACTTCATCTAGATGAGTGTACTAACTAAAGAAGTTGGGTGATTCTTCAAAAGTTGGGGTTGAGTCCCTATCCATGCAACTATGCATTTATGTGTTTGCGTCCTTCCAATCTACATCAATGGTATACTTTTGATTTACCCCTTAGATGCTATAAGTTTATATCTTGCTCATTTTGGTGGTTATAGAGGTGCATATGTTTTTTTAATTACAAATGCAGGAGAGAGGATTTAAACGTACTTCTTCCTGCAATACTACCCAAAATTCCTCTCCACTAGATCATACCTAGTGGCTTATAGAGGTGCATATGTTGACAACTGAAGGAATCCACTTGTCGCATTCATATTTTATATTTTACTTTCTCTAATTGTCCCAAAATGCATGGTCTTCATTTCAAGTTCAATATTGGAAGAGAAATGATTACCTTCTTGTCTTCCTGTTGGTGACTGTTCTTGTATGATACTTGATTGTTCTTGCCATGTCAAATACTCAACAAGTGTTATTATTGGGAATCTTTCTCCTTGTTATGTCTGTTCTTTGTTACCTGTTACCTAGGGGTTGCAGAATTCTTTCCTCCCTTCCCCTTTAACATTTTCTTATGAATCAAGTTTATAATTAGAAAGAATTTAATTTTTGGCACAAAAGATGTGGTATTACCGGTTATCACCTAGCTTAAATGGCTGACATTTGCTTCTTGTCACTTCTACTCTCTATAACACAGGTTACATGGGATGAACCTGAAGTCATGCAGAATGCAAAGAGAGTTAGCCCGTGGCAGGTCGAACATATTTCCCCTACACCTGCACTTCATACTGCATTTCCCCCGACAAAAAAGTTTAGAGCTGCTCATAGTTCTGGGGTGCCAACTGAAAAAGATGGAGACCTCTTCTTTCCTATGACAGCACTCAGTAATTCAACAATGGGACCATTCAATCCATTATTGTTGAATTATGAAACTTTTCCTGCTGGCATGCAGGGAGCCAGGCATGATCTATTTTCTTTGTCAAGTTTCTCCAATTTTCTAGGTGATAATAATAATAATCTGTGCACTGTTAAGTCCTCTGGGAATGACACAGTGCCGAAGTTGAAAACTGTGTCAACAGAGCTGAACATTGGTAGTTCTCGATCTGACAATTTGTCACCAGATAGCCAGAGCAGTTTCCGTTCATTTGGCACAGAATTTCTTGGGACCCAGAGCTGCAACTCTACAAAACTTGGTGCTGGTTCATTTCAGCTATTTGGTAAGATCATTCAAATGAAGCAGCCCGTTGAAAATGGTTTGCATGGTGCTGGTTGCACAGGAGATGATGGCAGTAAGGGCTGTGAAGAAACTGAAGGAATTGACAACCCTCTCGATCATTCTTTGACTTACTCAAAATTGCTCAACAGGGTTGATGTTCAGTGCCAAAGAGCCTCAGCAGTCGAGGCTTGTTATTTGTGAAGCAATAGTTATGTCTTTGTCAAACAGATAAGTAGCTGTACAGGTATGCTCATATCTGAATGGGTTGGATTTATCATTAAAAATGTGTGGTGAAGTCAGCTATTACTGTTCTCGTGACAAATTTTGTAAAGAAAAAATAGATTATGTGATGCTCTATTGCTTTTATTGCATTATCTGAACCTTATTGGAGTGTATGCCTAATTTTATGATTGAGGGGTCGTAAGTATTACACGTAAATTTGATAAATGATATCATTCATATTGTTAAAAATTGGTTTATTTATATGGTTGGTCATATTTCCTCCAGTAAGTGCTTTGTATATTTGTGACACTTCTGTTTCTGGTGGATATTTAGACTTTGATAATCATTTTTGCTGCTATTGGATTATGTGCTGCATATTCTTGATGGTGAAAATGGGACACCGATTTGATGTTGAAGTGACCATATTGGGAATTTTATCTTCCTCATGACAGATGGATGACAGGTCCAAATTCTTGAGTATGGTGAATTTGTTCGTTCTCTACCTGTTTAGTGACTTTAGTCTTTGCTGACTGTTTGCGTTGAAAAGAAATTATTATTCCGTTTAAAATTTGAAGATTTTGTCACTTAAATCATGTTTGAAACTATCATAAATGTATGACATGAAGAGAAGCGATTGTTCAGTACTTTGTTGCGGGGGAAAAAAGGTGCAGTTTCTGATGGCATGAATAACATCAGGGTTTTAGTTAGTGATTAGGCGTGATTCATGGTACCTCTCAATCCAAATAAGAATGAGAATATATAATTTTGGTCTCCAAAATGAGTGTGTATAATTTATGGTTGAACCTGGTTAGCTTTATTGGTTGTTTGTTTTATGTCACCCCCATAAACATAACATTGACTTTCATGTTTTTCATCAATGTTGCACAGCTTAAATTGCCTTTCACGCAGGTACTTTAGGCAGGGAGGCGGAAGGCGGGAAGCTGACTACTCTTTTGACCTTGCAGTAGTATTATAAGTATGCTGGTTTACTTTAGTTTGTTGTGTTGAAACTTAAAACTATGAAAGTCTACTTGTGAATATTCAATCAAGTGGATGATGTCAATACCTGACATATTATGTAATATTTTCAAATATAAGTTTTCTTCAACTTTCTTGTTAGATAATTATCATTCTGGAAGTTTTGTCCCACTTAAAATGGGGGAGAAAACTCTCACTCAAATATGGATAATTATATATTTTTTAAATTTTATAATTTAAATTATAAAATTTAATAAATTTAATAATTTAAATTTTTTAAATAAATATCTAATAAGATTATAAAAATAATATAATTAATAATCATTTTTATATTTTTGTTTTTCGGTGAAGATCATTTTTGCTTTTGAATGGGGTAAATCAAGTCTAATAATCGATCCCGGAAGCAGGCATAACCCGTGGAATATTTGATTGCGTCATGGGAGGATTAATGCATATTGTGCAACTAGTTTGCATTAACGCGCGTCAGTTGTCAATACATCCAAATTTTCATAGCGTATGCATTTATTGGACAAAATTTATGTTTTAGTACATTAACTCGAGGAGTTTAATCAATGACGGGTGTCGCGATGTTATATTTTATATTTTTATTTGTAATAAAATATGTTTTGTATTTAGTTAGGAATATATTAATTATATTATTTACTTTTAGTGAATTGACTGAATGTATAGGATAACGATGAAATGAAAAAGCAAAAAACAATAAAACATTCTCATCAATAAATTCTTGAACTGAGGCATAATTCTGGTTTTGGCAGTACGCATTAAAGTTCTGGCATTTCAACTGGAGCAATATTTTTTTATAGATTTTATTTAATCTTTATACAAAATAAGATGGAAATTGTTATGTTATTTTCATATTTATTATTTTATATTAATTTAGTCATTTTTTTTACAAAAACAAATGATGTAGTTGGTCACATTTTCTTGTTTGACGGACTAATCTCATTTTCTTATAATGCGGTTAAATGTAAAATAAAATCATTAAAAGAAATATCATAGCAAGATACAATACAAGAATCACATTATGTATCAAAAAAAAAAAAATACAACAATCACATTTTGTGGTCATTGTTACTTAAAAATAATTTCATATTTATTAAAAACTTTAAAAAAATTGGATGGGATACTCAAGCGGAATTATTTAAAATTAAAAAAAAAAATCTTGAGAGCGGGCTGCCGTGTTCCTACACGGTGTGCTTGATTGGCGAACACCGGTCCCAATTTCTCCGCGGACCTATAAATAAAATCCAATCTGGGTACAGTTTTGCCTGGTCTTCTCTGTTGCCCTGCACTTCTACCCCATTCTGTTTTGTAGTGTATAAGGCTCATCCCTTATCCTGAGCACTCTGCCAAAGCTTTTCTTAGTTGTCCCGAAAGTTCCCTCATGTCTGGATGAGGCATTGATCATCTTGTCATAAGAATATAAGATCGAATAACAAATAGAAGAAGGAGGCAAATCCTTATCTACTTTTATATACCCATAATACAGCGGTTCCATTTTAAGCTTATTTCTATCACACCTTCAACTTAATAAATTCATCTGTGAATGGCTACCTTTCCTTCTTGTCAATCTCTCTTGACTTCCTGTCCTTGTTCTACTTCATTGTCTTTAAGACCCCTTAAAACCCTAGAACCCAAAATCGTAGCTTTTCCATCTCTTTCATATCGCCACCTTCCTCACACCTTCTATGCCTGCAGTCCCATCTTAAGGTTTTCAAGCAAGTATTCTCCAGTTTGCAACGCTAATCGAAGGAACATCTTCAAGTCTTGTTTCGCTGCGGAAGATTCCGCTCCAACTGTACGCACTCTCTCCAAACATAGACACCCAACCCCAGTAATTACGTGCTCGGCGCTTGTGTTTGTGTGCAAATTGAAATTCATTATATAATTATTGATCTTAGAATTTTAGCTGATTGTAATCAATCCATTTTGCACTTACACTAGGTAAATGGTTTGATTCTGACTGTTACTGATGCCGAAATCAACCTAGTTGTAACCTAATTTTGAAATGGGATTTTGTAATTTGATCCTGTGATGTAGCTCTCACCTCTGGTAACATAATGAACAGAATGAGAGCAAAATGTCCTGCTCCGCAGATTGTCAACATGTAGTAGTTATATCGGAGATTTTATGATGGATCGTTATAGGTGCACTGGGTTTTATTTTCCAATAGAGATGCAGTTCCTAGAGAGTGCTGACTTTTTTTCATCAGCATGAGGTATATTTTGGATTTGTTGCAAATTTGTGACAACGAGATGATACTACTTTATAGCAACCATGTCATAGGAAATTAACAATTTTTACTACATTAAATCCTAAATAATTCTCTTTCACTTTTATCTTCTTTTCTCTGTATGATACTGATATTATTATCTCATTATTGATAAGAAGTTTGAAGTTTACAGAAACTCTTGTTTTTCTTCTCATTTATGTTATTTTCATTCTCCGGGGGTGTTTCTTATCAGCCCTAATAGTTTGCCTATGTGTTTGAATTATTAATTCTCATTATTTGTCAATTTAAACTGCAATAGGAATTTGGTTTTTGTTTTATTAGTTGTTTCTGTCGCAAATCCTTGGCTAAATCAGCTTGGTCTCTATGTCTTGTCTCTTACAGACAAATGATGGAAGGGAGGACAGTCCATATCATGTAAAAGTGACAAATAATGAAGAAAAACAACCTCCATCCAGCTTAATGGCCCTCATTGAAGCATACAAGGAAGCCATTCTTGATGGAGAGGAAAAAACTGTATCTCAGATTGAAGCAAGGATACATTTAGTAGAAAATAAAAGGAATGAACTAAATCAAAAGGTATCAAATTTATCAGCAGAGAAAGTTTCTTCAAAGGAGAGATATCTTCGCTTACAGGCAGATTTTGAAAATTTTAGGAAAAGATCTGAGAAAGAAAGACTTAATATACAGTCTGATGCCCAACGAGAAGTCATTGAAAAACTTCTGCTGATAGTGGACAATTTTGAGAAAGCGAGACAACGAATTAAACCAGCAACTGAGAAAGAGGAAAAGGTTGATGCAAATTATCAAGGTATTTATAAGCAATTTGTAGAGATTATGAGGAGCCATCAAGTTGCAGTGATAGCTACAGTTGGCAAGCCCTTTGATCCCTTGGTAAGTGAAGTTTCAAAACACCTGGACGATCTTAGAAAAGAATTATTTTTTTTTTTTTTGCTGTGTTTGTTTGGTTTCTAAAACAATTTTATTTATGTTAAAAAGGGAGGATGGTTTGACATTCAATGTTGCTGTGTTTTATAGCAGACACTTGTTGAAGGAAAATTTTACATTCAGGATCTGGGACAAGACTTTTTTTCAGTTGTGGCTCATTCATGAAAAATGCTTTTCTTGAATTGTGTTTTTAGAATGTCCTGAGTGAGTACAATGGGGTGTAACGCTTTGCTTGTTAGGTTTGAATGCAGCTATGAAGCATTTATAGCTGGCCTACCAGAGTAGTTGGCTTTGCTATAAGGGTTGATTTGCAGAGAAAGATACCGCCTTAGTGTTGCCATCTTTAAGTGTATGATCAGCTACTGACTGGTGATTATAGCTATAAGGCACACTTTAGAACTTGATCTGTCTAGCAACAATTATTTAATAAAGAATTAAAAAACTAAAACAAATCTATTAAATGGGTTTGGGTGTTTTTGAATTGCTGTAAATTTTAGTTTTTCAAGAGGATCATCTTTATAAGCATTGATTTGGGATAAATCTATTTCATGTGTGGAAATGTTAATCAAAAAGTGTTGTGAGTGAAGTTGATTTAGTTTTGGTAGTGAGTGCTGGGCGCTGAAAGGTCAACAAGAGCAAAAAATGGGGGTGGCAGAAATGAGAATGTTGAGATGGATGAGTGGACATACAAGAAAAGACAAAATTCGAAATGATTATATTCGGGAGAGAGTTGGAGTGGCGCCTATTGAGGAGAAAATGACAGAAACCCGATTACGGTGATTTGGGCATGTACAAAGAAGACCGAGAGAGGCACCAGTACGAAAGGTTGACTAAATGGTGTTTAGTCCTGTGAGGAGATGTAGAGGAAGACCAAAAAAGACACTTAGAGAGGTGATTAAAAGAGATTTGTGGTTAAATGGTATATCCGAAAATTTGGTTTTGGATAGAAGTTTATGGTGTCGTTTGATCCATGTAGCCGACCCCACCTAGTGGGAAAAGGCTTGGTTTATTGTTGTTGTTGTTGTTGTTGAATTACCAAAAACGGTGCAGAATTGTTAACTTTAAAAATACATTATAATATAATTTTGAATGTGTCTAACAGAGAAATACTTTACATTCTTGAGCTGCGTCCGCATTGACTTTGCCAACCACATTAACTTTTGGTAAATGCAGTATTTTGAATTTTTCTTTTCTTCCTACCACATTCCCAAAAATGTGCTAAATTGCCCATTGCATGTATTCTTGTGGTACAGGGGCCAAGATTGAAATCCAAACATTAAATTTTTCTTTTTTCCAAAAAGGGAAACATTTTATTGCTCTTGGGTTTATTTCACAGCATCCTGGGAAAGATGAAATAATAGTAAAATTGAGAGCCGAGAAGGAATATTTCCGAAAGGAAGATATATTCTTGTTAGTATTTATGTGCTAGTTAGAAGCTTGGGAAAGTGATTTAGAGGGAATGGTTCATTGCCATTACGACATCACTGTATCCATATTGGTGCTCATTATTGCTTAGTTGTCCTTGGGCTTCCTTCCTTCATCAACCTGCCCTTTTTGCCTCTTCATAAGTGGGGCCTCACCATGGATTTATGTATGAAATTAAAATGTGGACATTTTTTCTGCATGTAGAAAGCATAATTGTTGAGTAGCAACTGAAGGCTGAAAGAATTGGCATCAATGGCTATTGGTTAATTCTGTATTGCTGGATTCCTTTTGTTGTAGCTACATGAAGCGATTGCAAGGGAGGAATCCCAAGATTTTAAGGAAGGGACTATAATTCAAGAAACCAGACGTGGTTTTTTGCTTAGAGATCGGCTTCTAAGGCCGGCGTTGGTCAAGGTTTCCTTAGGGCCTGGCAATAAGAAATCTACAGTGGCTTCTGACAAGTCCAAGGAGCAGCCTGCAACAACTGCTGGATTTGATGAAAGATAGTCTCTTGGATGTGCTCACCCTTTTGTGCAGCAAATCTACTTCCATCTGCCTATCTGATATATTGTCACTCATCGACTTGTTATGGACTTCACAAGCTTTAACTTGTTATGTCCAGGTGGTCTGCAATTTTCTCTCATTCCTAAAAGAAAAGATGAGCAAGATACCCAGTATGAGAAGATTATGAGATCACCGTGCAATCCTTATCGACCAGAGTCAGAATAGGTACTTTCCTCTTGGAACCTTTTTCTTGAAGAATTATTATAGATGGCTATTGTCCATCATCTCGTTGCATCAAACGTTTAAATATTTGAAGAAATTGAGGTAATATCAAGTAAGTCATAGATAGAGGTGTCAAAATAAGTTAGCCTGTTCCATCCAGTAATTAAATGGGGCAGCTTGCAATTCTAATGAATTAAGAAATTACTAACCCAATTCCTTTCCTATTTGGAGTGGGACAGGGCGGTAAGGCTAGATGTGGTAAGTCAGTCTACAGATTCATATATTTTTTATACATAAAAATACAGGTTAGCTTATATTTTTTGCGGATTAAAAAAATATAAGACGGGAGACGGGTCTAATCTATTTTGATACCTCTAGTCATAAAATGAGGATAAAGTTGATAAAAACCCTTTTAGAGCCATTGTAGTTTTTAATTGTTTTAGGGGATATTATTTGTAGCAAATTATTCTTTCATATTTTAAGATCTTCCATGCGCTAACCAATGGATAGTTTTTTTTTTTTTTTTTCTTTCAGAGTTAGTTAAAACAGTTATAAAAATATTATCTTGGACGATGGGAAACAAGTTTTACAAGGCTAGAAGGTGGTCCGCGAGTTTAAATGAAGAAAAAGATATTACAAATTTTTCTAAAGCATGCTTGTATTTCTATGACATTGTGCACTTGCTTGTTATGCCAACTTCTTTAGCATTTGGCCACTTGTTGTTCTTTCTTTTGTTCTTCATGGAGATGGAATAGTTTATGCATAATGCATAATGCAAAACTTGGTGGTCCATATTTCATACATCACATGTCTATCAACCAAGCTGCATAAATATGAAGTTCATCTGATCCTCATGGATCGATAACAGTTCAAGCTAAACAAAACCCAATACTGGTAACCTACGCCTGGCATTTAGTCTATTTCAATCCTTCCTCTTGTGACGGGCCTTCTCATCAATCAAAACTTTACTTTGGATGTGAGCACAGCTTTAGAAAAGTATACTTCTACTTACAAATAAGTTATTAAATTATCATATATAATAATTTTTTATAAGATTTGTAAAATATTACAATTTAGTTAATAAAATTTAAAAAATTTAATAATCTATATCTTTTTTTAAAATGAATATTTTCTAACATTACTATGCTTGGTAAAGTGGGCAATTTGGAAAGGTTTTGATTTGATTTTCATTGTTAGTGCTTGGTACAGAGGGAAGATTGAAAATACAGTGATTACTTATGTTAAAACTTACGCTAAAACTTCCGCACTCTTACAGCTAAATACGGTAGAATCTTTGATGACCCAACGCAAACCTCAGCTGGTTTCCCCGGACACGGAAGGAAGGATCTGCCCAATGGTGATTTCTCACTTTTGAATCCCAATAACAATCAAAATAAACTAGCATTATGTGTTTTTTAACTACAGTCATCAATATTGCATACGTAACCAACATTATTATCCCAGGGCATTCTGAAAGTTCATCTTGCACAGAATCCCCCTTGCTTGACGGGGAATTATAATGGAATAGTTGTCAAAGAGGCTACTTAAGCACGTGAACACTTGGATGCATAGTTGCATTAAATCCCAAACAATCGAAAGAAATGGGTCTTCCAAATAAACCACACTACGGCATTAATTAAACAGAAGTTGAATACAGGAGAAAGAGAAATTACCACCCAGAATCTGAATTTTGGGCAACAATGCAACTGTAAAAATTAGAGAGGCGACGAGTTGGCGGTTTCGATTTGACAGGTTTTTTTCGTAGAACAAAATCTCTTGCACCAAAGGAACATGAACCAGCACTAGCTTCCACGCCAACAAACAACCTATACAGAATTCCAAGGGGGAAGTCATCACTTCTTTTATTTTCATATAGAGATAAGATTCACGATCAAAGTTTTCCCCTCGGTGGTAAAATCTACTAGCGAGTGATGGGAGTTCCATGCATGTTATGAAGAAAAGGGAAAGCTTTAACTAAGAAGCAGAGACTGAGAGAGTAATCGCGAGAAATTACCCAGTAAAATTAAGGCGACAACTGACAACGAACGCAGTGGCGAGGACTGGGCATACAAAAAGAAAAACGATTAAGGCCAAAAACAAAAAGAAGGCGAAGAGGACATCTACTCTGTAGCAATCTGCGCGAGTTCGTACTTGGCCCGCTGTATCTGGATTAAATCTATGGCTATTCATGTGGGCCTTGAATTAAACATGGTCCGATAAGATCTGGTGTCTCGGCTGAGAGCTCATGACAACGTCAAAAGACTGGTTGATCAAATATTCAAATCTCCAATTGCATGTTCATATTTTGGTAATGAATGATATGGGAATGCTAGGACCAGTATCCCCCCCGCTGTTGGCGCAACGGCGAGGACCTCGAAAGTCAAGTATCTTGTCTCCCTAAGGGAAGACTTTTTAATAACGATGCCTTCGTATCTTATTCAAATAAAAGTATATATAATTTTATTACTATTTATTTATATATAAATTAAAAAACAGTTTTAATTAAATTTTTGAACTAGCAAGGAGAGTAAGTTTTCTCCCTGCTATAGCCCAACTTGAACATGGCCAATATATTGGATTTTGTCATTCCTGTGACTCATGTTCAGCGACGCGTTTGTATTGGCGGATACCTCGAGCTTCCTTCTGCTTGTACAACGTTGGTTCTCTCGGTTAGGTCCCTGGGCATCAAAACATTACATTCCATTTTAGACGTGTGCTCACATCTATGTCATGAAAAATGGGCCCACCGAACGATCCCAGGACCGCCACCTACAAGAACAAGGATACCACTGTTGTCTGTACTGAATCTAGACTTCATTCCGTCCACGTGGAATCTAACTTTTCTTTCCTCTGACAATATTTTGGTTTAAAAAAGAGTCGCAATTCCTAATTTTCCACATTCACCGTTGCCTAGCTCGCACGCTACCGGTTACCCCTAATAGTCTACCTTTACCGTCATCGCATCCAGGTTCATTCCTTTCATTCTTTATCTACCTGTTTCCTCTCTACCCATTTCCCCAGTCCTTGTTCTTCCTCCAATTTCACAAATCCTACCCCTCACGGTTCTTAGATTGTTTGGCGCCAATTCTTATGGAGACATCTGTTTCTTCGGTTGACACTCACCGATCATCGTTTCGTTATTTCCGTTGTGCTTGTTTCAGACGGTGTTGTCGTTGTTTCTGTTGCTTCTACACCTACCCATAAGCCAATTTTTCGAATCAAAATTTGAAAAGCTGTGATTTTGTTTTATCATATTTGAGGGAACAGCGAGTTGGGAGTGTTAGGACTATGGATATAACGAGCGCTCAACCGGGTCTCTCTCTTGGATTGAGCGCGCAGTTGTCATCATCGCCGGCCTTGACAAGCCCAGTTAGTGACACTTCGTTTTCGTTTCAAGTGAATTCTAGCTTTCGCGGTTCCTCAAATTCAATCCCTGCCGTTCCGTTGCAATTGCTCGAGGAGAACGACGAGAAGGTTACGGTCAAAATTGGAGAAGAAAAAGAAGAACAAGAAGTGGAAGATGAAACGATTGACTTCATGGGACACCCTTTGTGTGTTAAGAGGCAGCGGATTGCGGTTGATTCGTGGCTTGAGGCAAGGCGAGCTTCGGTTCAGGCTTGGACGAACCAGCCACTTGGGGTAGCAGACCCCGAGATTCATGCAATAATGGAGAAGGAAAAGCGGAGGCAGTTCAAAGGGATCGAATTGATTGCTTCTGAGAATTTTGTTTGCAGGGCCGTGATGGAAGCTCTGGGTAGCCATTTGACGAACAAGTATTCTGAGGGAATGCCTGGAGCCAAATACTATACGGGTAATCAGCATATTGATCAAATTGAATTGCTTTGCTGGAAGCGTGCGTTGGCAGCGTTTGACCTTGATCCCGACAAGTGGGGCGTGAACGTTCAGCCTTATTCGTGCACTTCTGCGAACTTTGCTGTGTTTACTGGTCTTTTGCATCCGGGTGATCGGATTATGGGTTTGGATTCTGCGTCGGGTGGGCATTTGAGTCATGGATATTATGCTCAGAGTGGAAAGAAAGTTGCAGCCGCCTCGATATTTTTTGAAACTCTACCTTATAAGGTCAATCCTCGAACAGGCTACATAGACTTCGAAAAGCTTGAAGAAAAAGCGCTTGACTTTCGCCCCAAGATACTTATATGTGGGGGAAGTTCGTATCCCAGAGAATGGAATTACCAGAGGTTTAGGCAGATTGCTGATAAGTGTGGGGCAGTTTTGATGTGTGACATGGCTCATATTAGCGGTCTTGTGGCAGCTAAGGTTTCTCTTTTGCTTCCCTCATGTTGTTTTATTTCTGTTACACTTTTGTTTGTTTACAATTTGTTGTGTTTTTACGAGTTTATTGAAATTCTGACTTAGTATTCTTTGGAGAATAGAGGCACTTATGTGTGTTGGAACTTTCTTACACAGTTGTTTCCGCTGGGGCTATTGCAATTAAGTTGTATTATCGTGTTTGGACTTGACACCTGCCTTATTAGATGTGTAATATATATAAAAAGCAATATGAAATTTTTTGAGATCAAATGCTAGTAGTTTCTGTGGAGACACGTATAAAGATCTCTGTCCAAGATTCCAAGTTCTACAGAAAGCAGGAAGGAAATTTCAAACCAAAATTGCGTCTGTTTTATTTTAGTTTTACTCTTTTCCCATGAATATGTTGGCACTCTCTGAAGTATTTACCTTTGTGAATGAAAAATGATCTAAATTCTATATCTAATTGGCTAATTGTTGTACATTTACTATTGATCACCTTCATGATGCAAACTAAGGGTGGATGGATTGTGCATTTTACCTTTGTTTGGCAGAAGTCAAATTATGTGGATTAAGATGTATGCATCGATTGTGCTTGTGTTCAGATGTTGGTCTATGGTTTCTGGTACATAATCTTGTTAATTTAAAATGTCATGTGTTTATTTCTTGGTATAGTTTTAGAATTCTTTTTTGTTATTTGTTTTTATTGGTTTCTTACTTTGGATTTCAATATGTTGTTGTGTGTCTTTATGTTTAAGTATTTTAATAGTTGTTCTTTACAGGAAGTTGCTAGTCCATTTGATTACTGTGATATTGTTACCTCCACAACCCACAAAAGTCTCCGAGGTCCAAGGGGAGGTATTATATTTTATAGAAAAGGAACAAAACCAGGGAAGCAAGGCTTTGTTCTTAATCATGGAGATGACAGCAATTATGACTTTGAGGAAAAGATAAATTTTGCTTTATATCCATCATTACAAGGAGGTCCTCACAATAATCACATTGCTGCTCTAGCTATAGCCTTAAAACAAGTTGCAACTCCAGAGTACAAAGTGTATATGCAGCAGGTGAAGAAAAATGCACAGGCTTTAGCGTCTGCTTTGTTGAAAAGAAAATGCAGATTGGTTACTGGAGGTACGGACAATCATTTGTTGCTCTGGGATCTGGCTGCTCTCCACTTATATGGTATTCCCTTGATTTACCTCTTTCCCAACATTCTTCATAAAATTCTTATCTAAAATCAACATGAGTTTTTCCATGGTAATTATAATTATAATATTTGTCTGTCACTGTGAATATATTTATTTGTGGCCATTTTATCAACTTAAAGCTTCGTTAATAACCTAGAAATAGCATTTTATTTGTTCAAATCAATTTTTGTTTGTGATCTGGCTATGTTATCTACATTGCGGGGTTTTTGGGCAGTCCCAATGTTGTTGGATTGGGGTAATCTGACTGAGCAGGACATTGACATAACCACACTCTATTGAACTTCGTAAACATTTAATTTTCACGTGAACTAAGTTGGATCCTGTTATGTTCTGTATATGGTTGTTTCCTAATCTAGTTTCTGAATTCATTTTAGACAAAACAGCAATAGGGGGTAAGGTTTTTTTATTTAAACAAGCAACTTAGTGGGTTGAGTATTCATTGAAGATATATTAACTAGGGTATGTTGCCAGCTAAAAAATGATGATTAAGACTAAATTGGGGCCTGCTTGGGTGCTATCAACAGTTCCCATGAAAGCTGGCTTGGAGGTTTAATGGGCAACTAAATTGAGAACAAATTAGAGATTTGTGAGAAGTGCTATTTTTTTTGTATAAATACAAGGACATGTCCAGAAGAAGAAAAAATTATTTGAAGAAAACAATAATAGCCTAGGGCACAAACCTAAAATATCTAAAATAGCCTATGGTTCGAGTAGTTGAACTTTAAAATCTTATGCTGATTACATTGTTGTTGAAACTAGCATGATTCTAGCTAGATCAGTTGGGTTGACACACATATTTCTTGTTCACTGCTTCATAACAAGATTCTGTCAAGATGTGTTCTTTATGTTATGTTCGTGAGTATGGTTCTAGATTTATATTAGACATGTTTTAATGGGATCCAGATATCTGATATGCCTTGGAACCTAAATACGTAAACTTGAAACTTCAGTGTTAAACAGAAAAACCATATATAGGTTGAGAAAGTGTTAGTCCCTTTTTGAGTTTTTAGGGAGAGTTTTTTTTACAAGTTTTAAAGTAATTATTTTATTTGTTTCCTATTCTATATTTTTCTTTAATAACTCTATTCGAGGATGACTTACAAGTGTCAACTTAGCAGAAGGAAAATATACTAGGGAAAAAGAAAAGAAAATAGGAGGATTGCTGAAATTATTTCTCCTGAAGCTGATTCAGCGTACCTTAATCCTATTGTTTAGAGTAGTAAAGATATTATTCATCTAATTGCCAATCTGATATCTGAATTTCAGCAATCCCTTTATAGGTAAAAATTATATATGGATATGTGTATGAGCATATAGCAAATTCTCTTAATAAAGATGTACCTGTTACCTATGTGGAATTGTGTGATTATATATATTTTTTGATGGGGTAAATTTATAATGTATTTTTTTCCTTCTCTTATAAATTATGTCCTTATAGATGAATCTTACTTGAACATGTTCCCTAACTCATTTTTTTATGTTCTGCAGACAGAAACTATGAGAAGCTCTGTGAGGCTTGTCACATCACTCTCAACAAATGTGCCATTTATGGTTCTCCAGGAGGAGTGAGAATTGGTGAGTACTGAGTAGTTTTCCATTAGTAAATCTAAATTCATGGTATACTTTCTATTTTTTTTTTTTTGTTTTTGTTATTTCTGGGTGCATACGTTGCAGTTGAAGTTGGTATGTGCTTTACCATTTAATTTAGGATTATATCTATTCTGAGTATAGTTTGTGACCCAAACTTTTAAGTGGAATAAAGTATTGTAGTTTCAGCTTCTAAAAGTTAGTAAATAGTTCGTCAAATCCCTTATTTTCTTTTTCGGAATACATCACTGATGCAAACTGCTAAGAAGAGAAAAAAAAAAAAAACTATAATGCCTAGCCTCGCTTGTGGGTGTGCATGAGATCATCAATGAACCCTTAATTTCTGAAGTCAGCTTTATCGTTCTCGGTTTCTAAGTCAATTACATTTATTAAAGTTATTTTGAATGCAGTTAATTTTGTATCTTGCATCTTCTGAAAGTCCTCTTTACTTTGCTCTCAAGTTATTTTCTCATCTGTATTCAGGTACGCCTGCTATGACATCAAGAGGTTGCTTAGAGGATGATTTTGAGACCATAGCTGACTTTCTACTTAAAGCAGCCCAGATTACCAGCAATATACAAAGGGAACATGGGACATCATGCAAAGATTTTCTCAAGGGTCTTCAGAACAATAAAGATATTGTTGAGCTCCAGAGCCGGGTTGAGACCTTTGCATCCCAGTTTGCAATGCCTGGATCCGCAATCTGATTTGAACTTGTAAAGTAGGCAGCCTCCATAGATCAACCATATCATATTGATACGTCTTAGATTACCTCGTCTTGCATGGTAACCCATTCATTTTTGTTACTTGGGAATATCTCTATCAACTAAAGAGTCAGCATCTGTCTCCCGAGTACTGATTTCATAAAAACTATCCGATGGTAATATTCCCCCCCAACCCACATTGTGTGGCTATGCCTTCCATGTTTAGTTGAAAAACTCCTGTACGCGTGACACTGATAAAACAGGAAACAGAGTTCTTAATGACATTTATAATGTCCTATGAACTCTGCGGAAGAGTTTAATTCCCGTTTATTGCGTGTTCTTGTTTCTAGAGCCTTAATGCTACAGATACAGTTAAATAAAAATTGAGTACATTTTCCAATTCTACCTTGGTGTTTTTAAGGGTTTAGGAGGTGTCGTTATAGATTGACCATGGTGCTTTTTAATTTTGGTAATGGCGGTTCATTATACGGCAGGTACTGCACCATTTCTGTTGTAGCCTTGTGGCATCCGGCATGCTGGACTCTCGCATTATATTACTAGTCTTTTTTGTGTGTGTTTGCTCTTTCTGTAATATTTTATTGTGTCATTTTAAAGTCCACTCGTATGTAACCCCTTATAAGGAGGCAAGGCATGAATTTCTGGCAAGGCAAAAAAGCATGAGATACGGTTAGAACTGAGAAAATGACCGCTGAATTTTAATCACATTAATATATTTATTGATGTAGAATACACAATCTCCAAACTCCAAAAAAGGTGAGTTAAAGTATTTTGAAACAGAACAAAGTTTTGAGAGAGAGACTTGTCAGGCAAGCCGAGATGTGGTGCGAAGATTTTGTCATCGTTGTCTCCGTTGCTTTCAGAGTGAACTGAATCAGACAAAAGCTTCCTAAGAGCAAAAGAAGCTGCTTTTAACGTTAAAGCAGTCACAGGAATCTCAGAGGGCTCCCCTACCGTCCCAAAGCCTCCCTTTTTTGGACTAGAATCGTTGGTCATTTACTGTAACGACTCACACAGCACACTTTGAAATGCCGAGAGAGAAAATCACTGCCACTTTGATAAATAAGAATTTAAAATTAATCTTATCCTGTTTAGTGTATATATTATTTGGTTAGTTCTCCTTTTTAGTTTTTTATTTATCATGTTTGTGATTTATAATGTTAAATAGAAGGAATCGAAGTTTCGCGTAGAATTTAAACCTCCTGTAAGATTATTAATCTACTGTCAATTTTTTCTACAAACCAGTACCAAATTCAATTTGAGAATCTTCTTCACGGCCTTGTACGGGAAAGACTTAGCACCATAGTTTCCAATTTTCAACTATGGTAACTGTAAAAACAAGGAAAGACCACAAAAAGAGAAAGAAAATTAAGGGTTAAAACTTAGAAGGTACAGCAAACCCCGCAACAGAATCCTCCGGTTGTTGTAATTTCCTTTTTTTTTTTGGTTAAATTTTTCTTACAACTATTTCTGCATCACTCACTTCACCTATGACTGCAAAAGTCCAAAAGCTTCTTCCTTCCTTCAACAATTTCATCAAAGAAATCGTCAAGCTGGCCAATAATGTTGTCTGCTCCAGATCTCAGCAACCCAAAACACGCTCTCAGATTCTCCACTCTTTCCCTAATTGCAACCTCTGTTTCCCACTCAATAACCATCCCCTGTGACCCCCTTCTCTCCAATTCCTCTCTCAGTTCCTCCATGGCCGTCTTCGATCTTCGGAACTCGTATAACAAAATCCCCGGCGACCCATTGATCTGGCTGATCTCTGTCGCCACCCTCTGCTGCAACCTTGCTGTCGAGATCATGAACGCCGATCCCAGGAACAAGCACCCCTCGTATCCTCCTAGAACGAAATCCGATGATTCTGGCCAGCAATACACCAACCCATATACTAAAATCATCAGCAACAGAGAGCTCACGTTTCTCATTGCATACAGAACTCCCCTGAAGCCATTGAATCCATTCAGCTTCGATTCGATCGAGACCCTTTCGTCGAAACGCAGAGAAAGTGGCAGAATTCGTGTTTCCATTAAAGCTCGATTCTCCTCCTCCAACCCTACGGCTTCTCTACGACACCCTGAAATTGATCTAATAACCTGTTTCAGGGGAAAAGAAAAAACCTCAATGATTCAGACCCAGAATTCTAAATTGCTATGGTTTTGTTTATTTGCTTTAATTTATATGAAAAAACAAAGTTGTGATCGACCTGACCTGGCGAGAGAGTTGTGGGGTAAGATGAGGGTGAGAATCGAGGGAGGAAGTGATGTTGAAGCCGGCAGAGTAGTAGTTTTCGATTCCGGAAATGCCAGACTTGAGGACATGGCAGGCTTCCCAAAGCTTGGAACTTTCATCCATGTACTCGTCAAGCCACTTGTCACCAACTGGTAGATGAAGCTTTTGGACGAGGAGGGTCAATTGGGTGTGGAAGGATCGGAGAAGGGAGAGTACCCTTTGAAGGAATTGGATTGACATGAAGTTACTTGAGAGGTAGACTCGTTCGAGATCGTCAATTCCTCTGGTGAGGAAAGAGTAGAAACCATTAACAGAGTTTGTGGAAGAAGGATCCATTTTGTAAGTTTTAGAGAGTTATTTGGGAATTAAATAGAAAATAAACAAAAAGGGGAAAAAGGAGAAGAAAGTAAAGTGGTGGATGGTAGGAGTGAGGGAAGGGGAGGCAGAAGAGGGAGGAGAAAAGGTTGTGAAGAGGGAGATATTTAAATTGAGAGAGAGAGAGATAGGAAGCATAAGAAAGGGAGAACAAAAAAGTGAAAAAGAATGGGAATGGAAGGGAGGGAATATCTTAGAAGCTCAGGTTTCTGAGGTTGAAAAGGATTGTTGGGGGCAATGATGGGTGTTTCCTACAGAGGGGAAAGGATGATTGGTAATATGCCATTTTCATTGTTTAATGGGCAGAAAGGAAGAGAGGTGAAATTGAAATTCTAAGGACACTGCCCAAATGAAAATAAAGGAAGGGGACGTTTCTCAGTGCGGGAGAAGAGAGGCAGAGAAAGATAAACCTGAAAGCAAGGCAATAGCACAAAATCATCTTTAGCTTTCCTTTGAGTTTTCTTTTCCTTTTGGTGTGTTTCTGTCTAGCTTTAAACCAAGAATTCTTGGAAAACATTCAAATTATCTCAATTAATTAATTAGTTTATTTATTTTAAAAAACAATAACCCGTGGAAAGGGGTAGAATGCAGTGGCATTCTAATTCTAATATTTAATATGTATGCGTATAGGTGAGAGTATTTTTTTTTTCTGGTGATGCTATGTTTGATTGTATTTGACTAATTCTATTTTTATGACATTTTTTTATTGTTTTAGAATATCTTTTTAATTGAAAATTGAAATATTAATCCTTCAAAAATCAGAAAATTTCAAACTGAATAATTCTTCTTCAAAAAGTATTCTTCATAAATATGACTTCAATCCAATCTTTCTTTTTCATTGTAATATAATTTTCTCTTTTAATTTGAGTGCTTTTTAACTTGTTTCTTTCTAAACAAGCCTTCTCTATAAATATGACTTAGAATAGAGCCTTATTTTTCCGTTGTGGTACAGATCTTCCTTTTGGTTTGAGTGCTCTTTGGCTTGTTCCTTCCTGATTTTCTTCCTCGAGGTACTGAATTTGCGCTCCTCCTCTTCCACTTTCGATCTATTCTATTGAAATCTGCGGTTTTGTTTTTCCTAGACGTATATTGTTCTGTTGAATTCTCCAACAGGGAGAACTGAAATGATGAGTTTGCTTTTACTTACGTGTTTGGTAATCCTCTACCATACGCAAATCAGTCTTTTTAGGTCATACAACTCTTTGACTACAGAAAATTATTTAGTCTCCATATTTTTTTTTATCAATTTAATTTTATTAAATATTTATTTAAAAATAATTTATATTATTAAATTTATTATATTTTTAAATGAAAATTATGATTCGTTGTTTAGATAGTTAAGCAATTATTCGTAAGAAGTTGTGCTCTTATTAAAATTTACATTAAAATTAGTTTGTATCTTAATTCTTGTTTAATATTTATGTTTAATGATATACTCTTTTAAATTAATTAATTTTATAATGTAATTTGTAATATATAATAAATTTAGCATAATTATTACAATACCTTCGATTTTGGGACTATAAAGATGATGCTTCTCCGAACCCTTTACTCCCATAAGTCCACCTCTATGGGCATATTTTTATTAATTTCATAATGTCCAAGCTAATGGCATACTAAATAAATAAATAAATAAAATATATATCCTTGCCATTGATAGAGTAGGCCTTACTACCCATCAAGCGACAGATATTGTAGAAAAAGAAAGATTTTTAGCTGCGTCCGATTAATGATTGTTCAGTACTGCAACCGGGTCCCATAATTCATGTATCTTACCAAATGAGCTTCAATTGATGAATTCTTTTATTTTTATAAATAAAAAATATTTAAAAAATTTTAAAATTTAGATATTAATTTTATAAATTAAATTATAAAATTAATAATTTATTTTTTTATTTTTTATAACTTCTTTTAAATAAGAGTATTCTTTTAATGAAAAGTTTAAAATAAAAAGAGATTTTTCTCATTCTAAATTAAGGTAAACTATTAATGTTAGTATAAATTTACTGATCACCTATCAATAAAGATTTTTTGAAATTAAACTTAAATCATATAATTATCATTAAAAAATTGATTGGGTAAGCCATTCTCATTAAAAAATAAGAATATATTTTTTCTTAAATAGATGAATGATTTTTGATCACCAATGGAAGATCGGAAGGGAAACTGCATAGTTTAAAGATATCACAAGTATTTGCCTTTATTCTCTTTGGTAAAGTAATGTTTATGCGGTTGTTTCCCTTTTTCCCATTTATTCTAATGTCTATTTATATGACTGGGTTCTTCTTTGTTTTTTAATTAATCTTTATTTTTGTAGTTGAGAGAATGGGGATGGAGGTGGGGGACCAAACAATCTAAATTATGCATTGGGTTACGTAACTTATTATTAAATATGGGTTAGACGAGTGCTCGTGGGTTTTTGGAGAATGGGACATATCTTAGAAGTATGTTGGTCTTTTAAGATTTCATTGGAAGCTGGGTAGATACGGATAGCTAAACAACATTGCTGTACAACATTTATAAGGGCGCCCCTCACCTATCCAACAACCAAACCCCTGGTGCACACAGTATAAGTTGTCCTTAAATTTACCATTTTTCCAAAATTTTTCCAATTTTCTTCCTTTCAGTTAACTTGATATCAGATTTGTCTCAGATTCTATTTCTAGTAGTTGTATGTTGTGGTGTAGTAGTACCATTGTTGTTTTTGGAATTTTTTTCTAAAATTTTAAGTTTAAATTTAATTTTTTTCAATTTTTTAAGGATATTACTATTTGAGTAAAATATTAATCTATTTTAAAGTAAAAATTATTTAAAGATAAACCCTCCTAATAACATATCCCATCCAACCATTAAATAAATGTTATTATATATATATTTAAATAATTTTATTTAAAATCATTTTTACTCACAGATAATACAAACGGGAACATCATTATTTGCCTTTGCATTAAAAAAAAAAATGGTATTGGCAAAACTAAGTATTTAAGAAAGCTTCTATTCTAACGCACCCAACGAAACGAGGGTTCTGAGAATCCAAAGGCTGCTTAGCTAGAAGGGGTCATGGTGGATGGCAAGGGCGTGTTTGTTTATCTATAGTAAAAGTGCCATTTCCATAAGCAGTTACGAGTATTAAGAGAAAACTACGATGACCCGTGTGGAATTCAATGAAAGTAACTAGAAACAACAATGGGTAGTTATTGGAATTGCCTTCAATTAATCCCATGGTGGAGAACAATAATTGGAGCTAACCCAATGAAATTTTATGAGTATCAGTTTTAATTGTTTTTACGTTACATCATAAATTAAAATTTATAAAAGTTTTATTTAAAAAAATTTAAATTATTAAATTTTAAATATTAAATTGAGAGACTCATTTAATTTAACTGTACATATATTTTATAATTATTAATAATATTTTTTATGTGAGATTATCATTTTTCATGCCGAAATATTGTGGCAATCCATCTGTGGGTCCCTTCATTGACCGAAAGTAAACACACTGGACGGATGGATTTGCCTGCCCAAATCTCTTTCATCCTCGTCATGATATTTACCTAGAAATATGGTAGTCTCGATAGAAGAATATATCATTTTCTTTTCAATGCTCTGTTCTTAGATGGGCACAACTGGATGGTCCAAAGAAGCGAAAACGATGCAAAGGGAATGATTGTTTACATATTCAGCGGGGAAATTGAAAGAGAGAACGAAGGGATGGAGAAGAAAAAAGCAGATATCCAAACCAGTTGCGGCAGCGACGAGGTGTGGGGAGGGTGTGGCTTCATAAGTCCAATCTTGACAAGTTGCTTATCGTATTAATTATCAAATTAATTGGGTTTCCAGGGACCACTCGCACTTCTTTCATTCTTCTTGGTCCTTCATTCAGATAAGGATTTTTCTACAAAGGCCTACTCTGTTTTAGGACGACTCTAGAGTACATGGCAACGCAAACCTAAAATGCTTCTTAAATTGCGGACACCCTCGTATGTAGGGCTAGCTAGGCATGTCTAGCCTACTTCAGTGGTCCTTTTATTCTATTTTTGAAAAATATTATTAATCTTTAAATTTATATTTTTTTGTATAAAATATGATTTAAAATTTATTTTTAATTAATTATAAAATTTTATACAATAAAAAATAAATCTCAAATAGCATGTTATATAAAAAAATATAAATTAAAAAAAATATAAGTATAATAGCATTCTTTTTTTTTGTATAATAATGCCATTGGTCCTTAATATAAATACAGTTTGAGATTAGAGGTAGTAAAATGAATTTGTGTGACTAGGATTTTGTGATTATAAAATAAAGACATAATAGAGAGGCTAATATTCATATTGGCTTTCTGAAAATGAAACCAATTTTTATTTTATTTTTATAATTTTAATTTAATCAATCAAATACTCAATTATTTTACCATTATTAATTATATTGGATTTTGGATAAAGTTGTTTTTTATGGTCAAATAAATTCAATGTATTAGGAGATACATAGAATTGTAAGAATTCGATTAAAAGTTGATGTAAATTTTAAGGATCTATAGTATATTTATTTTAGCTAATTTTTTAATATATCAAAATTTTTTTGTCTACCACAAACGACAGTACAAAATTTGGTCTGTTGATAATAATTAAAAAACCTTGAAAACTCAATTAATCAAATTGAAATCATAAAAATTCGTTCAAAATTTGATTCAGAAATTAAAGTATCTTTTTAACTTAACAAAAAACCAAAACCAGCTTGACGCTCTCTTGTTGTAACAGATTTTGGTTTCGATTTTGAAAATTTTTAATTTTAATGATTTTAAATAAAATAAAAAATAAATAATAGTTTTTATTTATAAGTTTTTTATTAATTTTTAAAATTTTTTAATTTCATTTCTATTTTTTTTCATTGTAACACGTAACTTTATATATCAAAATCAACTGTACGATCCCATTGCAACAAAAGAAAATGATCATCGGTACTATGATTCCTCTTTTTTTAATTTGAATGAATTAGTACTGTGCTTGCAGAAAATAAGATTAAACAGAATATAATAAATATTACGGCAAATCCTGCCTCTATATACTGTCAACTTTTTAGCATGATTGCCAACTTTAAGCATCTGTCTCTGTTGTAATTTATTTGTCATCTGTACTACATTGCTTTTGCTTTTGACTAGAGAGCATGCACCAAGATTTGCAATCATCTATATTCCTCCTTCACTTGGGAGTAAGATAATTTAAAGGCATATATATAATCTCATTTAAACAATGTTCAAAGTGCAAAATCTAAAGGAATTATATAATGCTACATTTGGAAACAACTCTCCCGATTGCTTTTGCTATATAATCAATGCACATTACAGCTGGCAAGGAGCAAAGCTCAACACATACAGAAATTTTCTGCATCAAATTCCCAGTAATAAAGAGTTAACACAATTTATAGAAACCATTTTCTATAGGACATACAAAAATCCTTGAGATGTAATTGGTATGAAAGAGAAAAAAATACAAACAAAATACATTTCTTTTCATCTTTGCCAGACAAAACATGAACTTTGTGACAAAATTGCATCCAACACAACACTAAATGTTGAACCTGTTCAACATTCGCTCATCACAAGGTTCGTGGCAATTTAGAATTCAGTCAAAGAAGTATTTTTGTCTTTCTAAAAGGAAGATATTTTCCTGTTAGTTTATTATTATAATAATTTTTATTTTTATAAATTAAATCTTATAAAATACTATTAAAACAATTTAAATTATTAAATTTTATACTTAAATATGAATGACTTTTTCCTTAACTTATTTGTGAACGTATACAAATCACTCAAACTCATATTTTTATACTTTGATTGGTAACAAATTAAGTTATTTTTATTTAATCCTACCCAAATCTGTATTTATTAGCCAAATTGAGCATACAATTCACCAATTTGAACTCGGTCTGCAAATATCTTCGATTGGAATAAAGTAAAAAATTTTAAATCTAATTTTTCAAATCCAACAAACTTTTTTTTCTCGACCCGTGCACACACATGCCTACTTGGTAGATGGGAAAAAGAAATCTAAAGCTTAGGGTAAAAGCGTCATGTGCAGCTAGCACTATGGGGCAGGTGGCTCTCACGAAACTACACAACTGGATAGTGATCATATTCTCAAAATTAAAGATTTCTTTGGGTCTGGGCCACCTAATGACTTTTCATTATCAAATATTTCACTTCACATTTCATTCGGAAAAACAGTTTAATTAATTAAATCAAAATAAGTTTTCTGCAGCCAATCATGCAGTGCAATTATTTGGCTGCTCTGTTGCTATTTTTTTCTCTAAGATGTGTTAAATTTTATTTCAAATATTCAAATAGATTGAACAACCCTCTGTTTCTCTCTCACTGATGTTATTTTACAGAAGATTTAGTGAGAGATGCTTTTATGAATGGTGGAGTCAGATTTTATAATTAATTATTTATAATTTATATAATTTTGTTTAGTAAATATATTTTGGATATCTATTTTCACTATCTTATTTTGTTTATTTTTCTCTCATTTTAAATAAAGTTATACAAAATTATAAATAATTTATAAAAATGCCATTTTTCCTTGTCCGCTGTCACTATGATCCATGCTTATGGGCTTCCTAAGCATATACGTAAATTTCCAGAGGTGATTGTTGCCCATCATTTCATTCCCATTCAAGTAGCATCTAGTTGATATCAAAGGGCCCCTTTTGTGGGACTATATCGCCTGTGTGCTTGAGAACGCGTGTGCGGTGCTGAGAGCCAAAAGAAAATGGACGTGTAAGGGTCAGCCAATTAGCACATCACTAATTAACAAACAAGTAAAAGACTTCGAAATTATTATACGAGAAGAAAGGACCCATTGATCCCGTTTTTAAGCGTATGCTTTGGGTTTGGGTCTAGGGGTACTCTATTGTATAATTTTATTTTTATATAATTTTTATCTTATAAAATTAAATTATTAAATTTTATAAATCAAATTATAAAATTTAAACTTATTTAATAATTTTTACATTAAATATAATTATTTTATATAACTTTTCTCATATATATATATATAGTAATGGCACGTTTGACTTGCATTGATGAGGAGAGCTTCAAAGAAGAGCTCTTCTGTTTTCATGACCTTGCCTTCTGGTTCAACCAGGGCAAAAATAATCTCACCCACTTCCGGATTCCTTCCCACTATTGTCACCTTTGAGTCCTTTTCCCTCCCCTAAAAAGGGGAGCTTCCGTACTTGTTATTTACATTAAAGCCCAAAACCGTCTACGAAGCATTTATGGTAACGCGAAGAAGCACTAGTGCTCCTAGGCTTTTTAAATGGGGCATCTTAGGGAGGCTCTTTATGTGGGCAAGAGGGGGTGCTGGAACTGTCCTTCTTCATCATTGTGATTTTGATATCTGTAATTACCGTCAACAACCTCAGTATTTAAGGCCTTACCTCAAATGTGACTGATAAGGAGATGCCACATGTCGCCAAAACTAATGGTTGCCACAGAATGGTGCATGAGGTTTGTGGAGGTGCTTAGCAGTATATAATTCTTGATGGATGACTTCTCCGGTTGATCCTAATTAGAAGGGCCCCAAAATCTCTCGGATATTTCATAACGTGAAACGCTGCTTCTTTTTTTTTTTGTTTTGTTTTTACAGATCAGGATAGCTGCTTTTAGATAATTGTCCCTGTGATGATAGCCTAAAATCTTGTAACTCAGACTCATCAAAGTTGTTTTAGGCCTTCAATTCCACTTAAAAAGTTGAAAAATCAGATGGCATGGAAGAGCAACCAGCTCTTTCAGCACATTAAAAGTGATAATGTGATATTAAAGTGGGCAAAGACTGCTGCCACCATGCAATGCACAGTTCGAGTATCCACCACACATAGAAGGCACAGTTCGAGTACTTTTGAGGGGGCCATTAATGATTTTTTTTTTTTTGGGTACAGGGGCTATTAATGGTTTTCTCTGGAGGTCCACTGATCCAATGTATATTTTCTTAGCCGACAGTAGCATTGACCAATTAAAGACTTGAATTTTTGCGGCCGAATTCTGATCAGAGAGCAGAGGTGGAGCCCTGCCACAGAAAAATCACCTCCCACCAAATTTATTTTATAAAATTTTATAAGAGATGTTCATCAATTAAATTTTATAATTTATTTTATAAATTAATAATTTAAAATTTTTAAATATATATTTAATAAAATTCAATAAAAATAATAGAACTCGCCCCCTGCCCTCATATTTTACAATTTAAAACTACTTTTTTTTTTTCTCTGTACAACTTCTGATTGTATCTCCTCGCATTTTTGGTAATGGGCACGGTGTACAAACCTACCCCAATTACTCAATGGATCCAAAATTTGCCAGTAGGTTTCAGAATTCATCTTCAGAAGCTTTGAATCCGAAAACAAATTTTGGGTAGGACTGTAGGAGCCTATAGGCCCACCACAATATTCAGTTTCCTCATTTACAGCACTGTGGCTGGATGGCCCTTTCACTGCAAAGGCGGCGGCGGTAAACTCAATAACAACTCAGAGCCGCGTACAATATAATTATGCAGTAACTGCACAAGCAAGATACGGTGGAGTTCATAGAGAAAAAGGATTCTAACCCCAAAGTTTTTTTTACGTTGGTGGAAATGGCTCACAATTAGTCAATTAAAAATAAATAAATTAGTTAAATAAATTAAATAAAAGAGATAACAATTATATATAAAATTATAAATATAAATATAAAAATATTAGAAAAAAAAGGAGCTGAAATTCAGTGGTGCAAGAAACTAGAAAGGAGATCCAAATCCTAGCTGTCACTCAGAGGCTCAAAAATGGAGAGAAATTGCATGTTTGCAACTATTGCTTTGCTCCACGGTCCACCCTTGGAGGAGCTTAGAAAAAGAACTATTATACACTCACTTTTTTACGACAATAATGTATTTATACTGTAAAAACAGATAAAAATTAAAATAATACATTTTAATATAAAATACACTGTTTTAATTCTTGTTTATTTTAACAGCATAAGTATATTATTACCGGAAAAGTTTGGAATTAACAACGTTCTAGAAAAAAACAACATCCCAAAAAGAAAAAAGGGGCATTAACACTCCAGAACAGAAACCCCAAAAGCAGAGTATTTTTTGCAAGTAACAACCGGTTAAGTAGGGTAAAGGCATTTGTTTTTCCCTTTCGTTTTCAGATAGGTAACAGAATAAAAAATGTTACTACAATGGCCTAAAGTAGATTGAGACTTCTGATTAAAGAACCAAAAGAAATGAAATCCCTTATTTTTTCACAACTTCAACTTACCACGAGCATTAGGAGGAAAAATCTTCCTCAAGTGTTCAAAATGGTACACCCTAGTATTATTTACATTCCAAGACAAGCCCCATAAGCTCTGCATCGAATTGTTTCAAAGATTAAGATAATTTCCTCTGAGGCCCTATTGAAGCTCCCAATTCACTATGCTGAGAATAAAGGAATATGGAAAGAATGGTACGCTGGAAGCATAGAGAGCAATAAGAATCCTTGAAACAGTCTCATAGGCATATCAGACTGCACATATCACTTATTCTAGCCCAAGATATGTTGGTAAAAGGAGAGATCCTGAAGTTGCCGTTGCCCATAGAAGTCAAAGTCAACTGTTCATTGCTCACTATAGTCTGCCTTAGTAGCATAAACCAGCATTGGCATAAAGCATTAAGCTGCATAATTTACTTCTTGTCAACCTGATAGAGTGCATGTCTGGCGACTATTATATGTAACAATTTGATGACAAAAAATAAAATAACGAAACTAGCCAGTTGGCATATTAGATCAACTAAAAGATTAAAAAAGTATAATTAAGTATGTCTAAATTGTATTCTCTCATTCATTTTAGAAAAAGTTAAAATTCATGAAAGTAAGTCTTACTCAATTTTTACAAATGACTTTTTAAGTTATTTGATTTGTTAGTCTCACAATTAATATATAAGATTTAATAAATTTAAATGTCTAAATTTTTTAAATAAAAATATAAACAACGTATTTATAAAAATAGGAAGACCTTTTATTTGATTTTGTTTGACTTTGCTTTTTAGATAAATAATTATTTAATAACTAGTGAAAAAAAAAAATTCTATGTCAACTCTTCAAAATAAAATTGACATATAATAACAAACTTGTCATGGAATGGAATTCTTTTAGTATAATGTGCGTAAAAAGTTTACGAGAGATCTTTTTAGCTATGGCTACTTACAAGGGTTCCTACACCAATTTGTTGTATAGTGTAACTACAGGTTCGGTTAGGGAAGTGTTAACAGTAAAATAGTATACCTCACAAGAAGTTTCTATGTCTTTGCAGTGCCACCTTTTTAAAGGAACACAGTCAACATATCGACACCATTTGCAATACCGGTTGACGTTAGTTCCATGAAAAACTACCACAAGACATACCGCAAGTCTGCTAGCAGAAGAGGCTTCTGTTATAGGGTATGAAGTTCGCCAAAAATGACTATTAACAAAAGATAACTAGCTATGCCAAAATCAAAGAGAATTAAACCAGGGGAAACAGCAACATACAGTCGGCTGAACAGGATGAAAGAAACAATTCTCAGAAATGGTCTGTCCAGATTTTGCTTTAACTTTAACTTGATGTAACTATTGATACCAAAGTCATTGAGGCCTAATTTATTTGGGGTCACTTGCTGGAGCTGAGGGTTGACTAAAATAGCAGATCTAAGAAGAAATCCTGATATAATACCTCCAATGCTTGAAAACTTGTCTACGTAAGGGAGCAAACCAAGGGCGAAATTGGACACAAAGACAAATGATGCTATAGCTGCAATCTGCGTCCAACAGAAAAGTGATAAATAATAAAGCAGAGCGTTGAGAATAAACATTAAGTGGGGAAACAGGAAGATGAAGAACCTCATTGGTGAGCTTTCCAGTTCCATATGAGTGCGGAAAGCAATGTTCTCAGTAATCCATATAATCCACCAGAAGAACCAACAGCTGGAACGTTTTGGATAAATAGAGAAGCCACCAAGGCACCCACGAAAGCAGACAGTATATAGATTATCCCAATCCTTACTGCAAAAAAAAGGAAAAATTCTTATCGTTGAACTTTTTAAAATTAAAAGCACTTGAATATCTTTCTTTGTATCACTTTAACCATAATAAACACACACTTGAAAATGGAAGTATGAAACAAATATAATATTTTACAAGGTCCAAACTCTTGCTCTAAGTGAATTCCCACGAAGATCACGGTGGAGAGATTGATGACAAGGTGGATGAGTCCAGCATGCAAAATTGGAAATGTGAAAAGGCGCCATTTTTTATGATATTCTGTTAACAAAGTCCGTCAAACGGTCGAAGAGCTCCCATTTCATCTAACCTGCACAAACATTAGCACATTGGTCATAATCAATTGCAGATCAATCCGCATCAAAGGGAACCCCGATTTATATGCTTTCGTAGAGAAGTGGCTTTGATATGTTTGATGAAAACCAAATTCATCTTGAACCCCAAAGAGATATCATGTCCACAGTATCAAAGACACTGTCCAGGGAAACGAAAATTGTTTGGTTTCTAGCATAGAATATATTTCATTCACAAATAGTATGATAAATTACACCAGTACCCGCACATATAATTAATCCTGTCCACTAATCCTTTGCCCTAATCTCCCCGAGTTCCAGAGAATAATTGTTGGCAGAAAATCATATCTCTACAACCATTGAATTTCTCCTTTTACAAATGACAAATTTAGTGGTGCAGATGATGAACACTCAAACCTTCGTCTATGTGCCTTCAGAACTGTCAAACATTTTTCACTACCGTTGATGATGGAATTTAATAACAAGTCTTGAACTCAAAATCAAGCTTTATGTGGTACTCTTAGGCTCATGAACAATGTCTAGCATGTGATTATAGTTGAGCATATGGGATCGCCTCACAATCATTAAGCGTCACTTAGGTAAGATTATCCATATTTGAACGAGAATGATGCTGCAAGACAACGTTAACAAAAATAAAAAGCATCTGTGTTCCCACACAAGTATGATATTTTGGAATAGAACCCACATAACATATGTTTTTATAAAGCAATTGAGAGAATTATACGTGACAGGTCAATCCAACATTTTTTCTTTTTTCTTTTTTGGCCGCATTTCACATTATTACTTTGTGAAGACACCATCAGCTTTTTGAATAAGATTCATATTTTAGAAATGTTATCGGCTTCTTAGATAAGGTAGAGCCAATGATGGTAGATTTTGATATTACTATTATAAGTCAATTGAAAGAATTACATTTAAAAATTTTAGATTGTGATTCTCCTAATTGACTCATAACATATATTTAAATAAAGGATTAATACATTTTTTTGGCATCTCATCTATTAATAATTTCAGACAAAAAATTTTGATATTAGTAAAAGATAAATTTTTTTTGTTAAAAATCATAAATTTATGATAAAAATTTTTGACCAAAAATTTATTAATACATTTACCTTTCAATAATATCAAAATTTTTTTTTAAAGTATATAAAAAAACACCAAGAAAAACGACTGAACAATGAATGAATTATTAGTAACTAACTAAATGCTTCCCGAAAGCTCAGTGAGCTTTTAAAAGAGGACAGTCTCTTGTTCCAAAATTTTTCTTGGCACCCATTGAAAGATAAAATCGGTGAGAACTATGAAATCAAAGAACTCTAGGGTTGCCTTTAGAAACTCAAATGAATCAAATAGAGCAGCGTCTAGCTAGGATCACTATTAGCTATAAATCATAGAAAGAATAATTTAAGGAACTGAAAGCCCACGAGAGTTAAACTCAGAAAACCCAGAGAGGGGTTGAAAGTTTTCTGTTTCTGAAAACCCAAATGAATGGAAAATTTGTGAACATTCCGTTTTCCTCCCTGCTCCGCTGTAAATCATTCGAGAAACTTCAATCTCCCGAATTTTCACCCATCAATCGCAATTGATGGGGTAGAAAAACGCACTTGGACTCGGAAAGATCAAGCAAGGGATTCTGGGAAAGAGGCTGAAACAAAAATCGTCCTAGGGCTTGGAGATCGCAATCACCATGGCAATTATCCCACCAGTCATTGACAATCATGGTGGCTATGAAGACCCCAATGTGCATGATCACAAAGACCGAGACGACCCGGGAATCGTCGCCGCGTCAAGAGCGAGATTTGAGGAAAAGAATCTTCGGATCTTTAATTTATCAGTAAATTCAGCAGGGAATTTGGCTGGCGAGGGCTTGATGACGATGCGTTCGTGGAACTCGGAAGTCAGAACTTTCCGCCATGATTTTCCTGGAAAATGCAAGCTTGTAGCTTTAAGGGCGGAGAGGTAGAAAGAGATTTTGGTGCTTACTTTATAAGCATCAGCGTCGCCGAGCCCACCCCCCCCCCCCCCCACCCAACCAAAAAACAAAAAAAAGCCGTCCGTAGGGATGGAACTGTCATCATCGAATTTCTGCAGAGAGTGGCGTGGAGAGCTTCAAAAGTCGTTGAGCTTCGCGGGAAATGGATTGGGATAAGACGACAAAGGTAATGATAGGTTTTTGTTATATATAATTATTAAAATTATGCATTGTGTTAAATTTTATTCGAAATTTTATAATTTTATTTAAATTTAATAATAAATATTATATATTTCATGAAATAACGTAAAAATTAGTATATAATTTTTGAAGTAAATTTGTTTACTAATATAAAATATTATCTGCCGGTGTTGATAACAGGGGATCCGTGGCGCAATGGTAGCGCGTCTGACTCCAGATCAGAAGGTTGCGTGTTCGATTCACGTCGGGTTCAAACCCCCATCAATCCCTCACCTTTTTTCACTTGCGTCTTGCGCTTGCTATTTTATTTCTTTATTTTTTTTTATCTTATCCTCAAATTTTTATATTTTAAAAAAATTTGTTAGCTACATCATTTATCCAATCAGATCATAACTTTAGTTATGTGAGTTCCAATACTTTATGCCACCCATTTAAAGTTATTTCTTTCCGTCTTCAATGTGAAGGCCCGTTGCTAAGCAATTATTTAGGCACTTATCATCCGGAATTTTCATTTTACAAAAAAATTATTAATCACGTTTTTTATTTTTGTAAAAAAAATGTCACTAAATATACAAAGAAGTGAAAGAATAAAAAGGACAGATTGTTTTGGAATCTTTACGGTATAAGAAAAAATAATTAACTACATTATATCTATTTTTATAATGAAATGTGATTAATATATAAAAAAGGTAAGAGAATAAAAAAATAAGTTAAGGATTATTTTATAAAATAATATCAAATTAAGAGAGATAACACGAGATAAAGCAGTAGAATTTTTTCTGAGCAGAAGGAATAGGATTCTTTTATGACTAGATGTGTTTGGATTCGCTTCTAATAGGCATGAGGCGAGGACTTTCCTCTTGGGTTTTTTAGAATATTAAATTATAGAATAAATTATATTAATTTTTTTAAGTATTTAATTATGATATTTTATCTCATTTTTATTTAAATATTATACTTCACTTTATTCTTACTCAAATATTACATTCTACTTTATTTACTTATATATTAATTAAAAAAATATATCTAAATATTAATAAAATATTCATAAAAAATATATTAAATTAACATTTTACTCTAATTTTATTTAAAAATTATACTTTGACTCAATTAACTATTTTAAATAACTAATATCTTGATAAAATATGTATTTTTAATCAAATAATTATATTTATTATAAGGTATAAATTTAAAAATATGTGTGATTATGAAAAAAAAAATTTAGTACAAAACTAGAGGCATTTTGAGAGTGAATTTAGTTAGCAAAAAATAAGACCAATTGTGCTCTATATTTTTTTCTTAACTACACTCACTCCCAAAATGTCTTTATATACTAAATTTTTTTCTCACAATCATACATATTGTTAAATTTATACCTTATAATAAATGTAATTATTTAATTAAAAATACAAAATTTGTCAAGATATTAGTTATTTAAAATAGTTAATTGAGTTAAAGTATAATTTTTAAGTCAAACTAGAGTAAAATGATGATTTAATATTCTTTTTATGAATATTCTATTAATATTTAGATATATTCTTTTAATTAATATTTGAGTAAATGGGGTAGAGTGTAATATTTGAGTAAGAATGTAGTAGAGTGTAATATTTAAGTAAGAATGAGGTGGATTGTCATAATAAAATACCTCGAGAGAATTAATATAATTTACTCTAAATTATAATATACATATGAAACATTATTTATGCACATTTTGATACAACATTACTTACACATCTATATAGATCTTGCCAATAATTTGGCACTACATTACAATGATTATTTTCTGTAGACATTTTAGTTTTTAGCTTGAATAGTTTTTCTTTTATAAAATCAAAGAGGTAGATTGATAAAGACAATTTGTATCTTAAACCAATATGTCAACAAAAAAAATGAGCTTCTCTAAAGTAACTAAATCTATGTGGAAAAAAGGCCGTAGAAGTTGTAGTTCAGTCCTCATAGTCAAGAATGATGTGGGATCTCGTGGTCTTAGCCACAATCAATGCACAAGAATTTAGTAGCCCAAAAAATGAAGATAACATCAACAAGAATATGAATACTACAAAAGCTACTTTAGCTTTCATGTATTATTAAAAATAAAAAAATGCTTGATTTTTACAAATGATAAGTAAGTTTCTTGGGTTATGCTACAGTGAGTACATAAAGGGTAATTTCTCAATTGACACAATATTTTTGTTTCTTCTTTTATATTGTTAGTTGATTTTTGAAGAATTTTATACTTATCACTTGTTGTGTACTAATTATACACAATGTATATGTATAATAAATATTATTTAAATATTATAGATGCATGCAATCACTATTATTTAAATTTATATTTATATTCTCAAAATTTGCTGTTTATTAACTCAAATAATTTTTTTATAATTTTATATTTTGTAATTAGACACAGTAAAAAAATAATAAAATATAAATAAAAAAGTCACTAAATTTAAATAATAGTAAAACTCTAGCCAATAAAAAATAAAATAATATTAAAATTACACATTATATTTATATATATATATTCTATAAATCATTATTTAAGGTATTTTATAAATTTTAAAATTTTATATCATTTAATATTAATATTTTATAAATATTTATATAAAATATATAAATATGAAAATATAAACCTAACGTTAAGTGAGTTGCTTCAAACTCTGCCTCCCAATGCCTTATCATCAACAACAAGAATATTGGCGCGCCGCGAATTGACGGCTATTGATGGCAGCTTTTCAATTTTTTATTTTGGGAATTAAGTCGCATGCTTTTTGCAATGAATAGCTCTCTTATATCTACATTGATATATTAACGTTTTGTTTATATTTTTAAATTAAAAAATATATTTGTTTTAACTTTTTTCATTTTAAAATTTAAAATATTATTTGTTTATTTATTATTTATTATGACTAAATTAGATGCCTACGGAAATAAGTTTTCCGATGCAATGAATGAAAGGCATAATTAATCACAGATAATATCAACAATGCAATTTGCGCTTCAGCACAAAAACGCATTCAAAATATGCATTAATGTGCAGTTGCTTTTGGTTGGTTGCTTCGAGCTCCGCCTACCAAATCTAGCTCTGCATACCAAATCTTATCAGCAACTACAAGAATATTGGCGCGCCGCGAATTGACGGCTATTGGTGGCAGCCAGCGACCACTATTTTTCATTTTTTTTTTTAATTTGGGAATAAAGTAGCATGCTTTATGGAATGAATGGATGGCACAAAAACGCAGCGCCCAGAAAATCTATATATACCCTCCCGTTGCTGCCAAGGTGAAACCAACTCGGCACTCACCCAGACTTGCCTGTATGTCCTGGAGTTCCCCTATCTTTCGTCGGTGAGTTCTCCGAACTTCTCTGTAAAGGTGAGTATTGTCTTTTTTATGTTTTCAATTTTGTTCGAATCAATGAATATTGCTTTGAAATCACTTACACTGTCAATGAAATGGTGGACGATGCCGTCCCTTTGAGGAGCTAGGGTTCATTTGCTCCCTCGTAGATTTTATGCTTAGCTCGCGATCTAATCGGTTAAATTTTCTATTTTTGGGTAATGGGGTCGATTTGTAAGTTCGGACAGTGTAAGGGGGGAATAAATCGTTATGCTGAGTTGTTTTATGATCTCAATCAAGTTATGAATGAAAATTTGACAAAGGGTATGGCTGTAGGCAATTTGATGGAGGCAGTAAACGGATTGGAAGCTCCACCAGAAAGTTTTGTAGCAGAAATCAAAACATTTTTTGACTCTGCTCCTCCTTTACAATATAGTACTGAAATAAGCGAAAAGTTGAAAGAATTTATTGAACGAAATTCTACACCATCAGGCAAGTTCATCCGTACAACATTGAATTATGTGTTTTGAGTTACTTATTTGAATTATTTCTGAATGAGGTCTGGTGGTTTGAGTCACAGAAAATGGTAAAGCTAGGAGAATTGTTTGCGTTTCATCTGGTGGTACTACTGCTCCATTGGAGCAACGGTGTGTCCGCTTTATTGACAACTTCAGTTCTGGTCATAGAGGAGCCACATCCACAGAGTATGTTGCACTCAACTTATTAAAGAACTTATGACTTCTTCCATTTTCATCTGAATTCTCTTGAGAAGAATAGCATTATCATATGCTGGTTACATTTGCAGGTATTTCCTGAAGGCTGGCTATGCTGTTATCTTTCTGCATCGGAGGTGAATTTCTGGTCCTGCATTGTAGTATTCAGTTATGATTTATGTGTAGTAGAAGATAATGATGCATGTTATAAGAGGTTCGACCTTACGTTGGTTGTTTACTACCTAATATGACTCTCTTCTTTTATCGTGACTTTGGACCGGCTATGTAAAATATGGTTGGAGTTTGTTGTTGTAGAAGATAATAATCCAATATCTGGTTTCTATTTCATTAGATTTTTTTAATAACATATGGTTATTTTATTTAGGGGAAGTATCCAGCCATTTTGCAGATCCCTGCCTGATAATCCCTTACTTGAATGCTTTGAGTCCACGAATGAGTTAAACATTCAAGGTACATTAGGTTTGATGAACTTGAATTGGATGCTTTTCTTTTATGTCCTTTTCATCCATGGTTAGGAGACAATGCAATATTGATAACCTTATGAGCAGTCCTTAACATGTATTACACTTGCTCTGCAACGATCTCGTGGTAGGATTCAAATATTTGACAATAGTATTATTTGATTGTTTGAAGTGGTGCTGTCAAATGTCTCGTGAGCCAACTTTGTCCAGATGATTCTTATTCTTTTTTATGTTTTGTTGCAGCCATACATCTATATATTTTCGTCATTAAATAAAGATTTGCTGTGATCAACTTTTTCCCCCTTGTCCTTGGAAGAAGGATACTTAAAGATATAAACTTAATTGACATTTTCTTTTTTCTTGACAATGTTAATATGCGCTTCTTGTTTTGTTTAATACAAACTGAGGATTGTCTTGTTATGGCTATATTGTGTTCTATACTTCAGTGCGCGAGGCTTATTCTGAAGCAGTGAAGAGAGCTATCACAGAACATCATGCTGTATGAACTATAAAATTTGATCTTTCACTCATATTATATCTTTTTGTGTGTTTTCTGTTTGGATCTGTTAAACAATGTTGCATTTGCTTTAGATTTGATGAATGTATTGATGGCCACATTGGAATCTTTGTTCTACTGCAGGCACTGGCAGATGGTCTCTTATTAAAACTTCCTTTCAGTACCATATTTGAATATCTTCAGGTTAGCTTCAATTTTGATGTTTGTATGTACTCATTTGATGCTACCAACAAGGTTTCCTTTAAGATGGGGTATATTTTTGGTTACTTTTCTTTATCTGGCTGTTTACTTACAGTTAACAATAAAACCCAGTTATTGTGTCTTTGATCTCCATATGTTAGTCATAGTGCAAGATTGAGCCCCTTCTTGATTTATTTAAAATTTTTAAATGTAGAAGTTGAATCAGTACATTCAGTAGTGCAAAATATTGCCATCCACCTTTTGTCATTCCAGATGTTGCGAATGATTGGAATATCAATGAGGAGTCTTGGTCCATGTGCGATGTTCTATCTTGCAGCTGCAGTATCAGATTTCTATGTTCCTTGGAAGGACATGGTAATAATTTGATATGTTACTTCTTCTTCCCCTTTGTTTACTCTTATTGTAGTTTGATTTTTTTCACTTGCTATTTTTTTTTGATTCATGTTATTCAGGATAGGTGATCTTTGTAAACCATTTAAAATTTCTAATGCAGTTTTGACTTTAATATTGCATTTATGATGTAATTGCTTATGGTATTAACAAACTAATCGTTATATGAAGAATTGACACTCTTTTACATGTCAAGCATAATATTATTATGCTGGAGTTTGGCGTAATTAACAGGATTAGCCAATAGCTTCACATGTAAGCTTAAAAAGTCTTGTTTTTAATTTAGGAAGATATGGAAGTTGTGGAGTGGGTGATTCTTTTCTGTACTTCTCTTGGTACCTCTTGGATGGCAATAGCATTTAAAACACTAGAACTGGATGGATTTTCTAAAACCATTGTTAATCGAATTTGGCCCCGTTTCATCTCCCAGAAGTTGTCCTGTCTGTATGGAACTTTAAAACTACTCTACCACTTTATATTGTTAACTATGACAAAAATTCAACATGGGCAGACGTAAAATCATTTCCCATAGGGCCAGGAACTTGAAATTCATCATTTCTAAAGTAAGATATTTCGTTTGTTGTTAAAATGAACTTGTTATATCAATTTTGCAGGTAGAGCACAAAATTCAGTCAGGACCTCAGTTTTTGCACTTGCACCTAGTTCCGGTGCCAAAGATGCTGTCAGTTCTTAAGAATGAATGGGCTCCCTTGGCTTTCTGCATTTCTTTCAAGGTATCGTTCCTCCTGGTTGCTAGCCTGGAAACTGTTAATTGGTTTGACCCAACCATGATTTTTGGAAAGATTGAAAGAAGAAAAACCCAAATAGATACTTTAAAAAATGTATGTTGACCAATGCCATTTTCGGAGATAGAAAAATTAATTGATTGCAGTCAGTGGCATAACAAAATGCCTTGATCTGAGGACTTGAGTGTTTTGGTCAAAGAAACTGTGTGACACTGAAAAGTTAGTTCAATTTATTGAACTCCTGAATGTGATGATACTTTGCATATCAGCAATTGTCCTTCATGGATTGACTATATCATTGATACTATTTTCAAAAGTATCTGTATTTGATAATGTTGCCCCTTGGTTTTCACAAGGTGTGAGTCCTTATATCTGTAGAGTTTTATAGTTTAGTCTGTTAGACTCAATAAATTTAGTTATTAGATTTTGTGAAGTGAGGATTGTGTAGGAATAAAGGTGTAGGAATAGTGGGGTTATGTTGCCTAATAGCAAGTTAGTGAGGTTCTGCTGTAGCAGACATTTTAAAAGGCTTTAAAGAAAATTGACAGAAATACCTTAACACATTGTAATTGGCTTAACCAAAATTTGCCTTTCCTCTGTGACTGACAGTTAGAGACAGATACCAACATTCTTCTAAAGAAGGCCGAAACTGCTCTTGAAAAGTATAAGATGAACGTGGTTGTTGCAAATGAACTCTTAGCTCGGAAGGAGGAAGTGGTGGTTGTTACTAGTGCTGAGAAGATTACTATTCGACGAGATAAGAGTCAGTCTTGTGATGATGTAGAACATCCACTTATTAAACTTCTTTCAGAGAAACATTCCACTTACATTCAAAATTCTGCTTGATGAGTCAACAGAATAAGCGACCAAGTAGACCCTGTTTTTCGGCTTCTTCAAATCTTTGTGATCCTGGGGTGCTGTAACTCCCGCTGCATGTAATAAAGAATGATCAGGAATTTAAAATAGAAGAATCAGAGAATACATACACATGGCCAAGAAAAGAATTATAAAAGACCACGGTTCTTATTGTACTTTCTCTTGAGATCTTGCTAAAGGATGAAGTTTTCATTATGTCTTTGTGATTCTTTACGTTGCTAACTGGGTTCACTCGTTTTGTTATCATAAAGATAAAATGTGCCAAAATAGATTTGGCTCTAATTCTTGGTCTTTATGGAATTGTTGGTGCAAGACTTTGTTCGATAAGCGAAAGAAATATATACATTTCAAACCGAGTCAGTTATGCGAACTTCTAGTAATATATGATCATTAGTTATCACAGAGAGAGCTTTCTAGGCCAAGGAAAGAAACTCTAGTACACTACATAGTCTGATCATGGGGATGTACAGACGCTACTAAGTCAGTTTATCATTGGAAATTGAACCTTGAAATGTGATTAATAAAGCAGATATGACAACCCTGTAGAATCTGATAAATTCCTTTGCCGTCTCGGAAAGCAAATAGAAGAAATGTCCTGGACTCGTGGATTGCCCTTTGACATCATAATTCTATTCTTTATCCGCTCAAGTACCCGACTTTCGATATTTGCTGGGAAGTTAGCACAACTCTGAACAAGAATGTGGCCAAAACAAATTCAGCGCCGCACAGCTCTGGTCAGAATAGTTATGAGTACAGTATACTTGATGAGTTTTCTTTTTTTTTTGGGTAAACATAGGAGAGTTAAGCCTGGTTACAAGGGAGGAGGGGGGAGGAGAAAAAAAAGGAAGAAACATATCTACGGGGAGTTAAACCTGCCTCCCATGTGTGCTATGGAGTTACCAAGCTCTTTGCGTGTACCTGATGACTTAATTCCTCATTCAGACTATGAAACTACATAATATGTACACAAATTTGTGTATAAATAAATGAAAATTGATAAATTATGGGAGGGAGACGTTATCGTGTGTCATTAAATATCATCCGTTGGGAAGCGAAAACCATGTCCCGTCTTCGCTACATTGCATCGTCATTATTTGAATCAAGCTCAAGGCCCTCTGCAGTTAACAGCTGACTGATAGTCTTCTTCTTTTCTTCCTCAGCTTTCCTTCGCATTAAATCTCTTTTCTTCTATACAATTGTATGCCTCTTAAGGGCATTGGAGAAATACTCAGCAGAAGCTTTTTTTTCTCTTGCCAGCATCTTCCTTGCTTTTTTCTTCGTACATTGGGTGGGGGAAGGAATTGAGGGAGAGGGGCTATTAACCCAAGTCCAACCGTTGAGCCAAGGTTCATACCCATCTTCCTTTCTTCTACTGGGTCAATCTAAGGATTCACAAAGTAGTTCAAATCATATGCAGAAAAATTGACAAAATGACTCTGTCAATCTCAAAAATTTGATTTTCAATATCACGGACTAACTGTCTCTATTACAATCCCAAACTTAAAAAGTGTCATCAGAAAAGAAAGTCCCAAATGTTCTAGACACTGGCTAAATAATCTAACATTGCTGTAATTAGAATTGTCACACTCACTCCAACTCTGAGTGTTGTTATCCATTTCAGTTACGGTCAGGTCTTTGCTCACTTGGTATTTTCAATAGGACAATACTATCAATTGATTTACTTAGCACACCCCCGTACTCTAACCCCTGGACAAACAACATGTATTGAACCACCATTTTTCCATAAAGATTCAGCAAATATTGCGCTTCAGTTAAGTGCAACTTTAGCTTATGAGCATCAGTTTCCCAGAACCCATTATAGGGTGAAAGAACTGTCTTTGATGTAAAAGTGATTATACATCCTTAAGGTTCACTCCACTTGGAAATGGCAATCAGCAGCTTTCTTTAACTTCATTAGCAATAAGAAAACCATCTGATTGAGGTTGCCCAAAGACAATATTACATCATGGCACAATGAACCAAGACCACAGTAAGCTGGAAACAATTTCAAGCATAATCCAATACCCTTGAACGAGCAAGACGACGTGCACGAATATTCAACTCACGTTGTTGCTGCTCAGCCCAACCAGCAATTGCCATATCACCCCGCTAGTCAAAAGCTTTTCGCTTTTTCATAAGCCACTCCATCCATGCTTGAGATGCCTGAAAGACAGAAAACACCGCACTAATCACCTGAGAGGCTAAATTAATGATTTGAAAGAGGAAAAAAAAAAAGCAATCCTCAGCACAGAAAGATTTTAACTAAAATGTGTTCTCTCTAAAGTCGTAATTTATTTTTTATAAAAAAAGAATGCAAGATACTTATTCTAATCTAATCACCAAAGAAGAAAGGATAACTCCACTTCAAAGGTTAACAAAGCAATACTCAAGATACTGCCCTTTCAGGCTGTAACACTGGTACCAGCATTAAAGAAGAAACAGTACGTACTGGTCGAAGTTTACCTCAGCCCGCCATGCCTACACAAGGGGCAGGGGCTAAACATGCCCTGTACTCCCCTCCACTGGGGTTGACAAAAACGGAAGAGATTTGATTGGCCATACTTGGCATTAATATCATACTATCTAATATTATCAATCAGTTCAAACAGTTGGAGTATTAGGTCAAATAAATAAAAAAAAAAGATGGAAAGGGACACTGTAAGACACCAGTTGGATATTATTCAATTAGTTTTGATGCTAGTGGTCACACAGTATATGATCTAGCAAAAGTCCCAAATAGTAAGTTCCAAACTCATAGAAAAAAAAAAGGTATAAATTATAGTACTCAGCCACTATGATGGTCAGATGCATAGCCAGAAATCTCCCCTTCATAGGGTTGACTCGGTTATCCATATCATACTGTCTTCGCCTCTCCTCATCTATAAGCAATTCACAAGCAGCTTGAATCTTGATGAACCTAGCTTCTGCTGTTTCACCTTCCTCAAGGGTTCCTCTCCCGTCATAGACTTAATTGAAAAGTAAAGGAAACGCAGAAAGGAATCATTATGGATTGAGAGGTCATGCACGCCTTTAAGGAACAACACCAGCATAATGTATTGTAACCAAGTCATATGACACACGGTTCAAGAAACAGTTTGTACAAAAAAATTGCAACTGCTTCTAAGGAATAGACTTACGGAAAAACTATTCGTAACTTGTAGCTTCTGAAACAAGATCGAGAGAGACAACATGAGTAGATGGGGCTGCTAAGCTTTATCTTGAATGGACATATTAATATTTGTTGCAACTAGTGTGACATGGGAGAGAATGAAAAACGTTTTCACCACCCCGATATATGTGCTGTTGCTCAATATGTCAAGCATATAGAGGATGCAAGGCCTGCAAGAAGCTCCCAGTGGTGGGTATTTGTATGAATGGATGATGAGTGAGCAACAGGATTCCAAAGTTATGAATGGTATCATTTAGTGAATTCAGAACTTCTCCACAAACATGAAAAATATCATCTGACAGATATAGAAATAAAATAAAATGATATAAAGGATCAAGCCGCTATAACCAGCAGTATCACTTATATGACGCTACAAGAAAAGAAATTAAGTATTGAAATTGATAAAGATTGGAAGACATACCATCTGGATGATAATATTTGGCCAAACGTCTATAAGCGTTCTTGATCTGCTCATCGTCAGCATCTCTTTCTAATTCTGATGTTTCAGCATAGAAATTTGAAGGAGAAGCTGTTAAAAAAATTATGCATGGAATAATCCCCTCCTCCCACTATAAAGCTACAGCATATTCCTTAGTCATCACAAAAATACCTTAGAGAGACCCAACTTCATTACTTATCCTATATTTTATAAAAATCCATTGTTGCTCTTTCAGAAATCTAAAAGCCATTACTTAAAAATTCAACCTCAAAGTTATGATTCATCAATTTATTGCACTTTCTTTTAAAGGATGAGTTTTGAAGAGGGGTAAATATAAAATTAAAAAAATAAAAAAAAATAAATTTTATATATTAAATTATTAAGAAATAAAAAACTCATTAAAATTAAATAAAAAATGGTGAGAATCCAAATTCTTGCCTTAATTTAGCCATTCTTTTTAACCGTCGAGTTTCTATTATACTGAAATTTGTCGTTCTTTCAGTTATTTTGGCAGTGAAAATTGGAGCTCGAAAAATACGCAGAGAGAAAACTTTAAAGTAATACCATGAGTTTCATACGGGGATTTTTTATTTCTGTTCAGTCCAGTTCGCTGCCCTGGCCACTGTTCTCCTCTGATTCAGGCGAAACCGGGGCTCAGTCCTACTCGAGCCCGAAGAATCTAGCCAACTAGAATACAGGGACGGTGGTGACCGACGAGGCTTACAATTAGGGTTTTGAAATGAAAACCTGGACCGATAATGGTGTCTGCAACAAATGAAAGAGAAGACTGTAAGAGGCCTACACAGCGTTCTCAGATTGCTCATAGTTCTCTGATTTCAAGCTCAGCCAAATGGGTGGAAATAATCGCAGCCAAAACAACTAACAAAATTGCAAATTTCCCCTTTTTAATAATTATTATCACAATTTTTTCTTTCTATCGTGGCCAAATCATGGTTGAAGAGGGAAAGAAAGTGTAGGAGGCTCTGAGCCAAAGAATCTGACGGAATCTCGAGTTTTCAATGTTATTTTTCTTATTCCTGTATTCTTTTTCTCAGCGGAAATTTTTTCTTCCCTCAATTTTCATAGCCGGGAAATTTAGTATTTTTATCGTCTCCTGAGAAAAGCCTGGAAATTTGTGGACGGTTTGGTTTCCTGTGTCATGCCAGTTATTTAAGAGCATGACAGTTATGCCCGTACCTACGACCCAAGAAAAACAGACAGTGCCTTTTTTCAATAATGACAGAGAATGCAAGTAATCAAAATTTTGAAACAAAAGGCCAAAAAATGACACTAAAAGGTAATTTCCCTTTTTATAATATAATAGTAGTATTTATATACAAGGATGCTCTCTAGAGCAACAAGTTTTGCCTCATGTTACACAACGTTAACTTCCATATATGTACACATATTGAGTACAACATGAGCAACTGTTCAGGAAACGTTTTAGCAACTTATCCAATACTAGTTCAAAAAGCTAGAGCTACTAAATAGAAAGCAATCTCTGATTCTAAAGTGATTTTCACAGTGGAAGTCACCTAAGTTTGGAAGGCTAGGCTGGATCACATGGATGAGCAGCCGAAAGAGAGCTAAGAACACGAAGACTGCGAAAGTATTCCCCCAAAGCCAGCAAGCCTCGAGCAGCTTGGTGGGTGTTGAGGATGCGAGACATCTGCTGAAGAGTTTGTTGCCGAAGGTGATCTGCCTGTGGAGAAGGGAATGCATTCAGGTTAATGGTTTCAACAATATGTCAAATAGGCAAGCACTGTGCGCGATTATGCACATGGTTGCAGTTACTGCATTCGCATCTTTGCTCATTATTAGGACCATGTAAAGGTACGATCTCAGTAAAATGTTATTCACATGCAAGAATTTTGTTGCTAGCAAAGAAAAGAAAAGAACAGGGAAGGAAAATAGGAGATAGAAACGACCAATTTCATTGAATTCCCATTATTTCTTGATAATGGAATGCATAGGATGTGCTAACTGCTAAGTTTCTTATATTATGACCATAAACAAATTCCAGGCAGCCCCATCTGATGTTACATTACCTGGTTTACAAATCCCTCTAGTGCTTCAATTTGTTCCACTGCAGCTGGTCTTTGAAAACCATAGTTTTCTGCAACCAATGGATCAGCTGCTAAGTTGTAGACCAGACTCTGCTGGAGTTTATCCAATCCTTGTGAAAGAGCATCTTCAGCTTGCTGAGATGATAGGCGAAGGTTGTTGATACTCGGGATTTGTTCATCAGTTAGAGGCTCAACTTGTGGCAGGATAAGCTGCGAGGAAAGGATAAGTTAGGCAAGAGATTTTATTCTCAAAATCAGTGCATTAGATTGAAAATACACCAAATGAACTCTTGCACGGCAAGTTTCTAACTTGCAAATCCAATTATGCATAGAACTTTTGAATGTCACTCCACTATTCAAACAGAAAATATTATTGTGCTTCCAAATGTCTACGATTGAAATCTATACTTGTTTAGAATGCCAATACTGAATTCAATCTTCCAATTCTGTAAGGTTAATACACAAAACTATGAGTTGATACTAATTCTTTTATTATATTACCCAGGTCATCACATTGATCACAATGAGAGACTTATCAAGAAGTTAAGAAACAACAAGATTAATTTGACTATAAGTGGGTAAAGAAGATAAGATAATAGAGACCACCCATTCTGCACAGTTCTTTAACAGAAAATACAAACAGTACTCTAGAATCAGAAAATAGTATGTACATTTAGAAGCTGTGATGGACGGGATCCTCCAATCCAAAGAAACATACATTCTGCGGATGCTTTCCATACACCAGAGATTAAATAGAAGACATCAGCCTTCGCAGCATCTGATTTCATCCTGAAAAGATAGGAGTAATGGTTCAAGCAACTTTCAACAAGTAGACGGAGCTGTACTTCGAACACGTTAGCTTGTTGTAATGCATTTCTAAGTTCTGCAGTCTGTCTATGTTGCTCTTCAACCCAATGCCCGTATTCAATTTCAAATGTAGCAATTCCTGCTTCATTGAAGGACAGCTTTAAAGAATGTAACAAGCTATAAGCACAATGCTTCAAACTCAAGTAATTAAATAACAAAATAACAACCATGCAAATAAATATTGATTATTCCGCAAGAAAGATTACTACCAGGAGAGGACAAACATGTGCTTATTAAAACTGTATTCTTATCATGAAAGCAACTTGTAGTTGAACACTTTCTTTGAATTTTCCCATATTTGGAACACTCAAAAAAGAAAGAAGAAAACAGTTGATGGAAAGAAAAAATACTTATTGAAATGTTAGATATTGGAATTTTCTATTTAGCAGTTTAACAAATAAGTTGCAAACAATCTATTGCATAGACATGTAACAAATAAAACCCAACGGAATTAGTCACTTCAAGAAAATGAATCTTACATTGAAAGGTGGGGGTCACACTTGAGACTATGGAAAGATAACCAACAAAAGGATTATCAAAGGAGTATTATCCACAAGAGAATACCAGATCAAGAAAACACATATAATAAAGGGGAATTTGGATACTGTTCATGTCTAGGCTATATATAGAGTGAAAATGAGAAGGTCAAAAATGGAAATGTATCTAGACTTTATTGTGTTCAACATTTCTGTATCCGACCTGCCCATATTCACCCCAACAAGCATAGCTTTTATCTGACAAGAGGCTAGGTTTAAAGGGATTATACACATACATAGTACCAAAAGAACTTACAGGGAAAGGATGACAATTTCTTTAGCACTAAGGCAAAATTCCAATTAAATTATAGTCCCTTATGAGGAATGCCCCATGCTCGAGGACAAGATGGGGCAAAGCAGTGATTGAACATGGTCAGCTGAAACCCTTCTACAGAAATAAATCATTACATAGATGGCTGATAGCTAGAACATTGCAACAAGAGAGATATACAGTTACATCCCACAAAGAAACATAAGAGAACAGAAACCATAGTTCAGGGACTGCAATGGATGTAAAAAAGCAATTGAAGTGATTATTAGACAACTAATAGAAAATGAGCCCATTCTGAAGAAGCTTAAAACTAATATTAAGAATCACAAACCTGAGTTTGTTGCTCCAGATGATCCGATGTAACTTGCTTCTAATGTACCACCTATGTACAGCCCCTGAAGCAGACATTTAAGTATATGCTTAATAATGACAGATGAGGAAATCTACATCACAATAAAAGGTGGAAGTAAGGATGAAAATTTAAGTTTCACCTGCTTTTTTGCTTTCTCAATCTCCAGCTCCAACTGCATGAGCTTGAAACGGCTTGTTTCTAATTGTTGAACATAAGCCTGTGAAATACAAAAGGACAGGTAAGATGATAAACACTGGCTACCTGCCTTTAAGTTCATTTTCTACTACCTTCTTCCGCAGACGACTTTTCCGAGCAGCCTCACGATTTTGAGCTAAGCGTCTTAGCACCTGCACTTAGATAGATATTGAGCAATTATAATGTCAGAACTCAAAATCATTCAAGCTTAATGTCAGATCTTCAAAAGCAGTAACGGCCAGGACACATTTAGGTTTCCTATCAACACTATAGAAAATAAAAAAGAGAAAACAAAATACAAGCGAAACAATTATAACCTATGGCCTTCAAAGGTGTTTTCTTCTTATGTTAAAGATTATAAACGTTCACTCTTAGGGTTCCATAATAGCAAGATTTACTAATGTAGAAAGTAGAATGCAATGTGGGTAATTTTTATAGAGAGATAAGGATACAGCTAAATAGGGATACATATGCTATATATCCTAGTGAAAGTTAATCACACCTTACTAACGGCTTTGTTTGTCTCTTGATCACTTCCAGACGCTTCCCTTGATTCATGAGGAATATGTTGTGTCTGGAGAATTCACATTCAAAAGACCGTTACAAAACAAGTTTCCAAATAAAGTGGAAGTAACTCCTAAAGGAGAGAGAAAAATATGCTTTCTCACCTTATTCTCTGTCGCTGTGCTAGCGTTAACCAGTAACAATGAGGAAGCATCTAAATTTAGGCTGCCATCCGATTTAAAGCTGTTTCCCAACATGCTTGCTTGCTGGAATGGCTCATATACGCCCATCCTTTTTGAGATGACTAGCTGAATGGCCTGAAAGCTCATATGCTACAAACCAGAAAGATAGAGAAATCATTTCTTACACTGGAGAGTTGATGTAGACAATAGCTTTGACAACTAATACAAGAAAAAAAGATCGAACAAGCCGCTGTCTGTAAAACTAGAAGCCAGTACTGTGTCTGGTTACTAAAAGTGAACACTGGAAGCAGCACTATTATAGAGTCTAAACAAGGTTAAGTTTTGGCCATATTTATTGCTGCTCATATTCCCCATGATGATATGATTAATTTCTATTAGTGTACATTATGATAAGATTATGATTTTATATCCTGCAAAGCAGCATTCATAAAAGATGATGAGACCATCATGCATCAGGGAGACCAAATCAACAGAGAGAGCATGCATTGAAATTTGAGAATATCATTAATTAGTTAATGATATTACTGAACTGCATCATTAATAGTTTATCAGGGAAGAGGGCTTGGAATGAAAATCAGATTCTAGATCTATTTTGACATACAAATTATTCACAAGGCTGTCGATTCAATCACAAGGCGACGTTCAATAATGTATTATCCACATGGTTCAGAACATGCTAACAGATAATTTAGAAGTCGTAAATGTTTTTTCGTTGAAAACTCTCTACATCCTAATAAATCCAGCCTCCCTATGTTTCCTGTTATCTCCTGGCTTGAGTACGCATCTCGGAATTCAAATTAAAAAAAAAAAAAAAAAGGAGTATGCGCTTTGAGGCCAGTTACATGCAAACAAGAAACTTTGAGATGGTGAACTGAATGAGTTACTAAGAAGAAGCAGAAGCTGAAAACAGGGCACTAACGGCAGTCTCCCAATTACTCGAAACTTGAGAGTCCAACTACCCCAGGCCCCTCCCAAAAATAAAATACTGTCTTGTAGAATAATAGTATGCAATTCAATCCTAAAATCTAAAGCAAATATGAAAGTAAGTACATGATAACGTGCTTCAATTCAATGCACCCTTTTGTAGAAATGGCTCCAAATTCCACTAGCCAGAATCACACCCACAATAATTGTAGAAGCAAAAGGTAAAGATGATCAACAGCAACATCCAAGAAAGATACAAAGGGGAATAATCAAAACCGTTATACTGTTAAGTGAGATTCAGAGATTTGCAAGACTTCAGAATTCTGCAGAAACAATCGAAGCTGGCCAAGTACTATTAAGTAGTCCATTCGAGGACAGGTTTTCACGGAAAAAAAAAAAACTTTCAAACAGGATAAATTGAATTATTCAAATTGGAAGCAAAACCAAGCAGAGAGTGAAGAAAACCAACCTAGCTTGAAAGAACCTGAAAGCTCCAAATTTTATCCCACGGAAGGCCTGAATGATGCTCAGAAACTATCTGACAACTTGTAAGCTCGGTTGCCGCAAATGAATACCATTATTTTCCTCGCATGCAAACAACTATCAAAAGCAACGCAATGACCAAAGAATAAGACAACTAAAACTTAAAAGCTGTCAAACAAATGATTCTTAAATGTAACCCTTTTTATCCTATTTAAAGATCGCAACTTTGAGGCTTACTTGCCAACGTTGTTACGTTCCCACTAGAAGAGTGAAAAAGATGAAAACATTGTACATATACAGTAAATAAAAATTTGAAGCTTGTATGAGGAATAAACACCGCCTGTTGGCTCACAGCATTTCTTGTGGTGATTCTATGTGATTTGTACATAAAAATTGTGTTAAAATTAAAATATTATGAATAAAAATATAAAAATTTTGTATCAAAATCAGAGTTATAAAAATAACAAAAAGACACCACTCACTGGAAGTTCTACCAGATGTTTCCACGTAAATGTATGGACCCCATTCCAAAATCCTGCAAAAATGCCCTACGAACGTCCGATCTGTCTCCTCTGGATATCACGGAGGTTAACTCATCACGGGTGGAACATCTTTATTTTAGTTTTATGCTGTCTACTCTCTACGGACATGGACATGAGCAACACCGAACCGAGGTAAATTTTTTTAAGTGATAATATTTGTATAAATTAAAATTGTATAAATTTTGTATAGTTTTATATATATATATATATATATATATATTTTAAAATATATTTCATATTATATTTTATTTATACATTAACTTTTTATACTATTAGCATTTTTTTTTAGTGGCCTCTTAAATCTCAGTTGTTGGCACGAGATATGCATAAAGCAACCGGAGAGTCATCTAATTGCAAGGGCATAGGAAATAGTTTTTTATTTTTGTAAAAATCTTATTTAAGATATATAAATTATTTAATTTATTTAATATTACAGGTTAAATTATAAAATAATAAATTTAACGTTTCATAATAAAATATTAATAAATCCAATTTTATGCATTTATTTTTCCATAAGAATAATTAATGTGTAAGGGCGTGCAATTATTCAAAACTAAATTTTGCTTTGTCTATATTGGTTTCTTCACATATTCGGACAGCATCTAAAATAATCAATGACTAACATACATCAGATTACAAAATGTATTTTAAAGTGAAAATATAAGTGAGCTATTATTAATAAAAACAAAGAAATAATTTATTTTAGAATTATTAATTATTATTTTCTTATGATATGTTATAACATTTTACCTCGTTAATTTTTTAAATAACAATAATTCATTCTTCTCATTCCACGTTGCAAAACACACTGCATTTTAAAGGCGTGGATATATATATATATATATATATATATATATAAAATAAAAATTAAGATTTTTTAAAGTATAAAATATATTTTAAAAAATAAAGTATAAATAAATAATTATTAATTAAAAAAATAAATAATTATGATTATTTTAAATCTATAAATTATTATCTATTTATTTATATTTAATTATTATTATAATTATTAATTTTTTTATAAATAATTATTCACTAATACTTTATTTTTTAAAATACACTCTCTACTTTAAAAAATCCATATTCTATATATGAATGGGGCAATCATAGAGTTTCATTATTATGATTGGTGTCTGCCGTTGAAGGTGTAGACAAACACGGACCTTATCTTGTTTGGTTAAAAAAGGGAACACTTTACTTAAATAAACCAGTTGTTTAACTAAAGATCATACGATGATGAAGAAAATTACTAAATATATCGGCTACTTGTTCTCACCCAACTCGCCACCTTCGCGCGAAGTTGCCTCTTCCCATCTCATAGGGAAAGATATGGGCATCATAAACCACGCACATTCACTTATGCTTTTGTAAAGGAAGATAAAAGATTTAATAAAAGTTGACAGGTTTCCTCCTTTCTTTTTGCCATCACCAAAAAGCTATCACAGTGAGCTCAATCCTTTGATTGCTTCGACATATAGGCATATTAAGGTCGAATTTCATTTGCATTTCATGTGGGTTTAGATCCTTAATTCCTCTACGAAGACCAATGCTGTTTAATCTGCTAACCATGAGATATACTTCGAAAAGTTCATGTCCTGAACGTAACTATCAGTTCAGACACTCAAGTCTTACCTCACTTATCTGACCATTTTAATGAAATTTGAGTGGAAAAAAAACATAAACATCCTAAGCACCCAATACTTAAAAACTAGAATGCTCCATTGAAGGCACAACTTCATCATAATACACTACTAGTAGTACAAAACCATTTTTGTCCCAGTAAACCTTCACTCTAAATTGATGATGTCCCTCACCCTGTTTGATTTTCTCTCTATTATTTGGACATCCATACCCATAACTTATTGAATAAGTTACTTACAATCTAGATGTTTATGTTAAATCATGTTGAGGAGTATCATATATATTTCAAGGAAAAAGGTATTTTCATGTTGAAAGAATTACTGAAAATTTATAAAGCAAAATGTGAATTAAGTTTCATAGTTTAATTTATGAAAATTAATAAATTTAAGAGAAGAGATTCTCACTAATAAAACTTTTATTAAATTCTTAAAAACATATAGATAGTTGTTAAATTTATTAAGTTTCATAATTTAATTTGTAAAATTTAATAAATTTAATAGTTTAAATTCTTTTAAGTAAATACTTAATAAGATTAAATTTATAAAAATGGCAAAACTTATAAATTTAATAATATAGATATTTTAAATATGATTTTGTAATGTTTAATTTACAAAAATAAAGGAATTGATGATTCAATCATACTGTGTACCTATCTATACAAACTATGGATGCCCAGACAAACCTTAGTGGGTTAAGCAGTAATATTGTACTATCTATTATGAATACTGGGCTCGGCTGCCACGGGGAGGGATTAGATCAAACTTGCCTTAAGGATAGAAAAGAAAAGGTCAAATGTAAAAGGTGTGTAACTTCATTGCCAAGTGATACTGCATGATACCTGGTATTTGCAATTTAATGGCAAGCTTTCTTGCTTCCCAAGCCCCACTGAGAAAGAGTGGCTAGCTTGCGGGTCAGATTCAAAGTCATTTAACTAATTCATTTCAGGGAAGTAGCGAGTGCCAATCATGGCACATTTACATGACAGTTCGTGCTGTACTCATCGTATTTTAGTACATAACAAGCTTGCTGAGGATCGAATCTTTTGTTTGAACTCTCTCTCGCTCTCTCTGTGCAAATGGAAAGATCTGTGATCAGAATTTGGATACCTTATTTTATTACCCCGTTTTTGTCTGTGCCAATGGCATCTTCTTTTATGATCACTTATTAGCACTTCCTGGGGGACCTGATGTGTATATCCATTACCTGCAGGAAAAAAAAAAAATCTCAAAGTTAGGATAACTTATATGTAATTGTATCTGCCTTGGAATTTGGTAAAAAGACACTTTCTTTGGCCAAACCTGCCTCACTCTCCTTTTAGGTTTGTAACAAGTAATCCTAATTTATTGGTCAAAGTTTTTGTAACTGTCAAAAGTACCAGTTTTAGGAAAGTGATATGGAGTGTTGCTATTGACACATAAAATTATGATAAAACATGTAAAATAATTTTTTAAAAATAAAGTCATAATTATTTTAGCCTTTTATATATTTAATTTATTTAATTAATCTTTAAAAAATAAATAAATATATCAAATAGTTTTTTGTAAATTTAATCTTATTAATTGATCATTCAAAGATAGAAATTAATCTCTCACATTTTAAATGCTAAAACCATAAATCATAAATTCTAAAATTTTAAATTCTAACTCCAATACCATAATCCTTAAATACAAATACTAAATCTTAAAATCTCTAAAATCATAAAATTCTAAACCTTAAGATTATAAACCAAAACATAACCCCCTAAATAAAAACTCTAAGTCATAAACAAATACCTAACCCTAACTAGAGATTTAGTATAAAATTTAGAACTTTGAAATTTTAAAGTTTAAGGATTTAGGATTTTAAAATTTTGGAGTTATGATTTAAGATTTATGGTTTAAAGATTATAGTTTTTTATAATTTTAAAATTTTAAATTTATGGACTGAATTGGAGGTGATTTTTTATTTTTGGAGGATTAATTAATGAGATTAAATCTATATGAGAGATTAAATTAAATATGACCCTATTTTTGTAGAATCATTTTATATGTCTTGTCTATTTTTTGAGAACAAATTGATTAAATTAAATATGTGATGAACTAAAATAAATATAACTATATCTTTAAAGAACTATTTTGTATGATTTGTCTAAAATTATTAATTGCTAATTATGTAAATTATTTTACACCATTAATATTTTTGTTACAAAGAATGCATTGTACACACCTAATACAATGACTCTACCTCAACATTTTCCAGTAGTATATGAAAATTACATATTTAATTAAACGTAAGTTGATAATTTTTTTATAAAAAATAAGAAAATACTTATTTTAAATTAAATTTAAAATTCAATTATTTATATCTTATAATAATTTAAATAATTTTTTATTAATATTTATACATTTTGCTTTACTTTACATTTCAAAAATTCTTTTCTCTAAAATTACAGAAGATTGACAGTCGAATGTATGTAAGGAACAAATTAAGGAAAAAGCAATAAAAATCACCAGCATAGACACACAGAATAATGGCCATGATATATGCATGTCATAGTCAATAACTTCAAGATCCTTCTCTTCGAGTAGTGCAATCGCGTGGTGCGCAGAATTTTCAGGTACATTAGATTCTTCTACACTAATTAGCTATCTATCTACAATTGGCCATTATATTCTTCGTTGGACCTTGACAATCTTTTATATTTTTTATTTTTTTGAATGAATCAAGAAGTATTCTCATTTAAAGTATGAATTCTTAAAATTTTTTAACTTAGACGGACTTAATTTCTCTTAAGATGAATAATATTATAAATTTTTTATTTTAAAAATTTCTTTAAAAATAAAGTAATGACTCACTCAAATTTTAGAATTTTAAAAGTTTGTATTTATTGACATCTTAATCATAGAGAAACATTTAATATTATCTTAAAAAAATTTTCTCTTTCACATTTTAAATTTAAATTTAATGTTTTACGTATGTATTTAAATAGTTTTATCACTTTTACAACAAATTAAAGCATGCAATATTTGCATTGAAAGTCAAATCAATGATAACTTTAAAAAAACCATAATATTTGTACATTTTATTAAAGTATGTTTAGCGTGTACGCAAAAAATAAATTCAAATCAAATACACCATTTGACTCAAATCTCCTTTACTAATAAATTTTCTTATTTAAAAAACATACAACTCTCCTATTATCTTTTACTCACTATTATCACATTCATGCATATAAGTATATAATAATATTTAAATATATTTTTACTAAATTCACCTAAACTTCAATATATTTACTCAATTTTTTTTTAGTATGGTGCAGACTTTTTATGCACCATTTAATGTGTATCAAGTGGTGTATAATTCTCTTTTACCATATAAAGATATCTTCGATGTTTACAAAAAAAAAAAAATCTTCTATCAATGATGAAAGGAAAAATATTTGTTTTAAATATCTATATCTTATACATGGCACATAAAATATTTTTGATGTAAGAACCATTAGAGGCTGTATGTTTAATTCTTCTACAGACAATTGAATCATCCATTTTTTTAATTATTATCTAACATATTTCTGTCAAAATAAGAAAAAAAAAAAAACAGATAGATACCTTGTTTTTTTTTCAATATTTATATACTTAGTGAAAGATTTCTTTTTAATTTTTTGCTGAATATGCTTTCTTCTGTACATGTGGCCTTGATCTCAGAGAAGATATGAGCAAAATAAGAAATGTTATCTGCCTCCGCAAACTACTATCTTTAGTTTTACTTTTTTGTACGAAGATAAAGTCCTATCATTTGCTAAAAAGGAAAAAGATGAGTGTACAAAAGATTAATATATAAAGTGTATATCATATATTAAATTAATTAAATTTTATAATTTAATTTATAAAATTTAATAATATATTATACATGTTGATCATTTACATAAATAACACTTCTCTGTTAGATAAGAGCAGAATTATTCTCACATCATTTCACAAACAAAAATCCCACATCCAATAGCTCCAATTGAATAATGTGGAAATTCTGTTTGTGAAATGGTGTGGGAAGATTTTTTTTTTCTTAGTTGAGATTATAAACTATTCTCACTCTTTGGGTAAGATTCATATTCATTGAACATAGAGAGAGAAATGGTTTTATCCTAATTTCAAAAAATGACTTTAAAAATCAAATCCTAAACATATAATTCAAAGTGACTTGCATCCACTGCACCAATACTGAGATTATGTGGAAGGATCTTTACTCATTAGATAACCCTTAGTGCTGTTTATTTAAGGGTTCTTTCAATATTTGAGCAGGGCCAAAATTTCAGGTACTCTAGTGGACGAGGAATGGGCTACGTGCTAACATATAAACACCAAACTTGGACTGGAAGTGAGCCCAATTACTCCAGCCCACGTTCAAAATTGGTCCATAACATGTCAAGGTCTTACGGGACTAAAAAAAGCCAATTGAAAATAGCGGCGCCAGGGGACCTCCCAGAAATAACAGTCGTTAACGGTCATCTAGGCCTCCTCGGCTCCTCCTCCTGGTAGAGAAATATGAGGAGGCCTACGAGAGAAAAAGAGGGAGAGAGGAGAGAGAAGTTGGTCCAATATTATGTGTTAGTTAAGTTGGGTCTTTAGTTTTCATCTCTAAATCTCAATAATATAGCACGAAAATCAGGAATGGCCGTTGAGATGACAACTTTCTTAGTAATAGGATCTTCTTCCCCAAATCTGTATCAGCCAGGTTGTTGCTACCGCGCCCTTCGATCTTTCTGGCAGCTCAGATACCGCTCCACAAACTAATTTTTTGAGCTCTTTAGTCCACACACATACTCTACCTTTTTTTTTTTTTTTCTAATTTTTCTATTGGCTTTATATGACAGTAACCGCTCTCACTGATTATTTGAGTATAATATCTTATTTTTCTTGGCTGCTTCTTCAAACTTGGTTTTCTTGAAAATTTTCCAAGACTTTTAACTTTTTTCGCAGTTCTCTAGTTGGTGAATGGCTAACAGAGCTATGGTCTCTCCCAATAGAGCTCAGAGGCCTCAATGTCTGCCTCTGGCTAGGCAAGGCTCTCTGTGCAGTCGCACCTCTGATGAAGTTCAGTGCCAATTGGGAAACACAGGGAAGCCAGTGCAAAGTATGAATTTGGATGAGCTTTTGAAGAATGTAATTTCTGTCGAAACTGGACAACTTTTGCAAAACCCTTCATCCTCTTCCTCTGCTTCATTTTTTCCTGGGAACATTGATTTGAATGGGAATTTGAGTAAAAAAACAGTTAAAGAGGTGTGGAAAGAAATTGTTCACCAACAAGATGTCAACAGATTGGACAACCAGCTCCAGCAATCCAGTTTGGGGCAAACTACCTTAGAAGATTTTCGTGCCGGAGTCATTAATATAGGAAACCAAGATAATATCATCAATGATGCTCAGCCTATGATGGCAATGCAGGCAGATTGGTTGCCACTGCAAATGCGAATGCAATTGCCTGCTAATGCTATTCACCACCAGCAACAGCAACAGCAGCAGCGGCAGGCAAGAGGGTTATGTCCAGACTTCAGTGTTTCTAAATCAGTATATGAGAACCCAGTTATGAAAATTGATTATTCAGAGAAGCCACTGGCCGTTTCAATGCCAATGGCGGCAATGTCATTCACATCCTCAGATTCCCAGGCAGCTGCTGTTGAAAGGAAGCGCCGGTACTCGGATGAGGTGTTGGAGAAGACAATTGAGAGGAGGCAGAAGAGGATGATGAAGAACCGGGAATCAGCTGCTAGATCCAGGGCAAGGAAGCAGGTTAGTACTGCAGCTAATTTCCATTTTGCTCAAAGAGTTATAGAAAGATTCAGACATCCGACTAGTCAACATTATCTTCACAATGGAAATTTATGGTTCTTCTTCATGTGATGCTTCAAGGCCTATACAAATCAGTTGGAGAATGAAAACTTTCGCTTGCAGAAAATCAATAGCTGGCTCAAAAAGCTAAAGGTACACAGCAATCCATTTCAAGAACATATTTTGTTTGGTTTTCACCTTATTTCTTATTAGGAGATAAACTTGGTGATGAGGATAGCTCTACTTTTAGGCTTTGTTTGGTTTTTGGAAACGAAAAGAAAAGGGAGAGAATTTAAATTACTTAACAAACGGGGTCCTCCTGCTCATTGATTTTACATTCATTTTTTTTTTTTCCTGCTAAGCTCATTGAGATTTTCTGTTTTGCTGGGATGGGGCATTAGAAAATTTACCTGTTGGAATAAAAAAAAAAAATTGACAAATTAGGGTTTTTTTTTTTTTAATCTTCATATTAATGTTGCAGGATGTGGAGGCAAGAATACTTTCTGCTACAACTCTGATGCCAAAATACCAACTACGGCGTACCAGCTCAGCCACATTCTAACATTAACTTTTACGAGCAATTTTTTCCCTGTAATTCTTGTCTTGTTTTCTTCATTGTTAGTCAGCAGAAATACCATTCTTTGCAGAACCATGATTTGCTTCGTGCTTTTGGAGGAACAACTCGGAACACGAAGCAAGTTCAACCGTAGGAATTAAGGTTAATGTGGTATGGATGAAGTCGTGAAATTGAAAACTTGAGGGTTATAAATAAAAAGGAAATAAAGATTATGATCTTGTTTGGCGACAAATTTTGAGACAAACTTCTTCACCCCTTCAAATAGTACCATACTTTTTATTAGAAAATGAATTGTGATTGCTGTTTGTTTGTTAGGTTCTAGTGTTTGTCATATTATTACCTTTTTCTTTGCTTCTGTTTATTTTCCCTTCCCAACTAAGGAGTGACCAATTCGTATTTTCTAATTTTTGTGTCTAAAATTAGGGTATAGTAAGAAAAAATTATAAAATTAATAAAAATTAAATTTATAAATTAAATTTAAATATAAAATAAAAAATACTAAAATCACAAAATAAGAACGGTAGATTAAATCTAAGAAGGACTACTCTTTTTAATAAGATAATGACATATGAACCTTCAAAAACTAGTGTCATAATTTTACAATTTTCTAATCCATTTTGTCATTAAATTAGTTATAGAGGATTAAGAATTGGGATCCGAATCTCTTCTCGTAAAAGTAAAAGATAAAAAGAGAGAAAAAATTAAAAAAATAAAATTTATATATTAAATTAAAAAAATTATTAAAATTAAAGAATAAGAATGTCAAAAAATTTAAATTTTTAAAATTTATAAGATTAAAAGAAAAAGAAAAAAATAGTTGCACGTAAGTGTGTAGGTTTTTTACATGTATCAATAAAAATATTAAAATAAAGGAATATAAAATACATAAAAATTGTTATTTACGTATAACATAAATAATTATACAGGTATCGAGTCATACATCGCAGGTTCCCGCCCCAGTTTTCACCCAGTTTAAAAAATGATATAATATTGATGGCGTTCATGTCCGTACCATGGCATGAAAAATTTCTCCGGCAATTCTTATAGTCAGACACCCTAATTATGGGACATTGTATTTATTCATTTACAACTTATCATTATTTGTATTAAATTATGCTAAAACTATCTTTCAATCTTATTTCAGGACCATATAATCCCTCGACTATAAATCTCGAATCTCAATTGTCGGTTGGGGAGAACTTATTGATAATCAAACATGAAATGGCATCAAATCTTTCTTTGGAAAGACTTGGCCACAAGTGCTAAGTGCTTTTGTTTCTTTATTTTTTTCCTTATGATCCAAAAAAAAAAAAAAGACTTTGCCACGAGAATTCCTATGGTACAAATATATAACAGAAATTTTATGGCCCCATCACATAAGATAAATTAGATTTACATGAATTTTTTCTCTTTTAATGACATAATTTTTGTGAGAATAGCATATCTCTTTTTTTTTCCTATGATGTAATCAAAAAGCTCCCAACTCAACCAAAATAAAATTTGTTTGATGGGAGATTCAGGGACAATTGATGAATCAACATTAGCAAACACAATATTATGGCATACACATAGAGACTAGCATTCTTATATTTCTACTTTTGAGTAAATCAAGCATGAAGCATACAGCACCACTAAAATTTAGTGATTATAGCTACAAATATCAATAAAATATGCCATGAAAGACTTTTTACAAATTGTTCACAAAAAGCATGTGTGCAGACATTTTGAAATTGAGGAGCAAACATTTATTACTAATGCTCTTCATTAGCATTTCATGAAAGTGTCTTAATGGGACCAGAGTTTCCGATATTACAGGAAACTTGATTACCTTCCTCAGTGGCATGAGTGCATGACCTTTTCCAGGTTCCTGAATCCTGGTTGACGCCCTCGTTACCTGCCAACACTCTATATTTGTCTTTCCTTGAGAGGCTGGTGCAGGCAAACTTTAAAACACCGCCTATCTCATTTTGCACATAATTTGCAACTTCAATCCTCGACTTCGCTCCTGCCTGACATGTCATTGATTTTGGTAATTCATCAAGAAATGTAATACTATAGGAAGGATGTGGGTTCAGAAAATGAAACAGAGGGTCCAAACATTTATGCCCGCTAGCTGTTGTCCCATAGAACATGTTGACTTGTACATCGAGAGCAACAGGGACAATATCGTCAGTCAATTCAGCAAACAGAGGACTAAATCTCAGTAAATAAGGTTCCCTGCATGTTGTTCCCTCTGGACAAACCACAAGGTTGCCTAGCCTTAGCAGTGTCTCCATTCTTGTTCTGTCTTTCTCTCTGTCTCTGGTTAAACGGATAGTTTTGATAGGGGAAACTAGCTCATTGAATTTACTTAGGCTGTATGTGACGGTCGAGACAGGTTTGTCAAGAGCATAAGAAATATAAAGTGGATCGAGCAAGGTTCTGTGATTGCACACATAGAGCATGCCCTTTGGATTCCTCTCTTCGTTCTGAATTAGAGAGCTCCGGGGTCCCGAAACTGTGGTTCTTGTCCCTGAGAATGCCAATATTGGAGCAGACACATTGAAGGGTAACAATATGCATAATATGGATCTGACGAAAAAGAGAAAGAGTCCTGAGGGAAGCCACATGAAGAGAACTAGAGAAGAGGCAGGGGTTGGTCTGAAAGCCAGCCTTCCATCATGGAAGATCAACGGCTGTGGGTAATTCTCCCTTGGAAGGACATGCCAATTTCTCTTCTCAGCATCACTTACAAAATAAACCTCCTGCAGAAACAGATTGTCAAAAAGCAGAGTTACTCAAAATAAAAGTAAATGTGTCTGGTTTGAGAAAGACAAACCTTGCAATAAGGAAAAAGGTCCTGGTCAGCATACTTATCCTGGCTACCTATACCAAAAAGGTTTTTGCTTCCTTTACTCTCATCGAGTTCCTCAAAATGGTTATTAGTTTGGGCATTGTTTTCCACCATTATACCCATATAATACCCAGAAAAAGTTTTCAACTCTCTTGCTACAACAGCCTCAACCCCTAAATAGTCCTTCAGAAAGTCTTCAACCATGATTCTCGGCAAGTTACTGGCTGCCATCTTTCTCTCACAACTCGTGACAGCTTCAAAACCTTCCCACCCAATGTCTTCTAGGAAGAACTTTGGCAGCACAGCTAATCCAATTCTGAATGTCTCCTTTTTAATACCTAAAAAGCATAAGAAAACCATGATGTTCAAGCCCAGTTCATCTTCTTCAAGCAACCAGATTACAGGGTAGGAAAGGAACAAAGCGACAGACCTTAGTAACCCGCCAGCTTCAAAAGCAACGAGCATGAAGTAAGGAAACAGCGAAGTGGATCTCAAGAGAGCACCCTCAAAATGAAAAAGTAACATCGGGTTTGACGAGCCTTTTGTTTTGTGGACAAAAGAAATGGCTTCCATCCCGTTGGGGTATCTTGCTGAATTCCGGAAATGTTTAGTCATGGATAATTCTTTAAAAGGGAATCCACTTCCAGTCATTTGGAATAATTGCAACGGTGCAAATTGCTAACGCTAAAAGCGGTTCTTAAAGGATTATTTTAGCTGCGATTAGGACTTCGAGTATGACACGCAGTGACACAAGCAGAAGTGTCAAAGCGAATCCGTCGGGTAGAACTTGCCGAACCAGCTCATTCCGTTCCGCTTAAAAATTAATGTATATTTATATATTTTTTAACTTATTAAAATTATAAATCAGTTCACTTTATTTCCTCCAAGAGGAGGATCAGTATAAATTAACATATTTTTGAAAATAAAACACATTGACATGTGAGTTAGCTAAATCTTACCTAAAAAGCAATATGGCTTAGCCCTTTTTTGACCCATTATTATTACGGGTTAATTTATCATTTTCTATTTAATCACAGATCAGTGTACCAATCAACTTTAACACCTTTTAACACGAGCCAAATAAAATAAAGAATAAATGAGGTACGTGGCAGTGACTATCTTAATAAATACTTCTTATGTTTTAGATAACTATGAAACAAGTGCTGCTATTTGCATATAGCTTTTTTGACATTTTTTATATTCTTCCTTTATTTTCTCTATCACTCCAAAAATATCTCGCAATTAATCATTTTTCCTATCAAACTGGTGGCCATCCTCTGTTTTAATGGTAATGGCTCAGGCAACCTTCCCTTTCCTTTTTTAGAATAAATGAGGTAATTGACGGAGTCTATCTTAATTATTGAAGATACTAGATTGCTCAACAAAGTCAACACCGATTCATTGATTGAGGAAAGTAACCATGAGACGAGCAATTGATTTTGTTTTTTTCAATTCACATGCTCAAATTCACTCTGTTAACTACTTCATTATCTTTAGAGAGAAATTTGTCAAAAATTTTTTCTTTACTTTTAATGTACTTGTACAAATTGTGACTTTTAATGACGATTAGCACTTGTTGCTTTTAAAAAAGGTAATTGCTATCATCAAATTTGACAAAAATAGAGTGATTGAAGTTAATCAAAGTACTTGGTGATTAATTCGGAAGATTCTCCATGAATGGATCTTGAATCAAGGTAAACCTAGCTCTAATACCATGTTGATTGTTTGAAACAAAGACAAGACGAAAAAGAAAGTCGACAAAAAGAGAAGAAAATTGAGTGAGTGAAAGTTTTATAGTATATTCTTATGTCAGTTGAACAGTATCTGAAGTGATTTATACAAGATAAGAGGAAAAGGTAAAATGCTAAACTTGCCTAACCGACTTAGCAAAACAGATGAGAGTAGTTCTGATGGGAACAGATGAGAGTAGTTATGAACAAATGTTGATATTTACAAACATTTACAAATAATTCAGTTGAATATAAACTATACACTATTGACTTTGTTGACTAATCTACTATCTTCAATACAATTAAGTCTTTAATTTTATGTAAGTATAGTCTCTCTCTCTCTCTCTCTCTCTCTCTCTCTCTCTCTCTCTCTCTCAATAGGTCAATAATTGGATGGCATACTTATCTTCTGTCCATCTCTAAAACTTTTTTTGGTTTTTGGGTATATAGTTCCTGCATAATCTGTGAAGAAAAAAATAATCAAGCATACACCAACAACTTTTAGTGTAACAACTTGTTAGTTGTTGCTGCGGCTATTCTGCATAGAACCATCCACATGAAATTGGAGATATGTCAAAATCAATTACTCAATCAAGAAAATAATATCTGTCTTTGGCCCTATAGAAAATGCAGTTTTTTATTTTTATGAACTAAATTTTTATTAATTATTTATTTAAAAATTTTTAAATTATTAACTTTATTAAAAATTTTAATTTATTTTGTGAATTTTAAAATTTTATAACTTAATTTTAATCTAAATTATTTATAAAGATAAAAATTTAATAAATATTAAAATTTAAGATTTATCCTTCTTTTGTTAAGGAGGGACGTTTCCTAAAAGTACAGAGAAAGTTGCCGGAGCATTACCATTTTTTTTTTTAATACATAATGCGGCTTCAACCGGGGGAAGAGAGGTGGGATGAGAGACGTCGGACCACTTGACAGTCCCAAAGGGACACCTGAGCCATTACCATTAAAACAGAGGATGACCACCAGTTTGCAGTGGCCTAAAACGCAAGTATTAATTAATGTTTATTTTCTGAAACACAGAAAAGACGAGAAGAAAGTCGAGAGAAAGAGAGGAAAGCTGAGTGAGTGAAAGTTTTCGGGTGTATTCTTACGTCAGTTGAACAGTAGCTGAAGTCGTTTATATAAGATAAGAGAGATGGTAAAATGCTAAACTTGCCTAACCAACTTAGCAGAACAGACGGGAGCAGTTACAAACAGACAGTAACTGTTATAAATAGATATAACCAATTCAGTTGAATATTAACTATACACTGTTAACTTTGTTAACCAATCTAGTATCTTCAATATCCCCTCTCAAACTCAACGTGGGATTGAGAACCACATTAAGTTTGTCTCGAAGGTAGATAAACTTCTGACTAGAGATGAGTTTAGTAAGAACATCAGCAACATGATCAACAGAGGAAATATGACAAATATGAGTTTGTTTTGCTGCCACTTTGTCTCTGACAAAGAAAAGATCCATTTGCAGAGTCATAAATGCATATCATGTTTCATTTACATTTGCAGAGATCTATGGGTAAGCACCAAGCAATGTTTACATAAGCTCTCAGCTCGGAATTTACAGAGATGTATTGTATTACACCAATCACAAACAAATGCTTATAATATAATAGACATCATCTATTTAAAATATAGTGCTCACCGTTGAATACTAGCATTCAATTGCTAGAATACATGAAACCCAAATATGCATTTCATAGTTAATTTATTGTTTAGCACTTAGCCGGCACAAAAAGAGAGCGAGCTATTTAATGCTTGGTTAGGGTATAAATGAGAGAGTCTGCAAGGATATCGTTTCATCTATCATTTCAGAAGTGAATTTAAACTAATTAAGAACTTGCAGAGTCTACATCAGTAGCGTTAGCTGTATGCAGAGAGCCGCAGAAAGCAGAATTGGTTCTAAAATGCATTATTGATACCAAGTCACAGGCCGCTGGAACAGATAAAAAAGGTTACGCATGAGGTACTCTCTATCTTAGCGTAAGTACTAGTTGTGGGCAGACATTTTGAAATTGTCGAGCAGAAAATTTCTTCCCTACGCTCTTTGTTAGCATTTCATGAAAGTGTCTTAATGCGACCCGAGTTTCCGATATTAATACAGGAAACTTGACTACCTTCCACAGTGGCATGACCTTTCCCAGGTTCCTGAATTTTGGTTGAGGCCGTCGTTACCTGCCAAGACTCTATACTTGTCTTTCCTTGTGAGGCTGGCGCAGGCAAACTTTAAAACACCGCCTATCTCATTTTGCACATAATTTGCAACTTCAATCCTCGATTTCGCTCCTGCCTGACATGTCATTGATTTTGGTAATTCATCAAGAAACGTAATACTATAGGAAGCATGTGGGTTCAGAAAATGAACAGAGGGTCCAAACATTTATGCCCGCTAGTTATTGTCCCATAGAACATGCTGACTTGTACATCGAGAGCAACAGGGACAATATTGTCAGTCAATTCAGCAAACAAAGGACTAAATCTCAGTAAATAAGGTTCCCTGCATGTAGTTACCTCTGGACAAACCACAAGGTTGCCTAGCCTTAGCAGTTTCTCCATTCTTGTTCTGTCTTTCTCTCTGTCTCTGGTTAAACGGATAGTTTTGATAGGGGAAACTAACTCATTGAATTTACTTAGACTGTATGTGACGGTCGAGACAGGTTTGTCAAGAGCATAAGAAACATAAAGTGGGTCGAGCAAGGTTCAGTGATTGCACACATAGAGCATGCCCTTTGGATTCCTCCCTTCGTTCTGAATCAGAGAGCTCCGGAGTCCTGAAACTGTGGTTCTTGTCCCTGAGAATGCCAATATTGGAGCAGACATATTGAAGGGTAACAATACGCTTAATGTGAATCTGATGAAAGAGAGAGAGTCCTAAGGGAAGCCGCATGAAGAGAGCTAGAGAAGAGGCAGGGGTTGGTCTGAAAGCCAGCCTTCCATCATGGAAGATCAACGGCTGTGGGTAATTCTCCCTTAGAAGGAAATGCCAATTTCTCTTCTCAGCTCAACGGCTGTGGGTAATTCTCCCTTGGAAGGACATGCCAATTTCTCTTCTCAGCATCGCTGACAAAATAAACCTCCTGCAGAAACATATTGTCAAAAAGCAGAGTTATTTAAAATAAAAGTGAATGTGTCTGGTTTGAGAAAGACAAACCTTGCAATGACAAAAAAGTTCCTGGTCAGCATACTTACTATGGCCACCTGACCCAATAAGGTTTTTGCTTCCTTTACTCTCATCGAGTTCCTCACAATGGTAGTTTGGGCATTGTTTTCCCCCATTATACCCAAATAGGACCCGGAAAAAGTCTTTAAATCTCTTGCTACAACAGCCTCAACCCCTAAAAAGTCCTTCAGAAAGCCTACAACCATAATTCTGGGCAAGTTACTGGCTGCCATCTTTCTCTCACAACTCGTGACAGCTTCAAAACCTTCTCACCCAATATCTTCTAGGAAGAACTTTGGCAGAACAGCTAATCCAATTCCGAATGTCTCCTTTTTAATACCAAAAAAGCATAAGAAAACCATGATGTTTAGGCCCAGTTCATCTTCTTCAAGCAACCAGATTAAAGGGTATGAAAGAAACAAAATGAAAGACCTTAGTAACCCACCAGCTTCAAAAGCAACCAGCATGAAGTAAGGAAACAGCGAAGTGGATCTCAAGAGAGCACCTTCAAAATGAAAAAGTAACATCGGCTTCGACGAGCCTTTTGTTCTGTGGACAAAAGAAATGGCTTCCATCTTGTTGGGGCTTCTTGCTGAACTCTGAGAGTTTAGTCAAAAATGGAGAATTCCTTAACGGTAATCCACTTCCAGTCATTTGGTATAATTGCAACGGTGCAAATTGCTAACGCTAGTCAAATGAAGCGGTTCTTAAAGGATTATTTTTAGAACCGTGTGAAACCTACGGCTTTTACGTTTATAAATGCTCCTATGTTTCACAAAAAAACTAAAATTTAAACAGTATATTTTAACAGTACATTTGAACGTGGATATATATTTATCAAGTAACTGTGGGTTAGGTCGAAGTTCTACGTTGATGCCGTGATTCAAATAAAATTTATTAAAAATAAAAAATATAAAAGTTATAAATAAAATTATAAATATAAGAATATAAATATAATAATATTAAAATAATCCCTTTTTTTTAGCTTAATTTAAGATTTTAAGTCTGACATTTCGCAGTGACACAGGCCAAATAAACAAAGAATAAGCGAGGCACGTGGCAGAGTCTGTCTTCATACTTCTTGCATTTTAGGCTTCTGCCTAACTGGTGGTCTTTCTCTATTTGATGGTAATGGCTCTGCCAACTTTGCAAGTGATATTTTTTTTGTTGTGTAATTGATTTCGACATGCGTCCAATTTCATGTGGCTGGTTCCGTGCAGAACAGTAGCAACAACTACCAAGTTCTTACATTACAGTTTGGGGTATGCTTTATTTTTTTTTAATCAAATGAAAAAAAAAAAACTTGTCTCACATAGTATCAGGAACTGTATAAAATTTGAACCATATACAACAGAAAAGTTTTAAATGGACAGAAGATAAGTATGCTATCCAATTCTTGACCTGCTCTGAGAGAGAGAGAGAGAGAGAGTATATTTACATAAAATTAAATATTGACAATGGCTCAATTGCGAAGTTATAAATGCATATCATGTTTCATTTACATTTGTAGAGATTTATTAGTAAGTAAGAAGCAATGTTTACACGAGCTTTCAGCATGGAATTTACCCCAAAAAAAAAAAAAAAAAACACATCTGATGTACTGTGTTACACCAATTACAAATGCTTATAACATATTAGACATCATCTATTTAAAAAATATTGCTCACTGTTATATACTTGCATTCAATTGCTAGAATGCATGACACCGAAATATGCATTTCATAGTTAATTTATTATTTAGCAGGCACAAAAAGAGAGCGAGCTACTTAATGTTTGGTTTGCTAAAAATGAGAGAGTCTGCAAGGAAATTGTGTTTCATCTACCATTTCAGAAGTGAATTAAACAATGAACTCGCAAGAGTCTGCATCAGTAGCGTTAGCTGTATGCAGAGAGAGGTAGAAAGCAGAATTGGTTCTAAAATCCATTATTGATACGAAATTACAGGCCCCTGGAACAGATAGAAAAGTTTATACTAACCAGAATTGGTTCTAAAATGCATTATTGATACGAAATTACAGGCCCCTGGAACAGATAGAAAAGGTTATACTGACCACCAAAAGCATATGAACAGTATATCAATTTTGAATTGGAATTAAAAAATAAAGTAAAAATAAATAATTATTAATAAAAATTAAATATTATAATAATTATTATATATAAGTATATCATAATTAATCAATTTAAAATAATTATAACTTTTAATTATCTTATTAATAATTATTTATTTATACTTTACTCTTTAAAATATATCTCACTTTTTAAAATGTCCCATTCCATCCATTTCAATCACGCATGAGGTTAAGTTCCTCTTACAGTGGCCTTGACTCAGCCAAGAGTTGGGCTCTTCGTGGGGTCTGAAACTTGAACTGCAGCGTGGATCATCATGACATTCTCCATCTTTCCAAGGAAAATGAAGTTTTTAGAGTGGTGGTAGTTGAAGTGGTTAATTGTGTAAAGGATGACTAGACGCTGCATTGTGTGGGACACAACAATTTCTTAGTACAGCCCAAAGCTAAGGAGGGAAGAATACAATACGGAAAAGCATCATGCCACCATTGTGGATCCACTCAAGATTCAAGAGTAATTAGTCATCAAGTCAACAGAATACGAATGCAGTATTGTGCTGCTGGCAGTTGGCCGAGCTATGTCCTGGTACGCAATCTATTTAATGGGGCAAGGACTGAGTGTGTGAAAAAGGGGTGAGTTAGCTTTCTTGCAATACTCAGTTTTACATATATGTACTGATGTAATGTAATGTAACGATCAAGCATAGACTACGATATATAAATAATTACATATGACAGGACACCACATCAAACAGAGTACCACATCTGAGTCTGTCTACCCTCCGACGGGCATAGTTTCCAAGTTTCCCCTCTACTGTGTGTGTCATTTCTTGGTCAAAAACAAATTAGCACTAGCCAACACTTAAGGTCGAAATCCCACCAGGACGGGGCCGTGGGCCCGGCCAGTAAGAGCACTTGTCATCACATTGAGGAAATGTTTATAAGTTAATTTTCAGTAGAATCATCCATTTTTTAAGTATGAATAGCCCAAAATTGAGATATCTTATATATTAATTTAAAAGAGAATATTAACAGTTGCAATTTAAAAAATTGTTATTCAGTTTAATATCCAAATGTGAAATTTTGCTAGGGCAAATTAAAGTGCTCTTAAAAAAATGCCGACTTAACAAGCTCCACTGACATCTTAGACAATTTACAGTACAAGCCTTGGGGCACAAGCTTATCCAATTCCAGGATGATCTATGATCTAGCAAACGCCCAATGATAATCGAGTAGAAGGTTTCTTCGTGTTCATTCAAGTCATGTATCCCACCAAGATCCTGTGTGAACCGTCTTGATAGATTAACTGGCACAAAGACAATAAGATTGATTATCAAAATACAACTCGTCAGGCCATCAATGAATACGTCGCATACAAAGTTGAATAACCTCTCCCATCTAAGGCGCACAGCCTAAACTTATCAGCTGAATAACAGATGATCAAACACCCCTATCTGAAACGTGGGAAAGAAACAGCTCCAGACTTGCTGCCGGATCCGCAATTATGTTAATATTCAAAAATATTGCTTCTCTTCTATATTTGCCCGACAGAAGGCACTACTATCCAGCAGCAATATTATAATATCAATATCATCAAACTCATGACATATCAACCAAATCTCTTGCTAGCTCATAATGTCTTCTCAAGGATGATACACCAGTTGGATTTATCAAAAAACTCATCAACAACTCTTGCATTGTTTATTCCAGATGCTAACCTGCAAAAAGTGATGCAAAGTAAGTTGAAAAACAGAATTTATGCATCCTGCAGGCAAAAGCATGCTAAGTTACCTGAAAAAGTCCTGCATTATCATCCTTTCAAAATTCAGAAGTTTATAATTTTGATAAATAAAGGGTCAGCCATGAGACAATAAGTTCGTATAGTACATGTTCAAATCTAGCAGACTAGATGCAGAGAATTTGAGTCTGAAAACTTAGTTGAATGATTTACAAGCTATGATTATAAATAAATAAAACAAGAAATGGATTATCAACATCAATTTATAAAACTAGATTACCTTTCAAGCTCGCCTTCGCTAAAAACATGATAATATCTGTTATACACTACAGCACCCTTTTTGTTGTCTTTTGTTGCTAGACCATTGGCAAGAGCATGAGCAGAAGCACCACTGATTTCAGCACGATGATAAGGTAAATGCCAAGGAACAAAATACTCTTGTTGAGCCTTGATAACCTTTTCATCATTCAAATCTACAAAATGATTATCACTCTGATTAGTAGAATCCATAGTTTCGTTACTTTTTCCAGTTGAACTCTCTTTGGAAACTTTCATGTGCTCACCAAAGTTACTCTCCTCACTTTCTGGGATGCTTTCCAATGTTAAGGAAGAAGATGTCTGGGCACGAGGACTTCCTGGTCCAATCCACTCTTCAACATACTTTCGTGTAAGTGGAGTCCATTTAGTAACCAATGATCTATCCTCTTGTTCTACAGCCCAGACTGTTATCAGAACAAGTCCACCTTTTTTGACAACTCGAACTAATTCTTCTATCGCTTTTCTCCTTCTATATTCAGTACTTAGGTGATGCAACACAGCTACAGATATTGCTGCATCACCAAAACCGGTTCTGTAAGGAAGATTAACAGCATCTGCAACCAAGACTTCATGCCCTCTATCCGAGCATATTTTAATTAAGGGAGGACTTATATCGCATCCTATAAAACAACAATCATGATTTAAACCCAAATATTTTCCATTGCCACACCCAGCATCCAGAACAAGAGATCCTACAGGCAAGGATGACAAAAACGTGGCAACTTTTGGCCACTTGGCAAACCGAGTGGAACTGAAATGGGGAGCAATCGCATCATAAACATTATGGACATACTTCTTTTCAATTTCAGGGGTGGATATTTCACTTTTGGATGAAGTGCCGGGGTTCTCATTGGCTGATAACGTATCTGAGTTGTAAGATTGTCCATTGGAACTGAGAGTGTACAAATTAGAAGCCACTTTTGTATTGATGTCTTTCATTGAGCCAAACCCTAAATGGAAAAAGTACCCACGGCAGGCAACCGGCAGACTGATGGCCTTTCTGGGTTGATGGAGGAATCTACTTGCTTTTAGGACATTACAAAGCATCAGCTTTATAGGCACTGCACCAAAGATCACCTGCATCAAGTTATAATGCTTGTCAACATTCTACAGACAACAGTTCAAAATGCATCCACTAAGTTAAAGAACAGTAATGCTAATACATAGAGAGATGAAACTATCTACAAACAGCTGTTCTACAGAGTTAAAATAGATTACCAAAATCAAATTAGACAGGCAGGAAAGTATGGAGCAAGATGAAATGTAGTTTTCATGAGATTAAAAGGAGTTCAATCAGTTCAAGCATAAGATTACATGGAAAGAACAAAATTTTAGCAGGCCAAAACAACATAGATCCTAAGATGGTTCATCTGTCCCATATATAATCGACCTCAGTTTCTCACTCCCATTTAACATTTTTAATAAGTGGACACCTCAAGTGACAGACTTCCTTTAGTCATTGCTTCTGAACTTCAACTTGGGTACCATACATACATATAATTGATAGGCAAATCCCTAATTACTTGAAATATTAACAACTTTAAGTTCAGTGATTTCCTCCCAATTCTCCACCAAGAAAGCACATGCTTAATATCACATTTCACTTTTACTAAAGTTCATAGCAGTGTCATTACAATCAATATACTCTTACACCCAACACGAATACTAACAATTGCAACTTCTCAATTTTCAAGTGCTGAATTTATGAATAAGTTCCAATCCAAAAATCATGTAAACTGAATTAATGTGATATCAACGAACAATATACCGTACCTATCGCAAGAAACGGTCGACATTTTTCGATTCCGCAAGTTACCGAAACAAAATTACAGAGGAATGGCAATACACTATCCAAGTTCCATTCAAAAATACCGTTCAAACATCCCAGTCCCTCTGCCTGGCCTGCTCTGTGAACTGCATGTGAGGGTTGGAAATTAACCTATCCGCGATCCCACAAACCCTAACACGAAGCCAAACGGTCAAAGCGGCATCTTTTAAAATCTAAACGCAGCGTAGCACTGATGTGCAAGTATGCCCTCTCCCTCTTGCTTGCATAAAGACAAGAATAATAATTGAATAATTTTTATTATAATAAATTGTAATATAATAATATAAATTTAGATATTATTTATAATAATTTATGTAAAAATGTATAAAATTTATTTTTATATAATGTAAGAAAATATTTTTTATTCATATAAAAAATATTTACTGCAAATTAAATTAAAAATTTTAACTAAATTTATTTTAACTTATTTTATATAAATTAATTGGATTACAGATTATCTTTTTTTTTTTATCATACTCTATTAAAAGAGTTCATATAATTCCAAACAAACCCTTTTAATTACACATTTTATTTGTGTACTCTAAGTACAAAGAGGGAGAGAAATAAATAGTTAAATTATTATTTATCTCTTCCTCTCATTATACTCAAAAGAGTACATAAATAAAACGTAAGAATATTTTTTTCATTACAAATAATGGTACAGTGAAGGAGTATTTAGTATGAATAAAAATTTAATGAAAACATGATTGACCATATATTTAGATAGGTATCATGTCTAGATGCAGCCGTCATTTTATTATTGGGCCCTGTATATATTGTTAGAAGTATAAATTTTGTATACTGTTTTAAGATGTGTTTAGTTTGTAAAAATATTTTTTATTTTTATTTGAATTTATTTTTATTAAAAATAATTTTTTTAAAAAATAAAAATATATTTGATTTACATAAGTTAAATTTTACTTTTAAAAAATAAAAATAATAAAAATATATTTGATTTGAAGTTTAAGATTTAAGTTTTAGGGTCTAAAGTTTGAATTGAGAGTTTAGGAGTTAAGATTTAAGGTTTAGATTTTAAGATTTAGAATTTAAAATTGAACGTTCGGGATTTTGGGGTTTGGATTTAGGACTTTAGAATTTAAGATTTAAGATGAAGGGTTTAGAATTTTGGGGTTTAGGATTTTTGAGTTTTGGGTTTTAAGGTTTGTGGTTTGAGGTTGAAGATTTAGGGTTTAAGATTTTAAGATTCTAAGGTTTTAGGGTTTATAATTTAAGATTTTGAAGTTTAGGTTTTAGGTGTTCGATGGGTTTAGGGTTCAAAATTTAGGATTTTAGAATTTAGAGTTTAGTTTAAGATTTAAAATTTAAGATTTAAAAATTTAGAATTCAAGATTTTGGAGTTTAGGAATTTAAGATTTTAAAATTTAGGGTTTAAGGTTTATGTAATAATTTTAAAATTGTCACTATATTTTTAATTTATATTTTTTATTTGCAAAATTTTACAAAAGAAATAATAAAAATATCTTTTTATTGTTTTTAAAATTTATCTTATTTTAAAAAATATTTTCAACGAAAATATTTTTTCTTTTTACAATCAAACACGTTTTTATTACTAATTTTTATTTTCATTGAAAAAAAAAACAGAAAACAGTTAAAGCAAATGTAACTTTATTTTTTTACATTTTTATTCTCTATTTTTTTGTTTATTTTTTATATGCATATATAATTTACAAAATTGTATGTATTTAACATTTTCGTTTATCATTATGATATCCCTTCTTGCTGTGAAAAAAAGTGAAAGATGCACAATTTAGGGGATTTAACGTTTGTTTCTCTCTTCCTGTAGACAAATGACGTTATTGGGGAATGACATTTAGATAAATAAAATTTTTATACTATTTATATATTTTTTATATCCTTTTTCACATATTCACTTTTCTCTCTTTCCTTCTTATTTCTTAAAAATTCCAACCTATGCAGCGTGACATGTGCATGTACCACTTTTGGATGTCATTTTGTATGGGAATGCATGTACATATACCATTTCGGATGTCATTTGTATGGGAATGCATTGTTTGGGAAAATGATGTCTGTACATAAAGGTTGTTTCACAAAAAACAATTGAGGAGATAAAAGAATGGTGATAATGTATAAGGGTATATAGAAAAAAAAAAGTTATGTTATATGTACATTATATATCCTATATATTTTTTTATATTTATACATACATATATAATATGTATAACTTTATACGTATATATATAATACACTTATTTTTTTGGTATATATATATATATATATATATATATATATATATATAATACACTTAACATTTGTGCATATAACATTTTCAAGCAAAAGTATACAAAATTACTGTATCCAGTTATAATTACTCCTTCGGTGCATTGGTTTGGGTGGGTATTTGGCAAATTAATTGTTAACTGAAGATTCTGGCTGATGTCAACTTTGGGTTGATGCTGATGTTGTTCTTGGCTGAGAAGAAGTTGACTATTCTTAGTCCAGATGGGTTGCAGCTTCCTAGTTAGAGTGTTCAAGAAGATCTTGTCCTGTCCTAGTGTCTTGCTGTGGTAACATCATAGGATTGTACGATTGCAAATTTAGCGTTATATTCTTTCCCCCTTTGCCTCAAGGGTCAATTTCCATGGTTGATTTCTATCTCCTCTCATTTTTGTTATTTTGTCTTGACATCGTGTAATGTAATTCTCTGATTTTCAGGAGCAAACATGTCCTTTCCTCTGTATTATCAAATTGCTGCTCCAGACTCGAATTTATTAGCATAAAAACATGTCGGAATTTTCAGGGTTAACCGTGTTTTAATCTATTTTCCTGCTAAATGCTTCTTTCGTTACTGTATTCTCTATCTTCAGCTTTCAGCCGTTCAGAAACTGTAACCATTGTACTGGAATTTTCCGTGTGTTTGATGTAATACTTCAACAAGATATATTCTACTGTATGGGGGACGAAGAAACAACTTTTCAATTTATCACTATATATATTCCCTTTTCCACTTCAATGACGTAAGTTCTTTACATGATTCCTCAATAGAAGCATAATACATATCAGGGCGTATTTGGTTTTGACTTTTGAGGATGAAGTTCCGAAAGGTTTTCGTGCCAGGTAACATCAATCACTTATCTTGATTGTAACTGTAGCTTCCTGAATCCTCCCTTTCAGGCACTTTCGCAACTTCTTTGATAAAGAAGGACGCAGGTTTTGGGTGAATAAGGACTCTAAATTCTAAATCCCTGATAAACCTTTTTTTTCCAAGAATGTGTAAGTACAGATTCTAAAGAAACTCGCATGAGAAAAACCTATTAACTGGTGATGGCTTACTCGGGCTGCTTTGTTGTTTTCTTGGAAAAACAAGTGAAAATTCTGTTTGCATAGTTCACAAGCAAGACGGTCCCGGGTGCCGCGTGGATTTTGTCGGGTAGGAGCTCTTTGTCATAGCTCATAACTTTATGGTTTTTTCCTATTTCCAGTTGTCATTGTCCGTCAAGTCCCAACTCCTCAAGTATAAGAAGCCTCAATGGTCTGATCAGCTTCATGCTGAAATACTCATTATCCATCCATATTTTCAAAATTACGAAGTTAAACTTGAAAAATTATGCCTTATCAGCTGTTATCTTGTATTCACATGCCTCATGCAGTTTCAGCACAACCAAGTACAACTGATACCAGGTTACTTTAAGATTATCTGACATGGTTGTTAGATGATATGTCTTTTTACTATTTGTTGTATATATTGCTTATACTATGTTCATGTATAGCACAAATGTACTTATCCATACATACTTTGTGATTTACAGTTTGAAATCTGACAGAGGGAGGAAAGTTGGTGAGTTACTGGATGTTCATGTCACAAAATTTATGAAGTTTCTTCTCCACTATCTATCTAGAAATGATCTAGACTTCATTTAATCTTGTTGGTCCAAGACTATGCAATTAAAGAAATAATCTCATTTCACAAACTGGCGTTCTATGCTGTCACTGTCACAGATTACCACACAGAAGTCCCTCGCAGTGTGAATATGGAGAACCTGCAGAGCGGATATCTGCTTCCTGAGGTCAGTGAATTCTTAACCTTGTCAGCTGATAACCGGCTTTTTTTAGTTTCTTTTTTATTTGCTATTTTTTCTGTTTCATTTCAAGTAGTGTTGTTAATGATATCAATTGGGAATCCTCCTGGTTGGAACCACTTGCATGCCTGAGTTTGGTTAAATAATAATCTTATATGTAAGTTCCCTCTTATTTCTACAATCTGGTAATTATTCTTACTTCTCTTCTATGTAGTCTGCATCTCATTGCATTATTATTGCTTCAGAGTTATATTATTTTGTGATACTCTAACCAGATATTCATGCGAGAGTCTGAACATGCTCAGAAGAATCCACATGCAAGGTTGATTAGACTTGGTATTGGTGATACTACAGAACCAATACCAGACATCATAACTTCGGCTATGGCTGAGGTAAGTGGTGACAGTAAAATTGTCAAATATGTTTATTCTGTGCAGCCAGATGGTTACCACAGTCTACGCAGAGAGAGCATGGGCAGATGTTAAATAGATAGTAATATGATGATATTGTACTGTTTTCACTTGCTTCTAACAGCAACCAGGGGTGGATCCAGAAATTTTTGAGTAGTAGGGACAAGAAATATATATATATATATATATATATGCTAAAAAAGAAATGGTAAAAAAAGAATGAGTAAATTACACTAACTTCCCTCGAAGTATTTGATTATGACACTCCACCCCATTCTTACTCAAATATAACACTCCACCCCATTTACTCAAATATTAATTAAAAAAATATACTTAATATTAATAAAATATTCACAAAATGAATATTAAATCAATATTTTAGTCTAATTTTATTTAAAAATTATACTTTAATTCAGTTAACCATTTTAAATAATTAATATTTTGATAAATTATATTGATTTAATATTCTTTTTGTGAATATTTTATTAATATTAAGTTTTTTTTTTAATTAATATTTGAGTAAATGGAGTAGAGTGTCATATTTAAGTAAAAATGGGGTGGAATGTCATAATCAAATACCTCAAAGGAGGTTAATGTAATTTACTCAAAAAGAATTTGTTTTAGAGACCCCCAATTTTCTTACCCATTTTTAATGGAATATTCCTTATATTTAGTCATAAATTAGTTAGTCATGTCGTTCACTTTACAAATGAGTATGACTAAATACATGAAGGAAGAGTGGAATGAAGAAAAATAGTGGGTAGTATAACAATTTCTAATGAGTTTTTGTCTCATTTTAAATGGCAGTAGGGACAATCATATAAAATAAATATATCTAACAATAAAATTTAACAAAGGATGTGAGGGCATGTGCCCCCACATTGTTCTGACAGCAACTACCCCACTGTTCACTTTTAATTTCATCATTGGAAAATGCGTTTTTTGCCATAAGAAGTATTTTTATCACTTTTTTACCAAGTCCGGCATGAGAGACAGAACTGATGAATTTATGCCTTTACTTTATGGTAAACTCTTCACAGGCAGAGGTACGGAGAAAGAATTAGTAGATGAATACTTTGAACATGAACTCTTCTAGATAACACGTTAATTCTTTATATGATGTGTTTGTATGTATGCACTCAGGTACCCATATCCACTCAATTTTATATCCACATCTATGTTTCCTGTATGTTGGTGAATATCTTTGGATGCGGGAAGGTCACCATTAGATAAGACTTGCCACTTGAGTTTTTCTTCAAGTGGTAGATAAACTGGAAATCTTTAGATTTACCCTTTTTCTTATTTTTCAAGGGATAATATGAACTAAATTGTATTATTTTACAGCAAGCATTTGCTTTATCAACAGTTCAAGATTGCAGGGGTTATGGACCTGAGCAAGGCAACAGGGTAAAGCGCTGTTGCTTGCCTTTGATTTCTTCTACTTGTGTGTTAAATCTCTCCTCTCATATATCTGAGGGATGGAAAACATTAGAATTCCATTCAAACCCAAATCCCACCCCATATACAGTGTTCATGTTCTCTAATGACTGATTGTTAAAACATATTTCTAGAGGACAATCCAGCAGTTATCTTGATCTGTTTCTAAGCTCAATCTATTAATTCTACAAGTGGCTGGAGCACTAAATTTTCCTTTTGTATGTTCTATAAGGAATATTATATCATAGAGACCTAGTGTGTTCAGTGTTTTACCTTAAATTGGCCCAAGTTAGGAAAAGTACAAGAATACGTGACCCTATAGGAGTAGGAAAAGGAGAATACATGACACTTAAAATGGTGAGCTTTGTGATTTGAGAAGGTACCGCACAGTAAGCAAGGTAGAGGCCCTTGTGTGTGTCAAAAATTTGAGAATGGTCACCACCGGGAAGTATGAATGGTACCTATGGTGTATATTTTTTATGATTGGCAGTGTTCACAGCACAGTGAGTTTGCTATTTGTAATGGTGTTGCTAAGAATTAAGGGAACCTATAGTATAAGGATGTGGTATTTTTTTGTTGAGAGTGTTTTGTGAAGATGTTACCATTGGGAATAGATGAACAGCCCTATGGCATGTATAATATATTGATATTATTTTTGCAAGATTGATTAGATTGTGAGTGTATTGGGATTTGAGCTAGGGGAGTGTTTCTATTAATAGTGATTGTAACATTGATTTATTTGATAGTGGATTGACCTGTGAATGGTGGACATAGGTTCGAGACTGGACTATAGTATTTGCTTGTGTCAATATATTTTTGTTTTATCTACTTCCGCTTGTTGGTGCTAAGCATTATGTGAAGTAGTTTTTCCCAATTCATGATCTATGATGCCTTAACAGAAATGAAAATGCCACGATGCTTGTCAATATTAGAGCTAATTGCTGTAGCATCGTCAGAGATCCACTTCTTGAATTCCAATTCATATGATTTCATTTGCTGTTTCAGGCATTGAAGATGGCAGTCGCAGAAAGATTTTATCAAAATCGAGTGAAAGAAAATGAGGTCTTTGTATCTGATGGTGCACAATGTGATGTTTCGTGCATTCAGGTAAGTTAATTTGCAGTCATTATATTACTAGTTTATGTTGTCATAATACAAAGTAAGAACCTGACTTAACCCCAATAAAGAAAAGAAATGAAGGACCCCTTTTGTATGTATAGCTTCTACTAGTGTAAGAAATCACTGACTTCTGCTATCCTTATTTACCAGATGCTTCTGGATTCCAGTTTGTCAGTGGCTGAACAAGACCGCACTTTTCCGGTAATTCTTTTATGATTTACTAGATCCATATTGATCATTCAGTTGAAAATGGTAACAGTTTAATCAATAAGGCCTAAAGCTGGAAAGATCCTCTAGTGACTTGCATTTAACTGGATAAACTTATAACTAGACCTTTTTTTGTTTTGTTGCTATAGGAAGACTGTATAAGCTATCAATTACTGATAGTCTGATAATAGATAATGCATCATAAAAAGTTAATAACTATGCTTATACAGCTCTGACAATTATAATTACTGCAATAAGATCAGCCAAAAAGTACTTATGAATGTTACCTTTGATATAATGATCCTTCCATATTTCCATCTACTATTTTTCACCAGCAATCAGGTACCAATTCTTATCTCCCAGGTTCATGCTTTAGCTGTTCTGTCTTGTGGGATAGGAATTTTGCAATTCATTGATGTATATTCTCGACTGAGATACTGCTAATTGTTTCAAAATATACAGACTTCTGAAACAAGATATTTAAATATGAAGCACAGACACTTCAAAAAGGGGTTTTGTCCACGTTGGAATCTTGTGTCAAATACAACACTTTAAAAAGACATGTGGACAATAACAAATTTGTTGTGTTGCAGAGTCTGAGTCATGTCATGTCTAGTGTCAGTGCCTCTGCTTCCTTGATTATAGGCATCTTATATATTGCTATGTAGTTTTTACTAGGACATAGGCAAGTACATAACAACATTTTTTATTGGTAATTCTTTTGAATTTGTTCACCATATGATGAATGTGTTAATGACAGGCATATGTAGATTCCAGTGTCATTGTTGGTAGTGCCGGCAAGTTCCAAGCAGAAACTGAAAATTTCAGCAACATTGTGCACATGAAGTGTGGGCCTGAGAATAATTTTTTTCCAGACTTAACAGCTACTCCTAAGGTGGATATCATTTTCTTCTGTTCCCCAAACAATCCAACTGGTAGTGCTGCATCTCGACAGCAACTGCAGCAGCTTGTGGAGTTTGCAAAAGCAAATGGGTCTATAATCATTTATGACTCTGCATATGCTGCTTACATATCCGATGAAAGCCCAAGATCAATATTTGAAATTCCTGGAGGCAAAGAGGTTTTTGATTGTCTTGTATTACCTTTTTTGATCATTGGCCTATCATAAGTGTCCTTTGATCTATATTTGAGATGATTCCTTGACTTTTGTCACCTATAACCTTGGATTTCTGTATGAATGCAGGTAGCAATTGAAGTCTCATCATTCTCAAAATTTGCTGGTTTTACTGGTGTGCGCCTTGCTGGACAGTTGTCCCTGAAGAGCTGTTATATTCCAATGGTTATCTCGTCATAAAGGATTATAACCGCATTGTATGCACCTTCTTCAATGGTGCATCAAATATTGTTCAAGCTGGTGGACTTGCTTGCCTTTCTTCGGAAGGTTATCAGGTTTGTCGCAATCTTGTTTCTGTCAAATGCTTTGTGTGTGCTTGTGCGTGTTTTTTTTTTTTTTTTTCTTGGAATACCAAATATGAGCCCCTTTTCCAAAAGTAGATGATTAGTACTCAGTACACTTACCAGAAATTTGGTTAATGACTTGCATTCTGCAGATAGTGAGATGTGAAAAACTTACAAGATTTGGGAAAGGAATGTTAAATTAAAGGATTCCTTCAAATTGTTCTCATTTGTCCGTTCACTTTCAGATTTAATAATATCTCTTGGATAGAAGATTTTTTTTCCTGTTTTCTTTTGCTGTTGAGTAGAATAATACTGTTAAGTGTACAATTGCAGATAATGAATGAGTTTATATATCAAAGGCCATAGTTGAAGAAATAACTTGGACCAAATTCCCAGTTTAAATATGAGTTGAAGGTTTCACATAGAAAGATGTTAATAAATCCTTTTTTATATATTTTTGAGTAATTTTGTCATCATCTCTTCTCTTGGCCACTTCCAATATATTTGTTACCCTTAGACCACATTACCTGCTGATTTTCAGAGGTCAAATATGGTCTTTCTCTTGAAAATTAAACGCTTTTTTGTGTCCACATATGCGTTTCAGGCGCTCAATACCACTGTGTGCTACTACAAGGAGAATGCCAAAATACTGGTGGACACATTTGAATTACTGGGTCTGAAGGTGTACGGTGGCAGAAATGCGCCTTATGTGTGCGTGCATTTTCCTGGGTTGAGTTCATGGGATGTGTTCACTAAAATTTTTGAGAGAACAGACATAGTTACCGTCCCAGGTATAGGATTTGGTCCTGGCGGCGAGGAGTATATTAGAGTTAGTGGCTTTGGCCTTGGAGAATGGACATTGGAAGCTTCAAGGAGGCTGAGAAATTTTCTATAAACACGATTGTTCATTGTTGACCATCAATTTGCATAATGTCAAAGAAAGGGACCTGCACTCTATGGTCCTATTAATAAAGAAATGCTTGCTTCAAATGAGTCCCAAAAAGATACTTGTATTTGTGTACTTGCATGCACTGCATATATATATATATATATATATATATATATATATATTTTATAAACAAGAAATTTTAGATAAACTTACATTAAGAATAAAAGAATAGAAAGTCAAACCTTGACTCATTCATATAATTGCATCATCTATATTAATTGAACTGATAATCACTAGCCTGCATGCACTATATTTAACTTCAAGCAAAAATGCTGTTGGGGGCTTCAATTCAATTGCGTGATGATTTCACATATTTAATTACTGTACGGAAAATAAATAAAAAAAAAGTAGGGGATTACCATGAGATGGGTTACTTGCTAATAGGCAATATCCTGTAGAGCTGTTGGGGCTTCAATTCAATTGCGTGATGATTTCACATATTTAATTACTGTACGAAAAATAAATTTAAAAAAATTACGGGATTACCATGAAATGGGTTACTTGCTAATCGGCAATATCCTGTAGATAAGTTTGACAGGCAATAATATCATTATGTTATATTGGATTAAAATTTTTTAAAGCGTATTTTGTATTTTAAAGAATAAAATATAAATAAATAATTATTAATAAATAAATTAATAATTATAATATTTTAAATTTATAAATTATACAAAATTAGAGATGAAAAGATGATGTTTTTCTGGGAAGCTCACTGGCAACTTTTGTTGGTCGCCAATATAACATGCCCTATCAAACAAAAACATCACTCTAGTATTATTGTCCGCGAAATTCCTGGTCAGAAGTAGACAAAACTGTCATAGACATGAAACACAGCTTTTACCAGACGGCTGTGAATGCTTTGACAACCTTGCCAGTTTGCTTGTTCACCAAGCGAACATCCAATTCATTCACCTATAAATTCCCCACTCAAGGCCGTCTCCACACAATCACACTCTGCTAAGCACAACCTTGGGGGTACCCAACCTAACCCAGCAGTGAAGACCAGAAAGCTTGGGCACGGCGATGGCATCTGGCCTTGCTGAAGCTTATGTAATGCGAAAGCTGCATAAAGAGAAATTGAAAGTAGCAAAAGAAGAGGAAAGAACCAAGATGGGAACAAATGGTTCTGAGGCCAGAAGTTCAGGTGGATGTTTCTTCTGGTTTTCTAAGAATGAACGCAGAAGAACTGCACGGCTAAGAGATAACAACGAACAAGAATCTGGGAAATGGGATCCTAATGGTTAATTTGAATTCAGGGTCTTATCTAATCATATATATGACTTGCCCGACGTGGCAATGCCCAGGTGTTGTAACTGCTGTTGTTTTATTTTGCCATGGTCGAGTAGATGAGGACCTTCTGTTCTTTGGAATATCTTCACTGCCTGGGGGGAAGATTACAAGTTTATATTGAATTTTGCAATTTTTTTTATGAATTATACTGTAATATATCTATTTCAGAAATGAGAAAATTGAAAGACCATGATTACTAACGCATTTTTCTTGTAATACAAATTATCGTTCCATTCAGAAAAAATTAGAAGTGTCCATTCCTTTAGTAGGATTGTCCGATGTAAAGCTAGCGGGGAATGGGATCAAACATGGTGGTTTACTTCAGCTGTTGGGGTTGTGAACAAAGATGCTCACTTTATGCCCCGTAATTCAGCATATTGCACTCAATCTCTTCATGCCCTTCCCCTGAATCAACATCCTCCGTATCACCAACTAACAAGAGCATTCTGCTTTTACACCGATGCTTCGAATTCCGCCTCTCATCGCAGCTATGGCAAAGACCCAACTCTCTCTTTCGTAGCAATTCTTCGTTCGTCAATCGTTTGATGGGCAAGGATTTTGGTACCCAAGCTATCGAACTCTTATTGGAAAGTTTCATCAATTCGGAATCCCGGGGAGGTAAGGGTTATGTATGAAGCCTCGCAGTTGGTGCGGAATTTGGGCGGTTTGTTGCCCCCGACCGCGATGGTGGTTGATACAACGGGATTCTAATTTCCTCCACATATGCGCTTCGAATAAAACCGCGAGCTCCATCGCTTGAGTCAGAGTTGATGGGTCATCGAGATGCAGTGCCCTCCTCAAATCCGACCACAACCCAGACACAAAAACACTAATCAAAAGATCTTCATCTAAACCCCTCACTTGCGTCATCAGCTGCTCAAAGGATTGCTGATACTCAGCCACAGAACCCACCCGGGTTACTTTGGATAGTGCCCCTCTGGTGTCAAAACACGTTGATACTCCGAATCCTTGCCGAAGCGCAGCCATGAATACGGGCCAAGTCCTAAGGTAACCATTGGTGACTGGTCAACATCCATTGGTACGATGCTGCAGGCACTTCCATGTGGAAACCGGCTGTTTTTTATTAACTCATTGAAAGTAGAAATTAGGAAGATAACTTTTTAAAATTTAAATAATAACTCATTATTGATATCTTTTAATTTTTAGAATGTAAGATAGATTTTAAACAATAAAAGATTACTATCAAATACCAACTTCAAATATTGAGACCAATATAAATATAAATTCTCCATTTATCAACGATGATGATTCAAATGGAGTAATTAATTATTTTTACACATGTCCAGGCATTTAAAAAAAATGTACTTTTTTATATTCTTCTATGAAATAATAAATGATAAAATGAATGTTCATGAATTTTTATTTTAAATAATTTAAATATATAATAATTTGTGTCGCTATAATTATTAGTATTGATTTAAGAATAAATTATATTAATTTCTTTAAGATATTTAATTATGATATTTTATTTTATTTTTATTTAAATATTACACTTTATTTTATTTACTTAAATATTAATTAAAAAAATATCTAAATATTAATATAATATTCATAAAAAATATCAAATTAATAATTTATTTTAATTTTACTTAAAAATTATACTTTAATTCAGTTAGTAATTTTAAATAACTAATATCTTTGTAAATTATATATTTTAAATTAAATAATTATATTTATTATAAAGTATAAATTTAATAATATATGTGATTATAAAAAAAAATTTAGTATAAATATAAAAATATCTTAAAAGTAAATTTAGTTAAAAAAATATAGAGTATAAATAATCTTATTTTTTACTAATTAAACTTACCTTAAGATATTTTTATGTTTGTAATAAATTTTTTTTATAATCACATATATTATTAAATTTATATTTTATAATAAATATAATTATTTGATTAAAAATACGTAATTTATAAAGATATTAATTATTTAAAATAATTAATTAAATTAAAATAGAATTTTTAAATAAATTAAAGTAAAATATTAATTTAATATTTTTTAAAAATATTTTATTAATATTTAAGTATATTTTTAATTAATATTTAAATAAATTAAGTAAAATATAATATTTAAATAAAAATATAATATAATATAATATTTAAATAAAAATAAAATAAAATATTATAATTAAATACCTCCAACAGTTGTTATAATTTACTCATTATTCAAAATATAAAGTTGTTCTTCGAAAAGCTCTCAAATTTCTAACTCATCAATGACATATGCCACCCAATTTCTTGGTCAGCGATGACGTCAACTTCGCCCTGCAAAAGGCGCGAACTTGCCCTGCAAGTCCACGAAGCAGCCAGCCACGCTAGATTTTCCAGATTCAACGGTTCTGAACAGTTGGACGCCACTTGTTCTCTACGTGCTCCGCAAGCCAATTCAATTCCCCACGTCTATAAAAGGAACTCTACCCCGCTTCTTCTCATAACTAGCAGATTGCCAGATTCTACTCAGATCTTTCTTTTTACAACCCTAAGCCCACAAAAGCAGGAAGTTATTGGCTATGGCTACTGCAAGTTTTGGCCTTGGTGAGGCATACGTGATGCGAAAGCTACATAGGGAGAAAATGAAGAAAGCAGAAAAAGAGGCAGAAACCAAGATGGGTACGAATACGATTGGTTCCGAGTCCGATACTTCAAGCGGATGTTTCTTCTGGCTTTCTAAAAACGAACGCAGGAAAACTGCTCGGGTAACAGATGAAAGCGAACGCCAACCTGAAACTGCAACTTGGGTACCCAATAGTTGACGAGTATATTAGACTTTGAAATGGACCCTGACCGAATCTGATCATATTCATACAAGTTTCCAATTCAGCAATTCGACCCATGCTTGTAATATTTGGTGTTTCTTGTACAATTTTACATGCTTATTTGTTGTTTGGATCTCATGTCCACTATTAGGACGATTAACTGTATTTGTTCTTTGCAAACTCCCCTCTTTTGTTTTATCAATTGAATTATACTTTGATTATGATTACTTTATTCAGAAGAATTATGAGTTGCAAATTCTTTTGGATTCTCTGCCATTGCCATGGTTCCGGGCTTCCAACTTAATATATGATTAATTGATTATTGAGTTACTTAAGAAGGGTTAAAAGTCGCCGCCGGTACAGTACCCAATAGGATTCACTAGTTTCTTCTACTTCTACCAGGCTGCCAAAATCACTTGGAGGCCTTGGTTTTCGGGAATTGAAGGGTGAGGAATATTTTGTGATGACCAATCCCTGCTGGGCATGAACAAGCTTGTTAGAAGGAAGAAAAACATTAAAGCAAGCAGTTAGGTGACAGATTGTGAATGGTCAAATGTCCAAATTTCTTCGGATAAGTGTTTGCCATTTAACCTAATTTTGTACTTCAGAAACTGCATCTTCTACCCTCTAAAGTCTAGTCTCCATTTGGTAAAGGACTTGATTGACCCGCATACAAGAACCTCGTTGCAGATTTGATTGCAAAGGGGACAACCCAAATGATCAAAAATTAACCATACCCTTTTTAGTTCAGATTACTCTTTGCTGGCAAATTGTGGTGCAGCAGACGCCAGATGAAAACTTCAATCTTGGGTGTAACATTTATTTTCCACACAAATCTTAATATATGTTTAGGGACTCCAGTAGTGTAGAAATAGGTTCACCATAGAGGAACTCAACTACAAGATCATATCTTGACTTTACTGTGAAATTCCCATTATTGGCATAGTGCCAAATCGTCTTATCTCTACCTAGGGAAACAGGGAGTTTTAAGAAGCAAGTCTAGAGGAGGCAGAAACTCATCTATTTGTGGAGTGTCCCCATGCCCAGGCTGTCTGGTGAGTCACTGGCCAGTTGGTGGATGGATCTTATGCATTACTTGAATATTAGAAATGTTCCATTGCTCGTATGGAGAGTCTGGAAGAATAGAACAGAAAGAATTTTCAATCGAAGATCCTGGTCTCCTGAACAAGTCACTCAAAGGGCAATTTCACAATGGACTGAGATCCTGAAAGCTTCGCGGTCCCAGAATTTTCTGTGTGATGTATTGCTTTGTACTCGCTGGCACTAACCTTTGAGCCTTTGAGATTTGGATCCCCCGCTCTTACTGTTGGAAAATTTTTTTATTTTGGTAACTTTAATTATATTTTATAAATTAAATAATAATTCTTAATTATAAGATCTACTATGTTCTCTAATTTATTTTACAATATCTTTCTCTCTTTAAATCATTCCCTACAAGTGGTCCGGATAGGGTCTTAACTTGCATGTGTTGGATGAATTTCAAGATATGTACCCATTTCAGATTTATCCTCGATTATAAAAGAACTACCAGGCTGCCATCTCTCCCGGTAATATAAGACAAGAAGAAGCCCACGAGCAAGGCCCATATAGTTGAGCTCATCTATACCAGTTAGGCCCATTTTCAAGACAAACAAATGCTACGTCCATTTAGATGATTTTAAATAATTTGTTGTCTTTAAGTAAACCTTTTAAATTGGTCACATTATCATGATTAATTCTTTATTTTAAAATTGAATGCTCATAAAGTGCCTAGCTTTCTCTCTTGTTGAAAGAAAGGGAAAAATCATGATAAGGCGGTGGTTATGGGCTCATCAAATTGACTTGTGGTAATGTTAATATGGATTGCACCTCGTGGGTCCCATATGATCGTGTCTCATCTAAAGTCTAATCACAACGTTACCATAATTGGATTCCCTTTTATCGGTGATACGCAACGCGAGCGTGGCTTTACACCTTTTCATTCAATTTTCATCTTTACGCATAATTCAACCTCAGAAAGAATCAGTGGCACAGCGCCCCCCCACCTCAGCACTTTCTTTCCTGGATTTAGAGGCACGTGACGGGAGGTTTTATCACGTGATAAAGGGCTATCGACTTAGCTGTGTGACACGATCATACTCAACAACTTCTGTGACTAAGGAGTTGAAATATAGCGGCGCCCCTTCAAAACGAATTAACAAACCCATGTGCAGTGCAGCGTGACGTTTGTGACCCCTGAGGACGACCTCCACAATGCCACTTCATCCCTAATCATTAAAGTCATCGATCCTTCGCCTCGGATGCCTATTCAAGAAAATAGATTCAATCTGCGTCACTTTGGTTGAAAGTTGAAACCCTTTGTCCTGAATGCTTTGCTGGCTACACTGCAAAATTACTGATGAAATTTAATATTTAATGGATAGAAATGTATGGCTTTAAAGTGTAGCTCATATATTTTGGAAACTCAATTCGGGGATATAAATTTTCTTTTTTTTAACCAAAAAGTAAGAACTTTTAACAAACAGCAAAATTGTTTTTTTGAAGTATTTCTATTTACAAAGAGTCGGTATATAAAATTTATTTAATTATAAAATTTAATTAATAATAATATATTGTACGCTAACCCTTGTGTCCTTTTTGCCCTTTTGTTTTGTCACAGCATAGACCAGAAAGATTGGAGAGAAACTGATAGAGGTAGAAAGAATAGAGAGGTTCTAAACAAGGCGAAACAGGGCCAGTTGGAAATAGAAGTTCCTAATTCCTAAAGAAAGCCGTAAAACAAGGGGGAGTTCAAGGTCTGTTGTCTTAGGTACCCAAAAAAAAGATGCGTATGTTGCCTTTTTTCTTTCCCAATTTAGTCAGAAACAAAGGGTAAATCAGAAAAATCTGCTGAATTTAGGAATCTACATACCCCCTCCATCCGTTACTAAATCCGATTAGCTAATAATAGAGAGAGAAACAAGGGCTTTGGCGAAGTTGATTGACCAGCTAAGCTCTCAGTCTATCGCAGCTCCATCTCACCTTTCCATGACTCCAGATTTACTGCTAATTCACGCCAGCTTCTCATTTTCTTTGAAATTCTAACAAGCCAAAACCGACACCCTAGGAACACTCAAACACTGTCTCTCTTAACTCTGTCATCTCTCTCCCTGGAGTATTGTGTGTGGGTCTCTGCAATCTTCGCTCGGAAAATTCCCTACTATTTTTTGCTTCTTAAGCAGCTAAGATCTGCAGCTGGGGTACCTACCTGATGCCCTCTCTGCAGCCTCCATCGTCCCCACTATTGTAATCCAAAATAATATCATTCAAAATTTTACATTTTTTCTTGCAATTCTAAATTTGACGAATTGGGGTGTCACCTTTTTAGTGGCATTTGATTGCATCTTTTCTAATAATTTAGTCTCAATTGATTCCATATCGGGTAACAAGTTTTTTAGCTCTTTAGCTCTCAAGCTAAACCATATCACGCTCTTTCGCTCTCAAGCTTACTCTTTTAGCTAAGCATTTGGTTTAGGATTCTCTTTTACACTTTGCTTTTGTCAATCTTTGGGTTCTGAATATATGGTGGTGGCATTGTCTGAAGCAGCTTTCTTGGTCCTGCTGTTCTTTCTTATCAACGAGGTCAAATTTGAATTCCTTGTATTCTAGGAATCCGATCCGCGAGTTTTCCCGGTGGACATTTTCCAGGTTTGGTGATTTGGGAAGGCTTCTGTTTCTTTGAAGAAGGAATGAGATAGAAAGGTTTGGATTTTATTTTCTACATTGGTTGGGGTCTGACCCCCCCCCCCCCCCCTTTAATTTTTTTCTGTTCTGCCATCTGTGCTATTTGGGAAATAGAAAGGGAAATGGAGAAGAAGTGCTAGATTTAGTGGTTTCATCTACTTAAAAATGTCTAAACATTCGAGACCAGAAAAAGTTTCTCTTTAGTTGGATGGGCTCTTTTCAGATTAAGATGGGCTTATCTTAAAATTTGTTCTCTTCCTTTTTTGCACTTTCTCAGTAACTAAACACATTGTGCAATATTTCAACTTGGAGATCTTATCCCTTTATTCTATCTGGGTCCTCAGATTGGATGTTCGAAATTGTTAGTCAGTTGCAACTGTTACCTCTTCAGGCTGAACCTTTTGGAATATTTTCCAATTTCTATATTACTTACAAGCCATAATAATACAGTGCTAATCTGTTCCTTTTCAAGTATGCTTTTTGTAATGATGTTTGGCGCGATAATTGAATTACTGGAGTTCTTCCACCCCTGAACTTTGCCGGTTCATCATGATAATAAAGTGCTCTATGAAAGACGAACGCAGTGCTCAGTTTGAATCTCTCTCTCCTTCCGTTCACCAAATGTGTGTGTCCTACGTGGTATTTCAATAATTTAAGTATTCTGGAACCTATCCTACTTTTGTCTCTGCCTTTTTAGCTATGCAAGTATGCTCAGTAAATCAAACGTTTAATTCATTTAAGAGTATGTAAGTCCTTAAACTGATTGCATTTGATTTGGTTTGAGTAGCTTTGAAAAGCTAAGTTGCTTATAATGTTTTCTTGCTGGAGCATGGATGATGAGTTTGAAGATGGATGCTTTGTTTCTCTTGCATCCAGGTGACAAGAATTAATGTTATTGCATGGATGATTATCGTTGCAATTAACTGGGTGTAGAAATGAACTTCGAGCCCTCAAGTTTTGTGGTAATACATGCTAGGATTGATTAATCATCTAAACAATGTCAAGAATCACAAAGTGGAAGATAGAGAAGACAAAAGTAAAAGTGGTTTTCCGGCTACAGTTCCATGCTACGCATGTAAGTTTGCTTGATGTCCTAGTTTTCCTTTTTTCATGTGTCTTTAAATTTCATATTCCAAAGTTTGTATCAGTTTTTTTATTTAAATTTTGGGAAGGAAATAAACCATGTAATTTGTTATTCAATATAAAGAAATCCAATCTGTTTCTTACACATTATGAGAGTTCATCGCAAAATTGGTCTAAATTGACATTTAAGTGCACAGTTCTCAGAATTTGTTCAAAGCAAAGCTGTACGATTCTTATACTCTGCATGTGTGTTATCATGCCAGTGTGATAGCTGATGTTATCATTTTTCATACTTATTAACTTCTTGGATTCAAGTGTAAATGTTATGCATCAATTAGGTGTTTATTATTGTTTACTTTGACTTATGTTTAGTTTTTGCAATTTAAAATTATGACATTGTCAACTTGATTCAGTTTAATTCAATACTTCTGATATTGCTTGGCAGATCTTGTATCCAATTTTCAAATTCCAACTTCCAAGCAATTTGTAAACTTCTTTTTCTTAGCTATGTTGTCTGATCTTGATCTATACTTTCTTTCATATTTATCAATTTATGTTCATATATCTAGTGACCACATCTATAATGTCATGCCCAGCCTGCATACATCTTGGTCTTCTCCTTCTTATCTGATCTTATTCTAATTCTTTATCATGTTTAGCTATCTATGTTCATATATCTAGTGACTAGTGCTATTATGTCATTCTCAGCCTACTTACATCTTAGTCTACTCTTTCCACATCAGTCTGAACGGGCTTGCTCAAAACATGGGTGGTATAGTAATGCTGGTTATAAAGGGACCCAGGAATGAAGAAAGAGAGGAGTTAATATTACGGATTGGAGACAAAGATGAAATGGCAAGGAAAATTGAGCGAGAAGCCTACTGACCTGTAGAAAGCTTGTGTTTTGCCTGTCTACCTGCTTCCGGCCTTTGGACCAACCTAAGTGAATTTGAATTCAAATCTAAGCTTAAGTGCAACAAACCAAGATAGTAGAATTTTATACCATTTAATTATTCTCACGAGAAAAACCTTGGGTTCTACTATTCCCACTAACATAATTTTATTAAATTCTCACTTTAAAGAATCTAGACCATTAAATTTATTGAGTCTCATAGACTAAACCATGGGACTACAAAATCAAATGTCCCATGAGCCATTTTGTGACAACTTTTACTTCTTTCAAAAACCTTTCACCTGACATTCAGAGCAGATTATAGAGTAGTATATTCGCATGTGGACTGACAATTTTTGCCCCCAAACTTTCAGTCATAGGGTTAAGTATTTAATTTGCATCACCTATGGCTTTAACCAAAGTAAATGGCATGTGTTTTAGAAATATGTAATTTAAAGGATGTGATGGCTCAATCATCTATGTTTGACAATGGTTCTAAAGTATCTCTGGGCTAAGGACTGTTTGATAGTGACCTAATCAAGCTAAAAGGATCTATTATTTATTTGGGGATTGGACCATTCTAGGTTTGTGTAACTGTTGAACAGGGTTTTAAACTGCTTGAACAAGCGAAGCATACTGCACCTATGGTTAGGTTCAACTTCCTTGAGCCCTGAAGAAAAGCTAATTGATCACTAGAACGTTGACTGCTGTTTGCCATGCATGTCAGAGTTACACTGCCTTTAATATAATTGATATTGACTGTTTTAGTACGGTCTGATAGAGAGAAGTTAAATTTAGTTAATTGCTAAGGTCAAGTGAAAACTTTTGATAGAATCTATCTCTAAGCTGCCTCGCTTTGTGACTGAAGTTCTGTTGTTGGTGTTCATTCTTTGTACCTGTTGTGGTTGTGGGTTGAAGTGCATTACTTTTGCCTGTCATGCATCTAGTTATATTTATTAATGCACGTGCTGAACATAATTTTTTTCTCTGCATGATCTAGATTCCGCAATCTGGGTGGGATAAATTGGTTATATCTTTTATTCCCGCTGACTCTGGGAAGGCTTCCGCAAAGACAACCAAAGCAAATGTGAGAAATGGAATCTGCAAGTGGGCAGATCCAATCTATGAAACTACAAGACTTCTCCAGGACATCAAAACAAGACAATATGATGAAAAGCTTTATAAATTTGTTGTGGGGATGGTAAGGTTCTTTTCTGACTTTACATCCTAAAAAGATCTATTATATTATTCTAAAATGATTCATATATAGAAAGAGAGAAACTGCATTTGGCAAAATTAACCATATTATTTTAGTAAAACCCTTTACCAGTGCATTTACATTGAACCAATTTTCCACAGTCTAATGTTCCGATATCTCATTTATAATCTCTAATTGTGTGATACAATGGCCAAAGATATTTTAAAACCCTTCATTCAGCATTTAATTAGTTTCTCATTCACAAACATTAGATTCTGAATGAATCTAATGTATGGAATGACATCTAATTAACACTATGACTCATGCAAAGAACATGACAACTTCACGAGTATTTGTGAAGTTTGAGTTTCATTTATTTATAAATAAGCTGTCCGTTGTTGCTTGCCACCATCAGAAATTCCTGCAGTGTTTTTCTAATAATAGTGCTACCTGTGGCCACTTCTTGTTAGAACTGTACTAAATGTATTTTTGGTCTGATCTTATAATAGGGTTCTTCACGGTCTAGCATCCTTGGGGAGGCCAACATCAATCTGGCTGATTTTGTTGATGCCATGAAGCCTACGACTGTTGCTTTGCCTCTTAATGGATGCGAGGCAGGAACCACTCTACATGTGAGGATTTTGAACCTTGTATTTCTCTGATGTAATATGTGTGTTTATTAGTTTGTTAGTCTTGCACTTGTATGGTTGTATAGCAGTAAAATTTTGTAGTTTACACATTTGTATGTACATGTTAATGGCATCTCACACTTGAATGTTGGGAGTTCTTCTGTTGCTGGGGATATGACTGGTATTGCTTTTCTTGTTTTTTTTCCTTGTTCGGAGCCAGGTTACTGTGCAGCTGCTCACTTCCAAAACTGGTTTCAGGTACCATATTATCATGTGTAAGAATGTGCTTTAGCTAACAATAATGTACTTATTTGAAATTATATTTTCTTTCAGAGAATTTGAGCAGCAGAGGGAACTCAGAGAGAGGGGTCTACTAACAACCTCTGACCATGGTACTCTTGACGAAAATGCTGATAGCAAAGAGTCATCTCCTGACCAAAATGCCATTAATCATAAAAATAAGGTTTGATACCCTCCGCACCGCACAAGTTCCTCTTTCTATGTGTTCTAAACCAGATTTATCATCCTTGCTTTCTCTATGCATTTCTGCTACAAATCATTCTTGAACTTTATATACAGACAAATGAATACTCTTGTTTCATGTTTCATAATCTGATGTTTCAACATTTGCTATTTGTCGGAATCTCTCCTGTTAATACATTTGGCATAACCAGACACATCTCTGGGAAATAAAGCATTTGTGGAAATCCCAATCTTTCCCTGTTTTAAGTAAATTGTAAGGTTTTATTTACAAAGATAATGATCTGTGCTTCTTATCGGGGCATCAAAGACTTCTTTGGCTTTTCATATTTGTTACTTATCTATGCTCAAACCATCCTTTTTTATGATAGTTTTGTACATTTGGCGGATTCTTTTATATATGCTATGCACTTATTAAAAGAATTAACAACTGCCAAAAAAAGGCTAATTTTTTCTAAGAACATTGACTTGTGGAGACACCAAGGCAGTACTGATTTGTTCATAATAATAAACTATTTTCAAATATTGTGTTCTGCATTTCATTGTTTAGTGACAATATATAATATACTAAGAAAAAGAAATTGTGCTATCTTGTATCCATGCGAAGGGTTATGTTTGTTGGCTTAGTTTATTTCTTAGAAGTTAAATTTGTGTTTTACTCATTTTCTTTATGTCTTCTTCCTTGTTTGATTCACCAAATTAGGTAAGTGCAAAAGTGAAGTTTAAAAGAGAATCTAAGGAGCTCTCCTCCATTTCTTCACATGAAGGAGAGACTGTGATGAATGAAGGGTATGCAGACTCAGCTGTTGGATTTGATGACTCTTCTATTACTTCAGAGAGCATGTATGCTGAGAACCACAATATGTCCTGTACACATGAAGTCGATAGCCTTAAAAGCACAACCTCTGGTGATATAGGTGGATTATCTCTCAGTCAAAGTTCTCAGCAAGTGAAAGGAGAGGCTTCTGATAATCAGCTTCCACCACAGGGCAGTGATTGGGTCCATGGTTGGAGTGTAGACTATTCTGCTGCCAGTGATTTGGTCGCTGCTTCTGAAGATCATAGCAGACTTCAAGGCAGTTTAGAAGCAGATGAGTCATCTATTCTCAATCTAAAACTGGAGGTGAGCTTTTTGCAGAATCAAGCTGATCAAATAGGTATAGAAACACACAAATTTGCTGAGCAACTAGCTGCTGAGATTTCTTCCGGAGAACAGCTAGCAAAGGAGGTTGCTGTGCTAAAATCAGAGTGTTCAAAGTTTAAAGATGACTTTGAGCAGCTTAAAATTTCTAAATTAAGCTTTGCATATACAATCAGAGATCCTAGTGAAACCAATCAGGATAATTTATTACAAAATTCACAGATTAAATGGCTTAAGGGCCTTTTGCTCATTGAAGATAACTTAAAGGATATTCAAACTAAGGTGGCTATGGGATTTCATGAGAGGGATATAAGGTTTCTTAATGCAGAGTTAGAAAGATTAGTTGAGATTTTGCAGGATCTCAAACAAGAGTCTGGAGAGGCAATCTCGGGGACCAATATGGCCAATAAAAGAGAGAGCAAAGAGATGGATTTGCGTGAAGGTAAGCAATTTTTATTGGGAAATGGGTCTGATGTAGATTTATTTCCACCAGAAGGCATGATTCATTATCTTAGCATCCCTGGCCTTGCGTCTCATGAATCTGATTCTATAGATCCCACCCTTGCAATGAAAGAAAAAATTTTTGAACTTCTGAGAGAGCTAGATGAGTCCAAAAGTGAAAGGGAAAGCCTTACTCAAAAAATGGATCAGATGGAGTGCTACTATGAAGCTCTTGTTCAGGAACTTGAGCAGAATCAAAGGCAGATGATGGGGGAGTTGCAGAACCTCAGGAATGAGCATGCTGCCTGCCTGTACACAATTTCGTCCAGTGAGACCGAGATGGAGAGAATGCACCAGAATATGAATGAGCAGATGATAAAATTTGCTGAAGACAAGCACAGTTTGGATTCCCTCAACAGCGAGCTTGAAAGAAGGGCTATTTCTGCAGAAACCGCCCTCAAAAGGGCTCGATTGAACTATTCAGTTGCAGTTGGTCAGTTGCAAAAAGACCTTGAACTGCTTTCTTGCCAGGTTCTTTCTATGTATGAGACTAATGAGAATCTCATAAAGCAGGCTTTTTCAGATCCTTCACTTCCAAGCCCTGAAGGTTGCCTTGACACAGTGAAATATCTGAAAAATTCAGAGGAAGGTTATGTGTCCAATCAATTGCTATGTCAAAATCAGAATGCTGCATTAAATAATAAACAATTGGGTGAAGACATTTTATTAAAGGACTTGAAAAGATCAATCTACTTGCAAGAAGGATTGTACAAACAGGTTGAAGAAGAAGTCTGCCAAATGCATTTTGTGAATTTATATTTTGATGTATTTTCAAAAGCATTGCAAGAAACTTTACTTGAAGTGAGTGTTGACATTCGACTCATGAAAGAGAAAATTGATCAACTCTCTCAGCAGCTGCAGCACTCAACTGAGGGCAGGGAGTCGTTGAGACTGAAATTGCAGAATGCTATGGATGAAATTCACTCCTTAAGTGAGTACAAGGCGAGTTGCACAGCAAAGAGTGATGATATCGTCAATCAGAAACAAATTTTAGAAGCAAATCTCAAAAATCTTACTCATGAAAACCATCTTCTAGTTCAGAAAATTAATGATTTGGAAACTCTTCTGATTGAGGATGAAAATTATGAGAGTAAATACGTGGCCTGCAATGCAGAGAACTTAGAGTTGAAGAACTTTTTGAAAAAAGAGAACCAAGAAAATGATAATCTTCGAGATCAAATATCCTTTTTACAGGAAGAGTTAAATTCTGTTAGAACTAAATATGATGAGCTGGCTTCTATGAAGGATAATCTGCAGAATGTTGTCAGCCTTATGTCCAATAGTTTGCAGAAACTGCTACCATCACATGATGATAAATACAGTGAGCCTTCTCTTTGTAGCAGATCTGATTGTTGGAATTCAGAGCCTAAAGGCTTAGAAGATCTCCTTTTACAGCTAGAAGAGCTCCAGCATAGTGCATCTGACAGGATTCTGCAACTCATTGAAGAGAAGAAAATTTTGATGAATGAAAAGCATATGGCTCAAGTATCCTTAAAGACAGCTGAATCAGATAATCAGCTCATGAAACAGAAATTTGAAAATGATTTACAAGAGATGGTAAGTAGTCTAAGAGTGTCTAGTGACTTGTTGCAGAAACTTAAATTAGAGTTTGAGGTGATTGTTAACAGGCTCAAGGCTGGTTTGGATGCTGAAGAAATTTACTCACAGCATCACAAAGAACTTCTGTCTTGTATTGATCATTTGGAAGCTGAGGTACATCAACTTAATTCCAGAAATCAACACCTTGCTGAAGAAATATTAAGGCTAGATTATTTATCTGGCGATCTTGAAACTTGTAAGATGACCTTAGCTACACTTACAGAAGAAAAAGAAGCTTTGAAGGTGTGTTTGGAGGAGAAAACTGAAGAATCTGCCAAGATTTCATCACAGCTTAATTTTTTGAAAGAAAGCTTGCTTTCTTTGCAGGATGAGTTGCATGCTGAAAGAACAATCAGAGAAAAATTGGAGAAAACAGTTAAGGATCTTACCTCAGAATTGAATGAGAAGCAACGTCAACTGCTGGATTTTGAAACGAACAGAAGAGAGCTGGCCCTTCTCAAGCAGCTAAATGCAGACCTAGAATTAGAGAAATCAAAAATCTCTAATCTTCTATGGCAATCTGACGAACATCTTAGAGATGTTTTAAGAGAATCTTCTTCTTTAAGTTGTCTTGAAACTCAGTTCTCTGAACTTCTTGAATTTTCAGTGGCTACAGATGTTAGTTTGTTTTTTACCAGATCTCAATTTGTGGGTCATATAGAGGAGCTTGTTGAGCAACTTCAATCCACTTGCAGGCAACTTAATGTGTTTCAAAAGAAGAGTCTTGATGTAGAATCTCATCTAAATGACTGCCTTTCCAGAGAATCGACTCACATTAAAGAAAATGCAAGATTATTGACAAATCTTGATGCTCTGAAATCAGAATTAGAAGCCTCCACTGCTCAGAGTAGAGCAGTAATTGATCAAAGTAGTGCACTAATTGCAGAGCTTGAGGAGTACAAGAGAAGTGTGGAGAATGAAAACAATACTTGTGTACATGAAAGCCAGTGTGCTCTTGAGGTTGCAAGGCTGGAGCTTTTGTTGGCAAGTTGTAGCAGAGAGGTTGAAGACCTCTTTTTCTCGAAGGAAGAAGTTGAAGTCAAAAGTATAATTTTCCAGGCCAAATTGGACGAACTGAAATATGCAATGATATTGATAAAACAATCGGATGATGAATTGATAAGGCTGCAAAACCAATGTAATGAGCTTAGCAAGAGTCTTTCTGAACAGGTATTGAAAACAGAGGAGTTCAAGAACCTGTCCATTCATTTGAAGGAGCTCAAAGATAAGGCTGATGCTGAGTGTCTTAATGCTCGTGACAGAAGAGTACATGAAGGATCACCAGTTGCTGTGCAGGAGTCATTGAGAATTGTATTTATTAAGGAACAATATGACACGAAGCTGCAAGAACTAAAGCAGCAACTTTCTGTATCAAGAAAGCATAGTGAAGAAATGATGTGGAAACTACAAGATGCAATTGATGAAATCGAGAATAGGAAGAAATCTGAAGCTTCTCAGATAAAAACAAAAGAAGAGCTGGGAATGAAAATCTTGGACTTAGAGGCTGAGTTGCAGGTTGTACTCTCTGAGAAACGTAATTTGATAAATGCTTATGACATGGTAAAGGCTGAAAAGGAATGCTCAGTGATGAGCCTTGAATACTGTAAGCAAGAAAAGCAAGAGCTTGAAGCTTCCCTTCTAAAATGCAATGAGGAGAAGTCCAAAATTGCAGTAGAGCTTACCTTGACAGAGAAATTAATTGAGAAGTACAGATCTCATTTCAATGTTCAGAATGATGGCAATGAAGCATTACAGAAAATGACCTTCCCATCAGATGCACCCAATGAAGAAAAGCGTCATGCTAGAAATTCAATTCCTCACATTCCATCTGTTAAGACCGAAATTGTAGATAAGGTTCCTGAAAATCATTCATCTGTGGACGGATTCTCTATATTATTGAATCCTACAGAAGCCACATCTACTTGTGCAGCTTGCAGTCAAGAGTTGGAGAGTTCACATTTACTCATCAACATGCAACCTGAGGTAATTGATTTTTTTTCTTTTCATTAACATTTTTTTCAATTATCACTTGTGTGTTAGATGATGATACAGTATAACAATTTTAATTGGGGTACTATCTGTTCTATATCAGTGTCCAGAGAGCTATCATAATTCAGAACATTCTCTTTATTTTACTTAGTGGGAATTATCTCTCAAGCATTTTAAAGTTCTTACTCTGCCAATTTTGTTTACTTAGGTGATACAGTCATTTCGCCATTCTTTCAGTCCTTCGTCATTTATTAGGAGTTTCAGTTAGGGCTATTTATCATCCTTCGAAATTGATTTATGAACTTTTAAATACCAATTTGTGTCTGGGAAATTTATCTGCAAAAATTGAAGTTTCCATTTCCAGGCTGTCTCCATTCATTTGTTATACGAATCCTTTTATCAAGTGATTATGAATTGAGCATATTGGGTGTTTATGATTTGTTACAGAATATAAACAAGAATTTCTCTGTTGTCAATCAATAATAAGGCTATTGCAAAATCCTGATAGTTTAGTGTCCCTCAAAATGTTGTTATTCCTTGACTTCATCATGTAGCTTTTCACTTGACAGAATTGTATCTCATTATGCTGAGTAGAAGGATTTGCATGATTGGATTAACTAAGGAAGGTATTCAGAAGACTGCAAGAGGCTCCAGTAAAAAAAGTTAATCAAATGTTTTTTAATCCAATAAAGGGGAATAGAGGAGGACCTAAAAATATACTTGAAAAGATTGTTAAAAAGAATTTTTGAATGAATGGTATTTTTGAAAACTTGGTTTTTGATAGAACCCAATCGCATCGTCTGATCCATGTGGCCAGCCTTACCTAATGAGATAAGGCTCTATGTGTTGTTTTGTTATGTATGCAAAATTAAGGAAGAAAAAGAGGCAGTAAAATCAAAAATCAAAGATCAATTTTACTTCCCTTTTCCTTCATCTCCTCTTTATCTCCTACTTGCTCTCAGGCCAAGCAAAACATTTAGCTTTGGGAAAAAATTTATGCAGTTTCTCCTTTCATCTATCTTGAATGGTAAGTCTCCATAATTTATATGCTAATCTTTGCCAGGATGCTCTTGCAATTAATGGAACAAATGGTTGCCAAAGTCTTGGAACTGAAGAGTGCTTTAAACAGAATGAACAGAGGCGTGTGGCTTTAAATGAAAGTCTGAAATCTAGCATGGACCTCTTGAATCAGGAGGTATTTTTGTTTTATGCGCAAATGAATTAGGTGTCATTACTTGTCCTTTGTTACTGTTTCAATTTATTTTTTAAATTCCTCTTTACCAATAAATGTATTCCTTATCCAATATCACACTTAAGATATTATTTGCGTTTAGTTTTTCCTGGTTCCTGAGTTGCCACTTCTGTAATTTTGAGTTTGATGCTAATGTGGTATAACTACTGTCTTCTGGTTGCAGTTGGAAAGGATGAAAAATGAAAATTTACTTCCTGCAGCGCATGATTGTAACTGTGAGCCAAGTTTTCCAGGCTTGCAAAGAGAATTGATGCAACTACATGAGGTGAACAATTCTTCCTGCATTGACCTCCATAAAGCATGTCTTTGTACAGATTCTTATTTATTTTGTACTTTGCTCAGGCTAATCAAGAGTTAGTAAACATATTCCCCGTGTTCAATGAAATCTCTGCCAGTGGTAATGCGTTAGAAAGGGTGCTTGCTTTGGAGATTGAGCTTGCTGAAGCCTTGCAGGCCAAGAAGAAATCAAGCATCCATTTTCAGAGGTAAATTCTTCTTTGAATCTGTAATAAAATCTAATATTTTTTGTTGCCATCCCAATCTGTATGTAGTGATTAGTAAGATGCATCCCTTGCTCATTGAAAGCTCCTTTACTTCAGTTTGGCCCAGCAATTAATGGGACCGGCCATTTAAGAGGATTTAAAGCTTTAGACTTGAGGCTCACATCTGTAGGACTCTGCTACACTTTCATCTTAAGAGGCCATTAGCTAGATTCCTACATAGATGTTTCATTCTGAGACATGCATCTAATCTAATGAACATAACTTTTGTCACCCTATGAATTTTATGAATATCTTACTACGAAGTTCCTGGCTTTTAGTGCTGTTTCCGTCTAGTCATAAAGGGTTTCTGATCTAGTCTCCTGTCTCTATAGAATTATTAGGAAATTTTTTAGAAAAAAAAGTATAGGCTTGTAACCAGGGTTTCTTTTGACCTGTGTGTATATTTGTCATTATTGATCCGCCACTGTTTATTTATCTTCCCTTCTACCAAACTTGATGCCATATCTGCTGACATAATACATATATGTATATATATATATATATAGAGAGAGAGAGAGAGAGAGTTTACTAGTTTCTTTATCTGAAACAAAATTTAATCCTTGTAGTCTTTATTGTCATCTTATGCCCTTGAAGTGACCAAGTTTCTCTTCTTCTGACTTTGACTTTGCCTGGAAGTCTGTGGTGTTGTCACCTATTTTCTTGATTCCGCTGACTTCCTGTTAAAAATGGCACTTGGTCCTATTGGAACAAAATTTTTCTAATGTATTCAACTTTAGCTAGATGACACTATAATGTAAAGGCCCTGACATTACAAACAAGACCATACATACTATGCTGAAATGTTTCTTAGCTCTTATCAAATGTTGAGAATTTTTTTCTTCGTCAATTCTTAAACACTTAATTGACTTTCTGACATGCATGTGCATCTAACTAGAAATTGCATTGATCAACTCAACCATAATTTGAGATATTGTCTTGTAAATGACATTGTTCTTGTATGTTCCAGTTCTTTCTTGAAACAACACAGTGATGAAGAAGCAATATTTCGAAGCTTTAGGGATATCAATGAGCTAATTAAAGACATGTTAGAAGTGAAAGGAAGACACGTTGCTGTAGAGACCGAACTAAAAGAGATGCATGAACGTTACTCTCAATTAAGTCTTCAATTTGCTGAGGTTGAAGGTGAGAGACAAAAACTCATGATGACTCTCAAGAATAATAGGGCACCCAGGAAGGCTCTACACTCATCGACTTCATCTGGAGACCATTCCTTATAACCATAGCTAGACAAATTTTTGACCCCCTTGCACAGGCTAATAATTCATGCTTGGATAAGATATTCATGTCCCCATCTTATCTTCCTCTTGTTCATTATATGGGAATACAGTATGTATATATACAGGGCCTTCAGCTATAGCAAGAGTATTTTCTGCAAGGGTTGGTATAATAAATAATCAATTTTCAATATTAAGAAGCAGATAATACTGTGTGTAAATAATATGGTCCTTTGTCCCAGGCTTTTTAAATCCAAGTGTATACCCATGTAAGTCCTGGCGCTGTAACTGTTTTGCTGTACAGGAACAAGACCTTCCCAAATTGTTTCTATTTAAAATTTTTTTACAAGTGATTCTTTGTATATTTACTGTCAATTAAGAGAACTTCAGGCAGTTTTCCATCTGCATGTCACGTTTTGTGTGTCTACCACGTATACTAGTTTTGTCGACTTGCAATAGAATTATAGAACCATTGCTGATACGATGACCCACAAAAACTTTTTGTACAACGTATAAAAGACCGATCTTTGTTTATGTTTTTTCAATAACATGCAGACTTTAATCTTTATCTATTGTAAGTAAAAATGTAGAGTTATTTTAAATCGGAGCAATAGTGTTGTTTGCATAGAGGGAAATGCTATACATATAATCAAGTTAACATAAAAATCACAACTGTTCCATATCAGGAAAAAAAAAAATCACAACCGTTAAACAGGTTATTGTCAATCTTCCGCATTTCGAAGTATTTCTGCTTTTAAAATCATTAAAAAGAGTACTAATATTTAGCAAAAATACGTAACAGAAATTGAGCAACGCAAAACAATTTTTATTATTAAAGTTAGTCGTGTGAATCTGTATTTTGTTCATGTCTTGTAACATTTTTATTAAGTTTAATTGTATATTTAGTAACTCAACTTTAATAAATGTAATAATAAAGTCTTTGAATTATTAGTCTAAATAATTGGATCCAACATTTTTAAAATTAGAACAATTAGATCAAAGCATCTAACAAGCTGTTACTAAACCGTTAAGAGTTTTTTGATATAACATCTTTTAAATGAAATGATTGGTAAATACAAAAGTTAATATGATATATTATATAATATTATTGAATATTAACATGATAATAATATATTTTTTATTTGCTGACATAACAAAAAATAATATTAAAATTATAAATTATATTACCTAAACCCTAAATCACATACTTTATGTCTAAACCTTAAAATAAAAAAGTCTTAATTACATGTGAGTCCATGTGCTTGCATAAATGTAACAATTTAGTTTCTCAATTTTTATAAATTCTAAAAAACTTTTATAAATGCTAACATTGCAATATCCTTAATTTTAATTTTAAAATTCTAAATTTTAAAATCTTAAACGTTAAATTTTAAAACTCTAAATCATAAATTTTAAAATACTCAAATTCTAAAATCATAAATGGCATCACATTAAAGGTTCAAGACTTAGGATTTTGAATTTTATAACTTAAGATTTTAAGATTTGAAATTTAATATTTAAGTTTTTGGGTTAAAAGTTGATAATTTTAAAATTTTAAGGTTTAGAATTTAAGATTTTAAAATTTAGAGTTTTGTTTTGTAAATAAGTTTTTAGAGTTAAAATTTAGATTTTAAGATTTTAAAATTTAAGATTTAAAATTTTATAATTTTAATATTATTTTTTGGCCATATCTATAAGTAAAAAATATATATTATTATTATGTCAATACTTAATAATATTATATAATATATCATGTCAACTTCTATGTTTACATAAGCTATCACCTTATTTAAAAAATGCTATATCAACAAATTTTTATCTATGCAATGTCAAAAAATGTGTTCATGTCATCAAGATTGTTTGATTCACTAACAGGCAGTTAAGACTTAAACTCAATTACTTTAATCAATAATTCAAGAACCTAATTATTATATTTATCAAAGATGAAGAACCAAATGTACAATTAGAACCTTTTATTACTAAAAATAGTTGTGTGCATCGCTTTACTCTTCCATAAGTTGTCTTCAGCTAGCGGCCGGCTTATATTCAAACAATTATCTAGAGACTGAAAACAGTGTTCAAATTTTGCCTGTCATTGTCTTGTTAAAACGTATGGACCTTCCACCGAGCAAACATCTCAGTCAACCTTAGCCTCAATGTGGGTGTCCCTTCATTCAGAGGATGCTTGATATTTTTGGTGGGTAATTCGGACCTATAATCAATGTATGGAAAATGTTATCTCACGTTACGAAACAAAGAGAGCAACATATCAGATGTTATTTGTTTCAGCCTTGATATTTTTATAATTTTATTTTTATTTAATTTTTTAATAAATTTAATTTATTAAATTTTATAAACTAAATTATAAAATTTATAAAAATTAACAAATTTTAAATAGGCTATGGCAATTAAGTGTTAATATTTGTTGTGGGAATATAAAAATTCTATTTGTTTAGCATTTCGCTGTTTCTTGTGTTGTTGGTGTTTATGAGGATATGGATATTTTAAAGTGAAAAATATATTTTATAGAATAAAATATAAATAATTAATAAAATAAATTATTTTAAATTTATAAATTATTATTTAATTACTTAAATTTTATAATAATAATAATTATTTTTTTATTAATAATTATTTACTTACACTTTATTTTATAAAATACATATCTCATGATAAAACATTTAAAATTTTTTCTAATTATCTGTTATAAATATCAATTCTTTTTATTTTTACAATATTATTTTATTTTATAATATATTATTCAGATTATTAAATTTATTTAATTTATAGAATCTAAAATCTTACAACCCACATGATTAGACGTGAGATTTTTATAAAATAGAAGTTGTATGAAATATTACATTATTAGATGTGAGGTCTGTATAAAAAAGAAGTTTTGGAAAACATTTCCCATTATGAATTGTGCTTTGGCTATTGCGCTATGTATTTGCTGGTGGTATGTTTCGGTTGTAGAGTAGTACTCCCGCTGTTGAACTTTTTTATTTAGTTTAATCTGGTCTCTTTCTATTGGCCGAAAATGAAAACATACAACGCACCCGTTTTCATTATTTATGCTTCTATAGGTGAGAAGAGTAATCTTATTATTAAGTCGTTCCACATACGTCTCTGTCGCGCTCTTTAAAATTTGTTTGAAAAATTAAAAGATAAACAATATATATACACTGTCTACCCTTCAGTTTTTTAAAAAAAAATTGAAGAGCGTGGCAGAGACATATGTGCAACAGCATATATATGGCACCACTCAGGAGAGAAACAAAACAGCATCTTCCAGAAAGGAACGTATGTAACATATAAAAAACCTGCGGTAGGTACATAGAGTGGGCGAGATATACGTCACGGTACGACATACACGCCAGATCCAGCTACCTGTCTGCATCATTAAATGTTGATTTTGGTGCCACCTGAGGCTAGCTCAGGTGGTCTCGAACCGCTTCCCCTTTCCTTGATGCCCCGGTTCGAATCTTCCCCCATTCATTTAGGGTAAAATAGGGCTTTAGCCCTCCTTGTACTCACCAAAAAAAAAAAAAATGTTGATTTTGGTAGATAACAAATTGTTCTGATATTATGATATCTTTAAATAAAATTTGACTTCCGACAAGCAAATTACTGTCAGAGCTCACAGGTTCTATAGGACATTTACCGCAACATTTATCAATAAATACAAATAATTACAGTACTCGTCATTTTGCCGAAACCAGACTCAACATAGACGGGCTCATTCATTACTGCCATGGAGCTCACGTAGCTTCCAATAAGTAAAAATCTAGAAAGATAATCAGACTTACTGCTTGGTATCAAACTAAATATCAATAACTTGGCAACTGACCAATTCAGCCGGCCCAAAATCCCTACTCGCCACTACCTTCCAAACAACTGCATCTGATTCAGTAACCGGTTCAGGAAATTCATGCAACAACCTGGGTGATAGAGGAGTTGATGTTGATGGTGACGAATCCAGATTGTTGTGCAGGTCAGCCTGCAGAACAGCAATATCATGATTGGCATCTTTGGTAATGACATGAAGCTTTCCATGAAAACCAGCAAGCAAATATGGGGACTCTGAATCTGCAGAATCATATATAGGAACTTTTCCAATAACTACTTTCCATGCATCTTCTCCTTGGTCATATACCTTGATCTTTCCGCTATCCAGGGAATTAGAAGGATCAAAAGCATATAGTTCACCATCGACTACTACACTCAATTTTGTACCAGCCTGTCGTGCAGGCCAACCTTCACCCATTCCAACAGGCATTTCCATCCATGAATTTGTTTCAGGATCATAAATTTCTCCCCCAACATCCACAAAAAATGGCCACGAATACAAACTTTGTGGAACACATAACCTTCCCATGTATGAGGTCAATCCTGTGGCAATCGGCTTTAACATGTCAGCCAAGAAAGCAGTGGGCAGGACTCGAGCTTTAGAGAATGGCATACTGGGTACATGCGACCATGTATCTGTAGAGGGGTCAAACACTTCAGCAGACTGAAGAGGAATAAGTCCAGCTTGGCCCTGACTAACCCCTCCAACAACATAAAGCTTGTTATTTAAGATGCCTGTCTTACAATATGCCCGACCTGTAGACATAGAAGTCACCTTGCTCCATGTATTTTGTATTGGATCAAATCTCCAGACACATCTCACGGTTGAAGCTTTAGAGAATCCACCCAGAACATAGAGACACCCATTAACAGCTCCAATGGCACAACCGCAAAAGGGCATATCATCAAATGCATTCTTCTGTCCAAGTAAACCTCTAATAACTTCAGCAATTCTAATACCTTCCACCATATTCCACACCCAAAGCCTAGAAGAACCCTTTCTTGATTCTTCTTCATTTACAGCATTGGGCATAGCAGGCAGCCTCTGCCATTTCCTTGAACGAGGGTCTAAAGCAAGCCAAAAAAGCTTGTTTTCTCCAACCTTAATCAATAAATAAAGCCATTCTTCAGTTGTTCCAAGTTCTTTTCTTAATCTATATAGTTCAGAACTCATGAGAGTTTCCTTCCACTTCCGCGATACCAGCCTTGCATTGTAGTAGCAAATTCTAGGAAGCCTAGCAATAATCTGTAGTGATAATTCATCAGGGAGATTTGGGATTAATCTTGGACTCTCCTCAAATGACATTCTTCGCCTCTTGCAACTCTCATTCTGAAAGACCTCATCATTCGCGCTTCGATCAGACTTGCTACCACTAGCCATACTCAAAAAAGAACCCATAATAGGCAAAACTCAATTCTGCATCACAACCAAATTATTACAAGTATAGTAAATTTGACGTCAGTCCAGCTGCAGCAAAACTAACGTGCCAATGGCATTTTACTGTGAGTTTAACTATGTTGATGGAAAAGAAAGATATGATGAAGCAAGTAACAAACATGAATCAATAAGCATGTGTTTGCCATGAAGGCGTCAGCACACACGCACACTAATGTTAGCTAGGTTATATCACATCAACATTGAAATCAATATCTTCCACAGAAAAAGCTGTGGGCAAAAAAAATAGCACATATCAGAACTATTACATGATGTAGAGATCCAACACCAATATCTTCAGAGCAAACTTTTAACGCTTTTTTATATTCAAAATGAAAAGCATCTGACACTGAAAGAATCAAATGACCCCATCTGCCCTTTATAACTATGAAAAGATATAAAGATTACAACTCCAAATCTTCCTTTCCAGACTATTGGAAGAAGCCTGGAGAATAATGTTATACTCCAAACCGAGACACGACAACACCTCCAACGTTAAAAACAGAGACAATCAATTAACCCTAGATTTTGTAAGTTCGGCTCCTCATTGGCCATCCGAAGTCTCAAACACGAAATAGAGTAAGAAGAAGTACTAGAATTCAAACAATCAGAAGAATCAAATCCAAGACCTCCTAGTCTTTAAATACTAACCGATTAATACACTGGTACGGTTCAATACAACAAATTTCAAACTAAAATTATTGCAAACCAAAAATAACAAACCTCACAAGCAACACTGGTATCTTTTCTTCCTTTTCCATTCGGAACAGTGAGCATTTAACAATGAACAGGTATAAATACAAGAAGCCCAAAATCAGTAAGCCACCTTCAATTCAAACCAACCAAGAAATAAAAAAGAGTAATCGAAAACAAAACAAACGGCGAGATGAATAAGAAATTACAACGAAATACAGTAATTCTTATAGATCCGGCAAACAGAAAATTCATCAAATTGGATCAGAAAAAAGAAAAGGGGGCAAAGGATTACCTGTGAAAGAATCAACGGAGGAACCAAGCAATTGTAAAGCCCTTAAGATTTTGCGAAATCGGCATCAGCAATTGCTGATGTACAACGAAGTCCTTCCTTATTCACAGGCTATAAGCCTATAAGGATTGTGCCTGATGGCCGGGGCTTTGTCTGGTGCGATGTGCTCTCGATTTCCATTCTCTACTGAGTCCTAATTGGATAATAATAACACGTGGCTTCATCGTTGACGTTTAGCGAACCGTCATCAAGCACGCATGGTTCTCTGCGCCAACTGTTCTTTCTTTTTATTTTATTCTTGCGTGTGTCACGTTTTGCTAGCAAAAACAATACCTTTTTACCAGCTGAGGTTAGGTTAAATAGTAAAAGGTTTAATTTTTAGTATGATAAATTTTAATTTAAATTTTTATTGAAACAAAAGTTATTTTAAGATATTTTATAATATTATAAAAACTTAATTTTTTAATTTGAAAGACTTAAAAAAACTTTAAAATTATTCAAAAACAATACTCTCTTATGTAATAAAAACAGTACCCTTCGTTTTCACAAAAAGAAATGTGCAATTTGATTTTTCCATCAACTTTTCAAACTATTAACAAAAGCAGAAACGTGCAATTTGAAACTGAAATTCGTTGATATTGCTTATTTCCAAAGAATATTGGCAATGCTGTATAGTTATTGTTCATTAGTTTAATTTGGATTTAAAGAAATTGAACATACATCAGAGTATCGTTTTCTGGATGAAAAATCGTTGCTTCTACGTACTATGGAAAAATCAACTCATCCAACAAACTATTATTTGTCTTCATCAATCCAGCGTGACAAGTGTTACACAGCTTTCTTGGGCCCCATCACCAAGATTTGTGAATTATAATTGGATTTGTATTTCTTGCGTTTCTTAATTTTTTATTTTAATAATTTTTTATATTTAAATTTAATTTATGAATTCTGTTTTAATTAATTTGTTATCTTAATTTTATTTTTATATCTTTTATTGCACTTAACTTTGAGCACATTACTTAATGGAAACAAAAATGCTAATTACACATGTTAATAGTGTACAAGAATGTACAACCAATTAGTTAAAATGTTTAAGTCATTTAAATTTCTTTTGGATCTTTATTGTGATTAGACTTAAACGATCTAAATCATAATTTATGTATTCATTGTGTGGCAACTAGCATAATTATTATTTCCAGAAAAAGCATTATTCTAAATCTCTAAGATGTTTCTTGCCATCTGCATATATATATATATATATATATATGTCTTTTCTATTAATTAAAGAAATTTCATAAAAAAATTTATTTATAATTTTTAAAATATATTTGTTATTAGTTGATTGGATAAGTTTTATATCTATTAATAAATAAGTTTTATAATTTTTAAATAAAATCTTTTTAATGAAAATAAGCGTCACTAAAATTAAACAAATCAATTATGAAATTGGGTTTGTGTACATAAAAAACATGAAAACTAATAAAAATCCTAACATCTATGTCAATAACCCCATCAACATGTATACCAAACTACTGCCACTGAACACAAAACTCAACATCCTTTATCAAATTTCCCTCCCCTTCCCATAAAAATTAAAAAAAAATTGAAAAATCCACAGTACCACTCGCCAATTTACCAATTTCCCCTGCATCTCTTTTATCTTTCATTGGATCCGTCCAACAGAAATTCACATGACAGTTGTCATGGGCCGAAGAGGAGCCGAACCTGGCCGGCCCAAGTAAGTACTGGCATCTGATCCAATTTCATTAGTATTTCCTAACGGGTCCGAACCACTTATGAATCTCCCAGCAGACGTCAGGCATTTACGTAAATCCCCGTATTGCGTCAATCCATTCACCGGACACGATTTCTGCCACAAACAATCATCACTCTCCAACTCTTCCTCCACTTCTTCCTCCTCAGCGCCTTCCTCTTCTTCTTCTTCGTTGAACTCAAGATCTTTCGCTTCCTCCTCTTCCTCCATCGGGTGACCACATTCCTCGCAGTAAACGGTGTCGTCTACCGGGACAAGCCTCATTACGAGCCTACCATCTTCTCTGTAAGTTTCCAAATACTCGCGACGCTTCACCCTCTCTGCTCTCAGTATTAGCCTACCATCTTCAGTGCACTCTCTCTTGAATACCCAAGGCATTTTACCATTACCTGATTCTGCCAACAAAGATATCGGTGGCGGGAACTGCCTCGGCGTTGTGTCCCTGCGACTCAGCCTAGTGTGGTTACTGTAAGAAGTTTCGGGCTTGTCCAGTACTCCTTTGAAATCTTCATAATTGGAGCTCATGCAATCGCCACTCTCAGTTCCAATCAGGTCGTCCATCACATGGGACCGGAACGCGGTTGAAGACGATGAAAATAATGATGATGTTAGCAGCGGCGGCGGTGGTGATGAATATGGTTTTGATGTATCTATGAGAGTGTAGCTATGTACAATGCTTGGATCATGAGTTGCATCAACCGATGGTCGTTTTGTTTCGTCTGAATAAATTAGGGTTTTGAGGCCTAGTTGGTGTTTTTTATCATCCGGGTGTTGGATTGGAGATTGCTTTGGATTTTTCATGGGAAATGGTAGCCTGGTTGTCCATAACACGATACTATAAAGGGATGAGCTTATAGACTGAAACTTACATACTAAGAATTTGCTGAAGATGTCCATGTCGATCTTTTAGAGGAAATATATGTTAATTATTTATAATGTCTTCTTAGCCTGATATTGCCAACAGCTGGTTGTGTGCTTGAAATCGAACGAGCAAGCCACCGATTAAACTGCGCGCAAGACATGGGACAAGATAATTAGATTATTTATATATATATACACACCTTGCTAGCTGGCAATGCAAAATGAAGAAAATTGATTTGGATACGCAGCTGATGTAATAAATACATGAAATTTGGAAGAAATGGTGGACTTGAATTTGTGCTGAATTGAAGATTACGGAAAGACAAGCGATAGTTGGCAAGTCATATGTACTTGGATCACAATAGACTACACGCGTGTGTGGTAGTGATAGTAAGTGCTAAATGTGTTCCCCACTCAGCATCTTTGTCTTTTGTTTCTATTTAGTACCGTTCTTATGTGTGTTTGAGGCTTCCAACAAAAGGGACATTCCCAACATAGATTTTCGGTGCACCCTGATGTGGAGAAACAAATAAGCACAAATGCAAAACAGATGGGCAAAAAGGGGAGCAAAATATCTTTTTTTAAAAAGAAAAAGAGAGAGAAGAGATCCTGGGTCTTGCCGTCTTGAAAAGAGCTTGACTTGTTTTAAATTAAAAATTGAAAGCTATGACTGGCTTTGATCGGAGATCAGAAGGAGTGTACAACTTGGTTCAAACATCACCCAATCTCAAAATTAAAAAGAAAATAAAATAGATAAATGAGTTAAAATGTTCTTATGGGTGCTCGATACTATTCCTTTCTGTAGAAGGATGGCTATGGGTGCAAATACATGGTAACCGCATCAGTGAGGAAGGCATTCTACAGACGATTAATTAGAATTATTATCTCACCAAAATTGAGTGACCAAGTATATATGGAAATAAATATGCAAGAAAATAAAGAGGGAAAAATCCTCGCGTCGATAATAAGGTTAGAAATAGAGAATCAGAACTGTTGGATGATTTTCTGTCAGATCAGCTTATAAAAGCGGAAGCAAGTTAGAAAAAAAAAAAAAAAGGTGCAACGCATACAGAATTACTGAAGCATATGCATGTATGATACATACGGAAAAGAGGTGTACCAAGATTTAAATCTGGAGCTCAAATTACCGAAAAGAAAACTGGTGCACAAATACTGAATGTCAATTATATAAGGCATTATCTAAAGCAAATAAAGAGATGACGGTGGTGGTAGAATTCTTACTCAGTGAGGTTGCATCACTTCACTTTCTCTGCCACCGAGAAAGTGCGGAAAAGGACAGAGAAAACGAGAAAACCACCAACCTTCTCTAAATCAAACTCATTCAATACTTCCGCACAGCCGAAATTTACTCTGTACGACCTCCACGGAAGGTGGTATTTGTGGGAGAGTTTATGGTCGTAGGTGGGTTTGCGATACCTTAAACACCCCTGCTCCACAAAGGCCAAAGCCCACCCAGGCCTAGGGCTATTATGGTCTATTTAGAGACAGTTTGAAACGGCTAGCTTTTAATGGGCTCGGTTGACCTGCGAGTGATGTAGCTTCCTCAACCTATCAAACCCCACTATCTGAATACTGAGGCGAGTGAAATCAAGATCTCCTACGCGGGTTGGATTCTTGGGTGTAGTATGATTGCAGGACTCATCGCTGATACGGAGAAGATGAGCACATAGGATGAGAGAGAGATTCTTGCATCAACAGATTTTGTTGTGTTTTGTATCTCTGGCTTCCATGTTTAGTGCCAGGTCAATCCCTTGCATCTTCACTGACCACCTTTCGCGACACGTATGACTTTCTTCACTCTATTTAATTTTAATTCCATTTAAAAATTCATTTCACAATGGTCTCCCTTTATTATATCTTATAAATATTTCTTCCAAAGTTGAAGAAACGCATGCTATCCGAGTATCTTGCTAGACTGTCACGTATTCATGAATTAATCCAGTGTGTGCAACCGCAGGATAAACCAAAATCTCGCGGCTGATCATTTTCATCGTGGGACCGTGGGATCCGGCAGGTACTCTAACAATCCAGCACTCGTTGGCTTTGTGAATCAGAGACGGCTCATCAGTAAAATCCTAGGATAGAAAAACTGAGAAGGGCCACAGATTGTCTCCATCTATTACAAAAGATGTTTCAAAACAGATGCCTAAAATAGCTTCTTTTTTTTTAAAAAAAAGAACATAGCATTTATTTTTGGTCTTAATTAATTGACTTAAACTACCAAATTGATTTTGCTTGGATATAAATCTTTGACTTCCACAAACCTTTGTATTGATTATTTGTTCTATGTGGCACGTTGAGAGACGTATATTTTTCTAACCAATCTGTGTAATAAATTTCTAAAATTTTGGCTTTTTTGAATTCGGATAGGCATTAAAGAGTTGCAAAAGCACATACTTCTTCCCTACTATATTGGTTTTCTGAATTGTTAATGGTTTTATAGCCACGATCCACGCTTTGCTTACATTTGTTAAAAAAATAATAAACAAATTATTTTATCTCATATTTTTTGAATGAGCATAACTCATCTTGTGAAAATAAGGACATAAGTTCATTATTTCCGTCTATCTAATATTGGATTGAGGATTATATTGACATCAAAGGTTGCAAATTCTTTTGGTAAGAAAATCAAGGTTGCTTATTAATTTAATCTTCTTATTAGCGTGATTCAGTTTATAGTGAAAAAAGGAAATTCAAATTATATAATGTTACATATAAAGTATTTTTACAGATAAATTCAGTGTTCAATGTATTTGAACTTTTGATTTTTAATGAGCTCGACAAAAGTAAAATTTATTATAATCTGTTGAAACATGTAATAATAAATTTCTTTTTTTTGTTTTATTGTATGCATAACGACTATAATTTGTCGTTATCATAAATTATTAAATTTAATTTAGTTTAAGATTTGAATACAAATGAATCATAATTAAAATAATATACAGTATGATTCAAAATTTTCATATAAGATCATTGGAACTTGGTGGTGTTCATAATGGCGGTTCAATTTGCACTTAAATAGAAGTATAGTTAAACTCATGTACATTATCAGTCTATAGTTACGGTTTTTGGTAAAAGAGAGAAACAAACGAAAAAGTGGAAAAGGTACAGAACAACTGCACTACCATGGAGTCCGCAGCACTATTGTTTCCTTTAATCTTCTCTAATAGCACCTTTATTTAACGGATATTTGGGAAAGCTCCAGAATGGCAATATGGGGTCAACAGTTACGTTAGCTTACACTTCCGCCCGCTCCAGAGTAGCAATATGGGGTCAAGAGTTACATTAGCTTACACTTCCGCCCCAATTGCTGATTTAATTAGAGCGTGTTTTGGGACCGTTCCTAAATCCCATCGACATAGATCATTAATCATGTCAGTTTCCTTTAATAATTCTCAAATGACCAAAATCTGTATTAAGAGTTATCTTATATTAATTGTGGAAGGAATAGTGAAAATAAAGACAGATTCATGTACAAGAGTAAATAGGCAAGTGCCCTACACAAGATTTTTAAATTTTTAGTATATATCTATACTATATATAAATGTGAAAATGAATAGAAACATTTTTAACAATATTATTCTTCTTTAAATAAATGTTTAAACTAATCTATCATTCTAAAAGATTTTTAAATTAATATATATGAGATTATATGTAAAAGAGGGGAGCATTTAGAGTTCCATTCCAACTTTACCTCAAAGCAAGTGTTAAGTGTTTGTAGTGTTTTAAAACAGTGCATTGTGTTGTTTCGGAGAAATGGACTCTAGATGCAATCAAGATTTAGCAAAATGGGATACACAAGGGTTTGTTAAGTGAGTCCCTTCCAAACGATATTGCCTTGATAATGAAGATTTGATTCGAGAGGGAGATAATGAAGGCTCTTTCTTGGAAGGTCTGTTTAAGAATGGCAATGATCTCCTACTCTCTGGTCTTAAGGTGAAGATTTTTTCTTACTTTTGAATTTTTCTCTCGTCTCAATACTCGGGAGAATTTCAAATTTAAAAATTTTTAAATAAATATTTTAATATGAATAAGTTATTATTTATTTATTATATATAATTCCTAATTTATCTTTATTTAAAAATTATCTAAATAACAAAATTAAAAAATTAATATTTTTACAATTTTAGAGATCCTGGGGGCTATAGGCCCCAACTCCATCCATCCCCGAAATCTCAGTGAATTTTTTTTTTTCCGTTTCTATTCTATGAAAAAAAAAAATTCTCTCCAATTTCTGGCCAAAGTCAAAGAATCCCTGCGAATCCCATTCGATGAGAAACAATTGCCATCCCTGGATTTGTTGCTAAGGAGTCTGGCGAGCAACAAACAAGGCATGCTGTCGAATTATATCATTTATGTTTCTGGAGCTTTTTGAGAACTTGAAGAAATACCTTGGCACCAAGCATGAATTAGAGGCTAGCTTTTCATGGTTACATAATTAGTCATAAAAGAGATTAGGACTTATAGGCATCCAGCAGAGGCATTATTCAAAGGGTGGAATGCAACTCCAAGCTAGCTGTCGCACTAACAGTGGAAGGCATATTTCAAAAAATGGTACCACTTCGGTATGAATATTATTTTTTATCCTTTTTATTTTATGATCTTATAATTTAAAATGATATATTATTATAATGGAATAAAAATATTTATTTTATAATATTTTTATTAGTGCATCTTACAATGAAAAAAAAAATTCTGAATCCACTATTGAGTGAAAGACTTATCTCATCAGTTAGAGGCCTATAATTCCCTAGATGTGGATAATTTAGAATGAGAACCAGGTTTGATGAAATAATCGTGTATAAGCCCGATGTGAGGATGTTAGTTTTTAAGTGTAAAAAAATTTCTCACTCAATGAGGTAGCTTTTAGCCTTGAGAAATCTCAAAATTCAGCACCGAGGAGTTTGGTCTGCAGCACAAACGTGCATTTCGAAGATTCGCATGTAATTTTATGCATAAGAGCACATATCATATTCCATGTTCATGAAGTGGTCGAATTGTTGAGGGGAAGTGAAGAGAAACAAGACCAATTCTGCGATATGCAACCCTTTGTATGTGGTTGACTATAAGGAGACTGTAGAATGGTATAGCATAGCAAGACTCTTGCCTGGGCATTCTCCTAAGCAGGGGATTCGTTTTACTTCATATATCTTGTGTCTCATTATTTTAGAAGATCCTTAATACTTCAAGCTTTAGAAATGAACATAAAACAGATGGCATAAAAATTGATTATTGATGATAAGCTAGCTACCGGAAAGAGATACAGCAGAAATAATTACGGCCAAGAATCCCTAGCTAGTGTAGCCACAGAAAGGAAAGAAATTGGAGTGAGCGACGACAAAATTGGATTCTTTCTAACTTTAACAAAGGAATGAAGGAATGGAATTGGCTAATCAACTGTAAACCGTCCTAATAGGATGAACCGGCATTTCAAAAAGACATGATGGAGCTGATCTTACTCTAATGGTGTTCAAATACTTTGATGCCGCATCGGCACCCACTACACCCTTCTTTTCCACAGCGACTTCATCATCAAAAGTGCTCTTGTCTTCATCTGTACACCTCTTAACACCCTGATCGTTAATGTCATTATTCTCCTCCTTAGTTTCATTTGAACCATGTCCTTCCACCTCACTGGTCCCCAAAAACTCATTGTTCTGGTCAGCAAAGAGGGGAAGGCTATCTAATATGTCGTCGTCGTCAAGGGGAACAAGCTGCAAAGTGAGTCGACCGTTGGCTCTGTGAGCTCGAAAGTACTCGTGATGCCGAACCTTCTCTTCCTTGAGAATGAGCCCTCCATCGCTGGTGTAGTACCTCTTCAAGACCCATGGCATGTGTGAAGGAAGATTCTCCGTACGAGCTAGCAGTGGTATAGGGGGAGGGAGCTCTTTCTTCTCCTTCTTCTTCGTCCTGTTACTGCCCTTGAGCTCCTGTGTCTTACCAAGAGCAACGGGGTTCGTGCAACCACTGTTCAATGTACTGCTATGGTTCAACTCGTTGTCGTTTTGAAGGTCCATGCAACTTTCGGTGCCAATGTAGTCACCATTGAGAGGGAAGGTAATTTCGGAGGTCATGATGTGGCGTGGTGAGGCTATGGATCTTGGTGATATGAGGTGGTGCCTCTTTTGGGGAAAATTTTAGGGTTTAGTTTAGGATTGGGAACGAAAATATTATGACAATAGTTAATATATAATAAAATACAAAGAGGGTAAGTTAATGAGCACAAATAAGGTTTTTGAAAACACAGACAAGGAGAGGAAGTGTATAGTTGGGTCTTAGTGAAGGGTTGGCATTGAAGAAAGGGAAGATGGCTTTACAAGTATCAGAATCTGATTGATTCGGTGGCCTGCAAATATTACAAATTCCAAAATCAGATAAGTAAGGCTAAATTGTACATTAATTAGTTCATGGTCATATGTGACATATTATGAAGAATTTGCATAAATTGAATCCAAAAAGGCTATTGAAGGTTTAATCAAGCATATGTGGGAGAACATAAAAAATGTTTTGATTCTGCTATTTTTACAAATAATTTTATTTAAAAATTTTAGATTATTTATTAATTTTATTGATTGAATTACAGAATTTATTAAATTTAAAATTAATCCTTTTTTTTGAGAGGTTAAAACTCTCACATTACATAGGAGAACTTTTACTCAAAATATTCTTTAACAATTCAATTAAAATTAAAGCATAAATAATTTTTTCTTTTTATTGTTAATTGAACTCAAATGAAAGTATATATATGATGCGATTGTGACTTTAGTATTGAGTGTATACATTCTCAATACAACACAACACCCAATCTTATTAGAAAATAAAAGGATTATATAACGTAGAACAACAAGCACAAATCAAGAGAAAGCATTTGAATACATAATAACACTTACTACTTTTTATGAAGCGATCAATCTCATCAAACTCGAAAATAATCTGACGGATAACATGTCTTATATAGGCAAAAATCCCTAAACCTACTAGAATTATATAACAACTAAATGACAATAAAATAAGAATTTATTTCTAATAAAATAGATAAATAACACAATCGTTTATTTGAGCCGTGTTTAATCTAAATTAAAAATACTAATTGTTATAAGTAAACTTTAAATCTCCATATACAAATATTTAAATAATACAGAAAATATCATAGTTGTCATCATTCTACTGGTCGTCAAGCAAGAGGGAAGATACTAAAATACTAAATAACTCTTAATACTCTTTATGATCTCAAAATCATCGAACTCTGAATACCAAGCAGAACAATACAGTTAGTTCATTCAGAACCCACGATCTCATCTCCATCACAGACTGTATCATTGTACAAAGCAAATTCATTAATTCAGAATTGAAGAACTTCAACGCAGGAATCAACGCCCAATATGCCAACTCTAGTTAACTTTGTGTTTCGCTTGAATTCAATCCCCAATAAAAACACCAAACCCAGAAAAGAATGAAAAGAACAAATGCAAATATATAGAGACATAGAGTATAACAGAAAGAGTAGTCATAATCTTCAAATCTATTTACAGAAATGATATGGAAATTATGAATAATGATGATATAATGTAAAAGAAGAAAGCAGAAGGAATGTAACTTGGAGTACAGGAAGAAGGCACTTACTGCAGAAAGAATGGAGACAACAGGAAGAAGACAACTCAGAAGGAAGGGCGGGACACAGTTCTGAAAAAAATGCTTTAAATAGACAGATGAATATGATAGGCGGCGGCGTTCATTTAATCTTTTCTGTCTCTCCAGTTGATCTGTCACAGTCAGTCGCAAGGCCCACAAATAGGCCCCGTTTCAAGGCGGGCTTTTAGGGGTTAGGATCATACTGAAATGCCGATGTGTGACGACGTCCAAGGAAGGGATCAGTTGGAATGTGGTCGTAACCTTGGGGCTATTTTCGGTATTTCATCCACAGTTTTGATCTTGGTGAAGTACATCATATCGGCACGAGGAAATTATGGGAGATAATTCTGCTCGCAGAGGAAATGCGTTCTAATTATTCCACCAATTAGAACACATTTTTGTTAAGGGAAATCCAGTTTTTACGAATTCTTGTTGAAATTCCTTCTAACGGATATTCCTCGTTTCATTGATGTTATGGTTTTAAATCCATTCTGTGTTATTCTTTTTCTGGAACAAGCCTTATCAATTATTAGTGTTTTAGGGTCAAATATGTAATTTAAGACGAACAGAATATCCAAATATATGAAAACAACGACTAGTTTGAAGCTTATCTGACATAAAAAAGTTTGGTTTGGTAAAGAATTTCTGTTGCTTATAAGAAATTCAAGTTGTTATGGACACTGCACAATTTCATTGGGCCTGAAACTTCAAATTCTACATCTAAGTGGACCTGTACTTGCACAGGACCCAATTGAGCCTATAAGTAACCAGATCCGTTGGATTTGAGCCTCAAGCTACCAAGTTTTATATTCCGTATCAAGTACTTGTGTTCTACTAGAACAAATCACGTATTGGATAAACAAATTTAGCCTTAAGGCCTAACACAATGGAGTAAAAGTATTCCAACTTTATTACCAAAAAAAACAAGTACCCTCCAACTTAAATTGGAAATACTTAAATATGAATTTGTTGTCAAATTTGGTGAATTTTGTAATTTTTTTATGTGATATAATAAATTTAATTTTTTTTTTGAAATAATAGTTTAGTAAAGTGAGATAATTTTAATTTTTTATGTGTGTAATGATTTACAATGGTCTTATCCCATTAATTTGTTATATTATTAGAATGATATTTCCTAGTTAATATACATTTTAATTCAATTCTAAAATGACACTTCCATTTTTCATTAATATTGTTAACTTTGTGAAACTACAATGATATTTGCACATTATATAAAGAGCTTATATACAATTTGAGCTGTTTTTTTTTTGGGGGCCCCGGGGGGGGGAGAGGAATTTAGTATAGCTTAACTTGTTTTCTAGTGCCTTGCATAGAAGATTGTGTAGAGTTCTTGAAAATTTAGTATGAGTAGCATCACTCTATGTGTAACATGTTTTTCAAGCTTCTAAGCAACATGGCAATAGGATTAAAATATCAATTACTCTAACGTGGGGGCTTATTGTTTGGTGCTTATTGGATACAAGATCAGATATCGGTTAAGGGATGTACTCAGAGAAAAAAAAAAGTTAAAAGAGTTAAGAAATTGATGAGAAAAATATAAAGAAATAACACTTTTAATTTTTTCATATTTTTAAGAAAGTAATCTAGTTTTTATTTTTAAATTTAATAATGTCGTCTCTTTATTTATATAATTGACACAAAATTATTCTTAAATTATCAAATTTTGATTTTTCCATTTGATATGACTTATTAGTGATTATATGCACTTTATTTCTTTTACTATAATGTGATATAATATATCACAATTGTTTAATTTTATAATGATTCTAGGATTTGATGTTCTCAACTCTTCATCGTAATCTCATAGCTTAACAAATGAATTTTATGTATTTAATGATGAGTCGTGTTAGATTAAAATACAAAAGTTTAATAATTTAAAAATAATTTTATATTAATTAACTTAAAGTAAATATTTAAATTATTTGTTTGAAAAAAATAAAAATAAACACATTTATTTAAAAATTTTATAAAAATATAAAAATTATCAAAATTAAGTAATAAAAAATTGGAGAGATCAAATCCGTGGTCCCTGCTCTGCAGGTGCTAGGAACCTCGTTCGTTGGGCAAAATGAACTTTTAAAAACTTCTTTTCTTGGCCCTTTTGTATTTGCTTTTGCTTTTCCTCTTTCAAAATGTAATTCAAAAAAGTGCAGATTACACTTTTCTCCACCCTTTTCACGAACCAACAAGAATCCCACCAATTCCAGCACGTCATTTGCTAGGATAGGACACGTGGTTTCATCAATTACGTGTTTTCAGGTGGCTCCGCTTCTCTCCTTCAACCTTAACAACAGCCCCTGCCTCATCATGGCCATAATTTCATGCCTAAGCCTATTGCCAACCCCACCACCTTTTCCAAGTTTGGATTTTTCTTTCGCTTTTTGGACCGCTCCATTTGTCAAAAGCCATCAAATAAAATAAAAACATAAACTATTCAGACGCAGTTCTCAGTTCTCCATTCTCTACAGAGGAAAGACACATGTCTTCCCACTCTCCCTTCGCCACGTTCACGGGAAACATTATTGGAGTGAACAAAGGTGCGCATTGCGCACCACCCTCAGTTCTGTCATTTAGCTTGCCACCTTACTTTCACTCTGTCATTCTCTCTCGAGGGGAAAGCATCAAGCTTTCTCCGGATCTCGACTTCACCTGCTTACCACCGTCTAATTTCAGAACCCTCTTTGCTCGATACTCCATTTTCATTCAAAAGCTTATGCTCTTTTGTAATTTTGATTCCTGACTGTTTTTTCGAGAATAAATAGCTATTTCCTTTGTTGGGTTCTTCGTTCTTAGCCAGCCAAGGGCTTTGGGTTTGAGTTCTTATGGCGATTCGGGTTCTTGTCTGTTTGTTACTGGCCAAATTACTGGTCGACGGTGTGGTTGGGCTCACATATTCTTCGAAGCTTATACACCGCTATTCTGACGAGGCTAAGGCTGCGTGGGCTTCTAGGAATAAGAATGTCTTGGTCGAGTCGTGGCCCAAAAGGAACAGTTCGGAGTATTTCAGACTGCTTTTGAGCAGTGATTTGACGCGGCAGAGGATGAAGCTTGGCTCCCAGTATGAGTTTCTCTATCCTTCTGAGGGAAGTGAGACGTTGTTCTTTGCCAATGTGTTTGATTGGTGAGTTGGTCGGCCTTTGTTTGGTTCCTGAGAAAATGCTAGAATGTAGAAAGCAAGCAAAACAAAGCTCCAATCTTTTTCTTTACTTTGAAGCCAACTATTAGGCTTCATTGATTAAAAAAATTCCCCCACTCCATTTCTGACAGAAACTTTTGAGTGGGTTACTTTGGTTGGATTTATATATTAGAACTCTCTTAATCTCTATTATCAGTCGTGCTTGTGGCACCTTTTTCTTCTGATTATTTTATTTGTTCCATGAGAATGTTTCCTTTTACCATTAGTGCCGGATGTTTTTCCGTTATCTTTCCGAGTATAGAACGGTGTGTTCTTTAGTCTCTCTATGATTTCAGATCCATGTTTGAGGTTGCTTATATTACATTTACCTTTAAAATAATTTTCATTCCTTCCTCTCCAACCATTGTAATGGTTTCCATCTAGTTTAGTCTTACCATTGTCCATGATTCCAATCTACAAAACTTAGGTGACTGTTTTCTGCATCCATTGTATGGCAAAATGTTGGAACACGATTTGATTGTGGAGAAATAAATTTGAAGCTTGCAAATGTCTTTCTACTGTGAATTATTTAGAAGGCATATTTTTCAACTGGAAATTTTATATATTTTTGACTTTAAAAATACTGGAAGGCTAAGAGATCTTTGAGAGTGACTATTAAGGTTAATACTTAGAAGTCAGTTTTGAAGTTCAAGGTTTTAAGTCATCTGATGCATTTTTAATAGAACTCTTATGCAATCACTTCCTACAAAGATCTTTGTATTGACAGGTTTCAGTTCATTCTTTATAAATTTTCAGGCTGCATTACACATGGATTGATGTAGGGACTCCAAATGTTTCTTTTCTAGTTGCATTGGATGCTGGAAGTGATTTGCTTTGGGTCCCGTGCGATTGCATAGAGTGTGCACCTTTGTCTGCTGGTTACTACAATGTGCTGGTAGGTTTATCTTACAAAATTTCTTACCAGAATAAAATTGAATTAAAATGAAAGACACCTCTTTCTATTTTGATTTCTTGCATATTATGACTATAATGAAGTAATGAACTTCATTGTTGCCCCATTTAGCTTGAGTTGCTCTCTAATAATTTTTGTACCTTGAATGGCATATATGTTATGTGAATTTTTTTGTAGCTGTTCTTCTGGTAAGCACAGAATCCTTCAAATAGCCATTAGAAGTAGTATTAAAGCAGGCACATAAACTTTTTTCTTTTTGGGTGCATTACTGCAATTTCTGTAAGTCCGAAGAATTCCTGTTGATTACTTGATTATATGTTGGGGCTAACTTGATAAAAGCACAAAATATGTGTAGCTTTTCTGTTATAAATTGAAATAATTTTTATATTACTTGAATACATTTTTACGACTGCTTTGGTTTTCCTCCCCCAATTGTCTGTAGAATATCATTCTCTAGAGCATTATACTTCTTCTTTGAACTTTCACAGTTCTTCATCTAAGAGTGGTAAGAGATTTAGCAGTTGGATCCAATGATTGATTGGCAGATACTCCCTTGTGTATGGGGCATCTCTGATGCAGGATAGAGATCTCAGTGAGTATAGCCCGTCATTGTCAAGCACCAGTCGACATCTGCCTTGCAGCCACGAGTTGTGTAATTTGAGTTCCAATTGCAAAAGTCCAAAGGAGCCCTGCTCTTACTTTAATCAGTACTACTCAAGGAATACCTCAAGTTCTGGAGTACTTATTGAAGACAAATTGCATTTGGCATCAAATGGAAGACATTCAACACAAAGTGCTGTGCAAGCCTCAATCATTTTTGGGTATGTTGAAAATTTGAAATTGAATTTTTGGTCTATCCATCACTGTTATTCTGCTTCGGCCTTATAAATCAGCCAGCCTTATTAGCCAAAATCTTGGTTCATGCCAGTGCTCATTCTATATATATATATATATATATATATATATATATATATATATATATATATTTTATATTATAATGAATGCAGTTGTGCTAGAAAACAAACTGGTGCCTTTTTGGAAGGAGCTGCACCAGATGGTGTTATGGGGCTGGGACCTGGAAGCATATCCGTTCCAAGTTTGATGGCAGAGGCAGGACTTATTCATAATTCTTTCTCAATTTGTTTCAATGAGGACAGTTCTGGGAGAATCCTGTTTGGCGACCAAGGGCAAGCCACCCAACAATCTACTCCATTCTTGCCTATATATGGAAAATTGTATGTACTGCATAATGTTCTTTAACTGCTTCTTTATTGTAAAAGCTAACTTGCTATGCTCCCAAAGATGGTCCTAGTCTTCTTGATATGCCTTGCATGTTGATTGTTTGAATTGCTTTAGTGATTTCTATGTTGTTGGAGTGGAGAGCTGCTGTGTTGGGAGTTCCTGTCTGAGGCAAACTGGATTTCAAGCGCTTATTGACAGCGGCACTTCTTTCACATATCTTCCTAATGAAGTTTATGAAAGATTTGTTCTAGAGGTAATTCCTTTGTTCATATTTCGGCGTTGTACATTCATTCTACCGTGGGCTAAAGGCACTCTTCCCTAAATACAGTTTGACAAGCAAGTGAACACAACTAGGATTAACCTCCAACAATACCCATGGGAGTACTGCTATAATGCCAGGTTGGATTCCAGACGAGTAACCTCATAAGCAACTTTTGTTTGTTTTTAACTCAGCTGTTTTTTTATATGTCAGTTCGCAAGAGTTCTTTAACATTCCAATGATACGATTGAAATTCTCTAAGAACCAAAGTTTTCTAATTCATGATCCGATGGTTACTTTTGCTGCTAATCAGGTAAGTTTTCCTTTTAGACTTTCTTTTTCTATTATCAATATGAATACAGAGTGATACTTGTGATTTGCAAAACTTTACATGTGTTAAACATTGCACAACAATGAGAGAGGTCAATAACCTCCAACTTGGATCTAAACCAAAGATTGAGACAGTTGTTTTCATATATGTGGTGAGCAAAACGTAGGCACATTTTTAAGAGACTGCCATGGACTAAAGTCTGAAAATGAATCTCTTGGTTGAGAAAAGAGATAGCTTTTGATTGCTTTCCTGTTATTTTCTTAACTAGTAATTGTTTTCATTTTGTAGAACTACTATCCTTGATAATGTAATTGTCTTTAATTCGGCATCAATTGATGGGTCTTCTTTATTCCTTTTATGAGATATCTTATCCAGATATATTAGTTTGTGAACTCTTGTATGGTCATTATGTCTTTACTAGTTTCAGCATTGTCTTTATGGTACAGACGAACTACATGATAGACTTCTACAAACATTAGTGCTAATCAGCTTGAGTACAAAATTATGTTCTATTATTGGAAAGTCACTTCAAACATACGTTTTTACATGGACTCTGAAACATTTTATCTCAAACTGATTTTCTAAATAGATGACATAGATCTAACGTGCAAACTAAAGTTATGTGCTTCACGGAATTGGTTCCTTTCAAAAAAATGTTTCTAGGATATCAATTTTACAATTCCTCATTAAATAAGCCCCTGCTTCTGTTTTCTTTTTCTTGTGATTCTTGGACTGGTGTCAGAGTGCGTTACCCAAGATCACAGGACTAAGTCTCATTTGGGCATAGTGAAATTCTCTACTGAATGTTGGGATATTGTTAAGATCTAACTTATGGCAGTTTTTCTTGCAGAACCTCTTTTTTACATACCAAATTCATTTCGGTTGTCATCTCCAATGATTAGTTTCGGTTTTGATGAGATATAAACTTTGGTGCAGGAATATACCATCTTCTGTTTGACTGTTATGAAGTCTGACGACAGTTATGGTACCATTGGACGTGAGTCTCTACCTCCATTTTTTTCTGGGGTGGGCGTGGGGGGAGAGGAGGTTTTTTATTTGGTCATCTCTTCTTATTATTATTCTTTTGTGATTTGAAATTCCCGTGGGGACATCCCTCTTCTACCAAAGCAACTTGCATTTTCTCGCACAAACACACGTTCAACCAAAAGAACAAATGAAACCATGCGAATTGTAGAAAATAATCTGTGGCTTTGGATTGCATTGTTTGTTGCAGAGAACTTCCTGATGGGCTATCGTATGGTCTTTGATAGGGAAAATTTGCAGTTTGGCTGGTCTAAATCCAATTGTAAGTTTTGTACTTCTTATTTACTATTTTAACTCTGAATTGAGCTTATGATGTTGCACCAAGCCATTGAGTGAGATCTTGATCCTGTGCTTCTCTTTCCCTACGGGTTCAGAACATTGCTTGTATGGAATGTGCTTAAATTGTGCCCTTGTACTTGATCTGAACCACCTAGAACATGCAGGTCAAGATACCACAAAAGAGAGAGCGAATATCACATCACCATCGAATAATGACTCGGCAAATCCATTACCAGCAAATCAGCAGCAGAGTATCCCTAATACACATGCCGTGCCACCTGCTGTCGCTGGAAAGGCTTCTCCCAAACCTTCGGCAGCCACACCCAGAACGATTCCCTACTCTCATTTTATCATTTCATTGTTTGCTTTGTGTCTCTGTTTGCTCTGGTTATCGCGTTAAAGTCTATGCTGTAAATTTTCTCTGCTCTAGCCAAGCTTACCTTTATTTGTTTTGATGGGGTTTAGTTTTTTCATAGGCTATTGTATCTATTGAGGTTAGTAAGAGAACTTTTTGGTATTCTTTCGTTTGTAGGCCTCTTTCATTTTGTTAATCTCAATGCATCACTCTATATGTTAGTGTTTGGTCCTAAGCAAGAAGCTTTCTCCATTTAAGTCCTGAAACTTATTTTTCCTGGAAATACTCGCCGAACGTGGTCAAATCTTTTCATCGCTTAGGTCCTTAGGAAACACAAAAAAGAATGAGATTTTCTGTGCTATTGTGGTGGCAAGAACATGCGCGAAGGGTTAATGGATTATGAAAAGCAGAAGATATGAATGAATTTCGGAAATATTTTATTTACATCATAACGTGCACGTCTAATGATGTGAATTGTTGATTTAGGGTGCTTAAATTTAACAGATTAGATCCTGAATTATAAGAATAGATGAACAAATGGTTGACATAATAATAATTAACTGTATTGAGTTACCTTGAGACGTTTAAGGTTTAAATTAGGATATGTTTAAAATTTAGTTATTATTTTAAGCGAAGAATAATTTTATTCAAAAGGTGAGTATATTTTAAAAAAAATTTAAAATAAAATAAGAATAAAATTATCTGATTAATATAATTTCATGAATTTGTCATTAGGAATTTAGGGTGATTATATTGCATGCCTATTTTTTTATTTGGAAATTTATTTATTTATTTAAATTTATGAGTTGTAATTTTTACTAATTTTTTATTAATTTTATTTTTACCGCATTCACATTTTAATTTCTTGGAGGAAGTAATGTAATCAACCTTATTATGATGTGATGTTATTGGACATGATTGGGAAGACCGGTTCTCTCACACGTTGCGGGAAGGAAATGGATGTGCCCGCTGCTTAGCTTCTGGTGCAGCGAGCGAGGAGTTGGGCATGCAGGTGCGTGACTTAGTTCCTCACAATATGAACTCTTTGTATCTGGCAGATGGGAGGGGTGACATCTTGCCCCGTGAGATTAGAGTTTCTTAGCTCTGTTTGTGTTGCTTTGTTTGGGCTTTTAGTACCTTTTCAATACAACAAAAAACATATAATATTATTGGAAATTATTTAAGAGGGGAACAATCAATGATGTGGGTCAGGAGTGATGCTTCTCGTACGTTTCTTCTTTTACCAATTTCACTTTCCGTTGATTTGGGATTCTGAATTATTTTACTAATTGGAGGATGTAAGAGAAAGGCAGAATGGAGCGGGGTACCTCTGGAGCGGTGTCAGTGTTGGACGGTGCTGCTTGTCTGTCGTGAGGACGGTCTCATCTTTAATAATCTTATCGAGTAAAATATTGACCGCTTTTGGTTGCGGTCAGATACCTGCGTCGTAGAATACATTACAGTTTTTGGTTCTGTAATGCTGCAGTGGTGCATACAAGATTAATACCAAACTCTATGTACGAAATCGCTTCGTTGCATTTTGTAAAACAAATGAAATGGCTGCGGTACTTTACCGTGACTACTCTTTAGGGAACCACTGAAACTACTTTGGAAGTTTGGCTTGATCTATTACTGTACTTTTTTTTTTTGAACAGCAACGAATTACACCTTAACACATCTTGGATGATAAACACCCCACATGTCACCCAGGACTAACATAAGACAACTATTAGGACGCAGCATAAAAGCATCCGTGTTTATCGGGTTGGAGTGCGCCTTGGCCGCCAACCAGGCTGCAACTGTAGTACCTTCTATAAACTTGAGCGGACTCGGACTAATGCTCTCATAATTTTTTTTAAATTTTAATATTAAATAATATAAATTTTATATTATCATTTTTATTCAATTTTATAATTATCTCCATTATCATTTAAAACAGAACAAAATTTTATTAAGAACTTTTATATGTTATTTTTATTTTTTTTATTTCATCATTTTTTATGTAATCAATCAAACTTATTTATAAAAGCACATAATATAATTAATTAATTTGCAACTTAATATAACAAAATTAAATAAAAATAAAAAATTTTAATATATTTTTAATATCTAGTATATTTCTTATTTTTATTACTTAAAATTTCGGCGACCGTCCATACTCTAAAGGAACGTTTGAAATGGAGCTGCCATGGTCTTTGCACTAGCTGCCTCACATAATGTATCAGATTTCTATGCATGAAAACATCTTTTTTTTTTTTAATTTTTATTCCTGTGAATTTTATTGGAGTCTTTCAACTTATACAAGTAACATAAAATATAATAAATTTAGTAATTTAAATTTTTTAAATAAATATTTAATAAAATTTAATTTATAATAATATTTAAAGCATTATAAGAATGAATCATTTAAGGTTATAGTTTTAGAAAGAAAAGACAAAAAATTTATGTAGAATTATATTGTTGTTGGATAATACTATATCTATATTCTTATATTTATAATTTTATTTAGAATAATTTTTTTATTTAATTTTTTTAATTTTATTTTTAACGATTTTAACTTTACTCACATTAATAAATATGAGTAAAGTATTGCCCCTACAACGTAAAGGCAACATTACTCATTGCTACTTGATTCAGTGGGAATCTAAACCTGAGAGTGGGTAGAAATTAAACTACAATTAAGGTGATCCTACGAGTTGTGTTGCTAGCCAGTGTTTATAATATAATTAAGTCAGTAGTGGTCCATCTTTAGATTTTGTGAAGAGATTGTAACTTGTAGTATCCTTCAAAAATTTTTTTAAAAAAATTATGTTATTATTATAAATTTTTTTTTATAAATTTCTTATAAAAATGGATTAGAATCCTTTTATTTTTATTTTTAAAAATAAAGAATAAAATAAATGAGAACAAAATAAAAATATTTATAAACAAATATAATTCAAAATTAAATAGTAATGTAAAATAAAAAGAATTAAAAAAAATTATAAAAATAAAAAAAATCAATTCAAATCCTGAAAAACAGTAACGCTTATTGAAGTCTGTAGATTATATAATTTGGTTACGTATTAAAATAAAAAATAGAAAAATAAAAAAAATAGAAAAATGATGTAAAATTTAAGCTCGTACGAACCGACATATTGACCTAAGAGGCTGTAAGGCACCAATGTAAGAAACGCGCTACTGGCACTAGTACGGTGCATATGGTCTTGTTGGCTTTGGGCTGTTGTCGGCATCTAAAACGATATGCATGTTTCTCTGCGACATGATGGCTAGGATGAAGTAACTCCCAAAGTCCCCAACCTATCAGATATTCCTAATCAAAAGCAGCGTCGATTTGAGTCTCATGCATGTATATAGAGGCATTAGAATTGTCTGTCGTATTAACGTAATAATTATTATTTATATTTTAAATCAAAATTTTAAATTTGAAAATTTAAATTCAAAATTTGAAATCATCGTGGAAAAATCTAAATCGACTTTTCTCAAATGTACATGCCTGTTATTCTTATTAATTACACATGTATGGTTAAATATTCAACCAGTTAGGATTACACAACAATTAAATTAATTATACAGTTGTCGAAATGCACATGCATGCCTATTATTCCTTGTCGAATTTGTTAAATTCTTTAGGCAAATCCCTCCATGACATAAGCCACTATATATGTGTGTAAAATTCAAACGTCCGAGGATTTAACGCTTTACTTAATCAAGGTTGTTGGGCGCTGTAACTAGATTGACTAAAATATATGGGATAATGTTAATTGCATTTACGTAAATGTCGGTGGTCCTAGATTCAGATAAAATGGCAGCACCTAGATACGCTGCTGAAAGGTAGATCAAATATGCTTTATATAACTAACCCCTCACTCTGTCGCTTCCTAATTGGTCAGATAATGCTCTATCATGGGATGCAGAGGACGGCCATGGCCCCTTAACCTGCACGCATTTGTGTCAGTGCCTTCTGTAATGAAGCTAAAGTATTGGAAAAATTTAGTCCCACAATATATTCTTTTGTTATAAAAAAATTTATTATAATTATATAGATGGTTAGGTTTATAAAATTACTAAATTTATTTGTATAAATTATGAAATGTAAAATTAAATAAAAATAAATTTATAAAAAATAATAAAACTCTAAAATATATTAGTAAATTATTAAAAAAAGTTATTTCTACACATCAGGTGTAACAATAAAATCTCCTCCTAATTCATTGCCTTTAATGAAGGCTTTGATGGTTTTATTTTCTTTTTCAACTTTTTTATATAATATTATTATATTACTATTAGGTGGAGATTAATTTATGTTTAAGATAAGTCACTAATAACTTTTTTTTTAACAAGTGTGATTTTAAAATTTAAATCTAACTTTTTAATTTTTAATTTAAAATATAAACAACAATTAATGCACTGATACCTTATAAGTGATTTTCTACAATACTAAACAAAATGTCCCCATTATTATTGATCAATTTAATACACATTTCACTTGTCCAATATTAGATTATGGAGATCTAAAGAAAATGAAATGAGATAAAGCAAACAAGGGGGCAACTTCACTTTCATGGATAAAAAGGCATTTGACACACTCTGAATTAATTAAAATTAAGAAAGATAGAGCTTTAGATGGAGCTTCAAATACAATGCTGGTCTACCGGCATGCTGCTACCAGCCACGGTAGCCAAACCCATTTCGCCTTTCTTTTAATTTATTACTTGACGTACCTTTTCTTCTCTCCACAATTTTTATTTATTAATTAATTTTTCTACACCCCACCGCCCTATCACCGTGGCTTCAATATCCACCGTTTGTGTCTGCCAATTTTTCTTTAACGTGGCAGCTGCTGATGCCATCCAAATTTTATACCCCCCAATCATTCATGCATTGCAACAAAATATTAGGTGAAAAGTTTTGACTGGGTCCCTTTCCTCCAACAGGCTCTCCCATTTTACTCACTCTTACTTTCAACTTTCGTGTACTCGAAGTATGAAACTCTCTCTCTTACTTAAAATAATCTTAATTAATTTTGTAATGTAATTGACAATTAATTCATTAATTTTGAAAATACAGCACTTAGTGTAAAACCCATATATTCTTCATAAGAGAAAATCTCGCGTTCATTTCTACTAAAAATAATTAAATTATTATTTTTATAATAATTCCCAAACATATCTTTAATAAAAATTTTCTAATTTTAAATGGAAACACGGGTTTATTGTTAAAAATATTAATTATACTTTTTTAAATTGCATTAATTTTGCATGGTCCACTTAATACCTATAATGATTTTGTCAAATATATAAAATAATAAAATATAAAATTATTATGAACTTATATCTAATCACTTAAACTTTTGACATAATTAATTGTATGGCATGATAAAAAAAACATCTGAGAGAAGTTAATTATTTGAGCTCAGATGTCATTAACTTTATCAAAAGTTATGGATACTTTGTGCAAAAAAAAGGATCATATAAAGCATCAGTGGACAGCAAATCTTCGTATTAGTTAGGTTATTAATAATAAATGATATCTTTAGGAACTCACCAACTCTACATCTGCGATGCCTACATAAGAAGATTGCCCATGAACACTCACAACAGATTTACTAAGTTTACGTTAAGGCAGCCTTGTGTACAGCCATTTCCAATTCTTGAGTAAGTCAAGGAAGGAAGCAACAGGAGTCTAAAAGAAGATTTTAGGAGAGTACAATAGGACAGCCCAATTCTTCTCAATTATTTTTGCATAAATGCATCCGTTGGGTCACTATAAAATCCAGAGAGTTATAGCTCCCGTCCCACCAATTTCCATCCATTATCCTTTTCATCACTGTTACCACTGCTTATATTTATTTCCCACCACGCATCAAACCATTTGAAATAAAAAGAAATTTCGACTAGTCATATTCTATACTATTTCAGACACCCTAGCTACTTCGTTTCTCAATCTTGCCTCAAGTTCAAAGCTTTTCATTTACCAGAACAGAACTCGCCAGCAAGATATAAATTACGTACCTCTGGTATCATCGCTAGCTAGAGTCTCCGTAAGAATCAGGAGTAGTACGTATACCAGCCCCGAGCATCTCTTTTGAAGTTGACAAGAAGGAGAAGAAGAAAATGGGTGTGGATGGCACTTTGGAATACTTGTCTAATTTACTCAGCACCAAGAAGAAGAAGAAGAAGCAAATCCAAACTGTGGCTTTGAAGATCAGGATGGACTGCGAAGGATGTGCCCGCAAGGTTAAGCATGTCCTCTCCAGCGTTAAAGGTAGTAGAGCTTCATTCATTCATCACTTCATTATTTGCATGGCTGCACGATTATCTTGTTTCTTAAATTCTGCGTTGTTTGAGCAGGTGCTAAGTCAGTGGACGTGGACTTGAAGCAGCAGAAAGCAACAGTGACGGGTTATGTCGAACCAAAGAAAGTGCTGAAGGCGGCTCAGTCAACAAAGAAGAAGGTGGAGTTATGGCCCTACGTCCCCTACACAATGGTGGCTCACCCTTATGTTTCTCAGGCCTATGATAAGAAGGCACCTCCTAATATGGTGAGGAGAGTTCCCGACGCTGCCACCATATCTGAGACCACCGTCGACGACCGCTACACCCAAATCTTCAGCGATGAAAACCCCAACGCCTGCTCTATCATGTAATGTAACGTACGCGCGTGTGCCTACGTGCTCATCAAATTAATTAGATAAATAATTTTATGTGGGGTTGAATATTAATTCACATGGTGTAAATTAATTTTCAAAAGATAATCATCACTTTTGTATGGCTTTAATTGCCTATCCATCAGTGCTTTTCTCATTATGTTAAACCTAATCTTAATACATATTACTGTTTAGGGGGAAGCAAGAGTTGCTACATTTCCTTCTCTAAAACTTTTTAGATGCCACCACCAATTGATTATCAATATGACAATATGTGAAAAAGAAAAGGCTATGGGGTTTCAAGGGACAGCAACTTCGATTTTCTAGTAATTGACCTCAACCTTATGTGAGACTTTCTGTTGCGTGTTTGGCAGGATACTGGCCTGCCTTTAGCTATTTTCTAGTTTTAGACAAGGACCAGCTCCAAGTTTGAGTTAACTTCTATAAACGCTTCGTTTGGGGAAATTATTTTGGCAGGGTTTAATACTGATGTGATTCGGTCGTGTGGCTTCCAAGATGTAGAGCAAATCTTGACGTGGAGACCTTGTGAAAATGTTTGGCATTGTTGGTTTCTTCTGGAGTGTTAATCGAGAACTACGTACTGACCTTGATTATTTTATTTTCAGTAGAGAAACCGACCATGACATATTCAACGCCGGTTACAAGTTTCATCTTATGTTAGATTTCCTTTCCATAGAATTTGGTTTTAGACACCTAGAAGATATTATCTTAATGCATATTTAGACCTTTTTCCATGTACGCATTCATTCCCCCCAAAGTAAGCAATCAGATAAAAGAGAGGAAACTTTGTGACCGACTATTGACTTTTTTAGGTTTATTCTTAAATCTGAGAAGGTACTGCTCGCCATAACCTTAGCCTATATGGAAAACGTAACTCTAATTTACTAAGCTAATGAGAACATATGATGTGTTGGTCTCACATTTATATTTTTTAAAGTAAATATTTAGTAAAATTTACTTTGTGAAAATAGTAATAAGTTGACTTTGTTTCAGTTTTGAATTAAAGATTTGAGTTTAAAATTATTTTTATTAAAAAAATTTAATCGTATAACTTCTATCTTAAATAAAAATTAGCCTCTTATTCAATAATAATGTAAAAAACTCAAGAGACATCTAGTAGAAAAAAAGGTAGATGATAGGCTACAGCCCTTGTTTGCTTCCTTAGTCTATCTGTTCCTCGAATCTCTTGCACTTTATTCAGAAGTTGGAAGATGAATGAAATATAAAATAAGTGAGAGAGATAAGCATGTAGCATTTCTTCAAGCATTTTGTAGATCTTCTTCTGCTTTCTCTCTAATGAAACTAATCACATATATATGAGATAGGGCAACAGGTCAAATTAAGAGAAGGAACAAAAATGAGAGATGACAGGTGTTTCCAAAGTTTCAAAGAGAAAATATAACATTTTGGAGGGCTTTTTATGTTACACGTATATTTCTAATTGAACTAACAATGAAGTCTTGACCAATATCGGTAGCTGGACAAAGTTGCCATCTATCTTTTCTACTGAGAATCATTGGGTGTTGAGTTGTGTTTGGGAAATGAAAATGGTTGGGTTCTTGGGTGCTGGGTAGTTTTTCTTTCTTTCGCGGGTTGTATTGGGTAGTGGGCTTTGCTTGTCACAAATCCTATTGTTGTCAGAGTATTGGGCTTTGACTGGAGAACTTTTGCTGTAGTTAGACCAAGATCTGAGAAACGGGGTCCAGATATTCTAAGTGGACCCTTTCCCAAGCCCCTCGCTCCGGCCCTTCCGCTCCCCTCTCCCAATTTTGGAAATCACACGGACTTGTCACCTATTTATGGTTGGGTCGTGTTACTTTTATAATTAAATTTTATTAAATATTTATTTTAAAGTTTTGAATTATTAAATATATTAAACCTCACATATTAAGCAATGAAATTAATAAATCCAATAATTAAAATAGATTGCTTAACTATTTTATCCATTGCTTAATGTTGGAAGAAACTTTATTCTTTGTAATTAGAGAAAAGGTTGTCCTTCTTAAAATTGTGGGACAAATTTTTCACTTAATTATTTAAAGTTGTGAAAAATTTTGGTATGTGAATTTTAATAAATTTAATGATTAATGTTTTTAAATAGATATTTAATAAAATTTTATTTATAAAAATAACAAAAATGTCATAATTAATTGCAAGATGACCAAGTTAATAGAATACATATCCACCAATTAATGCGAATAGGAGCTTGTTCGTTGAAGTTCACAGGGCGACATAGCAATAAAAGAATATTGGGAGTGTGAAGCACAGATGGATGCATACAGAGAAAAGGGCAGTATTCAAAGAAGCAAAGCGAAGGAAGTAATTAATGGTTGCTTAATATATAGGTCTAATAAATAACCAAGAAATGAGCCAAAGCAGGTGCGACCCTTTCCTTTATAATCCTTCAATCTCTCTGCCTCCCTTTTCTCCCCTCTCTAACCCATTAACAATCATTCCCCTCTTTCTCTCTCCTATCCAACTGTCCCTTCTTTTAAGCTTCTTCATGCATGTCCATGCATTCCCACTTATAAATATATATACATTTTCATCTTTTTTTGATTTAAAAAAAAAAGAGTATTTTAGATTTCCTCCTACGGACATATTCTGCAATTTCCTTTTCTTATTTTCATTGATCATAACCAATCAAGATCATGGGTCGTGTTAAACTGGAGATTAAGAGAATAGAGAACAACACGAATCGACAGGTTACATTCTCCAAGCGTAGAAATGGTCTCATTAAGAAAGCTTACGAGTTATCCATCCTCTGCGACATTGACATCGCCCTCATCATGTTCTCTCCTTCATCTGGTCGTCTCAGCCACTTTTCCGGCAGAAGAAGGTCCACGTTCTCTCTTCTCACTCTTTCTATATCTAATTTATTTTCCTCCTGGAAATCCATTTCAACTTATTTCTTCAATTTCCTTTGTTCCTTAGAGATAAGATCTATCTGTTACATACGGTTCATTCTGCAAATATATGTTATTTAATTCCCTTGTCCAAAATTTGATGAATATGATAATGAATGCATCTGCAGGATTACTATGGATTTTTGAGAAAATATGATCTTCATTTGCCCCATATTTCTTTCGTAATTGATTCTCATCTGAATTAATAATGCAGTTAATGAATAGTAGATGTAATTTTTCCCAGAAGAACACAAAGATGATTATTCTTTAATTATTATAAGATTTGTCCATTATATAATTATATTTGTTCCTTTCTTTTCGAAAGGAAACATATTTTTTTAAGTTTTTATCTCACCCATTAATTTGGGGATTTAGAATTGCAGTTCATTGCTCTCCTAGATGCTTGGTTTGCAAACTTACAAGTTACAGCTGGATTAATGTTCATTTGATTACAATTATATATATATATATAAAGCTCTCTAACCCTTCGGGTTAGGATGTTGACTGAGATATGATGAGGAATTCTTGCCTTGAAATCGTAAGTGGTGGCAATTTATTTGTAACAATTAATTGAGAGCTGTAACTAAAAAAAATGCGAAACAAGAAATAAAAAATGAAGTAATTGCTTATGCAAATTACAACCTATTTTTTTATCAAACAAGTCAGAAGTTTTTTCTCAATTTATGTGTTTTCTTTTCCTTTTTTATTAACAGTGGTGAAATCAAAGTCTTACAAAAGCATGTTGAATATTGACATAATGAAATTGTTTGTTATGAAAATCAGGATCGAGGATGTTTTCATTCGTTACATAAATCTTCCCGACGAGGAAAGAGATAAGTATGTTGAAAATATGTATGTTAGATTTCGTTCGTGTACAATGTCTATGATGGTTCCTAATTGTAACATTAAATTGGCTTTTTAATTTGATTATTTATGGTAATTCCCTTCTTGGCAGCGCTGTATGTTTCCCTGATACAACCCACCGCAGGTACTTACTCTATTGTTTATCTTCCCTCCCTCTTTTCTCTTTCTTTTCCTCTTTAATTCCTGTAATTACCCATTATGATTATAATATTTAAAATAGAAGTAATTACTTAACTTTTATAAAAATGTAATTTCGTTTTATTCCTTTAAAAATGTAATTAATAGATAACAATTCTTGTTTTGTCAATCTTCTATTCAATTAAACACTGCATAATCAAATGATAATACATTAAGAAAATGTCTCTATTTTATTCACTATGTGATAAGTATATTAATTAATTCTTTTAACGTCTTAAAAGAAAGTGAATAAAGTAAATAAAAATTAAAAATTATTATTTGTCAATTAAATTTGAAAAAAAAGTTTAAATTTATTAAACTAAAAAGGTGAAAGGTGAAATTACATTTTATAAAATTTGAGAGGCTAAAAGTTTACTTGCACCATTTAGAATAAGAGAAGTGGCTGTACTTACTGATTTTCACTTTTCCTCTTCTCTTTTGAGCTGTTTTTGCAGGGGTATTCAGAACAAGGAGGTATTGCCTCGCACTATGTACTTTTATGTTACAAGAAAATTTGACAATTACTGGGGAATGAATCTCTTAGAATTTGCGAAATGCTCACGTTATCTATATATGATGTTGGTGAATTTTGAGCGATTTGTAAGAGCATAGAGTAAAAACAGAAATTAATAGGATTATTGACTAATTTATAATTGTTTGTTCATTTTTTTTAGTATTTGCTTCGGAGTCTTCAACAACTGAGGAGCGAAAATGACATAGCTCTTCAGCTGGCCAAGTTCGTTTATCTCTGCCTTTTTTTTTTCTCTCAGCAAGTCTGTTTTTTTTTTTTTTTAATTACAATACAAATTGTAAATCATTTTTTATTAATTTTTTTTGTTTGCAAATGTTTTATATATCTATTATTCAAAAAAGTCCGGGAGACATCAACTCTGAGATTGAGGTAAGAAAACGGAGCTATTTTATTTTGAAACTTATTCTTGAAGCTTTAAGACATCATCTTAATTAATTGTCGCTTCAATGGCTATACACCATTTTTTTTTTCTTTCTCATGCTTCTGAGGATGGCATATTGCTTTCTTGTTACTTAGGAACTCCAACAAGAAGTTAGCAGGTTACAACAACAGCTTCAAATGGCCGAGGAACAGTTAAGGTTCGTCCAATATTTTTAAATAAAATGTTCTCTTTTTTTTTTTTTTCCTGATGATATTAGTTAGTTTTTTTTTTCTTCTGAAAAACAAACGAAAATAATTGGGGATGAATACAGGATATATGAACCCGACCCATTAAAGATGACAACTGTAGGGGAGCTTGAATCCAGTGAGAAGCATCTCGTAGATACTTTGACACGTGTCATGCAGAGAAAGGTTTGATAATGGCCACAGATAATTAAGGGCATAAACTATAATTCCCTTCGATCTTTCATTTTAACTAGCTAGCCTATTAATTTCTGAAATTGATTCCCCTTCTTGGTCTGTGATTTAATATTTAAATTTTGATATTTCGACAATGGCTGCAGGAATATCTGTTGAGCAACCATTTGTCTTCGTATGATCCATCTACCATGCAGGGGATGCCGGCCTCTTTCGAGAATGTTGGTTGGCTGCAGGATAATGGTCAGAACCATTCCCAGAATATTTTTGATGCATCTACTCCTTTGGATCCCCTCAGGTTTATTTGTTTCTTTTTCTTTTCCCCTAAAATATGTAAATTCTTGGTTGATATACATAAAAAAAAAAAAAAGAGACTATTGACGAATTTGATTTGTGTTGATGATATATTATGGGCATTGTCATCCAGCGTTTATGATCCATTTTCACAAGGCACGAGTTCAAATGCTGATCCACGAAATATAGGGGAGTGCCAGGTGGCAAATTCAAACGATGGGAACCTGGCAGCATGGCCACAAGGTTACACATTGTATCCTCATCATATCCAGCATGACATGGTTGGGGCAGACATGCAGGATATGATGCCGCATGGGCATGGCCATGGACAGGTGAACATCCCAATCGATGGCTCACACATGCAACCACCCAGCAATGAAGGTGCAGAGTACGAGTACTGTAAACCTCATCATCATCAGCTGAATGGGCAATGACATCAATCAATTAATAATAGGCTATACATGGGTAGCTAATGCATCATGGCATCAGCACTCAGAAGCCACATCATTCTTAACATAGCAAGCCGCAATTTAAGTTGAGATGTTACATATAGTATATAAGTGGCCTCTTTAGCCAGGATTCTCATTGCATAATCGCTGCATGGGATTGTGTAATATTTACGTATAAAATGGTGATGTGCATATATATATATACAAATATAGACTTGTCATGGTCTTTGTATGAGAAATTAATACAAAGTTTTTTGGGTGTTCTTTCTGCTCCTTAACGAGTAATGAGGAAAAATAAATTTAATTATTTACAATTGGACTTATATTAGTAAATTAGACTCAACAAGAATTTTTTATGGAGACCTAACCCATTTAAGATAAAGCTTGACTTAACCTATTGCATTTTCACTCAAACAAAAGAATTGTAAAACTATTTATGAATGTTTGTAGCTCACTCAACCGCAAATAAAAGGTCTGATATTTTAGCAGTTTCATGCCAAATGCACCGAGTTTTACCACAAGAATTAAAGAAGTTGTTTCAAATCTTGGCTTCTTTGAAATTGATCACATAATTACAAATGCAGTTACTATTAAATTTAGAATAACCAAAATAACAATAATAAAAGTATGTGCATGGTCACTAAAGCTGGATACGGATCCCTATCCTAAAGGTAGGACCCCGTTAGTAAGAGTATGAAAAAAATTTAATAAAAGAAAAAATAATGAAAGAAAAATATAGGATATATATATATATATATAATTATAAAAAAGATAAGAAAATGATCAAAGTTACAAAAAAAAATAAAAGATCCAAATTTCACTAAAATCGCAACCCAATACATAAATAGAAATACGTAAACAGAACTAGCAATAAAGAAAAAAAGAATTACCCATGAAATGGATATTATCAAATACTTATCAGTTTTAAATAGAAATTTTAGATATGGTAGTTTTATAATATACTCTTTAAGATTTATTAAATTTAATAATTTAAATTTTTTAAAAAATATTTAATAAAATTTAATTTATAAAAATACTAAAACTGGACAACAAAATGGAGGCGTATCAGTCAACCAGCATAACGTCTCGCTCGCGTCGAATTTTTGACCAAGAAATACATTTGCCATCGTCGTTTTGTTTGGGTAGAGATGCTGCCACTGAAGTCAGAACTATGTGTTTGGTGTGAATCGAGTGCTGTTATTTTTATACTAAAGATGCGTATTAAAATTATCAAATTTTAAAATATTATGTAACATTTTAAAAATTTTGCATAGCATTTTAACATTTTTTTGTGTGAATCCTTATTATTTATGTGAGTGTTTGGGGTGCAAATTGTTGACTTTTCAGATTTCACGTTAAGCTTGCTTCTTGTTTTAAAATTTAAGTCATTTTATTTATTTTTATATTGGTCATAATTTATAAGCAGTGTTGTTTGCAATAATAATTTTCAGCTTTTTTTTCCTTTTTAATATTTTTAAGTAGTGGAAATTTATCTACATCATTTCTCTAATTTATCAAGCCAACCACTTATACAGTGTGGGAGCCTGCCCAACAACCTCAATATATATTGACATATTTAAGGTAGTGTTCAGTACAGATTTCTTTATATTTTTTTTTTGCAACCCTCATTTTTTAAAAGAGAAATGATATTTTTACTATTTTTATTTACTTAATACTTATACGGATTTTATATGAAATATTAATTTATTGAATTTTATAATTTAATTTATAAAATTTTAAATTTAATAATTTAAATTTATATTAATAAAAATTAAATAAAAATAAAAATTAAAAATAGTAAAATTCTTTTAAAATTCATTTGGCGGCGTAAATTTTTTTTATCATCTCATAATGAATTTTAAATTCTATAAAAAAATTTACTTATCTACAAAATATTGTAAACTCATTTCCGTGTGTAGCCAGATTGTGTTAATTTCAATCTTAACTCATATGTGACATTAGATAGTACAACTTAAGCCATAAATCTTACATCTTAAAAATTATAAAATCCTAATTAAAGTTTAAACTAAAACCCAAACTCTAATGCGTAAACCCCTAAATATGATCTCATTTAAAACGAAGTAACTACCGATTTAATTGTATGATATGTTTTTTTCAACTGTAACTGAATAATAATCAACACTTGATAAAATAATTTGGGATCAAGTTAGCTAGATATACCTCAAAAAAAGAGTATCAGCTATATATTAGTAATGATCATTCAAATGAGATTCAAAATCCTCTCAAGACTTAGTTTTTGGATACTCTATACGTATATTCTGATTTACGGTTTTCGTTTGGAAAACAAAAAAGGAACGATGAAGAAAATGTCTAAAGAACCATTCTCCAATATCAACGTAGGTCTACTACTTTTGAAAATGCAACAACTAGGTTGAGAATCACACGCAAAATTCAACGCCAGAAAACCATGCACGCTTCAGTCATCAGTCTCGATCGTTTCCATATACATCCATCTTCCTTTCTCTCTCAGCTAAGTATGCGTCTCCTTTTTATATGTAGCTCCTACTTGTAAAAACTGCAAAAGGAAAAGAGCTATAGGTATAATGAGACGTAAATTAATCCCTCATCAAATATTTTATTTCCAATCTAAAGTATTTGAGCTTCCAAAAATATTTCATGTGACTTCTGCTATGCATTATTATAATTACAATAAACAGAGGCCAGCTACATGGAATGCTATGCATCGTTAAGCTACTAAATATGGCTTAGTAATCCAAGATTGATTTTGTAGTTTGTAATTTCTACCCATTTTCAAAACAAATAAGGTATATGAAAGGGATTAATAGCAAATCGAGCAAATTGACATGGAGATTTGAAGTGTTTAACCATACTAAGTATGAAGTGAAATAATAATAATAATAATAATAATAATAATAAATAATAATAAAATAATAGTATACATTATTAAAAATTATATAATTTATAAATATGATGTAATTTACTGATTAGCCACGTGAACTTAACAAAATAAAATACAGCATAAAATAATACAAATCTAACAATACCAGTCATTTCAAGCCAATATTGGATATATAAAAATTACAAAACAAAAATAATATTGTAAATCTAAAGCAGCAAAATGAGACTATTTTGCAAAAAATTGCAGATGCTGACAAACATTTTGAACCCGCCATATTCTTCATGGCTGATATGTCATTAAGGTACAGCAGAACGAGGCTCAAGACGAAGAATGAGAACTGCTGTAAATAATATTGTAAATCTAAAGCAGCAAAATGAGACTATTTTGCAAAAAATTGCAGATGCTGACAAACATTTTGAACCCGCTATATTCTTCATGGCTGATATGTCATTAAGGTACAGCAGAACGAGGCTTAAGACGAAGAATGAGAACTGCTGTACGTGTGCAGACAATGCGAGGTATATTGAATAGATTTAAATTGCTGAACTCCAATGAAACCCTGCTGCATCTGTCCATTGGAGTAATTATCCTCTTATTCAAAATAGATAGAGAAGAGAATGTGAATGAGACATTGTTCATCAGTTTTATGAGACTAGCTATGACTAATACTGGCTATCTAATGCCATCATAAGATGATTGGCTCAATTGTGAAAATCAATGTAAATCAAATCTAAACCGTTCATACATAAGTAATTAAGCGAAAACCCTGGTTCAATCCATATTCAAGAACAACACATTATGGCTTCAAGCAAAGGGTTTTCACGGGGGACTGAAAGATTTCTTTAAACAAAGTATAGAGAGACGATGGAATACCTGAGTTTAAAATTGTATTGTTTGCGGCAAAAGCAAGAAGGAGCAGGAGCTTGAAAATCAGCAAGATGGACCAGTAGTCCCACCCTCCCCGCTTTCTGGCTCGGGCTGCTTCTGTTGCTGCCGAGGTGAGAGCATTAACTGCGCCTGAAGCTGATGATAGAAAGGATGCAGGTGTTCATCTTGCTGTGCTTGAATCTGATACGAGTAATGCCCTGGGTCCAAAGTTAACGAAGGCGACATGGCAGGAGGATCAGAAGATATCAGGTTGTCACCACTAGCGGAAGCCGAAGCCTGATGGTGGAGAGGATGCAGGTGTTCATCTTGCTGTGCTTGAATCTGATAAGAGTAATCCATTGGGTCCAAAGTTAACGAAGGCGACATGGCAGGAGGATCAGAAGATATCAGGTTGTCACCACTAGTGGAAGCCGAAGCCTGATGGTGGAGAGGATGCAGGTGTTCATCTTGCTGTGCTTGAATCTGATTAGAGTAATCCATTGGGTCCAAAGTTAACGAAGGCGACATGGCAGGAGGATCAGAAGATATCAGGTTGTCACCACTAGCGGAAGCCGAAGCCTGATGGTGGAGAGGATGCAGGTGTTCATCTTGCTGTGCTTGAATCTGATAAGAGTAATCCACTGGGTCCAAAGTTAACGAAGGCGACATGGCAGGAGGATCAGAAGATATCAGGTTGTCACCACTAGCGGAAGCCGAAGCCTGATGGTGGAGAGTATGTAGGTGTTCATCTTGCTGTGCTTGAATTTGATAAAAGTAATCCACTGAGCCCAGAGAAAACGAAGGCGACATGGCAGCAGGAGCAGAAGATATCTGGTTGTGGCCACTAGCGGAAGCCGAAGCCTGATGGTGGAGAGGATGGAGGCGTTCATCTTGCTGTGCTTGAATCTGATAAGAGTAATCCACTGGGCCCAGAGAAAACGAAGGCGACATGGCAGCAGGAGCAGAAGATATCAGGTTGTAGTCACCAGCGGAAGCCGAAGCCTGATGGTGGAGAGGATGAAGGTGTTCATCTTGCTGTGCTTGAATCTGATAAGAGTAATCCACTGGGCCCAGAGATAATGAAGGCGACATGGCAGCAGGAGCAGAAGAAATCTGGTTGTAGCCACTAACGGAAGCCGAAGCCTGATGGTGGAGAGGATGAAGGTGTTCATCTTGCTGTGCTTGAATCTGATAAGAGTGATCCACAGGGCTCAGAGATAACGTAGGCGACATGGCAGCAGGAGATATCTGGTTGTAGACACTAACGGAAGCCGAAGCCTGATGCTGTTCATCTCGCTGTGCTTGAATCTGATAAGAGGGATCCACTGGGCCCAGAGTTAACGAAGGCGACACGGCTGCGGGAGCAGAAGATATCTGGTTGTATCCACTAGCGGAAGACGAACCCCCCTCGTAGCCTCCGCTAGTATTGAACCTGAAAAGCTCCTGCTGCATCTTTTCCTGCTGCTCCCCGGCCGCCATAGCCACAGCCAATTTCTGAGCTGAAGATAACTGGTTGTAGCCACTAGCGGAAGCCGCAGCCCCCTCGTAGTCACCACTAGTAATGAACCTGAAAGGCTCCTGCTGCGTCATTTCCTGCTGCCCGCTGGCCGCCATAGCCACGGACGGCTGCTGATGCTGAGGGTCACGAATCAATAGTTGACCTCCAGGCGTCGGCGGAGTTCCCACCAATAATTGCTGAGCCTGAGCCTCGTACATCTGCTGATGCTGAGGGTCACGAATCAATAATTGACCTCCAGGCGTCGGCGGAGTTCCCATCATCGTCAACGGCGGCACAGTGTTGTACGGAAAAGCAGGCGAAGCTGATGGTTGGCCCGGCGTCATCTCCCCAGCAGCCCCAGGCTGTTGCCAAACGGGAAGCATGGCCTCGGGTCCAATATAGGAGGCGAGTTCTTTCTTGGCATTGTGGAGTTCAAGCTGGAAGTGCCTGTAGTGTTGTTGGAGAATGGAGACGAGTCCAACGCAACCGTACACTGGGTCATTGAGGCGGGCCTCGGCTTCGTAAGTCAAAGACTTGACAGCGCCTTCACGCTGCGCGGGGTTGAGATCATTGAGAATCTTGGCGACATTGCTTGCGCCGAACACCTTGTGGACACGATTGAACTTCTCAACGTTGTCCGGTGGAAAATACGGCGCGAATACGCAGTCTTGGGTGCATTTCCGTCTCAAAGTCTTGCATGCGGCGCATGGATGCGACGACGACATTTCCATTCCGTCCATTCTGTCTACGTTCTTGCACACAAACTGGTAATTCAGCAAGAAAAGATAAGTTAGAAAGAAAATAATAAAATCTAATTAATCATTTAATGTCACAAGCAACTAAGCAAGAATTGCGGTAGTACAATTTCAAGACTAGGTATGAAAGAAAGAGACAGAGAGAGAGAGAGAGTCTAATGACAATAATGAAGATAAAAGAATGACGATGATGTAGAACTGGGAGAGTGAATCACGGGATCTGCAATTCTTGGGCGTATTAATATGGAGTTCCAGAAGTAAAGCGACATAACCATTGATGAGCAGACAAGATGGAGCGCATACCTAGACGATGCAGTTTTCGACCTTGCTGGTTCACCGATACAGGGACGGGTAGAGGGAGAAAAGAATATGCGAGGGTGAAAAGTGTCGGCCTGGATGGTTTTAAAGTACGCAGCACCACGACGCAGACTAAGTCGGCAACGATATGAGTTAAGTCATATAGCATGCTGGTCGTCTCTCAACCTGATAACAATGAGTTCCTGCTCATTTGGCATAGATGCTGGCCGTACATGAACTTGGTTTCAGGTTCGAGTCCGTAAGCTTTGGCTCCTAATTTATTAAAAAAAAAAAAAAGTTCCCTCTATTTACAAATGTGCTTCTAAATTCAAATTTCTAATTATAATGATTGATAATTTTTTTTTTTAGTTTCCCTGATCTGACTTAATTTTCAAGAAGCCAAAATATGAAATTATCTTGTATTGTGATGATAAATATCCAACTTTCCTTTTAAATTTCTACCCACCATTTCCTCTCAAAAAAAAGAATTTCTACCTGCCATTTTCGGTATTCACATGATCGCTAACGTACGCCAAGTGGGAATTTTTTTATTGCAGTTTGAGGACTGAATTTTCTAAGCATACCTCAATGCACAAGGTAAAAAATAATAGTCCGATATTGGAAATATGGGCACGTGTACTTTTTAAATTACCAACTTCAAAATATAACAATTTTATTATTTTTTATAAATTAATTTTTATTAAAAATTTATTTAAAAATATAAACTATTAAATTTATAGTATTAAACTATAACTCAAGTATCTTACCCGATAAACTATAACTCAAATTTTAAAAGACTCGGATGAGTTTCCTATCATTTGTAGTGGAGGGTATTCTAGGAATTGAAATGATGCTAGGTCTTTGGTCAGAATATTTCTTCCGCCTTCTTATCCGACACCAGAGGTACTGCTGAGCAATTTTTTTCTGCCCTCTTACATGCAGTTACAAGTGAAAAAAAACCTTAAGTAGCGGACCGTTGGGTGCCACTCCACCGTCTATTCGTTGTCACCCGTTGAAAAACAGAAGAGCCAAACAACAAATGGTGGAGGTTGGGAGAGTGGATCAGTGGAGGGAAAAGGGGACAAAAAGTAGGGAAGGAAGGGATATAGTGGTGGTGAGTGACTGCGGCAGTATGTAGCAGGACAAGAACAGTGTCAGTGTATTGCTGAGCAATTGCGTGCAGATGGTTTCATTCCATTTAATGTATTCCTGTAAGGCTGTAATTGGGGCCTCTGTTTCAGGGATACAAGATGACAATAATACTGGTTTCATCCTTCTATTTCTGTCCCGCTCTCTTAACTTTGTCTTTGCTTTTGACTTTGAAAGCAAGAATTACTGTTTTTCCTTTTAATGATTAACTTACAGCTAAACGATTCTTTTACATATACAATCATGAACAGAGAATCTTGTTGGACAAATCTCTTCTGTTTAAGCACCCACTTTTTTGGCTCTGCGCAAAGGGGCCAGTTTCATGGATCCACCGAGAAGAAGAGGAATTCAGAGGCGTTTTGTTTTGTCATTGACAATTAATTTGCAAAGGTGCTGCAATTAATGAAGTTTGCAATTCTGAACCGCGAGGGTTGAGGGGTACAGTACCATTATCTAGAGCTCGAAAGTTTTTTTTTTTTAAATTTTTCTTGTTGGAAATGTGGGTAACACCATAAGAACAACTAACTCCTAACTGATCTAGAAAAGGCAACACCCATCGAGTCTCTTCACAAAAGATGACTACAAGCATTCGGAGCTTGCATGAGAATGCGAGTGCCTAATGGATGGTGATGACCTCGGTTAGCAAAGCAATCAACCGCCCCATTCGCCTCCAAAAATATATGCTGAATCCGTAGATGTCAACGTCGATTCATCAACTTTCGAATGTGGGCCACCAGACTGGAGTAAGGGTGATACTTTGAGCAGCCTTCTTTCAGAAATTTGATAGCGACCTGCGAATCACGGTCCCAAGCCAATTCCAACCCTACTGCCAATCCCCACAACTCCGCCGCAAGGGCTGTTCCTGTGCCAATATCATGCATAAACCCGATGATCCATTTCGTTTTCTCTAAATGAAATGCTCATTCTGATTCTCATTTCGTTTTCATTATGCTTTGGATTCCTCGTGCATGGATTTGACACGTTGAAATGAAATGAAATGAATTTCGCGGGAAACTTTTTCATTAACGAATATTCTGATGTTATCATTGACGTCCCTCTCTGAACTCTTACCATCGACTGATCCTACGACTCCTTTCGGTTTTGCTCGTTTTTCCTCTCTCACAGACACTGCCACAAGCCCACAGCCTAGAGGAGAGCTGAGAACCCAACTGTCTTATCATCTTCCTTTCGCTACCTCTATCTATTGAGTTTTGTAAACAGACACACACTTGTTTACGAAGCAAATGCTCCTTAACCGCAGGAGGTTTGATCTAAATTAAAAACGTGAAGTGTAATACTGGCTAAAAGAACCATAGTGATTCTTTGTTATAGATTACATAGGTTCGGATAAAGTTATTAGAAAAAGGCAAAATTATTTAGCTTTAAATTTTAATGGAGATTAAAACTTTTGTGATGCCAAAAAAAACAAAAGATTGGATAACTGTGGCCTACTAAGTGATAAAATTTGCTATTAAATTAGCATTACAGGTTAATTGGAGTATGATTCAATTATATATAACCTTAATTGTTATTCTGCTTGTAAAAATGATAGACTTTTACGAAAGTCAAGATCTACAATATTGTTTTATCTTATAAAATGATTGGTTCTGCCTATTGTGTTTCTATAATTTTCTAATATTTTACGTCATTAATTTTTATTAATAATATATTAACTTATAAAATATATCTTACCTTTTGATAGAGTTAAATAAAAATAAAAATAAAAATTTTCTTTCCTAAAAATTGATTTGGTATCATGTATAATCTTTTTACGCTCGCATAAATGTAAGAAAAATTAATTTTACTTAAAAAGATAAGAAAATTTAACATAAAGTATAAAATTTATTGAATAAATTTAATAATTTGATTTAAATAAATTGTTTATAAAATTCAATTAATAAAAATTCTGGCAACATTAAGTTTTTCATTCTTGCGCATCGCTTTTTCCCGTGTTTCAGATGCGTGTGCGAGACTCAGCACGTGTGAGCGTTGAGGATTTCGAAGCAAGCCCAGCCAATAGTTCAGTAAGTAGATTCTAATTGCTTGGGTCATCGCCGACAATTTAGTCAAGGGTCCAATATTATGCAACTAGGCCCGAGGAGACTTTTGTTACAAGTGGGCCTGTGGCGAGCTTGTAAATGCCATTCCTCTTCTGGCCTCGTAAAATGATTCATATATACAGAATGGCTCTGCTATCAATTGGGCCTCAAATGCTTATATTATTGGTAATAATTTCCATCTAATTTGCTCAAATATTACACAGCAAGTTATACTTAATTACATGATCACACATTTTATTCCTGAGAATTTATATTTACATAAAAAAACTCTATACTGTTTTGGTAAACCAAAAAAAATTGTCCTTAATTTATATACTGAATAAGAATATTATTATATACATTTGGCATGATTATTTTAATTAATTAATATTAATTTTTGTAAAATTAGTCTCATGAACACACGAAACACATAATTAGTCGACACAATTTTATGGTCATTGAATGATATATTTTATGATTGTATTTATGTAGTTAATTCATTACGTAGTTTGACAGCACTGATCAAATAGTGAAAAAGTTTCATACATAGAAAAGGTGTTAAATGTAGTAGAGAAAATTGGATAGAACAGAATTACGTATGGCGTATTTGAATATTAATCCATTTAAGAAAAATAGCATTGCTAACAGGAATAGCCTCTCTGTCTTTTTCTTTTTTGGTGAAAAGGAATAACTGCATTGAAATGAATGAGAATAAATCAAAGGAAAAGGCTGTGTTTGGCTTGCTTGGGATGCTTACTGGCAGGGGATGGATTTCTCTCAACACTCGTCTGCTGTGTTCGATAAGATAGATTTGAATTGCAGGAGAAGAAAAATAAACGGAAGAATATTGATGTATGATGGCAGCCAAACAGGGCTTTAGTTTGACACCTAAATTATAAAGAAAAAATGGCAAAGAAATTAATTAAAATCCAGCACTATGACACACAAGGTAAAAGTAAATAAAAATAATAAATAGAAGTAGGCAAAGGGAAGCAGGGCGCCGCATAGTAAATGCTTTTTTTCTTTCTCACGCATGTCGGTTACAAAATCCGACCCCATCTTTGTTTTCTTTCTCCTCAATTCCCAGTGCCACCTTGCTGATATCATCACGTCCCACTTAAACGGCCTTCGTTTATTACGCTGTGTCGTTTACCGCCATCTCCATCGAGGCCCACACGTGCGCCAATAAATTCCCCGCATGCAAGTTACTGGGCCCCTATAATAAGTCATAGCTTTATTATTTTTATATTTATATATTTATTTAATTTCATTTTATATAATTTAATTATTAAATTTTATAATAAAATTATGAGTTTTATATAAAAGAAGATAGTAAATATAAATTTTTAATTAATTATGAGAATTTTATTATTTTAATAATTTTATTTTTATAATATAAAATTTATACTATTAAATTTTATAAATTAAGTTTACTTAACAAATCTCAAAATTTATATAAAAACATACAAATATTAGGGAAGATTGGATTACAAGAGTAGACTTTTCCTAATTACAATCCTCTTCTTAATTTTCAACCCGTTTGCTGTCTTGGATTTTAACGCCGTAATGTCCATTTTCTTTAGTTGAAACTAGGAGGTGTCGACCATTTTTTCGTGAGTAATGATAATAATATAAAGTCATTTTATATATTTCTAATATATATATATTTTTATTTTTTTATTTTTTTTTCAAAATTTAAATTATTTTTTTTATTTTTATTTAATTATATTTATTTTGTATCTATCCACTTTATATTATTATTATTTTTCTTTTTGGATGAGATTAAATATATTTAGAATCAAATATTAAATATATAATATGCTTTAAAATAATTTAAGATGTAACTTAATTTTATTGTGACAACTTTTTAAAATTTTATATAGTTTTTTTATAGAGGAATTCTTATTTTGTATAATAAATTTTCACAAAATTTATATTATCATATACAACGTAGAAACATTTTCTATTCAATATATATCTCAGTTTCGCAAATTTTATTCCAAACAAAACACTTACAATATTAGAAAACGAAAGAAAAGTCCAATTTATGTCTTTTAAGAACAAAAATACCTATATAGAAGTTCGATCAAGACTCGGAATGAGCTTAAGAGTGAAACTAATAACATTACTTATAAGACTTCTGGCATTTTACTTGTTTTTTACAATCATTACCATACCTTTAAACTTTATTAAAATTTGATTGAAAATTAATAAAATATATAGTTAGATTCATTAGAATTATTAAAAAATGTTATTCCCATTTTACAATTTTCAAATATTATTTATAATTACGGTATATTGAGTTATTGAATTTTATATAATTTAATATTTAAATATTATATTATAAAAATTAAATAAAAATAAAATTATAAGAATAACATGATCACATAAAAATTTAATATTATGGCCATCAATGTAAGCTCAATTATCAATCAAAATGAAAATAGTCAATTGATTCACACATCCTTATCCTCACATAATATCTTTATTTAATAATTATAATTTAATATATTAAATTTAAGATGGTAAATTATAAGATCCAATTAACCTCCTTTATTACGAGTATTATGTAAGAAACTGATGGGGAGATGAAAATTCTCCGAATGAAAAACGATTACAATAAACAATATAGATAGATTTAGAAGTGAGTAAGAATCGAAAACTTTCCAATTTAAAAATTTTCAATGTCAATATTTCACCGTTTACTTTTATGAAGAATTCCAGATAGGATTATTCTGGTGCAACTTTCATTTTTTGTTAACTCGATGGCTATTAAAAATTATCAAATAAAAATTCAGTGAAAGAAAATACACAATATTTTAATTTATAAAATACAAAACCTTGGAACTATATATCCTATGCCCTAGGGAGTCCTGCCATCCCCTAATTAAGCTATGAAAAATTTCACTTATATCATAAAATAATTTAAAAACTTTTAATTTGAACGTTTTAAACTTTAAAAATTTCGTTTATACCATACAAAATTAAAAAAAATCTAAATTCAAAGTGCTGAATTTTGTGAATTTTTATATATAACTTGAACTTTTCAAATAACATTTTATATATTTTAATTAAAATTTGTTTAAGAGTCTTGTTATGGTATCATTTTTTAATTATCTTATATTGTATTTAGTTATATTATAAAAAAAAAGTAATTAGTTACGTCGTTCATCTGTATACTGAATACAAAAAAAGTAAGTAGAAAAGGACGTATTGAGTTCAAAAAAAAAAAGAGAGGAAGTATTGTAACATAGGGAACTTTTTTTAAATTCTCATAATCTTTTAAAATTATAAAATGAATACTACTTCTTTATTGTGTGCAGTTTACACCAATGAACAGGCAACTTCATCTTTATGGCACTTAGTACATTATTCCCTTATAAATAGGGGGTTGAAGGGTGAATTAAGCCCACAACTTTGAGTTTGTATGCTGACTTCCTGAGCTCCGACAAGATTACTGCAGCCTTCAATTTCTTTTGGGCAGCTCCTCTGAATCTGCGACTTCATCCCAATTTCTCCTTGTAAGGTGCCTACACATTTATCATTCTGTTTCTCTATCACAGTCTTGCACATCCATAACACATGTATGGTTCTCCCGTCCTCCTTACCAATTTTGATTGTCATACTCAATTTTTCCCTTCATAAGCTTGAAGGGGTCATTGCATGGCCATGGCCGGCTAGGAAAAGTAGGATTCTCGATGATCATTTCTCAATATTGATTCACATCTGAAAATCTCTTGAGCCACACATATAATTTCTATCTATTTATTTATTTTTGTTTACAGGCTAAAAATGGATCCCTCTGTTTCTAAGCAGGAAAACGGTGGAATTTGAGGTAATTTTATGCATTCAGTCAAGTAAATTCAAAGCTCATTACTTGAGATTGATGAATCTCTCCATTCCCTTCATCATTAGTGTCATTTTATAAGGTAATAAAAAGAGAAAAACGACGTCAACGGTCTTTGCAGCATGGCCCATTTTTTTCTTTTTTTGTGCAAGATTCTAAAATTTCGACGTCGTTTGGCGTCGTGGTGCGGTGACAGTGACACAGTCTCACCCCTAGGCACCAGGCAAATTTGTAAAATGGTCAAGAGTAAGAGATTAAGACTGCGCGCGCGTGGGCGCAACGCAAGCGGGGACAGGGAGATCAGATGGGGCCCGTGGGTATAATCCGCGATCGATCTATGATGTATCGGGCTGTTGACTTTCTGATCTGATGGGACCCAACCAAACAGGACCCATCGAGAGTTTAAGATGGTAATGGCGAAGACAATGTTTTGGTGAGATTGTCTGAAACCGGGTCAAGGTTTCGTTTGTGGTAGTTCACTTCTCCCGTTCAGTCTCTCGACTCCCCTCACCACTCCCCGGGGCTCAGTCCTTCTCAGCTATGTAATTTCATTTTTTATTTATTATCTGGGTATGATCGGAGATTTTCCAACAACCACGTCATTAATTTTTGTATTCTAGCTGAGGATGAGGTGTGCGAAAAAAAAGTCAAAGGGTACTTTGCTTCAGGTTTATGTACGAGCACCGTGTGGTCCCCATTCCGCGGGGAATATTTGTCTAGGACACCAGCTTGCGGTTTTTTGGACATTACCCAATTAATCACTAGGTGTAACTGCTTCATTAGGACTCTGCATGTCGAAGAAACCAAAAACTAATATTTACTTTACCAATTTTTGGAATTAAAAAATACGAGGAATTAATGAAACATAAGTCAAACTTTTTTTTAATTAATTCTATATATTTGTTTATCCTTCTGACAAAGAACTTACATGTGTGATACATTGTTTTTTAATAATTTTGGTAAACGATAAAGCGGCGACGTGATCCTAAAGCAGATGGATTTGATGATGGAGTTTGCGAGTCTGGACTTTGATGTTGAGTTCGATGAAGTGAACATTTTCGAAGGCATAGCTACGCCATCACCTACTGACAGTCTAAACTTCGGATTAGAATTACCTGAGGCTGAGCTTAACTTGCCGGACGTGGGAATCTCACTCTCTCTCTCAAATAGAATGCTTTTTTTTCGTTGATCTTGATCATGATTGTGTTGGCTGGAGCAGGATCAGCAACCAGATCAGCCGCTATGGTGGCAGGAGCAGGACCGACCCGAGGCGGAGCCTGAACTTGAACCTGAGACAGCGCATGCTAAAACTGAAGCTAACCGGGAAGAACCTGAGGCTGCAACTCCTGCCCCAGCAGAGATCCCAGTAAGCATTCATTTATTTTTCTTCGATTTTTCTATTTATCCAACTCCAATATCTCTTGTTCATTCTCTACATATATATATGTTTCAAGCGTCAAAATTCAAAAGCGTTTCTGACATATCTAACTTTCCTTAAGTACTCTTGCCATTTGCCCAACCCCTGATTTGTTACATTCATATAAACTGTCTAGATATCTACAATGACAGCGGCGACCATCTTGGTAGCTTTTCCTTTTCTTAATTTATTTTTTGGCAATTTTAATTGATAATATAAGCAATGATCTTGGCATTTACAATCTGGTGATCACAAAACTACGCTCTGTATTATCACTGTTGAGGTTGAGGTGTTGCCGGAAGCCGAGGCTAATGAAAACGAGGCTCAAGCCACTAGGGGTTCTTCTGACCTTTCCGATCATTCAGCGGCCTCATCAGTTGTCGCTGACACTGCTCCAAATCTGCTACCCCAATTATCAGTCTCTTCAAATCCATTACTCAATGATGTGCATTCAAACCATGGTTCGTTATCAGTGGTAATCACTCGTGATCTTTCTAAGCATTTTGCATTGTAATAATTAATAACCTGCCTTTATAGTTTTCCGCATTTTTCTTTCATATTTACCGTATAATAAGATGTAAATAATTGCTGCTCTATTTTATATACTAGTTCTTTTGATTTTTATTATTTATTTTTCAAAAGGGCATGCTTAATTCTTATCTAAAGTGACGTACTAAATTCCACAAAATATGTGAGACATAATGTCATTAAACTAAAGTAAGATTGAATATCTATAGAGTTCTACAATTCAGCTTGTAAAATAAATAAATTTCATAATTCAGATTTCAACTTCTATCAAATACATTATTTCTTCAAGCATCTCTTTCATTGTTTGTAATATATTGATCAATGAAAGTTAATAACGTGCACTATTAACTCTGTAACACTCCTTGCCAAAAAAAAAAATTCTATATAACACAATTCTTTCACATCAACTATTAAGAATTAGGCAAGTGTAAGGGATTTAGAGAGATTCATATTTTTTATTTTAGAGATATTAAAATAAGTTAGGCGTGTCACACCCTACTTAAAAAATTAATAAATTTATATTTTTTTAACTCATTAATATTGCAAATTGTCTTACCCTATTTCTTTTAATTTATGACTTATAACAGGTCAAAATAAGATAAGGTGGGCTAGCATATTTATGTATAAAAATACATTGATGTACTAAGTTAGTTTGTCCTACCAAAAAGGCAAGATTAGTATTTTTTTAACCTAATAAAAAAATAGGTTAATCTATTCTATCCCGTTTAATTATAGGTTGGGCCGAATTGGCTTGCTCTAAATTCTCTACCCACTATTAACTCTATATAATACTATTGTTCACATCCACTATTAATTAAGAATTATGACAGTATTAGGCATGGGGAGATCTATCTTTTCCATTGAAACACTCACTATTTTTTTTTTTTTTTTAAAAAAAGTGCCTAGTGGAATGGAGTAGGATGAGAAAGAAGCCAGGATTTCGAGATTCAAAGTTCCTTCCTTATGTAATTGGTACCAATAGCCAATGATTGATTTGTAGTCCAATGGTGGTCTGAATTCACAGTTAGAACTATATAGCTAACACTTACTCAAGTTGGTACAAATGTAGGTATTCGATTTCTTAAGTATGCTGTATTGAATTAGGTGTAGGTTGTGTGTATAAAAAAAAATTATTTGTAAGAGAATTACTTATTTCGATAATCTCTTAACTATTAATTAAGAAAATATCCTGTAGCAATTCTAATAAAAAAAAAAGAAGAACTATATGGCTAATATGCTTTTTCACGAATCTAGCAATTAATTGTTAATCAATAGCATAATAATAGGTAAAAAAAAAGAGTACCTTTTAAAGTTATCAAAATTATCAACAAGGGGTTGATTCAAGTGGTCGTTGGCGTGATTCAACTCTGATCGAGGCAAAGGTTCCATATGTCCTTCGACCACTAGTGTAACCTAGCTACTTTATTTATGCACAATTTGGAGCATATGCACATTAAAAGAAGTTTAATATAGTTTGGAGCATTTACACAATAAAACAAGTTTAATATAGTAATACATAAATTCAGAAGAAAATTTAAGAAGCTTGAGAGCATATTCGACAAATTAGTCGAATTCATTTGCCGAGACAAAAAAAAGAACCAAAACTCTTGTATTTTCAGTATTGTTGCCAGTATCATGTTTGGTGTGTTGAATTGCATAATCTGATTACTAGCTCGTAATCTCATATGATGATTGGCTTCTCTTTTGTTTGATCATATGATTGGAAGGGATTGGTTTCACAGGGAGAACCTTCAACGTTTCGGGCCCTGCAATGGTCCCGACCATATCAGTCGTCTTATGCTAATCAGCTTGCTCAGCCTCAAAATGAGAATTTGCATCTGTAGGTTCCTCTAGTCACTTTTATGAACATTATGAATTGTTGTTATTAAGATGTTCAGGAGTATTTACTACATACTCTGGTTGTTTTAGGTTTCAAGGTTCGGGCATGATTAATGAGACCAGCGTAAACCAAACCTTGAATGGAATTAATCACCATCCATCTTTGTACCCACATCTATGCTTGCAAAACAGAGTAAGTACAACCAAATAAAGATACATATTCTTCAACAACTAAGGATGCCCTGCAGGTACTATGTTTTTGAGCCATGTTGACATTGTTGTCTATCATAATCAGGCAAATGCAGGAGCAGGGCTGAGTACCGGATTTCCAAATCCAAGAGAATTGTTGGATAGCCAAAGGAACGATTTACTTACCCGTCAAAATCACCATATTACTACCCGGCACAAGACGTGGGATTCAGTTTGGTAAGTGACTTGAAATCCTCGTCCACTGGGATCGATGTTTTCATTTTGTAACTTTATGCTGCGTTGATAATGGTGCTCATGCAAATATGATTTATGAACTTTTTGCCCCCAACTACATGCAGCATGGCGCCTTACTGTTCATAGATGTATATAAATCATGTTAGTTATCACCTGAATTCTATGATTATTTTGGGCAAATACCCCTGCCAGATATACATGAGTCACTTAAAAATATCGTTACTAAATTGGCATACTTACCTTTCCGTGTAACCTAGCCTGAATTACTTGTAGTTAAAAGGCCAGTGCATTAATCATTTGATATCTGTTATTCAGGCCAAAGCAGTTCATTTCTCTGCAGCCCCCAGTTAGCCGTGCCCCTGGAATGCAAAGGATTTTTGATCTACAATATAGCATGCAGCCTCTCCACCCTATCTATCCTACGTAACTGTTCCATTTTCTGCTTTTGTTAATTAATTTTCTTTATCATCATCACCTTGGATAGGTGACAAGTTCACAACTCAATAAATCAGCGTACTACAACAGTAGAGTTTTTCATATTTTGTTAGGCCCGAGCCATACTCGCGTCTTCCCCCTGGTTTTGCTGCAAAACCAACAAATTCATGTGATCGTCAACATTGTTATAGGCCCCTTCTGCCGCCGCCACCTGAGCCTGCTGTTCCTTCTTTGTATTCACTCTTTCAAATTTTCTTAATTGGGTTGATTATCTAAGCCTCCTCCTTTTGCTACTGAAAGGTCTTGTTTATTTTCTCAATATAGGCCTGTCTCCGCTAATTATCATCCACAGCCTACCCAAATGGGAATGATATACAATTCCTTTGGAGCTGGATTTTCAATGCCTTCTAGGTATTATCAAATGATTCACTTTACATTATTCCTTTTTATTACACTCCTTTTTTGAACATCACACGATTTATTTATGTCAAATAGTTTATCTCGTTGTAGGTATCCCCAACTTTATGATCGCCACAATAATCATCTTCAATCTGAAATCATGATGCATAATCCTTTATGCCAGCAAGCTTTTGGCTCTCCGCAACTCTCTGGGTATGCAGCCTGCACCAATAACTGTTACCCTGTAGCACTTCTATATTCAATCTTTATGGAGTGCTTAAAACAAGATCATCATTAAACTCTAACCTTCAAATTCATTTTCAAACATAGGTCGGTGCGGGTTTCAGATTACAGAAATGAATGCAATCCACTGCTGAGTTCTCCTTCTGTACCGAGCCGGAGCTCCATGTCTCATGCACCTACCAACCCATCAAGGTTTTCAATTTCCCAGACCCTTAGCTCTGGGTGGAATAAGGCACCAGAAGCAACTAGTTCGCTATCGCTTAGCTCCATGGCTGCTGAAACTTCAGGTCTCACAAGGTGTTTGATATTTCCCTCAAGGACATTTCCTTCGTCTAAGACAGCTATAAGTTTATGATAGTGATTTAATTACATTTTGTTGGTAATCTCATTCACTATTTGTTTCTCAATTTAGGCCTCAAAATGTTCAGCTGCAGAGGGAGGCCCCTGCTTCCGTAAGCACGATGGCAACAAAACTTATCAGAGGGAAATTTCCCGAATCTTCTTCGGCTTCGAGGTATTATACGTGAAACCATATGTGATCTTGTAAGTTTCATTAAATGGACTCTGATTTGATACTTCATATTTTTGCTAGTTACATCTGGTTTAATCGTCTGCAGGATGACCGAGGAACTTCTGAAACTGCTGAACGAGAGTGCTAAACAAAATGCCACTACCTCTGGCCCTCGCGCTGATGCTCAGCATCACCAAATTCAGCATATTAGCTCAAGAAATGAAAAAGTAAAAATCTTCCATGAATTCATTTCTTCTCAGGAAACGATGAAAATAAAAATACTCACATTTTGAGTTGAAACTTTTGTGGTCTATATTGCCAACAGGAAATTTGGACTCACGATGATGATAAGGAACTGAAAGGGGATGGACTTCACTCAGAATCTGGGAAGCTAAGAGAGGTACTTCGGGGTTAAACACAGGAGCTGTTATTCTAAAGAATAAAAGGAAAATTATTGTATATGGTGCTTACATGATGGCTGGAGGTCTTGTTACTTACGTACATAATATATTGGCTACTTATTATTTAACAAATAAGGTTTTAATGACCTTATCGTGGCTGCAGGGAGAAAAGACACCCCGTCTTTGTTGTCCCACTAAAGGGCTTGAAGTAGGAGAATCATCTTCGTCAAGTAAACGTCAAAAGGTACCCTAATTTTTGGCTGGGATCATTTATTTCGTTTGATTTTAATTGTTTTTTTCAAGTAATGATATAGGTATAGAGTACAGACGAAAATTTTTTTCACAATTTTACTTTTTTTCTCTCTCTTCTTAGAAAATTTATATCTAAACAAAAAAAAAACATATACTCTCCCTACATACTAATCACATTTTCCGTTTTTTTTATCTACCGCTAATTTCTATGTATGAAACCCAGAATGAGACTTTTTGTGTATTTACTTTGTTTTGACTAGGTGGGGAAGGATCCAGCGGGAGCAGAGAGGGCTGAGACATTTACTCATTCCCAAGGGGATTTGAATTGGGAAAATGATAAGAAGGAAGATGAGAAAGCCAACCCCACAATTCGTCCTGCTCTTAGGTTGTTTTCCAGTTTCAGTGCTCAATAAAACCAATTCTCCGCTGCTCCTTCTTATGATGAACCATTAGTTGTACATTTATCAAAATTTGGGTGCAGCAGAATTAAAATATTTTGTTCTGAATTTTCAGGAAAGTTCTGAGCTCTATCTATGACCCACAATTTGAGGGAATAGGTCTTCCAATTGACCCGCATCTTAGATTGTTTGATACAAAAAGGTAATTAAAATTACCCAGTTCTTTTAAATTTGACCAATTGAAATTTACAAAAAAAAATTTATTTTTAAAAGTTTAAATTGTTAAATATATTAAATTTTAAATTAAATTATAAAATTTAACACAATTCAGTAAGCCTTGTTTTGGTATCTTTCCGTGAAAAAGCATTTCCTTAAAATTATATGCTTCGAAGTTTGAACTAATCCCTTTTTCTTTGTTGGGTTCATTTTCCCACTTGCTTATATAAAGAAATAGAGGACATTGCCTAATTAGAGAGTGACATCTTACATACCATACGTTTGCATGATTAAAGAAATTACATTATGTCTCACCAAAAAAAAAAAATGAAATTACATTATGAGCCAAATTCCATTTTGAGCAAAATTCTTTGAGGTTTGCGACAATAATGGTGTTGTCCTTATGCAGAGAAATGATAGTTGCATTGCAGAGTCAAGTGCCCAAAAATCTCGGCGGCTTATAGAGTCAGCTTAAGTTTTTTCATGGTCGCCAGCGTTCAATTCCTGAACATTGGGCTGTTCCGCTGGGTTACTTTCTGAAGAGGCTTTCCCGAGATGGTTTAGCTGAACCAGTGTTCTGGGCGTTTGGCCTTTTTTATTAATATAAAAACAGGACAGAACCATGCTAGTTTTTCGGGTCTTATGTTGAACTGTCGCCGATTGGTTGGCACCAGCAGCTCACAGACATGTACATGGCTTACTGGTCTTCCATACTCCTCCAAATGGTTGTGGCTAGTTTCCTTTTAGATATGTAATGGGGATTGCTTAACCGAGACTTATGCGACTGTAGCTTGTTCGTTGCCTTCCTTTATTTCCAAAAAAAATTCTTCTAATAATATGGCTACTTAAGATTTAGATATAAAGTAAAATATACGTGAATAATTATTTTAAAAAATTAATATAAATTATATTAAATTTATAAAATATTATTTATTTTATTATATTTTATAATAATTTATCACCGGTGCTTCAAATGTCTGCGTTGTGCTAAAAAGTTGATCTCCACCACCGGTGTATTCTAATTGTAGAAACATTGTATATCTAAAATCATGAGACAATGATGGAAATATGCGGCCAAGTCCTGAAATTAACCTTGCAAGGACAAGTCACTACAAACCTATTGACAGCAAGAAATGAGCATGGGCTATGCACCTCAAGGTAAGGAATAATGCTTACACCAAAAAATAAAATGAATACGGAATCTGAGCAACACAACTATGCAATCATTTAACCCCCAGCATTGAGAAATAAAACAACCTTCACAACCATGAAAGATAAAATTACGATATGAGGGTATCAACAGTTGCAGAATCAAGCACAACAAATGTCAATGGCTACCATAATAACTCTAGTTCGTGCATGCTTCAACAGGTACAGATAAGGAACCACTGAGATGTCATCAGCTTGTTGAAGAAAGTTCCCACAGTCCTGGCAACATTGATGACAATCAAAATGGCTGCCTAACATTAAAATTAGATAATCTTTATCTTGAAAAGAGTAAAAACCAATATTAAAAGCACGAACTGTAAATATCCGATGGGAAAAGGGGGCAGAGCAAACTCTTATGAAAAAAAAAAGCCAATCTTATTAATGTCTCCATTTATTCAATGAATAAACAACATTGAGAATCAGTTTGGTATTCCACTAGGACAAAGGCAACCTGCCTTTTAAGATCTGAACATTACAGCTTATGCACTGGACTTACAAATTTGTTTGTGATTAATGCGCTCTACATCACTATTTTCTAAGCAATATCGTGCCCTTCTTAGCACACAAAAATTAAAGCAAACCTCTTCTAATTATTTTAATTTTGAAGACAAAGATTTCTCTTGTTCACTTATTTTCAAATTGAAAATTCAGTAATTTATGCTAACAATTACAAATTAGTTATTCAAGGAATGTTCTTTTTTCATCGTTTTAATGCTAAAAAATGATTACTTAACACATAGCCCAACATGTAACTCAGCTAAACTATAAAACCACAACAACTATCATAGAAAACTATCTCTACGCTTGTTGATAAATACACTGCAATGCCAAACAGATGTTTGGTTGTCAGGTTACATATCAAAGTCATGATACCAGAAGATAACTTCTCCACACCAGTTTCAAAATGCTTATATAAGATTTTGGCAAGCTTATATCAACAATATCTCAAGCTGAGTTAGCAAGGGCTGCAACTAAAAGTCAAACACAGAATAGAATATTAATGTACTCACAGACTATGCTAAAAAGCTAAAAATAACAGAGGATGCGAAAATTTTTTGATAATATATGGTAGATAACAGATCATAACCCTTCAAATAGAGTCCGCAAACTTCTAAGTAAAATAAATCCAAACTAGCCATATATACAATTATCTTTTTTTCTTTGGGTTCATTTTTCCTTTGCCCAAGGCCGAGAATTTATGTCTCAGTTAGATTACCACAAAAGCAGATTTTGATTAAATAGTTGTGTTACAAGCATTAGAAATCCCATGAGGGGATATTAAACAAAAGCCTGAATAAGTAATATAAAGGAAAAGCCTTCAACAGAAAAAAGAGTTTACGGGAAACTCAAAAGCAACCTCAATATCGTGTGTTATCAAACACCCATGGCTCATACTGAAACAGCTCCCGACCATTCATCTGGACTGTTCCTGCCACGATATCCTCTGCACGTTTTCTTGCTGCTTCAGCTTTTCTGGCTGATGTTGCAGCATCCTGTGAAAAGTAACATGCATCTTATCAATTTGGAGACCATGTAAAGGGCTATACTAGTGATTTTATTTTTACCCACAATGGAACAGAAGTCCTTGTGAACAACTAACTTAAAAGTGCTAGGGTATGTTTGACAGAAATTCTCAGAATCCTTGGCCAATTCAATAACCCAGCAAATGAATAGAAATTCCCAATTAAAATAAATGACTTGCCAGGTAATTGCTCATTTATAATTTCAACATAGTGAAATTCCTATGCAGTTTAGGGCTGCAGACAAACTCTTTTCAATATAAGTTAATTCCTAGTGCACAATATGTTATGTAACAAATAAAACCATGAGGAATTCGACTTCTGCGTTAAAACATTCTCTGTCCTTGGATCTTTCTTTCTTTTTTCCTCTTTTACATCTTTTCTTACATGCAAGTCCTGAATCATCAAATGACTTAGTTTAGAACCCATCATCTACTTTAAAGCCCGTCATCTCCTTTAAAGCCTTCTGCTTTAGAGGGAATTAAAAAGCTACCAGAACCAAATATCACTGGCATGAGCCAACACATCTCACAGAAAAGTGTTGTAATATAGGAGGCTTAATTAGCACAAACATGTTAAACTATTGTAAGCGTTAATAATCTTACGTCCAGCCGATCAAGCCCTTAGTCAGTTAGGCTCAGGTTCAGCACCTTGACAATTCTGGGAAGCTGTATTTTTCAGATGCAACCACTGATCCTCAATCATCGAAAACAAGTTCAAGAAACAGAACTGCAAAACCTTCTTGTTTCTTTCCAGTGTTCAAAGCATACTTTTAACCCTAGAACCTCTATGGGGAAAAGAAAGCTAACTATGTTTTGTGTTCTAAACACCACACATGCTTGAACGGTGTTAGGCCTCTAAAAATTACCCCATGCAACTTTAATATATTTTTTTCTCCTGATTATCCCCTAGCACAAATATTTTAAAAGCAGAGATAAGTTTCAATCTGAGCAACGACCAAACTAGTGATTTCACATTCTTATTATCACCAAGTATTCTCTCTCACTTTCCACATCATCTCCTCTAACCGTTTTAAATTTCGTTCTGATCAGGTTTACAAATAATGCATAAAATAACGAAAGGGAACTATAAGTCATTAATTCACTCAATAAAAATCGAATATTTCACATAATTAAAGTAATTTCTGAGGTTTTGATTTTTAAATAGATTATAGACGGAAAACGTACTAAAAAGCATTGGAAATGTGAGCCCTAATACGATAAACAGAAAAATACGCGAAATCCCCGATCGCGTTGTAGGGAAAGTGATTGCAAGATAATATGAGAAAGGATTAAGGAGGTTCAGGGAAGAGAGGTACCTTCTGGCGCTTCCAGGATAGGAACTGGGCCTCTGTAATGGGATTCGGCCTTGGTCTCTGATCTCCCTGTTTCTCTTGTACTTCAGTTTCTGCCCCCATCGTTTTCTTTTCCACCAGCTAGTATAGAAGAGAAGATTCCAAGGAATCAGCTCGTCTAAGAGATGAAGACGATGGTAATCAATGAACTCTTACCACAAGCGCTGACCGTGCCACCGCTAGGCCCTCGACGATGTGTAGTTTAAGGTGCTGTTATATTGGTAAATATAGCAAAATGAACTTAACTCATGGGTCAAGTCCGTCTTACCTTACATAGGGATGGATTGAGATATATATAGCACATTTAAATATAGGTAAATTAATCTATTTTATTTTGACATAAAAGATTAAGTTGATGTAAGATAAGTTAATTTATAAATTTTTGACTATAATCTTAAAATAAATAAAATTTAATTTTTTAATTTTTTATTACATTTTTATTATAAAATTTATATTAATTATTAAAATATTATTTATTATTTATTATTAAATTAATAATTATTATATTTAAAATTAGATAATTAAATTAATATTATTTTTATAATTATTATACATATTTAATTTATTAATTAAGAATGACATAATTTACAATTATGTTATTTAAAAAATATTTAAAATTTTTATTTATAATTATTATTTGAAATATAATAATTTATTATTTTAAAATTAAAATTTATATTTATGATTATTTTTTTATAAATTTTAAATAATTTTTTTTAATTAAACGAATTAACTCGCATAGCCTACAAAGGTCAAAACTAGTTAAAATTTTTTTAATTCACAATTATATAACCGGCCTATTTTATCCTAATTAATAGCGAGTCACAATAAATTAAAATGAATTAGGACAGACATACTAATCAAGAGAGGAGTTCTCGGTCTTCTCAACATTGGCCATGGATAAGGAACGAGGCATGGCGAGACTAATAGAGTTGATTTAGGCTTGGAACAGCATAACTGTATAATCTGTGACTGGCAAATAGAATTGCACGATACTTCTACAACTGACAAATGGGATGAAAATTTATTTCAACATTATTTTTCATGTAACATCTTTCTCGTAATAATTTGTGGGTTGATTTAATTTTTATGAATTTTATAATTTAATATATAAAATTTAAGAATTTAAATTTTATAAAATAAAATTTATATTTTTTATGCAAATCAATTACCATGGTATTATCTATTTGCAATTATTAAAACAGCTCGAGTCATGACCCCTTCAAAGTTAGGCCCCTAATCCCGACTCGCACCTAGTATTTCTCATACAATACATGGCAATTAAGTTACAATTTAGTAGATTTTATTTTTAAAAAAAAAACTTACGATCTCTTATAAATTATTTAAACTATTCAGATTACACCCAATAACTTATAAAGTGATTTTACATACATTATATGATGACAGTACAAATATTATCTCTTTCTAATTTGTATTTATTTTCCTTTCTCATCAAAACTATAAATATGACAATATAATATTACACATGGTTTATGGATTTAAATACGCAACCATGCGCTAAGCATTTTACAACCCCAAGATACAAAAAGTCCTAAACACTTAAGGTATGCGTTTATGGGGTAGGGAATTTTGAAGACACGCAAGCCTCTACGGCTTCACCAACGGTGAGGAAGATCCATTGTTTCCCGATTTTATCCACGAAGTGTACCAGTTTAAGCTTGTGAATTACCAGCCACCTTGGGTTCACCATAGCCAACTGCAGCAAGAAACAGCACATCTTAGATAGAGCTTAATTACTTATTTAGCAATGCAGCATTAAATATCATATTCATGGTGGACTCACTTGTACACCACGCGAAAGCAACCTCGTGTGGAGTTCCTCCAGTGCCAGAATCCCCGAAGTATCAACGTTCATCAGGTCTATTATTAAGAAAAATGCAGTAAAATCATTCTTTAAGATCATTGTAATTGTTGTAAGTATGTTTTGCAATAGCTGTACCAAAAAAAAAAAAAAGTATGCTTTGCAATAGACTCTTTTTAGAAGACATAAGACGAGGACTCACTGGTCATGTCCAAAACTACAGCTTGGACTCTTCCCTTGGCCGTTTCTTTGAGGTCGTCATCTTCTGTTGTGACCCATTTTAGTATTCTGGAACATGAGAACAAAGTCAGAGTTTTTTTTTTCCCCAAATCAATTTGCACTATATTTATAGCTTTCTCTCTGTGATCTCTGAAACATTAATTTGGAAAGTGCTTGCCTTTCTCTGACAAAATTAGCATTTGCAAAGCAAAGAGAGCCAGAGCTTATGCGAATAACCAAGATGCCAGGAGTGCTTATGGCCATGGGATATTGACTAACATCGCAGAAGGCTTCTGTTCTTGGAACTCTACCTAGAACTTCTATCCCCGGCCGAATTGATTGCATAAGTATCTTTGCAAACGAGATTGATACCTGCATTGAATCCAAACAAACGTTTTAATCACTGATTGTATGTCATTTACTCTTTTATCTATTCATTGATGAGAAACATTTATCTGATATTCTTCAGGAGAATAGGGAGTGCTACAAAATAATAATCTTTTGCAAAGATAGAGTTGGGATTTTTTTTTTTTTGGGAGACTGAGACTACACATGTCACTATATAATGTTGGATGATTGGTACACACAAAAAGGAGGCGGAGTTGTTTTTGTAAATTTAAAATATTTTAAAGCCGCTTCAAAAATTTAAAACTATTTTTTATGAGATATAGATATATTATATTAGAGGTTATTTGAAAATTTGTAAAACTATTATAGATTATATGTAAAATTTTACAAATTTAGGGGCGAGACTAAAAATTTTTTAAATTTTCTATAATATATATAAGGTTTTTTAATGTTTAGAAGACTTCTAATTAATTCCGCTACTAATATTTTTTATGAATAAGTATGATTGTTGTCTTAATTGTTCTACTTCAAATTTATTTAGTAATAACCTAAAATGATAATTTTACTGTCATACCATATCATTCAGAATCAGTGATTATGACTGGTCTAAAACAAGTTAGAATTGATAAGTAACATTCATAACAGTGCAATAAAAAAAAATACAAGAAAATACAATTGTGCAGATCCATGGATCTGGCGCCCTATAAATAAGTTACTGACCTGCATATGTTATTATATTTAGGCAATGATATTCCCATGTCAAATTTCTACAATACACAGTATTTGTAATTCCGGCACAGTGTTACAAATGTGTGAAGCTTGCACAGGAACCAGCCATTGTGCAAGAATTATGGTAGAAAAAGTGGTGTGTGAAAGAATTGACATGGCCACATGGGAAAAGCATTGTTTTTAAGACGACAAAAATTAAGTGGCTGTCAAAACTCTTGCAGGGTATGGATATAACTATGGGGGTTCCTTCGCATTGTACTGGTGTCAGGTAACCCTCTCTCCTTTGTCTTACTGTCACCCCTAAATCGCTATATTATTGAATGTGCAATACATGGAAAAAGGCCAATAACTTACTGCAACGAGAAGACCAATCTCTACTGATGCAAACAACACGCCAAGGAATGCTCCAGCACAAGCAAGGAAGTCTAATTTGTCAACTTTCCAGATATAACAAGCTTCACTTATGTCAAATAGTCCAGGAAGTGCTGAGAGGATGATAGAAGCTAGTATAGCCACAGGAGTGTAGTACAAGAGCCTTGTAAATAGTTCCAGTGAAAGAAGCACAGTAATGGCCATCACAATGTTTGATACTGGTGTTTGACATCCTGCACTAAAATTTACTGCAGTCCTTGAGAAAGAACCTGCAAATTTTGGGCAGGAAATTACTAAAACAAATTTCAACACTATAAATAGCCTTTTAGCTATGTAAACGCGGTTTTCAGGAGTAGTGCGTAAAAGAGGCAAGAATTACAGATCAATTGCACAATTATAAGCAAAAGAAGTCACCTGTTGCCACATAGCATGAAGATAAGGATCCTGCAATGTTCATGAAACCCATTGCTAACATTTCCTTGTTCCCATCAAGATGGTATCCCTTAATGGAAGCAAAAGACCGACCGACAGCTATTGCTTCCTGAATCAATATTCATTTAGGTTGCAATGAGTAATAACTCAGAATTGAGGGGATAAAACGAAGATACAATTTGGCCAAAAAATAGGAAAGGAATTTACATACAGTGAGAGCGATAACAGCAGCAATTAGTCCAATTTTAGCTGCTTGTCCAACATGTTGATTATGGAATTGTAACTGGTGAACTGAACTTGGATTGAGGCCTCCTTTGACGTGTCTTATTATATTAACCCCATGTTTATCAGCTTTTGTCAAATACACAATTAACGTTGAGAGTATAACAGATAAAAGAGGAGAGATGGCTGGCAACCAGAAAAGCTTTCTGTTTCTTCTTCCCTGAGATGATACAAATTATCAGTATTGCAAGTTAAGCTGAGATAATGTACTGATAGAATGTGAATTCCAGGAACTTCGTTACTTACAATAAACCGGGTAATTAGAATGAAAATCAGGAATGAACAACCCAGGACAAAGTTCAGAGGGTACCACTGTCAATAAAGAAGCAAAGATGTTATCAAATATATAATCGAGTCTTATTATTCTCACAAAGTGAATTCTAGTAATTATTCACTTAAAAATTTTTAAACTAATAAATTTATTATATTTCACTAACTACGTTATATGATCTTACAAATCTAATAACTCCCATCAAAAGAGCACTTCCCTGTCAATTTATGAGTGAGCAACCGTAAAATGCTTCCCTAACTGAAATTTTCCTGAGCATGGATCTAATAAAACTTACTTTTTCTCCAGAAGTAAGTTGTTGGTGGAGCGACTTGCAAACAGACTCCAAGACCGATACTGCATCAGTTTTATTGGTAAAGTGGCTAATACCCAGCAAACCCTTGAGTTGCTGAAGACCAATAACGACGGCTGCACCTGCCATGAATCCAACTAGAGCAGCATGTGATAGAAAATCCACAAGAAAACCCAACCTGCAAATGTTGGGTAATGAACTACTCAGTTAATAAGGAAAACTGCAGATCTACAAGAAATTTTGATTACAGCTGTGAAAATCACCTAAAAATTCCAAATGCAGCTTGAAAGATTCCAGTAAAGAAGGTCACAGTTAAAACAAGATTTCTGTAGGCAACCGGACTAGCAACAGGATCTTCCACTTTCTGGATCAGGGAGGATAGCAGCAATGATACTACAGCTACAGGTCCAATTGCAATTTCTCTTGAGCTCCCCATCAGGGCATAGATAAGAGGAGGAATAACACTGGTATCTGAATGCAAGAGAACCAAAGTTGAAATTTTGAAAGAGAGGAAATTTGCATCAAATAAATGTTGAAACTGTACTTACACAGGCCATATTGAGTGTCAAGTCTTGCTAAATTAGCATATCCTATGCTCTGCAAGATTCAAAAGAAAAAAAAAAGATCAAGTGAAAAAAACAAATGGGGAATGTAGTGTGCCAATTTCTCCTGCACTCCTCTGAAAATGGAAGTAAAGTTTATGAATACCTGAGGTATGCTCAGGCTGGCAAGAGTTAAACCAGCTAACAAATCATCTTTAAACACGGAGACTTTGTAATTTCTGAACCAAATAAGGATTGGAAACAAACTTCGCAAGAATGAAAGAACATGTCTATGGCAAGTTTTCTTCTTGGATGAGAGAAACTTGTTCCCAGGAGGCAAGATAGTCCCCTTGACTGAATTAAATAGCTTCTTCCATAGAGGTGGTGGGTTGGGAGCATTAAGCACCCATTGTGACCTCTCTGTCTGACCTGCAGCATCCTCAAGATGAAGGTGCCCCTGCTCTCTCATGCTGGATGCTTCAGTTGGCACCGAACCCATGGTTGTTTGAAGTGTTTGGGTGAACTCTTCAAGACCAGTACTTAATGTACATTCATGTCAATCAAATACCACCCCCACCACTGTACTTGATGAGTAAATTTGTTAGGATGATTGCTTGAAAGGGACTGCAGTATGCTCTAAAGGAAGCCTCTGCAGTATAATTGTGGCACCACTCTGAATGGTTAATGTCAAAAGTTGGGCCTTGCTGATCCTGAGTATAAATCCTGTCTTTATATGGACCTTCCATTAGTGAGCACCTATTCCTAGTAAGAGCGTAGCTTAAAGTATTTATGCAAAACCCATTTCTTACATCACTTTGCAAGACTCATATTATTTAAATGGAAGGTGAGTAACATCAATTATTAAGCTGCTATATAATTAAGCTAACTATTATTACCGCAATATTAAACGAATTTTATGTGGTTTTGAACCAATCATGCTTTTATAGTTATCAAGACAGCAATATTAAAATAAAATTTCGTATGAATTTTAACCAATAATTGATGTCGAGTCAACGTGAGATTCATATCATACGCAAGCCAAGTTTTTGTACGAAATAATGCAAAGGAAATTATCCATAATAATATAAGCATTTTGTTTCCATTTTTTTTAAACTTTGGGCATGATTTTTACCAGTTTCAGCGCATATTCTTAGTTGGTATAATCATATGAACTATATAGATTTAGATATTTTAAAATAAAGAGTACACATTATAAAATAAAATATAAATAAACAATTATTAATAAAAAAAATTAATAATAAAAATTATTATAAAATACAAATAAATAAATAATAATTCATAAATTAAAATAATTTATATTATTTATTTTTTAATTAATAATTATTTATTTATAATTTATTTTATAAAATATATTTTTCACTTTAAAAAATCTCACTCTATCAAAATATATCGTCGCATCATTCGGGCTCGTTAGAACGCAATAGAAGTGCTTAATAGGTGCAATAAGCCCAATCTGACGTTTAAATTGGATTTATGACTTTGCTTTTACAAAATTATAAGTGTCAGTTTAAGTGAAAAAAGAAAAGAGATAATGAGATGTTGACCTGATGGTCATAACCACTAATATAAAAATTGAATGGTCAAACTATTTTGTTTTTTTTTTGACAAAAGGAGTCAAAATTTTACATCAAAAAAATAAAGAATATATAAAAAGATTATACTCAACATCAAGATCAAACTTGCTTCCCAAAGTTGAGAGGTAAACTCAAATGTCGATGAGCTATAAGGAGGCTAGCAGTGAACTATTCTTCGCTTTAATTTGCCGACTTTGTATGTAAGAACCAAGCTATTACGTTTGCAGCCTAGAAGAGGAAAACAAAAGCATCTAGGCTACAGAAGATCCTTTGTAATAAATGTTTAGTCTCAAATGCTACGCAGAAGGTACCAATGTGTTTAGTTAGACATTTCCTCCGTGTCTTCGAACATGATGCTTTCTGGTTACTCCTATGCTCGTGGCGCATGATTTCAGCGACTCTTTGCTTGTTTGGTCCTTATACTCATCAAAATTAATACATACTATTAAATTTATTAAATTTTATACATTAATTTATGAAATTTAATTAATTTAATAAATATATTTCATAATAACCTTTATAAAAAATTAAATTTAATTAAATTATAAAATTTAATAAATTTTACAATTTATTTTAAATTTTGTGAATAATTAGCGACCTCAGTTGTTGATGTGCAAAACCAATTTTATGATAATAGACACAGGAGCACTAACATATTCGATCAACTTCTGAATTCCAAAGACAAGTAGTGTAGCTACTTGCTGAGGCACGTAAGGTCTGAATTAATTTGAACAATAAAGCGTAAGAATTGCATGGACCACTTTATGCTTGAATTACAGCATTGTGGTCCTTGGATAGCGAACTGTCTGGATGTGGATTGTGGAGTCATCAAAATCCAAGTTTAGAGAAGAAGGACTTTGATGAAAACCCATGAAATTGGGTGCGTATTTGGTAATGTCATGTGCACAGCACAACACCGTGTGTGGATGTGGATTACATGAGCCTGCCACCACTTGAGTTTGAAAGCACATATGTATGGAGGAGGTTGGGGTTAGGTCTTTGTGGCATCTCCCTTATATGGTCTTTTTTTTTTTTTTTAGTGAAGGATATATGGTCCTTCATAATTTGGTTAAATTATATCACTTCTGTTATCTGTATAAATTAAATTTGATTAAAATTATTTATTTAAAAATTTTTAAAAATTAAATATATTAAATTTATAAATTAAATTATAAAAATCACAATGTTAAAAACTTAAAAAAAAAAGATAAATTTTTATAGCCATATAGTACAGTTACTTTTTTCAAACTATAATATTCTGATTTTTTTATGGGTCGTGAAAAGACGCATCAACATCACAACCCGTCAACTTTACAGGCCGGCCCACTATCTAACCTATGACCACAAAGTCGTATTTGACCTTTTCCCACGTTCTCCTTGTAGCCCTTCCTGTCTTATGAGTTGAAAGCCACATGTTCTCCTTCGTTAGACGGCAACCTCGGGTGGCTTCGTAAGCCCACTCTTCTCATATCTAAACCAGAAAATATCCAGAACCCGCTTCCTTATATATAAAAATATTAATTAATCAAAAGAATTTACAGTATGTAGGAACGATGGAAACTAGGCAGGGCTGTGAAGGAATGATAAATGACAAATTTATAATATCATATTATTCAAGTTCTTCTTTATTTGATAAAAAATGATAAATTATTTAATATATATTAAATTTAAATTTAAAATTTCTTTACAAAAATCTCAAAATAACGAGGGAGGACAGAAGTTTACAACTTGAGCCATGATTGGCATTTTGGAATTTGCGGGGCTACGGGTATGATAAGGCCATAAAATTCAAAGATGCCTTGCCGTGGAAATGATGGCAGCTTTAGTGGAAGACAACTTTTTAAGTAACTTGGTTAGGTCTCTTTTGCATAGCAATACCCAACCTAACTAGCTGTTGATTCTGACCGCAATGTGGGGCAGATCCAGCACTAAAATTGTGTCAATCAAAGTACAAAAAGCCTGCATTGCTTTTTCTTTTTAGTCATACTATTGTCTTTAGTAAAAATTGCATAAAAAATTATATCAACATTATAATTTTAAAAATATTATATAATATTTTAAAAAAAATATAAAAAAATTATATTAAAACTACGTAAAAATACATAATTCTATCATTTTTCTCACTTTTTCCCCTTACGCGAACTCATGAGCACGACTCAATATATTTGCTTGGTTTTCGATGAAAAATATTACGACAATGTCATTTTATTTATATTTATTAATGTGAATAAAATAAAAAATATTAAAAATTAAATAAATAATTAAATAAATTATTATTATTATTATAAATAAAATTATAAATATAAAAATAAAAAAAATAAAAATATTAATTTCCGATTGATCAATCGCCCGTACCTTTGTCGAAACAAAGAAAAGAAAAGACTGACGCTTCATCATAGCTTTGGATAGTACTTTTAAAAATTTAATAATATAATTAATTTTATATAATAAAATTAATTTTAGTACGTTGTTGTAAATTTTGAAACCCACATACAATGCATTTAGCTGACTAAATTGTTGTATATATTCTCATTTCATGATGTGCCTTAGTTGCTATATATATATATATATTCTTATTTCATATTTCAAGAAATTTAATTTATAAAAATAAAAGTATTCCAAATACAGAAACTATTGTCCCTCCATATGCCATCGTTATTACCAATAATTGTCTTGTTCTTAGCCGAGAGAAATTGCATATCCAGGAAAATTGAATCATTTTCTTTTTGAGTAGGGCAAATGAAGATACTGCTTTGCGTACTCAATTAGTGCCTTGGATACACGAGCAGAGTGAGAGACAAGAAATACTAATTAATGCACTAAATATCAGATAAAAAAGTTAAGTAATGCTATGAGGTTACAATTGTATTTATTAGCAGTAACCCCATTAATTCATAGTTGTAAAATACGATCATTTTGATTCAATTATATGTCTGTAGTCAACCAATCATCATATAAGCTACATGTATAATTGAACGATGTAACTCTACATAAAATTGTTACTGTAAAAATTTAGATGATGATAAATCATAATAACATTTATTATTAATATTTATTAATGTTGTTGTTTCAATTTAATTATGTGAAATTTTAATTCCATCATAATAGACGCGAGTTCAAAAAATAATAAAACTTCCCTACAATTAGTATTACCTCTTAATAAAAAAAAACTAATATATAAAAAATTCTTTTATACTTTTATTCTGAAATAAAATTTTTTATGCTTTTAATTATAATAATTAACTTATTAAATTTTGAAATTAAAAGAATTTATCATTCTGTTAGTTATTTAAATTCCCAACAAACTTCCACTCTCAGTGTTCCACCAAATCCAAACACTCTTCATCTCGTTGACTGTCCGTTCGGGCAGTTAACTTGGCGATGAAACGGCCGAGGAAAAGCATTTGTATGTGGTCATTGTCAGAGATGCTTTTCCATGGCAAAATATTGTTAAACAAAAAATAAACAGTTCAAAAAATGAACTCTTCATCTGGGAAGGGTGGGGGCTGGTGAGAGAGAGGCAAGGGAAAGGAAAAAGATAAACTTACTGAATCGTTTTTTCTTATAACCTCTCTGAATTACCTCACAGAAACCTTTTCAGTAGTCTTTTTATATTTCTGCTTCTTTAGTTAATGTTTCATAAATGTATAAGTCGGTCATAATTCCCCTCCCTCTTCACTCTTCTTGTTTAATGGATTATATTGCAGGAGAGAGAAGTTAGAACAAAAATGGTTTGGTGGGACACTGTGGGTGGAAGTTTGTTAGGAATTTAAATGGTTAACTCATAGAATAGATAAATTATTTTAATTTTATAATGTAATGGGTTAATTATTATAATTGAAAGTATAAAAAAAATTTTACTTTAAAAGAAAAGTATAAGAAAATTTTTTATATTTTAAGTTTAGAAAAAATCAGTTTGTCCAACTTTATAAGTATTAGAAAATATTATAATAATAGCAATAATAATTAACTTTTAATATTATAATTCTCAAATGATTACCCTCTTACCAATATTAGGTTTAGCCAAAATAGTAATGGAACTAATGATAAGAAGTAAAAAACTGACTCATCGTAAATTAGTGGACTATAGTATAAGAAATTGCTTTCGGGCCAACCGATTCCCAGTCTACATCAGAGATTACCCTCTTACCAATATTAAGGGACTTTAGTATAAAAAATTACTATTACTATTACTGATAGTAATAGTAACTGCAAATCTTTTTTGATTTTATTACTGGTTTTTGGGTTGTATAAAAACTTGTTTATGCGTCTTGATAAGAACACAGAGTGTTTGGACAGAGTGAAGGAAAAGGTGTTGGCAATTGAAAGAAAATTTCCTTAAATAGCACTAAAAGATGCATTGCCTGCCACCTTATCGTTGCTCAGAGTGATAGAATCCTATTCTTGTTCCTATTGCAAACTAAGAAAAGGATAAATATTTGAAAATCATGAATTGAAACTCGGAAAAGACAAACCGTAAGTCCTTGGGGTAGATGCAACCATTTTAGTGTATAATCTGCTTAATTTAATTTCTCATCAAAGTTTGTCGTTTGGCACACGACTTAGGACTTAGCTTGATCATCAGACATTATTCCGTCCGAACATTGCATCACCCATGTAGTCAGCTCTCCAACTAAATCATTTGGACTTCAATCCTTATTATTATATATTCCCACAAGTCGCTTTAACAAATGCCTCAACAACAATTAATAATCAAACACCATAATCCATTAAGAAAAGCATGCGTATCGGTCATTACGTATGATTTAATGGTAAGGGTTTTAGTAATATTGTAAGAGAATTTTAATTTAATTGTTTATAAAAGTAAAAAAAAAAGATTATTGCATGCATATATGATATAAGACTGATAATAATGACGCCCAATGTATTATCTAAAATAAAATAAAATAATAATTGCAACGCCAATCAAATGGATATATTTTTTAATTGAGCGGAATAATTAATTCATTAACACTATTGAAACGTGGCAATGATTTTTTTTTTTTTTTAATTTTTGGCGATGAGGTATGAGGAAGAAGATGGTCATGTGGCCGATTGGTGATGAGGTCGATCATTCAAGAGAGAGAGTGAGGCATGAATGCATTGATGGAGCCTGAGGTACTTCAATTTTGGTGGGAATGGAACAAATCGAAGAGTAGTCAGGCGTGAGATGAAATCTATGAAGAAGAATTTGGAAGAAAAGTTTAAGATTATAGGTTTCCACGAATTTCTTTTTTTTTTTTGAAACTCAACCTCACTTAAATATAATCATCTCTGTCTATTTTTTTTAATCCAAATTAACACTTGATTTAACCCGATCCATTTTATTTATTTATTTTTTTAATCACGGGTTGATTCAATTTTAAACCACCCACCCCTACTTGTATATAAAGGTAAAAATGAGTTGAATCAACTTACAAGGAGTACATAATTTGATTTGTTAATTGATTTAATAAGTCGAACTCATTAACCAAATAAACAATACATAAGCCAACATTTTTTTTTTTTGGTTAACATAAGCCAACATTTTAACTCATTTAAAACATGAGCTCTAGTAGGTGTTTCTCCCATTTAGTTCATGAGTTGACTCAATATATATTATAATATGATTCTAAATTAATTATAATATGTACGCACACAATTTAATATTGGTGTTGGTTGATCAATTATTTTTGCTTTTGAGTTTTCATTAGTTTATATTGTTATAGTTTATATTGATTAAAAATATAATGAATTTGTGATATTAGTTTACTACTTATTGAAGTTTTAGACGTGATATTTGATTAAGCAAGTTTTTTAGTTTATTAAGTTAATTTTGGAATAAATAAGCTTAACCCATATCAGGTTATAACTTATTAAAATTTTACAGTTCATGCATGCGAGCTATTGAATCAAGTCAAATTGCTTATAGACTCTCTATGAGTTGAGCTTAAATTAAAAAAATTTAACTTACCATATATATAATCTGAGTCAAAAGCTACATCCAATTTAACTGAGCTAAGTCTGAGCTAACCTCAATTCATTATGTAAGGATGAATCCACTTATATAGAGAGAACAAGTAATGATATATAATATTTTTTTGACAATCTGTCTACAAACTAACATCTTAACAGTAACTGAATTCAATTAGTTTTACTTAATTCTAGTAGAACAGTTAAATTAGAATACTATATGATCACCATATAAAATTATAAAAATAAATTATATAAATTATTGGTGTAAGAGAGATGTCATCTTAAATTTCTTTATCCCTACCGTTGTTTTACACATAACCCGCAAAAGTGAATATTTATAGATTTAATAATGTCATAATGTATAATTATAAGATCAATTAAAAGATATAAATTTGAATATAAATTTAAAATTATAAATTTAATATTTAAATGGTATTGAATGCATTTAATTGCATGGCTTAAATGCATTTAAACACAATATTAGTAATTGGATGCATTTAATTACATGATTTAGATTAGTTTAATTACATAAACAATAAGCACAAATTAAATAATATATTAAATACATCAATAATGTGATTCCAATATATTCATGTAGGCAGATGTGAGGGAATTGGGAGATGGTACAAAAAGTAAGTAAAGCATGATTTATTAAAAAAAAAAGTAAGTAGAGTAAAAATAAGAGCGATGTTATTTTTTTAAATATATAATTATGACAGAAAAAGTAAAATAACAAATTTACCTTTTTTTTTTTACAATCATACCTTTAAAATATTATAAGAGATTATCACCTAACGTTTTCCAAAAATGATTGAAACAACTCATGTGTAACAAGATTTTCGTGCCACTTTTATTTATCCGACCAAAGAAAAGTCAAAGTTTGTAAAGTTTGAATACAATTTCGCATCCCCGCACCCTGAACCTGGCGGTGATAGCGACCAAATTAAGCCCTTTTGACAAGGTCTTACACGTGTGGGGTCTGCCGCAAAAGCCAGAAAAAAGGTTGGACGCAAATTGCAGTATTGACGCACGAGTAAAAAAAAAAAAAAAAATGGGAAACAAGCGAGGTCTTGGGTTGTAGTTCTTGCCTTTTGATTGCCCCCTCACCTACGAGAGACTCTGGCTGCACCGTGATTATCTACCTTCCAGTTTTGATAATATCGACTTCATGATTTCAGTAAACTACCTTAAAAAAGTTTCTTTGGAATCTCATCTATAAAGGCATCGTGGGGCAGTTTGCGTTTTTGTCGTTTTTCCCTATTTGTATTTTTCTTGCTGGGTTTCGTTGTTGGATGTTTGATGCGAACTTTCTCGGCAACCAAACACTTGGTTCCTATTTTCTTGGCGTTCGAGATAAACGGTTATTTAACTAAACCATTTTTACGTGCTGATTCAAGGGATGACACACAGAGAAGGTAATACGCACTCAGTGATGATTATGGATTCATCGAACCTGGACAGTGATTGGGTCTGGTTTCTCTAAGTGCTCCCTGCCCTGATTTTTAGTCTATTGTATTTTTATTTATAGGTTCCCATGTATTCAAATCAATATCGAGTCTTTTCAGACACGAGAACCATTGATTGTGGCGAATGCGAAGCCAAGCTGTAACTGTATCTGGGTACTCTCTTTATGCATATAAAATGCATTTCCTTTTGCTTATTTTGTGCTTTCTCTGTTTTGTTTTATAATTGGGCTTTACTGAAATCTTAACAGGGGGCGAGTTTAAAGTGGATTTCTGAAAAGGAAGGCCTTTTGTGTTGGTGTAATCGAATCGCCCACTTTGAATGGCTTGCGTGAGAAGTATAGGAAAGAAAGGTGAGTTTGGGGTCTATTTTAGACTTTATTCTCCAAACTTATGATTTAGACACTCTTTGTGGCTCATGTGGGGGGCGAGAGTTCATGCTTTGGTTCTGTCTTCTTGTCAAGTAAGGATGAGTTCCATTTTCCTCTCCCTCTCCCCCTATCGTTTTATACTGCTTACAGTAAAAATTAATTCTGTGGAGCGATCTGAGTGAAAAATGCATCAGCATTGTTATTATTACATAGAGTGGTGGGTTAAACTCTCTGATTCTGATCGATTGGACAGTGAAACTGGCTTTTGGCTATTTCAATTCTCGGTTCTTGAAGTTTATTGAGGTTTAGAATTTGATTCCTTTTTGATCTTTTCGATCGGAGAATGACACACTGATTTTTTTATTCCCCTACTGTCTATTACGTTAGATGCTTTTCTTCACTTGTCACCATTTATAGAAATGGCAATATTTTAATAGTATTTTCTCTTGCGGGTCAAACTTTGCAGTTTGCAATCAATTCACCTAAAATTCAAACGGAGTTTTCAGACTATGTCTAGTTATAAGATTTCTTCGTTTAAAGATTTTCATTTGATCAAAATAATCTTGAAATTTGGTTAAAAAAATTTACATGGGCTTCAAACTCGGTTAAAAACTAGTATTTCCAACCATTGGTTGTGATAGACCGAACTTTATTGACTCCATGATCTTTAATGAATCTCAGCAATTGCAGTTTGTCATAAGTTTTAATAACGAACCTAACCCTAGCTCCCAAGTTAAAATCTTCTCATACTCTATATATTTCTTGCCCGCCATTATTACGCTTCATACACTTGGTCCAGTGATACTACGATTATGGGATTGATAGATGAGCCCCAGACCCTCAGGTAGTCATAATTCAATGGTTTATTTGGCCGGGATTGAAAATTATGCGTCACTCTCTCATATTTAAATTTTTTAGTCATGCATATATTTGACACGTACTGTATCTGGGTTCACACCTTATTTTGATAAGTTGTCTGTTTCAGCTTGAGAACTTTGACCTGAAGTCCTTGAAGTTATATAAACCAATAAGTTCGCAGCTATCTTCTGCTCAAGAAGGCTTAACCATTCAAATTTTTAGTCAGCATCCGCTCCTTATCATTCAGGTCGGCAGACATTCCTGAATTATTGCCCATAGAAACATGGCTATTCTACTTCTCAAGTTCCATTAGAGTTTCTTATGTACCTGTTTACTTTGGATTGTATACTAGAATTCTAAGCTACATGGTGTGCTTGAATATTCTTGAACTCCAAAACTCCCAAGTTTTAAATGGTCAATGGAGTTGCTTGCAATAGAGATCATCTTCTTTATGTGGTTCAAATCTGCAGTTGAACCTTGTTTCCGTTAATTGTTAACTTGATTGTGACTTCTTCTGCTTACAGGTGAAGGCCGTTGTTGATGCCTTCAATGGGTCGTTCAGCCGATGAAAATCTTGAAACAAAAGAGATGGATGCCATAAGTCCGTCATCTTTACAAGGTCAGGCACCGTACGTGCACAAAGTGGGAATTCCTCCAAGACAGAACCTCTTCAAGGAGTTCCAAGCCACCGTGAAAGAAACATTCTTTGCTGATGATCCTCTACGCTCCTTCAAAGATCAGCCTAAATCCAGGAAGTTAATACTCGGCATTGAGGCCATATTTCCCATACTTAAATGGGCGAGAAGTTACAATCTTACGAAATTAAGAGGGGATCTTATAGCTGGTCTAACTATTGCAAGTCTCTGCATTCCTCAGGTAAATCTGCTTTAAAGATGTTGATTTTGGGCTTCGTGATAAAGAGAAGAATTAGAATCAAAGGATTGCAAATTTCATGTTACTTGTTCCATGCATGTGGTTTTAGTAAAAAACTTGGCTTGAAAAACAGGATATTGGATACGCCAAGCTTGCAAATTTGGCTCCACAGTATGGACTGTGTAAGGCTCTTGTCACTTATCGACATCTCAAGTTGCCTATATTATTATTATTTTGGTACTGAAGTTTTGTTGCTATCTTTTCTTACTTCTTTACAGACTCCAGCTTTGTTCCACCCCTTATTTATGCTGCCATGGGTAGTTCTCGTGATATTGCAATAGGACCAGTGGCCGTGGTCTCTCTGTTGTTAGGGACTTTACTTCGGAATGAGATTGATCCTGTCGCACATGCAACAGAATATCGGCGGCTAGCTTTTACAGCTACTTTTTTTGCAGGGATCACTCAAGCAACTCTTGGGGTTTTCAGGTATGAAGTCTTGACATAATTAGTCTGGAAGAGAATTTTTATTCAAATTTTCATGCCACTAGTGTTTATGGCCTGCATATGTGCTATCAGCTCCTATGAAGGCTTCTAATTACTAATACACCATGATGATCTTCTATATGGTTGGGTTGGATTTGTGATCAGGTTAGGCTTCTTGATTGACTTCCTCTCACATGCTGCTGTTGTCGGTTTTATGGGAGGAGCTGCCATCACAATTGGCCTTCAACAGCTTAAGGGTTTTCTTGGCATTAAAAAGTTCACAAAGAAAACTGATATTGTCTCTGTGATGCATTCAGTATTTTCATCAGCCCATCATGGAGTATGCTTTCTTTTCTCTTTTTATTGCTTGTTATACACTACACATACACACACGCAAATGATCATCAGGTGCTTTAGTTTGAAGCAATCACCACTTAAAAATTGCAGTTGTATATATGCAACCATTGATTGTTTGTATGTAACATCTTGCAGTGGAACTGGCAAACCATAGTCATTAGCACAAGCTTTTTATGTTTTCTTCTGTTCACTAAATACATTGTAAGACAGCCGCATTCTTTTTCACTAGTTATTCCTTACTTTGAACATTAGTATCGAAGCTTATTTTCTCATTATCTCATAATATGGTGATCAGGGAAAGAAGAACAAGAAATTCTTCTGGGTGCCCGCAATCGCCCCATTGATATCTGTTGTGCTGTCTACATTTTTTGTGTACATAACACGTGCAGACAAGCAAGGTGTTGACATTGTAAGTATACATATTGCCCATATCACCCGAAGATATAGCAAACTATAATTGTATATATTTGAGTAAGGATTGTCGTTGGAATTAATAAAATAGTACTAATTGCAGCAGTAGTAACATGGTTTTTATCTGATGATGTGTGAAGGTAGGACACATAGAAAAAGGGATCAATCCTTCATCTGTTAAAAAAATATATTTTAGTGGTGAATACCTTGCAAAAGGTTTCAGAATTGGCATTGTGGCTGGCATGATAGCATTAACAGTGAGTCAATCTTGACATCAATTCCCTCTTATGAAAATCATTTCACCATTGTGCCTATAGATCTAAAATATTTTTTGCTTTATTTTTGGCTAATCAGGAAGCCACAGCAATTGGAAGAACATTTGCTTCTATGAAGGACTATCAACTGGATGGAAACAAAGAAATGGTGGCATTAGGAGCTATGAATGTTGTTGGTTCGATGACTTCCTGCTATGTTGCAACAGGTAAGCTCCAAGACAATCTATGAAGGACTATTATTACTATGGATTTGGATCTTTTCATTTCTCATGCTTGACTTTTTTTGATTTTTTTCTATCTTTTTAATATTACATTTAAATCTAATATATGGTCCCACTTTTCTTTTCATTAATTTTTTTCATCTCTTAGTTTTATTTCTCTCTGTACACCCTAACTTTGAACCCCAACTTTAAGAACCCAAATCCTCCCCACTATGCTATTTTAGCAGTAAAAAATGAATGCTAACATTTCAAAAGAAAAAAAAATGCTGTGCAGATTAATTTGGGCCTGCTCCTAAGTTTAGGTCCATTGTCTAAAATGGTGGAAGCACATAATTAATTATGGATTTAAGTGGGATAGACTAATATGTTTCAATCTCTAATCTATCTTTTTGCTTCTTTCAGGTTCTTTCTCTCGGTCAGCGGTAAATTTCATGGCTGGCTGCGAAACTGCGGTCTCTAATATTGTCATGTCTATCGTTGTCTTCTTGACCCTGCAATTTATCACTCCTCTTTTTAAGTACACTCCAAGTGCCATCCTTGCTGCCATCATCATATCTGCTGTCATCAGCCTCATCGACTATCAGGCAGCAGTTTTGATATGGAAGATTGATAAATTTGATTTTGTTGCTTGCATGGGAGCCTTTCTCGGTGTTGTCTTTTACTCAGTTGAGATTGGACTTTTAATTGCTGTAAGAACCAAGACTCCGCTATCTTATTCTCTACTACGTTGAAGTAGTTAATTTTGACTGGTTTTATTGACTTGGTTGTCGCTATATTTTGTGGCAGGTCTCTATTTCCTTTGCTAAAATCTTACTACAAGTCACAAGGCCACGCACTGCTATCCTGGGGAAGATCCCTAGGACAACTGTGTATAGAAACATCCAACAATACCCAGAAGCCACAAAGGTTCCTGGTGTATTGATTGTAAGAGTTGACTCCGCAATATATTTTTCCAACTCCAATTATGTCAAAGAAAGGTAAAGATGCATGTCCCCTCAGTGTGTACTCTAATGGATTTGAACTTTTATCTGGACTTTTTGATTGGAACAGAATGAACAATTCAATCAGTCTAGGGATTTACTAATAGTAAATCTTTTCCCATCCAAAAACTTGAGGAGAGCAATTATGTGGTTAAAAACTGTCAGGGATCACAAGTTACGCTAAATATTGTAAGGCCATGTTTCAGTTTGAAAAATACAATCAAATGTTGTTAGGAACAATCAGTTTATATTAAATAACCAATAGGAAACACTTAGTTTTCTTATAATTTCCAAATATTCATGCCCATGGGTGTCAACTCTGGTGTTAAATAACAGAATTGGGTTTAGGGTTTGTTCTACGTTCTAAACAATAAAGACATCTTATCATACTACCGTTTTACTTCTGGATGAACTCTTTTTCCTTTGTCTTAAATAAGAAGGTTGAGCCGGTTAGATGGGTAGAATAATTTGATTGATTTTGCCATGGTTCTGTTTGTAGGATTTGTATCTAAATCTTGTAGAATTGTGTGTTTTAATGGCTTAAAAAACACAGTATTTTCCCCATTCTCATCTACATAAGGCTTTTAAAATGATAATTTAAAAAATTTTTCTGATGCTCAAGATCTGTTTTCATGCAGGATTTTGAGATGGCTGATGGATGAGGAAGAACAAGTGAAAGGGGACTACCAAACAAGAATCCAATTTTTGATAGTTGAGATGTCACGTGAGTGTTTACATTTTTCCTTGAGTTTTTTCATTTCCCCCAAGTTAGCACATCATTCTTGGTTGTTTTTGAACTCATTGTTTTGTGTTTGTTGCAGCTGTGACTGACATAGATACCAGTGGCATCCATGCCTTTGAAGAGTTGTTCAGGAGTCTTCAAAAGAGAGATATTCAGGTATAAACAACTCTACTAAGATCCATACATGATATATGCGTAATCTCTTAGAAAACAGTACGATCTATGATTTATGTGCAACAATTATCTTACTCAAGTAGTTCCGTGTATCTACAGCTTGTTCTGGCAAATCCTGGCCCGCTAGTGATAGACAAGCTCGACGCGTCCAATTTTGCAAGTTTGATTGGGGAGGACAGTATCTTCCTCACAGTTGCAGACGCTGTAGCGTACTGTTCTACAAAATTGGATGAGGAACCCTGAACAGACTGAAGATGAGAATTTTCCAAAGGAGAGAAATTAAACTGAGATGCTGAAAACTTAATGATAGAGCAGAAATCGAGTGGGAAGTGATCCGAGGCCGGCAGTTTAGCTAAGCAGTCGATGATGAGGAGCAGTCACGTTTAAAAAGTTGCCATAGGTGGCCCAGTCTGTGTCTCGGATCCTTATCCTAAAAGGGGAAATAAAGAAGGGAAAAATAAGAGAGAGATAAAGGGTTGCGCCTATTGCGCACTCCATTAAACTTTAACGTCACCCTTGTTTTTTTACTGAATTGTCCACCGCATCTAACTCACTAGAATTTTTTGCTTTACATTTGGACGAAATGTCAATAGAAAATAGCGTTTTTTCTACAATGTACCATTAATTACCACTGCATCTCTGTATTATTAAGGAATGTTTTATTCTCTCCTTGAAGAGTATAACTTATTGCTTCGCAAGTGAAACTGCATATCCGTTCCCTCCCCCTCTAGTCTTGTCGAAAGTAAAAGCAACAGTTTTTTTACTTTTGCTCCATTTTAGCAACAGTCATTTTGCCACTACGGGGTATACTTTAAGCAGGCATGATGGAAGACGAGATAGCGCAGATGGGTTCGGTGTTATTTTGGCTTCGGGTGAAATATGAATAGAGTCGCCTAAGACGCCAGATTCATTCAAGCAGACTTCCTGACTCGTGCAAACTAAAAGTAAAAAGTATCCTCCATGTCTGATTCCAGTACTTTAAAAATTAAGACATTCTTTGAGAATTGGACCAAGGTACTTTTCTATATTCTACAATAACGAAATACAATCCTACTGTTTTTTAAAGATTATGATTCTGACGTTCCACATGTATTGATACTAGACAACGTCCAGGTGGCTTGGAATGATATGCACGTGCTGAAAAGCAGTTTCATGGTGAGCGAACCTAAACTAGCACATGCTACAACTTCTAAGATCAATTCTGCAGATTGTCCACGCATTAACAGAATTGGACAGATTATGGTTTAAATGGTTTCATCTGAATTAGTTGTTTTCAGAAGCTTGTGGACATTAAGTGAAATCTCATCCGCCGTTTTGATTCAAGCAAAGACGAAATGACAGGCATTGAAGTTTGCAATTAATGGTGGATTTTGACAGCATTGGCTGGCTGGGTATGGGTGATGCGTTGTGTTTGACCATTGCTTTCTCTAAGATATCTGGAGAGGGATTTGGTATTACTAGCAAATCAACAATTAGAATTTGCAAAGCCAATATCTATTACTTATTCGCGGGGTCAAAAGGTGAAGTTCTTGGTTCTCTAAGTGGAGATGGGATGCCACATTCACCCGATTGTATTCCTTTGGAATTTGAAGTGATGTGGTTCTCTGACTTTGAAATTGGACCTCAGAAGTCAGAGACCAGAAACTTTGCAAAGGGCGTAGAAAAAAAAGACATACGACCACGCATGCCCTGACGGCATCCAATGTCAAGACCCTTCGTCTGTTTGGTCGAAGCGGAATCTGGTTTCGTGTTTTTAACCTTTTGGTTACTATGCATGGTTTCCCGTTCGCTTCATATGCGGGGAACATGAATATCTCTAGTTTTGAACCGTCCAAAGTGTGCTCCTTGGTTGAGATTTGACTTTCACTTCTTGGTGAGATAGACCGATTTGATATGAATAATATTCTTGAACTTCAAGGTAGAGAGTTAAAAAAAAAAAAAAGTTGAATGTTCTCTCTTCAATGCAATATATGCATGCCCCCAACAACCAAATTTGTTTTGGGAATAACTTGAATTAATTTTGATTATCAAAAATTTCACGAATATGTCTCTCGGTGAAAGGATCATTTCTCACCATTTTCATTGAATAAGTAATTTCTTTGATACACCCACTTAAACTAATTTATAAAATTTTTAACATAAAAGTTAAAAAAATTTTGTGCACAACTATTAGAAATTAATATTTATTTGTAATTTTGTAATAATAAATAAAAATTAATCTCTATTTATTATATGTAAAATATTTTTGAGTTATTTGAAGTATAAATAACAAAATCTTATTTATAGAAGCTTCAAGTTCAAATTGTGTAAACAACTTTTGAATGGAACGAAAACAAAGTTATATTACTAGACTCTTGTTTATTGAGAAGGTAACCACATAAAATAATAGTAGTTACATAAACAAAATGAACACGGAAAAGAATTCACAGAATTAACAAAGTGTGCTCCTTTCTGACTATAATGTTAAGTTATTATAATAATATATATCATAAGTTTTGGTCCTAATAATAAATATCATTACGTTTCTTCAATATATATATATACTATTTCTTTTATGAAAACTTTCCACTACAACTTGTACAACTTAAAAAGAGAAAACTTACTCTTACAATTATTTTCTTACATAATCTTTATAATTAAATGTTAAAATGTGTTAATTTTGTAGCATTTCATAAATTTAATAATATAAATATTAAACTTTAATAATTAAATAAAAAAGTATGAAACTGACTTAAAAAAAATGAGAAATAGAGTTATTTGTATAAATGGCACTGCCCTTTCTAATATTTTTTCAGGTGTTAATATTCATATAAATTAAGATTATACAAATTTTGTGTACTTTTTTATATTCTCCCTTTTCCTTTTGTCTTTCTAAAATATTTTAAAAAAATTAGTGTCAAAGACCTGCCAAAAAAAAAAATTTATCTACAAGGATTTTACAATCTTTATTTATTATGTAGGATTAATTTTATTTTATAAAATAAATAAAATTTTATTATAACTAAATTATCTACAATTAAATCAACAAATATTTTCAAATCATAATTCATTTATAATTTAAGAATTAGTTACTATTTTAACATTCATATCTAACTTTGTTTTTAGTGGGGTGCAAATTTTATTAATAATTTCTTCTCCAAATTTTGCTTGTAAAAGTTTGAGAAAGCTATTAGAAACAAACACTTACATAAAGGAGATCAATAATTCCTTTTGAATTTTTATAATAAATTTTTTCAATAAAAAATTTTGTAATAAGATTGATAATTATAACAACATACGATAATGTCTTAAAGATTTCAAAAAGAAAAGATAAAGACTTGGAATCTTTGAACATTTTGATCATAATAAAATTTTATTTATTTTTAAAATAAAATTAATTCTTTATAATAAATTAATATTTTTAAATCTATAAAAATAATTATTAACTTAAATGTGGTTGACATTAATGTTGTCCAACAGTGTTGTATCACTACGTATTCTGACCACCTAAGCCGCACATTTTCCTGCTTTATTGGCCCATAAAAATTGATGAGAAGATCAGAACGGTGCCATAAGAGTTTCGAAAAGAAGATATTAGAAAAATTTGTGAGGGTAACAGGTTCTGGGCCGATAATGGCCTTATGGGCTCTGGCTCGTTAAGAAGCTCGGGTCAAACCTTGAAAACCATGGCCCAGTGCTACATCAGATTAGTGTGATGAATTATCCGACACGTTTGGTGATGCCCTGATTGCTCACTCAATGGCGCACTTCCCTGCTTTCCGCCATCTCCTTCGTCATATAAACTGGTTAACTCCACCAACGGGCTCCGCCATAGCTTTCCTTTTAAAACCTGCTACTACTGGCTCTCACTGTCTTCTTTTCTCCAAACCCGGAAACCCAACCTCCGAAATTCGTAAATCCTACGCCACTTCAAAAGGTCTCACCCCTCATCTCCCTCTAAAAATTTCTCAATCTTCACTTCTTGCTTTTCTCTGTTTTGGGGTCGTTCTTGTTTCTTATTTTACTCTTCTTTGTTCAGATAATTACACGCTGATTCTGAAGAAAGATGAGCGCTTGGCGGAGTCAGTTGGCGCTGCTCTTGAGGTTGGGCATGTTCAGAATACCAGTACAATTGCGGCCATTGTCACATCCTTGTGGGGTCCCCCCGGTGCTGTTGGAATTGTTCGACTTTCGGGGCCTTCTGCGGTGGCTATTGTCGATCGAGTATTTTGACCTGTGAGAAAAAAGAAGAGCAGCTCTGGTTCGTCCACGTGGCAGCCCACCAGCCATGTTGTGGAGTATGGTATGGTGCTCGATTCGGATGGGAATGTGATCGATGAGGTAGAGCTTCTCTTGCTTCCAATCTCAGTAATTTAGGTATTGGTTGGCTTTCTCTGAGATAAAATTGGCTGACATTTTAGCACTTCGATTTTCAGGTTGGGCTTTTAATCTTATTTGTTGGCAGACAGTGCAGTTAGTTGAAATTTATGGTTTTATTTTGTCTACAGGTTTTAGCAGTACCCATGCTAGCTCCGAGGTCTTACACTAGAGAAGATGTTGTTGAGCTTCAATGTCATGGGAGCTGAACCAGGTTATTAGCTCACTTGATCTTAGAAGTGCTGGCGAGGGCAACGTTATCGTCTTATGACTACTTTTTTTGTGAATAACTAATTACCTGCCAGTTCATGACGTTTTAGAATGCTTAACTATTTTTTCTAAAATTACCTGTTGCCGATAGTTTACGGCAATGCAAAAAACTTTCAAAAAAGGGTTAATAAAGTAAAACAAGATGCTGTAGTTTGATCATATGATTATAGAACGTGATTAAAGACTTTCTTACTTTGACCTGAAGTTTTTGTGTGATAGAGGTGGCTTTGTATTAAGTATAAATGTGTAACGGAAGTTAAAAGAGTTTGCTCACCTGTAGTCATTGGCTCCATAGCCTTCGTCCCTCAATCCAAGAAGTAAAGAAAACTTAGAGGAAAATTAAAAGTTATAGAGACAAATGTTAAGATTTGCGTACCATTATACATGCAGACTCCCACACAGAGGGAGGACTGGGTTACTAGGTGGCCTGGTTGTGCAGTCCACTCCCTAGCAAAATTCAGATCATACTAATGGCCACATAATATGAGTATGCATTGATATTTGTACACATTGGTGGAAATTTATGCAGAATAAAGCACAATTGTGTGACTCATTACGGTGATGATTTCTTCTTTCAGGTGAATTTACTCTTCGTGCTTTCCTAAATGGCTGGTTAGATCTATCCCAAGCTGAAAATGTTGGAAGACTAATAACAGCCCAATCTGTGGCTGCTGCAGATGCAGCATTGGCAGGAATCCAGGCATGTCTATTTCAGAACTCAACTTTGTATATATTATATCGCTGTGATGATATGCTTGTGCATTACACGAGCTGGGCTTGATGGTACCTTGGGGTATATGATGTTTAAATTATAATTCTTGGCAGCAGAAGCAGTACTGAAATGCCATTTTTTTTTTCTTATATAGGGTGGTTTCTCTTCTCTTGTCAGATCACTGAGAACACAGTGCATTGAGTTGCTCGCTGAGATTGAAGCTTGTTTAGATTTTGGTGATGAAATGCCACCACTAGATTTGGATCTGATTATGGATAAGATACATACCATGGCACAAGATGTTGATAATGCATTGGAGACTGCCAATTATGACAAGCTTCTGCAATCTGGATTACAGGCATGACATAGGATATAGCTTTTTAACATGCTTGCTTCTGTTGAACTGATCATGCTTGCTTTTGTTATATTTTTGGAGCACTGAGACCAATCTTTGTGTTTAAAAGTTTTCATCAAATAAACATATAATAAAAAGGAAAGTTAGCGTGTTTAAAGTACCTTGTCACCTACTATAGGCATATAATGTTGTTCTTTTGACTTTAATAATTGGATCCTGGCCTATCTTTTATATGAATTTCAAATTGTCTGTTTTTGACCATCTAATTGATGAGATTGCTACTACACTTTCATAGGTAGCGATAGTTGGTCGTCCAAATGTTGGGAAATCAAGTCTTCTCAATGCATGGAGCAAGGTATGTTATGGCATTTTACCTATTCAGTAGTATAGTTTGATGTTTTATTCATTTGATAAAATTTTCAGTGTTGCTAAGTTATTTGAGAAAAACACCATTATGCTCATGATTTTTATACTTCGTTAACTTCATAATGTCATATTTATTTGTGCATATGATGCTTCAAAGTTCAAAGTTAATTCCACATGCTCTTACTAGAAGATGATATAAGTGGATTCTAATTGCTACGTGTTCGTTTGCATGCCTTAAATTGCTGAAAGTATTACTAGCACTCTTCAGATTTACTCTTGATAAGTGCTTGGCGGTCATCTCATCATAATTTATTTTGTTAGTGATTATCAGTTTTTGCTAGTGGTCTGGGGCATTGAAATGAATCCTTATCCCCATAGATGAGGAATAAAAGAAAAACATACAAGATTATTTAATGTCTTTGGTGTTGAGAAACTTGATGTGTATGAACTCACATAATTAACAAAAGAGAATGAAAACTTATTGAGTGTGGTGTTTTTGTAGCATACAGAGTGAGAGGGCTATAGTTATTGATATTGCTGGAACCACTAGGGATGTGATTGAAACGAGTGTCAGTGTCAACGGTATTCCTATAACCCTTCTTGATACTGCAGGCATCAGGGATACTGATGACATTGTAGAAAAGATTGGTAAGCCTTTCTTTTTCCTCTGTATAGAGCAAGACATACATAAATGTTCGGTTGCACAATCTTTCACTTGTCCGTAGGGCTTCTGATGTCCTCTGAAATGTGACATTGTAATATCTGCAATTGAAGTATAATAAATTCGCTGATCTGCAATACACGTTTTTTTTAATATATAAATTGGTATTATTTGCATGAAACATTAAACTTCTTGTCTATTGGATATATAGATTTTGCCTGATTTTATTTTTCTATATTTAGATTTATTTTTTAATATCTTATATGCATGCCTATATTTTGCTGTATTTATCTTGTATATTTTTTTCTAGTAAATAGGTGTAGAGAGATCTGAAGCAGTTGCTATGGGTGCTGATTTAATTGTCATGACAGTGAGTGCTGTTGAAGGATGGACTTCTGAAGACACTAAACTTGTAGAAAGGATTCAATCTACTAAGGTTTGATAACAAAATTCACTTTCTCACTTGCTTGTCCTTTCACTCTTAAATGTTTTGTTGGTGTAGATGGAGTCTTTTTTATGTAATCTTGAAAATATTTAAAAGACACAAATGGTAGTATATGAATGTAACTGCTGTACACGCTGCCTAAAACTAGAATACATTGAGTATGTATAGTTCCATAATGTGATATCCGATGTTAAATTGGCAGAACAAACACCTGTACTACAACAGAATTGCAATATTACATCTGATCTCTGTTTTGCAATATTAGGCGAGGCATCTCAAAATGATGCTGGACTTTTTTATTTTCTATTATGCTATCAAATAGATCGAAGATTCATAGTAGTGTCTGATATTATATATCTTTCTGTAACAACGGAGATCAATGGGATCTTCCACCCCAGCAATCCTTGTGATCAACAAGACAGACTGCTCCTTGTGGCGAGATTGAATGGGTCAACATATGTCAAAATTTCTTCAATAAACATGTGTTTGCATGTGCTGTCACTGGTCAAGGATTACAAGACTTGAAGAGGGCAGTGTTAGAGATTGTGGGTTTCAACAGCATTCCCAGTGGGGGACGTAGATGGACTATCAATCAGGTATGCTATCATCATGGCCTTCTCTCTCTCCCTCCGAAATTCTTATCTTTGAAATTTTCATTCTTCTGAAAGGGGGAAAAGGCATCATTAGATTCTAACTTAGACCACTGGGGTCTTTTTCTCATACTTGGTAACATTAGTTTTAACTGCATAACTTTTGCACGTTAAGGGAACATATTATGACGTGTCATTTAATGAAGATTCAGAGACAATGTGAACAACTTCTTCGGACCAAGGAAGCTCTTGCAAGGTTAAAATCATCAATAGAGGAGGAACTACCAATGGATTTTTGGACAATTGATTTGAGGGATGCCGCATTGGCCCTTGGCCAGATAAGTGGAGAAGACAGATCGGAAGAGGTTTTGTCCAACATTTTTGAAAAGTTCTGTATAGGTAAATAGAAGCCACCCAACCATCCGTGATTGATGTTCATTACATTTTTCCGTATTCATCCTTTCAATCATATTCGGTGCTTAATTTCACGTGGGAGATTCTTATTTTTGAGATATTGTTGGTCCCAAGAAAATTTAAAAATCCTTTTTACGATTTAAGTATAATTTAGAAGAATTAAGTAATGACGACTTGTTCTCGCCATGTACTGCGGAGTGTAAGAATGAATGGAACGGATTGTACAGTACAATGGTGACGTTATCAATCAAGATTCAAGAGCTCACACTTCAGCTTGCATTTAAGCTTACAGTTACAGTTACTTTATAGCAAATATCTGGAGCTGGATGGAAAATTAAAATGATAAGACTATTATGTATTAACTATAGTCCACTGCATACCTTTGCTCTTAATGCACTGTTTCATTCTAGTAGGTGAGTTTCAATGGTACCTCCATATCCCAGGCCATTTACCTGGCAAAATGAATCTGTTTGTCATAAAATAAAAATAATAGTGCAGTGTTTCAATCAAGTGAATCTGCTGTTTGCCCGGTGATACTAGGCTTCTTGCTACTTACAATGCGCTAACTCGTGAATTCCGCAAGCAATATCGGTATATTATTAAGTAGTGCGACTGCAAAATGATACAAAGACCATTAAAATTATCAACTACTTAATCAATGTGGATGTAAGGCGATTACGAAATGTTAAGAATCTTATTATTTTTATAATTTTATTTTTATTTTATTTTTTATTTATAATTTAAATTATTAAATTTATTAAATCTTATAAATTATTATATAAGTTTTTTGTGAAAAAATTATGTGAACTTATCATTTTAACAATAAAATGGTTGTCATTTTTATTGAGAAATAGGAGTAAAATAGTTCTGACATGTGGGGGTTGAGATAATTAGAGGCCAACACAATAATATTGCACCAATAATGATAAGTTCTATCCTCTTAGACTTACGCATTTTTTATACATTTATAAAAATGTCAATAAAATACTGGTGTTAGATTGTATAAATTTGTAAAATTTATAAACCACCAATATTCAATTATGACTTATACAAAAGATATAAAAATAAATACATAAATATATTAAAACTCTATTACACAATAGAACAGCGGAAAGCCCATCCAGCAGGCCATTGGACGGCTAATTATCGTGAAGACAACAGAAAAGTCGAATTGAAAGACAACCAAGTGGGACGGCTCCGAAAATAAAAATTAGACCAAGGGATAGTTCCATCAAAGTTAATATACATTCATTCTATACATAAGGCTCATTTGGAGAACAACAATAAGCTGAATACTTTTCCCTGCCAATATGTGCTTCAGAATCAGAAGGGAACTGACCAGAGAAGAGTTAAGGGCAAAAGAGAGAAGAAAGATAGCAAAGCTAAAGGAAGAGGAAGAGAGAAAGAGAAGAGAGCAGAAGGAGAAGGAAAAAAAGAGACAAGCACAGGAAGAGATGAAAAGGAAACAAGAGAAGGAAAAGAAAAGACGTCAAGCGCTGAAGAGGAAAGAAAAAGAAAAGAAAGACAAGCAAAAACACAAGATGAAAGATTGACTCAATGTTCGAATAAGCGGCGCTTCTTGCCGTAGCACGAATGATATTAACATACTTTAGCACTTGAAAACTAACAAAGGTCAGATGCTCATTTTGTACTTCAAACTAACAATAGTCAATGAGTAGTTTATATGTTAACGATATTTATTTGATCAATCACACTCAATTAGTTAATCATCCTAAACTGGAAATATTGTTGCCTGGTTGATTGGCTTGGTTAATTAAAAAACCACTGTCTTCAGGAATCTTAACATTTTCTATGCGTAAATAATCACGAGTTACAAAACTTTAAATACTTATTCAGTTACATGAAGAGAATCAATCAGCCAGCATATGATTAAACAGAACCTACTAACGCTGGTTGTGATCATCCTACTGCATAAGTTACATATCTATCTATAACTAATACGATTTACACTTTGTGTAACAACAATTTCCTAAAGATCATCCACCATTGCCTAATTGAAGGCAAAACTTTATATGAGAAATGCTTCTGCATGAGGCTAAAAACTTGGCCACAAGATTCAACACTTAATTGAAGAAATGAAATGATACTTTTTTTTGTCACGGAAACAGGAAAACCATGGTTCAAAAACAAGTAAGAGGTGCACCTGAAGCACTTATCTTCTAACCAAGTAGCTTACGAAGTTCTTCAGTCAAAGTCACACGGCTAGATGGCTCCAGCTGCACAAGATTCAAACAATCACCTCCGGGTTGCAAGAGCAATAAAGCAAATAACAACTAAAATAAGAAATGGAATATTATTGTTTTACCTTGCTTAGAAGGGCGGCCAGACCCTGAGGTAAAGCTTGTAAATCTAAAACTGAGTCACCAATATTTGTCAATTGAACCAGCACTTTCTTCGCCCGCAATTCCTTTAGTTTATCCTCATAATTCTGAGGATCACCCTTCCATCTGAAGAAAGCTTCATCATCCAACCAAGCATCTTCTCTACCTTTAGCAATATGAGAATTCAAATACCAGTTTCTGATTAAGTCCAGTGCAGACATATGTGACATATGGTCACCAGCTGCATCTCTCACACTGTTGATCAGTAACTGCTCGCCAATTCTCCTATGCAGTCTTTTATAGAAGAAAGAACGGGAGTTACCCCAGTCCAGAACTTCTCTTATAACTCCCTTTGCAGCCATTCTTAATGAAGTATCATGCAGTTCAGCAAATTTGGTTGCTATCTGGGTGTACACAGGCAAAAGCTGCTTCTCGCGGGATTTAATTTGCTGCTGTAGGGAATCAATGGTCCCTAAGGCCCTGTTACTGTTGGCCTCCTGAAGTTTTGCCTTCAGATTTATCAATTGTTGATCAAGTCTACCCATGCACTCCAACAATTCCTTAGTCCTAAATTTGATCTCAATCATCCCTTCTGGCTCAAGGACATTGCCTTTAGCTGTTCGATCAGCATACATTTCAATGTGGTCTGAATTGATTCTACTGTCAACAACAACCCATGCCCCACCGCGAAGTTCAGCCATCATTGGGATATATACAAATATGGGCTGCTTGTACGTTCTAAGGTTCTCCACAATGGTTGATCCAGCCTGAAGAATTCCTTCAAAAAGGTCCCTTTGCCCGCCTGAAAAGCCTCTCCAGTTGGCAAGAATGAAAAGTGGAAGTTCTTCTCTGTTGAAATCCAATATTGCTTGGGCTGTTTTAGTTGCAGAATCAGGAAACCAGACTTGCCCAGCCTGAGGAACCACCCTTTCATGAGAATCAAGCTGGCCTGGATCAGCAGGTATAACTTGCATCACTGTTTGTGTTTCAACAGCAACAATTCCCACAGGGATTCCTCCAAGCTTAGCTCTTCCTGTAACAACTGTCCTTGCCCATCCTTCTAGCGTCTCCACAAAGCTGTCCTTGTCAAAAATGCCCCCAAGCCATCTTCCATTGCCATCCAGAGTACCACAAATGGCAGCACGAGGATCACACGAGTTTTCTGGGTAGTACTCCACTTGCCTTTCTGGAGGATCAAGGGGTTGTACAATGGGAAGCGTACCACCTACATGAGAAGGAATGTAGCTAAGCCACTTCAAAATAGCAGAAACACCTTCGAGATCATCTGAAACTGTAAGATGAACAACACCATTAGTTGCCATGATTTTTGGTCCACCAAGTTGCATGTGAGAGCTGTATACCTCCCGACCAAGAAGTTTGTTTAATGCAGAAAAACCAGTAAGAATTATGGGCTGATCAAGCCTCTGTATGCATCTCATCCCAAGCCTAGCCAGATAAGCCCCAATTCCAACAGTCCTTCCAGTCACATATGTTAAAGTAAAAGTCTCTGTATATGCCCTTGAATATGCGCTGGCAATAGCCCCACTGCCACTTAAGTTTTCAACCCCCAGACCATCCTCTTTCCCAACAATGGAATCTATAATCCATCTCGTTTCTCCACTTTCAAGCTTTAACTCATGCGCTATTACCGATGATCCAATCCGAGCATAATCTTCAGGTGATAAATATACATACTGAAAACCATTCTCTGGGTTAGATTCATCAGACCAACCAACTCTGAAACAGGCTTTGACTTCTTCAGCTACACCTAATCGAGCACCAGAATTTGCTGCTAAATAAATTAAAGGTAATTTTTTAGCACATGCAAGATCAGTTACTGCACGAAAGAATGAATCCTCTCTAGGGCCAAAAGAACCAGCCTTAAAGGTGACATCATTTGCTACAACCAATATCATCCTTCCAGATGGGAACTCAGGAGTGCACATTTCCAAAAACCAAGCTACCATGCCAACATCATTTAGTCCAGGTGGACGCTCAACAGGAACAAGAGGAGTACCCCAACTTCCTTCTTTGTCAGCAAATTTAAGCTCTGTTACTTTTAGAAGAACTTTATCTTTGGCTTTCTGAAATCCTGGGTATTGGATTGCCCATGACTGTTCCAAGGCTGTTTTAAATGCCTGCAAGTAGAATATCTCCTCAGGAAATATGGTTGGCTTGTCTCTGTCGTATGGTTATTAACAAAAGGGGACAAACAAACACAAACACACATACATATATGGCCACACACACAAAGGAAAGAAACCTAAACTTCAATTGAATTCATAAAATCATTGCTTACCAATGGAAAATCGTAGCAGTATGTGGTGCTGTTCTTCCTGGCTGAAAGACGTTTTCGGTCTATAACTCCCAAAGGTTTATAGCTTTCATTCACTGGTAAACCATGAAGAGGACCCTTTACAGTGACTGAACTGTATACCACTTTATGAGTGCTGGTATCCTCCGTTTCTCGGTATATCTGAAAATTATATTGGTTGACAATCAAGTCATGATTTATAAACCAACTTCATTGATAATCATTTCAATACAGAACCAACATATAGCAAACACCAAGAATTTATAGTTTTCCTGTGCAGGCAAAAGGCTATACTTGTCCTTATGTATTATTAAATGCCTTGTATGAAGGACTGTCATTATTGCTTTTTGTTCATTTTGAAATCTGAAGAATTTTCAATTGATAAAGAAGAAAAACATATCGCCTACTCATCATTTTATCTGTATCAAAAGACACGCCTCAGATTTTCAATCCAAATAGCCTTATCAATCAGCCTGCTGAAGAGACTTAACCAGATGAATCGCTGAACTCCAGCAGTGTTTATCATATGCTTCATGATTATACATACTGTGATTGCAATCCAAATTAAATGCTAATTAGAAAATCTCTATTAAATATAGAGAAAAACCTCCTTCATGGATATATAATGATCAATCTTCCAATATACACTATAAGGTTACAGGGTTTACTCTTTAAGTGCTAGTTGATTTCATAATAGGGGCAACACCTAGTCTGTTCTCAAAATCAAACGTTAACTAACAGTTAGTAAAAAGGTCGAGCCATTCACACAAGCTTTCCTTGGAAATTTTCAAATGTATAAACACTTACATGTACAGTGCATGTATGACCAGTCACATTTGTTACAAGGACCCTCCAAGCACCATCTGCGTGTCCAGAGGATGCCATCCAGAGCTTGAATTCCCACTCAATAACACCTAATCTATGCATTCTAACACCAACAGATGAATGGATTTCATGTGCTAGCTCTTCCAAGATTGCCTCAACTGCCGTTTCTTCTTTGCCAGCATCAAGGTCCAGTCTCCTGGAAAAAACATCCCAAGGGTAAGACACAGATAAAAGAATCTTTATCTTATACTAGAAGGATAAATTTGGACACATGAACCCATAATTACTTGGGATAAGGCAGAAGATCATTTATTTGTTGCTCGCGTATGATATAGAGGTACATATGAGCATGTTCAGATTTGACAGTTGCATTGTGTGCATTAAGTTCTAACTCTTCCATTGCAGCCATCAGGGACCTCAAAATGCTCCTTGAAGTATAAGACATAGCTAACAGAACACGAGGTGTTTCTACATTCAGCCCTTGATATGATGAGAATCCTTCATTAGTTGTTGGTTGTCTTACAAGAGTTCGAAGAAACATTCTTTGAATTGGTAGTGGCTTTTGATCTATAACTGTGTACAAATGCCACTGACGATCTCGAGATGGGGTATATTGTATATTCTCATAGGCTTTAAGTTTGTCCTGTATCAAAACATATGTTAACGAATTTTAGACCAAACATATTACATTTGCGTCCCCCCCCCCCCCCCCCTTTCCCCCCAAACAGTCTTCCTTTTCTTCTTTTTCCTATTTTTTTAGTGAAACATGACACCTGAACCACGAAATTACTAACCAATTCAAGATAAATGGATAGGGGAGGTTCCAGATGGCGCAACAAAGGCTCCTCCTCATAACAGAGCTTTTCTGCTGACCAGTGAAAAGAGTGTCTCATAGGGGTTCGCCCTTCATCTCTCTGTATGATACAGCTAATTACTCCAACACCTGCTGCACGTATAGTTGAGCCTACTTCCTGCTCTTTAAGTATTTTCGCTAACTTGTTGATCCTTTCTTGAGCCTGATCCTCATCACCACTGCAAAGCACCACAAAAAGGCTCATCAAGAAGACATCGGAGGTTTTCATCACTAGATCAACTAAAAAAAAAAAAAGTTAGTCCACTTGTCACTTGATATAAGGAAGAAATGAAAACAAAAATCAATCATTTAGTATTGTCTTTTCTCCAATCAAAATCAATAAAGAAGTTGCTGGAACAGTACCTGTCTTGCAGTAAACTCATCTGATTGTTGATTCCCACCAAGGCAATATGCATCATATTTCCATGGTTAAGTGGTTCAGCAGAAACATTTGGAAGTGCTCCATGAAGGTTATGAGTTGCTTCCCTTAATGCAGCAGTGATAGTTGCAGGCAAAAATTGAAGAGATTTGATTATAACCATCACTCCCCATTTCCTTTCACTATATTTCCCTACCAACATTTTATTGGACTTTTGGCCTTCAGTCCCACTCTTCCTGTCAACGTACTCTTCTAAGAACTCCCATGAAGCAATAAGACCAGACCTGTGCCACTGCATCCTGACACTCTCTTTGACAAGATATGGCTGATCACAAATACCAAAAAGTAAGAAAAGCAGGTAATCATCCCCCTCTCCCATATATCTCTTAACAAGGCACTAGAAAGAAGAAGAAGTGTCAAGTAATAGCAGCAAAACCAATATACCTGGTACAGCCTGCGGACATAAGTTTCCACAACCCGCCTTTGAAGGGTGTGATCACTGTGATCAAACAATCCTACGAGGGCATCCTCAACTGCCAAGGGAGCGCTCACAAGGTCCTCCATTCGGTCATTAATAGCACTCTTCCTCTTGGGAGTATCAATATTTTCACCATCCTCAGTGAACATCTCTAGTTCAGAAAGACTTCTAGCAATGCTGGAACGAAGTTCACTCAATTTAGTTTGTTCCAGCAGTTGACTTGCCTTAAGAGCCAACTGCATAAAGATAATAGCATGTCAGGATTCAGCTAAAAATGCTCCAGAGAATTTAACAGTACAGTCTGCAAGGTGACACAGCCAGCAGATAAAGTGAAAGGATATATATTCATATTGCTCTCCAAATAACAGAGACACAATGACTCTTGAAATAGTATGATGAAGAACATAGAATTCTGTATCACACTTTTTTGTAAGGTTGATCAGAATATCTTAGGGCAATGTCCAACCTCTGAATAATTTGTGTGGTTGAGGGCAGAGAAACGGATCAATTGATCTCTGTAGGCAGCAGGATTAGGGTAAACAAGTTGTTCCATTAGTCGCAGTATTAGCTTATTTTTACTCCTGACACCCTGGAATCCAAGAAATGCAATTAAAACAAATGCAGAATAATATTCACACGATATCAAGGAAGCATCATACTCTAGCTGAGCATGTTACAAAAGTTACCTGATGAGAGAGCACTATATCCACCACCTTCAATAGATCTTTCTTATATTGAAGACGGAGACGTTCAATTACATCAGCCTGGACATTAGGGGAAAAAAGAAAGTTACAAAATATTCAGAAAAGCTAAATGATAAAGGAAACACAATTTATGAGTTGCTTAATCAACAGTCATGAACATCACTTTGTTGTAAGATAACCCATCATAAGTATATCAGCATGAAGAGGGCAAATAAAAAATCCTGAAATGTATTGAATATTTTTATGACAGCACTTCAAGATAATACAAGAGAAAGATTTTTAAGTTAGATAAAGAAAGAATGCGAATGATTAATTGGCAGCTCTTAAAGACTTGGAAAAGTAATAAGGACTAAAAATTACTAATCACATTCTTTTATCAGTAGGCCCACCACCCAGAAAGACCAGTCTAGTGAGAAGAAAACCTTAAGGAGGGAATAAGCACAAGTAGCAACAACCCAGAATTACATGATAACCAAGTTCTTCTACCTCAGTCAAGGTCAGAACTGTTTAAACTACACATATAATATCAGTATTAGCAGTTCAATAATTAAACTGACCTGTATGTTATCACTAAATAGTTCTTCAACAGAAAGATACTCTTCAAAAAGGGATTGAACAATTATACGGGCATGGCTCTCTCGCCCACCCTCATAAGACTTCACCAGACTCATTAGAGGTTCAACAAGCCTTTCTTGAGCTCCTTTTTCTTTGTCAGGACAGGAGGAAAGATGCGCCTGTAGTGTAAAGTGCACCCCATGAGTGAACTCACATTAAAGAGGAATAAATCAAAATGAAAAATTCAAGAACAGGAGAAACTCACTTCAAGGATTCCCTTCAGTAATTTGGCTGGAAAGTCAACATTTTGGGAGCTTGAAAGACTTTCAAATGCCTTATACTTTGATTCCAACTGACAAATCACATAGTTTGACACCAGCTCAGGTCACTGTTTGGATGTTAAACCAGAGGGAAAAGCCACAAAGGTGACCCCTTACCTCATTTTTGAGATCTTTGGGAAGACGATTTGCCAGAACAGCCAAGCATTCTTGCCATTGAAGGAAAGGTAATTCAGGACTATCAAGGCAATTGAGCAAATTTTGCATAACCTGAGATTGATGCCAAACTCATAAATAACACAAACAAACAGAAGGACTGACAATAATAATACAAGCCACAAGTCAGGAATCCATGACAGATGAATTAACATGCTAAAAAATATAAACTACTGACAAAATGAAAAACTACTCACTTCATCAATATTATGCTCATAGCCAGCAAGAATCATTCGTGTTGCATTTAAACTTGCAGCACATTTCTGATGAACTTTACCAGAAATTGCGGTAGGAGGACCCAGGACAGGGAAGCTCCCATGGAAAGGTTCTGCTTTTCTAACAGCTGACGGATCATCTAGATCAAGCCTTGCTATAAGTTCACCGGCCTACAAAAGAATGCAACCTTAAGCTCTATTGTAAATGGAATACTTATACTTTCTATGTGCAACACTATATACCTGCATTGCTTGGCCTTCAGACATTTTGAAATGAACAACCCCAGAAGCGGGAGAAAGAAGAGGCATACACATCTTCATGACCTCAACTTCAGCATACGGTGTGTCAGCATCAATGTGACTATCATCCAAAACTAAATATCTCAGAAGCTTGCATGGCGTCTCTGCAACTAACTTTGATGGATCATGATCGTTCTGCAAATGAAAAGGGCTTAGAAAAACACCTCAGCCACAAGAAAAAGGAAATGTGGAACTTTATGGTAAAAATTAACTCAAATCACCTGAAGCAGGCAAGTCCTTCCATCTATTAAAAGGCGAGTTCCAGCCGCTTCTTCTTCTGCATATAGTACATGACTGTTTCCGTCTAGCTGTAAGAAGTAGAAGCCACCATTTAAGCATTCAAGAATCAGTTTTGGACCAAAGGTCCGTCATCAATTTGGCCCATCTTAAAATTTCCTAAGGTATTATGAATAGAATACCGTGAGCATTTGCTAATTACAGAGATAAAATTTTCATCAACTTCGTATGAAATACTAATCTAGGAAACATACAGAAGCTTTGGCACATACATCACTTCCATTATGGTCTACTGTGAACACAGACATGATCTTGAAATCATTATAGAATCAATAAATTACTTATACAGGTGCCTCTCAATTTATTGGCACCAATTAGATAGAGGACTACAAAGAATTTATGCTAAATGAATTTAATCTTATATATCACTTCTCAATTACTAGGAGCCGGATCACTAATTTCCATATTACATAACAAAATAGAAATATGAATGATCATAAATCATGAAATGCTATGACTTTGAATATAAATAGTACCATAAGCAGGAAAAACTAAAAACACATTCACAGAAGTAGTTCAAAGATGCTACTTGCCTGCATCAGCAAGCCTCCATCACGTAAAGTATGTATCTCTGCCTCTATTTCGGATTGATTCATTCCCAATCTATAACTTCCTGGTCCTCCTCTCACCATGTCAATCTAGAATTTTTTTACAGGATATCAATCACATAAATTAATAAGTACTTGTGTTGGCACAAGTCTCCAAAAGTCAGGATATTAGATAAAATTTTCCATCAAGTTGACACATATAACATTGCATACCGTATATTTGCTTCCCTCAATGTTCAACGAGACTTGAGAGTGGACGAGGGATATGTGCTGGGATCATTATAAACTGAAATCAGTATCATTATAAATAACAAGGGAGTTAAATGCAAATCTGAATTAGAAGTTTCTCCCAATTAGACACAATACCTTAGGAGGGATTTGTCCCTTTTCAAGATAGCCAACATAATCTGAAACCAAAGCTGCACTGCTAGTAGAAGCTTTCTGCATTGATTAGGAGAAGTATAGGTCAAGCATTCCACAACACAAAAATTATAAAACCTAAAAATAATAATATAAGGCAAGTGTGTTTACATAGAGTGCCCCTCCAACAACAGAGAGATACCAAGGGGGCCTTTCTGCTCTAACCCGCATTGCAATTCTACTATCCAACCATCCTGTGTGAATTTTGTTTTCTTTGTAGTCTGAAGCCTGAAGCCAAATATTATACTATTGTTAGTTGTGCATTGCTAAAATATTTTACAGTAGATTGTCAGCATGTGACTATCTTACATTCAAAAGATCAATGGTATAATCAACATTGGTGCGGATTTCTCCCCGTATCTGAACCTCCTTCAACCCTAGAACCATATTTGCAATAGCTAAAACCCTAGATTCTCCAAAAGCGAAAACATGGCCTGAGGTACAAAATGAGTTTATCAGAAACTCATAGAAGATAAGTTTTACTAAGGGAATTGTGAACATTCATCAATGTGAGAGAGAGAGAGAGAGAGAGAGAGAGAGAGAGAGAAGCCACTAGCCCTCCACAGTGTGTTAAAAGTCTTGGGGATTCAGAAATTTCCATACCAATGGGACAAGAAAATTTACAGAAACATGAACATGTACATCAAAACCAGTTGCACCTTTATATACCATTCAGAGATATACAATCCTCAATATCCCCTATCAACACTTACATAAATATAACAACCCACAGAAAAAATTGGTACAAACAAAAATTTTCTCCCGGTGGTTTCACACAATGGTGAATTACGGCACTGAACCAACCATTTCCTACATCCTTTTTGGTATAATGATGGCATGAAGGTTCAACCTAAGGCCTAGCAAACTATCCAAATCCATCAATAGTACCCCACTCCAAGTGGCTTACCCTTTTGCTAAATGTACCATTTGCAAAAGGGCATTTTCTGCAATGAATGTTAGTATAGTCAGCCTTATAAAATTAAGTACATGATGCAGCCCAGCACCTTAAACTCCCTATTAACGATTCAACATGATAATTATTATTCGGTATCAGAAGTTCTATTTAATATATGCACATTACCTAATTAATATTACCAACAGAGTGAATATTAATTTCCATCTTTTCAATCCAACCACCAAACACAACTTCACTTCCTAGCTATTGCTCTACTACTGATACGGATTGGGTCATGCATCCCAGGGTAAACCATATATCTTGAAACATGGTAAGGTAAATCCTCATTATCCCTAAAATTCTGTACATACATAAATGAACATGATTGCCTAAAATTTGAAATTGCTCAATCAAAGTTCAAAATGATGTCTGGAGCATTTGAAGATGAGGAAAAATTTGACCATTAAAACCACTGAAAGAAATCAAAGATTCTAAAAGTTGTGCAATCAAAAATCAATACTTACCAAACTGAGAATCTGAAAATTCATGAATTCCTCCTCCAGACTGCAGGCATATAAACAAACAAAATTTAGCCCCTACAAATAGAACTGACACAAATACAAAGAAAAAATAAGACATACCTTAACAGAGAAGTATGCCCACACATTTGGCTTGCTTTTAAAGCTCAGCTCCTTCACAAGATATTAAAACTCGGTATAAGTTAAGGAAAGCAAATAGATGATGCTTGAGATTGCTGTTAGACTCAGAAGCTAACCTGCACTTTCCCACTCGTTGGCTTAAAACCATCATCAGGGTCTTCACTTGTCACTCGCACAGCAACACAATGACCTTTTGGCCTCGTAGATTCTGCTTTGTCAAAATCAAAAGGGGCAGCTAAAACTGAAGTTTTCCTCCAAGCATCATATCCCGCACCATGTTCCACCCCATAGAAACGCCTTATCTCTGTTTATTGAAACACACAGAAAGGATAGCATTACATGTAAACTCAGCAAGCAAACAACAGAAAGTGAGAAAACTTGCAAGAATTTATCCTAAGTTTACCAGGAATTTGCCAGAGGGGGATACCCATGCCAACAGCAACTTGTGCTGCTGGCAGATTTATTTCTGCTATCCATTCAGTAACAGGGTGTTCAACCTATGTCAAAATCAATTGCAGAACAATCAATCATACCAGTGAAAGAATTGTCAAGTACAAAAAAAGATTTAAAACAAAGCTATTGAATGGTAAGAGATACAGCTTGGCATGACTTCAAGCCACAGCAATACTAGCATCCAAACAAAATCTCCAATAATATGGAGAAGAATTCTCCAGGAGTAATTTTGCTAAAATGGCTCTAATTCCATCATAATTTAATGAACATAATCATTGCCAATGGGAAAACTAAATTTAAAAGGAGAATTAATGGAGCTAGAATAGTGAATCTAAAAAGTACTATGTGGACTAAAACGAAGGTTTATATTACAACACCTGCAGTCGAGGATTCAGCTCTAAAAAGTAGTACTCGCCAGTGTCCATACTGTATAGATACTCGACAGTAGCTGCCCCAACATAATTTACACTTTTAGCCAATCTTCTGGCTGCCTGTTCCAGTTTTTTGACAGTCTCTAGAGGTGCTACAGTAATTGGTCCCTCCTCAATAATCTGTTTACAAACGAGTGATTAGACAATTCTTTAGACCACAACAATTTGGTGTGTTAGCAGAAAGAATAATCACACCTTTTGGTGCCTCCTCTGAACACTGCAATCACGGCTGTGCAAAGCTGCAACATTTCCATACTGATCACAAAGTAACTGGACTTCTAAGTGTCGACTCTAATTAGAAACAAAAAAGAGCATCAGAATATGATTGAGAATTCAAGACTCTAAAATCAAGGTCATTCAAATCAAAATCCAGTGCATTGTCTAACCTGGGATGCAACCTTCATTATAAAAATAGGTGAGCCTGGAACTTCACCTTGAACTTGCTTAAACAATGCCCTAACCTCATCATCATTATGAACCTACAATGTCCACATGGCTGTAAGTTTCTAGACTTTGTCAAATAAATCACACATGTAAAGGGTTGACACAGTTCTTCAGCATTATAGTTTTATTTTCAGTTTTCCATTTGAAATTAATTCGACACTCGTGGAAGACATATTTGTTTACAGGATCAGCAGCACAAATTCTATGGATGTAGTCTAAAGTGCTATCCTATTGATCATACACAAAGCAAACCTTTCTTATGCCTTTACCACCACCACCCCAAGATGCCTTGATCATTGCAGGGTAACCTACAACTTGACAAACTGCAATTGCTTCGTCCGTTGTATAAACACATGCTTCCCGGTAAATTTCATCAGGAATAGTAACCATGCAACTCTCAGGAGGAATTTTCACCTGATCGAGCAAACATAACGTTGTAAGGGGGATCATCCCTAGCAGAAGAAAGGCACCATACTAGATCAAAACTTACATGGGAACCACTCCACGGAAGGGTTGGCACTTCTGCTGCTTGAGCAATCAATGATGAACCAATTTTATCTCCCAATGCTGCCATAGATACAGCAGGGGGGCCAAGAAATACAATTCCTTTTGCATTTAATGCATCTGGTAGCTCAGGATTTTCTGATGCATGACCCCACCCAGGCCACACTGCATCGACATGAGTTATTTCGGCCATCTGGGAAGTATATTGCATACAAATTAGTGAAACAATGAACTTACACTAGTTCAATAGAATTTGTTACCACACAAGCAACTGATATATGACTAAAGTGAGCAGAACAAGCTGCAGTAAACTATACAAGAAAGAATAGTATCGAACAGGAACAAAGTATGCAACACCTATTTATCAAATGCATATTGTGTCTTGGGAGCTGGGCATGCATGCTATTTCTTCTCAGCTTCGTAAAAAACCCAAATCCAATTACAGTTCATTAGCCTTCAAGAATAATCTGGAAGTATAATTCCCCTTAAATTTATGACATTAGAATTGATAGCTTTCACAAAAAGCAGGAAAAAAAAAAAAACTTCAAAGAACATGGCATTCTGTATTATTACCAGAAAGAAAAAGAAGTACAAAATCTCATGAAATAAACTGCACGCACCTCTACAATAAGCTGCACGTTGGCATAATTATTGTTATTAGTCCCACCAGGTACTTCCACAAATTGATCAGCCATTCTGATATGTTCTGCATTGATTCTCATGTCCTCTGGAGTAGCCATGGCTACCAATAAGATAGCCTTCTCGGTACCAAAGGTCTCGTAGGCCCAACTCCTAACACTACGTATAAACTTGACAGCTGCCATCCCATTGTTTGCAATTAATATGCTATGAATTGGCTTATTTCCCCCAAGGGCGTGGCAGAATTCATCCACTTCAGATATTGTAGCAGGGTGCCTATTTGGTAGTACACCATTTTTGTATCCATTCCCACGCCCCATGCCAGCCATTGTTCTTCTTCTTCCCTGTGCTTCTTATGTACTGCACAACCAAAAATGGATTACCAGCAGTTCAGAACATTCAATAACTCAAGTAGAAATTGGGAACTTTTTATTTCAATTTATACCGTTTGCCTATAAACAAAATTCTGCACATGTTCTAAATAGTGCTATTCTAATTCTTAATAGGGCCCTTCATAATTGTGGTTCTTTGATAGAATAAAATTTAAGATACAGACGCAATTGAACAAGGGAAAATTCAGCATAACTTTTCTTGACTAAATTGACATGAAATGAAAAAAAAAAAAAAAAAAAGAGAGGTGGGGGTGGTTTCTGGCTGGTCAACCATAGTTGGACTTCTTTTTTTATTTTGGGGGTTGGGTGGGGGCAGCCGGTTTTAGAACTGGACTTCTCATAAAACTCCATTTTTGCAGCATTAAGAACTGTCCGTCATAAGATTAACTCAATTTGGCGAAGCCGACTTCCAGCTCTAAAACTTAAGTAGATAACCAGTCATCCAGAAACTGCAGCTTAAACTTTTATTTATGTGTGCAACCAAACACAGACTAGTACTTAGTCTCTCTCAGATGCGATATCGCCTAAATCATCGATTGCAACCAAAAAAGAAAATAGATACTATCCAATGATAACTAACACCTTTTTAATCAATGAATCCCTCGAAGGCCTCGACGGAGCAATGTGGATTCCCACCTCCATGCTCCAAAACTCAAGAAAGTGCCAACCCCACTTTATAAAAAGAAAATCTTTGGATGTCCCAAAATCGATTTCAAGCAATAGGAGGATAAAGTTCGTTTCTTCTTTAACATTGAGAACTATACTTTGAAGGGAAAAAAAAAGGAAATACATAAGTTGAGCCAAAATATTACAAATACAATCACCCATCTGAGAGAAACAGAGAAGGACGGGAGGAATGGATCACAGACCTTGTGGTAGAGCTAGAGGAATTGAAAAATTTTTAGACGAAATGAAATTGGTTCAATTTGCTAGCATTTTGAGCTTAGAAGAGCAATTATAAATCAAAGTAGCGGCCAGAATGTGTTGGATTGGTACTTGTAAATGGTGATCATGCAGAACCCACCCAGAGTGTGAGCAGTTTAAGGAGTTGCGGTAGGTTTGGTTTGGGTACGAGCTGGGTGGGTATCTCGAGTTGTAACGGCTTTAATGAAGCTGCACGTGGTATCTGCCACTGCCACACCGCTTTTCCCTCTCCACAGTAGAGGTAGTTGTTCCCAGCTACCTCCTTCCCTCTGTCTGCGATCATTGAAGACAAGGACTCAAATCCTTTTATTTTCCCTCCTCACTGTTCTCTGTACCTGCCAAGCTGTATCACATCGACTCTAATTCCAATTGAGATAACGTAATAAAAAAAAGAGCTTAATTTTAAGGGCCGCAAGAAACAAACAAATCTAATGCTAAAAATTAAAAATTATAAAATAAGTAAAAAGAAAATGCACAGATAAAAATTACTCTTTAATATATAAAATATAACTAAATTATTGATTCAAAGCACATCACTTGGGGAACGAATCAATTTTCTAATGTTTGTCTTGCGTGGGCGTTTCTTGACTATGCGTTGGGTGATGTAGCCCACCAACCCTTCTCCTCCCTTGTTTGTAGTAGATGAGTCAAATGTGGAAGCTACAAATGATAAATCAACAACCATCTCTTACTTTTTTTGTCATATTTCTTATGGGATAATAAAATTAGAATCGATATGCAACTGCAACTAATCTTACTTTCCTTTAAGTTTTTGACTTTTTGTTAGTATATTGAGAGTTTGAGAGCAAGACTTCATAGCAGAATGACACTTCTACACACGAGTTGTTATACATGACGGTTAGAAATTTTATCTCGAAGTTAATATGGGGTTATAAATATAATTTCTGCACCACATATCACAATTTCATTAATTGAGTGCATTGCAACGAATGCCTGTAAGAATTTCTCCCCACTAAGAGGGTCAATAATTTATTAAGATAGGGCCTCATAATAACTAATGAGCAAAGGCAAGGGCGATATTAATTTTTGCACGGGGTTGGGTTATGGTTGGGAGTTAGGTCTCTCCATAGCAATCTTACCTTAATTTTTCATAGTCTACTGGCTTTGGTTTTAGCTTTTAATTATTAATAATGGGTCGTGGGACCATGAAAGACTCAGAAAAACAAAATCATTGATGTCTCCGACTTTAAACCACAGGAAGAATGACTCGATTATTTTCTTAAAAAGCTACTGTTTCCAGCATTCAAACATGTTAAGATGTTTCAATTTGTAAGAAATTGCTTACTCCTAATTTCATTTTGTGATGTTTCAATGTGTTAGGTGGAGACTGATGATGACTGGTTCCAGTTTAGCGTGCTATGCCCGTTAGACAGTATTGTTCTAACATAGGACGGACACATGCTGGTTGGCCAAACAGAAATTACCCAAAAACGCAAACTTCGTGGGAAGAAGATTTTGACAACCATGACTGTCGACCAACAATAAAGAATCCTTGTGGAGGTTACCAAGACCCCTTCTTTATGTTAATATCAGGTTTATTCAGTTGATAAAATTTAAAATATTTTATTTATAGGATTTAAATTTTAATTTCTATATTAGCAATCTTTTCTAATAAATCTTCACTTTAAAATTAGATATCCTTATACCCCGGGCTCATCCAATGGACCGAGATATCTGCACAATTCCAATCCAACTGGCCCCATTTTTTTTCTTTTACTCCTAGCTTTGGCTAGTTAGACTATTTGTCTTGCCAAAAGGACGAAGGAAGTGTTGGAACTGATCGACAAGTGCTGAGAATATGATAAACTAGCAGCAAAGGAGGCATGAAAATCTGGCCTCATTGTAGAATTTAATTATGGGTTCTCCACCGCGACAACGAGGACAGATGAAGGAGGTTCCGAGGAAGCATCCACCGAGCTTCGTATCAGGGGAATAGGAACATCACCAAATTCAGACAGCGCAGGTACGAAGATATTGCATTAACTAAAATATTAGCTTTTAATTAGTACAGTGCACAAATTATTATATTATACAAAATTTGCCAGTTGCTACTACATTTAAACTTTGAAGTGATAAGTAGCAGCTGAGATTTTCATGTTTTTATCCTTACCTATGAATATAGATAATGTTTGATGGAATGTCAGTTCAAATTCAATGAATAAGGATATAAATGCTGCAGTCTCCGAAAAACCATTTGTAACATCATAACTCAATTATATAAGAAAAGAAGAAAAATCATGTTACCTGCACAATATGTCAATGTGCCTCTTTAATACTTTGAGGGGACCAAAATCAATTCTAGCAGTAGTCCATGAATGTCTAGTATAAAATATGTACAAATTGAGAATCAATTTTAGAGGCCCAAGATTGATTCCGGTAAAAATAGAATAATTTTACTTTTTCAATGAGAAAATCGATTCTACTTGTATAAAATGTGAATTTATTATTTTATCCTCATTTAATAATATTTAATGATTGATTAAAAATTACTTTTGTTTCTTTTTTTTATCATTTTTACGTTCCAAAATATTTTAGTCATTTTATTTACGTACAATTAATTATTATAAAATTAATTCTAAAATAATATGTTTAATTAAAATTATTTCAAAATATTAAATATTTTTAATTTAATTTATAGTAAAACGGGGTATGCATAACTACTTACTATCTTCACAACTAGTGTGATTTAGATATTTGACAAATTAAGAGTAAGTCTACTCTTACATAAAAGTAACTTAACGCAAATCATTTAAGCAAACGTTAAAATTTGATCTTATCTTTTAGTTTTAAATAAAACTGTTAATGTGAGTGTCACTTTGGATAAGAGAGACGATATTTGTGAGATTTGCATAATTTATTTTAGGTGATAGTAAACTTATTCTTTAAAAAAATGTTTAGAAGTGGAATTTTGAAGAGAACAAAACAGTTACATGAGCGCAATTTTTTTAAAAAAGGTTGCAGGCTATTTTTTTTGTGGTATAAAAATTATTAAATTAAATTTTTTTAACAAATTTTTTTATACATATAATTTCAATTAAATTTAAAATAATAAATTTAAAAAATATAATTATTTATCAATTATATTAAATTTTATTAATTTAAAATTTAAATTTTAAATTTTAGAAGTTACTTCTTATGTTTTTTTTTTCCTATGAGTTCACATTTTAAAACATGCTTAATATGCAACGAAACCTCTCGACAGAATTGCAAACAGAAGGACCCATCAATTGATCAGATTTTTGTAACTGGTGGGCCCATCATGCCATCAGTTTGAATCTGACCGTAAGTGTAGGAATTCGATTGGTTTGCAATTCTTAATCATCGATTTCGTACTATTCAGCATCTTTCGTTGTCCGCTTTTTACGGGTGAAAAGTGGGAAGTGGAAGACTTAAGTCTTCATGTTTTTATAAACGAAGTAATGGGATTTTTCAATTTTCAATCCGCGTGATGTCAATTAAAAATTTTTTAAACGTTATAATCAGATCAAATTATTAACTTTATTATTGAAATAAACAAAAAAAATTAACGTGGCTGTTAAGTATTAATGTAACTAATTAAGTGCTGATGTAATATATTGTTCTAATTAAAAATTAATAAATCTAATTCTACAATAAGTAATAATATATATACATATAAATTTTATATATTAATTACATAATTTTTTACAATTTCTCTCCTCTTTTTTTTTTTTCCAATTATTTTTCTTTTCTACAAATACCGAAAGTATACACTCTTGACACATGCATCAATTATTTGCGTTCTACAATTAAGCCAAAGTGAAAAATGGAAACCGATTACCTTGACCATTGACCAAAATTAACATGTTTTGCCGATTAAGTTATATATCATTCAAGATGGGTATTGTTAAAAATAATTGTAATATTCATACCAAAAAAATTGCAGTTTTAATTTTTTTTCAAAAACGCAAGTTTTAAATCTTTATCTAAGGATAATTATTTATTTTAAATTTTTTAATAATTACGATACTTTTTCTTTTAAATAATTACACTACCCATAAGACTTATGTAGTGAAAAGATTTAACACTAAACTAAAGTTTTAATATCATTAATATAGATTAATGTATAGACAGACAATATCATAACAGTTAGATAATAATATAAAATGTTGATAATAATATGTAGTTGGAAGGGGGAGAAACCATACCCACACAAACAAAGGAGTGTGATAGCATATTCCTTCATATACATATTTGAAGTTGATTTGTGGGTAAAACTTTGTAGGTAGTCAGTCAGCTTCACAGACTTTGACGTGAAAAGTCGCATTTAGAAAAAAAGTCGCATTATTCTAAATGCTTAAAGTCATGGAAACTTTTTCCACCCACAATATGCCCTCATGATGTAGCATTCCCTTTGGGAGAGGGTACACTGAACTCTGGAATAACCGGAAGAGATGTCAATCAAACAACCCACGAACGGATTGACCTCACCAAAACAAAAAATAGTGGGTTGAACTTGAATCAACTTTGAATGGCTTCATCAATCTCCCTTATTGTTCTACTTGCAAAAGTCCTCCCACTTGAAGTTGCTAGACCCATGAACAATTTGATAAATCCACTTTTGAAGAATATTAAATAGTATTTTAGTGGACTTCACACTGTTTAAGCATAATCCAAAACCTCTTTTTGCCATAATCTGTTTCTTTAATTTATTGGAGCGTTACTATAAAGTTGATAAAACAACAACATACATCCAAATCTAATTCAAATCTGAATTAATCTGTTGGCAAAGGAAGAGTAAATTGTGTTAGATAAGTTATAAAGAGGAAGTAGAATTAGTGTGGCATTGAAGATGGGGGTGAAGTATGTGGCCAGAAAGATAAGAGGGCTGCGTCCACAACTTAGCTTATGAGGTCCATAAAGATTGCCGTCTGCACTATCTATTCAAGGTCTACCCGTCTCTCTTCTATTTAAAATTTAACCTAACTTGAGACACCATCTAACTCAAATTAGTTGTCTCCTTCCAATCATCACTACGCAACTTCAATTCAATCTTTTAATACACCCACTCACTTGCTACGTCACAAAGCTACCAGAAACTGCCATCATTATCGAGTGAAATTTCTTCCATTTTTGGAATTTAGCTTATCAGCATGAGAAATGTAGCTCCGTGCACACAATAATCACAAATGGCCTTCAACTTGAGTTTCTATAAAAGAAAGTTGATAACAATTTTTTTTAGATCAGAAGAATTCTATCAATATATAAATATGTTGTAACACAATATTTTTTGTTTGGTCATGTGATGTAACAATGTTGATGTTTACAAAAAAAGAAAATATACTAAACTTTCCTGATTTTTAAGTTACGAAAATGATAGTCTTACGTTTTTAAAATAATGTGAATGATTAAGTTTCTAAATAAGTGAAGTGTTGAAGAGCAAAACACACCATTTATATAAATTATGTTTTTGTGATATTAATTAAAATAATACTTTGAAAATTATATAAATTATTTCATATATATTAAATTATCCTTAAATCACTCTCAAATTACTCTTAATTATCCTTAAATTACCTTCACATACTTTAAATTACTCTCAAATTACCCTCAAATAAAGATATATGGAGGTAATTTACATAATTTTTAAAGTGTAAAGATGATTTATTTCAATTGATATTATAAAGATATATTTTACCCTTATAAAAAAGTGAATTAAATTTTTTAATGTGAATAGTGCACTTTAGAGTATAAAATACATATAAATAATAGTTAATGAGAAATCAATATGATAAATTATTCTATGAATTGTCATCCACTTATTTAAATTTTATAATAATGATTACCATTAATTTTTAAATTAATAATTATCTACTTATATTTTTTTAAAAAAAATACATCCCTCACTTCAAAGAATCAAAATCTAAAAAAAAAAATTAGAAAGGAACTATGAGCTGATAACGTAGTGTTTGGCCCACATCCTCCAGTGATAATAAGCTGCCCCATACTGGCTCCAATATTGATTACTTGAAGCAAATGGTCGCTTAGCCATTAAAATGGGCTGGCCCAAACCTCCACGGGAAGATCAATAATGGCGTTTATATTGAAAATCAGGCTACGGAGAAATCAATCAATTTAAGCTCTGCCTCTAACAACCGAAGCTATAGAAAATGATAACTCAATTGATTAAATAAAAACCAAATCTTCATATCTGAAACAATATTGATAAGGAACCCAAACAACTAACAACTTCAACGAAACAAGCGCTCTAAGCGTCCATTCAGTCTACATCTAACAGATAAAAAGAGTGATCAAATGAATAAGAGCAAAAACATCCCTACCTAACTGAAAAAATAAACAACTATGATACTATTGATAAGAACGACAAACGGCATCGTAATGGAATGAGCTCCACTTTTTGCTGGGGGTAATGCAGGACCAGAACTGGACCTCGTTGGTGGTGGAGCTGGAACAGGAACTCCAGCTTTTGGTGGTACCGGCGTCGTTGGTGCTGGACATGGAATGTCAAAAATGTGAACTTTAAACTACATGCTCTCAGAAATGGACTCTAATTTGATGCTAATCAATTATTAACTAAGAATCTTTTTTTGATATTATAGGATAGGAAAGAACAATAAGCAATCAATATGGCCAGTTAGCTAATATACTTTTCATAATAATGATTCTGAATTTCGAGTTATTACTTTTTATGTATGATAAAATATTTTTTATTAGAAAAGAAATTATATCAGCGATCACGTAGCAAGAGAAAGTATAATATAATTCATAAAAAATCAAGCATGCAAATATATTAAAGAACAAAGAGTACGTCGGCCAACTCTCTTAGTGATGCCGTTCTGAATCCTTCGAATTCAGACTTGTCACTCTTCCGGCTACTAAAAAGGATAGAGAACAAAGGGATGAAATGAGATTACTTACAAGAACACTGACTAATAGGTGATGGAGTCACCCCACAAGCCGCAGGCAATGTCAAGGCCTTGGTAATATTGATGGCAAGATCACCAGCTCCATTGAAGACCTCACAAACGCAACTTGCATTTATATTCAAAACGGATTTAAGTCCCGCACAACAGGATGCATCCGGTTTTGATTGATTACTGCCTTCCATTACAAATGATAAACAATCTACCATATTATTGAATATGATAGAGCTGCAAACACTTGGCGTCAACGAAGGAGAAGGAGCAGCGAGCATGGGTTGAGCACAATCCAACCCCGCAAGGGAAGTAACCAAAATACACAAAACACAGAAAAACTTCATCATTTTGCTGAATGGAAGTGAAACCCAAATGAAAGCAAAGACAATATGAGTTTGTTCTTTTTTAGCTATAATATAGAAGCCTTTGATTTCTTCACATCTTTTACGAGATTAGCCTCTTTATAATTTTATTGATGATAAATATCAGCGCTTTGAAAATTAGCACAAGATTATCCGTTATAACAGAAAAATTTAACCTCATCTATCATCAGTTAGATTACAATATAGAGTCCTTTGATTTCTTCTCATATTTATGAGATTAACATCCATTTAATTCTTAACATCTCATTTATAATTTTATTGATGATAAATATCAGCACTTTGAAATATAACACAGGATTATCAGTTATAACAGAAAGATTTAACATGATCTATCATTTAGATTTATTTGATAACAGTATTTAGTTACTGATTGCTTTTATCATTTCACTTAAATGATCAGATTTAAATTAGAAATTATCATTTTTTATTATACATACATATTTGCCTGTTACATAAGAAATAATGGATGCTAATCGAGTCTCATCTATACGTTAGGCGCAGACCCTATTTAAAATATGAAACAGCAACATGGCACACCTGATCATTGTTTGTTTGGGTACGAAAATGAAAAATCTATTAATGAAATAAAAAAATAGTATTCTTACTTCGTGTTTCTCATATATCCTTTTATGGATTAGATCCTTTGTCATAAAGATAAAAGATTTTGAGAATAAGAGAAAAAAAAAATAAAAAAAGTAATAAAAAAAATTTTCTTTATTAAATTTCATAAAAAAATAAAAAAAAAGTCACGAAAAGAAAGTTAAAAAATTCATATCTATTATTTACAATTAAATGATATAATATATTAATTTGTTAAGTATTATAAAATAATAATTTAAATATTATATTATTAAAATAAAATTATAAAATATTAAAACAGAACCAAAAATAGAACGTCATTGTCTTTTAATGAGATTTGATGTTAGATAAGTAGTATTTGATGTAATGCACATGCCCACTTGCGCAATTTGCCTTAGTTTTATGGCTTGATTTGAACTTTGTATTATATATTAATATATCTTAATGTTTAATTCATAAATAGTAAACAAAGCCATTTTGATAAGCGCAGGTGTTTTCTGAGATTTTACCGAGCACGTCTCACCAATTCCTAGAGCACAATTATTGTGGGCGGGGGCCAGCCTTGGCTTGTGGATCACCGGCAGAGAAAATCGACGGACCACAATAAAACACAACTGTAATTTATTTAATAATTTTATTTTATTTAAAATATATAATTTAAATTATTGATTTTATTAAATTTTATGAATTAAATTACAAAACTTGCAAAATTAACAGTTACAGACCAGCTAAGAAAAAAGAGTTATTGCAATTGTTGTTACACTTATTGCTCATCTGGTATTCTAATGTTTATCAAATATCGTGCTATAAGTTTGATTCTTATTTTTCAACTCTACTGGTTATATAATTTTTTATAATAAAAAATAATTGGGGTTATATAAATTCTTCTTATTTTATTTTAAATTAAAATTTTATTAATTTTAATGTTAATTTTATCTTTATGCCCACTAAATACTCAATTAACAAAAAATTTGTCAGCATTTATTGTGTTGGTCTTGAATATATTAATTAGAGTTCTTCTATGAAAATTATATTTTGATAAAAAAATATTTTTTAAATATCAAAACAACTCAATCATTTTTTTAGTTTTAATATTTTTTAAGAGAATATTATTTAGAAACATAGTGAGTATAAAAAATTAATTGTGGAAATTGCATTTTCCAAAATAGAAAGCCAACCCACATAAATTATTTGAAACATAACAAAAGATTATCAATTATAAAGGGGAAAAAATTCAACATTATCTATCATTTAGATTTATTTGAAACTACGGCATACTACATCTGAAATAATGATTGCTAATTGAGTCTCATGAATAAGTCGGGCGCTGACCCCATTTAAAATATGAAACAGCAACATGGCACACTTGATCTTTTTTTTCTTGTGAAAATGGAAAAATTATGATTATTCACATTAAAAGATATTACTTTATTTTATATTTGTATACATTTTTTATAATAAAAATATAATTTATTAATTCATTAAATTTAAATTTAATAATTTATATATATATATTCTATTATTAAAAAAAAAAAAAAACCAAACCGAACTAAGGTGTCATTGTCTTGTAATGAGATTAAATGTCAGTTAAGCAGCATTTTGATGTAATACATATGCCCACTTGCGCAATCTGCCATTAATCTGCCATTCTGCTGTAGTTTTATTGCTTGATTTGAACTTTATATATTAATGTTTAATTTCATAAATAGGAAACAAAGCGACTTTTTGATAAGCGCAAGTGTTTTCGGAGCTTTCCAGTACTTGGATTTTACCCGGCACATCTCATCAATTCCTTTAGCACAATTATGGCGGGCGGGGGCCAGCCTTGGCTTTCGGATCACCGGCACAGAAAATCCAAGCGCCACAGTAGAATACATGTATTGACATTTACAGATAGTAATTTTATACAGATTTTATATATTTTTTAATTTTTATATTTTTACTTGCACATTTTATAAAAAAGCAAATACATCAAACTACATTTTTTCATAAAATATAACTGCACTGTTATTTTATAATTTTAATATTATTAATTTTATTTTATAAATTTAAATTATTAATTTTATTAAATTTTATAAATAAACTTATAAAATCTACAAAATCAACAACTATGAATCAGTTGAAAAAAGAAAATTAAAATTATAAAATCTACAAATGGATCAGTTAAGCAAAAACTATTCTTTCTTTGCTAAATAAGTCATTTTTAATATTTTTATTATATTTTAATTCTTACTTTTTAAAATTAAGATTTCATTAATTTTTACTTTTAATTTTATCTTTATATCCACTAAATCTCAACAAATAAAGAATTTATCAAAATTTATCTTGTTAACTTGAATGTATTTAAATTTTTCTACAAGAAGAGTATTTTGATAAGGAGAAATTTTTAAATATTAAGACAATTCAATTATTTCTTTAATTTTTATAATTTTAAGAGATAACTATTTGGAAACAAATAATGTATAAGACAAGAATTGTGACAATTGTATTTTCCAAAATAGAAAGCCAACCAGTTGGAGTGAGTATGTGGTATAAAGTTAGTAGTATTGTCTTAAGTTAGAATCAATTAAATAAATCAATCAGTATTTGCGAATATTCCTTTTTGTTTTTTAATGGCTAATTTGTTATGGCAAGCACGGGCAGCCTTGAAGTCCAGGTGATTAAAAGAGGACACAAGTACGATAGTTGCGTTATATATTTGCAGGCAGTACCCCAAATTGTTTATTTATTGTGTAAAAGTAATTGATAATTTATTAGATCCCAGCGGATTTGTCCCCCTAAGTGGGGTTACATTGCAGCTCCATGACCCTTTAAACTGGAGTACAATTTGGGATAGGGTTTAAGTGCACGCGGAGGTCCTTACGAATAAGCTGGCCATGTAACAAATTTCAAAGCAAATTGTTCAGCTATTTAATGAATTTGAATTTGTTTTTATTTTTTTTTAATTTTAATAATTTTTCAAATTTATTTTTAAATATATATTATAAATCTTAATTTTTAATTAATTTTTTTAATTTATTATTTATTTCTTTTACTTTATTATATCTATACAAAAATTTTTTATTCCTTATTTAATTTTATTGCATTTAGTGAGAAGTACGTGAAGAATAGTGTATAAAGATTTACTCTGATTTATAATGTTGATTATTATTATTATTTAAAGATGCACTCGTTCATATATGATATTTTTCAGGATAAAAATTTTACTCCTATTAATTTTTTTAATAATAAATGATATAATGTGCATATAAAATTTTAGTTTATGAAGGAAAAATTATTCAAAATAACAGTTTTTAATGTATATACAAATATGAACTAACTAATTTTATGTTGGATGCACATTTGATAGAGAAATATTCTATTTTGCTATATATGCCATACAATATTACCAAAGAACATATGCCCTTGTATGAAAAAGGGAATATAAGCAAACCAAAAGCATATGTAACTATCTTTTTCTGGTTTGAACCAGTTAACATTTTATGCGCATTTTCCATCTTTTGTTTTGGAATAAAATGTGTGAATGAAATGTAACGACCCAGAAAGGGGGAACAGGGCCTGAAATTAGTAAAATTCAAAATACCCTTTAAGTTTTTCCAAATTTATCTATTTTTTGACTCATGATGAATTTTTTAATAAGTATTTATTAAACAATATGATTTCGTCACAATTGTGATGGCTTTGAGTCATGTAAAAAGTATGCTTCACAATCATACTAAAAGATATTAAAGTAAAGAGTAAATTACACTAACCTCCCTTGAGGTATTTGATTATTACACTCCACCCCATTCTTACTCAAATATGACACTCTACCCCATTTACTAAATAGTAATTAAAAAAATATACTTAATATTAATAAAATATTCACAAAAAAAATATTAAATCAATATTTTAATCTAATTTTATTTAAAAATTATACTTTAATTCAGTTAATCATTTTAAATAATTAATATTTTGATAAATTATATTTTTTAATCAAATAATTATATTTATTACAAAGTATAAATTTAACAATATATATGATTATGAAAAAAAATTTAGTACAAATATAGAGGTATTTTAGGATGACTTTAGTTAATAAAAAATAAGATCAATTATGCTTTACATTTTTTTCTTAACTAAACTTATTCTCAAGATGCTTCTATATTTGTACTAAATTTTTTTTCATAATCATACATATTGTTAAATTTATACTTTGTAATAAATATAATTATTTGATTAAAAAAATATAATTTATCAAAATATTAATTATTTAAAATGGTTAACTGAATTAAAATATAATTTTTAAATAAAATTAAACTAAAATATTGATTTAATATTCTTTTTTTAAATATTTTATTAATATTAAATATATTTTTTTAATTAATATTTGAGTAAATGGGGTGGAGTGTCATATTTGAGTAAGAATGGGGTGGAGTGTAATAATCAAATACCTCAAGGGAGGTTAGTGTAATTTACTCTAAAGTAAATTATATTCATCTTCTTTAAAATATTTAAATATAATATTTTATTTTATTTTTACTTAAATATTGTGCTCTTCCTCAATAGTTTAATTTAACTAAGAAAATGTACTTAAATGTTTATAAAATATTCACAAAATAAATATTAATAGTCATTTTACTTTATTTTATATCTCTAAGGATATCCTTATCCGTTAGATAATTATTAAACTAAATTCTTTCTAAATTTTAATTTTTATTTATGAGAAAAATAAAAGACTTGAAGTAAGATTTATAATTCTTCCATTTTACTAGATATAATATACACATCAATATTTATACATCATGCCTATTATTTCACTTCTAATTATTTATGAGAAATTAAATTGTTTTAATTATATATATAAAAAAATTAAATTATATCAATTATAATTATAAAATATTAAATTTATCTTATTTAAAAATTAAAAAATTAAATTATTCTTTTAAAAAATATCATTCCGATATTATAACAAACGGTTTTAGGGAAAACATAATGGAGGCATATTTTGGTGTGAGCGAGAGCAATCGCCCTTGGATTTAAATCATTCGGAGGCAAATGATGGGCCCATTAGACTGTCCCTGGGGTCAAGCGTAATATTTGTGACGGGTCTGGTCCCCAACGCTAGACAGGCGTCAGTCGCACCGCCGCATCTGCGAAGGTGACTGCCCAACCCACCCTCCCAAATAGTCCACTGGGCAGTCTCTCTCCCATGAAGCTCCAAAACGAATCCATCTATCACTGTTTAGCTTTTATTGTTCCAAGTGGGACCTACTCCATTCCATGCTGATTAGGCACACATTAACATTTTTATTTTTATATTTTTATATTTATAATTTTATTTATAATAATAATTATTTTATTTATTTTTTATTTTTAATTTTAATATTTTTACTTTATTCATATTCGTTGCATTCATGTGTTAATATATTTGAAGAGATTTAATTGATATTAATTTTATTTTTTAAGAATTTAATTAGAAAAATTTAATAATAATAAAAAATTTATTTATAAAAGATTTAATTTAAAAAATTTAATAATAAAATATTAAAATAAAAATTTATTAATCTGTAAAGAATTAAAATAAGATTTTAGCCATCAAGATAAATAAAAAATTAGTATAATTTAATAAAATGAATAATTTGATTTTTAAAATAAAATCTTAATAAATTTTAATTTGAAAAATAGAAAAAATGAATAACATATGGATTTCCCATTTAAGTCTCTCATTTAGCTGACACCCTCTTCCAAGATTCATCTGTGAATTTATGTGAAAGATAAAATTGCTTCCAATTTTTGTAGCATTTTGTTACATAGTTTTTTATCCAATCAATCAATCTGCAAATCTAAATGTTGTAAACAATGTTGTGATTTAAATAATTTTTCAAGTCTACGTGGATGGCAGGTGTTTTGACATAAGTAAAATGATGTTGAGCTTTTGCCTGTCACTAGGACGTAGGTGCAAATAAAAAAAAAATTACAACTCAACAATTCAAAACCTATGCAAACCTTCGTTCATTATATCAGTTGAAGGGTCTTAAGGATCCCATTTTTTGTGGTGCATGGCTTGTACTAAGAGAAACGAGAGACTGATTTGGTTCTTTGAGCACGCCAATTCATCATTGAAACAATAATTGAGAAGTTGAGACTTCTAATATACAATAATTCAAGAATTATTTATTAGGAAAATGTCATACCACATAAAAGGGTATCCCAAAGTCTTTCAAAAAATGGTAATTGATGTAGTCTGAATTTAATTTTTATATTTAAAGTTTTAGTTGTGAAAATAGAAGGCCTGCATTTATTATAAAATAAATCTATTCCATTTCTAGCATTTCATTTTTTTTAGAGGAAAAGGCCAAAAATAGAGGTTCGAGTGTGACAGAAACCATCCATAAATCACAGGTTCACAAAATAACGAACCGCAGACTGCATTCTAATGCAAGGGGAAACTACATGCATCAATATGGATCCAATTTTTATGTAGTACAACCAGAAAAGAAACCGGCAGGAGGAAAATTAATTTTGATTTTGAGCTTTATGGTTTTTCCCCCTTATGTATAAACAATATTCAAAATCCCATGGATCATACTACAACTTACGTCCAAAATTACTCGCCCAGTTGTCCATCTACAAGCAAAGACGGCGACCAACTCCCACTTTCTGAAAACGCACCAGGCTAAATATTACAAGAAATAGAGTAAAAACAGAGAGAGAAAGAGGGATATTAACATATGATCACATATTGGCTATGATAATTAAGGTGTGAAACAGCTAGCATATATAGCCAGGACCGCCATGTTATTGTTACAAGGCAACCACGGTTTCGCCTTTGGTGGAGGTGACTTGGGACCCAGAAGCAGCAGCAGCCACCGCTACTTGTTTCTTTGATGCCAATGTACACTTCTCCTTCCTCTCATCCTGATTCATCTGCTGCTGACGGCACTCTAGACTGCAGAAAGCACTATCACCTCTGCAATATTCATTCACATGCATTAGGAAAAAAAAAAAACCCTATCAATTAATTTTTAACACTCCTATGGAATAAAGAATTGAATAAATAGACAAAATTTAGTTTAGACAATACTTTGACGGCGAAATTGTTAAAGGGGGAAACAAATCTGAAACTATGAACTGCTGAGAGAGAAAGCGTATTTGAAAATTAGAGCAAGGTGACACGAATCAACGTAAAGTAATGAGAGAAAGAGACCAAAAAAATAAAAAGAGTTGAAAGTAATTCATGAATCCGAGAGAAATCAATCAAAGACGTTTATTTGTAGGTACCTGTACATGTAGATGTCACGGTTGGGTACCAAGGGACGCTTGCAGAGAGAGCAAGCACGCAAGAAGTCAGCGGTCTCTAAGAAATCGGTGGAGTGCCTTCTGGGGTTTCTGGGTGACACTGTGGCCAACACCCTCTGACCACAATCTAAACCCCCATTGGGCCCACCTTGCCGCTTCCATGGCCCAAAGCCACCAGTTGTGGCGCCTCTCTGCTCGTTAAAAGGATTATTGGGATCGATGGCTGGAACATCGGCGCTGGTGTTCAGATCCAAGCTTATTTCCGACATGCTTGTGGTTCTCTTCATCGGGGGACGAGGTCTCTTTCCTAACAACATCTTCCTTGGCCTGTGTTGTTATTTAGCAGAGTACTATATTACTTTTGCTGGAATTTCTGTATTGCTATGGAGATGGTTCGCAGCTCGCAGATACAGAGAGAGTGCGTCCGAGGGAGAAAGAGAAGGTAGGGGAAGGCTAAAACGGTGGAGCATGGGGGAGATAAATTATAGAACAAGAGCCCAAAACCAAGGAGTGAATCTGGGCCGTTGATTTGGAGATGGGGTGAGTTCATCAATAGCGAGAAAAAGAAATCCCACGTCAACCCTTTCCTTTTCAATCACTATCATTAATACTACTAATTAGCATTTGCTGACCTTCCAATATTTTTTAATGGCAAATGGGAACTTTGGATACTTTGAAGTTTCAAGCCTCCATGACAGCACTCACTGGGGGCAGGTCTCATTGCCATCTAAACGCTCACTTCTTCACATTGCTACTGTAATCTAGCGCATTAGTGCATCAAAATCTTGCACATGCCAGTGAGTTGTTGTCTTCTGTTTCTTTTTAAGCAACAAAACTCAAAGCATCATTATGTGCTTCAATTAGCACCAAGGTTTGTGCTCCATTAATTGGTAAAAAGTTTAGGGCTTACTCTGGTCACAACAGGTGTGAGAAAATGGCCTCTTTAAAAAAAAAAAAAAAGAAGAAGTTATTTCCCCTTTATTTGGATATAAATTTTTTATCGTGAAAAGAAAACATTTTAATATATAAATAAAATTTACCCATTAAATTATTAAAAAAATAAAAAATATTAAAAAATTTTAAATTCTCTTTACCCGGATCCAAGCACTAAACATTTTCTGTAAACGCATTATTACAATGTGGGAACCTTGATATGTCATACTGCGTAAATATTGTGATGCAATTAAAGATTTCAATTTATTAATTTATTAATTTAGATTTTTTATTTCTTTTTATTTTATAATGTAGAATTTTTTTTCTCTTGTACATTTTAACTTTTTTATGAAAAGAAAAAAATTTATACTACAACGAAAAATTATTATAGTAAAGAAAAGAAAAAATAAAAAAATTGGTTGTAGTGGGAATGTTGCGATGATTACTCAGTCTATATTAATTATTATTTTAATTTTTTATTTTTTAATTATAATTTTCTTAAAATTAAAATGATATTATTATCTTTAGCAATTTTATCTTTTATCAAAATCAAAATCAATATTTTTATTTAATATTTAATTAATTGAGCTTTTTATTAACAAGTTATTTTAAAAAATAAAAAATTTTTATTACTTTTGAAATTATTAAATAATATTTTTTTTGGCACATAATACTTAATCCACAAATATTATAAATTAAAAAATAACAATTTTATTATTTCCAAACAATTTTATTAATTTTATATTATTAAATTTATAAATATAAATTAAATTATAAAACTTATAAATTCTAACATTCTTACTAATTAATTGAGCATTTATAGTCGCTTCAATTGAGTGATGCCTTTTTTTATTGATAACTTAATGAGTAGAATGTTTTTAGAAAATTAAGGTATTTTTTAATTGATAATTAATTATTAATTTTTTAATTTAAAAATTATTAAAATAATTTTTTTAATAAATTTTTTTTATATATAATTTAAATTAAATCTAAAATAATATGTTTAAAATGTTTAACTGTGTTGGTTAATGAGTGGAATTTGATTGAGAAGGGAATTGCGTAATATGTCCTTTGGAAACGACCAAAATGCAGTGAATGTGGTGCCTGGACGAGGAGGACAGCCAGCATTGATGCAACTACTCTACTGCTCACTTGGTGTGGCAGCCTGCTATGGTTGTGCGCGCAGGTCCACACCTCCATTTTTAGCCTTTTAATTTGGCGTGCAGTGTGCCACGTTATTCTTTTATGACATAATGACCCAAAAGTATCCTACGCCACTTTCTCTCCTGCAGCCTGCTTACATACAAATTCAAAATTCATATCATTGAAGACTTCAATCTTTAGAATTTTGTAACGTAAAGTGTAATAATAATTACGAAACATTCGGTAGATTTAAAAAATCAATCAATGCTTTTAATGGATCACTGCATATAAAATATGCATTGATTAGCCCGTGTAATCGATGCATCTTCTTAACCTCATTCTGTAGAAGACTGTAATCTAGGACATAATGATCATCAGATAATGACCCAAAAGTGTTTTGCACCTTTGGGAACCCCCAAAGGTAATAGTACCGTGTCTTGGGTTGGGACAATTCTCTGCACCTATATTGGTAATATTGCATATGTATTTTGTCTTGATATATATTTTCCGGGTCTATATTGAATCCGAAATAAAGGGTAAAAGATGTGACACTCATTTCGGTCATTCTCTATGTCTATAGTTACTGAAATCACAATATCGGTCCTATCAGTTCTTTGATTATCTCTAGTTAAATACTCTTCTCCCTCGATCTGGCATGTGACTTAAATTGACACCCCCCTCCCCCAATCTTCTCAATGTACATCACACTATTCACAAAAACAGCTAGCTATGATTGAGGGCACATAGCATCATCAACGGCTAGTGGGGAACCCAGAATTTAAGGGATATCAATTTTATCAAAGATCTTCTCTATGTTGGCGACATTGTAATTTTAATCTTACTCAATTAATATCAAGTGTATATAACAATAAACAATAAACAGTAGTATTACATCATCGTTAGTTATCTTAAGTTTTGGCCACCTCTATAATGATAAAGAATGAGACCAAGCCTTGAGATAAAGAAGTAATAGATATATTTTTTTTAAACTTAATCATGTTTATAAATTTAAACGGCGTATAAAGTTAAAAACGTTGATATATTATTTTTTAATAATAGATAATAAATAAAATATTATGTTATTAGATAAAATTAATTACATATATTAATCATGCTTTTATATCTCTAAAAAAATTCAAAATTTTAAATTGTTGTTTAATATAAGATCTCTTTTAATACAAATACTAATAATAATATTATTATTATTATTAAAATCATGTGTATATTATAAAAAATTATATCATGCATATATGTTAATAGAATAATAATAAATGATTGTAAATATAATTTTTAATTTTAGTAATAATTAGACGAAAGAAATTCATCTTAATTGATATCAAGTCTAGTGGGTGTTTTTAAATGTATGTTTACGCATACCAAAAAGTAAAACGATAGTGCGACATCTGTTGAAGATGGCTTAGCGATTTGTGGTCCTCTTGAAGGTACCATTGTCGCTTGAGTGATTGCCAGTCCTTTCGGTTATTTTAGGGCTGATTATGACAACACATATTTTAGGTTAAGATCTTAGGTTTGTGATTGGTAACCAGCTACTTGTTCTGTTTCTCCCTACTTGTCTTCTTTTTTGATTTCTAGACTTCTACTACGTATAGAGTTATATTATTTACGCATACGAATAGATACAAGTTTTTTTTGTTCTTTTAAATGAAACGACGTGTATAACAGGAGAAAATTTACCGTTTCATTTGAGAAAATTTTTTCTCTCAACAGCACGTACGTAAATTGCAAGTATAAACTTTTAACATGTTTTCTATGTAGATCTACCCGACCAGACGTCACATCCTTCCAACAAGAAGACAATGCCTTTGATTGTTGAATTGGTTTTTTTAGAGTGACGTGGGTGACGATATGGCAGATGTATAACATGTTGCAAATCAACATCCTAGAGTGATTCATTTTATTAATTACTGAACATGACAGGGTTAATTACTCATTCAATTTCTATCAGCTTTTGTTTTCTAAGAAATATTAATGAATTGAGTAATAATATATGCATACAAAAATTTTACATATTGTACAAACTCTCATATTGTCATTCTTCTTTTTCTCTTTTATAAAAAAGTTGTGATTCATCGTAAGGAGATTGTATACTTTTTTTGCATATCTATAACATTTTCCAATTAGTTAACAAGCTTGCTCTGAAACTACGGCTTAGAAATTAGAAGCGTTATCTATTTAAGGATTTGATTCTTTTTGAAAGGAAAAGAAAAGAAACAAGGAAAAACCAACCTCACAAACTGGCTGATTTAATTGAGAGATTTGTTGTTTAAGTGTAAAGTTTCCCGTTCATGCAAAAGAGAGATTTTCAACATGAAATCTAAGATTTTAAATTTACACCTCCAAAGTGTCATTAGATTCTTCAAAATAGAGCAGTATCTGAAAGGATAAATTCTTTTTATGAGAGTATTCAATTAATATATGCAGACCCCGTTGCTTCAATTATATGCAGATCAAAAGAATCAAGTGGAGAACATATGCCAATTTAATGAGGTTACTTTTAACGCACCCATGATTAAAAAGAGATTACTTTTCTCTAAGAAAGCAGCGCAGCAGTGCATATCTTTTAAATTCGCTTTCCTGGTTTCCCTAGTAGATATGGTTCAATCTTCTTGTTGGTTTCCTCTCCCCACAGCATCATATATATTAGTCTATCTAACGCTCTCTAGCCCTACAATTGGGGTTTTAGCTACGCAAAGCACACCCACTTTGTTTTGACAATGACTTAAGACACAAAGGGAACACCGAAAGGCATTCCTGAATTTGGAGAATGTGCTGCCCCCTACTTGTAATTTTCCACGACAAAATCCCATGCTGCAGTTTTACAAATAATGCATATAAGATATACACATTGCATTTGATGCAAGCCTTGAAGATTAATGAACATATGCTTCCACCGTCCCTCCCTGCCCCCTTACCCTTTCCCCCTCTTTTTTCGTTTTTCAATTCTTGTTGCCTTTTTTTTTATTCCTTTTTGAAATGAGTTTCCCTATTTCTTTTTTAATTCAAATATGTGTTTTTTTTTTATTTCTCAAAATCAGTGATAATATAATACAATCATTCATATATATATATATATATATATATATATATATAGAAATACAATGACTGAAATATTTTTTTTATTGATATTATCTTCTTAAGCAAAGCGTTAATTTTTTTTTTTGAACACCTAGATAGGAGATTTAATCTTATTACTGTTAAAAGACTATAACTATATAAACATTTTATTAGTATAATATGGGTAGGATTATGGTAACCAAAAAAGTTAACAAAAATGTTAATATCTAAGTTGTTTTGAATTGCACGTTTCGAAATATTTTAAAAGTTGCAATAATAAGTTAACACTCAAATTAAAATATTAGCTACTCATTATACCGGTTTATGTATAAGAGAATAAAATTGCCATCACTTTCATGTCTTGTGTCTTATCTAATTTTGTGTTGTCACTTACATAGAATTTAAATTAGATTGTTGTACTTTTACTTTTGCATGGTTTCAAATAGATTATTTTGTTTTTCACTTTGATATGGATTGAAATATTTAAACTTGATAAAAAAATATATATACACATGTAATTGTGATAAATTATAAACATAAGTGTTATGTAATTAAGAAGCAGTGAATTTGAATTTGATTAGCTTAATGTGGCTTAGCTAGGAAATCAAAGTGGCAATGGCTGGAAGTGGCGACTACTAGTGAGGGACAGGGGGTCCCTATGGCTTCCCTTCCCTTTGGCCCTCTTACTTTCACTCTTCCAATAATTGGTGGTCTTGTTTTGTTTGAAAACTCTGGAACCCACACATGCCATGCCACCAGCTCACCTGAAGAGGAGAGGTCGAGACTCCATCTCCAAACGTACAACTAACATTTTTGTCAATAATTAATTGATAACCAATGTCATCATGTTATATATATTGCTCAAGTTGCGGAGATCTATCAGCCAAAACTTAGTAATTTAAGAGAGATATGCGTGTAAGTTGCAGTTTCTGCAACATCATTATTGGAAACTCGTGTAATGTTCACATTGTATCATATTTAATTTTTGTAATCATTTGCCTATGAGCATGGATTTCGCCAGAAATTAGAGGCAAAATTGTTGTAGCATGGTGCCCCACTGGGAAGAGGGAGAGGGGTTCTTAAGAGGGTCCAAAAAGAAAGAGTGAGGGACTTATAATAATGATGTTCCCCACTAACGGTCACGGGTAAAACTTGTTTATGATGCCCTCATCTAGGGTCTGCTGTCCAAGGACTTCACTATTGATATTCTTGAATCTCGTTTCCTTTGTGTTGGTAAATTGGTCCACATAACAATCTACTTGTTGGTGCTAGTAAACATGGAAATGCCTTTCCCATCGTTGTGATTCACTCATTCCGTGCCATCAACACTTCATAGTCTTCCTCCTCACGGAATCTAATTAGTTCACCAAGCTATAATCCCAGGCATTATTAGAATTATTGACATCTTTAGTTGGGATTATATTTAATTAGGGTCTGCTGTTCCAATGGATCATCAATTCATACTTAGCACTTCCCGATCATTTCCATGGGGGACCTTTTATGTTGGTCAACACAACCATGGTGGATCAACCATCGTAAACTCCCCTTCTAATGCGCACTCTTCCAAGTCCAGTAGACCCATCCAACTCTTTCTGGCCAATAATAGACAGCCTTAGCAAATCTTTGATACTTTATTTTCGTCTTGAAAATCGTTATTTTCACTTTATTTTTATTATATTTTTATAATTAAATAATATAATGTATTAATTTATTACATTTTATAATTTAATTTTTAAAATTTAATAGATTTAGTAATTAATTTTATATTATAAAAATTAGTAAAAGACAATTCATGCTTATTTAAATTTATATTGTGAACAATTTTAGTCTATGCGGCAAAGTCATTTTCGACCACGAACCTACTCCACTGTTCTTGAAATGCACAAACACAACGTCATCAACCCCCTAAATCTACCACACTAGTGGAACATGGTCATAATAGCAGGCACAACGCTGGATGGTTCCATTCAATTGGAATTCATCCCTTTTTTTCTTATGATTAAAGTATTCATTCATTATTATTTAGGTGTTCTTTTTATTTTTTTGGGTCATTATTTAAGTGTTCTTTTAATTGATGTTTTACCTTCACAACCTGTCCAGCTTTTTGGGGTCCATACTCATTAGTTAATGGAATTCGCCTCACATCATCACCCTTACAACAATTGACACCACAAAAATTTGATGGGTCGTCGTCTTGCCATCGGGTAGCCCTGAAAAATCTCATGTCACATTTTCCTCTGTATTTACCAGGATATTACAACACAATCTGCTTAACTGCATTTACCATTATACTATGCTGGAAGGTTCCAGTGAATTTAATATCTGGATTTCCCCAATTTCTTTAAAAGAAATAGACAGGGTAAATTTAAGAGTGAGTCCTTTCATTCCCTTTGGAGCAGGACCCAAATTAAGAAATTCTCTGACTTCAGAGGCCTCCAATCCCCAGTAAGGAACATGTGTTTACCTCTCGTTCATTTGCTCTGTCAATTTTCTTGAGAAGTTTCCATGTTTGTAGATATGTTTCAACAATTGTTTTGCAACAATACTATCTAATTAAGTTTATGATTGAAACCGAAGAACACCTTACAGCCGCGGCAACCCTACACATTGAGTTTCATCTCGAGATAGAACACTGGAAGACTTTAAAGCTTTTATATTTCAGTTTTCGCTACATGGAGGATCCAAAGCTTTATTTCTTTTTTATTTATGATTAAGAACACAAAGGGTCCAAATTCGCAAAACTTTTGTTTTTCTGTTCACTGGGTCGGGTAAAACTCGAAGGGGACAAACACGCATAAAACACAGGCCTAGAGGAAAAAACAATCTAAAGCTTGATGTAACCATTATTGATCATCCACTCGAGACTCCAATGGTTGTTGACGTTCTTGAGAGTCCAATAAGCCCACCCAAATGTTGCTCTTCCGTAAAGGTCCAATTGGGCACTAGCGAATTTTTGGTAGTCCTCTTTTCTTGCCCCCTTAACTTGCCACTCGGCCACCCATTCACCTGAAATGAAAACTTTGGGTCAATAAGAAACATTAAACAAGAATCTAAAGTCATAAGGCAAATCAATTTATGCTAGTGGGGAGGGGGGGGGGGGGCGTGTGAAGATTACCAACAAAAGTAAGAGGGCCATTTGAGGTTGTGACTTCATTTAACTGGGATGTGCGGTTAGTGTTGATGAAATCAATATTCTGTTGGACAGTCATGTGGTCAAATACACTGGAAAATAGGTTGTAGTAATGGACATCAATCACAGATCCCATTAGGCCACTGGCTATAGGGAACAGTTCCCTGGGCTGAGCAGGTCCTATCCTATTTGATAACACCACATAAACTGTGGAGGAGTGCTTGCGCACAGTTTCATAACCAGCCTTGTAGTACTTGCTCAGCATCCCTAGTGTCACCCCTGGTGAGAGAGGCTCGTTTATTAGCTCCACCGCATAAAGGCTTGGGCTTTTTGCATACCTGTGAAGCACAGCAAGGTGTGTTTGAATATCTTAATTAGATCATGGAATTAGCATAACGTGAACGTATAAAAGATGTATACAAACAAATATATAGACCTTGCAGTTAGGAAATCTATGACATGAACAGTTTGCTGTATGTTCTCATCTGTTTTGCCCCATTCTTGAGATGAATCTCTCGAAGAGCTGTGTTCAAAGCCATTTTGAGAACCGGGAGCTGCATGAAGATCAATGATGATTTTCACTCCATATTTCCTACAGGTAAATCAGTCCCACAGTTGATAGATTGCAATATGCTGTGTATCACAGGATTAAATAAGCCATTTCCTCTTGGAAGCTAAAACCATTCTAGAAATGCAATATATATATATATATATATATATGTGTATGTGTGCATGTATAAAATACATACTGTGCCCACAAGAAGGCATTGTCTAGTGCTTGCAAGGAACCTCCAACATAAGGCGGGGGTGGAGTTGGATCACTTGCTATCCACCAACCGACTGGAATCCTGACAGCATTCAACCCATTCCCAGCTATAAATTTGAAATCATCTTCAACAATGAAAGTGCTCCAGTGTTCCTGAAAATGCACACCATCTGTCCATCAATCCTATAATTAGCATGAGAGGGACTGGAGAAGGTTTTTGTTTCCACAGACTTGATTGCTGTGAATTATAGTCCAGAGAACACCTGGTTTGATCATCACAAAATAACAACTATGCTGTATGAAATACTTTTTTAATTACCACTATGCTTTATAAGAGATAATCATTAATTTTATAAAAGTTATAAATCGTGTGTAACTTTTGTGCATAAAAATTTTGTTCAAATAGTATAAGTCTGAGATTAATGATTGGATGAAAGAATAGTAGATGCCAGTTGTGTTGAATAATTTTCAAAAGATTTTTGGTCGTGGACTTGGTCAACGTGGGAGCACCTCCCTCGGTTCAACCTGTGGCAAATTGGCCTCCTTCCAGGCCTACGTTAGGCCTAGTCAATGGATAATGTGATTTATAACCGGAAGACTGCCAAGTACATATTTGCATCATGACTTAATTTGTTTAAATTTATATTATTTTCTTAAATTATATTTTATTAAATATTTATTTTAAAAAATTTAAATTATTTAATTTATTAACTCAACTATAAAATTCTAATAAATTTAACCCCTATATTAATTTTTTGAGGTATTACTAAAATTTCGTAAATCCACGTTAGTTTTGAGGTGTTACCTTCATAACTTGTGGAGCTTTGTCGGCTCCATACCCATTCGTGACTTGGTATTCACCTTGCAACTTTGCAGCTATTGTCATTACAAAAACTGTTGGGTCATCCTCTCCCCATCCACTGACCTCTGCAACATCAGCTGTCACCAGCTGCTCTGTCTTCGCCTGCAAGTTGGTTCATGTAAACATTATTCAATTTGTACGTCTAATTATCGTCATGACTGGAAGTTTAATTTATTCTCTTTCTTTTATACTGAAAGAATATAAGGTAGGAGAGCAGATGATGACCTGCAAGAAGTAGCCATTAGATGCTTTGATTCGAACACGGCTGGAATTGTTACTTTCCTTAACAATTTGAAACGTGAGAGAATCAATGGAACTGTTGGAAACAGCAACAACCTGAATCCCATCTAAACCCACAAACTGTTTGTTGAACACCCTGAATCGGAAAGTGGACTCATTTATCCTCCACAACTACAGATAAAGCAGACAGAGTAAAATCTCCGAATCAATATCACATCTAATATCTTGCATTTCAAAACGTAACAGATCACAGTAACACAAAATAATGAATTTATATGGAAGTATAGGTAGCTCGCTGGCTCACTATAAATGTTTCCCAGCCCGAAGCAGCTGTGCGGTTGGCAACTATGATTGTTCCTCCTCCAGATTCAGCGCAGAGATATTTTCTGGTTGTCGCAGACTTGAACTGAAGTCCGGTTCCGTCCTAAGAGAAATTGAACAGGCAACAACTTTAAAAGCTTAGAAAGAGTTAAGCAAAAGTAACAGTATATATGTCTGTAATTGAGTTAATATTGCAATGATTAATATTTAATATAATGTTACTAACCAAAAAGTCTTTGTTGGGAATGCCATCGAAAAGAGAAGGTTTGATCCAACCTTCAGTAACCAGCCAACCACCCAAATTAACTGCTCTGACTCGAAACATGGGATCTTGCCTCCCATAAGATAATGAAAGCATCAAAGACAGGACAACCAAGTTCAGAAGGCATGTTTGAAGGTGGATACAGTTGGCCATTTGCTGCGTGTTGAATTCGATGTTAATTTGTCTCAACCTTCACATGTACATGTGCGGAGCTTGAAATATGAGGTATCAGCACACTGCATATACAATTATCATATAGAGATGGAGAAAATAAGTCAAAATCTAGAAACTCTGACCTTCGAAATACAGAAGCGTGGACATTGGTTGTGGTTTTTTTAGCCACAGAAAAGCTGCCTGTATCTAGGTTTCAGTCTTTTGCCAAACCCCATTCAACGCATCAATGCTAACGCCGACTTGTTGACTTTGTTTGGTATCAGTTGAATACTATTCAGCATTCTGAAATGAAAGACAACTAGAACGAACACTAATAGTACAGTATAAAGATGCAAAGGCTATGTTTGCGGTGGGATTGAGAACACGGATCGTTAAGACCAAAGGGCATCTAATGACAAAAGGAATCCAAATTTCCAACTGGATGCAGACAACCATATGGCATCTATCCATCAAGGACAACAACCTACACTTTCCTCGCGACACCTACGATTTACTCTCTAAATAGTATTTTTTAAGCTTATTAGTATAAACAATTTTATGCATGATTAATATATAATCTCTTATATTTATATCAGATTTTCATTTTATGTGAATGTACGTGAAAAAGCAAAACATTTATCACTATTAAAGAAAAAAGTTGCTTTCAAGATAGGAAGAGTAGTGGAGTTCTAGATTAGTAGTCGTAGTGGGGTGGCCATAGCCTATAGCTAGTGGAAAATCTTTCCGATCCGAAGGCCACTTGAGAAGAAGTCGGTAGCTTTTTGGCTTCTTTGATGCACTTCTCTTCGAGTCTAATGATAATTATATAAAATAATTTTATATATTTTTTACATATATTTTACTTTTTGAATTAAATTATTATTTCTTTACATTTTTTTAATTACATTTATTTTATACACTTTATTTTATATTATTATCATTACTCAGAACTAAATATTGGTAAGTGAAAATGTGGCATCTCAGCTTCGTATAATTTTAGCTGAGTAGGTGGGGCTTAATCTTATTAAAAAAATAATATTTTTTATACCTATTTATCTATAATTTATTTAAAATAAAAAGTGTTAATTAATTCAATGAGATGAAAAATAGAATTACTGATTCAATAAAATAAATTTATTTAGATAAACCTATAAATAAGTTGTAGATAAATAAATAAATTATAAGATTATTGTAACTCCACGGTCCAAACTAATTAGTTAATAACAAGCATATAACTCAGCTCATCTTCTTTGACACGAGAAGAAATATTTGGAAGATCTCCGCGGACAAAACAAAAAAAAAAAAAAAAACTTTAGCAAAAGAAAAAAACGCTCAACGCTGAGGTGCTGTAAGGTTGGGTGTTGTTATGCCATTTTTTTTCTTAATATTTTATTATATTAAATAAATTATAAGAGAAACCGATTAGTTATTTTATTTATTTTTTTTAAAAAATATAACTGTATATGAAAATAAATTTATTAAATTTTATATATTAATTATTCATAAAATTCAAAATACATTATCAAATTTATTAGATATATAATTTAATTTATAAAATTTAATTAATTTAATAATTTAAAATTTCTTATTAAAATTTTAAACAAATATTAATAAAATTAAATTTATAAAAATAATTTTGTGAATCTCAATTCATGCATCAATAAAAAATAATAATGCATCATTGGACTTTAAGTCCACCTTTTTGTTTTTTTAATTTTATTTTCTAATAATTTATTTTGATAGTGGGGCACCGTGAGAATGCATTGATTGTGTTTTGATTACTCCAACCCTTATTTATGCTGCGTTGAATAGTTGTCTACAGTTGACGCGTGACATTATTGAACGACTTTTCGCTAATTGGGAACCCAAAATTAGGAAACCAAAAATGTAACCATTCACAATCCTAATTATATTCTTTTTTTTTATATATAAAAGGAGTAATAGGAGTAGTGCTTCACGAAAGCAACAGCCAACAAGTTTTGCTAATGGACAAAACTGTTCTCTTAATGACTTTTTTTTTTTATAACAGGATGTTATAGAGTGTTAATTTAATGAATTTATAATTTGGTTTGTAAAATTTAATTAATTTAATAATTTAAATTTTATCAAATAAAAATTTTGCTAATTTTAAATTGTGAGAATAAATAATCCTTTTGCTAATTATTATCCCTATCGTTACTCTCCAAGTGCCATATAATTTTTGATACACCCCAATGCAGCTTTTTCTGAGGATTTGGTAACAATTTTTGAGTGGGACTTGTTTTCTCAATAGTTGCCCACAATTAGATGTACCCCCTTTGCTTCTTAATCAATTTCCTTTAAAACAATGCAAGTGACTCCTCATGAAGATGTAAGATATCCTTTCAATGGTTTGTACTACAAATTTATATCAAAATGTTGTCATTGGACCCACAAACTTAAGTATTATTAGAAAAAGTATGCAAAATAATTTATAAATTATTAAATTTATGAATTTTATAATTTAATTTTTGGGATTAATACATTTAGATTAAAATATAACAAAATCTCTTCTACTTAAAGCCTGTTGAAAAAATTTTCTTGTAATTTTAATTATATCAATCAATTCTCTTATATTTTTATATTATAATAATTTACACATTCTGTTGTAATTTAATCAAAATTTATTTTAATGGAATACCAAATTTTTATAGTGTTTTATTTTGTGATCTAGTTTCTCTATCATTAAGGCAGTGACACTTTGAAAAGAGATGAATATAAAATTAAAAATAATAGTAAAAAAAGTGAATATTACGTATTAAATTTTAGAAAAATAAAAAATATTACCAAAACTTAAAAAAAGAAAATCAAAAAATTTGTCTCCCGTCCCTTCCGATATTAACTAATCAACCTGCTGGGGTTATTCCCAGCAAAGAAAGCGGCAGACTCATCTTACAGTTGTTCAGCTTATGCAAAATTTTGAGTCACAATGAACAAACAAAATAAAAAAAGAGGGTCATCTCTGCGAAAGGAGAAGGACCTGAAAGTCACTGGGAGTTTTAAGTCCTTTAAGAGTCTAATGTAGCGGAGTGGCAGCAACAATGCTGGGGCTAGCGTGTCAAAACAATTCCTTCTTGATTAACTTTCTCCTTGATGAACTTTATAAAAATAAAGTATTGCGCTTAAGCTGTAAAAAGGAACCGCTAGGCTGGGCCCTGCCCTAAATGTTTACGTTTTATATTTCATGGCCTTCTACCAATGGGCCGGCCCAATATTCGTCATTTGTTGTTAATACATAAGTAAATTCATTCTCCGAACTGCCCAATTCTTTAATCTTTTTCCTTTTAGTTTAACCAAAAGTAAATTGTAGAGATTAAAAAAACTAAAAGTAAAATGTAAAGGTTTGAATAATTCCATATAATTTAGAATCTTCTAACTTTGATTAAGAGTTACTCAACAAATGACTCCAAAAAGAGAATAGAAAATAATGAAAAGAGGATAAAATTGATCAAATTCCGGCGAGTAACGCGGCATTCATACGCCCGTTCGGTTGGCATAGGAGCACAGCTAACGTTCGCGCACCTCTTTACATGTGCGCACCGACAAAGCCAGCTGCCTACAATCAATCGCCGATAGTTTCCTTTCCTCTACTCTCGCCATCTTCCCATCTTTTTCTACATCCCACATCGCTTCTCCCACGCCCTCTAAAAGTAAAAATCTTGCACGTTCATCTGCAGCAAAATACAATATATTAAGTCGTGTCACTTGGCGATTGTGAGATCACCTTTCCTTTTGTGGTCTCAAAAACACCAGAACATATTTAACACGCTTTCATTTCTGCCCATTTCCCCTACTTTCACACTCCCACCTTTTATTGAACCCTCAATCCCTCAATTTCTCTTCGTCTAAATCCTCCCCTCCTTTGCTCTCAAAATTCGTTTGAGTTCTCACTCTAAATCTGCCTGAGACTTTGAATCAGAACGGCTAAGATGGCGACCCGAGTAGCGTTGTTTTTGGCCATGTGTGTGTTGCCGGCAATGGTCGCCGCCATCCGCCCGGAGAAGAACCCATTCTGCGTGCAGGGTCGCGTCTTCTGTGACACTTGCCGTGCTGGTTTTGAGACCCCTGCCACCACCTACATTGCTGGTAACTATCTTGCTCCATATCCCTTTCTCGCCATATAACTGAATTCATTTTTTTTTTGTTTATTTTTAAAACACTTAAAATTTATATGTTTATATTTTCTGAAAAGGAAAGAAGTATTTACTAGAAGTCTGAAAATGTCTTCTGTATGACGCCAGATCTCGGATCTGTATGGCGAAGTATGTTGCACACGTTAATATTGTGCGAAATTGTTGTGGTCTGTGCCTGCAGATGTAGGCGGTTACTAGTTTGCCCAGTTCTCTTGGACGCCCAATTGTTGTTTTGTTTTCAAAAATTTGACCCATAGATGGCTTCAAAATACAAAATAGTCCATGATCCATTTGATCTGAACCTTTTAGAATTTCATTCAGAGTTGATTTCTTTTGCTCTTAAAATTCATAATTTCTGGGAATGTAGTCCTTCCGCTACGGCTTTTAGTGGTTAAAATTTTACTTAATGGTTTGGAGATTAGAACTTCATCCTCTCGCAGTATTGGGGTGACCCTTCTGACTGTACAATGATTGCAAATTCAGTTACTGAACCCTATATCTAGGCCTTTGGTTGACTAACTAGTATAATGCAGTCTGTTGTTTACACCAATCAAAATTGCAAGATATTTGGTAGACTAGCAATGGACTTGAATGCTGCACTTTTATAGTAGTTAAATCCTTCACCCTTTGGGTCACTGAGCTAGATTGGTTTATTATTGAAGCTGATGTCCATATTTCTGGTTCTTTTGTATATCATGCACCCGGAAGGGACTGTGGAGAATCTAGATATGCAATGTGACTGTCTAATCATGATACCCAAGAATTGGAAAAAAAAATCAGTAATTATTATTAGTAGTAGTATAATGTTAAACTCTTGCACTGGAGGACACCCTTACCACAGAAGTTAAATTTGTTATTTCAGCTTTCCTTCTCCATCGTCACCTCGAACCTTCCATAAGTTTCTTTGTAACACATATTTTCAATCATGATTCATAGGTGCTGAGGTTATGGTCGAGTGCAAGGACAGGTCTACACTGCAAGTTACATACACAAAGAAGGGCGTTACTGACTCATCAGGAACATATAAAATCTTTATCAATGAGGATCGTGCAGACGACATTTGTAATGCAAAGACTGTTAGCAGCCCTGAGCATGGCTGCAATACAGAAACCGTCCCAGGCCGTGACCAGGCCCGTCTCGCCCTTACCCGCAACAATGGGATTGCCTCCGACAGCCGATATGCCAATGCTATTGGTTTCATGAAGGATGAAGCTGTTTCTGGCTGCGATGAGATTCTCAGGCAATACCAGCAGTTCGATGAGGAGAATTAATTTTAATAAATCTAGTTATCTACAGTGTTTCTAATTTCTAGATCTTGGATTGTGATATTCCAGTCTATTTAATTTAATCTTGATTGAGTGTTATCTCAGCAATTTGAATTTATCCTTTTTATGTTAATGGGTCCATTAAATTATGTGACTGAACTGAAGTCTTGGACTATAGAATGTAGTCTGCTGTTGTGTGTTTGCTGTAATAAGCTATTCTTTGATGTCTGGATTCAGTGAATGCGTTGTTCGTTTGATCTGGACACATACCTATTCTAAGTTGGCTTCCTTCCTCATGTGACAATGAAGATTAGTGGACGTTAATTGAAGTAGTCTGTGCGACTAAAGCAAGCATATTGTTGAAATAAATTGGGAATTCGCTGCCTGTACCAGCATGCGTTTTGCGTTTTTTTTTTTTTTTTGTCGTCTTTTGTTTTTCAGTAAATTGAAAATTGGCATTTATCAAGTGAGAATTGATATGAAAGACGGAGATACTAAAAGGAGGCAGGATTCGATAACCACTTCAGCTGAAGTGGCTTCTAATTTGTCGTCAATTTCAATACTATTAGTTACAATTATAGAAAATTGATTTCACAATCAAATAGTCTCTGCTATAACTTGGGAAGTCGTAAGAGTAGATTACCAGACTATGCGGACGATATGTAACCAACAAGAAGCAAAATGATACATGGCAAGTGTACTCATGTAGGTTCAGTAGGATTGTTATCACACTTCTATTTTTACGTGATTTTAATTTTATGAAATTTATATTATTAAAATTATTAAATAATATAAATTTAATTATAAAACTTAACTAATTCAACAAGTTTTTACAGCAAAGAGCAACTTTTCTCATGGTTTCCATTCATAATAAGCTGGATCCTGTTAGCTTAAAAACTTAGAAGGACCAATGTGCAAGAACTGTAAGGTTCGAACAGGGGAAACATCCTCATTATTCCCTTTCCTACAATTACCAGTTAAACTTTTTATTTTATTCTCCCTCCTAATTCCCCAGCTTTAAATATGATTTTTCCCTTCAAATTTCTAAGGGTTTCATTGAGTTAGAAGTGGTTAAAATTTGTGGCGTTGAGATTATATGATGCTTTAAAATATACAGTCTTATTCTTTTATAAATTAAATTTTATTAAATATTTAAAATTTAAATCATTAAATTTTATAAATTAAATAATTAAATTTAATAAATTAATATATAATTAGAAAAATTTGTGGAAGTTAAATTTTTCTAAAATATTTGCTCGTAGAAGGAGATGCCCCGAACTAATCAGGTGTGTGGGGGTTTTCTCTTTTATTTATTATTTTTGGAGTTAAATTATGTACTTGAGGTTTCTATTTGGGTCTTATGAAATGTGAAGTTTTAAACAACAGATGATAGATGGAAATATAGAGGGTCAAGCCCATCTTTAGAAAGTACATACATCCATTTGCTAGGGGTCTGCGACGTTGTTCTGGCTCATGACGAAAGAGGGCCTCAAGAAGCAAAATGATGGGCTGAATAATTTTGTTAGAAACCACGACTTTAACTTAATTTTCCTAGGGAAAAAAAAAACAACAAAAGATATCCGCTGAACCCTTAACCAAACTCTGTTGGCCTAAAAAGGAAATGAATTAAAGATTTAAGTATCTTAGATGGTTACAAATAAAAATTAAAAAGATATTTTCACATTAAAATTGTCACAAAATATTTTATTTTAAGATCAATTGAGTCTTTAATTAAATTTGTGTATGTAAATTTAATAATTTAAATTCTATTAATTAAAAATTATATAAAAATAAAGACTTTTCAATTTTATTCACATGTAATAATTACAATATAAAATTTAAATTATTAAATTTATTAAATTTTATAAATTAAATATAAAATTCAATAAATACAAAAGTCACATTATTGAGTATGGGTCTTTTATTAAAAAATAACATCTTCATGCTTGACACAAGGAAGTACAAAAATTCCAACTTCTTGTAATAGTCTTTTGGATTTTGGTCATAATGTAGTGATAATCGTTTAGTAATGCACAAAAGATTAGCCCTGGATGCAAGAATTTAATGCCATACATTTAACACGATGGAGTATTCTGCCCACTGATATTAAAATGCCTACATAAAAAACTTAGTTCTTTATTTTAACGATGCATAAAATTACTAAAGAAAACTAGATACAAATTACACTATAAAAATGTTATTTATGATAATTTAATAATCATACAGTGAGATTACACATTTTATTAAGTGATGTGATGGTGGTGGGTCGTGGGTTGAAGGCACCCGCACAATGTGTGAGCATATTCTCTTGAGCTTAACTGTACAGCCGCATAAAGGGGCCACGTGATAGTGTTGCACAAATGTGGCCTTTGAAAACTTGAAGGACCATGTCGAAGTCGAAAAAAGGGAGGTGTTAGGTAAAGACTTTGGGAGTTGGAATAGTGATTTGGTGTAAGAGCTCGTGTGTCAAACCCACCCTTGAACAGTAGGAGGTGCAGCGCTGGTGTTTGTTGCTGTTTAAAATTCACACTTTCAACTTTGAAGGTTTGCTCGGTTAGGTCATAGGTGCATTGATCCCTTCTCATTTCGGAACTCAAAAACGACAACCACCACACCGTGAGAAACACAGAGGGGCCAATTAAGTTACAGAGGAAGGGTTAGTGTTGCTTGCAAATGGTTTGGTCCCTAAAACTTCACGAAGGGTTGGTCAAAATAACTACATTATTTATATTACAAAGTTAGTGTGCATTAGCATAATCACCCCCGTCCCAGTTTACGACAGCACTCTACCCTCTAATGCTTTTTTTAAGTTTACAGCAACCAATTTTATAATTTTTCTCTTGCAGTTATTCTACATATTAAATTATAAAACTTAATTGATTAAATAATTTTTACATCAAATGTAAATATTTTATTCTCATATCAAATATAAAAATATTTCTTTATTTTATTTTATTTGATGGTGATGCTTTTTATTTTTTGGATTTCTCATTCAAAATGAGTTAAAGTGAATACATTCATGCATTTGAAGGCGAGCGTGGACTTAAGAAGTTGCAAAGAAAAAAAAGAAAGGCACTACATTAAAACAATCGGAAATGATATTGTACACTTTCAAAGTTCCGAAAACTAGCAGTTGTTTCAACTTTCAATGTTCCAATTTGTCTGGAAGAGGCCTAACCAAATTTCAATTTGCAGAAATGAAAGACAACATGCTTTAATTAATAAAAGAGCGAGCACCTTTCTGCAAATATATCTTTCCTTACTGTTGAGATGAGAGAGGGACAGAATGATAGTTGTCCGTTCGTTATATCCAAATGCTACTACATTAAGCTTGCATGGAACCCAAACGAAGGAATTTGTCTATTCCCCTGATTCAGTTATTATAAGTACATATTACATCTGCAAAAAATGTATAAATATTAATATACAATATTTAATAATTTAAATTTTTTATGTAAAATTTTAATTATAAAAGTAATAAAAAAACTAAATACACGTAAATGCGCAGAAAAATGTATGCAGGTTGGTAATGGAATTGTCAAAAGAGCGCTGCCAAGTGCCAACTAGGAAAACAAGAACTTGGCATTTTACTGTTTCTGGCAGCCAATTTTGTTGTTTTATTTGATCCAACGCTTACAAATTCTCGTAGTCCATTTGGACAACAACCCACAGCGATTTCTTCTACCTGATTAAATTGACCCCGTGTGACGAATTAACTCCCTCTCCCTCTTCCCATCTTTCACCTGTGGCTTGGAGGGAATATTTTGCTTCTGTAACTCCGTCATCTTCTTCGTTCGTTTCTCATTCTCTCCTAATAAACTCTACGCATTCCTGCATTACCTCCACCTCGTTTTCATCGCTTGCCCTGTATAAGCAGGCATGTTTTCATACCTTTTTTTCTCTATACTCTACTCTGTCACATTCGCTTTTGAATCTTTTTATTTCTCTGTTCTTCAATTAATAGCTTAACGGTACGCTGAATCCCTTTGTTTTCATGGTTTTCGACTTTGACATACTGAAAGGAATGATTTTTCTTGTTTCTTATACGTATGTTTTTATCTGGGGTTAATCTTGATTTTTCGTGTTATTCCATACAGATCTGCAAATGTTTCTTTTTAGTTAGTTTCCTGCATGATCTTGAGCCGTATGAATGGTTCACAAAATCTAATGGCCCAAAGAACCTTTATTAGTGATGTAAGCTAGAATATGTTTTTTGTTTGTTTTTCTTTTTCCCCTTGTTCGTTTTTTGCATTGAATATTCTACTAGGCAAGCATGAGCTTGTTTGGTTCCTCTTTCCTTGATTCAGTCATTAGGGTTACATCTGATCCTGAATTTTACGAGCACTAACCTCTAAGCGTTGCCTCACACAATTGTTTATTATTTCTCAATCTTCAGAGAATGGCTGCTGAAATTTATCACCAGGCTATTGCGACTTTTCAGACCCATTCGTTTCTTGGTAATTCTAATCATCACCAAAAGCTTTGGAGCAGTTCAGTTAGATTGGTAACAAAGGATTTTATCAGCAGTAATGGCCTGTCAAGGAGAGGATATAACTACTCTGGTGAGAGAAGTTGTAATGTAATTCGATCGTCAGCTTCTCAAACCTCGATGGTCAATCCAGTGTCATCTCCTTCAAGAAGCAACAGTAGTGACACTTACAAGAAATCAAGTAAGATAAACTATCCTGTCAATTGACATTGATTGCACATCAACAGCTGCAAAAGTTAGCAGTACATCTTTATAAGGTGTTCATCTATCTGTACCAAACATGTACATATGCAGTTGCATCATGAAGTTGCTTTCACTATATGTTAGGTGATTGTTACATTCAAGAAGTAAAGATTGTGTCTGTGGTTTAACTGCTGTTAAATATGTTCCATCTCAGATGAAGCAGCTTTGATCCTTATTCGGCATGGTGAGTCATTGTGGAATGAAAAGAACTTATTCACAGGTTGTGTTGATGTGCCACTAAGCAAGAAGGGCATAGATGAGGCAATTGAAGCTGGCAAAAGAATCAGCAGCATTCCTGTCGATCTGATATTTACGTCTGCTCTGATTCGTGCACAAATGACTGCCATGCTTGCCATGACTCAGCACCGTCGTAGGAAGGTAAATCAAAAGTGATATGAAGCCCTACTAATTTTAACTTAAAGAAGCTCAGGACGTATTAGTAAGCATGCCAGGTTCCCAATCTTTACTTTGAAATTTGTCTTGTTATCTATCACTATTGCTGTAACTGTAAAAGAACAGGAGAGTTTAAAACTATCTATGTGGCACCACAATCCAGGAAAAAAAGGAACATCAAGTTATGCTATATATGTGCTCATGATGTACATGATAGTATACTAATCTATACTGTGCATTGTTTTAAGAAATGTATGATTTTGCTGCAGTATAACATTCACGTGTAATTTTATAATTTATTAACCATAAACCTTCCTGCAGGTGCCTATCATTATGCACAATGAAAACGAACAAGCGAGGGCATGGAGTCAAATTTTTAGTAAAGATACAAAGAAACAATCCATTCCCGTCATAACAGCTTGGCAACTGAATGAAAGAATGTACTCATCTTTATCCTGTTAGCTGTGCTTTTAGTTCATGATTTACAATCTCATGAATAACGTATTATTTTTTGTCATAATTTTTTTATTTATATCATAATTTTTTTTGTTCTTTCAGGTATGGGGAGCTACAGGGTCTCAATAAGCAAGAAACGGCAGAAAGATATGGGAAAGAGCAAGTCCATGAGTGGCGTCGAAGCTATGACATACCTCCTCCAAATGGTGAAAGTTTGGAAATGTGTGCTCAAAGAGCAGTTGCCTATTTCCGAGACCAAGTATGTGCAGATTTCATGTTATGTGTAGAGATTCTTTAATCTTTGTAATTATTGTTCTTAAAATGACTTTCCCCCTTTTTCCTTTTCTCCTCTATTGCCGACAACAATATTTTACATGTTGTATATCATCATAAGAATGCATTTTCACACTAGATGTTTGTGTTCACTAGCTATCTTTTATTAGTTCAGTAATATATTTGTGCACGTTTGATTTTTTGTGGGACAAGTATGGCTTCGAGCCTACTGTGCTGGAGAGAATATGTAGTTTGATGTGTTGTAAGGCCAAATTTCTGGCATAATTGTTAGTAGTATAGTATAAGTGTTGAAAACTTAACATCAATAAGGAGTTGACACTATGGATATTATGCTGCAGATTGAACCCCAACTTTTATCTGGGAATAATGTAATGATTGCTGCCCATGGTAACTCACTGAGATCCATAATCATGTATCTTGACAAGTTGACTTCTCAAGAGGTAATTGTAGTATTAAGAATTATCAATGGCTCTTATGTTCGCATATGACAAAACAGTAATGATATTTTACTTTCACCTTTTTAACAGGTTATTAGTTTAGAATTGTCAACTGGAATCCCCATGCTTTATATTTTCAAAGAGGGAAGATTCATCAGGAGGGGGAGTCCTATAGGACCAACCGAAGCTGGAGTTTATGCCTATACTAGGGTATGTGGCTTATGTTTCATTTAAATGTTACCCCTTCTATGCTAAGATGATGATTCTGTTGGCATTAAAAAGTTGTGAATAGTAGATGGATATCTGTTATCTAGAAGACTGGAACGGCACTGTCAGTCCAATTGAAAAAAAGAATTAAACTTCAATTGTTTGGCTTTTTTTTTGTGTTAAATTATCATGATTATGATTGTCCTTTATGCGTTTTTCAGCGTAAAACTAAAAAATTTTAGTTGTTACTCCTCTTGTTCTCAGCAACTAAACCTGGACCTTGTATCAACTGTCAAGAAAGCCTGCTAGATATGTATGATTTACATCCGACAAGTGATGCGTATAACTTCTGTTATAATATAGCTTAGCTCTTGAATTATCAATTGGATTAGCTCATATAAAAGTCATACATGGCCATATACTTTTTAATGTGTACTTTATCTTGTTGAGAGAAATGTTAAGCTCATGTTAAGTATGTCAAAGGTAAATCATATCCTGATAGAAAGTTTTACACACTGGCCCATTAGTATCCCGGATTAAGATATTTGGCTTCAACTAGTGTAATTTGCATAGGAAATTTTCGATATTATCAAGCAGCGAAGTAAATTTGGTAGCTAACTTGGTTAGACGTGCATTTTGAGTCTTATTTTCACACCAGAAAAAAAAGTAGCAATTGTCACTCATTCTTATGGTCAGACTTTTCTCTGGAGGAACAAAAATAAGAATGTGTAAAGTCCAGACTTCCGTGTTCGCTGTTTTTTAGTTAAAAAGCATCTGCTTGTTTGGGTTGGTGCTATATTATGATGTTGAGGATTAAGTTCCCTTTTTTTTTTTTTTATGGATTATTTGTCAAAACACTGACAGTTTGGTTACTTGGTCGCAGAGTTTGGCTCTTTACAGACAGAGGTTGGATGAGATGTTTCAATAATATGTATTTAGGTAACGTTCACAGCTGCTTATGCTTCGCTCTCAATTTACTGAATATTTGTTTTAATTCTATTATTTTTGGCTGTTTCAGGGCATATTAAAAGGAAAGATGCTTTCAGTGTTAAACTTAGATACTACGAAAATTTGCACTTGTCGTGAAGCCAGAATTGTGGACGTTTTAGTACAGTTTTGAACCAGTGGATTGGGAGACCATCTGCCACTTGTGGGTTTTTATCTCAAGTGGTGGCCAAGTAATTGTTTCCAGATGCCTATTGTAGATGCATCTGGTAGATGTGGAAATCCTGTTATAGTTTCAGGTCCATTTTCATAATTGTAAATGAGTTCTAATGTGATTTTTACTAGGCATCCTAAAGATTGTATTACATCCGGGGTTGCTCCTGTTACACATCTTTATTTTCTCACTTTTCCTTCAATCACAATGAGGACTATGTTGAATTTTCATTTTTTCTTTGTCTTAGATGAGGTAATTGCGCAAGCGCGGGCAGCCATTTCCCTTTTATTAGCCTGGACGAGTCTAATCTAGCATGGAGACTGGAGTGGGTAATACGAAATTCATGGACCAAATGAGAAGAGAAATCATTTTCTTGCGGCATCAGAGTATATGCTATTACATTGGGGGAATGTCGGAAAAGAATTTGCGTTATTTAATTCCCAATATTTTTCATGCAGGTTTCCGCAAGTTAGCTCTAGATTAAACACAGAATGCCTGCCAAATTGGGTTGAGAAGTTGAATGTTAAAATAAAATGTCAATGCTCTGCCTTTTTGTTACCAGTTATTGAGTTTTATATTGAATGACAATATAGTTTAAAATGAGTTTTTAAGTTATTGAATTCTGTTACTTTGACGACTAACTTTTGGAATGTAATTTTCTCAATTGATTTATAATAGTGGTAGACCTTAACTACGAAGCTGATTTCTCCCAATTTGACTTATAACACCTTTACCTACTACTAAGTAGGGACGCTTTATTTAAGTACTGAGCATATTGGGAAGTTGCCATTTTGCTGTGCCAGTAGTTTTAATTGTTTCTGTGAGTTTTATTCTTCTTCGGCGTAATTGATTCACCAGAAGAAAACAAGCCGAGACAATTTTGAAAAGAGAGGCGAGGTAAGCAACTCCATTAGTAGCGCGTCATTAGCAATAAAAACAAATAAATCACAAAAGAAGATTTTCTTGAAAAAGCAGGATCTTGCCCCCTGAGGAATCAAAGGAAGACAAAACTTACCGAGTTGTTGGTTCACAGTTTGGGAACTACATTCTATATTGAAGAATCAACATCATACTATGACTTAGCAAAAGCGAGATGGCTAACTGATTTTTCACACAAAAATTGTCACATGTCATCAAGGCTAAGCTGCGACAGATATTATATGTCAGTTATTTTTACCTGCAGCATGCATGTCATTGACTTACAGCCAATGTTAATTCTGAATTAGTATCCCCTGAAACCCCTCAGACATGCATGCAGCAGGGGACGGAGGTAATGGACCTGCTTAATATATGTCCATGACAAAGAAGTAAGCATCCATTCATGAAGTCGGAAAACAGAGCAATAGAATAGACCAAAACAGAAGCACAAGACTGCTAAATGCCTAAACAGAGCAATATTGTGAACAGTGAGAGAGAGACAAATACAGAATTAAGAGAGAGAAATAATCAGTAAGAAAATCGTGAGACACACATTAAACTATAGAGATAGAGAGTCACCAAAACCAATAAAAAAGAAAGTCAAGGAGTCCAAATCTATAGACACACTTATGATTATTTAAAGGTCAGCAGCTTTATTCCACAAGGTGACATAACTTGTCATCATAAAGCCAACAACACAGTTGACAAGAAGTCTCTCAATTTTGAGGTTAAAACTAAAATGGCATAGTATCTTGCCACATTACAGTAGACTGAGCACTCCTAAAAAAGCCTCAGGTATTCAATTATTCACTGTAATGTACATCTGCTATGGCATTTCCATCCCCAAAATTAACCAAGGTATTCGAAGCATGGTTATTAATCCCAGAATCAGACCCCTGAGCACAAGAACCGTTTACTTTCTCGTTGTCAGAGGCATCAGAATCAGAGTCTAACTTGATAGAATCTAAAGAAGGAGTATCAAGTGGGACAGACGATGGAGAATTCTCCCTTGCCCAAAATGAGGGAATCTTCTTGTCATCTTCTTTCATTCTCTCAGCATATTTATTTATGTCAAATCCTGTGCTATCTTTCCCACCAAATGCAGACTCAAGATAGTCCATATCAAACAGATCCTCCATAATCTTTTTGGTGTTGTGATCATCAGAGTAAACAAACTTAACTTTATTATAAGTCTTAGGCTCTAGTAGGGGCTTAACCATCTGCAGCAATACATTATTTGACATCACAAAATAGTATGAGATCCATCACCAGAATTATGAGTAACTAACTTGAAATTATAATGATAAACCACGTATCGGCAAAAATGATATACCACAGCCAAAAAGAAATGCATCAATTACTAGAAAACAAGAAAAAACCTACAGTGATTAACAGTTCCAGAAATCAGGTAATAGATTGCTATGCCAGAAGGAGACAAAAAACAAATCACACACTTTTAAGCGTCCTTGCAGCAACATATAAATAGGTGAAATTATACGTTTTGAAAAGGAAAAGATCAAACAAAGAAACACATATTGGTATCTAGTGCTTCAATTCGGGAAAAAATAGGTGAAACGATTTCAGACAGCATTCTTTATCACGGCAACATAATCAATAAATGAGTGGCTAGAAATTGCGTACTTTTACAAAATACGCCATTTCAAAGTGACTCAAAACGTGAGGATGAAACATCAAAGGTTTCATAGGAACAGAATTTAGTTTTGATCTCATTCTCAAATAGTTAGGACCAAAATATTCAGTATAATCTCATGATCAATTTGCTGGCTGTATGTAATGCTTCACAAAAGTCAAAGCAGATAAATTATACATGGCCTATGGCCTATGACTAAAGCCACATCTATGTATATAAACAAAAACCAGGACATACAGAAGGCAAGAAGTGTGTGATGATGAAAAAACATATTTAGTTTACCGTGAAGAATGGTTCGAAGAACTTAGGTGGATTGTACAGTATAGCCAGACCCAGCCGCTCTGGATAATGGTCTTGTAATACATGGGCTGTTTCACGTGTCAGCTTGACTGATATATTTGACAAATTGAAACCCTCGAAATCAATTAGCCAGACCATCTGCTCTTGTTCTGCTGGAAGATTTAAAATGGCATTCTCCATGCAGTATACCAAATACCTAATCTGTCCTTTTGTTGAATTTGAGTTCTGCACTACAAATATATGAAAAATTAGATGGCAATTAAACTTAAGTAATGTTCCTTTAAAAGGATAAGAATAGATGAAAATTTTAACAGTTACATAGGGATATACCATTATCAAAACTTAAATCAATGCAATTTATGACTTATTTAAATCTACTATTGGTTAGATTTTCAAGGACTGTAACAGGCCAGCACTACTCTAAGGTGTGCACAAGGTAATTTGTACACAATGCATTTACTTATATGTACTTAAATCCCTCCCTTTCATTATTTCAATTTACACACCTGAAAAGCACACTCTAGGAGTCTGCCTACTTAACAATTATGAATAATTAAAAGAGAAATGCTAGAATCTAGAAGTGATTTCTGGAAGAAACCTGGCGGCTAGGTCTCATTACAAGGACTGTTCTTCCATGCTTGTCAATGTAATTTGATCTATAGATCTTCCCTGTCTCTGCTTCATCAGCAACTTCTTCCTGCATCAACAAATATCACACATCAAACACCTTTTATCCAGTGATATTACAAAGTGCCAAAGTTTGATCAATGCCTAGGGCATGTTCAAGTTACAAAAATTCCAGGTGAGCACTAATAGCTGGATCAACTGAGTTCATTTAGTCAGTCAGTTTAAAGCACTATGTTTTTTAACAAAACCGATTGTTGTTAGTTTGAGAGCAATCTTCATCACATGAAGATTTAGAACCAAAACAACAAAAATGATCTAATGAGCACTTTTCAAGTTCACTGAGTCAGAACTAGCCACAGCTCCTGAATACAGGAAGGTGGGAGATAGGGAATAGAGGGAGCACAAATGATCAGTTAAAGTTTAACCACCTTAGCCTAGTTATACAGGAAAATTTTGAAGCAAGCACAGCAACAGCACCCAGGACACATCCCAACCATGCATGAGGTCTTAAAATTATAAGAAAAAATTGTGGAGACGAGCAGTCACTCACCCAGCGAATATCTTCTGGTTTGTATTCTGCTCTCCATTTTAAGGTCTGTTTCAACATTTTAACTGCCTTCTTGACATTCCAATTTCGTGCCCTTAAATACCTCGAGATAGAAGCATCAGAACAATAAACAGACGCCTTATCTGACAATGGCCCTATCAGTTTTCTGACCTCATTAATCTGGAAGGAAGGAATGCTTCATAAATTTAGATGCTTCTCTACTAGAACAATATGTTTTAATAGATTCAAGTGTAAAAGTTTCAAAACAAGTCAAAAGTATGTTCATTATTATGCATACATTGAGAGTGTAAACTAACTGGACATACCTTTGCCTGTTGCTCTTGTGCTGTTAACATTTTCTCGCGGCCACTAGAGGCACTTTTCTTTAGTTCCACGCTCATGGTGTTCAAAGAAAGATCTCACTACAAGTCAAGAATGAAGACTACACCAGAAAAGTCAGTGCCAATATCCTTCTTTTCATCTCAGTAACTACTCGTCCTCATTCGGAACAATCACAACATAACAACATGCAAGAGTGACCACACTGCTATATATTTATCCAATAGTTCATCATGCAGATAGGCTGTAGGTTATATATAATTACAAGCCATTAAGATAAATAAGTTTAGCATCAACAAAAAGGATGCCACTCAGTGGCATAGCGCAGGATAAACTTTGAGGGGACCAAAGTCAGTTCAGGAAATAAAATTTGTACACAAATGTTCAGTGAAACATCAGTGTTCATTTAAAGCCACTTAGGTTACTTAGGTTCAATTATTTCACACAGAAAAAAAGTTTCATTGTTGATTTTTAAATTTAAATAGTAAAATTCTCTATTTAGAAAATAAGTCTACTTTGATTGGAAAGTTCAGGGATTAAAATAGAGAAGCAAAACCTAGAAAATAGGACGCAACAAAGCATGATAATAAAGATGAAGTTTCGTTGTAGTAGGACTTGTCATAGTAGTAGGCCAGTATTACCAATGAAGAAGAGGAAAAAATAAAAGTGTATTGATTTGAAAGATAATTAACGACTATATTAAATATGTAATAGATGGCATGTAAATGATAGGTACAAGTCATCTACAATCAATAAAGGCCTAAAATCAATTTAATATATTAGAAAAGAATATCAAATTAATTACTTAAGCCCAAAACTATTAAAAGGATGACATCTCATAAGCATTTCAAGTTTTTCTTTCCCCCAACAGCAAGGCATGTCCTGTTCAACATAAAATTAACAGGATCATTTGAATTTCCCAGAACACAATTCTGTCTTCCCACAATTTGTTTGAAGCGAAAGTGAAAAAGTGAGATTAGATTTTCTCCTGAGAATGGGCATCCATTAAAAACTTAAATGCCTTGCCCTTGCATGCACTGAATACACTCTGCACCAAAGATATTTATACAACCTCTATTTACTCAAATTTAAAAAAAAATTAGATGGCTCATGAAAGCATTAAAATTAATTTACAGCCAGCTTAAAAAGGCCTTCATTTAGAAGCGGTTAGCTTCCAGTCTTAGTTCAGATGTATCCATACGTTTAGACTGGGCAGATACAACACGCATTAGGAGGAACAAACTAACACTTAATGCCTATTTTTGTAAGTTTAAGGATCTACTGTCACTCTTTACCGGTCTGTCAGATTTTGAAAAGATGATTTTACCAAATTTCAGGGAGAAATGCGATTGTTGAATTTGGTGCATAGTCATAGAAATACTTGTCAAAGCACGAGATGTACCCAGGAATGATCACCACCCGCCATTTTCTACCTGACTTGTACTATCCTATATTAAGCCTTTGAACAAGGGAACAATCTGAGGTAATGTAGAAAATCTTGTTAATACAGAATTTACCGGGAACAAAATAAGTACCTAGGGATTATCACACCACCTGGCCAAAGCATCTTTTATTCAGTTAATAATCTGTGTGCTTATTTTGGTGATGATAAAACCTAATGCATTATCGTTGTAAAAATACACAATGCGATCTTAAACCTCGTGTTTTAGAGCTAAATTTGCAGGCAATTTAAAATTTCCACAATTATAATACAAATTACAATAGATATGGTATCAGAGCCGAAAATCCTGATTAGCATAATTCAAGAATGGCCAATTCAGCCACATGGTATTCCAATCCAAATAAATCCTTCAGTATTTGACAAAGGGAACTAAAGGGAGGTGATAGACGCAAGGGCAACATCGACGGCACCGAAAGCACGCAGCCAAAATATGAAAGGAAAAAAATGCATTAAAATCGGCATGAAAGCAGAGAGAATCGAGAAAAGATAGAAGGATGAGCATCTAACCTGGGATGTAAGAGCAGAGAAAGGACAATGTTTTCGGATCTGGACACCGTCCAACGAAGAGAGAAAGCAGGTCAACCTCTAGAAAGAAGGGTATCAGACCGCAATGGTTGGATTTTTGGGATTTACTCTCACACAAAATGTGATTACTGATCTGGCACAAACCCGGAAATGCATTCTTCCATCCATCCTGGTCTTTTCCTCCATAGACTAAATTAACAATTTTAAATTGGATTGCTCGTAAAAATCAGGGACACGTCAGCAACCATCCTCCAGGTTTAGAATAAAAAATATTGTTTGAGGTAACTAATCCATCCCATTACCAAGAAAATTGTTTACAAATTAGGAAGTTTCCACATTAATCAACGAAATTTTCAATTCTGCTTCCATTACTGCAATTAATAATTATTAATATATATTTATTATTTACTTCCCCATTCCAATATTACCTAATAAGAAAGTTAAACATCCTACAATAAACACGGACAAAGGTTTCCTAACTTAAAATTGTATGTTTGAAATTAAAGGTGCAATAAAACATAACAATATAAAAATTAGTCGAAAAAAATAAAGTTTATAAATTAAATTTAAATATGAAATAAAAAATATTAAAAATTAAAGAATAAAAATACAAAAAATTTAAATCTATCAAAAGAGTACTCTATTTGATCCTAAACAATCTTCGTTTTAGAATTTTTTTTGTTTTTTATTTAATATTTTTTTAAACTAAAATAATATTAATTATTTTTTAATTTTATCTTGACTATAATTTATATTAATTGTTTAATTAAATTTTTAAATTTTTTAAAATAATTTTAAAAATAAAATAATATTTCATAATTTGTATACATTAAAAACATAAACAAAGTACTATCCTTTTCGGTTCTATAGTTTCCTTAAATGATATGGCAATTCCTCCATACTTAAGCCGAAATAGTTACCTTAATGCCGGTCCTTTTCCTTTTTTAAATGGGAGCAATGATAGTTATATATGTTCATATTCACGTGAGTTACTACGTTGATTAATAAAAATAAGTTTTGAAAGTAATTAAATCATAAAATAATATTATTTTATTAAAATTTATTTATTTTATTTAATAAATATAATAATTATGTAATTCTAACTATGTATGACTATTATTGCTCTCTTAATGGCCACTTTAATGCCGCTCTTACATTGTTTACGATTTGTTGGAAGAAAACAGATGCACGTGGGTCTTAAATTGTATATCAACCGAAGTAAAAAATTTCCCTTGTAAAATTGTATATCAACTTTGATGCCAAAAGTCTTAAATTTTCATAATTAAAATTAAAGGTTCAGAGTTAACACACAAGGGTATCAGCACGTGGCTCTGCAAGATGACGCACGTGGTGAGCCTTGTGCCAGCTCATAATATGTTTTTGCCCCTGACCTCATAACAGTGCCTGTAACATTATTACTCTAAATAAACATATTAAAAACATGGTTCTAAAGAAACATACCAAAAGACATTAAGTATCACTTAGATTGGGTGATGCTGCATGTGGAAGCAACTTGACGTAGGGGTGGCGTGTTAAGGGTGACTTGGCAAGGCATGACTATGGTAGACTCGGGTGAACTTGTCATGGTGGCACATGAGTGGGAAGGTTGGAGCAAGATGACCTAAGACAATGGCAGACTGCCGTAGCTTTGGTTTGAGTCATTGGGATACGCTGGTTTCATGTTGTAAAGTATTGGGGTGTCGCCAAGGCAGTGGCGCGCCCATGGCATGCTGCCAGGCGCGGGGCCCAGGCAGCAAGGCTCGGCACAACACAACAGGCACGGCACAGGACGCAGTGCGTGCGCGGGGCCACAGGATCCAAACTTAAATTGACTCAGCCGAATCAATATTATTAGGTTATAATTCAAGTTTAATAGATAATCATTAGTTATTAATTTTTAACATCTCAATCTGTGCAATAGTGGTAATGTATGTGAAGAAAGGCTTCTAAGTGCTCGAGTAGGCTGTCTCATTTGCCACTTTTGTCAGAAAAACTCAGGTGTTGGTAAATTATCAATGTGCTCAAGTAAAAATAATTATATATTTTATTAAATTAATAATATACATAATTATAAAAAAATTTAATATAAATATAAAAATATCTTAAAATAAATTTAATTAACAAAAAATAAAACTAATTATACTTTTACATTTAGACCTGCTATTTCTCTCTTTATGTCAGCAGGTGGAATGTGAGCAGCTTGGCAGAACGTTTTTTATGAGGAAAATATCTGACCGCATTTAAGAGGGCTCTAACAATGCCAATGCATATAGTTCATTAGAATGAAATTGTTCCTAACCAAGAGAGGCATTGTTATCACTTTATGCACCTCTTTAGACGAGCCTTATATTTCTAGGGTCTTGTGGCCTGTAGCATAGTTTTTGCTGACAATTTTCCGCCTCCATTTTTTGAAGTTCATTTCCTGCTTTTATAATTTATTACTGATTACTGATTATCGTTATATTTTGTATTGTATAGAACAGGAGAGATGTTTCCTACCTGAGTGGTTTTGTAATTTCTTGCTCCTTTTTCAGACACTACTCACCATACATGGCAGATTGTTGAAATCCATGATTTGCTTGATTTATTGCATTTGATAAAGTATTGCTTTTCGGTTAAAAAACATTTCAGTGTTTTGCTTGCTTTCCAGAGCCTTTTTTCTTCTACATCTGTCTTCTTCTTCCTTCTCTCGTTTGAAATCAAGGGACATCATTTGAAATATTGGACTTTGGCAAACATCAGGTTCTTTCTTTAAAAATCCCATTTGTTGAAGCGTTTTCCTTTTCAAATTAGATATGAAAAATGAGAAATTCACTGCAGTTTTCAGGTTCATAATTCGCAATTTGTTTTCCAATTATGGGGACAAGATGTTTGGATGTGGTGGAGGTCCTATTTACATATTTTACAGTAGTAGCTTGCTTGCTGAAATACTACAATCATGCCTCCTGTCTGCGCAGCTGAGGAATTTATGGTCAACTTGGAAGCACGATGTATACCATATTCCGAAGGGGTAAAGAAGTACTTAATGTAGCCAAACCGGTCAATCCTACCTTGGTACGTAACGAGTTAGCTGATCGCACTTTTTATGGCTATCTGCGGTGAATTTATTGGATCTAAGGTATTTTTATTTATTTAATTGCCGAAAACACCCTGGATTTTGGGTTCAGCCTGTTTCCAGAGCGCAAGTAAGCACGATGGATATTGAGGAAAATTGGATGGTGGCTGGTGGTTTCCAGGGCGAGCTTATGTGCAAGGTAGGAAAGTGCTTTGATACCTTGCGTACAGCCATTGAAACCACCAACTTGAAGAGTTGGAGCAGAGACTAGCGTTTGTTGCCTCGAGTTATATAGCGTTGTTTCCAGGGCGAGCTTAAGACAAAGTTTGATCACTCGTTTTTCAGCCAAGGGATTTCCATATTTTTTTTTTTTTGGTTCGCATTTAAGTTCTATTTACGTAAATTTGATGTTTAAACTAATCATGAGTAGACAGATTGGATGCATAAAAGGAAGATGATGACCAATGAAGGGAGCAACTAGAAGGATTAACCAACTTTGGTGTCAGAACAAATGAACAGAATCATCTAGAACTTACACTCAATTTTGTTTCATCATTTTGGGTGGAATTAGGCGACAAGTGTTTCAAAGCAGAAGAGGAAATGCTTTGATGTCCAAAATATACGTTGATATCTTAACCGCCAAATTAATTTTAAGACGTCTACCGATAATTGAAACCCATAATGATGAACTTTTGAAGCCCTTCCTCAAATGCCATACAATGCCATACCAAATAATGCGTGTCATGTTATTGGGTGTGAATGGTGGACCTAAGCACAGCACCGATGATTTCAGGTGGAACTCAGCCCAATATCATTAACATTTGTATGTTTACCACTTCAAATGGACTCACTGTGGCCCACCTCCCAGCGGGGCAAGGATATTTAAAAGCTTGGGCCATGCCGAGGGCCCACTCAGCGCACGAAGTAGAGTCAACTATGTATTAACTTTCCCCCCTTCTTTCTTTTCTTTGCGTTTTTTTTTTTTAAAAAAAAAAAGTGTCGGCAGGTTGAATTGAAAGTTGAAATGGTAAAACGCCCACGTTTCCTGAGAGTGAGGGGGTCCCAACGCCATTCCGCCATCCAAGAGCTCGTGACCACCCCTGTGCTGTCTCTCATTTCACACTTCCCAAAAGCGTTGTAAACAGCGAAGCTATTTTTCCTTGGGTATAAATCTGGCTAAATTCAGTCCAAATTAATCCAGGAGAGAAAGACTCGATTACACATTTGGTATTTTTAGTATTTTAATCGTCTTATTTTCACTTTTTTTATATCAATTGCGTCAATTTAATTTTTTTATTATCCAAATTGAATCAATTTTATTTTCTTGTTTTAATTGCATTAATTTAATCTTTCAAATATTCAAAATTTCGTACATTTATTTTAATCTCACCCATTCAATCCTTAAACATAATAATTAATTTTAAATTTATAACTAATTATTATTAAATTTTAAATATAAAACTCTAAATACTGAAATTATAAATACTAATTTATAAATACTAAATTTTAAATTCTTAAACTTTTAAATCTTAAAATTATAAAATTATAATGTCCTAAATTATAAATAAGGAAAACAAAATTAAGTTAATTTGAATACTAAAGATAATGAATTGGCGCAATTCAAATAAGAGGATAAAATTCAAACAATTTGTAAATATAAAGACTAAAGTATAATCAAGCCAAACAAAAGTCAAACAACAAATTAAATTTAAATTTTTAAACTTTCTTTTTATTTTCTTTTGATAATTTTTTAATTTCTTTTTATAATTGAATATATAAATCTCATTTTTTATACAAAATTTCTCTCCTCTTCTCTCTTATAATCCTTGTCTTCATGACAGAGGATTCATATCCCAACAAATAGGCGCTGCATGAAAATTATTCCATCAATTAATTCTTCCTTATCAATTTTATTCCATGCTTTCCTCAATAAGCTGGGTAGACCTTTCAATATGCATGTCAGCGCCTCACTAGTTATTTTATCACTGATTTAATGAAAACTTTACCAAATTTGGACTCCTATTATTTCTAACTCAAACTTACATCCAATAAAATGTTGAAGAATTCATAATTGGGGCATTATTCGACTGTTATCTATATTATTTTAGGTTATACGAGCTTTGGATTCATGCAAATGTGCGTTTTGTTTTTTTCCTTCTTGCAAAGTGCGAGTAAAAGAAAGCAAGAATACATTTTTTGGATCTATATGTTTTCGCATCTAATACATAAAATTACTGAATAATTGAAATGGAGTGTATGCAAAAAAAAAAAAAAGGATCCATCAACAACCAAAAAAAGGGTAAAAGGTGAGTCTTTAAGGTCAAATGCTAGATTGACAAAATGGATAAAAAGAAGATTAAAAAGGTTTCCTTTTGTTTGTGAAAGAGGGAAAAAGATTAGGGAAATACAGGTGATTGATAAAGAAAGGGAACTTTAGGCGCATGCTATCTGCGCTCTCATAAGAAACATTCAAACCCGGGCCTCATTATGTATCAAAATGATCCTTCTAATCACTTTTATCTTTTGTTTTATTGGTGGCTTTTTGTTTCCGCCAATGCTCACTAATGACCAATTGGGCTCTTAAACACATAAATTTCATGTCAAAGTCTTGGCGTCTTATGTGTTGATTTAGAATCACAAGCAATGAAAGGCCATTGCTTGCGGCTCAAAAGGCTTTTTTAAGCGCCAAGGCACAATCAGAAGAAAGAGGTAATGGTGGGAGGTATGATTATGTGGGAGAAGGCATGTGCAGTGTGGCGGTAATAATAAAGTTAAAATTGGGGCAAGTGAAGTCCCACCAAACGTGACTCAAATATTTCTGGCTGTGACTTGAATCTTGCTCTGAAAACGATGGGTTCATTGGCTTTGGCACGCAATTTGGCCAAGGGGTCCAAAAAATTCAATGGCTACTCTTCTCAGCAAAGCAACCATTCCAAATATCTAATCAAGGAGACCCGTGACAATGCGTTGCGGTCCTAGCTTTCCAGCTCAAAGTGTTGACATTTTGGGTATAATATGACAAAGTTAATTGATTCCCTGTGTGAAACGTACGTTCGCATTCATTGGGAGTCTGCCATCTTCAGGATCAACAACTGCCACCACACCTTACCTTAATTGGGGGCGACCCTATCAATTTTGATTTGATTTCTCCATCCAAGTTTCAATCCTTCCGTACATAAACTTTTTGCATTAATATGGAAATGAGTTTGCATTGCTACTTGGTCATGAAAAGTGAAAACTAAACAAGAACAGGAGACGTGAGCCTCGTGCCTTGGTAGGGCCATATGACGCGTTATTGGATGGATCGTGTGTGCGGGGGGAGGAAACAAGAAGAATGGGCTAAAAAGATGAATATTGGTAAGGGTGGTAGTGAACGAGGAGAGGAGTGAAGGAGGAGAGACGGTGAACAACCACAGCCACTAGCCAAAACGGCACCATAAATTCAGAACTTGATCAGGACCATAAAATGTGGTTGAGACGCTTGTCCATAGACAACTAGCGTGGTTGCCTCAATTGTCAATAGTCAATAGTCAATAGTCAGTGGTCAATGGAGGAAAAACGGCTCTGTCACTTGACACCAAAGCTGGAAAAAGTGAAAGGAAAGCGCGTTCAAAGTTAAAAGGGTAGGGTCAGGGGTGATCACAGAATGCACATTCCAACTGAGACCAACGCGTTTTCATATATGTTACTGTTATGTTTTTTAATAAAATAAATAAAACGATTCGTTGAAATGGTTATTTTTTCAATGATCGTAGAGATCACGTTATTCCAAAGGGGCATGCCTATCTTGCAACTTGCCATCCTATTCCGCATTCAGACTCCCTTTATCTTGCGAGATTCTCGTTTTGATTACATTAGCACACGACAGTGCCAAAATACAACCCACCGTTAAAACTACTAGAATCTGTATTGAGAATTATATATTCTTTAAAGTTTGATGGTAAAATTTGAGATAGAATAAGCTTATCAAATGTTTCGTAAAATTTAAAGTGAAATTGATCACACAGCACAGGTGCTATACGTTTGAACATGAATCTTGCATTATGTGATCTTAATTTATTATTAATAATAGCTTCGGTATCCAACATGACAAATAAGTGGCCACGTGATTTGGGCTCAATTTCGATGTCAAATACAACTCAAAACTATGTTCAATGCGACCTAAGTTTCCCATTATAGCACAGGACCGCTCGTTCATTGTATCTTCATATATATCCAAAATGCATTAACAACCCCAACTTGTTGATTCCTTCAAAATAACGAATATTAATATGTAATGGGAATCACTGTATAAATAAACTAATTAAGCTGTGGCGTGAAGAAATGAACTCCCCACTTAAAAATGAACCAAAAAAGAAAGAAAAAGAAATTACAAATGGGGATCGCCACTCTAGTCTATATTTCTCTTCATCAAATTAATGTGTTTGAATTGATGTTTTCATGCATATTAGCATTCAAGTTATTCTCATGTCAACAGGGAGGTACGCATAATGAAGCAGCCCAGCAATCATGCTAATTGTTGTCACATGGTATGGTTGAAATTCCTAAAATGATTGCCACTCACAAATAATTATGGAAGGATGAAAGCAAATCAAATGAATTCCAAAACTTATTAAAGAGTGAAAGCAAGGAATCTGGTATATTATATTAGTAGTTGAGTGTCAAGTCCAAAGAAAGGAGAATATGCATTATGAGCAGTTTTCTTCACTATGTAGGAAGGAACTTGCTTAATGAAACAAACACGGTGATTTTTCAAACCAATTTATTATCTTCGTAAATAAAATTTTATATAAAATATTTATATTATTAAATTTTATACCTCGACCACTTTCATTGAGCACGCCCCACGATTTGTTCGGGAATCTCTTGACTGGACTCGGTCAACTAACTTAAGCAGCGCATCTGGGGTTGGGTTGGGTGTTGCTCAGCTCATCATCAGCATCTCTGCAGCTACTGGCGCCGGAATTCAAGAGCATGTCTCTCAGTCCCACGTGTCCTCCCACTTCACTTGCTTCAATCATACGCCAAACAAAATCCACGGTCAACACAAATTCACGCTTAATTATTCTCTTTATTCACCGTTCATTGCATCAACCACTCCCACCAGACTGTCATTAACAACTGATACCGCACCTCTCCCTTTGGCCCCATCGCCTAGCGCTCGTCCTCCCTTCTCCATCGTTTGCGATGTTATCGGGACGTCACGATTGCGCACTTATTAACTGCTCATGATCCAACGGTTCTGATTTACTAATGACATGGCAACCTCTTTGCTTTGGAGTCTTAGGTCTACGTCGACACGGCCCTAATCAACAACTTTTCTCTTCTATGGATTACGGTCGAGAATAGGTGGTGAGTTAGAATAGCATTGTTTGACTTTTTTGAGAGATAAAGAGATTAAATTAGAAAAGTTAATAAATAATAAGATTAAACATTTTTAATATATAAAATAAAAAATAAATAAAACTATTCAAATAAAAAATAGAAGTTATTAAATTTAAATGCATCCCAGCTGCTAATATCATTGTTGTCTTCATCTATTAAATTTTATGTTATAAAAATTAAATATAAATTAAGTTATTACAATAACAAGGCTTATATGCGGTATGCACCTATCTTATTCCCCCTCATTAGTTTATTTTTATTTTTATTTCTTAATTCTAATTATATTTCTTTCATATCTCTAATTTATTGTATGTTTTCTCTCATAAAAAAATATAAATATAATTATAAAATAAAAAAATATAAAAAAAATTACCAAAATTTAGAACAGCAAAATCAAGGGTACAAATCCTTTTCAAATGAGTGCTTTCTCTTTCCCTTTGGACTTAAAAAATGACTGCCATCACCTAATCTAAACACCAATTACAATTACATTATGATTTATGCAACTCCAACTTCCTGATAAACCTGATTTTTAATAACTCTACAGTACAGCACTTGAACGTATGATGATTCAAGTTGGTATAAAGAATTGGCATAGAAAGCTAAGTAGAATACGTCACAAGCCCAATGCCACTAAACCCTAAACCAAAGAACAAACAGAAAACGGCCATCCACTTTCCAGTTGGGGCACTACAATGCCCACCTCATTTGCATATAACATCATTATGTTATCTCCATCTCATTTTTAATTGTTCATCTCAATCCTCACACTAAATTATGCACTATTCATTGTCTTGACTTTCACATACTGATAAGAATATATTATAACAGCACAGTTGAAATTGCTATCTTATTAATTAAATATAATTTCCAACACTGCTCATCAAATTGAAGCTTGCAAATCAGGCATTCACAAAAAGAAAGAGGAAGGATGCATTACACAGAATCCGAATCCTATGGTTTCTTGATGAAAAGTTCGGATGATTTTTTTTTTTTTTTGTATTTCAACTATTTGTTGAATCTATATAATAAGTAATTTAATTTTTATTCGAATTAAATAAGTATTGCCATGTTGAATATTAAAAACAATGATATTATTTTTATTTAATATTTATAATATAAATTTTAAATTATTAAATAAAAAATTATGAGGTTTACAAAAACTAATAATTAGTAAACTGTTATTAATCCCTCAACTTCAAAACACATCGTGATTATGATTAGTGTTTTTAAAGAACTGGACCGGACTGTCTTTAAAATTGATAAAAAATTAAAAATTATTCAAATACTCATAAACTTTATAAATTTTTTGGATCACATACTTTATCAAATAAAGATATCAATTATTTTAATAAAAAAATACATAAATGAATATTTATACAATTTTTATTAATAAATAAATATTATTTATCTAAAATTATATTTATAACACCATCTAATTTAATCACTAATTTAACCAAATAAAATGATTCATTGGTCTATCCAATTTTTAAAATAATAACAGTATTTTTTATTGCAAATTTAGAATTCAAAGCACGGAATTAACTGGTGGAGTGAAGGCGCACCGGAATGGTCAACATGTTGCATTTTTAAAAATTTTTTATTTGATAGCTTTTTAATAAATTTTAATTTTAATTTTAATTTTATTTCTTATTTAATTTATTCTTAATCTTTTTTAAAAGTAAAATTCGATCCCACTCAAAGACAAATTAAAAGAAATTTACAGTCTATACCAAAAACAAACGACAGTCATAAAAACACTGACACCTGAAGGTTTTCATCAGACACGTGTCGTTCGCTGGGAACAGATTGAGTACGTGTCATGGATTCATTTGTCAGTTCCTTAAGGCGTCTTGGCAAGGATCCGGCCGAGACTAATGCGTGTTTTACCGGTGCGATAATTTGAGATTAGTGAGGTGAGGTGATTAATAGTGATAACGCAGCCACTAGACTCACTCCTATATAAAGGGGTAGCAGTTAGGAAGACAAAACCAAGAGCGGCCGTGAGATACTCACAGAAGAAAAAAAAAATCTATTACATTTTCACTCGAGAGCTGTTAAATTTGTGTGATTGTCTGTCTTTCTCTTATCTTCATCTCCTTTCCCCCCTCCTGTAACACCCCGCTTCTCTGAATCCCTTTCTGTTAATCATCTGTCTTTCAAGCTACGATTTTTGGGTTTGTCTTCAATTTAGTGAAAAAGCAAACTTAGAAAGTTTTTCTCGAAAGCCAGGTGTTTTCAGAATCGAGATCCAGGTTTTTTCTTTTGGTTCTTGAACTATTTTTAAGTTTCGATTTTTTGTGTCTTTTCGGTTTTTAGCTTTTGATAAGCTAAGAGGGTTGTTTTTGATCCCTCAAAGCTCTGTTTTTAATTTTCTGGGATTGAAGTGGTTGTGTATTTAAAACCTCTTTCACCCTTTGTTGTAGAGAAATTTTCTTTTTCACTTGTTGGGTTTTGATTTTTCTGTCTCAAATCGGTACCTGTTCTTTAGTTTTTAGTAAGACGCAGGTTGATTTTGGCTAAGGTCCGCGTGTTTTGTTGAAGTTATGGCAGCCATAATGGATTTCAACAGTAGCAGACCTCTTCAGTCAGATCCCTTCAATGGTGAGTTAATGGAAGTTCTTGAAGCTTTTATGAAAAGTCCTTCCACAACTCCCTCTCCCTCGGCAATCTCACTTCCTTCGTCAAATTTTTCTCTACCCTCAACTTCCTATTCTCCTTCTTCCACCCTCTTCCATTCTTCCCCACTCCTGACGCAGCCTGATTTCTATGCTGATGGTTGCTCCACCTCGATGACCCAAGTATTTCCCGACGGGTTATCGAATGACCAAAACTTTGCCGGTTTCGGGCAGCCAAGCTCTATTCTTGGCCTCAATAATCTCACACCATCTCAGATTAACCAGATCCAAGCTCAGATCCAGCTCCAGAACCAGCAGAATTCGTCATTCTGGCGGCATAAAACCCTTAGCTTCCTAAGTCCCAAACCAGTTCCAATGAAGCAGATGGGTACCCCTCCTAAACCCACCAAGCTCTACAGAGGGGTCAGGCAGCGGCATTGGGGAAAATGGGTCGCCGAGATCAGACTCCCAAAGAACCGTACCAGGCTCTGGCTCGGGACCTTTGACACTGCCGAAGAAGCTGCCCTGGCCTACGACAAGGCCGCCTACAAGCTCAGAGGTGACTTGGCTAGGCTCAACTTCCCGAATCTCCGACACCAAGGTTCCTGTGTCGAAGGCGAATTCGGCGAGTACAAGCCTCTACATTCCTCAGTGGATGCGAAGCTTCAAACAATTTGCGAAAATATGCAGAAGCAGGGGAAAACAGAGAAGCCTTTGGGCTCGTCTAGGCGGTCGTCAACAGGGCGATCAAAATTGGGTTCGAAGGAGGCTCAGCCGCAGAAGGTGACGCGGCCGGAGGAGCAGTTGGCCGTCTGTGGATTGGAGAACTGTTACAAGGTTGAAACTTCCTCATCTCCGGCGATGACCGAGAGCGTGGGATCTGCAGGGTCTTCACCCCTGTCAGAACTTACTTTCGCCGATGTCACGGAGTCCGAATGGGATGGTGCTTCAGATAATTTTAATTTGCAGAAGTACCCCTCTTATGAGATCGATTGGGAATCTCTGTGAAGGAAGTTAGTAGTGTATGTCCTATTTTGTAATTTGGTTTTCTAGTGAGGAGTCTTATGCATAACTGCTATATTGTTTAGGTGCTAGCGTCTGTGGTGGCTACTGCAATTAAGTTTTTGGACATTGCAGTGCTACTCTTAGGATTTGGATGCTTTGGTTTATGAGTATTGTTAGGTTTTAGGTGATTACTCTGTCAATATCCTGTAAATTTCTTTCTTGGTCAGCTGGTTTTTTTCTTGCTTGGCCAAGGAGAATGGTTTGGTGTTCATCCTAGTATAGTACTATTTTAACTATCATTGCTGTAATTGAATATTGTTTGTATCTCTTTCTGAATATGGATAGTTTGCTTTTAATAAAGGTATTGTTATATATCGTGGGGTATCAGTAATTTGTTTTTGTATAGCTGTTACTTCCCCAAATCTGGGTTTTAAATTTTGCATTATCTTCCAGTTGCGCATACTTCATACGTTTTGTGATACAACTTTGCTTAAAGATTCAAGCACAGACCTGTACCAAAAAAAAAAAAAAAGATTCAAGCACAGGCTGGCATTCTATGTTAGCTTCCAATCTAATCAAATCATTTATATTTTGGGAAAAGCAATTCTTACTAATAGAACTTGATGCACATAAACAACCACCAAAGCAAGATGCACACGAAGAACCTGTAGATTTGATGGACTATAATTTAGTTTAAATATTTAATAAAATTTAACTTAATTTGTAAAATTAGCAATACTTTATAAATTATTAGGTTCATCATAATCTTAAGTAGTTTGGCCAGATCCTAATTTTTTTTTTAAAAAGTCATATAATCTCATGTATCTTGGCCAGATCCTAAATTTAAATGAGTTGTTTTTTCAGTGAATTTGAATTCGTTGAGTTGGTAAATAGAATTTGAATTTTGTAAAATATAAAGTATGTAAAAAAATAAAAATAGAGAAACCGAAATCCAATGATGCTAAGATCCAAAACAAGAAGCGCAGGTGGTTCAAAAGGAAAAAAAAAAAAAAGGGATGTGAAGCCGAACCAACGTCGGAGGAGATAGCTATGGGGAATCTTGGATTTGTTTTAAAGAACGGAGCCTTATATGTGGATGCGGGAAATAATCATGATTCCATTTCTAATTTCTTTCACATGTTTTGAAAAACACAAGGCTTCCGTATGAAAAATCCAAAGCACAATGTGCTTTGGAATTGTGCTTTGGAATCCAATGCCGTACCGTGAGTCTCAATATCCAATTGTTCCATTCTATGAACCTTGCCTTTCAGACTGAAAGCAGCCTCTCCCCGTTATCAATAACCGATTTGATTCTTTATTTTCGTTTATTTTTCATTTATCTATAAATACATTTGGAGTCTTAATTTTTTTATTTTTTTATTTTACATATTAGAACTATACTATTTCTATCTCAGGTTAATATGGTCTACACAAAAAGTTCATATTTTTATGAGTTAAAAGAATTTAAATCTAATCTTAATTTTATATGTTGCAAGTTTGAACGGATTATAATTTTAAATTTAATATTAAATTTAAAGTAAATTATATATTTAATTATTAATAAAATATAAATTTATAAATTATAAAATTATGTTAAGACATATATTAATTATATATGTATTTTAAAATTGTTTAGATATAAGTAATTAAGAATAATTCACTAAAAATATTAATGTGATCCCCAACCAAAATTGTTTAGATTTCAAAGATAGAGATTCGAATTCATAAACAACTTTCCCCTTCGACAGTAACTATGCGCAGATGGTTAAAAAAGCAAACAAACAAACAAACTACAAAACCTTTTCCTGCTATCCCCAATCACCCAAGTACTATATCAAGAAATTATTAGATGCACAACTAGAGTCAATGTGAATCTTGGTCCACAAACAGGCTTTTCTTATCTTCTGTTTGCAGATGCTGTCTCGCTGGGTTATCTAGCTTCTAGAGAACTTTGACGGGGACCTCTGCAGGCAATTTGATCCATTCAAAGAGCTTTAGATGCGAGGAAAACAAAAGAATAAAGCCGCCATCTTAGACGCCTTTAAAATCCTGGTAAGTGATGTGATTTTTACTTCTCATACAAGGGCATTGAAAATCGCATTATTGGGATATAACCAACTCTCCAGCTGAGACATTCGGCTAATTTCATAAAATATCATTGCGGTCTTGTGGATTGGACGAAACTTGAATTACAAAGTGTACACTTATCCCTTCAATAATATTTTGTAAATATTTCCTAATCAAAAAGCAACCATCAACGAAGCCAAACCCATCAATGATACAGCTAATGCTTAAACTTCAAACCCAAACAGGGGAAAAAAAAGGTAGCGCTAAAATAATAAACTCAAATTTTAGATTATCGTTGTTGAGTTAAATACCCATAAAAGATTTCCTTTTAATGCTTCTTAAAGGAGGTAATTCTGCAAGTGCACAACAATAGATGAAAGCCTCTCTTCCTTCCAGAATAGATATGCAATATTTACATCATCAGAGCTCTTTCAGAAAAGGGTATCAAACACGGAAAAATGGCATTTGTTGCACATCGTACGATATAGCAATTCAACCTTCATTGATGACAGATCCCATGGCAAAATCTTTTTGTTGAAATTGAAAGAACTCGGGAACTCCAAGGAGAATTTCATTCAATAATAGATCTCTTCTTGATTTGATTATCTCCGGAATGTAATTCACTGAAAATTGATCCAATAATGCAAAGGCATGTGCCAACGGATCAATTATCAGCTAAATTTACCAATTTCCATCTTTTTCTTGATTGCCCTTTGACCATGATAGATAAAAGAATCTAGGATTCCAGAAACAGTGAAAACACCTGTGACAGGAAGTGCAGTTGTGTAAAATTCGGAAAAATGGAAGAATAAAATTGTATCATGAATTTATTCAAACAAAATTTCTACCTCCAACTATGGCGCACACGTTAGTTAGGAAGTGCAAAAATGAGATATGTTCTTCCGTGAAAGTAACCTGCAATATGCACATAGAAGATATTGAGAAGGGAGAATTAAAAACCCGTTAAATTAAATAAGTAATAAGAAGCCTTCTTTTTTTGGGTAAGTTAATAAGAAGCCTGTTTGAAACTATTTGATTCTGATATTTAGCATTGAACATGACTGGGAACTGCCATAATAAAAAAAATCACCTTAATTGGAGAAAGGTCGTAGAAGAAGAAAACTCCGGGCAGGGACTGAAGATGGCCCACATCTCCACTCCTGAAGTGTTCTGTCACAGAGAACTGGACAAACATTTCTAGTTTATAATAAGTTTGCTAGTTAGAACACAAAACAAATGTGAAAAAATGATATCTGCAATTTACTGAACCTGGTTTGACTGGATGGTATGCCCACTCACATCAGTGTATACAGTAGGAACAACCTGAAAAACAATATAAGGCAAGTTGGCAAAGTTTGGTAACATGTTTTAAAGCAAAGGAAATTGCCAGATCACATACCTTTCAAGTCAAACTACCTTAAATAAATAAACCAGCAAATTGCAAATAGTGTAACATAAGCCACCAGGGCTAAGCTCCAGTGGATAGGGATTAGGAACAGTGGGTAGGGTGGCGTATGACCCCGCTGAATGAGCAGTTAAGATTGTGGTGATTCACAAATACTCTTAAGCATTAATTTCCAAATCAATCCAATGAAATAATAGATATTAGGATTTGGATCTTTTAAAGTGTGTCTTGCACTATAGAGAATAAAGTGCAGTTTGCTGATCATTGATAAAAAAATTAATGCTGTAAATTGTTATAAAATATAAGAAAGTGTATCACAATTCATAAACTTGAAATCATCTATACCTTTGATTTTCTTATCAATTGTTAGTAAAGTACACTTTACTTTCTAAAGTGTACCTTACACTTTAAAGGATCCCAATTCTAGATATTATATTAACAGTAAAAACTTAAACTAAGCTCATAGATATGATCCCATTCTCAGATATGCTATATCTCCCAAATTTGAGTTCATGGTCTAACATGAGATATGTAGAGGTATAGACTACAATGAATGCAGTCAAATTCAGTCAAGAGATATGTTTTCAAGCAATAAAAAGTCAGGATTGGAAGTTATTATACGCAGCAATATTTTAACAAGAATATTTAACATATCTCAAAGTAGATCTATGCGATCATTTGAAAAGATTTATCATTAACATGAAGTTAGATTTAAAGACAGATATATTTAATCACAAATCATGAGAATAAAAGTGACGTGCAAAGTTGTAGTTTCAAGTTTTGATGAAAAAGATTCTCATGGCTAGTGAATTCAGAACAAAATCTTACACCAAGACCAATTGTAGCAACAACTATTTGAACCGAAATTCCTTTTAAAATAGTAGAAACAAAGATAGATAAGTAATGCAGGTAAAAATAATTAACAAGTGATTTAACCAACAGATGTTACAGTTTACATCCCACTTCAAAGCTTTGTTTGCTATGTGCTTGGAATTAGTAATATGCAGTAAGTACAGATATGGATTACTAACCTTTATAAAATATTGATACATTCCACTTGGTGCTTTTTGTGTCCAATGCACACTGATAACAAATAAAGTGTAAGAATGTATCAAAATACAGAAGTGTGTTGATTTAACTTAAGACAACAGAGATCAAAAGAGCTCACCCATCAAGAGGATTTACAACACCAGGGAAATACTCTCCAAAAGCTAATCTGTTAATCTGGTGACTTACCTGCATTTGATGTTGTAAACAAATTAGATCTCTTGTAACAGGGAGCATGACAAAGATATTTTCTAGGGAGAAAAAATAGAGGGAAAAATCACTTGAATGGGATTTCCTTTTTTTTGATATTTCTTATAAGCTATAAAATAAAAATGACTTTAGAATCAAAAGCAACTGATGATGTCTTACATTGAAAGAGTCCTTTTGAAAAACCATCAGATCATGTATGTGGACACCAGATTGCTGAAAGCTTTTCCCTGGAGCAAAATGGAAATTCCCAGCCACTTTATTTACTTCCAAGAAACCATAGACATTGCACCCTTCGCCTTCTTCATCCTTGATCCTTTGTAAAAATCCTTCTCTTTTGCACTGAATGTCACACATCATACACTCAAAAGTTACCAGTTAAAATTTACAACACAACTGTGGCCAAAGAATTAGTCAACTAGGATATCATATTTAGGCTATTTACTTGCAACAATCAACTCTGTAGCATGTATAGCCAGCCAATTATACTCACTTAAACTTTGAACTTCATAAAAACATGAACAAGTATTTTATGAACAAGTTCAGGGCCCTTCTCATCATTTTATAAAGGTTAATAGTTGCAAGTAACGGTGGATATCAATTAACAAACAAAATTACAATCATTAATGGTTCATAGTTGATTCCAAGCAAGAATGATAATATATTGAAGAGAAGCAAATTGTCAGGGCAAAATTAATTTCTTCTATATCAAGATCTTATAAACTTAACCAGTTCTGGTAAACCATAGTTTCTGTCTAACATGAGGTAGAGAGTATTTTAGTTGAAACTACCAGTTTCAATTTTTAACCATACTAGTATAAGAAATGCACTACATAGATCACAAGGAGCCAGATGATTCATGACACTGAATTACAAACAACTTTGGGAATTTCAACTAAAAAATTAAACTACAGAGTAGTGCACTATAAGCAGTGAAAAGTCAACGATAACAATTTCATTGATCAATAGGATAGAAAATTGAGGCTCTCAGGAAAGATACAGAATTGAAAGCCAAGATATCAAACAAACATACCTGGTCAATTAAATCTGGATTTGAAAGCGCCCAACCTTTCTTCCGATATGCTTCACGAACTTCCTCGCATGAATTACAACAATCCTCATCTGACTGCAAATTACGTGGAAGGGAGAGAAAGGAAGAAACATCAGTACTAATGCTGCCTAATGGACAAACTGTTTAATGATTATCCCGAACAATTATGGCTCCTAAAAAATTTTAGGGTGCCAACAAAAGTAAATAATAAAATATCAACAGAATTCAAAGTAAGTAAATGTACTGCTGAATAATATCCATTCTCCACTATCCAGTTATCAAAATAAAAGGAAGTTTGGTTGTAAGAATTTTATCATGATGACAAATACTTTAGATGGACAAGCATACCGCTTCTGCACCATAACAGGAACCACAATATGTCTCATTATGCTCAAGCCTGCCTCCATGCCTTTGCAAAGGCTTTTCAATCTGCGTGAAACAAACAGTAATGAACAAAATCAGCAATAACTGAGGGAAACAGGAAACTATAATATCCTAAAAACTACAAATACAAGAAGAACTTCTAAGTGAAGTGCCAATTGTGTAATCATAACCAGTGGAGCAAACACATTTAGAAAATTTCCAGTAATTGTGTTAGCCGGGCTTGCTATGTGTTGGATCAGTTTGATCCTTGCCATGTTTGATTTTCTACAGTTAACATGGGTTTATGCACCAAGGAATTAAAATTAAAACAGCCAAAACCAAATAAAGTCAAAAAATAAAATTAAAATGCGGATCATGCAACTAGACTGAATTCATACAACTGTAATTTCAAACAAGAAATACTGGTTCTAAACACATTAATGTCTACCTTGGGAGCACCAATTCCATCTTGCCTTGCTTCTATTACATTGCCATGAATGTCCAGTCTTTTTTTGATTATATCATGTTTCTGAGTGTTGAACAAAAAAGAGTGAATAAGAAAATAAGATTGTTACGAATTTACAAAGGCATGCAAGGTTAAAGGGCTGAAGTAGTCCATGTTCTTTCGTGTTGTATGAATGTGCACATCAAAGGCTGTTGGGCACCCAAGTGCCAGAGCGAAAAGTGCAATTTTCTCCTGATACATACTACGTCTAGATGTTGCTCTCCACTGATGTCCATGGCATCCAAACTGAGTATCGAACATGGTAGGGCAGGAAATGTAACATCAAACTGCACTTCCAATGGCAAAAGAGGACTGGGATCAAATACTTTATATGGTAAATGGAATCATATTACAATATGCAAAGGATGAAATTAACATAGAACAAATGGCCAAAAGATATTACACTACAATTCCAAATCAATTTTGGAAGAACCCAATACAAATAATACTATAAATGAAACCGGCTTACTGATTGCTTTGAAAAATAATTTTTACTTTTATGGAATACCCAAGGATCTAAAAACTTAGGTAGTGGTATTAAAACTTGAAATAGCAAGGTATTGTGCTTAATGAAGAAGCTACTATATTGAGAGGCAAACAACATTACATTGATACGTAGTGTTTCCCCTCTAGAAGTATCTACTACAAGCTTTGTCTCGGTTACCGCATGTAGATACAATCCTGAACCATGTAAGAAACACAGTTGAGGCAAATCAGGACATAACCAGCCAAACAAAGGAAGACCAAAGAATGACAAAAGTTGAGAGGAACAAAATCATAATATTTTCAAAAGAATAGAGAAAGAGCTAAAGAACACTTCTTCCTTGTAGTGCCACTTCAAAGTCAATAAGAAACCTTTTTATTCATGAATTAGGTCGATGCATAACTTACCTCCTGAACTGGAAAGCATGGAATCAATAGAAGTGATGAAATAAAACAAACATCTGTTACTTTAAATGTAATCAAAATTAGGACGGAAAAACTCACATGTATTTAGATTATAATTAAATCGTTATTAAAATCATTTGTAAAACGGAGTTTTCAAGAGGATGCTGGGAAAAATTCATAGTTGTTTAACTCTAAGGATAACCAAAAAGGTAAAAAAGATTCGTGCATTTTAAATGTAAAAATGGTAGACTATTCGCTGCCTGTAAAAGGAAATCATCCTTAAAAGAGATAATTATGCTTATGTCTACGACTCATATTTGATATGGAGTAATGCAAATTATGCAATAAATGATAAGAATCACTGATTAGTAGCATCCTCAAACTATTGTAAGCTTATTCTATTACAAAGAAGTTTCAACAATATTGACATTGTGGTCCTCCAATATGGCAGTCATTCCTTGTTAATCACATTTAAAAAAAAAAAAAAAAAAAGATAGTTGAAAGCTGCAAATCGAGTAGCCCACTTTGCTGCACATGCATTAAAAAAAAAAAATAGTCCAACAAAGCAATAAGTAGAATGTAATGGTCTCAAGTCATACCAAGTGACAATTGAAAAGGAAAGGGAGGAGCAGAACAGTAAAAGCGTACAAGGAGACGTACGAAGCTCGGATATGAAAAGCAAGAGCATAAGAATGGAGGAGGCGAGAGTGATGAGACCACCGGAGAGCGTGCGGCTGTAGAAATCCTCGTTGATTTTGGGGTATGCATCTAGATTACGGAGCTTGCTCATAATGCTGTCCATGATTCCCGCTAATTTCTGGTTTTGTCTTCCTGATCTATCTAATCTATCTATCTATCTAAACCTATTCCGGTCATGGAATTCTATGTTGGAAAGTGAAAATCAAAATCGGATAGTTAAGCAATATGATAATGGAGATTGAGATTCGTAAAACACCCCGTTCCACCCAATTTCTCCGATCTGACAATTCTAACGGGGCGTTTCAGATGACGCTGCCACTCTTTGTTTTTTTGTTCGGAAAACAAAAGTTGTTATTAAGGGAAGGAAGGAAACTAGATCGCTGCCCTGACGCAGCTCAAAACGGTCTTCCGCTTTTCTCACCGTCTCTCCCGAGTCTCAATGAATCGTACTGTCGTCTATTGCGTTTTCGGTGCACTATTTTGGGGTCTTATTGTTCGGACTCGGGTCATTTATTTGCCTTTGCACCTCCCCCGCATCGATTAAAAAATGTTCAATTTAGTAACTTCCCATCAGCAGGTCAGCTCCCCATATTAATATTAACTTAAATTCTAAGTTTCTAACATTATTTGCAATATTGAGCGCAGATTAAAACCTGGACTAGAAGTTATTGATATGCTGGAAAAAATAAATTTATTTAAGGAAAGACGGAGACCCCCTTCGACCACAATCTGTAAAATCTCTGATAAACTGTTTCTAAAGAAGTTTGTGTCTCCTTATTCAGATGAGTTGTTAGAAGAGGCAAACGTGAGTCTTTGATATATGATTGGTGTTGATTGAGAGGACAAGCGTATGCAGAGCAGGATCAGAGCTTTGATGCACTTGGGCTATTGCTACCACAACATTTGAAATGGAGAAACTTTTCGTCAATCAATTTAGAGGCTCATTTTCTTTTGAATTTGAATTCTCTGCTTTCTTTTTAAGAATGATAGAATATCTTCTTCTCATATTTAAAATTTTTTTGTCTTCCTTTTGTGAGAGGAAGACAAATTTTAATTTTTTTTTTTTTTACCTTCCTCTTATCTTTTATAAATAAAAGGTATTCTGTCTTTCTTTAAAAAAAAAAAAAAAGCAAAAAATCCTTATCCTTTCCTCTTGATAAAATTGTTGTGCACTCTACTTTCTTTGTTTACTTGAATGAAAACCCTGGCATTTGAGTTAGGACCAAATATCATTGTAAAGGATGCTTTATTTGAGAAATGGTTGAATAATGGATGTTGCATTCTTGCCGGTATATCATTCCATGAACATTTTGGGAATTGACTCCCAGCAAAATTGTGGATATGAAAATGTTAAGACCAATAAAGGCACAGGAAATATTGAATTATGGGCTAAGCCCAATCTAGTCATGGAAGTTGTCTGTTCAAAACCCACTTCCGTAACTCAACATCTAGGGCAATTTTAACGGGAACAGAAACCTGGCGAAATCTATGCTCATTTTGGTTTGATCGAGTCCGGGGGCAAGGTAGATCATCCAGGTGCAGTCATTTTGGCGCACGTAAGGCAGAAGGAAAATCTTGAATTTTTCTGGGGTGGCGTCCGTCAAGTGAGATAGTTGACCCAGTGAAAGAAGGTCTAATATTGGATGTCTCACATTCACATACATTTTGACCAAAGTTTTGCCCACTCTCTCATCCTTGATGCTCTCCCGCCACGCGCAGCCCCCATGCAATGCAAACCGCGCCCATCTTTGCGTCTCTAACACAGTAATGCTCCCATAATCCCACACCATTGATCCCCTATTCTCTATCCCAACCCCACCACTCATCGTATTCCCATGGCGGAGCGAGCTCCAACATCTCCAATTCCCGCCAATCAAACCCACTTCCTAATCCAATTACCCAACTTCACCTCCGGCACCTACATTGTCCAGGTCCCTAGGGATCAAATATTTCGCGTTCCGGCCCCGGAAAGTGACCGTATCGCCCAGCACCATCGAAACCCTCCTCCTCGGAATAACGTTAGCCGCACACGTTGTTATTGTTGCATTTTCCTCTTAGTGTTCATCGCTAGCGTCATCTTCATTGGTGGCCTTGTAGGTGGCCTTTTCTCCATGTTACATAAGGCCAAACAGCCTCGATTCTCCATCCAACGGTTTCAGCTCAGTATGCAGGCGCAGTACAACTACAACATGACTTTACATGTGTACAATCCAAATTCGAGAGTAGGGATACTGTATAAAGAAGAAGGGGTTGTTTCCCTCTCTTTAAGGCAACAAGAAATTGCTTCAGGGACGTACCCAACTTTCTATCAAGGCCATGGTAATTCGTCAGTGCTTGGCATCGTTTTGAGAGGCTCGAAAAGCCAGCTGCCTGAGGTCCAGAAAAGCATGAAAAACGATAAATCCAAAGTGCATGTCACATTCTCTTTAACCATTAACGTCCCAACGCGAATGAAAATGGGGGCGTTGCATAGTGGGACAGTGAATTTTGATGTTACGTGCCAAATCACAGTGGGTACCTTGGCTGAACCCACTAGTATACTTTCCCAACAATGTCAAACCAAACGACTCTAGCTAGCTAACTGCTGTTGAGCAAATTACTACTAGTCCTCTTCAGATGGGCTTGGAGGAAAACGATCAGCAAGTTTTTTTTTTTCTTCCTAATCAATTTTTTTTTTTTGGGTACTTTGATCTTGAGACATGGTAATATAGCAGCAGTATGGACCAAAACAGTGCAGCTTGCACATGACAAGACATTTTTGTTCTGTTAAATTTCACCAACCTTTTGAAATATCGATGCTATCCATATATTTGGTGAAGGCACCTAATTAGAAATTGTTAATCTAAGAAAAGTATTGTTCAATTAATTTTCACTCATAGACTGAGAACAGAAGACAAGTTTAGTTTAATTCCAATAAAAAAAAAAAGAAAAAAAGAAGACAAGTTTCACCTTCGAAATAATTTATATCTTCAAGCATAGATTTATCGGCTAGTATTTCAGAGCAATATCTGAAAGGGTGCAAATATTGTATATAATAAACGTATAGGGTGAATGAGCTTCAAGGCGGGATACTCAACTAGAACTGGGTTCTCTAAGAACGATCGATATGGAGAAAATTAGGGCACTATTATCCTATTAATTACTCTTCATAAAACAAGTTAGAAATGGTAATTAATCTAACTTTCCGAAGACAAGGATGAGGCACGCAGAGGTTTGCTATGATGTACACCTTCTATGGTGCTATTCATTAAAAGTTGTGAGGTTCTAGGTAAAGCTAGCTAGGTGCCAGCCCATAGAAGCATCTTTCTTGGCATTCTGTAGTCACCAAAGCGAACTGCTCTGGTCACATCTGTTCCATGGGGGGGTGGATGGTAGCCGAAAGGCCATTGCTGAGTAATATATGTGTTTAGCTAATGAATTTCCATATCTTGTACAGCAATATTAGGCTGTTAGCTTTCCTTGCAACCAACAGCAAATGAAGGGCTAGATTCCAGCAATAACCCTTTTCTAATATAAACTCAAAACACAACAGCAGCGACTGGTCATAAGGGAAAACTTAATTTCAATTATTCAATGCTAACCAACAACTCATCATCAGTCCACACAGTACCACGCTTCTTTCTCACTATATATTTTGCCTATATAATGACAACCAACACCTGTTCTGGACCCTCTATGAGGGGACCGATGTACACTATTTATACGACACATCTGTGGAGATCTAATATGATGAAAGCATCTTAATTTCACCTTATATCTGGTCAGGCTTTGAATTCAAAAAATGATCACAGTTGAAGGCTCGAATTAGAGACACTGTGCATGAAAGAATTTGAGGTCCGATGATTATTCCAATCCTTCAAAATAGATTTTTGCATTGTGTTGCCGTGAACGTAAGTCACACCAACCAAATCGCCTTATATATTTTGTCATTGTTTTTACTTTTGTCTTGCTTTCTTGGTATTTAATTTTGGGCGATCCATCAAGTACGTTGGTACTTAAGGTCCAATTCATAATGCACTATTGGAGATCTCCATGGCAAATCAGTGATTACAAGCATATGCCCATACTGGTTGCTAGATAAATTAAAAGCAAACAGCAGTACTATGCTAATAATTAAAGTAAAACTATAGTTGTTGAGAACAAAGTTCAATAGTTTAGTTGGTAAAGTTTAAAATTTTTATTTATAAGGTTTAAATTAAAATTTTTAATAACAATATTATTTGGTAAATGATTTATAAATACCATTATAAATTTTTATTAAAATTTATGATATATCTTAATTTTAAAATAAAAATATTTTTTCACTTTAAATTTTTTTAGTTAAAAATAAAAAAGTTATTGAGAACAAAACAGGGTATTTTGTGGTGGAAAAAGTTTTTCAAATATCCCCACAAGATGGGCTTGGTCTGTCAACTAATTATGAATTTAGCGTTTATTTTAAGCTATGAACCACTGAAGGGTCCAGTTTTAAATTCTCGGGTGTGGTTTATTGGGAGGAGGTTACAACTAAAAGGCATATCTTACAGTGCCCCCCATATAACAAATGATAGGAAATGAATATATATATATATATATATATATGCATATGTGCAGGCTTATATATTTTCTCATCGGGACTTTTATATTTATATTATTTTTATTGTTAAAAATTTATATATATAATAATGTGGGTTGTTGAATTTGTAAAATTTAATAATTTAAATTATAAATTAAATAAAAATAAAATTATAAATATATCGAGACTCTTCCTCATATAATGAATGATATGAGGAAAAGCTGTTCGGCTTTAGTATAATTAGAGAGAGGGTCTGTTTCTTGGGGAAGTGTCCGTTTTCTACCAATAATTGGAGCTTCTGGGACTTTTAATTTATCTCAATTTGATGCACCAATGATGGAACTGAATCTATTGGCAATTCATCCTTACACGTATGAGAAAGAGAACATGGGTGTTTTTTATGGTCTTGGAAGCTTGTTGGATGTCCCTATTAAGAATCCCCATGTCTTCTTCAAATCAAGCACTCTGAGTGGATTCCAACTCCTCTTCAATCAATTAATGTATGGGATTCACAAAGTAGTGGGTTTCCCTTTTGCGCACCTAACCCTTTGAAAATAACCCCATTAAACTAGAAATTCGATCTCTTACACTGCTTAAAAAATTTTGCAATCTCCAAAGATACCCCTCTGATATTTGGGATAGGGATACTTTCATGTTGGATTTCCAAATTTTGAAAATTTTAAGTAAAATTTAATTAGAGACTAAAAAATGTATCTATTTATAAATTTTATTCTACTTTCTTTCACAAATTTTTTAATTTCTTCACATTTGTTTTCTTTCTCTTACCCCTGATTTTGACAACCAACATTAGAAAATTCGGATCTCATATTTGATTAAGGTGGGGTTTTGTCAAATCTGGGTGACCAATGGCTTATAACAACATCTATCTGGATGGGGCTTATAATTATTTAATTGGAAAGGATATTAGGCTGGATGCTCTGCCCTAATAAGTGCCCTCTTATTTTATTGTCCTACATCTTTGCTTTAGCTTTAGCTTTAGCATAACTGTCTTTAAGTTCGTAGTCACTAAAGTAAATTATGATTTTGATTCAGATTTAGAGCTCCTAGCACCCTATGATGGTGCCAACCGCCCTTCTTTCCTCTCAATACCTATTAATATAAGCTTATTATAAATTTAAACTCTCCCATGCCCATGTCTCTTTCCAAGTCTGTCTGACAATAGGGTGAACATGGATGCCCTGTATGCTAGTTGGGAGGTACAAAGCCAAGCTTGTTCACGAGTTTATCTCGTGAGACTAATATTGTCTTCTATATTTCAAATCATCAATTTCTTTTTTAAGAGAGGAACAATAATAAATTATTTAACATATATATATATATATATAAATTCTCCGAAATTTAAATTGAGTATTTTCAAAAAAAAAAAAGAAAATTTCTTAAGCAATAAATGTGTGTCACTGTACTATCAAAGTTATTAGTCAAATTATCATTATTAATATCATTCTTAGTGATTAGGTGAGTCAGAAGACCTTGACCATATGGTACTAGGTGTGTGGGTGTAAGTGTTTTCTGGAGGATTTTATTACTCAAATCATACATGAGAATTACGTCACAGAGTCGAGGGTTAGTTGTTTGCCAGTGCCAAAGCACTATCCCTGGTCAAGTGTCTTAGCAGCTATAGTTGGGCAATGGATATGAGTATTTAAGGAAAGAGCGGCCAGCCAAAACAGAAACACGAAATTGATTATCAGAGTTGGAGGCATCACGGTTTCCAGCTTGATATGGTATCTGTGCTCCCACCTGAGATTTTGACTTGTACTCTTCGGACAATTATTGCATGGCCATTGAGAGAGACGTACGCCAACAATTGTCATGATTTTCAAAGCGTTGCTATTTATAACACAATGGTCAAGTAAAATTAAATTATGTGTCACGCTTGAATTTTTTAAGCCCTTTCCAGCTAGAACACAATACTCACCACATGAAACATGAACACTTTTTTGTTCTGCCTTTTCACATTATTCTAGACAGATTAAGATATAAATTATAATTATAGTATTGGACGATTCAACTCTCTTTAATTTGAATTGTACCTAAAACCGCCTTTTATAAAGAATAGGTCTCACACAAGTTGTCCCTTTTCACCATAGAAAATCCTAAACATTCGTATATATAAAAATACAACTTTATTAAAAAAGTAAAAATATAAAATAAATATAAATAAAGATCAATACTCTTTACAATTGACTGAGCATAGTCACCTAATAATGCTGTTGCTATATTATATTTAAGAAAATAATATTTTTTATACGAAAGTGAAATGAATTGTTATTGAGTTAGACTAAATTTTTTATTTTATCAAATTAAAATTTATAAAAATTTCATTTAAAGTAAATAAAATTATTTAATTTATAATATTAAATTTAATATTTAATATTTTATTTGTTAAGAATTTATAATATATTTTTAAAAAAATTTAACATATTTTTAATTAATAATTAAAAATTTATTCCTTTCGAAATAAAAAATTATTAAAAATTTTTTTTAATAAAATGTTTTTATATATATAATTTAAATTTAATTTAAAATAATATAATTAAAGAATTTAATTATTTATGAATTATACCAGCTTTTGATGATAGAATTTATAATGTATTTATACATAAAGTACTGTAGAAACGAGAGTTAGCCGCCCACATTTTGTGTACGCTAGCTGGCCAAATAAAGTCCTCCCGAAAAGATGTGCCTCTCCATCCCTAAGTTCCTAGCCTCCTTTTTTGCCTGGGGGATTAATCCAAATATAAATGCAGTTGTCTCCTGACACACGTGCACATCTTGATATGTTTCAAATTCCGCTGCGCCCCTCTTGACAACTGTTACGCGGAGGCGTCTTAGCTCCTCTGTATTAAATTTGACGGGGATAATGAATGGGCTGCGGGAACGAGGGTTGATAAACTAATAGTGGTTTTGACCGATAAGGTAAGGTATTGAGTGATATAGTTAATTGTATTTTAAGAAAAATTAGTATTAATATATATAAATTCGAAATTTTAAAGAAATTTGAGAAAAATATAATTTATAATTTTTTTTCTTAAATAATAATTAATTTCATATTATATAATAATATAAAGATATCTTCTAAAATATCCAAAAGAAAACTAATGGTTTTCCAATCTGTAGTTTTCTCTAGCCTTCACTTAATTGGATGCCAGCCTGAATATGGAGGTGTATTTTAGTAACATTAAGGATTTAACTTGACAAAGTATTCATTTCATACGCCCAAATTAACTAGCTCAATTTATGACACAATCGAGGCCCATATATATGCCAAGTAATTTAATTAATAAGATTTAATTCTTCTAAGATAGAATAATTTTATCATATAGAAATTAAATAAAAATGTATATACTTATAATAGTCTAATTTATTATTTATTAATTATATACACATTGTATTTTATAAATTAAAATTTACATTCTATACTTTAAAAGACCATTTTCTTAATAATTATTATGATTGCAACGATATCTTATTTTTTGGTCCTTTCCACAAGAATTCGGATTTATAATGTCCTAATATTCTGATTTTTATATCCTTTTATCATCATTTGGGATATCATCAGCTAATATTCATATAGTTTATATATGTTGCTTATGCAAGTAAAGCATTATTAAGGTTACTGTCTCTCTTGAACATATATCAAATGATATCAGAAAAAAAAAATTAAACTAAAAAAAAAGACAATCTCTTTCTTTATATTTTGACATGAATATAGGTGAAGTAAAAATCCTAGAGAAGTGATCGATAGCATAGAATAAGAACTTCTAATCGCATCTAAATTTTTTTAATTATGATAAACTTTATATATTTTATATTAAGACGTGTCAATTTTCACTGCCTTAACCTTCTTTCATTATTTATTTCTGAGTTTGTATCCTTAATCTGGATAAAGAAATAATATAGTTTGTTAAATATCCTAAACATCATGTTCTATTTCTAATTGTCTAATTCAAAGCAAGAAGGTTGACCGGCATTGGCCACCGCAGAACAGAATAGGCACGCGCATGCAAACGTGTGAAGGAACATAACACATAAATTAACGAGAGAAATTAATGTATTTGAACTTTGTTCCTCAAAACTATGGAACAATTCTATTTTCCATTTTCAAAAAAAGAGAGTGATTACAATTCAATAATAATCCACCCCTCGACCAAAATCTGGGGTGGTGCATGTCAATTCCTTGAACTCATTACTACAATCTACAACACTCTACAGTTGTTGGAGTGACGCTCGTACTTTTCCACTCCACCAAACGCCGCAAAAACTGCTCAACCTGTAAACATGAACAAATTGTTTGTTTTATTCATAATTTTACCATTTATGTGAAAATATAAAGAAATACAACTTTTTCAATAAAACATTGTCAAAGATTAAAAGGCAAAAAAAGAAAAAAAAGGAATGGAGGATTATTAGACTTGCCTCTGATGGGTTCTGCAAAGTGTAGGAAGCTTCCGTTTCTTTTGGAAATCTAGAAACAAGAATCCCAATTCCTTGACCCCTACTGCGTAAAACCTGATTGTCATAAATAAGTTAGAATAAGTGGAATATATATATAATATATATAACAGCATTATAATAGTTTTAACAAGAAACCACTATATCGGCATATTGTCACCTTAAATGCATCCTCGTCTGTTCGATCATCACCAATGTAGATGGGAAATACGTTGTTAGAATTTGCGTACCCTGGAGATTAGAAAAAACAACGGTCAAAACGTATAGCTCACAATACCAACTCCGAACTAGCTAAGGAAGGTCTTTTCTGCATGAAGACTCACCCATTGACTCCAACAGGAACTCAAGAGCTTTGCCCTTGTCCCATTTGATGGTTGGACGGATCTCTAGTACTTTTCTGCCTTGGGTCAGTTTAAGTTTTGGGTACTCATTCAGCACTAATCTAACTTGCTCCGCCAACGTTGCCCAACTCTGCCAATCACAGAGACATAAATGGTTAGACTAAATTAAATATACATTAGCCATATATCAATCTGCTTTGTGCTATGCATGTGTGTGTTGTGAGGGGAGGGGGGGGGGGTGGGTAAGTTACTAAATGTTTTGTTGACTGGTACCTTTTCGTCAACACAACGGAAGTGCACGGACAAGCAAAACTTGTTATTCTCAACCTTTGCTCCCAAGACAGGCTTTGTTTTTTCCAACAAGATTTTGTACACCTGAAAAATAGAAGACATGACAATGACACAGTTATATGATGTCTTACGTGGGTTGCCAATTCGGTAGAAATGAAGGTTTAGGAGGTAAAAAGAAACGAACCTCATCGATCATGGGCAAGAATTGACTAGCTGGTTGGAAGAGGACAGCTTGATTACCCTGAAACAACACAAACATTTAAGAAACCAACCAGAAGCAGAACAGACAAAGATTGAGTCTTTATGATGTCCTATACAGACTACGGAGTAAGTCACGGGAACTATCTCTCACTTTCTTGGGATTTTGGGTTCTTGTTGGTCCCTGGATGTCCATGCCATGGCTACCAGCGTAGTACAGCTCTGCCAACCTTACAAAGTTATACACCTGAAGTAAATTTTCGAAGAAATCCGATTAAGTTTATCTATCAGAAACTGAAGGGGAAAAAAAGGGTAGTTGTCTCATAATAATTTATTTGATTTCATCTTTGTTTTGGTTTGAAGAAAAATGTACCTTGTCTCTGCACCTCCCACTCACGATGGCCGTGGGAAAATGTCTTGCTATGTCTTTTACCGTTGCTCTCATCTGATTCAAGAAAATCATCATGAAACTCCATCAGAAAAAAGTTCTATTAATTATGAATTGAGCAGGTTTGGACAGAGAGAAAGGAGAACAAAAGAAAACCTTCTCAGTCATGAATGCTTTGTCTGGGTCTGCAACAATTGGGGAGAGAGTTCCATCGTAGTCAAGAAAGGTGACAATCTGCTTCCCTTTTAATTTATATGTAATCTCATCAAACTTTTTCAGGGCTGAAGGATGATGAAGCTGCAGTATTAAATAAATAAAAAAGAAAAACAGAGAGAAACAGAGTCAAGTCAGCATAACCATTGATGATGGCACTGCTATGGCCAAAAAGTTGGAAAGAGTTCTGGGAATGGGTCAGACGCTCACCATCCAAGAACTTTTGTCTGTGTTTTCCAGAATATGGATGGTGGATCTGACTCTGGGTGGAGAGGAAGCTCTCATTGAGTCAACCCATGCATTAGCTTTGGCTCCTCCATTGACACCTCCATCTTCAAGCCTTTTCATTAGCTTTCTCTGGGATATGCCCGGATACCCAACAAGCACAGCCAGCAATTCTGGCGCGGCTGCCCCAGGGAACAGAGTTGAGTTAGAAATCGACAGGGCCACCGCAACAAGAGAGTTGATGCGTGATTTGACATCAAGAGTCACCACATTCTGGTTCGTCATTTTTCTCCTTCCTTGGAGCCAATCGCTACCAAAACAAAGCTTACTCTATATATTCCTCAGAACATGTACTAGCATTCAGAAGCTGGTAGCTAAAGAAATGTAAAAACTGAAGCGATTTGTTGAGGGACTATGCGAACAGAGTGAAGAATTGATAGAGCAGAAGAAGTTAAAAAAGAAAAGAAAAGAGTAAGAACAGAGTTGGCTATTATGGTATGTTGTGGCAGCTTCCTCCGCTCAATAAGGGCTTTATAGAAAATTTTGAATAGAAAAAGATATCACAGTTTGCCTCCACTCGGTGGCTCAAGTCACAAACAAGCCAGGGGTGTCTGGTCAATTTATAAACTTAGGTTTCACGGCAAACCGACGAAACAACCATTCTTTTTCCCTGCCTCTTGTACTTTTCAGCAACAATACTAAATGTGAAAATGGAGGGACCACATTGATCCCACAGCACCATCCTTCGTTTCTTTTTCTTCTTCTCCTTGCAAGTGTCCATGTATTCAATAATGGAGAACCTTTACCATAAGATTGTAGAGTTTCTTAACCTTTACCAATAATTTGCTTTTTCCCATGAAGCTAAAAACACCTATTTCCTCCTTGTTTTACCACTCAAGAAAATGGAGGAAAATATATATATTTTTTCTGATTTCATATAACAGGAATCAACGTTCACTCTTCCTTCCGTTATTTGATCTCAAACTTTTGTATTAACTACAAAAATACTTTACTATCAAGATACGAGACTTTCTCACATTCTGCTTCTGCCCTATAATGACCTAGTGTACTAGTACCAGCACTACAATGTGCACCAGATCAGGGGAAGGACCACCTATTTGAACGCCCCTCTTCTACTATTACTTGTCTTGAACTTCATGATGTAGGAATTGCCAACAAGTATAGAATTTGGCATTCTTTAAGGGGGAAGCCATTATCATCACGCTTGGGATACAATTGTGGAATTAATTGATTTACGATTCCCTTCGCCTCTTTTTCCCCCCCACAAAGTGACCTTTTTAACATCCAAATTTGGAAACCACATTTAAATACTTTTACAGGGTAACCTATAAAAGGAAACAGAACCCCCAATAATAGATGAATCCCTTAAGCGCCCCTTGTATATGGTTTCAGGGAAACAAGCAGCTACAACCTAACTTGTTTAAATCTAGTTGGCTTCAAAACCAGCGGCATTCTATGCTTTCTTTCTTTCTTTTCCTGCTCTTTTGTCTTCCATCAAGCATGTGGTTGTATAAATTATATTCATTTCAAAAGATCAATAATTTTTAAAGTTTTTCACTACCTAATTTATTTCTTATAATTGTCGCATTTTTTTATTTCATCATAACATTCATTTATTTCTTATTTACAACAACTATATATTTAACACTCCCAACGTTTCTTATATTTTCTTATAACCATGTAGTTATTATTTCTATTGATTTTATTTTTTTAACTATAAGTATACATACTTATGAAGTCTGTTAAATTTTGAAAGGTTACTATGTGTAATATATTTATATTTAAGGGGCGACAATATAATTCTCAATAATAATTCGTGTGTTTTCCAATAGTTGTTTTTTAATGCATATGTAAAACTCGAGAAACTTCTCGGGAGTTGATAATCAGAGAACCTTTGCTATGAAATGCATCTAAAAAGAACTACTATATTCTAAAATACTTTTCATTGTCCATGTGATGTGGGAGGCATGCAGGGTCACAGAGAAGTTTACTTGAAGATTCGGAATTTTTAATGGTATTACTATTATTACAAGTCTTCGTCGTCCCCCTCTTCAGAAACTCAGAACCCTCTTTCTAGTTTGTTTTAAATTGACTAGCCTTAGACCAACGGGGTGAATCAGTTTGCACATTCATAATTAACACCTACAGTCTAGACCTAACCTTCCTAACTATGGCTCGCTTTGTCAAAAGCAGAGAGTCTCAGAAGTAAAGTGGACAGGGTATGGCAACCGACCTAGTCTTTTTGTGGATTTCGACATCGAACCATCATTCTACGGTTTCTTCATCATATTAGGGCCTTCATTAAAAACACATTAACATTCGTTTAATACATCACATGTTTCATTGTTTTTATCTAAAATTTAGTCTAATAACTTCAGAAATTTTTTATTCTATATCTTTGATTTGTCAAAAGGAGTTAGGCAAGCAAAAGAACGATTACAGATACCCAGAAAAAGGTAATTTGGAATTTTGATTTGGTTTGATTGTAGGGGAAAGGAGGGAGCTAGGGAGAGGGTTAATTAATTTAATATGAGTTTAATTGATGCATGATCCTCATGGATATGTTCCATTCTAGAGGAACGGGGTTTTGTCTAGTTTCCAAATGCGAACAAGTGAGAAGCCGGAAGAAACAAGGTTAGTATTGAAATTGTCGATGTGGAAGAAATCACTGAAAAGTCAAATAATCTGACTAAGCAAGTTTCCGTGATGTTTCCAACGGGAAAATAGAGAAACACATAATTTTAATACTGAAGGTCTAAAAAACGACAAGGAATTTTGGCAACATGTATGCTTTTCTCTGCCTGATGACTGGCTCCTTATGTGTAAATTACACAGCTGTTTCCGTGTCATCTGGCCCTGGGTGCTTCCAAATAATTTCTCTTTCCGGCTGAAACATTTTCTCGGGAAAATGGTGGGGTACCTTTGATTGATCCTTATGTGACGCGTAAAAGGGCAGATAGTACAGATACGGCCACGTGTATCTATCGTGGCCTCAACGCAATTGGGCTACTTTCAATTAGCTGATTCCATTGGGCGGAAGTAGGAACTTACAGCTTTCCATCACCTATGGTGGTTTTGGTATTGGTGGTGAGTTTGGTGACCAATGAGTGGGGAAGGAGGATCTTTTACCTTAATCTTTCTGTATCTTCTTTTCGTTGTAGCGCATGGGAATGCTTCTTAATAAATTGGTGTGATATGATACCAAATCTTTTTAAGGTTAGCCACTTGGCAACTTGTCCAGGATCACATTAATCTTCTTTTCTTTTGTACCATCCTTCTCCTAAGCCAAGTAGAATGGGAAAACAAAGTACCTTTCTGCGAGCCGCTCATATATCAATAAAATAACTATTGCAGTTGTACCCAAAAAAAAAAAAAACCATTGCGATTGGAATCTATATCTTGCTTTCTTGCCAGAAAATACAATCGGGATTCGTGTTTTCTCTATTCCCGGCTTTCTTGTTAACCATTAATTAAAACAATTCTTTTATCTTTATAAATTAAAATTTATAAAAATTTTATTTAAAAAATTTAAACTATTAACAAATTTAATGCTTTACAATTAATTTTATGAATTATTTATGAGTTACATTTTATGAGATTAGTTTTATTCACGTGAAAGAAATAATTCAACATTAACATAATATGTTTTTGTCACATGTATTTATAGTTATATATATATATATATATATATATATGTAGGCAAATATTGCTTTTGGCTACAATTAGTTTCAAAGTAATGAAGAAGGTAAATCTAAATCTAAAGAACTAACAAAAGAAAATCCAACTCTCTATAGAATAACCATTTTTTTCAATTTCTTATACTTGGTTTATAGGATTTGTAATCATATATGAGTACATTCATTCATTAGCTCAGTGTGTTGCAGTTAAAATCTAAGAAGAGAAATAATAAATTTGTAGCCTGTAAGAAATGCATTCACCCCTGCAGCCATATGTTGAAAGTAGCAGCAAAATGTTTTACATATAGAGATTTGCATTTCCAGTATAAATAATGTCCGGAAAACTAAGGAAATGCGTAATGGATTTTATTTAAAAAAATCCAAGGATATTCGTTGTTTGAATTATAAGTTTCTTTAATTTTTCCTGGCCATTTAAATCAAAGGATGGCAGCATCCATAGACCATAGTCTGCTTTTTTTTTTTTTTCTCCTTTTTTGGGCAAAGAGACCATAGTCTGCTTTGATTTTACAGCTGAAGATATAACATGAACGCTAATGCATGAACCTGTGCGGGTCAAGATCTGAAGAATCGAATGTGCTTCGAAAGATCCTTGGTGCGACGAAGAATATATGCAGTATCTTTCAAAATAATTAAAGTGATGAATGAGGTTCCTCGGTTAGAAAATAATGACACTCCCAATTGCGTTATGGTCTTCGTGCTCGTCAACCTGAAAAGCTTCTTTGTTTGCTTTCTTTTTTATATTAAAAAATCTTATTTTAGTTTTTGGTTTTTATAAAATATTTTCACATTAATATTGAAAAATGCAAAACTAATTCTCATTTAAAAAATAAATCATAAATAACATTTCTCTTCTAATAAGAATATTTTTAAAACTTGAATCTATTTATATTAACACTAAGTTTTTTTAAGATAGAGCTAATTGTTACCTACCATTACTTTATTGATGCATTTCTTGGTTTGCCGTGTTTCTTCCTTCTCGAAAACTTTAATCACACACGGCAAGTGATTAATGTTGTATGCTGATGACGACGGAAGAATGACAAGAGCTGAGCTGGTCTTTCTTTTTTCTTTTAAATCAAAGGGGGAAAAGTTTAGTTAGGATGAAAGGTAAATCCAATATAAAAATTAAAATATATTGTAATTTTTAATGAGAATTTATATTAATATTATCAATTATTTATAATAAAAAATTTAAACTTAAATATTATAAATAAAATATTTAAATTTTTCCAATTGAATTAACTTCTTTGCCTGAGTTCGTCCAATTTCTTTTTTTTTTTTTGGTTCCAACGAAGAAACTAACCACTAACTATCCGAGGAAACGAAGTTCCCTCACTGAAAATCTTAAGTTGCCCTCCCCGCGTGGTCCAACTTTTATCCCAAGGAAGCGTAAGGTTGGAAAAGTCGCAACACGTACACCAATATCTTAGAACGCGTGTTGAAAATTTCATTGAATTCCGACAAGGAATATGAATTATATATTGTCATGCATGCATGGACGAATAAGGATTCATGCCTTACCTAATTTTGGTTTTCGCTCCTTGCCTCACGTCCACCTGCTTTTCACTGTCAATTTCCTTTTTACCAGAAGTTCAGAGCGAACTTACATGCGTGCTTTACTTGTAATTAATAATATAACTTCAAATACTATATATCTATTTATAATATACCAAAATTCATGTAAATGTGTCTTTTTCTAGTTTGCTAACCAGAAGACTAAGGCTAACATCATTGGATAGATTATATGTTTTTTTGGTACAAACATTTAGTAAACTGGTTTTAAACACGTGTTGCATATGAACTTTTTTTTTTTCTAAATGGGAGTATCATAAATTTTCTTTTTTTATGTAAATAAAATAATATTATATTGAATACCTAACAAGAAAGTCAATGTTACATATTCTATGAAAAATATAAAAAAAGTTTGATTTATAATTAGACATTGAAGAGAAAAATTTATAATGAGCAAATATAATAATTTAAACTTCATAAAATAATAATTTAATGGAAAAATTAATTAAGAAGGTTATTATATGTCTGTGAACGTTTCTAACTTTCTTGCTTTGATATAATATATTTTATCCAGAATCATATATATTAGTTTGGAATGTCGTTATGATTCAATTGGAATGTAAAAGTTCGATATGTATACATATGATTTAAGAAGTATTTTACATTTAGGTGTTTACTATTGTGAAAAAAGAAAACGAAAAATAATAATTTCATAACTAGTTATTTATACCTTTTTAAAGATTTTTTACTTAAAATGAGAAAGAGTAAGAAACAAAGTTAAAATATGTTTTTCTAGTAAATTTAGATGCTTAGTTAAGGATAAATAACTAAATATATATATATATATATGTTACAACTAAAAAAATATCGCAATGGATTAATAACTGATAACTAACATGATAACATAACACACCAACTCAATAGATGCAAAGCAATCACCAGAGGAAATAAGAAAGCAAAAGCTAAGGAAACACGACGTCGTCACACATAGAATTACACCATAAAATGATCTACGTCAACAACCCAAATAGACATCATTCTCCTCAACGTTGATGAGAAAGGAAGAGGGGGGGGGGGGGTGGATGTTAGAGGTGTGAAAAAAATCCGCTCCCAACCCAAACCTGGCTGATACGTGCATATTTTGATTGGATCCATAACTTGTTTACATGTATATCGGGTGCATAATGGTTTTTTTTTTTTCCTATCTAACCCAACTTTACAAAAACGTGTAAAAATATACACTAACTTAAGTAATTTGACACGTGTACATAATCATATTTAGGTCAATATTTTTAAGTCTAATTTTACCTAACCAAACCAATTTTTTCACTTTCCAACCCAACACCCCTAATGGGTGTGAACTTTGAAAACTTAATCACCCATGATAGCCATATTGTCACAAGGAATTAAAACAAGAAACCAATGCGCGATGAGTACGATTTTAAGTGAAAATTCCCTTTTGGGTGTGTGAAAGTGATTCTAGGGTTCTAATTAAGAGTTAACAATCCCAAACCTGCCACCCACTTTGATATTATGTAGTTAGTTAACTATTTTATTATAAAAAAATTATAAGTCACTTAACACATATATAAAATTTTAAATTTAAACTTAAAATTCTGAAAAAAAAAAAAGAAATTCAATGCAACAATTGCGCCACTAATCTCTATGGTATTTAGCATAGCCACACCAGTGGAAGCACCAAACATGTTATTTCCAATCTCTTTCATTACAATATAATGATACGGTCATGGAAAACCTCTTTTGAAACCCCCTACTCAGGCAGACTTGGTTCAGGGGAATGCGAAGGCCTAAGCCATAGAATCAAATCTCCCAAATGGTTTCTAAATAAAAGATAACTCTCAACTCTCAATCACCGCTGTAAAATCATAATTATTTTAAAAAAAAAATTATCAATTTAACCATTGAGTTTTGTTGAAAGTTGTACCATAGTAGTTGTGAAAAAAGATTAGGTGTTAATTTATAAGAGTAAAAAAAAAATTTTAAATTGAGAAGAGTCAATATCAGTTAAAAAGTCTTTAGAAAAAAAGAAGATAAAATTAATTCACAGTTACATTTCATATTAATGAGGGATTCTTACATAATCAAGTAAATTTGCTTTCTAATTATTAAAAAATTAATTATCTTACAAATTTAAGTTATAGGATAAAGATTTAAGAATGAATCATTGACCATTTAGTTATAAAATATCTGATATTATATTAAAAAATTAATCATATCAAAAATTTAAGTTATTAAATAAAAATTTAAAATAATTTTTATATTTTCTCTTAACATTAACAAGTACTTACTTAGGAGTAATGTTACATAGATGATAGAGTATCATTAAAAATAAAAATTATGATCTTTTTATATTATTTTTTCTTGCATTTGTTATATATTTTATAAAAATAAATAACATAATAATATGTATATAACCAAATTCAAATATAATTAAAGTACCATAACAAGCGCCCTTTAAAAGGTTCAATCAGTGCGAGATGGTTATCCGAAAATGGAAAGGACAGTCCGGACTCTGGAAGCACCCATATAATAATGCACGGAAATGAGGGACAAGTAACTGAAAAAACTGCCAGCCATCATAAACAGATACAAGAAACTATGGGAATTATCTTATACGGGCCCCACCAAGGAGGGAAAAACCAGTCGCAGCACCCGATGGGCCCACATTCTCCTCTTTACTGTGACCTGACCTGTCACGATGCCCGGGCAATGGCTCATTATGGGGCCACATATCACGGCTTGAGTGCTAAGCCCACTAATGCCCACCAGCCCACTCTTCTACAATTCGCTTATCCCCACCAGTCACCACTCTACAGCACGCGCCTCCTTTATTATCTCCAAATCTGGATATCCCACTCCACTCTTCGTTTTACTTAAGATTTTTGTTGGCTTTATTATACTGTTCAGTGGGTCACTTGGAATTTGTAGGGCTAGGATATTGTGCGGTGGAGCATCCTGGGTGCATTTTAGAACCTGCATGAACTCTCCAAATTCTCTTACAGTGAAATGGTGGTATCAGAATAAAACTAGCTAGCTAGACCCCAAAAAATTTACCTTTCTTTAATATTTTCTACAAGAATGTTGTAGAATATTATAAGAAGTTTTGGTGAAAAAAATTAATTAATGAATAAGAATAAGAAAAGGTTAAATATGATATTTAAAAAAATTATTAAAATAAATTTTAAAATAAATAATATTTATAAAAATTTAATTTTGATATAATCTAATATCATCATTTGATTCATATAATTAACTTGTTCACTAAAATAAAACTTTATGTATTATAGTTGTTCTACAAGAATGTGCATAAATATGATATTCAAAGACCTATTCAGCACGCATTAATTAATTCAAATCAGTGGCACCAATGAGAGTGTTGTAGAAGATTTCGATGAAAAAGTGCACTTTATGCTTCTAATTTAAACTCTAATGATGGCTATAGTGACTACTCTTCTAAGCCACCAGATAAGAACTCTACAGGTAGTTGCCATCTTGATTGTGTTATTCTTTATTTGAAATTAAGAATCTAGTTAAATGTACTTATTGCAATAATGGGAACATTCTAAGAACAGAATTATTGTCATAATCTAATCTCTCTATCCCACGAAGTTGTGGTAAGATAATAAAAGGATTCTCCTTTGAATCTTTGTCAATATTTTGAAACTAATGTTTGGTTTTGTTAGTGGCCTGGGCACTAACTGGAATAATCCAAAACATAAATGATTGTCCCGCGGTACTACCATCACAAACACTCTACATCTTTAGCAATAGATATATATATTTTTGGTTAAATATATGGTGTACCCAATCAATAAGCCTGTGATTGGAGTTCATGTGCTATCTTTTGCTTGAATTTAGTAAGAACTGGGGCCGGAACAATGAATCTGGCAACTCATGTGTATGCCTGTCCACCTCCATCAGAGACAGAGGTACTAGGTTAATCAGTAGGGAGGGGGCCGCTTCAGTGGAAATGAGGGAGATTGAAAACAAAAGCAAGAATTTACTTATACAAAGGCAAATGGCCCATTGCATGTCATGGGAGGGGCTGGAAAAATGACCTTTTGGAGCAGCAAAACTCCATAACCCTCCTGTTAGAAGCAAAATCCTTCCATTATACAGTCACATTCAGAGATTAAATGAAGACATCTACAGTCCCAAAATCTTTGCCACCCCGTCAGACAGCGAAAAAAAAGTATAATAATACAAAAGAGATAGATCAACACTTTCATACTTTTTTCATATTTGGTAGTGTGAGTCATCGGATTAACTGATTTTTATAGTTTATTTTGCAGGATCATGAAGGTTAAATTTTGTTAAGTGAAAATTGTGTCAAAATAAAAACATAAGAACAGAGACTAGACAGACATGAACTGTGGAGAAGGAAATAGAATCCAAGTGACAGTGTGATGCGCAGCCTGACTTAGGAACTCAGAGGCAGCAAATAAGAAAAATGTGACAAAAGCATTTTTGGTGATGGTAGTTGAAGGGAGCAATTTGTCAAGAATCCTTCACGGCCTGTTAGAAAATTCGAAACCCCTTCCCACCACATAAAGGCGAAAGAATGATTGGGTTTGGTCCTAGATTTTCAATATGATGTGCTTTATTCGCTATAAGCACCCACACATGATGAGACTGCACTTTTATATTAACCAGTTATAATGCAAATCTATTCCAATTCCATTGCATTTTGAGCAGTTCCCAGCTTTTCACGTGTTTTAACAAATATATTATGGAATTTTCAGGCATCGTATCGTATTCCGTACAGCTGAAACTTTCCTTCTTTTTTTTTTGGAAGTTTTTCTTCATCAAATGCAACCAAAAGCTTATGTGCCTGGCGCAGAAGAAAAGAACAAAAAATTCCCAAGGCTATTTTCTTCAGAACCGAAGGACAACCGCAAGGGGAATAATTTGGGTGACATTAGAATGCAGCATCGTCCTTGAGTTCGTTTGACTGTTTCCAATATCTATTCAAAATCAAAAAGAATAGAAAAATATATCCTATATAAAAATAAACAGTTTCTTTCAATCTGGAGAAAGTAGAATGCTTGAATGTGCTCTTATGCTTGATCAATTAATAAGATTGTATAAAGAAAAAGGAAGGTTTATTTCCTTCGATTGTGTGTTCAAACGTCTATGCCTACGTAGTATGTGTGGCGTGCATGTGACTCACACTCATATTACATCAACATCACAATGTGCATAGAAAACAATAAGAAAAAAGGAAACAAAATGAAAAGGTAAGGTTAATAAAATAGGTTGTTGTTATGCTACCTTTTTTTTTTTAATTATTTTACTTTATATTCTGTCATTTTATAAAAAAAAATCTACCAGGATGATCTATTTTATAATATATATATATATATATATATATATATATATAAGTGAGAGTAAGTTGATAAAGAATAGCGTAGCAACATCCCATTAAAAATAAAAGAAAGGAAAATAGTTCTACCAAAAAAAGGAAGGAAAATATTGAGAAACCCATAAGCAATGAAATAACTTTGATAAATTGTTCTAGGAAGAAAGTTCTTTTTAGAAGAAAAAGTTAAGAGTGACCGGAAAATTCTCCTTATCTTAAAGTTAGAATAAATTATTAAATTTAACAAAAATTTACAATAAAATAACAGCTTATTTACTAACAAAGCTTAAAAAAATTATGATCAAATTAAAATATGAAAATCGAACAAAGATATATTGTCAATGCAAACCATTACTAGACCAAAAAATGCGTACGTCAAGCAAAACTAATATGGCATAGGACTTGGATAGGACTCCTCAATTATAGCAGCGAAACACAACATGGCCCCTACCGACCACGTTTTCATTGCAAAGACAAAATATGCGATGACGCTTTTGCTTCTATTTTCATCATTAAGTCTCATCATGTAGAGGCTGAAGTCAACATTTTGGGTGTAGTTCTGGCCATTTGGCCGCAATATATTATTACGCAGATCACGTAGTCTTCAACAAACTTGAATGATTTCCCGACCACAACTTTACAATGACAGACCGAAACTGTTGTTATATTTGCGTTGGTAAAAATTATTTACACAAACAAAATCGAGGAAGACATTCGGCTTTTGCCCTCGTCAACTTTCATCAAAATAACTTATTATTAAATTAATTAAAAATTATAATTATTAATATTAAATTTCTATCATAAATTTAAATTTAATTACACGCAAATAATCGACTCTTTCACAAACATATACTTACAAACATATCTCTAAAATTTTATTTATAGCTATAGTCAATGCCCTCTTTTTGATTCCTACCAACTTAACAATTTTGACCTTATTTAAATTGTATTGACACGTACAATTCAATTAATATAAATGAAACTCATCAAAATATTGGTAAAGTTAACTTTTTTATTTGACATGTGCGAATGCAACGCCTTATTCACATCATTAAGTCTCAACATTTAGCGGCTCAAGTCAACATTTTGGCTTTAGTTCTGGCCATTTGGCCGCAATATATTGCGCGGATAATGTGGTCTTCAACATAATTGAATGCTTTCCCTACCACAACTGTCCTTGATAAAGACAGACAGAAACTGTTATAGTTGCAACCCTTGTTCAAGTGTTGATTTTTCTGAACTTTCGTTGGCCACAACCATACTGTGTCCATATATAGTAGAGTGATGATTTCAGTTCATATAAATATACACATATAATAACTATAAGAGTGCATTATTATACAATAAAAATGTTATTATGCATCAAGGTAAGTTGGACTAAGTGATAGAAATTTGGGTATCTTAAACAAATTGTTGTAGGTTTGATTCAAATATTGTATATGGAGAAAACTTGTTTGAAAGAGATTTAGTTACTTTAATACTATTAATAATTTGAAGAGATTAATCTTTATTTATCGAGTGAAAAATATTTTTGGGAGACAAAACAATGTTATTATGCTGAATAGATTTATATAATTAAATAATCATTTATTCTTTTTATATGATTAAATATTTGATACTATTTCTATATTAATTATTTTTAAATTAATTATTAATTAATCAAATTAATAGAAAGTAGTGGCTAACAAAACCAAAAATGCAAAACAAGAGCAAAGATATGATAAAGTGGTTATGTAATGAAATAATAACTGTTATAAAATAATAGTATATGATGAGATAGAAATAATTTTAAATTAATATCGGTCATGAATGGAGGTTTGATTTTAAAAATCTATCTAAAATGAAAATTTGTTAGCATAATTGTATTATTATAATGTACTCTTACATTTATTATATGATACATATAAGATATATGTATATTTACATGTATTCGAGGCCATGCGATATCACTCTATATAGTAGCCACATACAGGGAATCACCAAAGTATTTGCAGGTTTCAAAGGAAGAAAGCAACATGCCTGCTTGAAATTGTTCATTCCAGTTTCTGATTTCACGACTTCAGATTTTTCTCATTCCTACTGGCACGAGGCCGTGCCTGGGCTACTTTGTAACTCAAAACCTGTTCGAATGTGAGTTCCATCCAAAATGGACACCCAGTTGGGCCTTAATCGGAGTGGGAAAGCGCGACGCGAATCAATGACCAGAAGACACCACAAAATGGACCCACTCTTGGGCCTCAAATCCACATGAATAAGTTTACATAGCCGGGGCTAGGAGCTTAGGGCATTATGGTTGCTCAATTTCCATGGAGAGCCAATTGTCTCCAAAAACCCAACTCCCCTGGTCACAACCACCAACATGAAGTAGGGAGCAAAACTGAAGCCTTCAAACTGACGCAATGTAAATCAAATTGGCTTTGCAGTGAGATCTTATGCGACAGAATGATCGAGTTCCCACTTGCCAGTGAACTACTCAAATTCATTAAAAATCTTGGAGCAATCTTCCACTGAGTCACGTCTGCATTAGTCTCCATTGAACTCAATTATGCTGGCATATATTCTGGCTCAATGCAAAGCCTTCTGACCATTTTTTTTTTTTTTTTGTCTCGATGAATGATCGTGTGGTCATCGGTATCATAATTGTGGAAGTCATAAAGTGTATGTATGTTAAGGCATAAAGATGAAAATTATTCATATACTAATGTTCGTAGAGTGGAGATCAATTTGGCAATAGTGTGTATTATTAGTAGCAGATTGGGAAATTTTGTGTTATTGGCCATTCATTTAGGACTCTCTCGTATCTAATTCCTGTCTATTAAAGGCGGTTAAAAGATCAGTTGAGAATCAATCAATTTCTAAATGATCACAAGTCATCGAGAGATGATTTTATTATAACTTCCTTTTTGCCTTTAATCATCTTGAAATGCTACCAACATAGTAGGAAGTCATAAAAGATTTCATGGTAAGAGTCCAATAAAATGTTGCACGCATCAGCTTTGTAAATTTATCAAATAGTGCCTCCCTACTTTGTGATAAGCACATGAAATTTTCTGAGATTGTTATTTATTTCACTTTTCTTCATCACAATAATGTAGTTGAATTTTTTTTTTTGTTTGAATATTTACTTCACATTGAATTTAGTTCAACACATCGACAACTACTTGTTTGAGCCCATGATGTATGTCTCTGTAAATGCATATTTTATTGCACAAGGACTGCTACCAAAAAGAAAGCTGAATCTTTTAAAAGCATTAAACCAGGTTTCAACTTTCCAGCATACATCCAACCTACGTATTTTAGCCTTTAGGTCCAGTGAATGTCCTCACAGGAACTTCTTCTGTCTTCTGACAGACAGATGACACACTCACATTGAAACTAACAATTAAAAGACGATCTTTCCCCTACTCTCTTTCATTTTTTTTTAAATTTATTTCCATAAAAATTTGGCCTTTTGAAGTGGGGTTGAGAGGAAGGAAAAGCCTTCGTAAACTTCACTTCTCTACTATAGTTAGAGCATCTTCTCGCAGGCCCACTTGTCTCAGAGATACAAAGAACTGAGATCATTTACTTATCACTCTCATGATGGATTGGTACTTCCAATGTATTAAAAACTGCATGTCTTAAACTTGAGCCTTGGCTTGCTCCGCCAGCAAGCTTCTCCCTGGCTTTGCTTTTTTTTTGTTAAAGGGCCACCTTCACTAACCAGGCCAGTTCTGCAGATAACCCTTTTAATCATGTAATAATTTTAAAAATGGCAAAAAATTAAGAATTTTGGGAATAATCAAACTGTTACCTATGATTTGTATGGTTGTTATATGTTTAGATTTATAATTCAGTATATAAAATTAAATAAATTTAACAATTTAAAATTTTTAAATAAAATTTTATTTATAAAACTAACATGACTTAGTTATCTTGACCAGCAATCACTTGTAGCATTAAAGGCTATGACTTTATATATATGTATGTATGTATGTATGGGGCATTAACATTTTATGCCATACATAGAATAATGATTTTAGATTGCTTTGCATTGAACGTGTAACTTGTCATGTGTGACACTGCAGAGTGCAGACACTGAATAACTTTCTACTGAAATTGCCTTTAATGAACTAAGTAAACACCAACGAGGTAGTGGTCATGGTGCGTTAGTTTTCTGTGATTTAAACTGCAGTTGATTTCTTTAAATTCCGACTCGTTAAAAGGAAGCAAACTTTCACTAAAGTTCATCGACCCAGAATTATGGTAGCTTTTTGTTGTTGGTATTTTGAAATTCTTCTCGGAAGACGGTTTTTCCACAAACTACAAGGTTAACAAGAACAGGGCGCCTGGTCATGAGTTTCGTAAAATTTCATTTCAAAACTACATGATTAGAAGCAGTGCTTACTTTTCAAAACTGAGTTGAAACTTGAAAATTAAAAGGTCCATGCACGTCAACTGATTCAAGATTCAGCACGTCGCCTAAATAACTACACCGTTTTACACTTTAGCGGTGTTTGTGCATATACTCATTCTACTTTTATATATTTTTTACTTGGTAAAATGTAATTTATTAAATTTCATTAATTAATCAATAAAATTAAATTAATTTAATGGTTGTTTTCTTCTTTTGTAAGGATTTCGTAAAAAATTATTTGTGAGAATAAAAAATGTTCTATGTATATAAATATATTTTGTATAATTATATTATTTTTATAAATTAAATTTTATTAAATATTTACTTTAAAAAGTTAAATTAATAAATTTTTCAAAATACATTAATTAAAGAAAAAATTACTGTTTACAATAATTTAACAATGCGCTTGTTAGTGAACTACAACTTTTTCTTCTTGCATACATTCTAAAATTGTTACTTATTTTCACTGTTTAAGTCTTACAATAAATTTTTATATTATGGATTGATAAATTTATTGATAAAAATAAATTTTTTTAATAAATTTTTCATTAAAAAGTTTTACTGATAATTTTGTAATTTTTATATAAAAATTTATTTTTTAATAATACTAAAATTTCTTATAATAAAGTTCCAATCTCCTAATACGCAAGCATATTAATTATATGTAATGCCTTTCCACATGAAAAAACTAATAAATTATTTATAGATAACCAATTTTATTAATTTATTACATATGCCTAAGATGTGAAAAGATTTCCGAATGTCATGCTAATCATGAAAATCTTAACATATTTTATATGATGGTGATTTATATTTAACTTGTCAATTTATTTATTTATTTTTGGTTACAAAAGAGTTATATGATTGGTAAGTGTGAAAAATAGGTATCAAACTAATATCCCGAGGTATAGAGGAACATCAAGATGCTAGATGAGCTGTAAGTTCATGGATTGTCAAAATTCTTTTTTAAGACATATAAAATAGTTTATTTTGTTTATAACTGATTCTATGGTCCGTGTTAATTCTCGAATATATGCCATGGGAGATCTCATAAATAACTTTTGAGCAGCATGATGTTCCACAGCAGCGTCTAAAACCATTGGAAGAATAAAAGTATGTAGAAAGAGAAAAGAAAGGAAGCAGGGGGCAATATGCCCGCACAAGGATTTTGTTCTGTTCCTTTAGCCGTAAGAGACACTGGTAGAAAACAGATTACCTTCAAAGAGAATAGAAAGAAAAGAAAAAAAAAAAAGAAAAGAAAAGAATGACTCTCTCATATCATGATGGCGATTTTGAATAATAATCATAAAGATGAAGACGAGAATATTTTTATGACAACCTCATGTTAAAGGCATATATAGAAACCTAAGCCTAGTGCTAATTGCATGATGGCTAGAGGGGACCATTCTTCCCATGTTCCCAAGTGCATTACCTTCCTTCATCATGCCACCTTTTCCTTTCTATTAGTCCTCGTTTCACACCTTATTGACTTCAATTCTGGTTCGGCATTTTCCTGATTGCTGGAAAAAAGGGCTTGGAGGAAAAAATGAGGGCAGATGTCGGGCATTTTCCACAACCTAACTTGACCTGGGGAACTTCCCGCCTGCTGCCGTCAAATCATACCAATATCCGTATAGAAAAAATGGTAATGGGACAAAAAGGGAAGAAAAAAATGAAGAAGCAAGATGACTATTGAAAAGAGAATACATGTTATTAAGTTTATTAAATCTCATAAATAATCCACATTGTTATCGTTTAATTAAACATTTTGTTCGAACAACGTTAGTCTTGTGTTTCAATCACTAGCTGTTTTTTTTTGTTTTTTTTTTTGGTATAGCTGTTTTTTTCCTCAAAGAAAATCTTATCAATCATTTTGTCGTCAGGGAATAGCTCCTTAAAATCACTGGTACTATTAACACTTTTAGTTAGAGAACGGATGTTTTTACTCGCACGAGTTGTTGAATTATGTTGTAGCAGGCAGCGGTGTCTTGCTGCCATAAACAGTTCGTTCCCCCCAGAAAGTATCCAAGTAATTTTAGTGCTTGATTGAATAAACAGAGAACGGTTTAGTTGGTTCAAAACTTGAGAAGCTTCACAAAAGGAAGTCCATGGGCAATTGTAATGATCAACTAAATGGAGTTTGAGTAAAGTGATGATCAGCAAGCAATGAATTCGGCAAACCCCACCTTTACACCTGGGCCTTTTCTCATCCTTTCAATTTCTCTCGCAGAAAGCTATGGTGGGTTCCATTGGACGGTCGGTTTGTTAGTTGCTGTTGATAGCATGTGTTTGTGGGGGTACTGGAGGGTATGACTAATATCTGGCATGGGCTCACAAGGTTAGGCTAGATCATGAGGCAAGGCTCGTGGGCTTTACCTTTCCGTTTTACTTTTCTCATTTTTAAAATGCTTTTTGAAGCACTAACACAGGTTGACCAAAAACTAACATCACAAACACAAAGCCAGAAAAGAAAGAAAAACTATATTACTCCTAAGAAGAGATTACTAAATTGCCAGGTTTTGGTCTATAATTTAGTAAATAAAATTTAATAATTTTAATTTTTTGAAGTTTCTATTTAGTATGCTTTTTAAAATAGAAAAGGTAAAGACGGAAAGAAAGAAGTTCTCTTATGAGTTGTGAACCTATCTATATTCAAAGGGGGACCAAAAAGCAGAGCAGTGAGAATTAATTGAACAATGTCACGAAAGATTGGTTAAAGAGGACACCTTAACAAATGTAAAAGCATAGAAAGCTGTCATTGCTTCCCTCCTTTCTTTTAAAAATCCCGCAAAACACATCCAAAACCCCCCAACATATACTATTAGCATTATTAAGCAAGCGCAAGATTTGAGGTACAACAAAAATAATCTACAAACCCACGAGAGACATACCAGAACAGAGCAAGCCTCATCAACATGAAGCGAAGAGAAGCCAAAGCAGCTCCCTCTGCAGATCTGTTAGTATGTTTCCCTTCCCGAGCTCATCTCACTCTAATGCCTAAGGCCCTTTGTAGCCCAGCGAGGCCTTCTGACTCCAACAAACGCCACCACCACCACCACCTTAAAAGATCAAGCACCAGAGGTGTTGGCGGCCAAGCTAGCCCTCTGCTATGGACAAAGCCCAAGTCAATGGGTTCGGAGATCACCGAACCAACCTCTCCAAAGGTTACTTGTGCAGGACAGATCAAGGTCAGGCCAAAGACCACAGCTTGCAGAAGCTGGCAATCAGTCATGGAGGAAATTGAGAACATTCACAATAACAGAAAACAGAGGAAGCGGCCCAATTGGGCAGAGTCTCTCGGTTTCAAAAAGGAAATTATGCAGTTCTTGACTTGTTTACGAAGCATACGCTTCGACTTGCGGTGCTTCGGATCATTCCCTGAAACGGATGTCACCACTGAAGATGAAGACGAAGATCAAGGGTACCAAGAAAACGATGTTGGTGGGGACGAAAGCGACAACAAAACTTCAAAAACTGTTTTTTCGAAATGGTTTATGCTGTTACAAGAAAATCAGAACAATGGGTTGCAGAAAGTAGACGCAAAGGAGAAAGATGAGTTAGGCGATGATGGATCAACTGTTGAACCCACTGCCCCTCCTCCGAATGCATTATTACTCATGCGGTGCAGGTCTGCTCCAGCAAACAGTTGGTTGAAAGAGAATAAAGAGGAAAACAATGAAGAACGAGAAACAGAAGAACATGCACATAAAGAAGAAGGTAGAGAAAAAGCAGAGCTGAAGAAAGGGCAGAGTTTAAAATCGTTAATGGAGGAAGAGAAGAGAGACGGAGAAAACCACGTGGTAATGAGATTTGACCCTGATTTTTACAAGATTTCAGCTGGTGTTGTGAAAGAGACATGGATTGTTGGGGGGTTGAGAGATAGATTATCAAGAAGTCGAAGTTGGAAAAGATGATCACCCTGGGTTACTTTTTTTATTCTCATACATTCTTTTTACTTTCAAGTCATCAGCTCTTTTTCTTCCAAGTATTACCAGGTTTGTTCCATTTCTTTTCTCTCCAAATTAATTTGGTGTGAATTCTGGGAAATCTAATAATCAATTCCCAGTTGTAGCTTACTTCAGTTATTATAAAATTATATTAAATCTGTACAGCTTTCACAGTTTTCTGATTTCTTTTCCTAAATTAAGTACCCATGAAGAGATTTGGCTGGTATGTACAGATATGAATTTGTGTACCCTATTCAGTAAACTTAAAATTTACAGTTAATAGAATATATGATTATTTCCGAATTGCATTAACCAGATATTTGTCTACTGTCTTGCTGTGATTTCTTTTTCTTTTTCCTCGTGTTTTTGGTTCTTATACACATCACGATAAACGAAGCTTAAAAATGTTTGATTTAGAATTAAGTTGAGGTCGTAGCTGAGCTTGAAACTTGTTAGGTCAATAATCTACTAACTACCCAGATTTCCTCTCAAGAAGAGGTCTTAAGCTTAGAACTCCTCTCCTGTTGCCTATTTTGCTAATATGTACGTGCGTGTGTGAATCTAATTAACAAACTTTGCTCATTTTCAATCTTAACAATTATGATTAGCCACTCAGCAAAAGTGCACTACGTTAAGAGATGTGATCTATCGGTGAGGAGTTTGAGTAGTATTATAACAACAATAATAAGAGAGTATTATACTATTAGATAGAGTTCTATATACATGAAATAACACTATTAAATAATATTAAAAAAAGACTTAAATTCAAATTATGTCAACCACATTGATACCAAAAAGCCAGCAAAAGTGCAACATTGTACGACTAAAGTATAATGAAATTGGCAAGCTGCTATCATAAAAATTTTCTTGCTTAAATTTCATAAATTATCATTATTAGTATTTGTTACATTGAGTCCTACACCCATAAACCTTTACCCAATACCCAATAATAATAAATGTGTTTGGTAAATTTTAAGTACAAAAAATTTTAAGACAGTAATATTATTGTTAAAAAGATATTGTTGATGGGGTCGCTAAATTGAAATTCTACGCAATCTCACGTTATTTTTTAAAGGTGCAATCATTTTGTGTCGGAGAAGGGGGCCATAAGGCAATTTGCATTTTGGCAAGGGATAAGCTGAAATGGTGTTTTTATTTTTATTTAATTTTTATAACATAATATTTAAATTATTAAATTTATTAATTCTTATAAAATTAACAAATTTCATCACTTAATTATAAAAATGATATAATAAAATAATTATAAAATATCTTTTTTTTTATCTAGAATTTGAGTCTAGCATAGCCAAAAAACGGCATACAGTAACGTCAAACACTACAACATTTTCCATAATGCAATATTAGACGTCTCTGTCCTTCAATAATTTTAAAGTTTATAAACTTGCTGAGATTATTGAGGTTCATCAATCAAAAGTCATATTTGTACTGTAACTTGTAAGGTTCTGTAAAATGAGTATCTTATATTAATCTATATAAAAATGTTTTGCATTAAGAAGAAACTGACCCTATTTTGTAAGCCATCTTACTATTTTTATATATTTCTTTTCATATAGTTTTTATTTTATATAATTTAATCATTGAGTTTATTAAATTTTATAAATGCGAATTGTAAAATCTTATAAATATGATGAAGAATTCCATTAAAAGTAAATTGTGAGAATATATTTGTTGTTTGGAATAAGAGTGATTTTGGTTTTTTTTTAAGAATAATTTAATTTTTTAATTTTTAAATTAGGTAATTTAATTTTTTTATAATTAAAATTAAAATAATTTAAATTTTTTACAAATATAATTAAAATAATTTAATTTTTTATAAGTAAAATTAGAATAATTTAGTTATTTGCTTATCAAATTTTTTTTAACATAATATAATTAGTTAATAATATTTTAAATTTTATTTTTATTTTAAAAGTTATAACACTATTTTTAAGACATAAAATTATCTTTTTTTATTAAATTTTAAACTCTAATTATATACATCTCAAAATTTTTTAATTAAAAAATAAATTTATATAACAATTACGATAAATTACAATAAAAAATTAAATTCAAATCATTTACAATAAATTATATCATATTAAAAAAATTAATAAAAAATTAAATTATTTTAATTATAATTATAAAAAAATTAAATTATTAAACTTAAAAATTAAAAAATAAATTATTGTTTAAAAAAAAGGATAAAAAATACCTTCCTCCTTTTCCGTATTGTAGGTTTTCACAGCGGGTGATGTGCTGTGGCCGAACGCTCCTGTTCCAGCGGATAGTTGTGCTATTGGTTTAAGTGATAGTGAGACCATTTAAGATTGTTTATCACACTCCTCATCGGGATATGTGGGCTGATGAACAATGTTGAGCTAGTTATGAATACTGAAAATTCAGCGGTCTGGTTCAAACTTGTTTCTGGTGGGCTATGAAAGAAGAATACTTCTTAACAGTTGGATATTGAGTGAGCCTGAACCTCGCCACATGGCCCTGCAAATATATGCAACAGTTCAAAATTTTTCTGTTTGTCTTGGTCAACCTCTTGTCTTTGCCATAGCCCTTCAATTTCCCCCTGGGATCATCATGTTTTCTTCGACGAATGATTGTTCCCTAAAAGATTAGTATTTTGAGTGCAAAATACTTAGATTACATAGAAAAAAAATCCGTAATTCTGTATTAATATAACTCTACAAATTTAAATTCAAGCCAATAATGCAAAAGTAAGAGGCATGCATTTTTTTATCAAAATTATTTTCTTTTGTAGCGTAGTTTTCTCTCTTTTGTTTTTTTTTTTTTTCTGCATTCTGTTTCTTTCGGGCGTGATGGTAGAGGGCAAGGAGGAGCAGATGGCTGAGCAGAACAAATGAACAATCTCCAAGACTCCAATCCCCGTATTTGAAAAGCTTCTCAGTGCTTTATCTTGAGGTATTTTAGGGTTTCTTAGGTGAATCGGCCAACCATTATGTGTACAGATTTCTATAATAATCAGAAATTTGCAGTTCATCCATGGCATCCATTTCTGGTAGCATATGTCTAAAATGATTAAAACCATGATCTTGATCTTCCCTTCTCTTTTCCTAGCTGAGGGGATCATGATTACATACTGCACCCACCGGACGGACTAACCCATTTTTATATCTTCTAGCTGCAACAACTATAACCTGATATATTTCACTCTTACAGTGATTTGGAGAGAAAAATAGTCTCAGGACAGAGTTGTTTACCTTTATGATCTTTAATTATGTCGTTTGTCTCCATCATTGCTAATTGCTGAATAGTTATTATTACACCTACAAATGAGGTCTTAATATGCTACCAGCTGAATAATCAAGGAATAAATTCATATCCCAATGAGTCTAACTGCCCCCAATCTGTGTGATTATTCTTTCACTCATCTTGTTCTTCCCCCTTCTCCACTTACTCCCATCATTTACTTTGACCCCTGATTTATTTTTTTTAACTTTTTGTCTCACCTTCCCAAGAATGAATCTACCTTCTAGAGTCTTGACCGGGAGAAAACAGAATTATTGAAGACATCTGTACGTATCCACCATGCTTTTAAGATATATTCAAACAAGTTTAAGTACTTTGAGAACACATGAACTGTGAATCCTTGTGAAGTACTCTTCAATAGGCATGGACACAAGGACTCACAGTGGATCACACATAGGCCTTGCATAAATTTTATTATTTTTACTTATTAAATCTTACTTAATATTTTTTTGAAAAAATTTAAACATTAAATTTATTAACTAATTTTAGTGGGGAGCAAGTTTTTTTTTTTAAAAAAAAAGTTGATTTTAGTTGAAGAACATATTGGATATTCTTTTGGTAGTAGATGTGCAACATAATTGAATTAGGGCAAGGCATGGAACTTGGTTCCTAAATAACAAACAACCGGTCATTAAGGATGATTAAGGCCTATTTAAGTGAACAAGTACTAGAAGAATTTTTGGGCCCTTTTTGTATAGTCGTATACTGTGTTCGTTCGTGTCCCATTGTTTTTACCAGTTACATCTGATGACGCTGATAAACAGTTAGAGGCTGCTTGACTGTAACCAGAGTATATTTAGTGTTTAAGCTTTCACGCTTGAAAAACCAAAATGAAAAGCACAGAAACACTGATACAGAGACACCCAGAAAGGGTAGAAGAGTTCACCGAATGAGGTTTAAAAAATTAAGCATTGTTTGTATTATTAATTCACAAAGACAAGCTCCGTAAAACCATTCCTGTAAATTTCCATCTATCAACAGGAAAAAAATCGTAGTTGTTTAGGTTCGCCAAACCAATATGAAACTTCCAAAGAACTTAACAAGAATACACTAGTAACACCAAAAATTGCTTTTCATATACACATGTCTACCGGCTACAATGATGCTATGCTTCCTCTATAATTTCCTCTGCCTTATCAGCAGGGTCGCAAATTTATGAAGCAGATACAATTAGCCTGGTTTAGTTTCTGTGGTTTGATGTCCTGCACAATGTTGTCATTTGAACAAGTGCAACAATCTTCAGCTGCTGTACAATTTTACTGATCTTTCTAACAACTCGGGGTTGCTGCCAGGGATTTCTTTGACTCTTGATCCGTTCTTGTATATCTTAAAGGCTGGGATAGAGCCAACACCTTCTGACTTTGCTAAGTAGGGGTGATCTTCAATCTCCACCTAGAATTGTAATTCAATATTTGTAAGAAACGATGCAATGAAAGAAAGAGATTTTAAAGAGCCGCTTGCTTGCCACTGAAGGTGGGCAGGGCTCTATTTGAACCATTCAAAATAAACCAACCTTGAGGAAATTAACGGATGGGAATCTCTGGCATGTTTGCTCAAAGACCAGCAACGCTTGCTTCTTGGTCGCCTTGTTGCAAAAGAGCACCACAGACAACCCTGTGCAATTTCATACAAGCGGGTTAGTGCTATTAGACTATTTGTACTGCCTAAGTAGGCAAGCACTGCCCAAACCTAACTGCACCAGAAATGCAGCTAATAATAACTTACCAGGTGAGGTTACATAATGTCTAAACCGATCATTGCTTGAAATGAAAACCAAATTTGAACCAAACTTCAAGTCCTTAATATCTTCGCCGCGCAGCATCTTGAGTTGGAGCTGAGCCTCAAACAGAGCCCTGGCCACCTCCTCATCCCCAGGCTTTTCTCTTATTAGCATTTCATAGTCTTGAATTGCAGCTTCCCATCTTTCCAACTATAAGCACAAAAAGAATATAGCCAAGGGGTTCATAATTGCAAACAAGTATATACTAGAAGAACTGACAATGAAAGGATCAATTAATGCACCTTGGCATTGCAATCTGCCCTTCTTAGTCTAGCCTTGCTGTAACTAGGCTGAACTGTTACTGCTGCATTACAATCTTCAATTGCTTTCTCGAATTGGCCTAGCTTAGACCGACATGCCGCTCTGTTGCACAGCAGAACCGAGTTGTGTGGATCATGCTCTAGTCCTTCGTTGTATACAGCACATGCTTCCATGAATTTTGACGCCTTGAAGAGTAAGTTACCACTCATTCTAGCTGATGTCACTGCTCTGGCCCTCCTTACCACTGCATTGACCTCTTTGTTGGTAGGATCAAGTTTAGCTGCTTGCTGAGCTGATGTTACTGCATCCTCAAACCTGTTAACCCACAAAATACAAGTCAACTTGGGACTCATTCCTAACTAGACTCAAAAAATGCAATAGCAGTTATCATTAATTATAAAGAAAACAACGCAAAGCTGATAATTTGCTCTGATGTTGATAGAACAGGGTTTAATGACGCTCCTATGTAGAGACTAAGCATCAACATCGTTAATATCATCCATCACTCTTTAGTTAGTAAAATTACAATTCATCAAAGTCACTGTCGAATTAATTTAGGGTGACTCCATAACCCCACATTTATATTAATTAGTTGGTTATCTATTTTTTTTGTTGATGTTCATTATGAAACAACTTATCAAAATAAAACACTTTAACTAACCTGCCAACTGCTAAGTAGACCTGCGCGCCTATCACCAAGAAGTAAGCGCTACATGCCGGGCCAAATAATTTACTAGACCAATTAAGTGCAAATTTTGGCATTTTCTCATAGGTGGCATAAGCTTCTTGATGTCTCAGCAACTGCAGTAAGGCTTCCGTTCGTAGAGCATAGACCTAAATACATAACAATTTCTAAATCAGCACAAGGCAAAAGGAGCTAACTGATCCTACGGCATTCGTACAAGAATTCAAAGGGAGATGAAAGAAACAAACCTGTGGAGCTGAATCAGCACCTAATGACATTGCGGATTGTGTTTCTTTAAGTATAGCGTTCCATTCATTGACTTTCCGAGCTTCTATGCATTTGTGAAGGTTATTCTGAAGAGCCTGAGCTTGGAAATTAAGTACCGAATCAGCCAATAGAGCTGTCCGATTGCAGTTCAGTGCCTTCTCTGCTTGTCCCAATCTGCATTCAGATTTTCAATTCTATAAGGAACGCTAATAAACAAAACAGAAACCGCATCATAACCCAAACTCCATTCACAATTTTGGTTTCTGAATCTTTGGCAAATTGATGAAACATATCACTAATTTATTACTTACCTGAGATATATTGAGGCCAAACGGTGATGCGCTCTGTTATAAGAAGGTTCCAGTCGAATGGCTTCCTCGCACTCAACAATTGCTTCCAGAAGCCGGCCTAAGCCGATTAAAGCTGCACTCTTATTGCAATGATAGGTTGCTTTATTTGAATCAATAGCAATGGCTCGGTCATACAAAGCCAAAGCCTCTTCAAATTTCCCCTGCTTGTATGCTTCATTTCCCATGGACTTCAAAACCTCTGGTTCTACTCTGTTCCTTGGACTTCGAAACTGTGCAAGCTCATCGCTATTCTTCCTCACAATATTCCCCATTACGCCTGTGTTGTAAGAATTAGGCATCGAGTTCAACTCTCTATTCTTAGCAACATGTCGCTGACTCTTGGTACTGATCCGTGGGCCGTTATTTATGAGCAAATTCCCAGTTAGTTTCAAGGTACCTGACTCTTTCGTTGGGGACTTGTTCCCGTTCTCTCGCTGGGGAGTAGTACTTATTCTTGCAAGCTCCAGAGAGTTGGCAGTGGCCACTCTCGGTGGATTGCTGTCATCATTCATGTCCTGGTTCTGTTGAACTTTTGTATGGCATGAATTGCCAGAGGATGACGATGTTGAGCTTCTTGCAGCATCTGAAAGTCTCCGATTTTGATTGTTACGGTAAGTCAGAGGTGTTCGATGACCGGAGGTATTCTTTCTGGCGGGTTTCTCGTTCGAGTTAAGTTTGTGGGACTCAACGATTGCAATAGCAGTGGTGGCATTTGGTAGACCCTTGGATTCAATTGACGGCATCTTGGGTTCAATTTTGCTCTGTTTACTCTGTACATTGATGCTGGGCCTCAGCGGTAGTGAATGAACTGAGGATTTCCTGAGCATATACCTTCTGAGTTGGAAAATCCTCCCCATAAAACTGCAACCAAATCCACTCTGCACCTTGTTCTTGGCCTTCCCTGCCATGACTCCTGAAATTACCCTTCTGGGAGATTGTCAGTGTCAGCAGAGGAGATATGCGGAGTGTGTATACAGGAGAAGAAAAGAATTAAACCAAAGCAGAAAGAAGCTGACAGAAATATGAAAGGGAAATTATGAAGTAATGGCTTGAATAGGAAGAGTTTATATAAGACGCTTTCCATGTACAAGGTGTTATACGTGTACATAAAGGTCATAGCCCTGTAGAGTGGCTTCCAAGAAACCTACTTTAGCTTCTTTTGGAGCTTTTAGAGAAACAATGGGTAGGGAGAGTTGAGGATTCAAGAGAATAATAGAAAGATACGCATAATAAGGATAAAATTCTGAACCTCTCAATTTTATATGCAGGGCAGAGCAGGTTATTTCTAATCACCATACAAGTATGTATATGTGATGTCACAGATGAAAAAAATATATATTAATTTGTAGAATCAATCAGTTGGAGTGTACTTTCAATCCATCTCAGGACCCAAGTCTAAATCAATTATTTCTATTAAAAAACAATAGGAAAGGTTTATATGAGTAGCATGATAATGAGGCTTGTAACACCATGATTAGGACCAACAGAAACATATTAGACTTTTTAAAGGTCAAGAAAATACAAAATAATCGCCCTATCTGGTTGCATCTATCTTCTTAGAACCTTCTATTAGAAAATATTTCGGAAGTAATGGCATTAGTAGACACTGCACACCCAAGAGTTACTATTTCCGCAAAAGACTGTTGTAAATTAAGTTTGTCCATATTGGATCATCTCTCTCCTTCTTTTGTCTGTGTCAGTGTTAAGTTGATTTTAAAATAAAATTAAACAAACTATTAATTTGTTAAATCTCGCCGTTGTCGTTAAAAGAAAATAAAACTAAAATGAAAGCTTTTGTATGACATGTCAATAAGAAATAAGAAAAGTATAATTTCACACCGTCAGAGATATTTGTTGGGTTATGTTTCTGATGTGACATAATATATATTTATTAAAAATAAAAATTAAAAAAATAAATAAAATAATAGTTATAAATAAAGTTGTAAATATAAAAATATTGTAAGAAATAAAGCAATGTGCATACTGACTTTGGAATAGTCATAGCCGTATAATATATATGCAACTTACACTTGAAGTCACCTGGAGATGTAAATTATTATGATTTTTTTTTGGATATTGAAAGAAAAAATGCAAATAGAGAAACAAACTAAAAAGAGTTACATACAAATATGTTTACTATAAATACTGCCAGCCAGATCCCTAAGAAGCATGGGGTTACTTCCATTAGGGGGTTGGACAAAGATCCTAAGTCCACTAGTGTGCTCATGGCTTTTTGATGCTAACCAATCAACAATGCCATTAGCTTCATAGAACATTTGTTGAATTATTACATTCCAACTATACTACTGTATTAAGTTAATATGTTTGATTAAATTTGAATATAGATGGTTTTCAGAACAACCTTTAGTAATGAAGCGAACTGCAATCATAGAGTCACATTCAACCACCAGCCTTCAAACTCCACTATACCATGCCAATTCAAGACCAAAACCAAGCCTCAAAGTTCAGCTGCTAATAATGTGTCTGGGTTAATATTATGAGTAAAATCAACAAGTCATCTTCTAAAAGAATCTCTTACAAGACCTTTACATGTTGTCTAGTAATTTCATCCTTACTGAAACCATCTATGTTAAGCTTAAATCAATAAAAAAAAAATTATAAAATTAACATCTCGTGCCTAATTGTAATTGAAGAAGCCGTTGATTGAGCAGAGAATGAATCACCTAAATATTGAAAAGTATGCACATGGATTGTTAAATAATATCATTAGCAGTACAGTAATTTTGTCCAAACGCAACTTCATTGGCATTTGATAAAGCCATTGTTTTTCTTGAATACTGTTTAAGTATTTGAAGAGGAAATGGGTTTACTTGAAAGTTGGTAGCCAACACTTATTGACCAGGAAAAAAAAAAAGCAGTGAAAAGCAAATATGATCCTGCTGATCTCGGAAAACAATTAATTTGTAAGGACGCTAAGGTGGCTGTTTTCCCATCGTTGTGAGAAACTAGAAGAAGCAGACATCCATTTGAAAAAGAAACTAATTTTGTCTGGTTTATTTTTAATACTTTAATTTAAATTGTGAATCTAAATTTTAAATTAAAATTAAAATTAAAATAAACTTAAAAATAAGTCTAAAATAAAATTAAATTTAAAATTAAGTCTAAGTTCAAGAATAAAATTAAAAAAATAAAAAATAAGACAATCAAAATTAAAAAAATAATAATAATACAAGAAAAATAAAAGAATTAAAAGAAAAAATAAAATTAGAACATAAAAGATAAGAGATAGAATTTAAGTAAGATTCTTAAAGCATTGTTATAAAAGACACACATAAAATTATTAAAGGAAAGACTTTTCACTCTTTACTCTTGTATCTAAGTATTAAGCTTGTGTGTTGAGCTAGGAAACTCTCACCATATACCGCTAGCTGCATACTCAAGCACCGTTGTTCAAAATATTTTCATGTGAATAGAAAGCCAAGAAGTAGAATTTGCTTAGGTTAATTCTTAAGATCTTTTATTGTTTTATTTCATTTTTGGCATGACATGTCCATTGTTGATATGTGGTACATGGGAAGATCACATATAGTTTGGGTTAGAAAGAATGTTTAGATCTTTATGGACTTCCAAATAATTAGATTGAAGATGTAGTGAAAAAAATAATAATAGTGAACGAAAATAAAAATCATCTTATGGGTAAGTTGTAAATTCTTCTTATTTAATTATGAATTTTTTATGGATTAAATTTGATAAAAGCAGATTAATCTAAAAATATTTTTGAGTTTGATAAGTTTTTGTCTAAGATTTTTAAATGTGAAAAAATATAAATAGGAAACAAAGAGGTCATGGCTTACATTGGCCTCTTTTTTTAAAACATCCTTTCTTTCTTTTTTATTTTTTATATTTCCTCTTTTAAACAATTTTAAAAGTAAAAGAAAATTTCTCCATATTATTTACATGAAAATTCCTTCAAAAAAGGGTGAAGAATTTTTTTAAAGAAATTATTTTTTTAAAAGAGCACAAAAACTCTAGTAGAAAGAGAATTTCTTTTAAATTATTATTTTTAAAGCTTCAATCTAAAAGAGGTAGGAGATTTTCTCTAAAATTTATGTTTTTTTAGAATTTTAAATTAATATAAAATTAAATTAAGATAAATTAATTAGATTATTTTTTATATCGAAAGAGCATTTAGAAAACTAATATTTTCCTTAAAATGTAACTAATTCTTGAATTCAATACCTAAAACACACATTAACTTTGATTAAGTGTTTGATTTTACCTTAAGTAATTTAAGTTTATGATAACTCCAAAACTAAAAACTAAGGTAGACAAGAATGAGGTTGCTGTGGCGCAATGTTGAATTTATATGATAGTCACGTTGTCCTAATTCTTCATCACTAAACTATGATTATGTCTTTCCCCGGAGGGTAAGAATTGATGACACGCTTTGTTATAATAGCTGGTAACAACTTCTCTCCCAATTGAGAAAAGCACGCACAAGGCTTGGTGATTATGATGGGTGCTTTTAATTTTGTTGCCAAGCCACAACCAACCAGGCCTTGTTTTTCAAATTCAACTTTTTAATTACTGTTTTCAAATCTTTGCACTTTTTCTGTATTGGCAACCAGTTAAGGGTGTGTTTCGGCAGAAGGCCCCACTAAAATCGGAAGCAGCTCTGAAGCTGTTTGCACATATATGTTGAAAACCATTTTAGTACCGTTCTGACAATTTCCTGTCCGCATACCAAATCTCATTGGAGGTTGGTATTCAATTGCCGCCCTTGTTGTTTCATGCGTGGTTGGGACCATTCATGCAAAGATCGTGCATTTCAGATTTGATCAGCAGAAATTGTCCACCGCTCTGCCCGCACCATGTCTAGTACAGTACGTAGTTCTTGTTCACTGTTCGTCGGTGCCGCCTTCTAAATGCCCTTCCCTGTTCCCATTCATGAACCACCTCCACAACACATCCAATCAAATTCCATTTTATGACACCGTTGACTCACCAACACACTAATGTTTTAGACAACAGAATTAGGTAGTAATTGTATTACTCGCGGTCCCATAAAACCCCTCATGAAAATCGAAGCAGGTATGCCATCTACAACACGTAATGTATATAAAACACGGGCTGCACTTTTTTATTACTTTTTCATTCAAACCAGGGAAAAAACAATTTATTTACAAAAATTTTTTAATAATAAATTATCATATATATTATTTTGCTAATGTATTTCATTTTAATGGAGTAAATAATAAATTATTAGTAAATAAATATATTATAACAACTGTTATGTGATATAATCATCTATCTAATTTTCATGTTTGAATTTTAGAGCAATGATAAAAACATGCAATTTTAGGTGTATTGGAGGTATATTTATCTCTTTCTCTCTCATTCTTCTTCTTTTGTGAGAGAATATTACTTCAATATACTAAAAAATTGTGTATACCTCTCATTTTCCAAATTTTATGAATTTCTTAGTTCTCGCTTACTTGTCATGCCGACAGAAACAAAGAAACCGAAGGAGATTCAAACTGATTTCCTTTCATTCTGTGTCCCGAAAGAAGTGGCAACAAAACTAGTCATAAAATCATGAACTTTGACCTCTTCAAAAGCAGTCAAAATTCTGCAAAAACATGTATAGAATGTGCATATCCCCAAGATATTGTCCTTATCCTCACAAACAATTGGACAAGGCGTGGCAATCCCATACACAAAAACAAGCACTGAATAAGAGTGGGAGAAATGAGTAGATTAGGTTTGCGTATTCAGCCTTCTCAACTGCTAACACAAAAAGGCAAAACTTAATCAAATCAGCGGTAGGGGAGAAAAGAAAACACAAAAATAGATATTGTCCGTCGGTGGGCATTATGATAAGAGTGGGGTCTAAAAATTAAATAAGAAAGGGGTGGGAAGAGTGGAAGTCAGAAAAGAGATGACAGAATAGAATATTAGGTAGGGTTTTTTCTGTAGCCATTAGTTTGGTCCCATACAAAGCCATTGAACCATCACCACCTCCAATTCAAAGCATCAGCTGATGTGCCTCTTCTTCTCCTTCCTCTCTCTTTCTCTTTCTCTAATTTACTTCTGTTAAGCTGTTTCAAGCGATCAGAATTAGCCACTAGAGCAGAATAACGCTTAAACGACGCATCCGTGTGCAATCATTGGTACCCAATCACAATCGTCGTATAAATATGTCTTCTCCTTTGCGTGTTCTCTCGTACATTCTTTTTTTTTTTAATGAAAAAAAAGCATGTGCGAATATTGACTACACTAAGCAATGCCCACCTGAGATGCTTACATGTACATTTATCAAGATTGTTAATATGGATTTCTTCTTCTCTCTGCAAGTATACGAAACAAATTTTATAAAAAGCTCTTGTGTGACAGTCAAAGCCCTTTATGCAAAGCGCTAACAGATATTTAAAAAACAAAGTGTGATCCATGAACTTGAAATCTCATATTGCAAGCATCATTATATTATCCGAAATAAAACTATAATAAAAGCATTAAAACGATTTTATAATATAAATAGATGAAAATTTTGAAAGAGATCTTAAGTTCAATATTCTACGCCACCATATACATATGCCGAATTTCTTGAATTATAATTCACTGTTAAGTATTTTAAGAGGAAAGTGTTAGCATCCAAGTCTCATTAAATAAAGACAGACAAATAAATTTGGTTATTATTAATATGCTCAATGGTTCTTCTTACATTAATAAATTCCCATTCTTAGAAATTGAGGAAGTGAATTTGATCGATGTAGCAGCTTAAATTTCTATTACTTCCAACTCCCAAAATTACTAAGCATTGTACTTGTAAGAAAAAAGAAAAGCGCAAATTGGATAGTGGAAGAATATGTGAGCAAGTGGCAAGTTTATTGGAGAACTTTTCACTTTATTGGAGTTTCTAAATCTGTACACGTAATAATATTAAGTAATTCTAAAGGAAATAAGATTAGGTCCACATAGGTAGAGATTGTGAAATCATATATAAATAGTACGATTTGGGGTAAAATGTGATTGCTCAATTATAGGCTTTAATTTAAAACACGAGGGGCCCATCGCCAAAATTAATAAATTTAATCATGATTGCCGTTCATGCACAATTCTCAAGAACAATATATTATTACTGTATTAATTGAGGGGAGAATAAGTCTAATTTCGTCAGGCAAAACATTTTTTTTATAGGGCGTTGCTAAGTTTATGTCCATAGATTTATAATACTGTTATGTTTGAGAAAAAAATAAAATATAAATAATATATTTTAATTTTGAAATGTATTATTTATATATATATATATTTTTTAACGTAACTGAGAGTGTAAATCCACGGACATAGACTTATAATTACTCTTTTTATACACTGTTTTACTTTTCTTTTTTCTATGAGCATATATTTAATGTATGCATAAAAACATACATATATCACAGCTATTTTGTTAAAGCCTGAAATTGTTGGTGAGGAGGAGCTTGTTTGCCACGTTGGAATCTGGAAAAGGAAGGGTTGCGATGGGGACGCAAGGCTTGCTTAAATAGGCCCTAGGGAGGTGTAGTAAGGGGCAACGTAAGGCTTAGGCATGAAGTCTAGTTGTATTGATGGAATGTGGTGCATGCAAGAGAAGGCATAGGAAAAGGGGCGCACATGCATCTTACGTAAAGAGAAGCGGGAAGTCACGTGATCCAAGGATCGTTGGAAAGCTGCTCAACTCAAGGCTTCAAGTTTAAGTATTGGCTGGCGCTTTGGTCAGGTGTGTGGTTCTATAATGAAGACATTCTGGCTCGCTCTCTGCATGTGTCATCCCTCTCCAGGTAATTCCATCTCTCGATAATCAAATGGATAAGTGAGCCAGGCAAAAATTATGTGACAAGCAAGCCAATTGCACCAAACGCAAATGCATGTCACATGCACAGATATTACAAATCAACCAGTATACCAGTTCAGATTCTGATTCCTGAGTAGCCATTGAGTGATTAATCATCTCATGCTTCCCCACTTTCTGGGTCAAAGCAAATCAGATGCTTAAACATTTATGAAATTTATAGAACAAGATGGAAACATGGAAGATAAAATGCCAACATACAAGAATACTGCCTAACTAAGAGAAAAGCCTAACTTCTCAACTGCTGCCCGTTCTGTATGGACCCTTGGGAAATAAAGTTGGGTTTAAATTTTATATAATAAAAATTAAGTGAAAATAAATTTATAAGAATAATAAAATTTTAATTTTTAATATTTTACAAAATATAAGAAGAAAACAATATTTTTACAAATTACAATTACTATTAGGCTTGACAATATTTAGTTTATGTATATCAATTTAACGATAGAAATATTTGATTAATGTTTTATTTGGCATCCGAAAGGGTAAGACGGACTCATCCAAGAGTATTGAGGCCCAATTCTTGGGCCACAAAAATTAGGCTTATGTGTTTGTAATTTGGAGCATGCAGAGCATTAGAGCATTGCAACAGGTACGATCCCTCCTTCCTTAGGTCTATGGTCAATGGGGAGTTTGATCCAAATTTAAAGAGTGGGCTCAAATTCACGCTTGATGGACTGAGCCCTATGACCCTACAAGCCCCATAAGCCCTTAAGCAACTCCATTAAGGGGTAATGTTCCAAAAAAAGAAAAAAGGAAAATTATGCAATAAAAGGAGCTTCAAGCAACAAAGTGAGTGCTAGTTCGAAGTATTGTCTTCCACTTTCCCAGCCACGGTTGTTCTACAGATTCCGATGAGAAAACGAAATGCCTTATCTTAATCTGGACGATATAATAACAGGAACTTGGGCTCCGAAAGATCCAAAACACAAAAAGCCACTTTGAAAGGGAAATGTTGCCCCAATTACGTGGGAGTAACATTTTCCTTATATTAACAAAGGCCACGAGATGTTGAATTTTTTTAGTTTCAACAGTTTATTTTATGAAATTTAATTAATTTAATTATCTTACTTTTATTTTATAATAATTAATTAAAAATAATAAAACTGTTCTAAAAAGAACCCGTTGGCATACATATAATTTTGAATTTATCCATAAATACAGACTATAAAATGATAAGGAACGCCCTCTTTCAAAAATTCTGATGCAAACTCTCAACCGGATGGAGAAGAGGAGTTTGTCATTTGGGAAAGAAAGAAACAATGGGAGTTTGCTCACTTTATGGATGGAGCGGGTGACTCCCGCTGTCCCCCACCAGCAAAGTCATAGGCCGTCTGTCAGGATGTGAATGTATCTGTCCGTAATATCAGCCATTCCGGTTCCTACGGAATATTGACGGATAATGATACTCTTACGTAATTTTTTTTTATGTAAAATAATAATTTTTTTATAAATTTTTTAAATAATAATTTTAATTTTTTTATGTAAAATAATAATTTTTTTATAAATTTTTTAAATAATAATTTTTATTATTTATTATAAAAAATTTTTAAAAAAATATTATTTTACATAAAAACCATAACTAAAAAGTGCGTAAGTATAGCAGTACTCGTATGGACCAGTCCAGGGCTTCATAATTCCTCAGATTTTTCAGTATTAGGTTGCGTGCGTGGTTGTATTATACGGCGTCATATAATTTCATTCAATAAATAATATATTTATATTAAAAATATAGTATATATTTTTGTATTATTTTATAAAATATATAATATTTATCTTTAAATTTAAAAAAATTATAAACTTATTAATAAAATTTATTTATTATTTACTATATATAATTCAATACATAATTTTAAAAATATAAATATAACAAAACCCACTCAACTCTGACCCTTCTAACTCGGCTTATGATTGCTCCTGCGTCTTACAGGGAGCATCCATTCATTTTGCATTAAACGAAGGGAATCAAACAAACCAACAAAATAGATGAGCTGATAATTGATCTCTCGATCTATGCAATATATAAAGCTGTAAGTACTTCGAACGAACAAACTCTAAAGACCTCAGTGCACTTTATTAAAATTGATGTCTATTATTTTCACAAATAATTATATTAAATATTTATTTAATAAAATTTAAATTATTAAAATTTATAAATTTTATAAATTAAATTATAAATTCAACATATTTTTCAAACATTTAATTGAAAGTGCTTTCATGGGATTTGTTGTTCTCTTATTAGATTATAGTCTTATTATATTCATAAATTTAATCATGTTAAATATTAATTAAAAAATATAAATAATTAGATTTATTAAATATATAATTTAAATTATAAAACATAATTAATTAATAATTTATATGACCTTTTGTGAAAATTTAGTCCAATTGATTTTTTGGAAGATATTGGATAATTGTCAATTCAAACTTCCCTGATCCACTCGCAAGATAACAACCTCAAGACCATGATTTGTGTTATCATTTTCTTACAATACATATCATCGTCGTCCTTCATGCTTTTATTAAGAAAGGGAACGTGTATATGTATAATTTGGAGAATCAAACAACTGTAATTAAAGATTATACGGACATTTTTCGGATACCATACTCTAAATATTTATATAACATGGGTCCATTTTCCAACTTTATAAACAATCTCCCCTCTCATTCTTTCATAAAAGAAATATTAGTCACTTTGTTTTCACCTAAGATGATGCAACCAGTCACACGCTTGATTTTTTTTTCAATTTATATTAAAAATAGATACGGCAGAAGATATTAATCTTGTATTAATTTTCTAATTAAATATTTTTTTGTGTAAGACTATAAAGATAATTTATGTCATAGATATTGATTATTTATTGTTACATGAGTGAGGGAGGGGAACCTTTGCTATATAATTTCTTGATATACATGCACTCTCATTAATAAAATTAAGACTCTGTATATGATAAAAGAAAAAAAAAAAGGAAAGACAATTAAAAACATTAAAAAGAAAACAATAATAAACACCCAAAAGTATATATACTTTTGTGTGATGATATATTATGTGAACGTCATACAAATCTTAATGCAACTGAGTACAGAAGTAAGAGTTGGGATTTCTCAGCGATGGCGTAATTTATGTCTGTAACACACAAGTCAGGTTATAAATTTCTTTTTTAGAGATTCTAAATATATAATTAAAGTTTAATTCTCTTGAGATATAAAAATTATTATAATAAAATTTTTTTATATATAATTTAAATTAAATTTAATATAATATATTTAAAAATTTAATTATCTATTAATTATACCTAACCTTATTAATAGTCAGGTTACAAATTAAGGGGATAAGTTTTGTGATGTAATCCCTATTTTTGGACATTTGGTAAAAGATGCTCGGGTTGAAATTTGGATCAATTATTGATTGGAATTCTGAGTTGATCTGACTGAGTCAGAGGTTGAGGTAGAGTTAAAGTTGATATTATTTAATAATAATTTAGGTTGTTATCCGTGCAAATAAAGCTTGTTAGAATTTTATAAAATTATCTGTTCCATTAATGTCAATAAAAGAATATTATGATAATCGATGCAGGCTTCCCCACGCCAAATGATTCAGAAAAAAAAAATAAGAAAAAGAAGACTGAAATTTTTATAAGTTGGCATTAAAAAAATCGCAAGGCTCTGTGCATGAAACCAGATGGGAGAACTTTAAACAGTACAATGCGGGCGGTGCCATTGGTTTTGTTCACCTTCATGTCACGTGAGAGCTTGCCCACATAATTCGCTAACTCAGCCCTTCTTCCGTTCTGCTTTCTCTTTCACTTTTTGTTCCCATCCCTTTATTTCAATTCAATATAATTTTTGGTTTTCTTTAATGGTTTTTGCCTTGTCTGTGTAAACTTCCATAGCTGCATTCCACATCCTTTTCGCCCTTTCACATTCACAACATATTGGCCAACCCCCTCCGCTCTCTTTCTCTCTCTCTCTCTCTCTCTCACTGTCCCTCTCACATTCACTTTGAGTTTGACCCGTTGCCAGCCACCGGCAACTCTTTTCTTTCTATTCAAATGGCGACCCCACGCTGCACTCTCTAGAGGTAGAGGATCTTCTAAAGAAAGGTTTTCTCTTTTTCTGAGCAGAAAGGTTAAATAACCTTTCCTCTCCTTTCATTTCTCTCTTTTCTTTCTTCTCTCTCTGAAACCCTAGTTCACACACTCATACACACAAGCAGAAAAAAGCCAGCGGGACAGTGATCCACTCCCTCTTTCAATATCTCTCGAGGCTTCACCGTTCCCACTCCCTCTCACCAGTCACCTCCCAGCTCCCTATAGAGTGTTATCATAATTGAGATCTATGCCTACAACATTTTTATCTCTTCTTTTTATAGAAACCTTTCTCTTCGACTGAAAGACAAGGAAAAGATTTGCTTCCATTGCAGATTAGGGATTCAAAGATTCGGGCTTTATTTCCCAAAAGGCTGGTTCTCAACATAAACAATTCCCTTTGATCCCCCTCGCTATTCAATTCATGGGTTCTTTATTATTACCACCACCCGCGTAATTCCGCCTTTGTTCTCTTTGCTGCAACTTTTGCTGCCTTCAACCATCATCACTATAATTTCCAGGTTTCAATTTTCACACTGCTGTTAGCTTTTTTCCTATTTTTATTTCCTTTTCTTTACCACGCGCCCTTTCCTTTTTCTTTTTTTCTTCTTTTGCTTAATTTGCAAGCTATGGATTCTGGTAATAGTGGAAGTATCTCTTCTAGTGGTGATGAAGAATATGATTCAAGGGCCGATACAGTCCCACCCTTCCTGAATCCTTCTCCGACCCAATTTAGTTCCGTCTCTCCCCTACCACACTCTTCCTTAATTCTTTCATCTCATCCCCAAACCCACCACCCTGCTTTATTTGATCTTTCACCGAGTTACCTCCATGCTCTCTCTCAATCCCAGCCAAACTCATCCAATCCCAATTCTATCCTCAATTTGGACACTGGCAATTCTCAACCCCTAAGATCTGAACCCAATTGCACCGACCCTGCAAACCTACCAGGAGTTTCATCGTCATCACAATCAGCTGCAGCAGCAACAACAACTCCTCCTCAAGCACTTGGCCATGGTAATAACGCACGAGTTTTAGCGCAAGCTAATGTAAATGTAGTACGGAGCTCTAAGAAGCGAACGAGAGCTTCAAGGCGAGCACCCACCACTGTTCTCACCACCGACACCACCAATTTCCGAGCCATGGTTCAAGAATTCACCGGCATCCCTGCACCTCCCTTCTCAGGCTCATCCTACTCTCGCCGCCTCGATCTTCTCACTGGCTCCTCCTCCTTGCGGACCACTCAATTGGACACAACCGGTCCCAACTTCTACCCTTTGCGCCCTTCACCTCATAAGCTTCACCCAAATTCATTACTTTCATCATCTTCACCTTCTACATTGTTGCACAATAATATGGTTGATGCTATAGCCTCTACTACAAACACTGCTGACAATTCCCCACCAGCCACTCATTTCCAACTCCCTCCTGATCTGGGTTTACCCTATAATAATCAGTCCTCCCCTCAGAGCCTGCTCAGCATGCAGAATCACCCTATTCTCGCATTTCAGCCTCCTCTTCATCCTTTTAGCAACCATATTCCTGGCTTTGGCGCAAAGTCTCAAGGGAATCTATCTGTACCTTCGCTTGAGGATTTGGGTATAAGCCATGGCCAAGTCAATGCCCATCTTATGAGTGGGGCAGCGGTAGGCCCAAGTCATGGCCATGTAACTAATTCTGACACCATGACACTGAGGAGCAACGATGATGGTTACAGAGATATTGGACCAAGTGCAGAAGGTAGAAGAGACCAGTATTATGGTAAGGTTGGCGGTGGTAGCTGCAAACTGAACTTTTCAGCTTCTTCTTCATCAAGCAGTTTTAACCGTGAGAAGACGACGACGTTGGAGAACAGCTCGACTAGAGGGGAAGGTGCCGTGGATTCCTGGATTTGTTCCTCTGATTAATTAATTAGGATTCATTTGATGATGTGAGACCAATACAGTTAGCATCTGTGAATCATTAGAGAGTAGAATTTGATCGATGCTGCAATGAATTAAGATCATGATGATGTTGATGATAGTGGTGCTGGTGTTGGTGGTTAGCATTTGCAGCAGCGTCTTCTCTTCTCTTTTCTTTTCTTATTTTTTTCCTTTGGTTTTTTTTTTTTTTTTTTTTTGTCTTTGTTCTAAGTATTTTGATAATGTTCATAATAAATATATTTATATATATATATATATGTGGAATTCAATCTTTTATACACTGCTTTAATTTATACATATGATGACCGAATGATGCTTCTTCTGTATCATAGATTCTTAAAATGGGTGTTATAGAATTGAATGTTTAATTAGTTTTCCATGATTGTACGTATGATTAAGCTTGGCATTCTAGCTAGGTTAATAATAATAAAAAGAAGGGTGATAATAATGATAACGTTGGTTAATTATTAAAACTGGCAGGGAATGGGAACCATATATAGACATATAATTCTCTTCATAGTTGGTTGCTAAAGAGAATTTGTATCGATCTGCGGCTAGGAAGTGCGAATCAACCCAATAAGAAAAAAATGTTCCTCGTACGGAGCCATGTCTAGTGGGGCGGGAGACAAATCAAGAAGTCTGAAGAGGTTGGTGGTTGCTGACCGCCGTTAACAGCAAAGACACGGCGTTTGCAAGTTGCAGCTAGCTTGCCCATTCACAGCGATAGTGTATTGGTTTAGAGTTACCATCCTAATCCTAAGGTCGCGAGGGTGGGCGCCAACTCCCTCAACCATATCCGTGGTCCAATACACACACACACGCATGTGCCTAATCTTTTGTCTCAGTCTTTCCTTCTGTTCCCATCCTACCACATCTTACGTGACCCTTGAGAAAACTATATGTCTGTTGAACAGTCCAAGTTTTACCTAAACTTTTAATAACTTGTTCTATGTTTTTTAATGGGAAATACGAGTTTCATTAAAATAAATTAATAAACATATCATAAAATAATTATAAGATGTTAGATGCGTTAAGTCTTTTAATAGTATAGGAGTGGATGCTAAGAAAGGCCTGGCCTCTCCTCAACTTTGAAAAACTATAGATTAATTTTCATAAATTACGAAAATTTTTATTAACTTGTTCTGTGTTTTTGCAATGGAAAATATTAATCTTATTAAAATAAATCAACTAATATGTCACAAAATGAAGACATGGATTCTTTTACGAGAGTGTAAGAGAGATGAAAGAAAAAATTAAAAAAAATTCACACATTAAATTATAAAAAAATATAGAAAAATACTACAATCAATAAAAAATAAAGTCAAAAATTTTGAATCCCGCAAAATGATTACAGGGTATTAGATTTATTAGGTCCCTCAAATAACTTTTAAAAACTATACATATACTGTAAAATATTTTAGAGATTTTTAGTTTGACTCCCTCTAAAATTTAAAAATTTTCATTTATACCATAGAAAATATTTAGTTTAGTATATTGCATTTTGCAAAATTTTATATTTAACGTGCAATAGTTTTAAAATTTTTAAATAATTTTCTATATATTTTATTTGAATTATTTTTAAAATTTAAAGTGGTTGATCCCTAAATAATTTAGAATTACAAAAATAATTTTGTCTCATTATTATGTGTACCAATTAGCAAATAACATATAATTATTCATGCTTCAATCACCTCCTTAAAAAAAATATAACTTCATTCTTGGGTAAAATTTAATAAATATAATACTCTAATTAATTTAAATTAATTTTTTGAATTTTAATTTATAAAAATGGAGTTACTGTTTTGCAATTGATATAATTATAACTCTGAGTGTTTAGAGTGTTTGTAATCCCTCTCTTCTCCCTGGCCCTGTACTGCCTTGTAGGAGTTGGGTATGTGCTGCTTTTCACAATCGGGTGATATTCTCTATCAAAAAAGAAAGTGTGATTAATGGATGAAATCTGTTGTTCCCCTGCAGCTTACTATATATTCCATGATTTCGTTTTGTCTTACTTTTCAACAAAGAATGATATTTTTCTTGTGGAGCAATTGGTGGCAAGATTAGTGGCTTCTTATGTGTGTGTGTATATATATATATATAAATACATAATTGTCATTTTAGTGGTGATATATATTTGCATTGATTAATTTGCGAGTGAATGAAAAGACTATGCTACTTACAATAATAGGACCATATTTCTCTTCACTAATCTATTTAAGAGAGATAAAGAATTTGAATATCGTATCTTTTTATTATTTAATTTAAATGAATTTTTATCTTTTTATTTTTTATATTTATTTAATTTATGAGTTTTTTTATTAATTTTTTTTCTCTTCCTTTTATCCTTGTCTTTGCCTTCGTGTGTAATTATGAGAATTTAACCAAAAAATGTTATAATCATGTGCATGGAACTTAATGATGAAACTTTCTTAATTTACAAAACTTTTTTTTGTTGAGAGGATCTTTACAAAACTTGATTGGCTCTCCTAGTTTTGTGCCAACCTCCAAATCTTTTGGGCCTGAAGAAAGATTCTTATAACAAAAATATATGGATGGTATAAATAAGAGAAATGTGCAAAACATGAGGTTGAGGGAAAATGGTAACTAGGAGAAGGGGACGATATGAAGAAGTGTATGGGCAAAAACCAGAAAAGAAAGATATATAAGAAAAAGGAAAAGGGAATTAAAGAATGATGATTATGATGATAAGGAGAAATTATCGCCAGGGCGGGGGAATATGAAAGAAGAGGACACAACTGAGAGGATGTGGTGACATGTGAGTCTTTGCCTTTTGGAATCATGGTGGCCCATCCCACCAAATAATCTGGTTTCTAGTAATCATGATCCGCCTTCCCCCACCTTACTTTTCCCCCTCAAGTTCCTCTCTGCCGTCCTCTGTTTTCTCAGTTTTCAGTGTCATGTAGGAGTCAGTGACACTGCCATCAAACTTGCTCAAGTGCTATTATTTGCATAGAAATGATAAGTGTACACTTTTTTTTTAAAAAAAAAAAAAAGAAAAACTAGGCGACGTCGAATCTAATCTACTGCCAGAGTCGAAGCATATTCCTGAGCCAAATGATACGTACTGAGTTTTTATAAATTATTTACTAATATTATTTTTATGTTGATGGAGAAAATTAAATACATAATTATATGAAAAATAACTTTTTTTTTGGTCAATTGAGCCAACAATCGATGGCTTAAGTATACACTTTTTATTTCTCTTTCGTCAAAATTATTTTATTTTTTCTCATGAAAAATTTAATACCCAAATTACTCACAAAATAAGTACATTTATCTGTCCATTTTACGTCTTGCTCTTTTGTATCTTTTTGGATTTATTTTTTAATTTTAATTATTTTTATCTCTTTTTATAATAAAATTTACTATATTTTAACCTTATTTTCTTTTTTTTTATCTCTTATGGTCCCTGCTTATGCCTTTTTATTCATTTTTTTGGTTGATGCCTTTCTATTCTTTGAGTAATCCGTTTCATGAGTCGGAATCTTTTTTTACCCTATAATTATTATTTATTTATTTATTTATTTTTAAAACGGTTAAAAAGTTTGAAAATTTTTTTAATACGATTTAAAAGTTTTACTATTAACCCATACTTAATAATTTATTATTTATTTTTGAAAAAAATAAACAACCATATCTACTAACTAAATTGTTCTTTGATTCAGGAATGGATTGTGAAGCCAGCCAAGGGAGGGCCAAATCTACTCTGAAATTAACTTGTTTACTGTTTACTATTAACTAAATTCAACTGACGCGGTTTCCTGAAATAAATTGTTGTTTTCGTTTTTTGGTTACGGGGTCCTCATGAAAGATTCCACCTGGATGCAACTGCGACGGGGTCCGTCGATTTGGACCGTGAGAAGTCAAAGGTACCATTGATTTGGAATCTATAGCTTCCCATGAGATTGGTCACGTGCTTGGGCGGGCTCAGTCTTGGTCATGTGGGTAGGAAGCTGAAAATTCATCCGATGTTACTTTTGGGTTCGAAAGCGGTTTGTCCAAACGGACCCCTTGGACAATGGGACAGTTTTTGTGTCAATAAAGCGGTTCGGCTGTAATATAAGTTTTTGAGTAAAATATGCTTAATTGTTATGAAATTCTTATACATCATACTAAATTTTTATTTTTTTCAAAATTTATACTCTATATTAATTTAATTATGTTAATTAAATTTTATCCAAAAATTTTAATTAAATGTTTTTATATTAAATGATTTAATATTATTCTATTATATAATTTTAAAAACTTAATTTCAAAAAAATAATAATTGTAAAAGTCTAATATATTAATATTTATACTAACACATTTTGAAAAACTTTTTAGTTTAATCAATGTTTTAAATTTTATAAAATTTAAAATTTAAAATTTAAAAATTTTGAATACAACATAACATTAAACTATAAATATTTAAAATGTTATATTTTAAACTTTTAATACTAAAATATTAAAATATTTATATACTAAAATTTAAAATTATAATCACAAAAAATTAAAATTTTAAAATCTCATACCTTTTAACAATAAATACGATATTAAATGTGCTTAAATTTTAAATATTAAAATTTAATTTTTATTAAAATAATTTATCATCTTTTCAAAGAAATTTTGCTCTTAAGAGGATTATTGCGTAATTTTTTTTTTTTTAACTTTCACCCTCTTTTTTATTAAAATAAAAAAATAATTTATCAACATAATTTGTTACTATAATTATTTAATTTTTATTTAAAAATAAATCTCTTTATTCTACATTGATAAATTCAAATATAGATTTGAATCTATTAGTTTATTTCTAATTTTATTTTTTTTACTTTTTAAATTTAATAAATAAAATTTATTTTTTATTTTTGAACGATAAGGATCTAATTCACACGAAATATACCACATCTACGTAAGCGCTGATGAGAGCATATTGGAAGCTGACGCAAGCGGTTCTCCATAGACTACTTAAAGTCTAAAGCTCTAGTACCGTCAAGTTGATTTTCGAGTAAGCACCCAAAAAAAAAAGGTTGATTTTCGATTGGGTCTGTTATGTATTTATATTTATTCTTTTGAGAAATAAATTTTATATATTTTTAAGTTTTATTTTTTTAGTTTAATAATAAATAAAATTATATACACATATTTTTTTAAATTAAAATTTTTAAAATATAAATAAATATATTTAAATTTATAAATAATAGTTTTTTATTTATATTTAATAATAATTATAATAATTAATTTTTTTATTAATAATTATTTATTTATATTTTATTCTTTAAAATATACTCTACACTTGAAAATTCACATTATTTTCCCTATCTTAAAAGTTATAACTCTTTAGACATTATTTACCCCAAAAATGAAAAAAACTCTCGACATTATCAATTTTTTCCTTTTTGTCCAAATGGAAACACGAAAGGTATGAAAAACAGTTTTCCTTGAATATTTTTTAAACAATATATTTCAATTGTGCATATATACATGCTGCTACCATTACTTTTCCGTTTCGGCTTCAAATTCAGCCATTGCTTTAATTTGGTGTCCAACCATGTGATATCAACCTCCCAATAGCCAACAACAGAAGCTGTAGCAGTAGCTGTCATTTGCCAATTGTCATATACTACACACAGGGTTTGGACTTCAGAGCCATTCCGTGCAAGAGCCATACCCAATAAGGAGGCCATTTTATTACTCTGACTCGTACCTATGGTATGTACAAATAGGTCTCTCATCACCCCTCCCCCCCCCCCCCCCCCCCCAAACCACAAAATCGAAGCGTGTGATAGCTTAGCTAATGTAAGATCATAATCTTACAATACATCATGGGCTGGCTTCGTTCCCGTAGAAAGGATGGAAAACATTATGATCAACCTCGTAACTGAGTTCTAGGAATGTGGTCGACCCAGTTTGCGAATTATTTCTACGTACACACTTCTGTTTTTGATCTGTGTGTCAACACATACACACGTATGACAGAATCATCAGCACATGCACATCTTTTACTTTTGTTTTAAGTATGGGGGATTTTCTATTGCGTTTAAGAGAGAGTACGTAGCGAATGGATCAATCTGTTTGTTTATTGCCGAGATAATTGTTTAAGTTCCTGAATAGCTGAACTCCCTCTTCAAAGTTTGGCCCAACGAGGAATGATTCTTTTATTGTGCGTTAAATAATGGTCGTCTTTTTGCTCTTGAATGCAAACAGAAATCTCTGCACCATTCTAGATTCCAGGCGTCCTCGTGGGCTTCATCAGACACGAAGATCACAGACATTATCTTTGTCTGCCTCCAGTGGATCTGGAAAGCTTAACGTTAACCCCACCTGTTCCCCACTTCATATAATTATATAACCTAATCAAACTCTTAATATCCGCGGCATAACTTGGGAGATTGCTATTGATTAGATATTATGTCTCTGTTATCCATATCATATGTGCGTCTCCTTCCACACGATGAAGTGACCTGACCAACTCTTTACATTCCCACATTTTCAGAAGTATAATAATATTTTTTTATTATTTTAGAATACTCTATTCGAATATAGAATTTATGTATATATATTAAATAATTTATTATTTTTATTTCTAAGAAAATTATAATCATACACATAATACTTTTTACTTAACAAATAATTTTATTTAGGACTGAAAATTGCATAATTGTACCTACTTTTAATTTTGTTTATTATTTTCTCTTTTAATTTTTCACCACAAACTCAAACCTTGTTTTTAATCTTTTTAAGTTTTATGTTATAAAAATGCTAACTTATCGTAATTCAAATGTACACATAGCTTAACAAAGAGGTTCAAATTTAAACATACCATCTAACCCATCCTGATTCTAGTTTGAAATTATAGAAAGATCTTTTTGATGATATAATTTATGTGTAAATAATTATACACAAGAAATTGATGTGTCTAAAATGAATACAAGCAGAGAATCTAATTGTAAGTTTTGCAGATCTGGAAATAAATGTTTATATGATTTCAAAATAGTTTGAAGACACATATATAGAACGTAAATATAATTGATTAATTTGTTTACGCCATTTGTTTTCGCAAATAAATTATAACGATCTTAAAATGACCTTTTTTTAATTATTTTCAGAGGATGTTTGAAGAAAGATTGAGGAGTTTTGCATGTTATGGTAAGCAAACAAATGAATGTGGCTTAACTATTATTTGCATAGCAAGGAGTGGGTGGCACTGGCAGCTTATTGGCTAATGATCGAGGAAGAGGAAGGGAGGCTGGTGATCAAGTGACGCACAAAATGACGTCACCTGCACTAGCTGCCCTTTACAAGCTACATAGCCCGCGAAAGTCGCGATCAATCGTCCACGTTTGCGGTGAGATGAAATTGGCACGAGGGATGGTTACAAAAACATGATTACTAGCACTAGTTTATCTCACTATATTGTGTCTTTGGCCAACCGGAAAGAGGAGAGAGAGAGCCTGATAAGGCTGGGATATGATTCAAGTTTGAAAATCAAGTGGAGCTTGGCTGCTTCTCTTCAACAAAGAGGTTAACTGGCTAATCGGGATTTGGGTGTTTTAAAGTCTAGGTATATATTATAATATAATATATAAAATTAAAAAATAATTATAAAAGTATACTATTTTAAATTACAAATTATTTATTTATATTTTATAATAATTTATATTATTAATTTTTATTAATAATTATTTACATGTTATTCTATAAAAATTCTAATCCGTAAAGGAATATAATAAATTACTTAATAAAGAGAAAAATAACGGTTCAAGTAATTATTGATCCTTGCGTTCTGATGGGCTTAGGCCTGCTCTATCTTGGTTTTACTATTTCAACTATAGTTTGTCAGAGGACAATTTTAAGGCCCTCTATTCAGCCCGTGCAGCCCGTGGGCCACTTCCAAATAGCCCGACAAAATATTGACACTTACAAGAACAAGGGACTGCTCCATTCTTGTTAGAAAAAATTAATAAACTGCTACTTCAAAGATGTTTTTAATTTCATTTGATTTTAAAATGTATAAATTTAATTAAATTTTATTGTCCCATATTCAGAATCAATTTGATCTTATTTTTAATTTCATTTAGATCTTCATATAGTATTTTAGAAGTTTTATAAAAATGATAATTAATATTAAATTTGCATATTCTAAAATTTAATAATATCATTAAAGAATTCAAGTAATTAAAAGAATTTTTAGAGCAAAACTCTAAATTATTTATTAATTTAATATAATTTCCTAAAATATTATATTAAAGACTAAATTAAATTAACGATAAACTTAAAGTAAACTAAGATTTTAATAATAAAAATTACATTAAATCGAAAAATATCTTCACAAAGAACAATTTATTTATGTCACTTTTGTTATTATAAGGCTCAAGAAAATGCAAAAGACAAAGAGTAATCCCTGACGTCGGATAAACGAAAATTCCAAACGTAAGTATTATTCTCTCCATCTGACACCACTCACCACTATGCCTTGCTGGCAAAGTTCAAGACTCTCAAATCTGGCCATTTGTCAATCCACTTCGTCAGTTTGAAGTCCCATCTTTTTTAGTGAAGGAAAAAATTAAAATTAAAAAAGAAAAGAAAAGAAAATGACAGGGTATGACGATCTAAAAGAAACTCTGCTATGCTGAAACAAGGAAAAAGAATGTAGCAGAAGCGCGGAGAGATTTTCGATCCATATCCGTCCATTTCTCTCACTGAAATCTGAGTCATTCAGATAAGGCAGTCAACGACATAAATTGAAAAACAAGGAACCGTGGTCATGTCTCCGTCGCTGCCTCTGAGCGTTTGAAATACAAACTAGGAACAAGGGAAAGGCATAAGACGGAGAGAGGAAATCCAGGATGAAGCCAGAAACGGTGACTCTGGTGCTGGTGAACCTCGCTGGGATTATGGAAAGGGCAGATGAATCATTGCTACCAGGTGTGTACAAGGAAGTGGGTGCAGCTCTTCACACGGACCCCACTGGACTTGGTTCCCTCACTCTGTTCCGATCCATAGTCCAGTCCTTTTGTTACCCTCTTGCTGCCTACCTTGCCGTGCGCCACAATCGAGCACACGTCATAGCACTCGGCGCTTTTCTTTGGGCCGCCGCTACTTTCCTCGTTGCCGTATCCTCCACTTTCTTTCAGGTACTTAATTTCCTATTTGAGCCAATTCTTGTTTGGTTGCCCAGAAAATTATAGAACAGAATGGAATATGGATTTGAGGGATTAGGGTGTTGTATTCTATTTTCAAGCTTGTACCATTGTGGTGATTGCCTTTGGTAACTTGGGTTCGACTGAAGTCGATTTTTTCCAAATGGGTATGGTTGATAGATAGTAGGGTATTTTTCCCCCTCCCATGTAGGAGTAACCAAATGCACGACCGTATATTAATATCTGTTTTTCTTTTTATTTTCTTTCATTTGCGTATTATTATGCAACTAAACAAGACTTAACATAAGAGTGGTTAAGTCATGGCTCGACGGTACAATGTTATTGTTTTCTTCCAAACAGTTTAAGGTCAATGTCTTTTGCCCGATTCTTGTGATACAAAAATAGCTATGTAGGAGAATGACACTCTATATACTTTCAGAAAACATGTATGTTAAAACTTAGTATGCTTGCTGGTTTTAATTTTATATGCAGCTGAAAGTTTGTGATGAACGAGGGCGAACAACTTGTATATACCCATTGTACTGTGGCAATTCAACTAGAGTGTGACAAATGACACTTTAGATTAGAAATATTTTTTAAACCAAAAGTTAGCTCTTTTCCCTAAGTAATTAATATTTGTTATGATTTGGTCAAGAAAAAATAATATTAGTTATGATATAGCATATCACGCTCTGGTTCCTTTGGTGTATTGCAATGGATGTACCCAAGAACTTCCCCTAAGATGTAGGAAAGCATTATTTGTCAGATATACAAATTATGAAATAATTTGGCGTTGGGTCTTACCTGCGTTAACCCAATGCCTTCTTCTCCTTTTGAAGAACCTTGATGATTGGAAGTCTGAATGTACTTTCCAATCAAAGAGTCGCAGGGCTATTGTTATAGGGAAACGTTCCGGCGTCCTAACATACTGTTCAAATGTATCATTACTACTGATACATAGCTTAGTGTGTGCTCTTAACATAGTTAATAAGTGAATGAAAAGGCAGAAAAGTGCTTACTTCAGCTTTCGTATATGTTGTGCCTGTTTAAAAGTATGTAATCAACATAAAATATGAAACATCTCCTTCTTTATTTGTGTATCTGAGGGTCATGAAAATTAAAAGCATGACCAAATGTTCCTGCTTATTCTTTTGAAGGTTCGTACGTTTAAATTTAATTTTGGCTTTTAGGATCAGGCAGTAGGCACATATATATAAAGATTTTAGAGCCGTGTGAGTATGACTGTTATGTTATTGTAGACATACAGCTGATTATATTCACTTTGAAGTCATTGTCTTACAGGTGGCAGTATCACGAGCCTTAAATGGCGTTGGCCTTGCACTAGTTGCACCAGCAATCCAGTCCCTTGTTGCTGATTCAACTGATGATAGCAATCGTGGCATGGCTTTTGGATGGCTTCAATTAACAGGCAATCTTGGTTCGATTATTGGTGGCCTCTTATCAGTGTTAATAGCTCCAGTGACATTCATGGGTATCCCTGGTTGGAGAATTTCCTTTCATATTGTTGGTCTGATAAGTGTTATAGTAGGTACTTTAGTGTACATCTTTGCCAATGATCCACGCTTCTCAAAAAATGGTGCAAATGCTAGTGATGATGTTCCAAATAGAAGGTTTTGGTCAGAAGTGAAAGACCTGGTTCAAGAAGCCAAGGCAGTTTCTAAGATTTTGTCGTTTCAGATTATTGTTGCACAGGGTGTCACTGGTTCCTTCCCTTGGTCAGCTTTGTCATTTGCCCCAATGTGGTTAGAGCTTACTGGCTTCTCCCATGAGAAAACTGCATTCCTAATAGCTTTGTTTATAATTGCCAGTTCGGTTGGAGGTTTGTTCGGAGGTAAGATGGGAGATATACTCTCCACACGTCTTCCAAATTCTGGGAGGATAATTTTGGCGCAGATAAGCTCTGGATCAGCGATTCCCCTAGCAGCAGTACTTTTGCTGGGTTTACCAGATGATCCATCTACAGCATTACCTCATGGTTTGGTTCTGATCATTATGGGGTTGTTCATATCTTGGAATGGCCCAGCTGCAAACAAGTAAAGTCTCTGCAACTAAAATTTCTTTTTACTTTGCTAAATCACTCTTCCCAATTGAAAATCATTATTTTGTGACCATAATTTTCTGCAAATATTCTAGAAATGACTTTTACACATTCTAACTTTTGTTAATTTGTAATTTAAATTATAAGATATCAATCATAGTTTAATTTAGAACAAACTGATTCATATTGTGAAGAGCTTGTATTCATTAGCTCTCCATAGTCCATATTATTCTGACTTGTTATCTTTATGCATAAGTTAATTTGTCAACCGTATGGAATGGACAACAGTCCAATTTTTGCAGAGATAGTTCCTGAGAGAGCCCGAACGAGTGTATATGCCTTGGACCGATCTTTTGAGTCTATACTGTCATCTTTTGCTCCCCCTGCAGTTGGAATTTTAGCTCAGCATGTATATGGATATAAGCCCATTCCTGAGGGATCTAATCAATCTGAAGAGATTTTAACAGATAGAGAGAATGCTGCATCATTGGCCAAGGCATTATACACAGCAATAGGAATTCCAATGGCTCTCTGCTGTTTCATCTACTCATTTCTTTATCGCACTTATCCAAGAGACAGGGAACGAGCTAGAATGGAGGCTTTGATTGAATCAGAGATGCAACAAATGGAGTCCAATAGTCTAGCTATGGTTTCTGAAGTCCGGTTTTCTGAGTCGAAGGAACTGTATGTCAGGGATTATGATGGTGATGGTGCCGATCTTGATGACGAAGAGAATATATTACTTTACCGGCAGTTAACATTATCCAATTGAGGTGAATAGTGACTCAAGGACATTGCTTAATTCAGCAGTTCTGCATCCTACTGAGATTGCTTGATAGTTTCAGGTGTTTTCAGTGGTAGGAGTTTTCCAGGATTGCATTTTCATATTTGATTAAATCTTCAGCATGAACCACACTTTCATACTGTGACCGAAGAAACTGACAAACTGTATAGGCCTTCATCATTTTATTCTTTCCCTTTCTGAAGGGATAATTACCCTTGTCTAGTGTGCAAGCCTGTTCATAACGTGCAATTTCTTTGAATGGGAAAATTTTATGATACACGATTCACGGTTGTGCCTGTGTATCACTTGTTTGGAGAGGTTTCGCAACATGTTATACACTCACAAATTATATGTATGTTATAATTATTTAAATAATAATTATTTTAGTTGTATTTATAGTAATTATTTGAAATAGATATTAAAATATTAATCTATCAAATTAGCATAACCACTTTGACAAGTATTTGTGCACAATGTTATGCATCCTTCTAATTCTCTGAAAAAGACAATTTGTTATCATAGAATTTTTCCGTTCTCATTCTGAGACGAAGTTTGCAACGGACGGATTAGTAGTTAGTTAGTTATTACAGGTAAAAGACGGACCAAATGCCAAGGGTCCAGAAAGTTAGGAAGTGTCAAATGAAACCATTATTATCTTATGTCATGTTACAATGCACACTTTTAATTCTGCTGATTTTATAAATTAAATTTTATTAAATATTTATTTTAAAATTTTATATCTTTAAATATATTAGACTTTTCTATTAAAGTGTAAAATTTCCATAGTTAACAATTTACAAAGTATTTGATAAATATTTAATAATTCTCATTAAATAAAAGCCCCGTAAAAAATTTAACAAACATGTTAGTGGTACACCATTCTAATTTCATGAGTTTCTTGGAACAAGAACCATCCCGCCAGTTCAATTATAGGAGCTATTGCTTATACTTGCACTATTTTTTTGTCTATTACTTACACTTTATTACTAGTAAAATACACTTTTTATAGGAATAAAATTTTCTTATCCAATTATATTTCATTCTCTCTGCTTTCAAATATCTCAATCCTATCTAATGTGATATATAGAAGTCAATGACCATGAAAAGTAACGTCCGGGAGAAGAGCAGACAGTGACCGAATTTCAATTATTACTTGATAATGCTAGGTGACAAGCCTTTAAACAGCAGAAGAATATTTAATTTTCAATATTTTTCTACAAATGAACTCATCCAAGAGACTTTCACTGGCTTTATATACGCTTAAAGATGTGCTTGCAGAATATTCTTCCTCTAACGATTTACACAAAGCATATTATGCAAACATACAAAGAAAGACTCCAGCAAGATATGTGTGAAAGCAGAAGATTGAGCACCAGGACACAACCCCTAACTGGGTTTTGAAGCAGATATCATCACAAAACGCCCGTTTCTTATGCATGAAAATCCAACTAACCCACAGGCTCTGCAAAGATCTTCGAGTTCACTTTCAGATAGGGAAATGTAGGTCCCGGATGCTTGCCTTATATTCTACAATGAAAAACAAATGGCTCAATGCCAAAACTGTTGGAATTTCTGAAATAAATTAAAGCGATTGCAGGAAAGCTCATCGGTGAATCGAATGATCTTTCCTTTCTATGGGATAAAGGTGCAGGTTGGAGAAAGGGATTATGATTCACAATCATGTGCAAAATCATAAGCAGAGAACAGGACTGCCGCGCTGCATAATGAATAAGATTGATGTATGTGGGTGAATGCAAACAGAAGATTCAAAGGAAGAAACAGCAACAGAAACAATTGAGTAAAATGAAATCATTTTTCTAACAGGGCTTGTCAATCGCTATGGAGTATGTCAAAATAAGAATTAAATTATAGATCCAATAGCTATAAGCTATAAGAATTCCTACCTGACGTATTGTACTCAAAAAGGGGACGGCAGCAAAAGGGCCATCAAGTATATAGGTAGTTGCAACAAAGACACCTCCAGGTCGCAAAACACGGCTTATTTCAGCTACCTGCAGAGCCAGACAACCAAATTATGCAAAAAGTATGAGCAAGAACAGGCTGAACAAATGATTCTAGGCATGGTCTTCTCAGCATGTAAAGTTTCAATTAAATTAACATATTCAATCCGAAAGGTTGAACTAGGACCCCAGAGAAGGCCCCCATTTCAAATGAGCTAGCTTCATCAAACGCCTAAATCATGTTTTTTGTATTTGTTGACACTCTACACTAAAAGCTATTTGGATTCCTTTATCTGCTCCAATGCAAATTATACTCCTTGTACAAAGATACCCTAGGGTGCCAGAGGCACAGTGACCTGAACAAATAAAACACTTCTGTATAAAAACCATATACTAATATATAATGATTCACTTACAGCTGCAGATGGTGAAGGCCAACAGTGGAGAGCCGCACCAGCATGTACAGCATCAATAGAACTTGAAACGAAAGGAAGTCTAGATATATCTGCTCTGACCAAGATGAAGCTCCTAGAGTAAATAGAAATGTTAATAAGATATGAATGATATTTAAAAAAGATTTGATTTTGAAAGATCCATATTGGAATTCAAAACTTAAAACCTATGAATTTCTGTTTTATAAGAAATCTAAACTGTGTACTCTTTTGGAAAGTTGTCCTCCTGCTTAATGAACTCATAACATTGTTGCAACATGTTCTCTGAGTAGTCTAGCGCAACAACAAGAGAAAACAATCCACTCTTTGCAAAAAGTCTTGAAAATAATCCACTTGCACAACTAGCATCAACAATATTTCCACCTAAGACTGGCTTTAAAAAACCCTTCATCAATTCAAACTGCAGTCAAAATTAATGTAAGATATGATCAGCCATTAAACAACGGGTAAAGGAACTGGACTTAAAGCAGTCAAACATCAATAAAACAATTCTAATCTGCTTCAAAAATACAAATGACAGGTACATTTCATTGGCATTTCAAAGAATTCTGATCATATATCTTTTAGATACACAGATTTTATGGTCTTAAATAATGGGCGTCTATAAAAGCTGCATGGGTTTACTTTTGGCTTAGTGCTTCTTTGGAGTCATAAGCACTTCCATTTTTCTTTTTCCCTGTGTATTTAAATAAACTCATGAAAACAACTTATTGAACCCAGACAAGCTATTATCAGCTTATTTGAATAAGCTCAAACTTTTAGACTATGAATTGAGTGGTCATTTGACCATAATTAAATATCAGAACCATTGCCTTTCCTTTGAGAAGCTAGCTTACTCAAGAGACTGGAATTAAATAAAAAATCTTATTTGTTTGGTCATGTGTGGGTCCACAAAGAGGGGATAATCTTGAGGAACTATGAAATATTTGAATTACCTCTTTCTCAGGACCTGGAAAACCACCCCATACAGAGAAAGTTTGACGCCAGCCCCTCTCATAAAGAAATGATACCAAAGGCACCCTGATCCAACAAACAAACAGTAGCATAATTGCAATTCATTTCAAAATTCAAATTACCATGGTATACAACATATTCTGCAACTGAGCAATCATGTTAATAAACTGAAGCAGTGAAGTGTCAATACTGACAAATCACTATACCTTATTAAAAGCATGCATTTATATGCCTTGGAGCCAAATTTTATTGGAATGAAGTTTATATTTGGAGAATTAAGTGAATATTTGGCCTCGCTTCAAATGCACCGAAACATTTCCAGTTACTATTATCACTGAAGACAAGATCCTAAATTGACTGAGTGGGAACTAATAATTTACAAGAAAATGTTCAAAACAGATAACTAAATAGACAAACAATAGTTGCAAAGAAATTTGCTTGCCTGAAAAGCTCCGTGGAAGCTGGCATGTATTCACTATAGCTCTTAGCCCCACTCGCTGTTGTGAGATCAAGATGCGTTTCATTCCCAACATATGTCTTCTTACAAGTGCTACATTGCAAACTAGATCCACGGATAAGGTCTCTGTATTAAATTATGCAATGAAGAAATAGAAACTAGTTAAGCAGCAGAACAAGCACATAACATCCATCTATAACAACAATAGGAAAACTTAAGCCAGGTAGCAACAAATCCATACGCATAGCATAGATAAAAGCACATTGTAGAAACCATAAGTTGCTACTTTCAGTAAGCAAGCAATAGTACCAAGGCAGTGCTAAAATAAATCAACTCACATGGACAAGGCAGGATCACCCATCCACGTCAAGGAGTCATAACATATGGGACAAGCCAATAAGTTTCCGCTCTGGCTGACTTCCTTATCCTTTTCGACCACAACGGGATCCTAAACATAAATTGCATACAAAGAAATGACAGTTAAGGTGATGTAGGCAATAGAGTCACACAATTCAAGAGCTTCAGCAACGAACGAACGTGCACAAAGGATCAATTTGGACAAACTACAGCACTAGCTCTGGTTTCATCTCTTTCAAATATTAAACCAAGAATCTCCTCTTTTTGGCGTACGCCACAACCCAAAAGAAAAAGGTAAAAATTTTACGATACTCTCCGCTGCGAGGGAGAGAAGATAACAAAAGAAGCATGTTTTGTTCCGATAATTGTTAAATTGAATCCTTCCCTCCCCAAAAATGTATAAAAGAAATGAATAAAATAATTGTATAGGGGAATCCAAATTCGAGTGCTTCTCCGGTTATGAAAAATATAGAAGAGGATGAAGAAGCATTACGGTTGGTTCGGCCTCAACGAGGGCTGTAGAAGAAGCTCGAAAATTTGCCGCGAAAGCACGTGTAAAGAGGGTTGTAGAGCGCTTGAAGGAAGCATTCTTGGGCCAACAGAGTTGTCTGATGCTACACACACAGAATAGGCTGCCAACAACTGCTACGGCCATTATTTCCCGCTGTCGGAACGACCCGGTTCTGTGCCTTTTGCGAGTTCCAGCGTTGTGGTGATGTTAGTAACAGCAGATTCAATTCAAGGGCATGGACGTGTTCCAAATTATAACCCCAAACATTTCATAAAAAGTTCCTCCCCTTTAGCCGTTCATGGTTGTCACTTAGTACACTGAACGAGCGGAGATGGGGATTATCTGACAAAAAGACTTCCACGACCGACTCTGGTTATTCGGCTCTGGGCTTTGCATATGGGCTTGTGCTGAACTTAGAATGGTTCAAACTACAATTCAATCTTACTTGTACAGGAAACCCAACTTAAACAATCTTGCTCGGCTTGAGCTTTATTTTGAAATCGGGTTGCGTTGGGCTTCAGTTGATAAAGTGCGAATTAAATAAACCAACAATCGCATGGCAATATCAATACTTTTCTTCCACGGAAGAAAACAAGGCAGATGCAAACAAATATTTATTTTGAAAGTCGAGGGACGTGTGCCCGTCTAGCTCAGTCGGTAGAGCGCAAGGCTCTTAACCTTGTGGTCGTGGGTTCGAGCCCCACGGTGGGCGGCATCCATTTTTGTTCCCTTTTGTTATCAAAAGCAAGATACTATAAAATAATATGTAATTTTGGTATGAGCAAATTTTTATATTGGTGGATATTGCGACAGGTGGTAGCTTCGTTTGATTGGCAAGTTTAGCTATTAATATTGCTCTTTTGTCATCTTTATCCTGCCGACAAATCCCCGCCCCCTCCCCCCAAACACTTGAAACCCTGCAATAAAAGACATGATCATACCCCTTTTTATCCTGATTCTATCTAATTTAGATCATTACTAGATTGAATTGATGTCTAGTTACAAAACCCAACCTCACCAAACCAAATTATTGCCCCGTAACAATTCATAAAAATATTACGTATATGATTCTCTACCTGCCTGTATATACAAGGAATATGCTACAAGTACCCTACAAATGCAAATATGCATTCAGTTCATTGAAAATGACTAGTTAATTTTCAACATATGTGGTTCAATTCAAATTCCAAAAAAAAAAAAGGAGTATAAATGAATCTCCCAGCTCATGCAATGCCAAAAAAAAAACCATTAATGCGCTGCATTAACGATGGTACTAAAGTTGAAAGATTTATATTTGGCGCATTACGTATCGATGAGAACATGCAGGACCACTAACAATTGTGTAGTAGGTCACCCATCAACTTATCATCAAACTGTATAAATTTTCAGGTCAGGAATTCAAGTTTCCATTTTGTGGCCCAGATGATTCGACACCTATTCATTCTTAAATCTACATTGATTCTAACTTCAAAAATTAGTTGGAGTTCATCTCGTTTCCTTTTCAGTGCTACTCTCCTAGATTCCTAACCTGGAGTTGTAGATGTGTAGAGATGTGGATGTGTAAAAGAATAAAAAAATGGTGATTTTGCTGGGGTGAATTGTCAATAGCCATATTCAAAACCCTCAACTGCCTCGTTAAATCCAAGAGATCTAATGCTACCAAAATTGCTGACTTGTTTACTCTTTAGTTGGTGTTTATTTCTTCTCAATAGGGTTTTGAATTTTTACAGTCATCACCCATGTCTTTTTGCTGCCGACCTTGATACAGGCTTTCCTGGGATTTCTTCACGTAATCAGGGTTTAATCTCCCTGGTGTCAACCTTTTATTGCAGGGAATTAAAAAACAGGACATCAATAAGATGTTTGCAGCTATAGTGAGCAGAAGATATTATTGTTAAAGGCTTTTACTATTGATCACAATCACACACGATAACCCATAATCTACCTATCTATATTATGTGTGTGTGTATATATATATATATACAAATTTTCCATGGATTAATTTTTTGTTCAATGTACTTAATATTTATTTTTTAAAAATTATTAACGAAATATTTGTTCAATAGAAGTATGTTAATTTTAGACAAACTTTATTTATTAATCTGCAAAAATTTAAATTTAAAAAAAAAACTCCTCTTAGAAAGAGAGAAATTTTAATACTTTAATCTCTAAATAATTATTTATTAGATTACTATTGGGTTAAAAATATCAAAGCTAGAATTGACTTATGCATTACATTTTTTAAATTAAATTATTATAGTCTAAGAATAAAAAATGCAAAACCCCAATAGATATATTTCCTTTTAAACTAATGTAATGGTTAGCAAGATACTATTTTTAAAGGGCAGTACAGCTGGGATACAAACTGTCCATTGTAATATGTTACTTGTTAACTAATGATCATGATGGCAGTAACAGTTGAATGGCAACTTTTAATATTATTTTAATAAGGGTAGATGGTGGAGGAGAACCATGGGTCATATGAACCTAGTAGAAGACTGGCCTTCTGGCTTCTTTAAGGAATCCATCTCCCATTTTGTGAATTGGGTAAGCATCAAATTAGGTTACACTACAGTGTGTGGGACGTGGTATAATATTTTTTTAACATCTGATTTAGGGTCCACTTTCCCTTACCTTTGAAAAATTTTCTCACCAAGATCTTAAAATTGGCAATCATCAACCCCATGCTTCTTACATGGATACCTACTCTAAAAAATGATGTAAAACTTGCACCTTTCTTAAGCATAAGTCTTCTGTCGTTTGAGACACAGTTTTGGGAACCCTACAAATTTTGGACTCACGGAAGAGCAAGACAGGTAATGGGGTATTAAAGCAGATATATAATTGATAAGAAGATCAGTTAATATATATATATATATATATATATATATAATATTTTATATTTAAACAACTATTGAAAGGTAATGCTTTTTGTTGTTTTAGATTTTTTTTATGATATTTGCTCATGAAATAATTATATTTACTTCGAATTCTACTAAGGAAAATACAGTGTTGATTTAATTTTTAATATCTTATGATTTATTTCGTATTAGAACAAAAATTTACAATTTGATTTGTATGTAAACAATTAGGTTGGAAGGCCCGTAATCAATTCATTTTATTTAAATATTTTCTAATTAATATTTATGTGATAATTCAATATTCTTTTATATAATAAACATGCTTATGATTCTTTTATATATATTTTTGATTCTAGATTAATTAAAAATATTGTAGATAATAAGTAACTATTTTAGCATTTACTTTTTTTATGAAGTATTCGATATAATATTAATTATTTTTTATGAAAATTTTATATTATTTTATAATTAATTTTCTTTAAATTTACATATAAAAACATGTCTAAAACCAATAATTTTATATCGAAATGTTTTAAAATAACAATTAAACGTCACCCGACTGGTTTCTTTAGAGCTTTTATGCTGTGTGTAAAATATTGTAGTTAGTCCAATGATATGATACTTGGGGTTTTTTATTGTACAAAAATTTGCAAAGCATCGAACTGTGTCATATTTTCTTAACTTTTGCGAGAGGTCAACACATTTTGGACAAGGTGAAAGATAACGTTTAGCAAATAACGATATGGCTAGGGATTGAACAACTCAGTTAATAGAAGGCAAGTTTAGGTGAGCTTCGGTGTTGGAGCAGGTGATCCACTGTTACTCAAATCTTTATCTTAATCAGTAATTTCCATTCCCTTTGACCGTGGAATGCAAATTAAATTATTAGACTGAGATCGCATTTTTAATTTTTAATGATATTGTAATGAATACTTAATTGTTATTTTAATTTTTTAAAATTTTGAGTGTTTTATTAATTTTTATAAAAAAAATTATGGTACTAAAATATGATGGAACTCCTATCTTACAAATGATTTTAACCTTTCAATTTCATCACTATAAGTAGATTTGAAAGTTATATCAGTTATATAATGTGTTCAGATTATTTATACATTCATCTATACAATAATATATAGTTTCAATTAAATTCAGAGAATTATTAAATTAATTAAGTTTTATTGTATAATTTTATAAAATTAATAACTTTAATTATATAAAATAATAATTACATGAAAATAAAAAAATTAATATATTAAGTATTTTATAAATAACATTTTAATTAAATAAACATATAAGAATTATAAAAAAGGTGTTTCACATGAATTATTAAATTATTTATAATTTAATTTATAAAATTTAATAAATTTTATTAATTAAAAATTATAAAAATATAAAAATAAAAGAGATACAAATTAAATTTGGGCATAGGGGGAGGCCCGGTGGGATTGGCTGTCCCGGATAATAGCCGCCATCACTGGCATAATTTTGTGATTGGGCAAATGTGAATGGGCAGGGAAGAATCATGATCATACCTTATTATGAAATCGCAGGGGTGTTAATGTTTGTTTTCAGAATTAGTTTAACAGATAATTGAAGCCATATCAGGTGACTAAAATCAAAGTAGTTTAAAAATTTGAAACTCCCGTCATTCGTGCCTACCAGCACCCCGTTAGATTTTGCCGTCTAACGGATCCTAACCCTTTATCGTTACGTTACGTTCCGTTGCATCCCCACAACGACCAGATCACAACTTTGAAAGACGATAATGGCCTTTTAAAAGGATTTGGCTAAGTCATCTGCATACCAACTAAAATTCAGTTATTTTCTAGATTTCTATCACTTAATGTACACTTTGTCTGCTTTTCTAATTTTTAAACTTGGATTTTTCTAGAAGCAGGAAAGCCAAAGGAAAGCTCTCTAGGGGCATGTGAGGAGGGGACTTGGAGAAGGGATCGGATAATTATGAATCACAATGTGGATGAGAGATGGGGAAGGTCAGTCGCCACACGTGAAACTTTCTTCCTTGCTTGTGTCCCACGAATGATTTTCATCCACTGCAACAGGAAACCCAAAAAAAAAAAAAAAAAAAAAACCCAGAGAATTGAAGCTCAATCTCACAATCCCGAAAAAGAGGGCCTCAAGTTGAAGGCCTCCCCTCTATTCCCCTTGAATGGAGCCTGCAAAGAATAAGTTTTCTATAAAGTCACAAATTGCTTGGCAAGACTTGACTTTTTGCACATGTACATCACCACATCTGGTCAGCAATGTGTTGCTTGTATAACCCACTTGTGGCCATTTCCCAAGCTTGGGATTATCTCTTTTATTTACCAACACTTGGCCACGTATTTACCTTCTCTCTCTTATATTACTAAGTATGTTTTTGGTCTTGAATTTGCTAAATAAAACAAGGGCAGTTTCGGTAGTTTGCATTTTCAAAGGGCAAAGCAAGTAGCTGAGCAGCTCGTTTAATACCATACTCTACTGAGAGCTTTAGAAATCAGAAGAGTCAATGAACTATTTTGAAGAATGGGATACGGTGAAATTAATTTAATTGATTAAATTGGCGATCAAATTCAAATTGAATAATATCATAAATATAATTTTTTTAATAAATGTTATTTATTTATTTATCACAGAATTTCAAAATTATATAAATATTTATTCATCTATTTTATTAAATGTAATTTATACAAATTATGAATTTTATTGTCATTTTAATAACAATTTATTTTGTTTTCATCAATTTAAATGTGGTACGATAATAAAATTTATAAATTATAAATAATATTTTGTATCTTTATCTTATATTTTGATAAACCCAACTAAATCAATTAATTTGACTGATTGTAGCCGGTTTTAAGTAACACCAATTGCAAATATTATACCAAACTGATGAACTGATCAATGACCGGTTGAATTTTTTAAAACAATCTCTGCTCTTTCATAACAACCGACATGTGGCGGTACAGCCCGTGCACATGCTTGCTGTAGAAAATTGAAAGAAATAATAATATGTATACAGTAACACAGAAGAGGCGGTACTAAGATTCAAAATTTGGGAATGGACGAAGTAGGTGGAGAGAGAAAGGGGGAGTAAATAAAATAAAATAAAAAACTGAGAAAAGGAATTAAACAAAGAAAGAAACGGGAGGGTGATATATAAAGAGATCCATCCCTGGTTGGTGCTTGCTTTGTTTTAAAACAGAAGAAGAGTAGCTTCTACTGCTTCCACTTCTTCTACTTCTACTTCTACTACCCCGTCCTCCTACTCTCCCCCTTGTAATCATCAATCCATTCTGAAAAAGCGACCAAAATAAAAAGGAAAGCTAGAATCTTCTAGATCGGAAGGTCATCGTCGTCATTTCCAGCCACCCTCATCTGCGCGTAAACTCACATAAACATAATCACATACAGAAACAGGCACGGTCCCCTTTACCCAAGTTTTTTTTTTTTTACGCTGTTTTGTTTTTGATAGAAACCTGAGGACAAAGTGAAACACTCACTCAACACTCTTCACTCTTGGCCAGGCCGGCCACTTCATTATTCGTTTCCGCTGTTGTCTCACAATTTCGGACCTGCGATTGTTGTTTTATACGCTGTTGCTTCCTTGCTGGTTGGTAAGTTATTGGTGACGGTGACGAACAATGGAAAAGAGCACTCCCGTTAGGAAGCCTTACACTTCCACCGCAGATCTGCTTACTTGGTCGGAAACTCCACCCTCTGATTCTCCAGCTCCTGGTTCCGCAGCTTCTCGCTCCACCGTTCGTTCTCACCAGGTACCCATTCATTCTTGATTGCTCTGATTCTTGCTATTTTTTGAGTTTCTGCAGTTGGTTGTCCTTTTTTTTTTTTTTTTGGTTGGTGGGGAATTAAATTTAATCTGGGTGATTCAATAATTTGTTTGTTTCCTTTGTTGGGGGCTTGGGATGGGGTGTTAGCCGTCGGATGGGATCCAAAAGGTGGTGTTTGGAGGTCAGGTGACTGACGAAGAGGTTGAGAGCTTAAACAAACGGTGAGATCTACTGTGCCTCTTCTTATTATTTATTGTAATATTTTGTTCAGGATATTTCTATATTTAATATGATGATTAGCAAAATAATTAGGGGAGCTGGAGCACCATTATTTTTAAACAAAGAAATTATTTTCTTGGGTTCCCGGTTTATAATGACTTAACGATTCGTTCTATTACTGCAAAATTTCTTTCCCAGTTTGTCTCAATTTCCCGTTGTTTGAAACGTTAAATTTCACCGATCTGATTCTGCCATCAATATCAATATTTTGGCCAATGAGTATGCCTTTAGAGTTTCCTGCTTACCCCTTCCTCAATTGCAAGGTGGCATGAACGATTGGAAATAACTATCGGATCTAACAATTATCCATGGTATCTTGCTCACACCGTTGACCTTATTCATCATGAACTCTCTTCTTCTAAATTCATGGTCATATAAACATATATTAAGTTTGTTTTCCTGTTTACAATAAAAATAGGTGAAATGAGATGGTACTGTCAATTAAAAGTGATTTTAACATTGAGCAAGTCACCTTTACAACATCAAGCTGGTTTAAGACGGTTGTATGACCATATCTTCAGCTGTGATCGTTACTGCAGTCCATACAATGCCCAAGGCCAAGACAGCATTGGCACTAATGCAGGCTTCGGTTTGTTAGCATGTGTATTCTCCTTTATCGTGCTATCAGTATCGGCTCTAGGTTTTATCCAAATGGCACATAGCTGCCAACTACATATTTGACTAACTCTACTAAGTGCGGAAGACAGAATTACGATTATTTGTTTATTAACTATTGTTAGTTTGGGAAATGGGTCGCTATTTGGGTGCATGAAATAAAACTAAATCAAGGAGGTGTCAGTTGAATGGATGGGGAGAATATATGTAGAACTAGTTTCCTCATTTGCTTGTTTCCTTCTGGTTTTCAGTCAGGCATTATGGCTGTTTTCTTGCGAGTACTTCAACATTTAATTCTAAATGGCAAGGAAATGAATGCACAAACAAATTTGAATCATAATCATAATCATAGTATGTACTAAACTAAAAACTTTTTCCTTCTGATCAGTTTGTGTTGTGCCTGTTTATGTTGTGGCATCTGAAATTGATAAGCTATGAAATTTACAGGAAGCCTTGTTCAGAGTATAAAATGAAGGAGATTACTGGAAGTGGGATTTTCGCGGCCAATGGAGAAAATGATGCAGAAGAATCTGGCAGTGCCAATCACCCTCCTAATAAAACAGGACTTCGCATGTACCAGGTAATTTTGGATAACTGGTCAATATGTGTACATGAACATAGTGATTTTTCTTGATGAATGATGACAGCTTTACAGTGAATCTCTGCTAATTTGTGTTCTTATTGTTGATTGCTGCTTATTGGCAGCAAGCGATTGCTGGGATCAGTCATATCTCCTTTGGTGAGGAGGAGAGTATTTCTCCAAAGAAGCCTACTTCTTTGCCTGAAGTGGCCAAGCAGCGTGAGCTCAGTGGAACTCTGGAAAGTGACTTAGATGCTAAGTTGAAGAAGCAGCTTTCCGATGCAAAGTGCAAAGAGCTTAGTGGTCATGATATATTTGCTCCCCCACCTGAAATTAAGCCCCGCCCCATAACTCCTCGCATACTGGAGTTGAAAGGAAGCATTGACATTGGAGAACCTGCTCTGCATCATGTATGCACCACTATAAGTTGCTAACTTGAATTATTTCGGTGAAAAAAAATACTTTTCAAATTTTGATGTCTCTTTCTTATATTTTAAAGTTGGGATTTTTTATATGTCTGCAGGCTATAGAGTGCGTATAGGACTATGTTGATGTTGACACAAACATTATAAAGTGCGATAGTTGGATAGGAAAGAAAATTGCAGAGATTCTAAGTAATCATAAAGTAGTGTGTAGTAGTTTCACACGAATAAAAACTGTAGTTTCTAAGTAATAAAACACGGTGGTGGACAGGATAACTTGAAAGCTTGAGATGCAGATCAGAGCACAACTTGTGTACTGCTGCAGGATATATAAACTGTGTGCTTGATGAATAAGATGGTATCTTTCTACTGCATCTTTATGCCTAATCTTTGTGCACTGTAAATAACTGATTTCGGTTTACAGGCTGATGGAGATCAAGGCAATACCAAGTCTAATGATGAACTGGTTATGAAGACAGCGAAGAAGATTTATAACCAGAAATTTGCAGAACTTTCAGGAAATGACATATTCAAAGGTGACACAGCACCATCATCTGCTGAGAAATCACTGAGTCATGCTAAACTGCGAGAGATAAGTGGCAGTAACATCTTTGCTGATGGGAAGGTAGAATCTAGGGACTACCTAGGTGGCGTACGGAAGCCACCTGGTGGCGAGAGCAGCATTGCTTTGGTATAACATAGGTCTAACTGAGTTATTTCCATACTGTCTTGTTTTAGTGGGGATGTGTTATTATATTACTTGACCTTGTATTCTGGGTTTTGGGAATTCATGTTTTAGGTTTTTTAGTGTCTTGACCGAAAAGGACCATCTGCTAATTGGTTGTATGTCCATAATCTTGTGTTGTCCTCAGTGTTTGTTTTAATGAAGTGTTTTGGGCTGTTTATCTGATTCATTATTTACCAGCTGCCCCGCATAAATTCCATTCATTGGTTTGAATGCCGTTACTTCAATGAGCATCCTGTAGCGTGTGAATCGCCACCGCATTACAGATAGGGAGCTTGTTGGTTAAGTCCAAAATATTTACTGTTAGTGTTAACAAGCATTTTCCTTTCACCAAACTGCTAAAAATGGTAGGTGAAATAGGGATATCGGGTGGACTAGCAACATAAGGTAGCACCTCTTTGATGCTAAGTGGTTTGAGGGAAAATCCTTGATTTTTGAATGTCCTTTCATGATCTCGTCCACCCCCTCACTCTCCCCCAGCCCCAACCAAAAGAAAAAAAAAAAAAGAAAGAAGGAACAGAACAGAAAACCATGGACAAGTTTTCCTTGGTACGTGTCAGATCAAGCTTTCACTCATCTGTTGTGTTATCACCTCCGCCAGTGCTCAGTATGGTAATTCTTCCCCTTAGTAAAAGGAACAATCATTTGGGGGTTCTGCTCATCTAACAGAGTTATGCTATTCACAGTTCACACACTCACGGTGTTATATCAATAATATATGCTGACTATTGAATGATTTCTACAATGATGTATGATTTTGACTTTTACAAATTCATATCTGACTTTGTGAGTAGCATCTCTCTTTTAAGAATGCATAATTTTTTAGCGCCTTGTTCAGCTTGCAACACAATCCCTCATATGTTGGCTTGAATTTCAGCACATCAAACCCAGATATTGTTACTAACAGGTAATTGTTTCTTATCTCCGATATAGATTCTCACATTAAAGCTGTTAGTCTTTCTGGTAGCATAACTGAAAATTCTTTCCAAATTAAAAAAATCTCTCAACTGTTCCCCGCATTTAGCAATCAAAACAAAAAAGAAATCAAATCCCAAGACACCCCTGAATTTGATATTGGCCCATATAGACCGTTGAAAATTTGTTATGCTAAGCGGAGTGCCTGCACTTACAAAAGTAAGAGACAGCTTGCCAGACGGAATTACAGTTACTGCATAATGCACATTGCAGCAGTGGAGTTGGTTAGCGAAGTGCGCCCACTAACTGTTGCAGCCTGTGCGTAGTTAATTTACCGGTAGTGGAAATTTGTTATTAGCAAGGAATTTGTTTCCTGTTGTTCCTACTAGCTATTGGAAATTTGGAATTTTCCGATTTATCCCCAGCAATAGATCAGAAACAGAAAGATCACTGAAACACACTACAGTGTAGAGAGAGAGAGAGAGAGGGTGTTTGGGCGAATTCTCTTGAGTCCAGTCTGACCGTGTCATGATTCATTTTTCTCAAAAAAGTTAAAAAGATTAAAAATGAAAACTTATTTTCTTGGGTCACAAGAAAAACCCAATTGAAGCATTCAGGTAACGGGAGCACAGCATTTGGGGCAGCTCTACGGTCCAACCTGTGGCAGGGGTTAACGTTGAATTAGTCCAATCAAACTTATGATCATTAATTAATTTTAAAAACATTCAAAACTTGTTTTGCAAGATTTTTGAAATAAACAAACCTTTGAAGTTGCTGTTCTGCAATAAATTAATACATTATACATTATATGCTATTTATATATTACTTGTATATTTATAAATATGTTAGTTTTTAATTTCATTTAAAATTTAATTAGATTCACTTAATTGAATACATTGGAAGACTCAAATTATTAATATACTTATATGTATTAAGTAATATATAAATAACATTTGTTTATTCCATAAACAAAAGTTTCAATCAGGAGAGAGAAGATCTCCTATATTTGTTTATGTTGCTAATAATTAATAATAATAATAATAATAATTAATTGAAAAATGAAAATAATAATAACCAAGTAACAGAATTTCTGTGATTGATGCATATTCCTTCTAATTTTTTAAATTTGGGAGAGGTGAAAAACAAAAAAAAATCTCTGCACTTTTACTGTTGTAAAGTGGTGTTATGCGTAAAGCGGCTGGCTCTTCATTTTGGGGGCGTGAGCGTGAACCGTGACAGGCCGTACTCCTACACTCGTAAACCCGTCAGTATCAAAACCCCTCTCTCTCCTATATTCTTCTTTCTTACAAATCCCATTGCAGAATCGAAGCCTAGAAATGAGATTCAAATGCTTCACAACCCAGAAGTTGCCTTCATACTTGGATGCTTAGCAAACAATTTCTCAGCTTGTTTAATATAGCTTTATTCTGTGTCTCTGAATTTTTATGGTTTCTAACGTGGTATTTTAACCTTAATCTTTGCCGTGTTTGCTTCGTTCTGTGTTCTTTAAATTTGAATGCTTTTTTTCTCCATAAAATAATGTTAAAAATATCTGAGAAAGATAAAAGGAATGCAGAGACCATGATGCGAGATGAAGAGCTCAGAACGTGGTTGAATAGGATTTCTAATGCACCATATCTCAATGTTCATCGACGTCCTCCTCAGCATGTAGCGATGAGTTCGGCTGTTAGCAGAGTCTCTCTGACATCAAACTCTTCTCCTTCTAGCTCTTTCTCTAATGTGTATCATTTTTCTGGCGAGGTTTCCCCACATACAGCGCCTCATCAGGATATTAAGCATCATCAAACGCCCAATGACCATTACTCCACTAGATTGTGGTTGGACTCCCACGCATCTGATTTTCCAATTGGGAAGTGTATCAGTGATAAGTGGGTGGATGATCTGGGACTGAGTAAGGATTTCTATAGAATGAATATTACAGAGAGACAGGGGAATGGTTATGGTATCAAAACCAATGGATATGAAGTTGATTCATGTGGGATTCGATTTGACACTTTTTCGTCAGATACAAACATTCCCCCCCTCACTGGAACTGGTAGCACATATGAAAATATATGCAATGAAATTCCTAACTATGAGGGTGTTCCATCGTCTACTTGGGGAATTTCACCGAGTTTAGTTGCTGATATGGAGCGGGCGTTGCCTGCCTCGGGGCAAGGATACACTTTTGGTACTCCAGTGGAGTCTTCTCTTGCTCGTGATCCGTGCGGCGCTTTATATTCGGGCTTTAATTGGAACAGAAGCCAAATATATCAACTGATGGAGCAGAGGAAGAAACAGGGGAGCAGTAGCTGCGATGAAGAAATTCAATTGCAAAGGCCATCCTTTGTCAACCCCAATCTTTGTGATGGTTTTGGGGGCTCACAACCTTGTGGAATGGGTTATGATCGAGGCAGGATCGAGAAAAATCCCTTAAGTTTCTCTCAAATGGTGCATCCCCAGCTTGCTTTAAGTCTTGAAAATCCATCACATTGTTGCCCAACAACAAGGGCAGCTGCCAACAGTAACAGTGAATTTCCTCAATTTCTCTCGTCCAAGAGAGCTGGAGGTGACGCTGTGGCGTTTCGATGTGATAACAGTTTTATTATACAAGGAAAAGATATAAAATATTGCATGGACAATGGATGCAATTCATTGAGGGGTTGCCAAAATAATTGCCTCAATGAGACTGCATTCCAAGTTGCGGGAGACAAAATTACTGGACACAATTCTCACATTCCTACTAAAAATTGTGAACATAGTAGCAGTCTTATCAATGATTTCCCACTGTCGATGCTGCTAACATTTTATTCTTTGGCTGAGGTCCAGGGTTACATATACAATCTGGCAAAGGATCAGATTGGCTGTCGTTTCCTACAGAGGATGGTTGATGAAGGAACCCCTGAAGATATGCATATAGTATTTGAGGGAATCATAGATGACGTTGTTGAACTTATGATGGATCCTTTTGGCAATTATCTTGTGCAGAAGTTGTTGGATGTATGCAGGGAAGAACAGAAATTAGAGATTGTGTTCAGGGTGACTAAAGAACCAGGGCAGCTTGTCAGAATCTCTTTAAACACACACGGGTATATATTCAATTTCTACCAAAAATTTGCTCTTTTAAGGATAGTATAAAGCATATATTAGTTTTATTTGGCCACTGAATTTATTTTATTATTGTATCAGCACACGCGTGGTACAGAAGTTGATAGAGACTCTCAACTCTAGGAAACAAATTTCGTTAGTCAAGTCTGCCCTTCAACCTGGTTTTCTCGATCTTATCAAGGATCTGAATGGGAATCATGTCATACAATGTTGCTTACAATGCCTTACCTGTCAAGATAATGAGGTACAAAACTTCTCCCTTTCACTCTATTCCCCCTTTAAGTTTTTGTTGGCAATCTTATTCTTAACATGCAATATCTGTTCTAAACCTGTGTTACTTCGAAAATAGGCAACTGTTTTGGTTCTTTTTGCTAATTGAACAGTGCCATGCGGCAATATGGCAATTTAGTATTCATGTTGTCACAAATGGTAAGGAAAACTTTTTCGTTAGTAGCACTCCTTATCAAGTTCGTTTCTGGTTGAGTGCATTCGTAAAGCAACATTTCCCAAGAAATGATATCTAAGCACTTCAAAGACCTTGTCATATTTGTGCATAAGAAGGTATACGAAAAAAGTTGACAAGCTTATTGGCAGTAGTCATTTCTCTTGATTACAGCACTTACAATCACTCAAGCAAATCAGATTGTAAAATCCATCTTAAGTTTTAATTTAAGCTACATGGAGTATCCAAACTTGATTAACATCATCATCCTGGCACGAGCTATCCTTTAATCAACATCACATAAAGTAGAGAGCATCCATTTATCTTCAACTTGTACAAAATTTTTTTAATCATGGTGCATAACATTTCAACACTAGTTATAGTGTGGCGCTAAATAGACTGTTGGGATGGTTCTCAACTCTTTCACTTGTTGAATTCTATTGCCGGTCAGCAAATCTAGATGATACATTCTACTTCAAAATGTCATCATTAGAATTTTAGGAATCATGATAGTATGTAACATGTCATGCCTCTGTTAATTTTCGAATGTAAATTTATAACTCTGTGCATTCCAATCTGATCACAACCTACTTTCTGGGATTTGCATATTTAGAGGCCTATATCTATTTGGTCTTTATCTTCATAAATCATGAAAACAGCTATGAAACAAAGTTCCCTAGCTCTTTAAGGTGTTCCTTTTATGCTCATTTGACAAAGTTATTCTCTATACCATCTGAATTTTTGCTTCATTTTCTCTCCCCACTGGAGCTGCTTTAAATGCTAATCCTCAAGAATATAAGACACAATGGAACTAATGTTTTGGTTGAGAAAGTAATGAATATGGACCATATATACCGAGTTTAAAATTTTATAAATTTTGGAGATTTGTTCCATTTGACTTTCAATTTTTGCTTTGTCTCAGTTCCTTATTTTTTGAGGTCTTTGATATAATACCACCAAGATGACTATATGCTTAAATTATTATGAAAAAGATATATAACTTAATGCTAATGATAGAGTTATACTTTTCAGGTAAGGATAGAGATCTGAACTTACTGAACTCCGGTATCCATAATGTTTTAATATATGGGGAAGATATACCTAATTTTAAATTAAGTTAGAAATGGATATGGTTGCAATGTTTGGATGTGGTGGAGTCTTGCATTTCCAGTAGCTACGTAGTTAGGAGCTGCCTATGAGGTTTAGAAATCCATTTCTGACTCAGTTTGAATGTAACCATTATCTTTCAAACTAAGAGACTTTACTTGTGATGATTTGTGGACACTATATAGACAATTTAGTAGAGAATGCGAAGGAAATTTATGTATGATCATTCGTTTCAATCAAAGGAAGTAGTTTGTTGTGAACTTTACTGGATTAGTCATATTTTTCTGTTAATAGCTATTGACACAGTGTAAGGTTTTTAAAGTGATACTTTATGGTCAGTAAAATATTCGAAGCCTGTGGGCATCCCCCAATATTTGCTCCATTTTCTGCTTCATATTGGACATACTATGCTATGCATATACATAAATTTTATAGAATTGTTCTTATATAATTAAAATCAAAGTATTCAGGCCTGTCCACATGACTTCATATCTGCTTTATCATCTGATTTTTCTTGAAATTGATAATTATTTGCGATTTAAACAAATTAAAAAGTTGTTTTATTCATGTTTCCTTCTGTATTTATGGCAGTTTATTTTTGACGCTGCTACAAAGTTTTGTGTTGACATAGCCACTCATAGACATGGGTGTTGTGTGCTGCAACGTTGCATCGACCATGCCGAGGGAAAATATAGAGATAAGCTGGTCACGGAAATATGCAGACACGGGCTTCTTCTTGCTCAAGATCCTTTTGGGTAATTTGCCTATGATCTTTCGCTTGTTATAATTTTTTTTTTTTTTTGTGGAATCCTGATAAAACACCAGACTTAAAATACTATTGCTGTTCTTTTTTTTTTTTTTGTAAATATTTCTGGATAATAGCTGTGCATTATACCTTTATTTGATGTTCTTTATGAATCTTCTTATTGCTTGGTTTTGAGATTGTTAGTTTGCTACACGTAACATTAGATTCTAAGGCAGATTTTGTACTTCTGATCCGGACCTATTCCTGTAGGACACAGTATTGTCAATCAGATAATCCTCGTGCTTTTGTCATAGAGCTCTCCTAATTATGTGCGGGAGAGAATCACTATATCCTTAATCTTTCATTCTAAATGATAGTAAATGCTACAAGATGTTTCTTGTTTTTTGGTCTTCCAGGATTTTTTGGTCGTCTGTTTGGGAGAATATGATATGGTGATTATTGGTATTATTAATCTGTGATACACTCTATTAGAGAGAATTCCAGTTGATAGGACCCGTGCTTTTCACTGCAATTACATTATTATTAGTGTTACCAAAGGACATGTTGCTCAGGTAATGAAAGAATTCACTGTGTAATTTTGATTACAATAATAATAAGAATATAGGGGCTTGGTTTGGGGTTATACGGATGGTAAAGTTGTAAGGAAAGTCTTTCTGCTTTCATAGGTTTGGGTCGATTTAAAAGTTAAAGGCAGCCAAGAAGTGAAGTCAAGCGTTTTTGTCCAGGAAAAAGAAAGTGTCTTGAGCTATTGTACGCAATAATAATCAGGAGGCGAGAGATTGCTAACATCTGGTTTGGTTTTAGCCAAATTCAAAGTAGGATAAAGTCAGGCTCCAAAGCAAAAGATTACTAATTGTTGGGGAACTTTTGCTAGGATGGACAGGTCATGCAAGCCCTAGATTAGAATTGATTAAAGATGTGATATAACAAAACTTTCTTACTTAGACATGGTACTTCAAAAAAGAATGTAAATTTTGCAGCATTAATTAATATGCAGATTTCCTTCAAATTTTTAGGGCTTCATTAGAAGAGGTATTTAACAACAAGAAAAAGGCCTAGCGTAGTAGTTATTAAGACTTAGTTAAATGAGACAACCTAAGCCAATTAACAATGTATCACCTGTGACCATGATGAAACTTGACCAAATATCCATGAAATAAATTTAGACAAAATTCCACTTTGGTTCCATTGTAGAAAAAAAAAATCATATTGGTTGCTCAAACTGGTTTTATTGTAATAAATTTTGGTCACTCAAATGCAATTAATTATAACATTTATAAACTGTTTAGAATTCTAAATGGAATATCGTTTCTTAACTAATTCAAATTTCTCCTTTAAAACGTTTTACAGATCAATAAACTTTATATCCTTGTAGTTCTTTATCTGCCATATTAGCCCTTGAAACATAACGTGGAAATGATCATTTTACCACTATGATCACTTTGTTCCTAAATTATTGTTTATCACTCTAAATTTCTAAGCTAGCAGTCACTCAAAAACGCTTTCACTTGTTTATTTCGCAGAAATTATGTCGTTCAGTACATTATAGAGATGGAGATCCCAACTGCCTCTGCCAAACTGATTTCTCAATTCAAAGGGAACTATGTAATTTTGTCTACGCAAAAATTTAGCAGTCATGTGGTTGAAAAATGCCTTAAGCATGTTGGAGAGAGCAGATCAAGGATCATCCGAGAACTGCTGTCTGCACCTCACTTCGAACAGTTGTTGCAAGACCCGTATGCCAACTATGTTATTCAGTCTGCACTTGCAGTGACCAAGGTTTGAATATTTATATAGCTCCAGTTAGCTAGCATGCCCTAAAATCTAATTTCAATGCTGCGAGGAATCTTTCATCTTCCCTTCTTGTCTCTTTTCGTCCTATGCAGGGGTCCCTTCATGCATCATTGGTTGAAGCAGTTCGTCCCTACAAAATTTTGCGCACCAGCCCATATTGCAAGAGGATATTCTCTGGAAGCCTACTCAAGAAGTGATCATGTCTAACAACCGGACAAGAAATGTTGTTGTTCTCCTCCTAATAAAACCATTTTCTTGTTTTCTTTCCTCCTGTTATCTAACTTAGCTACTAATATATGTTGTATGTCTGTCGGAATCTGGGTCTCTTGCACTGGAAAGAAGTTTGCAACTTTAAGTCTCATGTGATCTGCAATTTACATCGAGTCTTGAAAGTTGTAAAAGGCAAGTTTTGTTTCCGGATGCTTTTGATGCAGATGCATCTTGTATTATTTTGTTGTTCTGTATGTTGCCCTATGGATATATGGATGGTCTTTTAAGCTTCTAGATAAGCTTGGTGTACATGTTCTTGGATATATTTTTTTCTTTGGAAATATCTCTTATTTGAACATAGGTATTGGCTATCAGGTGAGGGCCTATTTGTTACCACTTTTCCAAATTCAAGATAAGACTAACCTGTAGATTTTGTTGCGCTGTTAGTAGGTTAAAAGATGGCCAAATTATGGTGTGACGTAAAATATTTTTCTTTAAATGTGTTAAGCGCACTAGGTAGTTTGAAGATACTATTTCTCCTAATTCCTAAAGCAGAGATCAAATGTTAAGCTTACGAGAATTTCTTCATTGTCCTCTCTTGCCTTCGTTACCATCACCATCTTCGGTTCTACTTTGCATATTGTCACTTTCTCTCCTTGTAATTAGCATCCATATTTGCATGTGTTTACAATCGTGGGCAACCATCGCTATCACGAATCATCTCAGAGAAGCGAAGCAGCATTATTGACAACAACCAAATGATATCAGTTGCATATCAACTGATACGGGAGATCTCAGATACCGAAATAAATACAGACACAAACACATGATAACTATAAGCAACTGATGCCTGGTAGGTAGAGAAGAAAATTTCTCACACAAACATAACCATATTATTTAACGAAGGGAAGAAGATTCATGTCTGCAAACTGAACAAGAACATTTAATCATCAAACCAACATACGTTGCCCCCGCCATAAGTACAAATTAAAATAAACGGACATATGTATAGCTCAAGCATCACCCTGTCCAGAAAGTGCCAAAAGCATTTTTTCATAATCACCGGTGGTGTCCTTGACAATGGCATGTTCCAGGGGGACACTGTTCCTCCTTTGATATTCGTCTGCTATTATTTTCAAATCAACCTCGGCCCTGGTGGCAACCACTCTTGTAAGGGCTCCTTCATCTGTTCCTCGCCTGTTGATAGCTAGGCGAACAACCTTCTCAAAGTACTTCTCAGGACGGATCAAACACTTGACAGTGGCTCTCATTAAAGCAAGGAACTCATCTTTTGGATCAGCTTTCAGATCCTGCAACGTTGGCGCACCCAATGCAGTTAAATCTTATCAGTACCCATAACGAAAATCTAAAATGTTGTTAAAATTCCAAGGTTCAAAAGGCACACAGCATTCTTCACGTTAATTCCCTGAACTTTATTGATCCATATCTAGAAGAGATAAGAGGTAAGGGAAGATAACAACAAAGTAATCTTTCTTCAGATCTCCTTACTGATCACATAATTTGTTGGATCATCAGAAATGCTTGATTTAACATTAGCAAAACAGGAAATGAGGATTGCTTATATCCATGTGCGGTAGACCAGCAATGATAGTTATAGAAAAATCTAAAATTATAATTTGAAAACTCCAAATGAAGGGCTTATTTCACTTATTTATAATGTGGGTGAGAGAAGAAACATGTTAGAAGGCACCTAATTAAAGTTATATGAAGCTGAACTATGTACCTTGTTGATATCATTTCCAAATTCATCCTTGTAGTGATTCAATGTCGCACAAATCTGTGCTTTGCTCCTCGTGGCCAGAATCCTGATGAGGTCCTCATCATTATAAGCCTTCCCTGAAATCTTCTCATGGAGTAATTTAGCCTCTGATTTTGCAAGAGTCATGTTTACCTCATCTCCTTCATATCGATATGTGCTGACCAAAGGTAGCAGGAGCTAGACAAACAAAAACTAGCTCATGTTCACCTTATAAAGGGAAGAATACTAAAGACAAAAACTAGATAACCTAAAGAAAAACACAAATATAAACCAGAACTCTTCATTCATTACTATAATACAACATCATACAAACATAGCTTTCAAGTCAAGTTTGAAGCATAGCCCACATCGAGTCAAAAGGTGGAGAACAGAAAGAATAACTTAAAAATTCTTTGGCTTAAATTTTGCTTGTGAGATTAGTGACCAAGTATGACTATCCATCCTTCATCTGAATTCTAAATTCCTCATAGCGCTCTAGCAGCTAACAAATTCATCAGAGTATTATACAGATTTAATTAAATAGTTGGTGATGAGAACAATCAAATGCCAACGCAAATAATGTATTTAACGTATGATTATTTGTAAGTCCACTATCTAACTTTGTTGAGCAACCCCTTTAATGGGTAAAAACACATAAATGGGTCAACTTCATGCCATCTTAATAACAGAAAAGAATATGATAGGAGAACGTGAAGTTTTTCTCAAGTCGTGGTTTTTTTAAAATAATTTATGATCCAGGAGCAGTACCTTACGGAAGTCCCCAGTTGTGTGATGGGCGACATCCTCTTCAAGAGACTTCTTAAACTGAAGATGATAAGCCTTCCTAGCCAAAAGTAGTTGATCAGAGGACCTAGTGCAGGCTATTTCCATCAGAACCTGATTGCTTGAAGTCCATCTTTTAGTTACTTCATTTGCCAACATGGCATCACGTTCAGCAGGATCAAGTGTCCAAAGTTGTACCAGCCTCTGAGGAGTAGTAACTTATAAAATCCATATGATTTTCTATGTGGAAGTTTCAAATATAATCTCATTCACAGAAAACGATTTTTCTTCTAGCTCCCGAGTTGGAACAGCTAGATTTTAGTCGGTCCATTAGCCCAATTTTAACAAGTAAAATGTGTCATTACCTTCAAATGATCAGTACACAGACATGAAGGTGAAACCAGAAGAACATTTATGCCTAAATTTGAATGAAACCTATCATCTACTTCCATTGCTAGGCAGAACAATGTCTGGTATGAAAAGAAAAAAGAGTACTGTACTCCTGTACTGACCTCAAAGTCATTTGTAAGTTCTTTATCCAACACCTTGAGAAGATCTTCTCCATAAGTTGCAGCATAGGTTTCTCTAATGAGCTTTCTTTGAGCAGAATTTCGATGAGCCAAGATAGATATAATCAATCCCTCGTTAGTTCCCCAACCTGCAATTTCAAGTTAAATGAAATATACAGAACATATCAAAGAAGCAACAAACTCGTATGTGTTTCAAAATGATTTTAAAATAATTCAGATAAAATTATACTTAGAAATAGAATTACATAAATAGGAGACCAGAAAAATTCAAAGTAGAAAAGTTTCAATAATCGCATTGTAATGTAGAGGATGCAGCCATTGTGCGTAAGAATCCAATCGTCCAAAGTGCAAACACCGCTAATAAAATTCCAAACCTCACTAATCATAAGAAAGCCTTTGACTGTTTGACATCACTGTAAAAGGTTTCGTTTTTATTTTAACACTAACTAGAGACAAAAGGAGGTGGAATATCTAGCCTGGGATAAACAATCTCCCCCATTTCACAGGCACAGATCGAAACACCGTGAATCTGTGACTTGAAAGACATTAAAGAAGAGTAAGTATATGCATGGTCTCCGATCATCGAATTATGATTCATTATGCATGGATCCAAACATTTAAAGATCTAAAACATCATCAGAACAAAATTGAAGATCACGGATATGATCAGAAAAAAAGGTGAACCTTCGATGGCCTTGCGGAGCTGTTCACAGTCATCGGCCACAGGTGGAAGGGGTTGAGGGAGACTGAGGGTCGACATTGTTGCAGTGGGTTTTCTGTCAGTCTGTCTTTTCGCGCTATCTGGTCTCGTTTTGTCTCAGAAAATCGGAAACGCATATGAAAGAAGGGGACAACCGAATCGTGTTTGTCTCATCAGAAGGCAGGCGTAGCTGTTCAGTTACGAACGTGACATGCGAATAGCCATTCATGAATATGCCACGTCACTAATTACCTGATTTCTCGGTGCATTTCTTAATTTTGTTTAATTTCTGTTATTCTCACCTATTTTTATTAAATTATATCTAAAAAAAAATGAAATATAGAATCCAAGATTACGAAGGCCCTAAGGCCCTTCATGCACTTCAATGCTCCCACATTTCGTGGGAGCTACGTCTTCCATTGTGATCGTTTCAAGGTGCTCTTGGTTTAGTTTATGGATAGGATATCAAAATTGATGCTATCAGTTAACAAATTGCTTCTATTGTTAATATGATAACTTAAATTATTGGTTCGATATAATTTTTATGCCTTATTTTATCATTTTAAATTATTTATTTTTATTTTTTTCTAATTTAATTTATATTTCAGTATCTTATTTTATAATAATGATAAGTTTATATTCTTAGACTTACACATATATAAAAATGTTGATAAAATATTGATATTTTATTGTATAAAATTTTAAAATTTATAAAACACTAATATATTATTGTAATTTGTATAGGATGTGTTAAAATAAGTATATAAATATAATAGAACTTTTTATTTTATTTATTTATTTTTTTATATTTTGAGGCACATCTCTATGCTCATTTCTTATTTTCTTTTTCTCTAGCTTAACACTCATTACATGTCTATTTTTTCTTCTTTTCATCTTCATGCTCTTTTTTTCTTTTCATTTTTTTTCTTTATCTATTTGAATACACATCTCATATCGTATACTCCTCATTTTTCTCCCTTTAGTTTGCAAACAAGTTTCAAACTCATCTCGCCTCATTTTTTTTAAACCTTGTGGGTTGATCTAGGTACTAGTATTGCCAAATGTAACGGTGAATATTTCAAGATTTTTTTAAAAAAAAGTTTATATTCATGCTGGGGAAGTGAACGTTTGACACTTGAGACACTTATACTAATTGCTTACACAAATAATATATATTCTTTTTATATTTGGACAATCAAATTGCTGAATTGAAGGATATTAATGTGTCCACTGTATAGATAAAGTTTCCGATATTTGCATCACGAAAGAATATTTATTTAAGTGATTTGTACTTTATTTGCAAAAATATCTAAAACATTAATTAGTAGGAGTGCTAACGAAGGCTTCTTTTTGCATGGCCAAATCTTACTAAAAGTAATAAATGAAAGTGACAATACTTTTCTCCTTTTAGTATTTTGCACCAACCGGTTTATTAGATAGTCAATTTTATAATTGAGTGGTGACAATTGCATTTATCAAATTAAATAACTCAAAACAAGTCACAATAAGTTAGGTATTGATGCCTCATGCAACAAATGCCATAGTCATAACCAAAAAAAAAAAAAAGAAAAAATGATGCGTTAGTCATGCTCTTTCAAATTTGTCCTTATCAATTATTAGAAATACTCCATTCTGATTGTTTCAACATTATCAGGTCTCATTAACAGTTTAGGTTCTTTGGGATTATAAATTCAAAGCAGATTGTTTTAAATGAAAATTTAATAAAATTTTGTTTATAAAAATAATATAAGTATTGATATAATTGAGTGAAGTGCGGGGGAGTTATGCTTTCTTAGTGCAATGAATAGAGCCGAAAGAGTGGGAGGGCAAACTCACAGTTTGTACTTCGGAGATTACGGAAAAAACCCTTCTCACAATTTTATTTTTGTTAAAAAAAAAATTGTGAACCTTTTGTTATGTTAGGTTTCACAAATTTATTTTGTGAAATTTAATATATTTACTAAACTCAATTTTATATCGTCATTTATAAAAATTAAATAAAAATAAAATAATAAAATAAAAAACTGTATATATATGATTAAGATAGTATATAATATAGATTAAATATTTTTATATATTTATTCGTGTATAATTCTCATTTCACATAATTTAAATCATTCAATCCATTAAATTTTATAAATTAAATTATAAAAACTCATAAAAATAATGGCCATATGGACCAATGCGGCAATTATGTACGTGGAGCCACATTTTTCTATATACTATATACATCTTATAGTTTTGTAATTTTTATAAAACAACTTTTATTAAATACTTAAGTTAAAAATTTAAATTATTAAATTTATTAAAATTTTCAAACTAAACCCTAAAACCACTATATCTCACTATCACCATTTATTAAATCAGAATTTCGTCACTATTATTATGTGGGAAGAAACTTTTTACACATCTTATGAGTAAAAAGAATACAGTGGTGCTTGAGTTAAAACGATTTTAAAAGAAAAGGTAGACTCTAGTAGATATTGAGTATCCTCGATTTTTACTATAAAACGTATTTTGAAATTCTCACTATAATTTTTTACTTAATGATATAACTAACGAAGTTAAGTATTCGAATTTTGAAAATTTTCTCTTACACCATTATAATACTTGAATTTTCGTCATTTTCCACCTATCATATTTAGACAGTTTTTTATTGATAATAGTGAGTACCTCAACAAGAAAATCCTTAAAACAAAAATGACATTCCCTCAATTTGCATACAAGATTGGTATCCACTAAAAACAATCTAAACTACAAGAGTTCAATCTCTTAAAGGGGTTTATCTTCAGAGATTCTCACCATTGATAATCAAGAATAGATTTTTTTTTTGGCAGCAATAAAGTTCAGATAAGAAAATCGGTATTATAGCTTCTCAAGCATCTACACGCTTTAAGGGTAGGGTTTTATACAAGGCATTGCAAGCCAGCTCAAAGTCAACCTATTTTTATTTCCATGTTGTGATTTTTTGGATAATTTTGAGTTGTTCGCTTTCTTATTGCTACCTTCATAGATTCAGTTGATTGATTTGGATGTCATAGATGGGCACGATTGTTTTTCCATTCATGCAATCAATTATGAATTCTTTATTAGAATGCATAATATATCTATGCAGTTCTCGTTTATTTGAGACTGCACTTGATTATTATACATTAGAAGCTTTACATATTGATGTTTGTTAAAAGTCAAAAAAACAATTAATCTCGTGGTAATTCAGTGCTGCCAGTAATAAGCATTCAGAACGAACATAATATTAAAAATCTAGGTGCTCTTTAAATGCTTTTTTTTTTTTTATTCAATTTTGTTGCTAAAGTGTCTTAACAGTATTAAATTTATCATCCTCAACCCGGAAGTTATATAAATGAACAAAATGATTGTGCTCTTTATACTCCCCATAAGTCTAAACCTTTTGAGCATGAAATATGAGAAAGAGAAGCTGAACTTCTGATTTTCTTTAAACGTCAGAATTTGGGATCTTTAATAGAAAAGTAGAAACCTTATTGATTCACTGTCTCGGTTGCTGTACAAAGACGCAGAATTCGGGACCTGTATGAATTGTGTTAATGTTACTGTTTAGTTTCTTTATGTAGCTAGCATTGACGGGAGAAATCCTTACATAGACGCAGCTCCGTGGACCCATCGGCTAGCTGCGATTGCATTCATGCATCACGCAGAGGTTCAATTGTGGCGATTGGTTGGCACCTTGGTGCCTTGCAAGAATTTCCAATGGATGCTTTTATACATCTACCAATTTTCACTATAACTTCTTTTTTTAACCGAATGATAATCAAGCGGACAACTATTTAAAAATTAGAGATTTTCACTATAACTTGTAACTATACTTGTTGTCATATATTTGCCTTGCGATATTAATGCTCGGTTTAGTACATGAAACCTCAGATTGGTGATAACAAGATTAATCATCAGCTTCCCACCAAAGAGAAAAAAAATTGATCATTGACATCCACAAAACAAAACAGACTTATAGGTTACAAATAACTAAAAAGACCACATTATAAGATCCAAAAAATTAACAGTATACATTAAATTTTGTGAGTTTTAGTCCCTGTTGTGGGAGGGATGTTTTTGTACCGAAGAAGTAAATATGAAGTCACTTTTTTCTGTTGGAGAATAAGGTAAGTAAAATCTATAAAAAAAATTGAGTTGATAAATATTTAAAAAATTTAATGTGAGGTGTTAAATTTTACTAGTCTAAATTTTTTTATGAAATTTAATTTATTAGAATAAAAAAATTATGAAACATAAAGTCAACAGGCACTTTGCTAGCTTTAGCTTTATTCAAGCCACAAACTCATGCATGAAACACAGACCAAAGCAAACACGCTAATAATACATATATCTTGAGAGAGTACAGACAGGTCAAGCAGAGCACTTAGAAGTTCAATCTTGGTACGGACTGGGGATGGTATACCAAGAAGAGCACTTGGAATTTCAATCTTGGACGATAAGTTGTCCAATTGTAATGATGGGAAAGCTGTTTGGGAAAGGGGATTTTGGCATCACAAGCTGTTGAGATACTTGTTCCATAGTTGGGCGACTATCTGGATTTTCACTCAAACAATTAAATGCTATCTTTGCAATCAACATCACCTCCTCATCAATTGGTTTCTTTGGATAAGGAAGTCGTGGGTCCAGTACATTTTTCAGTGGCAAGTTGTAGGCTTCTTCTGATGCTGCAGATGAAGATGACCACAGTGAAGAGATGAGATCCCCCGGATACTTTCCCGTTAGAATTTCCAGACAAACTACTCCAAAACTATAAACATCACATTTTTCATTCACTTCTATTTTGAAAGCAATTTCTGCAATAATTTAAATTTGAATGGAATGTCATGCATAAAACAAAACAATGTTTAATATTAAAGCAAATGTAAGATTATTTTTTAATACAAACAAAAGGATCTAACCTGGAGCAGCGTATCCAATTGTACCAGCAAAAGTTGTCAAATTATGTGAACCTTGCTTTAGAAACTTAGCTGTTCCAAAGTCAGATACGTGAGCTTCGTAATCTGAGTCCAAGAGAATATTCTTGCTTGATATGTCACGATGAACTATAGGAAGCGGGCAGCCATGATGCATATGGGATAAAGCATTAGCCACGCCTTTAACAACCTTCACCCTCCTATTCCAATCAAACTCACCAACTTTTGTATCATTGTCGAGTATTTTATCCAAGCTGCCTCCTTCTAAGTACTCATAAACCAAAAATGAGAATTGCGGTTGTAAACAAAATCCATATAACTTTACAATATTACGATGCTTGATTTCGGTGAGGGCTTGAATTTCACTTGTAAAAGCTTTTTGGTTCGAGATTTCCCCGCTTGGTATTGCATGAAGTTTCTTCACAGCAACAATCTCATCATTGTGCAACTTAGCCTTGTAAACTCTCCCTTGCCCTCCCTCCCCAATGAGATACTTTTCGTCAAAATTTTCTGTGGCCTCAATGATTTTTTCATACATCATTTCCCTTTCAAAATTTGATACAAAAATAGAATCATCAGTATGTGTATCTCTAGCCCGACTTTCTTTTTCTTTTGCACTGCGACGAATGATATATAGTGAGAGTCCCACGGCTAGTATCAATGTTATAGTGCACAAAGGAAGGAGTAAAACCAACAGCAGGGTTTTCTTGCTCTTTCTACCATGAGGACTATTACTGGGTTTTGCGCAAACCGGCAAGGCAGAGACATTTCCGCACAAGTTTTTATTATTTCTTAATGCTTCAATTGAAGCATTACGGAAGGCCCAATTGTCAGGGATTGGACCTTCTAATTGATTGTTTGATATGTCAATAGTGTTCAAACTTAACAACTTGGTAAAACTGGATGGAATGTTACCAGAGAGATTGTTATGTGAAAGGTTCAACATCTCCAAGCTTTGTAAACCCCCAAGTGCTGCCGGTATCATTCCACTCAACAAATTCCCACTTAGATCAAGACTTTCAAGAAAATGTAATTTGCCAAACTCAAAGGGAATGCTTTCCTCAAATTTATTTTTGCTCAAATTCAAGCTCAATAAATTGAGCAACTCACCAAGCTGTTTCGGGATCGAGCCACTGAAATTATTTCCTGCAAGCTCCAAGTGTCGAAGTAGCTTTAGGAATCCCAATTCTGTAGGAACATTGCTTGAAAGTTTATTGTTATTCATCCGGAGATCAATCAAAGATGTCAAATTTCCCATTTCTTTGGGAATCTTTCCTGTCAAATGATTTGCAGAGAGGTCAAGATCACCTAGATTGGTTGCCTCACCTAGTTCTAGTGGTATAGTACCAGAAAGGTAGTTGTTGGAGATCTTAAGGGTTCTGAGTTTATGGCACCTTCCCCAATTTGATGAAACGTGGCCATAAAATTTATTGCCGCTCAGGTTGATGTAGTCTAATTCTGGATATACACCAAAAGCATTCGTTATGGTTCCAGTCAACAAGTTATCGTCAAGTCTGGCTCTAGTAAGGCTGAAGCAATTCTTCAAGCTTCTGGGGACTGGGCCAGTGAAATAATTTTTATTAACACCCAACCGTTTCAGTGACCCGCCAAGGCAAATGTGTTGTGGCAAATGGCCACTAAATTCATTTACAGATAGCTGTAAATTTTCCAAATTGGTAATGTTATTTATTGCTGGTAGAATATCACCAGTCAATTTGTTCCAATCCAGCATTAGGATGGCTAGATTTGTCAAATTGTCAAAGGTGGCAGGGACATGTCCAGAAAGGCTGTTATTTTTAAGGTTGAGGGAATTCAAATTGACTAAGTCTCCAAGGGAGGCGGGAATGGATCCGGAAAGTCTGTTATTGGACAAGGACAGCGTTCTGAGCTTTGTCAAGTTTCCCAGAGTAGAAGGAATTTGTCCAGAAAAGTTATTAAAACCAAGAGCAAAGTAATCCAAATTGACCAAGTCTCCTATAAAGAGTGGGATTTGCCCAGACAGTGTATTGTGCATTAACTCAATGGCCGTGAGAGAATAGACTGTTCCCAGTTCTTCAGGAATGGGGCCAGACAGATTGTTCTCATAGAGGTAAAGGATTTTTAAATTACTCAAGTTTCCAATTGTGAAAGGGATTGGACCCGTGAGAAGATTAATTGACAGATCAAGTTCATCTAGATTTCTCAAATTTCCCATGCTTGGGGGAATGGAACCCGAAAGTCGATTAGTTCCACACCACAGAATCTTCAGGTTGCTCAAGTTTCCAATCTCCTGAGGAATGTAACCTTGAAGGTTGTTGTGTTCAAGAGTTAGATATGATAAGTTGGCTAAATTTCCTATTTCTTCGGGGATAAAGCCACTAAAATTATTACCACCCATATTCAAAAGAGAGATTCTGGACAAGTTACCAATTTGGCTGGGAATGGATCCATAAAAAGAGTTGTTACTTATATCAAAAGCGAGTAGGTTAGGAAAGGATGAGAAGCTGAGAGCATCAAGTGTACCTTTGAGTCCAAATTTTGGAAGTTTTATGCTTGAAACAGAGTTGGACCCATCACAAATAATTCCTTCCCAGCTACAAGGACTGGTACCATTGGTCCAAGAAGACAAGAGGCTGTGGTTGTCAAGGCTGGCTTTCCAGTTGAACAGAGCATTTGCTTCGCTGTCATCATTCAGCATAGAAATCGCAGCAGCAGAAGAGGCGGCCGTGAAAAAACCAGCAACGTGGGAGGAAGTAAGGATACAGAGGATCAGGAAGAAGATACGCCGGATTAATGGTATCAGAAGTTGAGTGGATTGGGCCATTTCAAACGTGGATAGAATTGGGTTTAATGCAGACGCGTGCAAATGGCGGGTGGGTGCTGCTTATATACGATATTTGTCTATACGTGACTGCTTTTTGCTTCACTGCTTTTCTTGTGACGTTATTTCTATTTATACAAAAAAAATTGTATTGGTCTATACATGGCACCCTGGATTTTCACAGTGGCCGCTAACTCAATAGATAGGGAACTCGTCAGCAATATTTCTCTTGGGAATCGCAGATACATGAAGGTATATATATCACCATCTGTGTTCAACGATATTTTTGGGTTTTTCCCTAATATTTTTTGCATGATATTAGAATTTTACTTGAGCTTTTAAGTTTTTGGAGTGTTGATTTTTTAACGAATTGATCAACATTACATTCATCGATCTGTTCATTAGTAGTTAATTTTGTATCCACTTAGATTATACCAGGGAACTAATCTTAATACAGGCTTGCGACGTAAGAAATTTTATTCTATGATCCAAGCCATTGATGCTAGACTTCCTAATGCCTCAATCCGAGATACGTAAGCATAAACTAATTATGTTCAAAGGCTTGCTTCAAATTGTATTACCATGTTTGAAAACCATTATGCGTTTCCTACTTTATATGTTTCTCATTAGTCGTCTTTGCAAGCCCGTAACTCTTGATCCCAACAAAGTGAGGGGAAAATTACTCGTCTACCTTCGAAGTGGGAAAATAAGTTCAGTTGGTGAAGGCGGAGAAGCTTTTCTTGCAGGTGCAGCGGGGATGTTTGGGGATAATGATACAAAAGGCGGAAACACATTTCTAGCCGAGTGCCATCAGTAACCCAAATTGTAGAACTGATCCAAATTGGTTGACAATTTGATAGGGTGGCCCGGAAATCAATAGCACTGATGGTGAGATGTGTTGTCTTTTTCTTATGAATATAATTGATGCTAACATTGTTCATAAACACGGGTACTAACACGCATGTTCTGCAAAATGTTTTGCCATGTATTTGACATTTATGTTCCGTATTTTGGTATTTCATTTTCATAAATTAAAATTTTAAAAAATTTTATTTAAAATTTTACAATTTCAATTAATCTATCACTTTAAAAAAACTTATAAAATTTGTATAAGTTACTCTAAAGTGGCAGCAGGAGCATCATTTCCCTTTAGATCTATTGACTTTATATTTAGAAGTCTTATTATGCATATATACTTAAGAGTATAAAATTTATTTATGTTTTATATTTTTATTTCTTTTTTTTTTATCTATATATAGTTCATAAAATCTGCAAACACATTATTTTTTTATATCTAAATGTTGATGGTTTAAGATTCGACTTTTATTTGTACTAGGTCTTACCAATATTTTGCATGGGCAATGTGCGCAGGTAGTTTATCATTTTCCAGTCTACAAATGGCGATTAACAGTAATAGTTTTAGAAATATATATATATATATATATAATGCTCTTTTTTTTTTTGAAAAAGGATATTATGCTCAATTTGTACTGTTTATATGTATGAATTATGCATGTTAAAGAAGAGAACTGACTGATGTTAGTACAAGGAATCGAATCACTCTCCACCCTTCTTCCATCCTTTGATTCAATTCCATCCCATATAATAAAAAAAAAACAAAAAAGAAGACGAGAACTCACATAATTTATATCCAGTTATCATGACTGAGAAAAGATATATACATAGCAATGTTATTGTCACATGCAAAACCCATGTTTTGAATTATGCGTTGTATATGTGGTAGTTTAAAATTTTATTTTATATTTATGTCATAATGTATGATTAAATTTTAGTAACATTAACAACGTAATTAAAGTTATCATTTTTCATAACCATATCTTTCCACTCCCGTAAATGTTCACTCTGACAAAGAGTGTCATACAAAAAGAGATAAAAACGTCTCTCTCGCGTAGATGCTCATTTTGATAAAAAGTGACACACTGAAAGAGATAATAAAAATATTTTTTAAAAATATAAAAATATCATAACTCATTAATGTGGACACAGTCACCAAAGCGGAATCATTCGACGCGTGCTGATAAAGTCTGTCCCACAGTAAGGTATCCAAGCTGAAAATGATTGCACAATCTCAAGCTTTTTCAATCTGCGGGTCCCGTATTAATTATTCGACTTTGTTTTTTTTTTTGTATGATTCAAAAGGTATATATATTGATTGACAGGGTAAATAAGATAGTGGAAAATCGAATTTGTCGTGGGGTTGATGAGAAAGTAATAGTATATCAATTGAGTTGTGATTTATTGGTAATTATTCGACCATTACATATATAGATCTGTGATATATAAATGTATAAAAATAAATTAAAAATATAAAAGTTTATTAAATATATTTTATATATAACATTAAAAAAATTTTTATTGTTACATTTACGTACGTATAAAAAAGAAATAAAATTGATAAAATATCAATTACAGAAGTAAAATTGGTCAAATATCAATTATGGATGTCTAAAACGTGGTTGTTGACTAATCCAAAGAAAACAAAAACAAAGATGTGGCTATCGACTATCAAGTAATTTTACTTTTACGTTTTTTGTTATCGATTATTGCATTCGTCTAAAAATAAGTAAAGTCGATTAAAATAAATTTAACCAATTTTTACTTTTTATGCGCATGAATTATGCATTGACTAAAGAACGTACGACTAACATAACTTTAAGTCAGGTATCATGACTCAGTGATGGGTACCCAATGACCAAAGCAGAATCCTTCAAACCGCACTGATAAAGGCTCATGCCTCCGTGATATATCAACTTATCTCTTATTCTTAAGAGACAGATTTAAATTTTGATGTGACTATTTGTCTCTTTTGTCCTCTCTAAAAGCTTCGGTCCCGTGATGAGTAGTGGTTCACATGGTGAATTTGAGGTTTTTTTTCTTTCTTTTCTCAAATTTAATTCTATCTCATATCATTTCTTATATATTCCAAAAAAAAAAAAAAACTTCGATCCTTTTTTTACAATCTGTCTCACAATAATGCGTCCCGAGCTGAAAATGATTGTATAATCTCATGCTTTTTCAATCTGTGGGTCCCATATTGATGCCCTATAAGTCTTTATATATATATATATATATATATATATATATATATATATATATATACAATGAAAATAAACCAAACAACAGCAGCCACAAGGTTTACGATGACATTCTGGGTGGCACCTCTGATAGCTTCAGATACTCTTATTTTTTATATAAAAATAAAAATTAATAAAATTATATATATCTTTATTAAATAAAAAATATATACCATAATAATGTTGAAAATTTTCCATCTTTCATCGATTGATGGCCCATATTGCACTTGTCACCGCATCTTTCTAACACAAATTTCACTTTATTTAAGCTCTTGGTACGTGCACTAGATTAAATAGTAAGGAGAAAATTATCAAAACATAGTAAATATGAAATAATAACTATTAATTACGTAATTATTAGCATTAATATTGACTTTTTAGGGGCTGTAAAAAATACTTAGGTTGCTGTTATATTTTAAACCTAAATACAGTTACAGTATTAATTTTTTAAAGATCTTAAATTTAATCTTACCAAAAAAATCCTATATTTAATTATAAGAAAAAAAAATACAAGTTACTTTAGCTATTTTAACATTGCCATAATATTTAAGACTTCCCTTAATCAGTCATCCTTTACTTTAGAAATTAGATCTCTATTTATACTATTTTTTAATTTTTAATTTAATTTATTTTAATTTATATTTAAATATATTTTATAAATTTTAATTTTTATAAATTTTTTTTCTTAATTTTATATCTACCTTTTTTTCTTACTGCATTTCTTACTTTCTTTACTTTTGAATCCCTTTACCAACCATTCTCTTATAAAATTTTAACACAATGATAACAACCTTGCTGCAGAGTTTAACACCCCTCAAAAAAAAAAAAACCTTATTTCATTAAAGTCACTTATTTAATTAAATGATATTATTAAGTTTGATTAAAAGTTAAATATTCAAAAATTAGATTTCTTCTATTGCATTCTTAGATTTTTATCTACCTTTTAATTGTGTGATTTATAAATTTCTCCTACATGTAATGATTTTTTGGCAGAGTATATAATGGTTATATTAATATTATTTCATTCCGAGGTTGCTTTTATAACGGCAGCAAATGCGAACCTCATCTCGTTACAAGTTAAAAGAAAAAAAAATGAAAAGAAGAATTACAAATGAGTCTTCTACCTAGAAAGCCGTATTTGCCTCCAAAAACTGGTGACATCAGTTATATAAGCAGAGGAAGAAGCAGAGGTCCCTTTGCTCACCACTATCCGAATACCAGTTGAAGAAACATGTGGGGTTCTTCCATTTTCCAAGTTCTTGTATCATCAGTTCTTCTTTGCACTTTCTTGCAGGAACCCACCCTTGCCATTAAAAAGGCACGCACAGTTTGCTTCTTACTCATTTTAATTGCAAGTTTCATTTTCAAAACTCATACGACGATGTGACTCTGTTGCTGTACTTTGCATAGTCAGTGGAACTCTGATTCTTTGAAGTATCTGATGCAGTCCTTTCTTTTCAACTTTGAGAACTTCTTATAATGTATATATATACAAAGTACTAATCGGTATACATTTCATCGATTGTTTGTGGACATTCTCACGGTTTTTTCTCTGTTGCAGTCCTACATTGTATACTTGGGAGGACATTCTCATGGTCCAGACCCTTCGCCTGTTGATCTTGAGTCAGCCACGAATTCCCATTATGATTTGCTGGGCTCAGTTCTAGGAAGGTATGGAATTGATGGGATTCTGTTCATTGTTCAAAAGCATCTGACTGACTTGATTACATATTCTTAATTTGACAGCCGTGAGAAGGCCAAGGAAGCAATTATCTACTCGTATAACAGGAACATCAATGGTTTTGCTGCGCTGCTTGAAGAGGAAGAAGCAGCAGAGATTGGAAGTTAGCAAATCATTACCGTGTTAATTAGGAATAAAATTATAGAAACTGGAATCTGGACAAGACATTAATAAGGATGTTTCGATTGGTGCAGAAAAGCCAAATGTAGTGTCTGTTTTCAAGAGCAAAGAGCATAAACTGCACACTACCAGGTCATGGGAATTTCTTGGACTAGAAAAAAATGGAGTACTTCCTGGAGACTCTGCTTGGAGGAAGGGAAGATTTGGTCAAGATACAATCATCGCTAACATTGATTCAGGTGAGGTTCGTATGTGTCATCAATCAGTTGAAGTTCCTTATCTCCCGTGTTTGTGTTTAGTGTGCTGTAGTAGGCGAAAGAGTGAGACAGTTTTTTCCTAGTAGCGATGGGTTAAAAAAGTGCGTGGAAGTTTTTTTTTTTTTTTTAATCAAAAAGTTTAAGTTGAGAAAAAATTATTTTATTTTAAAGTTGAGGTATATATATATTTTAATAAAAATTTATAATAATAATTAAAACTTATCTATAAAAAGAAATTATTTGCAAAAAGTGAATAATAATTTTAAAAGAATTATAACGGAAGAAAATAACAGGACCACTATTAGGAATTACTCTATTTTATGTAAAATTTAACTAAAGTTACAAACTCAATGATATCAAAAGGATCCCAATCCAAAGTTCTTACATCTTAAGTTGAGAAGATTGGCTATATCTTCTATTTATTGTTGCATTCAGGAAATTTTCTAACTGATCTCATGAGGATACTCCTTTTGATATGTTGCCAATTCCTCTTCTTGAATAGGTGTTTGGCCAGAGCACGAGAGCTTCAACGACCGAAGAATTGGCCCCACCCCATCAAAGTGGCGCGGCAATGGCATCTGTCAGATAAGCAAACTAAATGGTTCAAAGAGAGAACCCTGCAACAGGTTTTTTTTTTTTTGTTTAATAATTTTTTAATGTTGAAAACTGAAGTTGATCATGTAAGGAACTCATGAATCATGAGCTAATTGAACTAACAGAGCAGAAGCTAAACCATATTGAGACTGGAGATAGCAAAATGATGGACAAATTTGAATGCAGACTGTAATATTTGTCGCGAAGAAATAGTCGTTATAGATAGAAAGTGTAGAAACTAATTTTAAACACAATTTAGTTATTGATCGGTTTCTGAGTAGTCTATCAGAAGTGCCGACATTTCCAGGATTCTTCAGCCATACTTTCTGTTATAATTAGGAAGCTGATTGGAGCAAGATTCTTCAGCCAAGATTACGAGATAGCAACCGGCCAAAAAATTCAGCCAGAGTATCGCAGTGCACGTGACTTCTCAGGCCACGGTACCCATACTCTGGCAATTGCTGGAGGTAATTTTGTTAAAGGCGCAAATGTTTCTGGTAACGGCAATGGCACCGCCAAGGGTGGATCCCCAAGAGCTCGCGTCGTAGCGTACAAAGTGTGCTGGCATATAACCGAGGCGGGAGGCTGCCACGAAGCAGATATACTACAAGCATTTGAGCATGCCATAAGTGATGGTGTTGACGTGATCTCGGTTTCTATTGGGACATTTCGCCCTTATCCCGAAGCTATGTTTACCGATGGGATTTCTGTAGGTGCCTTCCATGCCGTTGCCAGAGGTATAGTGGTAGTTTGCTCTGCGGGGAATGAGGGACCAGACCCTGGAACTGTAGCCAATGTGGCACCCTGGATTTTCACAGTCGCTGCTAGCTCAATTGATAGGGAGTTCGTCAGCAATATTTCTCTTGGAAACCGTAGATATCTCAAGGTCTATATTATCATCTTCTTTATTTCATAATTCTAGGCTATGAAACAAAAAAACTTATTTTGGATACTATATCGCTACTGTACCCTTATCGATACTCAAAATTTGTACAAGAGCGGTATACAAATGTCATTACAAAATTAACGTAATAATGAATCTCTTCCCAAACAACTTAGATTGCAGGTTATGTTCATGTCGTTGTTCAAGTTCTAAGTAACTTGTAACTGTATCCACTTGGATTATACCAGGGAGCCAGTCTTAATACAGGCTTGCGACTTCGGAAATTTTACCCTGTGATTCAAGCCATTGATGCCAAACTTCCTAATGCGACAGTTCGAAATGCGTAAGCACAAACTAATTTTTAATGTTCTGATTATATTACCATTATTTGTTTCTTACTTTATTTGTAAATGTTTTTCATTAGTCGTCTTTGCAAGCCCGGAACACTTGATCCCAGCAAAGTGAGGGGCAAATTACTGATCTGCCTTCGAAGTGGGAAAATAAGCTCAGTTGGTGAAGGCGGACAAGCTCTTCTTGCAGGCGCAGCGGGAATGTTTGTGGATAATGATAGGAAAGGTGGAAATACACTTCTAGCTGAGAACCATATTTTACCTGCTACCAGTAACCCACCGTGTACACAAAGTCCAGCATGTAGTGATAATACGGCTAATTCCGGCCACAGGTAAATCATATATCTATATCATACAAACCTTTTGCATATCATTTTGAATGCATATACTTGTAGCATATTAGTAATGGACTTCATTTATTTTACATATTTTGCACAGCAACCTTTGGGCTTACTTTACTAAAGCAAGAACAGATCTAGGAACGAAGCCAGCTCCAGTTATGGCCTCATTCTCATCTAGAGGACCAAGTGCCACTCAGCCACTAATCCTAAAGGTCTATTTTATATCATAAACAACTTATAGAACTTGTCATTCTAAAAGTATTCTGTCACTCTACCGTTCATTCATGCAGAGATGAGTTTGTGATTACAATTTTTCTTTTTTTTAATTTCAGCCTGACATAACTGCTCCCGGTCTCAATATACTTTCCTCTTATTCAAATGGCACAAGTCCAACTAATCTGCCATCAGATAATCGCAGGATTTCTTTTAATATTTTGTCAGGAACCTCACAATCTTGCCCTCATGTCTCTGGCATAGCCGGTCTTCTTAAAACACTTCATCCTAATTGGAGTCCAGCAGCTATCAAATCAGCAATCATGACCACCGGTAATATAATGACAACAGTGCAACAACCATTGCAACAATATATACTACTTTCAATGTTGCTTCACGTAATTCGCAATGAGTAATTAACGGTCGCTTACATTTCGTGAGAATAAGAATATGAGAGTATTTTTTCTACTACTTTTACTTATCTCATTAAATGATAAATTGGCTGACAATTTTGATAGGGTGCTCCACAAATCCATAGCACTGATAGGTGAGATGTATTGTCTTTTTCTTATAAATTTAATAATTGATGCTAACATTGTGTTAACATGCATGTTCTACAAAATGTTATGTCATGTATTTGGCATTTATATTCCGTATTCTTTTAACCTCTCCTAACGTAGCCAAAACCATGGCCTTGCAGCAACCACACAAAACAAGACCAACGGACCCATTTTGGACCAATTTGATCAGATAGCAACTCCATTGGACTACGGCTCGGGACATATTCGGCCAAACCTTGCAATGGACCCTGGACTTGTTTATGATTTAAACACTGCTGATTATTTGAACTTCGTATGTGCTTCTGGTTACACCCAAGACTTGAAGATTTTATATAATCACAAGCCTTACACTTGTCCAGACCCTATACCTAAGATAGAAGATCTGAACTACCCTTCAATCACAGTTCAAGATCTTCCCATCAAGGTTAACCGTAGAGTTACAAACGTTGGGCCTCCGAGTACTTATACTGTGAATACTCATGTCCGTACAAGAGGATTGAAGATTCAAGTTCAGCCAAATTCCTTGACTTTTACAAAAACTGGTGAAACAAAGACCTTCCAAGTTATTATGCAGTCGACAAGTGTGTCTCGGTCTGCAGATCAATATTTATTTGGAGAGTTGTCGTGGATAGATGGCAAGCACACAGTCAGAAGTCCTATTGTTGTCTTGCCCCCTGTCATTGCCAACTAGGAAGAACTTTGAAGAATTTTATGTTGAGACGCAGTGTGTGTAAGCGTATTTATGTGTTTGTTTGTTCTTTTTCTAAATATATATGTGCTTCTTGTTCTAGGAATGTTGATACTATTGACCAATAATATTTCTAATATGCTCATGCATCTACCTGGTAGACGCTTCCTAGTTTCTAGCTGGATTTCTTTTCTTATTGGTTATACTGGGTTTGAATTTTGCCTTTTGTCATATATTTTTCTTTTCCCCAGCAAAGAAGAGCAGTTATATTGATTCTGTAGTAGTATTAGAAGTACCAGAAGAATATATCAGGCTATAGCAGAGTTTAGAAATAATCTAATCTTTTAGATACAAACAAAGTTCCTCTTCTTCAGCCGAGGGACTGGTAAAACCTAGATGGGAAAAGGTGTTCACGCTTTGGAGCACCAAATTCTCAAAAATTTTATGGACAGTATTAATTTTGTGAATCTTCTAGTTTGATGATTGAATAAATTTAATAGCTTAAATATTTTTAAGGATTTTATAAAAATTTTTTTGGTAAAAGTGACATAACTAAAACTAGATACCTAAGAAATTGGAAACAAGGGCATCCTACCTAAATTAAATGCCGTGAGACAGTGCCCGTTTAATCCGAGGCATGGTGCCGTAGAGTCATATTAAGCCTACAGCACCACCACTGAGTAATCACCCGTTCAAAAAGTGCCAAAAGCAATTTTTTTTTTTTCATAATCACCGGTGGTGTCCTTGACAATGGCTTGTTCCAGGGGGACACTGTTCCTCCTTTGATACTCATCTGCAATAATTTTCAAATCAACCTCGGCCCTGGTGGCAAACACCCTTGCAATCTGTTCCTCGCCTGTTGATAGCTAGGTGAACAACCTTCTCAAAGTACTTCTCAGGACAGATCAAACACTTGAAAGTGGCTCTCAGTAAAGCAAGGAACTCATCCTGAACATCCTTTGGATCAGCTTTCAGATCCTGCAACGTTGCGCACCCAATGCAGTTTAATCTTCTCAGTATCCACAAAGAAAATATCATCAAGGCTCTATAAGCACATAGCATTCTTTACATGAATTCCCTGAACTTTATAGAACCATATCTAGAAGAGAGAAGAGGTCAGGGAAGATTACAACAAAGTAAGTAATCTTTCTTCAGATCTCCTTACTTATCACAACGTTTGTTAGGTGCATCAGAAATGCATGATTTAACATTAGGAAAACAGGAATTGAGGATTGCTGATATGCATATGTAGTAGATCAGTAATGGTAATAACTAATAATAGAAAATTTTAAAATAATAATTTGAAAACCCCAAAATGAAGGACTTAGGAAACATGTTAGAAAGCACCTAATTAAAGTTGCATGTTAGTGAGGAACCATGTACCTTGTTCATATCATTTCCAAATTCATCCTTGTAGTGATTCAATATAGCATTAATCTGTGCTCTGCTCCTTGTGGCCTGAATCCTGATGAGATCCTCATCATTGTAAGCCTTCTATGAAATCTTCTCATGGAGTAACGTAGCCTTTGATTTTGCAAGAGTCATGTTTACCTCATCTCCTTCATATCGATATATACTGACCAAAGGTAGCAGGAGATAGACAAACAGAAACTAGCTAGTGTTGACCTTATAAGTGAAGAATGCTATTGACAAAAACTAGAAAGCCTGAAGAAAAACACACTATAGAGCAGCAATATTTCATTCATTACTATAATAGCTTTCAAGTCAAGCTTTAAGCAGAACCCCACTTCAAGTCAAAAGGTGGTGAACGGAAAGAATAATACATGATTTGGCTCAAATTTTGCCTTTGATTAGAGACCAAGTAGGTCTATCCATTTGTCATCTGAATACTAATTTCCTCAGAGCGCTCTAGCAGCCAACAAATTCATCGGAGCATTGTACAGATTTAATTAAATAGTTGGTGATGAGAACAATCAACTGCCAAAGCAAATATAAGTATTTACCGTAATGATCATTTATAAGCCCACCGCATAACTTTGTTGAGCAACCCCTTTAATGGTTTAAAACACATAAACAGGTCAACTTCATGCCATCTTAGTAACAGAAAAGAATATAATAGGAGTATGGGACGTTTTTTCAACTCTTGATTCTTAAAATATTTATGATCTAAGAGCACTACCATACGGAAGTCCCCTGTTGTGTGATGAATAACATCCTCTTCAAGAGGCTTCTTAAAATGAAGATGATAAACCTTCCTAGCCAGAAGAAGTCGATCAGAGGACCTGGTGCAGGCTATTTCCATGCGAAACTGATAGCTTGGAGTACATCTGTTAGTTACTTCATTTACCAAAAATGCATCACGTTCAGGAGGATCAAGTGTCCAAATTAGTAAAAGCCTCTGAGAAGCTTTAATTTATAAAACCATGATTTTATATGTATCATCTGATTCATTAACAAATATTTTTCTTCTGGCTGCCCAGTTAAACAGCTAGATTTTAGTTGGCCAAACAAAAACAATGTGTTTTTACCTTGAAATGATCAATACACAGACACGAAGATGAACCAGTAGAACGTTTATGCCTAAATTCGAATGGAAATAATCTACTTAAATAGCTAAGCAGAACAATTTCTGGTGTGAAAAGAAAAAAGACTGTACTGATGTACTGACCTCAAAGTCAACTGTAAGTACTTTATCGAACTCCTGGAGAAGATCTTCTCCAGAAGTTGCAGCATAGGTTTCTCTAATGAGCTTTCTTTGAGCAGCATTTCGATGAGCCAAGATAGACATATTTTGAGTTAAAAATAACGATGATTTTACAGAAGGTAGAATCTTAAAGTCTCAATTTTCGTTATAAAACGTATTTTGAAATTCTCATAATAACTTTTCAGTTAATGATACAATTAATGAAGTTATTGACTGAAAAAAAAACTTAACTGAGAGTTCAATCTCGTAAAGGCATTTATTTAGAGATATTCTCAGTAGTGATAATTAAGAATATGAAATTTTTTTACACCAACTTGTGATATTACTGGAGTGGCAAGCTCGAGGATTTTGCCTATGGAGAAGACGATATTGCTATGTGTATGGGTGAGAACTGGGTACTTGAAGTGAGAGTTTTGAGTTTTCTTATATCTTTCTTTTACTTGTGAGTTTTATTGACGTAGACTAAATTGAAAGAAAAAAGTTTCACGTTTGCTCTTTCTGCAAAATCTGACCGGTACAAGAAGAGGATATTCCAGAAATTACACTATTTGTTATTAAAAAAAGTTAATATCTTTTTAACTTTAAATGTCAATATTTTTATTTATAACTATAATAGTAAATAGATGTAAGGAGCTAACCTAAACTAAAATTTTTCCTACATATATTTTATCTCCAAGTCATTTTTTTTTTTTTTTTTTGGGATGATTTTGAGTTGTTCTCTCTCTAATTGTTACCTTTATAGATTCGGTCTTTTGATAGATTTGGATGTCACAAATGGGCACAAGTTTCTTTCCATTCATTCAATTCAATTATGTATTCTTTAGAAAGCATAATATATGAGGTTTTCGTTTACTTAACACTGCACTTTGTGTTGATTATGCATTAAAAGCTTTACATATAAGAAAATCATTACTCTCATAAAATAGAAGAAATTAAATAGACACAAATTGCTTATGAGTGTTTAATGTGAACATTTTACAGTAAAATTTAATTAATTAAATAATTTAAATTTTTTAAATAAAAATTTAAATAGTAGTACCGTACATCTTAATGTTGTTTAAAAGTGAAAAATAATTTTATGACTAAGTTATGTTATTCTTATGTTATTTATTATAATATTTAGGTTATGTTTTCAAATTTTAAATAAAAAATATATATTTTATTTAAAATAAAATAAAAGAATATAAATTTAATTACGATAAAAATGTAACTAAATATACAAACAAAAGTACGAAAGCGCATTATTTTTCTTTCATGACCCAGAAGAAAATATTAGATGAAGAGCCCATCTTACTTAATTATAATCTTAATTTTATACAATAATTACTCGTGATAATTCAGTGCTGCTAATATAATAAGCATGCAGAACATCCATAATATGAAAAATCTAGTTGCTCTTTGCTCTATAAGTTCTTCTTTTTTTAATTTTATAGTGTCTTGTTACTTTTATAAATTAAATTTTTGTCAGTTATCAATATAAAAGAATTTGAATCAATAAAGATAGATGTCCAGCACACTATCAGAAGTCCTATTATAGTCCTTCTGTTACTGTCATTATGACTTCCATTACCTCCAACGAATTACTATAGGAATTTTTATAATGTATGTTTGCATTTTTTTTTTCTTTTGAATGTAATATATACTAACGTCTTTTTAAGTGTTTTTCGCTTTTGAATTGTTCAGCTTATGGCATTCGTTGACATGTGTCTTTAAGGTACACGTCAACGATCAATAAAGTCTGATTTTTTATTTTTTAATTTCCATAAAGTTAAAGTAATAATATTTATATATTAATTTAAATTAATGTTATAGTCTTATTTCATATTATTATTTAAAGGTAAGCAAGTGCTTAAGATTGAAGTGAACATTGTTTAGAAACTATAACTTAAAATTCAAAATACGGTTAGCCTGTTAAATAGAACTCGTGCTCTTAGATAAATTAAAATTATAAAAAAAATAGAAATTAGATTTTAACTTTGCAATTCAAGATAAGAAGGTAACTTATTGAGATTTTGCAATTATATGCCTACTAAAAAATATTCACAATTTAGTATTGATTTCCTCATTTCTGGGTACAAGTGATGTTCTAACAAAAAAAACTAATTTATTCTGCTTAAAAAATAAAAAAACCAATTGCACTCTTACTACATTTACGAAGTTCAATGATACATTCGGTTGGGTTCCGCTCGTGTGATCTTGTGGGTTTGAGTCATGGAGAGTGATTCTAGCTTTCTTAGATACTTGTTCCATGGTTGGACGAGATCGGTGATTTTCTCTTAGACAAGTAAAAGTAATTCTTCCCATTAATACAACCTCCTCGGCCATTTGATTCAGGGGATGAGAAGCTGTTGCTCCAACACATCCTTCAATGGCAAATTAAATCAGAAGTTCTTGGCCAGAAGCCTTATAGTTTCATGACACACATACCTGCCTCCTATTTTGTAAGGCAGATTCGACTCCTCGTCAGTATGTTGCTTCCCCTCTCTCCCTCCCCTCCACCCTTGTAACAAGGCTCATTCCTCCTACGTTCACTAAAAAAAATCAGAGGTTCTTGATGTTGTTTCCGCCACAGAAAAGGTTGATGAGGCAGATGCGTTCCCCTGGATGCTTTCTCATAATTATTTCCAGACTCAACTCTACAAAGCTATAACCATCATATTTCTCATTCACTTCCAGTAGCGTAAGCAAGCTCTGCAACAAAATCAACGTGAAATGGTGCATGCAATTAATTTTAAAGAATCTATTTGAAATGATTATTCAATATAATGTTTAAACTGATTAATCATTTATTAATCCTTAAATAAAAATTACTAATTAGATTGATCCTTATCGCATTTTCCCAAGCTAATATCTGCCGACAGTCTAGGCTCAAAGACCTTCCGCAAGTTGCTCAATTTGTTCACGCCTCAAATTCTGGACTTCACCACAACCAGCAGTGCCTTTCAAGTATTTATATATTGCAAGGACGCCACAGCCAGATTCAAATTCAGAAACTGGGGAACAAGGACAAGCAATTGTTGCAGAAATCATTCCTCGCCTTCACAACAATCATTCAATTATACAGTACACACGCGATGGAGAAAAACACGCCAAGTCGCTTGCAATGGTGCATAATTCTAGCTTTAGAAGCTTCGATGCACCGAAGCCAGATGTGAACTTTTAAGTCCAGATCTAAGTGCATCCAGGAAAGTTCACTCCCCTAATCCAATCAGATACAATTCATTGCGTCTTACCCAAGCTGAAGCTGCCCCCCTTACACCAAGAAAATGTTAGTAAAGCCAGAAGCAAATGCATGCACATCTTTATACACAGTGAGTTATGACCATCTGAAAGCAACCATTGTAAACATATCTCCCTTGCAGAGACACCAAACATCAAAATAGCAAGTGTTGTCTGATTAAGTTCCATTTGACATAGAACATAAATAAAGCAAAAATATTTTTCTTGCCCATCATAACATCAGGAAAATCATAAAAACATGGTTCCCAAGTCCAGCACAAATGCCATGCCCAAATGAGGGATTAAGGATCAAAGACATCTGGAACATCATCACAAAAGTACCAATCTCAATACTATAAAGCTGGTAAGTAACAGTGGAATGCAACCCAGACTACAAAAAATAGAATGGAGCCCCAAGTGTCCAAACCATATGTCAAAAGAAGAAAAAAGGAAGAAGGCAGCAACATTCTCTTTTCTCAAACATAGCTATAATAAAGAAATAAATAAATTAATAAATAGAACTGCAAGAAATTTTAATATAATCATTATAAAGAAAGCAACAAAAGAAAGAAAAAAGTTAATCACTAAAATAAACAGAAAGAAAATAAAATTTCCAGGACAAAGAAAAATAAAACTAACCAATGAAAAAAATTAGGAATTCACCCTTTCGTAGAACTCTTAAAGCTATATTAGACAGTTCATATAATATCATTATATCAGTTGAGAAAAAATTCTCAGAATACAGAAACTCAGATCAAACAGGAAGGCATGCACTAAATCCAACAAGGATGTCAACCTTTGGAAAGTCTATCATTAATCCAGGATGCAAATCACAAATATTAATGATTTAGAGCCCTCATAAAGAAAACCTATCATGAAGTTTATCAGGCCACTTATGTCCCCAGCACATGGTATCCAGCTCTTCCATCACTCGATTCACTCCTACAAAAATAATGCCCAGTTCAGAGAGTTCATCTAGAAATTTGTGAATTATAACAAAATTTTTTATCAGGAAATTTAGAAAAGGGAAAGATAATCGTCAATAATGAGGTTAGGATCATACATCAGCATCAGATCTGCGAGGAGATGGACTTCGAGAATCCAAAGGACGATCATGTGGTGAAACATCATCTTGAGCAGGTGATCGATCATTACTATTTTGGTCATCATGCTGTCTATCCTGGGAAGACTTCCTGCGTGGGGATGAGCTTCTAAGAGGACTGGGGTCTCGCCGAGCCGGGGATGCACTTTGACAAATGCACATTTATATCAAAAACAAAACAATTGTTGATAAAATTTGTAAAGGTCACTACTATAATGCTTAATTCATACCTATCATGAGACCTGCTTCGTGTTCGTCCCTCTTCATCAAATCTCCCTCTCCTGTGGTCTTTGTGACGATCAGGACTTGCACTCTGACTCCTGCTTCGACGATGATAATCTCTCTCCCTCTCACGATACTTTGCACGATCATTTCTTTCCCTACTTCTACTGCGACTTCTCCTCCTGTAGTCTCTGTCTCTGTGTTCATCCCTGTACCTAAAGAGTTTCCATTAGCTACTATAGAACAAAACAAACAAGTCTTATCCTATTAGGAAGGGTTGGCTATATAAATCAAACAGTGCCATTACATTTAATTAAAAACCAAATCATTAGAGATTTTGTTTAATAGAAAGTATTTTGTAATAGCTTTCCCTACTATCTTCTTAGGTTTACCCCTACCCTTTTTAATTGAATTATTTTCCATTTAATCGACTTTTCTGATTGAAACTTCTACTTATCTTCTTCTCAAATGATCGAACCACCTTAGATGAGCTTTTGTCATTTTCTCTTCAATAAATACTACATAAACCTTCTCTCGAATACATTCATTCTTAATCTAATCTTTCCTTGTATGTCCACACATCCACCTTAGCATTCTAACCTATTCTACTCTAATTTTCTGCTCTTGTTGGCACTTCACTATCTAGCACTCACTGCTACATAACATTGTTGGTTTTATATTAGTTAGATAGAATTTTCCTTTACTCTTGAGGCATTTCTTCATTTTATCCATCCAATTTGAATCCTATATGTAACATTCCCATCAATCTCCTCATCACTTTTAAGATTGATTAGGAAAATTTAAACCATGACACTTTTGGGATGGTGTGATCCCCAAATTTCACCTCCAAATCATTGCTAACTTATCAAAACTTGCATTCCATAAAAAATAAAGTATGAACCACTTCTTGTACAAACAATCAAACAGATATGAAACTGCAATGAGCAAAATCAGTCGTACTACAAGCAAAGCAGCTTAAATCCATGAAATTTAAACACAATGGAGAAACCAAAAAACCTAAATGATACCTAACATGTGTTTTTGACTAGGAAGAATGCAAAGAATACATGCTTAGAGAAGAAGCTTTCCCATCTTATGTTTCTTATGTAAATAAATCTTCAATTTTGATTTCTTTCATAAAATTTTATTTCATTTTCTTGGCTTTAGGAGGCAGAGAAAGTAGTTTATTTTAAATATGAATATGAATTTAACATTTAGATGCGTTACAATATTACATTTGGATTTTAATTCAAGAAAACATTCAGGCTAATTTTGAGGACTCAAAATTTTTAGGTGATATTCAGTTTGAATATTTATCTTAAATGAATGAAATAGTATTAGAAATAGAGGAACCTGTTAAATCTTAAAAAATAGCAATCACAACTTCCAATCAGAGTTGAGTAGGCTTCAATTTAACATTCAGGCACTATCTCTATAACTGCAACTAAAAGGTTCTATTTGATTTATTTCATGGTCTGCAAATGTGATCCTAACATTGCTTAGGCACATGCCTCACTAGTCACTGCAAAGCGTGGAGCCAGGTTATGGAAGACTTCAGCCTAAACAGTTGTTGATGTAATTGTTGTAATTATTATTATTATTATTTGAATGCCAAAAGTAGTAGAAATGGTAGTAAAACCACAAATAATTACACTGACTGAAAACCTCAAAAACTGGGAACCCTAATCCCATGGGGACATGATGCCAGAATCATCAAATATAGAATCAGCCAACATCTCTACTCTAATGGGTGAAGGCTAAAGGTACATGACCAAAGAATTATGGATTTACATAGTGGCTTATTACACTGTTGGAACGAATAGAGAAGATGGCTGAGGTGTGATCATGTGTAACTAAAAGAATTACTCTAGCTTAATATATACAATGCCTATTGTTCATTCTGCAGTAACCACAACCAAACAACATACAAATAAAATTTGTATAACCACCAAATCTCTTAGTAGGAAGCAAAAGACAGATCCGACACTTTACCAGAAAACCACATTAGACATAAATCCTCATTTAAACAACAGAGACCATGCCATTAAGGAATAACCATAAACTTCCATTTGTATATAAGGGAACTCAGATAAAGGTTCTTACCATAAACTTGAAAGACTCTACCCCTTAAACATGTGTTACAAATATACTAGTAGCCATGCATCAGCACCAACCCAACCAAAGTCACACTCACACAATTCCTCATATTATTTGTAAACTGGACAAGGTTACTTTCACCATTTTGGATGTATAACATGCAGTCCAAATCCCCAGAGTGGATATACAATTCAAGCAGTAAATAAAGCAGTTCAGCAGCAACCAACACCTGATTGAATTAGGCTGGAAGCACTGAAACATAACAAATTTAAGACATACTCATAATGATTAAATGTGAATCAGAAGTCCAGTGGCTGTTCAAGAGTCAAGAATCAGGATCTAGGCTTGATGCATGAGAGATAGCTGTAGTACTATAGTACATTGACAGTTTGGTGCTCCTCCTCTCGTTCTAAATATGTGGTGTTAATCCTAATTCTGTACTATAGTCTATAGTTTATTGACAGTTTGGTGTTCCTCCTCTCATTCTAATTCTGTGGTGTTAATCCTAATTCTGTACTATAGTCTATAGTACATTGAGAGTTTGGTGTTCCTCCCCTCATTCTAACCACACAAAGTTGAAATATAGCCAGACCTACCTCCAAGCCTCCAACCCTATTTCATCTTGACAACACTATTACTTGGGCCAAAACATAGATGCACAATTTCAAAAGATCTAGCGATTAGTAATGCTCCATACAAATGAATCTGACAACTAACGATTTGGCAGTCTCCAAAGCAAACAAAAGAATACAGGAAATCCTCACATCAAATAAGCAATAAGTCGTTCAACTCTTCTCTTTAATGCAGGGCATGAAATACACCAACTGCTCAAGAAAAATTGTCTTAAATCCTATTTTATTAAAGTTTTTAATGCATGCCCACTATTACCTCTGTACATCAGTACTTCATCGTTTCATGATTTCTTAACATGCAAAATACAGCCCCCTTTTCTGTTCAATACAAGGTATAGCAAATCCAAGAGAACTTCTGGTTTATGGCATTTTAATATTAATTAAGTACAACATAAGGAAGGCCACTAGAGTGACTTCTTTTATGGCAAAGTTTTAAGCACAAAGAAGGCTCCTTACCTAGGACGGGGGCTGCGGCTTCTTGACCTCCCTTTGAGCTTTGAGGATGTCTCACTTATCCTGCCCCTGTGACTGAAATTCAAGAGGAAAAAAAAGTGGGTGTCACATACCGTAAAGAATACCCTCTCAACTGAGAATTTAACTAACTAAGTTGGCCACTTACAGCATTAAGGAAGTAATTTGGGAATCCAGAAGTTTTCACATACCAGAAACTCAGAATTTTAACACAAGCTAAAAGTGAGTGACTTACATTCTCTCAGCATTAGGCCCATATTTTGCGAATTGAACCATAATTTCTCTGCCATCAACCATTCTTCCTGACGAGCAATGAACATTAGAGAAATGACCCAGTTGAAAAAATACCAATTATGTCGAGTTTGAGAGAGAAACTAACCGTCAAGCTTCTCCACTGCTTTTTGTGCCTCGTCCGCATACTTGTAACGAACAAATGCGAAGCCTCGTGATTCACCAGTCCTACAACAAATTAAAAGAAAATCTCAAATTTATCTTAAACGCAATCCCTAAACCCCCCCCCCCCCCCAATTCAAACAATGAAGACTATACAGGAAGAAAACAAACCTTCGGTCTCTGGGGATGAAGACGTCGACGACCTTGCCGTACTTGTCAAATAGGGGGTAGAGATCGTCGGCCGTGGTCCCTGGCGAAAGAAAAGAAAAAAAGCATTACGGGAGAGAAATAAGGTGCAAGGAAACAATCTTAAAATTGGTGATAATGGTAAAGATAATTACGGAAAGTAATGTTGAGGACGAGAAGGGAGTAGGTATCTCTGATGTCTGGAGGACCAGATCTACCAAAGTGCGACATTTTCAGCGTATCGAGTAGTGAGAAGTGAGTAGGCGAGAGCTAACGAGGGTCCGCTCAGCGGCGGACTAGGGTTTTAAAGTCCGGCGGTGAGAAAATCGCAGTTGCGCAGTTGCTGATGCTAAACATTCAGACAGAAGGGTTAATTGACGAATATTTCCTCGCCAGCTGATAATTATTCCAGATTACTTCCTCCCGTCCATTTTTTTATTAAGTTTTTCAAAAATACAGAATATATTTTTAGGGTAAAATATAAATAATTTAATTTAAATTATTTTCAATTAATAAATTTTTATTTATTTGTATTTTATAATAATTTTTATTATTAATTTTATTATTAATAATTATTTATATTTTATTTAAAAAATACATTTTAAACGATTAAAATTTCAAATTTTTTAAGTTACTTAAAAAAGATTGAAAGAATTTTGATATTTTAAAATATAAAGTATATTTTATAAAATAAAATATAAATAAATAAGTTACAATTTAATATAAATTATATATAAATAGATAATAAATAATATAAATTATTATATAGTATAAAAAGTAGGTTATAATTTATTAAATTTTATAAATTATATTATAAAATTTTTTTTTTTTTGGTGAGCACAATGAGAGCTTAAAGATTTATACTATTTAGTAAGAATATTTTGTGAAACATGAAACGTGTAATACTTTATTTGATACTTAGACTAATATAATTAAAGTTTTAATAGATGAAATTTATAATTAATTTATAAAATTAAATAAATTTAATATTTTAAATTTTTAAATAAATATTAATAAAATACATTTATAAAAATTACGATAAGGAATTTGTTGAGACTGCGCCGCCACCAGCCCACCATGAGAACGCACCGCGTGGGCGGGACTTTTGATACGTTAAAGTTATTTTCCTTATTACCTTTAATTTATCACGTACAGTGCAACGAAGAAAAGTTTTTTTTTTTTAGTAAATTATATTAACTTTTTTTTAAATATTTAGTTATAATTTTTTATTTTATTTTTATTTAAATATAATATTTTATTTTTATTTAATTATGATACTTTATTTTATTTATTTAAATATTAATTAAAAAATATATTTAAATATTAATAAAATATTCATAAAAAATATTATATAAAATTTTATTCTAATTTTACTTAAAATTATACTTTGATTTAGTTAATCATTTTAAATAATTAATATATTAATAAATTATATTTTTTTAATTAAATAATTACATTTATTGTAAGGTATAAATTTAATAATATATGTAATTATGAAAAAAAAATTTAATACAAATATAGAGGCATCTTGGGGTGAGTTTAGTTGGGAAAAAAATGTAAAGCATAATTAATTTTATTTTTTGCTAACTAAATTCACCTTAAGATGACTCTATATTTGTATTAATTTTTTTTTATAATCATATATATTGTTAAATTTATACCTTATAATAAATATAATTATTTAATTAAAAAAATATAATTTATTAAAATATTAATTATTTAAAATGATTAACTGAATCAAAATATAATTTTTAACTAAAATTAGACTAAAATATTAATTTAATATTTTTTTTGTGAATATTTTATTAAAATTAGGTATTTTTTTAATTAATATTTAAGTAAATGGGGTGGAGTGTTATATTTGCGTAAGAATAGGATGGAATGTTATATTTGAGTAAGAATAGAGTAAAGTATTATAATCAAATACCTCAAAAAAAATTAATATAATTTACTCTTTTCTTTTTCTACAAAAGAAAAGTATTTCATAAATAATACCTTATATATATTAGATTAAAACTTTATTTTAATTTTTTACATATAAACATTTTTATTTTAATATTTTACTTTTTAAAATTTTAATTTAATTTTTTATAAATTAAAATTATTTTTAATCAAATATTTTATTATATTATCATTAATAATATTAAATTTATTATTAACATAGTGTGTTAAATACCAACATAATATTCATATGTTAAAAAATTTTGTCATATTAACATATGATAAGATATTCACATATCATCTAATTTGATAATATATTAACATATCATCTAATTTAACAAATTGAATAACACGTAAATCTTATATCACAAACTAATGTAATAAAAATATTAACTTGAATGTCACATTAATATTTAACATGTTAATTTAATAAAAATTTTAATATAATTGATGATAAAATGAAAGAGAAATTTAATTAGAGATAATTTTAACCTATAAATGATTAAATTAAATACTTTAAAGAGTGAATAATCAAAATAAAAAAACTTCTGTTAATGATAGATTAAAATCAAATTTTAGTCTATAATATTATTATTATTATTATTATATAAAAATAGTAACAACATTTTTAATATCTAATTGTTATTTTAATTTTTTAAACTTTATATTCAAATTTAAAAATTACATATATATATATATTAAATTACTTATTACTCCTTTTATTAAAAAATTACGGGTTACATCATAAGGGACAACAATAAAACAAATTAAATATTTTTAATCAGCAAATCATATATTAATCTGGTGATATTTCTTCCGATTTTGAGTGTCCAAAAATTCTAATACTTAGAAATTATTTATGGGCATTTCCCTACATTCCTAACACCTTCGAGTTCCTTGTATTTTTAAGAGAATCGAACCCATAAACATGAAAATATGAAAACAAAGCCGCTGTTGACGCCATTTAAACAATACACAAACCACAATTACTTGTTATGTATTGCTTCTTGGTGTGGAAATGCCAAAGAGTTCAGCTTCAAACCTTCTTTCATATGCATACATTTCACAGATACTATTCTTCTTCATTGGCATCAGGCAATAATCAACACTTAACCAACAGTGTTTTGTAGTATAATTTAATTAGCATCTTAATTAACGTCAGTTAAAACTTGAGTTAAATAAAATCAGTCAAGAATGTGACTGCTTGTTTGTATTCGGTGTCAGAAATGAAAGGAGGAAACAGGGCAACCAGAGGAACGGGGGGAAACAGCATGTCGCAATACCGCTTTTAAGGAAGCACAGAGTCATCAGTGCTAAATACTTGAATTCGAGGTGTAAAAGGAAAATGAATGGCCAAAATCGAGAGCAGGTCCTAATCAAATTTCTACTATCCCCTGCATATATCACCTATTATTTGCATTGGTTAGCAGTTTAGTATATACAATGTTGGTTTGACTAGTTGTTTGCGTGTGTACATAATCAATCATACATTACCCAAAGTCTAGCTTTTGGTTCCACACACGCTAGGAATGTGCATAAAGTATACAAGTATGTCAAATGAGGTTTAGGTTATTAGGTTGTCCTACTTTGCCGGTGGATTAAGGTGGAATAAGACCATGCATTTAAGTGTAAAAATGTATTAGTCTATCTTGTATTGGCTAAAAAATAAGTCAATACAACCATTAAGGTGAGATGGATTATCCGCTTGAAGACTCTTAAAAGGAAACAAGCAAAGCTTTCATTCCTTTTTTGTTTTATAAAATATAGCAATAATAATAATATATGGAATAGGTCAAGAAGCACATGATATTGCAACTCTAGTCTTGTTGGCTATTATTGTGTGTTGGAAAGTTAAGTAAGGAACGTTAGTTGTGTGACTAGCTACTACACTTCCAATGCTTCTCAAGTCAACAGCAATTATTAATATCTTAAACAACAAATGCCCGTCAGTTTGCTCCATGTTAATCTACTCTACTCTAACTTCATTGGAGTTTTGATTACGTCTTGCGCTAAACAAGATGGAGCAACTCACTATCGTTGTGTAATTCCTGGGCATCTATTAACCAAGTCAACCATGTTTGATTGTAGAAAAATTTGATTTCGTCGCTATTACAAGATAAGACTTTGATATTATACGAGATTATTTAAGTGCCCATCACTTCCCATTCACTTATGAGGACTAATATTAGCTGGATTAGCCATGTGACCTACAATGCCGTATCACCAAAACAATGATTTAAATACACAATATAAAAAGTAATAAAATAAAACAACGATTTAACTTTTAGCAATACAGTCTGGACAGCATTAATTAAAAAAAAAAGAAATCATCCACAATTTATTTGAGAAATGGTCGTTGTACACGCGGTTAGAATATGCGGAGTGTACATCTGACAGAGGAAAAGAAACGGAGCGCAGCATTCCATATCTTTTCTTTCTGATTGGGCAATTTGCATTAAGACGTTAGACAAGGCCCACGTCACGCGCCACTCTCCCGAGGCTATAAATTGGTTGCCACGGATCCTCCTTGCGCAGAGTTAGACTGAAATAAGCAGTTGTTGCTTGGGTTCTGAGGAGGAGGTTGGGAGAGTCAAAAATGGCCGTGGGGGGCTTTGCCGTTGATGGGCCAACCAATGGCTTCGACGGCAAGATTACTCTCTCGGTTGTCATCACTTGCATCGTCGCTGCTTCCAGTGGACTCATTTTTGGATATGACATCGGAATTTCAGGTTTCATTCATTCTTTTCCTGTTTGTTCTGCTTTCTTCTCGATTTCTTTCCTTCTGTTTATGATCTCTTGAAATTAGTCATTTATCAATATAGTAAGCATGATATTTTTTTTTGGTAATATAATAAGCATGATTTTTGCTTCCAAAAGGGCCCACTTATTGCTTGATGTATTAGCTCTGTTGATCTGTTACGATGCCCTGAAATTCCAAGAAGAGGAACAGGGCAGCAACAGCAGAGGAAGAAGATATTTGTTTGGTTGTAACAACTAATTTTTTTGTTTTATTTGAGGTTTTCCATTCGTTTCTTCAGTGCCCTTTAATAATATTACTAAAGTAACCAAGAAAAGACAAATGAACCTGCTTTTTCAAAGCACCGAACTTTATCATGTACACTAATTCAACCTGCTACTTTGTGCATTTTTTCCTTTGTTTGAAAATGTCTTCCTCCACTGAATTTCTACCAGCCAAACACAAACCTAAAACTAAAGAAGAATGTCCGTTGTGGCTTCGCAAATGGTCATATAAGGCCAAAAGAACGTTTAGTGGTTTGCACTGGTCACTTATGTTAAGCCTCCTTTTTGGTTTTTGGTATGAATGTTAAGCCCCTTTTATTTGCGTTTCAAAGTTGCGATGACTATTGCTGATGGTTCCTAGAACAAAAAGTTTTATCTCTCTTTAACGATAGAAATTGATTGCAAATATATTTAATATAAAGTGTACTTTTCCCACTAAAAGTGGTGTCTCACCACATAAAAAAACTTGCAAAAGTTTTTTTATTTAATGAAAAAAATTAAGTTGACACAAATTTTTAAAAATTTATTAAATTTATTAATTTTATAATTTAATATATATTTAACTATTTAAATTATTTTAAATTAATATTTAATAAAATTTAATCTGTAAAAATAAAATTAACCTAATTTTTATTATTTGAAAATGTTGATGTCAAATTTCAGGCGGTGTCACTACGATGAGACCATTTCTTAAGAAATTCTTCCCAGCAATACTTACAAAGGCTGCAAGTGCCAAAACAAACATCTACTGTGTGTATGACAGTCAGCTGTTGACATTATTCACATCTTCGCTCTACCTAGCAGGGTTGGCGTCATCTCTTGCAGCCAGCCGAGTAACGGCGGCGTTGGGCAGGAGAAATACCATGATCTTCGGTGGCTGCACCTTCCTTGCAGGTGGTGCCATCAACGGGGGAGCTGAAAACATTGCTATGCTCATCGTGGGACGTATCTTGCTCGGCATTGGGGTCGGTTTCACCAATCAAGTGAGTCAACTCATATCAATAAGACAAGTACCAGCAACAAAAAAAAAAAAGACAAGTACTAGTAATTTATTTTTTTATAGGTACCAGACAATGGGGACGCTGGTTACTTGGATTAGGCTATATACAATTATATATATTTTTTTAATAAAAATAGCCCACTGTGTATTTTTTTTTTAAATGACAGGTCACGAAATATAAATTTATTAAATAATCATAAATTAATGCAGCTAATTAGATGTAATAGATTCCACACTTCAACAACACAGTAATCATGGATGGCATGTAAATTGCAAACATACTTATTATTTAGCAATGGAAAAAGACAACATGAAAAAGTGCACATGGTATTCTGCTTTTGATTCCCATAGCTAATTTTGAAAGTACCTTGTATGATGTTGGAAAAAAGGCTACTCCGGTGTACCTTTCGGAGATTGCTCCACCCAAATGGCGAGGCACGTTCAACACAGGCTTCCAATTCTTTATAGGAATAGGAGTGCTGTCTGCCAACTGCATAAACTATGGCACAGCCAAGCACACTTGGGGCTGGCGAGTCTCACTTGGCCTAGCCGTAGTGCCTGCAGCCTTGATGACAATTGGTGCCTTCCTTATATCTGATACCCCCAGCAGCTTAGTTGAACGTGGCAAAATAGACAATGCAAGACAAGCCCTTCGCAAAGTGAGAGGGTCCAAAACTGATGTGGAGCCTGAATTGGGAGAAATTATCAAATGGTCCGAACTCTCAAAAAATCTGCAGAAGGAGCCTTTTATCACCATTTTTGAGAGGCAATATCGACCTCACTTGGTCATGGCAATTGCTATTCCCTTTTTTCAGCAGGTTACTGGGATTAACATCGTTGCGTTTTATGCACCTAACCTCTTTCAGTCTGTGGGTTTTGGAAACGATGCAGCTTTGCTTTCGGCCATTATACTCGGAATGGTTAACATCTTGTCTATCCTAGTGTCCACCGCTGTCGTCGATCGATTTGGGCGAAGATTCCTCTTCATAGTGGGTGGCATTCAGATGCTCGTCTGTCAGGTAATTAACTATTCTACACACCTTGACATGGTTCTTCATTTTATAAAAATCAGGCAATTATGGATTGCAATAATGCAACGGTTATTAATTAATCCTAAGGCTGCGAATACCCAATTCCAATTAACGCCGTTGCTCTGATAGCCCAGATTATTAAACCTTAATGGGGTTGCGTAGGAGATGTGCTTAAATAATCTTGAGTGAAGCTCAAAACTTTGTAGGAGACCACTTTGCATATTAAGAAAATACGACCTTATACCAATTTGGGGTTACAGGTCTTCAGCTGTTGGCTGGCATTGTCCCTAATTGGATCCCCACGCTTCTGAGAGAGGCCACTTGAATTTAATCAATTAGCCAATGGAGTGGTGGCCCAATATTGGTCATGGCTACCAATTGATAACCACAAGGGAGGGGGTTTGAATTACAGAATTTTCACTTCTCCCTCACCCCGCTTCTCATCTCATTTAGGTGCTCTCTTGTTGGTAATAATGGGTGCTATGACACAAAAACACTTACAGTATAGTTTGACTCTTTCTGAATTTAGGATTGCTTCGTACATAATTCATGCTCGTAAGAGACAATTGAGTAATCAGTTAAGAAAATAATCAGTCTTGGATTACCAAAAAAGAGTTTAATCAATTAACCTATTTCGGAGCGGGCCAGAAATTGTAGACAAAAAGAACTAGTTGGTCACACGCATTGCCAGAACTGATTGCATACCTATAATAGCATTAGCAGCAATAATTTTTGTTACCATTAAATGTGCAGATTGCGGTGGCTATAGTGCTAGCAATAGGGAGTGGTGTTTCAGGAACAGAGCGAATGTCAAAGAGCAATTCTACACTGGTACTGGTTCTGTTGTGCATATATGCAGCTGGTTTTGGTTGGTCATGGGGCCCTCTGAGTTGGCTCATTCCCAGTGAAATTTTCCCCTTGAAGATCAGGCCCACTGGGCAAAGCATAAGCATAGCGGTGAACTTCGCAACCATATTTGTGTTATCCCAGACATTCTTGACGATGCTATGCCACTTCAAGTTCGGGGCTTTCTTGTTTTATGCGGGTTGGATTGCAGTGATGACCCTGTTTATCATACTTTTCTTGCCAGAGACCAAAGGGATTCCTTTGGAGTCAATGTACACAGTGTGGGAGAAACACTGGTACTGGCGCCGCTTTGTTGTTAGTAGACAACAAAACCAAAACCAGGAGGATCAATCTTCCATGACTCACACTAAAGGAAATTTTTGATGTTGGGTTTTGCATTTCATTCTCTTTATGAGCAAAATCCCTTTAACTTTGTGGAACAGGGTTATATTTAACTTACTTGATCATGTATTTTACAAGTTTGGACTCGAAATTACTTTTGGTTTTGTTCCTAAGCAGCAGTGGTGTCCGTTTTCATCAAAATTTATGATAGTATGACAATTCTTGTTAAAGTTTTATTATTTTTATAAATTAAATTTTATTAAATATTTATTTAAAAATTTAAATTATAAAATTATAAAATCTAACATATTTATTAATAAGTATTTAGTGTGAGTAAGTTTTTGGACATTATTTGGTTAACACCACCCTCAGGCTCCACATTGGTTTTATTTTTGGGTAGAAAACTTGGCTAACGGGACAGCTAAGCGTTCCCTGACCAAATTCGTAGGCCCAACCGAACAAATGAGATGGAATGCCAATCTGACGATCTAAATCGCGAAACAGACCGCCAACGAAATAAAATACAAGAACCTCACAAAACTAAGCTTTTAGATTATATAATATAAAATTTTTAAATAACATATTTATTAGATTTAATTTATTAGAATAGATGAAGGGATCCAAAACACAGCCCCTACAAACGAAGAAAAAGAATGTCAATCTTTCCAGCAATCTGACCACAAAACCATACTGTTCAAGAGAGTTTGATGGTAACAAGAAAAACTACTTTTTACAAATGGGCTTTGGGTCGTTTATTATTTTGGATCTCAAACAATAAAAATTTATTTATAAGAATAATTGAATTCCAACTTAATTTGGTATTTTTATGATTTTATATATTTGTGTAGATTTATATATATGAAAAATGGGCTGGATCAAGCCCTTGTTCGGGCCCAATTGTATGAATGCTGGATCCTGGATGCCACAAATCCAGAAGTATGAGGGTCACACCAGAAGGGTGCGTGAGGAAGTGGAGATGAGAGCGATGCGCTAACAAAGAGGGAGAAAAGGGTAGAGGGAAGAGGAAAAGATGAAATGGGGTTACCAAGTGTCTGCCTCTGAAAAAGAATTTACAGGGAAACTTGTCCTAAACTTAGTAATCGTTGGACCATAAAGGGCAATCTCTATAGAGTAGTAGCATATGATGGCCCTGAATTTGGTCAATCAAACGATTGGCAATTTGGATTCACCAATAGCTGCGGCGATTCATGGCATGCTCATAAAAATGAAGACTGCTTTCTGTTAGGATTGTAGCCTACGAGCGGGCGCCTTTGGGGAACAAATATCAACCCCTTTTTGGGTACAATTGAGATTACAGAACAAACCCCATTTTTTTTCAGTACTTAGTTATTAGAATTGTCTGTCCAGTTTATATTAAGAACTGGTCGTTAACATATTCAAGAAATGGAGTTTTAGTTTCAATTCACGTATTTTTAAATAAAATTTTGATTATTAATGAATATTATTGATGCCCCCGAGTACGAGAATATTGCATTATAAACACATAAAATTAAATAACTAGCATTTATTATTCATATTTTATAAAATATTATATAATTCTTGTACAGTAAAATCATTATTACTACATAAATTGGTGGTACAAATGGTAACACATCCGTCATAATTATTCAGGCAAGGACATTTGGCACAACATAAATACCTTCTATTACTGCAGATGGTTTAAAGAATTTTCAAAGGGTTGAGAAGAATTTGAAAATACAAGTTATATCTTGGCATTGATGATCGCGTAATGAGAGCATGCGGGATGTGCATTTCGTTTACTGAAGAAAAAGAAAATGGAAAAGAAAAAATGATGAAAATGAAGAATTGGTAATTCGTTCTGCAATTAAGTTCTTTTAACAAAATTTAGGAGGATTCAAATAAAAGCGTGCGGGAAGAGAAGTTGCTCTTTCACAATAACTACTAAAAATTGCACCACCAACCAGACAGTGGACTACTGCTCATGATCAAACTGATGTAGGCATGCAAATCCTGCACCGAAGAAGTGGGACCCTGATTCTCAGTGGTCATGATCATGCGCAAAATGGAAACCTATCCGACGTAACTTCTTGATCAAACCAAGTGAATAGTTTCAGTCATTCATTCTGTGTTGATCTTCAAACATGGTCCCTTTTACACGTACTCTTTTACATACCCTTAATTAAAACCTGTCCTTTACATGCCACAGCTGCAGCTACCAGAACAAAAACAAATTTAACTCTTCTGCAAATACTGTCATGATTCAATTTTAAGTTGAATTTTAACACTCTGCTTATATATATATATATATATATATATATATATATATATTTCAAATACTCTCGTCATTCATTTTTGATTGAAGAATAATCAGACAATATGCAAATGGAAACGTATTAATGTTTTGCTCATATTAGTTTGTAAAGTCGTTGATTTTTGTGGTTATATAAAATTTAATAATTTAAATTTTATAAAATAAGGATCGTGTAAAAATCATATTGTAAAAATGAAGTAACTGATATGCAAAAGCTTCACTGTAAGCAAATAAGCAACCAAATAGAAGTTTAAGGTATAGCGCTTTTGTAGACAAGCATGAAAATTGAAATCACTTATAAGATTGATAATTTAAGGGTACAACCTTTCAAGACACAAGTTAATTATAAAATTTATTGATGAACCTTTGTTTAAATTTTTAAAATAATTAATTTTTAATATGATATTCAAAATCTTTTTAACTAAGCATAATAATTCATGAATTAATATCAATGACAGATTCTTCTAAAAATTTAAATTATTCAGTAAAAATTTAATAGTAATTTTATAACTTCAACAAGCTTCTCATATAAAAGTTTTTTGAAATTGAAGAGTGGATAAATACATATTTAAGTGCACCAAATCTTATAATAAAACTTAACTTAGTTATTAATAAATGGGACATGAAGAATCAAACTTTAAATTATTTAATTATAAAAATTTTGATATGATGTAAAAAAAAGATTATATGTTTCTGTGGTGTGTTTACAAGGAGGATGTAATACAGTATCAAAATCAAACTTTTTTAAAAATTTAAGCCGGTAAATGAAAATTCAAAACTAATTTTATAACTCCAACCATAAACTTCTGCATAGTTCACGCTAAAATAAAATGGCTTGCAGGGCCTTCGGAATTCCTATTTCCAATTTTAATTTGGACAGAGGCTGCTTTGCAGGCAGTAGGTTGTACTGAAGAATTAATGCATGGACAATGGAGATGCAGACAAGTACACTGATACATTTAGTGATCATTAACAGAATAAATTAATGACAAGACCTTCACACGTAACGTATAAATTATCATTTTCAAGATGAACATATAGATTATTAGTTATCCTTATTCATTATGTGTAGTAGTGCTTCCAAACTAAAAGCACTTATCTAAATAAGCGCTTTTGGTGTGGAGGTAGCTAGTGATGGGAGGGCGTAGGAATACTACTCTGCAAAGGGTATGAATGTAAGCTACTACGGAAGAGTAGATTTCTGACAAGTTTCTTCTACTATGTGGGAAGTGATTGAAACTGGAGGAAAGAGAGAGAGGAACATAAATGAAGGGAAGGCAAGGTGGGTTGGGGGCATTTAACGGAAGAAACCTGCTAGTGAGTGTGACGAAGAAAGATGTCCTAGAAAGCAAGGGGTTGTTTCAAGTTGGTCATTGTTGAAGTCTGCATTTAAGTGAATTCAAGTTGGTTTAATGAAGGCAGGTGGACTAACTTGAAACTGAACCCTCCATCTCTCTCTCAATGCCTTTAATGGCCTGGTAGTTGGGACACTTATTCTTTCGGTTGGATTTCTTTCTTTTGATTTTTTTTTCTTGCCCCCATATTCCCATTTTTCTAAGCTATTTTCTATTCTTGTCTTTCTCTCTTGCTTTGGCCATATAGTAATTCTGTTTCCACTCTTCCATTACCCCACAGATTCTCAGTAACATACTTCATCTGCGGTTAAACACATTTAGAAAGAGTGATTAGTGGGATAACGGATTAAATGCAAAATTCGAGTTGCAGCATGACCAATTAATTAATCTCTTTTTAACTAGTTGATATGATAATTAAATCAATCTAGTTATTAGCTGTGAAGTCCATTTTAGGTCCCTCGTCAAATTTATTTATGATTGGTGACATTTGGCTAAGAACACACTTCAGCCCTAACCGGCCAAGCTTGACAAAGCAAGCCCCAACAATTCCCAAATCATTTTATTATCATATAAATTTAGAGGCTTTTGGCAAAATAATGTTACTAGCAAGTGATTTCTTGCATAATTATTATATAGGATTAATTAAAAATAATCTTATAATGTTTGATAAAATATTGTATAATACAATCAAATCGTATACATTTGACATTATTCTTTTCACAAGTCATGTCAAATATATATTTTTTTTAAATAAATCAATGTCTCCTAAAGTATCGCCAAATATTAATACTAATATATATTTTTTATTTTGTTTGAGATATTCTACTAAGTAAGAACACATATTATTTAAACTTTTTATTTTTACTTTTTTATGAAAACATTTGTTTCATGTTGTCATGTGATCAAAAACTTCGTTACAAATGATTTTATTTACATTTGATAATAAATGCTAACATATATGCGCATGTCAATTGAATGCACACTCTATATCAATGAGTAAGTGTAGTTTATTATATGTTAGAATACATTTAATAAATTGAAACTTATAAAAAATTTATATTAAATATTTAAATTATTAAGTGAATTATATAATTTAAATTGTAAAATTTAATATATTTAATTATTCACATTCATTTTATGAGTGTTTGTGCCTTAGATTTCATGAAACAAACTTTTTATCATTTTATATGGATATTTTAAATGAAAAGGTAGATCTAATTACATGAGATGTCATGCCAAACAATGATACAATACGATTCAATTACGGATAATTTTACTCTCATAACTACTTTGTCACATAGTCTATAAACTTACATATTTATAATCATTGATTAACCGAGAAGCTCCTACCTACACATCTAATTAATAATTATGAATACATGAGTGTTGATTTATGTGATAAAAGTGGTTAGAGAGTAGCACCACTCTTCAACTACATATATATACAGAGACACGCACGTACATGTTTTATTGTTAATTCGTTACATGCTTCAGTTGAATTAAACAACAACAACTCAACAGTTTTGAAGGGGACTCCAGCAAAATTGTCAAGTTCTTAGGACGAAGTGGGTATCCTTGGGCATGAAGTGCAGCTGATGGGAGAGGGAGAGGGAGAGAGGGGTTGTTCCAAAGATTTATTTAGGAGAGAGAGAGATGGGGGGATAATAAATTTCCGCTTATTTTTTTGGTAACTCATAGGACTTGGGTTGATTTAATGGCTGAGGGGTGTTGAGAGCTTTTAAAGCTTGCTTCTTGAGTGTTTAATACAATAGGTCATCCATGGATGTGGTTCGTTTTAATGGCTGAAGAGGGTGTTGAGAGCTTTAAAGTTTTTAGTTTTTTGAGTGACCCAATTGGGGAAGTTGGAGTTATTATTTACATTAAAGAACCATTGGCATTCAAGACCTTCCTTCAACTGTATACAGACTACTAACATTAATGACCCATCCCCATACCCTCTCCTTCTCCCCTTCTCACCGCCTTTCATAAGTACCAAATACTAATCAACCCAATTCTTTGGCTTTCAGCTTGGCTTTGATTTGAAGCCAAATTCCTCTTCTTATTACATGCTTCTATTTGTGCTAGATACTTTGGGGTGGAGTTATTTTGTGTCACCCTTTAGAGTGTGAAAGGCAAAGGGATTAGAAATTTGACATTAGAGGTTGGGTAGAATTTCACGTCTAGGCTTTAAGTGCAGGCTTGGAGCTGTGTAGTTATAAAGAGGAGCCAACTTAGAAAGGCACGTCATGCATAGGTGGGCAGGGGTCCTTTCATTTCATTTATTTCAACCTTCAATCTTTTGTCCCTATTAGATTCTGCTTTGCAGTTATAGTCCAACTCCATCCTATATAACCACCTCTAACTTATTTGACATTTGGTCACGGATACACACGCACACAACAGGGGTGGAAGAGAGAGCCAGAAAGGGAGGTCGGGAGGGAAGAAAAGGGTTGATACTTGAAACCTAATCCTCGGATTGAGGAAGCAATGGTCTCCTTTCACAAAGGGCTGGCCGAGAGTGCAACAGCTGCTGTGCCTGCAGAATTTGAAGCTTCATCAAAGAAGAGAAAGTGGGAGGAGCCACTTGTTGAAGAATTATTCAAGGATCATACCAAAGCAGAGAAAAGAAAATCCATCTTTGACATAGAGCTTCACCTTGACACCCCATTACCTTCTGATGAATGGCAACAATGCCTCAGTATTCAGGTAATACATTTAACCTTGTTGAAAAGCTACAGCCATATATTATTAATGTTATAAAGCTAAGGTAATTTGATGTTCTTTATGCAGTCAGGGAAAATACAACTCTGTAAGACAAGGATGAATAGGAAAACACCAGAAGAACCGAAGAGAAGCCCGGAGGCACCGTCTTCTGGTCACATGAGCTTAGACCTTGAACTGAACTTAACATGTGAGTCCGTGAAGAAAAAAGGAGACAATTATGATTCCAATGCTGAGAAGAGTTCCTCCGCAAGTTTTGGTGATCATCATGATCTGTTTATTGAATCAAGCAAGAATAGGAAGGATTCATCAGGAGGTTTAACTCGTTCACCATCATGGTTGTCGTTCGAGAAAGATCACAAAGAGATGGTTGCAACTGTTTGCATGCGGTGCCACATGTTGGTAATGCTATGCAAGTCATCCCCCGCCTGCCCCAACTGCAAATTCATGCATCCACCAGACCAAAACCCTTCAACTTTTCTGAAGAGAAGGTGCAGCCTCTCGTGCTAGTTACAGATGAGAAGATCAATACTGTTTGATGATTTGCAGCTCTACAATAACGTGGTTCAAGCCTACGTTATCTGTTTATTTTCCTCATGAATAGCCTAAGTTTCTTAATGTAGCTAAAAGTTCAAATCAGAGGGGACGATGGTTACTTTACCTCTACTGAAAATTTGACTGTTAAAAGTTCTGAGTGAGAGTGAATGACTGATAAGAAACTAACCTAGTAGGAGTATATAATTTGTATCTATATATGAGTGTTCTTGATCATCCAAAATTTATCCAAGTTACGTTGCTGAAAAAAGTAGAAGTTGGGGTAGATTCTTTCAACATTTGAAACTAGCGATACCACGTTACTGGTTCATGAACCTTCAATCACAAAACAGATTGTTTCTTCACATTGCACCAAAATATATCTATTGTGATTTTCAACACCACTCTGCAATGTTGCAGGTTAACTGGTCTTGAATCATGTGATCGCGTCCTTTCGGGGACATCCGATAAAATTGGAATGAATCATGTAAGCTCATCTGTCCGTAAATTGGGTTATCCATGTATGCTAAAGTAATATCTGTAATCTCGGTTAAGAAATGCAGGAGTACTAAATTGAATAACACATAATACTGCAAAACAAAGTTACCTAGAATTCTCGTAGCAGCAAATAAATTTAGGATTTTTTTTTTCTAATATTGAAAATGTTACAATATAAAAATTAAATTCAGAAAAAAATAATAAAATTGAATTTTACCAATTACGTCAGAGTCAAATCCCCAAATAAATTCAAAGTTGAATATCTGGTAATCCTCCCATCTAAGATGAACTAATTTAATGACTAAGAAGGTCACTTCACCCCAAAGGCGTAAACAAATTACAATGACAGCGCCTGTGAGCCGTAGCTCACATGGCATCAGTGATGCACTCCCACGAACCCCGACTTAGGTTCGATTCCCCTGATCCTACACAAAGCCTCCGGGCTCCCACTATCACCAAAAACAAAAATTACAATGACAGCAGATAAAGATCTGCAACATGGCAATTGTATTAATTAGCTTACGCCTGTTGCACATTTCCGTTCACATTAAATGCACATTGGACGTTAAAGTGTAGCCTTATGCTCATTTAGGTTTCATGCTCAATAAATTCAAAGCAAGGGGGTAGAGATAGGGAAGTGCTCATAATCTGTTAAACTTCACATAGTCTGAACCAAAAAAAAGGTAATTTTCTGAGGTTTACAATCCACAAACTCCTTTTGGATGCTGGAACCCGACAAGTCAGCTGCATTTATGGAATGCCTCACTGTCTGCGATCTGTCAAGACCAGGAAAAAATTTATATCACAGTCTGGCATTTTCATCTGTAGCTGTATTTCCTTTGGCAGAAGGTAATTCGAAGCAAATATGGCTTGCAACGGCTGGGATGTTGATATTACAGGGTTATGCCACATCTCTTGATTTCGTTTGTTTAACTTCGGGCGATAATTCTTGTATCACTTTCTATCAGTATTTGTGTAGAAAATATTTCTTTCTCAATTGGATTTAATTGATTTTACGGTCTTTTGACCTTCGGCCATTCTCTATAAAGGCGCTGATAGCTTTCAGGGCTTTTGGCTAGGATTCTAAACCATGCCATGAGGGTAATATGTCCGATGGCCAAAGTGGCGAGGGTAATATGCCACGTCCATACTGCTAACTATCAAAAAGCATGTTATGCAGTTAGTGGCAAAAATTCCAGCATACAACAATTGCACAATACAATTAGAATCCAGCTCCTCAAAGTGCACTTCTGAAACCATTTGTGAGAAGTTTAATAATAAAATCTTCAGACAGCAAAGATCATGGTAATTTATTGATTCATTGACCATAGTGAAGCCAAACACCACTATGCACATAACCAACTAAATAGCAATATGTAACAATTCACTGGTCCTTTTTTGTACATATGTTCAGATACCAAATGGAAACTAATCAAGGATGTTGGTAACCAACAATTATAAGTCTGGAAATTTTGCACAACATCATATTTCTTGGGCTTCCTTCAAAGCATGTTGAAAACTAATGAAGGATGGTCGGCAACCAACAATTATAAGTCTGGAAATTTGCACAACATCATATTTGTTAGGCTTCCTTCAAAGTATGGTACAATCGCCTGACAATGACAGTCGACGATGCTGAGGCATCGTCTAAAAAATATAATCTAAGTTTCCTGAGAATCCACATTTGAAATAAGTGAATTGATGCTCCCTGGATTCCAGGTTAAACTTCCCAAACTGTCTCTCCGGAATAGCCTAAACTAGACCAAGGCTTGCAGATGCACTTACCTGGAAATGAATAAACTGAGCCCAAGTAAGGACAAGTTTTTAAGATTCATTCAATCTTATTGCAAAAATGCCGGGTGAAAACACAGCACATACAAGAGAAAATCAATAATCAACTTGAGATGCTAATATACATTTTAGGAAACATTTTGTTGAGCCGTGGTAGCTCTCTGATTGGGATGTTCGATTTAACACAAGAAATACATTCATAACTTAGCATGGTGCATGGAACCAGTCCTTTGCTCCCTATACCCACATAAATATAAAGGTCTCAGAATAGCAGGTGAAGCAAGATCAAGAACATGTTAGACTACCAAGATTGGGCGGGTAACAATCAAACTACAATATAAGATTCCATGAAAGTTGAATAATTTGATGATTCAAAACATAACGATTATGATGTTAATAGATAAACTGACAATAATAACCATTATTGTAATTTATATATCAATTTCAAGTGCAGCTCACAAGCAGGTAACTAGAGTTGCAAGGGCGCATACAAAAACACATTACCTACTACAAAAGCTCTTGATTGGAAACTCAAATTGAAATAGGCAAAATATCAACAATCCCTAAAAGAATAGAAAATTGGAGGTTGATATTGTCCTATCACTTGTTCAGAATACATGATAATCCCTACTTTTCATAAAGCAAATTATCACTGACCTCTGATGTTGTCTTACTCCTATTTCTAGTTTTTAGGCTGTCAATAAATCTAAAAAATGAAGACGGAAGGGAACTTATGTGTTAGCATCTCTTGTATTTTGTTAGAGATATAAAATTATTGTCGAATATGCAATTAAAAACTTAAGTTTTTAGGAGAGTTGATTCTTGACATGGTATTATAACCTCTATGACTAAGTGGTTAAGAATTTAATCCTTGCCACCTCCATTCTTCAAAAATAAAAATTGAATTTCAATATAAGGTTTGATAGGCCTATGCATTGTCTCAACTTTCAGCCCATATGGCTTTTATGTAAGGGAGCAAATTAGAGATAAAAAATAATTTTGAATTAACACTTAATAGCTTAAGTTTTTAGGAGAATTTGTTATCGACATATTTGAGGGAAATATTTCCTTACAATACCTAAAGTAAACAAAAAGCTTAGTACTCTAGGGGAGAAATACCAAGTAATACATTTAAAGAATTGTAAGGAAGAATGAAAGTCAAGCTATGCCTAGCTTTTTCCCTGAAAGTAATTGCTATTAAATCCATCTCAGTTATTGTATAAATATTAAACCACTCAATTCATCCTCTCATTTTTGTTTCTCTCTTTATAAATAGGAATCCAAACTGCTGTAAAATTCTTTATACAGAAGGCATGAAGAATGGTGTCCTTTACAAAGACTACACACATAGTAATATACTTGACGCCAGAGAGCCACTTCATAGCACTCAAAGAATACACAATTTCAATAGAATACCTTCGCAGCTAATATGTAATAAAGACTAGAATCTAATGCAAACTTCTATGAGAATAAGTGATACCTTAGAGACCATAAAAGCATCCCCATCACTTTCCACTCCACTGAAATTGGATTCTATTGTGCCTTTTTCACATTCATTGGTAAGAACCTAGCATAAAATAAACACAAATCAGTGCTGTACCTCTCTAGCTTCCTAACCTGCCCGTTTGACAAACTCATCAGTCCACAACAATATTAGGATGTCCACCACCAATTTTCACCCTAGAACGAAATCGGTTGCTGTCATTGTCCATGAAAAATCAGTTGATCTCCAACAGACCAAACAAATCGCTAATACTACTTTATTAAGAATCAAAAGTGTGTGTCTATGTGTAGATTACTAAGATTAAACCGAGAAAACATGCCCACATATGATAAGATAGATGAATTGACAAGTAGATTACGGGTGGGCATTGGGTGGGGTGGTTTGGGTTGGGGCAAAATTTCTTCAATCCGGTTGAACTCAATCCCTTATTTAGTTGGTCCAACTTCAGCCAAAATAATCCTTCAAATCAAGATTTTTGAGTTGTAATAGCTCGGTTTCATTTGTGTGAATTAGTTCGGGTTAGGATGGGTCTAAGAGTAGAGACCTGGGGACGGCTAGACGTGAGGTGAGCAGGGGCAAGCCGATTAGGTTCAGTCGACTATTGAGGACTCAAAGTCTCAAAGTGTGATGATTAGACGAGAGAGGAATCGAGACGGCTCAAATGAGGTGGAGGGAAGTGGGAGGGGGGTCGGCGTCGACTGTTGGAGATGATAAGACAACAGATGAGACTCGTCGCTCACGAGAGAGAGAGTCGAGGGACAAGGAAGGACCGAGGAGTGGCATTGGAGTCGTGGAAGGGGTGAGCCGATTAGGTTCAGTCGACTATTGAGGACTCAAAGTCTCGAAGTGTGATGATTAGACGAGAGAGGAATCGAGACGGCTCAAATGAGGTGGAGGGAAGTGGGAGGGGGGTCGGCGTCGACTGTTGGAGATGATAAGACAACAGACAAGATTCGTCGCTCACGAGAGAGAGAGTCGAGGGACAAGGAAGGACCGAGGAGTGGCATTGGAGTCGTGGAGCTGCTTGGGAAAGATTTAGGGCAAGTTACGAAACGGCGTTGTTTTGTAGCATCACAAAAAAAACATATTATTTACAAAACAATGTTTTGTAACAGCAGAATATATATATATATATATATAAAATTTTTGTTGGGTTACCGCGACAACCCAATGGTAAAGGGGCACAAATCCAGCTCCACTCAATTTACCCTATCTTAAACCAAAATATTACATTATATTTATTTGACCCCATCTTAATCCAGTCCAAATTTTTTTTTTTACGTTTTGAGACAGGTTCAAACGGTTTAAGGCAGGTTCAAAATATTTGACCCGAGCCGATGCCTACCCCTAAAGTAGACACACAATCATTTATATGTTTAACAAAGATCTTCACCTACAACTACTGCCATGCCAGCTGCTCCCTAATATCTGAGGAAAAAAATCTGTAAGTGGAAATACCAAGAACTTACGCAAATTGAAAAATCTATACTTACATCTTGGGAGAGTATTTTTTTTTTTCTTCCCCAGATTATCCGTACAAGAAAGTGACAATTGAGTATAAATCTAAAACTTAATTCTAATCTTTTAAGCGTAAAGCATCTAATGAGCCTCCAAGTATTAAACTACGTTTCGAATGGTTCCCTATTAAGAAAGCTTGGTCCCCATTAAATTTAGTTTTCAAATGAAAAATCCTGTAAATATGAATACGAGAACCACCCTACAAAAATGACATTTTTATTCAGTAAAACATGAATTTCCATTTAGTTCACCCCAAAACACATCCACAACTGTTTGTTCATTCCTAAAATTTTGCTGTCCGGAAACCAGAACCGCTATCAACAATGGCGGACCTTAGAGCAAATTCTTGAGGGCCAAAGTTAAATTTTACCTTATATCAAATTCAAAAAAAAAAAAAATTCTCAAAACATTATTTTTGGAGGGGTCATGGCCCCCTCTAAAGCATGAGAAGGTCCGCCACTGGCTATCAACACAAAACTCAAAACTGAACCGTCTTTTGTGTCTACTTTACCACCAAATTACTGTTTAGCATGCAATAACGCATGGACAAAAGGAGTGACTATTAAAATATCAAGAATTGTGCGAGCTTATATAAACTACAAAGAGACAAAAGAAAGAACAGCCACCATTTGAAGTTGAGTATATGGAGGAGCTGTAAGCCGCCCTTCAGATCTGACGGACACAGCCGGATTAGTTTCACAGCCCATCACTGGTTTAGTAGAACGAAGAGTAAACTTCACTTTGCATTCGTAGATTTTGGCTTCTTTGAAATCCATTTGAATCCCCAGATTGCAGTGAATCGCGTTAAAGTACAACTCTTCAGATGGAGAAAAGCAGATCCGGGCGAAGTAGTTTTGCCCGGAAATGGAGAGGACGCGAGAAGGCATAAGGTTTTGCGGATCAAAGGCAAATAGTAATCCCCAATTTCAATTCTGTCAGCTACAGTCAAATGAAGAAATATTATTCAAACTTCAAAGAGTGAACGACCACAACGTTTAGGGCAGAAGTGCGGTGCGTTGCCTTGCCCGGGAACGTGAGCGAATGCTTTTGCAACGTAACGGCTTGCCCCGCCAGTTAGTATAATTTAACTCCGTTTCGAGTCATTCGGCTGTGTCGTGGCACTCTGCCTTCCTCCCCCCTTTTTTCTCTCTGAAAGCTCTTCGTAGAATGCAAAAGTAGGAAGCGAGGGAACAGTTAGAGAGGGCAGAAAGCCTGCAGACGATATGGAAAACACTTCCTTTTGCTGCCTCCAACCCCAAAATGAAAGTTCCTGAGGGTTACTTGTCATACTAATTTTATAGTATGAGATCACCACCAAGGGTGATTAACAACGAAATCTTGAGAAAGTTATAGCTATCTGCTGCAATAATTGAATGCTTTATCATAGGAGGTAACCAGCCACGACGAGTAACATGCTAAAGGAAGATAGATGCTACAGTTGGTGATCGCATAGCGCTGTGAATTTGAATCTCAATGGTAATGAACTAGAGTGTTTTAAAACCTACAAAAGTTGCACAACAGGGGCTCAAAAGGTACAGATGCCATTTTCAGTATCAGAATAGTTCGTTGATCAGGTAAAGGACCTCTACAGAGAAATGACCAAATTTTAATGATCTGATGAGTTGGGAAAACTCTGGGTATAAACTATGTTTTGACTATTTTCAACAACTATCTAGGCAACAGCTGTGTAGAGGCTGCTACATTCCAGGGTTCTTGGCTAGGATTCTGAATTTTGCCATGAGGGCAATATGGTCCGATGACCAAACAGCTGAGGGAAAAGGACCGGCATCATCCGGAATCTCCAATAGACCTTCAACCTCTAGTTTGTCCGCTATTAAAATTCAATTTATGTAGTTAGTGGCAAAACTACTTCAGCATGGAACAATAAAATCAGAAACTTTGCAAAAGGATACGACAACAACACACAAAACTTTGCAAAAGGATAAGTATGATAAATACCACTGTTATTTTAAGGAGTTATATTGTAACATCAAACAGAAACTTCTTAGAATCTGAAAAGTATGACAACCTCTCCTTTATTTTTCCAAGTTCAAGACGAACGAACTTGGAGAAACTGGATATCAAAGGCATGCAACGGATTCATTATATTGCTCTGGATAAAAGACTTCATTCATAAGTTTTGCTAGCTACACTGGTTATGATATTTGAATTTGATCCGTAACAGTCATACATGTAACTAATTATAAGCATTGCATCATTACATAAAATAATCTACCACTTCCATTACTTTCTGGCAGGAGTGGGGTTAAGGTTGTTTCAATATGCCTCACAAGAAACAGTTTCAATTGCGATGTCATGATTTTGGGAGTCAGTAAAAAGGAAAAAAAAAAAAAAAACAGTTGAAAACAGAAGAACTGCCAACTTGCCAAGTTATTTGACAAAGTAACCAAAAGTCCTATTGGGTAAAATTATCTAGCTATTTTATAGTGAATAGCAAAACCAAATACCTTTCGGAAAAACTGATGGATGAGTTAATATGCTTGTAATGAGAAGCCATAATCTACTAAGCCATCCAATCTCAATCAAGTGAAGAAGACAATCGGCACCACGTATGATTAGCCCTAACATACTTTGAAATACAAAATCATATTTATGGTTCATACTTTATTTTGTATTTCATTTTCGTGTCCTACTTTAAAGTACTAATTACTAAGTAAAGCACCTGATGCTCAGAATGAAGTCAAACTTTCTTCCCTGAAATTCATGCAGAAATTATTTAGAAAAAAATTGTGATGAAGCCTAACGAACAAGAAATAGCAAGATTCCCTTATCTAATTTGTGGAAAATATCAAGATATACTTTTAAAAATAAAGGTGTTTCTTTAGGTTTATTTGGTTTCTGTCCACCAACAATTATAATTAAAACTTTCCCCAGTCTAAGCCATTTCACTTGATATCAATCTTAGGAACAGAGTAGAAATCCCCAACAATAAACAGAATCTTTTTTAATAGCAAATATTTCAATTGTTCAAGTCCCATATGAAGTAAATCATGGCAAGATCAAACAGAAACTTCTTGAATTTTGAAACACAACATAGTGAGAAATCTCTACATTGTTTCATCAAGCCCATTCATGTGAAGACGTTCAAAATCATCAACATTCAACAATTGGCCTAAATCCCAATTAATAACTACAGATATACTTTATGTGGTGCTTCATGTTGCATCCTAGTTTAAACTACTAAATAAAGCACATAATGCTCAAAATCATGTCAGAGTTTCATCCCCAAAATTTAAATGAAAAATTTGATTAATGATTACAAGTATCAGGGATAAAAAAATTAAAAATAAAAAAGAGGAAGTTTTACGAAGCCATGCTTACTTATCAATTCATATTGAACGCAAATTTCCAACACTTCTGAAAAAAAGCTATCTCATGTCACAAAGGCAACAAGAGCACAAATCAGCTTTGACATTGCACTACAGAGGCTTCTGTTTGCATTAATTCTTCTCTCTAATTGTTCCACAACACTTAGCTACCAATAGCATCATGACACATGCTAGCAACTAATTCCAAGGCCCAATCTATGAGTAGCCATGTGCAATAAACTATGATGGATGCAAAACAAGAAGGTAGTGGTATGCTTAACTTGCAGTAACAACACACAATAATGGCTGATATGCTAACATCTTTCTGCAAAGTTTCCAATATGATAGTTTAGTGACTTGACACAAGACGAAAGGTGGGATAAAAACAAATTAATTTCTAAAACAAAGAGCACTCATGCCATCATCCAGTTGACATGTCATAGAGAACAACAATTCACGCCAGTTGCTAACACTCTACAATTTGCCTCCCCCCAAGAGGAAGAGATACAATGTTAAAGATAAAAGAAGTGGCAAATAAAATTCAACAAAAATTGAAGTTGAGAACTAGAGTAAGAACTGATACCTGTAAAGAAAATATAATCTAAGGTTCCTGAAAATCGTGATGTTGAGTTAGTGAACTTAGGCTCCCTGGTTTTTGCATCAAACTTGCTCCTATCTCTACTACCCTCAGTTGTATTCAGTAGACCAAATGATGCATAAGCACTTGCCTGGAAGCGATAGCACCACTGACCATAGGTAAGCAAACGTATCCACTGAAGAATAAGCTTATCATAAATATGCTAAGTGAAAACACAAGGCTCACCAGAGAAAATGGATGAACAAGCTTGAGACACTGATATAAACGATATTTATCAACACTTTTGTCTTGTTCAGTATGTTTTAATGTGGCTGAAGCTATAAATGTGTAGGGAGCACTGCAATGTATCATCATCAACATCATAATTAATAATAATATTGACAATAATATAATAATTTAGTAACAGTACAAAAAATGCAAGTTGTAACATATCAGGCCAGAAAGGTGTAAACTCAGTGTCTGGTATAACTCTTTGCACGCCAAGAAGATATGGTGACAAAGCATATGAAGCTATTCAATCCATTGTTAAACATTGAAATAAGCTATAAAAATATGCTCTTAAAAAATCATGGAGTGAACTTCTTAGGTTACTTTTATTTGCCTCAAGCAGCAAATACAAAGTTTACCCCCTTGTGGTCATTTTACTAGACACTAACCTTTCAGGAAGAGAGTTGAAATCACCGCAAATCAATAAGGGAATTTCTGGATTCAGAATTTTCTCCAGTTCATTGATAAGGCTAACAACCTTAACAGAGAAAAGAATGGGAAAAAACCGAAGGAGTCATAATAGTTATACAAAAAAGTATTAATAAAGGGCTATAGGGATGAATCTCTTGGGCAGCACCTGAAATAATTTGACATCTGAGAGTTCTGGATTTGAACATATGTGGGTATTTACCTAGGTTGAAAGGAAAAGCATATAGTCAGCCCTATCCAAGGATTGAAATAAGAAAGTAAGAAATAACATCTATACACTACCACACAAATTCTAGATTGGAAGGTATTATAATTGCATCCATTTTCCAGTGTTTCCAAAATGACGATGAGAGCAACATTATCCTGAAAGAGAAAAATATAATGCTGTAATACAAGACAACAAAAAGGGGACCCCAGTGTAGTACATAGTGGTATGATCCGTTGAAATTAATAATTACAGATATGAAGAAACTTCAAATAATTGAATGCATTGCTTAATTTTCAGTCCAACATCTGGGAAAAGGTTTTCTGAGTCAGACCAATGCCACTCACTAGGATATAGCTACAATACTGACGAGACCAAAACAATTACAGCACTGTATAATGCCATATGTCATTTCTTCCAAAAAATCAGCTTCTTATCCACTTGTGCTAATGACTGCATCTTCAACTAAAAGGCAAATTAAAGATAAACCACCTTTGGTTTGGTTCAAGGACTTCCCTCTTTGCCCACTCATAAGTTAAAGTAGTGTCACTTTGTCCACCTGTGTCTTGTTCATTACACACATGACATAATTCAAATCACCCACCTCCATTGCATTCCCCTCACTGTTTTTCCATTCACATTAACATAAAAGAGTAAAAATTTCTGTCAAGAAAATAAAAAGAATTAGCAGAATTGCATGTGATGGAGATATAAACAACCAAACCATGGGCAGGCAAGGTAAGGTGGACAAACCCTTAAGCACAGATGGGTTATCTGTTATTTACATAAAAGCAAATCTCTAGTAAGGCAAATGAGTTGAATGAGGGCAAAATAATATTTGGCTTTCACGTTCAATCAATCAGACTGCAGAAATGTATATAATATACAAATAGCCGATCAGAAAATACAAGGGTTGGGAAAAAGAGAACTTCTAATGAATTTTTCCGGATTACTTTTCAAAAAACCCAAGTAATGTCTTAGAAGAGTCAGAAGCAGCAGTTAGAGCACATATGACTTGTGAACTAGAGCAAAGACTGACAATTAGATGTATAATTGCTGAGAAGAGACAATGGGAGATAAGACAAAGGATTGAGAAAGAAGAGAGCGAGGGGAATATGGTATTGAAGACTGTATCCCTTCTTTTACAAAATTTAACCCATCCTCTTCCTTAGTTAAGCTAGCAACAGAATAAGAACAGCATGTGAAGCATTTTCATAGAGGTGCTCCTTCCAGCAGGATTCTGACTCCAGATGCACTCATAAGTCAGCTCCCATTCTCAAATACATATGACAATGAAAGAGATTAAATGGAGTGATCAAAAGAGCCTCTAACAAAACTACCTTTGTGTAACGAATGCGAGTGTCATCCCTTAGCTCAGGTGGCTGCAGCTCAACCACAAGTGATATTTTCTTATCGAATTCAACCTAAAACACAAAAGAAAAAATTGAACTCTAGCAGCATGGAAGACTATCCAAACCAGCTAGAGCTTGTTACCTCATATATTGATTTTTCTTTAAACAGATCATGTCGATAAAAAGTTGCACACCCATCAGTTATATACTGCTTTGCGTAAGAGTAAACCTGCAAATCATTCAAAAAATTTCATGTTGCAGACAACATATACTGGAGTAACAAGTCATGATATGTTATTTAAATTTTCCGTGTTTACCAGAAGGGAGGATGCATATCCAACAGAATATGTATGACTAGATGCTCCATCTAACTTTCAGCTGATGTTAACAAGATCTAAGATCTTCATATCCTACCTTGTCTTTGTTCATGGTAAACTTATCCACTATACATCCTTATCTGCTATTCTCCCTCTCCCAGTGCCCTTCCCACTCTCTCTCTCTCTCTCTCTCTCTCTCTCTCTCTCTCTCTCACACACACACACACACACACACAAACAGACACACTTTCCCCAAAGCTGAATATGGAAATCCAAACTTTCTTTATTGATGATAAAAACACAACATTTAGAATTATATAGCATAAAAAGCAAAAAATAGAACAATGAAAAGCAGTATTCATCCACCACAGCAAAATGAAAATAACTTATCTGTTTCATTAAATCAGCTGTAACTTCTTAATCTGTAATCTTATTGTCATTTCGGATGATTTATGCAAAATTTTAAAAAAGATTACACATTTGACCATAATGCAAATCAAGCCTGTTAGAGATATAAAAACTAATCTTGGATTTGCACCTAAAGCATAGAGATAATTAATTTTTGACATGGTATCAGAGTTTTTATAATCAAGTGGTCAAAAGTTCAATCTTTAGTGACCTCATTCTTTAAAAAATTAAATTGGATCTTGAAACAGTTTGGTAAGCTTAGGCTTAGTTCCCACTTCAATTCCAAAGGACTTTCGTATGAGAGGCATGTTAAAAATATAAAAACCATTCTTGGATCTGCACGTAATAGCTTAAGCTATTGAAATAATTGGTTCTTGACAAAGCCATTCTTCCTCATTGCTCTTGCTAAACTTGTACCCAATGTCCAATGAACTATCTTTGTACTTATTCTGGTTTATCTCTCAGAGTTATTGAAAATACCTTATGCATGAGAGACACTTCTTACAGTCTTATTAGACATGTAAGAAGTTGGATGGTAAATTTATGCACTACAAGTTTTTGGATGTTGATCACTATTAATTTGTTTGACAAGGTCAACATTTCACATGATCTAACAGTACCAAACTCCCACAAACCCCTACTCAGATTTCCGTGCCATTTCCATCCATAAGGGTTACCAACCAATAAATTTATTACATCTTCATCTTATGTATTGAGTACTTTTGGCAAAATTTGATGATGAGAGTGAATCATTGTCAGCACCCACTCATGATTAACTAATACCTTGTTACTTCTTTCCTTGTATATGACCAAGTATCCACGTTTCTTCATCTCAGGTTCAAAAAAATGTTCAAAATGGTCACTTTGTACCTGCAAAGAAGACCAAGAAATTAAGTCAAGGTGCCAGGACCAGCAGGTATTGATAACGCTGAAATTCAGCAAAAAGCTTCCACAAAACACAGGTATCGAGACAAAGTATTCACCTCCTGAAGACAAATTATATCTGCATTATATCCAGTTATCTCCTTAAGCAGATTTTGGCGACGGAATTCCCATATAAGAGCCCATTCTGGGCAGTAGTCATACATTCCATAAGCGTACATGTCAGCCAGGATGTTGTAGGAGAGAATGCTAAAGGCAATTCCATCTGGAGATTTATCGTGATACTGAATTTTGACCATACAGCGAGGACAAGCAGCAGGAAATTCAATTACAGGATTTGTCACAATGACATGTTGTTGAGACAAAGCAGTACATCTTGAACGGTGAACAGCTTCACATTCAAGCATCAAACGTGATCCAAGATTATCTGCTTTTGGTATATAATTTTTTGAACAACTCACCATATACCATTCTTTTCCTTCTTCCACTATTGTTGTTGTCCTGTCAATTATAGAGCCACTACCAAAGTCTGGCCAAGAGCCACAACTTCTAAGCTTTCTGACTGCTTGTTTATCATCATCTGAAGTCTTTCTGAATTTCTCACTTTCAGCATGACGCTCAAGATGTGATTTCCATGAATTTAGGAAGCATTCACTTGAGCAATGATAACTTTCTTTGTCTGGAATGTTCAATTGCACACAAGAAGTACACTGCAAAATTGCCAACTTAGCAGGATGGATAGAACAGGTCTCTCGCTCTCTATACCTGAAGACACGGATTTTTCAAAATTTTAAGCAAGATCATAGACAATCTATACAGCCGGCTAATGGGCAGGCAATTGAAATACTTCATTACACAAATTTTTCAGTACCTTCATTATATGACAAATATCATGATTAGTATTAAACAAGAAAATATTAAAAGAAAAACTTCATTAGAGTGACAATAATAAGAGATTAAGAATCATTATAGCTAAATAATTATTTCAACAACCAACTATTCACAGATAACTAGATTAATAGGGCATGCCCAAAGGCATCTTACCAAAGTCTCTTGATAGGAATCTCAAATCGAATAGAAAGAACAAGTGAAGTTTTCATTATGCTATTAAATGCTCAAAATACACAACAAATCCTATGCTCCTTAAATCAAATGTCATTACTACTTACCATTGCCGTTGACTTACTCCTATTTCTAGGTGAGAAAGCATAGTCATCTCTAATTTTCTCGCGTCCTCCATCCCCTCATTTCCCACACGCACACAAGAAACAAAACAAATTTACAAAACACAAAAACGGTGATAGAAAAACCACTTTTGAAACAAGATAGATATCAGCATCACTTTTCATTAAAAAAATAATAATAAAACTACTAATAAAGTTGATGGTTAGCATATCCTAAATAGCTAGAGTGAAAATAATGGCAAAAAATAAACAACTTAAGAGTGGCATGACGTATAGTCTCGTTATACCCTTTTTCTTTTCCTGAAAGCAGGACTGTTATGTCTATCTTGATCTGATAGTGAATATGTAATCTGCCCCTTTATGGGGATTATTATAAATAAGGGTCAATTTAGCATGAAATTTATGCTTAAGGAACAGTTCACCACTCATGTCGTTTATTGAGTTCATGAATGATTAATTAACCACTCTTGAACTCAATTAACCACCTAGGCGATTAGTTGGTCCTTTTCTGCACAAATAGTATAAATGGGTCCCTTATTATGATAATTCCTTGTATTTAATCTTTTCTCTCACAATTAATTTGCAGTGTATAACGCAGCTGGAAATTCAACCTGCATTCTATTTTGCTACTTTTCCATCGGTCACAGAACACAGCCTCAAAAAAAAAAAAAAAAAAAAATCCACGCATTGCCATTTAAAAAATAATGATTTAGACTGCAAGTTATATTTTCTGTGGTACATATTACGCCTCTTTACAAAGAGTTATAGGTTATATAAGATACAACTAGTATTTAGGGATAACAATTTATTCACACATAAATTACGCACCAAATCAGCCCAAGAAGAATGTAAAGTGTTTGTTTGCTTTGGAGCTCTGCTATCTTATAAACCAGAACACCTGTCGACACAACATGCTAAACTGAACTTTCTTCTTATGTTTGATCGGTCAAGAAAATACTGAGCATGCCTAGAGAAAGGCCTACTGATTAAGGATAAAGAATCATGCACTTCGGTACAAACTACCAAGAATTGAAAGAAGAATTACCATTTACAATTGATAGACACGAGTTCAAGTATGTGTTTAGGAATTTCAGCTACAATCGGCCCTTCTGGTCTGACTGACACATTTGGAATCATTTCGCAACCGACAACCGGAGTAGTAGAAGGAAGTCTGACATTCAAAATGAATTTGGTTTCTTCGATTTCTTCTGAATCCATTCCACAGACGCATAGTACTCCAACTCAAGAGAAAGAGTAGCAGAAATGTGAAGAATAGAATAGCAGGATCGGGTATGAAAAAGACGGTGAGTGCAGGAGGTTAGGTGTTTGGATGGTAAAGGGAAATAGTGTTCCACAACTTCGATTCAGGTTTTGGTGATCTCTCGGAGCTTTCTCTCCTGAGGAATAACCTCGGCGAGAGATAAAAACAAGGGACAAACTGAACCAGCGCTGATTCCAAAACGCATTCATTTTGGCACAGTGGCGTTACGTTGCCTTGCGCGGGAATGGAAGGGCTTCCTTTGTAACGTCGCGCCCGCGTTGCCTTGCCAAAATTGAACTGATTTAAGCCACGTGGCACAGTCGTTCAGCGTTTTGTTATTTTTATTGAAAGCTTTTGTGATTCAAAAGCGCGAGTATCTTGTGTATGAAGACCAACCATCAGCGAACTAGGTGAGATAGAGCGAGCAAAGAAGAGAGAGGAAATATGGAAAACGGAGACAAAGCCGTGAAATCGCAAATTGCCCTGTTTCGCTGTGCGAAGGCTGCTTTCCTTCTTTCCGCGCTGAAATCACGTACCAGTCTCCACTTGGAGAACAGCACCGACTGCCGACACGAGGTCCAGATTGAATTCCTGTCTGTGTAGAGATATTTGACAAATTTCCATTTCTCTTACTCCAAACTTGTTTCAGGAGACATGGAAGAGTGAAATCAAACACTTGAAGATGGAATTGGTGAAGGAGCGTTTGAAGAAAAAGAAGATCACGATCTGCGCCTTAATGGTGTCAAGTGTTCAAATCATGTTATTGCTGTTTCTTACAGCCTTCTTCTGGGAAATCGTCCTCAAAGCTCGTTGAACAACATCATCAATCTGGCTACATTTTCTATTTCTTTTTAGGTTGGAGGAATGCCGCTAGTTTTGATATATCTGTCTGATAAGAAAATCGACCTTCTGCTTCTTCTCTGTTTTTCTGACTGTTCCTTTTTAGGCAATGATGCTATAAATTTGATAAATTGGTTACTCCGTTGAAGGATTCTTCTGGATTTTCCTGCATCTTCAGGGAAGATTACGCCCAATTTCAACATCTTTTTCCAGGAGTTTGTTCGTCAGTAGTTTCATTATTTTTTTACCTTTGTCGGCACTCGACAAAAATTAAATTCCTACTTGAATATCATATTCGATACCTACATTTTCACTGTCACAAACACCATGACACAACCTGCAGTTTCTTTTCTTTTATGTATTTTGTAAATGGTTACATCTTGGAGGTTGGAGCTCATCTTCTTTGTTAAGTTAAAAGATAGAAGATACTTCCTGCCATGTAGCCATGCACACGAACAATCATTTACTTTTTGGAACACGAGGTTTTATTTGTATCCTTCTACCCCTCGTTTAATAATCACAGCCCAGATGGCAAAGCCACGACAACACAATCTCAGACAAGCCAGTGTCTATCCTATCTGTCATTGCTCTGCATTCTGAAGATAGTAAAATAAACCGATTCCGCTGAGGGCGAGAACGACCCAAGCAATAGAAAGCACGTCTATAAATGACTTGTACAGCATAATTAGAATTACCACCTTTTACATCTTTCTTGGGGTCCGAATCATTTATGGCTGATTTGTTGATCCGGTTGAAACTTTAAACATGACCCAAGCTAACTAGCTATCCTCCTATTTTCCAATAAATCCCGTGTCACAGCTAGGGGATAAATGATGATGTCAAATTCTTACTTCCCTTCTGAATCTATCACTACACGGAAACTAAGCCCTTCTACGCATTCCAGCAAATCTAATACCGTAGTTCCACTTCATACACAACTTTGTAACATCAGAGTTTGCATTCTGGCAAATTTTATTTACGAAACTAATCTATAACCTACTATATACTTACAACGGCAATAAATTTCTAGTCAAGATCCCTTGTGTTGGCCAACTGTCGTTCCTTCTGCCATCAGCATTGTAGTTCAGGACCAAGAGCTTTTTCTCTCCATAAATTTTTCCCAGTCTGACGAGTCCCTTTTTTAAGTAATTTTGCGAAAAGAAATATGGAAAGTTAAAGAAACCAACAGTGTAGTTAACGTCCAATCTATCCAATGGCACTGTTTCCATGTATTAGTTGCACGGTCCGGAGCTCAAGTCTCTCCTCAAAGCTAGTTTAAATCACTTTCACGCACACATATCCACAAAAAGAAAAGGCGGAAATGAAGACAGTTAGGCATTAGATTTAGACCAATGCTTGTCTCACTCGGACCAATTATCCAATCAGAAGATGGAATAATTTCATCTCTGACGTGAATTCTAAATTTCAGTATTCGAAGAAATCTGATCCAGTATAGAAGACAGTCAACAAATATACAGGATCCCCACAAACAGTGTCATACAGTTTAGACCTAAGATTGTGAGATCAAGAAGCGTTATTCTATATCTTCTTTCAAAGCCAATACAATTCATATCAAATTTGGAAGACAACCAGCCACTTGAGCAATCTGTACCATTGGAGGTGAATGTGCTTCATAATTTCCAAAACAGAATATATTAAAGCCTGAGAACTTGGTTGTCATTAAAAAAGGGAAGTAGATGAAATCCACCAAATCTTACTAACAAAGATGTCATTAACTGAGTTTCAACTCCCTTTGACAGATTCTATTGCCAATAAATTTTGTTTTTGTTTAAGATTTCATTTACAATTACGTCAAAAAAATAGCAGTGCATGTCCAACGGAAAATCATAAAGCAGTCATCAAGGAAAACAGGGACTGCTACGAATGAAAATAGGCATGAAATTACGAAAGACAAATTTTCTAAAATCCAGTTCAATTAAACTTTTTATGATGAAAGTCTGCATGACTCAAGACAAAATTTGTATCAAATTCAAAGGGTTTTTATATTCATCATGACTCTGAGTAGGAAAAAGTATAATGTTTCAAAGGAGAAGAAAGTGTCATGACTGCTTATAAATACCTCTAATCAAATGCATAGGGATCATCCACGTATGGATTGAGGGAACCTTCTGAAAACAAATCACCTATATTTGCTGGGTGAGGATGACCATCTCTTTTCATGCCCTGAAATAGTGATAAGTAGGAATAGGATATTAAACAAAATTAACATGCAATATCAAAGGGACTTCAGCACTTTAGGAGACAGTGGGCCATATGCGAAGTTAGTCAACTTATATGTAGTGTATACAATTAGAAACAGTCCCATAGGAAACAAGAATAAAGAAATCCTTATAATATAAAAACCTGCTTTTCTCGCTGTTCACAAAATATCAATTAGCATTAAATGACAGAGCCCAAATAGAAATTCACGAATCACAACCAACTAAAGCAAAATAATTGGATTTAACAAAATTTGAAAGCATATAATTCTTATAGCACTTGTTATGAATCTTCCCTTCTGGTAAGAAGATAAAAACTTTAATTATACAATTGATAATCTAGAAGTAAAGAAATCCAAAGTAGTAATTAGATTAGACTAAATTGACCTTAACACTAATCAGATCATATATGCTCCTAAACCGTTGACATTTCTGGTAGCATCAGCATGGTGAAATACCGAAGTTGAAAATATTGAAGTTAGAAAGAATGAACTGATTTTTTAGTTGAGCAGTTGGTTACCTTGACATCACTTCCAGGGGTATTCACTTTTGGTGTGTTTGTCTTCTGTTTTCTGGGGTCCTGTTATAAACATATTAACATTGGCAGTGCCATGTAAGAATCCGTACTTATGTGACAACATAGTTCATATGTTCATCGGTAAGCTTAATGAAGATTCTCAGAAAAACAGACACATGCCTCAAACATGACAGTACTCCTTGTTTTCCTTCGCTTTGTAATTGTTGTTCCATTAGAAGTCTCAACTTCATATTCATGATGGGTTACCTGCCCATTGAGATTAGGTTATAAGGCAATTACCTAGTATAACAGACTCGTTACTGCTATCATTCTTTCAGGCCATCAGTTAGGAGCACCAAAAGATTTATAATCTGCTAACAACTTGCAACAAATGTAAGGGTGTTTAATTGCGTGCATAAGTTCATGGATATGGAAGTCGCCTTTCTATGATGTTTATGGATGCTCATTTCACTTCCTGTCTTAACATTCTCCACTTTCTTCAACAACTTTGACACTGGTGTTTGTGTTGTTTCAAGGAAGGGAGAGTTCTATGAAGAGGACAGAAAGACAAAACAAAACAGTGTCATGTCAGAACACATTATTAATATGTTGTGAAGGAAGGAAAAGTAAAATTTTCTTTCAGTTTCCAAATTTTACCAGGGCCGGCTGACTTCTTTTACCACCACGAGAACTTCTCCTTTTAAATGATGAAACAGAGTAATCCTGTAAAATGACAGTCAGGTTTATGTTTCACAATCCAAGTGCTATTCAATTAAAAAGTAAATTAAATTCAATCAAACTGAGCTCCACCTATATCCCAGATTATAGAAGTATGTTAAGTGCATTTGCCCTTGCATCTTTGCAACATTCATATCCATACTTTCAAGAGAATATTAAAGAATATTTAATTAAAACTACACAAAATAACCATCCAAGCAAAGAAGAACACTTAATTGCCATTACATTTTATACCTTTCATAGTGCTATACTAGAATTTACTTGGCAAAATGAAACAACAGACATGATTACAGTTACTAAAACCACGGCATAACAACCACAATATATAAATTACGACCAGACCAATATCTATTTTGTATAAGAATTTTAAAAAATATATCCAAATTACTTTCCCAACATAAATCCTTCTGAGCTCTGATTCATCTATGCCACCTTCCCCCAAGTCTTAGGTGTGAGGTCACCATCTATCAGGATCATAATTATATAAAAACTGGATTATATGCAAAAACATCAATAAGATTGCTTATCTTACAAATCAAAGCAGTTAAGTGGACTTGTGCCAACCAACTCTAATTAACAGATGGTAGCAAAACAATTATGACTCATAAAATACTTGTGCTATCAGTAACCACTGCTTAATTATGCCTTTTCCAAGGGAAAACATTAAAATAAAGAAAGTACACAATTTGGACCAAAGGCATCAATATTTTGCAACATGTTGCCATGCCTTTAAGTCCTTAGTTGTTGGATAATCCCCTTGCCTCAAGAGAGTAGAGAGGAAGAGCTTGTAGGTTATAACACTACGCAAGCAATGTCATCATATCTTTCAACCAAAATCCCAATAAAACTAAATCAAGGTCAAAAGATAACTTTGATACATGAAACCAAAAATATTTCAGCCATTCTTGAAAAGCATGACTACTTGATGAAATGTGGAGGTAAGTGGGATAAATGGCTGATACTACTGGAAGGATTCCCCTCTGCCAAGATAGGACAGCACTCAAATGCTGAAAATTAAATATCTAAATATATAAAAGAATCCCCAAAGTTGGTTCCATGAGAATCAGTTAGCAAATCTATATATATTTTTCAATTACACATAACAGGAAATAGCAACTAATATAAAATCAACTGGCGAAGGAAATGTAAACAGTGCATGATAAGTCAGCTTTGATAATGTGAGCAACAAGATCAAATTTTAACTCCTTTTGTATCATTTTAAATTAAAAGTTTCAGGTTGGAAAGAAAGCAAATCCTTCACGATATACTGTTACACCTCTAGGCAGTTATTAAGTTGTCTAATGTTAGACCTCTAGGCAATGATTAAGTTTATTAAGTCTGTTTAGCAGTTACAGGGTGGTTACTAAGTCTATTTGGCAGTTTGAGGGATGTTTAAGGGTACATAATTGGGGGAATGAAGGGAGAGAAGGGTAGGGAATAGTTAGGAGAGAATCAGACTGTTCAAAACTCTGATGGGGAAGTTGTTGGGAGAGAGTCATACCTCTTGACAGTCTGATTAGGGGGCTTTTTGGCTGTAAGATCCTTGCTGTAAGTGAGTCTTATACTATTTAGGTTTTCTTTTCTAGTTCTGCCACTGATTACATTGATCAATTGGCTGAAACTGTACTCTCATTGCTGATAATTAAATAATAGAGTACCAAATTCTTTTCTGTTCTTGATTATCTGGTTGCATTTTCACTAGAAAATGATCTAATACTCAACATATACCAACAATCTGCAAAACTTACTACTTTTGCATCTGAACATGCAAATAAACACACAAGATATACATGAGATGGGAAGATGGACAGAAACAGAGAGTTCGATAACACAAACCAACCTGTTTAGAATTCACTTCTTGGTCCTCTTTTGGCTTGTCACTCATCACTTTCCATTGCAATTGCAATAACGCCCTTTGCCTATGTTCCTGCAATGTATTCAAACAGATTTAGAAATTCTATGAGGAAATTAATATAATACTCCAGCTATTTTTTTTTTTGGTGAATATACTCCAGCTATTTAATACCTTGGATTTCTGGAGATGTAACTCCTCTTGCAGTTTCTGGCACTCATCTTCAAGTTCACACCTCAATGCTTTCATCTGAGCTTCATGTTCATTCCTCAGGAACATTGTTTTCTAGAGAAAATAAAGTTATCAGCAAGTGAAATACATTTCATATACATGTCATAGCTTATCCATAAATATAATACTTATGCACCTCTCTCAGTTCATTTTCAGCTTGCAGTTGAGTATGCTTTAGCTGTTGACTGTGTTCAGCTATAAGGCTTAACTGCTTCTCATCATGTTCATGCTGTATTTTGGTAACCTGTACATTGAGCAGGGAAACAGTCAATTGGGTGACTGGAGGTTTCTCAGCTTAAATAACTAATGATAGGTATATTTGCAAAGAAATAACAGTGATTCAAATGGCATAGGGTGCTAAACTGCTATATATTTTGACTAGAACAAATTAATTGATCACTTGATAAATACTAGGTTCTTTTTTTTTTAAGATAACTGAATGACTAATGTAATTGCTCATCACAAAGTAACTGAATTTTTAAAAGAAGCATGGAGCATTTGAAGAATATGGCGCCTGAAGAAATTATAAAGATAATTCAGACCATATATAACAGAAAAACAATGCCAAAATGCTTACAAGCAGATAATAATGGTCCATAACTCAATTATGCTTTTATGCATACCAGCACAGCCTGTTCCTCCTGAATGCGCATCATCTGCTGTTTTGCTTCTTCTTTACATTCTGCAAGTTTTTGTTCACATTTGCCCTCTATTTCTGCAATAGCCTTCTCAGCCTGAAGGTTCAAAATGGTGAGGAATGAGATTAACAAATTAATGTGTTACAATTATTAACACACTGTATCAAACCTTGTCTTTCTCCATGTTGACAATTTCCATCTTCTCCAAGTCATACTTCCTCCTAATTTCATTAATAGCCTGCAGAAATGCTGTAATTGTTAATCGGAAGCTCTTGCACAACATATTAAGGATATACAGAAGGTAACTGTAATAGATAATACCTGATCATTTCTCTGAGAAATTTCTTTTAAATGCCTTGATAACTCCAGCTGCTTATTCTCTACCATTAGATCATATTGCTTCTTAGATTCTGCAAGTTTACTTTCAGCAGCAACCAGTGATAACTGATTCTGCAATGACAAGCCAAAACTCAAATAGTACAAAAACCTACTATAAACACGTGTAAATATGTACTATATGTTCCAAGACCTCTGTTATCTGATCTTCCAGCTTCTTTGCATGCTCCTTACATTGCAAAATAATTTGTTCTTTCTCCTCTAAAACATTAAGAAACTGGCTGACTTGTTTCTCCAGAGAATCTGCATGCTGCTCAAATTTCAGAACCTCCTTTTGCAAAGTTTCTATTACCTCAGATTTCTTTAATATCTCTGATTGCAGTCTTTCTTCATTTTCGTTGCTTTCAGTTTCCAATGATGAAACTCTCATTAATAAATCTTGCTGCAGGGAATTTATATCTGGATCAGGAATGTGATAAAGTATAATAAAACACTAAAATAAAGCAGATTAAACTGGCCTACAATTTGGTTCTCTGATGATCTAGAGCTTTCTGACATAATTTCGATTTTCTCCTCTAATTTGGAAATTAATACTTCTGCCTCTGTCTTCTTTAAGATAAAAGTTTGCGCCTCTGACTCCAAACTCTGAATTCTCTCAGCAGCTAAATGACGTTCCTCCATATGCTGGGTAGTAGTAGACTCTAATACTTTCTGAAGTTCTGTCACATTATTGTTTAACTCCTGATTTATCAATTGAATTGCATCTTTTTCTGATGTCAAGCTCAAGAATTTATTATGAAGAACATCATACTGATTTTTAGCATTCTTAGAGCAGGCATCTCTCTCCTGCTGGACCAACTTGAGGCAAGAAGCATAAAGAAAGCTCAGGTCATCAAACTTGCTCAAAAAGTTCAGGCTCACTTTGTCTAGTTCAATCAAATGTGAAGTTAAGGCTTGAAGTGCTTCTTCAAGGTTCTTGATTTCTTGAAGTGACAATTCAAGCTTTTTAGTAATCTCACCATTACATAATTGAAGATCACTCTTTTCTTTCTTCAATATCTCCTGAGTGGTTATGTGACGTGTAATTTCATCTTCTTTGATTTTTAACTGAAGGTGCACCTCTTTCAACTTGGAGTTCAAATGCTCTGTAGCCAATCTATTAGCTGTTAACATTTCTTCTAAATTTTTTATCACAGTACCTGCATTAAAATTTGCATTTTTCATAAAAACAATCCAAATTAGTGGTGATGATACCAGACATTCAGTCAATAAGTTATTAGATTATGATGTCAATGATGACATGAGAAAATGACATCCAGTGTATTCTTAGGCCATGGCTAATTCATATATCCAGAAACTCTCAAAAGACAATCTACCAGAATAAAACAAAAGAATACTATTTCAAACATTTTTATCAGTATCTTCTCAGTCAAACTGAAACACTAGCTTTTTACAAGTCTTTATGATGTCTCTATCAAATGTATCAAAAGTGAAATATGAGTATAAACCAATATTCTTCACTAAGAATTTGGGATGTAGACGAAGAGAGTCATAAACAATCTAAATATAATCTAAATTGTGTACACATACATACAGATACAGAGAGATACACACAACCATAGTCTACAATCAGGTGTAACTCATCCCTCTTTGCCTTTTAGCAGCTCCAAGGGCAATTACCTTGCCTTTTTATCCGTCAAAGATCCACCTGACTAAGAGTTTAAGCTGTTAAACAAGGGTTTACAAATTTTTTACAAATCTAGCATGAAGCCTTACGTTAAAGCCCTTCAGGTGTAAAATATAGACAAATAGAGCAGGCTCATTCTACCTTGCGCTGATAACTGATAACTCATCACCACATGATACTAAGACTTAAGTATAATGATTGCCACAGGGAGGACTTAAAAAAATGAAATCACTTATTACCATTATAAAGAACTACTTGAAAGCTTAATCTGTTAAATAAGGACCCAAGAATAGTATTCCACTCTAAATATCTATGCAGGCTTTAATGTGATCAACATTATATTCTGATGATTAAATGATGAACAAGGATCAAAGTTGTGCTTGACATCCCTCAAATCACAGATATTTATTCTTAAATATGGAAATTATGTCCAAATAGCTAAACTTTTAAGATTTTTTTTAACAAGATACAGATCTGAAGACCTTCTATTCAAGAAATATGAAACAGGGAAAAATGTTTGCTTGACAACTGGAAAGCAATCTCTTATTATTAATTTGTAATATATGTTATTTTTTAAAGACAGACTGAACAACAACATCTGGGAGTAGGGATTATAAAAAACCAGATTGAGTGTATACCAAAGAACATCACTTAAACATTTATCAATTATTAGACATGGGGCTCAAGAGCAGGAAAATGATAACGCTTACAAAGTCTAGAGTTAATTCCATAATGGGAACCTAGATTAGCAACATTAGTGACAATAACTAAACCAATAAATAGTTTCACTGCTCAAGAAAGCCACATTCGAATACTAAATCAAGATAATAGACCATCAACAAAGTAAATGACAATGACATAATTATACATAACAATCTAGTGCCAATAATCTAAGAACCTTTTCGCTTTGAACACTTGGCCTGAATAAAAAAAATATGCAATACTAGATAATATTGAAGCAAAGAGTTTAATGGTGTCACCAAAAATGAAGATATGATCATAGTGGACCAACAATGTCACTTTATAACCAACCTGACCAGAAATGCTCAATTATATCATTCTATCCTCCATCTAAATTCTCGGACATTGCCGTTTGTTCACTTAATTGTGAGATTTAACATCTTGAAAGCCAGGCTTACCTTTTTCCAGTAAAATATTGGCAGCTCTGCATTGTTCATCTCTGTGAACCTTCTCCTTTTCTTTAGTCTCAAATTTTAGTTCCTCTAGTTCCTTATCACCTATTATAAGGATTGAATTAATTAAATACCTGAAATTCAGAAGCTCAAAATTCTCCTTTGAACTTATTTGAGTGATTATGACTCTTGCAGTTTAATTACATCACAGATACAACAAATCAAATCATCTTTGTTTGAGACAAACTTTTCCATGAAAATTAAAAATAAAAACCAATAAAAAAAGACAAAGAACTTACGAATTCTAAGTGTTTTGTCTGAACAATCTATCTTCAGAGACAGATCATCCATCTGTTTATTCAGACTATCAAGAGCTTTTGAACTAGCTGATAGTTTATTTTCCAAAATCTCCTTATCTTTCTCAGCTATACCAGAAAGATAAGACTGATTAATGATGAAAACAAAGAGAAAAGTAAATAATAATAATAATTTGAATGTACATACATTTAAAATTTTAAAGCCAACCAAAAAAAAAAAAAAAAAAACTTACAAGACTGAACTAGACCAGATAGCTGTTGTAAGGTTTCAGTAAGTTGGTCACACAAAGTCTTGGTTGATGAGAACTTAGACTCCAGTCCTTTCCAGAGTTTCTCATCTTCTTTGTGCTTGACCTTCAGCTTGGAATTTTCGTTAAAGGCATTCTGCAATTTTTCTTCTAATTCATGGACATGTTCCACCGATTTCTTTAGTTTAGCATTCTGCAAATAAACAGTACTAAGGTCACAAAAACTATCTCGAAAAGTGAAAACGGACCTTAATGACAAGAGTCAGCAGACATATTAATGGGCGTGCGCTCTCCGCCCTTGATCAAACACACAAAGAAAGCATATATCATACAGCAATTTCCAGGTCAGTCTTCACTGAAGCTTGCTCTTTTACTAGTTTTTCTGCACAGAGATTAATCAATGATAAAGTGCCACATTTCGATCGAAACCTCCGAATAAAATCGTCTTCTACAAGAAAAAACCGACAAAATAAAGAAATTGTAGCCAAATCCAGACCAAAACCTGCGGTGAGCTTCAGATTTGCAAAACTTCCCGATGAAGATGAAATAGAATCTGTGGAAGGCCGTGAAGAGAACGACAACGGCTTTGCTGTTCCGGATGCTGAACCGTACAACGATTTGAATTGGTCCAGACTCTTCAAGCTTGGAAATCCTAGCTTCTGCATTTCGAAGATCGAAACCAATCACGAAACAAGACACTAGAAATCTGCGCGCAAGTATCTGGCTACGATGAGATTTTTCCCCCGTGCCTCCTGTCTTGCTCTGCAAGTCAGAAGTTTATAAAGCATACTTGTAGCAAAATTAGCGCCAAGATAAGGCGGCGCGGTTTTTATAGGAAGCGACTGAGCCAAGGCGGCGAACCATTGGGGGGTGGGACCGTGGGTAACTTATAATAATAATAAGAGTAAATTACACTAATTTTTTTTGAGGTATTTAATTATGATACTTCACCCCATTCTTATTTAAATATGATACTCTACCTTATTTACTCAAATATTAATTAAAAAAATATATTTAATATTAATAAAATATTCATAAAAAGAATATTAAATTAATATTTTAATCTAATTTTATTTAAAAATTATACTTTAATTTAGTTAACTATTTCAAATAATTAATATTTTGATAAATTATATTTTTTTAATCAATAATTATATTTATTATAAAGTATAAATTTAACAATATGTATGATTATAAAAAAATTTAGTATAAATATAGAAATATTTTAGGGATGAGTTTAGTTAAAAAAAAAAAGATCAATTATTTTTTACTAACTAAACTCACCCTAAGATGCCTCTATATTTATATTAAATTTTTTTTATAATCATACATGTTGTTAAATGTATACTTTGTATTAAATATAATTATTTGATTAAAAAAATATAATATATCAAAATATTAATTATTTAAAATGATTAACTAAATTAAAATATAATTTTTAAATAAAATTAGACTAAAATATTGATTTAATATTCTTTTTATGAATATTTTATTAATATTAAATATATTTTTATAATTAATACTTGAGTAAATAGAGTGGAGTGTCATATTTGAATAAGAATGGGGTAGAGTGTCATAATCAAATAGCTTAAGGAGAGTTAGTGTAATTTACTCTAATAATAATAATAATGTGACAAATGTGCTTCTTCGAATAATTTGTGACTAATCAAATATTGAAATATTTAATTTTGCAATGCTTTTTAAATAAATCTTTTAAAAATATTTACTGAAAAATAATTTTTAAAGATGAAGTTTACATTTACCTCTTTATAAAAATTTAAAGAATACTGAATAAAAAGTAATTTCGTAATTGTAATTACATAAAGTAAAATAAAAAATAAATCTTTATTTAGTATTGAATAAAGTATAAATATTGGTATCTATTTATTTTGCATGAAAACTTATAAATAATTTTACTTAAAAATACAACATTAATAATAATAAATAGAGTCTTATTTTACTATATATGGTCGACTATATGGATTAAACGATATTATAAAGTTTTATTTAAAACTAAGGTTTTGAAAATACTATTCAATCAAAGATTTCTTTTAATAACCTCTTAAAGTATCATTTTTAACCTTTCTCTATACCTCTTTATTAGGTTAAAAACTATTTGATTAACCTTTCTCACTAAAGCCTATTGCAATCTTCTTTGTATATATTTAAACTAATATAATCAAATTTTTATCATTTTCTCTTTAATAAATGCTACATCAACTCTTTTTTGAATATAATAATTCTAAATTTTATCTTTTCTTATATATCCACTCATCCATATCAATGTTCTCATTTCTGTTACTCCTATTTTTTACTCATATTAACCTTTCAAACCCTAACACTCACTACAACAAAATATAACTTGTCTAATAGTAGTTCAGTAAAACTTTACTTTAAATTTGCTAAATATTTTGCAATGATAAATAATCCACGAGATATTTTTCTGTTTTATCCATTCAGCTTAGATTCTGTGTATAATGTCCCTATCAATCTCTCCATTATTTTATAAAATCGATCTAAGATACCGAAGCTTAGACACCTATGGTATATTATACTCCCTAATTTTTATCTCTAAATCATTATTTGCTTGTCTCTTGCTAAATTTACACTCCATATACTTTGTTTTACTTTTGCTTAAATGAAAACTCTTTGATTTCAACCATATATCCAATTTACAATTAACCTTTTCTCTTCACTTCTTTACATGGATTATATCATCTGTAAAAAGTATATATTCCGGAACTGCCTCTTAGATGTCTTTAGTAAATACATCCATAACTAAAGTGTAAAAATATAGACTTAAGGATAACCTTTGATACAAACTGATCTTTATAGGAAAGTCTTTTGTCACCTTTCCTTAAGTCCTCATACTTGTTCATCATATATATCCTTTATAATAAATATATAAGTAATACGAATACCTTGCTTTTCCAATGCCTTCCATTGGCGCTTTATCATAAGTTTTTTCTAAGTTAATGAAAACTATATGCAAGTCTTTCTCTCTATTCTGGTGCCATTCCATCAAATTCTATAAAGATATATAACCTCCATGGTTGATCTTCCTAATATAAAACCAGATTGGTTCTTTGATATGTGAATCTCTTTTCTTTTTCTTAATCTGTGTTTAATTATTCTTTCCTAAAGTTTCATAGTATGGCTAATGAGTTTAATTCCTTAGTAATTCTGTAAAAGATATATAGCCTCCATAGTTGATCTTTCCAGTATAAAACTAAATTGGTTCTTTGATATATGAATCTCTTTTCTTTTTCTCAATCTGTGTTCAATTACTCTTTCCTAAAGTTTCATAATATGAGTAATGAGTTTAATTCCTTAGTAGTTTCCACAATCTTCCAAGTCTTGTCTATAATAGTACCAACTTCATTCTTTACTTTGACCTTCCCTGTGTACCAAAGCTTAAACCCTAAATCCTTAGCCTTTTCTCTAACCCACTTGATTTCTTGAAGATACATAATGTTAATTCTCCTTCTAATCATAGTATCAACTACCTCCATAGATTTTTTCGTCAATGTTTCAATATTTCAAGTGTTAAAATGAATCTTGTTTATATGAACTAACTTCGTTACCCCCATTTATCTAGAAAGATGTAAGAACTCTTGCATATTAACACTATATTTGGGTGTCAATGCAGCTGCTCTAACTCATTTGACACTATACTCAAGCCATATAGTGTGTTATTTTTTGATAATGATCTAGTATTAATATTATAACTTTATAAGTGATTCGATAAAATTTTACGTTGGTTCTCGACTACCTAACACAACATTTCTTTTTTATTTGGGCTTGTGATTAGTTATATAAAACACAAGAGGAGTTTACTTAAGAGTATATTTAAAAAAAAAGGAAAAACAAACCTAGCCTACAAAACTTAAAAAAAAAGTACAAACAATAAAAAGAGATAAACATCATTCTTTATTAGCTTTGATTATAACAATAATCACTTGACTACAACAATAAAATCATTTCCAACTACTAAGTATTAAGAGTATGTCCTGAGTGAAGATGAATTACTATAATTTTTTAAATATCAATAATTTTCTTATATTTTAATTTTTTTAAAAAATCTTTTTATACTTTTAATTCTTACTACGCACCCCTTTAATTAATAGTATGTTATCCCACCAAATGAAAATCACAAATTCAACCCTAAACTCTATTACAATTGGTCAAACTCCTAATTAATCCATCCAAAACACAGAGATTAGCTATGCTTAAAGCTGAATAGGAAAAGAACACTCAAACCCATTCTCCTTCTTCCACAAAACTTGAAGGGATAAGCAAATCTTCGAAGGCACTCAAAATGTTCACATTCTCGATTTTTATGATAGTTTTGACATTTTTAAGCTATGTTTTCATTCCAATGAACAAAAATGTGGTGGTTTTGGGAATATGGATTCTTTGACTTCCTATGAAAGGAAAATTACTCTGACTTCCTCTCACCAAAAACTACTCCATGTCCCTGTTAACCAATTCTTTTTTAATTTTTACCTGAATCAATTTCTTGTAAGAGGAAGTCATAGTGACTTTCTCCACAGAAAGTGAGAGGATCCATGTTCATGGTTTTGACAATTATTCATGGCTTCTTCTTATGCTAATTCCGCAGTGCTTGTCGGGAACACATGGTTCCCTCTCTGCTTGTGGTTGTCAATTTGGTTATTGAGGAAATTGTCGAAGAAAAAGGAGGGGAAGTACCTTCTGAAGAACATAGAGGAGGTTGGGTACAAACACTTGCGTCCAAAGCAGCATTCAATGGTAGAGTGGCAACCAAGATTGAGTTTATTTTGATTCAGTTTATAGCATTTTGCTCGATGGATTGGAATTTAGAGGTTTTAGAGGGGTTGAATTCTTATGAAAACGTGATTGGTGTGTTGTTCCAAAGCGTCAATTCTACACATTCAAGTGAAACCATTGTTGCCCAATTGTAATAGAGTTTCGGGCTGAATTTAGCAGCATCATTAACGAAAAGGATATATTGTATGATTTTGTAAGGAAGAGAGGATACATTCCAAAAACTAAAAGTATGAAATGTTTTTTAAAAAAAATGCTTAAATACATGAAGATTATTAACATTTTAACATTTTTTGTGATTAGAATTATTATAGTTAATAAGTCTCAAAGATGAACTATTAGTGGAGTTATTTAAATACAATTAAAATTGAATGATTTTTTTTTTTAACGTTACATTATATGATAGTAAGAGGAGACATATTTTATGACATTTCAAATAAAACCTAAAGTCATAAAGGCTGAAGGCCACTAAATGCTGTGTTCACTTTACCCACGTATTCTAAATAGAATTTCAGTCCCACTTCAAACAAAAAAAAAGAAAGAATTTTAGTCAAGGTTAGCTCATGCAATTTATTTATTGAAAAATAAATTATGTAATTTATAATCTTAAATAATTATATAAGTAATTAATTGTTTTTAATAAATATGTCGTACAAATCATCCTAAAAAAATTGTTCTTCTATTTTGATCACATCTTTTATTATTGAATTTTATTATTATTTAATTTTTATAATATAAAATTTATATTATTAAATATATCAAATTTTATAAATTAAAATCTGAAAGGTGATTTTATCCCCGTTTACCTTTCGGTTCACCAATTCATTATTCTATTGCTCGTTAGTCGTCGCATCAAACTAGCAAATGGGATCTGAACATCGGAAAAAGGATAACGTAATTTTCCGGAGGCAATGAAGCGCGAGGAGCTTTTTGGCTAAAACAAAAGAAATGGGAACAATATCGTCTACCATGCACTGCTATGAGAGCAGAGTGGAATGCGGCATCTTGAGCTTCCATGCTACGACCACCTCCATCTCGCATTCTGCAATTCTGTTCGTATTCTGATAAAAGTACCTAATAGAGTCTCATGTCTCCGCATTCAATAGCCCTAGAAATATTACTTTCAAACGATTGCAGAATACCCCTGTCGACTCGGCTTCATCCAGAAAAATGCCAGAGGTAGAGCTATGGTGCTGTACCTCCCATTCACGGAAACAATCTTCTTCACCGATTTTGTTCAATTTGAACTCGAATTTTAGTTCATTTTCTAGAGGCGGGTTGTTTCTCGAACCCACAATTCCCGATTCCTTTGCTCGTTTAATTTCGTCAAGAATTCCTGCGACTACTACTTCGGGTTCAGTTTCTTCCCTATTCTATGGCCAGCAACCGGTGGCTTTTGGAGTTTTAGAGCGACGAAGGGGGGTTCCTGCTGCAGTTGGTGGTTGGTTTTTGTCGGTGAGCTTGAGGAGTGACAAATTTGTTGGGGAACCGAAGGCATACGCGGAGCAAAATGGAGAGGAGAGCTCTGAGAAGGCGATTGCTTACGATGATGATAAGATTGTTATGGAGCAAGGGAATAAACAGAAGATTAGGGTACGGGGAGGCAGTGCCTTGAATACTACCAAACATCTATGGGCTGGTGCCGTAGCTGCTATGGTTTCTAGGTATATGTTTGTATCATGTCTTTGAAGGGAAAGTGGCCTGACGCCATGACCGCTGAATTTTGTTTCTTTCTGTTGTTGTTCGTCAGTTTAGTAGCTTGTTTATGCAAATGTTATATGCACTTCAATTTATCTTACATTGTCTTGGAATCTTCTGTGATAAAATCTTTTGCGAGGATATTATACTGCACAGGTGTAATGTAGCTTAATTTGTAAGTAATTGAGTTTTGCGTTTGTAGATGCTTTATATGATTTGTATAGATACTAGACAGGCCATGTCATAGTTGTAGTGTTGGGATCATCACTGTTGTGTGAGGAGCTGAAATTACATTTATTATGTTAAAAGATTGATTCAAATCTCCTGACAACATTTACCATTATTATTTATTGCAGATACAAAAAAATGTGCTATTTTACAGATACCTATGTGATTGGCCTTTTTTTTTTTGTGTCAAATGATGTGGATTTTAGTCAGTGTCAACCAATAGAGAAAAATGACATTTCTATGCATCCGGGAGTTAGAGAACACCACTTGGTAGAAGATTACTTTTTTATTATCTATTGGATACTAAAATTAATGATTTTGCAAAATTTTGTGTGTGATTCTGGTGAAAATGCCTTTTAGATGGAACTTAATCCTCCATGGTCCTTGATCTTTTCTTTAAGATTTAATAAGATCTTTTTGAACGGCTGCCAAATGTTTTGTGTTTTGTTAGGAGTTGTGTTCTGTACAATTTTTTTTTTTTTTTTTTAATGATTTTGACTATGCATTTTGCTTTATCAGAACTTGTGTTGCCCCACTTGAAAGACTAAAGCTGGAATATATAGTTCGTGGAGAGCAGAGGAATATATTTGAGCTTATTAAAACAATTGCAGCTTCTCAAGGATTAAAAGGTTTTTGGAAGGGAAATCTTGTAAATATTGTGCGAACAGCCCCATTTAAAGCACTTAATTTTTATGCTTATGATACATATAGAAAGCAACTACTCAGGTTGTCTGGAAATGAGGAAACTACCAATTTTGAGAGGTTCATCGCTGGTGCTGCAGCTGGGATCACTGCTACCATTATGTGCCTGCCACTTGACACTGTATGTGGGAATCTGAATTATGACTTCTTTGTTTTTTCTTTGATGGCCCAGACAAATAAACTTGCAGACACACATATAATTACATATGTACATACAGAATAGTGCACACTTGTCCATTAGGCAGTTATGCAGTGAATCAGTGATATTGAGAGATATTAAATTCTAATTGATGATGGGCTCAACCAGTAAGCTTTCTTCTATTATAATTTTTGTTCTATATTGTTCTGTTTCAGTGCTAGGAACTGATCAGCAACTTCTTGACTGTATGTGTTTTTCTGGACTTCAGGTCTTGGTGGGAACAAGCCAAAAATTAACTGAGTTGTCCTATGATTTTAACTTTTTAACAGTTAGCAGCACATGGTTACTTATTTTATAACCTGTTAGGCAACCAGATACATATGGCAATACATGTGGCTTGGTTAATAAAGGCATGGGTGGTACATTTATGTATATGCAGTTATTGGTGGTTATTTGTATTATTGGCAGTTATTGCTATCATTAATACTATAATTTAGGGACAGACAAGCAAGAATTTGGTTTGGAACTTGGGAGGTCTCTGGTCCTCGAAACTAGAGCGCGCTACACTAATTTCAGGGGCTGTCCATACTGGATAGATTGTGTGTTTAATGCATAATAATTCTATGTTAGTGACTTAGTGTGTGATTGAGTCAGTGTGTAACTCTGTAATCTGCATTTTTATCTATTTCAATAAGAGGTTTCTATTAATTGGTATCAAAGCAATAACCCAATCTTGGTGGAATCATCAATACACGAATGGAGGGGAGAATTGAAGGGTTAGAGGAGGAAGTAGGTTCCATGAGAAGCAATATGGAGAATGTGAAGGAACACCTTACCAATTGGGATGGCCATCTTGTTGTGCTATAGGATTTCTTAAAAGAAGAGTTTGACGCCATGCTCTCAAGAGCCATAGTGTGATCAAGCACAAGCGAGTTAAAGTTCCAATGTCAGATACTATGAGAACAAGGTAGAACAAGCCACGAAGGATGAAGGAGAAGCAGAGGTTGATGGCAACAAACACACCCATCAAACTGAACGTGTTGATGCTCAAGTAAGAAAATTGGAACTACTGATTTTTATGGTGGAAGTCGCCAGAACATCATTGATAGTTGACCAAAGAGTGACGTGGGTGGTAGTGGAAAAAATGGCCATTCAGATCCAATGTGAAAATTGGAACTACCAATTTTTATGGGGGAAGCTGCCGAAGTTTGCAGAGAAAACCGATTCAATGATTACCTTAGAAAATTGAGCAAATTACACCAAACCCCCCTTGCACTTGGGCACCTGTGCAATATACCACCCTACAATTTTGATTAAGCCAAATCACATCATTACACTTTCCAGATGTTGCAAAGTGTCACAAACCATTACATTGACTTCCAATTACTAACGTTCACTTCAACACATCTCCAACGCTTCCATCTTTGGTGAACACATCTACCTTGTTTACGACTTTGTGAATGGAGCTATCCTCTCTAATTGTTTGCGGAACATTGAAAACATTCACTTCATAATTTCATCCAACTAGATTTCGAGAATGCAAGCTATGACAAATCTCACACACGGGCTCGATTATATTCACGACAAAATGGGTTTGAACATTAAATTTGTGCACAATCACCAAGAGCAATGGCATAATTGTCACTAAACCTTCCTTCAATGCTAGGATTTTCCCTTTTGGGGCAGCCCAGTTGTGTGGTGAAATCAATGAGGAAAATGAAAGCACGAAACAAGTGGGAGAGATCATTGAGGAAGCAATCATCTTCCACTTCTTCTATGAGGACAAAGGCATTGAAGCGTTCCACTAGCTTGAACATGCAATTCGAGGGTGTGAGAGGATACATGTCATCGGAATTTTAAGCTAGCAATGTGATTACCTAGAAGTCCAATGTGTACACTTTTTGGGTAGTGATGTTGGAGTTATTATCAGGAGAGGAGCCATTGAAGTTCAAATTCGATAAGAACACCGGTGATTTCAAGAGAACATTAGTGATTGACATGGTGAAGGCAGCAATGTAAGGTGACCTTGGCCGTGGTGACGACAGAAGTAGCATAGAAGGGAGGCTAAGGAAGTGGTTGGACCGGAGGTTGAAGAATTCGTTCTCGATAAAGCCTGCGGAAAGGGTGATGTGTGGCGTTGGAATGCTTCTATCAACAAAAATTCAAGTCAACTTTAGAAATTGAAAGTCAATGTAACGATTGGTGGCACATTGCAACATCTAGAAAATTGTAATGGTATGATTTGGTTTAATTGAAACTACAGGGTGGTAAATTGCACAGGTGCTTAAGTGCAGGGGGATTTTGTGTTACTTAACCTAGAAAATTGGAGTTGCTTGTATTTATTGGGGAAAACTTGTGTGAGTGGGTGTTCAAGGCAGATTCTTGTTAATTCTCAATACTATTCAATGAAAATCATGAGACATATTCAGTTAGTCCATGGACCTGTGGTCTTCGTTTGCATCCTTAGGGCATTATTATTCCATGGTTGCAATTAATTTTCTCATGCCTATATTGGGTGATCCATCACTTGTTAGTTACCACTTAAATCTAGTTAGGTCTCTGATGTTTATATTCAAGTTAATGGATATAAAGATTGTTAGGAATTATAACAGATAATATGAGTTGTCAATGAGTTAGTACTATTTAGGTTCAATGTACTATTTTTAATATAAATAAAGAAGCTGAATATCCTATTGGAATACAGCTTACACAAATCATTTTTCTCTTTTCCAACATGGTATCAGAGCCATATCATCCACCTTGAACCCTAACCCTAATTCGCAATTTCTTCTTCTTCTTCCTACTAATCATTACCAGTAACTCTAAATAACCTTAGCCTTAAATTTCTAAAATACCCATTTTGATCGACACTACAGAACCATAATTGTCCCCTTCGTGTGGCTTTCAGAGCCATGGATTTGTTGTTGAAGAGCAACCTAAAGTGTCACTTGTGAGGATTGGAAGCGTGATTTTGCGCATTGGAGAGAGCAGAAGGTCATTGGTCATGGTTGGCAGCTTGAGCAATGGCAAAACAGCGCAATTTCAAGCTTCCTTGCTAGGGGCGGCACAATTTTGCGATCCCAGGTGAGGGGGTCATGTTTTTGGGCATTGATTTGGTGTGTTGATGGCATCTTGGTATTGTGAGCGTCAATTTGGTGCTTGGGTGGCGTGATTTGGTGTTGGGACAATGAAGTTTAAGGCTGGTAGTGGCCTGGAAAGGTACGAACGCTTGCGATTTGTGGTGTTGGATCCTTGGCCATCGGTGGGTTAGTGTTGTTTGGGGCAGAATGGCAACGCAAGACGGCGGTAGGCAGTGGTTGGCACGATTTGGTATTGCTTGATGCAAACTGGAGCTACGAAATGCATTTTGGAGGGTTTTTGGATGTGATTCGTAGCGTTTTTGGACCAATCTTAAGGTGTTTGGGTCGATTTGATGGTGTTAGTGGTGGGTGACTCGATTTTTGGAGTTTTCAGTTGTGGGTTGCACAATTTCTGATGTGGCTCCACTTTCTTGGCAGCAGTGGTGACTTTTTTAGCCCGGTTTGGGCTGGAAATTGTGTGGAATCTTCGGTTCTGGACTGGAAATTGCCAAAAATTGTGTGGGCTGGTAAAAAAATTGAGTGGGTTTGTTGATTGTAGCTTGGAAATGGTAAAAAAAAAAAAAAAAAATTGAGTGAGCTAGTTGATTTCGACCTTGTTGGTGTAGTTTAAGGTTTGGATAGAGACAAGTGTTGCTTGTTGTAGTAGTTTAAATTCTGTTTGTGCTTTATTATGGGGTGTTGCTGTCATTTGAGGAGTGTTTAAGGTTTGGGTACATGTTTTTTGAAGCTTTGGTGTTTGGTGTTTAATGTTTCAGTACTTTTGTTGTATTTTATTAATCTTGGGTGTTTAATTTGTAACAAGCTGAAAGCTTAATTAGCTTTCAGCTTAAGGGGGAGTGATATCCCAGCTTGGTATAGTTTGCCTATTAAGATCCTTGATTTGATGGTGTTGATTTGGTGCTACAATGAGTACAATTAGAGAGCAGCTTCGTTGATAGTTTGGTGGTGTGAATTTGGTTTGTTGATGTTGACCGTCCAATCGAGGGTGTTGAAACTTGTGTGAAAATTAGTCAAAGAAGGTCGATGGAGCAACTTAGGAGAAGTTGGTAGAAGACTTCTTGGAGTTATGTCAATAGGTGATGACATGTTACTGAGGAGAATAGTTAAAAAAAGATTGAGAGAGCAGCTTAAGGGAAGCTGGCAGAAAACCTGTGGAAGTTGTGTCTACTAAGGGCGTTAGTCACATGTTATGTTATAGTTGTGGTTTGTGGAGTTTAGTGTTGTACCACCAAATCCAGGATTTCAATAGGCAAACTACACCAAGCTGGGATATCACTCCCCCTCAAGCTGAAAGCTAACTAAGCTTTCAGCTTGTCACAAATTAAACACTCAAGATTAATAGAACATAACAAAAGCACTGAAACACTAAACACCAAACACCAAAGCTTCAAAAAACACGTACCCGGACCTTAAACACTCTTCAAATGTCAGCAACACCCCATAATAAAGCACAAACAGAATTTAAACTACTACAACAAGCAACACTTGGCTCTATCCAAACCTCAAACTACACCAAGCTGGGATGTCAAAATCTTGGGCCAACTTGGATCTTTTTGTATTGATTATAATATTATCCAGCAACATTTCCCGACCTTTCACCTTGAGGATAAGGTGAAATTTATGGGGGAAGGTATTCTTACTTGTTGGGTAACCAGATACATGTGGCTTAGTTAATAAAGGCATAGGTGGCAGATTTATGTGTAGGATGTTTCTGTTGTAGGCGGTTATTTGAATTATTGGTAGTTATTGCTATTATTAATACTGTAATTTAGGGACATACAAGCAAGAAATTGGTTAGGAACCTGGGAGGTCTCTGGTTCTCAAAACCAAAGAGGGCTACTATGACTTTAGGGTAGATTTCAGGAGCTGTCCATATTGGACAAACTGTATGTTTTATGTGTAATAATTCTGTGTTAGTGTGTGATTCAGTCGGTGTGTAACTTATGTAATCTTTGTTTTAATCTATTTCAATAAGAGGTTTCTATTATAACCTCAATTATTTTATGGTGGATATTATAGATAGATTATCACCTTAATTACTTTATGGTAGATAATATAGATAAAGTTTCTGAACCAATCAAGATTAAGGTAGGATTTTCTCTGCCATCTGCTTCATGTAAATGTACCTTCCTGGTCTAAGTTCTTTAGGAGTAGACAAGTTGAGAATGTCTTGATTACAGCAGTTTTAACGAGTTAGTTCTGAATTTTTATATGCATTCAGGTACAGGGTAGGATCCACCACCTTGTATTAAACAGTTCATTGCCCTTTTTCTTTCTTTTCCACCCATTTCTTGCATAACAAGCATTGCTATGTGTCTTGGGCAGTGTATAAGTGGTTAAAGCCTTAAATTTCTTGCTGGAAAATAAGGGATCTTGACAAATACTTTATGTCAACAATTTCCTTGAATACCTATATGGGGTCTCATTCACACTGAAAGCATAGGCTTGCTTCTGCGTGGTTCTTGTTAAACATTTGTACCGCAAAAGTTTCTTGTTGGTAATATTGCAGCTATGTGGGTCTAAATATAACTTAAAAATCAGAAAAATAAGTATTCTTCTTGCTGTGCTAATATGATTGTTAATTAACTGATTAACATGAGAATTGGTCTTATCTGTTATGTTGGCCAGTGCCTCCCTGTGCCTTTTAATTTCTTTTAATTACTACTAGATAGAACTAATCTTCATTCTTACAGAAAAATGCTGCACCTGGAGTTACATGGTTCATGTTTGTTGTTTTCAGTCAGTGTGAACACCTGAAACAGATTTAACAAATTAGGTTCTATAAAGAATGGGAGAAAGTGTACAGATATAACTACTTTGCAGTGTACTTGGACCTCTGAATCATTTAATGTCTTTCAGATCCGGACCAAGATAGTGGCACCTGGTGGGGAAGCCTTGGGTGGCATAATTGGTGCTTTCCGTCACATGATCCAAACTGAAGGATTCTTTTCCCTTTACAAGGGTTTAGTACCATCTATTATAAGTATGGCTCCTTCTGGCGCAGTTTTCTATGGTGTATATGATATACTGAAATCAGCTTATTTACATTCACCACAAGGAATGAAGAGAATCCAGAATATGTATAAACAGGGCCAGGAACTGAATGCCTTGGACCAGCTTGAGTTGGGGCCAATAAGGACATTACTATATGGGGCCATAGCAGGTGCATGCGCAGAAGCTACTACATACCCATTTGAAGTGGTAAGGAGGCAACTTCAAATGCAAGTCCAGTCAACTAAATTAAGTTCTTTGGCAACTTGTGTCAAAATAGTGGAACAAGGAGGCATTCCAGCTCTCTATGCGGGACTTATTCCCAGCTTGTTACAGGCATGTGAATTTTTAACTTCTAGATATGACCTACTTACTCTTCTTTTACTGGAGGTTCTATATTTAGCAGCTTGGATTTAATATTTTCTGAGAAATCAGGATGGTTATTCGCTAGGTATCTATCTCCTCATATCTGATGATTAACTAAATTAGAAGCTCTCCAGTTTTATGATGTAGAAAATTGAGTTTGTGGTTCATATAGCATGATGTTACTGTTGGTTCTCATAATTTAAATTCTACATCACTTTGCTCTCTCACATTATATTGTGATCAGAAGTTAACTTTGCTTGTACAAGGTTTTTCTCCCAACGGAGCAATGTCTTGTTGGGATATGAAAAATTATGACTATGTTCTATAGGATCATTTTCCCTGCTAAATTCCATAATCTCAGTTGACATTTGCTGATATTAAGCAGTAACGCGGCTGGCTTTACCCTGAAACACATACTCTAATGCATATGCCACAATCCAAATTCCAAACTAACTAATCTGTTTATTATGGAGGTGCATAGAGTTGGGACCGGCACCAAAATTTTTTGCTGCATTGTTCTCTGATTTAACTTTAATCTTAGTTTGATATATGCTTTCAGATTTTTGAGCTATAATAATTCTTTTGCAAATTTCTTCCTTTCTATTTCCATACTGCTTCAGCTTGCACTCTAGCATAAATACTTAACAAATTTTTCTTTCCACTTGTTCAGGTACTTCCGTCGGCTTCAATTAGTTACTTTGTCTATGAGTTCATGAAGATTGTTCTCAAAGTGGAGTAGGAGGCAGATAGATCTAAAGGTACAGATAGGAGGTTGTACAACCATCTACAGACGAATAGTTTCGAAATGGTAAGATTCATCTTCATCTGGCAATCATATTTGATGTTTGCCTTTGAAGTTGGTGAAGGCATAATTAGCATTCACCATAATTAGCATAGCAGTCCCCGCACAAGGGGTCACTCTTATCAACATGTATTACCAGCAGAGAATTCTTGGACTGACTCAACAGTCCATCTTCTGAGACTTTAAGTCTGCACATCAATATGCCAGCCACTGCCAGCTTTTGACTAATAATTTTATTTGGTGTGCACATATTTGTTAGCATCTGCTAGCCGTGGGTCTCGATTATTATCATGGGGTGTTGAAGAGGTCCTGCTGCTTTGGGGTGTGACATAGCATATCAATATCAATAATTCGTACAATACTAGATGCGGGGTGCCTCTCAATAAATTATAGGAAAAATCTGAAATGGGGACTAAGTTTGTTGTTATTCGATTTAATGCTTAAGGCTGAACAATCACTTTGAATGGGTTATTGATTCTTTACAAAAACAACTATTCATATTGATCTCTTTATCAAATAACATTATGTTAGTGTAACGTGTGTCTCCTATCAACTATGAGATGAAACACTACTACAATCGGAATGTATGTGGCGTTAAAACTTGAGCCGAATTGTGAATATTAGTCGCGCTCGTTTCCATCCATCATCTTTTAACGCGAGCAAAGAGCTGTATGACTATGGGGTTTCGGCCAAACAGAAAGTGGTGCAGTATCTTCAGTATGTTGCTCTTTCCCTTTGCTTGTGATCTTAGGATGCCATTATTCTCTCTTTCTCTTGTATCTGGTTTTCGCCCTTTCTTGAGTGTGAACAAAGGAAGAGGCAGACAATGAGGCCGGTGATTGTTTCTATTTCACACAAACTTTCACCTCGTAAGTTATACTGGCTTTGGAGATTAATTTACTACACAATAGCTTGTTGAAAGGCATTCTGTATTTTTAACGCCAATTCTAGTATCCAAGAACAGAATTTGAATTGTTTGTCATAGTTACTGAGATGAAATTTAAAGTTTTTAAGGGGTTTTATCAAGATTTAAAAACAAATTATATAAACCAACATATACACAAGATTGTTAAGAAAAGGAAAAGAATTTGGATTAACAGAAATGCACTAAGGATAAAGAAAGAAAAGTTTTGGTAATAGATAAAGATATTAAAGAAAAATTGTGTTTATTTTTGCAAGTTTATCAATAATAAGTAGATGAGTATATACATTGAAGGTTTAAGTACTTAAGAGTAAGATCAAAATTTTACTTATTATTGTAAAATTTTAAAATTGAGGTAAATGAAGCACTTAAAAAGATAGATAATGTTAAGGTTATTAGTCCTAATCACATACATATTGATGTTTAAAAGTGTTTAGAAGAGAAAGATATTTTTATCTTATCAAGCCGTTCAATGAGATATTGAGGTTTAAAAGATGCCACATAAATGAAGAAAGAATATTTTTATACCTATTTGCAACAATTAGGGAGATATGTAACAAAACAAAAGAATAATAGAGATATTTAGAATTGTGAAAACTATCAAAGATTAAACTCATGAGTTATACTATAAAACTTAAAAAAAGAGTAATTGGGCATAATTTAAGAAAAGAGATTAACATATTAGAGAGTCAATTTGGTTTTATGCAATAAGATCAACCATGGAAGTTATATATCTTTTGTGAAGTTTGATAGAAAGGAATTGAAGTAAAAAGAGAGCCTTACACATGATTTTCATTGGCTTAGAAAAAGTTTACGATAGAGTGCTAAGAGAAGCTCAATGAAAAACATTGGAAAAGAAATGTATTTGTAATGTTTATATTCAAGTTATAAATAATATATATGATGGGGTAATAACAAGTGTAAGAATTCATGGAAGCATGATAGAAGTTTTTTCCATAAAAATTAACTTGCATTAAGGGTTATATTTAAATCTATGCCTTTTCACTTTAGTTTTAGACATAGTTATTGGACACATCTAAAAAATAGTTTTGATCTGTATGATTTTTGTAGATAAAATACTCCTAGTAGAAGAATTAAAAGAAAAAACTAATTCTACATTGGAACTGTGAATAGAGGCCTTAAAATTAAAGGATTTTTATTTAAGTATAAATAAGATAAAGTATATGGAGTGTAAGTTTAGTAAAAAGTAAATTAGTAATGATTTAAAGGTAAAAATTAGAAAATACTTCATATCACAAGTGTTAAAATTTTGGTATCTTAAAATAATTTTACAAAGTAATAAAGAAATTAATGTGGATATCTACATAGGATATAAGCTTAGTGGTTAAAATAGAAAAATATCTTAAGGTAATTTATGATCATAAAATATTTAATAAATTTAAAGAAAAATTTTATTTAACTGTTATAAAATTAACTATGTTCTATGATAATAAGTGTTAGACTTTAAAGAATTAACAGAAGTAAAAAATGAGGATAACAGATATAAGAATATTGATATAGATGAGTAGATATATAATAAATAATAAGATTCAAAATAATTATATTTGAAAAAAAATTAGTGTTATACCTAGAAAGAATTTTTTTGATAGAATTAAAAAAAATCTTTTGATAAATAGTATTATTGATAACTTAATTTTTGATAAAATATTATAACATTATTTAATTTAATAAATGACTTCATTTATTAGAATAAAATTTTGTGTTATTATATCCTTACAGTCATGCCTGATGCAACAAATTTTATCCTCATTTGAAAATATTACAAATATTCCATTACAAGGATTAATCAAAATTTGAAAATTCTTAATGATAGGAAGTTTATTTTCTAAATTAAAATCAAAATCTTTCAAAATCAATGCAACGAATTATTCCGAATTGAAAATAGTTTATGGAAAATACTTACTCCCCTCTTGTCATCTATATCAATATATGAATTATTGAATGAGAATCACTTTCAGTTAAGGGTCTATCCCTCTGTCTTTTCTAATTCAGTTTACTATAAATTTTTTGAGCGAAAAAAATGTTGTCTAATGATAAACATAATTATAATGTGATTTAAAACAAATAAAATGTTCTATTCAATGTCACGGAAAAAATAATAATAAATAGTTTTAATAGATGCGACTCATTTTGTAATAAGAAATGATAATTTCATGTTTAAATCTTATATTTTATATCTATATTTTTTATGTAAAAGAATAAAAATTAAAATAAAAAATACATTTTGTAAAAACATTACAATAACAGAAACATAAATGAAATTATAAATTTAAAACATTAGGATAATAGAACTTTTTTTTAATAATTGGGATATAACAGCTGAGAATCATATTATCTAAGACATCCGAACATCTAGATATGAAATTAATCTAATTCAATTTTAAAATTCATATAAAAATTAATATTTAATTGAAATTCCCTGCGAATTATAAAATTAAATAATACGAATTAAATTCAAAATTTATTTATTCTCACTAAACATCCAACTTTTCAAGGAGTAAAGTTCTCGTTCAAAAGCCAACTCAGCAATAGTTCAAGTGTCGATCACTCAACCCCACCAAAGATAGTGGTCAAGGTTTAAGTCTGTCTTCCCAAAAATTCTCAGTCCGAAACCATCGGTCTGCTCCGTAATATCTCAATTTTTTTAAAAAAAGCAAAAAACTTTAATTCGAAAGCCAGCTTAGGGCACGCAGAGAGGAAAAAGGCACCAGCATTGGAAACCACGCGTCAGTTGTACACGTGTGGGGGCCTTCGTTTAAGCAACGCAAAATTCCCTCATTCACTACTCCCTGCGCTTTGAAAAACTTCCCCCCAAGCTGTCCCGCAGTCTTGCTCCGAGGCATGCATTTTCATCTTCACTAGGTGCTTCTTGCGAACCGCCACTATGTCGCTGTCTGGCGACGGGTCCTCTGAAGACGACGGATGCTGCTTATGCTGTTCCGGTGAGAGTAATGGCTTCCACAATGATGATGGGAGATCCATTCATCTAAATTGTAAACATTCTAGAAGATCTGATCTTTCTTCGTCGTCATCGAGCTCTTCTTCCTTGTTTAGTTTTGATTCGATTCCATTGAAGGAAAGTGAGAAGCTGAGGAGAATTATTATTGCTTCCGCTAAGGGCTTTACTATTGGAGCTGCTCTCAAGGGTGGTCTGGCTCTCTTCTCGATCTTAGCACGATTGCAACGAAGAAAAACGCTAAGCTCTCTAAGGTAAAATTGATCGAATTTGAGATACTCGTGTTTTGGTATGTTGTATTTGCGTATTAAGTTTATTACCCTTCATTTAATTGATAAATAAATGATGCTATGCTTCTCATTCCCCGATTTAGGAAGCAGGTTGAGGTAACGAACAGTGAAGCAATTATTCTGGCTGTAAAGGAAACATTGAGATACGGTCTCTTTCTTGGAACCTTTGCTGGAACGTTTGTGTCCATGGATGAGCTTATAGGTGCTTTGGGAGGTCACCGTAGGCATGTTCTCTTCCTTTTCTGTGATCAATTTTTATTCAGTGGTGGAGTATATGATTTTCTATTAAGTGTTATGGTTCTGATTGATGTCGTTTCGCTAATTCTAGTTCAGGACAGCAAGATGGAGGGCTCTATTGGCAGGGGCAATTGCGGGCCCGTCCATGCTTCTGACTGGCCTAGAGACGCAACATACAAGCTTGGCAATTTACATATTCATGCGTGCTGCTGTCTTGGCATCTCGCTGTGGAATTAAGAGCAAAAGGTTGGGGAAAATATGTAAACCTCTCACATGGAAGCATGGCGACATTTTTCTAATGTGTCTCTCCTCTTCGCAGATATTGTATGTAGTCTTTTTACTGTGGAAAGTATTATATTGATAAGGTTATGCATGCATATTTTTTTATCGTGTTCCTTCATGTGTCTCTTGTGTAAGCATTCCTGTTTACCAATTTTTGGCTGCGTGTTCTAATTTCTGTATAGTAATCATTATATAATTCACCTGATGACCTGATAGTTAGAGGCTGCTGATGCATGATCCCAATTGTTATGCTCAGTTCGCTCACAAACACTCCTGTATATATTTTAAATAACTATCAAGTATAAATCAATCTTAATTATTAGAATGTTAACATATACCATATGGTAAAGTCATTCCTGTCTGATAATATACTTTAATAGCATGTGGAGTGGCTGAAGTAGTTTCCATCGTAGGCCTAAAACCATATGCTTTGGTCACTTGCCACTCTGTGGCTACTAATTCACAACTCTCTAGTTTTGCCCATGTTGAGGTTCAAAATGCAGAGCCTTACCTTGTCTTGACATTTAAATGTTTGTTAGCTTGATGCTTGATACAGTTCATATACTATGATTGGTGGCTACGGCAATATGGTAAGTGAAAAACTACAAGACAAATAAGAAGGCAGAAAGTATCAGAGAAAGAAAACTGTGAAGTCAGTTGCCCATCTCATATATCCTTTTGATAGCCCTTTTAAATTATCTGATGGCAAATATTGCATTCATTTTATTTAGTAAGAAAGCTTTGGCTACTACATACATTTAGGTGATTGAAGATGTATGTTCCTCATGTACAATCATGATTGTAAGAGTTTTATGCCCACCTGAAAATAGGCTAACTGTAACAGATGAATATTTTGGACTCAGGTCTGCTTACATATTAAAGCAAGAGAGTTTGCCTTCTTCATATAAGTCCTTTCTCAATAAACACGGTGGAAAGGATACTGTTATCTTACAAGGTATCAAAGATATAGCAAGTGGTAAGCCTTTTACTAATTTGGAAGCGATAGAGAAACACTACAGGGCAGTGGGTGCCAATGTGCAACTAAATCCAAATATGAAAGTCCCCTGCTCGGTAAGAAATAAAAATTTCATGATTCTTGTCCCTTTTTTTTTCATTCTCAGTAAGTGTAAGCACTATTTTATCTATCAAAATAAATGTAGTAATAGATATCACAACCGTAGATATATACATGTAGTTCCTTGTCTTCATGGTAAAAAGTTAACCATTTATGTCAACTTCCTGTAATGTTCAAATTTATGATATCTGGCAGATTGTACATGGGAATCAGTCATGTGGTGGACATGTTCTTTCTTTTCTTGTTCAAGGCTACAAAAGAGCTTTACCTGTTTATCTTCCAGTTTATCTGATCCCTGCACTAATAGTTCACAGACAAGGACTTCTACATAGGTGATCTAATTTTTATACATAGCAATCAATCTAATATTCACTTGTTTTCTTTTGCGAAGATTCTATGAAGTGTTTTATTCTTTTATTTAGTCATAACTTCTCCAAAAACTTTGATTGATTTGTTAATGGTAGTTTTTTGAGGTGAGTACATTATTATTGAAATGGCCCATATTATTGCTATGAGAAGGATTTACTGGACAGCAGATTATGCTATCTGATGAGGATGATGATGATATTTGTCCAAGCACTCCCAATTTACCCAGAATTTGTATATTGTGCATCATTGGCATTAATGCATTAAGAATAGGTTAAATTATTTCTACTCTTACAAACTGGAAAACCACACAATGCATTATTCAAGCTCATTTGATGTCTTTAACTAACACTCATCTTATTGTCTTTTTTAACGTTTTAGTACTTGAACTTTGTATATTGTGCATCATTGCCATTGCTGCTTCAAGAGTCTGTTAAATCAATTATAAGCTTACAAACAGGAAAACCTCACAATGCATTAACAATAAGCTTTAACTCTCTATATGCATTAGGCTATAAGCTTTCTTCTTTTGCATTTCTGATTGAACTATTGAATTAAATGCAATAATTCCCTTCTCTCCCTTCCCCCAAATTCTATCAATGTGGGATTGTATAGGCAATTAACTATAAGATAGATTTAATATGTCAGATAATATTTTTGTGGTCTTATGCTCATTATCTATATGCTTATATGCAGGCCTTACACAATATTAGCAAAGGGTCTTGCTGGCACTGCAAGATCAAGCCTGTTTTTGTCAGTGTATTGTTCATCAGCCTGGTTAGCATCTATACACTTATTAGTGCCCTTATTCTCTTTTATCTGGCTGTCTTATCTCTAATTTGACTGTTTATAGACTTGGCGTTCTTTATCTGCTCTAGATTTCCATCTACGCTGAGCTGCCCATATATGTGGGGCTATATGCTAAAACAGAAATTTTCAATTGTGCTAATTCACACTAACTGTAAATACAACAATCACTAGAATAAATAATTTATTTGTCTGCATTTCTTATAATCGTGAAAATGGTAGTAACGTATGTCTTTTTGGTGATAAGCAGATATTGATACCCAATTAAAGTTAACATTTATATTTCTTTTAATTTTGATCCAAATTCTTAATCTTGGCTTACATGTGGAGTCTAAGGTCGCACTGAAAGAGGAAATGAGGACAAGTGATTTCAATTACTTGCTTCGCATGAGCACTTTTTTTTATATTATTTATCTGTTGTTTCTGTCCGTGCATTTATTAATTTCTTCTTCTTATTCTTCTTTGAATCGTCCTATTGTTACTAATATGGCATGGTGTCTATCGAAACTCTACATGTATGGTGTGAATGCCTCCATTCAATAGGATGTGGACGTGCATTCTCTTCAGGATCTTCAAAAGATGTAACATTCCAATGGTGGCCATGGGAACGGTATGTTGCTGTGTCCATGTCTTCTTGTCTGATTGGTTGTTGTAATCCAATTTTTACCATTTGAAGAAAAGCTTTACTGCTATAATTGTTTTCCTGAAAGAAAATATTATGCTACTAGCTATCAATGATTTTGTTACAAAAGTTTCACTGCTGTTCTCATGCAGTTCCCAACTGGCCTTGCATTGGCCATTGAGAAGAAAAGCAGGCGAATAGAGATATCATTATATTGCCTTGCACGGGCTATTGAGAGCTTTTTCACATGCATGGCTGATGAAGGATACTTGCCTCAATCACGAAAGATTAAGAGAGCCGACGTTGTGGTTTTTAGCTTGTCGACAGCCATCATAATGCACTGCTATGCACAAGAAAGGGAAGTGTTTAGATCCAAATATTTGAATGTTCTTGATTGGGTGTTTGGTGTACCCCCTTCTCCATGTGAAACCCCACGATGCAAGGATCCATAGAAGCAGGTGGCAGCCCTGCACGGTATTTTACTCATCACCCGCTCCTGAACTTGGGAGGGACACTTGACCTTGGCTTGAGGGCTACTACCTGAATGCTGTTACCCTCCCAAGAAGTAATTGCTTAGAAAGTGAATCATATTTGAGCGAAGAAATAGAATGGGTACTTGAGAGGCATGATTGTAGCATGATAGTCGATGAATTTTTTATGCGAGGTGCATGCCAACTAACGTGGCGTCTGCTACAAGTCGTTCATTTGTAACGGTTATACCATTTTACCAATGTGTGACATGGTATATCATTTCATTAAAAACATGATATTTAAGCTTTCAGTAATCCATTTGATTATATATTTTTTTTAAAAGAAAACTAATAGCACCAAATAAACACACACGAACACCCTCCCTGCTGTTCAATGGTTTGCAGTCTATGTAGTATTGGAATCATATATCTAAGTGAATTCTTGCGTATAGTACCAAAATATTGCCAGTTAAAGACTGCAAAATCATGCGTTTGCCAGGGACAGCCAATTCGTCGTATCCCCCAACACTTCGTGAAATGCAATCATCGAGGAGTTTGAATTCGTAATAGAGAGAGAGAGCAACGTAAAACCCCATTAGGCATCTGCCTGTAGATGCAGATTAATACTAACGTTAGGTTTTTACTTTACAGGTATAAATTTGGACACCATAAACCCTTAATCCCAAAAATTATAAAGCTGGAGAGAAAGTACAGTCTAGCATCTCTTCCATTTTCAATCAACAATCCAGAACATGCTTCCTATCAGCATTTTACATTCCCTCCTAGAGTTGAAAAAGCACCTGCACCCCTATGGACTATCAGCCACAGCCACAGCCACAAGGCTAACTGTTAAAAAGTACTAAGCTGGTTAATTGAAATTTACACCTCATCCTCGTGAAGAAGCATGTTTGGAATTCCCTTATTAACGGGGAACCGTCTTCCGGTCTCAGGGCAAACAAGCGCACCTTCTTCGAGGTGGAGTTCCAAGAGGGCGTGATGGAACTTGTGCAGGAACTCATTTGATTCAAGCATAGACGGGTCAACCTCCTCAGGTAGCTCGGCGTATCCCATGGCTCGAGACGCATCGACGAAAGCCTTCCATTCGATTTTCTCAAACATATTCTTCAGGAAATCATCGTTCATTTCCACGGACTTTTCCACCACTTTCTCTGCTTCAATGCGCAGAGGGAAGCCATTCGTCACGCCCTTAATGTTCGATGATAGCATATTGTGCGTTAGCAGCCTCATCTCTCCCAATTCGGCAGTATGAAGAGCAGCAGATTTATGCTCTATCGCTTCAAGAACCAAAAATACCTTGTTTGCGGTTGCTACTCGCAAGGTAGGGGGGAAAGTAGCATTTTGGTACTGTTAATATACCATCAATGAAAAGCCCTATTCTGGGCCCAATTCATAACAGGTGGGCTTACCTAAAGATTGTGGTTCATCTTAATCCCTTTCAGTGCGCACTTTGTCTGGAAGACTAGAAAGAGGGCTTAGGCCTAATAAATAGAGTCCTGTTATAATTTTAATTTTATTTAATTTTTATTATTTAAATTATAAATTATTAAATTTTATAAATTAAATTATGAAATAAAAAATTTAATTATAAAAATATAAGAATTAAGTAAATTCAAAAGTGTGATAAGAGTTTCAATTTCCTAAATCCATTAATAACTGGCATAATACACCTGAACCAACAGCATCTTTGTCGATATGCGGGACCCCACTCCAACGGCCGCAACAGTTTAGGAATTATTGTTTTTTAAAATAATAAAAGAGGTTGTCAACATGACAGATTTCTGACTAATCTTACTGTAAACATAAATAGACCACAAATTACTTAATAGAAGTATTACGTATGTCTCAGGTCTGTAAAAGTTTCCCTCTTCCTCTTTTTATCTTTTTTTATTAATTTTTGTTATTTTTATATTTTTATAAAAAAACTTATATTTAACAATTTTATAACTTTTAATTAATTATATAAGTCTTACTCACACAATCAATTAAATACTGTAAAATATTAGGCGTAAACTTTGTTATAACAATAATATATGAAAGGAGAATTATCCTTTATCTTTCACTCTGGATCTTGCCAACAGGGCCTGGAACTCCCCTTGCTTTGGGACATTTACCCTCCCTAGTTGGAGTGGCTGGTTCCTGCAGTTGGATCGTATAAGGGTAGTTCTGCGTTTTAAGGGCTAGCCTGAGTTGATTGCGGTACTTAACAGAATCTCGTCAACGAATATCGCTCTGATTGGACTAATAAGACTTAAAAAAAAAAAAAAAAACGTTTCCCACTGACCACTGTCAAGAAACATAAAATGAGTATAAAAGGATAAATTTGAGGAAAAATCCATAGCAAGGAAATAGTTATCTGAAGTACTTCCGGTTAGGTGCATGTATAATTCTGTACTAGTTTGCATATATTTTTAAATTTTAGTTTTTTCATTTCTTTTTTTTTATATGCTCCCTATACGTTTATGTTATATTTTTGTTTGAATTAATTCACAAAGACACTGTAATATATATATAAATACTTTTTATATTCGGCAAATCTTTCTTTTTTGGGGTACAACAGGAATCTCCATATTCTTTGGGTGTAAAATTGATCCAATGTTGAGGAGTAAAATTGTCTAATTTTACTTCTTTTAATAAGGCTATTTAAACCCTAACCTTTAACTTTTATGTTAAAATTTTTGAGATGCAACTAGTAATTATTGTATGGTTGGCAAATTGTTTTTTTCCTTGTTTTCTGATTATACGAAATGCAGGAAGACAACTTCCTCCTCTGAAAGATAGTTGTCATTTTCTGAAACAAACTTCGACAAACAAAAACCACTTTATAGGATTATACAAACTTTGACAAACATAAACCACTTCAAGTTGAATAATGTTATATACACATTTTAGGATTATACAAGCTCTGTCGTTGAGCTGGACACGATTTACCCACAATTGCTTGAGTGAATTTTTTCTACGCATTTTTGGATTACACAGTCCAACTCAACATCCTGTAAAACTTGTGTAATCCTAGAACCTTATATAGCATTATTGATAAAATTAACAAAACCATCCGAACTTCAAATTTCAAGAAACCAACTACTACCAAACTTGTCACCGCTGTCATTACATGAATCGTGTTTAATGCATAACAAGTTGACACAGACGATAATAGAAGCTGCTTAAGCTAATTAGCATACACATGTTTAGGCAGAAGAAACAGTTCACATTGGCAATATTCGGAGAAATCAAAGATATTGCAACATGGCAGGGGATAAGAAGGAAGTTATCTTTACTAAGATGAAAAATAGGTGAGAACAAATTCTGTTCTTCCTTTGATTTTTTATTTCTGTAGAAAATGAAGCATCTCTCCAGCGATGACTGATATATGTTTGGATTTTCTTTGTCAAATTGAACAAATCAACACAACTCAAAACATAAAAACTACAAATTGGAGAGAAAGAATCCGCCGTTGCAGCCACAAAGCTCATCAGCTTGATACATACTCCCACCATTTGTACAAACTATATCCATAAATGACGCTATAAGCGACCAATCTTGGAGGAGAACATGCAAACCTGCATAAGGTTTGAAAAAAATTCCATATAACAAATTGTCCAAGTATAATATTTCAGCATTATATAGACAGACAAGTCTTTAATCACCCCTGGTTTTCTATGTATCTTTGCAAAAGTTAGATTCTTGTTGGAAAGAAATAAGCTGAATTGGGCTTTGCCTTGCTGTTAGCGATTCAATTTCTCCAAGATTTTCGAGGAAACCGAACAGGAAGGGGGAAAATTTACCTCATAAATGTAGATCCTTGGGCAAGATGAGAAGCTCGTTCCTCTGCAGAAACAGGGTAACCCCAACGGGAGAAATCGCGATTGAAGTAATCCCAATCGGGGAGGAGTATCCCAGCAATTCCAAGCACACCCAAGACGTAGGTAGCCATCATCTTCTTGAAGGAGTGGGTGCAAATAGTAACGACGACCATAACAGCAGCAAGGCATAGAAGGGAGGTTCTAAGAGCGGCGTCGTTTGCCATGAATGCAACCTAGGCGGTGCAGGGCCTGAGACAGCGAGAGTTAACAAGGTTGATGATGATGGTAATATGGAGAAGAACGGCCATACGGCCACATCCACTCCGATTAAATGCGACTTCAACGCTCTCTCTAAATTTTTCGTGTTATATTTAATGTCGTTTCCTGGTGCGAGTTGGCGGGTGCTGCTCACACACTCAACCGCTGCGCGCACCAAACAATGGTGCGCGTGGCTCCTTCTTGGTTGTTAATGGTACCCATTTGGTTTTACTTCTTTGTTTTGCTTAGCTGGTTTACTCTTTACTGGTTACGTCTATGGTAGGTGGCTGTGTTTCTGTAATTCCTCCAAACGACCAATTCGCACTCGCCAGTGAGGCATGGGAACAACCTGACGACTCGTCGTTTTCCTCATCAGAAGTTACCACCTTTTATTTATTTATTTATTTTTGGTAAAAGAAGTTACCAACCTTTGATTCAATGGAGATGGTAAAACATTGGTGGCCATTTATTGCGTTTCCGGCGATTGGATTTCTTGTTTTTAGGTCATTTGCATTTCAATTCACAATTGAAAGGTTTTGGTGTAACCAAAAAGGTTAGAATGGAACCAAATAAGCATATCTATACCATGAACAAATTTTTATTGTAAGAATTACATAAGTAAATCTTAATTATAAAATCCTTTTTTAACCATCTAAAGTTTAAGATATATATCCAAGAACTCAATAATAAAGAGTGCAAATCTTAACGAGATTAGTGATTATTATGCCTATACATTGCTCTATTACTTTTCTAAAATTATAGTTATATTTTTTGAATAAAATAGATATCACATTTTTCTTAAATCACTGCACATTTGAACAAGTATATTTTTTATAATTCTATTATTTATATAAATTATCCTTATTAAATACTTATATAAAAATTTTGAATCATTAAATTAATCAAACTTCACAAATCAAACATAAAAATTCATATTTGTAAGAGTTCAATATAAAATTTAGAGAGATTTAAATTTTCCTAACCTTTATGTAGTTATGGTTAGCCGCACATATGCAAATGATATGCTTAGGTGTTCTCATGTAGACGAACACAAGGGACAAATGGTCGACTCATCGAGGAACATTATTGATAATAAAACTCCTCTAGTGGCGTTTTGGGCCTCAGATATTGGTGGCCCATAGTTTGTAAATAGACACGACCTAATTAAGGTCTTGGCTATCCTTGCTGTTGGATCGGGTTGTCCACTAGGCACGTCATTCACAGAGATTGAGGCGTCTCCCTTCACACATTCGAATGATGTTATGCTTGTAAGGGCCCAGTGCACTTGTGCGAGCATTGCCTGTGTGGTCAACGTGGGGGGTTTAAGGGAATCCGTATTTTTCATTTTTCTTTTTTTATTCTGATCATTTTTCATTTTTTTAAAAAAATTTTAATTTATATGTAAATATATATGGTAAGTTTTATTTTTATATTATCATTTTTTCTCTTAATTTTATATTTATTTTTGTCTTATTATATCACCTACATTTAAATCTTTAAAAATAAAATATCTTAATCGACAATTGTTGTAGCAACTTTTTTGCCTAATTTTTATATTTGTATAGAATATTAGTAATATTATTTGTAAATTTTGTATAGTATAAATTTAAATATTTTAACTTTTTTCTTATTTTAATTTAGTAATTTTTTTTATCTCTCTATAATTTTATATGTAAAATTTTTTTTCTCTTTTTCAATTTTGTATCTATCTCTTCAAAACCAAATCCAAAGTGCCTAACTAAGAATCACGTTTAGAAGGTTAATTATAATTTTTAAATTTTAGAATTTAAAATTTAAAATCAAAGAGCTATTTCTTATGATATTGATATATATATCTGGAGTAAGAAAATATATGAAAGCAAAATCGATTGCTACGATATTCAAATTATTTTCTTCATCATGTAACCTCTCTTGTTTCTGTTGGAATTAATTTTAAATAATATATCCAAACATAAATTTAAGAAAAAGTGGGGCTTGAACTCAATTTGATAAGACCATAGGGGAATTGTATAGTCAACAAAGTTTTCTCTAGGTCACAATTAGGTTATCAATGATGCATTACACAAGGTAATTATTCCCTAGAATGTATCGATCGGATTTGTCAAGGCCCCAACTTTTTCTTCATTCCTTGGCCAAAATCAACCACACAATCAATTGCTCCCATATATACACCAACCCATGCAACAGCAAACGCAAGCTACATAGGTCTTAATATGACCATATATGATAATCTCCAAGTTCCCCTTTAATCCACACATTATGAAAATGATGTGTTGATTCTTGATCAATGTTTTGTATAAGAATTTTAGTGGGAGTATATTGTTCTTTAAGCATATTGGTCTAATAATTTTTAACATAATAGGTGGTAATACTTTGGATACGGATCACCCGATAAATAGTACAGTAAAAAAGAAATAGGTGTAAAATTCAGAAAAAAATTAATAAAAAATAAAATATGCATATTAAATTTAAATACAAAATAAAAATATATAATTAAAAATAAAAAATATATAAAAGTCAGTGTATCTGATCGAATGATAAATTCTGAGGCAGTGTTACTTTTGTTAAAGATTTTATGTCCGGTCTGGGGTTGGACTGTATCTAAATGGTATTTTTGACGTGAGAGGTGGTAGTTGTTTTATTAAGGGATATTATCTGTGTCCCGTCTTTAGGGTAGTAATATTTGTATTATTTTTAATTTATAATTTTAGAGTTGTGATAGGTGCACATGTTCCGACTGTATTGTACACATAAAAATATAAATATGAGACTTGAACTTAATTTAAGTGATTAAATTTAATATTGTTATCTTTCTTTTTTTAAATTTGATTTATATATTGTAACTTTTTTAATATTTAAAAAACTAAATATGTTTAAAAACATATTTTCCAATTAAACACACCACATAAGATGTGTATATATAGGACATACCTGAGAGTTTCATTTGGGTAATATTAGAAATATAATAGGGTAATTATATTGACATACCCAACCTCGTATACAAAGAAACACACCCAACAATGAGCTTCAATCTGAGAGCCATTGGATCACCACAGAGTAGTGTAATCTAATAACAATTTTCATATACATTTCCTGTGTTTTTATTATCAGTTGTCATCAATCAACATTAACTCCATCCTTAAGAATACAAATCATTTCAAGACCTGCATCTACTTACTTTTTTTTTTTTTTTTTGGAACTAGCATCTACTTCAATTTTTGTAGATACTAACTGATTTTTGGCAGACTTTGCGTGGCCATAATTAAGAATACTGGGGGGCCTTTCTGTCGGAGGAGTTGCATTAGGTCTTTTCTAACTAAGGCGGCTCGTAACTAAATTGACCCACCATGGCCACCTTTGTAGGATATTAGAAGAAAAGAGATACGGAGTTTGAAATTCAGTCTCCAAAAGAGTGTTCTTCAAGCCGGGCAAGAGAGCCCTTTTTAAGGGATACATACTTCTGCATATGGAGATAATTAAGACATAATAATATGAGGCATGTAGGTAGGTGGCCTTGAAGTCTGTTTTATTAGATGTATTGGTTAGAAACCTATTACCGCAAGCAAATCAGTTGCTTAGCTGACACTGAAATCAAAGATGATACATAATATTCAATTAGAAAGTTGATCTAACATAACTAGAGGGTGTGCTATTTTTAAGAATTTTACTAAATTTTTATTTAAAATAATTTAAATTATTAAATATATTTAGTTTTATAGAATGAGTTGCAGAACCCATAAATTTTACATTAATCTGGTAATAAATGAGAATTTAATACTCCTACATTAGGTAAAACTACAATTATTCTAACTAGCTACCCCTTTTAGTTTCTCATTCTAACATACATGCACGATACCCGACACGGTGCCTTGGCTGACGGACCAAAGTCTTAGCGTGTATGAACCTATTACTAACAAATTCAATTAGGAGGGGTAAAGACAATGAGGTTTGGCGAAATATGAAGAAGAACTGTTGAATAAAGATTTGTTAAAGTTGAAAAAATTAGTGGTCTCTCTAATTAACTCCTTTGTCTAGCTGTTCAATATAGATGTTGACACTTAGGTAAATTTATTGAATAAATTTAGGTTTGACAGTGTCTTGCTTGTTTATGAAGCAAGATGGGCATAGTATTTGGATATGGAACAAATTAACTTTATATTACAGAGCTGCTGCTTCAGAACCTGGCTGAATGCCTGCCACGTATTTGAAATTACATTCATAATTTGATTTACAGATCCTGTTTGATCTGCTAGATAGATATGAGGCACGTTTTGGCCAACTTTCAAAACACTTGGCTTGTACAAAGTGATGACCTTTTACTTTGTGCTTCATTTAAAATGCAAGAGAGAACACCATGACAGAGAAAAATAGCAACGGAACAAGGTGCATGAGGACAAGCCACCAACAAATGCCATTGAAGGTTTCTCAACCGTGCAAAGAATGTCTTATGGGTTACAAAAAAACTGGTGTAGATTTGGGTGTTTGCTGCACCAAATTCTTCTTCACGTCTCCAACTGCACCACCCTCTAAGTCAAACGGGTCACGTCCTTTGTGTCTTTTTCAGACAATGAACTTTCTCTACTAGTACTTTGGGCTTCTCTGACTTTCTAACCCCCTCGACCCTTTTTATTGTTGATTAGCTTATTTATCTATAGGTATATTAACAACGACTTGGATAGATATTTTGGTTTACCTGTTTAGATCTTCAGTTAAAGATGTGTAGCGTGTGTATTTCCAACTAGGCTTAGACATACACATGCACATGTGATTTGGTGTGTTTGACATGGATAAAGGAGGATGTTTGGATTAATCCCGTAGAAACATGATATTATATTTATACATGAGTAATAATACTTTCACAATCCGTTATCCACAATTCAATAGTTAATTCAGCAAAATGTGAATAGTTGATTTGATAAATAGACTTATTTAAACAAATTTATGTACACTTTGTGAATGAATGACCATAAAATATATCATTTTTCTTTGTATATACTTTGAAGTTAACGTATATTCAGGTCATATGTACACAAATCACTATGAAGTTCTCATTTAATTATTTGTGTATACATAACAAATACACAAATAATTTGAAGTTTATAAAATAGTTTCCAAATAAAGATTTGACTTTGAAGTCGTCTTCATTAGAATGAATTTACTATTTATAACTTTCATTTTAAAAAGAATTAATTTTTTTTCCAAAATATAGAGGATAGCTTTAAAGAAATCTAAAAAAAAAAAAAGTTATGATCAAGAAGTTTACTAAACTTATAATCAAGAAAAGTTAACAGTTGAGACATTTAATATAAGTTTAAACAAAAGCATTCGTCAAGATTATTAACATATGATTGTCTTAATTATTCATGTATAGCAGGTAGCGCATCCAATGTTGTCCTAGGTATTTAGGGTTATTACAAAATTATAATTGTGGGATAAAATTTGATGGCATTCTTCAATGAATGATCCCCAATGGGGCAAAGGGCGCATGAAATCCAAGAAGAGAGGACGTAAGTCATCTAACGCCATGCAAACCATGACAAAATAGGGAAATAGCCTCCCCTTTGCGTGCATGGTAGGGGTTCCTCCGACATCCTCTCTTTCGCCACGTGTTACGTAATCTGATTTGAAAGTTTCGTCCTATTAAGAATGCTTCTATTGAAACTGTAATAATTTTTAGTCCACAATTACGAAAATGTCCTAACTTTGTGCACTGGGTTTCAATAATACATTTAATTTGAATTTAGAGCTTTCTCAAAGAAAATATATAAAGAAATATTATGCAAATGTTCTCAAATTAAAGGTGATTATGTACTTACATCGTCAATTACGGGACTACTTTAATCAGTAATGAAAACAGTTTGGCAGTGTTCCGTTGAATAATGCTTCGAAGGCTATTCTTGTCAAGGCATGACACATTGGACATTTGTAGTCCATATACTTTAATTAGAAATATCCCAACCTTTGATGACCGAAACAATAAGCAAGCTAGAAAACTGGGTATATATAGTAAGGCCCAGCCCCTGTTTTAATTAGGCGGTAAGAAGATAAGAAGGTTAAGAAGTATAGCTTTAAATCTAGTTACATAATGGGAAGGTCCCCATGCTGCGATGAGAATGGCCTCAAGAAAGGACCCTGGACTCCTGAAGAAGATGAAAAGCTAGTCCAGTACATTCAGAAACATGGTCATGGAAGTTGGAGAGCTCTCCCCAAGCTATCTGGTCTGTCATCTCATGGTTGTAAATTGCTGCAACTCAAGCTCTTTCTTTCTGAGCTCTCTTCATAGTGTTTTCTCGTTTCCTTTCAACAAATGTTGCAGGTCTTAACAGATGTGGAAAAAGCTGTAGGCTAAGGTGGACCAACTATTTAAGGCCGGACATCAAGAGAGGGAAATTTTCTCAAGAAGAGGAGCAAACAATTCTGCATCTCCATTCCATTCTTGGAAACAAGTATTTTCAAATTCCTAGCTCCATCCTTCTTCTAATTAATTCTTCCCAATTCAAATCTCAACCCTACTATTGTTTGAATTATTGTGACTTCTCTTTTAGGTTGAGTTCCAGATTTGCTTGCATTAATGATGCTGTTTAAGCTCACAATTATTCTTTTACCTTTCTGTTTCTGGTTTTTTTTTTTTTTTTTTTCAATTGCTATGACTTGACTTCTTCTGTGCGTGTTCCTTTGGTAGATGGTCAGCAATTGCATCCCATCTTCCTGGTAGGACGGATAATGAGATCAAGAATTTCTGGAATACCCATCTAAAGAAGAAGCTGATTCAGATGGGTTTTGATCCAATGACACACCAGCCAAGAACTGACCTCGTTTCCAGCTTGCCCTATCTGCTAGCTTTGGCCAACATGACAGAGCTTATGGATCACCAATCATTAATGGATGAGCAGGCTGTGAAATTACAGGCAGAGGCAGTTCAGTTGGCCAAGCTACAATACCTTCATTATCTACTCCAATCCACAGATTCCTTAACTACCAACTCTTACGACCAAAATGCCATCACAAACATGGAAGCCATCAATTTGTTAAATTCAATCTCTAATGTCAAAGAGAATCCAGTTATAAACTGCCCACAACTTGATAATTCGGATTCATTTTCTCAAGGGATTGCTAGCTCCCAACCACTCCACCACCAAAGCATATTATCTCCCTTTTCAGACCCACAAGTCCCTTTCAGTTCTCAATCATGTTTGAATAGTGAGCAGGGTCAAGGTACTAACTTTACAATAGTAAGTCACGGGGATCACACGGCTGATAACTCTTCTTGGATTATCCCATCTCCTGCTCCATCGTTTCCCCCAACTGTGACAGGGACCTCAACAAGCAACCCAGCCGATGCTACCAGCAGTGCCTCAAGCTATGGAGGAGGAACCTCATCATCTTGCTGGCCTGAACTATTTTTTGAGGACCCCATCATGCATGAGCTATCTTAGTATTATGTTATATTTTATAGAGAGGTTGCATTATGCCGTGTGTTACATATGCTTTCATTGTTTGCTTCTTGGCAACACTTAATGCATGTTGGCATTATTATAGAACATGCATATATATGTCCATCTACATATAACGTACATTGATATATATCTTTGTATATTACATATACTCTGGGTAGTCAATTTCATATCGAATTAGATTAAATGCCAGCATCGTTATGGTTTTTGATAAATTTAAATTTGGCTTTATTATAACTTTTTTACTTATGCACATTTTATGTTTTGTTGATTTGTCAAATACTTCTAAGATTGGTTCCATATCATTCTTTTGTCCTCGGATAAAACTACGTAGTTATAAGAGAAGGTGATGAAATTAGTCGCGAAAAAATTAAACTATCCAAAAATGAGTAAGAAGAATAGAAGATGTGAACTGAGGAATAATTAAAGAGTACAAAGGCGGTTGCAGAAAAGAACCATTTGCTTTATTACAGTGATCTGAACGTTGGGTTTCAAGGGTTTAAAAGGAGCTCGAGTACGTGCCTATAAGAGTCAGGCAACATTAATTAATAAACTATATATAGCAAAATAAATAAATAAATAAATAACAGTTCAATCTCTTATAAACCAGAAACAGTAGCACGTAACTCAAGTCTTCTGCAATTTAGAGCAAAAATAGAATAATGGATAGTGATTAAGAAAGAAAAATTGGTTTTTCTAGAACGTAAATAAGCTTCCTATAGGTAAAAGTTGCATGATAAAGGATTAAACTATCTCTGCAAACATATTTATACAGAAGCTAAAGTTCTTTTAAAAAGCTTTTCTGGAAGTTCCATGTATCTTCGGAGAGATTGGCAACCACCTTTCCTTTGAAGAAAACAGAAATTCTTGTCAAATGTCCCATACTAAACGCTCGTAAAGTTTTTTTTTTTTTTTTTAAAAAGTATTAAAAAAATTATAATATAAGAATTAAATTTGAGAAGAAGGAATAATAATGCCAAATTCTATCCAAAAAAAGATTATTAAATTTATTAAATTTATAATCATTTAATAAATTGAATTGTCTAAATTTTTTATTTTAAATAAGTATTTAATAAAATTAAATTTATAAAAAAATATGATGTTATTTTGAAAAATACTACAAGTCAAGACTAAAGAGTGCCAGAAAAAGCCAAACTTGAGCACTATCTTTCCCCCATTCTGCCCGGGTTTTTATATTGTAAGCACCCCAACCTTCTACCAATTAGGTGAAAGGCGGGAGGTTACTTCAAATGCTTGTAAAGGGTTTACTTTGAGAATGAATACTTACAATAAGTGTACCATATAAGAGATGGGATTCTGCAGCTAAGCCATAGTAATATAGGTTTGAAATGTTTCAATGAATTGAATATGCAGAAAATTCGAAACCATTGGGAAACATCTATATACATATTTTAAGTTAAGGAAAAATGCAAGTAGGTCCTTATGAGCAGTTAGATTGGATTTCTTTTCCATCAAGAAGTTGACTGCTAAGCCCTCAAAAAATAACTCCTTAAATTAAAGTCATGGCACTGAAGCTGACATTCAACACATGTCCATGCACCAGTGGAGTTATAATAATCGACTTGCGCCTTTGGGGGGTATGCCTCGTCAAAGATACTTGAATATTTTGATTGGCTGAGGTCAAGTTTGTCATGGTTGTCAAAGTAACAAAGAAAATGAAGATGTGGTTAGGTTTGTTCTCCTCCATACCCTCCTAATTAAAAAGTGAAGGGAAAAATTGTCACCACCTAATCCTGCCCTATCCGTTGTATACCATTCAAAGTTTCTTATGTCATTGTAATTCTGCTAACTTAATCAAGATTTTTTGACGTCTAAACTTGCTAAGCATACCAGACCCTGGCTGCAGCTCGTGTGACTGATAGATCATATTAATGGCATAACATCAATCATAAAATATATAACGTTTTGGAAGTGATGGCTGTCCTGTGAGTAGCAACATCAATCAAGAAAAGCACGGAAAGTATATAAAACAATCATAGGCATAATCAAGGCTTCATCTAGTAATCCGGCAGATTTACGTTTAGCAACATATTGATTCGTTTTGCTTAATAGCCTGTTATAAAAATGAAACTATATATTTTTCTTTTTGCTATCTCAAATTAAAAGAGTAATACTGCTTATATATATATATATATATATATATATTTAATGCGCACAAATACCTAGTGCATAAAAAATGATATGTTAATATTTATTTTAATAGTCAATCCAAATGATAAATCTTATTCAAGATTATTATTTTGAATTGAAAAATGCCATTATTACTTTATATTTGATACGCAGTTTTTATAATTTAATAATGTGATTTGTTGATATGTTAAATTTTATAAATTTTTATGGTTTAAATTTTGTATTATAAAAATTAAATAAAAATAAAATTATAAAAATATTAAAACTCTTTTAAATTAATCGATGGACATGGCTCCATTCGAATTGGTTTGGTCTTGATTTTTTTCAAATTGAATGTGTAGACACCTAATTTTATTCGGATCATAAAAAAATTAAAATAGACTCATACATAAGTTCTAAAATTATCCTACTTGAATGTACAAAAATAAAAATTTAAAGATTATTTTAGGGTTCTGAGTGTGAATAATATTATTTAAAAAAATAAAAAATTTAAAAATTTAAAAAATTTAAAAATTGAAAAAGAAAAGAAAGAAGAGAAGATCATCGGCTAATCCTCCTAAATTATGTACCATCATCTTCTTAATTCATTGCATTATGCACTCATCAATTCATTTTTCTTATCCTAATCAAATCATATACTACCATCTTCCTAATTCATTGCATTATACACCTCATCAAATAATTTTTCTTATCAAATCATGCACCACCATCTTTCTAATCCATTACATTATGCACCTTATCAAATCATATTCCATATCCTAATCAAATCATGCACCACCATCTTCCTAATTCATTTCATTAGGCACCTCATCAAATCATATTCCTTATCTTAATCAAATCATGTACATTGCATTATGTACCTCATCAAATCATTTTTCTTATCAAATCATGCAACACTATTTTCCTAATCTATTGCATTATGTACATCATTAAATCATTTTCTTTATCCTAATCTAATCATGCACTTAGGGAAGAGTCAAGAAAGAAAGGGGAGAGAAATTTCATAGAAAATGAATGAAAGTTAGAAGAAGAAAGTCATGGAGTAAGAAAAGGAGTTAAATAGAAAATTTGATTCTTCTCTATTCTTCTAATTTTTCCTTCAACAAACTCATCTTGTTGACTTAGAGAAGCTTAACTCAACCTTTGGAGGGTCATTCGTGTCTTAATTGCACGAAAATTGCATATTTCACTGAAAAATTAGAGAAAAAGCTATTTTCGTTCATCTCCTAAAAATTATATTTTCAATCTGAATCTTGAAAAATGCGCCCACCATTATGTTCAGGAGTTGCCAAAACCTTAGAAATAGTGAAGAACTTTACCTAAAGATGCTCCACGCACCTCCACATGCTTCACTCTTTGGTGAAGTTCTAACACGCGCCTAAGCTCAAAGGAATATTCGGCTTGCCACGTTAGCCTTAGTTACACAGTCATCATGACACGTCATTTTACATGTTAGCTCACCTGCTTACTCAATGTGCCATGTCACCGGACGAGTCAGTAAATCACACAAAATCATCCTGCCACTTGTATGTCACGTCATAAGAACAAATCCAATTATCTGCCACACAATCTGACACATCATCATCCACGTTAGTCTACAAATTCAGTATCGTGCCACATCATAGGACATATAATCATGCCACATCACCATTGACCAAGATGTTGACTTTGATCGTTAACTTGTTGACTTTGATCATTGACCAAATGTTGACTTTGATTCAAACTTCTTTCCTAGGATTTTTTTTACATCTTGATTGATTTTTGACCTCTGTTTCACCATTTGAGCACTCTAAATACAAGTTTTATCTATTTCTTAATTTTTTCTTGTTGTTGGATAAGTTTTTTGTACTTATATCCTATTTTATTGGATAATTATGAGTCACGATGATTTTGTTTGTAGCATATGTACTTCAAACATCTTATAAGGGTGTGTTTGTGGTTTCTTTCTAACTATTTTAATTATCTGTATCCCGACAATAGATAAAGAGAGTTACCAATCAACTAGCCACTATCAAATTATTCTGAGGGACGTTATATTATGAACCTAGTAAGTTAACTAGCATGGTTTCATTAATATATTTTTTAAAAATCCTAATGATAGATAAAAATAATTATCAGTCAACTAGCTGCTATCAAATTATCCTGAGAGAAATTACATCATGAGTTTAGCTAGTCAACTAGCATGACTCCATCGATGTATTTAAAAATAATCTTAGATCATGATTACATGTAAAAATAAATTTATTTAACAATAGACAAAGCATATTTTTGAAATCAAAAGTAACAAATACCAATGTGATACTGAAGGGTGTTGTAGGAGTGCTAATACATTTTCTACACGTAACCAATTTCCAAATCTATTTATTTGTAATATAAATCATACTCTTCGGTGTCCGATTTCACTATTTTAATCTAAGTCAGTGGTGACTTTATTTTTTTTACCATTTTCTAAAACCTCATCAATATTTTTTTATAACCTGAGATCACCGCTTCGCATCGCGTGTTAATAGAATAAACCCGAGACACCTCGTTTCTATATCCGTTGTCGTCTGCTGAACAAAAAAAATCAATTTTCATCAAGTTCATCGATTATGTGTGATTCAGGTGGATTCGATTGGTTAGAACACTAAGTGTAGAAGTGAGAAGCTTCTATGTAATAGGAAAGAGAAGAAAAACCAGCGTATGTCAAGGTTCAAGAAGACAGTAGAGAAACTAACCAGGCCAATCCTCACTCGCAGATACAAAACTTTGCTTGGGTGAAGAGAATGGAGAAAAAGGGGAGGCTGAAGTCATTCCAAAAAGAGAACAAAAGAAGAGACTTGAGAAATGCGAGCCGAGGGAGAAGTGACTCGTAAGTTGTGAGAGAAGAGACATCATAAAATGCAAGCCAACCATCCTGTGAATCACTTTAATAGAAAAAAAATTATATAATATAATAATAAATGGTGGAGATAATTTACTTCTTTTGTAATATGAAAATGCAAAATTTAAAATTTTTATTTAATTTTAAATTTTTTTGATGAGACAGACGGTAAACAAGAGATTAAGAAAAATAAATAATGTTATATTCACGTTTAATTTTAAAAAGAATTTCACTTTATACTTTTATCTCTATCACAATTTCATTTTAATATAAATAAAATATGGCACTAAAAACGTATACATAATATTCCTAAAGAGAAACGATGTACATTGAAATTTGGAACCTCAAGCACCGAGGACGAGAAGGAAGTAGTGGAAAGTACACGTGGAGGAGGCATGTTGTTTGTTGGTGCGCTGTAGAAAATCAAATCAACTGCGGCTTGGGCCTTTGCAGCTCTACTAAATCGGCACTGACTGTGCATTTTCACTTTTCAACATTTGTTGTTCAACTAATACATGGATGTTTAACATTGTGTTTTGGGTACTGTAGTCGGATTATCGTGGGTTAAGAATTTCAAACCCGTAACCGGCCGTTTAAACCAGTATAAAATTAGATATGCACTTTTTTATTTTAATTTTGCACTGACCTAAACCAACTCAACAATTAATTTTTTTTTTATTTGGATTGGATTAAACTAATGTGACCAATTTTTTTTTTGCTTTTATTTAATTTAGACAATAAAATTACAATTAGAGTTTAAAATTATAATTATTACATAAATTTTATTTATAGTAATTTGATAATAATGATAATGATAATAAGAGTCATAGAGATTGTGGGTGTATAATATGACAAATTTTTTAATTAATTTAAAATTTTAAAATACTAAATAGTTGAGATAATTATTTTTTAAAAAAAAATTTAGTATAGAATTAGAATGTCAATTTTAGTAGAGATGCTAAATATAAAATTTTAAATTGAAATGTCCAATTTCAAACTCAATTTTTAAAAACAAGGGGATTAGATTAATTTTACAAGATGGAGCTGTGTTATTCTTAATTGATGTTATGTATTCAGCAAGTTGCTTTACATTTATGTATCATCTATGTTTCCCTGTAGTTGGCAAAACCCAATCAAACAAGCCTCCAAATAAAACCCATATTCCAACCCGAAAACATTGAATTTGATGGAAAACAATTGTCCTGTAAGTAAACAAATCTGATTTCTTCTTGCGTAAAATGTTGGCGCTTCCTGCCACAGGAGAGTGTCACACTGTCATGGTTTTCTCTTGGTTCCCATATCCCAAACAAGGTAGGCCCAGGACTGAAAATTTCTGGGCTGGGCTAAATATGTAATGCTATCATTGGGTTGGTCTGTGTAACATGGGATAACTTGGTTTTCTCAGAATTAGGATTTCCCCTTAAGCCCAATCCCAACAAACAAGCCATCATTCTTAAAGGAGGGAATAAGCATCAGATGATTTTTTATTTAAAAATTATAAAAGAGAAATAGAAATAAAATAATAAAATTTATAAATTTAAATATAAAAAAAAATAAAGTAAAAGTAATAGAAGTGAAAAAAAATGAGGTGATTTAAATTCTCAAGTACGTATCAATGTCTAGTCATTGCTTTCACTCTCTCTCTAATAATCCCTGACTACGGTCTGAATCTCGGAGGCAGAGGGGCCCTTCCATTAATTACAATCGACAGCCACATGCATTCATCAAATTGTGTTCTTCTTTGTTTTTTTGGAGATTTTGTTACCAAAAGTCATTTTTCATGTTTTTTCTAATAAAATAACGTTACTTAAATAATCGTTCTTACAAAATCATGTGTAAGTTGATAAAAGAGACACTTTGAAAAAACATATTTTATAGAACATAAATTACCGAAATGTTATATTTGGATTATGTTCTTGAGTAATTTTGTAAGAATTTTTATGTCTTGTATATATTTTTGGTAGTTTTACATTTCTCTTAAGCTTTGACCAGTTTGATTATTAAAAAATTCGATTGACTCCAGTAACTAATGTCTAATTAGGTTTTGGATGAGCGTGGGGAAAGGGATTGTGATACAGTTTCTTACCTCCCTAGCTGTATTGACAACATACCGCTTGATAGAGAAAATGTGGCTGCGACTTTGCTCTTGGGACCATTACTGCAAGTAAGTACTGGGTACCACTATCCTACCACACAATACGTGCAGCGTTATGCCTTATGCTCCTCAACCTCGTCCTTTGCCTGCTCACTGTTGACTGTGGAAACTGTAAGATGCTGTTTTTTGGCATCCACGTGTTTTTTTATTATTTAAGGTAAAATATATTAAATATTTTTATACATTAAATTATGTATAAATTTTTTTATATTTATTAAAATAAATTAGGCTATATATTTTAAAATTATATAAATTACTTTCATATATTTTAAATTAAAAATAATTTATATAATTTAAAATTAAGAAAATTATCAAATAATTTTAAATATTATTTTATCTTTTAAATTATTATTTTTAAAAAAATTAAAAAAGTAGTTTTAATTAAATAATTAATAACGATAATAGTTATACTAAATATACAATTAAGAAGTAATGATTGATATCATTTTATTTTAGAAAAATTGATAATTAGAAAAACTTAAATGATAGTTATTTTTTACTGGAGGAACTAAAGCATTTGGCTGCATCGTATGACAATCTACTGGCATGTACGTAATTTAATGATTTATACTCGGGAGTTTGGGTTGGCTTGAAAAGTGGGTTAGATAATCCGGAAAAACTATAGCCATGTTGATTAGGATACGATTGGGCCATGTTTTTTTGAGGTGATTTAATTTTGAATATTTAAAAAATTAAAAAAATATAAAAAAATAAATATAAAATTTATAAATAAAGTTATAAATGTAAAGATATAGAAATAATAATACTGTAGATAATCAATGCTTTAAATAAGGAATGGGTAGCAAAGGTACATGTCACGTTTTAGGATTGGAATTTTTTGAACTTTTTGAACATTTTTTTTATAAAAAATAAGAGAAAATTTAAATAAAATAAATAAATAAAAATAGCATTTCTCCTTTTTTTTATTAGAAAAAGATTATCTGATCCCCTAAAAAAAAGTCAAATAATCTCAATTCTCGGGCATTGTAGCTTTGGGCCATCGAGTAGTTTATGGTGATGGTTATTACTAGCCATGCATGCATTAATACTACGCGTGAAATACAAAATGTTTCTTATACTGTCTCATATACAAAATTTAAAAGAAAAAATTATAAAAAAAAGAGAGAAATTGAAAAGAAGGAATGCACAAAAATGCATTCTATTAACATTTGTCTTTTGATTCACAATTTTAATTATTATCTTCTTCAAGAACCGTGCCTACTACACTGTGGATATTAAAATAATTAAAATAAAAAAGTTATATTTATTACATTTTATAATTTAATTCATAAATTAATAAATTTAATAACTTAAAATTTTTAAGTGAATATTTAATAAAATTTTATTAATAAAAATAATAGGATCCTAACTTTTATATATTTATATTTTTTGGGTGAGTTCATATTATTTAGACAAACTTAAATTTTTCATTAGACAAATTATTTATAAGTAATTTAAAATGATGAAAAAATATATATTTTTTTAAATATTTGTAATGAGGAGTGAATATGAAATTTACTATGATTGTAAAGAGTTTTGCTATGTATACACTCAAGGCAACACAGAATTAACATGGAATTTTGTATCCGCTCTTAAATTAGGTGGTGTTAGTCTTACCCAAGCTAAGGGCACGCACAAAATTTGCCTCGAACGTATGAAGAGATTTGCTCCATTATAAAATAAAATTGTGGTTCATAATTGGTGTGCGGTGTGGGTGTGAGAGTCTAACAGTGACACAAATGGAATCTGAAATTCGGGAAGAGCAGAGGCCCCCTTGAAAGGAAAAGGGCCAAGGCAAGGAGTCCCGTGCTTATGTTCCCTGCCTACATTCTCAGCTTTGAATGCAAATGCCAAGTTAAGTAATAAGTCCCACATCATAGATTATATTTTATGATCTTTCTTCGCCTGAAAGAGAAAACAAAGACCCCAACTATTCATTATGATTGATTTTAAATAATATATTAAATATCAATCATATCTCCAAGTCATAGTCCAAGATAGATAGGTCTAAGATAAGATAGGCGGTGAGCCTATCAAAAATAGGGGTTTGACAATTTAATGTTACGAAAAGGAACGTTTTGAAGAATAATATTCTTATGATACTCTTTTAGATTAGTTTAAATTTATATTATTAACCTTTATATTTAAATATTATAAAATATTTTAACAAATATATATTGATGAGAATAATTTAATATATTTTAATCGTACTTTTTACCCTTTGTGGTGTTGCTGATCATATGCAATTCCAATTAATATTTGCCTAACAAACTGGCAATTCAGCATGTGATTAGCATTTATCACAAGTATGGATAGGATTACCGACTAGTTATAGCAATTTTTTTAATCTCTCTTTCCTTGTATACCGAAAAATTCCTTCCACTTAAACGAGAATTATTGATTCTTTATCAAAATATATAAGAAATTATTAATCTATTAATTTTATAATTTAATTTATAGAATTTAATAATTTAATTTTTTAAATTAATATTTGAGAAGATTTAATTCGTGATTGATAAAAGAAATTACCCATTTTAGATTATATATAAATAGAGATGGTAATAAATATTTATTTTTAAGAAAATGATTTGTTTGGGTTATATATACAGTATAGTAACTATAAATATGTAGGGCCTGGCTCCAAGAAATTAATAGAGTTAGGTTTATAGTAATGCAGTCAATTTTTATTTTAAAAAATTTTGATATTATCCAAAGATAAATTTTTTAATAAAAATATATTTTTATAAATTTTTTGTCAAACATTTTTATTAATAAATTTATAATTTTTATATAAAAGTTTATCTCTCATTAATACTAAAATTATTTGTAAAATTTAGAATTGCTAGTTCGGTAGAAGTGTAAGATTGTATAACTTGTTTTCTACAATCTGGCCAGCAAAAAATATATTTATTTTTAAAAGAAAATAGTACCAATATAGTTTTACCATGTGAGAAAAGCCCAATTAATTATAAAGAATACAAATGCATCAATAAATAAATTCAAATCAGTTTTGCAGCTACAATACATTCAAAAGAATTTTAAATAAGTACAAAAATAAATTGGCAATTAAGTAAACATAAATAACAAGTATTAAGTGTCTCTTAAAAGAATATGGCATTTTATTGAGAGAAAAAAAAGATCAGCATGGCAGATTGACAGTGCCATGGAGCATATTCGAATTCGGTTTCAAAAGATGTAAGAAAGCTAAAGACGTTAATCCGCATTTTATTGGGAAAACAAAACGTTAAATATTTAAGTATTATTTAATGAATATTGCTATCTACATTTCAGTTCAGGCATTGGAGAAATATTAATTATAAAAATAAATAAAGTAATTAACCACATTTAAGGTGCCTAATATTTATTATGAAGTAAACAACCAAATTATATATTAAGAAACACATTGTGAATTGACCTAATATTTAAGGTGGCTAATAAGAATTGCTATTAAATAATTATAATAAATCTTGAAACCGTTTTTTATAGGCATTATGTTATTTATTTAATCAAAGTCAATTTGGGGAACAAAATAATGAATAAAAAGAAAATATCATTTGAACCTTTTTTTTTTGGGTTAAAATATCATTTGAACTTTTTGTGTTGTTTTTATAATTTTATTTTTATTTAATTTTTATAATATAAAATTTATATAATTAAATTTATTAAATTTTATAAATTAAATTATAACATAAAAAATTTAAAAATTTATAGCAGAAATATAAATATTAGAGTAAATTATACTAACCTCCCTTGAGGTATTTGATTATTACACTCCACCCCATTCTTACTCAAATATAACACTCCACCCCATTTACTCAAATATTAATTAAAAAAATATATTTAATATTAATAAAATATTTAAAAATATATTAAATCAATATTTTAGTTTAATTTTATTTAAAAATTATATTTTAATTCAGTTAACCATTTTAAATTATTAATATTTTGATAAATTATATTTTTTTAATCAAATAATTATATTTATTACAAAGTATAAATTTAACAATATGTATGATTATGAAAAAAAATTTAGTACAAATATAGAAGCATCTTGAGAATGAGTTTAGTTAAGAAAAAAATATAAAGCATAATTGATCTTATTTTTTACTAACTAAACTCATCCTAAAATACCTCTATATTTGTATTAAATTTTTTTTCATAATCATATATATTGTTAAATTTATACTTTATAATAAATATAATTATTTGATTAAAAAAATATAATTTATCAAAATATTAATTATTTAAAATGGTTAACTAAATTAAAGTATAATTTGTAAATAAAATGAGACTAAAATATTGATTTAATATTTTTTTTGTGAATATTTTATTAATATTAAGTATATTTTTTTAATTAATATTTAGTAAATGGGGTGGAGTGTTATATTTGAATAAAAATGGGGTGGAGTGTTATTATCAAATACCTCAAGGGAGGTTAGTGTAATTTACTCTAAATATTATATAAGATTAAATATACGAGCGTATGCTTTCCCTTTTAAATATGTTTCTCTCTTTTCTGGTTGCTATATAATTTCTTCTATGTACGCTTCGCTCCTAAAGAGATTCTATGGAGACGAAAGACGAGACATGATTTGACAGCATCGGGTGATAATCTCAGTAGGCGGTGACTCATTCATCGCTAATATTACGAAGGGCCCAGGTGGCCTTTCGGTTGGAAAATTGGGAACCCTGTATCATATTTCGCATTTTCCATCCTGTCACTTTTAAAAGAAGAAACTAGAGCCGTGGATGGGATTTCTTTTGTTGCATAGGCTTAGAGAAAAACCAAAAATCTTCAGAACAAAAGTTGTGGCTGCAATTTGCCTATCAATTCATTGTATCCCCACTAGGTTAACTAATCCTCTTCAGTTGCTCCCACGCCCCATCTCTCTCTTCCTGGACCCTGTCGTGCATATCTGTAGCGTCTCTCTTCCCTCGGAGGCTTTTGGGTTGCAAGTAGGGGTAAAAGGACCAAAATACGATCAGTGGGAAAATAATTTCATTTCACATTGAATGTGGGAGAAAAATAATTAAATTGGAGAAAGAGATGCATGGATAAGTGGCAAAAATTGTCACCCCAGACATCAAAATGTGCTTTTTTCTTTTTATGGCTTAAAATCTCCCTCGTTAATCAAAAAAGTGATAGGGAGAAGAGAAAAAGGTAAAACTAATTGAAATTTCTGCGTGTGCTCCAGCACTGAAAAGGAGGTGGAGAAGAGAGATATAATATTAGTATATAGTAAAGTCAGAGGGTGTCTGAATAGAGGTTCAGGTGGTGGAGTTGGTGAATTCTTGATCTTTTTTAATTCTGCAGATGTCAGGTGGTGGGTGTAGCATAGTGTGGTTGAGAAGAGATCTGAGGGTAGAGGATAATCCGGCACTGACTGCAGGAGTTAGAGCAGGACCTGTGGTTGCAGTTTTCATATGGGCACCCGAAGAAGAGGGCCAATACTACCCTGGCAGGGTCTCCAGGTGGTGGTTAAAAAACAGCTTGGCTCACCTTGAGTCGTCTTTGAGGAGTCTTGGCACTCCCCTCATAACCAAGCGATCCACTGACAGTGTTTCTTCTCTACTAGAGGTTTTCAAGTCCACCGGAGCTACCCAACTCTTTTTTAATCACTTATATGGTCAGTTTAATATATTCTTATACCGTCCATATGTTTGTTTACACGTTTCTGTATGTATTGTATTGGTTGCTGGTTCGATCTCTTTCCTTTTCACGTCTATACTTATTTTACGGTTTTTTTTTTTTTTGGTAGTTATTCAATTCATATGTTGATGTCTAGAAATATGATACCCAGATTCTGGTAGGTTTTTTAGGACGCTAAGAACAACATCAAAGTGGATTATAATAATATTGTTGATTGTATCAATTGAAATGGTTCTCTGATTGTTTGGTCAATTGTGCCTATTTTTTTTCAGTCATGCAGCAATTAAACAATCTAAGAGATATGTGTTGTTTAATTTATGGTTTTCTTCATATCAGTTTGTTTTGTGGTTTGCTCCAATCAATTTTTCACATAAGCGACTTTATCATCTCTATTCCTTTCAGAGAATTTGCTTTATGATAATGTCAAAAGAAAAGTAAAGTTCGTCTCTTCTGCTTCATGAAGACAGTTTACTTTCTATCATCAATTTTTGGTTACAAAGTTTAGGGAGAAAAGTTGTGTCTAAATGTTTGCTTGTAATTTTCTGTGTTTCAGATCCCCTGTCACTTGTTAGGGATCACCGGGCAAAGGAGGTTCTGACTGCTCAAGGAATAGCCGTACGATCCTTCAATGCGGATTTACTGTATGAACCATGGGATGTCAATGATGTCCATGGTCAGCCATTCACAACCTTTTCTGCGTTTTGGGAAAGATGTCTTAGCATGCCTTGTGACCCAGATGCACCTCTTCTCCCGCCGAAAAGGATTATTCCAGGTCAACTTTTTTTCTGTTCTTTTCATAAACTTAAATTTATTTTGAACTTCATTAATACTTTGAAACTATTAAGAAAGATTTTCTTTCAAACAAAATTTCTGAAGATTTAGCTTTTAATAAAATCAATAACATGGTTTGATCCATGTAACTAATCTCACCTGGTGAGTTGAGACTCAATTTATTATTATTCTAATAAACTTGTTGGTAAGTTGCCAATTGCATAACTCATGGAGCTCCTGTGCTTTTTGTTCTGATTTGAAATTAGTGAACTAATTAAATTGGAGAACCAATACCTACGTTTTGTTTTGGTCAGTAACTCAGCAAGTGGTGCAAAAGTAAAAGCCTATTGTTGAACAATATGGAGTTTATTGTAGATGCCATGACAAATATACGATTCATTGTGAAAACTAACTGATGGACGACCATATGTGCTTGATCATTGAAAAAAAAAAGAAAAAAGAAAAAAACCCAAAGAGAATGGGTCCTAGCAATATTCTATTAAATAGTTTTCAAATGATGATTTCTGATATTCAAAATAACTTAGTCTGCACCTTCTGATATTCTATGCAATTTATTGCTTTTGAAAGCTCTATGTCATTTAAATTTCTTACATGCATTGTCTCTGAGACATTATTCATTTTTCAGACCATCAGTCTTGACTTGAATTTGCACATTTTAACTATGTTTGCCCTCTTTCAGCTGATACATCGAGGTGCCCTAGTGATACATTGGTGTTTGAAGATGAATCAGAAAAGGCTAGCAATGCACTTCTCGCTCGAGCATGGTCACCTGGTTGGAGCAATGCTGACAAGGCATTGACCACATTCATAAATGGTCCACTAATTGAGTATTCAAAAAACTGCAGGAAGGCTGACAGTGCAACAACCTCGTTTCTCTCCCCCCATTTACATTTTGGTGAGGTGAGTGTCAAAAAGGTTTTCCATCTTGTCCGCATTAAGCAAGTCTCGTGGGCCAATGTAGGAAACAAGGCTGGTGAAGAAAGCGTGAATTTGTTTCTTAAATCTATTGGCCTTAGAGAATATTCAAGGTACATTAGTTTTAACCATCCCTATAGTCATGAAAGGCCCCTTCTAGGCCACCTTAAGTTCTTTCCTTGGGTAGTAAATGAAAGCTATTTTAAAGCATGGAGACAAGGCAGAACTGGCTATCCATTGGTGGATGCTGGCATGAGAGAGTTATGGGCCACCGGTTGGCTGCATGATCGGATACGTGTTGTAGTTTCCAGTTTCTTTGTGAAGGTGTTGCAGCTTCCTTGGAGATGGGGAATGAAATATTTCTGGGATACCCTCTTGGATGCAGATCTTGAGAGTGATGCTCTTGGTTGGCAGTACATTTCTGGTACTCTTCCTGATGGACGTGAATTTGACCGAATAGATAATCCCCAGGTGCTGTTGCTTTGGCTATTGACCTTTTGGATCTATGTTCATCTGTTTGCATGTTCATGTCTTTTTTTTTTTAATCTGGGAATCCAGCAATGAGTAGCACAATCCTGTAATACATAGTTTTTTGCTTTGAAATTCATATGCATGAGCATATATTCTTCTGTCCTCTGATGAGAGCTTTTAAATGGTGCAATGAAGTAACAGGTATTTCCAAACTCTTCTATTGACTGCCCCATAGGTTGTAAGGCATATAGCATACAAGCCATTTCGTTATGGCTGGATTTCAGTCAGTGGGGTGATTCACAGATTGTGGGCAAAGGCATATGTGGAGTGATGCCTTTCTAAACTGTATTTGTAGCCCCCCTTGGTCTCCCTTTTCTCTGTCTCTCTCTCTCTTCATATATAGTTTCATTTAGATTTGTTTCATTTTTGCCCAACTCAAGGGACAAGTGGACTTAACTTTCTATTGAGATTATGAATATTGATTGGTATTGACATTTTGATATATGCACTATTATCAGCTATTTGAATGCTCAAAGATGATAATTTTCTAGTGATAAAATAATCATTCAGTTATTTGATTGTATAGTTCGATGGATACAAATTTGACCCAAATGGTGAATATGTTAGACGTTGGCTCCCAGAACTTGCCAGGCTACCGACTGAATGGATACATCACCCCTGGAATGCACCAGAATCTGTATTACAGGCCGCTGGAATTGAGCTTGGGTCAAACTATCCTCGTCCAATTGTGGGAATAGATGCAGCAAAAGCAAGTTTGCAAGAAGCATTGTTGGAAATGTGGCAACACGAGGCAGCTTCAAGAGCCGCAATTGAAAATGGAATTGAAGAAGGGCTTGGAGACTCTTCTGAATCGACTCCTATTGCCTTTCCTCAAGACATACAAATGGAGGAAAATCACGAACCTGTTAGGAACAACCCCCCTCCTGTTGTTCGTCGCTATGAGGATCAGATGGTCCCAAGCATCACTTCTTCTCTGTTGAGAGTGGAAGAAGAAGAAACTTCATCGGATCTTCGAAATTTAAGGGAAGACAGCAGAGCTGAAGTGCCAATAAATGTAAATGTACAACAAAACGCAAGAGAGACACTGAATCAAGGGGTCTTGCAGACTGTTAATAGAAATACTAGACTACAGCACAATACTGCAGTTGGGCTAAGAAACGCGGCGGAAGATTCCACAGCGGAATCTTCAAATAGTAGTAGGAGAGAAAGGGACGGAGTTTTAGTTCCTGTATGGTCTCCGCAAGCTTCCAGTTACTCGGAGCAATTCGTAGAAGATGACAATGGAATAGGAGCTAGTTCATCTTACTTGCAAAGGCATCCTCAGTCTCACCAACTGATGAATTGGAGACGGCTCCCTCAGACTGGGTAAGAATTTCCTGAGCATCTGAAAGGTTAATAACAAATATGTTCTTTATACTGCCTTATAATTAACTTCGTTACAAGTTCCCATGTTGAGGATTTTGGAAACAGTAGAATTGGTTAGTTTGCTTCTGTTCAATTCTTAAGCCTTAATAAATAATTTTCTTTTGTGTTTCTCGCGTTTCTTTCTTGTTCATTTTTTATCTTTTCGGTTCTTTGTGTGTGTGAAGAATGTGCTTAACAAAGTAAGAAATTTTTTAATTTATCCGGAGAATCATTAAATGAATACCAATTTTATGATACTGTAATTGATATTTTGGTTGCAGGTAACAGTCATCTAAAACAAGCAGACTAGAAGCCTGGAGGTGGAGAATGCAGTGTCACCTCATCTTGTGTGAAAGTGGGATGGTGAAACTCAGAACCAGCATTGGACATAGATCTGTGTTCATTTCCTACACCTTTTACCAGTCTTAACATCATTGACGGTTGACCTCCAATGTGTGTGTTCATTTCATACGGGCAGTCCATCTTTAGTCCCTTTTGCTTTCTTATATAATATGTGTAGGCCTGCTGTATAGAATATATTGTCTAGTGAGGGGAGAAAGAGCCGCTCTAGGAACTTGAGTCAGCATTTCAATATTAAGGCAGATATAATATTTTAATCCGCTCTATATACATTTTCTTTCCTGTAAATTGTTAGTGACCATTTTGAAGTCCACCGATCTAAGCCCTGATCTTTCTGAAATCTTCTTTATGTTATTTCCACTTCACTTTTACACCAGGTTAAAGAGATTCTTCATCGGTGTGTATCGTTCAATGATCAAAAGGAAAATATGGATGATTACATCGGGTCTCGGTGTTGTCCTCAGGTTTATCTGGTTTAGGCCGTTTGGCTACCCTTGAGAGGCTGTAAAGCGCACTTGCAGTAATGTGTTCCAGGATGTCCAAATGCTTTGTAAACAGGATAGGCGATAAAAGAGCCTAAACTCCTTTAGGGTTCACGTTAGCTGCAGTGATGGGCCTGCGAAACATTGTTCCGAGTTTTGTTATGCGTACTTTGAAGACAACCATTCTACAGAAAATGTTACTTAAAAAACGAAAACTCAACTTGAAGTTATAGGAACGGAGGAGACGAAAATCACGTATTTCCTTTCCTTTTTGCCATATGGAAACTGCTCAAATGGAATGCGTGATGAGATGACTGTGGAGGCAGTTTATTTACCCAGCAATGATGACGTTGAAGAGAACTGCAATGTCTATTGCAACTCTGTTGATGTCTTTGCTTTGTTTCGAACAGAGAATTGACATACTGAATGAGTTCCTTAGTGGACGACAAAGCGTGCGCACCAGATGATCCTCCAAGTCAGGAAAAATTATTAAATCTTGAATTATGTGATTTGAGCGATAATGGATAGATGTCACAGGTGCGGCTCACTGTTGATCATCTCAAAAGTTTTACAATACTTAATTAGACTATTAAGAGAAGTTTTATTTTAAAAAAAATTAACAAAACAAATATCTACCGCTTAAAGGTTTCAATGAGAATATGCGAGCAGCAGCCAAAGCAATTGTTACCGCTGGATTGAAATGGCCACCGGAGATATGACGAACTGAATGTACAGCGACCGTCAAAGCAAGACCCGAAACAATTGCTACGCCTACAATTGGAAATGGCTGCGGTTTGTTGACCAGAGCGGCTGCTAATACAAGAATGTTTATGAAGCACTCAAACTTTATTTTGAGCAACGGATTCAGCAGTTGTGATAATTTTATTATAAAATTGATATACTGATCTATCTGTCTTTGTTTTGGATATGTATCATGCAACTTAAAAGAATGTACGTTCCCACCAAATCTGCAATGGCCTATAAATTCACTCAAGCAAGATGGGACAATCCAAACTTTTGCTTCTCTAATTTGCGTACCACAGGGACAATCCAAACTCAGGTGGAGAATCAACTATAACTGATACTGAATCAGCCGTGATAGCATTGGAGTTACGTAGCCTTAGTGGAATGTACAGATGCAACTTCTCCTATATAGACAGATATGCAGTGGCTTTTGACGTGACGTAAGAATATCATAGGCAATGTGACAAGTATTTAGAAAAATAAATTTAACAGAGATTTTAACATGACCTTTTTTTTTGGGAATTATTTTAACCTGACTTTGATGGATGGACTTAGGTTTTATGCATACAGTCAACTAGAAGCCGACTAATTCAACCAGAAAACCTTGAAGATATGGGGGTCATAACTTACAAGCAATTATATATGGGTATCTTGTTTTGGCATCTTGTGGTCAATGCCGGAAGTTACTGTGAGAGTTCCATCTGTAAATTAGGGGAACCCTATTACAATGGTAACCAAGTGCAAGGTTAGATAGTTCTCAACTGAAAAGAAAAAGAACGAAATTCTGTTTTATATTCCGAATCCTTGGCTGGCAATTTGATGCTAATTAGTGCACTGAAAACATTCGATAGGGCCTACACCTAATTAAAATAGGAGGAAAAAAGATCGCCAGATAGAGACAGTAAGACAGAGGGTGAGACCACTTTAGTTGTACTACACACATCAGCAGAACATGGGACGCATGGAGGACATCACATTGAGTGTGATGGAAAAATTAGTCTAGTTTCATTAAAAGTTCAAAAGATGCAAGAATTGAATTCTTGACCATACATTATGGTGAATCTCAGTTATTAGCACACAACACAAGATCCAAAATGTTAACACCAAAAAATTCAAAGTAGATCTTCCAAGAAGAATAATTAGGAATGTAAAATGTGATGCTAGAGAGTTGTTCCAGCATCAAAGACAAAATGCTGATAATGCTGTTGTTTGTGAATGTTGATGATTGCTCTGTTCCTATTACAGTTTGCATGATGGCAATATGGGTTTGCTTCTTAGTAAAATCATTATGCTTCCCATTCTTAAAGTGAATCCAAAGATCATGTATCTGTCAAAAGAATCAGTCATGTTAAGAGAATACAAGAGATGGTACTTCTACTCAATTTTTTTTAACTATTTTTTTAACTCACTGAGTAGTAAATCCAAAGACCATGTAATTGTTAAAGAATCCGTGATGACTAAAAAAATAAGGGTGAAGGTTGAAGAATGATATCATATTAAAAGAATTAATCACTTCAAAAACTTAAATAATATCTCCCTTGGTAGGTACATAATTTGATCCGAGACTTTTTCAATTTTCTCCTCCAGTCCCACTGTTAATGTATGTTTTTAGAAGCACAAAAGGTCCTAGCCTCATTGTATTCTGTTAGTAGTGATTCCTAGTGACTTAATGAGGGGCAAAGGAATGAGAATCATGGGATAGTGAAGCTAAAAATCAGGCACAAAGCCTATCACTCATGAATCATTGGGCTATTGCCCATTGGCCTATTTTGGGTGTGCAGGTTGCCCTACCTTTAGAAATCATCGGAGGAACGATCCCCTTTTGTTGTTATTTTTTGTTTCCTACGGCAAAGCATTGGATTCCACGTTAGATGGGGAGGACCACCGTCTTAGGTCAAACATTAAATATACCTCAATCACTTCAAGCCTACAGCCATATTAATGTCGTAGGATTCGGATGAAGCAGCTCTTGCCACTAAACCAGTAAGGCAGTGGTCGGATAAGGTTCCACGGCTCATTATTGATAGAGAAAAGAAAAAAGGAGTTGCGAATTTATGCAGTCACTGAATTAACTTGAAATTTGAAAGCGAAGTTCATGATAGACTAATCCCGCAAACTATTGCATAACAACCTGGCTTTGGAAAATGATGAAGAAATTACACACAGAGATCAGAGATGCTTCCCAATAAAACTTGAGCACTGGTTGAGATTTGAGCTTTGGGAATCAATAAAGAAACAGCTTCCTCACAAAAAGATTTAGAGGAACCGATGATCTTTGAGACTGCCTGCTTTGACTTGTTCCACTGTTATCTTTCAATGTTAAATTAGAACAGTCCTTTTTCCTTGGTACGGAAATAATGAGTTTGTCAATATGTTAGCGCAAAGGTTGTTCTCAGGATGTGTGGGAGCAACACAATTGTCACAATAGCATTGTGGACAGCTGATTTTTGTAAATTTTATAATTATAATTTAAAATTTTTAATAATTTAATATTATAAAATTAAGATTGTATAAATATAAAATTGTGAAAATAATAATACAGCCTTCTAAAATGCACCATAAAAATCTTGTTTAGACCAATTACATTGTATTGACTAGCCTTTTCATACAGAAAGCACCGAGACGAAAGAGAGTCAAAATTTTGGACCAATTCAATTCGTTGGTCAATCATCCTATAGTTTTGATGGCCGCAGTTAGTGAAAAACTTTCCTCAACTACTTGGTGAGGTACAAGGAAAGTAGGTTCAATTGTTCCACTGAACTAAATTGCTATGATTATATTATAATTTGTGGGAGTATAAACTTCCATAGCAGTTGAAATTCAAATGACTCAATAACATCCAAATAATGAACTCAGATCTTAGAAAAGTAACATTGCTACATTCTGTATTATTGTCAATACCCATTGGCAAATCCAACATATTCAATAGAATTGCCCACAACAACTCTAAGTACAAGCTAGGATTATTTAAAGATGCGTACTAAACAAAACAAAAAAAAAAATTAAGATGATGTTGTAGCAATTTAAAATTTTTATTGAATTACATACTACAAGCATTAAATGTCTCAACACACTTAATTCTTATTTCAACCCATGTCATATTTTGAATTTTATTTGTTTTATGTCATGATTAAGTGATTTTTTATTTTAAGATAAAAAAATGATGTCATTTATGTATTAATAAGATCTTGAATTTAAATTTAAAATTTAAAAATAAAATTTCAAAACAACAACTTTATGTTGCTACATTATTAATGATGCGATTTAGTTTAAGCAAACTTTTAAAGTCTTTGCATGATCAAGTATGCAAAGACTAACTGTCTAATTTTCATCCCATGTTTTGTCCAACAAAGGGGCGAGCAGATCACATTTCTATTATTTACACGTAACTTTCACTCTATATCACATGCTTCTAGTACAGCAACCCCCTTCATATATATATATATATATATATATATATATATTTACCATCACAATAACTTACTAACAATTTTCCCTTCCAGGCGATCATTGCATAATTTTTTCTATTTATTAAGAAAATGTTAAATGCTTATTGCCTTGCCTCAATATTTGATGGGTTTAACCAAATTAAAATAAAATGATTTGGCCAAAAAATTGGCCGGAAGAAAAAGAAAAGAGAAACGGTCTAAAACAGTAGAAACAGCAAAGTCAACAGAAAAGAAGTCTGCTTTGTGGGCCCCCTTTACTTTTCTTTACAATTTTTTGCTATTTGTTAAGACTCCCGATTCGGTTACATACCACAACAGAGAAACAGGGTATCATTGTATCCTTCGATTCCTCCCTCTTACAATTTTTATTATTATAATTTCTTTGTCACAAAAGTTTTCAAACGTTCTATCCCTTTTCTTTGATTCATTGTAATCATTCATTTATTTAATTGCTTGTGCGAACTAATAGCGAGGGGAAGGGAAGGAGTGGAAGAAGAGAAAGAGCATGAACTATGCAACCAAAGATGACCAAGTTAAGCCATTTCTAATTTCTGATTGGACCGGTGAGATGAAATTCTTTAATACCCTGTTTGTATTTTTCTTTCTTTTGACTTGTATTGTAGCGTGTGCTTATCTGGCGTTTAGGGTTGTTTTTGAAAGATTTTTATCTATTCGGTTTGTCAACGTAGGCTTTTGGTTTTTGATTCTATAGTTCGTGATTCTGGAGAAGGTTTGTGATTGCCGGAGGTGGGTTTATTACGAATTTTGAATTCGAGCTGTTAGCCAAGTGGTCTATGTTGAGAATTGGTTGAAATTTTGAAGAGTTTGCTCAGCTTTTTTAATGGATAAATTATGCTGTTTTAAGTCTTCTTACTCTCAGGTAAGAATGTAACTTCTTCCCAATTGTCTCTTTTTCTCATAGTTTTACATTGAACATTATTTTTTGTATATTGAGTCTGAAGGTAATTCAATTTTCTGTAGGATTTTTTTGCACGATTAATTTTAATGTTGAATTTCTATGTCTAAAATTTTGAATATCTTCTTCTATTTCTTCGACTTAGATTTCTCTAATTTACTGAACTTAATTGGGATGAAATCATCATTATTCCGTTGTAGTTTATCTTGGTCTCTATTATGTTGGGAAGGGGACATGATTCCTCATTCTCTTCGTGTACCATTTTGTTGTTAGTGTTTTAATGCATTACATTTACTTGGTTCGTAAATTTATTATGTTATAGAATGCTAGTGTTGTCTTGATCCTACTTTTTGCAGGAATTTTGAAAGTGTTTTCATGGGGAATAAATTGGTGTAAACATTAATAGTATACTAGTAAGTTTAAAACTTAATTTTATGGCCAACCGTGTTCTTAGATTAATGAACTTTCTATTTCGACAACTATTGATTTTTCTGTTCTCTTTTCTGCTTTGGTAATATTAGCTACAGATACATTAATAAAGGATTTTGTTTTTAGGTACCAATGAACTCGGGTTTTCCATCTAGGTGGCTCCTAAAATTTTTGAGGCCTAGTTTGTTTGATAGGAAACTGTTATTAAAAGCACTGTGCTTGTGTGTGTCCCTACACCATATGTTTTGATGGTCTGAGAAATCAAATATTTTTCATCTCTTTCATATATCTCTGCTTCTAAAATGACAGTACTTTTTTCTTCATTTTGGTTCCCTTATAGCTTGTTGCCACACGTTCTTCATCTAGCACTGGTAAGGGAAAAAACCATGAAGGGTCAGTAAAGTATGGTTTCAGCCTAGTGAAAGGGAGAGCTAATCATCCAATGGAGGATTATCATGTTGCCAAGTTTGTGCAGATACAGGAAAAAGAGTTGGGGTTGTTTGCAATATATGATGGGCATCTGGGAAACCATGTACCTGCGTACTTACAGAAACATTTGTTTGCCAATATCCTAAAGGAGGTGGGTTGTAACTATAAGAGTCGTAAGAAATAATTTTTTGTTTCTATTCTAGTTTAATGAATTATCAGATAGAGAAGGTAATGTTCTTATAATTCTTCATTTTATATTCTAGGATGAATTTTGGGAGGACCCAACTGCATCAATCTTAAAAGCATATGAGCGGACAGATCAGGCAATTCTTTCACATAGTTCTGATTTGGGGCGTGGTGGATCAACTGCTGTGACTGCAATATTGATCAATGGTCGAAAGTTATGGATAGCTAATGTAGGAGATTCACGAGCTGTTATTTCAAGAAGAGGTCAAGCAGCACAAATGACTATAGATCATGAGCCCAGCACTGAACGAGGCAGCATTGAGAACAAAGGTGGTTTTGTCTCCAATATACCAGGTACTTCTAAGCTACGGACCCTGTTCCAATGTCTGTTCTAGTTTCTTGTATGGATTTTATCATGTTGTAGAATCTGCAGCCACCATTTGATGGAAGGAGACTATGCTCGAGTTGGCAAATTTCTTGTGTATCTTACACAATACTTACAATCTTTTAGAAGCAGCTGGGATTTGTTATAGCTTTGACATCAAATTAGACTAATGAATAAATGATGCATCTGTTTAACAAGATTGTATGAGGTTGCCAAAGGAATGTTTTACTTTTAGCTGGCAGCTGCTCAGTCTTTTAATCTGCTTCTGCAATTATACAAAAACCAATTATATAAATTCATGTGCTTTGTTTCATAACTAAATTCACATGCTGAAATTTCTCTTTATATTATTTAATGCATTATAAATTGCTTTGTGATTGTGGTTTTGTATTTTAACTTGAAGGTGCCTGTTCTCTACCCCTTTTTTTTTGTTGGGGGTGGGGGGTTGATATTGGAGGAATTCCTGAAGTATCTGAATAGAAAGTAATTGAATACAAATTTGTCACCAATTTTATAAAACTAGTCAAGGCCTTGTAATATATTTCCTTTTCTATGTTTTCCTGAAAGCCTGTCTCCACAAATCTTGGGACTTTTGGTAATGGAGCTCAGTTCTATCCATATTGATGACATCATAGAATTCCAACCTAAATGAGGATTTGAGTGGTTTTTGCAGAATGTGAAATTACATTTTAGTACCTAGTGATGAAAGAACTGATAGATCTCATGTACTAACATATTGGTTATTGCATGCTTCTGGTTATGAGAAGACAAAGTTGGCATTCTGTAGATACTAACAGTAGATAATCTCCACTGCATTTCAGGTGATGTACCTAGAGTAAATGGGCAATTGGCTGTTTCTCGCGCATTTGGAGACAAGAGCCTCAAGTCACATTTGCGATCAGATCCTGATGTACGGAGTACTGACATAGATGTTCATACTGATATTCTAATACTTGCAAGTGATGGACTTTGGAAGGTGAATCATTGCAACCCAAATATTTGTTGCTTTAAGAATGAAAAAAAACAAAGTGTTGTTTTGATGGTTGTTGCAATTAAACATCTTATATTAAACAAAAGCCTTTTCCCTTTGCATGTGGTAAACCAGGTAATGCCTAATCAAGAGGCAGTGGATATTGCTAGAAGGATGAAAGACCCGCAGAAAGCAGCTAAGCAATTAACAGCTGAAGCATTAAAAAGAGACAGTAAAGATGATATATCTTGCGTTGTGGTTAGATTTAGGTGATGATATTGAGAATTTTTAGACCATGTTTCTCTATGGGTGCAGTTTATAGCAATAATAAGGATATCTCTACACGGCTTGCCAATTTATGCTTTGGACCAAAGAGCATATACTAATACTTGGTTTGGTTAATCCTGATTTCTTCTGGATAGGTAATATGCCAAAGGAAAAGAAAAGAAGGGTTTGTGGAGCTGTAAAAATACTTTCTTGGTTAGGTATGGCGTTTGAGATTGTTTGATTTCTTTTATGAAGTGTACTAGGAATCATCTGTATATTGTCTTTTTTTCTGCATAAGTGACCACGCCGCTATGCGCTAGCAGAAGATGCTTCTTATTAGTGATTGGAGTTTGGACAGGTTATGTGTCCTGTTTACCATCGTAGCAAAATTTATTTGAAGTAGACAAGTCCCTTTTCTTTGTTCCAATTTGCACATGAAAGGGGGTGTCCAAACTCCAAAGCTGGGGCTTTGGGGAGGTAGTCCTCAGCAGTAAATCAGTTATACAGTACAATTGAACACATCATTCATGAGTGCTTCTGGTTGTAATGTAGGGGGAATGTTCAGCATGATTCTGTTTATTGCTTTTTGCTTGGTTCAAAAGTGGTGTGGTGCTTCCATTAGTGCGCCTAGGGTGTCATTGGGTCTACTGCAACTCTAATTGGCTAGTCAGCTAGAGCTCCAATGGAGGGGAAAAAAAAAAGAGAAAGAGAGAGAGAAAAGGAAGAAAATTTTTGGATTTTTTTCCCTCAAATATGTAGATTCTCTCGTTTTACAGCACTGTCATGCTGCTGAGAGGAACATATATAAAAAGAAAAGGAGAAACAGTAACTGAAAATTGTTTAAATTTCATTATTTATCTAAGCAACATGAGATCATGGAAGTTACTAAATTAATACAAAATATCTATAGATATTTAATAAATTTAATAATTTAAATTTTTTAAATAAATATTTTATAAAATTTAATTTATGAAAACAACAAAACTTTTAGATTATTCCTGTCTAAACCATCTTCTCATCATGTGTAAAAAAAATATACAAACTCCAGCAAAGTTTTTCAGCAACTTCAGTCTCAGTTCAGTTAGTTCATGAATCAAACAGTTCAAAAGTCAGCTTTCCGAATTTCTTATAAAGATTGTATAAGTATATATGTCTATATATATATATAAAATTTTAAGTACTATGTGCTACTATAATATTAAAATATTAGTCATATTCTTTAATATTAAACAATCCTATTAGTATAGAAGTGTCAAAGTGAAGTAGCTCATATTGATTTGTAATTAAATTAGATAAGAGGGGTAACCGTAAGTTAATATATTTGTTATACATAAAAATATGGACAAGTCATATATTTTATATGTTAAAAAAATATATATTTATCATGTCTCTTATGTGAGTTAAGATACATCAACTTCATAAGTTTAACTTATTTGAATATCTTTAATTAAAAAGAATATTATTATACAACCAAAAAATATATATATATATATATTATGATTCAAAGCTTACAAGCTATCACTGTTGCAACAGCCACATATTTTATATTGTAAGCATTAAATTTTAACCCACAATGATAACATTTTACTTATTTTATATTTTAATTCTCATATAATTTTTATTAATAAAATTTAAATAATTAAATTATCTTAATATAAGTAAGCATTAAATGGGAATTGATACTCGAGAATAATAGTAATAGCCATAGAACGTAATCCTAGGGTTTGGCGGCCGCGGCCCTCTATATAAGGGGACCAGATAGTTCTGTTACTCCCAATCTATACCTCTCGACGAAAGCCTCGGTTACGAGCGTTTGATTCATTGGTGTGTAGCTAATTTGAAGAATGATAATGGCGTAGTTTAGTGGATGTGTGAATTGCCTCTCCTTTCGGCTGCAAGGGCTGAGATCTGAGGATCGATTTCTTGACGGCTTTGTTCTAGAGGCATACATCCATTTTCCGACCAAAATCTGTTGGGATCTGTAATTTTCCAGATCAAGTATTCTTACTATTCTGGATCCCCTTTTTGGTTACATTCATTATTCTTGTTTGTTGCTGTTCTTTGAGTAAATTTGTACTCAGAAAACAGCTAAAAATGTGTTCTTTAAATTCAACAGGGTTTGCTAATGTCGATGATAGACTGGTCTGCAAATAGGGATATTTTAACATAGTCATTACAGTTGGTTTGCAGGTTCCATTTTTATCCGTGGAGAAGCTTAGTTTCAAACAAAACCTCCAAGATTGCACAAAACCCTATTACCGTAATGAAATGCTTTTGTATAGTCAGTGGCGAAATACTAGGAAGCATACAACACAGTTTGTCTTGTCTTATTGTGATCTTAAAGCTTACCTTAGGTTGCTGAACTACTTTCAACCTAGTTATGGCTACAACTTGCAATTTGACAAGCCGTGTAGCTGCTTTTATCTGAATATGTGCATGAACTAGGATTGTAATTTGTAAATGAGTTGAGATGAGCGGAATATTGACTCTTTAGGTGAGCCAAATTATGATTAATTTAGGCATGACTTATTTACTTATATAAATATTTTATGCTTAATTTATTTATTGGACGAGTATTAATTTGATTAGGTTTGACTAGTATAACAAATAAAATTTTTAAGTTTATTATAAAAAAAGTTTTATTTTGATATTTTTTAATATATAAACTTTACTGAAATAATCTAATTTAAAATTCAAATAGATATCATGAAATTAAATTAGGATTAAACAATTTAAACTATATTCTTATTAAAACATTTTTTAATATATATCAATAATTTTTATGATATAAATCATATTAAATTATAACAATTAATCATTTATTTTATTTTTTATTTGGTTAATAATATAAATTGTTTGTGAAATTTATGAGCAAAATATTAAAAATCTCATAGTAAATTTCTTTAATAATATGAAATTATAATGATATTTAAGTTTACTTTTAAGGCAAATTATATAAAATTTCTTTCACTTAAGACCTTGTGTAATACCATCTCATAGCTATGAGTAAATCACTTCATTGTATTAAACTTATAATTTATTGTAGTGTACTACATTATTAACTTTTCATCAAAATCATTCAGGTTGACCTTTTTGTTAGTTAGCTCATTCAATCTTTCTATACTTTAGGTTATGTGAAAATTTTTTTTTATAATATTAATTAAGATAAATTATAAATTAAAAGAATCTGAATTTTCTAATATCTAGGGTGTACTTTAGATAATAACAAGCATGTAGATGATTATTAATAAAAAAAATTAACGATTATAATTATCTTAATTTATGAAATATGATTTATTTATATTTAATAATAATTATGATTATTAATTTTTTTATCAATAATTATTTATTTGTATTTTTTTTTAAAATATATCATAGACTTTAAAAAATTCCAGCTTAAATATAATCTCTTTCTCTTCTCCACCAACATCTTCCTCTCTCTTGGCAATTGGTGAAGCACGTTCTTCCCTCAACTTCCTTTTTTTTTTAATTAAGAAAACTTAGGATTATTTGATTTGTAAAAATATTTTTTATTTTCATCTGAATTTTATTTTATTGAAATTAATTTTTTAAAAAATAAAAACATGTTTAATTTATATCAATTAAATTCTATTTCTAAAAAAAATAATAAAAATATATTTAATTTAAGGTTTAAGATTAGATTTTAAAGTTTAAAGTTTGGATTAAGGGTTAAAATTTTAAATTTTAAGTTTTTAGGTTTAGAATTTAGGATATAAGTTTTGGCATTTTGGGGTTTGAGATTTAAGATTTTAAATTTTAAAATTTAGAATTTAAATTTTGATGATTTTAAATTTTAGGTTGAGAAATTTAAGATTTTAAAATTTAGGGTTTAAGATATAAAATTTAAAATTTTAAGATTTGAGATTTAGAATTTTAAAATTTAAAATTTATATTTGAAATTTTAAGATTTTCACTTTTAAGATTCTAAGATTTTAGAATTTATAACCTTTACATTATGATTTAAGATTTAGATTTTAAGTTTTAAAAATTTAGAAGTTAAAATTTAAGATTTAAAAATTTTAAATTTAAGATTTAAAAATTTAAAATTTAAATTTTATATAATAATTTTAAATTTATTATTATACTATCAATTTATATTTTTTATTTTTAAAATTTTACATAAAAATATTAAAAATATTTTTTATTATTTTTAAAATTTATCTTATTTTAAAAAATATTTTTTAAAAAATATTTATTTTTTTACAAACAAAATATATTTTTAGTATTATTTTCTGCTTGCATACGGCTCCTTACCTCTTTGTATTTTATGAGAGAAAAGAAGAAGAAAAGAGAAAAAAAGATGAACAGTAGAGTTACTCTTCGTCCCCAACGAAGCAAAGGGACATGTTCTTTGGCCTCATCGTGGCCTATCACCGGCGGCGAACGGAAGTGACGCTCCTCTAGTGTTGGCAACGTTGAACAATCCTCTACAAATTGAGAAGAAAGACTTCTCACACTTGCAGCATCTGATAACAATGAAAGTGCATTGCTGATTCAATTTATCCTCACCTGTAACAATCCACAATCCCATAACAGAAGAACATCCATTCCTCATGTACAGAGACAAAGCAAGGAGATTATCAATTTTTTATAATTTCTCCCATCATCGAGGAAGGGGGAAGGGCCTTGTGGAATTTAGGAGTTTCAGGACTTCTTGCTTTCATCAACTTCCAAGTTAAGAGCAGTAAGTTTCTGATTTGGGCGGATAGTGGTTCAATTCAAGGCTTTAGAGAGAGGAAGGGTTTCGATCTACTTCATGCCATCGAGCTCGTTTCGTGTCTAGAACGCATGATGGAGTCTTTGATCGAGTGGGTGGATTCGATGATTTATGAGTTCTGAAAGCAGATGGAGCCTTGATGGGGACAGAGATGATGGGGTGGGTATATTTTTTTAAAAATTGGGTACTAAATGGATCATGTAAATAGCATATAATAATTGATCAGCCTAAATTTAGGATTGACCTTGTTAATAATTAGATGTCCCCGTTTGTGACACATCGCAAAAATTAATATGATTTGATTTAATTTAAATTGTAAGACGATAAATTACATCAATAACTAAATAAATGAGATTTTGTGTAATTTATTTTCATTTTTATTATATAATTAAATCCCAAACTAAACCTTTAATAAAAATTCACAAATAACTTATTTCATTCACATTTATAGCATGATTACTGCACTCAAAAAAGTATGACTCTTAAAGGAGGGTGGATAGAAAAATATTATTACATATTTGAAAGTAAAAAATAGTTGAGTAGAATAAAAAGTTAGAATTTACGGAAGATGAAGTTGAAAGTTGCCATGTTCCCCTCACACAAATCCTATCCAAGCTCAAATGCTGCCAACGTGCAAGTAGGCAATCCTGTCCGAGTAAGCTATTCGTCTTTTTCTTCTTTTCATTGCCTAAGATGATTAGAAATCAGTCATTATCAAATAATGACAGCTTTATGTGAGAGTCGCATAATTTTTTTTTAAAAAATGTAATTATTATTTAAATATAAAAAATTATATTATAATTATACAAAATTATTATGAAGTAACAGCAATACTCATTGTTATATGAACGCAGGCAGAAAATAATAGTCAGATCGTAACTGGAATGATCTCGAAAAAATTTAGCAAAAATCATTGAATTCAGGTTTATTGAAATTACAGCTCTCACAAGGTGCTAAGGAGCACCTAAAAGTCCTACCTTCCATTCCATGGTTGATGGTGGTGCATCTACTCTATCAAAAAGCAACTCACACCATGCGCCAGCACATCACTTGTTAAAGAGATAGAGTCATAACACAAAGTCATCTTAAAATAAATTATATATTTAAATTTTAATTTTAGAATTTTTCTTTTAAAAAATTTATTATTTAATTTTATTTTTAATAAAAATTAATTTCATTTAAAAATAAAATATCTTGTAAAAATTCCAAAAAAAAAAGTGAGGCACAGCCATGAGCTAACAACCAACCAAATTCTGGTACAAAAGCAAATTCAAGGAAGGACAAGAACAAGCAAACAACATGTGATTCATATTGTCTGACAAAACTATCTCACCTCTGCGAAAAGGCCCATTTCCACACCTTGTTCGAGCTTCATTTCTGCAAGCTAAAGGAATAATTCTCTGTCTTTCTTTTTTTTTTTTTTTTTTTGTTTATACCAAGTGCTCTATTCCACTAGAACAGAGCCACAGGCCATCAGAGGGGTCAACACTTGCCTCGGCTTGATTCTTCAAAATTATAAAAATGTCCAAGTGCTTCAGCTTGACAGAATCCAAAAACTGGTGCTATAGATCCACCTTCATGAGGTCAGGGCTCCGATCCGCTACCACTGACCTCGAAGACGGAACTATCATGCATTGCTGGGTCCCCAAAACCCGAATAGAGTCTAAACCCAACCTCCTTCTAATCCACGGGTTTGGAGCAAACGCATTGTGGCAATGGGGCGACATCATCCGCCACCTAACTCCTTTCTTCAACGTATACGTGCCGGACCTGCTTTTCTTTGACGGGTCCTTCACGACCAGGCCTGAGCGGAGCGACTCGTTCCAGGCTCAGTGCGTGATGCGGGTTATGGAGGCTAACTCGGTTCGCAGGCTGAGCCTGGTGGGGCTCAGCTACGGTGGGTTCGTCGGGTATAGCTTGGCGGCGCAGTACAAGGAAGTTGTGGAGAGGGTGGTGCTATGCAGCTCCGGGGTGTGCATGGAAGAAAAGGACTTGAAGGAAGGTCTTCTCCCGGTGTCGGACTTAGAAGAAGTTGCCAACATTCTGGTGCCGCAAACGCCGGAGAGGCTCAGAGAGCTCATGGGCTATACCCTTTTCAGACAGCATTTGTTGGCGTGGTTGCCCTCTTTCTTGCTTAATGATTTCATTGATGTAAGAATCCCCGGTTCACTTATGCCTTCTTACATAACTCGTCTTTTTCTCTTTTTCAAATGAGCTTGTTTTAACATTTAGCTGACATTTTAATATCAAACTCTCATTTAAAAAAGTTTATATAATTAAGAATAAAATGCATTAAACTTTCTTGCAACTATGTATAAAAAACTTTTTTATAATATTAATTAAAAAAATTATTTTTATATTTTAAAAATTATATAAATTATTTTTATATATTTTAAATTACTTTTAAATTATTTATAATTTAAAATATATAAAGATAATTTATATAACTTTTAAAATATAAAAATAATTTATTTCAATTGATATTATAAAAAAAAAATTTATACATAATACTAAAATGCAGGCAGTTTTAATATATTTTGTTTTATAACTAAATTTATTAAATCCTTCGCACTCAATTATACCCAGAGATCAAATGGAGTTACTTTGAGTTTGTAAAAATTTAGTAGCAAATTGTCTCTCGGAGTGAACTTTCTGTCATCAATTTATGATGTATATGTGAGTGAGAATATAAAGGAGTCGAAGTGAAGTAACAATTGGTAAATATAGGCAATGTGCAGGGACAATGTGGAAGAAAGGAGAGAATTGATCCGAGCCGTTACTAAGAACCGAAAAGTTTCTGAACTCCCCAAGATCTCCCAGGTTCGTCTCTGCTTCACTCTAGTATGATATCCTTTATGTTCCCGTTAAACAGCTATGTTCAAGGATTCAATTTCACTTTTGAAGCAGCCTACGTTAATTATCTGGGGAGAGTACGATCAAGTATTCCCATTAGAATTGGGTCACAGATTGGAAAGGTTAATAACGCTCTCACTCTACTTTTTTGGTGACCCATTTTTAAACTGGAACTAATTGGATTTGGAACACAGGCATATAGGGGACAACTCTCAGCTAGTGGTCATTAAGAATGTAGGGCATGCCTTCAATGTAGAGAAGGCCAACGAGTTCTACAAACTCTTGAAGACCTTTCTCATCGATTTGCAGCTGCCTGCAGAGTCCATCTCATCATTGCCAAAACAACAATTCAAGATGAGTTTAAACGTGCAAAAGGGATCCTAAAAATGACCAATTTCAACTTCTTGCCCGTAAATTATTGGACTTTTCTTCGATATATGCACCTCTGCTTCACACAGCTGATAATAGAAACAGGTGCATCTCAAATGGGCTTTTTTCTTTTTTTTTTTTTCAGAACGCATATATTTCATTTGTAACTCCAACACAGTGGCTCGTTGTAACTATTCATAGCATAGAAGCTCATTCTTTGTAAATATACTTTGGTTTCAAATCTATTGAACTGAATTATTTTGAGTTTTTGTTATCTGATAGGAATAAAGAAGAAAGGGTAGAAGAGAATAAACGAGATTGAGAATATGTTAAGATATATGAAAGTTCTATTTACTTAGGCTAATTTTGCTCTTACAAAGATAGCATGAAACACGACACTAGCAAGTTAACATGTGGATATCAAGATTTTAATCGAATAATGCTATATACACCTATCATGATTACAGAATGTTTGCATAATGCTAACATGTGGGCATTTTTTGGTCATTCATATTTGACAGATACAGATGCTGATGTGATAAAAAAATGCTTCCATGTCAGCATTGTGCAAATATTATGTGGTCACAATACAAGTATACTGCAGTATTCATTTTAACCCATCAGATTAATCAATCACCCATTCCATGTTCTCGACCGTTATGTGAACAGAAGATAGGAACTGAGCAGCTCCTAGCATAAATGCAAGGGCTACAAGCAACAGACTGGATTGCACGTTTCTCTCATTTCCAAAAAAACACCTTAAGAAAATTGAAGCTGAAGAAATCAACAAAACCTCAAGATCAGGAGTAAGAAATTTCATGACAATTACCTTCCTCCATAGGCACGTCTGAGGTTCATAAGGTAAGATTGTCTTGTAAAAGCTGCATAATTAGGGTACTTACCTTGCACAACTTCTTATCAAGACTATCGAGTTCAGCAATGGCCTCAACAAAAGCTTGCTTAGCCAGATGGCGAGGCCTGCATATAACAGTACGCATAAGTCAAGAAGGTGGCAAACTATCATAGCCAAAAGACAATGCGCAGTAATAATTACATGAAATCAAACCCAAACACAAAGCACTGCAAAAAAGCTGATTGGAAAGACAAAAATCGCTCATTGTCAGCTTCTGAAAATAAAATATTCATAAAGGACAGGTAAATAAATAGATTATATTAGAAAAAGAAAAATTAGAACCTCTCAGGGGAGTTTAATATCTCAGTAGAAAACAGAAATGCTTAGGGCCAGGCCAAGTCTGATTGGATGAGTTGGGGGTAGATCTGAGCAAGCAGTAGAGACGCCCTACATCACAGAGAAACTCAAATTATCTATCAGTTTCTAGTTAATGAGCATACATTATTTGTGATTAATAAAGAAATCAACAAAACAAGACGTTAAATTCACCTCACAGGCCTCGAAAGACTGATCTGCAGCTTCTTTACGATGATCGCCTGATTTGACCTCAGCCAAGTATCGGTAGTAATGTCCTTTCCTCCGACGAGTTGTCATGAAATATCGATAAAAGCAATGTGTCACAAAGTTTCAAAACATCTACATGGGCTGGCAGAGCAGAAATTATATAACTCACATCTTCTAGTAGAGAACAGTTGATTCGCTAGTTGAGGATGATGGAAGGAGATGGTTCTCAATGACTGATATTATGTCATAGCAGATCTTTGAGAGATCATCTTCAACTCGGTGCCTGTAATCTTTAATCCTCTTCACATTGAGTTCATGCCCTTGGCCTCCTCCTTTTGTTCAATGGAAGATAATATACGCCATTTGCTCCATTTACATTCCTATACCCCACTGATACAAGATTCCTCTCCTCGTCTGTCAGTTCCACATCTAATTTAGCAACTTTCTTCATCGCTTCAACCATCTCTATAACAAGGAAAACCAGGAGGATACATCATCATTCAACAAGGAAGAAGACAGTTTTATGAATTAAACTTTTGTTGGTGAATGCAAGAAGGCAATGGTAATCGTCATGCGTTTGTGGGCATAGGAAAGAAGAAAGGCATGCCATCGTATCTCCCAGCTTGTTCCGCGAGTCTTGCCAAGCAAGCTTGTTGCTCTTTCTCTCTCTCTCTAATTCTAATTCATCTTAGCAACAAAAATCTACAAATTGTCCAATAACGATATATGATGTGTCCATGATAATATAAGGGTAATCTAGAAATTAATTGTTAAGAATAATTGATTGTATAGGAAGGGGCAATTTCCACCTTTTTTTAGAATAATACGAAACAAAAAAGAATAAAAACATACATCTTATTACATTTTTTATTATTATCTTTCATTTCAATTTCTTGTCTGCAATTAATTGTTTCATTAATTGAATTTGAAGAACATAACACGTTTATATTCTAACCATAAACTCATCTTATATAAAAATACTTGTGATCAAATAAAAACTTAGAGAGATAATAACTAAATTAAGGAATTTTTTCTATTTCTTTGAAACCTTTTGTGGAAAATAATAAATTATCGATAACTTTTTTAATTTTTTTTTGGGAAAGTGAATTCTCATAAGTGAATTACAAAGATTGAAATTATTGATAGAAAAAATAATTTTTATTTTGTTATTTTCATAAATAATATTTTATTAAAAAATTTAAATTATTAAATTTATTGAGACATAAAGTTTAAACTATAAAAAATAACAAATTCAACACTCTTTTAAAAAGTAAATTACTCTCATGCCCTTTCTATTTTGCTGATATTAGAGAAACCTCTCATATATTTTGAAAATCTACACTTAAAAATAATTTATAATTGCTGTAAGTAAATTCTTTTAGTATGAATCATAATATCAAGTTATTAGAGATTTTGTAATCCTAATACATGAATATATATATATATATATGTAAATTTTATTTAAACAATTAAAATAAATAAAATCATAATAACAAAGTCCCAACAAAAACTTAATTATGTTAATTTAAAGTAAAATGTATTAATTTAATAAAAAATTAAATACTAATTTATATGATGGGAATTTATGAAAGTTTTTTTAAAAAAAATTGAGAGAAGTTTGTATAATTTTTTAACATTTCTCAAGTGAGGTTGAAGTAATTTATTTTTATTTTAGTAGAGTTTAATAAAGTCACTCTTCGTTATTCTTATTTTTACAAATATTTTATATTAACCGTTACACTGAATAGAATATAATGTTTTCCTGAAAATGCTCTTTTCTAATTATTGCCAAAAAATTTAAAATTTTGGTTTCTACAACCATTCAATCTGAGAAACATGCAGAACATAGAGAAGTAATACGAAAAAACACTAGAGATTTGGATACACTTATTTTATTATTTTTTAATTTTAATAATGTTTTTTCATTTCTATTTATTAAAATCAAATTTTATAATTTTTTCTTAATTTTTTTTTTTACGACACTATACTTTGAACTCCTAAATTAGGTTATTTAGATTCACTAGACTGCCATGTCAATCGTTATCTTTAAAAATATAAAATTATAATAAAAGAAAAATAAATATAAAATTTTAAAAATTAATAAAGTATATAAAATATATTTAAATTTAAATTAAACAAAAATAATTAAAAATTACCTAAAACATAAAGCGCATCTAAGTCCCTGCCTTTACGCTCTAGGCAGGGGACATGGAAAGATACAGAATAAATAATAAAACAATTTGCAAGCAAAAAGTTATAATTTTATAGGCAAAACTCTAAATATTTTGAATTTAAATTTTTTAAAGTGAAAAGTATATTTTGTAAAATATAAATAAATAATTATTAATTAAAATTTTAATAATAAAAATTATTATAAAATATAAAAATATATATTACAAATCATAAATATAAAATAATTTATATAATTAATTTTTTTTATTAATAATTATTTATTTATATTTTATTTTATAAAATATATTTTTTACATCAAAATTTCTCATTCCAAATATTTTAGCATGTAAATTCACATTTGTGTACCTCTTCCATTGCCGTGGGGTCAAGACATTTAACTTGGCTCCAGTCTTCCATAGCTGCATACTAATTCTAAGCACATTAGAAGGCAGACATTATTTATCGACACTTATAAGGGCCAACTTCTGCCCTGCCTCGTATCTTTATCACAAAGGGTTGGGAGTCATCATGAAACGCTAGCAGAGGATCTCGTCGTTGTAAAAGACAAGTAACGCACTCAATGGCTGCTCTAGCTACTGAAATGAAATAAGATTAATATTTTAATTTGAATCAAATGATCAAAGTTTTATTGATTTAACAATTTTAAGAAAAATTTACCATCCAATAACAGCAACATGCCTAATTCTTAACAAGCCTAAGCAGGATTTACAATCATTTCATTACCAACAAGAATTAATTTATGAACCGATGGTCAACAATGGACCTTCAAGGAAACCTACAGGATAAAGAATTACCGACCTCAGCTTGAGTTTGCTACTTATAATTTTATAAACTATTCACATTCAATTCTCAATTATCTAGAATGCCGAATGAAGTGTTTCTAAATCATATGGACAAACATCTGGATGTATTACTTCATTCAGTACATAATTGAAATTGCCCTTTATAACGCCACAGGGCCCATCAAAATCCTGACACAAATGTTGATGGCATATTTTTCAGCCAAGACTTCAAAGGACATCCAAATCTCCATTGAGGAACTGGTCAGAACAATTTTTGCTCATTGGTGCATCCCACGGCTGGTGCTTCCCTCCCCAATAGACACTGTAGCAAGGGACTTGGATGCCCACGCTTTAGCATTCATTGCTCCTTCCTGCAGATTACTTCTCTTGCAAGGCTCCTTCAGACAGTTAAAAGGCTGCATTGTTCGCTTCAGATATACCAAAGGGTGTTCCAATAAGCTACCTAATCTAACATTTTGGATGATCCTTCTCCAAGCACACCGAACACATATAAGAAGCATAGGAAAAAAGAAGTAGAGTAGTCTCAAAAGCACAAAGGTAGTGGCCAAGGCTAAATATGTCTCCTGACGCAGTAAATTTTCTGGAGATCTTGCCCATGAGAATGGGCAACTTTCTGGCTCAGTGTTACCATGCTTCTTATGAACTGATAGGCGCCCATTTTTCTCAAGGGATAGTTGATCAAGTGAGACAGTCCTAATCCCTATATTGTTAAACAAATTATGTTTTAAATTAAGGAAAATAAGGACAAACTAACTAAAATGCTCATTCAGGCCAAGAAAAGAAAGAACATAATTTTTTTCGCACACTAGTCTTATGCCGACTAAATACTATCCCACTTCTTTCCTCCATTAAGACATAAAAAAGAGAAATAATAATCTATAACCTTGGTCGTGCATACACTGGGCAGCCTATCACTTAAATTAGATCTTCGACCATTACCAAACTATTAAGAAGCAAATGACAATCCTATAGAGGAACCAAAGAAAATTCTAAAGATGAACCAAATACTTCCTGGTAACAATTGTCTCTTGGGTGTCATTTAAGATCCATCCATTTCTTCCATGGAATAATGTCTAAGTGAAGGAATTAAAGTAAATCTATCCACGTTTCTTATTGGGTGCCTTTAGATATATCTGACATAGCCTTATGCACAAATATAGCTTTCTGCTAAGTGTTTTTAGTCCTTCTTGTCACTCATCAACTGTTATTGGTTGAATGGGTGATGAAATTAGCTAGTTCAGATAATGTCATGTGAAACTTGCAATTAAAGTTAATATACATGAAGAAATTATCAAAGAAATAAAACCTTAATCTCTGGGTATGAAGTGAAAGAAAAGCCTTACCAGTGACATCACTGTAGAAACCTACAAGAGAACCAAGGGTCCGAGAGCCATGATAACGCACACGCATGGTAGAATTTAAAATGAAGAGTGTAGGGAAGCCATGCACAGCATATTTTGATAGTATGCTGCAAGGAATGCTTGGAGTTATATGCAACCATGAATAAAAATTCAGTGAAAACAACCTATGAAAGAAAGATGACAACAAAAACCTTGGCCTAATGGCAGATTCTTTGATTGAAAAATGGGGTATGGAGGGATAAAGGGAAGACAGAATGGAGAAACTTGGTCTGAATATCCGAGAGAAAGGGCACCAAGATGCATAGAAGAGTACAGCTACATATTCATGATTATTCTTGTGAACCATATTTAGTGCCTTTTGCAATGAAGCCTCATCTCCCTGCATATTAGGAATGTATAGATTCCATCAGAATCTTACTTTCAAACTTATATCACCATATCCAATATGAGTCTATATGTTGCAAAGCTTACATAATTACAAAGAAAACTGCTGCAAAACCAAAACTGCTTCTTAATAACACCATAATCTCATCAGTAACATATAACAGCAACCAAGCTTAACATTTAGTTCCATGAACCTTCTCAAAACAAAAAAGAATAGAAAAGCAACATCAGCCCCTACCATCACTCATTTGCCAGGTTATCACAAGTTTGCAACACTCTTTAGATGTGATCTGATTACAATTAACATCCAATTATTTTGCTATGCCTTATCTATAGACAACAGTAAATTTGGGCATAGACAGCATACAAGCTCCAACACAAAATACAGTAAAGGAGTTAAATATGGATAGGTTCAAAAACCCTCTTCTAGCCAAAAAAAAAAACAGAATTTCAGAAGCTTAAATAGCAGTATGAATCTCAGAAGCTTAAATAGCAGTATGAGTTTTTCGGTGGATTCAGAATACATTACCCTACTCTTTTTAAATTCTTGATGATGAAACAATTTCCGAAATCATCTCAAGAGTACAAAGAATCTAAATTTCTAATTGCTAAACTACAAAGCGTCATTCATTAGAGGTAGCCAAATTATTTACCAAAATTCACTACCACGCACTGTTATCCCAGAAACACAACAAGAAAGTAACACTGAACCAGCTAAGCAATCCAATAACAAAATGATTAAACAGATTCTACTACCAGCAATAAAGAAATTACAAGAGAACAATCTACCTCGGTGACACCAATATAATCGATGGACCCAATGATATGGCTAGCCGACCAGTCCCAATCCCGAAACCCTAAGATTAAATCGGTCACGGACTCGGTAGGACAGACGTTGTTCCAGAAAGAAACCCTAGCCGGTTCCGCCGCACACGTAAGGCTCCCCCAAAGCAGTAAGGCGACGACGATCTCGGAACCCAAAAGCTTCATCCCCAATGTCGATCCCATGGAAAGTTAGCTCAGAACTAACCCAAAAAATTGGGACCCACTTGAAAAGAGAGAAGCAGAAGGAGCGAACAGAGGAAAATCTAACTCCTAAAGAAACATGGATATGACGGAGAGGTTACGAGAAATCAGGAAGGAAGGCAAGGAAGAAAGAGTGGGTAAGGGAAGGTTGCGACCAGCGACCTCGTCGCATGTTGATTTTGGGGGTGCAGCAAATGTAGTTGCAAGAGCGAGAGCAGAGTACTAGCGGAGGGAGCCGACGTGTGTGAAGCTAAGTGGATGGTTTTCTTTAAGGGAGGGTTGGTTTGGGGGAGGAAGGTTATACGATGGTGAGAGCGACGACGTCCTAGAAACGGTTGAAGGAACTAAGAAAGAATAAAGGAAAGTGGGGAATAGGAACGATGAGAAAGGGAATACACGTATTTGAATTTTTTAAAAAATATAAGATATATTTTAAAAATAAAATATAAGTGAATAATAATTAATAAAAATTAAATATAAATTATTATAAAATATAAATAAATAAAATATAATCTATAAATTTAAATTAATTTATATCATTAATTTTTTATAAATAATTATCTGTATATATATTTTTTAAAATGTACCACACATTTTAACAACTCAAGGCTTCCAACTCCGACTATGGTACTTACCTTGCCGATTCATATCTATCTTCCCATTTGCGTTGCAAGTTTCCAATGACCGAGATATTCTGGTTACATCGATTTGATGGCGTTGTTTTATCTAGAATCTATGCATACTATGTCTTAGATTTCAAAGTGATATTCTAGTCTGAGCCTTATTTTTAACCTTGTGAATTTGTTTTGAATTATGTAATCTTGAGAAATGCTTTAGTTAGCTATGCTATCTTACAACCCTTGGCCATGGTGGCTCAGTAGTTTGGGTGAGGTATTGAACTGGGTTCTGAAAAATATTTCGTTGAGTGTAGAAAGAGATGCATCTCCCTCCATTCGATCTCAAGAAAGGTGACGTCAGTGCTGGTGGCCGCCTCCGGAGAGGGCACTGCTTCCAAATCACGTTGCTGGTGAGCCACACCAACATTGCTAAGGCACCAGGAAGACAATTGAGATGAAAAAATATTAGAAATAATTATAATTAAGTAGAAAAAGTACTGCGTACTCGGTACACAGTAGAACTGACTGTAAAATTTTTCCCGCCCATGGACTTATACGCTAAAATTAGGTACCAAAGAGCTCGTGCATACGCTTAAGAGTGAAGTTGCTCGTGCACCATTCCCCACATCATTGTTACCTACAGCAGTTGAAACTGATTGCCACTGACTCTATTTTATAACGGTGCGTGATTCTCCCAGTTCAATTTGCCACGAACAAAAATTTCCCGAAAAAAAATCTCTGCGGGCTCACACATAACACAGTCCAGAATTCCCCATGTTATCAACAGTATTATTATTTTCATAAATTATATTTTATTAAATATTAATCTAAAAATTTTAAATAAATAAATTTATTAAACTACATAAATTAAATTATAAAACTCAATAAATTAACACATCTCAAAATATAAATGTTTAATATAAAAAAATTTGTAAGAACTAGATTTTCATTTTATCAAGTAGGAAGCTCTAACACAAGAATCTTGTATTAGAAACCTGAGATCCTCCTGCTCAGTGCTATAATAATAACCCTTGTGTAGTAAAAATCGAAAACCACCCTAATTTGAAAAGGCGAAAAGAATAGAAATGAGCATGTTACCAGGCAATATGTTAACTAGAGAGGGCCAGAGAGGCCAAAGTAAGATCGAAGAAAAGCCATGCATTAGTTAAATTTAATGTTTTCAATTTCTTTAAAAGGTCCAAAATAAAACCTTCAGAAATTAAGGAACCTGCCTAAATCAGTGTAAAAGGCTGCCAGATAGAAACTTGTTTGGAACTGAAAGGGATTTAAAGGAAAATCGTCCTTTCGATAGTCATATGAAGCATCTAAGCTCTAGACAAAAGCAAGAAAGCATCACACCAGAAGTGCAAAACATAACCAGAAAAGCCGCCAGCATGACCCGCTGAAATTATCAACAAAAAAATGCTGCCTTCAAGCAATTATCTGTCTAATTCAAAAAACAGCAAAATCAATGAATCAGAAAAAGATGGGGAAGTCTAAGCCGCAGAGATCCTATAAGTTAAAAAAACTCTAAAGTACATTTCCTTGCATTTAAAAAAAAAAGAACAAGACATTATACGAGGTATGAGCTTCGTAAACACAAATTATTCAAATAGTGTGATAGAAACCAAAACCTGAATTGATATTAAAGATAGGTAACAGAGGAACATTACAACGCAAGAGGAATTTTTACAAGGAAAATCTCCCCACCCACTGGTTAATTCGAGGGCCAGGTCCGTCCCACTACAGAATACTTCCTTGCCCCACTTTCGGCTTCTCGCCTCTCTTATTCACACTAACATACTGACTAACCGAAAATACCCGTCCTCCTACCCACTGCCACATTGCTGATCACTCCTGAGAATTGTTACTTGGATCTGCTATCTCTTCTGGCCTCCTTGCTCCTGCTTTCTCATTAGCTGGCCCAATTCTCCTATTGTACACTCTCAGAATTGGAGGTCTAACATTTCCCCCTTCCATAAGCTTCACCTTGTCCTCAAGATGAAATGTAGGAAACTGCTCATTGATGGTGGAATAATCTTCCAACGTACTCTCAAACTCAGGGAGGTCCTTCCATGTGATAAACACTTTCATATCTCCATTTGCTAGGCATTTCACATCAGTCACCTACTCAGGTTGCAGCATCAGTTTCAGTTCTTCATTTAAACATGAAGGAAGAGGGTGGCTGGTTACACGAGGACTTATCGCTTTTTTTAGCTGAGATATATTAAAAACAAGATGCAGATGAGCAGTAGGAGGTAGATTTAAGCAATAATCAACCTCACCAATTTTCTCTGTAATTTCATAGGGCCCATAAAAGCAGGGACTAAGCTTCTCATTGGGCCGCTTAGCTGGATAACGCAACCTATAAGGCTGTATTCTAAGAAATGCCTTGTCACCAACTTGACATTGCAGCTCTCTACAATTCTGATCAGAATACCTTTTCATCCTCTTCTGTGCCTTAAGCAAATTAGCCTTAAGTTCATCAAGGATTAGGTTGCGCTCCCTAATGTGCTGATTGATAGCCTCAACTGGTGATCCCTCTTCTACCAGCCACAATAATGTGGGCAGATCTCGCCCATACAAGGCCTTAAAGGTATCACTTTGATAAGTGGTATTAACCCAGTGTTCAGCCCATGCTAACCACTTGAGCCATTGTTTAAGTTGAGTTCCTGCAAAACATTGCAGATACGCTTCAAGACTACAGTTTGTAACCTCCGTTTAACCATCAGTCTGGGGATGGTATGCTGAACTCAGCTTCAGTTTAGTCCCTGTTGCCCTTGCAAGTGAACAGCGGGTCTCGGTCTGAAACTATGGAGCCAGGGTACCCGTGCACCTGCACTATTTCTTTTGCAAATATTTCAGCCACTGACTTGGCTGTGATGGGATGCCTTAGGGGAATAAAATGGCTGTATTTAGTCAGCCTATCAACCACTACCAAGATTGTATCAATTCCTTTAACCCGCAGAAGCCCTGGGATAAAATCCATAGATAAATCATCCCATACTTGAGTAGGGATGGATGGATAATGGCTGTAAAAGACCTGCTGGACTCATAGCCTGGTATTTATTTCTTTGACATACTTAGCAGCCAGCTACAAAAGCCTTAACATCCTCTTTTAAACCTTCCCAGTACAGAACTAAGGCAATCCGTTTGTAAGACCTAAAGAATACTGAGTGACCACCAAAAGGAGAGTTATGGAACTCCTGTAAAAACTTAGGAATATGAGAGGAATTTCGGGACAATACCATTCCGTTTTTGTAGAAAAGGCTGCCCCCCTTTAAGCAGTACCCCGGATGGCTTAGAGGGTCCTTGAGTAAGTGCTGGATGATAGATGCTAATTTCAGGTCAGCATGATTTTCTTCAGAGATGTTGTCTAAGGCCCCAACCTGCACCATGGACAGTGCTGACAGTTCTATTTCCCTGGACAAGGCATCTACCACCCTAATCTCAACACCCTGCTTCTATTGAATCTCAAAATTGAACCTAAGCAACTTCATGACCCACTTCTGCTGCTCACCCTCTAAAACTCTTCATTCCATTTAAAATTTAAACTTTTATGATCTATTTTGACTATAAATCGTCTTCCCATCAAACAGTGTCACCAATTATGTACTGCCCACACAATTGCCATTAGTTCCCTCTTATAGACTGACTTGAACTTCTTCTTTTCAGACAATTCTTGACTGATAAAAGAAATTGGCCAGCCCTCCTACATTAAAACCACCCCCATTCCAGTCCCAGAAGCATCAATCTCAATTACAAATTGTTTGTTGAAATCTAGTAGCACCAACACAGGCACTATAGGTCTCAAAGGCCCTTTGCGCTCCAGCATTCCTCACAAATGAATTCTTCTTCAACTATTTTGTGAGGGGTTCTGCTAATCTCCCATAGTGTTGAACAAATCTCCTATAGTATCCCATCAATTCCAAAAATCCCCTCAGCTCTTTAATTTCGCTAGGTGCTGGCCAATCGATCAACACCTGAATTTTTGCTGGGTGATGATATGGCTTAAGTACTCCCAACTTCAGCCGCCCAAAAGAATACATTTTCTATTTTATAACTAATTGTGCTCCTTCAAAATCTTCATCACAGCCCTTAAATGCTGAAGATGTGTCTTCCAATTTGAGCTATAGACTAGAATGTCATCAAAAAACACTAAAACAAACTTGCGAAGCTGTAGTCTAAAAATCTTATTCATCATTGACTGAAATGTTGTTGGGGCATTTGACAATCCAAAAGGCATTACAAGAAACTCATAATGCGCATCCTGCATCCTAAATATAATCTTCTCGATATCTTCCTCTCTCATCCTAATCTAGTAGTAACTATAGTTGTTAATTGTGAAGAGCACACTTGTTGTACTTGTGGTTATTTTGCGCACTACAATTTCAACAATTACATAATTAAATTAAATATAGAAATATATTTTTTTATATATTTAATATAAACCCAAATAATTACAATAAAAAAAAATAACTTTAAAAAATATCATTTGCAATCAAGATTCCAAGTTCTAAACAGAATACAAACCCGATGGATATGATATGAATGTAAATCCTTGAAACTAAAATATATAACATCTATATTTAAGTTAGTGTGTCACTATGCCACTCAATCTATCCAAGAGTTTCAACAACAAGAAATACATAATATATAAGAAAAAGATGCAATAAAATTATAGCAGACTTCAGAATTTAGCCCATACCATAAAAATCCAATTACGGGCCAGCAAAAAAAAAGGACTACAAAATAGAAAATAATATAATTTTTTCACAAAAATGTAAACTAGAGACATTATTAATGTTCAGATACCCAAAAGAGAGAAAGATGGAGAAAGATGGAGCCTTTGTGAGGAAGATGACAATGAAGAAGGGGACGAAGATTGAAATGTCGTAGCCACAGCAAAGCAAGTGAAGAAGAGGAAGGAGAGGGAAGCCACAGCAAAGCTAAACAAAGAGGAAAGCGAAGATTAGAGTCTCAGACAAACAGAACGCTTCAGATCCTAAGACAGAAACCTCCGACAATTGCGCATGGACCAGAGAGAAGGGTCCAAGAGCCCAAGCCAAGATAGAATCTGAGACAAGCTTCAGCCTTCAGCACTCCAACGGCAACCTCTGTGAGCTTTGAGACCAACAAAAGCAAGAGATGAAGTGGAAGTGTGCAAAAGTTAGAAAGAAAGGTGTGAAGTATGAAACAGAGGAGGAATCGGGATTGAAATAGGTCACCGAAACCTATTGCGCTCACAACTTGCTCACAATTGCACACAATTCTATGCAATGCAATTGACGTTGTGTTGCGCAAAGAGGCATTGGGAGTCGCAACGTGTAATTGCAACTCATTGTGCTCGCAATTAATAACTATGGCAGTAACCAAATTTCAAATCCAACTTGGGAAAAATCCAGGCTCCTCCTAACTCATTAATGAGCTCATTTATTGCTGGTATGGGAAATTGGTCCGGGATAGTGTTTTTGTTGAGAGCTTGGTAGTTTACACAAAACCATCATCCTCCATCTTTCTTCCTCAAAATACTGGACTTGAGTAAGGGCTCACACTTGGTTTAATGAGTCTTGCTACAAACAATTCCTTGACAATCCTCTTAATTTCATTCTTTTAAGCATGGGGATAACGATAAGGCCTAATATTTAGAAGTTGTGCTCCTACTTGTAATTTGATAGCATGATCATGTGGTCGTTGCGGAGGTAATTTCACCACTTTAGAGAACACCGTCTCAAACTCATCAATCAACCCTTGCAATACACTGTTATAATTCTCCTGCTCTGCCTCAACTTCTTGTGCAATGGCTAGCTCTAAGAAATAGGCTTGACTTCCATCTCTTGCTGCCTTCATTATCGCCTTCAAGGATGCAGCCATTTTAGTTAGTGGTGGGTTCCCTTTTAGCAGAACTTTCTCTCCATTCTGCCTAAACCTCATAGTCAGATTTTTCCAATTCGCTTTGCTAGGAAATAAGCTTGATTAGTGGGGATTGTCCATATTGTCTAGATTCGATGTATTGTCTAGGTTCATTGTACTGTCTAGACTGTCTGGGTTCGATATACTATTTTCAATATAAATAGATGAGCTGGTTGTCCGATTGTGACACAGCTTCACAAATATTTCTTTCTTTTCTATTCTTTTCTACATGGTATCAGAGCCAATAAACCCCAATTTTTAGAACCCAAATTTCCCAGTTATGAAAAAACCCTAATTTCAAAATTTCCCAACCCTAACTTCAAAATTCCTAACCCTAACCCCAAAATTAGATCCTAAAATCACTTGATACTGATTTAATCCTTAGAAAATCGTGTTCTTAGGAGCTGGGTGACTGAAAACAGCCACAATTTCGGATTGAACATGGCAAATCGCGACCAGCAAGGTCGCACATGAAAGGAGGCGTGATTTCACGCCAATAACGGAGGAATGGACCTTGGCTGACGCTGGGTTAGTGTCTCCTGGACTGGTCAACGGCGGTGAGAGGTGCCAGAGGGGGAGACGATGCCGGACCTCTGGCGGGAATCGTGAGAGGCACGATTTGGTGCTGTTTGGCGCGATTTGAGGCATTTTTTGTGCGTTTTTGGTGTGATTTGATGCGTTGGAGACCGATTTGAGGTATTCTGAACTTGTTTTGGTTTGGTTGGTTAGATTTGGTAACATTTCAGTTGTGGGTGATGCATTTTGGTGCTGTCCAAAGCAATTTCAGTTCGTATTTGGTGTTCTTTCGTGTTATTTGGATGAATTTTGGTGCCTGATAGTGGCTACTTGTGTTTTAAATTTAGTTGTTTGTATTTTCTTATCTTTTGGAATTTGTTGAGTATGGCTGATAGTGATTTAAGTTCTTCTCGAGTCACGAACAATACAACCATGAATAATAGTGAGATGAAACTCAGTGATCAGACATTATTTTCAGAGATTACTCCTGCGGCTACAAAAATAATTGACCGCAAATTAGATATTGATGGGCGGTAGTACACGTCATGGAAGAAAGCCATTCAAATCTTCCTTGGTGGTATTGGAAAGGAGGCCCATCTCACTGATATGCCACCAAATGATGTTTCCAAATTAAAGTGGATTATGGAAGACAAACAACTGTTTAGTCTTATTTTTAATACCCTGAAAAGTGGTGTTCAGGATAATACTAATCATTATGAAACAGTCAAAGAACTTTGGGAGTTTTTGGATGACATATACTCTAGTAAGGATAATTTGATCTAGCTGTATGAAACGTGTCAGGATCTCTTCCACTTAAATGGGAAAGAGAAATCTTTATCCCAAATGTTTACTGAATGTAATCAAATTTTTGAACAATGGAAGAGTCTCATGCTTGTTACTAGTGATGTTGTAGCTATGCAGGCTCAGCGTGAACAGTTGGGTGCTTTGTGTTTTCTATCCATGTTGCCGTCTGAATTAAGGACAGCTCGTCAACAAATTCTATCCAGCTTTAATTCACTTACAATGAAGAGTGTTTACTCTCGACTTCTCCGTGTAACACGAGATTTGCCTTCTCAATCATCTACACACGACTCATCTATTTTACTTAGCTCTACCTCCCAAGGAGGGCGCGGTGGTCGTACTCCTAGAGGTGGTAGAGGTCGAGGTCGTGATGCAGGTGGGCGTAGTGAGACAGGAGGAAGAAGAGGTGAATCAGGAGGACGAGGTGGTGGTGGAAGTTTAGACTTGAGTCATGTTGAATGTCACTATTGTCATGAGTTAGGGCACTTTAAGAGAAATTGTCTTAAGCTACAAGGACGATACACTCAATCATCCCAGTCTACCCATGTTGCCATTGCAGAATCAGAATCTGGAACTACTCGTATGGTTGCCATGACTGATAATGAGTTTGCTCGGTATAGCCAGTTTTAGGCCTCTCAATCTTTCACCTCCACTGCCACCATGGTTCAGACAGGTAATTCTGTAGCGTATCTTTCTGATTCCAAGTCTAAGTGGGTTATTGATTCTGGTGCTACCGATCACATAACGGGACACACAAGTACTTTGTCTTCCTTTCAATCATCTGCTCACTCTTCTAGCATCAAATTAGCTAATGGGTCTGCTACTCCAGTTGTTGGAAGTGGCTCTGCTGTTGTCTCTTCTGATATTACTTTGTCTAATGTCTTGTGTCTTTCCCAGTTTCCGTTTAATCTGTTATCTGTTAGTCGCCTCACTCGTATTTACAATTGTGGTGTTTTCTTCTTTCATGATTATTGTGTTTTTCAAGATCTTTCGACGAAGAAGATTTTTGGTAGAGGTTACGAGTCTGGCGGTTTGTATGTACTTGATGACCAGGTTCCTCGTTCAGTAGCCGCTGCTGCTCTATCTCCACTACAACTTCATTGTCGTCTTGGCCATCCTTCTTTGGAGTCTCTAAAGAAATTGTGTCCTAGTTTACCATCTATGTCTAGTTTACCTTGTGAGTCATGTCAATTTGCAAAGCAGCATCGTCGGTCATATGTCCCTCGAGTTAATAAAAGGGTTTCATCTCCATTTGAGTTAGTACATTCTGATGTTTGGGGCCCTTGCCCAGTTATTTCTAAGTGTAATTTTCAGTATTTTGTTACATTTGTAGATGACTTTTCTCGAGTTACTTGGCTTTATTTTATGAATAAACGCTCTGAATTATTTTTTGTATTTTGTGCTTTTCATGCTGAAATAAAAACTCAATTTAATATCTCAATCAAGTGCTTGCGCAGTGATAATGCTACCGAATATTCTTCTACCCAATTCTTATCCTTTTTACAACAACAGAGAATTTTCCATCAGTTTTCTTGTCCCGCTACTCCACAGCAAAATGGGGTTGCCGAAAGAAAAAATCGATACTTATTAGAGGTCTCCCGAGCTCTTCTTTTTGAAATGAAAGTGCCAAAATAGTTTTGGGCTGATGCAGTTTTCACAGCTTGCTTTCTCATTAACCGAATGCCTTCTTCTGTCCTTGGTGGTAAGATTCCTTTTTCTGTATTGTTTCCTCTCCCTCCTCGAGTCTTTGGTTGCACTTGTTTTGTTAAAAATCATCGTCCCCAAGTGTCTAAACTTGATCCAAGATCGTTGAAGTGTGTATTTCTTGGTTACCCTCGTCATCAAAAAGGATATCGATGCTATTCTCCAGACTTGGGTCATTATTTTGTTTCTTCTGATGTTACTTTCTTTGAATTTCAGTCCTTCTTTGCTAATCCATCTCTTCCCGAAGAGTACCATACAACTATAGATGATTTTTTCTTGGTGTCATCTCCCTCTTCCAATTCTCCATGTCTTCTGTCTCAGATCATGTCCTCCCTGTTCGTCCCCCCCTTAAGCATGTGTATTCTCGCAGGGCCCCAGCACCTCTGGCTCCTAACCTGGTCCCTAGTACTACACCAGCTCCAGACTCCTTCTCACCTGCTTCTTCGTCTAAGGATCTACCATCTGATTTGGATCTTCCTATTGCTCATCATAAAGGTATTCGTAGTTGTACTCTCCCAAGTAATTGTGTCACCTCTCACCCTATTGCTTCTGTTGTGTCTTATACTTCCTTACCGTCTTCTTCTCAATCATTCATTGCTTCATTAGATTCCATTTCTATTCCTAAGACTCTTGCAGAGGCACTGACTCATTCTGACTGGCGGGATGCAATGAATGAGGAAATGATGGCACTTGATCATAACCAGACTTGGGACTTGGTTCCATTGCCACCTGGAAAGTCTGCTATTGGGTGTCAGTGGGTCTACACTGTTAAAGTAAATCCGGATGGATCTATTGCCCGACTAAAGGCTCATCTTGTTGCAAAGGGGTATGCTTAGACATATGGCATTGATTATTCTGAGACATTTTCACCAATAGCTAAGCTTACTTCTGTATGGTTACTCATTTCTCTAGTTGCATCTAACCATTGGGCTTTACACCAACTTGATGTCAAGAATGCTTTCCTCCATGGTGATCTTGTTGAGGAAGTTTATATGGAGCAACCACCTAGGTATGTTGCTCAGGGGAAGAGTGGACATGTTTGCCGACTTAAAAAGTCTATATATGGACTCAAGCAATCTCCCCGAGCCAGGTTTGGTAGATTTAGCAGTGTTGTGGTAGACTTTGGATTAAAAAAAAGTGATCATGATCACTCAGTATTCTTCAAGCATTCTGCATCGGGGTGTATTCTTTTAGTCGTTTATGTGGATGATATAGTCATTACAGGAAGTGATTCTAGTGGCATTTCAGATTTGAAGGTTTTTCTAAAGACAAGATTTCAGACTAAGGAATTGGAAGCACTTCGGTACTTCTTAGGTATTGAAGTGGCTAGAAGTCGTAAAGGAATTGTGTTATCTCAAAGGAAATATGTTCTTGACATGTTGGAAGAAACAAGCCTTTTGGGTACCAAACCATGTGATACACCCATGATTCCAAATGTAAAATTGAGACCAGAAGATGGAGAACTACTGGACAATCCAGAGCGGTACAGACGACTGGTAGGAAAGCTAAACTATCTCAATATTACAAGGCCAGACATTGCATTTTCTGTAAGTGTAGCCAGCCAATTTCTGACTACTCCGAGAACCTCTCATTGGGAAGCGTTGGTGCATATTTTGAAGTATTTGAAAAAGTCTCCAAGACTTAGTTTGCTTTATCAGAGTCATGGCCATTGTGGAGTTGAGGGATTTTCAGATGCAGACTGGGCAGGGTGTCCTATGGATCTAAGATCTACTTCAGGATACTGCATATTTGTAGGTGGCAACCTCATATCTTGGAAAAGTAAGAAGCAAGCTGTAGTGTCCCGCTCTAGTGCTGAGTCTGAATATCAAGCCATGGCACATGCTACCGCTGAACTTGTTTGGATTTCTTATCTTCTTCGTCAGCTTGGGATGGAATGCATTGATAGCATGAGTTTATGGTGTGATAATCGTGCAACGACTCATATTGCCACTAACCCCGTCTTTCATGAAAGAACAAAACATGTCGAGATAGACTGTCATTTTATTAGACAAAAATTAGAAGGAGTCATTAGTCTCAAGTATATCAGAACAGGGGATCAGCTTGTAGATATTTTCACTAAGTCTCTTTTAGGAAAACGGTTTCAGGATGTTTGTAACAAGCTGGGTATGATCAATATATATGCTCCAGCTTAAGGGGGAGTGTTAGGAAGTAAGGTTGATTAGTGGGGATTGTCCATATTGTCTAGATTCGGTGTATTGTCTAGGTTCATTGTACTGTCTAGACTGTCTGGGTTCGATGTACTATTTCCAATATAAATAGATGAGCTGGTTGTCTAATTGTGACACAACTTCACAAACATTTCTTTCTTTTCTATTCTTTTCTACACGCTTCAACATTGCCCAGCGTCTGCAACCATTCTATCCTCAAAACCACAATCACCCCTCCTAATTCAAACAGAAGAAAATCTTGGTGATTTCAACCCCTGCACTTGGAGTGTCAGCCCCTTACAAACCCCTTGTCCTTGTATCTGTTCCCCATTCCTCATAGTCACAGTGAATTTATTCTTTCCTTCTACAGGAATCCCTAATTTATTCTTTCCTTTCATCCAACGTTGCCCAGTGTAGACACCTAATTTTGTCCGGACTCTAAAAATTAAAGTGGACCCATGCATAAGTTCTTAATTAGCCTACTTGAACATATATTTTTATAGAAATTAATTGAGAAAAAATCAAAAATTTAAAGATATTTTGGGGTCCCAAATATGAATAATATTGTTAAAAAAAATAATAAAATAAAAAAAATAAAAAAAATAAAAAATAAAAAAGGAAAAAGATAATAAAAGAAAAAAAGTGTGAAAAGGAAAGTTGAAAAATTAAAAAAGTTGGGATGATTGTTGGCCGTAGGAGGAAAAGAAGAAAAAAAAGGAAATTAGGTAAGAAGAAGAAGAGGAAGCAAGATTGGTGGGTGATGTTAGTCAAGAAGAGGTGTCGGCATGCAGCCAAGAAAAGAAAAGAGGGAAAGTTATGGAGAAATAAGGTAACAATGGCCGAATATCTTGACATTTAAGGAGGAGTAGGTGAGGGGAGGAAGAAAAAATGCTTCACCACCTTTGACATTCAGAAAAGAGGGGAGCCTTCACCCGGGGATTTCACCCTCTCCTCCTCGGCACTTGAGGGGGAAGCTGATACCTTTAAGACGATCTCTCACGGCGCTCTCCAAAAGGAGGATCTCTTACGATCTTGCTGCTTGCATCACCTCTAGTGCCAATCGCCCATCATCCGGCTGCACCCTCAAGAAGCCAGCACCCACACCACTTCAACACACACAAAATTGCACTTCACTACCTCATACTAGCCGGTGTCCTTAGCTCAATGAGAAGGGAGCCTCTAAACCGAAACAAGAACTAAAATTGCCTTTCAGCCTACGGGGAAGTCCAGTGACACGGTGAGCCCCTGGGAGGAACGAATTCTCTCTCGCCCCCCACGCTACAGCAGCAAGCTTCTTCTCCCAACCCTGTTCTTACTGCACCTTCAAAGAAACATTCTGGTTGCAGTGTTCTGTTCGTCTTTAGAGAAGTCTATCATCGTAGCTCTATTTTAGTTCCAACTATATAGGAAGACAACCACAAGATCCCGTTCACCGTGCCGTTAGAACTCGCAAAGTCCGTCTCCTAGTCGTGTCTGAGTTCTCTTAAGGGGTACTGTGATTTCGTGGTTGTTTATTCACGCTACCACCTCATACATCGTCCAAGGCGAATTTTCCCAGTTGGCCCATGCAGCGATACTGACGAAACCCGATTACTTTCTTTCGCCGCTGTGATCACTTGAGCACTCACCCGCGACTTCATGCAGAAGCGTTAGCCAAAGGCGTTGTTAAACCCCTATAAAAAAACGCTAGTGCCACTGTCAGAAGAAAGAAACCTTCGCACTGCTATAACACCATGCAAGAAGACATTTGAGTTCTCTGTTCGTTGCTATCTTCAAAGGAGTTCATTGTCACTGTCCAGCCACGACACAACCATGCAAGAAGACATCTGAGCTCTCCGTTCACCGCCATCTTCGAAGGAGTTCATCATCGTTGTGCTCACCCGAAACACATCTGTTACAGTACTAAAGTTCTGCTATCCATTGGGTTGTTGCTAAGGCCTCGCCGTGTTTATCCTTGTGGAGCGACTAACCAGAAACACTGTCGTCGTGGAAAACCTACACTGAGGACTCACCTACAACCCGTTGCCAAGTGAGTTGCTCTTGGGTTCTGCCATTCAAACAACATTACTACTGCTACAGAGGGTATTCGTGCTGCGGCTACACCATCGGAAGACCCGGCTGCTACCCTACGACCCTCTCCATTCGTGATTGTTCGACTTTGAGCCCGCGCAGTTGTTGAGTTGTCGACTACTTCGGGTCCGTCCGTTTCTGTTTGCGTTTTGCGGACGAGAGGTACCGTCTTCATTTTTTTGTTGTCACGTTCTAGGCATTATGGGAATAAAAATAGTCCTTACGGTGAATATAGCAAAATGGGATAGTGATAAAATAAAATATAATAAATATAATAATAAATCTTCAAATTACACATCTTTTAGTAAATTCTATATATAAAAAAAATCCAAAAATAAAACAAGTCACATCCTTGTAAATAAAATAAATAGATGTTCATATAAATGACATAGAATTTCCTCCTTCATTTTACATGATTATTTTTAGAAAAATCTTAATTTGAACAAAAAGAGAACATTTAAAAAAAATTACTTTCATGACCCAATCTGGAATAGAATGGGGAGTTTCATACAATTATCTTCGAAAACCCTGATCTGGAATGGAGATGGGAATTTTCTTAAAAATATATTTTTCAACCCTGATCTGGAATAGAGATGGGATTTTTTTTTTTTAAATTATATTTTAAGACCCTGATCTGAAATAGAGATGGGATCTTTCAGAATTACATTTTTTAAACCCTGATCTGGAATAGAGATGGGACTTTCTCAAAAATTACTTTAAAAAAAAAACCTGATCTGGAATAGAGATGGGATTTTCCTAAAGTCATTTTCGAACCTCAAATTGGAATAGAAAGGGGATTTGCACGAAGTGATTAATTAAATATTCCAACCCGGAATGGGTAAAAACTATTTTTTGAAAATATTTATTTAAAACCAACATAATTAAATCAAGTGAATTAATTAGATCATTTTTGGTACCGAAAGGGCGTTTAGGGTGCTAGCACCTTCCCTAACACGTAACCAACCCCCGAACTCAATCTTTTAAACGAAGACCATTTTAATTAGGTGTCCGATCTCACCTTAAATAACTTAGGTCGGTGGCGACTTCACAAATCACAAAAACATGAAATTTTTCAGGGTCGACACCCAGCATCTGCAACCATTCTATCCTCAAAACCACAATCACCCCTCCTAATTAACAGAAGAAAATCTTGGTGATTTCAACCCCTGCACTTGAAGTGTCAGCCCCTTACAAACCCCCCTTGTATCTGTTTCCCATTCCTCATAGTCACAGTGAATTTATTCTTTCCTTCTACAGGAATCCCTAATTTTCTGACTAAATCCATTGACAGAAAATTATCACTAATACTACTATCAATTAACACAATCACTTCAGCCCCCTAACCTCCCCTTTCATTTTCATAGTCTTTGACGAACTCAGCCCAGCCATAGACAGTAAAGAAAATTCTAAAGATTTCTTACCATTCACTTGCTTTGCATCCCCTTCTTCCTCCTCACTTTCAATCTCGTCACCATCATTGCAGGCAAGAAGGACCTACAACTGGCACGCCTTGCATCAATGAGTTGGCTGCATTTTTCATCACAATGGCAGCACAATCCCTTCTTAAACCTTGACTGGAATTCAGAGTCAGATAGCCGACGATAGTTCCCTCCTTTCTTCCGTATCAAGCTCCCAACACTGCTTGCCCCTTCTCTTGTTTGCCCCCTCTCTGATGACTTGTTTTGGGTCAGTACTGAATTATTTTCTTCAAAGTTGGAGCTCCGACCAATCTTGTGCCCTCGAGTTGTGTGTGTCAACCCAATTCCCTTGCTAATCGCAAAAATGTGCAGGCCTTCGGTTGTTGTCCTCTACCCTCTTTAACCTTTTCCAACACTTCATTTTTTTTCCTCCATTCTTTGGGCTACAGACATGACTTGGGCTAAGCTCTTTGGCCCAATTAACCTCACCTCAGCCTATATGTCCTCCCTCAAGCCTATAATGAAGGTCCCTTTCATCAATTCATCATACGTCTTTCAATGGAGGATAGTAGCTCATACTGAGCTCTGTAATCAACCACCGTCCCTATCTACTGCAACACCATTAACTCTTCATGTGCTACCCTCCTGTGACGGTCTGAAGCGTTCGAGCAGTTCTTGCTTGAACTTTTCTTAGTCACCCAGTGGTGCCTGAGCCTCCCTCCATTGCAACCAACTAAGCGCCATCCCCTCCATACAGACCACTGCAGATGGGGTTTTCTTGCCTTCCTCAACCCAATTTACACTAAAGCACCTCTTAGCCCTAAAAAGCCAACCGTAAGGGTCCTCTCCAGAAAATATGGGAAGCTCCAACTTCCTAGTCCGCGTGTCTCCCTTAACTGCTTGCCTAGCAGTTCTACCATTGCCACTAGAGTAGGCATTGTTGTGCGCCTCATCCTGCCACTCCTCTCGATTTTTAAACACCAAAGCTGCCTTCACTTCATCCATGTATTCCACAATCTTATCCATCTGTCCCAACTTCCCCTTTATCTCAGCAATATCTACCTTGACTCCATTGATATCTCTTTCTACTACCTCCATCCTCGTCTCCATTCTAGTGACCATCCCCATGAATCAATCACCCGCTCTGATACCAGATGATAGAAACCAAAACCTAAACTGATATTAAAGATGGGTAACAGACGAACATTACAATGGAAGAGGAATCTTTACAAGGAAAATCTCCCCATCCACTAGTTAATTTGAGGGCTAGGTCCCTCCCACTACAGAATACTTTCCTACCCCCAATCTTTGCTCCTCCCTTCTCTTATTCCCACTAACATACAAAGTAACCAAAAATACCCAACCTCATAACAGAAAATACCCGTCCTCCTACCCACTGCCACGTGGCTTATCACTCCTGAGAATTTTTACATGGATCTGCCAACTCTTCAGCCCTCCTTGCTCCTGCTTTCTCATTAGCTGGCCCAATTCTTCTCTTGTAAACTCTCAGTATTGGAGGTCTAACATAGTGCTAATCCTTACAAGTTACAACTATGTTTTAGCCTTTACGTTAGACCTTTTCAACACAAGCTCTTTCGACACACTACTCCCATTCCCATAGAAACCAGTTAACAATAAAATCCTATCTTAGACAGTAGGCACCAATCTACTTCCCCAGTCCCACCCTCCCCTTCCCAATGTAGTTATGGTTATTTGGAATCAATATTCGTTGTTACCGTTGGCACCAATGTGGCATTTTCTGGTTATTAAAAGTAGGAGATGCTCCATGACCACCTATAAATAAAAAAATAATAACTATTCCCAATATCCTATGGTAGCATTTCCAAAGAGGTAGTCATAGAAAAAGCCAATTAATGTGGAAAGCATTTTGTAACAAGATTATGAATCAGTGCAATTTATTTCCAAATTATTTACACCACCAAGATTTGAAGAGGAAAATACAAAGAATTATTTCAGCATAAATATTTAAATCACTATCATTACAGAGATAATACATTAATTCCTACAAGCCCAGCAGCCCTTTCTACAGAAATACAATTATATAACTATCCAGGTAGTCATACTGCAGACTAAAATGTAAATATTACCTTTTCTAAGCTATTAAACTTGATAGTACTGATAAACATGTAGAGCCTTGATGGTACAAAAGAGTGCTCAGCTGAACTCGTGTAAATGGATTGTTATGACATTGTTTCATGCACCATATTTTCCAACACATCCCCATCTGACTCAATCTGTTTGCTATGAAAAGAGAAGAATGCCTCATCACCTTTACATATTTCAACTCGCTCACTCTTAGCCTTTTCTGTCCAACAACATTTACTAGCATTATGTACTCCAGCACGGCTTTGCTCCTCAAATTGATTGAGAATGATACTGCTACTGTGAGGAATAGACATACAACTTCGTGATCTTTCCTGCATATTGCTTGTGGCAGTGTATAAATCTACCACTGCAGCATCATTGCTGCATGAAACAATGTCTAGCTGAGACTTCTTGCAGCCACCTTCAACAGCTTTGACTGCCTCTGAAGTGACAGCAGAAAGCTTATGCGCATTATTTTCAAAAGCGAAAGTGCGCTGATTACTGTTAGGCATTAGTAAATTTCTCTCAAAACTTCCATCCAATGGATTGTCCATTATGCAATTGAAACTTTGCTCATTAAAGGACCTACTTTCCTGCGCACTGCTCCTCACAATCACCTCATTTTTTGAAGCATGATTATCAGTAAAATCCTTATTTAATTTGACGTTAGGACCAATATCAACTCCACCAGGTTTAGATGCATCTTGTGTGCAAGTGCTAAAAGAAACGCCATTAACAAAATTGCTGGCAACAAATGAATTCTCGCCAATAGATGAATTAAATAAACCACTATTAAAACTTTTTCCTTTGGCAGAGTATTTGGCAATGGAAGTCAGTATCCTGTCAATACTATTTACAGAACCGTGTTTATGTTCATTCTGAGATGCGACAAATGAACAACCTTCAGAACTACTCTGCAATTTATTTCTAAGTGGAACATCTTTAATTTCTGACTGACAATCATCATTCTCATATTGCTTTCCCTTGCCAATCTTCATGTCCTCCAGTGAGCTAATAAGATGCCTATCCCCTATACTATCACCAGCACATCTTTTCCCTCCAGAATTTGGAGCGACAATTCTGCTTTCAGAACCTATTAGCTGTCTGGGGTCTTCTGTTGATCTTAAAGAAAGCTCATGCCCATTGTTTTCGACAACACATGCTTGCTCATTGCCACATGGAACAGTTTCACAGCATCCAGCATTTCTATCCTTGCTGACAAAATTACTATTTGCACTTATGTATTTGACATCATTCAATCCATCAGAACATTCAAAACTAGCATTATTGTTATTATTGGCAAAAGAAGTTATGACAACCATAGGAACGAGATTGCAAGTAACATCATTAGCCTCAATGGCATTGAACAACTTCTCATTATGCGTGTTACATATTCCATCCCCATCAAAAATATATCTCTCAACTGAATTGTTATTGTTTTCAGCAGCTTTCAAAATTTGATCATCCATAGACAACAAACTTCCCTGATGGTCAAAATCTGTTATAATTCCACTAATAGTATGTCCAACTTTACTACCAAATGCCAGATCATCATTGACATTTTCATTGGAACTATTTTGCTTCTCACATCCAATTGATGATATAATGGCCTGCTTCTCATGATCAGTACTTGTAGATGCACTAAGTATGCGCAAACTACTAGCATTGTCACCAACATTAATGTCTATTGCAGGGACACAACCAACATCCTGCTGGAGCTGGATACATTGTAGATTAATATGAAAATCAAAACAAAAATTCAAATTGAAATAATATCCTTCCTAATATTAAAAAATAGGTAAAGCATTAAAATATTATCTTACATTTTCAGATGCCATTTCACTGGAAAACTGCAGACTGCCAGCGATATGACTAGATTTTGTATGGATTATGCCATGAAGTCCAAAAAAGGAAAGCAAGTATGATGAAACTTCCTTGCATGACACAAATTGGCGTCCATCAGGGCTGGATGATACCAAATTAGAAAAATGGCATAAAAATCTAAATTATATTTATAGCCAAATAAAACAATAGTCAATTTATGTTAACCTATGAGGCTATGCCAACAGAATTCAGGCTCAGCTGCCACAAAGTACATCTTACATATGAAAATAGGGATAAGAAACAAGCAGCGTAGCAGCGTATGAGGAATAAAACATGTACAGGAATATTCAGATGTATTTAATTGAAAACTGAAACGCCACGGCACTAACGAAAACCATATAATTAAGAGATCAACTACATGCTGAAACTAAAATGTAATCCAATGCTATTATTATCATAACATGTATACCATCAAAATCCAAAAATATGTTAAAAAATTTTGCAGTTTATGAAAGTGTTAAATGGATCAAACACCATATACAAATTTCACTCGTAATAATGCTAGAATGATTTTTAACGGGAATTCAAAAGCCCACAATTAACTCTGAAGCAGAAAGGAAATCAAGGATACTAAAATGGCCTATTAAGCTTTTACTAAGGCTGAACCATTATAACAGACATAAACCACACACAACCCTTCTTTGGGTGCAGCCAGGGCAAGATTGGAGGCTTATGTGCCACTCCATTCGCCTCCCCTCCCCCGATAAAAGAAGTCAAACTCAAATAATTTTTGCTTCTGCTGTATTTCCATCCTAAGATCATCCTTTAGTGTTTTTACTGTTTGCATCATGTAACTTATAAATCACACAAATTAATTAAAAAATTATTTTTCCATAGATACAAGCAACTTAAAAACAATTTTATAAAATTATGTCTTTTACTATTGCATAACTTTTTATATTATTAGGCTTGTCAAAATGGGCCGGCCCGCCCCGACCCGCATAAGCTCACAACTAGGCAGGGCGGGACGGGCCAGCCCGCATAATTGGCAGGCTGAAAAATCTCAGCCCAACCCGCCCCGCAGCGGGTTACGAGTTAAGCGAGCCAACCCGCCAATAATTAAAAAAAAAATTTATTAAAAATTAGAAGTTATAAATAATAGTAAATGACTAGTTAAATTTAATATACTAATTTTAAAATAATTGCAAATGAATACAATAAAATTTGCCTTTTAATAATGTACCTAAAGGCATAACCTGAATTTATTTCGTAATGAATTATAAAAATCTTGATCCTACTCATAAAATTGCTAATATGCAACATCATTTTTTAGGCAAGGCTTCAATAATATTACTAACATACATGCACAATAAAACACATGCCTACAAAGATATAAGGTCATGTTCCTATATGTGACAAAGTCTAACATTGATGTCATTCAAAATAAACTACATGCTAATTGAAAATAGAGTTATACTATTATATATTTATACCACTATTCCTATATATGCAATGTTTGAGTTTTGTACCTTAAATTATGATAACATAAAAGCTAAAGAACTCAATACAAATATAAAGATACTACTTTCTGCTTCAAAAAATAGTATATAAATGTGATATTAATGATAGCTATATAACAATACAAGCTTTATACTATCACTTGAATAATTCAGAATAAGTTGTTGCATAGTATAATAATTTGTCTTTTCCTTGAGCTCATCAATTTTTACTTGCTTTTTAACTTGAAACCTTTCAAAAATTCTTTTGTCTCTACGGTCACCTATAAAATCACACATTATACATAAGATATTCAAAACATAAGAAAATTATATCTAAAATATATGAGGATCTTGCTTAAATTGCATAATCCAAATCGGAATCAAATGACAATCATTTAACTTGCCCTCCTTTTCCAATTCATATCTATTGATCTTGTTGTCATAATAGTATAACTTATAGTAATTTTTTGAAAGTTAAAACCATTTTAATTATATGTCATTTTAAGAAAAAATTTAAATAATGCAGGTCAAAACCCGCGAGTTCAACTCGCCCCAACCTGCATTGACCCACGGGTTATGCGGGGGCGGGTTAATTTACCCGCGAATAAATGGGCTACCTATATAGCAACCCAACCCGCCCCTTATGCAGGGCGGGGTGGGCTGGCCCGGCGGGCCCAACTCATTTTGACATCCCTATATATTATATATCTTATTCAACTGTTACTAAGGGAAAATATCAACAGACACCAAAGAACTAACTAATGCAAAAAGAGATATGATTTCAACAACCAAAGAGGTTTTTCATTTCCTTTTCTCTTAATAAAAGATACAAGTTCATGGTAAAGGGAGAAGATTACAGTAAAACTACTGGGGATAAGGCATCCTCCAAAAAATTAAGCCATAGTAAACAAGCAAAAATTAAAAAGGGAAAAAATAACCCATGAGAAATTGATTTGTAAGGACAGCAGTGAGTTGCATTGATCACAGCCTTAGCTTTTCATTTTTTATGCTTAAAACAAAACTTGCTCTAAATAACCTAATGCAAAGTCATAATGAAAACACCAAAATCACTTACATGCAAAAGCAATGTTTTCAGACACCGCATTTACCAAACCAAATGGCAAACATCCTGCTTTTGTCCATCCACAATACATCTGACAACTAACAAATGGTCTTTACCATCACCCCACCCAAAACAAATCATCATCTTTCTCAATTCTGCCAGCAATCAGTAGAAGTCCACAATGAAGTGAATGAACAAAAATACATAAGGAAATAATGAACCAACAAACAATCACGCATGAATAATAAAGTAACACAACAACTCAGAAAGAAAGATTCCTTCCAATCCTCCACTCTCTTATCAAGTTACCTAGACTAAATCCGTAAAGAAGGTTGTTTGGGTATTGTCCCCCAACCAAATTATGGAAAGCCAAACAAAGTACAAGGCCAATGCAAAATTTAACAATCACCTAGGACAAACAAAGAAGAAAAACCTTGATTTTCCACACTAATACTAACCAAAGCACTATTGGACGGAGTTCTCATCATCCAAAATGACCTCGGGAACTCAAAGAACGAAAAGCACAATATATAATCTACAAATTGCAAATGGAAAACACCCACTTCCTTTGATCCCATCTTAAAGCTAATCAACAATTGCCTCTAACACAGCTGTAAAACTTTAGAGAGAACGAGTTTGGAGAGAGAAAGAGAAATTGGCAAATAGTGATCTTATTTTCCTCATTAGTTTACGACAAGCTATTTACCAGACTTGTATAGCATAGGATCAGGGGTGGATCTTCATGGGAGGGGGCCAATTTGGAAATTTTAGTATTACATTAAAAAAATTGGGCAAAATACGTATAACCTCCCTACACTTTGCCTTATGTGCAAAAGATCTCCTTACACTTCTAATTGCACCAAGTTGAATCTTATAGTTTGCACATTGTTCAAATTACCCCCCTCCATTTGGAATTGTTTGCTCCTCCATTATGGACTAGAATGTAGGTCGTTCACCTTCTTTCTCCTCTAATTTTTCCTCTTCTTCCAATTCTTCAAAGGGTTCTGCTTCTGGGTCCTCTTGTTGGGTGCTTGTACTTTCTTGAGCAACTTCCAAACCATCAAAGACAGCCAAAGCCAATCAAAGATGGCAAAGAGAGAGAGGATATGAATTCAGAAGATGAGATTTGAGGTTGAGGTTGAGAGGTTTCTGGGATACGGGTCTTTGCGGGAAGTTGGTGGCGATTGAAAAGCAATAGTGAGCCAAGGAAAAGTTATTGATTCTGTTGAAGAGATGAAAGGAAGCATTAGTTGTGGTAGCCATAGAGAAAGAGCGTAGGCTGACACTATCAGAATTCATAAGTTTAAAAAGTGGTACATTCAATTTATTTTATCTTTCTCCAATAAAACTCAAAATTTTTTATAAGTGCTAATTTTGTTAAACCAAGTTGTGAAGTCAGGTTATTTTTTTGATGAAAGGATCTTCTCCAATATTTTTCGGAAACGAAAAAGATTAGTAGAAATAATATAGTTAAATTTTTTGTTCTTAATCGAAACATATATTTTGTTTCATTTTTTGAAATTAAAAATTCTTGTTGATTTATTTTTAAGAGAGTTTTGCTAGGGTGCATCGCATCCTATGAAAGGTGTGATGCACCCTATAGGGAGTGATGCAAGTTGCAGGACCTTGGCCACTGGCAGTGGCACAGACCACCACCGACACCCTACTAGCGCCCCACAGTGGTGGCGCTACCTAAGAGGTGACAGGAACCATCTCCTTTTTTTCCTCTTCTTCCTGTCTCTTGCTCTGTCTCTAGGTGGAAGTTCTCAACTTCACTAAAAGAAACCACATAATAGAAACACAAATAGATTATTTGGGGAACTCTTGGCAAGGGAGAGGAACAGAGCACCAACCTGAGTTATAAATTCTGGACTCTTGGACGTTACAGGAAACTAAAAGAAATACTAAACGAGGAAGAGCAAGGGATGAGTTCTGTGATGGGTTGAATTAGCTGAGATAGAAGGCGAACGACCTGCGTTTTGAGCCATTAGTAAAGGAACAAACAGTTCCAAACGGATGGAAGTAGTTTGCACAATGTGTAAAGTGTAAGGTTCTATTTGGCACAATTGGAAGTGTAGAGAGGTCTTGTGCACCTGGCAAAGTGCAGAAGGGTTATATGTATTTTGCCCTAATTTATCTAACTTCACAAAATATTATGCAAAAATTATATGACTTCCCCAAAAGATAAAACAAATGAATTTACATATAGTTTGTATGCTAATAGTTCAAATCAATCAATAGTTGATCATATGTTAAATTTATCAATATGATTTAACTAAAGAGTACATATTATACATATATTAAACTATTTGTAATTTAGTAACAAAAAATGAGAATAAAAAGGGACAAAATAACCCATTAAATTTTAATATAAATAATTTTAGTGTCATGCCCAATAGTGAATACACTATATAGTAATTTTAGTAATAAGCGAAGATTAGTTAGAAATTCTAAGTTGAATATTTTATTCTTGATGGTCCTATAGCTATATAAATTTGAATAACTCATCAATTACATTTGACTTGTGTTGAGCTTTGGTTGAAACAAATTATTTAAACATATTTTACTTGATTTATTGTTTAATCTTACCCATTGACTCCTCAAACTTCTACAACTATAACTAAACTATCAATTTTAATAACAAAAATACTCAAAACAAAAGTTTTCCATAAAATGGAAGATAAATTTTATTATTATTATAAATGATTTATATTGAAATAAAAATAATTAAAAACATTAGTTTTGACTTAGTTATATATAATTTCAAATCTTTAAAATAACAAAAAATCTCATAGAAGTAATATAATTATACTTCTCTTCATATTTGATACTTCAATTTTAATTAATATCTTACTTTCAAAATTAAAATAATGTTATAAAATAAATAATTTTTAATATATGATTATATAAATATTATACAAAATTAAAAAATTATTATACTATTTATATTGGCCCCTACAAAAATTTTAGTCAAGATTCGCCACCGCATAGGATGACCCCAAATGGTTAGCTAATGACCAATACTAATAACCATACAATATCACCCACTAAAATCTTCTAACACTCCTCAAGCCGAAGCATAGATACTAATCATGTCTGGTTTATTATAAATATAATCAATCTTAACTTTATCTAGAGTTTTAGTGAACATGTCTATAAGTTGTTTAATATGTTTTGTTCATTCAGGGAATACAATTGGAGGCAATACGAAGGGCTGCTTGGTTATGACACCATAGCTTCAAAGGTTGTGTGCCTCCAAATTCTATTTCATCCAAGAGATGCCGTAACCACATAAGCTCACAAGTGGTATGTGCCATAGCTTGATACTTTGATTTAGCACTTAAACTAGCCACTATGGTTTCTTCTTGCCTTTCCGGGATAGCAAGTTCCCTCCAACAACTACAGAATATCTAGATGTGAATCTTCTATCATTGGAAGAGCCAACCCAATTTGCATCAATGAATTCCTTTATTTCACAATACTAGAGATCCCTTCAAATACCTTAAAATATGTAAAATTGCATCCTAATAAAATGTACATGAAGAGAACACAAATTGACTTACCACACTCACTAAGAATGCAATGTGAGGTCTAGTTACTATTAAGTAGCTTAGTTTCCCAACTAATCTGCGGTATCTCTCAGGATTTGGAAATTTTTCTCCATCTTCTACCATCAACTTCACATTGGAAGTCATTGGTGAGTTACATGGTTTTGCCCCTATTAAGCCAATTGCCTTAGACATATTCAAGGTGTACCTCCTTTGTCATATGAATTATGAATATTCCTTTCTTACTCCGGGCTACATCAATGCCTCAAAAGTATTTCAAGTTACCTAAATCCTTTGTCTGAAATTAGGACTATATGAATGATTTGAGAGTACTAATGTCAACTATGATGTCCCCTCTACTATAATCACAATGTCATCCAAGTTGGAATGCTTACAGGAGACAGGGTGATCATAATTGCCCAATCTAAGACCAAATTGTAAAACAAGTTAGCTAAACCTTCCAAGCCACGCCCAGAGGAATTGCTTCAAGCTATACAAAGATATTTGAAGTCTGCATACCTTCCCATTCTCCCTTAAGCAACAAACCCAGGTGGTTGCTCTATATTTCTTTAAATCCCTCTGTAAGAAAGCATTCTTCAAATCTAATTGATGTAAGAGCCAGTGGTGTGTGGCTGCTAGAGAAATGAGAAGTCTGACAAAAGTCATCTTGGCCACTAAAGAGAAATGTTTCTGAATAGCCAATACCATGTGCCTGAGCATAACCTTTGGCTACTACATAGGCTTTGAGCCGAGAAATAAATCCATCTTAAATTAACTTTAATAGAAAACACCCATTTGCATCAAATTGTCTATTTTCCTTTAAGGAGATGCACTAATTCCAAAGCCAAGTTTTGGTCAAGAGCAAAGACTTCTTCAAGCATATTTGCACACCAACCACTGTGAGAAAGAGCTTCTGAGAGAGTTTTGAAAACAGTTAAGGAGTCTAAAGCCATTGCAAAAGACTTAGCAAGAAATAGATTATTGTATAACACATAGTGAGTAATGGGATAGATACACCCACGTTTATCTTTTTGAAAAACAATAAGGAGGTCAAGTGAAGGATCTAACTATTGAGAATTTAAGGATGATGAAGCTAGTATAGATGGTGAATCCATAGTTGTATCTTCTGGAAGAGAGGATGCACTATCCACAAATCTTTTTATCCAAGAGTAGGTATACTAAAATGAAAGTAAAGTACCAAACCAAGAGGGTGGCTCAGAGGATGGGGGAAGGGAGCCAGCATCAAGAGAGGAAGAGATTGGTTCACAAGCCTGTTCAACAATAGGTGAGCATAACTGGGTTCTATAATCTAGGAACTCATTATTAGACTCATCATTGATACTTATGAAAGAATAATTAGGAGAAAAAAACTTGAAAGACTAACTTCTTTCAACTTGTTATTTATAATAGACTGTACAATCAATCAATAGAATAATGGTCCAAACCTTAAGGCCAAATCTAAGGCTAATTACAAGGCTTACTTAAAACAAATAAAGCACAAGTAAAATATGTATATTAACTTCTAACACTCCTCCTCAAGCTAAAACATAGAGTTCCATAAATGCTACAAGACAAAAGGATCAATAGAGTTCCATAATATATTACATAATTGAGTATCAACCTGTTCCCATTTGGCCTTATCGGCTACGACCACATTTTCTTCCTTTTTCATGAAAAGATCTACTTGACCCTACTCCTTAAACCACATTTTGACAAAGGCTACACATAGAAGATAGTTGGTAGACCTTATTAGTTTGATAGATAAGATAACAAGGGTCCCTACATTAAAGGTGATTAAGGGTTGAGACGTAGATGAGATACAAGGATCAGATGAGCCACTAGTTAGGGACAACATAGTGGGTTCAAAAGATACTAAAAATCAAATGTTTGGATGATTGAAGAGGGTGAAAAGGGTTTTAGGAAGCAAACAACAACAGATCAGAATATTTTTGGGAAAACAGATCCTGAAAATGTGCTCAAATGGCTCCAACAAACAGAACTGGGTGTGGTTGGCAGTGAACGGCGGTGCATGGGTGGCCAGACAGCAACGAGTCTCTAGTGGTTGACCAATCTAACACCAACAAACATGATGGCGATACCAAATCTAGCAAACAATGGTCAGAAAGTGGTTTTTGGGCTTTGGCAGTGGCGATGAGGAGAGAGAAAAATAACATGATTTAGAGATCTGATGTCACTAGAAAATGATACACTTTGATGGATACCATGTGAGAGAATGATTGGGAGAGAAAAATGTTAGAGACTACCCTCTCTTAACTTGCTATTTATTAATAGTCTATACAATCAATCAATAAAATAATAGACCTAACCTAAAGGCCTAATCTAAGGCTAATTACAAAGCCTAATTAAAACATAAAATAAGTATAGCAATCTCTAACAATACCTATGGGTGATGTAGAAAAGGAAGAAGGACCAATAAAGAATAAAGTAGACTCAAAATGTGGCATCCGGTGAGACTAGATACCTTAGTAAATCAAAAGAATAACATCAATAACCTTTATTATTACGCGGATACCTCAAGAAGACACATTTGAGAGAACAGATATCTAATTTAGAGATTGAGGGATGACTATCTTGGATGAAGCATGTACATTCAAAAGTTCAAAAGGCTAATCGAGGAGTAGCGAAGCAAGACCCTTTTTTAAATCAATAAAAACTATGTGCAAGTCTTTCCTTTTACTTCAACACCTATTTATCAAACCCTACAAAAGATATGTAACCTCCGTTGTTGATCTTCCTAACATAAAAATAAATTGATTCTTTGATAAATTAGTGCCTTTTACTAATTTGTGCTCATTCACTTTTTCCACAGTTTTATAGTATAATTCATGAGTTTAATTCACAACAATGTGCACAACTCTAATATTGTTGTAGATAGGTAACAAGGTGCTCCTCTACCATTCATCTGACATTCTCTTAAACTTCAATATCTCATTTAACAACTTAGTGAACCCAAAAAATACATTTCCGCAATAAACACTTCAAAACCTCAATAGATACATTATCAAGACAATAGCATTACCATTATCTATCTTCTTAAGTGTTTCTTTTACTTCAACTTCTTGAATTTTATAATAAACAGTAAAGTTTTTCTCCTCCGCTTGGGTAGTTAAACCTCCAATATCCATACTAGTTGTCTACCCATAATTGAAAAACTTGTAAAAATAACTACTCCATCTTTGATATCTACCTCCACTACCAAGACTTTTTCTCTTCATCTTTAATGCAATTCACTTTATCCAAATTTCTTGTTTCTCTTTTCCTTCTCTTAACGAACTTGTATATCTATCATTCTTTATTCTTCGTTTCCAAAGCAGTCGCCTCCTAATTTCTTTCTTTGACTCAATTCTAGCTGCCCAATACTTTTTCCAATTTTCAACATTATTACCAATGTGTAATGCTTTAAAACACTCTTTTATATTTAATCTTCTCTTCCACACTTTCATCTTACCATCATAATTCTTTACCTTTAGAACCAAATCCTTTGATTAGCCCATAATTGCATTAGCTGCCTTCTAAACTCCATTGGCCCTCTCTTCCCACATAGGGTCGACACTCCCTTATGTATAATAAATTCTTTCCTCCGTTAGCTTTTTCTACATATCAACTACTTTTCATCCTTTTTAGTTGCCACCACTTGATCATTGGGTTAATAACTTGTTGAATTTTTTATTTGACATGCACCTCAAAGATCAAAATCCTACGTTGTGTGATCAAGCTCTTACCTAGTATAACTTTGCAATTCTTACAAATCCTTTTATTTGAATTCCTTACCAGAAAGAAATTTATTTGCAAGCCTGAGCTTCGCTCTTATATGTAGTTAAATGCTCCTCCCACTTTCTAAAATGAGTATTTGCAAACTTGAAGTCATAAGCCATAGCAAATTCAAGAATAGATTTCCCTGTTCACTTATTTCTCCGACATCAAAACTATCATAAAATCATGCATACTGCTTTGCTTCATTTCCAACATGACTGTTAAAATCTTCACCCAAGAAAATCTTTCTTCTTTAAGACAAGAATTTCTGTGGAAGCCCTAACAGTCTAAAACCCATTATTAGGCAAATGCATATCTAGTTATATAAAATTACACACAATTGAAGCACATAAGCCTAACATAGACACTATTCCTTAAGACTCCCTCCCTATATACAAAATCAACCCTAACCCTAGTTAGAGCCTTTGAAAACAAATTAGATAGCCACTCTCCTTTTCAAACAAATAACGTAGATATAAAGCACATCTAATTTTTCTTTCTAACAAAATTGTAACCCACTCTCAAATTGCTTTGTTTTCTCATGAAATATGCATGGCAGCTTGATTATTAAACTGGAGACACATCTTTAAAATTCAATTTCACTCAATAAAAGCTGGATCTACATGAATTCACATATTGTCTACAACATGGCAAATACTCAGCTTCAGTACCAGGCCTAGCCAACACCTTTTGATTCTTCCTCCTCATGAGACTGAGTTCTACTCTAAAAATACACAAGTATCATGCAACAAATTTCAAATCCATGGGGGATCCACCTAATTTGCATCATTGTAAAACTAAACCTTCGTATGGAGCAACCACTATCAGGAAGAGATTAAAGAATTTGACCCTTCATCCATGCCGACCACTTGTGCCAAAGCCCTTCCCAAAAGAACCTTATCTAGAAAGTCCCAACTCACACATTCATAAGCCTTCTCAAAGCCAAGTATAGGAACCAAACCTTTACCATACTCCTTCCATGACCTTCAACAACCTTATCACTAATAAGAGCCATATGAATAATTTGCCAACCAACCAATAAAGGCTCTCTAACAATAGTGTGTGTGTGTGTGTATATACCCAACAACTCACTTAACTTCAACAACATATCCACAGTCAATATCTTGTAAACACTTGATACAAAACTACAGTGTATATTTTTCTTGAACTAAAATACAATTTGATTTTTTTATCTATTTTAAGCTAGATTACATAACTCATCAAAATACATAAAATGAATTCCTATATAGAGTTATTTATTCTTTCTTTTTTGGCAAGCACACATTTTTCATAGGATGAATTTTCTTAAAAAAAAAAAAAAGTTAACGACAATTCTCATACGTAAACAAAACAGGAAGCTATACACAATAAGACAATGTGTTCTTTTTAAGTGTTGTGTTATAAGATTTAATTGAAGCCCAAATTAGAAATAACTATAATACAGAAAGGAAATATAAAGCTCTAAAACAAAATTAGGTGATGCTGAGTGTAGCCAAGGTCGCAAGAGTCTACAGATAGTTTTAACAATTCAAGCCCAAAGCAAAAAGGAAACAAATAATAATTGATAATAATAAAACAAAGCAAAATTGTTCACCACAGAGAAACAAAATCCAGAAGATGAAACAGAAAACCTTATGTATCGGCGACAAACTATCCATGTGCAACGTCCTCTCCGCTTAAGAGAAAGCATGATCCTCCAGCCTCTGGGCAGTACATCCCCGAAATCACTGGCCTGCACAATCCTTCTCTTCTTCCTCTGACTCCCCCACTCTCCAGTCAACCTTCCCATGAATTCCAGCAGTTGGGACTCGCTCTCTAGCCCTTGGGTCCTCCTACTTAACTCATCCCCAAATGGATCCTCCATATTGGCCAAAGCAACTGCGTCCACAAGAACCCCTTTGTTATTCAACATTGTCATCGCCTCAACGCCCTCACTCTTTTGCTTCTCTTCAACACTTCCTTCATCCTCGTTCTTCCGTGGCCGCCCACGCTTCCGCTTTCTCGGACCGCCATCAACAACGTCAATTGGAACATTCTGAAAGGCCACGGTCCCAGATTCTGCCAACGGGTCTTTAAATTCAACCTGGACCGGAACAAGGATATTGTCATTATGGTTGTCCCTGCGAAAAGACTCAACACCGAAGAGTTGTTGGAGTAGACCAATAATTTGGGCATTCTCTTCATCGACGGGTTCAAAAGTATGGCAGTGAATGTGAATAGAGGAAGCAGAAACAGGAGGGATTTGGTTGTTGCGAGGGGCGAGGCGGATGCGAGAGAAGGTCTGTTTACGGCTGCCGGCAGATTCATTGAAGACGGAGCGGTCGATTTTGGGAATTACGGCATCGTCATCGCAGCGTCGGTGGAGGTGGAAGGCGGAGCATGAGGAGAAGCAAAGGGAAAGCGAGTAGAGTTCGGATTGGGAGAGAAGCCGGAGGTCGACGAGGGGAAGAGACTCGATGGGGAGGAAGTGGTGGTCAGTGGATGAGTTCACCGCAGCCATGGCATTGCGATTCGCCTCCGTCTGTGTGTGTTCGTGTCTTTAAGGGAGGAGCAGAGAGAGAAAACGGAGCGAGGAACAAAACTAAACTAGAATTGATGAAGCTGTGAAAATCTATCTACGAGGTCAGTTTCAGGTTTCAAGTTTCCGGTTTCCACCGTCTAGTTAAGTTTCGATCCCCAGCAACGGTTTAAGTAGCTTATGAAATAAAAATTTTCGTCGACTAATATATTTTATTAAATTCACTATAAATTTAAAATAAATTTGTTAAATTTATTTTTTAATTTTATTTATATTATTTAATAAATTTAATAATTTAAATTTTAAAATAAAATTTTATTTATAAATCTAATAAAAACATATAAAATTTTAAAATAATTATAAACTTTCGTCTCCAAAAGATTTTTGTGGTAATGCTTAGCCCTTTAAAAAATTATTTTGACAATTTAGTTCTAGAATTGGTTAGAATCATTGCAAGATGATTCTTCTATAACATGAGATTTTATGGCTTTTGTTACATGATATAACATGACTCATTAAGTAACGACTTGATTTGTTAAATGTATATGTGGCCTATAAAGTACCATGTTGGTATCTTACATTTCTTTTTTTATAAGTAAATTATCACTTTAATTCTTAAAAGATGTATAAAAATAATTAAGTTCTTAAAATTTTAAATTTTAAAATCTTAAACTTAAAATTCTAAAATCTTAAATTTAAACTCTTAAACTTTAAAATCATAAATCAAATCAGCACCACAGACCCTAAAAACTTAAATTTTAAAATCATAAATCCCAAATTTCAAAAGTCTAAAATTCCAAATTTAAACTCTTAAATCCTAAAATCATAAATCAAATCCAACACGTTAAATCCTAAACCTCAAAACCCTAAATTCTAAAATCTTAAATTTTAAATCTCAAATTCAACTTCTTAAACTTTAACTCCAAAATCCTAAACTCTATATCTCAAACTCTAAACCATAAATCCTAAAGTCTAAGCCATAAAATCATAAATCTCAAACCCTATATCATAGGGATTAAATTGTTAATATACCTCTTTCAATAAAAGATTTAGGGTTTTAAAGTTTAGGATGTTGGATTTGATTTATGGTTTTAGGATTTTGGGGGTTTAAGTTTAGATTTTAAGGTTTTGAGATTTGGGATTTAGGATTTTAGGGTTTTAAAATTTTAAGATTTAGGGTGATGGATTTGATTTATGATTTTAGGGTTTAAGGGTTTAAATTTAGGATTTTAGGATTTTGAAATTTAGGATTTAGGGCTTAAGATTTAAAATTTAAGGTTTTAGGATTTAAGGTATTGGATTTGATTTATAATTCTAGGGTTTAAGGGTTGGTTTAAGTTTACAGTTTTACAGTTTTGAGATTTGGGGTTTAGTATTTAGGATTTTGGATTTGATTTATGATTTTAAGATTAGGGTTTTAAGTTTAAGATATTAGGGTTTTAAGATTTAAGATTTTAAGGTTTTGAGATTTACAATTTATGGCTTGAGATTTGGGGTTTGGGTTTAAGATTTTGAAATCTATAGATTGTTGAGTTTCAAATGAGAAGAGGGGAGGAAAGGGATTTTAATGAAGGGGAAGGGAGGGGACAAGAAGGGAAGGGAAAAAAATTCCCTTGTTTGGTTTAGTAAAAAGGAGGGGAGAGGAGGGTTTAAGGGTTGGATTAATTTATGGTTTTAAGATTTAAGGGTTTAAGTTTAAAGTTTTAGGATTTTGAGATTTGGGGTTTAGTATTTAGGATTTTGGGTTTTGGGGTGTTGGATTTGATTTATAATTTTAGGGTTGGGATTTTAAGTTTAAGGTTTTAAGGTTTTGAGATTTAATGTTTAAGGTTTTAGAATTTAGGGTTTAGGGTATTGGATATAATTTATGATTCTAAGGTTTGGGGTTTAAGTTAAGGTTTTAAGGTTTTGAAATTTATGAATTAGGATTTTGAGATTTAAGGTGTTGAAATTTGTGGAGTATTTGGTTCAAATGAGAGGAAGGGAGGAGAAGGATTTTAATGGAGGGGAGGAGAAGGGAAGAGAAAAAAAATTTCCCTATTTGGTTTGGTAAAAAGGAGGGGAGAAGAGGGAAACTTTGTTTGAGTAGAAAAGGGAGGAATTTTAAATTAACAAATAATTTACTATTATACTCTTTTAAAGAAAGATAATTATTAAGTTGTAGAGATAAGAGTAACTTTAAAATTAAGAAAGATAATTGAGTTTAATCATTACAATTCAAAATTTTTAATAAACTTTTCCTCCCTTCCAAATTTCCTCACTTTTGAAAGAGAGGTAAAATTGGGAGAGAATAGATTTTGAAACCCTTATTTTCCCTCTCCTCCCTTCTAAAAATTTGAATTAAATAAAAGATTTTAATTAAAATCCCTCCCCTTCCCTTCATTTCCCTCTAACCAAACATAGGGTTAGAATTTTAAGAACTAAATTATTTTTATGAATCTTCAAGAATTAAAGTGATAGTTAACTTATAAGGGAAGAGATGTTAGGTGTCAACGTGGCACTTCAACATGTTACATATGTAGTTAAAAGGCTAAATCATTAGTTAATGGATCATATCATATCACTTAATGGAAACAAAAAATTTCACTTAATGAAAAAATTATTTTGGAACAATTTTGACTAGTTCAAGGACTAAATTGCCCAAGTCATTCTTTCAAGAACTAAAGCATTATTGTCAAAATCTTTTAAAAACAAAATTGTTAATTTACTCTATAATTTTATCTTATATATACACATGTTATTTTTGTGTTGAAATTGAACTTAAAATTATAAAATTCAATTTTGGTTAAATTTATATTTTCATATCTATAGTTATTAAAATTAGAATTTTACTCGCATGTTACAATTATAAAAAATTAAAATGGTTAGATGATACAATTCTCAATTTTTGTTTATTTTTTAAAAATTTTAACTTGAAAAATATAAAATTAATAAGCTTATCAGACTCTCTATCTCATCGTTGCTACAACAATTGCCATTGTCACTGTACCACTACAACCGCTGTTACATGTTAGACCACTGCTACTGTCATCCTTGCGCCATTAAACCATGATCATCACTAAACTACCACTATTAATTTGTATTATTATATTATCCTTATCCAAATCATTATAATTTAAAAAGAATTTAATAAACTCATAATTCTCACCACCACTCACAAAACATGACCATCTTTATTGTTGAACTACCATTATTAATACAATCACTATCATCGCAATCACTATTATCATAATTATGCCATTGTTATCTTTGTCACTATCTTTCCTCTCAACATTGCTAGTAAATCACTATTACTGTTATTGCTGTTATAACTAAATTATTATTATTCTTCTAACCACTCACATTATTATTAGATCACCACTGTTATTACTAAGCCATTATTGATATAGTTATATTTTTTTTTTATACATGACGTACGTGGCCAAATTCAATTCACTTTATTTTGCTTTCTCCAATTATATGTTTAATTTTTGCAATTTCCAAATAGAAAATTTATCATTATAAATCAAATTTAATTTTGACAAAATTAAAATTGAAATTACAATTCAAAACATTAATTAATTCTAATTCCAAGAATTAAACAGAATGGATGAATTTCTTGTTAGAATGGCATCGATGATATATCATGCAAGTTTAAAAAATAAAATAAATGTTTCAGTATAATTTTTAATAGAAAATTATAAAATATAATCAATAATAAAATTGATTTAGAATAAAAAGTAAATTTATAAAATGCAGCCTTTTTTATCAATGCATTTGTGAGGGACAAAATTATGTTTTCTTTTTATATTCACTCCATCGAAATAAGTCCAATTTTTGAATAACATATATATATATATATATATATATATATATATATATGAGCGCGTGCGTGTGCGTGTGTGTATGTACAAAGCATTAATCAACCGCACGTTGCTCATATATTTTTGGGGGGATGACAATGGGCAAACGCCCAATAGCAAAGCAAAAAACCAAGGAACTAGCCACTAACCAGCCAGAAACATCCGACCTTCACAACATCAGCGAAGAGGAGACGCAACTCGTCTGGAAAAGAATCAAACAAGCAAGTGCTCATACTCTCAGTGATGGCATGATTGGCAAGCCAATACGCACAAGAATTTTCTTCACGAAATGCATGAGTAATCACCACCTTCCAGTTTCTATGCACGAGGGCTTGAATATAGGGGACAATTTGATGCTCTGATACTGCCATGTCCTTGTTTCTGAGTCGCTAAATTAAGCAGAGGGAGCCACTCTAATTCCACCAGCGGTAGCCCTCATTTCACGCCAAATCAAGGCCAACTAACACCCCGAGGCTTCAGCTTTAAAGACAAAAAATTAAGTTACCACAGTTTCTGGCAAAAGCATGCGGGAAATATCCATTCTCATTGGGAAGAATGCATGCTTAAGATATTAAGCATTTCAACATCCCGATGTCGCATCCGCTTTCTTGGCTCCATCGATATTAAAGTTCACCCAACCGATGTCCCAACCCACTTTGTTGGAGTAGAGGATTAGACTACTGCATTTGGCTCTGCTTTTAGTTGTCGCTACCATAGGCTCGTCAAATTTTTAACTATACAAATACTTATGGTTTTGTACACTTGGAAATACTTATTGTTGACAGAGGGGAAGCATCTATTACAGTGGGTATATGTTGGATTTGGTGCAATACACCATCCGATGTTAAATGGCTCAAATCCTGAAATCAGATGCCTTCTTAATTAATCATGAAGTTATCTTCTTATGTGCAAATGTTATGAACTCTAATGCCACCAGTCGCACGCAAATAATTAAGCACACAACAACTTACACCTGGTTTGGTGCTTGATCATTCTACAAAATCATACATTCTAGTAGGTTGCTGGTATTCTTTTGACTGGGTGCACGCCCGCAATGGCCTCCATCACCATCATGCTATAGAAGAGACTAGAACTGTACAAGAGAAAGAAAAGTTAACCACGTCAGGGCAACGTTCCGTTGGTCAAAGGAGTTTGGTCTTATGTTACTGTGATGCATGCACTATAGCATACATACAAGTTCTCATGTGCTCAAGGGAAATTATTGACGTTACGTCCTACGCCTTCAGTTATATTTTTAGTATGATTCAAAGGATATATATTAAAAATGTAAAAAAATAAAATTGAATAAAAAAATTAAAAATGATAAATATAAATTATAAATATAAACATATAAAAATAAAAGTATTCATGCTCAAGCCTCTTCTGATCTTCCATATTTTGGATTCCGCTCTAATCATGTGTACGGCAGCCTATCAGATAAGAGCGGCGCAAGCCCACCTGGTCTGGTCCTTTGTCGAAAGTTGAAAATGAATTCTCAACCATCATGCAAGTTAAATTACGGTTATTAACAAAAGTGTTGCCAATAAATATTCCGGCTAATTTAAGACAAATAAATCAAGACACAGATACGCAATTAGCAGCTTACCGTTGATGATAATTTGGAAAGTGATGATTTTTTTTTTACTCTGTAATTGAAGGTTGGTTTGATGTGATTGAACGAGCAATACAAATGAATACAAAAGTCAATAAATACAAAATAAATAGTGGAGCGTGTGGTTCTGCCCGCCTGAGGGATCCACAAAACATTATAGGTATCAAAATTTTATACGCGAGCAAGATAGGCAATGTCAGAATAGACTGTCCCGTTTTTATTGGCTCAAGTACTGGGAGGAGAGTTGTTATAATTACGTCGTTGTGTTTAGTTGTGTTTAATAATATGATTAAATTTAAAATAAATTTAATTATATTTAATAATATAATTAAATTTAAAATTATATTTTATTTTTATTTAAAAATTTAAGTGTGATCCAATTATAAATTTTGAGATATAAAAATATCATTTCCCTATTGGGAGTGGCCCAGCCGCATAGGAGGTTAGAGACAGAGAAGGCAGACACCGTGTCGGTTGCGCGAAAGTCTTCTACTATTTTCCAAATACTACCTGGCTATCTCTGGTCTTTTCCAGCCAATACGTACTACGCCTCCCAAAAGGCTAGACAAACACGACCACAACCTCCCCGAATTTAGTAGTTCCTCAAACTCTTCTATAGTTCATATCTAAACTTTGAGGATCTCAGCTCAAGCACACTGTTATAGTTTGACAATCTGGCGGAATTCAGGTTCTAAAGGTACGCTTTTTTTACCCATAAACGTTCGAATTTTATGCCAGGATTTGCGTGGGACAGCCTCTGTTTGAGAGTCTCTGTTTGAATTATGAAAGCATTTTGTGTCTCCTTTGACTTGCATTCTATTTCTTTGGGAAAAGTTCAAACTGACTTACAAAACATCCTGTTCCAGTAAATAAATGGAGATCGTTGAATTCCCATTACATTTCTTAAAAGAATAATTTTTATCTGATCGATTTCTTATCTGATCGGATGCACTTGTGCCTCACAGGGTTTCGGAGATTTCTGGATATGGTTTTTTCTAAAGTGATCTTGAGAAGTTATTTGAGCGGCTCAAGGAAAACTTGAGGCCAAGAATTCCTTTGATGGGGTTCCGGAGTATTTCTACATGGGTGTTTGCTTATCTGACTCTTTAATCGTCAATAGGGTTCGTCTATTGGAAGAGTCAAATTTTGGAAAAGCTTGGAGGAGGAGTAAGAAGACGTGCTGCAGATACAGCTCTGGCCAACCCTCTAGAGATATATTCACCAACCGGAGCAGGAGTTCATCCTTCATTTTCCGGTTTCCGGTTTTGTTTCGACTGGGTGCTATCTCTTGTCCTGCTTCTCCCGGCTGATTACGGCTAACTTTAGATGCGGTTGTCTCCAATGTGAAATCTGTAATCTTTAGACAATCTCTGTTATAGCTTAATCTATCAACCAGTGGAGATGTAAGCGACAATCGGATTGCATACAAAATCTGAGAGCAATAATAAGATTGAATATAGAAAGGATTTAGAAAAAGTCTTAAGCTTTCAAGATGTTCCCGTTTAGGTGTTTCTCAATTTTGATTGGAAGAAGGAAGAATAAAGACAAGGTAAAGTCTGTTGGATTTTGTATCCTATATAATTTTGCGAGGTTCGTATAACATATGATTCAACTGATTTAGCCTTGCTTCTCTTATTCAGGTAAATGAACAATCTCTGACTGGGGGACCTAAAACTCTGCCCGTCAATGTAGAACGCCCGCGAAAGCGATCAGAGACTGATGAATTAAAGCCAGCCACTTTCGATGTTGCAGTACCCTGTGGGATCCAGAAAAATTCTCGGGGCAATGTCAGAGTCATGAGTCTTGAGAGTCCTGTTAATGCCGAAGCAGAGGAAGCTTATGAAGGGGGAGATGAGTATGAAAATTCACCCATGATCAAGAGGGAACTTTCTGACTTTGATCTCCAAGGCCATCAAGCTGGTGCTAGTGAAGAAGGATATGACCCAGGAGATAAAGAGATTACATCTCCCAATTTTTATGAAACTCAATACAACGATCAATTCGAAGACACAGGCAAGAGAGATAGGGGAAATAATGCTGACATGATCAAAAGTGGACATTTGAGTGATCCTGGGATTGACAAGACTGTCTTTTGGGCTTCACCAAAGCTCGAACGCTCCTGTTCTAACCTGGAAAGAAGGGATGTGCTTAGGGAGAGAATTCATCAGTTGCCTACTTCAAAGTCACAATCCTATGAGGATTTGCAGGAATTATCAGCGAATCAGATGGTAAACTTGGCAAGCCCCAGGTCTGTGATGACTCATTGCAGTGCTGACAGGGTGATGTTGAAAAAGCATTCATCGAGTCAAGTTCTTCCTTCTGGAAGTAGAAAATTGTGGTGGAAGTTTTTCTTATGGAGTCACAGGAATATACATACAGTCCAGGATAGCAAATCAACACAATTACTTCCTGCTCATGTATCTACCAATAAGAAATGTGGGTACTCTTCAGACACAATTGAACCAAAACAAGGTAAGGGGTTGAGAAATGTGGAATCAGTTGGTTCATTTACTGAAGAGTGCTTTAACAACTGCCTTATTGATGAAAATGTTGATAACCAGAGGCCGGGAAGATTTCAGAATGAAGATTTTGTTCTTTGGCCCCAAAACCAATGGGTTGCTTTCTCTACAGAATCATCCTCCTTGACAAGGGTGGATGAGTGGGTAAGAGATCTCGAAACTCAACAGTCATTGCCAGTGGATGATGACGATGACTATGACAATGCCGGAAGCATTTCCTTTCCACCTTCTCCCGACGCTGGTCGGTCCATGGCAAGAAGCACATCTCAGATGGTTCGACATCCAAATGGCAATCTTTCAATGGAGATCTTAAATACCAATAGCATCGTCCTGTCTCTGCATCCAACCTCAACTGCAGCTCACATCTCGGGTTTTGGTTTGAAAGCCATCCCTGCTATATCACACTTCTGCAGTCTCCGCTCTGTCAATCTGTCAAACAATTTCATAGGTATAACTTAGCTGCAGAAAATAATCCCTAATATAACAGTATTTCAAAAATAACTCAACAGATTGACTCCCTTCTTTATTAATCTGCAGTCCAAATCCCAACTGGAGTGCTCCCAAAGGGTATTCACACACTTAATTTGTCAAAGAACAAGATCAACACCATTGAGGGACTCAGAGAATTAACCCGACTGCGAGTACTTGACCTCTGTTACAATCGCATCTCAAGAATTGGACAAGGTTAGTTTCCTCTTCTGTGTTAGTTGATGCTTGAAAATTTGCTTCTAAGTTTTCTTGACCTTTCTTTAGTATGTGTTTTCTACAAAAAAGGTTAATCGCTGTATCTATTCAGGGTTATCAAATTGTACAATTATTAAAGAGCTATATCTTGCGGGGAACAAGATAAGCGATGTAGAGGGACTACACCGGCTACTGAAGCTAACAGTTGTGGACCTGAGCTTCAACAAGATTACCACAACAAAAGCATTAGGCCAGCTCGTAGCTAATTACAACTCACTCCAAGCTCTGAATCTGCTGGGAAATCCGATTCACAGCAACATCAGCGACGACCAGCTGCGCAAAGCATTATGTGGTCTTCTACCAAAGCTTGTGTACCTAAACAAGCAACCCATCAAACCTCAGAGAGCGAGAGAAGTACTTACAGACAGCGTTGCCAAAGCCGCACTTGGGAACAGTAACAGGAGCTCCCACAGAAGAGCAACTAAGAGAGCTAGCCAAGGAGGATCAGTTTCCTCCAGCGGGCATAGGAGCAGCGTGCATGGTCAGAAAAGCAGGAACAGATCAGGGAACCGAACTCACACTCATCAGTGGCCTGTAAAAGGAACCACTCGTTAGAAAAATTTCGTATGGGTTTTTATCAGTCTGTTTAATTTGGAACACATGGCGCTACTTAGGCGCTGACAGTCTCTTGGCCTATAAGTACTATTGTGAAACCGTCTTCATATTCTCCAATTATGATTTGTGCAACTTAATATGATCATCTGGAAAGCATAAATTTTATGAACATTTTGTGAATAGAACATCGAAGAACATATTCGGCTGTCAGCCATCCCAGCTGCTATTGCCGTGCAACCATTCTAGACTACTCGGAATATAGAGGCAACAATGCTCACTGTTTGAAGGATGCACTATACGTCTTCTTGTAAACACATGCTGCATCACTCAACGGTGAATTGGGCCAATATGAATGGGCAATTAGTATGATAACTTTTGTCTTGTGGGATGCAAAGTTAAATTTGTCAAACCGCCTGTCAATTCCCTTTAGTTATCTGCATGACTCTCGAGATGCACTGCCTAGTGTTCGTTCTTCCATCTTAAATTACTTTCAGCTATGTAGATATCTACATTTGCTACTGCGAAGTGTAAGAGGACAAAAATTAATCACATACTGATTATTATATGCTGCTGCTTGCCACACAATTCCAGCATAACCGGGTGTGTTCAATAACAGTAACAATGGGTACGCTGGATTGCTTATAGACTAGTACCCTTAAGATCATATCTTAACTGTACTATTGAAAGTAGATCTTCATGGTTGCTGGTAATATTTCTAGAGTGACCAAGTTATTCACAGCCCGATTCATACAAAAGCACAGCCAAAATGTTAAAAGGTACATCACAAGTCCCTGACTTCTGAATATGCTCCAAATTCAGTATACAGAAATGGCACTACAGTAAGCTTTCTTCTGATGGAGCAGTTTATTGGGCATCTAAACTGGAAATCCCATCTAACCTAATATATGTTTTCTAGGATGCAGTTCAGAGATCATAAACCAGGCTGCAAGCCTACCAAAAGATTACTACTTTAACAATTTTATAACATTCATGGCCAGAAAAGTAATTATATTCAAGCACCACGTACTACTAATCAAAAGGGTTCCACAAGATGAGATTTCTAAAAGGTTGAATATGTGCATGGAACAGCACTAGACAGAGTATAGATTCCCGCATCATGCGGTTCTTTTGTGGTAAATCCTTGACCATTAGCATATTTCCCATGTCCAGTCCGTAAGTCAAGATTGGGTCAGTGTTAATTGACATATATAACCCATCCTTTCTCACAGGCATAAAATAAACCATAGAATATAGGGTCAAGTGAATCTTACTGAAGGGAGAAAAACAATCATAAGTCTGCCCTTGCATAATAAGCTGGGGCAAAGACATGTAATGTTTGCCTTAAACCAAGATTCGCTCTGCAAAATTTATATCACAACTTCACAAGACACAAAGGACCGAGTAGTGAACTGGTTATAGACAGAGAATATGCAAAATAAATAAATAAATCTTTATTCCTAAAACTACACAACAATTGATTAATATATTAATTTTTAGAAAAATTATACAAAAAATACATGATTCCATCAAAGATCAGAGTTGCAACCGTGACATCTTATATTTCCAGATAAAATAATGTAGTCAATCGACCTAAACTCCTTGTCATAGGCAACGCTTCGGGTGCACGCTGCCCTACCACTGACAGCACATCATCCAGAATCCTAGTATCTCCCCCTACCACACCCTTTTTTCTTCCTAGAAATTAATGAGAAACACTATAAACCCTTCATCCAATCTCCGGCATGAATTAATATATCAGCAGAAATACCCGGAAGGTCCACTGACATAATGAATGAACACTTACGCTAATTCAGAACCTGGATTTCCTGCATCGCGGCAAACTTGATTTGAAGATTATCAACGGTGCCTCTCTTAATTTAGACACTCTTTTCGTTGTAAAGGGCATTCTGAGATCACATTTCAATTCATTTTCTTGCAACACGACTTCTTGTTCATAAAGCTAATTTAAATGTTGCTTTCCCAACTCAATATCGTAACCCGGTGGCATTTCCTGCATCTGAGCATACCTATACAGCTTCTCATTGAAGAGCACCTGCGGGTCCTTCTTAATTAAAACGCCATTTTCATCATAAGCGTCCTTCAAGAACACAACCCAATTCATCTCTGTTCCTGCCAAATAAAAAGTTCTGGGCTGCTTCAAAAGCATATGGTAAGTATGCTTAGTCAAACTGAACTCTTCCTTGAATTCCACAATGTGATGTATAGAGGCCCTCTTTTCCAATGTCAAGTTCAAGAATTCATGTATCACCCCGACCCTGTACTTCTCTGCTTCTAGGGTCCAGACATCTAATTTTGACCCTTCTGAATAAGGGGAAACCAATGGAAGCGTATTCAATAAATTGAGCTTCCTTGTATCGTCCAGATCCAAACCCAAATCCTTCCCATATTTCACAGGAAACTTAAATGCCCTCTTAGCTTTCTCCTCATCAACCACGAACTCCCTCTCAAGAGCACTCACTGCCAATAACGGGTCCCAATTGACCAATTCAAGAATCCTCTTCCCATCATCTTCAACTGCAATCCTAAAATAATTCGGGTACTTCACAACCCGGTCTCTGAAATCGTCCGGAATCCCAAACAGTGTTCTACAATGATGAATTTTACTCAATGGTATGCGCTTATTGGCAGATATCATGAGCAATTTGCGAACTTTATTTACACGGTCCACCTCCATGGAATCCATAATGGCTTGCTCCTCTAGCAGCAATTCCTCCATAAGTTCCGTGAACCCAAACCACATTTTCCCATCAGCATGCCTATAAGTCTCAAACATGAGAGGATGGCGCTGGATTGATCGAACAACCTTGCGGCCACGGGGGAATCCCAACTCGTGGTGGAGCTTGCCAGCATCGTCGAGGCGCAGAACGTGCTCGGGTTGCTTGGAGAGGAATTGTTTGGACTTGGTCAGAAACTTGAAGAAGGCATCCCGCTCTACGATGCGTTCCAAGTGAGGAATGACATTGGGTTCGGTCTGCACAAGCTTGGTTCGAGGGCTGTCTTTCTTTTTGCGTTTTTTCTTGAACTTTTTGGGGGTTTTAGTGACAAGGAAGGAGGTGGAAAACGGGGAAGTGAAGAGGGTAAAAGAGGGTGCAAAGGGATCAGGAACAGGGAGAAATCGGGATTGGGATGCAGAGATAGAGATAGGCGGCGTTAGGGCTTTAGAAGACTTGATTTTGGAGATGTTGGTGAGGAAGAAGAAGCGCCAAGCCATTAATTTTTTCTTTTTTAATGTTGTAATTGCGGCTGGAGAGTGAGAAAGCACTAAACTAGTTTATCCACCGACGATATGATGATGATCAACAGCAGAATTAGAACCGTATGTACCCAACCCACTGGCGATGGCAAAACGGGATTCAAACCGGCCACCTGAGAATAGCCTTCGGGAATTTTCCCACCAACGTCGTCCGCTCCACCGATCAAGGAACCCTATTCCGCGTGCTCATATAATTAGAATTATGTTACTTTCACAATTATAATATTTATCAACGCTGGATTTATTAAATATTATACCTTTATAAATTAGATTATAAAATTTAATATACTTAAAAGTTATTATATTTTTATCAAAAAAAATTATTATTAAAAAATTATTATACAATGAGCATTATATAAAATTTAGTAAGTGAGAATAAATTTTTCATTTAATTAACCAAAAATATTACTGATAAGCACTTGTGAGGGTTTTCTTTGGAGCTTCGTTATAGTGGCTAAAGATAAATTTGAATTAAGAACCTCAAAAAAAGATAAATTTGAATTTCTTACCCTGCTTATTTTAATTTTAATAACTCATTTTTCTATATTTTATATTTAAATCTAACTTATAATTTTTTATTTTTATTAAATTTTTTAAAATATTTTTTAATTACTGCACACTTATAGAATATTTTTATTTTTCTTTTACTTCACACTTATAACTGTATTTTTATTTTTCACTTACTTATAACTGACGCCAACGGCAGACAATCCAACTCTGTCCAAAGCTTCCAAACTCCTGTTTGAATGAATACGTTTGAGAATACAATCAGGGTAAATTAGCTTTACTTAAGACCACAATTATACCAATAGCACTATACAAGTGACACCTTCACAAACAGTTTAATTTTTAGAACTATAAACTTCTTTTTATCATCTGTAGAAGTATATAATACTAAAACCAAAATTTTAATTTTATGATATTAGACACATCTTATAAAATGAGATGCTACAGATAATAAATAGTTACTCTAACTCTTCGGTTTTTCATTTTCTTAAAAGAAACCAAGAAAGTAAATTAACAATCACTTAATATTCATAAAAATATAACTGGCCAAAAGTTACAGCAAGTATTAAATCGAAGCTTTCATTGTCAAGCCTTGGAAACTATAGACGGGACCATGTAATGTTAATTTCACATTATCAACATTGACAAATTAACAAGTAGAGTTGTGCCGAGCTTGTATGGAAGACACAGAAGAACCTATAAAATGAGAGCAGAAGAATTCTATAATATGAGGAATGTTAACAGTTGAGAATCTTATACACAACAGCAAACAGCAATTACTTATTCTATCATCATCTTCACAATCCAAATCATGTGTTTGTGTGATTGTAATAAGAGATTATATGGAAAATTACATCTACCAGTATACTTTCTTATCTGCTCTGCTCCTTGTTTGGTAATTAATTACATGGCCCTATGTAAACCTTACGGCTACATAGGAGTTGTGGTTGTATCACTGATCAGGATCCACTGTTTCCTCTATTGTCTTTGACGGCTTCTTTCTGTTCAAAATTTTCAACCCACACTTTTCAATGGTGGGGCTTTATGATAATAAATTCAACATCATGGAAACGAATAATGAATACTTGGTTTAATTTCTTCAGGTCTTCAAGGAACTAGTTTGCCTGCCTCTTAAAGAAAGGTTTCTGACAGAGAAGGAGTCTCTGATCACTATCACTTTCAATCTCTACAACACGTGCATCCCACTTCAGCTGTGTTGTTAGCGCTCTAGCTGACTCGATCAAAGATACTGTATCACGAATTATAATCCAACCCTGCACACAGGACCAAAGTCCATAGTAACTCAAATGGAAAAACAACAATCTGAGGCATTTTTGCTTTCTGTTGACTGTCATACAGATAGAATCAACAACTGTCGACCAAAGACATTGGCATCACACATTTGAGAACATGCTAAAAGACATATTATTGGATTACAAGTTTAATCTCTTAAAGGCAAATTAAAGAGAGTTTAGAAAGCAAATTATTATGAGGACATAGGATCTAGATGGAGATTAATGATAAAAGATTCAAACTCAGTTTGTTAGCAAAAACCATGTAATAACAAATTTAGAATGGAGATATAAAACTTGCTGTGCAACAATTCACACGTTATTGCATGCCCAGCTTCACAAGTTCATATACACGTTCAATACCATCATTATTGTCACCTAGTACATAATACCTAAAAATTTAGATATAACACCATTGCTGTAGAAAAGTAAACCTCAAACATCAATATACATAACTCATGGACTGGCAAAGTATTAGCTGCAAAGTCCAAGTCACAAATTAATACAATATTATGCCAATAGAGGTAAATTATGTTTACGACAGCATGTGATCTCCTACAATTAATTTGTAAACAGCAACTATATTTTGACATCAGATTGTAAGCCTTTATGCTATGTTCAATTAAAGAACAGAATATATTTTATTACCGCATGTCAATACGGTGCCTAAGCTTTACTGAAAAGTGGATTCCAGGGGATTCCTTTCTGTTTGGGCTTGACGCAAGTGTAACTTATTTCTGCTTTGTAAGGATGCTCTTTGCCACTTTAAATGTAAATCATATTTTAGGGGTTTCTACAAGTTTTCAAAAAGATGAACTTGAACTGTGAGATTACTATCTGTGTCAGGCAGAAAAGTATACAAAGGAACAAAGAATGGTCACTTTTAGACTCATAACCTTACCTCTTTATCCCCCATAACATTCTCAGGTTTGCTAAAATTACCAATCCCAGGAAGCAAGATGAAAAAACAAAAAGAAGAAATAGACCACGTAGAGTACAGAAAGAAAAGTCCAAAGAATTCAATTTGCATACCTCTGGACGAAGTAACCTATCAATCTCAGTGAACAGATCAAGCATAGAACATCTGCGCTGCTGAGCCGTTTCAAGGGATAGCAGTCCTGCTGCATGCACCAAATCATAAGTTCTAGGGTATGTCGGAAAGGCCTCACACCTAGAAGCCACAAAGGATCATATGTATAAGAATACCAAATTTTCTGTAAGACCTAGGGTCAACTGTTCACAATCTTATCAAGATTTCATGTCAGAGTATATATGGTAATAATAAATCTTAAATTTACCATATTTGATTCTTATCCACTATAACAAACAGTCCATGACTATATCTTGAGCAAACGATAAAATGTTTGATTTCACGTCATTTGATAATTTTACAGTTTCTTAACAAGCCTAACCTTCACATATGGTAAATGAGTTCAAGAGGGAAGTCTTGACTTCCGTTGCAAAAGTCAAATGTATGATATAATCTTCATTATTCATTGATTATATGCAACTCTATTACCGTATTTCTTACTAGTGTCAGAGATCTGTATTCTTACATGCCCAGAATAACTTGAAGACATTAAGGCCACTCAAACAGTACAACTCTTGCGATGAATTCTTTCCAATGTAAATATTATATTCCTCTACTATGTGATTCAGATTAATGCATCAAATGCTTAAAATTTTAAAAAGCAAACCGAGGAAGCTGATTATTTTATGTATTTGGATGGGGCCAAGACATTTAAACAAGAACAAGAAAGAATTTGGTATACAGCTGTGAATTTCATACTCAACCAGGCAACAAATTAATGACAAAAAGAGAAGAATAACATTCTGAAATAAGAATAAGAAAAATGATATTGAAGTACCAATCATGCAAAACACCAACAAACCCCCTGTCCTGGATCATGGGAAGGTAGTTCGATCCACTTGTTGAGACCACATTCATGACCCACACAGACTTTCCAGCTTGCAACAGAGCAGAATTAAAGCCACCAAAATGAGCATTCATGTCTAGCACATTTCTGAGCATGTTATAAGGAGGAGGAGGGTCCTCTTCACCAGGCCTCTTCGGATGATCTGAGAATATTAAAGGTGATAGAAGAGACCAATAATTGTGGACTGCTATTCTCCAGTTTTCTGAGTCCTCAAAAAATTCTTCAGGATGCAACCCTGACACATGTAAATATGGACATATTAAGATAATCTAGCGGATAGGAGATATAAGAAAAAACAATGCAATTCCTTCTATTAAGAGCTCCATACATAACTCTGAATAACATAAAAATTACCATAGATTGCAAGCTCCTTCTTATTCAAGTTAGCCCGGGAAGGCCAGGTTGCCCTCTCTTCAATAGAAATCCAACGGCTGCTTTGTGTTCCTCCTATGCAGCTTTGCAGTTCTCGATAATGTGGAGACTCAACATCATGACCTTTACTACACAAAGAAGGGCCAGAACCAGGCTTTCTGGAAATATAAAATGGGTAAACCTAGAAATTATGACCACTTCATAATTTTTATGCAGTAAACAAATGCATAAACATGGTATATATTCAATTCACCAAAATTCTGTTTCACAGGATATACAAAGTGAAACATCTTTTTTCATAATTATATGTCAGAGACTGACAGCAGCTTTACCTTGAACTATAACAACTCCTTTTACTAGTTTTCTTCCAAACAACAGTTTCATCTTGCTGAGACAACATCTCCCAGCAAAGGTTTTCGGTAAAACCGTGGATAAACATCCACCTTTTCTGATTCTCTTTGCTACGAGCATTAGTAAGTGGTGATGTCCACACAAAGTAGCCACCCGGTTTTAAAAGTCTGTCAGCTTCAATCAAGAGAATGCCATCTATACCATGTAAAATGAATGTATGGTTAATAAGACCAGTTGACGTCCAACAGTTCACATCAGTGACCACAAGACGCTAAAAAAAAAGTTATTAGAAAATTCCAACCAACAGTCCTGAAGCTCAGAACTACTTTTTTAGACACTTAAGTTCAAAAGATAACTAAAAAAAAACATGGTAGTACCAAATAAAAGGAGTTAGAAAGATTGTATTCGCAATTTCACACAGATATCAAAGGAAATACTTTGGAAGTTAAACCCAGTTTGTTGGAGACTTCCATGACAATGGTCAAACTAATAATAGAAAATTATCTATTAATTTAATAACTAAAGGGTGGATATTAATCATTATATTTGACTTAAGAAAACTCAATATCTTCCCAAACAAACAAAATGCCCACAAGCAATTACTGAGGAGTTATTTTCTTGTAGTGAATACTTGTCTTACTAAGACCCCAAGGGTGGGGAAAAAGCTGCAAATAATTACTGCATTTAGCTTGACGTTAGCAACAAAAGCATCACTACACTAATTGAAATTTGAAGCCCGCAGAATTTAACTTTGGAAAACTCCTTGTAACCAAGAACATAATTTGGAGATTTTTCCCATCCGATAGTAAATAATATTTCTTCAGCATCCCAAAAGTTTATTTACATCAAAAACTAATAAGGACTGCACAACATAGCATCACAGCATATAGGCTTCCCAAAAAATGAACTTCATTGCAAGTGATACAAATGAAATGATAAGAACAACACTTTTAACCAAAGTTTGAAACGTCCAAGCATTAAGCTTAATTGGAAAGGCCAGAATTGATGCTCAGTAGTCTGTGGATAATATTTTTTGGTTCCAAACAGTGTTGAAGGTCTAAGATTGACCAGAAGAAAACACAACACCATAAGAGAGGGATAGTCGCCATAGTTCAGATCAAGAATACAAAACACACTTTTAAGAACCTAAAATTGGGATAATTACAATAATAAAAATTCATTTTAGTTTATGGCATCTAAATTTTTCTTCTCATAACACTTGTAAAAATGTAATTTAGCATCATATTTGCAAAGACTTAAAAGGCATTGTTGAATTTTGCACAATATAACAGATGTTTACTTTATAGGGTGTAGCATGAGATTAAATTCTTAAAGATACCTTTTTGGTCCCAATCAATGCCGCATCTTGCACAATGCAACATATCAAATGAGAGAGATGGATATGGCAATTGTTTCAAAGTGAAAGAAGCAATCATAGCTGGAAGACCACGCTCAAGTGTGAGCTGAACTTGACTGCCTGAAGGCTCGTAATTTGCAATGCACATAGTTAAGAGCTGACTGTGAAAGAGGTGCGCTCCAAAGCTACCATAACCACAACCTATGTCCAGTATGGTTCTTACCTGTAAATTTCAGGATGCTAGCATGCTCAATTAAATCACAGTTAAGGAAAAGAATATCCAAATCAAACAAAAGATTTTGTTCAGATTCAATGCCACAAAATAGATATCATAAATCCCTACAAATGCAAGGTACTAGAAAATGTATGCATATAATCGCCAAGAAGATGTTTCATAGTTAACAATCTTGGGCAATCAAGTCAACAGATCAACAGATTCAAAATAGACTGATGTAGTCAAGAAATTAGATTAAACAGCTATGCGGCATAGGCAGCTCTCTAAAACAAATAAATCAGTGTACATGCTTGGAAGATTTCACAAATATACCATTTCACAACTAGGGTGACTAGTTGGCATATTCATTAACGATCTGCTTAAAGTCAATGCAGATACCCACCCATTTATTTCAACAACGAGGATCAAAATGAGGATGCTGATGCTGATGCTACGATTAACATTTACTAAATTAGTGAAATGAGTGCAATGGACAGAAAACACTGAAGAATTGAAGCAACAAACAATTGATAAGCCATTTTCAGTAGAGAGTAAATATTTGTTTACCCCAGCTTGAACGAAGTTAGATTCATTTCTTAGTCCAATCATTTCTGCAATTTGATGTGAGTAATCTTCTACTCCATCAAACATGAGAGAGGCTGAACGAAAAGAAATTTGCTCTTCATCCAGCATCATCATCCTGTAACCACATGAAATAAATGGAAGCATTAGGATGGGGAAATAGCATAAAGTAAGACCACTGGTAGGTAAGATGTATCTAACTCACCTCTTTGTCAAGCTTCCAGAAGAAAGAACCTCCTGTGCAGTGATTTTAACATTTGCAACCCAGATAACATCCCTTCCAGTGGGCCACCGAAGAGGAATCTTGTAATTCACAGGTGGAAGAACTAAACATGTCTGCCTGAGTTCATGGCCACATTGCCGGTCAAACTCATTGCCATCAGGATAACCCAATGCTAGATTTTCAGAAACATTAAAGCAAGGAACATAGTTTTCAAACTCTTGTGAACAGAACTCCAATTCTTTCAACCTTGAGGGACCACGAGAGAACTCCCCAATATCCAACAAGTCTGATACAAGTTTCTGTTGGAGTCTTCTATAACCATGGTAAATGTGACCTCTTGATGAGGTTGAAATTGAGATAGTCCACCAAAAAGATCCAGTAAGAGCAAAAATAACTATAAATACTAAACTAAATTTCAACAAAAGCAGTGTCAATTTATGCCGACTTCTTGGAGTGCCAACAATGAAGGGATCAGAGGTAAAACCATTCCCAGTGATGCCATATTTAGAATGAGCATTATCTGCAAAGGGCAACCGCAAAGGAAACCTCAGGGCTAAGGGGCTGTGATCTGAGGAACCTCTTCTCTCCAAATCTTCCTTTTCTGATTTATCTTTTGATTGAGAGTCCCACGAATCATGGCTGTTGTCAGGGATCCGAACCCCAGATACACCTCGATGCAGAGGCCTAGACATTCTCTGACCGAGAAGCTTCCCCAAAGAAATTGATGAGTAAATGTGATTAATTTATGAAGACACTGAGAAATCAACGAAAGTCTGTTATTTGAACATCATGTGAATTTAGGAGGAAATTCATTTAGAGACTCCTCCTCTAGCTGCGCAATTGGAAACCTATAAAAACAGAAACCATGTAAAGCTTCGTAGCCTTCACTTAGAACAAGTTCAACTCCTAAGGTGTGTTAAAAAACGGAGAAGTTAGAGGACGCCAGTTAGGAAGCAACTTCCGAATAGGCCAAGTAATTTTCCATTCGGAGCAGGAAAAAAGAACGGGAACCAAAAGGTACACTATTAATTAATATCATCAGATCCATTTTAGACCCAATTTTGGAAAAGATATCTATGAATAAAAAGGCAAAAACTTCAGAGGTAATTGCAAGCGTGAATTTCAAATAAGAAGAAAAGAAGGAAAAGTAAGCTGCGAAGAAATGAAAGGTTGAAGTGCAGCAGATGGGTTAGCGGCTAACAAAGCTGTCAACTTACTTGGAGCCAATACCATAACTTGTGAGTAAGAAAGCGCAAGTTCATTTTCGTTTAAAATTTACCTTCATTGGGTATCGCACACTAAATTCTAACCGATTCGCAGACAGGAAAAGAAAAAAATAAGCCAATCAGATCAATTCACCAGACACCAGCAAACACAGAAGAGTGATACATTGTTTGGAAATATCAGATCAAACTTAATAAAGGATTAAAAAGCAAAACAAAGAGGGAGCAGTTGAAGAAGCGGAAACTACCTCCTCACCTTTCCGGGGGGCAGAGCTGAAGAAGCGGAATAGAACCAGCAACCGCGTGAAACTATGGGATTGTTGCTGCAACAGCTGCAGTACAATACAAGTCACGAATACGTCTCAGATAGTTCGAGCTCAGTTTTCTCTCTCACGATCAGTTTCTTCCTCTCTGCATTCTCTCGCTGAGTTCCTCGGAAGCTAATGCTTACTGATTAGAAAAGAGAGAGATACAGTGAGATAGCATTGGGAGATTTGTACTGATCCGATCACGACAATGCTCCCGGCTCAAAAAATTGAAGTCCGATTAAAAATTTAATGATATGTATACATATATATATATATACGTAAATTTTTTTATAAATTTTATTTTTTTCTATTCTCAAAAAATTTATTTCTTAAGCGTGAAGAACATACTTAACAGTAACATTTTGCTTAAAATTGACAACGCTCGTGAAAAGCTGTAATTCATAAATATTTTTAAAAGTGCATTCTTTTAGTGGTATTAAGTAATGGATAATGATACATGATTTTTTATAATTTACATATCAATTATATGATAATAAAACCTAAATATTATAGATATATTAAAAAAATAGAAATTATTGACTTTTTTATTATTATTCCTAAGACACTTAACCACACTGGCAGGATTTGAAGCCCCAACTGTATATTCTCACTTTGTTTAGTCACCTATTAATTAGTCTCTGGACACAATGAAAGAAATAGGAAGCTACCTGAGTAGTAAGAAAGCAGAGCAAAGACAATACCATAATAAATCATCCACAGTAAAGTTGCCCAGTAAACAATCACAAGCGCCTATTTCTATGGAGGACACACATTTCTGAACAAATTGCCACATGACCCTTTTTCCTAATAGTGATAGATCCTTTTAGTATGGGTTTGGATCTGTGCATAGTGTATTTTAATAAATAATAAAATATAAAAAATGATTATTGATAAAAATCAATCAACATAAATGATCTTAAACTTATAAATTATAAATTATAATTTTTTTTATTTTAAATAATTATTTAATTATATTTTACTTTTTAAAATATAAATCCTAATTCGCCTTATCTGCTCTAAATAAAGTATGAAGCCAGCTTGTCAATCTAACCAGATATTAATGAAAGTGGGAATTTGTAGTTGCTGTAGAGCATGGAAAAAGGAAATGGAAGTCTGGCAGATCTGAGAGAGTGGACATTGAAAAACATCATACATTTCCATTCCTTAATTTCTTTAGAATAAATTTTATAAAAATTATTTAAAAAATTTAAATTATTAAATTTATTAAATATTTTATATTAAATTATAAAATTCATAACTTTAACCGCAACTTTTCCCAGTATCCGTATGCTTTTCTTTCTTTTGTATCTAGTTGGTGTTTCTAAGCTGTGTAACACATTCTGACTTGAGCCTGAAGCGGCGGACACTGAGCCACGCCCTTATTTTCATTGGTAATCATTATTTAATGCAACAACTGGTGCACCTTCAGCCTTCTTGGCGATTGCATGAGGTCACGTCGCTCCGCTGATTTAATATTTTGTGCACATTTGTGAGGGTTTGGCAGAACCCCACGTTTTACAGCGCTAGCAAGGTTAGCCAAATTTGCTTGGTCTATTTTTGGGTGCAACTTCACTTAGCTTATAGCATGTAACAGCGAAAGGAAATCAAAACCAAACTTCAGCATCTCTTTAATGATATGGCTGTCCATGAAATGATTTAGCTTTTGGGTTCAATAGTACGCAAAGGTTAATAAGCTACCATTATAAAAATTTACCGAGGAGACAGATTTTCAAAGGGTGGTTACTGTTTACCGACACTTATCATTGTGAGCTGAGACCTGCCTCAAGTGTACAGTGTAAAAGCTAAGACTCCTCCCAAAGTGCAAAAAGACAACCTGCCTATAAGTTTTCTTTTTGTTGCCTGAGAGAGAGAGATAGTGATCAGAAAGGTAAGGTGATGTGATTAGGCTCATGCTCAGAAGCATCCATGGAAGGGAATTTTACTTAACTTTTCCTTTTGTATTATGCGAACTTAATTACAGGGAATAATAAGCTTTAAAGGGATGGATTGTGCTCACTACTTCAATAAACAAGATGGTATGAACTTAATTAATTGCTTGAGTTTGCATTAACGATTTTCAAATGAGAAAACCAACCCTCTTAAACTCTGGTGAAAGAAGGGAGTATGAATTGCGACGTTAACATTTTGTGGTCTGAAATCAATGACCCTTTTAAGTGTCTTTCTCCCAAATACTGTTTGTGCTGGGGGTGAAAGTTGAAATTTGGAAGACATTTATTTGCGCACAAAAAGTGGTGGGTCATAGGCTATGACCGTCTCCGGCCTGTACCTATCATCTTTTCCAAAACAAGTTGGTAAGTTTGTTCGATGGGATGTCAAATGTAAAATAGGCAATAGGAGAAGACAAAAGTATATGATATGTGATAAGGTTCAATAGTAAAAAATTGAAAAGTCACGGTGTAAAATAGTAAATCTACTTGTTTAAATGCTTACAATAAAGTAGTGTTGGTTTGAATTAGTTATGAAGAAAATTAACTTTAAATAATATTATTAAAATATATAAAATATGTGGATTTAATTAAGAACATTTTTTAAACATAATATATTGACCAAAATGGGAAAAAAATTAATTATCATATATAAGTAAAACAAAAAAATAAAAGAAAAATAGAAGAAGATGATGATATGGTTAAAACTGAGATGTCTCGGTGTGACGGTGTGGGGAAAGAGATAATGGAAATCTATGTGAGGGGGATGTGTCGGTGGACTAAAATAGCGATGTGTCGGGCAGCAATGGAGTGGTGGCGTGTTTCGGGATACAGGTTGTCAATTGCTTTGGTGGGTTGCGCTTGGAACCGTGTTTTTTTGGTAGTGGGGATTGTGGAGACAACGCGGAATTGGATTGAAATTCTCAGTCGCCCGATGAGCTAACGTATTCTTTCGTGACGCCCGTCTGGTTTTTACCACCGGCAACGGATTAAGTACCTTAATCTTTTTTGCTTGTTTTGATTTTGACTAAAATACACTTTATCTTTTTAAAGTTTTCTATTAAATTTTATTTTTATTTAAAATCTGTACTTCATTTTAATCCAATCATATTGAACAACTTCAATTTAAGAATTATAATAAAATATTCTTATTTTAATTAACTTGACACTATTTTTATATATTTTTAAAGTAAACTTTAAAATTTAAAAAAATATTTCTAAAAATATCATATTTAAATGTTTATGTTAAAAAAATTTTAAAAACTTTTTATCGTAAAGTATTCATTAAATAATCATATATTTAATATATTTTATTTTAAATAATAAATATGATATTAAATTCTAAATCTTAAATATTAAAATTTTAAATTTTAAATATTAAAATTTAATACTTAAATCCTATACCTTAAAATTTAAAACACAAAACCCTAACAAAGTCTTAGCATTAAGGATTCAAATATATATTTTACATCTTAGGATTTAGATTTTATTTTAATGTTTTTTATTTAGAGTTTAAACTTTAAATTTTTAAGTCTTATAATTTAAAATTTATGAGAAAGAATTTAACATATTATATCATATTTAAGTTTAAAGGTTTATAATTTAAAATTTTAAGATTTTATACATATTATGAGTTTAAAATTTTAGGTTTAAGTTTTAGTATTATAAAGGTTTTAAGCTTGGTATTAAAGATTTAAGACATAAGGTTATACAGTTAAGTGTTTAGGTTTAAAATATTTAGCTGTCGGGACGAGAGGCATTTTGACCCCTACCTTTCAAGGCCAGCTCCATATTTGAATTTGAACTTTTTGTTCCCTAAACCATCCTAAGGCATTGGCTGCTACCACTGTACCAGAATCTTGAGAGTAGCAGTTAGGTGTTTTAACAATTTAAAAGACATCTTAAAGTAACAACTCTCATGCACCCTACAAAAAAGAACTGATTCATGTCGCATTTAACCTGGCTAATGAAGACAGTTCAAGTCACTTCCTTCAAAATATTCTAAGCTAATCATGCTACTGTTTCTGTTGTGCCAGTTTTCTATCCATGCATAAACCATGGATCAAACCAACCCTAAAATGGAAAGAATGGATCAAAACGTCTTAATCTGCATATATAATTACATTCATCTTGTTGAATAACAACAATCTGAATAGTTTAATCAAATTATATTTAAAATCATGCTGAAAATTGTACTGCCCTTTATGACAATATTTGTCCTCATTAATTAACTGTTGCAAAATTGAAAGCATATCACTTTTACGATTATATATACTAAACACCCAAAAATATACCGTCAACCATCATGAAAATTTCTCTTCAAAAACTCTTTAAAAGTTTACCTAAAACCTGTGAAATAGAAGGAGAATGAAAGGAAAAATATATTCGCTTTTTATTTAATTTGAATCCAGCATTTATATATAAAAGTAATTCCAAACTAACAAAGTCTTTCAAAACAATTATAATTTTAATGTAAGAGTTATTTAAAACACTTAGAAATTTTAAAATGAAAAATTATTTAAAATAGGTGTATCTTTTGAATAATTTTTTATTGCGAAGCACATTTGAAATTGAAATTAATCATAATACTCAGATTAAATTTTACAGGCTATCTCCAATGCATCTTACGCTCACTTGTAATCTGAAACAAAGGACCCTATTTTCAAAATTAGAATATTAATATTTATATAAATTAAAATATTATAAATAATATATAATTTCTCATATTTTTTCCCTCTGAAGAAAATTACTCTCTTACAACTCTCCTTTTTCCACCGTCGAGTGTGGATTGTGGGAGCACGCTACACCAAAGTCTGATACCGTACTGCACGAATGCAGGTACCCTACAGTGCGTGCATTAATCCTTCCTGCATGATACGGAATGTCTTCGGGTTATACTCACAAAAGCTGCCATTGTGGACTACTTGCTTGGCCGACTAGCATTACTATGGAGAAAACAGAATCTTAGGCTTACTCAGATTTATGTGAATAGGCACGTTTTGTGTCTTAGTCTTATTTCATCAAATTAAAACAGTATTTTTTATATTTTAATTAATTTTAAAATTTATTTTTTAATTGACACATTACTCTAATAATGTAAGTCTATCATTATTTAATAAAAATATTATTTAATATAATTTTATTAAAAATAAAATTAATAAAATAAATAAAATAAATAAAAATTATAAATATAAAAATATAAGTATAATAATATTATAACTATCATCCCTTATTTATTTATTCATTTTATTTTAATTATAATTTTTTTAATTAAATATTATTCAATATTTTATATAAATTAAATTTATTAATTTAACAACTCAAAATAAATTTTTTTATTCCTTAAATGTTACTTTTTTTTATGTTTTGATCAGCATCAAATTGTTTACTCTTTACATAAAATATAATTTTGTAAGTAACAAAGGGAGTTTAATGGCTTTTTGATTGGAAAAAAAGGAGATTATAATCATCGAATCCACAAGTTTGAGAATAGTGAGAAGTAGGATGACCACATAAACTAATAGTTTGAATTCATAAAATAAAATTTTTTTAATCAACTTACAAAGTTTGATCGATCATTTTCTTGTCCATTCGCAAGCAGAACTCTTGCTGTCTTGCACACTTTCAAGGTCACATTTAAAGATTTGAATGGCCATGGAATCTGATTCCTTCCATCACATTGCAACATGCCATTTTGGGAGTTTTCTGTTTTCATTGAACATGTTAGAAAGCATCAAGGGCGCATATTTCCAGGAAGAACGACATGGGCGAGTGTGAATAGTCAGCTATCCGGTTAATTATGTTCAAAGTAATTGCATTTGCTTGGTCATTGTCAAACTTTAGAGGAATGCAATTAATAATTGAAATCGCAGTAAAGTAAACCCAAGTGAAGGCATACTTTAATTACATATGCAGCTGGGGGCATTGACAAAATAGAAAGAAATTGCAGAGTTGGCAAAGCCTAGGTGGATCTTGATCCCTAATTTGACTCCAATGTCTGCTCTAATTTGGTCACTTGGCTGAAATCAATGACCATTATGGCAATAGATTTAATCAAAGCATGGGACTCATTCGAAAGTTGAAAGTTTGTCACAGCAGAATTAAATATTTACAAATTTTAAGATGAATTATAAGTTTATTAAATTTAATAATTCAAAAAAAATATTTAGTATAATTAACAGCAATCTCTTAGAAAATGAAGCGCTTTATTTCTCTCAGGTTAGAAGGTCAGAACATTTTTTGTGAGGTCGGTGGCGTTCCTCCGTCTTGGGAAGAATTTCATTGCGCATAACTTTTGTGGAATTGTATGTAGATCTACTTCATTCCTAGGTTCAGATTCCCTTTCACTTGCCCCAAATAAAAAATAAAATACAATAAAGAATAGTCTAATATCGGCAGGCCTCAAAGCCTAGATATTCTACTTGTTATTGTCAGCCAATAAATTTGGGTGCCAGCATGCAATCGCAAAGCAATAATGAGGTGGAGGGTAGGACCATTGAAGCTATTGAGGTCAAACTTTTTGCGCCAATTGTTTTCATGGCATTTACCGATAGTGACTATCAATTTAGCCCAACAATCTTTGATTTTGGATGAAAAAGGTGTCAGGGAAAGATATGGTTTGGATTCTTGTATTTGTAAAGCGTATGTCTTGAATAAAAATTTGAGGGAATACTTTATAATAATTAAAGTTGTTAATTTTACATCAACAACAACTTTTATTAATTTTAATCTTTTATTAATAATAATTCATCCCACACTTTATAACAATGATTCATCTGGTACCTTGCTTTATAAAATATGAATTATATTTAAAAAATTTAAATCGTTCTCTCAATTTTTATAAATAAAATTTTATTTAAGAAAAATTTTGGTAAAATTTTATAAAAATGAGATACCTTTTCTCACACCTAAATAGCGAAATGGATAAAGAAGATGTAAAAAGGAGCCGTTGAGTAGGGAATCAATTGCATCAGCATTGCAAAAGCACCCGAATAGAAAAAACAAAAAATAGATTGGAAGAATAAATTGTATAACCATTTACGTGTTTCATATGCTCCTTTCTTGTTGGTTTTTGGGAAGTGGATAATAAATTAGGAGATTATATTAGAGGTGTGTATGGATTGAGTTAAAAAAATTTTGATTGGATTAAAAAATTAAGTTTAAAATTTTTATTTAAATTTAATTTAAAATATGTATAAATCAAATTTGAATTGGTTATATTTTTATTGAATTTATGAATAACTTTTGCAATTTGCTTTTGTTTTTTCTTTTTATTAGTCTAGTTGATACCATAACACCATTTAGTGTGGATTACATGGATTAAGGAATTAACTTGCTCATAATCTATGAAAAGAACGTGCAAGCTTGAATGTAGGAAAATGATACTACTCATATAATGTCAATTGAACTAGATGGCTGAAGTGGAATAAAACAAGAATATCAGTGTTTTTTATTTCCAAAAAAAAAAGAATATCAATCTTTTAGTTCTTGATTTGAATTTTTTAAATTTGGTAATTAACTGAGTTTTTGTATTGTTTAAGTTTCTCTCCCTAAATGCTCTAAATAATTGAGCTTTGTGGAAGGATCAAAGTAAAACAGATTAAAATATACAATCATTCGTTGAAAACATTAGAATTGCCAAAAAAAAAATGATAAAATTAGAAGAAAGGATCAAATTAAAATTCCAACTAAGATATTCCCTCCTTCCCACTTGTAAGTCTTACTGGACTTTTCACAAAATTAAAGAAGACTCTTATTTGATTGTGATGTATAATACATCTTTTATACTTATATTTTAGAATTTAGCAATTCAAATTACATAATATTAATAAAATGATCCATAATTTTTATTAAATTTGAATGAAAAAATTAGAATAACTGAGAAAGTTAAATTTTACGTTTTATATACATTTAAAATTAGGTATATATTTTATTATTATTTAAAATAAAAAGTGAGACATATAATTTTTTTAAATAAAATTTAAAAGATTTTATTTAAATAATATAAATTATTAATTTTATAATATTTAATAAATTTAATAATTTTTTTTAAACATATTATTGCCCACGTTAAATGTGGCACGTTTTTCCCGTACATCATACATACGTACAAAATTGAAATCTGCGTCCCGGATAAGTGACCCCACAGGCTTGCTATGGGATTTCATCATTGCCTTTCATTTGTCAGAGACCAATAATTTTTGCTTTCGAAATATTCTCTCTCCCTGTCTCTCTGTCCCTGAGTAGGGTCGTTTATATTGGGGAGGAAGGGATGGGGGGAGGGGTCAGTCAAAATGCCTTATCCCATGGATAAAAAAAAAACATAATATTTACGTCATTTTTATTTACGCTTTTAATTACCTATTGACAAAGCTAAATTTTTTTTATTTAATTATTGTAGTGTACTCTTTTTTTTTTTTAAATTTTATCATAATAATAATATAATCTAAATGTAAATGAATGAACGTAAAAACAATGAGACTGGACAAAAAAATGCAGTATCTTTTTGTTAATTGCCAGTGGCTTAGGGCATTAAACTGACATATAGACTTGTTGCCATCGGAAGTGCTGGCCAACAGCTTTAGGGAATTGGCCCGCACGACTGGCTCAAGTAAGAATTCACAATTTGATTATCATTTAAATTTTCTAATATAAAATTTATATTATTTTTAAATTTATTAAATTTTATTAAATTATAAAATTCAATAAATACCTATAACTAATTATGTAGACTTTTCGAAAATGAAAATACAAATAATTCAATATGACTTTATTGTGGTCACAGCTGACTCATAACACAACTCCACAAGCTAGCCTTTCCAATGACATATTTGGCCCTAAAATTATGAATAAGAAATACTATCAACTCTCAAGCTCATCCAAGAAACAGAAGCTTACTTATGCGACTGAGATTCAGTGTCAGGTCGTAAATAGTAATTACTGGATGGAAACAACAGTTCAATAGTTTATGAAAGTGATAAAATTTTGGTCTCAAATAGGGCCAATCAAGGTTTGCCGCCGGGCCTGGTAAACTTCCTGAAAAGAGCTCCACAACGATTCATTACAATTTACACATGCCTACATTATATTGTATATCATAAACTTTTTCCTACGGAAAGCTGCTCTTTCAGGATGACGAATTGCCTGTTGGCTTCTCTATGGACTTTCCTTTTGGATCTCTGATCATCAGATTGTTCCGTAAGTGCTAAAGGTCATAAAGTATGTGACAAAATAATCATTCTTTAAGAAATTATTAGCACGATTTTAATTTAAGACTCATTCTACTTACTCTAAGCTAGTAAGCTAGATTACAGTGAATTAATCAACTTTTTCCACGTAAGAAAATTCTTATCACAACTTAAACCAGTTGATTATATCAGATTATCACCTGCTCTAATTACTCTGAGCGTTGAGCTGAGATAGCTCCTCTCCTCCGGTTTGGCCCATTTCATTTGCACTGGTCACGCAATAGAGTTCATTAAACTCCATTGTCCCAAATAAAAACAGCACCAGGCTACCACGGTCCACGCTCACCACTCAATCTGCATTCGGCACTTCACACGTTATCTTGGCAGCAATTCCTTCTAACTTTTATTTGTCAACAACAGTGAGTGTGGTTTGTGAACAGTCACGGGACAAGAGTTGCGTGTGTCGTTTTTTCAGCAAATCAATCATTGCACATGTTACACCAAGGCATGTCAGCTTCAATTGGTACCACACAGCATTGGGACCCCGCAATGCATGTGAGTTGCTTATAGCGGTCACTACTTTCAGAGCTATTGTATAAGGATGAAGTGAGGGAGAGATAAAGAGAGTTTTAAAACGTTGTAAAGTAAGAGAGAAAAAATAAAACCCATAAATTATAAAATAGAAAGAGTATCCACATTCCGTTTACATTTGAGGGCATGTGCAGTCTTAATCCCAATTACTTATTCCGTTAATTAACTAAAGATCCCCTTAAAGTCATTTAAATGCATAATTAACTTGACTTAATTATGTTTCAGAGTAATTTGCACAGTTACTTCTGAAGAATGTAACCGACAGAGAGAGATAATTAGCGGGAGGCTCAAGAGAAAGCCCTATTAATAATCGATCGTACAAACCACGTTGCACTCAAGGCTATTAAGACTCGTGCATCCAAAAATGGGATGTGAACAGAGACTAGCGTCACCCATAACGCAAGATATCATGATGGAAGAATGAGTGCCAATAGATGCAGGTAACAGGTTCACCAACGAGAAGAATGGGAGATGCTTGATTCATGTTGAATGAGTACACATAATGTGCACATATACACTGAAAAGCAATAAGCTTTTGTTCCATGATTCAACCATAATTTTATAAATGCCATTGTGTCGAATATGCATGTGCACAGTGCGCACTTCGTGCCCTCTTCCAACCTGAATACAGACTCTCTTAGACGAATGGGGTATCATATAACTTGAAAAGTAGTAATCTCATGGCTTGTACCCGGTTTCCTCTAAGCCTGCAACTTTCCGTTCACCCTTAAACTTTAAGGACGAAGAGCAAACAAAACCATATAACAAACACCAATAACTGATCACTCTGAAAGGTGTATGATATCAAGTACTTAAAGGTTGGGGAGAATGCAGTGTGGGTTGGACTATCAAAATTTCACAAAATGTATGATAGTTATTAAATTTATTAGGGCATATTGTTTAATTCTTGAAATTTAATAATTTAAATTTTTTTAAGCGAAAATTTTATAAATTTTAATTTATAAAATTAACATATTTATATTAGTTAATTGAAAAGAATTATAGAAAATCCATCTCTTAATTCCAATTTATGAATGTCCGTAGTCTCTCTTATATGCCTAACTTCTCTTTTTCGGCAACTCTAGGACTTGCATCTTTGAAAAAGCATGCCATTTCAGAGTGTTGTGGTTATTCAAGACTTCTGGATGAGAGTTCTCTCATGGAACAGTATGAATGTCAAATCTAAAAGCTTCTCCTATCAATTCAGTATTTAATTTATAGGCCTGTAACATTTGATTGAGTGTGGACCAACTTTAGTTAATGAAGTAACTGAACAACCGCAAATTTGGTGCTATAGTTGGATAAATTTCATAAGGTCTTTTTTAGTGACCCATTACTTTGAAGTGGATAGGACGTTTTTGGTGTTTCTCCCCCAATTCTGTTTCCCCCATGAAACTACAGAAACAATTTGGATAGGTCAAATCTAACCGATCTTTTGAAGAATCAAAAGCGAAATTCTATTAATATGCATCTTTTACGTAAGTTTACTATTCGCTGTTAGACAAAATTTTAAGAAAAAAAAAGAAGGAAGTGAAAAAATATACAGATTGTATACAGAATTTATATGAACATCCATAATTATCCAATCAAAACATGCCAAACTCTCAAAAGTTGGTTATAGATTCCTCTGTGACTTTGACATTATTTAAAATCAAATATCCACCTACCATTTTATGCATATGGCTTATCTGAAAGTTCCTGGCATCTGATTTCCCCTCCAAGGTTCAAAAGACCCACAACTCGATTTTTGATATAAATTTATGCAGAGGCATCTGAGCTCTCCACAGGATCATATGAATGTCCTATGTGTATTCACTGTATAGGCTTTGGAACAGAACAGAGCTACAACTGCTTAGGAGGAACTGTACTGATACGAAGGATGCCGCATACATACCAACATTAATATTTTAGATGCCATTTTGAGCAGATTTAGACGGAATATCGGTGCTGTGACTTCTTCCCCACAAACTCACCTTTGCCTCTTGGGACCAGGCCAGTGAGGCCACCGAGGAACTGGGAAACAAATTAACCTATGTAACATATTGGCATCAGTGAAATTGGTAAAGAGCAGTGGCTGGTAATTTCTATAGCTGAACGATTGAGGCGTAGGTTGCAGCAAACTGATTGCACCAAAATTCCAGTACAAGAAACCTCCTTATACTAAACTGATTTATCACTCACAACTGCGAGTGACAGGCCTGAGACCGGGAATGGAATTGGAACATCTTTGGAATGGGGAGATGTGAGGAACGTAAACCTCTAAAGCAATAACCAACACCAATGATATGGTATCAGAGGGAATGTGACCCGAGACTGCTTTGGGCTACATATGATCTCGCCAAATGACGACCCAGCTCGATGTCATAAGCATTTTCTTATCTTCTAAAGGTTTGGTCACAAGTTGTACCCAAAAAACAAAGTTTGGTCACCCCAGGTCAATGTCATAAGCATTTTGTTGTGAACTACTAAAATTTTGGTCACAAGTTCCAACTATGCCCCACCGTAATGTCGTAAAACTACCAATATTGCCAAAACGTGCTGGGGTGAGAGAGGCTCGAACTCTCGACCTCAGGATATCTCGAAGCTATGAGACCTACGCGCTAGCCAACTGCGCCACCACCCCAACGCGTTGGTTACTTCAATATTATATTATTTCAAATATTCACCTTTGTTCTCATTACATTTCCTAATGGATAAGGTCCTTGTTTGTAGCTCAGGCCCGATGTGGTAAAGCTCACAGACAGTTGCAAGGGGCGTCATTATGAAAACTGTACTCGTGGTCTATTTATGGGCCAGCTGTTCTTGAAAATCTGTTTTCCTCTCGGCCTTGCTCTTAGTATAATTTCACAACCCACTTTCATATTGGGTTCCATTTTTTATGAGGGAAAAGCAGAAAGTAGCTAGAAATTTGTGTTGTCTGGGAGATCAAAACCTGATGCCGGGTTACAAAGTAACAACCAACAAACAGCTAATGTACAGCCCAGAAACCAGTTGGGTCATGAGTCAGGCTTTGGAGTCCGCCGTATTGATGCACTCAAATTAACAAGACTGTTTCCTAAAAGCACATGATTTTTATTGCCAAAAAAAAAAGCTTGTGATGAGTTTGTGAAAAATGGGTCAGTCAATTACCTGTAACTTCTCTATAATTTTTAAATGAGTAATTATAGATGTGTAAAGTGCGTAAAATGGTACAAAGTCAGAAGAGTTTAGTGGTGTTCAATCTTATAAAAAGATAAACTTACAAAATTATATTTTTATTAAATTTTATCAAATTTATTATGAGACATTAAATTTATTGTGTTTTATAGTTGAGATAATAAAGTTATTGTGAAATTTATTATAAATTTTTAAATAACTTTTGTAAAATTAAATTTAAGAGAATAAGGGAATAGAATAATTATTCTATCTGTTGTTAAAAAGTATATAAAGGATTAATTTTGCATGAAGAAAGCATTACTTATTTATTGTAAAAAAAAAAGGCATTACTTCGAGTCGGTGATGTTTGTTTAGTTCAGGCCTAGACTTGAAAGTAAAATCACGAACAACCCCTATAAAATGCACTTAATTGCCTCAACAACCATATGCTTGTCTTGCCTCCTTAGAGGCCCATTGGGCTTCTGAGTTCAGAGCCCCGGTGACCTCTTTTCTGAGCATTGTTACTGACCCTTATGGACATGGTATTACAGTTTCCATTTAACTCATTAAATAAAATGGTCCTTTCAAAAAAAAAATTCATTAAATAAAGGTTACTCCCATCAAATTATGTTTATTAAAATTTAACAAAAATAAACATGAAATGTTTTATTTATTAAATTTAATTAATTAATAATTTAAATTTTTAAATAAAATTTTTATAAATTTTAACTTATGATAATAAAAGAATTAAATATAATATTGTTACTTATTTTTGGAGACCATGTTATTATTTTTATAATTTTATTCTCATATCACAAAATTTTAGTCATTAAATCTTATAAAGTCTAATAGATCATTACATCACACTTTTTTATTGAAAAGAAAATATGAGATATATAAAATGGAAGTAATATTTTTCTTTCGAGTTACGGTCAGATAATCTTTGGCCTCACTGTGTTCACCTTTAAGTAATCTATCTTTTCGATCTAATCAAAGGCAAATCATCTATAATAATAGTGCATCTAACCATATATGATATATCACGTGCTTTTGTCGACAACCAAACCAACCTGGGGTTAAAAAACTATTATGGTAATGGAACATTCACAGAAAATTTGACGCAGTGTGTCACTATGGTCACGCCCCTCGCGTTGTTGCAGCACTACCCAGGCCACAATAAATGGACTAAGCTTCAAACGGTAATGTTGATTTGGGTTGTACACCAAACATCTTTGTAATTATAAACCCTCTCTAATTTCATTAGTCACACCTACAATCATGGTAAAGACACCCTCACTTGCTCAGAGTTAAGAGCATTAATTTTCCACAAACCGTAAAATTGAATGCTATTGATCTGAACATACTTAGCTGTCTCCTCCATCTTGCTGAATCCTATTACTTTTTGAATTTCGTATTTCTTCAAAGATTCTTTTTTTAGTTTTTTAGATAAAAAAGTAATTTTTTTGAACTAAAAACTGTAAAAAAAATAAAATAAAATTTCATAACTTTAAAATTAAATTTGTATTAATAAATTTGTTTTTTAAATTTATAAAATACAATCTACAATCATTATATCAATATTTTATTGATAACTGAATCCTATTACTGGATTTTCAATAAGCAGTCAATTCTTAATATCATTATTATCAAAGATTCCTTCTTTAGCCAATCAAATTGTCAATGGGTCTTCATCCCAGTTTGTGACAAAAAGGGCTCAGTTTGTTTGAATCCAATTGGCTAAAATGACCGACCAAGATTGTCATAATAATATCGAAGTTATGGTGATTTTGTGTTTTCCTTTTTGTTTTTACTCTCTTGTCGAGATTTTATCGTATAAGCCCTCACAGTAGAGAGAGACATAAAATCACTGTGACTTCGATGTTACAAAATTAAAAAATCTGGTTCCATATTGTAACCGGCTACCGGTAGTGTAAATCATTGAGGGGGGGCCAGGACGGCGGTGCTAAGATCTTGTTGCTGCGAAAGTGAGATTCTTTCGCTTTCTGCATCTTTTCATTAAACAGTCTCTGGAGATGGAGCCACTGCCAAAAGAATAACCATCTTTTTGAGTATGAAGAAATGAAAGATGACTCCTAAAATTGGAAGTCTCTTTGGAAATAATACGAAGGAACGCTTTATGTGCTGAAAGCTGAAGGCTTAGTTGGTTAGGAAACAAGCATAATGTTTGCCCGCACAGAAATACTGCTGCTTTAAATGGCCATTGATTGGCGGATGTTGTTGGTTGATGAAAGCCAGGTTGGGGGGGTCATACCCAAGCTCATCCATAATGTCACTGTGCGCCCTAAAAATCCTTTTTGAGTACGAAAGAAAGTAGCAGATGGAAATCCAGCTCATACTTCCCCAACACTGATAGGACCCCACGTGGTGAGGACTGCCATTGCCAGTTCACGGACTAGCTTGTATGTTGCAACATTTTTATTTTCTTTTACTTTTGGTATTAAACATAAAGATAAGGAAAACTTAGTATCACTTATAGATTTATATGTAATGCTCATAAAAATTAAGTGATTAAATTTAATGAATTTATACATTAATTTAATAATTTTATTAATTTAATTTTTTAAATAATATTTAATAATATTCGATTTTTTTTTAAAATAGCATGACTTTAAACATAAACAAGACTTCAGTAGAGGGTCCTCAATATCATAGCTGTCCCCTCATCCCTAACGTTGGCAACAAGCTAGATAATGACTTTTTCTACCTCTCCCTTTCTTCGTGTGTATGTTGGGATTGCTGTGCGGGTGGGGGTGGGTGCGTGTGCGTGTGCGTGTGCTCATGGTCATGGTCATCGCTGGCTCACTTGCGAAACAGTCATATAAAAAATGCTATATTCAACCAAAAAAAAAATGCTATAAAATAATTAAACCTAAGCTCTATACAAGGTGGGGGTGACAAACATGTTTGATCCAATTCCTGTCCCGCCAGAACTGTGGTACAACAATATTATCCCTGAAAAGGCCAGGAGAGCAGGGACTTTGTGGCTCTCATTCTTCAGACAAGGAAATGCTCTGCCATTAGTTATATAATAAACAAGGATTTGAGCCTTGACATTAGTAATTCTTAATGGCGATGGATGGATCGTCTTTATATTTTGTTTTCATGGCAGCCGCCCAATGGCTCCCTTGCGCATGATTTTCTATCCGCACTAACTAAGAACTATATATCTATATATATTTTCTGGTGAATGAACCTAAATGTTGGTTTTCGTTTTGGTTGATTTGAAGTTGGCTATATAACAGCTTATGATTAGCGGATTCAGGGTTAGGAACATGGGGCTGTGTGGGATATACATTTGGTCCCAACAGAAAAAAAGAGAAGTCTAACTGTCATTGCTCCAATTAACCACTCAAGTACATATATTTAGTTAGATACTAAATGAAAAACAGACTAATAAACCAAAAACAAAAAATGAGGATGTAATCAAAAACCCTTGTTTGAAAAAATGAATGAAGTATGCTAGCTAGCGGGCTCTGGCTGTGGGCTGTGGGAGTGTGTCGCAGAAGGGGAAGAACACAAGGACAAGCAAATAAGACTAGTTGGGAGTAAAGAGATGGAGGAAAATGGGAAATTGATTAGAGGGTGGGAGAGTATTTTAATATTGAGACAGGGAGGACACACTTCAAGTGAGATAGCTAGTAAGGCAGCTGTCACTTAATACAACAAAGCCCACTCCCACCCTTTTTCCTCTTGGCCAGCAAATTAGCGTTTGCAGCTGTCAGATCCCTCCCCCTCTCTCCTTCTCTCTCTTCCACCACACCCTTTCCTAATTTCTTTATAATTTTTTTAACCTTTTTTTCATATATATTTTTGTTTTTAATTAACCAACCCCCTCTGTTCCAAACCGCCATCGAACGATATCAATAACACATCATCATAATTCATAAACCATTCCCACCTCTTTCTCTGAGGCTCTTCAATGATTCTTGTGTAGAGGTTGATCGAGGGGGTGGAGGCACATGTAGAGCAGAAAGCAAATACTAGTATTATAGAATGGTAGAGAACTTGAGAAGAAACACTGCTTAAATGAGCGATACGCAAGGTCTTCATGCATAAACAAGAACACCCATTTCTTATTTTGGTGCCATGGCTTACCCAAACTACCGATCACAGTTCGGCGACACAACCTTCACCAAAGTGTTCGTTGGAGGACTAGCTTGGGAGACACCCACTGAAGAAATGCGTAAATATTTCGAGCAATTCGGAGACATTCTTGAAGCTGTTATTATCACTGACAAGAATACTGGAAAATCTAAAGGCTATGGATTTGTATGTACATATCTCTCTGCCTTGACCACCAAGTTTTTCTAATTGCCTGCAGACTGTTTGATTTTATTCTTGTACATAAATGTGCAATGTGCTAAGAATACAATGAGCAGGTAACTTTTCGTGACCCTGAATCAGCGAGAAGGGCCACTGCTGATCCAAACCCAGTAATAGATGGAAGAAGAGCAAATTGCAACATTGCTTCTCTAGGAAGGTCGAGACCTTCACCCCCAAGAGGTCAAATTCATTTATTTCTTCATTTTATGTTTTATAATTGTGGATAAGTTGCAGTCTTCAATTCCTCTGCTTGTGTTTAAATTTGGATATTGAAGGTTTGGTGGGTAATACAGGGAGGAATATATTTCAAGGTGGTGGGAGTGGGTATCAAGCTGGAGGTACGGCACAGGGCACTGCGTCGTACGGTAGTGTTCCGGCGGGAGCAGCCCCGCCACTGCCACCACCACCACCTCTGGTGTACCCACCATATAGGTGAGTGAGTTAGCTCTGTTCATTTACTGGAGCTATTAATTAATTATCCATATCACCCGCAGCAGTCAAAGGTAACTGGTCCATGCTATTAATTGAGAACTGCATTTGGACGCACACATTACTGTCCATATATGATGCTTGACTGCTCCTCTCCAGTTACGGTAGGTATCATTGTCAGCCAGAAAAATAAAAATAATAATGAAGTACACAAATTTGAGGTTTCTCTTCCATGAAAGACTAATTACTATTGTGCATTATCTCTCCCTCTAATTTGCATGTTCTCAATTTCCATATGCTTGATTACTTGCATTTACTTAGCACAGCTGTTTCACCTTCTAAATTAATTAGCCGCAATTGGATCTTGATCTAGCATGCCTCACCTTCCATGAACAATCTGATAGATAGTCTATTTAATTAGTTTGCATTTCTTAGATGAATGATTGTAGAAAGCCTAGGAAGAAGGTTAGCTTGTAGGCTCATCAGAAATTATATGAAGCATGATGACTTGATATTTTCATCCATCATAATAGTAGAAATGCAGGTGATAAGAACAACGGATGGAATTGATGTGTAATCCGTGGTAATGCATGTACGTATATGTATGCTTGTCTAGGTGGTCCTGCAACCTGCATCAATTAATTTGATTTATGATCTTGTACATAATAAAATCCCCCAGCTTTCGGTACTTTTTTATGTTTTGTACCATCAAGTCATTTTCTCACCGGCGGTATTATTGTTGTCTAATGAAACCTAGATATCGCGTGGTTGGTTAAAAAATAAAAAATAGTTTTTAGGTGTCTGTGTTCAACTGAAATTGTTGATTGGTGATGCTATATGAACTTTAGCTGTTTCTTTTTTCGTACAACTACCATCCCATTTTAATTTTACGTATAAACAGTTGTGCTAGAATTTTTTTTTCTATGATTAAGTAGACTTTTTTTTTTGGCAAATATAATTAAGTAGACTTTAATCAAATACATATTATTGCAATTCGCATAGAGCGTTGTGATTGAAATATGAGCATTCCGAAAGAGTTTATGCAACTTCTATGCAGCTCAATTTGGTCTAAGAGTGTTCTTGTTAGTCTATGAGAATTTGAACTGCGACAAATTAAAGCAGGGAATAGCTCATAATCTTCCTCCCTCAGACTCTACTCCTTTAGTCCCCATGACACTACATAGTTTATAAATGCATGCTACATACCACCTTAGACATTCTGCTTTATATATGCTTTCTCTTACATGTAATGCACAAGCTGCAAAAGGAAGCAGTCACTGAAGTAAGTCATAACCAATTCAAGCTTAGTGACGACGCATGCCACAAGAGGCAGACTAACAGAGAAAAAAAAAACATCTTTTTTCTTTTACATTCAATTGGGAACCTACCAGAACCAACGTTCCTGATATTAATAGCTACTATCCTCACTGTCCTAACCGGAAAGCGTCACATATTAAGTTAGGCATACTGCCATTCCTCCACCAGAGAAGCATGCCATTTTGAGACGTTGCTTCTCAAAATAAGAAATGCACTGCATTTAAGCAAATTTCCATTCATATTGGCACACTAAATTCCTCTCATTTCTACTTTTGCAGCTATCCAACCTACACGCCTGATTATGGATACCACCAAGTAAGCATCTCTATCTCTCTCTAATTAGCATTTCACTGTTCATGATGTCAAATTAGTAATAATGGAGAATGGTTTGGGTAATGTTAGCTATGATTGTGTGGATGTACAGACCACATTATACAATCCACAGATTCAGCAGCCACAATACTATCAACAAGTCTATGGACCATCATCTTCCACCATGGGCACTCCATATTACTATGGGTACTCACTGCAAGCGCCAAGGGGCACATTTTCTACACCCCAAGCACATCGCATACCAGCTGGACCGTCTTATGTATACTACCCTACACCCATGGAAGGCTCCTTCTCCGCTTATCGCCCACCCCAACAACCAACAATAAGGCAGCCCTTTCCTTCCTCTAGTGGTAGCTTTCTGTTCTCCCTTTTTTTTACTGCCTTTTGATCTTTTCAATGTTCTTTCTATCACATAATGCATCTGCATATCTCACAAACACACACACATGCCCTCAACAAGAGTGTGTGATCTCTGAGAGAGAGAGAAAGGCACACACAGATTTATGATGCACTCACTGACACAATATATATTATGATTTGGCTATAACATGTGGTCATGGGGGCCCACATGGGCAACCCCAGCCCCATGTGAATGAGCTGTCTTGGTTGTGCCATGAACCCGTATTATGTATAATGGGTCAACGGGAAAGTCATGACAGAGTGAAAGGGGCATGGTGTAAAGTAACAGTGAATGCATGTGGTTTCAGTAGGAAACGAGATGGTTAACTCTTTAAAAATGCAGTCAAGTGGTCATGTATTCATTGGCCCACAATGCATGTTCGATACTGCCACTGCTGTAAATTTTCACACAAAAACAGACACACAAAAAGAAATATATAACCTTTCTTTTTTTTCTTCTCCTTTTGTGGATGCAACTTTTGCCAGCCATAGAACTATTATATAAGCTCTTTAAGAAGATTCAATAGCTTTGACTTATGTCATCCGTGTTTAACAGAACTTTGATTAAATAATTTTTTTTTCTTTTATGCCCTCAGATTCACAGACTCAGGAGCGAACTTCCTCTGAGACAGCAACTGGAGTAGTTATAACTTCAGAAACTGCAAATACCCAAGGGAAGAACTAATAAATATATATACCTGCTAAGCTTCAACTGTATAATCTTCAAAATTTCATCACATTGATTCTTCATCTTTTTCCACATTATATCTTAATTTTTTTCTGGTCCAAAGCTGTAGCTTTAGGCAATAATGGTTCAGCAGATTACATGTACTGATCCCCGGCTACGGCACTCAAACAGATGGACTAATCAACTTCTTCTTGCAGGCCACCTTCGTTCTCTTTTCCTTGTCTTCAAGGAATTTTTACTTAAATAATTTTACTAATTAATCCAATTTTCTTTCAGTTATATATATATTCTCCAATTTTAAGAGTTTAACATATATTTCATCATTGTCAAGTTTTGGTCCTCCAAGAAGTTTTGTTAAAGCATTCAGGATCATTTTTATATACACAAGATTCAATCGGCTGATTATGAATTTGGAAAAAACCAGAGCTTTAGCAACCTAGCTAGTAGCTACTTCATTTCAGCGTCTAAAATGCAGAGATGAGACTCATTATATAGTTCCGTTTCTGCGGGATGGGAGGTGGGAGGGTATGGTGGAAATGCAGGAAACAACTGATTGAACTGTTTGTGACCATTTCTAGGCTAATTTGATTTACAGCGCAGAAAGTCAGAAAAAGTAGTCAATGTAAAAACTTAAGAGATTCTTTTGATTAAATTGAAAAGTAATTATTATAGTACATTTATTTTATAAATCCTTATATAATCAGTCAAATATAACAATTTTTTTAAGCTTTCTTAAAGTTAAGCAAAAGCTCATTTAAAATGATTTTATTGGATAAATTTACAAGTCAACAACAAATTCAAACAATTTTTTTGCCATGAGTAACTCTATAATAAATTTTATAATTCACATATAGCAGTATTATCACATAGATAAAACTATTCACAAATCTCCATTTTACAATTTAAATTTTAAAATATCAAAACTTTTATAATTAAATAGTTATAAATTTAAAATTTACTGGATATTGGCTGAGCAAGCTAGGTCTCTATAAGCAAATAGTGTCCTGACACTTAAAAGAAGTTATTCTCACAAATCTCATATTCAAATATTTTATAAAATAAAATGTGAGATGTTAAATTTTTAAGATTGCATTATTTAAATTGTAAAATTTAATAAATTTAATAATTTAAAATTTTTTAAGTAAAATTTTTGTACATTTTAATTTATGAAATTGTGAAACACAATAAATTTAGTATTCTAAATTATTTTTAAGTATAATTTTTATAAATTTGTTTATGAAAATAGATGGACTAGATACTTAGGGTGTATTTGGTTTATGAAAATGTTTTTTGTTTTTATTTAGATTTATTTTTATTGAAAATAATTTTTTTTTGAAAATAAAAATATGTTTAATTTACATCAATTAAATTCTATTTTCAAAAAATAAAAATATATTTCATTTAAAGTTTAGGATTTAGAATTTAAAATTTTAGTTGAGGGTTTAGAATTTAAAATTTAAGATTTAAAGTGAGGTTTTTGAGATTTGAAATTTAGAGTTTTGGAGTTAGAATTTTAGATTTGGGGTTTTAAGATTTGGCATTTAACAGTTTAGGGCTTCGAGATTTAGGGTTTAAGATTCTAGAATTTAAGATTTAGAGTTAAAAATTTAGGATTTAATTTTTTACGATTTATAGTTTTTGGTTATAGTTTAGAATTTTAAGATTTAAAATTTAGAATTTAAAACTTAAAATTTTAAAATTTAAAATTTTAAAATTTAGAGTTTATAGTTTATTTAATAATTTTAAAATTATCGCTGTTTTTAATTTATATTTTTGGTTTTTAAAATTTTATATAAAAATGTTAAAAATATCTTTTTATTATTTTTAAAATTTGTCTTATTTTAAAAAATATTTTCTAAAAAATATTTTCACGTTTTTACAAGTAAATATGTTTTTACTAGCATTTTTTATTTTGACTGAAAATAAAAACAAAAAACAGCCAAACCAAACATACTCTTAGAGTTGGAACCTTATCATATTGTGATAATCTCAAGTATCTATTCTATTTCTTGTAACAATGGTGCTCTCTCGTACGTATTTTCGATTAGGAAAACGTCCCTTTGACGTTACGTGGGACGGATGAATGCTTACTAACAGCTTAGATTACAATTTAAATTTTTAAAATTTTAAGTTTTATATTTAGACTATAAATTTTAATAAATTTAATATTTTAAATTTTTAAATTAATATTTAATACAAATTTAATTCATAAAAATAGTGAAATTCTATCGATTAAGAATCGATAACTAATCAAATGATTTATTCAGATTAGATTAATACACACAATGCTCCACCTATCAATAATTTTATTAGGACATCTCTATTATTTAATGAATAATGAATATTGAAATGTAAAACTGTTAGCTCAAAAGATCACAACTCTGAAGTCTAAACTTATGTCCGTGTGAACAAAGTTTAAGAATTAGACGTTAATGAAAGATTCTAGAAATTGCAAAACCTCAAAAAGAGGGATAGCCACATTCACCCTGTAATCAATGACGATGTTGACTGTTGAGGGCAAGCCAGATATAAAAACGCGTCGCCCTTCATCAGTATTTTTCTGCTTTGCACTTCTTGCTATGTTTGGGAGCCATGGGCCCACAGAATTTAAGGTATATCCTATTCAAGCCTAAAACTGATAGAGAGGACATACAGGAGAGAATTATGACCTTCTTAACACAGGCTCTTTTCATTCAACTGTAATATTCTCCAGCCACCTATCATTACCCTTTCTCTCACTGCTCCTCCATTCCAACTTATATTAGCTGCCAATCTATCTAGTGTGGCTGAAATCGTTATAAAAGCCCTAGAATCTTATAAATTCCAACATGCATTGCTATATATATTATTTTTAAATTTTAAAAAACAGGTGCTCTCGGATATTTATATACTAGCTCTTATTACAATTCCCTGCCTTCTTCACATGTTGATCATACTAATGCCAATCTTTTCCCTGACATGAATGAAAATCAGCTTCAGCCTCTTCCACTGCTGAGCAGTTTCCTTGGTTCATCTCCACAGCAAGAAGCTGTGACGCTAAATACAAAATCTAAAGCATGCTACAGTACTCATGATGAGGAGGATGTCACAGTGGCCTTACAAATAGGCCTCCCTGACATTTCCTATGGTTCTACCGATCCAAATTGTGAAGCAAAGTTTCCTAACAATTTTTGGATCCCAACTCAAGAGCAGATCCTCATTGGGTTCGGTCATTTCTCTTGTCCTGTCTGCCCAAAAACCTTCAACCGCTATAACAATCTCCAGGTGCACTTCTTTCTGTTTCTTCTTTTTATTTTCATTTTGTTCATCAGAGTCTGAGATACACAATATGGCAGCTTATTCTCTTCACATATTCTACGGTCTGGACGCTTAAATCAATTTGCAAAACGTTGCCTATAAATAAAAAAATTAACGTATATCATAATTTAAGACGCTAACAATGGTTCAGCGGTTAGTCACTGTAGCTGTCTTATGACACATTCTAAGACCAGTTTTAATCACTCTATAGTATGAAATTATGCATTATGCATTATGCAGAATGTTACTTACAACTAATCACTAAAGTTTTAGTCTAATTTTGAGGCAGATGCATATGTGGGGACATGGATCACAGTATCGTAAAGGGCCAGAGTCGCTGAAACGTACTCATCCACGACCCTTGTTGGACATTCCATGCTACTGTTGCTCAAAAGGATGCAAGAACAACATAGAACACCCGAGAGCTAAGCCTCTCAAGGATTTTAGAACACTGCAGACACATTACAAGAGGAAGCACGGGTCCAAACCCTTTATGTGTCGCAAGTGTGGGAAGTCTTTGGCCGTAAAGGGAGACTGGCGAACCCACGAGAAAAACTGTGGCAAGCGATGGCTTTGTGTTTGTGGTTCCGACTTTAAGCACAAGAGATCCCTTAAAGATCATATCAAAGCGTTTGGCTCTGGCCATGGCCCTTTCTCTTCTTCATCTGAGGGCATGTAATCAATATAAGGACGTGGTTATGAAGATATATAGCGCACCAAAGTCGAATATTACCTAAGCTTTGAAGTGGATTTATTGATATTCTGCATTGAACTCTTACTTCAATATTATATGGTTTGTTCTATAAGCTTCAAACTGTTGCCTTCAGGACATCAAATCATTAAAACGAAAAGACTAATTAATTGGAGATGCTCAGCCTATGACTCACCTTGATTTAAAAAAAAAAAAAATACTCAGCATGTATTAGTTGACTGTCATCGTCTCTATCTCTCTCTTTAACCCGGAGAGATTGATGGTTTAGGAAGTTCATATCGTCACTGCACCAAAAACAAAATCCCTCTATTATTCGCTTTGACACGCTTAAAATTATACTTAAAAGTGAAAAAGACAAATTAATTGTTCAGCATTTAAACTTATTTCTAGTATCATTTACGTTTAATTGACAGTATTCATTTGAAAATAAATAGAACAGTTAATATAAGAAAAGGATAAAAAGGTCACCAACCTGGTATTTGATAAATTGCTAATTAATTTATGAAAGTTATTCTTTCTACCAGTAAATACAAGATTAAACTTTGAAGTTTGTTTTTAGTAATTTGATTAACAAAATCTAGATCTAAAAGATATATACCATGTGTAGTAGTATTAGTGAAAGGTAGTTGTAAGAAAATATTTAGCAAATTTAAAGGAAAATTTTATCAAATTACTTTTAGGCTAGCTATGATTTATCGTAATGAGTGTTAGGTTCTAAAAGGTTAACAAGAGTAAAAAATGGGGGTGGCAGAGATGAGAATATTGAGATGGATGAGTGGATATATAAGAAAAGATAAAATTAAAAATAATTATATTCAGGGGAGAGTTAATGTGGCATCTATTAAAGGAAAAATAACGAAAACTCTGTTACGGTGGTCTGAATATGTATAAAGAAGATCGCGAGAAGCACCTATGAGAAAGGCTAATTAAATAATTTGTAATCCTATAAAGAGACGTAAAAGAAGATAAAAAATGATATTTGAAGAAGTAATTAAAAGAGACCTTTATTTAAATGATATTTTCAAAAATTTAATTTTAGATAAAAGCTTATGGTAATGTTTAATTCATGTAGCCGACCCTATATAATAAAAAAAGATTCTGTATATTATTGTTATTGTTATTTAGTTGTAAGAAAATAAATTTAGCTGTAGCAGTAGTAGCAAAAGATAGTAGAAATGGTAGTATTAGACATAAAAGTTAGTAGTAGAATTACTAAAAGCTAATAGTTGCAGAGTGATAGTAAAAGGGAAAGACATAGGTAGTAGTATTTGTAAAAGATAGTAGTAGTATTACTAAAAGTAGTTGTATGTAGCAGTAAAATGCAGTAGTTGCAGTAAATGCTAGTAATAGTAGCATTAGCTGTAGCAGTAGCAGTAAACCAGTTTGCATTAGAGTCTGAATAGCAATCCTAAGTTCCCATAATTGCCATTAATTAAGATTTGTAACTTGGGAAACCAATTATTGTCCTCAATCTGGCGGATTGAAACTTGAAAAAACAACTCATTTGAATTACGTTAATGACATTTTAGTGATGCCAGAAGAACTTGATGAACCAGATTATCTAAATTCATAAATGAAGACCCAATTGGGCCAGATGCAGCACCCTCAGCAAGTTTCTTCCATTCCTAGGCGTTCTTCATTATCTCTTTGCCCTTGGTCCCCTCCGTTAATTCCCTCATATGGCTCTCAATTTAGTCTCTCTTAATATATTCTATCTCCAACCCCATGCTGCACCACTCCCTGCAAAAGAACCGACAATAAGTTTGTTGCTGTTATGACAATGGCCAACAAAAATAAAATTGTAAAATATAAATTGGAGAAGGAGAAGAGAAAGCACACTGATATTTAACGTGGAAAAACTCAATGAGGGAAAAAATCACGGGCAGAAGAAGAGAATTTCACTATATAGAATTCAGTTACAAGGTTGAAATTTGGGCTAAACAATTGACCTTAAACAGCAGCACCCAAAATGACCCAAACAACTGCTGTATCCAAAATACAGAAAATCTACACTCTTTTGTATTGTTGTTTTGCAGTGGCAAACCCAAAACAAGTACGGTTCATGAGGCACTGTTCATAATGTACTGTTCACGCTACTGTTCACACGCCGTCACTATTCACTGCGGGGTCCTATTCACGGGTTGATGCATCCTTTGCACTGTTTACGCAGCTGCTGTATTCTGTATATATATTTTGTAGTTGAAACTACTGTGTGCTGTTTCCTACTAAAACTGCAACTCTATCTGTAACTGTTTTGCAGTGACTGCAACTCTTAGTTGCAACTTCCATCTGAAACTACAACTCTTTTATTTTTAGAATTTGGGTCACACCCAAAAACATAACAATCTCCACCTTGACACGAATTCTAGAAATAGAACTTCAACAAAGAAATTCTCCACCTCTTCCAGAAAAGCTCCTAAGAGCAAAACTCAACCATGGACACCAATTAAGTCCAAGCAATACTTGAACTTCTTAATGAGCAAAGGCTTAGTGAGCATATCAGCTGGATTGTCTGCAGTATCAATCTTCTTAATGGAAATTTCACCCTTGGCAAAAAATCCCGAACAAAATGATACTTGATGTCAATATGTTTGGATCTTTTATGATACATCTGATCTGTAGCTAAGTGAATTGCACTCTGACTGTCACAATGAATAACAATAGAAATAGATTCAGATGTAATTTCACCAACCAAACCTTTTAACCAAATTGCCTCCTTAACAGTCTCTGCAATTGCCATGTACAAACTCTCCAATTTCAACCATGCACCCGCTGTAGTATTCTCAGTGAGAATTTCTTGAAGAACTTCATTACCCAAGCACAACTGAATAGAAGAAAGAGCTCTATCATCTATATCATCCCATTCAGTATCTGTCATAGTCTCGGGCTTCTTTGTCTTCCCAAGCAACGCTCTTTTTGTACCTTCTATTGATAGAATTGCCATCATTCTTACTTGTCAGAGTGCAAAACTGGTTGACCCATCAAATTTCTCCATGTTTGTCTTATATGTTGTTGCTGAAGTAGAAGCCATTGAGAGATTGAAAGAACTAGGCTCTGATACCAATTTGTTATGACAATTGCTCTGATACCAATTTGTTATGACAATGGTCAACAAAAATAAAATTGTAAAATATAAATTGGAGAAGGAGAAGAGAAAGCACACTGATATTTAACGTGAAAAAACCCAATGAGGGAAAAAAACACGGGCAGAAGAAGAGAATTTCACTATATAGAATTCAGTTACAAGGTTGAAATTTGGGCTAAACAATTGACCCCAAACAGCAGCACCCAAAATGACCCAAACAACTGCTGTATCTAAAATACAGAAAATCTACACTCTTCTGTATTGTTGTTTTGCAGTAACAAACCCAAAACAAGTATGGTTCATGAGGCACTGTTCATGATGTACTGTTTACGCTACTATTTACACGCCGGCACTGTTCACCACGGGGTCCTGTTCACAGGTTGGTGCATCCTCTGCACTATTCATGCAACTGCTGTATTCTGTATATATATTTTGCAGTTGAAACTGCTGTGTGCTGTTTTCTACTAAAACTTCAACTCTATCTACAACTGTTTTGCAGTGACAGCAACTCTTAGTTGCAGCTTCCATATAAAACTACAACTCTTTTATTTTTAGAATTTGGGTCACACCCAAAAATATAACAGTTGCTTGTCAGAGAATGGTTAGCATATCATGGGCAATCCCCCGTCCACGCTTTCAGCGGTTGAATTAATTCCAGCCACCGTGTGTCAAGAAGCCCCCCGGCCCCAACTGCAGGGTGAGCAAACACTTGTTCTTGAGGACACCAATTAGTTAATGAACCTGTGTTTTTGGTCTCTGTTACGAACATTGGAGGGAGAACTGCAATTTTGTCCTCTGCGACAACTAATAGCCCGCAGGAATGTTTGAAGGCTGTTAGCAAGTCTCCAAGCAAACTCTAGTTGGTCACTTGTCATAACTGTGATGCTTCCAGAATTCACGTAATTAAACTACAGTGTTTGGTTTGTTGGTGTCAAGCCATTTCAAACACTCTGGCTCTTTCTTCCCGAGGTTCGATCCAAATAATTACAATTCCTTTTTGATTTAATAGCAAATTCAAGGGACCAATGTAGTAAAAAGGAGGTAAAAGTGGACGAAAGTGCGTCCAACACGTCATCCTCCAAGGCGTCGAATGTGTTCTACAAGATTGCAGAAGCATTCTGAGCTCTCTCGCACTCAGCCTGCATTAAATCTTCCATGAAGTACTGACACGGGTTTCTCTTGTCCTGATAAATTCGGGGTTATCCCTCAAGCCAACCTCTTTGATGCCAGGAACCAAAGCTATGACATTCTCTCAATACCAATTTGTTTTTATAACTAGAATCTGAATGTCAAACGCGCAAAGTAGCTGACTTTTATATATACATACATATATATATATATATATATATATAGTTGAAGTTACACATATGCAAAACAGAATTATATTTCAATTACATGCATCCATGTTACACGCGTGGGTAATTTTAAATACAACGTAAAAATTTATTAGTAGCTTTTAGGAGGGTGAGGCCTTTTTGGGTGCAAGGGAGCCGTGACTCTTTGAATTTTGAAAATTCTCCTATATATTATGAAAATTTTTTAAGATTTTCAATTTCACTCTTTAAATTTTATAAAATATCTTTTTTTTTAAATTTTAAAAACTTTGATATATGTTATAAAAAATTTAAAAGTTTTCTTTTAAATTCTATAAAATGCTATATATAACTTATAATAGTTTTAAAATTTTTTAAATAAATTTTTAAATATATTATTTTATAATTCTTAAATGAACGATTAAATTTTTTTAAAATTATAAAATTCTTAAATAACTAAACAAGTTTATTTATGAAAAAAAAACTTAAATGCTTAAACAATTTATTCTGTGTTCTATATAAGTCTTGTATATAAAAAAAATTAATTTAAGAGATTTTTTTATTTAAATGCTTAACTATATTTTAAGAATAATAATTTTTATTTATTAAATAAAAATACTTCAAATTTTGTCTAAAAATATATAAAAATGATATCATCCTTTTATTGTGTCCAACCATTAACTAGCAATATTTAATAACATGTTTAGTCTCCGCTCCCCAAAAAAATCCAAGCTTGGCACTCGCAGTTCGCAGGAGGACCTCGGGGATTTCAAGTTCTTGGGCAGCATCTAGACGGAGGCTTACAACACTGCGTTGAGGATATGCATGGGAAGGTGACAGGTGTAAAGGTTCTAATTTTCAGATAACATACACAAAAAGACTCATACATTCAATATAATTTCAGGAGTAATGTAAAATATGATAGATATAATTATATTTTATATAATTATTATTTATTATATAATTTAAATTTTAAAATTTATTATTTGATAAAAATAATTAAGAATTAAGATTATTAAAGATTTATTATTTAAAAATTTATTATTTATCTAATTTTAAGTTATTTTATTTCATAAATAATAAAATTTTATTTAATTAAAAATTTTTATTTTATTATATTTTAATTTTAATAAGATTAGAATTAATATTTATTTAAAGTATTGTACTCATTTTTAATATACAAATTTATTATAATATTAAATTATTCAGAAGATACAAACTTTCTTAATCATATTTGCTATTTATCCTATATCAATTTTGTTATTACAATTATGCTACTAGTTGATTTTTTTTCCGTACACTCTCCCTTCACATAATCTATCCTCACACGTTTATTCTTTTCTTACTTTCAATATTAGTTTGAAATTCACAACCATCACTCTTAATATTGGTTTTGTGTTTCAAAAATTTATTTCAAGTTCATGCTTTAACTATTTCTTATAGAGTTTTAGACTTTTGACCTTGTCTCGTATTAATCCTCATGACTTAGTATCCTTTAAGATGTGGAATTCATGATTATTATCATAAAGGATCAATTGATTATCATGATTATGGGCATTCATCTTATTATCAAGATCCTTATAAATTTTATTATCAAAATTCTTATGAAGCCATTACAAAACGCTATCATGAATATATGGAAGAAATTAAGGAAATGGCTGAGGAGGTAAAGACAAATCCCATGCATAGACTAAAGGTCGAACATGATTTTCAATGTAGAAAAGATAAAGAAGTTTTAGATCTTATTATACCTCAACATTTTGCTCTTGAATAGGTTGAAGAAGAGTTAAAAGATGAAATTGTGAAACCTTATGATCCTTCTTCTGACTTAAAAGATGATAATTGATTTCAAGAATATAAGATTGAGACTAATGAAGAAGCCAAGATTAAATATATGGAAATACAAGCTAAAATCAATGATACTGAAGTTGTTAATAATCAAGTTGAGATTGGTGATGGTCTAATTAATATTGTTGAAGTTATAGTTAAAGAGATCAATAATACTAATGGTATTAATCCAAAAGCTTCACAAGTTTCTATTGCTTTTTCCATTGAATTCGTAATCTACGAAGAGGTTGTTTCAAAGATACTTTTATTACAATTCTTTTCGCTGTTTGCCCAATTGCCACAAGTTACCCAATATTTCTCTCTACTACTTCATCATTGTAAAATTCAAGGATAAGTTTTCTTTAACTAAGAAAGAATGATGTAAGATAAAATAGATATAATTATATTTTATGTAATTATTATTTATTGTGCATTTAGAATTTTAGAATTATTATTTGAAAAAATAATTAAGAATTCAAATTGTTAAAAATTTATCATTTAAAAATGTATTATCTATCTGACTTTACATTATCTTATTTTCATAAAAAATAAAATTTTATTTAATTTAAAATTTTTATATTACTATATTTCAATTCTAATAAAATTAAAATTTAATATTTATTTAAAATATTATATCCATATCTAATATTTAAATTTATTATAATATAAAATTTATTTAAAAAATATAAAATTTATTAATCATATTTTCTATTCATTCTACAAGTCAAATGCCAATTTATCAATTGGCCAGTTTTGATATTGAAGACAATTGTTTAAATGGCATTACTAGTTGGAAATGTATACTCTTTCTGTTGACTTTGGATAGCAGCAGATTTCTGCATTATTATATAGTTCTTTCACGTCTTGTTGGTCGTATCAAACGTCTGCATCACACTTGTTATATTATATATATGGATATGGTAGTAGGAAAATTAAATATAATGAGAAATGAGAATTATTGTAGGCTGCTAAAAATGTTCGCCTGCACCGGTTGGGGACCGCCGTGTATCCAGCCACCTGGCATAATAATACTTAGTAGACTAAAATTTTCATCACACGTTAAGATTTTTGTTATATTACAATAGGCATGTTACCCATGTCTCGCCCACTTATTGGGAAGAGAAAAATTACAAAAGTAGCAGGTAAATAAATTTAGGCTACAATATTTTTTAACTGTTTGAGAAATATTATTATTTTAGTTGAATTTTAAAAATTAAAAATTTTATTAAATATTATTATGTTAATTAAACTTATAATTTGATTTAATAATATTTAACACATTAATCACTTATAAATAGAGTTATAATTTTGTTCAAATAAAATTTTAATTTACATAATTATATTTAATAAGAATTTAATTAGAAAATTAAAATTTTGAAACCTCATTTAACAATAAATATTTTTACAAAACTATAATCATCAAAATTAATACTCTTCAAGCCTTATCACTTTTTCACCATAAAAGGTGATTAGAGCCTTTTCAATCTTTACAAATATTCTTCACTCTTCTAATCGGTTTACATATTTTTGAAAATATTAAAAATAATTAAAATACAAAATATAATTAATATTTTATTTATCTTTATGAAAAAACAACATCGAATAAATATTTATTAATTAAATTATATTATTAATTTTTTAAAAATTATTTTAAAGATATTTTCTATTTTTTGAGGTAAGATCCTCATCTCTTACGAGGTAAGAATTATAAATAAATTTTTTTTTTTAATAAGAACAATCTTAAAATTGGACTCTATTAATAAATTACTTCGAAGTTACAGAGCTATCACCTTCTCAACACCTTATTTGTAAGATTATTAATTTTTTAATTATCACAAAAATTATTTTCAAAAAAATTAAAAATGAGTAATGAGTCAGAACAAGTGGAACCAGCATTAAATTTATTTGAAAAGGCAATGTGATGCCCTTCTCCTTCAGCAGGACGCCGACAGTCATCAGTAGGGTTCAACGCGTATGTCCTTTGCAACCAATGTGCTTTTCCTTCATCAAAGGCTTCCCGATTCTGGCTTGGGAAAATTGTCCCCTTTTTTCTTTTCTAAAACCTCCTCCCACTGCTATCGGTTAACATCTGCACGCGTTTGCAATTGGCGGATATGCCCAAATGAGTAATTGTCTCCTTCATTCTGATTCGGAGGTCGTAGGTGATAAGTGAGCTAGTTCGAGGTGCCTACGTCTCTGCAAATTATGTGCAGAGGGGCCCTTACGGCGAAAATTTATTCTCAGTAATCTTTTTACTTAAAGTGAGAGAGTATTTAGATTCAATGAATTCCCCTCATAATCTTAATTATTACATTCTATAGAATAAGAATTTTGCAAGAATAAAATTTTAAAAATAATAAAACTCGTCCTTATAAGGAAAGCCTAATGATAATCTCATCTCATTATCTATTTTAAATAAAAACAAGTTATACAAAGAAAAATATTTCGCTTACGACATTTTGAACTGTTTTTTTTAAAAAAAATTAAATAAATAAAATAAAAATTATGAATAAAATAATAAATATAAAAGTGTAAAAATAAAAATATTGTAATACAAATATTCCTTTGAGAAAGTCAAAAGCAAGTTTCTTCACTTCGGCTGCAGCTCATTAACGGAGGAGGAAAACTTCTGAAGATTTGAGACAGATTGGCATGAAGATCTCTAGAGATGCTGGAGTTTTGAGCAGAATACAAAATTAATACCTCTTTCATCTTATGTAAGGTGCAGCCATCTCTATCTTCTGGGCAAAAAATCGGAAAGATTTACATAAAATATATATGAAATAAAGAAATGGTTCCAAGGACAAAACGAACAATAAAATATCATATTAGGAAATTCTACACAGGTTTACAAGGAGAAGCACCCAACAAGAAACGATAGATTTCTAGGGAAGATACGAACAACAGAATACTCTATTAAAATTCCACACAACACTAATTTCTAGCAGATTTCCCCAGAAGCACTTGACAAACCAAGTTATCCAAATTCACGAATGAAGATCCATCTGGGCCAGAAGCAGCGCTTTTGGCCAATTCCTTCCATTCTAAGGCCTTCTTCTTCATTTCTTTGCCCTTTGGCCGCTCCATCAGTTCCCTCACAAGCATCTCAACTCTGTCCCTCTTAACATCACCTTCTATCTCCATCCCTATCTCCCATTCTTTCCGACAGAACCTACAATTGGTTTGTTGCTCGGCGAAGAATGGCCAGCATATCATGGGCACTCCACCGCACACGCTTTCAATTGTTGAATTCCAACCACTGTGTGTCAAGAACCCCACAATTGCTGGGTGGGCTAGCACCTGCTCTTGAGGACACCAACTTGATAAAAGCCCTCTGTTTTTGGTCTCTGCTACAAACTCTGGAGGAACAACTGCACTGTCCCCTACAACAAGATCCGGTCTAATAACCCACAAGAATGTTTGGTTACTGTTAGCAAGTCCCCAAGCAAACTCTATTAGTTGGTCACTTGTCATCACCGTGATGCTTCCAAAATTCACGTAAACTACAGTGTTTGGTTGCTTAGCATCAAGCCATTCCAGACACTCCGGCTCTTCCTTCCAGAGGTTCGACCCAATCGATGTTAAGTCTTTGTCTGAAACTTGATTTAAGAGCAAGTTCAAGGGACCGATGGAGTAAACCGGAGGCAAAATGGACGAAAGAGCGTCCAAAACATCGTGCTCTAAGGCATCAAACGTGTTCAAAATGATTGCAGAAGCTTTCTGAGCTCTCTCGCATTCCCCTTGTATAAAATCCAGCATAAGATCATCCGGATCAGTGGTTCTGATGAAGCTGGGGATATCCTTGAGGCGAATTTCTTTGATGCCAGGAATCCAATCTATGACATTCTCCAAATACCCATTTGTCACGTAACTCGAGTCTGCATGTCAAACACATAACAAAGTAAAATTAGTATCAGTGATGTTCCGTCGCAATAAAGAATCCAAAGTTCAATGAACTCGAAGTTAAAATACCCAAAAGAAAAATGTATTTACCTTTGAGGGGTGTCAATCCGTTGTCGATGAGATGGCGATATTGAACATAGCAAAGGAATCCACAGGCACTTGTAGTCCAGAAAAGGACCTCAGGGATATCCAGTTCTTTGGCAGCATCGAGAGTGAAACTCATGACACCGTCAGAGACTATACAAGTCACAGGAGGAACATCTGCAGTGCTGTTGAGTTTGGAAAGAAGGTTTCTCAAGTGAGGTAAACAGGTTTTTCTGGTGGACTCACAGAGGGAAGGAATATCCTGTGTGGCATCCACATGGGACTCGGGGAGACCATCAGGGATGGTTTCAAAACGAAAAGAATGGAGGCCATTGAGGGAATCTGGGCCCCGTGATTTAAGAAGGCGTCTATGGTTGAACTCTGTGTTAATAAAAGTGATGTGAAAACCTCTGAAATGGAGAAGCTTAGCTAGTTTGAGCATTGGGTTGATGTGACCTTGTGCTGGGTATGGAATGCACACAGCATGAGGCTTCTCCTTATTCCCCGGAGAACCCATTTTGCAATTTGTTTCTTTTGCTCTCTTGAAAGAAGATAGGTATGGTTGCTGCGAGTATAGCAAGGCGGGTTATATATGGTAGAGAGGCCACCAAAATGAATGGATCGCGTATTTGACCTTCTTTGTTTTTTTTTTTTTTTTTTCCAGGGAATTACAAACTAACACTTCGGGGATGAGACACCCAGCCATAGGTCCCCTAATCCAATCAACAGACAGTTCTTTGGGGGTTTTCCTGAAGACATGAACGCCAATTTCTAAGGAAAGGAATTGATAAAGCACGCTGGCAGTCCAAATGTCAAACATGGAAACGCCGCCCGCATGCTTTTACTAAGCCGGTTCTGCCATCGTTCCCACTACCGACAACTTTTTTTATTTAATTTTTATTTTTGTAATATATAATTTTAAATTTATATTATTTTTCTAATTTAATTTTATTTAATCTTTAAAAATTTTTAATTATTAAAATTTATTTATTAAACTATAATATTCAAAAAATTAACAAATAAATTAAATAAAAATAAATAAAATATTATTTTCTTAAATTAGATGTTAAAATTAATATATTAAAATATAAAATTCAATATATCTAAAACACATACTATTAAACGCAAATATTTTGTAATAAGGATCTTATAAAAATATCTTTTTCAATTACTCTTGCTGACCAACTAGAATTTGGCAGTAGATTGGACAAACGCTAGTTATTTTTTATTAATTTTATTTTTTGGTACAGTTATTAGTTTTATTTTTTAATCTTATCTTTATCTTTCTCCATAGTATAATTACCTTTACACCCCAAAGTTAGGGATTATCATAAGTGTCAGTGTGAACTGAGAATATATAGATACATTGTATTTACGCTCCATAAAAAGATAAATTTATAATAATATATTTTAAATGTGAAATATACTGTTATAATGTTTGTTTTTTTGAAACGATGACGTATTCTAAAATTAAGGATATAACTTTAACAAAGCTCGTGTGAACTCCGGCGCCGATGTTCAAGCATGTAGTCAACTAAATGCAATGACCATCACTGGTGTCGGCATGTAAGGAAAGACTTAGAGACCCCCAAACAATGGGAATTAATTGTAAAAGAAAATTTATGACCCTTCTAATAAATGAATTATTAAAAATATTTTTATATTTCATAATTTAATAAGTAAATTTTAATAAATTATTAATTTAAATTTTTTAAATAAGTGTTTATAAAATTTAATTTATAAATATAATATCACAAATCACAAAAACTCAAAACATTTATAAGATACGATAAGGCTTGTGTTAGAAAAGGTGTACTGACACTACCATCAACTTGCCCATGTGTCAATCAATTTCCAATAACTCAAAAATTAAACAATTTATTAAGAGACTTTTATTGCAAGATAATTTTTATTTGAAGTTTATAATATGAGCAGTAAGTTTACAGATTTATGAAATTTTATATTTTAATTTGTAAAATTTAATAATATAAATTATATATTTTAAAAAATAAATAAAATTATGATAATAAAAAACTTTTTATTAAGATATCTTTATTTATACTTAATATAAAATTGAAAATAAGTAAAATTATTTTTAACTAAAATATCTTTTTTAAAAATTTTATTATCAGAATATCATTTTATTAATATTCACATTATCTTTTAAATAATAACATTATTAAAAATTAAACTCAAATTTATTACGTTGTTCTTATTATAAATTATATGTTCCATTAGGAAATAAATTCAAATATAAATATTTAAATTTAAAATCTTCTTAAATATTAAGTATCACATCAATTATTTTAATAAAAAAATTACAAAAAGTATTATTAAGAAAGGTGTATTCTTAACATATTTTCGTCACTCATCTAAATGTTATTTATATTTTATATTAAAATTTAAAAATTTAATATGTTCATTTTAATATTTATTATTTTATGAAATAATTAATATGATATTAATTGCCTTCATTAAATAATATGTAAATTTTGTTTTTATTGAAAATTAAATTATATTTTATAAATTTCAGTATTTATTTTCTACTAAATATTTGAAATAATAATAAATAATTTCTTTAAAAATGAATTCATATATTTTTAGTATTTATTTTTTCAAATTCATATGCATCCATCCTATATATATATATATATATATATATATATATGTATAAAGCCTAATGTATAAAACTTTTGTGATATTTAGAAGGCCCACGATAATGGGAAGTTGATCGTTTGTTATGAGTGCTGTTATTTGCGTAAAAATTATTATAGTTGTGGATAATTTGTTATTAATTTTATTAAATTTATAAATTAAATTATAAATTTTAACTAATAGTGATACATTGTAAATGCCTTAAACATTGACCCATTTATACTCGGCTTTGGGCCTTTTTTGCATGTTCTGCTATTTTCTTTTATTAATTTTGTAATTTTTAAAAAATATCACACTCTCACTTATTCTTCACATATCATTGTTTATGAAATTAAATTTCTTAAACTTTTTATTTTTAAATTTTAATACTTTTTTTCATTTTGTATAAATATAAAAATTTTAAATTTTATTTTATTCTATAACTAACTTTTTTACCATTTTGATTTTATCTTTATTTTTTAATCACGAATAACTTTTCAAAAGATCACAGTCCCACAGTTACCAATAACAGAAAAACCCAACCCCTTTGTAAGAGTTTACTACGCCGTCACCACCCATTTCATGATAATACTAAACAAAGTAAAAAACCCAAAAGGAATATTTAGAAGGCCAACGCGGGGACCCGGAACTTTTTGGAATGGTTGTTTAGTATACCATGAATTTCTTATATTTAAATTTTTTTTATTTTTTATTATTTAAATAATTTTTATTTTTATAATTTAAAATATAAATATAAAAATATATATATATATATATATATTTTTTACTTCATTCTCTTTTACTCTCACACTTAAAAGTCACCTGTTCTTACGGATCCTTATCCGCATTTCTTAACATGGCTAAACAAACTAAAACCCCAACAGAAAAGGTATCCAAAGTGACTGTCCTTTAGAAGGCTAGGCTGCATGATTTAGTTACGCCTAATACTCTTATCATTATCGTTTGATTGAACAAAAAAAATCTTTAATTATAAGACGGCTAGATCTGTGCATGTGGCAAACGTGTCACCGTTTTTACAGCCAGGTGGGAAGTTGAATGCCTTTTTTTTATAAATAACTGTCGAGTTTTTTATTTGTCTTTCTTAATTTTGATTTTTTAAATTAAAATAATATTAATTATTTTTTTTATAAATTTTACTTCTATTAAAATTATTATCTTTAATAAATACTTAATTAATTAAATATTTTTATAAAAATATTTTATAGAGATAAATAAATATTTTATTACTCTTAAAATCATGTCATAATTTTTTCATTATATATTTATTAAATTCAAAATATTTCTTAATTAATAATAAATTTTTTTAAATATAAAAATTATTAAAAAAAATTTTATTTCTTTTAATAAAATTTTTTAAATAACAAATATTATGAACGAAATAATAAAAAATTAACTCAATGGCACAACTACCTATGCTTTTCTATAGTGGTCCAGTTGCTTGGGATTTGACTTTTCTTATTATTTTATTTTTATTTTTTATAATATAAAATTTAGATAATTAAATTTTATAATTTAAATTATAAAATTAAATAAATTTAAAATATCAAATTTTTTTTTAATGCATCATGAAAATGAAACTATGAGATAGGAGTGGGAATGGAGAAGTTGACTACTGACCTCTACCAAGGGAACCATTAAATATAAATTTAAATCAAATTTGTGAAATTCATTCCCCGTTGTATGTGATAGGCGGTTCTCACTTTTCATTTCTTGCGCTACACCTAATATCTTAATCCCTGTGAATGCGGATCCCATCTGAATCCCTTTGACATTTTATTTACTCTTAAGTCATTTAATTTAATTTACTACACTTGAAGGAGTTTAACTTTTCAGATATTAGCCAGTTTTTTTTTTTTCTTTTGATAATTAAATTTTAGCAAGTTTGATTATGCCTTCACGTGCACATAAAAAAGCTTTATTGAATAAAGGGTTTTTTATTCATATAAATTAAAATTTATAAAAAATCATTTACAATAATTTTATTAAATTTTATTAATTAAATTATAAAATATATCAAAATTTAATAATTTATATTAATATTTATAGACTGTTTAATTAAAATTTCATCACCACAATAATAAATAAGAATGTCAATTCTCATTATATAATTTGTAAAATTAAAAATATTTAAATTTTATAAAATAAAAATAATATAAACTTATTGAAACTGTTCAAAAAGAATGATTATTTCAAAATAATTAAAAAAAAAAACTCACCAAGTGATGGGCCTTCAAGGCGTACTTATTACAGAAGATATGCATATCTTTTAATATCTTTATGGTTTATAACAGTAAAATCTTGTTTTCAATGCTTGATTCAAGATATACTGACAGGTCATAAATTTGGCTTCAGGGGTCGTGCAACGCTGTCCCTTCGGGGACATCCGATAAGAAAGATCGTGCAACGCTATCTCTTAGGATTCATCTTGTATTATTTTTCTGTATCACTTATCCCATAGGCTCATCAAAATTTTTTAATAATAAGGTAAGGGAAAGCGAGTAAAATCATAATGTGACGTGTCATGTCAGAAAAGTAGCACAAGTTTCAACTTCGTTGCCCCTAATTGTCGCATTTAAGTCAGTTGTCTACTTATTGACTTATTGAAGGGAGGGAAGTTTTGAATTCTGCTTGTCCCTTGGACATGCTTTGGAAGAATGATAGATAAGCTCGGTTCACATTGTAAGATAGAAAATTTTAAAAAATATAAGAAAAAATTATATGTAGAGAGTGTAAAATTATATTATACATTTAACAGTACTCTATACATTGTAGTAAGGGAAATGACTTTCATTTTGTACAATATATGACATTTTAGGTAGAGTTGTGAAATGACCTTGACAGCTGTAAAATAACCTTGCTTGTGTTAAAAAAAGTTTACATTTTTTGGCTAAAAAAAATGACTTTCTTATGATTATATGGATTGGTTTTGAATCTAAAGAACATATATATATAATTATTAATAAGTAAATTTTTAAATTACAAAATTATATTAAAATATGTATTAATTATATATATGTTTAAAAAGATATTTTGAATATAAATAATTAAGAATGGTTAAAAAATTTATGCAATTTCAGACCAATTCAATTTGGGTCAAATCAGATCAATATGGATCAGGCTCATTTAATCTTGGACAAAAGAAGTCAATTTTTTTTAACATAGCCTTCATTTTTTTAGAATAATTTTGAGATGACCCAACCGTTCAGATTAAGATTAATAGCTTTAATTTGAAGAAAAGAAAATTAATCACACTATTTATATAAATTAAATTTTATTAAATATTTATTTAAATAATTAGGACCAATAAATTTATTATATTACATAAATTAAATTAAGAGGCATAACAGATTAATATATAATTGGTGATATTTTGGAGAAAAGAAAATCAATCATACTACTCATGTCAATCAAAATTTATTAAATATTTATTTAAAAATTTAAATTATTAAATTAATTAAATTTTATAAATTAAATTATAAAATTTAATAAATTAATATGTCACGTATTTATGAGTGTTTAATACAAACAATTTGATAGGAGTTAAAGTTTCCAAAGAAAAGATACAACCCATATGGAATGTTTTACTTGACTTCAATTAATTGAAGTATCCGTACGAAACGGTTAGCATACATAGAGGCCAAAGTGTTGCTACCTTTGAGTAACTGTTTGATGACAATTTTTTGTGAAACGCTTATTTTTATTATTAAATCTATTTTTATTTAATAATTATTATTTTAGCTTTAAACAAAATTAATAATTTTATTAAAGACTGAATATTATTGAAAAATACTCAGTCTCTTAAAAAATAAAAAATAGTAAACCAAAACACATGATGCCAGGTTTAATTTTTTTGTAAGAAATGAATCTAGACTGAATTTTCCAAATTTGTATCCATATTACTGAAACAGCCTTTTGGTACTTAGTGTATGTATTCTGAAGTAGTCGGATCGGGTCCGGCCCGATTCCGTACATGTGAACTTCAATTGAATGAGACACGAACGCAAGCGAAGTAAGTAATATGGGAAGACTTACTAGTTGCAGGAAAGTGGAAGGGCACTCCGGTTGTAGGCCCAAAACAAATAGAAAGATGTCCCAAAGGCATCATTGCCCAGCCCATTGGCATATAACCTTTCCCTAGTCCCGCCCGACGACATAGAGTCGCGGCTTTTTTATTGAACAAGTAGACCCCAAAAAAAATATTTTATTTTAATAAGAAGTTATAGAATCACACCTTTCCTTATATTTGCCTTGTTATTTTTATTAATGAAATTTTATTATTAAATATTTAATACTGATAATGATTATATTAAATTTAATTAAATATTTAATAAGAATAATTTTTTTATAAAAATAAAATTGAAAAATAATTGACATTGTTTTAATTTTGAGAAATAATAATTAATAAGATAAAAAAAGACATTAAGAATTTAGAAAGTAAGTTAAAAAAAATTAATAAGTTGATGATAATTTAGAAGAAACTAACGTGTAAAAGTAAACTTTTTTAGATTATATCTCATATTTTGAAGAGAATGTATATTCCTCTTCCAAATATCATTTCTCATTAAAAATTGAAGAGAAATGTTAAATTTGTAAAGTAATATAGTATTTTTAGTGTACAATATTATATAAGTTAATGATAATTTTATAATTTTATTCATTCTTAAAAATAGAATATATTTACTTATATAAAAAAACGTAGCCTTTATAAGTTCAACATTTCTCAAAATGAATGCGTTTGCAATCGGTACATGATCGTCTCCACGATCTCCTTGATTATGATTCGAAGAGGTAATAGACCCGTAGTAGACAGATGAGCAGTTAGAGGTGCCAGTAACTATAAATTATCCATATGTACAGAGAGGTCCTTAAATCTAATCATAAAAAGCAAATTATATAAAAAAAATTAATAGTATAACAGAAATTAGTATAAAAAATGTATAATTTTTCATAATTTAATAATAATTTTATAAACATTTGAATTATTAAAATTAAATATAAATTTTTTTAGTGATAAATTAAATATAAAACTTGATTATCTGAGAGCGTATATTAAATGTACCGGATACTGTTTTTTATATAAAATTAATATTATTTTTATATGAAAATTAGAAATAATATTATATTTATATATTTATATTTATAATTATTATAATAATTATTTATTTTTTAATTTTATCCATATCAACATTGTATAACATTACTCAAATATTACCTTTATATGCTTATATACTCTTCTTAAAAATATGATTTTTAGTTAGCAACTGACTGCGTACAGAGAATTATTAGAATTACATTTTTATGTTTTAGTACATTATATAAATATTAATTTAAAATTAATTTAAAATAAATTATAAAATTTTATATAATTTAAAATTAATATCAAATTAATATTTAAATAAATAAATAAATATATATATATATCTATAACAACGTAAACCGAACGTTACTTTGTAATTGGTGCATTACCGTCTCCTTAATTACGATTCGGACATTTCATAGACTCATAGGTGATAGGTGAAGCCAGTTTGAGGCGGCAGTGACTGTAAATTGTCCTTAAGTGCAGCATACAATGATGGTGTTTACATTTTTTATTTAATAAAACTATGTCTATATTTTTATTAAAATTTATTTTTATACTTCAATTAAAAAATATTTTTAATATTTATCAATTTAAATTTAAAATTTAAAATTTAAAATACTCAATATTAAATATCTTTATAATATTATAAATTTTCTATGCAGATGTTTGTAAAGTATCATCTTTAAATTAAAATCAAATTTCATAAATATCACTTTGATAAAGTCAAAACCATTTCTTTACTTTGGCCGCTGGATATTAACGAAGAAGGAGGAGAACTTTTGAAATTTTAGACAGATGGGGAGGATTTGGATTTTTGAATATTTTATTAATTTTTATCTTTACTTTTTAATTTTATATATTTTTAAGAGCTTTTTAATCCGAAATGAACATCTCTGAACGTTGAGACATCATCCCCATCTTCTAGGCCATAGATCCCAGAAAGATTTGCATAAAATATATGACATTAACGAACCACCAACAATTAATAAAGTATTATATTAAAAAACTCCACACTAAGTTGGCAAGGAGAAGCCCGTAACGACAGATTCATCCTGATCTAATTCCTAGCAGATTTCCTCACAAGCACCTGCCGAACCAAATTATCCAAATTCAAGAATGAAGATCCATCTGGGCCAGAAGCAGCGCTTGTGGCCAATTCCTTCCATTCTAATGCTTTCTTCTTCATTTCTTTGCCCTTTGGTCGCTCCATCAGCTCCCTCACAAGCATCTCAACTCTGTCCCTCTTAACATCACCTTCTATCTCCATCCCTATCTCCCATTCTTTCTGACAGAACCTACAATTGGTTTGTTGTTCGGCAAAGAATGGCCAGCATATCATGGGCACTCCACCGCACAAGCTTTCAATTGTTGAATTCCAACCACTGTGTGTCAAGAATCCCCCAATTGCTGGGTGGGCAAGCACTTGCTCTTGAGGACACCAACTTGATAAAAGCCCTCTGTTTTTTATCTCTGCTACAAACTCTGGAGGGAGAACTGCACTGTCCCCTGCAACAAGATCCGGTCTAGTAACCCACAAGAAAGTTTGGTTGCTGTTAGCAAGTCCCCAAGCAAACTCTATTAGTTGGTCACTTGTCACAACTGTGATGCTTCCAAAATTCACGTAAACTACGGTATCTGGTTGCTTGGCGTCAAGCCATTCCAAGCACTTTGGCTCTTCCTTCCAGAGGTTCGACCCAAGTGATTTTAAGTCCTTGTCTGAAACTTGATTTAAGAGCAAATTCAAGGGACCAATGGAGTAAATAGGAGGCAAAATGGACGAAAGAGCGTCCAAAACATCGTGCTCTAGGGCATCAAACGTGTTCAAAATGATTGCAGAAGCTTTCTGAGCTCTCTCGCATTCCCCTTGCAAAAAATCCAGCATAAAATCATCTGGATCAGTGGTTCTGATGAAGCTGGGGATATCCTTGAGGCGAATTTCTTTGATGCCAGGTATCCAATCTATGACATTCTCCAAATACCCGTTTGTCACATAACTCGAGTCTGCATGCCAAACAAATAACAATGTACAAGTAGTAGTATCATTTGGGTGCCGTCACAATGAAGAATCCAAAGTTGAAATGAACTGAGCGTGGAAATACACAAAAGAAGATCACTTTCTCAATTTACCTCTGAGGGGTGTCAATCCCTTCTCGATGAGATGGCGATATTGAACATAGCAAAGGAATCCACAGGCACTTGTAGTCCAGAAAAGGACCTCAGGGATATCCAGTTCTTTGGCAGTGTCAAGAGTGAAACTCATGACACCGTCAGAGACTATACAAGTCACAGGAGGAACATCTGCAGTGCTTTTGAGTTTGGAAAGAAGGTTTCTGAAGTGAGGTAAGCAGGTTTTTCTGGTGGACTCACAAAGGGAAGGAATATCCTGTGTGGCGTCCACGTGGGAGTCGGGGAGACCATCAGGGATGGTTTCAAAACGAAAAGAAGGGAGGCCATTGAGGGAATCCGGGCCTCGTGATTGAAGAAGGCGTTTGTGGTTGAACTCTGTGTTGACAAAGGTGATGTGAAAACCTCTGAAATGGAGAAGCTTAGCTAGTTTGAGCATTGGATTGATATGGCCTTGTGCTGGGTATGGTATGCACACGGCATGGGGCTTCTCTATATTCACCGAAGAACCCATTTTGCAATTTGTTTCTGTCGCTCTCTGGAACTAAGATGAGTTGAAGAAGATGGGATGGTTGCTGCGAGCATAGCAAGGTGGATTATATAGTGTAGTGAGGCGGTGTCAAGTTTCAAAATGAACGTAGCTAAGCCACTTTTTATTACACTACGCGTGCCCCTGCTGCGTCTGTTTCTGACCAATTGGAATTGGCGGTAAATTTTAACTAACGCTGGTTGTGACACCAGATTCGCCGCCAGCTTAAGGCTTTGAACCTTTATTAGTTATAAGCAACAATTTTAGGACGCCATGTAGATAAACAGTGAGTTTACTAGTTTGTGAAATTATGATGATAATTTTCCTCCCAAGAATTGTTAACAAATGAATGCAAGGTTTATTATTTTTTATTCTTTTAAGGTATCTTTATATGTTTGAGATTTATACAAAATCATACCTACCACTCACGTTTAAAAAGATTCAAATAAGTTTATCCAATGTGCATCTCTCCAAGAGCTAACATATAGAAACCACACTTTTAAGCGACATGCGTGCACGTGATTTTGTTTGGGTATAATTGGCATAATCTGTTGTGTGTCAATTTATTGGTTTATTTATGATGGAGGCAATTGGTTTCCAAGTGGGACAGTTTTGGTGTCGATGCAGTGGGAATGGGAGACCTAAGTCATCACCTTTTTAAGGAAAATCCAGATCCTCCTTTTTGGAATATATAGTTAATGAAAACACGCATTTCCGAACAAAACTAACCAAACTAAAATCCTAACGAGAAGTCAAGAACATTGTTCAAATTAGCAGATTTGATTATTTAAAATGAGTGATATATTTATTTTGTAAAGTATTATTAATGAAAAATTAGTTATGAAAATTATTATAAAACATAAATAAATAAAAATTAATTCATAAATAAGAAATAATTTATATAGTTATTCTTTGTTAATAATTTTTATTTATATTTTGTAAAATAAAATACACTGACTACTTTAGAAAAATTCAATCTTAAATAAACAATCATGGATAAGGCTAGGCTGTACCATTAAACTATGCCTGATACTATTATTATCGTGGTTTGAATAAAATAAAAGAGCATGATTATATTTAAATTTTAAAATTATTAAGTTTATTAAATTTATATATCAAATTTTCAGTTGAAAAAAAAAAATAAATTTATTTTAATTTTATGATAATTTTATAATAATAAACTTTTTGTGGCACAATTTTTTGAAAAAAAAAATCTTAATTGAATTACGTATGTGTTTTTCAAAGGCTTAACGTGTATGTGTTCTACACAACATCAGCATCATCATCTAGAATTATAATTTACAACATCCCATGTAAACAAAATTGCTTCAAAATTATTATAAGAATTATAATTATAATAAATTGTACATCTTATGAGCTTAACACCCACTTGTTTGCACACAAGGCCAAACATAAAATATGCCAAAACATTGGATCGTTTTATAAATAACAAATAAAATAATAAAAAATATATATCAGCCACAAGGGCTTAAAGTATTACATTAATTTTAAAAACAATTTTGTAAATAGATTATTGGGTCGAAATTAATTTCAATGTAGTCAAGTAAATATAATGAGCGTCACGGGTGTCAGCATGTAAAGAAAAGACTCACTGAAATATACATAAAATTTTGTATCTGAAAATTAATGGAGCTTATGATATTTAGACGGCCTCACAATAAGGGGAACTCGATCGTGTCAATTTATTGGTTTATTTAAGATAGAGGCAATTGTTTTCCAATTTGGGACAGTTTAGGTGTCGATGCAATGGGAATGGGAACCGCAACGCATCCTGTTCTTAAGGAAAATCCACATCCTCCTTTTTGGAATATATAGTTTCCGAAGACACGCATTTCCTAACAAAACTAACCAACTAAAAGCTCAAAAAAGTAACATTATCTAAACTGGCGGATTTTGAATGTTTTAAGTGACGGGTATATTTTATTTTATAAATTATTATTAATAAAAAAATTAATTGTAAAAATTATATAAATTTTAAATAATTATATAATAATTTATAAATTTGAGATAATTTTTTTATTATTGTATGAATTGGTTTTGAATTTAAAATAAACACATATTTAATTATATATAAATATAAATATAAAAATTTTAAAGTTATGTTAAGGTGTGTATATCAATTATTTATGTATTTAAAAAAATTTTAAATATAAATAATTAAGAGTGATTAAAATATTTATGCAGTCTCAAATCAACTCAATTTGGGCCAAATATGATTTTGGACCAATATGAGTTAAGCCAATCATATCCTGGACAAAAAATAAGATTGTTGGGGCCAAAGCTTTTTAACATAATCATCTTTTTAGTTTAGTTTCGGAATGGTTCGAACAGTTTGGCTTAAAAATGATAGATTTAATTTAAGAAAAAGAAAATTAATCATGCTGTCTACACAAAGCGAATTTTATTAAATATTTATTTATAAATATTTTAAATATTAAATTTATTAAATCACAATAAATTAAATTATGAAACATAACAAATTAACATGTCAAAGTCATTTTTCATGCAATTGATTATATTTTTGAAAAAAGAAAATCAATTATACCATTTTTATAAATCAGATATTACTAAATAATTATTTAAAGATATATCTTATTAAATTATAAAATTTAATGAATTAATTTGTCATAAATACAAACAATTTGATAGGAGTTAAATTTTCCAAGAAAAGATACAACCCAAATGGAATGATTTAATCGACTTCAATTAACTGAAATGTCGATGCCAAATGGTTGTCACATATAGGCCCAACTTGGTGCTACCTTTGAGTGACTGGTTGGTGACAACTGAAAAGCTTATTTTTATTTTAATAATACTATTTGAGCTTTAAACATAATTAATAAATTTATTAAAAACTCAATGTTATTGAGAAATATCCAATCTTTTAAAAAATAAAAATAATAAATAATAAACGAAAACACATGATGCCAGGTTTAATTTTTTTATAACGAATGAATCTAAACTGAATTTTTAAAAATTTGTATACATGTTAGCTGAAACAGCCTTTTAGTATCTAGCATATGGATTTTGAAGCAGTCTGGTCTGGCCTGATTCTCTTGGCGCTGATGTCAACTTCAACAGAATTAGATACGATTTCAATATGATTATTATAACTCATCTCATTCCTAAGAGAGTTGACAGTAAGAGATGGAATCCTGGCCCGATCAGTTATCACTGCCATTGCATCTTTCCAGATGCAACATAAAAAAATTCTGGCAAGTGTGTGTAAGAAAATTGAGAAATTGCGGTGAGATTTTTATTTGTGGGGATTCCAATGTAAAACGACAAGCTCACTTAATAGGTTGGGAGACTAATTTGTTTGCCCAAACAACTAGGTGGTCTTGGGGTTAAGAAGTTGGAGAGTATGAATCATGCCTTTTTACTAAAATTAGCTTGGGCATTTTTACAATCTCCTGATGCTTTGTGGGTTAAGGTTTTAAAGGCCAAATACAATAAAAGAATTTTAGATGATAGACAAATATGGGATAAAAATCCTGACTTACGCCTATGGAAGAATATGGCTAGGCTTTGGCCCATATTAATCAACAATCTAAGAGTGGAAGTTGGAGATGGCTTGTCAACTTTATGCTGCATAGATAATTGGTTGATGGATCACAACATTTTGCTTCCTCATTCTATTAAGGAGGTGGAATGTGATGAGTTGAGCAAAGTTGTTGCTGATTATGTTAATGATATGGAAGAATGGGATTTGGAGAGGCTTGGACAGTATCTTCAACCTATAATTATGCAGATGCTCAGAGCCACTCTTCCCCTTCAGGCTCAAGACTGTAAGGATGTTCTAGCGTGGGAAGAGTAAGAATGGGGTTTAGTGTACTGTGAAGCAAGCATACAAGTTTCTCATAGGAGCGAATGATGATATAAACCCATCCATCTGGGATAACTTATGGGGATGGAAAGGGCCTCCGAGAATAAGGGTTTTGATGTGGAAAATTCCTCATGGGAGGTTATTAACGAGGCATGTTACTGGATTATGGAACGGCTTATCGGTACTATGCCCTGTGTGCGATGAGGAAATTGAAACAGGGATCCATTCCCTTCGAGATTGTGTAACTGTTAAGACCATGTGGATGGCGCTATTACCAGAAAAGAAGAAAATCGAGTTCTTTATTGAAAGTATGATGGACAGGTCTATGTCTAATATAATTGATCACAGTCGTGTCGTTAACTTCTTTTCACGGAAAGATGTTTTCTTCGTTGCATGTTGGTTGGTTTGGAATTGGCAAAATAATACAATACATGCTGTTTATTTTAGAAGACCAGAGAACGCCTTGCGTAAGATACTCTGTTATACGTGGGAGGTAATGTACAGTTAAGTAAAGATCTTGTAGTTTTGGCCGTGTGGGATAATGGAGGTGAGTCGAGTGCATTGGCAGTCCCCTTCAGAAGGATGGGTTAAAATGAATACCGATGGAGCAGTTCAAAATCAGATGGGGATGCGGGTGTGGGGGAATAATTAGAGGGGTGCAAGGTTATGTATAAGTTTGGGTGGGTTTACGTATAAGGTTGGAAGGTGCACCCCTCCGGTAGCTGAGCTGTGGGGAATTTATATGGGTTTCAGGTTGCTCAGGATTTGGGTTATAGGAAAATAATTAGAGGTGGAAACAAATAGGAGTGCTGCAGATGGTCAATGCCCAAAGAGAGCCATGCAAGAGGGATATAAACTGGTGCAGCGCATTAAAAATCTGCTCACTAGAGATTAGATGATTAAGTTTACTCCTGTGTTGAGAGAAGGGAATAGCTGTGCTGATTATATGGCCAAGCGTGCTATATCAGAAAGGGAAGACGTCCATCTGCTTGATCAAGTTCCCGCAGTTTTTTTCAGTTATATTTAGCAGATATGATGGAGGTGATTAGATAATGTGAATTTTTTTTATAATACAAAAAAAATTATAGTATGAGAATTAAATTTAAAAAAAGAAAAGTAGCAAAATTGAATTCAATCACTTTAAATCAAGTTTAAATTCGGAGCCCCTGTATTTAGGTAAAGTCTGTTTTGTTTCTTCTCTTAGGCGTAACTGCCCTGTTAATGTAGCAAAAAAAAAAAAAAAACAGAATTGGCTACGAACGCGAGTAACCTCGAAATACTTACCAAGTTGCAGGAAAGTGGAAGGGCACTCTGGCTGTAGGCCCAAAAGAAATAGAAAGATGTCCAAAAGGCATTATTGTCCAGCCCATTGGGAAATATTACCTACCGCCAGGCTCCAGCCCCGGCCACTGAAATAGAGTCGCAACTTTTTTATGGAAGAAGTTGACCCCAACAAAATATTTTATTTTGAGAAGAGGATATAGAATCACACCTTTCCTGTTGTGTATTTTACTATTTGCATTAACAAAATTTTTTATTGTCTGATTAATAGAGATAGTAGAAATGATAAATTTAATTAGATATTTAACAAAAATAATAATTATGATAGAGATTAAATTAAAAAAATAAATAACATTTTAATTTTAAAATTGATAATTATAAAATAAAAAAATTTAACATAACAATTATTTTAAACCGACAAAATACTTTTAAAGTGACGATCATTTAAAAAAATAAAAAATGAGAGTAAACTTTTTCTTCAGAATATCTCATCCTCGACTTGTGCCGCCATAACAAATACATACGTATATATAACGTCAAAAGGGCTCACGCATGCCCTCTAGTTTCTGGAGTCAAATGGCAATCTATGAATATGAAATATAAAATAGTGGTATGTGCCGCCAGAATTGAAGACGTGCTAAATACAATTCAATTATTAGGTTATAAGTAATGTAAGAATTTAGAAATGTATACTCATTTTATTTTGGATAGCGGCAGATGACGGCAGATGTCGTTTCACATTATTAGGAAGTTATCCCACGTTATGTTGGTCGTATCCAACATTGCATTACAAAATATACTTGTTGTATTATATAAAAGGATATGACAGTAAGAGAATTTATACTAAAAAAAAAAAGAGAACGTAGGAGAATTCAATATCATGAGAATTGCTGTAGGCTGCTAAAATTGTCAATCTTCGCTATGCAATGAGGCAATTAGGGTAATCCATCTAATGCCTATTTAGTATAGTTGTCAATAAAAATTTATTTGAATAAAATTATAAAAAAATTATGCATATAAAATAAATTACTTCCCTTGATAAAGTCAATTGTATAGAAGAATATTCTTAAAAAGTGGAACTCCTGTCAGAATTGCTTCTAAATGTGCAATATTAATGTTAAAGAGTAAACTCATTCTGTTATCTTTATAAATTAATTAAATATTAATAAATATATATTTTAAAAAATATACCATTAATTTTGTTGAATATTACAAATTAAAAATATAAAATTCAATAAGTTTGGTAGTTGAACTAATTTCGTGAATATTCGGCCTCCCACATTTACTGTAGAGATAAGATGCTGAGTGCAAATTAAAAGTGTTTAAAGGGGGGGGGGGGGGGGGGATGGGTTAGGTTTCAAGATATTTAAGGCCCACCCTAACCAAATATTAATGGGTTATTTTGAGTTGGGGGTAAAATTTTTTAAAACCAAACCAACTATTTATTGATTAATTAGTTGGGCATCTAACCAATTTTTTAAGGCTGGAAACAACTAAAAAAAAGTCATTTTTAATTTTTCAAAATAAAATTACCTTTCAAATCGTAAATTATGTTAACTATAAAAAAAAAAGTAATGAATACTTAACAATATAACAGTTAATAAATGGAGAGTTATAATTTTATTGAAATAAAATTTAAATTGACATAATAATGTTTAATAAAAATTTAATTAAAAATCAAAGTTTCGAAGACTCATTTAAAAACATATTTTTTAAACTTAAAAAACCTAAATAATCTTTACTCTTCTAATTGTTTATATATTTTTGAAAGATATGAGAGTTAGTAAAATACTGAATATAAGTATTAATTTATTTATCTTCATGAAGAAAAGCATATGTATATGATATATCAATTAAAAATTAACAGTAAATTTAAAAACATTATTAATTATATTAAAATTTTTAAAATGTATCATTATTTTTCATATTATAAAATTACATGCAAATCAATAAAAATTTTAAATTTTTTAATAATTTTAACCTGAAATTTATTTCAAAAGATAATGTGATAGTTAGGGGTAAACTGTTAATGCCCTTCTCCTTCGGCAGGAAGCCGACAGCCATCCATCAGTAGGTTTCAACGCGTATGGCCTTCGTCCAACGTGCTTTTCCTCCTTTGAAAGATTTCTCTTCATACGGAAATTGAGTTTTTATAATTATAATTTTATTTTATTTCTATTATTAAAATTTTATATTATTAAAATTCTCATTTAATCTTTATCATTAAAAAGTAATCCTCATCCGATTAAAATATAAATTTTTTATGCGAAAAAAATTATTACTGGTTTTCCCGTGGAAATTTGTCCCCGTTCTCTCTTTTAAAGCCTCACTCAAACTGAGGCTATGAACAGACCGAACCACCCCAGGAGTGTTATTCAGTTCTTCTAGTCGATGTAGTGCCAGTCTCTTTTGAGCGTGAGGTTTTCTTCTAGCTGGTCCTCTTTGGCCCTCCACTTCTCCGAAAATTAAAAAAAAAAAAAAAATTCTCACTCACACTTCTATTGATCAAGACATTTGCACTCAGAGGCGTGCATAGTTTTCTTGAATTTAAATTTTTTATATTTATTTTCTATTATTATCCTATTACTTAATGTCCTCAAATTAAATTTTTGTTACACTCTTTTATAATAATAAAAAAATTTAATTCAAAATTTAATTAAAATTATTAAAAAATAATAATTTTGTATTATTGAGTATGGAAAGGATGTACACTCCCCTTGCAAATTTCATTTCCCATTAACAACTGAATGCGTTTGTAATCTCTACGTGATCGCTCCTTGATTATGATTCGGGCTGGTCATAGACTTATAGGAGATAGGGGAGCCGGTTTGAGGTGTTAGCATCTATAAAGCGAAGTAATAAATTCACGTAACTAACTATAACTAAAGACAAAACAACATTTAAAATTAAAACGCATCATTTGAATTTTAAATATTTTTTTTCTAATTAACGCTGTAGTTACGTAAAATTAACTCTCTTTACCTATAAATTATCTTTATGCGCAGAGAGATCCGTCAAAGTCTAATCATAATGTCATCTCACTGCTCATTTCTTTTTTTTTTAGTAGAATCTTATTCCTCATTTCAAGTAAAACAAAAAGTACAGAAGTATCAGTTTGACAAAGTCAAATCCTACTTTCTTTACTTTGGCTGCTGGACATTAACAGCAAACGAGCAAAACATTCAAGACGGAGGATTTTTCGAATTTTTATATTAAATTTTATTTTTATTTTTTAATTTTATGTCTTTCTCTTTTCCAATTTTATATCTTTCTCTACCACATTTTTAATCCGAAATGAACATGTCTGGACGTTTAGCCATCATACCCGCCTTCTGGACAAAATATCCCAGAAAGATTTGCATAAAATATATGAAATAAACGAACCACCAACAATTAATAATTGAAAAACTCCACGCTAAGGAGAAAAGCGTAACAACAGATTCATCCTGATCTATTTTTTGGCACATTTCCTCAGAAGCACTTGCCCAACCAAGTTATCGAAATTCAAGATTGAAGACCCGTCTGGGCCAGAAGCAGCGTTTTTGGCCAACTCCTTCCATTCTAAGGCTTTTTTCTTCATTTCTTTGCCCTTTGGCCCCTCCATCAACTCCCTTACAAGCATCTCAACTCTGTCCCTCTTAACATCACCTTCTATCTCCATCCCTATCTCCCATTCTTTCCGACAAAACCTACAATTGGTTTGCTGCTCGGCGAAAAATGGCCAGCATATCATGGGCACTCCACCGCACACGCTTTCAATTGTTGAATTCCAACCACTGTGTGTCAAGAACCCCCCAATTGCTGGGTGGGCTAGCACCTGCTCTTGAGGACACCAACTTGATAAAAGCCCTCTGTTTTTGGTCTCTGCTACAAACTCTGGAGGAAGAACTGCACTGTCCCCTGCAACAAGATCCGGTCTAATAACCCACAAGAAAGTTTGGTTGCTGTTAGCAAGTCCCCAAGCAAACTCTATTAGTTGGTCATTTGTCATCACTGTGATGCTTCCAAAATTCACGTAAACTACAGTGTTTGGTTGCTTAGCATCAAGCCATTCCAAACACTCTGTCTCTTCCTTCCAGAGGTTCGACCCAATCGATTTTAAGTCCTCGTCTGAAACTTGATTTAAGAGCAAGTTCAAGGGACCGATGGAGTAAACCGGAGGCAAAATGGACGAAAGAGCGTCCAAAACATCGTGCTCTAAGGCATCAAACGTGTTCAAAATGATTGCAGAAGCTTTCTGAGCTCTCTCGCATTCCCCTTGTACAAAATCCAGCATAAGATCATCTGGATCAGTGGTTCTGATGAAGCTGGGAATATCCTTGAGGCGAATTTCTTTGATGCCAGGTATCCAATCTATGACATTCTCCAAATGCCCGTTTGTCACATAACTCGAGTCTGCATGCCAAACACACATAACAAAGTACAATTAGTATCATTTGTGTGTCCTCACAATGAAGAATCCAAAGCTGAAACGAACTGAGCGTTGAAATACACAAAAGAAGATCAATTTATCAATTTACCTCTGAGGGGTGTTAATCCCTTCTCGATAAGATGGGGATATTGAACATAGCAAAGGAATCCACAGGCACTTGTAGTCCAGAACAGGACCTCAGGGATATCCAGTTCTTTGGCAGCGTCAAGAGTGAAACTCATGACACCGTCAGAGACTATACAACTCACAGGAGGAACATCTGCAGTGCTGTTGAGTTTGGAAAGAAGGTTTCTGAAGTGAGGTAAGCAGGTTTTTCTGGTGGACTCACAAAGGGAAGGAATATCCTGTGTGGCGTCCACGTGGGAGTCGGGGAGACCATCAGGGATGGTTTCAAAACGAAAAGAAGGGAGGCCATTGAGGGAATCCGGCCCTCGTGATTTAAGAAGGCGTTTGTGGTTGAACTCTGTGTTGACAAAGGTGATGTGAAAACCTCTGAAATGGAGAAGCTTAGCCAGTTTGAGCATTGGATTGATATGGCCTTGTGCTGGGTATGGTATGCACACGGCATGAGGCTTCTCTATATTCGCCAAAGAACCCATTTTGCAATTTGTTTCTCTTGCTCTCTGGAACTAAGATGTGTTTGTTGAAGAAGATGGGATGGTTGCTGCTAGTATGGCAAGGTGGATTATATAGGGTAGAGAGGCGGTGTCAAATTTCAAAATGGATGAATGGGGTATTTGGCCTTAATTGTTTTGAAAATATTAAAATAATGATAAAAGGAAGAAACTGCTAATCCGCTGGCAGTCAAAAAAAATGTCAAATGTTGAAACGCAGCCGGTAGCTAAGCCCGTTTTTATGGAAGATGATAAAGTCACGCATGGAACTATACATCCGTGGTCAGACAAAAGATTTACAAGAAAGAGGAAGAGATGAATGAGAATGTAAAAATCGTAAAAAAGAACAACATTGTCTACAAGATTATTATGTCGGTATCTTATTATTTTTTTATTACACTGACGTCATGCGTGCCCCTGCTGCATCTGTTGCTGCCACATTGGAATTGGCAGTAAATTTTGACTAACGTTAGCTGTCTGCCCAGATCCACCGAGAGCTTAAGGCTTTGATCCTTATTAGTTAAATGCAACAATTTTCGGACGCCGCGTTGTTAAACAGTGAGTTTACTACTTTGTCAAATTTTGGTTTTTTGGTACATTACTAGTTTGTCAAATTATGATGATAATTTTTCTTCTAAGAAATGTTGTAAAATGAATGCAAGGTTTATTTTAATATAAAGAAACCAAGTCGCGGCACTAGCGATGTTACCCAAAAACAATATTATAATTAAGGTATTGCTTGTTTCCTCGTGTTGTTGTCAGAGATGACGATCTTTTTAAGCGACATGCGTGCACGTGATTTTTATTTTGTAAAATATTGTTAATGAAAATATTAATAATAAAAGTTATTATAATAAATAAATAAATAAATAAATAATTTATAAATTTAAAATAATTTATATCATTAATTTATATTAATAATTATTTATTGATATTTTACTAAATAAAGTATTTCTTTTATTTTAAAAAATTTCAATCTTAAATTAGTAATTAATTAAAATATTAAATTATATAATTTTACAAAAAAATTATATCGTTACTTATTTAGGTATATTAATTTTGTATAATTAAAAATAAATAATAATTAAAATACAATATTTTGCTTACTATTTATTTTAAATTATATAAAATATATATCTAATCACGTAATTATACCACGGCTCTTTATTTGAGCCTATTACTCATATCATAGTGGTTTAAATAAAATAAAAAAGTGTAATTTTATTTAAATTGTTTGTGGGACAATTATTTTTTGAAAAAAAAAAAACTTAATTGCATCAGACGTCGACTGGTTCAATAAAAGTGGCAAAACTTGTCAACGTTTTCACGGCGGGGTGGCTAGTTGGATATTAAACGAATGATTCGACCACACAAATCCCAGTGCTTTTCTACAGTGGTCCAATTGATTGGGAGTTTTATTTTATCTGCATTTTAAAAAGTATCATTTGTATATATTTTTAAATTTTTTAACTAATTTTTAGACATATATATGTAATAAGTAAAGTTAAATACATATATTAACTTTTATTATTTATAATAAAAATATAAAAATTTTATATGCAATTTATATATAATTTTATATTCTTATTTTATTGTTTTTCTTTCCTATAAATTAATATTTTTTGAAGAGTCTACACGTCCGTAGCATTTTCATTTTGTTATTGACTTTTTCTCATTTCCCAATTGGGCCATTGGGGGGCCTGAATTCGCGTAAATATCTAGTACTTCATATCATCGCCGCTATTAAAGGTGGGCCCTGTGTTGGATTTGTATTCTTGAAAAAAAAAATCTCACAAAAACTCTTGTATTAAAATTTCATGCAATTTAAAATTGATTATAATATTTTTTTGGTTGGAGAAAAAAGTATTTAGAATGTTGTGATGGCATTGGTATGTAAGTTAATCTCACAATTATCCTCCTTATAACATTGCTCAAGAGTGAGCACCAGTGTGATGGGTGTAGTTTTCGTTAATTTGGGGAAAAAATGCCTATTTCAAAAGAATTATAACATCAGATGTAGCGGCGTGCCTTCCGGTTTTATAAATTCCCTTACATAAATGTAAATTCATTTTAATTTAAAATTAATAGTTTAAACTGTTATATAGAATAAGTTAATGAATAATAATTGTAAATTTAAAATATTTATGTTTTTTAATTTTATCATTAATTATTACTTATTTGTACTCTTGAAAAACCTTATATGAATTATGAGAAACGTAACAAGTCAAAAATTTGGATCTCTTGACCTTGGATGGTCGTGAAATGGTGATCTCTTAAGATTCATCTTGCATTACCTTTTTTTTATAAAATTTAATAATTTATATAATAAAAAATGAAGAAAAAAGTTAGTAAAATCCTAATGTAAAGTAATACTTCCAAGTTTCAACTTTGTTGCCCTTAATTGAAGGAGTCAGGTCAATTGCCTAATGATTGAAGTAAGGGAAGGAATGTTTTGAATTCTACTTGCCCTTTGGACACGCACTCTGGCAATGGAAAGGACTTTGTCTCGTGCAATTCGCTGTATTTCAGGGAAAATGAATCTCTTCTGTTATTTTCCCTTTCGTTTACAAATTTGTTGCTTCAAAGGGTGGCTAACGTATCCGCCTTAGCCACGATTAATAAGCTCATAATGATATTGCCAAAAATATTAACACGTGGAATCAAAATACTCTCACTTGCCAAATCATTTGAAGCGACTGCAATTTTCAAAGCCATCTTTCTGGAAAAATAAGCTCTTATTAAATGTCTCATAGTAAATACTTTCAATAAATATTTCATATAATTAAATTTATAAAGATAATAAATTTGTTAAATTTATAGTTTAGTGTGTGATAAATAAGTCAAGTTGTCATTTTATGCACACATATCAAGAGGGAAATAGATGTGCGGATTGGCTTCTTCATATGCAGTCGAAAATGAACAGAATTTATGTATATTCCCGTCTGTTCAACCAGATCTTTTGCAGTTGTTTCATGACGATGTTATAGGGCGTTGTTGCCCTCGGTCTATTCGTGTTATGTAGTTTGTTTGGGTGTTTAGCCCCTTTAAGTTACCCCCCCACCCAAAAACAACAAGTCAAGTTGTCACTCGGGTTGGGCAACTAGGCAATAGCAGCTGCCATTAGTGCCACGCGTAATAGGATCCGACCCCTCTCCATGCGCCCGACTTTAACACCCACATCTTGTGACGCCACAACGACGCCAGGCCAAACTTATTAGGGTTATGCATACTTCGCCTAATCCGATTTAACTCAGTTTAAATTGAGTAAAAAAATATGCAAGCTAGATTATGTCATGGGTAAAATTGAACGATTGTTCAGTTATAAATTTGAATTATTAAATTAATTAAATTTTATAAATTAAGTTGTAAGATCTTGTAAATTAATTATTTTTGTTATCCTTAAATATTTAGTATATGGATTCTGAAGTTGTCTGGCTGGCCTGATCTTGCTTATGTGAACTTCAATAGAGTCAGATACAAAGGCAAGTGAGTAATTTCGAAGTACTTAGTGGGTTGCAGGAAAGTGGAAGCGCACCCCAGTTGTAGGCCCAAAAGGAATGGAAAGATGAGCAAAAGTCATCACTGTCCAGCCGATAAGCCATGCTCCAAAACAGACATTGGTTAAGTTGGGCTGAAGCAAGGAAAAGACGACACAGAATGACGTTGCATATGGACGGGAAGCCTATATGTCAGACTAGATGGAGATAGGAATGAAAGAGGCCAACGTCCTTGACTGTTTTGGGTGCATCCTCTTCTGAACAAGTGGTGCTGTGACGTTTGATCTGTTACATTCATCAATTCCGGATTTATGCAGTGGACTAGTAGAGAGGTGACAGGGATTGGGTTTAAGATAAGATAGAATTTACAAAACCTCAATCTCTTTATTTTAATTGTTTTGATTATTATGAAATGGGTAGCATATATGGTGCCAAACGCCCATTTTCAAAACGTGATTGTAGGTGGTAGAATGAAGTTATGCGCTGTGTCTCTCAAACTGTGTTTGTCTTATAAAGTCCTTCCCGATAATTTTAAGATTATAGTACTTTTTTTTTGTATTTTGGGTAAAATATTCAAAAAATGTATATCTTTAGTATATTTTTATATTTTATAAAAACTTCATATATTACAAAATTATCTATATGAGATATTTTTACAAAGAGAATTAAAAAGATAAAAAAAGTTTTAATAAATTTACTATCCAACTAAAAATATGTTAACAATTTAAGTTTATATATAGTATATTTATAAAATAAAAAAAATTGTGTAAATTTTAAAAATAGAAAGAATTTTATGCAAGAAGTTTTAAATAAAAAAAAAAGTTAAAATAAATTACTGATTATAATATAAAAGAAGGTCCCAAAAATATAGAATTTTTTGTGTATATAACTAGTCAGTATTCATATCCAGTAGAAATAACAATTCACGAAGCAAAAGAGAGGCCATCTAATTCGCTCGATAAATCTCCAAGTCACATGTAATTGCACACTCACGGGGACCTCTCTGCGCACTGCTCAATGCCCTCTCGCGGACACAGAATACCCTTACAGAGGTGCATTGCACTTGCATAAATGAAAATTTATGTTATTTACATAAATTTAATTTTATTAAATATTACTTTAAAATTTTATATTATTAAACTGTATATTCTATAAATATATTATGAAATTTAATAAGTATTTAAGAAAAGTTTTTTGAAAAGTTGCTTTTTCCATAAATGAATTAGCAAAGTAGGACGTGGTCAAGGCGAGAAGCAGCACGCAAGGCTTCCCATTCCACTTTGGAGTGAAAGATATATTTTGGCATTTAATATAGATCCAGAAAGACGAACAGTTTTGCCCCCTCCTTTTTAATGTTTTTTTTTTTTAAAAAAAAGGAGAAACAGTGTTCGGGCTCAATCAAAAATAGCCGAACCATTGGGGTGAGAGAGGCTCGAACTCTCGACCTCAGGATGACTCAGAAGCTATGAGACCTACGCGCTAGCCAACTGCGCCACCACCCCGTTGGTGGCGGGGACACTCATATTGATTCTAACTAAATATGTGTACAATTATTCATCTAATTTGTGTAGTGACCTTAGTGGCAACTTCAGCGACAATCTGTGAAGTTGTTGGCCTCCAGACTGGGTGCGTGTTCCGCCCAAGCCCAACCTAGCTAGTACAACCTACATTAATTATTAGACATGCCTCAGTAACAGTTGACTACAATTTGCATTTAATTGTGACATTACTGGTGAGTTACTTTAATTTATATTTATATTACATATTAAAATGAAAATGAGTAAAAATATATTTTACTTAGAATATCTTTTAATTTTATTTTTAATATTTTAAAATTTATTAATTAAAAATTAATTTAATTTTCTTCTTAAGTATAAATTTTATTGACTTTAAATTTAGTTAATTATCTTTTTCTTAACTACATATTCTACATCTAATCTTCTTTTTAGCTATAAAATCTGTTTTTATTCTGTCCTTCCTAACAACAAATTCGTCAATTTGCGGAGAAGCGATAATGGGCATCAAGAGCCAAATGCAAACTCTTAGAGAAAACATCTTGGACGACACCATAGTTTTTCAGGGCGTAAGGCTTGGTTGAAGAACTAATTGGTAATCAATATCAATAGATGAATTGAGTATTAGTACATTTACAGTAGCGTACAATTTAGTCCAGTGAGGATATAATGAATGACAATGTTGGACATGGAGCCTTGGTATTATTGTTTTTCCACTGAATATGGAGATTTATGCATCGTGTGTTCACTGATGCACAAACAATGTCCGTTGGATGTTATTATTAAATTCTTTTCACTACTTAATTTTAAGTTGCAGTTTTGTTTTTTTTTTTTCTCTCTGCTAATTAGGTTATCCATAGCATCATGGCTCCATTATGTTTGTACAGGTACATATAGGACATGTTATCCCCTCCACAAAAACCTAGATCACGCTTTAAGGCACTTAGCTCTGTTAATTCACTAATCATACTAAAATAATATTTTTCTCTTAAAGTTATTTTTCAATGGGAATCTTCCTTTGTTCATAACTTAGTGGCAACCTACAAAGCAAGCCACAATATTTTAAAGAAATCTGCCTGGCTATTGCCTATTGCCCCTGATCAAAGGCAAAGTTCTGGACATGTGGGTTTATGGGGGGTTTTGAAAGCACGGCATGCAATATTTCTAATTAAATGGGTCTAAGCCACAGCTTCCCCACCTATATGTCCCAGCCCCCATATATCAACTCCCCTAATTAATTGCCACGGCAACATTCAAACGGAGAATATGCCCATTCGAGATTGACTCTCCCATGCATTAAGCTAAGCTTATAATGAACCCGGACAACTACCAGGTCTCTACGTTACAGACAAACAGAATCCCATAGGAATATATAAATCAGTCGAAGGCCTAGGTTCCTATGCACCTTAGACTTACAGAATGAACTGTCTAAGATTTGAAGTAATGCTGGGTTAGAGTCGTGGGACCTCGTTCTATTGTTAAATTTGCCCTGTCCACGTCCGCAAGAACAAGGCAACTCAATTGAGTGGCGAATACAGCACAAGAAGCGCTGCGGTGTCTTTTTGCGAATATCGGCAATTTTGAATTAATAATGATATTAGTAAAAAATAATTTTATATATAAATTATAAATATTCTCAATTTTTTTTTAAAAAAATTATCACATCACGTAAGAAGAGTATGAGCTCCTCATAGTGTGAGTATCGTTTATCGTTACGGACATTGTATATTAGTGGACTCGTCCAAGCAAGCAGTTCCTATATTTTGATTTGCCATTCACAAAATGAAAGTAATTTGTTTACTACTGAATATATAGTGCTTTGCCTCGTGAATCCAAGCTTTGTAATATTGTTTAAGTTAATAGTCTCGTGATTTTAGGTAATCATAGCACAATGTGCATATATAAAATATATCAAAGCTTAGCTTATAGACTCTAACTATAATGGGATGCACGTGTCACTGTTTCGAATTGATGGTGCAATGTATGTAACCCATCACGGACAATGCAATGTAATGTAATGTAAGGATAATGCAGGCTACTATTCTTAAATATTGAACCATCGTCAGAGCAAGGCAGTTTGGTGTTGGTGTGGCCAAGGAGGCAAGGTTCATTAATTATTTGTTATGAAATCTTTACAAAGAGTAAATGAAATTATTGATTTAAGTTTTTCAATTTAATTATTTATTTTTAATTAAAAATTTAATAAAATTTTATTAATAAATATAACAAGACAGATGTTATAATTAATGAGATAATGGTGAAGGTATATATATTTGCAGAGATAGGAATAGGGATTTGGGAATATACAGAGCTAACTAGGCTAAGGTTAATAAAAAATGAGAATTTATTTTTGTCGCTGCCCATATTGCCATTAATGAAAGACGAATATCCCTTCACTAAAATGGAGCATGGCAGCCATATGTAATTAGTGCAGCTTTCGATTACCTTAAAATAAAATATATATTCAAATTTTAATTTTAAAGTCATGTTTATTAAAAAAATTTAGTCTTCAATTTTTATTTTAAATAAAAATTAATTTTATTTAAAAAATAAAAAATATCTTACAAAAAAATGCAGCATAAAATAATAAATTTGATTAATAATAATCCTTAACCTCCCGACAGGCGGTTAAAGGCTTACAGCGGCAGCATCAGCTCACAAATTAAGATGCAGTTTCAAATTTCACTGGCAAAGTTCACGCAAGTACAAAAATTGTACTGTACTAAGCTTCCTTCCAAACATTCAATTAGCTTTCAATTTGGCAACTTTTTTTGTTTAATGATATTTCTCCCATTTTACCAGCGTGGCACTACGTGTCGACTTATATGTCCAGGTGGAAGAAGTAGTGCCTTTGTCAGCTCTAATGGATCATGATAGTGACTGGGCGCGTTACTTCACGTGCATATTATCATTGGATACCCCCAGCCATTCCATTCATAGGCTGTCATTCGCTTTCCTCGCTGCCAGTCGGATTACTGCACGTTTCCCCAGACAAGACGTAGAATCCAGACTGTCATCCCAACGTCTCTCTCTGCTTCTTCCCATAATTTGGTTCTTACCCTGTTATGCCCTCGCCTTTCGTGGAAAATTGGCGCTTTTGCATCGGGGCAAGTATGTCAATTGAGTGCCTTTCAAACAATCAAACTGTACCTAAGCTATAAATCGTACTGGCGCTTTTTGTCCTGTAGCGACCACCAAGAAACAAAGTTCTCTTACTTCCACAAAGTCGGAACTTACTTATTGAGCGGATTGAAATCTTTACCTTTATTTTTTAAAGTTAAAAAATAAATAAATAAAATATATTAGAAATAAAATAAAAATAATAATAACTAATAATTTAGATTTTAATGAAAAATAAAAAATTATTAAAATAAATAATAAAAAGTGAAAAAATTTAAATCCTTTATTTGACTTTGGCTGTAACACTATTTTTTGTAAAATGTTCTCACACCTACTTACACGTCATCCAATTTGGTTGCTTCTCACGCTCTCCCTATAAAATTAGCTTTTGCCAAGAGCGTGAAGAGCACTCCAGTAATACTGACATGGGATTAGTTTATGACTCTCGAATAAACTCTCGAATAAAGATACGCGCTCGGTGAGATCCCTAGGGTTTGGGGTACCTCCCACTTTTCTTACTCGGCAAGTCGCGGAACGTAAATGCCAAAGGTTAACCACACTCAAAAGCTCGAAAGTTACTCTGGTCACTGCCTCTTTCTGAGCAGGTTCCTTAACCGAAGTTAAAACCACATTTTTCCTTAGTAACATATCCCGCTTTGAAACCCCACCTGGGACCCTATATATACTGCTCTTCCCATTCTCTTCAAACCACAAACAAAAATCCCAGCGATCTCTCAGCTGCCTTCTTGAATCATATAGACCATAAGCAATCTCTGCTTTGGATCTTTGATTTAAAGATGTCCACTTTCACTTCTGGTCCATGCTTTCTTAAAATTTTCTTGCTGATTTCTGTTTTTCAGCTCTCCCTTGCTACTAGAAAGCTGAATGAACTGGTTCAGGACCAGCCCACTCAGCTGCTTCATTACCACAATGGCCCTCTTCTATCTGGCAAAATCTCTATTAACCTCATTTGGTATGGCAATTTCAAACCTTCCCAGAAAGCCATAATCTCCGATTTCATTACATCATTGTCATTTTCCCTAGCTCAGAGCAGCCAACCCTCTGTCGCAAGCTGGTGGAAAACCACCGAGAAGTACTATCATCTCAGCAACAAGAAATCCTCTGCTCTTTCCTTATCACTCGGCAGACAGATTCTGGACGAGAACTACTCGTTCGGGAAATCACTGACAAGCAAGCACCTTGTGGAATTGGCTTCAAAGGGTGACCAGAAAAACACCATTAACGTTGTTCTGACCTCAAATGATGTGGCCGTGGAGGGATTTTGCATGAGCCGATGTGGGACTCACGGATCTTCTTCGGTGGGTCACACCAAGGGCAAGAACTACAAGTTCGCTTACATCTGGGTTGGCAACTCTGAGACCCAGTGCCCGGGCCAATGCGCATGGCCATTCCACCAGCCAATCTATGGACCCCAGAACCCACCATTGATTGCCCCCAACAACGATGTGGGTCTTGATGGAATGGTCATCAACCTTGCTAGTCTCTTGGCCGGGACTGCCACCAACCCATTTGGAAATGGCTACTTTCAGGGTCCAGCTGAGGCACCGCTAGAAGCCGCATCGGCTTGTCCTGGGGTTTATGGTAAAGGGGCTTACCCAGGTTATGCAGGGAACTTACTAGTGGATTCTACTACTGGTGCCAGTTACAATGCCCATGGCGCCAATGGCAGAAAATACTTACTTCCTGCTTTGTATGATCCTTCTACATCATCTTGCTCAACGCTGGTGTGAAGATCTGGATGATAGCGATAACTAGTACTTGAATAGACACGGGATTACTAGGTTGTAAAAGCATCATGTAGGGATCAATTCATTCATTTGTTTATTTCTTTCGATTCTGCGGATTAACGATATACAGGCAAATTTACTTCGGTTTGCTTTAAATATTGTTTTGGATCAAAATTTACCTGACTTTTCTCATTCCCTGTTTTTTTAATTCGAAATTTTAATCTCGTTCCGTCCAAATCTGCGCCCTTAACTAAGTTCACTGAATTGTGATGAGAGTGAATCCTTGGACAGAGGAACCCAAAAATCTAAATATAGAATGCGGATAGGGTTCAAACTTCTAAACTTTATAATGTCCTGATTTTGAACAAAGTTTGCAGATTCTCCAGTTGATCCAAGACGATATGTAAGAGAGATGTTTTCATTAGTTAGTTTGCCTGCTGTATAATCTTCAGCAGCACACCCACCCCCCCCCCCCCCCCCCAAAAAAAAAAGAATTGAACTTTATACTCTTTAGAAAAAGTGCAAATGTATTTTATTTTATAAGATATGAATAACCAATTGATGAAAATTAAAAAAACAATTGATGTTAAAATTAAAAGTTAAAATATAAATTATTAAAATTTTTATTAATTAATAATCATGAATCATATATTTTACTTTATAAAATATATCATACACTTTTTTAGTTGACAGCTTAATTAATATTGTAAATTTGTAAACTTGGGTGGAGTTCACACATAAGAAAATGTCCTCTGATGATAAACGTTTTGGTAAATAATAATCGCTCTATACCTAGAAATATATATCTGATTATCACATCCTGGGAAGTTTAAAATATGAAGCCAAACTGCAATTTTAGTTTGATTTCGTTATGATTTTGTTTGATTCAATCTATAACTTAGTTTTGTTTAGTTTAGTGAGCTTTTAAATTTATAAATCGTGAAATTTGATGTGATTCAAAACGGAATCATATTGAACAATAATGACTTCATATAATTAAATAATGACACAATATTATTCGAAATATACATAATTATTGCAATTGTTGACATTATGTCGTTGCCGAACCTTATAGAAAAACAAATATCTGTAACTCAATACAACCACGCCGAGTTTTCAGCAAAAGGATTTCATTAATAAATGTATTATTATATTATCATAAATCTTATATTTATTAAATTTTATAATTTAAATATTAAAATAAATAAAATTAAAAAAATTTCTTTCATTTAAGAAAAAAATGTCACAAAATTATAAAAAAAAAATCAGATTATTAACTTAATTTAATCTATAAGATTTAATAAATTTAATTATTTAAATTTTTTAATTAAATATTCAATAAAATTTAATTAAAAAATAATATAATTAATAAATTTAAAAATTTTTAAATAAATATTTAATAAAATTTAATTATAAAATAACATAATTAGCTAACAAAAATTTTAAAAACTGACCTTAGTAATTTAGGGAGGCCCTCCCTCATACGTTCTAGTCTTCTAGATGTTAATCTGTCCTTTTCTGCCATCACTGCTGTGTTATTGTCCTTTATCAAGTTATATTAATCTCGGCTAATAGCTAACCATATAAGCCCAACTAAAAATCATAGCTGGCCATTTGCCGGGGCCATTTGAAGTGTTTGAAACATGCAAACCGTGGCGCAACAAATCACGCCTAGTTGGTTAAGGTAGATTAAAACAGGCACGCCTAATGAAGCAGCCACATTGACTCGCCTTCCCTGTATGCTACTCCTATTTGAGCTTCGTGTTTCGCATTACAGAAAGATAATGAGACTGAATAAGCATGTAAGTTCTAAAAACCCCCAGCAGACCCATCCCGTGCATCTACAAGCCGGCTTCAATGATGGCTCCCACAAGAAATCTGCTGCATTTCTTTCAATTCACACGCCTTAAACATGCATGAGCTTGGATTAGTGGTGCTTTTTCTTTAATTCTTGAGCTAACCCATTTCCAAGTTCCTTGCCTTTTTAGTTATCAAGAATAAAATATGGATGTGAAAATGAACGTGCTTCTAATTCCTGCACATGGTCCATGGTCTCCAGAAACAATGGGTATGTTCTGGAGCATGCTTTGCTTTGACAGAGAGTCCCTACCGGCTTGCTGTCTTGTTGTCCCCATTGGCCTTAGCTGGCCACACGCTGTGACCAGTGAGCGTCCTTTTGACTTATTAGCAGGTTCGAATAAATAAATCGGTGCGAACTTGAAAGCGCGCCGCACGAAGGAATTCAATGGGATTGAATAGCAACGCGTTATCAAAGCTGGCAAAGGCTCACCTTCGCTAGTCGGTACCCTTAATTTGACTTTAACACTACTCCCTCTGGTAAGACCCGCTCTTTCCCTGCACCTTCCTTTCTAATTAACCCTCTTCCTCTCCCTATTTATATACAAACCTTCAGTACTTTCTTCTCCACAACTCAGCTATCACACCTCATTTCCTTCTTTTATCACAGTCTTTGATACTCACAGAACCTCATTCCGGGTTCAATTCCTGCATTCAAATGGCCTCACGTCCTGTTCTATACCTACTCCTTGTTATATCTCTGCTCCATTTGAGCTCAGCTGCAAGGACACTCATTGACTCATCTCAAAACGACCAACAACAATTGCAGTTCCAATACCACAAAGGCCCTCTTCTCACTGGTAGAATCTCCATCAACCTCGTCTGGTACGGCAACTTCAATCCTTCCCAGCGAGCTATCATCTCCGATTTCATCGCCTCCCTCTCCTCTTCTAAGCCCACCACAGCTCAACCATCCGTTGCCACGTGGTGGAAGGCCACCGAGAAATACTACCACCTCATCAACTCTAATAAATCACCCAAGCTTGCCCTTTCCTTGGGCGCCCAAATCCTGGACGAGAATTACTCTCTAGGCAAATCACTCACCACTCCGCAAATCCTTAAGTTGGCATCCAAGGGTGGCCAGAAAAACGCCATCAACGTGGTGCTCACGGCCGCTGATGTGGCCGTTGAAGGGTTCTGCTCCAGCAGGTGTGGTACTCACGATTCTTCTGTGGGCGCTCGCATCAATGGCAAGACCCACAAGTTCGCCTACATCTGGGTCGGTAACTCGGAGACTCAGTGCCCGGGTCAGTGTGCCTGGCCCTTCCACCAGCCCGTTTACGGTCCCCAGAACCCACCCTTGGTTGGCCCCAACAACGATGTGGGCCTCGACGGGATGGTCATCAACGTGGCTAGCCTATTGGCTGGGACGGTCACCAACCCATTCGGAAATGGCTACTTCCAGGGACCCAAAGAGGCACCTCTAGAGGCTGCATCGGCTTGCACCGGAGTGTACGGAAAAGGGGCTTACCCTGGCTACGCCGGGAATCTCTTGGAGGACCCAACAACCGGCGCTAGCTATAATGCAAATGGCGTTAACGGAAGAAAATATTTGTTGCCGGCATTGTTTGACCCAACCACCTCAACTTGTTCTACGCTAGTTTAAGCTTTAGCCCAAATAAGTTACGGCACAGATAAAAGGGTTAAACGTTTTGGCGATAGGTGATGAGAGAGATTCTTTGATTCATTAATTCATTTTGGGTATGTTTTAATAAATATGTGAAATTTGGATTCAAAATATTTTTCTTTAATATATATATATATATATATTCTTAATGTGCTCCAGTAAATGAACCAGCATTAACGCTTGTGGTAACCCATATATATTATGTGAATTTAATAAGGCATACAGAATTTATTCCCAAAAAAAAGAACAGACCAACAGAATTATCTACATATAAATCTAGCTAATTTTTTTTTGGCAAACTGAGCTAGCAGGTTAATTTATCTCGGTTTTGCTAAGTATCGACACATTTGAGTCACGTAAATGATCAATTTGACATTCTCTTCAATTTTTTTTAAAAGAAAGTTCAAGAGTGATGCGTGGCTTTCATAATTAGCACAATATCGTTGAAAATCAGTTATGGGAAGTTAAAATTGATTCTAATATTATAAGCATGCGATGCATTCGATAAAAAAAGTAAAATTAAGTATAACTTATAAAAATTAATATTGATAGAAACGAGAAGAGTTTAATTTTTTTACTTAACAAATTAAATTATATTTATACAATATGTGAGTTTATTATTTTATTCTGATTAATTTTATCTAACTATTATAATTAAATTTTTTATAATTGTTTTTGTGATTTTACGTTTAAAATAATTGTAATCCATCTATCTCAGCATAAATATTTATTATAAAATTAACTATAAAATAATATATTCAAAATAAATTAATTTTGAAATAATTATTTTTGATATAAGTTGTTTTCAATTCAATTCTACTAAAACTATGTGGCTCATGCTTTAGCTGCTCTGGGTTCCCATTGTCAAGAAACTTCGTGTATGGAGGATCACATCCCGTCCCAGCTTGTAAACCTGGTCGCCCAAAATTTGTCCTAGTTCAATTAATGTTCTATTAAAATATATAGACCACTATTTTAAACGGACTTCAGTTTGGCAGTTTCATTTCGCTGGTCACGTACGTAAGAAGGAAACATTATTCATCTGACCAAAGGCATTAGTAACAGCTGGTATCATGTGATCGAGTACTACTAAATTGCTAATAATGTCAATGTGTCAATGTCCATTATCTCTCTTTGTTTTGAAGTTGTTGCACTCTTTTGTAAGAAAAGAAAAAGCAAAACAAAGGTGACACATGTAGTACTTCAATATTGGCATCTGATCAGCGGTTCGTCCACTAGCTTTGGTTTCTAACACCATCGAACTCGGATAAAAAGAAAGAATGCCGCCCGTTTACTGCAGCCCGTCGATGGTGCGCTGGGCACCACATTGCCGACCAATCTTCGCCAGTAACGATGAACAATTGCCAGGAAAAAACCTCAGCGTTTCGGTCCTGTCCTACGGTTTTCGTGTCTCAGCTTTTGCAACTCCACATGCACAAAAGTGTCGGTCTGTCAGATGCGGGCAGGCCAACAGTAGCAGTGCACCTTTTACCTTTCAGTAGCACAAACAATTGTATTAAATACTAGATCACGGTCTAAAAGTTTTATATCCGTTAATTAACGATTTTAAATTCTCAGTAAATTCTGAGAAAGGAAAGCAAATCTCACAAGTACAAGTACAAGTATACCACCGCATCTTACTAAAATGAAGCCAACAATTCCTATTAGACTGACAAGTGTAAAATTGTAAATAGCTTGTTAGCTAGTATTTGACTTTTAACTGATATATTTTAAAGTTATCTCAATCAAATATACATCTAATATATATATATATATATATTTATTTATTTATTGTTTATTATTTTATTTATAAATTATATTATTAAATTTATTAAATTTTATATATTAAATAATAAAACTCATAAAAATCATCAAACTTAATTATAAGAAAAATATCATTTCCAAATAAGGAGAGCAACATGCCCAACTAGTGAAAGTAATTTCCATTGAAGTTTTCTGCTTATTATGGAACATCGTATTTTTATGTAGAAATTTGTATGAAGTATCTATTTATTTAAAAATTTTACTATTCTCATGTATTTATCTGATTTTAAATCTACATATTTATTATTAAATTTATTAAATTATGAGGTTAATTTAAAAGTTCATATTCAATAAATATGAGTATTAAGTAAAGAATGGGTTGTGCTATTTTTATAAAATAAAATTTTATAAAATTTTTGTTTAAAAATTTTAAATCGTTAAATTTATTAAATTTTAAAATTTAAATTATAAAGATTAATTAAACAACATCCACTCTATTTATAAGTAATTAAAACTCTTGTTAAGAATAAATTTTCCCTTCATATCACAAAGTGAAAATGTAAAACGTTATTCATTTATTTCTCCTGCAGGGACCATCAAATGAATCAGCCCTTTTTTATTTTAAAATATTAAACAAATTATAATATACAAATTAAATATAAAAAAAGACACAATAAAATCAAATTTAATTATTTAAGTCAAGTTTAAGAGTTTAGCTTGTTTTATATTAAGAAAAGTAATATATGTATATAATTTTATGTATTATATTTATACATGTAAAAATTGATTAAAATAAAAAAAAAATGCTTCTCTATAATTTTTAAGTATGTAAGTATATTATTGCTCAAAAGAAAAGAGAAAATAAAATATATAAAATTTTATTTATAAAAGTATACACATTAGAGTACCCAGTATCAAAGGACCCTTGTACAGTGTAAACGTGCGGAGGTAACAAAACCATCTCTGCATTATACGTTACCCATATGACTGACATTCACTGTCATTCGGAAAATGATGGGCTTATGCCTGTGAAAATTGATAATAATGAAATGATTTGTTTCATTTTTTTGTGAAGGAATGTAAAAACTATGTAGCTTTGACAGTGTAGATTTATCACTGCTCCTGTCATTCAGACTACTGATTGATTCTCGTCTCCACTAAGCGGAATTGGGATCACAATTTAGCTAACATATATGGAGCACACGTGAAATGGTTCCTGTTTATGCACGCATTATGCATCTTTCAGATTCCAGAGGATGCTCATCAGCGAATAAAACCACTTAAAGCAAAGGGCTATGGTCCTTCTCTGTTCTGCTTTCTCCGTTTTTCTGACATTTTCTCATGTTCTGACCCCTCCAACTCAAGAACCACCATACCGCGCACTATCATTCGCCAACCACATTTTCACGTCCCTCTTTTGCCTCCGCTTCCATTGAACATTAAAAATGATCGGTTTGCTAATTTCAAAGGGCCAGTGAATATAATAAAACAAGGTAATTGAAAACAATAAGGCTAATAAATTGAAAGAATTTAGATTGTAGAATTACCTGCGACGTTTATGACACAAATCTATAACATAGCACAACTCTTGTGCGTGTGTTTTTTTTAAATGAAAAATGAAATTACATTAGCGACTCTTATAATAAAATTGAGATATATCTGATTTAAAAAAATAAAATAAATACAATCAATATATTAAATTAAATATTAATTATAATATAAGTTTTTTATTATCCAAAATTTATCAATATCAACACGTCTTTTTATTGAATCACTCTTATGAACTACCTTATAATTTATAAATTAATTTATTTTTATTTTTAAGAAAAATTTAACACTTACAATAAAAAAAATTACAAAAATATAATAAAATTTCTTATAAAGGGAATTAAAACTTTTACAAAGGAAACTAAAACTCTTAAATCTATCAAAGAAACAAACAGATTGAAAAAAAATCAAAATTTGAATATATCTAAATCAAATCTAAATAATACTAAAACAAAAAAGACAACAAAAAAGAAAAACTAAAAAAAAAGCGAAAGGGAGTAGATGGGGCTACCAGACAGCAACCTCTCGCTCTCCAGAGAACACTATGAAAGAAAGCGAACTATAGAGGGAAAGGGAAAGAGAGTGGAGGGGAGGAGAGGAGTGAGTGCTTATCTTCATTGCTACTTTTTTCAGTTTTTTGTTTTGTTTTAGTGTGAGTATTGTTATTTTCATTTATAAAATTTTTATATTAAAAAATTTAAATTATTATATTTATTAAATTTTACATATTAAATTATATAATTTATTAATCAAATCATTTAAAATAATTATTATATTTATTAAATTTTACATACTAAATTATATAATTCACAAATCAAATAATTCAAAACTCAATTTATAACTGTTACGTAAACTTATTAAATCTTACTTTTTTCATTCTACAGCAAAAACAATACAATTAGATGAATTAAGTTCTTCTATCTTTAATTTTTTAATTTTAATCATTATTATATATCTCTCTAATTTATATTAAATTATACTTTATAATTTTTTTTCTTCCTATACCCTTTATTTTTAAATCCAAAAATAAAAAGATGCCAATCCCAATTGGATGTTATTAATTGATGAGTGGGCGATTTTGTTGGCCGTCGAAACCAAGGCAGAGCCGTGGTTGGTAACTACTTGCATCTTTGGCGATTAGTTCTAATCTTATGGTACTAATTTTTTGCGAAATGTGGGAAACTATGAGCAACGAAACAAGGTAAAACATGAACAGGAGATATGTAAAATATGTTGTCGCTTTCCCGCGCTGAAAGATCTAGACTTTTCTTTAGAGAAAATGCACAAGCGCAAATGATTTGCATTCTTTTTTTCCCCCTCGGTTGTACACCCATAGGGCCAAACATAAAAACTTAAAAAATGTTAATTTGATTAATATATACTACTTAAATGGGTACCCATTTTAAAAGTTGCTATCAAATGTGTTTTGGGTCACAAAGACGACTTTCCATAAAGATGAAATGGTAGCGATGCTAGCACAAGCTGTAATGAAGAACAGTTAAATGCTAATTTAATATTCCGCGTTGCCATTTCATGGTGGGGCTAATGTATTTTCTGTGCCATCATTTGGTTTTTATTTTAGGGGTTGTGCTTAATTGGTGTAAGTCGTCGTCTCTGAGGCCGAATAGTTGGGTACCTGCATCATTATTCATGCCGTCATGCCATTGTCACCTCTTGAACAATATACACCAATTTAATACTCTACCTTTTATGAACGAACCCAGACTTAACCCGCCAATATTTATGAACGCCTTTTTTTAAAAAAAAAAAAAAACTTTTGTTTAATGTTTTCTAATTATTAACGAACCAAAAATAATATTTCTAGTTACCTAAGCACGCATTATTATGGTTAATTCCACAATTTTATATTAATTACACTACAAATTGGAGCCCATTTTTCAAGTTATTTTTAATTACACATGATGTTGGCCTAACACCAGAGGATAGTCGAAGCAGGCTGAGACCTCTTCCTAAGAAATGCCTACCTTTGATGTTTTCTCTATGCAATTCTTAAGTAACACAACCAAAAATTTGAGAAATAAAAGTGTGGAAGTAAAATAAAGACTCAGTGGGTTCTCGTCAAATCTACGCGGTTGCCATTAATTAATTAACCAATTTCTCTTCTGGACAAATGATACTTTCTTAGCCAGCTGGTCTATTTCCCTCACGCCAGTCAAGCCTCACACTAGTCTCTAATATAAATACCCTTCAAACTTGAATCCCAATAGCCAACTCAGCTCTCCCTTCCAACAAATTAGCATCATCAATGGCGGCTTTTATGTACCGCTTTACGCTTCTTGCTGCTTTCTTTCTAGTTTTCTCGCTAGCGCTGCCAAACACTTCCCGAGCCACCTCTCGCATGCTGGCTTTGGTTCAGCAACCACCGCTTGTTCTAAAGTACCACAACGGTCCACTCCTCAAAGGCAACGTCACAGTTCATCTTGTCTGGTACGGCAAGTTTTCTCCCATCCAACGCTCCATCATTCTCGATTTCATCCAATCTCTCAGCAATCCCGCTACTCCATCTCCTTCTGTGTTCTCGTGGTGGCGAACCATTGCAACGTACAGGGGAGGTCCCAGCACCCTTTTCGTAGGGAATCAAGTCCTCGAAGACACTTACTCCCTCGGCAAATCACTCAAGACGGCGCAACTCCTTGCGCTGGCTTCGAAACCCAAAGCCACCCGCCCTGGCATCGCAGTCAACGTTGTGCTCACCTCGGCTGACGTGGAGGTGGAGGACTTCTGCATGAACCAGTGCGGGACCCATGGATCTAGACGGGTTGGAAAGGGCAACAGGATCGCTTACGCTTGGGTCGGTAACCCGATGAGCCAGTGCCCGGGTCAGTGTGCATGGCCATTCCACCAGCCCATATATGGCCCACAAAATCCACCGTTGGTTTCACCAAACGGAGACGTGGGAATTGATGGAATGGTGATCAACTTGGCGACGGTTCTGGCGGGCACCGTGACAAATCCTTTCGATAACGGGTACTTTCAAGGCCCTGCTAGCGCGCCCCTGGAGGCGGTTTCGGCTTGCACGGGGATATTTGGGAAAGGAGCGTATCCAGGTTACGCAGGGAACGTTTTGGTGGACAAAACGACAGGAGGCAGTTACAACGCTGTGGGTGTGCGGGGACGCAAATATTTGCTCCCGGCAATGTGGGACCCTCACACCTCGACGTGCAAGACACTAGTCTGATGTGTTGGTCGATAAGTGTGTTTTGGGTGTATGTGTGAGAGAGGAACATGCACTTGAAGAGGTTTATACGGAATTTTTTTTCTTTTTCTTCAGTAATATAAAAATATATATATTAATGATTGGAAATAATTCCTATATAATTCAGAGACATTGGTAGTTGTCTTTTTCTTTGCATATTCGAGATACTTCATATCTATGCTATGTGTTTGAGTTAATTTTGATAGAATTTGTGTCTATGGATGAATACTAATGTATGTCCTGAAAGTGTTATTTGCTTTGCATAATCCCATAAGTCTTACCATTATCATTACATGTGAAATTGGTTTTTTTTATTATTTTACGTAGTTGATTCTTTTTGCTCATATATATATATAAATTATTAAATTTTATTAATTAAATTATAAAACTAAACAAATTTATATTCTACATTGAATGAATTTAATAAACCCATTTTATTGAGACTTTGATTTCCCCACTTCCCCCTTCCATGTACTAGTCCATGAATAGGCTTTTGCATAACCTCAACTGCATGGCTTAGATAACCCAATTACCCAACTCAACCTTCCAACACTGATAAGTGGGTCGGGCCAACCTTTCAAGTTTTCGGGTCAATATATGAGGAATGAATTATTAAAGTCTATTTTTTTTTAAAACAATTCCCTCCATGTTTAATTAAAACAACAATGAAAATCTAAAACAAAAGAAAAAATATACAAAGAGCCATTATACCCAAAAAAAATACAAAGGGGAGAAAAGGGAGGAATGAATGGGTTAATTAGTAAAATGCTTCTCTCGAATATATTTTGTGGGCAAAACATTTGTTTCAATGCCTTCAAGGCTTCAATACACTACTCCAGGCCCGATTTTCTATCGACACTGGCTTCTCCGGAGTTTCAAGACACCAAATTAAACAACTGAAATCAACCAGTCATCATAAGTCGCAAAATCTGGGCCTAGTCTGGCCCATTACTTACAGAAAACGATCCATTACTCACCGCTCTCAGTGCCAATCCTCCATCAGCTTCCTCCCTCCCCTTCACTGCCTTCTTCACCAGCGAGATGGGGTGACCAGAGTACTTATCAGGTATCTGAAACTGAAGAGAAAGTTGTAATTGGTTATTGCTAGCCGACTGGAGCCTGCTGGGCAACATGACGGGAAAGATGTAGTTGCTGGCTGCCGAGCATTCCCTCACGTTGGATGGTATCAGTGGTATGGCCTTTAATTTCTAACTTCAATTTATAGTGTTTATGTTCCTTGAATTCTGGTAAGGTTTAATACTCAAAATATATGGGTCTGACTCTCTCTTTTGATTTAAGCTGAGTTTTCTCTAGTTTATGTTGGAATGGTGGAAAGGGATACGCGTTTCCCGTTGTGGGTATTTGGTCCCAATCAATGGGAACAGTTATGGGAGAGGGGGAGGAATAGGAAAGAGAGGGGATGATTGGTGAGAGTTCTTGAGAAGGAACCCGAGTGAGAGGGGGCTATTCGAGAGGAAGAGAGCAATCGGGGAGGAGAAAAAGTTGGGAGAGAAAAATTGGGGAGCGGCGGAGGGCATTAGGGAAGGAAAAATAACTTCGAGAGTGAGAGCGTTGAAAAAGTCCAAAAAAAGGAGAGGAGAGAGAAAGGAGCTCATTTACTGGCTAGGTGCTTCTTGGTGCTCACAGGGAATGGAAGAGAATTGTGACTGACAAATCCTTTGATTCTTGGTGCTCACAAAGGTTAGACGTACTTGCTTGCTGTGAAGGGGTTCATTGCTGTTTGGAGACCTACACATTGCTTTGAATTAAAGAGAACGAGCAATCACTTTGGTGTTTGGCGGACTGCATGTTGCCGGCCAGTCTCTCGAAAATTATAAACTCGAGTAGGGGCTCTCATTTTCTCTTCAGTAATTTCCTTTGATTCTGGCTCTGAGGATCTTGGAAGAGGTTGTGAGAGTACTAATGATGGTGTTGGTTTATTGCTTATCCTTTTATTAACTGTTAGATTTCGATTCAGTCATCTACTATTTTGTATCGCTTTATCTGTTGCGTGGATTGATAAGAGATGAAATGAACTGGGTTGGAAATAGATTTCGAGAATCTGCCTGGGCTCTGTTTGCCGTGAGATGTATCATCTACTACACAGTCACATGCCAAGAGCCTCAACCCCCCCTGCCATTCATAAAATGAAGCCAAGGCATTTGGTTTCTGATCCTATTTGCACGTCTATGACAATATTTTTTCTTCCTTTTCTTTTAAAAAAAAATTTATTGTCCTGTCGTATTAGAATTTCCTTCTTTTTAGTACTAAAAAAATTATAATATAGAAATAAAACTCAAGAAAGAAGGTAATAAAATTAAATTTTACCACTTAAACCTAGTTTAAGTCTAATTGTATTAAAATTTCAGCTTTGCTTTTATTCTACTACTAGCAATAGTCATGCATAAAAATTAGGTAAACTACATTAAACTTTTTTAAATTATATTTTTTGAAACATAGAGAATATTACAGTATAAAAACTAAATTCAGAAAAAAAAAAATATATAAGATGGACCACTTGAGCTAACTTCAAGTCCCACCTCTTATACTATGAAAAGTAATAATATACTTTCTTATACATTTAGAGGTATGTGATTTATCCCTTCTATGACTCTTAGTGTAATTTTAACAGAATAATCACGTGCCTCCATTGGTGTTAGGGCTTTACCTGTTTGTAGGTTTAGCATTTTTAGAATCTGATAGTGCTCTGTTTTGCAGTGAGATGTAGCATTAGATGAAATTGGAATGGAAATTAAAGTTGGCACTTTGTCCGGTTCTTTGAATAATTCCCCTTGCTCCATATCCCGCTTCTGGTAGACTTCCCTTTTCAAGATTAACATGATTCCAACCTTTCTGTCTTAGCATACCACTCCCTGCCTTTATTTTTTGAACAGATGAAGGAAGGAGCAAAAAACTCCCTGCCTTTCTTTTTGCTGAAATGTAAACCCCTTCTTAAGTGTCCCGATTTCTAGTCAGCCTCCCCATTCGTGAAGGCATCGAATTTCTTCTTTTTATTTTCTCAATGTACCAGTCTCATGGTTAAATTCTAAAAAAAAAAAAAAAAAAAAAATGTAAGTCCGAGGTGCTGGTTTTGTTAAGGTGCGTGTTCTCTTGATAATGATTCAAGCTTTGATTTAGGATGTGTAAAATAAAGGAACCATGCCTTGTTTGTGATCATTTTGGTTCTGTTTTAGGGTTCATTTCAGTCTTACTATGTTTTCTATCTACTGTCATCTTTCAGTATTTTCATCTTCCTTTGTTTCATTTCAATTTCCTGTGCTGTGGTCAGTTTCGTCGAAGTCTATTATTTCCTTTTGATTTATTACCTTTCTAAAGCTGTGTGTAGCTTCCCCTTGCACCTTGTATTAATGCAGGAAGTGATTCTTGGTTTACATTTCGGTTTTTCATGAAAACGTGGTGTTGTCAACCTTAAGACTATTCATTCATCCTTTTTTGGATTAAGTAGAGTAAATGGTTCCCTGTTCCTATTTTATCTCTTGTCCAAGCATGCTGACTTTTCATTGTGTCTATGGTCCACAGTCAGTGTAATTGATGGGGGAATGATGCCTCCACGTGCAAATACAAATTTTTAGAGGGGAAAGAAAGAAGAAGGTGAGAGTGTGAGAAAATGCACAAAACTCGTCTGTCAATATCACTGCTTTTATTATGGGGTTATTATACAGCCACGCCTTTGGAGCAACACTTTTGCTACACTGCAGAAACAGATAAAGTTTAAAGCAATGCATTTCACACTAAAATGTATTGTTTTAAACTTTGTCTGTTTCTGCAGTGTAGCAAAAACGTTGCTCCATGAATGTAGAATTAGCAGCACTCTTTATTATGGGTGCTGCCCATTGTGCCATTTATGGGTATCATTTGTTGTGAGGTGTTTATTCTTCATATAAATAAGATGAGATTGCCTTTGGTTTCCTCTAAGACTGTCGCTGTATGATTTTACATCTCTACCTTGGGATATAAATTGAAATTCTTGGATGGACATGTTCATTTTGAAGCCTTTTATTTAGTGGCAGGTATTCATGATAATGTCCAAGTTATCTTTTTATTTGAATTGGATGTGCAAATGGTTTTTGGATTTTTCATGCCAATGGTGACGAGCTGTTTTGCTTTCCTGCCCCTCTTGTTTATTGTGAAATATCTATCAGTTTATGCATTATTGGTGGCATTTACTACTTTATCTCGATTTTCATTTTTTAGTTGATTTTACAGTGTTTGCGCCTGGAAAGGTTTCATTTAGCCATAAGATATATCTCTATAGAATGAAAGCGAGAACTAGGAAAAATGTGAAATCCCCTTATCATTTGAATGTCATTTGTTTTATACTCTTTACGAAATAAGAGGGCCTTTTCTTTCTTCATCATTTCCTAGACAATTTGGATTTCCTACCATGGATTAACTTTGAGACTACTGTAATGGCGATGGAATCTTGATAACCTAGAGGTAATAATATTTCTTTAGGATTTCTCGAAATGCAAAATAATCTTATTTGATATTTCTCTGAGATTCATTCTTTCTAAAAAAAAAAAAAAATCTAGTCATCTAAATAAATCGTCTTCTCCAATCGTTGCTTTAACTCCCACTCACTTTTTCCTCATCATAGATCACATTTGATTTTATGAAATAAAAATACAAAACATAGAAAATAGGAGTGAAATTTAGCAATAATAAGAACAAAGCATAAAAAAAATTCATAATTGAATTTAGAAAGTAACAAGATATAAACTTAATATTAATCTTGGGTATTAGAAAAGTGTTATCTTCTTTACATATAATTAATTATCGTATTTAGTCTCTAGTAGTGTGGACCATTTCTTGATATTGAACTACATTATAAAAAAATTAATAATGATTCTTTTTATTTTCTTTTTAAAATCATTCATTTTTTAAACTCTTTTCTTTTTCCTTTTTGAGTAATTACTGTTGCATCGCAATGACGTTATAATATTCTACTTAGTTGATTTTATCAACTGTTTTTATCCTGCATTTTATCAAGGAAAATAAACTTTAGAGGAGGCTGATGCTGCTATGTCATTATTCGTTGTGTTTGGTATTTTTATGATTCATTGTCGCTCATAGTTAATTAGTTAATTCTGTTTTGAATTAGGTGCTTTTTATGCAAGCCAAAACAACCTTTTATTGGCAAGTACGGTGTTTCTTGTTGCGTCATTTTTTTCTTTTAATGCTGGTTGTGCTTTATGAAGCCAATTTCTGTCACACGTCTAGTGGAAGTTCTAAGGATCTGAATCCGCTGTATCGATTTCACCACTAAGATCAGATCCACCGGGATGTCGTTGCTCTACATTTTCCTTCCCAGAAAAAAGCCCTGTTGAAGACGTCACCAATTGAGTTGTGAACAGTTGAACAGAGAATTAGACTTCATATATTTGTGCTTTTTCTTTATGGAAGTTTCAGCTGCCGCGCAATAAAACTTGAGAGATGTTATACACATGTTTTCACTCTACACATAAAAAATCAAAACAAACATTTACAACAATTCAATCAACCCAATTCATCAAAGTCAATAACCTGCATTTTTTTTGTAAAGTAAAAATGTGTATGTAGTATTTCTATAAAAATAAATAAATATGAATTAAAAAATTCTGAAATATCATTTTCTATTTTATACCTTAAAATTCTTGTGATTTTTGTTTGTGATGTTTTTTGTCCGTGTGGACACATGGTTTCGCTTCTGGATGAGTTTGGCTGTAATGAAATTATAAAATTACTAGCTGATCCATAAAAATGCTTCGTGCTTCCGATTCTCCGAACCACTCCATCAGATAAGTATTGGCCTTCCTCAAATTCAGGTTGATCAGAGTTCTGCTCTTTGATCCCAACGAAAAACACAGAATTGTCGTGTCCAATTTTTTATTCGGAAAAAAAGATAATTGCATTGGCAATTTGGCATCCTTTTGATCCTGATTCCAGACACGAATCTGGTAGTGTGTTTGTTCACGGTTTTCAATTTACCAACTCTTGTTTATTCCTCAGGGAGCTTTAAGCGTGCTTTCGGCTGTCATCCTTTCCGCGTGAATTCAACGTCAACCTATGAGGCCTCCTTCACGCGCTACCCCAGAAGCCAAGTCAGCAATACTATTTTCAAAAGCATTCTTTCCTTTTTAGTTATCCTTTTTCAGCACATCCAATTTTTTTTTTCAAACTCTTACACTTATCTTTGCTGTTCACGAGAACCAAACCTTATTCTTCTAAAACTGTAACGCCGAAGTTAAAATTGAAGACTACTCTGAATTATATTGCTGTTTACTGTACGTATATAATAGAAGGACAATAATGTGTGTTTGCTCGGTGTCTAAAGTAGGTTGACTTGCTACTATTACTAGTCCTAGTAGCTGCGAATCCCTCCTTAACAAACCAGACCTTCTTTCCGCAAACAAAGGTCCAGGGGATCTGGAAAAGTGGACACATGCAAGCCCAAATTCAATGCCCTTTTGTACATGTTTTTTCATTATTTTACCACCTCTCGTCTTATTATTTTTGTACTTCTAAACCCTCAAACTATTGTTTTCCCTTCAACAGTGCAAACTGTACTTGTCTCGGTATGAATAGGGTGATGGATATAATTATGCATATATTTTTTTAACTTTTTAAGGATAAGAGAATAATTTTAAATTTAAATATGATAAATTATCTTAAAATTTTTTAAAGTATACTTAAGTTAATATCTTATTAATATAATTATATATAATTATAAGTACACATAGTTGTGTATTTGATACCATTGTTATTGATAAATTTTAAATGATACTAGTTGTACATATTTAATATATAATTAATGTACAAAACGTCAACACACAATGTGAAAAAAAGTACGTTATATATGTAGTAATTTAATGCATATAATTTTTTAATTTATTGTTATACAAACATGAATTACGTTGGGCAATATTCAAGTCTCATAAATGACCGGTGCCTAAATGATTATATTATTTATATGAATAGAATTTTATAAAATTTTTTATTTAAGAAAATTAAATTATTAATTTATTAAATTTTATAAATTAAATTACAGGACAGTCACGGTTTTCGTTTTCTTTAATGAAATGGGAGACTCAATAATGATGCCTAAGTACTGTCTTGTTTCTAATTTTATCTTGATTTTCATTTTGGTACAGTTTGACGTTACTTCCTTCTATTGCTTTTCATTTTTGAGTAACTAAAATCTCTATTTTCCGATATAATACCTACTTATATTGACACAAAATAATATAGACACACTATTATTTGTGTTCAGAACTCTCCAGTGTCTTACGAGTACACTACCATAAATGTTCAAGGAAAACCCTTCAATTCATGTGAGAAAAAAAAGAAGAAAAAGAAAGAAAACCAAGTCTAAGAGAAGATGGTGAGGCCATGAATATTCATATTTCAACAATTATCCCTCGTTAAATAAGAATAAATTCACTGCCACTTTTAGCATCAACTTTGATTGTGATGTTCATTTGCTTTCAATTTGAGGTTAGTCAAATAATTTCACCGCATTAAAGATGTTAGATTTATTATATTCTACATTCAAAGTCATTAGTCAGAGACCAGCATCCACGCTGGGTCGCTTTGGAAAATGGAGTCACGAAGGTTTAAGCACTTCTTGATACATTTTCAACGTAAACCGTTTCACATGGCTGTGGGCATTTGTGGCGAAGACTTCGGTCAGAGCCTCAAACTCCAACTTCAACCCTCTGGTCAATCTTGCTGCTCACTATTGATATCACCTTCTAACCCGTCCTCTGTATTAGCGACTCGTGTCGGTGCATCCCTTCCCCAAAGCCATTCATGACTCGTTTCTTCTCTCCCTGTATTTACTGTCTGTCGTTTTACAACGCACCCAGCAAAACTCCATGATAGTACATGATCATGGTTGTTACGATGCCATTAATATGTTGGCCTTTTTTTGTTATCAAAATTGGAGCCTTTAATTACATAAGCTATTTTCTAAGAAAAAAAAACTTTTAGCTGCGACCATTTTAACAGTTTGAGTATAGCAGTAAAAAACCGATATTTCTCGTTTTGCTCGCATTTCCTTTCCCACTATAAATTTCTGATATTACCTCTAAGAGCTCTGTGCCTCTATCTGTTTGCAACTTCATCCAGTATTTTGGCCTTTTCCAGTCTCTACTCTACGCGTAGTTTTGCTTTTGCTGCTGTGTCTTTACTCTTGTTCTTTGTTGCTGGTGGTTGCCTTGAACCAGTGGTTAGGTGGTTGGATGGCTCTTGTTTTCTAGCTTTTCCCCTTCTCTCTTATCTCTTTCTCCTCTCTTTTACCCGGCTCATGTGGCGGATTCACCGGTGAGTCCCGGATAATTCAGGTCCTGGAAGAACAACTGCGACAGTGGGCGAAGATTTGACCAGGTAAATCTCTCTTCTATTTTCGGGGCATGTGATTTGTATCTTCTTCTCTGTGGGTGTCTTTATTCTCTCATCTTCAGCACCCCTCTTTTTTCTTTAGCCACACTACTGAGAATATCAAGGAAATGAATCAAACAAAATTTTAAATTTGGGAATCGTACTTCTTAAATTTCTGTTCTTGTTCGACGGTTTAAATTTATCTTTCTGTTACTCTGTTCCAAGATTCACGACCTTGGAACGAAAAGTTCAATTTTTTTTCCTCTCCACCAGGTTCTCTCGGCAATTAAGTGACATGGGATTTCGGTTCTGTTGTCCAATGGCTGGGAGGGATTACTGGAAAAATATGTAATATACACAATGTAATTGTGGATATTCCCCAACCTCCCGCTACCTCTCTGTCTGAAAAAAAAATTATTCTGACAGTTCATTTTAACGTGCTCTGAAGTTTCTTTGTCGATTGCTTCATGTTGGATAGATGTCTAAAGATGCAATTTTTCGATCATCTTCTATTGCCAAGCTTAATTTCGTCCTCTGCAAAAATTTTCTTCTTGTTCAATTTTTTTAATCTTTTATGACCCTCTAAAAAAAATACTAATTTACCAGTTACTGAAGGAATTTGTTTGAGCAATTTACAATTTACTATTATGCTTGTGACGGATCTTTTGGTGTATGTATGTGTACGATCAATTTATTTGTTATATGTTTTCTTGAATGAGGAGTTCTATTTGTCATTGATGCTTCTTGTAGGCAGATGCATATTTAGATCTTGAACCTCAATCAGAAACCTAACAATACACAATTTTCTCTTTTTTGGTTCATAAAGCAGATTGGATGGAAGTAGCATCCGATTTTCGATGTTGGGATGAGTTAATACCTGACGCATTGGGGCTAATCTTCACCAATCTTTCTCTCCAGGAGAGAGTGACAGTGATCCCCAGGGTTTGTAAATCATGGGCCAAAGCCGTAGCTGAACCTCAGTGCTGGCAAGAGATAGACATTGAGGGGTGGAGCAACCGCTGTCAGCCTGAACAACTCAACCGGATGCTTGAAATGCTGATCACAAAAAGTTGTGGATCCCTCCGCAAGCTCTGTGTTTCTGGTGTCCAAACCGATTCAATATTCACTTTCATTGCAGAAAAGTAAGCAGACTTGAAAGTTTTCAATTAACATGACCCATTACTTGTGGGTTACTGCAGTTTACCAGAAACGTTATGGTTGGATTCTTCTCTTCATTGTTATTATTATGCTCATTGGTAAATGTAGGAAATCAATTAAATTTAACTCACTATTTACAATGTTTTATTCCTGCTGTTTCTCATTCAAATCAAATCCACTCACATTGATATCACTTGTAGTAGAGTATATTCAAATTTGTGCAGTACTTAGATTAAGATGGTATTGGCTGGATTTTTGTCCAATTAGCATTCTTTCTTATATGGGTGTCCATTTACTCTTTTGCAAGTGCTGCTTACCTCCAAACTTTGCGACTGCCAAGGAGCAATATGAGTGATTCCATGATGGAACAGATTGCTGGAAGACTTATGATGATTACTTTCTTAGATGTGAGCTACTGTGTTAAAATTGGTTCCTATGCGCTGGAGTTGATTGGAAACAACTGCAAAGTGCTTGAAGGTTTGTGTCGGAACATGCACCCGTTAGATACGGCAGGCAAGCCCTTACAAGATGATGAAGCATATGCCATTGCTTCCACAATGCCTAAGCTCAAGCATCTTGAAGTGGCTTACCATGTTTATAGCACAAACGGTATCCTTCGCATACTTTCAGCCTGTCCTAAGCTTGCATATTTGGATTTGAGGGGGTGTTGGGGTGTCAAGCTTGACGCGTTGGCAAAGCAGAATTTTCCAGAGCTGAAAGTTTTGGGGCCTTTTGTTGCAGACGCTAACTATATTGAGGGGGATAGCTGCGATGACTGCTCATATTTCTCAGATTCTTCTGAGTATTTGGCCTGGGAATATAACTATGATGATGAAAATGATAGCTCTGATGGGGTTTGGGATGATGAGGCAAGGCTAGACGAGCTTGAGTTCAGGTTTTATGAAGGAATTGAAGATGCAGCAATGTACTGGCCTCCATCTCCATAAGCTGTCCTTCTTTCCTTGTGAATTATATGCTTTTCTGCTTTCTGTGCCTGACGCGTGTAATCTCGACTTTCATATGCTCTATGAATGTCTATTTCCAACGAAAAAGACAAAAAAAGTATGTCTTGTTCTTTTCATAACTGAGCATTTGTTTACGACTTGATTTATTTCGCATCTGCCTGACAAACGAAGACAAGACAACCCTCAGAGTTGGTAACGGGAAAGGATTTGATTCTGGGGACAAGGCAAATGAGAAAAGGAAAAGGAAGAAAACACGGGGTGTTTGGGGGGATTTCATAAAACTTCTTCCCTTAAGAATATCTGTTCTATGGAAAAAGGTTGTCACAAGAGAATTTGATTATGGAGCTCGGAGTGACCACTTTCTTTCAAAGCGTTACTATCATCCGCTGTCAATTAGAATTGTGGAGTATTATTATCAGTACAAAATGAGAGAAGGAGGTTGAAATGAGCATTTCACCTCTTTCTTTTTTGTACCTTTAGGTACTCTTAAGCGTTTGCACATTTAATATTTTTCAAACTGTTGCGTTATTACTTGTTGGAAAGTGAAAGTACAAAAATGGTAACTTGAGGTGAGATTTTTTCGGGTTAAATCTTGTGAGGTCATGTAACGTGCCGTGGTAAAGATAATATGATCCACTTGTGATTTAACAAATGTTTAGTATACCTGTTTACCAAAAAATAAAGTGTTTAGTATACCTAACTTTCATTGAAGACTGGTGAATGATCTGCGATTCACGGGCTGCTCATTCCTCTTCAAGAAACAGATCATGCTTCCAAAAGGAGCACTTATTTTTGGCAGATTGACTCTGTTTCTGAGGGAAGTACTCTGGTTTTTTAATTACAAAAAGCTCTGCTTTCTTGCAAATGTTCTCTTAAATAGCAGCAAATGAAAATCGAGCATTCATTTTGCACATCATTTCTTCATAATAGTAAAAGTTGGGAGTAAGGATTATCTCATCTAATAGAAATCGAGGTATCCCCTTTGCTGATGCTAAGATACTTCAATTCGATGATAGAGGGTTGCATTGCAGACTGCAGCGAAAAGATCTTTTTTTACTGTCTCTGATAAATTTGATCAGTTCACCGTACTTTATTCCCTGGGCCCATAGAATTCATTATTGGATACACACCCTATAGTTTTTAAATTTTTCAAAATTTAAATCTTTCAGAGACGGTCTTTTAAAATAAAAATCAGAAAAAGAGGATAAAGAAAATGAGCAATTTTGAAAAAGAAAACTAGAAGTCCCCTCTACACTCGAATTCGAATGATATCACGGAATCATCCTAGTTTCTGACAACTTGCGTGAGACCAATGTTGGATATCTTGAAAGAAGCAAAAGGGCATGGAGACATACTTCCTTAAAAGCTGTTTTATTACTAATTTAAATGGTTTTAAAAATCATCAGTGAGTTCATTTAAGCAGGCAGGATATAAATATTTTAAATAAGTTATATTAAATTTAATTTAAATTTTAGATATAAAGAAAATTTATTTAAATATTTTAAAAAAATTAATTTTCACTTACAAGTAAAAGATGCTCCAAAAAAAACTTAAAATTATCTAAAATCAAATAAAATAAATGGTTAGATTATCTGGATGCATCTTATTTTTACCTTCTTACAGCCAGTACAATCAAGACAAGAACGGCAAGGAAGCAGTAAAATGACCCCTGCTTGATTCATGCACTCTGACGGATGTTTCTTCACGTCTAAATTTCTTATTACATCTTTGTTCTTTATTGTTTATCGTTTTCTCCCAAGGTTTAACCATCACATGATTACATGTGCTGGATGTTTTTGGATCTTGCAGCCCATTATGATTTCAATCCGTCCTTTGAATTTTGTGTCTGACTATTCCCTTGGAGAGTGCAGATAAAAATAGTGGTAACGCACGTGTTGAAGTAGTTTAGATTTAACAGAACCTGTGATTCCCCTCGCATTGATGATCGCATGTTTGTTTTGCTTCATTCATCCCCATTCACCCTAGACTGTGGCAGCTTGTGCTTTATGGCGTAGAAAACTATCACACATACTTTTCTTTTGGGCAATTAGACAATCATACAAGCTTTAGCTGACAAAGCTAGCCATGAGTATTGTTTTCTTCCCAGATTTGATCTATTGGAATAGGAAATATCTTCTCTTACTTAAGAAGAAAAGTTAAATTATCACAAATTATTTAAGAAAATGATCAAATTTGTTGATCTAAGAGTTAGTTTATAATATCAGTAAATTTAATAATTTTGATTTTTTAAATAAATATTTAATAAAATTAAATTAAATATACATTTATGTCCCCTGTAAGTGTGTTACACACTCTCAGAAACAGATGTATCCCCATTTTTATTTCCATCATTGCCAGGCTTGCGGGTACAAAAAAATTACTTCTGAAATTTACCCAAAGTTAAGAAAAGAAAAATGCTTATCTTTTAGTCAAGTTGCGAATGTAGGCTGATCTAATTCTTATCCTGAAATCAGCTTTCAAAACCACTTTCATTTGTACCCTTTTTGCACAATAGATGAATGAGGAACACAGGTTACAAAAAAGCCAATACCATTCTAGTTTGGTGTCCAATTTTTCCTTTATTAGATCATTAAAAACATAATCTCAAGACAATTTGTGTGAAGAAATTGATGATTCTACAACTTAAAAAATAAATTATATATGATTATTTAAAATGATTTTAAATATGTACTCTTCACTTTAAGATGATCGTTTCTATGAATATTACCTTTATATAGTAATTTTTTTTAAAAAAAGGAGTACGTGAAAAATCCAAAGCAAGAGAAGATGTCAAATTGAGTTGGTAAAATTTTACATCTATGGGTCAAGGCAATCGTGATGATTTGTTACTATATGCTCCACAAATTTATTTCCTTTTGATTGAATGCAGCGTAGTTTCACTTTGACTTCCATTTGACCAAATTGCAATTGATTCAAATTAAAATGAATTATTTTGAGATAATTAAATGAGGAAGGGTTTAAAACATTTTGAAATATATATACTATTATAAATACTTAAAAGTTAAAAATATTTAATAAACAGTTGCATTTTCTATAGTTTTTTAAATTTATTTTTTCATTATGTTATCTTAGAAATAGACTCTTTACTTAAATTCATTTCGAGGATGAATGAATTATAAATTGTAGTTCAAAGACTTCTTACATTTTAAAAACATAAAGATATTGTTCTTAGATTAATTTTTATATTAAGACAATTAAAAAATTTCAAAGAAAAAATAAAACAGAAGAAGGAAGTGTAGTAAGAAGAAGCTTCATCAAATATTTATTATTTTTCATTTAATATTTAAAAATTTTAAATTTTTTTGTTATAACATATGAATTTTATTAAAAAATTTATTCAACAATATATTTATATTAAACAATTAAATCAAATTCAAAATACGTATTTAAAACTAAATTTTAATTAAAAAAAAACTAACTTTGCCTGTTGTCGTGGTGCTCATCCATATAAGAAAAATTGCATTACAACACAGAGTGGAACTGAAGATACGAAATGGGTTGAGGCCCAAGACTGAGAAGACCCTTTATTGCCGTGGTTTGGGCTGCAAGGAATGGACTTGTGTTCTTAGGTATCTTTTGTTTTCTGGTCAATTTCTAAATGGAGTTCTGGTACGGTTTATTCATGTTGGATATACGTCATCCAACTACCAAACATTTGCGGGACAAAACATATTAAAATCACAACAATTAGAATTGGTTTAGGGTTCTGTCTGTTTTGACATTTTTAATATCTTAAGAGATTAGTTTTATAAAAAACTTTATAAAAAAGAAGAATTTGCTTAGAGTTTTCATTACTAATACTCAAGGTTCGTGTCATTATCAAACTCAAATTACCATAGACAATTTCAACAGGAGTGGTAGCAATTTATGACGAATAAAGACTCTGGATTTTTTATTTTAGTAACAACTTTAAACCAAAATCCCACACAATCTTGCTAACAAATTGAACGAAGACAGAATAAGAGAATCATGTGGGTGGGATCTCACCATATCTTTTAGAACAAATAATAAAATATGATTTTTCACTATATATACAAATTATTTTTAATAATATTTAAATTTATATGATCTTATCAAGATTAATTTTAAGTAAAGCTAATTAAATTTAAATATTATCATGATAATTTATAGACAAATTATAAAAACTATGTAGTGTATTAATCGCCATCTCTATGACCCAAACCTTCATAATAAATTCATGCATTTGTTTACTTTTGTTTGCAACCAGATTGGGCGAATATACCGAGTTCACCAACTTCTGTACCATCGGCATGGACACGTGTCGTCATAAAAAACAATTTCGTGGGCTGGGTGGTGGTAGGAGAGGATGGCAGCACAGCGGAGGCAGGAGTTGAAAGGGAATGGGGTGGAAGGGGGTAGGTAGGTGGGTGACTTGGACCCTGAGGTGGAATTCTTCAGCTCTACTATACAACGTCCTCAGGGTTATTTCGGTCATTTGATGTCGGACGATGACAATCTCACCGCTACACTTTGTTGCGCGTCGATTAGATACAAAAGTGCACCATTTGAATGGGAACTGCTTGTTTTACACGTGAATTTTATGGATACGGATCTTTTAATATAAATAAAAATAATAATTAAAAAAATAAAAGAGTATATATCCAGAATTTCACCGTCCATTTTTGCAGCAGCTTTTAATTTCAGGCATGCTACCGTAATGCTTAGTTAAGCCAAAAATTATATACAGCACAAAATTTAATTACTGAAGGCGGTATTTTTCGTCGGATCTGTGCGACCAAGTGAACTGCGTCATTCGGGTAGATCGTTTATTCCACGGCACGCCGTCTCTAGGCTTGAAGACCCATAAGTGGCGATTAGTAGGTGAAGGACAGCGCTATCAAACAAAATCAAGTAATTTGACTACTTCGCCTACTTCTCCACTCTAATTTCACCATAATACCCCTGAGCTTCCGATTTGACCAAAACGCCCTTTCTCAACTACCACCACCTTGTCTCTCTAACCGGTACCATCTCCCAACCCGACTCACAGCGCAGACTTCAGACTCGGGCCAAGCCCTTTTCTTATAAAATCCTCACCAATTTTATCTCTTTCTCTTCAGCTACCTCTGAGATCCCTCTGGCTCTCTATCTCAAAAGATCTCCCTTTGATAGATCCTGTTAGAGAATAGCCGGGGTAGCAAGTGCCATCAACAACGACAACCGCAATGGCTGTTGCCACTAGCAATTCTCTCGTTCCCACCAAATCCTTAATTCCAAGCCATTCCCTTTCACCTTCTTCCAAACTCCACCAATCCTCCTTCCCTATCAACTGCAATAAGCCCAGAACTATTCCTTCCATTCTAGCCGTGCACGCCGCCGAACCAGCCAAGAATCCCGTCGTCTCCGATAAGACCTCGAAGCCGCAAGCCACAGCGACGCCCTCTCCAACTGCAACGACGACTACTACTACAACCCGTAATGTGGGCCAGGGAAAATGGAGCCTGGATAGCTGGAAATCCAAAAAGGCCCTTCAGTTGCCGGAATACCCGAATCAAGAGGAGCTCGAATCGGTGCTTCGGACCCTCGATGCATTCCCTCCTATCGTGTTCGCTGGAGAGGCTAGGAGCTTGGAGGAAAGACTGGGTGAGGCTGCCCTGGGAAATGCTTTCCTTCTTCAGGGAGGGGATTGCGCCGAGAGCTTCAAAGAGTTCAATGCCAATAACATCCGTGACACCTTCAGAATTCTTCTCCAGATGGGCGTTGTTATGACGTTTGGAGGACAAATGCCCGTTATCAAGGTCCGCATTTTTTCTGGCTTATTTTCATAACTTTACATGCAAAATTCAATTTTGAGGTGAATTGTTTGATAAAGAAAAACATGAATCGAATTGTAAATCTGGGTAATTGTTGTTTAGGTGGGAAGAATGGCGGGTCAATTTGCGAAGCCGAGATCGGAACCGTTTGAGGAGAAAAACGGCGTCAAGCTGCCGAGTTACAGAGGAGATAATGTGAACGGAGATGTTTTCGATGAGAAATCGAGAATTCCAGATCCCCAAAGGATGATTAGAGCATACTGTCAATCTGCAGCTACTCTCAATCTTCTCAGAGCTTTTGCCACCGGAGGCTATGCTGCTATGCAAAGGGTTACTCAATGGAATTTGGACTTCACTGAGCACAGCGAGCAGGGAGACAGGTATATGCAAAAATTCAATGACTTGTTTTCATGTTTGTGTTATTTCTCTTTCAATGGATTTCTTTCTTGAAGTGGTGTTAGCATTTACTTATAGGGAAGAGAAGGTAACATTTGTTTTAAGTGAGAACGATCAATTTCTGGTCATTTTCACAAGAGAAAGATTTAATTTTCTTTCAGTAAATAAGACAAATTTATGTCTTCTAGCTTTACTTTCCACTTTCTAATTTCAGCAAGTCTAGACTGGTGGCCTCCTTTTGGGTGTTATAAACTAAGGGATAACAAACAACAGCAACGTTGGAGATTCGTTTCATTTCATGGGAGCTAAGATAACAAGATCGGAAATTACTGATGGAAAAATGATAGATCATGTTTATACAACTTTACCGTTGATTGGTGTACATATCATATGAATATGGTTGTCGGCAACAGCTTATGGCCGGTGGTGGTTCGGTGATAAAAATTTACGGTTTCACTATTTTTAGATTTTTATTCTGACATAATTCTTATTTTTAAGAATTCAAATTTGTTAGGTGAAATTAAATTGATTATGAGAATTGTAGTTCCCAATATTTTAGACCGTGGTGGTGGGCAGTGGCTAGTTGTTCTGACAAGTGATGGATGTTGACTTCAATAGTTCACCTTGTCTAAGAAAAGAACTCTTTTTTAAATACGTTCTTTTATTTTAGTTAATTACCAATCCTGATTTCTTTTTATTATTAATCGTCAAATGCTCACATAACTAAAAAGTCCTTGAACTTGGGCGGATCAATTTTGAGATAGTCTACCTTTATTTTCTGTTGGTGCGTGAATTGTACAAAACCGAATTCCTTGATAACAAATGATAAGTTGAATGTGGTTACATACCTTTTTTATGAGTTATGGTTATGTTAATCTTTGATGATATGCGTAGCTTGATCAAAACTAAATTTGGTCTTGCGATGGCAGGTACCGAGAACTGGCTCACCGAGTTGATGAGGCCCTTGGATTTATGGCTGCTGCTGGGCTGACGGTGGAGCATCCCATTATGAAGACAACCGAGTTCTGGACTTCTCATGAATGCTTGCTATTGCCATATGAACAGTCACTCACTAGGTTGGATTCAACTTCTGGTCTCTACTATGACTGCTCCGCTCATATGCTTTGGGTTGGGGAAAGGACAAGGCAGCTGGATGGTGCCCATGTTGAGTTTCTAAGAGGAGTTGCTAATCCCCTGGGAATCAAGGTTAGTACATGATGCTTCTGAAGTAACTGAACTTTAATTATTTGCTGCAGTCATAAACAAGCTTACTTGAGCAACCGGAGGAAAACATTTAACCTCTAATGAGACTGATGGTTCTGAAATTTTGAGTGTTTATATTGCTCTATCTATCTAAGTTGAAGGAAATTGATGAATTGGAATTATGTTGCAGGTAAGTGATAAGATGGATCCAAATGACCTAGTTAAACTCATTGAGATCTTGAATCCCCAAAACAAACCAGGGAGAATAACTGTGATCACGAGGATGGGAGCTGAAAATATGAGAGTGAAGCTTCCACATCTAATCAGGGCAGTACGCAGAGCAGGACAAATCGTCACATGGGTCAGTGATCCTATGCATGGAAACACCATCAAGGCTCCTTGTGGTCTCAAAACACGACCCTTCGACGCCATCAGGGTAATTCTTCTTACTCTTTCTCTTTTGACTAGTTGTAACTGTCTCTGCGGGATGATTTTGGGTACCTATATAAAACCTTTAGGATACAAATTAGGTGCTGGTAATTGCCGTTTTATCCCACATAGATTAACATTATCTCACTGGGCTAACCATAATCTTTAAAGGAAAATCATATTTTGCAAACTTTTATTTGAAGAAGGATAAGCTGTTGAAAGAAGATTATGAAATAATTAATTATGCACAGTGGTAGTAGTTGATGTTGAAGTATAATTGTTTATAAGTGGCTTTTCATGCGGCTTTAATCATGGTTTTGTAATAAGGATGTGGCTTGCCGAATAGTTTTTCCAAGGTATTATTTATTACTATACTTAGTCCTGAATGGTGGCCTACCTACCATATTATTAAGGAGCCGGACCAGTGGGTCGGAAAAGGCCCTGCTTGTAAAAGGCATCAAGGTGAAGGAGTCAAGTCGTTCGTTTGTTCTTTTATCAATAAGAAATCATGTTATCGTGGGGTGCTGTGTACTTTGGTTTTATTTCTTTTTCAGTAGGTGGGATAGGACCATTGGGACCCATTTGGTTGTAAACAATTTATTCTCACCAAGTCGAAGAAATTAACATCATAGGACTTAGTTTTTTATTTGGGATAAATAAATTGGATAACAATATGTAGTATTGGAAATTCGATTATTGATAGCATGAACTTTGTTTCACTGAATCGTATAGGCGGAAGTGAGAGCATTCTTTGATGTGCACGAACAAGAAGGGAGCCAACCCGGGGGAGTTCATCTAGAGATGACGGGTCAGAATGTGACTGAGTGCATTGGTGGTTCAAGGACGGTCACCTTTGATGACCTGAGCTCACGTTACCACACACACTGTGACCCTAGGCTCAATGCTTCCCAATCTCTTGAGCTTGCCTTCATAATCGCCGAACGGCTCAGAAAGAGCAGGATCCGATCGCAGCAGCCTCTTGCCTCTGTAGCGCTGTAAAATGGCTTTGGGAGGCAACAAAATACCTAGTTCTTTCTTAATTCAAATTTATTAATGGTTGTAACAATGTTATTACATTTGGCCATGGACATGAACCTCTTAGCCACGTAACTTTTATATGTTTTGTACTGTATGTTTACGTGTATACTGCAAGGAATGCTTTTGAACTTGTGAGGGCGAGATCACACGACAGCTCCAATAAGGGAAAGCGGAAAAGGTGCTATTTATTGGTTTGCACATGCATTTGGCAAATTGACAATGGAATGAGTTGAGTATAGCCTATTGTTATGGTGTTTGATACATCTTTGGGGAGCCAACCGGCTACGGTCTGAAGCAGGGTCATGTACTCGTAGAACTGCTTGTATTTATTAGTTTGTTTCCTGGGCTTTTTTAGCCCCGTTTCCCATCCAAGAAAAAAAACAAGCACTCGCCTGCTCTTCTATTTATACTGGAGAGACGGGTTCAAGTGGGTATTCTTCGAATTATCGATACTGGAACATGAGCAAAGAGACTCCAAAGTCCTGCATTCAAACTGATCTCATTGTTAGAAAATATGCGGTATGTGTGGGATTGTCTGTGAGGGATGACGATATTTGATACAGTTGCAAATAATTAAGGTCTAGATTGCGTCCTCAATGTTGGGATTTCGATTTTTATGATTTCTCTTTTTCGTCTTACTCATTTTTTGCCGGGTTTTACAATTTTTATTAACATTATTATATAAAATTTTTGCTTAAAAAAAAATCTAAACTGTAAGACCCTTTCATCAAATGGTTATATGACTATTTTGGGAGATTTAGAAGTAGATGCACATTAATTATTTTTTGTCTGTTCTAATATCCAATATTCATGAATATATACGGTAAGATTTTTTCGCCGTCAACTGAAAAAGAGTGACTGTAAGTTACATTCTCCAGTTTTCCTTTCAAGACTTCTTGGTTGAGGTAGAGATAATATTCATTTGGAAAAAGCTTAAAGGAAGTTTGATGGTGTTGTTGAACATACGAACAATCAAATACTACAGAAGTTTACTCTAACTTAAGATAATAATATCATTTTCAATCTAACAAATTATTTTTTATTTGTTCGTAATTGTAGAGATTAAAATTTTGTAAGAGAAAAAAGGTAGCATTTTTTTTGAAATTTTTACTCATCTCTATTTCCAAACTAAACAACTTTAGACTCTTCTCTCATTTTGTCCTCTTGATATTAATATCAATGCATCTAAATAAATAAAAATAACAAAGACCAAATACTAAATTATTTCTTTTAGAATAGATTTATATTATGAAGGGACAAAAAATCCAACGCCAAATTCATTGTTACGACTATAATAGCATGTATAGATTCCATAGACTTCATTATGATACATGATGAGCTAAATTTGTGCAAGTTCTTATGAGATTTGTAGTCAATAGATAACATCACTTTGGCTAGCAGTTCTTGACAAGAGTCGTGCAAGTTGTTAGAATTGTATTCAATAGATAATTAAATCTATGTTTCTCACTTCTCAAAATTGAATGCGGAAAGTTTTTTTCAGAAAAAAAGAGATATGATAATATGTTGTAAAAGGAAAATGTTCTAATTATTATTACAAATTAATATTTATTAAATGTTTATATAATAACATTTAAATTATTAAATTTTATAAATTAAATGATTTATAAATTATTTGATAACAATTTAATAGTTCTAATGAAAATTTAATAATATAAATTGATTTTATTTAAATATTTAATAAAATTTAATTTATAAAAATAATATAAAATTATTATTATTGTTTTTTTTTTTATCAAAGAGGTTACACATCACGTGAAGGATACAAAGCTTGAGGCATTGCAATAAACGATACCCTACCCTTTGCTTTAAATCCTGAGCTCCGTTGAAGGAGTGGGAAAAAAAAAATCAGGAAAAAATATTAAGATGGAACAAACGAGCCAACCGCCGACTCGATGAGGGTAGCGTGCGAATGCCGCGCACACGGTAAGGCAGCCCTTGAAATTGAAAATACGCGGTTCACGCGCGACTCATCTTACGTGAGCTGCACACTAACTCGGCAACGATCACTTTGAACGCTATTCTTCCGTGTACTCCTGCCGTCATCTCCTCCTCATATCTTTTCCATAGATTTTTTTTTTTTATAATTTTTCAAATCTTTCTCTGATATTCCCTCTCAGTTCGAAAACCTGGTGAACAAGAGCTTCTGTATTTGCATTGATTTACTCGTCTGCAAAACGACATTGATGGAAAGTTCTCCTCCGCACACGACGGCACCTCCCAAAGATCGCCGGCCAGATGCTCTCGGTGACCTTCAAGTCCTTCCCGATGAAATCCTCTGCTCAATTTTGGAGAAACTCACTCCTCGGGATGTTGCTCGCGTAGCTTGCGTTAGCAGGTATGGGTATTAGTCTCTCTCTGTATCGCGCGCGCCTTTGAAAATCTGTCATCGTTTCATGCAATTTCGAATTCCGCTGTTTATCCCTTTGTCATATTCCTTTGGCGTGTGTTCGAGTCTCTTGATTGTTTGTATCTAATATTTGTATAGTTGTTTGTAATCATTGATTATACAATTCTGATTCGATGGTGTCCAATTTGGCAAGCTTCTGAACCGCGAGAGATTATTTATATGAAACGGTTGATTGAACATAGGCTTTAGAAGGAATTATGCTAGGCTTTTAATCAGTATTAATAATCCCAACAAACGTTGTGAGCTGAGAAATTTTGCTGTTTGAATCATACCGTTTCAGAATTTGCTTGGTCATGACATCTCCTCATTGGTGTTGAATCACTTCATGTTTCTTTGAGTATGATTCAGTTAAAGTACTTAGAGCAATTGATGTGTGAGGGGATTTATTTTGATCTTCATCTCAATATAAATTTATAAACAAAAGTCTTTATATTTTTATCAAAATAATTGGGACAAGCATTACTCACTGCAATTCAAACAATTTAAAACCAGCAACTCCCTGAGTTTTGGAATTCTTGCTTTTTATCTTTTTGGCTCCTTTTCCTTTGTTAGTAGAATCTTTCTGGTAGTAATTGTTCATCTAGCCGTATGCCACTTTTTGAGAAGAATGTTGATGAATTATGACTGAATCAAAAGTCAGTTTTCTAACAACTTGATAATGTTCTTTAATATGCAGTGTGATGTACATACTGTGCAATGAAGAACCCTTGTGGATGAACCTATGCCTTAAAGGAGTGTCTGGTTTGCTTGAGTACAAAGGCTCTTGGAAGAAAACTGCCCTGGATATGTATGTCTCTGAGCAAGTGCTATAGCAGTTTTTTAAATAGTTTATTCCATTGGTCTTGTCACTCAAAGTTCTTCGCTATCTCAGTGGTACCCCATTCCACTTTCTATTATACATACTTTCTAACATATATCAAATTGGGCATTTCGAATGCAGTAAGAATTTGCCAGACAAATACAGAGAGGACCACAAAGGACTTTTAAATTTTGAAGGTAACAGTTGTGATATGAGGGGGCTTTTCTTTTGTCTTCTATTATTTTTGCAATTGTTTGGGCTAAATGACTTTAAAAAATCTTAAGGAAGTTCTCTCTTGAGCAGATTGACACAAGATTCTGCTTCTCTACCTTCCTGCAGGATTCAACTCTTTATTTTTGTACAGAAGATTATACAGGTGTCATACAGCATTGGATGCATTTTATGCAGATAATGGAAATGTGGAAAGAATAAAAGACATCTCTCTAAAAGACTTCTGTGATGACTATGACGGGAAGAAACCGGTACAGTGATGAAAGAATTTTGACAGTAAACCATATTGTTCTTTTTCCTCCAAATGGTTCTGTGTAAATGCCAATCTTTGAGCTCTCTCACTGCAACACCCCCTCCCTTTTCACCAGCAGAAAAAGAAACAGCAAGAAAGGCTATTTTTGTGCTTTGTCATTCCATTGTTTCACACGTTTGACAATTTCTCATTTCTAAAAAATAAGAAAAATAAAATATGTGATATGATATGTATATGAATTTGTTATTAATCTTAGAATTATTTGGGTACTCCTCCGCTTTGTTTTTCTTTCCAAGATGGGAAACATGAGAAAATGATATCTTTTCTTAAAAGGGACCTTTAATGTGATGGTTTTCAATTTATAGTTGATGCTATGCGTTTTGAATATCTTGGAGTTCACAAATTGTAAATTTTCAGTAGTTAATGGTTAACATTTTGATGAAATACACATCCCAGGTTATACTTTCTGGATTGGCTGATACATGGCCTGCGAGGTATAAATGGACAACTGATCAACTGTGGCTAGATTATGGGGATGTAACATTTAGGATTTCTCAAAGGAGTTCCCGGAAGATATCAATGAAGTTTAAGGATTATGTCTCTTACATGAAGCTTCAGCATGATGAAGATCCCTTATATATTTTTGATGAAAAGGTGCTTGTGTGGAGATACTTATCTTCCTATAACGCTCCGCCCTTCCCTGCTTTTCTCTGTTGTAGTTTGGGAGTTCTTTTAACTTTTTAGTTCTTATACAGTTTGGTGAAGTTGCACCCAGCTTGTTGAAGGATTACTGCATGCCTCATTATTTTCAAGAAGATTTCTTTGATATCTTAGATGTAGATAAACGGCCATCATATAGGTGGCTCATAATTGGGCCAGAGAGATCTGGTGCTTCATGGCATGTTGATCCTGCTCTTACCAGTGCATGGAATACACTTCTTTCTGGCCGTAAAAGGTAAAATATTCGCATCAAACTGCTTGACACACAAATGCTGTCTATTTTGGTTGTGTGGCATAGATCATGACATTTCTGCCCGTTGGCACTTCTAGGTTATTGCTAACATATAAACATTTGTAAAAAATTCATAGATATCCGTTCGTGGCATTGCCCATTCACTGGTCCATGTAATCATGTTAGCCTGATTGGAAATTCATATTAGTTTTTGAGGCAATCTAAACTACTAGTACAACTTGTTCTCAATGTATGCTTTGAAGCAGAATTTCCTCAATATTGTTTATCTGTTCGAAGGATTGAGTCATAGTAATCTAATATTTAAGGAATAATAGGCTCTTAAAAGTTTACAAGGACTGAAGTTGTTCTAAAGAGAATTTTTTAAGAATGTCACCTACCTGACTCCTTTATTGACATTACATAGTCTCTTGGCTTCCAGGTATCTTATTTACAGTTCTATATAACAAGAATAATAAACAAAGCCTTATCCTACTAAGTAGGGTTGGTTACATGTATCAAATGATGCCAGTGGGTTCTAGTCGAAAACCAAATATTTAGAAATATCTTTTACCATAAGGTCCCCCTTTAACAGTCTTTTCAAGTGTCTTTTTTTATCTTTCTCTACCTCTTTTCTTTACAGTGTTCTGTAAATATAATAAATTTAATAGAAGTCATCCAAATGAGTCATAAGCGATGCTAAACTAAATTTGCAGGTGTTTCAGTTTCTTTTTTTTTGGAAAAAGGGATATTTTTGTAAATTCTTCCACCTCTGAGCTTCCATATCATGGCTAGACATTGTCCTTGACATGGGAGGGAACAAATTACTAATTCAACATCATAACGAAGCATAAGGATAATATTAATGTGCCGAGGTGCCACGGTTTGTTTCAATTATTTGACTTTGATTGGAGTTTCATATTTATGATGATTCCGCACAAATAACAAGTTTTATATAATTTGACACTTTGTTGCTTAGATTTGCTCAGTGCTAGTGCTTGAGTATGTTTCTAATATTTTCACTGAGAGGTAAATTCTTTCATTTCATAGGTGGGCTTTATATCCTCCAGGAAAGGTACCTTTAGGTGTCACAGTGCATGTTAATGAAGAAGATGGTGATGTTAACATTGAGACTCCATCATCATTGCAGGTATACTAGTGCTAATGTATTATGGTTTATAAGTTTTTTATTCGTTTGTGTGTTTGTGTGCATCATATAATCATGTCAACTTAAATGTTTCTACCTGTTGATGTGGTTGCTTGCACTTGTGTATGTTTACAGTGGTGGTTAGACTACTATCCACTTCTTGCTGATGAAGACAAGCCGATTGAGTGTACACAACTTCCTGGAGAGACAATTTATGTTCCAAGTGGATGGTGGCACTGTGTTTTAAATTTGGAAACAACTATTGCTGTTACACAAAATTTTGTGAATTCCAATAACTTTGAATTTGTATGTTTGGATATGGCTCCTGGTTATCGTCATAAAGGAGTTTGTCGAGCTGGATGGCTTGCTCTTGATGAAGATGTCAAACAAAATATGTTGTGTAATGAAGAAAGCTTAAGTTACTCTGATTTGTCCAGGAGACAGAAGAGAGCCAAAACTCATAAAAATGGAGATGATCTAAATTATGAAAGAACCATGAATGGTGCATCTAGAAGTTATAATTTATGGAAGAATGGATTTTCTTATGATACAAATTTTTTATCCATGTTTTTGGATAGAGATAGAGACCACTACACTTACCCTTGGAGTTCAGGCAACAGCATTGGTCAACGAGAGCTAAGGGAATGGTTGTCAAAACTTTGGATTGAAAAACGAGGAATGAGAGAGCTAATATGGAAGGTCTGTTTTTCCTCTTATGAAATATTCTCTAGGCTTGCAGAGTTAACTTCTCAGATGTGATGATCTTTTTCTTATTATATGTGTACAGGGGGCATGCATTGCACTAAATGCTGGCAAGTGGTTACAGTGCCTATCAGAAATTTGTGCCTACCATAATTTGTCCTCTCCCACCGACGATGAAAGGCTTCCTGTTGGTACTGGCAGCAATCCTGTGAGTTATCTTCCAGAAGATTTAATTACTCCAATTTTTTAGGCTTAGATGAATATATATGGCCCATCAGTCCCAAACAATAATGTTAATAACCCACTAATGGCTATTTTTCATAATTGTAATACATTCTGGTGGAGTAATTTGTTTTGATTTCTAGGTTCAAAGTGCTAATGATTTTGTAAAAAGAGTCTTATTACTGTAAGAGATGAACTCACACCCTGAACATATCCTTTCTAGCTGCATAAGATAAACACCATCAGGGCAGTAATTAGAGGCTAGCTACACTGGTATTGGGATCTAGACATAGTATTTGGTGATGCACTGTTGGGACTAGATGGTGTTTCCTTTGTAGAAAAGCACTTTGATGGAAACCTCACATCTGTATGTATTCAAATTTTAAGCTAAGTTGCATCAGTATGTATCTGATATGGGGATAGGTAAGTTAGTATGTCAATTTTGTAATGAAATTTTCACATAACTCTCATACAAGTTTCATATTTGGCAGATGAACAAATATGTATCTGGTAAGGGTGCGCTGCCCAAAATTAAGGTTCAGTACTTCATAGATTTTAAGCATCTATCAAACAAAAGAGTTGGCTGTAATATTTGTAAAATTAAGGGAAGTTGAAGTAATTGTTTTCAAACATTTGGAGTTATTCTGGTAGAAATCTACTGAAGGTTATGGTAAGCTTGGTATTGTTTGCTACTATGGATTTTGTTTTGTTCTCTTTTTCTTTTCAGAGAGGCTGAATGCAATTTGTCTTTCTCTTGTAGTTTTCTGAAACTCTTTGTTGGGTTCATACCCCAAACAAAAGAAAGCATGCTCATGTTGGACATCACTTAACTATTATCATTTCCTTTGTATTATTGTATACTTGTCCAACAGCTTTGACGTTGCTACTCCTCTTAAACCTATGATGACAGAACTGCTTGGCTTCTCTCTCCTCCCTACTGGTTTTTTCTTCACTCCTCATAAGCCAAAAGCACATATTTTGCGAACAACTTTTTCTTTAATGTATTTTTCTTATCACTTGAAAACCAAAAAGAATACTTGGAGAAGTTATTAAAATAGATTTTGGATTAAATGGTATTTTTGAAAATTTAGTTTGGAATAGAACTTAATTATGTTATTTAATCCATGTAGTCGACTCCTTCTAGTGGGATAAGCTCTATTTGTTATTGTTGTTTATTTCTCTTATCTTTTACTTTTAGGTCCTATTATTTCCCCTTAAATTAGGATTTTGCTGCCATTTTGAGGTAACTAGATCTATTTACTCATGCCAGCCATGGAAAATCAGAAACCAAACAGTTAAGAGAGTTGTGCCTTCATTGAGGCTCATGGCTTGCCATCTTGCACCTCTAGATGTGCTCCACTATACATCATGCTTCAGCAACTAGTGAAGCACCTTAGCACTTTAACTACACTAGGAAAACCAAAATCTTTAACAATATTAAATAGGGGTTTGATGGTTATTACAAGTACACAACTTAGGTATGTAGCTGTGTTTTAAAAGTTTCTTTAGATGAATTATGATGTGGCAGCAGTTTGCAATATGACTATTGTACTATCTAACTTGGTACTTGTGGAGCATGTAATCACTTTCTAGCTCTGATAATATTTTTATTTCCGCAACAGGTTTATCTTGTGGGCAACGTTGTTGTTAAATTTTTTGTTGAAGGAGGGCTAGAAGCTTCACTCTATGGTTTAGGCACAGAGGTATTTAATTGGCATTATGTCTCCTTTGCATCTGCTATGTACCGATCTAACTTTCACATTGTATATTTTACAGCTAGAGTTTTACAGTCTTCTCCGTGAAGTCAACTCTCCTCTCAGGAATCATATTCCTAATGTTGTGGCCAGTGGGATTCTATATCTTGAAAATGGATCTTATACTAATGTGTGTTGGGATGGAAAAGGAGTTCCTGATGTCATTGCCAAAAGCAATCTCATCGAGAAGAAATATGGAGTTGATGGTTTCTCATTTGGTGTATGGGGAAAGAAACAGTTTGAATACAGGAATGCTGGGATGCTGATGGATGGATCAGTTAGTTCAGCTGGGCACTCAAACATATGGCCATATATTATAACAAAACGTTGTGAAGGAAAAATTTTTGCAGAGTTGTAAGTCTTAGCCTTGTGGGCTATAATAATATATTTCACAGTACCGTATTTAAATTTGGGAAAATTAAGGGTGGGATCTACTGTAGATGATATTTACCCTCAAGGACATGTTAATTACTTGATTGGTTATTTTAGTTCAGGAGTGGATAATTACTTAACGAGCTTTGAACTAAACTATCTATGTGGGTCCTTAAGGGTAAAAATCACTCTTGGTGGGTTCCCACCCTCCATTTTCTTATTAAAATTTCTGATTTCTTAATCTCGGTTCTTTTAATGTTACTGGTTCTTCTATAACTCCACTTGCAGAAGAGATAGACTATCAGGGGAAGATATAACAAACTTGGCTTCCTTTTTGGGGGAGCGGCTGCGCCATCTTCATCTTTTGCCACTTCCACTTTTGAATTTTTCTTCTTTCTTTGACATTGAACCAGAAGCAGGCTTGCCTGAGACTAATAACTATATTGCAACCGCTTCTTCCATATCAAATGATCTGGTAGAATGGGAAATCTTCACTAGAACCTTAGCAAGGAAGAGGAAGGATATTTCAAGCCGTTTGGCTAAGTGGTATACTCTGTTCTTTGGGGCTCCTTTTGTTGTCCTTGTTAAACAGAATATTTTGAAGATACATATGATGTAATGATCTTTGGAACAGTTTTAAGTCCATAGTTAATGAGACTGTTTGTCATATGAGTATAGCTAATAATCCTGGCAATTTTTAAGGATTATGTCTATCAAGTACTTCTCAGATATTCTTATATTTTGAACTTGCTTAGTACTTATATAAGCATGAAAATTCTTCTCTAATATTTCACCTTTGCTTTGTGGTTTTCTGGAACTGATTTATATGATGAATCTTCAAGTTACTGTCATTTTCATAAGCACAATGGCTCTTGATACTTCTTACAAAAATGTTGTAGGGGAGACCCAATCCCAAGAAAACTGATAGAGAGAGTAGAGGAATATATACCGCCTGATTTTGCAAAGCTGCTACATGTAACTGAGGTTTCTTCTTAACTTACTTTTGTTTAACAATCTAACATATAATTTTTTGGGAAAATTTGAAATAGACCAATGTCAATTATTATTTTTGCCTAAGGATGAATAACCATTCAAAGTGGTTATTCAACTTTAGACATCAAACTAAATAAACACAATGTGGTTATTTTTCATTATACCAATATATCTTGATGAGATGGTCGCTACCTCAAATTTTCCCTATTTTGTTAATCTTGTCACTTCTATTGTAAAATTGGTGTTTTATAATTTGTGCAAATTTTATTTGACTTCAGGACTCCTTAAACAGTGCTTGTAAACCTTGCTCCTGGATACACTCTGACATTATGGATGACAACATTTACATGGAATCATCATTGGTTAATTCTACCTCAAGTGGAACCACTGAAGATGCTGGCCTGGTGGACAACGGTTTTTCAAATGGATATGGTGAAGGTAGAGATGTTAAATCATGGCTACCTAGCCACATCCTTGATTTCAGTGATCTTTCAATAGGTCAGTACTTCTCCTTTGCTGTCCGTTTCATGAATTATTGTTCAACTTCTAAAACAAACCTTCTCAATTTGATTAGCATTGACTTACCTCTGCCATGATATAGCATGATGATTAAGTATTTTGATATCCATAAGAAATATTTTTTGGCTGTACAATTGTACTGAAGTATTTTCTTGTCCGGATAATGCTGAATCAGTCATAAAGGATAATAAGATTTATATGCTATAATCCTTTGGTACTGATTTACTATCCCTTAATTGTGGTTTCCTTCCTTCCTGCATTTTTTTTGATAGCAGAGGCATTTGTTTATGGATTTTACAAGAAATATTTGACATAACTTTAATTTGGGCCTTTGAATTTATTAGTTTATGATTCTTGTTTAATAGTGATCGTTGCCTAGAGTTCTGTTTGGATACCTTAGAATATTTTTGTTTGATACAAAATCTGTTAATTTCTTTGGTTTTTTTTATAATTTTTATTTGATTTTTTTCTAGCTATGTGAATTAACTGGTTGAGGTTGCTCGACTTTTTATCAGCATCACTATCCTATGTATTAGTAATATTTCTGCATAAGAGGTAGCTTGAAAGTAACTTTTTTAATCTAAGTTCTTGTTTTACTTTCATGTGAATTATTATGAGTCTAATCCATTTGAAATTATTTTTGAGAGCCTTCATGATCGGTAGACATGACATTATTTTGTAGCACCTCCTAAAAGTTTAAATAATGTTGCCATGATAGCATTCTGATGTTATTGGTGGTTATTTAAGTTGACTTTTTTCATCTCTTTTGCAGGTGATCCTATTTTTGACTTGATACCAATCTATTTAGATGTATTCAGAGGTGATAATTATCTCCTTAAGCGATTTTTAGAAAGCTACAAACTTCCTTTTGCTAGTAACATATTAAAGCAGGAGTCAACAGAGGGTGGTGATAAGTTTGGACGACTTTCATATCTTGCCATGTAAGTGAATGTCACATAATTCCCTTGAATAATTCCTACTAGTTTCTCATCAGATTTACAAATTGGATGTCGAACCATTGATGAATATTTGACATAGTCTTCTATAGTATATTTCAATTTTCATTTGTAGAATAAGCTGAATTAATAATTCCTCTCCCCTAATTGCCATTTGAAGTCAGTCAGACACTTCTAGGAGGTTGCTAAGCGAAGCAGAAAAGATGGATGCCTGTTAAGATATAATTCTATTTACTTCAGAACATTTATCTCTTTTCCACATTGGGCTACGGCTTTTATAATATCCAAGAAAATTAGTTAGATGATTAGACTCTCGCTGTTGTGCGTGCTAGGTCCTACTGGTAAATTGGTTATTGTGATTTCGTGAATGCCTGTTGATTTGAGAACATAATGAAGACTTTCTTCTACATGTAATATGGAATTGTTTTGGATTGCTTGATGTGAAATTTTAGTTGATCTTTGTACTGGCACGTTTTCATAGTTTCAATTTGGATAATTTGTTAAGAATACAATCATCATGTATTTTGTGTGTTGAACTTCATTTGGGTTGCTTTTTATTTTATATTTATTGCTTTGTTCCTATGTTTCAGAGAATTGTGCTAACTCCGTTGGAAACTTGAAATTCATAATTGTAGGTGCTACTGTATTTTGCACGACGAAAATGTCTTGGGCGCAATTTTTAGTATATGGGAAGAGCTTAGATCAGCGAAGTCATGGGAAGAAGTTGAGCTGACAGTGTGGGGGGAGTTGAACAATTACAAAGGCTTTCCTTGACCATTTTCTTTCCTGCAAGCATAATTTCGGAGCGTGATTACACTCTGGAGCCCCTTTGTTAAATATATATGTCTAACGTGTTTGGCAGGGAAAGTAAAATTTAATAATTAACTTATCAATCGTTTGCCCATTGGCTTATTTATTTTGTATTTGTATTCTGTATTATAATTCATAATAAAATGCTTCTCCATTCAAAATAGATGCAATTGTAGTTATTATTGGAAATAGATGCTCTAAAGTGAACCCCTCGGTAACTTAATATTAACTTTATTTGGGGCAAATTATTAATAACAATTTTCTTTATATAGTTCCTCATAGAGGTTTCTACCTTTGCATATGTATGTTAATTGTTTTTTATGACTGTTCCTTTACAAGTATCTTTGGTGTTATTATTATACTATTATCACATGTTTTACACGTATAAAAATTATAAAACAATTTTGGGGATATTGCAAGTTCCAAGGGTGAGAAATGGGGGAGTGTGATGTTAATTTACCTGTAATTTTTTTGCATAAGGTCTGTTCAAGCGCTATTAAGAAATGATAAGTGCATAAATAAAATCTATACAAAATTTATGTAAGTGTGATGTAAATTTCATCTTTACTATTAAAACAGTACTTGCTTAAAACTCAAAATTTCGATATTGACAAATCATACATATGCAGACTTTGTGTAGATTTGTACATATATCATTTCTTGAACTATTATAGACATCTCTCAATAGATTAGGGATTACTTTTTAATTGATTTTGTATAACCTTTGTAAAAAAAGTCATGTGTAAGGAGTCTATTCCAATGGAGGAAAGGGAAGTAGGCAGAGGGGTAATTGCCATGCCTAAGGTTGAACTTGGGCGACTGGATGAAAGGCACCCATCGTTACCACTCAGGCTTTTGTCAAGCGCCAAGCGGCAAATTGTTATACAATTGAGCTAAGTGAATGTTTCTCGCGTTTATTTTAACTTGTAGTTTTCATTGAGCCTGAAGACATCAAATTCAAAGAGGTCATACATAGAATACCACAATGTAATGTCAAGCTTGAGTGTCTAGCCCTACTTCGTTCTTCCAATGCATTAGGGGTAAGTATCGTCTTTAGTCAAACTGTTTCAATTCATTCCAAACCATAAAAAAAAAAAAATTTGAACTGGGTTAAGATGGGATAAAATAAATATAATGTAATATTTTAATTTAAGAAGGGATAAATTAGGTAGGGCTGAATGTTTGTTCTTTCCTCATTGGATTGCCGTGATAACCCAATAAAAATTATATATATATATATATATATATTTTTCTGCTGCTACAAAATGATATTATTTTGTAAATTATATATGTTTCTTTTGTGATACTACAAAATAACATCATTTCACAACTTGCCTTAAATCTTTCCCAGATAGTTCCACGACTCCAGTGCTGTTCCTTAGTCCTCCCTTATCTATCGACTCCCTCTTTCGTGAGCGACAAGTCTTGTCCATTGTCTTATCGTCTCTGACAGTCGACGCTAACCTCCCCACCTCCCCTCACCTCGTCTGAGCCGTCTCGGTCATTCTCTCATCTAGTCGTCACACTTCGAGATTTTGAGTCCTCAATAGTCGACTAAACCTTGTTAACTTGCCCCCACTCACCTCACGTTCAGCTATTTCTCAGCCTTCATTTTTTAACCCATCCTAACCCACCCAAATGAAGCTGAACTATTTCAATCCAAAAATTTTAGTTTAAAGGATTATTTTAGCTGGGGTTGGACCAATTAAATGAAGGATTGAGTTCAACTGGATTGAAAAAATTTTGTCCCAATCCAAACCACCCCACCCAATACCCACCCCTACAATGCATGAATGCTGAGTGTAGTTCAAAAAAACTAAGTTGTTAAGTGCCTGAATGGCCAAAATCCGCGGGAAGAGCAACGAGGGCCGTCCTATATAAAAGAGCAAACTTTTCACCTCCAATATCTCCACAGCTTTTCACAATTCTCTAACAAATTCTATTGAAGATATAGGGTGGTACAAACACGTTATGCATTGTATTTTTTCCGATCTAATCAATTTACTTATGTTTTAAAGTAATGCTGGTGAGACATTCAAAAAAGAAAACCCATAATTGGGCACCATAACCATTTATTTGCAGTCAAATAAAAATCACTGGCACAAAGTACCTTTTTAGTGACATTAATTGGTAGCGTTAATTTGCTCCCAGGTTTTCATTGATTCACATGAATACTCTAGTCTAGACCATTCGAGTGATGGCGTTCGCTTTAAAAGGATGACAATGGACAGATTAGAATGTCTACAGCGTCACCCCAACAATATCGGGGTGGCCTAACAGCAGAAGCCCAAGCCTCCCAGAGGTAATGCTTTGGTGTTCTGTGCCCACTTTACAACATTAAATCCACAAAGAATTACCTACTTTCTTTTACTTCCCGGAGCTCTCTTTAAAACAAGTCGGCCCAAGAAAAGGTTTCTGTTGTGTCCTTTCAACTTTCACAAACAATTCTATTTCTTTAGTTAAATTTTATTAAATATTTATAAAAAAATTAAACTATCAAATAAATTAAACAATAAAATTAATTTGTTTGTAAGGATTCAGCGTGTGGAAATCCTTTTCCTTTTCATAAATGCAATTATAAAATAAGGATCATTCAATGAATCTGGCTTCATTTACACAATATTCTCTTTTTTTGGAAAAGCTTGCATGATGTTATTTGAGATAGAATAGTAGTTGATTCTGAAAATTCCTAAATGTTGAGACTTGATGAAGGAAAAAAAAAAATTTGGGGAGGGGGGGGTGGATAGGGAAAAAGTGAAAAACTTTTTTATTGTCAAAACTGATAAGTAACGAAAATCATGAAAGAAAAGCAACTTGTCTGATTAATTGAAAGACAATTTAATAGCAGAAAATTTTATGCCCCAGCAGGAAAAATCTATGCGCAGCAAACAATAGCCCAGATGTTCATGTACACAGTTAGAGGGGGCAAACAAAATCACCACTTGTTTCTATGTCTTCAACATCTGCATCAGTATCCAAGTCATCAAGGTCCATGCTGCCTCCAACAAAAAGGCCGCCAGCTTTGGGGGCATCGAGAGGTTTCCTTGCCTCTTGTATAATAGACAGCACTTCCTCAACAGTTTGTGATGGATTATTTACATCATTGCTCTGCCAGCTTCCACCTTCCATTAATTCAATAGGCAAATTCCTCAAGAACCATGGATGGCTTTTAATTTCCGGTATTGTTATTCTCTGCAAAAATGCCAGAAATAATTCAATTAGACTGAAAAGGATGCTAATTCCATCTATTCCACTTAAAAAACATGTCAGGAATAGGATGCCCAGAGTAAAATAAATTAAGGATAAATTTCGTTTCTGAATTTGATTTCCCAGACCAACACACACACACTATGGAGTTAGCATAGGTTTAAACCAGTACATGAACATGCATCCTTAGGAGATAAACAGAACACGAGTTGCTTGAAATAAATTTAATGAGAAGTTATATAAAAGTGGTAACATCCAGCAGCAATTAAGTCTTGTAACTGGTAGATACTTGCAATTAAAATTAAAAGAAAAAAAACACACACACACACACACACACATTTAGGCATCAAACCAACCACCTTTTCAGGATTTGCCACAAATATCCGTGATAGAAGATGTCTACATTCCATGGAAACCCGGACATAATCTGGGATTGAGTATTGGACACTAAGTATCCGCTGTAATAAGCCACAAAAGGTCCAATGAAAACAACGTTATACAGGAAGTATAACCAGATACATAAGTTACAGTTTTATCCATGGGTTATGCAGCAGCGCTTAAGAGGTTGAAGATGTCACTCACCCCGATTGACTTTCTGAAGTTACTTGGATCCTCTGAGTCTTCAAAGGGATAAGCCCCAATCAGCATCACATATAAGGTGACTCCACAAGACCAAACATCTGCAATCTATAGTTGTGAACAATAATAAGAAGCTGGTTAAGGAAAGTGATAACAGAAGACAGCAAGAAGGACCGCATGTATTTAACAAGAGAAAGAAACCATGAGAAACGAAAAGCAACAAGGAAAAATAGAATTTCACCTTTCCATCATACTCTTTCCTGGACAAAACCTCAGGTGCAATGTAAGCCGGAGTTCCTACGGTAGACTTAGGTTGAGAATGCAAAACTGATGACTAAAAGTTAAGGTAAAAACAAATTAGCATCACTTAACGAAGGTGACATTGCCTAAAGCTGTAGTCTTTGTATATAATTACTGCTACCTTTGAGTACCCGAAGTCACAAATTTTAACTCGTGGTGCAGTGCTGCCATCTAAGAGTGTATTTTCAAGCTTAAGATCTCTATGACAGATTTGCTGTAGCAGTAAACATTACACTAATTAAAGATTTGTAAGCATTGAAAGGTTACGAGAATCGTGATACAGGAATACTTTAGTTTTGTACCATTGAATGACAGTAACTCACTCCTGATATCAATTGCTGAAAGAAAAACCTAGCCTGATGGAAACAAACAAGACTATTCTTAAGTATCAAAGCTTCAGTATGTTAGGATATATATACACAAACACACACACACACACACACAAGGTGACAAGGATAACAGAAAGAGTTAAACCCAAATGACTGATCAAGTGGAGACCTTAATGAAACACTCTGAATTATCTAACTGCACAACACAGGATACATTTTCCCTTTAGATTACCTCATCCTCACTGAATCTACCAGCATTACATATCCTCTTAAAGAGTTCTCCACCAGCAGCATACTCCATTACTATGGCAAGATGAGTTGGTGTTAGCAGGACCTGCAAGAAGAGTCATCAAAGCTCACATAACGTATCTTACTTTCAAAATTGTGATTAGAATATCTATTCCAACAGAGGCAAGTCTGTGTTGATAGAACGACTTTTAAATATTTTTCTATAGATAATGTCTTCAAAACGATAAGCTGGAAATTTAGTTTTTTAACTTATTTCTCAACATAAACACTTCTCCAAGTTGTATTTTATATGTCCATATAATGCATTCAAGAGAATTATGCTCGATTAAAATAGGCAAAGAAGAATATTACATAATTGATAGGGACAAGGGGATGAAAATCCGGATAAGCATGCGCAAGAGTTAACATAATAGACAGGCAGCAAAAGGGGAGAGAAGGGGGAGTTTCGAAAAACCAAAAAACAGAAACACATAATTTGCTGAATTAATAGTTTAGCTGAAAGATAAAAGACATCTCAAGTTATGGAGTAGAACAGGGCACTCTTATTTCATCAAGATTTTAGAGTATGCTGACCTCTTTGAATCTAACTATATTGGGATGCTTCAACGATCTATGATTCATGATTTCCCTCTGCACATGCTCATCAATCTGCAACACCAAAAATGACATATCTCCGTCGTAAATCAATAACCAAAACCACCAAAAAAAGAAGGAGACATAGCAACCCAGATGAAGAATAACCCAAAAAAAGGGTTCAAGTTGTAATTGAAAGGATGAAGAAGATGTAGCAGACCTTCTGACCTCTCTCAATAAACTTGACAGCAAGGTACTCTTGCGTCCACTTATCCCTAGCCAGCTTGGCAACCCCAAAATTGCCAGACCCAATATCTTTGAGAATCTCGTAGCGCTCCATGTATCACTCCTTTCTTATTTTTTCCTCAGCAGCAATGAACGACCAGAGCTCGGAAACAAATGTATTCCTCTCAAAAATTCAGCAAAGGAAGTTTTGAGACAACTAGTAGTCGTTGAGTTTTGGCGTGTCCTCAAAGTCTTAAACAATGAGAAAACGACACTAATTGACTACAGGGAAAGGCTCCTCATACTTGACAGGGTGAGAGAGACAAAAATAATGTGAGAAAAAAATGAATTTTATTTATTAAATTTTAAAAGATTTAAAATATTTAAATTCGACAATAGTACTCAAAAAAATTTGACACGTGTTAATGAGCTGATATGAGGAGAGAACCAGAGAAACTGGCAGACTAGCTGTGTCCAGCGGGTGGGAAAGGGAGAGAAAATTCTTGACAACTTCCGAGTGGAACAAAAACATGGGCCGCTGAAAACGCAAGCAGTTGAATAAAATCACCACCTAACCAGAAAGTGCCATCTCCTTTATGAGTTTATCGTATTTGTCGGCGCAGATTTTAATTATGAAAAATAAAAATACTAGACGCCAACAGTGGGCGGGTAAGGCTCGTAAGTCGATAGTCGTAACGGCAATTTCTTACGACACTGTCAGCTTTTCTTGACAGCCTGTCTAGTCCACTGTGCTGCCACTAGGCCCCCACATCCTCCATTACCACAGTCTGTTAAGATTCTCGTAACTTCCAATATTCAGTTTTGCTATGCTCCAAAGCTCGTAATCAAGTTCGCAAACAAAAATGAGAGAATTGGATTTTGGACTGACTGATTGGTAACTTCAGACTCTGAAAACATCCCCCAAAATTACCGCTTTTCTATCAGATTTTTCAAGGAGAGGAAATGTTTCAAGGAAGAAAAATATATATATATATATATCCAATTTTGATAAATATAGCCTTTGTAATGCTTGTCACAAAGGACTTAAGTTGAGAAGATTCTCAAGTAAAGCTTGAGCAGGATGGGTAACACATCGTGTAAAAGAATTTATTTTTTTTCTCCATCAAAAACTTGCTTGGAATACTTGGCATCTTTGTTCCATTTGCTATTTTCAACATTTGAAGGATGATTTTATTTTCTTTTATTTTTTAGATAATTAGAAGTATGATTGTTCATTTGTCCTGAATTGAAAAATGTTGTTGAAATATCCTTAATTGTATTTTTCCCAATTAAAACTTATTTAAACTTTCGTTCAAGAACCCAAGTTTCAAGTTTATCTAGAAGAAATTCATTTAGAAAATGTGTAACATTTTCTCCAATGGACTTTTAAGGTCTAGCGGCTCAGCCCCCCGTACAGACCAAGTTGAGTTCTCATATGAATTGCGTTGCATTTAGGATAACACTAACCCTCGAAGTCATTAAAATAAGAAAACTAAGCCATCCAGTTTGGCTTGTCGACTGTGACTGGGTTTTATGACAGGCCCATGTGTACTCAGCCGATAACATATATGCCTTTCCAGCTGCCGTCACCAAGTTATTATTATTCTGATTGTTATTTTTAGAAATAATATTTTATAAAATTTTTATTTATAAAAATTTAAATTATTAAATATATAAAAAACAAATTAAATTATAAAATTTAATAAATCTAACTATTCTTCTTTATTTTATGACACCTTTGTACCTACATTTATGTGGACTAAGACTTTTCCTTTATCCTTTAGCTGTAATTTAAATTAAAATAAAAAATTATTTTTACAAAAGAATAGCTACCGGATGTTCATAAAAGTAAATTTGAGCTGTTTGAGCTGTTACATTTGTGTAAAAGTTTATAAATTTTATAGTTTAAATTATATTAAATAAAATTTTTGAATTTTTATTTATTTATTGAGATAGACTCTTAAGATAAGATTTGATAAAACGTGGAATATAGTATGTATGTGGCCCTTGATTTAAATATAGAGCTGGCAAAGTATGGCAACGACAAAGAAACAATGCCTACTTGTAAGTTGATCCAACTGCAATGGTTCTCCAGCAATATCTATACTTGCTCTCTTTCTGCACTACAAGTCATTAGACAACCTGACCTGACATTGATAATCAACCCCAAATCCAGCCGAACCCCTTTTGGACTTGAAAATGCTTGAACTTTACTTCTACTTTGCCTTAGTTTTCCCATCCACATGCCTTTGCACCAAATTGAACCCTTGCCTCAGAATCACGTCCCCACTAGGATTCAAGGCAGAAGCCATTCTGCACTTCGTAGAGTACATATAATAGCATATACACACACGCGCGATTTATACAATATTTCTGAAACCAAATTGACAGAAGTCGTATTCGTCTACGATTGGAGGTCCAAGATATGGTGCTCCTTTAACAATCAAATCATCAGGTAGAGGTTTTTCCTCAAGCATGGCATAACCTGTAGCATACAGCAAGAGAAGACGTCGATGAGTTTGATTCAAGATGAAGAACAAAGCTTTGGAAATTCATGAATGATATGTACCAGGAAGGGAAGGGATAGGGAATTCTGAGAAATAAGTGGAAGGCCTTCCAAACTCCTCCGAGTATGGTGGCGACAGCACGTCTAGTATAGCACATGGCGTCAACGCTGTGAAAGAATGAATGTTGCCACCACTTCTGGGAAATAATATGGATGGCTCCTGTGGTGCTTTGAATATACCATCTATTACCTTGCCAGCCACTCCTACTGCACTTACAGTAATTTCAATTCATAAAACTGTTTTGGTCAATCTCGAACCTGCAGATTTTGAAGCACCACAAACGCTTCTAAAAAGAAATTAATAAATACCCATAGAATGGTATTTTAGCTCACATGTTTGGTAGCCATCAGCATCCCATTTGAGCCAGTCATATGCTTTGACGTAGACAGAGCCATAGAGGAGTTTGCTTAACACTGTCATTCCTGGGTGATCATGAAGTGGAAATAACTTTCCTGCTGGGAAACAGAACACTCCCATCTACATGTTCATCAAAGATGATGCTGATTAATTAGATTGATCACCTAGCCTCATTTCACTACCATTCTAGCAGGTAATAATTGATAATTTCTCATGGCTTCCACTTACAGAGAAACTGTCACATTCATGTATGTGAATGTACGTGATTTCTGAGAGTTCTTGCCCACAAAGCAATCCCCTGCTGCCTTCTCTTGGGCTTGAAATCGGAGAACCACACATCCCAAACCCATCGATTCCAACGTCTGCAGCTTCAATTTTGTCTACAATTCATCCATCTCAAGCCTATGAATTACTCTTTATATATAGTAAATCAATGGTTATCAGAGTAATGACGAACAAAACAAAAACAAAAGCACTTGATCCAAGATAACTCACCAAGAAGATATTTCAGGGACTGGATTTGTTGAAAAGTTGGGAGCCCCATCTGAGAAAATATAGCATGGCAAGCATCATAAAGCACTTGTATCTTGCTCATCTCCATGGTTGGTTTGTGTGAATAGCTTTGCAATAGCATAGTCCCGTTTGTGGCCGAAATTTAAAACCATCATAGCGATGACTAACGAGTATAAATAGAAGCAGAATGAGATAAACCAGTGGGCTTCCCTTTCTCTTTCCATTTTCCTTTCCCCGTTAGAAAATGTGCTAGTTAAGCCAGGGGCGACACCTTGAAACGGTCAATCTTTTAATAGAAACCTCTGCCCTATGTTTACACATAAATATGGGCTGTAGACTACAGAAATCCCAAGATGACAGAGAATGAAAATGTGGGAAAGCGGCAACAGATTTATGTTACTTTTAAGATGTGACACTAAACAAAACAAGCGGTGCTGGGATTAACCAACACGTATACCCGTTTGCGGCATGAGATAATATTAATTAGGTACAAACAGAAACTGGAAAGCCTTAAAATATGGGTCACTCAGAGCCAAAAAGAGGTGCACGTGAAAGTTTCTATGACGGGAAACTTCGCAACTTAAGTAAATGTACATATAATTTTTATTTTCAAAATTAATTCTTATTAATTAAATTTTTTATATTTTACAAAATAAATTATGAAATTAACACAATAATATACTAAAATTATATTTATAAATATTTAATATAAAACATTAATAAAAATTAAATTTATGATAATATAGTTGCAATTATCATTGGCTAGGTTTTATATATATATATATATATATATTTTTTTTTTTTGAGAAGTACATCCATGTGGAAACTGCAATAAGATCCTGCCAACGTTGGGTTTAGAGAGTTTAGATTTTTTTTTTGTTTAATTTTAATAATTATTTTTTTCATAATTTAAGGTATAATTTCTTTTATTATTTTTTTCTTCTTTTCTCTTACTTTTTTTTTCCTTAGGCGAAAAATTTAGATCCAATTCAAGATTTTAAATCATAATTTTATCTTTAACTCAAAAACCCACAAATGGAATGTTAATATTTCCTAGATCGTCATATGTTTTCTCTCATATATTGATTTCTTTTTAAAGCCTGGTCTACGTAACAATAAAAAATATTATATCTAATTATGACTTTATATTAATTACGGCTCTGACTTCTTCTCAAGGAAAGCCCATGTGCTAGTTGTGATATAGAAAGATAGTTTTATAAAGTTTCATAAAAACTAGTGATTTCCATACAAATGGTTTTAAGGATTGGCAAAAATCTTCTTTGAGTATTCAAGTTAAGATAGGAGGATTTTTTAATAAAAAGTAAAATTTTCACAATTTACATGGAAACTGCCAGCGTCGGCATTTATCATGCTTAAATTAAAAGGAATGCCCGAAGGGTCTAATTTTAACAATTGACTAATATCGTCTCTTAGCCAGTCCTATATTCAGCCATGATTATGGTTGCTGAAATCCTAAGTCATGATCTCCTTTGTAAAGAAAAAAACACACCGCTAGAAGTCATGACACTAGTATCTATCAGTTTATAGGATAACCATGGTAAGAAGAATCATGCTCTCACACAATTTTCATTGAAATTTTTTAATTAATTTTTTTAAAATATTAAAAACATGAAAATGAATAAATTTTTAAATTTTTTTTATATATATGACTAAATCAAATTAATAACAGATTGCTCAAAATACTCAAGTTTTTATGATTTAAATCAATTTACGTTAATAATTTTTTTTGAAAATTTGTAATATATTATATTTTATAATTGAATTTATAAAATATAATAATATACATTTTATATTTAAATAATTAAGACGCTATTCTAAACAACGAGCAGACCGCCACTGCATGTGATGAAGATGACTCAAGGAGGAACAGTTTTTCTCGCTTCAGGGGTACCTTTTCAGATGGTAATCATTCATTAAAGAACTGATTGTCTACCCACAAATTGATACGTGGTCAAAGAAACGAGTACTTGACTAATAGCAGTCCTTCTTGTGACAATTGCTCCAATACCGAACCTCGTGCTATGACATCTGCTATGCTCAAGGTTGATATCGTAATAGATGACGAGGAGAAAACACGACGGGTTTGGAGTACTGTCATTTTTACTTTTTTTTATGTGTATTAAAATTATAAAATTATAAAATATTATATAATATTTTTAAAATTATAAAATTTTAAATTACCTAAAAGAGCATATTAAAACTGGCTCTATCAATTTTTCTGCTGCTACCATTCAACGCTGCAGTCTTCACAGATTCATTCAGCAATGGCTAATTGGCTATATTATATTATAACTCATACGCACTTATATTTGTGCCTTTCTATTTTACTCTTCTTATTTTTTTATCCTTTTGTATCACGTTATTTATTTTTATTAAAAATTTAATAAAATATATAAAAAAAGTGGTAAAATAAAAAAAATCAAGTTAGTGTAATAATTTTTTTAAAAAACAAAACATAAGATAAGGGAATAAGATAAAAAAAAAATCTATGTATTTATATTAAGGATGTGTGGAGCCTCTTTTGAATTAGATAGCAATCCAACTGATGTTTTCTTACTGATTCTGACCTCTTCTCCTTTCTTGTATATCTACAATAACTTTACCATCCACCTAACATTCTTATTTCCCAACAATTAGAACTCGGGATCAACAAAAGCTTATAAAAGTTTTGTTTGTACCAACAACGTTACTCCATTGAATCTAATTATCTATCGCTTTTGTTTGCTCTACTGTGCATGATGATTGACCAATAAAATCTAAGTTATGCAGTTTATGTTATTCTCACAGAACGAACCTATCCAAATACTCATGAATCCGTGGATCTTGATCGTTGATTGTGGTATATAAGACAATTTAGCTGTTTTATAAATTAAATTTTATTAAATATTTGTTTAAATAATTAAATTTATTATTTTTTATAAATTAAATTATAAACTCAATTATTCAACACTTCACACAGAGATTTTAAGAGAGTTTGATATAGAAAATTTCGTAGTACTTGATTTGTCCTACGCAGGAATGTAATAGCAGCCGTTGGATAATGGGAGGGTTAGAATTTAGGACGCGAGGGAAAACGAAAAAAAGAAGTTTGAGGGCCTATGCAAAGCAGAGGGTATGTCCCTTCCAATCTTCGAATGGGCCCGTTTCCAACCAGCATTCGTTCAAATTCAGCCCATTCTTGACCATTCCATGCTGGCTCACCTTTCATTCAAAATGAACGGACACCATCCAGTCTGCCCATCACTCAAGCTCACACCTTTCCGCCACACAAAATCAAAAACCCGTGTTTGACAGCTGTCTCTTGCACCCTTTATTTTAAACCTTCTTATTTTTATTCCGAAAAAACCCAAAATCAATTTTCCATCCCCGCTTTTTCCCAGAGATCCAACGGCTCGCACCGCCCCTCCTAAATTCCTCTCCCTCCTTCGCCTTGAACGCAATTATCGCCCCCACTACCCCCACAAAAAATTCGCCACCCCCAAGTTGGCCCTCAAAACCCACTTCTTTCTTGTTCTGTTGTTTGTTCTCGCTCTCTCCCTCTCGTCTTCTCTAATCCCTAGCCAGATCTCACCCCTCTGCTCTCTCTCTCTCTCTCTCTCTCTCTCTACGATTCGACAATGGCGGCCACTCCCTCGCCTCGTGAAGAGAACGTCTATATGGCCAAGCTTGCCGAGCAGGCCGAGCGCTACGAAGAGATGGTTGAGTTCATGGAGAAGGTCTCTACCAACGTGGAGAACGAGGAACTTACCGTAGAAGAGAGGAACCTCCTCTCTGTCGCCTACAAGAACGTCATCGGTGCCCGCCGTGCCTCCTGGCGCATCATCTCCTCCATCGAGCAGAAGGAGGAGAGCCGAGGCAACGAGGATCACGTCACCATGATCCGTGACTACCGATCCAAGATCGAGACTGAGCTCTCCAACATCTGTGACGGGATCCTCAAGCTTCTCGATTCCCGCCTTATCCCTTCTGCTTCTGCTGGTGATTCCAAGGTCTTCTACCTTAAGATGAAGGGCGATTACCATAGGTACCTTGCTGAGTTCAAGACCGGAGCCGAGCGTAAGGAGGCTGCCGAGAGCACTCTCACCGCTTACAAATCTGCTCAGGTTTCCTTATGTTTTCCTTCCATGTCAGTCTGTAGCCTTAAAATTTCCACATCTGCTCCTTTGTAGTTTTTTGGTTTTGCGATGCAGATCTGCTACAGTTTTGCCTTCTTTTGCTCTTTTCCGCATCTCAATTAAGTATGCTTATATCATTTAGTATGAATTGAATTGAAATATTTATGCTGAGCGTTCTGTCAGCAATCATAAGATTTTACATATGTGCATGTTTGATATGATCCTAAATATGGGTATCTTTTACACAGATTTTACATTTTCTGGTCAATCCGGTTTTCTACTGTGGATTTTAAGTAACTTGTCTCCTTTGTTTGACCCCAATCATATGCTTTCCGGGTTATATGTAATAACTGTGCATGCAAAGCTGGGGCGGGAAATTGAATCGGTTTAAATGATGGAAATAAGCTGGTAGAAAAAGAAGAGGTGGAAAGTTCAATGCATTCGGATGGCAGTTAGTCAAACATATATCGCTGTTATTCACCTTTCCATGCTCAGTCTTTTCCAAAGATAGTCTTTATACATTCAAAATGCAGTTGATCTGGCCCTTTCCATGATTGGAAAATTTTTAATCGTGACGTTTTTATCATATGTCTATTGATCGCGAAGAAGACATTCCCACTGTGTAACATCTAATGTATTTCTCTGTCTGCAGGACATCGCTAATGCGGAACTGCCTCCAACTCACCCAATTAGGCTTGGCCTTGCTCTGAACTTCTCAGTGTTTTACTATGAGATCCTTAACTCTCCTGACCGTGCTTGCAACCTTGCAAAACAGGTTGGAGCTGAAGAAAATGGATATCATGTTCTTTATATATGCCTTTCATAGTTTACCATTTGAATCACATTGTTTGAGGTTTGCGGAGAGAAAAGTGAGAAAGTAGCTCCCAGGCAGTGAATTTGCTTACATTTGCATATAATTCATTAATGTTGAATCAAACTTGCTATTGGGCTCTGGCTACTTTTGTTTTGCCCTTCAAGCTGAAAGTTTTGTTACAGAAGCATTTAGGTTCTGTTTCGAAATTATATGAATTACTCATTATTTTTTTCTTATTAAAATTTGCTAGGCTTTCGATGAAGCAATCGCTGAATTGGATACATTGGGAGAGGAGTCATACAAGGATAGCACTTTGATCATGCAACTTCTTCGTGATAACCTCACCCTCTGGACCTCTGACATGCAGGTATTGATTTTGAGTTTTGTCGTACTATTGTACCTCATAAATTTTTCATTATCTTTACATAATCTTTATAATGATTTTGGGTTATGTTTTTGGTCTTGATTTCAGGATGATGGAGCTGATGAAATTAAAGAAGCAGCTCCTAAACCTGCTGATGAACAGCAGTAAAAATATTTTACTGCTAATTAGGATTGAGCGTCTCCTCTATTTGTTTTTGAAGGGAGAAGGTGTTTGTTGCAAATCTCGATGCTACTGAGATTTTAGGCATTCATGTCTTTTTTAAGAATTATGGATGTACTGCGCCCTTTTAGGTTGTCCTTCCATTTTTAAGTGTTTCTGAATTGCCTATTTTCTTTTCGACATTGAAGCTTTTATTATATGCAATGGGAATTTTAAGATTCTATACTCCTTGGCAAACTTGATGGCCCGATTTTAAAGTTACTAGCTTTATGTTATATTCGTCCTGAAACTGAAACCTCAAAAATGCAATTCAAATTTGACCAGAAAATGGTTATTCATGAGTAAGGTGCTCTGTGGATTGTCTACGTACGCCCAATGCATACTTTGATCGTGGCTCGTGTCTTGCGTACGGAAAATACTATGTTTACGCCACTACATTTACGCTTTCAGCCACGTGAATCTGATATATATATATATATATATATATATATTTTAAATTTTAATTAAAATTTATTTGATCGGCTGGATTACAAACGTAACCGTGAGCGTATCGAAAACTCGTATAAATAGCAGCGCTCTGGCCTTTAAGCTCGAAGTGTTTGTTTTTATTTTAGAAAGTGAAATAAATGACTAAATTATAATTTTAAAAAAGGGAAGTTTAAAAAATCCATTCTCTAACTTTATTGCATTAAATTTCGAGAAAGTCAGAATAAAATTGAACAACTATATGTTCTGATGAATACAAATTCAATTAAATTTTGTAAAGAATTAATTTGTTTTTAGAAAACACAAACTAAGTTGCATTTAAAAAAAAAAAAACGAGGACCCTACTCTTTTTTTTTTTTTTTTGGTGAGTAGACCCTACTCCTTTTTAAAATTTATTCTCCTATCCTTTTTAATGGTTTAGTGTAAACTTTATCACTTGCGTTAGAACACAGAGCAGGTGAAGAAAGAAAAAGGATTGAATAACGATATTCTCAATGAGATATATATCATTTAAAAATTTTTATAAAATTTTCTAAAATTAATATTTTTAAAATTTTTTGAAAGTAGTGCCACTCAAATTAGGAGCAAATATCGGTTTGGATCAAATTATTTCAACTCACTTCAAATGGTACCAAAAAAAAAATTTAAACTGAGTTAAGATGAGATAAAATAAATATAATATAATATTTTAATTTAAGATGGAATAAATTGGATAGAGTGAATTTTTATTCCCTTTCCATTGGATTGTCACGGTAACCCAATAAAAATTACATATATATATTTTTTCTACTGCTACAAAACAACGTTATTTCGTATCTTACCCTAAATCTTCCTCAGTTAGCTCCACGACTTCAGTGCCACTCTTCGGTTCTCCCTTGTCCCTCGACTTCCTCTCTTGTGAGCGACGGATCTCATCCATTGTCTTATCGTTTTTGACAGTCGACGCTAACCACCCCATCTTGTTTGAGCTGTCTCGGTCCCTCTCGTCTAATCATCACACTTCGAGACTTTGATTCCTCAATGGTTGACTAAACCTTGCTGGTTCGTTCCTGTTCACCTTACGTTTGGCTGTCCCCAGGCATTTGCTATTTAGTCCATCTTAACCCAAACTAACCCACCCAAATAAAATTAAGTCATTTCAACCCAAAAATTTTAGTTTGAAAGATTATTTTAGCTAGGATTGAATCAACTAAATGAGAAATTAGATTCAACCAAATTGTCCCACCCAATACCCACCTTTGACTCAAATGATTAGTGTTTGCAATTACCATTGTGTCTGGTGCTAGCCCTGGGTTCCACCGTTTTTTTTGGATACAATGAAGGGGCAGAGGTCCCAAGAATAGAAAAAAGAAACTCCAGATGAACAGAAATAATTCTAGGTTCACTAATCCCCATAGTATCAGCCAAAAACAAATTTGAAGATCCGCAGGAGCACCCCAATGAACTCGTTGCCCTGGCTTCCACGTTTTAGTCAAGGTGGCTCGTCGCATGTGTTCATTATTTTGTTGAGAGAAATAATAGTTGTTGCATAAAATAATTATTTATAAAGTGTTTATATATAAAAAAAACTTTAAAAAATAATTAAATATAAGAATATATATAACATATATATAATTATTTTATATAATTATTATTACTTTTGTGGCACCATATGTAAACGCTGGCATTCAGTGTTGTGTATTTGAAATAAAGGCTACCTAGCCTCGTGTCTCATAAGGTTTCTCACTTTTTTGACGTGATGCATGAGTTGTTTTTGGGAAACAATTTTGTTGTCCTGTGAATCTTACGCTTTTACATTGGCCGTCTATATCCTTATATATTACAGTACCTTTTTTCTGTTTAAAATATTTATTTAGAGTATTTTTATTTATTATTTTTTCAACATTAAATTAACACTAATTATTCTTTTAATTTTACTTTTATCAAAAATTATTATTTTTATTAAATATTCAATCAAATTTATTTTTTTATTTTTGGGAATTTTTAATAAGAAGATAATTTTAAAAGATTTAAAATATCTAAAATCATTTAATAATTTTTTAAATTTTTATATATAAATTTTAAATGGATAAAATACTAATTTGAATCACACGTGCTATGCAGGTCTATTAAAGTTTTTGATATTACGCCAAAAAATTGATTTGAGCTTTGGCCAAAATTAAGGGCTATTTTATTGGTTTAGTTAAAAAAAAGGTATTATTTTATTGGTAGGAAAAATAAGAGCAATGATTTACTTTAGAAAGTAAAAACAGAATATAGAATAAAAAGAATAATGTCATATTATGAATATGTATGTTGCTATATACCATTAGCAATGTAACAAATTTGAATATGAAATTCAATTCTAACAAGAAATCAAGTCCTTTTAGAATTATGGAATTCCTATTTGAGGTTTTAATGATTACTTAAATTGCAATGACATTAGCCTTATAATATGAAATGTCTACCTATTTCAAATTTAAAAACTTAATATTTATTAGTACAAAATTGGATAGCAATACATTAATTTATACAAATAATAAAACTACTTTTGATTATAACAGTTGTTATATAACACCTTCTCATGAGTCATGAACATTATTTTCGTCTATTATCTCTCCTCTTTTCCTTTATTTTTTAAAATTCTACATTGTACAGACTGTGGGCATACAAAGCTATCGGCACCACAACACAATACATTTTTTGAAAAAAGTTCAAGTCATTAATAATTATATTATCCTTATAAATTAAATTTAATTAAATATTAGTTTATAATTCATTAAATTTATTAATTAAATTGTAAAATTTAATAAATTATAAATAACATTATTATTTATGACAATTTAATTACACTTTTTCAAACTTCAATCCCCTCAGCTTCGTTATAAATTTAACTCCTATTGATTGCAAAAGAAATACAATATAAATCAGCAATCATTAATAAAAGAGTTTAAATCCATGAACTTCTAATTATTTCATCAATACCGACCAACGTTCTAGTTTATCTTCTGAAGTGGACTTTTAAGAGCACAATCCATATATCATTGCTTTACCTTAAAGCATTATTGCAATCTCGTCTTGCAATTCAATTCATTGAAATCTCAACATAGTACGGTAATCGCGGCGGCAAGGCGAGACAACCACTGCTATCACTTTACAGTTTATGCACAATAAATAAATCATGGGACATAGTATTAGCTCAAGTAATTAAGTTGTTATTTCTCTTTTCTTTTTGGTTCGATTATTATATTATAATATTTTTTATATTATAATATATATATATATATATATATATATATATATATATAAATCATGATACTCTTAACCTTTGCTATCACTTTCGGTCTTGGCCATTAACCTATGCGATTTGATGCTGTTTTAGTTCAATAGAAAAGGGTAGGCCGGTGCCTTTTCCTTTTGAATGAAAGCAGGTAGAAACAAACCATCGGGAACGGATGCGAGTAAGCAACGAACGAAGATACACACCCATAAATCAAGCAATTTCATCTAGCTCATACAAAGGTTGGAGCACATAACGTCCAAAGGAGAGAGGCCAGATAAACACTATCCAGCTTTTACATAAGGAAAATTAAAGATTAATTCATCACTTCAGAAACCTGGGACCAACTCAAACATAATAGCAAACCACCTATAGACAGGTACTCATCAAAGGCTGACAGTTCTACGATTCTTATAATTTTACTAAATATTTAATTAAAAAATTTAAAAATTTTATAAATGTTACAGAGGAAACTATAGAATCACTAAATTCAAGAGCCACCAGCTGTAATTGGGTATTTAGTTCCTCCAACATTTTCCTAGGCCAATTACCTGCGGTTCATCTATGGTCCAGGTACCCCAGTCTAACCATGGGGTGTGCATTCTACTGAGATGAATATGATTATCAACTTGTCAAAACTTGGTGTCACAAGAACTTGGCAGTCAACAACCATTAGTCAACTTCGCAAAGGTCAACACGCTCCTCCATATAACCACATTTCAAGACTTAAGAAATCACGAGCTACTTATCAGTCAGAATATACGAAAGACAATCTTCGTATAATCAGAGGTTCCATCAAGCAAAGTTGGTTAATAATAAGTAATACCCACAACATAAGTAACCATATCTTTGCTCAATGGGTCACCGACAGTAAACATGTAGAACGTCCGGTGGTCCTCCAGACTCATTCTCCCTAACTTAAATTCCACTGAAGAGAAAACTGATTCGATAACATCTAAGAGAATGGGATCAGGTAGGATCCCTTAGAAGAGGGACACCCACGAGCATTAAAGCTAAAGCCTACTTTGAAACTCAGGTTTCTTCGCTGAAAATCCAATCTAAAAGTAGTATCCATGGAAATCCACAGACGAATTTCAACCTCAAACGGTTCAAAGACGAGGAAGCTAGTACTTACTACAGCGATTTAAACAATAATTTTCCTAACTACTACGCCTCGATTTGTTTCCCTTTGAGCCTATAGAGGCATCAAACAGCAGGTAGTCACACCCCTCCAAACAGAGTATAGGGGACCATGATTATCAAACCGACAAATTCTAGTATAGAAGTTAAAAAGAGTTGCTAATATCAACTTGTCTAACAGACAACAATCAAATATGATGAAAATTTTCATACTTAATAGGAACATGTATGTGATTCTAGCAAGTTGAGTAAAAGACTGCCACAGAAATGATAGCTGAAACTAGAAAAGAAGATTATATAAATTTTAAGGCAAGAAAATTTCACATTAAAAGCAACAGCATCCAACTCTATTTGTATGACTCCTACCTTTTCCTATCCCAATAAGGCATAAAACTAATGCAAAATTGTTCCTTTCTCATGTCTTTGATGCCCATTTACAGAATAAATTAAGCAGCGGTCGACTTGTTACAGTCCAACCACCAGAAATTGAATTCAATAAAGCCCGTTTCCTCCACCTAAAACCATGTACAAACCCACCAAAAACTAATCCTAGACTTACCAGGAGAATATCATAGACCTCTCCATCTGGGACTTGGAACCGGCACCGTCGGCGAAAGAGGGAGCTGAGGAAACCCTAATTGGCCCGACGAAGGCGAAAACAGTAGATTTGGGGAGAGCAGAGGGTAACTTGACATTGGTGAGTTCAAGCATCCAAAAGGGACTGGCGAAGACGGCATCTGAAACTGTGGCAGTGATTGTGTCATTGCTGTTGTTTGCGAAGGAAGTATTCCCTGCTGCACCGGTGGAAGCTGCTGCTGCGTCGGTGGCTCTGGCTGAGGTTGCTGTGGAGTTAAATTGTTCCAGCGAGGTGACACCAGAGGGGCTAAGGGCGAAAATCCCGAGAACTGCTTGGAGTTTGAATCAACGGCGGACATCGAATTCTGCAGATAGCGCATGTACGCGGAGACCGGAGACTCGGCTGCAGCAAAGACGGTGGGAAGTGGTGGCAGAGGAGATAAGGGCGCAACCGGTCTTCCAAACCCAGAGAAATTAGTAACAGAAACCGGGTTGATGGTGTTGCCAGGGGGTGGCTGAGGAGGGGGCATGGCGCTGTTTAGCAGTGGAGGCGGGCGATTGCTAATCTGCGACAGTGGAGGAGGCCGAATCCGCTGGAGGCGAGAGCTCGGGGGCTTGGGTTGCTGAATAGGTGGCGGAGTAGAGATGCGCTCGTGAGCTGGTGAACCCGTGAGCTTCTGAACTACATCCCTGAAGTCGTTCTTGTTGATGTTGTAGACAGGGGGCTGATGCTGCAAATTCTGCTGCTGCTGCTGCGCCGGCGGTGGCTGCGACGGCGGTAGTTGCGGCTGATTATGATTAAAGTTACGATTTTGTTGCTGATTCAGAGAAGGTTCAAAGATAGGTTTTTTAATGATGGGTTTGCAGACCTTGTGAGAAAGCTTATTGAGTTGCTTGAGATAGTTATCTCTGCTATTAGTAGTGGTGTTGCTATTGTTACTACTGACTGTGGCTGTAGTAGAAGTAGAGTGCGCAGAGGATTGACAGCTTTTATCCATCACACAAAACAGACTACTTTCTTTCTCTAGATCTAAATGTCTCTCCCCTGTGTAATGGCAGAGGCTGTGTTGGTGGGTTTGTGCGGTGGTGGGCTTCCTCTTATCGCAGACGGCGAGTAGGGACAGCCAAGACTATATAGAAAATTAATTTCTAGGGCTGTAGGATTGCGGTCAAGTTCCCTAAATCAAAATTCCTGTTATTTCTAGTTCTAAAAAAATATCTCGTAATTTCTCGATTGCAACCCAGCAGCGATCACTAATGAGGGAGTGATGAAATAAAAAGATTGGAAAAACAAAAAGAAAAAAGAAGGAAAGCGTCTGCCTCTCTTTGATGTTCCTGCTCTCTGACTCTCTCTCTCTCTTTCACTGCTTTTAATATTTATATAATAGACTTATTACGAGAAGAGAAGAGACAAGAACCATTCAGCAATTACACCTCTCCATTTCTCTCTTCCATCCTTAAACACATCTTATTATCTTGCCTTATCTGCTAATCTATTAATTAGCCGTTCCTCGTCTGTGTGAGGTAAGGTTAGATGGTGTGAATTATTAGATTTGTAATAATTGGTAATTTAGAATGTGTTACTTTATTTAATATAAAAATTAATATATAATTTTTTATATTAAAATCTGAAACATCTGTAAGATAAGAGGGTGAAAAGCAAATCTGGTGATGTGGCAAAGGCTTTATCTTAAAAACGAATATATTTTCCTGTAAGTCTTATGTGGGCGGTTCAGGGCGAGTTTCAAACGAAAAATTATATGACTGCAACCTTGGATGTCCTATGAACATACGCACAAAAATATATATATATATATATATATAATACATCGTTTTATTATTTTGTTTTTTTTTGGAATGTATAACATGCGTGAGTTTATCGAAGTAAGGATATCAGTGCTGGTTTCAAATTCGCTCACTGTCACAATGGCTGGTCAAATTTGTTTGTAGTAATCTCTGAAGCACGAGATGCCTCGGCTGTCATAGAATTGGCCACGGAATCTTAAATCATGTACGTCCAATGTGAATGAGAAGGCACCCCGAAATAGAAAAACCAGAAAAGTCGTGTGCCACTGAGAAAGGATGTTATGGACTACACACAGAAGAAAGGTGAAAATTAAAAAAAAAAAAAAATCAGGGAAGGTTATGGACCTCAAAGTTCTGTGCGTTAATTCTTGTGGTCGTAATTTCATGTTTAGCAAAGGGAGAGTATTTGGTTTTTGGCTGGTAGAATAAAGCAGATTATTACCTAAATTATTCTAGCTTAATTTAGAGGCAGCCATGTCCACCGCATGTGCATTTCTGTGGGAATTAATTAAGCATTTTAACCATAACGGGAGTGAGTATTTTGCAAAAGCTGCAGTGACTCATTTTCCTGTTCTGGTCAAAAAGGGCGTTACTCTCACTGTACCAGTCGCTGATTGTATTGAACGTTTTTCCAAATTTCCAATGACCTTTTTGACCACCATTCAATTATCTCATTCTCTTGTTTAGATAGTAATTATATAAATATAATTAAAGCTGCCAAAAAAAAAGCTAAAAAGGCCTTACATGTTCTATTTTCTATCCGTAGACAATGCTGCAAAGGGTATATTTTACTATCTTTAATGTTTTGTTTTATCTCATAAATTAATTGCAGCGTACATAGGAATTGTAAAATAAAGACTTGAAAGAAATTCTATTCCCACTCTTATAATTTATGGAATGTTCATAATTGTTTTGAAGCAATTATTTTTTAGTTATATTATTTAATTTATAAAATTTAATAATAATTAAATAATTAAATATTTTATTACTTTCGCTGTCATTAAAAATTAAAGAAACTTGGCTAAGTGAAGCTAGAAAGCAGTGCGCATGTTACTATGGAGAGAGACAGGACGCAAAAATCCAAAGGAGAAAGAAGGTGATTCGTCCTATCCAGATTTTACAGATTCAGTGCTACTGTTTCAGTCAACAAAATTAATGAAAGCAAATCCACAGCCAGAGGAGTTCTTTCATTTCTTCAAGCCAATAAGGTTATCAACGCGATTTGTACGCAAAAAGGATAGAAATAATACACCAGGCAATAATTGTCTGTGTAGGCTGGTGGGACACTTCAAGTTCTAATGTCATGTCTGAAATTCAAACTTGACCTTTTTTTTTAAATAAAGTTACTCTCATTCAATGTAGAATAAATTAAATAAACAATAATAATTTAAAAGTTATTAAATATTTATAAATTTAATAATTTACTTTTTAAGAATAATTAATTAATAAAATTTTATTTATTCATGAATTTATTTTTTTCTGAATTTCTGGTTAAAGATATGTTTCAAATCCCAAGTTATTTCTGGTCACACACAGACATTGAATCACCTATTTCTTCTTTTTCGCCTGATTGGCTACAACCCAGACAATGCCCCCCATGGAACTCAAAATGTTGGCCCCCCCAACATCCCGGTTGGCAATGCAGGGTGTGACCCATACCAAAATATTGATCACAGTCATTAGGCAAATGATTAGGAACTGCAATCAGAAATATAATTAGAGAACTTTCAGAGCAAGTGTTTGTTTAACTCTTCTTGTGGTGCCCTCCGACGCTAAACAAAGAAAGCAACCTAGTTATTTTTTGTTTCTGCGTATTAAAAGGGAAAGCGCGTTAGAATCTCCTCATTAATACGGTTTATGTCAGTGATTAGGTGCCATATTAATTTTCTCTTACGCTTGATTATTTGTTTAAACTAATTGACAAGGATGTGAGGTTTAGTGGTCATTTTCTATTAAGGTTGGGATTAAAAGAACCAGATTTCTTGTTCTTCACGGGCCATTTCAAGGGGGGATCCCTAAGAATGTCGTTAGCAATAAGCTCTAAGATATATTCTAAGAGTACATTTGAGAAATAAAATGAATAATATTTATTATTTAATTTTTATTTTAAACGTAATAATAAAATACGCTCAAAAAATATCCTGTTATAATTTTTTAATCTCTAATGGTTCATCTGAAGGGCTCTGTAGTTTGCACCCACCAAGAATACAATTGGAAATTTAGAATATGCCTATTCCTATGTTCTATGTAAACTCTATTAAATATGTAATTTCCTGAAAAAGGAAACTAAGTTATCTCTTCATTGTCATTAATTTTTTTCTTATTCATTTTTCAATTTTCAATTTCTATATATCAATGCTACATTTATTTTGTTTTTCAATTTTATTCTATTTATCTTAGTATTTTTATTTCATGTTTAGTAAAAGAATTCTTTCTTTTTTCTTTGATAAAAAAATATTTTAATAAAATATTGACACTAATTTCAATTCTAAAATTATTTAATTATTTTCTTAATTGATATACATTTTCTTCAAACAACACATAATAAAGAACGACGGAATTATAAAATTCTAAAAATATGGTTTAGGGAAATTATACGCTCATTAAATATGGGCATATATAAAGAATTATTTAATACAAGAAGGCTTCTAATTCAATATGTAATTTATGAATATTTTAAATTTAATAATTTAAATTATTTTAAGTAAATTTTTTTTATCAAATTTTAGGTAAAAGTTTTATTAACGTCACAAAATAGTTGGAAACATCTCACGTGTCTTTAGGTTCATTAGTCTTCGAGAAGTACGGGTTATGTTTGACTCAGTTTGGTGATACGAAAACATGCATTAATTTGGTGCCTCAACTCAGTTGCCTCCTTTTTCTCCTGAACCAGTCGTAGCAAACACGTAATCAGTTGATGGCTTAGGCTTATATCAAGTTTGCGTTTGGACAAAAGAGTAAGTTCGTCTACTACCAAAAACAAAAATCTAAGTCCTTCTAGATTCTTCTTGCCATCTATCGTTAAAGAAAATAACTTGATAAAATTAGAGTTTAAACTTAATAAAAGAGAAAATAACTTCATGTTAAAGAAAATGTACTAAAATTTTAAGAGAAAAAATAATATATGAGTTATCACTAGCAAGTCATGTCATGTTTAAAAAGAAAAATTTGATATGTAAGGAATTAAATTATCTTAATTATATTGTAAAGAGGTTAATTTGTCTTAATTATATTTGTAAAATAATTAAATTATTTAAATTATAATTATAAAAAAATTAAATTATTAAATTTAAAAATGAAGAAATTAAATTACTTTTATAAAAATTAAAGAAATAAAAAATGTCCATATGCCAAACTTTAAATATCTCATTTTAAGATTGAGATATGTCACATATTTTAATAAAAATTTATGGTAGCTAAATTTGATTATGGAAATAGAATTTTAGAAGAGTTAGGGTGTCAATCAATTGGGTAAGCCGTAGGCCCGTAGCTGACTTGATTTCAGCTTGTGTAAGTTGCTCTCCCATCATCCTAATCTATTTTTCTTTTCAGTCATTTGCGGCATAGCCATGGCGTCACCAAGTACTATGGCAAATAGGGGTGTGTAAATTGGACTTACCTAAAGGAGCCCAAACTCAAGTCATGATTTTTGTGATCATACTTTGGTTGATAATGAATGATATTTTTTTTGTTAAACTTAACTTAAACTATTGATAAGTCAAAACATACATAAATTTGATCACCCAAATAAGATTCGACTAACACATACATATTTATAATTAAGTTTGGGTGAAAAACTCCTAAACTTGAATTTATACAACTCGACCAATTTTTTTCCTATTGCACACCCCTACTAATAACTTTACCAAGAATAGATGGGCTTACGGGCCTAGTCCAATTGTTTTAAGGAAGCCTACTTTCAAGAAGATTCATTCCATCGCATAAATAGGTTTTGACAACCATCCACAGAAAACCATGGCTTTCCAGTTAGAGTAACCAGGGCGACATAAAAAGCCCAACACAAATCAGACCAGAAGCAACAATATAACTTTGTGCTTTCGTGGATGTTGAACTATGAGATAAATATCCTAACAGGCTCAATCAGGCTCTTGCTGGGCCTCTTCGCTTCTAGTATCTGGGCCATCTAACCTAACAAAGCGGGTGAATGATCAGAGGCGACAATGTTGGAGGTGTTGATAGGTGTGCAATCTTATCAGGTGCATATATCACCGCTCACAAAAAAAGGCAAGATCTGCCGCCACAAGAAATGCTGTTTACCATTAATTTCTAGCCCGTTCATGTGTTTGTCAGGTATATTTTATTTCAGTCATGGTACGCGTTCCAATTTTTTACTTGTTTAAAGCCAAAGAAGTTGATTCTTTAGAAGATTTGGCTATCCTACCCTTAAGCTTTTTTTTTTTTTTTTTTTAATTCTATCCTACCCTTAAGCTTTGATTAGTATTATATACGGTCCTAAAAAACTGAGCTCTTCTGTGAGTCAATGGAGAACAGAAGTGGTACTCAAGAAAATAGAGGCAAACCAATAAGATGCAAAGGTTCTTGTTTTGCTTTGTTAGATATCTTCTCTATTGTATTGATTGAGACAATCTAAATGCTATTGTTTGCGTTTTGAAACAGCTGCAATCTGCAGAAAGGCAGGGGAACCTCTTGTTATAGAGGAAATTGAGGTTGACCCACCAGAGGCTTGGGAGGTTCGGATTAAGATTATCTGCACATCTCTCTGTCACTCTGATGTAACCTTTTGGAAAATGGATGGTGTAAGCACACAGACTTTATATGTACAGCAAATTCAACAACTCATCATCTTTATGATTTGATTAGTCCTCTTTCCGCCCTTTCAGGTGCCAACTGCAAAATTCCCAAGAATTTTTGGGCACGAAGCTGTTGGGTAATTAATGATTTGTGGTCTGATTTTTATTTTTTTTTCACTTAACTTCTTCTTGTTTTCCTTTGATCAAAGAATTTGGGTGTGCGTTGCAGAGTTGTGGAGAGCTTAGGGGAGCATGTGGAAGAAGTGAAAGAGGGGGACTTGGTTGTGCCTGTGTTTCTAACTAACTGTAGGGAATGCAGAGACTGCAAAAGCCCCAAAAGCAACATGTGCTCAATATTCACGAACCAGCAGCATGACATGCCCAGAGACGGAACCAGCAGGTTCAGGGACATGAAAGGAGAGGCAGTGCACCATTTCTTATGTGTTTCCAGCTTCTCCGAGTACACAGTGGTGGACGTGACCCACGTGGTTAAAGTCAGCCATGAGCTCCCCGCTGACAAAGTTTGCTTGCTTAGCTGCGGGGTGTCAACAGGTCAGCATTCTCGAATGATCTGCCTGCGCTTTAATTCTTTTAAAGTTATTATCGATAAAAGAAAAAAGGGGAGATGGTAATTTGCGGCGTTGCGCCACTGGCTCAGGAAAAATACAGTTGATCAAACTTTTTTGTGTACTGAAATTAAACCCCACAAGATACAATATATGGTTCGTTGGTGTAATACAGTATTTGACAAAGATTGTGAAACTTATAGATATGGACCAAATTGGTGCTTGGTGGACACGAGCTATCCGGCGTTGTCGCCAAGTCGGTGGGGCTTTTGCCCCCACTTCATAAGATGCTTCCTGGCTTAATTCCCCCGAAATGACATTTTTGCAATCTAAACTAGCAGCGGACCCAACTGATATTTCCGAAATGACATGGTTTATGTGGGAATTAGGAATTACATTAATAATTAGTGGTAATGGTTGCAGGGTTGGGAGCAGCATGGAAGGTGGCAGACGTGGAAGAAGGGTCCACAGTGGCTATCTTTGGGCTTGGAGCGGTAGGGCTAGCGGTAAGATTGGTGGACCAATTTACTAGTTCTTACTTCTTAGCAGTGAAGTCTTCAAATATTTTTCTAAAATTCACTACTTCGGTTCTGCTTGTTGTTAGCGTAAAAAAAAAAAAAAAGGTTAAATATGTATGCTTGATAGTAATTATGTCGGGGTGCCAACAGGTTGCAGTGGGAGCAAAGCAGCGAGGAGCGACAAGGATCATAGGCGTTGATTTAAACCCTGGAAAATTTGAAATAGGTTTTGACAGTTTGATTCCTGCTTACTATTTTTCCTTTCACTTTTCGGTCAATTTGAAGATTTGAACCTTGAGGAGCATTGTACCATTTTTATATTATACAGGAAAAAAATTCGGAGTCACTGATTTTGTAAATCCCGCCATGTGTAAGGAGAGGTCTGTGAGCGAGGTCAGTCGTGATTATTATAATTCTGCTCATGCTTGCCTCAACTTAAGCAGGATTAGATCTGCCTTTCGTTTCCAAGAAATTGTCTGAAAGCACCGTGTTGTACAATCACTTGACAGGTGATTAAGGAAATGACAGATGGAGGTGCTGATTACTGCTTCGAGTGCATAGGCTTGGCATCATTAATGCAAGAAGCTTTTAATTGTAGCCGAGAGGTTTCCTCTCTGCCTTTCCCTCCCTTATGGCTCTTTATTGTGGCGTTCACAACTTCACATGCACGCATTTAGCATGTACTTAAATCGTTTCTTCCATTAATTTGTGGCCTTTTAGCATGAAATACATTAACCCTCTTTTGTTTTGAACATGGGGTCAGGGGTGGGGGAAGACGGTGATATTAGGGGTGGAAATGCACGGTTCGCTAATGGCTTTGAGTCCCTATCACCTGATGAGAGGCAGAAATATTATAGGGTCACTATTTGGTGGTCTCAAGCCCAAATCTGACGTTCCCTTCCTTGCTAAAATGTATCTAGACAAGGTAAGTGCTATTCTATATTGTGACAACAGCCTTGACTATTTCTACTAATTTGGAAGTGACATGTGGAGCTGCTGTTGTCATATCTGTTTGACAGGAGCTCAATTTGGACAACTTCATAACACACGAGGTCGACTTCAAAGACATAAACAAAGCCTTTGACTATCTGCTGGAAGGAAAGAGCCTCCGCTGCATCATATGGATGCCTGATTACTCAAAGTTGCCTCCGTTCTAGCTATTATGACTATCTTCTGCATCACATCGATAATTTTCTATGATTCTGGGCACTTAATGCTTGATTTTGATGTTTATAATTATATTGCAGAAACTGATGTATTAAAATAACTATGTCCTGTTTCCTGAGAATAAAGTTGTCAACCACACAACCGAAATAAGTCGTTCCCATCTAAGACGAACGGTTTATTTACTTAATTTTATCAAGATTTAATAAATTTAATAATTTAAAATTTTTAAAATAAAAATTTTATAAAATTTTATTTATAAATATAATAAGATTATAGATAATATATAATCAATAACTTTAAAATCAATAACAACTATTTTAGAACCTTGTGGCTCTATGACACTGGGAGGCAGGTTCAAACTTTGATCTGGCTATTTTTCTTCTCCATCTTCCCTAAAAGCTTTGGCTCTTTTATCACAAAAAAAAACTAATAATAATTATTATTTTTATTAAATGTTTAATTAAAATTTTTTATAGTTTTGTTTTTAATTTTATCATATTTATTTTATTATTTTTATTAAATGTTTAGTTAATTTTTTTGACAAAAATTTTTCATTTCAAAATTATTTAATGAGATTCTTAATTTATGTACATATTTTTAATCGACAAATAATAAAAAAAAGTAAGAATAGTATATTTCCAAATATCAGTTAAGCTAGGGGTAAAGAATCGGTACCATCCAATTTCAGCAAAATCAAACTGGACCAATATAGTCAAAATCAATCAGTCAATTAGATAGATTGGATGAGAATTTTTAAAATTGATTTATTCGATTTAGTTCTATATAATGATTTAAGAAGACAAATCAAAATTGAATCCAATCAAATTCCTTTAATTATATAAAAAATACTTTTTATATATATTAATCTATAGTATTAATCAATTTGGTAGATAATGATTGTTCTAGTATAACAACGTGTTTATAATTTTTATCATTTTGAAATTAAGATATGTTACAAATTTTAATAAAGAGTTACAATAGCTAAATTTAATTACAAAAATAGAATTATAGAAGAGTTAGGGTGTCGATCAATTGGGTAAGTCATAGCTGACCTGATTTCAGGTGTTGTTGCTACCGCTAGTTTGTCTAAGTTGCTCTATCATCAGCTTAATCTATCTTTCCTAATTCAATCATTTGCAGCATAACCATCGCATCACGAAGTATTCCGGCACGTCGCCAAGAATAGATAGGCCTCAAGGGCTCAGTTCGATTGTTTCAAGGAAACCGAATCACCAGAAGATTCATGGCATCTTTGACAACCACCCACACCAAACCATGCCTTTCCAATAAGGGTGTGCAAATCATACGAGGCCCATCCAAATTGGACTCGATAACAAATCTCAATTTACAAGAATGTTATTTTCTTATTATTTTAACCCAAACTCAAACTGACTTAAAAAAATATGTGCATAGCTTATTAACCTAACCTATATATATATACACACACACATGGTGAATTCAGGTTAAAATTTTCAAATTTAATTTTAATTCAACTTTGACTAAGTTTTAACCCAACTCCAAAGGCATATCGCATACTTTTCAGTTAGAGTAGCCGGAGCTGTACAAAAAATCATAGAAAGCCCAATATGAATGAGATAAAATCCTTCAAGGCCCAATGAAGCTCTTGTTGGGCCTTTTTGCTTCCATCTCATGCAACAAAGCCGGAGAATGATACAATGTTAAAGTTGTTAATAGATAAAGATGGAGGTATGTTTCTATTTTAAGATTTGAGTTAAGATAAAATTATTAAAAAAATAAATAGATAAGATGATAGTTATAAATAAAATTATAAATATAAAAATATAAAAATAATAATATTAATTAATAATTAATGTTTTTCTCTTCTTTTTTATCGTTAATTTGTTTGATATTATCATGAAATGTACGGTAAACTTAACTGGTTCGCACTTCGCCGTGCGGCCTTACCGAAATCCAGTTTGCAAAACAAAAAAAAGCAAGATCCACAAGAAATTTTCTTTAACCGCTCATTTCTGGCTTGTTCCTCTCGTGTTTGCCAGCTTATTTCTCAGTCATGGTTGTTGTACACATTCCAATTTTTAATTTATATAAAGCCAAGGAACAAGATTGAACAGAAGATATGCCAACCCTACCCTTATGCCTCGTTTAGTATCATACACAGTCCTAAACAATGGAGTTCTTCTGTGAGTCAATGGAGAGCAGAAGTGGAAATCAAGAAAACAGAGGCAAACCAATAAGATGCAAAGGTTCTTGTTTTTTGGGATTAGATCTTCTATATGGGTATGTTGATTTTTTCGATTGAGACAATCTAAGTGCTATTGTTTGCGTTTGGAATCAGCTGCAATCTGCAGAAAGGCAGGGGAACCTCTTGTTATAGAAGATATTGAGGTAGACCCGCCAAAGGCTTGGGAGGTTCGGATTAAGATAATCTGCACATCTCTCTGTCACTCTGATGTAACCGTTTGGAAAATGGATGGGGTAAGCGCACGCACTGTATATGTACAGCAAATTCAACAATTCATCGTCTTCATTATTTGATTCGTCCTCTTTCCGCTCCTTCAGGTGCCACTTGCAAAATACCCAAGAATTTTTGGGCACGAAGCAGCCGGGTAATTATTAATTTGAATGTTCTTTCGTCTATTTTTTTTTTTAACTTTTTTTTTTTGTTTTCCTTTTATAAGAGAATTTGGGTGTGTGTTACAGAATTGTGGAGAGCGTGGGGGAGCATGTGGAAGAAGTAAAAGTGGGGGACTTGGTGGTGCCAGTGTTTCTAACAAACTGCAGGGAATGCAGAGACTGCAAAAGCCCCAAGAGCAACACCTGCTAGCTATTCCCGGACCGGCTGTTGCGTGACATGCCCAGAGACGGAACCAGCAGATTCAGGGACATGAACGGAGAGAAGGTGCACCATTTCTTTTGTGTTTCCAGCTTCTCTGAGTACACCGTGGTGGATGTGACCCATGTGATCAAAGTCAGCCAGGAACTTCCTGCCGATAAAGCTTGCCTGCTCGGCTGCGGGGTGTCTACAGGTTAGTGTTCCCGCTTGTTTTGTCTGTAATTCAATTATTGATTCTCTATTTTTATGTAGTTTCTATTTAATAAAAATTAAACAGTTAAATTAATTTGTAAATTTAAAAATAAAAATTTTATTAAAATTAAGAAATAAAGAAATCAAATAATCATAGTTGATATTATTCGCGTCTAAACTAAACACACACAAGTTGGTACCTAGTGGGCACGAGCCATCCGGCGTTGTCACCAAGTCGGTGGAACTTTTGCCCACACTCTGCAACATGCTTCCAAGCTTAAACTACTCCGAAATGACATTTTTGCAATCTAAACTATCGAGGTCCTTTCAACTAATATTTTTTATGAAGCTGGTTGAGTCATTTTTGGTAAGAAAATTATAATATGGAGTAAAAAAAATTTTAAATAATTTTAAAAAAACTAAAATTTATAAATTGAAATATAAAAATTAAAAGATGTTAAAACTAAAAAAATAAAAAATTAGGTAATCTAAGTCTAATATTTACTAACGGTAGACGTCACCACATGGTTGACAAGGGAAGCAGGAATTACATTAATTAATGGTAATGATTGCAGGGGTTGGCGCAGCATGGAAAGTGGCAGACGTGGAAGAAGGGTCCACGGTGGCTATCTTTGGGCTTGGAGCGGTAGGCCTAGCGGTGAGATTGGTGGACCACATAAGTTCTTACTTCTTAGTAGTGACGTCCTCAATGCATTTTTTGAAGTTATTTTTTCTTTCATTAAAAATGATAAGAGTAATTATGTTTAAAAAGCCTGTAATTAATATTGTTAAAAATATATAAAGATCAAAATAAAATATTATATTACAATTTCTTAATTATATTATACCTTTTGTAATGTAAATTTTTTCATATCATTTTTAATTTAATAAATTATTTAAACAATTAAAATTAATATCTTTAATATATTAAAGTCAATATTTTTATATATTGTTTATATTTTAATGATTAAAATCTTTAAATCAATTTAATTTATTTATAAAATATTTTTAATAAATAAAGACATAGCACGTAATAAAAATTAATCATTTTCTAAAATTCACTACTTTGGTTCTTCTTAGTTCTTAATTGTTAACGTAAAAAGAAAAAACAAAAGAGTAAAGTACATATGCTTGATATTAAAAGTGTCTGGGTGTCAACAGGTTGCAGTGGGAGCAAAGCAACGAGGAGCGACAGAGATCATAGGCGTCGATTTAAATCCTGAAAAATTTGAAATAGGTTTTGGCTATCTGATTCCTACTTACTATTTTTCCCTTTCCTTTTTGGTTAATTTGAAGATTTGAACCCTGACAAGCATTGAACCGTCTTTATATTTATACAGGAAAGAAATTTGGAGTCACTGATTTTGTGAATCCCGCCATGTGTAAGGAGAAGACTGTGAGCGAGGTCAGTCAGATTATTATAATTCTGCTCTATGATTTCTGAGAAATTGTTTGAAACGATGTGTTGTACAATCACTTAACAGGTGATTAAGGAAATGACAAATGGAGGTGCTGATTATTGCTTCGCGTGCATAGGCTTGGCATCATTGATGCAGGAAGCTTTCAATTGTAGCCGAGAGGTTAATTTGCTCTCTGCCTTTCACTCCCTTCTAACTCTTTCTTGTGGACTTCACATGCATTGAGTGTTGTCATCACTCATCTACATAATATGATGCCGTTTTGTGACTCCCATTAGCAACAAATCATAAGAAAAAGCTAAGCTTACTTTGTTGGCGTTTGGTGGGGGATTCTTACAGGTTTCTTAGAAAATTTAGAATAGGAAAAGAAATTTCACTATAAAGTTTCCTGAATTTCTCTCAGCATTCAATTTTCCATTAAACATGAGAAACTTGTTCCCATCTAAACACCAGGTCTTTTAAAATTCCCTTCTTCCATCACCTGCTCTTTCATAACTCAGAAGCATTCTGTATTGATTTCAATTGAAACAAAACGCATTCAGAGTTTGACATTTCACCCGAGCAGTCCAAAACCTCTTTTGTCTTTGCCATTGAACACCAAAATAGGGGTGGTTAATTCCATTTTAACCAATACTGTAACCATTTGAACTTCTTTAGGAGAGTTATTTTGAAAAATTAAATAAATAAATAAAATTTACGATTCTATAGTTCACATTATTAAATATGAATTTTTTGTGACAAAAATAATGTAGATGTAACATTTTTGTTTCTTGTTTAGCATGCAATACATTAACCATCTTTTGTATTGTTTTGAACATGAGATTAGGGGTGGGGGAAGACTGTGATAATAGGAATGGAAAGGCATGGTTCGTCAATGGCTTTGAATCCTTATCACCTGATGAGAGGCAGAAATATTATGGGGTCATTATTTGGTGGTCTCAAACCCAAATCTGATATTCCCTTCCTTGCTAAAAAGTATTTAGACAAGGTAAGTTCTATTCCACATTGTGACAATAACCTTAATTACATCACTATGCTAACACCAAGAGATTAGTGACATATGGCGAGCAATATGTTGGCAAGTCAAACAAATTTGGTGGACATTTAGCAATTTATTAATACATATAATATTTCAAATAATTTGGAATTGACTTGTGGAGCTGCTATTGTCATATTTTCGCTTGACAGGAGCTCAATTTGGACGACTTCATATCACACGAGGTGGACTTTCAAGACATAAACAAAGCTTTTGACTATCTGCTAGAAGGAAAGAGCCTCCGCTGCATCATATGGATGTCTAATTAGCCAAAGTTGCCTCCTTTCCAGCTGTAATGATTCTGGGTGCATTATGCTAGCTTTGTCTTGATGTTTATAATGATACTCAAGGAGGTTATATTTCAAAATGATAATTATGTCCTGTTTTCTGAGAATATGCGAGTTATCACTTCCTACACTTATATGGATTTCATAGAATTAAGACTATGCATACATATGTCCCCCCAGAAAAAACAAGAAAAGCATATGACAATATACGACGTTATTGTCTAAAAAAAATCATGATGACCAACCTTATTGTTGAAACAATGTATTGCAATAGAATCAGGTTATATAATAATATGACATCAGTTCAGTTTCACTGAAATTTAAAAGTGATTAAATGGGTAAAATTAAAACAAACGGATTAGTGCTGCAGCCATCAAATTAGGAGGCAAACTGATCCAGTTCAGACAGCCATGTCAAAAGACCGTATTAACCTCCTTTGAAACATGTACGGTATAGCGCTTCTGCTTAAGAAGTAAGGGCTCACGAGTCACGACACTTTAATTGGTAGAGACAACCACAGTAATTCAGAGAAGTGTTGGTGTATTGGACCTTTTAACCCGACCCATACCCACTGTAAGCCCGTGGTTAATTCCTTATTCTTTGGTATTGGCCGCCTCGTTGTCGCAAACCCTTGAGACCTGAGAACCGAGGATATAGAGTTTCTGCTTCAGATTGTTTCTTTTTCATCAATGGCGGAAGCTACAGCCGACAAATCCCCAACTCTAGCCGAGGTGCCAACTCCTTCTCTTCTTAAAGCATCGAAATGTTTACTTCCTAGAATAGTCACGAATCACTGGTTCTTTCTTAATGAATTTAATGGCGAATTCAGCTCCCAAACCTAATTATAAATGTTTGATTTTAGCGGATCAGTGAGGGTCTCTATCTGAAATTGTCTGTGAGTATTGATTATAGTTTTTGCCAGTTCATCGATCCCCTTCCCAACTGGAGTTAATTGAGTACCAATCTGGAGCCCTTGAGTTAGGATCGATTAGGTTCAATTTGTACTCAAATAGGGTATCTTGGATCGTCTTTTGAATTGTCTGCTAATGTACGTCATGATAAATTCATATACGAATTAAGCCGATACATTCAGAATGTTGCTCAAATATTCACTTAATCAAGAGTCAAGACAGAGCTTCTTTTGTTCTCTTGGAGCATTTGCCTTTCCCATATCGAAGTAATACATTTGATATTTACTAAGAAACTTATTTGAGGCCACCTACCAGAAATTCTATGCGAGAACTATATAGGCTTAAGGTTAAATGACTATATCGTTCGTTCTATTGTTTTCCAGGTTCGATTTGGTAGGTACTTGTGTTTTATTGTACTCCAATCTGCCTTTTGCATAGCCATTCATTGCCAAATGAAAATGGCAAAAGGATTGGATACTTGAAAGACGGCATTTTATGATGGACTTCGGGATTTTGCATATGCTTAATGCTTTAGCAGATGACAATGACATTACTGAGTTTGTGGAAAATCAACCAAGTATATGTTTGCCTAGTCCTTTGTTAGGCACCACAGACACGGATAATTGACATACTGAACTTCATGTCATGGATGTTGGACCCACAATAGGACTTGAAGTATTGATGACAGAAATTCAAAACATGTAAATTTTGTTTAAATGGGTTTGCTGTGCTGCTTGTTTATATCTTTCCAGTACTGTGTGGTTAATTTCATCAGCTGGATCAAGATCTATTCACATCTGAGATTTACCTTCTGTAATGCTTGAATTAGTTTCCTCTTGTTAAAACATCAGATAATTGTAGTGGAGACTTTTATTTGTGGTGCTTATTTGCTTTCATTTGCAGCAATATTTTGTGAAGGAGACAGAGGAGAAAACAGATGTAGGTACAAAACCTGAGGAAGTTAAAGAAGTTGAAAACCCGAAGGAGGCTGCTACTGAGCAAGCTGTTGCTGAACTAACTGTGGAAGCAACCACTGCAGTTACTGAGGAAAGCAGTGAAGTCAACCCTGCTGCTGAAGAAAGTACTGAACCTGATTCTGCTGCATCTGAAGAGAGCAATAATCCTATTGGAGAGCAAAGTAATGAGAATACTGAAGAAAACTCTGGTGATCAAGAAGCAGCAGAAGAGACCCCAGAAATAAAGGTTCCACCCTCCTCCCTCCAATACTTAATACAATTATTCTTCTAAAATTGCTATTTAATTTCATGATGAGCAAGCTTCTGTTTTCTCTATTTTGTTCTGTATATTCATATTTGTACCATTGATTTCCAGCTTGAAACTGCTCCGGCAGACTTCCGTTTTCCAACTACAAATCAAACAAGGCATTGCTTTACCCGATACATTGAGTATCACCGGTGAGCCATGGATTTTTAACTCTGGTTTCCGTCAAGCTTACTTCTGAAGAATTGCCTCACTTCATTTATTTTTACCTTTTCATTCGTGTAGATGCACAGCTGCAAAGGGAGAAGGTGCCCCAGAATGTGATAAGTTTGCAAAATATTATCGCGCTCTCTGCCCTGGGGAATGGGTATGTATTTCAGCACTTTTTTATTATATGCTAATAGGCACCATCAGGATTGGTTTAGCCATTTAGATCATTTTCGTGCATGCATTTTTTTGCAGCTATATCATTTTGTCAAATATCAATCCAGTTCTGAACTTAGTAAATTTGGTAATGAAGGTGGCTCTTTTATACGTCAGTAGTAATATAATTAATGTCTTAAAGTAAAATTGCAGCTTGTTCGCTACAACTTAGCTCTAATTTTTTGTGGGATGGTCTGGTGTTGTATTCTTGTGCACTTATGATGAATGCTGACTATGTGCTGAATCAGAAATTGCTGGGAAGAGTTATTATTGGAAAAAATGTCTGCGGAAAACAAGAATAAATTATTGTAATTATTACATTTATTCAGATCTTTGATGGGGAAGGAGTTCTTACGTCTTACGTAGATATTGTGGTGAATCTTTCTATCCCTTTGTAGACGCATTGTACTTTGGACCGTCATAGTTTTATAAAATTGTGTCTGCACAACTCTATGACGTCTAACATGTTATTATGTTTTGGACTGTTATAGTCCAACTATGTGGGTTTAAATTATTCTTTAAGATTTAGGATTTTTCTTGTGACACAACTTGTGCTTCAATTTTATGTCTTCCTTATAAAACATTTTATCTTGCTTTAATATTTGGAAGTGGTCTTATTTTTTGGTGTGTGTTGAATATAATCTTCTGACTTTTGCGAGGACCACTTTTGACTGTAACATCATTACCTTGTTAGACATATCAAAAAATGAGAGCTACGTGGGTTTAGAGTTCTACATGATTATGTGTGTAAAATGGGAAAGCCATCCTTTCATTTCAAATAGATGCCTGATGGTTGTTTTACCTTAGAGTTTGCCATCAGACAAAATAAAAATGTACAATTGTGATGGGTTCATGTCAATCTTTTTCATCGACTCATGTTGTGCATTTTACAAAAACTAGATTCTCTACCTGTTATCTCGCAAGTATTATTTTTGTTGCCACTATATCTTTTACTAAATGGCATATTTGAAAATTTTGGTTTTTAATAAAATCTAATAACATCATTTGATTCATGTAAGACTTTGTTTATTTGTTCTTCTTGTTATATAATTTAGAGTTGATTTCGTGAACTAAATTCTGCTTTATGCATGTGTGTGATCCAGGTTGACAGGTGGAATGAGCAAAGGGAGAACGGAACATTCCCTGGTCCTCTGTAGGCGATCTTGTTTGAAATCGTATACACAATTTACTTGCTTCTATCACATTGAAATTGCTTTCCGGCTTCACGTATAAAATTATGCCGAGAGATAAAACTCTCATTCCCTTGAGGGATATTCAATGTTACACATTCAGTTAATAAGAAATTTTGCCTGTCTATTTGAACTAGCTTGAGTTTGGATACAAATGTTTCCATTGCTTGTAGTGAGAGCTTTTTCCTGTCTCGGGTAGATGTTTATCCCAACTACGTTTTCTATTTCAAATCTTGTACGATGGAGTTAAGAGCGAAGCCTCCGGTATCTACGAGAATCTTTTGGCTAAAGTGGGTGTTTGTAGTGGTGAGATTTTTTATTTAATTACCAGTGAGAATGGTTATGGAATTTCGGAGACGCGTCTGGTGAGAGGTTCAGTGCTAAGCCGTATTGTTTACAGTGATTGTTCTCTATCTATATTCGTTGTAGATAAATATTTGCTTTACACCAAAGAAGATGATAGTTGAAAGACGTTTAGTAAAGCAAATCTTGATCAAGGGTCGGAACTCTACGCTTAAGCAGAAGGCAGTAGAAATAATTGGGCGGAATCCGGCTGAGCTCGAACTTCTCAATGTACATAGTAAATCTTGAGGACATAGATGAAGGATAGTAACGATAAGTACGATGATTATATGAAGGGCTCCATCTTAGTGAATGGTCGGAAGTACTATGGCATTTCAATTCAAAAGCATCTTGATTATATTTGATTATCTACGTAGTTGATAGAAAGATACCGAAAATGAGCAACCAGCATGGCAAGATTTATCGGGCTTATAGCCATGCACGGATAACTTCCCAAAACTAACGACGCTTCCTTTCCACACTAGAATGTCCTTGTTGACTGGTTGGCCGTCATCCAAAAATCTCCATTTTCTTCCTCATCTTTTGAAACAAAAACACTGTGATGCTCTACCCACTGAAATCATCACAAATCACATCAACCAAGGTTTTAACGACCTTTTAAAACTAACTTGGTTGGGAGCGCCAGGCCAGTGCTGTAGTGCTACGCACAGGTGACGTCCGAGGGTCCCAGTAGGAAGCTACTGTTACGAACCCAACCATAAAAATTAATTTAATATCATGCGGGGCTTAAATACTACACTTGATCTTAGCCAAAAGGCCGAGAAAGGTATGCTTTACTTAATGTTAGGAATTGGGTTTGTATGTTTCTTTCCCTGTTGCGCTGCTCTAGTCTTAGCCGATGCGGGACAAGAGACAAATCCATTTCCTACGTTTTCTGCTCTGCCTTTTTTTATTTATTCGTCCGAGTGGTGTGGAAAGCAAGAAGTTCAACAAAGCTTCAAACATCCTTTAAATGTAATCTGGGAACATGGCCTTTGGAGATTTGTGTGATGCTAAAATTAATCAAGGCTCAAGGGTAGTGCTTGTTGCCCTTAACATGGAGGGAGTTGTTGAGATCGAAGATATTCAGTTGGGCGGTGGCATGTATGATGCTTGGGGATACTTTTTTGGGTTTGGTTTGGTAGCCATGGTTGTGGTCCCATGTTTAGGATATGTTTCTTCCAAGTTCCAACTAGACATCAAATACTTGATAAGCTTAATCGATTAACTATTGTCTTAATTGATAAATATGAATGATGTTCTAAGTTTGGTTCCCTCAAGAACCATTTCTTGGAGCCACTTGTCCAATGTAACTTTCTTAATTTGAGATTTAGATTTTTTTATTTTAGTGATTTTTTTAAAAAAATTTAATAAATAGAACCTATTTTGTTTTCTTTTCTCTCTTAATTTTATATATCTCTCTTTAAAGTTGCTTTGTCATTAGTGACTTTTTTTTTCTTTTTTTAAAATTTAATAAATAAAATTTATTTTTTTTCTCATTACTTTTTCTTTCTTTTAATTTTGTATATCTCTTTCTAAACTTTCTTTCCGAACCACACCCCTTAATTCGATCCATATGTCTTGCTAGGAATTTTGAAGCTGTGAGTCAGATAGTTCATTCCATCATTTTACTTTCATAAAATAGAAATATAGGTATAAATTCTTGTGGATAAAACTCACTTCTTCTACTAATCAAACTAGAATTAAAAAGTTATTGATGTAGTGGTAAGTTAGTTTTACTCTTGAGCTAAAAGGTTTGAAATTGAAATTCTCCTTTATTAAAAGAAATTTAATTGTATAACTCTTATCTTGTATGAAGATTATTTGTTATAAAAATTTTACATTTAATTATGTGAGTATTAAAATTTGTAAGATTTAATAAATTTAATAATATAAATTTTAAATTATAAATATTAAATAAAAATAAAATTATAAAAATAATAAAACTTTTAAATATTAAAAATCAAGTATTTCTTTATTCTTACAACTTGAAATTATGACTTTTTTATATTTTAAATTTTTAAGTTTAAATTAAAAAATAAGAAATAAATTTAATTTTTTAATTTTAGAATATAAAATTAAAACTTTTATTCTTATACTTAACACTTATGAAATTAAAAACCTCTTACTTTAATTTCGGAGTCCAATTTTAAGTGCCAAATTTATTTTTGTGATTTTTAATTTAATTATTTATGACGATAGCTAATATCTTTACCACCATGCGCCAACATTTAACCGAAAAGCAAAACGACGTGGTTTAGCATGTAATTGACAGTGTAAGGTAAAGTTTGAAGTGCAATTTTCTGCTTCTATCAAGAAGACTTGAGACGATAAAATGGCCAAATTGTTGCGGCCATGTAAGCTTTAAAAGTTCACACAGTCTCTGAGCAGAAACAGAAGGATATGGGTTTACATGGTTGTCTGAACGGAACAACCTTGCAAAGTCTCATACTTGCCACAATTCCCACTTCAGCTTCCTCACGCCTCGTTTTCCCACCAGTGCCCAGAAAACTATCTCTCGGTTTCTTTTCTCGCCGCAGCTACTTACGGAACGCTCCATTGCCACCTCTATTAAGAGCTCTTTCAACTTCTGCTGCTGTTCAAACAGCTCCTGCCACTTCGACGACAACAACCCCAGACGAAAAGGGTATTTTTTTTTTTCAGTTTTTTCTTTCAGGTTTCGTTCTCAGCGGTGAAACTGAATACAATAATTTGTTGTTTATATTTATGATTGGCGGATGCAGGTGGTAAACCTCAATGGAAAGCAGCAATAGACTTCAAGTGGATAAGGGATAACAAGGAAGCCGTTGCTTCCAACATCCAGAACCGTAACTCTAATGCTAATTTGGATCTTGTGCTTGAGCTTTATGAGAAAATGTTTAATCTTCAAAAGGTTAGGTTTCTCGTCAAGCTTCATCCTTTGTCTAATTAATTTCTAATCTCCTTATTAATTTGGAGTGTTCTTTGTTTACTAAATGAAATTGTCATATGTAATCCATATATTAGTCTTACTGATTGATCATGAATGATTGCGATATATAATCTTTTTGTTTCAGTTCAATTATACATAGCATAAACAATTTTGGAAAAATGAAATAACGTTTTCTTCTCAATTGTTTAGCTAATTTATCTCTCACAGATAACAGGAAGTTGAGAGGGTTCGCGGAGAAAGGAATGCAGTAGCCAACAAGATGAAAGGAAAAATGGAACCATCTGAGCGTCAAAGACTCATTGAGGAAGGTGCTATTGGAGCCTTTTATCCATCTGACTTTTTGCTCTTGTTTTCAAGTAAGTTCCTTAAACCCATCACAATCTGGATGCAGGGAAAAATTTGAAGGAGAGTCTTATCGCTTTGGAAGAAAATCTGGTCAAACTTACTGACGAGCTTCATCAGGAAGCACAATGTATACCAAACATGACTCATCCAGACGTTGCAATAGGAGGGGAGGATTGTTCATCAATAAGAAAAATTGTATTTTATTTACAATTCCCTTTCTTTTCTTACCACGGAGCAGTCTCATTTTTATTTTGTTCATGTATCAATTTGTTTTCCTCAGGTTGGCAGCCCTCGTAATTTTAGCTTTCCTGTCAAGGATCATCTCCAGCTAGGAAAGGAACTTGATCTTTTTGATTTTGATGCAGCTGCAGAGGTATACTCTTTTTCTTAATCTAAGGTATTAAAGATCGTTTGCTTGGGCCTCATTTATTTGTGTTATATTGAGTTCAAGATTAGTAGTTTGTGGCAACATGTCAAGGGGAAGTCTTGAAATTTGTGAGCCTGGCTAGGTGGTGGGATCTTTTTAATGCTCTTATTATTTGTGAGCATGTTCTCTTATCTGAAGTGATATTGAACATTTGTTTCCCTACACATGCTTTATCTCTGTCAATATTTTTGTAAGTAAGATATTATTGACAGACCTCATAAGCTCATACTAACTCACATGCTTTTAATATACTAACAACATAGAATTTAGTCCATATTTTAATCTTAATAATATTAAAAGTTGGACCTCCAATTGAAAGACAATAATACAATTAGCTTCAATATGTTACACGTGCATCTAATAAACTGCTTGCTCACAGATCAGTGGATCAAAGTTCTACTACCTGAAAAATGAAGCAGTTTTGTTAGAGATGGGTCTCATAAATTGGACACTCTCAGAAGTATTAAAGCGAGGCTTTACTCCATTAACTACTCCTGAAATTGTACGGTCCTCTGTTGTCGAAAAATGTGGATTTCAACCTCGTGGAACAAATACCCAGGTTTGAGAGTGTATGGTTCTTCCAACATTAGTTATTGCCTATCAAGTGTTCTCAAACTGAACTTCAGTATCATCATGATCATGGTCATAAGACACAGCATTAATGAAGCAGACAGTTCATTTGCTGTCAGCGTAACGCGTGTTCTTTTGTTCCATTTTCATGTTCTTTAGGCATAACTGCATCTGCATGGAATCTTTGTATTGGTTGTTTCTCATAGTCATAATGGTAACTACAGTAAGGTCCAACATTATTTCATGATGCAAAGCATTGCTACTTGATTATATTGTCCACAATTACTTGTGCTATTTTTAATTCTGTTTTTTTATGATCAAGTTCAAAGCTGTCTGTTGATGCTTTAAGCCAAACGTTGAACAGGTTTATTCAATTGATGATAGTGACCAGTGCCTCATTGGCACTGCTGAGATTCCTGTCGGTGGACTCCATATGGATTCTATTCTTGCTGACTCATTGTTGCCCTTAAAGTATGTAGCATTTTCTCATTGTTTTCGTACTGAGGCAGGTGCTGCTGGCACGGCAACAAGGTAACCTTGAATCTTATTTGTTAATCTTATTTGTTCACTGTGTTTTGTTCACTAATAATCATGTTTTCACTTTTCATTATCTGAATCTACTAATGCACTGAAATGGCATTTCATTCATTTACTTTTAACCTTTTATTACCTGGAGGCATTTGAACCATTAAAACTTCTCTTTGTTTCACCATCTGTTGGTGTAAATTTATAGAACCATTTGAAATTGCTATGTTGCAACATCTTATCCTACATGGTGTCAGCGTACTTTGGGGGAAACTCTGGCTATCACTTGGTGCCTGTGAAGAACAATTTATGATTGTATATTGATGTTCTCACAAATAATTGGTTCTTCTAATATGGAGCAGGGGTCTTTATCGGGTTCATCAGTTCAGCAAGGTTGAGATGTTTATCTTTTGCCGCCCAGAAGAGAGTGAATATTACCATGACGAGCTTATTAAAATTGAAGAAGACCTCTTCTCATCCCTAGGGCTACATTTTAAGTGAGAGTCACTACATCTTCTCTTATTTTTCAACGTGATTCATCTACTCTATTGGTGGTGATTGTGAATTTTCATTTGGCAGAACTTTGGATATGGCCTCTGAAGATTTGGGTGCACCTGCGTATCGTAAATTTGATGTGGAGGCATGGATGCCTGGTTTGGAACGTTTTGGTGAGGTACTGCAACAATTTTCCCCTTTCTCTCACACACACGTCCACCCTTCTTATGTTTTTTGGGCTGAAAATTCCGCTTTTAGAATGATTTAATTTGTAAATTATCGAGAGACAGCAGCTATGGCTGCCTACATAGAGTAACAAGATTTCTGTTGGCAGTGGCCTTTCACCTGGAAGCAGCATCGTCCTGCTGTTTCGTCGTCCAAAATCATGTGGCTTTCTACATAATTGTTTAGCCTTACTGATATCTTTCCTTTTCTGGTGTGATATTTATAAACAGATATCAAGTGCATCAAATTGCACAGACTATCAGAGCCGACGTTTGGGAATCCGTTATCGTCCATCAGAACCAACAGTCACAAACACAAAGAAGACTAAAGGCAATCTTGCTTCACCGCAGTTTGTTCACACATTAAATGCAACAGCTTGTGCAGTACCACGGATGATTGTGTGTTTGCTTGAGAATTACCAGCAAGAAGATGGATCTGTTGTTATCCCTGAGCCCTTGAGGCCCTTCATGGGTGGTCTTGATATTATATCTCGAAAGTCAGGATAGAATTTATCATAAAAATTATGTCTATTCAAAGGGTTACCATTGCGGCGTAAGGTTGTAAAAATAGACGAGTTCATGCATTTTCATAGGATCAAAGTGGCAAGATTACGTGATTAAATACATATATCGTGAACTGTAAAGTGATTGAAATCCGATGAAGCTAGTCATGAAAACAGTCAAGCGAATGAAAGAAATTTAGTTCCGTTTCTCGAACTGCTATTGTTTCGACTAGACTTGTACAAAATACAGAACATGCACCATCGCTACACAAATAAGAAGCATTACATACAATCACAACTGTCTAGGAGTCAAAACTTGGAGTTCGACGGTTGGGGTAGAACTCAACTACTCCACTAGTTGCTGTGAAACTGGGTTCAGTTTATATGCTTCCTCTACAATTTGAGTTTGGTAACGTCGATCTTTGGGACAGGATATGTATATGCCTCATAATTGATTTGTTGGCCGAAGGTACTCAATTTTGTGAAAGTGGTTATTAAATCAACCTGGAAAAATTTACGAGAATAAACACAGTAAAAGAAAGTCAATTCCCAAGTGAAAAAATGCGAAATCTAACAGTAGCACCATGCATGTCAACTAGCAGAGATAGATGTATTGCAGATGGCCAGTTATTTGTTATGCTATGATGTTATAGTGATCATACATTTGTAGTGGTGCATTATTCATGATTGCCACAAATTCAATGGGACAGTTGAGATAACAACAAATGTCACGAACTCTGTTGCGGCCCTTAGATTATTAGAATTCGGGGAGAGATTTACCTCGTAATCTGTCTGAGACACTGTTTCTCTGCTCCGTTGGTATTTTTGAACCCAAGGAGCAACATCTGGATCAGCGGCCAATAAAGTCTCCGTTTCGATCTGATTCGGACCTAAAAATGCAGACATAACAGCCAGCTGGCCAAACACAATGCAAAACCAGTCAGTAATATCAAAATGTTCTATCTTTCTGTAATAGATGCCTGATTTTTCATTGCTTAATTTATTTCTTTTATTCATGATCCTTTAGTCTCCACTTTCACATTCCAAAAGCTTAGATTCCACAGTTATTTGAAAGGGAAAGAAAAAAGTACAAAATGAACACGTCAGAAAGCCAACTCAAGATGTTGAACATGCCCGGAAATAAGCACTGTGGAATAGTTATTCAAGCTTTTAATTATACTCAAATAACTACACCTGATCGGTTTTTTCCTTTCGGGTCTAACATTTTTTCATAGCTTTCCCACTTGGGCATCCTCTCCAAAGAAAACACAACGGATCTATGGAGTAGCCAATTTAAGGGAACAAAAACCTTGGAGCAAAAACTTTGAAGGATAACTTGGACACATTAATTACAAAAGTAGGACTGGCTAGTGCAAGCCAAAGGTGTTGAGCATGGGGAGGAAAACTAATGATGCGTTTAGTTTGTGAAAAATTTTCTATTTTCATTTGAATTTATTTTTATTAAAAATAATTTTTTAAAAAATAAAAATATGTTTAATTTGTATTAATTAAATTATGTTTCTAAAAAATAAAAATAATAAAAAATATATTTGATTTAAAGTTTAAAATTTAAGTTTTAGGGTTTAAAGTTTAAATTGAGAGTTTAGGTTTTAGGGGTTAGAATTTAAGATTTAAGGTTTGGGATATTGAGATTTAAGATTCACAGTTTTGGATTTTGATATTTATAATTTAAATTTTGAGGGTTTTGAGTTTAAGATTTAGGATTTAAAATTTAGGATTTTGGGGTTTAGGAATTTAGGGTTTAGAATGTAGGGTTTGGGATTTTAGAGTTTTAGTTTTGGGTTTTGGGGATTTAAAGTTTAGGATTTAGAATTTAAGGTTGAGTTTTTGGATTTGGAGTTATGGGGTTTAGGGTTTAAAATTTAAGATTTTGGAGTTTAAAAATTTAGAGATTTAAAATTTAAGATTTATAAAATAATTTCAAGATTGTTACTTTATTTTCAATTTATATTTTTTGTTTTTAAAATTTTACATAAAAAAAAGTAAAAATATTTGTTTTATTATTTTTAAAATTTACGTTATTTTAGAAAACATTTTCAATTTTTGCAAGTAAATGCATTTTCATTACCATTTTCTGTTTTCACTAAAATTATAAATAGAAAACAGTCAAAGCAAACGCAACCTAACAAATTTGTTAATGCCATCTAAGGTTGAAGCATACTATGCAAATATGACACGGGCTGAGTTCAAACATATCAGGCAAATATGATAGAGTATGATCTTATCATGGCGTTTTACTTCTACTAAAATTCTATGATCAAAATAAGTAGTGGTGGGCTTAACTATCAACTTTCTTGGGCGAAACATTTTCTTTTTAAATATTTAAAAGCCACCATAAAGAGGAAAATTTTGCACATATCAGGCTAAGCTGTTCTTTGCAGCATAAAGACACGGATGACAATGCTCTTTTCTAGTTTATATTCATACCCTCGATTGTGAATGCTTTCTATATTCTAGTAGGCACAAATAGTGATCAAATGATGCAAAGACGTACTTGACGAGGACCCAAGCCTACAGCAGAAAACTTGTCTTTCATGTCCTTGACACTGGCTCTCTCCCATATGGGAACTCTTCCTTCTGGATCTGGGTCTTGAGCATCTGCCCGACCAAATTGCTTATCAAACAAGCCCCACTGATTCCACAATAAAAGTTGCGTACGTTACATATGTTATGAACAAAAGATAATTATGGACTAGCCTACACAGTGAGACTATCATGAACACCTTTAGCAACAAATCTATCATGGAACTTTCGTGAGACTTCAATTTGTCTATTATTGATAAGTCAACACAATTTCATCTCAGATCATACTTATAAGTTGAAACCCCCTGGACTCCTAAATTTTAGAAAGCAGAGTAGATCAAAGTGAAATCCTTCAAGAATTTCTCAACCACTTTCCATTTGTTGATATTCTGGTCACCTTGGACCATAAAGATTTGGCTTAATATCCATGTTAAGCAGAATTTGCTATAGAGTACTAGTTAAGAAGCAAACCTGCCCATTTGATCCATATACATTGTACAACAAGTTCCCTTTCTCTTCATTTCCACCACATTTGCGAATAGCGGAAGCTAAAAATGTAGCCTTGGCAGCACTTTGTGCTACAATAGAGTAAGCCAATGGAGTCAGGGGAACTACAACCATTGACCATAAATATATTTTATTGTCAACATAATTAAAAGACATAAAAACCCACATACTGGTGAAACATCTGTGGTTCATAACTTTCATGTTATATTTGGCAAAATTAAAGTGTTTAACCTGCATAGTGGATGAGATCTGCATAGGAAATGGGTCCACCCTTGGAGTATGAATCTATCTCCTTTTTTGCTTCCTCTAATAAATTCAAAGCACCAGAAAGTCCCTTATTTTCAGGTCTACTTATTTCTGAGCTTCAGACAGGAAAGAAAAGGAGGAAAAGAATATGATCACCAATGAGCAAAGAGAGACCAAAAAAAAAAAAAAAAAACCCTAATGCTTTCAAATGGAGAAAGAGGAAAACTTTCACTAAAGAACTTACTAACAAAACCTAATGTCTGAGATAGACTAACAAACAACCAAGCATAAAATTCAGTATTTAAAGCTTTTTCTCATCCTAACACCACCCAAAAAAAAAAAAAAAAGCTAAAAACTCTTGGAATTTTGGGTGTAGCAATAACACCCTTAACAATTTATCCTAAATTATAGAAGACCAATTATTTCATTTAGAGATACACATGAAGATTCCACCTGTTGTTTTATGTTCACACCACCAATAGCAACAACAAACAAAACTTTATGTTCACACCATTGAATTTAAAATCTTTTGACTTAGCAGTCAGGGCACAATTCATTATTGTCAATGCCAAAAGTACCTGAACCGTATAGATCCATTTGGGCCACCCGATTTTGTTGCCTACAAAATCAGACGCCAATCAGTATTTCTTTTAGAAGATAGATGACCTTACACTCTCTGTATCTGTATTTCTCACCTTATCATAAGTAATAGCATCATTTAATGCCAATGTGAGCAAAGATGGAATAAGATCAGGATTTCCCTGAAAGCAGTCCAGATGTTAAAATAGATAATATTTTACTATGTGTATCAATAAGCACACCAACTCATGACAAATCATTTAAAGCTTACAAACAGACAACTATATTTGTGATGGTCACAAGTCAGTTTGATATACCTTCACAGCTGTGAAAAGTGTTCCCTTGACATTTGCTGGAAGAAGTGAAAGTTAGAATTCTGGTGAGCAGAGTGATCAGTTAAGTTAGACATGGTTCATACAAAAAATGGGGACCTAAGCAAACTTACAAAGGAATTCAGAACGCTGTCTGCGTTGTATCAAATCAGCAGCAGTAGCCATGTGAACAAGTGAGCCAGAGCATCCTATCACTTCCTAGAAGGAGGAACAACTGGCCGAAACTCATTATCAAATCAATCTCATCCACTAAACTCATTAGAAAATCTTTCTCATCCAATAATCTCATTATCAAATCAATCTCATCCCACTAGTTTTATATGTATGCATGCAAGCATCTACACACCCTAAACACAATGTTTGCATTATATTTTGAATAATATGTGTTCAGCGCAAATTACGAAGAGAAGATGGCTTTGAGTTGATCTTCACTTGTTTCTTAAAACTGTTGCTTTGGCCATTAAAGTAGATCAGCCAAAGAAAATTTCACAGAACTTCATCTAAAAGTAACGAGAAGTAAAAATTGCAGTAGTTAGATGATCCCAAAACAAGATCTATATTTTGCAAATGTAAAGCAACTAAAGGATTTACTATTATAAATGACAACAAATGTCCTAGAAAACGTAAAAGGGAGGGGGGGAAGGAAGAGGCATTGTGATGCATTTCATAAGAATGACAACACATGTACCACTTCCAACTGCTGACTGTCCAATACCACCGAAAGTATTTAATAGTACTTACTTACCAGGCCAATGGCAGCTCCGAAGCATTTAAGAATGTCCCTCCGGTTGAACCGATCTTCATCACCAACATCAATTTCCATTTTATTACAACAAATAAGTGCCTGATAGACATAGAACAAACATTATGATGTGTAAACAACAAATTTTAATCATAGATTCCGCTTTACTCTAAGTTGCACTGCAAGAAAACCATTTTGTAATTTAGTTAAACTCATTGTGATGAATAGATTAGTGTGGTTAACAGCACCGGTGAACTCAAGACACATTAAAAAGCAAGAATTGGAACTACATTGTATTTTCACAGAGACAGTAACTGCAAACTTACAGCATGGGAGGGGTATCTGGGGGCAGCAGCAGTGGTGGGTGATGGATCACGAGCAAGTGGAAACAAAGAAGGAAAAGTTGAGAGGAAGGAGACACCCATGTCTGTAACTATCCTGTTTCGTGTCTCCCAGAGAACAAGTTGGAAGACCTGGCGTGCAAAATGGGAGCTTTATGTTCTGCGGAGGGTGCTAATGAGTTAACGATATGCATTATCCTATCGACGGCATAAAACTGGCATCCTGAGGATTCTGTTAGGCCATTGGATTGTCTTATTGTGATCCTATCCAAATCAACTGACCCGGCCCGGAGGACCGTCTGGATCTGACCCAATATTCACATAATAAAATCAGTGTTTTAACAATCACCCAAAAAAAGAAATCAGTGTTTCAACTCTATTTTAGTTGGGAAACATATTTAAATTTTATAATTTAATTTATAAAATTTAAAATTTTAATAATTTAAATTTTATGTCAATATTTAATAAAATTTAATTTATAAAAATAACAAAAATAATTTTAATCAACCTAGCCAAGTGAATTTCTAATCAATTGACAATATTATCAATGTTTGCTGAATTCTGATAAAAAAAATTTATTATCTAGTATAATATATAAATAGAAGATCCTGAATTAGTAAAGTTTATGTGCCATTTTGTACTTTTTAAAACTTATTATTACACATGGATAAAATTTTAAATTCAAATATTTAATACAAATTTTAATAATTATATAAAATACTAAATATAAGAAATTTCAAACTTCTAGTTTCTATCAAAGTTTTCTTCCCCATAACAAACACCTTCCATCCTTCAAATTTCAAATGATTCCATTCCTTATGTCAAACACTTTGAATTATTGATATGTGTCTTCACAGTTATTCTTTTAATTATTGTTAAAACAGATTTGTCAGCATTTCAATATATTCTTTGTCATTACTCAATTTCCTTGTTATTATTATTTTTTGTAATTCTAAATCCTAGAATTTCTTTCTCTATATTAAATATTCTTAGTTATCCAAATAAATTTGCTTTTTCACATTTTATCCTTTCATCTACAATCAATTACTGTTGAAAAATCTAAATGTGTTGCTCATTCAATATTTTATATAAATATCTATAAGATCACAAGATGCAGTCTAACTATTTAGGCCAGAGATTTTCTTGAGATTTTTTTTTTATTTTTCAATTCTTATTTCAAAACTGTTTGTGATTTATATAACATTTTTGTAAATCCATTTCTACTTTTCACTTGAAAAAAAGAGAATGTCAAGAGAGGAAAAAAGAAAAAATCAGCAACAAATTTATATTTTATGTGTATGCTTTTATATTGTAAGTTTTATTGTATGACATTTTATCTATCTTATAAATTTATCAATTAAATTCTTTGATGATCAGTCAACATTTATGTTTCATCAACTTAAAATTTTAAAGTTATTCACATATCGACTTTTAATTATGGATACTTTTTTTATAAATATATTTTTTATATTTTACTAAGCAAAACAGTTCTAGTTAATATTGTAAAGAATATCACAAAAAAACCTTGTTCTCTTCTGCTTGAGCTTTCAGCAGCTCCTCAATGTTTTCTTTTATTTTTTATTTTTTGGTTATAAATATTACTGGAAGTATACAAATGGGCTCGCCAATACACCTCCAAAGTATGTGTGTACAGACTCTGTAATCTGCATGAGAAGAGCTGCTATGTTTTTAGATGTAAAAAATTAGTTAAAATGCACAGAAATTTTTTGAACTTTAAGTCAATTTTAAAAAATTCTTCTAAACTTTAAAAATTTTTAAATGATCATCTTGAATTATGAAAAAGTTTTAAAACATCCCCTTCCATCAAAATTTGAATATTTTTTATTCAACCTCCAATTTGACTCGATAAAAAGACAAAAATACCCTTCAAATGCACACAAATTTTTAAAATTTGCCATAAATGCAAAAGAAGAAAACCTAGTGTAGATTTGTAATTTAGGGTTAGGGTTTAGGGTTTAGGGTTTAGGATTTAGAGTTTAAGATTTAGGGTTTACGATTTAGGGTTTAGGGTTTAGGATTTAGGGTTTAGGGCTTAGGGTTTAGATTTAGGACTTAGGGTTTAGGGTTTAGAGTTTAGAGTTTTAAGATTTAGAGTTTAGGGTTTAGGATTGAGATTCAATGTTAAAACTCTAAAATTTTACTGTTCACGGCCTTCAATTTCTCAGCTTTACAATGAAGGTCATTTTCATCATTTTCTTAAATTTTGACGAAAAATTTGACGGAAGGAGTTATTTAAAAATTTTTTATAGTTCAAGAAGGTTATTTAAAAACTTTTAAAATTCAGAAGGATTTTATGCATTTTAGCCTAAAAAGATTAATGTTATATTTATATCTTTATATTTCTTGTATAAATATTAATTTAAAATTAATTTTAAATCAAATATAAATTTTACATCATTTAAAATTAATCTCAAATAATATATTATAAATAAAATATAAATATAATAGCGTTCGTTATAAAACCAATAAAGAACCTGAAATGTGAGTAGAAACTGAATCCACAAAATTGCTAAGCCATTAGGCTAACCGTAGTCATAAATATAAGGAACAACGTGCGCCCACAAAAACGAGAAAGCACGAACTTGTTATGTTTAGGGATTGGCATTGGTTGGTGCGTTGAGTTGGAGAAAATTATTTTAAATTATTTAAAATTAATTTTTTATTAAATTAGTCTAATTTTAGTTAGGATAATTTTTTAAATTTAAATGGTTTAGTTTTATTTGGATAAGTTTATTTAAGTTAGAATGGATCTAAATTTATAATTAAAGGTTAAGTTGGAAGAGAAGATTTAACTTAAATTTTATCATAGTTAAATTCAATTAATTAAAACTAATATTTAATTAGTTATTATATCAAAATATTTAAGAATAAATTAAACAATTTATAATAATAATTTTGATATGATATAAAAAATATTTTAAAAAATAATAATTATAAATAAAATATAAATTAATATTTTTTGATAAAATAAAAAAAATTAATTATGATATATCTCATAATAAATATATAAAAACTTTTAAATAAAATTTTTAAAATAACATAATAAAAATATAAGTTAACTTCAATATAAAGTTAGAGATTGATTATGTTATAATAAAAAATAATATCGTTTCTTATCTTATATAATATATATATGTTAGAGTTACTGTATTAACTCAAGATTTAAAAAATTTAAATTTTTAATTAATTTAAGTCATTTAAAATCAAAAGTATACATTTTACTTATTTCACGTTGATTCAACCCAAATCAAAATTTAATTTTTCATAATTTGGATCAAATTAAAGCAGTTAAATCAATTTTTTGCCCGCCCCTCATTATGATTCGAGTGATTGATTAATAAGTTTCTTAATAAATTTACTAAGATAAAATTTTTTTAATAAATATTTAATAATATTTAATTTTTAAGAATATAAAATTATAAATATAATAAAACTATAAAATTGTACGCTGGCCGTCCTTATTTTTTCGAGTACTGGGGGTGTCCAGAATCGAGTGTTCCTCGAAAGAGTTAAGACAGGGTAAGGCCACAATTGAAATTTCTGTTGGCTAATAACCTAACTGAATTTCTTTCCATTCCAACACAATAATGAAGTTCCGAAACACCATCCATAGCTGGTGGAGGAAGGAGTTACTAGCAGATGGAATAACAACGTACATATCCCAGTTCTTGCAGCCGGTGTCCAAAGAAGTAAGAAGGAAATGTGGTATTATGCAGGGTTTCCCAAAAAGTAGAATTACAGTGTCACTCTTGGCCATCTCTGAAAGTTGGCTGACTTATCTTAGCCCTGTTCGATTGAATAAATGAATCTTGTCTGTCTTCCCATTGCCCCATCTTACCCTACTAACAACCAGGTTGTCATCTGCATCTATAATTTTGTATATCAAACCCAGCATCTGGGTTTTTTCCTTTCCTTTATTTTGTATTGTTGAGAAGTAAAAGGGTACCAGTAGCAAGGCTATCGATATGTACACTCTGCCACATATGCTCAAACTTTGGTAAAGAATGATGCATGCACCACGCTTTAACCAAGAATTCTCTTCAACGAAAAGGTACTGCTCTATCTGGTCTACGTCAGAAAATGAGAGGCGTTTAGACGTGGTGATTCTGTCCGACATAAGCAATCTGGTAAAGGATTTGCATAAAATGCTTCTTCTGAGCGAAATCTATCCATTCCCTTCGTTCCAGAAATCGGCCCTTTTCTCTTCCTGGGGGAGCCAAGCCTGCACAAGTCACAACGCCCGTATCAGGTGAGAAACAAACAAATCGAGTTTCACCATGCAACCAACATAACATAAAACTTGAGAAAATCAGAAAACAGATTCTTCAATAGGTCCTACTACAAAAATACCCTCCAAAACCTTCATGTCATGTGCAAACAGCCATGAAACACTAGAAAAAACACATCAGTCTGTGTCAGATTACTTATCTCACCTCTACGAGGGTGTTTGGCTTCGCCTCAACCTAGCTTGAAATAATATGTTGGTATGCGAAACTTATTGACGTTATAATAGGGGAAGATGTAGAACACCATTAATATAAATAAGAAACCTCAAGCTATCTTATGGAAAGAAGCATCAATATTAATATATACATATCTAGCATCCATAAAATTACTTAACATATACACCTAAATTTCTCCAATTACATACCGCCTTCTGTGGAGATCAATAATCCTATTTGATAGAGTTTTACCCTCAGTGATTGTTCCCTGATCCAGTTTATCAAATAGACGAACAAGGGCTTTCCTGATCAAAAGAAGAGAGGACATAAGGAACAGGTTAGTAATAAATAGATTGGTGTCGGGTATATTGGGAAGAATTTTTCTCCAAAATAAAAATAACAATAATAGAGTAAAAAATAAATCCGGCTTAGGAAAAGAAACAGTCTTGCCTATCTGGAGATATGGTTCTCCCTCGTCCAAGAAAGCGGCGATGACCTTCAACAGCCCTTGCCATGTTTCCAGAGTAAGTGGGGATAAATACATCACTTTCAATCGATACAATATAGTCAAGAGCAGCCATTTGAGATGAGTGATTCAAAAAATGCTTGAGCTCCTCAATGGATGCCAATTTTTCCTGTAGTTGATTAAAAGTAGGTAAACATGACATAGACGTGTTCTCAGCTGGTGTTACTCTTCAATCAGAATAGCAAGATTGATATGTCATTTTCACCTTAACTATTGGTGTGTGACATCTGGGGGAGGAGAGGGGGAAATGAAGAGCTATTAACAATAAATGGGAGCTAAAAATAGTACAGTGATAGTCCATGGGCCTTTGAAGTGATACATTAAAGTTGACGTGGGAATCAGTTTTCAGTAGTTTCTGCAATAACAGAAAAACTATTCTAATCTCTCTTTATACCAGCTCAACCCGTGTTCTACAGGGCTACAGCACCACATACTGAGCAGTACGTTCTTAGAAAACGTTTGCTCATATCATTACACCTTTAGGCTTCTTGAGTTAAGCTCAGCAACTACCATTTACAGAAATTATAGCAGAATCTATATAATTTAATTTAGACAAGAGCTGATTTAAACAAAGAATTTCATTAACCAAAACTTTGGCTTACAATGTGATACTCCTCATGAATTTAATAATGGGCAGATCTACTCTTCCTTTTTTATATGATAGGTTTTACATCACCAGACATCTTAGCCTTTTCACACTGCTTTCTTTCTAATTGAAAAAAGCATAGGGGAGTGGGTTGATACTCTGAAAATGAGAATAACTGCTCCCATAAAACGTCCAAATTTATTACTTCCATATCATAAACAATGAAAATTTCAAGTTTACTCTGATGGGAAATTGAAACCACTAACTTTCTTTAAACTTCAAATCAGTTAGAAGGAACAGCAACCACAAACATTCAGCAACACAGTAATGATATTCCTTACCTTGCTCATTAACAATGGATAGCGGGACTGCAGTTCAGCCATATGGGATTCTCCCCCATATATCTCCCCAGCAGCGATATATATTGGAGTCTTTGACGGATATCCAAGAGCAGATAGAAAAATTCCAACTTCCTTTGGAGTCAAGGGGCAAAACCCTTTGGATCTCTGTTCTCTAGGATCAATTTCCTTTACTTTCCAATGGGTAGTGTTTTCTCTGCAATTCAAGTAGATGACAAGAACAGTCAAACATCGATTATGAAAAAGGACATGAGATATTTAAATGAATTATTCAAAGCATCCAAACCTAATTATCCGTAGCTCATCAGCCTCAGCAGGAGATAAGTCATGTGTGCACCCACTAAATGCAAGCATATCCTTTTCATATCGTAAATGTAATGCTATATAAGGACCAAATGACCTCATTCTCTCCACCAACAACTAGAGGGACACAAAAATATTGAAAAATAAAAAATCCATAAAGTCATGGATAATGTAGAAGACAGCAAACAATGAAGCCAAGAAGCACTAAGATTGCATAAATACTTTTCCCATTTGTTCAATGCAAGGAGAGAAACGAAGAGCTTCATAACAAGCACGGCAGCGAAGCTTCTGAATATCAGGAGGTAGATTATTGTTTGCTAAGCGAGAATCGGATTTTGCAGCTCGAATAACCTTAAGTGGTTATCAACAATTAGATCATTGCCCAATAGGTTAGAAAATAAGGTAAATCAATAACAATTACCACTTGAGCAGAATGTAATCGAATCTCCCTCCCAAAAGGTAGAAGGCAGGTTCAATTCCCCCTTCCCCAAAAAAAAATACTTCACTTGGCAAAAGCCAAGTTGACCCCCTATCTTAGGGAAAAAAAAATCAATAATAATTACATAAAACTGTATATACCAACAGATGTCCAACAAACATACTTGGTAATCCTCCCACAAGCCAGCAATCTCATTTTCATAGTAATCCATACCAGACCAGCTTCGGAAATGCTTGACCATTCTGGTTGCATTAATCAGTTCCTTGGGAAGCTTCTTGATGATTTTTACATCATTGGCTAGAGAATTTATAAAATGCTTTTCATCAAAAACATCAGAGAAATTACTGCAAATTAAAAAAGCAAGAAAACATACAATTAGATCAAGTAAAATCCAACACTAAGAAGAAGGTAATCCAGAAAATATACTGCTCATTGACAAAGCTATCAGTTACCTGGTGTCTTGCCAAAATGACCTTTTATCAAGTTCTGGTATTACAAGGGTGGCGTTTATGATACGAGCTACAGCTACCATATCACATATCTGCAACAAAGGGAGGAGATTTTTATCTTCTTATGATACAATGCAGAATGGATTCTTAAAATTTAAAAATACAATATTCAAGGGTCAGCTCCAAAATTTAAATTTGGTGTTAATCAACCCTTGAGACAACTGAATGTGTTTTGATGTAACATGTGCCACTAGAACTTCACACTCAACATTTTCTAACTTCGACGGACATTCAGCTAAACAGAATAGTTCAAGACGGAATAAGTCAACTATTGATGCAAAAGATTTGCAAATGAAAGCAATTTTGAGTGAGGAGGAGATCAGACCCCAGCACGCATTTGGTTGAGCCCACCATTTGTATGTACTAGAAGGTACCCTCGTGACATGGTTGGAGCTGTGTAAATATTAACAACTTGAGATTACCAAAATAGTACACACCGCAACTTGCAAGATAAATTTATATTAACTTCCTCACTTGTGTAATTAGTATTGCGCTTTATACAGGGCAGAAATCCACGGTTTGCTGGAGGCTTCCACAGCTTCTCAAAGTCGGAATCCCCTCTTGAACCATTCAACTGTCAAATCTAAAGGAGTGAAAACATGAAAAATGCATGACTGTTTTTTCATAAAATTGCACATATCACCCCAACATATCTTGACAGACATAAAAGTTATAAATAGGATGAGAAGTCGATAATAAAAGTAGAGCAAAACAACATATATAGCAGCGAGAATCACTTTTTGACTTGATTGACTGGGCCGCAATGACAGGAAAAATTTAATTAAAAAACGTATGGTTGCATTTACGCAGAGTGTCTAAAATGAACAGCACACTCAAATAAGCTAAGTGAAATTAGTAAACTCACTGCTATAAAACGTCTTTTTTTTCTTTTTTGTTATTAGAATTTGAATCTACCCAGAAATCAACAGCATTAATGTATGTTGGATTCTTCGTGACATTCTCGGCATCTAAACAGATCAGATAACCAAATCAGTTATCGACTAGGGTTCATAGGAAGCACAAAACCTTGGGAGCAGGAGTCGGAGGTGGAGGTGGAGGTGGAGGTGGAGCATTGTGTGAATGGGGCGGAGCGAGCTCGCGCATCCAGCTTTGCCTATCAACAGGCTATCAAAAATTCAAAAAAGGAAAACAGGAAATTTAATCACTAAGTGTGAGCTGTAATAACAACATTCGCGAAATAAAAAAAGGATAGAAGCACAGATATGGATAAAACAGGCCTAGATAAACTCCCCACTCTCTATATATGTAACCGTTAATGGTTCAAGTCAACGTAATACTGAAATGAACAGTGATAGCTGGAACTTTACGGAGTCAAAAATAGACTCATTGTAAAAGCACAAATTTGAATAAGATATCGATAAATTAAAGATAAAAGTTTCCTAGAAGATCAATAGAAATTTCCGGCAAATCGAAGAACCCCAAACCACAATGAGAACCCTAGATTCTTCCGAGAAGAGAAAAATGAAGACCCAGATTTAGATAAAAGACAAACCGCGGTGATCTTGTCATTGAACTTTTGATCTTTGGAGGAAGGAACTACGTGGACATGGACGGAGAGGAGAACCACGAAAGCAATAAAGCATGTGGCTGTAGTTAACAACCTCCTGAGCAGGGCCAAAGGAACCCATCTACGCCTCTGCATTCCCCTCAGCGCCAGCGCTAGTCCCCTGGTAAAGTTGAAGCCTTTTCTTTCTAAACTCAATGACGAAAAACAAGTACAAAATACAGTGCTAATCTAAATCTTAATCCGTGCCTGTGATTCAAACTCTGCTGTTGTTTATACTTATGCGGGTGTGGGTGTTGTCTTGCACTGAAAGACCAGGAGAAGAAAAGCGGTCCACTGTTTTGTTTTGGCTTTTTCTCGGACGTTCTGCTCTCCGCCACTTTGCTGAGGTCGCTTTTTCAAGGCGTTCTACTCGGGCATTTGACACCACATTCCGGACTGTGAGAGACTCGGAATCAGCATTATTATTTAATTTGGTATAGATGGATCATTTTTTAGCGGATAGAGATTTTCGTTATTTTTAAGATATAAAGGTATAGAATGACATAAAATAGAGATAAATATAAAATTAATTAATTAAAATTAAAATATTTATTAATATAAATTAAAAAAACAAAAATTATTAAAATTAAAGAAAAATGTAAATAAAAAATCTAAATCCTTGTTTAACCTCAATCATCCTATTTATGAGTAGTTTTTTCCGTTGAGATTGTTTAATGGTTAATAGCGACAATTGGTCACGGCCAACACGGAATTTGGCTAAAACCAATCAGAATCAAAACTTATTAATTGACATATTTAAAACGTCTTGAATTTATCTTCAAACAACCAACCTTCCATGATACATCTCATCTTCTGTCTCTTTAAATCATTTTATTTGTCTCAGGACTCTACATATATTTAGATGTGAATCATCTTAAAATATTTTTTTGTGTTTTTGTAGTATTTGATAAAAGTTTTTTTTATTAATAAAACGTTGGACCAGCAAAAAATGGTTCCAATCCTGAATTGATAAGGGATATATTTAATTGAGAGAGTGATTAAAAAGAATTATAAAAATAAAATAAGTCCATTGCACCTTTAAATTAAAATTTTTTAGAAATTTAATATTTAAAATTTTATTATCTAAAAGTATATATTTCATTATTAAAAAGATTATTTTTTATGACAGAAAAAATGACAACTCACTTAAATATACGTTAAGCCTTAAATTCAAATATATTATATTGAAGAATAAAATTTTCATGCAGTACTACTGTGTGGGTGTTTAGATGTAATTATAAAAATGATTTAAATATTTATATGAGTTATTTTAAATTTATTTTTTTAAATTAAAAATTAAAACTTATAAAAATAAACATATATAAAAGTGGATAATCACTTATGCAACGTTTGTTTACAAAATTAACTTTAAAAATTGTAGACTCCCATTCTATTCCTGGGATACTAGAACATAGTCTTTTGTTGCTTTCCTCTTGTAGAAAATTATGAAAAATTCATCTTGCTCATCTTCCTCTTTAAGGCTAACTGTTAGTGGAGAAATAACATAAAAGAATTATAGCTTTCCTTCCTGACGTGCTGTCTCTGTTATAATGACGATGTTGTCGCTGTAATAGTTAATTTTATTTTTTCAAAATGTAGTTTTTTGAAGTCTTAAAAAATAAAAATTAACCTATTGGTGAATTTATCATTTTTTTTTACTTAATTGAGGATTTTTTAAAATTAAATTTAATAAAAATAAAAGAATTTAAGAATACTTTTATATAAATTAATTCTGTGATAAAAAAATTCCTTACGTAAAAGTAAAATGAGTCAATAACTATATTTAATATCCTTTTTAGATACTGTAGTAAAAGTGTTCTTATTATTATTTTTTTTATAAAAAGGAAAAATAAGTGTTTGATGGATGAGAGCCTAAGGGCTGATTTTGATAATTTTTATAATTATAAATATTTATGAAATTTTGTATTAAAATGTTACATTTGGTATATAAATATTTATTAAAATATATATTTAAATATAAATAATTATATTTAAAAAAGAGTTAATATTATATTTATTAAAAAAATTTAATTACGATAATTTAGATATATAAAAAAAATTATTAGAAATATAAATAAGAAAAATTAATTAAATGAAGAAAGATAAAAAAAGGTATAAAAGATTATTAAAATAAATCTTTGATTAAGAATATTTTTAAAAATTTAATTTTTAATAAAATTTAATTATGTTATTTAATTTATATAATTAAATTTATTTAATGAAATAAAATTTTATTTTTTATTATTATTATTATTATAAATTATATTTACATAAATAAAATTTGATTAAAAATTTTTTTATAATATAAACACTTAATTAAGTGATGTATAACTTACATCATTAAAGTGCAATTCATTTTGTTTTATCTATATGCATTGGTTATCCTTACGATGATCAGTGATGGTTTTAGTAAGAGTAAAATTAAAAAAATATAATTAACATTATTTTAATTTCAAGAAAGTGATGATCAACCTGAATCGTCCTATTTATGAATAATTCTGTTTCATTTAGAGCGTTTAACGGTTAATAGCGACAATTGGGTCCCATCTAATATGCCTGCCACAATGGAATTTGGCTAAAACCAATCAGAATCGCACCTCGTTAATTTATATATTTTAAAACGTCTCGATTTTATCCGCAACAACCAACCTTCCATGACACATCTCATCTTCTATCTCTTTTAATCATTTTCCTTTTCTTAGAACTCTATATATATTCATATGTGAATTATCTTAAAAGTAAAAAACATAATTAATATTATTTTAGTTTTAAAAGAATAATAATAAAAAATATTAAAAGAAAACTCTAAAACTAGTTACTACAGCTATTTTAGATTGAAAAAAGTAAGTTTAAAAAGATTCACCAACACCAAAAAAAGGAATCAAATATCAAGTGTGGAAGTTTTATGTATTCAATCAAATATTCACGCACTATTTTTTGTTGGGTGAGATTTGACGCATTATAATGAAAAGTCCAGTCATGAATCCATGATTAACAAACACAGACTGTAGGAAGACAACGCACCATCTAATTTTTAAACAGAGACTAATAACTATGGAAGGGAGAAGATCTACGTCCCCCTTATAAACAAATTATTATGAGTTTAAACTTGATCATCTGGTAAATAAAGATCTTATAAATGCAAGCAAACGTAGACGCCCATACACAACATAGATGGGAGAGGAGCTTAACTTGTTGGGTTGGGCGATTCCCTGTGATAGAGACTACTGCTCGGTGTCATGTCCCTCAATGTTTTACTGCCCAACAAAATACAAACGGGAAAAAGCTCATGTACAGTGCCAAGAATAAGAACAATCCAAGCAATGAATACGTGGTAGGGATTTTGTTTGTGAAGAAGACAAATATTAGCAAGTACGCATCTTAGAGGGACAACCTTATCTGGAACACAAAGCCAACCATGCCCTATACGGTTTTGTACATCAACTTTTATAAATTTAATAATATAAATTTTATATTTAAAAAAATTGAATTAAAATAAAATTATAAAAATAACAATCTTCATCTTTTTTACAATTCATCTTATCTTCTCTGTATCTAATCCACGTGGTAAAACATGCCGCATGTCACTACTTTGACGATTATTGTATTACACGTGGTAAAACTCATTGTTAGCAAGTTTCTATCTGCTGTGTAATTTAGATTCTTTAATTTTTTATTAATTTTAATAATTTTTTATAATTTAATATATAAAATTTACTTTTTTTAAAATTATTTTTTAATCTTTTTTTATTTTTTCTTATAGGATCCAGCCTTTTACGGCAGGAGATGCATATCCATCGTCCTTCCCTCCTGCTCCTGGTCACGCTAGTAACGATGGGTGGTAGGTGGGTTTCATGCATATCCATCGTCCTTCCCTCCTGGTTCTGGCCACGCTGGAAAAAATGGGTGGTAGGTGGGTTTCGTTCAACCAAGGACGTTGTGGATTTGTGCGGTTATTATGGCGGAATTATTGCGTTGCCAATTTAGGAGGTCAGAAGGGGTTGGGGTCTGCAAAGTATGGTCGAGTTCAACCCAGTAATCAGCCATAACTAGACTTGGAATAAATGTGAACGTGGAGGTCACCTCACTTAATATTGTGCACCATATGCAAATGGTCATAACCACTAACCATACTTCATAATCAAACATCGCTGTCCCCATGGAACATACTACAATGGAACCAGTCATCCACACCACAAGGTAGGGGCTCCTGCATTCAATAACACTTTTGTTATTTTGACTATTTGATTTTGTTAAATATTTATTTAAAAATTTTAATTATTAAATTTATTAATGCAATCAATTGCAATATTTTTACAATAAGCAATATGGTACATCAAATTTGTTAAATTTTATAATTTAATTTATAAAATTTAATAATTTAAATTTTATTAAATAAAAATAAAAAATATGAAAAGAGATTCAATGAAATAATTAAGTGATTTTTTCAAACACTGAAATTAGGTTGCAATCGTGGGTTATTTTCGAATAAAGGGGAGCAGTTACATCAACATCTGCGTGAATATTTGGGTTTTAGAATTTTTTAAATTTAATAATTCTTATTGTTTTAAGTATATATTAAAAATATTTTTTTTATTTTTTATTAATTTTATATCTATTTTTTATATTTTTTTATCCTTATATTTTTAAAAACAGAATATCCATTCTCGAATATTTGAGTAAATTACGTATCAGAATTCACTAAAGTTTGAATTGTTGCTCATTACCTGCAAGCACCTTCTCTGTCCTTGCGTGCTAGAGTGAGTGCTTGCTTTGACTAATGCAGTAGTAGTAAGATGTTTAATCAACTCAGCTCACCTAGACTTGAACGCATTGGTTTAATAGAGGCAGAAACAGAAAAAGTAGTGCTATTTGATTAGGCCTGCTAACCAACGAGAGTAACTAGGAATTATGAATTTTAGTGGTGTTCCCACCGTCTTGTACTTTTGATTCTGCCAACTGTCAGCCTGGGGACAAAATGCCTAGTTATGAATTATCAACCGGAAAACTACAGCCATTGTTCATGTAACTATGTAAAACGGTGCGCTCTACGCAGTTAGAACCGCCCCGCCTTATACCTTTCTCGGCCTTTTGGCTAAGATCAAGTGTGCAACCGCACCACCCTGATTCATGGTACATGGATAATTGCTTAATTTATTAGAAAAATTATATAAATATAACAACAATAACAAACCAAGTCTTTTCCCACTAGGTGGAGTCGACTATATGGATCAAACGATGTTATAAACTTTTATTCAAAATCAAATTTTTGAATATACCATTTAACTAAAGATTTTTTTTTATCACCTCTTCAAGTGCCCTTTTTGGTCTTCCTCTACATCTCTTCACAGGACTAAATACCATTTGGTCAACCTTTTTCACTGGTGCCTTTCGCGTTCTTCTTTATACATGCCCAAACCACCGTAACCGAATTTCTATCATTTTCTCCTCAATAAATTTTTTTTTCACGTGATAAAACAAATTATTAAAAAATAAAAAATAAAAATTTAAAAATATATAAAATTTATATATATATATATCATTACTATTTACTATCTACTAATTAAATATGAGGTAAAGTATTTTTTATGGGAATTAAAGCTAAATGCACGTGGTACTGTACATAACATTTTCACGTGTTGAGTTCGATATTTTTTTTTAACACATCAAATCTAACTCTTTTATTCACATATCACTTAAATTATGTTTAACTCAACACATACGCATTTTTAACTTAATTCTTTTCATCCATACGTGGTTATTGCTTTTCAAAGGAAAATAATACCTTTCCCTTTGTTAAAATTTATTAAAAATAATAAAAATATTAAATTATATATAATTTATATATATATATATTTAATTACCCCTTTTCAAAATGCTTAGTTAATTTGTCTTTGTTCAACCTTGGGTTGAGTCGGCTGAATTAATACGTCCTGCTTTTATTTTTTATTTTTTGTTTTTGGTTTTGGGCCTGGTACTGACCAACAACCTGCCTGGGCATTTGCAAACTGCAACTACAATGGGAATAGGGGCGAGAGCAAAACTTTGTCGAGCTAGGCCTTTAGTTGAGTTGTTTCCTGCCTTGTCCTGCCTTGGCCCACCCAACTTTCAAGGACAAAAAGAGGAGGAATCCTCGAAGCCACCTTAATTTCAGCAGCATAACTAGCAGTAGTATAACAAGGAAATTAAACAACAAACGCGCTTACGAAAGAGAAGGAAACTGAATATTACTTTTTGACCATTCTATAATAAAGTTTTGACATTTCCTTGTTTTCAAAATCACTCATACCTCTAGGCTTTGAATAGAAGTGTTCAATGTGGAATTTCTGATTAATTAATTGATAAAAGAGGTTCCAATATCATAAATAAATAAATTAATTAATTTAAAAGTTCAAACTAATAGATGTGCACTGATGGATAAGGAGATGTTTACAAAGGAAAGTGGAATTTTATTTCCCATGTCACCGCCTTTGATTAAGAAAAAAAAAAAAGTTGACGTGAGAAAAGCAAATTATACAGTATACTTGTCAAAAGCACAATTCAATATTAAGAATGTATCTGGACATATACAACTAGGGGGCTAGTAAAATTTCATTCTATTTTTTACGTCCCAGTTTTCTTATTAATATGTAATTAAAGAAGCTCTTTCTATATTGAGCTGTTTTCCGACATAATGTCAATGCAAAAAGCAAGCTAGCAAACATGATGTTTACATAAGCTTAAAATGTTGGAAGTGTCTGCCTTCAGATTTTTCTTGCTGAACATAAATTTTACTGGGAAAAAAAAAACAATCAACATGGAAATTTGAAACCATAGCTGGAAACTAAGAAACTAATATTTGTTATATATGACAAAAAGCACATAGCAACAACTACGTAATATATAAACATTTTCCTCAAAAATCCCTTTATGATACGAAATGTTGTTTTGACAAGAATCAGCTGACAAGTGTAAACGAAACAAAAGAAGATGATAATTTATCATCCCTTGTTTATTGATCATATATATATATATATATATATATATATATATATTCTAAGACTTTTTTTATGTAAATTGCCACGATTATGTTTTGAGTTTTTTTTTTTTGTAAGATTACGTAAGCTTAGTTGATTTTTATTTATTGCGGGCTTATGATACTTTGGCGTAGTAATGTGATATGTGGAATAGTTGTCTTTTTGGTAGATGGAAAGATCCAGTGGGCATATGTATATTTAGTTTATATTACTCATGATAATTTTTCATTTACACATCAAGTTATGAGACAATGTTTAATCCCAGGAAGATATAGCACCAAAAAGTATACACCAAGTTCAAATTTTCCTTTACCAGCTAGCAATGTCTAGCTCCATCCATATAAAGAGAAAAAAAAATTAAAAAAAAAAGGAAAGATGAGAAGTAGAAAGTGGACTACACTACAATAATTTAAGGTAGAAAATCCTGCACGTTTCTATCTTTCCTTGGTCATTGGCGAGTACAAAATTACATCTTGTACGAGGGACTGTACTCTGTATTGTCGTGGAGATTGGATCTAGGTATTCTTTTCGTCTGTTATTTCCAATTTTCAATTTCTGTGTTCCAGATACGGTAGAAGACACTGATTTCCAGCTTTGTGGTGCCAACTCAACAGTTTCAACTTTACAGCGCATGCAAATGCAAAAGAGATGGGGAGGAATTGAATATAAATATAAGTAGAAAAAGGTTGCTCACATAAAATCAATATATAAAATGTAAGAGCATTTAAACTGTCAACAATGTAATGTTATTGGATTATAAGATATTTAAATTTTATAATTTAGTTTGTAAAATTTAATATTTTCAATTTTTAATAAAAATTTATTTACAAAAATAACCAGACAAATGTACATATTCATGGCCGCCGGATGCCCTACTAGCTGTCATGTAGGTTACGTTTTCCCATCATGACTAACTCTGCATGTGTGAAGACTAAAGAATATAAGAAAATTTATGTATCAAAAAAAAAAAAAGAATATAAGAAAATTCAAAGTCTCAGACACCAATGTATACCGTGGACCGACCATTGAAATCTGTAACCTCAAATAAAAATTCATCGATGTACTGAGATCGGAATTTATAAGAACATCCCACAACTCATAAGACTCCTGCTATCGAAGCCAAATGATGCCAACTCACACGATCTCAATAATCAAATCTAAATCCGTATACAACAACGTACTATACGTACCTCTATTTCTATAGTATATATATCAGTATGTCGTTCTTTCATGATCCCATAAATAAACACAAATTTATACACAGAATTAATTGTACATATGCACATAATGCGCCCAATACAGGATCTCTCTTTTTACTTTGTGTATGGAGAAAAAGAAAATTAGACAAATATAAGAACTAGTCAAGAATCAACACTGTAATCCACCCAAAAAATTGAGGGGTGGACAAAAAATGAAAGAAACAATCTGTAATTAGAGATCACAGATCTGCAGTATCAGTATTAGCTAGCTACTGCATGCCACTCCTTCTCTTACAGAACTAGAATGCAAACGCAAATCGTTGTGTTTTTTCACTATTCTCTTCCTCTTAGGATGTAGCAACTTGGACCAAAACCCAGCTTTTTTGGTTCTCTTATTATCAACACCACCCTCTTCGTGTTTCCTTCTTGGAGCAGCAGCCATTGACCTGCTCTTTATGAGTCCATGCTTTCCATTCAACAACAAGATCGATACCGAAGAGCTTGCTTTTCCTTGCGTAGTTGTGAAACGATGCACTGGGGAGGCGCAGGAAGAACCCTCCGAAGACGAATAATAGGATGACAAAGAAGAAACAGAAGAAGAAGTGGAAGCAGCAGCAGTGGCAGAGGTTGCTCTACGTGAGCTCGAAGTAGTTGATATCTGGGACAGTTTCTCCCTCAAGCAAAGAGAACACACTCCCGGTGATTGCTGGTGTCTGGGGTGCTTCTTGCAGCGACCATCGGGCTTGAAGAGGCCGACCGTGTCCTTGTCCTTTGAAGGTCTTCGTAGGTATGCCATTGTTGGTTCTTTCTTCATTGTCTCTGGGAATGTGGGCAGCTAGGGTCATATATAGAGAGAAATGAGGGCTGGGGTTGTGTTGTGTCGTGTGTGCTTCCATGATAGTTCACGGGAGCTTCCTTCGGTTCCTCTCAGAATAGACTTTTTGACGGTTTAGTAATCCACTTGGAATTCTAGACGACCAAATGGACGTCTCCGATGGAACCAAGTGGGGCCCAATTGTAGAGTCGGTGGTTGTGATGCTTGTAAGACTAGCAAGATTGTGGAAAAGGCCAGACCTTTCTGTGGGGCGGCGTAGAAAATCTTAAAAATTTAAAAAGAAAAAGAATAGGCGTGGTTGACAAAATCAAAGCAATTAAGGTGTCTTACCAAAACTTAAAAATGCAACCAAGGTGGAAACGTAGTCGTTTTGTACAAGTATCCAGGAAACCACCTTTTAAAGGTAAAGTTAAAACAGTAACGAAGGCTTTCAATTTGTACTTAAATTAAAAAATTTTTGTATTTTTAAATTAATTATGATTTGACAGGATAAGAATTTCTCGAGGCTAGAATTTTTTAATTTTTATAATTTCAGATTAAAATTAGAAATTAGAAAATAAATTTTAATTATGGGTCCTATTCCTTTTATTTTTTAATTTTTTCACTTTTTTTCACCCACCTTCAAATTTTTTTTAAGACCCGCCTTAGGTATCGGGATCGGATTCTGGCACGAGTTGTTACCGGGCTTATTTTAGCACAACCCATGGAACCCGCCATGCCTTGAGGAGGCACATTTTTTAATTCGTTTATTTACGCCAAATGCTTTCGCTGTCAACCAGTCAGACTGAGCTGCATGGAATGAAGTGAGGGAAGGTCGTCGTTTCCCATTCCACACTCGAAAAAAGGCAAGTTTTTTAAGTGAGGGTAATTATGAAAAAAAAATTGTGTAAATAATTGGCTTGTTTATTTTTGTTTTAAAAATAAGTTTTTATTTTTTAAAGATAAAAGAATAAAAAATTTGTTTACTAACATTATTTTATTTTCTTTTATATTTAAAATAATTCTTAAATTTCTGTTTTGAAAATAAAAAACGAAAAATATCTTTAGCTTATTTTTATTTTAAGAATTATTTATTTTCACTGTAATATTTTTGTAAATTTTTTAATAATAACAATAAAGTAAATAAATTAAACTTTTTCTTCTTTCATTCTCTTATTCATATTTCTTTAACTTTAACTTTGAGGAGACAAGAGAATCTTCAATGAAAATAAAATTGAGTTTTTTTTTATATTTTAAAGTTTTAAAATTGTTTAAAAAAATAAATTTATTAAACAAAATTTTTAATATTTAATTTTAAAAAATAATTTTAACAAATAATTTTTAAAAATAAAAGTATAACCTAACAATTTTATTATTGTCTTCCCAAGACTGGATATGGCATGAAGAGTAGTACAAGATTTGGCTTTGTCTTTGCTTAACGGGAAATAAAGTATTTGACAGTCAATTCACGAAATTCTCTAGGAATTTGATTACATGGATGACTTATTATGCACGCTATCAATATATTACGTGTTTCGGAATCAGAATTTGACCAAATGAGTTATATACAATTCAGATCTGCAACACCAAAGATTTAAAAAAAAAAAAAAAGAAAACAAGGAGAAGGAGACGCGGGCCAGAAATGTAGTTTATAGTATTGCTGGCCTGGTCTGACAACGTGGAGAGGCTGATGTAAAAGCTAAAACCCAGAAGGTTTGGTGACTGGGTGGAGACAACTGTTAGCGGTCGACAAATGTGGGACAATGACACTAAGAAGACGCGGAACGACAGTGGACCGTGGAAACAGCCAAAGGCTTGTTATAATTTATTAAATATCACATAAAATAAAATGAAATATTTGAAAGAATTTATAAAATATGAATTTCTTTTATTTTAATAATTAACTTTTAAAAATAATTTTTGTACTAGTTGTTTTCTTTTCTTTTCCCCTGGGTAAGGGCAACGTTTTCTGTATGTTTTTATATAAACAAATTGATTAGAAAGGGAGAAAACTTGGGCAAAACAACTAGAGCTAGTAACCTTTAGATATTTGAAACGTTTTGTATTCAGTCTCCCTGGCCTTTTTCTAGAGACATAGAGACGTGTGACTCTATGTTGTCAACCTGTGGGAATCCCGTGGAATCGGCCAGAGCAAGGTCATGCATGATAGAAGTGGTTGCAACTTCCAACTGCAATGATCTGGGATTGTTGATATAGACCAAAAAAAGTGATGACTTGAGCATAGTTTACTTATACAAGTTTAAATTTGAATTTTTTTGTAAATAGTATTTAGTGGTAGACAATTCCTAACTTTGAAATAAAATAGTTTTATCAGGTTCCTAAACTTATTATCATATAAAAAAAAAGTGGAAATATACACTGATAAACAATAAAGGCTAAGTTTCTTAAATTTTCAGGCCATCTTCACGTTTTATAGAGTAAAAAACTCGATGCACGTTACTGGATACACATACAAATTAGAAGCATGCGTTAGCAAAACTGACAATGAATGTATAAGATGGGCTTGCGCAAATAAAAATGATCTTGCAATATTCTTCTGTTTATGTATTTAATCACGTTTTTTATGTAATTGAATTTGTATCTTTTTTTTAATTTTAATTAAAATATTTTTCTTTTATTGAGATTTAAACATAAGTATATATGAATGACAATGTTGTTACGCAAATGAACACAAATGCTTCTTATTTCTAAAAGCAGCACAGAGAGTACATCAAAAGACAGACATTAAAGAGATCATTCAAAAAATAAAAAAGAAAGTATCAATATACTAAACCAACTTATTCAAATCCAATTACGACTAGAAAAAACAAAAGTATACCAAATGCGGAGGAGCTGTCATGGTTAGCAGGCACTACGCTCTCCAATAAACTTCCAAATAGAAGAGACAAGAAAACAAGCCATCACAGAAGAGGAAAAAACAGGGCGGGTAGCACTTTCTACTCAACTTTCAAAGTAACACCATATAAATATTTTGGTGTCTTTTCATGCATCACCCCTTACCCACCTGCAACAAATTGCGTGTGTACATGAAATCTGACAGATAAAATAACATTATTGGCTTTTTACCCAGAAAAAAAAAAATTGTTGGCAATAAGTTTATACTCTAAGTTTTTGTTTCAATAACTCAAGATGCCATTCATGGATCTAAAAATAAGAATTAATTTAGAGACGCAAGACTGGATCCCATGGATATAACTTCAGAAAAGTATCACAGTTGTTACAAGTTAAACATACAATTAAAAAAATTATACAATAAGTTAAACAAACACAAAGTACTTCCATGAAGGGTACAAATTTTTGGGAAATGTTTGATACACTCGTGTGGATATGTGTGTACAATTTATGTATAGAGATAAATTTTTATTAATTTATTGTAATAAATAATTACAAAAACTTATCTTTATTTTAAATTGTTCAAAAATTGTGATATGTAACTAGCATTGTTCCAAGTTCTGAAGTTAGATATAAAGCTGCTAGTAAGTAATCTTACATTAGATAAGAGCTTTGACACACACGCCTTAATGTTAAGACACTAGTATTGATTATGACAATTAACAATTACAAGTTATTCGAAACATCCGTAAAATACCTGAAAGTATGAAAAGAGTGATTATACTCTTACTTAATGTCTGGATTTTTTAAATTGAGATTTTTATAATACTTAATTTATGCTATAGAAAAATTGATATAATATATACTCTTATTGATATATGATGTTGGCTTACCAACTCAAGCATTTGATATTCATATATCTTCTCCTTTAACCGATTCATTAATCCCGCATACAAATGTAAAAGATACCAAAAAAGCAATTAATAATTGAAACAATTGGTTTATATAAATCACACCATGAACCGTAAAATTTATATTTATAAAATTTAATTTATAAAAATAAAAATTGTTATCATTGACGTGCAACTTTTTTGTTTTTGCATATCTCTTAACACCAATGAAGTTCAACGCTAAGAACAGCATATCTCTCACACCAATCAAGTTCAACGCTAAGAACAGAACTGGAAAACGTGATCTCTCATGCATTAGCTATGTGAAGTTGTCATTCATTTACTTTCAGACCAATGAAGCACAAAATAATATCCGCAGACTTCTGATCAATTGTATAAAAAAAGAAAAAATAGCCGAATCAAAAACTAATATAACGATTATACGTTCTTCTAGGTTACATCCTACAAGTTACAACCGTGGGATACATGCGTGTGAACTGTGATAATGATATAACAGAAATGAAAGGAAGCAAAAACGGCTATTGACTGTTAAATGTGCACTATCTCCACTGAAGCAGCATAAGCAGGCCACAAAATTTATGCTGCAAGAAATCATAATCTGAACTATAATTTGTGCTCATCTTCAATGCCCACCTCTTCCAAGTCAAAGCCTGTGTATTTCTATTTCCGCTTCTTTAATCCCTTCGCTGAAACCTTTTTCTGAACTGTATTCTTGGCAAGATGAGAATGGAGCACAGCAGGAGGATATATCAATTCCGGCCACCTCCATGGCATTGCAAACCCATTCAGGAACATCTCCTTTTGGGAACTGCAGTACATCGATATGGGACGGTTTAATTGCTAATCAACTAACATTTCAATAGATTCACCAAGATATGAAATATAATTAGTTCTCAAATCTAAAAATGATAAAGTATTACGATGGAAACCTGTTATAGTTGCAGAGGAAAGAAAATTGCTAGGAAAAAATTGTAGTAGCATTAATATGAAAATGAAAATTAGATGTATCCTACCAAAGAACTGCTTATATAAAAAATTAAGAAGGAGCATAATAAGAAATAGGTTTGAAAAGGCCAAATCTGGGCAGAACTTCTACAGATGAGTAAAATATGGGTCTGTTGGACTAACTCCTCCTGGCCTTCTGTTGATGCCAGCAAGGGTCTAACACCACCAAGAGATTAGCCCCTGGAAGCTCAATCCTTGCTTGTCCTTCGGAAACTCTATCCCCATTACACCATCAGCTATCGTAACAACAGCAATGTCTCAACTGTAAATTGTTACGGGAGATATAAAGGGCCAAGCACAAGCAAGGAAGAACAGGAATGGTGGAGTAGTCCCACGCAACTTGACATGAGAAAACTAAAGTACAAAAGAGAGGAAAAATTGAGAGAAATAGGAATAATCCACAAATGAATAAAGGGATCTATGCTGCATGCATAAGATATAGAAACGGAGATTAGGAAGAGAAATGAAGACAAATGAATAAATAACTGTGCTCATAAAGGTAGGGGTCAGCATGCTGCTAGCATAATATATAGAAAAAGAGATTAGGAAGAGAAGAATGCTAAAAGGGAAACGTTCAGTACTAGTTACCATTTTATGTAGGAAGTCACATACAAACCTACATAAAGCAAAATATAATGGTTATTGCCTACAGAGAAGAGACGAGTTTGTTGAACAGAAAAGACTATCATTAAGATAGAAGGAGAGCAAAGGAATACTCGAATTATAAATAAAAACATACTTTGGGAACCTTCCCTCAATTATTGATGAGTGTAGGTCCCTACTAAGCTGCAAATGTGAAAAGAACCTTCGTTAATCATGCATATGAATACAGAGATCACGAATATATGCTAAAAGTCACTATCAAATGATAGCTTTTGTACCTGCATCATGTAATATAGATTATGATATGACAGAAGCTGTGACCCCATAGCATCTTTTGTCACAAGGGAATGGATATAAGCCCTGGTGTAGTTCTTGCAAACCTATATTAGAAGAAATGAAATGAAACCCGCATGTTTTTACGAAGAATTTATCAATAAAGTATTATCTTACAAGCATACCATACAAAGGCAGGTAGGGTCGATGGGACGAGTGTCATTAGCCATTGCTCTGTTTTTTAGTTTCAGAACTCCCTGCAAAAGTACTAAAAATAAGTTCCCAAAATACATATACATACATATATAAATGAATTGAAATTTTGAACAAAGTGCAGAGGGAAAACTCTTGTGTATTATTTTTGTCTAACTTGTTACAATTCAAGAGAAAACCTAAATATACTAACCGTAAACATAGTGAAGACAAAAGGAACAATATTACATATATACCCCTAAGTATGTACAACACAACACTCCCCTCAAGATGAGGCATAAATCCCATTTTGTAAGAGAAAGAATGGAAGTTTCTACTATTAAGACCCTTCATGAGAATATCGGCCAATTAATTTCCAAATCTAACAAAAGGTAGACTTAGAAGACCTTCTGACAATTCTTTTTTGATGAAGTGTTTGTCAATCTCTGTGTTTAGTTCTATCATGCTGAATAGGGTTATTAGCAATATTGATAGCAGCTTTGTTATCACAATGAAAAGTGAGGTGAGAATCCCTTTAAAGTCTGAGTTTCTTTGCAAGTTTCTTCAACCAAATAAGCTTACATACACCATGAGTCATGGCCCTGTATTCTGCTTTTACGCTTGATCTGGTAACGACTGATTACTGCTTACTCCTTCAAGTTACTAGATTTCCTCCCATAAAAGTACAATGACCTGAGGTAGACCTCCTTTCATCCATGGAGCCTACCCAATCAACATTTAAATTTCCTTCTACTTTGCAGTGACCATGTTGGGAGAATAATAACCCTTTCACAGGGGAAGACTTCAAGTATATTAAAATTTGATAGACAGCTTCCATATGTCAAGTGTGTAGATCATGCATAAATTGGCTCACAACACTAACTGCATAGGCTATGTCAAGTCTAGTGTGAGCTAAATAGATTAGTTTTCCCACCAGCTTCTGATATCTACCAATATCCACTTGATCTCCATCACCATTTTTAAGATGATGATTCTCAACAATGGGAGTTTCCACTGGTCTGTATCCTAACATGCCTATTTCTTTGAAGAAGTCTAAAATGTATTTTCACTGACAAATATAGATCCCCTCCTTGGACTTAGCAACCTCAATTCCAAGGAAGTAACCCAAGCTCCCCAAGTCTTTAATTTCAAATTCTGTGGATAAAAAGTTTTTCAAGGAATTAATCTCCTCAGGGTCATTCCCAGTTCCACAATATCATCCACATAAAGGATGTGGAAGAGCTTCATCATCAACTTCCTAAGGGTTTGCACCTCCTCACTAGGGAGACCACTACTAAATTGGGGTTCTTTAGTTTCAACAGAATATCACTATGTTCTAGGAATTTGTGATCTAGGTGGCCCATTCCATTTTCCACCATGCCCTCTAGTAGGACGACCTGTCAACTTCCAACACTCCTCAATCATGTCTCATCTTGCTACAGTGCTCAGATTTTAGGTTATCCCTATTAACCTGTTCATGTGTGTGAGTTAAGCTATCTCCCTTCTATGGTGGACTCACAGTCAGTGCGGATCTATCATATGGAGGTAGGTGCATCATTGAGTGTCTCCGACTCTCCTCTTGTTGGATGAAAGCATATGTTTGCTTTTAAGGTTGGAAAAGGACTCCTTCCAAATATGGTAGACCTAATTTGATCATATTCAGCATTCAAACCAGCCAAAACGTCCAAAATCTGATCTTTCTCTTTTATTTGCTGGATATTCTTGATGGTTTCAACTGAGTAATCAACCTGAGAGTGTTGATAATAGTCAAGCTCTTGCCAAATATTATGTAATTCATTGTAATATTGTTGAATTGATCTTTTCCTCTATTTGATCTCATGTGCCTTTTTCTTGAGAGATCACAGACAAGTGCATCATTGCCAATGTTTGAGTAAGTGTCAGACAATGCACTCTAAATTTCTGCAGCAGATTTCATGAAGAGATATGGCCTCCCAATCTCATATTCTATTGAGTTAGAGAGCCAAGCATCACTAAGGAGTTGTTGGTTTGCCATTTCCTAAAGGCGGGGTCATTTTTTTTTGGTTTCTTTACTTCTCCATTAACATAACCAAAGAGGTCTCTGGGTTCCAAGAAAAGCTCACAAGCTGTTGACCAAGCTAGGTAATTGCTTCCATCTAGCTTCTTTGGAGCAAGTTGAAGTGTAGGACTATCATTTGATGTAGCCCCACGAATCTCCACTCCTTCCTTGGAATCACTCTTAGACATGCTGAGAGACAGTCACAAATTGCACCACAAACCACCTTTGGAGTGCTTCTCAGTCCAGAACCAGTTTCTTTCTTTCAAGAATGATTACAAACCACACAGCCTTTGATCCTCACGCTGCTCACAGACCAGAAAGATCTTTGTGTCCTAAAATGGCCTGAAAAATACACAGCCTTCGACCCTCACACTGCTCACGGACCAGCAAGGTGTTCGTGTGCGAAAATGGCCACAAAACCTTGATTTCATCCAAGCCCAGCCCTAGCCCACTCTATTCAGTCCTCTTTGAAGTAAAACAGCCATCCAATTGACTCCAATCTGGATGATTTAGCCCAGATTTCGAGCTAGGGTTCCAGCAGCATAGGAAGTGAGAAAACTCCAATTGCTCTTAAAAGGGACGCCGTTTTAGGCCACCACTAGAAGGGTTTTACTCGCCACAAAATTCTGAGTCTGGTGGGGTGTCACCGGTTGCTGGAGCTCTGATATCAAGTTGAAATTGTGGACAAAGAGCAGAGGGAAAACTCTTGCGCATTATTTTTGTCTAACTTGTTACAATTCAAGAGAAAACCTAAATATACTAACCCTATACATACTAAAGACAAAAGGAACAATATTACATATATACCCCTAAGTATGTACAACACAACAAAATGTAAAGAAAGTGGATTCGGCAGTTTTTGTTCTTGAGAAGTACAAATTCTATCTGATGGTGACATGAAAGGGGTACATGAAAAACAATGCTTAAAGCACCAGCAGCAGATAATAAAGGTAGTATATATATTTATAGTGCTTTGCTCAATGTAATGAAATACATGAATAATTGTAGTTTTAAAGGCAATGTACTAGTCCTCGTACAAGTATAGTGGGTCACACTTGGTAGTATGAATTATATAGCTACGCACACCATATTTGTACATATAAAATCTAACTATTTAGAACATGACATAGAACTGTCAATTAAACAAAGAATAAAAAAATATCACCTCAGAAACAAGAGCAGTACCAAACCGTGCAGTACGAGTGGGATAAACACAGTCATACATGTCAGCACCCAAAGCACTACAAACAACTATATCAAGCGGATAACCAACTCCCTGAAATAAGTCCAAGTAAAGTGTCATGATAAGAAACTGATTCAAAGAATGGTTGCAATGGCAAGAATCATTCTGACCATCACATATCTTGGTTTATCCTCTGGCAAAGCAGCAGTGCACTGTGCAACAACACGCCAAAATGAATCTTTATCTTCACCGCCTGCGAGACCACCAATAGCATATCTGTGACAAAAGAAGTTCATTTTCAGCTCCTCCTCATTAAAAAAAAAAAAGTTTTCAAAGGGTCCTCAGAGCTTGTGTTGTGTGCATTCATAGGGGTTGAAATTTTTTCACAAGCCTAGATGAAAGATTACCATCTTTACTGGAAAACAGAATCAGATGCAAGAACAAAAATTATAAAGCTGAAAGACAGATGTGATCATGTAGGAAATTGATGCTAGCTACAGCAGACAGTGAAAAACAGTTTACAATGCTTCGTTCTAATTTAGTGTACAACCCAAAAAACAAAATGCCAATGGCATTTCATTTGCCTTTCATATACTTTTCTCGTTGTGATTTCAATAGAAAGTACTAAGTTTTCAATATGAATTTGTGTTTCTAGGTGTCATTGAATGTTACTAGATGTGCTATCACTTTTTTTTTATATGTGCGATTATAAAACAAACTAATTTGATCAAATGAAGAATTAATAAAGCTTTTTTTTTTTTTTTTGCAGAAAAATAACAAGTACACTACTTAAGCATTGGAAATGCCACAAAGCCTGAAAGTAAAAGTAGTTACTTATATGCTGAAAATAATTTACACCTACCCTGGCAAATTGTGATCCACCATGCCTCTAACACATATATCCCTGTTTACATTATAAGATAATCTATAAGAAAAACATGTCATCTATATTGTTGAAACAAAAAGTAAGTAAACAATATATAATGACACAAAAGATAGCATGAAGGTTATTGATTGATCTGGAATTACCTCAACACAGGATCTAAACCACCCTGTACAATACCAAACAAATTCTGATCATGTGGTCTCTGGTGAGCTGTTTACAGAAGACAATGAGCATTGATATTCAGCATATGAGAACAAGATCAGAGTAGGTAGCCTGAAAAAAAATCACTAAATTCAACATAGAGATACATTCAGCAGAGAACAAAAGTTCTATATATGAATATCACCACAATATTTTATATATTGATATAATCGAGAGAGAACCTTGTATAGGCGGGTGCAATGTGATATCACTGACTATAAGGGGCTTTTCTCACAAGGAGTACGTATGTTAACTGGTTTTCAAACCACTTCTTTCCACTCTCAATATAAAACACCCCAACACGCATGTGCCCTCGAGGGTGAAATTGAAAATTTTGCTTGCCACTACACTAGCATCTACTTTTTTCTGAAAAATATTTCCAATCTTCAACATTTTTTCTCTTCCACATGCATATTATACTAGCCACTGGCTAAAGAAAATTCAATAACAGCTAACATGCCTTTCTAATAGCCTGTTAAGCTTTATATTCTCACCAAATGATGAGTTCAGAACACGGATGTTTATCGATAGATAATGATGCAGAAAATATAGCGCTACAACAAAGCTAGGTGCTTCATTCTGAGGGGGCAAAATCTACCAATTCAAGTGAAATATAACTCAAAGGCCTCTACAACAGAAAAATAAAAGTAACAGACAGATTTAACATCAGTTCAATTTAGAGATAAGCAAAAAAGTTCTCAACACAATATTTAAATTGGTCTGGTTAGCTTTTATTATTAAGGCCAAAGGCATTTTGGTCATTCTGGTTTTGGCCCAGAAGTTCAATTAAATTTGTGGATATGGTATAGTGGGTATCTTAGCTCAGCTTAACTAGTATAAGTCATAAATTTCATAAAAGTTTACTCACGCTCATGCTTCCTAATAAAGGAAGTGAAAATTGAAAGTAAGAAATACATTAAAAATCATCATGTTTCTAATAACATTGGAAACATGTTGGAAAATAAAATGAGGAAGTACTTTTATGTGCATTTTACAATGTGTCTGTAATACAAAAAATGATAAGAGGGGGGAGGGGGGGAGAGAGGGAGAGAAGGGACCAAAATCTACATGTCATATCCTTAGGTACAGTGTGTCAGACCCATCCAAGATCCCAGGACCATTGCTGCAATCAAACCAAATCCCTCTAAATCCTATGTCCTAAGTTCACTTTTGGCTAGTGTTTCATCTCCAATATGATTGAAGCCCTTAAGTTATAAAAGTCCTAATTCCAAACTTCATTCTTATGCTAGATTGAGTCATTCAGGAAGACAAAATTTGCCCCAGTTGTTACCTAGAGTGCCAGCTAGTCTAAGGGCAAGGTTACCCTGTTGTGGTAGTTTTCCTGATCCACCAAAATTCTTTGTACCCAGCCACAAGTTATTCACACAATTGTAGGTGCACTGTATTTAAAAGAGACTCTTATGCATTGAGCATCACCAAAGACATGAATGCCACTTCTCACTAACGTTTTACCTTTTATACATCTGTCTATCCATCTAAGTGTACGATACGTGGCTTCCTCAATCCGTGGACCAGTAATGGTGGTCCTCACAACATCATCAAGGGCCATAATGATATCTGCTCCAATTCTATTCTGCAATATTCATGAAGATAAAATGAGAGCATATGAATTGGGGCACATTTGATCTTGAATAGACAGCTGAAAAACAAAGAAATAAACAAAAATGAATTTCTTTTATGATTTCAAACCTGCTAAACTTCTATTAAAGGGATATATATTTAAAATTAAAATTGCAACAACATGAATTCTATAGCATCGCAATCAATTGTTTCTCAACAATCAACATGCACAAGAATATCCATATTTAGCAAAAAAATTTATTTCAATATGTGAAGAGAGGTTCTGGAGAGGAAAAACTTGAGAGACTAGTCTCTCTTTGATGGTATTTATAATCAAATACAAGTTACAATGCTACAATTAAGGCTTAATTACAGAACTAATTACATGGCTAATTGACAGCTAATCACAACACATGTTACACATGCTTTATATTTCAACACTATATAATTAGCACATCTAAAAGAGACTAAAATAGTAATTCATATTCAACTGTTAATATTGACTACTACAGACTGCAATGCTTCCTTGCTTGCAGTTCTTATACAGGTGTTTATTGGGTAGCTTTTTGATAAGAAAAAAAGAGAAGACTAAGACCTACTTCTAGTTGAGGGGTAAGCTCTAATTATTGATGGAAGATCCAAAAGAAAAGCATCCCACTCAATTTGGAAATATAATACAAAACTTTAACAAGGATTAAAAAATGATCTATTTATACTTGAAGCCAATCACATTATGCAGACAGCAGATTCCCTTCATTCTCTATAAATTTCAAACAGAATTTCTAAATAGATCAAGAAGAAAAACCAAGCTAAAAAATAAAAGAAAAACAGGGAAAAATTAATATACCTACTTGGATTTGAATAGATTCCTCAGGCGTTAGGAGCATGGGCTTTCCATCAACTGGTGACTAAAGTAAGAAAACAAATCTTTAGTCATAAATAACAACAGAATGCATTGACATATTAGATTTTGTAATAAAAGACCACTAATAGGTAAGAAAGAGGAAGAGAGAACCAAAAAAATTAGAACTACATGAAAAGCACTAATGTAGTGTAGTGTATTTACAAGATGGGGCAGTTATAGACTTAAGATTGATTGGAATTAAGCAGTGCTTGCAGCTATTTGGTGTATTAAGACAAAGCATAATGTCATTAATTTTCAAGAAAACTTTCCGCGTTAGCCTCTTTTCCTTCTTTATGATGTTCAGCCAAGTATTATTTCCAGGAGATGTCATGACCTACTATGTAGAGTATTTGGAGTGCTTAATTTTAATGATATATTTAAGACCTTTTTTTTCCTCAGATTGTAGTTTGTTTCTTGCTGTCTTTTTTCCAAAAGATGCCTCGTCTCACTCTTTGTACCTTCTCCTTTCTTCTTCTGATATGATTTTTTATTTTATTAAACACACACACACACACAAAAGACAAAATACACAAATCAGACAGTTTTAAAATGAGCCAAATATAACATCTGATACCATGGAAGAAAGACTACTACTAATATTGCAGATACCATATCAAGTTCAAGTATCAAACAAAAGAAGCATGTCATCATTGCCCTGGGAAATGCCCGAGATTTTCATCAATCACTATCAAGTTAGCTGTCCATTGACACCAAGCCAATGAGGAAAGACAACAAGATTTGGACAGAGATGATAAACCATATTCATAACCCGCATTCAAGACTATCAGTAATGTCAACAGTGAAGCAGAACACACATTTTAGATTTGTCCATATTTTGAATAAAAATATACCTGAAAGGTAACACCTTTTTCTGTGATATCAGCAAGATGCAATAGTGATACCTAAAACATCAGTAAAATAGATAAGTGAGATAATCTTTTAAACTGTATAATGAAAATACTGTAGCTAGGACCCCTGATCAATATTACCACCTTCAACTATCTAAGATTAAAAGGTACAATCAGTCCCTATTAGTTTTCATTGGCATATTAACAAAAAAAAAAGATTTTTTTTTTCTTTTCATTTTGTGGTGTGAGCTGAAGGTATGACTAATTTTCATCTAGTAAAATAATTTGGCTAAGTATTTATGGGACCATGAAAACTAATAGCAGAATAGCTACAATGCTACAAATCACAATGGTATATGCAAAAGAGAAAAAAAAATAACACCAATTGACATATCAAATGAGTATAAACAACCATTTGAAAGCCACCAGAGTCTGTAAGTAAAGCCCGTGGCCAGTTCATAAATTTGTGAAGGCCACCCACTTCATCAAGAAGCTCAGAAGTAGGTCGCAAGGCCAAGTGATATGTATTTCCAAGTATGATTTGGCAACCAATCTCCTCAAGCTGGTTGGTTGTCAAACCTTTGATTGTTCCTGAAGATAGAGAAATCATGAAAGAGAGTAAAATTGCAGCCTCAAGAGTGATATAACTAAGTGTTCAGTATATGTGAGCAAAAGCAATGTTAATTGACATGAATCACTGAAGTAGTCTGCCAAAAAAGCTATTCTTAGAGTTGGTGAGAGTTAAAGGGGAAGAGAAGAGAGATCTAGAAATTCAAAGAGAGAACCCTGAACATAATTTTCATTGTGTCAGGTAATGAACATACAAATATATATGAGACAACTTTCAGGAAATTACTAGTTGGCCTCAAGACTTCAACTAATTACTTCTATCTCCTAACATTCCCGTCAAGCTGAAGCATAGATACCTATCATGCCCAGCTTATTACAAAGTTCGGTAAAATCATTCCAGCTCAAGGCCTTTGTGAATTGTGTGGACGAATGGAAACATCCTTGGCCAAGCTACAACCAATGCCCATAAGTCATAAGACAAATAATTCATGGTGAAGTTTGAGGTTTGTGTTCTATTATTTGCTCTTCAATGGATTTAGAGGTGCTTACTATCCTAAAATTAGCTAGATTGATGCCAAAAGTTTTTCTTTTAAAAGAAAAAAAAAAATCAGTAACAGGTCTACCAACTGACTAAAGAAGTGAACTTCATATTGTCACAGCATGTAAACTTGCAAGAAGCAAGTAATCACTTGAAATCATTAGCTGCCACTCCCATACCAGAAGGATATGAGTTAAAACTCTGACCTTGTGTCCCCACTGGCATGAATAAAGGTGTTTGGCACACAAAGTGAGGTAGTGTCAGTTGAGCAGCACGGGCACGGTTAAACCGGCCAAGAACCTGAGACAGAAAACAGAGCAGGGTTCTGTTATAAACAGCAGTGTAATGAGCAACAGTGTCATATTATCATACATTTCCGTGATAAACACATGAAAATGCTCTTGCATGCACATGGGCACACACAAACTAATTATAATTATAACATTATAATAAACGTAAACCAAAATAAATAAAGTGGATTCACGCCGACTCGGAACAAATAACTACGAATATGAGCTAATGAAAAGATATTAAATAACGATGCATTAAAAGTTAAATGTTTCGGTCCCTATCTCTTTCCTAGGTGATTACAACATAAGTGCAAGCAGGAAAAAATTTTCAGGAAATTAGGAAACTGAAGGGACTTATAAAATGGAACACTGGAAATTGGAGTTCCAAGACAAACCTCGAAACGAAGCGCCATGAGATGATATTGCCGTTTATCTTTACAACAGCCCGCAGAATATCCTGCCATTGAAGCACAATAAGCATGAGCAAGAAAAAAATGGATATGGATATGAAGTTACTGAACACAAACATTGTCGCTTATCTTTTCTCTGGAATGCCAAAAGAAAACATAGAAAAATATAAGAAAACAACATAGGGAGAGATTAGGCTAGTGAAGAAGCTTACAGAGAACAGAAACAGAAGAGATAACAGGCGTTGACAGGCTATAGAAGTAAAATGCCCTAATCCTAATATGAAGGAAGCCTTAGGATGCCTCGGCGGCTGCACAGTGTGCCGGCCTGCGCTTTTCTTTCTCTCATGTAAATATTTGCTTTCCCTCTTTGGGTAACCGAACCAGTTAGCGCGTAGCAGTGAGCCCGCCCATCCTATGTAATTTTTCCAATATTTTGTTTTGGGTCCAATGATGTTTCTAATTTCTGAAACGGGAACTTGTGGTAGAAACCATTGAACTTTGTCACCCCGAAGATTCAGCAAAATTGCCCTTCTCATGTCCTTATGGACAATGACCGCTTTGGAAATGCCTCGGGTCCGCTGCAACTTTGACCCAAGAGGCGAAGACCGAAGACTCGTTCAAAGTCTAAACACAGTCGAGCTCATCCTTTCCTTTCAACTTCCTAGCCCGTTCCTGTTTATATTTTGGAAAATTACTGGCAAAGATTTACTAAAAAAATATTTATTTTTAAAATTTTAAAATGTTATTTATTATGAAGGATTAATTGTATTTTAAAAAATAAAATTTTATTATTATTATTATTAAATTGTTTACAATTAAATTAATAAATATTTTTAAATTATAATTCTTTAGTGATATGAGAATTAGTTATTATTTTTTAATATTTATAACTAATTTCTCATACAAATTATACTAATAGTTTCTTTTTAAAATTTTTTGTGTAAAAGTTCAAGAAAGTTATAAAAAAAAAATATTTGTATAAGAGAGATCAACAATTCCTTTTAAGTTTTCATAACAAATTTTTTTTGATAAAAAGTTTTTGTAATAAGTTTGATGATTGTAATAAACTTTGATAAAGTCTTTGAAATTTAAAAAAAAAAAAAAGATAAAGCTTTTGAGCCCTAGTTTAGATAATTTCAATGGTGGCATTCTTGAATTAGATGAACTTTTGCAAAATCTCTTTAATACTTACGCATATGTGATTCATTGCTTATATGTGCAAGACAATAAAAATATTGGAAGTTAATTTTTCATCTTAAGAAAAGATATGTTTTTTTAGTCTTATTTTATACTTTAATATTTTTTTATATTATAATTTCTATTTATTTACAACAAAAAAAATATTAATGATTCATGCATTATAGATAGAGGGATAGAGAAGAAGAATTAGAAAAAAAAAATCAAAAAGCTTCATTACGTGTATAAAAAATTATAAGAAAATTAAAAAAGTTACTATAAAAAAGAAAAGAAATTATTTTTCTTAAAAAATTTAAAGAGTAATATAATACTTAAAATTATATATAAACAGAAAAATTTTGTCCTTATATCACCAATTTTGTTATCCAAATACTTTGAAATGTTTTTAAGTAGAGAGTTAATAGACAAATTTTTTTAACAATATAAGATATTTTGATCACAATAAAATTTTATTTATCTTTTTAAATAAAATTAATCTTTTTATAATAAATTAATATTTTTATATTTTTAAAAATAATTATTTACTTAAACAAGTTTTTGACATTAATTTTTCTTTTTCTTTTGCTACTATATAATACGGGCTGGCCTGGATTGGGCCGCGGGGAGTCACACAATATGGAATTGGATAGTTGGGCTCAAGCTAAGCCACCATATTAAATAAATTTGGATTCTTACTTTAGATTTTTAGTAATTTTTTATCCATTTTTCTAATTTATACTTAAATATATTTTATAAATTTTACTTTTCTGAATTTTACATTTATTTTTTTTATTTTCTTTTATCTTTGAATCATGAAGACCAAAAATCTGGTTATTAATGAAATACTTTGTCTACACAGGATCCCAAAACATTCTTTTTATGCTACTGATTTTATAATATTTTTTATATTTAATTATTTTTTTATAAAAATAGATAATGTGATTAATGTGTAAATAACTAACTTAAAAAAAGGACAATATAAAAGAGGGAGCATAGTAATTAAAAAACTTTGATTACAGTTTTTGGGGGTTGAGCTAAGCTGTTAGAAATAAGTGGTATTGATGACTGAATTTATGACCGTAGTTAATTTTTAAATAATGTTTGATTTAATGTTTATCATAATCGTAACTTATTATGGCATTCTCATCTTAATTATCATTTTCGTCATACGGTGTTATCTATGAATTAACAATTTCAGACTAATTAGAATAATTTATCTGTAATTATTAATTAATTTGGTACTTAATTACTAGAATAATAAATTTTTTGAGCTGACAATAAAAGCTAGACGGGAGTTATATTGCATAGAAAAGAAAACTATCACAACTGTTTTGAACAGTAACTGGGATTAGTTAGTGATTCATCACGAATGGAGTTACGGCAATTTTATTTTATTATATAATTTAATCTTTCAAATTTTAAATTAATAATTAATTTTTTAAAAAGTTTACTTATACATTAAATTTTTTATTTATTAAATTATATATTTTTTGTTAAATTTTATTTGACATGACCAAAATTTAATAAAAAAATATTTGAATAAAAATATTTTTAGTTATTTATTTTTTAAGAGTATAATTTATTTCTCATCTTTTTAAATTGTACAACTTAATCCATTAAAATTAGACCAAAATTTATGTTCTAACTAATAAGAGAATTTTAATATCCAATTAAACATTTTAAAAGATTAATTTATATAAATTAAAAGATTTAAAATTTAAATATTTATTTTAATACAATTTTTATATTTTTATTTTTATATAATTTTTATTTTATAAAATATAAATAATACGAAATTATAATACTCATTTGATTAAACAATTTTGTGAAATATTTTTTAAAAAATTACAATTTGTATTAGTTTGTCAACCTTATTCATTCTAATAATTATAAATAAATATAAATCTATTTAAAATTAAAAATATCAATTTATTTCATTTAAAATTAATATAATATTAACAATAAATTAAAATACTTTCTTCTTCTTTCTCAAATTTTTTGTATAAAATTTCATCTTTCACTTTATCTTCCTCATTTAATATCTTCTATCAACCCATAAAAAAATTCAATAAAAATCTGAAAACTCTCTCTTCGTAAAAAACCCAATTCATCTTTCTAAAAATTTACTTTGCTTGTGATGCAAAAAGCCCAATTCGTGTTTCTAAAAGTTTACTTTGCTTGTCAATTGTCATGCAAAAAGCCGTAGGTTGACTTAAACCTAACATTGATGAGGTTTTCAGACATAGCGAGAGGAAATGACTCCTAAACAGTCAAGTACTGGTTTGTTCGCCGGCTGGAGTAAGGGTCATACCGTAACCAAGAAGGAATTGGCTCCACGCTCTTCATATTGTAAAGGGAAAGCCAGTAAAAGAGTTCATTTTGTGAGGAATTTGATCTGAGAAGTTGCGGGTTTTGCACACTACGAAAAGCGAATTACAGAGCTGCTTAAAGTTGGAAAAGATAAAAGAGCATTGAAGGTTGTGAAGAGGAAGCTTGGCACTCACAAGAGAGACTCTTTATGGGGATTTCTCTTGGATTGAGCTTGCTTAGTGGCATGTAGTCGAAACTTGCTGTGGAAAGAGATTCTTCATTAATTGTGAATAATTTAATTTCTTTTGAAGTGTAAATACTAAACAATATCTACTTCTCTCTGTAGAACTTTTATCAGAAGCAGTTCAATTCCTTATCTTTATTTTTTTATTGACATCATAAAGATTTATTTTTATTTTATTTAAAAATAAAATAAAAAATTAAATATTTAAAACTACTTAAAATAAATATTTTTTACTTATGACTTTAAAAATAAATAAATTTATAATTATCCTAATATTTTTTCTCACGCACGGCGGTGAAAGAGCTTTTCTCATTTCAATTATGAGCATACGATTCCTGGGTGAAAGATTCAGACACGTGTCGAGTCTGGGGATGGACTCACCCAGAGTACCCATCTCTCTGTCACACTGCATTGTCACACGGAACCTCTCTGTCCGATCACGTGGCAGACATGAAAGTGCCATTCCTCCCCTCGAGGCCTCTCTGGAAATTCAGAAAGCGTTGAGAATTTGCAGGCTGCAGTCTCGTCTCAACTCTCAAGGTGGCTCCAAACTCCAACTCCAATTTCTGGTCATAAAAACCAAAACAAAAGTTTATCCTCCGTGTCTTTCTTATACTAGCACTCTTCTCCCAAATATTCAAATTTTCGTCTGCTTTTTTATTTGTCCTGGAAAAGGATTCAAAGATGCTTCACCAACCGTTACTCTGTGGTTACGGAGCTACTACTAAGTGCACATTGTTTGCTTCAGTTGTTTCTAGCGGCAACAACGCTGGCCGCAGTTCAGTTGTCGGAAATTCTGCTGGGCATGAGATGGGGTACGTATATTGTTTTTCTTTTTTTCTTGGCTGTAACTCGATAACCTTTTTTGTGGGTTTTCTACTTTTTCTAGCTGTTTGATAGATTGCGTTTCTCTATCATGTCTTATTTATATCCGAATTCAACTTTTGGAAACAATCGCGTGGAATTTGGTTCTAGATGTATGAAACAATGGAATGCACGTTCTTATGCGTATTGAATTGAAAATGCATGCTGAAATTCCATAAAGCTAGTTAACTTATAGTTTAAGTTCAGTAAAGTATTTGCATTCCTTGTAAGAATTTAGAGCTCTAATTTAATTGGGTTAATTGTATGTACTAATGATGCCTATTCTTAAAAACATACGGATCAGGTGATGTCCACTGACCCCGATCTTTTGTTTTTTCCTCACAAATTTACCGGCGTTAATCAGTTTTCTTTGTCTTAAATATAAATTTTACTCTTACTAGGTTGAAGTTGAGTAAGCAAACATCGGGAAACAATGAGCAAGGGATTTTCAGCAAGGTATGCCGTCATCGTGCTCCAATGTATTATGTACTTCAATGGTTCTCATGACTATAGTTAATTCTGATTGAAATTTTTGCATAGGTTAGACAAGGGACAATGCCAAGCATAGGACAACTAATGTTTATGGTCATAGTGCTCAAGAACGTGTAATCGAGGTACTATGTCATTTATGTGTTTGTGTAACTGACTTTTACACTTGATGGAGGACACTTTTATTATCTTAAGCAATAACAGAAAAATTGTTGGTTTTTAAAACGTGATAGAGTGTTATCGCTGTACAACTGAAATAGTTTATATGTAATGCAAAAAGTAATGCAAGCGAAATAGGCAATGCAACTTGATATAGCATACTAGCATGTCCACACAGCAGCAACAAGACAGGGTTGGTGCATCAAAAATTGGTTTAAGTCAGAATTTTAATCTGTTTTTTTTTTTTTTTTTAATATGGCCTTCAAAGTTAAATTGTGTTATTGAAAAAGCAATAAAAATGGAAGTAAATGCTGCAATAACACCTTTCAATAATCTCAACAATTGCACAGGAAACTGGAAATTTTCAGAAGTTTAATCACTAAGCATGAATGGAACGGTTGGTTGCATTTTCTCCTATAGAAAACAAAATTTTCCTTGACAATAAAGGTTAATCTATTCTACGTATTTGGGAACGTTGCTTGATGTAGCAAAGGCTTGCTGGTCAATCCTCATAATTCGTATTCTGAATAATATGAAGCAATATTGGTTATCATAAAATTGGATTCTTCAAGCAGAAATGAACCTAGAAGCAATTGCCATGATAGCTAACGACAGATAGCTTGTTGCTTTACTTCTAAGAGTATTGTATTATTCTTGAAGTTGGGTCTGCAACAAGCATATTCAATATTATTACCTATTGAAATTCTAGGAAGAAGCTTCTCAAGTGCCAGAGACCAGACCACTGTGGAAAATTTTCCCAGGCCAGGCATTTCCACTGGGTGTGTCAGAAGTTGATAATGGGGTTAATTTTGCTATTTTTTCACAGCATGCAACTGCTGTCACACTTTGTTTAGTCCTTCCTGAAGGGTAAATTTGCATATCCTTGTTGTATTATTCATTGAAAGATTATAGCGTCAATAAAAAATGTTTGAAAGATTTTCTGTGCCTGTAGATTTTAGCCCCATGTAAACAATCTTGTCCCAGTTTTTTTTTTTTCCTGCTACTGTGATTCTGCTTATGATTTTTCACTTCCTGTATTTTTATCTTTGAAAGGTAAAAGAGAGAGCTTTAGCGCTAAGGACTCAATTCAAACATATACGTTAAAGTCAGTTTAGAAAGTGACAAGATTAGTTTCATACAGTGATGTGGTTTGAATTTCTTTTGGCATGGCCTTAAGATGCGGGAGCAACTTAAATACTACTTTCTGCACCTTTCTAGTAATTCATACTCCATACTTCTGGTCATTTTAAGATATTATCTTATTCATGCAATACTGCTTTCAGTTAATTGTGGAGAGTGATTTTGCAACAAAATAAAACCTACTTTGTCTTCTAAGTTATACTTTTGATTGTAAGATATTCTTAGCTGCCATGCTATAAATTTTTATGCTATTTTTCTGGATTTTGTTTTTGAATAATTTATCTTCTAGGTTAATGTATTTCTAAAACATTTGGATTTACTTTTGTTTTTGTTCATTTATTCATTTGTTGGTATTATATATTGTAGGGATATCATTGGCGCGTTGGATGGTGGCATGATAGAGCTAGCTTTGGATCCCCATTTGAACAGAACAGGGGACATTTGGCACATATGTATCGAGGTACCCCTTCTGTTAGATTGAGTAAAATCCTGCCTTGCCTTGATCTTTAGTTCAAAAGTAGCTTCCTTTGCATGTTACATCACCCATGCAATGCTTATAGTGGCTTTCCTAATTGCATAAAGAAACAGCAGTTCCTGTGTTAATGAATAAGTATTGTATGCTTCTTGCAATATATTTTGGTATATAAGTTTTGTATCTGAAACATCTCATTGAACCAGCAAATGTGGAATTTATCCAACTGACACTCTTCTTCTGGTATGAAAGTATTGACAGTAATGGTGGAATTTTAGTGGCATGCTTTGTTAGATTGTTATGCCATATGATTTGCATTGGTGGTGGTACACTTTGTCTATTAAAAGATTTTTATCATTAAGTTTACAGACTCAATGGAGCATTTTTACTATGATGGCTGTGTTGACGAAAGTTTCCTTTTCAATTGTCTCCCTATGATTTTTACAGGATCTGCCTTGGAGCAATGTTCTCTATGGCTATCGCATGGATGGTCCACGGGAGTGGGTTAAGGGGCATCGATTTGACAGCAGCATTGTGCTTGTTGATCCTTATGCAAAGTTAATTGAAGGTCGACGATATTTTGGGGATACCAGCATGAAGTTGTCTAGGTTTCTTGGTACATATGATTTTAACAGCTTGCCTTTTGACTGGGGAGAAGATTACAAGCTTCCAAATATTCCAGAGGTATTTAACCTACTTATACGAGTGCTGTTGTACCTCAGAATTTTTATCATGATATTTTTCCTTAGATTCCACTTAGTGGGAAAAGGCTCTACGTTTTGTTGTTGTTGTTATTATTTTTCCTTAGATTAAGGCCTCACAGAAGTGGATTTGTTGTGTATGCATAAATTATAGTTAACATTTGTCATCATTGTATTGTAACTTTGTTTTGTATGCCTTTTACAAATGATTTTAAGTCATTTTCATTTGTATTGTTTGGTTGACAATCTCTGTCCTTATTTTGTGCTGCATGTAGTCTTATTTTTGACTCCTAATTCATACTGCTCAATTGCTGCACATGCAGAAAGATCTTGTTATATATGAAATGAATGTCCGTGCATTTACAATTGATAAATCTAGTGGCTTGGATCAGGACATTCGTGGCAGCTATCTTGGTGTGGTTGAGAAGGTAATATTTATTTGAAACTAAGCTGAGTTATATACTGTATGTAGCCCTCAATGTTTTCTTTAATGCCTTGCCCGAGAATCATGTTAGCTTGAATAAAACTGTAAGACTTGATGTGTCCTGTGGGAGTATATATCTCCAATAAATCCATTGCCTTGTGAAGTAATTGTCATAAAATAGCATCAACTAAATACTAGAGTTACATTACTGTAGGTTTGTCCAAATAAAAGCAAAAATGTTATCAAATGGATTGTGTTGATTTTTGTTTTGGTCCAATTGAAGTGCAATTATTAGATATAGACAACTGAGAGAACTTGTATATATGAACAAAAATGAGGATTTTTATGGAGTGATGTGAAATTTTTAATGAACTGTTGGAGTTCTGTAACAGTGTGAAAGTGTCAAACCGTCATTGGAATTATAATTCAATATGTTTTGCCAAAAATAATGGAAGGCTATTCCTCATCCTCTTTCCCCACCTTTCTACATAAAAAAAATAATAGAATTAGTTACAATCTTAGGCGGGGTTAGCTATATGGATCCAACAATATCATTGTATTCTATCAAAAACCAAAACTTCAGAAATTTCATTTAGAAGAAGGTCTTTTTTGATAGTTTTACCTAATGTCTTCTTAGGTCTTCATCAAGATATTTATTTCTTTAATTGCCAATGATAGATTGAACTTTTCAAATAGCATTATATCTAACTTACAGAACACTTGACACAAAATAACGTTTCAGAACATGCCAAATTTGTATACACCATGTGCACATTACATGCCAAAAATTGAATGATAAAGATCTTAAAGTGTTGATGTTAAACTTTTGTACTGTTAATGTTAACTTCTGTACAGAAGGTGAGAGAAAGCTATTGTCTAACTGTTTGCACAGAATTGTCATAAGATTAGAAACTCGAAAATTTTATGTAAAATGTCACAATTTGTCTAATATGTTTTATGATAAAACATATGCAAGGTCCCTGAAGCTAGCAGTTCTTACTTGCAGCATTACTTCCATGTTTCAGGAAAAACTTTATATGTTCACGGTAGTGAATTGGAGACAGTATTTTTGCTGTTTATGGTAATTGTGTCATATACAATGTTACAAACCTTTGGGAGAACTTACCCTTAAAAGGTAGTTGTTGAGTGGGAAGAACCCAAAGTTGTATAAGCCCACTCAAGCATCTTATATTGCTCGCGTGGGACTTAATGAATCATAACACTCCACCACACTTGGCAGCCCCGACAACCATGTAGGCGTGCTTTGTGCTAGACCCTAATCTTGAGTGAACACCGCAATTCCAGGTCATCACCCACACCACATGATTACAACTGATAGATGCAGACTCTATACCAACCTTTGGGAGAACTCACCCTCAAAAGCTAGCTATTGAGGGGGAGGAGCTCAAAGCTTTATAAGCCCACTCGAGCATCCCATACTACTTGATGTGGGACTCAATGAATCATAACATACAATTAGAAGAAAGAGTTTCTATCTTGAAAAGCCTTTTATCATGCACAGAAAATTGTCATTACTAAGTACAACGGAGTAGGAATATACAGCAGTTAAATAGTTAATGCTTGGGCCATGTAGATCACTTTTGATTTATAGCTCAGCTTAAATGAACATCAGACATGGCCAATTGCCAATTTAAATATCTGAGAGCCACACGGTGTTATTTGTTAACAAAAATGACAAAAAAGGGAAGCGGTGGGAATAAAGAAGGTAACATTCTGTACGGGTAGTCGTCATTTACTTTTTAATATTAATCATTTGTTATTGTTAATCTTTTTCTGATGGAATTGGCAGAAGCAATACCTTAAAATAACTGCTGCTTAAACTGTGAAAAAAATCTTCCTTTATCATTTTCTTACTGGTCAAAGGTCTGTGATTTGATTACTTGATTTAACTCTTAATATATTTTGACATTTTATATTCTTATCGTACCTTACCTTTGTTTTTTATTTTATCATTCACTTGAAAGATTCCACACCTTCTAGAGCTTGGCATCAATGCAGTAGAGTTGCTGCCTGTCTTTGAGTTTGATGAGCTGGAATTCCAGAGGTTCCCGAATGCCAGAGACCACATGGTAAATTAGAAAATTCTTAAGCTCTATTTCTTGGTTCATAAAGTTTATATGGAGACTTTTGTGTGCGTGTGTGTGTGTGTGTACTGTGTAATTTTTATTTACAAAAGATCGGTAACAGTGCTCCCTGCTTTATTCTATTTTTTTTTTTTTTTTTCATATGCATGATGAATATATTTTCATGTAAATATTAGAGAAATTTAATGCATGATATCTAAGCACACATAGGAACTGCAACTACATTTGCACAAATTTACAATGACTTATGTCTAAATCTGAGAGATGACTGGTTGTGATATGGTTGTAAGTTGTTTACATGTTGACAGTTTGTCATATGTATAATTCATATATCAGACGAAATTCTATGCCTTTGAATGCCATAATCTTGTGGCTAGCTGATTAAGTATTTATCTCTAATGATTAAAGACATCATTGTATGTCACTTTGACTAATTGGTCTTAATTGGCACTAAAATTTGGTTTCATGTTCTCTTTTTCTAAGATTAATACATGGGGTTATTCTACTATAAATTTCTTTGCTCCCATGAGCCGCTATGCTAGTTCCGGTGGAGGACCAGTCAAAGCTTCCTTGGAGTTCAAGCAGATGGTGAAAGCCTTACATTCTGCTGGCATAGAGGTAACATCAATATTCCACCCTCACAACTTAGGAATGGGAACATATTCTATATTATGACTGTTAACAATGTCCTTGTTTGATTCTATGATTCTGATTTGGTGTGATCTAAAGTCTTATATACTGCTTAGTGCTTACAGAATAGGTTATCCATGCACAGGTTATTTTGGATGTTGTGTACAATCACACTAATGAGGCTGATGATAACATTCCATATACCACTTCATTTCGTGGCATAGATAATAAGGTAATGTCTAACTCAAGATTTTGGGAGGCTTGTGATGACTTCATTTCCTACTGCATGGCCTGAATATTTCCTTATAAAGTAGTTAGTATTATAATTGATCTTTTTTCAGTGGGCACACAAGACTTCAGATGTGTTTTTTGGTGTTAGTGAAATTTTAATGATATGACACATTAGAGCATAAGCTATCTACAGCAAAAATAAACGAAAGACGTAGTAGAGTTTGTTGATGTATTTAGAAAGGCTCTTCCAAGAGCTAGATTTGAAAGACTTAGAAGTTTGCTTGGAGTTTCCATGAAAAATTTCAAGGAGGAGTGTTGAAGCAATTATGAGATTTTTCGCAGAGAAGTTAAAAATCTTTTACTTTTAAGATTTGCATTTATGTTTATGGACTCCAAGAAAATTGTGTGCTGTCAAGTGCGCACGTGTGTCATCATTACCTATGTTGCTTGTGCTGAGTTTACAAGTTAGCTAGAGTAATGATGCCTTTTGTCTTTTAGCTATTGAAGTAGCTCTATAAATATGTAAGCTTGTTAGGATCAAAGTGTGTGAAGTGTGAATTGTAAGTGAATATTTGAATGAAATAGCCCATTTTCAGAATTTTATCTCCTCTCCCTATCCAATATTCCATTCCAACAATTAGAAACACAACATTTAGCTTTGGTCTCACATATTCGTAAAGAAAAGTTTATTAGTCCATGTTTAATAAGGATTCTCTCATTTGGAATTTTTTTCATTTTCTGCTGATATCAAACAAATGCATCTGCAGGTTTATTACATGCTGGACAATCATGGCCAATTGCTGAACTTCTCTGGCTGTGGTAATTTAATCTTAATTCAAACTTTAAGAATTCAATCTGAGAGCTTTTTCGTTTTGATTTACAGCTTACGTTGCATGCCATTTTTGAACTTATGTTATAAAAAACTCTTAGTTCTCATATAGAACAGCCTCTTAGTTCTCGTATAGAACAGCTGATTTTAATTGTCTTGGTCTCTTTACTATAATATGATATTGGATATGCATGTCTCACCTCTTGCTCTCCCCACCTGGGTTGCTTGTTAGCCAATGTTAGACCTCCAATAAGACAAGTTTACAAAAGAAGAGGTGGAAGGAGAGAACAAACGGGAATTTTTTTTTTTTTTTTGGGGGGGGGGGGGGGGGTGGGGCGGGGAAGGTCATGATTGAGGAATGAAGAGGAAAATAGGCATGTGGAGAAAAGTAGAGTGAGATAGGACAAGAATGTTTGGTGGCCAGCAAGGACAGTTGTAGTGCGGCTGCCTAACGGTAAATAAAACAGAGTAGGAGTGAGGGAAAAGGGGGAGCAGAAATTGAGTGGAGAGAGGGAGGTACTGACACCTCTAATGGCCAGAGGGGTGGTGTGAGTGTTCTCCAGTAGAGAAGACTCCTCCATTGTAACTGTTAACCCTTACTATTGTGAATGCAAACTATCATTTCTGTTATTGCTGATTGAGTTAGTGTGTGTGAGTGGGAATCTGGTGCTGGTAGTTAACAGCCAACTATGAATTCCAACCACAACATGTGCAACTTGAACAGCACTATAATAGCATATGAATAACAAGGCAACCATAACAGATAACATTTAATTGGAAAAGATGTTCTTACACCTCTTCTCTCACATCTAATGATATGAACTATTGGATCAGCCAAATCCCACAGTTCAGTCTGTAGGATCTAATAAATTCAATGGTTTGATTTTCATTAAGAGAATTGTGTGGAAAAGGTGTGGAAATAGAGTGGCTGCATTTAATTACCATGAAATGCACCATGATTTCAATCCAATCTTCAAAGTGTTAATCATATAATTACTTCAATCTGCATGCAAACACAACTCTTTCTTTATTAAATCAATGGAGTTAGCTCCGCATATTAGCTAGCTCCAATAAGTGAAGTGGTGCATTCTGCCAGATAGATGACAAGTAATATTCTGGATTTTTTCACGTAACAATTAAGAGAAAAATAGGCCCTCTTTTGAGTTTGATTGCCCCTATCAATCATAGATTTAAATATATCAATATCAATTATTGAAGTTCTCATTTGGAATGATTACTTATCCCCAGGAAATACATTGAACTGTAACCATCCTGTGGTCATGGAACTCATTCTTGACACCTTAAGACACTGGTATGAACTACTCATATCAAATCCATCAATTATATGATTGCTAACATATCTTGATTTATTTCACGGAATTCACATAATACCAGCTTTTCCTTTTTTTTCATATCACACTAAGTGATTTTGGATTTCTGATTTTCGATTCTCTTGCACCTGTAGATGCTCATAAAGCACTCTGTAAAATTTTGTGTCAACATTATCCGTATCCACCCCCTTTCTTTTGTTATCTTGTCTGCTCAGTAAGTTGGATAATCAGTGACAACCTGACTGTTTACATGTGATGAGTTTGATATCCATCCTTCAGGAAGTGGTAATGTTTGACTATCTTTATTGCTATTTGCTATGTGAAATGAATCATCTTATGTGATGCTTTCATTATTACTGAAAATTTTAGACTTAACTTATAACTCGTGAAAATTTCTAATTATTGAACCACTACTTTGTGCTTTGCATATGCTTACTATTCTGTTTCAGCATTGATTCTCTAATTCAAGTCATGGTAATTGTTCTTATTTTCATTTCATGCTATTTTCAGGGTCACTGAATATCATGTGGATGGATTTCGATTTGACCTTGCAAGTGTCCTTTGTCGAGGAACTGATGGTTCTCCACTTAATGCTCCCCCACTTATAAGGGTAAATAACTAATATGAACTTGAGTATGCTTTACTTCAAATAGTAAGCTTTGGTGGCATATTAACTACAATTGAATTGTTAAACATCTTAGGATGTGAATTTGACTATTGAAGTTAATAACTGTATTGCTATTTACTTGTCCAGGCAATTGCCAAAGATTCAGTCCTATCAAGATGTAAAGTCATTGCAGAACCTTGGGACTGTGGAGGTCTTTATCTTGTTGGAAGCTTTCCAAATTGGGATAGGTAATTTCTTTTTTTTCTTTCTTTGTTCTGTTAGTTATAATTTTTACTTCAAATTAATACAAAAGGGCAGTGAACATTCTTATCATTGGTGAAGCCTTGTCATGGCATGAAACCACAACACCCCCCCCCCCCCACCCCCCCCCAAAAAAAAATAAAGGTTAGAAAAAATTATAGTATATATATAATATGTTACTATAAATACTACCGAGTTGGCTCTCACAAATTTTTTATATTTATCAATTACACAATTTTTGTTTTTGGTCATGGAGACAAAGTACTTAACCTTAATGCTGGCCGCACTCAAATCTAAAATTCATATGTAATCAAAACACCCAATTGTTTTAGCTTTAGCAGTGTTAAAATACTCTTAATATTCCTTAGTTTTTCAAGTGCTTCTCTCAGATTTGCGTTTAAGTTTCTTCTCTTCCTTTCCTTTTTGTCTGCAATAATCTATATCTTATTTTCTTTTGAAAATTAATTGGGGTGAGACATTGCAGTACATTGTGACTTAGAGCTCAGATTAGTATCACTGTCTAAGTAAAATTGTTAGAAAATTTCTTTATCATTTCTATTCTAATAAATTAATAATCCAGCTTTCAAAATTATTGATTTAGTTATTTTTAACGTGTTATATTCACTTACCACACATATGAATCCAGCTTTTAAAATCTATGTGGTGATATTAGAGATCTTTCATTTGCTTATGAATATGACCTTTCCTAACAACTTTGTTTAATCATGAAAGTAAACAAGTTTTAGGAGATGGAAAAAATGTTGCTTGGTGATTCTAATTGTATGCTAAATCTATTGAGGTACACAAATCTCATAACATGGATTGTGGAACTTGTACTTTTAGGTTTATTGAGTATAAAATAGTCACTCCAGTATAAGGTGATCTGTGATAGTGCCACTGGTCAAAATCTACTTTAGATTTCGAAACCTTAATTTAGAAAAATTAATCTCCATTGTGACTTTCAAAACATTATCTGTAAATACATACTTCCTTGGAGAAGCTTATTATTTGTAAATTAGATAGCATTTTTCCTCCATTGATTGTGATTTGTCTCTAATGTAGGTGGGCTGAATGGAATGGAAAATACCGTGATGACATAAGAAGATTTATCAAGGTAATTCTAAAACGAAGAACTTGCTTAAATTGGTCTGAAATTGCCAACCTTCATTTTAGTCAGTTGAGGAGCACGATTTGCAAATAGTGGCTTGCATACTAGTATAACTCAAACAAAATTAACTATCTCTCCTATCAAATTTATAAGAGGGTAATGAATATCCTATTGCATATAATGAGCTAATAATGATACTCTTGAATATTTCTGTAGCTTATGCTGTACTCCTGATTCATGGTTTCTTTTTAAAAACATGACCAGGGTGAAACTGGTATGAAGGGGAGCTTTGCGACTCGTGTTGCTGGATCTTCTGACCTTTACAGAGTGAGCACCTCCATTTGTAACATTCCATGCTTGTTGTCTTTATTAGTTTGATCTTTTTTATAGTTCCTGAATGGTACTTGCTATGAAGTTTGCCTTTTGGGCTAGAATGCATGATAAAACTAGTGTGCAGTATGCTCAAGTCACAAAATACTAACATATCTACCATCAATTCATGTTCATGACTAGATCTGTAACTCATCATAGAGGGTCATCATAACAAAGTTCTTTAAGTACACATGAACCATCCTGCCCAAACCTTTCCAGAGGATGAAACCAACTTCATATTTTTGTGTAAACTATCTTGGCCATATATAGTACCTGCACTCAAATGCATCATTGGAAGCAAAGACTGATCGTCATTAAATAGTTGAAGTAACCTGTGTACCATCGGCTGAAAGTTTGTGGTTGATCTTGAGTAAATTATTTGTTTTATCTAGATATAGACTGCTTCACACAATTGACTGGTTTTTGGGCTCTAATTATATGACATCTCTATCCCAGTTCATGGCTATAATATGATGGAAATATCTTATCATGCTTTCGCCTTGTTACTCTCAATTACTTTATGATAGTGACCTGCTTTTCATTTAAGCAGTAAGTATGTAACTTCAATTTATCCAGGTTGATGTATTGAAGACATCAAATTAATATGACTGATTTTCACGTTATGATATTTGATATTCATGTATTACTTGATTGCTTCCTGTCTTCATTTGTTTATTTCACTGTACAGGTGAATAAGCGTAAGCCTTATCACAGCATTAACTTCGTCATTGCACATGATGGGTTCACCTTGTGTGATCTTGTTTCATATAATGTCAAGGTACATTCTTAACTTTTCTCATTGTCTTCTTCTCCTCCTTTTTTTGGGTTTGCCAGAACCTAGAATTTTACTTGATTATTGGTTTTGTAGCACAATGAAGCCAATGGAGAAGGTGGAAATGATGGAAGCAACGATAATTTAAGCTGGAATTGTGGTTTTGAAGGTATTGTCCAAATTGTGATGCTTTTTCTTTTGTTTGGCTATACCTATAATTTTTTTTTTGGTAATTACATGGGGGCCAAATCCCCAGGCTATACCTATAATTTGTTTAGTAATACCTAGTGCTTTGCTTAGGTACTTCCTTCCTTCACAAGCATCTATGTGGAAAAATAAAACATAAATTTGACAGTATTAGGATTTGGGCATCAGGAGGAAATGCACAAGTCGCGTATTGCATTAGAAGATAACTCACAATCTCCTGACCATAACACAGACAGGCTTCTAATGTCTGCACCACTTAACATTATATAGGAATGTTATTCATAGTGACTCTAGGTACACTCAACTCAGCCTTGATCTACAGAACCCTTAAATGAATGTATCTGTATATTTTGTTCTTCACATGACAAAACTTCAAAGCAATTCAGTCAACCTTATACTTTTTTGTATATCTCTCTCTCTCTCTCTCTCTCTTTTCTTCTTTTTCTTCTTCCTTCAAGCATGCTGGACTGAAAAATATAAGGCAGAAGCTCAACAAATATCATATTACTGCCCAAAAGAAAAGAAAATTGTAGAAGTAATGAAGTTTGATTATGATTTTTTCTGCACCATTAAAAGCCCATGATAAAGCCGTTGGTAGCAATAACTGGAGTTGATTTGCCATTCATGATATTCAGTTGACATTGTAAATTTTGTGATGGCAAAACTGGTTATTTTTTTTCGTTAGTTATGCCTAGCATGGACTACTTTATTATCACAAATTTTCTTATGACTGAAATTGATGCGTTGCTGGGGAATTCATTAGAAGATGGCATTGATCAAGAACTGTAAATCTATTTCCTGGAGTTTTTTTCCCTTATATTCTTTTTCTCTATGGGAAGGGAGAATTTTGAAAAGGTTATGAAAGACAAATCTGACAAGTAGGTCATGTGAATGCAACGAGTCGTGGCCTACAAATAGAACTGAAGTTACCTTCGCTAAGGGTTGTTTAATTCTGAGTCATTGAATTGAGTTTATTGTTCTTTAACTAAAAAGCATTTTCAATAACTGTATATATCTGACAGGGGAAACTGATGACGCTAAAATAAAAGCTTTACGGTCAAGGCAGATGAAAAACTTCCATTTGGCATTAATGATATCTCAGGTACATATTTGAAGTTTAGCATGCTACCAGTGTTTCATTTGCAGAAAATATTTCTAAATCCTGGTCAATGCACTGGCTATATTATACGTGGAATCTTGGCCAGTTCATTATTGCTATACAGGACAGTTACAAAAAAGGAATTCCTAGAGTGGTTACTGGGGTTATCAGCTCGAATTAATCCTGTTTTCATATGTTTGCATTTATTTAAAAAAATTATGGCTAATGATTAGGGCACCCCAATGATGGTGATGGGAGATGAGTATGGGCATACACGTTACGGAAATAACAATAGTTATGGGCATGATAGTGAGATCAATCATTTCCTGTGGGAACAGGCAAGTTTCTAACATGCACACTTCCCTTTTGACATATTTCTTGAGATTGATTTTGACAGCATGGTCTTTTTGCTCGTCAGTTGGATGCACGGAAGAGTGATCATTTTAGGTTTTTCTCAAAGGTGATAAAATTGCGGCGTGCCCATAATGTATTCAGCCATGAAAACTTTCTCGGCAAAGTAACATCTTTTGCTATATATTTTATTTTAGTGAACTAATACTGCAGAAGTTGATGCAACTACCCACCGCCAAATTTACTTATGGGACCATTTTATTGCAGAGTGACATAACATGGCATGAAGATGATTGGGAGAATTATGACAGCAAATTTCTTGCATTTACGTAAGATTTTATGCATATCCCATTCAGTGGTAATTGAGATTGGAAACCATATTACTTTTTTAGTAATGTTGTAATAGAAACCTCTTATTGGAATAGGAACTATTACTGTTTACAACAACACTACGCTGATATGATCACACACTAATACAGAATCATACAGCAAACACACAATCTGTCCAGTATGGACTGTCCCGGAAATCTACCCTAAAATCAAAGTAGCCTTCTATGGGTTTGAGAACCAAAGACCTCCCGAATTCCTAACCAATTTCCTAAAACCTTCTGTCCTAACTTATAGCCTTAATAATGCCATTAACCTCCTAGTAATTACCGATAGTTATTGATAACCATAACTACCTATAATATTACCATATAACAATCAATTCAGAATCTTGCCACATGGGTTGCCACCTGTATCTGGTTACCTAACACACTGTCACATAATGGAGCACTCACGCATAGCCTCAAAACATCTAACAATCGAGAGTCTCATTGGCCTTATTATAGACATAAACCCAACATCGAAACATAGAAGCATTGCAAATTAATTTTAACTCCTTCAGGGGAAGTATTTATCAAGATTTTACCTATGGTGCAGGCTACATGACAGAACTGGCGGAGACATCTATGTGGCATTTAATACCCATGACTATTTTGTGAAAGTTGTGTTGCCTAAACCTCCAATAAAGAGGAGCTGGTTTCGTGTGGTTAGTTTTTCCTCCCTTCGGTGCTCGCAATAATATTTATATGCATAATTGCAATTCAATAAAGTGCCACTAGATCCGTCACAGTTTCACCTACTTTTTTAACAGAGAGAACTCTGGCATTATATATTATTGCTAATGAGAGATTAGGAAATTTTAGTAATTACAACCCAGTTAACCAACACGTGTCATTGGTGAGAGTTATTTTTCTGTCAAGAAAACAAAGGAGCAGAGCCCAGGGCAAGACAGAACCTACAGAAAGAAACAGGAGCCATCCAACCATGATCTCATTACTGTTGCCCCATAATTAACCACCCAAAGTCTACAGAGGAAATGCTGATTTTGTAGATCATTAAAAACATCGATGCAATGAAGAGCTCCCTTTCAGCATCCAATAGCCTGTGCGACAGCGGACAGAAAGGCCTGAGTATATGCATGCCTAAAATCCAGTTATAACCAATCTGCAGCTCATCAAATTGTGAGCAAAGCATAGAACTTAGGTTTCAAAGCGTCCAATCAAATTACTTATGCACTTATAATTTTAATTTATCTTTTCTTTTTTATTGTCTTTTCCTTTTATCTTAACTCTTAAGAGAGCTGGGCTATGTATATGCCATTTATAGTGTTCCAAAGTGGATCATTGCACCAAAATGGTGATTCTTACTGGCCACATCACAGCTGCAGCCTGAAATCACAATTGCCTCATTGACTTTCTTAGTTATATTTGGCTACCTTTGCATAAATTTTATCCCATACACCTCTATTGTCAACCTGAATCCCCATGAACTAGAACAACAAAACTAGTTCCAATCAGCTACTACCTGCTGTGAATCCTGTGATTGGATTTGTAAAAATTAAAAATATATAAAACCAAAAAGACCACCTTGCAGCTGCGATTGGATTCCATTGCTGTCTTTTTATATACTCCACCGTCTTAGTGAGAATAAAGGTTTTAGCAGGAAGTTTGTTATGCTCTTCTATCATCTTGGATTATGTGGTGTCAATTATAACAAAACTTCAGGCTTTCCGTTGTTGTGCTCGGTTTAATTTAATTTGAATCTGAGCAACTTGCAGGTGGACACTAATCTCAAAAGCCCCGATGACTTTGTCCTTGATGGTGTCCCTGGTATAAGAAGTACCTACAACATAGCTCCATACTCTTCCATTCTTCTCGAAACAAAGTCTTGATTACCCGAGTTGTATACGTGGATCTCAGATGGCATGTTTCATTTGGTCTTCCTAGACAGGTGATGGAAGTTCAAGCTCCAATTCATTTTTGACGTTGTAATATTGTATGACCTAAAGTCGTGGCTTAGGCGAGGATGCAATATGCATACATATACAAAATAATAGAAAACTTGCATTTGTACAGCAATGCACAATAGTTCAGCTGACAAATCAAGGGGAATAAAGATACAAGGGTAAATTGCAGTTCATTTCCGGATTGGGATCGGGCATATAGAGCTCCTACTAGCTACAAGAAAACTTGCGTTTGTACAACAATGTACTGAAGTTCGTATCCGGAGTAAAAGCAAGTATTTGTAAAGATTTGAATTTTTTAACGTTATTATTTTTTAATTATCTCTCTAATTTATATTAAAATATATTTTATAAATTGTTTTTTATTAACTTTTTTTTTTAATTTAATATCTATATATTTCTTTATGTCTTTTTGCATTTAAATTTATCAAAGGATACATTCTACTTTGTAGGGCAGTTGTCACTGCTCGGGTGAATTTAAGTGGGGTCCGAACCGACAGTATATCTGTACATCATGTTATAAAAGCATTTTACATGGCACCCACACCTTTCTTATTGGATGCATGAAGTGTTTGCCTTCGCCACTGCAATTAGGCAAATTGCAGAATACAATCTAGACTTTGGGTGTTAAATGTTTGATGCCACTGCACGTTACCCACTTACGGTAACTGGTAAGCGGGTGACCGAATTGGCTGATACAGAGTGACAGTAATTAATTCGATGGACAAGTGTTTCTAATATTTGGGTGAGAATTGACAGGTGGTTTATTGAAGTGTGTTAAATGTGAAATCCAAAGTGGTTAAATGAAATGAACTGTGGTTAGAACTATGAATTGTATTGTTACTGCTTGAGTGAAATAGTGTGTTAGAGAAACAGTTAATAAAATACCGTCTCACCAGACTATCTAACTTTTACTTAATTTGTATAATATATAATTTAAATGATTAATTTTGTTAAATCTATAAATTAAATTATGAAATTTAAAAAATTCACTATCCAAATCAGAAGGCAAGGCCTGAGCATTCCGTCTACCTTATGAATCAAATAAGATTCATCCCAATGTGTGTGTGCATTACACGAATGGCAGAATGAAAAACAAGATCACAAGAAACTTTCTAGTAAATTGTTTTTTTTTTGGTAATAAAATATTTATATGTTTTTACTATTAATTAACTTGGAATGGAAATGGGCCAATTGGTAGTCATTTGAGAGAGACAGAAATAGAATTAGGAAAAAAATTAATAAAAAAATTAAACTCATAAATTTAAATATAAAAAATAAAAATATTTATAAAAATAAAACAATAAAAGTTAATAAGTTTAGATCCAAAAAAATTAAGCTTTTATAAAGTACAACAACATCCAAGAAAACAGCGACTTGCAATGACGTACAGCAATGACACAAGGCGATGACTTGTCACTAGGGGCTGCAACGAAGCAGAACAAGGCCAAAATCCTTCCCGTCCTCGTCTCTGACTTGAGACTTCGATGGAGAATTTTTTCAACCCGCGGCAAGCATTTAAAATTTTAATTTTTATTATTATCTATTAATATTATATATTTTAATTTTTATGTCTATAAAATTATTATATTATCTTTCATATTATATATTAATTGGTTTAAATACGAAGAATCTTTTTGATATATCTCATTTTGAGGAAGTAGATGAAGTTAATTCTCTGTTCTGAACGCCGAATTATCTTTCAAGTAAAAATTTGTATTCCATTATTTGGGATTCTTGAAATTTTATACTTAATTTTTGTAAATTTTATAAATTAATTTCTGAAATATCATAAATTAATAATTTAAATTTTATTAAATAATAATTGTATCAAAATAAATCTATAAAAATAAAAGAAATATATGAAATATGAATATCTAACTGCCCTCATGCGATGCAACTGCCTCCTGCCTGCGCAAAGAGTAAGTCAACATGCATCTTTCTTGGGTTACTTTATCATCATAGATTTCTATCGATCCAAAATCTTCCACATTGCTTATTTTATTCTACTTTCTTTTTTTTCAAAAAAAAAAAAAAAAACTGATTCGCGAAGATGCACTATATACTTTAACATCTTTCAGCTGGACTGAAAAAAAGAAGACTTTTGTCATGTTCGGTGTTTGAACTCCACTAGTGCAGACTTTCCGAGTCCAAGGATTTAAGAACAAAAAAAAAGAAACCTATTACTCAGAAAGATTAAATTAAACTACCAGCCACCATATTGTTGGAGATAAAGAAGAGTCCGTAGTTACTTGGTTTGTTATTCTGTTATGTTAAGTAGTCTATTAGCCGATAGTTATATAGTCTAGTCACAAGATTAAGTCAAATTCGTTCTCTCTCAATTAGCTGATATTTGGATGGCCAACAATAAAATCAGTTGTTATCATGCCTCTCATCAATGGATGATTTCATACTATCAAGAATGGTTGACACAAAGGTTATTATCTGTATTTTAAGTTAAAATATTTAAAATTTAAATTTTAAAATTTAAAATTACATCTTTTAAGAAAAATTATTAACAATTAATTTTAAATATAAATTAATCTTATATTTAATAATAATATAAGAATCAAAATATATTTAGTTTCTCAAATAAAAGCAAAGGTAGAACAACTCAAATCTTGGCACCTGAATACATATAACTGCAAGTCCGCACACCTTTGAAGGATATACATGGTACATAACAGTGTTGGAAAATTGTTCAGCACATTTCTTCGCCAAAATCTTCAAAATGGTTTCTTTCTCTCCAAACACGTCCTAAAACGTATGATACGTACAGGAAATTATTATTTTTTTAAGGAAGACACTGATATACTTACTAGGGTGAAATTCGAGTTTTTCAACTTTATATTCTGAAAATCATTATTTTTATATTTTTAGAAATTTCACTGTAAATAATAATAATAATAATTAAGAGAATAAAAATAAATATAAAATAATGATAATAATAGTTTATAATTTTTTGTGAAAAGACAGAGAAACTACGGATTTTTTTCAAAGTGTTGTTTGTTGCATCTGTATAATTATTTTGAAGATAATTCTCTAAAGTATCACAAAACTTGTTTAGAAAAAATAGATTTTAAAATAGTTTCGAGAATCAGAAAACAAAAAACTTGTATGGTGGGATCATTTTCAAATTGGCTCTCAAGCATCATTGCTACAGGATGGCTCTTTATATGGAGCGTAGCTTAACTACGGGCGTGTTGAGATTCCCAACACAAAGACAAACAGCCCCCTTCCTATTACATGTGTATTTCTAATGGAGTTATATTGAGTTATATTAGGCATTCATGCAAAATGCACCATTTCTGTAAAAATTTTATTTGTAGGTGTGTAAACTGTGCGTACACCTGTAAGTACTCTTCCTAATACTACCTCCTGAACCTGTATGTGCACAGGATAGGTTGCCATTGCACATGTCTCACACAGTTGAAATGCTGTGATGAAAGGAGATAGGAAATGGAACTTTTGACGCAGTCTCTATGCAGAGATCTGCTCACTGTTATTAAAGTATACAAGTTTTTCCCACCTTTAATTCTTTCTTTTTGTTTGGATTACTGAGTTGAAAAACAGAAATAAAGTGCTCCCATTGAAGCTGTAGGCAAGAATATCAAAGGAAAGATGTTGGGCAGAGTTGCCTGCGTTTGGGTAAAGGAGGAAGCAAATTTCTTAATTTATCATCTTGCCATTAATGAATGAAGCTATATATTAAAATGCTACTGTAAAAACAATACTTAAAAAACAAAAATAAGTTTTAATTGTTCCGTGATTTAGGGCTTGTTTAGTTTGTGTTTTCAAGAATCGTTTTGATGTTTTTGAAAGTAAGAGAACAATAAACTTGTTTGACGACATACTTTTGAGTCAACAATTTTTGGAATAGTTTCTTATAATCCTGTTTTTAAAGCTGAAAAGAGCAAACATCTCAAAGATGTTTTTGTTCTTCAATCCTTGTTTTATTCTAAAAAATTTTTAGAAAGCACGGAGATCAACTATTTTCATTAATGGTATATGTGTAATTCTCGAGAATCCATCTGATCCATCTCGCGTCTGCTCACCTCCGACTTCGTTCTTTGTCTGTCTTCCCTCTCTGCACCTTTCTTTTCTTGAGTTCCGAAATTCCCAATCCCCTTCCCGTCCCCTCACAGCGTAAACCCAAAGCAACAAAACCAGAACGGCTCTTGATGATCATTGATCCCATTTTACTATTTAACGGCGCGGGTAGCACTTTGAATTTCGATCTTGCCACTGTAAGCGTTTTGGCAGCCATTGCTCTCTCTGTTTCTTGGTCTCAAGTTGACAATTTCTGCTTATTTTATGATTATGCAATTCTAGGTTTCCATTTGTTTTGATAAAAATTATAAATTTACTAAATGCAACACTTAAGAAATTAACATGCATCCGCCTATTTATCTCATTCTGAACCCATATGCATTACATGCATAAGTGATGGTATTGAACTTGATACTTATGTGATGGGATTTTGTAGAGGGATCTTTTGCCTTGTGAGCGTTGTGGTAGAAATGGTGATTACATCTCTTTGCATTTAGACTCTAGATCGATGTGTTTTTTATCACAATGGTGATTGGTCATTTACTGAATCGAAGTTTTATTCAAGTTTATTATAATTTATTTGATAAATATGTTGACTGGTCATTTACTGAATATTCTAGTTTATTATAATTTATTTGATGTTCTTCCTGCCTTTCTGATGATCATTGGGTCAAAACTCAAGACATGACACTGGGAAAAAATAGACAAGCGATACCAATGCAATTTAAAGATTGAAACCTTGTGAAAATGGATTATGGATCATACTGTCGCTTGCATATGTTTGTGGATGACCTATCAAATAATGCTCAAATTTTAGTTTAGTTTTGTGTCATTGAATTTCTCAACCAATTTGAGTCTGTGAAGTTTAATATTGAGCTTCAGTCAACTACTTTTTGCTAAAGTTTATACTTCATAGTTTACACCGACTGCCATATATGCTTACACCTCTGCCTTTACCTTTCAACGAAGTCACCATCCTGTATAGTGTATATGGAGATACATAGTATTGCAATAGTTTACTGGAACAGAGAAAGAAGGCTGCTAACTGTTTCAGCGATGGTTGTACTTATAGTGTCTATCGTCCTTTCAATGCTTTTAGCACTCCATAAATTCTCTTCTCCTGCGATCTGCCTCCTAAGTCCTAATCAACATGACTCATCCTGCAAGTGTATTTTCATTATGTTCAGCTATGTTCTGTTCTGTATGCAAAGGAAAGTTGTATATATATTGCTATTATTGACGAAGTTGCCATTTGTGATACCATTGTTGACAACCAGATGGAACGAAATGTGTGCTTTGCAGTGATGACAAGATGAAGCAAGATATGGGGTTAACTGATTGTAAAATATGAAAGGGTGCAGGTATCTGTTTCTCAGATCATCTAAATATACATATTTTATTATGAAAAGTATTTTTTTCATAAAATATTTTTTAATATCACAGATGTATTTATTTTCATCCCACACGTGTGCATTTTTATCAATAACATATCCGTTAGAGATGGGTCCCTAATCAAATTTTTACATTATGTAGATACTCCCGTGGTGCTAAAAATTTTTTTGTTTCCTACACCATAGAAACTAGAAAGTATGTGTGTTTGAGTTGGTGTGTGAAACTTATCAAGATTGCGGCTCTCTATTGCTGGCGGCGATATTTTACTGTTTCTGATGTCATGGCATTTATTAAGTTATCAACATTCAATGCCAATTGCATTAGTTTTTGATATAATATTCATAATAATGATTTTTTCTCAATGACGACGTCCATTGAAGAAAATCATGAGGATTAGTATATATCTGTCTCATCATGGCATTTGCACTGTATTAAATATGATATGATCTTTTGCCTTCAATAATTTTCCATTTATAGGATTGATACTTTGCAAGAAATGTGGAGGTTTTGGCTATTCCAGAAGGCTATGAAATCGATAATTAAGATAAAGCATCCCAAATAAGATTATAATTACAAACAGTAATTGCTGTTTGAAAAATAAAGAAACACTTCATGCAAATAACTTGCAAATCCTACCGTCTCTCTATGGATCTCTACAGCCGTTAGACTACAGCTATGGTAAAGAGAATGACACGGGAGCATAAAACAAAATCATTCATTGTGCTTCATATTCATGTATCTACGTCTATATCCAATGTAACATTGAATACAGTCATTAATGAAGGATATAGGAAAATTTTTGATCCTTTGTTCTAGATTTGTATTAGACCTTCATGTTTTGGTTATAGCTGTCTGCCTAGGTGAACTGAAGGAACCTCAGTTCAATGATGCATATTTGCATTTCTGTTCTGGAATGGAAAATGTAAGACAACTGATTCAGTATTTGAAAGGCCCTGGCCTTGGAAAGCTAACTGATAGTCAGAACTAGATAGCAAATCAAAACTTGTGGTGATGCATTGGATTTCCATCGTGTTTCACTATGAAAACCATGATTTATGTACATATTATTCATATATTTTGCTTGTCAGATACCTATTACTTATGTTGGTGGTGTGACCGTGATGGCTGATCTTGCGAGGATGACAGTGGCTGGGATGGAACGCATGGATGTTACCATGGGCAGTACACTGAACTTCCTAATGGTGGGCATAGATTTCACAATGGCAAGGAAGGTGCTGTGCCAAAAAGAAATGATTATGATCTTCAGCCTAGATCCAAATTGCCTGCAAATGTAATACGGAACTTAAATGATCATGATCTTCACTCTCATGTGGCTTGTTTTTGCCTAGGAACATAAATGCAATAGAACAAACTTTCTCTTATTTGGCTTGCTTTTGCATAGGGAACATGAATGTAATAGAGCAAAACCTTTTTGCATAATTCGCCACAATATCATAAGTTACCACTTTGATTCAGTTCCTTCTATATGGCTTGCTTTTGTTTGTTTTGGATGTAAAATATTTAATCATCATCTGATCTGAACGAAATGATCCTCATTGTGCTTTTTTTTTTTTTTCTTGCTATATCATTATGGAATAAAATAGACTGTTCTTGTTAATGGGATTGGTTCAAGATTTTAATTTTGAATAAGTAAACATATGAAAAAACAAATAAAGCAAGTCAAGAAATTTAACAAATAACAATAGTATTGTGCTTGATGAGAATTGTTTATCTTAAAAATCATTTTAATGATCAAATATCATAAAAATGTTTTCTTTTATTTATTATTTTTATTCATCAAAGCATTTCTATAATTCTATTACAAAATCAGAGTTATTATAAACATAATTAAAAAAATCAAGCTAAATGGATTTTTTTTTTGTTTTTAAAACTTATTCTTCAAACAAAATTTATTAAACAAATTTTAGTATACTTTAATTTTTAGAACTAATTTTAAGAATTTATTCATAGAATAGATTTTAGAAATAAAAAAATATTTCCAAACACACCGTTAAGCTCCTAAAACAATTTTATAAACACGTTTCGAAACTAAAACCCCAAATATCTCTCATCAAAATGAATTTTTTTTGTTTTTAAAATTCTCAAACAAAAAACAGTAAACAAACAACCCCTACAATTTTAGTGAAAGAAATTTTGTTCTCACTACTCGCATTTTACAGAATACTTACAATAAAGAAGGACAGGTTTTGAATTAAAGGATGACAACTCTTAAATTGATTATTTTTTAAAAGTTTAATTTGTATAATTTAGTAAATTTAATTGTTTAAATTTTATTAAAAGATAATAGTTTGAGAATAGATGGACTGTTTTAGTTATTACAGCTAAATAATCAAACAGTAAGGGTAGTAAAGATCTTGATAAAAACCAATTGATATCACTCATTGATAAGCAACAGATGAAAAAGAAATAAGCACCTTAGAAGATTTTTTGGGCTTATACTAATTTTCATATTTAGGAAGACCTTCCCAAATTATATGCCGACCCTTAATTTCTGGTAATTAAGATCTTTATCTGAATAAAATCTGCACAATTCAAACCACAACGCGTATCATTATTTCTTTCCTGAATTACTTGTTCCCGCAAATTTCGTAATTCCAATGCATTGGTTTTCTATAATTGTTAATTTTTTCTTACGCACCTTTTACTGCGGTTGACTCGGTAGGACCCACCATGAAAATATTCGCCGCTTATTGACACCAAGCGTCTCAAACCGACTTACACCCCGACGTCCCCTATATATCTCTCTCTTTTTACTGACTTTGCGCTTCGTTTCCTTCTCGCTCGTTCTGCCATTTATTTTTAGTCTCTTCTCTTTCGCCAACCTTGGTTTCCGACAATGGCAAACGTTGCCTTCCTCATGGTCTTGGCCTTAATGGCTACCTCGGCTCTTGCTCAGAATCAAGCTCCCGGCTCCTCCCCAGCCCAATCTCCAAAGCACCAACCACCGTCGTCAGCTCCAACGCCCAAGAGCTCCACACCGCCGCTGGCTTCCGCTCCACATAGCTCCCCACCGCCAGCCCAATCTCCCAAGAGCACTCCAACACCAGCTCATTCTCCGAAATACTCCCCGGCGCCTGTCTCTCCACCTGCCGCCACTCCGGCTAACTCTCCTAAGGCCTCGGCTTCTCCTCCAAAAGCGTCGTCTCCGCCATCCCCCACCCCTGATTCAGCGTCAACCCCCTCCGAATCTCCGAACGATTCTCCTCCGGCTCCTCCAACTGCTCCCGCCGGCGCACCCGATTTGGCTCCAACCATAAGCGACTCGCCCGCAGAGGCTCCGGCTGCTTCACCCGGTAAAAGCGATGCCGTTTCGAATAGGTTGGCGTTCGGCGGGTCTGTTGCCGCGGCTGCTTTGGCAGCAGCTGTGGTGATGTAGATCTGCTGGGTGACGTTTCCACCGTCATTCCATAATTAGCGTCTGATTTATTAGTATCATCAGGACGAGTAGTATGTTTAGAAGCACATTAATTATTATTATTATTTGGTTTTGGTGTTTTAGCGGTGGAGACGATGATGATAGTGATCGGTGGGGGGATTTATAGAGAGGTAATCTGGTATGGTTTTAGGGTCGAGGATAATTTTGATAGCTTGACTCTCTCTGCCCAGCTTTCGTTATTTATTATTGCTATTATTAGCACCCCTGATTATGGCTTAATTTCTTTTATTAAATCATCTGTTTCAATTTCTATCTGCTTTTGGGATCTACATATTCCAATGTGCTCAATCAACTGCTCTCAGTGTTGTGTTGTGGATGCCATTCTGAGAACACAAGGTAGACTGACTACTTCGATGACTAAGGATACTGCACTCGTGCTTAGATTCTGGTTAAAGTTATTGTTTAACTAAATATTTAGCTTTTTTAATTTTTGTTAATGACTATTAATTTATATATATATATATATATATTAACTCTCACAAATTCATTTATAAAACTCAATTAATAAAATTTTCATTCTCGTTTAAGCTTTATTATACGAGCTTTATAAAATTAGTTAGTTTTATTAAATTTTATAATTTAATTAATAAAGAGAAAAAATTATATATAATTAATATATAAAATTTATGTATTATTACACAATAAAAAAAGTGAGAGAAAAAAAGATGAGAACATATCTATTACTGTGATAATATGCCGAGAACAGCCTGAACAGTTGGAACTGGAGGGAAACATTTGTTTCGTTGTAGTTTAATGTGGTGTATTTAAATGGGATTTGAATTTTTTAATTTTTTTTATTTTAATAATTTATTTTTATGTTTTTTATAATTTAATATATAATTTTTAAAATTATTTTTTATTTTTAAATTTTATATTTACCTTTTTTTTTTTGGGCCTTAACGCATCCCAAATTCCTTCAAATGAGTTTTGCTATTTGCAAGCGGTTGTCAGAGTCATGTTGTAGGTAATGGATTTAGAGGCTTAAATTTTATATATTTTCTTACAATTTTATTTTTTATTTTAATTTATTTTTATACATATATATACAGTATATAAAATTATTTACATATATTATTTTTCATAAGTTTAATATTTATGTTATATTATTATATTTATTAAATATTTTAATTGTTTTTATTACCATTTAAATATTGAGTGTAATTAGAAATTTAGTAAAATAAAAACTTATTGTAACCTTTTTTATAAACAATTATTTATCTTTTATTACTCATAAATATAAATTTTAGATAAAATTTAACTATTTTATATTTATACTTTTATACGTATATATATAATATATTAGATATTTATTATTTTTACTATTTATAATTTTTGGATTCACCCTTGTTTGTACCTAAAATTATTGCACAAAATATGATTATGTGAATGGTTAGGATACACTTAACATGATTATGTCATGTTATTTTTTTGGTGAAATTGTCATGTTATTCTCTAATATAATTTTTGAATCATTAATTTAATTTTAATAAATGTGAATGGTTATGATTCACTAAATATGATTATGTCATGTTATTTTTTCGGTGAAAATGTCATGTTATTCTCTAATATAAGAAGATCTTGTTCCATTATTAAATGTTCGATAAATTAGATGAAATATTATAGGTTTTATAATTCTATTTATAAGATCTATTAAAATTAATGGGTAGTCTGTTTATTGAACGGGGGAGAGCTGTATTGAAATTAATTAAGCCCTTCCAAAAAAATAATTTAAGTTTACCAGGACGCATGTGTTATGATATTTTGGAGACAAATCTAATTATAGAGACAAGTATGATGTTTCAAAATGAGGCTTAAATTCTTGAACTCAACTGACCTCAGAATGTCAGACACCAACACTGCTTGACAACTTGATCCTGCTTCTGCCTTCTGTGGTTTCTTTGCTTTGTATTTCTATTATAATGCCCAGTTTTTTATTTTTAACTTTTCTTTTTTCTCCCCACAATGATGAAAGAAAATTGGTAAACCAAACCGCATGTCTTCCTCTGGGGTAAAGATTTAATTCTCAAAATACTTCAGAACAGATCATTAGAGAGAGGGGGCGAAGACAGTCCGCAACTTAATTTGTCTTTATGCATGAATTTGGACACATTAAGGCCTCTGAAGTTGTAATTTTTGCGGCCTAAGTTCGATTGATGGGCTAATGGAGTTACAAAAATAAATCGCTGAAAACAAGCGAGAAATCTTGGACAAGTAATGCTACGTGCAAGGAATACTGAATGGGATAAATAATACTCATAGAAAATCTGAATAGATCAAGCAAGAAAACAGAGTAATCCTAGAAATTGGAAAACATTATATGAGCACTGCCTCTATCCTGGCTATGGACTGAGCATCTCCGGTTAAAATCAATCCAGACTCAGAACATAGTAGGAAATCCAAGAAACGATCAACATAGCAACAATTGGTGAGAAACGGTTGCCTGAAGATTTATTTGATGTGGTGGTGGTACTATCAGAAGGTGACCCTTTCCCGGATGATGGTGTTCCGGTCGGAGCAGCGGCGGCGTTCCCTGCCTTGACGGTAACAGCAAGCTTCATGCCACCCGCACAGTGTCCGGGAGCTGAACAGATGAAGTAATGATTGCCGGCAGTTTTGAGGGCAATGGTGGTGGCGCCGCTGCTGTCCGTACTCAGTGAATTGCTAGTTGTGCAGGCTTTGTAATCGCTCTCTTTAACTTCATCCACGGTGTGTCCGCCTCCATAGTTGAACACTGTCACGAAATACCCAATTAATTTGAACATTTAGCTATTAAGAGCATGACATTTGTGGAGGGAAAGATAGGAGCTTACCGAGGTTATCGCCAACTTGAAAGGTCTTGCCACTAGCCCAGGTGCTATAATCAGCACCGATGGCCCAACCTGCGGTATCTCCGACCGTATAGTCTTTTGCCAAGGTTGCCAGAACCATATTGATTGCTAGAAAGAAACCCAAAATTGAGGCTTTGGAGAATGCCATGTTTTGAAATAGTAAGGGAGGGGAGAGAAGAAAAAACGATGAGGCTCTGAGGAAGCTGTTGGATAATGCGTTCGCTTTATATAATTGTGTGGAGGGAATGGAGCAGTCAGTGTTAGGGCCAGTTGGTCTCCCATTGCATGAGGATGACTTCATTTTCACTCCACACCTACTGCCTTGAGGAACGGATCTTCTTCTCTTTCTAATTTCCAATTATAAATTAGTGGTCGAAAGGAATCATTTTGTAGCAATTACGTTGTGGGTTGCTAATTAAATAAGATTTCTTGTGTAATTGTTGGGTCGCTAATCAAGAAAAGTCAGCTTGAAATTAGGCGCATACACCTACCTACTCTGTCTTCCCAATATATTGTCGATTAGTCAAATTTCTTTTAGCTATGCGTTGCTGTAATGAGACGACAGGTTATGTCTCCATGCCGCGTAGGAACACAAGTCGAAGTTTCTTGAAGGAGGGTCATTCAATGTCATGCATAATTACATAAAGCAAGATTATGGGTTGAAAATGAACGCTTGCTTAAAACCGACTCATTGTATTGCATAATCCAATTGCTAAAAGCCTAGAACAGTATCTCAACCGATCCTCGGCATTTCTTAGAGGCACTATCATAAAGTTCTTGATGTCAACTAAAGGGAATGAAGGATATCATTGCATTGAATTTTTCTCAGAACCTAAATTAATATTGTTACATTCGTTTTAAACTTTTAAACGTAATAAAATACTAATAATAAAGTTCCCACTTTTACGTTTTTTTTAAACCATTTAGCAAGCTGCGAATACAAGACAATTCAAATTATGGGGGGGGGTATTAATATAATTGGTTAGTTCAATTGTCCAGAAATTAATTCAAATAACAGTGATGACTTTCATATTATGGGTATCACTGATGAATTAATCATAAGAATGCACTATTTTTACAGCGATTGGTACACTATATTCTAAGAAATTATCAGAAATAAAAACAATGTCATCTGAAAAAAAGGAAGAGTTCCGTTATCATAGTTTCCTTGAGACAGAAGCAAAAAGAACAAGTCAGCAAGTAAATATGTCGCAAATATGTGTATGAACCTCAGAATATCTGTGGTGCCACTAAAAGGGGGTTTGGAGAAGAATGCGACATCTGAAATCTTCATTCTAACTACTTACCTAACACGATGACTGAAAGAAACCGTCCCCACGTATACCCTTCTTTAAGGAGCCCCTTGGCTTTGAACCCATCATGGCATTGTCATTGAAACTGAACTTGCCAAAAGCATCTCTTTCTCATTCGTGTAGCATCTCTTCCTCATTCGTGTACAAAGTTGGATTGGTTGGGGCTGTTGGTTTCCTTGGTTAACTAATACTGTGCTTTTACTTTTAGCAAGTGTATGGCAATGAAGAGTGTCCATCTATATGGCTAACCTCTATCAGTAAATAAAATAAGAATTACGTAGAACCAGCACCCAGAAGATAAGGTATTTATCAGACAAAAGCAGTTTAATTGAATAAAGCTTAGCAGAAATCAAAATGCACTAGGCATTTATCGTGTAGTTCTCCTCATCATAAGTAGAAGAGCATCACATCACAGCTGATAAAACCCCAACAACATAGGTGGGGCGAAGATGTTGCCTTGTTTGAGCAATATCAGCATTTGCTATGAGAAAGTAGAAAATCTTATCCTAACAATAGCTGATAATAGAGCTCAACTTCACGAAAAGATGCCTGTCTTTACTCGCCGCTCAAAATCCCTGATATTATCCATACAATTAACTTTTTATGGTGAACTTGAGATATATAGCATCAAGATTAGGTATTTACATAAATATAAATAAAATTGAAAAGGATTATCCTATTCTTATAATCTTATTTTTATTTAATTTTTATAACACAATTCAAATTATTAAAATTAAAGAATTTCGTAAATTAAATTATAAAATTTAATAAATCTAATGGTTAATGCATCCATTGTGAGTACTATGTGGGAATTATATAAGAAAAAGAAAGAGAAAAGCATGATTCGCATTCTACTATTGCAATTTATTTCTAACTAAATCCTATATATATTAGTTCGAGCCACCACAAATACACCACCTCAAGAACTTGCACACCAATATACATATACTATTAATTCAATTGTTGTGTTCAGTTTAGCGTAACATGCCTCAACAAGCCCGATGTTTAATTAACTCAGGCTTGGTACTCTTAGCAAGAGATGGATAGCCAGCTAACAATACAACTCAAACAAGCTTACCTGGATGTTGTCTAATCTACGATCCAAATACAATAAACAAGAGAAAAAACTCCAAGCGAGCAATGTCTTAAAGTTAGACCTACTGACTACAAAAACGAGCTTCCAATTACCAAATGACCAGAGACAAGGCTCAGGTGAAAATCACAAGTTTTGCAGGCAGGAAGCGGATAGAATAACTAAAATATACAGGAAACTATTACAGAATTTATTGCATAATTACTTCAAACCAGGCAGATAGCGGGTCAGACATCTATAAACCGAAAATGTAAATGAGCAGCTGCTTCCACGCTTGGTCACTAAAACTACCAGTTAGAGATGTTTCCTGAAACTAAGCTCAAACAAACTCCCATACCATGATACTACTTTGTCTAGAATAACCCTGAAAACCTTAAAAGAGTGAAACATGAGAGATTTATATACATTGCAGAGTTTCCTTTAGTTTACAATTAGGGTCACGTTGAAGTCTTAGTGTAGAAGAAACTGCACTCAAATCGAGCTTCAAGCCACAATCACGGATAAAGACAACAGAAAACTAAAGTGAGGCATGAGATAACAATAACGACAACTGTCTTGATTATAATAATTAATCTGTTAGAGTTGTTCATTTTTGTCCGGCAGCCTTTTGGAGTCAACACAAAATAACATTCCAATGGCAAGATAAGTAGGCGTTCAATCTGCAGACAATGGATCTAAATTAAGAATTACTAAAAAATATAGTAGCATTCAGACAACTGTTACACTATGCAGTACAGATATACTGATTCCTTGGAGGTGCGATCATTCAGTTACAAGGACTACTTACTAAATCAAAAAGATCAGTTGCTTATACCTCTTCAGTCCCTGGAACTCTTGAGCCTCTGACAAATGTGCAAACGACCTATAAAATAAGAATTATATCTATCAATTAAAGGCGTTGCATTACCAATAAACATGAGCAAACAATCCAAGCCTCTGAAGAAAGATCATACAACATCAATAACATGTGTAGCTTGGAAGTAATGTAGTCAATCAGCGTTATCAGCTTCCATCCCACTCAAGTTCAACTCCAAAGATGTGTCTTCAGAAACTGTGCTCTCCTCTTTTGGTTGTTTAACAAATTGCCTACTACGTGCCACCCTGATTGGCCTTCCCATAAATTCCTGAAGAAAAACAACTTTTCCCATACAAATAATGTTCTACACTCTTAATTGCAGACAAAAATAATGAGGGTGGGATTACTGTCATTAATTAATATAACTCATAATTTTCCTAACGTAAGAGACCATAATTACCTTGCCTTGGAACTCAGAAAGAGCTGCCTCGGCTTCTTCTTGGACTTAAAGAAAACAAATCCATATCCAGATGACTTTCTCGGGTTGTCATGAAATATAACCTCTGCAGAAACGACATTACCACTTCCTGACTCAAAAAAACTCTTTGAGATGTTTAGACCTCGCTTCATAAGACAAATTTGCAACGAACAAGTTAAATGTTACTAGCTTTGGTCGCACAGGAGGCGGAGTTTTCTTCTTTAACCGAGCATAACTGAGTTTTAGCATGCGATCCTCGTACTCCTATTAAGCAATCACAGAAAGGGAAAGCCATATCAAATGAAAGTCTCTGAATGATGGGGTCATCAATTAGAGATGGGTTTCTACTTTCTATATGGTAGACTCATCAGTTAAAGGTCGGCATTATTTGAAAGATTTAAACGAACATGTTCCTCATCATAATAATAAGGTTCTCAAACAAGATATATTACTCAAGAGCTCAACACGAAGGCTAATTCTTAATTCCACGGAAAAAGCAAATGACATTGAGTCCATCGAGTATTAACAAGTGGATAAAGTTCTCCACTTTTCGTATTAATCAAAAAACTTCATTACACAAAATAATAAGACACAAGTGAAGCATTATAACACTACTGCAGCTTACATATGATTCGAGATTATTGAGAGCCTCAGAAGCCTCTTCTGGCGAACCCATTTCGACAAACGGGAAACCCCTGTTTCTGGTCTTGTTATACATAGATAGCTTAGGCGCCAAAACAAATACAAACCCTCATCAGACAAACAAACAAAAGCTAAACACGAATGAAAAATATACGTACAAACGGGAAAAAAAAAAATTAACACCTCAACGTCTAGGACTTTTCCATGCCTCTCGAACAAAGAACGAATGTCTTCAGGAGTACTAGTCCAAGGTACGTTCTGAGCAATCAACCTAGTCCAAGAAAAGTCTTCAGTGCCCGGCTCGGTTTCTTGACTCTCGACGGAAGCATTTGCTGGAAAGGAATAAAGCGCTTGTTCTTGGAAGGAGGAGGCAAAATTGAGAGCAAAGTTACTATTTTTTCGGGTCCTAACATTTGGGGTACGCGCAAGGCGTAGACTTAGAAATTGAAAAGAAGGAGGCTGACACAAAAAGAAATTGATGACGGAATAGTTGGATTGATGGTGAGAATCCCGAAGAGATGAGTGAGGGGTTCCATGGAATTGGTGTTTAGTGGAGAGGTGCGTGGTCGGTGTAAAGCAGAGAAGACGCAGTAGCGCCATTACTTTAGCGAAAGCCAAGTCTTACTCTATTCTTATCATTGAGGACCTCCTGAATTTTTTAGTTACGAGCATAGACAGCAATGAACTGTCGAAGTGTCGAGGGAATCGAAGAACTGCTGAGCGAAGTGGATACGGCCAGGGTTTACTATTACTGGTAATCCGGCGGTAAGACATGTGCGGGAAGTAATTAATGAAGAGCCCCTCAAACGGCAGCGTTGCGTTCATGTTGTATACAAGTGGTGGTCACATTTGAAACAGAAAGACTCCTTAACAAAATGTAGCAGAGCTGAATTGGAAAAGGGGTATTTTATTGAAAAAAACTGTTTGTAATGATTTTTGCGGGACTAATTAGTCACGTGAGCGTTTAGTTGGCCTATAATTAAAAATTTTTAAGAAAATGTAATTCTCATAAAATTTTTTTATAATTAATACTAAATTTTTTTATAATATATTAATTTATTAATAAATTTAATAATTTAAATTAATTTTAAGTAAATATTAAATAAAATTTAATTTAAAAAAATAACAAGATTGAAATTTTTATAATTTTCCTTAAAGACTTGACAAACAATTGTGGCATAAAATAGTATCTAAACCAGAACTAGATTAATCAACCCACATTAAGAACATTGAGAAAAAGAAAAAAAAACTACAGTATTGAAATATTACCAATTCGGTTGTATTAGAAAAGTTTTTCATATTGAAAAGGAAAGGGATACATTCCTTTTCTAAAAGAATGAGCAACATTGTACTCACCTATAGCAAATATTCAACCATGAATTACAGTAATACTATCAGAACTTTATCCTAAAGAAAAGATTAATTTATCGATGGCATGTCACAACACTTCTTATACATTCTACAGTCAGGGAAGTTATTTCGTAAGGGTGACAAAGGTTGTCTTGCTGATTCCAGATCGTCCAAATCAATCTTCATCTGAATTGGGCTGCTTGTCTTGGGACAAGACTTTCTCTTGTTTGACTGCACAAGCCAAAGAAACGTAAGTAAAAATATATGTAAACACACATATATATAATCACAGATAGTATAGAAGGATGCATAACAAGATACATATGATACTCATTATCATGCGCATGGAAAAATAAATTAATTGGATTTTCAACTTTGGCCAGCACACTTGCTGTAAATACACATTAAAGCCTTTAACCCCAAAACATTTTCTCACCTTGGCAGATGCACCGCTGGTATGTTTACCACCAGAACCAAGAAGGTCTCTTTCCTTGTATTGCCTCAGTAGCCTTTTGTTCTCCTCATCCAATATGTTATTTTCATCAAACAGTAACTTGACCTACGTAAACCGTATGCTCAGTCAGAGGTTAATCAACAATCAAATGATCCTAAAATTGAAAAGTTTTCCACAAAAGAATGGGTCATCAATAAATCTTCACCTCCTCTTCAGCTTTGTGAAGGTTAACTCTTAGATGCTCCTTATCTTTCTCAAGTGACTTGACTTTGGCAACAAGCGACAAAATTCTCCGAGTTGATGGCCTTAAGCTACCACAGTATAAAATTAGGATTCAATAAATTGATAAATGGCGGAATGATAAGATGGACAGAATTTCTACTTGTTATAAGCTACTGTCAATTGTAGGGTATGAGATACGGTGCAGCAATAAAAAAAAAAAAAAACTGGCCAAATAAGGATATTGCCTAAAGAATAATAAGCACAGAAGAAAACATGACTAGAGAATATAAAGAGCAAAGTGGTGGACTCACCAGTCCCACATTGTCAGCAATTTCTTTGAGGATTCATTTCCACTATCTGATTCTAAGAATGCATATGCAGAAGCATCATCTTTACTTGAAGCCGTTGCCAAAAGAGAGTCAAGTAAATTCTCTTCGACAGATGTGCTTTCAGAAGAAGAATTAACCTTCAGGGAAACAGCAAATATGAGTCAGTTAACACTAACAGCCAAGGGAACTAAAGCCTGCAATAGCCACTGCCATTTCATGATTAAATTTAAATGTTAAACAATGAAATTATAAAAAGAACATTACAGTATTTGTAGTACAAGATCATTACTACAGAAACCTGATGGTTATATGTCACATTCAACACAGCCTAATCAAATTGTGTCATGTTAGCAACAACTAAAAGTCAATCAAGTAATTCTTTCATCAACACTAAAACAATGAACTACAGCTATAAGCTGTAAGCGTAACAAATAATCTCAATGTTTTATGCCAAGCATGGTAATCAAACAGATTAGAATCCCAAGATGCAATCGCTTCCATGAATATGTCGCTTCTTTAGTTGACTCCAAACAAAAACATATTAGCGACTCCCACCGATGGAGCTTAGGTAAGCATATATACTTTAAAGACAAGCAGTGGAGAGTTCAAGCAGTTATTGCAATGCTGGTGAGTGCATTAAGCTCCAAAGTCCTTCCCAACATGTTAAGCAGACTCACTTATCCCAATGGAGACATATTCAGCACGCATAAACTTACCAAGTTCAACAGGTTATACATCAGAAACCAGAATAGAAAATTCCTACTAATCCACTAAACGGGTGATTACTAATACGGGCTCATTTATAGAAACAAACCACTTCATAATCAACCAACCGCCAAAGAGATTTTTCCCAAATTCATTTTTAAAAAGAGTTGAACCCCCATCAAGAAGTTTTCTAACAATTGTTAAATGTCTATACAAAGGTTTTACACTGAAACACCATCAGGTTTCAGTAGCTAGCATCACGAGTTTTACAATAATAAAATTCACAAATCATATCAGAAACAGTGTCGGAAAGGGAAGTCAAATGGGAAAGCAATAGCCATATATTTTGCTGGTTAAAAGTTAAAACAGGGTGGAAAAAGAATAATGGAGACAGTGTTACCGATTCACGCTCATGCTTGTAAAGTTGCAATTCTTCCAGCAACTTTCCCAACTCCTTTTCCAACTGAATAACCCGAAACTCTGCATCCTTTGCCCGCTCATCAGCTTCGTTCCCAAATTCCATCAGTGCTTCTCTATCACGATCATAGAGCGAGCATTCCTTTTCCAACTTCTGGCATTGGTTTAAAAGATCCGCACACTCGGAAGCCAATTTCTGATTCTCCTCCACAAACTTCTTCAGAGCTTGTGCGTTCATACTCGCTTCAGACTAGTCAAAAGGAAAAATAATAAACTCGTAATCATCAATTTGAAAACGAGAAGTCACAGAAACAAAAGATGATAAATTGAAAAGGCAAAAACCTTAGCGCGCTCGATTAGTTGATCTTTCTCCTTCAATTTGGAAAGCAAGTAAACGTTCTGCTCCCGGAGTCGCTGTTCTGACTCTTCGGAGGCTCGAAGCTTTGACGCGAGAGCCGGCAACGAAACGGGAAGTCCCAAGGAATCATCAATAGAGCTTTTGATATAATCATCGATGTCTCGAGGAAGATCCATTCTTGTTCAAGGAAATTCTTAGATCAGATAAGAAGCCTAAGAACTCCGGAGCAGAAAAGGAATCCAAAACCCTAGAAACTCACGGAATTCTAGGGGACTGGAAAGAAGAGACTCTGAAGATTATCCAGGTTTTGAATGGGAGAAAGGAAACACTCACCCGCTTCGTGTGGTAAATTAAGAACGAAATATCTGAAATTACAAGATTAAGAAATCTACAATGAGATTATAACTCGCCGCTCTGAAGATCAACACCACGTTTCCGCTGTTGCACGCCTCTCTGCCTCTATTGATTCAAATTGAAAGTGCTAACGGTCAGGATGGAAATATAAATATTTTAAAGCGGCGTGGTATCGGGGCCCGCAAAGCGCTGACCTGGACAATTAGAAGGCCCCGATGAAAAAAGCGGGTCCCCATTCGAAGATCCAATGGGGTTATACTTCGGTCCACAATTAAAATGAGAAACAAGATTTTGACCCAAAAAGACAAGCCCACAGCCATCAGGCATTTGCCAAAGTGCCCAACAGTACTAAAAGACCAATTTACTTAAAAATAAATAATTAAAATTTATAAGAAATGGTTATTTTCAATTGTCAGTCAAATGCCGTATTTTTTTATCATGGGAAAATAGAAACATATTAAAAATTTGGATCTCTTTCTACATATATATACATATATAGTATATAAAATTACATGCACCAAAATATTTGCCATCTTATATATGCTTGTGACCGTCGTTGCACGTTTGGACATTATGGGTGTAATATTGAATTGTTGAAGGAGATTCATTTTTTGTAATAAGCACAACCAATATATAAAGAGCGATGCATCAATATTTTGTATGTCCTTTTTTTTTGTGAAAATATCAATTTTTCTAAATTTCGGGCATTAGATTCAGTGGGTTATTGTTCTGGGGCGTTGGGCATTGAATCAACAAGGAGATTTGCTCAGTTGAATAAGCTACTTTCTAAATGAAGATAAAACTAGAAATATACATGATGACCAAGTCAAGTATCTCTCTCAAATTATATATGCAACCACGTTGGCTCTACTTTTGATCCTTAGCTTGTGTAGCCACCACGGTATCTTCTTGATGAATGGTTGATTCAAGGAACGATTCCACATTCTGTTCCATTTTGTCTACCTGCAATTTCATCTAAAATTCCTCGTCATCTCTCATTCAAATTATAGCCCAAATTCATCAACCTTATCCGCCCCCTTTCATGACTATATTAAAATAAAAAGTTCCCATTAATAAAAAGATACTTTAAATTAATGTTACAACTTGAAGTAAATTACTATTTCTGATGGTTTGGGGGCATGGGTACCTGAACAAGACATTTAACAAAAAACAAAATTAAATGTTGGTAATTTTCATGCGGAAGATTGCACAAGTTGTGCCATTAGTACTTTTTTTATATATGTTTAAGATTTTTACCTTTCAAAGGATTATGTATAGGGCAAGTAAATCAAAACTTATCACATTGTGAGAAATGATATTGTCCTCTAACATGTTACACGAAATTTTTATAAAGAATAAATAAAAACTGCTTTAGAGACTAATGTTTAATAATATTTTATAAAGGTTTAGTAAAATATATTATATAAAAATAATAAAACTTTTCAAGGTTTGTATATCCTTTTTCAGGATAAAATTATAGAAACATAAAAAATTATATAAAATTATTATGTATATGTATTATTATTTAATTGAAATGGAGACACCGGCCTAGTCATAATAAGCCAAGACTTAGAAGAGTTGAGACATTCGATGCTGCTAACGTGGTTATTGATTAATGCAATTGTTTAGTTATTATTTTATAATTTAAGATATAAAAATAAGGCATGAGGTAAACTTGTGATTATAAAAAAAGAAAAAGGAGAGGATGGGGGTGAATTTAAGTTCAAACCTTTTCTAATGCATCTTGTGCCATTTCGGCATCCTTATCGATTTCTTCAGCTAATTTTTCAACGAACTCAGCAGCATCCTGTAGTTTTCCCTCAGGAAGATTCTTGGCGGCAACTTCTGCCACCTTCTCCACCCCCTCAGCCACTTCCTCTACAACATCTGCTACGTTTTTAACTTCGTCTATCACTGTTTCAATTTTCTCTGCACATAACACACAAAGGGGCAAAGAAAAACTCAAAACATATATAATTGTACATTTCAGAACTAATGCAAATCATAAATAATGATATAGTTCACATGAATTTTTCTCATCTCTGACCTTCAAGTTTAAGCAATGGCCCCCACTTGCCCTTCGAAAAGGAAAGAAGTACCGAGATTATTGTTCCAATGACCCAAACTTTCCTGCCACAGAATCTCCTGTCAACTTTATATCAAGAGCTTATCTAAATAGAACAAAAAGAGGAGAAAAGAAAGATAATATTAAATCAGAGATATTTGGGAGGAAATGAGTTACCAATGACCAGGAGAAGGATCAGAAGGAAGCGGGGGTATTCCTGGTTGAGCACTGGCGTGGACAGCGACGTTCCTGCATTATTTATCGCTGCGATTTTAGATTAAAAAAAAAAACTCAAAAAATTGCTCTCCGAGAAGCCCATTTAGCAAAAGCATTTGCAGTAAAAAAAATAACCTACGTCTTTCTTCCGATGTCATTCTGAACTCTGAGCCCAGCGCTGAAAGCTCCTAGCAAGTTCTGTTTTGGAACCAAGAAACGATTATATTTGACTTTTGAGATGATCAAGAGATGAAATGGATCGACTTTTGAAGATTGGCATCTGCCATATGTACTTGTGGCTAAGCAAGTAGAAGGTTTTTGAGGAAAGATTGTAACTGCCATCGACGTGTGACTGTGAATTTAGATCTTCGCTAACCAGGACAGTTTTTCAATGACAAGAGATGAAGATTTGTAGGAAAGGGTTAGCCATAATAAGGACGATGGAAATTGGCAGCTGTAGACAACGTGCATCGGAAAAGTATGACTTTGCAATATAAATTCTTGCTCCTATCTTCTTACCTCTAGGCAGACGTTATATTTTATGGATTACAGATCAAGTTGCAACCAAGTCAACAAATTGACAAATTTTCTATACTCAACTTGCTTGGAATCCTATTTGGTTTCCGTACGTTGTTTAGTGTTTTTAATCACATGTGCCTTGATATTCAATAAAAGTGGCAGTCGATTTTTGACCCAATCAACAATTAGGGTGTTAGGCAACTAAAAATCTGAGGTTTTTGTTTCTGGTCTCAGTAGAAATCTAAGTTGTAGCTATCTTGGTCAAACTTGATAATGCAACAAGCTCGCTGCTCCCATTTTATATAGAAGTATTAAATTAAACTCAAGCACATGTGAACTGTGGTGATCCCGTACGTTATGTCATGCTGAAAGTTGGCCTTAATTTGGGCAAAAGTTGGCCAGCTACGGCAAGGCCTCTCACAGTTCATATCATCTAATTCTAACACGTTAAATGTGGGACTTGGTGTATGGTGACTCACCTTGAAATTCAAGTTTTTGTTCAAGGAACATGGCAGAGCTATAAATAAAATGAAAAAACTTCGGCCTCGCTGATGCTTGGGTTTGCCGTTTCCTTCATGTACAGAGTTCCTCCCCTCAAAGCGCTGGATATAGAAGCAACAATCTAGGATAAAAGCAATTGGGGATTGTCTACTTTATTGTTCACTTATGATTTAGAATATATGATGATTCATTTCTCCTTTCTCCTATCCTAAATTTTCTTATACACATGGCCACTCAAATTGACTTACTCCTGTTATTCATTTTATTAAGATTTGTTATCATGTCAAAGGAAAAACAGCCGGAACCGATGGCCACTTGGGACTGTGGTTGCATATCTTTAGTTTGTATATATGATTTTCTTTGAAGGCAGTCAGATGTTGCTTAGAAGAGACAGGCAGGTGGCGTTCTTCATGTTTTGAGAGAGAAGTAAATTATTACACTGGCTTGCTAAGCAGTTCTCGTTCTGGTATACCGGGTTTTGCAAAGGCATGATGCTAACCAATTATGTTCTCCATCAATTTTCGAAAATCAAATCCATAATCCATGGTTATGATATTATATGTTGGATCAAGCGTTACCATTAAATTAAAATCTGTCAGATAAGGTACAACTTTTTCTATTTAAGTTTACCAATTCACTTAAGGCACTATTATCTAATTTAACTTTTATCCATTATTCTAAATGAGTAATGGTATACTTATGCTTTTAAATATTGTACAAAAAAAATTTTAATTACACTATTTTATTTTTTTTCTTTTTTATATATATGAATACGTAAAAATAAAAGTATAAAACAATCATTATGCTTTCTGAACCCTATCAAAACTACTAGCAAGTTTCTTTTCATTTCTGTCGAGTAAGGATTGGACAAACACAGACAACTGCAATATCCAGCGTCAAATCGTTGAGTTTGGGCTTTTGGGTATTTGAGCAATTTATGGGTTTGGGTATGGGGACTGAATTTGTTGCCCCCGTGACTCAAGGTCTTTCTTTTTGTCCTTGTCCGGGTCTGGGTCTGGGGACTGTAGAACCCATCCCATACTCGGTAGCTGGCCATTCTAATTAACAAAACCAACTGAAGTTGGTATAAGTGGTGCATATTACCCCTCACTTTTTTCTCAAGGGTTGAATCTCCCTAATGTAACAGAAAATAAATAAATAAATAGAAGCAACTGCAAGAATTTGAAGTAGTATGGAAGAGAAGGCGATGTGAATGACATGTAAACAAACTAAATTTATTACTTGTTTTACCAACCAACCAAGAAAACAAGGGAGGCACGAAGCTTCCTTCAACATTTTATCAATCACCAAACACAACAAACGCATCAATGTCCACTAAACCTTCGAAAGAGACAGTGAAAGAAAAAACCATTTCTTCTCTTTTAATTCAAACGAAACTCGACCCATGCTTCTCAGGGACACTCCTAATCTTCTTGTCCATCCTTTTTTTTTTCACTTCTGTCTGCATATTTCTTCTTAAGAACTTCAATGGCGAGGAAACACAGAAAGCTCTTTCCTGCAGTAACTTCTACAAACCAAACCAAAGATTGTCCCAACTTTTGTGACCCAGCATGCCCTTACAACTGCTACTATTTCCCAGACTACTACTTCCCACCGCCACCTCCTCCACCACCATCCATTTTTGCTGCTAACCAGTCTGGCCTGGGTAATCATATTTCATACTACTTGATTATCCTTGCTTCTTTATTCACGGTCATTTTTGTTGTTGTTGGTTCCTTTGTGATTAAAACAAAGTGCTATGCTGATTGGTGTGACTGGAGAGGCGGTGGATCCAATCTCTCTCAATCTGACATATCTGAAGAGGAGTTTCTTAATGAGAATCAAGTTGATCACCCTATCTGGTTGATCACCACTGTTGGTTTACAACAGTCAATTATAAATTGCATTACGGTTTTTAAATACAAAAAGAGTGAGGGATTCATTGAAGGAACTGAATGTTCAGTGTGTTTAAATGAGTTCCGGGAAGATGAAACCTTGAGACTCCTGCCAAAATGCAACCATGCCTTTCACACCCCATGTATTGATACTTGGTTGAGGTCTCATACCAATTGTCCTCTTTGCCGGGCCGATATTATCTCTAACAATGTCAGTCCTGAAGCTGCGATGGCAACCATGGCTTTAGTTGATCGAAACACAAACAATTTGGGAAGAAGTCAAGCAACTCAGACTGAGAATTCGATGAATAGTGGTCAATTGAGCAACAATATGCCGGTAATAGACAACGGGATCTCAGAAAACAGGGAAGAAGCAGGGGAAACCCAAGAATCCACTGATGAACCAATTTCAAAAGAGAGTTTGAATATTGATAGAAATCATGTTCTCCTGCAAGGCGAAGATCAAATCGAGAATCATCAAGATTTAAATGATGATATAAACTCAAAGATGAGGTTTATTTCAATGGATTGCAGATCAGATGGTGGCAGTAGTTGTCTTGGTCCAGGTCTGGGAAAGTTTTGTACAACAGAAATTGAAAGCCATCCCATTGACCACATACAGGATGACACAGAGCCACACATGATTAATCTTCTGAGCAAAGATGGTGAATACTCAAAAGTGTTGGACACAACGCGTCGTTCCTCAATCGCACAACGTCTGCACATAAGTCCTATTTCAATGAAACGGTCATTTTCCTGCAGTGGAAGGATTCTATGCACGAGAGGTTACAGGGATCTAAATGCAAGTCTTACATATTAGGAATTTATATGTCTGAATTATGTACATAGCTTGCCGTGAGATATCAGCAATTCAGGCAACATGAAATTCCTGTGTACTCTCTGAATTTTGGAGGCGCCAGTATGTTTCTATGACCAAGCATGGTATAAATAGTAAGATTGTGAGAGAAAGGGAAAGTGCCGAGTTTTTATCAGGTTATGCTTCAAAGCAATAAAATGCTTCAGGGGTCGAAGTTTTACCAGTTTCTGAGGCAGACTAAATAACTAGAATAACTCTGCTCTATCGCAATGTGCAGTGGCTGTGTAATCCCTCAGAGGAAGGTTACACTTTTTGGTAAGAACTTTGAAGAGTCACTATCCTATCGTCTAGTTTTGCATTGTGTGATTCTAAGGCTTGAATTTCCAACTCAGGTTTTCATTTGAGCAATGATCCCTTTCCAAACTTCCCTTTTCTCCACTGAATGATGGTGTTGTCTAAGACCCTCTGTGGTTTGTATAAGCACATTTTTTATCTGACTATGATTCCATTCTATTACAAATTGAAACCTCTGAGAATTGGAAACTACTGAAGTGATGCAATTGTGTACCACATATTGTGTTACAACTAGCGATAATGATCTGCATAACAGCAATGAAGTAATTTGTGTTGGAGTGGAGTGAACCTGTTTGTCTTAAACTTGTGTGTCATGGAGCAAACCAAAATGAATACTCCATATTCATCTTGATAGCCACATTTTATGTTCATAGGCACAACTGAGACAGAAAAAGTTCTCTATTCTAAACAACATATTGATTTTTATCTTCGTAGGCAAATTGGTTTCCACGTTTTAGACATGTTTCCTCTGCAACATTCCCGGTTATGTTAAATCAAGAAACAAGTGCAAATAGATAGAATCGTAAATATAAACCTTCATCGAAGGTTTTTTTTTCTCCCTCCCTCTCCCGGTCTCCGCATCCAGTCCCTATCCAACCAAAACTTTTGCCTTATACCTAAGACTTACCAATCAATATAGGCCTCTATTGATGGTAATAGGTGGGAATGCGGCATGCTTGGGAAAGCTTCATTTTCTATTAAAATTTACGGTTGCTTCCACGGCTAGTATTCCTTATTCGTCATCAAATAATCTCTTTTCCTCGGTACTTAACAGAGCTCACGGCATTAACTTCACACCATTAGTATGTCTGCCAACATCAATGGCCGCAATGAACGTAAGAATTTTAATGGACCTATACCAATCGAAAACGAGGTAATTATATATTTAATTAAGAATGAGACTTTTATTTGAATTTTATTGTTATACTTATTTGGCATACAATCTTTTACGGAATAGCCCCATCTAGAAAAAGATATCCTAGCATCCATACCAACAATCTTGAAAGACTGTATACACGGTGAGATCAGAGTTTTTATTACTTTTTCTTTATGGATAGACATCAATAAATGGATAATTATAAGACAAGAGTGAGGATTCTAGCTTCAGAATTCTACTCATAATGGACTATAGAAACTAGCTCTATACATCTTCAAAACCTAACACATCCATATTATCAGCCCAAACTCGAAAAAGGTAAAATCAGTCATTGATCACTTTAATAAATTAAAGATGAACTACACATTTAACTTGTTTTATAAAATCAAAACTCAACTAATCAAAGACAATCCAAACAAGAAATATTCTAAACCATTGTACTGGTATAACTTCATCATCCGCATACAGGTTATGAACTGAACTTTCCCATTTAAAAGCTAGCGTTTAGCCGTGAATGGCGAACCAACATTCGAGTTTTTTATAATTTCTTTCTTCTGGTCAAAGAAATTTTGTGAGCAAACTCCCGAGGCACATAACATGATGATCATATTATGTCAACAAAAGGCCAAGTTTGGTTAAACAACTTCGCCCATGTTTGCATTCCCTGACTGGTGAAGAACCAAACTAACCGAGGGAAAGGTGGGTAGAAGAAGAAACATGCTAGTGGGCTGCCGTCCAAAGACGCTTTTATTCCACAATTAACCAAAACTTCTACCCAGCCTGTGGTATGAAAATTACTAAAGCCCGCTTGAAGGCCGGCTGATGGATTTTATCCTTACTAACTCCATCAGCCCAAAGAAAAAGTGTTGTATGGATCAACTTGTTGTGAAAATTAATAAATACTAAGACATTCACAAACACTAAGGCCCTGAAGCTCGTAAGCCCATCACCAGAAGATTGATGTAATTTTTCTTTCTTTTGGGTGATACGAATTCAAAGTTCTTCAAAACGTCAACTTCAAACTTTTATCTTCTATGTGACCCAAAAAGAAAGCTGTGTTTTCTATTTTATATTCAACCTTATCTCCTTTGCAGCCGAGCATCGTTGGAGGGCAACATTTCTTTAGTTTCCCACTTTATAGTTACTTTTGCCATAAATGTTTGCTTGATGGAATGAAAAGATGATGGTGTATATTTTATTTAGTAAAACTTTGTAAAGCATTCTGTCCTGAAATTTTTACGTTGAGTCATTTCCCCAGGAGGAGCAAAATGGAGTGGGAATATGGTACTAGCAGTTTCCTGAACCTGTAGGCTGTTCTCATTTCCAAGATTTCATTGATTTCGAAAAATCCCATTATTTGGTTTGAGAAACTTCCTCGATGTTACGTCCAAACCTATAGTAAACACATTAAAGATTCTCCCTGCAGGCAACTAACGAAAGTTCATCAGGTTTAGAAGGGACGGACAGAAAACAGCGTTTTGGGACCCTCAAATAGATCATTTAAATTGGAATATGCTCTCGAATTATTGAATGGACAAGAAAGGTCGACCCTTGTAAATCTTCTGAAGGCATGCTAGCTAGGTGTGACTTTATAGCTCTTTCCTTTTCCCCTAAAGTGACAACAAAATCTATTCCATCCTTCATGGCTTGGATGTGAAACTTTATTAAATTGGTTATAAAGATCGCGTTGTGGATTTTGTGGATCAACCATATAACATACAGAACATAAGGACCAAGGCTAATCAATAACTACATATATTTTTATAACTATATTTATTTATATTTAGTCCTTTCTGAATGTGATTTGTCTAACATGCTCAATTGTTCAAAGCAGCAAACGAGGACACATTCTCTGCATGCATGTCAAATATAGCATGACAAATGAACAGTGTTCTGGTTTGAAAATTCTGTGGGTACTGAGGTAACACATTGTATTCAGACTGAAAATGATCCAAAATCTTAGCTGAAATTGGCATATACCGACATGCTCTATTCCTGGCACAAAAAGCATATACCAAAAGGCAAAGGCAACTTCAAGAAACGATTACCACTCCTCAATTATTTAAGTTAAGAATTTGGCTCTTATGCCATCAAATTTTTTTAATTTATTTTTTCATATGAGGCTCTTTTTTACCAAACATGTCAGTTTTCAAGAACGGTAGCCCTTATACCTGATTGACACGGGCAATATCAGCATATACATGTATCTTATTAATCAATTAATTCCTTAATGAGGATTGGACCTAGCTAGCAACTAAAATGTAGCTAGCTAGTGACATGGAGATAAGAAGAAAAGAATAAAGATATTAATAATACAACTATAATTGAGGTCTTTTCATCTATTAATGTTTTTGTTTCAGGGGAGTTTGTTTAAATGGGAGTTAGGAATTATAGTAAGAAAAACAGAGATAAAATTAAAAATACTAAAAGATTTGTGAAAAAATGAAATTTTATAAATAAAGATCACTTCTCAACTCTTTCTGTTTTGGTAAAAATCACCAAAATAAAAAAATTTTCAAAGTTGGAGATTCAAATTCTGGAAGAAAGGGGGGAGAGAAACTGTGAGAGTGAGAGGAAGGAAAGGGGGTGAGGAATTGAAGGTGCAAACTAGACACTGTTTGGTTGTGCATTGAGCACATGGGCCAGGGCCAGGCCATCCAGTACCCGTTGAAACTTATATTCTTGAAAGTACGAAATTACAGGGGCAATCATCATGAACTTTGAATCTTGGGCATGGCTGTGTTTCTTTGGAAGGGGTTGCACGTTACTTTTGCTGGTTGTGTAGGTTAGTTGATCAAGAAAAGGATCATAGTTCTGTAACAATATATTCCAAGAACACAGAAACCCCCATTCTCCTTTTTCACAATTATAAAGGGGTAATGAGTTACATTGAGCAATTGCATAGCAGACAAAGAGCCAAAAGTGTCGAAAGAATATTCACATGTGAAAGACACTATGGAAGGTATATATATTATTAATTGCCAATGCTTTTATTGGATCACTAAGAAAGGTGGATGTTGCTGTCAACTAATGGTAATGATTGTAGTACTTATTTCAAAAGATCTAAAACCCAATATATAAAGCTCAAGCTATGTTTCCCGTTTTCTTTTTCTTCCAATGTAAAGGACCTGGAAGAAGGCCTCTTCTCAATCACAGGGCACAAAGAACGTTTTCGTGTGTCTTCCACAAAGGAGCCAAGCTTATTATATATCGCGCAATTGATTTGCAGCAATTTATTGCATCCTCTAAAATCGAATATGATGACAAAACAAAAAATATATAAAAAAAAATAATCTTTTGAGCATATGAGGGATTAGCAGCCTCCTAGTCCTAGACTTCCCAAGCAAGCTCCACACCACGGAGAACACCCCGCGTCGCAGCCGTCATAGAGTTGCAACTAGTAACTACCGAGGTTTCGAGCAAATCACGTGTCCATTCCCCTTGACTGCCACAGACCAAACCCCCAGTTCCCCTTCGATATTCCATCTGTATTAATCTCCATCGATCCAGCCTTCATTGGGAAAAAAGAAGCTGCTCAAAACTTTGAATGCAAATGGTTTTAGTGCAATTGCTTACTGCAAGAAAGTGATGATTGAAAAGAGATTTATCTTTTCTTTTTATATATTTTGCACCCTAAACGAATGAAATTAAAACCTTTCTATTTTTACTAAACTATATATTTCAAACAAAAACAGGTTTCATATAAAAAAACATAATTTAAGTTTTGCTTTTTCTAACAAGAACAGATTTTGAGTTTATATCACATATCTTTATTATTCTTTACTTTTGATTATTTTTTATCTACCTATTGTGAATTTAGATTAAAAAAATTTTATAAGTTTTACCTTTTTCTTTCTATTAACTGTGTATATATCCCTCATTTACAATGCCACCACTACCTTTGAATCTCAAAGATAGGGATATGTATCCACATATTTCAATTTGGGAAGCCTGTTAGATTTTTTCGCACGATAAACGCTAAATTCTTTTTTTTCTTCTTTTGTTTTTGCCGCTGTTATTTTCTCAAAAACTGTTCTTTTTTTCACTATTCGAAAATTTTTATAAAAAAAATAAAAAAAAAAGTTTAAGGGAATCAACCGTATACCATGCAGTCTCGAAATCTGTGTCCCTCTGATGGTTTTCTAATTGGAGAATTCCGTGAATTCACAGACCCAAACGTGTAGGATACAATTTGGGAATGGATTCTCTACTTTCAAACTCTCTAATTTCGGTGATTTTAAGTAAAATTGAAAGAATAAAAGTTAACTTTTATTACTGAGTTTCATTTTTTTTCTGACTAATTTATAAATTCTTTCATTTTTCTTTCTATCTGGATGCAACCCCGACTTTAGATTTCAAAGTAACAAAATCTGGATATCCGATACATCATACATTGGTGTTCAACGTGTCTAGCGCATTCTGACCTAATTTTAAAGTCGCTTCATTTGATGATATGATTTCGTGAGCACTTCTCATAATTGTAAGGAATCAATGGTGCTGTTCCTCCTCCAAATCTTACAGAGGCCAGTTCTAGTTTAGATGAGATGAGTTCTCTAATATTCGTTAAGGAAATTAAATATATACAAACGGTCAGAAAAAAGAAGAACATCAACTTCATTCTCAGGAAACTGTGTGGAAGCAACGCTAATAATTCACATATACATAGACACTAAGAGAGGGCCTCCACAAGTTGGTTCTACTCTCTGTCTTATCGGCTAGTTTATGGTGGCAGCTAAAAAGAAAGAACGTTCTAAGCATTATTTCTAGCTTATTGACATGAAACAGGTATTGGTTGAGACACGTGACACAGTTGCATGGAGTGAAATATGATTTGACCGACCGCATCCTGCGGAGATTATGCAGTTCATATTTTCAACTTTGCGCAATTAATTGGTCATATCAGGGGTTGATTTTTGGACAAAATTAGAAGGAAACAGTATAGTCCCCTCCAATAGACACATATTCCCATCACTTCCAAAATGAAAAAGGACTAGCACTTTTTTCTTTCCAAGTTTCAGCTGAAAGCAGCTTCCTCTTGAATTCTGCATAATAGTTGATTCACCGCAGCTGCGATTTCATCCCCGGTGTTCAGCTGACACCCTTCCTCAACCTGTTCCGATCAATTCATACAAAACAAAAGCCCAGAAATAAGAAATTGTCAATTTATTTAAAAAACAAAGAGTGAAGAGATTCTTTAGCAAAACAGGAGTTAAAGTAGGCAGAAAAAGGAAACGAACCTTTACACTAACAGAGTAAAGGACCATATGGTCAGCGGTGGTGACATTAAGGTGGAGAATGCTGAGTCGGAGACTGTGAAGGCCAACAACCATCTTCATAAGCTGGCCTGGTCGTTTTTTGGAGAGTATCTTGAGGTTGGCATGGCTATCCACCATGGTCACTTCTATGTCTGCCACCGCCCATTGTTTCTGTTCCATGTTCTCGTTCGTGCCTGTACAGCTGGTCGTGCTGGTCTGAGTTGTTGTACTCCTCGTGAACTGTGGGAAGGTGAAGAACTCAGCAAAGGGGGAGGTCGTGGTGAAGCCATTCTCTTGCTGTGATTGTTCTTGCGTTGTTTTCCTCTGACCCTCTATAGACTGTAGAAGCTGCTCTAGCTCCTTCACAAAATTAATGGCCCCTCCAACAATAGACGCTTGGTCACCCTGTTAATTTTGGAATCACACAAATTGGCATTTCCAGCAAAAAGGAATTAAATTAATTAAGGGGATGGGATGATGCTCTTTTGAAATTCCAAGAAGCCAAAATAAAGAAAGTAAAGTGAAAATATAAATACCCTTTGAACATAAGAAGGAGGCATCAAGGATCGGAGCACAGCCAAGTACTCATTCATCTGTTTGCGGCGATTACGCTCCACAGCAATGTGGGTCATCCTCTGGTTCTCGATCTCCTCCTTGTTCTTGGCGCTCTTGGTGCGACGTCGTTTCCGCCTGCCGGTGACCCCCGATGAGGAAGCAGGGAAATCTGGTGCGGAGAGAGACTGATCAACGGTGCAGGTCTCAGGGGAGGAAGAGTTGAAGTCTCGATGATCCTTCACATTTTGCAAAACCGAAGGAGGAGAAGAAGAATCCAAACTTGCATGCAAACTCTGCTCTATGTTGTTGTTGATGATTCCAAGAAGCACTTTCTCTTCTTCCGCTTCGACTTGGAAACCATACTCGTGGTGGCTCCAATTAACTCCTCCACCAGCTAATAAGGAGTACAAATCCTTGCAGCCATAAGTGAATTGATCTTGTGGGTAAACCACAGCTTCTAGTGCCATTATTTATGATCAGTTTGCTCTGGGAAAAGGCTCAGCTCTCTCAAGATAGGTAGCTCACCCGTTGCTCACAATGGAGACACTAATTTAGTTTTTCCATTGAAGGATGAATGTAGGGAGACAGAGAAAGAGAGAAAGTTAAAAGGGAAAAAGTTGAGAAAGAGGAGGGGAGTATAGGAGGATGTAAAAAGGGAACTCTTAGATAGAGATGAAGGATAATTACTGGATGGTAACAAGAGCTTTTTGGCGAAGAAAAGAAGAGATCGACTTGACACTGGTCCCTCGCATCGGCCCAAAGGCACAAGCACTACATTCCCAAAAGATCAAACAAACTGACCCTTTTATCATCACCCTACGAAGAAAGGTTCTTGCCTTTATAGACGATTTAGAAGGAAAAAAAAAAAAAAAGTTACAGCTAGCGCGTTGCACGTGAAGTTTCTTTGTACACAAAAACTCACAAGTCACAACCAGAGCAGGGGCATCGAGAGAGAGAGAACCTCTTGGCACTTGTTCATTCTTTAGTTCTTATACTAATGCTAAATTAGTAAAAATGATAATTTTACATATTTAGATGTACCATACACTTAAACAGAGAGACAGAGTGAATAATAAAATATTATTTATTCTATTTTTATGCCTAAGCTTATGGTACAGTAACAGCCCTCTAAATTAGTTTTTATTTTGGGACAGTCTTCAAGAAGAATAATCCCGTGGTATAGCACAGCTAAGTTCTTAATTTCTTACTATACATCAATGGACACGCATTACACGGCCGATTCATTTTAAACACGAAAAGAAGAATCTCAAAATTACATGTTATTATTTTATTTCATGTCCAAGTCTCCAGTATGCACTCCGAGGGCAGAGGACAGCCATCTCCCGTGTCGACACCTGTTTGCTGTGGCAAGTTCAAGGATAAAGTGGTCCTTCTACTATTCACGAGTGGCGTGTTCCAGTAATGTTATTTCACACGTATTAAAATTATAAAATTATAAAATATTATATAATATTTTTAAAAAAATATTAAAAAAGTATTAAAATTATATATTTAAAATGTATGATTCTATCATTTTTGTTTAAATAATAAATTTATAAATCAAAGAGAAAAATTGTTTACATGTTAAGTGAAAAAATTATTAGGTTAAATAAATTTTATAGTTTAATTTAAGTAATTTGATAAATTTAATAATTTAAATTTTATAAAATAAATTTTTTGTAAAAATAATTATATGTAAATAAATTTTATACAACCCGTTTAGGTATAATAATTTACAAATAAAATTAGATAGGTCTACCTACACGGTTTCATTTGGTAATAATGTGGTCGGACACTTGAACGTGAAAGAGAGAAAGGTGACGAAAAGTGGCGATAACTCACAGAATCTACGGAAGCTCCATAACCAAAAAAAAAAAAGTGTTAGTTACATTCACGTGCATTCTCACATTTTTTTTTTCTTCTAAATTTTATTTTTTTAATCCACGTGTACGGTTTTTAAAAAGTAAAACAAAATATATTTAATTTTTTTTAAATTATATGTAAAAAATATTTTTAATATTAATTAAAATAAATTAATTTTTTATTTTAAAAATTATATAAATTATTATCATATATCTTAAATTATTTTTATATATTTTAAATTATTCTTAAATTATTTTTAATTTAAAATATATAAAATAATTTTATAATTTATAAAATATAAAAATTAATTTATCTTAATTGATATTATAAAAAAATGTTTACATATTACCTGTTTAATATATTTTACCTTAAAATGTATTTATAAGAATTTAACATTTTTAAAAAATATTAAGCGAAGAAATAGAAAAGAAAGAACAAGAACGAAACAGCTTGGCTAGTTCAGGCGTCGAGAGAAGTTCAGAGTTCAGCAGAATCCATGTGACCACACAAGGGGCCATTCTGTAATCTCCTATGTCATCTCTCTTTCACGCTTACCCTTCCGGAGGTTGTTGTACCTTCCACTATTTTTTAATTTTTCAAAAATATAATTTTATATTTTTTAAAAAATATTATTTGTAAGTGAAAAATATAAGTTGTGCCGCATACCATTTTTTTTTAAGACGAGAGAGATTAAAAAAAAAATAAAAATATTTAATTTTTATATAAAATTTATATATATTATTTTATTATATTTTTATAAATAAAAAATAAAATATGTTACTATGATAAATCACATAATTTAAATTGTGAGTTAAACATTTTATAATTTAAAATTTATATTTTGAGAATTAAATAAAAATAAATTTATAAAAATAATAATATTATTTATTTATGTATTTAAATAATTTGTTTTTACTTTGTTATTTTTTACTAAAAATTTAAAATAAAAAATTATTTTATTTTAAGAATAAATTATATTATAAATTTTAATAAAATTTTATTATTATAAGTACAAATTATATACTAAAAAAATTATTAATAAATTAAAGATTTAAACTTAAATTTTATAAATTAGTTCTGATATTGTCACCTAAATAATCCTGCTTATTTAAAATAATAGTAAATGTATACAATCATTTTACACATATTTTAAATATTTTTTATATATTAATTCTTTTTTATTTATATATAAATATGAGGTGATGCCCACAAAGATATCATTTTACTTTTACCAGGACAAACTTGATTAAGAGGCACTAGCTGTAATTATTAACCATTTGACCGTTTCGATAAGACATTCTTTAGGTTTCCTTCCCTTTTATCTGGGGTCTCGCTTGTACGGAGTAACACTAACACCTCAAAACTTGTTTATTATTAGTCTAATCACCAATTGAGTTGATTCCTCCATCCAATGTTTATTATAGTTGTACTGCTAATCCCTGACGATGTGCGAGTAGAAAATGTTTGATGTATCTAGAAAACATAACCCAAACCCAACTGGCATTCCTTTTAATGTGTAAGAAAAAATTGCAGATTACGAGATTGGATGAGTGCTGCTGAGTTTTAACCAGAGGCCAACTTGGGTAATTAGATTCTGCTGCCTACTGGCTCCCTCTCAACACTACTGTTAATCAACAAAGCTTTCAGAAAATGACCGTTCATTGTATCGAGGATTATATTAATCTATTTTATATGCCGTTATCGTTAATGAACCGTGCCATTGACATTGATAGTAGGGTTAATTTAATGCAAGAGGACATCCATAATTTTGATTTACTAATTTAAGGTATAATTTTGCATCAAACTTTTTTTAGGTGAAGAATGCATTATAGTTTGCTCAAAACCTACTATTTTCATCCCTGCGTCCCACGCTAAGGGAAGAATCCAGAAAAGCAAGCTTTCTCGTTTACATATAGCCATATAGGCATCAATAATTTTCATTTTCTAATTATCAAAATGATAGTTATTCCAATGGGGATTGATTAGCAAGATTTAAATTAATTTACTTGTAAGGTTTAGTTCAAATTTTTTTGTAAATAATATTTTTTAATAAATAATTTATAAATATTATTACAATTTTTATTAAGATCTGTTATATGTTCTCACCTTGAAATTAATAATATAGCTCATTTTCATCTTAAATTTTCAATGTAAAATAATGAGAATTATTGTCCTTTCATCTCTATTTTTGTTTTTAAATCCACACGTTTCTGCAATGTAAATTTCTTTAATGATGAATGGGATATAATTAAATCATTGATTCAACTCATGATTATTAGTAGGAGAAGTAGCATAGGGGATGAAAAATGATTCATTTCTATCATATTCCCTGAGTAAGCATGGTTGATGGAGGCGTATAAGGATAGATTAATGCGTGACATTTATAAATGTTGAAGTTGAATTATGTAACAAGTTGGTAAGATAGAAAACGCGTAGCTTATATATGGAATCTAAGCGTTTTGTCCCTTATTGGAACACATGGCCGCACTCGTGGGGGATGGGCTAATGAAAACAAGAGGCATCCAGACTTTTATGGAAATAATAAATCATGTTGCTTAAGGGCATGTGCTTCAACCAGGAAACACGGTACAAACCCTAACCGGAGCATCCGGGCATAAGCCACCAAGTCGGCTAATAATTTATACCATAGTACCAATTAATTTGTATAATAATGTACTCCATTAAGCAAACTGATTTGGTCAGAGATTTGGTTTTCTTAATTACCCTAAGCGGTGCTGTTCCCTCCTAGGCTTGTTGACTTATTCAACAAGCCATGCCTTCCAGGGCACCACAAGTTTTGGAACCTGCTTGATTATTAATTACTCTTTTATGATAAAAAAAATGCATCCCTACTTAAAAATTCTCCCATATTACTTACACAATGATTGTAGTGATTATTAAATTTATTGGGTTTTAAATTATAATTTATAAAATTTAATAAATTTAATAACATAAATTTTATGTTATAAGCATTAAATAGAATAAAGTTATAAAAATAACAATATCCTTCTTTTATAATTTTTTTTATTTTTTGTATTTACTATGAAGATTATATGATAATGTTTTAAATACTTCATTTATAAGATTTAAATTTAAATCTTGTTGCTAATAATTTTTTTAATAAATAATATATAAATATCACTATTAATTCATTACAACCCATGACATATCTTAACTTTAAAATAAAATAATCTTCCCCAATAAAAAAAAAACAGAGTTTGTTGTGCAGATTATATAGTCTCTTCTCCTGTTAGGGTCATCATCCCATGCAATGACCGCAGAGCACAGGCAGGCGCATGGTGCGGAGGTGACACGGCTTCGGGAACAATTTGCTTCCTTTGGTCTCAGTTTCTGTGATTTATATATAGGCAGCTATAGAGTATATATGGTACAGGCTATTTGGCTAATTTCAAAGATTGCTAATTGATTTTGAGTACCCCATTGATAATTACATTATTGGTTAAGTATATAGTAATTGATGTCGTCAAGGTACTGATAAATTCCTAATCACACATTTAAGTCTAGCTAGCTAGAGTTTATAACTAGATTAGAAGCTACACTGACATATATCCGTCTTTATCAGCTTGATCTCCAGCTGCAGCTCTCTCATTACATAGCGTGTGAGCATTTATACAACTTTGCATAACCATCTAAGTTATAATTACGATTCATTCATTAATTTTTATATATACCATATTCATTTTTTTTTATACTACAAATATTACAATTTAAGAATTGAACTAAAGAAAAAGAAAAGATCAAAAATAAATTTGATCATTTAAACTAAACTCAAATCTTATATATATATATATATATATATATATATATATATATATAGACCATGTTCTAGCTATTATACATATAATTAAACGTGAAAATGGATAAAGTTTTCCCCTCACTTCGTGGATATTGGTTGGTCAAGAAAGCAAACAACATGCACGAAGGAAAAGTAGAGGGTGGATTATATATAAATGCCATAATGGGAACGTCAGTGCATGTTGCGGCGATGCTCAAATAATATGACACTCATCCACCAAATACAATGAACTTTTAAGTTCCCTTAATTAAAATAATTAAAACTTCTGTTTGCTTTTAAATAAAACCATGATGCGGCGCGTATAGCCAGCAAAATTCTAATGATCCAATATTTGTTCATTTCGGAACCTTAACGTAAATTAGTTGTACCTACCTGGCCTATCTAATTAAATATTAAGTGCAACCTTTCTCTGGGTCATTTCAACTCCGTTAAATTAAGGTGTCACCAAATTGTAGAATCCTTCCAAATTTTCATCTGTGATTGAGATTGAAAGCAACTTAATCATTGCAATCAGATTTCATGTGTTGAATATTTTAAATATTAATGAGTTCTTCGTATTTCAATATCAAGCATAATATAATATTGGCGCGCGCTTCCTATCTGAATTTTAAAGGAATCATATATTCCACTGTTGCAACAAATTCACAAATGATTTTTTCTTTTTCAGAATATTCTCCATATGATAAGTAAAAATTAAGTTTTTCGAAATATTAATGGTGCTAAAGTATATAGATTTCTCTAAAGCAAGTTTTACCTATACACAAAGTTTGAATTGAATGCATAATAAATTAAATTGCTTAACATGACTAAACTTCTATTATTCAAATCAACTCGCATTCATAATGATTTATTTTTAGTTTTAATAAAAAATAAGAATATGTACAGTGTGTCTTATAAAATTTAAATAGATAATTATTGATTAAAAATTTAAAAAAGAAATTATTTTAATTTAAAATTTTAAAATATATAAAACTCTCTTATACTTAAAATTATTTACAAATAATTTTTCTATATTTTTAATTTTTGCAATATACTTCTAAACTCATAAAATATTATAATGCGCCCCTTCCATTTATTTTTGGTTCAAACAACAATAGAAAATAAAAAAATGGTTTAATCCCCAGTTTATTAGTAAAAATTCTTAAAATATCCCTCCAAAAATGAAATTCTTAAATGAAATATTTACAATTTTTCAAAAGTTGAGGAGAATTAATTGAAACTCGTGTAAAAGTTAAGAAATGTTCAATAACATTAATGATAAAATATAATGGTGTTATTTGCAGTAATAAACTTAGGATTCCACTATTTTTTGGGGTTTTTGTTATTGTTTAAATGAAAAAAATGGACGAACAAAAATTAAAATTATAAGAAGGTCAACCGACCCTAAATACGAAAGATTTTGTATATCTTAACTAATTTAAAATATAATTAGGTACACTTTATAATTTAAATTATAGATTCTTCATTGGCCATTATATGCTCTTTGCTTCACATTTTATTCTTTAATATTTTTATTTTTAATTCTCTCTCTTCACTCCATAATTGAGCAAAATAAATTCAGCTTGATTTTTCTTTTTTAATATTTGTTTGACATAGCAAGCTAAGAATTAGGGCAATAAAGGGATATACATATTATTACCAGCACTGTATAACAAGTTGAATTTAAAAAAAAAAAAAAATCAATCAGATTGAATAAATTTAGGATTGAAAAACTTGCCATGAATCCAACCTAATATATGTATGAGTCCAGATTTAGTTGGGTCAATAAATTTTATGCATTTAGATTAAAATTTTGAGAAAAAAATAATAAATTCGACACCCACTGAGTTGAGTGAAAATTTTTGCACGCCCTAACTGGTACGTATGGTAAAAGGTGATGGATTACGTGTTTCTTGTTTCCACGTGAAATCGCTTTGAATTCATAACTTTGTCGCCAAGTATTTGGAATCATTTTGCTGATTCAGTTCTCTCTCTACTTAATTTCTGGGATTTTGCTAATTCGAATTGCTAAGATGCATATCGTCATCTATCATTTTTGTAGTTTTCATTAGTTTTATACATTCTTTGCCTTGACTCCGTCTCAGGGTAAATCATCTGACGCATTCTGTCTTCCTACCTAATAATACTAATTTCCTTATCATTTTTTTGGAATATTTGTCCGCAGAAAACAAGAATTTAGTCAACTACAGAGAGGATTAGTTCACAAACCACTACCTGGTACGACATCTCACATGCATGCACAAACCCCATAAAGGGTCTGGGCTTCCCAACCTCGAAAGCGAATTTATCAAGTAGAAATAGAATACCAGAACTGGCATGCAAGAGGTTTCACGGTGGTTGGTGGGCTATAAAGAGCCAAAATTTTGCACGGCAACTGCGTCGGCTGTCTGCTACTACGCTCAACTGGACAAAGTGATTCGTCACATTTGGAACGGACAAGAAAACAAGTCGGCACCGTTGTTTCCAGTTTAGCCCAATGCTCACCAAAGTTGCTCTACATGATTTTTTTTTTTTTAAAAAAAATCCTGATATTCTCAAAAATTAAGTCTGATTAAATATTTATTTAAAAATTTAAATTATTAAATTTATCAAATAATAAAAATATTTAATAAATTAAGTATTAAATGAGGATTTTTTTTACGTGGACAAAGCTTTATCTTTTTGTTTCTTTCCCTTAAAATGTTTTTGATTCCAGTGCTTGAACCAGGCGGGTACCGCAGCGCAACGAAACCGCTTCTAGCTTGGCAAAAACCAGGGGCCTTCCTACTCCACGATCTCATCCTCCTCAGTTTAGTTTTGTATTATTGGGTGGATCTACTTTGATCTGTGAGTTCATAACACATGAAAACGATACATAAACTAATAAAATCACTTTTATTTCAGTAAAACAAAAGATGTTAAATGGTAACCTTTCGCAGCTTCTCGGAAAGATGCGAAACTGAACAGAGTAATGATGTTTGCTGGGTGTAATTAAATAATTACTGCTAAAAAATCAGTAGCATACATCTAGCTACTTGTTCTTTCAGATTGAAATAAAAGTGTAAAGATAGAAATTCTGATATAAAAATATAGGTAGGCCCCGGTGTCATGGCATGGGCTTCCCATGATTTTATTGGGAAAATTTAGAAAAAAAAGAAAAGAAAAGAGGAAGGTCCAAATAAACAGATTGTTCTCTCGTACATATGGCTTAACTTGAATTTTTGATGTGTTAATTGTATCAGGCCTTTGTCTTCTCACGACTTGTAGTGGTTTCGTTGGACTCGTAGATGAGGAAACATGGGAGCTCATACTTGGGCTAGCTAAAATATCTGCTAAAACAGCTTTGATCTCCAAGTCAACTTCGAATGCACTTGGGCTAGCAGAGAGATGATGGACCTTTGTAGCTCCATGCCCATGCGTGACGGACCTGAAACTGCCATCCAATGTTCTAAATTGGAAGACCATACCCGTTATGATCCAATTTTGGCGCTCAAAGGATGCCAGCGCTCCCCAATAATGAGCAACTTCCGGCGACCCACTCCCCAGATATACTTGTTATATACACGAGCTAAAAATATAAAATTTTGTATGTGAAAAATATTTTCCAACTATTGATAAATACGGCCATTCATGATCCTCAGGAGGTAGCTTTGTCACAATTGATCTTAATTAGTAATAAAAATGTATCAAAACTATACATTGAAAAAAGGAATCAAAATTACACTCTTTTGATAATCTCCAATTATTTCAAGATGAGATCAAGGAGGAAAATAAATTTGATCTGTTGCTCTTAATCAAATCAATCAATCAATATTTTTATTAATTACTAGTCTATAATAGTATACAGGCTTTAATTTCTATTATAAAATAGCGCAATAATAGAATAGAAGTATATGGAACCCTCTACCAAACTACCACCCGACCAATATAAAATGTGTTGATCTCCATATCATCACATTTTGTTATCCTTGCTCTTGCTCCATGATTATTGTCCAAATCCAACAAGAGTCACTATCCTTTGGTGATGTACAATGGGGAGCCGATTTTTTTTTTTTAACAGAAAAAAAAGTCATCGCAAGAATTTGCGACATCCCGCGTCTGCTGCTAGATAATACAATTACCCGCAAGTCGTATAATCTAAAATCCAGAAAATTAATAAAATGAAAATGAAAAGTCGGCTTAGGTATTACTAACTTAATTATTATGCCCCGTCCTGAATTTACCCACGCGCTGCCACCTCAAGCAAAAGTGCCGTTTCAATTTGTTCCCCACCAAAGAATTCCTTCACCAAAAGTTTTTGCCTGCATGCTTTAGCTGTACATCATCATCATGACTTTCCAGAAAACAACTCAGCCCATTGAGAACGGCCTCAGAGCCTTGAACTTCAATCATGCTCTTACATGGCTTCCTCTGTTTCTTCTTCTTCTCATACATAAATCTCCCCGAGCAGAGGCTCAGGGCGCAATGCAATCAACAGGCCCATTCAGGAATGGCTTCGACAATGCTTACATAACCAGCATAATGGCCATCGGGGTCCTTGTCTTCTTCATCGCTGGCTTTATTTCTGTCTGCGCCCGAAGGACCCGAATCGGCGGCAGGCTCGACCTTGCGCTCCCAACCGGTGGAGGCTGAGCTCCATCACGCAGGGACGCATGCGGTCTTGATCCGCACGTCATGGACACTCTCCCCAGTTTCCTGTATTCCGCAGTGAAGGAACTGAAGAGTGATAGAGGCAACCTAGCATGTGCGATACGCTTAAACGAGTTTCAAGACAATGAAACGCTGCGTTTGATCCCCACATGTAATCACGTCTCCCATCTCGATTGCATCGACCTCTGGTTCGTGTCTCACTCCACTTGCCCAGTTTGCCGTGCCAATTTGGAACCAGCACCCGGGGACTCGGACACGGCACCGTTCGTGGACATTCAGATTCCGAATGAAAATGATCGTGGTGTCGAAACCAACCCAATATCTGAATCTGACGAACAACAACATGGGGAGACAATTCGAGCTAGAGACGTAGAAAGGTAAATTTACTCGGTCGTGTCGGACAATGAGTGAGAACAGTTCAGGTCGGTCAAGGTCAACGAGGTTGCCATTTGCCATGTTATTTCCGCGGTCTCACTCGACAGGTCATGACCCTCTGTTTCAAACCGAAGAGAAATGCGAAAGGTTTACTCTAAGGTTACCAGACGAGGAACGGAGGCAGATACTGAACACGAGGCTGAATGGTACGAAAAGTTACGTAACATTTGTGACAATGAGCAGCGAGAGGAAGGATTACAGAACAGGAAGTGTTGGAAGCGGACGGGGGAGGAACTATCTGCGGTTGGGCATTGAGAACCGGCTGGACCGGCGGAGGTTCACATTGAGCCCCCTGATTTTTTGGATAGGACTAGTTCAGCGAAGGGCTCAATGAATAAGCCCCCGGTATAAAAACCCTACAGTAGTTTTAATATTTTCTCTTAAATTTTCTTCCTGTCTTGAGTTGTGAAACGAGAAAAAAAAAAAAAAAACCCTACTGGTTTAATTCAGTATTTATCAATGTCTTTGTCTCTACTGTATAATTTAGATTGGATCTTATTTTGTAGCCTAAAGATCGTATGTTGACGTATATAAATAAATTTGAATTATTATTTTTTTTATAATTTAATATATAAATAGTAATTTTTTATTAATTATTTTCTCTTAATTATATATTTTTTTTCCTAACTTTCCTCTGCCTTTAAAAGTAAAAAATCTCAATCCGATTTGCATCTTTAGCTGATTATCAATTTTGATTAGTGGGCATATATAGGGTGTACATGAGTGTTGATGGATAACATTTTGTTATTATTGGGATACGCGAGGATCGAGTTTCTTATATAAAATATAATTAAGGTACGATGATGGAGGTATTTCAATTCCCTTCATAATTATAAAATGATGTGGAAGAAGATTAGGTTGAGGACTGATTGAGGATGAAGATAGACCTTAATAACCTTCGTATTGCAAAAAAAGTTGCTTTTCAAATTAAATAAATGTAAGGCCACCCGAAGTAGGACTTCCAGTTTAGCTTCAAGGGGGATCCTCGCAGCCCTCGTGTGTATTACACAGCTCTCTTTTATGTGTGTGTTAGAGGTTGAAAGAGTTAATTAAAATTTACTTATTGTTTTGAAATTTTGTATCTTATAATATTAAAATCAAATTCAAGATCTTACACACTACTGTTACGATAAACAAACAAAAGATTTCAGTTGTCAAATTAATTAGGTTGGCGAGTTAATAGAGTGGAGAATTAAACTGGAAAAACCTGCTCACTTAAAAACCAAACCTTACACCAACTGGATTCAATTCGTACCATCATCAACTTTAATATTTAATTAAAGCGTCCAGTAACAAACTGCCCGAATAATATAAAAGTCGTGATGAGCTGCACGTATAGTGACAAGATCGATCATGGGTTTTGTGGACTTTGAAGAGGAGAAGGAAAAACCTACCAAGTTTTGATATGAATGAATACATCGACCCGAAATCGAGCTGAGAGTCAACTTTGATTGCCTAACAGTTACAGGTTGTAGGCCGCTCTCTAACCATCTCACGTTGTCTTTTTCTAGAATACATATGGAGAATGGGATTGAACCAAGACAATAAAGTTTTTGTTTACAAAGGTTACTTGACTTATTTTAAGCTCGAATCATGTTATATGTCTCAATAAGATTGTTGATAAAAGTATTTAAATATAAGTCTTATCAATAGAATATTTTAAATTTTTTGCTAACTAAACCAATCTTGATTAGCTCTATTTATATTGAATTATCTAGCAAGGTATATCAGGTTAAAATGCAAGTTTCCATCGCTAAGTTCACTTTCTATATATATAGCCTTAAATAAATAAAGTGGATAATCCATTCCACTGTATTTTTTGTTTCCATGGCCAGCCCATTAAAATTCAATCTAATTGCTATCTTTAGAAGCCAAATCGCTGGGTATGTAAATACCTTTTTTTTTTTTTTGGGGTAGCCAAATACCTTTTTAAACTGATTTTATAATTTTGCTTTAAAAATCTGTAAACATTTTTGTTGACATTTAGATTGAAATAAAAAGGCAGAGTTGTAACGCGTGACGCACACAAGCTATGAATGGAGATGGATTTTCGGAGAAATGAGTAGGAATAAACAGTCAAGTCACTAGCCGCGTAAAAGCCAAAATGTTGCGAACTTGCATTTCGCTTTACATTTGTCTAAGTTGGATTAATGTGGAAGCCGTTCATTGAATCGGTAGAAATTCAGAACTGAGCAGCTCCAAAGAATTCAACGTGGAAACATGGTGTGTGTGACTGGAATCTGATTTCCAAGGAAATTACAGTGCTAAGACGTGGTTTGTTTCAAATTCTAGTTTGTTGAATTGAATCATCTTCTCCTGATGGCAACTGAAAACGACATGCAACTTGGATAAGAGCCTCAAATTTTGCCTAATCTTTATTTTTCTAACTTCATTCAATAACTTGTTGCTTTTAAATTGACTCCCATCTTTATTACCTCCTTCATTAATTCTTATATTCCCTTAGTAACCCTCCTTAATTAGTTTTCTAATAAATTCCATTCCATAACAAACTGCTATAACAATTTAATAATAGCAGTGTATCGTATGAGGAATGCAGCATCGGGCACTCAACCAAAATGCTATATATTAATAGCAACCAAAATATTGAATCTTTCTCTAAGCATTTAATTAAAATTTATTGACTTTCTAAACTATTTATTTTTTGCAATTAATTAAAACAATATTATATATATCTTCACCATATTTCTATACATTAAAAGATCATCAAATAAATTAATCAATTTTGTTATTCTCATAAATAAAATTTTATTTAGTACTTATTTAAAAATTTAATTATTAAATTTGTAAAACTACACAAATTAAACAATAAAACAAATGGATTCAATAAATTTCTTAACAAATCATGATAGTTTAATTTTCTACCTTTAACTAAAAAAAATCTTTTCCTAAACTAATACTTAAGTTTAAATTAAAAAACATAGGAGAGCCTAAAAATATTAATATTAAATTATTTGAGGCTTTATTATCAATGCATTGGAATATGGTGAAGATACACTATTATTTTAATCAATTAATAATTAATTACAGAAAATAAATAGTTTAGAAAGTCAATAAAATTTAATTGAATAACGAGAAAAAAGAATGAATTTGGTTGTAATAATAGATAATATTTTGGTTGAATACCCCATACAGCATTCTTCAAGCATTTTGTACATTTGTGATGTTCAGAGTTTGTGTAAATTTACACAGATCCAGATTCGTTTGATCATTACTTACAAAATATATAGCATATATACATGATCTTTTCGTTATTCACAATGGTGCCATTTTTGGAGCCTTCCCAAGGTCTGCAGGGATCTCATGAAACATTCAACGATATTATGATTTATAGCAAGTATAAAATATTATACTAATACTAAGTTCTACGACAAATAACATCGGAAATTACTAGCCATCGTTTATCATTTCTATAAAAAAATAACATATTTAGTGTTTTATTTAATGAAAATTAATTCAGTTTGTAAAATTTAAAATATTTTACTTATAAAATTAAAGTTTAAATTTTTTTATTACATATATAATGTTACAATAAAATAATTTCTTTTTATTTTAAATTTGTTAATAATAAAAAAGATGCAATTAATTTTTTTACCATGAAAAAAGAAAAAAAAATTCAATTCTTTTTTGAAATAATCAATCTATCTGAATTTAGCTGCGACACTTAATTGTGTGTCTTTTTTTTGTTATCGTTAGAGATGAATTTGGAGATGGTAATAAATTTATAAAAACATAATTCTAATTCCAAATATATGTACTTAATTAACTCAATATTGGCTCATCTCAATTGCTCTATTTGTTTGGATAAACTAGGAATCATTCTTCTAGAAGCATGTGTTAAGCAAGTAGATCCAAATATTGATCTCTCGAACTAATCGCATCGAATCTTCCTTGGAGATAGCAACCAAAAAATTCTTCAGATGGTAAAGACAAATGTATAATTAAATTGTCATAATTCATAAACCAACACTCTTTGCTCATAACTTCGTTGAAATGATAAAGATTCAGGACTCCGGTGAGTCCTGTTTTTCCTGTGCTATGTGGCTATCCCTCATTACGTCACTGTTGTTTTTTCCAAGTACGAATTTTTACAAATTTATTTTTATATATTAATTTAAATAATTAAATTTAAAAATTTAATAACTCATATATTAAATATAAAAATTAAGTAAAACACAAATTATAAGAATAAATTTTCTTTCTTTAGCTCAGCACAACCTAACAGAAGAGTATATATATATGGCATATTGACGTGACAAGCTTTGCAGAGACAAAATTTTATTATTTTATTTAATTTTTATAATTTATTATTTAAATTATTAAATTTTATAAATTTAATAATTTATAATGTGAATTTTTTATGATAAAAACAATGTAAATTTATGGCCCCAAGCTGTTCATATAATATCCTTTGTGAGCGTCACCGAATTGCAAAGTCAAAAGCCAAACCGAACAGCCAACCAATCCTCGCACGGCAAAGCCTGGGACACTATCAAAAACCAAGGAACGATCAACCACAGAAATTACAACCAAAATTTCTCTGCTCGGCTACTCACACTCTCATTCACCCGCGCGTTGCTTCCATTCGTCAAATATCCTCCCCCTCTCTCTGCTTATATCTTCACTTCGGCCAGCTCAAGCAAAAGTGCATTTGTTACTGTTAGCGCCCATGCCTTTTGCTTTTGCTTCGCTTTTCAGTAACAATCAAATCATTACTGATATTCTGGATTCCTTCACCGAAAACCGAAAACCGAAAACCTCAATCAGAGAAAAAAAAAAAAAATTGAAACAGAGAGTGTAATGAATAATGAGTGACATGTACGGTTTTAGGAGCAAAATTCTTTGCTTGCTTTAGGTGCAACCACCTGAACCTGATGATCAGCTATGACTATGAGTATGACCATTCACGGCAGGGAGAGTGCTACTACGATTTTCAGACTCTGTAGCTCTGATCATGGCCTCCTCACTTGGCTTCTTCTGCATTTACTTCTCTTGTACACCTCACCCCCCGCCACCGCACAGGTCCCAAATACGGTTACACCTCCGCCACCTGACCCACTTTCGGGGCTCAAATTCGACAAATCCATGGCCATCATCATGGTCATCCTTGTTATTGTCTTCTTCATCTTGGGCTTTCTTTCCGTCTACACTCGCCAATGTGCTGAGCAGCGAATTAGAGAAAGATTGGGCCTCACAATTCCGATCAGTGGCAGTGGGCGGCGATTGCGTGGCCTCGACCCTGAGATCATTGATAGCTTTCCGACTTTCGTGTATTCCACAGTGAAGGGGCTCAAGATTGGGAGGGGCACGCTGGAATGCGCCGTCTGCTTAAACGAGTTTCAAGACGACGAAATGCTGCGTTTGATTCCCAAATGCAACCATGTGTTTCATCCTCATTGTATCGACATTTGGTTGGTCTCTCACTCCACCTGCCCGGTTTGCCGGGCCAACCTCGTTCCAACACCGGGTGAGGTGTCCTTGGTTGCAATTCAGATTCCAGATCCTGGAGACGAAGGTGATGTACCCGAACAAAGGCCCGGTTTTGAGGACAATCCGAACCGGGAGACAATTCGGGCCGATGATAATCAGAGCAGAGTAGCAGAATCCCCAAAGTTGAGCTTACTTAATCGGAGTCCAACAACGAATCAGAACGTTCCACAGAGATCAAGGTCAACGGGATTTCGAATTGGAATTGGCAACTTCTTTCCACGGTCTCACTCGACCGGTCACTCGCTGGTTCAACCCGGGGAGAATTGTGAAAGATTCACTCTAAGATTACCGGAGGAGGTACGGAACCAGCTATTGAATTCGACGCTAAGTCGTTCGAACAGTTGCGTAACGTTCACGAGAATGAGCAGCGAGAGGAGGGGTTACAGGACAAGAAGCGTGGGCAGCGGACGCGGTGCGAGTGGGAGGAGCAATTTACAGTACGAACGGTTCGGTGGGGAGGGGCGATCGGAGCGGTGGGGGTTCAGACTTTTCAGTAGGAACGGTTCAGCGAGGTCGGGTAAGGGGTCGACGGGGGAAGGCTCGGCGGTGGCTATGGACAACGTGGGGGAACGATCCACTGATCGGTTATGTCCAGCAGCTAGAAGGGAGGATCAGACCCATTAAAATTTAGTTTCAGAATTCACAACCGAGGTTTTATTCATTGTGCATACTCGATACTTTCATACAATTACCACAATTTTTTATTTCAACATTTTTATTTTGATATTTATTTGTTATTTGTGTTAGATTGAAACTGGGAGGATATGCGATTACTGAGGACACCATTTTGTAAAGGGAAATGATTTACGTTTTCAATTACGATTATTACGTGTCTGAAGATAAGATGAAAAATAAAAATTAAAAAAAATTAACTTAATTTTAAATATTATTACGTTAAAAACTTTGATACATAACCATAACATCCCTCTTTTGTAAATCATATGAAATTGATTGTGTAACAACACTACTTTTATTTTTTTTTTTCTTCTTTTTGATTCCCAACTAGTTTATTTTTCATTTGATCTAATGGAAAAAAAAAAAAAAAACAGTTTGCTTTTGCTACTTTTTATATAAAATATTAGTTAACATTATATAAATATTATTTAGAAATAAGTTTTAAAAAGGCACGTGTGCATATTTTTGGATACGCATGACATGAGGTATATAATGAAAGAAAAAAAAAATGAAATGCGTTGTTTATTTTTTCTTATTTTCTCGCAAATACCAAAAGGATGCGTAAATTTAAAATTTCTGTTCCGCATATCTTTTTGTTAAATATTTTGATTGATTTTCCTTTTTTTTTTAGATTCTTTATACTGATTTGAGCCCTTGGCTCCTTAACTTTCTCCTCACCAAGAAGCCAAAAGGGGAACCGGCTAGGAGATATTTTGTGTGACTTTGTTGTAATTTGTAAGAGATATTCTTATGTGTTATTGTCAAGGGGGTATTTTTCTACAAAACAATGATTGGGCCATTTATTCTGAATCAATTATAGGTGTAGGCAATGATTATTATTTTTGCGAAAATATTGTTTTCTATATATACGCAAACAAATCTGTAATTGATAAATAGTTTACACTAAAATCAGCGTCGAACTTGATATGCTATGACCTACAAATCAATTTGAGTGGGAACAAGGAAAGCAGCAAGGCAAGACAAGTGGATGATCCACAGATTTGTTTGGTAGAATGGATGAACAAAATATGCCATTTACTATTTTTATTGAGCCAAGACTCAACTGAAACCTACTTCCGAAAAGTCGTATTGTTGTTGACAATGGGAGTTGGACCCGAGGACAAAATCAAGCCTATGAAGAAGTTAGGCCTAGTTCACAACTGAATCATTACAAGTGCAAGGCCGAAGATTGATGTAACTATTGGTACCTTGTAACAAGCGTGCCACAACTTGAGTGGCAAAACCATAACTATAACCCCGTAAGGAAGGCCGATTCCACAAGATTTAGCTGAATTTGGATTATTTATTTTTATTTTATTTTCATGTCAAGTGTCTCTATATCATTATTTGATTCTTTGTTTTTACTTTTGATTTTAGTAATTTTTGTCGATCATTTTTTAGTTTATATTTAAATATATTTTATAAATTTCATTTATTTTTTAATTAATTGTTTCTTTTCTTAATTTTATGTCGTCACTTTCGTCTTGTAAATCTCTATAGAAACAGATAATTTCTATGCAACCTTTGTTTATAAATACACTCCCTACTCTTTGAAACATCATATTTTCATGATTTCATCCCTCTTTTTCACTGTACTTCTTTAAGTATATTCTGTTATTAGTCATTTTTATTATTGCACAGGCTCGTTACTATTGTCTTTATTATTATCTTTCCTATTTAATTACCAATTTTCCCTTTAATCCCTTGTTTCAAATCTAACATATTATAATTCACTTTATATGCATGATAATATACCTTTGGCTAATTTGATAAATTTAGATACATAATTTATTAGTTAATAACACTATCAACTATAATATCACTAATCCCAAGCTTTCCATCACTAAACACTAACCTACTCACAATATGTCTCACTTTATAAAATTTTTTAATGATATTTTTAGAGATGTGCAATAGATTAGGTCAATATAAAAAAAAAAATTAATCAATTGTGTTAAGTAATTTTCACCCAAATTCAACTAAATATACATGAGTCGATTTCAAAACCATCGAATTGATCCGTATGTTTTGTGCAAAAGAATGGAGATAATTTTTGTTGGCTTAGACTCATGTGCACATCCCTAAATATACCTAATCCCAGATGACATGCTGGCTGGCTTCCTGTTGTAGCATGCTTCCACAGAACACATTCATTTTCTTTGTCTAATAAGAACTGATATACATATACACCTTAAAACCATATTTTTGCTGCAACTAATAAAAAAAAAAGAGTTCAATTCTTTGACTCACTTTTCTTTTTTCTTAATTGTAAGCAAAACATGACTATGAAAATGTGAATTTATTTTTTTCCTTGTCTAACTACCGTCCCTTGACTTTACAGCCCCAACTGCGAGAGATTGCTGTTCGCCTATATTAGACATTAAATACAAACCAAATAGGCCTAACATGGCTTCATTGATTAGAGGCTTAAAGCTTTAAAAAAACGTGGAATGCATTCAGATTGTGTTATTTATTTATTCCGCAGTTAATTTGAGCACATTTTTATCCACGTTTTCATTCTTGATTTAGTATTTCTGCAATCATTACAAAAAGGATTTCATCGACTGCAGTACCTGATATATTCTTACTCTATGGTTAATTAAGGAAGAATATATTATATTCCAGCACATTGATATTGCTTGGCGCACTAACAGTTGTTTGAGAAGGGTGCACCGCAAATATTGGATTATCTACGACAGCGTGACTGGAGTATCGTAACAATGGTTGGTTTGATTTGATTACAGAACGGTGAAGTTTGCAAAATTCAACACGTTCATTGGTGGTTGTCTAAACGTAAATCATTGTGTTTTTTGTTTACTTTTTGACTAACCTTTTTCATCTGGTAAAATTAAGGTCTTATCATTCTTACCATGAATAAAGGATTTACAACAAAAACCGTTGCGCCTTTAACCAAAGACATTGACTAAGTTCATGTTCTTACCATTGCCTTTTGTTGTTTTTGTTCTTGTTGATGTACGTGTTTGCATCCAAGGTGAATTGAAGGACCAAAAATTGACATCGGAGTTTTACACAGACTAACTTGAGTGTCTCCGCAGAACGAATAACTCACTGTCGGAGCTTTTGTGGAGACTTGAAACTGTGATTGTCCTAAACAATTGCATATCTATGGCTATCATATATCGTTAGCTACCTAGGTCAAGGCCAGCGTAGTTAAATGTATGCACATTGGGCATCCGCATTTAGTATGTTATGAAAGAAGAAATGTGAAATGTTATTTCAAAAAAAAAAAGAAAAAAGTGTGAAATGCACCGTTCTACACTATTTCTTTTAGAGTGTAACAAATTCAGACACACCAATGCATATATGTATAATTGTTTTCATCATAGCCATTGTGGTTTAGCTTTTCAATTTTTACGGATTCTTTTCAATTCAAACAAGTAATATTTTTACATAATTTTGATTATAATATTTTCAATTAATTATATAAAAATTTTTAGATAACGTGAATTCTGTGTAATATAATTTGAGATTCATTCCATCCAAATTTTTATATAATTATATAAAAATAATATATCTAAAATTATATTATAGGATTATCGTGTTACTCTTTCAATTCTTATTTGGCAATTCCTCTCTCCTACATGTCCTAACGGCCCCAAGGTACGTGGGCGTGTCTTCCTCTGTTTAAGTTGTGTCGCTGTTCTTGCATCATTATCGTTTCTCCAATGAATACACATCTCATGTTTCAGCTTCATCTAACGTAGGCCACTAGCCCGTGTCAACACCCTAATCACCTATCTTCCTTTACAATTTTTTGCTTATATAAACCCACCACCACCTTGGAGAATACAGAACAAGTGAACAGCCAAACATAATACTCCATACCAAGTCACCGGTTCTACTTCTACCTTCCTTACAACTTTGCTCCACTATCTGTACTAGTACTTAATTCTTTTGCCCAAACCCCGAGAACAGAACAGAACCCTCAGGTCAAGACTAAGTAAGAAAAGATGCTCAGCGTTAAAAGGCTTGCTGAATCCGATTGTCTGATGAGGTCCATTCCCTCCAGATATGTGTGCCCTAAAAATCCCGAGGAGTATATTTCTTCTGAAACTGAGATTGATATTCCGACCATTGATTTTACCCAGCTGACGTCCGCTAATGCAAACGAGCGGTCCAAAGCAATCCGACAACTTGGTGATGCCTGCCGCGACTGGGGATTTTTTATGGTACAAAAATTTATTACAATAACTTGTCATAGAGAGTTGATTTGTTCAAAGTATTAATTTGTGGAAAAACTTCAAAACTTTTATACATAGCATTGAGTTATGCGTTTTGTTGTCTCTTTGTGCTGGTGGAACTGCTAGCTGATAAACCATGGGGTGTCGGAGACACTAAGGGATGACCTGGTTAGATCAAGCCAAAGGTTTTTTGATTTGACAGAGGAGGAGAAAGGAGAATACGGAGGAGGGCAGCTGTTTGATCCAATCAGATGTGGGACAAGTTTCAACGTCAGGGTTGATAAGACTCTGTTCTGGAGAGATTATCTCAAACTTCATGTTCATCCTCACTTTCATGCTCCCACTAAGCCCCCAGGTTTCAGGTACCGTTCTTCCTTATTACCTATTCTTCATTCTTTTGCCCTTCCTATCAAACTGTTGTAAATGTAACATTACGCATGGTCTGCAGAATCTGCTTCAATTTGTTTTACTTTTATGAGATGCTCTTCTCAACTTAATTATATAGATATATTGTTTGCCCCGACCATACACATAACATGCACATGAGATGGGTTATTTATGCGTCTTGTTATTTAAAAAAAAAAAATTATAAAATTTTCATTAAAAATTTATAAAATTAATAAGTATTTAGTATAAAAAATTTTATGAGAGTTTGTTTGTCTACATATTAATCAGAAATTGTATTCTCATTAAAATTAATTCATTAAATTTTAATAAAATTTAGACTTGTTAGGTGTTAATATATGAAATTTAATAAATTTAATTAATTAAATGTAAAAAATTTTGAGATTGTGTCTGTGAGAATAAATACACAAATGTAAAACCCTGGTATTAGGTAACGTCAGCCATCCATTAGGAGTCCAAGAGTAAAGTGGCAAAAATAGAAAGAGATCCGAATGGAAGCGATGGGTCCAATTCTTTACAAGCAAGCGCTTATTGTGTATGTTGTTTTTTTTTTGGTGAATATTGTGTATGTTGTTTGTAATCTTACGCTTCCAATTATATCGTACTCATGGGAAGTTTCGAAAACAGAAGGGAGCAGGTTTCAGCTGAGTTCCTTAGCCGTTACGTGGAGTAATGATTCCTATAAGTATTAATACTGAACATTGATTGCAAATATTTTGATATTCTCTCTTTAGTATTCATCTCTTATAAAAAAAATTTTAGTTTAGATGCTTTTCCATGTACACGAAGCATTTTTTCGTTACATGCATCTTATCTTTTAAAAAAAGATATTTTTATAGTATTTTTGTTTTATAATTTTTATAATTAAATAATATTAGGTATTAATTTATTAAATTTAAAATCTAATAAAATAACAATATATACATTAATTTTATACACAATTTATGTATTTAAATAAATTTTTTATATTTTATTTCTCTTATAAAATTATTCGAGAGAGTGTATCTCTCCATAATAAGAATAAGGGTTTTCAATCAATAAGGCAAAGTACTTTATGTAATAAAGAGAAAAGAAAATTTAATAAGAAAAAAATAATTAAAAATTTATTATTCATATATTAAATTATAACAATAAAAAATAAATCATGAAATTAAAAAAAAAATCAAATCTCCACCAATAAAAAACATTTCCCATCTTTTAGGTTATGGGCTTAATCTTTAGACTAAAATTCCATGTCCACCATTCATCGTCAGGGCTTATTTGTAAATAGGACGGTTATTGTGCTTTTGCATGTTGTCAAATATGATTACAATTCGCTTTTAATTGTAGAAGGTGATTTTGTTATAAAAAAAAAAAAATAGTGGGAGCTGATTTTAGGAAAAAGTGAAAAAAATTATTTTATTTTCTCCATTTTATCCAAAAAGTTTTCTTCCGACAAATTATTATAAACAATTCTTATTCGAATATTGCTATTTTTATAGAACAATTTTTATACAAAACTGTAAAAAAAAAAAAAAAGATAGTTCATAAATTTAGATTTTTAATTTTTTTAATTTTAATATTTTTATAATTTAATAAATAATTTTTTTATTTTTTATTTTTATATTTATATTTATCTTTACCTTTACGAATCCCGATCCGACAGCTCACATGTCAGTCATATTTTTTGCTATAATTTTGTGCAAAAATTTTTCATGTGCCGTGCATTTCCCATTTTGTTTTGTCAAATTGTGCGGTCAGCCTTGCCATGAAATCGAAAGAACAAAATTCATCACAAATAACCAAATTTGTGTCCCTCCACACAATGCTTCCTTCTGTTTGACCCAAACTTACAATCGTCCCAAGGAACCAGCCTCAACTGGGCCACATCTGCCTGCCCGTCGCCCTTTCTCGCTTCTACGTTAAATCGTATCGCCCCACAATAATGTCACTACCGCATAAGATTTTTTTTCATTTATTTTGCTGTTACAATAAAAGATTTTATTAACACTTAGCTGCATTTTCCTAGTGGAGCTTGTTAATTAATTAAAAGCGCTGTTAAGTTAAATGTATATGTATTAAATGAACACATTTTATGCATTTTAAGAGAAACAAAATATAAAATGGCACGTATTATATCATACGCCTTTTACAACGTATAAAATGTGAACGCCTAATCATGTGTGTGGCTTTTTTTCATTAATCAATTGAAGCTGAAGTCACCAGGTTAAGATTGAAGGAGATTGAAATTGAAATGCTTTGTCCAAATTTCAATAATTACTTGCTTGAAATGCCTAAAGGATTCGTACTTGCTTAATAAATCATCAACACCAAAACATGTGGTGGATCTTCATCATCACCCTCTACACCTTGCAAATCCAAGAATTATACGTGTCAACATATTTAACTGCTCTGCATTGGTCCACAGCGATGTCTTACTGTTTTCATACAATTCGTCCTCAGGCCTCGTTGGCCATTATATGAAGCCACCGAAGGAGTAAAGTCATGTCGCCCTTTTTATGTTTGCAGTGAAATCTTGGAAGAATACTGCAAAAGAAGCAGGGAAGTGACTGGGGAGTTGCTAAAGGGGATATCCAAAAGCTTGGGCCTACAAGAGAACGACATACGCAACACCATGAACTTAGAATCCGGCTCCCAATTGCTTGTGATCAACTTTTACCCACCTTGTCCGAAGCCCGAGCTTGCTATGGGCCTTCCGCCACACACAGACCATGGCCTTTTGACCCTCCTCATGCAGAACCAGCTTGGTGGACTCCAAATCCAACATAATGGAAAATGGGTTCCTGTCAATCCCATACCCAACTCATTTCTCATCAACATTGGGGATCACATGGAGGTAAAATCTTCTATTTCATATAATTTTTATTTAATAAAATTTAAATCATTTTATAAACTAAAATGTTAGATCTAATTGATTTAAAGGCTTACAAGTGTGAGCATTAAATAAAAATTATATTGTCGGAATAGCTTTTTCTCAAATCGTTATGTTTTAGCTTTTTGCTCAATCCCACAACCCCACTAAAATGGTTCGAATTCATTAGCTTTGATATTATGTAATTTTGGCGAATTTATTTCTCTATATATCTCAATTTTTTTTTATGAGTCACATCTTTTCACCTTTAAAAATAAAAAAAGAAATTTGTTGGTCTAATATGTATGAATTTTGTGTTCAGATATTGACTAACGGTAAATACAAGAGCGTGGTTCATCGAGCTTCGGTTAACAACAAAGCAGCAAGAATTTCGATAGGCACAGCCCATGGGCCACCGCTTGAGACCATCGTCAACCCCATGCCTGAGCTAATTAGCGAGGCTAATCCCCCTGCATATCGTGGCATCAAATATAGGGACTACTTGCAGCTTCAGCAAAGCCATCAACTGGACAGAAATTCCTGCTTGGATCGAATACGCATTTGAATAGAAACAGCAATTTTCGTTTAGCGTCCTTCCATTTCTTGTAACCTATCTTCGTGTTTCGTTGTTTCGTTTTAAAGTGATCCTTGGTATCGAAATGCAATTTGGAATTGTCTAGTTGGAAAAACAGGCAAAGTTTTTGCTCAAACTGGCCCTTGAAAATTATGACCGTTCAATACAATCGACTTCAAATAATTACGGTTGCTTGCCGGCGTTAACAAGAGCATCTAAAGGCAAAGAAGCTTACAATGGACCTACCAACCACTTCAGTTATGGTTTCTACTTTCTAGTTCTTGATTTTAGATTCAAATTATTTTAGTCTTCGACTTTGTTTTGTACCCAAAAAAATGGGCCTTAAGAACTTCATTGCCTTGCCCTTTATAGTCATACTCGTCATCCTCCTCTAGGTTAGTTACATTCCTTGTGCTATGGCCAAACAAAAGAGGCTAAGAAATCTCGTTTATAGTCTTGAAGACAAAGCCTCAGTAATCGCCGCAACTCTTCAATTAAACGCCAGCTCACGTCCTCCGAGTCACAACTCACAGCCTCTCAGCTCCTCCGTCCGAGTCCCGCATCTCCGCCGTCCTCTCCGTTGGCCACGGTTCACACCTCTTGCCGCGTGCCTGCATAAATGCACTCATAGACCATCTTCACCAGACGCGAAGTGCCACGGTTGCACTGAAACGCCTTTTCCCAGTACACAACGTCATTATCAGAGGACCCTTCACTTTCCGCGACCTCTTGTTCTATTACCCCTCCTATGGTGGCCACAATTTCCTCAGTTTGTCCACCTTCCGTGATGACTCAGACATTGAATCTTTGGAATTGATCTTGTGGATTCGATGGTATGCAGGGGTTTTAGAACAGTATAACAATTTCGAGGATTTTGGGATATTATCTGAGCTCGTCTTCAAGCGAGGATAGTAATAATGGTACACAAGAAGAAAGAAAGCATTTGAGAGTGTCTAATTCGGATTTGTTGTACAAAATAGAAGCTCTCGGGGGCCTTTGTTGAGCAAATTGGTCGCATGCCTGACTCTTTGCACCTTCAGAAGAATGAGCTGCTTTATGAAGCGGTGAGATTGGTTAGTGAAGAAGATTACAGAAGTGTTCAACCTGAGATTTTTTTTGCGTGCTGAAGAAATTGGAAATAGAATGGAGGATTTGTACGTGGGCGAGTGCTGGGTTATTTTGTGAAATATATTTTTTCTTTTGAATTTCTCCACAAGCATAAGGTTCATTGAGTTGTAAACTGTATTTCCTTTTTGAAAAGAATGTCTCTAAGACTTGAATCTATGCTCATTAGCACAAAGTCCTTTTGAGGTATAGTCAACTTCCATTAAGCCAACATTTTGTGGTATTATATGAGATATATTCAATCCAGAAGTAAAACTAAGAAGTCTTAAGAACTTTTAATGAGATTGGGTCTCTATCTCAATACTTATAAGACAATAAACCATAACATGTACCATTAATAGAGCAAGTACACAAAGCATATATAAATATTTATAATTAAACATGCTAATAGATAATAAATCAATGACATAATATCATGCTCAAAATAATAAGATTCATAAGTAGTGCATAACACTTCCACTAAGTATATTAGAATTTGAAAGAATTTTTTGTAACCATAGTCATAGCTAGCAACTTTGTGCTTTAAGTGTGGAAAGATGTCTTCTGACCACAATACTGATTGCGTACAAGTGATCACTTGACATAATACATATATGATGCTCCAAATTCGTGGCTAAACAAAATCAAAACTAATATATCCGTATACTTAAGAAATGCTATATACATTTTTTCTCTATATAATTAAGAATGCACGATGTTTATATGTTAGCATGGTGTGGGATAAAAAAACACAATTTATATCAACATTGTGCATTGCTTCTGTTAAAACAAAAGGGCATATAACATTTCTCTTATAATTTTATTCATGTTACTATGTAGGAAATAATATATAAGTTGGATTTGGTTTACAAATTACAAAGTGATGATGAGTTGTATCCATCTATATATGATTAAGCCCTTAATTAGCCTTGGAGTACCTGTTGGAGGTAGTGCTCCTGAATTGCCCTGTGCTGTTTCTACGGCCACTTGCTGTCATCAGCATAAGGAGTTTGTAATAACAACAAACGACGAGTTTGAAAGGGCAAATTAACCACGCAATGTGCCTTCGTGCTGTTCATTCTTCTGTGTCTTGTAAAGAACAAGAATGGTTAATTGGAATCATAACTTGGGTAGCAAATCGTCAAACTCCTTTAGCTGAATCTGCTATAATTAGGAGGCCTCTAATTGGCTACTGGCGTCAGGACTTGACCACTTGTTTACACGCAACCTGGCTTTCTCAGCCTGAACATGGTCGCACCAGCGAAATTAGTCTATAGTAAAATACGATACTTGCCAACTTTACTTTGTTGGTGCTATCAATGAGATTGAGTTTGTGTTGAACTCTACCTCCTTTTTCCAATCGCATCGTGCTGTGATTATGATCAATATCACTGTTTGGATTGCGGTGCCACCAAAGATCATCCCACCCCAGATGCCCTGCATGCCACGTGCATCACGCTCATTATCATTAACACTTCCAAATTTTCACGTAATTAGGTTAGTCCAACTCAACTCACTTCGTTTATTTGAAAAAATGACTAAGCAATTATCAGTAGTCAGCCAAGTTGGAAACCTGTACATACCGTCACACCAAGGTTGAATACCCATCCCATCACAATTCCGAGTGGGAGCCCAACAATGTAGTAGCACCCTATATTTATGTATGCTACCGAGGCTTGCCATCCCGAACCAACAGCCACTCCTACGTATCATATTGAACACAATCATCCTTCAATGACGTACAATTTAAAGCATTAAATTCATTGATCCTACATAAAAATCTGGTAGCTCACTTTGTTTTAGATAATTGACCAATTAATCTAGTATTATATATGTCACCGTCAATCTTTTTACGTGTGTTTCGATGTTTCTTTAACAAATTCATTATATATATATATATATATATATATATATTGGTGGAATTAATTTTGGAGGAGATACTGACCAGACAAAACGGGTTGAACACTGTTGAGTAGAATTGTGACGGCTAAGAGAATTGCCATATTATTAACGGCTTCAAGGACATCAGAGCTGGAGGTGAAGATGTATGCAAACTGGTCGTGGAATATCATTATGATTGCGCAAAAGAATACCCCGATCACCGTTGATTCTGCCACGGATACTTCCGTTGCAAATTTTGCTGCCTTACCATTTCCAGCTCCTAGCTCATTGGCCACCCGTACTCTGTGGACCCCAATCAAAATTACTTGATTAATTCAGTCAATCATGCAGAAAGTCAAAAGAAGATACATAAAGCTACAGAAGCAATCTAATTACGATATGGTACTTGATTCGTTTATACCTAGCCCACTATCTAAATTAGCAGTTTTTCTTGTTCTTTTTCTGCTACTGGCTCTTAAGGTTTAACTAAAGCCGGTTTGCACCTCCAGACCGCTGGACAGTCACCGTGCAGCACGACATAACATAACTCGTAGACAGTGGACACTGGACACACAGCAGCTAGGGACAAAACAGTAACCGTTCTTCTGACACTCAATGCCAAAGCTCATGGTCATGGGAGGAATCCAGGGATCTTAGAGCGTTCGGCCACACGTGGAAGTTTCTTTTATGTTTTTCTATGCATATCAGCCAAGCTAAGTGAGCGAGAGCTTTACACAGCTTGGCTGATGCCAAGTATTAATTTTTGCATGCATTTTTGTCTACACATTCTTCATGGTAAACAAAATTAAGTTATATAGAAAACATGTTAGATAATTGCATGATTTGAGAAGTTTAAAACTCCCTTTCCACCAAAAAAAAGGAGAATTCCAAAACTCTCAAGACTTTAAGGAAGGTGAGAATACATGTCCCTCGTATTAACGACGTGAGTAAATAATTTTGATAAGTGTTTCACTTTCCAATTTTATGTTTTAGTTGAAATTAAGCTTTCTCCACCTTAATTTGATGGATATCAACCAGAGGCGTGCTTTGCTAAGACTCTCCATTTCAATTTTTATGTTCCATCTCCTTTTTACTTTTTGTTAATTGGTAATTTAGAAACTATATATGGTTTTCATTTTAGTGTGGGCCCAACTAATTGTTTATGCGAAGAAAATTCTACATGGACCGCAACTCCGTTTGCAAAATAATTGACAAAAAAAAGGAAAGAGGAATAGATGTGTTACCCGGCACCGGCGAAAAAAGCCAGAGGAATCATCATTTCCCACCCATTGATAGTCATGCTGCAAAATCAAATCCAAACACAGATGCAGGGTACGTAATTAGTAACAAAATGCTGATTAAAGATATCGAATAACGGGTAATCAATTAGGTACAAAATTAATTACCAGATTGATAAGGCATCTACGGCAATAGTGGCATTCTTCAAATGCCCTGTCATCAATATCAAGATCCTATAGTACCAGTTCTCCAAGCTGCACAATGTTAATTCACCCTTAGAAATAAATTTAAACTAATGTAGTAAGACGATAAATTAACACAGAGTATACCAGAGCATGACCCCGGAAGCAGCAGAAAGCTTGAGAAATTCCCAGAGTCCAGAAAAGGCTTGTATCGAGAAACCAGTCCAAGTTGAAGGGCAGCCACCGCACACCATGTAAGCATACATGCCCAACACTAACACCCACCACGAGATGTCCAAAGCAATAGCAGCACCCACAACCCCAAAATCCCAAACATAAATGAGGAGCCAGCTTAAGAGGACATTTATTAGTAAACCCAGCAGCGAAACCCAAGCTATGACGAAGGTCTTGAGCTGACTCTGCAGGAACCTTTGCAGAGGGAACTGAAATGCGAAACTGAAGTGAAGGGGTATAAGCCAGAGAGCCACAACCCCGGACTCCTCTGCCACGTCGTCTGGCTGTCCTAACAGCTTGAGAATCGGAGTGGCAAATACGTAGAAAGGCAACAACAGGAAACAACATAGGAACAGAACTATCCAAGACCGTTGCACGTATACACCCAGCATGTGATACCGCTTTGCCCCAAACGCTTGCCCGCATAATGTCTCCAACGCACTTGCCATTCCCAACTGGTAATGGCCCATATTTAGCCAAACAAATAAAAAGATGAAAATTAAATAAACGAGGTAGAAAAAAATTATTTTGTAAAAAAAAAATGGAATAACTTTCTATATGTAATTAATATGGACAATCTATACAAGGAGGCCGAAGTTAAAGCCAACGATGACAGTGTTAGCGATTGAAATGGCGGCGAGCTCAACATCTCCAAGGTGACCAGCGAAGGCTTGGGTAACGACGTTCATGGTGAATGTCGCCACGCGGCTGAAGATAGAAGGCCCCACGATGAGCCATAGCTTCTTCGTTTCAATCCATAGCTTGGTCGAGAATTTCTCCTTTTCCTGACCTTGATCGTTAATAGCAACCTCTTTTGGCAAGAGAGACAGGCTGAGGTTGTCATGTTCGTCCCCGCTGTTGCTCTCCATCTGTCGATCGGAATTAATTTAGAAGCAAGAATGCTGTAAAAAGCTGGAATGGTTATGTGTGTGACGTCGTTTCAGTCATGTATGAAAACGGCAGCACTGAACGGGAACAACAGACATATATACCCCACTCTAAATTTGCTTCTTCCTCCGGTTTGAGGTTGTGGCCGCCTTCTGATTTCTCCTTTCCAAGCTGAACCAGTTTGGCTGCTCCATCGAAATAACCTCACAAAAAGCAACTGACACCTGGTCAATTTTAGACTGATGCCACGTGGTTAAATGTATGCCTTTCCCGACAATTAAAAAGAGAATAGTAAAATCAAAGTTTGATTTTGTTCTTTTTATACTTAATTGTACCGTTTATATACTTTTAAGTACGTATGTGTAACTTTTGTCCAATTTTAAAGGGCACACGGGCACCTCCAAACCACTTTCCTGTGTGTGCCAGCATCGGCAATCGAGAATGAGTTTGAGTGAAAACATAATTTGAAATTGCTAACATGGATAGAAACCTTTTCAACATAAAAATTAAAAAAACATGCAGTGTTTATTGGTTTAAATTTGAGTGCGTATTGAATATGGAAAGAAATTAGAGATCTTAGTGAATTTTCGGTTTGTAAAATTTAGATTTCAATTTTTTTTTCTTAACAGACGCTTTAAATAAACGATCAGTGGATAATATTGTAATTAACTTTCATTGGAGGTGTTAACTTTTTGATTAAGACTAACCATTTGAATGGGGAATTTATTTTGAGAATAAGGTCCCAACAGGCGTGACGCAGAAGCTTACACGTCACGTGTACTTTGGCAGCACTGGACATGGTAGTGTCGTTATCAGTACGTGAATTTGCCATTAAATTACACATGTAAGAAAGGGTAATGAAAGGGAACAACCTTGTCCGGTTGTTAGAGGGAATAAATTGAATGGTGGGTAGAGATAAGAGAGTAATGATAAGTCTATGTATTAATAAATTTATAATTATGTTTACGTTTCAAAAATATATTATTTTTATTTTATTTTTTTAAAATGTAAAAAAATTACAAATTTATTGACGTCGACTTATCATTATTTGAGATAAGATTAGATGTTGCGATTTTTGTATTTGCTATAGAAAAGCAAGATGGGGACATGATGCGAGTACATGCATGGCTGACTAATCGCTGTTGAGTAAAGTTTTTGCCCTGTTATATGTAAAATGATATAATGACTGTTAAATAGTTAGAATTTTTAAATATATTATTTTAAATTTAATTTAAATTATATATAAAAAGTTTATTACGAAAGATAAATTTTATTTTAATAATTTATATATTTTAAAAGAATTAGTCTTTCATTCTCAATTAAAGAATATCTTAAATTTAGTAAAAAAATAATATAATTATTATACATAAATAATATAAAAAGAAATAAATGAAAATGAAATAATTTCAAATTTTATTTGTATAAAATAAAATTTTAAATCTTTTAATTTTTTTCTTTTATTTTATTATTTTATTAAAATTTAATAAATAAAATTTATATTTTTCTCCCTATTTTTTAAAATTTTTTTTCTCTAACTTATTGCAAAGGATCCTAATCCGTGGAACAAACAGCTTCACATCACCAACGCACACGATAGCCTGGTCTGCCAGGTCCCTTCTGCCATCAAAATTGATACAGATAAATTATAGTTAAATATGATGGTCAACGTCAACACGGTAGCCACATGATAATAATAAATGTTCCTTTTTTTTTGGATGAGAAAGTGACGACGAATACAAGCGAACAAGAAACTAAAAGCAAGCCAACTAGCTTCAAAGTTGCTTTGCAAGTTGTGATTCGACATGTTTAATGCGGTGTCTTTAGACGCCGCTTTTATAGTTCTCAGAGGCTGACCCCATTGATAGGTAGGTTTGATTTTGTCGACTGGTATGAATGACTTTTATCAACCTCAGCCAATTTAGTAGAACTAAAGTCTAATAACGAAAAACTTGTTAATAAAAAGTAAAATAAAAAAATTTAACTTTAATGGTCTGACTCCCATTGTTGATTCGGATTTAAACTTTAAATTTTGAGTGTTTGCCACTCTTCTAATTATAAAAATATATATATACAACATCGCCAATAAAATAAGCATACAATAGAAAGTTAATATTCAAACTTTTATTGTGCCTTCTCCCAGCCGCAATAAATAAATATGACAGTCCATGTAGCGTGAATACGGTATCACCGAGAAAAGGACTCAAATTTATTACTTTTGGATCAATTAGTCTGAGCTTTTGTTTGGATAAATAAGTTTGAACTCTGAAGACAATACAACAATTTCTATAGCAATTTGAACTCAGAATTAAAAACAAAGACGGCATCTGCAAAGTTCATTGCCGGTGCTCCATTTTTTATTAATTCACCAACAAGCGTGAATCACGTTTCAAGATTGACTTGCAGAATAAATTATAGGAACCACGACTTTTGAAAAGTGGTCTGCTTCTGGCTCCATCCTCGTGCCATTGTGGGTTTCCGGGTCAAAGAGTTCAGATGACAGAACAGAAATATGCATTTTTCATCTGTCATCGGTTGGAAGCTGCTTCTTGAAAACAATCTGGGCTTTCAGTGCCTATGAATGACAAAGTAACCACATGGCTATTACAATATCTGGTGTCCTAGAAATGAAAACAACTATTCTTCAAGTGCTCATAAACTTACCTCTTTTTCCCAATCACGTCTCATGGTAATAACTGTCAAGATCAATGTTTGAATAATGGTTCCACTCATCATTCCAGTCCACATACCCTGGCACGTCAAGTAAGTAATTAAGGATAAAGCATGGCAAAGAAACCAAATGAGCACTGCATAAAGTACTGCCTCCATTCAACTCAGCACTCTCAAAATTTCCTACTTTTTCACCAAGGCTACCCAATTCACATCATCCACATCTAAAATGGCATGTTGAAGTTGAACAGATCCACCAGGATGAGGATTAAGTGATTTTCTATTTGAAAGTTACAGTGTACAAAAAGAGAGAGATAGAAACAGAATTAAAAAAGAGAAAAATTAATGAAAGAAAAAATTAAGATTTACAGATTTAAATATAAAGAGAAATAGAAAAAAAGTTATGAAAAAAAAAAAAAAATTAGATGATCCAAGTCCGATGCACTAACTAGAGGTACACTTACGATAATACCCCAAGATAGCAACCAGCCAAGGAAAACCCCAAGAGGAATTCCAACCAAGTAGTAACTGCCAATGTTTATATAAGCCACTAATGCTTGCCAACCAGATCCAACTGCTGCACCTGCAAAGTAACAAAACTCAGCATAAGAGAGATAATAGGCATTTTATCTCTTATAAATAAAACTGAGTGCTTATAGAGTGTACTGATCCTCACCTGAAAGAACTGGCTGAATGCAATTGAGAATAATGGTGAAAGCCAATAAGATTGCCAGCTTATTGACAATTCTGATAACAGATGAGCTTGATGTAAAGATCAAAGCAAGCTTTTCGTTAAAGGTGATAACGATCAACCAAAATATGAATCCCACCAGCAAAGTGTTCATAACTGATACCATAATTGAAAATTTAGCCCCTTTTGCATTGTCTGCACCAAGCTCGTTTGCTATACGCACCCTGAGTGGAAGCATGCAAAACATTTAATTAGAAGCAAAAAATCATTGGCTCTCTACTGAGCATAGTTGTTCTTTACAGTAAACACATGAATCAATTAATTTGATTTAACACCATGATGCACAATATTAAAGACATTAAAGTTTAATATTATTTGGTATCTTGCTGAAACTGTCAGACCGATCAACTGTTATTAAGCGACGGGAATTTACAGACCTCATAATACAAGTTCTTCTTATCAAAGAGATAAAATATATTATAAAATCATTCTCGAACCTTTACTTAAGAGTTTAAGCTTTTGGAATAGTTGGTTCCTTAACACTTTTAAGTCCAGCTAATGGCAGTGCCATAAAGAGAACAAAAGCATATAGTTTTCCAGTTTCTTTCCAACTAAGTTAATGTATTATGTCAAATCAAAATTTGAAAAGCTCCATGTAAACTTCAAGGATACAAGGTAAATTGCTGAGAAACAAAAAGAAATAAAACTTTCCAAAATTTTCTAAGATACTTCTAAATAACACTCAAAAACGTCCACATTTCTTTTAAATTATGATGTGGACCTTCGATCTATAATTTGCAAGTAGCTCCAAAATAATAAGGCAGTATTCAAGATGCTAATCTGGGAAGACCTTGGTCATTCCCATACCCTCGACATCAAATTCCTTGCTCACATTTCTCTAAAGGTAACCTCAAGCGGCTTATGGAAAAATAGAAAAACACAAACTTGAAAGTGCACAACAATATGACTTATGCTAGACTTGCTACTGCAAATTTATTAACTCAACAGAGGTTTTTTATATTGGAAGTTAAAGGACAGGTTTATTTATTAAGAACGCATGATTGATTCATGAGATGAGCAGCAGTCCCACCACTACTATACAAGAACACTTCTCTACTTGCTCCTGTAAATTTATAATTTAACAAGATACATATCAGCAACCGATTAGATAGCAATAACAAAATTAGACAAAACATGAACTAGACTACAAGCACAGCATCAAAGTACACTCCTGATTCCCCCTGCAGCACCGCCAGCATTTTAAATCATATAGTAGCATTTTCAATCATGTAGAAGGGGCATGAAACATTAAAGAAAACTTCAAGCACAAGATATCGTCAGTCTTTCTTATCAGAATAGAACAAGGGAGGTTACACATGGAGCCTCAGGCTGCTTTATCTGAACCTTCGAAGACTAGATGACAAAAGAAAGCTGCTCCTGGGGCTGCTTCTCCCAAGCCCAAACTTAATATTTGTTGCAACTCACTCGTCCCCCAAATTTACGGTAATTTTAACCTCATCCTATCAATTTTTCGATATAGTTGAAGACGTCTTCCATAATATCAATCAATAACACAGTACATTTTGAGTGAGAAAAATAGAGGATGACTCACAACCAGTGACATACCCAGTGGCAGCCAAAAATCCAAGTGGTATCATTGATTCCCAACCATAGATGGTTACACTGCCGAGTAAGAGCAAAATTCAGAAACGTCCGAACATGAAAGCAATCCACAGAACACATTCTTAGAAAGAAAGCTTAGGAATAGAAAGTTACCAGATGGAAAGAGCATCAATCGCCACCTCGGAGTTGTGCACATACCCTGACATTATAAGTAACAACCTGTAATAGAAGTTCTCTAACCTGCAACACATTCATTCCACTCCTATGTTCAGATGTTCTACGTATTAGACAGAGAAAGAGGGTAAATACTTACGCAAGCATCACCCCAGAAGCAACAGACAGTTTGAAGAATTCCCAAAGCCCATTTAATGCTTCAGCAGAAAACCCAGTCCACGATTGTGGGCACCCACCAAAAACAGTATAGACAAGTAGTCCCATGACTGACACCCACCATGAGAAATCCAGAGTAAGGGCAGTCCCAACAATTCCAACTTTCATTTTATAAACAAAAAACCAGCTCACTAATACATGGATCGCAAGAGCCCCCCCTGAAACCCAAGCTATGACGGCGGTCTTCAGCTGGCTTTGCAAGAACCTCTGCAATGTGAACTGAAATGGGAAGCTCAAGTGAAACGGGATCAACCAAATCGCCACCAGACCTGATTGCTCCGCCACGGCATCGGGTGTTCCGATGATTTTTAATATGGGTGTCAAAAAAATGAACATGGGCAGTAACAAAATTGAAGAGAGGAACAGAACTATCCAGGAACGTTGCATATAAACGCCCAACATGTGATACTGTTTGGCGCCGTAAGCTTGGCCACAAAGGGTCTCAAGCGCGCTTGCCATGCCGAGCTAGACAAAATCACCCGTCCCCAATTTCAGTTCAGCAAAGTGAAAAGGAGCATAATGTGGGTGAAATTCAGAACAACTCGAAGAATGATAACTAAAGGAAGGAGCTTTTACCAAGAAACCGAAACTGATGGAGATTATGACAGTGCAGGCTATAGAAATTGCAGCGAGGTCGAGATCACCGAGGTGGCCAGCGAATGATTGGGTAATAACAGTCATGGAGAACATAGCAAGGCGGCTGAAGATGGAAGGCCCTGCTATTTGCCATAGCTTCTTTGATTCCAAACACGTTCTTTGGATTATAGATCGAGGGTTTGAGTCTTGAAGTTGGTGCTGCTCTTCTGCGTCATGTGGCAACGTTGTCAGTAGCAGCGGATGCTCTTCTTCTCCGACCACCATACGTTTTTGCTTGGCTACGCTGAATGCAGTCAGCGTAGTTCACTTCAGCGGGAAAACATTCGACAGCAAAGCCGATCTGGATCCCTTGATTTTTTTTTTGTCTAAAAATTAAGAAACATCACTAAAATTAAAAATTACCAATCAAATCCCCACAAACTACATTAATTGTGGGAAGCATAATCTTCCACGAAAGGCGAAGTGTTTGGATGCCAATGTGTGCTTGGCGCTTACGATGTTGATTGTTGCCTTTTTTTTTAATTTATTTTTTTATTATAAGATCAGTACCAAAATAAAAAGAAATGTATGACAAAATTTAAATGAAAATAATACTTCTCTTTTTTTTTTAAAAAAAAAGGTTAATTTGTGAAAATATTTTTTACTTTTATTTAAATTTAATTTTATTTAAAATAATTTTTTTTAAAAAAATATATTTAATTTATATTAGTTAAATTTTATTTTTAAAAAATAAAAATAATAAAAATATATTTGATTTAAAGTTTAAAGTTTAAAATTTAAATTTTATGATTTAGAGTTTAGGTTAAGAGTTGAAAGTTTAGAGTTAAATATTAAAATTTAAAATTTGAAGTTTGAGATTTTGAGGTTTAGAATTGAAATTTTTAGGGTTTAAAATTTAAGGTTTTAAGTTTTGAGGTTTAGAATTTAGGTTTTGAAGGTTTTGAGTTCAAGATTTTGGATTTATGATTTAGAATTTAAAATTTTATGATTTAAGATTAGGATTAGAATGCGAGATTTGAGATTTTAAGATTTAAGATTTATAGATTTAAAATTTTGAAGTTTATAATTTTAATATTTAGAATTACGGGTTGAAGGTTTAGGGTTTAAACTTTTAAGATTCTAAGGTTTTATTGTTTATAGTTTTATCATTATGATTTGAGGTTTAAGTTCTAGGTTTTGGAGGTTTAAAATTTAGAATTTAGAATTTTGGGGTATAGAAATAAGGTTTAAAATTTTAGATTTTGAAGTTTATGTATTAATTTTAAATTTATCATTATATTTTTAATTTTTAAAATTTTATACAAAAAATATTGAAAATATCTTTTTAATATTTTCAAAATTTACTTTATTTTAAAAAATATTTTTATTTTTTACAAATAAATATATTTTCACTACTCTTTTTTTATTTTTATTAAAAATAAAAACAAAAAACGATTAAAGCACACGTCACCTAAGTTATAAGTTATAAAAATAATTAAAACAAAAAGTTCCAAAAGAAGAAAACTGTCTTGCTACTTTTATTAATAAAATTTTTATTATAAATAATTTAAATTATTAAATTTATTAAAATTTATTAATTAAGTTATAAAATTAAATAAAATTTATCAATATGAGTTATTATATGAAGTCGCCTCCTATAATTTCCTGGAAGTATAAAAATAATGCTGTTTTTAAATAAGGCTATTATACTTACACAAAAATTAAGAAAGTAATCCTAATGAAATTTATACAGTCCATATAAAATAACTGGCCTGTAGTTAACACTATTTTTTTAACAGTAAATAACATTACTCAGTTTATAGAAAGTGATTCACATAATAAAAAACAGAAACTATAGAGGTCATAGACTATTGTATGATTAGCTCACAAAGAAAAGATCAACTAAGAATCACCAAAAAAAAAAAAAAGGATTAAATAAGAAACCAGACATAATGGCATATACTGAATCTGTCATAAGACTTGTTTTTCTTTCATGCAAAAAACTTGTCATAAGAATTGTTAAAAGAAATAAGTATAACTTTACTTCTACTTTAAGTTATAAAAGTCAGATTTCTATACTTCTAATTTTATATCATGTCTACATTTTTTGGTATAAATTTTAAATTTAGTTAGATTTCATAATTTAGTATATAGATTTAATAAATTTAATAATATAAATTATATTATAAAAATTAAACAAAAATAAAATTATAAAAATAATAAAACTCTAAATAAATTTAATAGCAAAAATTTACTTTCTTTGAAAGATTATTTATATTCTATTTGAACGGTTTTTCCCTTTTGATTTTGGCAAAACATCCACACTATCATCACTTAAACTCTTCAAATTAAATTATTCTTCCTAGAGATGTCACTAATTACTAACTATTGTACTAGCATGTATGGGTGTGCACATATAGGTTTGGGTTGGATTAAAGAAAAAAATTAGTTGTATTGAAAAAAATTTAAATTTAAAAATTTTGAACCGAATCCGATTTAAAATATGTATAGATCAGGTTTTGATTAATTGAGTCTTGATCAAGTTATCAAGTTTATGTGTTTTGACTAGTCAACCTAAGTTTAATTAAAAAAAAATCTATTATTTATCAAAATATGGTTACATAAATCATAGGTTGAGTGAGTGTCTAAATAATTTGCATACCCTACAAGTGGCCACATTTTGGGTTGAGTTTAATTATCATTTTAACCTTTAGTCTTAGTCTCCTTAAAGAAAAAGTATAGACATTATCTGATTATGATTACGTAAGTATTTTTTAACATACTAAAATTAAAAGAAAAAACTATATGAGTCTAATTAATATGAAAAATGCTATTTTTATGTATTAAAATTTATAAAAATTTAAGTAAGAAAAAAAAAGAAAAGGGTTAACGGCCACTCACATATTTTTTTTATGCTAGTTTAATACAGAAGTTTTTTATTTTTATAAAATAAATTTTTTATGAATTTTAATGTATGAAAATAACATTTTCAATCAATTTATGGGTTGAATGAATTTGGTGGATGATTAAGACGTAGAATAACATTTTAGATTTTTCTGTTAACCATTTATGAATTTATCTTCTGTGCTGGCTTAAGCAAGCGAGTAGCAATGGGACTTCAAGAAGTCGATCGAGAAGCTTTCGTTTTCTTTCTTCAATTTCATATTCTGCACACTTGCGTGGGTCGTCTACAATTATGTGCACAATAGCATATTTGACCAGCTGGGAGCCCACATAGATCGAGAAAAATGGAACATTATGAGCATTTAGGATAATGAAAACAGACTTAACATTTCAAATTTGCAACTTGCATTCTGGTCTCCACATATCTGTCCCGATTCGTCTTTCATTTTTTATTTGGTCCTGAAGGTGCATGCATCTTACATTACTTTTATCAAAAGTAAAAGATAGAAAGCAACGAGAAAAATTGAAAAGAGGAAGAATGGGACAGGGTCATTAATTAATAATTGTATTGTACTTGCTAGGTAATTTCTAAAGGTGGCCAACTCTGACACGCATGCTTACTGCTCTCTATGCCATTGTGGAAGTAGCGTGCAAGTATGCCATAGAATTTATCATCACTGATTGACTTCAACCCTCTGAATCTGAAAGAGATAACCTTCTAATTAGCTGGGAAAGAGTACAAATTTAGTAAGGTTATAGATCAAAGAAGTAGGATTTCTTTTGGTTGTAGGGGGAGGGAGAAGGGAGAAGGGATCACCGCCATAAAATAGCATTAGATTGATTAAAAAAAAAAATAGACATGTGAGCTTGCAGCATGAATAATTTAACTTGACTTAATTGAATAATCACGAGCTTTGCAATTTGGGAGTGGTAGCCGGACGGTTACGCCAAGCACTTAAGATTCCAGCACATACCAACCAACTACTTATATTGTATGGCATACTTCTATGCATATCCCACATGCACTTTAAACAATAGGATTTGTGTTCTATTAGAAAATACAACATATTTTCACGAACTCGGAACAAGATCTTGATTAATTGGAATGAAAGTCCAATATTAAATTGATCAATGCAGCTTAATTAATTTACAAATTGACGATTATTGTTGCGTCTTTGAATTTAAGTATTAAAACTCCAGCTTGTACAAAGATAGCCCAGCTAGCCAATTCCTAGTTCTTCCATATTTATATACCACTTCAGATTGTAGTACTCCCTGTAGGTAGTGGCTACTCCATAGCAGTTTCAACTTTTTGACCATGAGTTACCGATACTACTCTCCTCCACCACCGCCTCCGTCTAACCCAACTCCTCCTCCTCCATCGCCACCGCCACCATGTAACCCACCTCCTCCTCCTCCTCCATCGCCACCGCCTCCATATAACCCAACTCCTTCTCCTCCTACTCCTTCAAACGGCCCCGTTCCGCCTCCAAATTCATCAATAACTGCACCGCCGCCACCAACACCAAATAATGGTCCGGCTCCAATAGTGCCACCCTCAGTTCAACCGCCAAAAGCATCTCCTCCACCACCAAATTCTGTATATCCGCCAACACCTACTCCTCAATCTCCATCACCACCACAGCCAAATGCACCACCACCAACACAAGGCCCTGCTAAACCACCAAAATCACCTCCGACACCTGGCCCTGCTACTCCTACGGAAGCTCCACCACCAAGAAGTTACGGGTTCCCACCCTCACCATCAAATAGTTCTGCTCCACCCCCAAAGCGGTCGCCATATACACCAAGCCCAGCTCCCGTACCCGGGGTTACTCCTGCTCCACCAACTAACGGGCATGGTGCACCACCGCCGTTTAAGGCGGTGCCACCACCTTCAGGAGGAGGACACAATCACACAGCGATAATCGCGGTATTCTCGTCTCTGGGGGGTGCTTTCTTCATTGCGTTCCTCTTAGTTGGTCTCATCTGCTTGGCCAAGAAGAAAAAGAAGCCGGTCCCAGCTGCGCCACCCGCAGCTGGTTATTCTTCTTATGAATCGGGTTACTCCGGCTCTGCTCCAACATCCAATTACTGATAAATATTATTTGTTAAGCATGCAAAGAATATGTTCCGCTGCATTTCGCTCCACAAGCCACAACTGCATCCTCGTTTCCAGCTTGCAACATTAAATTTGTGTTTCTCCATTTTAAGAAAAAAAAAAAAACTCCATGGGCATTGTCTTCATTATTGTTCGTAGTCAGAGATTTGAATGCATTTGGAAATTTGTGCTGTCCATTCAATTATTTATGTTGTGAAAATAAAACAAGCTGTGTTATTATCAGATGTCCATGTCGCAACAGTTTCAAAGTCGACTATAAGGCTTTGTCGTCGGTAATCTTCATTTTTCTCTGAGGTTTTTCTTATGTAAAACTATGTAAGATGACTTATATGCTACACATTTTAAATATTAAAACAGTTATATTGTTAAAACGATGAAATGTATGTGAGAAAGAAATATGTTTGTCGGTTTGGATTTCGACAAAGTTGTAATTGTCAATGATATTACGTATTTTGTTTGACTCGTTATTGGTTGTTTTATATATCTTTCCGATTAGCTAGAACTTAACAGTCAGAAATGGATGCTGGCAAGAGTATGTGGATTCTGAGAATATTTAATTTGATTTTTGGCTTCTTCATTGCTCAGCTGGCAATATATATATATATGCTCAATAAATTGTATCAAGCATGACGCACAAATGTATTTTAACGCGCTGAAGAAAGCAGCAAATAGCAAAAGCGCTAAGGGAAAATATACTCTGAATGAAGAATACTAAATGGTCACTAATTTTAAAAGAATAATCTACTTCCACGATAATTATGTTATATAATTCACACACCTACTTTTCATAGCTATTAATTGGATTTGAGTTTCATAGACACATTCAATCAATGGCTATAAGCTGTGTAGTGTGTGTGTTAATTATATAACAAAAGTGACTGTGAAGTCTGAAGTTATTTTTATTAAAAAGGGTATGCTGTTCATAACTTTCCTTGTAAAAGAGATTATTCTTTTATTTAAAAGGCAAATCATACCTTTAAAGAAATAAAAAAAAATTAGTTATGAAAGTAATACCACTCATTTTTTAAATAAATTGTTAAATATATTGAACCTATATAAATTTAATAAATATAATAATTTAAATTATTTTAATTAAATATTTAATAAAATTTAATTTATGAAAATAACTACTTGTTAGGGACTAACGAGACCGTGCTTCCTTGTATCGTGTGCTTCTTGATCTGGTCCATAACCCATTTGGTGGTCACAATAGGATAGAAAAGTTGAATTAAGTGTACAAAATGATATAAGCTCTTATTCTATTATATATTTGAGGAACATATTATTAAGTTATCTTATGTGATGTTTAAAGTTTAAAAAATATATATATGTAGACTCTTTTAATTTTAAATTATTTATAATTATATTTTTTAATTATTAAAAATATAAATATATATTTTTATTTATATACTTTAATATTATTTTATTTCAAAAGATTATAAGGTAACAGCTATATATGAGAGTATATGTCCTATATTACTAATTATGAAAAAATCACCACTGCAACTAAAGTTTGAACATTTATATTTAAAGAAAGGAAAGAATAAATAAAACACGATGTTAGAACTCTATTCATTGAATTACATTAACTTTATACTTATTTTTAATTTGAGTTCATCTAAGTAACTAATATAAAAAGTTATATATATTAGTAATTATATATAAATCACATAATTATTAATATTTAATGATAAATAAATAAAATTATGTATTTATATTATTTTTATAGTTAAAAAGATATATTTATATTATTTTAATAATTAAAAGAATTTATTTATTAATATTTATAATTAAGGAAATATACCTAAAAATAATTTTAAAAAAAATTAAAGAAGTATGTATATATTTTTTTCTTAAAATAAATGATATAACATTAGGATACTAAACTTGGGCCTTAGAACAAGTTGAAGTGGGCTTCAAGTTGTCTTGGGTCCATACCACCTGCCCACGAGGATAGATCTAGTACCAAAGCCTGGATTGGGGGGAGACTGAGATAACTGAAAGGGAAAGGAAGACCCTTTCAGGGCCCTCTTCGTCTCTCCCACTCGCCCAGGACCAGAGGATTGGTTAGTCTGGTGTCTTCCTCCAGTTTTTTCAGAGAAAGAGAAAAAGCAAGAGGTAGCTAATGAACCAAGGTAATAATTATATGCCAGCAAGAGTATAGCAGATTTGTGAGACTCAAATCAATGGAATGAAGTGGGATGGAAAATGTTTGGGATACAATGGTAAAAGAAAAGAAAACTGAAACGCACCGTTTTATTATTATTATTTTCAAGATGTAACATCAGTTTAAATTATCTACGAGGACTTAGTAGGATCACCTTCTTTCTGTGCAGTTTAGTTTAATATTGGAGATCAACTTTTTGCCTCATGAAATGTAAAGTTATGACGTTAATGGAGCGGTGTTCGTCTTGGTTACTTATTAGGGCCTGAGAGGGGACCATATATGAGCACTTCTATATTTATAAAATAAGACAGAAACATAGATCTACTACTATGTAAAACATATATAATCCATTGCAATTGTATGTTTCTATTTTGGTTATTAATAAATCATTTATGAATTTTATAAGAAAATTTAACAAACAATCTTATTTTTGCGAGAGCAATTATGTTTATATCATAAAAATAATGTATACATTAATTTTTTTTAATTAATGGCAGACATTTGCTTCAAGATTAGATAAGGTGTCTTATTTTCGCGTGTCTCGCTCTAATGACCCCACACACAATTCTTTCAACCTGTAACCTATACACATAATGTAATTATTTTTTTAGAAGATAACAACGAAATGAAAAAAGTATTCAATTTCCATTTATATTATCAACTTAGAAATGGGATCATTTTTAGTTGGGACGTGGCTTCTTAACTTAAATAACTTTTAACAAATAACAAGCATTTACTATTTATAATAAGACTCATTTTTTTTTAATTTATTTTTTAACAACCTTAAAACTTTTCTTATATTTCTCCTGACTTACCCAACATGACACATGCATCTTTGGCCCAATAAGTATAATTTGCATCAACTATCATTTTGATGTACGTAGACGCACACAGACAAGAGGGAGGGAGGCTTGTAGCAATCTACTGTCATGGTGGAAAGAGAAGTAGAAGAAAACAGAAACCATGAAGACAGCCCTTCTCATACTTAACTGCATCCTCCTATCTATAGGCACCACCGTTCTTGGGAGCAATGGGGTTTCTGTATTATCCAGTGACAGAAGGATCAGCCTTTATTTACAAGCAAAGAAGGGGGGTTGCTCTGGTGTTGTTCTTCGGGGCATTGTGTCCTACTTTATTGGTGAGATCAAAAAAGCCAAGAAAAAGAAAAGAAATCCCACCCAGAAACAGAGTTGCCTCAAACTCTTCTTAATATTCCATGATTTGCCTGTCAAAGTGGTTTGAATTTAAATTGTGAGTCAGTTCTGCCCCGGCTTGACTCGAAATATGGTCAAGGCAAAGCCCTGTGTTGTATTTGGAAGTTAGCACATATCGAGGAAGGGACTGTCTGCCTGTAAAATATCGATTCTTATGCCACCTGATAATGTTAATTTCAAGTTGTCTTTCTGTCATTCGATTACAAATTTACAGCCACTATCAATCTGATCTCTATCATTGTCTGTTGTCTTCCAAGTCGTCTTCGTTGTCACAGGCATAACTACCACTTTCGTTTTACGGTCTCTGAGACTGGCGTGTCAGTAGTTTAAATGAACCAGTTTCAATTGCAAGTGAACGTTTTTGAAGTTCTAAATGTTCTCTCTCCTCATCACTTGAGTTAGCTTAAGTGTTCTTGATGTTTCTGAACAAAAGATTTTATCTTCACGTTTTAGAGCTTTTATTTGTAAGGAAATAGGAAAGTACATGTTATTGTGCTACCCAGTTCTCCCTATTCTCATATCATCAACCTGAAGTATATTAGGAAATAGTAATTACAAGTAACAAAAGTAGCCAATCGCCTCTGGTTGGATCCCCAGTTCTCCCTGTTGTCATATTCTGCTAGTCGTATGTTGAAGCACATTGTATTATTGTGCCTGTTTGTTACTCAAAAATTAATTCCTACAATAAAAAGTGGCTGAGTCCTACCATTTTTTTAAAAATACTTCTTTCATTCTTTCTTTTGGGTAGGCTTGCATCTTTTATATATATATATATATATATATATATATATATATATATATATATTAATAATTCTATTCAAATTTCAAAATTAATTCTATTCACACCTAATTTAAACGGACAGTATAAACAATGTTAAGAATACGTTTTGTACATTAGTAACCTAGTTTTCCAAGCATCGATCTTGGACATATACATGAGTACAAGAAGTCAATATATAAGTTATATGAGCATTCAAGTTATAAAATCTACAATCATGAAAAAAAATACATATCCTGTGATTCATTTTTGGAATTCCTCCAAAAAAAAATATCATACTAGAAAATGAGATTCCTACTTATTTTGAGAGACATTACATGCTTGTAAATTGCTGAGATGAAGATGCCGAAGGAAAATGTTAAATAGCTAAGCTAACATAATAAGAATAACAGTATCTTTTCCCTCTACAGGTGAACCGAATCAGCATCCTGCAAAATATTTAGGATTTTACATTTTTAATCCGCGATCTTATCTGTTGATACTATGAAGAAAGATGACGTGCTAAGAATTGGGAATATTCTGAGATTGCCTGAAATCTAAAATCCATTCATTCAATCCAAAACAGATTTCAGTTGCTCTTCTCCACCTACACCTGCACAAAGTGTGTACGTAGCAAAGTTATCTGGCCTTTCAAATTGGAAAGCTAGTAACTACTAGTCTGGCTCTATCCCATAATGGATCCAGTTCAATCATCCAATCTCGCTAAATACCCAAATGTTTCAAAGCCCCAAAAGGAATGAATCCAACATGAAATGATTTTAATTTTAGAAATTTTTTCTTTTGGATTAATAGGCAAAGTGGTTATCCTATTTTGCTTGTTCTTTCACCTCAATTTCAATAGAAATTTTAAGTAATGAGAAGTTATACACAAACACATCAATATATCATTGGTAGACACACGACTTTGTTCAATCATAGAACTGCTAACCGTAAGCATTCAGCCTTTGGCTCATTGTGTAGGGAAGATACCCAAAGGATTTACTATATCCTTCTAGACCCTCTGTTTTTCCTTATGGCCTCTCCCTTTGGCACAGATATTCTCCAAGAAAAAGAATAGCCAGAAGCCTAGAAATTACTAGAAATGTTTATTAAATAGGCGATAAACTCAATACCTTCCACTGACATAATCTGTGAGGACGAAAAATGCAGCAATCGCATTGTTTCCTCCTCGGCAAGATATGATAATGTTCAAACCAGTTATCAGCTCAAAAGTTTGTTGATGATGAGAAATGTTAAAATCAGCACAGATAGTTCCACCAAAAACTTTGGTCCCATCACATGTTCAAGAATCTGCTGCCACCTGTAAGTTCAACCAGTAGATAGCTGATAGTGAAACCTGTTATCCATTGATGGATCTTCATTACAATCAGATGAGTTATACAAAATAAAATTTAACTATATCAAATCAAGCTGGCATGCTAGTTAATAACAACGATACCAATATACAACTGAATAGCCTGAATTTTTAGGCATACAAGGTTTAGTATGAGTGAAGATAACCAGTATTTGTCCTACTAGAGTTCCCGGAATAGATAAACCCAATGAACTTGTATAAGCAGCCTCCACTTCCAATCTAATAGTTTATTTTATGTAATTTGTCCCCTAACACCAATCCTTCACCTCAAAAGTTGCACTAGAACAAGAAGAACTGAAAGCAGCTTTTAGCTAACTAAACAGCCCATTGCAACATAAACAGGAAGGGACACCCAAATGTTCAGATAATTTAGGCAAATCCAAGCCTTTACAATTTTCCTTTTGCTGCAAGTAATTCAATCTAATTTCAGAGCGTTCTGCCTCATAATCGTCTATGATAGATAGTTTACTACTATATAGGACTTGCCCCATATAGTCATGACTTAATAACCATGAAAATCAACAAAGACACAAGGCAATTACTACATGCACACCATTTGTGGAACTAATTTAGATAAAGGGCATACCAATTTCCTTCAATTGATGAGCTGTTTTCCACATTTATTTCTTCCTTTGCAAGTTCTTCAAGTATGGCACGCTGCCGTTCATTAGTTGCACTATAAAAAGGATGTGTGGAGAAGATATGAGTTGACACAACATAGCTATCAGCACGCCAGTGCTTAGATGACCAGAGGAAAAAATGGTGAGTATTTGAATGCAAATACCATTTGAAGATAAATTCACAATGAACATTTTCCTCTCCTTACTATTGTAAAAAAATGATTATCAGCAGCAAACATCAGGCGTATAGATTTTACTAAACAACCATTAAAACTAACATAAAAAAAAACTGCATCAATGGGAGCAGCAGTGTAATCTTGCTGACAACCACTGAACAGCTGATGTTATAGAGAAAGGTGCACTATTGCTTGTCTACATCATAGGTGTTCCACTGTTAAACCCCTCCTCCCCCCCCCCTCTCCCCCATACCACCACCAAAAACCGGAAGAAGGAGAAGAAAATTAAAAAAGAAACATTAACACCAGAAGAACTTACGTGGGAGAGTTAATACGGAAGCGCACATACTGATCTCCATGGTCTACAAAAAAGTTATGCTTTGGCAGTCCTACAACAACACCTATTCTAAATATACATTTTGAGCAGAAGGCAATGGAAAGAGAATTCATTTAAGATTGTCCATGAGAGATGGGAACTATTCACTTTACCTTTGCCTCTTAATACCAAAAGTTGACCTGGTTGAACCCCCTTAGGTATCTAAGACAAACAGTTGCAAAACAGAAAATATATAGTCATAACAAGCAGCCAGGTGCATGGTAAGTTAAAGAAGAAATTCGATGAAAGAAGAGATGACAGAACAAGCCAGGAATGTTTTTCCCCACCAAAAGATAATAATTGTACAACAGAAAAAATAGTGTCATAACAATCAGAGCCATGTACAAAATTTTTTAATTGCAAGTTTGAAGTCTGTTAGGAGTGGAGATAAATTTACTGTGTAGCTCTTTTGTGACTGTTAGTTACTTAGGCTGAGCTTTTCTTCTCTCAGGTGCATTGTTGTATTTTCCTCCTTCTACTATGTAAACATATCAGCTCAGCTGATAGGAAACAAGAAATATACACAGTTTTTGTTCCTCACCAAAGCACCGGCTCCCTCTTGTTCCTTATCCTTGTTCTCCCTTTTTTACTGTTCATTTTCTTCTTAATTTCATCTTGGTATCAGAGCTTGATCCTGCTGATAGACAACTTCAGTTTCAGATTTTCGTTTCCCCAATTTCTGACTTGAAAACCCTAATTGCTGACGTCAGCAATCGGAGATGCTGACGTCAGCACCGGTCGATTGATGCCGGTGGACCTACCGGCCGGACCGACTCTGTCTGGCGACCAAAACCCCCAAGGTTTCAACCCAAAACTTCAACCGCCGATTGAAGAATCGAAACCCTCTTCCAAATGGCGAAAAACCCTAACCCTGCCGCAATCTTGAGTTTTTGATGAATGACGGACGGATTGGACGGGATTTCTAGCATCAGACAACTCGAACCTAACCCTTGAATTGCGATTTCAGTGGCTGTATGGTGGTTGATGGCTCGGTTCTAGCAATAAGGGCGTAGGCAGCTCGGGTTAGTGCGATTTCAGTGGCTGTATGGTGATTGATGGTTTGGTTCTAGCAATTAGGGCGTAGGCAGCTCGGGTTAGTGGCTGGAGAGTGATTTTGTGACTTCCAAGAGGGTGTTCCAACATTTCTCAGTGGCTGGAGAGTGATTTTGTGACTTCCAAGAGGGCTTTCCAACATTTCTCATCCATTGCTGAGTTTAGAAGCATTGTTGAAGAGTAGGAATGTCTGGAAGCAACAATGAGGATGAAGGGTTCAGTCAAGGCCCACGTCAAATTCCCACTCAGAGTGTGATTGAGAATGTTCTCGGCTCAGGAGACTCTATAGGACGTGTAGTTACCCTAAATGACAACCCCACACTTCAGATTAGTCCAAGGAAGCTGGATGGCACCAACTACCTTACATGGGTCACTGCTTGTACTCTTTCCTTGAAGGCTAGAGGATTATATGGGCATGTTTGTGGCCGGAAGAAAAAGCCTGAGGAGACCAGCCCTTTAATAGATCAATGGGAGTCTGAAAATAGCCTCGTCATGTCTTGGCTATTAAATTCGATGGAGCATGAGATAAGCAAGACTTATATGCTCTTGGGCACAGCTGAAAAAATTTGGAATGCAGTGAAGCAAGCCTATTCTCGAGTTGGCCACCATGCTATCATCTATGAGTTGAAGCAAAGAATTCATGGGACAAAACAAGGAGAAAAATCTATATCTCATTACTACAATGAACTTAGCAGCATTTGACAGGAGCTTGATTATTATCAAATATATCAGCCTAAATGTTCGAAGGACGCTGTTGAGTTTCAGAAAATGCAGGATAATGAGAGAGTCTTTGAATTCTTAGCTGGTCTTAATGTTGAATATGATCAGATGAGAGCTCATCTCCTTGGAAGAGAACCCTTGCCATCATTGGGACAGGCTCATGCCTTTATCCAACAAGAGGAGAGCCGAAGACAATCTATGCTCTTATCCTCGTCTGTTGAGAGGTCTGCCTTGAATGTCAATACTGTACAAAAGGTTATTGACTCACTTAGTGTCATTGCGCAAAGTGATAAGGATAAGCTGAGGTGTGACTATTGTGGAAAATTGAGGCATACTCGGGAGCAATGTTGGAAGCTTAAGGGAAGGCCATCAAGAGGTCGTGGAGGAAGAAGGGGAGGATTATCTAGGAACCAAGCTCATTTGTCAGAAACAACTGAATCTATGACAGAGAAGAGCAATCAGAGTGAAGATAATTTCTCTAAAGAAGAAATGCAATCTCTTAGAAAGATTCTCATGATGACAAGATTGAGTGCCTCTTCAGAAGTAAAGGGGAGCACATCCTCACCTTCCACTTCTTCCACTCACTTAGCTCATGCAGGTAAACCCGTTATGGCCTTGAATGCATACACTAGCACCAGGTCTAATTCTTGGATCATTGACTCTGGGGCTTCTGATCACATTACTGGTGACTCTTCAATATTTTCCACATATTCACCTTGTCCACATCCGGACACTGTTCGTATTGCAGATGGTTCCTTGTCCCCTATAGTAGGCAAAGGATCTATAAAGTGTACACCTTTATTGAATTTGTCTGCTCTATATGTTCCAAATTTTTCAAACAACTTACTCTCCATAAGTGCTATTACCAAAGACTTAAATTGTAAAGTCACGTTTTCCCTTCTTATTGTGTTTTTCAGGAACTGGAGACGGAGAAAACGATTGCTTATGGTAGAGTTAGTAATGGCATATATTTTTTGGAGGCTAGTCCGAGTGTCATCACTAGCCTGACAACCCAAAGAAGGTCCAGGAACCAGAATACTCTAGATTTTTTGAGATGGCACAGGAGACTTGGGCATCCCTCTTTTGTGGTTTTGAAAAAACTTTTGCCAGAATTGTACTCAAAGTGTAATGAAACAGAGTTAGTCTGTGATGCCTGTGAATATGCAAAGCATGTACGGAACTCTTATCCCATTAATGACAACAAAAGTCCTGTTCCTTTTATGACTATTCATTCTGATGTATGGGGACCTAGTCGTATTTCTTCTTTATCTGGATATAGATGGTTTGTTACGTTCATTGATTGCTTTAGCCGTACTACTTGGGTTTATTTGATACACTCCAAGGATGAAGTCTTTTCTTGTTTTAAAAAATTTCATGCAATGGTTTGTACTCAGTTTGAAGCAAAAATCAAATTCTTTAGAAGTGACAATGGATTAGAATATATGAGTAATGAATTTCAGCTGTATTTGGATGACCATGGCATTATACATCAGACTAGTTGTGTGAATACTCCTGCTCAAAATGGAGTTGCAGAACGCAAAAACAGACATTTGTTAGAAGTGGCAAGAGCCTTACTTTTTTCAATGCAGGTGCCTCACTATTTATGGGGAGAAGCCGTGTTGTCAGCAACTTATCTCATCAATCGAATGCCATTGAGGACGTTGAACTTTAAATCTCCATTAGAGCTCCTTCAAGGATCTGTATCTTTCCTAATTCCTCCAAAGGTGTTTGGTTGTGTTTGTTTTGTACATGACCATAAGCCTACAATTGGGAAGTTAGATCCTCGAGCTTTGAAATGTGTCTTCATAGGCTATTCTCCAACTCAAAAGGGGTATAAGTGTTACCATCCCCCTACACGGAAAGTAATTGTTAGTATGGATGTAACATTCCGAGAGGATGAAGTTTACTTTTTGTCAAACCAAACATCTCTTCAGGGGGAGAAAATAAAGGATAATGATGAAGAGTTGTTTTCTTATCTCCAGTACCTTCCAAATATGTGTCAGGGAGAGGAATTGCCACAAAATGATCAAAATGAGAAGGATCAAAATGAGGGGGAGTCAGAAGAGCTGTCACTATATCAACAGTCTAGTGAGATTGCTAGGCCAAATGAAAAGGAAAAACAAGAACCAGAATTGTTGACTTACACTCAGAGGAAATGGAAGTCAAAGAATAATGCCATTATGCCTACTCTACCAGATCAAGCGCAACCTCCGGATTCAGTTCAATCTTCCTTCCCTTCACTAGATGGTAAGTCCTCTTCTCAGCCCCTTGATCCTATTGTAAATGATATTGATCTTCCTATTGCTGTTAGGAAAGGCATAAGAAAATGCTCTCACTATCCTATCTCCAACTCTGTTTCATATAAGTCCTTATCTCTCAATTATAGAACCTTTGCCTCTGCGGTTTCCTCCTTTATTGTTCCACAGGATTGGAGAGATGCAATTAAAGATCCTAAGTGGAAGGAGGCTATGATGGAAGAGATGATGGCTCTTAAGAAAAATGATACATGGGAACTCACCGCACTACCTTCACAGAAGAAAACAGTGGGATGCAAATGGGTCTTCACCATCAAACATAAGGCAGATGGGTCGGTTGAAAGATACAAGGCCAGATTGATAGCAAAGGGATTTACCCAAACTTATGGAATTGACTATCAAGAAACCTTTGCACCAGTAGCGAAGATGAATTCCATTCGGATACTCCTCTCATGTGCTGTTAACTTTGGATGGGAGTTACAACAATTGGATGTAAAAAATGCTTTTTTGCATGGAGATTTAGAAGAAGAAGTGTATATGGATATTCCACCAGGTTTCACATGTCATAAAACTAATGAAAAAGTTTGTAAACTGAAGAAAGCACTGTATAGGCTAAAACAATCACCCAGAGCATGGTTTGATAGATTTCGGAATGTGATCATAACCCTTGGGTATAGCCAAAGTAATGCTGATCACACCCTATTTTTTAGGAGATGTGGCAGCAAAATTACAATTCTCATTGTTTATGTTGATGATATTGTGGTAACAGGAGGTGACACTGAGGAAATCAGCAATCTCAAGACTTGCCTAGCTGAGAGATTTGACATCAAGGATTTGGGTAAACTGAGCTACTTCCTTGGAATTGAAGTTGCCAAATCAAACAAAGGCATTTTCATTTGTTAAAGGAAGTATGTTCTAGATCTCCTCCGAGAAACTGGCATGCTAGGGTGTAAACCAGCAAAATCACCTATTGTTCAAAATCATCATCTTAGAAATGGTGTTGGAGAAACAGTAGATGTTGGGAGATATCAAAGGCTAGTGGGCAAACTTATCTGTTTATCTCATACTCGCCCTGATATTGCATATGCGGTCAATATTGTTAGCCAGTTTATGCATGATCCTCGATCTTTACACCTAGATGCTGTTTTTCGCATTTTGAGGTACCTAAAATCCACTCCTGGGAAGGGGCTATTGTTCTCAAAGCATGAGCATTCTAAGATTGAAGTTTTCACCGATGCTGATTGGGCAGGATCTATAGATGATAGAAGGTCTACCTCTGGCTATTGCTCATTCTTTGGAGGAAATCTTGTTACATGGAGATGCAAGAAGCAAGTAGTCATCTCTAGATCAAGTGCTGAAGCTGAATATAGAGTTATGGCTCAAGGGGTATGTGAGGCTCTATGGTTGAAGAAGTTGGTTCAAGAGTTAGGATTATATGATGAAGCGTCACTCAATCTCTATTGTGATAACAAGGCAGCAATTAACATTGCTCATAATCCAGTCCAACATGATAGAACAAAACACATTGAGATTGATAGACACTTCATTAAAGAAAAAATCACAGATGGACAGTTGAAGATACCTTTTGTGAAGTCTAAAGACCAACTTGCAGATGTTTTCACAAAGGCCTTATCTAGTAAAACCTTCCACTCCATTGTATGCAAGATAGGCATGAGAGATATTTATGCCCCATCTTGAGGGGGAGTGTTAGGAGTGGAGATAAATTTACTGTGTAGCTCTTTTGTGACTGTTAGTTACTTAGGCTGAGCTTTTCTTCTCTCAGGGGCATTGTTGTATTTTCCTCCTTCTACTATGTAAACATATCAGCTCAGCTGATAGGAAACAAGAAATATACACAGTTTTTGTTCCTCACCAAAGCACCGGCTCCCTCTTGTTCCTTATCCTTGTTCTCCCTTTTTTACTGTTCATTTTCTTCTTAATTTCATCTATAGTTTGATGATGGGAGATATGATGGCAAGAAGCCAGGAGTGTAAAAGAAAATGAGTGTAACATCATGAATGCAAAATAAATGAAAAAACAACAAAAGCAAATGAGACAGAAACATATGGCTTAACATGGAACAATGAATTTCCACAATCAGTTGCAAAATTTTTATTAAAGAAACATCACTACAAATCTTTTTTATTTTGGTTCCTAGTTGGCATAAATAAATTTGAAAATATCAGCCCTAAACTATCTTTTCTGCAACATCTATATTCTCTTCATTTCCGATTGAGAACCTGAACAATGTGAACAATTTATGTAAGATCTGCAACCTCTTGCATGTACTCCCCATAAAGTAGGCTAGTTTTACTGATATTGAGAGTACAGTTTTCTTGGTGATTATTACTCTCCTTGTTAGCAAGTATAATATTTAAATCCATTTGCTTCTTTAAACTATTAGATAAAAACAACACCTTACTTAAGGACCAAGCTTCTACATCATTTTTCCATAACCAGACTAGATTCACATTATTATAATAGACAAGATTACGATAACTTTATACCCATGTATATAAAATTCCTCTGATTGAAACAAAACAACCTAATTCAATGGACTTCTGCCTGTAAGAGCAGGACCATGTCTTCTGTATCTCTTTCACTCTGATGATTTTATTCTTTCATTAAGAAAAGAAATTGTTTCAAGCTGTCTTCTCTGTGCCATCCCAATTTCACAGCAAGAATATACTGAAAAAGTAAATCACACATCTTACATTTACTTGCATCTTTCCTGATAAAGTAGGGACCTCAACTTTGCCACCGAGAATAGCCTGTAGGAAGTTCAACCTTTATTATATTAATAAAACTGCCAAACTTGGATGCACAAACACCACAATAAATTCACATGCCGTAAATGGTATGTCGACTTGGTCTTAGCAAGTAATGTTTCAAACAATCCTCCTATCATAATGTACAGTCAATACGGACAAATACAAGGAATGACATATACATCCAAAAGAGAAGGGAGCTAACATAATTGAGAACTAGAGTCACTTATATATTATCAGTATTGATCATTTGCCCTCAGGCTAAATGAAGGGAATGGGGAGTTATATTCAAGTTTTTTAAGAAGAATGGTTTCTGTTTCCTTAGTAGGTTCCTCCAGAAACATGAGGCTCACCATTATTCTTAAACAAATGAAAGTAGTTAAATGCATGAAACTAAGACTAGTACACAGATGTAAATGACAAAGAAATGCAGTACAGCTACTGGCTCATGATGATAAGGCCGAAAAAATCAATTTTTATATGAATACCCAACACTTGGGGCAGGGGCATGTGAGATAAGAATAACATTAAGTTCTCACTTGCATAAAGCTAATATTAGACTCGACATATATATCTGCACCATCTCTGACAAAGACAGGATCCTTTTCTACCTATACCACCAGAAAAAAAACGAAATTTAGATAAGAACTGAACATAATTAAGAATGATTACTAATGCAGAAAGCTCCAAACATTAAATTTTGCAGCCCGCCAAAATAATGCACGATCAATATGAAGTCTTTCATACACATTAACAACATAGATGGCAATGCAAAGAGAAAGCTTGCCATAAAAAGAAATCAAGAAAACAGGATATAGAAAAACCATGACAAGTAATATTCACACTTTTATATGCCCGACAGCAAAGAAATTGTTGAATACCAAAATTTTTGTAATCAATAAATAATGGACCACTTATTGGTGTTCCAATCACATTTCCCTAATTAACCGACGATCACATTACCTATGGGTCTAATGGTGCTAATTCCCCCGTCAAGAGAAGGGGAGAGATGAAGGTAAGAGAGGAAAAAAAAAAAAAAAAAGAAGGCAAGAAGCCATGCCTTTATTTTAATGAATAAACTTCCAGGTTGACCTCCATGTTTAGCAGCATGACCAGCTTCTGGTACATGGATTGTATCTCCATAACCCACACCTACCAATTCAAGGAAGATTATTATTCAATTAAGGAAAGAAATTATTTAAATAAAAATATAACTAATAAAAAATTGTTTAATACAGGATGAAGATAAAATATAGAGTGCACATATAACTTTTTCTAAATGATAATAATGTTTAATGCTTCAATAGGAAACCAACAGCTGTCCCATAATGGAGAAGGATGGATACGGTCCATAATTAATCAACCAAAAATGGAGCATGAAGGATGAAGAGGTTGGAATAATAATTTATGGGTAAAAGAACTGTGAATCCGAGCAAGCCTTTGGCATGTTTGGAGATGAATTTCACCCAAACTACAGTTGCAGGTAACCTCACAATTATTAGAAACTAACCTGCTGGAATTGTAACTTCAACCTCTTTAATGACTTCGATAACCCCAGCCCCTCCACATGACATACAATTTTCCTGTACAAAATTGATATGCTAAACAAAAGAATTTCATAGAAGAGTAATCTAACTCATAATATTACTTGATGCAAAACTTATGAAAGACCTTAATGACTTGGCCTGATCCTTTACAAGTAATGCACGTTGATGTAAATGGAGTGATTGTAATCTGGTTGATAATCATAGCCAAGGACAAAGAAAAAAGAAAAGTTAACGAGTGATAACTCCAATTATGAGAAATCAATTGGTCCCAACCCAAATCAAAAAAGTTTCATCTGGCAATCATCATCACATGGATCTTTGAAGGCACTTACTCTACCTGTGCCCCTGCATGTTGGACATATTTTTGCCTTGGCATCAATAGGATAGCCTTGTCCATCTGCGTTTTAAGAAACTTAATTGAATCTAACAGGATTATGCAAAGGGGAAACTAAACAGACTGCTTCATTAAAAACTAATTTACCAAAAATATATTAATTGTGACAACAATTTACATATCAAGTGGTCAATGGTTTTGGTAATTTGCTCAGGCAGTGCCTCAGCTTATAAAATTAGGGAAAATTTAAGATAGGAACCAATGTGAGTGGTTATTTTTGCTTAAGGACCATGAGTGGTAATTTACCTTCAAGTATTAAAATCAATAACTATTCGGAGTACTTATTCATTCTTATCTCAAAATTAGGGTAAAATTCCTTCATTAAAAACTTTATTACCAAAAATATATTACTTGTGACAACAATTTACATATCAATTGGTGCATGGTTTTGGTAACTTCCTCAGGCAGTCCCTCAGCTTATAAAATTAGGGGAAATTTGAGTTAAGAATCAATGTGAGTGGTTATCTTTAATTTACGTTCAAGCATTTAAACCAATAACCACTTGGCGAAATTATTCGATCTAATGTCAAAATAACCATATAGATTGGTCCCTATCTTAACTTTTCCTTAAAATAAGGCTAAAATATAAATAATCCCCTGCATTTTCACCCAATTGCAAAAAATCACCTACACTTTCAATTGCAACAATCAACCCATATACACTTTCTATTGTTAGCAAGTAAGCCATTCTATTAAACTTCGCATCCAATCTCTTATGGATAATCCTCTATTCCACAATGCAAATCCCTAATTCTTCAAGTGACCCCAAGTTCCCCCTTCCTTTTTGTGCTTCTTACCCTGAAACCGTTCATCTTCATGGTCATTACAAGGATAGGGTCTTTGCTGGTTTCTTCTAATTGCTGACCCTATGAAGAAATGGATGAACGGGAGGCCAAGAAGAAGTTAAGCATCTCGAAGATTGCTCTGTTATCAAGTGTGTTTTATTTTTCTCTTTTTCTTTCCTTTTTTTATTAAGAAAAGATTGACTATTTAGTCTTTTTTTTTTTTTTTTCTTTTCAAAACCTGTTTCAATTTGTATTCTGTATCTGGTAATTACCATTGAATTTACCTTTTACAGGTAAAGATAATGGGTTCCTGATCAACCAAGCTAGGGGAAGAAGCACGAAGAGGAAGGGTTTTAGGGTTTAGGAACACAAAGAGGAAGGGGGATCTTAGGGGAAATTGGAGAATTAGGGATTTGCATTGTAGAATCACATGCAAGGAGCATTTTCCGTTGGAAATTGGATATATAGTTTAACAGAATGGGTTACTTGCTAACAATAAGAAATGTCTATGGGTTGATTGTTGCAATTGAAAGTGCAGGGAGTCTTTAGCAACAGGGTGAAAGTACAATGGGCTATTTATATTTTAGCCTTAAAATAATAGTGAATTAAGCTGATCTCATGTTTCTTTTCCTTGTTATCAATTTGTATACCATGATTACATCTCTCCACTACAGAAATAAAGGGAGGGAGAGAGAGATGCTATCCTAATTTAAATGCAGCCATAGTTCTTGTAGCTAATGCCTCCATTCTCTCCTTCAGAAATTCGGTGCATACAAAGATATCTTAATATATGGTTCCAGTAGGACCAGATTGCTTTAGTAGAGGAGGCCTATCATTCTGCCTTCCACCACTCACTACACATTGATGGCGAAACTGCCAAGTACTTATACTAAACTTCTTTTGTTATCAATATGTATGCATATATAGACAATATTAAGCCAATTCATATGTAAATACATGCAATATATTAACAATGAACCAGTAGGAAAAAATTTAAATGAAACAAAAGTACAATTCCTCAGTAAACACAATGTGTCCCCTGGGCTTTCTTTATTCCAAGAAAGTATTAACTTTACTCACTGCAATAACTACAGGGAACAAACGCATCAAAAGACACATGTTTGGTGCACCCTTTCATGGCTTCTAAGAAAGAAAGTGTTATCATCACCTATTAGGAAAACAAGAGATGTTTTAGCTAAAAAATGTAGGAACTTATTCCACACAAGATGATTGAAACATAGTAAGTTTGACCTCAATATTCAATGCAAGAGGAGTGGTTGGTTCTTCAAAGATCTGTCACACAGAGAAAAAAATTCATATATATATATATATATATATATATATATATATATATATAGATGTATGTATACTCAGATAATAAAAGACAACATTAAGTACAAGAACATCAAAATTACCTCTGAGAATACTTTATAAAATGAATCAGAAAATGAGTACGATAAGCATTTCTAAATCTTTCTGCATCATTGTCATCATATTCCATGTTCTCTGAACTACGATCACGCATCTTCAGTTTGGAAAGAGGTGCATTGGAAAATATGATGAAGAGTAGTTAAGTAATTTAACATCTTAAATTAGAATGAAGGCTATAAATAACAGAAATTTTAAGAGCTTCAATAAACTAAAGCAAGAGACCAGCTACACAGTAACTACAGAACTATATAAAATTTAATAAAAACATTTGAGGGAACTTAAAAAGGTTTAATTACTCTTTTGGTCTCTATATTATGTTCATGACAGCAATTCACTCCTTCTAGTTTTAATTAGAGCAATGTAGTCCCTCTATTCATTTGATAATGCAAGTAAGGGCATTTCTTATTTAATGGAGGTGGTGATTTGCTTTTCTATGAGATGCCACTGACACATTACACACATAAAATGCCATTTATTCACTTACATGAGCAGATGGCATTATATAATAGAAGAGTTGCTTATGTAAGTGATCAGATGGCATTTGCATGTGTAGGAATATCTCATAAAACAGCCAAATCAGCATTTCCGTCAAGTCAGGAAAAGTCTATGGGGAACAAAAACTGAAACCAGAGGAACTAAATCGCTCTATGAGCAAACTAGAGGAACAAAAACTGAAATTATGCTGAAAAAGTCTACCTTGTCATACTGCACCCTCTTTTTAGAATCTCGCAAGGTCTGAAATCACATAGCAAAAAGGCAAGTGACAATATCATTCCATTATTTGTATAAGTCTGACAATAATAGGAGCAGAAGAGATTCCCCTTTTCCTGGGCAGAAAAAAGGAGAGCTGAAAATGCCTGAAATCTTGTGAAAAAAATTCAATAAACCATAATAAAGACCTCATAAGCTTCTCTTATATCTTGAAATTCCCTCTTTGCGGATGGGTTGTTCTTATTTGCATCTGGATGGTACTTTTTAGCAAGCTGCACAAGGCAGAGAAGCGTGTCAGGATGCAGTATTGATTAGAAGATCTTCAAACATGGTTGTCAAAGCTGCACAGTGACAGAATAAATCAAGATTGCAACCCGCAATCCTCCAGCAAGCTGCTGCTAATGCACTCTAAGCTCTTAAAACAATTGCACTGAAATCAACTGCGGAATAGAATGTCCCTGCAAGTTGTACCTATTTAACCATGTTATGAAAGCTTATTAAGCTGTCATGTATTAGGTTCTTGTGAATTCAATTAATTTACAAATAGAAACTACATGACAATATGTGATAATATCACCAAACTAAAACCTCTCTTCTAAGTTCTTACTGTGTTCACAGCATTCCAAAAGGCTTTCATATTTTTGTATTTTTTTTTTAAATGCTCCCACTCATTGTTCTTGACTACCGTTCTAGACTCCATTTCAGGCAAATCATTTTTAGTCTATCTCTTTACAAGCATCACACCTCCACTTGCTCAATTCCAAGAGAAAATGAATTAATCACCTAACAGGTTATAATCTAATAAGAAAAAGACCCATGCATATAAAAGAACAAGTATTAATGGAAGTTGAAAATAGAATTATGCCCTCGCTAATTATGAAGGTAAGCAATCTCAAGTTTGAGATAGAGTAATACTAATCAAAGATATACAGATATAACAGATCAGGAACTACAGTGAACTTGGTGGAGGCAAATATTGGAGAAGTAAAAATGATAAATGGTTACATGGTAGAGGAGTAACAAGAAGGGTAGTTAAAATTAAAGTCGCTACTATTTATCAATATATTCTTGTTTTAATTCCATCATAACAAGTACTCTCCCTCTCATATATGAGATGAAAATTGAGCAAAAACCAGATGATTGAGAGTTAAACAAAACATGCATTTGACTTCCCGAGCCTTACTGTCAGTTTAAAATAATTAATATACTGATACAACGGTAACTATATATAGGTCCCATCTCATTTGTCTTCATCGTCACTCCTATCAAGCAAAAGAAATCATATTTCTTATTTCCTTGTATTTCAAGATGAAAATTGAAAGTTCTCCATTCCTCTACTGTAGGAACGACTTCATTTCTATTCTACTTTACCAAGCATAGCTTTGACCAAATAATACATTTGTCCATACATAAGAACATTCCAACAAGCACTCACTCTGTGAAATGCCTTTTTTATCTGGTCCTCACTGGCACTTTCAGGAACACCAAGAATTTGATAGTAGTCTCTTTCAATGGAAGAACAGATTGCTGAATAAAACGAGGATAAATGGAATTAAGAAGGAAAAATTATCTATATCTAATTCCTGCCAATTAATAAAAAGGGTGATTCTTGCTTCAAAACCTGTGGCATGGATATAACGATGTCTCAGTGGTATTCTTAGAGCTCCAAACTCCTTATTCTTTGTAACAGAACTGCAACTGACCAAACCTGGTACCGGGAAAAAGAATAGAAAACACATTAAGATTAACAAAAGGACAACCATCCGCATGATTAGCGTTGGAAATGATATGGTGTATAGAACACAGTAATTTGTGAAAGTAGAGCTCAACAACGCGTGCCTAGTCTGAAAAACAGATATTGGCAAGACGACAATAATCTACTAGTTGACTCTTCTTTATCTACAAGCGGTTCCGAAGCCATATACGAAAACAAACGACGCCGATACTGCATTAGCGAATTCGTAATAACGCTGAGAAAAAATGAAAATTCGATTGTAGAAGGATTAAATGGTTTTCGGATTTCATTCACTTACCGGCGTTAGCCAACTCAACCTTCGCATCTACTCAATCGCTGATACGTTATTGATAAAGCTGCCAAATTGAAGCCACGGAGGCTGCGACTCTGTTTGAACGATGATCGAAAAAGAAGCTCCGATTCACTCGCAGATTCCGGTGGATGGAGCTGCTGGGATCGGGATTCAGGGGTTTTAGCATGAAGGTTTAGCACACGGCATCTGCAGTGGGGCTCAAGCAATTTTATCGGTGTCGTTTCCAGTTGCACATTGATGCCTGGACGTCAGTATTGTGGGACCCAAATAAAATGACGGTTCAAATTTTGTCCCCAAAGTGCATGCAGTCTTCTTTTGGCTTTGATCGGAAACGCCGTAGGTTTCGTGGGGACTATGGCGAACCGCTCCTTCTTCACCAGTATCCACTCAGTCTCGAGTATATTAACCGCTTTCTTCCCAATTTCTGAGGAGGATACTAAAGGTGAATATTTTGCACCGTCAATTTTCTTTTTAGTGCACCAAGATTATGGAGGCTTCTAGTTTCTCGCACTGTGATGAAAAACCCTTCGACGTGGACAGACAACAACTTGAAGAAGCAATTTTGCGACTCGAATTTCGCAATCGAAGTCCATTGTCGTTGCTTCAAAACCTGGTCAACCGGCGCAACGAGTTGTTAATTTCCGAGCATCTCCAGGAAACACGTCAAATTAAAGTGCTACCACCACACACTTGAGGTTCGATCTCCTCATACCATATATATGCTGGATTTTCTACTTTTCTTGTTTGTTTAATGTTAAAGTTGGAAAGAAACAAGCTGATATAGTGCTTGAATCTCGACTGCATCACATAACGTCCCGTTGCTGAGAGCTTATATGCAATGTTATTATGACGCAATTAAGCGACTTTACGAGGCAGAATCCATTCTTTTGTCATTGATAATATAAATTACTTTAATTATTCTTTTACACAGATATTGACATGGATGAAAAAGTAGAATTCGGATGCACTCAGCTGATCACGCTTTCAAATTGGAATTAACCATTGAAATCATTGGTCTAACAGAAGCTGAAGAGTGTTTTATGTGTATACATGACTTAGCTTCACAGGTAGCTGCATGTTTCCCCCTTCTTCGAGGTTATGTAAGAAATAGGGACACTGGTAAAGCTCTATGAATTGGGGCTACTAGTGAACCCTCACCCTTAAAATGAGATGGTGAAACTGTGTTGCCACATGTGAGTTCAACAAAGTACCACTTGTTATCCAGCAAATGAAGGGAAATAGGATGCACTGCAATGCTCTTTCCTACAGCTTTTGGATGAATGCTTGCGGTGAGGGGATGATCTGGGGTTGCTGCAGCAGAGATGGTTTTAGAAAAATGCGAAATGTAAGAATGCCGAAGTCGGATGGAGCAGTCTTACTACTTTAGCCAACGTTTACATTAAAGCGGGACAATCTGGCCATTCTGGTTATCGAAAATGCTGAAAAGAAACCATCTACCAGTAAGCCTTGGTTGCTTTTTTCCGACGACGCGTTATGCCCCGCTGAAGGGAAAGGAGGGAGGTCTTCAGACTATGGGAAACTAGTAAAGGCGATTGTTGGAAGAATCAGCTGTGTCAATTACATGTGCGTATTATCATGCTTAGTGAAGCTTGGGGACCTCACACAAGCTGAGACAATATTCATGGAAAGGGAGTGTAATTGTGGGAAGTAGGACATCGGAGTCTCCAATTTTCATTTTGGGGGCATACATGCGGAATGGATTAGTGGAAAGAGCTGAATCACTGCTTCACTTTACATTAGAGAGGAGTGGTTATCCAAATTATAAGACATGGGAAATTCTCGTAGACGGATATGTCGAGCTAAAAAATGGACAAGGCCATTATTGCCATTGATATGTTGAAAGATTGATTCGAGCCCACCACATGAACATGTGCTGGCCATTGCGGAGTATTTTGAGAATCATGGGAATTTGGAATATGCAAACAAGTATATTACTTTGATCCATAATTTTGATATTTGCAAGTTTATCATAGTATAAAATATTTCACCTGACATGTATCCTCACAATGATTTGGATAAAGATAAAGTTGAGATGGATAATGAGACTCTTGCCATTTGGGGTAGATGATTTCATTTTCATGGAGTAATCCCCAACTGCTTACAGCTGGACACGCAGTTTTTTGTTTCCTGAAAATGACTCGTGCATCTTGGATGTGTTCAGTTTAAAACGTTGGGATGATAAACAGTAATTCTGAAGTCTATTTTACTCATTGGTTGATTCCTTATTGTTAATGGAGAAGTAAATTGTTTAATACATATGGTCATTTAAGAGTTTCATTAATTAAACAAAGACGCCAACGAAAATACTAGAAAAAGGATTTTGCTCGGTTTCCCATTTACAACATGATATGTTGCTTATGGAGGTCAAGTCTTCTGTTATTTATAGGAACACATATTTTATAGCAAGTCACACATATCAAGCATAAAGCATCGTGCAGAGCCTAATAATGGTGGCAAAGAAAGCCTTTCAAGTGGATGAAGATGTCAACACCTTGTGGACGGCCTTGTTGTGCTCCAGCAGTTTATCACGAGGTGGCATGCATTCTTTGATAATAGGAGCCTCCAGAAAGTCATTAAACCAAGCATTCAGCTGCGGCATGTTCTTTACATTAATGAGGTTTATGCTCACAATTTCCTCCACCATTGGAACCCAGCATCCAAGCCAGCCAATGGCAATGTCTGCAAAGCCTATTTTGTCACCTCCGAAGAAGCGCTTCCCCTCAAGTCCACTTTCCAGAGTCTTCAAGTTCTCTCGAACTTCTTGTGCGGCTTTCGCTTGTTCCTCTCCTTTTTTGACAAAGGTTGCCCAAATTGCTGGTATAAACTGGAAAAGGAAATGTTTATTTTTGTATTATGGGCTGAATTCAAGAGAAACGAATTCTTTCTGTAAGCTAGTTAGTCTGATGGACATGGGTTATGCCCTATGGTAATTTATTACAACTTAGATCCCTTTTTAGATGTCTCATCCCTTATGTTAGTATAATTAAGTTTTGTAGGGAATAGCAAAGAAGTAGCAAGCGTTTTTTTTGTACCAAATTTGGTTGTGTCAGTTTCTTAACTCTACTAATGTGATGTGCGTCGTTGGAATATGGCTGCTAGGCTTAATTGGGAAAAGATAGGTTCTTCTCATACCTTTTCATCAGTGAATTTGGCCCAGAATCGTGCCCTTGCTCTTTCGTATGGATCCTGCGAAAGAAGAGGATTTTGCTTCCATGTCTCCTCAATATATTCAACTATCACCAATGACTCTGCCAAGGATCTTCCCTCATGTACAAGAACCGGTACCTTCTTGTAAACAGGGTTATGCTGCAAGAGCAGAGGACTCTTGTTTACGATATTCTCTTCCACGTACTGGTATTGAATCCCTTTTAGTTTCAAAGCCCATTTAACCCTGAGGGCGAATGGACTTCCCCAGTACCCTAGCAATTTTAATGATTCGCTTTCCATTTTTCATTACTACTTATCTCTCTATCCAGTCTCTCTATATATAAGAAATTAGGAATCACATATTCCAAATCCATACATGCATCCTATGCTATTGTCAGAGAAAGAGACATTATTCATGGCCCAGAAGTCATCACACATTGAGGGCAGATAATCACTTAATCAGAGGATCCTATGTAAAGAAGGCTATCATAAACAAAAAGACGAGGGGTAATTATTAATAATTCGCCATACTGGCGTATATGATGTTGAACAGCTGATAAGACTAAGCATTTGTCCTAGCTACGTCAAGGCACTACAAAGGAAGGAGGACAACTACAGATTATTCTACTCATTCATCAGAAGCAAGTCCAACTTCATTTGGAACCCGGCCAGAAGGGTAATGTTTGATATGCTGTCCTTTATAATAGAGAATGAACATATGCTTACGCAAGAGAGAGGGAAAATTTGCTTGTGACTTTGTAAGAAAATGAAATAAAATAACTAGAATCGAAAACTATATAAATATAGAAAAATGTACGACAGTACGAGAAATAAAATTAAAGCGGGGCAAGATGAAGTCATTCTAATTCTCAATTATGCAGAAAAAGAAAGTATCTTGGCTACTTTTTCTCTCATATGCCCGGTTGAAGGAAAATCAAAGAGGAAGTCTTGCGACTATATGAGAAGCTGATAAGGCATTTGCTGGAAAATTCTAAAGGAAAAATTTGTCGAGGGCCAAAAGATAAACAGAGCCATTGTTTGAGGAGGGATTTCGTTTCACTATGTCGACAGATAGCAATTATGGGCCACTACTAGGACCGGCAATGGCCACTGCAAAATCAGTTTTTTCAGAAGCTTGAGAATATGATGCAAACCGCTATATTTCCTATGCTCAAAATTTTGGTCTTGCTAATTTACTACCATGCAAGATTGTCCTGTTATAAAGTTATGGGCTTTTGATAATGGTTAACACAGTTACCCATAAGTGTTGCAGAAAGTAAACAATTTGATATTGAAAAATTGTAAATGCCACATGCAAACGAGCGTTTTGCATATTCTTAAGCTAGAATGCCCCTTGTTGAAGATATTGGTCAGAATGCACCTCCCCCATAATAAACTAGCTTATCTTTCTCAAAGATGATGGACCATGTTAATATTGAGTCGGTGGATTGCAACTCTTCATATCTTTCACGGATAAGTGATTTCTTATTTTCGTGGAAGATTTTCTATTTGTTACCCTGCGAGACAAAGTTCTTTTTTCCCTTGGGATTATTCATGCATGTTGGATGTGATCATGCCGAAGCATACTGGTATAGCGAGCGTGCTGTAATTAGTGATCTAGTAGAGCAGAAGATTTAGTTGGAGACAACAGCAAAACAGCTTGTCTCTGCAATTTTAAACCAAAAAATTTTCTGTCCATTCCTTCACAAATTGGTTCATTCCATATTAATGGGCAAGAAAAATGTTTGATACCCATCATCATTTGAGGCATAATATGTTGATCTCAAGTTCGTTTTATTTATAGCAATACAGCACCTATTCATGCATATATCCAGCACGAGGGCATCATATCATGCATATACATAGTTTTCATTAGTGAAGGGAGCAAAGCTTTTCAAGTGGTTGAAGATGTCAACACCTTGCGGATGTGCTCCAGCAGTTTATCACGAGGCGGCATGCATTCTTTGATAATGGGAACCTCAAGAAAATTTTTGAACCAACCATCAAGAAGAGGCATGGTCTCTACATTAACAAGGTTGATGCCCACAATTTCCTCTGCTATTGAAACCCAGCATCCAAGCCATCCAATAGCAATATCCGCAAAGCCTATTGATTCACCTCCAAAGAAGTGCTTCCCCTCAAGTCCACTTTCCAGAGTCTTTAAATTCTCTCGAGCTTCTTGTGCAGCTTTCTCTTGGCCCTCCCCTTTTTTAGCGAAGGTCGCCATAACTGCTGGTACACACTGGGAAAAACGGAGTTTTGATACTAGAGGTTGAATGAAGAAAGAAGAATCTATAAGCTAATTAAAAACCCAAAAGCATGTGCTCTACAGTTTAATACAACTTCAAGCCTCAGTAGATGCTCCAGTATCAATACTATAATAGCTTTGCAAATTGGAAGTTTTGTATTTGTAGTTATAGGAAATGACAAGTAGGAAAGCTCTTTGTGGTGAAGTTTTAGTGATTTCAGATTCTTTCTTCCACCCTTTCTTTTTCTCTATGTTGATGTGTTCAAGTGTCTCTGGAGAATTTGCTGCTAACTGAAATGGAAATATATATATATATATATAAGGCCTTTTCATTCATACCTTTTCATCAACGAATTTGGCCCAGAATCTTGCCTTGGCCCTTTCATACGGATCTTGGGGAAGGAGAGGATTTTGGTTCCAGGTCTCATCAATATATTCAAGGATCACCAGTGACTCAGCCAGAGGCTTGCCTTCGTGTACAAGAACTGGTATCTTTTTGTAAACCGGGTTATATTGCAAGAGCATGGGACTCTTGTTGCGGAGATCCTCTTCCACATATTGGTAGTGGATCCCTTTCAGTTTCAGAGCCCACTTAACCCTGAGGGCAAATGGACTACCCCAGAACCCCAGCAATTTCACTGATTCTCCTGCCATTTTTGATTGGAATCAAGAAGCTCTCAATTTAGTCTTCGCATATATTGGGTGAGAGGAAACATATGCCAAGTCAAACACGTATCCTATGCACTGTTTCGGAGAAAAGTTCTTGAGATTAGTCAATACATGATGAGTCGTCGTGTCAGAATATAGAGTATAGAATTAAAAGCAAGACATGTAATTCCATTTCTTTATGAAATTTTATATTTAATTATTTTTATTTTTACAAAATTAAAATTTATAAAATATTGAAGTAAAAATTTAAATTATTAAATTTATTAAATTTTATATGCCAAAATGTAAAACTCAAAAAATTATAGTGTTTAATAAAAATTAAATTTTTAGAAATTATTTATTGAAAGTTAGTACACCTAATCTGATTATTATTAATAATTGTTGTTATTTTATTTAAAAGTTAGCTTTTATAATGTGTATTTACTGTTTAGTCCTTTGATCAGATCTTCTCAACTAATTATTAAATTAATGATGTTGTTACTTTCATAACTTAAATTTTACTTTAAATTATTAAATTTTAATTACATTATAAATTTGTCAAATTTACTAATCCGTAAAATAGTTGATAAAACGTTAAATTGTCTATAAAGAAAAGGGGGTAAAACGTTAAACAGTTGATACCCTTTTTTTAATAAAACGTTTTATCATCTCTTATATTTTAAGAATTTTACAAATTATCTTTATATATTTTATATTAAAGATAATTTAAAAATAATTTAATAATAATTTAGGATATGTAAAAGTAATTCAGAATATATAAAAATAATTTAAAGATAATTTAAAAATAAATTAAAAATAATTTAAGGATAATTTATAATATATAACCATATTTTATACATTTTTTAAATATAAAAAGTGATTTATTGTAATTGATGCCACATGAATATATTTTACATATAACTTCAGATGAAAAAAGAATAATATATTTTACCATTTTCTTTATCCTCCTTATACGGAATATTCAAAGAACATGACACTATCATAGATTTGGATCCTTTATTATTAAGGTAAAAAACAAAAAAAATGTATAAAATTAAAAAATAATAAAAAATAAAATTTATATTAAATTATAAAAAATAAAAAACATTATCAAAATCAAAACAAAAGAAATGTCAAATGACACAAAATCATCGTATATGGAGGCAGACAATTGGCCATCACTTGTTGCGCCGCGGGATATTTGAGTCTACAATGTTGAAGGCACCAATTAGGAAGCTGCCTCCGAATCTAAGTCGATTCCAATTTCTTTTGGACAAGTAAACATCCTCAACGCACGTGTTTCCGGAATTGCTCGCGGCTCATTCGGGAAATGATTTATATTTAAACGACGGCGTTCAATCACGTAGGTCCGCAGTGACTAGGTGAAGAGAGGGCCTGAGGCCCATTCAGTTCCTCGGGCCTTTTTCCGCATATCCAATAAATTCTGACCTCAAAATTACGGGAGAAGCGTTATCTTGTAGAAGGTTCAGCGTCTTTCATTTTTATTATATTTGTCGGCATTATAAAAAAACGTTACAAATAATTTAATTTTAAAATTCATATTTTCTATTATTAATCTCTGATTTTTATACTGAGCTTCTTTTGGTTCTATTTTTGGTGAGTTATACACGTTCATGCAATAAACAGGCTGCCTTTGTAGGACATAAATTGAGGGCGGGAGGTGATACTAGATTTTAGTTTTATTCTCATCCTCCTTCCACTGCTCAGTTATCTCAATTTGGGTTTTGACGTTTTTTTTAAAATAATTTTGATTTTTTTTAATTTTTATAATTTAATATATAAATTTCTTTTTATTTTTTTATATTTATGTCTCTTATTTTTATTTATCTAAACAAATCTAAATTCCAATTATCTCTCTCGTTAATATAAATGTTGTGTGAGAGAATCATCAGCCAATTTTCGTTGGGTGCTGTAATTAGAATAAATTTTTTTAATATAAACATTATATAATTTTATATTTAAAATTTTTAATTCTTTTAATTTTAATAATTTTTTTTATCTCTTTTAAATTTAATAAATAAAATTTATTTTTTATTTTATTTTTTAATTTCATATTTATCTATTTTAAAAATTTCTTTAATTTTAGAGTAAAAGAAAATCTCACCTCTATAACCTTTCACATTTTTTTTTTTTCCCTATGTGTGATAGGTTCCCACGAAACCTCTAGCTTTTTCCTTTCCGTTTAGTTACGCAAATTCGCATTGTAGATATCCGTCCGTACAAGGAATCATTACTCAGAGTTTCAGGCTTCCAGATTAAAGAAATTTTTTTTTTTGGTAAGGTCAGATTAAGCAATTTACTCAGGTGACTAGCGTCCACCAAATTAGCCGAACCAGGAAGACAAGAGGAGCCAGTTTTCCACATGCACGTCGGTCGCGTGTCTATCACATTTTAAATCACGTGTCGATGCGCGCTTTACTGTCGGTTTCTTAACCAAACACACATGCAAAATACCTGCTCGAATCTCCGAACGCTGGAATCTAGAGAAAATCTACGGCCATAACAAACACAGTACATCGACATTCCCATGGTCTGGCGCCCACCCTATAAGCCCCCGTTTGGTGATCGGTTAGCCGATCAGGAATCGGGTAAGAGCCGGATTGAGGAAGCGGAATCGTATATAAACTGGACACGTTAGCTGAGCGCACAAGAGAGAGAAAGACCGAGCCCAGACCACCTTTCTTTTTCTCTCACACTGGAAGATAATAATCTCATTTGATACAGGGATTTCCCCCGATCTTTTATCGGAGATTTTTAGTGTTTCTGCTTCGGATTTTCCCGATTGCTCGGGATTCCCCATTTTTCCCGTTCGGGGTATATGTGACAGGTGCCCATTTACGATCTTTTTTGTTTTGTGATTTGCCATTCTCGTACTTCTCGCGGAACAGATCAACAACCCGATCTACACAATTTGAGGAACATTGGCCGAATGAAAAGGTTCGTTCTTTTCTCTGCGATCTTGTCGCGAAAAATTGTGAAAGCTTTCTCTTTTCCATGCGTTATAAGAGTAAAGTAGGTAAGAACGATTACAGTTTTTGACTCCCGTCCGCTTGATCATGGAGAAATTGCGCGCGATGCAACGACATTGAATGTTAATTATTGAAAGAAATCGAATGTTCTTTTGATTGCTTTTGTAATTGTGCAACCGGGTGTGGGAAACCTTTTTTCTATTTGCATACAGTAATGGCGCTGTTCGGCGCCATTTCGCTGTAATAGAGTTTCGGGGTTGTATTTACTTTCTCAATTGTACAATTGGTATAGGGAGTTTCATACTTATGATTTGATCTTTTTTCCCCTTCTGCTTTTGTCTTTATTTCTGAGCAATCAGACTGTAAATGTGAAAGAATCACACGGGATTCGAAGCACTGATCTTCTCGCATTCGACAGTAGAAACGAAATCTGCTGTGTGTTTTGCCGCAAAATTGGATGGCTGCACTGGGTATATGATCTAAGCAAGATAGAAGTGCTGATAGTTTGTCAACCAATGTTATGAGGAAGAAAAGAAAAGGAAGTGAGACAGATGCATCCAGAAATCTGCCAGAAATTTTGACTTCAGATCATGAGTCTCCATCGTCAAATTTGAAATCTCATTACTCGCTAGAAGATTGTTCTAGGTTGAAGAAGAGGTGTAAAGAAGATGCAGACATAGAAACTGTTGCTTCCTATAAAAGTAGGCTTGCAGGCATTGCTACTGCTCCACCTTGCGGGACCTCGTCATTGATCACACCCGGAAGAGGTCTCAAGAGGAAGATAGGGTGCATTGATGTTGCTACCCAGATGGGCAGGAAGAAGAAGATTGAGGATGATTATGTTTCTGGTGAAACAATTGGGCAAGGCAAATTTGGATCTGTTTGGTTGTGTCGGTCCAGGGTTACTGGAGCAGAATATGCATGTAAGACTCTGAAGAAGGGTGAGGAGACAGTTCATCGAGAAGTGGAGATAATGCAACATTTATCTGGGCATCCTGGGGTTGTGACACTGCAGGCAGTCTATGAAGAAGCTGAGTGCTTTCATCTTGTAATGGAATTGTGCTCTGGGGGACGATTGATCGATGGAATGGTTAAGGAGGGTCCATATTCAGAACAGCGTGCTGCTAACATACTCAAGGAAGTGATGTTAGTTATAAAGTATTGTCATGATATGGGGGTTGTGCACCGAGATATAAAACCTGAGAATATTCTGCTCACAACATCAGGGAAAATAAAGCTTGCAGACTTTGGCCTAGCTATGAGAATTTCTAATGGTAATATGTGAAACTTCTTTTGATGATTTTTAACCTATGCACATTTATTTTTATATTTTGATAGACAAAATCGTTTCTGAACCTGCTGATTGTTAAATTTATCCAAAGTTGATGCCTTAAAAAAATGCAAATGAGGCCTGGCAGATTATGTGCATGTCTATCTGCTCAAGTGTATTAAAAAACAAAGCAAATGAGGCCCGGCGGATTATGTGCATATCTATCTATTGACATATTATGATTTACATTGGTATCATAATAAAAAAATGTCTGAAAGTATACACAGTGAAGTTATAATTTAGACAGTTCTCAACAGAGTATGATTTAGTGGTATTCTTACCTATAAGTCTTTGTACTCGTGGCACTTAATTAGTTGTCAACTGAACTGAAAGACACTCTGATTAAATGTCATGTTTATGCGATCTTTTTTCCAAAAATGGTCATTTTATTGATGAAAACTGGCAAATACCAAGAAAGCACTCTGCAAATGTAAGAGTGGTAAACTGTTAGTGAAGGAAAACCAGCAATCTAAAATCCAAAGTGGAAGAGAACCCAGAACATCACATTTAGTCTGTCTAGCTGTAACACATAGATGCTCAAGTTGCAGGACCATCATAAGTGCAGCAAATGGCATAGATATAATTGACTGGGCTTCATATAGATTAGTTGATGTTGTTGTTAAAGCATTGTCTCATGCTCATATTAGTGAAAAACTTATTGTATTTTAGGTCAGAACTTGACTGGTTTAGCTGGAAGTCCAGCATATGTTGCCCCTGAAGTATTGTTGGGTAGATATTCTGAGAAGGTGGATATATGGAGTGCCGGAGTCCTTTTGCATGCTCTGCTGGTTGGTGTACTTCCATTTCAAGGAGATTCCCTTGAAGCAGTCTTTGAGGCTATCAAGAATGTAAAGCTAAATTTTCAAACTGGAGTGTGGGAATCAATATCTAAACCAGCAAGAGATCTTCTTGTTAGAATGCTGACAAGGGATGTTTCAACAAGGATAACAGCTGATGAAGTATTAAGTAAGTTTGTGATGGATTATGAATTTGTTGTAGGTGACCTGCTTTATTAGTCTTCTTTGGTGATGCATACACTAATAATTGTTTGTTAATTATTGAATTTGAAGTAATAAGCATAACATTTTCTCAAGTTTTTTAAAATTAACTGTGTACCACATTGAATTTTGGTAAATATGAGGGTTGTCAGGTTTCAGAAAGCTTGACTGGTTGATCCAGGTCTAGTATTAAACTGGTTATATCAATTTTTTCCTCTCTAGTTTTTGAAAAGAAACCTGCTTTTCCATCTATTTCTTTGGGTAACAATGCAGTTATATATTTAGGCATATGTTGAATAATTTTACCATCAGTTTTTCTGATATATTTCTCTCTCATAGGGATGCGTTTTGTCTTTTTGTTTTAAAGAAAAAACAGACTGGAACCTTCGAGAACTATTTGGTAGTGTTGATTTCTTTAAGTTCTTAGCATGATTAACTGACAATCGTTTGCTCTATTTCAGGTCATCCATGGATACTATTTTACACAGAGCATACGTTGAAGACACTGCCAATGAAAACAAAATTGAGGCATCAATTAGGAGCCAGTTGCCGCCAATTTGTCTTTGCACCTGGACCTAGGTTAGGAGGAAACAGGATGAATGAGAGCTCCCTTAGTGAGGTTTCAAGCCCACTTTCATCCTCCGATAGTGTCAGTTCAGAAGATCAGGATGATTGTGTGTTGATCGATGCTCTTGCCACTGCAATTTCTCGTGTGAGGATATCTGAACCGAAGAGGAGCAGGTTATGTGGCCCAACAGGTCCGATAGATCAGCATGGTTCATCTAACATGACGGCTAACAACCTCTGTAAAGCATTTTGACGTCTACTGACAGCCTGATACCACTACGTCTCTGCTTTTGCTGGGAATTTAAAACTTGCCTTGTCCAGCAGAAGCTTGTGGGTAAAAGTGGATTACATGCTGACATCCCACATTAGATTGGTCTGGGTGCCACTTTCTTACCAAGTTCCTTTTAATGTAAGATCTAATGGCAGTAGTTTTTTGTCCCTTTGCTGGCTTAACCTAACAATGGTTAACTGAGAAAACTCGAGCTGTACAGCGCATGTGAATAGAATGTTAATGTATCATTGTTTGTTCTTCCTCTTGCTTCAGCATGGGTGTACACTAAATAGAGTATTTTATGATCTCACTTATTTGGTAAAACTCTTGACTTTTGTTCTTTGGAAGAGTTTAGCATTTTGGAGTTGAAGTAATTTCTTGGTACACAAAGATATGGTAGCAGGGAACTTGACTCTTATGCAGATCATATATTCGTCAATGGCGAGCATGCTTAAGTTGGGACTAGCTTAACAAACTATTTCAATTATTTTACAGTGAAGTTGACCAGGCGGCAGTCATAAGGCGAGATCTGACAAGCGATGAAACTTTGCACTTCATAATCTACTAAGGCAGGGCAAAGGTGGTTTTTCAAGGTATTCGTAAAGTAGAGAACCAAATGAAAAAAAAAAAAAAATGATCTATGAACATCAAAGCGTACACTGGATTGTCTACCAAGGCAAGGCAAGGCAAAGGTGGTTTTTTGGGTCGGTAGAAAGAGCTATTCGAAAATGAGAGAACCAAAAGGAGAATAATTGAAGTATGAACCTCAGGTAACTTATCTCAGAAATAATAATAATAATAATAATAGGCGTCATTAATTGAATCGAAGATAAATGCCGAAGTATTGGAAAAGCTGGGAGACTTGGGAATCCCCATTTGTTTTGGGCAATTTAAGGCTCAAACAAAAACAACGCTGTATCCCATATAACAGCTCAATTCAAACATAAATGATTCTTCTCGTGCGAACAATGCATAACAAAGAAGCTATCTTCACCTTTTTGAGGCTTTCAAGCCAATGTGTCTTAATCTTAAGAGTCACGTCTAGGAATGACAGAATAGTTCATGGTTGCCTCTGTTTATCAAAAGAAATTTCACAAGATAAAGAGCACGTTGGAAACTATGAACAAACAAATAAACGTCCATTTTTTTACACGTATAAATGTTATTTAAACTATAAGGTATATGCGAAATATCAAACGCAGTCATAGCTAATAAACATTGTAACTGTTAACTCCATAGGATCGTACCGCTATTCTTTACAATAGAATCAGGCATCATGCAAATGGTCCCCAGAAACCCCGGAACTGGAAGTCTTTCAACCAGGAAACTGGGTGGCAAAGCTCATTTTCTGGACATTTTGGACCATAGGTACACTATAAAGAAACAGATCAATGCAAAGACAACGACATGAACAATATGACTTGAACCATTTTGTATGATGCTCTTGTTCAATCTTCTTAAATTATTCTTCACACCAGCTTGAGCTTTTATCATTGTCATTTGCTGTATGGGAACAGATATAACTAAAACGTTAGAAGGCAGTTGCATTTTTCTATCACTAAAAAGGAGACACTGTACTAATGAATGAGAAGTAAAAATCAACATAAAACCCAAAGGTGAAGTCAATAACAGAGAAAAAGCCAGCTGAAAAATTTTCCTCCTTACTCATCCATCACAAGAAAGTATTGAATCTCACTATATCAATGATATAGAATGTAGGGCAAAATTCCCATCACTATAATTCATCTTTATAAGCAAAACCAGAAAGTAGCTATTAAAACTCATTGCTGAATTTCCTTTGTCGTTTATTAATTATCTTAATGCAACTCAACCCAATCTTAATCCCAGTTAACTATCCAAAAGTAACCCAGATGCACAATATGGAATTGTTTTTCTCTTTCAAGTCAAAAGTTCAAATTATATATAGCCGCATGTATGATAAGGTTTCCTTGTTTATAAGATTCATAGGAGTAGAGCAACTTGAGCCTAACTGTCGAATTGCAATACATTTCCTCCTAAAGTTTGCATTTCAGCTTTACACAATCTAAAGGGACATTAAAATTTCAATACTATAAGCAAAATGAACTCTTTCCTTAAAGTTAAATATCTTACAGAAAAATTCAGTTTAAACAACAAATAACAATATGTCAATGGGAGTTTATCCAATAAATGACATACCAGCTGTTCCAGAAAATCTTTCTGATGCCTCACTTCTGTCCCTATCTCCTCAGCAACCTGCACCAGAGAAAAATGAAGTTTTGAAATATGAGACCTTAAGGAAACCGTAAGGGAAACAGGAAAGGGCAACAAGAGCTTTGAAACATAATATAGTTTCATTAAACTAGATCCAGTAAAAGGAAACAATGAGCAGGAAAGAACACAACAATATCACTTTAATTGGAAATATGACTTCATCATCATGTTTGTTTCGTTACCTACAGCCATAGGAATACATGCATCAATCATCAAAGGTTCTACTAATATTCCACATGCTGCAATACAATTGTGGGAGAAGAAAATGAATTGTTTTGTGGACATGCATAGCATAAGAATTTATGGGCCCAAAATATAAGCACATAGTACTTCTCTAAGATGATGCAATCTGAAATGTAACTATCATCCCTTCCAAGTTTCAAATAGTTTAATGTTAGCCTAAGATCTTAATTGTGTTTGCAGCGCTTTATTATAAGAAAGGGAAATCTAATAGAATAAGAAAAAAGTCAATCTCACTCCTTGAACAAAATGATTATATAAAGGAAAAGCAGGTGCATCAGTGCATGATCAGAAAGCAGGGGTATGCTAGTGACAGCCTATTAAGTATAAGCTTCAAATGTGGAATAACCTACAGGTTCAAACAGAAACAATTCCATGCAAAAATCATTTCCGCCCTTTCAAGTCTCATCTCCTGGATCTTTGGCATCACCGTCAATATAGAGTTACAGTCCAGTTTTATCAACTTAGTCGTCTACAGATCAAGATTCTTCTCCTTCATAGTCCCCAAAAACCTCCACTCACATGCGAGCATTCCCAGGTCAGTTTTCATATATAATGTATCAAGATCTCTTCTAAATCATTAGCTTATGGATTTGAATGATTGGAACTTCATAATACTAAATCGTCATTACAATCCCAATCAAGCGTTTCTTATTAGCATTGTGCACAAACTGTACAACCGAATAGAAAGAAAACCTGAAAAATCAAGGACACACATACATTTTTCAACTTTCTAACTTGGCCACGAAGACCAGTGATCTCGTCGTCCAAGTCCATCGGATCAATACGTAATTGAATTTCATCGGAACCAGCAACGGGCCTCGTGCTAAGCCCCTGTCTGCATCGCAATATATGCATAGATATATCAATGCTGCTAATCCACGGAAATTCTCCATATACAAGAAGGAGGAATTCGCACAATCGAATTGCTCATAACGAAATGAATTACATGAATAATACCTTGACCGGTAAGGGGCAGCATCGCCAAAAGAACCCCCTCTGTGCGAATTCGCCGCCATTACAGAAGATAGAAACCCTAGAAGGAACAAGAAGGGAAAGAAGAAACCAATCGGAGGTTGGGAAACAGAGACAAGGTTAACAGCAGAGAAATCAGAGTAGACAAACTTTAGAGCAATCCTCCGATTCGCAGTTGGCAGCAAGGACTTGGGCCTTGTCGCCAGAACATGCAGGATAGCTCTCGGTTTTCTGCATTACACGGTGACAGCAGTGATGTTGTCCCAATACACATCCACCGTTCATTTTTGCCTTTTACGATCTAACGACTTATGCACCCGGCGGGCTTTGTAAGACGGTTTTACTTTTTAGAATCTTACGGATTAGTTTGCAATTTTTTAGTTGAATTTTTGTTAAATATTAAGGAAAAACAATTAATGTAATCTTATTTTATAAAAGCTTCATATTTAATAATGAAGTCTAAATTTTTTATCTATATTTAGTAATTTAATTTATATAATTTAATAAATTTAAAAATAAATTATATAAAATGTTTTGTTCTTAAAATTTTGTGCAATTTATCATTTTATAATTTTTATCCATGAATTACTCTATTACACTTTCCATTTGTTGCAACCGTCATCGCTAAAGTAAATCATCAATGAATCAGCCCCGGTTGCTTGACGGCCATCAGGAGAGCCGTGATGCGGGCACCAACAATTGTGGTGGAAAGGTTGATACCGCACCAGAAAACGAAATGCCATGGAATCCGGCTTCAATGGGGTTCTTTATGGCCATTTTTTGTGGGAAGAAGGAGAGTTTTGGGAAGAAAGGGCACTACCATATTGTGGGGGCAGTTATTGTCCGAGACTTCATCACTAGGTCTTACATTTCCAATTGTCCTGGGAGTTGTGGTGGGGACTTAGGAATTCTTGGATTTAATGTTTTTACAATGAGGCAATGTTGTTGCTCTTGATGCCCCTTCCTCTTCATGGCCTTGGGGTTCTGGTGGAGGCTTTACAAATTTTGTCCTCCACAACCATTAGAGAGGATTGAGGCAATGTTTCCAGAATTAGGCAACATTGTGGACCGTCTGTTCTCTGACTATGTTGATAGAAAACGGAAAAAGGGATGAAAGATGAAGGGGTTTGAACTATGCTGATAGAGTTTAAGGGAGAATAATTTGGGGATTAATTCTACAGTGCGAGATGAAGTCAACACAAAAAAAAGTTGTTAATGTTAATAATTTTGAATGGAGAGTTAATAGTAGTGGTATATTGTAATAAATTGAAAGTGTAGTGTAGTGAAATTGTTTTAATTATAATTATAAGGTGATAAATTGTATAAAATGTTAAGGATAAGAGAATTTTGTGTAATTTAATTTAAATTTAATAATTTAAACAAGTATTATGATAATAAATAAAAGTAAGATTATGAAAATGGTGAGATGATAAGCAAAATGCGCTGTGAGGGCTACAAATTTTTGACAAATTTTTTTAAGTAATTTAATTTTTAGATGTTTTGAATAAGGACAGTAATAACAAAATACAATGTGAAAGTAATAATTTAGTAATAATATGGTAATCATAATCAGGCAATAACACAGTGGTAATTGTGACAACATATATAACAAATCAAATTTAAAATTAAAAGTTTTAAATCTTATTTAAAATCTAATTCCTTATTCAATTTTAGCATATCTACCTACGTTAATCATTTTTTTTATATTTTAGAGGAACATTCCTTGTGTGTCAATTTAATTGTCATTTTAAAATATTTTTTATTTTTGTCTTTTAATTATCACTTTCTTAAAATTAAGATTGTATCAAATTTTGTAATTTAATTTTATTATTTTCAATGAAATGTTCAATCAATAAAATCTCTTTCTTTTATAGAAAAAATATATTAATAAAAAAATTAAAATATTGTTTATCAATATTATTTAATTATTTTTATTAATTTACGTAAATCCTGTTTAAAAAATAAATATTTTGAACGGTGGATTAATTGGCTAAGTCTGGCACGTGAGTATTCGCAATGGGCCAAGTACAGAGGGCACGTTATTCCTTTTTTCTTTTTATGGGAGAGAGCACGTTTTTCTTACGCTTCGTATGCCAGCGTTTAACATCGCACGGTTATCACACACGGACACGGAGGGAAATAGCGTTTACGTGGAAGCAGCGAAAAAAGAAGGAGAATCGAATAGTAGCGAAGAAAGAGAGCCATTCCAATTCAGCCAATAGCCCACCCCCCCACCCCCTCCCTTCTTCCTCTTTGTAACTATCTCCCACAGCGTTGGAACTCACCTCAAATAATTTCTATTCACCATTTCATAAATTTTTTTAACAGAAACAAAAAGAGGAGCACTAAGATGGGAAGCGAAGGTGTGAACAAGCAGAGGAAGCCAAGATTTCTGTGCCTTCATGGTTTCAGAACGAGTGCAGAAATCCTTAAGAAACAGATTCACAAGTGGCCCGAGTCGGTCCTCCAAAAGCTGGATCTTGTTTTCGTGGACGCGCCTTTTCCCTCCCAGGGTAAATCCGACGTCGAAGGCATTTTCGATCCTCCTTATTACGAGTGGTTCCAGTTCAACAAGGTCCGACTCTGCTTTGTTCTCCCCTGTTTTAGATTCTCTACCTTTTATTTTCCATTTTAAGCAAGTTTTGTCAATTTCTGCTATCATATATTTGGTGTTTCATTTTTTAAGTCAAGGAAAGTCATTAGAATGATTCAATTCTGTTCTTTTCTGCGATTGTGCAACAGGAATTTACAGAGTACGCGAATTTTGAAGAATGCCTCAAATACATAGAGGATTGCATGATCAAGTTCGGACCTTTTGATGGTCTTCTTGGCTTCTCACAGGTGATTAATTTTGGTCTGCATTCTTCTCGATAAAAATCATTTGAGGAATTCCAATTTATTAGCTTTCTTCTTCTCCCTGTTGGTCATTGCCTGCGATTACAGGGAGCAATATTATCTGCAGCACTGCCAGGGCTATAGGAGAAGGTGCGTAGGAAACTGCAATCCTAGTCCTTTGGAGTAGCCAATATGAAATATTTTACTTACTTTTCAAGAGTTTACCAAACTGGAATGGCAGACTATATTCAATGGTTAATTCATGTGAACAATTTGTTTTGCTGATCATGTGGTGTGCAGGGTGTGGCATTAACGAAGGTGCCCAAAGTGAAATTCCTGATAATCATAGGAGGGGCCAAGCTTAAGGCACCATCTGTGATTAACGAAGCATATTCCTCCCCAATTCGCTGCCCCTCTCTCCACTTTCTGGGTATTTTCGTTTCTTCCTTTCATACTTTTTTCTTTCCCAAAGTGAAATTCCTAATAATCATAGGAGGGGCCAAGTTTAGGGCACCATCTTTGATAAACGAATCATATTCCTAGCCAATTCGCTGCCCCTCTCTCCACTTTCTGAGCATTTTCGTTTCCTCCTTTTATACTTTTTTTTTTCCTATCATGGTTGCTTCAACTTAATGTGCATTACTTAAATCATGAAAGATTCTTGAAAACATATGCATAATCCCATTGAATGGTCAAACCTGATTATCTAATCTGTATACACGCTTCCAGTGTTTAAAGTTAAAGAAAAAAAAAAAACTTTATGCAGGGGAGACGGATTTCTTGAGACAGTATGGGAGCGAACTACTAGAATGCTATGTTGAACCCGTGGTTGTTCATCATCCCAAAGGCCACACAATACCCAGACTAGGTACGCTAACACGTTCTAAGAAAAGGTGCTTTTGTGTTTCAGTGTCTCATAGAAGTAATTTTCTCTCCGTGTTTACTTTCAGATGAAGAGAGTTTGAAGATCGTGATGAATTTCGTCGAAAAAATTCAAGAGATGTGTGAACAAGAGCAATGAGTTCAGACCAGCACCCAATGCCTCGCCAAAATTAGAAATACAAGTTTTATTGTTCTTTTTTTTCCCTCCTTTTTGACTAGAAAATTAATAATACTTGCTATACTTTCACATGCTACAAACCTTGTGCCATTTTGCCACTGTTTCATCTATGTTAAGCTTTTACAATCAGTTTTCCTAGTTACAATTTAACGGAGCAATTTGTATGCTGTCGCAAAATGTAGCTCAAATATAACCCAGTTACTAACTCATTTAGCTTCTAAAAGGGAGAAATAGAAATGCCAGAAATGAGTATATAGGTAATAGGTCGGACTGTTACAAGGAAAAAAAAAAAAAAATCCAGACGTGAACAGGAAGCCCATAGTGGCAAACAGTCTCTTCAAAGGATTTGCATGTAAAAGGGCTAGGAATTCGTGGACATTCCAACCACGAGTAGTTGATTTTGATTCGGATCTCTGGTTGGATTCGGATTCGCCTCATCAATTTTATTCAAATTTAGGTTTTTGAATTTACATACATCTTTACCTAATTACTATATACCCAACTCATTTTAAAGACGAGATACACTTAGGGGTGGGCATTGGACCGGGTCAAACCGTTCCAACCCGCCCCAAACCGTTAAAAAAAAATTTTGGACCGGGTTAAAATGGGGTAAAATAAATATTATGTAATATTTTGACTTAAGATGGGGTAAATTGGGTGGGGCTGGATTTTGGTCCCCTCCCCATTGGGTTGCCGCGGGTACCCAACAAAATTTACATATATATATACTTTTCAATTCTTATGCTATATATATATATATTTTCTAAATTCTGATATTATAAAATAGCGTCGTTTTGCAAAATAATGTCATTTTCTAGCTTGCCTTAAAACTAGGGGTGGACATCGGTTGGGGTGAAATCATTTTAACCCGCTTCAAACTGTAAAAAAGAAAATTTAGACTAAGTTAAGATGGGGTAAAATAAATATAATATAATATTTTAGTTTAATATGGGATAAATTGGATGAGGCTAAATTTTTGCTCTCTCTCCATTGGATTGCTGTGGCAATCCAATAAAAATTACATATATATATATTTTTTCTACTACTACAAAATGACATTGTTTCGTAGCTTACCTTAAATCTTTCTCAAGTAGCTCTACGACTCCAATGTCACTTCTCGGTCCTCTCTTGTCTCTTAACTCCCTCTTTCGCGAGTGACAAGTTTCGTCCATTGTCTCATTGTCTCTGACAGTTGATGCTGAGCACCCTACCTCGTTTGAGTCATCTCGGTCCCTCTCTTGTCTAGTCATCACACTTCGAGACTTTGAGTTCTTAATAGTCGACTGAACCTTGCTGACTCGCCCCCGCTCGCCTCACGTCTGACCGTTCCCAAACCTTCACTCTTCGGCCCATCCTAACCCAAACTAACCCACCCAAATAAAACTGAGTTATTCCAGCCTAAAAATCTTAGTTTGAAGGATCATTTTGGCTGGGGTTGGACTAACTAAATGAGGGATTGGGTTCAAACAGATTGAAAAAATTTTGCCCCAACCCAAACTCCCCCACCTAATGCCCACCCCTACTTAAAACTTCTGCAAGCACAAGCAAGCAAGAGGCAGCTCAACTTCAACAAACCAACACCACTCCTCCCTCCCTCGTCTCGAACCCTTACTCCCTTGACTCCCTCTCTCACAAGCTACAAGTCTCGTTCATTGTCTCGTCATTTCTAACAGTCAGCGCTAATCCCTTACCTCCTCCCACCTTGTCTTAACTCACCTCTTCTCATTTTAGCTCATCTCTTATCTAATCATCATACTTCGATACTTTGGGTCCTCAATAGTCGATCGAACCTCATCCTCGTTCCACCGCTCGCCTCACGTTCGTTGATCCCCATCCTAACCCAAACCAACCCACCCAAGTGAAACCGAACCATTCCAACCCAAAAATGTTAGTTTAAAGAATTTTTTGGCTGGGGTTGGACTAACTTAATAAAAGATTGGGTTCAACTGGGTTGAGAAAATTTTGCCCCAACCCAAACCGCCCCACCCAATGCTCACCCCTAGATACACTTATTCATATTATGTTATCTCTTGGATTATTTATATTTATTTTTATATTAGTTATGCTATCCGTCTTTATAAAGAAATATAATTAGATACAAAGAGAATAATAAAATAAAAATAGTTTAGTGATTCTCAGTATTTAAATACCCATATATATATATATATATTGGTGATACCCTAATGTTATATTTGAAGTCTTGTATATTATGTATACTTATATAACTCGCATGTAGATGACATTATGACACGTGTAAATTAAAAGTATAAAATATCTTCTAAAGATCCTGACACAATATTTTTTTAATTTTTTTTAAAAAAATATATAAGTATAAACTTAACAAATAAAATCTAATAAAACCAAAATGTAATGACATAAAAATACCGGACGGAGAAAAGATGTTCGTTGTATTTGGAAAGACAGATTTTAGATAAAAATTTTATTTTTATCTTTTAAAGATTTATAAATTTTTATTTTATTTTTTATTAGTAATTTTTTTAATTAATTTTTTGCTGTTAAATTTTTTTAATTAAATTATAAAAGTTTTAATAATAAATTTTAATAATAAATAATTAAAATAAAAATTTATTACACTGTAAAAAAATTAAGATAGAGTTTTAATGTAGATTTTATAAATGGGTGCGAATTTTAGATTTTTAAACTAGTCTGTTTATGATGCAGAAAAGATGTTAAGGTTGGGATCAATGAGATGTTGGGGAGGAAGCAAATCTGATTTGATTGATAGGGGAGACCGGGAGATGCAGAGCAAGGTGAGCCCAACCGAGGCTAACCAAACCAGGGCGTTCATTGGCGTGGAAAGCGAGAACGATGACATGTCTGTACCTTATCCACTCACTCGCTCCAACTCATAACACCCTCTACAGTCCACACCAATGTTCGCTCCAACTCCCCCTTCTTTCTCTCTCTCGCTCCGTATGCCATTTCTATACTCTCTATTCAACCTATCAACGTCTTTATCCCAGCTTCTCAACAAACTCTTCATGCTACTGTTGCCAATTTCAAAGCTTTGTGCTTTTATTTCAGGGTATTCTGAGCCCAATTAGCGCATCTTGTACTTGGTCCGCTGAAGCCACAGGGACTAGAGTAGCTGCATCGGGTAATCCATGGAGAGCTGCGATTCCGTGTCGTACTTGACGCCGCGACAAGCCGCTGGGAACAATGGTGGTGATCGTCTTGGGGCTCCTCGTCACCTGCATCACTTTGGATATAAGCCCTTTGTTTGCTAGTCCAAGCGTAGCCAAAGCCTCTTTATACTGGACTAGTTACTCAGGTAGGATCCAGTTAAGCTGAGAAACTTCTGAACTGCACATTTGTATCTCGTGCCTTCTTGGCACTGCCATTTTTTTCTTATGGCTTGGAGGTTTGTTATGAGTTGCTTTAAGTCTCATATGAAATACTGATGTTGCAGCTTGAATCACTGTCAATCCCTTTCTTATCAGTGGAAGATCTACCATTGAACTATTCAAAGGACTTTGACATTGTTGTAGATGCAACATTTGGATTCTCTTTTCATGGTAAATTACTATGAGATTTTATAACTAACATTGTTTCCTAGCCATGTATATGTAAATTTTGTCACTGATGGAAACCACGTACTGTTATTGGCTTATGGAGAGTCTGTGTTCTTATTTATACCATGTAAACTAATGATGGCATATATGTCTTTCAGTTTCTTACTGAAAGTCTAAAATTTTGAAATTTGGAAGCAAGCTGGCATTCTTGCTCATCATAGCGTTTCATTATCAGAGAAGGACTTGCTGCAGAAAAATTTTTGTAACACATGTATGGGTGTCTTGAAGTGTTTTTCTGCCTCGAAGCTTACCTCTCCTACTTCTCCGTTTATGGACATATACATCCTCATTATGTCTATGCTAATTGTCTATCCGGAACTTCTAACCTTGTGTTCATAAGATGCATATTGTCAGAATAAATAGGGCCTTGGTGCTGAGGCAAAATCTGCTAGATTAATAATGCACTGACTTTACCAAGTTCTTTACTGAACTTTGCACTCACTTCACTCGGTCATTAAATCTATTCAGCTTTCTCTATTATTAACACGGGCTTGGAATGCCAAAATACTATGCAAGGGTTTGAACAAGAAAAATTAATTTCATGTACTCTGACTTGGTTATTTTATGCTTGTTCAGGCTCTCCAAGGCCTCCTTTTAATGATGTGATCCAAAGGCTTGTTTCTTTAAGTAATTTTGATCAAATTGGTGAGAAGAGATCAGTTATAGTCTCGATATTCCCTCTGGGTGGCATGTTGAAGAAAGTGATGTTGATGGTAAAGTCATTAAATGTGATGTGCTGGGTATGTTTCTCTTAGATGTATTGATTTCATTGTTTCATATGAAAATTTTGAAATTTAGATATAATATTTTAAGCTGTTTCTCACAAATGTAAAAAATTATTTGTATCGAGTGAGTCATTTGCTAATGTGCTTAAGTTTTCTGTAGGTTTCTTTGAAAGTGCCAAAATTATGTGCATAAAAGTTTAGCAGTCCTCACCTCTTTCTAGGAGGTAGATTTGTTCCACCTGCTATGGCAGAGAAATATAAGTTCAACCTTCCACCATATCCTGGATTTTCCACATGCGTCCAAATTGGCAAGCCTCCTCAAATTGATATTTCAACTCTAAGAGAGAACTATATCTCTCTTGAGTTTCTTGAAGAGCAGGTGGAAGAAGACCCCATTAATCAGGTAAAGCTTATGCAAAGTATAACTGTTTGCCACATAGTGTTCATCTTCTCCTTCTACTTTCCCCTTCTGCGGTTTGTCAATTTACCTTCATTTGTTTGATAATTAAGTCATTCCTTACCTGGAGTTTTGTAATTTGGTTTGATGATGCATTGGCTGCTGGCTTGAGGGAACCAAATGCTAACTGCATGGAAGGACAGAAAACCGTTAGATCAGCTCTACTTTCTTTGACATGTTCACCCCTCCCCCATCTTTTCCCTTTTTATGGCGGACTTTTTGCTTTAAAGTATATGGGTTCTCTGTTCTTGTAAATAAATGAAATATACTCTTTATATTGGTTTTTTAAGCTCACTTACATTATTTTCAATTTACTGTACTTTATTTGGCGGCATGACAACATGGATGGTTTTGCTAAAAGGTATTGACAAGGAGGTTTTTTGTGGTCAGTAATTAGCTGCTATTTTAAATTAGAACTGCATTGACTAGGCTATTTAGCAAATTAATGCCCTCCAGCTGCAATTGCTTTTTGCAAGAACACGAACTATGAAAGTCAAAAGGCAAGTTAATTATCAGAAAATCCTCTAGCATCTCTTCTTCTCTATTGGGAAGGTCTAAACCAGCAGGTGACCATTCTTTTCATTCTGGTCTTATCTTCAGATTGATTTGTTCACACACAGACTTAATGATGCATATTCCTGTCTCATGCAAAGCAGTATCATGCCTTTTCTGGGAAGCTAATAGTTGTAGCATGGCAGTGTGTACATTCCTTGGAGAGAACATAAGGACATATGCATTTTATATATAACCACTTTTAATATACAAAGAGTCGATTTATTTAGATGGCCTAACATAGAGGATTAGAATGTCTATTATCACCTCATGTCTGACGCATTTTTGAAGATTGTCAAGGTAAGTATTGTGAGATATGTCTAGGGAAAGGAGAAACATAGAATGACATAAATCAGGAACTTAACTGTAACAAGGCAAGTTTTGGTTACTAATTCTAGCTGTGAAAATATTGAAAATCTTCCCTTTTTGAGGACATTTTGGTAAGCTTCAATGTAGGGACCTTGGTGCTTAATTTGTTTGGTCATATTTCTTTTAGATTAAATATACGATTTTTCTCTTCCCATATGGGCAAAAGTATGTTTCTATGTGAGCAAGTCGTATGGCAGACAGTATGAGAGCTTATTTTTTGAAATTTTTTTAATCTTAATTGGTATGTGATTATATTGGAAAGGCTTGTTGAGGCCCCAATGTAACCTTATCTTTATTACCTTTTCTATCTACTTTTCTTCCACAAAATGCCTGTCTGCATTAAGATTTTTGAAAAAAAAGATATAGAAAAGATAACGAATTATTCATTAATAAAATACTTGTCCAATTTATACCAAAAAAATGTGAGAGAGAATAATTTTCAGAATTGAACCTAATCTTTATTACTCTCTTCATCTTCAGCTTTTAGAAAATTGTTGTTAAGTTTTCAAAACTACAGGATTTGTTTATCAGAGAGTAAAATATTTATACTGTTTAGACTCCACCTGAGACATATTTTAAGACAATTTATGGAAGAAGTGAGCTGATATGAACTTGAATTTATAACAGCTACAAATTGATTATGTGATAAGTTTGTTTTATTTTGGTTTTTGTATTTTTTAACTCAACTTGGAGAGGTGATTAAAAGAGATCTTTGGTTAAATGGTATATCCGAAAATTTGGTTTTGGATAGAAGTTTATGGCGTCGTTTGATCCATGTAGCCGACCCCACCTAGTGGGAAAAGGCTTAGGTTGTTGTTGTTGTTGTTGTATTTTACATTGGTAAAAATGTGAAATTATATCTTTTTATGCATATTTTAAGTTACAGCTGTCCAAGAATGCAGTTGGAAAAAAAATGTAATGGTGTTATTTCTTGTAAGAGAGCTTTCCTGCAAATCAACTATTTTTTCATTTAAGATTCTTAGAACAAGGTTACTAAGGTGAGGCAGCGGTCTGCATTTAACATGAGGGATCTAGTAACTCTGGTTTGTGATGGCATGCAGCATGCCACACAACTTACTGATAATTTTTATCCGGGAGAACTGTTTCTAAATTTCTTTTTTCATTATTTGCTTTTCCCAGGTACAAGTGGAAGGGTCTGTTGAAAAAGTTGATGAACAATCAGAGCAGTATTTCCACAGTCATCCCCAAGGAAGTCAGATTGAAGCGGTAGATAGCAAGCAGGTTTACTTCACTTTACTAAATTTGATTCGTGCTGAATTTAGACTGAATGATATGACTTGTAATATCAATTAGCAAATTTTCAGAGCTCTATAGTGCCTGGAAAACAGGTTCTTCATCAGGAGTACAAGGATTTTGAGCAAAATTTGCTGATGGATAAATTATTGAACATCTGTGTTCTTCACTTAATTGTAGTTCTGATAAAATTTTCTTTTCAAGATACCTTGCATAATCCAGGTCATGGTCTCTGTCCTCTTGTCCTTGACAACTTTCTAATTATAATCTATTTTTCCACCCTCCCTCTGATCATCTCATATGTCTCCAGAGTACACAGTTCTTTAATAACCCCTTCTCCCATTTTTTAACTCGAGTACAATTGGGACTTAACCCTCTTAAATTTGTGCTTGCAGATGTTTGATCTCTAAACCTAATAACTGGGGAGGATATAGGCTAACACCTTAGCATTTTGAGTTTTGGCAAGGGACATCTCCGTTGCAAGACAGGTGGTTGTCTCCCCATTTATGACAGGTTGCTTGTTTGTATATTGCTTGTTATAACATGGGTAATCATTATGTACATGATGTTGGTTTTCATGTCACTGCTTAGTTTCAAGATCTATGACAACTTTGAGTGTGGATCCAGAATTGTTACATTTGAGTTAATTCATACTTGTCTAGCTTCTTGGTGGCGATGACATCAAAAATTGACTAGCCACACCAATTGCAAGGACCATAATTCGTGATTCTCATATTAGGCAATAAAATGTTCTGGATTGTTTGTTTCTTAAAATTTTTTCTTGGGCTGTCAACTGTTACTTATGTTTCTGTGTAGTCTTTATTAGAAGCTGTTGTGTTTCACATGTTGTGTGGTGAACTAGCAATGACATACTCTGAATTCCTGATTGATTTTTTATGCATGTTTTACTGGCAGGTTGCGCTATTCTCCCCATGAGGTAAATGGACAGCTGAGTATGGAAGGTTGAGGGGTTGGTCCCCTGATCAAGTTTAATACGTGGTGTTGTGCTATTTGCATTTGCAACATTGCATGATTTTAAGTAAATGAGAGGACCAACTGATAATGCAAAGGTGATGAGGATGTGCAATTGCACAATTGCAGTGAAATGTTGCATCATACTGTATACATGCAAATCTCAGAAATGAATAAATCAGTTGATATCATGATAGCTTCAATTAGTCAAACTGAATTATATTTCTTGAAGTGCCAATGATAGAAACGTTGGTCATTATATTGAAGGGGAGATATTATATCTTGCAAATGGTAATAATTAGTCAAACTGAAATATATGCATGTTCATCTTGTAGTATTGTTTTATACTATTTGCTTTCTCTCAAGAGTAACAGTGTTCTTATGACAGCAATTGGTAATCATAAAACGTTACCGGTGCCTAATTTGGACTTCAAATTGTGATCTTGGTGACAAAATACTCAGTATCATCAGATACTGATCCTACTTACTGTCAAAGCAACTAGTCTTCAGCAGATGTAATGAAACAAGCAAATATTCATACGATGGAATATCGCAATTTTTATCTGTTGGCCTAACCGGACACACCTTTTCGGCTAATTATTCCCCCACTTGTATTTTGTCATATTAGGCATGCCTCTTTCCTTCTTTATCACCTGATGTTATGTTGGTAGGCTCCTTGCCACTACATGATCAAAAGCATGAATCAACTTATTATATTTGCTTCATTATTTGTTATAGAACTGTATTTGTTGTCTTTGAGATATGCACGAATCAGAAGTGTTAAACATTTTCCAAGTGTAAGACAAGCTTTCATTCTTTTAAGACGAGGTTTGAATTCGACACTTTTGACTGTTAAAATTTTCTGTCTTCTAGCGGTGTGAACCTTTGCTGGGAGTACTTAATTTTATCACCTTAATCAAATGCTGAACTTTTGCCAGTTAAGGATATAATTGCTGAAAACAGCCAAAATTTGAGGGTAAAAATATTAGAAAAAGAATTATTATTTTCTGGAAGTGATGGGTGAACAAAAGGCGACCGTTTCATTTGCAAATAAATACTTAGCTGCCCACCGTTTCATTTGTAAATAAATACCTAGCTGCTCGGCGTTTTGGTTGCAGGAAAAGAACCGTGAAGCCATTGTTGAAGATTATTAACGAATGGATCTGCTCAGTGATGGCTGGGATTTGCTGGACTCTGAATATCTGGCATCCATTCATGGACTCCTTACTTCAGGGTTGCTACCCACAATAACCTGTCAGACACACGGAATCAATTCGGGGAATAACATCACATGAATTTGTTAACAGGATGGTTCAGTTAGCAAGATTTAAACCTTTAGTGGTAAGCCTTAATCGAATTGCATGACGTATTCTGATTTTAGAATCAGGTAATCTTCTTTATCTTAAATTTTATTGTTTAAAAAAAAAGCATTATATGAATTTGAAAATTAAAGGGTTAAATTGAAAAATAAAATGAGACTAAATTGTGACTTGACGTAATTTAGAAGACCAAACACACCAGTTTAACTTCTTTAGTCCACTTACAGCCTGAATTTATGAAACGATGGACAGAGAACACCAAAAGTGGGTGATGCTCAAGCATGAGGGGGAAATAGTCTTTAATAGGTAGGCATATCCTAAATTCCTAATCAAGATGAGGCCCAACTTTCTTTCTAATATCAGACTATCAGCGTCTGGTTCTCCAAAGTTTGGACGCTTCTTCTAAGCACGTTTCTTGACATTAGTTAGGTTGAAGTTGATCATGACCCAACTGGGCTCCACCATGAATTTTAAACCTGCAATTTTCTTTTCAGGTTTCTTTTGACCAACGTTGAAAGCTTGAAGATGATACCTGAGTCCTGACATGCTGCTATATGTGAGAGGCCAATTGCAATTTTGTTCAATTCAAATCAGCAATTTTGTTTCGCAAAATTTGAGTCACACCACTCCTCAACGATGCCATCTTTAGATGTTAAGATCCAAATTCAAATCAGCTTGAAAGATACCAAAGAGGTTGAGATGGGATCCAATTTTTCAAGAGTTCTAAAGGAGAAATGATTGGAAGATTCTCTCTTTCTCTTTCAAATCATATGCACCTTTAACAAAAATTGAATAGATAAAAGGGTGTGACCCAGTTAATGGATTTTCAAGTTGTAAGGCTTTAAAGCCCCTGTTTTAGATATTCCACGAGTGGAGGAAGCTGTTCGATGAACACATTGAGTTATTACCATTGGGACAGAACAAGCTAATGGTTCTGTTTGAAGAGCTATTCGCACAAAAATGACATCAATATCAAACCCAAAGATTGAGATCAACCATCCATGGAGGATGACCCATTTTGTCAATTTTATACTAAACAAGTTGGCTGGCCCCCCACGTCTATCAAGCTTAGGAGCCCCTACACAGCACTTAGGGACTAATCAAGATGTGTTTGCTTTTTGTGTGGGAAATAGAGCAGAGTTCTTGAGTTAGGTGAAATGGAAAAAGAAGCCAGACCGTATTAGTACAATTATTATTGTACATTGGAAAATTAAAGACCCACTAAAGTGAGTTTCATAGCCAATTCACAAAATATACGGGAAATTAAATTTGATAAATTTTATAAATTAATTTATAAAATTTAATAAATTTAATACTTTAAATAAAATTTTTATGAATTTTAATTTATAAAAATAAAAAGATTATTGTACATTAGTTGCACAAACGCTCGTCTTACATCATGTTATTGTTAGGGATGGACAAAGATACTGAATAAGAGGATGCAACTTTCTCTTCAATGGTTATCTGTATTGAATGATTAACCTATTGCGGGACTAAAACTAGCAATTTATCTATACAGATTCCGACAATCTGACTTGACTGGTGTCTTATGGCTGATTTATGGACAAGAAGCCTTTATATTAGTGGATGTCTCATCTCTTCAATGGGCGACATATAAACTAATGGTGTTGGCTAGCTTATTCCCCCTGTGATAATATACCATAAGTTTCTGCTAAAGGTAAAATAGATTTTTCGTAACAAAGCCTGTCTGATGTTATTCCACCTTTTATACTGTATCTGTATGTCTCTATTTAAGTATTTATATTTTATTTCGTCAGATTTATCTGTGGTGATGTCAATAATTTGTACTTTAGTTTTAAAAGGAAATTTGTTTCAAAAGCGTTTTTTCTTTTTCTTTTTTTTACAGAAAAAGCCGGGCCTTAAAGTTGTATAATTATGTTACTTTTACAAATATAAATTTATTAATTATTTATTTAAAAAATTTTAATTATTAAATTTATTAAATTATGTAATAAATTATTAGTAAGAAGTTATGCTCCCACTTCGACATGTGGAGCACGATAATTCAATATTGTATATAGGTTTAGAAAAATGCTCAGCTTATGTGACATGGGATTATGGAAGCCTCAAAGAAAATGAAGATTATTGAATTGTTAGATTGTAGGGTTTAGTTTGTGAGATGTAATAAATTTAAAATTTAAAATTTTATTAAATAAGAATTATATGATTTTTAAAGTGTGCAAATAGAGAAACTGACAGGTTTAATCAAGGAATATTTAAATGGAGCTAACTCAAACATAGATATAAGTATTTTAGAATTTGAATCTCCTTTATTTCTTTTTTCTTAATTTAATAATATTTTTCTATTTCTTTTTATTTTACAACTTCAAAGTCTTACTTTTTTTTTATTTATTTTATCTTTTTAAAATTTCTTTCATCTATCTTCAACTTGATCCCCACACAACACAATTTTAGATGATCCACATCCACTATATCGCTGGTTTGTGCATAATATATGAAAAAATAAGTATAAATACCATTATTTTAAAACACAAAGTAATACTCTATTTTAATTCACTAAAAATATTTTTGTATCAATTTAATCCCTTAAAAATATTTTTATCAATTTAATCTTCTGAAGATTTAATTTAATTTGATATCATCTCTCTACTTGATATTAAAAGTAGTTTGACATCAATATTAAGGTATATAATATAGTAAATTAATAATCAGCTGCTAGTTTCAAGTATTAAATATATGACAAATAATATTGAACAATATTAAATTTTTAATAGACTAAATTAATATAATTTATTTGTCAAATATCAAATTGTTATGAGATTTATGAGATGATGAACATAAATTTTTTTTTTTTGGTGATAAGGGACATACTTAAGGCATTTGTTTAGAAAAAAAAAAATAGGAAGTATCAAACCCACAACTAGATTCTGAAAAAATGACAATGGTACCAGTTGTACCAAAAGCTCATTGGGCATGAACACAAAATTTTAATCTTAAAAATATCCGGTGTCTCTTCAACTGAATGTCTTTTTAGTCTTGCACAGGATAACATATTGTTGTGCTTGCAGACAGGGACGCCATGTTATTTTGCAAAGAATGTTTTATAAATCTCAGTGCACAGTCCTACTTATCTGGCATTGCACATGAAAATTCAGCAGCCATTTTTCTCCCCAAAAGTTGCGATTCTGATCATGGTCCACAGCTTATAAAATGAGAAGTGAGTTCACTTGGGAAAAAGCGAACATCAATCCTGGAAATAGTGCTTGGAAAGAATGTGTTTTTAATTAGAATTTGAGAAAAGAGAAATGCAACAGTAAGAATAATGACATATAAAAATTTGAATAATAGTATTCGTATAAATTAAAATAATATAAATATAATATAATTTTTTATATTTTTTAATTTTTACATTCCCTCACTGCATACCACCATTATTATTTTATAAATTTTATGCATAATTCATTTTTATTTTTTATTTTTTATTTTTTATTTTTTTAAAATCTTTTTCTCGCTTTAGACAAAGTATATACACAAAAATTATGAATCAATAAAATTTTTTGAGATTAACACAGTGGCAAAGCACTAGTATTATTAAAGGTATACACTAACTTTACACGTATACAGATTCTTTAATATTAAGTTAGAAAATTATAAGTGAAAGAATAAAAAAAAGTTGTGACAAAAAAATAATAAAAATAATAAGATTTATAAATTAATTTATAAAAAATTATTAACATTTAAAAAATTAAAAAATTTAAATCCAACTTTACACTTTAATTACACAAACTCTCATAATTTCTTTTTGTTTTTTTCACTTCAAAATTAATATTTCTAATCGTACAAATTCCTGTCACCTAAGCCTAACATTTTCCTAAATCAGAGGGCAGCGTGCTTGAGTGGTTGACCTCCTGCTTAGATCAGCCATGAACTGTGTTTAACAGACAAAAGTTGGGAAAAACCAAACCCTTTTTTTGGCTTCACCGACCTTTATAATTTTCCTTCCCCCACCAACACCACTCACTGCCACTGCCACTGCCATTTAGTTGTTGGTTTCCTTGTTTTGTTTGTGATTTTGTACGTTAGCTTTTGCATCTTTCCCCTCCACCATTATTTTATCAACCATGATATCATGATTATATAATATCTTAATATGAACAAAGCAATTAATGTATCCCAGCTCCAAGACCGTACACGTGGCCCACACCCCCAAATGATCAGCTGGTGGGCCAGCGCCCCATATGGGTCTTCACCAATTAGTCCAAAGCGCCTAAGCTTTTTAACATTGCAACTCATTATAATTATAATAATAATTATTATTATTATTATCATCTTTTCTTGATTACAACTATTAGCTTTGTTATGAGTATTGTTATTTATATAATTTTATTTGTATATAATTTTTATAATATAAATTTATTAAATTATATAAATTAAATTTTAAAATTTAATATATTTTTTATTATTTAATTATAGAAAAATATGATAAAAGTATTATGAAAATACTAATTTTCTTTTGGTATTATCATTATGTGTGTGCTTACCAAACAGAATTATGCATGTGACAACCAAATCGGGATGTGTGCTGATTCGTTCAGGACCATGTAATTTGATGAAAACTCTATTGAAAAAGTGTTGGGTTGGTCTGACCAGTAGGAAAGACAAGACCATCAATAGGGCCATTCAACGCATCCAACGGCTATGATTGAAAGAACTGTGAGTCATCGTCCTCCTGCAAGGTCATTATCAATTTGTTTTCTCTGATTTTTTCTTTTATTCACTCAGATTTTTGCTGGGGACAGTGATGGTTACTCATAGGAAAAACGAAAGGCAAATCAAAGATGATATGATAATGAAAAAGGGAAGACTGCAATTCTACCACTAATTTCAAAAATAAAAATTTATTAAAAAATTTTAAATTATTAAATTTATCAAATTTTATAAACTAAAATTTTATATTTAATAAATTAATATCTTTAATTCTATATTAACCTTATTATAGACTTATAGTTCACTTATTTTTTCAGACTATTTTTTTAAAATTTGATTCAATTAACTTTTATTTTTTATTTCAATAATTTGTTTTATCCCTTTATATTTAAATTTATAATTTTTTGTTTCATTATCTTTTCTTTTTTTTTTTTCACTGAAACTTAAAAAATAAAAGTTGTCAAATCCTAACCCGCTTTTTCCACTATTCCCACCATAAGCAACATGGATAAGCCGAAGTACGGAGAACTGAGTGTTAGTGAGCGTTCCTTTATTGTCGTCTGTTCAATTCGCAAGCTTCTTATCCTCTCAACAAAGTTCATGATAGATAGATAGATAGAAGAGGGTCTCTGACAGAGCAGTAGAAAAAGGCGAAAATGTCCAATTGCCACAGGGCCAGTGGTGCAGAGAAGCATTAGCATTGGTCCACTAACTGCAGCTGCCAATGGCTAGACAAGAAAGAAAGCCAAAGCTTTGCTTCCCATCCCTTGTGCATTTGCACAGTCAGATCCCACCTAGATAATAAGTTTGCGTTTACCATTCTGCATCCTGCCAGATTGAAAACCAACATGGCAGGCAGATAGATTGCTCCCAATTATGAGAGAGGGAGGGAGAGCTCCTTAGTGGACTTGGCGGTTTGATAACGCAAATGCATGGTAGTGAGACGAATCACCAAATTAATGTCCCGCTCTTGAATATGGACCTTCTTCACAGTTTACGCCAGAAAGATATGAACATACTTAGACTGCAGATAAGGAAATCACGCCCAGTTTCTCAAGTCTAAACGTAAACCACAAAGTCAGATAAATTGGGGTTATCGAGTAAATAGTAATAGAAAGACCTTAGGCTCCTCAGAAGGACCTCATAGAGGATCCGGACCATCATACACCCAGAGAAAAGGGAATTCTCACAGCATGTAATATGGAACCCCACGAGAAGAAAGGGGGTCCTGCAACGTGTACTTGTATAACACTTTCCACACATAATTAATGGGCCTCACTGTCAAATGATCATTCCACATTCAGAAAAGGAAAGGCATAGACAGTCCCACTATCTATATGGTATTTGATCGATGCATATTTTGGCATTTATTAACCATCTCACAATTGCTAACAATAACAATAAATTCAACAGTCAGGTGCTACAGCAACACATCTGGAAAAAAAAAAAAAAAACAATACATTGAAGAGACAGGGAGACCCAGACACCTATATATCAGTCTGGGAATTCAGATCTCAGCACCTACAGCTTAAACTAACTACCATTTGAATCAAAAAAAACAGACTAAGCTCCTTACAAAGTGAATACTTTTGTTTCTCAACTGGTATGGTGGAAAAGTTAGGAATGTCACCTCTCCCAGCCTTCAACTTCGTTCCTTCTGAATCTGCTTCTCAAAGGACAATCTATTTGACCAAGAAGATGTATAACGTTTATAAACGATCCTCTGAGCAGATTGGGCAATCCCTCCCTTCCCCTCCTCTAGCAGTCTTCCTTTATGATAAAATGAATTTAAAAGAAAAAAGACATAAATTTAAAGTGTAGCCATACAACATTGGATGGTCAAATACCTGTAAATATTCATCTTCTGCATTGTCTTCCCCCACCCCCTACCTTTTTCCTACCCCTCTCCTGAGTCCCCTGCAATTAACAACAATGCAAAAAGAGAAAATGCCTTTCCCAGAATAGCCTCTTCATTGCATGCCAACACAGCAGCCCAAGCCACCAAGAGAAGTTGTCAGCTCAACTTTGTTTCACAAGGATAGCAGAAATATTCAGGCAGGTTTATATAAAAATCTCCTGCTCCTTAATTTCACTCAGCAGTCACCATACTTAAAGCTAACAGCTCATTGAATATAAAAATCTAATGCAATATGGTAACAACTTCTGGAGCATCCTCCCTTGGTCCATCAAGAGACCGATACATGTACAAAAGCTGAACAGTATCTTCTACTTCTTCCTCATCATTATTGATCACTTCCATCACTAGTTGGGGCAAAGCTCGTGCAACTTCCAGGCAAGCTTGGCGTGTCAATCTACAGGATGACATCCAGAGAAATCTCATGTTGTAGTAATGACACAACCCAGAACGTAAAGCCCCATCCCCAAATGGACTGTCTCTGATCTCCAACTTTTGCAGATTAAGGCACCCCTCTAGCACATAATTAAGGCCCATGTCAGTATCTCCAGCAAAGGCAACAGAAAGCGTCCTAATCAGTTTCCCATACTTCCCAATGTAATCAAAAGCTCGATCAGTCAGTAAACCAGAAACAGCAAGTCGAGTGAGCTTCTTGCAATTCATAACAATAGCACCAAAACCCTCATCCATGGGATCTCCAGTCTCAGCATCTGGCCGATATTGCCCAATTATACAGAGACGAAACACCACAAGATCTGGGCAGTTCTGTGACATAGCTATAACAGCCGCATTTGTCATTCTTTGGCAGAAATACAAAATTGATTGCAATTTCCTACAACCCTCAGAAATTGCTCGCAGGCCTACCTCACAAACTGGCCCTTCTGCCTGCTCCTGGGTATTAACAGGGAAAACCCGAAGCTCGCGTAAATCCTTGCAAGTAGCTGCCACAGCTTGAAGGCCTTCATCACATATTGTGTCAAGGACCTGAATTATAAAAGCAAAAGTAAGCTTCAAAAATCAAATTTTTGAAAGTGTACGCAGAATGACAAAGAACCGCAATGCATACCCAGAATGTCTGGAGTTTATGACAGTGGCATATGACTGATCTGAGTTGTTCTGCATTAATATCAGCATAGCTGAAATTCAAGGATGTGAGATTGGTGCAGACTGGGTAAATAGTAGGCAGGTATTCCGGCCAAATCTCTCTGAATCCAGACAAACAAACTAAGGATTTGCAAGCTGCAAATGCAGAGGCATAATCTGGCTCCTGATCACCCATAGGTTCGGCCTCTAATGCACTGAACGAGCCAGTTCCAAGATGCGTGAGCTGGGGCGCTCGTATAATTAGGCGGTATAGCTCAGACATGGAAACATGAGTATTTAACCGAAGTTTCTTTAATGAAGGTGACCTAGCCACCAGCCTTTCCAAAGCCTCAAAATTTACATGGCAGTCAACGCAATCAAAAACAAGAGATTCCAGATGAGTTTGACTCTCTGGAAAACATGATACCCAATCCACTTCATCATCAGAAACCTCAGATTCAACAAGATCAAGCACTTTCAGCTGTCTGAAAACCAAAAAAAAAAAAACACACACACACACAAGATGTAAGTTCATCGCCTTTTTCCAACCATCACATAGCTTCATTTTGAGGCATTCAAAAACTTTAAAGCTCAGATGTAGTGCTATAGAGTTCACTTCACTGCGACTTCCAAAATATAAAACAGAACTGCCATGAAAGCTAGTAAGCATACCCGAAATCCCCACTAGTACCATAGATTTTCTTGTCTCAACACAAACTATATCAAAATAATCTCATGTACGATTAAACATAAATAGTCAATAGTTTCAATAGCAAGCTCCATCGCAAGATCCAATTACCCCCTTCTATAAAGGAATAAAAATTCCTAATATCCGCTTCCAAAGTCTCAAATTTTATACATAAAAATTTACCTGCACTTGCTAGCAACGGCGGCAAGTCCACTGGTCCCAAACCCATCGCAGCAAACAAGGACGAGCTCTTTGAAGCCGGGGAAGAACTCAGCCAGATGCACCAGATCGTCGTCTGAAAGCGTCATCCGCTTCAGGTAGACCTTCTCAAGCCCAGGGTAAGCCTTGGCCAGGGCAGTGACCCATGGAGAGAAGTAGGCCCCCCAGTCGACTGGCAGCATATCGAAGTCTGCGAACCTCGGCTTCCCTTTAATCGTCACCGAACGAACCCGAGTGAAGCGGGCGGTGGCGCGGCGGGGTGCCACCGCATAGCAGTTGCCTATGAAGAGTTCGGATCGGGTGAGGGCCTCCGCACGGTACCACGACTTGCAGACCAATGAGGCAGCGTTCCGGTCACGGCGGGATGTAAGGAAGTGCAGCACGTTTTCGAGGACATTCTCGAGAACTTGGTCCGCGTACGGCGGCTGAAACTCCATTGACCCGGACCCGGACCCGGTCCCCGATACCGGACAACCGGTGCAGTTTCGGGTTTTGCTCGATGATTCAGTGATGTCGGCTCTGCCGAGATCCAGAAGCGACGATCGGTGGTCGTCTTCGGTGGTTTCAGCCCGGTTGTCTCTCATGCGTGACTCTTTTGCTGATCTGATCAAAACGATCGAATCTTTGATTGGTTCATGAACTTCGGACGCTATTGGATTTGTGGGTTTTCTTCAAGAGAGTAGGAGAAGTGGGCGAACATGGGGGTGAGAGATGATATGGTCCTATGGAGCTGGAGGCATTAGTTTAATTGGTCATCAGAGAGTGAGAACAGTAGTCTCTGCTGTCTATGTCTCCGAGCATTGGGATTCTCCATTCCCTCTCTCTTTCATCACTCCAAATATCCAATGGCTCTCCACACCTCTCCTTCATTATTTGAGGGGTATTTTTTCCCTTTACAAGCTTTGTACTTTTTCCTTTTTTTAATGTTTCAGTTTAGTAAAATTTCCAAGTTACAGTTTTTCCATTGAGGTGAGTTTTATGGAAGACCCCCTTGTTTTTTGGGCGATCATGGAAGACCCCCTCTCATAATGAGCCATTTACACCTACTTTTCTTCCCCAAATTCCCAAAAGCCAATCGCCAATCTCAACTATCAGTATCACAGGGTATCCTTAACTTTTCTTAATACTGCTTCTCCTAACCTATCCGGTATGAGTGTCTATTTAATTTTCTTATACTGTATTTGAACAATAAATATGACCCTTATGATTTCTGGCCCATAAACTCTTAAATAATCATAGTTTCGTTTGCTCAAAATATTTCACACAATTCAAACAACCATATGTAAATACAATTTGTGAACAATTTAAATTATACCTGAATAATGTTAATTGCACATAATTACTATATATATTATTCTTTAAATATCAATTAAATAATAAATATGTATAACTAACCTTACTCTATTATCATTGTACTACAAAGTTATTATCTATAATACTGACTCCAAAAATTCATAGTCAAATCCCTTTGCATTTTGCAACTAATTATCTAATGTATCATAGTACGTGAGAAAGCCGATAAGTGGAAAGAGTATGAAGAGCCAGAAAGTTGTACGTTTTGACTAAGGAACCGATATAGAGGATACAATTTATTGAAAATGGTAGTATTACGTTGATAGAATTATATGTTAGGTCATGTCACATATTTTTATTAAAAATAAATATAAAAAAATATAAAATATATATATAAATAAAAATATTATAATTTATTTACCCACCAGCGTATGGCATCGTAGTACTAGTAAATGTAAAGGTAAAATGAGTAAGTACAAAGGTAAGGCATGCACCTCAACTCAGTATATCAACTCTTAGATATTCAATAATCCTGTCAAGAAGTAAAAAGTTGTTTTTACATAAAAATAAAAATACAACGCTCACTTAAATTATATTAATTATTAAATTTTCTAATTTAATTATTCTAATTTAATAATTTAAGTTTTTTATAAAAATAATATAACCCTGTAAAAAAAATTTCTTCTAAAATTAAATTTTAGTAATCATTATATTTTAGAGAATCCTTGAGAAAGAATTAATGAAGGATGGCTCTGAATTTTTTTTTTTTTTGATAGATATAGAAAAGTTGGCAAATCGATCATTTCAAGCTAAAATGTTTTAGAAAAGAATAACTCGAACCCTTAGATCGAGTATTACAACTGGAGCTTTTGCTCAAATAAAAATGAATTTGAAGTTAAATATGTCAGAATTGATGATAAGAATCCATGTCCCTTAACTTAATTTATATTTAGGTTGAACTTAATTTTTATTAGGTTTCTAGATTTAATTAAGCTTACGTTTATCGTTTATTTCAATTTCAAAGCTACTTTTTGACCCTTACAGGATATTTGTAAAATATATATATATATATTTATTTAAATGGGTCAATTCAAAACTATTTTTATCACCTAAAATATCATTTTATCTTTTGTCAATGTTTAATTAACCATCTAAAGAGCCATACATGATACATACAGAGCAGAGGCAGTGCCGTAAGTGGAAGTCTTTCCTCCCTGAATTTCTGAAAATATTATATGTATATGCTTAAAAATTCATAAATTTTAAAAATTTTCAATTGAATCATTCTCTTGCCTCCCCTCAAGTTTTAAAATTTTTATTTTTTTAATAAAATTTTAAAAACTTTTAATTAAACCCTCTTTTATATTTTTACAATTTCACATATGTCTATAATATTCAACTTTTCAAAAAATTCTCTCTCTATATTATACCTATTTTTAAATTTTATATTAATTTTTAAAATATTTTAAAATTTATTATGCCTCTTTCTTTATCCATATCCATATCTCACTTTTAATTTTATTCCTCATTATATTTTTATATTTTTATTTTCTTAAATATATTAATTCTATTCAAATAATATACATATATTATAGAATAAAATGTACAGAATCCTCCTGAACTTTAGGTTGATTTTAAAAAATTCTCCTAAATTTTAAAAGTTTTTAAATGATCTTCTTAAATTATAAAAAATTTTTAAAATACCCTCTTCCGATAAATTTTTCGTCAAAATTTAGATATTTTTTAGTCAAATTCTATTTTGACCTGATAAAAAGATAAAAATAGCCTTCAAATACACATAAATTTTTAAATCTGCCATAAATACAAAAGAAGAAAACCTAATGTAAATTTATAATTTAGGATTTAAGATTTAGGGTTTAGGGTTTAGAGTTTAGGATTTAGAGTTTAAGATTTAGGGTTTAGGGCTTAGAGTTTAAGATTTAGAGTTTAAGACTTAAGGTTTAAAATTTAGGGTTGAGGTTCAACGTTAAAACTCTAAAATTTTACTGTTCACAGTCTTCAATTTCTCAGCTTTATAATGAAAGTTATTTTCATCATTTTCTTAAATTTAGACGAAAAATTTGACGAAAAGAGTTATTTAAAAAAATTTTATAATTTAAGAGAATCATTTAAAAACTTTTAAAATCAACTTAAAATACATGAAAATTCTGTGTATTATAACTTATATTATATGATTATTTTAATTTTATTATTATATAACTTTTAACCTCAGCCCCCTTAAATAAAAATGTTGCCTTTGCACATATCTTTACATAATTCATAATTTGGCCTGTTTCTTTTAATTATACTTGTTCCTTAACTATCTAACCTGACTTAGTTGGCTGAGTCAACAAGCTATGCTACTAGCCAGCATATCTCTTCGATCGAAGTAGCTCTACCTTTCCATTTTACAGTCTCACGGTACTGTTAAATGTATAATTTAATTTTGTATATTTTTATTTTGTTTAAAAAAAGTTCACTTGCAAATGTGGACATAACGTCATGTACCATTAACTTTATCATTTATTTATATAATTTTATTATTTTTATAAATTAAATATTATTAAATAATCATTTAAAAATTTAAATTATTAAATTTATTAAATATTATAACTAAATTATGAAATTGAGATTCAACAATTTTTTAAAAATTTTATGACTTTAATTTTCTTTCCTTAAGTGGAGGGAAACTTTTGCTTCTTAATATGATTAGAAAAAACCTGTATTTCTTGATCATTTTCCATGAAAGTATGCCAAAAAAATAAAGAAAGAATAAGAGAACTCTGGATCGGATATGACACGATGCTAAAGGGATGAAGACACAGGCAGTGACAACCCATGTGGAGTGAAAACTGCTAAAGCCACGTCTGTTGGAAAAGATAGCTTGGCCTACTTTCATCCAGCCAGTTCCCACTGCTGATAATTGAACCACAAAAACATAACAAAAAAATTAAAAAAGAAAGGGAAAGATCAACTCAACTCATTTTAAAGCAAATATTTCGTTATCATGTCTGTTGAATTTCCATGCATCTGCAAATTTCTAATGGGTCCATCTTTCTGTGTCTGTATATGCCTACCATTTGCATAAGAGATAGAGTTTTTTTTTGGTGATAAGAGATTGAGTTTCTGGAATGAGAAAAGTGCTTTCCATTTTGTGTTTTCACAATTAGCGCGAATATGACATAAAATAATCAATCAGAATATATTTATAAGTTATCAAATTATCATAAATAATAATTTTATTGTAAACTTTATTAAATCATATAGTTTAATTAATAAAAATAATAATAAATTGAGTTTTATTTTACTAAATATGGTTAATTATATTAATTAAATGATATTATTAATTTTTTTAAAAAATCAAAATTTTAAAAATATTATTTAGTTACTTTAATTATAAAATTTAATTAATTTAATAATTTAATTTTTTTAAAATAAAATTTAATTTATAAGAATATCATTATTAATATATACATATATATATGTATACACACCCCAAATATACAATAAAACATTAATAAGAGATTTTAAAGTCAGAACATATTGTAAGCATATTATAAGCTTCAATGAAGATTTACATTACACAAAGCCTACAATTCTCCTACTAAGAAGGGGAACTAACAAAGAAATTCAACCCAAATAAACGGTGGGCTTCAGCAGTTGGCTTTACCTAAATGAACAACTACTTGACATCTTACCAAATGTGTAACTAGATCTCCATAATATAAGTCAAGGTTACTGCATATATGCACTAATTATTATTCAGATGGTTTTCCAGATTCTCATCATTGGGAATCAAAGTTTAATTACTTTCATTTCACGACCATGGTTGAATAATCAATGCACATTCTTGGCTTTTGAGGGAGTAACTGTGCAAGCAATCATGTAAAATTGATTCACCATCTATTGGTTTGAACTCTAAGCCAACACTAGGAGATAAGGTCCAAGATTTTCTTATTCAGCGAAATCTTTGTAATCTGCCACGTTCTGATACTCTACAGGGATCAAGATGAATCCCTAGAAGATTACGAGGGAACTCGGGAAAATCATGGAAGGAGTCACTATCATTTCTGCTATGACCAAAAACAACATCCAGAATTAGAAGTTTATCACAAGAGTCTCAAAACTCTGAATGGCCCCAATATGTTGTAGATTGATCTGTAGTCCTGCTTCTGCAGATACAAAATTTTAACGTTTTGACTCATGAATTAAATCAAATTTCGACCTCTAAAACTTAGCACCATGCATATGTAACCACACTATATTCACTTATATTCCTCTGTTTTGCCAAGTGATTGAGCGTGTTGTATTAGAGTTCGGAAACACTTTACATTGATTTTTTTACCATTAAGTAATATAACACAAATTAATTTCAATGTTGTGGACTGTGAAATGTTATGAAGCTAGTAACTATGCTTGTAACTGAAAGATGTGATTTTGTTCACATTTGTTAGCAAGTGATGACAGACATCCATTATTTGGGTCGATTAAGAATGGAAGGAGGCTTATTCCCAATTTGATAGCAGAAACACAATCATATAGATCACTGGGTGCCAAAATCAGGATACTCCTCTTATAACACCTCTTTTTTATCAGCCTTGCCAATTTTGGCAACGCGAGAAAGTTCCATAACTCATACTTAGTCAAAGATAGCGGGGATAACAAACCAAAAGGGAAAAAGGCTGATCGGGGAAGGGGGGGGGGGGGGCCTGGGGGACATAGAAAGATTTGATTTTCCCTCATGGGTCTTTATGACTTTGAGAATCTTTCTGGTTTCAAAAAGTCATTTCCATCTTCAATCAAGCAAACCTAAAGGAAGATAGAATCATAGAAGTACTGCCTATCTTTCTCAGATTTTAATGCCACACAACTTTCAGATCCAGAATAGGTCTCCGACCTAAGGCAACATAGCTACAACCTTGAGGCAAAATTTGTTGCTTCTTAACCTGCTAGGCACCACACAGTATATCAATAATTAAGCTAAGATAATACAGTGCACATTTTACCTTTACGGATTAGATATAACCAAAAGGAAAAGTTGCCCAGGAAGAACATCTCATGGAAAGAGAAATGAGCAGTTGAGTAGTTGGTAATATCTAATAAATTTAATTTTTTAAATTATTTTAAGTAAGTGTATAATAAAATTTAGTTTGTTTGAATTATAACCAAAAGGCTTGCAAATTCTATTATTGATTTCTGTTCTTACTGGTTTTGTTCTAGTGTTTTCTCTGTTCAGCAAGGCCTGAGTGATGTCTTAATTCTCACAATGCATGGTTTGCTGATGAATAAATGAAGGCAGAATCAGTAAACTCGGTTATGGGATTTTGTCCCTTAGCTTGTGAGGGCTTAATATACATTTGGTGAAAAAGATGTGATTGGGAATGGGCCATAACTTTAATAATATTTTCTGTCTCACCGAATATGTAACTGTTGATCATCCTTTTCTGCCAGAGGATCTTCCCATTTGGCTTAATATGGACATGATGAACTTTAATAGATCCTAGACCGTGGCTCCTTTATTTGCATAGAAATTGAATTTGTGTTAGCTTTTCAGATCATAAGCTCATTATATGTCTGAGAAAATTTCTCTAAGCCATTGATTTCATTCGGTCGGCCACCTAATCTGGTAAAGAGTCTTCTCTTGGTGGTTTTGATCCCCACTTATGGACTTGGCTTATACTGCATGATGATAAGGTTTGTAAACTTTGAAAATTAGATAAAAAAAGCAGCAATTTAAGCCATGGTTTTGGGCACGTATATAGCCTAGCCTTTCAAGCTATGCTAGCAAACCGACAGGAGCTATAGCAAGACACTGCAATGGGAAAAGGATGACAGGCCAATTCACGTCCTGAAATTGGAAAAGGTCTAGGCAGAAACCTGTCTCTCTGTTGTGTTATTGACTCACATATATGCACAACATGACTTCACTCCCACTATAAAAATTGATAATTAAAACTAAGAAGTTCCTTATAAATAAAACGATATTGTATTCTCATATAATGTGCTTCACGAAAAGTAATTAAACAAAAATCTTTCATTGTTTTTGTGAGAATTTGGTGAAGTATATTACATGGGAATATTGGGTTGATAAAACAATAACATTGCTCTGAGTTAATCTCTATGTGCTGGTTTAGCCAGAAAATCTTATTGGCAAATGAATGGCCTCTGTCTCATATTCCACAAAATCAGTTGCTCATATTCCCTGCCTTTGGCTTTCTTGTTGTTCACTCTGGCGTACCTGGAAATTTGGAAACTGGAAGCTCTGGAGGATGCCCTGATCTTACTTTGAATAAAGGCTGAGAAAGGAATATAAAGTTCACCTAAAAGTAGATCCTTAACGATATCTATAGTTTCATTCCATGCAAATGGAAAAGCATTGAGGACACCTGCAGCAGCCTTGGTACCTCTAGCCCCATAATAAGAATCTCACAGCCCATGTCGAGTCCATACGCATTCCCCTACCGTATTAACGTAAAACTAAGAGAAAAGTTGTTACTAGGGAATAAAATATTTATATTTAATATAAATATTATTGAATTAATTAAAATTTTATAATTTAATTTATTTTAATAAATTTAATAATATAAATTTTATAAAATAAAAATTATATAAAAATAAATGCCTATGAACTATAACCTAAGTGACGCTCTCTTTATTTAAATTCAATCTTAAATTCAATTTTTATCATTTTTCTTTTCTATTTTTAGCTATAATATGATTCCTGTATTATTAAAATATATATATATATATAAATAAATGAATTGAAAAACTAATATCAATAATGAGTTTCATGGGTTTGAGGAAATTCACATTTCAATAGAAAGTCTTATTTTTAAGCTAACTAGCTAGACCTGAAGTCAACCGGCTAGAGATCATTATATATATATTTAAATTGCTGAAGTAGGTTCAAATATTTGTTCACTTACTTTGATATTGTTTAGGTTTACAAACAAGTACTGAAGGATCTTAGTTTTACAATTTTGGGATTTGGATCTCTCCGCTTTTGTGTAAGTGGCTAGCTCTCCTTTTTTTTCACCATAAGGCAAGGATTTAAATCTTTTGTTTTTTTTTTTTAATTTATGTTAAAATATATTTCATACATTTTTTTAATTAATTTATTAGTTTTACATATATTACTCTCTCATATTCCTTTGTCTTTAAATTTTTCAAAGATAAAGGATCCTCCTCCAGCCTTGGTGCCATCATGGCTTTGTATTATGTGAGAAACGTCAATTTTCAAAGGAATATTTTCGATAGTGTCTTGAGTTTTTTCTTTAAATTTTATATATATTAAGTGATTTATCATTCAATTATAAAAAATAAATTTTAATAATCAAATTAAGTCATATCAAACTCTTAATTAACCTCTCAAGCTAACTCAAATCCAAATGTAATCCTCAAATACAAAATATGAACATTCAACTACTAGATACTAAAATCTCCCCACTCATACTACTACAACAACTATAATTCTTAATTGTACATGCACATGCAAGGAGATCTAGTATATATGAGTGTAAATTTCCCAACTAAATGCAAAACTTTTTAATTAAGTTTATATACCTTACATGTTTTTCTCTCACAGATTAAAAAAATTGCCCCATCGAATAATATTTGACTAACCGCTATTTATTTTGGTTCATGCTTGATGTAGAGTAAAAAAAAAAAATTACATAATCATACACAAAAGTTAAAAGAAAATAACCAATAAACGAAATTAAAAAAATATATTTTTTAATTTTTACTAATATTTAGTTTAAAATGTCTTCTCTCTTTTCAATCACTAAACCTATCATTTCACCATTTCTATTATAACCATCTTTTGAAAGGTATATAAAAATGTGCCATTTAGTATATCAAAAGACAAAAAGATTTACAACTGTGACATGTTTTTTTAATAATTGTATATTATTATATGTATAAGATATTTATATGAATATTTAAAATTTTCTTTTGTTTTTTATGTCAGTAAGTACATTACTTTCACCGACTAAATCGCCGTAATGCACATGCATAGTTTGCGTACAAAGATAATATCTAGCCTACTATATCCTCATGTACCTAAAAACACAAAAAAGGACTATTACATGGCCGGTGAGCTATCGGCTCAACTGAGATAAATGTTTCCATGTCTAAACTTGTATTAAAATTTGATTTCATCTCAATCTTTTTTTTTTTATAAAAATCATACAAAAATTTCTTTTTGTAATAAAAAAAAATACACAATTTTTTTTATTGGTAAAGAGTCGGGGTCAAAACGCCCAAAGCAAAACAAAACACTACGAGCTAGTACTAGCCGGGCCTGCCATCCTCCATCAAATCAGCCTGAAACAGATGGCTTAATCTCGGCGGCATGGTATGGGAGACTTGAAACCCCCATCCTCCTCCGCAGCTCGGCCTGCCAGCCAGTCGGCGCACCCATTGCCTTCACGGTAGACATGAGAGAAACTGATCTCTCAATCCTTCCTACCCATGCTCTGATACAGGACATTAAGTGAGTCTCCCGAGCTGCGTTACCTGTTGAGGTAAGCAACGTCAAAACTGACTGAGTCAGACTCCACCACTACCTTCCAGTAGCCAAGATGCCATGCATACTCTAGTCCCTTCAAAATGCCCCACTGCTCTGCCACTGAGACCGTGCCTATTCCTATGCTATAAGTAAAGTCCCCTAGCCATTGTCCCCCTTGACCCCGACGCAGACCCCTACATCCAGCCCTTCCCGAGGGGCCTTTCACCGCTCCATCTGTGTTTAATTTGGTCCAGTGCTCCGATGGTGATTGCCAACGCACGTTGACAACTACCAACGACCGAGGAGTACGTGGACACAAAGCTCCCTCCTTCTTCCGCCACTTGGACTTCGCTCAGGTACTGCCACACACAGATATGAGGTTGAGCAGGCCTCTGGAAATTCTCATCATGTATCGTGTTGTTTCTCCAATTCCACAAGAACCAGCAGGTCGTAAGAAACACTCCTCTCCACTCCTGCATTTTTAAGTCGCTTCTACATTCCCTGAGGCTGGCTTTGCACCAAGCCTCTAGATCGCTCCTATAAAACCAAGCTTTTTTTATTATACAGTCTGATAGCAAAAATACAAAATAATACATTTCCGTGAATTATATAAAGTGCGTCTTGATAGTTAAAATTTTATTAAATTGTGATTTAAAATTGACTTTTATAAAATAAACTGTGTGATTTATTAAATTTGACAACAATCTTTGGTGTTTAATACTTTTACATTAAATAAGAATCGGGATCAGCCGTAATTGAGATTCCTACTACAAACTGACTTTGGATAGATATAAAAACAAATAAAGAGATTAACAAAAATAGAACTCACTACAAAATGCTATAGTATTGTCTAAAACTTAAAAGAAGTCACAGAAGTTACCCATTTTAAATATCAGATGATACATTTTTTATCGAGAGTACATTGATTCATATAAAGTTTACAGACTTCAGAGAATTAATAGCCTGCATGCTTTTTTCTACCAAGCAACACAATAGCCTATATGCTTTCAAAAAAGCAGCCTACATTGAAAGGCTTGGTTTCTTCTGCCTTTTTTAGGTCCTCACTGTTATGGGGTCTTTTAATGAACCCAATATCCATAGGCCTGAAGTGATGTGGGCTCTGTCCCAAAACGCTGCAGTCCATTGTGGCAGAAAAATGGCGAGACCAACTACCAGTCCAAATCCAAGTCCAAGTCCTTGCGGCTCTGACGTATTGATTTTGAACTGAAGTCCCTCTTTCGATCACCAATTCAATTTCAATCAATTTCTCTTCACTTCTTTTGTGTGCGCGTGTAATTTTTGTGTGCGCAAGGGTCTAACTAGACTCTTCTCTTTCCGTTGTCTCAGAGGAGAGGAAAGCCCCCGATTTGGGTGCCAGCATCTGCATCTTGTCCCTGCATATCTGGTGATATTCGAACCACAGAAAACGTATCAGGAAGAAAACCATGAGTGCTGATCAAACCCACTCCGCCAAGCCTTCAGAATCCGATCCCCAACCCCAAACCAAAGATCCTCACACCGCCGATTACGCTCCATATCCTAGACTGGACCCCAGCGATGTTGCTCCGCCACCCCCACCCCAACACTCCGTCAATAGTCCCCCGGCCACCGATACCCGTGTGCCGATTTCCGGCGACGCTGCCACTACCATGCCGAAGGAGTCCAATCCTTACGTATCTCCCGCGCCGGCCACCGCTCCCGCTTCTTCTGCTAAGAGTGAGTGTTGGCATCCCTGGTTTACTATGCTATAGTGACTGATAGGCAAGTCTATTTGGAGTTTTGAGTTTGTGGTTTTTGAGTATGCTTGAAAGTATGAATTTTCTGCAGATACTTTAGATTCAGTGAAAGATGTTCTTGGGAAATGGGGGAAGAAAGCGGCAGAGGCTACTAAGAAGGCAGAGGATCTTGCTGGGAATATGTGGCAGCACTGTATGTATCACGTCTATTATGTTTTTCATTAGTTCACTTTTTGGCATAGTTGATGTTAAGTCTCAGCAAGTTCTGTCTAAGCACTGATCATGATTGATATGATTTCTACTTCGACTGTCCCTTCATTAAAGAAAGCAATACGCGTACTTTTTGTGGAAATCCCTTATGTATACTCTCTTTTTAATTATGGTGACAATGGAGAATAGAAGCGTTAACTTGTAGTGCTCGCTTGGTCATATTTGTGAAAAACAAGATTGAAGCGTGAAGAGAATGAAATGATGGCGCCTAAATGTCTTGGTCAGTTTTTGCAGCCGACTTTGCTACGGATGTTTGAGGGTATAGCAATTCTTGATAATAGTGATATAAATTGGCTGCAGGCATTGTCTTTACCGATCTTTAGTTCTCATACATTGGAATGGCTGTTTTCTTTCCGTTTTTCTAGCGCTTAATGTTATAGGTTTTGATTCTTCCAATCATATGACATTTTTAAGTGCTTACTGATTTCCAACAGAACCTTTGCAAGCCCTTATGTATATGTTGACAGTTTAATATCCATGAAACAGTGAAAACGGGCCCTAGCTTTGCCGATGCTGCTGTGGGAAGGATTGCTCAGGGAACAAAAGTTCTTGCAGAAGGTGGCTACGAGAAGATCTTTAGGCAAACTTTTGAGACTGTTCCAGAGGAGCAACTCCTTAAAACATATGCTTGCTACCTGTCCACTTCGGCTGGACCTGTAATGGGGGTTTTGTATTTGTCAACAGCAAAGCTGGCATTTTGTAGTGATAATCCACTTTCATATAAGATGGGGGAGCAGACTCAATGGAGTTACTATAAGGTATGTTTTTGTTCTTGTCATTATCCTCTAATATAAAATATCTTTTATAGCTTTCCTAAGTTAGCAAATTGATTCAATGACACAATCTACAAATGGCTTCAGTTGCCATGATTATCTGTTAATAGTACATACGTATTCATTTCTGATGAAATTCAATAATCAGTTTTTGGAAAAATGTCATTTTCATGCTGTTGCTGTTTCTAAATTTAGAACAGCAACTTAAGTAGACATGTTCAATCCACTAACTAGGTTTTTACATATGCTAGTTGCAAAATTTTTTTGTGTTGGATTTCTCAAGATTAAGGATTTTTTTAGGAGCACACATGCATTCCCAAACACCACCTAGTAGCATTTGAAATTTAAAATCAAGACTCAAGTTGTCTCTACCGCTCATTCTTCTAATTTTTTTTTAGGTGAAGAGTTGGGAAGAGTAAAAAGTAATCTGGTTGTGTTAAATTTTTCTTCTTTTTTTAACTTAGGCTTACTTTCTGTTGAATCATCTGAATTCTGATAGTAACTGAAAAATGAAAGTTGGTGTTATGAATCTCAGTAAACTTTTGAGATGGAGAAAGAGAATTAATGTTCTTTCAAGATGGTGGATACGGTTATTTGGTGCACTGCTGTGGATTTGCGTCCATGCTGATGAGATAGTTTAGTTGCTGTCTGCTTTTTTGGTTGGGAAGCAATTTGAGTAGCTTTTCATTGTTTGATTGTGTGTGCTAGCCATGGTTGTGTACTTCATTAGGAATATATATATTATATCCTATTCTTTAGAAGCTGTACCCCCGACAAGAATATGCTCTTTATGGCACGAACCATAAACTCAAGGGATGATGGAACAGCACCAAGGAAATGTCTCAACACTAGATCATAAAGGTTAACGTTTCTTAGCTGTGACAAATTGATGATGATGTTTGTACCTCTAAGTGCATCTCTCTTTTGTGGTTGGCCAACATTTTGTTATATAAAGTTATTTGATGATGAGATCTTTTTTTCCCTTTCACAAGTACTGCGACCTTCGGCTGCTTTACTGGTATTTTAGATACCATGTGAATTGATTTCACAAATTATTACTTGCACAATGAACTAGCAAGTATAGTTATGGCTAATTCTGGTTTTCCTTACATATTTGATCTGACAAAGAACAGTTTAGGTTTCCCTTGCTGCAGAATGTCAATTTTATATTTTAGAACAAGTCTTTTTTGTTAGCATTCCTTGCTCTATTTGTTAATTCCGATTTGTTATTATATATTGCTTTTCACTATCTGAAACATTTACATGCATTTGTTTTGAGGCATAAATAGGTGGTTATTCCATTGCACCAGTTGAGAGCAGTGAATCCATCAACAAGCAGAACCAATTCATCTGAGAAATATATACAGATCATCTCTGTTGACAACCATGAATTTTGGTTTATGGGCTTTTTATACTATGACAGTGCCGTTAAAAATATACAAGGAGCATTACAGCCTCATTGATGTGCATTTGGTCAAAAAGCCGCCACATTTATTATGTCATAGAATGCAAGGTCTGTGTTGTTTGCATTTCCTTGACAGAAACATGGAATTTTTCAGCACAGCTGTCTGGCAGTCTGCTGCTCTTGTTTGTGGGGCTGTTGTAACTTGTAATGTGGTTCATTGATGAGTCGTTTTAGTGTCTGGAGTTGTTGCAAAGTAGAAGTGTTTATTAAGATGTACCTTGCATATGGGATTTCATAGCTTACTCTCTTACAGTAAAAATCAATTAATTTATTGTTTTAAGTTGAATGATTTTTTTTTTTCTTTTAAATGAATAATTCAACTACATTCGGCAAAAACCAAAATTGAGTCACCTCTTATGGAGGATGGATTATGTGTGCTTGTGTGTAAGTTGACTGAAAATCAGAACTATATTCAATAAATGAAGTAGCTGGGTGTTAAAAATACTAAAGAGCAGCGCTATTCCTACGTGCGGACCCCTAAGCACGCAAGAGGAGAATTCCTCAGTACCGAAAAGGATAAATGAAAAAGTGTAGGTTGTACACATTTTTTGTTTGAGCCGTTTAAGATAATCGCTCGGTTTTGAGTACCCAGATTTGGAATGGTTCAAAGTTAGCTGAAACAAATTCATTGCCAATGAGTTAGGTTTAACCTAGTTATTGCCCAGAAACATTCGTTGAGTTCAGTATTACTGATTTAGGGGTCAGGATGCAGATTCTCTGTAGTTAAGTGACGAACTACAAGAGCAACATGGGAGAGAGATGGGCATATATTCTACGAAACTGAAAAGTATGTGAGAAAAATGATCTTACTGTTTAGCTTTTCTTTACCTATTTTCATTCAACTTTGATAGCAATTGAAATCCCGTAACATAATGGACTCAAAAAATACCTGTTTTGAGTGATTACTTGATAGGTTTGAGCTCAGCATCTGCTCTTTAAAGGTGGTAACAGGAGATGAACTCACTTTTTCCTTGGCATACAATGATATTCATCCCATTATGTTCTCTAATAATCCCGCAGCAGAAGCTAGCTGTATCCTTCTGGGAGACGTTCAGCAACAAGTTTTTGTCCTTTGCACCAAAACAGTATTCTGGACCATTTTGCTATGGTCCCTCCTCTGGTATTCAGATGAGCACATGAGGCAGATGAACATAAAAACCCCGACATGTATGGCCCAACTATATCTCTCGGGTGATCAGATTAAGATACGATAAACCCTCGTGTTAGCCCATATTTTATGATTAACGTCTCAAATCAAGTGGGGCCCAGATTGGCCCATTTCCTGAACTTTGTTGCTCATCAACCCAACAGGACTGTCTATATAAGTGATATCACATTACGCGATGAGCAAAAAGAAAAATGACCATATGACTCCAAAAAATTTAATTCAAGGAATCTCGCAAAAGGGGAATATTACATGCACATTACTTTTGTCATAAAAAAGGCTCATATTTAATAGTATAAAGTATTAAATTTATTAAATTTAATAAATATAAATAATTCAAATTATAAATTATAAAATTAAATAAAAATAAAATTATAAAACTAATATGACCCCTCACAAAATATACTTTAGAATCTAGGATACCCAATAGAATAACCAACCTTTGTCAAAAGAATTAATCATTTAAAAGTATAAGTTGTTAAGTAAACGTTATTTTGTATCCCTAACCACTTAATACTATATTAGATAATAGTGTTTAAATTAATTGTGAGTAAAATTTAATTTTAAATCAAATTGTTAATATATATAATATGTGGGTGCACTTAATAAACTAAATAATAAAGAAATTCTTTAAAAAAATTGTAAGACTAATTTTTTACAGCACATTAATTTTAGGGTGACAAATGCCACTTCTAATACGCGTATAAAATCAATCTCCCTAAAAGCAGGTTGTTAAGTGAAAATATAGAATAATATTGAAAGTAGCAATTCCTTGTAATATTGCATAAAAACTAAAAATTTTAGTACTATTTTCGTCAATTCTAGTTCTTTTTTTTTTTAAATTTGTTGGATAATGTATGCAGAAAAACTTCAAAGTCAATCTTAACAATGCTTGAACGTGAAACAGAAAGGCGTAACGAGAGTAGGAATGAAATCTGCCGGGGCAGGGGTCGAAAGAGGTCCCCGCTCCTCAACTCTGAGGGAGAAATTTTCCTTTACCTTTACCTTTACCTTTCCCTTTGCCCCGAATTTGAAGGTGAAAATTTTACTTTCATCCTCCATCTTCGCAGAGGAATGGATACCACAGGAATTTAAATTTTTTAAATAAATTCTTTTAATATAAATAAATTAAAATTTATTTATTTATTTATTAATTATATATACAATTACTAAAACATTTTTTATATTATATATTATTTAATTATTATAATAAATATTATAATAAATTTTTATTTTTGGACTCCTCACAAGTTGAAGAATAAAATCCCTGCCCCATTTTCATGGAGAGAAAATTTCTCTTATCCTTCAACCTAAATCGAAAATTTCCCACAAATTCCATATAATTAGGGGAAATTGTCATTCCTATAATGAGAGTCATGTATCAAAGGATGCCTGTTAGCATTGCGTAATAAGCTATGCACCGTTTGCTATTGCTTACATGCTGTATAATTAAGGTTTTCCCTTATCAAATTGAACTGTGAGGCTTACAAGAATTAATTGTGCATTAAAGGTTCTGTGCATAACAAGGGCAGTACTCGTACGTTGTTGATCGTAATTCTCGGGTTTTTTTGTTTTTTTTGGGTGGGTTGATTTGGTATACAAATACAATCAGTACAAAGGCAACAATGTTTTAGGTGATGCTGGGTGAGACACAATTTTGCTCAAAAAGCCAGACAAACAATGTCAAAAATGAACATCTAATGCCAGATTTATGTTTCCTAAATGAGATTTTTTTTTAAACTGTCCTATAATTTGATTGTTCAAAATCGACTAATTAGTTTGATGAGCTAAGTTCTTATGTAATTGTTACCTACCTGTCTTGGAAGTTGGTTAGGTGAGAGACTCCAAAACATTACCACCGTAACTGCAACCGAATATGTATCTGCATTTCTATATATATTTTAATTTGATGATATTTTCTTTATTATTTTTTATATTTAATTTAATTTATAAATTTTTCTCTTTTCTTTCATTTACTTTATAACTCTTACTAAAAATATTCCTATCTCTCTCCTATTTTATCCCTTAAACTTTAAAAAGATAATGATAAGAATACGTTGGTACCCTTATATCTTGGGCCACATCTGTTACATAACTTAAGATGAAACCTTTAAAAAATAAAAAGAAAAAATGAAGGGTCAGGATGATAAGTGTGAAGGAAAGTATAAGAATAAGGATATAAATATAACATTATTTTAAACTTTACAAACAATTGCAGGAGTCACTTCCAACCTATTACTAGCTAAGCTAAATATATATCTTGCTACAGATCAAATAAACCAGAGTACTCCATTAATACTTGTTAGGTCCACCACTAACCAAATTTCTAAATGCGATTGCACCATTTCATCAACACTTGAACTCCATCACAGAACATTAACCTTCGACAAATCAAACTCTCCCATTAGTTAATTAATCATTCCTAAACAATGATGAGTGTCGTTATCGTTCTTTGGAAACCATGAAAATTAACGCATGCATCATGCATGCCTACAGTACCACGCATGGACATCACCTCATTTCCAACAATAATTTTTCTGTCAACATCCTCTGCCTATGGTTTGCTTAGTGAAGATTGTACACTGCATCATGGCTAACCCATAAGAACCAGAAAAGTGAACTAGAAAAGACAGAAGAACAGAATCTCACTCAAACACATCAACCGCTGAAGTTCTTAGTATTCATGAATATATATGCTTTAATGCTTCTTCATTTCAACTGAAGACACCATTAATGTGCTGCAGCTTCAAAAGGCTTCAGCGCTTAACAATATTTAAAATTAGAACTAAATCTAAACCTAAACTTACTATACTTAAAACTAGCCATTTGTTGATGAGTTTCTCTCTCACACTATAAATTAATATCGTTTTATAATTCACGAGAAAAGGAAGATAATTAATAAAGTAAATATATATAGCAGTATTATAAGGTGCCGTTCATCATATTCAGAAATTTGAAGTCTGCACATGATCTGCAAAACTGTCACTGTGACACTTCAGGCAAACAGTACTGTACGAGTTTGCCGCGTGAAGAAAAAAAAATTCCTACAGCGATTTTGTTATATAATTCTTATAACTAAATGATGAAGTGTATTAATTTTATTAAATTTAATAAATTTTGTAGTTTAAATATTATATTATAAAAATAACATAAAATTAAAATTATAAAAATAACATAAACTAGCTAGCCTTGTTCTTCCAATATTTTTACTTTCTCGCTTTCACACCAATCAAAACAGGTATTTGTGGATTGCTGAAAAAGAAGGAAAAAAAATTGTAGACCTTTTTATCTTTGGAGAAATGAACTAAGGAACAGCGACCCAACACAAAAAGGAAAAAAATAACTTGAAGTGATCTGGAGAACAATAAAGGGTGGACGAGGTATCTCTTCTTTAACTAGCAGTAGAAATTTATAACTGAGCAAAAAAAATGGTAAAAGGAACATAAAATGAAAATGGGGTCTTGAAGATGAATCTCTGTTTGAACGGTAGAGTTTGTCATGTTGATCAGTTTTGATCCAGGGGTCCAGAATGCGAAGAAAATAATGGGCGAGGCATTAATAGGAGACAGAGAGAAAATAAAGTAGTAAAGCTGAAACGCTCAGAATTATGGGAGGAAAAGCAGGAAAATAGGACAGATGTGAATGAACACAAAGCAAACTGAAACAGCTTTGCATTTGCATGCCATCCACGTTGAATTCAACTCATATTAGAACTGATCCTCTGGGTTCATCTGCATCCTTCCCTTCCATACTCCTTTACCATTATCACATGAGATATGATGATCGTTGATGAACAATTACAAATTCTTCTTCCATCATTTCAAGTCACTTCCTTTACCTTTTCTCTTTACTGAGAATTCTCAATTAATGCAATGTTCATTTTTTACCATTCATCCTTAGCTAGCTGAAGCTTGCACAGAATTGGCCATTATCAAACTGGAAATCAACGCCCACACCAGAAACCCACAAAATAAAATTAAATGGAATTTACTTCAATGATTAAGGAAAGGATATAGTAAGAACCCTAGCTAGATCTCCATTAAAATTACAGTACAAATTTCCCCTATTCATTTTTGTTCACTCTCTCTTTCCCTCTCATCCTGCTGGTACTAAAAGCCAGTGTTGTTTAGAAGAGAGAGAATGATGATAATACCAAAAATGCCCAACCATCTTGACCTAAAAATTGGAAGGAGGAAAGAAAAGAATAGAAATTAGGGTTTCTTACCGAGGGTGTGCTTGTTATTGTGCATCCAAACCTTGAGTACTTGTCTCTTGACACCAGTCTCCCCACAGAATTGCTCCACTGCAGCTTCATCGTGCTTCTGGATCGTCCACCCAACCCGTTCAGCAAATGCCAGCATCTTCTCCTTCTGCTCCTGCGTGAACTTTGTCCTAAACCTCTTCCTTGTTCCACCCCCACTTCCTCCGCCGCCTCCACTGCTGCTTGGATTTGACATGTCTTCCTCTTCTCTACTTATTCCCCCTCCCGATGCGGCAGCAGCCAGAGGCAGGGGGCGGTGCTGCACCATCGGTGGAGAGATCAAATGGTGTTGGAGATAGCCGGCAGCGGGGGGCGGCGGTGCGCGGTAGTAAGGGGTTAACTGGTGGTAGTACTGGTGGTGCGGCTGCGGCAGCGGTGGCTGCGGTTGCTGGTACGAGCTCACCTCCCCGTCGATCTCCCTGCGGTGAAAATTTCGGTGGCAGTTGCAGGCGGCGCATTTGAGCGCGTCGAGCGTGCCTTCCTCACCCGCAGCCATGAACTCGCCGCAACCGTCGACGGCGTTGCCGCCGATGCTGACGGCGTGATTCTTTTGACATTCTTTGTACCTAACAGTTCCCCTATACCCCCCGCCTTTCCTGCCAGGTGTCACAGCGGATGCTGGAGCACTCTCAGCTCCAAGAGCGGCACCCATTCTGGAGCTGGCCGACTTGGCGAGCGAATCGTAGCCCGGTGGCGGCTCCGGGATCCCCATGTCTTCCTCTTGGTCTTCGTGCTCGTCAAATTCCATAAGCGACTCCACCCTATTTTCAATTCCTTCCTGAATCCTGGTAATTTATTTTTTCTTTTTATTATTGGGGAGTGGAATTTGCTTATGGCCTATGCAATAGCAAGCTTTGAGATGATGGGAGAGGATCTATATCACTGGGGCCGCCACGGGTTGATAAAACGCAGGAATGATAGGTAATAAACTAAGATTGTATTTATAATTATAATTAAATAATTTAACCAGTTATGTAACAATAATAATCATAAAATATAATTTAATAATTTGTTTGAAAGCTAGCAGCCTGGTGATGGTGAGAACAAGATAAGAGAGAGGGAAGAGGATGTGGTCATCAACTCCCGGTCTGCACAAAAGAGAGATGTCTGACTCGCGAAAGCGCTTCAAATACTTTCCATTACACCTGTGTTTCTATCATGTTTTTGTTCAGACCTTTTGCTTTTTTACTTTAACCATTTTTGTCTTTTCCAACTTGCTACTTATTCTTTTTATTTTCTCTAATTTTCGTCATATCTTTTTACTTATAATATATGTTCAAAATTTATTAGACACATATCAGACATGGATTCAGGCCCATAAAAAAGGGTTAATACTCATGGAAACAGTCACTAAGATTATGCCACGGAAATTCTAAAAGGTTAATACTCATGGAATAGGGTAAAAAGGGGAATATACAGAAAGGGGAAGAGTTAGAGAAGAAAGGAAAAAGCAGAAAAATTAGGACAAAAAATTGGTCTCATTTATAAGTGAATTAATTAGGATACTATCACAGAAAAGAGTAATTAGTTAGATTTATTGAATTTTGTAAATTAATTTATAATTTTTAATTATTTTAATAATTTAATTTTTTATAAAATTTTATAAATTTTATTTTATTATGGGGGATAAAAAGAGTGTTATGGGTAAAAACTGGGAAGTGAGGAATGGAGGGGAGAAACCGCCGGGGGTGGGGGGGGGGGAGGGGGAGTGGGAAGCATAAAACTTAGGACATGAAAATTAAAAAAATAAAAAAAAATCTTAGGACACGAAAGTTCACATCGGAAAATTAATCTGTCGGCATTTATGGGAGCTGCCTGCGTGCCCTTCTCTCCGACAGCCCATGACGTCAGCGAACCTCCAGTTCTCTCTCTTCTCATCATTAGGCTTATTTGCGTGTGAAAGGTGAAAAACAATCTGGTTGGGAGGTTGAGGTTTAGAGATCTCATAATGGTTCGGTATGAGTTAGGTTTCTTTTATTTTGTATAAGGTGTAAAATTAATTTATATATAATTTTATAAAATATAATAAATTGATTTATTTTATTTAATTTGTAATTTATGTTGAAATATAATAAAAGTAGTTAAATTATATTTTTATTTATAAAAATATATTAATTTTCAAATCAACTTATCTTATTTTATTTAAAAAATATGTTAAATAAATATTTTTGACCTATTAAAATGAAAACTTACTTTATCCAAATCATTTAATTACATATTGTTACAAGCCGCTGCATTGATAACTCTAACAAGGTTGATACATTGCGGTTACAGTGTACCCAAACCCATGTGAGCTTTTTCCAACGCATTATTCTTTTTATCAACCAGAAACAAACCGCATGCCAATTATACATAACAACCTATTCCTTCAATTCCTGCCACTAATGTTACATAACCAGATAACCGAAGGTAGGATTCGGTCGGATGTTTGCAAGCCTCAGCTCTGTAACTTGCCACTCTACGATTCGTATATATCAAGGGATGTATGATATAAGATGCATGGCAATTTGTTTTTAAAAAAATATATTTTTACTTCATTGTTGGAGACATTTAATTATTTAAAATAAAGAAAACGAGTGGGAGGCATTAATTAGGCAAAGGCACATGGGATTCCTCCTGACCCGAAAACTGGAGGGTACTTCACTATTCCTTGATTCCGTCCCGTACTTGTGTCACTCTCATGTCAGCTGGCCGGAAACAACCTTTCCCATCCATTTTTCCTGAAAAAGAGACACCCACCCCACCAGTAAATTCTCCCACTCAATTACCATGTCACGCCATCCCTGCTGTACCTCTCTCTCCCCTCTCTGCATTCCACCTCCCTATTTACTTTTTTTTAATAAGTTTAAACTATTCTTAGATGTTTTAAATTAAAAAAATAATTTTTGAATACCATCATACATTTTAAAATAAATTTCATTCTCCATAAAAATTAAAATCATAATTTACCACATTAAAAATCAAACCTCTTATACCACTTAACTCATTCTTATTAATTTTTTACTGTACCTTTTAGTTTCACAATCCATTTGCTGAATTCCCGGACACCAAATACTTCTCATTATTTAATTATGGGTGTGCAAAATATTACTATGCACGAAAAATTATTGTAATTCTTCTATTTATTATTAGATATATAAAATTATTTTTAAATGATTAATTTTTAAATATAATATTAAAATTTTTATAATTAAATGATTAATAATTTAATTTTTATTACTTTATTACTTTTATTTTTTTAAAATTAAATTTTAATAAAAAGTCCTCGTATGAAAAGGTGTATTACACAATTTTCATTTGGACCAGCCTCAACCGTTCAACAGCGGAGAACCGACATAGGTCAGGTTCATCAGATTTAGCGAAACTGGGACCAGTTTGGACAGTTGGATGCTATTCCAGTGTTTTCCACATTTTCAACGCCATCTTCCTCCTCCCCCAAGCTTGTCGCAACTCGGCCCACTAAAACTTTTGTGGTACCAGCCACTGGCGTATAATTAAGGTGGTGTCTGAGGAGTCTTGGTTCCTAACTTTGGTAATTTTTATATATATTGTCAAAAATGGTCAAAATTTCAACTTTGTCTTGTCTTGAATTTCAGTCTCCAGAAACTTTAAAATCTTTCACATATAAAATTGAAAATTTTCAAAATTTTTCTTTAAATTTTATACATTATTATATATAACATGTAATTATTTTTAAATAATTCTTTACATATTTTATTTAAAGTGACTTTTTAAATATTTAAAAATTATAAAATAACCCACTTTTTTTGTTATATATAGTTATTAACAAGCAAAATATAATAACATGTGTTCTCGAGTCTCTTAAAAGCAAATCATTGCTCCGCCCCCGTTACCAACCATCTTTGCAAAAGGCAACGATTTCAACTATTATATCCTTTTGCGACTTCTAATTTTAATGATTTCACGCCGCTGAGTCATTGACGATATTAGATGGTGCTGATAAATGAATGACAATTTGGGACGGGAGGGAGGGCGCATCGTGGTAGCAGGCTTTCAAGCTCACCAACCTGTTTTTCAATTTCAGCTCCCTGCACACATCCTTTGTTGAAAGGAAGAGTAAACTGTAGAGTAGATAGAGGTGTCAAAACAAGTGGTTCGTTCCGATTTGTCTCGATCTATGACGACTTACAGTTAAATAAAGCGGCACATGCCAGCTTAGAATTTTGATAGGTAAAACAAAAAAAAAAAAAATTAACTCAATTTGTCTTAGAAATTAAGATAAGATAGATGAATTGTTTTATAGGTTAATATATTTTTTATATATAAAAATAAGATTAATTCTTTTCATTTATTATGATTTATAAATTAAATAAAACTGTAATGATAAGAAGGAGATATGTGAGGGAATCGGTGGAGTGCGGATTCATACGGGCGAATTGGTGAAAATTCACGAATTCGAAATTAACCGATGAAATCGATTGTCTATGAAAATCTCACCCAAAACCGACCATTTCACTGTGCATCCACTTGTTTGTCATCTTCACCATCAAGTTTAGCTCGGCACAGGTGAAAGGTTTATGTACATTTCTTCTTTGCAGAAGTTAAATTATTAATTAAATTTTATGGTCCAATTATGAATTATTAAATTAATTAATATTTATAATTAAATTATAAAATTTAAACAAAAAATTGTTAGCATTTCATAAATTCTAAGTTGAAAGAAGAGATTTTTTCAAATTATTATAACTGTTTTTTTTTTTTATGAAAGTGATTTAAAGTAGATTTATATATTATGATAAGAAATTCTTTTCTGTTTAAAAAAAAATGTCGTAGTAAAGCAATACAATGATGTTGATCATGATGGTGAATTATGCTCCACGTGGACGGAGGAGATGTGGAATGCGGCTTCGCGTTTCGTTTTTGATTTGGAAATTACAAGGTGTTGAATGGGATACCTGATGTGGGTGAGTGGGATTAACAGTAGAGTAAAAAGAAAGAACTAGAATTAAAACTAAAAAGGGAGACATGGATGGTGACAATACAAAAAAAATAGGTTGAAGAGGTGGGGTATGTGGACCTCTGAGCTTCTGACCTTCATTTTCCATTGGCCTGCTCTCATGGCAGCCTTTGCTTAGTATTTCTTCTCCAACGCAAGGATTGCATTCCCTATAATTTCAAAGTTTTCCCTTCTCTTCTCTTCGCACTCACACTGCAGTCGTCTTCATCTTCTGGCCTCTGCTCTGCTCCTGTGGACCCTCCTTCTGGCAATCCCAGATTCATATTTCCTATTACTCAAGCCCTCCTGACCCACTTAGATTAGATTCTCATAACTTGTCATCATCATCATCAACGACATTAAAATTCACCCTTATACTCCCATACATACATGCATATGTTCCACAGAAACAGCACACCAAAACAAAAATGCATCTGCTCCATTTTCTAGTCAGGCTGTATAAGAGAAATTGCCATGCTCTTATTAACAAAAACGAGGTGATTGAAGCGCTCAGCCTGTATTGCTGCACTTGTAATTTGCGTATGACAATCACATGAAGTACATCATACACGAACAAGATCTAAAATGTTCTTTTGTCCATAATCAATTCTGTGTAGCCAGGATTTGAGATAATCTCATGTTCTGTTTTCATTTTTTTTATTTTCACATAATTTTGGCTTAGTATATTATTAAAATTATTAAATTTTATAAATTAAATTATAAAACTCAATCAATTCAAAAGCTTATGAAAACAAATTTCTTCTATTATATATGTTTTACATAAAGCAAGAATTATTCATACATGAGGGAATAATTTCAATGAACAAAGATGTTTATATATCTTTTACTTTCATAAAAATCTCATATCTTGAGCTTTTTTATTACCTAAGTTTTATTGTTTGGTATATAAATTTCAATATATTTAATGATATAAAATTTGTGTAAAGAAGTTTAAGTTGAAATAAAGTTATAAAAATTGTAAATAACCAAATTTTGTTTCATCCCACATCACTTCTTTTTTTTTTTTTTTTCGGTGTTTGTTCAATATATATAATGCTCTGCCAGCAATATATGTTTCTTGGTAAACAATTTGTAACAATCATGTAAGCCCTTATTAAAGTTTGTGATATATTCCAATCTTGAAATGGAATAACCTCTACTTAAACTTTTTTTTGAACAAAAAAATATATGCATGGGATTTTTTCCTGCATTATCACTGGTCATAACCAATTACCATTATGATAAATATATATAAATAGTAATACGATTATATATTTATAATTCTATATACATTATATATATATATATATCTATATAATATAACTCTACCTCTACCACAAAAAAAAAAAAAAAAAACTCTACAATTTACTCTCGGTACATGGTTACAATATTGTTCAGCACAAGACGAGAAAGTACTATAAGAATAAGTTACTTTTTCATTATGACAATTCAAGTCTGAAATCTCGTGTGTAGTGTTTACAAATGTTTGGTTCATCTTCAATAATGATACAGCAACTATACAACTGAGTTAAAATCTCCATTTTTTTTCAAAATTAATATAATAAATTCAATTGAGCTATACATTTAAGTTTAAGAAAAGAGTTTAATTTAAAATGAAACAAAGAAATAATAGACATCACGTTGTAGTTGATACCCACAATCTCTCGTGTAACATTTTTTTTTTGTATTTTTTGAATTAAAATATAGGCAATAAATATTACCAAAATATTATATGAAATAAAACTTTTTAAAGGCCTATGACATTCCTTTGGAATGAAACGTCTACACCTGGAGCCCACATCAAGAGCCCGAAACGTACTTTGTACTTGCTACTTTTTCAGCCCAGATTTTCTGGACCCTTATTGCTCTACACGATGGCCCAGTTTTTACTTTGTTAAAAGACGCACACCTCTCTAATTAGTAATGATACATATACATATAAATTTTGTATACAAATTATATATGTTTTTATATTTTTCTTTATATTTTCTCTCGCTTAAAAAATCTCTTTCTCTGCGCGGGGGAGCTTACACCGAACATTTTCCTCCATAGGTTAAGGCAGGGACAAGTCAAAGCCTTGTTTAATGTTAGTGTCGTTTAGTTGTTGTTCGTTTTGACGTTTAACTTTGGTTGCGGAGCATAAGACCCGAGTGCTTTGGGCCAATGATGGTAAAACTGTAGTGAGGATGTTTGGGCCTTATTGAAGATGAGATTTGACACTAGTTCAATGTCCTGGCAAATTTACTAATCAGTCCAAGCCATGGACAATGATTGGGGGTTCTGGTGAGGTCATCACTCATCAGCATGCTCGCCGGCTGTTGGGTGTTCACTTGAGAATGAGCCAACTAGTTTCTAATCGAAGTTAAAGGCAAAAGTGAAAGGCGTTGACAAAGGAAGTAGATTCTGTCCAAATGCCTTTGTTAGCCGTGAACAAGAGTATCTGAAGAAAGGCCGAAGAATTTTCTTGCATGAGAAAACGATTGAAACTAATCACTTGCTTGCTTCCAACCCAAATGCAGAGGTGACACCAAGTGCATTCATCACAGAGGAATTAATGTTGTGGGACACTAAAACAGTGATTGGCCTTGCATGCATTGCCACAAGCAATACAAAAACACCATCCTTAGCCTCCCCATAAAGGTGAAGTAAGCACAAGAGCGGGTATGTGTCTGATCCAAGGATACATTGATAAGTTAATTTTGTAATAAATTTTTTTTACAACTTTTATACGAATTTCTTACATATCTAGTACAACCGTATGGGTAGTTTACCCAAAATTGTGTGTGGGTGCTTTACAAGATACAATAACAGTAACAAAGTCCGAGGAGCAGCTGACAGAATTTACGTTTGTCTCAGTGTCTTAAAACCTACCATGTATCCTCCATGGTTAACATCCAGCAAAGGTTGCTTTCATTTGTACTATGCGGGCAGGTTTTGGTTTCAGCATTGGTACATATGGACGACAGTGGAAATCCACGGTTGTGTGTTTCCCCAATCTTATCTTCAGGGACAGCATCTGGAATTCCCACAAGATTTACCCTGCTTCCCTGGAAAAAAAAAAAGAAAAAGATTGTGCTAATCGCAAGGATCCAAAACGCGCATTGAATGCACACACAGTCAACTACCACCACATATATAATATTCCCAAGCAAACTGCTGAAGAAACAACTGCCAGAGGCTCACGACGACATATACAGTGTTACAACCACAGATCTAGTGCCTACTGTCATTGCGTCTCCGTCATAATAAATAATCTGTGATCACGTATCTTTGCCACATCTATTTTTATTTAAATTTTTTATTAAATAAATAAAAATTAATTTTTTAAAATATATTTAAATACTTCAATAAAAACATCTTTTAAATAATTATTTTTTATACATAAAATTTAAATCAAATACTAAGCAACTTATTTAATTTATTCAACTCCATTTGAACCAACCTGCGTTGGTTCTACTTTCTAAGCTTAGCATTCTAGATCAACTATTCGATAATTAATGTCAAGGGTCGATGTCCGGTTGGCTCAAATTTTAGTTTTAGATGCAACTTAATGCTTGTTTATGGAATTTTCCATATATATATATATATATATTAAATACACATCTCAAGTTATTAAGTGTAGTCTAGTGATGAAGAGTTTTAGTAAAATTATAAAAGGATTTAGGTTCAAACTAACATATTTTATTTTGATATTATTATTATTATTATTCATGTAACACAATGGATACTAATATTTAGTTGATGATTATATAAGCTGCCTGTGGTTTAAATTACACGCTTTTAATTTCAAAGAATCAGGGATATAGTGGACATCCCACACTAATCTGTGAGTGTTCAATTCCATCTCAAGTCAACGTAAACCATTGTATGTCAACAAAAACTGATGACAAATAGAAATGCTAAATTTGGAAGCATTTTGCAATAATCGTAATGGTACAAGAATTATACAATTTGGATTGAAGGCGACACCATGACCAATACCATTTCTGGTTCCAGTAGACTACAATATATAGTGATTAGGATTAAGAGTGAGAGAGGAAAAAAAATTAAGAGAGATAAAATGTAGTGTGAAAAAAAATAATAAGTTTTATTTATTAAATTTTAAAGAGATAAAAAAAAGTCATTAAAGTAAAAAAGAATCAAAAAATTTAAATTTAAATATTTAATCTCTATATTGGTCCTCCCTTGCTCTTTCTTCGAAGATGAGCTAGCAATGAACACTCTTCGCAATCCAATTGATTCCCAGACATTAAGAAATGGAAGCGTTCAAAGTCCCAAGGAATGAGAATGGATTAAGCAATTCTCATTCTCAATCACTTCGATTCTCATTGCGACGCATTTATACCAATGTTTTTTCAATCGGTATTTCTATTTTTATAAATAAAATGTTAGTAATTGTCCATTTAATATCTAATGGCCTACAAATCATTATTGACAATTTAATTACTCTTCCATTTTATGGGAACAGCCTTTTTCTTTCTGCTCCAACTAGTTATCCATAGTCACCAACTCGGACATACCTATCTCTGCTGAATGAATTGGACCGTTTTTACTAGTATTATGACCCTTCGCCCATTCAAGCACAACGCCCTTGCCATTTTCCGACCCACCATGTAGAACCCCTATTGACCTCGATTTGTTCAACTTCACCACTGCCATTTTCACCCCCACATTTGCCTTTCTCCTCCCAAACTCAAGCTCCTGCGGGTGCCCGCCCATATTTGCATTCCGTGTCGCATCAAACTGTAACTTGATCTCTTTACCAGAACCAATTGATTTGGACCTGACCACTTTATTGGCTGCTTTACTCTCGTACTCTATACCCGTCACATTCGATACTTTCCCGTTTCTCCTGCTCCCAGGCTTTACTGCTGGAACTACTTCTTCACTTCTATCATACACTTCCCACCTCGTCAATGATTGCGCAATCTTTACACACGCCATCTGCCTCCTTAGACTCTTCCATATTGGCGGCGCTTGAATCCTCTTCCTCAACAGTTTGAGCCACTCCACTACCTCCAACATCGATGGCCGCTTCCCCGCCGTCGACCTGACACACCTCGCCGCCAACACTGCCAGGTGCCGGATCACCTCCGGGTCTGACGGCGTCCCTATCCGCTGGTCACAGAGTTCGACAAACTTACCTTGCTTTGTCAACGGCACGGCCCAGTCCACCACAGAGGGCGGGCTGTAATTCACATCAATGGCGTTTCTCCCGCTGATTATCTCCATCAACAAGATCCCAAAACTAAATACATCGCTCTTCGTGCTTAGATCTCCCGGCGCAAGATAGCACGGGTCCAAGTATCCTAACGTCCCCGCCGGTGGCGTGCACTTGACGCGAACATCCTCCATGTGTCCCCTCAGAGCGAGTCCGAAGTCTCCAAGCCTCGCGTTCCAGTCCTCATCGATCAAAATGTTGGAAGACTTGATGTCCCGGTGAATCACCGGCGGGCTTGACGAGTGCAGAGCCTGAACCGCTTTGGCCACCTGTAAAGCGAACCGGACCCGACGGGTCCAACCGGGCGGTCTACTGGTGGAGTGTAAGAGATCGTAGAGGGAACCGTTGGGCATGTACTCAACGACTATCAATTTGTTGCCGTTGGAGTCCGCACAAAACCCAATAAGGTTGACGAAGAGGCGAGGATTTCGGACTCTGGAGAGAATCTCGACCTCATTCTCCGCGGGGCTGGTACAGCTAGCCGGATGGTTCCGGAAGTTCTTCGCCGATGGCTTTGAGAACTTGGTTCTCTTGACGGCGGCGACGAGCCTGCCATGGTCGAGAGAAGCTCTGTAAACACTGCCATGGCTGCCTTTGCCCAAGAAGCTATCTGCTGAGAAGCCGTTTGTGGCGGCGACGAGCTCTGAGTGCTGAAACTCCCTGATCTCTAGGAGCTCGTTAAACTCGTGGGTCCTTGTCTTTCGGGGAGTGTTTATCTTCTTAAGATCCCAAGATTGAGGATCACAGGTGGCAATTGCAGATTCAGCATTGCAAGAAAGATAGCCCATGATTAATGGTATTCACCTGGGTGGGTTCTGTATGAGAAAGAAAGGAGCGAATGAAAATGGATGAGAGAGAGTGCCTGTGTAGGAATCTTCAAAGGGAGGTGGTAAAGGTGGGGATGATGGGGAAGGAGGTGGCAGTGGGAAACGTGGAGCGGCAAAAGCCATTACTGCAATAAGAAAGAGGGGGAGTTGCAGTGTTTTCAAAGTGGGAAATGGTTTACAGCCTTGGAATAGTATGTGAAAACACAAAAACTCACGCCCAAAGCTTTTGAAATTTTCTTTCCAAAAAAATAAAAAAATCTTTTGAAATTTGTTTTCTTTTTTCATTTTCTAAAAAAAAAAAAGAGATTCCGTCCATGCAAACGCTGTGCGAAGTGCAAACTCTTAGGCATATATATTTTACGAATTAGGATTTTGTATGGTATATTTTAGATAATAAAATATAAATAAATAAATTATAATTTATAAATTTAAAATAATTATAATTATTAATTTTTTATTAATAATTATTTATCTATATTTTATTTTTTAAAATACATCTTACACTTTAAAAATTTTAAATTTATATTTTACTCCCTCTTCTTTAAATTATTTGTGTTTTAAAGTTAATATGTCAAAATTTAAAAAATTATTAAATAATTTTATATTTTTAAATAATAAAATAGCAACCAATAGAAATAAATACAAAATAATTTGATGTTTCTTGCATAAATTTTAGCATTGATATATCACAGATTAAACGACCAAAGGGATTAAATAAATTAAAATATATAAAGTGTAAAGAAATATCATAAATTAAAAATTTTAATAAATTATGAAGAAAATATTGAAAAAAAGATTTAATGCATTTGTATAGAGTAAGAGTAACTAATAAGCTTCTTAACTTTTTTTCATTTTCTTTTCTTAATCACACAATTTTTTTATTTGAGTTTATCTAATAATTAATAAAAAGATATTAAGTATATAAAAAATTATATATAAATTACGTAATTGTTAATATTTAATGATACATAGATAAAAAATTATATTTATATTATTATAATAATTAAAATAATATATTTATATTATCTAATAATTAACAGAGTATATTTATTAATTTTTTCATTAATGAGTATATATATATTTTTTATTTCATTTTTTTAAATATAGATGGGGACTATGATGGAATTGGAGCACTCAACTATATTTGTTAAAAACATTTCAGCTTACATTGTAGGTAAAACCATATGAATATTATATTTTACGTGAAGATTGGAATATAATCAGGAAAAAAAGCTTTGTTTTGAAGATAGAGTATAATATTGGACGATTTTGACAAAAATGTGTGAAACAAAACAATATGTTGATTCCATTCATCCTGCTAATCCGGTGGCCAGTTTTAAGATTGTTGGATACCTACCCCTCCTTTGACTAATTGAACATAAATTCCCAAATTTCAAATGACAAGAAATTGACGTATAGCCATGACACTGTAGGGCACTGTATTAGTCCCATAATGGGTTATGTTGGGACATCTCAAATCTCAATCAATCTGTTTGTTTCTTAAGGATTGTACCTCAATGGGACAAGGCCACATACTTGGTTAATTATAGTGCCATTGGGATGTGGAAGGGCAGGCACGCATTCTATTTTTTTGGATAAATTCAAGAATATTTTTTTAATAAAAACTTAAAATTAATTCTCTTTAAAATATAAAAATTATCAAAATAAATTTTATCTCATGCATTCCATTTCTTTTAAAGGATGAAACAAGACTATATATAAATTTATATATTACATTATTATTACTTGTGGATTTAATTTGTATAGTCAATAGATTCAAAAAGTTAAGAGTAAATAAAGATCATAGAAGCTACAATATTTATTAATGAGCAAAATTTTACAATAGATCTGACCCGTTCTTTTACTGAGAAGTAAATCAATGTAAAGATAAAATAACTGAAAATAGAGATCGCAAAGGTATGGAGAAAACCGTATAATAGAGGGAAACAGGTGGATAAGATGCTTGGAAGAATAGAAGACATGCGTGCCATGGATGGTGAAGGCCATATATGGTCCAAATCACTTTTTTCTAGTGATAGTGGCTGGAGTGCCTTTCCTTCCACAAATCCAAGTAATGGACAGACAAGTGGCGGGGTTATTTAAAGTGAGTTGGGTGTGTCTCATTCTGTTTAAAATGGAGGTTAATGTGAAATCATGAATCGATATATTTTAGTATAAAAATCGATATGTTTTATTAACATGTCTAAATTGCAGAATGAAGCGGACAGTTCACATTGACAACCGTACAGACAATGCAGAATGGCGTGAACGTGATTAGGTACCGTCTCTTTGGCTCAAGCCACACTCTGACGCGTGGGACAAGAATCTGTTGCATTGGCAGGGTTGCTTTTGTTTTGCATGTTTGGAGAAGGGCAAGTGCAGCATTGAATTGGATCTCTCAAACGGGCTACAGTAACTTGGACTTTCCTGCTCCATCGTAGATATGGTTTGGGATAGCTCCAAGCAAATGGCTACAGAGGGGCTAGGTGCGTGCATTCTATTGAACCAACCTGGCATGATGCGAAGGCGGGTACATCTTGCTGTGGAAGATCTGTTTTTGGGGCCATCATATTCAACGTCAAGAGTTGAGACGTGAGATCTTGGACTTTTGGGCAAGTATGTAATTATGTTATCTTTGACTTCTTGTTCCTTGAAACCCATCACCTGCTGTTGCTTGTCATTATAATTGGTAATGATGTTGAGATAATTAGAAATTGATGATGTGAAAATAATAAAGTTGAGGGATTGGAAGGTTGTGGAAGATAATGATAATAAATTGACAATAGGAAAGATGAGTTGAAGGGGGTGGTTGAAGTGGCTAATCAAATCGTAGATACCACATTCGAACCTATGTAAGAAATCCTAACAAATTTTGGTTGCCACTAATTTTATATCTTTCACGGGAAATCGTAGGGCTATATTAGATTTGATGTGGTCTAATATATATTTATTAAAAATAAAAATAAAAATAAAAATAAAATATATATATAAATAAAATATTAGTTATAAATAAAATTATAAATATAAAAATATGAATATAAAAGTGTTGATCTCTCACTTGCAACAATCATTTCTTATCAATTCTAAATTAAAGAGTTTAATGTGATTTGCATTTTTTTTGTCAAGATGAATTACAAAATAAATTAAGAAGAATTTAAATTTCAAAAGTTTTACGTTTCTCAAATTTTAATTTTAAATTTTAAACTGTGAATACAATAAGAAAACAATAAACATGAATTAGAAAAAAAAAAAAAAAAACCTTATCTAGTATTAGTCAAAACGAACAAAATTTCAGTACAATTGTCAGCAATCAAAAATGTTATATACATCAAAATCTCTTTACTTGCAGTAACTTTTTAATTTCCTAACAATTTCTTCACATTTTTTAAGTGATAATTTATCGTCTAACTTGATAATTGGTTTAATGAATTATGTCTTATAAATTAATTCAATGATTGATATGTGAAAATTAAAAATTTTATTAAAATGAAATTTATTTAAACGCGATTTGTGATTAATCCATACTTATATTTCTCCATAATGAGTCATTGTTTTCCTGCCATACCCAATTGTATAAAGTGCATGAATATCTCATTAGTTCAATTTTATCTAACTTGACTTGAAATTCAATCAGCGCACATTCTCAATGAAAATTAAAAAAATAAACTAAAATTTAGCATCTTGTACATATTTGATTCACGAGTAAATTTGCATGGATCATTTAATGGCGAGCCAGCTTGATTATTATCAAGTTGCAAAGTTACAGACTGGTCGGTGTTGCTTTCAGCTAATCCTATCTTTAAAAATGCAATTGGGCTTAAAAACTACATTCAAAGCAAAGCCTCTATATTGTGCATCACACTCTGGGCTTTTCTTCTTGATGGACCTCTAGTCCTCTGGGCTTTTTGGATGTGGTTCTCATATTTGCTAGGCCCAAGCCTCTTTCATAGTACCCTCTGTAACTCGCAACTCTACAGTTCGAAAAAGACTAAAGAGACCATTAATAAAATTTGATATAATTAATAGATAATTAAATATTTTAAATATATTATTTTATATTTAATTTATATAATATAAATAAAAAAATTTTAAAAATAAAATTTATTTTAATAATTTATACATCTTAAAAAAAAGATTAACTTTCAACTTTTGATTAAAATATACCTAAGTTTATATAAAAAAAATAAAAAGAGTAAAGAGACAGAGCGGAGGTAAATAGAATTGACAGGGGTGATACAAGTATAAAAAAATTTATATACAATCTACGTACACTTTTACATTCTCTTTCCTATTTTTTTCACTCCTCAATTTACATGTTTCTTAGCGTGAGCGAACGTGAGTAGCTCTATCATTTCCCTAGAATTGAAGCCTATCTGCGGTCTCTTTGCAAAGGAACAACGAAACTAAGTAGAATAAAAAGACAAAAAAGATTGCAGCCCCCCCCCTTAAAATGTCAAAAGAAAGAGCCAAACCATACTTTTCTCTGGTTGTACTTTGAACATTCTTTACATCTTCACCAATGTTACTTTCAGGACAAATTCTTGATTGTTTCCAACCTCATGTGTTGCAAATTTGACCCATTAGCGCCTGCTATAATATTCCAAAATTTTAATATAATATATGGGTTAAGGTGTTGCAGCTGTAACGCATTAACAAATCCACGCACCAATATCAAGATGTATTTTTTAGTCATTGTTTAATTTCATAATCTTCTCAGAAATTCTTCTTATCAAATCTGTAGCAATGCTATATTAGAATAAAGATAAACTCAAACCTTTTTATAAAATTTTTACGAAATTAATATGAATAATGTTGAATATACATAATTACACTATACAAAAATTATACAATTAAATAGTAAATATTCATTATTTGTGTTTTATACCCACTTTGTATAGTCTTTGTATAATATTGTTGTGCGCAAAAATCATTATTTATGAAGTATAGGATTTGTTAAATTTTATAGTTTAAATTTTAAAATTTAGTAAACTTAATAATTTAAATTTTAAATATAAATTTAATTTATAAAAATAAAAAATACAAACTATATTATCGGTAGATTTGGAACCCTTTAGAAGGCTGACACGTTTGAAATCATCTCATGTACAGTAATAGAAATGAAAAAAATTTATCAACAAGAGTTGATCTTGATCTATATAGTAAGAGTTTAGACACTTTAAATAAATTATTGTGAAATTGATATTGATCATATGTATGAAAAAAATTAAATTAAAAAAAATTTACCTACTTTAATATTTTCAATAGTTTAAAAAATTAATTTTTATCTACTAAATAGAGAATACTTCAAAAAAACTTTAAAAATAAAAAGATTTATTTTCACTTAATTATTTTTATATAATACTTATAATAAGTGTAGTAATTATTAAAGTGATTAAATTTTATAATTCAATTTAAAAGATACAATTAATTTTATAATTTATATTCTATATTAACATTAAATCATAGAAATAGCATGACCATAATAAAAATATAATATTGACACTTTGGAAAACGTTCTGTCCACATAATTTTTGTTTATAAAAAGTCATATCAAATGATGTAAATGGTTAAATTTATAAAATTTAACAAAAGTATGTGAAATTAAAATTTTAAAAATAATAAAAGTTGCAAAGAACTTTTGTTTTGTTTTTGGTCATTTGTTGGATAAAAGCTGGAACTACGTGCGAAGTTAAAGTTATGAAAAGTATACAAATGGATATATTATTAGGCGATGTACGGAAAGATGCTTAAGGCCGTAGTTATCATTTAACAGCTCATTTGAAACAACACCTGTGATGAAAAGCAGGTACAAAAACAGCTCATGGACATTTCATCAAAATTAATTAACCTCATCTTCAACCTTATGTCTTATGGACAATTATACCATGCCAGCTGAGAAGATGACTGCTTAGTTTCTCCCACTAGGCCCCCCTCAATTCCTTTTTTAATTCTTATTAGCATGTCTACCTTTTTTATATTTTAAATTTTAAACACCAAATCTTTAAGATGGTAAATTTCAAAACCCTGAAGACTAAAATTTTGTTCCTTCTTCGGCAGTTTAGCAAGCCAACTTTCTTACTAACAGTTTCCCAAGAATCTAAGAGACTGTAGATTCTAACCGAAAGTGCAGGAAAATATTCTCATGGGAAAGCCATTTGTGGCGTATGACTATAAGTATCTCTCAGCCAATGGTGTAAACTTTCCTGTCATACATCAAGATTTGGGAGTTGACTCCCCACTCAAGCTCTGCTGTGATTGATTCTGTGTCACTTTTTAGAAAAATGCTATTTTCACGGTATATTTGTTATAATTTTCTTATAAGCAAGTGGTGTGATGCGTTTATTTGTTAGGTTTTATAGAATGTAATAATTTAAATTTTATATTTTATTTTATAAGAATTAGGTAAGAAAATTTTGAGTAAGTAATATTAACCCATTCCCGAGCCCACTTAAAAGCGCGTGCAGAAGTCGCATAGAAACTTCCAACGAAGTCACGAAACGCTCTTCCTCCAGCGGACTTTTTTGGCATGCAATGATGCAAAAGACGTGTTTGTTGGTGAAAGAATTAATGCATTTCAGTTCCGTTCTCATGACTTGAATTGAGAATCATAAATCTCTTGGACCGAAAACTGAACTCATACATATCAGTTAATGATCTTCATCATAGCTAATTTTGCATTGTTTCTTGTGTTTCCTTTGAATTCTATTACCCTTTAAGCGGACGCTATCAAATCTTACAGGAAACCAGAGATGGATATGGATTTTGAAGCATACTCATCTCATTAAATTTCACTTTCATCTGTTCTGTGCAATGTATTGGAACAAAACTTGAAAGAAAAATCCAAAAAAAACAAAAGCCATGACCTTTCTTCATGTCTTCATGTCTTACAGATACCCTTTTTTAGTTCTAAAACTAATTTATTTAACTTGAAACTTCATCCAGAAGCTTATACCTTCTCACCTTATTCCTAAACACCTGCTTTGTGATCCCAGCTCTATTTGAAATGTCCTCTGACTTGGTCCTCGTCAGCCTTTCCTCCATAGCACCGTTTGTGATGATCCTCTTCGGGGTCGATACCAATACAGACGGGGATGAGGGGGGTGATCTTGCCTCCGGTGACTTTTTTTTCTTGATGAGTTTGTTCATTTGGAGCTGAAGGGTACTGCTACTCCCTCTTTGTCCTTTCTTGGCTCTAATAATTTTAGCACTGTTGCCATCCTTTATTTTCTTATTCTTGCTCTCACCATCAACGCTTCCACTGTGTTTATGAGATGATGAAGAATTCGACGAGTTAGGTGACTTTTCTTTGGAATCCTCCTTCTGAATCAAACACCAATTGCATGTTCCGTAAGACTCCAGCTGCGGGTAGAGGTTACTACAGTATCTGAAAAATTGAGGATTTTGGAGATGAGAAAGGGCTGGAATTGAAAGACGAAGCCAGAACTAGGGAAACATAAAAACCCAATAAGACATAGTTTGAGATTGAAAAGGAACCAGTCGTTGGGTACCTGTGCTGAGATCTGAATTGACAGACTTTACACTGAAAAAGCTCTTCAGAGAAGCCACAATCTCCACACATGCAACATTCTGGGTTGGATTGTCCTGCTGCGTCAGTTCCTTTGCTTGTCATATTTTCCTTCTCATCGGGACAGAGGAAAGCAGAGAAGTGATAAATAGGCCAAACGACCACACGAAGGAGACCCTCAACGCCAAGTTACCAGTGACGACGGTGCTTTATCGCATAGACATTTATAAACGAGAGGTGGGACTTGAGTTTCCGTGTGGCCGTGTTTGGGAAGTCTGTTGTATGTATAATTTGCAATTTCGTGTCGCTATTGAATAAGGAATTAATACTAGATGGTGTTAGCGAGGGGCTATGGCGAGCCACAAAAACAACATTCTTTTTTTCAAGCCGCCCCTTCAAAAATCTAAGAGTTATTTTTATAATTTTTTTATTTTTCCATGTATTATTCTCATATTATTATTAAATATAATATTAATTTATATTTAAAATTAATTATTAATAATTCTTTTTCATAAATTAATTTTATTAATTTTTATAAATTAAATTATAAAATTTAATTAATTTAAAAACTCATATAATTAGATATAAATATTCTGTAAGAATTCGAAAATGAAAACATTTTTTCCTTAATTTATGAAAAGGTCCCATGGTATTAAAAAGAGGGTCATAACTTTATATGTAGACTGACATGGAATAGACAAGGTCTAGGACGCAGGCTCCATAGGGACTGGTAGATGAACATTTCTAATGCCAACCGAACCATACATTGGTTGAACGAAAAAGCTAGGCAGTATTCAGGGGAACCGGGGAACCTAATCTGCGGTATGGAAGCCACGGCACTTTCCACTTTGAGAGAAGTACAATTTCTTTCCTCCCACATTACGTGGTCAATAATTAAGGGTATCATCTTTGCCCTAATTGTACAGGTCTTAAAAAATACTCCAGCAAAGAGAATACAAGGAAAACTGATATAGGCGAGTAACCGTTGCCTTCTACTTTTTGGTGGGTGAAGCTGATAGTAACCACCATCTATGATAATTCAAGAACTTAATCTTACCAAATACCACAAGACATAACTCATTTGATTATGCCAAAATCACTTTTTTTATTTTTTATTTTCACGAAATATCTCCATTTTTTAAATAAGATTAAAAATAGGAATTGAATAATAAACTCTTTCTCATAAAAATAATTCTAGGATCACTTCAAATAGAGTTAGATAGATGATATCTGAAGGGTCCATTGGCATAGTAACTGCTTCTAGTAAGATGGTAAATGACTATGGCCATGACTCACGCACACCTTCTGAAATGGGGTTAAAAATGGAGCACAGCGTCAGCGTATAGACTTCAGAAAGGGTTCCGTGACCATCGTGTCTGGAAAGCAGAGCCCGTGGTCAATAAGTTACCATTCTTTGTTTTGAATAACACGGCCACCTCAGATGCACGTCAATTTGACAAGCACAACACCTGAAAGTCGTAGGCAACACTTCGAAGACTTCCTCATCGTCGTTGCTTGCTTCCTCCAATCATGTTCGCATAACGTACAAGCCTCATTCATTTCTCCATTTTTTGCCTTCCTTTTTGTTTTCTCTTGAATTGGAAACATGAATCTATCAAACGCAGGAACACGACCACACATAACTATACAAGTAGCTTTGCCTGATTTTGACTGAAAACAAAATTTGAAAAAATAGATGAATATATTTCTCTTGTAATATACTCTTCCTCTTAAAAGATTACACTATTTTTTATGGGGTACTGATATAATAAGATTTTATATTTTTAGTTCATTCTCTTACAATTTTTTTAAAATTTTCTCTCAATTTTTTTTTTCTGTGCATGAGAAGAGAGTGCACTCCCCACATATGAAAAGCATTTCCCTTTTCTTGAGACAGCATTTTAGAAAATTAAATACAGAGTTAATTATTACTAATGAGAAATAAATAATATAGATTTCTATCAAATACAAGTAACTTGATAACTATTCATAAATAAGGAATAAACGCTTCTTTACTTTTGTTATCAATAATTACTTGTTTAAGCTTTATTCTTGAAATGTGAAATATATTTTAAAATAGCAAAATCTTTTTTTTTTTCAAGAAATGGCAAGTTCATGAGCCTAATAAAAATTAACAACCCTCATTGTATATTTTACAAAATTAAACACTCCAAATATAATCACTCAAACACAACCAATATCCTCACTGCCCATTTTAAAGCTTTACTTAGTACTTACAATTTCTTAATTCTCATGGATTAAATCTTAAAAAATTTTTATTAAAAATAATTCAAATTATTTGATTTAATAAATTTTACAAATTAAATCTTCAATACTTCTCATTAAATTTTATAATGTAAATTTTATGAAATTTTTATAAGTCAATAGTGTATTTAATTTTTTTTTTTTAGTAGAAAAACGAGGCAAAAGCCCAAGAACTAAAAATAAACAGTCACTCTAGTCTAAATTTCATCAGTAATAATTGTATGCAGTTACTACAATAGTGTTTGGGAGCAATTCGATACATCTAAAACTGTTTTTTGTGAAATAACACTTGAAGCTAATCAATATGCGCAAGGATTGCTTTTTCTATAAACATGTACAATAGAAACATTCCATGCTTTGTTAATTCAAGCTCAAATTTGAGACTGAAGATGTGTCTCCTAAGTCTCATTACTTGACATAGTCAGCAACGTAACGACTTATTTAGAGTCTATTTCCATAATAAGATTTTGAATTCCTTCTTGCCAAGCAATCTCAAGCCCTTTAAGCATTGCCCAATGCTCAGCTTTCAATACTAATGTGATTCCAATAAAATAGGTGAAATCACCTTGTCACTGACCTTGATGGTCTCTCAAGATTCTACCACAAACCGCTTATCCTGACTTATTAATAGTTGCATCAACATTTAGTTTAATCCTAGCCTGTTGAGAAGGCGACCATTTGACAAGAATTATGGCTCTGGCTTAGATGCCATGAATCCCACCATTAGTTTCTTGAATAATTTTCAAATATTGTTTTATATGCAAATGAAGCTGAGAGAGTCTTTAAAAATTATTGTCATATATAGATTTATTTTGCTAGTCCCATAAAAACTAGCAGGTCACCATGAGAAGCCTCACCATCCATGAAGAGTTTTAGGGTTTGCTTTTACCATAATATTTAATTTGTACCAATCCAACAATTCACAGCCAAAAAAGAAACTATATAGATGTCTCGGTTTCAGAAAATACCACACAACTTTGATATCTCAATAGTCTCTTATGCAATGTAAAATCAAATCCTCTATCTCATAATAGATAGGATAATTGGGAGAAATGAAACTCCGTTGACTAACTTGCTATTTAGTCATTAGCTTCTCATGCAACACCATTCAAAAAAAATGTTTTAATCCAAGCTGGGCCTCTCCATTTCCAAATCAGCTTCTTTTTTTTTTTTTTTTTCTTTTTTGAGTTTGTGTAGACCAACGCAGTCCGGAAATTGTTATAGCCAAGATAAGCAGAACGCTCCCTAGAATTCATAAATGTGAAGCAAGAAAGCTACTTTTGGCCACTGACCGACTTGGGTCAACTCAGAGGAACACATAAATAATGTCGGCTCCACCAATAGTTAAATTCCTCTTGACCGCCGCGAGTCCGAGTCGCCCGCCAAGATTTCTTTAATCAGTACGCGGCCTGCTAGCTATGATAAGCATTCAAACCATACATACACAGGAAATTTAGAATCAATAAACTAGAATATTAACTGCTGGGAAACAGAGAATTGCTTACCCGTCTCCGTCTGGTGAGGAAACATTACTTCCTACCCCTGCATGACTGCTCAATACCGATCTTTTTCATACATTATAAGACTAAGCAATGTAGTTAGGTCTTTAGTCTGACATGCTGGCTTTCCTAATTTTGGAAAGTAGCGATTTTTAAATTATTAAAATAAATTATCATGAATTAACTTAAATGATAAGAGTTTGAATATCTTAAATAATTTTAAGTTTGATTTGAATTCTATGTATAAAAAAAATTCATTTAAAAAAGATTTACTCACTTTAATACTCTCAATACGTCAAAGAAATTAATTTTTACTTGTCAGATACAATATACTCAAGTAAAAAATCACCAGAAAATAAGTCCCCAACAAAAAGAAATCACAAGAAAATAAGTCCTTCAGACGTAAGGGCCTAGTTCAATGAATATTTGTATCCTGCTACCTGAACAATTGAAGGGAAAACACATTTTTCCACAAGAAGCAAAATTTGGATACCATAAGGAACCTCAAATCAGCGCGAAGTATTGCGCGCAAGAGCAACAGTCAAATCAAACATCCACATTTAAACTTTAAAAGCTTTAAATTATCTTCTGTACAGAGAATAAATTACATAAAAATAACTTTCAAATAGAGAGCCGGCCTTTTATAACTATACAAAAACATTACCATCAACTAGTGCTTTTGTACAAAATATTGGGGAAAAAAAAGCTAGCAATTATATATCTCGGGTTATATTAATGACTTATTCTGATCTTCTAACTTATTCTATGGGTCTTGGAAATGCTTCACATGGTCAAAGCTTCTGCCACCAGTAAATGCCTTTTATCCCCCGCCTGTATCATCCCCACATCACAAATCAGCACAGCTTCATATACACTAGAGGCTACAAGTGCAGGACCTGAGACGGTACAAAAAATAGAATAAGGTAACTGTTTTCCTCTTTTCAAGCAGAAACATAAATAAAAGCAAGGAGGATTTCGCTATCTGGCCCCAGAATAGAGGAACCTCTACAAATCTAGTTCAACATTTGAGAGCAACATACAAAGTTGAAAACTTCACCCCAGTATAAACTTCAAGGCAGTTATTTTCATTTAAACATTAAGTATAATCTCAAGCAAAGGTAAATTTGGGTTTTAACGTCATTTTATAGGGTTACTACTTAAGTTTTAAAGTTTCTAGTGATTCGGTTTTTCTTTCAAGGGATTCTAACACCTGAATCCTGTTTGCAGCATAAATTTCCCAAAAGGATGCTCTGATGCATAGTGAAACCACCACACGAGGGCATGTTGGAGGACGGATTCTTTTCATTATGTAAAAAGACCCTGTTCCACTTTAGACGTCCCTTTCTATTTTTGTCTCTCTTCTCTCACAAGTCATTGATGTTGTAAAAATTTCTATATTTTTAAATATTCTACATTTTAAACCAAGGTTCTTTGGCAGATCAGGTTAGGAAAATGTCAAAAATAGCAGCACGGCAGTTTAACAAAATCCTTTAGTAGTAGATCTACCCAAGATGATATCTTAGAAGAGGCAGTGCCAGATTTTGAGCTGTTATTCAAGTTAAACAGACACAAACCTACATTAGCTATTGAAGTCTCAAGCAGATAGAAACCTAAGTCAGCCTGGAATCTTATAGCAATTCGAACCTTGTCATCTGTTCTCTATGGTATTTTCACTTCTTTCCCAGTTAATTCCTAATGGCTGCTTTAATCTGCTTCTAACTTGTTTTATCTGATATACAGAGCTTCTCATTTGTTCAAAGTAGACTCTTTTCCTTAGGTATGTCAAGGTCATACATCTCCATGTATATAACCAAGTATGTATTGTTTATTGTGCTCCTTGTAAATTATCTAACAGGTGAAATGTACTAATCTATCAACAAGGTATCTATCACTATACAACAACTAACAGAATCTTATCTTACTAGATAGGATCAGTTACATGCATTAAACAGTACCATTAAATTCTATTTAAAACTAAGTTTTTAAAATTATCATTTAATCAAATATCTCTTTTAATAATTTCTCGAAGTATCCTTTTTAGTCTTCCTCTACCTCTTTTAATTGGATTAAAACCATTTGATCAACTTTTTTCACTTGAGCCTTTAACAGTTTTCTTTGCATATGACCAAACCATCATATGTGTGCTTCTAGAGGTATCCATTACTGTAATAGAAAGTAATCATTACTGTTACATTCTAAACTTTATTAATTCTAATCATCGCCACCCTCCATCTTTCTATATCTCGCACACGCACACACAAAACTCTAATACCAGAAATCATAAATGAGGCTCCACTAAATACCAAAAAATGAAAAATCTAAAAGAAACAAAAATTGAGATTATTTTTTATACTAAGCTTCCTTACATACATTAGGAATATGAACATTTATATATGCACAAGAAAAGAAAATACGTGGTCTTACTGGAAATTATGTACCACAGTATGATTAGCTTTGGGCACATTCAAATGGATGCAAACGCAACGTTCCTTCAGAAAATTCATGCATTCTAAACGGCTCCAAAAGCTCAAAAGGCCTGCACAAAACACAATCATAATTTAAATACATGTGTTAAATGGGTATCCCCAAGGCAATATTGTAGAAGCATTAAGGGAGAGACTCTGCCTGGCTTAACATGTTTGACAGCATTACCCTGCTAATTTAATTTAATTCAAAATATCAATGTAACATGGATACAGAAGAAAGGATAGATCAAAATATAAAGCCTAATTCAATTATAATTATTGCTATCAAAAGGTGGAGGACGAAAACCCCATATTGTACCCTCTTTGTATCCAACAAAAATGTATTACCCAGGAACATAGACAAGTGTAAAAGTGCTGCCAAGTACAAAAAATTTGAGATGAAGTCAAGAAACAGTAATCAAACCAAGCAATCAATAAAGTTTGACATCTCAGAGAGTATAACTCACAATTATAAAGTGAAAGGATCTATCAGCTCAATTAATATGAAACCTATGCTTACTGCATCACCATCAATTTCTTACCAAACAGACTTAAAAGACATGAAACTTGTAAACAAACTGCCCAAACAGTAACCTGGATGCATAATCATATAACTAATATTGCAATATTAAACAGAGAAACAATTAGCCTTACAGAATAGCATCACGATTACGGCATAACTTCCGTTGGTTGCTCTCCAGGGCAAGCAGCACATCCCCACTATCTGGTCCTGTTGATTCACCACCCGCAAAAGAGGGAACAGGAAAACTTGGAGTCCAGATCTAGAATAAAGCACCAGTAATTATTTTTCGTCATTCAACCCAAAAGGCACCATTCATCCAATAGTCATTATTCTCACCTTTATGGTGTTATCAATCCCACTGGTTGCCACAACAAAATCAAATGGATGACACTGCACACAATTGACAACTGTTGGAGGACAGAAACAAATTATCTCAGACAAGCGTATAAGGAAACTACCAAAACCCCAAACCCTTCAGTAAGGAAATAACATTACCAGCTTCATCACCCTTGAGCATTTTTATGAGTCTGCCAGTCCGCTTTTCCCAAATAAACCATCTTCCATCATCACTTCCACTGGCAATATATTCACCTATAATAAAACGAGTGAAACCTTCATGAATGAGAATTGCAACTATGGTGGACTGGTTGTAAACACAAATTCATTGCTTATTTTCTAAAGCTGATTGAGTCACATGAATATTAAAAAATTAATGGCATTCATCAGGACAGCAGCAAGGAAATCTTTATTTTTGAATTCCTGGTGGAATCACTAATCAATTGTGACAAACATATCAGGTTAAAAAAAGGACTTTCTGGCTATCATATTTCCAGTTAAGAAGCGAGTAAAAACAAACTGGAGAAGTGGTTACTAATGTCAAAAAGTGGCTAAAATGTTAATTATATATTGAATTAGCTAACCACTATTCTGGTTATTTACTCACATATAACCATGAAGGAATAAAAAAATTATCTTATTTTATAATGTGTGATCGGTGTAAAATCAATCATAACGAATGCACCTCTTTGACCCAGAAAGCTGGCCTGCTTTATATCAGTTCCAACATTACAGTGGCCAACAAATCTCCTCTTCATATCAATAGCTGCTTCAGGCTGCATTATTAACAATGGTGTAAATATAAACCAGAACAGAAAGTTAATTTCTGCTGTAAAATAATAAAAGCAGGGCAACCTAAGAATAAAAGGCACCTACTAGTAGCAATTAATTGGGCCAACAAGTGAACCTATATTTAAAGACCTATAAAAAGATGCCTCTAAAGCATTTGCAACCTAAAGGTTGTTCTGCCATTCATGCATTACATTTCAATTAACAACAAAGATGTGTAGGCACCAAAAGGAAGGAAGCAAAATAAACATCAAATGAAGCCATCGTCAACCCCAGTGAATGATGGCATCATGTGAATACTTTTCAATCTTTTTAAAATATGATAATGTTGAAGGGAATGCAATGATCAGAGTTAAAACGCGAAATATTAATGTAAACCTGATAAGATGCCTTATCATTCTGTGATGATGATGACGGTGATTCACATGAGCCATTTGCAACAGCATTTTCTCTGGAATAATCTCTTTGATGGATTCTCAAATTTAAACTCCCTTGAAGAATATTGGATTCAGCATCACGTTCCTCATCACCTGATATTGATGTTTCAAAGTCCAACTCCAATTCCTCATCAGAATCAGAATCATCCCTCTCAGATCTGGGACCATCTTGTGAAGCATCACTATTTGCTTCTGAATGATAGAGTATTGTCGACACGCGACGCGGGGCAGGGATCCCGAGGTGAATAAAAAAAAATATAGGTTTAGATTTAGGTGAGGTTTTAGAAAGTAATAATAAAAAAAATGGAGTCGCCACCGACTTAGATTGAAATGGTGAAGTCGGACACCGAATAGTATGGCCTGCGTTACAGAAAAATAGATTCGGGGGTTGGTTACGTGTAGGGAAGGTATTAGCACCCTACAACGCCCTTTCGGTACCACGTTGGTGTTTGCTGCTTTTGATTTCAAAACTATGCTTTGTCTTTTGTTAAATAAATTGATTTTTTGCATGTGATTGATTTAAGATTATTTGTAAATGTCTCAATAGAGTCATGCCAGTTGACTGGCTAAACTCATGATGTAATTTCCCTTAAGATAGTTATATAGCGGCCAGTTAACTGACAACTATATTTATCTATTGTCAGGAGTTTATTTTTAATGCATTAATAGAACCATGCCAGTTGACTGACTAGGTTTGTAACAAGATTTCCCTTAAGATAGTTCAATAGCGGCCAGTTGACTGACAACTATATTTATCCATCATTAGGAGCTTCTTTTTAATGCATCAATAGAATCATGCCAGTTGACTGACTAGATTCGTAATATGATTTCCCTCAGGATAATTTAATAACGGCCAGTTGACTGGCAATTATATTTATCCATCGTTGGGAATTTCCTTTTAATGCATCAATAGAATCATGCCAGTTAACTGACTAGATTCATAATATGATTTTCCTCAGGATAGTTCTATAGCGGCCAGTTAACTGACAACTATACTTATCCATCGTTGGAATATCTTTTTAAAGGGCATTAATTCGTGAGGCAATTTCCCTCAGGATAGTTTGACAGCGGCCAGTTGACTGGCAACTACATTTATCCGTCGTTGGGAGTTTCTTTCTAACCAAGATAGTGGATTAAAATAGTTGACTGGAAACTCTTTGTGTTTGCTTACCTTCATAAGCATACTGGGAGACGAGGTTTATGGGCTCAATTATAGGATTTTAGCGTTACAACAGCTCAATCATGGAATTTAGCATTATAACAGTGTGATTATAAAAATTACAGCAATATAATAGCTTAATCACAGCAACTTCACAGTATTGCAATTTAATTACAGCATTACAGTAATACAGCAATGAGGCAGCACAACAGCTTAATTACAGCACTGTAGTGATGCAGCAACTTAATTACAACAATGCAGGAAATAATATAGCAAAATACAGAAACAGCATGCAAAACTACAGCAATAGAAACAGAGAAAATAATACAGCAGAATGCAGAAGCAGCATGCAGAATTACAGCAACAGAAACAGAGGAAATAATACAGCAGAATGCAGAAACAGCTTGCAGAATTACAGCAACAGAAACAGAGGAAATAATACAGCAGGATGCAGAAACAGCATGCAGTATTACAGCAGAAACTGAATTGCAGAATTTTTACAGCAGAATCAGAAACTGTAATAACAGAATTACAGCAACATGATACAGCAGAAAGAGCTGCGAAATTCTTTTACAGCAGAAGTAGAGTTGCAAATTCTTAAAGCAGAAATAGAGTTGCAGAATTTTACAGCAGAATCAGAAACTGTAATAACAAAATTACAGCAACATGATACAGCAGAAACAGCAATGTTTCCCTAACAATACAGCAACTCCATTTATATTTCCAAGGATTTATAAAGATACAGCAAGGAAACCAAGAGCAAACAGCAGAATGTACAGAGTACAGCAGCAAGTTAAATCCAATTGCAATTCCAACGATTCATGCTTCAACAAAGCAATCCATGAGCTAAAAAGTGGGACTTAACAGATTGGGAGTAATGTCTGAATGCCAAATGCTTAGATACCAGAACATTCATCTCAATCCTAGGGAGTACAGCAACAGAAACAGAGGAAATAATACAGCAGGATGCAGAAACAGCATGCAGTATTACAGCAGAAACTGAATTGCAGAATTTTTACAGCAGAATCAGAAACTGTAATAACAGAATTACAGCAACATGATACAGCAGAAAGAGCTGCGAAATTCTTTTACAGCAGAAGTAGAGTTGCAAATTCTTAAAGCAGAAATAGAGTTGCAGAATTTTACAGCAGAATCAGAAACTGTAATAACAGAATTACAGCAACATGATACAGCAGAAAGAGCTGCGAAATTCTTTTACAGCAGAAGTAGAGTTGCAAATTTTTAAAGCAGAAATAGTTGCAAAATTTTTACAGCAGAATCAGAAACTGTAATAACAGAATTACAGCAACATGATACAGCAGAAACAGCAATGTTTCCCTAACAATACAACAACTCCATTTATATTTCAAAGGATTTATAAAGATACAGCAAGAAAACCAAGAGCAAACAGCAAAACGTACAGAGTATAGCAGCAATGTTAAATCCAATTGCAATTCCAATTATTCCTGAGAGCTAGAGATAATGAGAGAGCTGAGTATGTAAGAGAATTAGAGAAATCTCATCTTTTAGTACAGAGCAAACCAATGGTTCCTTCCATGCGAACTAGTACTCAGCTGCATGCTCCACTTCCTTTCTCTTCCTTTTTTTTTCTTTTTCCCCTTCAGCCCCCTTTTCCTCACGGGCTGCCCCCCTCCCCTTTGCTCACGGGCTGCCTCCTTTCTTTACTTTCTCTCTAGCAGCCACCTCTTTTGACTAACCTTCCTTTTAGTTCAGCTCCTTTCCCTGAATCGTCAAGCAGCCAGCCTCCCCACCAGAAAGCTTATGGCCTTCCATTTAGACAAAAAGTCATCAAACTTCTTCCACTTGCCTTGCCGACAGCCCCTTTCTTTGACTCCTCATTTTCTTTCTTTCACACTTCTTTTTCTTTTGTTTTCTTTTCTTCTTTTTTCTTTTTTTCAAATTTTTAATTTTTATTTATTTTTTATTTTTAATAATTTTCAAATAATATTATTTACATTTAGGACCCAAAAATATCTTTAAATTTTTTATTTTTGCTCAATTATTTTTTAGAAAAATATATATTTAAGTAAGATAATTTTAGAACTTATGCATGGGTCCACTTTAATTTTTAAGGTCCGGACAAAATTAGGTGTCTACAGATTGCCCCCCTTTGCTCATCATTTTAGGGACTAAAAGATGGGCAAAGGTTGAGAGACACTATTTTGTTCGGATGCGAAGGGTTATGATCCACCCAACGGGGACACTGAAGGATACTACTTTGGGGATACCTAAGAGCAACTTAGGATTTAAAACAAAATGGCCTGAGGTAACACGTCTCAGGATTTAAAGAAATGAACTTGGGGTAACTCGTCCCAAGTTTTGAATTACCTGGAGAAACCCGTTCCAGGATTTGAAACAAAATAACCTGAGGTAACCCGTCTCAGGATTTAAAGAAATGAACTTGGGGTAACTCGTCCCAAGTTTTGAATTACCTGGAGAAACCCGTTCCAGGATTTGAAACAAAATAACCTGAGGTAACCCGTCTCAGGATTTAAAGAAATGAACTTGGGGCAACCCGTCCCAAGTTTTGAATTACCTGGAGAAACCCGTTCCAGGATTTGAAACAAAATAACCTGAGGTAACCCGTCTCAGGATTTAAAACAAAGAACCTGGGGTAACACGTCCCAAGTTACAATACCTTGGAAAATCATGTTCCAGGATTTGAAGGGTTTTAATCCACCCAGTAGGGATACCTAAGAGCGACTTAGGATTTGAAGGGTTATCATCCACCCAATGAGGATACCTAAGAGAGACTTAGGATTTGAAACAAACCTGAGGTAACCCGTCTCAGGATGAACTTAGGGTAACTCGTCCTAAGTTTTGAATTACCTGGAGAAACCCGTTCCAGGATTTGAAGGGTTATGATCCACCCAGTGGGGATACCTAAGAGCGACTTAGGATTTGAAAGGGTTATCATCCACCCAGTGAGGATACCTAAGAGCGGCTTAGGATTTGAAAGGTTATGACCTAGGATTACCTTGCTTATCTAGGTCAAAGGGGTTGAGTCAAATGATGCCTGACTCTGGCATTGGTGATAAAATGTTGAGTCAAACGAAGCCCGACTCCGGCTTTGATGATAAAAAGGTTGAGTCAAACGAAGCCTAACTCCGGCTTTGATGATAAAAGGTTGAGTCAAACGAAGCCCGACTCCGGCTTGATGATAAAAAGGTTGAGTCAAACGAAGCCTAACTCCGGCTTTGATGATAAAAGGTTGAGTCAAACGAAGCCCGACTCCGGCTTGGATGATAAAAAGGTTGAGTCAAATGAAACCCGACTCCGGCTTTGATGATAAAATGTTGAGTCAAATGAAGCCCGACTCCGGCTTTGATGATAAAAAAGTTGAGTCAAACGAAGCCCGACTCCGGCTTTGATGATAAAAGGTTGAGTCAAACGAAGCCCGACTCCGGCTTGGATGATAAAGATGAGTCAAACGAGGCCCGACTCTGGCATAAATGAAAAGGGTGAGTCAAACGAGGCCCAACTCGAGGCACAAAAGATAAGGGTGAGTCAAATGAGGCCTAACTCGAGGCACAAATGATATGGGAGTCAAACGAGGCCCAACTCAAGGCACAAAAGATAAGGGTGAGTCAAACGAGGCCCAACTCGAGGCGCAAATGATATGGGTGAGTCAAACGAGGCCTAACTCGAGGCGCAAATGATATGGGTGAGTCAAACGAGGCCTAACTCGAGGCGCAAATGATATGGGTGAGTCAAATGAGGCCTAACTCGAGGCGCAAATTATAATGGGGAGTCAAACGAGTCCTAACTCGAGGCACAAATGATATGGGAGTCAAACGAGGCCCAACTCAAGGCACAAAAGATAAGGGTGAGTCAAATGAGGCCTAACTCGAGGCGCAAATTATAATGGTGAGTCAAACGAGGCCTAACTCGAGGCACAAATGATATGGGAGTCAAACGAGGCCTAACTCGAGGCACAAATGATAATGGTGAATCAAACGATGCCTAACTCGAGGCACAAATGATAATGGTGAGTCAAACGAAGCCCGACTCTGGCTTGTCTTGCTTGACGAAGCCTGACTTTGGCTTGTCTTACTAGACAGGAGGCCGTGTTTGGCACATGGAGAGGCTTGACCTCGAGATTGCATGCTTGACATGCGAACTTGCTTGGTATGGTTAATGTTTAACCTAAGAGGTTTGACCTCAAATTTGCATGCTTGACATGCAGACCTGCTTGACAGGGTTAATATTTGACATATAAGGCTAATGTGCTTGACACATGGAGGAGGTTTGACCTCAAAATTTGCATGCTTGACATGCGAACCTACTTGACAGGGTTAATGTGCTTGACACATAGGGAGGCTTGACCTCAAAATCGCATGCTTGACATGCAGACCTGCTTGACAGGGTTAATATTTGACATATAAGGCTAATGTGCTTGACACATGGAGGAGGTTTGACCTCAAAATTTGCATGCTTGACATGCGAACCTACTTGACAGGGTTAATGTGCTTGATACATAGGGAGGCTTGACCTCAAAATCGCATGCTTGACATGCAGACCTGCTTGACAGGGTTTAATGTGCAAACCTGCTTGACAAGGCTTGGCACAGTCAGAGGCTTGACTCTAGAAGTGATATATATGGCATGCAAACCTGCTTGACAAGGTTAATGTACTTGACACATAGGGAGGCTTAACCTTAAATTAGCATGCTTGACATGCAGACCTGCTTGACAGGGTTTAGTGTGCGAACCTGCTTGACAGGGATTGGCACAGTCAGAGGCTTGTCCTCAGAAGTGATATATATAGCATGCAAACCTGCTTGACAGGGCTGAGTGTGCGAATCTGCTAGATAGGGCTTGGCACAGTCAGAGACTTGACCTCAGAAGTGATATATATGACATGCGAACCTGCTTGACAGGGATTAGCATGCAAACCTGCTTGACAGGGTTGAATACTTGACAAATGAAGAGGCTTGACCTCAAAATAGCATGCTTGACATGCGAACCTGCTTGACAGGGTTAATGTTTGATATAAGAAGAGGTTTGACCTCGAAATGGCATGCTTGACATGCGAACCTGCTTGACAGGGTTAATGTTTGATATAAGAAGAGGTTTGACCTCGAAATGGCATGCTTGACACGCAGACCTGCTTGACACATGAAGAGGTTTGACCTCGAAATTGCATGCTTGACATGCGAACCTGCTTGACAGGGTTAATGTTTGACACATAGGGAGGCTTAACCTTAAATTAGCATGCTTGACATGCAGACCTGCTTGACAGGGCTTAGCACGTAGGGAGGCTTGACCTCCAAAAATGGGATTGCTGACATGCGTACTTGCTTGACAGGGTTTGGCATGTGAACCTGCTTGACAGGACTTGGCACAGCAGAGGCTTGACCTCAAAATTGCATGTTTGACATGCAGACCTGCTTGACAGGGTTTAATGTGCGAACCTGCTTGACAGGGCTTGGCACATGGAGAGGCTTAACCTCAAAATGATGTATTTGACATGCTTGACATAAAGATGCTTGAGCATGAAAACACATTTGTCATGCGAAGGGCTTAAATGAGATGCTTGATATAAAAAGGCTTGACCTGAAAATAACATCCTTGATAATGCAAAATCGCTTGATCTGAAATGGCATGCTTGTCATGCTTGACATGCAAATGTTTGGCACATGAGGAGCTTGACCTAAAATAGCATGCATGACATGCAAATGTGCTTGATATGTGAAAGGCTTGACCTTAAATGGTATGCTTGACATGTTTGACAAAAAAGGCTTGACCTAAAATAGCATATGCGACATACTTGCCATGCTAACATGCTTAACACATGATGGACTTGACTGAAATGGCATGTTTGATATGTAAACGTGCTTAGATCTGAACTGAAATGTATGATGTGGATATTCCTGGCATGCTTAAAGGCTTAACCTAAGATGGCACGTTTGACGTGAAATGCTTAACATGTGAAATGGTTTTCCTTAAAAGGCATGCTTGACATGCAAACATGCTTGATACACGAAAGACTTGACCAGAAATGCCATGCTTTGCATGTAAATGCTCTTGACATGAGAAAAATTGATACAGATGCCAAATCTATAATACAAAGGGTGAGTTATGGTTTATTGTCCTAATTATGAGTGAATTAGAATGTCAGACCCCATAGAAGCAATACCTTCTGGTATCAGTATTGGGTAACTCATCTCTCTCTTTTTTCTATAAATCCTCATCTTGGACCCCTCTGCTTTTTCAGGGATATTTAAGATTCGAGGGTCATTCTCCTAATTCTTTCCCTGGTTTAGATTTGGTACTCCCTAAACAATGGAAGATTTTTTTTTTTCCGGGCTTGCTTTCCTAACAATTGCCCCCAGTTTGTGCTTTTGAACATTTTTCAAATTCTAGGTTCACTCCCAGTCATTGCCCCTAGTTTCCTTGATTACCTTCGAGCAAAGAACTGTTGAAAAGTTTTTCTTAGTTCACCATCTCTTTTTTAAGAACATGCCAAAAAGGAATCCATATATTGGATGAAGACTACTCAATTCTCTGGAATCAAGGATTCTTTGTTGAGCAACTCTCTAATTAAGAAACTCTCAAGTGTTTGTGCTCTCATACAAGTGTTTGCACTCAAATATTTGCCCTCTTGACAAGTGTTTGCACTCATAAGTATCCCATAAGCTTGTGCTCATGTCCCTTTCAGCATCTGTTATTTCACCACATTAACCAGGATCACTAGGTCTTTATTTTAGCTTGTAATGTAAGGTTTAGGCTTAGAAAGAAATGGATAAGGGTTTAGCAAACAAGGAGAGTGCAAGATTGAGCACATAAAGCCTTGTATTTTCCTTTTCATCTTTCACAACTTAGGAATCTTACTGGACATGGGAAAAACTAACTTTCTTTTGCCCATCTTTCATTTTCTCTATTTCTGGGCTTGCTTTTTTCTTTTCCAGTTTCCTAAATTCTGTCATTTTTTCATTTCCTTTTATTCTTGCCTTTTCATAGTTAAGGCCTTAACCAAATGCAAAAGGATTCCTGAGCTATTCTTGATAGCATTCTTTCTTGGCGAGTAGCTTTAGTGCTCCTCATACTCTCTTTTAAAGTAAGGATCATAGTCTTCTTGGTTGAGAGGTTAAGGTGAATGAGGGTAAAAAAAAGAGAAAAAGCATCTGATGGTGGCCTTGCCATCTTTTAAGGCTCAAATGGGTAAAGAATGATATTTTACTTTAAGGTTAGCTTGAAAGGTTCAAACGGTGCAAAGATGGCCTAGATCACTTCTCTAGTTAATGTGGCATCCAACAAATTATTTCAAGAGGCATTCAAACAAGTTCTAGGAAACTCATTTTCTCATAACATTCTCATGAGCTACAAGACATCACTCTCTCACCACTGCTTATGATCTGAGATACTCTATCATCCAAGAGAATTGAGTATTTTGTCAGGTAATCCAATTTTATCATTGGCAAAAATGGATTTGGTTAGGATGAACTTAAGATATCCAATCACCAATTAATTGCTCTTACGCATCAAAACGTGAAAAAGGTGTTATAACCCTGATTGCCCCCAGTGTTGTTTATTCTGGTGATGGTAACCCTCCTCAAGTGTCTGCCATTCATCAGTCACTCATATGATGTAGAATACATGCATGATGTGTTATTGAACTTAAGAGGTGCTCACATATGGTCATTGCCAAGGTCTTGGGCTGAGCCATGCCATGCGATTACATGAAAACAAAACGTGCACAAGAGATGCAACAAAAGATGCATATGATGCTTCTGATCAGTTGTGCATGGGATGCATATCAAGAGTTAAGAATAACTCTTTACTCTGTCACAAGACTGCATGAAAGACATGTACAGAAAGACAACATTTTTTTTCTTTTGAATGCTAGTGACATGCTTAGTATGGTAAGAGTGATCTCTTGAACATCAACAACATGCTTTACAAATGCAATCTAGATTTATTGAAGGTCAAAGAATGAGGATATGTGGACATACAATGAATTTCATATCAAGTCAATGCATTGAAACAAAATTATCTAGATGCCTCTAACACACAATGCAATGATGTTGTCATGATGCATGATGACATACCAAGAGGCATGATAAATCTCATTGGACTGTGCAAGAAATTTTTTTTTTCTTTTTTTTTTTTTTTGGTGGGTGATACTTCCATAGCTTTTGAAAACTCTAAAGGTGAAATCATGAATGAACCATCTCTGTTCCTCTTAACCTCTTCTTTTTTTTTTATCACGATATCCTTGCCCCACCTTTAACTCAATGCAACACTTTTGACTTTGGACTCATTCTACTGGTAATCAGCCAACTTTGCGGTGCACCAAGTTTTATGAGTCTTTAATACATTGCAGTATTGTTTACCATCCAAGAATTGAATACTTTAAGCAATCCTACTTCTTCATTGACAAAATGAGTTTGATTAGGATGAACTTAAGATATTTGATCACCAATTCATTGTTCTTATGTATGAAAAGACATTAGAACCCTGATTGCCCTCATTGTTGGTTCATTCTGGTGATGGTATCCCCTTCTCAAGGGTCTGTCATTCATTAATCACTGACATAAAAAAAAGGAAGGAATGACATACAATACATTCATCATGCAAGACGTCTTATTGAATTCAAAAGGGTATTCCCATACAGTCTACCAAGGCCTTAGACAGGGCCATTAAAAGATGCAATAACAGTACACAAAAACATGCGTAAAGAGAAATGCAACATTTTCTTTTGAAACAGAAGACGCCTATGATGCTCCTAATGAGTTGTGCATGGGATGCGTATCAAGAGTTAAGAATAACTCTTTACTCTGCCAAAAGACTCCATGAAAGACATGCACAAAAAGGAAAACAACACACTCTTTTTTTTTTTTGGGTACATGAGAATACATATGATGCTTCTAATAAAACACACACGGGATGCGTATCAAGAGTTAAGAATAACTCTTTACTCTGCCATCCATGAAAGACATGCACAAAAGGAAAAACAACACACTTTTTTTTTGCTTTTGTTTTTGGGATACACGAGAATGCATATGATGCTCCTAATAAGACACACATGGGATGCGTATCAAGAGTTAAGAATAACTCTTTACTCTGCCATCCATCACACACTTCGATCTCGATAACTTCGCTTAGCTACTCTTCCACTCGAACCATCCTTCATAGACTTGTACATCATCCTAATAACACAAAATAACAAAAAGTAAAGCCATGACAAGTTACAATCGAAGCATGGTGTCTATTTTACGCTTTCTGCTACCATCGGGGGGCTGTTCGTCCACTTGTTTCACCAATGGGTAAGGTTGAAATACATAGGCTTGTAGTCGATCAATCAATCGATCGACGTCTGAATCTGATTTTATGGCACGGCGAGCCTCCAGAGATATGAAGCGTTGTTCCACAGCTGAATCTATAAAAGATAACAAGCCATCATAGAAGCCATTAACATTTAATAATCCTAACGGCCTTTTCTGATAGTTAAATTTGATCCAGAATAACACACTAGAAATCCCTTCTAGAGTTTCTAGACCACCAGGTAACGCGATAAAGGCCTCAGCATTGCAAAACATGTGCCCGAAGCGTTCATGCATAGATGAAACCCTTAACTCAGTACCAAAGGTGTAGTCACTGACTCTTTTATCGGCCAACCCTTTTATAAGGATGCCTAAGACATGGCTCTTCCCTGTAAATGCAGTTGCAGCTGCACATCCTCTTATCCCATTGATGCCCCCACCATACACCAGGTTTATTTTTCTGGCAGCTAACACCCTACCGAGTTCATTGGCTGCCTTTATGAACTCATTATCCTTCCCTAGAATGGAAGCACCGAAGACACAGATAGATTTGAATCTACGTGCCGAGGATGTTTCTCCCTCTTTTTCTACCCCAGCCATGCATAGATGATCCAATGTGAAGGTGTATTTATAGGGGAGAAATGAACAACAGAAAACGGTCAGGCGCAATAATTTCAAACAATGACAGTAAGAAAGTCCAAAAGACAAGACACGCCTGCATATACGACAGTCCTTCAGAGTAGGAAAGTCGTAAAGCCACCGATAATGAAAAAAGCAACCAGCTGGCTTTTTTGAAATTTTGTAAGCAGAGTCAAAAAGTGAATAGCAAAGATAATAAATGCATCGGCGATTGTCAAAAAGAAAGGACAATTACACCGATATTATCAAAATTATGCAGGTAGAGTCAAAAAGCAAACAGTGAATATGACAGACGTATCAGCAGGAGAAAAGGCAATTACACCGATATTATCAAAATTACGCAGGCAAAGTCAGAAAGCATACAGTAAATATGACCGATGTACCAGCGGGAGAAAAGAATTACACCGATATTATCAAAATCATGCAGGCAAAGTCAGAAAGCATACAGTAAACATGACAGATGTGCCAGCGCTTAAGAAGGAGAAAAGACAATTACACCGATATTATCAAAATCACGCAGGCAAAGTCAGAAAGCATACAGTAAATATGACCGACGTGCCAGCGAGAGAAAAGAATTACACCGATATTATCAAAATCATGCAGGCAAAGTCAGAAAGCATACAGTAAACATGACAGATGTGCCAGCGCTTAAGAAGGAGAAAAGACAATTACACCGATATTATCAAAATCATGTAGGCAAAGTCAGAAAGCATACAGCAAACATGACAGATGTGCCAGCGCTTAAGAAGGAGAAAAGACAATTACACCGATATTATCAAAATCATGTAGGCAAAGTCAGAAAGCATACAGTAAACATGACAGATGTGCCAGCGCTTAAGAAGGAGAAAAGACAATTACACCGATATTATCAAAATCATGTAGGTAAAGTCAGAAAGCATACAGCAAACATGACAGATGTGCCAGCGCTTAAGAAGGAGAAAAGACAATTACACCGATATTATCAAAATCATGTAGGCAAAGTCAGAAAGCATACAGTAAACATGACAGATGTGCCAGCGCTTAAGAAGGAGAAAAGACAATTATACCAACATTGTCAACATTATGCATGCAGGGCCAGAAAGCTAACAGTGAATATGGCAGACGTATCAGCGGAAGAAAAGGCAATTACGCCGATATTATCAAAATCATGCATGCAGGGTCAAAAAGCTAACAGCGAATATGACAGACGTATTAGCGGAAGAAAAGGCAATTACGCTGATATTATCAAAATCATGTATGCAGGGTCAAAAATGCTAACAGCGAATATGACAGACATGTTAGCGGGAGAAAAGGCAATTACGCTGATATTATCAAAATCATGCATGCCGGGTCAAAAAGCTAACAGTGAATATGACAGACATGTCAGCGATTAAGAAGGAGAAAAGACAATTATGCCAACATTGTCAACATTAGGCATGCGAAGTCAGAGAGTAAACAGTGAATATGGCAGACGTACTGACAATTAACAGGAAAAATCACTAACAACAACTGTACAAATCAAAACCGTGCATACATCATTGGAAAGTAAAAAAAGTGGTGGATTCACCAGCAATTACAAGACTAATGAATAGTGATCCTGGCTTATCCTTTCTTCTGATACTACATCCAATAACAGACTAAACACCATAAAGGATCAAACTGATGAACAAGGTTACAAACTAATGAACAGGGTCGTTTAACGTCAGATTCCCAAGACGAAACACTCCTTTGCTTTGTAGAATATGTCCACTGAGGCAAGAAACATGAAGATGTCCATTAAGATGCGTCTCAAGAGTCTACTGGATATTATCCAAAGATTCTTTACTCAGTCCATCTTTAATGATTTTGTCTTCTTGCCTAGGAACATCACTCCTTCATCCTTGTTGTGTGCTATTCATGGATCAAGGTTGCTATCCAACTTCCTTACGAACTGGCAAACAGGGTCATTTAGTGTTATCTTCTCAAGACAGTGGCACTCCTTCTCCTTGTAAAATTTGTCCGCCAAAGCGAGAAGAACACCATGAACTTGTCCACTAGGATGCGTCTCAAGAGTCTGAAGGATATTATCCAACGACTCTTTACTCAGTCCATCCTTTATGAACTGAATTTTGTCTTCCCGGTTTGCGGACACCATTCCTTTTCCCTTACATCGTGTATTACAAGTCCACCTTGCACACTTATAACAAACCTCCATCCTTTTAGCTCTTCTTTTCTTAGCATAAGAGCTTCTTCCCATCCCAGGCAGATGTTTCACTAATGAATGTTGAAAATCATCTGCTAGGCGTACCTTAGCTTCAATGATCCAACGTACATCTTCAGGGAGTCCTAGACGTGTGAGTGTCTTCATTCTTTCAAGTCGGCACTTATACATCTTCCGAAGTGCGTCTTGAGGAAGAGAAGGAAATCTGACTCTAAGCGTAGCAAGGCTTTCCTCCATTTTTGGCTCTCTGGTAAGGTGATGGATTAGGACACTCGAATGATACTTCCCAGAATCCTTTGAGTCTTTCCTTTTTACGGGGTGGCTTAAAAAATGAACCTCTCAGTCAATCATGGAGCGATGTCAGGTTGATTACCGACTGAAACCTGAGCGTGAATAGTAAGACATAAAAAGGGTAACTAGGCGCCTTCACGCGACCAGGCTTCAGCTGGTCTGCAAATGCTGATGGGCCTTAGGTTACACACTGGGCCCAAAGCCAAAAATTCAGGGGGAAGAACATGCTTAATATCACCTGAGTAAGGCATGCTCAAGCCCGAGCTCTAAACAACCCATTAACAAAAGGTCGAACAAAAATGCATGCTGGTGACGAAATGATCTTAGGTTTATGCTTATGCTTAATGATTCAAAGTTAATCAAGAGTTTTCACAGCTCCAAACCACTTTAACAGTCATGAATTCAAGAAGGGATTTCATGCCAGGCATGGGCCTTAGGTTACTCACTAGGCCCAAAGCCAAAAATTCGGGGAGAAGAACATGTTTAATATCACCTGAGTAACACATGCTCAGGCCCGAACTTCAAATGACCCATTAAACAAAAGATTGAACGACAATGCATGCTTGTGATGAAATGATCTTAGGTTCATGCTTATGCTTGATGATTCAATGTTAATCAAGAATTTTTATAGCTCCAAACTGCCTTACCGGTCATGAATTCAAAAAGGGATTTTATGCCAGGCATATATAGTTCAATGTTCGACATATAAAGTATTTTTCAAGCATTCCTTCTATTGCCAAAGCACTTCATCATTTTTATTTTGTGTGAAACTTGGCCACTATTATTCTCGCATTGCATGGAGACTAAAAGCCTCATGAAAGTTAACCTTACCTTTCTCCCTATTCATTCATCTGTACAAAAACTAAAAATCTTACAAGGTTAGCCTTACTTGACCCCTTGCTAACCTTCAGGTAATGCAAACTCAAGTCGAGAAGGTTTTGCATGCAACAACAATAAGTGTCATAAGAATGCTTGGAACACAAATGTCAAAGTTGGACATGCAATACAAAGTAAATAGCATTTTTTTTCAAAGTGGCCAGATTAAGATTCATCCTAAGTTTCTTTCACTCTCATGGTTTTGGGCCAAAATCCTCTCTTACAAGGGGTAACTCTAAGGCTATTAATAGTGCGGGGTAGGATCTAGATTCCTAAAATCAGGTCCCCAAATTGCCCTAAAGAGTCAACTTGAGTGAGGGTGTTCAGGTGCCTACACGGAGACCAAGGGTCTCACGAAGGTCAACCTTACTTTATGCCCTCGCTAGCCTAAAGGTTCCTAAGAGCTCGGGTATGGAGCTTAGGGGTCATGACCTCCCCTTTTCTAAAGTGCCATGTGGTGTAGGTGTATGTGTGTGTGGGGAATATGCCATCCACTCATTCACTCACAACCTGTAAAATAATCAACCAACAACCATTCCACAGATATAGCAGATAATATTATGGAAAAGTAAATTGTTTGAATTTAATCTAACAGCTTAATCCAGCATTATCAAAGAATTCAATATACAAAGTTAGAAATCCAAATCACGATTTAAAATGCCAAAATCAAAAGCCTATAAGACAAATAATCTAAACAATTGACCAAAGCATAGAAATAGAGAATAAATTGCAGCAAACATCAACCCATGTGGCCTAACCCTCTAAAACATCCCCAGTGGAGTCGCCAAGCTGTCGACACGCGACGCGGGGCAGGGATCCCGAGGTGAATAAAAAAAAATATAGGTTTAGATTTAGGTGAGGTTTTAGAAAGTAATAATAAAAAAAATGGAGTCGCCACCGACTTAGATTGAAATGGTGAAGTCGGACACCGAATAGTATGGCCTGCGTTACAGAAAAATAGATTCGGGGGTTGGTTACGTGTAGGGAAGGTATTAGCACCCTACAACGCCCTTTCGGTACCACGTTGGTGTTTGCTGCTTTTGATTTCAAAACTATGCTTTGTCTTTTGTTAAATAAATTGATTTTTTGCATGTGATTGATTTAAGATTATTTGTAAATGTCTCAATAGAGTCATGCCAGTTGACTGGCTAAACTCATGATGTAATTTCCCTTAAGATAGTTATATAGCGGCCAGTTAACTGACAACTATATTTATCTATTGTCAGGAGTTTATTTTTAATGCATTAATAGAACCATGCCAGTTGACTGACTAGGTTTGTAACAAGATTTCCCTTAAGATAGTTCAATAGCGGCCAGTTGACTGACAACTATATTTATCCATCATTAGGAGCTTCTTTTTAATGCATCAATAGAATCATGCCAGTTGACTGACTAGATTCGTAATATGATTTCCCTCAGGATAATTTAATAACGGCCAGTTGACTGGCAATTATATTTATCCATCGTTGGGAATTTCCTTTTAATGCATCAATAGAATCATGCCAGTTAACTGACTAGATTCATAATATGATTTTCCTCAGGATAGTTCTATAGCGGCCAGTTAACTGACAACTATACTTATCCATCGTTGGAATATCTTTTTAAAGGGCATTAATTCGTGAGGCAATTTCCCTCAGGATAGTTTGACAGCGGCCAGTTGACTGGCAACTACATTTATCCGTCGTTGGGAGTTTCTTTCTAACCAAGATAGTGGATTAAAATAGTTGACTGGAAACTCTTTGTGTTTGCTTACCTTCATAAGCATACTGGGAGACGAGGTTTATGGGCTCAATTATAGGATTTTAGCGTTACAACAGCTCAATCATGGAATTTAGCATTATAACAGTGTGATTATAAAAATTACAGCAATATAATAGCTTAATCACAGCAACTTCACAGTATTGCAATTTAATTACAGCATTACAGTAATACAGCAATGAGGCAGCACAACAGCTTAATTACAGCACTGTAGTGATGCAGCAACTTAATTACAACAATGCAGGAAATAATATAGCAAAATACAGAAACAGCATGCAAAACTACAGCAATAGAAACAGAGAAAATAATACAGCAGAATGCAGAAGCAGCATGCAGAATTACAGCAACAGAAACAGAGGAAATAATACAGCAGAATGCAGAAACAGCTTGCAGAATTACAGCAACAGAAACAGAGGAAATAATACAGCAGGATGCAGAAACAGCATGCAGTATTACAGCAGAAACTGAATTGCAGAATTTTTACAGCAGAATCAGAAACTGTAATAACAGAATTACAGCAACATGATACAGCAGAAAGAGCTGCGAAATTCTTTTACAGCAGAAGTAGAGTTGCAAATTCTTAAAGCAGAAATAGAGTTGCAGAATTTTACAGCAGAATCAGAAACTGTAATAACAAAATTACAGCAACATGATACAGCAGAAACAGCAATGTTTCCCTAACAATACAGCAACTCCATTTATATTTCCAAGGATTTATAAAGATACAGCAAGGAAACCAAGAGCAAACAGCAGAATGTACAGAGTACAGCAGCAAGTTAAATCCAATTGCAATTCCAACGATTCATGCTTCAACAAAGCAATCCATGAGCTAAAAAGTGGGACTTAACAGATTGGGAGTAATGTCTGAATGCCAAATGCTTAGATACCAGAACATTCATCTCAATCCTAGGGAGTACAGCAACAGAAACAGAGGAAATAATACAGCAGGATGCAGAAACAGCATGCAGTATTACAGCAGAAACTGAATTGCAGAATTTTTACAGCAGAATCAGAAACTGTAATAACAGAATTACAGCAACATGATACAGCAGAAAGAGCTGCGAAATTCTTTTACAGCAGAAGTAGAGTTGCAAATTCTTAAAGCAGAAATAGAGTTGCAGAATTTTACAGCAGAATCAGAAACTGTAATAACAGAATTACAGCAACATGATACAGCAGAAAGAGCTGCGAAATTCTTTTACAGCAGAAGTAGAGTTGCAAATTTTTAAAGCAGAAATAGTTGCAAAATTTTTACAGCAGAATCAGAAACTGTAATAACAGAATTACAGCAACATGATACAGCAGAAACAGCAATGTTTCCCTAACAATACAACAACTCCATTTATATTTCAAAGGATTTATAAAGATACAGCAAGAAAACCAAGAGCAAACAGCAAAACGTACAGAGTATAGCAGCAATGTTAAATCCAATTGCAATTCCAATTATTCCTGAGAGCTAGAGATAATGAGAGAGCTGAGTATGTAAGAGAATTAGAGAAATCTCATCTTTTAGTACAGAGCAAACCAATGGTTCCTTCCATGCGAACTAGTACTCAGCTGCATGCTCCACTTCCTTTCTCTTCCTTTTTTTTTCTTTTTCCCCTTCAGCCCCCTTTTCCTCACGGGCTGCCCCCCTCCCCTTTGCTCACGGGCTGCCTCCTTTCTTTACTTTCTCTCTAGCAGCCACCTCTTTTGACTAACCTTCCTTTTAGTTCAGCTCCTTTCCCTGAATCGTCAAGCAGCCAGCCTCCCCACCAGAAAGCTTATGGCCTTCCATTTAGACAAAAAGTCATCAAACTTCTTCCACTTGCCTTGCCGACAGCCCCTTTCTTTGACTCCTCATTTTCTTTCTTTCACACTTCTTTTTCTTTTGTTTTCTTTTCTTCTTTTTTCTTTTTTTCAAATTTTTAATTTTTATTTATTTTTTATTTTTAATAATTTTCAAATAATATTATTTACATTTAGGACCCAAAAATATCTTTAAATTTTTTATTTTTGCTCAATTATTTTTTAGAAAAATATATATTTAAGTAAGATAATTTTAGAACTTATGCATGGGTCCACTTTAATTTTTAAGGTCCGGACAAAATTAGGTGTCTACAAGTATGTCACTCAATGATATTATTCTTTCAAACCTTGATGCTCCATCATTTGTCTTATTATTTTTTTCAACTTCAGCTGGTTAAAATAACAAACCAATTTAGGACTACATAATAAAAAAAATTGCACGCAATTTTCTAAACTTTTAAAGCAATACTGGAAACTTTTGTTTTTTCTGTATGTTAAATTCTTGCAATTTTGGCAAGATGCTCTAATACCAATGCCTTCATATAATAGTGGAGTGTGTGTCAGTGAGCTTGATCTGATAGACTGATACAGACTTCCTCTTTTTTGGTTGTTTTCCCTCCCAGGGGGATGGGGGAGGGGGATTCACAAACTTCATCAACAATTAAAAGCATAGAATTAAAACATCAAAAATTTTATACACTCAGAAGAGTAGGTATTAGAATAAAACTTCTTATAATTTAAATAGCACAAATGTAAGACATCTTAGCTAAACCTGAGGCAATATCCTTCTTTGCATTCTCCACTCTTTCCACAACTTCCAATACGGATGGGGCCAACTTGTGAGCAGCAACAGCAAATTCCAAAGCTTCTTTGTGTCTACCTAACTGCAATGGAATAACATTGGGAACTTAGTATAATTGGTCTTAAACCTATCAGACAAGTTCTGCACTCAAAAAGTCATGCATGATGCAAACAATTGACCTGATAAAAGTCCCATACAAATCCATCAAGTCAACACATAACTTCAGAGAGATTGGAGACTGAAACATTAGTTCCTTAACCTCAAACATTTGCAGTCAAATTTGCTTTGCTTCGGTATAATTCTTTTGGTTAAAGCATAATAAAATCCTATACATGAATTCCATTCAACCAATGATTCTATCTTGCTGATTCTATCTTGCCAGCCTTTGTGCCTCATTATTTCCCTAATAAAATTTTACACAAATAAACAATTTTAAATCTATTCTTTGACAAATTTTGCACTCTGTTTGCAACATGTTTTGTTTTTTATGTTCTTTGGTGAACTCCGCATCGTCTGTCTTTGCACTTCTATTATTATTCACACTCTCGTGTATTCAACTGGCATTCCTAATATGACTGCAGGTCCTCCACACCAAAAATCCAAACTAGCTCTCTAAAGTGCAAAACCTGTAAAAATAAATTTAAGGAATGAATAAACCCCAAGGGCTACTATGCATTCGAACCAATGTCACATAATTGTCATTCAGGATGCCACAAGAGCAGGGCTTTGAAGCAGATGGTTCCTCTGCTGATTGGCATTTCCAAATCTGCGTTGAATTTTTGAAATGCAGATTCAACTGTTTTGCTGCCTACCTCAACCTTAAACAGAAACTGATTTGATTCAACACAAATCCAACACTGATAGCGCTTTTATTAATATTCAACTTTAAAAATTGAAATTAAAACAAATAAAAATCATATTCAAAGACAACATAAGAATCAACATAAATTAACTGGCGTTTTCACTTCACCTCCCACACCCATTCTCACTACTGCATCCACTCTATGAAACCTAGATCCTAACAGATACAACAACAACAAACCAAGCCTTATCCTACTCCAAATCCTAACAAATATCCACAAAGACATTCATCTATCTCAACTTCATTTATTCAACTTCACCAACCCATCCAATTTTAGATGTCAAAGCTTAATGTGCAGAAACACTCCGAAATACTAGCATACTACATTCGAGTGATTTAAGTAAGGTCCAGAGCAATCACATTCCAAATGGTAGTACATACAGTCAAAAATACCTGTGACAAAGCTTCTGACATATAGTAAAATGCTCTATAGGAGGAATTATCAATTTTCCTAGCATCATAGCAGTCTCTTATAGCCATATGAGCATCGTTTTTCCACTTCCGCTGGATAAGGGAGGAAGTTTTAGAACATTTACATTCAAAAGGATTGCAGAAAAAAGAACTTAAAAATGAATGAAAACACCAAATGCCAGGTGCAGCTCAACAAAACCTTAAGTAACAGTGCAGCGCGAGTACAAAAGCATTCATATTTTATTGCAGGCCCAACATAATGACCATTGCGATCCAAAACTTCATTACATGCCTCAATTCCATAATAGGGCATCCCCTCTTCTAAGGATTTTTTGGCAAATAGAATTAGTTCCCTGCATTTGTCAAGCTGTAATACCCAATCAGTAAAATATGTGTATACAACGATATACATCAAAAGACTTGTAGTTACATCACATTTCTACACCAAAATAATTTCTAGGCATAATCGTATTATTTTAAATTAATCAGACAAGCACAAGCTGCTGGATACCTTTGTAGCAACACTGCTTTTGATAGGAAAACCATTTGGGAAGACACTGGACACAGGAGGCCGTATTTCTACCCCATTAATTGTCGGAGAGTAACTCGTTAGCTTTGAAACATCTCCTGGAGTATATTGCATCACATTCCCTGCAGCTGCGAATTGCAATTGCAACAAGTATGAACTCCACAGCTAGTATAGTCCAAACAACCATGGTAACAAGAAAACTAGCATGGTATAAGTTACCAAACCTATATAGGTATAAATATAACTTTGAGCACACCCAAACCCATATCACATATGTATCATAGGCCATAAATTTATCAGTTCATCGAAGCAAACCTGAAAGAAGAAAAAGTACATACAGCCTAAAAATAGGAACTATTTAGAAAGGGAAAAGGTTTCGTTTAGTATATATTACAAATAGGCACAATTTTATTTAGGATTTAAATATACTAGTGTCTTGGCATGCACTACATGCATGTCAATCCACTCTCAATTTTTTATTGTTTTAAGAAAATGGGGAAGAAGTTGAGAGTTTCAGTAACTATTCACTTATAGCTTCCTATTTATAGTTCGTTTTATATTATGAAGGGACCAAAGAGACCAGAAGTCTGGTTATGGCATTCCATGCTTGTATAGATAACCAAAATTTCCATAATTGTCAAAGAACCAATCATTCCAAAAGTTTCAGTTGCTAGGTGGAGACTCATGAATGGTCATCTTATATTTCTAACACTTTTTGGGTTTGATGTGTGGACAATTTTTTAAATATGGAAGCAATAAGGATCAAACTCGAGTCTTGACTACTTAGTGATAAAGATTCTAATACCATATCAACAAACGAGTCATCCCAAAAGTTTGAACCGTTAAGTGGAGGCCCAAGAATAATTTTTATCTTATATCTCTAACAATAAGAATACATTATGTGCCTGACTATACATGAAAGTGCAAGACCACAATATTAAGAAGCAAGGCACAGCAAAGTACGTTTATATCATGCAAGGACCATTTTATTCCTCCTCCTTCTGCCACCCTTCAATCAAATTAATGGATGATGAAAGCACTTTTTTATTCCACTCAGAATCTCTAAGAAAACAAAAAGCACATTATACTGTACTAGACATGATGTTTAATTAAACAAAAGGCAAGTCTCTAGATATAACACTATACCATGATTTACATTCATTAGATAAACATGCTCTCCACTATAACTAAGGAGGACCTCATCTCCATCTGGACTGAATGTAACATGAGTTAAGTGCAAGCTAAGATGTCCCTGAAAAATAGGAGACAAAGTTTCAGCTTCAACAATACTATTGGTTCAAAGTAGAGTAATGACTTAGAGCTGCACAACAACTAAAGGAAGAAAAAGGGTGAGAAGATACATTGTACAATAAAATGCCATAAAGACTATAGTTAAGACATTAAGATGAAGATATTTAATAACCTTCATAGCTATGAACAAGATTCATGCATACTGTAACATAAGATAACACCCATCTCCGCTGGAAAGCATCAAGAAATGATATTTCAATCCCAACCCCTTGACCAGATAGAGAAAAAGAAAAATGGATTTTATAGAACTGTTAAATACTCCCAGGAAGGAAAAAAAAGAGTGTATTCTTCACAAGATAATGCAACTTTGATCATTCCTAATAGAAAAGCAACAACATTATGCATTGCCATATCAACCTATGCAAAGATAACAGAAACCTCTGTCCTAAATCTCACAAAATAAATAAGATTAAAAGCCTAAAAAATCCACAATAGAACTTAACATTTTCAAAGCCAAACATTTATTCTCTAAAATAACATGAAAAGATTGTACAAAGATGGGAAACAAAGAACATTCAGTTAAGTCACATCCTGTAACTAAGACTTGTCAGGCTGATGAAATAACTAGATAATCACTGGAATTACAGATAATAAAACATTATAGCATAAGACTAACATGATCAGAAAGATGCATTGGACAGATGTAATCAACACAAGGAGGTGGTGACATTCTTTTCCGACAGGAGCTCAGAGGTGGTAGCATTCTCCTATCATATAGACGTGCAAACGCATCACTGCCAGCAATTGAGAATGTAACATCAGTTTGAAATAGGAAGAGGGATTCAATAACAAACATGATCACTAGAAATGTTTACCTCCCACCAACAAGGAGCAAATGTGGCCTAGTAGTACTGATATCACAAGACTTCAAAGAATGGACATGTTTTGGAGGATCAGCAAGAGACCTTTTAGCTGCACTACGCAGGTCAAGCTGACATTGATCATTAAAAACATGAAAATCAATGAATAGTTGGATTCTAGCATTAGTAAACAACAATCAATCTTTCAAAGTTTACTTGCTATCTTTCAATGAGTAACCCTAACAACTACAGACACTCTAACTATTATCCATATAATTGCCTTTTGATCTGCAGAAGATTGAACAAATGGCCTTTATAAGAGTTTCATAAGATTGAAAATGCAATAATCCATTATCTCAAATATAAGCCCTTTACAAATTTCCCACTGTTGATTTTGAGGTTTTTAGTCATATAGAGATTATCTGTGCTCTTATAATTGAATGATATATGACTAATTACCCATGATAGTTAAAATGACTAGTAGATACATGAGTTGAACAGGAACAAACATGTTAAATTCTTATTACTACCACAGGAATAATCAAATGAAAAGTTTGGAATTATTCTTTAGTGGGAGAGAAAAACTGTGCAGATTTTTTCTTTATGGAATACACAATTGATAAAAGGCAAAATAAACATCATGTCAGCACATGAGCACATTCAATAGTATCCTGAGGCATATTCTAATATATTCATCCAATTTCCAGTGCTAATCTCTGTGGGGGAAACACACTAGAACAAAACATCAATTGGGGCAACCAAAAAACTACTCAAACCCTTCTCTGAGCATAATTTAACTTCCATTTCAATAGAAATTCAATTTGTTAGATCAAGATGTCTCATAATAGAGACTGCAATGGAAGTTTCAAGATAGCATATAAATTTTCAACAGAAACAATTGGAAGTTCCATAGATAAATTCAAATATTGCAGATACAAAGGAAAATCATTTTGTAATGCTGACACTCATACACAAGCACAAACATAAACGTATGTAATTTTGGACATTTTATCCAACCCTCCACCTGTTCATATGGCAGAGAGGTTCAGTTATAGTAGAAAATAAAAGGAAGGGATAACTAAAGCTGAATCAAACCATCTACCAGAACATTACGACACTCTTGGTGTGAAGATCCTGTAGGAGGACAAGAGGTGCCTTCTCGAAAGTCATGTTGTCTCAAGGTCCCATCCTCACTAGCACTCCAGACCACATTGGGGTTTCCAATTTCAACCTGAAACAAAAGGAACATGGTAGACAAGAGAACTTATGGGATGTATCCACATCAATCATGCCACACCCACTCGTGTAACATTAAAACTTTAGGATTGCTTTAGACCACACAACATACAGCCAATTTCTTGACTCTTCTAGTGTGACATTGGTAGAGTGCTGATGGAGCAATGGGATTATCATTAAATCCTCTCCCACTTAAGTGAGACAAATTAAACAACCGAACCTGACAAAAATAAAAATATAAAATTATATACATTACAACATCATGAAGGCATAAGCCACAGAGCTCTAAGCATCATTGCATTACTTCAGCATCACCAGCTCCAGAGACCACAAGCTCGTCAGAAGTTTCAGGCACAAACTTAGTACAGAAGATATTAGCAGAATGTCCAGTGTCAATTGAATGCAAAAGTTTTCGACCAGCATAATTCCAAATGTTGATCTGCAAAATTTCATCTTAATAATTCAACACCTACTGCCACAAGACAAACCGAAGTGTAACTATCAGGCAAAAAAAGCTCGCATAATTGCTTTGCCAGTCTGTTTGCAGTTTTACAAGGCTCAACTCATCAAAATAATCGTGAGTTAATAATTTCAAACAACAATATAAAAAAACCAATGGCAAACCCCTTGTGTGTGTGTGCACAAAATAACCATGGAAAATACATTTAGAAGAAATATAGACTTCATTGGGTATCACCACATTCATCATCTGACCAATTGAATGAATCTTTAATAAAGCATTAGCTCACATTGCCATGCATAAAGATCTTAATTTATTTCTTTTATTTTTTTATTCTGATACGAAATGTATATTCCGAAGAAAAAAAAATTGAATGATTCAAAAAGTCTCCTGTATAATCTGCAATTAGATTAAAAATAATTTCTATTTTACATCTTAACCACCACCTAATACTTGGGATTATGCTACACATAAATGCAAAATGAGTCATACCCGTGTGTCATCTGATCCAGATATCAAAAGTGAACCTTCGGAATTCCATGCCACAGCATTAACACAACCATGATGGCCCTGTCCATACAGTGACAAAAAGATAGAGTAAGAAAAAGGAAACCTAGCAAGGGTATGTACCCCAAGAAGAAATGCACAGTGTACACCCCAAAAAGAGAGAAAATTAGATATGCTGAAAGAGGATCTATGATGCAATCTGTAAGGAAGGAATGCAGCATTTCGATCTAAGGAGTGGGAAGAGTAAGACCAAACAAGTGAAAGAAAAAGAGAAGATGATGATGTTGATGATGATGAAACATTATCCAGTTAGTTCATGCTGCCTTAGACAGACCTGATCCAAAATTATGCTTTCCTAACTATCAACTACCTGCTATATCTGTTGCAAAAACGTGATCAATAATATTTAGGCAAAAACTTCCATGTGCTCTTACAATGGTTGTTCCATAATAACATAGTGTAGTTAAGCATACCAACCTCTAATTCTCTTTCTTGAGAAAGCCTCCGAATCAATGAGGAGTGCATCTGCAAACTGTGATTAACATCCTAAAAACCCGACAAAAATATTTTCTTAGATCCAAAATTAAAATCACACAACAATACATCAATTACTGCTACTATTTGAGCCACATAATAAATTGCCATCACCTGTCACAGAGCCACAATCATACATCACACAACAAGACATGTTTGAAAGTTAATATACGAGTCATGTGCTAAACTGCCTAATTTTGTTCATAATCAATAAAATTTGAGATAGCAACCAGATGAGATGTGATGAATAAAGCAGTCAGAACAGCCTACCTAACAAAAAACTTAAAGTTGAGGAAAGGTGAATTTACAGATTTTTACTGACCAAGAAAAGACTCTGTATAAGTATTCACACACATGTATTCTCAGTAAAAGTAAACAGAGGAACCATTGATTCATTGAATGGACCTTCATTTCCAATATAATGCAATCATTTACAATTATCAGAAGAACTGATTTTGGCATATCATGAATTAGAACCGCTCATTTGATTGAATAGCATTGCAAACTTGCCGTTTATGACACGTGCACAACTGCCAGTTTGATTGAATAGCATTGCAACCTCGTTGTTTATGACACATGCACAACTGCCAGAGCAGCAAGGCTAGACTTAGAAACGTCAACTTTCAAGAAACATGGGATATACTAAGTGTAACTCTGTAGTCATATTTCCTTACATGTTCACAAACATCCAGCAAAAACATAAGTGAAAGTCATAACAGTCAACCTTTTAAGCAGAATGTCGTCCACTTATTTAGAGCATAGAAATTCTAGCCCCGTATAACTGTATTAGAATCATGCACACTTCATTAATTTTCTTCTTTAACTAAAATGGTGACGAAATTCTACAGCGGTATCTTCCAAATTTTTAACAGCAATTTCTTTTCAATTCTTTTCTAAAAACGGTACCCCAGCCATCTGGATTCTTAATTAAAATTCATAAATGAACCTGGACACTCACTCCAGTCAATCATCCCACTTATTTTTCCTATTAACGCCAAAAAAATTTTAAAAAAATTACTTGTATATCACTGACAAAGTTCGATCGAGTTAGTCACATGAACACCATACATTACCTCAAAACCCACATTTGTATTTATATCACAAAGCAATAGTTCAAGGACCAAAGCAACATCCAAAAACACGATGATCATCCACATAACTAAATAATCCACCTGATTGGAAATTAAATTTTTCCAAGCTCATTTTGAACTATTAAACCAAACTGAATTTCAATAAAGACGAGGAATTGAAGAAGAAATACTGGGCTAGCGTGGAGGGATCGGCTCTCGAGCAAATTGTAAATGTTGCCGTCGAGAAAAGGAATCGACTCCATTGTATAAGCTCTGGGGCAATCACAGAAAGCAAAACATCGTGTCCGATAGTCGCTGTTATCGATTGCTGCTGGGGCGGTTATAACCCTCCGTACAAGCCATTGCTGAATGTTTCTTCAATTCTCTGATATTTTGTTTAAAAAATTTTGGCACCTTTTATCTATATAATTACGTTGGCTCGAGTGGAGGGGTGTAGGACGCAATTTACAACTGCAGTGAGTGAGATTTATTTTTGTAGGCGAAGGTCTAGACATGTGCAGTGTTGCATAATAACTAAGGGCCCTCGATCCTTCGACTTTCCGGTTTTGGTGGGATCATAACTTTTGGTCAAACAGTGACGCATGCCGTTTGGAACGTGCATGGTGCACCCCTAGTCTGGAACCGCAGTAAGAACGGATTTAAATTACGTAATTTTTTAATTATTTTATTTTATTTTATCTGCTTATATTTAAATATGTTAATTTTAATATTTTATTAAATTTTTTTCTTTTATGTCTGTTTTTGTCTCTCTCGCATATTATAACTTTTTATATGGAAAGTTGCTTAATCCACACTTAACCAGAATACAAAATAAAAAGATTGAATAATTTTTTAAATAATTTTATTTCTTGATATAAAACTATTTAAAAATTTTAATAATTAATCTAAATATTATGAAAACCGCCTTCAATCAAAAGTTGGAACACCCGGACCCAGCCCAAAGAATTATATGCAGCGGATCAAGTGTAGCTGGGCCCATTATAACAGGGGCTCAGGACTAGGCCCAGAGGCCAGAGAACATGGCCCAGCATGACACCAAGAAAAAGCGGGGTAAAACCAATGTTACCGTAATTAATATCTGAATGATAAAACGGCCACAACTGTGATTTTATAGTGCCATTCGGAGATAGAATATTATCTGATTTTAAAATTATCTACATTATATTACAGATCTCTAACTATCGTATTCTTCTCCATTACCTTCCCCCAATCTCATTTCTATAATGAAAATTTTCTCAACCAGTACAATTTATTTTTATTTTTCAAACACAAATATTAGTATGAATCTTGAGTTAAAGCAGTTGAATGAGATTAAGTTAAGAGCAAGAGGAATGTTAAATTCAAATAATTTTTTACAAAAAATTCATAAGGTGCAAGTTATTAAATCTGTAAGATTTAATAAATTATTATAAATTATAAATATTAAGTAAAAATTAAGACTATGTTATTATTATAATTTTATTCTTATTTAATTTTAATAATAACAAATATAAATTATTAAAATTTATAAAATTTAATAATATTTCATTTATTAATTATGGATCTATCACTTTTCAATAATATATTTAATGATCCATGAGTCCAACCCAAACCATTTTTTTTGGTTGAAATCATCAAATATTTTTACTTTTTAAATGAGAATAATTTTTGCTGAACATAAAGTAAAACGATTTTGTCTTGACTTCATGGAATGATTTCAAAAGTTGAATCCTAAATATATGACATACCTTCAAGTAATCTAAAATATACTTCCACGACGTCAATCCTTTAGGGTTCAAACCAATGTCTTTAATAGAGTTTTAACCCAATGTCACTTGCACACAATATGTAATCCATGAATTGGATTGGGTTTTCCTTCTTGTTTTTTTTGGCACAATTGATTGGGTGTTTCAAATTGATGGAGATGGATTGGGTTGTGCAATTATCGCCCCACTAAGAAAGGGTTATGTAGGCATTCCACATCGAGTGAAGTACACTGGCAAATGACAGGAATGAACGTAAGTTGTCTCTGCTCCTTAATATTTTTCCATCATATCCAATCTTCTGCAATTTGGAGGACTGTGGCGGCCTTATGCAAGGATTCACCTAAGTGATGACAGAGCAAAACTTCGTATCAAACCTCCACCAAGGAATAAATATAAGGGTAGGATTAGTCGAAATGGGGTGTGAAATTGAACTTTAGAATTAGAATTGTGCCCTTTATAATTCTAAATTTTATTTTTGTTATAGCTATTAAAGTTGAATTGAACCCCCATCATGCATACCTTTATCGCCACTTAAATTAAATTATTCTTATCGTTACTAAATCACTATTTTTATTAAATTATTATTATTATCAATTTACTATTAATATTATTATTATTATTATAAAATTACGATCATTATCTCTATTCATTTTACTATATTATCATTATTTTTATTATCACTAGGTTACCATAGTCATTGCTCTTATTATCCTTAAATCATTAATACCAATAATATCAATATCATTGTCATTATAATCAAATCAATATCATTATAATCATCTTAAATCATTATTATTTTTATTATTATCATCGTTATTATCACTTTCATTATACTATTATCACCAACACCATTATCGTTACCATTTTTAAACAACTATTATTCCTATTATCATTAGCACTTTCGTCGAGTCATCAATTGTATTGCTAAATATCATTCACTTTTTTTATTTTTTTTAATTATATATCTTAATTTTTCATAAGATTTAACCATCAAATTTATAACGTTAACTAAATTCTAATTTCAAAAAACAATCAGAGCATATACGAAATCAGAAAAGGCAAAGAATGTAGTAGAATGTCATGTGATAGTTATAATAGTTGGCTATTGTCATCCATGATTCTATATTCTCTTTGGTCATCTTATAATATTCGATTCTTTAGCCACTAAACAAAGCAACAGAGACGTTAGTTACAGTTTCCAGCACGCTATCTTATCAGAATTGAAATTGCCATAAATATTGAGACCAACCACACCTTTGACTAAAGTAATCTGTCGTTCTCTTCACAAAGAGAAATGCATGCATGTTTAACACTTCTCATAGGAATACATACCCGTGCTTCCCATATCCATCCATCAAGCCCTTCCACCACCAGTTCAGTTTTATAATAACCAAATATGATAATATTCAATCGAACAAATATGAAAGGGCCATTCAATAGCCAATTGAAGGACGATTAACATAAGAAAACTGCTCATATACATATGTGAACTAGTTATAAATAATTAGTTGATTAGGGATGGCAATTTTCCCTTACTAGCTAGGATTTGTGGAAAATTCCTAATCTTGACCAAAATATGCAAAAAATTTTCTTCTTATGAGGTGAGTGTGAGAAGAAAAATTTTCATATCACAATTTAAAAAAAAAAAAAAAAGAAGGCTCTCATTTTCTACATCTTTAAATAATAAAATTACTATAATACTAGGGTATAATAGTTAAATAATGTATAATATATAAAGTAAGTTAGTAATTATATATATAATAAATAAATAAGAAATCATAATTTATTTATATTAAAAAATTTTATTGACAAATTTTAAAATTTTGAATCCTGGAAAGTACCCACTCTACTGCAAGATTAAGGATGGAAAAAAAACTTTTCCTTACCTTCAGGAGGGGGAAAATCTTCCCTTGGGGTTAAAGAGTTGGAGACCATTCGTGGCCTCTTCACGCCCTGTTCTCATTCCTGTAATTGACTGAAGACTAAGAGAATTATGAATGAGCTTCCTCTGTCGTCCACCAAAGTGGAAAGAAAATTACGTAAAATTTTATTAAAAAATTTTAAATTATTAAATTTTATTAAATATTATAAATTATATAAAACTTAACAATATAATAACTTTATTTTTATGAGCCATTAGCAACCCACTTTTAAGAAAATAACTCTTCCCAAAACTAACTTTCATAGTAGACACATTTTCTTTCGGAATTTAAAGACAAAGCAACCTTTTGATAAATTTAATCTCACAATTTAATTTATTAAATTTAATAAATATAATAATTTAAATTTTATATTATAAAAATTAAATAAAAATAAAATTATATCAATAATGAAATTACATTTTTAATGGGCAAAATTTGTCCCCAGTCAAATTAGCATGTTTTGAGTTTGTACTGTGCAAGATGAGACGGAGTTGAATTGAACACTGCAAGATTCTTCCTTTTGTTTGATACCTACCATGGTCCATGACTACTCACCAGTCACCAGAGCCACGCCCGCGCACACGCATGATATGCAGCTTCCTACCCAATAATTCAACGCCGTGGTCCCCTCAGGCGCTTGTCACCACACCACCGCCGTGGAGAAAAAAGAGAAACTTTTCATCAAGGTATCAATCCATCCATATATAACTTTTATTTTAAAATGTGATAATGTAAAGCCCATCGCTTTCTCATTTCATAAATGCGTGCATGCGACGTAACTACACAAGCATAAAGACAACAGTAACACCAACCAAATTGAATTCCATCCAACCAACATCATCTCCCCCTGCTTAACAACCATACAGGATTCCAATTACAATTACACCCAAGTTCCATAACAATAGTAATAATAATAATAGCAAACACAATACAAATATCAGTGTCTCCTACAGACCAGTTACATTACTGCACCATCATAGTGGAAAATTGTGACTTGGGGGGGGCCTCCCCAAGTTGCTTCATGAGAGGGCAAGGGTGCTTAGCTAGTGAGAGAAAAGATAAACCCACCCCAAAGGATTTAACATGACAAGAATACAAACAAAAAGAGGGAGTGGGATTGGGTCCCATAACAGCCAAGAGGCGTGCAACCTCTCATTTTTGGGGTTCTTTTCTGGAATAACTAGTCTTCTCAATCCAAAACAGCTCTCATCCCACGCCCTGGTGTGAGTGCTACTTTCTCTAAAACCCTAAGACATGCCCCTAATGATTTACATTTCCTTTATTGCGGCATAATATGCTGCAACACCTCCTCCTTTCATTGCACACTCATACGTGAATTACACCGCCCAAACCAGCTGATTTCTAACTCAATCATTTAGGATATTAAGGCTTCAGGAGTGGAGTACAAGCCCTCATTCCCCACCATATTCCGCTCAAACTTACACACCTACGCTAACTATGTCTCAATAGGATGGAATTCCCCCAACACAACTCATCTTTACTTGGCTCATTCTGCAGACTCTTATATACCCAACCCTGGACTAGAAGTGATAATATAACTTCCTACCTAAGTAATAACACAGCAGGCTAAAATTCTCCATCTCAAGAGTCATCGAGTCCGAGAGCTCTAGCCTTGAGTTTCAACGTTTTCAGGCAACGTATTGCTCCATCAAGAAGCACAATTGGGTCCTTGTCCTTCCCACCAGGGATTATGTTCTGCAGGATGCTCAAAACATCTCGAATTCTCTCCTTCCTCATTTTCTTATTGGCTGACAAGGAACCCATTTCACCTGACCATTGACTGTTGCGACTTGAACACCTTGATTCAGCATCATCTCCATTGTAATGGGATCTTCTGTTCTGATTCAGAGAACTGGCAGTGTCCATGAGTTGTAAGTCATCATAAGCCTCACCTGATAGCTTCCGTTTCTTCATTCTTCCAGAAGAGCTAGCAACTTCTTCAGTGGATGCCCTAAAGGCTTCTTGGTTATCATGAGTGGTCATTGTACTAGGCGAATGCCCTGTGCTAGTAATTTCATCATCCTCTGTCGAATAACCATCACTGTCCGAGTAAAGCAATGCGTTGATCTCTTCTGTGTCTTCATGCATCTCACTTTCAATATCAGTACCCTGATTTTCATCAACTTTATCAGTCGATGTCGGTCCAATCACATTCAAATCTCTACTGAAGGAAGGTTCGTTGCCATTCAAGTTGTTAGGGCCACGCAGTTTTGAATGCCAAGAAGCAAGGTACTCGACAGGACTCCCAAATCCAGAACTATAAATAAAGGTTGTTTGATCAACCGTCCGATCAATAACAAGGAATTGCTTCTGAGAGAAACCCGATTTCTCATTGAGCCCAATTTCTGACTTGAAACCTTTCACACCACCAGTAGGAAGTTTTTCCTCGACAGCATAATTTGGAGCAGGCATGAATGCCTGTCGAAAGTCAGGCAAACAGTAAAACCAACCATGAGGTTCGTTAGAATGTCCTAACTGCAAATGAGGCAGTGCAGAGGACACGTATGCTGGCATTGTCTCATTTCTTGTACCCATATTGATGCCAGAATTCACAGACGCAGAAATACCATTTTGCTTCCCCACATCGAGGGGAGCACCAAAGGAACTCAAATTGGGTGATTGCCAATCAAAATACAGCTGCGGTACACAGGTTCCACAATCTTCTTCCATTCAACCAAAATAATCACCTAAGGATTCAAAAGGCAGTTACAATATATCCAGCAATGAATAAGAGTTGAAGTAAGATAGTGTAGAGCAAACCCCAATGAATGGATAATGCAGAATATACCTGAAGAAAAACGACTTCAGCACAAGAGCTATCTGTTACTATTGAATTTTTTCACGAACAAGGAAAACAAATAAAAGGACCTGCTTAACCCAACTAGAGAAAGGAAAACTATTCTACGTGACAGGTTTGAGCAAATGACGGAAGTATTCAGCCTGGGAAAACGCAAAGATAAATATTAATACGTGAACAAATCTTCATTGATATAACCAAAACAACAGTTTTCGAATAATTCTTAATATTTTCAGTGCCACAGTCACATACCTGGCATTCTTGGAGAGGTTGAAAGCATGCTATAACTCTAACTATAATGGTGGCACTCCCAGCAGTTCCATTTTCATGTTTCAACGCCCGAAATCTCGTTTGACTCGCTGCTTGGCACACCATAACTACTATCCAACCCTTCAAAATAAAAAGAACAATAATCTTCCAGAGGACAATGAGTCTAACGCTCCAACACCAGCGAACAAGGCTTGATGAATCGCAGAATGCCCAAATACAGTTATTAATGAGACAAATGTACTGCCGCAGGAATTAAAGGCCTAATGACCAATGGAAACTACAACTAAATAGAGATGATAGTTGGTAATAAAACTAGGACAAGATTTTTTGTAAAAGAAAGTAAAGAGTTTGTGAGTTGGGCATGCTATCCTTCAGCTGATCTGACGGACGTAGCAAGGAACGACAACAAAGAAAGTGGATCCCATGGAAAGCAGATAAAGTAACCAAAGGGCTGAAAATTTTGGAAGGTTTTTATCAGAGAGTGCAAGTTACAGAATCACTTTGCAATAGAGGTTCAGGGAAATGACTTTGCGGAATACATCAACTGATAGACTAAACCACCACCGCATGCTGTTGTATCCTTATCCACAAAGAGAAAGCCACCACTACGCCTTCACCCAAACCAATTAAGTACCCTGTAACAGGAATTTTTGTGAGAGATCAGTTCAAAACATGTGCAGATTTAACCATATGGAGCGTTTTAGTTTCAAGTTTCAATTCAAAATATGTGAGCAAACTAGAAGAGGAAAATATTCGTTTTGCGGAATTATATCTGTGAAACAAAACCTTCTCAGCTGGATTTTAATTAGGATCCAGGAACCTAGGTGATATATTAACTAAGAATAACAAATTTGTTTCATCTTTAAAGAGCAGTTATGTTGGAGATAATGGTCAAAATTAACCAGACATCTAATTACAAGAAGTAATTAACTTTGAGAGAAGAAACTAAACACAGGAATTTCAGAACACAGAAAATGGAAGCAAAGGAAAGAAACTTCTCTGGACATCTAACCGAAAAATTGAGACTTCGGTACAGTAATAGCAATTCTCCGAGATTCAAACAGTTTCGCAATATATTATGCTAAGATTAATGGCCAAAATTTGGACAAAACACATCAGAGATACATAAAGACGCCGTCAAAGAAACCAAGAACTTACAAAAGAGAGGAGAGACCCGAATTCCAACCGAATCCCAAAGTCCCAAATCTTACGCAGAGACCCGGTCACCCAGACCACGGCAAAATCTGTAAAGGGGAGCGCTGGAAGGAGGAGAGAGAGTGGCAGAGCGCAAGGCGTGAACGGCAACAGTCAAAGTGGAAACTCTAACCCAGAAGAGAGCAGCCAACAGCACGGCGGGGAATTGAATTATATAGAAAATGCATTGACACATATGCCCTTGATCGCAGTGGATGAAATAATAATTAATTTATTGAAAGAAAGAAAGATTATTAATTAAAAAAAAAAAAAAAACAGAATAGAAGGATGGTTAATTCATTCTTTGATACGTGCGTGAGAAGTGCACGCAAGGTATAAGTGTACAATGATGAAAGTAACACGGTAAGAATAGGATGCAGCTCAGCTCAGGTTAGCCGTGTGGGAACGAGGAAAGGAGTGCGCGGACCCATGAATGCTTGTGTCCTGATTCCTGACCCTGTGAACCTTTTGGGGTCCTGTTGACCATGTCTTTGGGTTCGAACTAAACCACCCAATTTGGTTAGTCTGGCTGGCCTTGTCCCCCTTTCCCTGGACGAATCTACTACATCCTCCCCATCCCATCATATCCTTACACTAACATGTGAAAGCCCAAATATATCCTCCCACCATTGGGCAACGTAGCATTGTTGAACTGCCATAATGGATTCCCTGAATTTAAAACTCTTGATTTCAGTAATTTTAGGGAAAATGAGATAACAAAGATTGGTACCCGTTTTTATCTGTGATTGTTTTTATTTTTATTAGGCAACTTTATTCTTCAAATGAGATTAATATAAATTTTTACAAAAATTTCTTACTTTTTAGATAAGATTAATTCTTGTTTTAAATTAAAATTAAATAGTTAACTTCTTTTAAAAAGTTAATTTTAAAATTGAACTTTAAATTTATGATCTATTTTAAAATAATTTAAAATATAGCTAATTACTATTATGTTAATTATTGGTTATTTTTTTTATTAATTTGTAGAAAAAGGTAACTCCTACTAAAAAAAGTTTTATTAAATTTGATTAATGAATTTTATAATTCAATTTACAAGGTTTAATAAATTTTAAATTTTAAATTATTTTAAATAAATATTTAATAAAATTTAAGTTATAAAATTAATATGTTTAAAATTTTTTAACTCTTTTATTTTATTATCTATCTCTGATTAATTATACTTCCTAACTTTAAATACCAAAATCAGTAACAAGAAAGATTGATGGCATAAGCATAAAAAGAGAAAGAAAAGAATTGTGCGAAGATGCAATGCAAACAGAGGGAAACCCGAAGGAGACGATGAGAAGGATTGTTAGATGAAAAAGGAGGGATGGTATCCAATGTGATAGCTTAGAACATCAATAATTTGTAGCTTGACCGTTCAAACCACGAATTATACAGATTTAGGGTGGGGACCCAGTCATGAGCAAACGGTGCATCATATCTGAAACTCGCTCCACCTGAGACTCTATCTCTCCTTATTAACCCAACTTTAGGGTTTGGGGGTAAAAAAGCTCAGTAGGCATCGGCCCCGCCATGCAGTACAATTATACTTTTCATCGATGCAAAATGTGGATATGTCTAAGCCATCAAATTCGTCATCAATGGCTGGCCGGCCCATTCCAGGCCATTGATTCAGTTTCGTTTGATCAAACTTGCTCGTAATTAACCCTCTTCAATTTTACTGATCACCAACGAATAATAAAGATAATGCCACCTCAATAATATTACATTGAATGAGAGGCTTAGTATTTTTTCAGTAAGTGAAACTATTTCACTCTCGCACTTTGTACCCCCTGCTTAGTAAATATCCTCTCGTTTCAATATTTTATTTTTATTTAATTATCTCAATATGAAATTAAAACTTTTAAATTTATTAATTTTTGAGATTTAATAAAAAAAAGACCTCGTGTAATTATAATTTTTTTTATTATTTTAATTTTAAATTTTAAATTTTATATGTATATTAAGTTATTTGTTATTTTTAAAAATATATATATTTAATTACATAAGTAATGTGCTTTTTTTTTCTGGTACATGAATAATGTGCCTAATGACAGATCTAAATATCATTATCATGAAATGGCTTTGGATTAGACCAGCCACACGGAGGCATCATCCTTATCAATTACTTGAATTTATCAGAAGTCGATGATTAGACAACCTAACTACCACTCAAATTTTTGTATTTCACAACTATGCTTGTGTAATTTTTTTTAAAAAAAAATCTTACATATAATTATTTCAATTTTTGTTAAAAATAGCTGACTTATTTATTTTATAATTATTTTCAAATTTTTATTTAAAGAAATAAACAATTAAATTAAGATTTTGGCTACTCCTATACTTTATTTTTTTTTTATATATAAAACTTATACTCCATACTCTATAATCCTTGATTGGATGTATGAATTTTACACATTTAATTTAGGGTTATAAAATGTGGATTGTAAGTTTTATGTGATAAATGATATATAAAAGAAGAATTATTCTAAAATTAATTTTAATTTTGTAATTTATGTAGAATTCTGTCATTAGAGCTTTGTTTATTTGACAATTCAAAATTAAGTGTAAACTAACAAAAGACAAAAATTATCAAAATCAGAATATTCAAATATATTTAAGAATCAAAACCAAATAAAATCTTGATTAAAATAAATAAATACAGTAAGTAAATAAATAAAAGAACCGAAAGAAGAAAGCACATGCAGTGAGGATAGACGGGAAGTGTTACAGTCTCAACTAAAAAAATATAAAAGTTGTGATTCATGATTTTATCACCTGAAAAATATCTTATGCACAGATGAGAAGATCCATAGGCACCCAACGCACTGGCAGCCTAAGCTTACAAAATTGCTAATAAAAAACATACTTTCATGCCCTTTTGTGTGGAGTGGAGAGAACACTGAACAAGTCGAATCCAGTCCCTTCGCTTTCATATCCTAATCCTTTGGGTCTAACCTTTTGGTGGCACTAAAACAACCACACCATCAACCAATTGAGATGTAAAGGAACAATTCTTTTGCTCATTAAAAAATTCCTATGACATAGATAACTTATTCAATAAAAAATAAAAGAATTCCTTCGCACGTCTGTGTGTTATTTTATCATCATACTCACTTCATTAATAAAAATTTCTTTAATAATTGGTCTTTAACTATATAATAATACTTAGTTATTGTCGGTCAATTTTTTCTTTCAAAATTTAATATTTAAAATTTTTTATTTTTATAAAATATTTTTATCTTTTAAGTGAAGTTAATTTTTATTTAAAAAAAATTAAATAATAATTTTTTTAATAATTATGACTTTAAAAATAAATTTGTAACATATGATATATTTTAAAATTATTTAAAATTTAATTAACAATCATTGTAATAATTCATAGTTATTTAAAATTAAAATTTTATTTAAAAAATTCTTTAATACTTTATATTTTTTATTCTTGAAAATGAGGTAATTAGGCCCAATGAAGCATTACCAATGAGTGAACAATCTACCTATGAAGAACAAATCCACAGGTCCCACCAAGGGGAAGAAAAAAAGAGATGAATTAATTCTTCTGCGCAAGGCATGATCAATACGTAACACTTGCCGTTAGGGTTGGATTGTAGTAGTGGACCTGTCACAGTCTATTACATGCATTAATGGAACAAATGATGTCAGCATGCACATTATATTTAACACAATCTCATTCTCTCTCTCTCTCTCTCTCTCTCTCTCTCCCCTTGTTTCTCCAGTTCTGATTTGATGCCAGCATCGTTTCGGAAGTCTAATTCCTGACGTGTGATTGGGAAATGCAAATGCTTCCATTCATAAAACCAGTCAGTACGTCTGACGGGGTTCAAAAGATTGAACAAAAAGCAGGGAACGATTACAATGGGAGAAGAGAAATGAAAAAAAAAAAAAAAAAAGGAAAGAGGAGGAAGACGTGTTCTGCACGGATTAGAAAAGACAGTGACTTGTTTATGGCGTAGTTAAACATGGCTTTCCATGTTTCCTGCGACTAGTGTTTGTGTTTATCAAGCGCAAAACACTGTCATGATCGCATCTTGAAAAAAAAAAGTTGTGGGCCGTAAATTCAATGAAAATAACACCAGTTTTATATCTAATAAAATTTTTAAAAATTACAGAAAACCTTTTTTAAAAAAATAAAGGCATGAGATCGGATAAAAATAAAGTTGATTATAAAATTTTCCTGCAATATTTTTAATTAATTTCATCATATATATAGAATATAAATATAGATAACCCGTATAACTAGGGTGAACGATGTTCAGGACATACACATATTGAATGATATATATATTTAATATTTTTGTATATATTTTTTCATATTTTTATATTTTTAATTTACTTGTATCAGAGTGTATTTTCAAAACATGCATGCATCTTTCTTTCTATTGACTGACATAGAAAATTTTTTTTCCTGGACGCTTCTTTACCACTCAGAAAAACACAAAAAAGGAATAGAGAAGATAAAAAGAAAGAGGGAGTTATTTTTCTTTTTGGAGGGACCATTGAGATGCATTTGAGTTGGGTGGGGAAGCGTGGGGCATGAGAGACCATGGAGCCATTTGGTTGTGGATTCTCCAACAAAACCATCCACGCTTGGAAAGCTAAAACAATACCCTCTCCAACCAGTCCGCGCTAAAAGTTTTGTATGTTTTTTTTTTCCTTTTTTTAAAGAAAAAATTAAATACCCACAAACCAATGCAAAGTTAGAGCAAAAGGCAACAGAGAATCCATGCCCATGCCCCTTATAGGCATATTTTATGGTAAATTCCACCCACTTTCTTAGACTTTTATCCCACCCTATCTTTCCATAATGTGCACATTTATTTTCCCTTTAAAGAAAACGGATATTCCTGTCTACAAAATGCCTAAAATATTGTAAGACTTATAAATTTTATAATTTAATTTATAAAATTTAATAAATATAATAATTCATATTTATACAAAGTTTTAAAAGTTAAATTTAATAAATTTAATAATTTAAATTTTTTAAAATATACATTTAATAAGAATTAATTTATAAAAATAATAAAACTGAAAGAGATAAAGCTTATTAGATCTTTCAAACCCCTCTTAATATATTTTAAAACTGCAACAATTTTTTCACATTTTTAGTTTTTTTTTCAAAAGGTAAATCAAAAAATGATTGGTTCAGTACTAAAGAAATTTACGGCAAATGTTTTCTATAATTATATGTATTTTTTTTATGGTGATTTATTGTATGTATCTTTGCTTGAATAGGAAAGCAACATATTAGTAGTGGTTGGACATAATTGAGAAGGCTTGTGCGTATACTCGTGTCCCTTAGATGACAAGAAAAAAGCGAGAAGCCTTGACAAGGTAATCTTAAACATGTGATGTTGAAGGCAATAACTTGAAATCTCTTCCACCATTAGTGAAGCAATGAATTGTGGTGGCAGAGTTCCACCTTTGTCAAGAATCATACGGTTTTTGAAATGTTAGAACACAAGGGTCGTTGTAATCATGCCTGCCCCCATTTCGCTGGCTTGATACACACCAAGATTCCATATCCAGTATTTTTCAATAGAAATATTATATTTCTATTATATATGCACAATCTTTCTCAAAATAAAAAGGAAATGAGAAAATAGTATAATTATTAATTGTGCTATTTTTACGTGTCAAAAGGAGAGTGACATTCATAATTTCTTTTTTAAAATTTTTTTCTAAAATATCTCTATCATTATTAAATAAAATATTAATATTTATTTAAAATGAGAGCTATTTGATTAAATTTCTTTTAACATGAACAAATCTAAACTTAAATTTGAAAATGAAATAAAGCTAACTAATAACTGCGTGTTGGTTCATAAATCTAATCATACCTAATGCTCAATAATATAATATCTTTTGGAAATTATGGAGCACGTTTTAATGATGGTTAAACTAGATCTTAAATCAATTATAAATTTATAAGCAAAACATTGAACTGGTAATTGCAATGTCGGTGCATGGGTTCGCGAAAGATGCATCTGTTTCTAGACATTTAACTAGTGATTTCTAGTCACACGTGTGACACTACTCGATGAATCGTGGTAAATGTGTTGTGGTCCCTGTGGATCTCATATAAGGGTTATTATTATACCAAATGCCCTTAACCAACGAGTTCTAATGAGTTGCACCGTGTGCCATTTCTTCCCAACAGTATCTGCATTATCAATTCCACTAATAATTTGATTTAAATAGTTTTAACAAAATTAATTTTAAATAAAATCAGTTGAAGTGAAATGCTATAAGGTGACAATAGCTAAAGTCATCTGATTTTAGTAGAATTAATTTTAAGTAAAATCGGTTGAGGTTCACATAATATTAATTATTGGTATATAAATTATATAATTAATTATTTTGGTTTAACCCTTAAAAGTTGATGGGATGCCGACTGCGCATGGAAGGCATGGCATTATTAACTTGATTCTTTATTCAACTGGTCTACCAAAACAACAGATAAGTTGTCCATTACGTACTTTGAAGTGGGGTTAACTTTTTGATTTTTAACTTGAACCCCAAAGTCAAAATTATCCACCCGTAATAGTAATGCAATTATCGTCTTGACTCAGAAGAGAGACTATCGTCTGCCATGGAAACCTAACCCTACCCAGGGTTGGGGGGTCCCTTCCAAAGATTGGCCATTTTGTCGCTAATAATTGCTTTTAATATTAATTGATGATAATTTAAAAAGAATAGAAAGAAATTGATTAGGATGTAATTAGAGCTGATTCGTGTAGAATATTAATAAAATATAATACCTGATGAATTGATTGAGTATTTATTTTTTTTAAAAAGTTAAAATATAATTTATGAGATTTAATAAATTAAATTATTTATAAAAATAATAGAATTAAAATTATTTTAATACATGAAAACCGCAATTACGCACTTGATTAGGGTTTATACTAGATTGTGTGTGATAGGAGGAAGGAACTGGATGAAGCTAAGCAAATGCCAATTGGCAAACAGATTCTAACTTAAATATATATGATATAGGTTTCTTTTTGCCCTTGTATGAGAGCCATTAGTACGAAACTGGAAATAACCTCTGGTTCTTTATTTCTTTTCGCTTTCTCTTTAATTCCGTTGCGCCGAGCACATCGCAGATATGCAGATTTCTACTGGACGAGCTTCTGCTTCTCCAATTAACGAATCCAGCTTTTGGCTACTTAGATATGATCACTCGCAGTTGCAGACGAACGAGGAAGCACGCCAGTCGGGTTAAAACAGTAAATTGACGTGCTGTTGTTACATTGGAGAAGTTGATTCGACATACAGTATATTGGTCTTTGGTGATTTGATTTCAAATATAATAATGTTCTGTTTACCCCGACAGCATTAAATTACTTAAAAAGCCCTGAGCAAGAGAGAACTATATTTGGGAAATGACAGGAAAATCTGGCCACCCCGACCACCAAATCTCCGGCACAGTGAGGAACGGCAGACTTTAGTTAGGGCAAAAATATATAACAAATAAAAAAGTCTTCGCACGCGAATTACCAACCATTTCGCTAACACGTCGTCTTATATTTCAACACTGTCTCTCCCAGTTCCAGATTTGTTCTCCTGGTTCCAACTTGCACGTTCTCCTCTCTCCCAGTCGTCTGATCACGATCAAACGACTGTCACAGGGAACAAACGATGAGGGGAAAGAGACTTGTGTGGTAGGGAATCACCGTCGGGATGTTATAGAAGGGCGCATGCATTGGCGCACGCTTCGGCTCGTGGATTGATGAGAGCCAGACTAAAAGTAAAAGGAAAGTGCGTAATTTGGGTCAAACTATAGTTAAATGGGCTAACCGGGCAGCCAAGCACGCGCAGGGTGTCTCTCTTGTCTTTTTGCTCCCGCCCCTTGTACTCCCCATTGAGAAGTAGGTTTTGGTGATGGCTATAGGCTGGAGGTACCCCCAATCCCAATGGGTCATTAGCGCGTGTTCTCCTGTGGGGCCCCACATCAGCGGCTATCGCGGAGGCGTAGCCGCCAGTGGCGTGCTTTCTGGCGTGTGTTTATTGGAGTTTTACACCCACTTTTTTGCTTCCTTTGCGGCGTCTTACCCCTGCTGCTGCTCCGGCTTTGCTCTAATAATTTCTGCACGAACGCGTTTAACGCACTGATTTTACCGTTTTTCTTTTGCCTCTTCGTCCGAACCAATATTTTGGCATTTCACCCTTTTGCCCTTTGAATTACTGGTGCCAACCACAAGTTGGCATGCCGAAAAGTAACTTTTACATACATATTGCTCTAAGGATTACTATCATTAGAAATTATTATTTTATTATATATTCAAAAATAATTTACATCTAAAAATTTAGTTAGTTTTACATATGGGAAGTAAAATATGAAATTTCATAGCGGTGGGGGGCGTGGGGTGAACGTGTAAAGAAGTGAAGTTGGGAGAGAAGCGAAGGCAACGCAGGGTCACAGAGTGATAGTGCTGACGCTGGCAGGGCGTGGCGATGGATTAGATTCCCAGATACCAGTGCGTCGGCTGGTCAACCCATGCGGGGGTATTTCCACCAACATTTTACGTGCTCTCTCTTCCATTGTTTTTGTTTGTTTCTTTTTTTTTCTTCCTCACCTTCGCCATATCTGGTCAGAAGATGTTTTACGGGCGCATCTACTTTTTGCTCATGCATTCTTTATTTTGGTTTCACTTTCCCATTTAAAAATTGCAACTAAGCGACGACGCTTGATGCCTTCGAGTTGTGGAATGTCTTGAAGGTACTTGCAAGGACAATTTAGAGAGTGTAGTTTGAATCTTTGATGGGCCGAAAAATGGGATTTTGTTCCAAATTTTAAGTTTTTATTTTATTTTTAATTAATTTTTATCTTAATTTTATCTTTATCTTTTATTTATTTTATTTTTAATTTCTAAAATAAAAATTAAGTATCCCAATCGAGAAAAGTGCATTTGCCATGAGTAAATCCAAATGTTTTGATCAACTCACAACAGAATTCAGAAACAGTTGCAGTAATAAGATTCATGAGTGGGCTGCAACTGCATACATTGATTGAACCCAAAATCCGAGCCTTATAGAAGAAAAAAAATGTGGCACTAATTAAATATGAAACAACTAAATTGTCGATAATGGTTCATTAGTTACTAAATATTTAAATTTTATAGTTTAATTTATAAGATTTAATGAATTTAATAATTTAAACTATTTTAAGCAATGATTTAATACAATATTATTTATGAGTAAATATAAAAGAAAGTTGGACTTTGGTTTTGGGCTCTGATAATTGTATTTCAAAACAGTCATTGTGCTTGTTTGACTTGAATTTTTGAGTAATGATTTTTGATTGAATTCTAATGACGCTGTTTAATCATGTAACTGATTTTTTATATAGTAAAACAACTTTTTGATATATAGATCTTCTGTATGTTATTATCGTTGTTGGTACTTGTGTTTGGTTGGGTGGGCAATGGGAAACTCTTCATCTTATGGGGGTGGGGAAGCCAGATTGGTTAAGTTCTATTTTGATAGTTAGTGAGCATTTTGGACTAAACTTCTTACCGCAGCGCAAAAGCCCGCACACCAACTGAATGAGTTATAAGATTCCAATTTAGCCCAACCATGTCTTTGGTCGAACTCATTGGGCTTTGCAGCCATGCCACATCGACCCATGGCTTGTGAGTTGTCGCCAGTTCAACGTACCACTAGGAAGATACATAATGGTAAGAGGTCCAACTTTACTCTCTTCGAATAATACATCTTTTTTTTTTTTTTTACTATCAATAATACATTGTTAAAAATAAGAAGTTATTTATAGTTAATTATTATTGAAAATTTTGTATTTTAAAAAGAAAAACAAAGAAAAAAAAAATAATACATTTTATATACGTTTCAAAATACTGTTTGATAAATTAACATTTAGGAAAAGATCAAATTTAACCATAATGGTATAATTATTAGCGGTTTTAGTAAAATTTGTTTATAAATATACTCAATCCCCCTTGAAATTTATTTTTGATAATTAGTTTTATATAATTGAGCTAGGACAAAAATTATACAAGTTTGAAGACACCATCTACAAATTTTTCTTTCTGAAAAAGAGAGAATCTGTCATTTAAAATTTTATATTGTTAGATATAAATTTGAAAATATGCTTAATTGGATTGTCAGATTAGATATTGATACCTGAAGTCCGTATAATGCTTCCACGAAATCGTTTTATTCATTGGGGGAAATAGACGTCACCAAGTTTTAGAGTCCTTGGTTATTGTAAGACGCGCATGTACACAGCATAATAGCATATGAGAAAGACATTTTAATGCTATTATACCAATTTGATCTTCTATGATTCAATCTTGTAAGATGTCCTACTTAAGCGAGAGATGAGTTGGCTTGGCTGGCAAACTGGAAGAATCAAGTTTTGGGGCTTGGTTGAAAGCAGAGATTTGTGGTTGTAGGTTAGATAATTTTGAAAATATTGATCCTGAGGTTGTGGAAGGCACTGCAGGAATGTGGGCTCGAAAGTGCAAGGTGCTTTTGAGTTTCAGAGCACCGAAACTACAGTTCCATATCCTCCTGGTGATCCTAAGTTGGAGAATATGCATAATGCTCCTGTCATGGCTCTTTAAAACTCAATGATTTATCTGATGACGATGTCATCTCTGCCATTACAGATGGAGGCCAACAGGAATGCCCCTTTCATGTAATTACAGGAAGTCTCTCGTCTATGGAGAACTTGGCTACTTTAGACACCTTGAATGCTCCTAGGTTTTCCTTAAATATGCTGATTGATGGACGGAGACTGTCTGCTGTAAAAAAAATTTGCCAGAAAGAAAGTTCCCTCTCTTGCAGATAGTTCAAAAGGATTGGTTGTCCAACACTCTGACGACCTTTTAGGAGATAAGGGGTGGTTTTCGTTTTACTGTGTTTTCTTCCCTTGCACCAAAAGAGACTACTCGGATGTAATCCTTCTAAGTTCAAAAGGATCGTAAGATTCTTTTCTGAAACATTTTTAATATAATAGTCGAAGTCAATTATAAAGATAATTTTAAAATTTAAATTAAAATTTTTAATCTTAAATTTTTTAACTTAAAACACACTCAATAACCATTACACCAATGTCTTATTGATAAATTGTAAAATCTTTGCATTAAACGTTTTGACAAAGGTTAATAAATTGATACAAGGTTATCAATCAAAACTTAATTGCACCAATGATTTACAAAACCCCTACAAAGACAAATCTGTAATTATCAATGAACTTTTGTCCAATAATAATTTTGGCTACAAAACATTTTTTTGAAAGAAAACTTTAAAAACCTATAAATGATTTATAAACTGCTCATAAAAATGTGTAGAAAGATAAATTTAATCAACTTTATAATTTAATTTTTGAATTTCAATAAATTTAATATAAAATTTTTATAAATTTAAATTTATAATGACAAAACCTATTTTCTTTAATAAAAGAAAATTATAGATCGGATCTTGTAGAGAGGAGGACGCCTAGATGGTGCCTAATGGAGCTTTGCAACTATGCTTATAGGCCACGAGGCAAACTTAACGGTCTAACCAATCACGCAGTCAAAGTGTCAAACAAAATTGATGACAGGACTTTCTGAAAGATAAAGATCGTTTAGTAACACTAACATTTATTTTAACTCTTTCTGACACTGGCAATAATTAAATAACTAATATAATAAGAAATGATGACATATAGACATTAAGAAAAAACTAAAATATTTCCAGCAAATATATCTCATGCTAGTCCCCTGCATTTGTTTTTTCTTCGTTTTGTGTTTTCCTCGTTTAGAACTTGAACCAATCACGAACTCCGACCTAAAATCAAATTGTACTTACACAGACCACGCCATCCCTTATCCTTATTCCCCCCTCCATCATTGCCACTGGTCTCTAGCTGTTAAGGGGTCTAAAATATTCTAACAGCTGGTCGGTGACTACTTACTTCCTTCTAAGAGCATGAAAATATATGTTTCTCCATTCCTTTTATCTCCGATCTTCCTCCATTCATGAAACCCCTTATATTTTGGTATTCTTAATCTTAAAGCTCTTTATTTTTTTTTCTTTCCCTTTATACTTATCTCTTTCTGCCTCCTTGTTTAGTTTTCCTCCCATTAAGCACTCAAAATCCCAATTTAACAAAAAAGCATTTTCTGAATAGTGATGGCAAAGTTCCTAACTCATTCATCAATGGGACTATAGTTCTGCTCCACAGGTTTTGTTTAGCTTCCTCCGTTTCGCATCTGCGCTATTATGCGAAGAATTTGCACATGAACCACCGGCATTTGTGTCATCACTTTTATAGCTGAAGCATGCGGCATCCAACACCCCAATGGGGCTTTGGGGCACACTAGAGACAGAAGCACCTGTAGTATCCTTCATGGAGCCACTGTTCAATTGCATCTCTTGGACCATATTAAAACACTTTAACACTCTCTCCTGACAGAACCAAGATAAAAATCAATTTAAGCATGTGTCAATGTAATTGAATTTGATCATCATTTTTATGTAATCAATCCGGCACTATAAGCGTAAAAGGGGAAAACCATCATTTACATTCACTTTCTTTTGTTATTGGACCAGGAGCTTTACCTTTTCTACGTGTTGAATCAGAACAGAAATGGCTTTCTCAGTGTTAACTGTTTGCGTTTCCCCCACTACAAATATTGCCACTGCTGCTGCAATTTCTGATGGCTTGAATCCCAAGAAGTCAACTCCTGCATTGAAGATTCACCCACCAAGTTATATCATCTCTAGTCCTCTCTATCATAATTGCTATTACTCCTGAAGTAACCCATTTGTGCCAATTGAGCAAGGGAGGAAAACAGACAGGTACCTCTCGCCGTGCTTAATACAAGTTGGATGGATCTCAAAATTGGAGTTCTCAGTGAACTCTGATCATCTTTGATCTTGCCAAGGAAATAGCCTATGAAGGAGAAAGGGGTAATTGCCTGCATTCTCCACCTCAGCGTGCTCAGTACCAGAAGCTCCATTCTCTGTATTGTTCTGGCTTCAAATACAAACCTTGATTCACCCACCTGCAACATAGACAGCCCATCAGCACATAAAAAATCAAGACATTGACTTGATAATTATCAAGCAATAAAGAAAAGATTTTTCTACCTGCAAATCAAGAGATAGAGGTACTTCAGTTTCCTCTAATTTGGCTGCCAGAGATAAGCATGACACAGCCAACAACTGCATTGTCCAGGCTTTTCCCTTCTGCAAGTGGACAGATAGATCAAAACCAATGGAAAGAAGAAAAGTAAATGAAGATCAACGATTTTCTCATCGTTCCAAGACTTACTGGTAATTCATACACAGAAAGGAAACGATCCAAGTAGTTTATGGCTAAATATGCAGAGAGAGGTCCGAAACCAAAATGTGCGCGAACCTATCAAAGAAATTTCCATTAATTAATTAGATCATAACGAAGGGTAATCTGATAACATCAACCAAACAGAACAATGAACTAAGAAATAACAAGTTCACTAGTTTGGCGCTCAGCGTCGATTTCCGAAGACATCGAAAAGGGAAGAAATAATTATAGACGATCAAAACAAGCGTCGGTCAAACAGAAGAATTCCATCCAATAAGCTTCAGAATGTCAGGAAAATCCATAACACTCAACCAAGCAGCTCAAACTGATCAATGGAATAATCGTGAAACAAAGAACCGGACATGGAACATTTACAATGAGTTCATTCAAGTGAAATCCCCATATTAGGCCTCAGCTTTCAGTGATTTTGTTCAGATTTCAGACCATCAAAAGCAAATGTGAGGATTTCAGGAAAACTCATTTCAGAATGAAGGACACAGTCGCCGAACATATCAATACAAGCAAAAACGGAACGTCGCCAGAAAAGGTTACTAGATTTTGGACTCATTGAGAAAAAGCAGAAAAAATCAAACAAACTCTTGAACCCACCTTTTCAATCCAATCAATGGCCTCTTTTCTGGCCCCAGTGTCAAAATCCCCATTGCGTAGCCTATTCAAGTAATCGCCTCCAGGCATGTGTTCGCATTGCTTTTCCACCATTTTCGCCAAACACTCATCACTCTGCAATGGCAACCCATTTCGGTCTTCAAAGCAAAGGCTTTGACTATGGAGTCGAAAATATCTATGATGCCATGAATTTTCGCACAGTTCCATCGTACCCCCATAATCGTCATCGTCGAAAATGCTGTTGTCCTCTGCGCAAAGAAGGCTTGGAAAACAATCAAAACTGGGTGCCATCGCTAAAAGCTAAAAAATCTCTCTTTCTTAACAAAAAACCAATTTCAGAAAACGAGCACCAGTAACAAAAATGGAGCTTTGAGATTACGGGTTGAGTATTCTAGACACAAATAGATGTGGAGATCTTATATGAAACGATTGAATAACAAATGACAATCTGTGGATATAAGAACAAAAACACTATAGAGCCAAGCATATCTCTCTCTTTCTCTCCCCCTCTGTCTCTCCCTTCTGTTTCAAAGTTGAGCTGAAAAGACCGCCGCAGGAGAGGGCCTTATGAAGGAAACGAACGTCTCTTTTTAGGCTCAAAGGCAGAGAGAGAGAGTGCGAGAGGTGGGGTTGGGGACAGAGGGGCCTGTAGAGTTTAGATATGAGAATCAGAAGAATTTGGCGTGAAAATCATAGAAATAAAAGAAGGGCAATTGTCAATTACCACTTTGTACGCCTGGTGACAGAGAGAGAGAGAATGTGGTGCTGCTTTCCTGATAAAAAGAAAAATATATTCTACTAAAGATTAAAAGAAAATTTGTCACAGAAATCAATTGAGACGGGTATGTGAAAATTAAGATTAACGCTAATCAATTTTAGATATTTATTTCCTAATGCAAAAAATTTCTCAAGCCTTTAAATCTTAATAGCTTGCCACATTAAATTAACCAAATTAGCCAATCAAATTCTCCCAAGTGGAATAAGGCTCAAGCGCCGAATGGTAATTCTATTTTTAACCATTCCTCATCTGAGTTACTCATTTTTCTGAGTGTTTTATTCATTGCCAAAACCTGTGCTGCCCCCTATGATACAATTTTTTTCTTTATACATGGAGCGGTGTGACTGTTGACCCAACACCGCGTGAGGATCCATGTAATAATAAAGTTACAAACTTTCCTAAGATATCCTTCATTTGCTTTTGTTCTCTGGAATATCAGCGCAAGCAAAGTGAGGAGATGTTTTACCAAAAGGGCGAAGGGAGGGAGCAAAAACCGAGGGGTGGTGAAGCCGCAAGGACAAAAGTGTCAATGTGGAAGCGGTATAGGGACCAATGGGACGTGTACTGCGTCTCGCTGCTCCCGTTCTGACGCGTGTACTTCGCTGACATGGGCCGATGACTGGGACTGGCCGTTTCTATCTGCAGTCAAGTTTTGGGCCCCTCCCTTATTTATACCTATTTACTGCTACTCGTTGGTTCCCACTTCTCCCGCCTAAAAAAACAAACGGAGTGTAAAAATTATTCAATAATATTATCGTTATAAATTTATTTTTATTTATTTTTTAAATATAAAATTTAATAAATTAATTCATCATATTATTCAATAATAAAAAATAACAAAAGTCTATGAGTATAAATTTTTAAAAAATTATTAATTATAAGTGATAAAATTTTTTAAATAATAAAGTTAGAATTACAATACTATCTTTATGAATAAATATAATGAATTTACCAATAAATTAAAATTCGATAAACATATCTAATTTATATAATAAAGTTAATAAACCATAATTTTCTGACCAATTTTATATGTATTGTATGCCCCTTCTTTTTATATTTTTTTGTAATTTTTTTAATTTATTACATATGTGGGACCTAAGTTATTGCATAAGTTACCCCACGCAAAATGAGGACCACTGCCAACTAATATTGATAAAAAAAGAGCTGTAATATAATTAAAAGAATTACTATACCAAAATTTAGTTGTTTTTAATTTTTTGATAAAGCCTTCAAGTAAAGACATCATTTTGAAGAACTGGGATTGGTTGATTTTTGTCTATTCTTATTTTATCTTAAAAGAATTGTTTATTTTGTTGGCGCTCAAATTCTCGGATTCCTGGTTGTGGCAAAATTGGTACTGTTTCGTGGAATGACCATTTTAGGTTAGCAAAAGGAAAAAGGTGCCGAAGAAACAAAAAATGAATTTGAAGGGTTCCTATGCAATTGGCCTGTCAATTTATAGAAGATCCTCGAAATCAATACCATCTCTCGTTTTCCCGAAAATAAAGCACCGATTGGAGCATGTGCAGATTTTTTTTTTTTAAAAAAAAAGAAAAATATACAGAAAATTTTAAGTTGAGTAAGTCGAGGTAATCGATGTGCAATTGACTAACTGGGTTTTTAATGTTCTTACCATAAATTAGATGTCTAAGATTACAAAACGTAATTAATGACTTTATCGAGTATGTCTTCTCTTCTTTGTTTTATTATTATTATTATTATTATTATTATTAGTAAAAATAAAATTAGCTGTGAAATACTAAGTTAAGTTTATGAATTTCATTAAACTTAATATAAATAATAATTTTTATTTTTATAATTTAAATATTATAAAATTTTTATTTTAAAAAATTTAAAACTGACCCAAATTACCCCCATCAACCTAAAGTCCACTTGTAACTCATACTCTTAGACAGTAGTTAATGACTAATTACATATCTTTTGTTAAATCTAACTTAAAATCAGATTAATTATTCAAAATACATATGAAACCCATTAATATAATTGACTTAAATTTAACCTGTGCATATAATCAATTAAATTTAAATAAAAAACTTCAAACTCAATATTATTTAACTTGATTGAATTTTATTTCATTTCAACATATATATACATATATAAATTCAACATATCTAATTTTCACATTATATTTTATAAGAATTTAATATCTTACTTTTTTTAAGAAACAAGCATATTCCTATAAAAAAAATACTTAAATTTAATAAAAAAAATTCTTAGTGGAACCCAGCAACTGTTACATTGACATCAGCTGAAATGACGGAGAGTGGTAATTTATTTGAGTGTTCACCAATGGAAGGCAAAGGGCCAAAGAGAAAAACAAAACATAAAAAGAAATCAAAGGAGGCAAAATTGGCCCAGAAGTAGCAGTAAGGAGAAGGAGAAGGAAGCCAAGGCTGGCTATCTCAAACCATGGACAAGAGGTTACTTTTAATTAATTGGCGTTGGTGCACATCATGCAATATCCTATCTACCCTTCCCCTTGTGAGGAATCACAATAGGCATACATTATGCACAAGTTGCTTCATTTTTGTTATTATTGTTGGGTTTTCTAACCACTATAAAACATGACGGTGGTATGTAGCTCCCCACAGGCATTCAATGCTTTGCATCCTACCCACATGGCTATCTGATTCTTTTCTTATAAAATAGATGAAACAAAGAAGGATCTCATTTAAGTCCCCCTCTCATCAAAAGGGGATAAAGCTTGTGTTGTATTTAGTGACCGAAAAGAATTTTAAAAGAAACAAAAAAACAAAGGAGAAGAAACTCAATGATGAAATGAGAAATCCTTGTCAAAATCAGCCAAAGTACCTTATATCATCCATGCTGGGAAAATTAACACGTTGTCTGTTGTGTTCGGCTAATGGCCATACAATACAGTCGCAGAAAAGAAGTGTACTTTTGCTCTTTCTTTTTCTTCACTTTTGAGCGCGTTGCCATTGCCAATTTTAGTTCACAAGTACGAATTTTGTGTTAGTGTAGGACCTCATGCTCTAAATGGGTACTTAGTGTGGATAATTACGAGTTGATTTACTGACTAGACAACCACCAATGACTCATGGGCAATGCATAATGACAAGGAAGCCCTTCGCTACTTAAATTGTCAGGTTTGGCTTGTACAAGAAAGTGTTGTGTTATACTGTATCCATTGTAAAGAGAGCTGCAAACATGAAAAAATAATCTCACTTTATGAACTTAGTTTTTTTCTTTTGGAATGATATGACCTAATAATTAGATTTGAGAATTCTTAATAACACTCAACATTAAAATTAGAGTTTGGTTTCAACACCTTTGCTCCATGAAAAATCAAGCTAATAAAGTTGAGCTTTTAATGATCCAATGATACCCTATTTATTATGTTAATACTTTATTTATTTCAATTCTTAAATCCGAATTTAAAATTATATATGTATATTAAATAATTTATCATTCTTTCTATCATAAAAAATAAATAAATTGATAAAATATTTTAATCTAAACCTGAATAGGTTGTTGGGTTATCCCAATTTATAATTTTTTTAAAAAATATTATCTTGAATAATGAACTTTTCAAGTTGAGAATATCCAGCACCCATCAACAACGGCTAATTAATTACTTGCAGTGAAATTTAGATGTTGAAGATGGTGTTTCTTGTAATATCAATCTAATTACAGGCAATGAAGTTGCCAAATTGAATGTTGGAGATGGTGTTTCTTGTAACATCAATCATCACACATGCTCTATATTTTTCCTTGGTAATGCCGTTTGGGTGCCTTTTTTCTTTGAAAGAGAGAGAGGTGGGGGCTTTCACCATGGGAATTTGCAAAGGATGAATTTGAGCATTGAGATCAAACAGATTTTTTGGACAAAGTTGGTCCAACGTGTTTTGGTTTTATATCCTTCCCTTACATCAGATGCGCCTCGACTATGCGTTGCTCCTATTCAATAATTTCCAATTTTCCACATCTATTCTTCTTTGAACATGTTTTTTAATTAAAGTAACATCTTGTGTCTCCCATCAGATCGGAAGAATCTTATAAGTATCACGAAATCAAATTGTACATTATTTTTCTATTTAGTCGATTACACCTATATAGGTTTGGTTTCTCCAATTTGTTTGTGAATAACCTCATATATCATATAAAACATAATTAATATTTGACCCATTTTTTTAAAGGAAGTAATCCTAGGTTGGATTCCTCCTAAAAACAGTTGAATAATATCATTACTCAATCGAAAAAGATGTGTGAGCATCAATTACTTATAAATTTATAAAAATTATAAAATTTTGTAGATTTTATAATTTTATTTACAAAAATTTAGTAAAATTTAGTTTGTAAAAATAATAAAATAGTTACTCAATTATCCCTAATATATTGTTAAAAAAAAAAAAAAACCTCACATAGCACACATAAATAAGAAAGTGACACTCATAGTAGAGTGAACCGTTTTGAAACAAAGATAATGTGCAAACAATCTTTATTAGATAAACTCAGAAATACTAAAAACTTTTTTGTTATGAAAATTGACCATAATTGTATTGCTATCTTAGAATTTGTATTAGAGGTTTGCTATCTGTTACGGATTCTGTAAAAAATTTGTGACAGTCTATTATATGAACCGAAGGAAATCTTTTCTATTATTGGGTCCTGCAATGTACCACCAAATTGGTACACTGGCTTATTCTTTTTGGTAAAATTTGGTACTCTCCTGAATCACAAGTCAAAGCTATTTTGACCCCAAGCTTTTGTATCCACTGCTACCAACCCAAGTCCTTGTCTTTCTTTCCTGCTTAGCTTTCTAAATGTGAGAAAAAAAAATGTATTATTTATAAGGAAATTTTGATTGATGGGTGCAAATTCGTCACCAAATTTTGACTCTTACCAAGTTCTAGTGGCGAATGATGATCACTCTTGCTAATCTTATGACCAATCAAAACACAAGGTGGCAATGTTGAAAACTTCGACCAATAGTTACCCAAGATCCCCAGAGTACAAGCCTTGTTAATTTTACTTAAGATCCCCTGTTTTGTAGCCGTTTGACCACAGATCATCATTTTGGAAGACCCATAATTAGAAAATACAATGGCAAGAATTGGACCACAAATCCACATAGCAAGAAGTTGATCACATAATAACTTTGGATGCCAGTTCCTTGGATTCAATAAGCAAGCAACCGAGGTGCATAAAAACATTAGATTTTCTAAAGAGACTTTAGGACACAAATTTCTAGCCCTTTTTTTTCAAGATCTCCTTTATTTTCTCATTCTCTCTGAATTTGAAATTCAAACTTTTTACCACTTTTGCAGTTTCCCCCTCTCATGAGCAACCCACATTAATGTAACACTCGTCCCATATGGTTCATGTCAGTTTTTGTGCAAATTTCAAAGTCCCTTTTTCATCTTAAACAAAGCTTAGATGGAGTGAGAGGGTAGTTAGCACGAGTGCCCCTCTTCCTAGGACTTTTCCTTATGGTCCAAAAGAGAGTCTTCTTCCCTATTTGAGATCCGAGCTTAACAGAGTGTCATCCACCCCCACTCTAAATTTTTTTAACTCATCCCTTCCCATGGTTAAATTACTGAGCTTATATATATATATATATATATATATATATATATAAGTGTTCTATTATCTTCTGCTACATATAATATGTTCGAGGTCAGGCCAAATGCTTACGGATAATAAGTTCATATTTAAAAGTTTTCATAACATTTTGGAAAGAGGCACATAATTTATTGATTTGTTGATTTTTAAATTTATATTATGAGATTTAATTAATAAATTTAATAGTATAAATTTTTTTAATAAATTTTTTATTATAATGTCGCACTTATCTTCAAAATAGATGCTAGTGGGTACTCAGAATTAATTACTATTAAGAAACAACTAATATAAATTATGGAATGTAACTACCAGGCAATAGGAGAATGGTAGATTGGATTTTTCTCTTCTAAACAATGATTTCCATCTAATCAAGCAACATCTTGAGATTCACTATTCCATTAAACTAGGATATGTAATATTTTTATAGTTACTTATTTATAATTTATATGATTCTACTTAAAATAAGAGGGACTTTCAGTAAAATAAATTTATAAGTACAGTTGTAGGTTATAAATCAAAAGGTACGAGGATATAATTACTCTTAAACCAATTACCATTTCCTATTCTAACGTAGGACAAACGACTAAAAAATTAAAACATAATAAATTTAAAAATTAAGAAAATAAAATAAAAATTTGTATAGTTACTAGTAACATTTTTAAGACACCAAGTTGATGGTGTGGGCATATGCATCGAAGGCAAGGCCGTAGTTTGGCTCACAAGCGTCCACAACATCCGCCGTATCCTTTGCGTCTCCCTCCGCGCCAAAACCCAGTTCTTGATTGGGAATTTTAATATTATTTTTAAATTTTTTTATACAATATTTTGAAATTAATATTAGGTATAAGATTAATTTATTTTTAAAGTTAATTATTTTTAATAAGTGTAATTTTAAAGTATAAACTTAAGTCTTTAATTATAAATCTTCTAATTTAAGATATAAATAATAATTATTATATTAATACCTTATAGATAAAAATTAGAATATTAATATTTATTAATATAATATAAATTTTTTTAAAAAGAAATAGACATAATTTTTTTTTAAAAAAAATATCTCATTTATTAAATTTAAAATTTTATCAAAAAAATCTAAATCCTTATAAATATACTCCTAACAAATAAGAATTATTATATGTTAAACACTGGGGTTCCCACGTGCATTGAGATTGGGTTTAAAGACTACAGATGCCCCAACCTATGGTGCGCCTTGAGTTTTCCGAAACGGTCGTGTCGTTTTAGTTGAACAATGATAGTTATATGTGTTGAAAGTGTATAAAAAATGTATAAGTGATAAATTGGATAAAAATTTATAATAAATTTAAAGGATTTAAACTATTTAATTCATTATTTGTACACTTTCAATATATGTAACTACCATTAGTGTTTCTTAATTAAGGGATGATCAACATTGCTTATTAAATTTTATAATATTAATCAGTGCAAAGAAGAAAATAGAGCTGGCAAAGTGGCCTGGTGTTGGCTCAAGCACTGTCTTTTATCAAAGTCCTCAAAAAAAAAAAAAGAAACCACAGAAGGAAAGGCAAGGGGACATTGGGGACCATATGCCTGGGGAAAAGAAGTGAGCAGTGTGAGAGGGTTGTTTCACACTTTGGCAACCCAAATTTGTTGTCGCTTCCTACTAGTCTCTCATTATTTTTGCATTAGTCAAATCAAACGTGCACAGTCGCTGTGTAGATGTGCACCGCAGATGCTTAGTGTTATTTTCTTGATAGAAAGATTATAAGTCATCTAATACATATAAATAAGGATGCACAAAAAAGTTTAACCCGATCCATGATTTACACCTTCATATATTAATCAGTAATAAATTATGTATTTTATGTTAAACTGATTCAAATGCACAAAATATACATAAAATTTGTCGACCAAATTAAACTCAAATGACTTGAACTCAACTTGTAAATATAATTAATTGAATTTATGTCAAAATTTTTCAACCTAATTACCCAACCGAATCAGAAGTTTTATTTGAACTCCACCCGTGCAGACTTTACCGGCAAAATTCTAAATTAAACCTTAAAATAATAACTGATTATCAATGCACCATTAAAAATATTAACCATGTTTGACGCTAATTACCAGTCAAGAAATCTAAGAAAATGTAAATTATGGTGAGGGCAACCGGGCAGGCGTGCACATTCTCTGCCTCATACAACCAATTAAATACAGGCACTTAATATTTGTTAATTATCCTCATGCTGCTTGCCTTGTAGCTGAATGACCGAACTCATCTCTGCATGCTGTGTCTGTCACTGCTCCCCATTATTTTGCTAATAATGCTATTATCACAGAAAGGTAACAGAGCCATTGAAGGGTTGCAGAGTTTTCTATGGGAGGCTAATCGGGACAGACTAGGCCACCAGTTTATGACAAATTTGATCTGCCATGCCTTGGTTACTAGGACTAGCACCGTGGCAGTCCAGGAATTTACAGTCCCAATGACCCCTTTCTTCACCCGAGAATGACTAAGAGTACTCAGAAGATGCAACAAGCAGGGTGATCAACATAAAACTACAAGTTTCTAAATATATAACATGTTCTTTTTTTGAAGATAAATTGTGAAATTATCCGAGAAATAGAATGATTCAATTGTTTTTGATAAAAATCGAATTTAAAATCAGTAAGAGGTCATTGAAAAATGAGTCACATACCAATTATGCTGTGTACGTGTAACATGTTCACCCGTAGCAAATTTGTAGTAGGGAATAGATAATGTAATGCATAATCACCATATGTCAGGCTTTTTATTGTATTGGTCATGAATACAGATTGCAAACAGAAGGGCAAAAACGAGCTACCCCTGTGGGATGATTTTATGAATGGGCTCTTCTGGCTATTTGTGAAAGGCCATTCATCTTTCAATTGTGTTATGGATTGCAACGAAGAAAACGGAGGAGCCCAACCAGAATGCTGACACTGTAGTCCTAGTCACAGCCAAATTCCATACTTTGTGGTATATTTCTTGGAGACACGATTCATGGGCTACATAGCCTAAGCACCGATTTCCTCTGTGCTATGTGGTCCATAGAATGGTGAGGTCCTCCTTTACCAGTTCAAAAATAAAAAAAAGATTTTGACTTCGAATTCTCTTTTTACTTGAATAATTAAAAATAGATGTAATTATAAGTTTAATTATTAAAACCAATGATTTTGAATTTTTTTAATTAAGACACAATAATCAAACTTTTATTTCTATCGTTGCACCACAAGTTTTTAAAATAATATCCAACAACCTCAAATATATTACAATAATAAAAGAAGTAAATGAAAAATCATAAATATTTTAATAAATTTATTAAGGCTCCGATTCTTGAAATTGAAAATGAGGTTTTCAATATTAAGTTTAGTTTCAATTCTCGGAATTGGAATTAGACTAGAGGTATGAATTTGGGTTTGATTTATGTTAAAAATTAACACATAAAATTGAAAAAAGTAAAAAAAAAAAAAGTGAAAAGGATTTAATAGCATTGGTGATATAGGTTTAACAATGGTGGTAGTGCCAGGTTTTAATGATGGCAATGGAAATAACTATGATGAAGATAATAAGAATGATAATGGTCTAATAATGATAATAATAAAAAGAAAATAATGTTAATAATAATCATATTAATATTAATATCGGTAATAGTGAGATAATAGTAATGATAATAACTAAGATGAAAATATATACAATTATCTTTTAATTTTATAAAGATGTGCACTCAGCCCAATTATTTTTTAAAAGTAAACAGTTTATCTCTTTAAATTTTTATTAAGATTTAATTTATTCTTTCTGTAACTTTGTTGCTAATTTTTTAACAAAATATTTATAGATTCACAAGTATATGTAAAATTCTAAAACTACTACTCTTAGAAGGATTAAGAAATGATTGTACAAGTTTGTTATGGTTAGACCTTGCAAACAATAAGCTGACTGGGAACTTCCCGTCTGAGTTGACACATTTAGGAAGAAATGCCACGCCCACATTTGAATTAAATCGTGAAAGTGACTGGATTACTGCTGCCCCACGTGAATGCTTGGCAATGAAGAGATGGATACAAGCAGATTACCCTCCATTCAGCTTTGTTTATACCATCCTCACGGGGAACAATTGCATTAGCATTTGGGACGGGTTGCTTTAAGGATATGGCGTTTTTCCAATGTGCAGTCCAAGACCACTTTTCCAATCACCTCAGATATCTGGTTATGTCCAGCTCCGTGGAAACCTGCTCACCCGTAAAATTCCTCCAGAAATTGGGAAGATGCTGAATCTCAAATATGTGGCATTTGGGTTGCAACAAATTTTCTAGAAAAGTCCCCATTCACTTTTAACAAATAAAGGGTTAAGTATACATTATTAAAAATTAAATAAAGTTTCACACATTTTAACTTAATAATAATAACATTAGTAATATTAATGGATAAGAACAATGATAATAATAAAGTTAATAACAATAATAATAATAATAAAAGTAAAAATAAATTAAGAGTTAAATAAGTTTATTAATCTTAACATCTTTATAATTTTGATTTTTAGAAAGTAAGCAAAAAATTAAGATGAGTATTTATTAATTAATTTTAAATTTAAAAAAATTATAAGAAGAAATTATGATTCCAAATTTGTCCAAACAATCCATTTGGAATTAAAAAGTCCAATTCTAATTATTTGCCACTATTTTAATTTCAAATTCTAACCTCGAAAGGAAAGTTAATACTAATCATGTGCATCAAGTCAGGAAGCTAAGAGCCTTGTTAAGATATCCGTGGCGACTCACAGAGCAGCACACGTAGCTCCCGACCCAAAATGCCAGAATATATTTATTGTTGAGTGCATCAAGTAAGGAAGCTGGATCAGGCTTGATGGAGACGCGCAGCACCTTATAAGATTGACGCTACTCGCGCCACGCAAATGCCTTCTACGCTCTACTCTACAAGAGCACCGCCATCGTCATCCTTCGTCTCCTCCTCAGGGCTACGACGCCGCTTGGCCTTGGTTGGGGCGATTTGTCTCCTCAGCTTCGGCCTTTCCAATCTCTCCTCCTCCTTCTAATCCTCTGCCTTCAAAACGGGGTGTGCTCAGTCTCTCCCTCTTGGCCAGCTCTTACAGTTCGGTGCTAACACTCGCCTTCCGGTTTTTCGATTTGCGATTCGTTTTTCATCGACTTGTGTTGATTTCTCTGGGTAAATTGTATCTGCTTCAGAAGCCAGTCTGCTGCAAGGAGCATTCAGTCTATCGGGATGGAAGGGAATAACAGCACTGTTCCAAGCATCGTTGTCTACGTAACCGTTCCCACCAAAAAAGCAGGTTTAAGCTTCTATTAAATCTGTTGTTCCTTTTGCTGTTCTTGATTTCATTTATAGGATGCTGCAGAAATGAATTATCGGCATTGAGCAATTCCTTTCAATATCAGATACTCTATTGAATGGACTTTTGTTCCAATTCTCAAGTGAATTGTTGAGACTTGAAATTGTGCCCATTGAAGAATTGGATATGGGAAGAAAATTTTGAACGCATAAAATGTTACTTCCGTTTTATGTAGGCATATTTATGGTAATAATAAACATAAGAATAATCCTTTTTGTACAAACTAGTGTTGGGTCCTACTACACTTCAGGAAGTAATTGGACCAGCTTTGCTTTCTATGACATCTTATATGGTTCAAGCTTTGATATATGTACATGATTCTGCAGGCAAGAAATTGGCTGAAAGCATTGTCAAAGAAAGACTTGCAGCTTGTGTAAATAGGGTACCGGGTATGAACTATGAACACTTCCGGAAATTGGTCACAACCACTTCCCTGTCTCTTGCTTTTTCTGTGGCTTATCAGAGGACATGTGTCTTTGTCTTAAAAGCTCTTTTTAAAAGCAATATTTGGGACATAGTTGGGAGCTAGGTACTTCTTAAAAATGGACATATAAGCAATATTTCTATCTTCTGCTAACTGAACCCTGGAGACAACATTTTTATATGCTCCAAATCATGCTTTCTTTATTCAGAAAATTAATCTATTTGATTGTTTAAAAAAAAAAAAGCTGTTTGTTTGGCTTCCTTCCCTGTTTTCCTGGATGATCAGAAGGAAGATGAACTACTAAGATGTTTCCTTTTAATGAACTACAAAGATGTCTTGGGACATGAAGTTCCATCTTAGGTTGGGTTTTCTTAAAGAATAGTAGGATCCAGTTTGTTAGATTGATTTTGTGTCATGGGTTATTTCTATACATCGCTAAATGGTGGTCTATGATATACTCTGGAGAATGTGAAGATGTCAAGCAAACTTTAGCCGCTTTCTTGAACTCATTTGAATATCGTACTCTGTTATACTTGGTTTACTGAAATATAAGCTGGTTCTATCTGTCAAAATTAGTTCCTCAAACTGAAGCTGTTACTCCCTCTTTCAGTGAGTGGTGGCCAATCATTACCTGGTGATAATTTTACCTTGATGCATACTGTATTTAAGCTACATATTGAATCGATATACTTTCACATTTTTCTTGATTTCAAATCCTTGTATACTCGGTTTAACAACTGTATGTATGGTCATGTAAAGCACCAATGCCACTATTTGTTGCGGCGGCAACTTGATAGGATTTGGTTGAGCATGCTAAATAGGCTAGATAGCATCATTAAGCCGAAAATTTCTGATCCAACTTTTAAAGTCCTTCTGTATTATGTCTCATGCAGGTATTGAGTCAGTGTATGTGTGGAACGGAGAGGTATGAACTATATATTTTTTCTACTGATCAGCAATGCTGGTTAAGTGCTGATAATGATAGGAACTCTCTCTTCAAAAAGCTCTTCATCCTAATATTTAAGCTCATTTCTTGTACACACTAAAGTTATTGTGGACAAGTAATCAGAAAAACTTGCAGAATTTATTTAAAAGTATCTAGTAGCTTGATGCTGTCGGATGTGTTGCAAATCTACAGATCCAAACTGATTCCGAGGAACTTCTTATTATCAAGACTAGGCAATCCCTTTTGGAGGCACTGACAGAACACGTCAAAGCAAATCATGAATATGAGTAAGGCTGATGTGTCCTGTGGATAATTTTAGTTAAAATGTTAATTGTATTGTAAAGTTTGAGTTTCATGTTGTATTTGATTCTAAAAGGAAACTTGAAAAAAGAGCACTTACCTTGATGTTAGAATTGAGTGCAACAACTAAAATGATCTCTATATATCTGTCTTGGATCTGCCAACACTTAAAATCTTGGGCATGAAACAGCAAGGCATTCAGTTGTTTCTCACGTCTTCCATGTATCTTTTCCTCAGGGTACCAGAAGTGATCTCCTTAGCCATCACTGGTGGCAATCTTAAATACCTTGAATGGATTAAAGACAGCACAAGGGAATGTTGCCCGAGGATTTGACCTCAAAAAGCCGCCATGTGTGTTGAATAAAGTTGGCACGTCATCTATGTAACTAGGCGATGATAATGAGGACTGAATATATTATCAATCAGAGGATTGGGCTTGTATTATTGCTGGTTGCTGTAACTGGGTTGTATATGGTTTTGCATGGGTTAATGTTTTCTGTTAATGTGTTGTATATGCATCTCTAGCTGATTTAACCATGATCAAATAAAGTGTGAATTTTATATTTCTTGCCGTGGATTATTTTATTTTAATTTAATTTTTATGATATTAAATTTAAATTACTACATTTATTAATTTTATAAATTAAAATATAAGATTTAATAAATTGAAAGATTTATATCAAAAAAGTGCTAGTATTAAATGAATATTGTTAGTATAAATATGGAGGTGTGGTAATAAATTTTTTCTAAGATGAATGTTTTCCCTCACTGGAGAGTATTGAGGACGGGGTCGTGAGTCGTGAAAGAAAGATAACCCTCACATAATTTACGCCAACACACTACCAAAAAACATTCAATACCTTGAGAAGGAAAAGGAGCAGAAACAGACTGTTACATTGCGATGAAAAGGATGAATCGAATTTAATCAGGGTGTAGGGACTGAGAATACGTTAAACAAGGCGCCACAAGGTGGTGATATGGATTTGGATCTCCGATTTGGTAACTTTATTTTCAATTCTCCTAAATTTCGGTAACTTTATTTTATTTTTAAATTTAATTTATAAATTTCATTTTTTTCCTATATTTTATAATTCTAACCCAAAATTACATTAGACGGATCATAGATTATCAGGCACATGATTAAAACCCAAAAATTAGATTTTTTTTTTTTAACATCTATGATACCGTTTATAATAATAGCCCAATTTTGTTAATGTAGTAAGCAGTGACACGTTCAATTTTCATCGATGTTAAATAATAAATAATACAAGATATAAAAAAACTTTGGGCAAATGACGAGAACAAAAACTTGACCAATGGTCAAGGAATCTCTTTCTATCAATTAATAGCTTCGATCATGCCTGAAATAATGCAAAACTAAAATTCAAAAGAAAAAGAAAACAGAGGAAAGCAACGGTGGACATGATAGTCTGCTTCTTAGTTCTTTATCTTCAATCAAGTACCGGTGTTCTTCTTTGATGAAGTTGTAGTACTTGATAAGCTTAGTCAAGAAAAAGAATGAAAAAAAGTTGCTGAGACCAGAGATAATTCCACCAAATATAATTACTTGGTTCTCCCATTATACACTTCTCTTTGCAAATCAAGACAAATGAAAAAAAAGGGTAAAAAAAAGGTCTGGTCTGAATATAAAACATTATGTCACAGACTGCGAACCAGTTTTAAAGAAATCACATTCAAAGCCCACCTCCTTCAGATGAAGAATAGGACCCGTCAAACCTACAAGGGGTCTCACGGTTCATCAAGCTGGTCCTGCAGATAGCCAAATATAGCTTAATTCGGATTTTGATCTGCCCGGTGCTATATGAATGAAGAGATTAATCAAAATACAAGTACAAAATAGTCCATAGTGGGATGCGTTCTCTAGTGACAAACCTGGACATCAGAAGTCCAAAGGGTAAGGTTGTCTCTTAGAAGTTGCATGATAAGCGTACTGTCTTTGTAGGATTCTTCTCCCAAAGTATCCAGCTCAGCAATTGCCTCCTCAAAAGCCTTTCAAATATAGAAATCACAACAAATTAGTTGATTTTCGAATGAATGACGGTGTGTTCTAGCTGTTTATGTTGCTTTCCAACCAAGTACATATAGAAATAGAGACAGATAAAGGTATTTAACACAAGAAAGAAAAATAGAAGAGACAGATTACAAGCAAACAAGGAATCGTGTGTCAATAAGATGACTGGAGGAAGGACATACTGGGATTGCTAATTCAGCAATTTTAATATAAAACCTCCATCTCTCTCCCTCTCAAAGTGAAAACCCCATTTGTGTTAAAGTAAAGAACAAGAACATTTCAGAACATAAAAGTCACTTCGATGAATTAGTGTGGAAGTATCTTGTTAACAAACACCTAACTGAAAATTTCCCCTTTTCTTATTAGATTAATTCAACTTAAAAATAAACTTGAGTAGCTTCATGAGCAAAACTTATAGTCGCAGCAGACAATTGCATTCAATGTAGGCACAGTTCTTACTAAACACTTAAAGAGTCTAAGTTCACCACACAACAATAAACTTAGCCTGAGCTATGAAACCAAAAAGCAGCCAACTTTGGTTGTTGGACTGCTAGCTGCGTGATTCGTTGTTCACCAAACCCAACTACTAAGCATACATACAGGAAATAACTATGCTCTATCTTACCAATTAGATCCTGCTTCCATTCAGCATGATAAGATTTATGTACATTCTTTAACTTCACCAGATTTAGAGGAAACGGATCACTAAAACAAATCAAACAAAAGAAATTCACTACCTGTCCACCCATCTTCTTACAAGATATATAGGTATATGGCCAAGTCAAAGAGTAAAAATGAGTCTCATAAGTCAAGGTTTATTCTAAAAATATTATATATCATCCTCAGTAATAAGACCACAGTTATAAAGACCCACAGAAGATTAGTTAAGAATTTTTCAACTTTCAAAAGCAAAGAGACAGCTGATTCAACTGCAAGACCTATAACTGGAGAGGATAATTGCTTGAACGGTTAGACCACTCAACACTCCAAATCGAGTAGACCTGAACCATTCCAGTTATTATATTGGCCTAATATTTCATCTACTGAAACCGTTTCCATTCAATGGGGCATCACGTATCTAAACTAGAAAATATATACGGATTAAGTTAGCAAAAATGGCACACAAAACTTCATAGGTTTTTGCAACAAATATACTCTGTTGGTTCTGATGAACTGGACAATCCATACTGCAATGAACATAAAAGAAAGGAAGTGAAATTAACATTTGATCATCTTTGCTATTTTAATACCCTGCTAGGTCTGGATGAGTTTGCAGGAAATGAAGCATACCTGTTTAGCCATCCCACACGCTTTATCAGACTGATTGAGAATTTCATAGTAGAACACAGAGAAGTTAAGTGCGAGACCCAATCTTATGGGATGTGTTGGGGGAAGATCCGCATAAGCAATGTCCTAGAGACGCACAAAATACAAACAAAGCCCAAAATCAGAACACTCAATTTCAATTAGATACTAAGAAAACAAGAGTTTCTAACTATAAAATTGTAATCTAAAATTTATATCAGATTTCGGCAGCAACATCTCTACAGCAGCTAAATTCATAAGCGGAAGTACTGAGAAATTACAAAAGGAAAAGAAGAAAAACTTATGTGACGCTAATTAGAGTAACTGTCACAGACTCACGGCCACATAACAATCTCAATCATACACAAACAATTTGAAAATTTGAGTAGCGAAAATAGAACTCTAGAATTAACATCTTCAATTATAGACAGCGTGAATAGCTACAACCCAGGTAAGCCAATTCTACGAAGTTCACAGAGTAACACAGTTCTTAACTTGAAAGTTCAAATCTTGGCACATGCAAAGACAACAAAAGTTACCTGGGCAGCCTTGTAAGCCAACATAGTATCCTCAGCAGCCGCCTTTCTTTCATCCCCAACCTTAAATTCAGCCAAATACCTATGATAATCCCCTTTCATTTTCAAATAAAAGACCTTGGACTCACTGGCGGAAGCAGAGGGAACAAGATTCGAGTCCAATAGCTTCAAGATGCTTGCACAAACCTCGGACAGCTCCGACTCAACCTTGGATCTATACTCCTTAACCAAAGCAACATGCTCCTCGTTCTTGCGACCCTCCTCCTTCTGCTCGATGGAGGAGACAATCCGCCAGGCCGCCCGGAGCGACCCGATCACATTCTTATAGGCCACAGAGAGGAGATTCCTCTCCTCGACGGTAAGCTCGGATGCAGGGGTGGAACGCAGAACCAGCTTCTGCATGAACTGGACCATCTCCTCGTACCTCTCGGCCTGCTCGGCCAGCTTGGCTAGGTATACGTACTGATCTCTACTTAGGTTTTCTGGGACCGCAGACGCCATGTTTGACACACGAGACCCACACAGAACCGGGGGAGGGAGAAAGCAAGGAAATGTGGGATGAAAAGAGAGACTGTTTGTGTTGGTTCATTTTATATGGTGGAAACCATGTGGACGAATCTTTCTGAGGTGTACGAGTGAGCTGTCATGACGGCCGTAGATAATTTTGATGATGACGATGAGGACGAACGTTAGGCCTCACGTCCTATCGCTAATTTCTTCAGTATTTCTAATTATATAAATTTCTTATTTATTTTCAAAAGTATACACATTTTATAAAATAAAAAATTTTATTTACTAATTTTTTAATTGAAACTATTATATCAAATTATTCAAATGGAGAAAGTTTATGAATTTTTAAAAATATCAATAAAAATTATATGAATATTTTATACTTTTAAAAATATTTACATACAACAATACACAAAATTTTATTTGATTAGGTCATGTCTATAAATCAAATAATGTTATTAGATTTTATTAAGAATTAAATTTTAAAATATTATTTATTAAAAAAAATTTAATAATTTTTTTAAATGTCATCTTTTATTTTTTTTATCCTTATTCATTAAATTAAAAATTATTTTATCAATTATTTTATTAAAATTTTTAGTAATCTTTTTTGCACATACTTAAACTATCATAATCAAGTAAAGTACTAACTTTCTCCTATATATAATTATTTTAAATCTTATCCTTCATTATATGTTGACTCATCTATATCAATACTTTCATATCTATTACAATAATTTTTTGCTTTTGTTGATTTTTTAAAATTTAACACTCACTACCATAAAACATAGTTAATCTTATAGCAATTCAGTAAAACTTCCCTCTAAACTTACTAAGTATTTTATAATCACAAATCACTTTTAAAGGTGTTTCTACATTTTAACAATTCAGCTTGTATCTTATATATGATATTCTTATCAATTTCTCTATTACTTTATAAAATTGATTCAAAATACTAGAACCTTGACACTTGTGTATGATATACTCCATAATTTTTACCTCAATTATTGCTAACTCCCTCTTGTCGAATTTGTACTCCACATCATTTAGCTTATTCCTATTTAAATGAAAATTCTTTGATTTTAAAGCATTTCTCCAGACCTTCAGTTTCAAATTAGCATCTTCTCTTGACTCTTTTATTAAAACTATATTATCTATAAAAAAAACATACATTTCAGAATTACTTTTTAAATGTGCCTAGTTAGGTACATTCAAAACTAAAGTGAGACCCTTGAAACAAGTTGATCTTTATAAAAAAATTTTCTATTACAACTTAATGAGTTCTCACACTTATCATTGCTCTATCTATATATCTTTTATAGTTTGAATATAAGCAATACAAACATTTTTTGTTTTAATACCTTTCATAGAGTTTTCCTTAACACTCTATTATAAGCTTTTTTTTAAGTCAATTAAAATCATATGCAAGTCTCTCTCTACTTTTGTACCTTTTCATCAAATCTCGCAAAAGATATAACCTTTGTATTTGTTCTTTCTAATATAAAACTAAATTGGCTCTTTGATATATTAGTCTCTTTTTTATAATCTATGCTTAATTACTTATTCCTAAAATTTTATAGTATGGTTCATAAGTTTGATTCTTAATAGTTTTCACAACTTTAAATATCTTCCTTGTTCTTGTAAGTAGGTGTCAAAATACCCTTCTTCCATTCATCTAACATCCTCTTAGATCTTAATATCTCATTGAATAACTTGGTGAGCCAAAAAAATATATTTCTTTTCCAAAAGACTTACAAACTTCAATAGGTATGTTATCACCATTATCCATCTTCTTAAGTGTTTCTTTCACCTAAACTTCCTGAATTTTATGACAAAAAGTAAAGTCTTGATCTTTCTATTAAGTAGTTAAACCTTTAATATTTATATTCATTGTCTACTAATGATTAAAAAACTTGTAAACATAACCCCTCCATCTTTCTTTGATATCTCCCACGTAACCAAGAATTTTTCCTTTTCAGACTTAATACATGTCATTTGATCCAAATCCCTTGTTCTTCTTTCCTTTCTCTTAACAATCTTGTATATTTGTTGTTCTCCATTCTTCATTTTTAAAGGTTGATAAAACTCCTCAAAAGCTTTTAATCTTGCCTCACTAATTGGCTTTCTTTGTTTCAATTCTAGTTGTTTGATACTTCTTTTAATTTTTCATGTTGTTACCAAGGTGTAATACTTTGAAACTCTATCTTTTATATTTAATCTTCTTTTGTACTCTTCCATCCCAACATCATGATTCTTTACTTTTAGGGCAAATTTCTTTTTATTCGCCCAAACTACTTTAGCTACCTTTTGAACCTTATTGGCCATCTCTTCCAATAAAAAGTTAGTATACCTTTGTATCTCTCAAATTCTTTTCTCCATTTTCTGAAATACCAATTGCTTTTCAAACTTTAGTTGCCACCACTTAGTTGTTTGGTTTATAACTTGTTGGATTCTATGTTTCCACTATTGGCATGCGCTTCAAGGACCAAAAACCCTATGTTGTATGACTAAACTCTCACTTAGTATAATTTTACAATCTTTATAAATTGTTTTATCTTAATTCCTTACTAAAAAGAAAACTATTTAACCTTAAAACCCCACTCTTGTATGTAATTAGATGCTATTCTCATTTCTTAAAATAAGTATTTACTATTTTAAAGTTATAAGTCATTAAAAAATCAAGAATTGATTTTCTCTCTTTATTTAATTTTTCAATACCAAAACCTCCATAAAATCCTATATATTACCTTGCGTTTCTTTTAACATGACAATTAAGATCCCCATTTAAGATGATCTTTTTTTTTTTTGGAATTTCTTTTAACTAACCATTCCAAATCTTCCTAAAGCTTTACTTTTTTCATGTTTTACAAATTTCACTTATGGTGCATAAGCACTTAGGATGCTAAAACTTTCATGCTCATCAACTATTTTAAGGAATAAGATACAATCACTAATTATTTTTACCTCTAACACATTATTCTTCTAAGTCTTGTCCACAATACTACCAACTCTATTATTCTCTAACATTTCCTATGTATCAAAGTTTGAATCTTGAAGTGTTTAATTCCTTAATCTTTTCTTCAACACATTTGATTTATTAAAAACATATAATGTTAATCTTACTTTGAATCATAATATCAACTACTTTCATAGATTCACCGGTTAAAGTTTTAATATTTCAAGTAACAAAATAGATCTTACTTACATAAACTAACTTCTTTATCTACATTTGTCTAAAAAAATGTGAAGGCTCTTGTTTATTTAAGGTTACATCCAGGCGCCAACAGTTCTAGTTTATTTATCATTATACTTGAGTCATATAATACATCACTTTTGAGTAATTACTTGATATTAGTATAATAACTTCAGTGATTCATATCATAAAAGATTTGATATTGATTATTGACTACTTAACATAACCTTCTCTTTTATCTGAATTTGAGACCTATTATGTAAAGCATAAGCAGCATTTTTAAAAATATGTTCATAAATTCTCAAAATAGAGAGAGAGTACTCTTTTGTTAGGTCAAAAACACAAACTGTTTAGTTTTAGTAAATTTGTTGTGGAAAGATGTTGGACTTGTCCCTGTGTCCTAAGCCCATCAGTGTGGGCTTTGGTTTGGCTTTTATATACAGTGGCAACGGTGCGTTCTAGCGAAATGGTTCAACTGCTCCCTCTTGATCCACTTCCCTGTCTCAGTATTTTGCAGGTAGCACGAAATTCTTCTCAAGGAAACGGATCACGTGCATCAAAGAACTGGCCAACCAAACCCAGAAATAAGAACAATTGCTAGCGTCTGATTTTTATAATGATTAATTTTTATTATGCGTTACTCTTTTTTTAATGGTTCAGCGTAGAAAGCATTTTGCTATTATTGAAATCATTTAATTCCATTTGTTCTAAAAAATCAAAGACCAACATTACAAGATGACATCAGATTAGAAAATAAAGAAAAACCATCAATATGTTTGTCTGTCTATGGGTTAAAGAGTCCCATGAGCCAAAACTTCATTTTTTTTATTCTCTCTCTCTCTCTATATTATCTTTTGTTTTTTTCCTCTACTCCTCTTTTATGTCTTGTTCTATCTCATACTCTTATTTTTCGTTGTCAAATTCTAAAATGACTCTCCTAAAACCAAAAATCTCACCAATTGAAAATTTGAAAGCTCATTTATTTTCTTTTTTTGTTTAATCTATGAATTTTATTTGTGGGCATTTTTATAGGCTTGCGGTAGATATTGCATCTTGAGTCTTTGAAACATATTTGATATTGTCAACTTGATTGAAGCCACTTATTGCGATAATTTTTTTAAAGATGCAAGTGAAAAAGAAAAAAGCCGTAGAAAATGCTAACCAATTTCTAACTATATTTTATAATTTGTTAAGTTTACTATTAGTCAAGTCTTACCAAGTAGATAAGAGTATCAAATTTATTGAGAGTTCGGGTTATATTATACTGTAAAACTCACGGGATGAAGCCTAAATTGTGTTGGGGTTTTACACTGCGAGGTACTCAGTTCCAATTTTCTTACCGTCATTGCGTATTTGCATCAATATAAGAAAGCACCAAATCTCTTGATCGAGGCTATGAAACTACTCATAGAAGTCATAGCCACCTAGTAAAAGCCGTATTAACGGATTTGGATACTTTGTGAGAAGTACATTTTATAAAATAAAATGTAAATAATTATTAATTAAAAATTTAATAATAAAAATTATTATAAAATAAAAAATAATTCATAAATTTAAAATAATCTATACTCATAATTTTTTATCCACAATTACTTATTATACTTTATAATATAAAACACACTCCTTATTTTAAAGAATTCCAATCCCGCATTAAAACATGGACGCCCTGCAAGTGAAATTTCTGTGGACCTGGGCTGCATCAGAGACAGATGAGTTGCTTCCTGTTCCTGCTTAATGCACATGTTCACAGCCAGTACAGGTCATTGCCCTAAGCACGTTCCACAGCTCACGCTTGAACGGGATACTCATTCATGAAAATATTCGTCTTCCCTGCAAATGTCAATGGTGTCAGATACCTCGGTCGCCTGAAAATCCCTCTTGTTAAGTCTGATGCAATGTAGAAGACGATGACTTTACATGGTCTTGTGTTTTCATTATCCTGAACTAAGCTTCTAAATGCCATCTTGATGTTTATGATAATCTGGTCACTTACAGGATCTTACAATTTCATCTAGAGTCACCAAAGCAAGTGGTGATATTTTGGGTTCTATATAAAATTCGTTGATATTAGACGAGATAATCTTCCGATTCACCTGGCAAATCTGACTTCATCTTTCTCAATCTCTGCCAATCCTTGTCTTCGAGTATAATGCCATTGTTTAGCAAGTTTACTCGGTGAATCTAAGAGGCAATGAGTGAACTCATATAATCATTAACATACACACATACATCTGAAAGCAGGTTGAGAGGGCAAGCATTAATATAATTTTACACGAGAGTAAATTTAGCCCTCTAGTAGATCGTAAGCATGTGTCTCCATTCCTGAGCACGGCATGCAGTGCCAAGTACCTCAAAAATTGTCCTAGATGCACTAGAAGGGTGTCTCTGATATTGGTTTGATTTACAATATGGAATGCTTTATGCCAAGACCATTACATGTCAATATAAGGCCCTTGTAACGATTAAGATAATCCTGCAGCAAAACCAAATGAATATGTCTAAGTGCACCCATTTATGGTAAATGAAGGATATTTTCAGCATAATTAATATCATGGAAGACAAATTTCCTTACAATGAGATCATAATCATAGACATAAAGCCTCCCATTTTTGTCATATTCTCTCCTTTTGGCAGGATCACTTAAAACTGTTCAATGAAGCCAACGAAATGTAAGATTCTAATAACTAGTCAAAAATTCATGAGATGGAAGGCGGATAGAAAATTGGCAGAATCTTCAGATTTCAATTGGTTCACATAAATACTAAACCATAATTAAAAAATCCTTGGCCAGTTTATTGATCAACTAATCTAATCCCTCTCACCAATCACTGGCTAAACAACATTCTATCTCCTCAAATCTTGAAATAAACCATTTTATCATTGGTCACATGCTCATCGGACCTCACTCCTTATGTAACACTGAAAAAATTCAAAGCAAAATAATAGTACAAATTTAGAAGCGTCCTCTCGGTCCACACCTTTGAAAAGAAATTTTCCATTAGCTATGTTTGATTCTTATATGCCTTTCAATTTACATCTTTGATATAAAAAATTACTATAAGCATCCCAAACTTCACATTGTAATAATTAGGTAGTAAAGTGTATGTCAAAACTGCATAAAGAAGGTTCAAAGCAATCCAACGAGCAAACAGGAACATGTGAACTTGAAGCAGGGAAGATGGACCAGCAGCCAAGCCTGGGAACATTCTTTTTAAGAGGATTTGTGTGTGTGTGTGTGTTTTTTTTTTGGGGGGGGCAGGGGGGTTTTGTAGCCCCTCTCTTATTTGATACATCATATTAAACCTTCAATAAGTATGGACAACAAATGCTCTAACTTAGCCACAAATATCATGACCGCTTTTGTCCATAAATTTCCTCTAAAAACTATACCTTGAAAAAAAAAAGGTAGATAAAGGCTGCAACATTAAGCACATCTGAAATAGAATAGCGCACACACTAAAGTAATTAATCTTTTGATCATGACTTCTGAACTTTGGTAAAGGCAGTCTATCGATGGTAGGATAACTATTATCATAATTAAAGGCCTGTCACCAAGTTAATTGACTCCTATCCCCCCTCCCCACAAAGAACTGGGAGTTTAGAACTCTGCTATGCTAGTCAAATTTTCTCATAGAAAAATGTCTGATAACTGAATCCTACAAAACTTAAAACAGTTAGAAGATTATGTCAAATGATAGATCCACCAGCCCACTTTTGGTGAGTGGTAGTTAGCACTCACTGCACACAAATGGTTCCAATTCCTACCTTTCTGTTGCTTCTCCACAAATAATAGCACATGGAGTCGTGGACCACTCTATTTCACTGTAATTTTGTGTCTTCTGCCTCTCATACAAAATCAGCAACCTATCTGACTACATTAGTTCTGAAGTTATAGGCTTTAGATTGTCATTTAATTTTTTTGCTTTTTTTGCATAATTTGGGGGCTTAGGGATATTTTTGTCCTAAATTGGCTCAAACCTTGCTCATTGTGATCAAACAAACATGGTGATGCCAACCACCCTTCGCATTTTTTCCAGCTAATTAGTTTGAGCAATGCTATCATACATTTGTTACATATCCATCAATATCCCAATATTCCATTGCTCTCCCCTAAAACAACAACTGAAGTCCTCACCCAACTTTATCTGTGGATAATATATGTAATATTCAACAAATTCCAGACAGATTAAAGGAGAGAACAAAGAAAACAAACAAAAGAGATGCATGCAGCTCGTGTAGCCTAAGTTTTATGCATATTAGGACTCATACAAGCAAAGACACTGAACTGGTCTTAAACGATTCTTTGACATGCCCACGAGAATAACACTCTGAAACATCAACAATCACCTAAATAATATATTACAAGTTTCTTGTGTAGCCTTAAAGAGTTCAGCACAGAATGAGCTAAATAACCGTATGAAATGAACTTCAAATCAAAATATGGGGCAATAGTACTGACCCTGGTAGGCCTCGTTTATCTCTTGAAATCGTGAAGTTGCGGAATCTTGGTCTTTCTGCTTGTCCGGATGCCATTTCTACACCCACAAAAGTAGAGTAAGGTTCTCCCCCAAATTCCTCCATGGAAACCCACAAAGAAGAAGATAGAGGATTAGAATAATGGAGTGACCGTAGAACGAACCAGAGCTAGACGTATATAATTAGACCGAATAGCATCATCTGTAGCATCATAGTCCACCTCCAATATCTTATAAAAATCCTGAAAATTTCAAAACTATAAATATATTCAACAAGAAAGCTTTACAGAAAAAAAAAAAGAAAAAACCCTAATTTGCAAATAATGTCGAAATAAATAAAAATTCAAAAGGGCTGGAATTCTTCCTAGCTGACCTTGGGCTTTGCCAGGGCAGATAAGAAATCGAAATTGAGATAAGAATCTTTGTCGGATTGTTTGGCTTCGGGCGGATCGTCGTACCACTCATCCCACACCATAGTCAATTTTCCAGGTCTCAGAAAATGCCTGTTGTGTTTTGAGCGTGGTTCTAAATTTTGAACGGTGGCTTCAGGTTTCGAGGGGATAATCCGGAGGAGGAGGAGAAGGTGGAGGTGGAGTGGTCCTCCTGTCACACCCTGCGTCTCTGTGTATATCGCTGCGCCGCGTACGTCTGAATTGTGCTGCTATTCGTCTGTGTTCCTAAACACTTACGGGGAGGAAAATTCTAGATATTTATGACAACAATTGTGACTAATGGCTTTCCCTGGAAACAAACGCGCGCCGGTAAAATGCAGCTAAGTTCCAAAAATGTTACAATAATAGGAGCCTGACATTTTATTTTTTGGTGAAGGAGTTTGACATTTTTTTGCCAATAGTGAGAGTCACACATTGACATGATTTTCTCGTGAAAAAATATTGATGTGATTTTAAGATATTATATCCCAACAAGCCCCATTAACGATTTAAAGAATAGATGATTGGTATATTGGAACAAATTTTTCCCAGTAAATTCTCAAATAATTTTATTTTTATTTTTATAATATAAAAAATGATTAACTTTATTAAAGATTGATTTGCAAATGATTGAGATCGGCTCATGTAAAACTGTACTGCTTGACGTAGACGCCTAAAATTAGTATATGTTAGTTGTCCACAATTTCTCTACTTCATTTTATTTGAGGTTAATATTACGAGGATTTAAAGAAAAAATTAATATTATGAGAAAAATTATTTTCACACCAAGTAGAAATAAAATGCATATGAAAAATTAGGTGGGATGTTTGTTTGGTCATATTGGATTAAAAATAAATAAGAATTTAAATTTATTTTTTAAGATATTCTCATTACTGTTAAGTAAGAAATGAATTTTTATTTGAAATAAAAATTATTTAATTAATTTTAAATTTTTCATAATATTATTTAAATTTCTAATCATTAAATTATTAATAAGGATTGTTGTCTGTGGGAGCCTTACAAATTTAGTAATATGTACATAACTAATTGAATCCATCCCCCTTGCCACAGTGAAAACTTTGATTACAATGAAATTCTTACAGATGTGGATTTTATGTCAATGTTAACAAAGCCAAGAAAATTATATAGTGTATAATTAGAGATTGACAAACACAAGTGTCTTTTTTTAATTACGCATGGTTTGTCATAAAGATATGAGAGGATAGTTAAAAAATTATTAACTCAACAATCCTTAGTAAAAATAAAATCTGGATTCTCTTCCTATAAAGAATCAGTCTTGCTACTCTTTGTATTCATTTTCACATACATATATATATACTACTGATTTATTTCTGTTTTGTATATAAGTGTGGTTATTTATATCCTTGATAAGGAAGAACAAAAAATTAATAAATGGTTGATGTAGTAGTAATTGACCTCATCCATAAAATTTAATATGAAGGTCAAAGGTTCGGGTTTAAACTTGGAAAGACCCCTATCAAAAGAGGTAAAATCCAATAGTTTTATCCATAAAAATAAAATTAGTTTTACACTCAAATAATATAGAAATATCTAGTATGGTAAAAAAAGGGAATAACAAGCAAAAGGACAGCAATCAAATGTGCTACGTTTCCTTCTTTTAACTCCAACCTCAGTGCCTTTATGCAGAAGTAGAGTTGTTAATTTCGGGCCAAATTGACTAGTCTATGTGAAATTGTTCTAAAAAAAATTTAAATATTAGGTTAAAAAATTATAATCTAAAAAAATTTGGACTAATTGATCCGGGATCAAATCGAGTTGGCTTGGTTAGTCTTGGGCTAGCTTGCCGTTTTTTTGAAATGAAAAATAATAATCATTATATAATGTTAAAATTAAAATTAAAATAATGTAATGAACATTTTTTTAATGAATAAAAAATTTTAAAAGTTTATAATTATTTTAATAATTTAAAATTTTTAAATATAAAAATTTATATTAATTTATAATTTAAATTTAAGTTTAATTTTAAATTTAAGTTAAGGTTTAAGTTTAGTTTAACTACAACTGTATAGAATTATGTTTGAATTTTTTATTGCCCCGAAAAAATTTGAGATTTTTTGACCCAAATCAAGTAGGTCCAAACTAAATGGGTCGACCTAATTAACAACTCTGTGTAGAAGTAATTAGCAAAAAGGGATAACTTAAGAAAGCAAAAAAGTTTCGAAATCTAAAGTCTGATAAAATTTTTGCTATCAAATACTAATAAAAATGGTTAAAATGTATTAATTTATTAAATTTTATACTTTAATTTATAAGGTTTAATAAATTTAATAATTAATATTATTTTAAATAACAAATTTAATAAAATTTTATTTATAAAAATAATATAATTGAAAATTTTTTTTCCTTTTGCACTTTCACAAGTATTAAAAAATTATATTTAATTCGTATAAGATTATTATACACAATGTATTCTGCAATTGCATCAATTATACGAGTTGATTTGATTCTATTCTTCTTTTTTCCCACAATGTTTGTTTTGTTCATAAGAAAAATCATTATACTTTGGTTTTATTATCACAAACAAAATTATATAAAATTAATATTTAAAATAATTTAAATTATTAAATTTATAATTTTTTATAAATTAAATTATAAAATTATTTTATTTTACGACCACTTTTTATTATGTAAGTGTTTGGCCTCCTTCATGTGAGAATCGAAAATACCCATTTAATCTTGGGTTTCTTTTTCAGTTATTTAGTTGTGGGCTTCTCTTTTTGTTAAATAAAAATTGACTATTAAAATTAAAAGTTTATTATTTTAATAATTTTATTTGTATTTAATCTTCATAATATATAATATAAATATTAAATTTTATTAAATTATAAAATCTAATCACTCACATTATTAAATATGAACTTTTTGCAAAACAAATAGTGACATAACATTTCCTTAAAAGTTATTCTTTTTATTTCAAAATATTATCTTTTTAAAACAGATGCATAAAAATTTAAAAAATTATTAAATTGTCTTGATATTAGCAACAATTTACTTCTGTTACTGGAATACTCTTTTTTCTTTTTAAAGAAAGACATAATTAAAAAAAAAACTAACTCTGTTTTGATTTTAAAAAATGACAATTAAAAAAAGAAAATAGCTTTACAAGGACAGAGAGTACAGTATTGTCCTTGGTAGCTTTTGGTAGAAACCTTCAAACTTTCAAAGGCCGTTTGACAATTAGAAAGCATGGTTGGATGATAAATGGCCTCTTCAAGAAGGTAGGAGGCACGTTGCCACCTGAAAGTCTAACACCTTCTAACAGGATGATTATTTATTTAAATTTACATAGATAAGTTATAATGAATAAAACAAACATATTATTACTTTATAACAAATGTTATGCAAAGGCATGGCCGTAAGATGGGATGATGAAATCATAAGGGTGGTTGGCCGACGAGAAATTAGTTGTATAAAACGTAGGACTTTCGGATGGCACCTCTGTGAATTAGATAGCGATAATTATTTTTATTTATCTAACTTTTTAATCTATCAAAGGCTCAATCTGACCCTTGCTTGCCATTATCAATTTAGTGGATTTGGATGATTTTATTTTTAAATTTTGACATTTTTAATTTTGTACTCAAATGTAATAAGTTTAATTTTTTATTAGTTTTTTTCTCTTTTAATTTCTCTCACTTATTACATTATAATTTCTTTTTAAAAAGTCAGAGAATCCCTGCGTATGATTCAGTGAACAAAATGAGGTCACATTGTTAACTCCAGCAGCCAATATTAATTAAACTTATTGCTTGAAAATGAAATAAAGTTAATATAAATCTATGGCAAATAATGTAATCATTAATATTTTATTGCTATCCGTAATATTTATTTTTTTGAGTAATGTAGGCTACACATTCAAATGTAATTTTACAATTTTTCAACAATTATCAAATAAAAAATTCAAAATACCATAACCAAAAAAAATCAGTGTCTAATCTCACATAAAAATCTGACTTATTTAAAATTATTTATAAAATCTAATGAATTTAACATATCACAATAAATTTTATAAGATGTTAATAAATTTAATTTAATGAATCTTTCTCTTTTTAGAACAAAAACAAATGTATGTACAAGTAAAAAAATATTTACAATAGATTATTCAAGTATAAATGATAAATTTCATGCCAAAAAGCCCCAACTTTATTGAGAAATGATAATCCTACAAAATGTGGGAATATAGTTCAAGAAATGATGCATTTATGTTTAAAGAGAGATACCATTTTTACAGCTTTTCACAATGTTCATAATATTTATTTATCCTTTTATAAATTTGTTGTCCAAAAAATTTTGTGCAATTTTCTTGGTGCTTGTAGAAAGAAACATGGCCTGGGGGCTGGGGCGCAGGAGGCATATGCGGGTGTATTTACGTAATACTGTAGAAGACCCAGGCCCATTTTGGTGAAGAAACAGATGCAGGTGTTCCACCATCCAATCAACGTGTGACCGCTGTGCATTGCCGCCCGCACAAGCACAAAGAACCAGAAAAATGTCCTTGAGCTAACGACAGAACCACTCCTTCCCAAGCCAACACTCACCTAAAACCCCATCAATTTCCTTTCAAAAATATCAAACCCCGGAATCAAACGCCTACTCAGCCTTACCCGTGGCGGAATGATCTCAACTCCTCTTTCTCTCACCTCGTGATCATCGATAGCTCAGACCTCTCTCAGATTCCCATGGCGTCAATCTCAGGCATTTGTTCGTCTTCCCCGACGCTCAAGCTCCAGAACCAATCTCCAAGGCTTACCCACTTGCGCAAAGAATTGGTCGCATTTCCGTCTCGTCCCAGAGTCGCCGCTGCGCGGAGTTTGAGCCTTGTGTCGACTCAGTCCGTGGCTCGGGATATCCAGGCCGAGTTGTCGACGGTCAACGATGGGGCCATCGCGAAGCATAACCGAGGTTTGGAGAAGGATCCACATGCTTTGTGGCGCAGATACGTTGACTGGCTTTACCAGCACAAGGCGCTGGGTCTTTACCTTGATGTGAGTCGGGTGGGTTTCACCGACGAGTTTGTTCAGCAAATGGAGCCCCGGTTCCAAGCGGCCTTCGGAGCGATGGAGGAGCTGGAGAGGGGTGCGATCGCGAACCCCGATGAGGGTCGCATGGTTGGTCATTATTGGTTGAGGGATCCTAAACGTGCTCCCAATTCATTTCTCAAGACGAAAATTGAGAGTACTCTCGACGCTGTCTGCAAGTTCGCCAATGATGTCATCAGCGGTAAGGTCAGTTCGTATTCCTGGTTATTATTATTATTATTTTTAGTTTGAACCAAGTTTATTCTGTTAGTTGCTTGTTGAATTTTATTTGACATTACGATTTTTCTATTTATCAACTCGTCTATGCCAAATTGCTTCGGCAGATTAAGCCTCCGTCATCGCCGGAGGGTCGCTTTACTTCAATACTTTCAGTTGGAATTGGAGGTTCTGCTCTTGGACCACAGTTTGTTGCAGAAGCATTGGCTCCTGACAATCCTCCTCTTAAGGTAACCAACGACGATATTCTGTGGCTGAATATCTGTTGATGATATTTGCTTTTCCTTTTACTAAGAATTGGTTTTACACAGCAAGCGAATTTACCCCTGAGTAGTGGGATCGCAATTCCAGTTACTTATAAAGTTATAATCCTACCTATAATTGTATGTTCTGCAATTTCATTCAACTCAAGTATTTTTTACTTGCTTACCTTGAATGCTCTAGTATTTTTTACTACCCACCTCCCCTTTTCTATAATGGCAGAGGAACAAGCAAATCAAATATAGCAGTGTTTTCTTCGTCTTCTTCTTTTTTGGGTGGGTGGTCTCTTTCTATCTGTGTGTGTGTTTGTGATATTAAAAGACGTGGTATTTTGTTTTTATAAGTATCTATTGTATAGGGCTTCTCATGACATTGGATAATATAGTTTGGAGTTTGGACTGAAAGTCCGAGACAAGTTGGGGTCCAAATTGTACATGCTCTACATTAATATATTTCCTGCTATTCTGTTAATTCAGCTGTTGGAGAATGGTGTCTGGTTGGTTGTCTTCGGTTTCTAATCATTGTTATTTTATACAATATTAATATCTGAGACAAGTTACGGTCCAAATTGTGCTCTATGAGCTACATTAATGTACTTCCTGTTATTCTGTTAATTCAGCTGTTGGAGAATGGTGTCTTACTATATCCTTATTATTATATTATTTATATAATATAGAGTAACCAGTGTTTATTAAACATGGCAACGTTTTTTTCTTTTTATGGGTCCTTCCTGAATGTTGAAATTATGTTATCTTAAAATGTGGCAGATAAGATTTATTGACAACACAGATCCTGCTGGAATTGATCATCAAATTGCACAACTTGGCCCAGAGCTAGCTTCAACACTTGTAATAGTGATTTCAAAGGTTGCATGGAGATTACACCCTTTTTAAAGTTGATGAATTTATGGTACATAGAGTATGTTGTTGACTTGAAGATTTTAATTATCTTCAGAGTGGAGGAACCCCTGAAACTAGGAATGGTTTATTAGAAGTACAGAAGGCCTTTCGTGAAGCAGGCTTGGATTTTCCGAAACAGGTTTAATCTCAGGTTTTTATTTTGTAAAAAAAATTTCCCTTCTCATTACATAATTCAAGATAATCTTAATTTTATGTGGTAGATTGAAGCTAGAATTGTGAATAAAAGTTATACGAGGTCAAACCTAGCCATATGTAGATTGATTTGTATTTACTGGTGTGAGTATACAAAGAGTTTCAATATTAGTCACTGCTATTACTCTTTCTTTCACAGATTTGCTTACTTTGTGCAGTGATTATTGAGCTTCTTGAGCTATGTTGTGCTTTTTGTTTACTGTTTAGCTGAAGAGCAGGAAGAGCATGGTGCATGGTTAAGTCTTTGAAATTTGAATTGTGGAAATTTTTAAATATTTACTAAAATGATTAAGGATTTAAGCTTATATTTGCAAGCTTTATAATTAATATTAATATTTACTGGGATGTTATCATACTTACTTTTTGTTTGCTCTTTTATGAATTTATATGTTATTGGCCCTACATCACTTGCGCATACGCTGTCAGTTTGTGATCTGTTGTAATTTGCTTTTGCATGCTGTAACGTAGGGTGTTGCTATAACACAAGAAAATTCTTTGTTGGATAACACTGCAAGGATTGAAGGCTGGTTAGCTAGATTTCCCATGTTTGACTGGGTGGGAGGTAGAACGTCGGAGATGTCTGCGGTTGGTCTGCTTCCAGCAGCCCTTCAGGTAAGTTAACTTAAAATCGAAACTCCATGGGACTGATTAGTCTATGCTTTGATTTTTGGTGTTCAATTGTAATATTCCTTGCTTCAGGGGATTGACATTAGAGAAATGCTAGCTGGTGCATCGTTGATGGACGAGGCAAATAGAAGTACTGTGGTATGCATCTTTTTTTTTTTAAATCTGCTTTCAAATGCTTTTGTATTCCGATAATAATTTCAGTAGTGTTCTTAGGGAGGATCAGACAATGGAATTTCATGTATAATAATGCATAGTGTAATGCTACATTCACACATATTTTACCACACATAAAAACACTTCCTTAATGACTCGCCATTCCTACGTTGAAGTAATATTGGTGGGTTCCATGCACCAATACACAAATGGTGGGTGAATGTAAAGTGTTTGGCATCAAGCTGGTAAATACTTTTTGGGTTAGAAGCTTGTAAAACCTTTTGTAGGCATAGCATTTTCCTAGTTAGTTACGACTAACTTTAACTCTTTGTACCTATTGCAATTTGGGTAGCACTGATCTGTCTCTGAATCAGATCTAATGCCCCCTTTTCATTGGTTTGCTAGGAAACACTGATATGCCATTTTAGGAAGCATATCCGTATTAGATATGGATACGAATACGATACTTGCATGAGACTTATATGGACATTTCAATACAAAATTTATGTATCTACATACTCATAATATATCTGACATAATACGCCTACCCAGTTTAGTGGAACCATGTTGGTCTGATATGCAAAAGATCAATTTTTGAGGGAGCCTTTACCCTATTATGCCCTGTTACCTGTCTGTTTTACCTTACGCCTCTTCCCAATCACAAAGAAAAGGAATAGAAGGCTTTTATGTTAATGCATGGTTTTGTGCAGGTAAGAAATAATCCTGCAGCTTTGCTAGCGTTATGTTGGTTTTGGGCTACAGATGGTGTGGGATCTAAGGTGAGAATCATATACTTTATTATTAAATATCACTGTCCTCTGTGTCCTATCACTATTGCTTATTTTTTTCTTCTCCTCCTAATGTTCACTAGGATATGGTTATCCTCCCATATAAAGACAGCCTTTTGTTATTTAGTAGATACTTGCAGCAGCTGGTTATGGAATCTCTAGGCAAGGAGTTTGACTTGGATGGCAATCGGGTATGCCATATTTGCAACAAACCTGAATCTAAAATTTTTGTACTTTTTGCTGCATATTTGGGTGAGCATCTAGGAGATTGTCTTTCAATTATTTCACTGCTGCTTTTATCAGGGAATATCCAAATGGACTCTTGAATCTCTAGTTGATGGTTTCTGTCTTTGTATGTACGAATTGTTGCCTTTTTGGATGGAGCTACTTGCAAAACATCTGAGATCATTAACTTGACGACCTAGGATAGTGGATTCTTTCATGCTCCATGTTATGCCACATTACTAACGAAGTTTTAATCATAGATGCTTAATGAGTTAATTTTTATGCCAAGATGTTGTCACTTCTTGTGTGATCTAAATTTGAATATTGGATTCCACAGGTTAATCAAGGGATTTCTGTCTATGGAAATAAAGGGAGCACTGATCAGCATGCGTGGGTTTTTATTCTTGTCTCTGGGCTGGTTTGATTACTTGTTGAATAGAATAAACTTAATTAACTTCTGCCCCAAACAGCTATATTCAGCAACTGAGGGAAGGTGTACACAATTTCTTTGTAACATTCATTGAGGTGCTACGTGATAGACCCCCCGGTCATGACTGGGAGCTTGAACCTGGTGTCACATGTGGTGACTACCTGTTTGGTATGCTTCAGGTCCGATTTACCATTCAAGAAGATTTTCCCATCATACTTGGTGGTTCTATTAGGAGTGATGTTTAATTCTCTTTTCACTTGGTGCTAAAAATTTGAGTTTTTACAGGGAACAAGGTCAGCTCTGTATGCTAATGACCGAGAGTCCATCACAGTCACTGTGCAAGAAGTGACACCCAGATCAGTTGGTGCTCTTACTGCACTCTATGAACGAGCAGTTGGAATATATGCCTCACTTATCAACATAAATGCTTATCATCAACCAGGTAACTTTGTGGTCTCCTTAATCCATTTTAGAATTTTACTGGATTAGAGATGTAATTAAGATATGTACTATACCCTGTCTTGTATTGGTGCCGCTGATCTATGTTGTCACGAAAGTTTGAGTTGTTGATATTGTACTGCTTTTAAAGCTGATATGCTGTCAGTTTGATCGTTGTTGTTTAGCTGCTATTGAATTTTTATATTGTAGGTGTGGAAGCTGGTAAAAAAGCAGCAGGTGAAGTATTAGCACTTCAGAAGCGGGTATTGGCAGTGCTAAATGAGGCAAGGTATAATGTGACATACTTGCAAATATCAGCTCTCTCTATGTGTTCTAGCTTAATTAGTTTGGGTATGGTCAATGGATCTTTGTGAAAGCATGTGTCTGGAAGACTTCTGTGGCCAAACTTTATTTTATCTTTTGCCAAGAAATGTTGGGCGCCTTTTTGGTGTTTAAAATTTTATTAATAACAACTCGAAGGACTACCCTACCTGGGGCTCAAGTTTCAACAATTCTTTTGGTGCTGTTACAAACTTTAGGGCTGGGTCATGGCCTGATGGGTAACCGGGTAGGCTGTGAAAAGACGGCCAGCCTCGACCACTCGGGCGATGGCCCGAATGGCATTTAAACTGTTGTGATGCATCTTACTAAATATTTGTGATTAACTCTCCATAATAAAAGAACATTCGATATATATATATATATATATATATTAAGATATTCCATGTCTATCCTGGATGCGGACTCACTTTTTGTGCTTTGCATTCCTTAAGTAATACGTAATGTTGGACCGCCATTTACTACTGCTTATATGTCTCTGTTATCAGCTGCAAACAGCCTGTTGAACCATTAACGCTTGAAGAAATAGCTGAACGCTGCCATGCTCCAGAAGATGTACATACATTAACTCACTTTACCAATTATCTGAACTAGGTTTACTAACTATTCTAATAAAAAAATTCCATATGATATATATTTAGTTGACATATTTAAAATTCTCTGCAGATTGAAATAATTTTCAAGATTGTTGCACATATGGCTGCCAACGACAGAGCACTTATTGCTGAAGGCAGCTGTGGTTCCCCACGGAGCATCAAGGTTTTTCTAGGGGAGTGTAACGTTGACGAATTGTATGCTTGAGTTAGACCAGTGAATTTTCATGTTCCATAATGCTGAAGACGTGGTTTAATCACCATCAAAAGAAAGAATGAACCTGCAATAAATTGGTTTTGTTGTTGGATCGCTACTTTAATGAAAATGGAGATTCTTGTTTGAAAAATTCTTGAAAGAGGAATGATATTAATTATCTTAAGATATAAAAACTGGTTTAGCTTAGTTGATCGGAAAAAATGATATTAATTATGTTAAAGATATAAAATTAATTTTAAATTTTTACTTAATAATTTCAGTTTTTGAAATAGTTAAATTTTTGATATGTTATTATTTTAAATTTATTATATAAAAAATATTAAAATATAAAATTAATTTTAAATTTTTATTTACTAATAAAAAATTTTAAAATAATTAATTCTTTGACAAGCAGTTGCCCCGAGGAACTAATTTGTCGTAGAATTGAGAACGTAGTATGCTATTGACAATTAAATTGCCTTGAATAGTGGAAATGGTGACCCGTTGATAGGTTGCCAACCAGAATTTGTCATATTGATTATTGAGCACTGGCTGGTACTTTCTTTATGACTGGGGATTCATAGAGATTGGTGCAGCAGAGATTCACATAATCCCATGTGAACCAGATCATGAAACACTTTGTGATATAAGAGTTGCTTGGACTCAATCTCGTGTGTGGCCTCATGTTTTGCAGACTGGGTCACTGTCGTTTGTGAGTGCAAGACAGAATCCTCCGAGCTTTACTGAGAAGGATGGCAAGGAAGGCAGCAATTATATTTCAGCAGCGACCCAAGTCCCTCTCAACGGGTTTCTATCGGGCAGTAATATTTGGGTCGATTCAAGCAAAAATCTCTGATTTTAACATTCAATTATTTTCTTTGCATTCTTTTATTCATAAAATCATCTGTAACTCGCGCTTACAGCCAGCGGCTACTATGAGGCAGAAGCTATCAAACGCGGCTAGCAATCTCTGGGAGTCTAGATATTAAAATAATAAATTTAATAATTTAAACAATTTATATTTATCTCTTTTATTTAAAATAAAAAATATATCTATAACTTATCAATGAGTGATGACTAATTTTAAAATTGAATATATGTCTTTATTTTAAATAAAAAATATATAATACATAATATTAAAAATTCTCTCACTTTAAGTGAGAATAGCTTTTTTTATACTAAATTTATTATTTTTACACACTCATTTGTTAATTAAATAATTATTTAAAAAATTTATTAAATTTATTATGTTATGTAAATTGAATTATAAAATTCAAACATTAAACGCGACCCGAATGTGTTTTAGTGAGATTAGCTTTGGCTATTACGATACCCGACCCTTTCAACACTTCTCTCTTTCACCTTCTTTTCTGCTCAATGCATGCCAACGTAAGCCATGCCCATCATATGAGCCTTTCCTAATTTTAGCTACTAAAGTCCTCAAGGGAAAGCCAGTCCGATTCATTAGATATGCTGCTTCTGTCTTTTTATTTGGCCTTTTGTTGCTATGAACGAATATTTGGCGCGCTTGTGAAATGTGAAAACATTTTTAAATGCAATCCTTATGAACGAATATTTAGCTTAATGCAGTAGAAGGACCCAAAAAGATTCCTATGTCAATACGATAATGTCAAAATGAACATCTTCAAAAAAAAGAATACATTTTTAAATGCAATCCTTATTGTTGTCAATGTTGTTGGGTGGTGACATTCAAATTTTTTCAAATTTAAGTTCCATCCCCGTCACAGCTTGAGTCTTGACCCTATATGATTCTGCCGTCAATACGAAGCATAATTCATTATGGTCATCATCTGTCACAATAATTTTCCCACCAGCTACCCTACAACCCTCAGATCTACCCTTCATGTCACTATCTTTTACCAAGTAAACGAACAGACAAACAACACTGGCTGTTGTCAGCGTTAGGTTCTGGCCCCACCCGTGGCGGCACCACTAGCCAACGGCAAGCAGAGGGATGGGCATTAAGTGGAACCCACCACCATGTGCCTGGTGTGGCGGGGGACTCTTAGTCTCTGCGTATCCGTACTTTTTTAGTACCCGCGGGAGCTCGCGGCAGAAAAAGACCATAGAGTGTCCCCACTTACAACGTTCGAGTTTCGGTCTACTATTCTAATGTTTCAAATTGAAATAAAAATAAAAACTTTCTAACCAAATTAAGCTAAAAATACTCGAAACGGCCACCCTTTGCCACGTCAGACAGCCGTTACTTTTCCCAACACCCTCACCGCCCAGTGCTGTTCCTGTTTATATTCGGACTGGCCAGCAAATTTTGCCGTTTCCACCAACGATCCAATCGCCGTTCGGGAATACAACGGCGTCGTATCACTGTCTGTGCCCGCACGCATCTGCGTTTACAGTTTGGAACACTTAGAAATTTTTTTCTATAAGAAAATAATTTGAGAATAGGATAAAATTTGACAATATATATATATATATATATTACAGAGAAAAAGAAAGTGGAAAACCCACCGAAGAGTTGCTGGCAGCGGGGCTTTGTGTCATTCTGTGGGTCTCTGTATCACTTACAGTCTCTAAGCAGAACAAAGAAAGCTTTTTGGGGGAGCAAACTCCTTTTCTCCCTCAAATCTCGCAGCGTTTGATGGTTCTAGCGTTCCTAAGCTGATTCACTCTCAAAGCTTTCTCTGGCATTGTTCCTGTTTTTCTCCCTCACCAGTGAAATCCTTAAGTTTGATTCATATGCCAGACTGCCATTCCAGAATTTTCGTCTTTCACTTCATATAGTACTGTTCTTTTGGCCAAGTTTCCTCTTTTATGTAAGGCCCTTACTTTTTGTAGGGGTAGAGGTTGCAGATTTTTAGCGAGGGTTATCTGAGATTTGGTTGCTGGTGCGGGTGAAGGCGCAGCCACCATCATGTTCACTGAAGGGCTTGACAAGAATGCAGTTCGATGGGTTAGAGAGGTCAGTTTCACTAATTTATTTCCTAATCCAACTTTTTGTTTTAATAGATTTATCTGTTTGTATATTCGACTTACCTTGTTCATATCATAGTATAACGAAATCTGGAATTCTGTTAAATTTCTCGTACTTTTGGAAATGTATGTTACTCTTTGTTAATCATCGTTTTTGTTGGTGATCAGAAGGAAGCGCCATTCTCAAGTACTAGTTTGAGATCCGGAATTGATTCAATTAGTGGGATAAAGAGCGGTGCCGGTAGAGGATTCGGGTTGCCACCGCATGCAAAATTCAGAAGTGGGCATCTTCCGGCGAATGCCATCCCAGGGTCAGCAACTATACCGGGTGAGATGGATGATAGTGGTTCTAATTCAGGCAATGATGGCGGCACTGATTCGGAGGAGGAAGTTTATGGTGGAAGATACTCACTGGATTCGTCCCCCCAAGACCACAGAGTACCCAACGGTGCCCAGAGATATGGGAACCTCATACATAGGCGACCCCGATATGGTAGTGACTATACCTACTCCGAGATCAGTTCGTCAAGGGAAACTCTGGTTGGGAGACCTGGTGTTGTGCGGGACCCACTGATGAGGGGAACTGGGAATTTAAGGCAGAGTGGTTTTACTGAGGATGAGTCATCAGATTCTGCTGCAAGCTCGGAATTTTCAACCACGCAGGTAGGAAGTGTGAATGGTACTGTACCAAGAACTCGAGCTTATGTTTCAGAGGGTTATGCTTCTAGTGTGCCTTCAAGGATGAATGTGCGAAGCGATGCTGTAAAGGTATGGAATGGTTAATATAACATATTGATTGTTTGCATATTTGATTCCAAGAATTGCACAGTTGGAATGTGCGTGGATGCCAAAAATGACATTTTCAGCGCCAAAGTTTACTAGTTTTGGCATATAGCTTAGGTTGTAAATCTAGGACTATGTTTCATGAAGCAGAAACAAAGATAACTCGTGATTTGAATGTTTGAACATGCATAATTTTCATATTGAAAAGTTATTACTTTTCAGGAAACTTTAGATCAGGAGTTTGGGTGACATATTATGTAATGAATATGCATGTGGAGTTGAGGCTATTGCTACTGCTCGGAGACAGGATAGAGTTATCTTGTTGGGGAGACGTTTGATTTCAAAAAAGTACCTTTCATCTGATTCCGTCTTCTGAGCATGTACACATTATTAGTGGTTATATTATATATATATATATATATATATATATATATATATATATGTAGATATATATACTGCTTACTGCGATTTAAACTTTAGTTTGAATAAAATAGATGTTGGATGATTGACGGTTGTTGTATTTGCAGTGTGTCACTTGACCCGTACTATTTAATTATGATCTTCCTCATCTTCAAATTTAAGTCCTTACCCTTTATGAATGCAAGTATAATATCTTTTTCTGGCTGAAATCAGCCTAACTTAAATGATTTTTGCAATGAAAACCCGCAGAATGGAAGACTATCTGATGATGGTGAAGATGATGACATTCCCAGTGCACCCCCATTCTGTGGTTCTGCTAGTGAGATCAAACCAACATTTGAGAAAATGGAAGCTTCTGGAACGCATTCTGTACCACTGAAAGCAGATTCACAAGAGTGTTCAGCTAGAAATGAGTCAAGTGCATTGAAATCTAAGTCTGAGGATAGCATAAAGAACAATATTGGAATCGATGACCAATTTTTAAGGTTAGTATATTTGATAAAAAGAATTGTCTCATTACACTTAAATTTTTCACCTCTTGAGCAATACATGAATTTTCTAGTCACACAACACTTAACACACACATACACATAAATCTAGTATAATCTTAATAGGAAGGGTATGCCTTTGCAGAACCACTGCTGGTTCAGAGGCTGCCACGTCTTCAAGTTCATACCCAGCTCGCCTACCAACCTTTCATGCAAGGTATAAGCACCCAACCTTGTAATTAATAATATTGACAATAATTAATTGAGGCCTTTCCTGTTTGTGTTGTTTATTTAATATGTGCTTATAAGAAATTTCAATCATTACAGTGCTCTTGGGCCATGGCATGTTGTGATCGCATATGATGCCTGTGTGCGGCTTTGCCTTCATGCTTGGGCAATGCAATGTATGGAAGCTCCTATGTTTCTGGAAAATGAATGTGCTTTTTTAAGGGATGCATTTGGGTGAGTGTAGATGTCTACTCCTTCTGCTCTCTCCTTGCTCTTGGTATACTCTTAATTTATACTATTATGCGAGATATGAATGAAAATAAGTAATGAGAATTGTACATGGTCTGGTTCCATGAGTAGGGAGCTTCCAATATTAGCCTGTGTCTATCAGGTTCAAAAGTGATATATACTTATATACATCTTGCAAAATGAACTGTCAGCCTGTCTAGTATTGATTAATATTGTCAGCTATAGCTAGATTATTTCCTATATTCCTTTTGTTTTCCCAGAATATCTATTTAGTATTTTTTTCCCTTTCATTGGGGTGGTATACACCATTAATAGCAATTTTGTCTCAAATTCTGCCTTTTTGTGCAATTATTACTTCCACTCATTGGAATTATGTTTTTTTTAATGGTAGATTGCGGCAGGTGCTATTACAATCGGAGGATGAACTTATGGTGAAGCACAATTCAGAGCTTTCCTGTGAGGGTGTTGCTCCAAAACCTAAAAAACTTATTGGCAAGATGAAGGTGCAAGGTATACTTTTCAGGTTACAATATGCAGAAATCACATGCCTTTTATATAGATATTTTAGCTGATAGGATCTATTGTAATTATTGTTGGTTTCCTTATTCTTAGATAGTTTATTTCCTATTTTTTATGAGAGATTAGCTCCTTTTGTTTAGAGTTATTTATTTCGTTACTTTATGAGATTGCCATCCTACATTTTGGCAACTTCCATGTCAGATTGGATTTAGTTTCCCTTTAAATACTCTTGTATACGTCATTTGTATTGCAATACAGAGGAAAATCGATTATTCCCAAATCTCTACATGGTATCAAAGCAGAACATCCTGAACCAATAAAATTCTGGTCTAAAAACCTCCATGGCCAGCAGTGATAAATCTGGAATTTCAGAAACTTCCTGTGGTGGCAATGCTGCTACCACCAAGGTTCAACTGGCAGCTGAGTCTCAACTCTTTAGCGAAGAGCAACTTGAAGCTCTTTAAAAGATTCTTCAGCAAACTCTCCAAAGTAATCCGACAGCCATTGGAACCTGTGCCCTTGCCTTATAAGTAGTCTCAATGTTATTTGTAGAGATTTGGGAATAATTGATTTTCCTCTGTATTGCAATACAAATGAGGTGTACAACAGTATTTAAAGGGAAACTAAATCCTCTCTAATATGGAAGTTGCCAAAATAAAGGATGGCAATCCCATAAAATAAGGAAACAAATAACTCCAAACAAAAGGAGCTAATCTCTCCTAAAAATAGGAAATAAACTATCTTAAGAATAAGGAAATAAATAATAGTTACAATAGATCCTGCCAGCTAAAATATCTACCAAAGAAAAAAAAAAAACGTGATTTCTACACTTTCCCTCAAGCTGGTTTAGGAATGCCAATCATACCCAGCTTGGACTTCAAACTTTCAAAAGTGGTTCTGGAAATGCCTTCGTTAAGATTCTGTTATCTCCATAGCTGTGATAGTATAGACCAATGTTACTAGACCTCCATCTACTGTCTCTTTAATAAAATGCGGGTCCAGCTCTATGTGTTTGGTCCTATCATGGAGAACAGGATTTTTAGCTATGTTTATTGTGGCCTTGTTGTCACATAGGAGCTTCGTAGATGCACAAACTTTGAATTTAGTTCCTCGAGTAGCCTCATGAGCCAAATTTCTTCACGAACCCCATGAGACATAGCATGGAACTTAGCTCTAGCACTGCTTCTTACTACAACAGCTTGCTTTTTGCTTCTCCAAGTAACCAAGTTTCCCCATACACAGGAACAATACCCTGTGGTAGATCTTTTGTCTGTGATAGACCCTGACCAATTAGCATCAGTGTATACTTCTACCTCTTTGTTTGTACTTTTCCTGAAGTAAAGACCCTCTTGGCCTCTCCTGGATTCTTTTTTAAAAAGTGAAGGATTCGATGTACTACCTATAGGTTTTGTTTGGTGGGGTTATTCATGCTTCTACTGACATTCCAATAGCAAATCCCATGTCTGGTCTAGTATGGGATAAGTAGGTTAACTTCCCTACCAAACATTTATATCTGCCTTTATCTGTGAGGGCTTCATTTATATTTCCACTCTTATTGAATTCCATGGGAGTATCAGTGGTTTGCAGCATTTCATTCCTGTTTCAATTAGCAAGTCCAGAACATACTTGCATTGAAAAATTGAAATCCCTTTCCTTGACTGAACCAGTTCCATACTAAGGAAATATACTTGGCAGACCCTGAGTCCTTAACTTCAAATTCCTTGGCTAGGAGTTTCTTCAAATTGCTTATTTCTTCAATATGATCTTCGGTGATGATTATATCATCAAAGTATACAATGTTTATAGTTTTTCTTCCTCCTTCCAAGATTTTCACAACCAATGTGTGATCGGCTTGACATTAAAGGTAGCCACAATTTTTCAGGACTTTGATTAGACTGTTATACCATGCCCTGGGTGATTGTTTAAGTCCATAAAGAGACTTTTGGAGCTTGCACACTTTTCCATTGTTCTCAAGGTTTTCAAATCCAAGTGGAACTTCCATATAAACATCCCCATTTAGGAATGCATTTTTTATGTTTAGTTGATAAAGTGGCCAATCCAAATTTACAGCCAAAGTTAGGAGAACTCGAATTGTATTTATTTTTGCAAATGCCTCCTCATAGTTTATCCCATGAGATTGGGTGAACCCATTTGCAATCAGCCAAGCCTTGAAACAATTGACACTTCCATCAGCATTATATTTTATTTGTGAAAATCCATTTGCAGTCGACTGTTTGTTTTCCCTTGGGTATGTTGGTATTGATCCAAGTCTTGTTCTTTGTTGAGGCCTGGATTTCATCAAGAACAGTAGCTTTCCATTTGGGTTCCTGGAGAGCTACCTGTATAGTTTAAGGAATCTTCTCTCTATCAAGATTAGTAGTGAGAGCCTGAAATGATGGGGATAATTTCTCACAGGACACATTTCCCTGTAGGATACCAATGGCAGGATCTCACTCCTTTTCTAAGGGCAGTAGGAATATCTAGTTCAGTAGGCGGTTCACAAATCTCGAGAATTATTAGGTTTGCTGGGAGATTTACCTGTGTTGATAATTGGCTGTTCTGGACTTGAATTCAATGATTGGGCAGTTTGGCTGTCTCCATCCATTTTGGTGGTGGAATAAACTATCAATTCCTTTTCCATTGGCCCTTGTTTGTCTGAAGAGGGTTATGAAATATCAAGAATGGGATAATTTTGTGATATTTCAGCTCTGATTGGTTGAGGTGTCTGAGAAATGGTGTCAGGTTCTGTTAACTACAATGGATATTCTTGAGTGGAATGCTCCCCTTGAATTTCATTTTTGGTGAAATAGGGTTGGTTTTCAAAGAATGTAACATTGGTGGAGCTGTAAAACATTTTTGTGTTGGAGTTATAGCATCTGTAACCCTTTTGATTTATTGAGTACCAAGATGCATTTGATTGACTTTGGGTCAAGTTTGCTCTGAAATAGCTGGTGTATGTGAACAAAGGCAGTGCATCCAAAAACTTTCATGGGGATGGAAGATATTATTCTGGTTTGAGGATAAGCTTCATGGTGGATTGGCGAGGAGTTTTGAAATTTAGTATCCAGGAAGGCATGCGATTTATAAGATAAGTGGCTGTGAGGACAGTTTCTCCCCAAAATTGTTTAGGAGCATTAGAGGCTAGTAAAATGGATTGGGTTACTTCCATGATGTGCCTATTTTTGCATTCGGCTACTCCATTTTTGTTGAGGAATGTCAATGCAAGAAGTTTGGGGATCATACCATGTTTTGAAAGGTATGAGCCAAGAGAGGAATGGAAATATTCTCTTCCATTGACAGTTTTTAGGACCTGAACTTTAGTTTGGAATTGGGTGATGATCATAGTATGGAAATTTTCAAATATTTTCCCAACCTCTGATATTTCTTTCATTAGAAAGACCCAAGTAAGTCTTGTGTGGTCTCCTATGAAAGTAACAAACCATTTTGACCCAGTGATAATCCTAACTCTAGATGGTCCCCAAATATCACTATAAATCATAGAGAAGGGTTGAGATGGCTTATAAGGAATTTTTGAGAAAGTGTTTTGAGTGTGTTTAGAGCGTTGGCACACTTCACATTGAAACTGTTCTGGACTTTTATTGAACATAGAAGGAAACATCCTTTTTAAGTACATAGAGTTTGGGGGTCCACGGCAATAGTGCAATAGCATAATTGGGCTATTATTCAAACTAGAGCTTAAGGCCACATGGGGGTCTTGGAGTGTCAAATTTCTCTTAACTTCATGAATTGGAAGGATGTAAAGACCTGAGCAAATCCTAGCATTGCTGATCATCTTCATTGAGTCCAATTCCTGAAAAACACACTGGTTTGGTGAGAAAAGGATAGTGCAATTTTGGTCTTTTGCATATTTTCTCACAGAATATAGGCTGCAACTCAGTTTTGGGACATAATGTAATACTGATTCAAGGGTCATATCATTTGAGATCACAACCTGACTTGTTCCTTTTACTTTAGACAGTGTACCATCAGCTATTTTGGACACGGAGAATATGAAGAAAATTTTGGGAAAGTGTCTTGTCATATGGTCTGTTGCCTGAGTCAATAATCCAGTTTTCAGATTTTGTTTTTTAACATTTAGGGCATGCAAGAACTAGTCATCTCAAAAGTTTTGCTATTAGGTGGAGGCATAGGGATCTTGTTTATTTCATATTCCTATATCTTTCTAACACCTCCTCTCGCACAAAAGCCTCTTTTGGGCTTAAATTGTGAACAATTTTTTTAATTTTGGGTGCTTGTGAAGATTGAACTCTTGACTATTTGGTCACAGAGACTTTGATATCATATCAAGAAATCAGTTATCTCAAAAGCTTAAACTAGTAGATGGTGTCTCAGGAGTGGTTTTATATTTTATATTTTTATATCTCTTTGACACAATATATTACTTAACGATTGAACTTCTCCATCTTGTGACTTTATCAAGATCTGTTTCACTATGCAGTACGTAAAGTCAAAATGACTCTGGACGCCCCTACTGGCTGTACCATGTCATCTTTAAGAGCGCCTAGAATTAAAATGGAATCTGTTCGACACCACTTTTCCAATTTGCAGTCAACACTCTCTTCTGGATGGCAAGCCCTAAGAAAAATTCGATTTGTACCACGTTTACCTGTGAAAGGATCCTTGGCACGTCAAAGCTTGGCATATGTGCATGCCAGCACCCGGTACATACAGCAGGTGTCTGGGCTCCTGAAAGCTGGTGTAACAACTCTGCGGAGCAGTTCATCATCATATGAAGTTGTGCAAGGTATGCAAGCATACAACCTAGATGTCTTAAACTTCAACCTATTATGAATTTTTTATATTAAATTCTGCATTTTTATTCAAGTGGTGCTGATTCAAAAAGTTTGTATTTTTATATTATATCCTTCTGCCCTAGTATCATTAGTACTTGGGTATTGCTTATGTCTTTGCCTGAGGGCTGTGGAGCTTGCAGTTCATTCAGGGAAGAGAAGAGGGATAATATGGAAAGATATACCTTCATTTTAATATTTTTAAATATATTTTTGAGAAAAAAGTGTAAGCATTTCTTTGGTGTAGTTGAACAAGGTCATGGCGTGTGTTGAATTTGATTGTTAGTAGCTTCTATATTTGTCACAACCAAGAACGTATTTAAGCTATAATGTTTACTTCCTGGCAAAAATCAACCATTAAGAATGGCAGATTATGACCTTGTACTTTTGAAGTTACTTTTGATTTCCATCATTATTAGAGTTACTATAATCTTTGCTGTTTCTGATGGTCTTTACTTTATTATTACAGTGCCCTGTGTGTTTATTATCTACATTGACCAATTCATGAACAATTATGTAACTTAAATGGGATCCGTCAGCATGGCAAATATTATTACTTCAACCCTTTCATTTAAGCCTCATAAGCTGCAGAACTAGCTTCAATGTCAAGATTTTTTTTTGATTTGATTGGATTTTTAAAATAATACCTACAAAATTTTATTTCTTTCTTATTTTCCTGACTGAGTTTGTTTCTTCCACATATTTTAATTCTATAAACTTTTCTGCCGGCACATGTGATTAGAGACATACACCTGTTTGTTAAGACTGAAAAGCACAACTGAAGAAGATGCTATCAGAATGCAACCTGGATCTAGTGAAATGCATGTTTTGTAAGTGCTGTTGCCTTTTCAATTTTTTATGACTGTACGTTTGGATAAAGCTGACTTCTTTACAGCTTTCCAGATAGCTTGGGAGATGATCTACTTGTTGAAGTGCAAGATTCCAAGGGGAGGCATTTTGGCCGCGTGGTTGTCCAAGTGGCCACTATTGCTGATGATCTGGTAATATCTTCAATTACTTGCATATTAAATACAGGGAGTTATGGGTTCTTATCATGAGTGATTATTATTATGGTGAAATTCATGTTCAATCTTAATGTAGGCTGACAAATTACGCTGGTGGCCAATCTATCATGAGCCAGACCATGAGCTTGTTGGCAAGATACAACTTTATATAAATTATTCGACAAGTTCAGATGACAATAGTCATCTCAAGGTGAGTTTCCATCAACATTAAGTAGTGTTTATGATATCTGAACTACAGCAGTTAGAATTTTAGTTCTAATGAACTGAGTTGAGACCTCTAATAACTGAACTTATTTATTAGTTACATGAATAATATTGAGAGGCATTAACTTTTTGGGAATTCCAAAAGTACAATATCATTAAGTATTCAGGCCTTGTGCGGAAAGTATATTTACTTTCATCTGACATGTCCGTTGCATGACCTGACCTTAGTCAAAATCTGTCCAATATTTGCATCTTTTAAGATGTCACCCTCTTCCGTTGCCTGCCTGCTCAATGGAAAACAGGAAAGGGAGAACACATAAGAGAGGTGCCCTTGTAGTCCTCGACAACATACTCGAAAAGGCAGAATATAAGTTTTAATTAAGTTATTTTATCTCCTACGGATATCGTAAAAGGGTTAATATAATAATCATTGTGACATTCATTTTCTGATTGATGTGTTATATATAAGTTGTGCTTCTAATCGTTTTTTGCCTCAGTTTTGCATTATTGTCTCCTTTTGTTTCCAGTGTGGTTCTGTGGCAGAGACAGTTGCATATGACTTAGTATTGGAAGTTGCAATGAAAGTTCAAGGTTTTCAACAAAGGAACTTAATTTTGCATGGTCCATGGAAGTGGCTATTGACAGAGTTTGCATCCTATTATGGGGTATCTGAGATCTATACCAAGTTGAGGTATTGTGATGTTGATTTTCTATTTCCGTTAAAATATTGTAAGTTAAATGTGCTTTTTGTGCTTTATATATTATTAGAGTGCTTGTGGTGTTCCTGATCTTCTAGTTTCTATGCAAATAGGTATCTATCTTATGTCATGGATGTGGCTACACCAACAGCAGACTGCCTCAATTTGGTGCATAATTTGTTAACACCTGTTATCTTGAAGGGCAATGGCAAGACTTCTTTGAGCCACCAGGAGGTACGATTGAAATTTTTGGTTTGAGATTTGTAACTTCAACTGTTAGTGCAATCTTCTATTGCTTTTCATAGAATTTCTGATGTAACATTATTATAGTTGATATACTGGAGCTGATTGTGTTGTGTTAGCATGTACTTCTTTCATATAGTTTTATGGATATTTTTGTCTTGTCTAACACTGCTTTTTGGTGATTCATATCAGAACCGTATACTAGGAGAGACTAAGGATCAAATTGAACAGATACTCACCCTAGTTTTTCAGAACTACAAGTCGCTTGATGAGTCATGTTTCTCAGGCATCACAGAGGTTTTCAGACCAGCAACTGGTCTTGCAGCACCTGCTTTGGAGCCTGCTGTTAAACTCTACAAGCTTCTTCATGATATCTTGTCTCCAGAGGCTCAAACTGCCTTCTGTCATTATTTTCAGGTTAGAAAATTTGAAATCTTCATGATGAATCTTGCTTAATAAATAATATATATTTTTTATTCACAACTACTCTCCCCAGGTTGCTGCAAAAAAGAGGTCTAGAAGGCACCTGAGTGAAACAGATGAATATATTACAAACAATAATGAAGGCAGTCTGATGGACAGTGTGACAATGTCTACGGCTTACCAGAAGATGAAATCCCTGTGCACAAGTCTTAGTAATGAGATCTACACTGATATTCAACTTCATAACCAAAATATACTTCCCAGGTATAGTTATCACGTATTTACATAAGCAAAATTATATGTGCGCCCAGGTTTTGCACACCATATATGCACTACAAATACAGATAAAAAAAGAAAGAGAATGAGGATGTGAGAGAGTGTACAGATTTTGAACCCCTAAACATGTAAGCGTAACAGTACTCTTACATAATTGGTTGGAAATTAATTCTGGAGCTTTTGCTGGAATTCTAAGTATAAACAGTCATACCTTGTGTCACACCAAAGTAATTTTCTGTCAATCAATGTCAAAATATTGAAGGTGATTAGATTAGGTGATTAGCCCTGAGTGTGGAATAGGCCTCTTGTCTGTCCTGTTATAATAAACCTTTAATGAACCAAGAAATTTAATAGTAGATGAATGGCAATCAAATTGCTACTTGTTGTGTGCTAAGTCTTGTTGTGCCTGCTATTTCACATGTATGTGGTTTAGAGGACTGGGCTGACTGGCACAATGCTTGTGAATTTGTCTGAGTAATGCTCTGTTATATTGTTGTTGTGCCTGTTAATAAGCATTCTGTTATTCTTTTCAATTGACTCTTGCACTCTAGGGGATATGTATGTGTTAAAGAAATAAAATATAAAATCATTCTTGAGTCTTCACCTAATAATTTAAGCTTTTGGGATAGTTAATTCACTAACATGGTATCAGAGCCTTTATGGCCAAGTGGTCAAGAGTTCAATCCTTACTGTCCTTAGTTTTCAAATAAAATTAAATTTTAACACAAAGTTTGGTAAGCCTGTATATTTGTCCACACTTCAAGTCCAAAGGGCTCTCATGTGAGCGAATGTGTTAAGATATAAAACTAATATTGGATTTTCACCTAATAGCTTAAACTTTTGGAATAGTTGGTTTCTTAACATGGTATTAGAGCTTTATAACCAAAATGGCCAAGAGTTCAGTTTTCACTCCCACCCAAAATTAAAAATTATTCACACTTCATAGCCAAAAGAGGTTTTCGTGTATAGGGGCGTATTAGAGAAATAAAATATAAAACCATTCGCCTTTACCCAATAGTTTTTAGGATAGTTGGTTCACTAATAGTATGTGTATTATAGCAAGATTTAGCTACCTCGAGTAAAATATATAATGTGGTTGCTTTTGATAACTATTGCTTCCTTTAAAAAATTAATCAACTTATACGCTCTGCAACATTTAAATGAATAATGTCATATTAGTTTGGATGTTAACTTGGGTTAATGTTATTGCTCCTTAGTCCAGCGAATTCTATTGAATTCACCCAATAACTTGAACTTTTAGAATAGTTGATTCACTAACAGTATGTGTATTATAGCGGGCTTTAGCTACCTCAAGTAAAATATATAACGCAGTTGCTTTTAATAACTATTGCTTCCTTTAAAAAATTAATCAACTTATATGCTCTGCAACATTTAAATGAATAATGTTATATTAGCTTGGAGGTTAACTTGGCATAATGTTATTGCTCCTTATCTAGCGAATTCTATTGAAGTCCATCTCATAGAAACAATGTAAGTGGCAAAACTGAGGGTTCTTGCTTGTTCGGATCGTCAAGTCAACTCTTGGTGGCGATACATTATTCTATATCAGAAGCAATAATATTCTTTATTTTATTTATTATTCTTCCTAATTCTTATCAGACTGGATGTGAGAGTACACTCATTCATGTAAACTCTAACAAAAGTAAAGCTAGTAGCCTAGCACCACATCTGGTAAGAACAGAATAGGATGACAACTACTCTAACAATATAGCTAGTAGCTTATATAGTTCATTAGAGCTTGAACAGTTACAGAACAGATGGAAGATTTCTTTGTTTCAACTCAAATTTGGATGCATTTGAACTATATTCTTTTGCCATTATTCTGCTTGGTGTGTGTTCATTTATCTCTTTTAATTTTTTTTCAAAAAGAAAAGTATTAACATTTATTGTGGCAAATTTTTCTTGTTTAGTGTGATTCTTATGTTGTGAGCCTTGATTCTTGGACAGAGAAGTCACCTTTAAAGCACCTTGTTGGATGTATTATAATTTTTTTATCAATTTTTTGTGCATTTGTTCCTAGTTTACCTAGCTATTAAGGTCGTTGAAAGTTTTAACATGGTGAGTTCAATATTTTTCAACAGCTTTGTGGACCTACCAAATCTGTCTGCATCCATATACAGCTGTGAGCTTTGCAGCAGATTACGAGCTTTCCTTATATCTTGTCCACCACCAGGCCCATCACTGCCAGTAGCAGAACTCGTCATTGCAACATCAGATTTTCAAAGGAATCTTAACAGCTGGAATATTAGGTAAATGATTTTGGTTCTCGTATAGCCTATTTGTTTGTCTAAGAATGCCGGCTATTCTACTTAATTCTAAATTGTTTAATTTCCTTCTCAGTCCTGTCAAAGGTGGAGTAGATGCAAAAGAATTATTTCACTTGTACATTCTTGTCTGGATCCAAGATAAGCGGCTTTCTTTGCTTGAGTCATGCAAACTAGATAAGGTACTTCTTTTCCAACTGACTGCTGTTATTTGATATTCCCCGATGTGTCTTCAGACCTCATGTTGAGATTTGTTGTTTCTTATCTCTTATCCATGAGTGTTCAGATGCACCTTTTGAAGGATGCTTTGAAAATGATTGTGCCACACTGCACTTCTTCAGGGGGTTAATTGTCTTATGCCAACGGTAGTCTAAATTCTTTGCATTTGCAGGTAAAACGGTCAGGAGTTAGAACACAACATTCTACAACTCCCTTTGTTGATGACATGTATGAACGGCTGAAGGAAACATTGACAGACTATGAGGTCATCATTTGCCGCTGGCCTGAATATACCTTGGTTCTTGAGAATGTATGTCAGGATGGATCTTACTTCCTTTTCTCTTTCATCAACCTAATTTTTTCCTTTTTCTTTTAAGATGCAAATCATGTTATGTATTCAATTTTTTAGTACATCCGAAATCTTTTTTCTACCTTGTACTTCTTGATGCTGGACTGTTTATTGTAGATCAATAAAAGGATGATAGATAGATCTGAGCTCTGATTGAATTTTCTCCAAAAAAGTATGAGTTTTCATTGTATTATTTTTTTGAGTATTTGTTCCCACAGGCTGTTGCTGATATTGAAAAGGCCATAGTGGAAGCTTTAGATAAACAGTATGCCGATGTATTGTCTCCACTAAAGGAAAACATGACCCCTAAGAAATTTGGACTTAAGTATGTCCAGAAACTTGCCAAACGATCTACATGCGCATATGTTGTTCCTGATGAGGTGAGTAGAAATTCTGCACGTTGCAATGTTATTCTGGACATCTTTAGTTTGTCAAAGTTTACATAACTGCTTTCAGCTAGGAATTCTTCTGAATTCCATGAAGAGAATGCTCGATGTCTTGCGTCCCAGGGTAGAATCCCAGTTCAAGTCATGGGGTTCTTGCTTGCCAAATGCTGGAAACACAGGACCTGGTGAGCGACTTAGTGAGGTGACAGTGATGCTGAGAGCAAAGTTCAGGAACTACGTGCAAGTTATTGTGGAGAAACTCGCAGAAAATGTTAGTATCATTTTAGATATTATATTATTTTAACTATTTCCTATAATGTTTTGTACTTAAGATGTTTTGACGAGTTGATTATTTTGGTAAATCAATCGATAACAGGAGCTTATTTTAGGAACACTGGACACTATGACATATACATATGGATTGCACTGATGTAATGAGTTTGACTTAGCTGACCAAATGAATTTCCTTTCTTCTGATTAATTTTCTAGTATATGTAGGTACAGAAGCAATGCAGTCAGGACTGTATGTCTGTATTTACTTGTTTGTGGTATTCTGTAACTCATGATTACAGGTTTCTTACCAGAGTAATACTACCCACATATTATACGTGCCTAGAATACCAGAGTGGTGGTGTACAATTTATTGTATAATAATGTCCAACTTGGAGTCAAATTACACCTGCACGCTAATCTTGGTTTCCTGTGAAAATGCTGTTTTCTGCATATGCATAGTGTCCTTAAATAATGATAACTAAATAGTACCTATTATGCGCCTTTTATGTTGTTCCAGACAAAGTTACAGAATGCCACGAAATTGAAGAAGGTTCTACAAGATTCCAAGGAAACTGTGATTGAATCTGATGTAAGAGGTAGAATGCAGCCACTGAAAGACCAGTTAACTAATACCATAAGTCATCTTCATGGTGTCTTTGAGACTCACGTCTTCATTGCAATCTGTCGAGGTTATTGGGATCGTGTGGGACAGGTAAGTTTACTTGTGTTTAGGTGTTTTCAAATGCTCACCTTGATTGGATTTTAGACTCCAGGCTTATAATTGCATATTGTGTGTGGTATTCTTTCATTCTAACAGGAAATTTTAAGTTTCTTAGAGAACAGAAAAGAGAATAGATCGTGGTACAAAGGTTCAAGGGTTGCAGTATCTGTAAGTAGTAATTTATCATTTTAACCAGCAATATAAAGCCTAATTAGTTTTTGTTTGTGCAAGCGAGGAAGAATGATGTAGTGCTGTTTGTATACTGCTGGATTTATTTGTCTATTTATGAATTATAAAATTGTATAGTTAAGTTTTCTGTGTTGGTGGGTGCCAAGGAACATTGCTCAGATGTATTGCAGGATAGTTAATTTAATGTGGACAATGATGCATGATAATTAAATCTGATCCACCATTACTCTCTGGCTGGCCAGATTTGCCTGCCTTTTACGAAGAGTGTTCTGTAACTTCATCATGAAGAATATCCTTGAAAAATTAGTTGGGAGAAAGCTTCCTAAACAAACTTCGCTCTTAACTGGAGCTAATTCAACAATAGAAATGTTATTCCCAAACCCCAATTCCCACTTAATGCTCACATGGCACCATTCGGTGAGTTTGTGAATTAGCCAAGTTTTACAGTTTAATTTATGAAACTTAGTAAATCTAATGATTTAGATGTTATGAAGTGAGAATTGTATGAAAATAAAGTTGAAGGAATATAGGGACTTTCAACAATTTTGTGGTGAAATTTTGGAAATTCGAATTGCCCCAATACAGGGTTTTTCTGAATATCTTTCCCGGCTGTTTTACTTGCTATATGTAGACTTGTAGTAATATGCATTCCCTGCTGATTTCTGACCGAGTTGTCCGTGCAGATTCTGGATGATACCTTTGCCTCACAGATGCAGCAGCTTCTAGGAAATGCACTACAAGAGAAAGACCTGGAGCCGCCTAGATCCATCATGGAAGTTCGTTCCATGCTATGCAAGGATGCTCCCAATCACAAGGACAATGCATTTTACTATTAAGCCCATACTTGTACATACGATGAAAGGATATACATGATAAAAAGAGGACTTGAGGCAGACCGGCATGACTCAAATAATTATGGGAGAGTGCCAGCATGACCGCCTTGGCTCTGCTAAATTGTGTATAGCAGAGGACTATGTTCTTTTTTTGGGCAACACGCATAAATTGAGTTTATTATATGACGGGGTCGCCAATTTTGTAGCTGGAGCAAGCAACTCGGCTGCTCCTTGGAATATTTTTATACACATCAAATGAGAATATTCCTTTGTCAAGCTCTGGTTACAGTACAGTATCCTTTGTATTCTTAGCATTCATATTAATCCCCATCAAACCCCTGGCCATTTGGCTGAGAAGTGCGGTATCTGATCTTATCCCATTGCTTCTTCTGTTGTTACTTTTCATTGTTGTGGTAGGTCTTTAATTATGCCTTTGATTAGAGAGAGACGATGACCACTTATACAAAGACTGATTCAGGAATGGATCCTACCGTGAATATCTAATTTCTACACGTTGAGGGAATTTCATGAGTCATTGTCAATGTGGCTTGCAGTGAAAAATCTTACACCATTAAAGTAGAAGTACTTCAAATTGATAGTAAGCATTAGATGACAACCAAATCAGATAACTGTAACAAATTGTCTCTTATATTTACAAGTGTTGCAATTTAAGAACTTAGTTGTAGCTTATTTACCAAAGAGATGGCGAAGAAAAATGACTGGATTCGTATGACGAAGGATGTTACTTCTCATATGACAATTGGTTTTCATCGCATCGCCTGATGGTATTTTTCTTCTTTGTTGTAGTCATCCAGATCGTACAGTAGTACTGATGGAATCAGCTATGCATCCATTTCTAACATGGCGTCTATAAAACTCTTCCGCTACGGTTCGTGGCTTAAGTATGCTTTCAACTGGAAACTGGGCCGAGTGATTATGATCACTCGCTGTTTTACCGCCGATGACTAAAACTGAACACTTCATAAAAGTGCTGACAGTTCGTCATAACTCTAAATTTCAGCTCTACTACAACCTAATTTTGGATCCTCCAACAAACACAAATGCACCGGTTACTACTTATTTCCTGTTGACCACCTAGCACATACCATTCTTACAAGGTCATGGAAATTCCAACAGTTTGCACGAGGCTAGATTGGGAAGGCAGTTACGGATGTAACATTAAAACTTTCATATTGCACCAGGTCTCCATTCAATCAGTCAGATTTTACCAGATTGGATTAGAAAAATGAATTACAGCAGGGAGAAAGATGAATGAAAATGAGGCGGAAACAACGCAACACTGATAAACCAATTTACCTATACACTAATATCAAGATAGGCTGTTGGTTTTCTGATGCCCGGAAGAGGAGCAACTTGGGAGGAGAGGTTATATTTCAGATCTAAGCTGTAAATTAGAAATTAAATTGCACTCGGAAACATATAAATAAAAAGAAATATTTACAAGATCAAACTACAATGAGATCAATTAATCTGCGGTAAGAACGAAATAAATATTACATTGCACATGGCTATGAAAACCCACGCTGAATTGCAGCATGCACACAAGTAAATCGGATAATTACTACATAACAGGTTTTCTCCAAGCTGCATTGGCAAATCAGAGAAGCTTTGATATAACATGACAAGAAGTCCAGAATGCTTTAGTTGCAGCCCTCATGATAACAGGGTTTTGATATATCCTGTCAACAATATCAAATGAGAGTAGTCAATATAATGAAAACCGTCAGCTACAAAAGAGAAAAAACTATATATATATATATATATATATATATGACTTTTATCTCGACAAACTATATACTAGATGTAAGAGAACAAATTAAAACAGTATGAAACTCAGGGAACTAGATACATTCATCATATGACATTATTAAACATTCAAACGTATAACAGCAGGCAACATTGAACTCCATAAACAAGACTTGCACATAATTAATAAAGGTTACCAGAGTCTTGATTTGGGTGAAGTAGAACAATCAGATCCTTTATTCATAGAGGGAAAAAGGGGTGGGGGGGGGGGGGGGGGGAGTTTGAACTCTTACCCAATAGCTGTAGCCCCCCAGGATGCGACATTATAAATAACTTTGCTCCCATCCCATGCCTTTCGGAGCTTTCCCTTTTTCTTTTTCACTGAAAATGTCTTGCTGAGCGCTGATAAAAACACAGGAAAGACAGAAGTCTTTTTCATTACTTTAACTGACATTAAAATTGTCAGAGCTAGAGCATACATATCTATTTGGAACAAAAAAAATGTACACTACAGAATTATTTATTCCTTGTTTTCCATGGAAACAAATAGACAAATAACAAATGTAAGGTAACATTCTAGGAGGGAAGCAATCAAACTCACCTTCCTGGAGTTGATTAGGAGTCAAATCCTGCAAAGTAAGTAAAGCAGCCGGTTAGAGAGAGCATGGAAACTTCAGAAGCCCTTGATAGAAGCTCATCATTAATCACAGGTTGCACTCATAATTCCACATTGTTCACTGGCAACTAGAAGAAACGCCTGATTATTCAACTCAATTGTTAGGCCATAGAAGCATATGAAGAACTTCTGGCCTTATTATAGATAGCAATGCAGCTTTCACAGAGAACTGCATAATTAAAGAGACATGTATGACACACAAATATGTCTCTGCTTCAATGGGATGACTTCTCAAGCATGGAGTTGCAAGCAAAAACTATTTTCAACATCCTCAAAAGTTTAAGCAATTCATAAAATCTATAAAAAAAAAAAATTAAAAAAAGGAAGAACAATGAAATCATGCTTGCTTGAATAGCATGGCGTTGGCAACACACCAATCTCAAGACTACTGGACAGATAATTATGGGAGAAGAATTTTTGAAGACCTTTTATTTTAGGATAGGTGTGAAGCATATTTTGTCTGGTGTGGAATATGCATCTAAAATGAGATGCAAACTGTGTTGTATGAGTGGGCACAAGAAGTCCGAAAGTTGAGTATACAGCCTGTTACTATGATGCATAACAAAGAACAGAAGACAGAACTGTTCCTATAGGTACTTTGAAGCCAAAATACCCAAACTTTCATTATGATTATATAGCAACAAATCTGCCATTTATCTCAAGGTATTAAATTAAGCATAAGTGAAGCAAAATTAAAGGTATAGAGCCTACTGTATTACAAGAGAATTCAAAGATATCATACTTTAGTTTGTTTAAGGGATAACAAATATGCAGCCATGAAGCAAGCAATGCCTTCCACTATATCTTCTTGTCTAACTAGGACATAACCTTCTTGATCTGAGTCAAGCTCTTCACCAAGCTCTTCACCTTCCCAAAGATCATTTTCACTGACTATATCCCAAGAATTGCCTTCATCTGTCATAATCCAACCATTTCTGTTAACAGCATTCTAAAATGTAAACAATAAAGAAATGAAATTTTGTAATTCCAAAGATAAGGTTCTCTTCACCCTAAACATCAAAATACAGAAATCACTTTAAAATGTCAAAAGCTCCAACTTCAAGACAGGAATCATATTTGGATTCATACTACCTGTATTCTGGGAAACAGATGCAGCACACTCTAGCTTTTCAAGGAAAGCAGCGCATTCAACCCTAGATTTGAGAAGATCACATAACTGCATTGCATTGGAGCACATGATATATTGTGTTAGGAAGGATAAACTCCAAGACTGAAGCAAAATCTTTCTTATTGAATCATTAAGTATCCATAACTAATTGAGCATTGGGTCGCATTTCACATCAGGATCAGCAGAATGACAGCATCAGTTACTTGTATAAGAGTACTAATAACATGTGCGTTTCATTAAATTTGAGCGTACTAGTGTCTCTATACACCCAATGGAAAAACTCCATTAGAGACAAACAATGTAAATTCTTCAACATTAAGTATCAAGCTGACAAAGACAACAAGGTATAGAATATCATCTGAGCGTGACACTGAGAACATATCAGCCAAATGCAAGATATAATAGATGCTGTCACAGATACAGGTCTAAAACGCATCTAGGGGAAATTTCTTTCGCTTGTGCATAAACACTGAAGCAAATAAAAATGCCAAGTACTTAGCCTGTCATAAGAAAACTAAATCAAGACAGAAACATATATTCAAACAAAATCATAAATAGACCCAAACATATATTCAAACAAAATCAGTCTAACAACGAAGGTGCGATCCTCATCATTTGACCAGAACATCAATATTCCGAAACCATGAGGATTTAATAAAAAGACCCAGAATATGATTTCTAGCACTTGTTCTCCTCCGGGACAATCCCCTTGGCATGGCTCAGAATCACCCAACTTTTAAAAAAATAAAAACTAGTAAAAACAAAGAGAATTACCTCATCAGCTTCGCGATCGCCACGCATAGAGGGTGAGCCTTCAAGGCGCCGTCCCTCATCGGCTACTGTAGCTTCAGCTTCACCCTCATAATCATCTTCGTCATCATCACCTCCGCTAGTTGTGTTAAGTAATTCGAGAGCTCTCTGACACTTCTCGAGCACAACCTGAAGGGTCTTCCTCTTGACCCGAAGCCGATCAGTCTCCGAATTCTCCCTCCGGATTTTGACGATGCGTTTTGGATCGGAGACCTCGACCTCCATTAGAGAGCTCTTCTGGGGAAAAAAACAACAATATGCACAATCCACTTAAAACAGTACCCGCCAGCCACCGATTCTCCCGATCCTTTACGTACGTACTTGAAATTAAAATACCTATTTAATAAACAAATTAAAGAATGGAATTCCTCATTGTCCGTTGGGATTCGGGAACCCTAGAAAGCTACTTTCGTCTCTCTCCGTTGTCGTTGACGATGGGCAATTGAGAATTATTGGCGTGCCTCTGCAAATTGCGATACACGTGCTTTCCTGTGTTTTGGTTTTGTAGGTATTTTTGTCTCTAGCAGCAGCCGCGTCCGGTGGTGGTGCGAAGGATGAGAGAGAAAGGGAGGGTGACGAGGCCAGGCAAAGCCGTTAGCATTTTGGCCACATGGGCCAAGTTTCTGAAGCCTGGTTGGTTTCCTTGGGCATTCGTTCCGTGCACTGGAAATTTTCCCAGAAACACGAAAATTGCCAACTTGCTTCACATAATTTGTTTTTAATTTTCTTTTTGAGGCTTTCTTTGTCTCTTCAGTCATCACATTTTTCAGAATCCAGTTAGGAATGAAATTGTAAGAAGATACAATTTAGGTTGTTTTCGATCTTTCACTTTTCCAAATAAATACAAAAATAAAGGAGGAAATTTTTTTCATATCATGTATGAAAATAAAATGTTGATACTTAATAAAAAAGTTGTTGTGATTTATAAAATTTATGGTGACTGGTAAGATTAACATGTGGTTTTTTCTTTTAAACTTAGAGTATTTTTTAATAAAAAAATTAATTTTTTAAAAAATATAAAAATTATTAAAATAATTTTTTTAAATAAAATTTTTTTATATATATAACTTGAATTAAATTTAAAATAATATATTTAAAAAAGTTAATTATTTATTAATTATGCTAATCTCTGTGTGATTGCATGTCTATATATTAATACAAAGAAAATTAGAAGGATGTTTCTCCTGGCACAATTTTTGGAGAAGTGATTACATTTTCATGTTTGTATTTCACATATAAAATGTATACTGCGAAAAAAAAATAAACGAAATACATCGTTTTATATGTATAATTTTTACAGTGTGCATTACTCACACGTGAAAATGAAATTTTCCTCTAAGGGCGCACATTTTGCTTTTTATAGGACCATGGACTGCAGTTCTGTGTTAAAAAAAATTAAAAAATAAAACCCAATTCCTTGAAAAAAGATATTTCTTTTTGGTATAAATGTAACTTAAGTTGCCTTCAACTTGGTTTAGTACTTGTTATTTTGAAACTTTATTGGCTTTCACAATATTCAGCTTGACAAAACTTACTAGTAGGTACTTTGAAATTTTAGCCACTAATAATAATTATTTTTTAATTAACTTTTTTTTTTGTACATCAAAAAGAAGAAATAACAAACAGCTGACTATTTACTCCTCCAATAAGAAATACTCCTAGTCTATCCTTATTCAGTTCTTGCAATATTAGCTGAGGAGGTTGTCTAAAAATATACATGATAATTTTGAAATTCATATCTCTTTCCAAGCCCATCAGCAACCCGGTTTCCTTGTCTACTAATAAAGTGAATATTCACTTCCCATTGTTTTGTTAGCCACTGTTGAATCTCTTATGCTAACTGTTAGACTATATAGGATATCTAGAACATAAAATGACATCCAAAATGAAGTAAATGCGGAAGAAAACTGACCTCCAGCCATTGCAAATCTTGAAGTCGAAAACCACCTACGGGATACTTCTAACTCAGATTTTCTCACTCAGTGATGGTGTAATGAAGTGTTTTAAGCTTCTGGCTTGTGAGAAACTGAGCTAGGGACCCCGTATATATAGTGCTCAGGGTTGTTGCAACGTCTTTCCATCAAAGACGGCAAACCCGATTCCAAACAGTCGTGGAAACATCAAGAACGGACCAAATCCTGATTTTCAACAATGACAGCATGTCGACAGCCGACATTTGACAATAGAGGGAGTTTTCACACTGCCGACATGTTGTGTTTTCACATTGCCAACGTTGAAAATTTTACATTCTCCCACTTGGTCCGTATACTCTATAATGTTTCCATAGCTTGGATTTCAATAGAAGAAAACTAAATACACGAATCATGGCGATAAGTTCTCTTAAAGCGAGTATTACCTTCCATGCATTACAATGTATTTTGTTTCCTCAAAAACACTATAACTTAATGAATAAGCCTTATGCTTATTTTAGGTCATCTTAATTGTTGTTATTCTCAAATATATAAATGTGCACACTGAAGGAGAAAACAACATTCATAATAATAAGAGCTTTATTACGAAATGATGAAAATTTTTCATCAAAGTCTCAATGTGGTACCAAGTCCCATTCTAATTACATGATCCTTAAACTCTGTTGGTGGCATGCCTTTGATTAAAGGATCAACATTTATCAACTTAATGCTAACGTGTTCAATGGTGACTTCATTCTCCTTGACACGTTTCCTAATGGCTAAGCACTTAATGTCGAAGTGTTTGCTTCAACTTTCACTCTTATTATTCTTAACCAGAAAATAGCAATTAAGCTGTCACAATATATTCTTAATGGCCTTGAAATAGAATATACTATTCTAAGCCCAGAGATAAAGCTCTTTAACTATACACCAATTGAGGTTGCCTCAAAACAAGATACGAATTCTGTCTTTATGGTAGAAGTAGCAGTCAAAGTCTGCTTTGTACTCCTCCATGATATGGCTTCACCGGTAATCATAAATATGCAACCTGATGTTGATTCTCATGAATCAACGCATCCGGCAAATTCGAATCTGAGTAGCCAACTACCTCAAGATTCTTAATTCGTCTGTATATTAGCATGTAGTGTTTAGTACCTTTAAGGTACCTCATCACTTTTGCAGCTTTCTAATGGTCTATTTCTTGATTATTTGGTATCTCCCTAACATGCCTACTATGAAAGCAATGTCAAGTCTTATGAAAACCTGAACATATATAAGGCTTTTAACAGCAGAAGCATATGGCACGTTACTCATATGTTCCTTCTCAAAGTTATTCTTTGGGCACTGATTCAAATTGAACCTGTCACCCTTCACAATAGGTGCTACACTTGGTGAACAGTCCTTCATCCGAAATCTCTCTAAGACTTTGTTGATATAGGTTTCTTATGATAAGCCCAATAAATATTGAGTTTTATCCTTATGGATCTTAATGCCAATGACATAAGATGCCTTACCCATATCTTTCATATCAAGGTTCTTTGAGAGAAATTATTTTACCTCGTACAGCATATGTACATCATCCACATATAATACAAGGAAACAAATATTGCTCCCACTGACCTTCTAGTATATACACTGATCCATGATATTTTCTCAAAACTAAATGAGAAAATAATATCATGAACTTTAGATACCATTGGCGTGAGGCCTCCCACTGACCTTCTGGTATATACACTGGATCATGATATTTTCTCAAACCAAATGAGAAAATAATATCATGAACTTCAGATACCATTGGCGTGAGGCCTCCTACTAAAGTGTAGATAACTACACTAATCAATAGAATTTTATGATTATTAAAGCTAAGCGACATCACAATATAATCAAAATTAGATGTCATCGCTTTAAGGCTTATTTCCAACATTTTTTTTTATTAGCAATAATTGGGCCACAAACAGTACGGCTCATTATACATAACGGCAGGTCACAGGCATCACGGCCCATAACGGGTAATCTGATAGGCCCAGTTCACGCAGCCCATCACCTAACAGGTGATCCAATTCCCGGCCCAAGGTGCACGGGTTTCTCAGGTGGCAACTGTGCTGATCATGGCTCGGGCTGATCCCAGCCTTATAACAAAAATAGCAGAACAATGGGCCCTATTCTCATCGCCTCAAAATCCACACAGAGGTTCAATTATACCTCTACCCAATTAGCCGTTCCATATGGCTTACTGTGCATTCTTTTCAGTCGGCAACACAACAAATCTCATTTCTCTCTGAAGAATCAGCCTTCAGAACAGAGAGTATCATCTGAGTATTCTAACTTGTCCTTACCCAGAAAGCAACATGATGAAAGAAAACCTTGCAAATCTCAGAATCAGGTTTCCTTCTCTTACTCAAAGTATGCTGAAAAAGATTTACCGATGCCGACTTGAAAGGATTAAGACGCTTACTCGTCTTGGTCTTCCTGAAGATATATGTTGGATCATCAAAGCCAAAGTACGCCTAGCAGGTGAATTTCCAAATTCACGTGATCAACATCTTCCATGAATGGGAAGAAACTCTTATTCCAAAAAACGAAGAGCAAAATGGATGGAAGTTTGTTACAAGTGTGCAAGATGGAATTGTAATTCACGCTGCAAAGGTAAAGGTATGATTTCTGAAAATCGAGAAGATAAGATCCAGTTCATCAAGGATGGACTGAGTAAAGAGTCTCTGGATAACATCCTTCAGACTCTTGAGACGCATCCCTGTGGACAAGTTCATAGAGTTCTTCTCACTTTAGCAGATCTTTTCCACAAGGAAAAGGAACGCTATCAACTTAAGAATCTGTCGTTAAACGATCCTGTTTGCCAGTTTAACGAAAAACTGGATAAGAAAGAAAATCTTCAGCGTTCAATCTGCAGAACCAGAGGAAGAGATGATCCAGAATCATCGTACAGTAACCATGGTAAATAATTTTATTTTTTATTTATTTTTTATTACTGAAACAACTGTCAATTGCACTGTTGGTTTCTTGACTCTGCATGCATAATTACAACAATTTCAACAATAACTGTGTAATTATGACGTCTCTTGCTAACCACCGATGCAGCTGTCAGTCTTACTGTTTTACTTTTGACCTTTCATGCAAGATTTTAAATACACCGGCGTCAAATTTCTTTGCTGTCAGTGACTTTATGACTTTTGTTGCCCGTTGTCACTATCCCTCGTCCTTGCATTGCCAGTGCTTTAGGACTTTCTTGCATTATCACTGTTTAATGTCAGTGCTTTTAGGACTTTCTTACACGGTACCCTTATCGGAAGTCCTTTCATGGTCAGTGCTTTACGACTTCCTTGCCTGGTACCCTTATCGGAAGTCCTTTTACAGTCAATGCTTTATGACTTATTTGCCTTATAATTGAAACTTTTCTGACCATGATTTGATCGCATGACCTTTTTCGATACTTTCTTTACTTACAAATGCACTTTCGCATTTGCTCATTCATGCATGGCTGAAAAAGGAAAAGAACTAGAGGTATCATCAAAGCCCAGATTCTCAGCTATCTGTGTCTTTGGTGGTTCTAGGCGGGGAAAGGATAATGAATTCCTGACCACAACCAATGCCTTAGGTAAGGTGTTAGCAGCCAGAGGAATACAGATGGTATATGGAGGAGGAATACACGGCTTAAAAGGATGTGTAGCCGCAGCTGCAATTATAGAAGGAAGTCGTGTATTAGGCATTGTCATAAAAGAGCTGGCTGAGGATACACATGACACCTATACCTATGGTACTGAGATAAGGGTTTCAACCATGCATGAACGGTTCGGACATATGTTGTGCTATGCTGAAGCCTTTATTGCATTACCTGGCGGTCTGGATACCTTAGAGGGAATTGCCAGCGTAGCATTCTGGACCAAATTCCCCTATCATAGAAAACCATTAGGACTGTTAAATATTAATGGTTTTTATGATGGTTTATTGTCCTTTTTAGATCAAGCTGTGGAACATGGCTTTTTACCTCTGGAGGCTCATCGTGCCATCATAACAGATTCAAACCCCGATCACCTTATCAATCGGTTGCAAATCCTTCCATTTCATCCTCATGTAATGGTGAAACAGGTGGCTTCGCAACCTCCCAGCGACAGTAAAAAGCGTAAAGCTGATACCATCCTTCAACTGTTTTCATGAATTTGCTTTTACTTTTATTGTAAATAAAAGCCCATGCTTATCTGTAGATAGTACTAGGATAGTGTTTAGAAAGGATGGTACGACTTATCGAGGTCATGATGTAAGGGATGGCAGAGTAAAGACTAATTGTTACTCTTGATACGCATCCCATGACTTTATCGGAAAAATCATATGCACCTCTTTTGTTCAGGAACTAGGAAGTTGGAGATACTAATCGTTTGAAAAGCTGCATAACATGCTATATCATAATTTGAGGCAACTAATAATTCTATATGATATGTCTTACCAATGTAAAACATATCTGTTCAAAACATGAGCCTAGTAACAAATAAAACTGCCTGTGGGCTAAGCTTTACTCAATTAGGTTCATGCAACTTTATGATGAAACTAGTAAATTATTTCTATTTCATAAATCCTGTGGGTAATTATGAAAAGAAAAATTTACCATCTCATCCTAATTAAACATACATAATATGATAACATTCCTGTGGGATAATGATTATCATATTATATATATTAATTACAATTTTATGCCATTACTATACGTGATTTATTTCATAATGTGTTATTTTAGAATAATTAAAGCTGCAGTGGCAAAACTTCAATTAAACTAAAATTTACACTAATCACTTGGCATTTGAAAAGAGCTTAATGCTTGCAAAAACAAGCTTGCATAATGAAAATTGAAACAATTAATTAATCAACTTGAAATTGTGACTAATTAATTAAAATTTTCCCAAATCAAATATGCCAAAATACTCCCAAAATAAATCATAAATATTGGGCATACGGCATCATAAATTTTGGACAAAATAGATCATTAATTTCCAATTAAAATTGGATTTTTACAAAATTTTGTCCAAACAAAATTATTTTAATTAGATAAATATATCCAATATAAATTTTGATGATAGTAGCCTAAATTCTGAATGGGCCATGTCAAAAAGCCCAAAGTTTTGCCCAAATTCGGAAATCTAAATTTTTTTTTTTTTTAAAATAGGGCCAAAATTCGGACAGGCCAAACAGTAACAAACAGTGCACACGTGTGGGTGTGGCAGCCGGGTCGGGCTTCATCTTCCTCGCCCGGCTGCTCTGCAATCCGGGTCGTCCAGACCCGACCCGATCCGCGTCAGACCCGCTAGATAACCCGATGGTTTATGGCGATTCCGGACGTGTTTTTCGACGTTTCAAAAGCCTAAACTCATCAGAATTTCATGAGGAATCTATTTATGCAATCAAAACATGAAAAATCCGAGTGCATGAAGCAACCCGATGGACTGAAAGTTTCAAAATTTTTTGGTGAAAAAACACAGCAAGACAGAGGCCTTTTGAGGCTCTGATACCAACTGTTAGACTATATAGGATATCTAGAACATAAAATGACATCCAAAATGAAGTAAATGCGGAAGAAAACTGACCTCCAGCCATTGCAAATCTTGAAGTCAAAAACCACCTACGGGATGCTTCTAACTCAGATTTTCTCACTCAGTGATGGTGTAATGAAGTGTTTTAAGCTTCTGCCTTGTGAGAAACTGAGCTAGGGACCCCGTATATATAGTGCTCAGGGTTGTTGCAACGTCTTTCCATCAAAGACGGTAAACCCGATTCCAAACAGTCGTGGAAACATCAAGAATGGACCAAATCCTGATTTTCAACAATGACAGCATGTCGGCAGCCGACATTTGACAATAGAGGGAGTTTTCACACTGCCGACATGTTGTGTTTTCACATTGCCAACGTTGAAAATTTTACACTAACACCTTGATATGAGAATTATACACATAGTCTCGCTTTAGAAACTCCTCTGTTTGAAGAGAATTAGTTTTGATGATCAATCTTCTAGTTTCATACTTCCAAGCAGTGTTCAAACCATAAATTATAGCCCATAACCCTGCTTCAATATATGACGATCAATTTTTTTTTAACTTGATGATAAAAATATTTAAAATTTTTATTCGTATGAGTTTGGATGGATCACAAATAGTTCAATCCTAACCTTTTATCTTGGATAAGTCAATGGTCCTAACTTTTTTTTTTTCCTTTGGTAAACAATAGTCCTATCCCTTAGTTGCCAAACATATGAAATCCCTGAAAAAAAATAAAAAAGCCCACATGAATGGTTGCAGAAATCAAAATACAATATTGGTTCACATGATGAAAAAAAATAACCGATTAAACGTTTTTCCTTCCATATATTAATCTTTACACACCAGTGTTTTATGTGAATTTACAAACAAAATAATGATAAAATAACATATTCTTTTAGAAAAATTAATTATTATTTCAAATATTTAATAAAATAAATATAAAACATTTATAAAATAGAAAAATGAATAATTTTTTTAAAAATACTTGTTTTAATCTTTTAGTTAATTAAGATAAATGATATTATATTTAATATTTATCAGAAAATTTAAACATATAATTATTTAAATTAGTAAAATAAAAAGGTAAATAGTTTTTTTTAAAATATTTATGATGATCTTTTTAGTTAATTAAGTTTATTGGTGTTATATTTAATACTTAAAAACACTAAATATAATAAGAATATATAATAAATTTGAGTCTACTTATAATAAAAATATTGTTTAAATTTATGATAAAATAGTGTTTTATTAAATAAGATTTTTAAAAAGATATTTTAACACAAAAATGTTTCTATCTATTTTCACTTTTTTATATAGTATAAACATAAATATATCTTTAAGACAAGATTAAAAAACATAGCACACAATGTATTCATTGTAAGAGTCATTATTTATATGAACATGTTTGAAATCTAAATTTTGCAATAATGAGTGTTTTAATAAAGAGATTTTTAAAACAAAAAATTAAATTTAAAATTAATTTATTTTTGGTTCGTGTAAAACAAAAACCATTAAAACATCAGAAAACAATCATTACCCAAATTTTAATAAAAAAGAAGGAGAATCGAATTATCTATTTTTTAATTATCCTTATATTTATTTTAAGTGAAGGTTATGGTTCTTGGGAAAGTAATTACGTAAAGTTGAGATATATTAGATTAAATAATTAATCATTAATTGGCAGACACTTAAGCCATAGAAGACAACAAACAACTGCTAAAAACGAAAATAATAGAGCTACATCAGTTACACCTAAGTAGAGAGAGAGAGAGAGAGAGAGAGAGAGAGAGAGAGAGAGAGAGAGAGAGAGAGAGAGTCAAGTGTTTGACTCCCTCCTCCCCTCTTCTAATTTTTTTTTATTTTTTTTTATAAAAAATATGAGTAGTAAAAAAGATAAAAATAAAATAAAATAATTAATAATAAAAGAAAATTTATAAAATAAATTTAAATATAAAGCAAATAAAGCTACAAAAATCACAAATAAAAAAACTGTAACGTACCCAAATCCCATCCAAATGTTATATGACATTAAAAAAAAAAAAAAAGCGTCCATCCTCTTTTCATAAACTCCACCAACCTATCATAAATAAACGTATAATTTTATAAACAGATAGATGAAATAGAAAATGACCATTATAACTGTACTATATATAAAATTAAAAATAAGTGAAGATTAATTTCTTTAAAGTTTTTTATTAAAATATAATTTTATTATAAATTTATATTCTTAAAATTTAAATAATACTTATATTAAAAAATGCTTTCAAAATTATCATCTTCATTTTTATTATAGATGATGTGGCTTATTAAAAAATAAATTGAGTTTTACAAGTAATTTTTAATATTTAATAGATTTATATAAGTATTAAATATAACATAAATTATATTGATATTTTAGAACATTTTTTTAATATGTTCTTTTCACTCTTATTTTATTTTATAAATTATTAAAATTTATTTATTTTATTAAATATTTGATATAACAAAAATAAATTTTTCTTAAAAATTATGTTATTTTATTATTAATTTTTTAAATTTAAGCATAATGCATATATGTAAAGGGTAGCTTAAATAAAAGTCACCAACATGAGTTAGATAAAGTGATAGAAGTTTAAATACCTTAGACAAATTATTTTAAATTTGATTCAAGTCTTATATATAAAAGAAATTTTTTTATAAAAAATTTATTTATTTTGACATATTCAATTCTTTAAAAAAATTAATCTTTATTTTATATTTTTTATGGTGTTTGAATTTGTCATTGTAAATTCCTTCTCCTTCTTTACCTTTTTTTTTTTTTTGTTATAAAGGAATCATAATAAAACTTATAAAAAAAAAGGATAAATCGGACCGCAATACAGATTTAAGGAATAGAGCATTTGTGCCGCACAGGCTCCACTTGATTTGGCATAAAGCGAGCCAAAGGTACACCCAAATCAATGTTGTTATCCAATATGCTATTTTGTTTTTCATATTTTTTTTTTAGTAGTGTTATTGTCACATTTTTAGAATCGTGCATATTTTATGTTTGTAAAAATAATAATAAAATAATTTATTTTACTATACTATTTTACAAGCGATGTTTCACTGTTTTACAAAGAATATAACCTTACAACATTAATTTAAAAATATATACCCATCATTTTCCTTTTCTTTTATTCATACTTCTATTTTTTCAGCTATCAGAAGTGGAGAAGATAAAGCGGTCCATAAGTCACTGTGCACAATCATTTTACCATACTCAAGCTAATGATTGCATGAGCAAGCTATATGGTATTTTGGGATTGTTTTGGTACAAAGCTATTTTCATTGTAAAATTGTTTGAACTTGAAATTTCTTAACATTTGACAATAAATATTTTTTTGATAAGTAAAAGTTTAAGATGTGAGAAAATTTTTCTCATTCGAATATTAAAATAAATTATTAATTTTAACAAAAATTTACAATAAAATTATATAATTGTTATGAGTAAAAAATTAACTAATTATTGTTTAAATTTTTTTTTCTCCCCTGACTTCTCAATCTCTATCTTCTTTAATTACATTCCTTAACTTTAAGTTCAAAAAATCTAGATCTGATATTTTCATAAAAGGATAACTAATACATTTTGGGATGTACTTTTTATCGAGGTACAAAATCTCCAATGAGGGGTTCGATTATGGCCAGACTAAATGTGCAATGACTTGCGATTTACTATAAATAGACATAAGAAATTGCATTGAGGATAGAATTTTTATGTAAATATGAGGTTTAATCAGATTAAGTATCAATAGAAATTGAGTTGCATTCTTAAGTTGAAAGAGTTATGTAAATCTCAATTAGTTACTCCATCCCATTTTTACGTATCTATTCTCCATAAGCTAGCCTGTATAGATTGGCTTGAGAATCAATTTTACAAGTCTAAAATTGATTCCTACAGCAAAGCTGGGTGTTTGCCTGTTTGGCTTCACAAAAGGACCAAAGTCAATAGCGATTCTAGCAGTCCTAAAGTGATTTTGACCGCAGCGATAATAAATTCTTGCTCTTACTTTTTTTTGAGTTGATTTTAAGGTATAATAATTATATTATTACTATTTTCATTCTTAGATCTTTTTATTTTATTATTTATTTTTAAATGAGGTAGAATACATAAAAAAAATAAAAAGAAATATGGGATAATATTGTAATTTCCAACACGAAAATACGAAAAAAATAATGAACTAAGGAAGTAAGATAAACAAAAATCCCTTTGCCCTTATTAGACAAATTATAAAGAATTTCTTTCATATATTTTACTATTTCTTGTGCATGTCAAGTGTGCAAAAGGCAAGAGCATTTTACTAAGAGTAACACAAAAGAAGAGGTGTAACACAAAAATCGAGTAGACCCAATTCAATGTGATGCGTGAAACGGGAAGACAGCCTCATACAAGCATGTCTGACTTTTCACTAATTTCAAATAAAATAAATTCCAAGCGACCATGTTATGGTGAGGGGAACACCTTTTATATTGATAGTAAAGAAATTTTCGCTCCAGTTGTCAAAAATATACACACTCATATCAACTTTTATTATATTTATCTCTCCCTTTTAGTAATTTTACATTCAAAAATAATTCTAATATTTTTTTTTTTAACATATTCACTTCTTCAAAAATTAATTGTATATATTTAAATATAAATTAATTCATATCTGATCAATAATTTAAAATCGATATAGTGATTATTAGTAATTGATTTTAAATAAAAATTAATTTTATTTATATATAATAATAATACAGTAAAACGACATTAAAAAAAAATGAGAACACTGCAAGCTACCCAAATGGTTGCTATTATTCAGAATATACTGCGACAGGATTGGGTAGTGGAGATTCAGTATGCTAACAGACGAGGGAATGAAGCAGCAGATTGCTTGGCGAGGAATGTCTGGCCAAGATCGAGCATGGTCCAGCAACTCCCAGTTATCTCCAGAGGGCTTAGAAGACGGTTAGAGAAAGATAGAGAGGGACTGGTGATTTCAAGCGCATTCTAGGGTTGTTTCAGTCTTGACTTTGCTCTATCTTATTGGATTTACGCGTGTGCTACAAACAGAAAGAAACAAAAAGTAAAATGGAGAGGAATAAATGCTGATCCATATTGTTTTATTCTTTATTTTTTTATATGCAATAAAAATATCTCCCAAAGAATATAGTTATAATTTTTTTGTTTATTTTAAAATTTTTAGTAAAATTAAAAAGAAATTAATTATTATTTTTTTAGCACTGTCATACGTTATAAGTATGTATTTTATTTTATTTTTATATTTTTTATCTTTAACTTTTTAAATTTTATCTATATATATATAATACTCAAAATTTACATATATATATATATATATATATATATATATATATATATATATATATATACACCAGCTATTAGTTTATATGACACTTAATAGTCTGTATTCGGATCTTGACAAAGATTCAATTCTTAGATTTTTTTTTCAGTTCTAAAATTAATGTATAATTTTCTTTTAATAAAAAAAATTTACATATATATAATATTTTTATTTTTTCATTTTTTTATAGTGATGCAATCATATTTATCAATTTTTTTAATTTGTTATTTTCTTTTTTGGGCCTCTTCATTTGACACGTGCCGTTTCAGTATCAGTAGCACTGGCACATTCTGGTGGGGCCATAGAATGCTGCGGCACTGGTAAAAGCGGGGCCAAGTGCCAGCGCGTCATGCTGGTGGTAACCTGAGATTTGAACGCAGAAATGAGAAAACATAAAAACAGTGGAGACAGAGCCATCAAAGAATGTAGGGGAATTACCAAGAGACCCTCGAGGCCTCGACCTCGTAGGCGTAGTTCATCGTCCACGTTCTTTCCCTCCAGCACGGTGGTTTGGTTTTTGGAGAATTGACGCGTACAACTGCCGCAGAATATGAGGATCCGCTCTCATTGGGCTTTTGGATTGACCACCTGGGTTTCATTTGTCAGACAATTCTGACTCAACTATTTGGAGGAGAGAGAGAAAGAGAAAGAGAGGGGAGAGAAGCCAACAGAGCCAGAAACCTCGAATCTCTGTTTTCATCAATTTTACGCTTCTCCCTTCTCTTCCTCCAAAAGCCAGCATTTTCTTCAATGTTTATCAAATTTTCTTTCTTTTAACGTATTAATATCTGGTTAAGGTATGGTTCAATTCAGACTTATCAGAAAAGTTCATTTTCTTTTTTTTTTTGGGGAAGGGCTTTTATTTTTGGATTGGTTGAATTGTATGAATGTAGCAATATCGTATAATGATGTTCGGCCTTGAGGTTTTGGTAATTCTGTGGGTAAATCATTGAGTTGCATTGCAATAAAGATCAATGTGGGTGCAGGGATTTGTTGATTGAATGCGGTGACCTTTGCTGGCTAATCGTCTGGGATATCATTCTGTGATTTTGGCATCACAGATATGACCAACAGAACTGCGGAAGTGTCTCAGGTAAAAATCTGGCAATCTTCTTCCGCCAAGAAATAAAGTGACGGGCTTTTTGTTTAATTTAGAAATATCTTTTTATGCACAATTCCTTGGTCAATTCATATTATGACCTTCAGTTATGATTAATTAAGAATGAGGCATTATGGTTGGTGTCTTTGACTGTGGAGTTCAGAATATAGGTATTGTAGGAATTGATGAGGAAAAATCATATGGGTTTATAATGTGTTGTAGGGAGATGATGGTGCTCCTCTTCCTCCTCCTCAGCCTGGGCCACCAAATCATCTTACTTCTCATGGTGGCAATACTGTAATTTTGTCATTTGCAATGATGGTTTTCTTGTTTGATTTTGTATTCATGGACTATTATCTCTTTATTTCCAAGTTTGACTGTGGCATTCTCATTACGTTCTAGTTCAGTTTATCATCAGGTAGGACAGCTGGCCATTCAGTTGTTCTGAAGTATGCATCTGATCATACAAAAGTTTTGTACAATAACTCTTAGAGCATTATATTTATAGTTTAGCATATCCCGATCGGGCTTACTCAGACTCAGACGATAAAAGGCATGCAATTTAACTGTTTTGAATTAAATGCCTTTTTTAATGTGTTCATACGTGAATTATTTCCTTTCATGGAGTTAGCTGCATGATCTTGTGGTATCTCACTTACCAGTCAGATTGATTCCCTGAATTTTCATGTCTTGCAGGTAATCAAAAGTGGGCCACTTTTTATATCTTCCAAAGGTGTGATTTTCTCTGCTAGTTTACATATGTGTTTCTATGGAACTATAAATTTATCTTTTTGCTTTTCATGGAAATGTAAAGAGCCATGCAGTGAGCAGAAATGCATATAACATTAGACAACTAACTAAAACCAGAATGTGAAGCAACACTGTAATGCATAATCTTTGAAGTTCATTAAAAGGAAAAAGGCTCTGATTTGAATCAATGTTAGATGAATGGGATTTAGGGAATCTTATAAGCTACATTGTCTTAATTACAATCTCTTTGCTTATACTGCTTCATCTAATTCTTCATAGACTTTGCAGTGTGTATTTCATTAGATATAACATTCAAATGCAAAGCTAGAATCTTGCCCTTGGCAGAATGAGTTTGGATTTTTTGAATTCATTATTTAACGCAATATTTTTGTTGTTGTTGTTTATTTAATGGAATAATATGTATTTTTTGATGTCCAGGAATTGGTTGGACATCTTGGAAGAAAAGGTGGTTTGTCTTAACATACAATTCACTGGTTTTCTTCAGAAGTGATCCTGTAAGTAGTTGTGTTTTAGAATTTGGTTGTCCTTTTTCATGTCTGTGGATCTCATTCAACTGGATTTCCCTGTATCTTTGAAACATTCGACCAATGTTTTGACCACCCCATTCCCCCCTCCCCCCTAAAAAGGCAGTGAAAAACAGCAAGTACCTTATTAATTGAACGAATCCCTTTGTGACAAACATCGTGAAAGTTTATTCATTTTAACTTTAACTTGCAACGAAGTATTGGCTTCTGATTACATTGATTTTTTCATTAGTGTTCCTTAAGAAGTGAAAATATATTTGTGGCAGAAATGTTACATCCTGTTTTTCTAGTTTTGTGTACTTTAGGAAACAGACAGCTAATTGAGGATGGGAGTAACTTCATCCCTAGTCAATAGTTTTCCCTATAAATAAATAAACCTAATCTATTTCTCATCATGAGCTCTTTAGCAGCCAGAATCTTTTTGAATTGTGTTGCAAAGTAGAAAGAAAATGTCTTTAATTGTCCTTGTATGATTAAGCATAATAAAAGGATCTAGATGTTGATGTTGATTTATGACAAGAATATTGAATTGACTGGTATTTTTTACTTATTTATTTTTATTAGGAATTTGAATCAGCAAATATAATTTTAATTACCATATATTAATCTGGTTTCAACTAGAGAAATCAATATTGTGATGGGGCTTAGGCATGCAAGGCAGCCTATTTTTTTGTTTCCCCTATAATGATGGAGAATGATATACAGGACCTTCAATTTCTGCATTGATAATGGCTTGTCCATATACACTGTATTTGTTTCCATAGGTTATCTAGGTTAGGGATGTATGCAGCCCTAACATGTATACCTGGTTTCTATTGTGTGTGAAGTTGAACTTGTACAAGGATCATTCATGGGTGCTTTTCTTTGTTGCGGTATCCTTCCTTTTGTTTTTTACTGCTTTATCGTTAAATATATTTTCTATTTTTCAGGGTGCTGTTCCTCAAAAGGGGAATGAAGTGAATTTAACCATTGGTGGCATTGATCTCAACAATTCAGGCAGTTTGGCTTGTTTTTCTGAACTAAACACTATTAGCATTGTAGTTGCATTCATGAGGTTGTTATACTGGTATTTTTGAAGTTTATTGACCTCTTGCAACTTACTTTGTCAAATTTTCTAGCGTTGTTGTCAAAGCTGATAAGAAACTTTTGACTGTGGCTTTTCCCGATGGTCGTGATGGGAGAGGTTTCACACTTAAGTGCTTCGTTATTATTCTTTATTCTTTTTTTTCTTCAACTAATATTCTTCAGCAAATGTCTTTTTACCTTGACAAGTTTAGGATTTTAATTTTGTTGTGTTGCATCTGATAATGGTTGCCTCAGCTTTTTTACCCTAGATTTATACATTCTATCTGTATTAATTATTGCATTTGTCAACTCTAATACGTGTGAAATGCTAAAGTTAAAACATATTGAGATGAATATAGATTAAAAGAATGAGAACAAGCATAATATTCTCTGTGGTAACCTATGATTTTATATGTTGATGTTGCAGGCTGAAACTACAGAGGATTTATTTGAGTGGAAGACTGCACTTGAGAATGCTTTGGCACAAGCACCAAATGTTGCTAATGTGGCAGGGCAAAATGGTATCTTCAGGAATGATCAGACTGATTCAATTGATATTTCTTTGGACCAGTGTATGCTCTTGTTATAGTTATACTTTATTTTTATATGACTTCATGGCTCAAACCTCCTTGTGTGTACATTATGATGTTGCACACAATCTATGTAAATGTTAAAACAAAAAAAATTTTAGCATGCAGATATTTGTTTGAAAAGCTAATATGAAGTTGTTAGTTTTTTGATTTATTATTGATATTGTTGAAAATATAAGATTAGTTTTCTATTTATATTTAATTTCCTATTATTGTCTTGTTTCTTATTATTAGGTTTAGAATTACAGATAAGTTCATGGCCCATAGTTTCCTATATAAATAAGAACTAGTGGTAAGAGTCTTGTGTGCACTTTTAGTATTCCAATACAATACTATAAGAATTTTTCTCTCTTTTTCCTCTTAATTTCATACATGGTATTAGAGATTGGTGAGAGAAAAACCTAGCCACTGCTAAAGAAAACTCTCACTACTGTGGTGCCCAACCTTATTTGTGGCCTTCTCTCTCTTTTCTGCTTTGTCTCTCTCCTCTGTGGCATTTTCTATCTCATAGCTGTCAATGTAAAAGCTAAAACACCACTTTTTGGTCACCATTTGCTAGATTTGACACTACCATTGTATTTGCCGACATCAGACCATCCAATCACTGCTGCTGTGTTGTTGCCAACAATGCTATGCCCCGCCATGCGTTAGTGATTGGAATCTGCAGCCTACCACGCCTTTTTATCCTTATCTCCTTTTTTGGTGCTCCATTCATCTCACTACCAACACCTTTGGATTCCTCTCCCTAAGATCGGCCTATTCTCGGTAACTTGCTGTTGTCCTCCACTACTACACGCAGGTGACCGAAAACTGCTTTCTTTTGGTTTTTCACCTTAATCTCTCTCTTTGGTGCTTTTATTGCGGCGCTGCCATCATTGTTAGGTTTGTCTTCCTTAGACTATCTAGATATTGGTGTTATTGCAGTTAGCTGTCGCTAGCCACCATTGACCATTGTCAAAGCTCTAGTGAGCCCTTGCTGCTTCGTTGCCGATGCATCATGCCTTTGAGACACCTCAAAACCTATCTTCATTGGTTTATCTCAGATCCAATATCCCGGTTTCTAATCTAATACTTCCTACCTCCAGATTGATACTCTTGACCTCTAATCTGATTCTCTTGACTTTGGATTTTATACTTTTGGCCTCCTATTTGATATTCTTGGTGTCTCAATTTATCCCGGCCTCAAATATATGCATTGGTCTGAACTCAAATATGGATTCTCAAACTCAATTTTTTTTTTGTTTTTTTTACTTAGATATGGTATGTCAGAACTCAAATTTGATATTTCCGATTGTTGTTTTGAGACACCAAGACTTTATAGGCTATTCTTGAAAGATCATTGATGCACGTGCCGCTTATTACCTCCATTATCGGCGTGTGCTGCCATAGTTGTTCTAGACTATTTGATGTCTTTTTTATGTGTTTTTCACTTTTATTTCGACATAACATGCTTGAGCATCTATTATATATGCTCTAACTTGAGGGGACGTATTGAAAATATAGGATTAGTTTCCTATTTATGTTTAATTTCCTATTATTGTTTTATTTCTTATTATTAGGTTTAGGGTTATCGACAAGCCTATGGCCCGTAGTCTCCTATATAAATAGGACCTAGTGGTATAAGTCTTGTACACATTTTCTGTATTCCAATATAATACCATAAAGGTTTTTCTCTCTCTTTCCTCTCAATTTCTCATAGATATTAACATTTGTGGAGCTCGCATATCCATTTACTTCATAGCACTTGGCTGTTGTAATGATTCTTGAATCTTCCAGGTTTCCTTCAAACTTTGTAGGCATTTGTTTGTCTCTTCTGTATGTTTCTGTTATTTCTTCCCTACGTTAAGATTTTGTCTTTAACATATTGAATCTTTTTGTATAATTTTCCCCTGACTTCCCTATATAACGTTTGCCTAGTATTTTAGTAGTGAAATTTTCTTTGATGATGTTTCTTCTTAATGCTGTAAACATTCTATAACTTATTTGCTTTTATTTTATATTATTTTTTGGACTTCTTCTATAGTGAAGGATAGAGAACCAGTGAAGTCTACAGTCATTGGCCAGCCAATATTACTTGCTCTGGAAGATGTTGATGGATCTCCATCTTTTTTGGAGAAAGCCCTTAGGTTCATAGAAGAGCATGGTGGGTTTCCTTTTAAAAAAATTGTGATTATTGTGCTTGTTATTACTTTATTGCATTCCCAAAGTATTCATACATTCTTCGCAATTTACCAAAAATATGAATTAAACCATATTAGTGAATGCAACTGCTTTTTAGTGCATGTATATACATTTGATATTATGATAAAGTTTATGATTCTTCTACTATATCTATTACTATCTCACATCATAGATCTTTTTTTAATGCATGCATGATGCATCATAACTCATGAGTGTCATTTCATTTTGACTGCACAGCTGTTCCACTGCTGATGGATGTATTTCAACCACGGCTTTGTTGCTTTATTGTGTACAGAAGCTTCATCACATGCATATCAGTGCATTTGTGTTTTTTATTAAAAAAGAAAGGAAAAGCATAAAGTTAAAGTAGTTTTATTAATGAAAAGAAGAACTCCTAAGCTTTATGGCGGCTTGCATGAATTATACACGTTACGTGTCTATTTATGTCCATTGACTAAGCAGTAGCTTGGCATGTATTTGACTTCCTTTGTAGCTTGGTCAAAGGAAAAGATAAGCTTTTTGAAGAATAATCATCATGAGTTTGTCGCCTTTGAAGCTATGAAGCATCAAAACTTCATTTGGGCAACGTACTCGTTCCCATTTCAGATATAAAACTTGCATCAGGGTTACATGGTATTTTTATTATAAAATTGATGTACTGATATACCTACATCGGATACATACCCATATCTGTGCAACATGGCTTTTAAGTCTTTTCTTAGGATTTTGTTTTTTTTTGGGGGGGTGGGGGGAATGTGGGTGGGTAGATGGATCAGAAAATATTTATTAGTTGATTGTGATTAATGCTGAGTCTTTAGGACCCTTCTGGCATCATTGACATGCAACGTAATTTGTTTGTTATGATTCTAATCAATATTACAAAGCAGGAGTCAAAGTTGAAGGAATCCTGCGACAAGCAGCTGATGTTGAACATGTTGAATGTCGAGTTCGAGAATATGAACAAGGTTAGCTGTTTTTCTCATGGTTAATGTTTTGATTTGCATATTTCTGTCTACATAGTTTAGCTTCAGCTTGGGTCCAATGTATTGTGTGCTGACGGCTATTCACTCATGTTAAATTATTAAGAGATCTTATCATTTTTCAGGCTTTGCCAACATAATTCCTTCTCAAATATGTCAATTAGTAGATTATTATTCTATTCACTGGAATTTCGATAAATCTGCATTTGTATGATTGGCAAGCAAGGTCCCTTTTTTGTGCACAGAATAAAATGGGTGAAGAAAATGATTTCTGGTGTCCAGCAAGAGATATTTTTTCCATTTATTTTTTCTTCCAAATGGCTCATCAGATCTAATGTGTTTTGGTATGCTATATGGATGCAGGGAGAGTTGAGTTTTCCGCAGAGGAGGATGCACATGTTATTGGTGATTGTGTTAAGGTGTCTAAATGATAAACTAAAGCCTGATTCCTTGATATAACTAAAATATTGAAAGCTATAATTTCTTATTTTAATAAATTTCCAGCATGTACTAGGGAATTGCCATCATCTCCAGTCCCTGCATCTTGCTGCAAGGCACTGTTAGAAGCATGCAGTATGTGTACTTTAAGTTTTAACATATTTATCCTTTTTCTATAATTATCATCAAGTCATCCAAGAGTTATATTGCATTATATGCTATATTATAAACACGAAATGTATTTACAACACCAACATGCATTATAAACAACTATTGTCCAAGAGGATGTGAGAAATCACCAAATGAGTATTGTCTTTATTTGTTTATGGAGTCCAGTTGTAGTTAATCATCTGATTTTTTGAGAAATAATAAATAATATCCTTCTTCACAAATCGGTATGTATCAGCAGCCAGATAATTGATGCTCTCACACCATTTATAGGGTTCCAAAATTAATAGGATAATAGGATAGCAGAACTTCATTGTTATACATATATGAATTCTGTCATTTTAAAGTTGATTGAACAAATGCTTAAGTTTAATTTTTATTTTAATCTCCCAAATACACTTTCTTTTGAATAGAGTTTAGATCATTAAAAACTCATTCTCAGATGCTAGTGTCAAATTCACTTAATTTTTTATTTTATTTAAGAAAAGAGATAGAATAGAGGGGTTTTAGAACTTCAATTACTCACCCACTGTTCATAACTTCCTAGACAGGAGGATAGACTTATATAATGGAAAGAGACCAAACATCAAACCCAAGTTTTGGCATATCAGCATAGAAGATGCTAATTTCTTTAGCCAGGATTGTAACTGAACAATCCAAGAGGCAGAGCGTTTCAGTCTGTTCAAGAAGACATAGGAACTAGTTCCACTTATGATGGAATGGGTTTTAATGAAAGTTTTAGAACATATGTGAGTATGGAAAGATAGAAGTTTAACTGCAAGTTCTAGAATCTAGATATTATTGAACATCTAGCTGACAAGGAACAATGATGTGATTTATGGGTTGGCCTTTTACGTCCCATGCAAGCTAAACCATATAAGAAGAGGGTAAAAATTTTTCCAAGCTTGCTCTTATTTTCTGAAAGGATTTAAAATAATCCATAGCCTGACTAGCTGTAGTAGACACTGCTTCTCAGAACTCTTGCAGTGTTTCTGATCATTAATTGGTATGACAAAGCATATAACACAAAAGATAGGCCAATTAAACTACTCCTTGCCAATAGAGAAATAGTTGATAAATACATGAACTACTTTCAACCCCCTTTCCCCAGCCTCACAACCATAAATTCCAAATTTATGTTTTGTATGCTTCTTTTTCCTGTCTAATCCAGGTTTGTGTTTAATGCTGCTAATGCATAGGTTACCACATGTCCTAGCTGTAGATACTTTATCATTTTGGTATTCATCCATCTTAGTATTCACACTTTATCTTTGTTGAGTAAGTATGACTGGTTTTCTGAATAAGTTGTCGGTCAAACTCCTATTATTCTGGTTAATATCCTTGAGCATCATAAATAAAATGTTCAGTTTTTAACTTTCACAAGATAAATATTATAATAGAAGGAACATAACACAGCAAGTGGACAGACTGAAGAACTAAACTCGCTAGTTGCTTCATTTGAAATTTCGGTCCTGAACAATTTGGTGAAATTGAATTAAGTGATTAGGTTTCAATAGCTTAAATTGTTTCATCAAATCCTGCCCAAAGAATTTGACATGGCAGATAGCTTTTAAATGCTATTGAAATAAAAAAAGGATGGATCTAGTTCTGTTTTAAATTGAAAGTGCTGAAAAAGTTAAGGGCAGGCTGCAGTGTCCATACTCAAAAAATGTTAATATCGTATAATTTGTCAGAAAAATTAATATGAATAAAGGGGATGCTGAAAAATGTATATGCTGCAAAAGGCATAACAGTTCTGATTGAACACTGGGACATTTTGTTTCTAAAACCTACATTTGCATGTTCCAGATATCTTTTTCTTTTCAATTTTTCTGTGGATTTCTTTTGAAGTTTGATATTTCTTTTCATCATTGGAAAATGGTACAATAATTAGGAACAGAACAAGCTAGTAGGGCATCTGCTATGCGTGCAGCAATATGCGATACTTTTCCTGAACCAAATCGTCATTTATTACAAAGGTATTGAATTTATTACTCTTCCTTTTCTAGTTTCCTTTCTTTGGGCTAACATATGTGAATGACTTTGAACCATATCTTTGTTATCTTAGCCAATGTTCTTCAGTGTTTAAGAATACTTTTTTTGCTTAATTTGGTTACATATTATATGTTATTAACTTGAGTTAATCTTTTTTGTTTCCAAAACAACTACTTCATCACTCATAATACACAAAGCCAAATATTTTTTATAGGTTTGTGTGTTCGATACATATAGTAGTTAGAAGATGATATGTGTTTAGGGACTATCTTGAAGTCATGATATATTAGGGAGAATCTATAAACTTGAACCTTCATTCAAGCGAATGAAGCACTCCTGAAAACTTAAACATGTAGGAGACAAGCCTGCTCAAGAAATTAAAGCTTAATGCAACACTACTACTACTACTAATACTACTATAGATGATGGACCTTACACCTGGTATGCTATGTGTGCTTTTATTTATACCGTGCAAGTGAACCACAACATTAAAAAGAAGTGAGACATTTTTTTTATAATGATTATAAACAAGTCTTTTCCTTTGCTGGCTGGGTAACACTGATATGAGGATTATTGAGACTCAGATAAGTAACTTTTATAAATTTATATGTGAGACTGCATTGAATTTTTAATCACCATGAGAGATTCAGATCCCAGGAAATGGGCTTAATCATGTTTTAGAACTTTAACACATTAAAAGCTGGATCGTAAATTCAGTTTTAGATTTAAATGAAAGCTGGAGGGTGTTCTTATGACTAAATAATGATAAATTATTTGGTTATTAATTGATCTGTATGGGGTATGCATATTTAATTTTAATGGTAATGCCTCTATTGTCTAACTCGTGAATAATGGAAAAACATTGAGTATATTCCATGAGATATGAGTAAAGTTCAGTTGTTACACATATGGTTACACAGTTTGCTAAAGGAAATAGATCTATGCTTTATCATCTGCATCTTTGTTCTTTATTTTTTGATTGCTGTATACCTTTTCATTCCTAAGTCCAATTGTTTTGTCATATAATCTATTTATTTTCACCTATGTTCAGAATACTCTCGATGATGCAAATTGTGGCTTCCCACAAAGCTGTAAACAGAATGAGCTCCTCAGCTGTGGCAGCTTGCATGGCACCCTTACTTCTTCGTCCCCTTCTAGCTGGAGAGTGTGAGATTGAAAATGATTTTGATGTGGGTGGTGATGGTTCTGTTCAACTTCTACAAGCTGCTGCTGCAACAAACCATGCTCAAGCAATATGTATAACTTTGTTAGAAGAATATGATAGCATTTTCAGGGTAAGTTTAATTTTATTTCATCTTGGTTTTTACATGGCTTCCATTTATAACATATGCATGAATGCAGACATACATCTTTTTTGGCAGTCTTGAGTTATAGATGTTTTCTGTCATTATGTTGATTCATATTTGTCCATGTTGCTACCCTTTTCTTCTTTTAATTAGTCACAGGGAGCCCATTGCCTTGCCTTATTGGTTATGATTTTATATTTCATGTTAGAGTACATAGTCAATTGTTTATGAAGTATACTGTTTGTATTTTGAACAGTTTTTTCACATTTTGGAAGTATTGATCAAGCGCTTCTTTTGATGAAGATGCTACTACTTATATCAGTGGAGACTTAAACAGTGAAGTATGATTGGTCAACCCAATCTCCCCCAGCCCCCTTTCTTTTCCAGTCTCCCACCCCAAAATGGCCCTTTCAAATGAAAAACAGCTGCAACAGGGTTAAAGTCAGTGTAGACTCTTCACTCTTTTAAATGTTTAAAAATTCATAAACAGGGTGACTCTCTTTGAATAAAACACTTGCTTCCTTCTCTGATTATGTTGAATTCTTAAGTTATTTGTGCTTTGGCAGGAAGGTGTTGTGTCACCTGATCTATACACTGACTCAGAAGAGAGTGGAAGTGAGAATGAGGAGGCCACTGATGATGACGAGTACTATGATGATGACGATGATGATTATGATGAAGAATACGATGAATCAGTACAGAAATCTGATGTGGATGCAGAAGATGATCTTGCTAGTGAAAGCTGCAGTGAGACTGGCAAAGACTTTAGGGGCAATGATATGTATGACAATAAGGTTTCGCCTTTTTCATTTATTTCATTATAATGTGAAGGAAATTATAGCAAATTAGTTTGAAGTTATGAACATCTATTTCATTGCTTAAGACTAAGTTAAGGAAAAGAAAGTTCATATCTACTCTCACGGACCCATTAACCATTCAGTTGATTAAGTTAGTTTTGAAGTGGGTGATTGGTTAAGCATATGTGAATTAAAAATAACCAAACGGGTCCTTGTGAGTAAAAAAACATTCTCAGTAGGCCCTCCTTCAATTTTCCCAAGCCAGTAAATCATGTGAGCCAACTGATCAGGCTGAGTTTGTTGAATCTGCACTGGAAAATTTTGTTCAAGCACAAGAAAAGAGGAAGAGCAAGTACCAACCTCCACATATATGGTACAGATGAAGCACAAGAAAAGTATAAAAGAAATACTAAAAGATCTATCTATCATGAAGAAGAAATATTTGGTCATCTTTATGTTGAATGTGATTGCTTAAATCATGATCTTACCCTAAAACCTTATAGCCTTTTCTTCTCTAAGTGTTCTCTACCCGTCTTCAAGTGACCTTTGTTCTTATTTTGTCCTTTTATTGTTGTCAGGCAAGTGAGCAAGCCCTGAAAACTCTTGATTCCTAACTGACATATGTGGGTATTGTTGGAATGTGCTTAGTATATTTCCCAACTATTTTAGTTTCCAATTTACCCTTTGTCAAACCCTTGAACTATACCTTAATTTTTATTTATGAAACTCGTATTGTTTTTGTGTTTTACTAAATATATAGAATCTGATGTTCAAATAAATTTACAGATCATTCACTTTTTCCACCAACTGAAACTAGTGACATGAGAAGCTACAACCCCTGCATTTTCACCTAGCTTTGGTGTTAGATAAAAAACCATTTTATTTTGGATATAACTCGTAGTATATATGGTTTTCTAAAATGGCTATCCACAATTTGATAGCGACTTTTTCTTTTGGGGAAAAACAGTGGAAGTAGCTATCTTTCCTGGAGTGTGGGACATGGGAGGAGAGAAAAATGTGAGATTACCCTAATTATACTCGTTTATAATGTACAGGACTATGAAGATTCTAGCCCAGGTTCTAAATCCTCATGTCTGAGTGAAGATCTTAAAGTTGATCAGATGTTATCTTCAAATGTACATGAAGTCCCCCTGCCTCAGCATGGAGATGGCAGTGCAACTAAGACTGCTTGTGCAGATCAGTCCAATGACCCTGCTGAAATAGATGGAGATGCTGCAGACCAAAGTGCAATGCATGCATGTATCAAAAAATTTACAACTATATCCAATGGCCCAACTCCTAATTCCCGGCCCCCCACCATGTGGGGGCGTACCTCTGTGAGTAAATCTTTTCACAATTGATTGTTTCTTTTAAATATTGGCCTTTATGTGTATCTCACATGCCCAAAGTTGGATAAAGCCTCCACAATTGACATTTAGTTCCTTACCTTGTGATGAGCCTATTTATGTTGACTAAATGCAAAAATTCCCAGTTATTATATATTCTTTTTTAATTTGTGCAGGCAAGGAAGAACCTTTCTATGGAATCCATTGACTGCCCTGTTGAAGATGAGTAAGTAGTTGACATTTATCAACTGTGTTAATATTTTTTCTTATTAATATCTTGTGTTTTCCAATGGTGCTTTGTATTGCTTGAAATTCTCATCCTAGTTAATATTCACACTTCATTTAGCTTTTGTTTTTGTGATTGATTGAAGCATGATGTCATTGAGAGATAAACTGCAGGCCTATCTTGTTATGTGCTGCTTAAATTGTCTATGTCCGTGCATGAGAGACGAGTCTTAGAGGATGTGCTTATATAGATAACATGTATTATAAATACCCTGAACATCCATGAAACAAATTTAAAGCTACTTAATAAAATAATTTAAAACAGAATATGTGCAATGGGTGATGAAAATATTTAGTGCTCCAGTCAGTCTTCCAGAAGTACTATATATAATTTTATGATTGCTTCTGTTGCTAGTAAAGTAGTGTTACCTGCTTATTCTTCCAAAGTTTTAGAAATGGTAGGTTCAAAAACTTTAAAATTTCTTTCTTATTTTACTAAGTAACAGTGACCAGGGAGAGATAAATTGCCTTTCCTTGCCTACACTACCTCCTCCTGAGCATTCAAGCCATTTGGCCAGAGCAATTTCATCCATTATTTTAACTTGGTAGTCTATCTTTCTGTAGAGCAGCATTTCCTAAAATTTATTATTATTTTTTTAGAAGCTTACAATCACTTGTTTATGATTTCAGAGAACATGTTTCTTTATTCTTGTAACATTGACAATAACCTAAGACCTCTTCTCAAATCCCCAATCACTTAAGCTAAGCCCAGGTGGCTTAGAGCACGTGTATGTAACTAGTTGTTAAAATTATGCCCTTGTCACGTAACTTGTGATTTGCTGTGGAGAAAAGTGCACTTGACTCTTCCGAGTTTGTTCATTTCTTTTTATCCACTAATTTATGTGTCTGACCATGCATAGAGCTGAAATTGAGAGGCTTGAAGCCGCTAAGACAGATTTGCAAAATCAAATTGCAGAAGAGGTAGATATTTGATTTGTTTTTGTTTAACCTTGTTTATATGTGTTTTAGAATTTCTATGAAGATAATTCTCCACTTTCTGTTTTTATTTCTGCTTGTAGGTTAAAGGGAATGCAAAGCTTCAGTTTGATTTGGAAGAGTGAAAGAAAGCGTTACTTGAGCGCCGTCTGGCTCTTGAACAAGATGTATGTTCATTATGAGAGAGTTTCCTGCTTTCCCTCCTGTATCTTGCTTTATTTAGAAAATAAGTTTCAGTTAGCTAAAATTTTTCTCTACAGGTGGCTAGACTACAAGAACAGTTGCGAAAGGAGAGGTATTTTGATGGACAGGTTAGTTTTTTTCACTTTTAAGTGGTTATTTTAATGTGCTTTGATCATGCGCTGAGTTCTTAATTGGCAAACCTGCTAAAGACCAAGGCAGGTCTTGAGGAATTGGCTTTAGTAGAAGCAGATCTCACCAAATTAGAGCAGAAGGTTGATGATCTGACAGTGTGGCTTAATCTACAGTGCAAACAACCCCAGCAGGCATCAAATTTTGAAACAAATTTGTATCTTCTTTATTACTTATGATCTTGTTACTGCATGTCGTCTTATTTTAGCAATCTCTGGCTCCTGATTGCTTCAATTTTCATGAAAAAATTTCTACTTTGTTTGATTGGTTTTTTGGCCCTTAAAAAATAGATTGCGAAAGTGATGTAGCACAACTATGGGAAATCATTAATCCCTCAAAACAACAGAGACTCAGCTAAAAAATACTCATTCATCAAAGTCAAAAGCGCTGAGGAAATACAAAGGCTCTACCTAGAGAGCTAAACAGCCCTGGAGCTGAACAGTCGCAACTAAACATGAAACTAGCTAAAAAATAGGATAGGGATAATAATAATAATAAACTGGGATAGGGATATTGTAACCAAACTAGGAATAAAATCCCTAATTCCTAAATAATTATTACATGATGAATGCTAATATGAAACATAAAGGATAACACAATAATCAGCTTCTTATTTTGCATCAGATAGGCTCAGGGATATGGGGCTCAAAGGAGAGTTGGTTCATGGGAGTGAGCTCAACAGGCCTGTTACTGATGTGCAGCTTGCCACGTGGAGAGTGTATGTTAGGCAGGGGAAACGCAGGGCCCAGGAGGAGAGTGAGCAGGCAGTTTGTTAGGGAATTCTGTTACTTTGTTGCAAACTCGCTGAGTAGGAGAGAGAGGGTAGGGATCAGTCACATTGTTTTTTTTTTTTTTTTTGTGGGATTAGGAATTGATGGTCTGGGTAGGAGGATTCTTCCTCTGGACTCTGGTGAAGGTTCTGGTTTTTTTTTTTCCTTTTTTCTAATACTGTAATTGAGAAGCTTCTTGTTCTTTAAGAGAATTCTCCTCCTAATACTACTTGAATAATATAATTACAGTGAGTTTTTCCTCTTGAATCCTATCAGATTGTATGTTGAGTGGTTGTTTTTTCATTTTATATTTTTGCTTGGTTGTTTCCATCTCCATTTCCGTTATATAAAATTGAAATTTACTTTCTTCATGGCGGATCTCTTTGATAGGAAAAATAAGCCAGATACTGAAGTTACAGGCACTTCAGAATTTGACAGGCCAAGAAGTAAGGTAATTCTAAGATGTCATTTAAGAATTTGTTCAGTATTCTCTGCCATATGTACAAATATCATGATCAATAAAATGTCTGAAGATCTTGGAATTTACCTGGATGGAACTGATGAATTCTTCTAAATCTGGTTATCTGGTATATCTCTCCTTTATCAATTGTTAATGGCTATTTTAGAACCAAAAAAGAAAGTCATTATTCCCAACGTCTAGGAGAGTTAGAGGAGATTTTTTTTTTGGGAGTGGGGGGGGGGGGGGGAGGGGGGGAAGAAGGGGCTTCAAAACAAGGAAAAAAAAATGAACTGTTGAAGGATTTGATGATTCCATGTGTACCAATTGAGAAACCATGCTACCACTATAATAATTATTTTCAAGTCAAACTGATTAAATCATTAGGTATAGTCATCTCAATAAATTGTAGATTCTACCCTTTTGTTATTTTGGTCCAGCTACTTTGGTTAGTAGACAACAGTTGGGGACTCTAGTTTTTTATGGAGCAAAGTATGTTCTGAAAGTAGGGTATGTCCTACTTAATAATAGCTTTGAAAATAGTTTCTTCTATTTCTCCCTAATGCAGTGAATGCAACAGCTGACATTGACTTATAGTCTTGTTGGTGTGCCCTCTCTTTAAAAACAACCGTGGGTCAAACACAATTGGGTATATGAGTGAACGTTTCAAAATAAAGACTAAATCATATTTATTAGAAACAAAAAAGCTCAAGTCTTAAGTATCTAAATTATACTACTGTATAAAACTAATGTCAGTCATGGTCACTCCAATGAAAACTAGGATTAAAATTTTACAAAATAGCATAGATGCACCTAAGTTGATAGTCAGTTAAGATCACCTAATTTGTTAACTGTCTAACACTCCCACATAACTTAAAACTATTATGTGTAAAATTTTATAATTGATGTCAACCCATTATCCCACTTCTACTTCTACAATTATTATTTTATGTTGTCCCATGCGTAAGTCAAGAGATGAAAAAAGATTTTAAAGAACTAAAAATTAATAATTAATAATAAATAAATAGAAAAAGAAGCGCATGCATGGATCCTGCTTTATAAAAATTTGAATTGTAAAGCATCATCTGGTTATCTGTAAGAATCCTTTATAACATGAATTCTTTTTTTTCCCCTGAAAGCTGCTGATAGTATTTTGTAATTTATATGTCATTTCTTGAAATATGGGTATTTGTTACAACAGAATACACATCTTGATGGAAAAGGAAATGAGAACGAGAGGAAGCTGGAATCAACACCTTTACCAAACAAACATGCACGTCAAAGTAGTTCTAGGAAATTCGGTAGAAGGGGTGAGGTTGGTTTCTTAAACTTGGCTATGAATTTATTTACATATCAACTTTCGCTTTAAATTATGCAATCAGCATTGTTAGTTTTTGATGTAAGGATAGAAGTTCCAGTACCAATACTCGATTGTTATCTTATGATGCCCCCTCCCCTACTTTCCCAACATCAAATGAAGGAAAAAGAAAAGCATCTTAGTTGCTCCTATCCATACCATTGCCTTCCTTGTTACATCATCATCTTTTTACCTTAAATTGCTTAGTAAATGAGGTCGTGGATGAGGAAATCAATTTACTATATGCAAGGCAGGAATTAACATATTTAGTAGGTGGCTAATTCTTAGGCTTATGACTAGCAATTGCTCTTCGCTTTGCAAGTAATATTTAATATTGCAAATTAATAGGGCTAGTTGGCCAGACTAACTTACTTTATTTAATACTTTCGCAGCAAGGAACAAATTCCACTACTTCTGCATTGACCAAACTGACGAACAGACTAAACTTTTTGAAGGAGCGCCGAAGTCAGATTGCAAATGAACTTCAGAATATGGATTAAGGTCGAGCTTCAGGTCACTCTGCACAGAATTTGGAAAAAGGAAAAGGATCTGAACTTCCCCAATCACTGTCATCCCCCGGAGGGTCTCGAGCACCAGAAATTAATTCTGTATCAAACCCAGAGAAAGGGAAAGCCTCGGATAGTTCCCAGTTACTCCAGATTCCAGATAAAGGTTCAGGCAAAGAAGGTCAATCAGTTAAAATTTCAGACAAATTGAGAAAATCAGATAGTCAGCCAGTCCATCACTCAGATAGATGGAACCATCAACCACACTTGGAAAGAGGAAGGTCAGAGGGCCATCATATTGGGGATAAAGGTCGATGATTTGAAGGCCAACCTTTTGTTATGGAGAGAACAGTTCCAGTTGGTTGAGGCCATTGCAATCATTCAGCGTAGCTCCTGTCCACGTGTGGCATTGCTTAACTCTTGAACAATGATTTGTGTGGTTCATGAAGATCATCCGTAAGAGAAGAAACCTTGTCTGATAAGGTTGGCATAAGGGCTTGTACCCGAAGTGATGCAAATGACCCATTTACCACAAAATGCAGGATGTAGCAGGCATCATAGTCCAACCATCCCCCATGACATAAGCTGAACTTTTTGTAACCTAACATGTAGATTTTGTCTGGCTCAGTGACGAGCATGTTGGTTTTGTAATTACATTACCTTTTTGGTAAATGCAATAATGTTGAGTTGCTTGGCCTAAGCTGGCAAAGGAACTTGAAGTTGAAGGTAGACTTGGTCCAAGTTCTTTGGATCTAGGAATTACGCCAGACTAAAGTTTGCAGCACGTAATCTCATGGTGCCTTTATGATAGCAAATTTGGGCATTCTTAAATTTTTACAAATAAAATTGTATTAAATTCTTTTATAGAAAAATTTAAATTTTTAAATTTATTAAACTTATAAACTTAAGTGTGAGATTTATTGATTAAATGGCCGGAAAATCATTTAGTATAAATTTAGTAACTCAAAAATTGTGGACCAAACTTTTTCGTCTGTTACAATTTTTTTAAAAAAAATCTATTGCAAAGAATTTAAAATATTAAATTTATAAAATTTTATAAATTAAATTATAAGATTTAACAAATAAACTCTTTTTAACACTTTTTGTGATAATTTTATAAAATGTATTAATGAAATACTTTCTTAATATAATATTGGCATGCTACATTTTTTAAGATGAAATTTGAAAGCATAAAGCAACCATACACTTCAACACATAACTTCATAAGAGAATTATTAGAACAACCACGGAAATCTTTTACATCTGAGGCCATAAAGAAAACTTTGCCTATAAATTATCGTAATATGGTTGTTGAAGGAAAGAAGAAATAAAATATGAAAGTGAAAAATAAATATATTGAACTACAACAAGTTTATACTTTTTTTAATTTAAGTTTATCTAAATAGTCAATAACAAAATATCATATATATTAATAATTATATGCAAGTCAAGTAATAGTTAACATTTAACATTAGATAAATGGAAAAGATATGTTTATATTATTTTGATACTTAAAAAGGGTGCATTTATATTATTCTAATAATTAAAAAAATATACTAATTAATTTTAAAATTAAAAATATATACTTATAAAGAACTTAAAGTTAAAAAAATATATATACATTTTTCTCTTAATAAAATTTAGTTAGTGAAAATAACTAGACTTTATATAGTATACTAATAAGAAGAAGAAAGTAACTCACATAGTGGGATTTTAGTTTTGCTAACATTTCATGTAATAAACTTAGAATGTTAGATTAGTTAAGTTTCATAATTTAATACATGTGATTCAATAAATAGTAAAAATTTTATAGAATTTTATTTATAAAAATAACATAAATATAATCAAAATGATAATTAATTTGACCGACTACCAACATTCTCAGAGCTGTCTTATAAAATATTTTTACAGCCCGATTTAGTATATTTTGTAAAATATGTTCCTATATTTTTGTTTGACAAAAGTCTGACTTTTGTACTTTTGTATGTGAGTTTTTCAATTAATTCAGTCTCAAAATGTAATTCTTAAGATTATAAACTTAATAATTTAAATTAATTTAAATAATACGTAAAAATAGATATACTAAAATTTGTAAGACTAATTGTTCCTGGTGTGCCTGACAGCAATGCCAAATAACAAAAAGTTCATAATAGCAATGTAAAATATAACTGAAATTTTCAAGTTTATTAGAAATCTCATTAGCAAAGGATTCAAATCCACGTTTTACATGTAACCAAAAAAAAAAATCCATGTTTTACATAAAATATTTCTGAAAGTGATCCTTTGACTTTTAAAATTCTCTAATTTTTGTAACTTTAAAAAAAAATAAAAAAATTATCCGTAATTATAAATTCTATTTTTTTCTCTTAATAATTTTTTTTAACTCGTTTTTTATTCCTTTCTCATGTATCTTACATGATAATGGAATAAACTGGTTTTACGAGCATATACTATTTATATTGTCTCATGGCTTAATGCAGATAAAATGGCTAATAGAAGATAAACATTGCAATGCTATGCCATTCTCAAATTAGTCCTGTAAATCTGTGTTAGCAAAGCCAGTAAAGGAAACACAGAAATACTTTATTCTGTCAAATTAAATAAATTTCTAGCAATATCGTGTGCAAAACGAGTGCAAATGTTCTGTAAAACTACAAATTCTTGTCACTAGTCCCACAAAACCAAACCGAATGCCACCCCAAACCTACGTGTCTAGCGATTTCAAAGGTACATGATGAATACGAGACATAGAATTTAAAGAGGAAGTCCTAAATTTTTGTGCCACCGATCAATGTTTTTCAAAACAAAATTAGACTCTTGTTAAGGCCTCTTGCCCCTCGTTTTCTCATATATAATCACTCCACACCCTCCTTGTGCTACCCACCCCACCAATTTGGTATCGCTCTTTAAACTTGATACCTATTAGGTGTTGCACCAAATCGAACAGCTCTCCGCTCCTCCATGCGTATTTGATCGATGAAGAAGGTGAGTGCTCTGTTTTCCCAAATGGGTCGCTAAAACAGGGTTTTTCAACATAACCTGAGGATTTGGCGCACGCCATCATCGATCTGGGTCGTAAAGCTAATAAATGGAGGTACAGCGGATGATGGAGCCGATATTATTGTGGTCAGTATTGCAAAGTAAACGCTTGACTCTTGTGGGTGGGAATCACACCGCCGCTAGATTTTCAACTCGCTAAGTTCTTCTTGTTCTCCATCTCCTTCTCCCTCTCCTTTCTTTTTCTCCTTCTATTACCTCTCTTCAAAATTCAAAAACTGTTCTTTCTCTGCCGCAAAAAAACCCAAAGCAATCATTTTTCAGACTGCATTTTTTTCTCCTCAATTCTTAACCGTCATACACACTTGTTAATATGGCGGTCGATATTGCAGCTAGCGCCAAATCAAAAGGCAGTAAGAAAAACAAGCAGTTACCTGGTAGCCCTATTGCTTTGTACCCAAAAGCCTACTTGATCACTCGGATTCCCAGTTCTAACATTTTCAAGCATATATGTTGCTTCCTGCTTTTGGCATTCACGGTGGCTACCTTCTTGTTCATTGAAAGAAACTCTTCTTCCAGATTGGCCCCGGCCACGTCGTCTATTTCTGCTGAGCTTATCTCTGATTCGATGAATCCAGATCAACTGTTATCAATTTTCTTCCGTGACCTTACCCACGAAGGAGTCATGAAGCAAACAGAGCATAAAACACTTTTCTTGAGCAACGGGTCCGAAGAAAACCTCGAAGGATCTCAAATTCTCACTGAGTACAACATGGAGCTCATTTCCTTGAGTGATTTGGAGAAACAGAGCTCCATACCCAATAATACAATTGACTTTATCTTCACATTTAACTTCCCCGCAGCTTCACAGTTCATTGACAGGACTCTGAAAACTGGTGGCGTCCTTGCTATTCTACTTAATGAAAACCCCTCTGCTCCGTTTTACAAGCCGGCAAATTACAAATTTGCCTATATGAGGAGGTTGGATTTGATTGCAGTGGCCCTGAAGAAAATAAGAATTGTTGAAGCAAAGTCAGTTTCGCAAAGAAAGCTATGTGGGTATGAATCAGAGGCCAAGAAAACTGCATTGCAGAAGCTCGAAGACGTGCTCTTGGAGCCACCACGATCAGCGTCAGGGAAGTCAAGAACATACCTGAAGCGCACCCGGTACCTACCTGATTTGATGGGCGATTCCCTTGAGAGCTACCCTCGCCGGCTTTTCATCGACGTGGGGTTGCCGGAGAAAGACGGAGGCAGCGGAACCAGTTGGTTTCCAATGCATTACCCGACAAGAAACAAGAATTTCGTGATTTATAAGATTGAGACTGTAACAGAGGAATCATCAGGGAAAGAGCCCCAAATTGGGATTTCAGATTGGCTGAGGAAAAATGTAAAGGACGAAGAGTACGTGGTCATGAAAGCAGAGGCTGAAGCCGTTGAAGAAATGGTGAAGAGCAAAGCAATAAGGTTAGTTGATGAGCTTTTCCTAGAATGCAAGCCACAGTTGGGGCATGGTGGTCGGAAGTTTGGAGATAACAGAAGCAGAAGGGCTTATTGGGAGTGCTTGGCATTGTATGGTAAATTAAGGGATGAAGGTGTGGCAGTGCACCAATGGTGGGGTTAGGCAGAGAAATTCTTTAATGGCAAGAGAGTTTGTAGATAAGGAGAAAGGCTTAGCAGTAAGAGAGAGTGGAGGTGGCTCTGTATTTCAAGCAGAGTTGCTCTGAACTCTGTTTTCTTTTTATTTTTCCTTTTTTTTTATTTTGTCGGTTGTGAGCTTACAAACTTTCTGGACAATCAGCGAGTTGCGATCTTATTCTGTTCGTGAAAGTTGTTGATGTATGGCAAAGGTTGAAGGAGGCAATGGAGTAATGATCAGGATCATTTGCTACAAAGGAGGCATGTGTTCCACGAGTGTTAAAGGGGTGAATATGTATGTGAAAAATGCGGAAAAAAATCAGATAATCGTATGGATTTATTTTATTTCAATATGTAAATATAGTTATATTCTTCTATCTATTTTGCAGTTTTTGAAGTCTTAATCTCAAATTACACTGTCATGTGTATCTCATCTCTATCAACTCTCATTAGGTATCAAAGGCAAGCTCAAGTGTCTAACTTATAAAATTTCAGACGGGAACTGAAGTCCCAAAATTGAGATTATGCGAATAAAATTTAAAGTTGTATTACAGGATAAAAGATAAAGGAAAAGTACAAAATGCTATTGTTTGTAAAATATGGTAAATTTAATAATTTAAATTTTATTAAATAATATTTTTATAATATTTAATTTGTGAGAATAGATAAATTAAAAAAATAATAAGAAAAAAAAAGAAAGGTAATACTATCATCGAAGAGATGGAAAGCAAAAGAGAAATTTAGTGTAATGCAAAGTACGTTCTATGTTCTACAATAGTGAATTATTTGTGTGTGTACCAATAAGTTGGTGATATGCCCAGAACAACCTCCTTCCATTAGACATTGATGCAGAAGTCTTGCTGATGACATACCTTCTAAACTAGAGGACCGGCCATTGTTGCCATTAGTAGCTTCAAGCCTTCAACTAAGAATTACCCCATTTTGTTTTTATTCTTCCAACTACTTTCTCTGCTGCTAAACAAGGTGATAAATGACATGCAGAAGTTAGATTTATATAGAGTTTAAGAAAACCCAGAGTTATTAGGATGTATGTATACACTTCATGCTTCAAGAATCATGATATGAGCAATGATTTTCGTGACTATTTCATATAGGAATGGCCAACAATCACGTATTGAGCTTCTTCCTTCATAAAGCAAACACAGGAATGTAAGGCATTGCACAACAAAGGTTATTTTCTTTGAGCTCTTCAAAATACAGTTAGGTTATGTGAACAAAAAGAACTGGGAAATTGAGATAACGTTGGGATACTAAGATGGCAAGTAGCAGCATCAGCAAGTTATCACCACAAAATTGTGATTGCTGCCGGCAGACGTAGTGAAAACTCAACATCCATAGTATATGCTCTTTCTTGAAATTTGAAATGCAGTTTTAATGATCTCAAATAGCTGTGATCACAGTTTCTTGGTTTGAGGTGGCGGGACAATTCACATTTGCACAAACACAAATCTCCTTATACGTAACTTGTTTTTGGTTTATGTGACTTCTCATACGTAATTCTACTGTCCATTAAGCGATTTTTCTGTTTTTCTTTTTGGCATAGAGTAAGAAAGTTTTGAGATGGACTGTGTTTTTGACGTTTGTTGACGTTTGCCAAAGCGAAGTTTTGGCATAGAAATAGAGGTAACTGGCACTGCTCACTGCTTGCACAGTTGCACTGCCGTTTCACGTCAAGGTTTTACTTACTCAACTCATTAATCATAATGCAGGAGTTATAAATTTCCAAAATTATCAAAGCCAAAAGTTAACCCACCAGATTTTCCAATATGTGTAGACTCCGAAAAATATTGAAGTAAAAAGCTTAAAGAATCAAAAGATCAATAGCTGCCGGCGCTGCAGCAACACCCTGTTGTTGCCTTGTACGTTTTCCCTTAAGATTCTTGGGTTTGAAAACAAAATTTTGTATGTATATTAAGTTGCCTGCATAGCTGCTTCTTGGTCGAAAAGAATTTTTTCATGCCAAAATGGGTACTGATTGTATGGAATTACAGTGTTTCTGAACTTCAACATCTTGCTGATCTATTACAATTTAGAAATTACATACCAAAACCTCGAAAGATTGTATGCATTATTTTTGCTTTTAGCCTCCCAATTTGAAATCTTCTTGACGCCATTGTACTGTATTTAAGATAATTACAGGAGCAAGTTTCCAAATAAGATCAGTTACTCACAATTAATAAGTCCTCAGATTTCATAAGACTACGACAAATAAAAACATCATGTTTGCTATTACATTTAATCATTAACCACTACAATGAACTGCTCCCCTTGTGGTCACAGCCGTAAAGATATTTTACTGAATATCTTCCATCACAACAAACACTTATTCACCACCTACCTTTTTCTTTCACATGACGACAGATGCAAAACAGAGAAAGTGCTAAAAAAAATCTAGTTACAGAGCTCACGAGCTATGCCAACCTTATCGTTTACAGTATCAAACAAAATCCTAAGGTTCTGCTGCTGCAAGTTGGCAATTACATTCAACACCGAGTTCACATTGTTGGGTGCTGCTGCCATGGCCAAACAAGCCAGTGACCCTGAACTGCTATGGATCAAACTGTTCTCCAATGGCAGTGTCAAGTCCAACCCAGTGAAATGCAATGTAACTGATGGTGCTAATGTCTCGTAGGTCTTGACAAAGCAGGTGTCGAATGCCCCCAAGCTCGAAAATGGGCCTTTTACTTGTTTCCTGAACTCGTCCCTGGTTGCGTTGTAAATGGGTTCCACGAATCGGGTTATCACCGTACCTGAATCGATGATGGTTCCAGCTCCTGTGGTGGGGTTAAACGCGAGGAGCTCACTGGGCAAGGGGACAAGAACCCGCCCCACGCTGACTCCGGTTAGGTTCACGTAGTACAGAGATGGCCGGTGCGGGTTACGCAAAAGTGGGGTGGTCCGGATACTCTTGGGCTGACCTACAGGTCCGAGTTTGAGTGACCCGGAGAAGTAGTAGGATTTGAAGCTGGGGAGGCAGTAGGAGAATACACCCGAGTAGAGTGACCCAGATTGGGAAAGCAACGACAAGGGTCCACGACCTAGACCCAATAAACCTTGAGCTGGAATTGACCCTCCAGAGATGGCGTTGATGCACCCAAAAGCGTAATTCGGGATGATATCGGTGGCCAATTTCAGTGAATCTTGCACGAGCGTGGCCGAGAATGAGGAATCTGCGTAGGATTGGTTGAACGAGCACGCTCCGGATCCGGTTGCGGGGCAGGAGAGTCCACGGACCATACTGCACTGGGGAACGGAGCAATCCAATGACCCGTAACTGGTGGAAGCTTTCGGGGAGAACGTGGTGGCGGAGCACCCGATGCAGCCGGAGCATGGGACCCATGCCTCATCACTGCTGGTGTCAAGGACCATGAACATGAGTTGAACCGGGGTACCCAGCTTGGCCCGGACCACATAGTTACCAATGTTGAAGGCCTGACCCGAAGCAATCGGGACTGAGGAGACGGACTTTTGGGCCACCAGGGTGGACAAGTACTTGACCCGTTCTGGGTCCTTGGAGGCCATGTTGATGACCGTGTTGACCCACGAGTCAGCCTTGGGTGGGTTGAAGGGTGAGCATTTGCCGTAGATAGGAATGACGGTGAGGTCCGAGTCGTCGGCTTTTGAAGCACAAGGATCAAAGGCGGTTGGGGTGGAAAGGCAGATTGCAGAGATAAGAACTAAAGATGCTATGAACTTAACGCCCATGGTTGAAATGGAAATGACTCAGTCGAAGCCAAGTCAAACTGGGTAAGAATTTAGTGGATGGAAGAAGAAAGGGAAGAAGAAGAAGCAAGGTGAGTGTGTGTGCATGGCGAGGCGAGAGTGCTGTGATATATACGAGACTTGGAGGTTGTGAAAAGACCTGATTATCACAACCTGATTAACCCTGAAATTATGGGGACGAATATGATGATGCAACCTGAGCTGGCTTCCACGTGGGCCAATGGAGATTGTATGGGAAAGTTGCAAATTAGCAGAACAGAACTGAAAGACAGTACAACGCAAGCGTACGAAAGAGGGAAGAGGGCGCATAAAATGATAAAATACAGAACGACGTAGCAAGCTAAGGGCATTTGCAGATTGGCGGCATGCAAATGGACTAGCTCTGGTTTTAGACAGTGTTGGAGTTCATTACAGCGGCGCTTACGGACAACTCCAGGATGTCGGTCGTTCTCTCATTAAGTTGCATCTCAAGGGCTCGTTCATTGATTGCACATTTGAGAGTTCAATTTGCGAGCTAATTGGTGATTAGCCGTTGGCTAGACCGCCCATATGACCTGATTTTAAAACTCTATTTGAACTTCACATAGCCTCTAATTGGTACTATCAATTTATTGAAATTACCAAGAAACATTATATATGTAAAGATTATTGGTTAAAATCTCCCTATTCTATATGTACTTTAAATTATTTTAAGATAAATTATATATATATCAAAAGTTGTGATTTTAATTTTTTTTAATTATAAAAAATTTATTGTTTAATTTTTATATTGAACAGAAATTAGTTTTACGTAAAAAAATAAAAATATATTATAAAATTAAAATTTACAACTCCCACAAACTGCTTTTAACAAAAAGCTTAACTAATGTAAGGAGAGCGAATACTTACTGCATCATGTAAGTTTTTGGTGAGTGTAAGTCCATGAAGTTGTTTTTTTTTTTTTTGGCACTTTGGGTGCTTTTAACTTGAAAGGTGAGATTAATCTCATATTAAATATAAAATTATAGAATAATTTTAATTTTTTCATCAAAAATAACTTTAAAATTAAACATAAAGCATATAATTTATTATAAAATAACATAAAATGTAATCAACTACAGCAGCGTTAACCACTTGTAGTTAAAACTATCTTCTTATTGGTTATATAGAGATAGATATATACACCTCGAGTAGGACTTAGGTGTCTGGTGTAGTCATTATCACTTAAGATCACTGAAATGATTCCAAGAGGAGGATAAGAATTGTGGAGAAGTTAGAAAGGAAGCCCCGCCATCGGTTTGCAGTGTGTGTTTCCGGGGATTAAAAATTGACAGCACGACATGTTTTGTCCGTACATGAGCGTTGCACGAGATGCGGTCGGTCACGGGCCTTCGAAGATTTTTGTTGCTCCATGCACATTTTAAGGGTCCCTCATTTCTGGTTATTTGTGCTGCAGTTCAGTGCTTCTGCAAGAGCCAGCTATTCATCAACATGCATATTAGTAATTAGATCTCCTGAATTAGCGTTCACTAACCCCACATTCTGAGCCAAATAATCATTTTTCTTCCTACAGATGTGGCCAAGAGATTTTAAATCTGAATTCTCCTATAATAATACCTAAATATCTCAACACCAAACTTAAATAATTATTTCTTTTCTTTTAAATTTTTTTAAAATATTCTTTCAATTAACTAAAAACTCAAATTTTTAAGAATCATCCAAACAGGCAGTCTTTTCTTAAATAAACTTTTTTTATACTCATATAATTATTTCTTAGAATATTGAATTACATCCAAGTCGGTGTATAGTTTTATTTCTCATTCTTCTTCCTTGGATCTCTTGCATTTTTTTTTTTTTAATCTTTCCTGCCAAGTTGTGAATAAAATTTCCGCTTTTTGTTGTCCTTTGATACCCTATATCATGCTTCCAATTTCCAGGAAATGGGTGTGAAGACTTAAAAGTTACAGGCAAAACTGGGTGGTGCTTATAGGAATCCAATAATGATTACTACCAGCTTCCATAGACGGGAGAAAGGAAAAGCCCACCCAAAGCCAAAAGGAGCTTGAGAGAACGATCATTCGGTGGCTAGTAAACATTAGCCCCTACCAGGGCCACCACACATTCACGAGTTCAAACTGCTCAATTCAATCAAACACTGATTGTCAGCTTATGCGGCATTGTTTCTAGCAGATTGCACCATCCATTCATCACATTTTCTGATATCTGAAGCGGATGAAAAAGAATAGGAACAAGTTCACAAGCAATTTCCTCGGGAATCTACGAAAAACAATCTGGCATTTTCATATAATTTTTTTTCTATGTTTTTCATGTTGACATGCTGCTTAATATGTGAATATCTTTAGAGTATTTAAATAAAATATATTAGTTTATTACCAGAATCTAAGATTTTTATAATTGGTTTGAAATTTCAAGTGGGATTTTCGAAAACACCCTGGATACTTCAGAAATTAATTTTAGATTTTGGTCTTATTAAATGTAAGAAATTCCAATAGAATCTTTCGTGCAATAAACAATAATTTAAGCATAATATAAATTTTTGTGATTGTTTGGTCTGTTACTGTTAAAGATACTTCTAAATTGCATGCACAGTTATTTGGGACAAATATGACTCCCTTGGCTTGCAATCTAAACATAGTAGGCATCTTTAGTGATACAAAAACACTCGCGTATTATTTTTAGATATTTTCTTTTAAAATGTTGAATTTAAATCTAAAATGTTAAGTATATATCAAATGACTTATTATTCTTCTATCACTAAAAAAAGATGACTCCCGTAATCACAACTCACTTTACTGCAGTGTTGGATTTTTTGTTTTTTAAAATTTTGGCACTAGTAATAATTGTAAGGCTGAAACAGAATTAACCTGGAAAATCAGAATTGACTGATGCTGGCAAGCAACACAAGGAACCAAACTGTGAGTTTGACCAGTACAAAGGTACTCTCAGAATAATACAAATAACGTACAATAATGTAAATGTTTTCCAAACGGTAAATATGATCACGTCTGGAGTAAAACTTCTCTTCAATCACTTGCAAAAACCATTCGAATGATAACAGCACAAATAGTTGAGAGGCACTCTTAGTTGCAACGAGTCCTCACAGATATGACACCAGAGTTGTCCGCAAAATGAGGAAACATAATAGTCACAGCTGCAGGATCTCGACTGGAATTGGCACAACACTAAGACAGAAGCACATGGCAGAGCTACAGCACAGGTCTAGCAAACTACATAAGTCCCGGGCATGGAAGAGCTTCTGACCAAATAAATTGCATAAGCAGGGACGCAAAAATAGCAACTGATAAGCACTTCACCTAAAGAACCCAAAAATGAAATCAGATCGTTATTTTCAAACCCCATCACTTATAGGTTGCAAGTGAAGGCACACATTCGACTGTAACAATAGAACTTCCAGAAAATATAGAGACAACTATCAGAAACATCTAAGGTACCAAGAAATACTTGAAATTTCAAAAGCACCCAAAGAACAATAAGTAACTCAAACAGAATACCATTGTTTTCAAACACCAATTGCTTAAGAAGTTCCTCATCCCTCACGACAATTGATACATGACTTGTTCGATATACATGAGCTCAAGGCACATTTCCATTTTCCTCAAAAAGATTCCTATTCAGTTCAAGCCATATATGCATTCCAACCTTAAACTTGTTTGGGCTGTCCTGCTTTCAAGTCCCATGCCATATATCAATGTCATCTTTCAACTATGGAGATTCCAAGTGATGCTAACAGCTAATTCAACAATTAGCATCAAAGGTAAATACTAAAGTTCAAGATTACAGAGATATATAGAAAGATGATCAATTTTACAATGTGAGAATCCAGTTACAAATATATGAATTTGATTAGGGTTGTGGTAAAAATCCAATACCAGCTCAACTTAGAAGTCAAATTTGTTGTCAAGAAAACACAGATTTGCTAAATAAATAAAAAGAGATGAATCCCTCAGTTTACGACGAAATTAAGTAGAAAATTTTCCTGTCAGATCCGCAGCTATATAACTGGCTGAGACATGGAAAATGCAGCCAGAGCTTCACATCAAGAGTCAAGATAGCATACTAGAAGTATACCTAGTTTATCCTGTCAGAAGTTTCCTTTCCTTTGACAATAATAACAGGGCACTGAGCATGGTGGGTGCAGTAGTTACTAACACTTCCCAGGAACATCCTGTTACAAGGAAGAAAGAATATCATCTGTGGCATGTTAATTGCTCATCAACATCTCCACCAAAATTATATCCATAAAAAATGGCTCAAAATTATGAGAAATTAGCATTTTGAGTCATATTATATGTGTTGAATTTGTTGCCACAAAGAACATTAAAAGCTATTTAACCACTAGTATCACCATCAAAGGAAAGATGGTTTGCCAAGATTGGGTTTAAATCATATGTACTCAAGAAAAATTCAAGCAGCCAACATGGAATCCTTGAAAATTGTTTGCTAGCCCTCCTAAGGTCATATGCTCTTATTCATTACAAAAAAAAAAAAAGAAAAAGAAAATTCATAGTTGGAAAGACGGGACCATTGTAATCATATTCCAAAAAAATTTTCAACTGTTCCTATAGGGATGATAGTATAGAAATTTCAGCAAATCATGCACATGCGTGAAACTGATCCTAAGGAACCCCGTGATTCAAACCCTTAAACGAGCTTGAAGCTTGATAGAAGCAAAGGGACCCTGACCAAGTTAAATGCTTCAAAGAAAACCTTGGGAATTTAAATGAATAAGCAGATTTATCTCTCCAGAAATCCAAAACTAAAAAACAAATCAAATTAAGGACAGATTAAAGAATTTAGAACTCTACAAAGCCAGTACAACATAATATAGTGTAAAAATGTTTAGGTCTTTCTGCAATAGGTCCACCATGTCTAGCACTTACTAATTTTCCCATATAGGAAAAAAATAGTCCAGTTGGTTTGATACACCAGCCATCAGACTTAACACCATAGACTACATAACAGTTTTAACTGGTTAAATTGCATTTTCTTTTCGTAAAATGAAGCAGAGACCTTGTATGAACTTTGGTTTCTTTGGTGTCGTGAATCCTATTTCCCCAACCCATGCCCCGCCAATGCAAGGTGGACTCTCAACTTTGATTATTAATAATTGCTACAATGAAGTACATTTTAGTCCCTAACAACAATACGTTCAAAAACTTATTGATGAACTTATATGTTTTATGAAATTTGAAATCTCAAACAAATTGCAAAATTGCAAGTACAATTTTCTGTGTTAATTTCCTGTTATTATCAAGTTTTATTACTAGTATATTTATACCTCTTAATAGGGCCAAATGCTCGGGACCCCATCACAAGCAAATCAGCATGCAGATCCTGTACAGCTTCACAAATCTTCTCCTTTGGGTCTCCAACAACGACATGAGTCTTGACATGCACCTGCGACAGAAGAAGGAATAATAATCCTCCAAATTCAGAAGCACCATGAATGATGACCACTAAAGGCAAATTATATGCAAACTGAGTTAACACAAGTAAGAAAACTCATTAAATTTACAGCTAACAATAAATCAAAATGGGAAATTTCACTTCAAAGTGGCGGTTCTTCTTGTCATCTAGTTTAATTTTCTTTAACCATTATTCATTCCCTGTACTATTTAGAACCTCCTCAGCTCCGCTAAGGGAAAAGTTCAAAGGATAGTGAGACAATACTCAATGCTATGCATTAGGTACTATGCCACACACGGTGAAGTTAAGAGAGAATGATTGCAACTTTCAGTTTCAAACAAAACAAGTAATTGAACTAAAAGCAAAGGAAGGAGATTCTTGGACTGTATTTTAATCAGTTTCTGATATCTGCTATTTTCCTTATCCGATATCTCCCTCAGGAACCCCAATCACCATTCCCATGGTGTTTGAAGCTTTTGCAGTAAAGAAATAAATTAATCAATTATATCTAACAATTACCAGCAAGGTATCAAGATCACGGATACCTATTTGACTGCTGAGTTATCAAATATAAAAAGTAAATTGCGGATGTGAAAGCATGTTTTTTGAAGAAATTAAAATGAAAACCAACATTTGATTCGGAGCAAATCCCCAGAGCGTGATCGAGTATGGCGTCCGTGATGCGCTTCTGGTGTGCTTCGATCGCCGCAGTGAACGCGGGGACTTCCAGATCACCTGATCAATTCATAACCTTATCAAATCCTCCTCCGTAATTTGGTCAATCAAAACGAACTTCAATATTTGTTATAACATGAAAAATTAATAAAAAAAATAGACTACTGCTAGCAGTATAGGATGAACAAAACGGATGGGAGAAACTGTACAGAACTGGGTCCGCCGAAAGGTATGGCACCGGGATTGAGGCCGGTGGCGATGGAGGGCGGGGATTGGACGTGGAGGATGACGAAGGAACCACCGGTAGAATTGGGTGCAGGTGATCGGAGCTTGAGATTGTGGAGCGCCCATCTCAGCGCGTTCATGCTTTCCTCGCTGCCATCGACGGCCACCACCACGCAACCCAGGTTCCCATTCACAGACATGACTAAACGAATGTCTATCTTAGCTCGATTTCCTTCTCTGTCGCCTCCTTGCTTGCCTGCGCAGGCGTAGTCCTGCTCGCTGCTCGCAGTGTCGCAGCCTCGCAGCTCTTCCCCCGTTCGTTGACTCTTTCTTCCGTTTACTTTTGTCTTTGACCCGCAAACCCCTTGAACCGTCCTTTCTGTCCTGCTTTACCCTTGACAGCCCACTTCTGTCTAAACTATTTTTACTAAAAAGATTCCTATTTCGCTCTTCAACATTTTATATGTCAATTTAATTACGAATATTTGATAATTTAAGATTTTAATTGTTTAAACACAAAAATGATTGAACATAATTAATATTTATTTTTTGGGGTGCGCTGAATAAATTAAAAAAGAGTAAGGTTATAGCCAATGGATGACATATAACTTTTGTATAACAAACACTCTAATAATTTGTTTAATAATGTCCTACTGTTATTAAAACTATAAACTATTATGTGGTCGGAAATAATTTTTCTCAAATAAATAAGTAGATCATATCAAATTAAATATCTTGGTAATTAAATTAATAAAAATAATATATAAGTGAAAGTGATTTAAATAGTTATATGCAATGACGGATCTTCATGCGGCGCACCTCCAAATTTTTTGTAATCTTTAGTATTTATATGATAAAAGTTTACATAATTTAACAAAAGATTATATAATTCCCTCAAAGTTCAAAACATGAATGAATTTATGCATAACTTGTATGTTAATAATATAAACTAGTTAATAATATAATTATTTTATGTTAAAATTATTCATGTACTTTAAAAGGAAATAACCAAAAAGAAGAGGAAGAGAAAATAATTCATGAACTTTTAATGCCAATAATATTTAATACTTTATCTCATATTAAATATACTATAAATAGTAATTTTAGTTATAAAAGAATATTAGATTGAAGTTAACTTTAGCATTATATTTTTAATGTTTCTATAATTTTTTAAATTTTAATAAATTATAAACTATACTATTAAAATAAAAAATAATTATACATTAATTTGAATATATTTAATTTATCTAACTTTATTGTATTAATATATTTATTAAAAATTACTTTTTTTAAAAAATGTAATATATAAATACATATTAATATAATTTAAAATTTTATTTTTAAAAGTTATTTTACTTCTTACTAAAATTTTAGTCAAGATCCGTCACTGATTATAAGTGTAGAGTATTTTACATCCCTTTGAAACATTCGAGCTCAATGATCAAATCTCTCTCATTCTCAACTCTAGAGTGTGCATATATTAAGTTTAGGTTGGATTAAAAAAAAATAGTCTAAGTTGGAATAATTTGAGTTTAGATCTTTTGACCCAAGCCTAATAAAAAATATGTAAGATCAGGTTTTGGTTAGTCGATTCTCAACTAAGTTATTGGATTTACATGTATTTTAGTAAGTTGGTTTAAATTAAGTTTAACAGAAAAAAATATAACTCATTATTTACTGAAATATAATGTTACATGTGAGATTAGGTTGGCTCAAATTGCATATCTCTACCCACTTTCATCTCCAGAATCAATTCCCAAAATGTACTCAAAAAATAATATTTTAAAAATTAATAGCAGTCATGATACAATTGTCACATACTGTTGGTTTAACAATTTGGCCTAATATATTTATTGAACTAGCAAAATAAAATATTTTTAGTTCAACTGATACACATGATCTTGTTTTTAAACTTTATATAATTTCAAATTCTAATTCCTTTTTCTGATACCTCAACGGCCAAATTATAGCTTTTATAATTATTAAAAAAAACAATAACAATAAAAAATTTAACTGCATATTTGGTCTTCATCTTTCATATTTAGCAAGCGATGTCTCTTGGTGACCATGAAAGGACGCTATCTAGCACGAATCTCCCGCCCTTTGGTATGTCTCGTCACAATTCTTTTCATGTATATATTTTGTCGGATACAGGAACCAGTTTTCTAGTCCACTTAGATTTAGAACTTCTACTAAAGTTCTCACCCAATTCACTCACGTGTACGAGCCCCGACCCACATAGAACAGAATGTTTCTTATCTATGTTTTTTTTTTTTAAACAAATATTATGCCCACATTTAATGAAGTAATGATTTTCGGTTATTTTCTTGTAGTTTTTCTTTTAAATTTTTTACATTGTATCTAAAATTTTGCTCATATTACGTGATTTATTATTTTTATTAAAATATGTCTTTATTTCTTGTGCTTCGTGATTGTCAAAATTTTGAATAAAATATAATTGAAGGAAATTTAATATCTTTAAAATATACAATTATATTATCTTTATAAATTAAATTTAATTAAATATTTATTTAAAATAATATAAATAATTAAATATATTAAGTTCATATACTCAACAAATTATATAATAAACTTATTATTTACGAGAATTAATAATTCATTTATTAAAGAAATTAATTTCTTAAACATTTAATGTATTAGGTTTTTAAAAGATTTAAATTTTTTTTTGCTATATTATAAGAATAACAAATTATTTAATACAGTAAAAATAATGATATATAGAGAAAGTGTTGTTTAGAAAGAAAAATTATTGAGGAAGAGAAAGATGAATGAGAGTTTAAAATAGTCTACATATTATAAATAGAATTTATTTATACATATATTATTACTCTAATACAATATATGTGAGATTTTTTGTTCTAATTCAAATTACTAAAACATTATTAGATACTACTATATTATTAAAATATTAGAAAAAATTTACATTTCACAAATTTAGATTAATTAATTTTTTTTTAATTTTTTAATTTTTATTTAAATATATAAATCTTAATATTTTTATTAATTTTTTCTCTTTAAATTTTATCGCAATCAACTTACTGCGTAAAGTGACTTTCAGTCACTTAAAGTCAACTCATAGATTTCACACTATAATCGAGTCTTTTTTTTTTTTTTACTTCCATGCTGACCTTTTTCATTGAAAACAGGAAGGTGCCTCTCTCCGTCTCTGCTTTTGGTAGAGGTTTCCAGACCGCATATGCCAGCTAATATGGGATCCATTTATCTTGATTATAGCCACGAATATCACCAAGACGTAACCCATTAAAACTGTACTATGACTTAGAAAGTTGTTGAAGTCATTATTGAATTTCATGTCGTGTATCTATGGCTGTAAGAAGGCAAATTCAATTCATCAAAGCTGGAAGCCTGGAAATGAATGCATTGGGCTGTACCTTCTGCGATCTTCAATTGAAATTGCTATTAACTGCACAAGGAATTTAAATAAAAGACTATTCGTACCTTGACATTTCTTAGTGTGACCGCGCCATGCCACTATGATATCTGCATGCAAAGTTGGGAGTAATCTAACAATAGTCGAAATCTTACACATGGGTTGGGTAAAATTACAATGCCTTTTTCTGGTATTATTTTTATATATAAGATTTTTAAAACTTTATATTTAAAATTTTAAAATTTTTATATTTGGTATGATGGTGGGAGTTCGTTTTTCATTAACCTAAAATCCTACCCCTCAATAAACCCCAATTGTCCTTTACCCGTTAATAGAAGTTGTAATCTTTTGATATCCTTTCAAGTCAAAGCTACCAATTTATCAGAGGGAACATTATGTGGTAATATATCAAAGATTATTACTTCTTTGTGCATGGTTGCAATTATTAAGTAGTGCCCACTTCTAGTATAAAATTTAATGGTTTTTGCCTTCTGGGATCACTAATTACCTACTCCGTTGTCACATTTCAGTATGTCTTGGAACCTCCCCACCTGGCAGGCTTGATGATGATGCTTTTGGGACGTTTCGTTCGATGTTAGAGAGGGTGTTAAATGCAATTAAATTGGACAAAATTTTGAATGACAAAACAACTTAGAATAATAACTAATGTAATTTTTATGCGGGGTTCTATAATTTTTATAGATAAAATTTCATTAAATATTTAAATTATCAAATATACTAAAATTTATAAATTAAATTATAAAAATTATTAAATTATTAAATAAAATTTTAGTGCTCTTGCATGAAAGTAATTCTATTATTCTATGTGCTATACTTTTTATTGATTTGGTACGTTTACTGCAATGAACTTTCGTGTATGCTTCGTCCATCTTGGTGGGGTGGTTGTTATTTTTCTCGCTGGCGTTTTGGAGTAATTGACACTCTTTGACGTCTAAATTCAAACATACGAATTGTGCGTTCCACATCACATCGACTTCTGATTTTTTGGTATGTTTTGTTGCGCTACTTGAATTTTTGACGGGTGACATTTTATGCTTATCGGTAACTTGTAAAATACGACGAAGGGACCAAAAACAACCCAATGGTCATTTAAGGGGCTCCCAAATCTCCTATTTCAAATCAAAATTGTAATATAATTTTTTCTTGATAAATTTTGAAATTATAAAGGTTATATTGATTTTCAATACATAATCAAATAAAAAATAAAATTTAAATAATTATAAAATTATTTAAGTTTCTTACTTTTAAATTACTTTTAATATTTCTCAATGATTTGTTAATTTACCTAATTGTTTAGTTGTCCTAGCCTGCTAAAGTTGTGTTTTCATTGGTCATCGTCAGTCAAATCTCGCTTATTTTATGGGAAGCATAACTAGAAGTCGCAATCCCCAAAAAGCACGGGCTTATCGTTATTATATTTGTAAATTATATAGCAATTTATTATTTTTTATATTACAGTCAAAGGTCTCTTCAATATCAACGTGGCTTTGTACCGACCGGTACCTAAGAAAGGCCATTACTTGTAAAACGGTAATTCCATAGGATACCTACACACCAACAGATAAAAATAGGGTGAGTGGTCCATCATCATCAGCCCCTGACTTGCTCCCCTAAATCGAAGGGCCCATATTGCTAGTCTCATCTGCACCGTCCAATGCCCGAACCCAAACGAATCTAACCGTGATCCGGAAGCTCCATTCGAGGCCCTACTTTCACGTGCGCTGCAGGCAACCTTCCAATTACTCTGCATATTTCCCAGTTCCCTGTTCCTACATCTAACTGAACCGGAAACAAAAATTTACCAACCCGGTTCAGTATCTCCGTCCCTCACGACTGATCCGGTCCGGTTTTTTTTTACGGGCATCCGGTCCGAATAATTGCTAAGCGAAGAATTTCACGCTTTCCGATGCCTAGAAGCAAAACTCCTTTCCCTCGTCAAAGCAAATTGTTATTCCATAACGTTCAATATTAAAAAGTTTAATATTTTCAATTTAATTTCCAATTTAGTATTCTTTATTTCCGTTTTACCGCGTTCTCTCTCTCCTGAAAATTGACAGGCCTAACCTTTTTTGATTCGGAAAGAAACAATTGGTCTTGTACGAATCCACATGCTCTGGTCCTTCGTTTTCAGAAGCAGCTCCTTCACTTGCTTTCTCACATCGTCTCTCTCTGTGAACACAAGCAACGTGCATTTCTCACCTGCAAATTTGGATTACCTTCCTTGCTAATCTCACTGTCATAGAACTGCGGTGTCTTCGTCATGGTCCGATCACCACAGAGTGGCTGATTGATTGGTTGGGCGCTCGCTGCCTTTGTTCGGTTGCGTTTTGCGGGTTGCGTGCTCCGCCACCGTCGCCGCTGAAACCATCTATGTGTGGTAAGATCAGGAGGTTAGGGTTTGTTTCTTTCGCTGGATGTGATAAGTGGAGGATAAATGCGTGTCACCGGGGATCTAGGGTTTTCTAGCCTGGTCCTTGTGGTGGTTTGTTTGGTTATACCCGTGATCGGCTTCGTAATTCGCCGAAAATGGCAGCTCGCCGTGGCCAGAGAGGAGGAGATCAGGAGGCTTTTGTTTCTGGCTGCTGAGGAGGCTGCTAGAGCCGAGCTCGACGCGTCGTATAATTACGCCACCACAGTTTCTGTTTCTAAGAATAATCAATGCGCTGTGTGCTATTGCCCCACCACTACGCGGTGTGCTCGGTGCAAAGCGGTCCGCTACTGGTATGTTGCGTTTTCATTTTCTTCTTTTGTCCAGTGATTCGAACTTTTCATTTATTGCTTCGTTTTCTAAACTTCTCTTTCTGTTGCGAGAATTTTGGTACTTTTCGGGTTCTTTTTGATGGAATTGTTCATTTAATTTCGTGACTTGTAATTTGTATAGGTCTGCAGCCCAAATTTCCAGGATCTAGGGTCTAGTGTTGTAATTATATGTGGATGAGCAGAAACCTGATAGGAGTTTGAAGTGGATTCCATCAGTGGCAAAATCATAAATATCATGAGATTGTGTTTGCTAACGAACAAAATTAAGAACAAACAAAATCTTGGGCATCATTTGCATCCATTAGAAGATCACTTCAGTTAGTGTTGCTCATTTTGAGCACGGTCAACATATGAGGGATCAATTGCTTCTTTCTTTCTATAAAATGATAATATTGCTAGTGGAATAATGATTATGCCGCAACTTGTGAAATGCATATGAAATTGTGATTGGAGACATTCATTCCATGTACAACACTGTTGGAAGAGAAAAAGTTTCTTTTTAAAAGTTTTCTCAAGATTTAAGAAGAAAATACCTGGTGTATGCATTGATGACCTCATTTATTCACGACCCTGTTCTAGAGCTTTGATGTATTTTTTTATTTGTGCCCTTAAAAATGATTTATTGAATCATTATAGAGGTGTGCAATCCTTTACTTTTCCTCTGTAATGTTTTCCTCTTAACTGTGTGCTTTCATGTAAAATAATGATTCCACATAATGACAGTTGCTTTCTTGTGTTTTAGTTCTGGTAAGTGCCAAATCATTCATTGGCGTCAAGGTCACAAAGAAGAATGCCATCCTCCCAATGCAACTTACTGGAGTGATGATGTGGTAAGTGATCTTGGCCAGAAGGTAGCAGAGCAAGCGTATGGTGGAATTCATGGTGAGAAGTCTGAGATTGAAGGCACACAGCATAAAACATCCTCTAAGAAGTCCTTATTATCCGATAATAGTTGTTCTCCTGAAGTTTCATGTAAAACAGACGATGATACTAGAGTTGATCCTCTTGTAGAGGAAAATATAACACATTCTAATTCTGAATTATTGAGTAGCCCATTTTCTGGATTCTCAGCTTCCACTTCTGCTAGTGAATCCTCTGATGATGCCTCGGCTTGTGAGAGCATCATCTCAAATGAGCATGAGAGATCAGAGGGGCATGTGTTTGTTGATACCACCCTTGACATGCTTGATACCACTTCAAGTGATATCGTGGGTGCAAGATCTTCCTTGTCCCCTAAGTTTGCTAGTTTGGTAGACTCAGTAGATGATTTTTCTACAATGCATAGATTGCACCAATTCAGACATGGTTTAAGTAAAGAAGAAAGAAACCTGGCATCAAATGGTACTTCAGGTTCGAGCATGTGTAACAGGGCAACAACTGAGCCTTCTACCATGCCTTCTGGTTTCTGGGATAAAACTCTGGGTGCCAGGGAGATTAAAAATGACGCTGACGCTACTAACGACCCATTTCCATGCCATTCCAATGAATTTATTGACTACAACGAATCTGGTTATGGATCTTCATTCCACAATACCTTACAACCCTGGGATACACGTGGTCCTGATGCTAAACGTTCTGTTTCAGATAACACTTTTTCAAACTATGTTAGGAACAATATGCCAAGTGTAGGATTGGCATCATCAGACAATGATGTCATGCATTCTTCAATAATGAGGAATTCCTCATCCACAATGAGCAAAGAGTCCCAAGTCATAAATTTTGCTACTACCAGTGGTTCTGATCAATTGAAGTCCAGTAAGGACAATTGTGGGCCACCTATATCTTCTACTGACCAGCCATCTAGCATAGGTAAAGATTCAGATTGTGCCGGTGCTTCAAGCATCAATCACTTGCAATCAGCAGGCACTAAGGCATCAATTCACAATGTAGACAACCCTGTCTATACTTCACATCATCTGAAATCTGTGGAAGCTAGATGCCTGCCACGTGCAGTTGCTGATGCCCAGTTTCATTCAAGAACTGAGAGGCATTCGCATTCCAGTACAAAATGTGCCAATAACGGTGTTCAATCTGGCAGTCCTAGTCCATCTCAAGTTGCTAGTTGTTCTCCAAATTCTAAAAGTGGCTTGAAAACATCTCTAATGAAAGTTGTCGATCAGTTTAAAGGATCAAGTTTGTCGAAACGTTTCCCACTGGCTGTTAGCAGTGACACTGTTGGAAGATACAATGACAAGGTTTTTCTTGAACAAATCTTGTTTTGCTCTTTTTCTCCTCAAGGCACTGTAAACTTACAGAGTTTGTTGCAGGGTCTTTTTTCATATGAATTGTTTGTGAAGCTTTATAACTGGAACAAGGTGGATTTGCAACCATTTGGCCTTATAAATTGTGGAAACAGGTAATTTGAAATAGCCTGTTTCGGGGAGTTTTGTTAGAGGCCAATTGTGTAAATTGTGTGTGAATCTATAATAGGTTGATATAATTGAAGTAATGTGTACAATTTCTTTTGCCCTAATCAATAAGAATAATGTATTTTAAGATATTTGCTATTTTGTTAATCACTCGTCAAATCTCCTTTGCAGCTGTTATGCTAATGCTGTGCTCCAGTGCTTGGTGTTTACACCTCCCCTGACTGCTTATTTGCTTCAAGGGTGTCATTCTAAAGCATGTATGTTTGCAATCACAATCTTGGAGTTATTGCATGCCAGATTTTTGTGAATACTATTTGCAGTAAGTATTGCATGGGATAAAATCTAGTGTCTTTTTCAGGTGCAAATAAAAAATGGTGTTTTACCTGTGAGTTTGAAAGTTTGATTTTCAAGTCAAAAGACATGAAATCGGCACTCTCTCCTATGGGTATACTCACCCAACTACAGAATATGGGGAGTCAACTTGGTAATGGAAGAGAAGAAGATGCACATGAATTTCTAAGGTGTTCTTTAACATCTTTTGGTTCCATGTAAATTGATATATTTCTATTGTAAATCTTGATTGTAATTCCCTTCAATTGATGAGTTATGTTTGACAGGCATGCTATTGACACAATGCAATCTATTTGCCTTATGGAAGCTGGGATTGATGCATCAGGCTCATTTGAAGAGGAAACAACCTTAGTGGGTCTAACATTCGGAGGCTACCTTCGATCAAAGGTTATATATGTTCTCTTAGACTCGACTTTATCTAGTCTTGAAGAATAATGTAATACAGCTATTTTTCATGGTTGTCTTTCTTTTTAATTGAAAGAAAAATACAGAACAATTTTGGGCTGTCATTTAAATAGATATTGCCACATTTTCCATCATCCTTGCATTTGATGGAAGGTACCTGGACAATGAACATGTGGCTTATAATATGTTGGCAGATAAAATGCATGAAATGTGGAGGGAAGTCTGAGCATCAAGAAAGGATGATGGATCTTACTGTTGAGATAGAAGGGGAGATAGCAACCCTGGAGGAGGCCCTTAAACGATTTACAAGCACTGAGACTCTGGATGGAGAAAATGAATACCACTGTGTCAGGTTGGTAGATTTTTGAGGAACATCTCCTAGTCGTTTCTATGTTATCATTGTATATTATTCCTGATACATATCTCACTTTGTTTGACTGTTGATTATTATAATTAATTTATTATTACTTCTAAATTTATGCTGCATTTTACAGTTCTGAAATTGGATGGTTCCTCTACTTTGGTAACCAGTTGTTCTCTTGCTTGATATTTCTTAGTCTTAGTTTAGAGGCATGTTAGAAAAACAGAATTAGAGGCAACGCATCTGGTCAGTACTACCTAACTCAGTACAATGAGGGATCAAATTTAACATTTTTGACAAGTTAGGAGTGAGAGGCTAGGAGAATTGGAGGTTTGTTGTAGACATGTTGCGATAAGGGTGTTCTACAAGCACTATTACACTGATTAAGGAACCATTTTGGATACTCTGAATGGTACCTGCGAAGCCAGTTGGAGTTTTCATGGGTTATGGGGTAGAATTAAATATGATTGAATACAAAAGTTTTGAGAAAGGCCTTGTAATGGCATTTTTTCAGGAGGTTACAGGAAAAAACTTGGCTTTAAATATAATAATAATGAAAGAGTAGAAGTTGTATTGGATAGAGAAGTATTTGATGCCAAGGACTCATGAGTTATCACGTTTGAGGGTTGATTTATAGCACATACAAGAATAGAGCAATCCCACTAAATAATATTCATAATATTATCTTTCCTTGCTATTACAAGTGAAATTTGCAATGCAATTCATGTATCCTATAAGAGTTAGCATTTCCTACTTGCACTAGGCATGTCCAAGTGAGATTAAAATTGTCAAAAATAAGACCCTTAATACTGTCAAGGGGAACTGATACACACAACTTTAGTAGCCTTTTGAGACATGAAATGTCTTAAGTTATTGGGTCTAATGCTTCTGCGATGATTTTACTTACAAGTTATTTGGCAAACTCTTGCCTGAAAGTTCATTTGTTGCTTCCAGGCCTTTTGTAGGTCTTCAAAGTTTTTTGTTTCTAGCACCTCTATCACATCACACTACCTTTACGAAGGTTGTATAAATTCTTTTGGCATCAGTAGCATTTTATGTGCTTTTGTAGTTAAAAGTATTCACTAGTTAAACTGAAAGTTGAAAGTTGAAACTTAGTCTGTTTCTTTCTTTATGCTTTGTACGAGTCTCCTCTCATTCTAATTATCATTGCATAAAGGCTTCCATAAAATGTTCAATTTAAAATTACACCTGTATGTTGAGCTGCCTATGATTTAGGATAAAATCTTCTCTTTTTTCCTGTGCTTTTTGTAATGCATTATTTTCTTTAGTTCAATTTAAGCTTGGCAATAAATGAATAGGACTCCAAGTGTTCTTGTTTCCTCTCCCATGTGGATTTTCTTTCTTTTAGTTGTGCTTTAGTGTTGTCCAATCTTACATGGTATTTGGATGAGTTTTCAGTACTCTCAGGATCCTCTATATCATTAATAGATTGTTATCATGTTAAGCAGGTGTAAATCATATGAGAAGGCCAAGAAGAAGTTGACAGTTTCAGAGGCACCTAATGTTCTCACAATTGCATTGAAGAGATTTCAGGTATATATATTGTTTTTAGATTTCTAGTATGAGATGTTGCTGCCACATATGCAGATTCTGTATCATATTTGTTTCGTATGTTTTGCAGTCTGGAAAATTTGGGAAGCTCAACAAGTCTATTCAGTTTCCTGAAATACTTGACTTGGCACCTTTTATGAGTGGGACTAGTGATAAATCACCGATATACAGGTTATATGGGGTTGTTGTTCACTTGGATGTAATGAGTGCTGCCTTCTCAGGTCACTATGTGTGCTATGTGAAGAATATCCAAAACAAATGGTTCAAGGTTGATGACAGTGTGGTATGTAACTTGTTTTCCAATGGTTTTCATATCTTGAGTATATGTCTCTTTGTTTGTTTGTTTGTTTTTTATTTTTTTTTCCCCAGATTTATGTTTTCCTTAGTTATTGGGTCGTGGTTCTGCCTATAAGCTCATAAACTAGTCATTTTCTTCATTCTGCCTCTGCTTCTTTACTAAAGTTGTTTGGCAATTAATAATAATACTTGGTACTCTGTAAGTATTAATAGAAGTACAGTACGAAGGTTTGTTAGACCAGTATGATTTTTTCCTTCTCAAAACATTTTATTTGTGCAACTACTGTCCAACTTTTTTCAGTGAACATGTCCTCAAATACAAATAAGAAGGAAATTCACCAAACCTTAGATATGAGTATTGGTATTCTCTGCCAGGTGCACTTGCGGTGAAATAGTTTCTTAATACCTGAGTCATCCTTGGGACTGATTCAGAGTTTGCTCACAGTTACTGAGGATACAAATGTTAGACTGATAGTGTGATTGCAGATGTGTTTATTGATGGCGATGAATCTATTTCTGTCAAGGTTCTGTTAGATGCACTTGCTTGAAAGAGTTTCTTATTCGTGAATCATTCCAGGGACGTATTCAGTGTTTGGTCACTATTTAGTGAGGGAGGATACAAATGTTACGCGCGTGTAGACTGTATAGTGTTCGTGGATGTGTTATTTTAACTATCTCTTATATTATGGCTTTGTAGGTCACACCTGTTGACTTGGAGAGAGTATTGACTAAAGGAGCATACATACTGCTTTATGCAAGGTTAGATATCTTTGAATTTTTGTTCTTTTGTGTGAAGGTTTCTTGCGGTTATATATCTTCTGCTTCTCTGACTAACTGAACCCACCCTGTAGGTGCTCACCACGGGCCCCAAAATTGATTAGGAACATGATAGTATCCTCTGATCTGAAAAGTAAAGCTGTATATGGAAAGACTTCTACAATGAAATCAAGAAGTGTATCTACAGGTGCTGCTGAATGTTTTATTAGTCCTATCTCTCCAGATGGTTCACCCAACCTAGACTCTGTCTATTCAAAGTTTCGCCATCTTAAAAGGATTTTGGAAGAAGATTCATCTAGTGATAATTCGTCCCTTATCAGTAGCAATTCTGATGAAGGTTCTTGTAGTACTGATAGCACCTTTGATTCAACCAGTGCTGATGATTTCTCCGATTATATTTTTGGCGATTCAGGACATGGCTGGAATAGCATATGGAGGAATTCTGATTCTGACACTTCTTCCTCATCGTCATCTTCTCCCTTGGACACTAGACATTCACCCCTTGCTGATATAGACCGGTACGATTCCAGATCTCCAGATGCAACTGGGTTGCGAACTCCCGTAGGTTCCAGTACGGAGATAGATGGTCCTTTGTACAGGCTCTCTACTGGTGTTAGCAGACCGGTGAGTGTAGGGAGGGAGGGAGGCGTTTCTCTTAGGTATTCTGACACAAGTATACAGCATAGGAAGGTAGATAGTAGTAGGAAAAGCAGTAGTAGTTTTAGGGAGACTGACTCTTTTCAAAGACGAGGATCTGACCAATTCATTAATGATAGAAATACTGGTGTATCATGTAGTAAGTCAAGAGAAAGAAGTAGAACGGATTGAAAATTTTATTGACTGCTATGTCTATGCAGGGTGCACGGGAGCACTGGAGCAGTAAATAATAATGAGTTTTGCTTGTACGTATTGTACTCTTGTGGGTGGGTATCCTTTTTTCCCAAGATATAATTAGTAACAATAACCTTTTTGCCAATGATTTGCCCCGTGACGCTTTTGGATTCCCATCATTCTCTCGTTCGAAGATGATGTGTTCATTGAAGAGAAGTTCAGAACAAGTTGCGAACATACTTTCATTGCTGGTCCCACAGTATATTATGTTTTCACAATACCGTTAGTAACTCCTATGAATTATATCTAAATCTGATAACCAATTAAATCGAAAAAAATTTGAAAATATAATTTTGTTGTCTCCATTGTTTAAGCATATTCACTTATACGATCCTTCTTGGAATTTGAGTAATGTGTTCTATTTTAACATTTTTTTCTAATTTTTATGTGAAAAGACTAGACTAGATTATTGCTAGGGTATATGAACCCAGGGTTTAGCAGTATATAAAAATATTAGATGAATTATTATTAATTATATTAAAATTTTTGAACCATCGTGATAAGAATAACCTCAGAGAAAACATTCTTGTTACACAGTCCCAGAGAGTCCGGTTTTGAACAAGGAAAATGTTTCTAGTACACAGGGGGAGCTTATACTCCCCTATAATGAGATACATGAATTTTAAATAAATAAAGGAGAGAGATATAAAAAATGAGAATGTTTATAAATTATATACAAAATTAATTTATATCTATGCCATTATTCTTGAAAAAATGTTGCTCTGGAGCAACATTTCCACTTGTTCTATTTCAGTTTCAGCTCCATCAATGCCATTACTTATAACTTCAAAGCAAGCAAAACTTGAATATTTATATTTTGCATTTCAAATTTATCTTGTTTTGTTTGTTATTTGATCAATGCATACGCGTTCCAAATCCACATATAACGTTGGTGTGTCGTCTTGAGTCTTGGTATTTGGCATGTCTTCCTACTACGTAAAACTGGTCCCCCTATCGTTTTCCTCTTAATTAAAGAGCAGAAATGATAGTCATGTTCTTAAAATAATGTGTATGTTTACGTTTTTAAATGTCTTAAATGTTGTATGCTAATTTTATTTTTATTTACTTTGTTTTAGATAATAAATATAGTAAAATATATAAATATAAAGATGTAAAAGTGACGTTGTTCTTATTAAAGAGTGGGAATGCAGCTTCAGTAAGAAAGAACTGATCGAGTAATTAGCAATAATTCTTGCGCGTTTTTCTTCATTAAATGTCGAGCAATTTGTGTGTAATTATTGTGCACAGGAATAGTGATACGGTGCAATGTGCAGAAGGGAATGAATATGGTTGGTGTTTGGACAATTGGCATGACAATGAGAGGAGTTGGACTTATCAGATTAGGAGGACAAGGAGTGACCTACACCTGTACTTTGTCAATCACACCAACCTTGACCCCTCTCAGTGTGCTTATGCAATAAATTCAGACCAGTGTCCCAGATCACAGCCCCAGCAACCCACATGTCGCAGATGGACCCTACCCACCTCATTTTGGACATTGGCCGGCGGAACAGGAAAATGATGGGGCAGCGTGGTTAGAATCACGTTTTTTTGACTCCACTCCTTTCTGTCTAGTTGGGAGTTCGCGGAACACAAGTCTTACTACAGTTGCATCCGTTCAAACCTCTTTCTTTTACTTAAGTTTTTTCATTTTTAAAAATAAGATTTTATTAAATTTTATTAAAAATATTAAATTATTAAATTAATAAATTAAATTACCAAAAAAAATTTATAAATATATAATACTTACGTTTCCTTTGTACCTTGTCTTCATGTTGTTACAAGATCCCTTTTTTTTCATGACGTACATATTGTTTCTGTTCGTGCAAATCGTAGGACTACTTAAGATGTGAGGGAAAAGCTAATGGAATTGCCGTCAATTTTGATTCGGATTGATGCATTCGTCTGAAATTATTTTAAAAAATTAAAAGTTATATTTAAAAATATTTAACCTGAAAAATTTATGTGTTTTTGGCTCAGTTAGTCCCTGGCTGACTTGCTACATTTTTTACTTTTTCTATTATAATTCTTTTCTCTTTTTTAATAAGAAAATTACATAAATATAAAATTTAAAATATAAAAAAATTTATAAAATTTTAATTATTTTATTAATTTTAAATTTTTTAAAATATATATATTTATATTAATTTATAATTTAAATTTATGTTCATATTCAAATGACAATTTTACAAAATCAACTTATTTAACTACAAATTTTATAGATTAAAGTTAAATTTAAGGTCCACTTTGTAAAGTCAGTTCATAAAGCCAATCTGTTTAATTGTCAATTAGAGTTAAATTTAAATCTTTTTTTTTTTAATTTAAACTTTTTTTAACTCAAATAAAATAGGCCCAGGATGAACCCGTTTTGCAACTCTAGGTAATAGTACATGGCCGTTTGTGACTTGTGAGTTTGAGATTTTTTAGAGAGAGAATTGGGAAGAGAGAAAACGTAAGATTCTATAGAAAGAACGCAGAATTGAATTGTACTACTAATAGTTCTCAAGATGTAACACACGCGGCCACGGAGTGTGCATAGAGCAAGATGTAATATGTTACAATGTGTTAAAAAAAAGTGTCTTATGTGCTTCTCACAAAGTACTCATAAATAGTGAGTTGATAAATAAATTTATTAAATTTTATAATTTAATTTATAAAATATAATAAATTTAATAATATATTATTAAATAAATATTTTTTTAAAATTTTATTTATAAAAATAATATGACCATATTATAATCCAAGTAAGATATTACAATTCAAGTAACAATCAGTTAGAAAGATAAACACCTGGCTTCTCCGATCAAGCGGTCATTGTCTTGGCAAGACAAAATAAAGGAATATGGGTCTTTTTTGTTTTTAAGTATTTTTTAACTGATAAATAAAAATTAATTTTTTAAAATATTAAAAAAATAAAATAAATAGATATTTTTATAATAAACTTTATTTATATATAAAATTTAAATTAAATTTAAGATCATTTATTTTAAAGTATCTAAATCTTTCCTCTTATTTTTAATCCCTTTTTTGTAACGTATTTATGGTACTTTTTGCTGTGGATAGGATGAAATAATGAGGGGTCCCCATTCCATTTGCCAAGTTGCCCACCAGAGAGACAGGAAACTTGTAGCCCATGTCTATTCAGAGAACAATGGGCTTTTACGCAGCAAATGGAAACTTATCCCTCTCTCTGCATCCTTTTCCCTTTCTCGGCCTACAGAATTCCATTACTTTTCATTATTGCTTGTTTATGAATGTCTAATCATAACGTCCAACAGCATTTAGTATAAATTTTTAGAGAATCTATTTTAAATAGAATGAGTGCTAAAAATTATGTTAAATTAATTTTCAATTTAAATTTATTATTTCAAACTTATTTATGCAATTAGTTAATTGTATTTACATAAAACAACCAAATTTCTTTTTAATTTAAAATGTTAAAATGATATAAAATAATTTTAATTGCATTAGTTAGATATTACTAAATGAGTTCAAAATAATATATTTATATTTATTATCTTAAAATTAAGTATTTAATCAAAGAAGCAAGTTAAGAGATCCTCAAAAAATATATTTAAATTTGAAAATTAATTCTAAAATAAGATAATTTGGGTAACCAAACAAGTATAACTACTATTAGAATCATGTGTTGATCTTTTAACATAATTTAGATGCAAACATATAAGATTTGGATGGTTCAAATGATTTATAACATAATATTTCTAATTAAAATTTTATCTAATCATTAACACTACTATTATTCTCATAAAAATTAAAATTTTTTCTTAACATTTTACAAAATACATTTATTATTATTTAATGTAGTGGGTCTTACACACTCATAAATAGACACTACCTTATCCAATAATAATAGATGAATTTTGTGATATTTAACTGAGAACATTTTGCAATAGTGGCATATTTCAACCAGTAAAAGAAAAATGTATAAAAATATAATTAATAAAATTTATAATTATTTTTATTTAAAAAAATGTACCGTTTATTTTTGAGAAAAAAAAAAAGAAAGAGAAAATGTGTGATTTGACAAGCGCATACGTACTAAGGCAGCTAACATGCGTGTGGTGGGTAGCGCAAATTATGCTCTCTCATTTCGCTCGCGTGCGCTGCTTTGGTTATGCATGTAATCATTCTCAACTACTTGATCACAAAAAGAAATAGAAAGAATAGCACACTTGTATTTAAGCATTATTTATTTGTCTTGTTTCTCAAAAAGGTAAAAAGTCCCTATCGATTATAAAGAAAGAAACCATGCTTGTAACAACATTAGAGCACCCAAAGCATATCGAATGCATGTAATATAGATTTAAATCTTGATTTTGGTGTCAAAGTTTTAACAAAAATTTTTAGTAAATTTATAAATTATAATTAAAATTTAAAAATTTTAATAAATTTTAACAAAAATTTATAATAAATTTATAAAATGCTTATTAATAAAAAAATTTTAAAATCAATCTCATATCATACCATTATTATAAATAAAAAATCAATTAGATGAACTAATTTTATTAACAAAATTTTAGTTTTGATAAGAGAACAATAAAATTATAATTAAAGTTTAAAAGAGTTAAAAGAAGTAATAAAAAATCGATAAATAATGACCGTTTTATATTTTTATTTTGTCTGAAATCTGAAAATTTTCTAAATGAAGAAACCAATCCCATGGGATGTACATCTAAGAACGGCTGAGCCGCAGTAAGAGACAAACGAAAAGTAAATATGAACGGGGGTGGGGGGAATGGAGAGAAAGGCTGCTATGCAGTTTGCACTGCCACAACATTGTATCTTCCAAAACACTTTTGATTGGGGGATTGCCGTGTCGAAGAAAGCAGCTACAGGGAGAGACAAGTTAACAACACTAATCAAACCTTTGCTCAAATCATTCCTTTTATTCACACTTGACGCTATCTTTTCGGCTGAAAGATGTTTCTCCTGGCGGCAGAGGAAGTTCATATGCTCAGGATAAGGATTGCTTAACTTTGTCGGCTAAAGCAAAAAAAAAAAAAAAAAAGGTAAAAATAAAATTAAAAAATAGTTTAAAAAACAGAATTTTGTAGAATAAAGATATAAAAAAATTATTAAAATATATTTAAAATAAATAAATCTTAATATGCTAATTAGAGTTTCTCTAAAGTCCTTAAAAAAAGTTTGTTTTTGAACTTGATGAGGAGTTTGGTCATGAAATGCATGGACCTTTCGTCCTTATTACCAAAAATTTGACCTTTAACGTAGAATCTGTGCCAACATCAAGTTGTTGATTGAACCATCTGTCAGATATGCATACATGAATTTAGAGAGAAAATTTTTTTTAATATAAGTAAAGATAATGTATGCTCCTCATATGTATTAAAAAAGTAAGTTTTTATAAGCGAGAATATATAAAAACAGATTATAAAAAAATATAGAATTTATATATAGAATCTATATATATATATATATATATATATATATATATATAGATACTCTTTCAAAGATAAGTAGGCAGAAGGAGGCTAAGCAGTAGTTGTGGGAGAAGATGGAAGGAGATACTGTTCAATTTTGGTTTGCTCGTGATCTACTTGCTAAGTTCAAACTTTGCCAAACATATAGTTTGGCATATTCTTTTGAAGAAGCTGCCACTACCTTTGTCAAGTTGTAGATACAGATGGGATAAGGTCTGCTTTCGCCCTGGTGGTCCCCCTTCAAATGATGCCACTTAGCAATGAAGTCCGATTCAATGAACCATAACTACTTCTTATCAATGTTCCTGTGAACATTTATGTCTATGCTCTTTCTTACTTTTTCAAGTTTCAACTCCTTCGTTTTTTTCCAACTTTAAATGGGGTCACGGTAGTTATGATACTTAAGCAGATTCACTAATTTTTATTTTATAATATTTCATCTTATTTATAATATAAATTTAATTACAAAATAAAAAAATTAAAATTAAGACATAACAAAGTCAAAAAATCTAAATTCACCACAAAGGCAAATTCATACCAAGTAATTTTGACCCCGTTATGCATTGCACGTATGTTCTACTTTAAATTATGACATAAATGCATGGGCAACAAACAAGGGTTAGTAATTAGCCAAAAGTAATGTATATAATAAAAAGAGAAAGGGAAAAAAGAAAAAAAACAAGGGAAGGGGAATAGGTGATAAGATGCATGTGTAGTAATTGTGGGCGGCGGGCACAAACACACTTGGATTTTGTTGCCCAGTACATAAGCAATTCGCCTAAAATGGAATATTAGTTGTATATGTATTTGATACACATCGCCATCACCTAAATTCACATTCATTCAAGAAAAAGTATTCTTCTTTCTTGTCTTGTCCCCTCTTCTTCTTTGTGTGCTTCAAAGTTAAGTATTTATTGGTATTATTATTTTTATAGTTTTAATTTTATTTAATTCTCATAATATAATATTTAAATTATTAAATTTAAAAAATTTAGTAAATTAACACATTACACTATTTAATTATAAAAAATGTGTAAAAATATAAATTAGAAATGGCATTTTTTTAATACTTAAATATATATAGAGAGAGGTGCCGACACCCATAACCTCAGCTACACCATTCAAGGAAAGGAACACATGTCAGCTTCACGATCTGATGCATGCGATGAACTCCACCGTCAATTTTTAAATATAATTTAAAGTAAAATATTTCATTTCTTGAGTTTTTTGTAAATTAAATTTAATTATAAAGAATCAATTAATAATTATTTAATTTATTTAAATTAAAACATTATATCCTATATTCTGAATATTAAAACATTAAAATCTTAATATGCTAAATTCCTAAATTCAAAATCTAAAACTATAATAAAAAATTTTAAACTCTAACCTTCAAATTCATAATCATAATCATGATATTAAATTTTAAATATTAAAATTTAAAACATGATACTTTAATAAAGCTAAAAATTTAAAATTTTATAAGATAAGATAAAATTTAAAATTTACATCTAATTAATTAAATTTATTAAATTGATAATCATTTAATCAGTGCTTTATAATAAGAGCTTTTAAATTTTGTTAATATAATTATTAGTTACATGATATTTTTATGATTAATTGTTTATTTTTAAATTTAATTTTTAAAAGTATTTATAAATAATTATATTAAATTATTTAATAAAAATATTCTATTAAGATTTTATTTTGAATGAAAGTTAGTCAATTGCTTAAATCGGAGGGAGCGTAAATTTTAAGTAAAAGTGATGTTGTAAAAGAAGATAAAGTGTATTTTACTCGAAATTATATCCTACATTTCCTTAAAACTAATAACCTATCAGTCGTTCCTACAAATACAAGTGATCGCATTTTGTACCAAAGCGTTGCAAATAATCACTAAAAATACAGGTTTGTACTTTGATTTTGTGTAATGTATAACTGTTAATTACAAAATTAATTATTTAAATTATATATAATACAAAAAATTGCATTTTAAATTTTAAATTTAACACCATGAGCTTATTTGATTTTCTTATTTAATAATTATTTATTTATGCTTTATAAAATATATCCTACGCTCTAAGAAAAAACCGAATCTGTCCCTCATATTTTCTAGCTGCAAGAGCTTCTCAAACCCAATACAATTCGGCACGTGCGCGGTTATCTTGTTATAGCCTCCCTTTGTTAACTGATTAGCGTAACAAATGTGCTTAATTATAATATTATATGGCATTACAGGCTTATTAGACATTAAAGGACTTTGTTTTGAACAATGATTGCAAACATAAAAATTCGAATAACTACTAATTAATTCACTTTCTAACATAGTCTTCGTGAAGAGATTGAATGGAAGTATTTAATAATAAATAATTAGAACAATTATAGTTAATTACAATTTAAATTATTTTGAAATAAGTTATATATCTAAGTTTGATCCTGGAATTATCTTTGCTCGGTGAAAGTTCAATCATTTCACCTCATTATGATAACTCCGCTGTAGAAATGCCAAAGTGGGTTGGTAATTGCGACAAAACTACATTGAACATAGCTTTTTGGAGAAATTCCAATTTGGACGATGCAAATCGCCGACACAGATACAATGAAGTCAATATAAAGGGAGAAAGAGTGATTAGGTTTAGAAGTGTGGGCAAAAGCAAAATTGAGTAGTTCATTTTGTCTCAAGCACAAGGATAGAAAATTTGATTTGGTAGTGTGAACGATCCAGAAGCATCAAGCATTCCACTCTTCTGAAAATGATTTATCAGAGCAGGGAGCTATCATTTGAATGACTTATATATTAAAAATCAGGCCACAAGTTGTTTGACTAAGGAGAACTAAGTTTCCAGAAAAAAGAGGGAAAAAGAGGGAGAGGCAGGAGGGGGGAAAGGGGGGCGGGGGGTGTTGGGAATGGTCAAGAAAAGGAGCGCATATGGCAAGATGGAAAATGAATTCAGGAGCTAGTTAGTGTACACAGGTCCAACCACATCCAACATGGAATAACTTGGCTTTGGACACAATAATTCTTTTTATTTTTCCTTAACAAAAATGCTATTCTTATAAAAAAATTTGCACTTACATCTTATAAAATTCACCTATCATTATTAAAAAGAATATTGATTTATTTATAAGTGTGTAAGACTTACCGCCTTGGATAATAATTAATACATTTCTAAAATTTTTGTAAACACTTTTTTATGAGAATATTGTTACTTTTTTCTTAAACCAACTTATTTTGTCTTAGTCAAATGGGATCATGGCTGGTTGGCTATAAGTCAACGTGTTATGTGACTGACATTCTTTTTGGACAATTCTGATCCATTAACAAATTTTAAGCAATTTTGTTAGTTTTATAAATTAAACTTTATTAATTTTTTATTTAAAAATTTAAATTATTAAATTAAAAATTATTCTGTAAAACATAACCTAGTTGATAGGGCTCTATTTAAAGTAGGTGAATACTTGGTAAGAATACATTAGCATAGTATGTTTTTCCAATTTTATGTACTGCTAAAATGAGGTAAGACCCCGACACCAAAGGGTCCTCTAATAATTCTTGAAAATGAGATTTTAAAATATAAAATATACTTCACAAAATAAAATACAAAATATATGAACATTGATATAAGAATTAATCATTTCAAATCAAAAATAACTATATTTTAATTTTAATTTTAAAATTTTCATCACTAATTATAACTTCTACTTTATTTGTTAAGTACATCATAACCTAGAGAACTCAAATTCATAAATTTTACCTGCATGATACCAGATTCTCGTCTCCCTTTGGTGAAATTTTCTAACATTCAAAAGATTGCGCCAAACCCAATAGTAGCAGTGTTACCAACTCCATCCATTAAAGTCATTTTGTGCCATTACATCTGCCAATTGTAAAGAATAAAAGTAGAAAAGTTCATATTAATTGATATATACATATATATATGTTTTCCTTTTTTTATAAGAAAATAAATAAACCACTTAACATACTTAATATACTGATGAAATTTTAAATTTAAATTCAAAAATTGAAAAATTTTAAAAATAATAAATAAATTGCCTTTGCATCATTAAAATATTAATATTCTCTTCCCTTTTTTGAAGCATTGTTGTTCTTAAATTCATATTAGTCCGTGGACTGAATTTCTAATTAAAACTTACAAATAAACTTCAAATCCCAAAATAGTGATCAACAGCCATAGATGCATACATCAATTCTATATTACGTATTAGTCAGGTAGTGCCTTAGGTTTAGTCATCATTTTTAATAATAAATGAGGCAACAAAAAGAAGAAATTGTCACTTTCGCTCAAGTGGCATCAAATCCTTCCCAAGCTAGAATCAACAAAAAATCGTTGACTATTAATATCTACAGCTATAAAAATATGATAATTAAGATAAAAAAAAAGATATAAAATTGAAGACCAACACTCCACAGTATGAAGCTTCTCTATTCTCAGGGTTTAATCTCCATTGCTGAAGATTAGAAAACGTCCAGAACTCAATCTTTCTCTCATAAATTAATTTTGGTTGACAGTAAATTTAATTTTATTAAATATTTATTTAAAAAATTTTAAATTATTAAATTTATTTATCTTACTAAATTTTGTAAACTAAATTAAAAACTCAATAAATTCTATTATTTTAAATTTGTCACTATCATTGCGCTTGCGAGACGAAACGTTTACCATTCGTATACACCTTGCTTTGAAATTTAAGAATCAATGTACCATGTGAGAACTGGAAAAACTGTAGCCTTTCGGCATCAATATCCAAAAATCCAAACCACACAAAACCAACAAGCTTTTAGAGATTAATACGCTTCTTGCATGGCTAGATGGATTCGGCCACTCGATAGATGAAAACTAATTTGCTCAAGTATTTAGGTCATCAAAGCAAACAAGCCTATTTCATGCAAATTTTCTTCATTCACAAAAGCCAAATTACGTTCAAAACATATTTTTTAAAATATCCAAACTCCAAACTCCTACACTTGAAATCAAGATAGTAAATTAATATTAAACATATAATGACCTAAATTATCCCTACTAAGATATTTCCTCGTTATTTACACAATAAACGTAATGATGCAGTTCTCCTAATTTCTTGTTATTTGCTTTGAATTACATGCATCTAAATTCAGATAAACCCACATGTACTTGAACAGGAAACTAAAATTACAAGTAAAATCTATTGTAATGTTTAGAAATTATTTATTATTTATTGCATTATATTTAAACTTAGAAGGAATGCTAACTTTTATTGGAAAAAAAATACCAGCGACGCAACAGAAGTTCATGCACAGTACATATAGCAAGTGTTCAACTGGAAGATGCATATTTGGCTTTTACCTTCTTTCTGGTAGGTTTCTCTTTTTCTCTCTTTTTTTCTCGTATAATTTTCTCTCTTTAATTGATATCAGAGAGAAAAAGAAAGGAAAAAAATCAGGAAAAGACAAATCAAAGTACACATATATCAGAGAGATACAAAGCGAGAAAGATTAATAGATTACGTCAGCGAAGAGTTACTGAAGAGCTTTCAAGAACATATTGAAGAAAGTAACACACCAGCCACGAGAAGAAAGGACTACTAGTGCTGTGCTGACGCTGTAAAGAAACTGGCTAGCACAACCCTAGCCACGTTCTCCACTGCCATGCACTTTATCCAAATCAAGAAAGCTAAGACTTGTGATGAGATAAATATCAGTTGTATCCATCATTCATACTGCATTTTTAAAGCAGTCATCGGTCAGCAGTCAGCGGCCAGCTAGCTAGCAAGCGTTATCTTCCACTAATGCTTCACCCAGCAACACTTTGCTGCAGTGTAGCAGAGCAGTGTGCAGATAATGTCAGTTCCCAAACTTCAAAGCACATTACCCCACACCAAAACCCTTCCCAATCCAACCATAAGCCGCTATTGATAACTCCAGATTAACCAAAAACGAACTGCATTTTGCTCGTGTCCAACACGTAAAGAGGGCGCACAGTTCGATTAGGACGTTTCAGTTTCATTAAGACTCCTGCCACGCCCAATTATTATATAGAGAAATCCACAAAAATTCTGAGCACATATCGCATCTCTCCTCCAAAATTTTCATTCATACGCTGGTGCGCATGCCCAGTTAATAGCGAACAACAACTCTGCTACTCTGCCTGTTCAAAACTAAGATGCTAATTAAATATCGCTAACATTAAAACTAAACCGAAGACAACCGAAGATGATGCTAGAATTAATTCACAATAGCCATAAGTTAATTCAAAAAACTATAAAAGAAAAGGAAAGCCCAGGTGATCAGTAAGGTGGTGGTGGTGCTCTAGCCGTTGGAGCCCAAATCACATCCGACGGCAGGTGACAGCTGTACATAGACATCCCACACGACTCAGGGGGCGCGTGCACGCCTTCCCCACCGCCACCGGAGACTGGAGGCGACTGTCCATCGCCGCCACCGCCAGACACTGAGGTTCGCACGTCGTCTTCAACTGGCAACCTGTGATACGATGGGTTGTTAAACGAAGCGGCTATCACGAACACCGTCCCTGCTGCGATCAAACCGCCGGCTACACAACCTCCGACGATCTGGCCCTGTGGGCCAGCGAGCGAGATGGTGAAGCCGTTGGGAGCCACCGCCGAGGCCCCTGATTGCTGAGGGAGGAAGGTAGCGGTTATGGAGAGGATTTCGAAACGACCGTGAAAAGTAACGGTGGCTCCGGGAGTAGTAGAGGGCTGACGGAGGGTAACGTTAGCAACGGTCCCGGAACCGGTTAGGACACAAAGTCCCGTGTTTTTGCGGCGACTAAACCGGGCAAGCGCCTCAACGACATCACTTCCACCTGGGACTTCGAGAATGTAGGGGCTCATGGCTGGCTCGGCGTCGCGGGTTATAATAACGGGTGGCTTGGGCTTGTTTTTGGATCCAGGAGGGCGGCCCCTGGGCCGCCTGACTACCTCAATGGTGGCACCGTCGCCAGCGGAGTTGGGCTCGGCAAGCTTAGGCTTCTGGGCAGTGTTGGGGGTAAGCCCACCGCTGCTGCGGCTATCGTCTTCTTCGGAGGGTTGGCATTCTCGGGAGAGGATGAAAGGATGGTGGGGGACTGGGGTTGAATGGGAGTGGGGGTGGTGTTGGGATTGAAGCTTTGTAAACATATTGGGGCTTTTACCCTTTGCTTGTTGTTGCTCTACATATTCACCTTTCATGCTCTCTTTTCTGAATCTCTCAATTTTCTATGCGAAGAAGTATCCAATCCCAAATCTATGATTGGATAGGGATTTGGATTTGGAGGCTTATTACAATAAAAAAGAGGGGGTAGGGACCAAATAGAAGGAAGCGTAGAGAAGAGCGCACAGGCACAGCACGGCCAAGAAGGTGGAAGATAGTTTGGATTTGTTTATTACACAATGGGATATGGGTTTTATGAGGGGAGAGAGAGAGAGAGAGAGAGAGATTATGAGGGAGAGGGAGAGAAGAGAAACAGTGGTTGGTAAGCTTGGAAACTAAGTAAAGACTAATGGCGCCGCTGGTTGGAGCAAGGTGGGGCCCACAGGCAACGGAAATGGGATTTTTTATTTTTAATTATTAAAATTATTAAATATTATATATTAAATTATAAATTTATTAAGTTTAATTGCATAATGTCAGCCAGTGAAAATCAAGACAAGGACTGATTGATGGTCTTGTTTTGGGTTACGGGGGATGGCCTTCTCCTCCTCTCACTTTCTCTTGCACTGTATTCCAATTAAATTCAATATCTTCAAGTCACTTACTTTGACGTGAAAATCTTTCCTTGATTGGGATTGCCTCCTCCCATCACTTTTTCTCATGCTTCATTAAGCAAATTCAAACCTCAATCATTTCACTTAGGTCAAGTAGTTTTGATATGCATATCTTATAAGAAGAGATTAAAATTAATTTAATTTAAAAATTAAAAAGAGTATAAAACAATATAATTTAGATTTCTAATAAAATTTTATAAATTTTTTAAAGCAGTTTAAATTATAATTAATGTATTTTAATAAATGTTTTCGAGAAGAGTGACCAATGACATTAGGGAGAACAAAATAGATAAATTTTTAACAAGATTCACAACTTGAGAGACAATAAATGTATATTCGAAATATCAATTTGTAAGTTAATACGAGTTGAATGCATGGAGTAATCTATTCTGCATTCTATATTAATAATAATAATTATTATTATAAATCTCACTTGAGGCAATACACGTGGCAGCACATCGCAGTTTCCATTCCCGCCCATCTTACTTTTCTGACGGCTACTTTTGCCCCTTTTTGGTTCCAATTTTACGGCATTTTTGTCGGCCAGTTTCATGTATTGAGAGGGTCCAAAGGCTGTTCCATCACTTTAGTTAGGAGTGGACATAAGTTTGGGTAAATCGTTTTAATTTATTTTAAATTTAATTTAAATTAAAATTAAAATTAAATAAAATAAAATTTAAAATAAATTAAAAGTAAATTAAATAAATATAATATAATATTTTAATTTAAAATAAGATAAATTAGGTAGGATTAGATTTATATTCTTTTTCTGTTGAGTTACAACGATAATTTAATAAAAATTATATATAAAACAATGTCATTTTATAAATAATATATTTTTTTTTTGTGATACTACAAAATAAGCTTGCCTTAAATTTTTTTCAGACAGCTTTACGATTTCAATGCCACTCTTCGGTTCTCCCTTATCTCTCGACTACCTTTCTTGTGAGCGACGAGTTTTATCCGTTGTTTCATCGTCTTCAACATTTGATGTCGACCCTCCACTGCCCCTCACCTTATTTGAGTCATTTTGATCCCTCTCTCGTCTAGTCGTCACACTTCGAGACTTTGAATTCTCAATAGTCGACTGAATCTTGTTGGCTCGCCCCGCTCGCCTCATGTCTGGCCGTCCTCAGGCCTCCGCTCTTCAACCTCTTCTAACCTGAACTAACCCATTCAAATGAAACTGAGTCATTCTAACCTAAAAATTTTGGTTTGAAAGATTATTTTAACTGGAGTTAGACCAACTAAATGAGGGATTGGATTTAACTGAGTTAAAAAAATTTATCTCAATCCAAACTGTCTCACCCAATGCCCACCCCTAACTTCCGCGCTTGATAATGCTTAAGCCAGGAAATTGTTGGATTAATTGGCATTTATATGCTCTGTGAAATTAATAAATATAATAATATATAATTTATAAAATGAAAATTATATATAAAATTGTAAAATATAAAATTTTATTAAAATATATATTTAAATAAAGAGTTGAATGTGATAATAAGTCGTTAAATGTTTTAGTTTTATAATTAAATTTGTTAAATTTTAAAAATATTTTAATAACAAACGTAATTTTATATACTTCAACTTATAAAACATTTTTTGTCTAAGGCCGTCATCCAAAAATGTTAGAAATCATAACTTTTTTCAGTATCACCCAACCACACATGGCTAACTAGAATTGTAGCTGATGGCACCTCCCAAATCACTTTGCTGGATTGAATTGCTTTCAAGGATAAAAATTGCCTAAACCCTAAATAAAGGGATTTTGAGCCATTGTATAATAATTTTACTGGGGTTGCATATATAGTTTGATTTCTGCTTATATCCGAAAGTCAAAAAAGAAGCTTACTATTCCATCCTCACCTTCTTTTTCTCCTTTCTCGGGATTTCAAATCAATTGAAATGTGCAAGGCACGCATGAATGTGATGCTAGCTGGTGCCATATTTCAGTCATCACTAAAATCATTTTAATAAGGTCATTTGTATACATCAATTTTGCAAACAAATTATACACTTTCATATTTTTTTTACTCCTCAGAAATATATGTTTGAACACGATGGTTCAACATTTCCCAATCATTTTCCCATAGCACTATCCCGATTGTTTACAGTGCACACCAATAGGGATCCTATTGAATGCTAATTATGTGGTAAATGAATTCATAATTAAAGATAGAGAACAAATGGGAATATTATTCAATTCTAACTTAATTTTTATAAATTTCTCTTCAAATTTCACCTGTTATGTTAAATTTTTTAAATTTTATAATTTAAATTATGAAATTAAATAATAATTTTAATTTTTTTAAATAAAATTTATGTGAAATTTTATTTATAAGACTTCTGTTCCTCACCTTTTCTAAAATTCCCTAAGGCCAAAGACACCAATGAATTGAGATTGCTGTAATGGGCTAAGCATGCATAATATTGGTTTGTTCCACTTAAAATTTCTGTGAAGATTATAAAAAAATACAGTAAAAAAAAGAAGCACTTGGGTTTCGAAGACATGATCACTTGTAAATAATGCATTTTCTTACTACTATATTTTTGTCTGGCTAAATCATTTGACAATTGATCACGAAAGTATGAATTCGGATTATCTGCTGTTGTCTATTTTGTACGTATATAGAGAGAGACGGACAGAAACAGAAGCAGACGGCGGGTGTAAGGTCTGGTGCTGCATGCCTTGCGAGATTTAATCAATACTATCTGATTAGTAACAGGAAAACTTACATAAACATTACAAGGAGCACTGTTCTAGAATTTTATATGATTCAGGGAAAAAGGTTGAAGCCTATGAAGCCAACAGCCAGTGTTTTTAAAGCTCGTATCTTCCACGAAAGCCAGAAATGGAAGGAGAGAACTTTGCCCCTGAAACTAAGCATTTTGTAAGGACAGAGTGACACCTAAAGGACAGTAACGCAAGGCAACCTACGGCGGGCGTGGCTGTCCGATTGTGCTTGGGCCGCGAATATGTTCCAACAAACCTGAGTTCAAAAGCGGTTTCCTGGAAATCTGATATCAGATTTAATGACGATACGGGCTTGAACTTTTACAGTGGATTAGATTCCATTCTCTGAGACAAAATACCAAAGTAGAATTCTTACAAAAAAAAAAACCCAAAATAGTGTTCACAATTTTGTAGGCATGCATGCTATGCTAGCTAGAGCTAGATCCTGCTTCCTACCTTTCTTTCCTCCTGCCCTTTCTCGTTCAAAGCATTTATATTATTTTCACTTGTCAACTCATGCTGTTGTATGATCGTTTGCCGACATCATCAAGTTGAAACTGAGTAATAGATTGGAGAAAAATGATACCTTACGCGTTTAAGCGTAGTAGTTTGATTTGCGTGATAAAAGGGTAAACAGTAAATAGATGAATAATATTTACACGTTTAAGCATACTAATTCCATACGCGTGAGAAAGAATAATATTATATTTATATATTTATATTTATATTTTTTTATTATTATTTTAACGATATCTATAAACATAGTTGAAGTATAAAGTTGTCATTATAGTCTTGATATTTTTTAATGAAAACAATAAATAATACAAAATTATATTATACCCACATTAATATCTCTACGTTTTGACTATGATTCTTAATTAAAAAAAAAATCACACTCATTCCAATTCTTTTTTATGTCAAAATTTAAAATTTTATATATTTATTTATTATTTATTATAACTTAATTGTAAATCTAATACTGTAGAATTTGAGTTTTCCAACAATAAGTAGATAAATAGTATTTACTGTTTATCCCCTCTCTTATTTATACCGAATAAATATGATTAAAAGTGCAAAATTAACACTGGTTATAGAATAGATAAAGCATTAGAAAAATAGTCAATTTAATGTCAATGAGTTGTTCAACTAACAAGATTTGATGCATTTCATTTATAAAATTTAGATTTAAATTTCTTTATCTGCATTTTTTTATTAGATGATTTATAAAGATACTATAAATTTCAATTGAAATTTGTGTTGTAGTGTTAAATGAAGTAAATTTCCCTATTTCTAAACTTTTAATGGATAGTCTTCTCCTTAAACTTTAATATTTAAAAAAAATTGTTGATCAACATGGAAATGTTTGGCGTTTCTTGTGTACCGAAATGACAAGATTAGTGTATCAAACAAAATAAGTCAACACTATGATTTGCGGCTTGACAGGACAAAGGAAAATATGCAATACTTGTTCATGCGCGACCAAGAGAGAAGGGCTTTCGTTGATTGTCTTTTTTTCAATCTTTCTCAAGTCGGAACTTAAACTTACATCTGTTTATGGATACTTGGATTCCCTCTTCCCTATTCTCGGACTCGAACCACTCAAGTTTGCTGCCATCTGCGTCTGTAGCATAGGAGAATAAGCATTTCGATGGAGAGCCTCTGATCTGAGGTGCTTAACTTTCTCTATTAGGTTAAAGATTGATTTTTAAAAAAAGGCACAAAAAGTAAACTGATTGCGGAAAAGAATCTTTTTTTTTTTTTTTGGGTAGAAGGAAAGGAAAAGAATCTTTGTTGTAGAAGGATGCACTTCTTGCCACTGGACCAAAAAAGAACTTCTACTTTTTTTACTATCATAGTATAGTATGCCACTTTGTGTACATTGCATTAAAGCTAAGCCTCCTCTCACTCATAAGGGGTGGCAATCTAATGGCTAAAAGATTCCTTTTCTCTTTTTTTATGATGAATAATATTACTTACATCTCTCAACTGTTCTTAACAGCGTACGTATTTGCATTTGAATTTCAAAATAAATTAAACGGGCCAATTATTATCACTAAGTATATGTTCGAATACTTTTGCAAGTATTAATACATATACTTGTCTAGGTGGACAAATCATGATTTCTATTGTGAGAGGCTATAAAAAATGTTGTGACAAAATGGTCTGACCGAAAAGTTTGACGTGAACCTATCCACGCTACCAGCGTCCTGAAGCTGTTAAGTTTACAGATTTTGGTTGAATCATTGATTAGGAATCTAGGATTTGCTTGATATGCTTCCGTCCTTCAGAATACTTCTTAAGATGGTGCTAATATATTTTTTAACGTCGTCGAGTGAAATAAATAGGACCCGTTTTGGTGCTACAGCGATGAAAGCAAAAGGCTGATGACGTCGAGTTTTGGTAAATAGCAGGAATTAGGCGATCTTGGATGAGTTTGATGCCGAGTCTCTGAAGCGTTTATAATGGGCCAGTTTGTTTCTTTGGGGGAACTGACCCACGACAATTTGATTGAATTTCAAAGGACCAAACACTTTTCTAGGAACGAACTTTACCCTTTTCTCGACAATCATGGCAGCTAAAGTTATTGGGACATGATAGGCGAGAGAGCACCTTGGCGTTATGGCCTAATTAATATGTACCATGCCAAATTAAAGCGCCGGGGAGTTTCCACCTTGGGATGCAAGGGTCGATTCAGCTCTGGAATCGGCAATTGGGTGAGGAAGTGAAGCAATTTTGGAAAGGACTGCGTTTATGTCAGAAATATATCCCAAAATAAGGAGGTGGAACAATGGAAGTACAAAATTCTGGAGATAAATAATTACCCATGTTTGGACGATTAGCTTATTCTGAGGATCTACAAATTAGATTTAGAAAAATGGTTTTCACCCACAAGTATTTAGTCATTAGGAGACTAAAAAGAATGGAAAAATTTTTGGTATTATATTCTTTTTATTTAAAATAAAAATGAATGAAAATATATTTTATTCTTGAATTAATGACCAGTCACTATTTACAAGTAATCATGAATTCAACACATTTTTATTTTAAATAAAAGAAATCTACCCTTATAATACTGAAAATATTTTCAAAAGAACCATGGCTGTCGAAAGAATGGTACCTTATTAGTTAAAATGCTTCAACGTAATTGGCGGCGCCGGATAGCCCCAATGCATGGTATTAGTACATTATACCTGAGAGAAGCCTACACCGATGTCAACCAAATATTACATTACACAGACAAAGCTCCTCTAGGTTTCGTTAAAAGGCCACGAGGTTAATTATTATTAAACAGCTCACTCACGCACAGACCCAATGGAGAAATCATTAAAAGTTCATTCGCTCGAGTCACATTTTACCATCTCATTTTCTGCCCCTCATTCTTCACCCTTTCCCGGGATCAGATCGTCTCATGTTAGGATAACATGACAGTATTATGTTCTGAAAATCTTAACCCTCTTATCTTTATAAAAATTAAATTAATGACTCAGATTAGAACACTCAACCCTCAAAACTCACTGTTCCTCCCTTGTATTAAATTGTCTTCCTCAACGAGAATGACAGACCTGCGTCTTATCTCTAACCTTCCCACTGTGAACCAGCGGTGGGGCTCCGCCCAAGACCGGCAACACTCGTTTGTCATTCTTGCTCAATAGAAAAGAGTAAAGGTTAGAGAAGAATGATGAGTGACTTTGTGGAACAGTGAGTTTTGAGGAATTGAGTGTTTCAATATAGAGGGTTAACCATGACACAGTCATGTTACCCCGTAACATAAGAGGATCCTGATCCACCCTTCCCCATTCCTCCCCTCTTCTACAAAAGGCATATAACTGGCATACATCTTGTGCTGAGATTGAGTTCCAAGAGATCTCAGTGGACAATCCTTTCCAAGTGCTCTCAATAAGTTTTTTAAGATAAGAGTAGAGTAAAACGTTTATCTGATGGACATCTGTAATATTCGACATACAGTCAGTCTATATTAGACCTAGAATGTAATTTACAAATAAAGAATGAAATAAATAATACAATAGGAGGAATAAAAGAAAGCATCAGGGGCAAAAGAGGTATGCTTCGTTGCATTATATGCGGGCAACATAGGAATTTGCCTGCGTAACATATCTCATCCACCGATATGGCTCATAGGTTCCAGATTTCTTTGCTATCTGCAAGATTTTACCTGCATTAAAGATATGTATTAAGCATAAGCACCCAGTACCTTCAAATGAACTTAAAGACACACAGCAGAGAGTTCCAGCAATGATTGGACTGGAATTATTGTGGCACAAGCATTAGCAGCATAGCTAATTTAACTGGTACGGGTTGTGGTTTATTTCTGGTTTATTTCTTCAACCCGACCGAGGTGGGGAAAGAGCAGAAATGGTAAAGCTATCAAGCCATACCAATGACATGGCCACATTCAGTTTTTGATTATCATTAAAAGGGCTTCCATGTTAAGGTATTTACTGCCAAGAGACCATTGACTTCTTATGTAATATAAACTGCCAAAACACAGCATACGGTAAAAATAGGATAAGGAGAAACACAAATAAGACATCCAACATAAAGACAACTGTTAAATACCAACAAACTAAAGGTGGCTTTAGCAATCAGACATAATCTGTATAATTGGAGCCCTGATGCATTATACATAGGTATGGTAAATGTCATGGTGACAGGTCCAGATTCTTTCGTTATATTCCCTATTGAGCACAGAATTTACATTAATAATAGGATGTAGAAATCTTGTAACAAAATAAAACAAACTATCCATTCTGTGCATTCGCCAGCTATAAGGGCAAATACCACGTGATTCCTAAGAAAATGTTAGCTTTGCATGTAGAGTTTGCTCAGATCCACCAACAATCTGTTTTGTTGCACTTGTCAATAACAATATGTTCAGGCAAAGATTAACAATTTGCTCAGGCCAAGATTAATGAACAGAAGTAGATGGTTAAAAGTTGCTTTAAAGCAACAGTAAGATAATCAAGAGAGCAAAATAAACTTAGACAATTAACACAACAACATGACATGTTACCTTTTTTAAACTCCATTCTAGCCTCTAATTTGTTTCCCTGAAATCAGTTGTTTGTCCAACAGCTCCAGGCTCCAGATCAAAATTAACTGTGAGACAATGCCAGATAACAGCTTAGATCAACACAATAATAACTGGTGAGGATGAAACCTTTATATGTTGATTTTCATATGCATAAAATATGATTTTCCCAGTTTGTTATCATAAAAGTTATTCATAAGCCAAAACAAGCAATAAGCATGGTCTGCTAATCTTTCTGGTACAGTTATAAATTTGCACCCTCAACCACCTAATGCACATAATTTCTTTCCCTTTTTTTGGATTTCTTTATTTCAAGTCCAGCATAGATGATGCAAATGAAGTTTGTAGTTCCTTAAGGATTGATCTATAATATTGGTCCCTTGAACTCTCTTTCCAAATACACGCCCAACCCTCATATGATAAATTATGTATTTTACATGAGCATGTGAATGCCCACAAACAACTGATATAACAAATGATCCAAGATTCTGAAAATGTCTCTAGTCATGCAGAATTTACTTACGGTTATAGGTTGTGTTCAAAATTTCCTTCTGCATAAACAGGGGAGGAAAAGCTGTATTACTTGATCCCTTGAACTTTATAAAGTTTCTTTTTCCTTTTATGTAAACCAAATATATGATTAGTTTCCTTAAAATCTAACATGTTTTCTTAAAGAGCACTGCTATTTCACCCAAAGAAGATATACCATAGACTGAAAACAAAATAACAATCATTAGATATGCATATCTCATAAGATCCACTTTCCTTATCAACATCATTCATGAAGCCATATCATTTTGAGTGTGTTTTCCAGAATAATTTGTCAGGTGACTTAGCATGCCTTTCTTAAACACCCTTAACCAACTTAAGTATTCTAAGCCTAGCTATACTCCATTGCATTACCTGTTAGGTGTGCTTCAAGTACAAATTACTAAAACAAAACCATGCAAGAAGATTTCGGGGACGTCAAATTTGAAATGCATCAATTATATTACTCTCGCAGAAGTTTTTTGCCAATGGCAAATCACTGCCAAAGATACTTTCTGTCCATTTATCAATACTACAGGAAGGATAATATCTGGTGGTATACTTTGGCAGTGGCATCTGCACTTTGATAGTGTTTACAGTAATACTTGAAGCAAACTCAGCACGTAGTTTAAGAATCACCTCTGCCTGCAGTTGTTATTTCGAAATGAATGGTTACAAACGACATCTAGAATTATGACGAAGTACTATTCCTCAACAACCATAGTATTGCTGTAGTCCAAAATCTCATACCACCAGAAAACACAACTGCCCCTTAAAAATTGTTCTCCAAAAAATAAAGAATAAGAAAGTAATATTACATTATGAGAATTAGACATCACCTTAAGGGTCACTGCTTCTTCAATTAAAGCATTAATACAAAAAGGAGGCCTGAACTCCTGGGTCATACGGTAGCTCATGACAGGAAACTCACCATCTGGTGGTATCTATAATCAGCAGTATGAGACAAGACAAACTTGTTAATTTATAATCAAAAGGAAGGAAACCAGTACAGTTTTCCCATTTTCCCCATATTCTGAAAATTCTTAACTCTTTACATGTTTGTACTCACAAGGGTCAGAGTTCCGTCCATATCAAAACTATCAAGACAAACAGACTCGTGGAAATTACAGTCATCCAATATCACTGCTCCTGAACCTAACGAACTCCTATAACCTGCTCCAGAAACAGATAAAATTAGTAATAAAAGAGACACATGAACTTTCAAAGACTGAAACAAAAACAATATTGTCTACTAAAATCAGTAAGGACATCTATTGGAACAGCTATAAAGGAATCAAAATGAACAGTTACAATATTATCATATCTGATGAAATATTATCAGAGACAAATTCTTCGCAAATGCTTATATGAGAAACATACAATATTGGTTACCATCATACCTGATAAAATTTAATTGTTTTGTTTATCAAAAACTATAAAACATATAATACCACTTTCCAGAACCTAAAAAGTGCAGATCAAATCTTCACACTTGTTCACAGAACTAAAAAGGTAAATAAAGAAAGGTAATTAAGGAATACAAATTAAGCATAAATGTTCAATTGCAGAGGTGAACAAAGAACTGGAGATGTGAAACCACTGAGAAAATGAAGAAAGATACTGTAAATTGGTCCTTGACCTCTTCCTATGGCAAGGTCATCATTAAGAGCTAATCGAATTTCAGGATTGCCTTAAAGGGGTGGGGGATATTTAACTTGTGTACCAAAATGCATACAAAAAACTAATGTAACAAGAGTCATAATGTTATACTTCAACAGCTTGTCAACCAAAAACCAGTCTCTAGCTGTTTGCCTCACATTAGTCCTAGACATGGACATGGTTTCAGGCATACATTCAGCTGTAAATAATAGACAAAAGAGAGAACTTACTAAGGATTACTTTTCAGAAGCTTATTTACTATGATATAAAGTTTGAACCTTGAAGAGCTGCCTCTGGCTCTTAAAAATAATACATGATCAGAGCATCTTTAGATAAATAATTACCTAATTTGATGGCTCTTTACTTAACTTAAGTAAGTCACAAGTTATTATATTTTTATCATGTTAGCCTAGTGCAAATTAACAGCAGAGCTTTTAAATCTTTCTTCATTTTTGTTGAAGATACAAACTTCATTCAACCATTAATAATTAAGGACATATGTGAAACACTAATGACACATGAAGCAATGCTAGAACAATAATTATTAATAGTTCAAAGTCACGTTCAGATACATTTACTCACACTGGAACTAAAAGTGATGCTGATTTTTTCAATTATATCTACAAAAATTTCCTCCCTCTTTCTATCTCCAAGATCGGTTGCTACAACAGATTTTGTGACAGCTGTCCCTGGCATTCTTTAAATTCCTTGCTGCTTGAAATTAAATTTGAGAATTAGTGATAAGACATGTGCAAGTGATAGTTACAAACTTAAAACTATACATCTCAGTCTGCTGTATAGAATATGAGAAACATCATACTGCAAAGATTGCAAGCAGGTCCAAGAGGTAACAGACATGCAGCATCAACCACAATTGGCTCATTGAAAACATAGGACTTCAACATTTCAGTAGATGTTGTTTGCACATAACCAAAGTCCTGGTACCAAAAGAGTCATCAAGTCATATGTAAGCAAGGATTTTGGTTAATATTATTGATTAACAAGCAATCTTACACCAAAATAGTGATAAATATGTATTCAAATTTTGTCGATGGGCATTTCTTATTCTCTTTCAAAAGAAGAAAACAAAATACTGTGATCATCAGGAATTTAACTTAGTTTGTAGTCTCCATAGTACACTTCTAGACTAATAATGTAAACGGATCTGTCAAACTCTGATCTATCAAATAATACTGTTAGAAGCTGTTTAAAGAATGTCTGCATATAGCAATGAGCAGCATGAGCTAATGGTGACAAGAAAAAGTGATGCAGATTGGCAATGTTTTTAATTACGGCTCAGATTTCAAAATTAGGGTTTTAATTTGGGAATTTAGTTTGTAATTTAGGGATTTTATTCCTCTTTTATTGGGTTTCTGTTTTATGTTTGCTGCTTATTTGGCTACAGTTGTTAATTAGTTATAAATACGATCTTGGCTTGTCATTGTTTTTCAGACTCGTTATGATATTGATTTTTCAGAGAATATAAACTATTGTGTGTCTTGTTTTCTGTCCCTATACCTACATGGCTTCATCAACAAGTCTCAAGCATGAGATATAGACAGTAAACTACAAGAGCTCTCCATTTTTAAAAGCTATACTAGGGAGGCTGACATGATACAGTGACAGTTAGACTAAAGAAGAGACATTGACCTCAATGGAGCGGCTTAGAGAAGTATTACACAAAAAAGAGTGAGAGAAAGCTTACAATGACTTCATCAAGCAATTCATACACAAGCATAAAGTTCTTCCACAATGAATCTTCGCTAAGAACTCCTAGGTAGTCTTTAATAACACGAGCAATCCTTTGTAGAAGCTCCAATACAAAGGAAGGTGATACATTAATTCTTGTGGTTGCAACAAACAGTAGTCCAACGACCTTCACATGAAAATAGTTCACACCATCCAACATTCTATCAACAAAATGAAAGCATATTAGAAGAGCTGTAGATAACATTTAATATGAACAAATTTTGAAAAAATGTATGAAAACCAACATACAAGAAGATACAAGTGTTAGCTATATCACATACTCGTTGGTTTATAATACACAAACCCAAACGCTCATATAAATAATATACACTGTCCAATTCAGAAAAATAATACCCACAAAGACAGGCGGTGCCTCCTCCTGTCCATCCTCTTTCCAAAATTTAACTTTGCGGAAAAATATCTCTGCACTTCCCTTTTGCTCTTCAGCACGATCTGCAATCAAAAGAATCCTATAGCTATGAGCACTAAGAATTTGATAGTAATGCTTTCACAGCATGAGGATAGGTTTAGACTCTAAAAATTTATCAGAAATTAGTAGGAACTCAGAACTTTTGCTAACATAATGTTAACTCCAACCCAATCATTCTTCCCGAAACACTTGCAGATTAAGAGCAGCCATTTTTTTTTTTTGCTGTGCGGCTACATAACTTAATATCTGAAGAATCAATCTGCTGGTCCAAGAAAGTATTAAATCCTAATAAGCTCAAGTCACATAAATAACATAGGAAAATACCATGAAGAAACCGAAAAATGAAGAGAATATATAGAACAATAAGAATTTAAATTACTGTTACTTTGTGTATTTCTAAACCCCTGTAATGTTAACATGAATAAAATGTCGGACAAATTTTTTTAAAAAATTAATGGTAAATATGATAATGTTTTCCCCAAAATTTGGGATAATTCCAAACAAGTCAAGCCATGAACTAACGTTGCACAAAGTGAACTGATTAACCACAACTAGTTAATTAAGGTAACTCAGATCATGTAAGTTTATTCAAGAACTATAGTATCTTGCATCGAAGATAAATAATAGACAGTTCATTACAGATTATACCAAATATCAAAACCAAAGCTAAGTCATCTCGGGAAATGCATTACCATGAGCGAATTCTAGAACAGGTCCGGACCATTACAAAGCAACGTCAGTTCTAATGCACTAAAAACAATTATCATTTTCTCGATTTGTTCTAGGGATGTAGATAGGATGAGATCATCATTTAGTAAGATCTGGAAGCACAAATTCGGATTGAACTCGAAAAAAGCTCATTTCGGATAAGCAGACTAAACTAAAACACAAATTCATACATTAAAACTAAGAGAAAATATTGGATCAAACAGCACCAGATCGAATGAAAAACGACAATAGAAAATGAAATCGCAAACGACAATTGTGGCTGTGTGGGAGAAAAAGAGCTTACAGTCTCGGAACACGATGTTATCGCCACGTTGTGACAAGACGAAGAACTGTGAGATCATGATTCCGGCGTCCCCGTGCGAAGGATGCACCCCTTGTTGCTGCCTCTGCGATGGCTATTTTATTCCGGTAATCTTGGTTGCAGTTACTTAACATGCACGTTCCAGTTTTTTTACTTCAAATCAACTCCGAGATTTTTTTCATATATAATAATTAAAATTAAAATTACAATTGTAATTATAATTATAATGATTTTATTTTATCAATTATCATACAAAATAAACTGAGACTCATTTCTATTTATATTTATAAAATTATACAAATAAAAATTTATCTTTACTTATTTAAAGCAAAAATATTATAAATATAAATATATGAAAATAACAAATGAGAAAGTTGCACCAGCTAACTTCACCCTGTATTTAACCTTCCAAGAATGATTTGGCGTTAGTGGAATTACGAGCAATAGCTGCAAGTATTAGCAACATGCTAGTGTGGACTAAAAGGAAAATTTACATAGAAAAATGGTTACAGTTTTGATTATTTTTTTCTTTTAAATCTGAACCTAACTTCTGGATTTCTTTTTTGGATACTTCCGAATTTGATTACATAGCAGTCCTCAACAAGAAAGTGCTGTCTTCCTCTGTAAGCGAACCATAACCATTACGAGCCCGTTTGTTGCCTAACACCATCCGGCCCAGACCAGAGCCCACCAAAGCCCGATTCTCCACTACAGCCTTCAAAGCCCGTTCCAGAGCTCCAATCTCCTCTTCCCCACCACCAGGCCACTGCATCACCACCACGCTCTTCGTTCGCCCCCCAACCGTCATCATCTCCGCCCGCACTGCCTTAGCCTGAACCAACCGGATTGCCTGAGTTAGATCCCTGTTTAGGTTCGGCCGGTCCTCGCAGCACAACGTGGCTTTAATAAGCTTCGGCTCCCCAGAATCATCACAGCAACTCAGAGTTACCTCGTCCGACTCGCTCGGGAACGGCCACGACACTGTGTCTGCAGGCTCCGATCCGCTGCTACTACTGGACAAGTCCCTGTCGAGACGATGCGCTACGTCATCGGCCTGTCTCCTCAGCTCTTTCACGTGTTGGACAACCTCCGCTAGCAACGACGCTTTATCTGACTGCACCATATCAAACATTCAAATTACCAAAGCGCCCTAGATTCCTGATCTGAATAACTATTAATTGGACTGTAGGCTATAGCGGCAAAACTAGAAACCAGATGGAAAAAAATTTTGGAGTAGAAAGAAAGAAATGGCAAAATTTAAAGGAGGAATCTCAGCACCTTGGCGGCGTTGGGGAGTAGAGTGCGTAGAGTCGAGAGGTGGGCGTTGATTCGCTGGCGGCGTCTCCTCTCAGCTTCCCTGTGACTCTTGCATGCTTCCGTTGATTTCCTCTCCATTTTCGAAGCGGAGCTCAGTAACGATTTTCCACCGTCCAATTCAATGGAACATCCACTGCTTTGATCTAACCAGCTCTCAAAGCCATGGAAACTCCGTAAAGGAAGCATCTTTTTTTCTTGTTCAATTTATGTTAACTTGAAAAGAGTAAGAGGCACCTAAGAAGAAGACTGGTGGAAGAGAATACTAGGGCCAAACAAGGTTAACGATGACGTAGATACTCAGGAGTGAGAACGATGAGTGTGTGAAATTAAAACGATGGTTGTTTGTTGTATAGGAGCTCTTCGACGTCGTGCGGAGTATCGTGGTAGCTTTTCAGGCAGAAGAGAGTACGTACATGGGAACCACAGAAAGCGAAAAAAGAGAAAAAGGAATAGAGAACAGAGTTACAGAAGAGAGAAATTTAAGAATGAAGGAACAAGACCTAAGGACGTAGGAACTTTGAACTGTAGTGGAAGAATGAGACCCAACAAAGACAGAGAGCCACAGAGAGACTCAGACCTGTAACTTTGTTTTATTTACTGTTTGAGATATCGATGCCAAGGTAAAATAAGATTTGCAGAGCACAGCATTAATTATCCAAGACCCGATACGTTGTGGAAGAAGGAAGAGGAAGTAGCTAGTTTAAACTTGTGATCACCTCTCATGAGAAACCAGAGAATAACTTAGCGCGGGTTGTGTTAATGTGTGTACGAAGAAGTTGAAAGTGAGAGAGAAAAAGCTGGTCAGAAATGACTACACCAGTTACACAAACCTGTTCATTGATTTGCAGTCCAACAAACCTAAAAGTTTATAGCGTTTTCTATGCGTGTTAATCAACTTTCAAAGATTTAATTAAAAACTTAATTAGGATACATTGTAATGGATCAGTACTACTAGAGTTTCACATTTATTTTTATGTTTTTCATAAGTGTTCTAATTGCTGAATAATAACGAAACCAAAACATATATAAAAAAATGTTTTTACAGACGAAAATAAAAAATTACACATAATATGCATTATAAATTAAATTTCATAATTTAATTTATAAAATTTAATAAATTTAATTCAAATTTTATGTATAAAAAGTATTTATTTAAGATTAACCGAACTTTCAGAAGAATAGTCTTCTGCAGGAAAAAATTTTAAAAAATGTAAACTTGAACGACTCAATAGCACAGATCTTACATATAAAGTGAGAAATATTTCTCTAAACTATGAAGAAAAAGAGGGATTGAGTGATAGTATAAGGTATTAATTCTTCAAGGATAAGGCACCGATAAGATAGAGTAGGAGACTGAATAACAAACGTTAGAGATTGGATGATTGCATATGCAAGTGTAGTGGGATAGTGAGTGTGGGTGCTAATTAATTATTTGGCAGTCGATTCATGGAAAACAGATGGAGGTGGTGTTTGGTGTAAAAGGGAAAGAAAGGGGTGCAAAGTGCGATCATTTTCAAGGGCGAAAAAGCACTGTTATTTAATAGCACATTCTACTACGGCGGCGCCGACAGCTATGGTGGGGGAATCAAAATACGACAGGCAGCGATTCTGAGCCGACAACCTCTTCTGGTCCCCTCACTCAGTGCCCTCTGCGTAGACTTCGTCTGCTCTACGTATCGCTTTCACACACCCTTTTATATCCATTGGTCTATTTCCCACCTCCCACCTCCCACCTCCCACCTCCCACTCCCAATCCCATGGATCTCCAAACCCAAATATACTAATAGTATAACGTTCAATAACAGTGTAACTAATAACAAAACAGCGAATCTCTTTTTTCTGGCCAACACAAATAAATAAAGCGGCAAAGAGAATGAGCAAGCTCATCTTCGCCGTTTGACGTGGTTACAGAAAGTTATGGGTTTTTCGTGTTATGCTAGGAGTTTAAGCCACTCTCAATCACTTATACAACTGAAAATTACATCACCTAATATGGGAAAAACTAACGTACGCTACTCTGTTATGCTAATCCGAAACGCCCAACCCGGTTCGTGGTTCGGGTACGAAAGAACCTGATAAACTAAGCTTTTGGTTAATAAAGGGGTAAAAGTTAAAACTCACAGAGAAACAAGGAAGGTTTCTGCAATTGTACATGCATGGACGCATGCGTATGTTTTCATGGCGGACAAGTTCGCCTCGCTGTGAGCTGAGCTCTCACAGATCAAGTTGAGACTCTCTTTGTTGATTCACAGTAATTAGTTTCTAACCAATTGATACTGGTAACAGTTACCTAAATTTTTTTTAAGCATATTATTTTAAATTTAATTTAAATAATACATATGAAGAACACTCATTTAAGAAATAACTGTTTACTTCATCGATTTTTGTTCTACTAACAAAGTATTTAAACAATAAAAATGTGTTAACTCTTGGCAAACTTTAAATACTAACATGCAAAAGTTTGAATCTGAGACAAAGCTACTCACCCAACCGCTATTAAATTCACCAAAGAAAAAAATACTTGCATCGAGTTAAAATAGTAATAACAGTCTTTCGAGTATATTTTATGACAAAAAGTTTAAGACTAGGAAGGGCACCCATTATTATATTCTCCTTATTCTATCTCGCTATTGCAGCATATTTATTAACAATCTTCTATATAATTCAGATGAATAACAAAAATAATTTATAAAGAATAAAAAAAGCACTGCAAAACGTGCATGTGAATATGTCGGGTGGCCCCTACACAGCTAGCAAGTATAAGAAAGGTAAGATCAACATCTGCAACAGTGCAGCGGAAGCAGGAGCAGATTAGAGTTCAGAGAAGAGCTGAACTGGTCAATTGCGTTGGTGAAGTTAGCTCAGCGAAGTGAACAAAGCACTAATAAATAGCTAACCCGAACTGTTTTCTTCCTTCCAATTATTTTCCCGTTATTTGGATTCATACTGTGATGTTGACCATTCCACGCTGCAATGAGCATGTCTCCGGGCTTACGATATCTGCCTGTCCCCTCTGCCTGATCCGTTTTGGACCCCCACTTGAACTTCTTTGAGGTGAGCCCCTACGTATCGATCCACGCCCAACAACCTAAAGAAGGCAAAGCCGAAAGCCAAGGAAATCGTACTTAGGCCTAACAGGTAGAATGGGGTCATGATCCTTTTAGTAAGAATATTAGGGTGATTTTTTAATTTTTATATTATTTTCTTTTTCAGTTATTATATAAGCCTGTCAAATATTTAAGAATAAAGAAAATCAACAAAATTCAAATATGGGTGAAATGTGGATAAATTAAAATTTATATCTTTTAACTTTTTTATATTAAAATTTTTGTAATTTTTTTATAATTTAATATATTAATTTTTTTATATAATTTTATATCTATTTCTCTTTTTACGTTTATTTACTTTAAAAGCAAAAAAATTTCAATCCAAATAAATAGTATATATGTAATGAAGGCTAGATACTTTTTTCATAAATGAAAGATATATTTATATATTTATGTGTGTGTGTGTGTGTGTGTGTGTATACATATATATATAGTAGGCCATTCACTCATTCGGCCAAATCTATGATGCAAGTTGCACTGGTGCAATTTCAAAGATTCTTAATTAATTTGTTAAGTTAAATTAGAGTTAGAAATAAGGGACAAACTTTCTATTTAGATATAACGTTGATCTTCAGATCTATTAATCATTATAAGAAACAGTATCAATTGAATTGGTCAAAACCTTCCCTCATTTGGATCCTTATAATTTAATGGTACTGTTTATTTCTAAATAGATTGGCGGCTAAGATTCTCTTACATTAATTATTCTCATAATTGTATTCCTATTTAATAATCACAATGCAAAATTACTTCCTAATAAATTAACACCCAACTACGATATGTTATAAGTTTATGCCCAAAATAAGCAGTGGAAATAATTTTTTTTTCCTTCATCTATTATTTGTCTTCAACCTCAATAGGAAAGCTGTTTTCTTTTTTTTTTTTTTTTAAAAAGCTATTTAATTTTTCAACGTGTAAGACTTGCATTTGCATTTAAATATAAGCGAAATATGCAGGAAGGACTCATCTTTTCAGTAGCAAAAACAAGCTATTTAATTTTTCAACGTGTAAGACGGGCATTTGCATTTAAATATAAGCGAAATATGCAGGAAGGCCTCATCTTTTCAGTAGCAAAAGTCTGTTGTACTTGTTGATCATCCATATTCCACTATCTTCGCTATTGTTGTGCAATGCCAGAGCAAGACACATAGGAATCTTGTCCCCTAACCTTTTGCCTCCAACATTCAGATTTCAAAATTCCATAAAGAAAATGGGGAAGGAAAGAAAAAAGGTGAGACAAAAGCATGACTGATCCAGCAAAACGGAGGGGCCTGTTAAGGTACAGGAATTCCTCGCAGTAAAAAACCCTACGGATGCTCTCAGTCTTGTGTCGTACAAAAAAAGCTGCATGCACCCATTGTCACTATGTGACCATACCACTCTAGCCACATGTTCACCTGTCAAGAGATGTTTCACTAGGGAAAGAGCAGAAGAGATAGAAAAACAAATAGCAGACAAGAAAGGCTTGAAGTATGAAGTAATGTTTGTTGTAGCAGATAGAATTTTTGAGAAAGAGAAAATGTAAAGGAAGATTATAAGAGTGTATATAATTAGGGTATAAAAATAATTTATACAGATAACATTATTCTAGATATGTGATTGTGAAAAGATTCATGTTCATATTCTAATGCAGTCTATATCTCTATGGTGTTACCAATGTTTCCTATCTCTAACACATCACAAGTCACAACGAAAAATACAACTCACTATCCCTAAGCTTGGTTAATTTTAGGGAAAACTAATCTCATTTAATGTGAGTTAAAACATTTTTATAAAATGTGAAATTTATAAATTTTAATTTGTAAAAAAAAAAAAAAAATTGTTAATCTTAACGTTCGACATTATGCTTTATGCCATGCTCGAGACGCCTTACTTGACCACTGACATCAGATACTGGCATTTATGCTAGAAATATTAGCAAGACCTCGTAGAATGTTCTAATTCTCAATATTGCAGGAGGACGAGGCTACGAGTGTGATCAGCCGAAGTAACTGCCATGAGCACCATACACTAGCCAATTGAATAGGGTGTGAAGTAATTAGGTGTATTAGTTACTTGCACCTGTACACGCCTCATCTTTGGGGCTCACTTTTATACCTAACTGACTGTCTTCATGTACGGTTAGAGTATGTGTCCGTATTTATATGTATGAGCTCGTATAAGGGGCTCCTAACGTATAAATTAAAACATAAGGTCATCCCACTCTCACTAAAAACACAATAGCTTTACAATATTCATCTAATGTCACAGGATACCGAGCGGCCCAGTGCATCTTGCAATAGAAATTGAGCTAAGTGAAGATTTTGCAGATTATGTTAAGTAAAAGTATCATTTTCCTTAAACATACGTCTGAACGAGACATTTCACTAAACAAACATGTGATGTTCAAAGAGAATGCATATGAGCAAGTTCTTCTCAGCTTATCCACTTGGTGAAGGGATCAACAGTCTACACATACCTCGCACAAAGCCTTGTCGCCAAAAACCAAGGGAATGAAAGTTGAACAGATCTCTGAAGCTAAATTTGCAACATAACCTATCAGTCTCCGCAGCTCCAATTCCCCCATCCCAACAATCACAAGATTAGACTCTAAGTGCGTTTATCTTTTTGGAATGGAGATCCAGTAGGTGCAATAAGACCAAGACTTTTCTTCACTCTTATCCTCAGTGCACTCCACGATCGGGACTCATACTAATGAGGTCATTTCATATGTAAAATATAAATAGTAAGCCAATATATTAGACAACAGAACTTTAACAAGAAAAGAAAATGTAATAAAGGTTTGACCGTCTGGACTCACAGAGTTTTTGCCACTTATATCATCTTCAGTCAACCCCTCGTTTTGCTTTGGAGAATTTCTCATATCCTGTGCGCTGCTATATCTATTCAATCACTTGACTTTTCCTGCTCCTCATATAATCTGGATTTCTGAGGTTTCTTCTGCAGCTGGAGGTCTTTTTGTATCTTATCTTGCTTGTTAGCAGTTGTACTCCTTTGCTTGAGATTTACCCTTGTTTCAACTTGATTTCTCTTCATCTTGTTCTGAGAACTTGTGCTTATAAGGCTTGTCTTCAATTTGTTGCTTATTCCGTCTGAAGCTTTTGCTTCCTTTTTTTTTCAATTTTAATCAGATTTCTTCTGAGTTTGCCTATACATGACGTCCCATTTTGATCAGAGGTTATCCTCCTTGCTTTCCCTTGAGCTATTTTCTCATCATAGTTTTGCTGTTTGCCTCCTTAATGGCCGAGTCAATTTCCTTTGTGAACCATCATTTTTATCGCTCTCCAAAAGGATTCCATTGCGACTTCTAGCCTTAATATTAGATGTGAGCACTCTAGTTTTTTTCACACTTGCAGCAGGAGTCTGGAGATCTCCCACAGGATCCACTCCTCTGCAACCAAAACAATATACCAATAGCTAATCGTTTTACATTATTGTAAAATCAAAGCAAGAATCAATCTTTCAAACGAATGCAGAATTTTTTTTTTTCCATTTTCAAGTGGATCATAACTAGACATACATCATTTAAGCCTTCTGTTTCTTCACCGTCACCCTTGTTCCGATGCGTTTCGTGTTCTAGAAGCATCAACTATCACATTTTCTGTTAAAAAATGCAACTAAATGTACTAATAAGAATAAGCCCTGCTCAGATAGAGTAACCCTTTAGCCTCAACCGCTCGAAAGAGATATGTAAGGATTTGGAAACTTAACGTCGTTGTCTTCAGCTCACTTTTTCTCCTCCAAAATTAGTAAAGGTAATCAACACACTGCTGCTTAAGAAAAGTAAGAATAGCTTTCCAATGATATATATATAGGAAGTGCTCCCTGAACATTTATTTTAAAATGAATTACAGTAACATTAAAGCAAACAGCATGTAAATTCCAGAATCCAGATATCAAACAAACAAAAGCTAATTTGAGTTGCAGGATTCACAATTCAAAGAGTAAGTGGAACTCAGACAATCTGTACTCGTTAGTTTGGAACCTTTATCAGGGCAAATATTTACAGCTATATCATCCTAATCTTCAATTCATTTAGCTTTTCTATTTTTTCCCACTTAAAAAAGAACAAAGTAATTAACACACTGCTGTTTGGTTTTCTATTTCTTTTTATATTAGTAAATGTAGAAGTGTTGTGTGAGCAGCTTAAAACAAAGAGAAAAACCAAACTGAGATAGAAATTGAACTCAAAATCTCACAGCAAATACCAGCAGAGACATATGAGAATGAGAATTATCAATGCGTTGCCAAAAAAATGGAAGGTAAAACAGAAAAATTCCTAAAAAGAACTCCTGATGAAAATATTTATTTGGATATAAAGCAGTAAAATTAATAGATAAACATGTATCCTTAAAAGTCAAAAGCAGGCCAAAATAAAGAACAAAAGGCTATGGTATTTGTTCTTAAGTAAACCAATTTCGCCTTTGTTTCATCTACAAGTCAAGGATTTGCTGTCACATATCTGAGTCCAAGACTCAGTATGTTGTGTCATATATATATGCCCTGTAAAGTATGTTGTGTCACATGTATATGATCAGTAGAGACACAAATTCCAATCCGGAGAATGAGAACACATTATGGATATATATCAATTCATTTGCCACTCCAACTCTTCTTAATCAAGCAGATTTGCTGAATATTCATATTTTTTAAAATGATTTGACCAAAAAGGACATATCAGACAGAGGGCAATGGACTACTCAGAACAATCAGTGAAGAGCTGTTACCACAGCCTTAATTGTTTACACTCCCTGATGTGCTCCCACTCTTTTCTTTTCTGTGGAAAAAACACCAAAGGGAGAAGAACATGGTTACATGGAAACTGGCTAGCCTTTAGTCTTCAAACCTGAGTCCCTGAACCCTTTCATCCACGGGATTTTGAGCAAGAAAGATCCTGTAACCATATACAAATGACAGAAGACACAATTGATCAAATTGTTTAGGACTATCTGCTGCCTAAGAGTGGTGAGAGGCCTGAAGATATTGCTCGTAACCTTTTATAAGTAACCTGGATAATGAAGATTGGGTTATCCGTTCAAGAGTTTGCTGTAATATTTCCTTGTAAGAACCATTTCTACTTGAGTATCTGAAAGCTCAAAATAGATTATTAGCACATATATCATGTCAAAGCTATAGGATTTACACAGAGCATAAAAATAGACTCGAGGCAAAATGTCGAAAATGGTATTATGGATAAATTTGTTACCATCTATGTCCGACACTGCAAGGGAGGTGCACCCATCCTTCATAGCTATATTTAGAACAGCAGAAATTTTGGCAGTAAGAGGGGAACTCAACTTGATTTTGCGTGAGCATGACCAGAGAGAATTTAGATTCCGTATGAGCACGACCAACGTGAATCTAACTAAATATGATCCATATTTGTCACCCCAATAAAAGAGATCTTCATCATGTAATAAAAGTTGCTCCACAGTTTTCTTCTTTTCTGTTAAGGACATAAACACCAAAATATAACATGGCACTAAGAAACTAATTGCTGCAGAAGCTCATAACAACTACCGTAGTACTGTTGTCTACTCCAGTCTCTCAATTATGCATAACCCTTTTTTTTTTATTATTATTTCTTTCATTTTAACCGATAACCCTCAAGTACAATAATGGGGAAAAAAAATCAAACACATAGGGTGATAAAAAGAACTCAGCCTGCACATACAATGCGACGACAGAAATAAGAACTAAAATTCCAAAACAAGAAATTCACAGAAGATCGACAACTTGTACGTGTTGGGATCTGAAACTCATAAGGAACAAAAGCATCACAAATTGGAATAGAGAATTGAAGCCTAGCTAAAGTGTGACGTGCAAATCACCCAAAAAAAGGGAACCCGAAATGCAGCTTTCAATTGCTTAACCTGTTTTTACTTTTCAATGGCAGTGACACAACCATACTTACATCACATGACTCTAATTTCCTAAGGCCTCTGACTCATAAAAAGGCTGTTCGATTTTCGCCTGGAACAATATAAACTGGCAAGAACAGAATTTGACAAACCTGTAAAGGACACCAGCCACCCCGAAGCCTGATACACATCACATCTCCCAGTGCTACTAAATTGGGTGTAACTTGCTCTCCTCCTTCGCCAATCGGTTTTTCATCCCTCCTTCTCGAACTACCGCCACTTTAGATAGTTTGCAACCACCAGCCAAGAAAACCCAAAACCCGGAATTTGGATTCGCCACTAATGGAACAAACCCAGAATCTTGCCTGCAAGTGAGATCCAAATAACCAATTCCTCCTCCGCCTTTAGGTAGAAGCCATACATAGCCACATTATCAACATGCATCCTTTTTTTTTCCTTTCTGCTGAGAATTGTAACATGCATTCTATGAATCCGTTTATGCTGTTTATACAATCCTCGAAAACAGATGAAAAATAATATGAGAGAAGCCTTTGAAATTTCTTCTTCGAACGTTCTCACACTTCATTCGTCAGCCATTCATATCAGGAGCAAAGAACTAAAGATAATTAGGGGTTTTGCTTGTGGTGGGTACTCACTGAATGAATGAAGAAAAGGAGGAAAAGACCCAGAAGCCAGGAGAATACAGGAAGCCAGAACCCAGACAAGAGTAGCGGATAAAGTAGAGTTTGTTGTCAAAAAGAGAAAATTATTAAAAATTACCGGTATGTCCAAATCCATTCTTAACAGTTTTGAAATGTACATATCACTCAGCAGGGAATTATGATGTTTGCAGGTAAAGAACATTCACAAGTTCTTCATACGCAGAGTCCGCACGTAAGAATTTGTTGGTTTACTCCTTTTTAATTATTATTGGGAAGTGGCTCCAAATAGTCATTCTAAATTTCTGAGTTTATAATCACTTAAAAAACTATTTGAATTTATTTGCCAGATAAGGAGGTAAATTAAGTAATGTGAGATCTAATCTTAAGTCATAATTAGTTAATAGCAAACATACTTTTGGCTGGCATTTGATTCTGACCTAATGGATCATGGATCAGTCCAATCCACCTCAAATCTTCTAATTTTTTGTTTTTTGGCAACTTAGGAGGGGCAAGCCCGAAAGAACAAGAACTAAGCTCTAGATACCCGCCTAACAGTCTGACTACCCCATGAAATCCGCCCCGACACAAGTGTGTTAACTCCGGTGGTAAGGCTGTGAGGATTCTGAACCCCCCACTTTCCATTGCTGCACTTCCGGCCAACCAATCTGCGCACTGATTTCCTTCAAGGTAAACATGCTCCAAACGGACCATCCAATCTTTTGCCAGCCATCTCCTAATGCGCGTTATAAGCTGTAGCTCCAAATCTTTGTATTTTAGTACGCACGTTCATGCCAATAAATATGGAAAATTTTTGGAGACACTTGGTTTTATTCAAGGGCAAAACCAAACAGATTATAAACTTTGTAACAAAGTCAACATATTGAAATAAACGAACCGACAACACACTTTAGTTTGGGATAAATCTGAACGTACGTTATTCATATTGTTATTCGGCAATGAAGAAGACAGACGGGCTTGTTCAACAAATTAGAAACAAAGAAAAATAAGACGATAGAGGAGCTTCTATGATATCCAAGTATGACATAATTTCTATCCCAGTGAGAAAATGACTTTCAGTTCAGTTTCAATATGAATAAAGAGGTGAGACAGGGAAAACATTCCCAAACTAGCAATCTGTGAGCATGCGGACATCCGGCATATTAGTCCCAAACTAGTTAAATATCCGCAAGATGAACATGAACTTATCAAAAGAATATTTCTCCCGATTCTGAACATGGAGTTCAATTAAGTAGCAGCAGTTACAGATATTTATGCTTAAAAACCATAAAACAATTAAGCTTGCATACAGAACACAACAGATACATATGATTATGAAACTCTCAATCAATTTAAGCACTTCTTTCTCCAAGAGCAGTGAGTACCTGCGGAGGTTGACTGGTTTTCCATTCATCGAACGGAGCTGCAACCCTTAAAGTTGAGGGAACGGAAAGAAAGAAGTTACCCAAGATAGAAGCAGACATATCTTATGATTTCCAAGCCACAGTCAATGATTCTATACAAAAATTTGCTGAAAATATAATGGCAGCACCAAGTGGCTGATGATTGATGATGGCAAAGCATGCAACATCTTAAAAGACGTGTATATAGGGAAACAGACTAGCAATGCCTACAAATTCATTGAAGTTAAAGAAAATTACCAGCTATGGTCTTGTAAATAGAAGGATGATCTTCTGCAGAATAACCAGCATTATCAACTTTATGTTAAATAGAAGAGTTAGTACACAAACATGAGCAGTTAGGTAAGAATAACATCTAAATATCTACAAACAAGTAAAGAGCTACACAAGACTGTAACAGCAGTAGCTACAAGTTCCCCAGCGGAGCAGCTTCACCCCTTCTTTGATCTTCCCGACAAGGTACAGGTAAGCCAACTTTCACCCCATCAAGTCATCAACCTCCAAACTAACAAACCCCTCTTCTTTTTCATCCTTCATATTCAATAATCAAAAGGCATTTTCAACCACAATTTCAACTAAGCTCCGCAGTTGCCAGAAAACCCATTTGCGTTTCAATTGCTCTGAAGTCTGAACAAAACATATGCTCAAAACTCATTTATGAAGGCAAAGGAAACTTCCAGGGCCTTCCTCGCTTACGCTTGGTTGGGTCCGTCCCATCGGAAGCACCCGCCACTGCCACCGTCACTTTTGGCGCCAGAGGCGTCACTCTTGCGGCCACCGCCGGCTCCTCATCATTTTTGCTATTTTCTGTCTCCTTCCCTGTAGTATATTCCGGCGACGTCCAATTCGGAAACCCAACCGGCGGCGCAGCTCCCTTCCCCCCCGGTTTTCCAAAGAGAAAACCCATCGGAAAGAAACCCCAGCTACAATAATAGGCCTCTTGGCCCGGCACAAGCGGCGGCAAAGACGGAATCAAAACCCCGTGGAACGACCTCTCGCAATTCTGGCACCTCAAACAACAATTTTCATAAACCTTAGGATACTCGTACAACAAATAACAGTATGGACACGCCGTCCAGAAGGTCGACGATCTCGGCCGTGGAGCCTCATCGGCTCCGTCATCCCTAGCGGCATTGTTATTACCTCGAATATCAAATCCTTGGTTCCGAACAATCGGCCCAGGTCCGCCCCTACGAACCGGCAATTTATCTTGTTGAACCCAACTGGGCACACTCAAATCTACCCTAGAGATTAAGCTGAGCTCCTTATCGTAGGCTGACTTTCTGCCCTGGTCCGATAACACAGCCCAAGCCTCGGCGACGAGCCTGAAAGCGTGATCGGAGAGGGAGAACCTATTCTTGTCTGGGTGAAGAAGCAGTGCCAGTCTACGGTACTGCTTCTTGATGAAATCGTAATCGTCGGATCGGCGGTCCACCTGAAGAATAGCATACCAGTCAAGGTGGCTGTTTATGCGCTTCTCCGCCGCAAGAAGCACGTCGACGACGGCCAATATCTGATCTGAACCCTCTAAAAGGGGTTCGGTTTCCTGAGCTAAAATGGCAAGGTCCCTTGAGCTGTGGAGATCCTGGTTCTGTAAGAGCTTCTCAGAGACCCCAAGCAAACGCTCGGCTTCGGCTCTCGTTGCGTCCATTTCACGATGGGCCCCAAGAACACCGGTAAAAGAAAGTTGCTGGGGCGGACTGACAAACGGAAAGAAATGTTATTTGCGCCATTGTGCCTGTGAGTAAGTCAGTGGAATGGAACGTTTTTCTGCAACTAAACCCTCTCAAAAACAAAATAAGCTTGAGTAGTTAAATGTTTAGGTTTACTAAAATAAATGTGATTATTAAATCGATTGTTCTTATATTTTATAAAATAAATATAAATAGTTACGTTTCTCAGATCAGAAAATAAATATAAATAGTTAAGTTTTAAAATTTTATAAAGTATATGAATGATTAAATTTATTAATTTTTATAATTTAAATTATAAAATTTAATAATATAAAATTTTTAAATAAAATTTTTATAAGACTTGAAAATAAAAAAATCATTGGAAAAAATGGTAGATCCAAGTAACTAGCTTTACAAACACCAAATGAGCATTAGCTATTAATGTGATTATTTATGAAAATTATGATATATAATAAAATTAATATATAAATTTTTTTAAATGTTAGTTTATAAGAATAAAACATTTATAAATTTTGTACAAATTTTGAGCAAAATAAAAATGGATAAAAAGTCAAAGTAAAAGCATTTTACTGAATAAGAATTATTAAATACCCATATATAGAGTTGTTGTTCTTAAAGTAATTGAGTTTCAAAATTTTAATAATTAATTTATTTTGTATAATAATTTAATTTATAAAAATAATAATACTAAAAAATTAAGAGCATAATATATTCGCATTTTAAGTAATGTGTAAATAATTCTCTATTTTTTCAATTATATGAAAAAAAACCTTTTTAATCTTGTACGATTGACTACCTCCGTCAAATTGTATTTTCATTAGCCTTTCAAAATCTACTGTCTTTTTCAAAATATGACTATTATTAAATATTTATTTATAAATTTTAAATCTAAATTATAAAATTACAAATTTTAAATTTTTAAGCTCATATGATTTATTATTTTAAGGTTTTAAGTTTTTAATTTTATTATTTTAAGTTTAATATTATATTAATAATTAAAAATTTTAAAATTTTAAGTTTAAGTTTATAAAATTTAAAATTTAATATGTGAAATTTAAAGATTTTTGTTTTACAATATATTATGACATTTAAAATTTTATAATTTAAAATTTTTATATTTATAATTTTAGATTTAATGTTTCACATTTATGATATTAAGGTTTTCATATACAAGTTTAAAATATAATGTGTGAGATATTAAGTTTTAGAATTTAAAATTTTATAAAATTTAATTTTTAATAAATTAAATAGTTAATTAAATATATTAAGTAAATAATCATTTAACTGATCTTTTATATTAAAAATTTTTTAAAGATTTTTTAATATAAATATTAGTATAATTTTTTTTAATTTTTAAAATTTACTTTTTATAAATATATGTAAAAATAATATATTAAATTATTTAAAATAAAAATATTCTGATAAAATTCTTTAATAAAATTAATTAATATAATCAATTAAAAATATTATTTTTAAATAAAAATAAAATTTAATATTATTTAAATAATTAAAGTATAACTTACTTCTTTTTTTTATTTTTTATATGCCGTTGCACTCTTTCTCTAGAATTTTTTTTATTGCCAATATTTCTCAATTCATTTCGGCTTAAGGGTAGCTGCATCGGGCGGGAGGCGTTGTTGCCGATGTCCAAGCCCCATTGCATGCAAAGTTTGGATACGTGGCTTTTTTTTATTTTTGATTTTTTTATTTTTTATAATTAATGTATAAATTTTATTTTTTATAATTTTATGTTTGCCTCTTTTAAAAATTGAATGCAATAGATTGTCTCCCGCTAAAGTTGCCATTGTTTGCTGCAGAGTAAGTAAAAGAAAACTGAACGAACAATTTAGCCTTTCAGGGGACAAAGAGAGATATTAAGCTAGTGAGCGAGCATGAAAAAGAGGGCAAAATTAATAAATCAGCATATTTTGTGTGAAAACGCAATTATTTTTTTAAATGGAGAATCGACTCTCCATGTCCAGCCAAAACAATCATGTTATTTGACACAGAATTAATGTTGAAATTAGATTGAAGTGGTGCCAAACAGAAGGAATTATTGTGAAAATTGATTTTGGAGCTCTAAAAGTATGAGCCCTAAAGTAATTGATTTTAGAAGAATTACGGTAAATTATCCTCAAAATTAGAAAACCCATTTCACCACTTGAAGATTTATCAAATAAAAAATGAACCAAATGACGAGAATATGGGATTTCTTGGGCTTAGAGCCGTAATTCATTTGTGCGGGTAAATTTCGTGAATTTCCTCTCTAAATTTAATAAATATAAAATGTTTAGAAACTGCAAGGGATTCGAATAAAGTACATTGTATTATTGGGGAAAGTGAAATCTACCACGTTGTGGGAGCGTCACCCCATCACAGGCAAGTACATTGAGATCTGAGAATTTAGGCAGCAAATGAGCCGGTGGCCGGTGACCGGCGGTGCTCATGGCTGCCACGTCATGCTCGTGCTCCTTTCCAGATTCTCGACGTCTATTTATGCTCCACCCCGGTGACCAAAAGAGAAATGAAAGAGATGGACAGCGTACTTCCCAATTTTCCATTCCATACGGATGTCGGTCAAAGTATGTCATGCTACGGCGAGGGGAAAAGATATGCACATGCAAGAGCAATTATAAAAAAGAAAAAAGTAAACCGCTTGAGAGTTATTAAATTATTTTAAAATTATTTTTAGATAAATATTTAATAAAATTTAATTTATAAGAATTATATGATCATATAAAATATATTTATGATATTTTTAGAAATTCAATTTTATTAAACATTTATTTAAATTATTAAATTTATTACAATAAAATTATTATTTATAATAATTTAATAATTTACCTATTAGTTAGAAATAATTCACAAAATAGGAAAGTTAAATTTTATTAAGATTTAATATATTTAATAATTAAGAGTATTTTAAATTTATTTATTTTTTAAAATAATAATTTAATTTATATTTTTAATTTTTTTATGAATATGATTACAATAATTTATTTTTTTATTTATCAAATTCTCTTTATATGATATAAGGTAACTTATTAATAATGACTTAAATATTATTTTTTTATTATAATATAATATGATTAATATATAAATTTATGTATTGATTAAAAGAATTGTTGATATATATAAAATTAAAATTTAAAATTTAACAAAAATATCATTAATTATTTTATAATAAAAAATAAATTTTAAAATATTATTAATAAATTATATTATATTAAAAAATTAAAAATACTCATACTTTATATATCTAATAATATAAATTTTTAAAGTAAATAATTTATAAATTTCAAATAATAGAAAGAATTTGGTCTCTGACTACAAATGAGGTTGATATTTCGGCTTTATAAACTACCCCTAGTAAAACAAGATAGAACCTCTCTCAATTTTGAGGTTCAACTGGGGCATTGGACAGCTTTTAAGAGTTGTGTAGCAACGTCACTTAAATGTGCCCCAATATTAATTAAAAAACGGAAATACTTGTTCTATGCTCGAAAAGCTACAATTCACCCACGTTGTGCTAAGAGTTAATGAAATAAAAGATAAAACAGAAGTAACGGTAAAGATAAAAATTTTTAATGAAGACGTATAAAAAGTGTAACTTTAAAAGCGAAAAAATAACATCACTCTTAAAAAAATTATGGTTAAACGTGTGAAAATTAAAACTTTTAAATAGAGGAGATAAAGTGAATTAGGCTCCTCTTATCATACCTCAAGTGGGTGAGTTTATATTTTTATGACTTACCGAAAATATAAATTGGTTCACTCTCATCTCTTTTAATTTATAAATTATAATAAAATTAATAAATTCATTTATCTTATTTTATTTAAAAAAATAAATTAAATTAATATTTTTTAATTTATTAAAATTATGAATCGACTTATCCTATTTCATTGCAAGCCATCACTAAACGAGATAGCTTGCTTTAATACCTCCACTCCCATGTAAACTATCTTTCTTTTGGAGGTTGGTTGTTGCCTAATTGAATCGCAAGAAATATTCAACAAAGGATGGATCATTTTAACTCTTCCTATTCAATCTGTTCTAAAAGCGAATATCAGCAAGTGATTTAATGGCTCTTTGTCCGTTCGCAAAAAGCGTAAGTTGAGCTCTAGACTGATGCTTTGATCTAGTGAGCTGCCAATAGGCTCGTTCATGAATTGGTGGAAGGAATTATGAATCAACTTGCAGGACCATCCCAGTGGAAAGAACTTAATTGTAGAGACTGTATTCATCTTCTGGAGAATTTGAAAATCTCGCAACGATAAAATTTTCAACCACGAGTGCTAGACCATTTCTTAAGCTATCAAAAAAGCAGAAAGGCACCTTCAAGAATTTCTTGATGCTAGTTCATGTCTTTTTGAATTTGCACCAAGGTGCTGTTTGGGTGATTCCCAGCGTAAATCTTCTTGATAATAGCAAGATTTTCTTTTTTCTTTTTTTTTTCTTTTGCATGGCTACTTATTATAAGATTTTCATGAATCAATTAAAATTTCCTATCTTTGAAAAAAAAAAAGTAAAAAAAATTGGGGCGTGGTACTCCACCAAACTTGTATTATTCTCCCCGTATTTAATCTTGGCCTTATACAACTACAAGGAAATTAATACGTACAACTATTATTCAGGTTTCATTTTTTGTTTCTACTATATCGGTAACAGTTTTTATAATGTAATGATTTTATTTTGTGGATTCAGATTTTTTTGTTTTGATATTTTTATTTTTTATCACTTATCTGTGAAATCAAAAAGAGAAATAAAAAAGTCATTATAATTAAAATTAAAAAAAATGGGATCTAAATTCCAAGTTTACTTCTATTACATATTTATGTTCTATGTAACTAGAATAGCCATTTATATAAAATAATTATGATATATTCCTGCACACATTACTCCTTTTTAGATGGGGTTAATAAAAGAAACTTTAGTGATATTTTATAAATTAGAGGCGATTACCTTTAGGAATTATAATCACATGGAATTTAATGATGACAGAATCGTGCTATCTGAATCAGAAAAGTATTAGATATATATTTTGAGGTTAATTTAATTTTTTTAGATTTTTTTAAGTATTTTTTGTTTAATAAATAAAAATTAATTTTTTAAAATATTAAAGATACTAAAGTGAATAGATTTTTTGTTAAATAAATTTCATCTTTGCATAAAATTTAAATTAAACCTAAAATAAAAATAATATTTTTAGGTTATTTGTTATCAATACAAAGGTCACAGACAAAAATAATATTTAGGTATGTTAGAGACAAGCATTTAAAATTTCTATGTCTGGTCAAGGTTTTATCTCATTCTTTCGAACATTAAGATAGGATATTTACGTTAAATTTTACTATAAGATAAACATACTCCTATCTGCATAAAACTTATAGAATTATTAGTCACATAAATCTTAGTTACATAATTTTTATTTTATATAATTTAAATAATTTAAATTATTAAATTTAATAATTTAATTTATAAAATTTAACAAATTTCATAATTTATGTACTCATTGCGAGCATTAATTGGGAAAGCCAATCATAGAACAAGCTTTCCCCTAAAATTTAATGGCAGCCAGGAAAAATCGAAAAAATATATATAATTTTTTATTTAATTATATATAGGTAGGAGAGTGTGTGAAAAACGTATAAAAAATTTATATAATTATTCAGATTAAATAAAATCAATTGACTCTCCAAGTAAGAAAACGCAGCTTTACCACTTGCCAATACAATCAATGCATTACATATATCGAAAATTAGAAGAATATATAATACTACCACTCCAATTAAAATCACAAGCCAATTTGGGCACCGTCGATGCTCATTTGGGACCACAGAATAAATAGTACACGGCGAAACAATTCATGGCGCATGCCTCTGCTCTTGGTTCAATGCTTTTTCTTTTCTGTAAATTACTTTCATCTCTCTTACATTTTATTTTTATCATACAAATATTTTTTATTTTAAAAATTTACACAAACTTTTAAAAATATATTAAAATATAAATTTTCTTTTCTTTTTAAAAACTTTCATGAACTCCCTTTATACAATAAATTCTTGATTGCTATTAGATTAATAAATTTTTCTTACCGTAAATTAATAAAATTAAGTTTTCAATTAAATGAAACATGATTAATTTATATAAAAATAATATATATACTTAAGCTTTCTATTTGTGTTTTTGTATAATAAGTTTCAATTATTTAGATTAAGTTCATATAAATCTTTATATATTAAAGTTGCAAAAATTTTAACAATTTAATATTATAATTCATATTGAAAATATGTTAAAAATAATTATAAATATTTAATTTTCAATAAAAATTTGTGTAGAGTTCCTTAATGGACAAAAAGTTTGTGTAAAATAACAAAATACAAATAATGTGAAAGTAATTCTTTTTTTTTTTTTTGGGCACACATACATGACACATTTGCGTATAAGGTCCCTTAAATTAAGCAAATTGCGGAATTCTTCATTCTTTCCTTCAGCATATCTAATTTCAAACTGGTAATATATGTCATAATTATGAAAATATGCTTATACATATATTCATAAATAGGTGTTCACGTAAACAATTCATCAAATTTGCCAGATATATAAACCAAACATTGACATTTTCTTTCACAATTTAGGACCTTTTTTTTTAAGGCAAACGTTTAGGGGAGTGGATAGTATTTCATTTTAAGGTTAGAGTATACTATTAATCTCAAATAAGATGTATAATAATATTTATAGATCATTTACTAAAAAAATTACTTACAACTTGATTTAAATTTAAACTTTATAAATAAAATATGTTAAATCTTATCAACTAAATCAATTTCAGTTGACTATAATTTGAGATTTTACTTCACCGATAATTAGCTCTTTAAAAGGCTACCACTTAACTTAGCTGGAGGCTACTTAGTATAAGAGTAATAATATCTCATAATCATTTATATATAACATATATAACTTTATCTAATTTTATAAAAGAGCAGATAACTTATTCAGTAAAATGAAAAATTAAAAATAATTGATTTAGTGGCAACACTTTTAATAATGTGATAACATTTGTCATTACTTAAGAACTTTTTACCTTCAAAATCTTAATAAACATATCTAAATAAAGTTATGTGCGTATTGTAAATATAATGCCTGTGAAGACACTATTTTTCTTACTACAATGGTTATCATAGCCTGTTTAAGATTATATTACTCTCTTTATCATTCAAAATTTCAAATAATAGTTAGTGAACACTAAGGTGGATTATAATAGAAATCGTTTATAAAATGTTTAAACTAAATTTGTTGAATGAATTTAATAGTAATTAAGTGGGTAATTACTTGAGGTTTCTAATATTTTTTCCTTTTAATAAGGGTTTTATCTGGAATTTGAGTATCTACACATTAGATCTAAAATTCATTTGAGTCAACATACTTTTACTAAATTAACACTTTATTAATGTTAAAACAAAAATTTAGTTTACAATGATATAGATAAATAGTTGGGAGAGAGAGAAACATAAGTGAAACAATCAAATTACATAATCTCTCAAATCGGACTAAGATCACTTGACTTACTAAAGTCAACATATGAAATAAGAGAGATGAGAGATGTAGAAATAAAAATAAGAAATTCAAAAATTAATGAGAGAAAAAATTATTCATAAATTGAATAAAATTGTAAAGTAGAATAATAGATAAAAAATCCTCAAAATTAAAGAAAAAAGAAGTCATAAGATTCAAATTAAGGGTGTACAAAACCAACTTAAACCAATTAGTTAAAACCAATCTAATCCAATTTGATAAAAACTATCCAACACTGACTTTGATTTGGATTAGATTGATTTGAACAGTTTTTTTTTCATTTTTGGTTCGATTCGATTTTTGATTTGAGGAATTTTTGTTAGTCTAACTGAACCAAATATATATTTTATACAATACCATTTATAAGAGATGCACGACAAGCTATTTTATGACTCTTTAGAGCCATGAATTCGAATCCTAAAATACTACCCACTTCCTATTTTATTCCCAAACTTTGAAAAGTGACCAGTAGGAAAAGAAATATAGTTTAACAAAAACATTGGCTATTTTCTTTGCAGCTCTTCCCCTCCCCCTTCTCTATTTTCTCATAAGCTTTCTTCCTTCAAAGTTCCACATTTTTTATTTTTTCCACCGAAGTGCCCCTCCCCTCCCCATCGTCATTTTGTGGTTCTCTATCTCTTCTCTTCTTTATTTTTCTCTATTTTTTCGATTGGATATTATTGTACAAATCGATTGAACTAAATTGATGGTTGATTGGGTTGGTTTAGATTGATTTTAGAAATTCTATGCTAAACAATTGGTTGAAAAAATTTGAGAAAAGTTATTTGATTAGCTTCAGTTTAGATTCGGTCAAAAAATCAACTAAACCGAATTGAATTGATATTTACCTTTAATTTAAATTCCTCTTCAACCATATACTTTATACTTTATAATTATATATAATTTACTATCCATATACACGTACGAAAAGACATGGTTTTGTATTTTATGTACTATTGTACCGTTCTGTGACTCCAACATATTTGTAAGAAATGTTATTGAAATTAGGTAATTATATATAATTATGTTATTTTTATAAATTATATTTTATAACATATTGATTTAAAAAATTAAATTATTAAATTTATTTAATCTTATATATTAAATTATAAAACTTAATAAAATCACAATTAATTGTAAACTTTTTATTCTTCTTATATGTTATACTATTCTCATTAATTCCGATCCATATGTAAACTATATTGTTAGACCTTTTGTTCAAATATCTTTTAGCAGCTGCGATGAGAAAATGATGTATAATGTTTTTATATATGTGCAGAGCTGATAATTATAATTAATTACTTATAAAAATATTTTTAAAACTGATATAAAATGTAAATATAAGTAATATAAATTTTTTATCGTAAGACCTTTGAATTTAATTCGTCCAAATCAATTGTACGTTTCTCATAATTTAAAGTATATGTACCATTAATTGAGCTAATAATGAATAATGCTCATTATATAACTAAAATTTCTATAATTTATTGTCATAATATTTTCCATTAAACATTGAATACTAATTCTTCTAAAACAGCTCTAATTTATGAAAAAACTCTCGGTCGAGTATTATTATTCGGATTTTAATCTTCTTCATTTCACGGTGTATTAACTTGGGAGTGACTTTTTCTTAATTTTTATTTTATATTTAAATTTATTTTATAGCACTTTTAAGATTATTTCAAAAAATTACTATATTATTTTCAATTCTTTTTTATTTCATTTTTTCTTTTTCATATTAAATCACATTTTCTTATAAAAAATATAAAGTAATTAATATATTTGTTATTAAATATAATATGTATTTTACGACAAATAAAAATAATAAAATCAAAGATACACAGCAAGACCCCTCTATCTCATTTTTAGTTTATTTAAATGAATTTAATAGTAGTCAAGAAGATAACCGTTGGGAGACAAGAGGTTTTCTCTTCTTTCACTATTTTTTTTTTAATTCAAATTTTATACATTAACGGTTAAAATTATTCAAATTCAACATATTTTTAACGTTTTGAAAGTTATCTCATTGTTGCTTTGTCCTCGGATCCACGTCCTCGTTATTGTTATTCACACAAAAGTTCTCCATTTTGTGAACCAAATTTTGTAGTCACAAGTTCGGGTAGAAGGACGTACAACCGGTGTGCAGGGTTAATTATGACAAACAGACAGAGGAGGCATGGCCAGAATGTACGGAAACCCTTATCAGTCCACAAAAAGGGGGTGTGTGTTAATTTTTAATAATATATACAGGGTATACAAACTTTTGTTTTTGAGCTGTTTTTCAATTTGACTTCCGTAGTCTTATCTCTCTTTATATGCTGACAGGAATTGAATTTTTTTTATATTTTTATATTTTACACTTAAATTTAATCTATGTATCAAATTTTTTTATTTATTTACTATACACTTTACCATATATAACGAATTTGAATATAATTTTTTAATTTTTATTTTGATATTTTTTTTATTTAATCTCAAATTTAAAATTTTTAATTATTTTTTTAATTTTGTAAGTCGTACTTATTACATTTCTAACTTTTAAAAAATAAAAATGAAGGAATTTCATTCCGTTTATAGCTAACAAGACTGGAGGTAAGAGCACAAAGTGAAAAGTACCATCGTTTAGCTATAAAAGGGAAGCCTCTCTTTCCCTTTCATGATCGAGCCAGCCCTCCAATCAAGGTTTCTCTCTTTCTTTCTTATCTCTTTTGTATCCCCTATGCTTCCCAGGAGCCCCTCCTTCTGCACTGTTTGCTTTCTCTGATTGATACCATTTTCTTTTCCATTTTGGGGTTCGGTTTCACTGATCGAGAAACTACTCATGAGTTCTGAGCTTACCAGCACACACTAGATCAAAATCCACCTACCCAAAGCACTCATTCTTGCATGTTAATGAGACGAGTTTTTGGTTTGCCTTTTGGCGCTGTAGCTTTTTATTTCTCTCAGATCTGAAACTGGGTGTTTCCCTAGGGTTTGTAAAGACTTTGCGTTGACTTCTTCTGCAAATTCAAGCAGATCCCCACTTTCTTGGGTTATATTATATCTGCCATTTTGTTAGCATCTTATGAGTATTTTTTAAGATATATAAGAATGTGAAGGGGAAAAGGGCGCGACAATTTTTTAATTTTTTGCAGAGATATATATAGATGGCGAGGGAGAAGATTAAGATCAAGAAAATCGACAACGTTACGGCGAGGCAGGTGACTTTCTCAAAGAGGAGACGAGGGCTCTTCAAGAAAGCTGAAGAACTTTCTGTACTATGCGATGCTGAGGTGGGTCTTATCATCTTCTCATCAACAGGCAAACTCTTTGAATACGGCAGCTCCAGGTGTGTATGCGTGTACGTGTGTGCGTGTGTGTATTGCACTCTCTTTTCGACTTTTCTCAACAATAACTTAGCATATTAATGTCTTAAAACTATTCTGTCTCACAGTAACTTAGCATTTTAATGTGGTTTCTATGCTGAGTCTATACCTCTTTCTCTTTCTCTCTCACTCTCTATGTCTGTGTGTATCTCTCTGTATGAGAGAGAGGGAGGAAGGGAGCTAGGAACTCGGGAAGTAATTCGATGATGTCTTTGAACAGAAACCTCGTATTACACGCCTTTTTTTTCATAATTTTAAGGTATATTTCAGGGTTTAGTAAGATGAGAAATTAAAAAATACTGGCTGCTAGCTGCTAAGGTTTCCTAGATCTTTTCATTAAGTTGACGATTGCTCTTCAAGAAATCAAGAAATAACCCTTTTTTATTCTTTATTCTGTTTAGGACTCAGACCCCTTTTTTTCTTAAGCTTAACATCAACAATCAATATTGTCAGTTTACAGAGCTGAACACTGTACACTTTCATTTCTAGCTAGCCCTTATAGTTTCACTTTTAAAATTAACAGTTGCTTCGCTCAGTCTCGAGCAAAAATTTGAGTTTGGAGGTGTTTTTTTCAAAGAGATTTAATTACTTAATTCTCATTTTAAACGACCATTAGTTCTTCATGGTGGAAATACCGTGAAAGAAATTTAAAAAGAAAATGAGCTTTTAAAAATATTGTCCCGCTGCGTCTTGATTTAGTTAACTTTTAGTATTAACTTTTCATCACCTTCTTCTCTAGTTGTTTTCTGCTTGGTTCTGATCCTATATGCTGTCTTGAAAAAAATATTTTACTCGGTAAAATTGATTTTTGATAGAATCACTGAAATGTTCGTGTAAAAAATAAGCAAATCCTTCTTTCCAAAAAAATGCAAATCCCAGTTTATAGAAGTACTGATAAGAGTATTCTTGAAAAAAATGGTAGAAGAATTATTGTTGGAAATGATTGAATTAATTCTATACTATTCAAACAGGCTTATAATGATTGGTAGAACAGTGACTATACTGTGTCTAAAACTTGGGTATGCGAATAATACTCCAGAATGTTATGCACAGACGCGCAATTTATGTATTCTCCATCCCAAAACAATGAACAAAGTTAGTTCATAAGAGTTTTTTCTTCTCTTTTGGGTGAGAAGTTCTATATAGTTTTAGATTGAGGTAGTTTTTTTTGTTGACCATCGAGGTATTTTGAAGATGTCCCTTCTAGCTATAAAAGATGGTACCTTTTCACTTATAGAGCGTGTTTAAGCTTGAGCTTGGGATTTTGGTATGTGAAATAATTTATATACTAGCTAGCTGGTATCAATGTCTATAATCATGAGTGTAAAAGCAAGCCATATGGAAGCGACGGGAGAGTTGAAGATTTTCAATGTTGGAAGGATTCTAAGTTATTATCTTTATTGAAACATTGTAAGTAAACATTAATTACCTTCAAGATTTTAGAGTTTTTTTTTTTTTTTAAATTTCTCTAAGGGTGTTCTCCTACTTTTTGGGAAGGAAACTAATTCTCTTTGGATTGGAACCTGTAAACGGAAAATCCTTTTTAACAAGGATAACTCCAGAATTTAGACAAGGTTTCCTAAGGTGCAATTAACAATTACTACACCAACACCTTGTTGGTGATTTTAGAGTTTTCTTCCATAATGATAGTATCCAAAATTTTGGAAATATGTCCTTACCTTTAATGATGTCGTGTCATTTAGTTATTAACATGGGGCTCTTTTCTTTTAAATTCCTGAGGATGGTGATGCATGCGTAAATTCATGAAACTTCATTTAAAATTCAAATTATTGAGATATTTCTATGAGGTGAAAATGTTATATATGTTACTAAGTGTAAATGAGCGTTTGGTTAGTTTGCCAGCTGTTCATAGTAGTCAAAGGGTAGTTCCAATGTTAACAAGTAGTCAGGAGTCTGTTTTGGTGTAAATATTATAAGAGTGATGGCCTGCAATGATTTCGCTGTGCATAATATTCTTCCTGTCATCAATAAAATTTTACTAAATCCAAAATTTAAATTATTAAATTGATTAAATCTCATAAATTTTTAAAACTCATTAAATCTGATAACTATCTTCCATTAAATAAGGACTTAGTATTCCCACATTAAATGGGATCACTTCTACTCAAATTCTTTCTCTCTTGCCTGGCATCTTTCTCTTCCTTTGCTGTTTGTTCTCCATTTCTTTCTCTTCCTTTGCTCTTTGTTTCTGCCACCATCAACCTGTGACATATTTGAACATTCCCTGGAAGAAAGTTCTATTCTGACTACTACAAAATGCGTATGAATTTATCGCTGGCGTCATCGGATATTGAATATGGGCAGTGAGTTATAACAAGGAAACATTTATATGGTAAAAGCTGATACCAGCTTTTTTTCATCATAAGTTGGCACCAAGCCAATTTTCTCCTGCGAGCTAGGCCAGCTATCTGGGCTAGCGGTTGACTAGCTGAGTTGGAAACGCATCGTGTGGGGTAATAGTGCACTTGAAACTGCCATTGAAATGGTTCCCATCTATTACTACGTACTGCTTTTCCAGAGTTCTAATTGAATGACCCACCATTGGTCAGCAGCAAAGACACAGGCATAATGAAAAGCAGTACAGAATGCAATTAAAGATCAATAGAATAGAAATCATATCGGTTGAAGATGCACATTTAGATTGAGAGGAATGAAACCAAAGTGGGAGATCGATTTTGGGAATGTATTTATACATAATGGGCCATCTATTGAGACGTGCTAATTGTTTGTGCCATTCTCCATCCTATACATTTCCTCTTAAAAGCACTCTAAGTCTCTAAGTATAGCCATTAAATAACGAGTTTTATGATATATATATATATGTATATATATATATAAATAGGCTTGTGTACTATGACAAACTTTGCTCTTTCGTTAGAAATGTTAGATCATTTTTATTCATTTTAGTCGTCTATCAAACTGAAAGGAGATTATCATATGATTGTTTGCATGCTTCTTTAGCCAGCCTGCATAAGAGATGTAAAGTAATTAGTAAATAACAGATTTTCATTTATTATTTCGATAGATTACCATAAGGTTCTGCTATTGCAATGACATTTCTATACAATTACCGGCTAATGGTGTGTTTTTCTCTTAAATAATACTGTTTGAACAAAATATATTAGATATATAGTGCACGTAAAATAGATATCAATTTTATTTAATATTATAAAAGAGTTTAAGTAAAACCCAATCTCTATATGATTTATGCGTGTTTTCTATATTTTATATTTTGTCTGAATATCATTTATTTTTTCTCTAAAAGTGATTACTTTTAAATTTCAAACTGATGTAACTTCTGGTACTAACAAGATTTCTCACTTTCATCTTACATTTTGTTTGGTTAAGTGTGAAGGATATTATCGCAAGGTATAATCTGCACGGTCATGATACCAGCAAGGTGCCTTCTGTAGATCTGCAGGTAAAATAGAAAATAATAATTTCATTGATTTCGCAAATAATATATCTTTATTTTTCATGGGAACCACTACTAGATGAGACAATTTTTAGAGGATTTGCAGGCTGTTGTATTGTTGTGCACTGTATTTTTTTTCTGGTTTCTATGGCAATAGTGTAGAATTAAAGCTGTACCTAACGAGCCAACAATTGATAAATAGATATTTCACAATAACAAATAGAAAACGGCCTTTATTATTGTGCATGGCAAATGTATAGGTGTTATTACACGAAAGTATACTTTCGGTTACCTAATTATAGTTTTTCCTAGTATAAACGTTACTGTTAGGCTGTGCTTTTTAGTTCCACGAACTTTTGATAAAGCTGTAGCACTGATTGGCATTTACTCTTCATTTCAGCTAGTAAGTAGCACTAACACCAAGTTGAGTAAGGAAGTTGCCGATAAAAACCACCAACTAAGGTAGTATATCTCAGATTTACAAATAATCCAAGTGAGAAAATGTAAATCAAAATAAAGCAAAGCGCATGCCCTTATGTGGTGTGTGAAAGATACAGTATATTTTTTGACCAGGCAGATGAAAGGTGAGGATCTGGAAGGATTAAACCTAGATGAGTTACTGAAACTGGAGAAACTGCTTGAAACAGGACTTGGCCATGTGATTGACACAAAGGTACACTTGAGCTCATTTTCTTTTGACTAATTTCAGTGCTGCATTATAACTGCTAAATTACAATAACACGATGCGCTTTTCAACTCAGGAAAAGCGGATTATGGGTGAGATTGCTGCACTTGAGAAAAAGGTTTGTTGATATATAGCATGACATAGTTAGGATTTTCTGATGAACTTCAAGTGCATGGAATACTTGTCTCTTGAACGAAAAACTTCTAGTCTAGATCAGTAGTTATTTACGGTCATCAATCATGATATTGTTGTTGCATGCAAAATTGGGATTTGGAATCCGGGCTTTGAAATTTTTTCTAACTTTGGTAACCGTGGGCAAAACAGAATGAATAGAGATTTATTTTATTTGTGGGTTTCATTTTTTTTCTCTCACCAATTTCTCAACTTCCTTAATTTTGTTGTCTTTTTCCGCTGTATCTCCTACACCAAAATTAGGGCATCCGGATCCAATAATACTGAGTTTTCATTAAGATTAAGCCAAAGACTTCGATGTTTCTAATTTACAAGTCCTAGTACATCACTTTTTTGACAATTCTAACCATTAAAACTATGGTTTGTTTCCATTCTTCAACATAATATGCCAATAAAGGGAATCGAGTTGGCTGAAGAAAACAGGCGGTTGAAGCAGCAGGTAAGAATAGGAACTATGCCATGTGTATGCAGGTGCATTTTGTTTCATTGTTTTCTTTCCCTCAGATATTTTAAAACAAAAGTGGAACTGCAGATGGCAATACTGGATAAAGGAAGATTAACTGCTATGGTGGGCTCAGATATTGTCATACAGGAACAAGGTGTCTCGTCAGAGTCGATGACCAATGTTTGCAGCTGCAATAGTGGCCCCCCACTTGATGATGATTCTTCTGACACATCTTTGAAGTTAGGGTAAGCAAAAGACTCATAAAAAATATAGTCAGACTCAAATTGCCTTCTTTCCTGTATGTTAACTATTCAAGTTCTCAAAAATCTGTTATTTTGGTTAGTGTTAGTTGATAACCAGTGCTTTGGTCTTGATTCAGGCTACCCTACTCCAACTGAAACGGAAGGATAATGCAACAGCTGATCAGTTCAGTCCATCCATTTGGAACAATGGTGAAACGTTGATCCCTTTCTGTTGTCCATTTTATGTGAAAGTAGAGCATGGTATAAGTTGCATGCATATCGAGAGTACGCAGCTAGATATACGTGTTAGGGATACGTGTTCAGAATGCACATTTTCTGCATAATTGGCGAATAAAAACTGATCCCTGTATGTGTTTATTGCAATGTGGTTCATAGAGGCCAATCTCTATGTACAGGTTGTTAGATTGTTTACAGTGTGCTGATCCAACGCTTGTATCAAGTATTTCTCATGTCAATAGAAGAGAGAGCATGGTAATAGTTAATTTGCTTGTGGTATCTGTTGTCTGTCTCTCTTTTTCATTGTATACTTTAACTTTCTTTAAAAAATTAAGGAATTCCAGTTTGGGAAACTCTGCCTTTACGTCGAAGGCATGCTGCGTATTCTTTTCGTAAAGGGTGCATAAAAATTACTATAACATTGTTTTTATTTTATTATATAGAATTAATAATATAGATCAGATAGTGTTATTCAGTTTTATTTAAAAATAAGATTTTAAAAATATTAATTAATTATTTTTTTAATATTTAAAAAAAATTTATTAAATAAAAAATTATTTAATCACTTTTATTTTTCTGAAGTCTGTGTCTTTTCTTTACGTATATACTAATTATTGGAACTAAGCTTTTGTTCTTTTCTCTTTAATAGTTGTAATGTTTATGTGTGTAATAAAGAGATTTCGTAAAACTTTAGGTTAAGCTACTTAATATAATCCTTATTTTATCTCAGCAAGGGATAGCCTATGAAAATTTAAAATTTTTAGCCTCTTACTTTTTAGTGAGAATGCAATTCGGATAATATAGGCTTTTGTTAGTTCTCCTGTACGCCGAGGAAGGAAGTTGTTATTTTCCCAAAATGAAAATGAGAACTTAATGCTATATTTGCATTATCATTTTTTTCCTTAAAAGTCAGATGTGACAAAATTCTGTCTACTGATCAGTCTAATATTGAGTGAGCATTGATCTATGCATGATTAAATTTTGTATGTAACTTATATATATTTTTAAGTTTTTATGTTTTTTATATGTTTCTTTTACAAAATATGAAAAGTGTAAACTCCCGCATATGAATAACATTTCGGCAAAAAAGCTATACAACATCTTAAATAATGACGTAAGCAACGTCTATTTGAATGAGGGTTATATACAAGATTAAGGTTAAAATACATTTTAGATTAATTTCATTAGAATGTAAAATTATATCAATTTTTTCAAAACACATGACTCCTCTTCAAATTGGGCAATTTGGAGATATCCAGCATTATGTTCAAAGATCACTTAAATTTACATATAAAAATTGAGAATATATTTTTGTATATTCTTATTTTTTTCAAAAACTTTTTTCTAAATTTGTAATCAACAAGATTTAATACTTTAATTTTTTTATTTTAATATATTTTTTTTATAATATGACAAAAGTTTTATTTTTTTATTATTTTTAAAAAATTTTATGTCTACCTTTGTTAAATTTCTTTTCTAAATTATAAAAAAATCTACAACCAGCAAATGGACTGTCTCCGTACATCATCATTTCTCATATTCAAATGATTTCATATTAAAATTTGATGAAAAAAAAAGTGAGCAGCTTTTGCAGGTTATATCCCGAATAACAAAGTTTCACTTCTTTTTTTATTATAAAAAAATTATGCTTTGTGATCACTGTGGAGTCCGCGGCTCCTGGGACAGCCTCCAATTTTATCGGATGTCCCCTGATGGAGAGCTCTCATTAGACAGGTTGGGTCATTATCAAATCAGTTTAATCACAAATTATTTCTTGGTTTTTCTTCCATTCTTGGGTTTACAAGTTTTTCGAACCAATTATTTTTTAATTAAATACTTACTATTAAATTTTACATATTAAAACATAACTTTAATTAATTTAATATTTTATTTTAAATTTTATAAATATTTAAAAACACTTATTCTATGACTTTTTTTTATCACATCCGTGAATAAAGAAAAAAAACGTAACAGCTGTTACTCAGGAGTTCAGGAGAAATGAAAGCGCGTATTCATTTTGACTCAGATGAGGTTCACTTTAGTTCTCTCCTTCTTAGTCGTCAGTCAGAAGACTCTCTTTAACTTCCCCGTTAGAGCCATGAAATTTCCGTTTGTAGTTCCTGTGGGACAAATGGTTCCTTCTGATTGGCCAAATTCCTCACTAGTTGGGGCAGTCTTCAACGCGCCCGTTAATCTCCGCAGTAGAATCTCTCCCCTAACCAATTGCAAGCATTTCGCGCCCGACTCTCAGCGTTCATTTTTTAAGTCGTTCGAGTACGGATTTCAGGATGACGACTGAGTATACGAGCAGAGATCTGGAAGTTTTCGATTTCAAGGAAGACGACAAGATTGATGAGATGCATCTCAAGAAATTCAAAAGCCCTACCCTCGATGATCAATCTGGCCTGGAGTACGAGTTTTTCGGAAACGGTAAGAAGATTCTCGGAAATTAAATTTATGCTGCCCAAACAGACAATTTCGATTCGGTGGCAGTTTTGGCTTTTTCTGCGATTAAGCATAGTGACACGAGATGCTGAGATTCTAATGTGATTTAATTTGGTGCTGTCAACATTCTAATTTTGATAATTCAGAGTGTGTGTTTCCAATGGAGCTTTAGTTGAACAGGACAGTATGTTTTTCCAAAAGAGGAGCAATCGATACTTACACTTTTTTAAATGAGAAAGCAAAGTGTCAGTGGTGATTAAGGAGAAATGGCATTTTTAATACTTATAAGTTTTAAAAAGTGTAATTTAGTCTTTTAAATTTTAAATTTAATAATTTAATTTTTTTTAATTATAATTGAAATATTTTAATTTTTTTACTAAGTAAAGTATAATTCTTTTTGTAATTAAAATAATTTAATATCAGATTTTTTTTTTTAATATGACACGGTGATTTGGTGAAAACTTAAACTTTATTTTTGCTTTTAAAATTTCAACACCTTCCTTTGTCATGAGTTATTTACTTTTTTGTCAAGTCTCAAATTCTAATTTTATGTAACTCAATAATTTTTTTAATTTAAAAATAAATTTACATAATAATATATTATATTTAATAAAAAAATAAAATTTAAATCATTATCAATAAGTTATATCATACAAACAAAAAAGAATTTAGTGAACAGAAAATTAAATTGTTTCAATTACAATTATAAATGAACTAAATTACTCAACTTAAAATTTAAAGACTAAATTTCTCTTTTGAAAAAATAGAAAGACTAAAAGTGTCCTTATTCAATAAAATATCAATGTTTCAATAGGAAAGGTAGCGCCATTGTGTTAAAAGTGATAATTTATTGAAATTAGATTATGATTGGTAGGGAAAATGGGAGGAGTTAAATCCAGCTTTGTACCTGCCCGAAACATTTCTTGTATATCCTTATACCTTGCAACTTTAGAGTGACTTCATAGACTATATAAAAAATATGGACGTAACCTTTATGTTGAAAGAGTTATGTATGATATTAACAGAAAGCTGTTTGCCTATTAAGTCCGGTCTAGACTCTTCTAAATGCATTGGATTCATCTATCTGTGATCTGTCATTAATTACTTTGATATATGCAGAACGCTTATTTAGAAAGTCATAAACCAAAGTATTGTATTTATATGTATAGCGAAGTTATCATGTTTTGAGGCAAGGATTTATCTTGTTAAGTCAAGTTTCTTTTGCTAATTTAGATCATATTGTACCAATAGGTCTTGTAATTCTTTTTACATGAGGAATATTCTAGATACCTTGGGTTGATGTTGTTTGATTTGAGGATTTATTTTTTAACCTATAAGAGAAATGAACTTGCTTTTTCAGTTCTATTTGGTCCTTGCATCCTAGGGAGGGGCAACTTGTATACTTATGTTTATAGCAAAGACTACATTCCCTAAAAGTACCCCTTGGCCAGAGTGTTGAATGAAGAAATTTTCTACAAAATTAATAAAGCTGAAACAAGAAATTGAGTTTCGAGGCCGGAAGCCCTGCTCACTATTGTTAGAAAATGTTCTTTAGATTTTTTTATTAATCTTGTTTTAGTTGTTTGAGTTCAATCTGAGATATTTTGTTCTCAGGTACCTCTTTTCCCTTTATGTTCTTTTATATTAATATTTCAATTCTGATATGTTTGCATAGCATATTTGTTCTTATTTTGCTATAATTCAGTTTTTAGCTGGTTGCAAATTAATTTGGATGGGACATGACTTACTTAATTTACTTACAGTTTCCCGAGTAGACAAGGTCAATGCAAAAGATGATGCCTGTATTCCTTGTATTGACATTGATGCAGTTGGCGGTGATTTTAACATGGACAAGGGCATTTCAGACCCCACTCTGGGAACATTTGTAAGGAAATGTAGTAACAAAGAGAAGGATTCTGAGTTGATAGCTGCCCAACAATTAAATTCCATAAATCATGAAAATGAACCCATATCAAACTAGATATTTATGAATATAAAGGCTTTACTGAACCAGAGACAAAATATATGAGTGATGGTGTACTTTCACCTGAGACGATGCAGATCAATCTTGCCCTCTCAGTGACACTATCCACTGTACTGTAACTTTTATTCATAAATTTACTTTCTGAAGAACGGAGTTATTAGTGAGAGTCATATTTGTATTTAAATTGCTTTTTGCAGATTGAATTGTTTGATACCAACTTGGGAGCTGATGATTGCATGAATGAGGATACTCCATCAAGTCCTGCCTTGGAGATTGCAGATCATGGTATATTCTTGTTAAACGTTTTTTACAATTTCGAAATATTATGTTCCAGTTTACTCACTGCATTTTTTGTAATTTCAGTTGCGTTCAATGGTTATAAATTAAACAATTGCACAGGAGGTTCTGATATGGTAATTTTTCTTTTCTCTACATAACCAATCTGTGCGGAAGAAATAGACTTTGAATGCAATGTTTTTATACTTCTGGAGTCTCAAAATTTGGCACAACTTTGGATGCTTGGTTGTTTCATTTATTGCTATTTACATGTTTCATTCTAGATGCTTATTACTTTATTGGTTTGGTTTGAGTCTCTTTTCCTTCATTGCTCAAGATGCATATGTTTTTGTCTGAAAAGTATTAGCTGAGGCAGTAGCTATCAAGTATGCAGACCAAGTGGCTTTTTAAGATCTAACATACCAATATAAAATGCTTTCAAGAGTATCAAAATACTTGAGTCTGGTACTGTGTCCCTTAGTGTATTCTGCCAATTCTGCTTTTGTATTGACATTTTTAAATTTGTGTGCTATATTCAGGATGACACAAATATGGAAGTTATTCTTTATCCTGATTATGTCATGTATCGGGATAATTATTATACAGGGGCAGAGTTAACATTTTCACATTGTTGCATCAAGATCAATTGTTCAACTGTGTGTGAAAAGGAAGAGGCCTTTCATTTTGAATGGGCACTGGATGACCTCATTGATATTAAGTGTCATTCATTTCAAACTGTGAGTTTAAAGTTCTGTTGGGTCCTGTTGCTGACAACATTTGTTTTTTCATGAATTAAGTTGACATTTACTGATGTTTACTTTGTCCAGATTGGAATGGTGATAATAAAGCTTCGTGTAGTATCAAGTAACATAGATCACTCAAATTATGTGAATGACACTTCAGGTCAGTACACTTGATTTTGATAATTAACATGTATTGATTTTGTTCATTATAGATTGACATACTTTACTTAATTTTCCATTTTCATGTAAGCTGTAACTGGAAATTTATTTGGGTAATTATCATCATTATTATAATAATTATTAATTATAATAATAATTATTATTACTACTTCTTTGAATTCAGAAAGTTTTTGCAGTAGGGGCTTCTCTTGTTGCTGACTATATCTGCATACTTGTACTTATGCTAGGCATTGAGGAGTTGAAGATTGCAGTTGTTGATTCTAATTGGTCCCTGAGACATAAAGAGATCACATCTGTTAATGTGAAATACTCGGCCATTTGGAATATTGTACTTGAGTAAGTCCTTAAGTTCCTTTTATTATTATATTTTCCCTTGGTCTGTCAGTGATTGTGTTCCTTGTTTACTTTTAGGTTCATTTGCTTCTTAAAGGTTAAATGTATTGCAATAAATTGCAACTATTGAACATTGGCTTATGATTTGCAACTCATGAGTATTAACGGAACTCTGTTGTTTGCAATGTTTTTTGTGTATAAACTTTTGATGTTGAGTTGTGAGGGAGGCAGCCTGGAACCTTGATGGCTTTTGTGATGAATTGTTGTCTTCATAATTTCCTTTGTTTTGTTTTCCTTTCTATTATGTGTTTGAGATGGCATTTTGTTGATCTACTTTTATAAGTTAAATTGTACAATTAACTTTGGTTTTGTAGGGTGGACATGGAAGGTGATTCATTTAAGCCAAGATGCTACTTCCCTAAGTAAGTAAAATTCGTTTACTTCTTTATTTTTCTAACATGTATATGTAGAAATGTTGATTTCATAGTGTCGTATTAGAAATATTCTCTGGTGCTTTCTGGTTTACTACTTTTTTTGCCTTTGCATAGTTTTTGTTGTCTCTTTCTTCCTTCTTATGCTCTCTAATTTATTCTGTTGTTTAATGAATGAATTGTGCCGACATGTTTGGTTTAGGATGTTGCATATATTTATACTTTAGGTCATAGCTCATGGTTTACTTTTTAATGTTTTCCATATACATTACAGTAAAAACATGCAAGACATTTATTGTCATTGAGGGTAAGCTTTTTATACTGAAATCCTCTAACAATTCTGTTGGCCCTCTGTAATGATTGTGTTGGTTAGAGTAGATGTGGATACTCTTGATATATTGCTTAACCCATTAGTCTGAATCACTTTTTTTTTCCTAATTTAGGAAGATCACAAAATACAACAAAGTTGTTGTCTCCTGGTTTAACTTAATCGGGGATCCACTACATCATTAGCCAATGAATCCCACTCAGTTTTTTTTTTTGGGGGGATTGAGTTGCTCATCCATTAATTGTAGAGAATTTGTGGTATCAAATGTTGTTCTCAATTATTCTTTAAACTAAATGAATGAGCATATGTTTTCATCTAGTAAATTTGTTTGAGCTTATCAATAAGTAGAAGATAGTTTATTGGTAAAATTTACATGTGGCCTGTGAAAATATACTTCTAAATCTTGCTAATTTTGAGATTCTATATCTGAAACAGTTTTGATGAGCCCTTTGATGAAGTTGTCTATCCAAAAGGGGATCCTGATGCTGTGGTCCTAAGTAAGAGAGATGTTGATCTACTGCAACCAGACACATTTATCAATGACACAATTATTGATTTTTACATCAAGTAAGTTAACATACATATGTTTTCCTTGTGAAATATTGCAGTCTTTTGGCTGGTGTTTTAGTTGAAAAGTTTAATGATCTGTGTGTGCTTCTAAATCGTGAAGAATGCTTAAATTAATTTAGTTGAAAATTTTATTCATCTGTTTCAGCTTCTAAAATACTAAGAATGTTTATATTAAATTTTTATTATTGCCTTCTTGGTTTGCATTTCAAACTTATGACCAGTAACTATGTGAACTATGGAGCTTCTTTTATCTTCTGGTTAACCTGAGCTAGATGTGCAATTGTATTTGTTTTTTTGTGTTAAATGTATTTTAGCAATGAAGATGGATCGTATATATGCGGGGAGAGACAGCAAGATAGATCATATATATACAAAGTATATTGTAAAGAAATGCTGATTGCCAGATGATATGAAATAATTCAAAAGTATTAAGTAAAGAAAAGTTCTGGATTCTGGTCCACATCTTTTCCACTCAAAGATGGTGGTGTAACTATTTGGAAAATATGTTTGGCAGTTATTTGAAGAATCAGATAACCGAGGAGGAAAAGCACAGGTTTCACTTTTTTAATAGTTTTTTCTTTCGAAAGCTGGCTGATATGGACAAAAATCCTTCAAGTGCGTCTGATGGCAAAGCAGCTTTTCTACGTGTTCATAAATGGACAAGAAAAGTAAATTTATTTGAAAAGGATTATATCTTCATACCTGTAAACTTCAAGTAAGGTTTTGATATAATCTTTCTATAGTCTTTCTATTTTCTCTTACCTGAATTCTGGTACTGAGCAGCAGTTAATTTGAATTATAATGACAGTCTTCACTGGAGTCTGTTAGTTATATGCTATCCAGGTGAAGTGGTTGATTTTAGTGGTGAGTTCTTCGCTTGTGCAGTGTTTCTTGTGAGTCTCTGAATTCTCAGATACTTATGTTGTGATACATATTTCAGATGAAGATCTGGACAACTCACTTAAAGTACCTTGTATATTGCATATGGATTCTATTAGGGGAAGTCATAGTAGTCTCAAAAACCTTGTGCAAAGGTATATTTAGAGCTTCTCTATTGTGTACTTCCATCCATTCCCTTTTTGCCTGCAAAAAGAAAATATTGAATTTATTTTGGTTTTTATGTGTAATCTTTTATTTTAATAGTTATTTGTTTCATTAATGGCTGATGGCTCTCTGCCTTTCTGTTATGTATTCACTTACTTGACCCACAGCATTTATTATCTATTTTATGCATCTTTGTTTCTTTTGTTAATGTCTTTACAATTAGAGTTGCTCGTAATCTCAATTGAAAGATGAACTTAGAGGCTTATTATGTTTACTCTTTAATTTAATATTGACAGTTATTTGTGGGAAGAATGGAAAGCGAGGCAAAAGGATACATTGGAAGAAGACCTTTCATCAAGATTCTTCAATATGCGTTTTCTTCCACTTACGGTATTGCCTACTAACATTTCAATTACTTTTTTCTTCCTTTTAGGAGAAGATCTTGTCCTCTCCTCTTGTACTGCTTTGTATCTCTTTTTTAAAATAAATCATTTATTCTATTCCCCCCCCCAAAAAATTGATGACTTTCCAAAATTAGAAGAACCAAGATAAATAATGGTTGAGTAATTAAAAGATAGCATCTACCAAGTCATTTAAGATTTCTTAGTGTTGAATGAGACAATTCAGTTTTATTTGATGAAAAGTAAATATCACTTCTTGAGGGTGTTTTTACCAATGTTTTGGGACTGAATCCTTGTTCCACGACAGTTGCCACAGCAAGACAACGCATTTGACTGCGGCCTTTTTCTGCTACACTATCTAGAGCTCTTCCTTGCCGAAGCTCCTGTTAATTTCAATCCATTCAAAGTAACCAAGTTCTCTCATTTTGTAAGTTGTCTTCTTAGCTTTTACCTATTTCAAATTTCTTTCTCATGCTCTTCTCCGCTACAAATTTATTTTCTTTTAGAGAAGTTTACATGAATTCTGTGGGTAAGTTGTTTGAATTTGTAACTCCTTAACCAGTTGTAATTTGTCTATGTCTCATATCTTTTTAACATTGCCGTAGAGTAACTAGTAACTTCCATATTGTTTTGCTTGGTTTCTTATATTATATATCTGACCTAACATAACATGAATATTTCCAGCTCAATGCAGACTGGTTTCCACCTGGAGAGGCTTATTTCAAGCGAACTCTTATCCAGAAGTTAATCTTTGAACTCCTGGAAAACCGTAATTGTGAAGCCTCTTCCTCTGACTGCAGTGACCACCACTGCTCAGAAAGTAATGAGGACAAAACCGGTGTTCAGGATGTTGAAAAGAGTCGTGCTGAAATTAATGGAGAGTCAACAACTTCCCATTCTGGCCTGGGAATAGAAATTACTCTGTTATCTGCAGCATCATCTTTGCATCCTCATTCTCTTAACAATTCAAACTTGGTCCTTAGGGAGCTTTTTGAGCCAGGAGCCGCAGCAGGAACATTACTAGAACAGTGCCAATCTTCAGCTGATTTCTGTCTCAATGGTTCGTTAATTCCGATGGAGGTATCTACTTCGCACATGTGTCTGCATTTTATGTGCGTGTTTTGTTGAACTGTCATGCTTCTGTAGGCATTTATGTGGCTTGTGCTTAGCATAGTCTGGCGATGGTCGCTGAGTTTTCTATTCCACTCAATGCTTAAAGTAGTTTGAGTTATTGCACTATAAGGTTTGTGTCATCTCATGGCACTGACGTGTCTTTTCATTATAGTAATGTTTTCTAATTAATGGTGGAACTTTCTTACTTTACCACCTTTAACCTAGTAAATGCTTCAGTCCATGTTTGTTTGTCTGTTACAAAATTGTTTTAACTACATTAACTTGTGAAAAGAATTCTGGTTCTCATCATCATCAGCCACAAATGAGAGTAACACCCCCCCCCCCCCCCCCCAAAAAAAAAAAAAAGAGGAAAGTCCTACATTGTATATTGTACGACAACTTTATTTCAAGTTGGCTCTATTGCCTGATACGGGAATAATTTGAATGACAGTAACATTTATGATTTCTAGAATAATTGTGATAGACTTTGCAATACTAACACCCCCCCCCCCCACCAACCTCCTTTTTCCCTCTTTTTTTTCTTCTGCTTTTATAGGAAGATGAAACAAGTGAGCTGTTTATGTATCTGACCACAGATGCTAATTTCCGGCAAGTGGCTGGAATTTCAGCTCAAACATGTGAGTTGCCATGCTTAACTATAGGCTGTGGAGCCAAGACTAGTGATGAACCAGACATTTTTCTAGAAGCTGTGCATGACAAGGCTGAGTCATCCCTGGATGCAACAAGTTCTGCCTCAGATGATTCAGATGACGTAGTGGTATTTGAAAATTGCCCAATTGGAAATGAAGCAGGATCATCTAAGGGAGCTAAGCGAAATGAAAGAATTTGTTCGACTATGGAAAACTTTACATGTTTAACAGAAATTATGGGTTCTGCTGCTAGCAACTTTCTGATTGTTTCTGTTGCGGAAAGTTTGGAAGCCACCGATACAATGTGCGATAGCAACAATAATGGAGTTCTCCAATCTTCCTGTCAAGAAACTTCAACGATACCATTGCATCAAGTTTCGGGTGCGGTAGATGACATGGTTCCTTCTGACGATGTTGAGATGATTGATGGCATGGCACCAGATTGTTTTGAGGAGCATGCTGCTTAAGAGGAGGCGGCTTCTGGAATGTGATAGCGATACTGAGGGAATCTCGACAGAAGAATAGTATTTGTAAATATGATTGGTGATGTCCTTTGTCGTTATAATTATGAATGATTTCTCGGTTATGCTGAGCCAATATGTGAATAGTGTCGTCGCTCGCTGATGATCGTTTTTGTAACTTAGATGTACAAGTATCTTCGATTCTGATACAATTCAATTTCTTGTATTGATAGTAAATTTTTTCTTATTGAAATATCCATTCACAATTGTCCAAGCCCCACTTCCTGAGTTTTTTTTTTTTTCCTATCTCTTCAGAATATCTTTGTCTGCTTTAGAGAATTTTTATTTAATAAGTAAAGATTAATTTTTTTAAAATATTAAAATATTAAAAAATAAATAATTTTTTTTTATATGTAATAAAATTTAAGATAATTTATTTAAAATATTTAAATCTTTATTATTTAAATTAACTCAATGTTAGTCTGAATTTTTTCATGGTACACAAGGCGGCTACTAACACTAACTAGCAACAAAGACAAGAAAAAAGCACGCCACACAGGCCCTCCATTTTGAGTGCAAAGAATGTTGCACATTCCACAGTTGAAAAATCGTTGATGATGATGTTAAACATACCCAAGGTCCCCCCTTCTTATGTGTATAAAGATCTTGTAAAAAAGTTTTGATGTGATCTTAATGTTAAACATAAAGTTTTTTCCCTGTGTGTAGAGCTATTAAATTATACAAAAATCTTGTAAAAAAGCTTTGATTTGATCCATCCGGATATTATATTAACTGTACATAAGCAGATACAATTGAGTGGCACAGTGACAAGCGTACTTTATGGAGATTCTCTTAGAAATCTCACTTCAGGGCACTAAAATAGGATTGAATGTCTAAAATAATGTTAAATGTCACATTATGTATATCAAAAAGTGCATCTCAAATGCTATGGCAAGTTGATAGTACCACATCATTAATATAATTAAAGAAAAAAATGTTAAGACTTGTCCTTGTCCTTGAAAATAGGGATGGGCATTGGGTGGGACGGTTTGGATTGGGGCAAAATTTTCTCAACCCAGTTGAATCTAATCTCTTATTAAGTTAGTCTAACCCCAACAAAAAAATTCTTCAAACTAACATTCTTGGGTTGGAATGGTTAGGTTTCACTTGGGTAGGTTAGTTTGGGTTAGGATGGGGACGAACAAACATGAGGCGAGCGGTGAAACGAGAATGAGGTTCAATTAACTATTGAGGACCCAAAGTGTCGAAGTGTGATGATTAAATAAGAGATGAGCTAAAATGAGAAGAGGCGAGTCAAGACAAGATGAGAGGAGGTAAGGGATTAGCGTTGACTGTTAAAAACGACAAGACAATGAACGAGACTTGTAGCTCATGAAAGAGGGAGTCGAGGGACCGAGAGTTCGAGACAAGGGAGGGAGGAGTGGTGTTGGTTTGCTGAAGTTGAGCTGCTTCTTACCTGTTGTGCTTGCAGAAATTTTAGGTAGGGGTGGACATTGGATGGAACAGTTTGGGTTAGGGCAAAATTTTTTCAATCTAGTTGAATACAATCCCTCATTTAGTTAGTCCAACCCCAGCCAAAATGATCCTTCAAACCAAGATTTTTGGGTTAGAATAACTCAATTTCATTTGGGTAGGTTAGTTTGGGTTAGGATGGGCCGAAGAGTGAAGGTTTGGGGACGGTTGGACGTGAAGCGAGCTGGGACCAGTCAGCAAGGTTTAGCCAACTATTGAGGACTCAAAGTTTCAAAGTGTAATGACTAGATAAGAGAGGGACCGAGATGGCTCAAACGAGGTAGGGTGGTCAGCATCGACTGTTAGAGACGATGAGACAACGGACGAGACTCGTTGCTCATGAAAGAGGGAGTTGAGGGACAAGAGAGAACCGAGAAGTAACATTGGAGTCGTAGAGCTACTTGAGAAAGATTTAGAGTAAGCTACGAAACGTCATTTTGTAGTAGTAAAAAATATATATATATATGTGTAATTTCTGTTGGGTTGCCATGGCAATCCAATGGAGAGAGAGCAAAAATCCAGTCTCATCAAATTTATCCCATCTTAAACTAAAATATTATATTATATTTATTTTACCCCATCTTAACCTAGTTTAAATTTTTCTTTTTACGGTTTGAAGCGAGTTAAAATGGTTTGACTCGAAACGATGCCCACCTCTAGTTTTAGGGCAAGCTAGAAAATGACATTATTTTGCAAAATGACGCTATTTTATAATATCAGAATTCAGAAATATATATATATATATATATAACATAAGAATTGAAAAATATATATATATATATGTAAATTTTGTTGGGTACCCGCGGCAACCCAATAGAGAGGGGACAAAAATCTAGCTTCACCCAATTTACTCCATCTTAAGCCAAAATATTACATAATATTTATTTTATCCCATTTTAACCCAGTCCAAATTTTTTTTTTTACGGTTTGGAGCGGGTTGAAGCGGTTTGACCCGGTTCAATGTCCACTCCTACTTGAAAATATGCAACTAATAACTCATCGCAATAATTCTGTATGAATCAATAAAAAAATTGTGGGTTAAATTTTAAATAATAAAAATATATTTTTTTCAAAAATAAAATAATTTTATCTCTCTTAATCTATCAGTTTTTTGAATTTAACATTTAAAATTTAAGACTTAGTGTTTAATATGAGTGATTATTAGAGTTTATTGTTTCAATTTGTGATTCTTCTAAGTATTTTGCGTAGTTAGATCTAAAGTTGTTACAGCATCGTTAGTGTCTCACACCCACATGCAAGGCATCCCACTTACACGAATCAAAAGCCTTCTCACTTCCATTTTAGCTGTCCAGCAAAATCCAGATGAGATGCCCGCGGTTTACTTTCTTTTGGAAAAGAGTTTGATGGCCCATTCTTCGAGCAAACCAGATGTGATGCCCGTGGTACACAGTAAACCAGAATGCTTGCTTCTCGGGGGTTCTGATCGGGATTCAAATTCCACATTAACAATCATTTACAAATATAAGCAATCAGCTAGAGAGAATACAATGCATAATGCCAGCTTTAAAAAATAGCTGGACCTTTTTGCATAACTTCAATCAAAAGCATATACTATAACACCAACATCTATCTGCTTATCCAACTAATCATTCTGTTTGGCAGCGAAATATAGACATCTAACCATCCTTTTTATCCTTGCTAGAAGGAGGTCAACTCCCATTACGTTGGGCAGCAAATTCTTGCGACACTGCAGGAATAGGAGATGGTGTCATTTCTTCATCAATCGGGAGGGTTCGTTTTGAGCCATCTAGGGCAACACCAAGAACAATATTCTCTTCCAAGGAAGGCCTGGCTGATAATGAGGACACAGAAGATTTCTCTTCATCTTGCTTGGTCTGTGAAATAGTAGAAGCAATCTCTCCCTTGCCAGACTCCCGGGAAGTAGTAATAAGAGAATTTTCAGGCATGCCACTTTGTGCAAGATCTTTAGAAACTGGAACCGGGATTCCCTTTCCTGCAGCATCTCCTGCATTTTCCTTTTTGGGCTGCACTGCTTTGGAGGTCTTCCGGACTGAATTATCCGATCCAACAATCTGGGTTTGAACTTCAGAAATTGACGTCTTATCCTTCAAGTTTACACTAGACGTAGAGGTTGAAGCAGCCGTAAAATTGTCTGCTTTGGAGTCAGATGTCAAGGTTTCATCAATCTTGGCGTCTTTTTCTTCATTTGTACGAGCTGAACGAGTTGAAGGCTTAACTTTATCTTCGCTATCTACTTTATAAGGTGGTTCTATCAATAGGAATGGACGATTTGTAGCTGCTCTGGAATGCGAGAAAAAGTCACCAAATGCAACGTTTTCCGAGTCAGCATCACTGTATATTTTCTGAACTGTACGGATGGGTGTGGCTAGCCGAGCCCGATGATGACTGATAACTCTGAGAAGATCTAAGAGGATTGCCTCCTGTTTGATCACATAAAAATAAATTACCTCAGGTGAGCCACTTACCATTTACCAAAACAGAATAATCAGAAATTATTTAAACAATAAAAGATTATACAAAGAAAGACACCAAAGCAATGAGTTGATGACTTCAATGGTTGTATCAAGATCTTTTTAAAAAAGGATAGATGCAAATCCCCAATTCAGGATGACATTGATAAAAACAATATATAAAAAAAAGGCTAAACTATCATCCTGGGTGCCTCTGTAAAGAACTTAACGAGAACAAAAACAACAATAATATGATATAAGCAAAAAATTTCATACACCATCTGACCATCACACTTCATGCATCTGCAGTTGCTTTAAGCAAAGTAGTCAAACCTTGACACACAGGTACTCTTCAAAATGTGAAGTCTTCACAAAGCAAGATATTAATATCTGCAACAAGAAGGGACACTCAGCAGTTGAGAAAGAAAATGGAGAATAGTAATAAATTATCAGCAATATGAAGTAAAGCAGAGGTGAAGGGTTGGGGAGTGGGGGACAAAAAGCTTTATGTTCATCGTGGGAAAAATTAATGCAAGAATTTCTTCATTCCTGCCATGGTTGTAGATACCAAATCAGATGCCCAGAATGATTAGTATCGAGATAAAACATGAAAGTCACAGGAAATCAAGTATAGCATAAGAAGAAAAAGCTTTATGTTCATCATGGGAAAAATTAATGCAAGTCCTTGCACACACACACACAATATTAAATGCTGCAAACCAAAAGTTGAAGATAAGGTAAAGTATAATATAATTTTTAAGCTTATAATTATAGTTATATAATATAAATCAATGAACAGAACAGACAGTTACCATAAGTGCCTGGTTTTCTGTATTGACATTTTCCAGAAAAACCCTTCTGTGCAACTTTTGCTGCTCTACTTGAGGATTTTTTGCCAAAACTTTGCGCATATCAGCTACAATATTCTGCATGAACGATTTAAGAAAAAAAGATTAGTGTTAACTTAAACAAATACCCATCAGAAATCCCCTGAACAAGTTTTACAACCATGTTTACCAAGATGACTCACATTAATCTTGTTAACATCCAAGTGACTGATAGCAAGATGAGTCTTGATGCGCCAATGAGATTTCTGACTAAGATTCCTCACAACATTTACAGTGAACTTGTGATTAGGAATATGAACTGCTTCACGATCATCACCTCTCACTATTGTTGGTGACCACCAGCCTACATGCTGTAGAAAATATAAAATTTTGATTACAACATAATTAAAATAATCAATTAAAAAAATCTATCATTGGATAACAAATTAACAATACTTCAATTTGTCAGTGACTCAGTGAATGGGGAAACTACCCATAAAGATATATACTGGACCATTTTGGCGCTCAAAAAAATTTTATTTAGATACAAACCTCAACTGTACCAGAAACTTCATATCCTTCAATCTTTGTTTGAATCCACTCATTTACAACAAATGGCCGAGTTGCATGAATCATTACGCTTGAAAGGAAGTTAGTAAATATCTGAATGCATCATAAACATGAAGTGAGAATCACAGCAAACAAGAAACTTGCTCTAATGGAATCTGAAAATACCAAAGAAACTATACTGTACCTCACGGCCTGCAAGGGTGAGCAATACTGTCCCCAAACCACCAGCAGTTAACCACTTCTGTGTGGAGAAGCCTAGCAACTCCATGAACAATGACACAGCAGCAACCCATCCCGCAGTATATACAGCTTTTCCAGCAAAATCAAAGCCCATCTGTCATATAGAGTACAATATTTCATACATTAGATTTGCTTTAACCCTCCAGCAATGGCCTCGAGAGTCAATAAGTAGGCTAACTATTTTGGGGCTCCCTTACCGAAAGATCCAAACAGGAAATGAAGTGAAGGTTGCTATTGAAAATTAAGGGTAAATGATATTCACACCATCAACTCTTTCCTAGAGGTTGACCATTTTCTAATTTTTGTTTTGTAATAAAATAACTCTTCTTAAGCTTTATTCAAATGCTCTCACAACAATATTAACTTGTGGATCAGTATTACTGCAGCAAATTTCTATAAATGTAACAATAGAAACATGATGAGTACTAAAGGTTGAAAATGAATATGTCGCAGAAACGTACATTTCTCGTATCACTGGAGTCATTTGCCTCCATAAAGAACTTTTGTGCTTGTTGAATTAAGCTGAAAGTGAGAAGTACAATATGACATCATAATTTAAACACAACACAGGACCCAATATGTACACATAATAAAAACTGAGAAACAGAAAGAACCATTAAAGAAAAAGCAAGAAATAATACTACATTTGTTTACAACTGATCCAAGTAGAAAACCAAAAAAGTAAGAAGCAACAGCAATGAAACCATTTCCAATAACAAGAACATAAACACATATGTTGTAATTATGGTGAAAAATATTAGAAACTACCTTGATAGACAGTAAGAAAATGAGAGCACTGTCGACAAAGATCTCACAAAATTCAGCACCCGTTGCTTCACAAGCTGGCTGGATTCTGATGGTAAGATTACTGGATCTAATACCCTGAAACAAATAATGCTATGGTTAATAACAATAGGACTTTCAGATCTTCTAGTGGGAAGATACTTGTGGATCCAGAAACAAACCTGCAGATAAGCATTGCCCCAGACCAGAACAACAAAGGCTGAAAATAAGATGTCATCACATAACGCGTACTACTTTTTTTCCAAGTACTATCATTCCTCTGAAGATAATTCCCACAGAGCAGAAAGTCAATTATGGTTTAATCAGATTTAGACGAAGAGTAAAATAAGAATAAATGGAAACTACTTGGAGAAATAGAATCCTGCCAAGACGCAAGAGTGGCTCTAGACCACAAACAGCAAATGCAATGATTCCAAGGGCAGGAATCAATTGAAGCACAACGTGGCTTCCTTGTAAAGCATCATATGACCTGCATGAAAATCTAAACGTAAATGTTTCCATCAAGAATATGCATTCAATCATAGACGGACACAATAGAAGAAGGCATGCAACAATAATACTAAAAATACCAAATGATATTACTGACAAATTCAAGGCAAAGAATTGTATATCATAATTCCATGCACCAAGTTCATACTCTAATCAATTTAGAGTCTCAGTGAATCCAATTAACAGCAAATTTCTAACCACTTCTCCATCACAACCAACAGGGAAGAGATGAACAACTTGTGGCAATGGTTGAAATTCTACACTTTCAAAAAGGTGAGGAGAAGTAACCTCGCATCAGTATTATGATGTGTCTGGCAACACAGTTAGTGATTTGGAAAAGAGTCAAATCAAAGTGCCCAACACATCAAAGGAAGTCTACTAATTCACTGGGAAAGAGGATATACCTACCAATCATGGCTACATTCTGAAGTTACAACAACTATGTAAAGTGAAATAGGCTTGCATATACATGTAGTGTTAGTTAAATGACAACAAAGCTGTCAATGCAGATGAAGTTAAGTTTTATTTAAAAAAAGGAGCGAACTAACGAAAACTTCAGTTTTATGGCAAAATGAGAGAGGCTACTATCCGGGAATCCATATAGGCATATACAGATTTGGACATGAGTATCCGCCAATTTTTGTTCAAAACTTTTCTCGACTAAAAGAAGAAAGATGAACACATCAAGGAGAAGAAGAGAAAGATAGAGAGAGAGGAACCTTGTAAACACAATTGCAGCAGATTTCATGAGTGGAGCCCGACTACCTACACCTGGTATTAGGGCAGACTGGCACAAGAAAACGTTACATCTTGAACGCACAGGCCTTACTGGAGTGTGGACTCTACTTAAAAGATGGAAAGTTGAAGAATCGTGCCTCTGTTTTATCACAATCAAAGTATGCAGACTATAAATAAAAGCAACACATATAAACAGAACCTAACAAAAAAGTATAGACAGAGCAATGCAAATGAAGCTGACGCATAATAGCAAATCTTACTAATAGTAGAAGATAGATGCATAAAACAACTATGAGAGAGTAGAAAAGAAGACGCATAACATTTTTAATCAATGAAAGCCATACCAGACTCTGTGGTGACAGATTGATGGTAACCAAACGTAATTGACCAACACCCATCGGATTCTGTTAAGTGATATGAGAACAAAACTCAGCATACTGAGCTTGAAAAGGAAACTACAGATAATTATATAGATCAAATAATCATATACATGATAGGAACTACAGTGTCCGCTGTTACTGTGGGCCCTGATGTCAAGAGACAAACGCATTGAAGCGGGATATGCCATTGTTGAGCTAGTGAAGGTAGTCATGCAATGACCAGAATATCATATAACCAATAGGAACCAGTTTATCTTGTTTACGTATTAACCCAATGCTGCAATATACTATAGGGGATAGTGGAATGGAAGAAGTTTGAAAGTGTGACTTAACAATTAGACCTGCACAAGAGAGACAATAGAATTAGCAGGGAAGAAAAACAATTCACTGCAATCATATATATTTTTTTAAATTCCTGTATGTAAAGGGAAAATGATAAGCATGCAAATTTCCATCCTCCAACAATTTCTCAGCAGCTAAAGTAAGCTGAGGGAATTTCAATATATCACATAAAATTAAAAGAAGAAAAAAAAAGAGAGAGAAGAAAAGCCAAACCCTAAGATCAAGCGAGCTAACTAATCAAATAACAAAAACAGAAATCAATTATCGCCAAAGTCATTCAACGTGCGTACTCAAAATATACGTATTGAACACCCAAATAACTGAAATTTGAGATCTAACTAAGCAGATGATAATAGTACCAGCTAATACTGGAATTCTTAAGTTCTTGGAGGGAAAATATATGCTATATTTTTGCCTCGGAAAACGAAGATACTTCCCGAGAAATTTGCAACAAGCATTACGAGAATAAGAAGGTAGAGACAGAGTTTGACCTTGACAATCAACAGCAAGAAATGAAGGAAACTTCCGAATGCTTTCTCTCTGATAACAACTGGTAATTTTGGCTGGTGAAGGAGAAGGAAAAGCCTGACGTGGTAGGCTATGCCGCCTTCTAACTTGCGCCGGTTAACGGGTTTATTGTACGTGGTCCAATCAAAACGCACTGTTTCGATCTCGGATTTATTTCTCTTTATAACACGCCAATTATGGAGTTATTGTTGATTTATGTGGAGCCTTGGAGTCGGTTGCTAACGTACACGGCATGCTATGCGTCTGCCGTTTTTTCCTTTAGAATGGATGTCCCCTCTGACGTAATTTCTGTTAGTTGACTTTCAGGCTTTGATTTAAAATTTAATTAATTTAATATTTTAAAATTTTAAATAAAAATTATATAAAAATAAAATTATGAATAATTATTTTTTCTTATTTTAATTTAATTAATTAAAAATATCTATTGTTAAATTTTTTTTTTTTTTTTTTTATAAATTTGATGGTGTCCTCTAAATTAACAAATGCTATTTACTATTGAATCTTTGGGAAATGAAAACCATAAAGATAAATGAAACGAAAAACAGGCAAAGATTGTTTTAATATTGTATTTTTCTTATATAATACATACCCTTAATAAGGTTTTATATATATATATATATATATATATATATTAGTTTTGCAATTTCTTTTGGTGAGCAAAAGCCTGATCAAATTGTAAGAAATCAAAAACGCTTGTAAGGAAATTTGAAATAAATGAAAAGCAAACAGGTAGACAAACAATGTTAGAAGAGAACCATGATCAAGTTGTAAAAAATCATAAAGGTATTGGTGGCTGGAGAAGATGATTGAAAAAACTCAAATAAGCCTATAGAATAAATTCCATAAAGAAATTAGAAAGTCATATGAAAATAGCGAATCAGCGCCGGCGAACAAACTTGCAACAATGGGAGAAAATAGAACAAAGACAGCTTCAAGTGGGAAGGCACCAGCAGAGATGATGCTGAATACACTATTTATTCGTGATGACAAAATTTCAGATAGAGCTGTAAAAAATTTTCACCAACCAGCCCTAATTTTTTGGCAATTACAATTTTGTATTTTTGCTAATTATTAATTTATGTAATGATAAAAAAAAAAAACAGAAATTTCTCTATCAAAGTATTGCTAGACACGTAACAATTTTTTAAAAAGTATAAACAAAATAGGCGGTATGAGATATAAGTGAGGTGGATTCTTCCTTATGACACGAAAGGTTTTGTTGTTAAAGCACAAGACAGTCATTTAAGAGAGAAAATTCAAGCAAAATTTTTTTTTGAAATGATCTATTTAAGTTATTGATTCTCCATTATTATCCGAAAAATAATAAGAGAGAAAATAAAAATATTTTTATGTTTGTTGGTGGAAAAGTTTGCCCTTAATTTGAGTGGATCATAGAGCGCGCGAAGGACATGATAGGCAAACGGCTGGTCCTCCGCATGAAATGGGCACGGTAAAATCAGACACCCGAATGGAGTGTGTGCTAATATGTTTGGGTTTCGTCATATGAGCTTGCGCATTCATTTGGGCTTGAGTAGCCATTTGGGCCAAATGAAAAAGCAGCACTCTGTCCTTTTTAATAGCTGAAATACGGATTTAAATATCCCATTGTTGGATCGGGTTTTTCTGTCATAAACACGGAAAAATTTTAAAATAAAATAAATATAAAATAAAAAAATTGTATTTATTAAATTTAAAAAAATAAAAAGTCATCAAAATAAAAAAAATAAAAAATCTAAATCTTTTATTGTGAATCTGTTGTATCAATAAGAATGACTTAAAGAGTGAGGAAGTCACATTTTTAGGTATTTGTAAGTGACCGAAAAAAAAATTACATTTAATAATTATTCTCTAATATATAAAATATAATCAAAAGGTTATCAAAATTACAGATCTTAATAGGCGATATAAATTCCTTTAATAAAAAAAAACATTTATTATGCGTGTATTTTTTAAGATGTAAAATATATGTACTCTTTTATATATATATTTAATTTATTTTGTACTGCAAAACTATATGTACTTATCATTTTAGGTAAAACAAAATAGGTCGGCAGATGCAGCTTTGCAGCCGTTACAAGTTTCTTTTCAGGGTCATTGCCACCTTAGAACTACAGCTTGGTTGGCTACTCACAGCGGACAAGTCTTCTCTAGTACTATTGAATAAGCCAACAATGAACTTTTGCTGGTACTCTCGTGACCTACCTGATGATGCACCGAATTATCTTTTACCCTTTTATTCAATTTTATTATCATCACTGATAACTGACAAAAAGGTGCCTCTAATCCGTTGAAACAGCACTGAGCATCGGAAAACATCGAACAAATTTTATGCGCATAAAGTCATGAAATTGAAAATTTTACCCGCCTTGCTTTGCCTTCTTTGAATAAAGTTGCACCTACCAAATTAACATTTGGTATATTTTTTGAAACACAGATGCGAAGGAACTTGTTATTAACTTATTAGTTTATTTATTCTTTGGATCCCCTCTCACTCAATTCTCCGGAATGGAGTAGGGTTTAAGGTCAATATCACTCAATTCTTTCCTCATATGACACTTGATGAGTTATGATGGGAATTTATGATATTGCTTTATCTAAGATGATTTGTCCAATATCCAATATTTTTTAAAGAAATTTTACTCCTACTTAAGATTTTTTACACAAACTTTATCAAATTAATCAATATTATTAAATCATGAAGCCTCACATTTTAATTAATAACATTTAATAGTTTGTTTTTTAAAAAATTTTAACTTGCAAAAATATAAAGAATGTATTTATTTTGGATTCTAAACCAAAGTTGTTAAATAGACACCAATTTGGTATTGGCTAAAATTGGTTCTTTTTTTTTTTTGAGTAAAAAAAATAAAACCTATAGGGTTAGCAGTTTAATGAACTATCTTTACAAGCTAATTCTGAATCTAACACTAAATTTGAACCTAAACTTAAATTATACATTAACATATATATTTTATAAATTTAATCTTACAAATATTTATTTTCAAAAAAAATTATTATTAAAATTATTTTATTTAATAATTTAATATATAAATTTTAAACATCAAACTACTTTTAAATTATTTATAAAAATTTAATTATATAATTCATTGGTGGATAAAAAATGAAATAGGTCATGTCTCATAAGTAGGTAAAAAAGGAATTAAGTTATGGTTTAAGAGTGGGTTGAACTTAAAAATAAAAAAAATTAAGAAAAAGACTAGTTGGGTTAGCTTGATTCGATCTCAAACCAATTATAAGCAAGTCAAAAATGGCCTAATATTTTTTTAGTTAAAAATTTGGAAACTTAATATTTAATATTTTCAAGTGATTTTGGATTGATTCGCTAAGTCAGGTCAAAATTGATGGCTTTATTTTAAACCATGACATGGTGATCCTATGAGATGTAAACACTTGGAATTGACAAGGATACATGAACTTATGATTAGGGGTGGACACATAAATTTTGAACAATTGATAAATTGTAGGATATTATATGTATATATAAAAAATATCAGATAAAATATAATTAGATTTTAATTCAAAACCTAAATTTATGAATAACAAAAGAGATAAGCAATTCTTTAAATAAAAAATATTACAATAAATCTTTATCTCACCAACTCTCTAATTACACTTATTTTTTAATACATACTCTATAATTGTATTATCATAATCAACATGTTTTAGTTAAAATTGTTCTCATGCTTTATATTTTGAAATGTTTATTATTATTTTATTTTCAACACTATTAAAGATATTTATTTATGTATGTAATAAAACAATTATTCAATTATTAATCTTTAATTTTAAAAAATATTAGTAGAAACAATTTCAAATGTCTAATGGAGACAAAAATTTAAAATACATATATCTAAATTAAAATTTTAAAAAGTAATGGAGAGAAATACAGCGCCTTCAATGTGGGTCTGCCACTCTTATTGCTCATTGTTGATCCACTGTGAAGGGAGAAATTATGTTTTGTCACCCATTTCTTTTTATCTAGTGTTATACTCAAAAATTAATGTTTTCAGGTGTTAGACAGCCTACACATTAATTTGCAATTAAGATGGGATGAGTTAAAACCGTTATAAATGGGTTACAAAAATATAAATTTAATACACTATTAAGTAATATGAAATAGGTTATTTTAATGAGTCATTATATTTTTATATTTAAATATATCAACTTATTTTGATATATCTCAACCTATCTTAACGTGTAAGTCAAGATAGATTGGGTTAAAACCTTACTTAGAAACCAATTACAAAAAATGCATACCTAATATATTTTAAGTGGGTTAGGATGGATGAGCCTGACAAGTCAATTTATTTTGACACCCTTGACATTGATACAATAAAGGTTCAAAAATAAATAGAGGTTGGCTTTGTTGTTCCTTCGTGAAAAGTGAAAAGCATCGTCGTTCCGTCATACCCGTATGTGTTTGTCCATGGTATAGCAAATGTTAATTTCATGAAGGATTGGGAATTTGGTGCTAACCGGACCTGAATTTTATGTCTTTGCTCTAATCATTCATAGTTCGCACTAGTTTTGGCTTTGTTTATTATATCTCTGATTATTTTTTGGAGAAACTATTATATATCTGATTTAACAAAATTTAGCTCTTATAAAGTGTAAGGCATATTTTAAATAATAAATTATAGATTAAAAATTATCAATAAAAAAGTTGAAGGTATAAATTATTACATAAAATATAAATAAATAAAAATTTATAAATTTAAAAGGTAATTTATTCTTTTAATTTTTATAAATAATTATTCATTTATATCTTGCTTTTTAATATATACTATACAGTTTAAAAAAAAAAAACCTAACATACTTTATAAATTTCTCCACTGCCATATATATGTTTTTATAGTAAGATTGGTCAACAGAGAAATTATCAATAAATCAAATCATATATACTCCATGAATTAATTATTATTTACAATAAATATTTATGTTTTGCAGATTCACTGCTTGTGACTGGCCATAGCACTACCAACATGCAAATAATAATTTCAAACACCTAAAATTCATTTTCAATAAAATTGTTTCCTCAGCATGTATGAATTATATGAAATTAATGATACAAGAATGCAATGGGCGGATTTTCATTAGAACTCAAAACAAAAAGAGAAAAAAAAACATATATTTAGATATTAAATCAATGAATAATATTATTAACAAAAAGTAATTGAAGTTTGCACCCACATATTAAAAAGAAGAATATTAATAACGAGGGGTTCAAGTATTTTAATGAAAGATTACACCTTTAAATATTTGTCATATCTAGTAAAAAAGGTCTTATTTTGTTACCTTTTTTTTTTTAACTATCACACATTATATTCAATTACATTATAAAAAAGGTGGTCAATCATGTTATTAACTATCACACATTATATTTAATTACATTATAAAAAAGGTGGTCAGTCATGTTGTTCACATTTACAAAGAGATGTGACTTGATACAGAATGAATAAATAAAAAATGAAAACAATACAGCAATTCTCAGTTAAAAAATATTAATATAAGAAAATTATTTTAAATATATAACTCATCAATAAATAAATTAAAACAATGAACACACTAACTTATTAGAACAAAGTTGGTCAAGATAAAAAAGGTTTTTTTTGGTCTTTCTTTAAAATTATATATACAATTTAGATATTAAATAGTTAAAGAGTAATGAAAAAGTTACATATTTATATTTATGTTTTTAATATAATGTATAATTTGAGATTAATTTTAAATAAATTATAAAATTTTATATAATAAAAAATTAATTTTAAATTATGTATTGTACCGAATATGTAAACATAAATATACAATTCTATTATTATCGAAAATTAAATTGGTGATCATGAAAAAATAAAAAGTTAAATCCGTTGTGTCTGTTAGCCAAAGAAAAAACTTGAGCTAGGCTGTTTGCAACTTTACACTGAGTCAATGCATTTAATGGAGTTACTAGCAGGCGTGGGTTGTTGTGAGAGTAGTTAGGTTCTATTTAAGTCTTTTGTTTTGAATTTAAAATAATATATATGTAAAAAATATATTTAAGAGAATTTAATTTAAATTTAAATTAATTATAAATTAAAAATTTTAAATAAATTTATGTTTTGCCAATATTAGACGATCTAAGATAAAAAAAAAAATACATTTAATGGAGTTGGCCATGGATAAAACCAATCTTAATATCTAAAATTTATAATTCTCAAATTTCAATGGGGTTACTCTGTCCGGAAAATTTTACCCCTGCAGGCTACCGTTGGACTGACATTTATTGCACGTGACATGCGCGTGATCATATTCCGTGTTTGAATTCGGACCTGAGCGCCTTTCTTCAGAAATTCAGTTTAATTGAAGCCCGACACGTCCAGATTCAAAATTGCGGTCTTGTTCAAAAACGAAACGCAAGGCCCTTCGTTTTCTTTCTTCTCTTCCCAGAGAACCTCTTGTTGATTTTCCCACCCCCGCCTTCTCTCACACTATCGCTCAAATCGTTCATCATAGAGGTAAGCTCAGATATTTGTTCCGATGGGAATTTTATCGGCTTAATCATGTTTGTTCAATTTCCTTGTCCATTTCCTGGTTTTCACCTGATATCAGATTGAAATATTAAAATACAATTGGAAATCGAGTGCATTGCGTTGATTTTCGTTTTGCATTAGGATTGTAGGGTTTGCGACATTCATTGAGCTCGGCAGACATGGATAACTCGGATGGGAAGAATGCAGATTGCGTACGTGTCGCCGTCAATATTCGCCCTCTGATTACATCGGAGCTTCTTCTCGGCTGCACAGATTGCATTTCTGTGGTTCCAGGCGAACCTCAGGTGCTATATTGTTTCTACTTTCTATATAAGCCTAGTGGTTGAATAAGCTGCTTTTGAATTTCAATAGCAGGCACAGAATTTTTGAGCAGTATTTGCTATGAATTGAAATTACGCTGTCAATTCATATTATGTCTTTGATAATGTTCCAATTAAAGTTTTCGTATATTTTGGAATTATAAATAGGTGATTTTGATTCCTGACTTTTGTTGGGTACACGTAGGTGCAAATTGGGTCACATGCGTTCACCTATGATTATGTTTTTGGTAGCATGGGGTCCCATTCTTCCACAATATATGATGATTGTGTAGCTCCGCTTGTTGATGCATTATTCCATGGCTATAATGCTACGGTCCTTGCATATGGTCAGGTATAAATTTCACGTACTTTTGGTTCTGTCTTAACGATAATGACAACTCTATTTGAGCAATTTCTTTAGTCTGCATTATGATAATTTGAATAAAGTAACTGGGTTTCTGTTCTCAATATGTAAGACGGGATCTGGGAAAACATACACAATGGGTACCAATTATACCGGGGAAGGAAGTAGCAATGGAATTATACCCAGGGTGATGGAAAATATATTCAAGAGAGTTGAGGCTCTGAAAGACTCTGCAGAATTTTGTATTAGAGTATCATTTATTGAGGTAACTAATAGTATTTTTGGTATTTGAATTTTCATTGAAACTGAGCTTAGACTTGCAAAACTTGACCTCCAGAAAATGGACAGATATTTAAGGAAGAGGTTTTTGACTTGCTTGATCCAAATTCATCTAGAGTAGAAGTAGGATCTACTGCAAAGCTTACCATGCCTCCTAGAGTTCCCATACAAATCAGAGAAACAGTTAGTGGAGGAATAACACTTGCTGGTGTGACAGAAGCTGAAGTTAAAACAAAGGAAGAAATGGCATCCTATCTCTCACGTGGTTCATTGTCACGTGCTACTGGGAGTACAAATATGAACAGTCAATCAAGGTAAAATGAAACCATAGAATCTGCAGCTTTCCTTGCTTAATGATGAGCTATTATATACACTTAAATTTGCTTTATAGCATTTAACTACCTGACTTACATGTTATGTCTAGCCGCTCACATGCTATTTTCACAATTACTATGGAGCAAAAGAATGATGATGATATCTTATCTGCAAAACTCCACTTAGTTGACCTTGCTGGTTCTGAGCGTGCAAAAAGAACTGGTGCTGATGGCATGCGTCTAAAAGAAGGTATTTCTTGTGGTGAATGATACATTATGCAACATAATTTTAGGATCACGAATTCAGAACCAATTTTGATTCTGTTGCTTTGACTACTTGTGATGAATGCAACATGGAAATGTTGAAATTTGATTAAATATTTTTCTGTTTTAGGCATTCATATCAACAAGGGTTTACTAGCTCTTGGGAATGTGATAAGTGCCTTGGGAGATGAAAAGAAGCGAAAAGAAGGAGGTCATGTGCCATACCGTGATAGTAAATTAACACGTTTACTGCAGGTTTGCCACAATATTAATTAATCAAATACATCTAGTATGGATACTTTCAAGTGTTGTGTAGCTTGTCACATCAATGGTTTTTTTCTACCTAGTGATATTATATGATAAATAATAGTAAGTCTTGTAAACAAAATTTATGTATAACCAATACTAATGAGTTAAAGGTCATATGTTGAGGGCATTAGTCGTTGTCTCAAGAGTTCTCATACTAGAATCTTAATCTCATATGGCAAAATGTATTGTGATTTATTTTGAAATTGTATGCAAAAGTTGCTATTTGTTCAAAATTTGATATCAGCATTCGACTCAAAATGTTTATTTCATGTTTAATCGATTAATGGTATATCATGATATTTAATTGAACTTTTAATATCTAGGATTCTCTAGGAGGAAACAGCAAAACAGTGATGATAGGTATGTACTCTATCCATGGTGGAGTGTTTTAAATTTTTTTAAATTTTCAATTATCACCTATATTTTTTCTTTGCTGTGAACATTATAGCATGTGTTAGTCCTGCTGACACCAATGCTGAAGAGACATTGAACACTTTAAAGTATGCAAATCGTGCTCGTAACATACAGAACAAGGCAGTTGTAAGTGCTTTGTATAGATCTCTTTTATCTTCTATTCTTTTGTCTTAGGGGTGGGGTGGATCATGTTTTTCACATTTGTTGACTATTTTTTTTTTTTTTTTTTTATTTGTGTTCAAGATAAATCGCGATCCAGTGGCAGCTCAGGTGCAACAAATGAGGAGTCAGATTGAGCAATTGCAAACTGAGCTTCTATTTTATAGAGGTGATGCGAGTGGAGCATTTGAGGAACTTCAGGTACATTATTATTTTATGAAGTGTTAGCTCTTGCTCCCTTGTTTACCGCTCTAGGTGTCTAATGTATTATGATGTGTCCAGATTCTCAAACACAAAATATCTTTACTTGAAGCAAGCAATGCAGAACTACAGCGGGAACTTCAGGAACGTCGAGTAAATTGTGAGAGTCTAACACAACGTGCTCTTGATGCTCAGGTCTTTCTTTTACCCTTTATGTTCTCAGCTGTTATAAATATTGTGAGTTCCTTGCTATATCTTTGTGGTCTTTATGAAATTAAGTTCTCGGTTTTCATTTAATGTGTTCTTATAGGTTGAAAAGGACCAATTAATAATGAAAATTGAATCAATTCGAAATGGTAAATCATGGGATGAGATCGACTCAAATGCAAATCAGGTGCCTACGCTAATGTGTGATTGAAATTTTTGATGAATTGGATCTGTCACTAACACATGTTTTGTACTCATTTTTAGGATTATGACTTGGTGAAATCTTATTTGTCAAAAATCCAAGATCTGGAAGGGGAATTGCTACGTTTAAAAAATTCAACCAACACAAAATCCAGCCGTTACGTCGATTGGGTTGACTCAGATTATGATGGATTCCAGTCCAAAAATGCATTATTTGCCTGTGGAAATGAGTACTCGTTTGATGGTGATGCCAAAGTCACGGATGTATCAGGTTGCATATATTGGAACTTTTTTTTTAGTTAGCATTGCATAATGTATTTTTCACAATATAATTGTATCTTTTTTTTCCCCCTCGTTTCACAAAGTAGCAGTATGTTACTGTTCAGCGTCTGTGTTTGTGGCCGATGCGCAAAATACTATTTCCTTTTTATTTTTGGTTGAGGCAATTACATTACATCAATCATTTTAGATGACTTGTTGATTTCTTTTTGCTAAAGTACATTAACATTTGGACTATGAAGTTTTTAAATTTTGTATTTATATCTTTGTTTCCCTCTAACCTTAGTGTTTAATCCTAAATTTAAAGAGATAGTTATTCGAGACTTTTGTTCAACCTGTATGCAGATGACATGGAAGATCAAGCAAAGGAGCTAGAGCACTCTTCTGTTCAAGAGAAGTTGGATAAGGAGCTTAAAGAACTGGATAAGAAACTTGAACAAAAGGAGGTAAAAGCTACTGTATCTAGTTTTGAATACATGAAAGTGAGGGATCTTCTCTTCTTTTTTTGGCTTACTTTTGTTTCGCTTTTTTTTGGTGCATAAAAACTTTGCTTTTAAATTACTAAGTTCGGCCTTATGTATTAAATTATATATTTGTTGGGATACGATTGATTGAATTTATAAATCAATTGGCGTGGCTAATTTTGTTTCACATATCAAAGGCTGAAATGAATCGGTTTAATAGTGGTGATACTCCAATTCTTAGACAACTTTATGAAAAGAAACTTCTGGAGTTGGAGCAAGAGAAGAAGGTTTTGCAGGTAACCGTTTTGTTTCATGGTACTGATTTTAGTTTGTTTGTTTTAAGAGTTCTTTTGATTGAAAATCCCTTTTCATATTTTCACTGGCAGAAAGAGATAGAGGAATTGAGGTGCAATCTTGCAAATATTCCATCTACATCTGATGATGGTGCTCAAAAGTTAAAGGAGGATTATCTTCAAAAGTTGAATGCTCTTGAAGCACAGGTGAACTTATTATTTGGATTCTGGAATATCTTAATAATCTGGAAGCACCCATTGTTTTGAACTCATTGGTTATTTTCAGGTTTCTGAGCTGAAGAAAAAGCAAGATGCTCAGGCTCACCTCTTGAGACAAAAACAGAAAAGTGATGAAGCTGCTAAACGACTTCAGGATGAGATCCAGAGAATTAAAACTCAGAAGGTGCGATGATCCTGTTACTGAAATAGTTTTTTCCAGTTACTAGTAGTTAACTGTTTTTTCTGATAGACATACTGATAGTTTATGTTGTTTAGGTTCATCTGCAACAAAAGATCAAGCAAGAATCCGAGCAATTTAGGTCATGGAAAGCTTCACGCGAGAAAGAAGTGCTCCAGGTAAATGCCGCGGCAAAGAGTTTCCTTATTGTTTTTTATAGTAACCCTGGTACCTTAATTTTCCATCTATGGTGGTATAAACAGACATCTTTTACGTATTCGTGCTTCTCCCATTCTAGAATTGTATTATTATTACTATTATTTGATGAAAAACATCTGCTATTCTATATTTTTATTTTTTTAAGTGAAGACATATTCGATTATTTGTTGACCTTTGACATTTGGGAATGGCTCTTTCTTTTCTTTGATATCAGCAGCTCAACCTATATTGCTGACACCTCATTAACAAATTTGTTAGTTATGATAGTGAGTCTACTAATATATATTTTTAATTAATCAACAGCTTAAGAAAGAGGGGAGGAGAAATGAATACGAGATGCATAAGCTGCTTGCTTTGAATCAGAGGCAAAAGATGGTAAGTTGTGTTCAAATTGAAATCACTTGTTGCTGTGGCGTAATTTAGATGCTTTTGCTTACTCCCAGCGTTCAAATCCTCTGCAGGTATTGCAAAGAAAGACAGAAGAGGCTTCCTTGGCTACAAAAAGGCTAAAAGAACTTTTGGAATCTCGAAGGGCTTCCTCACGTGAAACTACTGGTTAGGAAATCTACTTTGAATGAAGCTCGTTTTCCTTTTTGTTTTTGTTTGTTTTTTTGTGATTATCAATAATTGTTTGTGGATTTATTATAAGTAGGTGCTGGAAGTGGAAGTGGTCCTGGAATTCAGGTACTTGTAACAGTATGATGTCTATGTGCACAAGAATCAAAGTGTCTGTCAAACTGCGATGAGAGGTTGATTTGATGGATTTAATACTTTGAATTGAAAATCATGGCACTCGGATCAGAATACGTACACTTCAATATTATTACAAGCAAGCTAAAAAGTGGATCCCTTAATCGATGCTTTGGATAGTTTATTAACATATATGCTTTCTATTTGAAGGCTTTGACACAAGCAATTGAGCATGAGCTTGAAGTCACTGTCAGGGTGCATGAAGTACGTGCAGAATATGCGCGTCAAATGGAAGAGTATGTTATTTACTCTGATTCTTCAAAAATCTGAGACCTTTACCAAAAGAAAAAAAAAAATTCTGGACCTTAAGAATGAGGAGTGTGTGGTATAATGTCCCTAATTAAATTTATAAATTTGAGTTTGAATAACGTTGTCATGGCTACGACCTCTGAAAGCTCTTGCATTTTATTTGTGTTAAGAGTTTATTTTAACTCTTCAAACTGATGAGCAGTGTGAGATTAGAGAAAGTGGATATGTACATTATTTTAGGATTTTTCATAGATCATAAGCAAAACTTGCTCAATTTATATTCTAAATTCCTCCATACGAGTCAAACCAAAAAAAAGAGAACAGTTGAACGAACTGTTTTTCTGTTTTTTCCGTACATGTTTAAGGATATCCATCAGTTGATGTTTTTAGCATTGTTTGAGGTAGTGTTCAAAATGATTTTCATTCCTGCTATGCTTGTTGTCAAGATTGATTGGCAAATTTTGTAAGATAGTGAATATGCAAACTCGGTTAATTTTTGCTAGTGGTTTGAGGGGATTCGTTCTAGGGTTAGCTGGTTTGATAACTTTATAGCATGGGCTAAAATTACCTTGAAGTTTACTATTTGTTAGTACTTTCACTCCGATAAGGATGATTCGCTCTTAGAATGGCACATTTGCTCAGAATCTCATTATTATTGCTTTTCAATTCAGGAGGGCTAAAATGGCTAAGGAGGTCACCAGGTTAAAGGAAGAAGCGGAGATGATGAAACAGAATAATACAAGGTGAAGAACCTTGTGGTTATCAATTTGTTTCAATGATTGTATCATCTGGTGGTTTTTAAGTGCCAATCTATGATTGACAACCTCTCTTTAATTGTTTGCTCATGTAGTGATTGCCCCGTTTTGATGTCCCCTGGTGCAAGAAATTCAAGGATTTTTGCCCTTGAAAGCATGCTTAGTGCTTCTTCTACAACTCTGGTATCTATGGCATCTCAATTGTCAGAGGCAGAAGAGCGTGAACGGGTTTTCAGCGGCAAAGGACGTTGGAACCAAGTGCGGTCCCTTGCTGATGCCAAAAATTTGATGAATTATTTGTTCAATATAGCATCTTCCTCTAGGTAACTTATCTTTCAGTCATCTTTTTGGAGCCATGATACAAGCAAGATCCTTGATCAGTTTGTAAATTGATATCTACTACTACATGCAATTATAATCATATCGTAAGTAAGCCAAAAGTAGTCTTTTGTGATGATATGACGGAAATTTTCTTTTGTTTTTCTTTTTATCAGGTGCTTATTACGAGACAAAGAAGTCGCTTGCAGAGAAAAAGACATGGAAATAAGAGATTTAAAAGAGAAAGTAGTGAGACTAAGCTGTTCACTGCGACAGCAGGAAATGCAAAAAGTTGAACTTATACATCAGGTGAAGCTGCAGGTTAGTATATTAGCGAGTTGATGCTATGCCAGTGCCTTATTCTCTAGTTTAGGTCCATGTCATCTAGGATAAAGCTTGAGGTAAGTAACTTTACAATTTAGCTTAGCTTATAATGATATACTGAAAATAATAATTTTTTTCCTCTTTACCCCAAAGTAGTTGTCACTTGACTTCTCGACAAAATTGAAAGAAGTTACTGTCTTGATTTGACTGTTTGGTTTTCTAATTATTAATATCTTCTTTGCCTGTTTTTAGTTTTTACAATGCTATTTAAACTGTATTACAGAGTGCAGCCTTGAAGAGATGCTCAGAATTTGAGGGAGGCGTAAATAGTGGGGGACATAAGTATGATTTGCGCAAGCCGGTAGGTTTATCGCTTGTCATCGGCTCTCTAATTAGTATGCCTACAAAGAAATTTTGTCATAGTATAAATTTCTTGTTCTTTAATATATGATTATTTGGTTATCTTTTAACCGGCTGCATTTTATTATATCTAAGGAAAACCGTCGATCTAGTGCTTTACTCGAGGACATGGATGTATCTTGCACACAATCAGATGATTATGATGTGGAAGCAACTGATGACGATTGGGTAGAATCAGGAAAGTTTCAGGTTAAGAAGAGAAGATCTAAAAGCAGACGAAGCATGGAAAATGAGTCAAGTTCTCGTATCAACAGTTCATCAGGCAGTTCGAGAGGAGTTGTAGCTATATCTGAGGAAACTGCATTAGATATTTGCTGTTCTTGCAGTAAGTCATCATCATGCAAGACAACAAAATGCAAATGTAGATCTACGGTCAACTATTGTGGGAGTTCCTGTGGCTGTCTAGCAACCAAATGTGCCAATCGAACTTTAAATGAAGAGGCTGATGGGATGGGAAATAACTCCAGTATTGAAGGCATAGACAAAGATCATCTTGCAGCACAAGGTGCAGTGTTACTTCAGAGTGCACTGGTTGAGAAGCCTGCTGAGACAAACAGTGATCACGGGCCCAGAAAGGCTCTTGCTGACATAGGAAATACACTGGTGCGTGTCAGCTATCCTCTGAAACTTGGAAGTCTCTGCGTTTATCCAATCATCCAAATGTTTGCTTCTCATTATTGCGTTGGAACTGGATATACTTATACTTGGTTTTAAATATCACTGGCATTTTTTGGGATAGCTCTATTTATAATAATTTCAACGGCTCATTTAATGTCTTCTGATGCTTTTGTTGGATCGAAGGCACTCTGTAGCATTGTTAATTATTACTGCTTCTTGTTGCAGGTCAAATCAAACGATCCAAAGCCTAATAAAAGAAAACAATGGAGGAAATCCACAATACTTCTTGTTTCAGATCCCCCACCTTCCTCACAGCCAGAGAATTCTGAAGTCCCCATGAAAGAAAATATTGGCACAACTGAATCAAACGTCACTACTAACTTACCGCAGAATATACAAAGATCTAGGCCTGAAAATGCTGCTATTGCCCCCAAGGCAGAAGGTAGTGATGTTGAGCTAGATGATATACCTTTGAAAATACCACGGGCTATGCGGAAGGTAACATCAAATGGCGGCATCCCATTGTGGGACAGGAATGCTGGTAAGCTAGAAGAATCTGTCATCAAGAACGAGCCAGAATTTGCTGACACTAGAAGTCCAGTTAGACAGAAAAGAACACTAGAGGAGAAAGAGAATCATGGATGTTAGCCTTGTATCTATTTCTTGCCCTTTGTTAGTGATGTTTATGCCCTAAAGGCTACACTTTTAGGCTAATACCTTTACCAAATTCTTATGGTGGATCTGTTGAAGAAAGAAGATGCCCGTGGTTTGTCTTATATGTTTGTGTCTAGTGGACAAATAAATGAATCATCTTGGTTTTCTAGGTGAAAAAAGTTAGACCTTCATCCTTAGAACCACATTTTTTATACAACCTGAAAGAGCTCTCTCTTGTATAAAAAACGTGGGTCTGTATGAAGACAGGTTCTTAGACATATGTTGTTCGAGCTGTTCAATGCTCAGTTAGAATCAGATGAAAGCCAGAAAAAAATGCTGTATCAGGGAATATTCTTTAAGATTTAGGTCTTTGATTCTCCGTGGTGATGTTCAATTCTTCACTCCAAAATCTGAATATCTTGAAGCTGTATGAAAGCTCAGCATTTGAAACCCATCAGTGAGAAAATTCTATCCTAGCCCCACTGGTTGTTGTAAAGAAAGTAAGGAATAATCCTATTGGTGCTTCCTTCTCCATTCTGGCACTAAGGTCCTATTTGGTTGTATCTTTCATCGATGAACAAGAACGTGCATTCAAAATTTGACAACTAATCTAATAACCTATCAAAGTTCACTAAAAGAGAAAGAACTAAAAGGAGGAGAGACATATAAAACAAAGTGGGCAAATGTACTTATGAACAATATCTTCATCCTCATTTGTTCACTACTTTTCAAAAACAGAAATGCTAAACAATACATATACAGATTTAGAATAATATACCCAACATTTTAATTAAGATACATCAATGTAGAATGAGAAAATCTTCATTCAATCAACTTTAAAATTCATTTTATTAGTAAAAAATCAGGTCTTTTAATCTAACATAATTCTCAATGAATACAATTTAAACTATTATATTTATTAATTTTTATAAAGCAAATTATAAAAACTAAATGATCTAAAAAATTTATGCAAATGTAATCCTTTTATAAGAATAGCATTGTCTAAGCAATATTTTTTATTCACAAAACGTACACATGGTATTGGAGTCGCTTATTTAATTTTTTTTTTGTGACCAAGTAGTTAATCTAATTTCATTTTTTAATATTTAAATGTTCACTTCGTTTTTTTTTTTTTTTTGGGAGGCAACGGCTTAGAAAATTTGAATAAACTATTTTTCCCTCCAAAGGCTTCAATTACGTTGGCCATATTGCTGACGTGGCACTGCACCGTTCCTGGCCTGGTAGGACGAGTGCAGTAATCTTATATAGCCGCAGGGAACCACAGCCACAGTAGAGTGCCGTTTAAAATTCTATCTGCTTTAGGGCAAGGTGCGATCGATTCGCTTCTCTGGGTTCGTTTCCGTTTCGTCTCCCTCTTATCTGCTAGATTTTATGACATCACTTCCTTCTTCCCTAAATTTCCTTTTGCTTTCTTCGTAGTTGGGAACGATGAAGAAGACGAACCGCCGTTCGAAGCAGTCGAGCCCGGTCGATGCCTCAGCTTCGGCGACAAATGAAAAGCAACAGTACGAGGAGAGGATCCGTCAGCTCGAGCTCGAAAATGAAGCGTATCAGGTCAGTTTTCTTGATCAATCCAAATGCTGTTGTTTGTGATCTCGATCAAGTCTGATTGGTTGCCTAGAAAATGTGGGAAAAGAAGATGTGTGGTAATCGGATCTGATTATTAGATTTTCATTGAAAGGTGGTCTAACGACGTTTCAAAAAAGACTGAGCTCAACTATTTGGTTTCAGACTTCAAAGCTTATAATTAAGAGGGCGCGTTTCTAAGAGTCGATTCCGAACGCGTTTGAACTTGGAAATTGTTAATCGGTGGATTTTGAATAATAAAAAGGGAAAACCTTGAAGTGCATCGAAGTGTTTCTGTATTGCAGTGTAAAACTGATTCTGCTTGTTTGCCGGAAAGGGAAAGATGGAAACAAACTAGGCGGATGCATGCGTCGTTTGACTGGATTTGGTAAAACATTCTCATATTTTGCAAACAGCACGAGTCACACTCAATGTTTCTTTCTTTGTCCAAAAGTTCATCGTCTTTGTTTCCGAGAATGCAAATTGGAGAGTGTTGCTAACTATTCCGAAAACGCCTGCTCTGTTTAGCTTTAAAGCATATTACTCCAATGAGTTTTTTCTTGTAAAAGTCAATGGAAGAGGGAAATAAAAAATCATATAATCTTTTATCAATTTTCACTGGTAAGAAAGAGACTATGGATATTCTGATGAGTATTCCGATTTGGCAGATGGAGATTGAGCAACTGAGGCAAAAACATAATGATTCGTCTGTTTCTGACAACGGCATTGAAAAGCTTAAAGAAGAGTATCTTCAAAAACTGAATTTACTTGAAGAACAGGTGAATATTTACACAATGAAATTATGAAAATATGTTTGGGCGTGGCCTAATGGTACTATGTTTTATCACAATACTATGCTGTTACAGGTTACGGTATTGAAAAGGAAACTAAATTCTCAATCCCAATTCTCGACCCAAAGGAAAAGAGGGCATGAAGCAACTATGCAGTTACAGTTTGAAATTCAGAGATTAAAGACTCAGAAGGTGTCTCTTATTTATGGATGAACATAAACATCATTGCTACGTTTGTCCTTCCCTATCTCTGTTTTGCTTTCGCCATTAACTTTTGATGCTTATGTTTAGGTTCAACTGCAATGTAAGATCAAGTTAGAGTCTGTGCAATTTAGAATATGCAAGGCCTCGCTGGAGAAAGAAAATTTTCAGGTATTTATATAGTTATGGCTTCTTTTGTCAAAGCTTTGGATGCTTAAGATCGCATTGATACCTGTGGTGGATGTGAATTATTTCTTCGGCAAATGTAGATGTTGATATTTATGGATACTACTGGCTTTTGTATCTAGTATCTTCCTTTTTGTCAATCTTATGAAACATTTGACCCTGCATCATCAGCTTAAGAAGGAGGCAAGGAGAAAAGATTACGAGAATCAGAAGTTGCTGTCTTCAAATCAAAGACTTAAAATGGTAATTCTATAGTCTTATCATAATTTTACCCCTTTCTGTTCGAAAGATCGTTAACCTTAAAATTCTCACTTTCCTCTTAATTCCCTCATGTCAGGTATTGCAACGCAAGACAGAAGAAGCTTCTACAGCTACTAAACGGTTAAGAGAGCTGATAGAATCTCGAAAGTCTAACTTAAAGAGATCATCAGGTTAGACGATTTACTATCACATTCCGTTTCTAATTCGGTTTGTTTTTAATACTTTTGCCCCAACCTAATGGTACTGCTCTGCATTCGTTCTAATATTGGTTGATTTTCATGTAGGTTCTATAAATCGCAACGATCGAGAACTTCAGGTACTTCAAAATTTTGAAACTCGTGTGTAAACTGCTACGCTACTACATTTAACATTTAGTAATTATTATATTGTTAACTGACAAGTGCTTTGTATGTGGTTGTGATATTAATCAGACTAACACTTGCTCATAGATCCTGCTTTCATCCTGTTTATATTTGGTTGAATTTTATGTAATTCGGAATTTGTAATACTATTGCGGATTGTGTCGAATGATGTTATTTTGACTCACCTCTTGCTTCTTCCTTCATGGCTTATTTCTTTCGAGTACTATCATAGATATCTTCATTCTTGTTATACTTTATTGTGCTTTAAGATAAACATAGATTGCTTGGTTTTTGGTAAAAAACCTAATGATTGGTGAAATAATTCCATTATATGTTTTGTTTAACAGTCCAAAACGCATATTTCCGTTCTTCTTCTTTTTGCATTTTGTAATCGTAAATCTTCTTATTGATCATTAAACAAGTGTAGTTTATTTATGAATTACTGCATTTAACGGACTGTAAGAGAAATTTTCGCTCTAAATTCGGACTGTATAAATTCTAAAGAGAAAATGCTATTTTTCTTCCTTTGGGTACTTTTTGAGTCTTTTAAAGAGATGAGTGCTTTAGTTCAAAATGTATTCTTTAATGAGCGTGATGGCTGGCTTGTAGCAGTGGCGTGATTTGTACATCAACCAAACCTATTATCACTTGTAATCACTGATGCAGGCTACTGAGCAGGAGCTTGAAGTCACAGCACAGTTACATGAATTATGTTCCCAGTATGAATCTCAAATGGACAAGTAAGTTCGATGTTTCTCCTTCCAATTCTACCCTTTTGTTGATACTCCAAGTTATTTAGCTTGCTATGCATTCTTAAGGTCCGCTTCTGCCATATTCATGGCTTCGTTCTTCTGTTGATATATAGCTTAGGATTGTGTGATATTGTAAGAAAATTTTTAGTCTAGAAAAGTAATGGTTGTACAGTTCGAAGGCAAATGATTTTATGCAGTTGTAGATAATATTTTTTTTTGTTGGCAATGCATGTTTGGCGTTGAATTATTCTAGAGCAGGTATATGTACTTTTGTCTCGAAATTTGATCAACACTGTGCATCATGAGCTTCCATAAGCTGGACTATGTGTTGGGGTAATTTGGAAAAACTGTTATTGAACAATTTGAAGGCTAACAGTGTGGTTAATTTGTCAGATTATAGCACTAAAGTGAGATTAAATCTTGCCACACTGATATTTGAAGGAGCGGTTATTTTTTGGTTATAATGTCAACAATACCGAGTATTGTATATTTTAAGAATGGTGCTATGGGCTATTAAAAAAATCTTTGTTCTTTTCTATCGCCCCAAATTCCTCTAGTTTTCCGGTTCTGTTACTAGCTTGTCCATCAGAGGTTTGGAGTAAGTGAAATTTAAATTTTATTCTCTGTAATGCATATCAGTTTAAGCGCCAAATTCTACCTTTTGCAATGGTCAGGATGGCTGAAGAGATTGCAAAGCTGAAGGAAGAAGCTGAGATGCAAGGGCAGGAAAAGTTGAGGTGCGATCGGTAACTCAGTTTTCCTAATGCTGTGTTGAATTCTATCAGCTTTCAGCATTACATAGCCATTAATTGCTCCAATACTTCTATTCAACGTTCTTCATTGCTACTTCAAGGTCTCAATTACAAGAGAAGGACTTTGACTGCTTGGACACAAATTTTGATTTTAAAGACATACAGGAAGAAGTGAATAGCCTTGGTTGTCTAGTTAGACAATTACAGCTGCAAAAGGAGAAGCATAATTCCAAGGATAAGATGCAGGTCTGTGCCATTGGCATCATACTGAAACTGCTAAAGGATTAGAAATTCACATGGTTATAAGTTAAATAACAGGTTTATTACGTAGAAATATGCTTTTTCTTTTTATGAACCATGATTCCAGGATACTTTAGTTGTGGCCTCCGTTAATCAACAGCATCTGGCTCAGCCTCTTTTTACAGATGGGAGTAATGACAAGCTACTGGAAGAAATGAATACACCTGAAACGAACCATTTAAGTGAAGCTGAGGTTAGGAAGGAGAAATCATCTGAAGGGACGTGCTGCTCATGCAGCAAGAAGTCTTTGTGCAAGACCACGAAATGCGGATGCCGATCTACTGGTGAGAACTGTGGACCATCATGCGGCTGCACAACGGCGAAGTGCACAAACAGGGGACTGAACCCAATAAAAGCAGATGAACCAGCAAAATTTGAAAATCGTGAAAGCAGTAAGAGCACTTCAGCAATTGATGAAACAGAGAACGGAAGTATGATCGCTTCTGAAGGTGCAAAACTACTCCAGAGTGCACTCGAGAAATCTCCTGATTTCGGGGACAATTTGGCACCCATGAAGAAGCCATTATGTGACATTCAGAACTCTCTGGTATTCTCCATCGCCATACTAATCCTAGTTTTTCATGCTGTTTGAATTCTCCTGTGACATCGACAGATTTGTGATACTGAAAGTCTGAATCAGTTGCGATCTGAAATTCTTTGTGGAGAATAAGTTCAGATCTTTCGGCCAGTAACTTGTACCTTTTATTTCAGTTGGCGCCTATGATCGCTGGGATTTTCTTGTTTTATATTATAGAACCCCGTTACTCATGTTACATCATTCTCCTTCGCAGGGTAAAGTGGACGCACAAAAACCAGGCAAGAAAAAGAAAGTGCGGAAGCCTATAATTCACCTTGTTACGGAGGATCCATATTCCTTGCTGCCGGAAAATAACCCAACTGACCCACAAAAAATTGAAGCTCAGGAAGATATTCCACTAAGGTTGGATAGAGTGATGAAACCAGCTACAACAGTTGACATCACACTGACAGAGAGTAATTCGAGTCATTCAAATGAATCAGCGACAGCCATTAGTAATGCAGCCGGTATTCATAATTTTCCAAGGAATCCAACGCGAAAGGCGAAAGCTTCTTATCTGCGTTGAACGTGAAAAACTTGGAGGGAAATCCTTCCGGTTTTCAGACAACAAACCAAAAAAACCGACCCCAAGATGACAAGATGATTTTTAATTTCAATGCTGAAGTTTGGAGTTTAGTTAAATTGTCTATACGGGAATTCTTTGTTGAATCCGGATATTCCTACTTCAAGATTTCTGGTATATTTGCCACACAATGAATAAAAATTAATCATAAATAGATACTAATTTTTGTTTATTATGTATGATGAAGTTGTAAAATTATTTGAGTTTTTTTTTCCGTACCGTGAAGCGTGGCTGGACGTAGTAAAAATTGAGAAAAGTGCAAGAATGTCAGGTGAGTTGGAGGCTCACCAGTGACATAAGCAGAAATTTAAATTTGAAGAACCGAAAACGACCATGGCAGTAGCTCTAAATTTTTTACATTTCAAGCTTGGTAATATTAATTTTATATTTTTTTAATTTTTAATTTTTATAATTTTGTTATAATATATTTAAATCTATAAATTTTAATTTTTGTATAAATTTTTCTCTAAAATTTATTCAACTCTCTTTTATTATATAATATAACTTTTAAATAAAAAGTTATCTAATTTTCATCTAAAAAATAAAAATATATTATTATTATCATAATATTATTTTTATGTAGTATTTATGATATAAAATTTTATATATTTAATTACAAAAATATAAAAATCAACTATTTATGAACTTAATTGTAAAAAAGAAATTAATAAAAATAACCTTTACTAAACATCAAATGAAAACCATTGTTTTTTTTTAGAAAGTCAGTAGAAGTCAAAGATTAATTTTATTTAAAGTAGAGATGTAATATTAACAAAGTAAATATAATATTTTTTAATAAAATTTTTTTACACACATAATTTAAATTAAATTTAAGATAATATATTTAAAACACTAACTGTTGTTTTATTAATACTAAACCAAGTTTAGAAATTATTACATAGATATTGATTTTTACCATTGGCTATGATCAAATTTAGTGAAAATTTCCTGAGCATCTTTAAAACGACCTTTAGCATCAAAACTATCTTTATTATATCCACACACATTTGACCATTGATCGTTACCTGCACAAATTTGCAATCTTCATTGCTATCAATTAGTATTTATTACCCGTTATCACTTTTGAAATCATCACTTCTTTTTATGAAAAAATTACGGTTAAAATGTATAAATTTCTTTTATAATTGTAGTTGTATTAATAAATCCTCTTATATCTTTACATTACAATAATTTATATATGCTATTATAATTTTATCCAAATTATTAAAGAAACATCCAACCACTATAGCAACAGGTACACACTATTGACGGCATCTAGATTACATTACATACGACGCAGTGGCATCATAGAATGTTTGCAAATACAAGAGACTCCCGAAGTCTTCATCGTCCATGTTTTTTGACGTGTACAACTGCCGCAGAATAGAAGAACCCACTCTCGTTGGGGTTTTGGCTTGATCACCTGGGTTTCAGTTACTAAACAATTCTAAATCAAACATTTAGATAAGAGAGAGAAAGAGAGTTGTACACATCAATACTCCTATTTTGCGGCAGTTGTACACGTCAATACTGTTGGAGGGAGAAACGTAGACGATGAACCATGAGTACAGCTATCAAAACGAATGCTGTAATGCTGCAGCAGCTTACTTGTCGTGGCTGGATGCAGATGTATTTAAAAATAATTATAAAAAATAAAATATATAAATATTAATTATTTTATTTTATATAAATTATAAAATTAAATAAAAATAGATTAATTTTTATTTTTATATATAAATATATATTAATTTATAAATTATTTTACTTTACTCTATTTAAAAATTGAGTTGAGTTATTATTTTTTTATTTGTTAAAATTATATTTTGCACCATCCTATTCCATTTAGTTACGGTGATCGTAAGACATCTCGCCTCACCCACACTGACACCTCCAACTATGAGGTCCAAACAAGGTCTCTTGATAATTCCAAACATTCTTTGATGTCACAGTATCATAATGTAATTTGGATGCCGTTAATAATTTGTAACCGTCGCTTTATTGTTTACATATCATTAAAAATTTAAGTAAAATTGTAATAGAACGTGCGAATTAATTAATGTAAAAATATACAAGAAGATTTATTAATGAAATTAAAAGAGTAAAAATATTTGTACAAAAAATTCTTAATAGAAGAAAATTTTTTATATTTTAACTAAATATTAATGTAGTTAAAAAGTAACTTTTTAAAAAAAATTTTATAATAATATATTTAATTTTATTTATTAAATAAATTTAACTATACAAATCAAATAATATTATTAAATGTTATTAAAAATTAATTTAAAAAGTTATTTTTGATAATCTTTCTAAATATCTATTTTGACCTTCTTTTATTTTTTTTATTAAATTAAAAATTATTTAATCAAACATTCGACACTTCTCACAATTTTCTTATTACATACTCAAAATTTTATAATCAAATTTTCACTATTTCCTACAACCCCAACTTTATAAATGAAAATTCTATTAGACTCATAATGAAAACCAGAAGTCGGGGCCCGGTTTCAGCTTGGAAATTTAGAGATGAAATTCAACACAAACTACATGCATCCATGGGCAAAATTCGAATCACATAGGTCCCTTAATTAATAGCATCATAAGACCTGCCCATCTGGGGCCCATAAAAGATATTGCTTTATTAAAAGCTTTATATATCCATGATGATTGTTGCTTTTACTGTCTAACAAACAATGCAGGATGCGAAAAGTCGTGATCTTCAAACTCAGGATTCAGTAAACCATGTGTCATCAAACTAGCATCCCCGGCTTCCAGTGAAATGCTGGCATTGTTGATCCCTGAGGAAAATCATATCTATAGGTCTTCGGCAACCAGTTGACCAGTTTACCAAGTCTAAAAAATGGCATCCCAACAATGGCGAGAACTAATAACAATTTAAGGTAGTCTTCAATTAATTTCAAGTTTTTTTACCCAATAATCAAGCTGGCTGGCAACGCATGCTGACCCAGTTGAACCATAGGAGCTGAATTTCTTCACTGCATTTTCTACTCCAAGAAATTCATACACATCCTCATCAAAAACTCTACTTATACTTCTCAGCTCATCAAGACTCAGGTGCTGAAGCTGGCATTTCCTTGACTCGCACAAGGCAACAGATCTTCCCACGATGTCATGAGATGTCCTGAATGGCACTCCCTGCATGTGAAAGAGAAGGAGTAAGAATCTGTAGAACGTTTGCAGTACTGAGAGAGGAGGAGAAAACAGAACAAAAAATTCAAGAATCAGAAATTCTTAATCACATCATACCGTAAAGAAAACTTAAGTTTTGAACAAATTAAGCTGGCGATAATAAGTCATAAGACTAGAAAAGTCAATGCAAGGCTTCATGTCTTGACAGTTCAGTACAATCCACGAAAAACGCAAGCATGTTTGAATTACTTCCGCTTCTCTATGCCAAAACTGAAACCTCTTAATATGATTCATACTCTAAGAGGTCAACCTCTGCCATCCCAACAAGCTCATCCCGTACAGAGATAGAAACTTTCTATATAAACAGCTATTCATTTTAGGGGCTAATTAAAAAATTGTAGAAGTAACGTGGCCATCCTTTATTTATATGTCTGATTCTGAAACTTCGACAGATTAATGACAGAGGTACATAAAACACTGACTACAATCAAGGTGGAACACATTCTAGGCAGTCATGAACTTGTGAAGACATATTTAATATTGCACTCAGCATATAAAACTTGATAAGATATAAACTCCTAATTATCGGTCCTTAGCATTGTAGAAGCTGAAGGCACTACAGGATGTAAAACACAGGCATCTCACTTAATAGCTCCCAGGAAGGCAGAATAAATTGCAGAATTGGATGGCCAGTAGCATGTCCACTGTAGCCTCATGTATGCACATTCCAAAGGGCATCCAGTCGCCTTGAAATTCAAAGATTCTAGGTTTATAAAATTAGGTTGGGAAACAAAGCACAGGGGTGTTGGAAATTAGCCAGGGTGGAAAGTATTTGTTTCTTTTCTTTTGAACTAGTGATAGGATAGAGCCAGCTGGTACTGTGTGTTATTGACCTTGATTTTAAGATTAATTTTAAATTTCATGTTGTTTATGTTCCAACAGGTGGCCTATCAAGCTTCAGTCTGCGGATTTTTATTATCTTCAACAGAATGATTATTTCCAGGACGGAGTGGGGGGACTTAATGAAAGAGAACAATTAGTAGACATAACTGACCTTCTTAACAAGATAATCAGCAAGGGTTGTTGCATCAAGATGACCAGCAGGTAAGGCCTTTTCTATTCTCTCCTTATTGAAGGTGATGTTCAGTGCAAATTCTGATGACACCTCAAGCATCCCCAAAATAGTTTTGACGCTGTCAAATACTGGTTCTTTATCTTCCTACCTCAAGAGATAAGAGGCAGTTGTAATAAATATCAACACAAAAAAATACCAGTGTTGGAAGAATACAAATGAAATAAATGAGAATAGGAAGTACGCACACAAACGAAAGAATACATTTAATATTTTCAGTGCACCTGCACATCAAATCACTCAGGAAAAAAAGTTCAAGTATCCAGGAGATCAAGGTCTAATTGGTCTAAATCACATTGAACATGCCAAACAAGTAATATTTTACAATAAAAAATTAGAAAATCTGCTACCTGCAAATCCCGATTATAAGCATGAGGAAGTCCTTTACACAATGTAAGAAGAGTAACCAGGTCTCCTATGACTCTCGCAGACTTTCCACGAACAAGTTCCATTGGGTCTGGATTCTTTTTCTGAGGCATTATACTACTGCCAGTTGAAACAGAGTCACTTGGAGTGATAAACCCAAACTCCTCTGAAGCCCACAATACCCATTCTTCACCAAGCCGAGAAAGATGCACAGCTGTGATGGCATTAGCGGAAAGAAACTCTAGTACAAAATCTCGGTCTGAAACTGCATCTATACTATATAAGATGATAATACGTAATCAGTTAGCAAGGAAGAGGAGATGCATATGCAAGTGGAACACTAAATACCAATGCTAGGCTTCCCAATTGACTTTAGGGGGCACAATCCAAAAGGTGCTGATGAGCAACTACTGACTAAGTAAACAAAGTAAGATACCTATTCCTCATGGGAGCTGTAAATCCTAAAGCTTCTGAAGTCATAAATCGATCAATGGGGAGGCCAGTGCCAGCCAATGCACAAGCTCCTAAGGGACAGAAATTCATTCTAGCTCTACAATCCACTAAACGACCAGCATCACGCTCAAGCTGCAGGAAAGAATTATGTCCACATTTAGTAGTCATGGATACCAAAAATTCTAATAGTGAAATAACCTTTTTAAGCAAGGGCAAATTAATGTTTCTGAAGTATATTTGAGACCTATTGAATTATGGATAGAAAATAAATTAGAGATTAAGGACTTGTATTGTAAAGGCAGTTCTTTGATATTTATCAAGTTATGGCTGTCTCATGTGGCTAATTATAGTATGATTAACTTAAGCATAATAAGAGAACCAATCCTGGAACAGAATCTTAGAATCACACATAGTTAGATCGCTCAACCCAGACCCATCATTCCTTGACGTTTCTTGGTCATCAAAGGGGCTAACATTAACATTCAACGGGATCTAGATGCTACCACAAAAAGTGCACTTTATCAGTTCCATATGACATCTGCATGCATGTTGCATACTTTATTCTTAAAATGGAAGAAAAATTCCTAACTATTTTCATACCAAAGGCATGGCTAGAATTTCAGTTTTGCACCACAAAAGGAGTCCCATTAGTAGCATATTTTCAAGTCAAAAAACACACGTATTCATTTGATCAATTACTCCTGTATGACACAAAAACCGGAACTAAGTTAGCACATACCTCCTCAAGGTATGCCAGTAGAAGATGTTGTAGTAAAACTGGTTGGGCACGCTGCAAATGAGTATATCCAGGAACAATGAGACCTTCATTGTTTAAAGCCAAGATCACCAGTGAAACCTGAAGTTGTTTTATCTGCTTTATTATTTTATCAATGGCATCACGGCACCAGAGGCGAAAATCAGTTAAGACTTGATCATTTCGACTTCGAGCTGTGTGCAGCTTCTTTGCAGGTTCACCAATTAAATCAGTAAGTGCTGCTTCAATGTTCATATGGACATCCTCCCGGTCAGTTCTCCAATTAAATTCACCACTTTCAATGCGCCTCTCTATCTCATCAAGACCTTGAAGAATACAGTCCCTATCACTGGTGCTGATCAATTTCTGCAACAGAAGCAAGTATTACTCAATACAAGCTCAGATATTATAGCTGTTTTTTCTAAACAAAAACGTATAAGCACATTCATATGGTAATTAAGAGGGGATTAAATCTGAAAGAAACAGAAAAAATTGCATTTACATAAGAAGCAAAATAGAAGCCTCTTTATTTCCCCTTTTTTCTGGTCGCAACTTTCCATCAGGACTATAATTGCATATACCACGTTCTAGCTGTGCACCCTAGTTTAACCTAAGCAGTGCTAACAAATCATACAGAGCTCGTTTTAATTACATTTAGGTCCTCACCCACAAACAAAATAAATTTAGGGGGAAAAAGATAAAGTGTAAAAGTTCAGCATCAGGAAGAAGCACGATTTTTCCCCCATAATAAGAAATCGCCGAAAAAGGATAAGTGACCTGTTGAGCTAGCATTGAAGCATGCGCTCTGCTTCCCATAATGTCATGCTTGTAGAGCTCCTTATCGAACGAAATCGACTCCGTGAATCTCTCAACAGCATCGGTCACACTATCCTCGAAGCGACCGCCCCATAGCTTAGCCTCCTTGGGCTTGGCGAGATCAGTCTGAGACGCATTAACGGTCTCTGAGCTTGAGGCACGCAAAGCCTCCATTACAGGCTTAATTCTACAAGGAAATGCAAACCAATGTCGAGTTCTGGAAGCAGAGAAGCCAGAGAAAGAGGATGTCAGAGGGGTGAAATTGGGGGTTGAAGACAACGCATTTATGGTCTCCATCTGCGTTTTTAGCTTCGGGCAAGAGGGTTTTAGAGCGTAACACTTCGGCAGGGAACACCGCGTCACCGTCCCCCAACTGGCGTCTCTGAATGTGGATCTTGTATTCGGGCAAGTGGGTAATCCAATCTGATAGGAGAGCCCGACAATTTTGTACCGGGCACTTTCGATTTGGTCCACTCTAGAATAAAGTGACCACGCAGCCGCACGGTGAGCACAGAGCCTAGTATTCTTTAACCTTTTGCTAGAGAATAAAGTGACCCATACAAGCCTCGTCCCGTTCCGCATAAAAGGTACCTGGGTGGGACGGGCGGCCCACACAAGTTATACATAAGATCAAAAGGATTTATGACCAATTTTTTTAAAAAAAATTATGACCTATACTAATTAAATTATAAAAGATATTCAATCATGGTCGGTATAAGGGTATGCGTCGGGATCACAAAGTTTAAACAAAAAAAAGTTAATTGGGTTGAGATTAAATTGGTTATAAATTTTGACCTAAACTTATTTGAATATATGAACATATCAGGTTTGAATTGGTCATGTTTTGATTACGTTGACAAGTTATTCATATGTTTTAGCAATCTAATTAGGCTTTGGATTAGATATGGGCTAAAATTTTTAAAAAATATATAACTTGACACTTATTTAATATATGTATAAATAGGTCATGAGTTGAATTAATTTATATAGAATGAAATTAAGTTTAGATGAGTCACTAGTTATTTGTAACTCTTGAGTTCGTAGATGAAATGAAATTAATGAATTTAGTTCCTAAAGTAAAAGATAAGTAAATAATTATTGATAAATTTTTAAAAAATTATATGAAATTTATAATATATTTATTTATATTTCATAATAAATTTTTCAATAATAATATATTTTATATAAAGGTTGTCAAATATGTTTTGTTTTGTACCATATTCTCATTTCTAATTTCTAATATGTATAAATTGAGATTGTAGAATAGCAAGTTCAAATAAAATTAATTTCAATCATTAATTTTGAGGGAGAACAATGATGATATATATTTTATATTTTTCACTTACTGAATTCTCATAAATAAACATATAAATTTTTACTAAATAATTTATGTTAATATTATCCTATTTTCACCTTATCTATTAATTTTTACTATTAAGGCTCTTAATATTTTAAAAATATATAATGGATAATAAAAAAATATACTTCAACCTCCAAGCTCATAAAATTTGCCAAAATAAATGTCATTTGATAAAGCATTTTATGGATAGTGGGTTAATAGAAATGCTGTCACTAGTTTTCTCATAAAATAGTAGTTATCTGCAGGATTATTCAGAAATTGTATTTATCACATGGGCAATGTTATTTCCATGTTTCTACCAGAAAATAAAAGCAGTAAAGCATCTAATAATTATGAGTGGTGGATGATCTTTTGTTGTCTATTAATAAGAAAAGCCGACAGTAGAATGATCATTTTTAATACAGATTTATTATAAATATCTATTTAAAATTTAAAATTATTATATTTATTAAATTTCACATATTAAACTCTAAATCTAATATATCTAAAGTTATCTCTCTCTAAACACTTGATAATAAGTCCATCAATAAAAGAAATATGATATGTGCCTCATATATGTATATATAAAAATATATAAAAAAATATAAATATATGAAAAAATATATAAAATTTATACTTTTAAAAATATACACAGAGTTCTTAATAAAATTTACTTTGTTGTATCAAATAACACGAAAAGCTTGCCTATGTTTTATATTGCAAAATCATAAATATTAATTTTTTTTATAATAAGTGATAAATTACTTATTATATATAATTATCTAAGTTTAAACCTAGAATATGATTAAAAAAAAAAACCTCGTGTGTTACTTTACCATTAAACCCGTTATACATTCACATGGAACGTGCAAATTGCTTGGCTTTTGAGACTTACATATTCCACCTTTTGCAATGAAATGATTGGAGAAGGAGTCAGATAAATGTTAAATGAAAATCAATAATTAGTTTACTTTAAATATAAAAATTATGAGCCATCTAATCTTATGTTAAGACCAAGACTCGGAATCTTCTATCATTATAATGATTTAAGAGATGGAAAAATATAAATTTGAAACGGATAAAAAATGAAAAACATAGTAAATTTCATAATTAAAAACCGCTTCTTAATTTGTAAACTAGAATTAAAAATCGCTAAAGTTACAATTCCTCAACTGCAAAGGATCCTCGACAGAGAGAACCAAATATTTGCTGTTTGCCGTTGGGACCTACACGAGGAATAAAAATGAGCCACAAAGCATTTCTATGGTATGGATCCGCCTTTGCCTCTTAGGAGTTTGGGAGTGGCCGCATATGGACATGGAAAATGATAGCCACAATTAATTGGTCCCAAAAATACAGAGCCCATATATTGTCCAGCGAAATTGATAAAGTCATGTTCTTAGATTGACAACTTTCGAACAAATAAATTGTAAAACAGTGCAAAATTGGTCCCAAAAATATAAAGCCCATATATTGTCTAATAGAATTGATAAAATCACATTCTTAGATTGACAACTTTCTTATGTTTCAGAACAAATAAACTGTAAAACAGCGCAAATAATTTATTTGTACTGTTTATAATTTATTTATTCTAAAACATAAACAATTTATCAATTTAAAAATGTGACTTTAACAAAGCTTATTGTCTAGAGTCATTAAGCGCATTGATTACACAAACTCGTCCAATGTTTAAAAAGATGGACCCACCATGTGGGAATAACGGAAAAATAAAAATATAAAAAATATACATTTATATAAAATTTATATATATATTATTATTATACGAATATGATAGACAAGTGACCGGTCCCAAAAATAGAGTCCATGTGTTCTCTAGTGTCATTAGGTGCAATGATCACACAAACTCGTGCCATGTTTGAAAAGATGGACCCCACACGTGGGAGCGGCAGAAGCGTGAAGCGCCTCTTGAACTCTAGTTTGTGCTGCACTCAGGTGGAAAACAATATCACAATTCAACTCTGACTTTACTGTACGAATACATTCCTCATAATACTGTACGAATGCATTCCTCATAATACAATCTTCGTCTACTTGTTCTTCCCATTGCTATCCGGCCATTTGAATTTAACACATTGAAAATGTTGTAAATCTTTTTCACTGTTTATAACAGGTTCATTGAATGTGTGTATGTTCTGCCCATTCAAGGTTTGCCAAACAAAAATGACCAACAAAAACATCTTATTAGAAAAGTTACTGTCACAGCGAACCTCGTTTCTTCCAATATTTTAAACAGTGTTGAAGAAAAGGCTTGGTTGGATATTGGGATTCAAAGTAAACAAAGATGAAGTGTTTTTGGTCATCAAGTAAGCAAAAATTAATTAAAAAAAGAAAAACTAGATGACTACAAATATCTATGTGCTTATATTTCGATTTTTCATATAATTTATACATTTATTTTATTTTTACAAATTAAAATTTTAAAAAAATTATTTACAATAATTTAAATTATTAAATTTATTAATTTTATAATTTAAATTATAAATTTTAACAAATTTAACATCTTATTTATTTTTTTAAAATGATATAAATTTATTTTAATAAACTTAGCTTTTTTTTTTTTAATTTTTAAGTGGGTAAAACCGTAAAAATGGGGAAGATCCTTAGACGACTCATCCACGAAAATGGCATTCCTGAGGGCTGGTGGACCCTCATCAACTTACCTGGTTCTTTCTGGCTCGCTAACTCAAGCAGCCAGCCAGCAGTACAAATCTGACTTGGACTCAACAAGTTATCCTCGCATGAATTCAACCGCTGCAGTAGAAGACGGCCCTTTCGTGAGCTAATTTTCTAGTCTTCTGTTTCTTGGTTCCTACATGCTTCGACATTATTGGGAGAGCCTTTAAGAATCAAACAGTTACCAACACGCCACGTGTGATTTGGAACCATCCAACGGTATCTGAACACCATACAGAAGTTGAGGCCGTCCTACCTGTTTCTCTCTTGCCATGGAAGCTATATAGAGACGGGGTTGTTCTCGGAGAGGAAAACTAGAGTTCCAATTGGTTTGCCTCATAGAAAACCTCAAAAGTGAAAACTTTTCTGGGTTTGAAGGTATAGTGATTAATGGCAATTATCTGTTTTTGAATGTTCAAATAGTAGTTTGTGTATGCTTTGAATCTTCGTTTGAAATTCGAATTTTCCGGGACAAGTTAGGAATCGAGGCTTTGTTGATTTGAGCTTCTGGGTGTTTCTTTCAGTTCAAGTTGTCGTTTCTATTACTGAAACAATGAAATGCTTGATTGTTTCTTTGCGTTCAATGTAACATTCGAGATGTAATCTGTTTGGAATTTTCCAACCAATTAAAGCTTTTGTCGAAAAACTGGACTAAAGCGTATGGATGCGACTCGATTATATTGATGGCTTCCCAAAATGAGAAATTATTTGCTTATAATTATTGTACGTATAATTTTTTAGGATTGCAAATTCAGATATCTTTTTGCTCGCTTGGTTTTCCTCCTTTGAATCTGTCACTGCATTCATGAAGTGTCAATTTGCGTTAAATCTTCATGGGGTATGTTTCGACAAATTAGGTTGTCATGGTTTTCTTAACAAAAGGTGTCTTGATTCAATGTACCAAGGGTATCGTTTTGGGATGGGTTTATTCAATGTATATCGAACTTTTGAATTAGAATTAATATGTTTGTTAAGAGTTTGAGTTGGACATTCTTATGAGCTGTAAATCACTGTTTCTGCCCCAAAAAAGCGTAAAAGGACGAGAAGGCAGTCAAATTCAACACGTTCTGCTTATGTGCTTTAATATCCTAGTAACACTAAACATTCTCTCGTGTTTTTAGCAAAGCTTTTATTTTCTCTGCCTAATGTTGCTCGAGACTCTATTAAGGTGGTTTTTTTTTTGGTTTTAACATTCCCCTGCAACCATGAAAGAGAAAAAGGCTCACCTTGGTGTTCAAAGCTGTTGTTTTTGTTCAGATATTTATTAAAACGGGACATTCTTAAATCCTCAATTATCAGCACTGTCTTCCCTTCTAGTTTGAATGGTGTCTGCGCATTTCTGTTAGTTTCTTTGTGTTTATTAATGGGTTTCTTCTCAATTATAGGTTTCCCTAACCAGAAAGAGCCTAGGCCTATTGGCTTCCAAAATTATTACCACCTGGCTGGGGATCATCGGGTGAGTAAATGGCTATGGGTTTCTCCCATCTTTCATGGTGGTTGTGGAGCGGAAAGCATCAAGAACCAAGAATCACAAATGGGCCTTCGTTGAATCCTTCAACAGATTCGAGTATGTGGGAATCGGATGGTTTGAGATTTCCTTTGGTTAAGCAGGATATGGGATCCTCATCAAGAAGAGTGAAGCGGAAATGGCATAGTCGGGAAGAGCGGAAAATGGATCGGGAATATGACATGGTTCTTGTGCCATCTGATGGCGGATGTGTTTCTGGTTCTGAATCTGATGATTCTGATTGCTCAATTGGCTGGTTGGAGCCTCACGGACCTGGGTTCCCAAGCGATGATGAAACGGATAACAGCTTTGCTGTGCTGGTTCCCTGTTATGGACGTAAATACGGTGGCATGGTGGAGAATCTAAAAGGCGACATGCTAAGCACTGTTGGGAACTTTCCAGATGGTTATTCAGAAGGTAAGAAAGAGCGTTGTCTTCATCATCTTTTAAGGCTTTGCTTTATTCTGGTTTCATCTTGATTTTCTTGTCCGCTGGGTCAATAAAATTTTAATGCATGCATTTAGAGCAAACAGTTGTGAAAAATGTAAAAGCCATCTATTTAATTTCTGATTACACTCTTGAATTGGTAGGTAGGAGTAGCTCTGCTGTTATGTCTGTTGCTTGCTAGCAAGTATATTTGTAAAAAAAAATGCTGTGTGCTTCTCTTTTGGTGTGATTTTACTGCTGAATATCTTCTTTAATTAAATCAAATGTTCTGATAAAATGTCTTGTTATCATAGTGATCAATTTTGATTCTTGGAATTAAAGAATCATTTGAACTAAGATTTAGACATGATGGCCTAATACTGATTTCGGAACACATTTTCAAGCGCTGTTTCTGTATATTTTCATTAAGTGAAAATATGATCTTTCTCTGAAAGACAGTCCACGTATGATTGGCTGTTGAAGTCCAAAATCAATATAATAAAGATTCATGAAAATCTTTGCAGCTATAAATGAAGATATTTAGAGCAGTTTGGCGTTTGTATTATCAAGATAAATATTTACATAGTGAACTGTAAGCTATAAGATGATCACTAATCAAGTTTTATAGGAGGCAAATGGCACTTAGGGATGATAAGAATTTAGTAGATGATTCAGCACCGTCTTGTATAAACTTTATCGAGTTCTCTTTTGAATAATCTAAAGGATAAGATGCAAATCTACCATTTAGGCGATACATCTAGCCAGACATAATGATGAGAATCTTAACTATGTTTTACTTTTTTTGATTATATCTAATATCCCTTCTCACTTATTGAGGAAGATAATTCTTTTTGCTATTACAAAATTTTAGATGCAACTTGGTCATTTGGTGAACTTGGTCATATTATTCTGCCATGAGCTTGTCTGCTCCCGAATGATCCTTGAGCTGTGAACCATATTTGGCATCAGCAAATCTGAGCACAATAAATGAATTGATCTAAATTCAATGGGAGTTCAATCTTGTACTTTTCATATGATCAGATAGGAATTGGTTCTGGGACATTGTCTCAATGAGTTGATATTTATCTGAGTTTGATTTAAATGATCAACCCACTTAGGACATTAGCAGGTTGTTGATGGTTGCTATGGTAATAGTTATAAGGTCTCTCAAGAGATTTGTTCTTTTACAAGCAACCTTTCTGCAATTTATTTTAACTTCCATTTTTTAGAATCCATTGTGAATCTTATACTTTGGAAGATGGTAGAACCTGATGTTGGATACTTGTTGATCTTTCTGTATTATTGTTTACGAGTGATTTTGTGATGTTTACTCGTACATATTAGAAATATGCATATTGGTGGTTTTTTTTTTCTTTTAAATTTAAATTCTTGTTTTCATTCAGTAGCTAGAAAGTCTTGTTTATGCTTCTATGTTCTGTTTGCAGAGAGCAAGAAATATGTGGAAAACTGGCTCTCTTTTCTTCGAAATAGCTGATGCGCAGACAGTTAAATTTGTGATTCTTCATAGTTGAGCAGTGCCTCTAACTGGTGCTCTGTTTTCTTGAGAAATACCTCTTTTGTGCTCTTAGCCAGTAAAACAAATGTATATAGTAAAATTTATGGAGAAAAAAATTCTTTAAAAAAGATTGCTGTATTTTGATGTAATGGCATGAATAGGATTGGTAAACCTTGGGTGTAGGTTAGTACAATTATATGATGAGCAGATATGATCTAGAATGAAGCAACTGTGATGTTTAGCACCGTTTGGGGATGATGTATTATATCGCTGCTGCTCTGCTCTCTGCCTAAAAAAATCAATACGTTTGTGGAGATATTGGAAGTGTTTTTGTCTACAAAGAAGAATTTGGTCTGGGAGGAGCTGAAGAGAAAGAAGAGGATAAATGCATGCTGAATGAAGTGTGGCTTTGGAATTTTTTCATGTAAATATCTAAGGTCTAATGTACATATGGGAATTGGTTGTATGCTTAACCATGTACTAAAGTGTGTGAATAATTGTAATAGAATGAGTATAATTTGGCTGTACTCTCTCTCCCTCCCTTGTGTGGTTTTGAAATTCTTCGGTGTAAATATCCAAGGTCCAATGAACATAAAGGAATTGGTTGTATGCTTAACCGTGTACTCAAATCTGTGAATAATTGTAACAGAATTGAGTATAATTTGGCTGTACTCTCTCTCTCTCTCTCTTAATCCAATTAATAACAGGTAAAAAGAACTCATCCACCCTATTGATTGGGAAGATAATGTGAGCCAATCTATTTGGACATCCTAATCCCAAATCTGTGTCTATACTTAAAGAAAGCACTCAAATTCTCACTCCATAAAGTATGTTAGAATTTAAGATTACAGAATACCCAATATCGATTTGCTTTTAGTTAGCAAAGCCTGGTTTTAGCTGAAAATATCTGTAAAAGGGTTGATTATTATTCCATTTAGCAAGGCTGGTGTCTTGTCCCCCGTGGTGAAGTAACAATAGTTTTGTGATGATAATATCAAACTACTCCTATAATTATTAACGGATTGATTCAGTTGATAAACTTTACTTTGCTTGTAAAATTAAAATTTAATTTTAAGTCCCTTTGTCAACAAGCCCTCCTTTGATAGGTGATGTAGCATTCCCTAAGCTTAAACTTTTATATAACAAAAAAAATATTACAACAGTTAACGTAATTTGCAGCAATATACCACCAATTCATTCTTTGTTCTCGTATGCAAAGCCAAGCAGTAGTGGTCACCTGAGAATTACGCTAACATTCTTTTATTGCAATAACTTATTACTCTAAAATTACTGTAACTCATTTCTTTTGCATTGTTATCAAATGTTAATATAATGATCATCAGTTTCAATTTTTTTTTTCGATTTCAATTAAAAAAATTTCAAACATGTGGGGAGTGGGAACTGTACCTCAGTATGATCCTTGGTGACCAACATTAGTCTATGATTAAAATTTGTATAGTAGAGATTAATAAAGTGTTAGTATAATTGAGAGATTTAGATTTAATGTTTGAGTATGAATTTTAAAAATTTGAGTTGTTAAGAAGGGCAAAATAGTTAAACTTTAAACTTCACAAAAAAATTTTGTATAGCTGTTAAAGAAATTAAATAAAAGGAAAAAAAACTGTCCATATATATATATATAAAAGGACAAAAGTATACTAATCGAAACAGGGCGGGCCCTTCGTTTTCATAGGTTGGCAACCTGGCGAAACCAACTCCAAGTGGGTAAGTATTTTCTTATTGAAGCCCTACAAAATTTGAGCATTTTAAAGGATCGAAAACTATACACCTATGTTTGTTGCGAAGTATCCTCCTCTCCATGTCTGCCCCATAAGAAGGCATTTTCACCTACATTTGTTTCTTTTTTTTCTCCAATTTTCTTTAACCACCATGATCATGAAAATCATAGCTTTTTTCTGATCAAGCTCTTTGTGTGCTTTCGTTTGTCTGCATTACCTTTTTGTTTTGTATTTTCTTTTAAATTTTTCATCGTCATCGTCATCGTCATCGTCAAGGTGCTACCTCGATGGTTTGAACGTGTTTGATTGCTACCCAAGAGAAAGATGTTGCAAAGGGCAGCAAGAAATGCGTATTCATGGTGGTGGGCAAGCCACATCAGGACCAAACAGTCGAAATGGCTGGAACAAAGTCTCCACGGTATGTCTTCTTAAAACCAAATTTTCAACTACCGATTGGGAAGAAACTGCATTAGCATCTTTTTTTTGGTAGACGAAACTACATTACCATTTGCTCATTCAAGACAGAAAGCAGCAATTTTCTGGGGATTTGAGAATGACCCACATTTTCATATATCTGATGATTCGTAACATCTAATTAATTAAAAATTATGGAGATTTGTGTCAATTTGTCCTTAAGATAGAACGCAATCTACATGCAACTATTATGCATTTCCTTGAATGCAATTGCTTTTTCTTTTTCAATAAAAAAAAGTATCCTCCATTTTCTCAATGGAATAGTATCTTTTTCTAACAAAATCCCACATCTTATTGTCTAAGGTCACCTATATTATTTGATTTACTCTTCCAAAAATATATTTATAGAATTAATTGACCATGCTTTATAATTAAAGCAGAAAAATTAATGTACTGATTTATAATGCAAAAAGTTTAGTCTCATAAAACTTGTTATTAAACTATCACAAACTTAAAACATATTTATTAAATCAGATGGGGCTCAAGTTTAAATTATGAAACTTAATAAATTTAGTAATTCAAAAATTTTTATGAGACTTCTTCAAGGGTATTGTTCTATCCTTTGAATAAAAGACCAATCTCCATCGAGACAGGAGCTGTAACTGTAAATCACTCCCAATAAGAGCAAATCTAAACTCAACCTATATTGACAAATTGTTTCAAAATATTCTGAAACACAACTAATTTTTGTTGTACTAACATCTTATTGATTGGTCCAAATTTTTTAAGTAAGAGTTTAGTAAAATTTTATTTGTGAGAATCATAACACTATTTATAATAATGTGGATATATAATTTGGCATGGAGAATGATAAACTGTTAGAGGATAATAGCATATTGTAGTTCTTTATAACTTTCCAGCTTCATAATTATATGTTTGCTTTTAAAGAAAATTCACCGTAAATGCTATGCAATTACAAATGATAGATATGGAGGAGAAAGTCGTTGAGACCCTCAGAGTCCTTGATGATGATGGGGACTCATTTGCTAAGAGGGCAGAAATGTACTACCAGAAGAGGCCAGAGCTAGTAGAGTTTGTGGAAGAATCATTTCGGGCATATAGAGCATTAGCAGAGAGATATGATCATCTATCAAAAGAGCTCCAAAGTGCCAACCGTACTATTGCCACTGCATTTCCAGACCAAGTTCAGTATCCAATGGATGAAGATTATGAAGAAAGTGGCCCAGGAACAACATCATCACCAGCTAATGACCCCAACAATCAGGCATCACAATCACTTAAACCAGGCATCCCCAAAGTCCCCAAGATTCCAAAGACAGATTTCAGAAGCCCATCTTTGTTGCTCTCCAGAAAGGGCCCACTTAAGAGGCTTGCAAGCTCCGCAAGACCAGTTACAACTACAATTTCAGGGCTGAGCAAGGCTGAGGCACTAGCAGAAATTGACAATCTTCAAAAAGAAACTTTGGCACTTCAAACTGAGAAAGAGTTCGTTAGGAGCTTGTTTGAACGTGCCTATGAAAAGTACCGGGAAATTGAGGACCAGATCACAGGATTGGAAAAAAGAGTTGGAGGCTTGCAAGATGAGTTTGGTGTTGGGACAGTCATTGAAGATAATGATGCGCGGGCATTAATGGCAGCCACGGCTCTGAAATCATGCCAAGAGACCTTGTCTAAGTTGCAAAAGATGCAAGCGCAATCATCTGAAGAAGCTAAAGTAGAGTACATGAGAGTTAAGGAAGCTCATGAAAAGTTTGAGACCCTTAGAGATCAATTTATTTCTAAACACACAAGTCAGCTTGACCAAGACGATGGGGAAAAATCTGAGAGCACAGCAGCTGAACAAAGAAGCATAGACGAAGAGAAGGCTAGCTTGGAACAAGAGGAACATGATGTGGGACTGTTGAGAGAGAAAATAAGGGAACAACTAGAAGAAGATTCAAGTAACTCTCTCACTGTGACAGAAATGGCTGAGAGAATTGATGAACTTGTTAATAAGGTTGTTGCCCTGGAAACTTCAGTCTCTTCTCAGGCTGGCTTGGTAAGAAGACTGAGATCAGAAACAGATGAACTCCAGACAAATATAAGGAGTTTGGAAGAGGACAAAGAAATGCTGATAGAAGATTCTGACAAAACGAAAAAGAAGCTAAAAGAATTGGAGGAGGAGTTGAGGAGAGTTAAGAATCTTAACCGAAGTATCAAATGCCAAGACAATAGCCTCCAAACACACTTTACTGAAGCTAGTTGTAATCTTGAGCATCTTTCTGAAAGATTGCAGAATGTGAAGCTAGATATTGAGGAGGCAGAGAACATCGTACTTAACGAGCAGAAGAAAAGTGCTCCTGATGGCAAACCAGGAAAGGAATCTGACGAACGTGGTGATAAATTGCATACTGATAATTCAGCGATCCTGAAGGATGCCAAGACGACAGAGGAGAAGGAAAGTGATGCTGCAAATCTCACTGGGGATGTCAGAAATGAAGATAACAAGTCTAATTTGAGTGAAAGTATTGATAATACGCCTGAAAAGATTCAAAAACTGTTACAGCAAGACAGAGATGATTTGTCTGAGACAGTAAGTAATCTCGACCTTGAATCACAGGATTGTGGGATCAGTGAGGAAGAAGATCAACCTAACTGGAGGCAATTGTTTATAAATGGATTAGATGACAGAGAAAAACTTCTGTTAGAGGAGTACACGTCAGTTTTGAGGAACTATAAGGATGTAAGGATGAAGCTCAATGATGTAGAAAAGAAAAATCGGGACAGCATTTTCGAGTTGACACTTCAATTAAGGGAATTGAAGGCTGCTCTTGCCACCAGGGATAAGGAGATACACTCTTTACATCAGAGGGTGATCTCTCCAGAAACAAATCCGGATGAAAGTCCATACACCCCTTTAACAGAATGTAAGTATACGCCACGAGAAGGCCTTCTTCAAATAGCGCAGGACACTGACATGTCTACTTCAAATGTAGAAGCAAGGGGAAGCAGAACTTCTTTCGCTGATCTAATGGAAATCACAGATAATATGGCCATGTCACCGGGAATCTCGAAACTCTCACCCTCTTCCATAAACGAGGATAAGCGCAAAGCCCTCTCAACCTTGGAGAAGAGATTCCGTTCAGACATTGATGGTCTGCTAGAGGAGAACCTAGAGTTCTGGTTGAGGTTTAGCACCTCAGTTCATCAGATTCAGAAGTTCCAAAACTCTCTGCAGGACTTACAAGCAGAGCTAGTGCAAATAAAAAATAAGAACAGGCCAGAAGGGAATTCGAGTCTTAAACAGCATTCCATGCAATCTGAAATTCGGCCAATATTCAGGCACATGAGAGAGATTAGAACTGAGCTATCACTGTGGCTGGAACATAATTCAGTATTGCAGGACGAATTGCAAGGTAGATATACATCCTTGTGCAACATCCAAGATGAAATTGCAAGCGCCGCTCATTCAGATCCTAAAGCAGAGAAATCAGAGCTAAGTAGGTACCGGGCTGCCAAGTTTCAAGGTGAGGTCCTCAACATGAAACAAGAGAATAGCAAAGTTGCCAGTGAGCTGCAAGCAGGTCTGAGTCTTGTTAAGAGGCTGAAAAGTGAAGTTGAAAAGACGCTAACAGAACTGGATCAAGAATTTGGAATTAACAACCAACCCCATAAACAGTCAGCAACTGGTAGTCGCGCTCGAATTCCCTTGAGGTCTTTCTTGTTTGGAGTGAAGTTGAAGAGGCAAAGACAATCGCTCTTTTCATGTGTGAGTCCATCACTGCAGAAACAATACAGTGATCTAGCAGACGCTGATAATCTCCCAATATAAAGCACCTTCCATCTGCTTAAATACTTGGAGTTCTTCATTCTTAGTCGTATTGTGACAATAGAATCTGAAAGATATTGATGCTTTTCCTTTAAAGACTGGTTTCGTTCTGATTGTAGTACTGGGTTAAGTATTTTGGTATAAATACAATCCTTTCTTCCAACGCAGGTGCCCGTGTATGTCTTAACATAATGATTTTTTTTTTTTGAATGGCGATGTTATTTTTATAAATAAAATGTTACAAAACTTTATTTTAAAAAAATATAAATTATTAAATTTTATAAACTATTTTCTTATTTCTTAAATTTCGTGAAACAATTATATCCATTTTTTAAGGATAATTTAAAAAAAAATAAAAACTAGTAATTTTCCCTCCTAGTTTCAATGAAATTATAAACTTAAACTTTTATTCATGTCTAGTTTTTATAAGAATGCATGTATTAGTATGTAATTTTCTTTTTATTGTTCTAGAGTATCTTTACGGTTGGATGTCAAAAAATTAATCTTTTAAAACAATAAAAATCACCAAAATAAATAATCCTTCTAAACTAGCCTTTTTCAAATAATTTTCTAGTCATATCTTGAACCACTTTAAATTCTCTTATTGCATTTTTTTAATAGCGGCTAAAATTAACTTGGAGTGGTGGAGAATTTAATTTTCAATTTTTTCACACGAGAATGACTCCTTTCTGTTACATTGTTTGCTTTTACTTTTTCTTTAGGAGGAAGGCCCTCTGCCATATAAATGGCAACATTTTAAATATTTTATTTTTCAAAGAAGAATTTTTATAAGAAAAAAAAATATATACACACTTTTTTAATTTTAAATTATTTATAAATATATATTTTTTTTAACTATCAAGCAATATAAATATATCTCTTGAGTAGTGTTTTTTTTTATATATTTTTATTTATAATTTTTATTTATTTATTTATTTAATTTTTTAAAACTAATTACATAAACTATATCAAATACGTGACTCATGCATAGACCAAACGGTGTAAAGATAATATTTTCGTATTCTTCTAATTCTAAAATAATATAAACATACTCTTTTATTTATTTATTATTAAATATTAATAATTACGTAATTTATATGTGATTGTAAATGTATATGATTTTTTTATTATTTAAATAAATTTAAATTATAAAAAAATATAAAAATATTACAATTGGTAATTAATTTTTAACTTTACGTTTTATTTTTTTAAATAAATGTTTCTATTTTAGTTATAATATATGATAATTTTTTTATAAATTAATAATATAAGACATATAATCTCACTATTTAAAAATCTTTTGTAATAAAATAATATTAAAGTATATAAATAAAAAATATATTTATATTATTTTAATAGTTAAAAGATATATTTATGAATTTTTATAATTAAAAATTACACTTATAAACGGTTAGATATTTATACAATTTTCTCTTTTTATAAAAACAAGGAATCAATGAGCAATTTGGTAGTTAAAAATTGTGAAACTCTTCCTACGCAGATTTTAAATACACTAAAAATATAATCTGTTAGAAAAATTAAAGCAGCAATGTGTTTTGTCAATTTTTTTATCCTGTAGTATGCTACAATAGCTAAACGCGTGGAAAAGTCATATGAGAATATCATCGCTTTAAAAATTTTGGAATAAAATTTTATTTTAGTTCTTTAAATATTCATTAATTTATATTTTAATTTTTTATTATTAAAAATTTTAATTAAATTTTTAAAAATTAAAATTAAAATTAATTAAATTTTTTTAATTAATTAATTTTTAATATTATTAAAATAATTATTGACATAACTAAATTTAATAACGTAACATGCTTATATAAAATAAAATTTGCCATATCATTCACGTTATGTAGTAGGTGATGTTGCAATTTTTTTTTCCAAAAAGTTATGGCTCCGTTGATGAAGTCACGTGTCCATATGGCTTAAACAAAATTTTTTAAAAAATAAAAGAAATTTTTAAAAAATAAAAGATAAAAATAAAAATTATAAATATAAAAATATCAATATTTTTTTTTGGGGTGGCTGGTAACCCAAATAGTCGCCAGCTCCTGGACATTCATAATAAAACTACCATCCCCATCAATGTCAACTACAACTGCATCAGGGTTACGTCAACAATGGGGGTTTCTTGGAATGCATCAGCGCCGATCATTCTTGGAGGCACTTGACCTGTAATGGCTATCAAGCGAAGCATCGGCGAGGCCACTAACCAGATTGGTGGCACTGGGGCCGGAGGTGGCGATGCAGACGCCAGGAAGGCCAGAGGAGCGCGCATAACCCTCAGCTGCAAAGACACCACCTTGCTCATGGTAAGCGCTTGGTGGATTTCCATTGAAGCTCCTCCAGGGTAGGCGAAGACATTGGTGACGCCTTGGCGTTCAAGGGCTTCAACAAGGATATCAGCGCCTTTTCTGGGTTCGTCGAGGGCAAAACAGGAGGCAAAAGCTTCTAAGCCAGTGGTGGTGGGGATGACAATGGAGTAGGTAGAAGCCGCAGCTGGTTTGGGGCTTGGGTTGGAAAGGGAGCTGGAGATCCTAAGGTAACAATGACAAGTGGGCTTCTTAGGTATGGAGGAAAGGGTAAGGGTAAATGTAAGATAGCGTTTCGGCAAATTGAAGGAGGATGAAGAAGTAGAAGCCGTGGAATGCGTGGAGAATGCGGTTCTTTGAGCAGTGGCCGCCATTTTTGGTACGCAGAGAACGGAGTTAAGTACTTGTAATTATAAATGGATGGAGGCTCAAAATGTCGTCGTTTTGGGCTGTCAGCTGCTGAAAAATAAATTGCCAAGTCACCTGACATGTAATGCAACGCAGGTGATATAACAAATTTGTTCTAGTAAGCATGCCACATCATTAAATTTATCCACATCAACAATTATCTTAAAGATGTTAAAAATTAATTAATTAAAATTTTAATTAATTTTAATTTTTAAAAAATTTAATTAAAAATTTTTAATAATAAAAAATTAAAATAAAAATTAATTAATCTCTGAATAATTAAAATAAAATTTTCCTCAATTTTTTATGCGTAAAGAGCGCAGCCGTCAACTCCACTGGCATCTACGTCTATCGAAAAGAACATTACGGCTGAAGGTGATCGCTAAAACAATATTTTGAAGAGTTTATTTTCCCATCAACCTGGATGCAATTTACAACATCCTACAATATATTTACCAGCAACCAATAATTTCAGAAAATTACAAAGACAAGTCAGGTTTGTCTCCACTTCTACAAATTCCTGAACAAACTCATTAACAGTTCCATCTAAACTTAAATTAGAAAAAAAAATTCTATTTATTTGCACAAGATAATTACTCAATCTCAACGCTAGTTTTCACTAGCTTGGCACACTTTTGCTGCATTCATCTCAGTCCCATGCTAGGCAAATTTGCATGTTTTTTCATTCATGCTTTGATCTTCAGAACATCCGTTAACTACAGAATGACACTCACCTCCATTATTCACAGGAACTTTCGTGGTCTTGTTTCGATTTAACTCCTGTCCCTCCTTGTTCAAGTTGTCGACAGCTACGGGATGATTATCGTCAGTCTTTGTATTCACTGTAAGATTTGAATTCATAACAACAGCTCGCTGATTCTCATACTCTCCCGTATTTTTTGGAACTGCTTTGTCATCCAAAATTTCCTCTTTTGGTACTGCTTTATCTTCTAGAATTTCCTTATTTGGAGCAGCTTTATCCTCTAAAACTTCTTCACTTTGTGCTGCGTTGTCTTCTGGAAATTCTTCACTTGGTGTAATTTTCGTAACAGGAGCCTCGTCTTCTTGGACCCTCTCTTTCGGCGCAACACTGGTATCAGAAACTTCCAATTTTTCTGTGGCATTGACTTCTTGCTTCAGTAGAACTTCATTGGCCACAGACTTAACACAATTGTTTGGTTCAGATAATCTATTTGACAAAGCAGTAGGAGGATTCTCAATCGTTGGTGAGGTAGCTTTTACAGCACTAGTCCCTGATGCAGGTATGACAGCAACAGTGCAAATGTGAGGTACATTTGAATGAGCGGTTGGGTGGGTAGGCAAACCAGCAGGAAAGGAGGACTTAATTGAACTACCTGCGGGCATAATATGTGCAGCTTTTATTGCATGATCATCCTTGGGTGTTGATGCAGTATCTGATGGGGAAACAATCCGTGCACCAGCTGCAACTGCAGTAGCTCGAACAGCAGAATCGGAATTTAGATTTGACTTCTGCGCTGTTTTTACAGGTACTACTTTTGATTTTGCAAGGGAACTACAAGATCCCAACAAAGCCGGTTGAGATAGATGCTGAGGTAGGACAGGGCCGCTTTGAATTGTTGAACCTTCGGCAGCATTACTATGCGCAGGGATTTTAACTGATGTGTTCAAAGACATCCTAGCTGCAACCATTTCAACCAAAGGTTATTGAAACAACTCTCATCGTCCTCACAAAGATTGCTTTAATAACATCAACAAACAATTCAATGAGTCGAAATAATGCACAAAAATTGTTCAGAGGATTCATCTAGCAATATTGGTACCCATCTTTATAATGCTTTCTCCATCAGTTAATGAAGGCAAAAATCCATAAATTATTATCATTGTCATCTTTTGAAAGAATCTCAACCTCAAGACTCAGTTGATGGTTAGGGACACAAATATAAAGAGAGTAAACGTAAGGACAGTCAAGTATAGCAGAATTTGTAATGTGATCACCACTTTCCTGAACCAAAAATTAGTATAAAGTAGAAAAGTAATCACCAGAATCAGTCATCCCAGGAGCATTTAATTTTTTAAATGGCATGTCCAGGGCTAAAGATAACGAGTGAAGAGTTGCCAGCTGTTCAGCAGTATACTGTGAGCTGGTCGAGTGGACTGCTCCTAGATTCGTATTGCCATCTTTCTTTCGTAAAATGCTCCACCTCTGCAAGTTTTTGGATAGCCCATGACAATATGTTGCATAAAGCAAATAACAAGGAAGACAAACTGATACAAATATTAAATTAATCACACCTCAAGTATAGTGGGCATGACTAACCCCATTACACATTCAAAATAAATCAGTACAAGATAAAACTGGCAACGGATAATCTCATCCATCAAAACAAAGGTTCGCTTTTTACTATGACCCAAACCATCAAATATGACTTAATTATATGAGCTAAAGGCTCTATAAATAAAAAAAAAACTCCGTTGCCGGGATTTGAACCCGGGAAAACTGGGCAATACCCAGACATCCTGACCATGCTAGATGACAACGGATTTAAATATAAATATTCAATGTCATCATACTCCAATTCAACACAACAAGTAGAAAAAAAGTGTTCTCACTATATTTTCTTTTCATCAATTTAGAGCTACTGGGGGAACAAAATGCACGCTTATCACATGTACATCAAAATTAGGTCCTCTGTCAACAGGCCCAACTCTAATAGCTGCATAAACAAGCTAAAATTCATATGCATATATGTATGTGTGTGCTTCTTCAAATTCATATAAAAACCTATGAAAAATTTAGTGATCAATCAGCTTGTTATCAATGCATCATATGTAAGAAACTCATGCTGTGTACAATGCTGGGTGGTAAATATCTATCCGCTACAATTAATCAGGGAAGCAGCTTTCAGCCAAGTCTTATATCTTAACGTCCAAGTGAAGTGGTCATCCTATCTCTAGAATGCCAAGGATAAGAACCACCTGCAACAGTGCCGCCAATGAAGAAAGATAACCAAAAACTGAGTGGCCGACTATGGCCGACTATACTAAGACAAAAATTCATGTTTAGGTGTCTACCAATTTTCATATGTATCTTTCTACGCCCGTGAATATATAACTTCAGAACACACTTGCCATCATTTGATGAATGAGCATTTATACGAATATAAATACTAATACATATTCATGATGAACAAATTTACAGGCTTAAGTTATCTAAATATAGTAGAATTTTTGTAATTAAATCACTTCAAGAAACAGGCACCTTCTTTGTCTTATATTTTCAAAGAAGACCAGGCAATCACAGCAAACTACCATCTACAATGCATGACTTGCATACGATGAATGTCCAAGGGTGCTGTACTAGGGCAGTGGACAGTACTGGGAAGAGCAACCCTAGAGGTTGATAAGGATTAATGCAAATATGTAGCAGGTTGGGTTAATTAGAGGTGTCTAGGCCAAGTGCCTATCTGAATTCTGAACAGAACTGAATTAGAGGAAATTAGATTGCATAAGATGGAGAAAGAAACAGAAAGAACACCTATGTTTCTTACCCATCAGCCGTCATACCTAAAAGACACATCACATCAGCAGCTAGAGTTTCTTTGAGAATAAACTCCATTATTATTATTTTTCAATTAGCTGGTACATCACTTTAGTAGTAGAAACTTGAGACCAAGCTATCCAAAACTTAAGGCCCAATTTAATAATCTTCACCAGTGAACAAATAAAAATCCCAACTAACCAAAACAAAGAAAAAACCAACAGAACCTATGGAACTAATCATAAAATACTAAAAAATATCTCTAAAACTAAGACAAATAAAGCCCAATGAAGAGGGGTAGAGAAAAACCAAAAAGGACAATTGGAGATATTGTTTAAAAAGATCTTTTGATAAATGATATTTTTAAAAATTTGGTTTTTGATAGAAATCAATGGTGTTATTTGATCTATGTAGCTGACTCTACTTAGTAAGATAAGACTTTGTGTATTGTTGTAAAACAAATCAGCACTGGAATTTAGCTTTTTGCTTCTGCCATATTTCCCTAACCTCCCTGTAAACTATTAATCTTCTAGAAATGTCTGAATTATTCAATGTCCTTGACCTCATTAATCAAACGAGTAATTTAGGGCTTTTACCAGGTATCTGCATTCATATAGAATATAGATACACTAAGAATTGTTTGAGGTTACTGTGAGTTTTAAATGATATGAATTTTGGAATAACTAATTTTGCACAAAATTGTCGGTAATCACACTTAGTGTTTGGTAAAAATCTAAGTAATCACACTTAGTGTTGGCAAAAATCTAATATAAATTTGGATTTTCTATAAATTACATCAAGCATTAAGAACCAGATATTCCAAAACTGAGTTATGCTAAAAGCACCATCGGCATATCTTATAGTAAATAAAGAATTTTTAATGCAAACACAATCTGACAGCCAAATTTTTCAACAATAATCTGCTTTGGTACCACAAAGCAGCAACTAGCCTGATCTCATAGAAGGAAAGCCCTGGACCTGGAGCATGAGCTTTTATTACATGTTAATATGTAAGAAGATGAAAATTTTTTTGAAAAAAAATAAAAATTAGTGTGACCAACTCTACAAGAAATACTTCATAATCAATATATTGTTCTCAGTATACAATATCCCATAGGCCAAAGAAATCATACAGCCAAATGAATATTGATACTAGCTGATAAAAGATCTAGCTCAAGGAAAAAAAACTAAGCAAGGTCTACACAACATTAGCTTTCACACATACAGGATTAAAGCCCATTTAATGAAAATCCCAAGGGTCCATCTGAATAATCTTTGCCAGATAGACCCAGTGGGATATCTAAACAAAGTATCAAGCAAAATAACACTTATCAACACCACAAATAATGATAAATCTAAGGGGGGAAATGTCAAACCCCTTGCCATATTCTCTTCTCTTCCTCACACTTCCCTTTACAATCCTGATGGACAAAATGACCATTAGAAAAGACTTCTAATTACTAATCAGAAAGTCTATTGATGCACATGTTGCACCCATGGACCACCCATGAAGTATCCACTAGCATAGTATGAAAAGAAATGAAAAAAGTAGAGCACAAATGCATAGAATAATAATTTTTTTCGGTTTTAATATTACCTGAGCCAACTGCGTAGGAGTTCTTTTAATAGGGAAGTTGTCTCCTTTCAACATGGCTGCCCAATTCCCCTCACCATATCTCTGAACAGCAGCTCGAAGTTGCTTGTCCTCTTCCTCTGACCATGCCTTTCTTTTCCTTTTGTAAGGCATGTTGCCACCACCAGATCCTTTAGCTTCTACACCTTCTGTTGATGATACAGTTGGCAGTGTCTGTCTCTGAACACAAACAGGAAAAATAACGCTTGTCCCTTGCATCAAATAAGAGGGCTGTGAGTCTGTAGGAGTTCTAGATGAACGGCAAACTGGAACATTTATAGTTAGTGGAGCCTCAATTGTTGAGCTACTTGGACTGGATTCACTTAGCACACCAGAAGCAATAATTACCTGATCAATAAACAATTCCAAAAGAGACACTGGTCACTATTGAAGAACAAGAATTAACACAGCCACAAACAAGTTTTATAATTGAAGTATTAAAGAGAAATCTGACACATCCCTCAAGTAAACCCAACGTTTTAAAAACCAGACCAGTCATCAAACCAGTCACCTTACTGGGTCATTGGGTTACTGGTTCAACCAGTGACGCATAAAAATTGAATAATATATAAAATGTTTTATAAATAATTATAAATATATACTTATAATTTAAATATTAAATATTTAATTAAAAATATAATTTCATCCGCAAAAAAATTATAAAATTTAAAATATTGATCATTGAATATAAATTTAAAACATGAGCTAGAGTCCTACTCCCAATACTTTACTTTCCCTGTTGCTCTACATAAAAAACTGAGATAAGAAACAAAGCAAAAGAGTAAAAAGCACACAATTATATGGAAGTAAACGTGGCATGCCCTTAACAAACAAATATTAGGCTTGACAGGCATACACAAGTCTGACTGAGACATTTGAGATGTTACAGTGACGACATTTCAGTAGCAAACATGGAATTGTATTATGATTTCCAAGGCAAAATAAATAATACAATTTTTCCTTTCCTCTCTTTCCTTTTGTCTTTTTCCCACTTCAGCCACCTTTTCTCTCTCTCCAGCATTATCCCACTCTCCCTCCCTCTCTCTGTGTCTTTTGCTCATTCTTCTTCTTCCTCTCTATTTTCTCTCTTTTCTCTCTGGCTATCTGCACCTCCCCCACTCCTAACTCCACCCCCTGCAGCACTTCCCCAACCTAGCTTCAGCACTGTTCCCTTCGCTCTCTACCCAACCGATTTAGAGCAAACGTAAGGAATCAAGGAAAATCAAAACTTTTCTCTAACTCTTTTCTTGCTTTTGAGGTTCAAAGTTGAAGGCTAATGAAAGAACTTGAAGGGCAACTCTGTTACTTTGCATTTAAGGTTTGAAGTTGAAGGCATGAATAGAAGATTGAAACCCACACCTCAAGTCTTCACTGATTCAGCCAGTTCAATGGATTTATCAAAAGCCGGCCAGTTCACTCTGGTTTTTACTGGGCTTCTGCATTTCTGATCTAAATCTTCACTTGGACTGGCCTAGGGTCCGGTTCCAGGTTGAACCATAGTTCCGAGTTTCAAAACAGAGTAAACCATTATATAAGCCAACTAGGTAGACTATGAGGAACCACCAAAATTTATCATTATGCACCACTTACAAGCATGGGGTTGATCCAACCAACTGCAAACTAGCTTGCTTGGTTCCTCTAATATAGTTGAGGACTAAAATACATGCAAACTTAAAATTCATTTATATACATTCACAATGAACAATTAAGCAAGAATATACACTAAAAAAGTGAAATTCCAGTGATTTGCATCAATGATTCATCTTTAATTCTAAACAATCAGAATAACTAGTAAATACAGGCCTAATATGTTCCAATACATATTATTCAAGTGGAAAGGTTGAAATCTTAATTTCAACAAAATTTTTAAAAAGATTAAATCATCTTCTCTTGAAAACATCTCATAACAGTAAAGGTAAAAGCAGAACCTAGAAACCCTGTGATAAATTGTATTCCTCCTTGATAATGGGTGTTTGCTTTTCCGTTAGCTTAAATGATTTTAAATAAAAATGCAGAAGGAGACCATCTGACCCAAGTCAAATCTCACTTAAGTTTAAAAGGGAACCTATAAACTCTATCATAAACCAGAGATGGCTGCATTCTTCTTTTGGCTTAATGAATTATATTATCTAAAAATGCAGAATGCAACTGTGCATGCTGTTGTTTATCAACTTCATTTTCAACACATTGCATCACCATATGTTTATCTCTATATATGTCGTTGGCTACCAAGTTATGAAGCAAAATCCTTTTCTGCATAGTTCTTCAACTAAAACTCTTCCCCCTTAAGGTCATTGGCAAGTGTGTAAGCATTATGAGAGCCGCCTTGCATTCAGATATCAAGCTGAAGCAATTTGCCAAAACACCTGGCTATGTTAAGAAGTACATTTTCATATGAATGGGGAAATCTTTTAGAATGTGCTTTGACTATCATTTCTTCTGGATACAAGCCTAACAATATAGCAATCACGTCTGCAACAAGAAAGCAGCCTTAGCATAAACGAAGAGGCTCAAGATAATTAGATAAAAGATAGTACGTGGGACGAGCAATATCCACCTTCACACATGCTCTAGCCTCCAATGCAGTTTCACTAGATGTAGGGGGTAATGCTTCCAGTTCACATTCTAAGTCACTATCATCATTCTGCAAGTAAGGTTACACGTATTTATAAATATATGAAAGTGCAACAATAATTCAAGAACATAATAAAAGAGGAAAATCTGACAGTGCAAGCAAAACAGGAAAATAAAATCTGAGAGTAACAAGCTTCAGGCCAAAGGTTACAAGCAAGATGGGTTGTCGTGACTAAATTGATACAAAATATCGAAAAACTCTCATTTTCTGCAAGAGGTGAATTCTCGTGTTCCTGACAAACTCAATCAAAATCATAGGTAGAGTTAATGTTTGACATACTGTGTCTGTTAGTGAACAGAAATAATTAACACTAGAACCATTTTCACAAGGTTAATTCATCACAACAAGTAAAAAAACATGAACTAGCACATAATATACTGTTAAAAAAATAGTATTCAAGCTAAATTTCTATGGATTACAATTTTGACTGACATAATACCTTAAATTTATTAAGATTAGTGTTACAACTAGAAGTTATTCACAAGCATACAAATTGAATAATTTCTCATATTGAAGAGGTTATTCTGCTTGGTGTCTCATGATTTAACTCCTCATATAATTTTTAGGCTGATAGTGTAAATATTTCTAGAGACAAAAAGTGCCATAGGCATTAAAATAACACTCATTTTGGAATTAGGATCCTCTCATGTTAGGAGGAACATGATAGTGTCATGTTGAGTAAATCCTAGCCCTTCATTCTCATTAGCTAAAACAATGGTGTAAATAATAACACATAATCCCCTCAAAACTCATAGTTTCACTAACTCACCCTCTTTCTCCTTCCACCAATTATTTTTTTTGCTGTAAATGTTTTCACTTTCTTGAATTTCATCTATTTCACTTTAAAAGGCAAGATTCTTCTCTGCCAGTCACCCAACTCATGGAGGACCATTCATCAAGGAAAATAGTGGAAATAATATGCAGAACGAGCTCTTAAAGTCTGAAAACGACCTTGGTAGAATTGAGAGAGTACTAAAGGTTTATAACATGCAAAAGACTCGATCTTGATTTGAAGAGTACAGAGAGATGGTTAAAATCAAAGCCAACAAGCTCCCCAGTAAGCACCCTTGATGCCTGGCTGCTGTGAATGAGCTTTTGAGGTTCTATGGCACCATTGTTGCATGCTCTCTTGGTCTCAATGGCTCTCCCAGTCTCCGCCTCTCTGAGAAATGTTGTGTTTGTAGAATTATACGAAATGGGTTTTCTGCAAATAAGGAACTCAAGGGAGGAATAGGCGTTTTCAGTGGAAGAGCTTTTGAATCGATTGAGAATTTTGAGGATGACCCATCAATAATTGGGGAAGGAGAAAGAGAGTGAATTGGTGAAACAGTGAGCTTTGAGAGCATTGTATGTTATGATCTAGACCATTTATTTAGCTTCAATGAAAATGAAGGGTTAGAATTTATTAAACAAGATAGTGTCATGTTTATGAATTTGGATCCTCTAAAGTGAGGGGTGCACTTTATAAAGTGAAATATAACTGGATAACCGTTAATGAGAAAATCAACGATGTAAGTTATCTAATATCTATGAATTGCTATCTACTTACTTGTATTTTATAACAATCTTTACTATTAGTTTTCTCACCAACAGTTATCCACTTGCATTTTACTCTGTAAAGTGTATTCCTCACGTTAGAAGATCTCATGTTCACCCCTAACATGAGAGGATCCTAATCCCTCGTTTTGTGTTGACAAAACTTAGCTTCTTATTTTTTCAAAGAAATAGGCGATAAAATCAACTCATGTACATAGCTAGATGCATAAAGGAGTACAAAGAAGGATACACATAGGATGAATCATGAAAATACACATATAACTCCAAAATTAATTGAAATTAATCGCTGCATTATAATAACGTAATGATCAATGACCCAAAAGTAGAGGATAAGAATAAACGGAAGCTATCAACCCTGACTAGGAATACAAAAAGAATTCCGTAGTCAATGTAGCCAGAATTCCCTTCACCCATATATTAGGCAAATTGAAGAGAACGTGTTTTATAGCTGGGGGTTGAGGGAAATCAGATTATGAACTCAGGATTGTCACTACTGAGACGTCGCAACAAAAGATTCACTTAACAAACAGAATTTTTAAGGCAAGAAGTGCCATACAGACCAGAGGTTCAGCCCCGTCTTCCAATTTTTCAGGCAAGGCATCACGGTACGCCAAATGACGCCATAGCATTTGATACTCTCTAGCATTAGAAATCCCAGTCGAGGTCTTTTTGACCAGCTCATTCCAATCAATCTTCAAATGAGGAGGATAATGCGCCACCTCCTGAAGTAATGTCAACACCGTGGTTGCCTCATACCTGGATATCACCAAAACCCCAAATCATCTTAACATCCAACGCAAACAACTCTGACTACAATACATGCAGTATCAGCCTGCAAAACACAAAAATTAAAGAAATGACAAAGAGAGACCTTTGTATGAGAGTAGCAGCATCTTCCTCGCTAAAAGTGTTGGTCTTTTCCACCATTGCTCTGCCTTCGTTCAAGCTGCACGAAGCGCGAAATAAGCTCAAGAATGCTCTTCCGACACAAAATTTCGGAGGAAAAAGAAAACCCTAAACCCTAAGAAGATAATGCGAAAACCCAAAACGCACCCCCACCCGCGCAGACACTTGATCGGGAGAGCAAGAGGACATAAGCGAAGAGAAGTTACGCTGTGAGTGTGTGGGCACAGAAAGAGAAAGAAGAGGAAGTAACAGACCGTTGAAGATCGTGCAATCACGCGCCCCTCTCGGGTTTTGTATTTACAGTAGGTAATGGAAATTGAGGCCGTGCCAGCTGAGACTATACAGAAACGGCCGATAGTACAGCCGGTACTTTGGAAGATGGCGAAAAATGAAAATGCACGATCACTATGCTATCCTTTGGATTGCGAGGGCTGTGACTGTTTGGTAAAGTGGGAAAAAAAACTAACGTGGAAAATATTTAGAGAAATCAATATAGGCCATTATTTGTATAAAATGACTAAGATTGCGTTTGGAGGTGGCATTTGTAGAGGTTAATTAGGTGGTGATTTACGGTTTGCAAAGATGATGATGATGAATTTTTTATATATTATTTTATATGAATTTTAGTTTTGATTATAATATACACCAAAAAATTTAAGCTTACTAAATTTAGTTTTTGATTTTCAAATAATTTGTTATAATTTTTTTTTATTTCTATTGCACATACATTCATATTTCTTTGAATTGGAAAATCTAATTGCTATCCATGCATTGTATCATTAATCTCTTTTAAGAACTATCATTTTATTTTTATATTTTTATTTCTATATAATTTTTATATTAAAATTTTAAATTATTAAATTTATTAAGTTGATTAAATTATATAAATAAACATAACAACTATTTTTATACTAAATATAAACATTTTATTCTCACACATAATATAAGATAAGCTTTTCTATTTAAGGAATGAGTACGAAATGGAAATATATAAAGCTAAACCAAATAAAAATAGTAAGTACCAATGTACCATTGAGTCTCATAATCAATATCTATCAATGCAGCAAACAAGGCCTCTAGATTCTTTTTTATGGATACAGGACTCTAGATTTTTACGAAAGTGAAACTCCCGCCTATAAAGAGTTTACTAAATTGTTATTTAAAATAATGAGAATAATAAATTGATTAAATTTTATTGTTTAATTTGTAAGATCAATAAATTTAATTATTTAAATTATTTAAAATAAATATTTAATAAAATTAAATTTGTAAACATAACAAAACAATAATATTTAAAATATTTGTCTCTGCAATTTGTAAATGTATTGTATAATACTTCTTGAGAATACATAACTTACTTGTGGCACTTCTTTGTTAAGTAACTAACCATTCTTCATAGGTTTTCTTGTGGGGTTTCAAAGACTCTAGACACTTGGTCACAGATTCTCTGTTGTAATTTGTCATTAAAATAATTTTGCAGCATTTTCTTTTAAACTGCATGAATAACTTTGCGATTTGTTTACACTTAAATTGAGTCTTAGAGGATAGAGCTTAAAATGATATATATATATAAAAGAAAAAAAAAAAACACGAGATATGGTTGTTTCAGGTTCATTCTCATAGTAGCAAATACATCATACTATGCTCCATGTATTACGGGACTGTGCGGAGAGTGTGGTTATTTGGATGAGGTTGATTAAGCCATCCTATTGGAACCAGTTTTTTCAGGCTGATTATCAGACATGGCTATCTCTTAATATGACTACGAATCTGGGCTGGGATGATGGAACTGATATTCATCGCCACAATAGAGCAAGGACTGAGATGCTTGTGGGTTGGTCTCCTCCGTCTGGGGGTGTTTCTAAGGTTAATGTGGATGGTGCTCTTAGGCTTGGTGTGGCCTCTTGTGGTGGTTTGTTGCGTAATGAGTCGGGTAATTTTCTTAGTGGATTTGTGAAGAATTTAGGATCTTGCTCAGTGCTAGAAACGGAATTATCGGGGATGTTTCATGGCCTCATGTTGGTATGGACTTCAGGTTATAAAGATGTTGTCCTTGAATCAGATTCCATGGCCGCAGTTAAGCTTGTTTCCTTGGGTGCTCTGATCTTCATCCACACTGGCAGCTCATCTCTATGGTGAGGGATCTTCTCAGGCGTCCATGGGCTGTTAAAGTGCTGCACATTTGGCGCGGGGATAACCTGGCGGCTGATTTCCTGGCTTCACATGCTGCGACTTTTTCATTGGGATTACACTTGCTCAATCATCCACCTTCTGGTCTTGGGTCGATCCTTCTAGCTGATAGTACAGGAGTTTCTATTTCTCGTTTCGTATCAGTTTAGTTCTGGACTTTCATCTTTTCACCCCAAAAAAAAAATCCTATTTAATTATTTTCAGTCCAAAATGCATTTGGAGAAGGAACCAGACCAAAGAGTATTGTAAGGATCAAGTTCTGTCTCAACAAAATTGTGTTGTGACTGTAGTCCTGCGGTTACTGATTACAAGAATGGAGTTATGCCTTATCGCTGGTAACGATGCTTATCTGGCCTAATTGGCCAAAATTTTGATAAATATTAGTAAGTTCTGACAATTTTGATTATATGCTTGAGGAAATATCCAGTAAAAACGTGCAATCAAGTTTTCATCAAGGCCACAGTAGTAGAAACTAGATCAGGTTCCATTCCTTTGGATCTTCTTGCACTGTATAGAAGGTTTAAAGCGTGCCTTAGCTGATGTGCTTTGAGATCAAATGAGCTTTGGCAACAAGAGTGATAGAGCTAAATAGTAGCACGTAACACTGCTGCTTTCACACTTGCTGCCAAATTTAGTGCTCAATTTTCGGAGAGTACGCCGGAAGTGGTGTTAAACTTCTAGATTGGATCCATGGTTAGGGTTTTAAGGCTGACCATTGTTATTCATACAATAAAATTCTGCACATTTTTTATATAATCTCTGACACTCTTTTCCTTTTTTCCCCTCTTTTTATTTTCTCTCATTGTAGTCACTTGTACTCTCTTACTTTGTACAACTAGTTTTACCCTTTAAGGCATTAATATACTGCAGATTTCCTTTGAGTGATAGTGCTATTGAAGCTGTAATTATTGTGTAACTAGTTGAATAGACAATTTATAAAGTTGGCGCTTCATTTTCTTAATTAGCTTTGCTAATTTATGATTTATCAATTGATTAAGTTTTTAGTCCAGTTTCAAACTTTGAGCCATGACCTTCGACAAAAGGTTGCATACGCTTGAAATTCAATCAAACACATGGTGTTTTGATAGTGAAAAAAGATTATGTTTGTTATTATTGATAATATAAAATTTAAATTATTAAATTTTATAAAATAAACTATTATTTTAATAAATCTAATAACTATTATGAGTATTATACGAAAATAAATTTTTTCAGAAACACCCCTAATATATTTTAATAATAATTTTACTGACACATTTACTTTATTACATAATCCATATAGATACTCAATCATTGATTAGATTTGTTAAGTGATTAACACATCTAATCAATAACTATGAATATATGAATATATAAATTATATAATAAAAATAGTTACTTAAAAAAATCACTCAATTTTTGGTCATCATGACGATTCGCAGAAAAAGGCAAGATTGTTGAGATATTGACGGATATCACATTATGAGATTATCGATGACAATTTTTGAATACGAGTTTCATCAACAAGAAGCATGGTTTCACCGATCCAATTACTAGCCATTACCAAATACTACACTTCGAATATAGTAACATTGGAAATTAACTACCGCAACTGTATGTTTTACAGTCTGAGACTACCAATTACAGTCCCCTAAAAATATCCTAGTTCAGGAGAAAGAACTAACCTATAATAATAAGTGAAAAAAAAGGAAAGCAGAAAATAAAAGGAAAAAAAAAAAAGAGATGTCTAGAAAATTTTTTTCTCAAGGAAACCTGTTGCGGCCTCCATAATCAGTGTCCCAAAACTTGCGACTGCAGAGGTTAATCTCAAAAATATCCTTCAGCAAATTCTGGATTCAACATGTCGAATAGCAAGGTACCACAATTGATTTAGACCAATGAACAATGAGAAAGATCACCAGACATCTCTCAGGTAACGTCCATCCATCTGGAGTTTTTTCACTATAGCCTCTGCCTTTGAAGAGTCAACATTTTCCTGAAATTTTCGATCCAGAAATATGCCCTCCAATTAAGTGTGAAGCATGTTGCTTTACAACAGAACACATACAATTTGAATTGGCGAACTAGAAGAAAATATGACATGATAAACTTAATGCCTTTCCAAAAAGGTTGAGGCATTTAATGAAGATGAAAACCAACTAACATCGTTGGGCATCAGCTAACACTTCTGAGATAAAAAAGTAGACACAACATAAGTAGGTCTGAGAATCGGCACTAAGTATAAAAATGACGTCAGTGAACACTTAGAATGTCACATTATTGGCCCTGGCCGCCTCCCTGACCGACTCAGTAATAAAAGCTAGAATCAAGACTAAACAAGAAGGAACGAGGGGCTAATAGCATAGGTATGAACATATTCAACAAGGAAATTATGCACAGCTGATATAGAAGTCCGTGCAGAGTTAGAAATCATGAAAGAAGGTTCATCATCTCCACAATTTTAATTTTAACATTACCCAATAATAGTAGTCCCTGAGAGAACAGAAAAGTAAATGTACTTCATATTCACAACTATGCCAATTCCTGAAGATTTTTGGGCGAAGCTTTGGTTTTCACTCGAAAGCAGACAGTGGTAAGGAACAAAATAGCTAATTAAATTTAATCCCAACATTTTCACCTAAAAGGCAGAACAAACTCTGTACTTCCACTCTGACAACAATCCTAAACATAAATCACTCCTCCGCAATTATATCTTCACTCACTTCTTAGCACTGTTAGCCATCCATTGCAGAAGAGGCTTAAGCTGCAGTGTTACAACCTTTTTAAAGGGGTTAGAAATTAACAAACAAGTTGGTTCAGCTCTGTGAAAGCCAAAACTCAGTGCATATGGCAATTGGTAAGGAATACAAAAAGCTTGACACTTCTATTAGTCTCTTTCAAATGTAAAAGTTGATAAAGGAGAGGTGAGCAAAGATAATCTGCACCTGCTGTTGGACAATAGTATGAAGAGTCCGATGAACATCTCTGGCCATACCCTTAGCATCTCCACAGACATAAAGATAACCTCCCTGAGAGATCAGGCTCCACAAATATGCTGCCTGCACCTCGAATACTAGTGGAATAAATAATTTTTTAATAGTCACAATTGTTCACTGCTATGCAGCTACTCACACTTACTTTATCCATCATCTTGTGTTGAACATACTCCTTTTCAGGTCCCTCTCTAGAGAATGCAACAACCAACTCTGACAGAGCACCTTGTTCCACAAAATTATTTAGCTCGTCCTCATATATAAAATCCTACATACCAAGATTAATCCAGCAATTCACGCATCCTTCCAAATATCCACTAAGATTGTAAGTGCACTGATCAATTATCTTACCATTCGACGATTCCTACATCCAAAGAAGAGCAATGCAGGGCCAAGTTGATCGCCATCCTCCTTGAGGGCCAACCTTTCCTGGATGAATCAAAGATAACGAGTAAACTTAGAACATATAGATGTTTATAATGTTTATGTTTATGGATTCAACTGTATTATGTGATTGGGGAATCAGGGTTTAACCAGCAATTTGGAACTTTTGGGTTTGCAAATAATTTGTTTAAGCTTTTACAAAAATAGTTTTCCTTTTAAAAAAAATGTAAAATGGGGGCTTCTAATCACACTAGAAATGAATATAGGTATTTTTTGTGCGTTAGTTCAGAGTTTGTGGTTGATTTACAACTTTTAATTTGATTCTAGTTTCCTCTCCTTTTTTTTTTTTTTTTTCACTTTCTAGCTCTTCCCCAGTGGGTTCTTTTGTTGTTTGGCACGGGGTGGGGGAGGGGGGAGTTATACATATTATCATACATTGACCTACCTGTAAAAATCCCCTGAAAGGCGCCAAGCCAGTACCAGGTCCAATCATTATGATAGGAATCAAATGATCAACTGGTAACTTGAAATTTGATGGCCTGATAAAAACAGGAGCCCAGTTACAGTTGCGGCTACTCTCAAGGGGAACAGCATTCTGATCATAGATGATATGGATTTGGGTTAGACACCATATTGCATGATTGGGAATTGCAGAGTAACGATAAAAAAAATTCACAGAGATGGGAGAAAAAAAAAAAGTTGTTCATATGCATCATAAATTGCTACCTTCATCCAGGTTGAACATACTCCTTTGTGAATTCTGCCAATGGGAGTTGGACCATACACCAAAGCACAAGTTACATGTACCCTTTGTGGAGCATACCTGGACAACAAAAATCTGAACTATTATTTCTGTGCCAGTTTTCTTGTAAACTTCCATTTGCATCCACATTAGATTAAATAAGATAATCACCTAGGTGAGGATGAAATCGAATAATAGCGAGGCTGTAAGCGAGGGGCTATTGCAGCAAAAAACACACCTAGGGGAGGTTTTGCAGATGGAAACTCAGCCATTACCTCAAGGAGACTTCTCTGACTTCCAACCACCCATTTAGAGTACTCATCCTAGAAAATGAAATTTTTGAATGATTTTTAATTGTACAAAAAAGAATATGCAGAAAAAGTATTAGCAAATTTTTTCACCTTCCCCTGAAGGGATGATAGGAACTTTAATCTCTCTGCTTCACTAGGTTCATAAGCGTGAGCAGCCAAAGCAACTAAAGCAGCCTGAAAAGGGAACAAATGTGACAATCTATTTTTTTTTTTTTTAAGAAAAAAAAAAAGAGAATCCATCTTGAAACATGTTATAACCAGTAAAAACAATCTTTCACATATTAAAACAACAAATAAATTGTAAAAACATGAAGTGAAGATCATATATATACCTTTCGAGGAGGGTTCAAAAGATCAGCATATCGTGCCAATGCAGTGCGCAATGTGCAAGGACCAGGGAAAGGAGGTGGCAAAGAACCTCCCAAGGAAGTGCCATCATCATTATCAGAGTGAAGAGAAAATAACAAATCTAAATTCTGACCCAACACCTTTCCGGCCTCTTGAACAGTTTCATCACAGTTCTCAGCAAAAACACCCACATGGTCTCCAGTTTCATATCTAAGAAAGATCAGACAGAAGTAATCAACTGATTACTTAATATTACCACATAATTGGGACAAGATATGTTAGATGTCATATCATTACGGAAGAGGAAAAAGCATCAATCCGTGATTAATTGCTTAACTTGATAATTTGGGATTATTTAAGATCCTACAAGACAAAGTTGCATGTCTACAAATTACCAAAAAGGATATATGTAAAATGAGGGCACACTTGATAGATTAAATAACAGGGACATTTTAGTAAACACTGGATCCCACACTTAGAATTGATTTAGTAAGCGAAGCAGCAAACCCCTGGTCACTTCTCCTTAATGAGAGGTTTTACCCAAACGGACAACACAGTTTCCAAGGCATGTCCAGTGCACTTTTTACATGGGAACCAACTTTGGCAGGGGTTAATGCCCGCCCAAACAAGTTATTAATATCTGGCATATTTCCACACATCTATACTTATGACAATTAATTTCTTAGACAAATGTAACCCTCTAGGGTTTGGGAAATCATAAATGGCCCAATCAACATCCCCCCCCCCCCCCCCCCTCTTTTCTTTTCCTCAATCATCCTGAAGCATGTCATCATTAATATGTGAAATTGTGCACCTATTTGGTATTAATGATTTCCATATATTACCAGGATGGTTAAGCAGATATATGTGGCAGTTCATTAAGCATTACTCCTAAAAACTTTTTAGATTAATTTACTAGCCTCTAATATCCAGTCAATGGTCAGAAGTTGTGAATTACAACGGAGAAAATGTGAATAACTAACAAGTCCTTTTTCAATATAAAAACCAAACATTTTACCCATTTTTCTGTATTAATAGTACATGAAAGGAATTATAAGCTGGCAACCAAAAACAAATGTCCTCACCATCTTCTCTATTGACACAAACTTATGCAAGAATTTGAAGCCATCAACCCACATCTAACACAAAACAAATTATTTTTTAATAAAGGATATAATTAACACAAGATAGATGTGTGAAATAGGCCAGATAGCGTGCCAGCAGATAACCCTAGAATCTACCAGGTAAGGAATATATGGAATTAAGTGGATATAAGAGAAGATATTGAAATATCAAATCGTAATTGAAAGAAGAGTTATATTCATTTGCATATTGTAGGCCTATATATGGACATGATAATACTTGAATGACTACTAAAGACTAATAACCACAACAAAAAACTTCTATACAACATAGTATCCTACTAGGACTCAATTCTCATAATCATAATACTAAAATAATTTTTTGGAAGAAAACTAAGTTTGTAAATATGATTAGATTACAACATTTCAAATTAAACATTATAATAATTCACTCATGATGATGTCCTTTGTCAGGAAATATATAATATAACTTACATTATGCCAGTCCCTGATATATCAAACTCCAGATGTATGCAAGATCGGTCAGACTCAGGTTTGTGAAGCTCTCTTTGAACAGCAACATTAACCCTTCAAGAAAAGAAACAACAGTTCCATTATAGCCCAGATTGTTAAACTAACAATGGTCATAAATTTAACATGTACAACTCCAAGCACCTGCAAGGATGATGAATATCAAACACAGCATTTCCATTTGCCGTGTTTGAGTAATTATCATAGCATGTGGTGGCAGAGGGATTGTGAATCACTACTCGATATTCAGGAATAGCAGCAGTATAAGGAGTAGATACAGTATTCATATCATCCTCATCTCGGAGCAACAGATCCAACTCAGGCCACAGAGATTCCTTCCTGCATAATAAAAGTCAATTCAAGGCATTTTATACACCAGAAAGTGTAAACACCTAATTTTGTCTGACCCACTTTTCAAAACTTTAACCTAAATTGTAAACGTAAATCAAAACCCAAAACTTGAATTGAAAACAAGAAAATGAAATAAGATAAATCATAAATAATAAAATTAAACCCAAAACCAAGCCCAAGCCCAAGAATAAAATTCTAAGATAAAATTAAAATAAAATCTGAAAATTAAAAAATAAGATAACCACAATAATAATACGAGATAAATAAAAGAATTAAGAGAAAAAGTGATAAGAGAATAAGAGCTAAAATACTAGAATAAATAAAAGATAACAAAGATAAAAAATAATAAAATGATAAAAAATAAAATGATAAGATAAAATGACAATGAAGAAAAAAAAAAGATAAAATAGACCTAAGAGATAAACAATAAATAATAAAGAATAAAAATAAGAAAAAGAGGAGATAAACACATTTAAAATATAAAGGATAAAAAATAATGATAAAAGATAAAATGTTAAAAGATAAAAGTAATGATGAAAGATTAAAATATAAGTGAGAAAATAAGAAAGATAGAAGATAAGTGAAATTAGAAAATAAAAGATAAGAGATAGAATTTAAATAGGATTCCTAATGCACTACTATAAAAGACACACACAAAGAATTTTCAAAAAGAGGACTTTTCACTCTGTACTCTTATACCTAGGCATTAAACTCGTGTTGAACTAGGGAACTCCCACCATACACCGCTAGCCGGATACTTAAGTATCATTGTTCAAAGCATTTTTACGTGAATAAAATACCAAGAAGTAGAATTTGCCTAGGTTAGTCTGTAAACCATTTATTGTTTTATTTCATTTCTTTTTCTGGTATGGCATATCCTATGTTGATTGTGTAATTACATAAATATGTAAAATTTGCATGGTGAACAGCTTGTGTGGTGTGTGCGAAGATCCCATATAGTTTGGATTAAAAAGAATGTTTGGGTTTATAAGAATTTCTAAAATAATTAGATTAAAGATGTAAGAAAAAAAAATAATAATAGTAAACGAAAATAAAAATCATCATATGAGTGAGTTAAAAATTCTTCCTACTTAATTGTGAGTTTTTCATGGGTTAGATTTAATAAAAGTAGATGAAGTTAAGAATATTTTTCTTGGTATGATAAATTTTTGTCTAAGATTTTTAAATATTAAAAAATATAAATAGGAAACAAAGGGGTCATGGCTAACGTTGGCTACCTTTTTTTTAGTTTCTCTTTTGTGTTTTAGGCCATCCTTTCTTTCTTTTTTATATTTCCTTTTTCATTTAACAATTTTTAAATTAAAAGAAAATTTCTCCAAGTTATTTACATGAAAATCCCTCCTAAAAAGAGTGAAGAATTTCTTTAAAGAAATTATTTTTTTTAAAGAGCACAAAAACTTCATTAAGAAGGTAATTTTTCTTAAAATTATTATTTTAAAACCTTAATCCAGAATAGAAAGAGAATTTTTTAAAAAATTTTATTTTTAAAATTCCAATCTAGAATAAGAAAAAAAATTTCTTAAAATTATTATTTTAAAACCCCAATCTAAAAAAAGAAGGAGATTTTATCAAAAATTATTATTTTTTAAAATCACAATTAGGAATAAGAATGAGATTTTCTTAAAATTATTATTTTAAGAGATTTTTCTCAAAGTTGTTTTTATTTAAAAATCTTGATCTGGAATAGGTAAGAATTATTTTCAAAATTTCTATTTTTTTAAAATTTTTAAACCAATACCAAATTACAACAATAACAAACCGAGCCTTTTTTCACTAGGTATGGTCAGTTACATGAATCAATACCGTCATAAACTTCTATCCAATGCCATAAACCAATACCAAATTAAATTAAGATAATTTAATAAAATTATTTTTGGTACTGAACGGACGTTTAGAGTACTAATACCTTTTCTAAAACGTAACCAACCTCCAAAACTTCGATTAAATATCTGATCTCACCCTAAAAGATTGAAATCAATGGCGATTCCAAAACTAAAACGAGGGTGTTGACAGAAAGCATATTATTTTGTTATAGTATCCCCATAATCAATACTTAGACAGGAGCAGTGACACGAGTGTTCTTACCAAGCAGAAAAATCATCCTCAATGGACTGATCATCATCACCTAGCCCAACTGGTACAAGACGCTTTGCACCTGCAACAAAACACCATTCTACATATAAGAAGATATTCATGCATAGGCAATAACTACTCTACCAACATTTTGAAGTCTAATACATGCACCAAAAACATTACAACTTAGACATGTTTCTATTTACCATAGATTTTTCTTGAACAGTAATAATATAATACTGCAAAACAGCACAATGTGAGTGCATGCTAGTGCATGTGCATAATAAATTTGGAAACCTAAATATTTCAATAATACTTTTTAACAGTTGAATTATAGTATTTTCTGCAAGTTTTAACAACTATTTGCTGTCATGGATAAAACTCCACCCTCAAAATTTATAGGAAAGCATATCAAATACCTTTGCATCCAAAAGAGTAAGGTTGCAATCCATGCTAAGCCATAAAAAGAGGAAAAAAAAATATTACACTAGTAGATAAACTCTCTTTTGGGAGGGGTGGGACAAAAAAGAAATCTTTATGCAAGTGTGAACAAGGAAATAATATGTCATGCTCTTCAGTTTTACACAAAAACTAATATATGAATGGTATTGTGCAATTACTAATGAAAAATATACCAATTTGATGCACACAAGACCACAAGAAAATACAGATGATAAAATTAAATTACCTTGTTCACTAAGTTCTTCATCAATAACTTTACCAATCTGTTTCAAAAGAATACCATCAGATGACGAGTGATTATGTTAGATAAACAAAACAAAAGGATCTGAGTTTTACCTTATTAAAATGTTCATATTGCCTGTTACCTAGGCCAAAAACACCGTATGTAAGTTGTTGAAGCCAAGTACCCCTCTCCTCTTTTTCCTGAAATTAAATCCAAACATCAAAACCTTCATAGGTATGTATATTTAAATACAATGCATTGAGATCATAAATCCTATAATTCAATGAAATTGGTAATGTAACTACACACCTCAGTAAACCATTTGTAGAATCTTGCAGCATTGTCAGTTGGCTCTCCATCTCCATAACTGTTATGTCAAGTCAAATTATATCAAATGCACTGTATATTTGAAAATAAAACGAAAAAGAAAAATTTCATTTCAAACAATATTATGCAGATAACTCTTACGTAGCCAACATAAAAAATGCAAGAGTCTCTTTCTTCAGTTTTTCCTCATATTGATGATCTTCTACTGCATAGTCATCCTAGTTCACAATAAATACATCAGAAACTTGACTCAAAGCTGTAATTCACAGAAGCAAGTTCTCAGAAACTAATACCACATGCCATCAGTTGGAAGACTTTCTTAAGTCCCCCAGTAGGAAAAAAAAAATCACAAGTGGCCCACAAATCCAAGACCATAATGGACAGAGTGCCAGAATTTCATCCTAATTGAACTTACCAGGTCGACAACTTTGACAGCTGCTTTTTCATACCGTGCCTTGATCTCCTCTGCCAAAGCCTATAATAGAAATTAATAAGAAAAAATAAAAGCACAATGGTTATGAATCATAGGCACATTACTGATTGTAGATTTAAATATAAACTGCCATCAGGAAAGAATACTAAGAATCTTCTTTGAATCAAGGTGACCATTTCAAGTGTTCAGTACAATCGGAAAAGCTAGCATCTATTTTTTACACTGTGTTTGCATAAGCCATAATGCTTTTCTAGCTGAAATAAACACATGCTTCAATCAGAAAACTTTGAAGACTTGTTATTCTAAAGACTCATCATCAAATTACTACCAACAGTATCCTTGTTCTTTGATGCTTTACTTGGTGTTTCCACAGGGCTCTAACACAACAACGCTAACACATCACTTCACCAAATTAGAAATAAAAATAGTTAAAAAAAAAAAAGCAAGGACATCAGATAAAGTATTGGTTTGCTTGTTATTTCATTCGCCATCAACATTACTATCTTAGCGAGCGCAAGGCAAACAAACGTAGAGCATCAATAGAAAAGTATGAATGCACACGTGTATTTTCCTTTTCCAACTTAATAATTACAGTTTAAAGACAATGGTCAAACTAAAATGGTCACCGAACAGCTGGAATCAGACAATTTGCTTCCTTCTTCATGAAAAAATGCAGTATAAATCCTTCGTTGCTAAGAGCCAAAAACATAATTTTTCAAATATGCAGACAAAAACAACACTTCTCAAACTCAAGCATAATTGTCTAAACAATCACAAGTGACAAGTCAACTCACGCAGTATTTAAATCACTTAAATGACGATGAAGAGACAGAAATGACTAACATTAGCAATAACTACGATAAATAATCCAACAAACAATCTTCCTAGACGCAACGATTCAGCACATATGATCATATCTAAAAGCAATTCTATAACATATTTTTGACACAGAGCAAACCAGTTAAAATCACTCAAAGACGGCCTGCAAATATACCTTAGCAAAGCCCTCAGCAGTACCAGTCTGAGTGCCAAAAAAAACAGTAATCTTAGTCTTCCCCTGACCAGCGTCAATATCATCGTCTTCATCCTTCGCCGACAATGATTTGGGCACCAGCACCGGCTTCACCTCCTTACTCCGATCCGAAGATTTCTTCCACATAAACACCAAAAGCCCAAGGATCACAGCTACTGAGGTCGTCACTATTACAACCAACAAGTCAGAAACCGAATCACCGAGCGAAATGCCCAGCACCGACTCAAGAGTGCGCACCAAATCCGATGTCGAACTCATTGCGACTAGTAATGAGAAATCAAGTCAAACCCCGATGGAAGCTAATAATTCAATTCAAATTCAGAATTTTCGTATCAGTGAATTCTTTCGTTGTTTAAATCCTCTTGCTCTGCACCCCTCTATCTCTTTACCAAAGTTTGACAGAGCTCGGAGAGCCCTAGAAGTTGGTGGTGGTTAAGCGCTAGAAACAGAGGGAGGCAGCGAAGACGAGAGAAACCGCGAGAGCTTGACCAGAAAATTTTAGCCACTTTTTATTTCATTTTTATAAAGCACCCTTTTCGGGTGAGAGGTCGGGAAGCAATAGGTGTGACTTGCAATCGCAAGAGGCCGCGGAAGCCGAAGCCTCTCGGCGTTGACAATTACCACGAAAGTAGCTTTGTGTTCCTCTTCCTGAGATTTGGGCACATGATTTTCTAATTTGGTAATTTTTTTATTTATGACTTTCTTCAACCATTATTTAAAAAATTCTATTATTATTATTTAATTTTATAATATATAATTTAAATTATTAAATTTATTAACTTTTACATACTAAGTTATTAAATTTATTAATTTTTATGACTAAAAAAATTTAATTTTATAGAAGTAACTATTTTTTTCATTTAAAATAAAATATGTATCTTACTTTTAAATTCATAATCACTCATTAATTAAAAATATTAATAAATTATATATATATCTTTATTTTAAATAAAAATAATATTCAGTCTTATAATATTAAAAAAATATTTCATACAATAAATTTTGAAAAATTTAAATATTTATAAATTATTGTTACTCAAACAACCTCAATAATAATACTTTTATTCAATATTTTATGGTCTTGTAATTGAAGCGTTGCTTGTTTTGAATGAAAAGGCCTATTTTAAACATTATTTGATTCATGTTAATTTGAAAAACTAAATTGGACTAATTCTAAAATATTCAATTATTATCTACTAATAGTTTCTTTCTTTTTTATCATTTCTTTTTGATAGTATAAAAACCGAAATAAACAATAATCTATTGCTCATAATTTTTACTTTTTAAGAAAATTGTATACATTTAAAAATAAATCGCAATAATACAAGAAAATTTTTCAAATGGCTTTTAAACATTGGTTATGGAAATATAAAAAAAATATGCTAATGGTGAGTAAAAGATACAAATACTCCCTAAAATGTTTGTACCAATGTTGAATGATCTATTCAAAGAACTTGTCGATTTTGTATATCTCAAGTTTCTATCCAATGTGTCAAATTTGAACTTCTTCTAAGAAAGAGCAATACTTGACCTAAACTAGACTAGGTTCAAATTTTTAATGAGCACTTAATATCCTTGATACTAGGTGACGATAAGAGCTACTTGACTTTGGATAACATTTTGTAAGGAAGACACTAATGTAGATAGCAAGCTTCACGCTTATTCTCTTGAAATATTAATTCCATATCATGAGTTAACTTTTAAAATAGAAGTTCTTATAACGTTGCTTTGAAATATTGATCAATCTTATAGATTGTGCAATAGAACTAGGTTACAAATTACAAGGCTTGGTAGCCATGTAATTGAGGCAAAGGTGCTATCAGATAGTAATGTTAAAGATGTTGTACTAATCCCTTGAATGACATGGATCCCATTTAATTATAGAATACTTGTTAAATGGCAATGAAGACAGACCCACATATAGTTTGCTTTGCAATAATCATCGACAAGAGATAAGGTCAAACACTTTCCCAAGTTGGACTGTACCTACTTAAGTAAGTGTTTAGTTATGGACATATTTATGTGGCTGTTTCTAAAGTAAGATTCAAGAATAGTATAAAAGTATCGAGCTTAGATGATGATGAAATAGTGTCAAATGAAATAACCAATGTTGTATTCAAGAAAATCTTTCAAAGGCTATAAAAATATAGGTAATGAATTAATTACTTTCAGCATCTTTATATTGCTCATCATATATTAACTACTGCAATTTATACTTCATACTTTCATTTTTTTCAATAGGTTTATTAATTAAGTAGCCAATTGCATTGGCAATGATTACGAAATGCTAATATACTCATTTGTTGATGACATTCTTATGCTTGAAAATTGTAAATAGAAAATATATTTTGATTTATATGAATTCCTTTTAACACGTATTCATTATTGGGCATAAATACAACCATATCATTATAAACTTTGTTATATATGCCAAAAAATAATATTATAATTTTTTTGTTTAGTATCACTAAATTTTCTAACTTTAGTACATATAAGTTACTATTGTTCCCATTTCCGCACACTAGTTAAATGCTAAACATAAATTTTGATGTATTAAATATAAAAAATTAATAGCACTTGAATATCTTCATAAATATTTGTGGAAACATCAATTAAAACACTTAACAACCATACTTTTGTTCAAAAATATCTTAAGGCACTGGTGATATTATTATTAAAGTCTTTAACATTAATACAGAAGAGAATCAAGAGATGGAAGAACCTAGACGCACATATACAAAAATTATTGTTGGAGAAAATATTGTTTAACTGTATGTTGAATACAAGAAAAATGGGATAAAAATTATTTTGAAATTTAAACAAGAAAAGTTGTGTCTCTTATATATGAAGCATTATACTTATTAGATATAGATAATCATATATATTGAAATAAATAATCATGTCTACTAATCAAATACTTGTTCATATTTGTAAGTACCCATTATGTGAAAATAGGATTCACTTACAAAAAAAAATTCTTCTTGATCCTCATTAGTCTTTCAAAATCAAATTATTCCTTTTAAGTATTAAATGAGAAAATTATGATTTTTGTTTGTCACAATTTTTTAAGTGCTCTTATTATATTGTAGAGGTGTATTATATAAAACCTAGTGGCAATTTAGTAAATGTTTGCACGCTTCAAAATAAAATAATTTTTCTTATATTACTCCATTTCTATTTTTTACCTTTTTGTTCTAACAGATTTAACACTAAAATCTCTCAAAGTTAGGAAATCAACTCGATGCTTAAAATCTAGTTTGACGCATCAATAAGTATTAATAAAATTTTATTTTTATTTAATTCTCATAATATAATTTTTTGATACACAATAATTGTTGTTTTAGGTCTTTTTAAGTTTTTTTAATTATCACTTTCTCAAAACAAAAGAAACATTAATTACCTTTTGTCAATTTAACTTTTATCGAAAATATTATCTTTATTAAATATACAAATAATTGAGTTTTTTATAGAAAGGTATTTTTGAAAGATGAGAATATATTTTATTATTTTTGAAACTATTTAATAGCTATTTTATTTATTATTCATCTTCTTAAATGAGGATCAAAAGCAGTAAAACTCAAATCATTAATTTATTGACTCTTCAAATTAATCTTGTAAACTTAAAAAAAAAAATCAATAATTTATAAACAAATATGAGCTTTAAGTAAAATAAAAATTTAGAATATTATTTTTGATATAAAAATTATTGTCCAACATCGGAGATTTTATAGCCGATGAATATGAATAAACTTACTATTCAGGAAAAACAAACAAATGGATATATGTCCTTTGGCGATATGGTCAAACGGTTGACTGCTCTTCCACCACTCCTTAGTTCAGTTTTGGCAGTGGCAAGTTTTCTCTTACACAATCCTTCTTCGTTTCCCTCTTCCCTCACAACTGGAATTGTGATAATTACAAATAAAACAACTAAAAAAACAAAAAGATGGAGAGCCAATTGAAAGAAGCCAACAACTAGCCCTCAGATCAGTACTTTCTTTCTTACAAATTGCTAATAGACTGGTTTACGAGAGGACAAACTGCAAATAGTCAATCCATAAAGGGTGTGTGATATTTTTTCTATTATTTTGATTTGCTTACAGCCTATAATACGTGCCTTTCATGCTCTCAGTCTGTACAAAGAACTATACACAGGGGCAAGTGGCACACGTGAAAAAAGAATATAGACCAAATTGGTTGCTCACTTACAAAGTGCTTGTTTTAGACAGAAACAAAGCAAAAAAAAAGGACTAATTTTGTGACAATGCAATTGGTGTCACTGAGTTGCTTCACCCTCCGAGGCCTTGTGATCAAATTATATTTGATAACAAGAAAGTCTAATTTTTATTAAATTCTCACAAAATTAATTATAATGTGTTAATTTATTAAATTGTATTAGACAAAAAGTTCTGACCTTCATAGATCAGTGGAGAAAAGGCACTTCATTAATATATGCACGAATAAATTATACACATAATTTATAACCTTTTTTATATTCTTATTTTTAATTTTCTCTTTCTTCTAAATTTATTTGTCATAATGCGTTAAGAGCTTAAGCTCCTATTTATGCGTATCAATAATATTTCCGTTTTCTTCCGCTTAGATTTATCGTTACCACACTTGTAGGGCATATAGTATAACAAGCATACACGATAGTTATAGTAAACTCTAGAGGCATTTTACTTTGGAACGTCTAGTTTTAATTAGTTGGGACTAACCAAAAATATTTATTAACGCTTCCACTGGTCCATACATTAATAGCTTATCCAAAAATATTATATTGCTTTTTCTTTTTTTGGAATGTTACATATGGCTTTCATTGGTAGCGGACATCTACTAATAGTTATCCCAAAAATATTGAAGCATTAATGATCCACAACTAGAGCAACTTATGCTTTGGATCAGAATGGAAGTGACTCTGAGGGATGCTGCAACGGTGTCTTTATGAACTCAATTAATACCCCATTCTCGTGCCAGCTTATCTTTCAGATGGCCAAGTTTTTTCTCAGGCAGCGCCACCGTCAGAATTCTTCCAGAGCCACCATATTCTTTGCTATCTTCTGGTGCTGGAAGCACCACAACAATCCCTTGATCACCCACCCCGTGGAAAGTACAATTCGCCAGAATTGGTTTCTGTCCATTCAGTTGTACTCCGTAGAAATCAGCTTCTTCCAAATCAACAAACGTCAAGTTCGCTCCAAGAACTATATAATCCTGTTTCCCTTCGTCTTCTTCCACCAACTTTTCCATGATATGGTTCTCAACCTTCTTTTTCTCAGCAATCAGCCTTGCCAATTCTGGTATTTCATATTTCTCAACTTCCGAATCTGCTTCCACTTTGCTTAACACCAAACCATTGACGGGGAATTCATTTTCCCGGCGATTAGAGCTATTTGTACAGATTGTCACAGCCCTTGGCCCAGATTCTTCCCTAATGTGGGACAAAGATTTCCATACCAGCGCAGAAAGAATTTCAAAATATGGGGCCTTGGCAACATGGTTTAGGCCACATGTGGCTGTTACCAAATGGTCAAGTTGTTTAGAAGGGACACAGAAAGAGTGAGTGACCACTTTACAACTGTCATTGGCAGCTAGCCAATATTCCCCAATATTGTTGGCCCTTTTCACGGAAATGGGGTTCGCAGAGAACGAAGCTGGAGAATCAGGTTTGCGGGGATTTGGCACGTGAAGAGATTTTGGTATCACGTGACCCGCCATTATCTGACTCCACAGGGCAATGAAGTTGAAAGCTGAGAAAGCGTCTCCGATGACATGAGCCCAGCTGAGTCCCACCGACAGTCCTCCACATTTGAACCATGTGAACTGGTTGCAACCCATAACAAAACAGCTCATAAAATCAATTGGTTATACCAATATGTATATATATTGCTAGATACTCTAATATCATTGTAAATTAAACTTAATTTACGTCAATGAATCACTTTTTTAGGTTGAAACTTTGCATCATATATACCATCTTCCTATTGTTACCTTAGTCAAGAAATCATTTCCTACTCCTTCAAATTATTTCAACATAAGCATGGTAGTGAACTGGGTATGCCAAATTCTTACAAAATTCTGTGGTTTTTTTAGATTAAGTGAGACTCACACTATATGGTACAGTCTTACTTAGAGATATTAAAATGGACTATTTTGTCTCTATCCCATAATTAAATATGATGAGTCAAGACAAATTCATAATTTTAATAAATTAAAAAATATTAATTTAAATTATCTCTTAAATAAGACAAAACAGATTGGATTGATGGCCTATATTTTTATATATATGTTGCCTCTGCCTGCCCCATCTCACATTTTTTGTAAGAGCAAAAGAAATATAAATTCATCCCAAACACTTCAACAGAGTGGGTAGCCCGATGACTCAGCCCACTTTAAGACTTCTAACCCCACCCAATCTTATGGGTGACACGGAATTATGTATGAGGAGAATTCTTCTTTCAACATACACATTGTATAGCACTCTTTTGTGTGGCTTTTACGCATTCAGATCCGAGCTCGGTGGATGCATTAAATTTTCATCCAGCATTGGCAGAAGTGCTGTCGATGTAATGACTGCCATTTGGTGAGAATAATAATATGCGCTTGTTTGTCACGTCGTATCATTCATCAATGCATCGCTATGAAGTATGGTTATCCTTATTTTTCAACAGAAAATATATGTGTACATAAATTTTATGTATTTATGTATATATAAAATTAAAAAAAAAAGAAGGTATAGATTTTGTATCCCTAAACATTTAGGCATAATAAGATTCTTTTTCAACACTCACCTTCAACACGTCAAGATCTGTTAATTACTGTAATAGTTTTACGTTTATTCATCTAATAGTTACATAATTTAATTTGAAAAATCATGTTTTCCTTCTATAATTGCATTCCACTTGTAAAACAATTTCTATCTCAATATGTAGAACAGATCAGCTATCTTCCTTTCATAGAAGTTTTCCATGAGAGGAATATTTTTTAAAAAAAATTATCTTCCTCTCAGCTTATATAAAAAAAAGTCAATTTGACTTCTACAAAAAAGTCAATTGATCTGTTTCCCTCCGTATGTACGAGAAAAATAATATATTTTCTTGATAAACACCGTACGAATTTTACATGTTATCCAATCTAGTTTTGTTGAAAAAGTTACTGTAATTTTCAACTTATATAAAGATTAAAAAAAAATACATTAAGCACATGATCCAACTAATGGATGCAAGCCCCTCCCAAAAGATGCAATTTGGTTGAGTTTTACTCTTTTTTTTTTTGGGGGGTAAATAAGGAGAGAAAATTTAACAGATTATTTACCTCCCATGGCATTAACTATACAAATAGTTGAGCGGGTGCTCAAGCAAGAATCAAGCAAAACCAAATCGTCCGAAACCAAGAGAGAAGACAGGTTTCATTTATATTAATTTCATGAAAACCTGAAGGAAAAATGAAATCATGAAAGGTTTCTTATCAACACTGCTTAGGGTAACTTAATAAGCTGAGCCCTAAATTAAGCAGAAATGGTTGCAGCAACGAAAAAGCAGCAGAGAAAGTAAAGCTCAAGTTGGGTTCCATTCCACGTACCTTGACGAAAACCAGAGGGGAGAAGCCGAGATCAGGACCGAGGACATGATCATGAACGAGCCCATCTACAGAATACCCGTTTTCAACGAACCATTGATCGAGGGTTTTGTCACAGTTTGACTCAGCGATGCGTACACCGGCATCGTTGCACTTGATGAAGGGGCGGCCGGATTCGGATCTCCTAATCCGACCCGACACATGGGAGTACGGGTCGAGGAGCGGGAACATGGGCTTCTTCAAGTCAGAGATCGTGAGGCCTTGGACTGCGTCGGTGCTGAAGAAATAAATGGTTCTGATGTAATGGAGCTTCATCAGCAAATCCATGTAGCGGAGCTCGTACGCACCGTCTTTCTCTCCTCGAGGCGTTGCCGGCACCACTGTTGAAATCCTGGAGCTCAAAGGCGGAGTTTCCATGTTGCCTAATGAACCCATCACCGAGAGATAGAGTGCGTGCCTTAGTGTGTTCAATGGATAATGTTGTAGGAACTAGGAAGCGTCTGCCACATTTATAACGAACGCTATTTTGACAGTTGGGAAATAGTCAATTATGGACGTAGGGGCGTTTGGTTGAGCCCAGATTATACTCCTGTTCAAGGTAATCAGCAATTGTTTCTATTTTTTTTAAAGAAAAGGAAAACCTAGATATCGTTGAAGGTGTTCGATTTTAGTGAAGAATTTTGGTGAATTATGTTAGAGTATCAAAAAATTTATCAATCACATGATTCTTACAAATAATTGTTTTATTAAATTTTTATTTATAAAACTTATATTATTAAATTTTACGTGTTAAATTAAATTTATTTTAAACTTGTGATAATTTAATAATTAATTATTTATGGGATTAATTTTTTATAAAATTATGGTTACAATTTAGTGAAGAAGTTTGGGAACATTAATTGAAAAGGGAGCAAGGTTTGTTCTGCTGCCACAATAATTTGCCTTTTTAACTAATGCAAGTTAGTTTGAGTGAAAGAAACTTATGCATTTTAAGTAAATTGTCTTGTATTTAACTTGAGTTTTATCTATAAAAGATAAGTACTTAAGAGAAGTCTCCACTTAGACGTCTAACCGCACTTTAAAAAAAATTAATTTTTGTTTGTAAAACAAAAAATATTATAAAAAATTTTGAAAAAAAAAAAAAATTTGCCCCAATGCATGCATTCCAAGGACAAAGCTGAGTAAACTACTCGAGATTGGAATAATAGCAGGAATGGGAGTGGTCAAATGCAGCGGATAAGAGAAGATGTAGCGTGACTAATTGGGAGACTAAATCAAGATAGGAAACCAAAATTGTATTCACAGCACCACTTGTCGTCTTTGTTCTGCAGCTCATAGAGGTAATTGGCATGGTATTTCCCACCAATTGCAGAGAGGGATTGGCGAAAAGATCAGCACCGCCGAGGACCTACTTCATGCTTTTGGAAACTGAGTTACTTGAGGAAATCAAGATGCAGAACAAGATTGGAGATGCATATATGAAATACGTAGAGAATTAACGGTAGTGATTTTTAGAGGTGAACCAAAGGTTCAAGTCTTATTGAAAACATCATCTTAAAGAATGCTTCTATTTGTGCGACCTGCCCGTTGTATCAATTTCCATCATCTTTTATTTGTTATTAAATTTTGGATATGGTAGCTTCTTGGGTATCTTTCTTTTGTAAATTAATATTAATTTTACTATTGATATGATGCATTTCGTCCACACAGTCCAATATATCAATTATCATGAACTGGCAACTAATATATACATTAGTTTTTTCTTTCTTTCACTTATATTTGTGTTTTTGCTTTAGTCTCTAACAAAATTCATTTTAAATATGACTCTCAGAGTTGAGAACAAAGTCTTTTTGGAAACTCTAGATATTAAACTTTTCTTATAACTTGTTAGTATTTGTTCGTTTTATTTAATATTTGATATAATATCAATTAGATATTTTATAAAAGAATTTGTATTATTTTATAATTAATATTTTTAAATTCTTTTGCATGTAGATAAAAATTAAAACATATAAAAAAGAAAGAGAAAAGATATAAAATTTAGAAATCAAAATATTGTTTGCATTATAACACAATTTTTATATGGTGAAATGAATTTAAATTAACTTGTTTTGGTATTTTTTTTAATTAAGGATAAGTTTACTGTTCTAGAAACAAAATCAGCTTTCAAAAGCCGTGTAATATATTTCAAAATAAGTTTTGTTAAACTTACACCCTTAATTATGTATAATTTTTATATTTAAAAATAAATAAAGTGTAAAACGATATATTTTTTAATTTACTTATTTTTAAATATAAAAAAATTATAAGATTAACACATAAGCTAAACCACACTCTTTCGAAGTTAATGATGACAGTGCCTTTTTTGGTCAAATATAGTTAGTAGTTGAGCGGCGAGCATCAGGAATACCAGTTTCTAACGCCAGCCGTCACTTTCGATTTTAGGAACCATTCGTTAGACACAATGCAATATCAAGACTAACCAATCCCCGGGCCCTGCCCCGCCCACTTTTTCCTTCTTTTCGCTTTCTCATTTTTATTTTCCGATTAATACGTGCGTATGGTCAAATATCAAGTGACTGACGGCCAGTCGACTACAACAAAATTGCGGAGCTGCTCGTTCCCAATTTAATTATCAGGTGAATAGCTGAGTTAATTTATTATTTTAAAATGAGATAATAATATATGTATAAATTAATTTTAAATATAATTTTTATATATTTATATAAAAATTTTATGTTCTTTCTCATAAAATTTGTTGTCTTTTTTTTTTTTGGTAAAAAGAATTTGTTGTCTTAAAACACTTTAGCACATGTTCCAACATCATTGTTCTTTCAAATGCACGCACAAGCAGAGGATTGGATGCAAACTGAAAAGTTGTAACCCGGAAAGTTGTCGTGGAGCCAATCAAAATTTATTGTAGTAGCCTTTCTTATTTTAAAGTGAGTAATATTATTTTTATTTAATTTTTATAAATTTAAATTATCTAATTTATTAAATATTATAAATTTAAGAATTCGCTCCATTAAACACGGGCCTTTTGTAATAAAAATAATGTAAAGATAATACTTTCATTTAAATTACCGCTACTCTTAGATGTTGCGTCCTATAATTGAGAGAAATCAAATTGTAAACAAAAAAAATGTAGGATGATTGTGAGAAATTATATAGGAAGAATATAAAAATAATTTATATAAATAACATTATTTTTAAATTATTATTCAATAACTCATACATAAATATTTTATATATAAATTATTACACTATTATATATATTCAAATTATTGCATAATAACATTTAAAATTTGATGTGATAATTTATGCATAATTATAAATATTATTTATATTCATTTTATGAAATTGTAAGTGATAATTTCATTGATTATGTATCCATCGAAACCAACATTGATCATGCATATTGGTATGAAGAGAAAAATTTAAAACAAAACTGTAGTAATTATATTTTTATTTAATAAAAATATGTATATATTTTTATTAAATTTTATTTTTATATTTAAATTAAAATATATTTGTAATATTTTCAATTCAAATTTTAAATTAAAAAGTATCTAGTTGTAAATATTTCTATAATACAGTGTTTTTGATGGACGTGAGTAGGTTTTATTCCTGGTGGCAATTTGAATGAAGGCAGCTTAGACATTGGCGGGTGTTAGGTTTGTGTTACGTCGGTCAGTGTTTCGTACGTCCTAATCTTGTCAATCTTTTTCTAGGACGCTAGTTGTCAATCTCGCCATGAATCCCATGCAACTGACTCCGCCCACCTACAACACAAGACCTACGCATCATGAGGTACATTTCCACACAGAACAATTAATGAATAATATATTTTAAATTTAATATTTTTATTTTAATATTTAAAATTTTATTTATATTTATTATATTTATTATTTATTATTTCAATTTTAATAATTTTAATTGTATTTACATTATCAAATATGAGTATAGTGTACTCATAAAATTATAAATATTACATTCTCATTTCAAATTTAAAATATTCTGTTTATCAGTTATTTTATTTGAAAACGTGGGTTATGCAAAAGTTGATGTTGATGTTGGGGGTGTATATTTACTTCCCTTCTTGACTATCCCAACTTTTGGTTTATATTGGCAGTGGCAACCCTCGTTACACAAGTCGAAATATATAAAAAAAATTAAAATTAAAATATATATTTATTAAAATTTAAAAATTAAATTATAAAATTTAATAAATAATCACCTTATATTTTATGAAAATTTGATAATCTATGTTAATAAGATCAATGGCAGATTAGGTGTGGGTAAAGCGGGTAAATGCACCGCAATTTTTTTAAATTTTAATGTTAATTATTACCTCAATTGGATATTTTAATTGCCTTCATTATTTATTTGTAACATTTTTCTATAAAGTATTATTTATCTTTTATTATTCATAAATGTAAATTTTACATTAAAATCTAATTATATTATATCTTATATTCTTTATATATAATATATTATACAGCATATTTTGTGAACTTTATATTTTTTTAAATTAATTTTTGATTTTTTAATTTTATATTTATCTCTTTTAATACATATCTTAATTTTTTTTTGTATAACTCAGAGTATTCCCTACTTGTTAGCCAAGGATTAATATTGAGAGATTATTAAAGCACGTATAATATTTTTAATAAAATTTTTTTATATATATAATTTAAATTAAATTCATGACATCATATTTAAAAAATTTAATTATTTATTAACTATGTCAAGTCTTATTGGTAATATATTTCTTAATTTTGATTCTCAAAGATAAAAGATCCTCATTCCATGTTGTAGATTCATGGTCCCAACTATTCAAAATTTTCTTGTCCATCTTTACCAATTTGGGTTGAATCAAGAGGAAAGGACTCAATCACCTTAAACAAATTATTATGAATTTAATTTAGGTCTTATATATAGAAAATACTTACTTGAAAAGGTTTCACTTAGGCGTCTAATAGTATCTTGAAAAAATTAGGCTTTGCTAGCAAATGAAAGACACTCGGGTAAAACCAAAAAAAGGTTCTAGTCCATCTTTAGCAGGACTCCATTTTCCGATAACAAATAAGAGAATAACCCTACAAGATTTGTTATAGTTGGTAGATAACTAAATACTATAAGTATGCTACAGGAGATTTTATTGAAAGAAATAAAATTTATTTTAACAATCTTTGCATAAAGATTAAATTTTAACTTTCAACTGAAGAAACTCTAAGTGTACCCTAAAAAAAAAGAGTGTAGCAAAGAAATATTTTTTGGGGATGCAATATAATTAAGGTTCTGTTGGGTGTGTTCGGTATTCATTATTAGCGGCCTTAATGGAGAATTGGTTGCCGCTTTCACCTTCAGGACTCAGGGTGCTGCCATTCCTTTCAGACTGAGATTTAGAGCTTATGAAGGGCGTTGCCGTTTTCACCAAACAAGCCTGCGAACAATGTTCCGAAACCTACCATTTTTGGATCGATGACGTTTTCTTGGACCAAACACGAACACGACGGTACCGACATTGCTCCTCTCCCCCTCCCTCGCTATCATGCTGAGTTTCTATATTCATTGTTCGAGATTTTAAACAATTTTCATCTACCTGTACGGTCATTAAGAAAATTGGCAAGGAGACAAGAAGGGATAATTTTTGCAGGTGAAAGGAAAGTCCATGCCACGCTAACCGTGTTTGATCTTGCTACAGTTTTAACAACTAATTTATTTGAACTCTTACCAGGTAGAAGTGCCCCTTTGTTTGTGGGTTTACTCGGAGCTTTCATGGTGGGGTGAAGAGCACAGCTTGGATGAAACTTTGCCGACTGATTAGTTTGAAAAAATGAAAATAAAAAAAAACCAATTTTGTTTGGTTTAAGTAAATAAAAAAAATATGTATTGGTGATATGTTTTCATTGAACAATGTATTTTGATCTCAATCATAAATTATATTAAGGGTTAATACCAGTGTATTTTATCATGTAAAAAACTTGAAAGGAGCTGAATCCATTTAGTACAGATTCAAATATGGGGAAGAGCAGGATCCAACTTCAGTTTTGCAAATTATGTGCTTGAATAAACTGTTCGTTTGTAGTTTGTATATTTTTTTGGGTCTTCTTCAATTGATAGGTAGAAACTAAGTTCTTCGAGATATGAAAGGCGCTGATATAAGTAAATTTTTTTTATGTAAAAAATTTAAAATTTTCAATCAATAGATAAAAACTAACTTCTTTCAGATATAAAAAGTGTTGAAATAGGTAAAGTTATTTTAAGTAAATTTTTTTATATATAAAACTTACATCAAACTTATACCACTCAGTTAATTATTGTTTATGTACATATATATATATATATATATATATATATATATTCGTGAGGTATTGTTTGTATATTTAATTTCGGCAACAATTGTTCATTTCAAAAGAAGGTCCAAAGTTTCACCAAAAACCAGAAAAAGAGGGCCCAAACATGGTACGTAATTACCATCCACATGTCAGGCCCGTGACGTCTATAGCTTGAACTTAAGACGACGAGAGAGTTTGTGGCCCAAATTCTAACACGTGATAACAGCCTTCATCAAAATCCATAGGCCTTTGCCCAATAAGCGCTGTCACTTGAGCCCTCGGTTCTTTTGGAAGAATGGTAATATAGATGACTTATTTTAGAAAAAAATTATTTTCGTGTCTTTATGTTTAAATGTTATTAGTTTTTACACTCATGTATAGTATATGAATTCAAAAATTTAATAATAAAATAACACAACTTTTTTAAGAAAAATATAATAATTGTTATATCAAATATTTAATAAAATAGCGTAAGAGTGAAAAGGACATGTAAGAAAGTTTTTTTTTTTTTTATAAAAAAAATACTTGTTATAATTTTTTTAGAAAATGAGTTCCAATAATTGATATTATATTTAATACTTATAAGAAAATATTAAATATTAAAAAAATTATAAAATTCGAATCTATTTTTAATAGGACACATCATTTATTATCAAGATTGAATTTATTTTTAATAAACGTATTATTTAAATTTTAGCATAATGTAAATTTATAATAAAATGATGTTTTAGTAAATAAGACTTTTAAAAGGGATATTTTGATTCAAGAATGTTTCCACCCATTTTCACTTTGATATATACTATAGTTATAGATCGATTATACAAATATCTCATCTATTTAACAAATAAACACAAATCTCTTTTAGAAAATAAAAATTTTATAATCATTCTTGATATAATTGATTTCTTTTAGTATGAATCATAATATTAGTTACTAAAAATTTTATGGTATTAATATAAGAAGATGTTATGAATTTTATCTAAGTAATTAAATTTATGGTATCAAAGTATCAATAAGAAGCTCAAGTTATATATATTATTTATCTATATGTGAATAAAATATATTTTATCTAGCTTAAGAAACTTAATTTTATTAATTTTTAATCATAAAAATATATTAATTTGTGTAAAAGAGGTTTATGAGAGTTTTTACAAAATATGAGGTTTGTATACGTTTTTAAGGCAAGTTTGTGTAAATTTTTAAAATATAGGAAATATTTATGTAATTGGAGCAAAATAAAAAGGTAGTTGAAGTAATTTATTATTTGTTTTGATAACATAGCTATATGGAATGGCAGCAAATCAGCAAATAGCAGGGCAGAGTTAGAATTCGTTGCTGATGGGTGTATAAAACAAAAAGATAGATTATTTTAATAATTTTATAATATGTAAAAATTATTTTGAGTAAAATATATAGAGTTATTTAAAAAATTTTAAAATTCTTATAAATTATATATAATATTTAAAAATTTTATTGACAATCTAAAATAAAAATAAGTTAAACAACATTATTAAAACTGTCATTTAAAAAAAAAAATAAATTGGATACCATTTAAGCTAGGACTCATGGAGCCAGGGAAGGAACAGCCACATAGGATTCTTTGCCCCACTCACTCCCAACGAGAACCGAAACCGCAATCCTCGATGACATCACGGAGGAGGTGCTTGGCGCGTGGCCTGTTTCATGCACGCGGAGGCACCAAGGCAAAAAATAAACAAATAAATAAATAAAAATAAAAAAACTGATATTTCCCCCCTCCCCTTTTTTGGCATTATGCATCTGTTTTGGAAATTTGTTTATAATAAAAGTCTCAGTATGGCATAAATTTTGTATATTAGTAATTTAGAATTTAATGCCTAGCATTACATGCCAGGTCTGCTTCTGACTCTCTCTCCCTTCTCGTAATCCTTTCTCCTCTCCTAGTATTAATACTACTAGAGAAAAACTGTGTTTTGGTTTTCCGAGAAACATGAGCGAAGAAGAAGAGGGTTTTGCAGAGACGAACTCGGCGTTCACAGGTTTGTTTTCCCTTCTATTTTTTTTCCTTATTTTCTACTGGCTTTGTGGGTAACTGGGGTTTACGTTTTTTTATGGTAGACTTTTATGGTTTTGGCTATGTGTTCTCTTCTATTCCCATTATTTGTTCGTGGGTGTTGCGCCGTTGACAATGTAGGTTGTATAAATTACCCCCTGCTTACTCGCAAGTCATAGTAGTGGCTTGGGGTTTTATTATGTTTGCATTTTGATGGTTGTTCGAGCTGTACTTTTCTCTGCTCTCTGATTTTCCTCTCTGCATTCTGCGTTTTGGGTTATCATGGCAATACTAGTTGGGTGATTTACTTACCTGTTTCTACCACACTCATAACCACCAAAAAAGAACTTTCATACAGAAACCTGTGCTCCTTTTCCTCTTCTCTCTCTTTTTTTTTTTAAAAAAATTCTTTCTAGTTTTTCCTCTGTCGGTTCTGGGTTATGCGGTTAGGCGATTTGCTGACCTATAATACATAAATTCTGTCTTTCTTAAGGATGTTTCCCTGAAATTAACCAACTTGTTGGCTCTCCAACAAGTGGAAAAAAGCACGCATTTTTGAAAGCTAGGTAGAGGTGCAGACATTACCAGGGCATCATCCACATCTTACATAATGATGTTAAAATTTTGCCAATTCATGGTGTATATCTCATGTATGCGTCTAGTGGAATACCTATGACGCATGACATGTCTTTTGAAAAAAATATTTTCTTACCAGCGCCACCTTTAACAGACATCACTTGAGAGTTGTTGATCTCGTGGTTCGAATACTGATATTGACAATGCAGTTGATGTAGTATTGTTTAGAAGAAGGACGGTCGTTCCCCTCCCTTTTTTCTGAAATTCTTTGATATTGTGGTATTTGTGTTCAACTTCTATTATTGTAGTATCCCCTGTCTGTCTAGTCTAGAAACTCTGTGATAACTAAAACCTGAGTGACCCGGAGGATTTCACTTGTTACTGTGTGAATAAATATTCACGGAGGAGTTATGACATATAGGATATTAGGCCAATTCTCTTTGGGTCTTATTGGCACCTACTTTACCTTTGCTTGGGAGCAATTTTTGGTTTTATGCCTACCAGTTGTGTCATTTAACTAAATTCAATTGAGAAATACTTAGAAAAAATGAGGAACTATGTTCAACCATATCAATTTGAATTTGCAATGTGCAATGTGCAAGGCTGGTGGATGAAATTGCCTGTGAAGTTACTGTTAAGGTAGTAGAGAATTTTATATTTGTTATTAGTCAGATTTAGAATGACATATGATAAGGGGCTTGAAGTTTTTAAATGCTATCATCATTTTTGGGTGTCTCTTTTTTATAATTAAAAGTATCTATTAAGCTAAGGCTAAATTTGGTGAACTATATATCAGCTATGGTATAATCTTGTATAACCTATCTTTCTTTTCTGGTTTGCACATACTGAAAAACTTACAGTTTTTGTTGTCTTAAGTTAAAGGCTTCTTGTCATATCGAGTGTGTAATATCCAGAGGACAGGAGTGGACTTCATAAGTTTGTTAAAAGATTTCCATATAGTCATCTTAAACTTCATTGTTTTTCATTTGTAGAGAGTGAAGTTCAAAATCTGACAATGTTGTTTATATCTCAATACAGGTTTTCTTCTTGACCCTGAAAAATGTGGCATGCTGAATTTGCAAGACAAACAAAAACTAGTCCATGAGATTGCTCAACATTCAAAAGATGCTCCAAATATGCTTCGGTCCTTTACTCGCAGGCAGCTTGTAGAATTAATCTGTGCTGAACTTGGCAAAGAGAGGAAGTACACAGGATATACTAAGAGTCAAATGATAGAATATCTCCTTAAATTAATTTCTAAAAAATCCAAGTTGCATGTCATCCAAAACACTCCTACTCATTCTCCTGTTAAAAGTCATATTGGATCTAAAAGGAAAATAACTACTCCATCTCAAGATTTACAATATGCTCCTCCTGAAAATAATAAAGAGGAAAATATACAAACTTTACTGTGTCAAAATGTTGCATGCCAAGCTACTTTGAATCCGGAAGATGCATTTTGCAAGAGATGTTCTTGTTGCATTTGTCATTGTTATGATGATAACAAGGATCCCAGTCTGTGGTTGACATGCAACTCTGGTCTTCCTGATGAAGAGTCATGTGGAATGTCATGCCATTTGCAATGTGCTTTGAGTAATGAAAAGTCTGGCATTTTGAAGGGAAGTTGTGGCAAAAAGTTGGATGGAAGCTTTTCTTGTGTTTCTTGTGGAAAAGTCAACGGTTTAATGTGGTAAGTAGGCTTTATATATGCAAGCAAAATATATGTACATACATATAAACTCACACACAGAGGAGTACTATTAATTCTTTGTCAGTTCATATGTCAATGAGCTCACTGAAGCACAGAAGAAGTGTTATGCTAAAGCAAGATTGGTTGCTCTCCAGCAGTTTGAGGCGCTCCATCTACCACACACTTGTAACACATTTCACCTCACTCTGCTGGTAGCATTTCTGCACCTGTATGTGTCCTCATATGCATGCATGTCCATGGACCATGACCAAGCTATGGGTTCCAAAGGCCTATCCTACAATAAAGCTTACTATGAAGACATGAGCAGTAACAGTCATTATGCATGTGCTATTTGGAACCAGAAAATGAATTTGATTGTCATATAGAATTTGTTGCCAGCTAAATATGAACCTGAGGGTGCTTGGATTTTTTTGAGTAATGAGAAAATCAGCCTATTCGGTTTTATTTTCACTTATAATTGTACAGATACTTATGTGTGTTATATTAACTTATATTTTACCTTTTAAAAACTTAAGTTACTTGATGCTAAATGTATTGACCTTAAACAAGAATTTTAATCTTCTAAAACAAGAAAAGGAAATGGGAACTGTATGACTGAATGGATACTTGAATTTTACAGGACATGGAGAAAACAGTTATTGGCTGCCAAAGAAGCCAGAAGAGTAGATATATTGTCTTTACGAATATCCTTGGCTCACAAAATTCTCGTAGGAACAGAGGTATATAAGGAACTACAGAAGATTGTAGAAACTGCTCTTAAATTACTGAACAATGAAGTGGGGCCTCTAGATCAGGAATGCTCAAGGCTTACACGTGGCATAGTGAACAGGCTCTCATGTGGTGCTGAGGTTCAGAAGTTGTGCTCATCTGCTGTTGAATGTTTTGATTCAATGTTTCTTAACCTTTATCCTGATTTTGCAAAAATGAAAGATGCACCAAGTAAGCCTTTTATAATTTTTTTTTTGTTCAAGTTCAGCTCATTGAGATTCTAATTGCAATACTTCATCATTTCATGTCAATCACATTTTATCATCGTAGTGTAGTCTGCAGTGCAGACAGCCTTGATAGCACTGTCATAACAATGATATAGCTAATAGATACTGAGTTAGTTCTTGAAAGTTTTTGGATCCAAAGTAGCTTTATAGTTATATTTGTTTGTCATTCATCAATTAATGAAAAATGTTTATTTGTTTGTATTAGAGTACATAATTCTCACCAAAGGCTTGCTATTACTCTTTTCAAAAAAAGAGGGGAATAAAATTTTCAGTGAAATGGAAAGTTTAGGAAAAAAATTTTACTTTTCCATCGATTATTGCTATAAGCGGCGATGGAAAGGTAAATTAATTGAACCATAAGACTACTTTGTTTGGGCAAATTAATATCCACTGCCTTTTCACCTGATTTTTTCTTAGAAAAAATTGTCTTGGTAAGAAGAAAATAATAATTATCCCATCTTCCACCTTTGTGATAACTCTCATAACATAACAGTAAATAGTTTTTCATTCCTTATTTTCATTTGTCAATCAGTTCTCCAACTGTACCTCAAACAAGTGTCTCTGTGGCAGAAATCACCCTCATGGGAATATTTCCTTTTTGGAAGAAAAAGACATGCAATTTATTGCCTGTATCAATTAAAATTGTTTTTCAATTATTCTGGACTGATTTGGCTTCTTGAAATTTATTTTGCCAGCATGCTCTATACGTTTTGAGGAGTGTCTTCCAACTTCGGTGGTCATTGTGCTAGAATATGATGATCATCTTTTAAAGAACTTTTTAGGTTGCAGGCTTTGGCACCGAGAATCAACAAGGGACTACCCAGAACAACCCACTTTCATTGTGTTGAGGCCAGAAAAAAGATTCACGTTAGAAAATCTTCATCCTTCAATTGAGTATTTTTGCAAGGCTTCTCTTTTTAGCAGCACAGGAATTTTGGGTACTGCAGAAGCTAAATGGGTAACACCTTGTAGACGCACAATATCTCCTCCAAAACCAGCTAGAGCTGGCAGGGATTATGTCAAACAATCAACTCGTGGAACCTCAGTTACTACTTTGGACATGCATCCACTGGAAAAAAGTCAGAGAATTGCTGAAAAATATCATCCAGTAGAATCTGTCAACTCTGACATGAATTTACCCTCCAGAGACCACCCTGCAAATCATCTCTTTTTGGATAACATAAGGGGCAGGTTTGAAGGGTATCTCCCCAAACCTCCATCAGTTGAAGCTCTTTCATCCAAAAGTTTTACTGCAGTTTCGCCTTCCACCCCGTCTAAATCCAATGAAATGAGACAACTGACTGGTTTGGGTTGCAGAAAGCGCATGGAGGAAAATGATTATGAGTATTCTGTCAGGGTTGTTAAATGGTTAGAGCATGAAGGGCACGTAGATGAAAACTTTAGAGTGAAATTTCTGACTTGGTTCAGCCTTAAAGCTACTAAACAAGAGAGAAGGGTGGTTAATGCTTTCGTAGATACATTGATCGAGGATCCACCAAGCTTAGCAGACCAGCTTACACACACGTTCATGGACGAAATATGTTGCGAGCCAAAACATATGTGAAGATGGGATTATTAAACAAGCCCGTTATGGCATTAGATACTTGATAGGAGGGTATATTTTGTGGGAATTATTGGGTACAGTCCAGAGATCTAGTTTTCCATTTTAATTTTGGTGGGAAGGTCCTTCATAGGCTGATGGTTTTCACCAATTGATATTTGATAACAATCGAGATGCATGGTTAATGAACTAATTGTTGGCTACATGCTCCCTCAAATGGCTCTTGGTATGAATATCTGATCCATATTTGTCGCTGCATTAAATAGTTTGGGTGTTTAATCGGGTGAGTGATACTATTCTTACATAATTTTGAGCACATTATATTCATATATATGGAAAGATGGTGTAGTTAACATTATATAAGGATTCTTATATAATTATTTATATAATTATGTGAAGATGATGAATTCAAAATTATGTAAAAGAATCTGTTTTTAAAACAATTTGTTTTGTAAACAGTCATCGTCAAATATCGCCAAATGAACTTACTTCCAGATCAGAATGTTTTAATTATGAAAATTAACCGTACATCCTTTCATGTTTAGGGATTTTCCATATAGACTAGTAATTTTGACAATTAACTGCTTCAACTATGAAACGCGCATTTTATTAGCTGCTATGTATTCGAACAAAATAGAGAATATATGGATAATCTGCGTTCAAATGATAGTTAGACAAAGCAATCATAATAATCTACGAAGCCAACTAGTATGTTAATGTGAAGTTCAATCAGTACCGTCCAACACCCAGAACTATTTTGCAGTCAAATGTCAACTAATAATTTATACTTAAATTAAGTGCGCGCCAGCAAGGTTAAGGAACTCCTTAAACTTCGCAGGATGTTCGGTCTACAGACATAAGTCACTTCTGTGTCAATGGCATTCTTGCATACAATAACTTCCTATTCAATATTGTAGTTCTTTCACTGGTATAACATCTAGTCCATCCGTAACCTCATAGCAGCTTCTTTTCTCCCCACAGCCATCAGACATTTTCTGCATTGTTAGCAGCTTCATTGAAGGCAGCAGCCAAGTACTCAGCAAGGCTTGGTTGAGAAATGGACTTGACCGAAGCAGCTGAAGACCCTCCCATATTTGTACTAGATGACTTTGGAGTCCAGTATTTAATATTGTCAGGTGTACGTGAAGTATTCAAAGAAGCATCTGTCACCTTCCACAAAACAGGTTTCAAAAATTTCCACGGATCTTCAACCATTGACTGCTTGTAAAACAGGCTTGGATCACATATTTTGTCCTCATTGGAGAAACGACTACGAGAACTATGCCATCGTCCACCACCTCGTCTTGAACCAGGGCTTCTGGTGCTGTGCCAGCTGCCTCTGCCTCTTCCTGGACTAGGACTAGGACTGTTCCTGTGCCCTGGAGTATAAGTTGGGCTGTGGCTGGGCTGGTAAGCTGAGCCCTGTACAGATTTAAAAAAAGGACCACCTGATGAGTCAAATTCAGGACTTGGATAACTACTGCCACATGATGGAGAGGATAGAAAGTTATGGTGACCAGGGCCTCTAGATCCATTCCAGACTGGATTTCTATAGTGTGGCGGTGATAATTGACTGAGAGTGGGAGTCATCTGTGGATTCATTGATTCTGTTATAATCAGCGAAAGTGAATTATTGGAGAGGAAAAAGAAGGGAATCGCATCTCCAGACAGCAATAGGAGCACTAGAGAAACTCCAGATAGTTGATAAAAAAAACTCAAAAAATACAATATATTAAAAAAAATACTACACACTCAATTCAATCATTGTATAATGAAATGAAATTGAAACAGGAAAACTTTCCATTTCAAAGGAAGTATTAATATTAAAATAAATAAAGTCCGCACTTCAGTATGTGTGGATATGAACAATTACATAGGCATAAATTAGGCTGAGCTGCCTCATGTTTTATAAACTAAAAAAATGCTCTAAAAGAAGTCCCTAAGTTACACGCTCAAATACTTGAAATTGATGAAAAAAATGCAATGTATTGCTTCCAATTAGAATGAGAGTGCCATTCGTAGAACGAAAATTTTCTTTTCTCCAACACTTAAATAAAATGAACTCTTCTAAGTTACACATGTTCTGCCATTAAAGACCAACCATAGGCAACATACAAAGCCATTATGAAACGCCGCAAGCTAAAATAGAGAAATTCTTAGTTCAAGTAAACAAATTACGGATAATCAGTAGTGCAGTACCTGGGTGCTGTGGCGAAAATTGTGCCATAGGAGAACCACAAATATCTGGAGGAGTGAAATAATCAGGTGCAAACTGATTATTATCAATGCTCCTCTTCTTGTTAGTATTGAATGCAGACATAGGATCGGTATAGAAGTCAAATCTTGGAGCAGTATATGATTTATCCCCTTGTTGCATTGTTGAAGAGGCTTCTATCAGGGGGTTTGAGAGAGAAACGGGCTTTTCAAAACCAGAAGCTTCAGCAAGATCAGCTTGCACGCGCATTTCTTTCAGCCTTCTCTTTCTTTGCTCTGAATCTTCCATGTAACCTAAAAATCAAGAAAGCCATCACAGTCACAACATGAAGCTTATCAGAACCATCAAGCCAAAACTCCTAAAGGGCCTGAAAGCAGCATAAGAAGCATAAGAGAACAACTTATTCTGGCCCATGCTCTTTTACCATTTTACTTCGTATCGATTTATTTCATCCAAGAAACTGTTGAATAGTTAGTCTATTAAGCGAATAGCAAATTTTTCATACCCGAGATTGTTGTCCACTACATCAATTGGTTAATTCCACAATATGCAGAGGAAAACATAGTCAACATAAACGCTTCACTCAAACACCAGAGGATCTGTAAATTCAATACACATCATGGTAAGATTTTGAACCCACGCAAGGTAATGTGAAAAAACTACAAACATTTCTGTAATATTTGGCTTTTCTTTACTGGAACAGGCAAGATCAATCATAGTCCTACACTTCCTTTTTTTTTACAGTCTCACGGTTACAAACTGTTCGATAAAAAATCAACAATTTGTAAGAAAAGACAAGCTCATGTAATAAAGTTGGGCGCAAAACTATCCTTACGCATAAGGTGACAGCTTGATTGGAGAATAGCCAGTTTATTGCAATAATTTCAAACATCAAACTACAACAGACACCGAGACAAGATTCCAACACAAAGCTCATATATTATCGAACAATCAAATACAAGACAACCAAACTATCTCAGTAAAAAGAACACAACATTAACCATGTAAAAAGGCAGGGAAAAAAAAAACCTACTTAGAAAAAGAACAAACTAGTGCACCGTATCGAACAATTCGGTCCATATTGTTCGATTTCGTAAGTTACCCGAATGGAATTACAGAGGAATTGCTACACTCCATTGTACCGCTGGACATACAACTCCGCAAACCCTAACACGAGGAAGGAAGAAGACGATAGGGGAAGCCGGAGGGAGCTGCACCTTCTAAACTCTAATGATTAAACGCCGCGTAGCACTATAGTTTACCTTTTTTGACGTTTTTTTTTCACAATTTAGTTATTATCACATAATTTATGGAGAAGAGTTTCCATATTTTTTTTTATGATTCAGGCACTCTGAATATGCATGTCACCTTTTTTTTAAAATGAATATACATATCTCGTTAATTGTTTTTAAGTCTTTGTTATGCTATTTTTAAAAATATTTTATCCTTATTTATAATATAATATATTTTATATTTAATTATAAATATATTAATTATATCATGCTTTTTATAAATAAATATAACTAAATATATATAAAAATATCATCAATGTATAAAAAATAAGTGTCATAAAAATATATAAAAAGAAAAAAAGAGGTAACATAATAAATTTAATTTTTATATCAACACATAAGCAATAATTGTTATTAATTAAATTCACAATTAAAGTTGATCTATTTTTTGTATAAACTAATTTAACATTGTTGTGTTATTAAAATATTTTGTTGTCTTATTCTATTTTATTTTGATTTTGAGTTATTAAACCTATTTTTAATAAAATTTCATATTATTTGGAATATAAAATTTTATTATTCCAGCCGGCAGGCATTTCTTCAATCTGAATACTCGTTTAATAAACATAAAATTAAATGCAGCAGGAATAGGGAGATTTGCTTCTTGTGAGTCGTGAACCTCTCAAGAAAGCAAACCCAAAGGGACCCAAGTCTCCGCCTCCCGTGGAGTCGTAGGTGGTAAGTTTCTTCAGCCATTTCTGCAGTCTACAACGGCACAACCCCGTTTTGGGAGACTCTGCAGCTCACTTATTTACGAGTCGCAGTAGATTCTAGATCCATAAAATTCCGATACGCCTTCGTACCAAGTTTTGGTCCTACCAAAAATGCACGGCCGTCCTCGCACAGCTCTGAAACCAAAAGATGCAGAAGTTTTATCAGAGAAAGCCCAAAAGCTTCGCTCCCTTCAATCTCAGTTCCTGGCCAATCACCAAAATCACATGTCCGTGCTTGCTCCCGCTTACTCCTTATCTTGTTTGTTTAGCTTCCTTCTCCCTCTCCCTCAATTGTTTGCATTTGAATTGGAATCTTTGCAGATATAGTAAAGAAGCTATGGAGTTAAGCGCGAAGCTACTTGAGATTAATCCAGAATCGTACACTGCTTGGAATTACAGAAAGCTCGCCGTCGAACACCGTCTGTCTCAGTCTGAGTCAGCTGATCCTGACTACGTCAAGTCCGTTTTCGATGAAGAACTCAAAGTGGTGCGTACTCACTATTAACAAACTCATGAATTATAAATGTCTCAGTTTGATCAATCCTTTGCCCTCTCTATCGTTCTTCTTTTGCTTAATGAGGGAAAAATTGAGAAGGGGTAGATAATGATTTTCTTCTGAAATATAAATTGCATAATTGTCTTGATAAAATAATCTGTGTCGGCAATTCGGTTCACCTGACCAGAGAGCTTGCTCTTTTCATGTGTTTCGAGCTTTAAGTAAATTTGGTCAGCTGTCATTAGCCATAAGGTTTAGAAAAGAAGTGCATAACATGTATATATCCAATTTGTCTTTTTTCCTTTTTCCTTTTCTTTCTTTCTTTAGGTGGAGAATGCATTGAGGCAGAATTTCAAGTCTTATGGTGCATGGCATCATCGAAAATGGGTACTGAGCAAGGGGCATTCATCCTTAGATAGCGAATTGCGCGTTCTGGATCATTTCCAAAAGGCTGATTCTCGAAACTTCCATGCATGGAACTATCGAAGGTCAAATCCTACTCCCTTTCATATTTTATCTTTGATCAAAATCGTGCTATTTGAAAGCTCTTACATTGATGCCTCTTTTGGATTCATTCATGTCACTTCCAGGTTTGTTGCTGCACTCATGAAAAGATCAGATGAGGATGAGTTGAATTACACAGAGAAATTGATAGGCATAAATTTTAGCAATTACTCTGCATGGCACAATCGTAGGTATGGCCATCTTATAGTATTCAAAGGGGCATTCCAGTCTTTCTGGCCATCTTTTTCAATAGAAACATACACTGAATTATTAGTTATGTGAATTGAAATTTATTATTCATCACTTCTGAATTTGTCATAAGCTGTTTCCGTCTGTTTGTGTGTGAAGAAGGATAAAATTATGTTAAGAATAATGTTCCATGTGCACCTTGCTCACATATTGGTCCAAGCAAGATTGATTTGTTCACTCATTTTTGTATTATTCTACTGGAACCTTTTAGGAACAGATATTGCTATCTGTTAGCCTTATATTTTAAAATGCTTTTGATGGGAGCTTTAATGTGTACTTTTGGTGTTTATGCTTGGCTAAGCAATTTGATTGCTTAACTATGTGTTCTTTGGTTAGAAATTGTGAAAGGATTTTAACTTTTACTATTGCTGTACATATATGCCTGGGACATCAAAGTTTGGGGCAAAGCAAATTCTGATGGAGATAACACAGTTATTGATCTCTATCAAACACTTTCCAAGCCCTTCTAATGAAACTCACCATATTAAGTTATTAATCTTTTTTTTTTAAAAAGGTAAAAATCATAAATTGAATTATGTTTGTCAATATGTTGCTATTTTATGTTTTTAATATGAATTTTGGGGAGAAATACATGCTGCTATTCATATATTATTCCATTTATATTAAACAAAAGCCACATTCTCATGTCTATAATTTGAATCTTCTAGTGCTTGGCAAAGTGACATGCTATGTCCCATCAAAGCACAATTGTGTCCATTTCTAAAGATCATTGAATGAGCATCATTCATGATAAAATTGGTATTCTCAATTGAATACTGAGTGAGAGGTCATTTTGAAAATGTAGTAAGTTCATGAGTGTATATGTAATCATATATTATTCCTCATCATGTTGATGGAAATCTTTCTATATTTCACTTCATTCAATTTTTATCTTTTGTCAATCTACGTCATTCTGGGATCCATTTTTCTTTAAAAGTTTGTGTTTCATTGGATAAAATGTGATTCTTGATTTGCACAAATTATTAATACATATCTTATTGAGAGCTTTGCAGTATGCTTCTGTATAGTTTGCTGAAAAGAAAAGTTGAAGGATATTTCCCCAAAGAGAAAGCTTTAAATGAGGAGTATGAGAATGTCCACAATGCTATTTTTACTGATCCAGATGACCAGAGTGGCTGGTTTTATCATCATTGGCTTATTGATCAAACTGTGAAAACTGATGCTCCCCTACTTGTTTCATCTTGGCCTTCTTCTGGATCTAATATCACTCTACAGGGAAACAAATTCCTATATGGTTGTGGTTTGTCTTTGTTATCAGACTCAGGAACACTTCCAGTCATTCTTTATTTCAATCAAGCTGTTGAAGGCATCAATTCATCTACAGTAACTGTTGAATCTGAACTTAGTATGAACGAGGATCTTGTTTGGAAACCCCTTTCAACAAACAACTTAAAGACTGCTCAAGTATGGGTTATGTATCTAAACCTTAGAAATCAGGGGCTCCAACCGTCTAAAACTTACCCTGTAGAGATCAGCCTTGGACATTCTCAGGGTATTGTTTCTTTGAGTGGTTATCAGTATACCCATCCTTCCCAAATTACCTTTAAATTGTGTATACAGACTGCTTACACAGAATCTGCTGAAGGACAGGGTGGAAACATGACTTCATGGAAGGATGAAAATTTTCAAAATACTGAGCCTTTTCAGGATTTAGATTCCATTTTTTCCATGGATCAATCAACTACTGAGAATGACCACATTTCAACAACTTCCAACTGGTGTGCAGAGACTATTCTTAAAGAGATAACTGATTTCAAGAATTTATTATCAGAGTGTGACTGGTAACCTTGATTCATTGAATAGCTAACTTTATGTCTCTAATGCCGTCTCTTCTTTTCCTCCCTTTTTATTGGTTTCTAAATGTTATGCCTCGTTGCATTTTTGCAGCAAAATTGGAAAGCTTACACTTGCTAGACTGTTGACTGCTCAGGATTTAATTTCATTTCAACATGCTAAAAGAATGGTTCATGCTGAAGAAGTTCTTGAACTTTACAATGATCTCATAAAGTTGGATCCAACACATTCTCTATATTACAAGGATCAGCAAAGCTTAACATTACTTCGGCAGGTAATTTACTCTATTTCAGTATTAGATGTCTAGAAAAGCATGGTTCCATCAACCATATGCCTTCAGCCCTTGTTGATGAAGCATATCAGATGTCCGACTGAATTTCCATCAATAGTGCAATACCTATCGATACAGGACAATCAGCTAGAATAAGAGCACCTTTGATTTTATACTGAATAGAAACTCCTACTCTTGAAGCATATTATGCATATTTTGTTTCTCTTATTGCAATACCTTGTGCTTTTATCCATAATATTTTCCAAGTGCTTATTTTTTCTTGCGCAGTCAATTGGTTTTCTTATAAAATTGCACTTAATTTTAAGGCTTTGATGAGGTCATAGCGCTATGTTAATGCAAATATTTTGAAGTTTTCAATGTAAGAGCTTTCTTTTTCATGTTTTGGTGATTCTGCAGATAACTTCAAGTAAGGAGTCTTTACCACCATACTGCCACTACTATAGAGAGGTGATAGAGACTACTGCTGGCTATGTCTGCCTACGACTGCAAAATTTATCATTGTCGCGGATGGGGTCCTTTGAGAATTTATTGTGGGTGCAAATGCTAGATCTCAGCCACAACGAACTCAGATCAATTGAAGGTAAGCTTTCATGTCCTGATAATTCTAGGAAACATTCCTGCAAAACTGCATGTACTTTGATTTTTCAATTTTCTTACATGAAGCTTATGCTCTTCTAATTTCATTTGAACTTCAATACTTTTTATTTTTTTATTTATATTTTTTACTTTTGCAAACCACTACTCTTTTTCCTTCTCCTTTTCAAATGTATCCTTTTCCCAGGTGTTTGCTGATGTTGCTGATCCAATGGACTAAGATACTTTTTGAATATGTATAGCTTTAGACTACAAATGTATAAAAATTGATATATTCACCTTAATGATTTGAGAGTTGTATGTTTCATACAACATCTATTACGTGGCTAGAAAAATATCTGAAGTTGTAAAAACTAAATTCTGTGTTGCAGTTTAAATGTGGTAAAAAAAAAAAAAAAGTTAGAACAAAAGATGTCATCTGGGCTGTTAAAGTCATGAAAGAAAAACTGATCCCTAAAAAGTTGTCTTCAGCTTTGTTAAATATATTAGGTTATATCCTTTGGCTATCCACTTTTGACAATTGTAGCTTTTTGACAGGGCTGGAGGCCATGCAACTTCTCTCTTGCTTAAATTTGAGCCACAATAAATTTGGTAGTTTTACTGCTCTGGGGCCTCTCAGACTGCTTAAGTCGCTGAAAGTGCTTAATATTTCATACAATGAGATAGGCTTGCACTCTATTGACACCACGAGATATCTATGTTCTTCTCCGTTGTCTCATACTGAAGAGTTTGCCTGGGACCGTTTCGAAATCCTTACTGGCAGTGTCAATGCCACAAATGCTTGGGAAGCTTTCCTAATATTTAACAGCTTAAAGTTGACAGAGTTAGACATAACAGGGAATGCAGTTGCTGATGAGAATTTCAGGTCATTTCTTGTCAAAGTTATGCCTACACTTAAGTGGCTGGATGGTGGAGAATTACCTTGACCTATCTACTGGCAGAGCTGCTATGGATGCATTTTTTCCCTCATCTTCATCGTGTATATTATATACTTATTGGGTATACTTGCCCCTCGATAAAGGGCAAATTTTACCTATTGGCTCTGGTTCTTGTCATCAGATGCTAGTACAACCAGACTAGTGAAAGTTGCAATTTTTTTTTTTTTAAAAAAAAAAAAAGTCTATACGAAGCTCTCTTAATTTTTAATATACTAATCTAGTTTTTTTTTTTGGAGTGACATAAGTCTTTTGTTCAAATGTCAGTGTCTTTGAGTACTGATTTTTACGCAGATAAAAGCCATTGATCTGCCTTGTTTTGCTTGACTTCCGTTTACTTAACAAGATCTTTGGTGGACCGGCAATCAAGAACAGGTATACACACCTGTGAAGGACTCAGCCTTCAATTTTGTGTAATAATTTAGTAAACTTATCTCTCTTCACAAGTTTGCATGTGAGACATTGCATTGCCCAAGCGGTGATTGTGAAGGAAGCGGTTCATATTGTGAGTAATAACCGTTTCAAGCCGGCAACCAGCATGAGGTGCCAGTACCATTGCTGTCTGGGGATCTCACCTTCCTGGCTAAAAAGCATTTGCTACCTGATAGAAAAATTTTCGCTGTCATATTCTCATAAAATATTTATATTTAATAATATAAATTTTAAATTAATTGAATTTAACAAATCAGTCTAACAATTTAATAAACTTAATGTTTGAATTTTATTAAGTAAAATATGTGCAAAAAATAAATATATAAAAAAATTATGTGGAAAATTAATAGACCGAAACCAAAAGCACGAGTTCATCAGACAGACAGTAATGGTGCTATTTGAATGTCAGATTGAATTGATGATGTAAGTTGTACATCACTTGCCAATGCTGCCATTTGATAGTTAGACTGAATTGATCATGTTACTTGTAGATCACTTGCTTATTGGTAAATAAAGTAAAACTTGATGAAAAAGTAATTTTATTATAAGATTTAAAAATCTACTAATGAAATTTAATAGTTTAAAATTTTAAATATTTAATAAAATTCAATTTAAAAATAATATGACTAAAACTTAACTAAATATTTAAAAATTAAATAAATTCACTTAATTTTTTTTATATATCACCGTGCATACAATTGCTTTTAATAATTTCTTCAAAGGTAACATTTTTGTACTGAGACTTTTGAGTGTGTAACGAGTAACAACATTACTTTTCCCGAACTTAGAGCTAAAAAATAAAAAGTAAAGGGCATTTTCTATTTTTATAAATTAAACTATTATTAAATATTTTATTAAAAATTTAAATTATTAAATTTAATAAATTTTATAAATTGAGTTGTAAAATTTATATATTTAATAAATCACAATAATTTATGATTATCTGATGTATCTATATTTTGTGTGTCTACCATTTTGGAAAAGCAAATATTGAATCAGAACTTCTTAATTTGAATAAATTTGAAAAAAAAAAAAAAGAAAACGTAAGTTAGGCGATTCAAACAATACTCTCTAAAATTTTGGTAATAAGGTGCATATTATACTATTTGGGGTAAATGTAATTAACTTTATATGAGTTATAAAATTTTTATAAAATATGAAATAATTATTAAATTTTATAATTTAATTTATAAAATTTAATAAATTTAACAATTTTTTATTTTCATAATTTTATTTTTATAACATAAAGTTTGAATCATAATTTAATACATTAAACTGTAAATTTTAAATAATACTTAAATTTACGCACAGTAAATTTTTTTTTGTAAAAGTAAAATCCATAAAAATAGTTTTATTTTAAATTTAATAATTTTAATTATTTATAAAAATAAAGGGTGTAATTATTAAGCGACCCTGAAGGCCCAGATCAAGCATAGAAACACGGCTCAGCCATATGTGAACCACCTAAATGGGTTCAAAAGTTAGTCAAAAATAGTAAAAAAATATATATAAAAAGTTTAAAAGAAATAATAAAAACATTTACAGGTTAAATTATGAATTAAGATAAAAATTTACTAAAATTAATAAAAAAAATCCAAATTCCCCTTAAAAATATTTATTATTGGCCCAAAATATTTGGCCGCACGTTCAGATAAAGAAAGAATTGAGATATACTTGCATAAGCCATTGAAGCAAATGTATCGTTGGTGAAATTTATAAGGGTGCGGTTATTCATATAAATTAAATTTTATAAAATCTTAATTTAAAATTTTTAAATAATTAAATATATTAAACCTTACAGATTAAGTTATATAATTTATTACAGATGCTACAACTCTTGTTAATTTTATTACAATTTAATCACTTTTATTTTTTAGGACTAGACATTTCCAAATTATAAAGACCAGAGTCTTTCTCCGAGGCCTCCCCTTCTCAATTTCCTAGGATCAGAAAATTAATACTGTGATTTTTGGAATTAATAATTATATTATAAGATTTTTAAAATATTATTTATTATATAAGTTAATCAAATAAATATGCCATGCATAGAAAAGTATGCACTTAGGTCGATGATTTTTTGGGCGGGTTAGGTGAGATGGGGATTAGAAAGGGAAATCGGAAAGTAGTCAAAAGCTCTGCTTGTCAAAACATACCAGTGACTAGCCAAGAGCTGTAAGCCTGTAAACTGCAAAATTTGTGGAACAAGATACAAAATTTAACTGCTTCAAAGCCTTTCAATGAATAGAAGAGCCAACAGCCAAGGTGCTCTCTTCTACTCAAGGACTCCTCATTTTTGTGACCATCTTTCATACTCTACCACTTAGTTTTGTCTACTCCAGAAATTTTGCCGATCCTGCTGAATAAAAGATATCACGTAAGAGAAAATCTCTAATCATGAATAAACATACAGCAGTTATCAATTTGAAAAAAACCAGACTAGTTCATAGGCAGAACAACATTAGCATAGACTTTGGGTAGAGAAAATCACACACATAGCTTCATTCTTTTATTTGAAATGCCTATAGTAAACAACCTAGTAAGTGAAGTTCAAAATGTACAAATAAATAATAACCCGTACCAAGTAGAGGTTTCATGTAATTAAAACAAGTAGTAAGAACTAAAATATTGAACACAAAGGCAGATCGCCTCTGCAATCACACTAGAATTTTTACACCGGAAAGTTTATCTTCCAATCAGAAAAGATCATGGAGCTTATGTGTAGCGATTAGCCCATGATATCTTAGAGTTTTACGATTTTTACAAATAAAATTTTATAAAATTCTTACATAAAGAGAATTTAAATCATTAAATTTAATAACTCTCATAAACTGAACTATAAGATTTAATTGATTCAACACTGCTCTTAGTAATTAGTTTATGATATCTTCTTAGAGTTTTATTATTCTCACAAATAAAATTTGATTAAATTTTTATTTAAAAAAATTTAAACTATTAAATTTATTTAATCTAATAAAATAAATTGTGAGGCACAATCAATCCAACACCTCACATTCATTTAGTGAGGTGTTTGTAAAGTCCCATTAAGTGGGACTTCCTTCATCTTCGTAGTAGATCACATAAGTTACTACAATAAATTTTGTAACCACCACAATCTATGTCTCTATAGTCTATAGGCGACATTACGTATAGTCGACTCCCCACTACAATCTGTTGATTTACGAAAACATGAAATTCTCTTCATCACTAAGAGAGTGATGGTCTTCAAAGACAATCCAAGAGATGGACACAATCCTCCAACTCCCCGCCCAAGTAAGGCACTCATGTACCAATTGACCAAAATTGAAATGCAATTCTAATATCTCATCTCATCAACAAAGACAAAACTAAAAAAGGACGCAGGAACTCAGCTTTTCTGGGCTGTTATTACCAAAGAGAAGAGGCAAACATATGGCTCAATGCCATAACAATAATTTCATCCTTGTTGTTGGATAATGTAATAAACTTTATTATATTTCAAAAAATTATTTTAAATGTTCATTTAATTAGCACAAGGAAACATTATTAAATTAAGCAACCTTGCAAGAATAAGCTTTAGTATCATCAACCAAAGGAAAAGGCAGAAAGAAAAGGGAAAGAATTTACACTGTGGCATTAAACTAAAACTTGATTATTTGTATTTAGCATTTAAAAATTTAATAAGAAAAGAACTTGTACTGTAAAGTAAACATATTATTGATTCATGCTTACCAGTTAATCAAAGAGGACATTTCCTGGAAGTGTCTTCTTTCGGCATCAGTTGCCTCCGAACATAATTGGAAATTATAGGATATGGTCATCCTCATTAGTTGGCAGATCTGACACTCAAAATTTTCAAGTCTATAAAATTTTATCTCTTTGTGAGATTACTTGACCTCAATGATGATTTATGGCGATATCACCAGTAGCAGCAGCATGCACAAGTGAACCTCAATTATTTAAACCAATTGCAAATTATGAATGAATGAATTAAATGGCTGCCAAAGACACTCTTACCTGAATTTAGGTCCTAATGAGTTGAATTGAGTTCTCGGCGTAAAGGATTTCTACCGAAGGGATCTGATGAAACGAAACTACACAGAAAAAGGTTGAACATGTTTGATTGGCATGGAATAGGACTGAATCAACGCTAACCTACAGTCTCAATGTTTGATTAGGTTTTGTTCCAGTAAAATTCAAAATTCTATTACAAGTAATTACTTTCTTTGGGATTCGATTTTGTTCTTTTTTTTTAATTTTATATTCTGATTTATAAAATATTAAAATAATTTTTTGGTAGATATATATATTTATTTTTTTATATGTAGAGTGGGAAAGAATTGAATTTAGGAAAAGTGGAAGAAAACTGGATTGGATGAGGAAGACGAGAAACCCAGGCATGAGCCCCGGCTCACCCATCAACAATATTTTTCTACAGTTAATTTGGTTAAATTCTTGTGTCATTTAAATTTTCAACGACATTTTTATCAAAATTTAAAATGTATTTTTAATTATCTAACTTATTTTAAATTTTAATTTTTTTTAATTTTTTCGATCCACAATTCCGGTAATCTTTTTCTAATCTTAACTTCTAATAACCAATAAAAAAAAAACAGAAAGAGGAAAAAGATCTTTCCACCTTCGCACAGCTGACAGCAGAACTCCAGAACGACATAAGCCAATAAGCGAGAAGCTAATTCGATTATTTGCAGCTTCCATACGAGACGAAACCAGCTAAAACACAATAGACAAACATGGCAAGAATCTTGCAACGATATCTGATTCTCATATAGAATCGTACAATACTAGCGAAATTAGCTACGATAACATTCCACTTTGCATGCTTTCTCAAAATGGCTAGTAAAACTCATTAGTATCGTTGAGCGACAATAACACATTGCAAACTGATTAGCTCATGACGCAGCGATATTAAAAAACGCAAGTCTCCAAATTAGTGTTACAATTTCATATCTCAAGCTACAAATAAAAGAGCTCGAGGTTGACGAGTTCGTTTATTTTTCCATGAACTATTCTGTAGTTCACAACCCTCTTGCAAGTTACAAGTTCACAACTTATAACTAGACTTCAACTCCATGGCTTTTAATTTATTGCCCTGAGTTAGCAAGAAGTAACAGATATGAGGTTGCAAACAGCCAAAAGGTTCCGTCAGTGAGAGAAAATATGACTTCGAAGGCTGGGGTTCCTTGTTAATAAACACCACCCCATATAAGGGCAACAAACTTCAGCGATACGAAAGCCAATTACGGTAAGAACACTCCTTATGTTCCACCCATTCTTATCATCTCCACTGGAGACTTGAGCAGCTTTTTTAGTGACTCAACTATATTGCTGAAAGGTGGGCGTTGATTAGGGTCGCTGCCATGTGAAACAAGCAAGCATCAGAAAACAACTCAAAGCTCATAACAAAATAACGGAGCAATATGTTGAAATTAATTACTAAGATATTAACCCACATAGCAAATTAGCAATAGATTCTTTACATAAAAAGTGGAAGTGGTGAAACATGAACTGTCGGTAAGAGAAACTGTCCTGAACTGCTATGATCAGTGTAAACCGAGTCACAGCAAACTACTGAAAATTTACTTGCATGGATGACTATAACATGCCTTTGACCTCTCCGAACCCAAAATTAAACTGAGATGCAATTTATTAGTAAAATAGGACCAAATGGACCAATTCTAGTATAAGATCTTGAGAATTCACAAAAAAATGTACATAACAAGGAGCCAAGGCACACTTACTCAGCCCAACAAGATTCCATGAGGGAGGCCAATACTGGGGAGATGTTTGGAGGGATAGAAAGCTTCCTATTTTGAAAAGCAACAGCTCCAACCACCTGAAAGTTTGCACAAAAACGGATTATTTTACATGATATATGAATATTTCAAGGGTTTCATTTTGCAAATAATTTGTTTTAATCATACAGATTCATATTTTATTTCCTCTAAATAATTAATTCCTCACAAATGAACCCTACTTCTGTATTAGCTCCTATTTTACCAAAAAATAATTGACTTCAACTATTTTGATATTGAATATTTCAACGGTTTCATCTTGCAAATTTTAATCACGTAGACTCACATGTATACCTTTCCATTTTATTTCCGCTAAATAAATAATTCCTTGCAAATGGACCCTACTTCTACATTAGCTCCTACTTTAGGTAAAAAAATTATTGACTTCAACTATTTTGATTTTAACTTCAAATGGTCATGGCATTTACCTGGGCAGGGCTAAGTCCACTCCATGGTTGTTGCAGGGTCACAAGTTCCCACAAGATTACTCCAAAACTGTAAACGTCAGTCTTCTCATTTGAAGGTTCACCACGAAGAAATTCTGGAGCCATCCATTCAGGCTGAAAATAAAATCAAGAGAGTTACACGCTTATCGAGGCACTGAGAGGTTAAAGTTCTACCTGAAAAATATTGATACATCGCCACTTTCAATTTTGAAATAATTTTAAATCTACATCCAATTATGGAAGAGACATCCAAAATCTACTAAGCCGGAGTATATCATCAGATGCACGAAAAATTGAAGCCCAAATTTGCTCCCTTAAAGCACTGGAAACTGCACATAGATCATCTTTCCTTAGACCTAGAATACTAAACCTATATCAAATAATCATTAATCAGACAGCGAATCTGACTGCTATTTATTATTTTTCTAAAAGATAATTGTCTTGCCCAGAGCACTCATTGGTCTAAAACCACCTAAGTGGCATTTTTATTTTGTCAAGACTAATCAATATAGCGACACTTGTTAAATCTCTTCACATCAAACTTAAAAGTGCTACACAAATGAATTTCTTCCCCAGAAAGCAGTAGATCACTTAATTAAGGGTTAACTGAATGAGAACCAGAACACCAAGTTAATACAATTATGCACGTGAAAGTAGAATGAGACTTACTGTTCCAGCAACAGATTTGGATGGTATGAAAGTGTTCGCCTTAAATCTGGACAGCCCAAAATCGCAAACCTGAGTATGAAATGAAAATCATAATCATCTACTGATGCAAGATGTTCAGAAAAATTCCTAGAGAAGTTGCTCAGTAAGTTTTCATTCTACCTTCACAGTCCAATTTTTGTCTACTAACAAGTTTGGAGATTTAAGATCCCAGTGCACAATTGGAGGGTTAAGACAGTGAAGATAATTAATTCCTTTAGCCTGAAATCAGAGAAAAAAATCTATATTATCTAGAAAATAATTTTCTGAAAATATAACAGAATAACAAGTATCTAGTACAAACCACGTCTAAAGCCATCCGTAACCGTCTCCTTTGATCCAGAATTTCACCAGATGCTGGCCTATGTATCAAGCGGAATAAACTACCCCTGCCCCAAATGTAATAGGAAACAGTAAGAATTTTGAAAGCTTTATGCAATGAAATTTATTTTCATGACTGACTAAATGAGAAGTTGTATATTTCACCTGGGCAAATATTCTGTCACTATAGATAGATGAGGGCGTTTTGTAACTGCTCCCATGAAAAGCACCACATTTGGATGGCGAACACGTTTCATTATTGCAACCTAAATAGCAATTCAAACAACAACTTAAGTTTTAAGTTGCTTCTTTTTCTCCCCCTTTTAATGGAGATGAGATAATTATAGAATAAATTCCAAATCTAATTACGTGTAAACTACCAATGCACAAAAGATGGGTACAGGCTTTAGGAATGCATCACAGCACAGAAGGTCAAAATTAATCATCAATACCAATCTAATAAAACAAAAAGTTATAAACTTCACACTTATTTAGCAAATCACGTGATTCAAAAAAAACTGGAAGTATGATTCTTCTCTCACCGGCTATAAAAAATTATATAATCAGACAATCTGAAGACTAACTATGGATGAAAAAATCATACTCAAGATTCCAAGAACAATGAAAATGCGGGAAAATGAATTAGGCAAGGTCAATGACTATTAGTTAGACAAAAGTATTGCTAGCAAAACAAAAAAATAATAATATAGTACAAATCTATAAAATTGAAGGTATGTAGCTCAGGAGAGAAAGGGAAGAAGTACAAAGACAGAAGATAAGACATGCATCCCCTAATGATGATTTGACATTAATTATAGATATATAACTAATTTGAATACCTTTACTGGCACAACAGCAAACACCACTTAGTCAATATAACTCAGACGGAAAACAATGGTGATAATGGGTACCTTAGTACATATGCCTCATCTAGATATATGGTTTATAAATATATACCTCTCTTAGAAACTCTTTCAACTGATCATCATGGAAATCCTGAATCGTTAAAACCTTAACTGCAACATCCTGCAATTTAATAACACCGAATATAGATTCACTAGAGTGGCAAAAATAATGATAACATTTAGATAATATCCTAAAGAAGCTATAAACCTATAATCAAGTTGTCTTGGCTAAACATCGTCTACTACACTTCAAATGAAACATACTAAGCGCCAATAGACTTCAAAGATATTACAAAGCAACATATATGAATTCAGATATGCATATGATACAGAAAGTCCATCATCCTTAAAGATATGCATATTAACACTTACTGATCCATGCCATTCAGCACGGTGCACTGTCCCAAATGAGCCTGAAGAGAGAAAAGATGAGCAACATTTCAGGGTCATCTGGGATGGAAATAATTCCATAATAACATGTCTGTTACGAGGATCCAAGAAGAAGAAGCAGCGGAAACAGAAAATTACCAGCACCAACCCGCTCTTTGATGTGTAAATCATCCCAAGATATCTCAAGCCAATCCATTGCAAGTGATGGCTCAAGATTCAAGTATCTTGGAATACTTCCAGCAGGAAAACGTTCCAGATCCGATTGACTGGATGAGCTCAGTATTGATTGTTTAAAAGTACTCGGTAGCACAGAGCATCCAGTTACAATGATCTCATTATTGGAAGTTTCTTGCGCAGCAACTGTATCTTCACTAAGTGAGGGATATTCATGTAATGATCCCTCAGAGGTTAATTGAACAGCTTCAGCTACAATTTCCTGGTCAGATGGGCCGGATGGCACAATTGAACCAAGAATTGTGCATTCGTCATCGTTCCCTTTCAAGCCTAAAGGGATAGGAGGTGGTTCTGTTTCTTCACCAGTTTTATCAACTGAAGCATAAATGGAGCCGTTAGGATTTTTCAGTAAGTCAGTTTCTTTAACTCGTTGGTCTTTCTGACCACAGCCTGCAAGAGATTGAATAACAGCAAAGGCCAACTTTAAACTAGGAATTCCTCTATGCAAGTTAAGATAAATTAAATTAAAGCTACTTTCTCAATTCCCTGATCTTCAGGTAGAGTAATTGACCATAGCATTTCTCGTCATCGAAGGGCACAAAATCTTTAATTTCAGAACCAAGTATGTTCTACAACCTTGGGAAGGTTGTGAAAAGCATAATGCATTTTAAAAATGGGTTTTCTTTGGAAATAAGGATTTGCGCTGCTTCCTGTGTAAAGTAAAATGGGAAGACCAAATATCTTTGACAAATTTTAAACTCTGAAGTGAATGAATAATAAGACAATACATTTGGCTCACACTTGATTGATGACATTAATAGTTCAAGGCATTCTAGCATGCATGACGTTTCTATGCAAATCACTCAGTACCTGGGCAAATATGATTTGCAGGAACAACGGAACTACGACTGGAACTCATAGATTGAGAACATGCAACACCATCCATATAAGGTGATTGGGATTCTTTAAGATGAGACAATTGAAATGGGGATGGCACTGAAGAGACATATGCACCATTGATAGAGGAATCTGGCCCATGGACATTTCCTGGTTCCCCCACAAGATCAACTACGTATTCCCTGTTAAAAAATAAAGCATGTAGCATGAAATGGAGGGTAAGTAAATCGAAACAAAATTAACGCCAGGCTCTTGACAAATTGTTCTACGACAAACTAATTTTATAAAATTAATTTCATGCCAAAGTCCTGAATTCAGCAACTGAAAAAAATGAGCAATGATATTAGGCAACATCTGTCAAGCAGGTCAACACTAATTGTTGAAGAAACTCAAGCCATTGACAACAAGATGCATGGTAAAGGATACAAAATAAGAACCAAAAAGTTTTCGGTAACAATAGAAGGAGAACAGTTTAAACTAAATAAATTGGCATTTAATTATAATTGAAATGAAGTATACACCAAATAGGTAAAATAAAAAATGTTTGAACTTTTCTGTCACAAAAAAAAAAAGTTTGAACTGACGTTTCCATAAAAAATTCATTAGAAAAAAATAATGGCAGCAAGAACAATTATTGGACCAACCTTGATAGCTGTCTATCATCTTTAATCTTGACAAGGCAAGAGGATCTGTGATCTGCAGCACAATACTTGCAACCTCGAGCAATACGACATGGCAAACCTATGTAATCTGCCAATCTCTGCATGTACAAAAAAAAAAAAAAAATTAGACGAGCACTTTTGGAAACATTGTTTATATCTCCTTGTGACAAATGCAATAGAAAAACAACCAAGTCGTGCTTTTACATTGAAAACAACAAACGAAAAGGGGGACTTCATCTTCCAATCATGGTGCATTATATATTTTCATTTTTCAGAGTCTATCAACTCATTGCAGCAGATTGTAAATACCGCCCCGAGTGGTCATGAGTCATGATAGAGATTGTTAATGCCCTGCATATATTTCTGGGTATCACCAGATGCTTCTGACTCATTACATATTGACCTCATGCAACTTCAATGTACCCTCTTCATGCATCCATACATGCTCCCTAATATTCTTATACTGCTAAAATATGATTAGAAAAGCACATGAACATAATTTTACATTTGAAACTACCGATGGGACCATAATCAAATACACCACTGTAAAATTTTGTAAGCCTGATGACCCACCCCCAACCCCAAAAAGGGAAATAAAAAATTGTATTTATAATTAATGTTTTAATAGATTAAAGATGTCCCCACAGCCTTGGAAAATAATTCAACAGAAAGAAATATGGAGATCCTAGACAATTGTTCATAATGTCACCGCCTATGAGGTCCATCTCTCCCATAATAAACGTTGAGGGCAGGTATAGAGTGTCATGCCATTCAAGAGAACTAGGATTATTGATCGAAAAACGTTAGTATTCAACTTTGTTCTGAGATGGTGTCAGTGACTTCTTAAAAAGATTAGATTGTACATATAAGGTTTATGATTATACATCAATATAGTTGTTCTGCAGTCATATTGGAAATTTTAGACGAAGTTCATTTATCATGTAAAAATTAGAAGTGCAAGAGAAAATGTTAAATTTTTACGTCATTAGTCACAGAAGTTAAATCCAAAATAATCCCATTCAAGGCTGCGTAGCAGCATTTCCTTAATGCTCCATTCGACAGTATAAATATTATATCATAAGGTGATATTAAAAGGAATAACTCATTAAGGACAAAAGCTATACTTGACCTTGAAGAGAATTGCCCGATGTCTGCAAAGTCCTGTGGATAGGCTACCGATAGGAAGCACAACACACTTATGAAAGCTCCTCAATCTCTTACTAACCAACTTCCAGCGCTTGTGAAGGTCTTCTTGCTCCACCGGGAATGTACCCCTTCATTTCAACCCAAAAAGAGTCAATATCAAAAGAACCCTACTTCAAGATTTGAGCAGTAAGGAGGGGAGGCCAATTGTAACTTACCCCATATATATAGCAACTAGTTTTCCAAGTTTCTCCACCAACATCAAGGTGTTCTCTGAAGCACAATATAATTCTTGTGCTTTATCTTGAAGTTCCCTTAGCCGAGAGTCCTCATGTCTATCAACAAGAACCACCTCTATAGATGTCTCGTTGGGTTCAACTGCTTTAAGCGCCATTAGTGGTGGGAGCCTCCTACCTTCGTCGATCTCATTGCACATCACCCATAGATATGGATTCATCCCCAAGATGTTATAAAAACCATCCGATATCTTATCAGTGTATGATAAGCACCCACTCACCTGAAAAATGATTAGACTCAATTTAAAATGCTTAAACAATCAAAATCACCCACAATATTCCTTCTGAATCTTAAACATTGTACTACTATGTTAAACTTCTAGTTAACAACGCCAATCAATGCATTCATTTCTACAACTATTTGAAAGTGAGGAGAGAAAGGGAGGAGTTTCGTATACCCATAGACGATAAGAAACGGATTCGGCATCCCAAGTTTCGATTCTAGTATCTAGAGTAAGGACTGGCTCATTAGCAAGACTTGCTAGACAAGTAAGCCTCTTAGCCAACGTAATCTGCAGGTAGTAGCTCTCTCTATACTTCTGCGCCAATCTCTCTTTGCTGTCTTCCTCCACTTCGTCTTGCCTTCTTGTTGTCGTGGAGACCCGAGACCACGATGTTTCCTCTTTAATGTCGCTAGAAAAATGGCCATCCAACGTTGTGCCCGAAAACAAGCTCCCAGCATAGCTACTCCCACTGGATAGTCTCGGCAACGAGACCTGCCGGTCAAAATTCCGGTCAATGGCTGTATCTTTGACCGTCTCCGGCGGAGGTGGAGGCGGTGCCGGCACCGCCTCAGGTGGAAGCAAAAGCTCGCGGTCTTCCTCCTCCTCGGATAACCGGCCACAGGAGTACGGTTTCACGTGACCTAATCTAGTCCCTTTTTTGTCTACAAACCAATCGCAGAAAGCAGCAATTTGCTTCTGTTTGGTACGAAGCTTCTCACCGCCCGGGAAAAGGTTGGATACAGCTGAGAGTTTAGCTGGCGAGAAAACGACATCGTCTGTGGTTGGAGTAGTTGGCTTTTTGGAGTCACTTTCAACGCTAAAGCTTTCTGATTTGATGGAGTTGACGAGTTTCTTCTTCTCGTGATCCAATAGTTGTTTGGAAGATTCATCTAACCCACGTTCAGGGAATTGCCTCGGGAAAAAGTAGGTCGTTTTGTGAGGCATTTTCACGAGCCTCCCGAGAAATCAACCGCCCACCCACACCACCCTAAAACCACAGATGCACGCACTCACGTGCAAACTACTCTTCGCTGCAGCCGCCGCCGTCGCCGTCGCTCTACCAGTTGTGTTCTTCCTCTGCCACTAAAACCCACCTCAATAAACTTACGCTTCACACCTTATGGACCATACAACCGCTGCCTTCCACTAACACCGATGGAGTTCAATATTGGAAGTAAAAGAAAATCTAATGCATTCTGCTCTAGCCTGCTCAAAACTTGATATCACGCCGGACCAACCATCAAACACACCAGAAAGTTGCGGATTGAATAATATGCGGGTGTAATTAAATCCAGCATAAATATTTCAAGGGTCCAAAAAATATGCAATTAGAAGGGATTTCATTCTGAATACAGAGAAGATAGCTAGGCGGTGGGGAGAAAGCGAAAACCAGGATACAAAGCGTATATGGGGGGGTGAACTAAGCTTTTGGTTGGTTGGTTGTGACGTTGGGTATTTTAAGCACCATAGAGATGTAAGAGATGGAATAATTACATGAGGTCGGAAGAAAAATATAAAGGCAGCATGCTAACGTGTACTGAAGGCAAACTTGCACACCCCTCGCAGTGAGGCGACACGTAAAATCCACAACTATAGAGTTGGCGACACGTAAACGTTGTGGTGCGCAGTGCGCGTAAGGGAGCAGTTTAGTGCAGTCGGTAAGGGCGGGTTCCTGTGGGTGCGAGTTAAAAAACTATTGTTGTCAGTCATGCACACTCCCCTCCTTGTGTCAGCAAAAGCGTGGAATGACGATAATGCCCTTACTGTTGTTTTGAATGACGGTTGGACGTTTCGGTTTTGTTTTCCTACAACGACTTGCGACTTCGATTTTGACACTGCTCAATGTTGGTGCTGTATAATATAATCAAGAAATTTTTATTTTATTAATTTCAACAATTATTTTTATTTTATTTTCAAATTTAATATATAAATTTTATTTTTTATAATTTTTAATTCATATCTAACTTTATTCTATTATACATCTTATTTTATTTATGACAATGGCCTTTCTATTAGAATTTTTGGAGTTAACACTTTAATTTATTTTTTTTTGTAAAAGTTAAAAAAATATAAAATTAAATAAAAAAATAAAAAATAAAATTTACATATTAAATTATAAAAATGATTACAATTAAAAAATTTAAATCCATTCGTTTCACTTGGGCTGCGTGATCTTATCTATTAAAGATTTTCTTCCCCTCTCTGTAAATCCTGCCCGTTCATAGCACCTTAAATTAGATTAGGGTGGCAAAATTAGAAAGGTTAATCCAACTCCAAGCAATAAATTTAGTATGTATCCTGACAAAAAAAAAAACAATTGATCATATGTTCCTTCGCATAGAACAAATATTTTTCGGCACTGTCGGTTGACATGAAATGATATTGTCATGTATTTCAAGAAAGAAACAACGATAATAGGGATTATAATTTCTCTTCTAAACAAAATTAGTCCATTTTTTAATTTTGAATTAAAACTGATTTGAAACATTAAATAGTACTAAATTTATTGGTCAAAAAATGGGCCAAATGCTTGGAATATGCTAGGCAACCATCACATGGGTTTACGTAGGAAGGGAAGTTTGCCCTCCACTTGACATCGCCTTTTGCAGCAAAGTTTCACCTAAATTAGCTTGTCTGAACCGTGACGAACCAAGTCGGTTTAGTCAAATTTGATTTTACATAAAAGGAAACTTCTTGTGATTTGTTTCAACAAAGATTGAGTTGGTCACATGAATTAGATGCCACATCGGTGAGTGGCGAACGACGTTCGCGTAAGGTTCTTGAACATGGACTCTTGACTCTTGAGACTTACTTGCCTATAAATATATAATGTATATTGGTTGAAAACGATGGCGTCTCAAGCAGTTGGCCTTTGCAGAAAAGCAGAGTCGTATTAATTGGACGATTTCTCTGCTCGATTCAGTGTATCGAACCATGCATTGTATGGGAGTGTGGCTTACGAAGAATAAAATATATGATGAAGATGCTTTTAAATAGGATTTAGATTTTAAAATTAAAGATTTAATTTAGAAATTCTAATTTTATAATTTAAGAATTTTATTTTTAGTTTTGATAAGATATTTTATTCTGTTAAATTTTTATTTTATATTTATTGCCTACTTAGTTACGACCTACAATATGGCATTAATTTTTTATTATTTTTACGCTTATTATGGTTATTGTTTATCTAAGAAATATAAATAGTAATTTTTTTTTCATTCTACATCAATATCTCAGTCTCTCTGAATGACAAAGACTCAATTTTTTTATTTAACATTCTTTTTTAAATTAGTAATTATTTATTAATTCTAAATTAAATATGTATTCATTTAAATAAAATAAATATGTATTTTGAGATAATTAAAAATCCTTTCGTGGTTCAAAAGACAAAGTTAGAAATCCTCAATATAGAAATTAAAGTAATGTAATAGCTATAATTAAATTAAGAAAAAATGTATATATATATTTTAATTTTTAGACATTTTATAAATATATTTTTTTAATTATTAAAATTAATAATATATTTTTTAAAATATTAAATAATATAAATATATTTTAAAAATTTTTAAAATAATATAAATACATTTCTTCTATTTATTTATTGTTAAATATTAATAATTACATAAGTTATACGTGATTATTAATATATATATATATATAATTTTTTTATTGTTTGTTTGAATTAATATAAACAAAAAATTAGTGTAAGAAAAAGAAAATAAAAAAACATAAACAGTCAAAAAAACTCAATTATTCTTAATGTAAAAATATATATTTAGTATTTTTTAATAAATTTTTAAAATTTTTAATTAATAAATTTTCTTCGCACTCTTCTTAGTATAGAAAATCTCTGGAGCAAGGCGCTGCTGTCTCTAAAAGACCTCCCTTCATGGGGAACGGCTGTTTTTATACGAGCTTACTTGGGAACTCACCTCGGTGGCCAATCTGTAAAGGCTAAAGCCAAACAAATGTGTACAGTGCCATCACTTAGCTGATTAACAGAAACGTTATGTCCACGTAGTAGTTTCACGTTCCATTCACGATGGAAAGAAGAGAGAAAAAGAGACATAAGAGTAAGAAATATAAAGAGATAGCGTTTTTTCTAAAAAATTTGAGAAAAATTGTAGAAAAATGTAAATAAAACGTAAGAGTCAAAACATAATAACATTGTTCCTACTTAATGGTTGAAACCGCAGAACAATCAGGTGTCCCATCTAGCCAATAAAGTCAAAGAATCAGTCAAGATGTTTTTAAATTATAAAATCTTATTTAAAAATTTAATATAATTATAAAGACTTACAAAACAATTTAACCTAATTTATAATATCAATAATTGTTTATGGTGCTCGATGAGGGGATGACCTTACTTGTCATTCTAATTTTAAGTCCTAACCATGAGTTGAAGCTCGTTTGATTACGTTTCAGTCCAGCGTTGAATGTCACACTATAAATCTTAAAAAGTAATAATTAAACACCAGTCAATGCTTCGTAAAATTCCGCCTTACCGTACGACCTTGAAGATTTCTACGAACTTTATCTTGTTTAAGTCGGCGGTGCTCTCTATTCGGTTTGGTTAGAGACCTTGACCCCAGCTTATGCCTTGATTATAAGAAGAGACTCCAACCAATACAAAGACGGTTTCTGCGTTTCCATTTGAGATTGAAGTAACTCGAATAGGAGAGAGCTCCTGGAGAGATCTCCAGCACCATAAGCTGGTAAGATTGGCATCACGGCAACGAGGATATGAAGTAGGAAAACATCCCTCTTACATAAAGTGTGAGGAACGAAATTATCGCAAACAGTTTAGATTAAAATTTAAGTATTAAAATGTTAAATTTTATAATATAATTTATAAAATTTAATAATTTTAATAATAAAAATTTTATAAATTATGAATGGCATATTTAGCTGAAGAATCAGAATTTCTTTATATCTTTAAAGAAACTTAGAGTATGTGACAAGATTTGTGAAAGAATCATTTACTCCAAAAGTTGTGGAGTTTTAAAATTATATCAAAAAATTAATTATTTTAAAATTTTAAATTATTAAATAAGAATTTATAAATATTTTTTATATTTTATTTTTTTAATAAAATTTATATATTAAATTATAAATAAAAATAAAAAACTAAAATAAAGTATTTTTTCTTTTATAATAGAATGAATTTAAATTTTTTAAAATAAATAATATATTGTACATAATTAAATGTAAATATTTTAAAAAATTAATAACAAATATTATTATAAAATATAAATACATAAATAAATAATTTATAAATTTAAGATATATCAGTAATTTTTTATTCACAATTATTAAGGTGCACCGATAGGATAGAGGTATTATTCCCAGATGCTTTTGCGACAAAGTTGCAGCAGATTCACATCTATATTGTGGAAATAGATAGTCACGATTCACGAGGGCAATGTATCCAGCGAGGGGCATCGAGATTCACTAGAGTTTGTGCTGCCACCGGCGGCGACGTCGGTGCTATTATCCACCCTAAAAAGTGTTGGGTGTTATTATTTTTACATTAAAATTATGTTTTTTAAATTATTATGTAATTTTTTAATTTAAAAGTGAGAAAATATATTATAACTATGTGTACTCCTTGCATAACTATATCATTTTCAAAATGTTGGCCTGTCGGAGCTTTCCTAATACTATCAACGCGACTTCCATCTTACGCAATTTTGTGTTTCCAGAGGCGACAAGATCTCACCCTCCGCCAATAAAAAAAAAAAAGCCTCACCTTCAGACAACACCCAATCGATCGTTTTGCTTCATTCATTGCATGTTGTCTTGTTATCTACTGACTCATCGAATAATATTTGTGATTTGCGATGCATCTGATTGTGGTCAAGAAAATCTTTTTTTGGGAAAGAATCTAGAATTACCTGAACAAAATACTAATATTACCTACAATAATTCACTTGACATTCACAGATACTTGTCTTTGCATAGTGTCAAAATTTATCTACATAAAAATTGATCTTTTCCTGGTTCACATTTCTTATTGTTAAGATTAACATCAAGAGATGACTTTGTACAAGAAAAACAAAGAATTAAATGGTTAATAGATAAATGAATATCATTATAATAATAATTGAAGTCATTATTTTTTAAAAATTATGAAAAATTTTGAACTACAAACATTCATTTTTTTCTTCTCTCGTTTTGAGTGACACAACACATAATAAGAATTGTTTGATTTTTCTTTCTTATTCTCACAAATTACTCTTTAAAAAACTAAATGTCATCAAAAATTATTTTTTAAATACAAAATAATTAATAAACCATTTTACCTTTCTGAATGAAAATCAGAACATCCTATCCCGTGACAAGAGAAGCGGGATTGATTACTTTTGAGCAGGAGAAATGAGAATGTTAATATGTACAATTACAAACAATCCCTTTCATGCCATGTCTCTTTATATTAGTTGCTTTAATTTGACTCACAGATGTTGCATGATGAGTAAGAGTGCGTAATGACATGAAAACTAATAATGCGGCCGCTGTGCTGGGAATTATTTGTTCAGATTAGGACAAGAGAAGCTGTCGGATAACCAAAACTGTTATTTAATTCAAACGCAAATAAGATTTGGAGTTTGACATTATTGGACTAAATCCATCGATCCTATCCTATGCTAATGCTATGATCCACTAACTTCACGAACCTCCAAGCCAACGCTTCACCTACAATTTGAATTAAATAACAGTGTTTTCTCTTTTGTTTTAAATCTAAACGTTAAATTTAATTTTTAAATTTTGAATAATAAATTTTTAATTTTAAAATGTTAAATTTTGAACATAACTTTTAACTCTACCAATCTGGAATTTTCTTATAGATCATGTGTGCTCCATTTTAATTGTTCACTTTTTTTTCTTTTTGAATTCAATAGTTAACAAGAATTAGAAAATGGTGAGAGCTCATTTAGTATACGTTTTTAATTTATTCATTTTCATGTTTATATTTCATGGTTGATAGCAAGTTTTTTTTTTTTTTCTATTTTATAAGGCATTTTTATTCCTTAGATGAAACTAGTTTATGTTTCAAACGAAAGTTAAAGGATAAACTACTTTCAACGTAGTTGTAAATTTTTTAATTTTATAAAAATATTTTTACATTAAAAGCTTTATATCATTCTCATATTTAATGGTATAAATTATTAAATCAAATTTTATAATTTAAATTGTGAGATTTAATAAATTTAATAATTAAAATTTTATTAAATAAATGTTATATAAGAATAAAAATATAAAAATAAAAAAGACTTTTGAGATTTTTAATGCCTATAATTGAAATAATTTTGTTTGCATCTATTATTTCATATATTTTTCTAGCAAGATCATAAATTTATACTTTCCACCCATTTGCGCTCTGAGCTCTTAGTCTGCCTTTTGCATGTTAAATTTAACCCGTTTTATAGTAGGGATTTACTGATGTATAGTGAGCTACGTTGCCGTCTTTTTTTCCAAATACACTTGAAAAACGATCACCCTCTCGTTTAGTTGACTGTATAGCCACTGTGTTGCTGTACATATAACTTGCTGCTTTGTATGCATTTACCATCGTAACATCAAACTTGGATAAAACTTCTCTTTTAATTTGGGGGAGGGTATTTATTGTCAATATCAGGTTTATGAATTTTTTAAAAAATATTTCTTATTTTTTAGTAGAAAATTAATCTTTTTTAGATTAAAATTGTGAATGATATGACTCGAATTCAAACAAATATTAACTAACTGTCTTAAAATATTTTAAAACGACCTAATTTCCACTATATAATAACTTATTGGTATTACTGTTAATCTATGGATCCTAGTTATTGTTCATATTATACAACTTAAGGATTGGGCCCGGTGGAAGTGTTGGCTGAAAAGGTTACATGTTACGGTAATTAAATAAATCACGAAGTCCTGGTGCTGCGTATTGTCTGTAAAGATGAATATTGCTACACTAGGGCGTTGCCGACTTTCTCCAAAGAACTTCCAGTGGGCAAACTGGAGAGTCGGCAGGTTTTCAAGTATAGAAATTCTTACCTCCTGGGCCCCAAGATCCACTCCAGGAAATTAACTGCATGTGTCATAAGTGGATAGCTAAATATGCATTGTTTTGATAAAAATAAAAAAAAATTATAAAATACATTTAGATATAAAATAAAAAGATAACAAATTATCAAAATAAAGAATTAAGAATATCAAACTATCCAATGGACCAAATCCCATTACCAGAGGGTCAAAAAATTGTACCTGTAAGTTTAATGTCCTGTGAGAAGCAAGATATGTATGATCTCACTGTGGTTGGATTGTGATTTATGCAGATGATGATCTGACTTTGCATTTGTATTCAATTTTAAAATTTTATAAAAAATTATTAAATACTTTAACTTAAGATTTATTTTTATGAATTTATAATAAATCTTGTAGATAGTATAAGCAACATACTTGTTTATATCTTATTACTCTTTTTATTTTTATAAATTAAAACTTACAAAAAAATTTATTTAATAACTTTATACCATTAATTTTATTAAATTTTATAAATTAATATATGAAATTCATTAAATCTAATATTTTGTATTTATTTTTGTGAACTATTTATCACTTAGATGAATTTCCCTTATCTTGTTTGTATAAACTATAAGTGATAGGTGTTGTAAGCAATATAGCTCTTTTTAATACATTTTAATAATTAGTCTTTATATAAATGTGAATTTGAAACACTAATAATAAAGTGATATAATTTTTAGAAAATTAATTATTATTATATAAAATATCTAATAAAATAAAGAAATATTGAAAATGTATGAAATAAAGTGAGAGTGAAGAGAATATATTAAAAATGTAGAATTAAAAAAATGTTATAATTTTTAGTTAAAATAATCGATGTTATATTTAATATTTTTAGCTGACTTTAAATGTTAAAAGTTTTTGAAAGATAAATTTATATTTTAATAGAACACAATATCTGTAATAAGAATAAAGATGATAATTATAAATTTTTTTAATAAAATATTATTTAAGTTTTAAGATAATTTGAATTTATATTATAATAATTTTTTAACAATTAAAATTTTTAAAAAATATATTTTAATTAAAAATATTTTATTTATTTTTTATAATATAGATATAGATAAAAAAAATAAATTATAAAACTTTTGGAATGCAAAAAGTAGGATTGAGATATTCTAAAATGAGAAGTGTATTTTATAAAATAAAGTGTAAGTAGATAATTATTAATTAAAATATAAAATAATTTATATAATTAATTTTTTTTATAAATAATTATCTATTTATATTTTATTTTACAAAGTATATTTTTCATCTTAGAAAATCTTAATCCCAAAAAGTGATACCAATGACCATACAAAATTTTTTTTTTCCAGCCAAACATTTTGTCTCGAAAGTATGGGCATTGTTTTACTTTTCCTCTAAAACGTATGGGTTAAATTAAAAAATTGGTTCAAAACAAAAAGAAATAAATAAAATAAAATAAAAAATTGGGTCTTTTTCATAAGAAAATATTTGTCTCACATCTAATTCATTTACTTATTTTCATATATATCATTGAATTAGGTGAATTCTATACCATATAATATTGCTATTAGATGTATCAATCTAATGACACACATTATTTAATATAAAAATTAGATATATAAATTAAGGTGTGTGCGAAGAAAATGTGATTATTTGATCCCAGCCTTATGCCGATGGCCCATAAGCGGGCAGGCCTCGTCAAGGGAAATGTTTTATGTGGTGGGATACCTTTCTCGGCCTTTTGCCTAAGATCAAGTGTAATGTTTTATGTGGTGGGGCCCGTGGGGGAGTATACTTCTGCATGCATAGAGAACAACAATTTTAGGAAAAATAAAGTATAGAAAGAATTGAAAAATAAAATATAAAAAAAATTTATGTGTACGTACATAAATATCGTTATCATTGAGAATTATATTTTTAAAAAAATGTTATCAATACGTTTTTTTTTCTGTAAATATAAATTTTTTGAAGCAAAAATATAAAATAAAAATATATAATTTATATATAAAATTAATGTATACATATATGATTATTCTTTTTTTATATACCAAGTATTATAAGTTTAAGAGATTTCTTTTTTTTTTAATTTTTAATTTTAATACATTTTTAATTTTTTATTTTATATGCATTATTATGTTTTTAAGTATTTATTTTTCTTACACACTCACGAGAATAAAAAATAAAAAAAATATGAATTACTTTTTTTTAACACATACATATTAAAAATATGAATATAAAAATATAAATAATTATTAATTATTATATACTAAATTTAAATTATATTTCCTTTTTATTAATTTTTATCTTAATTTTATTTTTACTTCTAAATTTAATCTAATATCTCATGCCAAAATTGAGATCTCAAACCCAATCATGTCTCCGCCTGAGCTGGCCACCATCTTTACTGTGCTCTCTCTAAAATCTCCGACAAAACTCGCCTTCACAGTCATGGTGTCAGACACACCTCCATCATGCTCTCCCGTCTAAAATCTCAACGAAACCTTACACTCTCTCAATCAAACTCTTTCTAGGGTTAGGGTTTCTATCATTGCTCCTATAGTCCATGTAATGCATCAGAAACCCCTAATTCAATACTGGAACCAACAATGTACGGACTCGCCCAGACCATGAACATACCCGCCTCCAACCAGATCGTTACCGCTGAAGATGATGATAGCTCCGGCGCTGGCGCTGACTCCATTGACAACCACCACATTCGTTACGAAACGCATGCTCTCGACGATTGTAGTGGAGCAGTTGGTGGTGTCGTGGAGGATGTTACCTCCGGTACTGTATATGATCCCGGTAGTGGAGGTCCAGAGATGTCTATCCAACGCTGCGACGATTCTAGCCAGCTTACTCTTTCATTTCGTGGCCAAGTCTATGTTTTCGACTCCGTTACACCTGATAAGGTACGATTTACTTTTTCTCCAGCTATTTTCTCATTGGTTGTGTTTACTCTGTTTTCTTCGGAATTGCACTGACGTGCTGCCTGGTGGCAATGAATAGGAAGGGCAGTCATTGTGGTTTATATCTAATTTTTTTTAAAGTGAATTTGCATTGCTCTGTGATTGTAAAATGACAAAACTTCCTGCTCGACTGGGACTAAGCAGCATGCAACTGAAGAAATTTGATAAAAGTATCGTCTTTTGCCTTCCTTCCAATTTTTACGGCATCCAAATGGTTGATCATACTATCAGAGCGTGAATTTGATATATTTGAGAATTTCTGGGGGAAACGTTTGATTTCAGCAATAAATTTCTGTATTTGGTTTCCACTTACAGGTTCAATCGGTTTTATTACTGCTAGGAGGATGTGAACTATCATCAAATTCGCAATGTGTGGAGATAGCTCAAAATCAGAGGGTATTTCCTGATAGTAAAATTTTATTCTTGCTCAATCACACTGCCAAGTGGCACTGTCATTGTAAGTTATTTTCTTTCTTCTTTTTTGTAATTATTTGCGTCCTGCTGTAGGGTTCAACGGAATATCCTGGAAGATGTAGTCAACCCCAGCGTGCAGCGTCATTAAGTAGGTTCCGACAAAAGAGAAAGGAGCGATGCTTTGATAAGAAAGTTAGATATATTGTACGTCAAGAAGTTGCTCTCAGGTATGGTAACTTTGAGATAAGTTGCTAATAGAATAGTTGGTATCTTTGATTGTGAGTAGCACATTGATAAATTAACTCTGAATTATATATTCAGAGTTGATTTCAGTCTGAGCTTAGACCTTGATCTTGCCTTTTATCATGCAAATGAAGATTGGGAGTAAGTTTGTATCTTTGCCTCTGGAGCCAATTAGTTACAAATAGTTATTAAGCACCCTTTATTAAGTGGTGTAAGATGTGGTATGTGTGCTGTGCAGGGTTTGAGCCATTGAAGAGTCTAGGTTTAGGTTTGTAACCAAGTTGCAAGGATTAATTAAAATTTATTTTTTTTAATGATTTAATTCTCAACAAAATTATTATTTTCTTTTGTTAGGCCAAGTGACATGCTTTTTTTTTTGGTTGTAAGTTTTTATTTATTACTTTAAGCATATCTCTAAATGTTGCAATCAACAATCTAGATATTTTGTTTTATTTGTAGATTCGAAAAGCAACTCCATTTATGTTTGCTCTCTTTTACATGATGAATTTCCTCGCAGAGATTTGAAGTGCTAATGATTTAAAGAATCTTGTTCTTCTAGATGTTTTTGTTATGTCACATGAAAGAAGTTTACTGCAGCATAATTAATTATGAAAAGATAGGGAGCACTTCTACATTCTCCCTCTCTTACACAAATTTTCAAACGTATTTAGAAAATTTTTTCATGTAATGCATATTTTGAAATTTATTCTGCTTCAGTAGATTGGTTGCATGATACATCCATTGGATTATACATGTTAGAACAGAGGGCTGAACTAAATATTTTGAAATTTCTTTGATGTAGCTGCTATGCATATCGGCCTATGAACAGTTGTATGCATTTTGGCAAGAGCGAAGGACATGGTTTTCTGTTTCCTGATTTTAAGCATTCTTTGTTAACATGAAATTTTCTTGTACTTATGTTTAGTTCTACAATTGCTTATCATCTCCAAATAAGGAAGCTTTTATCTTTTATGGATTTTCCACTATTTATCTATGTTCTACATTATTTCTTGTTGCTCATCAAATAAGTTGCTGGACTATAATTGCATCATTACCAATTTGTTACTTATTTGATGTTTATATTTAGGATGCACCGTAATAAGGGTCAGTTTACTTCATCTAAGAAATATGATGGAGCTAATAGTTGGGGAGCAGTCCAGGAGCTGGGGCAGGATGACAGTCAATTAGAAAATTTGTAAGTTGCATGCTACCCTTCTTATCTTATTGCCAGAAATTTCATTTCTTCCTGAGATATTGTGACTTTGATTATGATTTTCTCGTAGCTCTGGGCAGTATGAATTGTCCTAGAATCTTTCTTGATGTTTATAAAATATCTTTCTATATTACCTCATTATATGAGACTTATGTTGTATGTTCAGAACTGGCATACATAAGCAATTCGTTTGAAAGCAGTTTTATTTTTATTTTTTTGTTTTTGGGCCTTGTTGACTGGGAGGTCTAATATATGGTGTTTTACCATTGCCACTTATTGCATGTTTGTATAGATGCACTCATTGTGGCATAAATTCAAGATCCACCCCAATGATGCGAAGAGGGCCATCTGGTCCGAGATCACTTTGTAACGCTTGTGGGCTTTTTTGGGCAAATAGGGTAGGTATTTCTTCAAATGGTTTTATTTTTTTGGGGATCTTTTTTCATGTTCTGTTTTACATTTAATTGCTTATTTCTGATGTCATTGTAATTGAAGAATATAAAGTTTACTGGTTTGTTTAATACATATTTTATATCTTCATAATGTTCTGCTTTATAATTTAAATAAATAATTCTTCTTTGTAGCAGTTTAATTTTTGATACAGCAGACAGTAAGGATATTTGCCTTAGTTTGCAACTTAGCATGTTATATTGCTGTGTTCTCTGAATTTGTGCTGTATGCATAGCCATCTTAAGTTGTGCAGAAATTATTTGAGGCTATTTCTTTTCTGCATCTTTTTAATGGTAAAAGAAATAACATTTGTTGTTAATAATCAGTTTCCCATCATTGGCAAAATTAGTGATTTGTACAGAAAAAGTAATTATGTAAAAGCTTAATTTTGATGTTATCCCGGTCACTTCTTCCCAGTGTGACAAGACTACCTCAAGCTTTCTTGATTTTTTATTTAAAGCTAATAATCTATGAAGTTGTGATCTGGGTGTTCTGATAGTTGATCTGGTTATCAATTATCTTATGCAATTTATTTTTGGTGTTTAATATTGGGTTGAGAAAAGGTTGTGTGTCCAATACCAGGCCCCTGCAGGGTTGTACCTGTGGTTTGGTTAAATTGCAGGGAAACTCTTTTGAAATCTGGTGATATTGGAATAAAAATATGCAGTCTATGTCTTTAACTAAGGCTTGTATATGACTACGTAGTTCTATTATGTATTTATCTTCTATGGTTGTGAAGTGCATGCCACTCCCAGATTTTGTGGTGCGAGTGAAAGTTTCTTTAAGGTCTTTTGTTTTGGGATGATGGTGGGTTGATCTGATTTCTTTTGTTAACTACTTCTTTGTAGCCCAATCATCCCTGACTTGAGTACTATTATTGTTCTATGCCCTGTTTCTTGAGTTTAGTTATCAGATATTATTAAGTGTTTTAGATGTGCTTGGTGGCTCTATGTCATCCGCTAAGTATACTGAATATGAGATGCAATTCAAAATCTGGGAGTGGCTTTCTTATTGCATTTCAGCATGTTATGCCAGACTATATGTTGTTCTAAGGGTCATCAGAGTTATTTATTTTTATGCTTTCTCCTTGAGGCGTATAGAATTTTGCCTCAAAAGTGGGGAACTACATTCCTTGTGAACGATAAATTCAAATTTGCTCAATTGTGAATTTGTAATCCCCTTACTGCTAACTGTTGAGTTGTCGGTATACCACCTTTTGACAATGGAATTCTGCAGGGTACTTTGAGGGACCTTTCCAAGAGAAACCAGGAACAGTCTCTCGCAGCAGCTGAGCAGGTATGCTTTCATTTTACAATATTAGGCTGTTTTTTAATTATCTTGGCTTAGTTTTCTTCAATTTTCACTGCAAGACCGTGAGCGCATCCTTTTGCCCCCGTTTTGCAACTGATGACCAGGTTGATGAGGGTAATGATTCAGACTGTCAAACTGCCATCCTTTCACATAACAGTCTTGTTACTTTCTCTGATAATGATAATCCAGCTTTGATAGCTGACCGTTGAGTTTTCCAGTCACCGAAAATGCCCATGGTCTTTGACTGTGACATTAGTTGGTTTCTAGCGATTCCAATCCATTTAGCTTGAGAATATAATGTACAGTTGTGGCAATGCTCTCATCAATACAAGAGGTATTCTTTTATATGCTTGGTAATTTGGGTGAACTGTTCAGTTGTGTATGTATAACTATAACCTGGAACCTAAATGATGTCTTGGTAAAGTTCACTTGATTTTAAGTTTCCCCACAACTCAAATTGTAAGGTGTAAATAGAATTTTTGTGGATTTGCTACAATTAAGCCATTTAGCCAAACCAAAAGCAGTCTTGCTGGTCCTAAGTTAAAAAATCTAGATTTAGGTGCAGTCCTTTGATTAAACCGAAATTTTACTAGCAACAATGCCAGACTATATATAAGGCACTCCAAGCTAGTGAATATTTGCACGAGATTGCTTTGAGAGCTAGTGCGAAGAAGGAAATGCTAAAATAGAAATGGAAGCTTCAATGCAACGGCGATTGGTCTACTCCTTTAAGACGGGAGGAAAGTAGGGGTTAAAAAATCTAGATTTAGGTGCAGTCCATTGATTAAACCGAAATTTTACTAGCAACAATGGTCAGACTATATATAAGGCACTCCAATCTAGTGAATATTTGCACGTTTGAGAGCTAGTGCGAAGAAGGAAATGCTAAAATAGAAATGGAAGCTTCAATGCGACGGCGATTGGTCTGCTTTTTAAGACTGGAGGAGAGTCGGAGTTGAGCTCCACTGTTCACCTTGTAGTTGTAACGAGTCGTCCAAGTTCACAACTTCACACCTCTATTCCTGTCAGCCACTTCATTTGCGGTGGTAATTACAATAACTTAATCATACTTCATCTGCAGTAATTATATTAACTTGGCGCGCAAAGACTTTTCATGGTGGATCATGTCTTTTTGGTCTTCTTTATTATTATAATATCAAAATTTCTTTCCAAATATCAGCATTCAAAGTATTAGTGTTTTGACAAGCATTTATATTTTTTTATTTTGTTATTTTGGGAGGATAAAGAGAATAAAATTTTATTAATAAATAATGTCTATAAATCTTTTATTTTATAATATTGAATTTAATATGTTTTTAGTCCATTAAATTTAATGAATTTTCATTTTAGTTTCTAGTTTTTTTTTCTTGTTTACTTGAATATTTTATTATATTACCAGTTACCATATTAGTCATTTTATTTTTTTTATTTGAATGTCTCATTATGCAAAACACTATTGTGTTTGTTTATTTAGTGAGTTTTTCAATTTAATCTTTTCTTTCATTATTGTTCACATGAATATAAAGTTGTTTCTTAATCCCATGAAGTGCTAGAGAAATATTTTGAACGAATTTGGATTTCTTAATTTTTTTAAATTTTGTATTTGTTTATCTTTATTTATTTTGTAATATATATGTTTTATTTTTTCTCTTATTTATTTTTTTCCTTATTTTATGTCTACTTTTTTTTATTGCACACTTTAATTTTTTTTAAAAAAATTAAAAGATTCTTATCCATTTTGAACCAACGTGTAATATTATAATAAGAAGCCATGAGTTCTATTCTCGTTGTTATAGAAGATATTTTTTAGTGTTTGACTTAGAAAAATAAAATAAAATTAATAAAAATTATGCCTACTTAAATGGAAATATTTTTTATTTTGACATAGCAAAAGTTTTTTTTTGGGTAAATAAAAGTTATTTTTTATTATCTTTTAAATATGTTGCATAATCATATGGATATAAGATTATACTATTTTTTTGGTAGATAAGATTATATTATTTTATGGTAAAATAAATAATTTTTATTTGTATTATAAATTCTGTATATATATTGTCATGTTTTAATTTAAAATAACTTAATACCATTTTACTATGTTTTTTGATAGAAAATGTTTTTTTAAGAAAATATTTTTCTACAGAACAAACGTATCTTAATTACCTTTTGATTAAACTAGTTAGGAGAAAGTTGAAACAAACAGAAATGATTTGTATAATAAAATTCAAATGAATTAAAAATAAAAATGATGTTTAAAAATGAAAGTAGCACTATTTTATAGAAGACAAATATAATAATAATAATTTATAAAATGAACATAACAATTTTTTTATCCTTATGAAAATTGCATTATTAACTGGCATTGAGTATGTTTGGTCGTTGGGCTTTTGAAGAGGTTATCATTGAAAGCGACTCTTTCTATTATATCGTTGCTCAACTCACTTGGAACAAAGGCTCAGGGGAATCATCTTTCATCCCGCAGTCGAGCATAAAAATATCAGAGCTGGACTTTTTCTTTCTCTCATACGTATAGAAAAGGAAATATCATTGTAGATTAGTTGGCGAAAAGAGCCGTTGACAAGGATCAGGAGTTAGAATTCTCAGTTGCTTAGCAGTCTATGTTTGTAAGGATAGGGCAAGTTACAGTAGGTCCATAATAGATTTTGAGTAGTTTGTTTCCTTGTTGGTTTGGGCATTTTGTCCTATCATATATAAAAAAAATAAATAAATAAAATTAAAAAAATAAATAAAAAATTGATAACATTATCAGAAATTATAACATTCCGTATTTTTCCGTAAACATTCCAAAAGTTCGTGCTGGGATTATAATTTCCTGAGGCAGCACATCCAGAAACGATAACATTCCGTGAACGCACATTCCTGCGAGGCATTTCATCGAATCGCCTATTCCCACACATTTGTAGTACCTTGAGATCAAAGAACTGGTAACAACGATATCAGAGACACGCCCAATTCTTATACTCTTCCCATGAATCAGTTTCCTGAAACAAAATCCTCGAGCTCACCAGACAATTTTTAAACCGTTGCAGGCATATAATCATCCGGCAAGACATTAGTCCGACACATTTTGTGCAAATAATCGAAAGATTCACAGTACCCACGATTTTTCACATAACCATTTTAATCAGCGAGTTCAAAGATAGAAATTCTTGATCTCAACAGAGTCGAAAACAAGTCGTGACTCGGTTAAGACTGTACACAATAATGAATCGAGTGCCGTGAGAAAAGCGTTTTGCGCAAAACATGTGTAAGAATTTGAGCATTAGATTGCTGTGCAAGTTTCTGAGAACATAATCAGTCGAGAGCTGAAGGAAATCGAGAAGGTGGAGCGGTTTCGCACTTCAGGATGGCGGAAGAGGTTTGCTCAGAAGAGCTGTGTGTGGTTGAATTTGGATTTTTTAAAATGTAAGGTGTGGTTTGGAGAGAAAAATATAAATAAATAATTAATCATAAAAAATTAATAATTATGATTATTATTAAATATAAATAAATATATTATTATTTATAAATTTAAATAATCATAATTATTAATTTTTTATTAATAATCATTTATTTAGATTAAAATGCATTTTGCAATTCGACTTAGTTGAAGAGTCTTTAATGATTTGAATGGCAAATTAATAAAATATGTGAATTATTATAATTTAAAAATATAAAAGTGTTAATTGGTATAATTAAAAAGTTAAAATATAGCCAACATAGGTTAGCATAGTTGACAAAGAAGAACAAGCTTTGGCTTTGCTTGTCAATATTTGATTTCTCCTAGTTGATGTGAGGGTCAATGTTGATAAGCGATTTATAAGAACCCTACAAACATCCTTTGGACTTGGGGTTATGCTCTGACCTTGGTGGGAGATTGAAGGCAAACCCACCTAAATTTTTATTTACTAAAAAAAGTGCTAAAATATAAAATATTCTATTGCACTTTTATTTTAAAACAAAAAATCTCTATGTTTTTAAGTACAATAATTATCATACTTACGCTTTGAAATTAAGTTAACTCACCTATTTTGTTAGTTAACCATCCAAATACTTTATGGAGACATGTGACCTCTTACCCTCCTATTAAACTCAAACTCTCTTCACTGCAGAACAACCATTGATGCTGCCAATTCTGCCGCTAGCATAGCCATTCCTAAATACGAAAGAGGTCATATGTAAGACTATGCATTTACTTTGAAAATTTGAAAACCGTGGTTTCAACAAATTCTCATTATGACGTAATTTTTTTTTCTCAATTACTTGGAGAAAGGATTTTGGGTTTCTACCCAATTCAAAGCAAAACCTATGAAAGTGCCTATTCTTCAAAGCAGCTTTATTAGAAATGAATGTCAGTATCTTCCATATTCAACATAATAGCAGCACTTACCTTTTTTGTTTCTCAATGCTAAATGCTAAATGACTATTTTCTCAGCAGAAGAAACAAAGAAACAAAAACAAAATCTATCATAGAATGCAAATTCTCTAATGCTACTGAAAGTAAGATGAAATGTTTTCACTTCTACTCTTGACTTACCATTGAGAGAGTATAGCTCAATCCTTACTTAAGAAGTTAACAAAATGAATCGAGTAGCACATTTAAATCTAATACTATCTCATTTTTTCCCATTGAAGCCTCAAATCATGCACCCCAAACGTAATTAATTCTAAAAAAGATGAATGGATCAAGTTGTTTGTAGAGTGCAAGGTTGGTGAGGTAAAAATCTCGATTCTTAGCATTTGTTTGATGATTCTTTGTGTGTTTGCAAAAATACTTCAATTGTTTAAGTGAGTAGCAAAGCATTTGCCCTAGTAGAAGAAAAAGCCATTGATTGACTTCATTGTCTTCAAGATGATGGGCTTCACAATATTTTCCTAGTTGCTAGGGGTGGGCACTAGTTGGCTTAGTTTAGGTTGGGGGAAATTTTGCCCAAACCAAGACAAAGAGAGGAGGGGCCGATTTTGGCTGAGTAAAGCCATTTCAGAATGTGAGGTAACATCCTACCAATACCAGATTTAACAACAGAATAAGGATTACATGAAAATAAAAGGTAGGAGAAGAATATGAAGAAAAAAAGGGGAAAAAAGGAAAAGTACCAAACGATGAATCTTTAGATCAAGAGAGCTAGCCATTAGCATTTCAAAAAGTGATCAAGAGAGGCTAAGAACCAATGGCACAATGCAACCAAGATGAGATAAACAATCAAAGATGAAGATGAAGATGAAGTTGAAGTTGAGAGCAAGGGCTGCGAGAAGGAGAAAAAGAAGAGTTGCAAAGGGCTCAATTTAAAGCACTTGAGAGTTGAGAGTTGAGACTTGAGAGGATTTCTTTCTGAAATTTGAGAGCAAGGGCTAGAGAAAGTTGAGAGGCGCATCTCAGACTTGAAAGAGGAAGAGTTAGGAAGACTTTGGAGAGGGCGAGAGACTAGAGACATCTTTCCCTTACGGTGGAAAGGGAACGATGTAATTTCTTGTTAATGAAGTATAAAAAAATAAATAAATGTTTGGGACGGGTTCATATAGGTTGCTGCAGGTTCATAAACTGAAATCCAAACTTGCCCGTATGAACCCAAATGAAGTCATGTATAATGATTGTTAAAATCTTTGCTCGACCCAAACCGAACCAAATATCATTTTTTCTTAGTTTGGATCAAGCCCATTCAGGGTGGGCGGTGTTTTGCCCACCCCTCTTGGGCACAATGCCAACAAGTCCACAGATAAGGTTCATCCAAATAGCGGGAGCCCTATGAAGCATGGTGCTTTTGTGCTCTGCAATAAACTTCCAAACTTCATCAAATTTCTCTCTCAAATCAAATTCAATTTTGAATTTTTGCTCATGCCTCTTGTATTGCCAAAAGGTAAAAGCTTGCTTTTGCAAGAGATAGTTCAAATTATGGACCATGGCTTGATGAAGGCATCGATGGTTATTCTATAAGGAAAGAAGAGTATGTGAGTTTGGGGAGAGGGTAAGAGGTGACGTGCCTTCGTTAAGAATTTGGATGGTAAACAAATAAAACAGATAAATTACTTTGATTTTAAAGTGTTAGTATGTTAATTATTGTAATTAAAAGTGTATGAAATTTTTTGTTTTAAAGTAAAAGTGTAAGGGTATAATATATTTTAGCTTAATTAAAATTATATAAATTTTTGTGTAAGAGGGTGTAAATGCAAGAATATATTTTAATTTAAAAAATTTTATTAATAAAATGTTGGTTCAATAAAAATTGTATGTGTTAAAAAAAAGTTTGAACTCTTGTGTGCACGAGTTGCAAATAAGAATTAGTTTGCATGTAGTTAAATCTTAACATTGGGCACTTGTTACCGGTTTTGTGAAAAAGGAAATTATCATGGAACAACAACAAAGATGATTCATAAATCAAATTATTCAGCGCTTCACCCGATCGATCTATAAATGGTTAATTTCCAAAAATAACCAGACCAACCTGCGTCCCCAACATCAGTTACGTTGGCATTACTGCCACCATCATCATCAGCCGTTGGATCGTCTTTCTCCATAGTTGAGCGCTAGTATCAACGACTTTTCCACCGCACATCTCCTCCGTGAATCGTTGACCACGTGGGTCCCAATCCGGCACAACAAGTACTGTACACTCGCACACGGTGTAAATTTCTGTCCGAACGTGAAAACTGAAATTCACGACGCACACTGACGCCGTCACATTGTCTCTTTTCTCTTATTCATCTAAAAATAATCTATTAAAATGAAAACAGAAAATTTTACTGTTTCGAGTATATTCAAGGAAACACGACCGCACGCCCTGCAGATCTTAGCTTATTCGGGTTAAAATTTTCTCTTTCATCTCGTTCTTGAAGCTTCTTGGAGCTCGTAGATTGAATTTCACATATTGGATTAGGGTTTTTGAAAACAATTTTGTCATGGAAACGATGTTTGATCGATGGAACAGGTAACAAACTTAGAGGTTTGGTTCTGGTACAGTTGGTGCCGTGTGGGGATTTGAGGAAAATTGATGGCGGCCGTGAATCCGCAACTTTTGGTCTCGCGTTCGTTTGAGGACCATGTACGAGGCCCGATACCGATAGAGGATGACGACGGCGAGTGCGAGGATGGTGGTGGGAGTGGAGTTGGTAGTGGTGATGCTATGGACGAAGTGGAAGAGGCAAATGTTAATTCATTCAGCGTTGCAAACCATGGGGGAGTTGTCATGGCCTCCCGTACTAGTGAGCTCACCCTTTCTTTCGAGGGCGAGGTTTACGTGTTTCCTGCTGTGACACCTGATAAGGTAATGTTACATATTCTTTATTTTTTTTGGCTCTATGGAAACTTCTGTTAATTTTCTTGTTCAGCAATTTTTGTTACATGGTAATTGCTGTCCTTAGCTTGTCGTTTTGTTCCATTTTGACTGAATTTGGGCTTGGATTAGTACGTTCCATTTCTATAGGAATGGCGGATTATGAGAAAACTAAGAGTGTTTTACAAGACTGGAAATATAAGCACTGTACATCTACTGTTGAAAAATTTAAGCAGTGATCATGTGATGTTTGGAAAGACTTTCATTCTAAGTTCATATTACAGTATAAACCTGTTGTCTTCTAATTTAGTAAATGAGGCTGCACCAAAGGAAACTATTCTATCTTAATAATTTATATAAGAGTTGCTTGCTGAAGGCATTCGAAATAACATCCCATATACTTATTTCCCTTGGCCTTTTACACTTGAAATTCGATTTTAATTAGTTATTAACCTACGCCACTAACACTATTTAAGCATTGAAAAGTTTTCATTTCTAGGACTTAAGTTTCAAACAAACCCTAATTTTCATTGAAAGCCATAATTCTGAGTATATTTATTTTCTGGCTAGCGATAATATTTGTTATCTTACTTTTGGGGCATTAGCATTCATTTGTTATACCTGTGCCAAAATTTGTACCCAGGTAAGACAAGGACAATAAATTTTTACCTGCATGTTATACATTATATTCTGAATTAAAATAAATGACTTTTATCTCTTCTCTTTTGTTCAAAGCTTTATGTATCTGTTAATGTAGGGTAAGTAGTTCATAAATTTGTAATAAAGAATTCAGATTTTTTCTGCATTTTTAGATTGTTATCATTTTTTGGTTGACAGAAATTTCATAGACTTTTCTTTTCCCTGTACTGCTGAAGGTCAGATACGTTGAATTTAATGCTTTAATAATAGCCTAATATGTGTAATGATTGCATATTTGATTGCTTTATGAAACATGTTGGGAAGGTTCACAAGGTTAAAGGGAATGTCATTTGAACAGCTCTGGTGTTAGAAGTCATGTTAGAGCATGATTACTTGCTGAGTTAGTTTCGTAGTTGTAATTAGTCTCCGTACTTGCTGTGTTAGTTTTCTAGTTGTAATTAGTCTCCTTACTTGTTGGGTTAGTTTTCTAGTTGTAATTAGTCTCCTTGTTGTGATTGAGTTTGTTTCCCAGTTAGACATTAATATTTGGAGTACAAGTAGCTGAATCCTACTGTGATATTAGTTGTTCTAGTATAAATAAAGGTGCTGGGTGCCTAACTAATATCAAGTTAGAGTAATGCTTGTTCCGGTAATATTTATATTTCTCTCTCAGCTACTTTCCCTATCTAAAATTCACTTACATTTGGCATTAAGAATTAGATCCATTGTTTTTTTAGGTTAGGTTCCCTTATGGCTTTTGAAATTGAATAAAGCCTACACATTTGGTAATAGAGGTGGATATGCCTTTATAAAGTATTAGGGATCTAGATATAAAAATAAAGAAACACATGGTTCACTTTCATATCGCACGGTTTAGAATGCTTCATGGGCTTGCCTCTATGTAGAGCTTTTATCCAAAGTACTAATAAAAGAATTGGAGCCTTAGGCAATCAAATGAAATCTAATCGATAAATTAATTTGATCTATAAATGATATTGTCATGGTAAAGTTTGCAATACCAAATCATTGGGCATTTTTGGGAAGGGGGTCATACATGTCTACATCTTAAAATTGATTTTAAGAGAATGAAATATATATATATATATATATATATATATATGTATAAACGGTAGAATAACCATTTTAGTCTCAATTGGTGGCTATTATTGTAATTGTGTATATAATAGTTAGGTGTACTATTATGTTGTACTATGCTCTTAATTATTTGTGTATGTAAGAACTTTCACCCAATAGGGTTTTTCTTGCTCTTTTTCTCTTTGATTTCACATGGTACCAGAGATTGATTGATAAGACTAGAGTCCCATTGTGTTTCTAGCGGTGTCAAAACCCGATTTTCTCTCTCCTCCTGTACCTATTTGGGTTTGTTCACCCACTTCTGGGTGCTGTTTGCAAATTCCGACCACACCACTGTGTTCAAGGAGCTCTGATTGGCCTGACCCAAGAAGCCCATTGTTGGAAATTCCTTCATGCGCTACTTGTTCTCTTTGCCATTTTTGTGCTTTCCCAGCCTCTGATCTTGCAATTCCATTGGCTGTCTTGAGACACCGACTGCATCATCAGACACTGGCCAGCCTAACCCCAAAATCTCACTGTACACACTGCCGAAACTCCAGCAACTCTTTTACATTGTGCACATGCACTGTCGTGACTGTTTCGGCCACCATCTGCACCTTTTTGGGTCCTTTCTTACTCATTTTTCACTCAATTTGTGGATTTTGAGAGCTTCCTTCAATCTAAAACATGGCAAGCCACAGTCAATCTGTTTGTTTGGGCTTTAAATCGGGTATCTTCTCTCTAGTTGTCTCTCCATCTCTAGTTATTACTTGTAAGAAATTAATTGTTACTAGTAGTATAGCACTTTCAGATCAAGTTTGGCAACAAGCAATGGTTGATGAGATGACTTCTTTACATTCTAATAGTACTTGGGAATAGTTTTTTTACCTCTTGGAAAGTTTGCTATTGTTGGTGGGTTAATACTATGAAAATTGGCCTTGATGGGTAGGTTGATTGCTTTAAAGCTCGTTTAGTTGCAAAAGTCTGCACTTAGATCTTTAGTTTGGATTATGAAGGTGCTTTCTCTCTCGTGGCCAAGATCATCTCTCCGTTTGTTTGTTTTTGTTGCCACTATGCATCATTGCTCCCTATATCAATTAGAAATAAAAAATACCTTCTTTATTTGGTTGTTTATGTTGATGATATTGTCATTACCTAGAAATGATCAAGATGGTATTCTGCAATTAAAGACACATCTCTTAAACCATTTTTATACTAAAGATTTGGGCAAACTCAAGTATTTTTTTCAGCATTGAGGTAGTCAATCTAATAATGGTGTTATCATCTCCCAGAGGAAATATGCCTTGGATGAACTTGAAGAGACTGACACGTTGGATTGCAGACCTGTTAATACACCCATGGATCCACATGTTAAGCTTTTACTAGGACAGGGGGAGTTTTTGGTAGACCCTGGAAAATATAGAAGACTAGTTGAAAATCTAAACTATCTTACTATCACTTGGCCATATAATTCTTTTAATGTGAGTGTTGTTAGCCAGTTTCTACAATCTCCAAGTCATGGTCATTCGGATGTTGTGATTTGCATCCTTAGATATGTCAAAGGACCATCAAGTGTATCACCAAAAAAAAAAAAAGGACCATCAAGCCAAGGACCCTAGTATGAAGACAAGGGTCATACTTTGGTAATTGGGTATTCTAATGCATTTTGGGCAGGGTTTCCTTAGATAGACGCTCTATTTGAGGATATTGTTTTCTTATTAGTGGCAATTTGGTATCTTGGAGGATTAGGAGGTAAGATGTTGTTGCCGATTCAAGAGTAAAGGCCAAATATTGTGCTATGGTTTTGGCAACTTGTGAATTATATGTTTGAAACAGTTGCTTCAAGAGTTAAAGTTTGGGGAGGTGGTACAGATAGAGTTAAATTTGTGATGATCAAGCAGCATTGCATGTTGTCTCTAATCCATTTTTTTCATGAGAGGACCAAACACATTGAATTGATTGTCACTTTATATGGGGGGAAGATTTTGTCTTGATGCATTGCTACTTATTTTGTCAATTCAGTTGATCAATCGGCAGATGTCTTCACTAAGTCTTTTTGAGGTCCCTGCATTGGTTTCATTTATAGCAAGCGTGGTGCATATTGTCTATTTGCTCCAGCATGAGGGGGAATGTTGAAATTGTGTATATAGTAGTTAGGTGTGCTGACTATACTGCACTTGTACTACTCTCTTAACTCTCTGTATAGATGGGAGTCAGCCCTATAGGATAATAACTCATACTTTCACACAAAAAGGGCTTTTCTCTATGTTTCTCTAATTTCACAGGTATCAACTATTTATTAATTCCATGAAGAGTTAAAAAATGTTGTTTTACGCTGTTGCAAATGCCGCAGGGATTGTTTATTGAAAATAAAATGCAAGGAGTTACTTTTGAAAGGCCTATCATCACATGTAGTCAAACTGCAGTTACTCCTGAAGTGAACTTAAATGCTAGAGGCAAATGCTAGTCTAAAGATAGTACATTCTTTTACCTTTCATTTCCTTTTTTGGGTTCTAATATTGAAATTCTTTACCATATTATGGTATTGCTGTTCATCATTTACACTTTCGATGCACATAGTCCTACACTTCTAGTTAAATCTAAATCTGTGTATCAAGTAACCTGAGATTTGCTCCAATATGAGGGAGAATTTGGATAAAAATGATCTTACTTGTGACTTTCACTTGCTTAGTAATGTTAAGTTGGGTGAACGTGTGGATGGAGCAAATTTTGTATGAGTTAAGTGACGTATTTTTAAACACAAATGGACAATGTGTGCAAGCCTTTAACTGTTAAGTGGATTAAGTGTATTATACATTTTATTTCTTTTACTAATTCACCTTTTTATTGTGATTTTTTACCAATATCTAACAAACTTGCACTAAACTGATTTTGCAATTGTTGAACACTCACATTGTATTATAGGACCTAGAAATCAACAATATAGACTGATGGATAATTAGAATGAAACCTCTACTAAGAAAATTATATCACATTAAATATCTTGTTGCTGGTGCTTGCAGCTCACTTATGTTTCCTTCTTATTCTTCTTGCATCTTGCATCACTAGTATTTTACTGCATGGCTCTTGAATGGATGATGGTTGTTACTAAGGAATGCTTGGTGGTCAATTTTACAATGTAGGTGCAAGCAGTTTTACTGCTTTTGGGAGGACGCAATGTGCCAAATGGTGTCCCCACTGTTGAAGTACCGTTTGATCAAATTAATAGGGTAATGCATATATTGAATAAAAAAGAGCAATCTATGACTTGTATTGCATTTTTGTGCTTGGATTTATGTATTATTTGCTGTGATCTCTAGGGTATGGGTGATACACCAAAGCGTTCAAACCTTTCACGAAGAATAGCTTCCTTGGTTCGGTTTCGTGAAAAACGCAAGGAAAGATGTTTTGACAAGAAAATTAGGTACACCGTGAGAAAAGAGGTGGCACAAAGGTGAATTAAACTTTGACATTGCACCTTTTTGCCCCCAAAAAGTGATGGTTTATTTCTATTTCTTGAAATTGTCCATTGGAAAATTTCTTGGTTGCGACAGTTATGTTGTCACTTGTTGTTAATCTTTCATGCTTTTCAAAGTGGTAGGTATTTTCTAGTCATTTGTAAGTTTTATACCTAGGACACAATGTCATCTGTGCACTGGTTGAATCTCATTTGTGGTAGCCGGCATGTAACCTTTGAATTATGATTGAATAACATTATTCCTGTTGAAAGAAAAGAGATAATTGATTTGTGAAAAGGTGTACCCAATAGGGAGATCAACATATGTATTTATATTAGAGAAGTACTGCAACACAAGTTTAAGTATGATAGTACAAGAGCTCTAGTCCAGAGCCAAGCCCACTAGCTAGTCTTTTTATTCAACTAACTATTCGAACACTCCTCTTCAAACTAGAGTATATATATTAACCATGTCTAGCCTATTACAAACATCTCCGTTTCCCTGAAAGAGACATAGTAAAGATATCTGCAAGCTGATCCCCTATTCGGATATACTTGAGATTGATGACTTCTTCCAATTTCTGTCTAATAAAATGGTAATCCACCTTAACATGCTTTGTTCTTTCGTAAAAGATAGGGTTAGTGACAATATCAGTCGCTAATGATTAGATGCGGCCAGAGATATAAGTAACCAAACAGAAGTAATCTTAGCCACTGGTGAGAATGTCTCAGAGTAGTCAATGCTATATATTTAAGCATACCCCTTTTCAACAAGACAGGCCTTGAGCCAGGCAACAGATCCATCTGGATTTACTTTAACAGTGTAGACTTGCTTACACCCAATAGTGGACTTCCCAGGGGGTAATGGAACCACATCCTAAGTCTGGTTGTGGGTAAGGGCCATCATTTTCTCATTTATCGCATCCCATCAACCAGAATAAGCTAGTGCCTCTGCAAGAGACTTAGGAATAGTAATGGAATCCAAGGAAGCAATGAAAGATTGAGAAGAAGACGATAAAGAGGTATAAGACACAACAAAAGCAATAGGGTGAGAGGTGACATGATTACTTGGGAGAGTACAACTATGAATACCTTTACGATGAGCAATGGGAAAGATCAAATCATATGGCAGATTCTCAGACAAAGAAGCAGGTGAGAAAGAATCTAGAGCTAGTGTAGTGCTGGGGACTAGGTCAGGAGCTGGAGGTGCTGTAGTCTAGCGAGAATACACGTGTTTAAGGCAGGGACAAACATGGATGGCATGATCAAAACCAGAAGAGAGGGAGGACACCAAGAAAAATTTATCTACCATTCTATGTGACTCATTTGGAGGAGAAGAAAGACCAAAGAAGGACTGAAATTCAAAGAAAGTAACGTCAAAAGTCTGAAGAATAGTACTAATACCCTTTTTTATGATGAGGGTAACCAAAGATTTCACATTTTAACGATTGTAGATCAAGTTTAAACACTTGGGGACGACAATCCTGAGTAAAACAAGTGCAACCAAAGGCACGAGAAGGGGAAGGAAACAATGAGGACAAAGGAAACAAAAGGGAAAAATGAATTTTACCACCAAGAACAAAAGAAAGCATCCCATTAATGAGAAAGCGAGCTGTGAAAACAGCATCAACTCAGAATTGTTTCGGCACCTTCATTTCAAAGAGAAGGGCTCGAGAGACAACAGGGCAAGAGAATTGATGTACAATTCCCTATTGCAGTAAAAAGGATGAAAACTAGGTAGAAGGATATTTTGTAGCATTATCACTGTGTAGGCACTTAATTGGACATTAAATTGAGTCTTTTATTTCAGCATAAAAAGCACAAAATACAGAAAATAATTCATAACGTTTATTTGTAAAATAAAGCTAGGTAACCTTGGAAAAGTCATCCACAAATGTAACAAAATATTGGAAACCAAACTTAGAAACAACTGGGCAAGGGTCCCAAACATTAGAATGTGCTAATTCAAATGGGGATGAAACTCCCTTATTGACTCTAGAGACATAAGATCGACGATGCTGTTTAGCAAATTGACATGATTCACAAGGCAAACTAGATATAAACTGTAGACTAGAATACAGTTTCTTGAGAGACTCCAAAGAATGATTGCCAAGATGACAATGGAGTTGCAAAGGAGATAGGGCAACAGTTGCTACTGAGCGAGGAACTTGGTCACCAAGCCCATACAAACCACCAGACTTGTAGCTTCTATCAAAAATTTTTTTCGTTGAAAGATCCTGAAAAATACAATGATCCGGGAAGAAAACACCATAATTGTAAGTATAAGTGATTCGACTAACAGATAACAAATTAAATGGAAATTGAGAAAGACACAAGACACTAGACAAAGTAATATCAGGGGAAACAATAGCAGTGCCATTCCCAGTAACTAAAGTAGTAGACCCATTAACTAACTTGACACTAGAAGAGTGAGTAGATGACTGAAATGAGGACAAAGTACTTGTTTTGCATCATATGATCAGTAGCCCTGGAATCAATGACTCACTTAAACTTGGAATCAAAAAGACATGTCACAGAATTATTTACTTGAACTATGGTAGCGGTGGAGGTAAAAGACAAAGAGGCCTGAAACTGGCTATACCAAGCAAACTCATCATAAGTCATGGCAACCATCTGAGTGGTTCCAGACCCTTGTTCTGTAGTGGCAATATGTGCAGATTGAGACGGCTGAGTATATCTTCCTTGTAACTTAGGACAGTACCTTTTAAAGTACCCCATCTCATGGCAATAATGACATTCAATATGACTCAAGTTGGAACTACCACCATGTCCTCCAGACTTTCCTCATTCTCCCTTGGCTCACTACGTCCACTAGAATCTCGACTTCGACCTGTACCATCTTGCCCTCCCTGTGAAGTAAAGCTCATGAGAGCAGATGACTCAGGTGCGGATGGTTGAGCAAGTCTTTAGATACACGAAGAAGGCGAAAGTAAACCCCTTTCCCTATCAAAGAATCAAATCCTACTAGAATCTGTTGGCGAGCTGTACTTAACTCCAAAGGTAACATTGATAAGAAGCACAATGTCCGTAATTGCTAACGTTGTGCCTGCATGGCTGCCACATTATTGGAAATAGGCATGACATTCTTCCATTGTTCAAAGGTGCGATTAAACTCGGTAAATATTTGGGACAAAGATTTTCCTTTCCCATCTAGATGAAAGAGCTCTTGGCATAAGGTTATCTTTACTCGTGTAAATTTATTCCAAAAACTTCCACAACTCTTTCACCGTTCCACGATGGTTGGTAATGTCTTGAATCTTACTATTAAGGGTATTGAAAATAAGACCCAACAGCCGCTTGTCCTCCATTAGCCACCTCATTCTAGCAACACCTATTAGCGACAAATCGATGAGATGATCTTGCTTTCCAATCCCACCAAGAAAGATATCAATGACTTTCTTTCAGGGGAGATATTATCTCCTATCATTATCTAACTTCTGATCAATAATCTTGACTACAGTAGGAATGATCTTAGAGAAAAAGTTCTCAACACTATTTTTATTTTTCTTATCCACATTATCAGAATTTTTCAAAATTTCAGTAATTGGAGAGGTATGGGTTTCTTCTTTAGCCATTTATAAAGCCACAATTCTAATACAAGAAACACCGGTCAGTGAGAAAACTCAAAAACAAAAAAAAAAATTTAAACGATCTCGCCACACTGTTAGCCGCAACACACAAATAGCAACTCTAAATTCGCAGCCTAGCCTTCGGACAACACCAAATCACAACAAAATGACACAAAGGGCACCAAATCACCTCAAACGACACCTAAGGCGTGCCAAACAACCCAAATTGCACTCTAAAACAGCCCAAATTGTGTCAGACCACCAAAAACGACCAAAATCACATCGTTTCACTTTGTACCGCCATTATTGTTGCTGGCCAACCTCAGATGCCATCAACCCACCGCCAGCCAGCCATCTCGTGGTTGGTTGCACCTCCCATGCCTTCGATTGAGCTCCTTTGCTCCTTTTAGAGGTGCGAAATCGCGCCTGGTACTGTGCGTGACCTCTGGGTCGTGAAATCTCCAAAGATTTCTACTCATCTGTGGCTGTTTTCAGCCACCCAAGGGAAGGGAGCTTGGTTTTGATGAAGGTTTGATCAGAAGCAAGTGTTTTTGGTTTGAAATTTGGGGTTAGGGTTAGGGGATTTGAATTTGGGGCTAGGGAATTTGGGAATTCGGGTTTCAGAATTTTGAAATTGGGGATTTTCAAAAATTGAGGGTAGGGTTAGGCTTTGATACCATATTGAAAGAGAAGAGATAATTAATTTGTGAAAAGTTGTACTCAATAGGGTGAACAGTGTATGTATTTATATTAGAGAAGAAGTACTATAGCACAAGTTAACGACAATACAAGAGCTTTAGTCTAGGGCCAAGTTCACTAGCAAGGCTCATTATTCAACTAACTATTCTAACAATTCTTGAGAAAACTGTTAGCTTTTTTATTTTGTTTTAAAACTTTTTAAGGAGAGATAGTAAAGAAAAGAACACAAGGGAATTAAACATTTGCACAATAGAACTTCCAAACTTCTTCACAAATATGTCATAGAAATTCCTTTGGGGGAAAACCATTTGCTTTAACCTTTGAGGAGGCCAAGAATAAACTATCGTCTTGAGGGAGATGAAAAGGCTGAACTTACTGTTTCGAAGCATTGGCATTATGTTCATTTATAATAGCCATAAAACAATTATGTGCACTTGAATCCTTCATTTCCTTACACTTTCCAAAACCATGAAATTAAGTGGCAAGAAAGTTTTTTGGACTAGTAGAGCTGATTTAATGCTTTTCTAGCAAGACTCTTGCCATAGACCATCCATGCCCTATCATAGTGTAAAAGCAAGTGGCTGATTGTGTCTAAACTCCAATAATTACAATTCAAAAGATCTACAATAATGAATTATTGGAATCCAAAAGGTGTTAATCCATTTCCTTTTCATGGGCTAGAGTTTTGTTCTCATGATTTGGCATAGTCTTTGTTAGAAGAGGTTAGTGAGCGAAAATGGTATGGTTATTAGTAATGGTCATTAGCTAACTATTTTGGTTCATTTATGTTGTACAAGTTTGATATATAGCTTGTATCCAACCATTGAGAAATGTGAAGTATTATCATTTTGTAATTTTCACTCTCTCTCTAAATCCTTCTCTTTCTCTCTCTAGGATTTTAGATGGATTAGAGCCAATAAACCCCAAATAATTGAGATCCTAAGCCCTAATTTAGAAACCCTAATCCCCAAATTTCACTTTGCTGATTGGACCCTAAGGACCGTTCGGTCTTCCCTTTGGTGACTAGGAGAGTCACCGTCTTCTATGGAGCTTGAGCTGTGACCTGGAGTGTTGCATTAGGACAGATTGCAACCTGCTTCTCGTGATGGAGGTGAGGTCAACCCTTTCTTAGACAATTTTAGGAGGAAAATTGCGATTGTTGGTGCGGTTTTAGGAGACGAAGTCACGAACTTTGGTGCGACTGAGAGGGGCGCTTTGTTTCCAACATAGGATTTGTGATTTAGGTGCTATTTGAAGATTGGAGGTGTGATTTGACTTGGTATAGTGGATTTTGGTTGCGATTTAGAGCTTGGAGATGCAATTTGGGTGTAGTTCGAAGTTGGGATTGAGATTGGGCACGATTTGATGTGACTAGGTGTGATTTGGTTGCCATTTTACTCGAATTTGGTATGGGTATCTACAATCTTGAGAGATTTTAGTGGAATAGAACGTATTCTCCATTGGGCAGCTTGAAAATTGGTGAAAAAAAAAGTTTGAATGTAAAATTGATTTATTTACATTGGGCAAGTTAAAATATATAGATTCGAGTGTTTTCTGGAGTTGTGTAATTCGAGATTAGGTTGGATTGTGCACTGTTGGTTTACATTAGTGGTTGGAAGCCAGTGTTGAACTAGGTTGTAGGTATTCTAGTGTGGTAAGTTGGTGTTCTTGTCATGATAGATTGTGTCTTTCTCATGGGCCTCAAGTTCATCTTGTTAGAGCATCTTTTGTGTTTGGGCAAACTTGAATTCTTGGATTGAGGGCAATTTAGTTGCATTTGTTTGATGTGTGTGTGGATATTTTCTTGACCCTTGGGTACCGATATTGGATTGTGTGATGGCTTGGGGTGCATTTCTCTAAGTCTAGTATAGACTGTTGGGTTGGTTACTTCTCTTTGTTTGGAGAGCTAGATTGAGGTGAACAGTTTTCTTTGTGTAATTTCTCCAATTAAGAAGGGAAACTGGGAAGAAAATTGTATCAATGATTACGGAGAAATTTAATAGATACAATCAGTTTCTAGCATCACAAGATATTGAAAAATCTTCTCGACTCTCCCTTGCCAAATCAGAGAGTTCAATGGCTTGCCTCACATCCACCACACACAATTGGGTCATTGACTCAGGTGGCACAAATCATATGATAAGTAATATAGATATTCTCACATCATTTCATCCATCTTTGAAATTGTCTAGTGTTACCTTGGCAAATGGCTCAACTATTTCGGTTATAGAAAGTGGTACAACACTCTCTTCACCTACCTTACCATTGTCTTCTGTATTGTGTCTCCCTTAATTCCCATTTAATTTATTGTCTGTTAGTAAAATCATGCAGTCTCTTAATTGTAATGTTCACTTCTTTCCTGGATACTGTTGTTTTCAGGATCTTAGGATGAAAAAGATTATTGGTAACGTTTGTGAGTCCAATGGCCTATACATTTTGGAGGACAATCCTACACCTCAATTTTTTGCTTGCTCAAGTGGAATTTGTCCAATAGAAGTCCATTGTTGCTTAGGACATCCATCTTTAGATACCCTTAAGAAGTTGTGTCTTGACTTCCATTCAATATTTGTGTTAAATTGTGAGGGCTGTCAGTTGGCTAAGCATCATAGAGAGACCTATTATCCAAGAATAGATAAGTGGGCTGCATCTCCTTTTGAATTAGTCCATTTTGATGTGTGGGGGCTTTGTTCTGTTAAGTCCAAATCAGAGTTTAGGTATTTTGTAACCTTCGTAGATGACTTTTCTCTTGTTACTTGACTTTATCTTATGAAAAATCGTTTGGAGTTATTTTCAGTTTTTCGTACTTTCCGTGTTGAGATCCAAACCCAATTTATGGTAGAAAAAGGCATCATACACTAGTCTTCTTGTATTGCCACTCCTCAACAGAATGGGTTGGTTGAGAGAAAGAATAGACACTTGATGGAGGTCCTTCGTGCTCTTTTGTTTCAAATGAGTGTACTTAAATGTTTTTGGGTTGATGCAGTTTCAACAACATGCTATCTTATAAATCGTATGCCCTCCTTGGTTCTGAAAGGACAAATATCTTACTACGTGTTATTTCCTTCTATGTCATTGTTTCTCTTAGCCCTTAGAATCTTTGGTTGTAGATGCTTTGTCCAAAATGTTCGCCCCTTAGTTTCAAAATTGGATCCTTGTTCTCTAAAGTTTGTCTTCTTGGGGGATCCTTGTAATAAAAAAGGTTATCGTGGTTGTTGACATGCGACGTGGAGCGGCGATCCCGAGGTGATAATAAAAATGCAGAATTTTTGGAAAGCATATTATTTTTGGAAAAAATAAGAGAAAAATAGAATCGTCACCGACTTAAATTGAAATGGTGAAGTCGGATACCGATGAGTTTGGTATGCGTTATAGAAAATGGATTCGGAGGTTAGTTACATGTAGAGAAGGTATTAGCACCCTTACAACACTCTTTCGGTACCACGTTGGCGTTTGCTACTTTTGATTTCAAGACTATGCTTTGTCTCTTGTTAAATAAATTTATTTTTTGCATGTGATCGTGATTTGGGATTATTTTTAAATGCCTCAATGGAGTTATGCCAGTTGACTGGCTAAACTTATGATGTAATTTTCCTCAAGATAGTTATATAGCGGCCAGTTAACTGATAACCATATTTATCCATTGTCAGGAGTTTCTTTTTAATACATCGATAGAACCATATCAGTTGATTAACTAGGTTCATAACATTTCCCTCATGATAGTTCAACAGCGACCAGTTGATTGGCAACTATATTTATCCCTTGTTGGGAGTTTCTTTCTAATGCATTGATAGAACTGTGTTAGTTGACTGACTAGGTTCATAACATGATTTCCCTCAAGATAGTTTAACAGTGGCCAGTTGACTGTCAACTATATTTATCCATCGTTGGGAGTTTCTTTCTAATGGATCAATAGAACCATGTCAGTTGACTGACTAGGTCCGTAGCATGATTTCCCTCAGGATAGTTCAATAGCGGCCAGTTGACTGGCAATTACCATCATTGGGAGTTTCTTTCTAACCAAGGTAGTGGATCAAAATAGTTGAAAAAATTACAATCAAATAAAACATTTTAAAATGGTTGAAGCGAAACTACAACCATTTTTTACAGCTCCGGAATAATCAATACTTCAATACTTGTAGAAAAAGTACAAGCAAAGTCATAATAGGATGCAATTATTCAACAAAACAAGATTTCCAACAATGGGAGAACATAAAGAAATAGGTGAAACCTGTGTTTAGAGTGCTTGAATGGCCAAACAAGAACCTGAAATATAATCTTCAAGATATGAACGAGGATGACTTCCAAAGGCAAAGATAAACTTCTCAAGACTAGTGTGATGAGCTTGTTAAAGGGAAATTAGGAGAATCAAGGGGATTTAAATTTTTTCTCTCTAACCCCTTTCCTTACTCCTATCTTTCACTTTTTGCTCTCTTCTTCTCCTCTTCCTTCCTCTCTTTCTCCTCTTGCTCTCTTCTTCTCTTCTTCCTCTCTTTCTCCTCTTGCTCTCTAGGTGTCTTGGTGCCTTCCTTAGGCCTCCTTTTATAGCCTTTCCTCATGCACCTAACTGGCTCATGCATGCACCTACCTTTCTCATGCATCTACCCTCTTTCATGCATGCACCAACCTTCTCTCATGCACCTATCTCCTCTTTATGCATTTATCTTTTTCATGCATCTATCCTTTTCATGCATCTACCTTTCTCATACATTTATCCTCTCTCATGCATGCACCTATCTTTCTCATACATCTACCCTCTCTCATGCATGCACCTATCTTTCTCATACATCTACCCTCTCTCATGCATGCATCTACCTTTCTCATACATCTACTTTTCTCACACATGCATGCATTTACCTTTCCTACATGGCTTTCCATTTTTACTTTTTTTACTTTTTGACTCTTTTTTTTAATTTTCAATTTTTTTCTTTTTCTTTTTTAAATATTATTATTCACATATAGGACTTCAAAAATACCTTTTAATTTTTATTTTTATTCAATTAATTTTTAGAAAATGCTCACATAGGGTAATTTCAGAATTCATAAATGAGTCAATTTTAATTTTTTAGGGTCCGGACAAAATTAGGTGTCTACAGTGGTTATTCTTTTGATTTGCGAAGGTATCTAGTCTTAGTAGATGTCACATTCTTTGAGTCTACTCCATTCTTTTCTGGTCCCTCTTTCTCTGCTACACCTCCCACAAGTATCAGTGATGAGTCTGATGACAAGTTCTTTGTTTGTAGAATTCAAGAGCATTCACCTGTTATGGAATAGTGTTGAACCATCCTCTTCCTTTCCTTCCACAAGCTCACCTCCCCTTTCTTCTGAGCCATCATCTTGGCTTAGTCCATTACCTCCATTTTAGTATACCTATTCTTGGATAAAAAGACTTGTGGATAGTACATCATCTCGTCTAGAAGATAGAGCTATGGATTCACCACCTGCACCAACTTCATCATCCTTAGATCCTCAACACTCAGATCTTTCTCTTGACCTCCCCATCCATTTCTCGGCTTAAAGCCCGTCTAGTAGCCAAAGGTTATGTCCAAATATATGGTATTGACTATTCAAAAACATTTTCGCCAGTGGCCAAGATGACCTCTGTTAGACGTTTGTCTCATGTCTCTAGCAGCCTCAGATAATTGGCCCTTGCATCAATTGGATGTGAAGAATGCTTTCTTGCATGGGAACTTACAAAAAGAGGTATATATGGAGTAACCATTAGGGTTTAGTGCTCAGGGTGAAATTGGGAAGGTATGCAACCCTCAAAAGTCTTTGTATGGCTTGAGGCTATCTCTATAGGCATGGTTTGAAAGGTAGCCAGGCTGTCTTACAATTTGGTCTTAAACGGAGCAACTATGATCATTATGTCTTTTATCAGCACTCCAGTATTGGATCCTCTTAGTTGTATTTGTAGATGACATTGTGATTACAGGAAATAATGCAGTTGATATTAGTACTCTCAAATCATTTTTTCAATCCCAGTTTCAAATTGAAATATCTAACAATAACTAGACCAAACATTGCATTCTCAGTAGGTGTCATAAGTCAATTTATGTCCTCGCCATGTACATCTCACTAGAATGTAGTTTTACATGTTATAAGATATTTGAAAGGATCTCTAGGCTGAGGTGTACTTTACAGTGAGCATGGACATTGTGAAATAAAGGGATTCATTGGTGCAGATTGGGCTGGCTCTCTAAATTATAGAAGACAAGGTTGATAATATTTGTGACAAGCTGGGTTGATTATATTTATAACAAGTTAGATCATAGATATTGATCATTCCCAACTTGTTACAAATATAATCAACCCTGTCTTTGCCCAAAGTCTTAGTGAACATGTCTGCAAGTTGATCTCCAAGCCTCACATGCCTTGTAGAGATAACCCCATGTTAAAGTTTTTCTCGAACAAAGTGATAGTCAGCGTCAATATGTTTTGTTCTTTCATGGAACACTGTATTGGAGGCAATGTGAAGGGAAACTTGGTTATCACACCATAGTTTCAGGGGTTGTGTGCCTTTGGATCCTATTTCATCAAGGAGATGTCGCAACCACATAAGTTCACAAGTGGTATGTGCTATAGCTCGACACTTTGATTCAGCACTTGACCTAGCCACTACAGTTTGTTTCTTACTTTTTCAGGATACTAGATTCCCTTTAACAAATACACAATATCTTGTTGTGGATCTTCTATCATTTGGAGAGCTAGCCCAATTTGCATTAGTGAATTCCTCTATTTCATGATGTCCATTATCACTGTAAAGTACACCTTGGCTCGGAGATCCTTTCAAATATCTTACAACATGTAAAATTGCATCCTAGTGAGATGTACATGGAGAGTATATAATTGAACTTACCACACTCATTGAGAATGCAATGTCTAGTCTTGTTACTATTAGATAGTTCAGTTTCCTAACCAGTCTGGTATTTTCCAAGATCTGGAAAATTTTCTCCATCATCTGCCATCAACTTCACATTGGGGGCCATTGGTGCGTCATATGGTTTTGCCCCTAACAAGCCAATTTCCTTTAACATATCCAGGACATATTTCCTTTAACAATACCTAGAAAATATTTCAAATTACCCAAATCCTTTGTTTGAAACTAGGAGTGAAGGAATGATTTGAGAGTACTAATGCCAAATGCATTATTCCTTGTAATCACAATGTCATTTACAAATACTACTAAGAGGATACATCTAGTATTGGAGTGCTGATAAAAAACAAAGTGATCATAGTTGCCCTATTTAAAACCAAATTTTAAGACAATTGGGCTAAACCTTCCAAACCACTCCTAGCTTGAGGGAGAGTGTTAGAAGAGTTTAGTAAGCGAAAATGGTATTGGTGATTAGTATTGGTCATTAGCTTGACTTTTAGATGACCAAGTTTGAAATATAGCTTGTATCCAACCATTGAGAAATGTGAAGTATTATCATTTTGTAATTTTCACTCTCTCTCTAAATCCTTGTCTCTCTCTCTCTCTCTCTAGGATTTTACAGTCTTCAATTGTTTATGAAACCTTAAACACTGAAACTTCTTGATAAAAAGTATTTTTGAGACCTAGTTGTATAGTTGATATAAACTAAATGTTTTTAGGTTTTCATCTTGGAAGAAAATCTTAGTTTATATTAATTGTAAATTTTTTTTCATCAGGAGGCTTTTATCATGAAAAGAAGTTTTAAATTCTGGTCTGATTGATTTTGATGTTATATTGAACTACTTTTACTGAATATATCTGACACCTCAGAGTTATATTTCACGAATGAATCTCAACAACTAGCATGGGAGGGATGTCATTCATGGCTGTGAACTATTGAGTGTCATGTTAAAGGACTAATCTTCTGAAAAGCTTAAGCTGTTAAGTGTAAATTCAAGAATAGGTTTTGTCTGTAACAGCTGTTGATACTGTTATTGACTCTTCATGATATTTGTTTCATTTCAATTTCTTAAAGTTTGATGTGTTCTTTTATATTATAAAGGTGGTTTTAGTACTAATGATGTTTGAATTTCTCTTTCTTTTTGCTAGGATGCATCGTAAGAATGGACAATTTGCATCCTCAAAAGAAAGTCCAGGTTCAACTAATTGGGATTCTGCAGAAAGTTGTCATCAAGATGTCATCCTAATGTAGCATTGTCCTTCATGTTTCATAGCAAGGATCTTTTTCATTGTCTTTTTTTCCCCAATTGTTTTTAATGTTCTTACCTATTTTTCTCATGCCTTGCAGACGCAGATGTCATCATTGTGGTGTCAGTGAAAATAATACTCCTGTAATGCGTCGAGGACCAGCTGGACCAAGGACTCTATGTAATGCCTGCGGCCTTATGTGGGCAAATAAGGTTTATTGTTATGTAATAAATGAGGTGTTTTATGAAATGCATGTTCTGAGTGAGGTTGATTGCTATGTAATATGTTTCTTTTATCCAATGAAAATAAAATAACGTGAGGTTTCTAGTGAAATGCTTGGTATTAATTAGAACCACTTTACTATTTTAAGTTAAAATTATTGAAATTTGAGGGGCAGTATGTTTTCTTTTATAAAATCCTGTCCTTTTGATTAGTGGCAACCGTTTTTAATGGTTTTCATAATTGGTTTATTCTTTTGTGGATTAGGATATTTTTATGTCTATCATGTACGTTTATCTTAAAGAGCTTTAACTCAAAGTGGGCTTTTCTCATCCATAAAGATGTATCTTTTTCTTTTTGCGATCTATGATCTGTTCATGTAACAATACTTATTTTATTCAAGATCCTAAGCACAATTAACTTTTGAGTATGTTGTACCAATAACCAGACAATTAGCAAAGTATGACTTGCATCTTTGTCCAACATTAAAGCATTAACGGAAAATTATTACTGATTCTGATGGGGACTTTTTGTGAATTATATATTTTTTTCTTTAAGCTTTGTACCCTTTTTTCTTATCCTTATTCTTTAAAAGAAAATACAGGCCAAGAGGAGGTTGTATATATACATTTTTATTAAAATTTGCATGGCCTAAGCTTGGGTGTTAACGATAAGAGGTTTACTGTCTTTCTCTGTGTGCTTAATATTAATTCACATTGGCTGGACATGTACTTGTCTGTATGGTAAAATATGACATGTCTTGGTTCTTCCCACCTTCCGTCGGGACTCATCTGGCTGTTTGACATTGTTGCTAATCAGTAAAGTTAACACTGGCACAGTACTTAGCTTCTTTTTCCATATTTGTGCTAGCCATTATCATCTGCTGTCACTGATCACAGCTTATTGTTTGTGATTAGTATTGTGGACCTGAATTGATAGGACTTCAGTGGATTTATAGTAACTGTTTTCTAAAAATTTTTGTTTCATTTTTCTTAAAATATCAGTACTTACTGTTAACACTGTAAAGTTAGATGTTGTGTTCTGACTGTATGTTATGTTCGTAAAAATATGCACGGTTTTTTACCTTGCACACCAGTTGAGTTTGTCGCAGTATCGGTCTTTTGAATTGGTGTTCATTCTTGATTCTTGCAGGGTACACTCAGAGATCTCAGTAAGGGAGGAAGAACTCTTTCTGTTGAGCAAAGTGAACCGGTATGTAAAATGAGCTGCTTAATGTTTGCCAGTGTACGTTACCTGTTTGGAAACCTATAGTATATGCTTAGCTGGATCAGATTTGCATGGTCTTTTAATTTTGACATTTGAATTTTATGGCTACAATGATGGATTTATTTTAGGATTAAAGTCTTGGTTGGGCAATGTTGTAGTTAGGTTATTGTTGTTCTAGTTCACTCTGGTTTGTAAATTAATTGAAAAATCTTGTGAAATTAACCAATTAAAGTAATTTGACTTGTAGTTTGATGACAAATATACTTGTATGTAGAGAAGAGATGTTATAACTTGGTTTTTAATTTAGAGATGTTGGCAAGCGTTGTATTTGGTCAGACTAGTTCAAGAAGACTCAACATGGATCTTCTATGGATGGGAACTGATTGGAACTGATTTTGACATACTTGAAAATGTGAAACGAATCAATTTGAGTTTACCAAACAACTTCAGTTTCAAAAGGACATTTTTATTAATTTTTTAATAAAAAAATTTATAAGAGTACAGTACAAAAGGGGAGAATGAAAAATGGATGCCTTTTGTAACTACTCAGTATAATATCGAGTTTCACAAATTGCCTCCGGGGAAATTGAAAAGGATAATGGTTAGAATGGTGGATTATTATCTTTAGGAGGCAACCTGTCAATTTAAGAATTTGAATGACTTAAATTAATGATTTGGATTTTTTTGTTTCAACTAATACATAACATACTGGTATATGTAATTGACAGCTAATTAACTCATCAAATGGATAAAATTGGTTAACACGGCGGTAGCTATCCAGATAAGAAGTAAAAGGTATGATAAATTTCTTTTGGTCTTGAAGCTGTTTCAGGTCTTCCAGGGGTGGAATCTAGGTTCTATCTTAAAATTGCAGTGATCGGTTATTGAATATAGTCCTCATATAACTGGAAGAAAGGGGATTCTATTTTTATGTACGATATTGGACCAAAGAGAGAGCCTGCAGGAGTCATTTGAGATGGTTTCTTGTATTGCTTAAGGTTGTCTTTAGGTTTCCAAAGTTGTGGTCTTCAAGTAATTGTAAAGAATTAATTTGGAATTAATTTTGGGATCAGAAGATGGTAAGGATCTGAACTTCGGTGAACCTGCTGAAATATTTGAGCTGCTGGATAACTAGAGATTTTGGTGGGCAAAGGTTTAAGAGTCATGAGGCAAACTGTAGGAAAATTTAGGAATTTTTGACTTCTCATGTCTGAGAGTATGGGCAAAATTAAGGGCTGTAAGATAGTAAAACAAGAGAGTAGGAAATAGGGCTGTAAACACTACTACTGAGAACAAGCCCATTATTTGCTTGTGAATGGTACCTGTGTGAACATTAGTAAGAATTGAGAAAGGAGAGCATAGGGAATTGGCTCATAAACCTTCAACCGCCCGATTCTCACCGAGTATGGCTCTGTTTTTGAAAATAAGTAGGGTAAGATAATGGGATATGGGAAAATATTTCTCTTAAAAAAAGAAGAAATTAATATAGATGAAAGCAAAGCTTCCTGTTCCTTAGTAGACTAGTATTTTAAATTTGAGATGTGGGATAAGAGTCAACTTAAACTACAGATCATATAGGTTTTGCCCATATTCTAGGTAGACGCAATATAAAAACCAAAGGGACAATGATACTGAATTCAGCAAGGATGAAAGAACGGAAATAAATACTTGAGTAATAAGTAATAAACTATTGGTCCGTAATTTTCTGAGTACTCTGATTGGGCTTTTTAATGCTGAAGATGGAGAAATTTTGTCTCCTGTAAGTCTTCATGGTACACGTTATATCCTCTTGGATAAATGGTGGTGTTTTTGTCATGTTCCAAAAATGTCTGAGTGATTTACTATCAACTTAGTGGAATTTGCAGGAGACTCCTCTTGATGTCAAGCCTATTATGATTCTGGAAGGAGAATTGCCTGGCATACAGGATGAGCAAGTAGAACTCTTTTACACAAAGTGCAATTCATTCTCGGCAGTCCAAAAGTTGTTCCAATATCGTAAAACCTATTTGGTGTATGCAGGGAATGTCTGAAAATCCTTCCAAGGCTGTCGCTGAAGGATCTCTTAATCATGCTGTTGACCCAGTTGATGAGGTAGGGTTTTTCTTTTTAATTAAAGATTATAGCTTAGCATCTTGCAATGTTATGGCAAATATAATGGATATTGGTTATTTTTTTGTTGTCCAGGAATTGCCTGAATCTGCTAAACACTTGACAAACAGTCTGCCATTGGGCATCGTTAATTCTTCAGCAAATGATGAGCAGGTATTACTATTTGAGTAGTTTGTTATATTTGAGTGATGCTACCTACAGAACTCTTGCATTGCACTGCTAGTAGTGTGTTAAAATAGTCTGACTTAAACATTTTTTGTTCTTGTTAAAACATAAATGGGGCTGCTTTTACAGTTGTTGCATAGTTGCGAGTGTAAGAGTTGTGCAGGTAGTATTATACGTTCTTAGAAGCATTTGTGGATCATTTGGATTTTCTGAGCTCTTATATGAGGTTAATTTTGATCCATAGGAACCTCTGGCTGAACTTTCTAATGCTTCAGATACGGATATTGACATTCCTGGAAACTTTGATTAGAAGGTACTAAGTGCTTCATGGAGTTACATATACTAGTTCGTCTGTAGTATATTCTTCTGTGTACTAATGAGATGCAGGTCTAGAGGCAGTGATGCATATACTGAGAGACAATTTAGGAAGGTATGGGTTGATATATGACTCAATGTAATAGTCACAAACCAAATGATGATTACCAAAGTCTGGAGAAGTTTACTGTTCCAGCCGACATTAAGTTGTCTATGATATTGATGTTGGTATAAATGCAAAATCGTTGTTTGTATAAAAGTTGTCAGATGATCTCCTTGAATGGTTTCACCATGGTTCTTCGATTATAGTTTGCTTAATGAAAGCATTTACAACTCTTATTATAGAGATAATCTTCAGCAGTATACTGCGTGTCAGGGACAGACCATGCTTGGAGCTAATTTGGTTATTGGATTTGACTGTGTACTAATTCTGACATGTGATGAGCATAGGCGTCTGTTTTGGGTTCGAGAATACTTGAATGCGTTCCCATACCAATCTTCTGTACATAATCATGTAAACAAGATTAGTTTGTGATCTCTTATGTTCTCTTTTAAGTTTTTTGTGCTTCAAATTACATGATATATTTGGTATCCCACCCCCCGCGCGGCCGTATGCGCCTGTCAGCCACAAGATAAAACGATGCTTATCGTTACTCTTGTTGATAATTCGCAGAATACCCTTATGCATTCTGACCATTACATACAATGCAAGTTTAATGTGTTCATGAATTTCTCGAGTGTTTGCGGAAAGAGAAATTGTTGTCTCTGGCTGACGCGAAAAGAAGCTGCGTGTAAGACGGCAGGAGAGATAGTTTGGTCTATTTTTGTTTTTTCGCTACAAACATTTGGTCTATTTAGATATAGGTCAATTTCCCTACGCAGGCCCTCCCAAAACCAGAAGCAATCTAGGTGTATGGTGTTCGTTCCGAAATGCAGTGTTAGGAGTCTACTTGTCTTCAGTTGGCTGCCAAATTGGTACTACTTATGCTCGCCGGCCCTGTTATGCCGCGTGACTTGTGACACCTAACCATGGACTTGCGACGTGCGAGGGAATAGAAGAAAATTTTCGACAGTATTTATAAAGCACTGTATGATAGATAATTAGTAATAATTTAAGTTGTTAGAAAAGATCTAATAAGTGTAGGATTTGTAGTAATCAATTTATTAATTTTTCATCAGTTATCACGCTCATATTTTACTTTATAAAACCAAATTGAAAGAAAATTATTACTAGAGTCACGTTTTATTTCTGATATTTTCTTATCAACTTTTAAAAAAATAAATTCATACATTTCACAATCTGAATTATTAAATTAATCACACACATAGCGGAGTGAATGGCTTGCAATTTAACCTGATAAATTCTCTGATAAATGAAAAAGGTCTCTTCCCACTGCTAGTTTGTCAGTAACGTACCCACCAAGTAGAAGGCGACCCGTAGTTGAACACCACAGCTTAACAAAAGAATATTACTTATTAGGGGTGGACATAACCCAGCAGCCTGCCCAACATACCCGATCGAAAATTGCACAAACAAGCGGTACAGTTGGGTTGGTTTAGCGGGTCGTGTTTAAATGGGTTAGATCAAAGGATTTATGCAGAGTAGAATTAATCGATTTGGTTTGGGCATTTCTCACGTATGAACCCGAACCTGACAGGGAAGCGTAAACCTCTTCGGTTCTGCACCAATCACCCCCCTCCAATTTCTCCGTCTAAAGTTCCCAATCAATGGCCACAATCGGACCATCAGTCCCAAACCCTTCTCTTCTTCATCCTCCTCACAGCAGCGCCCTCACCATCTCAGTCCTTTGCTTACTTCCAATACCGTCACCACCAACTTTAGCAGCTCCATTACAGGGCTAAATAAAGATCTTCTCATCCCCTGCTGTCCATAACAAAAAATTACACGAACAGGGTAAATAATCATAAAAGTACTCACTGTTCACGGGCGGAGTTCAATATAGAGCTCTTTCGAGACTCGATCTCCCAGCCATGGATGCAGAGACCCTGTCAACCATCATCGGTGAAGAGCTCCACACAAGTGGTTTTCAAGTCTTTCTCGTTGACCTGGACTTTCATCTTGGCCTCCTCTTTTAGTCATTCCTCACTGGCATGCGTCCCTCCCAACTGAGTTACTAACTAGTTTTTGCTTAGCTTCGGCTCTCTCATCGAGGACCCACTTAACAGAGATTCCGGAATTTTTGGGTCAGATTCCCTCATTCCCGTTGGCCATAGCTTTTCGGGCTCATCGCTCACGCTCTACCACACCGCCTCAACCCACGCGGGTTCAAACTCTAGAGTTCATGCAAGAATTCGAGTGAGCCTGGATTGGATGTAGCGAAGCCGCATCGGATTGAGCTTAAACACCAAATCTCCTTCAATTAGAGGACTTTGCTGTTCCTCCACAAAACAAAAGTAACGAATACAAAAGACTCACTTATGGAGAACTTCATAGGTGAGAAAACCCGCCCAACTCCGCCTGATTTCTATTGCACCAGATGAACTCTACCACCATGGGTTTTAGCCTGTTCATCAGTCGGCATCGGGTGACAATTTGCGCATTGGTTTCATTTGGTTGGGTGAGGTAGGCTGAAAAGCTGCCTAAACCCGACCAATGTCTACCCCGATTACCGATGCCAAATTTTGATGAATAGATCCAACAACGTGCTATCCCATTTCCCTCTTTGGAAGTCTATTCCTTGAAGTCGTGTCATTACAAGTGGACCTATGTATCAACGAATAGATGTTTTCTACTTAGTATCCGAATCCAGATAGAATATCACAAGTTTCTTGGATCTGTACCTAAGGGGCGTGGGAGGAAGGAGGGAATACTGCATTTATTCAATTTTTCAAAATATAATCAAATGTCTGTACATGATCATGTGGACCCTTAGGCCCCTATTACTAATAAATTAAGCAGCCCAAAAATGAACATTTACCATAAGCTACAAGAATATACAACTAGAACAATGACACAGAAGAGACGAACGCAAAATTTCTTTTCACGACTGGGTATGACAGGGAACATATGGCAATGTATAGCAATCCAGATGTTGAGTCTGAAGTTCATCTCGTTCTAGTCAAGGCGTCCCACTTCTCAAAATGTCTTTGAATCTTTTTAACATCTTCACCCATGGTGCTTACCAGATTGATAAAGATTAGCTATTAAGTTCTTGTATTCAACTGTCATTCAAGTACCAGATGGGACGCACTTCATGTTCAGCTGGAAAGAAAGAATCCCGCTTGACAATTGTAAAGCTCTCTATTCATGAAAATCTTCATAGGGTGAGGATCCACTTGAAGAATCACTGTCAACTGGAGTCTCCTCTCTTGGAGATGATGGAAGCGACTCTTTTTGTTGGGAGGATGAACCTGAAAGATCAAGATACAACTTTCAACGATTTTCTACAAGGAAAAATTTCACTAGCAGAAATAAATCAGAACATCATCAAAAAGTGAAAAAAATTATGTCGTTTTACTAAAGAGTGATTTCAAAGGCTGAGAAAAAAAAGAAACAACCAATAACAGCAAAGTTATAATAGTCTCAAATGAAGGCGACAGACAGCCAGTTGGGAAAAATCAATGCAATACATCTCAGCAGATTTGGAGAGTCTAGAGCCAACCCACTGGGGACTAGAAGCATACCTACAGGGACCATATAAACTTGTTCTCTGGTTATATTCAAGAAGTCAGAATAATGCTAATCTTTAGTCAGCATATTCAACTGCTAAAATAAAACACAATTAACCCATGTGAATATGTTTAAAAACATAGATACCAAAGCAATTGGATCCAAGAAACATGGTGAACAGTTAACAATTATGAGGTTGGAAGTACACGTGTTTCTGCATAAACATATACTTCTTACCATTACGTTTCATTCACTTGGTATCCAATTTTTCCACGAAAGAAAATGAAATTTAAGAAGTAATAAAGAAATAGAATGGACGTGACACAAACCTTTCTGTCCTCTAGAGCGAAACTTCTTAGTGTGCCGCCTTATAAGCTTTTTAGCTTTAATAATTGTGAGTTGCCTAGCAAAAGGAGAAAACTCTACATCACTTTCACTCCAATCACCTTGAAAATCATTCTCTGCTTCACCCCTCATAGTACGGAGCACAAAAGCCTTTGCCTTGCGCCGTTGAGTGTTAAATAGTCCTCTTATGGATGTTACAAATCCATCACCCGCTCCATCACTTGAACGCTTTAGCCAAGATGGTGGGTACTGATCAGATTTTCCTGCCTGGCCTTCATTGTCACTAAAATTAAGGTCAATTTCAGGAACACCAGCTCCAGTAGGCTGATTCTGAGCTTTGTCTTTAAATTTCTTACCCTACAACCATGAATAGAACATTTGAATGCATTCAGTAGAAAAGGTTAAAAAATGTCACTTAGATCTCCATAATTTTGCATATAACTTGATATTCTTGTTTCGTTTTGAGAGGCATTTGTTAAAGAGTGATGTTACACCAATGTTCTTAGCCTTATATTTTTGTACATTTGCTAATTTGAGACCAGTCTCAAATCAGTTATAAAATTTTACACAATTTGAGAACAGTCACAAATTAAAATTTGTATAGAATATGTAAAAATAAATGTGTAGGTATAACATTACTCTTTGCAAAAACATTAGTGTTACTCAGTCCAGTCTTCTAATTTAAAAGGCTAAAATATAAAATACACCCTTACACTTTCACTCTAAAACAAAAAAACTCCTACACTTTTAATTATAACAATTCACATATTAACACTTTAGAACTAAAACAATTTACCCCTTCTATTAATTAGACATCTAAATTTTAACAAAACTTCACCTTCTGTTAGAATTAAAGCAATTCACACACGTGTCTCTCTTGGAGCTTATTTTGCCACTGCGTTCAAACTGTCCTCAGCCCTATTGTCCAGCAGTGGCACTACCTTCCACCCTCCAACCTCCAACCAGTGGAGATTCTCTCTTCCCACCCCCACCTCAACCCCCCGTCCCCTGTAGCCTCCCTTGTACCATGCTAATAGTGTAATAGAAGAGCATGAATTCTGTGTTTGGTAATTAATCTTATATCGAGTTTTCTTTCAGCTGATTTCTCAGTTGAAAGGCCAAGGTTTTCCACAGGATGAAACATGAGATGCATAGCCACCTTGATTCAAGTAGGCCCACCTGAAGTGCTTGACAAAGCCTTCCCCCTCTATGTAATAGAGGAGGAAAATAGACCTCTTCTATTAGAAAAAGAAGTCGTGAGGCAATACCAGGCACAACAAGCTTTCATCTGACTTCAATGAAAGAGGCTTCAACCCCATCCAGCCTCCCTTTGGTGAGTCTTTCGGCTGATTTCGTTGGGTTTTTGGGATGACATTCCCAGACAGGCCCTTGCAATTTAATTACAATTTAACACATTGGATGCCGTTCCAATCACCTGGGACACGTACAGAGAAGACTGGATGTCGTAGTTTGTCAGTTTTTTACTAGCTATAACTCATTTTCTGTGATTTTGTTTCGTTCCATAAAGTTCACAACCCAGAGCTGGAGGAAGCACGGGCGGATAGGACACTAGCTGTGCTGGAGTTGATTGTACGGTAGAGGAGGGAGCAGAGGAGGTAAAGGAATGAAGTGGAGAGAGTTGGCAAAGGAGTGAAGTGGAGAGAGTTGGCGGCATCCATGGAGGTTCTGAAGGAGAAGAAGAGTGTCGAGTTTGGGTAAGAGGATGACGTGTGAGGTGGAGTTCTGTTGAAATTTTGGATGTCAAACTAACAGGAGGGATAAATTACTTTAATTTCAAAGTGTAAATATGTGAATTGTTACAATTAAAAGTACATGGGGCTTTTTGCTTTAGAGTGAAAGTTCAAGGGGGTATTTTATATTTTAGCCAATTTAAAAACATAATGAATGTCATAAATTTCTGAAATCTTGATTAATTTGCACTGATAGGTAACCTATATGAGTCTAAAAAGGATTTTTCCAGTGGCATACAACCATTAAGAAGAAAACAAAATAGAAGAAGGTCATTGTAGGTCATTCATCACCTGCATTCCAGTAACAGACTTTAGGACTCCCCAGATAATGTGCTTTTTAACCCGTGAGAAGAGTCTTCGCCAAGTTCCAGTAAATTCTACTCGGTGAAATTGATCCATCAGTAATTTCAGATCATTCACAACAAATCTTGAACCTTCGTATGTAACCAATAACTCAACCTACAAGAGTGACCTAGATTTAGCATGAATAGCTTCACCAAATACGAATAATTGCAACCTAAGGGATGATGAAAAATACAGCTTCACCAAAACTACCAACCTGGCTAATTTTGATGTTGTGAAATTCCATCATCTTTCGTGGCCTAGATTTTTTCTCTTCATGTGACTTAGCTACCTTTTTTTCTTCATGAGATGAGCGACCAGCTTTGATTTCTTTAGAATCTTTTGATTTTTTCTTCGAGGCTTCATCTAGTTGCTCATCAGAACCAAATGGGCCATTTTTTGTGGAAGAGAAGCTTTGCAAGACAAGTTCATTAGCTACAGATTCTGCCACAGTCTCTTCCCATGTTCTGTCAAAAGATGATGTCCTCCTTAACTCAGGGGTTGAACCAGTACCAGGGTTTGCTCCGACATTCTGCGATTTTGATGCCTGCAAGCAGGCACAAGAATCCCAATTGAGAAATCTAGAATCTAAAATACTATTTAGAGAAAGGGGAAGAAACATAATTATTTTCCCTGGCTCTCCCCTATTAGCACGGCATAAGATTACATTTACTGATCCTATTAACAATCTGACTCAAGAACCAAGAACTAGAAAATTATGAGACTCACTTGGTAGTCGACATGGACAGAAGGCTGACTGGTCGCAGGAAATATTATTCCAGAGATGCCAGATTTGGAAGGGGCATCAGATTCTTTTGTAGAATGACTGCTTGAAGCAGAAGCTTCATGGGCTGATGAACCTTTCTTCACATGTCTTGCACCAGCAGTTGTTGAAAACTTCCAAACCTCCTGTATAAATAACCATATGATTACAACTTTTGACATACAATACTGGAAAACTTTTAACAAAAAACAAACATATAAAGGTTTTAAAGATCAATTAACCAATGTGTTATTAGTCTCTGTTACTATGTACATAATAACCACTTTATAAGTAGATCAACCAAACGATGGTTAACTGGTCCTCTTTTACAAACTGAAGAAGAGGTTGATCCCTGCTTTAGTTTTTCGTAATATATTTGTATTAGCAATATAAAAAAAATTTAGACTTTCACCTAACAGTTTAAGCTATTAGGATGAATTGGCCCTTGAAATGGTATTAAGCCTTTATGACCACATAGTCAGGAAAACAATTCTTGTTACCACTATTTTTCCTAATTAAATTAAAATTTCAAAACAAGGTTTGAGTGGGCCCATGTTTTATCCATTCTTCAAGCTTAAAGGCTTTTCAGATGAGGGGTTGTCTTAAAGATATAAACTAATGTTTTGCTTTCACACAAAAGCTTAAATTCATGAGATGAAATTATGTAAATGTTAGCTTTGGTTGCATAGATTAGGTAATGAGAGATTTGAAATTGTCAGCTAACCTGTCGCCGTTGTGAATCTTGTTCTTCTTCAGGGAAGAAGTACTCCCACATCATTTTGTACATTGTCTCTGTCAAATGGATCTTAAGGGGATAAATCTCTACCTATAGTGTAAAGTAAATTTGCATTAGGAAATGAAACGTATCAATCTTTACATTCAAAGCAAACATCTCAAGAGGCTAAAAGCTTTAATAACAAAAGAGAAGGAAAAGAAGAGAGAGGGGGGGGGGGGGGGGGGAAGGGAAGGGACTTCGCTTGTTTATTTCCTCAGTTTCTCCTAGACATTGGGCATTATCAACGTGGACCAAAATCAAGAGAATATTCCAGTCAAACTTACAGTTACTGCAAAGGGCTGAGTTTTCCATCTCTCATATATAATAAACAAGTGTTTCATAGTAAGGAAAAGATACAAGAAATATGACAAGACATCCTACTATGGGAAATGAAAAGAAAAAATACACATCAAAAGAATCTCTGAATATCTGCGAGAGAAACTCCATTAAGGACACCATTAGCAAAATTAAATATACAAATGTAGTCCAAATGCAAATTCAAGGGCATGATCTTCTCCTTAAAAGTTTTTCCATTAATCTCCAAACCTATATCACACCTGTAAAATTATATTATATCATATCATCCTTATTTCTTCTGAAACTTCTCTTATAATCTTCAAATTTAGCAGAAGACCCCACAGAATGAAAAAATTAACAATTTGTTCTCCTCCATGTTTATAGTTTTATTCATCGATAACAATTAGCTGTTTATCCTATATGCAAGCTTGAGATTGTATCAATTGAATAGAATGGGTACCTATGCTTGAAAATATTGAAGATTTGGGTTTTCCTAATTCAGGCATGTTTGTAATAAACCATTGTTAGTAACAGCTAATCAGGCCAAGTTGATGCTCAAAGCCACTCAAAGCCTCCCAATGTATAGAAGCCAGAGCATATTGACAAATTTATAACGTTTATAACTCAAATTTTTGTGACATATTAATTTCTTCTCATACTGATGCTCCAGCTAGTGTGTCATTTTAAGCTTACAAATTTTCACAACTTGGAACAAATCAAACCGCCTTAAAAATTTCTCAGCTAATTTGATGATATTCTGTTTTCTTTGAATGGTGTCTACCTTGACAAAAATCGTTCAAATGGTCTCAATTTAAAGCAGCAGTCATTACAAATAAAGAAAATCCCTATATCGGAGGATGGCTAACTCATCACCAGTGTGATGTTCATCATTAGAGGGCCTGGTCCTCTAATCTTAAAATCAAATGTACGTCAAACAAACTGCTTCACTTTGCTCTTAATCCATTGCATTTTGATCCAAGTATACAGCACAGCCATGTCAAACATTAGCAAACACTCATGCCATGTCCTGTGGACAAGGATATTCTATGGTTTTTATAAATCTTCTTCAGGATCCAAAATAACTTCAGTGGAAAAAAAATTACCTGGAAAAGTTCAAGGGGAGAATTCCCATCTTTTGGAGCTCCCTGCTTTGCATCTACTTGAAGCATGACGTCACTGGAAATTAACAGAAGGTAACCATGCAATACTAAAATGCCAAGAGATAGAAAGCAAAATCACATCAGGATCCCACATGCAGTTCCACTATACAAATTTTTAGAATAGTAGAAGATGATAACATCTCCAAAGAATATCTTCTTAAAACTCCACACCATTCTGGAAGCATACATAAATATATCAATCCTTGAGATGACTTTTCCCATTTTAAAAGTTTGCATTTCATCCAAAAACCATTATGCTTACTGTTGAAGTTCCACGTGAGCGACATGAATTCTCATAATCTGTTGTCATAAGGCAGTGAATAACAAGAATAACCATGATAACTTTTATGCATAATGAAAGAACTAACCCTTTTCCATCATTTTAGATAGCTACACATTAAATGATATTGATTAAAAATTGTGACAGATAATTGTAATCTAGAAGTATTGTAACAAAGCTCAGATATTCACCACTCCAGGTGTACCCAGTATGTAATTTAGCCAAGGAAAGATTAACAAAGATAGGAGAATTCTTCTTGTCTTTTTGTGTGTGTGTGTGTGTGGGGTGGGGGGGGGGGGGGTGTTTGAGATGTACAATAGCACTGGGTCACCAAATTTAACCTCTAGGATGACACGTAGAACAAATGGTTATACCAAAAAGTGAGAGGATGCCCACTTGCCAGAGTTTGATGAGATAATACTAATGGAATCATAAGATAAACTCTTCTTTCGAAAATATTCAAAGAGAAACACATTTCATCTATACAAATGATGAGAAGGGAAAACTAAATTTCTAGGTATCTTTTGTCCACCATCGGAGAACCAAATGTACTATGAGGAAAGGCTTGGTAAATTATGGTTTGTTGGACCAACTTTACATTGACAAGCAAAATTTTGTAGTTTCAGGTGTACTTTCTAGGTGTGCTGATTTATCCTGACAACTAGGGTAATGCCTAGAACAGCAAAGCAATAGATCTCAGAAACAACAGTAAATTTTGTTAAAAAAGATGGCCAGGAAAAATTTCATACTTTCCCCATTCAGTAGAAGTCCATGCTGATAACAGCATATCAGATTTGGCATTAGGCAGACAGTTTCTGACCACAAAATATTTTGTTGTAAACTGAGCAACACCCACATCCTTGTAGTCACGTTCAAAGTCATATATCTAAGAAGTAGGCCAAAAGAACAACGAATTAGCATACTCTTACAAGGTGACAAAGAAATAAATAAGAAAGAATTTACATAAGAAAGTGGTACTGATAGGTACTCACTGATAAAAGGTCAATTACAGAGAAATAGAGCTCAAATGAGTCTGGCAAATGCAAAGAAAACGGTAACCTCTGACTTGAAAAATCAAGGCAACCCTCTGGCATTCGAGAGGCCAGTCTCTCCCAGTCCACTCTACTCAGTTCTTTCTTACCTCCCCTCACTCATGCCCTCTACCCCTTACAAATAACCCCAGCCCCACAGACTCCTAACATAATTCCCCACTCCCATTATTCCATGTGTCCTATCTAGCAGCTGAGAGATCATTCCAGAATCAGCCTAATGGTCCATGAGTAATGTGAGTCTTTTTCTCCTGTGGGAATGTCTATTACTCCTAGTGTAGGCCCTCTTAATTGGGGTGGATGGTCTATCATTACCTCCCCCAATGAAATTCACCTTGTCCTCAAGGTGAAGGACAAGGAAAAGCTCTGTTAATGGCTTTGCATAAAATCTTGAATCGGACAATCCCAAACATCTACACACACTGTTTGCTGTAAGTTTTAGTGCTTACTGAATGCCCAATTGCTTAACCTTTTAATCCAATGCAGACTTCAACCATGACTATACCCACATGGCTAAATTTTCCATCCTGTGGATATTGAATGAAATGGTAGCATCCTGTGCACCACAATGTATCTGATTACTATATCCACAAGATGTAAATAGCTTGATTAATTTCTCCAAAATAGAGGTGTCCCCCAACTCACAACTCCCATCTCCATATCAATATTAGCAGGCAGCAAGGAATTCCAACCTTGCTTCTCAAGAGCAATACACTTTATAGAAAAAATGGCTGCCATACCCCACGAAGATCCAAAGGAATCTAGCAGTGAAACCCAACCACAAGTTGGAAATGTTGAGCTGCTCCCGCTCTGGAATGTACTTACAACAAGAGGCATAGAAGGAGTTATCACTGTCATCAAAATTGAGTCTTTGCTTACTAGATTGCAGAGGAAATTAACTGGTTGTCCTGCACATTCGGCACTAGGACCAACTAATTCCTCAATTCCACTTTGACATACTTTCCTCAGAGGTCCCAATTTTGAATTGCTAGTAGCCGTAGAATTGGCTGATTTCAAACCCATTTTATAAGCCTCAATATATATTTCCAGTACGGGTTCCCATTTGAAGAAACTTCCAAATGGAACTCCTTCTATCCACGTTCTGTTCTGATCGACCCTAGAGGAACCACCATTCCTCTTCTTGTGCGTGGCTGAGGAGCCACAATTTTGGTATTTGTTGATGATTTGAGTGATTGCGACTGAAAGGAGGCGCGATTTCGCGCTGTCCAGGAGGACAGACGATGCAATTGTGACATGGGAAGAGGCGTCTTGGTGCTGTGACACCATTTCGGTGGTGGTGCGACGCGTGGAGAAGTGCGACTGTGATGCCATTTCGATGGTGGTGCGACACGACCTAGCCAAAGAAGTGTGACTGTGACACCATTTCGGTGGTGGAGTTCGTCGTTGCTTGCAGTAGATGCGACATAACAGTACGGTTGTGCACAATTTTGAGGTATTTGAGGTAGTTTTGTGATTTTTCTGGTGTTCCTTTGTTGTGATTTGATATTTGGCTTGGTGGTGGACGCGACTCATCATATTTGGTGTTCTGTCTTCGTGATTTGGTCTGTTGTCACTGAGAAATTGCAAATTTCTTTGTCTTATCAGAAGAAGAATTGGTGAGATTGTTTTATTATTATTTGGTGATATATATATATATTTTTATCTAAGTACCTTGATGGCTAAAGAAGGAATTTTTGATTCAAATGAATAAATGAATAATTTTGACAATTTTGATGCCAAGAATTTCTTTTCTGAGGCTGTTCCATCTACAGCTAAAATTATTGATCGAAAATTGGATTCTGACGGGCGTTAGTATATACCCTGGAAAAAGGCCATTCAATTCTTTTGTGATGGCATCGGAAAAGGGAACCATCTTACTTCTGACCCACCAACTGATATGACTAAGACCAAATGGATCATGGAGGATTGGCGTTCAGTTGGTCTTATTTTTAATACACTAGATGGTGCGGTACAAGATAATACCATTCACTACAATACAGTAAAGGAACTCTGGGACTATCTTGAATCAATCTATTCTGGTAAAGACAACTTGACATAATTATATGATTTGTGTCAGTCTCTCTTTCATCTTGATGGGAAAGGAAAGACTTTGTCTCAGATATACACAGAGTTCATTTGCATTTTTGAACAGTGAAAGAGTCTCATTCCAATTACCAGTGATGTTACAGCAATTCATGCACAACAAGAACAACTGGGGGCCTTGTGTTTTCTTTCTGCCTTACCTCCTGAGTTAAGCATTGCTCGTCAACAGATTCTATAAAGTTCTAAAACTCTTACATGTAGGAGTGCCTTTTCCTGACTCCTTCGAGTTGCTAGAGACTTACCATCTTACTCTACAGCTTCCATAAAGTCGTCTGTCTTGATTGGATTTGGCTTTTGGGGAGGACGTAGTTGTACTCGAGGTGGTAGAGGACGAGGACGTAATTCAAGTGGTCGTGGTTCTACTCACCTAGATGCTGGACGTAGTGCTAGCAACTTGGAATGTCACTATTGCCATGAGGAAGGGCATTTTAAAAGAAATTCTCCCAAGTTACTAGCTACGAATGCCTAATAATCCCATTCTGCGGATGTTGCCATTGCCTTTACTGTGCAGGAATCTGGACATACTCAAACTGTGGTTATGACAAATGAGGAATTTACTCAATATAGTCAGTTTCAGGCCTCTTAGTTACCATCTTCCACTGCTACCATGACCCAGACAGGTAATTCTGTTGTATACCTCTTCGATTCCAAATCCAATTGGATTATTGATTCAGGGGCTACTAATTATATGACAGGAAACACAGGTATTTTATCCTCTTTCAAGCTCTCTTGTAATTCCTCTCGTGTTATCTTAGTTAATGTGGCTGCCGCTCTAGTTACTGGGAGTGGCCCTGCGACTATCTTTGCCCAACTTTCCTTATCTAATATTTTGTGTCTTCCTCAATTCCCTTTCAATCTGCTATTTGTTAGCAAGATAACCCGCATTTATAATTGTGGTGTTTTCTTCTTCCCTGATTATTGTGTCTTTCAGGATCTTTCGATGAAGAAGATTTTTGGTAGAGGCTATGAGTCTGACGGTTTATACGTGCTTGGTGACAAGATTCCTCGACCGGTTGCCACTGCTGCCTTAACCCCTTCTCAGCTTCATTGTCGCCTTGGTCACCCATCGTTAGAATCTTTGAAGTTGTGTCCTAGTTTAAATTCTGTTTCTAGTTTGCATTGTGAGTCATGTCAATATGCTAAGCAACATCGTCGCTCTTATGTGTCTCGTGTCAATAAGAGGGTTGCATCCCCATTTGATTTAGTTCACTCTGATATTTAGGGTCCTTGTCCTATTACTTCCAAGACTGGTTATCGCTATTTTGTCACTTTCGTGGATGATTATTCTAGGGTTACCTAACTTTATCTTATGAAAAATCGTTTTGAAGTATTCTCTATTTTTTGTGCCTTTCATGCTAAAATTCAAAATCACTTTCATACATCTATTAAATATTTGCGCAATGACAATGCAAAAGAATTTTTCTCTACCCAATTCTCTTCTTATTTGATGCAACAGGGAATACTTCACCAGTCTTCTTTCCCCGTTACTCCTCAACAAAATGAGATAGCAAAAAGAAAAAATCGCCATTTGATGGAAGTAACTCATGCTCTCCTTTTTGAAATGAAAGTGCCCAAAACATTCTGGATTGATACCGTCTTTACGGCTTGTTTTCTTATTAACCGCATGCTGTCCTCTATTCTTGGTGGTCAAATTCCTTACTCTTTATTATTTCCTTCTTCTTTGTTTCCCTTACCACCACGTATTTTGGGTTGTACCTGTTTTGTTCAGGATCATCGGCTTGGAGTTACTAAACTTAACCCACAGTCCTTGAAATGTGTCTTCCTTGGGTATCCTCGTCACCAAAAAGGCTATCGTTGTTATTTTCCCGACTTGGATTGTTATCTTGTCTCATTTGATGTCACATTCTTCGAGTTTACTCCTTTTTTCGGCACTTCTACTCCTATTTCTTCAGAGTCTGAATTTGTTCCTGATGACTATTTTCTTGTGTACTCTACTCCTCCGAATTCTCTAGATCACATTCCTGAGGATCCTGCTCCTCTAGATCACTCTCGTCTTAAACATGTGTATTCTCACAGGAACAAGGTATTGGCACCTTCAAGTGATGTCTTAGCACCGAGCACGTCACCGGCTTTAGAATCTCCTCCGCCAACTACTTTGTCCCAGGATCCATGCCCTCCGTCCATTCCTTCTGATTTGAACCTACTTATTGCCCATAGAAAAGGTATTCGTACTTGCACCTCTAGAGGTAATCATGTTCCTTCATATACTATTGCATCTCATGTATCTTATGCCTCCTTAACTATTTCCTCGCAAGCATTTATTGCTTCTTTGGACTCTATTACTATCCCTCATTCCCTTTCAAAGGTACTGGCTCATTCTAGGTGGCATGCTGCTATGGATGAAGAAATGCTCACCCTTGAACAAAATCAGACATGGGATATTGTTCCCTTGCCACCTAGCAAAACTGCTATTGGTTACAAGTGGGTCTTTACTGTTAAAGTTAACCCTGATGGTTCCATTGCTCGTCTCGTTGCGAAGGGTTATGCTCAGACCTATGGTGTTGATTACTGTAAAACCTTTTCTTCTGTGGCTAAAATTACTTCAGTTCGTTTAATCATTTCCCTTGCTGCTACTTACAATTGGCCTTTTCATCAACTTGATGTCAAGAATGCCTCTTTGCATGGAGATTTGGATGAAGAAGTTTATATGGAGCAACCACCTAGGTATGTTGCTCAGGGGGAGTGCAGGCAAGTTTGTCGATTAAAAAAATCCTTGTATGGCTTAAAGCAGTCCCCTCGATCTTGGTTTGGCAGATTTAGTACATTAATAATGGAATTTTGGATGAATAAAAGTGATCATAATCATTTTGTGTTCTTTAAACAGTCAAGGTCAGGATGCATTCTTCTTGCTGTCTATGTGGATGACATCGTTATTACAGGTAGTGATGAGGCAAGCATTGCAAAATTAAAGACTTTTCTCCAGACCAAATTCCAGACAAAAGAGTTAGGGGCACTTCGATACTTCTTAAGTATTGAGGTTACTAGAAGTCAAAAGGGAATTGTTCTATCACAGAGGAAGTATGTTCTTGACCTTTTAACTGAAACAAGTCTTCTGAATGCCAAGCCTTGTGATACCCCCATGGTTCCAAATGCAAAACTTGGATTGGAAGATGGGGATTTACTAGAAAATCCAGAGCGTTATAGGTGACCAGTGGATAACCTCAATTATCTTATTATTACAAGACCTGATATTGCCTTTCCAATGAGTATAGTCAGCTAGTTCATGAATTCACCAAGAACTTCTAATTGGAATGCAATCTTACATGTTTTGAAATATCTCAAGAAGTCACCAGGGCGAGGAATATTGTATCAGAATCATGGTCACCACAAGATTGAAGGGTTTTCTGATGCAGATTGGGCAAGATGTCCTATGGATCGAAGATCCACTTCAGAATATTGTGTTTTTGTAGGTGGCAACCTTGTGTCTTGGAAAAGCAAAAAGCAGGCAGTTGTATCCCGATCTAGTACCGAGTCTGAGTACTGAGCAATGGCTCATGCCACGTCTAAACTTGTTTGGATCTCGTATCTTCTTCATCAACTTGGAGTAGAATGTCCTGAGAATATGTATTTATGGTGTAATAATCAAGCAGCAACTCATTGCTTTAAATCTAGTTTTTTATGAAAGAACGAAGCATGTTGAAGTGAACTGCCATTTTTATTAGACAAAAACTTGAAGGAGTCATTAATCTTAAGCATATTCGAACAAGGGATCAACTTGTTGATTTGTTCATTGAAGATGTTTGTAACAAGCTGGGCATGTTTAATATATATGCTCCAGTTTGAGGGAGAGTGTTAGGAATTGATTTAGTTTGATTGATTTACCTTGATTTATCGGGTTCCTTGATTTATGGGATGGGAATTGATATCAGTGACTCAGCACTAACTCAGCATTTGTCTAGATTTAATGTACAATTTTAATATAAATAGACGTGCTGGATGTCCTATTAGGACATAGCCTACAGAAATATTTCTTTCTTCTTTTATACAAAAACACTAGGTGAAGGATGCAAATACCCCCTTCAACTCTGATGGTTGAGTTATCAGAATAACCTTCAATATTTGACCCGGCTCTTAAGCCTGTGTCTGTAACCTCTTTGCAAAATCCTAGTGGAGACAAATTGCCATCAAGCTTACAAATAACTGTGACATGGGCCAGCACTCAAGGTTGCTTCCATTTTGAAGTAAACTCCCCAAACTTTATCGCCACATGTAAAATTTTCAATGGTTCCCGTTTTAACTCACTCAACAGACCATTCTTTCGAATTTCCAAAAAGATATCGGTCACCCAAAGGGCCAAAAGCGGTAAAAGATGAGACCCATAACATGCTACCCCACTAGGAAAATTGAATGGGCCTACTTGGAAGTATTGGTTGCCAATGCAAAGAGGTGTAAAGGGCATGGTGTCCTCAGTGCCTAGCGTCTTGCAACTAGAGACAAAGAAAAATTGATAGGTATCCTCTGGGCCCACAAATTCTGCCCATCTGCAACCACCTACCTTGCAGAATGTATCCACACCCCTTCCAGTAAACAGTACCCTTCCATCTGTTGAAGACTTAACATCGAATAATTCCAAAGAAAATCCCCCATCACACCCTTCAAGGGAAAATCCAAGTCATCACCTAGTCCCAAAGGGTCCTGCTTCCAGTTGGTGCCAGAGCAGATAGGTGTAAGGGATTTGGCATCACTGATTTCGATTTTCAAGGCAATAGTTTTAAGGCATCCTTCCTTCAGCAAGGTCTCCGCCCCCGATGTGAGAGGAAGGTGCAATCATTTCCCTTGTTCTTCATTTCCTGGACCATTGTGCCTTTGTACCAAAGACAAAAAACGTCCCTCTTTCCCACATACCACAGTTCCCTTGTCTGACGCTATTTGCTCACTTGGGATGTGAAGTTGCATTATTAGGCCCATTGCTGCTAAACCAAGCTGAGAAGTCCCAGCATTCAAAAGTTCTCTTATGCTGGGCTTTTGGGTTGATAAGCCCACTCCAAGTGACCCAACCCAATTGGCTTGGAATTGGGTGATTCGCTTCAGAGTGGAAATCCCCTTCTTCCCTAAATTCTTCTGAGATGGCAGCCCAATTAGCGGACTGCCTCTTAGTAACCTTCCATCTTCTGGCTCATTTTGAACCCTCGACCCGTGTCAACAACCATGGCCCCACCTGCTGACCAAGGTGGACCTGAAACATGTGCCCACAGTGGTAAAAGCGGCTGAACCATTTTTCCCCATTGACAGAACCTGGTTTGATTGGTAATTAGAGGATGCCACTTGTTGCTCTTGGCAGTACATGATGATTCTGGCATAGCTCCCTTCCTTGTAGTTCCAACGTGATGGTATGATTGCCTCTCAAGGTCCTTGTCTCTTAGCCGTTTTCGCTTGAATTCTGGCACCTCTCTTCTCCATTGACAGTCGTAACACACAATTGGTGCTTTCCCGTTGATTCCCTGCTGGTTTGATTCTTCGTTCTTCTGAGTAATGCCTTGCTCTTGTAGCTTGCCCTGTGGAATTCGTCTCATTAAGTTGCAACAGCTCTAAATTCTTCCCTGGCCTCTCTAACTTTTCGTCCTTGGGCTTCTGCTCCTTCAACCATCCTGATCCTTTAGACTGACAATTTTCTTCTGCAACTTCAGCTAAGTGAGGTAGTCCCTTTGATGAATTGGCACCTGAATCTTCCACGTTCACCTTCCTCCCATTCAGATCACGACCTTACTCCTCCATAATCTTCTCCATCTTCTCTAATATTTCTAACATTTTGGATTTATCCATCTCCATGGATCTCAATTGCTCTGATACCAAATTGATACGTACTCACTGATAAAAGGTCAATTACAAAGAAATAGAGCTCAAATGAGTCTGGCAAATGCAAAGAAAATGGTAACCTCTACCTTGAAAAATCAAGGCTGCCCTCTGGCATTCGAGAGGCCAGTCTCTCCCAATCCACTCTACTCAGTTCTTTCTTACCTCCCCTCACACATGCCCTCTACCCCTTACAAATAACCCCAGCCCAACAGACTCTTAACATAATTCCCCACTCCCATTATTCCACGTGTCCTATCTAGCAGCTGAGAGATCATTCCAGAATCAGCCCAATGGCCCATGAGTAATGTGAGTCTTTTTTCCCCTGTGGGAATGTCTATTACTCCTAGTGTAGGCCCTCTTAATTGGAGTGGATGGTCTGTTAGGCAACAACACTGGGATCAAAATATGGTGCAGCTCAACATGAATGTACTGAGAAACTTATAACACCCTACCCCTACAAGTTCAGGTTTGAGAGACTGATGGCCATCGATCTGAGTTTTTAAGCCAAGAGAAGGTCAGAAGGAGCTCTGGCTAGTCTCCGGCCACCAGAAACTTTTTTGGAAATTTTTTATTGTTTTAAGGGTTTGAAACCCTGCTTTGATACCATGTTATCTCAGAAGAGGGAAAGAGGGAAGACAGAAAATGTGGTGGGAAGAAATCTCAATGTGTTCAGCTTCACATTACTATATGTACACATCACCAGTGGACCAAGATACAATTGTTATTTCTGTAGCCTAATAGACAATACACAAGCGTTCAATACTATTAACATACTTTTTTTATTTGAAATGACAAAAGGAACAATTAACTAAGTTGGGAACCACTCTAAGACATCTTACAATGCCTTTTCTATACAAAGCAAGGAGAACTATTTATAAGATATTATTCCAGAGTTGGTACTGGGATGAATTGATATTGAGACCAGAGTTTTTTAGCATTAAGCAAATTTAAAAGTGGACTATCTGATTTTTGGAAGCATAATCAAAGGAAGGATAAACTACGCCTGTAAATATTGAATTCTTACCATGTCATTAATCTCAGCTTCAGCAAAGGATTTACCATCAACAAGCATGCTCCAAACAACTTTGTTAATTTGCAAGGATATTCGCATAGCAGAGGAAGGACTTTTGTTCTTTTCCTTCTCCATCAGCCGAAGCTGTGCAGCTTTTTGCAGAGCCAACCTTAATGATGCAGATGCTGCCTTCCTAGATTTCTGTGCATTTACAAGCTCTCTCTTCAGTCCTTGAACCTGCCAGTTTTCTAATACTGTTAACTACTGATACATACTCAGAAATATGCATAAGTACAAAAATTGTCCATACAACCCAATGCATGTTTGTGCACAAAAGCAAAACTATAGTGAGGACGTACTTGTGAAATCTTTAGATCCCACAAAAGAAAATTCCAATGGAAAGCCACCATATCCTTTCTATTGCTTCTAATTAGGAAATGAATAAAAAAACCAAAGGGAGGGCGGCAAAGATGCTAATTAGTAGAACTATAATTTTTTGTGGGATGCCGCCCAATAGTGAGCAGCAATAATCGGCATAAAGAAGACAGAAGATACAATTGAATGCCACCATTATAAAGAATTTCCAAAGAATACCAGTGCAAATGGTTGAACGGATAAAGAACTCCAATTTAGATATCTAGATAACTGTAAGAGTAAGAAACTAGACCTTAACAATATCAGTCCCAAGCATAGCAAATCAACCCAAATGTATAAGCCATTTGAAAAAATAATAAGAGTAGAAAGCAAGTCATATAATGTGTAAAAATATCAGATTTAGACACATGCATAATGTGTGTTAATGTTAGAATATTAGATTCAGACAAGTGGATAATGTGTTTATGTATAGTGGATAATTAGCCTTGCAATTAGCATGTAATTAGGTCCATGATGAGACTCGATGATTATTGTATAGTTACTATAAATAAGAGCAGTGAGAGGCTAGTCTCACACACTTCCACCATTTCTCACATAATGAATGTGAAGGAAAGATCTAGCTCTAATGAGGTAAAAAATTAAGGCCCCAGGAAAATGGATTAGGATTTACCCTTAAATTCAGGCATTTAATTTTTCTGTTAATTTCATGCAAATATTTCAAATATTATAGCCACATAAATATAAAAAGCCCTTAAAGCTGCAAAGATAAATAAACTGTACAGTGTGAGTTGCTGACAACAAGTAGGATAGCTAAGCTAAAGTAACTAATGATTTTGGCTTACATTTAACATTTGGGCGACAAAAATGAAGAAATATTTGGTTTCTCTACAACCAACAAATCACACTTTTTATTCATACTTCTAAAAATTAGATTTCAACCATTTCATACCAGAAAGCTTTGCTGTATTAATGTTTTTGTTCGCTTTCTGTATTGTTTTCTGCAGATTGATATATCCTCCATTTATCATTTAATAAAATCTCTTCTTTTATCAGGAAAAAAATACAGAACTCTTTTTACTGTTGCTTGACTCTACAGCGCTAATGTGTCTGTTGACATCTTCTCACAAGCATAAAAAGATCATGCAAAGTAGTATACCTGTTTTTTGTGATTGAAAAGACTAGAATATGAAGAACAAGCATCTTATAATAAGATCACAAACTATCCAGTCAGTTCCACTAAATATAACATAAACAATATTATTACTCACCAGCATGGATTTTCCACCCGTTATCATCCACAAATCACCTTCCTTTTCTGGATGTACATCTCCAGAAGTATCACACCAAAGAGACAATTTTATGATATCATGAAGAAGCAACTTTTGTTCTCTCTCTCTCTGTTCAAGATTGATTTTTGCAAGTTCCACCTCTTCAACACCATCAGGAACCACTTCATCTGCTTCCTCTTTGACATCTTCATCATCTTCAGCAGGAAACGACAGGCTACTTTTTCGAGGCCTGTTCAGTGCACAACACTCAGTTAATTTGACAAATCATTGTTCATCATATAGCACAGGACAAAATCATGGACTTTATGTTTCTTGTAGTACAAAATAAGATAATATCTTAACTATCTAAATCATCCAAATTAGAACCACAGTAAAACACACTGCACTGAGAGGTTAAGGCTGAAACAGAGGGTTTGATGCAGACTTAAGCCTCTGTGCTCTTATTTATAGTGATCCGATTTCAAAAGAAGTGAAAAACAGAGTTGGAATCCAACACCCTAAGTCTAGATAACATAGGATACTAACTACTCAAACCTGATAATTGTCAAACTCTATCCTACAGCAGCTATTATCAGCTGAGATGGAGTCAGCATGCAAGTAGAACTGTATAACACACACACAACTCCAACTCAAACTCTGCAACATCATACAAGTATAACTCGGATTCTGTAACAACCGCAACCATAAATACCAGTCATTTCTGAACGAAATATAATATTACAAAACGAACAAACAGTAGAAAATTGTTGCAGTATTCAATAATCATATAATTATTGCACACTGACTCAGGCTATTATCCTCAAAAGAAAAGCATTTTAGAGTTGTAAATATGCAAAGGTTAATGCTAACAAAGAGCTGCAAAATAATTAAACCAACAAAACACCATCTTGTTGAAAAAAAATGGCACTGTTCCTACTTATCTAGTCACTTACACTAGAATGCACTTGCGGTTTGACAAGATTGATCATACTTACTTGTCACTATTAAATTACATTAAATAGTATTGACATAAAGAGTGAGCACAAGTCAAAATAAGTGCACACAGAGAGAGAGAGAGAGAGAGAGAGAGAGAGAGAGAGAGAGAGAGAGAGAGAGAGAGAGAGAGAGAGAGAGAGAGAGAGAGAGAGAGAGAGAGAGAAGGGTTGTCCTTACTTTGGAGGACGTGCAAAGAGAAGATTGGTCAACACATCTCGCATGACCTTAAACTGGCGAGATGTCATTGTTGCCGTTATATTACGAGAATGGAATGTAAGCTCCTTCAAAGGCTTAACCTGTGGCCAAAAAAGTTAAAAATAAACATTTTATATAGACTGATATACATATATAAAAAACTTGAGAAGCATACACTTCACAGATATGCCAGTACTACCTGCAATAAAACATACCTTAAGTTCTGGAGTGCCTCCTTTGTGCCTTGTGTACCGAAAGTACATGTCACAAGGCATAAACACTCTTTCAAGAAGAGCACCTGTACGCATAACTTTTGGAGAGCTCCGGAGGATTTTTGGAAGCCACTGCAATCCAGCTCCTGGATCAACATCTGTTGGTGCAACATGGGCTTGGACATTCTTCAACATAACAGAGTACTCCATTCTTTTCCATGTCACTTCAGCATGATATTCAGTATTATGTACATCTGTAGTACCAAGTGCTTGCTGAATCATCTCCAAGCTAACATGACGGACTGTATTAAATGACTGGGCTAAAACACGGCCACTCACAGCAGCAAGCAAGAATCTACCCTGTTTGATGGAAAATGAGGTGACTCTAATGCATCAGTAGAAAACATCCACTGTACCCATAAATGACTGAATATATTTATTTACAGTTTTTGATAAGTAAGATCATTATGCATTAGTGAAGTACCAATTAAAAATTACAGAATCAAGTGCAGGATCCTTTTTTGGTATAACAGCCAGAAAATTTTCATCAGTGAGAAGAAAGGAGGAGTCATATGAGGAGGAGGGAAAGATATCTGTGCATTATCATTTACAATCCAAGAAAGAAAAGCATACATTAATTAGAACAGGTATCGCAAACGTTTTGCTTCAGTGGGGTTAATTTGGGTTGAAATGGAAAAGAACATGATTGGTAAATCATTCTCGGACGGTAAAACTACAGAAACGGGAAGAAAAACAGCATAACCTATATGGTATATTGAAAAAGCACTATACAAGCTCATTCTACCAGTCCAGAGGCAATACTTAGAACTGCATAGCAGCAATGAACAAGTCAAGATGAAAGAAACAAGCAAAATCTACATTCGTATGGAGTATCATCACAGATATTCTACATCACACTGAATCAAAAAGAGAGGAGTTTCCAAAGGGAACTTTAAATGAGTAAAAATAGTTGAACAGGAAAACTTAATAACACCCAACTTTCAAAATCAAACAATTTAAAACTCAGAAATAGTCCACATAACCATGACAAAAAGCATTCAAAATTTTTATATTGAATGTTCAATTTGGAAAGAGTGGCTGCAGTTGGCAACAAATATCAATATAATTAGGATTTGTTAAAAATTTAGAGAGAGAGAGAGATACAGAGATAACTCTGTCAAATGATTACATTTAGTTAGGTACCCAGCACTTTATTTTTTACTAAAACAATAGACATTACAACAGGTCTAAGCTACTTGTACTCCAAGAAATCTATTTCTAGCTAGAAAATTATGTTACTTGTACCAGAAGACAACTCAGTTTCTTGTATGACAAGTAACCAAGCCCAGCCCACAACATATAAATCCGACCTGTCTTCAAAGGCTTTCCCTCAAGCTTCCAGCTTGTTACAAATTTGAAAACCTGGATTCAATGAAGACATCAAACTCAAAATCACTACCCAAGCCCTTAACCCATAAGAACTTAGTGCCCAAGTCTTCAATCCACAACTCAGCTTAAAAACAACGCAAAGCCAAACTTCTATAGCCCTAAATCGTCATCAATACCCTGTTGCCATCTTGATGGCAATGCAACACTTAATAGAAAACATGCCAAAATACCAAAACACCAAAATCCTGCTGTTCATAACATTTAAGAGCCAAGCCAATCAATGCCCAAGTGCCAAACTGTCCAAACAATCCTGTCACCAAGCCTTCAACAATCAAAATTGTACTGTTCTTCCTCACAAAACCACTGTTCTGTACTTCCCTGACCAGTAATAGGCTCAAACCACCTTCCCCTGGCCTTCACCAAACCAGAACAGGCTTATACGAGCTTCCCCTTGTGTCTGCGCACACTGCCCTGAGTAAGCTACAAAACTGGGGTCAATCCAAATATAGGAGACACTGGACCTATAAAACCAATCCAGAAGAAAGTGTCAACCCACATACCCTCCAGCAGCCACCAAATCTCCCCCTTACTGAGCTGTACAGATCAAACTGCCACCAAACAGGGTGTATCAGGGATGATCTCCTCTGATCTGCTCTGCACAGACCCAAACAGCCACTGAACAGGGTCTATTTGTCCTTCCCATTCCTCTTGTAAAGCCCCTGGTTGGCCAAGCATCAGTGACTCCCTGGTCACTGCTGATCTACCCCGCACCCCTCCAAGCCACGGTAAACAGGCACAGAAATCAGGGTTAAGATTTTCAGAAGGACAGAGAAGGCATGAAGAGGCAGAGAACGAACTTTAAGTGAGATTGAGAGGAGCACCTAAAGGAAACATGGATTGGGTTAGGGTTTCAGGTGGATGATACCTTAGCTCTGATACCATTTTACAATTTAGAGAGAATTACAATTTAGAGAGAAACAAAGGAAACTCCTTCAAAGAGTTAAACTAACTTGAATTTGGTTAGATACCTGCACTTTATTCATACTAAAATAATAGATATCACAACAGGTTTAAGCTACTTGTACTCTAAGCAATCTCTATCTAATGAGGAAACTAACTCAGTTACTTGTACGACAAGTAACCAAGCCCAGCCCAGAACATATAAACTGAACCTGCCTTCTAACAGGGATCTGTCAACACCAGCATAAAATTTTAGTAAATCCAACAATTCAATTACAAGTAACCATTGTATTGATCTTGCATGTCAACATTTGAAAAAACTACACATGAACAAGTACTCGATAATATAGTTGATAACTACTAATTGAGAAGTATATTGTACATCGATGCAAGACAAATCAATTTCAGATTTATATGAATTTAATGAGGATGATCTATGCGATGGGAGCATTTTCTCAATGGTGAATAGTGCAAAAAGTTCATCCTACCAAAATTTATTCAGTGGTGTAATAAGTTATGTCGTTACTCAATGGCTCTGTTTGTTGTTGATGTAATAAATTATGTTGTTCTGCAGTGTCAATGAATCCTAAGCTAAATTAGTAGTGAAACAAAACACCAAAGTCTGTTTTCTGCTTTTGATCCTTTTAACAAATCAAATAAGGTTAAGAAAAAGAAGAGGGGAAAGAATTTGTTATCGTGGTTCAAGTTTCTGCACCTAGTAGGATAAGACTATTTTTTGTTGTTGTTGTTGTGGCTCAAGATTCTGTCTATTAGTAAAACACAACAACCGGTGCATACTGTATATCTCTTCAGAGCTTTGAAGGGAAAGTCAATTTAAATGCACAAGTATTCTTAAACTTACATTCCCATCCTCTGAGTGAAGATTGAACTGTGGCTCAATAACATTCACCATGAAGTGACGAGTCCCCTCCTTTGAATCATCAGTATTTTCATTTTTAGCTGGCAATAGACAAAAGGGGAATATTAGAGAAAAGCTTCTCAGCAAAAATACTTGAAAGTAAACAGCACTTACAAACATAGCTACAAGTATCTTGCAAACATTCATAATATCTTTAGCAACAGATGGCAGGATTTTTCTTTTTGGTTCACATATCCCAATTAATAGCAGTTAAAAAAGTTTCTTCAAGCAAATGGAGACATACCAGATGATAAGTTGTCCACCTTAACTGAAGTTGGGTGAGATGAAAATGATCCAGAAGCCTCTACATGCTGAGATGAGAGAGAATTTGCAACATTACCAGTGGGAGGGCACTTAGAAACATCATCTGGATGGGTTTCAACTCCACCCTGCTGGTTGCTTTCCTCAAGTAATTTTCTTTGTGCATACTGCTGAGAAGGAGAAGGCTTGGGAGGTTCAAATGCTTTGGACAGACCGCCAACCCAGGACCAAACAGCATCTCTATTTTCAATAGTCCACAGAAGTTTGAGACCATAGACAAACACACGTTGACAATTATCAGCTATTACCACATTGTACCCATCATCATCACTTGGGTCAGATCTTATATGCTCATCAGTTTCACTTCCATTTTCAAACTCAGACCGTACATATGTCATCTCAACATTTCTTCTTCCTGCTTCTTGCCATGCTAATAATCTAGCAGGATCAACCTTTGGGGACTGTCTTCTAATAGTGAAGTAATCAGAGGACAACAGAAATCCATCATCGCGATTCTTCTCTGTGCAACTACCTAGGTAACCTTTTTCACTGTGTAATTTGTCCAAAGACGCAGGCTGTGAGCTCTTCCGTGTCATGTTAACTACTTTTGCAACACTAGCAGAGTCATCTTTATTTAGAAAAGCCTTTGGCATGTGAAGGTCAAGACCATGGTAAACAAGTTCAAGAAGATCACGCTTGCTTTCAAAAGTATATTTTTGCTTTCCCCTACTATAACAGAGCTCATATTTCAACTTTCTCATTGTGAATGTCAGTCCTTTGGCTGGATCATCATCGTCTAAAGGCACATGCTTTAGACAGGTTGGTGTAGAATCTAGACGGAGCATAAATTCAGTCATCACTCTATCTAGTGACAGATTACCTGACCTAGGTATTTTAGGAACTCCAAAGCGAGGCCAACGGGAGAAGGTGCGCAGTTTGTGTGGAGGTATGTAGTTCAAGTTCCAGAATTTTATTATCCATGCTAGATCATGAGCACCAATGTTCAATGTTGGGGAAGGAGTATCATAGACAGTAGCATCTCCTTCAGTACCATCTCTTGCAATGGAAGATTGGGATTGTTTTCCTGATGGCGGAAGCAAGGGTTTGAGAGAGAAGTTCCATCTAAGAGAAAGAGAAGTGGATCTGAAGGGATCAAATACTTTTTCACGAGGTTTGCCCTCAACTGGAAGTGCAAATAAAAAATGATTCATGGGATTGCCTGAATCACAATCCCAGTCCATTGTAACTTCAAGAGTAAAAATTGGGGCTTCAAGAAATGTACCAGAGACACCTGTTGGAAGTTTGGAACCACGTTTGTTAGCCAAAATCTCCAAACTACTCAACAAAATCTTAAAATCCTTAGCAGAAACATGCACTCGCCCATCTGATTGGTGAATTTCCATGGAGCTAGTTACAATTTGAAGTTTGTCAAGCTTTTCATAAGGATCTGTACTTGCCAAAACAGTCCATCTCGATTCAGAAAAGAAAAAGGAAATTTTTCCATGAATATAATTTCTCATGTCATCCCACCATGGTAAACTCCGCTCCTTTTTTGGTGGCACAATAAGTGGGCCAGGATTCCTAACACTCAGATTAGCCCTTCGAAGAGCCACAGTGAAAGCATAACTTATATCAGCAAAAGCTGGTTCATAACCCACTCCAAATGATACTTCTGCTTTCTGAAAATGTATCGGCAAATCTGAGTATGTCTTCATTGGTGGAGTAGTACCAGTAGCTGATCGAAGCATACACACCTTTCTCCATCTCCCAACATAAACATCTTGAAAAATTTGAGGTTGAAAGCTTGTTGCCTACTTGAAATAAGGGAAAACAAGACCAAGAATTATTAATTTTGGGCTAAATGCATACACAGGGAAATAAGGAAAGATATAAATTTTATATATATAGTAGCTCTAAACTAGATCAAACCATTGAAATCTCTATTACTGCTATTAATCAACATGTAATTTAAAGTGAAAAAATGATGAAATATAATTTTCATTTGAAAAGTAAAGGGAACTTTAGAGTTGACACTTCAAGCTGATAAAAAGGGGGATATGTTGGATGCCCAAGACTAGACTTACAAATGTTAGGGATAAAACCTACATGATGACGGACAAGAACAGAAAAGACAACACAAGTCTGAATTCTCTAGATAATTTTAATAAACTTAATAAAACTTTGTTTATTGGGGAGACCCAACATTGTCTTATATAGGCAACTCAATCCTAATTCTACTAAAATTGAAGTACAACTGAATAGAAATCCCAAACTAACTAAACCTTACCCCTTATGGGGATAGAATAACTTAAGACCTAATCAGATAAATAATAAATTACTAAATTCCTAATAAATGATAAATCCCCAATAATTCTAATAAAATTAACAAATTACAAACCCTAATCCCAATTACAAAATAATTAAATATTACATCAAACATTATAATTTGTATAATCATATTCTGCATAACAGCACCTAACATTTTAAGCTTTTATGATGTTTGGTACCTTGACAAGATATTAGAGTCTCTATAACGAAGTGGTCAAAAGTTCAATCCTTGCCGCTCCCATTCATCATAGTTAAATTAAATTTTAGTAAAAGACTTGGTAGGCCTATGCTTTTCCCACACTTCAAGCCCAAAGGCTTTTGTGCAAGGGGGTTTATCAGAGATAAAACCTATTTTTGGGCCTATTCCTAACAGTTTAAGTTTTCAATATGATTGCTTTCTTGATAAAAGCAAGTCTAATAGTCTATTGGGTAAAATCTTCATTGTATAGTTCCTCATTTTTATCATCAAAAAGACGCCCCCCCGCGCGGCCGGGGGGGTGGGGGGGGCGCGCGGGGGGAGAGAGAGAGAGAGAGAGAGAAACCTTGATGGCATTTTAGCCTATGAAACATCCATTTAAAAATGTTTCCTACAGCCAAAGCTGCAGAAGAAAATTCAGACATTCAAAGGCCAAGTATGCCATGCAGATATTTTTAATTGGATGGCATTCTGGTTTGTTGGAATAGTGTGTATAGTAGCCTGGTTATTCTTACACTTGTACTACACCCATAACTCCCCTTATATATATGACTTAGTCATATAAGATCAATAACACATAGAAACATTCACCCAACGGGTCTTTCTCTCTTGTCCTCTCTCATTTAACATGATATTAGAACCTCCACTGAGAAAACCTCAGACTCTATCCTCACCAGTGATGTTAAAAACCCCACTAGCTCAGGCTTGTCACCCACTTCCCGGTGCCATCCCCAAAATCTGACCATGCGATCATCTTTGGATAGCTGCTTGACATAGAAAGCCAATCGCTAGAATCACCACCACGTGCTACCTTTTCATTCTGCTATTGTAGCATCTTCCAGCCTCTGATCTTGCACCTCTGATGGTTGTTTTGTTTGAGACATTGGCCACACCAATGACATTAGAAGCCTCTTATCGCTTAACCCTAGAAGCCTGTCACCATAAATTGCCCCATGTGCCACTGGAACTGCGATGACTTTTTTGTCACGCACCTCTACACGTCGCCGTATCATTCCAGTCAACTTTCTGCACCTTTTTGGCCCCTTTTCCACTCAAATTTTTGAGAGCTGCCTTCCATCCAAACCATGTTAAATCCTAGTTCATTTATCATTTTGAGCTCTAAATCTTGTATGTTCTCCCAAATTACTCATTCTCCAATCATTAACTTTTTGAAAAGCTAATTAGTAGTGCCAACTAAATGTCTTGGGTTGCATCTGTTGAATTATGATTTGTGGGTCAAGGATTAGAGGATCATTTGAGCACAAAGGTCAATGATGTCCCCATGGATGAAAGAGCTGCTTGAATGAAAGTTGATGCGCTTCTTTGTAATTTGCTGTCACAATCTATTGATCTTGAACTTTATGTTATCTATAAAGCTGAAGCTAAAATTCAGTTGAACTTTATGTTATCTATTGCTGTCCAATGATGTTCAACATTTCTATAGCGTTGTTTCTAACATGGTTCACTTGAAGCAGTATGATATGGGCATGTTTGAGTTTATTGGCAAGCTTGAGTCACCTAAGGAAATTCACTCTTGCCCGTTGACAACCGTTAGACCACCAATAATTAAAGTCTATTTTAGGAGACATAAGAGAATAGGCGGAAATTAATGCCATAGGTGGCAGTTTAATGTCATAAGTGGCACAGTTTATGTATCATAGGTTGCAGTTTCTGGTTGGTTATTGTGTATTAGTAGCAGTTATGGGCAGTTATTGTGTGGGGATATATCTATTGTGTGTTAGGCAGAAAAAGGTAGGGAATTGTGTATAAACTTAGCAGGTCTCTACTCCTTCTACTTTCAGGGGCTGTTCATACTGGGCAGATTATGTGTTTTATATATAATAATTCTGTGTTAGTGTATGATTAGTGTGTGATTCAGTCAGTGTCTAACTTCTGTAATCTCTGTTTTTATCTATTTTTATAAGATGTTTCTATTATTTGGTATCAGAGCAAAAGATCCTCAGGGTTAGAGAAAGAAATGGGTTCTGTTAGGAATGATATGGAGGGCGCAAAAGAGCACTTGCAGAAATTGGACGGAAGCATCATTGCCTTGTGAGATTCCTAGACAGAATTCAAAGACGCTATGTTGGCCAGAGATGTGCAACATGATCAATCTCCCCTTGTCCACTAGAATTCAAGCGTGAAGTTGGCCAATGTAAAGGGGAACAAAATACAGAACGAGTAGTCAACAAAGATGCAAGGGCTATGGGCAGCAATTACAAGAACAAAGGAGACTTTTACAGAACTATCTGGCTGCAGTCCCCAACCTTTCACCTTGAGCACAAGGTGAAACTTCTGAGGGAGGGTATTGTTAGACCACCAATTATTAAAGTCTCATCTACGAGACATAAGAGAATAGATGGAAATTATTGTCATAGTGGCAGTTTATGTATCATAGGTGGCAGTTTCTGGTTGGTTATTCCATATTAGTAGCAGTTATGGGTAGTTAGGAATATATCTATTTCGTATTAGGCTGAAAAAGGTAGGAATTGTGTAGGAACTTCAGAGGTATCTAGTCCTCGAAACTAAAGAGGGCTACTCTGCTTTCAGGGTAGATTTTAAAGGATGTCCATACTGACAGATAATGTGTTTTATGTACAATAAATAATTGTGTCAGTGTGTGATTCAGTCAGTGTATAACTTCTGTAATCTCTGTTTTTATCTATTTGGACAAGATGTTTCTATTAGCAACATTGCTGAAGAACAGCTGCACCAGAGAGCCATATGGTATTGGGATTGACAACCATGCAACCTGAACTTGCTCCAATTCGAGATCAGATCCTAGCCAATCTCATTGTAACCTCTTCGTAGGATATTTTCATTTGACTGCATTGTGTTTCTTCTCCTCAGTTTATTCTTCTATATTGGTTTCTCAAATAAGTAGAGGAGAGAAAGGAGAAGGACAGAGTGGTCTTCCAAACTAAAGAAACCACCCCAAATGCAATTACTGTCACAAGTGGGGTCACACTAGAGAGAATTGTCATAAATTACAGGGTCAACCACCTTGTGCTGCCGATGTGGATCAAACCATTAATACATGTTCTCAGCCAAAAGCATCAAAGAGTCAGTCATATCCATCTCTTTTGTTGATTGAAGCTGAGTATTAAGAATACCTCTAGTATCAAGCCTCTAAGCAATTAACATCGTCCATTGCTTTTGTAGCTCACACTAGTAATTCAGTTGGTTGCCTTACCCAATCTTCCACATTTGGACTGTGGGTTCTTGATTCTAGTGCTTCCGATCATATTTTTGCTAACCAATGTCTTTTCTGACACCTTACTTTTCTACATTCTTCCTTATGTTACTCTTGCAAATGGTTCCAAAACAAATGCCAAGGGCATTGGCTAAGCCAAACCTTTTTCCTCATTAACTCTAGATTTTGCTCTTTATGTTCATGGATGTCCTTTTAATTTTTTTTTCTAATAGCAAATTAACTTGTGCCCTTAATTTTTCTATTACATTTGTTAATAATTCTGTTCTTGTGCAAGACCAAGTAAAAGACTGATGATTGGTGTAAGGTGTGAAGGCAGAGGGCTTTATCATCTTGCCATGCCTCCATCTCCAATAACCTACACTTCTAAGCCTCCAACACTTATCTATAAGTGCTTGGAACATCCTAGCCTTTCCAAACTCTAAAAGATGATTCTAATTCTCTATAGTTTTTTCTTTAGATTGTGAGTCATATCAGCTAGATCAATAGTCTTGTCCTTCATTTTCAAAGCATATCAATAATCAAGTTGTGTCCCCCTTTGAATTAATACATACTAATATTTAGGTCCTAGTCGCGTCACTTCTACTTAAGGATTTCAATATTGAGTCCTACTATTTGCTTGCAATTTACATTCACGAAATTTTTGTACCAGTCTCTATCTATTGTGCATAAGAATTTTGTAAATATAAATATGTGGAACTATCATTTATTGTGCGTGAGAATTTTATGAATACAAATACATGGAACTATCATTTCACTTCAATATTTTGTAACCTTTATTGATTATTCTCAATGCACTTGGTTATTTTTAATGAAGAATTGTTTCGATTTTCTATTTTTCAATAATTTTGTGTTGAAATTAAGACTCAATTTAAGTTCATATTCATGTTAGACAGTGATAATGCTTGTGAATATTTGTTTACTCCTTTCACTAGATTTATGTCTTTTCAAGGCATTCTTCTTCAATCCTCTTGTGTCCAGACTCAGCAAAAATGGATTTTTGGAGCGTTAAAATCATCATCTCAATCAAACAGCCACACTTTGTCACTTCACAATAATGTTCATTTTTGTTTTACTGATGTTGTTCTTATTGCTTGTTATTTAATGAACCATCTTACAACACAAAATTTTCCAATCCATCTAATTAACTTCTTAAACTCTTTGTCTACCTCCACCCCCCATCTTTGGTTGCAATAGCTTTGTCCATATCTTAACCCTAGGCAGGATAAGCTTTCCACTATGGCTTCTTAGTTATTTTTTACTTCATAATGGCTATTGGTGCTATTCTTTTGATACTAAGCGTTACTTCATCTCAATAGATTGTCACTTTAAAAGAGTAAATTTCATCCAGTTTTGTCAACTCAGTTGACCAACTGGCAAATATCCTCACCAAGTCTTTCCGAGGTCCTAGCTTTGGTTTCATTTGAAACAAGCTTAGTGCATATGATCTATTTGTTTCAACTTGAGGTAAAGTTAAAATATGAGGTAAAGTTAAAATAGTGTATATAGTACTCTAGTTATTCTTATTCTTTAATTATAGCTTTTGTACTCCACTTTTACTACCCATAACTACCTGTATATATATGACTTGGTTATATAGGATCAATAACACATAAAAACATTCATCCAAAGGGTTTTTCTCTCTCATTTAATTTGGTGTTTAGGAGGGGAATTGGTATGCTCCCCCCATTTTTTCACTTACCCAATTGGAACTCAGTCACATCTCCTTCTAGAAGTGAATGACGTGGCTGACCACATTCATTCCAAGGTGGGATAGTGGAAAAGGGGGATAGCATAGCAATTCATGTTTCTTTTTGATATATAACTTAGTTTTATGGGATCCTTTCAATATCATGATTCTGTGTTAACAGGATAATCTTACCTGCTGAGCCAGCACAAGACAACCTTGACATTTGCCAGCACTTCCGGCGAAAAGAGGTAATGTGTAATTTCTAAGCTGAAGCACAAGAGAACCTGTATTTAAGAGAATATTTCTCCCATACAGTCGAGAAAATGGGATATCATTTCCAAGACAGACAGGATCAAGCTTCTTCAGCACCTCAATAATCCCGGCATCTCCACCGTCAATTTTTGTCAAGGTCACATCTAAGTCTGATGCAGATATTGAAAGAAGTGAAGTCCTTGAAGTGCTAGATTTAAAACCAGCTTGAAACCCTTCTCTACAGGCACCTGATCCTTCAGATAACACTAGATTCTGACATGCCTGGTAATATGATTGGAATGACCGTTTATAAATTTCTTCTCTCAAAGCCTCCATGGTTGAAGAGTCTTTTACATCAACCTCAACTTCATTGAAGTAAGCCTTTCTTTCCTGAGAAGAATTACTGGCATCAGTGACTTTCGGACTTTGCTTGGCCTTTGATGTGAATTCATCCAGAAAGTTCAACCTGACAGCCAACTCACAGGCCTCGTTCTTCAACAACTGATAGTGTTCATCAAGCCATCCCTGGATTGGTTCTTCTTCAATATCAGCAGTTAACTTGCGTATGCAAAATTTTATGCATCCTAATTTGGTTGAACTAGGCTTTTTAACTTTAGAGCTATCTTTCTTCAATGGAAAAATCAGATTAGTTTTAGCAGCAATTATGAGCTTCAGAGCTCGTAACATATCCTCAACAGCATCATCAATAGCTCGCAATTCCAATCTGTATGGCATGCAAATGTGAATATCAAGACCTTGAATTACCCAATCCCATGTTGTAACCACAAGTCCTTTTGCATCAGATGAATTTGTAGAGATGGTAGGAATTCGTGAAATTTGCATCCGACTACTCCTGAAGATTCTAGACCGATTGAAACTGAGCATAAGTCCTTCAAGGAGCACTCCTATACGAGCATTCTCAGAGAAAATTGACTGAACCTGAACCATAGCATTGACCCCATCTCCTAACTCAGCAGATATACTTAACATTTCCACATCAACTGCAAAAATAGATTCTTTCTTCTTGTGCTTTTCAAGATGCCCTGATTCCACAGAAGCTTCCTTTTTCCAATTAGAATCTCTCACATTAGACTTATCTTCCATGTGTTCATTACTCCACTCCTGAAGCTTCCTATTGTGCATCATCAACTTCAGCTGCAGAACAAGTTCAATCAATGATAAATGGACATCAGGCTCCCATCTCACTGTTATATCAGAAGCACTGAAAAGAGAACAGACAGCAATCTCTTTAAGGCCACCTGAACGCTGTACAAACTTAGCATTTTGCATGTCAAACAATGCCACCTTTGTCACAGGCTTATTTTCCTCGATATATTCCTGATAAATAGATCTGGCTCTTTCAAGTTCCATCTGTTTGGACTGTTTCTCCTTGTTCACACACAAATTGAAATGAAAGATTTCAAGAGAGACAGAGTACTTCAGCTTCTGGTAATCATTGGAAATTGTGGACATTATATTTGCATTGCGTGGGGTACCATCTGCTGAAACATTTATTGTAACTCTACCACCCTGTGAACCATAATTAACTCGCTTAGGATCTGGAACAGTTGTATTTTCCAAGCCTGTCTCACCCCATACATATATTGAACACCTCTCAAGATTGAAGTTCAACATTTGAGTTCCCTTCCCTGAAGGTTTTGATATACGAGCCTGACTCTGAGTTGATTTTTTCTTTGAAGCAGAAAGATTTTTCAAGAGAGCTTGAAAGGAAACGGCCGTTGATATAAGTGACTCTATACGCTTTAAAGTTAAATAAACTCCCATGCCAGTCACATCAACTAATAACCCTAGCCTACACCTGGGACCATCTTCTTCAGAAGATTCCATGTCCTTTTTGCCCCAATCCAAACTAACCTTTGCTATGTGCAAAACGGAGCCAGAATTTGATTCCACAACAAAGAAGCTTTCTTTCAAGCATTCTTGATATTCATCAGCCAAGTGAAGATTTAGCTCACCAAGTTCAACGTGTACTGTTGTACCCGTATTTGAAATGTTGTTTGCAAACAGATGCGATGATTGTGAGCAACCCTAGAGATGGAAATCAATACATGGATACTACACAGTTAATGTCTTTACTCAAAAAATTCAAATCAACATTAAGGAAAAAATAGCATAACAATGATAAAACAATAGAATTGAAGAGTTAAAAACATTACAAGCATAATGACTTCACAGAAAACAGAATAAACAAAATTGCCCCAATAGTTTTTTTATGGTGGGAAATTGGGAATTATCACTTAGGGCCTCTCCATAAAAAAAAAAAAACTAAAAAAAAAAATTAAGAATTATACCTTAAACCTCAATTCTCTTCTCATATCCAGAATCAGATATTTTCAGCCCAGATTATATTCTAGGCCTAATAATTAACTAATTTTGACTACTAAATTCCAATTTATGTACCATTATACATTAGAGAACTTTGGGGTTTCAAAGAAATCAGACTTCAGAGCGCAGCAGTTAGATCATTTAATCGTTTTTTTGTTTAGTTTCTTCCTTCTTGTTTTTGGCCCACTAAGAATTGAACTTACAAGCTGCCCTTGCCTCATTATACCTTACTGCTGTTAAGTTCAAGATCTTAATTGTCAATGAATTAAGATAAGAAAGAAGATCGATCAGGACATGGCAATATTGCCCTCCTTTTAGACCCATCCACAAATTAGTTTTAAGTCTGGCTTCAAATAAACAGGATCATAATTGCCATTCACCCTTTTGGTGGGCAATACTGACTAGCATTAACAGTGTTTGGATTGTATAAAATAATAAATTACATCAACAACAATAAACAGAGCCTTATCCCATTAGGTGAGGTTGGTTACATAGATTAAATAACGCCATAAAGTTCTGTCCAAAACCAAATTTTCGAAAATACCATTTAACTAAAAACTTCTTTTAATAACCTCTTCAAGTGTCTTTTTTGATCTTTCTCTATGTCTCTTCATTAGGTTAAAAACCATTTGAACAACCTTTCTCACTAGAGCCTCTTGCAGTCTTTTTTGCACATGCTCAAATCACCGTAACTGAGTTCCCATCATTTTCTCCTCAATAAGTGTTACCTCAACTCTCTCCCAAATACAATCATTTCGAATTTTGTCTTTTCTTATATGTCTATTCATCCATTTCAACATTCTCATCTCTGTCACTCCCATTTTTTACTCGTGTTAACCTTTCAAAGCTTTAATACTTACTACTATAAAACATAGCTAGTCTAATAGCAGTTCAATAAAACTTCCTTTTAAACTTGTTAGATATTTTGCGATTACAAATGACCCTTGAGGTGTTTCTCCATTTCATCCACCCAGCTTGGATCCTATGTGTGACATCCCCATTAATCTCTCTATTACATTATAAAATTGATTTAAAATACCGAAACTTAGACACTTGTGGTATCCCATGCTATCCAATTTTTATATTCAAATCATTATTTGCTCACCTCTTGCTAAATTTACACTCTATATACTCTGTTTTACTCCTACTTAAACGAAAACCCTTTGATTTCAAGGCTTCTCTCTATATCTCCAATTTACAATTAACCTTATCTCTTGACTCCTCTATTAGGACTATATCATCTACAAAAAATATGCATTTTAGGACTGCATTTTGGATGTGTCTAGTGAGTACATCCATCACTAAAGTGAAAAGATATGAACTTAGGGATGACCCTTGATGCAAATCAATTTTTATGAGGAAATCTTCTGTCATCCCTTCCTGAGTCCTCACACTTATTGTAACTCCATCATGCATATCTTTTATAGCAAGAATATAAGTAATACGAATACCCTTCTTTTCCAATGCCTTCCATAGGACTTCCCTTAACACTCTATCATAAACTTTTTTGAAATTAATGAAAACCATATGCAAGTCTTTCTCTCTACTTCAGTGCTGCTCCATCAAACCCCGTAAGAGATACATAGCCTCCGTGGTTGATCTTCTTGGCATAAAACTAAATTGGTTCTCTGACATATGAGTCTCCTTTCTTAATATGTGTTCGATCACTTTTTCCCAAAGTTTCATAGTATGGTTCATGAGTTTAATCCCTTGATAATTTTCACAATTATGAATATCTCCCTTGTTCTTGTAAATAGTTATCAATATACTCTTCCTCCATTTATCTGGCATCCTCTTGGACCTCAATATCTCATTGAACAACTTGGTAAGCCAAAAAATATCTTTCTTTCCTAAATACCTCCAAACCTCGATAGGTATGTTATCAAGACCCATAGCCTTACCATTGTTCATCTTTTTAACTACCTCCTTCACCTCAACTTCATGAATTTTACAATAAAAAAGCATAGTTTGATCCTCTTCTCAAGTAGTTAAACTTTTTATGTCTACACTTATTGTCAGCTCCTCATTGAAAAGCTTGTGAAAATAACTCCTCCATCTTTTTTTGATATCTCCCTCTACTACCAAGACTTTCCCCGCTTCATCCTTAATGCATTTCACTTTATCTAAATCTCTTGTTTCCCTTTCCCTTCCCTTAGCAAGCTTGTATATTTGCCGCTCCCCATTCTTTGTTTCTAAAGTTTGGTAAAACCTCTCAAATGCTTTAGATCTCACCTCCCAAACTACTTTGTTTGTCTCAGTTCTAACTGACCGACACTTCTCTAATTTTTCGAATTGTTACCAAGATGTAAAGCTTTGAAACACTCTTTTATATTTAATCTTCTCTTGCACACTCTCATCCCACCACCAAAATTTTTTATCTTTGGGGTCAAATCCTTTTGATTTACCCAAAACTTCTTTAGCTACCTTCCAAATCCCATTTGCCATTTCTTCTCACATAAGGTTAGCACACCCTTGTGTCTCTCAAACTCTCTCTTCCATTAGCTTTTTCTGAAAAACCAACTACTTTTCACCCTTTAGTTGCCACCACTTGATTCTTGGGTTTATAACTATTTTGATTCACTATTTTTGACTCTTGACATGCATATCAAGGACCAAAACCTGATGTTATATGGTCAAACTCTCACCTAATATAACTTTACAATTCTTATAGATCCTTTTATCTGTATTATGTATCCAAAAAAAATCTATAAAATAATAAATTCAAATAATTTATAAATAAATTCTTGTACAAAACTAATATGGAATGGTAATAGTTTATGAATTCCATTCATTTAGATATCATATTATGCGTAATCTTTGATGATCTGCAAATCCCATCATTTCCAATAGGATTTGTATATCATTTCATTTCCATTGTACCTTTCAATTAGAAGATTAAAGTGTTCCAAACACAAACTAAGAATATCTGGTCCTATGTCAGTATATGTAATAATTTATACTGTAACCTATTCAACTCTAACTGAATGGCACCCTTTTTCTTCAACTCACCACAGTAGTCAGGGAATCCAAGTGTTCATTTATTATATAGAGACCTGTGCTGCCAAGAAAATCTAGCAAGTAACGTTAGACAAGGAGTTAGTTGTGCAAGACATCAAGTAGCTATATATTCTGAGGTTTGAATAAAAGCAAAGCTCTTATATTTAATCTACAACAACAAAATCCTAACACCACCATCCTAGCTCGTCCCCACTGAGATGAGAAGAAAAAATAGAAAAAGAGAGACAACAATAAGAGTTATAATTTCAAAACTTTAGCACCTATGGCAAACAATTTCAGGATAAGTGTTTCAACCAATTTTTGGAAACTTCATGACATTGTGATAATATACAGGCATACATTACTTACATGATACACCGGAGAATCCGCCATATTGAAAAGAACTATTGTCATCTCAGGAGCTGAGACATTGCATGTCCACATGATGGCTGTGTTATCCGTTGATTGTGACTTTACAACATCAGAAGCTTCTGGCCGAAGAACCATTTGTTTCTTCTTCAGTGAATGGAGAAGCAACCATGGCTTTAACCTGCTCATTATAATGTTGCATTGCGTACCTCCTAGCTTAATTTCAGTTTCAGCTCTAACAGGTGACATTGGCTGAAGGAAATGAAGCAACCAAAATAGATAAATAGATGTAAGTTGGTCCAGCAAATGAACAAATATAAATCTAAATCTATATTATCTATAAAAGCATAGAAGACAAAAACAGTGGCTTTGCTTATGATACCTTTTCTAAAAATTTTACTTACCAAATTATCTTTTAATTATAATTTAAAATATTAAGTATCCTATTGGAATTTATACTTTACTTATTTCCATTTAAAAAATATTAACTGAATTAATTCTAATTTAAAATTAAATTATTATAAAACTTATCAAATAATATTTTATTTAAAGCTATTCTGTTTTATACAACATCTTATAAATTGTTATATTATTCTCCAATCAAATATTACATGCAACGAAATAAAAGAAACCCACACAATTCACATCCCATATGCAAACAATAAAATAGTAAATACTAACACCAAAGAAATTAAAAACCAGGAAAAAATGCAAGAGTAATGCTACTTGCACAAAAATTTCGTGCACAAAGATGACACTCGATTTGTGCTTTCATAAAGCTAATTAGTTACTTTCATAGAACTGTAAAGTTAATAAGTTGTAGAACTTAAAAATGTAATGTTACTCATTAGGTTTATGAAATTTACTATCAGTTTTGTGATAGTACAAATTGAGTATAATCTTTATGCACAAAAGCTTTATGCAAGTAGCATCACTCAAAAAGCAACATGCAGCAAACATAGCATAACCACATTTAAGTTGCAGTTTTCTAGCACCTTTTTTTTACGCCTCATTTCCTTTTTTAATTTTAACTATGAGAAAGGCCTTATGCTCAGTCTTTGAATCTAATTTACCAACCTTTCTGATTTCTTTTTCTATAAGAAAAAATCTAGAAGCTTTCTGAAAAGTATAAAAATAAACTTCCCAGTCTCTATCTTAATGTGTTTGGAAGCAGAAATTATATTAACTAGAAACACAAGAGGGTGCAAAACATTTCTGGCTGATATTCATACGTTCTTTTACAAAATGGTGTTGCTTTGCGTACTAATATCATGTATAAAACCACATTATGTGTAGGCCCTTAACAATTTTTACGTGGTTAGTAAAGGTTATAAGGCTTTCAACAATTAGTTTGCTATGCAATAAATTTCTTGATAAAAAATGTATGCATACCATGTTCTTGCTATTAAGCAAATTTTGCCATAGAGAGAAACAACAACAGAGAGTTTTATTCCACTGGGTGAAGTCAAATACATAGATCAAATTCAAAACAAAATGAAAAAGAAAAGTCCATATGTGATATAAGCTGTCTTGTGTGGGTGACAACTTACCTGTACTGGGACATACACAAGAGAAACCAAATCCACCTTTAATATATCCAGGATGGAAGAACCAGCTTCTCTAAAAAGCTTTTAAATCAACAGGGTAAAAAAAACAGTTGTCAGCCAGAAGCCAAGTGAAAAAGTGGAAATAATACCACAAGCTTTACCAAACGTCAAGTCACAATCCATACATGAATCTCACTAAACTCCAGTTGAAAATCAAGGCGTGTACTCTCCCCACCATCCTCAGTGTAATGTGATCTGATGCTTTTCAATTGGACACCCATGATCTTGTTCTCAATAGAAAGATTATGTTCCCTATGCACAAACCTCACATCCAGCTTTGGTAGATTGAAACTGACCTATCAATAAGAAATATAATTACACAGTTGACATCAAAACTATTATATTAAAACCATTTTTTACTAAATATATTTATAACTATTTCAATTTTAACAACGAATATATATCCAATATGAATAAAAAATACCTGATTCGGCATCTAATGTAGAGAACAAAATATTTGCTTATTAAATTAAGTACCAGAAAGGAGACAGATACTTTGACCTTCAATCAGGCCCCATATGTCCATTTTAAATTATCAAAAGGAAACCAAACATCAGAAACAGAAACAAGATAATCAGATTGACTTACAAGAGATGGAACCAGACTTGCTTGTAAGCTAAATTCAAGCATCCAGAAAGCCAAAAACAATAAAAGAAAACTTTGAAGCAACAAGCTAGGTATGCAGTTTCTCTATTGTTCATACTTCTGAATATAATCAAAGTCCCATAAAACTAGTGTTGTGAGGGTATTATTGTAACTTTAGCTTTGGGGGGCAGTATTGTAATTTTGTGAAAGTTTTTTTTCAGCAGCTGAGTGTATATTGTTTTGAAACATTTACGGAAATGGTATTATGTTTTTCCTCTGAAATTTCGAAACTCCCTTCTTCCTCTCTTCTCCGTCAATGGTTCCTCTCTTCCGGCCATTTTTCTCCATCACCGGACACCCATTTTCAACTTGGTATCAGAGCTGGTTGCTCCAGCCCTAGTCACCAGTGACAGAGACTCCGTCAGATAGCGTCGGCGCGATTGAAGCCGACTGCGTGGGTGGCAATGCCGGCGATGCAGCAGTGAAATAGCCTTCCGAGGAGAGCAGAAAACGCCGGAACCTGCTTCCCTAATGTCCTCGCGCTGATTTGCGCACCCAAAAGTCAGGTTCGTGCCCTAACTGGTATGCTTGCTCTCGGCTGAGTTTGGTTTCGGGCTTCAGTGAGATTGTGGCCCGTGCTTGAACCGAGAAGCTACTCCTTAGGCCTGTAGGTTGCAACCGGAAGTGGGGCTGAAGAAGAGGGCGTGGGTTAGGCAGTGTGGGTTCATGTGGAGTGCTCGTTAGGCTGTGTGGTTGGCGTCTGGCGTCTTGTGCTGTGTGGCTGGCGTCTTGTGTATGGTTTCTTGTCTGAGAACACCGTAGGTGAAGGAGAAACGTAGTGGGTCAGTATTGTGCTGGTGAAGGTTAGTTAAGGGCTTGGTTTGATCACTTGGTTGAGGTCTGTATTGTCTCCAATGTCAGAAGTAGTTAGTGATACTGGAAGTGGAATGAATCAGACTCAAGTCAACAGGGTAGGGACCCTGGGTGATAACCCCACTCTACAAATGTGTCCAAAAAAACTAGATGGCTCTAATTTTCTGGTTTGGTCAAGATCATGCATGCTTGCCTTGAAGGTCAGGGGCTTATTTGGTTATGTAAATGGTAAAAAGAAAAGACCAGCAGAAACTGATCCAACCTTTGACCAATGGGAATCAGACAATAGTCTAGTTATGTCTTGGCTTCTAAATTCAATGGAGTATGAGATAGGTAAATCCTATATTTTTCTTGATTCAGCTGCTAAGGTTTGGAGTGCTGTATCTGAAGCTTACTCTAAGGTGGGCCATGATGCCCTTGTGTATGAGTTAAGAAAGAAAGTTCATGAGACTAAACAAGGGAAAAAATCTGTGTCACAATACTACAATGAATTGAACAATCTTTGGCAGGAACTTGATTACTATCAAGACTTTCAAGCTGAATGCATTGTAGATGCAACAAGATTCCAACAGTTGAAAGACAAAGAACGGGTCTTTGATTTCCTAGCTGGATTAAATGTAGAATATGATCAGATGAGAGCCCAAGTGCTTGGGAAGGAGCCATTCCCAACTCTAAAGCAATCCTATGCCTACATTCAGCAAGAAGAGAGTAGAAGGCGCTCTATGTTGCTGACTATTCCTTGTGATCGATCTGCTCTAGTGGCAAATCCACCACAAAAGTCAGTTAATTCAATTGACAAGGACACACTAAAGTGTGACTATTGTGGGAAGATGAGGCACACTAGAGATCAATGTTGGAAGTTACATGGAAAACCTACTAAAGGTCGTGGTGGTAAGAAAATAGGTCCAACCAGACCTCAAGCTCATCTGTCTGATGCATCTTCTACAGAGCCTAGCCACTCAAGTGAAAACCTTACGGTAGAGGAAGTCCAAACTCTAAAAAGGTTGATGGCTAAACTTGATACTCCACAAGCTTCAAAGGTGGACACTCCTCCTTCTAGCTCTAACTTTGCTCACACAGGTAAACTAAGTTTGGCACTTAATGCTTCCACCAGTCCTAAGACAAATCATTGGATTATTGATTCAGGGGCATCTGACCATATGACGGGAACCTTAAGTTCTTTCTCTTCATACACATCATGTTCTGGGCAAAATACCGTTCGGGTAGCTGATGGTGCTTTTTCACAAATTATGGGGAAGGGTTCCATAGCGTGCACCAAGTCATTAAAGTTATCCTCAGTCTTGCATGTTCCAAAATTTTCAAATAACCTCCTCTCAGTTAGTGCTATCACACAAGGTTTGAATTGTAAAATCACTTTCTTTCCTTCTTATTGTGTTTTTCAGGAACTGGAGACGGAGAAAGTGATTGGCTATGGTAGAGTGAAGAACGGGCTATATTTTTGGGAGGACAGCTGTGAACCTTCATGTAGCTTGGCCTCTCAAAAGGACTTAAAGGAATCAGCCATATCACAATTACATAGATGGCATAGACGACTAGGCCACCCTTCTTTTGTAGTTTTGAAGAAACTGTTTCCGAACTTACATTGTAAATGTGATGAAAAAGATTTTTTTTGTGATATTTGTGAATTGGCCAAGCATACTAGAAACTCTTATCCAGCTGTTGATAATAAAAGTTCAGCTCCTTTTGTGATAATTCATTCAGATGTTTGGGGTCCTAGTCGCATTACATCTTTATCTGGCTATAGATGGTTTGTCACTTTTATTGATTGTTTCAGTCGCACTACTTGGGTTTATATGATGCATTCCAAAGGCGAAGTTTTTTCATGCTTCAAGAAATTTCATGCAATGGTATCTACCCAGTTTGATGTGAAAATAAAATCTCTTAGAAGTGACAATGGACTAGAGTATATGAGCACTGAATTTCAACAATATCTAAAGACTAATGGAATCATTCATCAAACAAGTTGTGTGAATACCCCAGCCCAAAATGGTGTAGCTGAATGTAAAAATAGACACTTGTTAGAAGTAGCTCGAGCCCTAATGTTTACCATGAGAGTTCCAAAAATGTTCTGGGCTGATGCTGTGTTATCTGCTACTTATCTTATCAATAGAATGCCACTAAGAACTCTTGACTTTCAATCTCCATTAGAAGTCCTTAAGGGTTCATCCTCATACTTGGTTCCACCCAAAATTTTCGGGTGTGTATGCTTTGTTCATGATCATAGAGTAACCATGGAAAAATTGGATCCTAGAGCACTCAGGTGTGTTTTCATTGGATATTCTCCCACTCAAAAGGGTTACAAGTGCTATCACCCACCTACACGAAGAGTACTTGTGAGCATGGATGTTACCTTCCAAGAAGATGAAGCTTACTTCTCTTCAGACTCATTACCAGTTCAGGGGGAGACAGGCAATACTCAAGAGGGTAGTGAAGAGCCTTTTGTGGTACCATATGATCTCATTCCCTATCAAGTTCAGGGGGAGGAGAGTGACACTCAAGAAAAATCGCATTCTGAGGAAAAAGAAATGGAGATGAGTGGCCTTGAGAAGCAAAAGGAGACAGGAATCTTGACTTATTCTCGAAGGAAGAAAAAGTAAGTGGATGTCCTCCCACAAACTCTACCTAGCCAAGAACTCACTCTGGATCCAGTCCCGTCACAACTTGGCTCATCGCCTACTTGTAAGTTTACTCCCCATTTGTCCATTCAAGCAACTGATAATGATGATCTTCCAATTGCTGTTAGGAAAGGAATCAGGAAATGTACGTAGCATCCTATCTCTAACTTTGTCTCATATGATTCATTATCTCCTTCCTATAGATCATTTATTTCGTCTGTAGCATCTGTGAATGCCCCTCAGGATTGGAAAGAAGCTCTTGATGACCCAAAGTGGAAAGAAGCTATGATGGAGGAGATGACAGCACTGAGGAAAAATGACACTTGGGAGCTTACCCAACTTCCAACAGGAAAGAAAGCTGTGGGTTGCAAATGGGTTTTCTCTGTCAAATACAGGGCCGATGGATCAATTGAGAGATATAAAGCTAGACTAGTAGCTAAGGGATTCACGCAGACTTATGGGATAGACTATCAGGAAACCTTTGCTCCCGTTGCAAAGATGAACTCTATTCGAGTGATTCTCTCTTGTGCAGTTAATTTTGGATGGGAATTACAACAACTAGATGTGAAAAATCCCTTTCTCCATGGAGACATAGAGGAGGAGGTGTACATGAATATTCCTCTAGGTTTTGACAGTAGCAAGACTGCAGGAAAGGTGTGCAAGTTGAAGAAGGCTTTATATGGTCTAAAACAGTCACCTCGAGCATGGTTTGGGAGACTCAGTAAGGCAATTGTGAATCTCGGGTATAATCAAAGCAATGCAGATCACACTTTATTTGTTAAGAAATGTGATGGGAGGCTCACTGCTATCATTGTATACGTGGATGACATTATTTTAACTGGCAATGATATGGAAGAGATTGATCAACTCAAGACATGCCTGGCCAAGGAATTCGAAATTAAAGACTTGGGAAACTTGCGTTATTTTCTTGGGATTGAAGTTGCCAAGTCGAGTAAGGGTATTCTCATCTGTCAAAGAAAATATACCTTAGATCTTCTCCAAGAAACAGGAATGTTAGGGTGTAAACCAGCTGATTCTCCCATTATAGAAAATCATCACTTGAAAGGTGGAGATGGGGAAGCTGTGGACCTTGGCAAATACCAAAGGCTGGTTGGCAGATTAATCTATCTCTCCCATACTAGACCAGATATAGCCTATGCTGTAAGCATTGTTAGTAAATTTATGCATGACCCTCGCACCACTCATCTAGATGCAGTATTTCGCATTTTGAGGTACCTAAAATCTGCCCCTGGAAAAGGGCTTCTATTCTCAAAACATGGACATTCCAAAATAGAGGCCTATGCAGATGCTGATTGGGCAGGGTCAGTTGATGACAGGAGGTCAACATCAGGCTATTGCACCTTCGTTGGAGGAAACCTTGTCACATGGAGAAGTAAGAAACAATCAGTTGTTGCTAGATCCAGTGCCGAAGCTGAATATAGAGCCATGGCCTTGGGAGTCTGTGAGACACTGTGGCTTAGGAGATTAGTCCAAGAGCTAGGAGTTTGTGATGAAGCATCCCTCAACCTCTATTGTGATAATAAAGCAGCCATCAATATTGCTCACAATCCTGTGCAACATGACAGGACAAAACACATAGAGATTGACAGACACTTCATTAAGGAGAAATTGTCTGAAGGGACCTTAGATCTCCTATTTGTGAAGTCAGAAAATCAACTTGCTGACATCTTCACCAAGGGTCTTCCTAGCAGGAAATTTCACTCAATCACTTGCAAGATGGGCATGAGGGACATTCATGCTCCATCTTGAGGGGGAGTGTTGTGAGGGTATTATTGTAACTTTAGCTTTGGGGGGCAGTATTGTAATTTTGTGAAAGTTTTTTTTCAGCAGCTGAGTGTATATTGTTTTGAAACATTTACGGAAATGGTATTACGTTTTTCCTTTGAAATTTCGAAACTCCCTTCTTCCTCTCTTCTCCGTCAACGGTTCCTCTCTTCCGGCCGTTTTTCTCCGTCACCGGACACCCATTTTCAACTACTAGAACTGTCCAAAACAAGGAGACCAATAATAGATGTGCCACATATAGAGGATAACTGATGAAGATGGGAAAAGGCCATAAGAAGACACATCTCATCACTACACCAGACATCCTCCCTGAAAGATAAACTGGTGATGGGATGCATGTTTCTGATTAGTTGGCAAAGTGACAAATATTCCCTTCTCCACAATTAAATAATAGAAGTGTTACCAACATTCTGAATTGGTTAAACCAAGTGGCCAAAACTAAGAAACATGATGAACTTTTACATGACAAGGGTATTTAGACAGACTCCACCAGATTGCTTTCACAGAGAAATCACTGCACAAACAGTTTGTCAAACTAGAAATAAAGTTAATATGCATACAATTCAAAATTCTACCACTCTAGGACAAGACAATAAGAAGGTCAATGCATTGGAAAGGAGCAGATCCTGAAGGAATACACTTTGTGGAACTGATGGGAGAAACCAAACCAGAATGTAAAACCAGAGAACCACAGCTGAGAATATTCAGAAGGAAACAAATCTTTACTTGAGAAAGCATAGATTACAGAACTCAATTTGAAAAATATATAGACCGAACTTCAAATTTGAGAAAGGTCACTTCTATATTTTAATGCACAAGATTATTGTTCTTAATTATTGATGTTCGACATTCATGTTCTGGGTTCAAAACCCATGATATATTCCTCCACTTAATAAAATAGAGAAAGAAGAAATTACAATGCAAGAAGAGAATAAGATATCCTTTTAGACAAAAAATGGGTACAGAAAAACAATGAGCTTTAACTTTTAACCTCTATATCAGACAGGGAAACTCCATTAAGAAAACCATGGTCCATGGATAGAACGCCAAGAGAGGCCATAAACAGAGAGTGTCCTCAAAATGTGGGCGTTACATTCCAACCCGATATACCAAAGAACCACATAAAGCACAGATCACCACAAAGTTTTGGCCTCCTTATTCTGGCCAATACATTTAGAGCATATCATGATAAACTCCAAATGGAGTATTCCATAGGAAAGTAGTTGCCCAACAATACAAAGATAAAAACGCACCAATTTCTAAGCTAGCTTTAGATATAACACCTATTATTCAGGTTCCTAAAGAAGGAAAAACTATGAGAGATTGAGACTGTGAAGACAATAAAAATCTTTGATGGGAATATTACATAAAGATATGGTGGAGACACAGAAAACCTTCTAAGAAAGGAATATTTACTTCCCAAATGACCACCCAAAATGTGACACAAGAACTGTCACCCCAACCTAAGGAAATAAGTGGTCTAAAAGACACATAACCCTGAGAATAAATTTCTAGGAATTGAAACTATGGAGGGGTTGGCACTGCACCCATTCTGGCCTAAACCATACTTGCTCTCAATTACCTGTTGCCACAATGAGGTAGTGTCTAAAGCTACACTCCATAGCCATTAAACTGCTAAAGCAATGTTTTCGGACATCACACCGCAAGACCCAAACCCCATTCCTTCTTGAGCCTGCAACAAACCTTCCAACTAACAAGATGATCGATTCTTTGCTCCCCCATATCAGTCCAAAGAAACCCCCTCATAGTTTTATCAATCCAAAGATGATACAACCATTTACAGTTAAGAAAAACACCCATCCAATTATCCAAGTACTTAAAGACAATACCTTCTTGCATCTTAATCTCAAAGAGAAAGGAGTTGCTTCTAGACCTGGAGATCATTAGGTACATTAAGACACGGTGATATTGGGGGCAAAACAAATCATAAGAAAATATCTTCAAACATTTCTCAATAAGTAACATTATATGTAGAAAGTGTCAAGGAGACATAAATGGAAACTTTCCTTTTCTTAGGCTTAACAAAAGAAACCAGAAAAATATAAATGTCATGCAAAGTCACAGATTTTTTTTACATAAAATAAAACATTTCATTTGAAGGGAAAAAGAAATACAAATTATAGATTTGAGCAAAATACATAAAGTGATGCCTTCAGCTCCATTCTCATGATATCCAGTAATATTGCAAAACAACAACACTTACAATTGAATGGTAGAAAAGAAATTGTTATGCTATATACGTAATAATTTTAAAGACAAATATACTTCAATTACTGTGTCGATTTACTTCCTGTGCTTATTGTGTTTTATTGTTTTCAAGTTGCTTGAGAAAGATATATTATCCTCTGTCTTTCTGTTCTCTTTCCTGAAATATATACGTGCAATCATTAGAAATGGAAAGTCTGTTTAAATTCACAACCTTTTCAGGGAACATAGAACTGTATTTGGAGAAGGCTACAAGCATCTGCTGCTTCTTGGACGGCTTTTGTGTAGCCATAGAATCAGCACTTGACCCAATAACCCTGTCAGAGCCTAAAGAAGATTCTGATGAACTCTTGCTTTTTAAAAGCAATCTTTCGTTCAAATTCACAGAGACCTCTCCACTCGAAACATCCACATTCTTAATAATTATACCCACTTCCCTATATTCAAAAAGAACAATTCAGCAATCATAGAAGGATAAAAATGACATATTAAGAAAGCAATAAGAGTACACAAGTTAAAGCCAGGTAACCCTGCTGCAACAGTACACACTACTAGAAGAAGTGAATTTTTTATTTTTGTATAATAGGACTTAAAAAAAAACTGCAAAAGGAAAACCCATGTCTACAAAGAAGAACCCTCTTTGCAAGACATGCGTGTGTGTATAATATGTAAAATATATATTATGCAATACACACACACACACAAAGAACCATTCAGTAACCATAGAAGGATAAAAATGACATATTAAGAAAGCAATAAGAGTACACAAGTTAAAGCCAGGTAACCCTGCCGCAACAGTACACACTACTAGAAGAAATGAATTTTTTATTTCTGTATAATAGGACTTTAAAAAAAAAACTGCAAAAGGAAAACCCATGTCTACAAAGAAGAACCCTCTTTGCAAGACGTGTGTGTGTATAATATGTAAAACTATATATTATGCAACACACACACACACACACACACACACACACACACACACACGCATGCACACGAGCAAACGCACACACACACAGAGAGAAAGAGAAGGAAGGAGGTTAAGACTCAGAAATTAACAGCATAAGTTTAAGATCAGTATCCTTGGCCTGCTAAATGCTAGAATAGATGCCTAGGCACCTAGATGGTAGAAGTTTCTCCCTAAAAAGCTCCCATTACCTTCCAGACGTAAGGTCCACACCAGACAGTTGGCATCATCTTCCAGATGATCCACTTTCACTACTTAAACATTAAAAGTCTTCTTCTCCAACCACTACTCCAACAAGTGAAATAAAAAATATAAAGTATATATGTAGGAAACAAAAATACCTGGCATGACCAAATTCACATGAGACAGAGAATTTTTCACATATGAAAGGAGCAGAAGACTTTTCTATTGCAGCATTGGATGCCTGGCCAAAAGAACTGCATCCTCCACTACCAGAATTAGACAATTGGTCACAACTAAGATGTGGTTCACCAATGTGAACAATAATAGGTAATATCTGTAGCCTGACAAACAAATTTGACTTGGATCCACCATCTTTAGATATATCCAAATTCAATTCCTTGATTTCAACAGTGGAGTTTGGTGTCTGCAACATTAAGGAGAGAGTTTAGAAACTAAAATATAATATTCTAGAAATATCCCAAATAGAATATAAAAAGCAAGTTGATTAAATTATACCTAGATGTGATGTGTTATACTCTATCTTATTTTTCATTAAAGCCAAAATAATTCTTACATTTGATGATGCTATCATCCAATAATCATATATTATTAATATAAAGTATAATTACACAGCATTTATAATATAAAACACCAATTTATATTCTGTAGCATGTATAAAGCAAATAATATATTTGCTAGTACAAACTTCTACCAGTATACGAATTAATACAGTCAACAAGTGCTTAGCCATACAACCAGAAAACCATGATGTTATAAGATGCCTACCTTCACAACCAGATCCATCACACAAACTGAAAGATATCTTGCAATATTGACTACAATCATCCACTTTCCCCTGCCTGAACCAGAAGAATGTGATTTCCGAGCTTTTGCCTTCCCACTGCTTTTATTTGAAGGCCTCAAAACAACTTCTAAGTCACATATCAACACTTGCAGCTTTGGATCCTGAGAAATGAAACCCACACCAAGTTTGACCAGGGACTGGCGTAAGCTGAGTTTAATTTCACCAACAGACACAGATTCAACAGCACCCTGTAAATGTTATAAATTATTAGTAGATATTGCAATGAACAATTTAACACTTAGAGACACAAGTTTGCTAACAAAAACATTAAATCTCATTAGAATACAAAAAGAGATATTGGCAGAAATTCACAGAGTGGAGCTGTATAAAAAAAAATAGATGATCTGAACCAAGTTGCCTTAGGTCTCTAAAGCTGAAGAAAAACTACTTTGATAATATGGACAAAAATAGACATTGAATTAGGAATAAATAGGAGCAAGGGACAATAATAAGAAAATTGAGCTACAAGCTCTCATGAGTCATGGTATTTCAAGGTTAAGTTCTACCCAAAAGTAAACCATACAACAGTGATACCTATTAAACGAACTACTATTGACTAAAGATTGAAAGTCACTCTTCTATTTCAAAAATTAACTGGGATTTATGCAACATTAAGAAAAATACAAAGGGAAAAAAAGACAAGCAATATATCTAAAGATAAATAAATAAATAAATCTATACATATATCCATTCAGTGCACAATGTAATTCGTTAAAAAAGTTCCAAAGGCACACATCAAAATATCTTTTCAAGCTAATATTTTAATTTATTTGGAAGGATAAGTTGAAAATTCAATTCTTGCACTATGGTAGAGATCAGCATTCCACCAGGGTTTCTACTTGGAAATGAAAAATGATTATATTCCTTGGAAACATATAATTCTGGAGAAAAAATGATTTCATTATTCAATCTTCACTTCCTTTATCATAATAAATATCTAAAAACTGAGAGAATCTAACTGTCTTGAGCTGCAGCCTGTTAATAAGCATAATACAAAAACCCCAGTGCCCTTCAGAACTCTTACTACAGAGTAAGGCAGCGAATGAAGGCAAGACCTTTTTAAACTTCACTACGACATCTCTTAAACATTTCCATCCAGCAACACGAAATCCAACAGATGCTCCCAAAATCCGGCTCAAAATCCAAGCCAGCAACCTAGAAGCAAATCTGCAAGATAGATACATGATCAAATCAAGTAACAGGATGGTTCAAATGCTTCAAGTCTCCAAATGCCGGCCAGCACAAAAAGATACATGATCAAACAATTCAAACCTTTTTCATCACCAGTGATTCACTCTACACTTTACCCAGTAAAGTGCATCCTCCACATTAGAGGAGCCCAGACTTAGGGAAATGATTAGCAAAAGCCAAAAAATAATTTAGTTAACAGTATTTTTTCTTTTTGAACAGAAAAGTATAATCATGATCAATAGAAGTGTTCGTTCACATATAGAATATTCTTATTCACAGCATAGGAAAAGAAAAATAAGCATACAGGGCAGGGCCCAACCCACCCAGCCCTGTACCCAAAGTTATAAATTAAATCTCACCCCAAACCCTGGTCAAAGTTTGACCAACCCACCCTTCCATAGCAGGTAGGGCAGGTCACTTTGGGGCAGGCCAATATTGCCAAACCTCAATAGTGAGACAGCACAGTTACCAAGTTTCTAAAAAGGGACTACACAACAAGAAGATGCATATATCAATACACATATATACAAGCATTGATGTATGTACGTACATTGATGTAAGTATATAATATATATAGAGAGAGGGAGGGACAGAGACAGAGAGAGATAACAGAACAGAGAACAGAATATCACAGATGAAAAAGGGAAAATCCAGCAATAACAATATAAAAAAAAAATCCAATCTCTTTGAAGTTTTGACAAAGAAGTTGCCTAATCTAACCATTAAGTATACAGATAAAAGAATGTGCAACTGTTACTGTGATGTTATGAGATGGTGACTGGAGCTTAAAATTTTCCAGCATATCTGTCAAGACAAAGGCACTGCATCACTGCAAAGCTTGTGCAACTTCTTATTAATTCCAAAACAACAAATGACAAACCGAGGGGTACATAAAAACAAAACATGTCATGGAAGATAAGACTGTCTTGAATGATGTTCAGAACCAAGGGGAAAAAATGTCCCACATTGACTAGAAATGATAGGTGTGGGCTGATTATAAAGGCTTAGTACCCTCAACTCATAAACTAGCTTTTGGGGATGAGTTTTACGAAACACAAGTAACCTACCAATTGGTATTAAAGCATGGATCCTTGCACTGGCTTCTCAAAGGTCCGGATGAGGGCGCCTTACCTAAAGTCCACCCTCTAAAGTTTCCAAGGTGGTATGGGGTTGAAAGGATTGTTGCTTGAGATTTGCCACTGGGACGTCGGCGGCTTAAGAGGGAAAAAGTGTTAGGGACCAAGGGAGAAAAAAGTCCCACATTGACTAGAAATGGTAGGTGTGAGGTGGTTATAAAGATTTAGCACCCTCACCTCATGAACTAGCTTTTGGGGATGAATTCTACTAAGCCCAAGTAACCTACCAAATGATACACTCATTTGAGTTTCTTAAATCTTTTGGAACTTATAAACAACTTGCTATGTGAAAAAGAAATTAGTAATTGCCAATTGGCATGTCTAATCTTAATATGTATATGATACTATTTGGAGGGGGAATCTAATAGAAAAGGCAAACCCTTAGGGAATTTGCTTTGACACACTTGGTCAAAGTAGATCAATAGATTAGACAAGAGACAAGCTATTTCCTTTGAATAAATTCATTCATTTGGCTTCAGGAAAAATTGTGCTTCTCAGTTTTTATGACAGGGTTTCTTCTACATATATTGTTGGCAATTTAAGGGCTTTATTTTTGAACTTACTGTCTCTTGTTCTTCAAATTCTCTCTTTTGTTATTCGGAGATTTTCTTTCCTCTCCTTTCTAACGTTGTACCTTTCTTTCTTACTAATTAATCAAGAATATTAATCATCTCTCAGGTTCTCTTTTCTTTTCAAGTAAATTTGTAGGAAGAAAAACTTTAGATTTCAATGTTATGGCATATGAAAGTTGGAAGAAACCAGAGAAAAACATGACAAAGCAGTATTTTCACGATTGTGGCGAGGATATAACATAGGGAGTATAACAATTAAACTTATCGAAATTTAAAAATTTAAAAAAAAAAAAAAATCACTTCCACGATATAGTGACAAAGGGAAATATCACCAGATTAAGGTTTAAACCACAAACCAATATGATACTCAGACCCAGCAGGTGTTGCACATGATACTGGACTTGTGTGGTAATTTTTTGCCATTCTAAAGTGCTAAAAATGCAGTAAAGGGTCTGGCAACCAGTGCAAATGTACTAAGTGGCTGGAGTGGAGATAATCATATGAGGAGCATTTTTAATTGCATTAAACAGAATAAGTGGGAAAACAAAAGGTGAAAACCAACATGCATGCTCATGTTTCAGGAAATAAAATCCACTGACGTGATTGCACAAGCTAATGAGTTTGGATGATAGGAATAAAAATTTGCAATAATAAGTCTAAATCCAAAACTTATGATTCCTAGCAAACTTGAATATTTAAAAATTTTAGAAAAAGTCCACTAAATTGTACTGTATGGTACTATGTTGAATAAAATAAAAGATATTATATAGCTAATCTTTCCCTTCTAAGTTTCATAATTTCCATATTTCCTATGATTAAAGTCAAAAGATCATGCAGCATGTAGGTTTCACATTATGAATAATAGTCTATTCAAAGTACAAAAATATGGCAGCATTAGATTCCTTATCCTGTCCATCAAAAGAAAAATTAAAATTAAAAGATTAAAAAAAACATATTTACAATTTTGCATGGCAAATAGGAACCAAACTAGTACTTTTATTCTCACCCAAATGCGACCTTATTTTAGCCACCACATAGAGATAGCAAGAAGCCAACCTATATATGCTTGTACACAAGCAAAATCAAATAAACAAACAAAAATTATAAGTGAGTAGATAAATTAAAAATTAATAATGCCAAATGAATCAGATGGAATAGTGAAAAGTTGCTCTATGCAAAGACTTTTCTGGTTTGGCAGCTTCAATTATTCAGCTAATCAGTAAACACAAATATCCTCCAGAATTTTCCAAAATTGTGGCCACCAGATTACCAGCCACTTTTTGAATCAGAGAAACAAAACATATAAGTACAGCTGCCAGAAAAAGGCAACCATTCTAACAGGTGAAATTAACTAACTGAGCTGAAGGCAAACTAAGAAAATGAAATGTTACAATGGAAAGGGAGGTCGAAAAGATTAGCAAGAATACTGCAGTGGGCACAAACCTTAAATGTTTCGTCAAACCTGTTTGATTACCAGCATCTAGAGGAATATATTTCAATGCATCAAAGAAGGAATATCCACATTTCTATCCACATTCCACAATATCTCCTTCCATTAACAACCATTCAGCCATGTTCCTCACTGGTTGGTGGTTGCCCCTTTGATGTAAATAACTTAACTGTTCCCACCTCCCAGTACATTCATCACTTTTAAGATATAACGCTTTCGCCCTACCAGACAAGGCTTAAGAATAATCGCAGACCATTTGTAAGGTCAGACAATTGAAAAACTAAAAACAAAAATTCATTCCTTTCCATGAAACCCAACCAACCAGTTTATAAATCAATATCATTTCAACCGAATTGTATCTCACAAGCATTTGAAGTTTGGTCCACTGAGATAAGCGAAAAGAGTAAGCATATGTCTCTATTACAAATGCATCAAACTGAAAATTAATGTCTTAAAAACATAAAATAACAGGAAATCACTGAATATGCGAAAATTCAGTACCAAAAAACATTAAATAAAAAGATATTGGGCACTTACATGAATACAAGCCACAATGTTATGGAAAGTAGCAAGAATCCGAAGAGGAAATTGACAGGAGAAGCCGCCATTTTCAGTTGGAAAAATTATTTCTCTCCAGAAACGGGTGAATTTCAGTCTTGTTCTCGAAATCCCACGAGATGAAACTTGAACGAGCTTCTTTCGTATAATTTCATGGCGGAATGCACCAAAAAGGACTATGGGTTGAAAAGAATTGAACCCTAAAATTCACTCTCTACAACTTCTTCGAAATAAGTAACGAAGTCTGAGTGAATCACATTAGGTCTTTAAGACGTCGTGATCGGAAACGATGAATTTCTCACACTTAGATCCGATCCGTGAGATTCTCGGTGATCAGAGGCATGGGGCAAGAAGCAGGTACTGGTAGTAAGAGATGGGAAATTGGGCTCAGGTGCGACGCGGGTACATCACAAATAGGATAGGCAACCCGTTTTTTTTTTTTTTGCCAGTGAATGGAGCGGTTGCAGAGAAACGTGCACCGACATGTCAGTGTATATTTTCGTACAACTTAATAACGGCGAACCTATTGGTACCGGAACCGGATTCTCTCCTTTTTTAGGATCTAAAATAGTAAGCAAAATAGATATAAAATTTTAAGAAAATTAATAAAAATAAGATTTATAAAAAAATTTTATTTATAAATATTACTAAAATTAATAAAATAAAGACAAAAATCCAAGTTTTATTAGTACCTGTCTCTAGAAGTGAAACGGAAGAGAAATTCTACAACGCTGCGTTTTGGGAATACAACGGGGCAAAAAGCCCAAAACACAACAGAACCCTACTCTCTCTAAACAGACCAGACTGGCCGAAAAAGCCGCCGTACAATTTTTCTTTTTTTGTGGTTCTATTTCCTAGGGAGTAAACTACACTTGGAGTGGGCCATTTTACCTCTCCAGCGTGAGTTAGAAAAAATATGACAGAAATGGTTGCCTTTGAAAAGTATTTCCCAGAATGGGGCAATTATGCCACATAACACAGCCACATCATCTCATCCTAACGCCACATCAGAACAGCTCAGTGGCTGGCTCGGTTTGTGGCTCCATTTCCCTCAATTTGTGGCTCCCCTAACTGTGTTTTTTCAGATATGTCTTGCAAAAGTAAAATGGCCCTCAGAAACCTCAACCCTAACTCCTTCCCATAACTCAGTTGACACTCTGCTTTGTTTGCTCTTACTTTCACCTCTTTCACTCTGCTCTTGCTCTCGTCTGGCTTTCTTTGCTCTTGGTGTCGTCTGGCTTTCTCTGCTTTTGTTCTCATCTCTGTTGACTCTGCTCTGGTTCTTGTCTCTCTTCACTCTGCTATCGCTGTCATCAATCTTCACTCAACTTTGTTTCCATTAAGATTGAAGTAGAAGCAACACTCACTGTCTTCACTCCACTTTGTTTGTGCATTTCTGTGTTCTTCACTGTCTTGATTTCGTTTCTCCTCTCTCCTGCGACATTGAGCCACACTTCAGCTGCTACATTGCTCTGTCATTCTCTATCGTCTTTGAAGGCTGTTGATGATAAAACTATTGTTGTTATGTTTCTTCTTTACTGATGGATTATCATCTTGTTTTCTCACTTCATCATCCTGGGTGGTAAAACAAATGTGCATAATTGACCTTAAGTAATAGCTAGATGACCTTGATTTTTTGTAAACCCTTCAACTAGCAACACAACCAGCTTTGCAGAATTAAGAGAAAATAAATAAGAGTTTAAACTCAATTTAATAGCCCTTGAGAGCAAAGAAAAAAATATTTGGAATTTTATTATTGTTGTGAAGAAGAGTGAAAAATGATTTGTAGGTATTAGTGATTTGAAGGCCTGTCGCCCAATTGGGCGCCCGAGAGGCAGAGTCTGGGCGCCCCACCGCTGTCAATTGGGCGCATGGGTGCCACATACATAGAGCCTAGGCGCCCAGCGTCGGCCAATTGGGCGCCTGGGCGGCAAATGAACAGCGCCCAGGTGCAGATCTGGGCACTTACAACCCACGAATTGTTGTTATTATATCCCATGTGGTCCCCCCACTTCATAGAACCCTTTGACTCCCAGCAGACATTGCAGCAACTTTTCGTTCTGTTTGTCCCAGCTGCTCTTCACTCCATTTCTCCGTCACTCTTTCTGTATTAGTTGTTATAAATTGGAATTTTTAATTTTAATGTTGGGATATGAATTAATAAATCATGGCATACATATGTTGGAGTTTGTCTACTGATGTGGAAAGCAAATTTAGGGAAATGATCAATGCCTTGTTTCTTTTCATTCTTGTCAAATGCAACTAGGCTATATGTTTAGCTACATGTTACCTTCATGATGACCACCATACATGCATGTTCAATGTACTAATAGTTTTGCACTTTTGTGCAGACACACATTTGTCAATATGGCTTTGGCACAACAGATGGCTGATAATCTGCATCCTGGCCCTTTAGATGATAGTCTGCTTTCGTTACAAACAAAACACTGTTCAAAGGCAGTATGGCAAGAATTGTCCAATTCTCACGCATAAATGTGCTGCTCTTTCTTATTTTTTTCCCATGATTTTCGTTAAAGTGCCAAGTTGCAACAGCTGATCCTTCGTTTCCTTTCTTAATAAACCATGTGATAAAAGGAACCATGCATAGCTAAAGTGTAACCTGTGATATTATGGGTAACATAGGTAAAGTGTAACCTGAATATTGCTAAAATGTAACGTACCACATAGAAGTGTAACTACCCGTAGCTAAAGTGTAACTTTTATTCGAACAAAACTTTGCCTAAAAAAGCAGTATGATGATCTAATGTGAGGTGTTTCTTTCAAATGGATCGATTACCATGCGTTAGGAAGTACTTTTGATCTATTGCATCCGAATTGAAACATTCACCTTCTTTTGGGTAAGATAGCTAAAGTGTAACCTGGCCATTGCTAAAGTGTAACGCAGCGTTCAAAAGTATAACTAACCGTAGCTAAAGTGTAACTGTTATTCGCACGTTAACTTTGCCTAAAAAAGCAGTATAATGCTCTAATGTGAGGCTTTTCCTTCAAATGGGATGTTTACCATGCGTTAGGAAGTACTTTTGATCAATTGCATCTGAATTGAAAAATGCAACTTCTTACGGGTAACGTAGCTAAAGTGTAACCCGGCCATTGCTACTGGCATGGTTGCGCACAGAAGTGTAACTACCCGTAGCTAAAGTGTAACTGTTATTCGCACGTTAACTTTGCCTAAGAAAGTAGTATGATGCTCTAATGTGAGGTATTTCGTTCAAAAGGGATGTTTACCATGCTTAAGAAAGTACTTTTGGTCAATTGCATCCGAATAGAAAATGCAACTTCTTACTGTAACATAGCTAAAGTGTAACCTGGCCGTTGCTAAACTGTAACGCGGTGCTAAAAACTGTAACTACCCGTAGCCAAAGTGTAACTGTAATTCGGACGTAAACTTTGCCTAAGAAAGTAGTATGATGCTCTAATGTGAGGTGTTTCCTTCAAATGGGATGTTTACCATGCGTTAGGAAGTACTTTTGATCAATTGCATACGAATTGAAAAATGCAACTTCTTACGGGTAACGTAGCTAAAGTGTAACCTGGCCATTGCTAATGGCAAGGTTGTGCATAGAAATGCAACAACCCGTAGCTAAAGTGTAACTGTTATTCGCACGTTAACTTTGCCAAAGAAAGCAGTATGATGCTCTAATGTGAGGCGTTTCCTTCAAATGGGATGTTTACCATGCGTTAGGAAGTACTTTTGGTCAATTGCACACGTAGCTAAAGTGTAACCTGGCCGTTGCGAAAGTGTAACGTGGTGCTCAAAACTGTAACTACTCGTAGCTAAAGTGTAACTGTTATTCGCACGTTAACTTTGCCTAAGAAAGTAGTATGATGCTCTAATGTGAGGTGTTTCGTTCAAAAGGGATGTTTACCATGCTTAAGGAAGTACTTTTGGTCAATTGCATCCGAATTGCAAAATGCAACTTCTTACTGAAACGTAGCTAAAGTGTAACCTGGCCGTTGCTAAACTGTAACGCGGCGCTCAAAACTGTAACTATCCGTAGCCAAAGTGTAACTGTAATTCGGACGTAATCTTTGCCTAAGAAAGCAGTATGATGCTCTAATGTGAGGTGTTTGCTTCAAACGGGATGTTTACCATGCGTTAGGAAGTACTTTTGATCAATTGCATCCGAATTGAAAAATGCAACTTCTTACAGATAACTTAGCTAAAGTGTAACCGGGCCATTGCTAATGGCATGATTGCGCATAGAAGTGCAACTACCCGTAGCTAAAGTGTAAGTATTATTCGCACGTTAACTTTGCCAAAAAAAGTAGTATGATGCTCTAATGTGAGGTGTTTCGTTCAAATAGGATGTTTACCATGCTTAAGGAAGTACTTTTGGTGGATTGCATCCGAATTGAAAAATGCAACTTCTTACTGTAACGTAGCTAAAGTGTAACCTTGCCATTGCTAAAGTGTAACGTGGCGCTTATAACTGTAACTACCCGTAGCCAAAGTGTAACTGTAATTCGGACGTAAACTTTGCCTAAGAAAGCAGTATGATGCTATAATGTGAGGTGTTTGCTTCAAATGGGATGTTTACCATGCGTTAGGAAGTACTTTGGGTCAATTGCATCCGAATTGAAAAATGCAACTTCTTACGGGTAACGTAGCTAAAGTGTAACCGGGCCATTGCTAATGGCATGGTTGCGCACAGAAGTGCAACTACCCGTAGCTAAAGTGTAAATGTTATTTGCACGTTAACTTTGCCTAAGTAAGCAGTATGATGCTCTAATGTGAGGCGTTTCCTTCAAATGGGATGTTTACCATGCGTTAGGAAGTACTTTTGGTCAATTGCATTCGAATTTAAAAATGCCACTCCTTACTGTAACGTAGCTAAAGTGTAACCTTGCCGTTGCTAAAGTGTAACGCGGCGCTCAAAACTGTAACTACCCGTAGCCAAAGTGTAACTGTAATTCGGACGTAAACTTTGCCTAAGAAAGCAGTATGATGCTCTAATGTGAGGTGTTTGCTTCAAATGGGACGTTTACAATGCGTTAGGAAGTACTTTAGGAGAATTGCATCCGAATTGAAAAATGCAACTTCTTACTTGTAACGTAGCTAAAGTGTAACTTGGCCATTGCTAAAGTGTAACCCAACGCTTGAAACTGTAACTATCCGTAGCTAAAGTGTAACTATTATGCGGACGTTAACTTTGCCTAAGAAAGCAGTATGATACCCTAATGTGAGGCGTTCCCTTCAAATGGGATGTTTACCATGCTTTAGGAAGTACTTTTGATCAATTGCATCCGAATTAAAAATGCCACTCCTTACTATAATGTAGCTAAAGTGTAAACTTGCCGTTGCTAAAGTGTAACGCGGCGCTTAAAACTGTAACTACCCGTAGCCAAAGTGTAACTGTAATTCGAATGTAAACTTTACCTAAGAAAGCAGTATGATGCTCTAATGTGAGGTGTTTGCTTCAAATGGGACGTTTACAATGCGTTAGGAAGTACTTTATGAGAATTGCATCCAAATTGAAAAATGCAACTTCTTACTTGTAACGTAGTTAAAGTGTAACCTGGCCGTTTCTAAAGTGTAACCCAGCGCTTGAAATTGTAACTATTCGTAGCTAAAGTGTAACTGTTATGCGGACGTTAACTTTGCCTAAGAAAGCAGTATGACACCCTAATATGAGGCGTTCCCTTCAATTGTAAGTTGATATATTCTCATAACTTCATATTCAATTGTTGTTAGTAAGAGGTAGATAATTGACTGGCTGGAATCATGTCGTAGGTGTTTGCCCTCATTCTTTATAAGGAGCATTGGTTTTGCTATGCTTTGATCCCCAGTCAAGAAACTATGCATGTTCTGGACTCCTTGCGAAGTAAGGAGAACGAAGAAAGGGACAGTTGTGTGCAATCACTGGTAATGTGTTAGATTTCGTTTATTGCATGCATTAAGTGTTGTATGTGTGGGGTCGGTTGCATGTACCCATTTTCTTCTGATGCCACACAACATGCAATGACTTTATGGACTGCACATACTTGTTTTGCAGGGAAAATGTTTTTCACGACTGTTTACTAAGCTTGGCTTAAAGAGGAAGCAGAAGTGCAACTTCAAAATCATCTATCAAGATGTGCCGTAGCAGAATAATAGGTAAGTCTGATAATGCAATGAAGCTGTACAGTTTGAAATGGACATATAATTTATTGGAGTGTAACTATTGTTTTAATGAATTTTCAGTCATGATTGTGGGATTCATTGCTTGCTAGCCATGAAGTACTGGGATGGCGAATGCAAGGACGAATGGGGTGGGAAAGCTGCGCCCTCGTTTATGGAGGTTCGATTAAGACTTCTAATTACTATTATGTATAGTTTTTAAGCAATTACAAGTTCGAATGATATGATGCATGATAATGTATATGCAGGATGAGATGAGTGGCTTCAGGGAGCAACTATTGTGGGATTTATTTAGTCGCGAACAAAATGTTCAGCGGGAAGCCATTCTACAACAAATGACGGCAAAGAGAAAATGTACTATTTATCACAGCTTGTGTGTTCCATATTTTAGATGCTGTCACTGCTTTTAATATGTCATAAGCAGATGTGTTTGTGGAGTGAATATTCAAATACCTTTGATCAACTATTTTACAGGCAAGAGAAAATGAGGTTATGAATTGATGCAACTCGAGCTGCCGTTATCAGAACTACAGTACAGCCCCTTCCCGTCTATTATAGGGTGTGGTTGTCATTGTAAAGACTCAAGAATGTGATTGTTGTTGTACAAAGAAGTCTACTTCTAATTTATTCCTATACTGTCATATCCAATTGGCTCTAGTCCACTTAATCTGTGTACAAAAGTTTCAATGAATACTTAACAAATTTGAAGCATGTGATAGTAGTTACAAATTTACTATTCGTCTTTTGCACATAAAATTTCACGGGGATGAAATACAAGTGTTCGGCGCAATCGAGTGTTAGACTTTATCTAATTGCATGAAAGTTACACTTTAGGTATGGGTAGTCACACTTTCGTGCGGCACGATACACTTTAGCAATGGCCAGGTTACACTTTAGCTACGTCACCCGTAAGCAGTTGCAACTTTCAATTCGGATGCAATTGATCAAAAGTACTTCCTAACGCTTAGTAAACATCCAATTTGAAGGAAACGCCTCACATTAGGGTATCATACTGCTTAGGCAAAGTTAACGGCCAAATAACAGTTACACTTTAGCTACGGGTAGTTACAGTTTCGAGCTCTGCGTTACACTTTAGCATCGGCCAGGTTACACTTTAGCTACGTTACAAGTAAGAAGTTGCATTTTTCAATTCAGATGCAATTAACCAAAAGTACTTCCTAACGCATTGTAAACATCCCATTTGAAGGAAACACCTCACATTATACTGCTTTCTTAGGCAAAGTTTACGTCCGAATTACAGTTACACTTTGGCTACGGGCAGTTACAGTTTTGAGCGCCGCATTACACATTAGCAACGGCCAGGTTACACTTTAGCTACGTTACAATAAGAAGTTGCATTTTTCAATTCGGATGCAATCTACCAAAAGTACTTCCTAACGCATTGTAAACATCTCATTTGAAGGAAACACCTCACATTAGAGCATCATACTGCTTTCTTAGGCAAAGTTTACGTCCGAATTACAGTTACACTTTGGCTACGGGCAGTTACAGTTTTGAGCGCCGCATTACACATTAGCAACGGCCAGGTTACACTTTAGCTATGTTACAGTAAGAAGTTGCATTTTTCAATTCTGATGCAATCCACCAAAAGTACTTCCTAACGCATTGTAAACATCCCATTTGAAGGAAATACCTCACATTAGAGCATCATACTGCTTTCTTAGGCAAAGTTAACGTGCGAATTACTGTTACACTTTGGCTACGGGAAGTTACAGTTTTGAGCGCCGCGTTGCACTTTAGCAACGGCTAGGTTACACTTTATCTACGTTACAGTAAAAAGTTGCATTTTTCAATTCGGATGCAATTGACCAAAAGTACTTCCTTAAGCATGGTAAACATCCCATTTGAACGAAACACCTCACATTAGAGCATCATACTACTTTCTTGGGCAAAGTTAACGTGCGAATAACAGTTACACTTTAGCTAAGGGCAGTTGCACTTCTGTGCACAACCATGCCATTAGCAATGGCCCGGTTACACTTTAACTAAGTTACCCGTAAGAAGTTACATTTTTCAATTCGGATGCAATTGATCAAAAGTACTTCCTAACGCATGGTAAACATCCCATTTGAAGGAAAAGCCTCACATTAGAGCATCAAACTGCTTTCTTAGGCAAAGTTAACGTGCGAATTACAGTTACACTTTAACTACGGGAAGTTACAGTTTTGAGCGCCGCATTACACTTTAGCAATGGCCAGGTTACACTTTAGCTACGTTACAGTAAGAAGTTGCATTTTTCAATTCGGATGCAATTGATCAAAAGTACTTCCGAACGCATTGTAAATATCCCATTTGAAGAAAACACCTCACATTATAGCATCATACTGCTTTCTTAGGCAAAGCTAACGTCCGAATTATAGTTACACTTTGGCTACAGGTAGTTATAGTTTTGAGCACCGCGTTACACTTTAGCAACGGCCAGGTTACACTTTAGCTACGTTACAGTAAGAAGTTGCATTTTTTAATTCGGATGCAATCCACCAAAAGTACTTCCGAACGCTTGGTAAACATCCTATTTGAAGGAAATGCATCACATTAGGGTATCATACTGCTTTCTTAGGCAAAGTTAACGCCCGAATAACAGTTACACTTTAGCTACGGGTATTTACTGTTTCAAGCGCTGCGTTACACTTTAGCATCGGCCAGGTTACACTTTAGCTACGTTACAGTAAGAAGTTGCATTTTTCAATTCGGATGCAATCTACCAAAAGTACTTCCGAACGCATTGTAAACATCCCATTTGAAGGAAACACCTCACATTAGAGCATCATACTACTTTCTTAGGCAAAGTTAACGTCCGAATTACAGTTACACTTTGGCTACGGGTAGTTATAGTTTTGAGCGCCGCGTTACACTTTAGCAACGGCCAGGTTACACTTTAGCTACGTTACAGTAAGAAATTGCATTTTTCAATTCGGATGCAATTGACCAAAACTACTTCCTAACTCTTGGTAAACATCCCATTTGAAGGAAATGCCTCACATTAGGGTATCATATGCTTAGGCAAAGTTAACGGCCGAATAACAGTTACACTTTAGATACGGGTAGTTACAGTTTTGAGCTCTGCGTTACACTTTAGCATCGGCCAGGTTACACTTTAGGTACGTTTCAAGTAAGATGTCGCATTTTTCAATTCGGATGCAATTGACCAAAAGTACTTCCTAACGCATTGTAAACATCCCATTTGAAGGAAACACGTCACATTAGAGCATCATACTACTTTCTTAGGCAAAGTTAATGTCCGAATTACAGTTACACTTTTGCTACGGGTAGTTATAGTTTTGAGCGCCACGTTACACTTTAGCATCGGCCAGGTTACACTTTAGGTACGTTTCAAGTAAGAAGTTGCATTTTTCAATTCAGATGCAATTGACCAAAAGTACTTCCTAACGCATGGTAAACATCCCATTTGAAGTAAACGCCTCACATTAGCGCATCATACTGCTTTCTTAGGCAAAGTTAACGTGCGAATAATAGTTACATTTTAGCTACGGGTAGTTGCACTTCTGTGCGCAACCACCTGGACCACGCAATTCGCAGAACCTTCAACCCAGATAACAAGTTCCACAACTTTTCCTCCCAGTTCGGCCACCACAACATTTTGGACTCATTTCAGCAGTTTTTTTCAATATTTAACTCTAAAATAGGTAATTGTGATGATTAGTTACTGTATTTTGTCTTTAGTTTATCATGGGTATGTAGTTTGGATTAGTTTGACCTAAGTTTCTATCTCTACATGGGGAAACACTTCTTTGGTGTAATATATAAATTAAATATTGTTATTATCACATGCAGGTTAGTTTTAACATGGGTATGAGCAAAAATTTCATATCATATCTTAACCATAGGATACATTTGTGTAAACAAAATAAAACCCTTGAACAATACATTTTCTCCTTACAATTTATGAATGTTGGTTTCAAATTGATAGTACATGCAGGTTAGTTTTGTAGGATGTGTGCTGTACATTGCTCATTGTGGTCTAACTAAACACTTTTGATTTATCTAGCTAAAATGAGTGAAGGAGCTTTCGCGAATTTGTATTTGAATGGGAGTATTAAAGAAAGTGATGGTGGAGATGTTAGTTTTCATGGTCCACCACGCGTAATGGTTCTCATTCCACCTGATTGCAACCTTGAACAGCTAAAACGAATTGTACTTCAGGCACTAAGAATTCCAGATAATCAAGAAATCCAAAGCATGCAATATAGATGTCCAGTAGCTGTTGGGCACAACATGAGATATAATGCCTCCATGCTAAGTGAGGATACACATGTGCAGCTGATGTTGATGATGTATGCACGTTATTCACACACATGGTCTATCATTGAGATATATGTGGAGACGAGATCCCGTGAGATAGAATGTGACAATGACATGGCACAACAATCTGAGCATATGGTAGACTTGAATATACCTCACCTACCAACACAATATCCTCATCATCCCAACATTACTGCTCATGTTTCCTTACCAAACTTTAGTTGTCAGGGTGCAGATATGCATATACACACACATGATCATATGGAAGATTCGTGGCAAGCCAACCATCGATCCGATGTTGAAGGTGAGTATGATCCTGAGTGGTATAGTGATGATAGACTTGATGATGATGCTGATGTAGATGGGGGCAATGTTGACTTACCTAACATGGGATCTGAGCAGACTATGATGGCAACCCCTAGAGTCGATAGCCCATTGGATCGAACTCATACTGATGATCTTCCACCTCATTATACTGACATTGATTGGGCAGCTTTGGATGTACCTGAACATCCCCCAGACATGTTAAGGAGCAATTGGGATGCTTCCCATGAGTTACGCATTGGACTCCAGTTTCCATCGAAAGAGGCGGCAACCTTAGCAATAAAACATTATCACATCCATAGGCACCATGACTTTGTTGTAGATGAATCTAAAAGTAGATATTTAACAGCACATTGTCCTCGATCCGAGAATGGTTGCAACTAGAGGATCAGAATATCACATTCAAAATACGTCAACATGTGAGTTATGAAAAAATACGCAGGTCCTCATACTTGTGTTGCACCCAGCATGTCACAGGACCATCGGCAGTTGACTTCAGACATAATTGCCTCTTCTATAGAAGGGATGCTTGGTGCAAATCCTAGAGAAACTATTGCTGGAATTATTGCTGCAATTAGTATGAAATATCATTACACGGTTAGTTACAAAAAAGCTTGGTGTGCAAAGCTAAAAGCCATTAGGAAGTTGTATGGTAATTGGGATAGTTCATACAATTTACTACCTCAATGGATGGCTGCAATGGTTCAATCAAACCTAGGTAGTGTCTACCACTTCATTACCATGGATGCCAATAATGTACATGTTGATGAAGCACTTGTAACATTTAAGCGTGTCTTTTGGTCCTTTAAGCCGTTCATAGAGGGTTTTCAATTTTGTAAGCCAGTCTTGCAAATTGATGGAACCCACTTGTACGGTAAGTATCGTGGCACAATGTTAATTGCAACAGGCCAAGATGGAGGTAACAGAATATTTCCAATAGCTTTTGCTGTGGTCAGTAGCTTTTGCTGTGGTTGAAGGCGAAAATACAGACAGTTGGAGATGGTTTTTAACATGCATTCGACATTTTGTTACTAACCGGCAACAGTTATGCGTCATATCAGATCGGCATGCTGCAATAAAAGCTGCAGTGCGAGCTGAACCTGCGCAATGGATGCCACCCCATGCATATCATTGTTATTGCCTCTGGCATATTCAAAGTAACTTCAACATAGAGTTTAATAATAAAATGTTAAAAAAATTGATTTACAAAGCAGGTATGCCATTACTTTATCTCGATTCTGTTGTATATGCCATTTAGGTATGTTGGGTGTGCATGCAAAATTAGTAGTTGTTTATTTTTCAGGTGCACAAAATCAACAACGAAAGTATTTGAAGGTCATGGAGGAAATTAGGGGTGTAAATGCACAGGCTGCAGATTGGTGTGAAAGAATTTCTAGGCGACAGTGGACCCTGGCATTTGATAAACATGGTAAAAGATGGGGCCACATGACAACAAATTTGAGTGAGTGCATTAACGGTGTTTTTAAGGGAGTTCGAGGTCTTCCTATAACTGCCCTTGTGCATCATACTTTCATGAGATGCGTTGCTTATTGGAAATCCCGCAAACAAAAGGTGTTGGCAATGCAACAGGCACAACACATCTTCACTGACACCATTACATCGAAGATGGCAGACAATGGAATTAAGGCGAATGCACATGTAGTAACGAAATTCAATAGAGAATGGGGAGTTTTTCAAGTGGCAACTAACCGAAACCATGTCACAGGTGGAGGAGGTAACTATCACACTGTCAATTTGCAAGAAAGAACATGCTCCTGTGGAAAATTTTAATATTTTAGGTATCCTTGCTCCCATGTGATTGCAGCATGTGCACACATTGCCATAAGTCCTCATCAGTTTGTTGATCAAATGTATAGGGTGAAAAACTTGTTGAGCACATATAACTATCCTTTTTATCTACTGGGCCATAAAGATTACTGGCCACCAGTTGATGGATCAATGTTAATTCCTAATTCTGCTCTTGTTCGGCCTAAAGGAAGACCTAAATCGACTCGCATCCGTAACGAGATGGATTGGAGAGAAAACACTCAACAATCAAGATGCACATTGTGTCACACTCCAGGTCATAATAAGAAGACATGTCCTAATAAACAGATACCAGCAGCTAACTTTCATGAGGGAGGAACTTCTCATTACAACCATTGTCCCAATAATTTATGACATATTTCCATAGCAATGCACGTGATGCCTTGGATGAGCTGCAGTTTGTAAGTGCTACAGTGTCAGCCCATCATTAGCATGGATGCAGTTGATTTTGATATTGAAATTGAAGGTGATACAGGCGCCAAACATCTGCCTCTTTGGCGCCTGGGCACCATAGAGACCGCCTGGGCGACTAATGGATACTGCTGCACATTTAGCTATGGTAATTTACAACTTTCAGGTGCTTATTTCTATAGATGAGATGCCTTTACTTCGTTGGTAAAGTTGAGAGTTAGATGTGAGTATCATTGGCAATGCAACTGAGAAGTGGTTATAGTTGAACACAATGATAGTGCCTCACCATTCGCTGTGCTGGTGATGAATCATTCAAATATTTGTCTAATCAACTTTCGATGTTTAACAAGATTGCCTACCATGTTGAAACAAATTTATTGAATTGGCTAAACTCCTAGTCAAACTAATAAACATAAAAGCTAGAAATGAACATAAATATAAGAGAACTCACTTCTTTCATTTGCTGCACTACTAAAAACTACTACTTTAAATTGAACATAAATAAAAGAGAACAAAATGTTTTTTTTTCCTTGTTCATTTCTTGTTTTGAAAGTACAGTAACCTGATATGCAAAGCTTTCAACTAAATATACAAGATAAAATAAACTAAAGTAATACAATAACTCATATACAATCAAAAAATGTCTATCTGTAACTTTTGCTTTGCTGCAAACCATCAGTCTTCATCTTCGTCTTCATCATGTTCTTCTTCCTCCTCTTCATCAAAATTGATGTTAGCCAAAGGAAGGCTTCCCAAGGAATCAGGGTCTAACTCGAGCTGAGTGGCCAAATTCCTCAGCATACTTTCCAGGGCAGACAGACTGTCAAAAAGACTTCTAGAAACTTGCCTCTGCTGCCGTTGCTGTTGCCGATGCAGTTCCCACTGCTGTCTTTCAATTCTTTCCAACCTTTCTACGATAGTCATCTACCTTCTCAGCCTTCTTTGTTGAGGTGGATGAGGGGCTTGTCCTTCTTGGGGCTGCTCTTGATAGTATCTTGATATTACAACAGCATTGATAGGAGGAGCAACACCAATGGGCACATCTCCATTCATGCCACTAACACTAGCCTTGAAGCATAATTTTGTAATTAGTGACGGATAAACCAAACTTCCTAACTTTTCTTGTGCAACTATGTGAATATTATCAGCAATCAGACTACCTATATTCACAGGCTGTTCCATGACAATTGCATAAATTAATAAAACTCGTTTGACTGTCACTTCAGAATGATTAGAGGAAGGAAGTAAATTCGACTGCACAAAAGTACACCAAGCCTTTGGGATGGGAAGTAGATCAGCTTTTTTCAGATGCTTAGGACCATTTCTTGCATCTAAAACCCATTCGGCTCCTAGTCGGCAAAGACATTGAAGGACAGTCTATTGTTGTAATTGCCTGGAAATCAACTCTGGATATCCACACTATCCAGGGTAACTATATTTCAGATCAAAGTATTTATTCAGCTCCCTTCTTGAAAAATCAATAGGAACTCCCCTGACATAAGACTTGAATTTATCAACCTCTTTGTTTACTAAGAATGCATTAGAATAAAATTCTTGAACTATAGTTTGATTTCCTGGTTCGGGAATTGAGCAAAGCTTTTCCCATTTTCTTTGTATGATTTGGGTTTGGATGTGTTCATACTCACCCTCCTTCAAATCAAACCCTCTCTCCCGAACCATGCTCTTTCTTAACACAACATCATTATACCTTTTTTCATGTGCTAAAGACAAAAATTTATGTTCATCAAACTGAGCACCACTTGATCCTGCACCGGTCACATTTCTTCTTTTCTTTGGTGCCATAGTTTCAAATGCAGCAACAAAAGTCTGTTGAACAACATCAAGTACAAACAATTAAACCTCAAAATCACGATTTACAGGCTATCAAGTTTCAATCAAGCCGAAGTCCAAAACAATCACTTAAAAACCTTGCTAAGTGCTTTAAATATATTTGATACTGGGCAAGATCATCCATGAACTAACATTATTTGTCCATCAACATGAAAGGATTAATAACTCAAATGAAACTATAGCTACAGCAAGGTAATGCCAATTCCAAGAATATAGGACTTAACAATCTTTTCCAATTAAAGGATACAGTCTTGAACATAACCCATTTCCAAAATTACTAATCATTCTAGATTATAAACTACATTAGTTTAACATAACCCTTCTCTGTAACCCGAAAAACTAGGATGATCTTCAATCATCAAAAAATTAAGGTTAGGGGTTGAATAAGCTCTGAGGATAAATATTTACTATAACTAATAAATTACCCAGCAAAACTCAATGGAAAAGCCTTAAAATTGTCCAAAAAATGATGAACTTGCCGCTATTCAACAAAATGTTTCAAAGGGGTTCTCGAAATTTTTAAGGGTCATTGCTTAAAATGAGATTTTGCACCATATCAATACAATTTTTCCAGTTCCCTTACATGTAGCACAAGACCACATCATTGTTTATAGCAAATTGAATTGTTTAAAAAGTATTTTCTTAAGGAGGTCAATTATGCCATGTAAGATTATCAACTTAGTTTATACAAGACCACATCATTGTTGGCGTCTTAACAGAATTTGTGAGTCTGTTATTACACAGAATTCGTGGGTCCAAACCACAAATTCTACACATAAACTTGGGTCTCCCCCAAAAAGCCTACAAGCATCCAGCATCCTCAAAGCACAGATATCAGAATTCGTGGTTTGGAACCACAATTTCTATTATGCTCAGTACACCACAATGTATGGTCACACCACATGATCAACCTGGTGGTCAATTGGACGCCTGGGAGCCCAAGATTCTGCGCCCAGGCGTCTGGCCTCTGCCAACTTGGCGCCTGGGCGGTAAAGTCTCAGCGCCCAAGCGCCCAAATGGCAGAGGCCTAACGCCTGGGCACCCAATATTCAGTGCCCAGGCGTCTAGCCTCTGCCAACTTGGCGCCTGGGCATTAAAGCATTAGCGCCCAGGCGCCCAAAGGGCAGAGGCCATACGTCTGGGCACCTAGACAATGCCTGCAGGCTTCTCTTTTCTATTGTTCTTTTGTTTCACCTATTGTTTTTGTTGTCTCTTATTCCTACACACTTTGTTTGCATAAGAAAAAAAGGTGGTTCTGTTATGAACCATTTGATATACTCATATCTTAATGTTATATAAGATGTCCAAGCATAATGGATGCACATATATTATGCCTAGGCATGGTATTGCTTAAACCATGCTTAAACAGAGCAACCATAATGATGTCTTTCTATATTCCAGTATGGTTCTTTAATGTTTAAAAGATAAAAGAAGATCATTTTCAGTATTTTCACTACAACTCCATATAACATGAAGTGCAAAACACACATCCGTACATTCAAATTCACAACAAATTTACTTGCTAACCAGACAAAATTAAAGACAACCAACAAAAATCTGTACACATTTTAATGCCACCAAGAAGCAAGGAACAAAAAGCTATAAACTAGAAGAGACAACTAGAGAACCTGAAATCTCCACTTGACAGAAACCGTGGCCGGAAGTGGGAGTCGCAGCGCTAGCGTCGCCGGGAGCCGGAGTCATAGTGGGAGCTTGGCCGGGAGCAATACCGCGATCGAAAGCGTGGCCGGGGCCGGCAGCAGCAGTCGAAGCTTCGCCGGGGCCGGTTGCGCGAGCGAGACCTAGAGGGCTGGAAGAGAAATGGAGATGAGAGAAACCGAGAGTTGAGAGCGGGAGGCACAGAGCAAAGAAACGAAACGCAGTTAGGGGAGCCACAAATTGAGGGAAATGGAGCCACAAACCGAGCCAGCCACTGAGCTGTTCTGATGTGGCGTTAGGATGAGATGATGTGGCTGTGTTATGTGGCATAATTGCCCCATTCTGGGAAATACTTTTCAAAGGCAACCATTTTTGTCATATTTTTTCTAACTCACGCTGGAGAGGTAAAATGGCCCTTGGAGTGTCTCCATTTTTAATCATAATTTTCAGATTTATCAATCCCATAATTAGCATGTATTTAAATTACATTTTTAAGTTTAATTGGTAATCAAATATTTAGACTGAATTATTTATTTTTATGTAGCTAAATAACTAATATCAGTGGAACATTCAAAATAAAAAACAAATACTTTATGTAATTATACAAATTATTTTTAGTCTCCTTTTTACAAAATTCAAATTATAAAAACTTTTTTTACGTATTATTTTTGTTCAAATTAGTTGGAGCGTAACGAAGACATTTATTTCGAGGATTATTCTCATACTCTAAGAATTAATTTTTATTGCATTTGCTACAGTTGAAGAGATAATAATTATAAAAAAATGAAACTTGAATTTATTAATGATTAGATTGTTATTTTTTATTTTTTTAAATATTTTTTATCTTATAAATAAAAATTAATTTTTTCAAAACACAATCAAACAATTAAACAAAAATTATTATAAAATATAATCAAATAAATTATAATTTATAAATTTAAAATAATCATATAATTAATTTTCTGTTACATTATTTGCTTGTACTTCATGTGCTTCACTCCTTTTAATGCACTTTAGGATCCCAATCCATATCTTGATGTCTCCTCTTTCCTTGCTTCGAGGATGTCTGCTGAGTACCGATATGGTGGTATCATATGCCAACCAAGTTCGTTCGTTTCGGGGTAGAGCTTCTTTTGTCTGTGTTCTTTCGCCTTTTTTCCGTCCCCATTTTCGCCGGTTTTGTAGTTGCTTCTTACTGAACGTTGGACCAAGAAACAAGAACTGTCATCTATTTCCTTATCTCTCTTAAAATTGGATTCTTCAGAGTTCAGCGCAGGCTGCATTAGTTCTCCATAGAAGGATTGAGTCTGGTGCAGCATACGGAAAGGCAGACTTGCCTCTCACATCAAGCCGCATCTGTTCACACTTCGAAAGTCAAAAATATTGATAGGTAAACTCGTCTTCTAAATTTTGTTTTCATTTTGCCTCAAAATTTGGTGCGTGTTTGAATGGTCTTATGTTTGAATGCTCTTCCTACGATATTGGATATCTTGATAACTGAAAGCATACCAACTTATGAGGTTAGATTCTGGGGTTCTTACGTTGACTTAAGTTTTTGTTGGAGCCCAATGCAGGATTGAAGCTACATGAACATGTTACCAAAACCATGATGAAGACTCTGAACATAATGATGACAGCAAGGAAAGGTACGTTTGTTCTTGTGCATAATGTATGAAAACTAAAATATTAAACTTTTTTAAAATATTTATACGCACAGAAACGACAGGGAAATGGATGGTAGTTTTGTTTGGTTGCTTCTTTCAACTTCTTTATTGTGTTTTCAGAGAAGCACCTCAGCTTGCTGCATTGTTGAAGAAAATGAAGGAAGGACTTGACGCTGGAGTAAAACTCAACCTTTAACTACCAAGGTTGGAACACTTCGTTGTATCCAAAGATAGTTGTTATTTTCAAATTTCAAAGTCTTTGATTTTATACCAAATTGACAATGTTATCGGTTAAAATCCCATTGTATTTTAGCATTAGAGTATCAGTTCTTGCTCAGCCTACTTTCATTGTCACCTCTTTCTACTGCTGCTCCTCTAGCAGGTCTGGAATTATTTAATTAATTAGTGAATTTTCTATGTTACCAGTGTAAGTCTCTAAATGATGTCCTAAGCATGAAATGACATCTAAAACAGAGTAAAAGCGGAAGAAAGACTGACCTCCAGCCATTGCAATCTTCAAGTCAAAATTTGACCACGGGACGCTTCTAACTTAGGTTTCTCACTCTTTGATGGTGTACTGAAGTGTGTTTGGCTTCTGGATGGTAAGAACTGAGTCAGGGGACCCCGTTTATATAGTGGTGAGGCATTGCAACGTCCTCCCATCAAAGACGGCAACGCCTCCATTAAACTCATTCATGGCGCCATGGAAACTCCTCAAACGGACCACTTAAAGGTCTGTAACACCGGCTTCAATGGCCAACATTCTGAAACGCAACAGTTAATGGCCAATGAACATGAAACCAAATGATGTCCAGAAACAGAGGAGAAAGACGTTCAGAAACAGAGGCGATAGACGTTGGCAATTCCAACATTCAGAAGCTGAAGGAATTTGCCAACGTCTCTGAAACGTCCATGCAACGGTTACAAAATGTGCAGACTTACATTCTCCCACTTGGTCCGTTCATTCAATAATGTTTCCACAATTTGGATTCCAACAGTAGAAAACTAAATACACGAATCATGGCGATAAGTCCTCTTATGCGAGTATTACCTTCCATGTATTACAATGTATTTTGTTTCCACAAATCCACTATAACTTAATGAATAAGCCCTATGCTTATTCAGGGTCATCTTAATTGTTGTTATTCTCAATAAATAAATAAATAAATGTGCACACAAAAGAGAAAACAACATATGCATAAATAAGAGCTTTATTACAAAATGATGAAAATTTTACATCAAAGTCTCAATGTGGGACCAAGTCCCATTCTAATTACATGATCCCTAAACCCTGTTGGTGGCATGCCTTTGGTCAAAGGATCGGCTATCATCAACTCAGTGCTTACTGGTGACTTTATTTTCCTTGACACGTTCCCGGATGGCTAAGAACTTAATGTCGATATGTTTGCTTCGACTTCCACTCTTATTATTCTTAGCCAGAAAAATAGCAGCTGAGTTGTCACAGTATATTCTTAATGGCCTTGAGATAGAATCCATTATTCTCAGCCCAGAGATAAAGCTCTTAAGCAATACACCATGTGAAGTTGCCTCAAAACAAGATACGAACTCAGCCTCCATGGTAGAAGTAGCAACCAGAGTTTGCTTTGCGCTCCTCCATGATACGGCTCCACCGGCAAGCATAAAAATGTATCCTGATGTTGATTTTCGTGAATCAATACATCCAGCGAAATCCGAATCAGAGTAGCCGACTACCTCAAGATTCTCAGTTCGTCTGTATATTAGCATGTAGTGTTTAGTACCTTTAAGATACCTCATCACTTTCTTTGCAGCTTTCCAATGGTCCATTCCTGGATTACTCTGGTATCTCCCTAACATGCCAACTGCGAAAGCAATGTCAGGTCTTGTGCAAACCTGAGCATACATAAGGCTTCCAACAGCAGAAGCATATGGCACGTTACTCATCTGTTCCTTCTCAAGGTTATTCTTTGGGCACTGGTTCAAATTGAACCTGTCACCCTTCACAATAGGTGCTACACTTGGTGAACAGTCCTTCATCCGAAATCTTTCTAAGACTTTGTTGATATAAGTTTCTTGCGATAGACCCAATGAATATTGAGATCTATCCCTATGGATCTTTATGCCAATGACATAAGATGCCTCACCCATATCTTTCATATCAAAGTTCTTTGAGAGAAACTGTTTCACCTCATATAGCATCTGTCTATCATTGGTTGCAAGTAAAATATCATCCACATATAGTACCAAGAAACAGATTCTGCTCCCACTGACCTTCTGGTATATACATTGATCCATGACATTTTCCACAAAACCAAATGAGGAAATAATATCATGAAACTTAAGATACCATTGGCGTGAGGCCTGTTTCAATCCATATATGGATTTCCTAAGCTTGCAAACCAAATGCTCACCAGTACTAGAGGAGAATCCTTCAGGTTGTTTCATATATACCTCCTCCTCTAGTTCTCCATTGAGGAATGCCGTTTTCACATCCATTTGATGCAGTTCTAGGTCAAAATGGGCAACTAATGCCATTATTACACGGAGGGAATCTTTTCTGGATACAGGAGAGAAGGTCTCCTTGTAATCAATTCCTTCCCTTTGAGTGAATCCCTTGGCCACGAGTCTTGCCTTATATCTCTCGATGTTGCCGGATGAGTCCTTTTTAGTTTTGTAGACCCATTTACATCCAATGGCTTTAGAGCCACTAGGCAACTCGACGAGATCCCAGACTCCATTAGACGCCATGGAATCCATCTCTTCCTTCATAGCATTGTGCCACAATTCAGATTCTCTGCAACTGATGGCTTGTGAAAACGTCTCAGGATCATTTTCGGCTCTAATATTGTAGTCAGATTCTTCTAGATACACTGTATAGTCACTAGGAATTGTTGACCTCCTTATCCTAGTTGATCTTCTTAATGTTGTCTCAACATCCTCTTGAAGAGGTTGTTGGTCAACTGGTTGTTCAACAGTTTCTGGTAATTGTTGATCAACCGGATCAACTTGGTCATGGTCAACAGGTTGTGGAATCTCAATGATTGGTTGTTCAATACCCGTTTGTACTTGAGGGGCATGAATTATAACCAATCTATCACTTGATGTGGAAGCTTGAGAACCAAAATGATCTCGTCCAGAATCTAAGTTCTGAATTTGATCACTCCCACTGATCAAGTCATTCTCAAGAAATTTTGCATTTCTTGATTCCACAATCCTAGTACTATGAGATGGACAGTAAAATCTGTATCCCTTAGACCTTTCGGCATATCCAATGAAATAGCCACTAATGGTCCTTGGGTCTAACTTGTTCTCTTGTGGATTATAAACCCTAACTTCTGACGGGCATCCCCAAACGCGCATATGTCTTAAACTGGGTTTCCATCCTTTCCATAATTCAAATGGCGTCTTTTCGACAGCCTTGGTTGGAACCCGGTTAAGAATATACACAGCCGTCTTAAGGGCTTCAGTCCACAAGGACTTAGGAAGTTTAGAGCTGCTAAGCATGCTCTGCACCATGTCCATTAATGTTCGGTTTCTCCTTTCAGCTACACCGTTTTGATCCGGAGATCCAGGCATGGTGTATTGGGCAACAATCCCATGTTCTTGAAGAAACCTAGCAAATGGACCTAATGCTTGTCCATCTTCAGTGTATCTACCATAATACTCACCACCTCTATCTGATCTCACTATCTTAATTTGTTTACTACATTGTTTCTCTACTTCTGCTTTGAAAATCTTAAAGGCATCTAGTGCCTCATATTTGTTATTCAGTACATAGAGAAACATATATCGTGAGTAATCATCTATAAAGGTGATAAAGTATTTTTGACTACTTGAGTCTATATCTAGACTATAAATATCTGTATGTATGATCTCTAATAAGGTAGAACTCCTCTTGGCACCTTTCTTGGTCTTATTAGTCTGCTTTCCCTTAATGCAGGCTACACAGGTGTCAAAGTCAGTAAAATTAAGAGTACTAAGTACTCCATCTTTTACTAACATTTTCACCCTCTCTATTGAGATATGCCCAAGTCTACGATGCCACAAGTTAGAGGAATTTTCATTAGTAATACTTCTCTTAATACCTATGTTGCCAGAAACATGCATTGTATCATAAGATGTACTGTCTTGTAATTGAAGTTGAAATAGACCATGATAAACTGTACCTTTTCCAACAACATCAGATTTATAATATAATTGAAATAAATTATCTGAAAAGTTGAAGGAATATCCAAATGGTACAAGTTTTGAAACTGAAATCAAGTTTCTAGAGAAACTTGGTACATAAAAGGTCTTTTTCAATATCAATACATAGCCAGTATCTAAAACTAATTTGCATGTTCCTACGCCTTCTACTTGTGAGCCCATCCTGTTTCCTGAATAGATGTATTGCTCACTGCCCACCAGCTTCCTTAGGTCTAGAAAGCCCTGTAAGGTATTAGAGATATGGATTGTAGCACCAGAGTCAATCCACCATGTATTACTACTAACATCTACCATATTAGATTCATAACAGAAGAGTGAGGTTGAGTTACCTTTCTTTTCAAGCCAAGCCTTGAATTTGGCGCAGTCCTTCTTCATGTGTCCTTTCTTTTTACAGAAAAAGCACTTGGACTCCTTCTTGATGCCAGCTTGAATTGGTGCCTTGCCCTTCCCTTTGGCCTTGAATTGTTTTTTACCTTTTCCTTGAATGGCCAATTGTGCACTTTCTCCCACTTCAGCTAGGAGCCTTCCTTCTTCTTGGACACACATGGTCAATAGTTCATTAATTGACCATTTCTCCTTATGTGTGTTGTAGGAGATCTTGAAAGGTCCATACTGAGATGGTAAAGAGTTCAGAATAAAGTGCACAAGGAAAGACTCTGACATCTCAACCTCTAGACTCTTCAGTTGAGCCGCAATATCCCTCATTTGCATTATGTGCTCTCGCACACCCCTTATGCCAGTGAGTTTCATAGTAGATAACCTTGTCATCAGGGTGCTTGCCAAGGCCTTGTCGGATGACTCATATTGCTCGTCAATGGCCTTCAGCAGGTCTCGGACGTATTCATGCTCTCCTATCGATCCACAGATACCGTCAGATATTTTGGTCTGTATATACATCATGCTGAGACGGTTAGATCGCTCCCAGCGTTCATAAAGACCAATGTCTGAAGCATTGCTTGTATTTGTGGGCGTAGGAGGTTTTTCCTTTCTTAATGCATAGTCGATGTCCATGCACCCCAATTGTAGAAGAATTTTCTCTTTCCAAGTTTTGTAATTGTCTCCTCTTAGTTCAGGAACTTGGAAGTCGGAGACATTTATGGGTTGAAAAGCTGCATAATATGCTATGTCAAAATTTGAGGCAACTAACTATTTCTTTATGATATGTCTTACCAATGTAGAGCACATCTTGTAAATCATGAGCCTAGTAACAAATAAAACTACCTGTGGGCTAAGCCTTATTCAATTAGGTTCATGCAACTTTATGATGAAACTGGTAAATTATCCCTATTTCTTAAATCCTGTGGGTAATTAAGAAACAAGAAAATTTACCATCCCATCCTAATTAATCATATATAATATGATAACAATCCTGTGGGATAATGATTATCACATCATATATATTAATTACAATTTTATATCTTTTATTATATGTGATTTATTTCATAATGTGTAATTTTAGAACAATCAAAGGTGCTGTGGCTAAACTCTAATTAGACTAAAATTACACTAATCACAAGACATTTTAGAGAAACTAAATGCTTGCTAATAACTAATCAAATATGTAAAAGCAAGCTTGCATAATGGAAATTTAAATAATTAATTAATCAACTTGTCTTAAAATGTGACTAATTAATTATAATTTCCCTCAAATAAATATGCCAAAAACACTCCCAAAATCAAATTTCAAAAATGAGTATATGGCATTTTAAATCATAAAGTTTGGACAAAAATAAATATTATTTTCAAAAGGGCAATGCATAATTTTGTCCAAAATAATAAATTATTATTTTAATTAATAAATAATACCCATATATGAAATTTTGATCATAAAATACTAAATTCTGAATGGGCCATATCAAAAAGCCCAAAACAATAGCCCAATTCGGCCCAAATCCAAAATGCAGGTTTTTTTTTTTTTTTGAAAACAGCCCAGCATGCCAAAAATTGCAACCGGGCAAGCCCAAAATCGCGGCCCGGCGCCCGGCCCGTTTCACTTAAGTGAAACGGTGCGTTTCAAGGGTGCTGGGGCTGACTTTCAGCCAGTCGAAACGACATGTCGCTTACAAGGATGCGATGTGTCGTCTTCATAAAACGACGTGTTGTTTATCGAAACGACCTGTCGTTTGGGTCGTCTCCTACCTTCAGCCGGGTCGCGACGACCCGACCCGAAACGGACCGCCGGAAAATCTGACTGTTTCTGGCGATTCCGGACGTGTTTTTCGACGTTTCAAAAGCCCAAATTGATCAGAATTTCATGAGGAATCTATTTATGTAATCAAAACACGAAAAACACGCATGCATGAAGCAACCCGAAGCCAAGAAAATTTAAACATTTTGAAGCTCGAAAATACAGCAAGACGGAGGTTTCAAAAGCTCTGATACCAACTGTAAGTCTCTAAATGATGTCCTAAGCATGAAATGACATCTAAAATAGAGTAAAAGCGGAAGAAAGACTGACCTCCAGCCATTGCAATCTTCAAGTCGAAATTTGGCCACGGGACGCTTCTAACTCAGGTTTCTCACTCTTTGATGGTGTACTGAAGTGTGTTTGACTTCTGGATGGTAAGAACTGAGTCAGGGTACCCCATTTATATAGTGGTGAGGCATTGCAACGTCCTCCCATCAAAGACGGCAACGCCTCCATTAAACTCATTCATGGCGCCGTGGAAACTCCTCAAACGGACCACTTAACTGTAACACCGGCTTCAATGGCCAACGTTCTGAAACGCAACAGTTAATGGCCAATGAACATGAAACCAAATGATGTCCAGAAACAGAGGAGAAAGACGTTCAGAAACAGAGGCGATAGACGTTGGCAATTCCAACATTCAGAAGCTGAAGGAATTTGCCAACGTCTCTGAAACGTCCATGCAACGGTTACAAAATGTGCAGACTTACAACCAGTGGAACTCAGTGATCTTATAGTTATCCTGACTAGTAGTTTGATTTTTTAGTACATCTCTTAATGTCTCTTATATCAGGCGAAAGATAGTGAAATGCCTACAGTAGATCGATTTAGCTATCTTGAAGCTAAACAGTTGCTGCTTCTGAATTATTGCCCGTCCCTTATCTATAATTTGCTACAGAAGGCTAAGGGATTTTCGATAGAAGGACATCTAGTCGTTCCAAGTATTGTAGAGATAAGGTTGCATTTAGAAAAGGTATGGTTTAATTTAATATTCCTTAATCCTCAGGGATACCTATATGTGTATATGATGTGTTGCAGATCCGGCCGATTGACAAAAAACAAGAAACCAAATCCAGAAACTGATAAGAGTTAGAGACAATGCAGCTGCAGTGTAATTCCAAGTGAGAAGGAGTCCGTCGCTCTTGATAAGAGGGAGATGTGTCAAAGTATCACCCAAACCCTGACATAATTTACTATAAACAATTTTAGTATTATCGAAAATAAATTTTTATATAAAATCTAAATCCTGACATAATTTATTATAAATAATTTTAGTATTTTCGAAGATAAATTTTTATCAATGAGTGTTTTACAAATTTATTTTTACTGATAGATATATTCTTTAATAATATTAAAATTTTTTATAATACTTATTAGTAAATTTGTATGATCTCTCAAGTGATTGGTTGTAATAATACCTAGTGTAAAAATAATGATGCTCTAGATGATGATATTATGAGAAAAACACAATTTTCTTTTTACCTGATTCCTTATATTGTAGGATGGTGATAATTTATTTTGCCTGGTAAAAGTTGCCCTACTTTAATGGAGCAAGATAGAGCTTCAAAGCATGAAAGAAATGCTTTGAGAAGAGAAAAAGATAAATTGAGACAAGCTAAGCAGAGTGATTATATGAGGCCACTGATGAATGATACGGAGGAAAGAGCTGTAAAGATGATATACTAATCAGCTATAATGATAAAAGAGATGATGAATTTTTTTTAAGAAATATCCCAGAAAATATATTTCAAAGCTCTCTCATAATTATTTACATCTATAATTTAAATTTCTGTTTATCGCCATTCATAAGTATTTATAACTTAATTAGCATCAATGCAGCATCGAACTTACAATCTTCCTATTACAAAAAGAAAATAATGCATACATGCTTTATATAACAACAACATATAAACAGAATCTTATTTAATTAAATATAGTTGTTTATATAAATTAAATAATATTATTAATTTTTATCTAAAATTACATTTTTAAAAATATTATTTAATTAAAATTTTCTTTTAATAACCTTTTAAATATTATTTTTTATTTTCTTCTACACATACATACATGCTTTGTGAGCAATAAAAAATAATAATTTATTTCTATGGATCAATAATGAAGTTTGTTGTTTTACATAAATACTTGTTTTATATATTTTGATTGAAAAGCACTTCACAAGCACTATTTTGATGGTTTTGTAATTATCTTAAGATAGCATTAATATAATTTATTTATACAAATTTATAAGAATAATTAGATCCAAATACATGACCTTTAAATTTATGTTTTTTTTATGATTTTATATAATCAAATTGCATGTCAAAGTTAAAAAAATGCATCAAGATATAATAAGTTTAACATTATTCAGCATGTAATTGTAATTTTTTGAAGACAAAATGATGTAGAACATAATAATAAAATTTATATCTCATGTAATTATTAATTATTATATAATTTGAGATTGTCTTCGAGTTTTGAATAAACAAAATGACAAGAAGAAATAATAAATACTTGTGTAAATGAAGCAGGCAATAGATAATAAATTCTTAATTAATAAAATTTTAATAATTTTAATTTTTGATTATTTTTTTAAATAATAAATTTAAAATATTAAATTATATAATAAATAATAATTACATAAAACATAATTAAATATATCTTGAAAATTTTATATTTTGTAAAATCTTTCTATTTTAACTCACCAGTTTATTAAACTCCCAAAAATGATGCTAGCTGTAGGTTGACAAAATTCTTAAATATTAATGTTTTATTTTTGTTTAAGAAATTAAATATGTGTTGTATACATACTCAATTCATTTCAAAATATTTACCTTTTAAATAAGATGTGCAAGAATTAAGAAAATTATTAAAATTATTTCAAAATTAAAAAGTTTTAATTTTTTATTAAAATACTTTTAAAAAAATTTTCACCAAATATTTAATAAAAATAATGAGACAAATAGAGTAAAATTACAAATTAAAATTAATGTAATTTAATTTTGAGAAAATGATAATTAAAAATGAATAACAAATCCTAAAGCAAGATATATATATATATATATAGAGAGTAAATTACACTAATCTCCCTTGAGATATTTGATTATTACACTCTACCCCATTCTTATTTAAATATGACACTCCACCCCATTTACTCAAATATTAATTAAAAAATATGTTTAATATTAATAAAATATTTAAAAAAAGAATATTAAATTAATATTTTAGTTTAATTTTATTTAAAAATTATATTTTAATTCAGTTAACCATTTTAAATTATTAATATTTTGATAAATTATATTTTTTTAATCAAATAATTATATTTATTACAAAGTATAAATTTAACAATATGTATAATTATGAAAAAAAATTTAGTACAAATATAGAAGCATCTTGAGAATGAGTTTAGTTAAGAAAAAAATCTAAAGCATAATTGATCTTATTTTTTACTAACTAAACTCATCTTAAAATATCTCTATATTTATACTAAATTTTTTTTCATAATCATATATATTGTTAAATTTATATTTTATAATAAATATAATTATTTGATTAAAAAATATAATTTATCAAAATATTAATTATTTAAAATAATTAACTGAATTAAAATATAATTTTTAAATAAAATTAGATTAAAATATTAATTTAATATTCTTTTTATGAATATTTTATTAATATTAAGTATATTTTTTTAATTAATATTTAATAAATAGGGTAGAGTGTCATATTTGAGTAAAAATGGGGTGAAGTATCATAATCAAATATCTCAAAGAGATTAGTATAATTTACTCATATATATATATATATATTATATAGAGAGAGAACTAAGTTTTTGCAATTACCGTCAGTTCAACAAAACAAAAAGTTTGTACACTAACATGTCAAAAAAAAGTTTATTTAAATTAACTCAACTGGATTTGGGGATGATAGATTTAGAAGTTTAAATCATAACAAAATGTAGAAGTTTATGGCTTTAGCCAGCAAGTCAAATTTCAAATACACCCGTTTTTTTCTTTGAAGAAAATTCCGAGAAAGTGTAAGAGAATTGACTTCCGGTCTTCTCTTCACTGTTTCCTGCCACATGCATAATGCATATATGTAACTATCTTTTTTTTTTTCCCCATAGAGAGGTTCAGAAGAAAGGAAAAGAAAGGAGGCTGAAGTTATGGGTTATGAAGTTTTCCTGACGATCTTAACGAAATTACTGGGCGTTCTTGCCTGGTAAAGCAATTCTCGTTTCTGTTTCTGGGTCTTTCAGTTCTATGAAATTTTTAGCCGTACGATCACAATATGTTTTTCCTTCTAAAATACTGTTTGCAGTTGCTTAAATGTGCCATTTTTATTTGTGCTCTTTTCTAACTTAAATTTCTGTAATCTTTCTTCTGATAAACAGGCCTCCATTTACTTTGCTTTGTCCCTTGTAAGTTACCACTGCTGGGTCCTTTTAATTCTTCAGTTTATAGTTTGTTTTTACGAAGAATGACAGGGACTTGGGAGAATTGTAAAATCGGTCTCTAAATTTGGTGTGTATCGTGTAGGTACGCTTCCATTCGGACAATGGAGAGTGATTCCCGCTTCAGTGATCAGCGATGCCTTGCCTTTTGGGTTCTATTTTATTTGTTTAAGATCATGGAATCGGAACTCGCTATGCTATTTCAATGGTAATTCTAGGCTTGGTGGAGCTCTTTTTTTTTTTTTTTTTTAAATACTGGTTAATTGTGTCAGTAGATTAATATCATGCTGTTATTGGTTGTTTAATCGTTTTGAATTTTAATTATAAACCAACCAACCCACCCAAAACGGTATCTGTAATTATCGTGCTGATAAATACAGTCATAGGTATTTTTTCGATCGCTGTGTTAAGAGTATGACCATTGTCATGGTCATTGATTTCAATATGATGCCATTCTGGCACTATAAGATTTGCATCTCTTTAAAATCATAAATTCTTTGTTAAGAGATATGTTATGGGTGGTCCAACTTATATGCTTAACTTTCAGTTAATTGATCCCTGGAACATTGCTGTGGGCAGTGTCATAAGTTTGACAAAATTCCCGTTTTATATGCAATCCCTCAGAGATATTACAGCCTTTGCATAACTGAGGGTCAAATGCATGTTAGTTGACTCTTTTTTTGCATTTAGTATTTACAGTTTAGTGTTTCATGTTTTATTTCTTTGTTTAGCTTCTAACTTCAAATATTTTGTAGAGTAAGAGACTTTAGCATGTGTATTGGCAGAAAAGAATAGGAAATTAAGGAATACAGAAAGATTTTAGCTCAACAAGTGGAGGAAAAAGGACCTCTCTGATTGTCATTATGATCTGCTGCTTGGCATCAACCATCACTTGTGCTTTGGTGCGAATATGCTGATCAATGTGTTTTCATCTAATATTTCTCCCCAGTTTGAACTTTATGTTGTTACAGGCTTCCTTACTGGCCTCATGCAAAAGGGATGGCAACTATCTTGCTGGTGTTACCTTATTTTGGGGGTGCATCATACATCTATAAATACTTAATTAATCGCCCTTGTATCCAGAACATATGTGCAAGCAAGTGGAACATATTCAGTCAGAGGAGGGCGGGGTTCACATTGGATGATCATAGCAAACTTGTTGATGTCTCTGACAGGACAGTTATTATAAGTGAAATGCAAGGGAAGAAACTTGCAGTATATCAGGTACTGGTTTGATCTTTTGCCCCTTAGTTGAAATGCATCAAGTTACTGATAACCTAATTAGTGGAACATTTGGAAACTCATTAATTGTAGCATGTCAAACTTGTTAGGTTTTCCATTTGCTGATGCTCATTTCTCTGTTTGTCTCTAACTGTTACAAATATGTGTTTGGCATGTTAAATGTTATGAACTTGCTCTTTGCAATACAATGAGCAACCACTTTCAATTTAATTCAAAAAAATGTTTGGCTGTAATGTTGAGATACTTGATACATATTTACGGAGCCACTGTCATAAGGGTTTAAATAAAAACTTCTTTCTTAACAAGTTGTTTGCATCAGGGGAGATATGATCCTAGTTGTGAATCAACGATAAGCAAATACTCTAGGTCCGCTGGTGAAAAGGTCCAGAAGGAATGGAGCTGTGCTGTGTGTCAGATTAGTACCACCGGTGAAAACTGCTTAGGGGCACATCTTCAAGGGAGGAAACACAAGGCTTTGGAAAAAGAACTGAGAGTAGAGTTACCTGTAACAAAGAGCACCTACATGATATCCTCCATACAGAAGAGAACCAAAGGAATGATTCTACTTGAGAATCTCAACCAAATAGCAAATTTTCTGAGTCCAGTTTCCAGATCTATGAGATGGTATGGTTGGATAAAGCCAGAGTTTGGATGGACAAAGTTAAATACGGATGGTTCTATACATAGAGAATATGCTGGTTTTGGTGGACTGCTTCGTGACTACAGGGGTGAAGCAATATGTGGTTTTGTCTCTAAAGTTCCTCAAGGAGATGTTTTCTTGGTTGAACTATGGGCTATATGGAGAGGCCTTGTTCTTGCCTTGGGTCTTGGGATTAAAGTAATATGGGTGGAGTCTGATTCAATGAGTGTTGTTAAAACTATCAATAAAGAACAGCCTTTTAGTCCAAAAGCTGGTAGCTGTCTAAAACACATATGGAAACTTCTGAGGAAGTTTGAGAAACATAGGGTTTCTCACTCATGGCGTGAAACTAATAAAGCAGCTGATCATCTTGCAAAGATGGTTCTTTGGGGAAACGACGTGGTTTTGTGTCCAGCTGATTTTCCAATTACTCTTCGCAATATTATTAGAGATGATGCCAGAGGAAAGAAATACCCTAGATGGTGACTTTGATCTTCAAGGTTAGTTTTAGATTTACTCTGTGAATGGGGTAGGAGTTGGAGGGGGAGATAAGGAAAAAAACCTCAAGTCTTAACCTTAGGTGTAAGCTAATTTTATAATTTCCATCTGGTATCATGGCAGGGAACGTGACTATTTTGTAGATCTATCACAGTCTGTGACAAAGAGCTGCTGCTTTTTGCTTTTAACCAACAGTTTACATCATTTACGTTTTAGATGACAAATCGACACTTGATTTCTTAATGTGCCAAATTTTACTCGTTGTTTCAGCACCTAGAATATCAGTTGGTCTCTCTTCCTCTCATATTTTCTCCCCAAAATTTATGTACTTAATTGTACATGCCATTGTATAGATGTCCTTAGACTTTAATTCTTCGTTGAATTAGCAAATTTTATCGCTTTAATTATTCGCTTTGTTTATGTTTTATTTATTTACTTATTTTTTGCTTGGAGGATATTTTCTTCGAGGTTAAAGCTGGAAATTACTTTTTCCCAGTGTCAACGGCTTTTGCTCGAAAACTTGCTGCTGTTCATTTATCCGCAATTGTGTCAAGTTAGCTTCTTGATGCATTCCAAACTTTGTCTTTTGTCCCCCGCCCGTGGGCCTTGACACATCTATGGGGATTGATATACTACCCCAAAAGTTGCATTCTGTTCATCCTGATGGAACAGGATTATGTGAGCCAAATTATCCATTCCCAAGGATTAGTCTGAATTATGCACCTTTTTTACGAGGTAGCATAACAAGATTCCGCATTTATTTGTTCCAAATTTTATATTGACAATGGTGATTGATAATATATCAACAAAAAAGACAGAATAGTTTGTCTGCAGTTGGAGGGTGATATGTTTTGAGAAGTCTACTCTCACATTTGGTGTGAATTTTTTATAAATTTAATAGTGCAAATTTTATATTATAACAATTATGAAAAAATAAAATTATAAAAATGGTAAGCATTTATACTTTTTTATTGCTATTTTATGTCTGTACAACCACTTTTGTTGGCTTGTTGGCAGATTTACAGGGACCCTTACAATTGTACGACCCTTTGGATGACCGCTACTTAGTTTGAACTCTTGTACTCTCCCGTAATAATCTATTGTAATTAGTCTTAATTTTTTCCTCTTTTGCTGAATGTTTAATCATTAATTCATGTTGCAACTAGCAAAATAATAGGAGGCCTTTTTTCTACCACATCATAAATATAATTATCATTTGATAAAATAATATTTTTACAGATCTTTGACACCAAAAGTCCCACCAAAACAAAACATCGGGATCATACCAAAGAGCATTTGAAAAATATGTAATAAAGTATAGGCTTAATTGCATATTGGATCTTCTAACTTTGATAAAAGTAGCAATTGAATTCTTACGTTTTCAATTGAAGCAAGTGAGTCTAAAATTTTAATTGCAGCATTGGACCCAAATCTCTAGCGGGCCATTACCATACGAAACGGTACTTGTTTACATGTAATCTTTCAATGAGGTGAACAATAGTTGACATAGATGGCTAGCTTACGTGACGAAGATGGCTAGCTGACATGGAACTCTAATTGCTTGAATTGTTCCAAAACTCAGAAGGCATGGACGCTTGAAGAAGGAGGAGAGACGCCAAGGAAGGCTACTACAGAGATTGTTGTTGTCTCTTCCCTCTTTACTTCTTGGCCTCCCACCTAAGTCATACCTTCAACCTCGATTTCCTTTTGGCTTTTGGCTTCTCCACTGCGCTCTTGTTCTCCCTCAATCTTGCGCTTCCCCATCTACCCTTTATTAGCCTCTTACTTTCACGTTCCTTCCCAATTAAGCTCAAATCGTCTTCTTCCCTATCTGGACCGCCTCTGTCAATGTTTTGGACAATTGGGTTGAGGCAAAAATCTAAGAAACGGATCAATTCTGGTTGTTGGGTTCAAGTCTACAGCAATGGTGACTTTTACTAGGGGCGTTTCACAAGGGGAAGCGTTCGTGCCCAAACTTTCTGGTATCACCCCAGTAACTATAACCTCACGACTAGTTAAAAAATCGTTTCACGTCTCTATTCCAATTCTACACTCCAACTCTCCTCGCAATCTCTGCAAAACCGAGATTTAACTGATAAAACTTAGCGATGATGATCTCTGCCGCAGCCAGAAGCGAGCGAACAGAGATATGGGGTTCGTACCACGTGATCTCCGGGACTTGAGTTGAAATGCAGCCAAATTTGTTACCGTTTGGAAGCATTCTGGGGAATCTGCTCCATATTCAATGACGATTTAAGTGAGGGATTTGAAAGTTCCTGGGTTTTCTTATTAGTTCCATTTTTGCTGTTCCAGGCAGAAGAATCTTTCCAGCCCTTGGGCAACCGTTCGCCAAGATTGGCTCTAGGTGCCCACAAAATCTGTAAACTTGAAAGCAACAACAGTCGGGGAATATTCCCCTCAAAGGCATTGAATTCTCCTCTGTAGCTAACCATCAAGCTTCCATCAGGAAGTGATCGTTGAATAAATAAGTCAATCTCTTTCTGCAAGCTTATGACTGAATCTCAGGAGGGGCAAAACCGGTCCAATCTGACAGAAGGGTGCCTGGGCGCACCGAAGAGGTTCTGGGTTACGAGGCAGTGGAGCGACAATTCTAGGTTGCGGGCTTCTAGACGGCGACGAGGAACCCCCTGGACAGCGGCGGAACAGCGGCTCGATTCTGGGCTTCAATTAGCGGTGGCTCCTCCAGACGACGGCGCAGCGGTGAAATTCCTCCGAAATGGACTCCGAGGGCGACGGCGATGGGTCCTTCTGGAGTCGTGCAGTGTTGGGGTTTTGGGTGAAGAGAGGTGATGGTTCCTTCGGATTGGCAGAGTAACGAAGTGGCTGGAGGTTTGGGTGAGACACGATGTTATCAGAAAGTTGATTATTTGATAAATCAATAACGGCTACATTTTCGGAGCCAATGAATTTACTGGGAATGGAATCAAAGAAACCATTATGAAATAAGTTAAGAAGACGAAGAGATTGAAGATAGCTTAGAAGCCACGTTAAGTTCAGGGCAATAACTCTTCCAGAGATAGCCAGAGACAGAAATTGATTTAGCATTCTCTCAAAACACAGAAACTTTATTGGCTAACCATGGCACCCAGATTAAGCTTTCGGCCAAATCTCACTGGCGACGATTATTAATCAGGAAGAGTTATTCCGGTAGAAATTGACGCCGATGATTGCCGCTGAGTGACAAATGATGTTGTGTCTCAGATCGAAGGAGGCAGAGAGAGAAAGCAAAGGTGTTAGTCTCAATGAGAAAAATAGGATTAAAGGACACCATGTCTACAAGTGCCGTTTGATCTATTAACAGTATGTTAGGGATTGAACTTAATTACTTCAGTTGTGAAAGTTTTGGACTCAATTGTTTTAATCGAAAACACAAAGACTCAATTGCTGCTTTTATCAAATCAAAGTTGAAATTAAACCTAAAGTCTACAGTTGCTTTATTATTACGTCTACTTATTTGGTAGCCACTTATCATAAATGCAACATTATAATTGCATAACGACAAAATATAAAATGACAACGGGGAGTTGAAGAACCGCAAAAGGCATTTTCCCATTGCAAATATACGACTGTACAACATATTAACATCGATATAAACTTAAAAATTTCGTCAACCCCCTGTACCACTCAATTCTATTTCAAGATTGCTTCTGACCTAAATATGTAATACATAAATAATTTCCCCCCCGACATCTGTCATCCAAAACCAAACCCCTCATTGGCTTCATGAATAGCAAGCAGTAATCTCTCTTCTAGATGTTGTTTAGATGGATACTCTGGCAAATCTAACTGATTGAAACTGCATGAAAGAAATATATACATTACTTTCAAACCATGAGATATTCATGATCTGTTAAATAATGAAAAATTTAAAGATAACCAAAAGTTGTCTGATAAATATAAAGGGCTGAATTGAAAAAGGTATTCAACGTACCAAGTATGAGCAGAAGGCAAGTGATCAGGGCTTCCGTATGCTTTGTGTATCTGAAACTTCTGGGAGCCAGAAATTCCTTGGAGTGCACCAAAACCTTCCAAAGGCACCTGAAAAACGTGGTAGCTTAAATCAGACGCCTAATATATTTTACACGTTCTAACAGCAATTGGAAGTTACAGAAGACTAAAATAGAAGAGCAAGAATGAGTTTTCAAATCCACAAATCAGGTGCACATATCATTGACCATAGGATACAGACTAATAGTTCCAGCACAGGAAAGAAGTCAAAGCTTATATTAAGGCAGAATGTTCTCAATAACAAAACCTTATGAGCAAGAAGGATCTCCATCCTTAGCCTATTCAATGAATTACACTAGAACAGCTGAAACGAATCAAAATATCTGGCTTAAGTGAATTACCTTTGATGTGCCTGTCACAAACTGCAACAATCGAGCTTTATCTTCTTTGCTGAAACTTTGAACAACCTCCCAAAACCACTGGATAGCTGGCGATGCTGCACTGTATCCAGAATATTCTGTATTGGCTCTCAAGTCATCCACTGAAATAAATCAAAGCAGAACTAATTGTTAAAAGCGCTCCTTTTCCATTAAGTTTCTGACTTACTATAATATGGTAAGGGTGAAGGGCAATTGCACATCAGTCATATAAATGATGATGTACAAAAATGCAAGATACTCACAATCAATGTCAGGAAGCCCACTAATCAATAATTCCAGCTCTTTGTCATTAAATATAGATATCAACTCTCTGGGAATTAATTCATTGAATCCTTCCAAAAAAGCATTTATCTGAGGTCGAATAGCAGTGGTCAACCGATGCTCAGCAACCAAATCAACATACTGATGCTTATTCTCCTCAGTAACTTTGATATTTCGTCCACCGGGAATCAACTCATAATCAGTGACCTAGACATGCTCATTAAAATTAGAATATAACAAACATAGTCTTATAAGTGGTTCAAGTATCAGAGCAGTCAGTACCTCTGTTCGTTCATATAAGATCCGCTTTTCCTCATCTGCATCAATGCTAAAAGTAAGATCCAGCACATCACTGATATCATTCTGCAATTAAACCAAAAGCATATTAGACATTTGTCACAATTAATGAGCATATCATGGCTCAGAGAATGCTCAAAAGGAAGGATGAAAAACAATGAAAAAACCACATACCTCAAGCATCCATTTTAAATTTTTGAAGTAGTCAGGATCAATGGCTTCAATATCATGATATGTAACTTTGACCCCTAATATGTGCTTGTAGAATGACCGAGTGAAATGGACATCTAAAAGCTGACCATCAAATAATGCTTTCCCAACCTGGATAAAATGCAGAAAGAGGTTAGCAAGAAGCACACATGACCCCTGGCAAACAATAAGAGCAGTTGCAATGGAACTCACCACTCTTCCAACAAATTTGAAATAAGAAAGATGTTCTGTTTGGTAGACAGAGTTAGGGTTTGGCTGAAATGTTGATTCATTGCCCACTGTAGTAAAAAGAAGTGCTCCTTTGTCAAAAATAACTCTCGACAACAACTGATACCATTCCCTTGTAAGTCCACCAGCGTCAATACCTTCCTCCCCCTGGAAGTGAACAGTCAACCTTCCCTTCAAATCTTGTGTCGATCTCAGGCGTAGCTGGTTATAAGAATCTTCTAAAACGTATGCCCTTCTTACTGATATTCTTAAGGGACTGTGGTGATGGTCATGCTGATGCTTTATTTTTGATCTAAAGTGAGCACGCTTGTTATCAAAATCAATAAATCTTGGAACCTTCAGCATCAAGGAGAAAGATTTCTCAAGCAAACCAGGATTTTGTCTGATAAAAGCATTTAGTAGCTTCCTATGCTTCTCCGAGAACTTGACAAAAGCAGCATGTTTCTCATCTAATTTAACAGCAGTTCCAGATATTTTCTGTTGAGATGTACTGGCATCTTCAACATCAGAAATAACAGGAATGCCCAAGTCAGGACTTGAACCTGGCTGTGCAGGATGCAACTTCTCACAAACCACAAAGAAAGACTCTATGTATGGTAAAATATTTTGAGAGCCAGCTGGAAGTGGAGGCATTAGACCAGAAGGTTTAGACACAGAGGTCCTAGAAGGGGTGGAAAAATCAGAAGCCGACTCTGAGTAGAACTCTATCTTGCTTATGCAACAGCTTAGTTCATGCCACAAAGGCTCTAAAGCTGCATTGATTTCCCAAACCTCAGAAAGAGCAGCAGGAGCAATTCTATCACCTTCTTTGTCAGTCAGTGAAATGACAAGGGAACTCAAGGCCTGCAGAACTCTCAAAATTGCGGCTCCATCAGAAGATGTTGTACTAAGAAGGGCTTTCATTGCTTCGCTGAAAACACGTAACTCATCCATTGCAGATGAAGTCAACTTTTGAACTGCTTCTGCCAGCTCAGTGACAAAAAGCTGACAATGAGTTGGAGCAATGGCCACCAATTTCTTCATAACCTCCGCCACAAGAGCATAAGCATCATCTGACAAACTGAGAAGAATGCATAAAAGATCAGATCAAGTATATCAATACCAAAATATACCATGTGCTTTTTTAAAGCAATGATAACCAGACTAATCTGGTCTGACAGTCAGTGCTATGAATTCTGCTTGCTAAAACACCATCACTTAGATATCCATAACAAGACAAAAGAAACTCAAACACAGATAAAGATATAAACGCTAGAAAAACATCATTTATAGAAACAAACTGCCACCACTATATAATTGGAAAGACATATCAACCCTCCAGTACTTTTTTCATTCCCCGTCTCCCTTTAAGTCAGGAGATCATAATGATTGTAACTATATACATCTAAACTAGGCACATTGACAAAAGCCCTACAGCAGAATAAGCACAAGCCCATAATCATACCCTTCTTGTGCAAGCAATGAGCACAAAAGCCGAAGTTCTACTTGTGGCAGGTTACATAGTACTATCTGAGTCTCACATTCCTTGTCATTACTAGAGGTTGTGGGTTGGGAGGACTCAACAGCTTTAGCAGATGTATCAACCCCAGAAGACATAACACCAGAATCTGTATTCACATCTGCCTCCATGGTAGAAATTTGAGGACCAGATAGAGGCTCAGAAGAAATCTGGGGTTTGTTGGATGAACCAGATGTACTTCCAGCACTATCAATAATAACCTCCAATAGATTTAGCAGCTGGCAAACATTAAGAAAAAATTATGTCAGCACTTTCTACAGGCACAGGAAACAAAGATTTTACGATACAATAGCAAATTATCACCTGTTCAAGATGAGCTACGCTCCTAAGATAAAGAGGTTGGTTCAAAAGACTCAAAAGCATTGCAATGGATATGTATCCTTCATTATTGTCACCCATATTCTCTACATCTTCAACAACCATCACAGCTTTGCCACGTTCATCATTAGCATTATCTGGTTCTCTTAATGCCAGATGAGGCAGCTTAAATTGAAGCAATATTTTTGCCACATATGGATGATTCCGAGCAAGATAAGTGAGAGTTTCAAGTATACGCCGAGAGAGCAAGGGGGGAACTCCTATGTAATCAAACAGCATAGAAGTTATTCACCAATCCCCATCGTAATCAAATAAATATATAAAAGATCCTCCAAATAATATAATTTGTCACCCTAGCGCAAACAAACTTGAGGAAAGAAGCAAATTATCATCCAAAAATCTAATATAATTGCTCAAGTGACAACAAATTTGAGGATAAGTTAAATGTAGGACACTTTAGATATGGTCCTTCAATGACTTTTAAGAATTCAAAACTATGAGCACCAAAGTGGGAAAAAAAGCTACTTAAAAGAATCAAAATTTTCCCATTGTCAGTAAGTACAGGGCACGATTGATTAGTATCCAGCATAAAATATTACAAATGCTTGTACCACAACCCTTTATTATGTATAACATACTAATATGATATGACAAGAACTCCAAACTCCTATGGCTATCTCTCAAAATATTAATCCCATAGTCCACTAATTGCCAGGCACTTAATGTCTTGAAAACTATATCTCCATAAAAAAGATTAATCAAGCAATCTTACCATCAAAAGATTGAGGACGTGAATACATTACATTGCTCTGACAACCATATAATCTATACGGTGGCTCAGGTGCACTAAAATAATTAGCGGGCTTTCTCACATCAAGCATTAGTAAGTCCATCAGAATTTTCACCAGAGAAGTTCTGGTTTCACTGTGTGCACAAAGATTCAAAAGAAGCTTCTGCAATTGACCTTTATAGAGTGGCTGCAAAAAATTATGACCATAAGTAAACAATCTAAAAGGGCTCATTTTGAAGGAATGGTTCTTATCATAAATTGATACCTGAACTACACGAAATAACCGAATCATGGCATGTAAAGCTTCTGTGTCAACAAGAGGAACACCATCAGCTTCAACTACCTTGGCTCCACTGGACCTGCGCGAAGAAATGTTTCCCCCCGCTCCATCCAGGCCAGAACTAATGCCTTCATTGCGCCTAGAAGTTTCACCTCTACGGCTTCTGGGATACATACCAAAGAGGGTACGACTGTATCGGTGTGCAAACCTCTCCCGTAACATATTTGCCTCAGCAACAAGAGCAGGAGTAAGGTTGGCAAGGATAGCATCAGATGAAGTTAAAAGAACCTGAGGAAGAAATATGAATACAATTGTTCAGAATCACAATCTCACATTTATTTGACTGATGTCCACTGCTGAACTTACCTCTTCCCGCAAATCAGACGGGAATGTAGCAATTATTGACACAGTATCCATTTCAACAGGTTGACCTTCCAACTCCTGAGATTGATGTAGCCTCTGAGCTTGTTGTTGTGCTAGAACTTCTGCTCGAATATCCGGGGGAAGCGCTGCAAGGAACTCTGGATCAATATCCCCAGTGTTTTGAGACTCAGCATTTGATGGTTGAGCCACTTGACCCTGCTGAGCAGAGAGGACTTCAGCACGCAGCTCCTCAGGAAGAGCATCCAGAAATGCCGGATCAATTGCTCCTGACCCAGCATCACTGTTCACCTGCTGCCCTGCTGCTGGGCCATCTTGATCTGCATCACCGCTAGAATTTTCAGTAGCTTCAGTAACACTATGAAGGGATGCATCTCTCCCACCTAGAGGAGAATGACCAACAGCCACATTTGCCCTTCTTGTGCGAGCAGGCTGTGAATCACCTGCCGGTATCCTATCAACAGGAACCTGTCTTTCTCCACCATCATCATGGCCATCAGCGCTTCCAATCTCAACATCTAGGCTTCGAAGGCTTTCACCAAAAGTAGCCCCACTGCCACTACTCTCTTGGCTCACAGCTTCAACATCCCGCACAGCTGCATCATTATGCTCAAACTGCATCTCAACTGCCTGCGTGTGAGTACGTAATACATCTGTTTGCAAAGATCCAGTTGCAGCAGGTCTTACATCAGCTATATTAGAGTTGTCAATTGCTGTGGGAATCACCAAAGCACCTTCCTGATTTGCATCCTGACTTGAATTACTTTCACCCTGGATTTCTGGCCTTGCCCCTTCTGAGTCTTGTGTCTGGCTGACTTCACCTTTACTGGGACCTGGTTCTGGTATGTTCTGATCAGATGACTTTTCAGGGGTTGGCCGCCTTAATTGGGAAACAAGCAAGTCCTCAAGTCCCTGTGGTACAAGGCCAGTGTTTGATCCACCACTCTGCTGGTTATTATCAGTCCACAAGTTCAAACGATGACCATGGCGTCCACTCCTCAGTGATCTGAAGACATTATCCAACCCCATTGAGTTGTTCTCCAACATACTATCTGTAAATTTTCATAAAAAGAAAAAATGTCATCCAGACTAGATAAAATATATAAGAAAAAATCACAAATAGAAAGTTAAGTAAAATATCAATAATTGATTTAACAAACTAGCCTGAATGCCCAGTGGAAGATGGGTGGAACGAGGAAGAAGGCCCAACTAAGAGAGGATGGCGTGAAGGAGTGACAGTATCACTGCTTCTGCCCAGAAGACTGTATATGGATGTAGTCCGTCCAGGACGCCTAGAACCAAAAACTTCAACTGGCATCACATGAAGAGCTTCATTTGGAAAACTATTATCTCTACCAAAAACTTCAATATGGTCAAAAACATTTATTCCATTAATGCCCTCCTCAAGTCTCAATATAACTCCATCCTCATCATCCTCGTCATCTTCATCATCTTCTTCCATCACCTCATCATCAAATTCATCATCATCAATCTCATGATCATCTTGATCTGTGTCCGGATGCGGCAAGTGATGCACTTCATCTTCTAAATCATTATGTTCTCCATCATCCTCCTCATCATCTACATCGTCACCATCATCTCCAGACATCTCATCATCATCTTCATCAATGTTTTCTTGGCCATGAGACTGGATTTCAAATCGTATCTCCACATTTTCAATGCCATTCTCAAGACCTCTAGCATCCTCAGAAGTTTCATGCATAAAATCATCCTCATTACCACGAGGAAAACTCCCATCAAGATCTTGGTCATGTTCCATATCATCAATAACAGCTTCAGACCCACCATAGGACTGAATTACATTGCAAGAACCAACATGGTCAGCTTGAAGGGAATCATTATTGGCCTGAGATGTCATTTCCATGGACTGAGACAAGTCACCAATATTCTCTACTCTCCCTGGTTGACTAAGATCAGAAGGCTTTGTTGAACTATCACCCTTCCCTCCATTAGAATCAACGGAATGCACATGCTCCTTGGTTACCAACTCAAGAGCTTTGATAATACCAGTAGCAACTTTTGACGAGTCAGCATGGTCCAGGTCCAAAACTTGGAGAGTACAAGTAAATGATTTGACCAAACCAGTATCGATAAAAGTAGCAGAAGCCTCTGATGAGATGAATGAACCAGCGGGTGTACGAGCAGCCAAAATATCATTAAGTAGATCAACAAAAACCTGAATATCAGTGCTTGGTGCCTTAACACCATTACATGAATCAACAAATTCATTAAAAATATGATGAATTTCAGTGAAAACCCTCCTCCTTGCCTCTGCAGAACGAACACAAGCTGCCACCATAAACTGGTTAGCCCTGGTTGCTAGTTTCTGCCTCCAATCACCATCAATTTTCTTGTCCCTTTTAGAACTCCGAGAATAAGGAAGAAAATTGTGAAGAATATGGTAGAATATACCACCCGTGCATGTACCAGTAGGACTTTTTTGATGAATACCCCTAGCACTGCTCAGTTCAGCATCTCGTCGAAGCAAAACATGAACAGATGATGCATACATCAATAGTATCTCAGTCAGAAGCTTCAAAATAAATACAACCTTTGCAAGGGAAGCAGAAGCTTCCTGGCTGCTGCTTACATTCTCTTCAGACATGTTAGCTACTGCTTTTCCTTTTCCCTTCACTGTAGAGACATCAATGTCCATATCACTTGATGTTGGTGTGCAAGGAAGAACATTTGAAGTTGTGTCATCCTTTAAGGGGGGAACAAAAGTGCATATAGACTCAAGAAGTTGTTCAATCACATTTATAAAACTCTGGCTTGGTTTTCTGTGAGCTTTGACAATCTTTGAATTTGAATCATGATTTTTGCCAAGACCATTCCCAGATGCTGCTGAATTCGTATTTCCCAAACCAACCTTCCCATCATTAATCTGTGTTCTGTCTTTCTCTAATGATTTATCCTTCTCCTTTTCTTTCTCCTTAGGTTTGTCTTTATCCCGATCTTTCAGCAAGACAATATAGGGTCTTTCACCAACCATCTCTACTTGGCACACAGATTGAGCAGCCTGCATAAATATTACTGGATCCCGAGAAATCACAGAAAATAAATTTAACAAGAAATTGCGAGGATTGACCCTTCCATTTGGATGCCGGTTCGATGCAACTACAAGACTATGTTTTATCTCAGATTCCATTGCTTGCTGTAGAGTTTGTGGATCTTCAAGGACATGGCGTATTATACTAGCAGCAACATTGTCGAACCCAGGGAAAAGGCTGTTTGTTGGCAAAGAAAGAAGTAAACTTAGGCCACCAGCATCAAGGAAGCTAAGGCCAACAGAATGATTCCTTGTAAGATTGGAACATAATAGCAGAACAGCATGCATTGTGTCCGAAGGAAGGTGGTTCTTCATGCAACTACAAGCAATCTCAACAAGTCTCTTCTGCTCATCTATATCTGCATGCTTTGTGGACAGTCCCAATGCAGACTGCAATTTATTTTGTCTATCCTCATCAATGGTAATGGATGTCTGCTGGCCATTCACAGCTTCCTTCTTCAGCTGCTCGGCGATTTCAGTATTCAATTTTTGATCCACTTGCAACAGCCTGTCTAATGCAAGAAAAGTAGCAGTTACCCATTTTGGCACCTGCTGTTTCTCCCTGCTATCCAGACTAGAATCCCACTGGTAGAGTAGATCTGAGGCAATTTTGATTAAACCACTCTTTGAAGCGCCTTCTCGGGCCACAGCATCCTCATTAAGAATTAAAGCAAGAACATGAAAAAGAGCAGCCAGTATGGTATTATTTCCATTACTAGAAACCAGACCACAGTCTTTGATCTGGTCAATGACAAAAGAGACAACATTAGACCTATATTGACCATCATCTTGAGAGCATATCATCACAAGCAAGTCCCGGACAGGAAAAGCAAGATGTTCCTTATGCAGAAGTTTTGTGCAAGTAGATAACAACTCATCAACAGGTGGAAGTTGGACCATCTCTTCCTCAAGCTGCTGAGCATTTTCATTTGCAACAGCATCTTTAGTGTCTGATTCAGAATTCCCAAGGGACATAGCAAGTGCACGGGCAAGTTCATCATCTTCTTGTGTATCCTCTGAATGGGAGAACAACCACTCCATTGCCAATTCTACACTATTTGACCCAACTTGCCTGAGAGCCTCCTCTGCTCTTGACCTGGAGAAACCCATCTCTACAATAGTTGAAACAGCTGTTTCGTTAGGAGGCGGACCTGTAATGCGAGCATTGCTATTGTTGTTTACATTTTTTACTTCAACCCCAGAATACACATGCCTAATGATAGAGATGACTGTAGAAATAAATTCATAACTGCAGTCAGCAAACTGGGGATGAGTCCAAACAGGAAGCACAGCCTTCAACACCATGGATTGAAGGACCTTCACAAATGTCTCAGCATCCCTAGGGAAAGGAGTATCTCCATTTGTAAGGGGCTGTGCAAGCAAGTGCTTCGTGAACAAAGATAAGATATAAGATGAGGTCACTAAATGGTCCATAAATTTGCCATAACTAGCTAGAGGACCATAGATCCATGAATGATCTGTTTCTTCCTTTTCATCTTGCTTAACATTTACATCATCAGTTTCCATAGGAGATGCAGGCACTCGATTAACTGCAAAGAGCAACTGACTGGTAGCTTCAAATGTGGTCAATACAGATTGAACAACTCCATGTCCATACAAGCAATTCAGCAGAACAGGATTGCATGAATCCGGCCTCTCCATCAGGATGCTATCCATAAAATCAATAACTTTACCAAAATAACAACACTTTGTTGATATGGATGCCTCTTGTCCCGAAAGATTTACATGGCCCCCGAAATTCATGTGATCCAGAGCAATGGATGCAAAAGTAGAAGCTACCGATTTTGAAGCTGGACTTACATTCACAATATCATCACGCCGACGAGAAGGTTGCAGCATTACTTTCCCTAACTCTTGAAATAAATGAGTGATGTGAAATGAAAGTGATCTGATCATGTCGCAACAGGAAGTATAATACGGCCTCTGCTTGTCAAATTCCTTCTTTCCATTAGCCCCTGAAGAATCACCAGAACCAGAATGATGCAACTGATTACTGGAACCTAATCGCATGTTTGAAGGACCAATAGTACTTGATCTCTGTTGAGAACCAGTGGCACGGCCCAGATCTCGATACAGGTTTATGAGGTCAAAAAACTGAGATTCAAAGCTCCATCCTGATGTCCTCCTCCTGAGTAATGGATCCAAAAGCTGCCTGAAAGAGTTGAACCTTTGCTCTTCAGATTCATTTCCATCAACTTCTGCCTGTTGTGATTCAGCACCAGAACAAGTACCATCATCCTCAATCTCAGGCTTTGTGATTTCAAGTAGAGCAATTTGCCACAGAATTTCACGATGGACAAGCCCAATGTCTTCCAGAACATCCTTACCACCATTTCCAAATTCGGTAATTAATGCAGATACCCAACGATTATCTTTTGAGGCAGCAAGAAACAGAAGGAACTCAACCAGGAAAAGGGAAGAGAAAACGTCATTATCATTTGTCATCTTTGGATCCAGTAATAAAGGTCCCGAAGCAGCACCAAATCCGGCTAATGCTTTCTTCAGATGCTCTCTAAGAGAGGAGCAGAAAGCACGTGCCAGAGGAGTAGAGTGATGTTGAGCAAACCCCTTAAAAACCATGGTGCTATGTAAAGCAATAGACATGCCATCTGAGGACTGTGCAATAGTGGGTTGTAATAGCAACTTCAATAAAGCTTCAATTCCTAATTTTTCCACAAATAACCGACATGTTTCAGAATTTTCCATAGTCCGGTGAACCAACACCATCAAATGAAAGATGCACAGCTGAACAAACTGCTCATCACTTATCCCTTCTGCAGCTGAATCTGCTGTACCTCCAAGGCAGCAATGGCCTTCATTTTCTTTGTCTTCAGAATCTGTTTCCATTGCAGTACCCTCATTAGCTTTTCCAGAAGATCCTGTAACATTACCATCCCCAAAGGATGAAATCTTATGAATGATTTCAATTATAATATCAACACCAGTACTTCTCAATGAAGATACATGCCGCAAAAGTTCCTCCACTGCATTTGCCAGGGGAACAATAGCTTCATTCATTGCTAAGACATACTTTTTGCTTGTGAAGATATCCACAAGGAACCTCAGTGATGAAGTTTCTCTGACAGCCTCTAGACCTTTTGCATTAAGACAAATGGCACCAAGACCATTAGGAATGCACGTCAAAGCCTTTGAAGAAGGATGTACTCCAGATGCAACTGAAGTTAAAAATGCATCAGGAAGACCCAATTCATGCAGAGCTGAAAAACAAGTAGGATCCTTATGGATTATTTCACTCATAACAGTAACAGCTGAGTAATAAATGTCACCACCAAACTTATCTACATTCTCAAATATCAAGGCTAACGTTGCAGGTAAAGAGCTGTCATGAGTGTGTTGAGATCTGGTAGAGTTTGCGGGGGCATATGTTGCAGAACCAAGTGCCTTGAGTGAGACCTTTATGAGCCTCTTCTGAGAGTACAACTGATCGGCATTATGTCTTGAGCTTTCACCCATGATCATCAAGTTATCATTTTCTCCTACAAAAGCAATAACTCTGTGCACCTCTATCTGTAATCTCTGAGCCAAAAGCTCAATGGCCCCTAACTCTCTAAACAAGGATACAGCTGAGCTACTATAGTCCATAAGCTTCTGAAGGGTTTTCACCGCAAAACAGACAAGATGAATATGTGCAGGTTCAGAATCCTCCAGCAGAGGCAAGAATGTGGGTAGCATGCCAGAACCCCTAATATTGCTCCCAGAAGTTGAGGTTGAAACCACATGGAGCAGATAGAACTGGAGAAGTGCTTCAACAAAGGCAAGGGATGATGGATCATTGGAATTCTTCAATGATAAAATAGCCCTCTGAAGCACATTCAGGAGTATCATGCGGTTTCCACCAGCAAAACTTATACTAGATCCACTCAATATCCGCGCCCGTTCATGTGATGATGTATATGCTGCTAACTGAGCTCCTAATGCAAGCATCGCTAGTGTTCTGATAGATCCAGATATAGTTCCTTCAGATCGCACAACTCTAATTAACTCATTCGTATATTCTGGTTCATTAGCAAAAAAGGACACAAGTTCATCATGAGCATCACTGGACTGGACCAGCACAATGAAAGCAAGAAGGCATATTCTGCTATAAAGCCTGGATATTCTAGGGGACCGGAAGGCACGAGCATATCTAATCCTTGTAAGCAATGAAAATCGAAGCTCCATAGGAAGACTATACTGCTCAATACACTGCTTTAACAATGACAAATCATCTTCTTTATGCAAATGAATATCTGGCATATGTATAACTCTAAGATTAGGGGAAACTGCATCTGCATTGTGTTCCTTGATTTGGGCACTGGGTACATGCAGTTCAAAATAAAGGGTAGAACCAATCCGATAATTGGATTGGTCACATCCATTCTCTATATCGGAAGGAAACAAGCACAACCCTTCATCTTGAGTTTTCTCATTTGCCATGACACAAGAGAACAAGCCCAGGCCCTCCTCTTTGCTTCCCCATCCCTGTGCTAGGGACAAAAGATAGCTGTTCACCGAGCCACAACTAACCATCTTTGCACTTCCATGAAGCTTAGAAGGATTGATCTTTACAAGTGCAGAAAGAGTTTCTAATGTAGCTATAAGAATCTCAGGATCTGTTGATGCTAGCAAAAGTTTGAAATGCTGAAAAGAAAAAAAGAAATATTAGGAAAATAATCAAATATTAAGAGATTAGTCACTTGATTTAAATAAGCCAAGGAAGGACAGAAAGAAATTTAATTGACTTGAAGTAGTAAAGCCAATAATTCCAGGCCAACTTACATCTAATCCATCAAATGAACTCTTGTTAGGACAATTCTCTAAAATTATTTGCATCACCCGTAATATCTGCAGAACTGCATGTTTTGGTAAAGGGCCATCACCTTCTAGAATCTTATCTGACAATGTCAGGTCACTTCTACAAGCCAAATATGTCTTGAAGTATGTCTCAAAGTGGAGTAACAATGGCCTCCAATGATGAAAATTCCCCTGAAGTAAAATCAACATATAAGTCACAGGTTAAAAACAGTTTTTTTTTTTTTTTTTAATGCAGCCAAACTAACATGTTATTATATTACCTTATTGTATTCCCACCTAAACCCAGACAGTGGAATAGCTATATCTTGTAATGGACACTGAATGACCTTATCAATGAATGCTTTGATCTTAGGAGGCTGAAACAATCAAGCAGCATACAACCAATATCAGATAGTTTACCAGGATAAGGAAGGTTGAAATGAATGAAGAAAAACTATAATGATAGTCAAGCACATAAAACTTCACCCATCCACAAACATATTTGTACATATAAGTGTATCTTAAAATAAAGGTTGTCCATCTAAAGCAACTTCCAGAGCACACAAATAAAAGACTGTCCACATGGGCTTGAAGTAAATCACTGCAATGGACATGCAACAAAGACAGGTATATACTTCAAAGCAATGGGCATACCAGACTGTCCACACAATGTTAATTGGACATGCAACACAGGTTAATATCAAACAATAAATTCTCTGAAATATTGGGAAGACAACTACAAGCTCATACCAAACCATTCTACATTCAATAAATTGGGGCCACCCCAGGAAGAAAGAGCTAGGATCCTTTCTATATAAAGGTAAGCATAACAGTAAGTACCATCTATAAGCATCACATGTTCACATGCTGATTAAACCATCAATAGCAAATTACTATGGATACTATCCATTTGTATGGACCAGAAACACAACATATCCTAATCAAATTTCCAAAGTAGCATACTTGTCAAACATTACAATTCTTTTATCTTTTCTGAGTCCATTAATGAATGGTATAAAAATTTTTTCACTAGATCAAAAGAACTGCTGTGCTTCTAAAAATTATTGTTTCAAGCATAAATACCATCAATGTTGTGGCAGAAAGCTATAACAATTTCCTCAAATTAGGATTATAAACATAAAGAGTCAAGTTGAATAATAGATTCTTTATATCTGGTAAGTTTAAGCTTAATATCAAGCTCAAACAAGTACATCACTGGCTCAGTATCGAGTACAGAAAAACTACATAGAAGGCAGGTAAAGAAGTATGTTGCTATGCTATTCAAGCTTGCTTTTAAAATTTCAAGTGATGGAATGAATCATATTTATATAACTCCTTATCAAGTCAATTAAAAGCAAAATTCAAGTAATCAGTAAACTGTTTGTCACTAACACCCACCTACAAACACATTATAATCCACAAAATTGCAATGCAAGAACCAGTAGAACATGTATAACGGATTATTAAGTCGATATTATGTAATAGTATATTTCCTGGCTACATAAACCAAACTCAAGTAGTTTTTCTTCTTTAACTTTTTAATCGATTCTCAAAATTCTAAAAACAAGTCCAAAGCAAATAAATTCTGATCATGCCAAAACAACATGCTAAGAATTTCTTCACTCACATACATCAAGTTAAATGAAACAAAATTGTTACACAGAAAAAGTCTAATAGCCAAAATGCAGATAGTAAAGCCACTGGACGGATGTCATCGACTCCAGACAGAGTATAGCGCCTTTAAAAGTACCACTTCAACGCTTATGATGCACCGCTCATTTTCTATCAGCAAAAATAAATACAAAGGCAAGAATACCCTTAATGTTTACACCCATTAGTGAGAGACTAATTCTGTTAAACTCTAATCACGAATATTACGAAAATCGCACAGTGTTGGTACAGATGATAAAAAAATCATTAAAAAGAAAAACTCACCGGCTCAGAGTCCAGCTTGATGGAGGGGCCAATGGCACCCTCGCTGGACAAGAGTTGCCGCAGCCTCGACGGCCAGCTCGATCTTAGGGTTGTCATCTCACTTCAACTTCTCTACTTTGAACTACTGCCCAAAAAAAATAACATAAAAATCAGAGGAACAACAAAAAACGAGAGAAAATCCAGGATTGACTAAACCGATACCCAAAATAAACACACAGATTGCAAACGATGAGACAAAACCAGACACTCTATTGGGAAAAGCATGTGAGAAATAGATCATATTCATCACATAAAAATATTGCCCTATAAAGCGAAAGTGATACCTGAGAGATGAGAGGGAAAGGGGTCGGATGCACACACATCCGAGGCACGAAGAAGATAGAACGCGGAACAGAGAAGTTAAACGAAACCCCAGAGGGAAGAAATTAGAAGAGAGAGGGGTTGGGGCTGAGAATCGCTGTGTGCCTGTGTATATTTACTCCTATTTTTCTACAAATTTTTGGCCCCTTTGAAGGAAGAAAGTAGTATATATAGTGAGAACTGACGCAGAGTCTTTTGTACTGCAGGGCCTGTGTGGAAGGCAGTTTTACTTTTGTTGCCCCTACGTTCTTTGGATATTCCACCTTCCGTCTCCTGTTCGTTTGCTCGGATAATATTTCTTCTAATTTTGTGGTTCCAGTTAGTACTTAATTAATAAGTCATATTGCTTCAAAAGAAAAAAAAAATTGACATATAGAATTTTTTGATAATGGTAAAATGTTAAATGTACCAATTTATTAGGCTATTAAATTTTGTCATGTGTGATTAGAAAAACAATATGCTGCTAAAATAATATAGATATTCATTATAATATATTTTTTATTCATAACCCAGAGGAATTTAGATACATAGATAAATTACTTATTCTCAATTAAAATATAATGTTTTGTGTAGGTTTACACTCTTCTTAAATTTTATTTTTAAAATATTTATTTAATTGTTTCTTTTATTTCAAATACTTTATTAATTGCTAATGTAGAATTCTAATTAATTTTCAATATTTGTCATAATTTTTATAATTTATTTTGAATTATAATTAAAATTAAAAAATTACAAATGTTCGGCGTTGTCGAAAGCCCATCAAAATTGTGCCATAGCTGAATGGCTTGGCTGTTTCCCAATTAAGCCACTTGCGCAGCCATAAGCGTGGCGCATGGCAGTCATGGCTCCAGCCATCATCAAAAATAGCGTATTTAAATTTTTAACCCTTGTTTTTTATTTTTTTGGTACATATTAATTCTCCTATCTAATTAGTTTACTTACAAACAAGGACATTTTAGTATTTTGGCCCTCTCTAATTAGTTTCCAGACAAAAAACGCTAATTATCATCTAATATCTACCCTTCTTAATGCTTTTCTTCTTAGATTTGGATAACCTATTTCCCTTTTTTGTTTTTATAATTATTTTTCTATCTTTTTTTATTTAAATTTATATATTTTAATTTTTTATCAATAATTTTTTTCTCCTAAATATATTTTTATCTCACTTTTATTATATATTATAACTTCTACAAAAAATATACCTAATTCTCATCCGTCTTTCTCCCTTCCTCACTTACTAGTTTTGGTTTATTTGGCCGCTTTTAAACGTTCCTGTTTTAACTACAACCAATGGATTACTTACGAAGAAGGGCATTTTAGTATTTTGGCCCTCTCCAATTGATTTCTAGAAAAAAAAGGCTAACATGTAATATATATTGAGTTTTACTGTATTTATACACTTATATTTATATATTTCATATATATTATAATAAAATATAATATTTTATAAATTTTAAAATTTTACATAATAAAATACTAATATTCTATTAATAATTTTATAAATACATAAAAAATACTTAAGATTAACAATGTAAACTTATCATTTTTCATATATACCCCTCTTGGGTACCTCTCTTCCTCACTTCCTTACTTTTCTGCACAGGTAGCAATAGTAGACTGGTAGAGGTAAGTTCGTCTTGTTTCCCCCTTTTCTTTCATTATCTAAGAACCTCTCCAACTCTTGATCCAAAGTTTCATACTTTTCTCCTCTATTTTTAATTTATTTCTTCTTTTATTATTGAGCATCATATCATTATGTAATGTTATTTGTAATTTTTTTTTCTGTTGACGATGTTTCAGTATTTTTAAATTTAATAGACAATACATTATTATTTTTAAATTTTAATATTTTTTTCTTCGTCTTTGTAATCTTTCATTGAAATATGTTTTTAAATTTTATGAACACTTGATAGCATATAATACTATTTTTAAGTTTTACGCTTTGAATCTATTTTTCATCTGTTTAATGTTGTCTTTGAATTTAATAAACACTTAGACACTATATAATTATATTTTTAAGTTTTATCTTTAATTTCTTTCTTTATCTGTTTAATGTTGTTTTAAAATATGATAGACAATATGTAATGTTGTTTTTAAATTTGTTTGTGCAATAGTTTAGCTTACAACGTAATTTTTAAATTTGATTAAGATAATAGTTTTGATAATAACTTTTTTGATAGACAATATATGATGCTTCTAAATATTAATTTATTAGAATTTACAAATTGTTTCTTCATCTCTTTCTTTCTCAAAACAGTTTCATCCTTTATTTTTAATCTATGTTTTTGTTTTCTCAATTTTCAATACAACCAATATGAAAGAAGAATTACCCTTATATTATGGATGATTATGATTTATTTAAATGTAAAAATAGCAATAATAAAGAAAAATGAGAAGGATGGTCCAAGGCTATCTCAACTTTGTTCATAACTTTTTAGTTCTTACAAATTATGATGGTTCATCACTTGTGTGTCATTGTGTTTTACTGTTTTTGAATTATTTCTATTTTAGAGTTTGCAAAACTTAGATCTTGTATCACACCCATCCCATGTCTGTTGGACTTGCCCTCTTTCCCCAGAATCAAAATGAGCGACGATGTTGCTCCCCTGAGTAATGATCGGAAGGTTGGTATTTGACTTGTGGTTGGAAACAAGTTGGGTGAGTTCAGCGGTGGATTGTCAGAGGTGATTCATGATGTCCATGTCATTCTGATCGGGGAGTTTCTTGCTGTCAGAGAGGGCTTGCTCTTTCCTTTGGAGCCTAGTTTCCGCCATATCCAAGTAGAGAGCAATGCAAAAAATTGTAAAAAAAATTTTAGTTCTATTAATTTTTATTAAATTGTTATAAATTCAACATAAATTTATTGAATATACTTTACTTATAATTTAATTTATAAAATTTATTAATTTAAAATTTTTAAATAAAATTAATAAAATTTTATTTATAAAAGTATCAAAACTGAAAGCCGTAGTAGATTTGCTAAATGGAAACAGACCAGTCCTATCAAACATTAGCCTATTGCTTGCCCGCCAATTAGAATATTTTTCTTTGAGCCATAACTTCAGGGAAGGGAATAGCGTCACCGATGCCCTCTCCCATGTACCTTTTTCGCTTTCTGATCCTTGTTCGTGGTTGGAGGATCCTCCTTCCATCGCTTGTAGCCTGTTGGCTCTTAATATTGCTAGTTTATTTGAGTTTTAGATAAAAAAAAATTCTTAGAATTTGTTTTTTAATTTATGTGCACTCTTAGAGTTTGTTACTTGATTTTATGTTTATTTATATGTATATATATTTTTTTCATTTTTTTATCATTTTTTTAATACCTATTATTACATCATCTATCATTAATAACATTGATCGTGCTTTGTTTTAGCATTATGAAAAAAATGATTTATAACTAATTAGTGTTGCACTTCACTCTTTTTGGCCTAGTTGATTAACTACTAACTTAATTTATTTTTACGGAATATTCTATGTAATTATTTGTAATCATTTAACTTACATATATTTACAATTTTTTGTTTGTTTATGTATCAAACTAGTACATATACTAGTTTTAAACACATAGAATTTACATACATACAACACGTGTTTAAAATGTAAAATTTTAAAAAGAATATATTTGTTATCAAACTTGTTAGTTGGGGTTACATTTGATAATAATGATGGTTGTTATGTAGTTAATATATTTGATGTCCACACACGATAAGACAAAAAAATAATTATTTGTTTTAATCCAAAAAAATACCATTAAATATAGTCAAATTAAATAAGAGCCAAGTAAATGATAAATGCTAAAATCACAAGAAAAAAGCAAGGAAAAGTACTGAGATGAGACTACAGAGGTAAAAGTGAGTTCAATAAAGTTTTTTTTTACTAAAATATTTATTATAATAAATCACTTTTTTGTATAATAAAAATATTAAAGTTGATTGTAAAAAATAATAGTAAAATGGGTGCTGTATAATATTTTGACAAGTTTAATATTAAATGTCATTCATATGAGTGTAATTTATTAAAAAGTAATTAAGTAAATTGAAAGACTCATTTTTTAATCTCTCCTCTCTCCTGTCATTAAGAAATATATGATAAATTTGAAGTGTTAATCTACCAAAACTTTTATATTCTTAAAAACTTTCAACCAAAAAAAAATTATATTCTTAAAAACTTATAAAAAGACTTAGGGGATTAAATTTTTTTTTTTTTTCACAATAATCCAAGTTTCATTAAATGAGTGATCAGTTCTATGTTATATAAATGTGTTCCTTCCCTGCCTTACATTTCAAGAAATTAGTGTTTACAAGGAAAGGGATGCTCAAGTTTTTTCGAGTTGTATTGTGTACACTTTGATGTATAATAAAATAGAGAATAATATGAAAAAATTTGCACTTAAATAAATTGCATTTTCCTATCATAAAAAATTGGTGAATGCAATGTGTATATTTCTATTTCAAATTATTGTAAGTCTCACTTTTTTCTCTCTCCTAATTTTGTGTCTATCTCTCTTTAACATCACCTTACCTTAAAGGCAGACAATCCCAGTCCATCTAGTGTTATAAGCTCGAGTATAGTTGTTTGGTGACTAACAGTGAATTAAAACTGTGAGAACAAGGCCAAGCTTCACTAAAATTCTAACTGGCATGCTCAATCATGTATCTTTTTGCAGAAATCTGCATAACTAGAACAATGCTCAATCATAAAAAGGGCATTATCTTTCCATTTGCTTACCATTCTCTAAAGAAGAGGCATGTAGTCCAACACAAATTCTTAGGGAGAAGAGGACTGCCTTCATTTGTATATTGACTAGCACTGATGCACTATTGGTTCGGGACAAAGTTACACAGAAAAGATCTTGTTTTCAATAGAAAGGTGAGAGCTTAAATTCATCTTTTAACATACAAAGCTTATATCAGGCATGCATATAATGATACTAATTACTAAATTTGTGGCCTTGTCTGAACCACATATATTGTCCCATCTTTAACCACTCCTTCAATGTCCTGAGGGCAACCACAAAGCCTCTCTATGATTTTTCCCGCATCTGCAATTCTCGTGAAGAGTGAGGTCTGAAAATGTATATCAACTATCATTGGATCTCTGCTGTAGTCTAGTACAACTTTTTCCAATTTGTCCATGATTACACTGCAGAAAATTTGGGCAAGCATTTAAATGGTCAAGCATCCAAGCAAGCAGAGATGTGACTGCACAAGGAAGAGACATTTGCAAAACAAAAGGAAATAATGTATAAAGGGTTCTCTCTAGGTTATAGCATCTGATCATGTACTGTTAAGGAAGATTGTAGCATAGAAGCAAGAAATACCAAAACCCTAAAAAATTAATAACACCTCTGAGGAGTTGAGACTTCCACAATGTTTTGACCGTTCAGGAATCTCACGTATCATTCCAGGATACAGACTCAGTAATTTACATGGTCTTCTATATCTCACTGAACCACAACTGTTATAAATCCTTTACACAGGGAACCAGCGGCTTCCTGATTGAGAGCTTTCTAGAAATCCATGCAGACCATATCTATCTGAACTATGGGTCTGTGTCACTTTTGGAACGAAGTTCTTATTACAACTTGAAAACCAAAGATCTCTACGTAATATTATCACTAACGCAACCAAGGATCTAAGCCCAAAAGGTCACCACAATATGAGAATATTACAATGTACACATATATAATTTATACCTTACTTAGAATGAGACACATATTGTACCTGTCAAAAAGGCCAGCACCTGCAAATCCTTCAAGGTCCTCAGCATTTGAGTCTGATCTGAATATAATGGATTTCTTACTATACAACCCTGTTATTTTGCTTGGGTAACCCATAATCTGCATCAAGATTCATCGCTTCTTTGAGTGGTATGCATGAATGGCTTTGCCTCCTCTTGATATGATGATACACAGAATTTTCGAAACTAGTAAATTTTTTAATCGGGCATAATCCAACTTTATGATGCATAATTTGATAAATGTATATAAAGAGAATTTGGCATTACTATTGGGGATTTTAGATTGGCTTTCTTCACAATAAAGGTCATTGCACGTCCTGGATATGCCCCCACCAGAGTCTCTCCCAAACCTTTCACGATCTGCTTTTCACCAAGAATATGTGATCGAATATAAACCCTTTAATTTGCTATCAAAACTGAAAGCAAGACTAACCTCGGCATATATCTCAGTGGTATCCCCTGATAAGGGATTTTTTGTATGAATCACAAAAGCATAATCACCACGAATGACTTCTTGAATTAAAACAGCCATGCAAATATTATCATGATTCAACTTGGCTTTCTGGCAACTAAGAAAAGCTCTTTCATTCCACTTTGAAGCCCAGACCTACGGATGAGAAATTATACATTCTTACAAGATATGTCTAGTACACATGCAATATGACGTCATAAATATTCAGTGCTTGTAGAACAGGCTAATGGCATAGTGTTTGACATGGAATTTGTAAATCCTTATGCTCTCTGACAGCAAAATGTTCGGAGAACCAGATGTTAACAACCCAATCAAAGTAAATGATGCAACAAAACATTAGGAATATGTATTACGTAAGTCCAGGGTTGTCTGTATCATCATAAAAATTATATAAACAATATAGCCCAAAATCAATTGAGATGAATATTTGTAGAGTAAAATTACACTAAGCTCCCCTGAGGTTTGTTTATATTACACACAACTCCCCTCTTGTTTCAGAAATTAACACTTAATTTATACCCAACACATTTGCCCCCACTCTCAGGTAAAAATACAAAGCTAAGGGACTTTAGTGTAATTTCCAAAACAAGGGGGGGGGGGGGGGGGGATAAGTTTAATTTAGGCAAACCTTGGGAGATATCAAGGTAGCTATCTCAAAATTGTAATATAAATAAAAGTGAAAATGATAACTCAGTATGATACAAATATAATCGATAGAAAGATAAAATAGCAAGCTCTTTTATAGCAAACAAAGTTTATGTGACAACAGACCATTTTTATGAACAACTGAAGATAAACTCATACCTGCTTTATTGCTTGCCATGCACAACTCCACCTCTCTTCAAATTCAAACTCAGGCCAAGGTAATATTGAACTTCTAATTCTGTGTTTAAATTCATTTGTCTACCAAAAGGTCCAATTCTTTTTGTTAAAAAAGAAGAAAATGTACAAATGTAAACATATTAGGAATAAAGTATGATCCAATGCAAAATCTACTTTAGAAAATTCAAAAATAAAAATTATAAGTCAAAACTTCTTGCATGCTGATAGACCACTGATTACAAGCGTTAGAAAAAATCCAAGTTCTGAAAGCCTCTCCAACTTGAAGGGAGATTAATGACATGTGGCTAGTGCTGATAGGATGGAAAGATCTTCTGTTATAGTTTGATAGGAGTTGTGAGTTACAAAAAGGAAGGGGGGGGGGGGGGGGGAGTGTGAGGGGGGAGGAAATTCGGAGAAGTGAGTGTGGGAGGGGCTGACTGCCTCGAACTAGCCAGAAGTATTTCTAATTCTGTGTCTTGTGTGTATTTCCTTTTCTCTAAGTAATAGAATTGTATCACATGCGCATTGCAGAAGTTAAACGTTCTATATGTAGCAATAGATTAGACAGAGATGTTGGCTAATACATACAGAAAACAGGCAACAATACCAAGTATTATTTGGCTAAAGGCAACAATGTCAATTATGAGAGATAATCATGACACCACATAAGGATGGAACGAGAATTGGAAGATATTGAATAGGCACTTTAAAACCTGTTTCAAAAAGTTATCATAACATGAATAGTAACAAGCATAACTCAAGATTAATTATCACCGTACAATTTGTTTAATAGAACAATTCAAAGAACATTAAGGAAAAGATATAACTTAGTGGCAGATATCATAATGTAAGAAACTATCCACAATAGTCTCATGATGCTTTTAAAATACCAAAGACATTGGAGCATTCATCTGCAAGATGGCTTCTTGTATTGCTTTAAGTTTTGAAACGTGGCCATTGTGTACTAGTTTGCATAGTGAAGAAATCTTTGCTGCTATATTCTGCAAGCAAAGAAAAATCTTAAAAGTTAGTTGGGAAAATCTTTGGTAGATCACCAATGAAGTGCATGCAAAGAGTGTATTCATACACACACACACACGAAAGAAGTGTTTCCCTTGATCTCAATTTATGAACTTCCTTCTAATGATAGGTCCAGTATGAAATGAATAAGTCATACTAGTGTTACATTTAAATTTTCAAGTTCTTAGTCCTTCTTTCTAATAGAGTCAAATGTTGCTTTGGCTTACCACAAACCAAAATAACAACCTCAGTACTTCAGGACTAATAGTGAGGAGACAGAACACATTTCTATCACAGTAATGATATCAACAACTACAGCAACTGATGTCATATTTGAAAAAGAGTTGACAGATGAAATTCGATCAATATATCTACAAAACTTAGGATATTCACCATCTAATGGTACCAATACCTTATTAACTTGGTCTTGTAAAGCAGTCTCCAAGGATCCAAATGTTAGGGCAACTGACATTGGGATCTTAATCCAAGATGGTACCCTTGTACTTAAAAATTTAATATTGCAAGATTTGGCACCAACCTATCAGACAAAGTTTATTAAATGAATTAGTGTATAATGCCATTCTAGTTTCCAACACAACTAGCAACAAAGCATGTAACAACGTCCTGCTCAAACCAAATTTTCATTTTGAAGGATAGTATTTAATGCATTGTAGGTTACTTGATTGTGTTGCCATTCATAGTCATACTATCAAAACAGAAAAAAATGACATTTTGTTCACTTCAAAGAGGAACATGGGCAAATGTATGAACAGATACAGTTGATTTGCTTTGACGATGGAATGCAATCGTGATGGCAGGTAGGTGGTTGTAAAAGCAGCAGCAGTGACCTACTAACAATGAAGTGGAGGGTGAGTGGAGCAATCTAATGGAAAAAACAGTAACATGCTGATAGCAGTGTATGGAGGAGCCAGGGCAGCATCAATGCCATGACTTTGTTAGCGTTGGAGGCACTGATGGCTTAACAAATGAGTCTAACTTTCATGGAAACACAACCTTCAGCTTTCAGTCATACATGGACAATCTAAAAACAGAAACACTTACAAAGAGACAGTAATATTTCTGTTTGGTACTGTTGTTCAAAAATTAAAAGTGGAAGATAGCAACACATTGGAGATTGAAAGAATTAATTAATACAAAAGTACAATTTTTGATGCATGATTGACTGATCCCAAGTAAACTTACCTTTGATTTCCAGTATACTGAGATCAAAGAATGAAAGTATACAAGATATTGCATTCACTGCCAAGAAATAAATAAATTGATATACAAAAACTTACCCTTTCATTACTAAACTCCTCAACTGAAGCAGAATATTTACCACAAAAAGTCTTCCTTTTTAAGGTTAGTCCTCGAGGAATAGACCAAGAAACAACGGAATTCTGAGATAAACTGGAGCTACTGATGTCACTACAAGTACAAAGCATAATAAAGTGTTAAATTTATTGATTAATAAATTTATTAATTAATAACAGGTAATTTACAAAAGAAGTGGCTTGTGGATCTTCTACCTAATTACCAAAGTGGATGCCTTCAATCTTATTGATATTGCTTTACTATCCTTTGACTTGAGATCCCGGAAAATATTCTGGTCAAAGCATGTGGCAAAACATACCTGCACGACAGTATTTGCTTCAAGTGTTAAATATTCAATTCTACATCAAAGAACTTAGTAGCACTTTGTTTCTCATGTCAAATAACTTAGAATCAAAACAATTGTGTACGTTAGTTTACCAAATTAATTTTCATTAGAAAAATGATATAATGGCAATGTTCTACTTATACACGCCTTATTGTTTCTTGCTCTGATGGAAATATGAGATAGAACATCTGGCATATCAATGGTTAGCACAGCTACAGCCCCATCTGGAATTTCTTCATCTCCATTTATTCTTGTAGCAATGATTACAGTTGGCCTTCTAAAAACTTTATTTTGAATTGTACTCAATTCATAGACACAGGTCACAAAGCCAGACACCTCCACTGGGTTAATAATCTGCCAGCTGCCAGTTAAAAAACAATAAATTAATTGAGCATAAAACTATAAATAAGCAATGGGGGATTTTCCATCAGAAGCAATCTTTATAAATATAGTAATAATAGAAAGAACATAGCTTTGTGATAATAATATTTGAATATAAATCACTCAGCTTTAATTGAATTCAATGTATTAAGCACATAAAACAAATTCTTACCAGCCCAAATTTGCAACTTTCCTAAGAATAGGGTCAAAGTGGTTTATAAGAAGTGACAGAGTTGCAGAACATCCTGACCGCATCACCTCCTCCGTAAAAATATCAATCTGATAATGGAAGAAAGTTATCAAAAAGAAGGCTTTAATAACAGAATTTCTAGAGATCTAGCTGGATCATTCCTAAATCCCAACATAATCTTAGCAACATACCGCCCACTTTTGAACACCAAGCAAATTGCCAAGATATTGGGCACTTGGATGGATCTTTTTTTGGTGATACTGAGACCTTTCAGCAAGAACTAGATGCAAACGGTCAAGAATAGCCTTGGTCTGTAATGCCCACTGACTATCACCAGATTTATATAATTCACAGATGCGATACCAGTCCTTTAGCAGGCCGCACAATGCCAACAAATGCAGGGATTAATTACAGTAACCATTCAATGCATAAAGGATAAGAAGTAAAACCATAGGTAAACTGCTCCTTATCACAATGTTCATTGCAGAGAATTAAAGAAACTTCAAGTGTCAACACATACCTTTGTGCAGTAAATGATGTCTTCATTATTGACGGTTGACAAACATAGATTCTCAAGCATCAACGAGAAGAAAAACAAGACTTCCTGTTAAAAATTGCAAGAAAAGAAGCTTATTGATAGTGTTTTAAAAAAATTTGTCCCAACCAATTCCGTAATCATGTCAGGTACAAAGTATAGTTACCAGTGAATTTGCAAAGTTCAAATTTTTTAGTCCCCTTTCCATAGTTGTTTTAACTGCTGAAGCTAGAGAGATATCAAGGAAAAGTAGATCTTTTAATCTTTGATGCGATGTCAGCAGAACAGGGCGAAGCATAATGCGTGATTCCAGCAATTTCTGACAGAGAAAAAAAATTGACCTTTTCAAAGACATAACATTCATAAAATGTACATACTCAGAAAGTTCTACACAAACTGACCTCCATCAGTGGACCAGTATTGGTATCACCAATATGTGCTTTGATAAAAACCAGATTTTCCTACAAGTTGACAGCAACAGAAAAAATGTACTTCATTAACACAATTTAAATGAGACAAGAGACGAGCTGTGCTAATGCTGTTGCAAGCTAACAAATATTCTATTATTTTGAAATGCCAAGAAATACAACTACCAGTAATTTCAGTGGCAAACCAGCTGTAGGGCTATGCTTAATTGCATTTGTAACATTTCCATCCTAAAGATTAAAAAGAAAATCAAGATTGCATCAACTAAAAATTCAATGTTGAACATCAAGAAAACAAGATGAAAGTGACAAGTATAATTAACCAACATCTGCAAGCATCACCTTGAAAGAGGAACCCAAACAAATATCAATAGCAGATTCAAGATTAACACCAGTGTGAACGGCCTGTGTCACAGAGAAAAGAAGTAATCGGTAATACTTATAATTGTAAGTCAACCCCATCAACTTAAGGTCAACAGCCTATGATACATGGCAAAGGTAAATAGTCATTGACTACTTTAGATTGGAACATTCTGAGAACCAGAATTAGTTGCTACATCTGACCAAAAAAACAAGATGTATTCAGAAAAGAAAATGATATCCAACAGCAGAAATTAAAGAGAGGAAATCTTTCCTTTGACTTTAAACCTGTGCATTAAAATGGTAACCAGATAGATGATTATGCCTTAAAATGACCTCCATTTATCAAAAGTAAATCTATCCAATTGTCCTCAGTTCATTGTAAAAAGATCAGTGACAACAAACCTGTAGCACAGGTTCAGATAATAACAGCATCAAACCATAAGTTTTATGATAATATGGTCTGAAGAATCAAGGCTTAAATCCTATATATGTTTAATCTTGTGCCTTATATAATTTCTTTCTTCTTCAAATCTATCAGAAATGAACTTCGATGTTACATGTGTCACTGGAAAAAATTATAACAAAGAACCATGTAACACTATGTCTTTTATCCATCCCAAAGATCCTAAATAATGACAGAAGTTAGCAAATTAAACAGAAGGTCCTTCTACATTTATATCAGGGGTATCCAGAATCATTGTTTGTGCTAATGGATGTCTTATGGGATATGTCCCCCATCAGTAAAGCTCTTCTAAGTTCCACTTCCAATATTAAAAGAAAAGATTAAGTTAGCAGTTCACAAAGTATGGTTGCCAAACTTTAGAAATTGTGGGCGGGCAATGTTTGGTGAAACTTGACTAGACAAATATTTAGATTCACAAATGAGAAAGTGCTTATCCTAACTTTAGTGCATACCTTTAACACCTTCAAGTATGCAGTGAGGTCATGGATTAGTCCACCCCTCAAATCAGTTCTTAAATGTGGTTCTGACACGATTGGACGATCATAGCTTGCAAGCATCTCTCTTGTGAGACCATTTGAATTTAGAGTGTGCCAATAAACATCAATTCTGAAACCACATCTTACATAATTTAAGAGTGCCTGGTACAATAGAAAAAATGGCTTAAAGATTTTGTCATAATTATTAGACCAGGTCAATATTGTCAGTATAGAATAAACGACACAACTTTGTAAAGAATTGGCATGGGTGGCCAAAATAAGGAAAATGATAGCTTCAGATAAATAAGAAAACGGTGCCACCATGTTGCAAATTACTGGAATATAAATAAAAATAATAATATAATAATGATAATAATCATGAAACCAAGTAAATAATCTTTTTCTATTCAAATAAAGAATGTAATAAGTTAACGTGATTTCTATTAGGCATAAACCTTGAAAACTTAGGATTAAATTGAAGCCAATGCATTGCTTACTAGGTTACCTCACATATTATTACATCATCAGGGCTACTATTATTATGCAGCTTTTGATGCCACTCCTCCATCATGCCTCCTTTGCAGTCATTATTTCTCTGAAAAGCAAAAGGCAAAAAAATGAAATATGCATGCAAGGGCAGTGTTATTTCTGCCAATAATAATATTATCATAAACCTGAATCAAAATTATGTCATCGCGAATTCTCTGACCAACATCAACCTGTCCTCCACGACCAACACATGCCAATATCAGTCTCACAATCTCCCTATCATTTGGCTGGCTCAAGTATATTCTTTGTAGTAAATTGGTAAACCTGTCTTCAGCTTCACTTATTTCACTGCATATGACATATGCAATTCATACTCTGACAAGCAATAAGCACATGAAATAAATTATTGGCTAATGATACCAGGACTAAAAACTACTGTATGCACATTACACAACAAGAAGTGTATGAGAGGTATAATTTCGCACTTCAATTTGAAATTTCAAGCAAGCTGTGATTGTATGCCCAATTTAACGTCTGCATGATTATAGGAGTTGTTTTCTCACTATAACTACACTAAGCAACTATGTCTGTATAATGCCGCATTCTCATGGCAAGAGGAACTCAATCGACCATAATGAATATGAAAAATTAAGATAAAAATTAGATTTACTATACTATTGATTGATGGTCTTGCATGATTTACACTCTAGTGACCAGCTTTTTACAGAGTACTAGCTGAACTAGATGCAAATGGCTCCTGAAGTAAAGATCAATATTTAGGCACTTGCGTGAGCAAAGTGAGGCACACATTGTCACAGCAATGTATGATAGAAACATATAAATTCTTAAAATTTCAATCCAACAGCACGAAAAAGTTAACCAAATAAAATCAAAACATCTTTAAGCACTATATTCATCCATTGTGTTCACAATGACAATAACATGCTCTTTGTCAAAGTCAAACAACGCTTCGCAAGAAATCAACTCATTGAAGAAAGAAAACAAATGTCATCCTCATCAATCCTAGCACAAGCAGCAATATCATTATTGCTGTTTTCCTCTTCTAGTTCATTCCCCCTTTCGTAGGAAAACCATAGAACAAGAATCCACATTGAAACATTAACATTATGTAAAAATATAAACTATAACATTGTTTAACACGGACAGTAAGTTTATGTTGAGGAAACAAAGCTACCAAAATGGGTCAGCCCAAACCATTTAATAAAATAGGTCATTAGTCACCAACCAAACCCAATTTTTTAGGGTGGTTGGATAAACAAGCCAACTTGAATTAAAACTGCAATAATTATCCACTAATTAAACAGAAACTTTGATTAAAGTTCAATCCTGTTCCAGAGGTAGAACAGCATTCCACAGATCCAAACAATTAGGTCTTGTACTAACCAATCCAACCCTTGAATTTGGAACAATCAGCACCTTTTGAACCCCAAAAAAAATGGCTTAGAAAGTACACAAATTAATCAGCCAAACACAAGTATTCTTTCCTCTAGGGTAAATATTTCTAGAGTTAGATGGGCAAGCCTCTGCACTAACCCTGTTCATCCTATAAATGGTGGGCTAATCAAGCTGGTCCAAATTGACCCGAAATCAAATTGGCTAGCGTATTAGAACCCAACCAACCTTGTAAATGGGCCAACCCAGGCACACAATTTTTGCTCTTGAGGTGCAATTAAAAGCATCATCTTTCATAACTTAATTGCACATAGGAGGGTGAGCCTTTAACCTGGGGCACAAAAGCAGTAGACAACTAGCAGTCTGAACTTGTGTTTCTGAAACACCTGAGGTATGATTCTATACACTGTTTAAGTGGAAAGTGTACCAAAGTAGACATTTCTAGATTAACTTTGCTTTTACCCAGACATAATTTGTTTAAAAAATGTATCAAAGAAATAGTGCGTACAGATATACTACCAAAAGAATACAAAACAATTATGTTTCAGTTTATATAACAAAATTTTTTGTGACATTGAACATTATATTAATACAGATCACAACAAAAAATAGCTCACATAATAGTGAGAAACACCAATGCTGTAATTATTACACGATAAAATGAAGCACCAAGAACTTTTCATGGAATTCAGTTATATCAAGAAAGTCATCAATAGATAATAGATGAAAGAATTATATTTATTACCGAGGTTTAACATTATAATTCTTGTTCCACACTAGATGCCTACTTGCCATGAACCTTAACCAGACAAATATTCCGATCAACCCCAGTTCTCCTTCAGCTTTACAACGTTCTGTCAATTCTGTGGCAATATTAAACCTGGGAAAGGTCAAACAGATTAGAGAGTACACTTTAGCACAAATCCATCAGAGATAAAGCAAAATATAATTTTTTTTTTCTTTCTTCAGTTCCTTTCTCACAGAACTATTAATGGCCATATGTCATGTTCTTCTACCTATATGTCTCATTGCACAAAGTAGCATTATTTATTGTATTTCACATAATTAAAACCAGAGGGTTTTATGGACAGCTGAATTTAGTATTATAGTCTCACCTGTGCATCAAAGATCTCTCAGCCTCTTTCTCTCTTCGAAAAATTTCATCAAGTAACCATCTGATAACTTCTTTGGCATCTTCACTAAACTGTATGTCAGGTGTTTTAAATTAAAATATAAATGTTAGAATAAGTTACATAATAAATTTGGCTCAGTAAACAAAAGTATTAATGTTCTGCCACTGTAGTAGGAATGAAATTGATGTCATAAAACCAACATGTATAGTCTGGGCATTTATAGAAATAGAGAATAATTCATCACGTAAGTCTCCAATAGACCTACATTGAAGATTAATGCCCATCTAAGATTAGCTTTGGCTCGTTACTTAAGTATTCTCATATCTTGATATTATTACATTTGATACAACAAACAAATGCCAATTACTGTTTGACATTCTCGTTAATATAGGCACAAGCATGCAAATTACACAGGATGGATACAATGATTTTCACACTTAAGCATTGATATAGATGCAATTCTTAACCTTTATATTCACCTTGACATGCTTTTTTTTTTTTTTTATAAATGTGGTTCAATTGAATGAAGTCATGCAGAAATCATGGCAACATAAATAGAATGCAATCATAAAACAGGCAGCATTACAGTGTCAATACCAACTATTGATAACCATAATTACTTCCATGATGTGCTAAATTCTAACATTTGAAAAATGCTAATTTTTCAGCTGATAAGCAATGATTCATCCACATGCAAATACATAGAAATAAATGCAATTATAATCCTGCATACAGAAGCATATATTCAACAGGAAAATGTAAAGTAAAAAATTAAGTATGAATATAACCTTGTCAATTGAATTACTTGCTTTAACTCCAGCAAAGAAGTTTGCCCCATTATTTTTTATCCAAACTCCACCAGTCCAAATGACAAATTGAATACCAGCAAAATTCCTTTTCTGCAAATTAACATCTACAACCTTTTTTTGTTTCGGACCGGCCCCCACCAAGGTGAAGGGGGGATGATCAGTATTTGCACAAATATAGAAATGAATAATAAATAGAGGCAAGTCCAGCCTAGAAGAACCATGAAACAATGCCCTTGCATTAATTACCTGAAAGGTTCCATTTCTTGTAAAATAATCTCTAAAATAACTTTGACATGCTCCAGAAACCAGTTTTGAGTTTTCAGGCCATAACTCATGGGGTGGGACCTGCAGCAAAACCAGACAATGAAGTGAAACTTTGTGAATGCAACAGTTGTGAAATCTACCCAAACATCCAAGTTGTAAGATCCAAAGAAATTTGGAGTCATCTGACTCACCAACCATTCACTAGGAGACAACGGAGATACACCCCAGTGAAGCACAGTAGCACCTTTTGTGTTTGCAGCAACAAAAATATGATAATCTCCATCAAAAATCTTTGAATATACCTGCAAATGCACAAAAAATCCATAAACAAACAAAAATTAAATTTTCTCACTTTGGAAGTTATTGAAATTCTCAACTGGCATATAGTAGGTCAGCAAAAAAAATCAAGCAGAACTTGTACCCTCAAACTTAAATCCTTTTCAGAAACAAAATCTGTTTGGCTAAGAAATAGAATTGATTTCAACATCCACTCCTGTTAGACATTTTCACTTTGCATGAAAAGCTATTTGATTAAAAGTTCAGTCTCAGTATAGATTTCAACCAATTTCTAGAACCCTAAACCTAAACAGAAACTCTCCTATGTAATAAAATTAGAAAAGTTTTCAAAGTCTTTTACAATAAAAATTTTAAAGATTAAATGATTCCATTCAGTGACAGACCAAAGGTCCTTTTCAGAAGCAGAGTAAAATATTTCAACAAATATTATTTCTCAATGTAAGTACATTAAGATGTTAGCTAATGACATATAAAAATGAGAATTCTTAAAATGGAGGCAGGAAAAAATATTAATATATATTTAACATGTAATAAAAGAAATAACCAATGAGAGGCATAATTCTTATACAGAGACAAAACTACAATACGTGTAAGATCAAGGAATTTCATGATTTCATCAGCAAAAATTCTTTTTTTCCCATATAACAAGTATAATAACAAAAAAAAAAAAAAAACTAACCACAATTTCAAAATTGTGGACATGATAACTTTGCCATGACATGACATCCGTCCCGCCTATAGATCTTCTTATAAGATCCATCAGAGTTGATGTTGACAGACAGGTTCTATCGGCATGCCCTCCAGAATGCTTCTGCAACCACTCATCAACATTATATCTCCTTTTGTAAGGACACGGCATAGTACTTTTGATTTGATTTCTGTTATCAGTTGCAGGTTTCATACTCCCAGTGAGATTCTGCATTTCGTTCAAGGACATTCCTATTGAAAATTTATTCTGGAGCTCTCTTAATGCATCATCATAATCTTGCTGCTTCAAAAAATGCAAAATATCAATAATGATGAGACCGAAATTTCTTTAAGAAAACACATAAATTCTAACTGAATACTCTATCCATAATTTATAAAATTTGCATAATCAGTTATGCTAAACAAGACAAGTGTATGATATATATCATAATATCAAGATATAAATGAGAAAAAGATAGCTACAGCAGGAAGACAACAGATAATGTTTACACCAGAAAACACTACTTCAAAGCATGTCAGTGAAAATAAATTAAGTGATGATATGGCCTTTCAGACCTTATCCCTTTTATCACAATCTTTTTTTTTTTTTTTTTTTTTTTTTTAATGAGTTTCAGTATATGATGGTACTAAATAGAAGGCAATAACTTCCAAGACTATGGTCCGATTTCATGTTACACAGTCAAAGTGTTCATCAAGATTGGTGGAAAGTACATCATAAGTTCATGAGAGAACTACAATTTAAATTACCTATTCATGAGGCCCACATTAATGTACGGGTGAGATTGAAGGAAATGCTGACTTACTCTTGGTAGATATGATGGAGAAAGAGAATGTTACAAGTGGAATGACAATACTTATGGAATATAAATTTTTTTTTGGACCCTTGTTAGACTTTTTCAACTTTGTTTATTTTGTGACTTTAACATTAAGTCTAATTATTTTAGTTAACAATAAAATCAACCTTTGGTTTGGTTACACTTCCAAATTATTAGATGATTTGTTTTACTGATTAGAAGTACTAGTATGGGTTTTATTCCTATTGAAATTTAAAGCAAATAGTTCATTCCTAGAAATAATTAGAATTTTGCAGTTACCATTACAAATAAGATATAATATACTTTGGATCTTTCCTTCCCTGATTCATTGACTCATTGAGAGTTTATGCTATCTTGCTTCGCGTCTTTTTCCTTCTTGTTTCCTTTCCCATTTTTTCCTCATGTCTCTTCTATTCTATATCTTCATTGCTATTTTTCTCCAATCCCTTTAACATCCAGTATGTGATATGGAGAGTTAGAGATCCATGAATGGCAATTGTACAAAAGTATGTTCAGCCAGACAATTATACACTACTCTATTCCTGTTATATCTAGGATAAACACCTCGGGAAAAATTTTACTTCGAAATCTCACAAAAACTCAGATTCAACGATAAAAATTATAGTAAAGGAAAAGGGCAAGTAACACGAAGAACTTAATAATCTTAATTAAAACTGTCTCAATGCTTTTGAACACCATATATTGTTAAATTTGGTGCATGACAAGGAGTAGGCAAGAGGTGTAAATATTATGACAATGTCACCTTCTGTTGTTGAGGTGAGCTTATAGGCCTGCCCCTGCTTTCCCACAATACATATGCCTTGCCCTCTATCAAATCCTTTGGTATGCTTGAATGAACTATAGGAACATCACTTACTGGTATCTCTATTCTAAAATTCCCATGGTTTAATTTCAACCTAGAAACATATAAATAAAACAGTGTTGACAAGTTCAATGCAGGAAAAAAAAATCAGAACCTAAGAAAAATTAGATATTGGAAAACGTTTAAAGCAAACCATCGGTCATGATTGCCATCTTTCAGGACAAACTCAATGGTATTTATATCAGGATCCCGCAACTCGATGACCAACAAATAAATCTGTCCGTGCTGCAATTACATATGAATACTTTAACATGCTGACAAGTTGAGAAGCATGTGCATCATATACAACCAATATAGTCAAAATAATCAAATTTTTTGGAGGAGAAAACCTTCATAAATTGTGACTGCAACGCACCATGCTTGTAAGTTTTTGCACCTGAAGAATTATCAGCAGGAATGAACCAACTCCTGCAGAGGACACAAATTATTGAACACAAAATAACCGAAAATTTACAGACATAAATATATATGTACGTGTTGTATAAACTACAAACAAAAAGCAACGTCGTAATGAGCTTTGCTTTACTTATTCCCGGGAAAGACAAAACCCCAATGAAGGACCCAAGTCCTTGTACAATTTTTGAGCTGGAATTGAATTCTGACATTGTGCTTCTCCGAACATCCAGATATATTAATCTAGAGTAACCAACAAATGAATATTAATTAATTTGAAATAAGCGAACACCATCAATCACAGATAACAAAGACCTTTGCTTTACCTCGAGTTGCATTCCTTCTATTAGATCAAAACGATGAACTCGAGGAACCTGGGTACTGTTGATAGGCCTGGACGATGCCATAGCAACCGTTTTTGCGGAAAAAAGAACCCAATAGGTTCCAATGACCAATTACATCCTTTATATGAAACAAACACTTTAATAGCCTCATCGAAGTCACTCAAGAATAGAAGCATCTTTGTAAAAGTAGAAACCAATAATCGATGCTTTTCTGATCGTGGCTTGCCAGATGAGGTTATCATTAGGCAGCACATATTTCTAGCCGCACTACATCCAACATCAAAGGATTAGGGCAGGACTTTGAGCCATCGCTAAAATGAAAGATTAGGGAAAATGCGCAAAAGAATCAGATGCTTCGAATATCAGAGCCACTGAAGAAAGTGCATTCCTTTGGGATACTTAAAGCAACGATAGCAACAAGAAAATCGATCGTATATAGTTGCCAGCAACGGCAAGAATTGCTAGTCGATGCGGATGTAGATGAGCCGTAAGCTTCCATTACAAGCTGCAAGGTTCACTCTTCCCGCGCTTTGTTGGCGTTTGGCACACGCGCAATGGTTTCCCATTTATTCTCTCTACTATCTTTAATCTCCAATTTCAGAGCCAGTGAAGAAAGAAAGAAAGAAAGTGCATTTATTTGGGATACCTAAAAGCAAAGATAACAAGAAAATCGATTGTGTAGTTGCCACTCGCCAGCAACGTTAAGAATTGTAAGTCGATGCGGATGTAGATGAGCCCTGCGCTAATGTTACAAGCTACGATGTTCGCTCTTCCCGCGCTTTGTTCAGTTTGTTGGCGTTTGACACGCACTGTGGTTTTTTCTTTCTACAATTTTTATTCTTCTAATTTTTTTTTTTGGATTTTTTTTTTTTTTTCAGATTCAGATACCGTTCGCCAAAGTTTTTCTTTTTTTTTGGAATGCCTTTCCCCAAAGTTATAATAGAGGACTAAAGTGGAAAACTATAATTATTCGCCCATCTTTACCTATCAGTTAATTAATTACAGATTCTGTACCAAAAAAAAATTAATTACAGATTTAATAAATTAACCGCGTGAAGTGAGGTCCGTTACAAACAGAATCTACGAAACCCTGATTCTTCTTTGTTTTATCTCTTTTCTTCGTTAACTATACCTAAATGATAATTCTCAATTAAATTTTAACCAATATCAATATATCATAATGTGATATCAATTGTATTCCTCGTAAAATTACCATTTTCCCATCTGCATATAAAATTTTATTTTTAAGATACTCTTATACTTTTACCTACTTCTATGATTTTTTTATGTGGACCAACTAAATTAACTTCTCAAAATATAAACAACTAATATTATATGAAATAGCACTTGCTTTATATAAAATTAGTCTAAAAGGTTTATGCCACGGCAAGGAGTTTGGGTCGTGAATTGTCTAAATATGTGCGAAACTTAAACGTCACAAATGAAGAAAACATAACGCTGACATACACTCTTTATTCCATTCCTTCTTCCCACATTTTCCATGTCTTATTCATTTTGGGCATTTCCCTTCGTCGCCATCGATTTTTGCTTTCTGTGCGACATAAATGTAAATAACTTACGAAGGAAATAACTAAAACAATCAGCAATAAGTCGTTGAACAGGAAACAAGATAATAGATTAGACGGTGTTTCAGAAAATATGATGTAATCACTAACGGTGTTTCAAGTATGAGAACATAAGAAGCTTCTCAAGCATTAAGTCGTCCGAAGATAAATGATTTCATTTACTGGTACCGCAGAATGATGTAAAGTATATTCATCTGATACCCACGCAGTATTCTCAATATACCATTGAATACCTAAAAGGATGTCAAGATTGATGGCTTCTAAATCTATAACGTTTCATAGTTTCTAGTTTCTGCAAGAACTTACATTAATCAGTCATTTTTGTCTTGCCACAATTACCATAGTCCCATAGTGTGCCAGCAGAAGACAACATAAGTCCTTGCTGACCATGCAGCTGACCTCGGACGCTATTGTGAGAGCAACTTTGAGTCACAAGCCACTATTTTAACCCGTTCAACAATCTCTTGAGAGTCTTCATTCTTGAACGATGCATTTTGTAAGATGAAGGTCCAAACATTGTCGCAGAATCTGTATGTATGTAAATGTCCCTGTGATCAAAAAGTGAAGAGGAAACAATTTAGCATAATGGTTGGTAACAACAGCATTGAAACGGAAGAATGAGAAAGTGACAAGTATGTTCACTACTTGCAAAAAGACATCAACGTCAGATGACAATTAATACTACAAAACTAAATCACACGAAGAATTTCTGCTAAAGCCCGTTATATTTTTTCTATTAAACGGAACATGAGCAGAAAAGGAGATGTAAAAAGGTGGTTGTTGAAGATTCACTTCCCATAAGTTGTTTACGAAAAACTGCTGCTGAACACACTAGAAACATAAAATAGCAGCCCATAGTCAAGTGTACGTTAAAAACATTCATCCAAAACCCTAAAGCACATAGTGAAACCAATAGTGCCAAAGCACAAAACCTTCAATTCTCATAAATTTCATTTGGTCATAATAAACTACCTTCGAGTAATGTGAAAGAATAGGCTACACCAGAAGCAGAGAACAATATAGATATTGAGATTAAATTGAATGGCAAATTTATGTGAGCAATCAGTTTTAACTGAGGATTTATAAAGCCAACCCCAAAAAACTATGACTAAATTGTTAAATTAGATCAAATATGCCCTACACCAATAAAGAAAATTCAAATCATTGACAAAGCATAAGCTCAGTTTAAGAAGACAAGATACAAAAATTGAATCATATTTTGAGCGATCTGAATTGAGAAGATTAGAATAATGTCGGTGACTCAGTTTATAAGGTAAAACTTTTTTTTTTTTAATTTTTTTGTAGATGGAGATACAGTTCTGTCTAAATGCAAAAGTAATTGGCATAATAATGTTCAATAATGACTAACGGAAAGTGCATTTAGCCAAAAGAATGTAGACATAATTGACAAAAGTAGACATTCTTTCAAGAACCTAAAGTGCATTTAGCCAAAAGAATGTATGGACTTCATTTTTTGTTTCTCTTTAGTTCAGTTCAAAAATGGAACGGATCAACTTGAAATGGAACAGCAAAATGAGAAAATATAGAAACTTTTCAGCTCGATTCCTTTTTCTCTCAGGCCTTTCAGGCTTCATACTAAAAGATTGAAGACCAAAAAAAATTGCCTAAATTAATTTTCTTCGAGAATAACATTGTTAAGTCAACTGTTCTCCCCTTTCTGTGACTTACGCCAGCTTCCCTAGGAGAAGTAGAACAAACCCCTCCCAAAAGAAATCACCTCAACGGAAAAGGAGATGTGTTATAGATTATTTGTATCACCAAGACCGTTGATAAATTTCTAGCAACCCACCACCACCCAAAAAGAATTAAAGAAAATGAGTTTAAAGAGAAAAAGGCGCCATGAGCAAACCATAATAACAACCATCAAATAATGGTACATTAATGGTAAGTCATAATGGCTACAAAAAGGCAAGACATGATCACGACAAAAGCAAAATTTATCTCCACACGTCATCCATCAGCAGATGATATGTAAGCACTAAATTACACACGACACACTATGTTAAAAGCTGTAAAATTAGACAAGTGAAAAGGGGAAATTTAGGGATAACAATTGGACACTTGACGTTATACGATGCACTTAATTACTTCTTAAAGAGCCCCTTATGGCTCATGATAGTGTTTTTCTTTCCTAGGTTTTTGGCTTGATATTTGTGCCCTTTTATTGAATTAAAAGAAATGATAGCATGCCTAATTCCACCATAATCTATGTTTTGGGTGCAAATATTCTTCCACACTTCCACTCAAACACACAATACAAAGTGATTAAATAAAAAAAAAAATACATTCCCCACTCCCTTCCCCAAAATTATAGGAAGAAATATGGTCCCCAGTAGAGATAATTTCTAAATACAAGAAAGTTTCTACATTTGAATATTAATATGACAGAATATTACAAATCAAGCTCTAATTTGAGAACTTGATTTTTAATAAAATTCAATGGCACTATTTGATCCATGTAACCAACTCTTTTTATTGGAATAAGATTCTGTTTGTTGTTGTTGTTGTTGTTGTTGTTTGTTTCAATGTGTACACTTTCTAGATGCCTGAAAAAAATGTGTGTGGACCAGACCAAAACATGTCTATGACAAGTGGGAAAGGCTTACTCTCTAAGTGGCTCCCCAAAAAACAGTGTGTAAGAAAGACCAAATTGTTTGTGCAGTGGAATTTAATTCATTATTGGATGATTTTCACTAGCTTGCCAACAGAAATAAATCACCCACCACAATACAGTTGAGCTTGCAAAGCAAAGACTCCACAAGAGAAGAAAATGAAGGAGGAAAGGAATTAAAAAAAAAAATAGAAGAACAAATTTCAAACAAAAGAAATTAAAGTAAATTTCTTTCAAGGCCCATATTATAATGACCAAAAATTCCTACAATCTTTGACTCCATTTATTGAATACAAACTAAAACTCGAAAGAGAAACTCATCAATAGTGTCACTACTATCCTACTTCATAAAAGTACTCCTAATATTAATTAGGGCAAGTGCTGCTCATTATCGTGATCTATATAAATTTGTCCGAATTCTTAATCCTTCTGCTAATGTTTAAGCATCTTTATAGTCATTCCCTATTGTCAGGAGTATCTAACTCAAAGCTAGGAGGGAAAAATAAAAATTTCAGGCAACATCGAAATTCCTAACAAATTTGTCAATTAGCAGCATCGAATTAATATACCTCTATGATAGTATTAACCAGAGATGAGCAAAACAGCAGTACATTCAGCTTAGTCCAACCAAGAATCCACAGAAAATTTGCAGATTTCTATTACATTTCTTCCTTATCTGAAATAGGTCTACAAGAGCATTCTATTCCAGACTAGATAAAGTGCAGCACCATCCTAGTAATATAAATTCATTCACTCAATCGCATGAACCAACTACGGCAGAGGGATGCGCCACTAGCATGTTCTAGCAAAGACAAAGGTTCCCCCTAACATTGGCCCACCCGAAATTCATTGTATTAAATTTAAATATAGATGGGCAAAAAACGCTGTTACCTTTATGGAGACCTTGCTCTTAACTTGCGTTTCCAGAGCTTCAGTCATAGACTAGAAATTTGCATGAAAAAAAGGTCAAGGGAAACCCATAAAACTAATTTTAGATGACAAATACAAAGAGAGGGTGACAGAAAACCAAGGTGAACCCGGTCTAAAAGTACCTTATCGAACTGGACAAGAACCTGAATAGCAAGCTCAGGACTAAGAGTACCATTCAGAACCATCTCATCCAAAGTCTCGGTGAGGCACATTCCGATCGTCGACCTCCGGTACAGTTCGAACGTCGCCATTCTTGCTTGCTAAACACGATCTACGTCAATTAGAAATGCTGCATGAGCCAGATTACAAGGTACATGTGTATAAATCAACAAAACACGAAAAGAAATCGTGTCCACAAATTTTTTTAAAAAATGGCACTGAAAGCTGTAAAAAGAAAAAGGATCCGTAAGAAATGCTAAAAAATCGAACATCTGGGCTTAAAATCCATATTACGAACCAATTGGCTACGTTGAGAGCAGTTCTGTCTCTCTTCTTCAGCAGCTGCTTCTCGGTTAATGTTTCACTCGGTGGCGTTTCGGAGCGAAGAAATTTGGGGCATTTTATACCCTAGATTTTGGAGCTAAGGGTATATATCGTGCGAGGTCGGAGATCAATAGCCAATGACCTTTATACCCTCATGACGTTTTCTTTTACATATGGCGCAGTTTTATCACGTGACAACCGATAAAAGCACGTGCCGGTTTTTTCCAACAGAAAGAAATAAAAAGAAAAACATGCTGGCGAGTGAAACTCGTAGCGAACTCTTGCGTTAAGATGGTTTTTCTCAGCTTAATTTAATTGCAAATTTGTTTACGCCATTAATAACTAAGAAAATGTCAAAAAGTATGTCAAATTATATGATAACTATATCTATCTATTTATGTCTAGTGGCGTTAGAGGTACACCCAGCAGGCGAACTCTAACGCCGCAAATTGAAAATACGGATCAGTGATACAGTTTATTTTTTTCCTTTTACGTAAAAATAAAGTGTGTTAAAAAATGTATTTTTATCTTTATTCTTATATTTATATTTATATTTATTGTATCTATATTTATACTATATACAAGTAAAAATGGTATAAGTTTTTTGTTAAAAATATCCTTCAATTTAAATTTTTAATAATAAATTTATTATTTTAAAATTTACTTAAGAATTAATTTAATCTTATTTTTAATTATAAATTTTACTACTGTTAGAATTATAAATTATTTAATATTTTTATTAATTACAAATTCTGCCTAACTTTAAATTTATTAAAATTTTTTATTTGATATAATGTAATTATTTTTTAAAAATAAATTCTATTATTTTATAATTAATTTTTTAGAATTCACATATAAACCATCTGATTAATTTAAATTTTAATGACAATTTTACAATTTTAGATTTACTGTAAAATTGAGTTAGTCTCCTTTTTAACTACAAATTCTACTTTTGATTTTGATAACTATTTTACCATTTTAGAATTTACTTCAAAACTGAGTTAGTCTGCTTTTTAACCATGAAACTTTTTTGCCTGACATACTTTTCAATTTAAATTTTAATTACAATTGTAAATTTTACTTAAAAATTAAGTTACTCTCTTTTTTAACTACAAATTCTACCTCTTAATATGTATATAATTTATTCACAAGTTATGAAACTATAATAAAAAGTTGAAAAGATTTTAGAATTATTGTAAAAGTATTATATCACATTATAATAAAAATAAGTTAAAATAAATAAAACTTCCTAAATTAAGAATTGATTTTAAAAAAAAAAATTTAAAATTTTAAAATTTTGTATAAAATTCTTCTCAATTAAGAAAATTATGCAAAAGACCCATTCATTAATTTTTTTTATTAAAACTGTGTATAAAACCCTAAATGATCAAAGAAAAAGACCAAAATGACACTAAGAAAATCTGAAATTGACCAGTGCTGGTAGCTCAATGCAAAAGTCACCTGCAATATTGAAATTGATCAAGAAAAAGCCTAATAAATCATTAGCGATTTATGTACCTTGCCCATTGCTTTTCCCTATTTCTTCCATGTTTGTGGGCTTCCATGCTTCAATTACTATGGCTTCTCTTACCAAAGGACCAGTTGTTCCTCTAGAGAACCCATTGTAGAGTAAGAGGGAGCTTGGATAGAAAGGGTCAATTGCTACAAGTGAATTACGTCCAACTAAACCCAAAATAAATTGCAGAGCTTCCATCAAATACTAGTGATATTCCTTCTATTGATGCCAGTTCTACCAAGCTAGGCCACCCTCTTTTAGATTTTGATTTGAATGTACATCAAAGAGGCTTTTAGGATGTGGCTTCCCATAGCTCTTTATGGTAGACATGTTTGGAATCCAGGCTCATGGTGGACTTTGCTTTCCTACCATGACCTCATTACAGATGGTTTTTGCACCTAGCTATCAGTACTAGTTAAATTCAGATTTTCTTAATGTCATTTTGATTTTTTTTTGTCAATTAGAATTCCATCCACAATTTAACAAGAAATTAATAGAAGGGATATTTTACATAATTTAGTTAGTTGAGAAGAATTTTGTATAACATTTAATGTTTAAGAGAATTTTTTAAAATCAATCCTTAATTTAAAAATTGTTTATATATTTTAACTTAAAAAGTAAAAAATAAGTAATTATCAATGAGCCACACTAAATTACAAGATAAAAATTCAATAATTTATGAATAATTTTTGTATCAATTACACAAATAAAAAATAAAATTATTCATTTTAAAAATAAGAGAATAAATCATTTTAAAAAATAGAGCTATAACAACACCTTTGCTTCATTTTTTTTTCAAAGAGTATAATTGATATTTACTTAGTGGCTTTAATTGCTTTTGTCTATTGACAGTAATTATTATGTGTCAGTCACTAATAAAAAAAAGTAATGATATATATACTAATTTTATACATATTTTTATTTTTTTTTAATCTTATTACGTGAGAAAGCGTACCCTCTCTAGTACAGGAGTAACATTTGGCCTAATAAAATATATCATACAATGTGCACTTAATTGTCATATGCCAAAAGCAAAGGCTGGTAATATTCAAATTGATGATAAGTATAAGAATTGCGTGGTTAGATATATAACTGCCACGCAAAGAAAGAACCACTAAATGTGTCATCGGGCTAGCTCTTCTCCCTTTCCCGAAGCTGATGCGGTTAAATTCTGAAGTCTTCGAGATAGAGCTCCTCGCAGCTGAAAGTTCCAGGTTACATAATACGTAGCAATGGAAGATACCAGTTATTCACCGTCAGTTTCAGCTAAGACAGAGGAAAAGCAGAAGAAGCAGCCGTCGTCGTCGGTGTCTGCCCTGAAAAAGAATTGCTTTTATTTCACAGCTTCTTTACAGGAAGGCTTTAGATATGTGAAAGCCTTTTTCGTCGGTCAGGTTTGATAGCATTTCCATCTTGGTTAATTTCATGGTCTCTCCGCCCAAAATTATAACGGAGTCGTTCGAGTAATTAACCGATTTGATGTGTTTTCGTGGAAAAGCAGGCAAAGAAGATTACGGCAAAAAATGAGGGGGAAGCAACCGCAGCTGACCTTGAGACTGCCAAGATGCAGGTTGAAGCTGCTGACGCTGCTGAAGAGACCAAAAGCAGACTCAATAAGTTCGTGTGAATATGAATTTTGCAAATAACCAATCGTTTTTGTAGTCACAAACACCAACTGTATCAACTAAATCTTCATTTCCCTAAAGCTTCTGTTGAGTCTGTTTGAGCTGTGGCAAAGCATAAAGCTTTTCCTTTTATCAAATCGCACGGTCATCCTCAAGATTTTTAGTTTGCTGACATGTCTCACTTTTGAACTTTGAAGAGAAAGAAACCAAGTATTAGGATGTCTTTGCAAGGAAGGTTGTCAACAAAAACCAATTATTTCACAATTTGTTGATATGAATAGATGTATGAAATTTGCTATAAAATAATCTTCGGAAAATTTCTCAGTTATGATCTTCACAAGATATAAAGGGGGGCCCTTCTAAACGAATATAATCATACAGGATTCCTTGAAAAGGACTTGTGCTTCTTGCTTGTGTAAGAAAAATGGTATTATTCCCCTGCACAAGAAGAGTGCCTGATACATTAATGCTGAATAGCCAATAGAGCCCATGAATTCCATGTCTAGCTATGGTGTTCTCCTTCCCAATTATACCACTAGAAAACAAAGGTGGATTTACTTCTGAATTGTTTATCCGAACCTGACATCCCAAAATTGGAAGAAATTAATATAGAAAAAGGAAAAAAAAAAATTGTCAGTAAAGATTTAAACTTTATATACACAGACTAACAGTGCACAAAATTTTCGATTTACGTCAAAGAATGAGCATAGAATTTTATACTTGCAGCTCAGCAGAATGCACAGATGCCAAAGCCAATCGCAATATGTAGGTTCCATTCGTATTTACGTCATCAAGTTTGAATCTAATTTGCCATGTAGTTCCTTGGTATGTGTTATTATCTTTCTTCCTGCAGAGCAGCAAAAGTTTGAGTAGTATCAACTAAATTGGTAAAGGAAAGCACCTAAGAAGATGACATGCCCTCTCAAACAGTGTTTTTCCATCAGAAGAGACTAAAGAGAGTTTCCTCCCAGAAACATGGGTATTTTTGGTGCCATTTGCAATTATTCATTATGACATATGAAGTACTGGAATTTTATAAATTTTACTTTGATAGTAACGTGTCTGTTTTAGAGATGCAAAATTTGTAAGAGAGGCATATAAAAATTTTATTGTAAAATTAATACGCCCATAGTTATATCCGTGCAACATATTATGAAAAAGCAAAGATTGATAGGCTTTGGAAAAAGTTTGCTTTAGACCTGTTGACTTGAGCAAAGAACCAATCTTTTTGGTAGTCACTGACGCCAACCTTGTAAACAAGGTCTTCCTCTGGATACAAATCTGCATACCTCTCCCATAATCCGTATTGCCTAAACCTGCCAAATTGAGTCACTACTATAAATGATATGGCCATAATGGCCTCGGAACTCAGGAGAAACATACGCTGAGTGCATCTATGGTATTTAATACTAGTTGCTATAACTTATAACACAGTAAGATAGATGTTTGATGCCTTTATTTATCATTTTTGTTCAGAATTTCAAACTTGCAAGAAGAGAACAAACCTGTCCGGATGATTGACATAGAGTCTGTTAATGTACTTCGGATTTGGATCTGGAATGTAGAATTCACGCGCAGAGCGATCGGGAATGCCAATTTCCCACAACGTAGGGCCATGCCTCGGAGGCTCATAAACAAGTTCTCCCAAATCAATTTCACAACCTGCATTTGTCCACCCTAATGAGACGATAAGAATGATGAGAAAAGTAACACTCCCCATGAGGAGCTTTCCTAAATATATATAAAATATATTATATTATGTGATCTAATAAATTTAATAATTAAAAAATTTTTAAATAAATATTAAATAAAATTTAGTTTATAAAAATAATGACAACATGCAATTAGGAGCTGTTTCAAAACTTTAAAATAAAGAGAGTATGTAAGACCTGCGGCTATGGTTATGACAGTATCACATCGGTAATCACCAATAAATCCGGTGACCCAGGAATACAGATTGTAATCCCCCGTACGTATGTCAATGATTGAGAAATAGCCTTTATCATCGGTAATGGTCCAAAACTGATAACCCTGCAAGGAAATAAAACATAAACTTTCTGTAATTTATGTAGCTCGTTTTGGAATTTTTTCTTATTCAAAGGGACAGATGTAATAAAAGAAAGGCTACCTTGGATTCTCTCTGCCAAGATCCAACATCTCCTGGGGGTGCTAATCCCACATAGGCTCCATTTGCTGCGATGCATCCATCATTGATATTTCTGTACAAGTTAGATGACTGAGATAAATGCACACATATGTATAGATTATTGCACACGGCAGGAAAGAACAAGTACACACATCAACCGTGTCAATGCTATGTTTGTCCTCATTATTTTCAAGTTCTGATAGTAGAAGTACAAGGAAATGGACATCTTTCTTAGGAAAATAGTCTCTTTTTTTTTTTAATTTTATTTTCATGTGAGGCTTGTGCTGCTGCACCAGCTACCACCGCCACCTGCCACCTAGTTACGTATGACAAAAAGATAAAGGTCAGCTGAGAAAGTGACACCTACCTATCTCGGACAAGTAATCTACCTTTAACTTTGCCCCGTTGCTCGGAAGAGGGAAAATCCACTGAAGCTGGAAATGTATAGGGCCAGCTCTCAATTTCATTTACCATCTGCAAATTTATTTTGTTTGGATTTAATTGGTATTTTTATAACTTGATAAAATTGGGGAAATCCACTTGGTGGAGAGTCAAATAGAGATGGTATAACCTGCTGCTTAGCGTCCTCCCAGAGCTTGATCGGGCTTTCTCCGTTAAGCAAAGAATTAAGGTATACAAATATGGGTCCAAAGACTTTCTTCCATGGTTCATTGGGCCCAAATTTCATTACTAGATCTTCCCCACAATAATGAGTGCTATGAAATACCTGATCATGTAAGACCAAACACTGGTCATGTCCGTTGTTCCCAAATAATTATTTTAAGATGATTTCATATAATTGAATTAGAGGCAATTATTCAATAAGAAAAATTATATTTGAAAAGAAAAGCTAAAAGACTTACGGAGAGGGTGGTCGGACCCACGTGAGAGGTAAGGTATTGCTTGAAGGGCCCTGCAGATCGGAACTCGTAGCTTGGTGTAATTTGCCAGAACCCAACGGATGGATCCATGCATATCCAGCCATGAACCCGATTGTATCGGCTTTCGCTCGAGTATTGATACTTGTCATCCACCTTGATGCCAACGTAAAAGCACAAGTCCACTTAGAAAGTGAGGTTCGACAATCACACATTTCTAGGACAGTGACTGCATTGGAGTCGGATTAGCTTTAGAGCTCTTTTGGGCTGATAAACCCTTCGCTTTATCAGTGCAGAAAACCACAAGGCCCAAAATATATTTATATGTACGTGGACGACCATTAGGTTATATACAATTTCATATTTTGTAACAAATATAAATTAAATTTTTGTACAAATCAAAATGTAATTATCATGGTCATATATAAATCTTAACCAATAATAAAATATATACTTTTTAAGCTTTTCCCAAAAATAAAGGGAGCTAACCATAGAAAAAATTCTACTATTTTTAAATTGTAACAAGTTAATAAAATTTAAGGTAACTTTCTCTTGAGTTGTTTTATATTGGTTATAAAAAGGGTTAGGTATTAATGTATAAATATAAAAAAAAAATCTCATTTTATAGTTAATTTTTAGGGTGAGAGTACCCAAAAATAGTGAGAATATCCAAAAATGTACCTAACAAATTGGTATATGAATTTAAGTTTATAAAAATTATCTTACATCAATTATAAAAGAGATTAGAGCTCAGGTTAAAACATCTCTTTGTCGCATCTTCAAGTAGATAAAATGATTCTACTTGAACCTAATGATGTTAGGTTTTAGGGCAAACGTGTAAAAAAAGAGATTGTTAGATTATCTCATATTAATTATAAAAAAATTTAAATATTAATATATAAATATAAAGTAAAATTTTATCTCATAAATTAACTTAAAAAGAAAAAAAAAGACTCAAAATTCACCTAACACTTTCAAAATAAACGAAGTTTCAAAATTGACTTCCTCATCCCATAAATATATTTAAATTCAATTTTCTTTGTCAAAGTTTCAGAACCCCACCCCCCGCCGGGGTTGAACAAGAAGGGATGAAGTTATCGTTAGTGTTTTGATCATATAAATTTGGGCGTTAATAAGCACATATTCAAAATGTGTTATTTTACAATTCAGAGTTTTATAACGAGTAAACAATAATTATTTATTTTAAAATAATTAAAACGGAATCACGACCCTAGCATCTTTAGTTCCATACCAATTAATGTAGACCCAAGTTGGTATGATCATGACTGACTACTATCCCCCTTAAATTTGGCAATGTATAGTTTAAACCAATTTCATAATGATGATGGGATACCTCTCCTTTGAACTCCGGCTCCACGGGATTGACAAGCAGGACGGCCTCGGGGTAGGCCAGAACTTGTGCTCTTTCTGTTGACCGGTCATCAGGCAGAGGCATAAATCTTTGCCTGTTGTCCGCTATGACCATATAGTGGAACCTGTAAAATTCACCTTTATTAATAACCAAAAAAAAAAAAAAAAGAAACCGATATCTATTTTTGTTTTTTTGGGAGAATTTTGGAAAGCATGTTATTGGAAAATACAATTTGATTTCTCATTTGCTTTTCAAAGTCTCAAGGGAAAAGAAGGGTTACCTACTTGTCTTTCCTCAGCTTGAACGCAATCCTAGTATTGTCAAGATTGAAGGCTGGCCACTCCTTCATATGCTCGTAAATGGCGTAGGTGTAGAAGCCCGAAGAATCACGAAGCATTACGAACCTATCCATGCTCATTGATGAGCTTTTCAGAAAAATAACCAAAAAAGAAAATTTGTGATAGTTCAAGTACCTCTTATCTATATTGAGGGGTGCAAACTTTCCCTTGAGGGAGGGAACCCACGTTCTGGTGAATGAGAGCTCTATTTGTTCTTCATTTTCCACTATTACCGTAAAATTTGTGGCTTCCATCCTGCAAGGTTTTCGCCACTAACTTTGTTCAACTATAAAATTGAATTGGCATAAAAAGGTTCAAGAATTTTACCTATCAAATCTACCCTTCGTTCCCTTTTTCCCAGTCTCGTCCCATACAAGATCCCAGTACCTGTACGCAGTAGTTAGAAAAAAGAAGAAAGTGATGTTTTCAGATTATGGAGTCGATGACCCCAGTTCATGCATGTTAACTGTTTGTGAATATTCCAAAGAGAGAGAGAGAGAGAGAGCTTCCTAAATCCTAATACTACTTATTCTAAGTACCCAATGAAACAGAGTAAATTACAAAATTGCTGTACCCCCTGTCAAATTCCTGGTTAAGAACTTCAAGCACATTATCAATTCCATTATATTGGATTCCCGTGACGATTCCTTCAGGATTTGATAAGGTGACTTGTACAATGCCATTATCCATTACCACCTGGGCATGTAGATATGAATAAAGCTGCTATAAGAACAAAATAAAATGTAACTTATATATAGTTAAATAGTAATTTAATGTACACTAGCCATCATCATAGAAGAATCAACTCCAGAAGTGGTTTACATGTTTTTCTTGAATATCCAATCGCACTCCTGGGGATGACATGCTATAAATTAGTCCAAATGTACCAGATCTTGTTCAGCAAATTTTCTCATAATCTGAGTTCTAAAGCTACTTTAAATTTTTTTGGGGGGACAGTCAGTGAAAGGGTATTAAGGAAAAGCACAGTGTAAGGACGACCAATTAGACCACAAAAACAGAGAAGTCTAGGGAAGATCAAATGGGAAGAAACTACGCAAGCCTATAAAGAAAAACCAAAACCCAAGGGAGGATAAGGAGAGGATGAATTCAAGGAACCTGGACAAGGAACATAGCCCTGAACTGCAACGAAGCACAGCATCAAGATCAGCCAGTGTTTAGAGACGTTCATCATCCCCTGCTTTGTTCTCACTTCGTAAGGTGGACTTTGCTTCATGACAAGATCCATTCAGATTTCTAGTCTTTGTCGATTTCTCTAAGCCGAACCTTTATATCTTCATGACCAGACTTGGCCGAGATGTGCTGACGCTGTGAAATTCTCCAATGAGGGCAGGTAATTTAGGTAAGAAAATAAAAATTTATTTGGCTTGACTTTGTCATTGGAAGGGTGGTTTGGCTTCTAAATGTGATAAAGATACCGTTTGAAAACAGGATCAGATAGCAGATAGGAGCAGGAGGACAAAGAGAGCCATTAAGGGAGAAAAAATGGATTTTTGTTTAGTGGATTGGGATCCTAGCCGGATTTGACATTAGTAACTTTGGGTAAATTTTATATGCTAAAAAGTGATTTTTAATTCGGTATTCACTATTTTGTATTAGCTTTCCAATTTTATTAAATCTGTCCCACTATTTCACACCCCTGAATCATTGGGTTTTTTGTTGTAATTGTATAGAAACTTTAAAATAAGATAGATACAGAATTAAAATAAAAAATTTATATATTAAATTATAAAATAAATAAAAAAATATCAAAATAAAAAAAATAAAATAAAAAAATTTCAAAAATCTTACCATTCATTACCACGAGTGAAGTTGGAATCCTTGTCAACTTGTGGAGGATGGAAAGAAACAACAAAAGTTTTTATCCGAAAAAGGATTTTTATATTTTATTAGCAAGGTTTTATTTGGAATAAACTTTTGGAAAAAATTTTGTCACTAAAAGTGAATTACTAATGACTAACAAAAATATAATATGAGTTATTAAATTATTGGATCACAATAAAATGTGAAATTTAATAATTTTTAAATATAATTTTATAAATTTTAATTTATGATAATAGAACCACAATAATAATCTTGCCTTAATTTCTTAGGTCAAAAGTATTTTTAATTTAAAAGTAAATAAGAGTTTTTATGTCAAACGAGAATAATTGAATTAAACACCCAAATCTGCGGCAAGCGGCTCCACAATACGTGAGTGACCTACTTGTTATTAGAATATCGTGTGGGGTACGCCTCTACTTTAGTTTTGATGACAACCTCAGCTCATAAAAGTCTCCTACGGGTTAAATGCAATTTCAATAAGTAGTAAAAAAGTCAATGCAATAATTATTATTAATTATAAAATTATTTTTGCTTTAATTATTTGTAAATATTATTTTTTTAAATAATTGTATTTTTAATAAAAATTTTATCTTTTTTTAAATTGTCACTCTTCTAACGTTATTTTTATTTGAACCTCTCCTTACTAAACTCTCGATTAATTCTCACATCCTCTGTTAAGTTTTAGTATTTGAATTTTTTATGCAAAAGATACTTTAATAAAAGAAATAATTTTTTTTAATATCACAATTTAATTATTTTTTAATTTTTATACATTTTTAACAATATAATTGTTTAAAAAAACAGAGTATTAATTTATGAAATCAATACACAATGAATGCATTAACACCTATATTTAAGTTATTGTTGACTTGTATATTCTATTTAAAATATTGTACTTCCACAATTTTATAGTTTATACACAATCTTATCCAAATAAAAAAATGAATAATTAATTCAAAAATAAAAAAGAAAAGTAAAGATAACCGAATAATTAATTCAAAAATAAAAAAGAAAAGTAAAGATAAATAATTGTAAAAAATATTATTTTTCTATTTAAAATTAGCATCTATTTTTTTCTCGGTGTCCGCGTGTGGAAAAAAAAAAAAAGGGATTCGGCAATGGTCCAATTTTATAGGGAGTCGGTTACAGGTTCAGCTAACAGAAGCAAATTGGTTAGGTAACAAGACAACTACGATCGTCATGCGAAAGACTATTCTGAGAATCTCGTTGGGCCAGTTTTCTTTAACTAGAGACAAAGCATTCACTTCTTTACCAATTCTTTTCCTATGGTACGCCCTTTTGGTCTTTGCTCTGTAACTACCCGGCTCAGTTGGTCACGGGTTCCTATCATATGAATTAGAACCGTGAAGCTACAGGAAAAGTCTAAAACTTTTTTTGGTTACAGACATGAGCCCTGTAGGCAGGCTTCCTAAGGGGAAGGGGGTAGTGGGATTCGAACCCGTGTATCGGTTCGAAGTTGCTGGGCATATGTGCCAACTGGGCTAAATGCCCACCGGCGAAGTCTAAAACTTTGAGAGGTAAACAGAAAATATGTCGTTGAGAGATTTAGAATTTTTATTTTAATATTTAATAAATAAAATTCACCCCTCTCCTATTATCTTTTTTAATTCTGTGATTGTTATCTCTTCAAGGTTCTTTTTACCTTTACAACAGAAAAACTCGATCCTTCAATAAGGAGATATGGATTTTTTGTTTTTTAAAGATTTAAAAGTAGAGTAAAGCAAACGAATAACAAATATAAAATTAAAAAATTAATAAAAAATGTAAAATTTATAAAATATTATTTTAATATAAATTAGAGAAAATAAAAAATCATTATAACTAAAAAATAATAAAAATAAAAAATCTAAATTTATTATTAGGGTTACATAAAACAAAAAAGTTATATTATTCTCATAAATTATTTATTTAAAAAAATATAAATTATTAAATTTATTTAATTTTATAAATTAAGTTGTAAACCCAACAAACTTAAAAATGATCTATGTTGTTAGTGAATATTTAGCAATGAATCCATCACAAAGACACAGAAAACCAATTTCTTAAGAAAGGCATGGCTGGTCGTTTGTTGATTTTGTTTTCTCATTTTTCAGTCTCAAATTAGATTGAAGAGAAATTGACGCAGGAGTATAAAAGGAAATAATTCATTGAAGTGGGGTTGATTTTGTTGTGGATGGATCACCGGCCCCATGAGTCCTTCCTCTCTATGCGAGTTTATTGATAATGGGAAAGGTGAAGTATCGCTATTCGCTAGCTAGATATCAAAATCACAAAGCGCAATCATGCTAGCAACTTAGAGAGTTCCATTTCTCTGAAAATTTGCATGAGGCTAGAAAGTGATATTTCAATTCTATTCATGTTGCACCTCATCATTGCTGTCACATTTCTAATGAAAAGGCAGTGCTCTTTTGTTCAGCCAAATCAAAAAAGGTCATATTCTTTGATTTGTTTCTTATAAATTATTTCAGAAGTGAAAACAAGCTATGTATGCTATTATGATTGAAATTGGGAATGCTCTTAAAGGGATTACATTAAGTTATAGTGTATGATTAGCATCCATACTGCTGATAAAGTTTGTCATAGTTAAGTCTAAGCTGCCTATGATAACAGCTACCCAAATTGTCAACTAATCATCATCAAGTATATTTTGTGTTTTTTTTTCAGCAAATGGTTTGAATCTGTCTTTAGAGGCAGTGTATGTAAATCGTATGCCTAACAATTCACCCCCTCCTCTAAGGATGTGGATCTTCTGCAGATATCTGTATGAGAAATAGTAGGAGAGAAAAAAATAAAATTTTAAAAAGTTATTAAGTAATTGAATAAAAAGTAAAATTCACAAATTATGAATAGAAATATAAAAAAAAAAAGGTTATTAAAGTTAAGAAAGAAGAAATACACAGAATCTTAATTTCTCCTCTTATTAATCCTTTTAAAAAAAGTATTGATATTCTCACAATTTTTCTTTCATAATGCATAATTCGAACTATAAAAAAAAAGTAAAATTTACAAATTATAAATAAAAATATAAAGAAAAAATTATTAAAATTAAGGAAGAAGAAATATATAAAATTTTAATTTCTCCTCTTATTAACCCTTTTGAAAAGAGTATTGATATCCTCACAACTTTACTTTCATAACATATAATACAAACTATTAAATCTATTAGCTTTACATGTTGAGTTGAGAATCAATATATCAACAAAAGTGGAGTGAAAATATCATTTCCCTCTTGAAAATAGAAAGATCTGCCTCTGGATATATTATTCACATGAGTGATGTTAGATGCACGCAATTATATTCCACAAAAATTAAATAATATCAATTATAGGCCGCTCCCTATTAATATAGAGTAAAGACATTGTGTAATCTTTGTGCAATGTAATCGCAAGCATCCAACATTATTCTATTCCCAACTAGAATTCAAGAAAATGCGCATTTACCATTAGTTGAAGTTGAATGCTGAAATCAAGTAAGATTGTACCAGCAGCTCGGCATGTGTTGCTGGGATGCAGATCCTGTCTCTCAAAACTGGCGTTCTATAGGTAGTGGTTAAATCGGCATTGTCAGCTTATATTTCATTTGCTAGGTGGTTCCTTGGTTTGTATTATAGTCTTCCTTGATACATGATATAGTGAATGATCATCATATCATTTTAAAACACAATACAATAGTCTTTGACAGAACTTTTAGCACAACGGTCAATTTCTTAAAATTTCCTCCATAGCGCCGCTATTTCTTTCTGCATATCACTTTGATGGTTCCAATTGAATTTCTCAGTAAAACAAGTCATTTCAAATTCTGTCATTGGAATCTGACGACGATGGAGGAGGACCTTCTAGGCGTATATAATCATACAGAATGCCCTGAAATGGGCTACTGCCTCTTGACTGTGTCAGAAAGAGGGTATTATCTCCATCAACAAGGCTAGTACCGTGTATGTCCACACTGTAAAGCCAATACAACCCATGAATCCCATGCCTAGCAATTGAGTTATCCCTTCCTATCAACCCGCTTGAAAATAGAGGACGATTTGCCATTGGATCATTAGCTCGAACCTAAAATGTAAACCATGCATTCATATATTAAGGGATATATAAAAATGAACTTAGCATAACCCGAAATCCAATACATCACATCAATTAAGCAATGCACCTGCAGTTCAGATAGTGTTGCTGATGCCAAAGCCACTCGCAGTTTATAGGTACTGCTTTTGTTTACGTTGTCAAGCTTGAACTTGATTTGCCATGTGGTTCCTTGATACGTGTTATCCTCTTTCTTCCTGCAAAAGAAGGGAAGGAAAGTCAACAATTCCATTGTGCTTACTTCTGGGAATAACAATTTTGTAATGCAAAATCTGTCCTGAAATTAATGACTGCACCTGGTAACTTGAGCAAAGAACCAATCTTTGGTGTAGTCACTAACGCCAACTGTGTAAACCAAGTCGTTGTCAGGGTATAACTCTGCATATCTCTCCCATAAACCATACTGCCTAAACCTGTCAATTAGAATGGACATCACCATCATATGCTTAGTTATATGGTAAGGCATTTAGCTAGGGGACTAAATTTAGGCCAATGAAGTCATTGCCTGGATTTTAAAATTTTGCTAAATATATGACTCACGCCTTGTGTTGACAGTTTAGGCACAACGCAGCATTTGCAAATTTAAAAAAAAAAAAAGGAAATGTTGAATTGAAAGAAGCTAGTTAAAATGTTGTTACGTGATAGCTTTTAGACTAAATTTATTATAAATATAGAACATAATTAGGAAAAAATCTTTCTTTGCTAGTAAATTAGATTGAAGTTTTTAATTATGCAAATAGTTTAAGTTGTGCAATAAAACCTACAAAATGGGCACAAAAGTTACGGACTTATCAGGATGGTTAATATATAGCTTGTTGATATATTTGGGGTTTGGATCAGGAATATAAAATTCAGCAGCTGAACGATCAGGAATGCCTATTTCCCACAATGTTGGACCATCTCTTGGGGGTTCATATACAAGGTCACCAACATCAATGTCACAACCTATTTCGATACACAAACCACAAACAACAACATCAATGAAAGAAGAAAAGTTGTTCAAAAAACAGTGACATTGGTTTGGGAAATACCTTCAGTTACGTTCATGACAACATCATATTTATAATCACCTATAAAACCAGGTACCCAAGAGTAAAGATTATAGTCACCAGCACGTATGTTGCTGATGGTGAAATGGCCATCATCATCTGCTCTGGTCCAAAACTGATAATCCTGGTAAGAAGAAAAATGTGATATCCAAGTTGAGTTTTGGGGTGAATATGTAATGTAAGATGTAATTTGGGCATCCTCAACCTCAAAAATTAGCTTAAGAGTTGAGGCTTTCCCTCACATTTATAAACCAATAACCAGCCTCTTCATAACTGACGTGGAACAACTAAACAAATAAGGAAGATAATTTTAGTCACCTTGCATTCTCTTTGCCATGATCCAACGTCTCCTGGTGGAGCCAAGCCAACATAAGCACCTTTTGCTGATATATTGTCACTGCCAAGATACCTGAACGTTTGAATTACCAGAAGGGAATCAAATTAACCACATTTGCTTTCCACTGACATAATGCTATTTACGGAAGAAACTTTTTCTCATCGCAGCGCATGCTATATTGCAGCAATCAATTCATCATTCAATTGTTTGAGTCAATTTGACAAACAGGCAAAAGGTCATTCTTGTTCCTTAAATAATTCCCAGAACTCAATTTCCTAAATAAAACATAGTATCCCATGAGAACACACCTGTCCCGGACCAGTAGCCTGCCATGAACGTTACCCCGTTGGTCCCTCTTTGGGAAATCCTCGGAAGCAGGAAAGCTGTATGGCCAACTTTCGACTTCTATCAACATCTGTGTTTGATATGTGCTTTTGTTACTAAGCATGTCACAAAACATTATGTTTAGAGACAAGTGTGATTTAAAACCTGAAGTTTAGCGTCTTCCCATAAGGCACCCGGGTCGTCTCCATCAGTTGGAGAATTTATATAGATGAAAACGGGACCAAAAACTTTCTTCCATGGCTCACCAGCTTTGAATTTTGGCACCAGATCCACTCCGCAATAATGAGGGCTGAGAAATACCTGATCACATCATTTTGGACAAAAGTTTGTAAATTCAGCCATAACATCCATTTGATTGAGATGCGACTAAAATGTGTAAAAGGAAAAGTTGTACGAAGTACCATCTGTTTAGTTATTAAATTGTTATAAATAATAATATTGTCATAAAATTTATTAAATTTTATAATAAATTTAATAATTCAAATTAAATTTTAATAAATATGTTTAAAAATATAAACTATTAAATTTATAAAATTTTAAAAATTAAACTCTAAAATCTAACAAATCAATACATTTTAATAAAAATATTAGTGCCCTTGAGCCTAACATTTTCGATTCCTTAACAGGAGAGTTGCACCTGATATCATCTTGCCAACTTGAATTATGTGATTTTATTATACAAAGTATAAATTTGATACTAGTAAAAAAATGCTAATCCTATAAATAATTTGCATGATTATCATTTCAGAAGTTACCAGTATCACGTGTATAACATATTACGTGCAATTAACATTTTTCAGACAATTGCTTACAGCAAGTGTGGTGGGTCCCACGTGGGAGGTTAAGTTCTGTTTGACGGGCCCACCAGATCGGAACTCATTGCTGGGCGTTATTAGCCAAAAGCCCGCTGCTGGGTCCTTAGAGATCCACCCATGGACCTGGCTTTCTTTGTTGTCGCATGAATATTGGTACTTGTCATCCACCTGCACATAAGGGCAAGCCAATCAAAACAAAGACGCACCTGTTAACTCAAACAGCTCATATAAAATAATAATAATAATAATAAAATATATATATATATATACTTAATCTTTTAAAAAATTTTTAAATGATATTAAATTTTATTATTATTTAAAATTTATGTTTTATTCTAATTTATTCATATTAATTAATTTTTATTCAAAAATATTAATGAAATATTTTGTCCTAAATAATTTGATATTATTTTTTACATTTTTAAAATAAAACTTGAAGAATAAAAAAATAAATTATAAAGATTTCATATAACTAATAATTATGCTAAAATATCTTTAAAACTTATTTTTACTATAAAGTCATAATTAAATGATTATTAATATAATATACTTAATTGATTATTTTTTTATTTAATGTTAAAGTTCATAAATTTTTTAAAACTTTCTAAAACATTAAATATATATTAAAGCTTAAAATTTTAAACTCAAAATTTTAAATCTTAAATATAAAATACTAAACTCTAAAACCTCATACCCTAAATCTAAATACAAAATCTTACAATCTTAAATTTTAAAACTTTGAACATTAAACACGGTATGGCATTAAATTCTTATCATAAATATTAAATTTTAAACCCAAAATTAAAAATCTAAACAAAACTTATGTTCTAAATTTTAAACTATAAAATCTTAATCCAAAATGCTAAAGCTTTATTAGATTCTAGTATTTTAAATTTTAAAATTTTAAGGTTTAAATTTTAATGTCATGTTTAATATTATATCATGTTTAGAATTTTTAAGTTAATTTTAGGGTGTAAGGTTATATAAACTTTGACATTAAATAAATTAAATAAATAATTAAATCTATTAAATGAATAATTATATATCTAATTGGTCCTTTATAATAAAAAAATTTTTAAAGACATTTTAGAATAAGTATTAGTATGTGAGATTCTTATAATTATTTTTTATAGTTTTTTAAAGTTTATATTTTAAAAATATACAAAAATATCAAATTATTTAAAATAGAAACATTTCATGAAAATTATTGAATGAAAATTAGTCAACCGAGCCATATTAAAGTGAAGCGTTATTTTGAGCAAAAGTAAAATTTAACATGATCAAAAAACCTCAAAGGAGTGAAATACATTTTACTTTGATAATTATAATAAAACTAATTCAAAAACAGGAGTAAAATGCATCTCTCTCAATCTCTTAGGTAACCAAACATAAAAGCCAGAATCATTAAATAAAATACATCCAAAGGAGAATACTTAATAAAAAATTAAATACAATTATTTACTAAAATCTAATACCCATATACTTACAATTGAAAATTCAAATTCAAATTCAAATTTTCTTATTCTTAAATTTTCAATAGTCCTTTTAGAGATACATTATAACCGGATTAATTCTACCCGAACGTTTAGAATAATCAAACGTTTTAGGTCACTTCTAAATTATATCAAATTTTATAATAATTTTTTCTCCTACGGACATAAGTGTGTGTGTGTGTGTATATATATATATTCTCCTACAGATATAAGTATATAATTTTTGCTACAGTATATGTATATTCTTACATATGTAGCTTATCAATATTTAATTATTATTTTGGTATCATTAATTGATTAACGTATACCTCTCCTATCAGCTCTGGTTCGATAGGATTGACAAGAAGAACTGCCTCCGGGTAAGCAAGGGCTTGGCCTTTTGGAGGTAATCGGTCATCTGGGAGAGGCATGTTTCTTTGTCTATTATTTGCCATCGCCATATAATGAAACCTGCAATAAAAGTTCAATTCCTTCAATTAAAAAGTTAATGGCTGATTGATATAAATTGAAGTCTATCTTCACACATGGAATGCGACCAACTGTATCAACAAGAAGGCAATAACCATAGTAGAGGAATGCAAAGGACAGATATATATACTTGTCTTTTCTGAGCTTGAAAGCGATTCTGGTTTCGTCAAGATTGAACGCAGGCCAGTCCCCTAAGTGCTCATAAATAGCATAGGAGTAGAAGCCAGATGAACCACGAAGCATTACGAACCTAGAATGTAAGTCACACAAAAATTTTGCTGCTAGTGAGATTCTAGCTAACTAGGGTGCTACCAACTTTACGAGGCAGTAGACAAAAGTTGGTCACTTTTTAATGACCTTTTATCAATATTTAATGGAACCAGCTTGCCCTCAAGGGAGGCATCCCACGTTCTTGTGAAGGATATCTCAACTTGTTCCTCGTTTTGTACTATAACCTTAAAATTAGTTCCTTTTATCCTGCAAGCATCACAATCACACTGTCAGTATATATTTATATGCTTCATATAAATACTTGCTGCATTGAATATCAAAAAATAGAACATGAAAAGTATAGTTATTCTCTTATAATTTATATTTGTGAAAATTTTACGTGTAACATATAGAAATTGGTCACTATTATAAAATTGTATAAATAGAGACAAGTTTGAATTTATTATATACTTGAGAATTTTATAAATGTTAATATGTGAGAGTATAATTTTCTGATAATAAATGACATGTCATTTTCTTGAATACACACAAACACATATATGGTATTTAATAAGCGATAGAGAAAAAGAAAAGGTGCAAGATGAGTATCTGGGGACATACACATCAAATATACCACTGGTTCCAGTACTTGATGGTGAGCTCCAAACAAGGTCCCAGTACCTATATCAAGTCAGAGACAGATGATGTCCTAATCTCTTTAATGTGTATCAAAACTACAATGACTTTGTAAAGTATATATATTTATATACCCTCTGTTAGATTCCCGGTTCAAAACTTCAAGCAAGTTGTCGATGTCTTTATATTCTATTCCTGTGACAATTCCCTCAGGATTTGATAAGGTGACTTTTAGTATGCCATTGTCCATCACCACCTGCATATATAAATGAAGTTTTCAAGGCAACGTTAATGAATAATTTTGCAATTTTGGCTGATGAAAGCTTCTTAAAATGAATCTTAAACCATAGCGAACCCTCATATATATATATATATGAACAAGAATATCATATATTGAACCACTTCAAGTTTAGAATACTATGAAAAATTATGAAGATGAGAAGAAAATCTTTCGAGGAATCGATCGTAAATACATGACGATCTTGAACATTCAGCTGCACCCCTAGTGGCGACATGTTGGTACTCTCGCTGAGCCAGAGAGAGTGCAATTAATGAAGGTTTCAGAGATATAGAGTTGTGTTTTAGAAGAGCTACGAATGGGAATTTCTCTCTTAATGGGAATAAATAATGGCTAGCCTTTCCTTATGCCTTACTACTCAGCAATTATGGTCCAATAGACAATGGGGAAGTCTGAGGACTTAAATGGATTGGTTTAGTTTCCTTGAACTAAAGAGAAAGCGTTCTTTAGTCCACTCTCATTTAATCTCTTCACTTAGCCGCCACAACTGTTTGGTGTATTAGACAAAGGCGTGCAAGTGAAGTTGATAGACAGCATTCGTTGTTAGTTGATCATCAGTTGGAAGAATAGAGCCGCAACCTCGCTTTTCCACGCCGTCTGACGTCTCACAAAACTGTTTGAGATAGACTTCTAATTCTTAATCCAAGGGAACCAGAATGTTCTTTGGAACGGTGCTATTTCCTCGCTTTGAGAATGCAAACACGTGTTAATGTGGATCTTACTTTTCCAAACATCATCAGTTACATATCACTATTTAAAACTGAAAAAATTCTCACCGCAAACAGGTTTTTTTTTTGAAAGAAAATAAAAAGGAGAAGAAAAAATTTTAATTAAAATTTTTTATTTAGTTTAAATTTTTAGAGAAGAAGAAAAAAAATATAAAAGGTTTAAAATTTTTTTTTATTTTACTTTTTAAACAATAAAAAATTTTTTAAAAAAATTTATTAAAAATTTTGAATTATTATTAATAAAATATCTTCAATTATCTTTTTTAATTTTAAAATTATTTTTATTTTTATAACTTAAGAATCATATTTTTTTAAAAAAATATAATAGTATATTTTTTTAATTAATTTTTTTTTCTTTTCTAATTAAATAAAAAAATTATTTTTCCTTTCCGCTCTTTTTCTCTCCTTGTATCAAATCAAACAAAAAAGATTTTTCCCTTCTTCTTCCTTCCCCTCCATTAAAATTCCTCTATTCCTTCTTTCTTCTCATTTAAACCAAACACTCCATTAGACGGATTACACTTTTTCAGCTCACCAAGCTACAGTTAATACTGATTCTATGATGCAATTACTTTAAACTCAAATTTATACTTGACTAGCAAAATTTCGACCCACATTAAAAATAAAAATTAAAATTAAGCAGCTGATAATGAGATAATACTATTTAACATTTCAAAGGCAAAGGATATTTTAGCTGAAAGGAGTAGATTGAATTGGTAAATTTAAAATAGTTTGTTTGTAAGTTAAAATTTTTTTGTGAACAATTTTTTTTATAAGCCATATGTATATATCATTATATACCTTAATTAAAATTTATGCATATTCTAACCATAAAATGTAATATCATTTTTTCTCTAAACTTTCAATTACCAAAAATAAGGATATTCTAGAAGCAGTCATGTATTCCTTTATCCTGACACGTTAACTCAAATGAACTATTCTCCTTATCAAGAAGTTATAACCGACTGGATTTCTCTCGTCAGCTTCAACAAACAACTTCTCTCGGCAGCACTTTTTATTGTTATAAAAGCAGTGACATTTACCCAATTTTTTTAACACAAATTTACTAATGATATTGTCACACGTGACTACGTCACTACATCTGAATTTGATTGACTTTACTTAAACAAATTAATAATACTAAGTTAATTTAATTACTTAAAGCATTCTAATAATACTAATTTAATTTAAATAATGCTAATTCAATTTAAATACTATCACGTGACAATTTATTTAAACACAATACTCGAAACATTGTAAAGCTATTGTTGATTAACATTTTTATCCAGTATTCTGTCGGTCTATGTTAAACTTAATTATGTATAATTCCAGTTTAAGATGATTAAGCCTTTCTTTTAGCCTCTTATCTTCTTTAAATTGAGCATGCAATATAGGTTTTTCCCGCAAAAGAAAGTTATACGAATATTTGCCTAAGTTTTGGACGCCCCTGATTTGGTTGGGAGGGAAGACTAACAAAAGCAGAAGTCAAAAAAGCTCTGTATTACTTACCAAGTGAAATACCACCATCGTCGGTTTGATCCCCTAGCGCTAGCTCTTGGACGGCCATGATTATGTTAAGAGGGGTAATTATTATTGATGAACAGATGTGTTAAAGTGGATTGGATTTATTAGCAGAAGCGGGATGCGATTAGATTTTATTAATCCATAAAAAATGTAGACCAACTGACCATGTTTTATTTAATTTGTAGGTTATAATGAAGTAAGATAAATTCATATGTTTATGCATAAAAATATATTTATTCATTGAACCAATCCATCTTATCTCACTTAAAAGATGAAATGAGTTAATATTTTTTTAATTCATTAATATTACAATAATTCGCTCTATCTCAGTTAATTATAAGTTAAAATGAACTGCCTTACATTGATACTTCTACTAATAAAAATCAACCACAATTAACCTAATAAGATTAAGTGTTACACAATTTGAATAATCTTATTTTTATTTATTTTTATAATAAAATTTAAATTATTAAATTTATTAAATTACATAAACTTAATTATAAAAACCAACAAATGAAAAGACTCACACTATTACTTTTCCTACTATTAAACCCCAAGTGTTCACCAAATGAAATGTCACTGAAAATTTACTGAATGAAAGGGAGGAATGTGTGTGTGTGTGTGTATATAAACGCGCACAATATGAGATTGTTCACCTAAGGAATAGAATCGTACCGTCCGCGATGCCCTCGAAAGCGGAAAGGGCTGGTGCATATTGGTTGCGTTAAAAGTGCAGTAATTGTACCAGAAACGAACAGAGCACCTGACGCATTCACATTGCTCAGCCGGCACAGTCCATGAATTCCGTGTATTGCGATTGAGTTGTCCCTTCCTATTAATCCACTGGTAAATAAGGGGCGCTTTGCATTTGGAGCATTTATTAAGAACTTAAAACAATTTAGCCTGAAATTTTGAAAGGTTGGTGCATGCACCGAACAAGCAATTCCTTTGGGGTATGTGTGTGTATGTGAGAGAGACAGAGAGAGAAAGGTCAACTGATGTTGCAGATGCGAGTGTAACTTTCAGTTCGGATATACATATACTGTCCTGAACCACATCATCAAGTTCAAACTTAATTTGCCAAGTTATTCCTTGACTAGTGTCATCTTTATTTCTGCAGTTGCAAGAGCTGAAAAAAATAGTATATAATGTACAACTGGAAAGATATGCAACTAATAATGGAAGGCAGCAGGCAGCAGGCACTAAAATCTTCACTATGTTGTCGCAGAAAATCAATGTTTAAAGCGCAAAATACCAATCCTTAGTATGGCCACTAGGGCCAATCATGTTAACCAAAGATGCATCAGGATATAATTTTTTATACCGGTCCCATAACCCATATTGCCTAAATCCACAAGGGGAGAGAAACCAGAAAGACCTAAGAGCAGATTGACTGACATCTCAAGGAAAGCATTTTCATCAGACTCGAATACATTTACATTATAATATGTAGAATAGGTTCAAATTAATTTTATGGAAATTTCATTTAACAACAAATTAATGGACATGAACAATAAAGTTGATTACTCACCCAATCAAATGAGATCCCAGAAATATGCCGGTCATGACTCATAATACAATAGAGAGCTAAGTAGCTAACCTGTTTGAATGGTTGACAGAAAGCCTATTAATATATCGTGGACTGGGATCAGGGTCGTCAAATTCTGCTACTGATATATCAGGATTCAGCAATGCCTATTTCCCACAATGTTGGCCCATCTCACGGAGGCTTATAGACACGGTCACCTACTTTAATACAAGAACCTGCATTTCAAGTTACTGTAAGAGCAACTTCGCCAGATGACAAATAATTTCAACTTTAACCAAGTTGACGACGTGACACCTGAGGTTATCCTCATTAAATCATCATATTTATAGTCACTACCAGAACCAGGGACCCAGGCATAGAGGTTATAGTTGCCTGAATACACATTGCTAATGGTAGAAAACCCATACTGATCTACGCTGGTCCAGAATTGATAATCCTGATAGCATGTGAAAGATAAAAACTGTAATCATTCTTGCATTCATTTCTCTCTTAACAAATGTGACAAAACCACCATTTAAGGCAACTCCATCATAATTAATTTTCTCCTCTGTCAATCAACCATTGACGATTGTAGAACCTTGTTACACACAATTGAAGTTTCTGAAAAGGAAAGGAACATAAGGTTGGATTACCTTAATCTCTTTGGTGGAGTGAGACCAAGACATCATTAACTTTTAACTGCAATGTATTTGTGCTTTTTAACAGCTTGCTTAAGAGAACATCGTCTATTGTCTGCTATAGCCCCGTAACGAAACCTAAATACTGGATTAAGTTGGTTGAACATCTAAACAATTATAGTGAAGACAGCTTCCCTATTGTCTGTCATGACCATCTGGTGGAGTAATTCATCATCAGCTTCAAGACAACTAGAAAGAGAATACATTTTCCATAAATTTGTTCTATAAATTATATTTTGTTTCTTTAAATGCTATAGTATTTAGATAAAATTTAATAACACTGTTTAATTCATGTAGTTGATCTTACTTAATAGGATAAGACTATGTTTATTGATGAATGCCATAGAATTATCATTTGCACCAATAAAATCTTTTTATGGTCTTTGTTAAACCTATAAATTTACAAAAGTATACATCAAGAATGAGAGACACAACGTTTTCTAGAAACTTTATTGCCTATTATCATCCTGGTTCTTGACAAATACCAGTATATATTGATTTAATACAGAGGAGCTAATAATTAAATTTGAAGGAGACTAAAATTCCATACTTCTATTTCACCTATACTGCCAAAAAGTTTCACACATACGAGAGCCTTAAGAATATCAGACTTCTGGTTGAAAGCATCATAATATTAAAATGTTATTTAGTTAAGAAGCATATTTAGAAAATGCCTACGAATATTGATATAAAAAAGATGAAAACATCTCATATTCACTTGTCCCTTATAAGCTTGAAAGTGATCGTCGTTTACCAAGATCAAAATCTGGACATCCGTTTAAGTGCTCATATGCAGCATTAGAGTAGAAGCCTGATGAACACGGAGCATTATAAATTCGGAATTGAGGAGTCAAATATATTAATTCTACAGCCAGCATTGCATAAAGGTAATAATATACATATTATGAGGAAGGACCTTTGTCAATATTTAAAGGAACAAACTTTCCCACAAGAGAAGGATCCCACATTCTTGTGTACAGTTTAATCAGTGAGAGCATACGAAGATTTCTTCACTGAGAATTTGACTTGGTGGAATACTTTCAGCGATTGCTACACAGTTACAAGAAAAGGCAAGATATCCATACACTGTCAAATTTAATTTAACATAAAACATGAAATTATACATAATATTAGATGGATAAATACTAACCTCTCGAATTTATAACTACATTTGATTATACTTGACAAAACATACACACAAGTCAACTCTATATTATAAATCATGTATACAGATTGCACGAAGAAGATTTTCCATACACAAATGTATGTGACAACGCAAAGTCTTTCTCCAACAACTCTACTCACAAGGTCTTCTAACATACACATCAAAGATCCCTTTGCTACCTTGTGCACTCCAAACAAAATCCCAGTACCTACATATTCAATTTAAAGACAAAATAAGCTTCTAACTTAAATTAAATGACAACGTCACTTAATTTCCAAACATTCAGTAAAAGACTCCTTTCATAGGTTAATACATAGAACATCAACAAAAAGAAAATCGAATTTAACTTTTCAACTAGATTCATTATATCTAGTTTTTCATTCTACTATTGTACTATGCAAAACTGCCAGCACTGTGACCACCTACCGACTCAAATTCTGAAGTACTTCCCATTTTTGTATTAGCATTATATATATTTGAAAAGCTTGGCCAGTCTATATAGTTCAGCCCAGAACAAGATAGATAAGAGAAAGGAGCTACAAAGGAAATTATGCTTCTCTAGACTCCTTGTTAAGCACTTCAACCAAATTATCAACCCCATTATACATTATCCCAGTAACAATTCCATTTGGATTGGATAAGGTGACTTGGCATATGCCATTATCCATCACCACCTGCACATAATAAGTCAAAATGAGTACATGAATCAACGAGATAACCTACAAGGAACTGCTCAATGCCAAGTTCTTTGGTTTATCTGAAGTTATGGTATCTTATAAATTCAAATTTCTAGTTATGTTTACAATGAAATAGGCACCAAAACAAAAAATAAAAAGAGATGCAATAATTTGACCAACATGGTGATGAATTCTTGGTAGTTTAATTTGAGCCTACATTGAATAATGAAGAAAAATAAAAGGGAAATTCATAAACCAACTGACATATCGATCCTAAATGCGCAGCCGTACCTCCTGGGTCGACATGGTGACTGGTGAGTCCTTGCTTGTCTTAGTTCCAGAAGAAAACAGACATCACCTCTCTTTCAGGTGAGTTTTGAAAACAAACCAGTACGGTCCGATAACAAGTTTCTAAATTGTAGGCAGTAAAAACAGTTACAACCGATATTGACTCTCACATTCTAATCATATCAGTATATTTCATAAGGGATCCCTATTTTCCTATTCTACCTTAGAATATCCCGGTATAAGAGAAGGCTGTTAATAACATCATCTACTTTGATATGGAGGAGTTAGGGAGGAGCGGTAGAATAGTAGGGAACAGGGGTAGTATAGTAAAAAACTTATTTTCCTCTCATGCAAGTTACATCGCATGCAATCAATGGGTGACATATGCATTTAATTCCTTTGGCAGAGATTAAATTCTCATTAAATGACGTGATTTCAACAACTAACTCTAAAAGGCGAAATTGGTTGAAGGAAACTGCCTGCACTTACAGGAACAGAATTTTAAAAGATAAAGAAATAAAGAAGCAAGATAGTAAGAGAATGTATATGGAGTATACAGATTTTTTATGCACATCTACCACCACTCATTGGTTGCAAGATGTTACGGTGAAAGAGATTTGACATCAAAATTTAATGCGCGCCAAGAAATCAATATCTCTCATGAATAAACTACTACAAGACGAGGAAGGATGAGACGGTGGGAGGCCATATTAGCAGTGGCTAAACTGAAACATAGCGCGAGACATACCTGAAAGTGTGGAGATTGGTTGCTACAGCGGTGGCGTACCAGGAAGGTGAAAACGAAGCGAGAGCACCTGATACTTTGCAGCGTTAGGCGCTAGGGTGGTTTCCTTTGTCCTTTTTTTTTTTTTTTTGGTACAGATTTCCTTTGTCCTTGTCACAGACTCAGAGGGGCAAATGACCACATTAAGGAAAGGGTTGGGTAATGTGAAATTGGTACATACACCCAACTTACGTTGGGGGTACTAGACCAGAGAGCAAAAGGTCAAAGGGCCTTTTCACTTTCTGCTATTCCTCTCCTTTAGTCATTGTAAGCTGAAAACGTTTGTACAATTAGTATTTTCCCTTAAGGAAATGACACTTATGCCTTATAACTCTTAGATAAAAAAAATAAGTAATCACTTATAAAGTTTATTATAGTTTATAAATAAATTAATTTTTCAAATATATTATTTTAAATTTAATTTAAATTATATATATAAAAAATTTTAAAAAAATTATATTTATTTTAATAATTTTTTTATTTTAAAAAAAATCTCTAGTTACAAATTAAGAATACTTTAAATTTAATCAAAAAAATAAATAATCAATTCAGAATTGGAAAGTCTGCACTTTGGCCGCCAAATAAAATTTGATAAAATTATTAGGAACTGCTTTTCTTATTTTAATTACTCCTATTAGCAGTAATTTGAAGTTTAGTAAATATGTCAAAGAAGTTTAGAAAAATACTTTTTTTTAATATCTAATTTCAAAGACTATATATATATATATATATATATAGGCATTAGATTCTACATCCTTATTATCATTATTATATTAATATGTAGTACTTATTTAACCATATGTATAAACTACAAATATAACATCTCATCTTCAGAATAATCTATGGTATCGTATTTTGAGTACGGTCCGCAGTCATAAATTAATTGAAAAATCATATAACGGATTGCATTGCGGAAGGCAGCGGCTAAATGTCCAGTTGGTAAAAGGAAATGGACGTTGCTCCTTCTTACTATAACTGCAGGTTTCCCAAAAAGTAGCATCCTTGATCTCTAGAGAGAGAATGATCAAATTTATCTCTTGCAATTCCCACCAACAAATGCACAACTATAATCATTTTCAAGAGTATGACTGGTCAATATATTATGATAATGCCGATGTGTTTTAATACAGTACAAACATTTATAACTTCTGCTGCGGACAAATGGATTATACTGGTTAAAAGCAGATTTACAGAATCTTAACAAGTATGCTCTCTGCTGCTAATGCACATCATTGTGCTCTGGCTTCCTCTGGAAAAAAAGAGATCCTAATAAGACAGCAATGCCAGTGATCGCTATTGTGAAAAAAAGACGTCTTCTTGAAAAGTCATTCTGCTGCCTTCTTCGAGCACCTTCCTCTCTTTCAGCTGCCCTTGCATCCCTTCAGACCAAAATTAGAACAGTTAAATTACAACAGAGAAAACACCTTCTATCAAAACGAAACTAAATCACTGGTATGCTACGCGTGACTAACTTTATTCAGTAGTTATGATTCTACACAAGAAATTCAGAAACACAGGAGACTTTTTCAGATACATTTACTTAGAATGTGCATTCAACTTCAAGAAGTTGATTAAATATACTCAGCTATGGTAAAATTATGGTCAATTTGAACAAATGTCATACAAAGGGTAATTCACTATTCATATAGAATGTCAATGCCTATGAATAAAATGTTAGTTACTATTCGATCCATCTACAGTTGATGCATGTTCCGATTCTTACAAAACCAACAAGTTCCTGCTGCTCCAATAAAGCCAAATCTCGTCCTTCTTACTTGAAGACTATGCCCGTCTAGAACAGAGTAGCACTACTCCTAATGATTCATTTTTTGCCCTTCTCTTATACATATGCATCTCAGTACTCATCTAATTAACAAAACTAATCTCGCAGCAATAGATGCTCATACTATTGATAAAACAGTGGCTCTCAATCTAGCTTTCATGTAGAAAACTGATCTCTGTAGTTTGGACTTCCAATGAACAATTTAAAAAATTATTGTGCAAAAGCAATTGAATAATAGAGCCCAAGCGAAATGATCCTAGTGTTCCTACAAGCTACACAAATGTGAGACCATTCTACTTACACGCATCAAGAAAGCTAACAAATGATAACCCAGTTGTAATATCCTAATCAACAAAAATTAATCAATGAGATAAAAATTTTGAGTTTACCTTGAATTAATTTTGTTATATAAAAATAGTAATAAACAGTATAACATAGGCAAACTTATATAACAAAACTGCTGTACAATTATAAACTCCACAACTGCCAGGTACCAAACTTAAACAACCTATGAAGAGATTCAAACAGTGCAATAATGCATACAACACAAGCACATGACAACCCCACATTTGGAAACAAATAAAAGTTCTCTATTCCTCAGAAATATGGTAACAATAACAGAAAAATACTTGCCAGGTTACTTTAATGAACACAATCACAAATATCTTTATAATAGCTTTCCTTTTCAATAATATAAGGAAATGTTTACCATCTATGCAATGGAGTTTTCATTATATTCTTTATTCTCGGAGGGATAAGAAAGAAGGTAAAACAAGTAATGAGGGATACAGATCCTCTGACTTAAAGTCAAAGGACTGTAAGTGAGAGAATGAGAGAAAATTTACAACAACAACAACAACAACAAACCGAGCCTTCTCCCACTAGGTGAGGTCGGCTACATGGATCAAACGACGCCATAAACTTTTATCCGAAACTAACTTTTCGGATATACCATTTAACCAAAGGTCTCTTTTAATCACCTCTCCAAGAATGAGAGAAAATTTAGTTAAGAGAAAAAAATGGAACCCACATATTAAATTATAAAGAAAGATAGAAAGAAAGTTACCTAAGTCAGAGAAAAAAAAAGTCAAAGAATCCAAATCTAATAATGAGACTCATATTCCCTCCTTTATATTACTGTTTCCAGAGCATTTCTACGTGTGCAGAATATAGAGATGCTTGTATGTGTATGTTACAGGCACACGATTGTAAACAGCAATTTTCATGGGGATGGTTTACAAGGTTCAACTCCGCCTGTGTTTTTCATAGCCGGTCCCAAGCCCGGATAAAGGAGGAGGGTTGTGTTAGGTAGTCGACAGCCAACGTAAAACTATGTCGAATCTTTATGACATGGACAAACGAAACTATATTGCTAATGCTAGGTCGTTACCCAGAAGTAACGCGCTGTATGGCTCGAGTACAGTGTCAAATGAGCTAGAGCCGCTGCATCGGCGCCCGGATGCAGTGTTAAATAAGCAAGGGTTCTCACATCTTACTGGACGGGTGTGGGTAAAGAAGTTAGTTCAGGGGAATAAGATCCGTTTTGGCACTTGGAATATTGGAACTCTGACTGGAAAGTCTATGGAGGTTGTGGATACTATGATTAGAAGGAGAGTTAACATTATGTGTCTGCAGGAAACCAAATGGGTTGGAGCAAAGGCTAAGGAATTGGATACTTCAGGATTCAAGCTTTGGTATACAGGGAAGACTAGAGCAAAGAATGGAGTTGGTATTATTGTGGATAAGACTTGGAAGAGTAATGTGGTGGATGTTAAAAGGATAGGGGATAGGATTTTATCCCTTAAGATGGTAGTGGAACAAGAGACCTTTAACATCATAAGTGCTTACGCACCACAAGTGGGGCTAGAAGAACAGGAAAAGGTAAAGTTTTGGGAAGATTTGGAGGGTTTAGTCTAAGGAACTCCCCACAATGAAAAGATTGTCTTAGGTGGAGATCTTAATGGTCATGTTGGAAAGGATGCAGGGCAATATGCAGGATTTCGTGGGGGTTTTGGTATAGGAGAACTAAATGAAGAAGGTAGATCAATTTTGGACTTCACAATGGCTTATGACTTTAAGATTGCGAATACTTGTTTTAAGAAGCGGGAGGAGCACCTAATCACATATAGGAGTGGGGCCGCAAGTTCACAAATAGATTTCTTTTTGGTACGGAATACGGATAAAAGGATCTATAAGGATTGTAAAGTTATACCAGGGGACAGTTTGACCACACAACACAGGATTTTGGTTCTTGACATGCAAGTAAAGAGTCGGAAACAGCGAAACAGAAGAGTTATAAACCCAAGAATCAGGTGGTGGCAACTAAAGGGTGAAAAACAATTGATTTTTCAGAGAAAGCTAATAGAAGAGAGAGTTTGGGAGACACAAGATTGTGCTAACCTTATGTGGGAAGAGATGGCAAATGGGATCCGAAAGGTAGCTAAAGAAGTTTTAGGGGAATCAAAAGGATTTGGCCCTAAAGATAAAGAATCTTGGTGATGGGATGAGAATATTCAAGCGAAGATTAAATATAAGAGGGAGTGTTTCAAAGCTTTACATCTTGATAACAAGGGAGAAAATTGGAAGAAGTATCGTTCAGCTAGAAATGAGACAAAGAAAGCAGTTAGTGAGGCAAGATCTAAAGCGTTGGATGGATTTTACCAAGCTTTGGGAACAAAGAATGGAGAACGGCAAATATACAAGCTTGCTAAGGGAAGGGAAAGGAAAACAAGAGATTTGGATCAAGTGAAATGCATTAAGGATGAAGAAGAAAAAGTCTTGGTAACAGAGGGAGATATCAGAGAAAGGTGGAGAAGTTATTTTCACAAGCTTTTCAATGAGGGGCAGTCAACAAGTATAGACATGGAAAGTTTAAGTACTCGGGAGGAGGATCAAAATTTTGCTTTTTATCGTAGAATTCGAGAAGTGGAGGTGAAGGAGGCACTTAAGAAAATGGGTAATGCTAAGGCTTTGGGTCCTGATAACATACCTATTGAGGTTTGGAGGTGTTTGGGAGAGAAAGGTATTTCTTGGCTTACCAAGTTATTGAATGAGATATTAAGGTCCAAGAGGATGCCAGATGAATGGAGGAAGAGTACGTTGATACCAATTTACAAGAATAAAGGAGATATTCAAAATTGTGGGAACTACCGGGGGATTAAACTCATAAGCCATACTATGAAACTTTGGGAAAAAGTGATTGAACAGAGATTAAGAAAAGAGACTCATATATCAGAGAACCAATTTGGTTTTATGCCAGGAAGATCCACCACAGAGGCTATTTATCTTCTACGAAGTTTGATGGAACGGTACCGAAGTAGAGAAAAAGATTTGCATATGGTCTTCATTGATTTGGAAAAAGCTTATGATAGAGTGCCGAGAGAAGTCCTATGGAAAGCATTGGAAAAGAAGGGTGTTCGTATTACTTATATTCGTGCCATAAAGGATATGTATGATAGAGTTACAACAAATGTGCGGACTCAGGGAGGGGTAACAGAAGATTTTCCCATAAGGATCGGTCTGCATCAAGGGTCGTCTTTAAGTCCATACCTTTTCACTTTAGTGATGGATGTACTTACTGGACACATCCAAGATGCAGTCCCGAAATGTATGTTGTTTACTGATGACATTGTTTTAGTAGAGGAAACAAAAGAGGGGTTGAATTGTAAAGTGGAATTATGGAGAGAAGCCTTGGAATCAAAGGGTTTTCGTTTAAGTCGGAATAAAACAGAGTATATGGAGTGTAAATTCAGCAAGAGGAGAGAAAACAGAGATTTAGAGATAAAAATTGGGGAGCAGAGAATACCGCAGGTGTCCAAGTTTCGGTACCTTGGGTCCATTTTACAAAGTAATGGAGAGATTGATGGGGATGTCTCCCACAGGATCCAAGCTGGATGGATGAAATGGAGAAACGCATCGGGGGTTATTTGTGATCGCAAAATACCTACCAAGCTTAAAGGGAAGTTTTATCGAACTGCTATTAGACCAGCTATGCTTTATGGAAGTGAGTGTTGGGCTTTGAAAGGTCAACAAGAGCAAAAAATGGGGGTGGCAGAAATGAAAATGTTGAGATGGATGAGTGGACATACAAGAAAAGACAAGATTCGAAATGATTATATTCGGGAGAGAGTTGGGGTGGCACCTATTGAGGAGAAAATGACAGAAACCCGGTTACGGTGGTTTGGGCATGTACAAAGAAGACCGCGAGAGGCACCAGTGAGAAAGGTTGACCAAATGGTGTTTAGTCCTGTGAGGAGATGTAGAGGAAGACCAAAAAGGACACTTGGAGAGGTGATCAAAAGAGATCTTTGGTTAAATGGTATATCCGAAAATTTGATTTTGGATAGAAGTTTATGGCGTCGTTTGATCCATGTAGCCGACCCCACCTAATGGGAAAAGGCTTGGTTTGTTGTTGTTGTTGTTGTATGGTTTACAAGGTTCATAGCTACTCCTCTTACTACAGGACACTTACCTTTCCAACATTTAGATCTGGCTCTACCCAAGCCTTTCTGGTTTACCCCAACATTCCTCACTTGTCCAACTGTTGCTAAGCACTTTTTGGATATCAAACAGACCACCCCAGAAGCTAATTTTAATGTGACCAATTTGGCCGCGTTTGTAATTAGTTTTGCTACAGCACTTGCGGCTCTCGCTAATTGTTCGCCCTTTCCGAGTGTGATTTCTATGTTATGTATAGCCATGCCTAAGGGCTATCAGTTGAAGTAGATTCTTCTTTTTGATCAATCAAAACCCCTTCCCAAATTGTGCCAACTTCTTCCCAAGCATATGGCTTTCTAGATATAGGTGATGATATCTATACAGATGGGTCTTATATACATCATAGAATATTTTTATATATTGTTTAATGAAGTACCACATGAGTGGATATATAAGAATTCAAATCTGCTGAATCACTCACGTTATGATCTTCTACATCCTAGATCTTCTTGTTCCTTCATCTGGCTTATGTTCTTCACATAGCATTCAAATCAGATGACTCTATGAAATTACATCGATACTTCCACATATTACGAGTAATGTGGGAGATATCTCTATTTTTCCCAAGGGAATCCTTAGAATTACCACTGCTTAGCTTTCAATTTGCCTCTGACCATTAAATGAAATATCAATAGCCTGTCCTCCCCTCTTTGAAACAAGGGGCGCTCCTGGTTTCGTTAGTGCTTGAAACAATTTTGTCTTCTCCATATTACTATATCTCTAGAGTCAATAATTTTATATGAGGAACTACTAAACTCAATCACTTCCATTGCTCTTCTGTTTTCTGTGGAGGTCTCTTCTGTAAAGGTACTCAAATTGGATCAGGGATCAATTTCTAGGTTTCACTGTAAACCTAATTAGTTGCTTCCAATTACGTTAATCCATAGTTCAAACTACACTGAACTTCTGTACCAAAAACAATGGTATCTCCAATATTTGGGATGTAAAATATATCTTTTCTCAGCATCCCCATAGTGTATGAGACAAATGTATGCATTTCAATTAGGGTCGCATTCTATGGTTATAATTCTACCATATATGTCTTTTTCATTCCATTGGAAATCAATTTCATAGTATAGACGCTTATGACCTCCCCCTTTATGCCCTGCAGTAATGATTCCTTTGGCACTATGACCTTTACCACAATGATGCTATCCATAGATCAAATTATTTTGTGGATTAAATTTCACTTGACTATCTACAGCTCCATTGCATATGTTGTATGCTCGAGGTAAAAATTTTGTATAAATGTATTGCCATACTATTAAGTATCCAGTTGAAGCATAATTAGGGTTGGGCATAAACCATCCACCCAATTGAAACCAATTAAAACTGCTTAAAAATACTCCTTGGTCAGAGCGGGGGCATCAGTTAAAATGGCTTATTGATCGGTTGTAAGTGGTTTCAATTGGGTGGGTTCAGTTTTCTAAATTCTGACCCAAGAGAACTCAATTGAACCCAAGCTTGCCATGTATGTTTTTTACCCGAGACTACCTAGTTGCTCAATAAACAATGACATGTATACTTTTATGTCAAAACTTGGAACAGTGCAAAGTAACAGAAACTTTTCAAAGTCTGTCATTGGAAATCCATTTTTCAAAGTCTGTTATTGGGAATTCATAATTATTTCCATGGGGAAGAGAAACTTTTCAAAAGTAGGCATCCGTACAAAGCAAATGGGAAAGAGAAAGAAACTTTTCCTTTCTTTTTTGTTTTCTCTTTCCTCTCTTTCTTTTTGTCTTTTTCCCTCTTCCCTCACCTTTTCTCTTTCTCTCCATAGTCCAGCATCTTCCCACTCTCAAACTCCCCCACACCTCTGTCTTTTGTTCATTCTCTTTTTTTTTTCTTTATTTGGTTTTGTGGTTCCCTATGCCTGCCTCACTCGCAACCTCACCTCCTTCAACTTCTCCACACCCAACAACACATTTCTACAAGGAAAACCTGAATCCTCCTCAAGAAACATGAACACAATGGCAGGGTTGTTTTGGTGATGGCCTTCTGCTCTTGCTTGTCCTTCTTTGTCGCTAGAGCATTGCTGTCGAAGGACACCTCAAAGCTCACCGCCTCATCAGATGGATTAAATCAAAACAATGCTCAAGCTAGTGTTGGGTGTGCCTGATGGAAAAATTCTTGGGTTTTTAAAGAGTTACAAAATTTTCTTACTTTAGCACTGACCCCTTATCACCTAAACTGTTTCAAACCGAAACTATCAAGTCCAGGCCTTAACCTAGGCGAAATCAACTTCTACCATACAAGAGTTCGGTTTCAATCAATTTTGCCTCTTCAGCCTCGCACCCAACCTGGCTCACCCAATGCCCACCTCTAAGCGTAATGATCACACGTTTGTAATGCATTGTATATCCCATAATAGGTCACATTCTTGTACTCTTTACTAGGAGTCTATGATCATAAAAGATTTAGTGGAGAACTTGTAATTCTCAAAGAATTAAAAATCCCTAGAAAAATCACAAAATCAGAATGTTTGATCCATCAAAAATTCCAAACTATTAGCTACAAGTGAAAATATAAATAAAAATATATGATGAAAGAATTGCCAGGGGTTAACGCTCACATCATGTGTTTTATTCGAAAACTTAGGGCACGTTTGATTTGCAAAAATATTTTCTATTTTCATTTGAATTTATTTTTATTAAAAACAATTTTCTTTTAAAAATGAAAATATGTTTAGTTTACAAAAGTCAAATTCTGTTTTTAAAAAATAAAAATAATGAAAATACATTTGGTTTAAGATTTAGAATTTAGATTTTAAAGTTTAAAGTTCGGTTTAGGATTTAGGATTTAGAATTTAGTATTTTGGGGTATGGAATTAAGGATTTTAGGGTTTTGGGTTTAGGGTTTTAGGATTTAGAGTTTAGAGTTTTAGGTTTTAGGGTTTAGGAGTTTAGGGCTTTAAGATTTAGGGTTTAAGGTTTAGGATGTAGGGATTAGGATTTTTGAATTTTAAGTTTTACGGTTTATGGTTTTAGGATTTAAGATTTAAAGTTTAGGGTTTAGGCTTTTAGGATTTTAGGGCTCTAGAGTTTATAGTTTTAGGGTTATGGTTTGGGGTTTAGGTTTTGGGCGTTTTGGGTTTAGGATCTAGGATTTAGGGTTGAGTTATAGGATTTAGGGTTTAAAATTTAAGATTTGGGGTTTAGAAATTTAGGGTTTAGGGTTTTAAATTTTAAGGTTTAAGGTTTACATTGTAATTTCAAAATTGTCACTGTATTTTTAATTTACGTTTTTTATTTTCAAAATTTTACACAGAAAACAGTGAAAATATCTTTTCATTGTTTTCAAAATCTGCTTTCTTTTTAAAAATGTTTTCAGTGAAAACATTTTCACTTTTGTAAGCAAATGTATTTTTACAATCATTTTCTATTTTCACTGAAAATAAAAACAAAAAAAGTCAAAACAAGCGTAACTTTAACTTACATAAACTTCAAATATGATTTTTAAACAGTAACAAAGATACACTAATTAGCAAATGAGATTTCCTACCTTGAAGATCCCACAATATTATCTGGGATGCCATTGCACCTAGCTTCATGGTTGTATCTTTCACGCAGTCTAACATATCTGTTACAGAGGTGACACAGTTCTGTTCGATTTCCACATACTTCCTGAAAGACATACATAGATCATACTGAGACAACTGCTAATGTACATATATGCAGTCTCACTGATGCAAAAATGATAAGCACTACCTGATGTTCAGCCAGATCAATTGCTGGTAACGGGAACTCACAGAACTCACAGGTGACAATTCTTTGAGGGCAATTTTCACCATGTGTAACTAAAATATCACGCTCCATAGTCGCACTGCACAATGAGCAGGCAACCTGCAAGAATGCAAACTTCTTTTTAACAAAAACTATATACTGTAAAATTGAATTTGTATCAATTCAAGAACTGTTACAGGGACCCAGGGGATGGGTGGTGAAGCAGCCAGCTTCCCCAATTTTATAATGTTAACTGAGTGCAGTGTAAGCTCTAATAAATATAGTGAGCTTATATTCCAAATTTTTTGTTCTTTCTTGTTTTCATTTTCTCCCTTTTATGATAGGTTCCTTCATTCTAAGCTCTTATCATAATAGCTAAGATATCACAATGAATCAAAACAACTTAGCAGAAACTGTGGTCTTATTCAACCACAGCCAGAAATCATACTGCATTTATGATACATATCATGAATAGGCCTAGCACAATTTTTATGCATATAATTTAGCATATGTACTGCAAAACTCCATTTTTAAGTTAATGCAACATAATCAAAATCTACAAAAGAAGCCACATTTGATAAACAAGGGAAAATAAAAAGGCACAATAAAGATGTTCTAAAAAGTCATCTTTATATTTTCATTTGCCAAACCTACACCACAACGTTGCACCTACTGCATACAGAGACATCAAAGTGGAATAAAATCTTTTCAAGAAACTAAATCCCTGCCAACCCAGATATGTTTCCTTTTTGAGCACAACTACCAGTAAAATTATAAATTCATAGAACTAACACCAAATATACACAACCCAAATTTATGAACCAAAGCACCAATTCCTCAACCAAGCTACAAAGAAACTGACAAAATTCACAAAATTGTCCTCCCAAATTCTGGATTTTTGCTATCACTACATTCAGAAAAATATATTCTGGAGCTCTGACAGGTCTACATAGTGAAACCAAGTACTCAACCATACCAATACTGATTTGTTCAGGCCCAGAACCATAGTAGAACAGATATCAAACTGAACAAAATCAGTGTTTCAACAAACAAGAGTTCTAGAAAATTACAATATTTAACCCTTTTCAAAGCTTACTCCCAATTAAATCCTTATCGCAGCAGATTTAATGGTTCAGTAGATCCAAGTGTGAAACCCATTTTATATTAATTCGCTTCAAACAAGTGCCAGAGCAGCCACTAACTGCCATCAAGACATCATGTTAGGTCCAGTAAGACTATAGGAGTCAAAACCACAAACTCCAATAACATTTCCCTGAGACCTAACCTTACATGAAACCCATCCATTATATCTCCTTTTGTAAAATACTCAACATAAACGCACAAATTCTTTTCTTTCCCTTTCATGATATTCTTTGTCTCCAAGTAACATGGAATTCATAGATTTCCCACCGCTTTCTTTTGAGAAATTGAAGCCCCAAAAGAAAATAGGAAGTAAGACAAAGCTAAACATACCGGCGCATGGGCGCTTAAGTAGTGATCCTCAGCATTTTTTCTCGGAACCATATCACCACAAACTTTGCATTTTTCAAGGTTCCGAGAGCAATGAGCATAATGTAAATCAATATTTGCAGCAGGGATAGCCCGATCACTGAAAACATTGACATAAGAATCCTCAGTAAGTTTCTTGAGGACAAAGCATAGGCCTACAGAACACAAGCAACGGCATATAGATGGAATAAAAAATATCAAGTCCTAATATTTTTCAATACTCATACACTGATCGTCCCCAAATAAAGTAATAAACGCAAAAGCGTACTTTTATCACTCGCGAGTCTCACAATTGTCTAAACTCTATAGGTATACAAAAGTACTCTAAAGTCCATCACAAATTCGAGAAAGATTATGTGCTTCTACTCATGAAACAGATTATTCTAATTTTCGATCAAGATCAGTAATTTTAAGCTCAGAGGTCACACACACAGATGTAAATCAGAACGCAACAGCTGGACTCAGTCCAATAGTTTCAGGAAGGTAAATGATAGAACATTAATTCGTATCCAAGAGTACACAAGGAAATGCAGTGTTTACCAGTGACTACATATACTGGTAGCTTCATCGGACACAGCTGCCATCGCGGAAGAGGAAAAGAACACCAGAAATGGCCGCTCAGCTCTCAAATCTTCAGATGGTGAGAAAAAAAGAAGGAAAAAAAAAATGAGATTTGATGTACGATTTCCAGAAAAATTCGAAGATAATTTAGAAGGAAACTACCAAATATGGGAATTCAGATCACTATACCAGAAATTGCACACTTAGGTTTTGGATCCAATCCTAATTTTTGGTGATAAAATAAAAAACAGAGTTCGCAGAAGCTCGATTCCTTTGGTTAAATGACTTTGGAGAGACTTTCTGGCCCTTGGAGTTGGCCGTCTAATTTGATAATCGAAGGTAGCTGTTCACCCCACGCGCCTTTAAGGCGAGGCATCCACCACCGTATTATAAAATTGGGCCAGATAGGAATTTAATAAGCTTGGGTCTAAAATATAGGATTTTAAATTAGAGTAATGATGGTCTTTCGGCCCCATTCGATCACTGCCCTTGGCATCTTATGACCAAAAAAAAAAAAGAACGATCGCTAGTCTTCGCCTATTTGAGGTGCGAAAATTTTGGAAGATAATAATAGGTACATATTTTTTCCTACTATGTTACATGCTTTACTACAAAAAATTTAGAATTATATAAAATCAATATAATGGCCTTGTTCGTCATCCAATAATAGAATAATAAAAAATATATCAGATATTGTTTGAGGCTTTGAGCCATTATCAAAAATCTTATAATAATAAAATGGTTCGATTCCCTCACTGACATAAATTTTTTACCTATAATGAACTGGGATAGTTTTCATTCAGTTAGTGTTTTAAAAAAAAAATTTGTTGTAGATGTCATAAATTCAACTCTCTAATAATCATTTTATATTATTTTTAATAATGGATAGAGGATCATTCGGTTTGGTGTGTATTTTATGCTGTCTAGATTACTCATTGGATGTGTAACACCAATAACAGAGAATTTTGTATTTAAACTCTACAATTAAAATTTAAGTAATGATTTTGAATTTACTAATTTGCTGTGGGCTTGTACTTTGCTGGATTTTTATGATAATAAATTACTTCATGGAAGATTGAGCTATACCTACATATATATATATATATATATATATATATATATGTTGAGAACCAAATGCACAAAACACCACGGATCGTGGTGCAAACCCATCAAGCCACCTACCTCATTCTTCTTCTAACTCTCCTTCAGCCTCCTCAGGTAACACTGGTCCACTCAAGAACACTGGCTTTTCATATTGAGCTGCTAAGTAATCACAAAATTTCCCTTCAATCTCTTTTCTTGTTCTTATAGCTATTGCATCGCTTTCTTTCCGGGCCATTGTGATGTGGTCATAAAACGTTTTGAGCTGAAGGAAGGACAGGAAGAGACGGTGAAAAAGAAGGTTGGGTTTCAGGTTGTTCATTTATTTTAAGAGCTCTTTTGTCTTTTTACTTGGATCAATTTTGGTTTTGAATATAAAATTTGGAATTTCATCTGATTTTTAATAGAAAAATTAATAAAAGGGATAAATTGTCAAGTTTAATAAATTGAGAATAATTTTTTATAAAAATCAAAAGTATAGAAGAATTTTTTGCAATTATCTCTTAATTTAATAGGGTTGTGTGGTCCTTTTTCAAAAATAAATTGATTACAAATAATTAAAAAATAAGATGATTTAATTGTTTTTTTACAGGAATCAAACTCAAAATTACCTCTTATGAAGAGTTGACCAAATAATAAATGGATGTGAATTATAGGAACACATGCTTAGAATAATTAAATACATTATATTACCTTTTGATGCAATAAGATTTTGCTCAATAATAATGCAAATGTTTACATTTGCAACTTCTAATAAACTATCCAATTTTTTCACTTATTTTTTTATATTTAAAAAAGAATGAAAATAAAAAAAAAGAAAAAGAAAACTTACAAAAAATGAGTTTATTAAATCTTTATTAAAGTAATATTAAAAATTAAATTTATTAAATCTCATAATTTAAATTATAAAATACACTTAATTTTATCATTCATATTTTTTAAATAAAAATCTAATAACATTATATTTATAAAAATAACAACCTTAAAAATTTTAAGTTAAAATATAAAAAACTCCATTACACGAGCCTTTTGTAAAAAATCTCTACACTTTCAATTACATAAATTAACCTTATTATACTTTCACATTGTAACAATTTAAAACTTCTATTATATTCCTATTTAAATCATTAACGATTCTAATACAATTTCCTTCAACTTCTTCCTAAGTTTTCACTTGAACCAGGGGGATTGCCAATTCTCAACCTAACACAGGGAGAGAAATGGACAGCTTACACGGCTTCTCACCATCGGAGAAACCACTTAACCTTCCTTAGCCATAATATCTTTTCTCTTGATCACCTCAATTAACTCCCTCAACTCTGTTTCTAGTTCTTCGCTCCAGCCATGATTCCCCTGCATTCTTGCCAAATGGTTTTGCTTTTAGGAATTAGAATTTGTTTTTCCTTTGAAATAGTGTTGAAGGCCACCAAACCGCAGACTTAAACTTTGCAAGGAATTTGTCGAGCATAGCTCCTAGAAGGGAAAGCGGGTAAGCTTTGTCAAGCACCAAAACCTTCTCCATTGCATCCTTGACATCTTCCCCAGTTAGATTACCAAGGGCAATTGCGGTTTGGATATGCGTCTGGAGCTGCTTCAACAATCTTGTAGCATTCCTTTGTTCCTCAGCAAGTTGTGAGGACTGAATTTTATTCATGATGATCAACAATATTGCGGTGGCGGCAAAAAACAAGAGTTGATGACAATTTCAGAGCCAAAAGTGGTACACCGGCGCCACTAGTGGCCGCAACACCAGCCATGGCTGCAGCAGTGAGGGCAATCATATTGATGGAGTTCAAAAGAAGGGTCAAATAGTTTCTCCGATAGTTAGACGCCGTGTGAAGCTGTCCATTTCTCTCCTTCTGTGTTAGGTTGAGAATGGGCGATCCCACTGGTTCAAGTAAAAATAAAGAAAGAAGTTGAAGGAAATTGCAACAGAATCATTAATGACTTGGATAAGAATATAACATAATGTTTAAATTGTTATAATATAAAAGTGTCATTGAATTATTTGATGTAATTAAAAGTGTAAAAAATTTTAAGATTTTAACTAGATTTAAGTGGTTAAATTTAATTTTATTATTCTTTTTTTTCAATTTCGATTCAAATTTTACATAATAAAAAATAAATAAATTTTATTAACAAATTTATAATTTTATTCAAATAAAAGGGCAAATATGATGAACATTGCGAGAAGTTATAAAAAAAAAGTATTTTTTTTAAATGTAAATGTATCATTTCTCTCGATTCTCGTATAATAATTTTTCTAATATTTTAAAATAAAATTTTACAAAAAAATTGAAGTATAAGAGTTTTTTATATTTTACTTAAAATTTTATCACCTATTATTTCCTTTTTACTTTTATTGTCAGATTCCATCACGATCTTTTTATTTCTAACGAACAATTCCATGCTGGTAATTGGTGAGCTTGTCATTGCCAGTGTTAGGTTGCTTTCCTTTTGATGCAAATGCCCTGATAATGATAGAGATGCACCAACGATCTCAAATTTCCGACACTTCTATTTTCTCGTTCCGGCCACGACACAAAGCAAAACATGCCACGCTCTGGCTATATTGCCTGTGGCCATATGCCTTTATAGCGCGAAATCTGCCGACGGAAACTTTCCCCAAATATAAAACTGGCTACTTAGCGACCAATTGGATTGAGGTTTTTTTTCTTTTCTTTTTTTTTTTTTAAAAGAAAGTGTTCACTCTGTTTAACGAAATGCTTTTTCAAAAGTAAAAAAATTTACTTAAAAAATTATTATCATTCAATGAATTTCACACTAGTCTTATAATAATATGCAGTGAGTATTACATATCTTAAGTTTTATTATTTAGTCTATAAAATTTAATAAAATTTATAATTTAAATTTTATTAATTAAAAATTATATACAAATAGAAAAATTGTTTTTACAAAAAAGTGTTTATTGTGCCTAAAGAAACTTTCCCCAAAAATAGAACTGGTTAATTAGAGGTAGAACCGCTGTGTGTTTGGTTATCTGCAGAGGGGGTAGCTGAACATGATTAGATATAGGTAGGAGAGACTTCACCACTAAAAAGGTATAGAATCAACTTTTCTACATCAACCTTTAAACCAACGAAGAATTTGGCTATGCATACCTTTCTCTCTTCAGAAGCACATGCATGCATGCAAGCAAGCTCAGAATCAGAGAGTTACATTGCTTTAAGGTTTTTTTTTTCCCTTGATTTTTTCTTAACAATTTTCTTGTAAAAAAATTGCATTTATGAAATGTGTCTGTGCCTCTTATATTTTTTTAATTTCCCTAAAAAATTGTTGAATGGAGAATAAAATTGCAAGACTTTTATTTTTCTTTTATATAGATTGATAAAATTGAAAGAAAGTCTTGTTTTCGGCAATATATTTTTTAAAAAAGAAAAATTGTGAGCCTATAAAGTGTAAGAATATTATATACAATATGCTCATGCTGTCACCAAGTTGGATTGACCATAGTAATTAAATTAATATTATCAAAATTAATTAAAGCCTTCAGTAGACCAGTAGCCTAAATAAGTCTCAAAGATATATTATTTAATTTATCTCAATTTCTTATTTTTTTAATTCAAAGCGATGGCCCTATTAGAGTGTCTTTTCTTATCTGTATGTAAGGATGGTCTTGAATACACGACTTAATTAATCTGTTAATTATGACTATAAAGAATTCTCAGTACTCTCCCTTTCTCTTTCTTTTCCTTTCCCAATTTCTTCATCTTTATTCGTCAATAGATCATTATTTTAGTTATTTCCTCTGAAATATTATAAAGTGAAGATAAATTTAAGAAATTAAATGTTTAAACTTTAATTTATAAATATGCACAAAGGGCTTGAGACAAACAACTTGTTTGCACTAATTGGAATGAGAATCTCCTTTTTTTTTTTTTTTTTTTAAATATCAAACATGAAGATATGAAATTAAGAAACGAAGCCATCACTCATCAGCTAAAAGCTGAACAAGACAATCTGGGAATCCTCCATCCACAAGTCCTGATCCGCCCCTGATAGTTTTGAAAGGAAATCAGCTAACCTATTACACTCTCTAATAGCTAAAAGAAAATGCATGTAATTCAGAAAAAGAAAGAGCTACATCTAAATAGTCTTGCACTAGAAGACCTGTTGGATATCGCACCTGACCATGTGATTTCAACGAATGGATCACCTTTGCATCACTTTCCAATATAACCCTCTGAAAATCCAGTTCACTGGCAAACCGAAGCCCTTCCTAACTGCCATCAACTCCCCTGAAATGACATCCTCAACATGACCAACAGCTCTTGGCAAGGCCTCATAAACTGCCCTGAGTCGTCTCTCACCACCACCCCCAACACAAGCCCCCTCACCAACAGTCACCGCTGCATCCACGTTGACTTTGAAGAACGGGTAAGTAGGTTTTACCCATATAGCTGCATCCGTCACAATCTGCGGAATGTAATCTCACGTTAAGATTTCTTTTATACGGAGTTTTGATCTGTTTTATATAATTTTTTCCCTTGTGTTTTGAGTTTTGATCTTTTGTGCTTCATGGTTGCTTTTATGAGATTCTTTTCTCTATTTCTCTTACTTTCCCCTTTATCTATCACATCGCTTCGTTGGAAGCTGAGGTATTTGATCTCATTTTTATTATGATGCTCTAGCCCATTAAATCGAGAATGGTTTGGACCACAGGAATTACAATATGCTGACTACTTGATTTTATGATTTGAATGATTTTTTCTTTATATTTATATTTAAATTTAATTAATATGTTTACCTTTTACTCATGAATTTTTTTAATTGTATATTTTTTTAATTATACTCTTTAACTTTTTTTTAAAGAAATTATTAAATTCGTTCTTGAGCATATAGAAGTGTCAAAGCTTGTCCAAACTCGCAATTAATTAGGGATAAATTAGCTTATAACATTAATCCACATCAACTTCTAAGTGAAACAGAATAAGCAGATTAAATAAATTAATATATTTTTATATATAAATATACTAATTGATACTAACTGATTAAATCTATAAATTAAATAAAATAGGATCAGTTAGCCCCACCCTATAAGCCCAATCAGTATTAACATCCATACCAGCATAGTCACAACATGTATAACTGAACTTCACATTATGCACCACGTTCTAAAGAAATTAATAAGAAAAGGTTTATTTACTTGTCACAGTAAGCGTTAAAATTCCATGACAAACGAGTGATTGCCATTCTACTACAGAAAATCTCCCACTTTATGCACATGAACAGATTAAAGTACAAGTAATAAAGAATACCTTACACTTTCGTCCCTTTGCTTGTGTTTGGTTGGACAAAATAATTTTAATCGAATGGGAATGGGAACAAGAATGGGAATAAAATAAAATGGGATGATTATTTCTAATATCATGTTTGGTATAATTAGAATAGAATAATAATTAATTATTCTATTCCATTAATATATTAATACACTAAATTTGAAAAAAAAAATGACAACTTACCTTCCAGAATAAACAAGATTTCTAATTTTGTTACTAAAATAATATCATAGAATTGTAGAATGGTGGCGCGGCAGTGGTAAGAGATTTGAATTTTGTATCTTTATTTTTTTAAAATTTTAATAAATTTTTTATTCATTTACTTTATATCTAAATCTAATTGGTAGATCCTATCATTTTATTACTAATTTTTTAAATTTTATATTTATATCTTTCATATTTTATTTTTAATTTCAAACCCAAAAATTAAGAGATTCGAATCCCAATGGTAAGTATGAGTATAATTCTCAATAATTGCTAGCATCTTTTAGTAGTCCAACAGCACAGCTTTTATCTGGGAATTTTTTCTCTTTAGAATTCGGAGTTCTATGATCTACATGTGTGAATTAAGTGATTTGTTACTAAAAAAAGGTTTCAACAATTATATACTTTATGCCTTAATTTTATAAAATGCACTTTAAATAAAGATTTCTATAAAATATGAGAATTTGATATTCATTCAAAGATGTGGGTATATTGATTTCCACTTTATAAAATGTGAAATTTATTTAAAAAGACTATATTATCTCCCTTTAATAACATAAATTATAAACCTTCTTCTAAATTTTAAAGTTTAAAATCTATAAATTTTAAATTTTAAAACTTAAAATCTTAAATTGTAAATCTCAAAATTTAAAACTATAAAATCCAAAATCTAAACTTCAAACTCTATACCCTAAAACTGTAAATTTCAAATCGCAAAATCTTAAATCCTTAACCTCCTAATCTTAAACTCAAAAGCTCAATACCCTAAATCCTAAACTTAAATCTTAAAATTCTAAACTTTTAAACCTTAAGTCTCAAAATTCAAATCCTATTTGAGTTTTTTATATTTAAGGATATTTTTAAAAATAGTATAAAATTTCTAGGTATATTAATATTCAACCAAACATATAAATTTTTTATTCTCAAAAATATTCCTTGATAATTTCATGATAACACGAACAAAAAACTATATATGTCTAATGATCTTATTTCTAATTATAAAAAAAATATAATTTAACATAAGAATCTTAGATTTGCCATATTAAATACATCCTAATTAAAAGCTTCTATTCCAAACTACTTGGGAATGCCCATTACTGTTTCAAAAATGCTACTGCATATCCATTTTAATGATTGTTTTCTTTATCATTTCAGTCAACCAAATGCAACCTAAGGACTTTTCATATTTAGGCGTGGTTTCATAGCCCCTGATTTTCGCCTAGAAAGTCTCTATTAGTTGAGTCTTTCATACGACTGAATCTCATTAGGTGATTTAAGAAACAGATTCTCTCTCTTTCTTAAAGTGAAAGCAGAGTGTCTTCCTTTTACTTCTGTAAGAAAAAGACAAATTAAAAAAATATAAAAAAATTATACATTATTCTCACTTGTGTGAGAGGAAGGGAGAATGGAAAAGATAGAGAATCCTTATCTGGTGACTCAAAGTAATTCACGTGGGTTTAGCCAATCAAAAGCGAAGTACAAGGAGAACGGTCCCGGAACCTAAATTGGCCAATTAACCCAAGTTTCAGCTATCATAGCCTGTTTCCATTAAATTGTAGGACAAATTAATTAAGAAATTCGTAAAACAAACGTTGCCAAAGACGGCAAAGGAATAGTAATTAAAATCTGAAAGCCCGTACAACATTGCGATACTTTTACGTAAATACTGGTGGCTAGAATATTTACTTATCGCATGTATTTTATCCCCTTCTCATTATACAACGTTTCGCAGCGCTGGTCTGTCCAAAGCTGTTCGCCGCTGCGATTTGGATTCACAACTCATTACAAGTGGGAAAACGATGCGCTTCTGTTCGGGGCACATATCTTGATTGGCTAATGTTCACGTGGGCTTCACGTGGCAGCAATCAATCATAGTTCGACAAGAGTCATTTGGTTCCAAGGCATTAGGATTTATGTATTAAAAAAAAAAAAAAAGCCTTAGGATTTAGGAGTCAGGGATGCCAATCATAGTTTCATGGCTCCTTTTTACTGATGTGATGCAGATCGGTTTCCACCGACCCTTAGCTTTGTCTTTCTTTGTTATTTTTGGCGTTTTGCCATTTGTATTGTAAAAATAAATAAATTTTGAATTATATTATGTGTATATTTTTTAAAAATATTTATTTTTTGTATTTTTAAATTATTTTTTAAATATTTTTAATTTATTTTTATATTTATATATAATATATAGAATTATATGTATATAATATTTTTAAAAAATTTTCTCATTTAAAATAAAATTAAAATTTTATAAAATTTTAAGATATTATTCATCTGTTAAATTTTATAATTTAATCTATAAAAAAATTTAAATTTTTAAAATAAAAATTAAATTCCAAAACTAATAACTAATGCCGTATTAATTAGCTAGACATCAACCTTGAACAATTACATACATACTGAATAACAATTAAGTTAATTAATTGGAATTGGCGCATCGAAAAGTCACATAATTGTGTTTTGTTCATGTTTTACAGTATTACACATGCATGACGTTACAAGCAAGGGAAAGTGGTAGACATGTGATAAATACGTACGTACGTACATATATATATATATATATAATAAATACAAATTGCAGGAATTAGTATCCGTTATATTGTTAGGTAAACGAACGGGATATATATAATTAATAATTAGAATTCCAGTACTAGTCCATCCATTATTATATAAGCATGGCCATTTATACAAATGTGCTTGCTTGAAAGAAGGGGCAAAGTCAATATGCCTAAAAAGTTAGGCATCATTTTAAAAACCTCATGATAGTGAAAAAAAATATTATCTTTTAGGTTAGATGGTCGATAGCTAGGTTGATATACCAACTTTTTTGTCCTGACACACAACCTATTATCATGTTTCATTAAAATAATTTAGTATGTAATCAAGTCAGTTTTATAATTTAAACCCACTCAAACAATTTAATTAATTTAATTTTCTGTGTAATGTCTGTGCAAATTATCACTATAACTTAGTTATTCTGATTACATCGAATTTGTGCTTTTTTTTTACAATAATAAAAATTATCATAACTTTATATATTTTAAAAAGATAGAAATTAATATCACTTAGTTGTTTTATATTTCATGTTTTGCTATGATCATCGAAGAAATGTTGAGTTTAATAGCAACATTTCCACTCTTCCAAATTTAATTTTTATATTATAATATTTCTTATATTAGAAAAATCAACACTTCCCCTATACAATGTAATGTTGAGTTTAATATTTAAGTAAGTTGTTGTATAAGGGTGGAAATGAACCAGTTTTGAGTCAGTAAAAAGTTATTTGAATAAGGTAAAAATTAGGTTTTCAAAAATATTTTAATTTAAACTTAATTATATATACATATCAAATTTGATATGTTGACAAATTATATGTGCATTTTGTGTGGATCAAATTTAATAAATATGTGTAATCCATCACCTACCAGATAAATGTATGATTGTGGGTAAATCATAAGCAGGATAAGATCGGGGTGCTAAGGTTTGAATTTTTTGCACATATTGTTATCGATTAACGCTAGATAATATATATATATATATATATATATCGACAATTATCTTTTCTTAACCATGAAAATATAGTAATTTGATGGGTTCGCTGCTCACGGTGGAATATTCGTTTCCGAGTGCCAAAGGCAGTAAACCACTATTTTCAGAAAGGGGACAAAGAGTATCAAAATATCAGGGACTGGAAATACTTCTTACCCAAGAGAGAGAGAATTGGTGCTTTTGGCAAGTCCAAAGCGGACAAAGGAACGGTGTCCAATTACCTGATTTGGAAACCTTAAAAAAACAGAAAAAGGAAAAGGGCCTTTTGATTTCCCAACTCTCCACATGAAACAGTGACACGTGTCCCCTGCTTCCTCGTACGTCGGATGGCGAGCACTCGCGAGTTTTTGAACAGGGTGTGGGCTCCTTTGACGCACATGCCCTTTTGGATACGTGCTGTACCGGGTGTTCCTAAATCAGAAAACACCTCCATTTCCCGTTAATTAATTATTGTGAAGCACTCAGGGCTCACTCAAATTCAATATTCTCCACCACACACAGTCACCAATAATGGCCTTTCCTGACTATGATGAATTACTAACATAAAAGTACATTACGGCTTTAGATTTTTTTAATAATTTTTTAATTTAATAAGAAAAATTATTTATTTATTATTATTTTTTTAATTTTTAATTTTCTCTCTCCTACCTTTCATTACATTTGTGATAGGGCAGCCGAGTCTCACTCTCTACCCGTGATTTGAACTAAATTAAGGAGCCACTTGCATTACATGCACTATAGTTAGCGTGGGTCCTCGTGCAGCTCAATCCTCAATCGTTATCTTAAATGACGAATGTGAATAATATGGGCAAAATTTAGTATATATATTTTATTGAAATAAAAGCATACATATAATTTTATTTATTTATTTTTAATTTTATGTTAAGAAATATTTTAATTCAAATTTTAAATTAAAAAGATATTATTTTTCAATATTTTGTTGTACTATAAATTTTATTGTGACTCTTCCTGGTTAGCAGGGGATAAGACACATGAACCTATATATTGGGGAGTAGGCTACAGTGCATATAATAATGTGGACTGTGCGAATTTACCACTTTTTATTTTGAAAATAAGAGTTCTATTGGTAAAATATTTTTGGTACTTTTAATATGTAATTTTTCTATAAAATTTGTAACTTATCTCTCATTTATGAGAAAATTCAAAAGTTTTATAAGAATTATTGTACTTTTATCTCATAAAAGAAAAATAGGAAAGTCACTTAAACAGACACATGTACAGTTATTTACAATTATGAATATATATAAAACATTATAGAATTAATTAACGTCACTAATAATAACTCAACAAACATTTAATTTGATAAATTTTGTAAATTAAAATAATTAATTAATGTATCATACATAATTAATTATGACTTTATAACTGATAAGGTATTAATATAATAAAAGTTAACTATATCTAAAAGACTTTAGTATTAATATACATATTATATATTTATTTTGTACATCATATTGATATAAATAAATAGTTAGTTTAAGGTTTATTAATTTATTTATAAAACATTTTTATTAATTTATTATATTTTTATATTATTCAACCAATTGTTTTGTTTAAACAAAATTAAATATAATTTATAATAAGTATAAAAACTTAAAATTTGAATATGCTTTCTCCAAAAAATTAAAATTTAATCCACTTATAGGGACATAATAGGCATTCTGTAATTCGTAGGCAGTTACGCGACAGCACGCGATCAAATGAAAAAAGCGCCAATTTCCCAAAAAAGCAACTACGTCACAAACTACGGTAAGCGTATTCGTAGTCGCACGCGTCAACGGAGCATAGGGGGGACGGCACGGATTCCAAAAATGAATAAAATACCCTAATGTGTCTCAGCATACAGAACCTGATTGGGCCACGTGGCCCATCCAGAAAACCATTCGCGGTTTTCTACTCGCTGCGAAGCGGTTTCACTGCACTACTTAAAGCGGATTTGTACACTTTCCTTATATAGCTCCTGCTGCTGAGTGCTGATGCCAATTCAGTAACCTCTCGGTTTGTCTCTTTTATTCGAAAGCAGTAACCAGTAAGCTCTTCCTCTCTTCTCTCTCCTTTCTTTTTTCTTTCCATTTCTAGTTTCATTTTCATTTTTTTTCCTTTTTCTAGATTCTCGCTGTCTTTCTCGGAAAATCAATCCGATTATTCTCTTTCATTTTCCAACATTTTCTTTTTTTTTTCTTCTTCCGACCACAACCACTCGATAAAAATAAAAATTTCATCGATTGATAGTTTTTCTTTTGATGTTTTCGTATTTTGCTAGCCTTATTTCCCCATATAGTAACAATTTTCCTTCCTGGGAAGAAAGATCGAGTTAGGGTTTTATCGGTATGGGGAGAGGGAAGATCGTGATAAGGAGGATCGACAATTCGACGAGCAGGCAAGTGACGTTCTCTAAACGAAGGAATGGTTTGCTGAAGAAGGCGAAGGAGCTCGCAATCCTGTGCGATGCCGATGTTGGAGTTATGATCTTCTCCAGCACTGGTAGACTCTACGATTTTTCCAGCACCAGGTGCATGCTTTATTCTAATCTCTTAGATCTTTTACTTTTCTCGATCTGTTCCCCTTTCTCCCAGATTATGCATCGTGATGAGTGCTGTTTTTGTGGTTGATAAGACATTACTTTGCTTTGTGCTGTATGTGAGCATACTGGTTTTGTGAAACTGAATGTGTTCTTGGTTTTGATGAATGGGAGAATAGGATAGTTAGAGCGAACTAATGGGAAAGCAGGATCTCTTTGTGGAACTTGAGACAGCTTGAGAAATGTGTGCTTCTGCGGTCTACACTTAGTTGTTTGTTTTGAATTTTGAAAATTCTCGTGTTTGTTGAAAAATTGAAATGCTTAAAAAATGTAGTTCTGTTGCTTCAAATTGAGGAGGCCTAGAGTTTGTGAATTCTCTCCAACATCTTAAAGTCAACTGAAATAATTGCTTGGCTAAGTATGGGACACAAACTTGCATCTATCTTGTGGCATGGCCATGCCACTTCAGGATGCAATCACGCACATTGAAATTATCACATTACTAATTGGAAATAGCCTTGTGTTAGATGATCGTAAGATGTTTGCTAATTGACGTCACAGCATTAGACGCTCAATTGGGGATCCTAAATGGCCTTGTGTGACTTTAGTCTAAAATTGGTGATTTGGGTTTCAGCTCCCCAGGACTATCCATTCTCACGATGAGATGGAAGGGCTCCAAATCAGGATTTCTTTGGAAAATATCATTGCTAACCTCATGATGTACCTTTTCATCTGAGGGTTCTTCAAAGCTGAGTCAACTGTAGCTACTAACACATCTGAATTATGGGGCGGTGTTAGACTTACATATTTTTGGGTATGTGTAAAAGAGGAAGTGAACAGTAAACACTGTTCACCTCCTCTCCTATGCGTACTCAATGCATAATACAAAATAGTGTAAAATTAACATTTTCGAAATTATAATTACAGTGAGAGTTATTTTTCTCTGAAAGACTGAAACGGTATAAAGCATGAGTAATTAAAAATAGATTTGTCACATTTAAAGTGACACCTAAAGTTAAGTTTATGACCTAGATAGTGTTTCATATTCATTTAAGAAGTTTTTGTACAGATATTATTTATGTAGAAATTTCACATGATTGGTGCAACATTTGTGGATCAAGTTCCACCATTCTATAATTATATTTTTATGTAATCTTTACTAAAATATTAAATTTATTAGATCTTACAGATTCTACAACTTACATCATTAGGTGTGATTTTTTTTCAAAATAGTATAAACATAGTATTCCCATATGAATCTCATGAAAAAGTCCACATGATGTTCATTGTACTGCTTCAATTAGGTCCGAGTGGTAATACCTCACGTTTTGGCCTTGTATGACTAGTGCGTATCCGATGCACGACCTTGGATTCAATTAATATTTAATCTTTCTTAGGTTTTCAAGACTATGATATACAAAACAAACTAGCAATCATAGATGACCTTATTGTATGTATCAACCATTTTTGTTTTCATATAAATTAATTTTAAACATGAAAATGTTTGTTGCGAACTTGGGCATTTTTCTTTTACCTATAAAACAAAATCCTTACAGCAATTTAAGCCATATGTTTGTTCAAGTTCAAAAAATTGGATCTGGTTTCTAGAAATAATAAACGAAGATGAAATCTAAAGAAATAGTGTTGGCAACGTACCTTCATAATTATGCCCATGTTTATAATACCCTAATTGATTTTTTAAAAAAAATATTATCTTTGAAAACTCTTCTCTACTCACATTCAACTCTCCTTTTCTACCTGTTTCTCCATCTCTTTTAAATGTAAATTATCTTTGTTAAAATCAATTTATTACTATAAATTTATTAAATGTGTAAATGCATGTGTCCGTGGCTGTTCTTCTTTCAAGAGTAAAACTTATTTAAACAAAGTTTAACTAAATTACTTAAGAAAGTTCAATTTGACATATTATCACATATATTGGAATTAAAATTCTGGTTTTATATTTTAATTTTAAAGAGCTGAAGATAATAAAAAAAAATATTTTTTCTCAATTTTAACTTAGATTCTAAAAATTTTAAATGTTAAAGAGATGAGAATTAAAAATTTTGTCATAACCTATAATTTCTCACCACTACCACCACTGTTACTGTCCTATCACCACCTTCTTGCTGCTATCAAACAACTATTATTAATACATAACTATCATCACTACCGCTAACACTAAATCAACACAACTATCACTAACGTCACTAAACTATCACTGTTGGTATCGGGCCCTCACTAACAATACTGTTGCCACTAAACTATCATTGCCGCCACCCTTCAGTTCCAAACCATCACTTCACCATTGTCGCTGCTACCATTAGATCAGAACCGTCACTATTATTTTTGCACCATTTTGATACTGTTAGCGCCATTATTGCCACCATCTTCCTTCTTTCGAATTTCATATATTCAAGTATAATATTAGAGCTAAAATTAAATTGGATTATAGATTTAATTTCTGTTTTATAATACAATCCAAACAGAAAAGTTAATATTCTAATTCAATAGATTTTGGGTTGAAATTATTATAATTCAAAACTTTAATTTCAATTCCATTTCCTTAACATAATTGTTTTCTTGGCCTAATTCTTTCTTCATTGGATGCTGGGTTTACTTTCTGCTTCTTTCTTCATCCTTCCAATATATTTCATTGAATGCTGGATTTACGCATCCTCATTTATTATGGTTAAGTATACCAACAATTAAGTATATATTTCTAATCACGTTATTGTCTTATTCTTATATATATATATATATATATATATATATATATATATATATATAATCCATATTATGACTTAAGGAATCAATGGAAATAGAGTGTTTACGGATTGTATATACTAGCTTGTGGCCACGATATGCATGAGTTAAATTCAACAAATTTTAGAAAATAAAACTTTTCAATCAAATTAAATAGATATATCTATTAGATTATGAATTTATTGATCATTACACATTATAGTAGCTTGAAAAAAAATCTTAGCTATAAGTCTTTTAATCAACATCTCTATGAGCAAACTTAATTTTCTTTTATTGTAGAGTCTCTAATACACATTAGATTAGCTATATATAAAACAATTGTTAGTATCTGCCCTTGAAGCATTTAAAAAATTGATAATAAATAAGTTAATAACTATATGTAAATAAGTTATTTAAAGATAAATATATAAAAAAAGTATAAAATTGATGATAATGAAGGTAGAAAGGAGGATGATGATTAAATGTGAGTAACAAAGATGAAAATATTAAGGTGAATGTATGAATATATAAGAAAAAATAAAATTGAAATAAATGTAATTGAGAGAAAATTGGAGTAACACTTGAAAAGAAAATGACATAAATTTATTTAAGATGATTAAGTCATATGGGAATAAGATCAATAGAAATATCAGTTAGAAAAGTTAACCAAATTAAGAATTATTCAATTAAAAAGAGTAGAGAAAGACTTGAGAAAATACGAAGAAAAACAATTAAGAAATACCTTTTAAACTTAATTTCTGAAGATTTGGTTTTTAATTAAATATAATAATATCATTTAGTTTATATAGTTAATTCTACCTAATGACATAAGATTTAGTTATTTGTCATATGTATAATTTTGTAACTTGTAATAATTTACAAATATTGAGGAGAGCAAAGGATAATTTTATTCTTTTTCTACAAATTTAAACATTCACAACTTTACTTATCTATTTAGATTAATGAACGGTCATAGAAGGCCAATTGGCGCACATGTAGTCATATGCTGCATGCTGATTGGTGTACACAACAAAGAGGTAGGGTTATTTTAATAATTTTAAAATATTCAAGAGTTACTTTAAGAATTTTTAATATTTTAAATAAATTAAAATATTAAAGAAGTTAGTTGAAAAGTTCTAATTCTATTATAAGATATATATAAAATTTTACAAAACTTAGGAGTCACATTAAAAATTCTTAAATTTTATGATATATATAAAATTTTTTCAAAGTCAAAGAGATTAATTATAAATTTTTAAAATTTTTAATGATATAAGTATAATTTTTCAAAATTTCAAAAGTTTAGAAGAGTCAATGTTGATCCCTGCTCTTGGACTTGCCTCTGGTTTGGCTGGTAGCATGTTGTATGGATTTGATCTCCAATTCAAACCTTTACCAAAAACTAATTTTTACAAAATCTTCAATTACCAAACTGAACCAAAAGAACTAACCATTATAGTTTTATAAAGCCTGATTTTATACCCTTGGTTTCCATCCATTTTAATGTAATCCATTTCTGTTGAGGGAGAAAAATCATAAAGACACCGAAGACTACTTTTACTACAAGATTTCAGGCTACAAGTATAGAATAATTCGAGGTTCCTTTTCCTAACAAAAAAATTCGAACACTAAAGGCCAAAAGTACTGGAAAAAAAATCTTAGGATCAAAATGACTAGTATTAAAGTACGAGATTCAAAACCACCAAAAAAAGAAAGAGATTCAAGTAATATATATTATCCCTATAATTTATAGTAACACCTAACTGCAGCAAATTTTTTTCTCCTCAAATATTCCGAATAAAGAGGATTCGATAAAATTTAGGAAACCAAACGAATCTTGTCAAGTCAATAATTGTTGGTTGGTGATAATAAAGGTCATAGGTCTGGAATGGTTTTTAAATGGTCTTTAGTCGTGGTTTAAAATACTCTCTCACGCTTTCGGCGGGAATCGCATGCTAGCTACTCAATTACAAACAATAGAAGGAAAGATGACGAACAGATATCTAAATATGTTTTGCGGGGCAAAAATAAATTTAAAAAAATAAAGAATAGTAATTGTGCCTGTGGTAATGAAGGAAAGATGAGTGCCACAATAGCACTGCAGTCGGAATGGACAGCTAGGTAATCGTTCCTAGACAGTAATTCTGTAAGTTGCTAGGAGGGTGCCAGCTAGAAGGAAGGATACGAGGATTGAGGCAGGCGGGCGGGAGCGTCGTGCATTTTGTTAAGTGGTTAGAGAAAGATGGAGAGGTCGAAGCTAGAGCTCTGGGAACTGGTTAGAGAGAGAGGATTCTCTGCTAGCTAAGGGGATTCTTCCCTGTGTTTCCTAAGTTGTATTTGGGTGTCTATCCTCTGTATTCATCTCAATCCTAATAGAATTATTTATTTTCCCCCTACCTGAGAGTTCAGTTCCTATCAATTGGTCTGATCTGCCGAATCCGACTCACTCGCAACCATGAAAGCTCATCTACGATCTGCTAACTCGAACGTGAGGTAAAGAAGCAGCTAACTGCTGTGGAGGGATTGCACGCATTGCTTGAAGCATGAAGAAATAGCAGGACATCGGCACAAAGCTTAAGACTGGTGTCACCCCACGCCAACGTTTTGGCAAGAGTCCAAGGAACACCAGTCTTTGCAAAAGTTGTTGATGCAACGGAGGAAGCGTCTAAGCTTCCGGAGGAGCAGGAGAGCTCCGAGCAAGATGCCGGACTTCAGTCAGTGGAAGCTAATGTCACTGAGATCCGCCGATGGCTCACTGGATTTCATGAGATGCGTATGCTGAGAACGTGGATGAATCAAGTGGGGGATCATTGTTGATCTGAGGTCCCCTGAATAAGCCACTTGCTCATGACGGCCATCAGCATCATAGGAAGTGCGTTCGAAAAATGCGATTGCTGAAGAAGCCTCTAAAGAGTCCAAATGCCCCGAGATTCTTTAGCAGACCTATTGAAGAATGTTGTTGAGGAAGAGGGGAGTGGAACTGCAATGGCAGTTGTTTGGGAGAAGCCCTTTATACAATTGGTTAAGGATGAGCTCTTATTAGTGATGCAATCTAAAGATTTGATAATGGTTTTTTTTGGTTCGAAAGCACAATTGAGGAAGAATTGAAAAGAGAGAGTATAGTTGATGCCATTACTAAAGCGACAAGCTATCTTGCAATGTTTTCTTTAGGGTGACCCGGTTAAAATATGTGTAGATTAGATTTAGGTTGACAGTTTATATATATGTTTATGTGGTCTGTTTGGATTTTGGATTAGATTCGAATCAAAATTTTTAAAAAAATATATAATTCAACATAAACTCTATATATATATATATATATATATATATATATATATATATATATATGAGTGGATAGCAAATCGAATTAATTTTTATCCAATCAAGATCAAGCAAGTCATAAATAATTTGTACATTCCCTTCAGTAACTCTTCCCTTAGGGGACAGACCACATCCCACTTCTTTTTACATTTCATCTAAGGTATTGCTAAGCATTTTAGGAGTAATGCTTGTTATGCTGTCTGTTCTTGGATTAGTTGGATTTTTTAGTGCCATAGGTGTAAAATCTACACTAATCCCCATGAAAGTAATTCCATTTTTTGTTCTAGTTGTTAATGTAGACAACACTTGTGTACGGGTTCGTGCTAAAAGGCAGCAACCGGAGTTGCTTAAAGAAGGTCGAATAAGTAATGCAATTGCCAAAGTGGGACCATCCATGACATTAATTAGTCCATAAGAAGTTTTTTTTGTAGTTGGAAGTTATATTCCCATGCCTGCATGCCGGGTATTTTCCATGTTTGCAACATTGGGTGTTCTTTTGGACTTACTTTTGCTAGTTACCACTTTTGTTGCTTTGATGGTACTTGACTTTCTGCAAGCATAGGACAAAGAGAATAGATTACCTAGAGTCTTGGCCCGACATATAGAGGGGGTTCATGTTCCCATTCTTAGTACTTAGGGAGTACAAATAAGGAAAAATATATACATACTTTTTAACTTTATATCATTTATAAATATATCCTATTAATTATAAAAATTGAGAAATATATCTTTTAACTATTAAAATAATATAAATATACTTATCTATTTATATGTCATCAAATGTTAATAGTCTTATGAAATACACATGATTATAAATATATATGATATCTTTTTATTGGTTATTTAGATGAACTAAAAATCACTAATAAAGAAAGAAAAGACAAATAAAAAGAAGTTAAAGAGCCTTAAGAAACTTAATTACTTTTAACGTGCAAACACACCTTTAATTTTTTTCCTTCATTTCTTAAAATATCTAATTGATGAATTTTGTTTGCATTTGATCAATTTTAGTTTCACCTTATCTTCTAAAATGTTTAATCTAAGGTACACCAATATGAAAAATGCAATACTTCAAATGTTGGCAAATTAAAATTTTGGCTCAAAGTAATGACACTTATGGCTCATTATTTGATCTTTTGTTCAATTCATATAAATTTGTTTAATCCATGTAACTTCAACTTATGGGATAAGGGTTTGGTTTTTTTTTTTTTCTTGAGTCAATTCAAAAAACCAATATAACAATGCCATGTGTGTTATAATTACATAAAAATTACATGACTATTAACATTTAACAGCAAATACATAAAAAATGTATGTTTACATTATTCTCATAATTAAAAGGGTATATTTATCAATTTTTATAGTTAAAGAGATATATTTATAAATAATTTAAAATTAAAGGAGTATGTGTATATTTTTTCATAAAAATAACTTTCATTGCAATACCTTGGACATTTACTGTGGCTAGCATTGCATTAAGCTCTAGAATAAACCTATTCTATATCTCTGGGGAAATTTCAATGATGTTTCTATAATATCTCAGAATTAGGCCACCTTTATATTTTGTTATAAAGAACTATAACTATAGCTCAGAATCAAGGCTACAAATCCGTTGGGCTCCATCAGTCAATGCAATTTAGACTCACTTTTAAATGAGACTGCAAAAGCATCTATGGTACTAGACTCAAGTTACATTGCTAAGGCTAACAGCCGCATAGATTGATGACCTTCTCGTTTGGATATCTCCTACAGCATTTGGGTATTGTAGGAAGTTCACAAATGAGAGTTATTGCCCTCCTGATGGTCAGCCTCCTTGCAATGCTAATACTCCTTGTTTGTTGGCACAGATAAGGGGTCTAGGGCCCAGAAAAGAGCAAACTGCAAAACAGAACCATAACGGGGATAGGAGACCCCTAACAAATCTACTTGGAAGCTACAACTCAAGTCAGGGGCCATCCCTTGGACCACTTGGTAACCTTTGTCAGTCTCACGGCTAACTTTGCTAATTGATCAGCACAGTTGTTTCCTTCACGAAGGATATGTGTAAATGAAATTTCCCAATCTCTCTGGATCCTTGCTCTGATCCTGGAAATGATGTGAGGCATCCTTTCATCATTAACTGGCACTTGCACCATGGATAGTGCGGACTGAGAGTCAGATACAAGCACAACTCGTCTCCAACCTTGATGCCAAACAAACTGCAGATCTTTTAGGATAGCCCATTGCTCCGCCTCAGAAATTTTAGTGACCCCAATACTGTAGCAAAATCCTCCCTTCCATTGACCCTGGAGGTCTTTGACTAGGCCACCACATCCAGCTAAATTGTCGGCCGCTCTAATTGCAGCATCTACATTTATCTTAATCTAGTTTTAAAGAGAAGGGATCCATTTCACAAGGAAATTTGTGTGTGTGCATGGGGATAAACTGGACTTGATAGCTTCGAAAGGTTCCTTCACCATGCAATGCTAATACTCTACCATTTGATAATTGTGCAAAAGGTAATATTGTAACCATTTAGGAGCAATTCTCTGTCTTCAACCTTGAGGACAAGGCTGTTAAGAGTAGGGGAGGTATTGATAGGCCCGGGGTTAATAATGAAATATGAGTGCCACATCAGCAATGCAGTTGGAATAGACAGCTAGGCAGTTATTCTGGAACGTGCTAAGAGGGTGCCAGCTGGAAGCAAAAATAAGAGGACTGAGGCAGGAAGGAGGGAGTGTCGTGCATCTTGTTACGTTGCTAGAGAACGAAGGACAAGTCAAAGCTAGAGCTCGAGGAGCTAATTACTGATAGAGGGTTCTCAGCTAGCTAAGGGGATTCTTCCCTGTGTTTTCTAAGTTGTATTTGAGTGTCCACCCTCTGTATAGATCTTTATCCTAAAAGAATTACTTGTTTTACGTCCACCTGAGAGTTTAGTTCCTGGCAGTAATCGACAACTAAGTTGGACCAAAAAAGGAAATATAAATTAATTCAATCTTTGGACAACATCCCAAGAGGTGTGGAATTTTGAACACGAAGTAATTCGAGGCTAGATTATCTTAATGAGCAGCCAAGTCTAATACTTTTTTTGATCTCACTAGTAATTCTGTTAAAAAAAGAAAAAGTTCTGTCAAACTATTATAAGATCTTCAATGTTATATGCAATGGGTGTCTGACAATAAGGTGTAAACAAGAGTAAAAAATAAGAGTAATAGATATAATAATGTTAAGGAGAATATATGAACATAAAAGGTAAAATAAGATTATAAATAAATACATTTGAAAGAAAATTAGTGTATTATTTATCAAAGAGAAATTGACAAAAACTGATGAAGATTGGTAGAAGATCCAATTAGAAAAATCAATTAAATGAAAAATAGTCCAATTAAAAAAGTAAAAAAAGACCAAATAAGACATTAGCAAAAACTAAGAATTTCTTCCAAACACAACCTCTAAATCTCTAATTTTTAACCCAATGCAATGGCATCATTTGATTATTTAATTGAGTCCATCTAGTATAACAAAGTTTAGTTTGTTATTGTTATTGCATTATTCCACCTATTTTTGTTCCCAAACTGAACATAAATCTAAATATTAATGCCCATATGATGAAATTATTTGCTAGAACTTACCAAATCCATCGGAGTTCAAGTCCTGTCAAGGATGTAGATGACACACCAAAAAGCCTTATAACGCAAGTCAAAAGTAGTTTGGCTGCCTGTGTGGTGAGATCTGAATAATGCATTGGCTCGGGACTTGTAAAGTTGTAGACTAATAGATCACGCAACAAAATGCTATTTTACTTTGGATTTTAATTTAATGCTATAATCTATGTATTTAACAAACTACACCTATATTTTACATAATCGGTCTCTAACCTGGATAAAGAAAGAATATTATGTTAGGTAATCAACAGTTAATGTAAAACTTTGTTGAATCATTTATAAAACGTGGATCCATGAAGTTATTATACCAATGCTAAGTCATTGCCCAAAAATTATGCATTGTATGGCTCAAGTACAATGTTAAATGAGTTAAAACATTACATCAGTGTTCGGATATAGTGTTAAATAAGTAAAAATTTTTACATCTTTATGAAAGGATGAGGGTAAATAAGTTAGTCTATATGAACAAAATCCACTTTGCCACTTAGAATATTGAAACTTTGATAGGTAAATCTATAGAAAGTGTTGACATTATGATTCAAAAGAGAATTAAAATTATATGTCTTTAAGAAACCAAACAAGTTAGAGAAAAGACTAAAGAATTAACTACTTCAAAATTCAAACTTTGGTACACAGGGAATACCCAAAGAAAGAATAGGATTAGTATTATTGTGGACAAGACTTGGAGTAACAATGTGACAGAGGTAAAAAGGATTAGTGATCGAATTTTATTCCTTAAAATAATAGTTGAATAGGAAACTTTTAGTACCCAGTGCTTATGTACCACAAATAGGGTTGAAAGAACACAAAAAAGTAAAGTTCTAAAAAGATTTGGAAGGGCTAGTTCAAGGATTTTCACAAGAAGAAAAAATTGTCTTAGGTAAAGATTTTAATGGTCATGTTCGAAAAAAGGTAAGGCAATATGCAGAATTTCATAGTAGTTTTGGTAAATGATGAGAGGAAATCGATTATTAACTATTTAGTGACTTGTGACTTTACGAATACTTATTTTAAGAAATAGGAAAAACACCTAATTATTTACAAAAGTGGAGTTTCAAGCTTGCAACTAAATCTCTTTTTGGTAAGAAATTCAGATAAAATGATTTATAAAAATTACAAAGTTATACCATGTGAAAAATTGACCACACAACATATGGTCTTGGTCTTTAATGTGCTTGTGATGAGTCAAGAACAGAGAACTCGACAAGTTATACACCTTGAGCACTAGGTAAGGGCAATTAAAGGGTATAAAATAGTTGATATTTTGAAGAAAGTTAATAAAGGAAAGAGTTTACGAGACACAAGGTGTGTCAACCTTATGTAAGAAGAAATGGCCAATGGTGTTCAAATAGCAACTCAAGTAATTTTGGGCAAACAAAAAAGATTTAACCCTAAAAGTAAAAAATTATGGTGATACAATGATAGCATGCAAGAAAAGAATAAATATAAAAAAAAATGTTTTAAAGCATCAAATATTAATAATAATGCAAAAAATTAAGAGAAGTATCGAACAATTAGAATTAAGATAAATAAAACAATTAGTGTGGTGAGATTTAAAACTTTTGAAGGGTTTTACAAGTTTTAAAAACGAAGAATGGTAAACAGTAAATATACACACTTGCTAAGGGAAAGGAAGAAAGGAAAAATAAGATATTTGATCAAATAAAATATATTAAAGATGAAAAAGAAAAAAACCTTAATAATAAAGAGAAATATCAAAGAAAGATAAAAAAGTTATTGTTATAAGTTTTTTAATGAGAATCAAACAATAAATATAAACATGAAAGTTTAATTATTTAAGAGGAAGATCAAAATTTTACTTTTTATCACAGAATTTAAAAAGTTGAGATGAAGAAAGTACTTAAAAAAAATGAACAACAATAAGGCAACTAGTCATGAAAACATATTTGTTAAAGTTTAAAAGTGTTTGAGAGAAAAAGGTATTTTTTATCTCATAAAGCTATTCAATAAAATATTTAGGTTCAAGAGGATGTTAAATGAATTGAAAAAAAGTACTTTGATACTTATTTATAAGAATAAAGGAGCTATTCAATGTTATGGAAACTTTTGGAGTATCAATCTCATAAGTTATACCATAAAACTTTGAAAAATAGTAATTAAGTATAGATTAAGAAAAAAGTCTCATCAGAATAATAATTTAATTTTATGCTAAAAAGATCAACCATATCTTTTACAAAGTTTGACAGAAAGGTACCAAAGTATAGAGAGAGACTTACATCTGATTTTATTAACTTAAAAAAAAGCTTATGATATATTGTTAAAAAAATTCTACAAAAGGCATCAAAAAATAAAAGTGTTCGTATCACTTATATTCAAATTATAAAGGATATATATGATGGTACAACGATAAGTGAGAACTTAAGGATGTGTGGCAAAATACTTTCACAAATAAATCAACTTGTATCAAGGATCTTTTTTAAATCCATACCTTTTTATTTTTTAGTTTTGGATGCATTACTAAACGCTTACAAGATAAAGTTTCAAAATATATATTTTTTGCATATAATTTAGTCCTAGTGTGGAGTCAAGAGAAGACACTAATTCTAAAATGAAGGTTTAGAGAAATGTCTTAGAATTAAAAGATTTTCATTTAAATAAGAGTAAGATAGAGTATATGAAATACAAGTTCAATAAAAAGTCAGCTAATACTAATTTAGAGATAAAAATTAAAAAATACATTATATCACAAATATCAAAATTTCGATATCTTAAATCAATTTAATAAAATGATAAAGACATTGATAGTTATGATACGCAAGATTCAAGCTAGGTTGTTAAAATCAAGAAGTGCCTTGAGAGTTATTTGTGATTGCAAAATATCTAATAAGTTTAAAAAAAAATTTACCTAACTACTATAAAATCAACTATGTTCTATGACAAGAAATATTAGGCTTTAGAAAACCAACAAGAACAAAAAAGAGGAAATAAATGAGAATGTTAAAATGAATAAATAAACATACAAGAAAGAAGAAAATTTATAATAATTATATTAAAAAAAATTAGTATTACACTTATTATGAAAAAATTGATGACAACTCAATTACAATAATTTAGACATGTACAAAAAATTACTAAAAGTTCTCGTAAAAAAAGTTCACTAAATTTTTAATCCAATAAAAATAAAAAAAATTCAAAAAAATACTTAAAAATATTATTAAAAAAATATTTAGATAAATAATATTTTTACAACCTTAGTTTCTAATAGAATTTAATAATATTATTTAATTCATATAACTAACTTTATTTAGTAAAACATAACCATGTGTTAATTATTCTTGTTATGCATTTAACAATATTTACAATATTCTACTGTAAATCAGTAATCTATTTACATTTAGTCATGTATCAAAACAAGATATGCAAATTTCCAAAAAACCATTAGATGAAATTTTAAAAAAATACCATGATTCAGTATATTTCATTAAATATATGTATATATGTATATTGTAATCGTTTCATTCGCAAGGAGTTGTATGAGGTAAAAATTTCATGTACAGCTCTGTAGAAGAGATGGAATTGAGAAACAACCATCAATTATAACCCCAAAAGAACCAGATTCCATAAACAACATAGAGGAAGAATGAAAGAAATATCCTATTGAGGTAATCATATTTGCTTGGGTGGATATGCTCTTCAAGCACCTGTATACGCATGGATCACATGTAGACAAATAGAAGTAGGGCAGCGGGCACTGTCATGAAATGCCCGCCGCAATGGAAAAATATTGCCATGCATATTTCCAAACAAACCAGTTACAGTAAGACCTACAGAAACTCGTATGGGTTTGGGATAAGGATCTCCCGAATATCGGGTAGCTGTCCCTAAGCAACAATTCAATACCCACCTCGTTCATGAAGGCCTTGTGAAATACATAGCACCATCAATGCATAACTAACACATCCTTATCCCTTACTCATGCCTCTTCACATATGAAAACTTTGCCACCTAAGGGCAAAATGACCTACATCTGTCACATAGTTGTCAGCAATATGGTTCATAGCAAGCGGTCAAGTTCTAGGTAGAGAACATATAATAGCTTTCATATCCATTTACCCATCAATAAACAAGAGGGTGGTTTAGCTTCCATAACCAAGCAGAAAACATTAGTTAAGAGTCATATGAATGGAGCTACACGCGTGGAACACTACCAACTCAGCTAGACCTGCAAAACCAAAAAAACAAACAACTAATGCTTTGATGTTATTGACTTGATCATAAAGTTAAAAATATAAAACTGTTCTTAAATTTACAATTCTCAACTTAAGCTTAGTTATTGGCATGATATCTAAGCCTATGGTGAAGAATTCAATTATTGTCGTACAAAAATTAACTAAGCTTCAATGCAAAATTTGATAGAACTAATACATTTAGTTGACTTGTAGATTGTTCACACTTTAAACCTAAAGAGCTCTTGTGTGAAGAGTGTGTTAAATATATAAAATTATTTATAAATCTTCACTCAATAGTTTAAGTTTTTAGAATAGTTAGTTATTGACATAAAGATGGCTCAATGTGAGGTTATTTTTGGACTCAATTGATCGTTAAATAACAATTACCAGTTTAAAGTGCCTTATTCTGACTCCGAAAAATGTTCACACTTCTACAACTAAATTAGGGTACTCATCAAGTTTAAATAGCAAAGGTCTTGAACTTTAGTCACATAGAATAACTACATTCCAAAGTGCATTTAACTGCATAGTTCCTTAGTTTCTTTATTTTTTTATCACAATCGCCAGAGCACACGTCTGACGGAATTTCAATGACTTATTCCAGCATGAAATCTGTAATTGAACGATACAACAAAACAAAAGAAGAACAACATCAGCATGGGAGTTCAAGCTCTGAAATAAAGGTATTTTATAGTTATCGTATATCAGTTTCTAGATGCAGCTTTGTAGTTAGCACATATATTACATACTTGAGAAATAATCATTATAAACCATTAATACTTAAATGGGAATAATGGAACATTAGATAGGGCATTACTTACATCACTGAAATCCTTACGGCTACTTTCCTTTCCTGGTCTTTCGTTGTCCTGGAAAAGGATGTTCCTATGCAGTACCAAAGACATGATATTTCTCATGTGCCTGCCAAAAAAGATATAAGATCTTTTTGGTTCAGCAGTCCATAAATAAGCTAATCAATCTGAATGACACCCTTTCGAATAGAATAATGTTATCTGTAGGTGGCCAAAGCTTACGCTGTAGCCACATGCAGATAGAAAATTTTTTCAGAAAGAGAAAAGTTAGAGAGAGAATATGAGAGGTTGTGTAGTGTTTGTACTGTTTTAGTTCGTGCAAATACCAGTACCCTTCGAATATTTGAAAAAGGACAAGCTATCCTTTCCCCACAGAGAACAGAGCCCAGGCTTCAGCAAGTCATAACAAATGCTGAGCATAGAATACAACAGGTCATCCTAATCTACGAAAATCTACTTGATCTAGAATTTGGTATCTCGAGCATGTGATAAGACAAAAGAAGCATGGACTTATGTGCTATTAGTATGCAAAGGCAGAGGACACCCAGCCCTTAAAAAAAACCATGTCTTGCCAAAAAGACAGCAGTACATGGTATCAAATAAGCAATTTGTGAAAGAAAATAGGAATGGAGATGAAAAGAAAAGGGATATGCACCTTTTCCTGAATTGACTTCCTCTTTCATCTCAAAAGAAAATCCACAGAAAAACACGAATTTAGGAAGTGCAACATTAATGATTTTTTTCTATGAAATTCCCTCTCTTGCTGGTTACACAAACACCAGCAACTTGTCCTGAATTTGACTCTAAATTGCATTTTCCTTCCAATCAACTGAATGAGCATTACTTTTCTTAAGAAAATGCATCAGTTTTTCTCAAGACATGTTTAAGATTTAGTTCACAAAAATCAAGCTGCAGTAACAACGGATATCTACTGTCTGCCATTAAGGTCCAACTCCTACAGTTAAGATGCTCGGTATGATATGATAGGATATATCATAGGTGCAGTGGGATATATCATAGCCGCAGAACACTGCACCAGCTGAGTGATTTGAAGTTTAGATTTACTTTTGGAATGGTACTCATCAGTCTTGGGTCTCATAACAAAGATGAGCAAAGACAGATATCCGGGATTTTAGGAAGGCAAAAGACAACTGATAGGATTGGGGAAATGGGGGACTAAGTGCAAGGGAATAAGAGTAGGTCCAATACTGATCTGATGTCAGGCAGAAGAAGTGTAGGCCCCAAGAGGGGCGTGGACAATGTGTTAGTGAGGGGAATTCTATTATATACTAAGTGGAGGTGCAAGAGTGGGATATCTTTCGTCTTGGGAAATTTGGGTTAGAAGCATTGCCCTTGTAGAGGAAATCCTCCTCTGGTGTGGTTACTGTTATATCGTTTTTTTCACCCTTTCATGACCGATTCCTGTGAGCCTCATCTCAATGAACTTTGGGTCTCCACCCCTTATTATCCTAGTTGCATGAGTTCATTGAGAAAGTCCTCTCACTGCATCGAAATCCTTGAACTGAAGATGACCAAGAATTCTGCAGAAGGAGAAGATGGGCAAAAACAATGATTTGAGCAAGTTGGGGCACAAGAAGACCCATGGTCTGAGGGCTTGCGCCCTCTAGTGGACACAATGGACTTGAGCCCATTAAAGGGGATGGGGGCCCCTATTTGGATGCTTTGGTGAGTCCGGTACTCTTAAGTAATTCCAAGACCCATTCTACTACCCCTAAACTAGTAACGGAAAATAGGGAGGGACAGACACAAAATTAAAAGAGAAAAAAAGTGAAATTCACATAATAAATCATAAAGAGATAGAAAGAAAGTTACGAAAGACAGTAAACAAAAAAGTTAAAGGATCCAAATTCCCCTGAACTGCCACTTTTGCCAACCTCTCCCTTCTCAACCAAATTGATTTCAGTTTCAGCAACGGCCAACGGCCTGAAACATCCTTTTCACTCTCCCTCTGGCGTCTCTATTCTTCATGAATGGAGCCAATACACTACCGAGTCTTCCAAAATCCATACTACTAGTAACTAGTGGAATCTTCACCCTCGGTTTCAATTGTTGCTCCGTGGCATATTTGTCCTTTGTTGTGAACCACCCTGAAAAATCAGTGTCCTCACAAATCAGGGGTTTTATCCTCTTTTCTGCCAACCTAAGCTCTTCCAATGCCGGTTCCTCCTCTAGCTCCCTAGAGGGAATTAAATCGCCTCCTTTACCCTTAGGTGTCTCCATTTGTCTCTGCTGTGCTGGTATTTTCATCGGACCTCCTTCTCAAATTTGGTCATTTGCATTGCTAGCCATGTCTTGACAAGACTCGTGGTTCCTTAATTTTTGCTGAATGCTTCTTCAGCTCTATGCTATACTTCAATACCCCCTTCCTGAGTTCATCTACGGACTTCTCAACCATCTCCACCCTTGAAAACATTCTCATCGATGCCAAATCCAGCAGGTAGGACCAATTTGATAGGATTCAAGAGAAGACAACTCACTGTAGCTGTTTTATTAAGCAAACAGAAGAGGAGAATTCCCCTCAAAGAAGGAGAAATCCCTCAATTACAATATCAGAATGTAGGGAAAAAAATGATAAAACAGTAGCCACAGCAAAGGAAGATTTCCGCCTACCCGAGCAATGCTCCTAACCCAAATTTTCCCAAGAGGAAAGATATCCCACTCTCTTACCTCCACTTAGTATATAACAGAATTCCCCTCACCAACACATTGCCCATGCCCCTTTTTGGGCACCACACTTCTGCTTAACATCAACCCTCCACTTGGCAGGCTGCACATCAGTATTGGGCCTACTCTCATTCCCCTGCACTGAATCCCCCATTTCCCCAAACCTATCAACAACTCAAATTGCTGAATCCTAATTCTATTCTTTCAGTAGCGTCCATGAATGAGAAAACTTCCATTTGGCATTTGCAGGTAGAAAAGACATCCATAACAAGGGTCATCTGAAATACAGAAGCTAGAAATAGACAATGCACAGGTTGCAAAATAATTACATTAAAAGATAGTTTGCTTATCTTGACAAATAGGAACCAAGAATGTCAGAGTATCGGGGATAGTTTATAAATATGATTTGATGAAGCATGAACAACTATTCTTGGGTAGCATTATAAAATGGACCAGCAGGCTAGACAACTTCCACACCTTAGGAAAAGATAAATTGAGGTGAATATGCATATTATGAAGCATTAGAGATGACAGACAGACTATAACGGAGCTATGAAAAATTCATGGAGAGCTATTGCACTGCAAGATTTGAAGAGAGATATTCTATCTTTTATCAGAGAAAAAGAACCAGAAGTTCACACTACAAGTACATGAGCATATTCCATTCTTCAACCTATCACCACAAGCTTAGTAATATTAGGCTTTCAGTCCCATGTCTGCTTAAAGTAGAATCATAACCCGCATTTGTGTATACCCAAGTATACACAATGTACAGAAGGGTTCAGAGTTTCACATCTCCTACTCCAAAATTCCTTTTTTGTTTTGGGGTTTTGAAAACAACCAAAAAAAAAATCAAGAGAAAAGGATCCAGAAATGTAGGACAAGAAGTACTCCTAAAAGTGAAGAAAATAAAAAGATACGAACAAAAATAAGAGTAGATTGGCTAATGAGAGGTCTCCACTCCCACAGTATATCTAATGGAAAAGTTTACTGTGTACCACACACTTGTAAAGAGGATCCATTGAATTGCCACAGAAACATTAAAATCTTCCCCCTTCCAACTTGTTATAGAAACAAACAGAAAGGAAATATTCAAGGATTTCTATAGGCTCCGAAACCAAAGATGACAAGCAAACTCACAATGTAAGAAAGTACTGTTGCCAGATTCAGAACTATAGCATGGAAGAGCTAAGCTCTGCCATTGCACAAATATAAGATCAGGTGCATTAATCTTGTAAAGCACTGATGTCCAGACATGAGCCTTGAAAGTTCCCGGAGGGTTTTTTTTCTTTTTTTTTGGGGGCAGGGGGGGTGTTGAAAACACAAGATCCACCAAATTTTCTGTGGCTATAAACTGAATCAGGTACTGAGAATATGTTAACAAGAAAAGGAACTGGAAATTCCCATGATAAAATCCTCATATCTAGATTGCCATGGAAGGTTGCGAGCAGCAAGATCAAATCATGGGCCTCCCAATTATTAAGGTTCTTGAAGAAGAGATATTTCCAGGAAAGATTGAACCATGGAAACCTTGGCATGTGAACAACCATGAGATTAGGGCAATATGTAAAGTGAAGAGATGATAAAGACAAAGAAATAGGTCCAAGAAGGATGCCTTTCCCAATTCCTATTCATGAATATTCTCAAACCCTTATTCAGTATACAAAAGTCACTCAGCAACATAAGCAAAGGACACAAAGAGAGGTACACTTAAGAGATGAATGTTTAGGAATTTGCAAGAGCATCGTTTATTCTAGTTTTGGCATCCCTCCCATCGCACTCATTCCGATAAAGACATACTTCACTCTCTGCCAAAGGAAGTGTGATCTTGAGGGATGAAGCGATAGAAATCCAGCCAACTCAGGTTTGCAGGGTTATGCATTGTTATCAGCCACCAAAAATCCTAATACAAAGTCACGCTTAGGCCTGCGGCCAACAGCCCAACTCACTAGCTGGTCCATACCTTTTCTCTCAATCCTTGACCTCGGCAAATCTCATAATTTTCTCAAACAAGAATCCTAGACAAAGAGAAAACATATCAGAATGCAAGAAAAGCATGCTCAAAGAGTCCTGACATCCTAAGGAGATGCACTGCTACCTATAAAGTCCGTTAGTTATCTCACAGTATTATAGAGAATTGGTACAAAACTTACCAGCTAAAGCTACCTTTAATTAAAAGAGTATCCACTCTAAAATAGCAAATCAAGCCATAGTAGCCAAAATCTATAAAAATTCCATTATCAATACTTGTTAAACCACTCTTAGCCAATTTAATGCACAAGCCAAACACAATCCTGAACACTTGGAGCCATGGTAAGATTCATTATATTATTTGTACCCTGAAAAGGAGGGGGGAAGTAAGGAGTAGAGAATCATCCCCAATCTGCAATTCAAAACCTAGCAACAAACCTCCTAGCAGACCCCATCTTGGAACTTCTCAAAAGGTTCAAACCCAACGCTGTCTAATGTCAACAATAAAAGAGACAAAAAATTCTTATTTAACCCTACAAGGCTTTGGCTCGCTGTTGAGAAAAAATTCAAATTGTAATGACCAATAGGCACCCTGTAATCCAATTCCTGCATCAATCCCTAAAATCATTTTGCCAAAGAATACCATCTCACACACGATAAACAATCCTAGAGGTCTTATCAATCAATCAAATATCTTATTTATAAAATAGAAAATCATGTTAGGAGCATATTTGCTGCAAACAAATGCCCAGGACCCCAATACAACAAATGCAACCACAAAAAAAAAAAAAGCTTCAATTAGATAGTAATATATGGTGCCTTATTCATATGTCTTCAAATTTCCACCATGTTGCATCATTTGAAGTTGCTTATTATAATTACATGAGTTCTGTTGCTTAATGTTAAATACTATGGGAGATCCGCAGAAGCATTTATATCTAGTGCTTACTTTTCCTTTAATATCTAAATGGACCATATTTTGCTTTTCATTTTCTAGTTTTGGCAAAGGGAGGCAGCAATGTTAAGGCAACAATTACAAAGTTTGCAAGAAAGCCACCGGTACTGCCTTTTCTCTATGACATATTACATACACATTTTTATTAAAGATAGTTTAGAAGTAGTGATTTAAAAATTTATAAAAAAAAAGAACTTTACTAGAAATGCAAGCTCTGGCAGATTTCATGATGAAAAATCCTTTGAAGCCAAGTTGCCAATTCGACATAATCGATAATAAAACATACATCATCATAAAGCACAAATATATATTTTTATCTGAAAGAAAAAGATAGAAGTATACAAGCCAAGGAATGATTTCAAAGTAGTTCTTATTAACAAAAAAGGAACTTCTGTTGGACAGAACGGAAAGAGGTACAAAGTCAGTGGACAAACAAATCTATGAGAGAACAATTCTTTAGACTAAGTTGCCCTTATATCATTACAAAGCTCCTAAGCTAGCTTTTGATACTGCTTTTATATGCCTTCATGTCCTAAAGACAGTTGACCAAGTGGCTTAAATTATAAACTGTGCCACTCTAAGAGTCATAAACTAAATTTCACCATAGAGTTGCGTAACCTGTCTGTGAGAAACACCTAGTGCACTTTTGCTTGAGGGGATGAGGATGTGTTAAGTTCTAAACTTCCCAACTTTAAAAGTTAAGAAGAAAATTATCAACGATTATGGTTCTAATTTTTGTCAAGAAACCAATCATTCAAAAAGTTTATGCTGTTAAGTGCATGCCCATGAATACACTTTATCTCTAACATGTTCTCTCACACAAAAGCCTTTTAAGCTTAAAGTGTGGACAAAGCAAAGGCCCATAAAATCTTGTGCTAAAATTTAATTTAATTACAAAGAATAGGGGAGTCAAGGATTGAACTTCTAATCGTTTAGTCATAAAAGCTTTCATACTATGTCAAGTAACTAGTCATCTTAAAAGTTTGAATTGTTAGGTGTAGGTATCATACATTTTGTTTTCCTCCAACAAAAGTATATAAAAATACATTGTGCACTTTGATTTTATTTATACAATACGAAGGTACATAAAAAATACCAAAAATAATCTCACATATAGAGGCTTATGAGATATATTTTTACACTAAAAAGAAAACAAGTGCTCGTAAAATTACTATTATAGAATATAAAGAGCTTTATTCTTGAAGCATGAATTAAATCTTGTCAAATTAAAAAATTACAAAGGCCAAGTTTTTGCAGGACAAAACGTCACCCCATCTCCAGCCTCGTTGATGAATTCTTAAATATGAAATAGTCAAAATCCAAACATGACTGTCTTTTTGACCTCTCAGGCAAATAATGGGAGAAGAACTTTCAGGTTTGACTGTCAAAGAATTACAGAGTTTGGAAAACCAATTGGAAATTAGTCTTCGGGGTGTCCGCAAGAAAAAGGTTTGGAGTTCCCATCCAAAATGCAGCAATAAAGTTTTGATGCTCAAGATACTTCAAGAAAGCACATTTTTTTATAGATTCTTTTTATAGCATGACAGTACTGAACATGATTTGACTTACGCAGGACCAAATTTTCATGGATGAAATACAGGAACTAAACCGAAAGGTCAGTCATGAAACTAGAGCAACTGATTTTTACTATTCCTCATTGATTGAATATTTTATTATTTTCTGCAGGGAAACCTCCTACACCAAGAAAATGTGGAACTGTATAAGCAGGTAAACCTAACTCAACAAGAAAACATGGAAAAAAATCATAAAACTAAATATGCAATTTTTAAACCAGCATAACCTTGATATTTGTCTTTTTCTGAACTTTAAAAAAAAAAAATCCCTAACCCAGGTCAATGGAACAAGAGATGGAAATGGAACAAACAGAAACTCTGTTCTCACGAATGGCCTAGGTATAGCAGAGGATTTACAGGTTCCCGTGAATCTCCAGCTTAGCCAGCCACTGCAACAGAACTACAATAAAGCTTCAACTGCGACAAAATTGGGGTATGATCGTTTATCATTTAGCTAGTAACTAATCATTGTGAAATAATAGCTGAAATCTTGATATCAGATTTGTCTGTGATTGCTGCAGCAGATTGCAACTGCATTGATACATCTGCAGGTGTATGTTTCTTGAATGCTATCAAGAAAATGGGCTCAAATTGAAATTTATGCTATTCTATAGTGAGATTTGGCATGTAGGCCACAAACCGTTCAACTCAAAATTTTCAATTTGAAATTACCTGCAAAAGCAATTCTACAATGTGTGTGATAAACAATGAACACCTCTCTTTTGTATAGTTATGACTAAATAAATCAAGAAATTCTCCAAATTGCACAAGTTGTAAATGCATTTCCCTTTTTATGATGCTAAAAAACTATTACTACAGTGAAGTAATACACTCCTTATGTATCAGATTAAAAAAGCAGACGGAAGATATTAATGTGAATGAAATCAAAACATAACTCAACTAATATGCATCCTTGTTTAAACACAATTTACCATCAAATGCAAAAAGAATGGCTGATATCAACCACCAACCATGATGCATAAACAAAGGTATCCTCACCAGCTTGTCATGTAGACATGGATAAACATTCTTTTTCTTACAATGAAAATCACCCAGAGAAACTGACTTGAAAAAAAGAGGAAGAGAAAGAGACACATCGATTTCTGCAACACTTAATGAGATAAGAGGGTTACACAAACACAAGGTACATAAATACGTGCAACTCATTGAATACTTATTATGAAAAATAACTACTTTCACACAAGAGTTGCATTTCAAAACAACCAACTTTTGTAGTCATGGCCAAGCAGTGCCAATACCTTCAATGCAATTTAATATTACAACAACAACAACAACAACAAATAGATCCTTTACCTACTAAGTGAAGTCGACTACATATATTAAACGTCGTCATAGAGTTCAATGCAATTTGATGTTAATAAAACTAAATGAGCAGTGGCAAATTAAGTAAGCCAACTATCCTGTTAGTAGAAGAAACAGAAATATTCTAGTGCAGTGTCCGTAAGCACACTGTAAGTAAATGAACAAATTTGTGTGGTTGCCATGAGCCTATGATGGAAGCCAGGCCTCCACTGCCATATGGAATTCCTACACAATTTTACAGTCTCACCAGTAGCATCATATGAGCAAAATGTTTGTTTAATAAGGTCACTGGATTTGCTATCTCAAATTCTAAAGCTATAAAGTCTTAATAGAAGGTATATGGTGAAAGCAATAAGAATCCATTATCCTAAAAAGAATTAGTCAAGCTGTTAAATGAGCCCAGCTTGAAGATATTGGATAGCTGACCAATAAAAAATGGTGTTTCAATTCGTATGTAAAAGAATCTTAGCTTCATTGAAATAACCTATGTCAATCATATTGATCCGCATTACAATCAGTTCAGGCATGAAGATTAGACCAAAATACTGGATCCATGGTAGAATTATGAGTACCCACCTCTGAGAGCTAAGAACCAAAAATTGTATTTTGTTTGAACTTTAGCACAAAATTGAGGGAAGATTTTGGCAGTTTTCCATTCAACATAGAAGATAAATTGAACATAAAGAACTATAGTTGTACTTTGAAACCAAACTTTATCCTTGTAAATTGTTGTAACATTTCCTTCCTTCTCATAAAATTTCCAAAAGACACCACCAATTATTTAGCAATTGCTTGAATTTAATGAAATATGAATACTATACTACTACCTATATATTCATCACATGTTAGACCACGAATTATTAGTCAATTCTAGGAGACATAGGAGAATAGATGGAAATTAATGTCATAGGTGGCAATTTCTGGTCGGTTATTGTGTATTAGTAACAGTTATGGGTACATATTGTGTTGGAATATATCTGTTGTGTATTAGGCTAAGGGGGATTGGGACAGGTTTGTAAGGGAGGTTTTTGGTCCTCAAAACCAGAGAGGACTACTCTGATTTCGGGGGCTATCCATACTACATAGATTGTATGTTTATGTATAATTATGTGCTACTGTGTGATCCTACCAATGTAGTGTTGTTGTAAACAGAGATATTTACTATTTCAATAAAAGGTTTCAAGTAAATTGCTATCTGAGCAAAAGATCCTAGGGATAGGATGGGCAATTTGGATGGCAGTGTCATAGGCTTGAGAGATTTTTTAACAGAAATGAAGGATGCCATGCTTGCAAGGTGTGCCCATTCCAAAGGAGAAAGCATTTTCTCAACTTTCACCTTGAGGACAAGGTGAAACTTATGGGAGAGGTATTGTTAGACCACCAACTATGAAAGTCTATTCTAGGAGACATAAGAAATAGATGGAAACTAATGTAATAGGTGGCACTTTCCGGTCAGTTCTTGTGTATTAGTAGCGGTTATAGATAGTTATTGTGTAGTGTGAAGAGTGATTTTGGAGAGGAAAAACTTGAAAGGCTAGTTTCTCTCGATGGTATTTATAATCAAATTGTACAAATTACAATGCTACAATTAAGGCCTAATTAATGAACTAATTACATAGCTAATTGCTTGGAGACTAATTACAATACTAAAAACACATGACTAAATTACATAAGTCAACACTCCCTTTCAAGTTAGAGCATATAGGTTGTATGCACCAAGCTTATTACAAATAAAACAAATTCGAAGACCTTGAAAAGACTTGGTGAACATCTTGACTGAGTAAACAAAACTAGTAGTATTATAACTAGATAGAATCTTCTCTCTAATAAAGTGACAATTAACCTTGATGTGTTAGATCCTCTCGTAAAAGACTAGATTAGAGACATGTAAAACTACTTGATTATCACTAATTAACTTATTCTATACCACCTCTCCAAAATTCAATTCTTGAAGTAATTGTTTCAACCATATAAGCATACAGGTTGCTTAGGCCATGGCCTGATTTTCAGCATCTGTACTAGACCTAACAACGACATCCTACTTCTTACTCTTCCATGACACTAAATTTCCTCCAATAAAAACACAGTATCTGAAAGTAGATTGTCTATCAGAAGGAGAACCTGCCTAATCTAGATCAAAATACCTGATTACTAGAGTATGACCCTTACCCTCGTAAAACAATCCCTAGCCTAGAGCTCCCTTAATGTATATAAGGATACGAATGTCAACATCCCAATGGCTGTCACATGGAGATTATAGAAATTGACTACACTAACATTAAAAGAAATGTCTGGTCAAGTGACAGTAAGATAGTTCAACTTCCCAACAAGTCTTCAATACTTTTCAAAATTTGCTAAAGGCTCCCCCTGTCTTGGTAGAAGCTAAACATTTGGGTCCATAGGTGTATCAATAGGTCTTCAATCTAACACGCCAATTTCTTCAAAAATATCTAAGGCATGCTTCTTCCACGAGATGACAATACCACTCTTAGATTAAGCAACCTCAATGCCAAGAAAATACTTGAGTCGGCCCAAATCTTTTGTCTGGAAGTGATTAAAGAGATGTTTCTTTAATTGGAGTATTCCATCCTGATCATTTCCAATAATGACAATATCATTCACATATACAACAAAAAAAAAAAATGCATCTGCCATGAGGTGAATGGCAATAGAAGACTAAATAGTCATCCTTACTACGAATCATACCAAATGCCTAAACAACAGTTGCTCAAACCAAGCACAGGGAGATTATGTTAGCCCATAAAGAAAGCAATGAAGCCAACATACCAAACTAGACTCCCTTGAGCAACAAAACCCAGCAATTGCTCCATGTAAACCTCTTCTTGAAGGTCACCATGAAGAAAGCCATTTTTTATATCCAATTGATATAGAGGCTAATGAGACATAGCAACGATTGAGAGGAACAATCATACAGATGCACTCTTAGCTACAAGAGAGAAAGTGTCTTCGTAGTCTAGGCCAAATACGTGAGTGTAACCTTTGGCAACTAGACGAGCTTTCAGGCAATCAATTTTCCCATCAGGACTGACTTTCACAATGTACACCCATTAACACCCAACAATAGATTTACCTGAAGGCAAGGAAACTAACCCCCAAGTGCCAGCAAAGTGTATAGTAGTCATTTCTTCCAACATCGCTTCTCGCCACCCTAGATCTAAAAAAGTCTCACTAGTAGATTTAGGAATGGAAACAAAAGATAAAGAGGATACAAATACATAATAGGTTGAGGTCAAGTGATGATTACTTAAGAAAGTATAAATGGGATGAGGATTATGAGTACCTTTACTTAGAGCAATAAGAAGAGGATTGACTTCTGGCAGGTCCGAGGTTAGTAAAGATGCTGGAGCAAGAAGTTAGTCATGAGCACATAAATAATACCTACAGGTGGGTAAGAAGGTAGACAGCATTGGTAGCCCTGAAAAGGGTGTACAAGTGCATAACTGTCTATAAACTTAGGGGACAAAATAGGAGAAGAATGATAAAGCAAAGGAACAATTTTGGAGATAGAAGAAGACTCAAATTTGGAGTGGGAAAAGAAAGGAGACGTCTCCAAGAAGATAACATCGGCTGCAATGAAGAACCTCTTCTAACAAGGAGAATAACGCCGATAACCTTTCTGAAGACAAGAATATCCCAGGAAAACACATTTGATGGATTTGGTTGACAACTTATCCCTTCTAAGAGTCATGTCATGAACAAAACAAGTACAAACAAAGACACATGGTGGAAGTAAATAAGAACTCTAAGTAGGAAATAAAATGGATTAGGGCGTTTTGTGCTGCAAAACAAAGGAGAGCATCCAGTTAATTAAGTAACAAGAACATCATCAGCCCAAAAATGAAACGAAACATTATGATGAAGTAAAAGAGTGCGAGCAATCTCAATGAAATGACGATTTTTAGCCCTGCAACACTATTTTGTTTAGTTGTGTACACGTAAGAGGACTGATAAAGAATACCTTGAGAAGACATAAAGCTAGTAAAAGGAGAAGAAAAATATTCACAAGCATTATCACCACGCAAGATACAGATGGAAGCATTAAACTAAATTTTTATTTCAGCACAAAAGTCCCTAGAAAAAGAAAATAGCTTAAAATGATTTTTCATTAAGGAAAGCCAAGTGCATAAAGATTAATCATGGATGAAGGTAACAAAGTATTGAAAACCTAATAGAGAAATGGCACTACTTGAACCCCAAACATCAGTATAAACTAATTCAAAGGGAGAAGCAACCCTTTTATTAACATATTTGGGAAACAAAGAACAATATTGTTTACCAAGTTGACATGACTCACACTCATGAAACAACAAATAAGAAAGACATGGGACCATCTAATAAGCCTTGGAAAGGCTAAGATGTCCCAAGTGATAATAAATGACAGTTGGTGACTCAGTTGCAGTGCTCATAGTTGTTATTGCGAATTGTGCACTTATTGCGCTGGGGTCATTGCAACATTGCACATTGCATTGCGAATTGTGCATGGCAATTTGAACAATAATGCAATTCTATAACATATATAAAAATATATTTTTATATATGTCATATAACCCAAAATAACAAATTATAAAAAAATACCTTAAAAAAATGGGACTGGCCATGCATTTGCCTAAACCTACACTAAGGCTGCACGACTGTTATTTTTTAACAGGCCACTATATTTTAAAGTAGATCACAGTAGAGCTTGGTGTATTGGCAATAGAAAAAATAATTGTTTTGATGCCTTATATTTCCACATTGTTTTCAATTTGTGGGTGGGTAACAACCAATTGAATAGAACAAAAACAGAACCAACAGAAGTTGCAAAGGAAAATGCCTAAGTTAAAAACTATGACCAATAGAAACAGACCCAATCGAACAGAACCAGCAGAATAGAAGAACGGAACACAGGCTAGAAGAAGCTTGCTCAAAGCAAAAAGAGCCAGAACAAAACCACAATTCTAGAAGACCAGCACAGAACCAATCGAAGGACGGGGGAGAGCAACTGTGGCTGGCAACTAGAACAGAAACAACCAGAAAAGCTTCCAGCAACCACCATCCAATTGTTCACCAAGAAGGGGTGGACACTTGAGCGGAGAAGGGGCGAACAAGGCACAAAGATCACCAAGAAAGAAAAGGAGACAAGCTTGGGGTCGAAAATAGGGGTATCAAGGGTTAAACAACCCCCAAGTTACCATTCTATACCATTGCGGTGCGCTCACAATGCTGTGCAATTGCTGTCGCAATTTTGCACAATTAATAATCATGGCAGTGCTAGTAACTGGAGATGTTGACATGACAAGATGATAAAGCCCATCCTGTGCCAACCACCTGTCCCTTACCCCAATCTTGCACAAGAATAGAATTATCAACAAAGGTGATAGAATAATTAAGATCACGTGTTAATTTACTAACTAAGACAAGATTGAAAGGACCTTCAAGTACATAAAGGACAGAATCAAGGTTCATGACAGGAAGAGGTTAGGCTTTATCAATGCCATTGGCAAATGTTTTTAGACCATTGGCCATTGTAATAGAAGGTGGGCATGTAGAATTAGAGTTATGTGAGAAAATATTTAAATTACCAGAAATGTGATCAAATGCTCCTAAGTCGAGAACCCAAGGTCTAAGCGAGAAAGACTAAGTAAGGCAAACAACAAAATTACTAGTGTGAGCAACCAAGGCAATTGGAGATGCTAACTACTTAAATACCTAATATCAAAGATACTACTCATAATCATCACCAGCCAAGAGGAGAGATGGAGAGAAAGAGTTATTGGTTTTGGAGTCCAATGTGATCGAAGAATTTGCACTATCCATGTTTTGGATAGAAGGCAGCTCTTAAAACACAAATCTGAGGCAAACGGGACTGAACAAGGCTAAAAGAGGTGTTATAGAGTTGATGGAGGGTTTCATAGGTATGGTGGCAGCACAACAGGAAGTCGTCAGAGCTCTAACGACAACGACCAGTGGTGGGAACACCAAGATCTGGATAGTCTTAGGAAGACAAACCTAACAATGGTGGCGGTGTCACAATCAGAACACTGGAGAGAGAGAGAGAGATCAACGCGAAAAAGCCAAAAAGGGGTGGTTTTCCGGCGATAGCAAGTGGTGGTGCTACCAGCAATGAAACTCCAGGAATTGGCCAGCGGTGAGGTCCCGAACACGGTGATGGGATTGGTTTCTGGAAGAGACACTGGGAGGGGGCAACCGAACACGGCAGCTGCAGTTTAGAGAGAGAAAGTGTTCTTCTCATTGGGAGAAGATAGAGAAAATAAGTTTTTCCTCGACCTGGCTCTAATACCATGTGATTTTGGAAAGGAAAAACTTGAGACTAGTCTCTCTCTTATGGCATTTATAATCAAATTGTAAATATTACAATGCTACAATTAAGGCTTAATTAACGGACTAATTACATGACTAATTGCTGGGAGACTAATTACAACGTTATAAACACATGACTATATTACATAAGCAAACATCTAGTAATAAATCTATTGCATATTTGGCTAAATAAATAGGATTAGGACAAGTTTGTAAGGGACGTCTCTGATCCTCGAAATTAGAGAGGACTACTCTGATTTTAAGGGTTGTCCACACTGAACAAATTGTGAGTTCTATGTATAATTTTGTGTTAGTTTGTGATCTTATCAGTGTAGTGTTGTTGTTAACAGTGATACCTATTTCAATAAGAGGTTTCTATTATTATACGTGTGAATAATGCAAAACTTCCAAATATTTATTAAAAGACAATGATACTAGAAGACTATTGAATTTTCAAAAACTTGCACCCAAAATGTATAAGGGGGCACTAGCAAAAGTCTCAAAATAAATATAAGTGGTTTAAACTTACCCAGAATTAAAATTAGCAAAATAGGGAAGGTGTTACCAATTTAACCGCCGCCTCTCTCCCTTCCCTCTTTGACCTTCTTCAAAAAGAAGGTTATATGGACGCAAAGCTAAGTCACTCAAGTGTCAAATGAAAAGTCAAGCTAAGGAGCATGCTAGACTGCCTCAGAAAGAGAATGGATGTCCTCACAATCAGCGCTGCTGTGTTGCAAGATTGATGAAGTGAAAACTTCTTTCAGAGAAATTGTCAATTCAATTCAAGATGGAAGTTTTGACGATCATCCAGTAAAATGACAGGGCCTGATAACTATTTCCTATTTTTCCTTTCACAATCTGACCATCATCAGTCCCTATCCTCTGTTTTAATATTGAAATTAATATGATATCCATGCATTAACAATGTGCGTGTATTTCTTACATTCAAAATGATAAGGGCTGTCTATGAAATAAGATATGAGCCAAAGAAACATTTACCTAGACATTCCTGATATTGACAACAATCATGTGAGCAGCCATTTTGACCATGGTCTAGTGTCAACAATCCCGCATTTCATAAATAGAAAGCAATAAATCATATGCAACATATAAGTCAACTGATCTACAAGTACAGGTAATACATTGGCGAGTTTCAACTTTGAACCTTCTTTACTATGATAAAACAACAGTGAATTTATATAATATTCGCTATGTAAATTATTACAAATTAGCCTAGAAATTTCATGAATGCAGCTTGGTCACTAAATGAATGATCAGAACATGCCAAATTCAAGCTTCAAGTTCTAACCTGCATTTAATTAATTTTTTTTAACATTGCCAACACAGAATTAAAGTATATATTTTAATAATTTTTCTAAAAAAGCAACAAATAAACACAAACAAATCAGCCTCTATATACAGACTGTATATACAATAGCATGCCCTTTCCAAATAAAAAGTAGAAAACTACATTTTAATATTTATGGAATTTCATCAACTCTGAAGAAAGGCAACAGGAAATGAAGCAAAAATTCATAAAAAACTAGGATAAAAAAATTCTTTTTACCTCCTCCCCAAATTTGTCAATATTATAAACATGTCTTCTTCAAAGTCAAAGAGTCTAGCAAACCATCCAGTAAATATTCATTCTTTTCCTTAAATCCAATGATTACCCATTGAATAACCCTATGTTTTAACTACCACATAATGCAATAATCATAGTCTTGCATAACATCATCTAACCAAAACATGTGACATGTCAACATCTCATTAGGTTTTTCAGAGTAAGTATTCATCCCAAACATGCAACTTCAAAGGAGAAATCTTAGAGGAAAATTAGCATGCTGGAATACCGCATGCTGTAATATACACATCAGGTAATATGAGCATCTAACATAAAATCTTTCTATCAACTCAATCCTATCACATTCTACTAGCCATAGACCAGAAATGTTACATTGTGAATATTTGCAGAAGTTTCATAGGGAGATTGCACAAATAACCTGCTGATGGCAAATTACAACTTGTCAAAAAAGAATGGCCCCATTAGGAGGCCTATGGCTAAATCTATTGTCTCAATATCAAAGGAAAATCCCTGCTATCAGAATTAGCATTTACGATAGCTCATAAGACTCCCCTTTTAAAAAAATATTAATTGAACCATAGGCAAAAATAATCTTAATTCTAGGCAGCTGTTATGGTTCAATTATACCAATGGGCAGTTTTACTTAGTATTGACCCTTTATGATACTTATTTATTGCTGATATTTTTCACTTTGATGAGATGGCCTGTTGAAATTGTTCTTCATCACATTTCACAATTCTAAAATGCACCATTTTTCCTTCACAAAACACTGAGTTTGCCCTATCCATCAACCATAAATTTTCCTTCAAAACATCTCTGCGCATATAGTGATTATTGCTAGTTTGTTACTCACCAAAATTCTCCTGCAACGTGTTATCATAACTAGCCATCATTTGCTAACCAGCAAACATTTATAGCCAAACTAATACATGGTTTGCAACCCTAAAACACTACTACACTATAAATTTTCCTTCAAAACATCTCTATAAATATATTGGCCATTGCTAGTTTGCTACCAGCTAAAAATCTCCTGTAATATTTTATCAAAATCAGCCATTGCTTGCGTTAAATCTGCAAACATCCATAACCAAATTAATCTACATCATTCAGACCTTTTCTCCCACCTGGGTTTAAAACCCTAAAACCCTGCATACTATAGGAAAAATTTACTAAATTACCTCCATTTTGACGTTGCTTTTTACTCACTACCATGTGGTAAGTATTTCTTTTTTTCCAATTTAGATATGCATATGATAACCAGAAGAATTTTTTTCCCTTGCCTTTATCGCACCAAATCAAACTACATCCCTCAGTCATTGCAAAAGCCCGGGGCAAATTAAAAAATAGAATTAGCTGAAATTATAGTCACAAAAATGTAAACAATTACCAAAACCACCAAGCACCAAAGTCTGTAACTCAGACTTACATTGAAGATTCATGTGATTTTGCAGCCAATACCTTTCTTGTTTAACACTGGGGCAAGCTTTGATTGAATTTTCTCTCTTGAATCCTATATTGTTTTCTAATCAACATGAACAAGAGATCCAAATTGCCTCTATACGCACGAGGAATTATCTAGCTATGTTCAGTAACAACGGAAATCAATTTCGAAAAAAAGGTAAAATTCTAGAAAGTTGTAATTGGGAATATAAATTATTGAAATAACAATATTGCACTGGGGCACACTGTATAAATATCATTAAATACAACGAAGGCACGAAATAACACCCCTAGATTGTGGAAACAAAAAATGTAAGTGCATATATTTTAAACTGATTTTCCCATATCAGCTCATTTCTCACATGTTCCAAGAAAAGTCCATTGAAAGACTCTAACACTTCACCATTGCCTTTTATTTTCCTCGCAGAAAGAAAAAGTTTTAAATATTTCACTTTAGCGAAGACAGTTACAATCAAGCAATAACACTGAGCTAACCGTTTAAAGAACCACGGTTAAAATCTTTAACTATTCTATACTATATATACACTTTTATGCCTCCATAAATAAAGATCATCATAGTCGAGTAAGATTAAAAGGAGCGTACTCACCAACATAATTCACATCTCAGTGAAAAAAAAAAGAATATGTCAACAAGAGAGAGACTAAAAGTAAGCGCATTCAACAGGGTAAAGTTTATGTTTATTTGAGATAATCAAAGCAGTGAACCGACAAAAGACTGAAGAAAGTACTAAACCCGCAAAGGAATATATAGAATAACGTGGTTAAGTAAACAAAAAGAATCACACTACTAGTTCTTACTTGCCTGAGATCCAAACCCTCATCTCTGTCAAGTGGCCCATTGTTTTCGTGATAAAGTCTATCTCAAAATAACCTAGATGATGTGAATATAGACAGATTAGACTGCAAGTAAATCAGTAAGAAAATAAAGCAATTATGTTATTCGCTAGAAAACATCTAAATGTAGTACGAAGAGATATTTACAATAGTTAGGGCAGTAACGTTTGGTGTTATAAGATTACCAGTTTTCTATGGCTATTTTCCTTTCCTTGTCCCCAGCTTCTCGACTACCATACACATTTAAAAGCTGAAAACTCCTGCACTTCAACAGAAACCACCACAACTGCTTACATGATAGCCAATTCAAGAATACTCATTCTCAACTGTCAAGGCCCTACAACCATGGAAGCTCTACATGGTGAAACAACCAAGCTTCGAGCATGAATGTAGCTCTGAAACAAACTTCACGGAGAGAATCGCAGTTCCGGCGAAAAGCTTGGAATAGAAATACATGGAGGAATCGGAGAAGAAGAAGGAAAGAAGCATGGAAGATTGAACAGGAGATCTGCTTGGGAGGATTCAAAAGATGGAGGCTGTAAATTGTAATCACCAAGAAATAGATAAAAGCAATAGAGAGGGTGGGAAGGAGTTGAGCACATCAAAAAGATCTGGAGCAATTAGGGATTTAAATAAGTAATTGTGGGGGATAGACGGATGGTATCCTCCCCCACCTTAATCTAACTCGTAATTGATTGATTGGTGCTTTTTCAGTTTTTCTTGGCCTACACTGCCTTTGATATTTTAATTTTTTATAACAAATTTCTAGAGTTTCGGATTCTCTTCTGACTGCTTTTGGCGTTCCAAGGGAAGCGCTGCTTCGTCGCAGCACTTATGCATCGTAAGTCGACTCGGCTCGGCTTCATGGTCATGGAATCACAGCCGCTAGCTGACAGACTCATATATTCCAGAATCCAGACCAAACTTATCTTTAATCTTTAATCATAGATATATTTGAGAAATAATTTCAAATTTTTTAATGCAAATAAAAGAATTCGGACAGAAAATAAGATTATTAGTGTGGAAGAATTACAATTACAATTACAATCAACTAATTAAACTTATTTATTTTTAAAATTATAAATAAAAAATATGCTTATTTCAATTATTAATTAATTTTAAATATTTTTATTTTTATTTTACTCGTGAATGAAATAAAGAGAAATCCCCATGTAACAAATAAAAAGTGAGGGTGAGAAACTTAAACTCTGACCTTTGTCTCTTTTCTCATCTATCATATATCATCCTCTCTTACTGCATTTCTTTTTGCAAATCTCATATCAATTTCACAAAAACAAAAGCACCCCCCCCCCCTCTTCTTTCTTCTTCAATCTAGGGATAAAAAAAAAAAAAGAAGTGGGGAGAAGAATCAAACAAAATATACATATTTTGTTTTTAAAATTAATAAAATGATTTATATATTTATGTGTAAATTTAAATTATTTCTTGCAATGATCTCTTTCTTATTTTAAAGATTGTGAATTATGAAAATTGTGGTCTTGTGATTGTATATTATTTAGTAAAGGAATAATGCTGTTTTATATATTTTATTAAAAGAATTTAAGAAAGAAAAATTGATATTTTAGTTTATTATTAATTTTATATTAATTTAAAATAAAATAAAATAATTTTTTTAATTTTATATAAATTTATATTTATTTGTAATTATTAAAATAAGTAAACTTGACAAACTAACATAAATTATAATATTTCTTTTTATTTTTGAGACATTTGCGAAAATAAATATTGGATGGAGAAAGCTCAACGTGAACTCCGCGCCGTGTGAGCATTGAAGCTGACAGTCAATAAGGCAAACCGGGCAGATCGATGAAACGATTCAATTTCAAAAACCGTTGTGATGCCAAAATTGCCCTTTTCATTGTTTAAGACAAAATTTAATAGAAAGAAATCTCAGAGGCTAACAGCAGCCCGTTGATAGGTCTAGACAAAAAATCGGTTAAATCGATTTAACCTAATTTAAATTGTAAAAAAATAAGTGTTAGTTTGGGTTGAATGAAGATAAAGTGTATATTTTTAATTTTTGATAGCTTAAATAAGTTGGAGTTAGATTTGAATTTCTTAAAATTTGAATTGTTGAGATAATTTAAATATATATGTATATATATTATATAAAATCTTAAATAATATCATTTTTTATTATAATTTAAATAATCTTTACTTGTATATTGAAATTAATTTATATTTTTATGAAGTCATTTTAATAATTTATTTAAAAATTTTAACATACTTATTATGAGATTATCAAAAATAAATTTTTTTATTTTATTAGAGAAAATATATTAATTTATATTTTATTTATAATTAATATCTTTTTTAAATATTTTTATATTATATTAAAATTATGATTATAGATTATTTAATTTATTAATAAATATTTTAATATAATAAATATTTAAATTTTCATTTTAATTAATTAGTTCAGTTGTCATAGAATTTAGGTTAAACATTTTCTTCTAATAACAAATTTCAATTTATCATAATCTGAGTAACCGTATCTAAATAAAATTGAACTATTTGAATCGTTGATTTAAAAATTACTTAATCAGGATTAAACCAATTTAACTAAGAATCTGTTTTAAACAGATTAAAATACTTTTTCTTTAAAATCACTCATCTCATCCAATACCCACCACCACCCGTTGAGGCTCCAGCCTCGAGAGCATAACGAGAAAGTTCTATATAAAATTAAAAAGAACAGAGAACAGGTATCGCCCATAAGAAAAGCTAAACCATCTGCTGCAGGGACACCTGTCGACCAACTAGGCGCGGCCGCGTGGCCAACTACGCTTTCATTATTCTTATATTTTTAATTGAAATAAGCAGAAGAAATTGCCTTTTTTTTCTGAAATCCGGAGAAGATATTTTCTGCGGTCGGTGTGTAAACAATGAAGGCCGTACCGTACTACTTATACTTTGGTCAGATCTCCTTATAATTAATCAGCGAAATCTTTATCAAATCTCAATTCCATGTTCCAAGCATACCAGCAATTTCGTCCCTTATTATCCTTTCTAAGCCCTTTTCTTTTTGCTCTTCATTTTACTATGTTTAAGTACTGGTAGGAAAATTCACAAAAAAAAATACTAGTAGGAAACATTAATTCTTATTAAAAACTTTAATATATATGATAATCATTTCTGTTATAAACCTTGAAATTAAATAACAAATTTTAAATTTTAAAAATATAAATTCATTAAAAATAAAATATGTATATAAGTAGTTGTCCATATAGTTATTTAAATGAACAATTCTTTTCTCCAATTATATATATATATATATATATATATATATGTTCAGATATCAAATCTAAATAGTGAATAAAAGGACTGTTAACTAAGTTATATGAAAGTAATAACCTTAATTTTAAATTAAAAAATATTAAATTTACATTTTTTTTGTTACATTTAGATTATATTTCAAGAAATTGAGAGATATGTAACAAGAAATTAAAAAAAATTAATTTATCCACAATAATGAAGAAATAAAAACATGAGTCTAACATTGTAAAACCAGCATTGCTCTTTAAATTATACATGTGTGCATACATAATTATAAATATGTAACAATAAATTCAATATCACTATGAATAAACATTTAAAAAATCATATTATGATATTAGAGTAGTTGATGATATATTTATAAACTATAAACATTAACAATATTACAATAATATGAAATTTAATAAATTTTATTAAATTTTCTCTTAAAATAATTTAAACTATTAAATTTATTAAATTTTAAAAACTAAATTATAAAATCGGACAAACCAATATTTGTAATCCTATTTGTAAGAATTTAGTAACTCAATTATTTTGTATGGCTACATTTTGTTTTTCTGTTGAGTAAACTTATGTAATTCCCAATTCACAACATTTTTTTGTTTTGCTAATACATTAATGTGAACTTAAAATTAGCGTCAATAATGATACTACCTCAAAGGGTTGGTTCAACAACATATGACTAGTTAAAGCTTGGGTTCAACAACACATAATTAACTTATACATGCTTTGTCAGTTTTTATTTTCCTCTACTTATTTATATTATTTTGAGCAAATATGAGTACACTTACACTTAGGAAAACAGGATTATGTTCTTCATCAAATAGATGCTAGAAGTAATTGGTTAATTATGAGTACATAATTTTATTTTTTTTTTAGTTTTTGTAAAAGAAAAGGGGCAAAGTCCCCTAGAAAGCAAGAAGAAACTACACAAGACTAATTCACCTAAGCTTACCAGTGCCAGAAAAATCACCAAAAAAGAAGAGGCTAAGAAACAATTGCGTGAAAATCTAAATACCATCACCAGCATGGGTTGCAAAGTTCGCAAGTCAGTTCACACAGATATTTTCTTTTAGGTAAGTATGCTTGAAATGAATGATTCAATTTTGTCTAAACCATACTCGAATTTGAGCCACTAAATAAGGCTCTCGAGCAACATTATTACCATAAGTAAACATAAAGATTATTAAAGCTAAGTTACATTCAACTTCAAGCTTCCTAAATCACACCTAACCCATTTTATCAAAAAATCAAAATAGGAATCACATTAAAAAAAACAGTAGGTTATTGCTTTTTTATAATGATAAAAGTTTAGGGTGAGAGGATATTCTTTCATTTTAAAATCAAAATAAACTATTATTTTCAGTGATAATTTATAATAAATTTATAAATTGCTTAGTAACGAAATATTTTTAAAATTAAATTCAAATCATATAATTATCATTAATAAAAAGTTAACTAGATGAACTGAACCTTGTTAGCTCGATTATTCGCTAAGTGAGAGTAGAGCAAGGGATGACACTAAAATGTTCACATCTCAGCATAACAAATTATAGTAGAAGACAGCAAAGATAAAGAAAAAAAATGACATATATTATATTTAACACAGGAAGGAGTCTCTGGATGGCTAAGCCCAATCCTCGTTACGTGGAGTAGTTGCTGTAGACAAGGGTCGTGTGGATTAGTATCTTCTGTCATAAAGGTTAAACATTTTAAGAGTACGAGAGGAAAAAAATTAATTGAGAGAAAAAATAATGAATAAAAAAATTTATTTATTATAATTTAGAAGAAAAAAAAATAATTATTAAAATTAAAAAAATTCTAAATCTAAATCAGATAAATAGGGGTTCTTATCCCTTTATTATCTCATCATTTCTCTGTTATTTATGCGTTAGTTTTTTTTTTTTTTGGGGTTAAGTTATTCTTTAGTTATTTATCCTAGTTATCTTGGGTAATCGGAGCTATTATATATATAGCTGAACGTGCTAGGCGTAGGAGGTATGAGAATTAATAAGATTACCTTGTAGTTGTTCCACCCCGTCTGTGCTGTACCAATATTCACCCGGAAAAAAGGTTATATAATCTTACTTGTTGATGTCGGATAGGCAAGTAATATTATGGTCATATAGCACTTCCGCTTGGCAACTGAAAAAGGTTAATGTTACCTAAGTAGTTGCCATTTAAATATTCCTCTTATTTAAGATTTTTATAAATTTTTATATTTATTTTCACATAATTTTTATTCTATATAATTTAAATTATTAAATTTTATAAATTAAATTATAAAATTAAATTAATCAAACAATTTTTATGCTAAATATGAAAACTATTTTTTTCTTATAATTAATGTATATTATTGTGGGATGTAATCTAATACTCACAATTATTTGAATAATGAATTTTTGATTTACTTAAATGAATGATATTTGTTAATATTTTTAAATTTAAGATTTAAATTTAATATTATATATATAAATAATATTAAAAATATATTAATTTTACACATAATTTACACATATTTTTATATTCTTATTTATCTATTTCTCTTCTCTTAAAAGTTTCTGTCTCATTGAATATGAAAGAGCTTAATTTTTCAAATGTATAAATATTACAACTCCTTAAATACAGTACATATATTATATAAAAATACAGTACATATATTTTAAAATTAATATCGTACCATATGCTTTTCATGAAAACTACGAACTCAGAGTTGTACTTTTCAAGCGTGCGAATAGACGTAACCCCGAGTCCCCGACCACGGTACTAGCTTTTTCAATGCCTCTAGCACAACTTGCCAACTTCTCTTTTCCCTTGCCCGTTAGTGGGCTAAGCGTGTAGGCTTGGCATTTCATAACTTCAGATCATAATTTTATTTTTATAATATTAAAATTTATTAAATTTATAAATTAATTTATAAGATCACAAATATTAACGTTTACCAACCAATTGTAAAAAAAATATTATAAAAAAATAAGTGTGAGAATTGATATTTTCCTTCTACAAACTTCAAACCAAGATTATAAAGTGCAAGGAGAATGAAAGAAGTTATCCAAGTAGGTGGGGGCAACAAAAATTTTATAAATTATTAAATTTATAGTTTTACAATTTAATATGTAAAATTTAATAAATTTAATATTTTAAATTATTTTAAATAAAATTTTTATAAAATTTAATTTATAAAAATAGATTAATTGAATGAGAATATGTTTCTAATTACAAAAGTATATGATATGGTTAGTGCATAATGCTATGTGTTGGTCTCTTGGTTTCTTATTATGCATAAACTCTATCTTTAAGATAAGTGAGTTATAAATAGAGCCAACAAACCTGTGGGTTAAGCTCACCCTACCTCACATAAGGTGCAAGATTGGTTATGCTATACATAACTCGTTTAAAATGTTAGTAAATTGACTTGCTTTACTTTAACTTGTAGGTTAGATGGGTGTGGGGCAAGTTGACATGTGGATTTTTGACTCACAACCTTAAAATTAATAAAATTAAAATTTTTTAATCTTTTACTATTCATCCATTATAAGATTTTTGCTAAAATGATATAATTGGAAGAGTTTTGAATCATCAATGTGCTAATTGTTATCTATTATTGAGTTAATCACTAGACTCAAAATTAGATAATTAAGTTAATTCTATTTTTATGACTGTTATACATACTTGATTTATTAGTTAAGACTTACATAATTTATTGTTATATTATTTATAAAATATTTATAATTTATATTTATAATTATTATTTAAAATATAATAGTTTTATTATTTTAAATTTAAGATTTATATTTATGATTGTTTTTGATAAACTTTATAAGCAATTTTTTTTTAGTTTAGTGAGTTGACCTGCATAACTCGTTAACCTATCATAAGACGAGATAGATTAAAATTTTTTTAACCAGAAAAAATGTTGATCGGCCTACCTTAATTAATAAAAAGCTATCACGATTAAGTCAAGTTAAGGTAGAGCAACCCACATTGACAATACTAGTTATAAATTATACTATATCGTGATATTAATTTTATCTATGTTAATTTATTGAAATCAAGTTATAAAGTTTATTTTTATTCATTATTTAATTTGGACAAGGATAATATATCTTTTGAACAGATTTTTGAGTAAATCACTTAAATTAATTGAGGTGTATAACCAGAAAGATTTATATGAAGAGGTTTGGACACTTGCTTTATTTAAAGATGTATTATTGGCAAATTATAACATGAGATGTTACATAAATTATTGAGTACTATTAAACATAAGATTGTTGATTTATGAATATAGCAATATTTATTATTATTTTTCGTATGTATTAAGTCAACGAATATCTTTAATGATATTAATAATATTTATTATTATTTTTATATATATTAAATAATTTATTATTGTATTAAATACATAAATTATTGGTTTTTTATTTAATTGTTTAAAATATCTTACATTTAATCAAAAGACTAATTTCTTCCAACACTAATGACTTGAAATTTTATCTAAATTTTTCGATCGTGGCTGCAAAGTGACAACGGTATCCCGTTACTATGTGATCAACATCTAAAAGAGCCTATTACTGTATTTTTGGAGGTTAATAACAGGGGATGTATGTGTTTTGGCCCATAATTTTTCTGGGCCATGGAAAGTTTTTGTTCTCAGACTTGGAAAGCTTAATCTGCTCATCTTACAGAACTGGATACGCCGATCGTTTAAGCCGGCGCACCGCCTCACATTGTCTTGGAAAAACCTAAGCTCTTCCTTGGCTGTTTCCTCGCCCCCATTTGACTACCCTGCACCACCTTTCTGGCATTCTACAACTCAAAGGGAGATTGCTTCTCTTAATTACTGATTTTTACCGTTCTCATCCATTGGAGCACCAGTGCTTGATTTTCACACCTTAGTAATTGGTAAACTCAATGGAATTGGTTGCACTTACGAAGCATCCACACGAACAGTTGTGCTCATTTCCACACTTCCACAGAGATGGCGCAAGAACCCCTAGCTTCAAAGGTAGGACCTGGGATAACATTGGGTCTGGATTCAGTTCCGGGAGAGTACACGTGGGCGGCAAAGCTCGCTTAACTGCCCTATATGCTGATAGTGTGATTGAGTGTAGGAAATTGAAGGGATTCCGGAAGCGTCTGGGTAATGGCTTTTTCGCTGTTTCAAAGGTCGAAACTTGTGATTTGAATGGTCAGTTGCACAGTTCTAGGAGAATCCCAAATGGAGTGGAACACTCGTCCAATGGCTTCAATGCTTCTTGGAATTTTAAAGAGTTTCAGAGTAATAACCATCTCCGTCAATTAGTTAGAAATGGGGAATTGGATGAAGGTCTAAAGTTTCTTGAGCATATGACTGACCGTGGCGATATCCCGGATGTTATTGCTTGCACCCGTCTTATTCGTGGGTTTTGCAAGATCGGTCTGACTAAGAAGGCAACTCGAGTCATGGAAGTTTTGGAGGAATCTGGGGCTCTTCCCGATGTAATAACTTACAACGTTTTGATCAGCGGCTATTGCAAATCAGGGGAGATAGATAAGGCGTTGCAGGTGTTGGACCGTATGAGTGTTGCCCCAGATATTGTTACTTATAATACAATTTTGCGGAGCTTGTGTGGTAGTGGGAAGTTGCAGCAAGCAATGGATGTTCTTGACAGGCAATTGCAAAGGGAGTGTTATCCCGATGTAATTACCTACACTATATTGATTGAAGCAACTTGTAAAGAAAGTGGGGTTGGTCAGGCAATGAAGCTGCTGGATGAGATGAGGAGCAAAGGATGCAAACCTGACGTGGTCACTTACAATGTTCTTATCAATGGGATTTGCAAGGAAGGTAGGTTGGATGAAGCAATTAAATTTTTGAATAACATGCCATCTTATGGTTGTCAACCTAATGTAATTACCTATAATACTATTTTGCGTAGTTTGTGTGGCACCGGGAGATGGATGGATGCTGAGAAACTATTATCTGACATGCTTCGAAAGGGCTGTTCCCCAAGTGTTGTAACTTTCAACATATTAATTAATTTCTTGTGTCGTAAAGGCTTACTGGGTAGAGCCCTTGATGTCTTGGAGAAGATGCCCAGACATGGTTGTACTCCTAATTCTCTGAGTTACAATCCATTGCTTCATGGGTTTTGTACGCAAAAAAAGATGGATAAAGCAATTGAGTTCTTAGAAATAATGGTATCTAATGGTTGTTACCCCAATATCGTGACCTACAATACTTTACTAACAGCATTATGCAAAGACGGAAAAGTGGATGTTGCAGTTGAGATACTAAATCAACTAAGTATCAAGGGGTGCTCTCCTGTTTTATTTACTTATAATACAGTTATTGATGGGCTTTCAAAAGTGGGTAAAACAGAACGTGCTGTCCTACTCTTGGAAGAGATGTGTAGCAAGGGTTTTAAACCTGACATTATTGCTTACTCTTCACTAGTTGGAGGACTCAGTCGGGAAGGAAAGGTTGATGAAGCTCTCAAATTTTTCCATGACTTGGAAGGATTAGGTATTAGACCTAATGCTATCACCCACAACTCAATTATGTTGGGGCTTTGTAAGGCTCGGCAAACCAGTCGTGCTATTGACTTTCTGGCTAACATGATATCAAAAGGTTGTCAGCCTTCAGAAGCTACATATACTATTCTTATACAAGGCATTGCTGATGAAGGATTAGCAGAGGAGGCTATGGAGTTGCTAAATGAGTTGTTATCCAGAGGAGTTGTGAAGAAAAGTTCAGCTGAACAGGTAGTGGTCAAAATGTAGGATCAATTTGTGTTAGAGATCTAAAATAAAATTTATTCTTAAGCTTACATTTAATATCTTAAGCTAAAAAATAAGGTTTTCGTATAAGAAGGCATATTAAATATATAAAATAAAAACTATTCTTAGATCTATGCCAATAATTTAAATTTTTAAAATAATTAATTTTTTAATAATTTATATTTTCCTTCCTTTATACAGCGGTCATATTTATGCTGTTAGCTTTTCTTTAGCAATCAATTTGAGTAACTCGTTGATCAAGATTGTGAATTTTAGTAGAGGAGGGGGAGAGGATGGTGAATTACAGAAGTCATTTTTGTTAGATAATTGCAATTTCATTCAAGCATTTAAGTTTTGAATTAAACCTATTACTACTCTGGCTCTGATATGCATTTATATATTGGACTTTTACTTCCGTTATCTACCTTCTCTTGGCTTGCAGTGGAGGCAGGTTGAAAGTTAATCATGTAAGATACTTTTATGATAATGACTTGACTGCAATATGATCTTTTTATTTTTATAATTTTATTTTTATTTAATATTTATGATAAAAATTTTAAATTATTAAATTTATAAATTAAATACTTAATAAATTTAATTACTATTGTATTTATTGTGAACATTATATAAAAATAATTTAAGCGATAATAACTTTTTTTCTTCGACAAATTGTTATATCTGTAGATATAAAGTGAGGCAGCCTCATCTACGAGTGGTCTTTTGTCAGTGTTACAAAACATGTACAAGTCTGACATATTTGGGGACTTCCATGTTTTATAATAGTGAATTGTACGCATGGTTTCATGCATGTCTGTTAAGACATCTGGGTTTCGATGTCTTATTCTTGCTTGTGGACTATTTATGCAACTTCCATGTGGCTGTGGCGCCTTCTTCATGTTCTGTTTGTCCTTTACTGTAGAAGTCTCATATATTCGGCCAATGTCGTGCCTGTTGGGATTGTCCACAACCAATTCAATCAATAAATTCCTCCACTTTTATCTTAAAAGCATTCTATCATTATTTAAGCCTGCATGTTGATTTTATGTAGCGCCTGTCTGGATACTTTTCCATTCATTGTTTAAGTGCGTCTGTAGGCTACACAATAATCATTTGTGAGAAGTATCTCAGAAGATGCTTATTTTATTGTCCATTTTCTTCTATTCAATTTTATTCTTGGATTTTAGGTCTGAGATACTATGAATGGAAGTTTTTGTGGTGAATTTTCTGTGCCTAGATCTGTGCAAATGGAGATAGAAATTCACACAATGAAAAAACTTGGCTCCAGAGTTCTATAGAAATAAACATGCCCTCGGTGTCACTGAGGCACCTGTTTGGTTCCATGGTTTCGACTTTCGAGTATTTGATTACGTAGAACTATTAGTTAGCAGCTTCACAGTTTTTTTATTTTTATAAAAATTAAATTTAAATAATTTAAATAATTAAATTTATTAAATTTTATAAATTAATTTATAAAATTTAATTAATTAAAAAACTTATAATAATTTTATGAACATTTATTTTTACACTTTTATTATATAGGGTACGCCTTTCTGCAGTATGAACAGTCTAATTTGGGAGTAAAAGAGATTTGAATCTTCTATTTCTAAGATTCTATAAATAAGAGGTATAATAACAGAAAAAATTTTAAATTTTAAAAATAAAATTTATAAAATATATATAAATATAAAGTTGAAAAAATATATATAAAAAATAACAAAATTAGAGAATAATAAAACTTGAGAATTCAAATCTAGGGTCAAGGATGTTCATTGATGTCCTTCGTCTGTCTGAATCATGCTGCGGGCGCATAGCTGTTTATTGGCACGGTTAAGTAACCGGGAGCGAGGCTGTCATTCAAATCCTCTGCAATCGTTTCAAAGGGGACTCGATCTGCAATCTACTGATTACACTGATGCCCGCATTGTCATTTTTCACCTATCACTTTTCATTCCAATCATACATGGCCTTAGTTGTTCTCTCTGACAAAATTGAACTTGGCATGTGAACCATTTGATTCCGTACCGAAGAATGCGAGGAAAATCTGCTAGACAAACACTGACCTCCAGGTTGACGCGGTGGGCCTCATGCCTAGCCCATTTATTTCTTATATTTTTATTAGAAATATCTTTAAGGCAATTACAGTTATATTAAGACAATTAATATTAATTGATTGTAATATGAATTTTATTTTAAAAGAGATAAAATTTAAAGCAAATTAAGTATGACATTTATTATTAATTTCAATCGTTGATTTATTTTGTTAAATGATGACCAAGTAAATAATTAAGTAATTTTTATATAATAAATTTTAGAGATTTTGTATAAATGGTTTGTTTCAAACCATCAATGCATGAAATAAAAATCTGTGTTAATGTATATTTTTTTACTCCCTCTCTTTTTCATATTTGAATTCTCAAAAAAATTTCATATAATAAAATTTAAATTATTACATTTATTAATTTTTATAAATTAAATTATAAAACATAATTAATTTAAAGATTTATTTTATAAAATATAAATATTTTAAAAATAACATTGTGATAACAATTTTGGTGGTATTTTCCTTAAGAATGATGGGAATGTTAAAAAGAAAGGTGGAAATTATTAAACCAGCACAACTTGCTAGGCTGTAAGTAGGGCTTCCAAGTCGTTCTTTTTGTGCCATTCTGTGATGGTTTATAATTAAATAAGATATGATAAGTTTTAATTTTTGAAAGTTAAAAAATATATATATGTCTCATATCTTAAATAGGGTTGTGTAGGATAAATCAATTTATAAATTAATATATTTTTATATATAAAAATATAAATTATTTTATTATAATTTATAAAATAAATAAAATAAATTATATTGTTTTACAAGTCAACAAAATATATATCTATGACATAAGTCAAACTCATTTTTAACAATTCTATGATTAAGCATATATTCACCCAAAGGAACAGGAAAGTGACGAATGGTAAATTCACCAATTTAAACTTGTAAAACCGCTAGAGCACTAGCATTAGATAAAGAAGGCAGAACAAAGCTGGATGACCAGGACAATCTAGTGATGCCTGAAAGGACAATGATATGAAAGAGTAGTAAGCATAAACAAGAGCTGGCAACCTGCGGTTCAAAGGATGAACGAACGAGTCAAGTTGTGAAATGGCGGGCCATACTGCTAAGCCACACAGTTCCAAGCAAACCATGGCACACCTGGCTCATACCCAGAAGATAATGGCAAAAAGATAAGTATTCTGTGTACCCACTAGATTATGTGGTACAAGGTCTGTCTCCTACGAATATTCTCTTTGGAAACCTCCAAGAATATTTTAGGCCCACTCCTGCAGATTCAAATAAACAAGTCCCTTTCTTCCTTAAAAAAATATTATGTGTATATAATTTTATATATTTAATATATATAAAAATAAATTAAAAATAATAATATATAAAATTTAAATCTCTAAAAATATATACTTACAGACTTTTTTTTTTTCATTTTTTGTAAAATTGAGATTATACTTTATTAAATAAAATGAAAATTACCGTTGAAACATAAACTGTTCCAATTCATGCTCCACTTTTGGTTAAAATTTGTACCCAGAATATCACAAGGTTCACAGATGCTGAACCACAAGAGTCAAGAAATCTAAAAAATCTCTCAGTTCTTCATTTGAGCCCATTGAAAGATCAAATACTAATAGTTCAACTTGATCATTATTCATATCTACTGTGATTATCAAAATTTCACAAAATTAAATATACTCATTAAATTTTATAATTTTAGTGAACGAGATTTAATAATATTAATAATTTAATATTTTTAAATAAAATATTTATAAAAATAATTTTTTCAATTCCTCTCTAATTTGCATAGAATGATTCAACGCGGAGAAAGTGATTTGTTTCCGATGAGTAATAATCTTTCTATTTTCTGATTTAAAAGCAAACTGTCCTTTGTTCAGGTGGTTCCACTCAGTGAATGACAATGTTACTGTATGCATAATTGCATTCAGAGATTCTCTATCTATACAGACTCAATCCAAGACGACAAATGTATATCTTTGACCCTTACATCATCTCTTTTACTGAATTATTCTTACTTCTCCCTCCTTCAAGCCAATAAAGGTACTCCTTTAGTCCATTTAGATTTCGTAAATTATATTATTCTCTACCACACACTCAAAATCCTACAACAAAATATTAGAAAAAACTGGCGACTGGGAAAGTTCCACAATTTCTTTGATACTGAAGTTTCGTTTCATGAAGCCATGGAGAGAAGTTCATCTCCCAGAAGCACAGCAGACCATGGAGGGTTGCTTTCATGCTGGGGGTGTCTCAAATTCAAGCTTCCGTGGGCAAAACGAAGTGGCACGTACAAACCTGTTGGTGGTTTTAGGTATGACCCTTTAAGCTATGCTCAAAACTTCGATGAAGGTTGGCTGGATGACGACGAAGAATCTTTACGCCGTGGATTCTCTGCAAGATATGCAGCCCCTTCAAGTAAATCGCTTGGGTACAAATAATGATCAGGTTGCGGGTGAGCTAGCTAGTCGTAGTTGTTGTTTTACACAGGAATATTTATGTATATCTGAAGCCTCTCTGCTTCTTGAGGTTAATATAGAAACTTATTAAGTTCTTGTATCAGGAAAAAAAAAAATTCTGTTACGGTGCTTATTGTTAATTCTCAACGTGCTAGGGCTTGTTTCTTGCAGAGACGGAAAAAGCTAGTCTTATAAGACAGGATTATGATGATTTCTTGTGGGTCATTCTCTTTTCTGCCTCAATTCTGGTTAACAAGTTTGTTTTAATTATTTCTGGTTGACATGAGCGACGGATACAGAAGCCAGCGATCCTCATATGCTTTCCTTTTGGCCTTTTGTGGGGGGGGGGGGGGGGGGGGGGGGACGCTAAGCAGATGACTTGCTACTACATAACTTTATAGAACAAATTAATGGTCGATGTTTCAGCTCCCATGAATTCGTTTTGACCATTGATGTGCTCCGACAGCAGCTGATTCGCCGTCCAATTGAAAATTTTGGATGCCAAATTCTCCAACATATGGGTTGTGACTGGTAACTTGTCTTTCTTATTTGTTTATATATTTTTTTAAGATGACTGGTCACACGTCTTTACCAAAACTAAACCGTTAACAACCCACGTCAAACTAAGGAATTTTCCTACACTATCTTGTTTTTTTGTGAAACAAAATATTGGGATTTTTTAATGCATCTCACCTGTCTCATTTTTCTTTTTCTTCCCAAGTTCTTCTACAATTGTGGACCCAGGAAGTCACATAACTAAGATGTCTTCTCCTTAAGTTCCAATTCATGCGTAAACAAAGTTACAGTCAAAGACAGACTAATGGTTGATACTGGGAATCATATGCAGCGGTTATTATTACAAAACTTTGAAGTTTTAATTCATTGGTAAACCAAGTTCATGTGAAAGTCAGATCTGATTATAGATCCTGGGAGTCACTATGCTAAAGATCTACCCTTTAAAGCAGTTGATGCAGTTCCTACTTTGAAGAAACAGGAGATCTAGGCCTTGGTAACATCTTCTTTCGTCTTTTACCAAAGTCTAGACTTGTAATTTGATCTTCAGGTATTTTTTAAAGAATAAAAACCCTCTTGGTTTTGTTATGAGGTTTATTTTCTCAACTATTTTAGATTACTATTTTCTCTCTGAAAAGTCACCTCTGCAGTCCGTTTCGATCAGATGCTTCTAACTCCTTATTCAATTTGAGATGTAAAATGGATTAACGGGACAAAAGGTAACCGAGAAAACCGAATATCTGTTCGGAGATTCCAAACAATCACTAACCGGCAGCTTTCAAACACAGCAATTCACACACGTTAATCCACTTAGCATCACTTACAAGATAAGCATTATTCCCCATTTTCCCCTCCCCAACCTCTAATCAGAAAAGTTCAGCAATACAGATGCTAAATGTAGCAACATAGTGACTTAGATGGGTCAATTAATGCACAGGACACCCATCAACAACTATACCTTTTGCTGTAGGGCACTTGGCCAGTTGACAGTGCTCGCCGTCTGCTCCCCACCAGGATATGCTTTTGTTTTCCATGGTAAGTGCAAAATAGAGAAGAACCCCCATGAAAGCCAATCCAGCGTCTAACGCTGCTGATAGAACATAATTATACCTTTGCCACCACTTCTTATGATATTTAAATACAAAGTAATTAAAGATGAGTCCCACGACAATCCAAGAATTGAAGTTCACTGCGGTAGCTGGTGGCATGCTACCAATTGACCCAAAAAGTACAGGAATGTGAATAAAGGATATCCATTTCTGCTTAGGGAAGGCTTTCCGGAGCAGCCATACAATTAGAGGCCCCACCGCACCTATAAGGAAGAACCAATTGAGTTTTGCATAATTTCCAAGAGAGCCGAAAATTCGTTTAGGACCGACCAAACCCCATACGACGGATGCATCAAAAAAGACTCTGTCACCAGGGCATGTCCAAGGACTGTTTGGAGGCAGTAGTTCATCTTGGCATATATTCTCAATTGTATTTAGCAGCCACCATGCAACGCCAATATTGATGGTTCCAGCTATTACAGTCCCTATGGTCTTTGCAGAGTAGAAAAAGTTGATAATGCAACAAGTTAGATAACTGTACCACATATAATTTGGAGAACAATTTAGTCACAGCTTTTCCGTTTTTTTTTTTTTTTTTGGAAAAGAATAGAAATACACATGATCAGAAGACAAGTGGAGGGAAACTCAAATTAACCATTTAATGTACATTAACCAAGTGGTCATGTTACATTACTAAAATTTAATTGGCCCAAGGCCCAACTAAAATTGATTTTAAGCATAGCTAGCTAATTGAATTCAAATACTATCACATAATTTATGTATATATTAAAAAATTATATTAGTAATGTTACTTGTACACAGGTTGGTTGTATAAAAAATAAAACAAACTCAATTAGGAACAGCCCTCTAATATACAATGTGCACTATTTGTGTAATAAAAAATGTGCAAATGGCATTATTCTTACATAACTGCTCCTAATATACTGAACAGCCATTGGTATTAAATCCGAAATTTCATAAAGAATGCCTATAAATGTTAGAAACCTAGCAATAATTAAACCGGTGATCTTCAGCATGTGATCCTTCAAGCATTCCAATAATAATAAAATCAACAGGCCGGAATCACGTTATGCCTAGGGAAATCCACTGCCTCCAAAGACAAATAAATTCTTCCGTGTGTTTCTTCTCCAGTTAAAGAGATTATTTCCTATCCTATGCCATATGCTCTTAATTTTCGCCTTTAATTTAATCAAAAACGGAGTGTCAAATTAAATTTATATACCTGAACTAGGAACATTGATCGTGGCGGGATCTTCATGTAATGCCCCAGCTTGAAATCACTCAGAAAGGAAACGGCCTGCGCCATACTTATGTACCCGTAAGTTTTAAAGCAGACGTTGGCTATGGGTCTGCCTGGTAAAGTCACACCCATGATATACTCGGTGATGATATTCAAACCTGGAGTCTGGAAATGGGACGAGACAAACAAGAAAAAATGGCGTTGGTCGAAAGAGGGGAAAAAATGATGGTAAACACTTAGCAGAATATCTCTACGATCAAATTGCCATTCTAATATATTTTGGTGCCTTTATTTGTAGTTTTGTACCATTTAGAAGAATACTTTTGGTCTACTTCTAGTAGTAAATAAAAGTTACGATGGATTACCCAACAGAAAAAATTAAGTATCTTAGAAAACAGAAGATAGGTTAGTTGGTAGTTTCTTACCTGATTAGTTGTGGCAGTTATGATGCTGATGGGAAGAGTAAAAGTTATTGCCAGCGCAGCTGCGAAAATGAGTCCCCACCATGGCATTTGGACCTGATCTTTCATGAAAATACAGAGTACAAGTCCTAGTATTAATGAGATCAAAAGCATCAGGAGGAACCACCAGTCAGGTATGTCCTTGTACTTCTTCATCAATCTCGTATGTATGTCTTCCTTTCCAGTAGTACGGGATGCTATGAATTGTCGATATATATCTCTGTAAAATACCATAAATTAGTGTATTAGCCAAAATTCAGCAATACGAAAAATCAAAATCGGCTCGGCCTTTAGCACCTAAAAAAAAATCAGAATCGGTTGCAGCTTTTTCATTAAAGAACATGCAAGACCCACAAATTAAACCAAGCCTTATTAAATTGTCGCAAAAGGTTTTTATATTGTTTGATTTATAAATCCTACAATTTAATTTACAATTTAATTTATGTAAACAATAAGTTTAATTGTATAAATTCTTTTCAAGTAAAGATTTAGTAAAAATTTATAAAAATAGTAAACTCATTGATCAATTACCTCCCGTTGAATATAGCCACATGAGAGATGGTAGAGATTATGGCAGCAAAACCAATGCCATAGGTGAGCGCAAAGAATGTACTCAAGTTTACACGGCCTTGTTTCTCGTAAGCCTGCATATCAATCTCAAACTTGTCGTTGACAATGGCCGTCACATTGTATTTCTGACCTTGGGCGGTGAATAGATGTGAAGAGAATATAGGGAAGTTCCTTGCGTCATAAAGATTCATTCCCCAATATGCTATTGGTATAATCACGTACATCATTGTAACGTAGCCCACAAGGATATTGGCTATTGCAAAGAAGGGGCTAACAAGTGGACTGCCAAGGAATGAAGCTATAGCAGACCAATCGAGGGCAAAGGCACCCAAACCAAGTCCTCTCATGCCTGAACCGATCTGTTGGGCTGTTATGGAATTGGGAAAAACATAGCATACCCACGAAACAGCTGACAAAGTGGGGAAAAGGTAACCAGGGACTATGTACCAGGAGAAACTGCAGACAAGTGCAATCAAAAAGAATTTCCCTCTTGACATGCGGTTGTTGTCTTTTTCATGCAATGTCCTGCACATGTGCGCTGAGAAGTAAGTATGGTGAATTAATCTGTATAGATATAAAATAAAAATTTATTTATGACCTTTACTTAATAAATTAAATTTTTGGGATAATTAATTTTTTTTATAGTATGTTAAAGATATAAAATTAAAATCATTTAAAAACTTTTATCTAATAACTTAAATTTTTCAAATGGTTAATTTTTGACACTGAGTTATACATTTCAGCCGAAGCACATTCAATCTCTCACCAGGAAATCCGTGAGTGTAGCTAGGCTTTACCTCTCACTGTTATTTTCTTTTTCTTTTTCATTTGTATGCGGAAAGGATTGGTTGCAATGATACAGCAGCAAACACAAATGAACATGCCAATGAATCGATTCCCACATAAGATAGAGTAAATTCTATACTGACAGTAATGCAAAATTACGCAAATTACTTCATCTAAATTAGTGTTCCCACTTGAATTTTTTCTCCTAAACTTAGATGAGACCATTCACGTTTTACATATAGAGATTTTGCAGAAGTAAATATTATTCTAGTATAGAAATATTGGTTCAATTGTATTTTTCCACCCTAACTTTTTTTTTTTCATTTTCAGTTGTAGTCTCCGTCCCAAATTATAAAACCAAGCACATTAGTTCTTAGTTTGTTATCATTTATTACACTTTGCACCCATACGTGCTATTCAAACAGTATTTCTAACAAATTGATCGTCATATACAAAATAAATATATTTTCTAGAAGGAAAGTGAAGTATAAGCAATCAGAACTTCATTTTTTTTTTCTTTGATAAGAGTAGAGTTGTTAATTTTGTCCTAGATTAACAGACCACCCCAAAATTGAACTAAAAAATTTAATTGTTAAGTTTAAAAAAATTTGACTTGAAAATTTAAAACTTTTTTTGGTCCAAGAACTCATTAATTTTTTTTATTTTTTTGAATTATTTTGAATTATTTATATCTAACAAATTTGTAAATATATAAATAATTAATATATATCTTAATATGATTTTGTAATATAAAAATTTATACTTTATTAAAAATTAAATAAATAATTCATATTTTTTATACCTACACTGAGCTATATGCCCATTAGATGTATTACATTTAGTATTCACATATTTGATTTGACAACTGAATCATGACAGTTATCAAAGGAAAAAATAAAAATGGGTAATGTACCCCAAAAAATGGGTAAATTGTAAAATTGGAAAGACTGATAGAGTTGTTAGGTTTTCATATATTTTGAGACACATAAATAAATGGAAAAATTTTATTAAGTAATGTTAGGCTTATATTTTTATATTTATATATTGTATACAAATATCTATAGAATATTGACATTAAATGATGTAAAATTTTAAAATTTATAGAATATTAATATTAAATAATAATTTATAAAAAATATGTAAATATTAATTTATGAATCTAACATTAACATTAGTAGATTTTACTAGCAATAGATGCACCTCGGTTAGAACCTCACTAACATTAGTCAATATTATTTGACTGACACGTATGATGATTGATCTATATATCTAAATGCAAACAAAAAAAAAAAAGAATAGATCTGTTTGCTGATAAACTTAAATAGAGGAGAATGGCTGAATGGCAGTGGAGTGTTCTACGTTGAGAAAAAAAAGAGAAGAGAGAGAGAGAGAACGAAAATCGGGCGTATCTACCATGAGTGATCGAACAGAACAGCTTACCGAAACAGGGAGACTTGAACTAGACAGGCAGGCCACCACATGTGCGCCGGATTTACCACGTACTTCCTCAGTATCCCGGCCCATCCATAGCCCAGTACCTGCGCACTCCGCGAGCACATTAACATAAACAGCGTTTCCAATGAAATGAATCTTCCAGTCCCCCCTCCCCCTCTCTTTCTCTTCTCTCTCGAAAACTGTAACCAACTCATGACTCACACAACAATAAGGAAACATACCTGCGTTGTGATGACTAGTATCCAGCTAGCCAAGAAAGTGATCTTCCTATGGTAAAACGCCCTAATAATGTCCACAATGCTGATAGCGTAGGCAGCACCGGATCCTGTATTTGCAAATATGGAAATTAGCACGTGCTCCTTCACGTTGAACGGACCCGGGTTGAGCGAAAACTCTCTCTCTCCGAATCCAATGATCCGAAATTTTCTTGTCGGGAGCACCTTAGCCATGATCCTGCCAATCGGAAGCGTAGCCACTTGAACCGAAATCATTGAAATGACTAGCGGCTCAGTCCTGTAGGCGAAGAAGGTGTTAAGGAACGAGAGGAGGAGGACGGAGAGTATACCCAGGAACCACATCCGAAAGGTCCACACAGGTAGGGTCGGGTCATCTTCGTTGGTGACGGTGAGACGGACCTCCTCGATCGGCGATACGTCGTCGCTGATGTCTTCTGTTACGGAGGAGTTGCCAAGGCGGTCGATTTCGATGGAGGCCATGACGCAAACTCACACACTCGTCTGGCGCGCACAGAGAAGGGAGAGAGTAAGAGAATAGTTTTGAAGGCGTGAGAAGGCAAGAGCGGAACGTTACTCGGAAAGCACGTAGTCGAAGATGTGGTACGGATGCATTCGCCAGCATTGCAAGGCTCATTTCTGTTTTACGTTGCCGTTTGGAATCGAAAATTTCGTCGCGCGAGAGGGAATTAATTAGTGGTTGGGTTTTCTTTCCACTTTAATAGAGTTTTTTTTTAGTAACTAATACACTCTGTTTTTGACCTTTTTTTCATCCTCCATGAATCATAATAAGGAAAAAAAAGGGCCATTCCGTATAAAAGAGGAAATAATTGTAACAACAATTGAAAAGTTTACAAATGACTCATTGACAATTTATGATTCTCATGGTTTAATCTGTAATATTATTAATAAATTTAATAATTTAAGTTTTTTAAGTAAAAATTTTATAAAATTTAATTTATAAAAAATTTTAATTTTAAGTATAAAAGGACGATTTTAATTTGGAAACCAAATATTTACCATGGAAAATATTACTTTTTGGCTACCTTGGTGACCAGATTGTACCATAAAAACCTAATTTCTTTTCGTAATTTTATCGAATATTTGCATACCCATTTCCTTCTCTCTTTCTTTTTTCATAAACAAAATGTTGAAGTTTGCACCCTAGGAATGAAATAATAAGGTAAATAATAAGGTAAAAAGTGAGACAGTATATCCCATCCAAAAAAAACAAGTTAGACAGTATATGTAAAAAAATTGTGCTTCTTACAATTAAAAATAGATAAAAAAATCTGCTTCTTACAATCAAATAAATAAATAATGTACGTACCAAATTAAAGTACCTATAGTTATAATTAAATAAGTACTATATCCACACCAAAATAATATGTACGGCCAACATTCCCAAATAACTACATCTTGATATAACAAGGAAAATGTTGTGTGTACTAGGATATATTCTTCTACACTTATATACAATATTTTTTTTAAAAAAATGAGAATATAATATATATATATATATATATATATATATATATACATATCATTACTCATTCCACAATATCAATAATTAAAGATCTTAAAAATTAAAACCATCAAATCAAGGGTCCACTTATCTTTTCACTAATTATTATGCATAATTAATTTACAAAATTCTACCTTTTAAGGAAGCCAACCATTAATTGTAATTGCTACTACTTTTGCTGTGGATAGAGACTAAAAAAAATGAAAAATGTGTTCAACCTTATATTGAGAAGGATTTAGATTTTTTTATTTTAATAATTTTTTATATATTTATTTTTAGTTTATTTTAAAATATATTTTATAAATTTTACTTTTTTAACTTTTTTCTTTTATAACTTTATATTTATCTTTTTTTCCATTTTTTTATCTTTAAATTTTTCAGAGACAAAAAATCCCGTTCCATACTAAGGCCATAACATTTTACCTCTCATTTGGAATGTTAGCCAGGCGCACTACAACTGGGGCAATTAATAAGCTTGAAACTGGAAGCCATAAACCAAATGTTTTCAATTTCGATCGACTCAAATAATTATTTAATGATCTGGCATACTAAAGGGTTATTCAGGGTTTTCTTGGTGATATGTATGAAGTATTGCCAAGCTATGGTCAAGTAAGGGACTTGGCTACAAAGAAAAGCTTCAAAAAAGTTAGACTAAAGTCTCTCTTTTGTCCTTACTTTTTAAAATTTTTAATTTAATTATTTATAAATTAAATTCACTTTTAACCAGGTTTTCTTATCATTTTGTTGTTAATAATTTTAAATTTTTTATTAACATAACATGTTAAATATTAACATAATATTCACGTGTTAAATATTTTGTTATATCAATATATAACATGATATTTACGTGTTATTCAACTTAACAAAATTTTTATTATGTGGACGCTATATCAGCACTAAATATGATAAATCAACAAAAAAAGTTTAATATCATTAATGGCAACGTAACAGAGAGATATAATTAGAAGTTATTTTAATCTAATCAAATTAAAAACTTTAACGAGACCTTTATCTATGAAAGATCAAAATGAAATTTTAATCAAAAAGTTATGTGCCATCCTCATCTTTATTTATTAATATTATAATAAAATATTATATTATATTAATTATCTTAATATGTGCAAGAACAAATATAATCTACGTGCATATTGCCAATGCCGCCTCTCATTCTCTTAAATTCATAATATTCATATGCCTAAATATTTCTCAATGATCTTTTTTAATTAATTTAATTATTAAATTATTATTATTTATTTTACTTATGATAAATTATATATTTATACATATATATTTATAAATCCAGTATTCATATTTTATATTTTTATAATTTTTTCATATTCTTATATCTGTATCATTATCTTGTATGTATGCTTTATCTCCAAAATAGTTTAACTGATTTGTTATCTGCAGGTGGAGAAAAGTGCTGCACTTTTTAGACCAAAACTAATAGTTGCTGGTGCTAGTGCTTATGCTCGCCTTTATGACTATGCACGAGTCCGCAAGGTATACTGTAACTGACTGCAGCAGTTGTGATCTTACAATGGCTGAGATCCTTAAATATTTGGTGATCAGAAAGATTCTGTGATAATGATGTATTGTCTATGCTCGAGTTTTTACAGGTCTACCATCGGCAAAAGGCAGTTCTGTTGGCTGATATTGCACACATCAGTGGATTGGTTGCTGCAGGTGTTATTCCTTCTCCTTTTGATTACGCAGACGTTGTGACAACTACAACACACAAGTCACTTCGTGGACCACGAGGACCTATGATATTCTTCAGGAAGGGTGTGAAGGAGATTAACAAGCAAGGGCAGGAAGTAAGTTTTATATGCCGAGGTTTCTATTAAAGATATGGGAAAATGGAATTAAAAAATGGAGAATTTTGGTCCTGGAAAGATATCTTCTCAATTTGGTTGCTCAACTTTATATATGTTCAATTGAGTCCTTGAATATTTTAATTTGGTTCGATTTAATTTAGTCATACGTATATAGCGTATACAAAAAGTTTATGAGAAGTGCATTGTAGGACCAAATTAAGATCAATGAAAAGATTGAGGGATTATTTTTTTAATTAAAAATTGAGGGACCAATTTAATAGTATTTTCATAGAAACGTGTGAGTTTTAATCCAGTTGCAGACGTTGTTCACCCAGGTTATTGCTATATTTATTCAACACTTTGTTTTTACTCTGTCTTTCATTATTTCAAAGTTAATTAAGTTGAAAAAATTCTTCGTTGGCTGACTCAATCCTACTGGTGTTGTACGACTATGCAGACAAAATAAATCAGGCTGTTTTTCCTGGACTTCAAGGTGGTCCACACAATCACACGATTGCAGGCTTAGCAGTTGCACTGAAGCAGGTTCTCTAGTTAACTAGCAGAAGGAACACTAGTACCATTGTAGTCTTCTTAGCCAAGATATATTTTTCTATAGACAAAAAATAACCTTTTTGTGCATCTTTACGGATAGATATGCCTGTCATTTGTGGTGTTTTCCCCTTGAATTACTAGGCTCATGTGATTCAGTTCTTTCTTCATTTCTGTAAATGTAGGCTACGACACCAGAGTTCAAGGATTAACATTAGCAAGTTCTAAGAAATTGTTCAAAATTTGCGCTGGTAAGATGAATGTCTCTCTGTATTATATTCACCAATGTTGCATAAAGCTATTGCCATTTGGTGTATCTTTTAACTGTTTGGTGTGATTGATTAAAGTGTTATAGCTGACTCTGTTGTGTTGACTGAACTCCAGAGTTTGTTGGGGAGAGGCTATGTACTTGTATCTGGTGGAGCGGAAAACCATTTAGTGTTGGTGAACTTAAGAAATAAGGTAACCGGGGTGTTTTTTTCCTGTAGCAATTTATTGATCATGGTATTATTTGAAAGAACTACTGACAGAATTAATCTGTTTGGGTATGTTGGAACAGTTGTTGAGATTAAGTGACTAGCCTTCCTATCGTTGTTTTACACTTATATTGAGTATTGAGAATGGCGAATCAGCAATTATTATGGGCAAATCGGCTCTAAAAGTTGAGCTTCTCTGTTGAAATGTTAAGGGGGAACAGGAAACATTGTGACATACAAATTAATGGACTTGGCTATTTGTTTCTTCTAAATAAATATGTGAAGAAAATTATTTTGAAAAGAAAGAATCACTGGAGGATAAGATGTTCTTCCCAAACAGACGACAGAAAACCGAAAGAAAAACACCAGTTGATTGAATATAAAATAAAAGAACTTTCAAAATATCTCGAATATTAAGTAATAATACTGTCTTAAAATGAACAAAACCTGGATGCCTACGTGACGCCTTAACGACTATCTTATCCCCATGTGACTATATTATTAGAAACCTAACATTAGTGTTATGGTGTGATTTCCACCCCAAGCTACTCAAAACTTCTCAAATATCTGAATATCACATATCATTTCCTTCCTTACTTGTGCCTGAACCTCTAAACAAATCAACTGCTTCCTTAGTTTTTGTGCAATGAACTAGATTGTATTCGTTGTGTTGTTTTATCAAAATCAATTTTTTGTCCTTATAATCTGAGTTGTGGTTGGGTGCATCTCCAGTTTTGAGGCCAGTTACTAAGGATAGAAATTTGGTAAGCTTGGATGTCGAAAGATTTTAAAATAATTTATAAGGGTTCATATGTATAATTTGTAGTTCAATAACAACAAAAAGGAATAGCACTTTCTAAGGGCATTCTGTATGATAGGGTATCGACGGCTCGAGGGTTGAGAAGGTGTTGGAATCAGTTCATATAGGAGCCAATAAAAATACTGTTCAGGGTGATGTGTCTGCCATGGCTCCTGGAGGCATCCGGATGGGTACAGTCCCTCTTAGTCTTCCTTTTTCTACTATAACCGGATTTATAATTACATGTTGATAAAGATTATCTCTTGGTGTTTCAGGAACACCTGCTCTCACCTCCATGGGGTTCATTGTGGACGATTTTACCAAAGTAGCCGAATTCTTTGATGCGGCGGTCAAGTTGGCTTTAAAGATTAAGGCTAATACAAAAGGTTTTCTTTACTATACAATCATGTGTTTGAACACATCATGATATGTTTGATTTTGAATGTTTAGCAACGTATGCTGAATTGTCACATGTTTGCTCACTCTTGGCGTTGGTTACTGTAAGTTCAGGTACAAAGTTGAAGGATTTTGTAGCAACTATGCAATCAGACTCGCAGTTTCAATCTGAGATTTCTAGTCTCCGACGTGAAGTAGAGGATTATGCTAAACAGTTTCCTACAATTGGTTTCGAGAAAGAGATAATGAAATACAGTGAGTAAAGATGGCATATGGCGCGTGCTATTATCTTTCTGTTCCCTTTGGCACATGTTTTAAATTTGTCCGGAAGAAATGTCGTTGCATGGACCAAATTAATGATGGCTTATGTGCAGAATTCACAGCCAGAGCATGCTATCCAAGTATTCCAAGAATTGTTGCATGCTGGAGTTTATCCTTCAATTACAGTCTTGCTATAGCATTGAATGCACGTAAATCATTGCCCTCGATAAAGCTAGGAGATCAATTTCATGCTTACATTATTAAATACCATATTGACTTTGACACAAGCATTGGCAATGCCCTCTGAAGCTTTTACTCCAAACGTGGCAGATTGGAATTTGCTTTGAAAGCATTTAGCAGAATCAAAGAAAAAAATGTTGTTTCCTGGACTGCAGCTATTTCTGCTTGTGGTGACAATGCTGAAGCTATGACAGGTTTGAGAATTTTTGTTGAGATGCTTTCCGAGGACATAGAGCCTAATGAGTTTACTTTAACTAGTGTCGTGAGCCTATGTTGTGAAGTTCTCTCCATAGATCTTGGGACTCAGATTCATTGAATTTGTACTAAACCGGGCTATGAATCAAACCTAAGAATTAGGAATTCTTTAATGTATTTGTACCTCAAATGTGGTTGGATCGATGAGGCTAAACTGTTGTTTTCTGGAATGGATGATATCAGTTTGGTTACATGGAATGCAATGATTGCTGGACATGCCTAAATGATGGAACTCGCAAAGGAAGATCTTTCTTCATATCAAAGTGGAAATGAAGCGCGAAACGTTTTCTTAAAGTTAAATCGGTCTGGCATGATACCTGATCTGTTTACCTTCGCAAGTGTTTTAAGTGTCTGTAGCAGACTGGTAGCTTTGGAACAAGGGGAGCAAATTCATGCTCAGACCATCAAAACTGGAATCTTGTCAGATGTGGTTGTCGGTACTTCACTGATCAATATGTACAATAAATGCGGAAGCATTGAGGGGCAAGCAAAGCATTTCTCGAGATGTCTATAAGAACTTTGATTTCATGGACATCCATGATTACAGGTCTTGCACAGCATGGTCGGTCTCAGCAGTCATTGCAGCCCTTTGAGGATATGAGATTAGCTGGGGTTAGACCAAACCAGATAACTTTTGTGGAAGTTCTATCAGCGTGTAGCCATGCTGGAATGGTCAATGAAGCACTAAATTACTTTGAGATGATGCAAAAGGAATATAAAATTAAGCCTGTCATGGACCACTGTGCTTGCTTGATTGATATGTTTGTGAGATCAGGTCGGCTAGAGGAAGCTTTCAGTCTTATCAACAAAAAGGATTTTGAGCCCTATGAGGTTATTTGGTCAAACTTAATTTCAGGATGCCGAAGCCATGGGAATTTAGAATTGGCGTTTTACGTTGCTGAAAAGTTACTCAATCTAAAACCAAAAGATACTGAGACATACGTCTTCTTGTTGAATACGTACCTCTCCGCATGGAGATTTAAGGATGTTTCTATAGTGTGGAAGATAATGTAAGAGGAGAAAGTTGGAAAATTAAGGGAGTGGAGCAGGATTAGCATCAAAGATAAGGTGTTTTCATTCAAACCCAATGACTAGACACATCCTCAGACTTCACTAATATATAAATCATTGGAAGATTTACTTGCCAAACCCGAGAGTCTTGGATACGAGTCACTAGAAAGTATGGATATAAGTGAGGAAGAGGACGATTCCTCCCCTACAATTTATCACTAGAAAGTATGGGTATAAGTATGGCTTCATAAATTTGTCGATGGAAAAAGCACAAGTGGGGATTTTGGTGCACTACTCTAATATTCTTTATAAAGAATTAAAAACGGTGCCAAATTTGGCTGTTAAAACTATGTAAAGCTAACGCCACGTTTACTCCTCTTTTCACTTGTTAGTAACAGGTTATTCTTTGCTAGTAACTCTTAATATGATGTTGACTTTGAATTGCGGCCTAAGTAGAAGTTATTTACTTAGAATGGCAAGTATTACTAGCTGGCATAGAATGGTAAAAAATGTAAAACGAATGGTATGCAAACGGCATCGCCAACCTAGGGCCATCGAATTTCAAGTGAAAACTATATGGTGTTTCATTAAATATTCAATTCCTGTGCTCTCCAAAAACACATTCAATTCCAGTTATTTAGCTTGCTGTTAAATAAAAAGCCAACATTAATAAATCAGACACATGAATCGTTAGAACAAATGAAAAATGTCGCAAACACTCCGAATCGTATGTCTTGGGGCGACCATGATAAGCTTTCGAAGAACGATAATGAAATTAATGAATTGGCTTGATGGGGTGATGAAACCTGGCCTTAACAACCTTGTTCAACTTGTCCTCCGCTGTCTCATATCGGTAAGAGAAAAAATGGAGGATTGATCTCCTTGAACCCGGAGCCCATAAACTCAATGGCAGAGATAACCTTAGTGTTTCTCCTTTTCTGCTGTGGCTTAGGCAGCTACTTTTTTCATACTCCAATTGAGAACATGTTGATTTCATAATATAAAAAATTAACTAAGTCTCAACAGTTGTAGCGAAAAGATCACAAGAACTCACAAAACTTTTGCATTTCCATATATATTGGTATACTTTTCCATAGTGCTATTTCCATGAGATTTTGTACATTTAATGCTCACAATCAAAGTCCATAGCCACTGATTGGCTATGTGAGACCCAATAATTTAGGTCCCACATAGGCATGGACTAAATAATTTAGGTTCCACATAGCCAATCAAAAGCTATGAACTTGAGTTTTTAGGTATCCAACATTCTGTGGGAATAGAATTATTCAAGCTGAAATAGCTTTCAAACACTTCAATCAGCGCTTGAAACTTGAAAAGCTTACACTCTTCCGACTATGGGATAAATTCTAGTAGTAGAACTAATAAGGGACAGAGATAAGTAGATATACAAACGCCAACCAACAAAATTGTACACATATATTGTCTCCATAGTTTACGTATGATCCTTTTTCTGCCTTTTAAATTTGGATTTTGTTTTCTGTATATGGGATGGCAAAGCCTATAGATGTAAGAGGAGAATTCATCTTCCATAACTACATGATTTCTTTCCCATTTTCTATTTCAATCAATGTTAAAGGTAATGAAACTAACGCCTTTTGCTTTTAGTAGTGGAGATCCTTGATTTGCTTGCTTCATGAGGTGGTTTCCAGATGATATCCTCAAGATTGCTACAAAAAATTTTGTAAAACTGCGACATAGAAGACGTATCTTTGTCATAATTTAAATTAGAAGACATAGTGAAGGGAGAGAAGAAGGGGAAGAGTGGCGTCAAACCAACCATAAAAGCAATCTTGATAACTGACCTTGAGGTATTCACCAGCATCTCCAGCAGCTTTCTGAATATCCACCATGAAAAATGTGGGAGCAACTTCAAATATCTTTTCACACAACAAAAATAGCAAAATATACCATATAGTTAGCCACAATTTGAAGGGGCTAATGGTCCAGTAGAAGAATAGAAACTAGCCTACCAAAAGAGGGAATGAAACTTACTTCCAGGATAACTGAGAAATAAGAAGTTTTATTTGCTGAAATACCCTCTACTCTCATCTGCAAATTCATAGCCATATCACTTCAGATGTATAAGAACGTTATGCATGCTTAATCTCCAGTAAAAAATAACGTCAGATGCTACAGGGTTATGTAGAGTGTTTGAGAAACAACACAAAATAATCCAGATCAACAAGCACGGAAGGATGTGGGAACGGCAAGCTGGTAAAGCAATCTAGTATGCAAGTAAAGGCTACCAACCTTATAGTTGCGAATATGTGTCTTAAATCCCATCGACTGCGCCACAACTTCCATACTTGATAAAACCACCTTTGCTGGCTTTTGAGAGATAAAGCGTGTTTGGTACTTCATGGAGTCCTGTACGGATATTGGGGAACAAACATGATAGTATAGCCCCAAAAATGGGAAATATTAAGAGATAGAGACCTCAGTTTAATCAACAGAATATGAGAGGCATAATGGAACACGTTTGTCACAGCATGCCTGTAACTAGTTATATATTACAAGCTATAGTTCAGAAAAGTTCATTTAAGATATTTTGTAGACTGTTGTTTGATTGCGTAGAGATATGATTATTGAGCCAGTAATGGCAACACAAAGAAAATGAAAATATCATGATCAAATACCTGTCCACGATCGAAGAGTGTTGCAAGGTTCAACCCTTGAGATAGAATTATCAAGTCAAATGCATTAAGCATTAAAGGTCCCATGTCCTCATTCTCACACTGTTGATTTTCCCTCTCTTCCTTCAGTACCAGAAAATCAATATGTCAGCAAAACCCAGATGATAATTACCATATGAATGCAACAAAGGAAAGAAAGTCTGCCTCCTAATTTGAAGATAAAGGACGCAAAAAGTTTTTTTTTTAAATGAAACATAGTGACAATTTTTAGAAGACAAGAGACGCAATTGCTCTCAACTTCTTGCAGTCAAAGTAAAATACTGTAAGTAACCTAACCCAAAGCCACATAAAGCAAGTAACCCGACTGTACACTGCCTTCTAGCATAATGATTCATATCTAAACGGTTACATTGGAAAACTTAAGGTGGATTATCTTAAGTGCTTAAAATCCTACGTGATTAAATTGGGCAAGATGCAAAATTCAAATATCAAACAGACCTCGGCATCATCAAAGGCTGCATTTACATCATCCAGATTTACATCTTCATACTCAAGATGACTGAGAGGAACATAGCCCTTCTGAAACCACTCATCACTTCTTATCTGTTCAATGGTTATACGCTGCAAATGCACATACATACAGACAGAAAGAGAGGGGGAAAGAAAGTTGTGAGAAAAAACCAGAATCACAAAATTAAAACGTTCAACAATTATACCCACAAAAGTAGTAATTAGTAGTACATTACATGCATAAACTAAAACAAGCTTCAAATCAGAAAATGAAAGAAATCCATGAACTGCAAGAATGAATATACCTTGTTCATCTGTATGCGTGGTATCATTACACAGAAAAAAGACACTTAATGTGCAATGAGACAGTCATATCAATCCAAGAAAACTAGATATTGCCATATCAACAAAGGATTGGGTAAAAATAGATAAGAAAATAATGGTAGCTTCTCAAATATGTCGTAATAACTATATATCTTTTACATCATTTTACCCAAGCAATACTTAATGGGGAAACAGTCCAAGCACTTCTGTCAGAAACACAAACTTTTATATAATGCCATCTATTTTATTTAAAATTGATCTGAATAAATAAGTTAAAACCGTGTATGCCATTGGGATATAACTATCACAATTCATAACAACTTCTTGGAATAAAGTATTACAATAAGTCATTATGCCAAACAATATTTGGTTTTGATGTGCAAATAGGGAAAAATAACTAGAAGATCATAACATGTCACAACAGAACAGCCACCAAGATTATTATGTCCTTTCAATACAGATCTATATTTTTTTTCTTCCATTTACTTTAAAAGGAAAAGTGTCTAAAATTATGCTTGGTAACCACATATCAGTACAATCTTATTCTTTCTAGATGTCTCGTAACAGAACATGAACCATATCATTAATTGATAAATTGAGAGTGCAATGCTATTTCATAGAACTTTTGTCATGCAAAGCCACTACTTACAGTTTCAGGATTAGGGTCCAGTATTTTATGTATTAAAGATTTTGCTCCCACAGGAAACCAAGCAGGGCATGAAAACTCTGCTTTCTCAATCTGCAAGACAGAGTCAGGAAAAAGCAAGTCAACAGCGATAATAGTAATCCAGATATTTGATCAAAGCTTGAAATCCTTAAACTTTCTTAATAAGAAGCAAGCATTAGACAAAGCAATACTGCAGTATTTTTTAAACATTTGACATAGAGAAACAGTGTTTAGCAAATGAACATGTATGAACTGCAGCTGCAGCCAGAACCTCTTACAAATGAAAGAGACAACTGATAACGTTTCTTCTTCCTCAGTCCTCACTCAAATGTAGTGTCGCTTACATTGCTTCTTTGGACACTTTTGCTATTATAAATTAGGGAGTGAATAGATAGACCAGCCCTTTAACATAAATTATTTACTTTATGTCATCATGCTAATGCTTAATTTATATAATTATATGTCAGATACAAATTTGAGACACCATGAAAACCCTTAATATTTACCCCGGGAGCCCATTTATCTATACAGTAAAACAAATATTTGAGATGTCTTAATTCATGCCTTACTGTATAACGTGGTAAGATCAAGCTCATCAAAGGGAAGATATCCAGCCATTAGAACATAAAGGATAACCCCACAGGACCAAACATCTGCCACAGCACCATTGTAACCCTTGTGACTGAGCACCTGAGGCCAAAATGTTAAATCCAAATAGAAATGCCAGCTTATAAATAGTTAGTATCTGCAGTTGACATAAAGTCAAATAACTCAGAATTGAGTTCAATTATTACCTCAGGAGCTACATAATTCGGAGTCCCACAAGTTGTCCGAAGGATGCTAACCCCCTATGAATATACTCCAAGTATCAATCCATTTCATATGAATAAATCAAAGTCACATTTATAAAACAAATTGACAACTATCCCACCTGTTCTGGCAAAGCACTCAAACCAAAATCTGAAATCTTTATATTTCCTTGCGAATCAAGTAAAAGATTTTCAGGCTGCAGAAGAAAAAAGTAAAATGGTTATTAGAAAATCATAGAGAACGATGAATGATATCTTTCCAGATCCCAGTCAATGCAAACCTTTAGATCTCTGTGATAAACTCCCTTACTGTGGCAATAATCTACGCCATCAATAAGCTGTTGGAAGTATTTTCTAGATTCAGCTTCACTAAGACGCCCATGGTGTACCTGCACAATATTCATAAATTTCCATTGTCAGAACTCGGGAAGTCTCCAAAAGCTTGAATGGTCAATTCAAGAAAATCAAATTTAAGGATACAAATAATGGGTCCATTTAGAGCTACTCACAATTTGATCAAATAATTCACCACCTGTAATATACTCCAATATGATATAAATCTTAGTACGGCTTGCCAGAACCTGAAGAAAATCACATTTTGCAGTGAATGGGGTTAGACAACGTGAAAAGAACCAGTATAATGTGCTGTTAGGACAAATATTAAGAGTTTGTTTCGCTTTCTATTAAAACTTTGCTCAAGGAAGAACAGAAATAAGAGAGAGAGAGAGAAGGTATGTCAGTAAACTAAAACAAATTCTGAAAACATGTTAAACAGTGTCCTCCTCTCCAATGAAAAGTAGAAAGAGAAATATTGTGATTTTGGTTTTACTGTACTCCCTTAAAACACTTCTTAAGGATTATTTGATCACGTATTTGGCATTTCATTGGTATTCATGATTTGGAAAACAACATTTATTTCGAAACAAAAACCAAACAGGAAAGTTTTTAAAAAACTAAAATAATAAAAAAGGGGGAAGATAAGAGGTTTACAGTCCAAAAACTATCACTTGCCTCATGCAGACGAACGACATATGGATGTCTGACAAGCTTCATAATAGAAATCTCCCTCTTGATCTGCATGAATATACAAAAAAATATATATATACCAATTGAAACCAGAAGCCACACAGTTATAGTCAAGATGATGAGATGATGGTGCCTTAAAAGATCTGTAGGATACAAGCCTAAGCCTCTTAAACTCACTTATAAGAATACCAATTTAATTAAAGTGTTAACCTCAGTATTTCATCTGATCAGAACCGCAATGAAATTCCAACAAATAATTGACCACTGCCACATGCACCAGTACAATGATTGATGCGGTATGTGAATAGGTAAAGACACTCAAACTTGGTTAAGGGATGGCAGGTCTATATTCCAGATTTAGCAGTTCAACTATTTGAAATCCTAGCTTAGCAGCATCGAATGAGTAAAGATGTTTCCCCTACGTTATACAACACATGATTTCATGAACGCAAGAGCATGCCAAACCAAAAGAACTTTCTAAATCGGTTCTCAGAACGAAAGTGCAATTCAGTGAATTCTTGGGATTTAAAAATGGTTAAGCCAGTTCAATCTCTTGATTGCTTCAGGTACAAATTTTCCGTCTCTCCAAAATCAAGTAAGAGACAAGCCCCATTTTCCCCAATTGCGTTGCTTTTTCTGCCCAAGTCTATGTCCTCGAGCAGAATCGTGATATGGACAAGCAAAGCCAGATAAAAGAGACCCAATTATATAACTAAGTGGACCATAGTACTAGCAGCAGGAATTTGGGAAATTAACAGTACCTGGTCGACCATCTTGTGCTTGATGATGGTGCTACGGTCGAGCACTTTCATGGCTACACTCTCGCCAGTCTCTGTGTTTTGTGCAAACTTAACCTTCGCAAAGGTTCCTTCCCCAATTGTCCTCCCAATCTCATACTTCCCTACTTTCCTCACCACCATGGTTCTCTTCTTCTCTGCCTCTGTCTCACTCCAGCAAACTCGGTTCCGGCATTGCACACCCCAAACCAATACCTCCACAAAGCGTAACAAAAATCAAAACTTTACTAACAGGCTTCTCTCGCTTTTCAAGTATTAAATTAATTAATCATCGTGGTTAGTCGCGTGGATGGGAGAAACGGGAAACTGAAGGCCAGGTTGACAGCTGGGATGTTGATTGGTAGGTCATAAAACAATGGAAAAGCAAATAAAAGGCAAAGCTTGAAAATCAAAAGCTTCCGAGAGAATTTAACAGTATTAGTAGCCAACGACTTTCTCGCAGAGCCACAATGCTTGAAAATTGAAACTTTGAATTTCAGATTTCTTTTTTCCACAGGAATATTAATGGAAGCGAAAACGGCAATAAAACTTGTGATGTGAATGAGCTGTGAGCGGTGGCAATGCTGGGTTGAAGGGATTCGGTGTGGTGCTGACGACAGTGACAGGAGGATTTGATAAATGGTCGTGATTATTAAAGCGGTTTCCGCTGACACGGGTGCAGCTGTTTGGTCACCGCACTCCCGCCGTCTGTTTGGTATTATCCACTATTCCACTCTGGGGTATAGACAGCAAAGCTAATTTTCCGGGAAAGTTCCAATCGGAGATACGAAACAAATTAAAAGAAAAGTATATTCTTATAACGTAAAAGTTAATAAAACTATATATATTATAATAATTAAATAAAAATAAAATTATAAAAAAAATAAGTTTAGAAGATTATTCTTAATAATAATATTTTAATGTAGACATCCTTAATTACCTTATCTTAATATAATGATTAAGGAAAAGTTAATTTTACACTTTTAAAAGTATAATTTTGTTTATATATATTATGTTAGACAAATATTGTTTTATAAAATAAAATATTTTATTCTTTAGCTATTGATAAAATTTTTTTTACATAGTGGTTATAGCGCATGGTTTTAAAAGCGTAAAATTAACACAATTCTTGTTTAATGAGATCAGTTGCATATGTAATAAACAAAAAAAATTTGTTATTTTTTAAAAATTACAAAAGACACCCAAACATCCACTTTTCTAGCTATTTCCAAAAAAAAGATAATATTGATACAAAAAAGAATTAAATAAGCAAATTGAAAGAGAGAATGGGGATAAAAAAATAAAGGTAGGTTGATTTTGTAATGAAATCTAAGCTTCTTTTCTTGAAACAAACTAGATTAAGGGAAGAATGATTATTTCCAACAGGTCACAATTATTATTTTGCCGTATTTGGTGACTTGTAGTTTCTCTTAAAATCTTATATGTTGTCCTAAATATCTTTCAATAATCATACTATATACATTCACTCATGCTTTTCCCTGTTTTGACACGTTTCATAAGATGAACATTATAAAGAAAGCAACTTTTAAAGTCACAATATCATCATGCTGATGGAGTGATGGTGTGAAAAGTATACACGTCACAATGTGAAATAAAAAATTAATAATATACGAATATAAATAAATTATATATTTTTTATTTTTATTTTATTTTCTTTCTCTTTAAATTTTTTGGACATTCTCATAAATTAATATCATTATTCTAATAACAGCATATATATATATAAATAAATTTTGTACATAATCTATATATACTCTCACATTTTCTCTTTCTTTAAATTTTTTTTCAAAAGTTTTGAAGATATGCTCCCCAATTTTTGTAATATTTTTATAAAACTAATAATATATTTTATAATCAAATTTATAATTTTTATATAAATTTATTTGAGTAAAATCATTTTATTAAGTCAGTAGTTTTTTTACTATTGAATTAGTTATATTTTATTTTAAATAAACTAGTTTATAAATTATAAATAAATTGTTATAAAAATATAATTTTTTAGAGTAAATTACACTAACCTCCCTTGAGATATTTGATTATGACACTCCACCCTATTCTTACTCAAATATAACACTCTACCCCATTTACTCAAATATTAATTAAAAAATATATTTAATATTAATAAAATATTTACAAAAAGAATATTAAATCAATATTTTAGTCTAATTTTATTTAAAAATATATTTTAATTCAGTTAACCATTTTAAATAATTAATATTTTGATAAATTATATTTTTTTAATCAAATAATTATATTTATTACAAAGTATAAATTTAATAATATGTATGATTATGAAAAATAATTTAGTACAAATATAAAAGCATATTGGGGATGGGTTTAGTTAAGAAAAAAATGTAAAGCATAATTGATCTTATTTTTTACTAACTAAACTCATCTTAAGATGCCTCTATATTTATACTAAATTTTTTTTCATAATCATATATATTGTTAAATTTATACTTTATAATATATATAATTATTTAATTAAAAAAATATAATTTATCCAAATATTATTTATTTAAAATGATTAACTGAATTAAAGTATAATTTTTAAATAAAATTAGATTAAAATATTGATTTAATATTCTTTTTATGAATATTTTATTAATATTAAGTATATTTTTTTAATTAATATTTGAGTAAATGGGGTGGAGTGTCATATTTGAGTAAAAATGAAATGGAGTGTTATAATCAAATAGCTCAAGGGAGGTTAGTGTAATTTACTTAATTTTTTATTATTAAACTATTAACGAGAGAAGAGGGAGGCATCGTCCCAACATATCCCGCACCATTTATTTCTTTTAACTTCTTCCTTAAGGTGAGTGAAACAAACTAGCATTTCTGTGGTTCACTATGAGTGATTAGCTACACATTTTTTTGTATCTTATTTTATACATATTTCATTAACTATCAAATAAAAATTAGATGACACATTTTATATTGCAAAATATTTAAATGTTCATATTTTGTATATGATTTAATTTGCATGCTTTACCTGCTTTATTTAATGATTCCGGCCTTCAGCTATAACCATATTACAGACTAAGGTGGGTCGGCACCCCCTCTCTACCCTTTTCTAGGCGTTTAGGAACCGTTCATAATTTCATATCATTTTTCGATTTCTGTTTTTTTTTTTTTCTTTTGGTTGCGTGGTTCTCCGTAGTTTACTTGTTTCTATCCGCGATGACCTTCGCACGTTCAACGTCCTTCTTTTTCTACACCAGCAAACGTTTTCTATAATCCTTCATAATTATTTCGCTGAAATTTCAAAATTCAAAGCTAAATTATTTCTAATTTTGATTTTATACAAAGTTCGTACTTTACACAATTTTAATAGAGTATTATTATCTTTATAATATAAAATACATATTATTAAATTTATTAAATTTTATAAATTAAATTATAAAATTAAAAATTTACAAAAATATAAATTTTATATAAATTTTATGATATAAGAATAAACTTTCTCAGTTCCATAACATGAGAACCAAGGAAAATCCACGCGTAAGCAGTCAGTTATAAAATCTGGGACCAGAAACGACATCATTTATCTAAGACTGGAATCGAGCTATTTTCAGATAGGCAGTCTTACGGGTTAGTAATTAAAAACGTGGCTGTGATATTACCCTTTTCTGAAGTCTGGATTTTTATTGTTAATTTATGCATGTTTTGGTTCATCAGTATTGGGATAAATGTTAGATTATTTAAAGTTTATGATACATTTAAGATAATAATATATAAGTAGATAATTATTAATTAAAAAAATTAATAGTTATGATTATTATTTAATAAAAATAAATAAATTTAAGTTTATAAATTTAAAATAATTATAATTATTAATTTTTTATTAATAATTAATTTATTTTTTAAAATATATTTTACACTCTAAGTCCTATCGAAGCGTTGACGGTGGAGAAATACTTATTGTTAATTTGTGATATTTTCTTTTAAAATTGTAAATTTAAACACAAGATTTGTTTGTGTTATAAGTAACTTACTATTCCTCTAGAGAAAGCTAAAATAAATACAGTTGGCTTCCTTTTATTGCGAAACATTCCCAATCTCCAATTCCGATGGCAGTAGGCCCTTTGGTTCTACCTCTTGATTGTGAATAGCTATGGCATTGTGCTTAATCCACTTAGCGCCCGTTTGGTTTATCACCAGGTCACTGTTAGAATCGATTCGTCTTTCAAAATCAACTTTCATAGTAATGTAATGTATTTGGTTATATTTTTTCTTTTCAAAGTTAAAATCAATTCTAGTATTGTTAGAATTAATTTAGATAGAAGTTAGAAAATTTTATTTTCCAATAGAAACAACTAATTCTAATTATACAATATATGAGTTCATTATTTTGTCCTTATTTAATAATATACAACCACTCACTCCAATTAAAAGTTGTTTTAACATTAAAGTTATTAATTTTAGTATAATAATGTGAGATATGGATAGTACTATATGAACACTTAGGCTTAATTTCTCCATTCGACATTTGTATCCAAAAATATTTTAATATTCTTTTAGTCATTTTACGTTTAAATGTTATTGTAGTCATTCTATCTAAACACCTCATTGTGAAATCACTTGTAAAACAACATATATTAAAAATTTCAATATCAATTATATTCAACTCAATTTTACTAAAAATTAATTTTATTCACTATCGCCCCAAAAAGAATAGTAGAAGAAATCAAATTATTTTTTATAAATTATACATAGATTATCAAATGATAATATTTGAATTCAATTTGCCAAGTAACCATACTTAAAATTTTACTGACCTACTTAGTGAGACTAATTAAATTCAAATACTTATTATAAGGGTGACAATTGCTGCGTTAAAAAGATGTGATGGAGGTCCGATTATAAAATATTATTGAATTTTTGTAAATTAGAATGAAAAAATGATACAAAGGGATAAGGATTGTGTGCAGAGAAAGTCAGACACCCCTGTAAAAATTGGTAAAAATAAAAAATAATTAAAAAATAATATTTATTAATTAAATTTAAATATAAAATTAAACAATAAAAATAAAAAAAGCTATTAAATTCAAAAAAATAGATCGGGGCCGAGAGGTAGAGTAATATCTTTTTATAATTTCAATGTTTGTATACCTAAAACCGGGCAAACTAAATAAATAATGACAATGACAATCGATAAATATGGGTGTGAACATTCTAATTCTCAATATCAAAAAGTATGAATTGTTGAATTTAGTAATTTAATTTATAAAATCAAGTAATATTAAAAAAAATATTGCTTCATAATTTATTATAAAATTATAAAAATAATATTAATTTAAGAACTGTTAATTTTTTAAGTTTTATATTTTGATTTATAAAATTTAATCAATTTAAAATTCTAATTTTATATTACAAAAATAAATAAAATAAAATAAAAATAAATGTTAAGAATTACAAGTCCCTAAAATAAATTATATGGAATAATTTTAAGAAAAGTTACGAGTTGTAGCATGTAAGAATAAAGTAGCTGTCAACATCGTACGAAGAAAAAAGTGGCTGTCAACAATATAAAGTTTTCCTCAAGGCAACGGAGACATTGCATAGGAAGAGCAATAAACTAATCAGAAAGTAATTAAGATTCACATTCTTAAACGATTCCTGGGTCCTTTCGACTATGCACAAGAAACAATGTTCGTATCATGCGAAAGAAAAAGTACTAAAAAAATCAACCACAACCGATAGAAATTTCGATCGTCATTTGAATTCAGTGTTATAAATGAAATCAGTGGCTTGTATCCAGAACAGCAGAAGAAAGAACGACCTTACCCTCCTGATTCAAAGGCGCGCCACATTGCCTCCCATCAATTCCAGCAGCCACCACCTGGTATGGTGGTGCCACGCCAGTGGGTGTCGCCGCCGCATAGTAGACCTGCCCTCCAGCGTTGTCGTATGCTACCTGAGCATAGCCAGTTTCGGAAACCCCAACCTTTGGATGTACCATTCCAGAAGTTCCAGTGTAAGCCCCAACTTTGCCCTGTGACTGTGAATGTGACAGGGATACTGGTGGTGCCGCATTGTACACTTCGGCTGGGAACATTCTCGGGACTCCATGGAAAGGCTGACTAACAAGTCCCGTCATGGGTCGCAGAGTGGGAGCATGGTAGACTCCCGCTGGTGTTGGAATGAGATAGAATGGTTGCTCAGTTCCTGTTGCAGAAGCCACCAAAGTATAACCAGAATTTGTCATGTGTCTTTCTGGCAAAAACGCGGTGGCCAATGCCGGAACTGATACTGGTACGGGAACTGAAACTGGACTAGAATGTGCATGAGCAGGCGGTGGCGCCACTTTCTCTAAATTTTTATGAGAGTAAAAATCCATGGCATAAGCTCTACCATCACCTTCATCGCTTTTCCCTTGTAGGGGTTGCTCATTGTTTCCCAGCTGCATTCTCTGTAACTCCTGGATCTGTCTTTGGATCTCAGCAGGTGTCAACACCGATTCTCCAACCACGTGCGGATCCTCCGATCCCGCTGACAAATCTTTCAACCCTACTTCTGGAACGGTAGGCGCAGGAGCAGAATCGGGCAATTTCGCCACTGGAAACACTGAATATTCCTTATCCAATCCGAACAGAAAATCAGGATTCGCAGGCGCCATTGCCGGCACCGGCGGTAAAGAACCTTCCACGTTCGGAATCTGCAAAGAATTGAGAGCATCCACAAACCACTGCGGCTCCGTTTTCCCTTCACTCGACCCGAAACTTGTCGGAGCCGAAGGATTCAGCGGAAACAGGAATACCCTCAACCTAGCGGGGTTAGCCGACGCACGACACAACCGGTCATACTCAACCATCATGTGCTCCAGATCCTCATCGTTGGTGACCGAAATCAAAGCGTCGAGATCTTCACCGGGAAGCTGGTATTTCAAGCAAACGTCGGTATCGCAGAGCGAGGAGAGCTTAGCCATGATAGCGGAGCAGTTGATATTGCGATCAACGGCTAAGATCTTGGTATCGCCACCGACGTAAGCAAGCTGGCTATCGTGGGCCCTAGGCTGAATTTTTCCGCCATAGCTGCACATGAACTTCACTTTGTAGTTGTTGTTGTTGGTGGAAGGAGGTTCGTCCCAGGAGTGGTTCTCATTGTCAATTTCGCGGGACTTTGGCGAGGAATCGCGGGAATCAGGGTAAGCAGAATATGAATGGTTCTCCATGGCAAGTGTTTTAGGAATTGGAGAAGGCGCTGGGAATTTGGGGGCTAGGGTGTTCAAGGGATTTGAACGCCACGGAAAAATTTAGAAACGGGGAGCGTTACATTTTTGAGGGAGAAAAACGGCGTGGCGGCGGCCCAACAAATCGTTTATCATGGAATGTGGGGAACGAGACTGCGAATAGGGCCACAGCGGTCCAGAGACCTATGAGAAATAGGGGTGGGACCCACTTGAGTTGGTTGTTGGACCGATTGGAAAAGAGAATTTTTCTATATTCAGGAAAAAGGGTCAAAGCGATTTTTACAATTAAAATAGTATTTATTCTTTTTTTATATAAAAATAACATTGCTAAGATAGCATTATTCATCATTTGAATTTGAATTTTTTTTTTCGCAAGATTAATAGGAAATGCATCTTGGTCTTGAAATTTTTAATAGTTTATTTAATTATTTTTATCATTCAACAAGAAATAGTTTAATATTCATATGAATGAACATTTTTTTGGAACTGTAAATTAACAATACGTTGTTTACAATTACGTGCGTATTGCTATTCTTTTTTATATATAGTTTATCGTTACCATGTAACGTTCACAACTATGCACGTCTATTTATTTATAAATTTTGACATTTTGTCTTTACATGAACGGCTTAGATTGAATCACATCTTTAAGAACTTGTTTAGATGAATTCGGATAATCTTATGATGATTATTAACCAATCTTGTAGACAGATGTTGATAGATACACAAATGTAGTGCTCATTTTGGAATACAACATTATGCATATGTATGATTACATGTGACATTTAATTATTAAAAAATATAATTATTTAAACAAGTATAAATTATAATGATTTCAGTTGATAATTTTTTGAAAGACAAAAAAAAAAGTTTAATTTATTTTTTAATATGTAAATTTTGAGGTAATTAATATTATAATTGAAAGATACTTTTGTAAATAAAATTTTTAATTACTATATTATATGCAAGATTAATATTTTTACTTTCATTCTTTTTATCAAATAAATGTTGAATGGTGATTTGGATACATGAGTGACTTATCGTAGTAATAATAAGGTGTATATAACTGGTTGGATCCAGTCAAAAAAAAAAAAGTTTATTGGGTTAAATGAAATTGGATTTAAAAATTTATATCTAAACCCAATTGATTATACACATAAATTGGACGAATTATATGTATAATCTTATTAGATTGATTGAAATTAGGTCATTTTATAAAAAAGAATATATGATCCATAACCCTCATTTGATGTCTGTGTGAATAGAACATAAGTCGGGTCAATTTTTTGCAAGTCGATTGAATTCATGTTGCACACTCCCACTAATAATCTATAAATTTTGAGTTTTTGTAATTTTAGATTATAATTAAATAAAGGTAAGTTAATGAATTAAACTTTCAATTAGATTGTTATAGACGAAGCTAATAAGTATTTTTTCTCATAATTTACACATATAATATGTAATAGATAGTTGAAATGAACTCATTAATTGAAAATTTTAGAACATTTTAAAGGTGGCTGTTTATCATAACTCAAGTTCAAGTAGAAATTTCACAAGATCATACTCAACACAATAGAAAGTTATAGCTTAAAATATACATTAGGTTCTTGAAATTTTTATGAGATTTCAATTAAGCACTTGTAAATATAATTTTATCAATCCGGTTCTAAGAAATATAGAAGTTTTTAGTTGGGTTTAAATTTTGATGAAGGCGTTAGTTGTAAATGAAAAGTACTTGTATGTAATAAAAACGGTGCCATGTGTGATTAAGGGTTAGCTGACTTGCTGAAATACAAAATGATATTATGAGACATAATTTTATCTACGGAACCACAATTGAATAAACATAGCCAAATTCAATGAATATCAGTTGACTCTTAATCATGGCATAATTTTTATTGTAAATTATTATTTTTTTATCAACACCTTCATCTAAATTTATACCCAACTGATAATTGTTAACTTTTAGAATTCAGTTGATCAAATTATATTAATAAGGACTCAATTAAAAATTCATGCAAAATTTAAAACTTTAATATATATTTTAATTTGACTAAAATGTATAGAACACTTTAAATTTTAAGTTATTTTAAAAAATTATTTCAAATTTTAAAATTTTATATAAAATCTTTCTTAATTAATAAAAATATATGAATGAACCGTTACATTATCTTTTTTATTAATTTATAGATGAAATTTTTAAACTCTTTAGTTAAACTTTAATCTCATAAAAAAAAATTAAAATAACCTTAACAAATTTAAATCCCAATTACAAAGCCCCTCTCCCTAATCTAAACTCTTATCTCTTCTCATGATGAAGGTGGTGCCTATGCAGACTATTCGATCCGGGTCCAATTCTTGAAGATCTCTACTCTCAGCCTTGTCTTCTGCGTCTCCGTTGTCTTTGGGAACATATCGCTTAGGTACTTCCCTGTCTCCTTTAACCAGGCAATTGGAGCCACAACCCCATTCTTTCTTGCGGTTTTTGCTTACCTTGTGACCTTTACAAGGGAGGCTTGGCTCACATATGTGACCCTTATTCCTGTGGTTACTGGGGTCATCATTGCTAGCAGGGTAAGACAGCATGATATCAGATGGCCGCATGAAATGAAAATTGTTCAATAACAGATAGCAGCTTATTGAGTTCATATTGTTCAGAAAGCTTCGCCGCATGCCCAAGATTATCCAAATGGGGGAAATGAGAAGGGATCCGATTTAAAGTTTGACAATAGATTTAAAGGTTTTACTCACAAGTTAACAAAAAATGTAATAAATTTTTTTTGTATGTTTTTTGCTAATTAAAAAAAGATTTATAAAAAATTTTAAAATTTTAAAAATTTTTTAAATTGATTTAAAATTCAAAAAAAATTTTATACACTTTAATCTTTTAATTTTAAAAATTTACAATATAATTATATATTTTTAAGCTTTTGAATTATAATATGTATCACTTAAAATTAAAAGAACTTTTAACAAGACAAAAATGTAAACAAATTTCAATATATTTTAACCACTAAACTTTATTTTTAGAAGTTTAGCCATTAATTTAATTCCTCAAGGTATAAAACACTGTTAATGACAAAAATGTAAATATAGGGTAAAAAACGTCGGTCAATGGAAGCCGGTTACGTCACGACGTGTTGAACCAGGACGGAGCTATACCACGAGGGCACGAACCAGTTTTTGGTCTGAAGTGCTAGGAAAAAGCAGTGGATCAGCAATGGTGAAAGCCGTTGTTGGAGAAGAAACGCGGCTCACATTGGTTGAGGATCGTCTCAGCCTATCTGCACCTTCAGCTGAGGCACTCACTGCCTTTTCCGAATGCATATTACTCGTAAATTAAATCTTCCAATGGGGATTCTGATTTCAGTTTTCTTCTTTGTTCTTCTTCAATTGCAGGTTGGTCTCGTAATTGGCAAGTTCAGCTCCACTTTGGACCGAGGATTCGTTTTTGATTTGGTTTCCACCCCTCCGAATGATTCTGGTGAACCCGCTTGTGCCATCATCGAGACCTCCAGGGACGACAAGAAAAGAAGTTCCAAATCTAAATCTCAAGCTGCTGGTTATTCTTCATTGTTCATCGATAAGGATTGGGTCGCTGAACACGCTCGCCAGGTTCATTGCTTACTTTGGTTAATTACCTGCTATCTGAAAACAATCTCAAACTATTTACCCTTGTTGTTGCATTTCGTATCAGTAACGAGGGTGAGCATTTTCTTTTTCAAATTGTACTTCGTCAGGTGTCTAGAATGCTAGTGGGTGGCATGAAGGTGGTTGGCATATACGTTTGGCTTAGTGATAGCGCATTTAAAAATTCAACCGCAATACTTTGCCAGGTATGTTATATTTTTATCATTTGGTTACAATTTAGCTTGACAGTGGAGTTTTGTCGGAAGATGAGCTCGTGATAGCGATATTGCGCATGCTTGTGTTGTTCTCTGGGATTATGACTAATATTGGTGTATCCCTAACCCATTCACATGCTCTCTTGCAGACAGTGAAGGGGGTTGCTGAAGCAGCGCCTATGATGGAAACTGACTTGGAAGGGAGACTGCTTGTTCACATTTGTTATAGCCCAAGAAGGTATTCGAATTGTTATATCTTGGTACGCCCTATTGGTAGTATCTTTTAGCTGATCTGTCATTCAGTTCACACGATAGTCATGATTTTATTAGTGCAGGTGGAATTGCCGAAACTGCTCGCTGTCTTCAATTATTACATCAAGTAGTCTACGGCCTTGTGATTTTAAAATGGGAAAGGTTTTAACTTCCCTTCAGACATTTAGGTGCAACTACAACTTCAACATTAGGTAACATTTTCACTACATTGCAATTATCAGTCATTCTGACTTAAATTTTGACTATACTATATAATTCCTAGTCAAACGGTGTTTGTTTATTAATGTTATTTGTTGGTTGAACAGGTGTCAAGGTCTAGTAATGGGAAATCCTAAGTGCTTGAAATAGAATGATCAAACTGTCTGTATTGCTTTTCGTTTTTCAAATCTATACCCTCAGTTATTGGCCCACTTAAACTTTCTGATTAACTTTAACCTTCACCAGGGATTATATATCTGATCATGTGTGAAATTATGGTAAATGAAGACCATATTTTTTGTGATTCTGCAGACACCTGCAGTAAGGTACACATCCTGAGAAAGAGAAACCATATTTTTCATACTTGTTAAGGACTTTATCAATAATGTATTTTGGGTAGATGTAGATGAATATCAAAAGTCAAATATAAAAGAGCAGTGAATTATAATTTATAGGAAAAGAGCACTAATGTTAAAGCTAAGCAGGCATACCTTACATAGTTTATAACTCCCAATAGAGTTGATACACTATCTGTTTTGGTTGGTTAATTTGTGATCATACATAATCTCTCAGACTCAATTTTCCGAGAGATGTTGTTTTTGTTATTATTGTAATATAGGTTCATGGTTGTGAGACTTTATTATTGTTATTTTATAATCATTGTTTAAGTTTTACTGATTAAAGTTTTCATATGTGATATATGTTTTGCCAGATTACCAATATTTCATGAAAATGTATCAAAATTCCCCAGACTGAGTGATGTTCTTCATCATGCAATATCTCTTCATGCCAGAGAGCTTGAACATGCGAAGACCTTGATTGACGGGGAATTGGTAATTACTCAATTGAGTCTACTCCCTTTCTATTTCTAGTTTTTTTTTGTCAATTTAGTCAGAAGTATGAAGCTACCAAATAACTACAGTTAGAAAGTATTGCCATTATTATGAATAGTAAAACTGTTTATGATCTGGTTATATTGTTTTACCCATCACAGTAAATGTTTTTATTGTTCACTGTTTTATTGTTGCTCAAGTGTTTGACTTAATTTTATACATTATCTTACTGAAGGATTGATATTTAGAACAAAATCAGTTAAGACTCTTAAGAAATGCACAGTGACTTGAGAAGTTTCTATTTGGCAAATGGACTGCATGGCTTCAGTTGATATGTTTTTCAGATATAACTTAGCGATGCATATTTGCAGTCTGTATTTGATGTCCTGACTCAATTCTTCATGTATACTTGTTGCTATGTGGTTTACAGTATTTTTGCAATTCATTGCAATTTTTGTACTTTTGACCCCAAGGTTACAACCCTTTATGCTTAGAATCTCAGTTGAGTTCTCCCTTGAGCTTGTTTGTATTTTTCTTCCTTTTGGTTGAGTGATTGGTGATACTTTTGTTGTATCTATAATTATCTATTGAATATATAATGAATATAACAATGGTGTAAATACCTAACTATGGATATAATAGGATTGCAATTCATTGCATCTTTCATACAACTGAACATCAGGGGTTGTAATTGTAAATTTATAGGTCAGCAGAAGCTAGGCTAACAAGAGTAAGCAGTTTGGAGTTCACTCTTTTTGCACGACCTTGTACTTGACAAGCTTCATAATGCAATGATATTTATACTTACTCTGAGTTTTAATTGTATTTGATACATCAGAAACACACTTGGTTGGCTATTTGCTGCTATCTTAAAAGTTTTCCTATTCTGTATATAAAACCATATCTCTTTGCTAATGTTTCAATGTATCTAAAGGGTCTCAGTTGACTTCTCCCTTGATCACGTATTTGAAATTTCAAAGAAATATTATCTATTTGTTAGCTTTCTTTTTGTGGAGGATGGGTGTTTATTGTCGTTGCCTGTATAATTGCATATTGGTAGTATAAGTATTTAGATATTGGTGTAAATACCTAAATATAGGTCTTGTATATTTTTTAGAAAAATAAATTATCTGGCTAATGCTTCATATTGCATCAATACCAAGCCAAATACAGTTCAATTCACTTTACAAAACGTTTTTTAGCATTTATGTTGAATCTGTTATAGGATATTTGTGGAATGACAGAGGTCATATTGTTCGTATGCTTACAATTCTAAGTAGGATGCCAAAATATAATGCACCAGGTTCACATTAGCTCCAGAAGTGCAGAAGAACAACCCTTGCTATCAGTTTGAATTTCTTATGCCTGCTTGGTGTGCATATTTAGAGCATGTGATTTTTTTTTTCTTTATTAGCCAACGACAGAAACTCGGTTATGGCGATTTGGGTATGTGCAAAGAAGACCACAAGAAACTCCATTGAGAAAGGTTAATCAAATGATTTTTAATTTAATGAAGAGATGTAGAGGAAGACGAAAAATAACACTTTGAGATGTTATTAAAAATTTAAAATAGACCTTTGGTTGAATGGTATTTCCGAAAACTTGATTTTGGATAGAACTCTATAGCAGTGTTTAATTCATGTAACTGACTCCAGTTAGTGGGATAAGACTCTATTTGTTATTATTATTGTAATTAATTTAGAGGAAGACCAATGAAGAAACATAGAGGAAGACCAAAAAGGATACTTGGAGAGGTTATTAAAAGAAACCTTTGCTTGAATGGTATTTTTGAAAACTTGATTTCGGATAGAACTTTATAATGTCGTTTAATCCATATAGCCAACTCTACTTAGTGGAAGGCTCTATTTGTTGTTTTTGTTGTTTTAATTAATTTAGAACATGCGATTAGATTAGGGCTGTTAGGTTTTATCCAAAAATTGACACTGGTGGGAGTTGTATGCATTAGTGAAGTAATTAACTCTTTTATCCCCTTAAATTTAAGAATAGCGTCATTGGCAGGCTATTATCTAATTTTCAGGTAAGAGTCATTTTCCTGTAAAAAATGCCTGTTATCTAACATTATAAGCATTTTATAATAGGCATACCCTTTGAGTAAATTTTTTTTTTTTTTTCTGTTATGACTTTTTTATTTGAAGCTAATTTTTTCTCTATATATTTAGGTTGCTGATAATGAGCCCTGCACATCAGATGGTTTGCATGAGGTCGAATTGCTTCTGCCATTTTTTAACAATGCTCTTGTTGAAGGTAAGTATCTCTTTATAAATTATCAGGTTGTTATTAGACACTCTGGTTGTTTAAAATTATTCCATTTCTAACATTAACAATTGGTATTTTATAAAGCATGCAGCCAAAAAGGTGTTCTTGGTATTCTTTCGTTTAGTGGCTCGATATGCTCTTTTGCATATCTGAATTCGAAAGAGCCATGCTCACAAGCTGTCTCGGATATAAGGGTAAGTTGTCCACCTATATATGTGTTCTGTTTATGATTTTACCGCAAAGCTTTTTGTTTACTTATTTAAGGAATGTGTAAATTTGATGTTTAACTGGAAATATCTGCCTTGAGTTACATTTAGTTTATTTATTGCATGGGACTATAAAATAAAATAAAAATTAAGAAATCCAATATTATTAATCTGTCACATTTAGTAGGATGTAGTGCAATAGTACAGTTATTTCAAAGAACCTTCTTGAACTTGTTACTTGTTTACTTTAAGGATGAAATATTCGAAACTGGATTGTATAGTCTTTTGCAAATCTCTAATTTAAGCCCCTTGTTGGTTTTGTTCTAATCCTGGATAATGAATCTTTGCTTAGGGAGATATCATTACGAGTCTGCACAGTAGATTGGATATAATCTGTGACGAGGCAGATGGTGATTCAAGTTCCAGTGCTGATGTGGGCAGGGAACTAAGTGATGAGACACCAACTGAGAAGCCTGTTACCCAACTTATTCTGCAATTATTGAGGTCTGTAACTTGCAATATCAACATATTTTAACTCATGCATTTATTTTAGCTCTGCTTGATGAGAAGCAGTCCCTAGAATTTATGTTTGTTCTTAGTGAAATGCTATTAGTTGGTTCCCTCTACTTCTTTACATTCAGTTACTGTGGATATGTTTAGAGCAATGGCGTGGATCCCACATCTTGTTTATTTTTAAAAGGTTTGGGCATATCGTGACACAATGATATGCTCACTAGACTCATCTCTTTCAGCTGGAAGCTGAAGCTTTTTTTTTGTTTTGGTTTTGGAAATCCCAACTTATAATTTGGCAACTGACTACTGCCTGAATATTGTATGGCAGTGGCTCAATCCTTGGGTTTTGTTATGTACGTATGGGGTACACAAGAAAAAGCTTATATACATGCTAATTCAACACCTAACATTTTATATTTGACACATTATTACTATGCCGATGCCCTACTATGGATCCCTGGGTGCTTCTACTATATTTTCTCACTTATGCACCCTAATAATAAATATTTAGACTAGTAATTTGGTAATTCTTTATGGATTTTTTGGGGAGTTCTGATGTTACAAGATAGCGTTACTGTGGTTTTAGGCAGATTGAATTAAATTATGATAGTCCACTTTGTGAGCCTAGTGACGAGAGTCAATAAACTTTATTTTTAGGTGTTTGGTACACTGTTATCATCATCCAGTCACCTAAGATTCCTGAGTTAGATGCCTGTGTTTGGAACATCAGGATAGGATTATAGCAATGACATCCAAGATATCTCTGTATGTTATACCCGTGTATTTAAGATACCTGGGAATGAAACAAGTTAGTGTACAAACATTTTCTTAATGTGTAAACATGGCCTATAACTTCTTCCTTAGAATTAATTGCTTGCTGACATTCTAAAACTTAATATTACAACACCCTCTTGCGTTGATCATCAATTTGCGTCTTATTGGCATTGGCATTGGCATTGTCAAAGGTTAGTATATATTTATGTGAAATTGGCATTATTCTAGAGCTTTACACCATAAAAATCTATGTTATAACAATAACAATTCTTAATGGATACCTTTTTCCGTGGCTGCCAATGCCTTGCTTTGTATTACTGTTTATAAATATCTCGCTTTGTTATATACAGAAAAGAATGCAATCTTCCCCTCCCTAGAAGAGTTTTTGCTCCATGGTTAGCAGGGACGTATGTATGTGACTACTTACAGCCATATGAGACAGTTGAGGTTTGTTCCTTCACCATTGTGAGTTAGTAGAGGTTTGGTTTCTCCTTGTGACTGAATTTGTGAATTTGTGTCTCTGATTTGATTTGAGGATATATACTTTTGGCATCAGTCATTTTTGCATCACTTGTTTGGTTGCTGGCAAATAGGCCCCTTAATTGATATTTACTGAGTCACTCATATGTATATAAAGAGATATTACTGGTCTGAAGAGATTAGAGACTTTGAGATGTTTCAGTCTGAAATATATAGTATTTATGTAGAGCCTTATAACTATTGAGTCATAGTTGGTAGTTTTTACTACCATATGAACGTAGATTCAAGCCAGAATTCTGCCTGAATATAAGCCTGTGCATGAATTGAGGGACGTGTTAATTTTTCTTTTAGTTGTCTACATAAGCATAGCCGAAGTTACCCAGCTTTAAGAACGCAAAGCAAAATAAATTTGGTAGTATTCTGGTTGGTACATCAACGTGCACATTTTCCGTGTGACACTCCTTAGCAAACTAAATAAAAGGCAAAAGGAAAATGAGCTGAATTAATCATTGTCATTGTTTACTGAGTTCAGTGTAAAATTGCATCTCGCATCAACTGGTATTTGTAGTCTATTTGACCTAGCCACTTCAAATGTGTTCGATTTTAGAGAAGTTTTTTAATTAATCCTCTGACCACTGATTTTAATGCATAATTAGGTGTTAAAAGATCATTGTACAGAGTTACTATCCATGGAACCTTCGGCTGACATCTCTACAATTTTAGAGCCAGAGAAAGAATCTCCAGTTCTCATCACTAAATCTTTCTGGGATCTTTCAGTGCCCTTATGTTCAGCAATTCACCCCATGGAAGAGAAGAAGAGCATACTCAATGATGGAGGAGGGAGTAACGGTAAATCTGTAAAGCCAGGTCACATTAACGTTATAGCTGCTGGTCTCATCCTTCTCCTCTCAGTCTTGGTTGGTTTTTTGCTCTTTGTGTGGAAGGGTTGAGGCATTATGATACGTTTAAGAAATTATCTCTCACCCTATACGTAATTACAGAACTGCATATTTAGTGGACAATTCCTGATTTCAAAATTATAATTAAAGAATGGCCAAAAAAATATAGTTAGAGATTGGCCTAAGAAAAAATTGTAGTTAAGGGAACGTACACAAAACTAAAATCTGTCTAGGGAGAACCCGTTATTATCGGTGCGTAATTAGTCTATTGTTAAATTCGACAAGCGTAGCACAAAATATTGTTATAGTGAACTATAATTACGAATCTCAACGTGATTATAATCACGAATCTTAAAATTGGGTTAGTGAACTATGGTTTCAACTTTTATATGAAAATTATCTTTTGTTCGATACATGTATGGGGAGTGAATCGAACCATGGGGGGTGAAGTCTCATGCTGACCAATGAGCCAAAGGGTCATCCCCTGAAAACTATCTTGGGTTCTTCTCATTTCTCTGGAAAAACATGAATTCCACGAGCATATATACTCGCATTTGCACTCAGGATTTCGGCTAACATGATAGGCACCAATGTCTAACAAATCATGAGGAATGCAGCAAAAGGGGTCTTATCATGCGTTGGAACTTCAGTACTGCAGTGTAAAACAAAAACTGGTGTTTAAATTAACTGGTACGCGTCAGTGACCATTAATGCAGCACCAGAACACCCACCGTCATTGATGACTTCTTTAGGACGAGCTATTGGCCCCTTGTAGATCTTTAGGATCCACAGATAAGTGTGTAATGAGAAGAAGTAGAGAAAAAAAAAAAAAAAGACAAATAAATGTAAATTAGAGAGAGAAAGTTATTAAAATTAAAAAATAAAAAAGTGAAGGCATTCGTATCTGCCTGCAAAACATCTGTGGACACTTGTACATTTCACCTCGCCCCAGCCGATTCATGTCAGTTTATTTGGTTAATCGGATACTCTAAATCTTCTAATGTAATTTTACTATCACAAAATCTCATGAAGACAATGCCTATACACCCATAGTGATATAGACATATATATATGTATATGAAACTCAGGTGAGTCCCACACGGCCATGTACGGCGACGTAGGCATTTTTTACACAAGAATTTATTAAAGCCTGTAATAGAGTTCATCAGGTTTGTATATTGCTTGCTTTTCTAATGAAGGGGCCAGAGTATGTAACACAGGATAACATAAATATGAGAAAGCGTAACCAGCATAACAAACCAAAACATAAAAACCAGTTCCATTGCTTATGCCAAAATTCAAAGTTACTACAGAAAGCGAAACAGATTACGAACTGTCTAAAATTGCATCCATCTCGTCATCTTGAAAAAATGGTATCTACCTATCTTTTCAATTTGATGGATCCCATGAAAATAAATTCTAAAGCTGTAGTAAATCAACTATATTCGCAAAAATTGAAGATACGAACTTCTTCCTGTAAATGCACTTAGTAATGCGTCACATTATTAGTAAAGAAAATTTCATGTATGACAGACTGCCCATTATCACTCGAGGAAATATTAGTTGATTGGCCCATTCCCTGCAAGTTTCTCGTCAGCAGCATAACTGGGAAGATCAAGGCCACTGGGAATTTTTCCAGGATAGTTAGTGTTCGACTCATCTGATCCAATCATACTGCAGAGATACAATTAAAGAAGTAAAATTTCTGCCTAAGCATGAATTTAAGTTGTGTTCTGCAAGTAACGTGCTCACCTTCTATCAACAATAACCACTGATCGAAGCTCACAGTTAGCAAAGCTGAAAAACAAGAGTGAAAATTTTTATTAATTAGTCCTAAAGAGTGACAGTCTAGCACATTTATGGCATGCAAACTATATTATAAAAGATTATATAGTGTTCCGCGTCTGTTAAATAAAGTTTTCCTCCTGTGAACTTTTTTTTCTCCTTTTTACACATCTATATAAATGGATAATTTTTTTATAAGAGTGGTGAAGATTATTACCACATAAACTCAGAATTTCCCATTCAGAAGATTCAACTACATTAAAAAATGCAGAAGAAAAGACAAGTGTAAATAAGAAACAAGTATACTTTATATAAATTCAACATAAGCTGGATTTTATACTTTTCTTTAAGTTTTTCATTTCCTTTCCCCACCTTCAGCGCTCATTAGACACTTCACAGAAGTAAATTTACTATCCTTTCCTTCTGCATATATCTCAAAGTTAAATGTGACGTTCATCAACAAGATTAAGCAAACAAAACCAGAGGAACACTTACTGTGTGCATAAATCACTCTTCACGGTAGAATGGCAATCATTTCCAAAAGCACTTAGGGTATGAAACAGAAAACCACTGTGAGTAACAACTGCTATCTCCTTCTCTTTACGTGTCCACAACCTAGGGCAAAAAGAAAATGGGGTAAAAAACGTGTCAGATCATTGGTTATAGCTTATACCTGCCACTGGATGAAAATTCCACACTGATTGTCTAAACAGGTTCTACTGGTACTCCAGCTGGAGGAGGAGGAAAAAAAAAGTAAATGCAGAAACCATCTAAAGAGTGGATTTTGGTATTATCCTCAGAACGTTTCCTTCTTACAATCTGAAGCCACCACCACTATATAATAAAAAATGGAATAAAACCAAGAAGTGCTTCAAATGCCATACATAAGCATTATACAAATGTAAATTCACATTGAGAAAGTACATGGATCCTAACTTAGGAGAATTGAATAGAAGCTCCAATAGGAAGATCAAAAGGTCGATATGATGCCATTGTAGGGCCTATGTAAATCACAGCCGTGACCAGTAACTAACAGCCCATTTCTTGACAACATTATAGTAAGTGCAGAAAGGTCAAAAAGTAAAATATAAGGTAAACCAACCAATAAATCTAAGGTGAACCCCAATATAAACCTTTATTTCAACATGCTCAGGCATGTAGTTCTCCCCATTTGTGTTCTATAAGATTCTTTTCCTAGTTAGATATGCATGGTCATTGCCATAAGACAGATCTAGGTATGTAAACAAACACTCACCAGTTCAAAAACTTCAGCCCCCTAGCAGCAACTTCTTCATTCTTCTCTCTAATATCAGGTCTCCACAAAATGTCCTCGTCACTTTCTATCTAAACAGAATATACTCCAGGCATTAATCCCATTTAAATAAAATTTCTACTGTCTACTGCTGCTAGCAACCTAAGAATCAAAACAAACTTAACAGTAGCTGATAGTCCAGAATATGAGATAAAAATCAATAAATATCACTTACAGGTGAAAAATCAATAGCTGGAAACATATTCCGGTATTCGCTAATACTTCTTCTTTTATCACAAGGATGAACTCCCTGAATAACAAAAACGGAGCATTACATGTTAGGATGAGATGCCAATGCAATTTAAAAGAAGAGGAAAGGTGGAAAAATAAACAAATGAAAATGTCTACATGCCAAATCCCACTAATCTTTCTCCTCACTTCTTTTTTTTTAGTTACTGGCTAAAAGTAAACAGGCCGTGTAAATGTAGAAATGAGAAACCACCACCAATTGTTAGGTCAAGAGAAAGGGCTTGTTGAAAACTTCTACATAATCCAAAGAAGGACTATTACACTATTAACCAAGTTCAGACTACCTGGTGAAATAAAAAAGTTCAGACTATTTAATAAGACTCTCCACATCAGTCAAAGATATAATGATGTGAACTTGGGAAGTAAACATCAGATAAAGGAAAACTGCATATAGGACTATATAGGTTTCCCCAGTAATCTGGAAATCAGGTTTCCAGAAAACAAGGTAAAAGACCTACACAAGTCCATGAAGTAAATTTAAGTAGCTCATCAGGTATATTTCCTAAGTATTGATGCTGTGCCCTCTTGAAGCTTCTCAGAAATTGAAGAAATAAAGTCAGATGTATAGGAACTAAAAGAGAATTAAAGGAAATAAATGAATCATTGATATAATTAGTTGATTCAATCCAAAGCTATGCATGCAATCTTCAATGAGCAGCATCTAGTTTATAAACATCACATACTATATGCTCTCGGCAAAGCTCCACTGATATAAATGGTGGGCAATTCACACTAGCAATTGCAACACGACCACTGTGTCCAACATTTTCCTTCATCAGAGGAGGTGCATTCATCTCATCAGTGTATGCTTCACCACCAAAGACTCCAACAGCTGTTTGCATGGTCCTGCATAGCAATAATAAGCCATTATAATTTACAATGCCTCCCAACCACAGAAGGATTCTTGTTTGTTCACCAGCAGACAAGATTTTTACAAACAGGTCCCTGCACTTATAACAGCATAGCTGGACAAAAACTAGAATTCAAATAATTACTAGAAGGACAAATACCAACTTAAAAAAAAAAAAAAAAAACTCATAAATAGTAACTTTCACATTAAATATTAAAAAAAATGGTAGAATGGCATTCACAAAACAATTGTTTCCATTTCTTTTGTTTCCATTTCTATTCTTCCTTTAGGACTTACAATTATCAACAGACCTAGTGCATTTACGTTTATAACTAAAATAATATTTGAGCCAAAATGGATAACCAGAAGCCAACTAATGTATCTACACATTACACACCAGCATACACAAAAAGTAATCCAAAAGCTAGTTTTGCATATTATAACTACTTAGCCCAATAGTTAGGTTCTGCTGATTTCAACGTTCAAAACAAGAACCATAAAAGATGTTACTGTAGAAACTTAGAGATTGAAGAGAAATGCTGTTGTGTTCAAGACTTCTATCTGTATCAACCAAGGAAAGTAGCCACAATATTAGTCATCAAAAATGATATCCATTCATATGCCAAAAAGAAGAGATACCCATCATTCCTGTCCAAATTTCTTGTCCAAAAGCACTTATATGCTGGCTATCCTCCCCGGTCTCTAAAGAACTTGTCCAATTTTATGCTTACATGTATTTGTTTGAATAAATGGTGCATAGATCTCTGTTTTCAACTCACGTCACTAATGTGTCATTCTATCTAATGTTATCAAGTAAATCTATGAGAGAAAACCTTGTTCAAGAACAATTCTAATGGCAAACAACAGAAGAAGCAACAGCCTTCACAAAGTGAGACCTATACTAGTCTTAGCATAATTTTAAATTACAATGAAGTTATACCTTAACAAGGGGGAAGCAATCACTAATTCGATTCTTTTAGAAAGACCACATGCTTGGACATGCTCTCGAAGATTATCAACCTGCCAGAGCCACAAAATTCCCCCATTATGCTTAAAGCCAAAAAAACCAACTATGAAAACCTTGCAAAGACCTGACCAGACATCTATGTTCAAATGAGATTTTCATTGACACATTATTTCTTTGTTGATAAATCATATTACAGCAATACCAGGGCATAACACTTGTGCCAATCTCTACCACAAGTATGGAAACATTCTACTTTTTATTATTATGAAAACCTCAAGCTAGGAAAATGGGGAAAAGAACTGACTAGAGATCTCTGTTAAGATTAGATTTTCATTGACACATTATTTCTTTGTCATGAACACAAGAGATGGCAATGACAGGGCATATTACCTATACCAATCTCTACTGAGTCTGAAAACATTCTTCTCTTATATAATTTTGAACACTTTCAGAAAAACTTCCACATAAACAAATACTATCTAGATACACTTGACAAGATACCATTCAATATCATTTTGACTGGCAATTACCTGCTTCCAGCCAAGAGGAGTTACTTGTGCATCAAAAAGATCGTAAGACAAGTATGCATCATGGTTCTTCTCTCCTTCTACATTGTGAACCCCTTGGGCATGTCTAACCTGTATATAAGCTTGGATAAGACATCAATGCTCTTGAGAATGATGAGCTCATAAACCAATATAAAACATGCTCGAAATCACAAGCTATAAATTTCTGTATTTATATGATGAACCATTTGCCCTTAAAAATTAAAATTAATGGAATTAACTTCAAAGCGACTTAGTTTTAATGCATTTCATAATAATCTAAAACATTGATATTTGGTTTGAAATTAAAAATTGATCTAATAATTTTAGTCAGATGGAGATGTATTAAACTATGTTGATATTGGAGCTTAATTAGCAGTCCATCAAGGGGAAGTGAACGAGAAAAGAAAACAAATGGTTAGCTAAATCTCATATATCAGTTAAACTTCTGATTGTTAATCACATCGGGGAAACATAAGCCTCATCATACAGAAAAAAGTATCAGGAAAAGTATCATTTTTCATATCATTTTAAGGTAAAACTATGCTTAAAGAATAAAACTGCCACAAACCAGGTGAAGAGTTTTACAACGGTGCAATGGATAGAGACTTTGACCTGCAGTAGTATCCATATCTGCAGTCACATAAAAAGACATCCAACAAGAAAGCGTGACCAACAAGGTTCTCACTAAATTCAGTAATGTATACAAGCCAAACCATGTCCCAAAATTTATATGCAAAAAGCTACAAAGATGAGCCAGTCCACAAGAATAAAACATTGATAAGCCCAAAGCATAGATCCAAAGAAGTAGCAAACCTAAAAAGACAACATGAATTGCCTCAGAATTTGTTTAGAAAACGTGATTTTGGGGAGAAAGTATTAAGAGGAAAAGAAATTTGGATGGAAGTCTAAATTATTCTTGTTTGAAGTATGGATCGAAAACTGAGCGAATGATTTTGGGGAGAATGTTTGTTTCTATAGCTCTAAAAATTAAACCACATTTTATTCTCGCTTTCACTCCTTCCATTTTCGTTTCTCCCACAATTATTTTCTAAGGAAAGCATAAAGGCAAGAATAAATTCACAGAGACAAGTCACACGATAAAATTCTATGTCAGCACATGCTGGCAGATGCTCCCACCACAGAGAACAGCACCAATGAGTAATGTCGCATCGCAAGTAATATGCTCCACGCCTCATACTCATAAAATAAATACAGTAACTGCTACCCATAATCACTTTATGCCCTAACCAAAAGCCATATGGTTCGAAGGTAATACGTATTTTCATTAGTCATTATTAAATCAACAGAGAAATTACAAAATCAACCGGCGATTCTCCTACATTCAGGCGTCAGCACCATGTATGACGTCGATAAGAAAGGCACAAATGCTCAAAAGTTGCGATCGCCATTTTTGCAAAGAGAAATTGAAGGAAACGTATAATTTGTTAAGCTCTGATCTGCGGAAACAGGTTGTTCATAAACTCATTTTGGGATCAGAAAGAACCAGATCAACAGCAGTATTGTCCTTATCCCGCGCATTCATACGCAATCGGAAACGAACATTTCCACACAGAATCATTAAGCACAAATAATGGTAATTCTCGCACCTAAAACACCGAACCATCGTAAAACTAACCAAAATTCAATTCAAAACGGAGTTGCTACTCACCAATCGAATAACAACGAAGGTAATCCAATCCAAAAATTGACATACTACAGGCTCACATACCAGAAATGACGCGGAAAGAGATCAAACGCTGATGCTTGGGTTGCAGGGGAGTACCTGAGCGAAGCGACAAAGAACGAAGAGGAAGAGGAAGAGGAGGAGAGCGTTGTAGAGGCGAGCAGCGAAGCTTTGAAATGGAAGCGGGGACAAAAGTGGACTTCAATAGAATAGGGTCGTAAATAGAAGTAACGGACATGGCGAGCGTTGAGCTTCCTAATATAAACGAAGGAAACAACCGACCGAACAAGGAAGAGGCACGTGATATGATCGTACCCAAAAAAATAAGAAAGAAAAAATCGACTAATCAATTTGGTAACTGAAAGATTGAACACTGCAATACGGCGTGTGTGGATTTAGCGACTGAGAAGGTGAAAAGGTCCGTGTTTGATTGCTTGTCTTGCGTAGCCGACAGACGGGTCATGGCCGTAAACGTATTACAGTGGTGAATTAAATAAAAATTATATCTATTTTAATAGAAAATGTTTTGTGAGCCTATTTATTAGAGATATTATTTTACTTTTTGGAACTGTGAGCGGATCAGCCAAGAAGCGGAAACCATAGCAACTACTCCCACCAAGCTCGGAGGAGTCGCTGTTGTATGTTATGGACCAATTGCGCTCGGGGCTGGGGCCACGCCCACTTGGACACTTGGACTTGGCTTCCTGGAATCGTGCGGCACGCACGTGACGTGATGTGTACTTCGACGGTTGGAGTACCATACGTTTTGATTTTTTTATACTCAGATAAAATATATTAAATTTATTTATATTTTAAATTATGTATAAAATTTTTTATTAATTGAGATAAATTATTTTTTATATTTTAATAATTATATAAATTATTTTTATATATTTTAAATAATTATTAAATTATTATCAATTATCTTAAATTATTTTTAGATTAATTTCACATATTCTTAAATTATATTTATATATTTTAAATTATTCTTAATTTAAGATATAATTTAAAATATATAAAAATAATTTATATAATTTTTAAAATATAATAAATAATTTATCATAATTAATATTATAAATAAATTTTAATTAAATTATTTTATAATTTTATATAATTTTTAAGTTAATTTTTATAATTTAAAATTATATAAATAAATTTTTATATATTTTATCATTTATGATATCAGTCTTGTCATTTAAAACCATCGTGACATGTCCTAAACGATCTGACGTGACAAACAAAAAGTTGATATGGCTGATACCTATGGCAATGGTGCTGCCTAGTAGGTAAAAAGAATGCCACACGAGACGACAAATGCCTTTTTATCTCTAACCCTCCTCTTCTTCTTCTTGCGCCATGGTTTCTCTTCCTAATTGCCTCTTTATCTCAAATAATTTTAAAGTTCTTTATCAAATTTTAGAAGTTTTAGAATTTCTTCTTTCATAATTTAAAAAAGGGAAATAAAAATATAATTAATTTTATTAATATTGTAGGGAGAGTGATCTAAATTTTAAAAAATTGTTCAAATACATGTATTTACATTGATAGCAATTCTTTGGGGAGAAAATTAGACAAAGGTATAAGAATTGACAAAATAAGTTTTTATAGATCACTCTAGGGACTTATTTAAAAATTAGATAAAAGTATAAAAATTGATAAAATAATTTAATCAATAATTTTATACATAGCTAAAAGTAAAAGAATTTTGGTACATTTTACTCTAAATTTAAATCAAAATCGCTCAAGGTACATTTTCGCGCTGGGTTACAGTGGAGCAAACCAGTTCGATATTATTAAGTGCAGCTTTCTAATTAAGAATCCCTAACAAGTTTGAAATATATGCTAGTAATTTACATGGCATGGTCAAAATACTCGAAGCTGATCTCCTAATTCTTGTTCTTGGTTTTACAATTTCAAAAATTTGATGTTCATTAAATTAAATGAAAATGATTGATGGCTGTTATTATGGATTTGAATCTCTTAATTTTATTATTTCATTATTTTTTTTATGTTACAATGAGACCTAATCTATAAATAAAAAAAATTAAATAATTAAAAAAAGAAAAAGTAAATGAAAAATCTACATTTCCGTACAAGAAAGGGGTTAGGTCAGGGATGTACAAATGATTCCTAGTCAATCATTGAACCTAACTGACCGAATTAAAATTAATTTGATTGGTGATCTAACATATATTATATGAGTATTGAATTATATTTTTATTTTTAAAATTGTAATTCAAAATTAAAATTGATTGTAAAGACACCTATATAACCCACTCATTAAATTGATATAAATAAAAGTACGAATGATTCATCCTATCTTAAAATAATTTGCAATTAAACGAGGTAAATTAAAAAAATAATAACTTAACACATGATTTAAATGAAGTTGAATGAGTCAACTTACTAGTTAATATATTATTACATATAAAAATATGAATTAAGCTATTTTCACCTTGCCCACCCTAACTTGAAAGTTGAACGAAGCAGGCTAGTTTGCTTGCATATTATAAAGCTTTATATATATATATATATATATATATATATATATATGAACCCATATCATACTTTACACGAAATGAAACAAGGCGAGACAAGCCTAATTTGTTTTGACATTTTTAGATATAAATTTTTATAATTTATATATATATATATCAATAAAATACGGGTCAAATTTAACCTAATTCATTTGACTTCTTTCTTTACACACCCTTTTACGGTGAAACAACCTTGGGCGATGGGTATTGACTACAAGGAAGATACTTCGATATTATTAATAAAAAATTAATGATATAAAATATAAAATATGAATAAATTAACAATTTTAATTTATAAATTTAAAATGAAATAAAATTCATATTTAATTGTATAAAAATTTTTAAACGGAGAAAAATTTTGTCAATCTTTTCAATTTGGGCTCCTTGGATGTGAGCCAGAGCAGTGCAATTGGGCCGAGCACGTTTGATATAAATGCTATGTTTCATGTCCTCGTCAAAACTGATGAATGAGGCTCCTTGTTCTTATTTCCTGTTACTACAGTTTTGGGTCAAAATCCTTGACTTTTGGACTTTTTGGCTGTACTTTTGGACTGGACTGCAGCTTCTAGAATGGGCGTGCTTCAGATCATAGCTCTGCCGTATATAAGCCAATGCACCGAATCAAGCATGGCCAATCCATTTTAGAACGAGTAATAATAAAGGTGATAGGCTTCGTACCATCTTTTCCGAGGTAAGCATGTAAAGCTCATTTGACAATAGAAGCGAAAAGGCATTATGGTTAATGAATTTTTATAAGATTTTGCAAATATAGTATGAGATATTAAATTTGATTATAAAATTTAATAAATTTAATAATTAAAATTTTTTAATTAAAATGATCATCGACATCTTTTAGATGTAAGTTGGTAAAGTTTAATTCATAATAGAAGAGAAAAGATATTTTTACTAATAAATTTTTATAAAATTTTCATAAAAGTATTGTGAAATATTAAAATTTTCAAATTTCATAATTTATAAAATTGAATAAATTTAGTAATTTAAATTATTTTTTAAAAAATTATAAATTTTAATTTAAAAATTAGAGGCCCACCCGATAAGCTGGCTTTCACCGGAAAGGATCCCCCGCCCTCCGCCGGCCATGATCCTCACTCTTTTGTTCCCCTCATCGTTCACTACTTTTTTATGCCTTGATGTTCAATTGCAAAAAGTACAAATTTTCACGATTAGTTTTTACTTATTTCCTGCTATATATTTTATTTTCTTTAATGTTAATTCAACACATTGGATCCCAATTATCCCATTGAAAGGAACCAACCGTTCATTCCTCCATATACAGTAGCCATGTTTCTATTTTTGCACGAATAATAACATTATTTGGCCATAACTTTGCCTGAAAAGATATTTCTCAAGTTATCAGTAAAGAAAAATTACGTAATTTGTAAGAAAAATTAGGTTTAAAATTCCATACCAGTCCCATGTGTTTAAAAAACCTTTTGTTTATTTTACATTTATGACCTGTACGATATTAATAGTCACCAATATATATCAATTAAGTGATATAAAAAATTAGTTAAGATTACTGCCTGTAATTATAAATTTTCTTCAAATAGCACTGTAATGAAATAAATTACTTTTGTTTTGGTTTATTTTTGAGATAATTACTATTGTTTTACTTGTTTGCGCTGGAATCACACAAAATTTTTTTCTTTTTATTATTTTATTTTTAAAATACCAATCTGTTATGTTTTATATGAATCATGCATTTGAATCTCATTTTAGCCAGTAGATAGTTACAAATTCGGAAAGATTGTAGCCAGATATGGTTGTAACGCTTTTATGGTTGTTAATTTTTGTTGATCTTAAATTTAGTTTGTAAAATTTAATAAGTTTAATGTATCGAACACATACTTTTACAAAATATTTAAAAGATATTTAAACATGAAAAATAATAATATAAAAATGAATACTTTATCAAAATATTAGTATCCTAATTAAAATATTTTTCAAATAGAGAAATTATATTTACACTTAAATGTGCAAAAATGTATAGAAATAAGTAAAATCATTAATTAGCTCTATAAGACCTACATATTTAATCTTAGGTAATTAATTAATAATTACAATTTTTTTAAGTACATTCCATAAAGGTACCAAAGCGAATTAGTTTGCTCTAATGCAAGACAGCCTTTAATTAAACGTAATGGGGTGGATAGGCTTGCAATTTTAGCAAATTAAAAAATTATTAATTTAATTTACACCTTAGATAAGATTAGATGGGATAATTTAATAAATTTATATATTTTTATATATAAATATGTAAACTTATCTTATTTTATTATAATTTATGAATTAAATAAAATAAAATAAATCGATTTACATTTTTTATAAGTCAATAAAATATAAACCTATCTTCCCTTTTAGACTGACCAAGCAAACAAATGTAACCCACCTTAACACCTTTAGTTTAAAGTGTGCAAATTTGGTTCAAATGGCAAGCTCCTTCCAAATTTCATTATCATAGCTAATGCAAAACGACAAAATGAAGCGTAGCGAATAAGTTAATACGTTAAAGATGTTGATATTAAATAGTGTTGTACGCACAACTGTAATTTGAAAAAAGAAATTAAAACAACCTGGCTAAGATGAACTTGTGGTTAGTTTACGGCCACAAGCTGAGTCCACGAAACAAACAAGTTGGGTTTCGTAATCTAAAACATATTTATTATGTTTCTGTTTGTTTACCTGGAGATCTGGATCCTTGATTAAGCTATCTATATATAATCTTGACTGATTTTTCTGGGTTTGTTTTTCTTTCAAGTGCCCCACGCAAATTTGACTTGTGAATTAGTTTGGAACGACGCTAACTTAAAAAACTAAGATGCTTGCTTGATTTTCTTGTATCGAAAAAGACAAATTAATGAATCGCTGGTTGCCAGACGACCAAACTTAAGTGAAAGATTTTCAATTCCATTTTTGTTCTTTCTCAAATAAAATAGTTTTGAAATCACCAAAAAGAAAGAAAGAAAGAAAGAGGACAGTTTTGCCAAATCGTGTTAGCCAGTTGTAATTCCCTTCAAGAAAGAATATGATGAGGAATCTAGATTTTCTTCTCTCTATATATTAATCAATTAATTATGAGAAGCTTAATCCAACATCCTCTTACCTTTTATACAATATTATAATTTTATTTTCAAAGTACTAGAAATGAAAAACATTCCATTTCTCAAACTGGGAAGTGGGTATTTAGAAAAAAATATTATAAATTATTTATTTATAATTTATTATTCATTTAAATAAATTTATTCTGCTGAATCAATTATTTTCACTTAATTTTATCAATTTGTTCAATCAACTATTCTTTCTCCCTCTTATTTTAATTAAATTGTGTACCAATAAATAGTGATCAACTTAATGTAATTATTCTTTGGACGAAAAATCTAATTATTTGGCTAATTTATAGATATTGTTTATATCTTATTTGCATTATCAAAGTTTTATATAGTAATCATTTGTGTACAAAAGGGTTTGTATTTTGTGTATATACCAAATTTAGTTTAAATAAAAGGTCTGATGAATGATCAAGGTTGGTAGATTATGAATTGTCTAAACTATAAATACCTCATGTGTCTGGAAAAATAAATTGTTTTATTTATTTCTAAAAAAGACAAAGGCTAGATAACATTGTAGTGCGACCACCCTACAAAGAGCGCTCAATTTGCATGTATATCAAAACCCCATGAAAAGATCACAACTCATAAGCATTTTGGCAGCAAATATGGTGAATTCAAGAGAGAACTAGTAGGTATAACAGAACTGGTCATTGATGATCTCAGAGAAGACCATGTGTGATCGGTCTTTAAGAGAATCTCAGAAAACAGAATAATTGGATTATAATGGGTTTTCTTTTCCTTCTTCTTAGTTTGCTAGCTGATATGGGTCTTGAAGGACCACGAGACCAATTAGACTTGGTCGATATTTACTTAACAATTTCTGTATTTCCCAAATTAAAATGTATATAAATTTAATTTAAAATATTAAATTTATTAAATTTTATAATTTAAGACTAACAATTTTTATGACTTACTTATTCATTTGTAAATATTTTGTTGATCTTACTAATTATCGCGAGCAACTCTTTCCAACTTTACCTAATTTTTAATTCAAGTGGGTTCTACAAGACGAGAATGTGCGTTCTCTTTTGCTTAATGTGGGAGAGGTCATATATATTTGTACTCAATAATGCTCCAAAGATGTTGTGAGGCATTAAATAAGAGCATTGGGCTGTAAGCTACCTCAATTAATCCTCGTCCTTCAATTAGAACGCAGAAGTTCCAAACTTTGAGGCAAGAAATATAGGGTGGGTTACTTGATTCTCACGCATTTGAAGTTTTGAGATAAAGAAGTACATTATGCTTTTATTGTATTACTAATTCATTTCTTAAACCAGCAACTTGATGTAGCAGTCTTCTAATAACCATGACTCACCAACCAAAATCATCAACTTTAAGAATATACTTAATAAATTTGGATATTCTGATACAGAAAATTTCTTATTTTAATAACTTAAGATAAAAATTTTAAAAAAAAAGGAAGAGAATAATTTTAAATTGCGAGTTTTTTTATTAATATTTTAACTTTTCCAATTTTGTTTCTATTTTTTTTAGTGCAATCCAGACTTCGATTATTATCCTTGAAGAATTCGAATCCATAACTAATAAGAAATGAAATGTGAAAATGTGAAAATTGGGAATAATTTTCTGGCTTTGAAATATTAAAATTATCATAACTTTATATTTTTTTTATATGAAAGATTTGAATAATTTTTCTAATAAATAAGAAAATATATATATATATATATATATACACATAGTTACAGTAGCTTCAATACTTCAAAATGAGAAAATTCAAATTCAAAAATTGGAAAGTAATAAAGAATGGCTAAATTTAGTTTTTTACTTGTTGATGTTTGGTAATTAACGAGATATGGGATCAGTCTGCTTCCTCTTTAATTTGTTATTCGATAAACATTAATGTCAAGCACAAAATTGCGATAAAATTTTGGATTTTTAGTCTGCATTCTGATGGCTCAAGCTATTGCAAGAAAAATCGAAAGAATATAGAAGGATTTTGATAATAGGAATATTAAACTCCAGAAAGGATTCAAATGAGCCGTGATGGACGAACGTCTTTATGTCTACACTTTGCATATATTCTTTCAGCGAATGATAAAACAAATCATTTTATCTCAATTTTTTTTAAATATTGTAGTTCTTCACGTATGCAAAAGAGCGAGTAATCAAATGCTGTTCATCAATGATCAATGAATGCTTGTACCAATTCATTTTTGTAGTTGCCAATCACTGGTATTGTCTCAGAAAGTACAACAGCCGTTGACAAATCCCAATATTACTTAAGCAATCTTACAACCTTATTTGCTGTACCTAGAAATATATTTATTTGTACAAATCTCTGTAGTTGTTTCGGTATCATATCATTATTAGTACTATTTATCATCATTATGTATCCATATTAAGTATTAAATTTATTCAAATATGACTGTTTTTGCTTTTTTTTTTGGTCCTAAATATCAATTCAGAACGATATGATAAATTAGGGTAATTGTCATAAAGAAAAATAATAAATTATGTATTGAATTCATGCTTGTGAATTTGTTTTCAACAATAATTCATCGTTTATTTTTATAAAAAAAAAAAGAAAAAATCTTCTCACAATTTCATGACAGCCACAAAATCTCTTAAATATAAATGAAAGAAAGTTTTAGTTGATCAAAAATAGACGAACCAAACTCTCATAAAAAATAAATAAAAATAAAGATTAACTTTATATTTTTTGAGAATTTTGTAAATTTATTATGTGAAAATAAAAATATTATACATTAAATTATGTATACAAAAATAATTCCAACCCGTACAAAATGAATTTTTTCAAACTATTTTCTCTCTATTTTTTCATTTTGATACATTTGGGTTATATTACACTAAATTGAATGCAATAAATGCTTAACCTTGACAAACTCAACATTTAACTACAAGTTGCATATAAATGTTCTTTGATCACAAAAAGGAGAGATGAAAGCAAAAATTTCATACTATGAAATGAGATAAACAAGAGTTTTACAAAAAGTAATCAGCATGTGTTATTAAATTAGTTTAATTTTATAATTTAAATTGTAAAATTAAATAAATTTAATAATATTTTTTAAAATAAGGTTTATATTAAATTTAGTTTGTGAAAATATAGGGACATTTGATGAAATTATCCCATATATATTAGTTATAAAAAATTGAGTGCATATTCAATTTATTATTTTAAACTTAAATATAATACATAATTAATAGTAATTTAAATAATTATTAAAAATAAATAATATATATCATTCAAAAAATAGAAAATCATTATTCCACATAATTTATGCACAAAATTTTCCAAACTTGTATCAGCAAACTCTCCCATGCCTACAGGAAAAACAGACGTGGTTTGAAACCAGCTCTGGTCCAAACCTCACACGTAGTAACCAGTAATAAATTTAAGCCAACCTTCAGAAACCCTAACCAGCTTCTGTGAATGGGTACATTACAGGCCAAATCTATTATACTTTAATATCCCTATATAAGTTAATTGGCACAAATTAAGAATAAGATTTTGCACTAAAACCGAAAATATAATTACACAAAAGTAATGACAATTGAAACAGTATTTTTGTATGAAAAAAAGAATAGCCGTTAGATTTATGTAGTGTACCAAATTTAATGGTCTATATGTTCCTGTTGTGTTACCTTTTTCCCCTTTTTGTGTAACAGAGCTGAATATGTAAGGCAACGTGCCTCTTTCTTCTTAAGCTCAGTATGGGACAGTACTTTTCTTTTCTTTCCGGCAAACATTTGAACTGAAAAGTGTGTCTAGAAGCAGCAGTTATGATACAAAACGCAGAGATGATTACAGCAAGAGCGAAAAAGAGAGAGAAAATGCATCATAGCATTGCCACAGAACAGAAAGCAGAATGGATCACAAAGCACAACTTTTGATGATGGAAGGTTGCAATGGTGGGTTTATTTCCTTCTCGTTTTCTTGAGCAGGAGGATGGCTCGTGAGCTAGGTGGCTCTTTCTGGCTGCGGTTTTGCCTTTTTTAACAATTTTTTCCTCCATTATGTTGTTTAAGCAGTAGGCACTTAACACGTAGTATTATTACCACGCGGCCAATCAATTAAAAAAGTGTTTCTTTTTTCCTACTCCGAGTCTAGGACGAAGACAGCAGAAGCAGTAGAAGGAGGCAGGAGGAGAGTACACAAACTCAGTCACTCTCACATGGCTACTTTGCCTGCGTCATGTACGCACACGAGCCAAACCTAACTACAAAAACGCAAAACGACGACCTTTACACTTCATCAGGAAAGATAGTTTCCATTGACAGCATTTGTATTGTATGTGTAGCAGCTCGATGGGCTATGGCGTTTTGGACCCCAAAACGACTGTTCAAGGAGTACAAACAAACAAACAAAACGCTAGCAGACAAAAATGGGAGATAGAGAAAGATTGGTGGTTTTGGTGGAAGCCCAGAATTCCAGATAAGATATTGTGGGCTGTCAAAGCTGGTATGAAATATGGAGAGAGAAAGAGAAGCAAAAACTGCTTTTAAGAATACCACTTTGTGTCGGGGGGGTAGGAGGGAACTGCCGCGGTTTTCTCACACCATTCTCCACCTTATTCATTTTCAGCCACATAAACATTCTGGCCCTGTGCCCCTCGTGCTCGCTTACGGTCATTACTTTGGCTTCCAACTCTGATTTTTCGCTTTCTCTTGCTCTTGATTATTGTTCTTGCAGCAGTTTATGGCCTAAAATTAAACAAGATCTCTTATAAATATTGAAGTTTGAGTTTGCCTGAAGCAATTGAATCCAAGTGCACTGGAAAGTTCAGAACCCAAGTCCTTTTCTAGCAAAGGAATCTTACAACTCTGCTATCGTCTAGCTTAGTTGAGGACAACTCGCTAGAAACACACAATAATTGAATAGTACTTTAAATTAAGTAGTTAGTTATTCACCTTCTTTCTCTTCTGGTAAACAACTATCTGCATAATGAGCCACCCATCACCATCAATTACTCTAGGATTGTTTAGAAAATGGGATATTTTATATCAGGTAAGTGGACTGGTTAAAACTTCACAAAAGTTAACATAAATAGTTAAGTTTAGTAAATTTTATAATTTAATTTATAAAATTTAAGAAATATAATCATCATAATCTTTTTATAATTTTATTATCTGTTCATCAAATTTAATGTATATTGTTAAATTTAATAAATTTTATAATTTAATATGTAAAATAAATAAATTTAATAGTTTAAATTATAAATTTTAATTTATGAAAAATAAAAATAATAAAAAATGAATGATTTTAGCCTTGAAAGAGAAAAGCAAAAATGGAAGTGGAAAACAAGGGGAACCTAAATAAGTGGAAGGTTTTCTATGTGCGGCTACTTAGTGACACAGTAAATAGCGTGTACATGTGTAGGCATTAAGTTAACTACACTAAAAAGCTATTAAAGCAAAATAAATAATTCATGCTTTGGTGGGGTCATAATAATTGTAATAATAATACCAATAAAATTAATAAAATGATAAAAACAGATATAGTTAGTTTTGTTTTAGAAAAATTTAAATAGTTAATCTTATTTAGAAAAATCTTATTTATAATTTTTGTTTTAAAAAAATTTATTTTTTATTTAAAAATAAAAAAATTATTTAAAAAAATCCAAAATAAATAATACGAATAAAGGACGAGAGGGGAAACGAAGAAATTAGATTAGATGTGCAAAAATAGTTACGTGATGAATCAGTTCTTGTCGGGCTGGAAGATCAAAGACCCGCCATCTGTTTTGGCGCTTGGCTGAATATAATGCCATTGATGCTCTCGTAGGATCACACTATCACACAACTTTCCGAAAGGGAAATTCTTCAGCCGCGATTTAAGAGGAGATTTCAGAAATTAGACACGTGATGAGGAGAGAGACTCAATGATTTGTAGTAACAATAATGGTTAGTTATTATTAACTATTACTTAATTTATTATTATTTTTTTGTGAAGCTACATCTCTTATCTCTTTGCTGTTGCGCGAACTATTCTATTCAAAAAAAAAAATAAATAAATAAGACTATCAAGTGGAACATAATTATTACAAACTGTATTTTAATTCATTTAATTTTTAAGTGATTTATTGATTTAGCTTTTTAAATAAAAATTTAATAAATTTTATTTATAAATATAAAAAATTACAATAAATAAGACATACTCAAAGCACACAAAATTTAATCATATTCATTAATTTTGTGAGACTTATATAATCATTGATTATAATTAATTTTCATATGTTTAGGTGTCTCTTATATTATATATATAAAAGTGCTTTTTCGATATAAATATAAAAGTACTCTTACGTAATACTATTTTATGTGGATAATAATTAATATCTTTTTCTAACTAAAGTTCCAGAATTTTAGTGCTAATTAAAATGGATATAGTGTATAAAAATAAAATTAGAATTCCAAAGAAAGATTCTAACTAATATCTCTATCTTTGAGAAAAAAAATTAGTAAGTCTATATTGATGCAAAACAGTAAAACATTTTCACCACTTCTCATCAGTTGTTATTGATATTAATAGCGAATGTGTTCCTAAATTTAGAACCAAATGATGTTACTAATTAGTGAAAAATGATTGCAAAGTTATGCAGAAATAATTGATGTCCAACGTTGTGAAAATACAGCAATATCATAAAATGTCACTGCATGTAAGAAAAGGATTACATATGTATGTCGAATTTACAATATTATCATTTCTTTATAAATACATCGAAAAAATTTAAATTTAAATTTTTCTATAATACTATTCAAATTTTAATATAATACAATTATATTATTTTCAAACTCATATGCATAAAAAAAATTGAATAATACTATTGTTGTTTGCCCAAAAATTATATTAAAATATATTTATTAATGGACAGGTGTAGCAAGTGTATATTTGGGATTACACAACAAAGCTAGATGAGGACATTTTTGTTATAGATAGATTAGACTTAGTCCAATATATCATGAACTTTTTGCAAAGGGTGGTGAAGTTAATGATTGACTTCGTGTTTAATCATTTGGTGCGTAGAATGAATGGCCTCTGGCTGCTGTGGAAGATTGGCAGAAAGGCAGAGAAGTCATAACCTTTAAGGAAACATCATAGCTATCTAAGTTTCAAACTTTAGAACCTTTAAGGGAAGGCAAGTCGAGGCCAACTTCTCCCCTCTGATCGATCATTTTTTATTTTATACTGATTGTCTTTTTGGATTGTTGTTTGAAATTCTTGTAATGCTTGCTTACGTCTAATTATTTCCTTGTCTTTTCACATAAAAAAATAAAAAAGGATTAATTATGAGCTTTCTCCTAATTTATTTTAAAATAATTATTGATATAGCTGTCTTCTTTTTTCTTGCCTAGACTTATATTTTATAGGCCAATAAACACCAGCCACTCATTCCTTGCATATTGTCACACTTTATTAGTTCCACAATTCCCAACTCAATCTTAAAAAATGGCGAGGGGGATGCACATTCTAATTAAGTGGGGAAGTAAAAAAAGAATATATTGGCATGATGTCGCAAAAGCTATGCCAAAACCATTATTTCTTTGGTTCATATGGTCATCTTTCATTTTATTATTCTCAAACTTGCAAGTTCGATTCTTGTAATTCTCTTTTCTCTATCAAGAGCCACTAGACTCTTTTTGTAATTATATATATATATATATGTGTGTGTGTGTGTGTGTGTGTGTGTGTGTATCTTCTACTTAACTAATTCACATGATTCTGTACTTCTAATTCAAGTTTTACGAGGGCAGATTTTATAAATGTAAACCCCTTTACCAACAGCTTGTTACCACCTCTGAGATGGCCTTCTTCCTTTTCTTTATATGAAGGGTGTATTATAGACTTGACTAATTGTACATACCATTGGTATAGATTCATCCCCAGTTGTTGGGAATTATTATTTTGAGCATTAGCCAATGTTACATACTAATAGCATGTGTTAGATTCTTGAACTTAATAAACTTAAAAAATAAATGTAGAGTGTTAAATCTATTGAATTTTATAATATAAACTGTAAAACTTGTAGAATTTAACAAATTAAATTGTCTATATTCTTTTAGGTGAAATTTTATGAAATTAGTTTGTAAAAATAGAAGAATTGTAGATTCTTGTATTATCTTTCAACAAAAGTAGATAATTTTTCTAAGAAAATTATAAAATCCAAGTAAAAAGAGTACGAAACGCAAGTGCACATCTAAAAGGATTATCACAATAATACTGGAAATTAATTTTCTAAAAATCATTGAAATAAAGATCGTGGGCATTGTATATATCTAAGGATTTATATTTCAGTGCTCACAACAAAAATTAAAAAAAAAAAACTATTTGTATAATCCTCTGCTATGGGCCGACTTAATACAGCTGAATTCCATTGTTGCACTAAAGAAAATGACATTAATGAGTATGGTAATCCTAGTTAGAAACCTTCATTAAGATTAAGCATCAACTTTTCCGGTGGGCGAAAATCTGAAGGGAATATAGGAAAAGGAGGAGAGGCCATGCACTGTATAATAACGTGTTGAATATGGTTAATGATCCCAATTCATTTGTAGCTGTACACTAATTCATGACAGAAAACCTTTCTCTGTACTATATGCAATTTGCCTGCAATTAAAATGCCATGGCTCTAAAGCATTGGTAGGCCTACGAAGTAGAGCAGCTTGCTGCTAAGTCAAACATGAACGTGAGCCCTATCCCATTGTTGCCATATATTCAGTAGCATATCGAAGTAACGTCAAATCTTTAGTAGCGTTATAAAGCTTTGTACTCTTCTTCTTCGGCGGCTAATTTTTTAATAATGACATGAATGCACTCTAATTTATTTAGCTTACATAAATAATAAAAATGACATAATATAGGAATTTAAACTTAAATTAAATGATTAAATTTGATCTTATTTTTTTTAAATTTGATTTTTATATTGTAATATTTTTAATGTTTTAAAAAAATGACTTAATATGTACTAATACAGATATAATGATATCTAACTATTATTTTATGCATTTTCCTCTTTATAATTTAACTCAAAACTTCACGTGTTAGTTAAATAATTTTTCACTCTTTTTATTGCAAGAAAAAAATAATTATATATATATATATATATATATATACACAAAACTAAGTCCTCCTAAAATGAATTTACTAAATTCATATAAAAATTAATATTAGATATAAATTTATTAATTTTTACAATTTATTCTATAAAAACATTCAAATTCTTTTAATATGTAATAAAATTTAATTTATAAAAAATAATATGACTGAACATATATATATATATATATTATAATTAGTTTAAAATGTATGTGGAATTATGGAGTTGTATGTCGCGACCTAGGAGTTAGTTTTAGAGCTCTACGTACCCAGAAAAGCCACTATAATTACAACGGCGATAATAACAACAATGAGTGATAATTATCAGTACTAAAAAGTGGGATCAAGTAGAGCCTGAACTGCGGAAAAGACTGGAGAACCCCTGCATGAGCACTATGGGACAATGTCCCAATTGGGGTATGGCCAGTGCCTGTAGACCAGACGAGCCGAAAGGGCAAGCTAAAAATGGCTAAGGTGTTAGCATATTCGGAAACTAGAAAGGAGCCATATGCATAAGCCAAAGGTGATTCATTTAGATTTAGTTTGGTTGTAGTAGTATATTGTTGCGTGTAAATATACCGTTATACACATAAATGCCCTACACTTGCAGGTGGCGTGAGGATTGGGTTTCTATACTGATAGCTTGAACCCCTTGAACTAAAAATCTAAGGATAACCATATTTATAAGAAATATTATTTTTATAATTTATGGTAATAATAATAATAATAATTCACGGGTTGTTAATATATATAAATTTTATAAATTATTTTGTAAAATTCAATTAATTTAATAATATATTTTTTTATTATAAAAATTAAATAAAAATAAAATAATAACAATAACATAACATTAAACAGATTGTATTTTTTATTTGGTAAGCAGAGACAAATTGTGTTAAGTATAATGGATAGGAGAGGAAATGCAGAAAGTAACAAAAAAAGACCACCAACTCATTTGAATTTGTGAGCTAGGCCAAAGTTTGGAGGCATTAAGGAGTGGGACCCAACCCAGAAATTTTCTTCAAGGAGAGATTAGGAAAAGAAGGTTATTTTCTGCTCCGCTCGTAACAATTTTTTTTTTTTGGTATAATGCTCATAATAATTTATATTAGAAATATTTTCACATACAAAGAACCTGACATGGTTTATGATGGTAACTGCATTCTTTTTGGTTTCAGACGGTGTGAGGGTCAAAGTTTTCTAAGCATGCCCATTAAATGTTAGTTAGCTTTTTATTGCAGAGATTTCGGCGAAAACGACATAAATCACCCCCTCCTTCCCTTCTCATGGTGTAGAGGGAGAGAGAGAGAGAGAGAGAGGATGCCTCTGTGATGAAATGAAAAGCAGATTCCAATTCAGTCTTAGGCTGTAGGTGCTAATGAATACAAAAAAATATATACTATAACGGATATAATAATAATCAATTTGCCAGAAGCTTTTCCTGTGACCTTATAAATTCTCCAACTTGGTACCGCCTGTTCTTAAGGTATTACCTAAAGAGTTTGCATTCGCATTTGAGAGAGAAAACAGAGACAGAGAGAGAGAGAGAGAGAGAGAGATGGAGCTCTATCAACATGATTTCTCAGAGGAGTTACTTGCTCTAAGGAGAGAAGCATGGGACATCATTCCAACTGAAGAAAACCAGCTCTTCTCTAATGGCTGGAGTATTGACTATTTTGATCAAAACTCTGTAGCTTTTCTTCCAAATTCTTCCGGCCAAGAAGTTCCAGCTCAAAGTTACAACAACTGCAACTTCAATGAAATCTATAGTTCCTTACTGGATGAGTTCTCTGCGCCACAGATTTTTGATTCCTCTTACAACACCCTTGATACCCCACTTAATACCCCGCCTCTTCTAGCTCAAGAAGATTACCCATTGCCCATGATGGAAGAAGAGGATCTAGGCCTAATTGGGGAAGAGCTTCAAAGTTTGGACCTGCAAACCAGATGCAAAATGGAACCAAGCCAATCCCCAGAAATGCCGGTTTTCAACGTGGGTGCCTGTTTGGAAAGAAAGAATCGAGCAAAGAAGCTGCAGGGGCAGCCCTCCAAGAATCTAATGGCAGAGAGAAGAAGAAGAAAGAGATTAAATGATCGCCTCTCAATGCTGAGATCAATTGTTCCCAAGATAAGTAAGGTATGCTAAGAAAGAATCATTGAATGCATAATCATTTCAAACAGATAAAAGTAGTTGAAGCAGTAATGTCATATGCAGAGCTGATTTGTTTGTTGAATGCTTATCACAGATGGACAGAACATCTATACTTGGAGACACTATAGATTACATGAAAGAACTTCTGGAGAAAATAAACAATTTGAAACAAGAAATTGAGGAGGATTCAAACATGGTGGGAATTTTCAAGGATGTGAAGCCCAATGAAATCCTAGTGAGAAATTCACCCAAAGTAAATACTTGCTCTGCTTGCATTCATTAACTGACAAGACCCTTTGAGATAAAATTTGAATTGGAAGATCCCAATTGTGGTTAGGGTTATATATTCATTTATTTGTCTTTGCAGTTTGATGTTGAGAGGAGAAACACAGACACCCGAGTAGAAATATGCTGTTCTGGGAAGCAAGGCTTGTTGCATTCTACTGTAAACACTCTGGAAGCTTTAGGCCTTGAGATTCAGCAATGTGTTATCAGCTGCTTTAATGATTTTTCAATGCAAGCTTCTTGCTTGGAGGTATTTATGATCTTTCGGGCTGTGTTTGTATGTTCTTCAGTTGCAGTTTTTGTATATATCTTCTTTTGTGTTTTTGTGTTGAAAAGTGGAAGAATTCATCATTATATATGTTCTTATCAAACAGGAATTGGAGCAGAGAACAAGACTGAGTTCTGAAGATATAAAGCAAGCATTATTTAGAAGCGCAGGATACGGGGGAAGATGTTTGTGAGAACAGAAAAGAGGAAAAGCAGCAATTACACTTGAGCCATAGAGAAGAGTTTTTTTAGTTTGAAAATCAAGTGTCTAATTTCCGACTAAGTTAATTCACGACCGAAAAATGGATTTCTTTCTTCTAAGTCCGTGAAAATAAAGTGATTTCTTCATCGGAAGTAATGTCTATTTAATGCATATTTTTCTTTTGCTCACATGTCTGATAAGGTCATTTTGATATAACTGTTGATGTTTGATAATTTTATGGTTCTATTTTTTTACGGCAAACTTCACCAAACACCAAGGATTCTTACCACTGTAAGATTCAGTAAAAAAATAATATTTATAATTTGTTAAGAATAATTATTAATGATCAATTTTAAATGTATATTAATTTTGTATTTAATAATAATATAAAAATATTATATAAAAAATTTATATATAAAAAAATAACATTTATAAGGAGGGTCAAGTAAAAATATTCAACATATACAGGGAGTAACTTCTATTTTCTTATTTTTACCTTTTCAGAGACTGAGATCTTTTAGCGTTGAATTCAAGGTTTTTGTTTTTTTTAGTTACATAAAGAGCTTAATGACTTTGATAAGAAAAGGAGAGTGTGGGATCAAACTCACAAATTTGAGAAAAAAAAATAACATAATGACCACTTGAATTATGAATTTAGGTCGAATTAAGGTTATTATATAAAGTAAAAAAGATAAAAAAAAAAAAGGGTGAGATTGATAAATAAATAAAAAAAAATTACTTTAAAATCAGAAAACATCAAAGGTAGGATCCAAATTCACCTCTTCAGTTATTCCTTTCTGTTTTCTCTGCTCGTATAACTTCTATGAGGACCATTTTCATTAGAATGATGTGACAACAATATCCGAATAATGATAATGCTGAATGTGTGAATCTTACTAAAAGGTAGTAATGCGTGTCAAATTTTAATGCAACCAGCCAACCACACCTGATAATTAACCATTCAGAAGATGTAAAGACACAAATTGAAGGAAGAGTTAACACTTTTGTAGTAGTTAAGGTTGAAAGGTAACTTTCACAATTTTACTCGACAAGTGACTATTGAAGCGGTTTCCTATATTCCTACTACTAACTGAATATTATAAAAAATTTATTTAAAGTAGTTTATTTTATTAAATTTAATAAATATTATAAATTAAATTATAAAATTTAATAAATTAACACTTCATCTCACAGTTTATAAGGTTTTTCTATCCCATGATTGATAGAACTCTCATTTTTGTTAGAAAATGTTATTTTCACAATATTTTTATCATACTTTTTTTCATAATTAGGTAATATAATGTTGTGATTTGTTTAGTTTTATAATTTAATTTATAAAATTTAATAAATATAATAATTTAAATTTTTATTATAAAAATTAAATAAAAATAAAATTAACGGCATAACATAATCCTTTCCATTATTAAAATTTTAAAAGATATGAATTTTACAATTTTTTCCAATATATGTAATAAAAGTATGCAGTGAACACATTTACTAACATTGTAGGATATACTAAACTTAGTAGTCACCTTCTACCCATGTAAGCATGGCATTGAATCATAAAATGTCAATCTTTTCCTTGAGTTATTAAGCCTTCTGGCAGCCAATATTTCACAAGCAATTCCAACACTGAATCATCAAAAGCAGCAATGTAATTCATAACCATTCGGTAATCTCACGTCAGTGTTGCAGATGGGGGACAGGTGTTGATTATACGTGTGAGAAAAAATTTTACCTCTTAATTAAGTAGTTTACAAAATTTTTTTAGAATATTAAATCAGTTTGATTTTATTTTTTAATTTAATAATTTAAAATTTTTAATTAAACTTTGTGTGAATTCTAATTTATACAAATAAAAATGCTGTAAAGGAAAACTTCACCCGATGAGTGAAGGCCACCCATGACCCTATACAATTGTGTCTACAAGGGTTAGAATAAAGTTTTACTTCGAATTAACATGATGCAAATTTTTTTAATAAGCGGTTTGGTAAACAAGAAACTATGAGTTGCTATTGACATATGTCAATATCTCTGGAAGCAGAGGGGTTTCAAAACACAGACTAAGAAGAACCCTTTGAGCAGTCTCCGCCCCAGATTGCAATCAGTATTGGTCGGCACTACTAGCCAAATTGTCTGTGTCGAGAACTAAGAACGAGAACAAAGAGGACAAATCTGTGATTGAAACTAGAAATAAAAACCCAACATGCAAATTTTCAAAGTTGAAACTTTAGATGAATCCAAATTAGACAATATAAAATAATTCAAGAATCCCAGAAACAAGCACTTTACGTGCTACTACATGTTCATACTAACTACAAAAGTGTCTTTTCTGTTGAAGGGGGCATATGTTGTCTGTCTGTATATCATCCCAAGTTCACATAATCTGTTGCAGAGAAACGTGAAACATCCAACCACTTTGTTAGCAATTCGTTGAATAAAAAAGATTGCTTAGATTCCGAGGATAATATTTTGCTTGTCCCTTTTCATCTGCTTGTTCAATCATTGTCATATCCAACCATTCTTCCGTTGGAGGTTTTTCTTTTTTTCTGTAAAGAGAACTTTAATTGAAAATTTTAGAACTGTGATTGCTCCAAGCCCACTTTGCCCACTATAATTGGCGAGAATCTTTCAGATACGACCAAAGAATTGGCTTCACTGCTTTTTAGAAAGCTAAAAATGTGAAACCTTATGTCAGACAATAGCCCTCAACAGAGGGAAGAAGCTTGGAGCTTTTACACTAAGACTCCAGGTAGAAGAGAGGCATTTCCATGGTTCCATTCGAGTTATTATAATGATGAAAAATGATTCAATGATTGAAGCAAGAGTTGATCTGAAACTTGCTTTCAATTGTATCAATTTCAGAGCATGTCAAGCTAAATGCAGTTATGCAGACATGAAGTAGGAGCCAGTCACTGGGTTGGCCGGTGAGAATAAAGCTTCTTTTGTAGATGCAAGAAAAGGTCAGGAAATAGCACATGTCTGCTTCACCTTGGCTCCTTATATGTTAGAGGAGAAAGTGCCACTTTTCGGCCTTACCTTAATTCTTGAGATGTCTTTCCGCACAGAAAAAAATAAAAACCTTCTAGGTTTCATTTTTTTTTGCGTACTAGAATTTTATATAATTGTACAACATATAAATAAAAGTAGATTATTATTATCAAATTTTATATAAATTAGTTATAATACACTGATAATAATCGATATTATTTATATATTATATAAGTATTAATTATATAAATATTTAATGTATAACTAGCATTTTCTAATATTCCCTTTCTGTCTTCCCTGGGATTGACAGTTTTCACCGTGATTGGGACAGAGGAGCGAGATGGGAAGGACGTGACTCTCGGGCAACAGAAAAGTTTGCTACACAGAAAGGGTGAACTTCTGGTAACACAGTTATTTTCAGAGTGTTGTGGCCATTTTAATTGGATAATCAAAGAAGAGAATTAGGGAATATTGCACTTTATCACTGTGAGCCATCTTTCCCAGTTCCCTTATCCGGTTACATTGATAGGCTAAAGCAGTTTGATTTAATTGAAAGCTAAAAACATACGTGTGCACTCGCATTTTGGGAGATGGATTCACCGACTTAACTTGGTTGAGCTCTTTTTAGTCGTGCAAGTCCCCTTTTGAAGTTTATAATTTAGTAACTTAAAAGTTAATTTCTATATATAAAACTTAAAAAACATGTGAAACATTGCAAGAATTTGCTTAAAAAAATAAACATTTTGTAATTAACACACCTTCTTTGTACGTGATTATATAACACATAATACAAATAGTGTGTTTGGTTATTTTTATATTTTTATGAGAGGTGTCCTTATATTTAATTCTTGTCAAAAAAACTAAATTATTTATTCCCTTGAATATATACAATATAGGTTTTTAGTAATGTTATAAAATGGCCAAGTTTGTTTTGTTCATAAGCGAAAGAACCTATTTACTGGATCGAACACTTAGAATTAGTGGAACTGCCCATTGGAATTGTTCAACAATTCTGTCAGTTCAACCTAAAAAATGGAAGAAAAATTGCAGAAAAGAAAAATGAAATTTAAAAAATATCTAGGGAATTAAGCATTTGGTGCAATTGCTTTCGTCTAGTTATTTTATCATAATAATTTGTATCGCTAAAAACTATGTTTTCTTTTTATGATATGATCAATTGAAATTATTTATTATAAATGTAGACTACATGACTAACAAACAATAATTTTTCTTATAATGCGAATAGTTTAAGATAGGGTATAAAAATAGGAGATTACATAACAAATTCTTTTTAAAATGATATATTTTATTTTATAAAATATAAATATATAATTATTAATAATAAATTAACAATCTTAAAATTATATATTCTTATTTACTTATTTATTTATATTTTCTCAATTTACGAGCATTGGTTTTTTATTACCAATAAATTCTTTTATTTTATGTATCTTGCATTTTACAATGGGCTAATTCCTTCTCTTACATAAAAAAAATTTCAATACAACTATAGTACATATTTTTTTATTTAAATAAAAATATGTGTATGATTTTGTCATTATTTACTGGTCATTTTGAATTAAAAAGTAATTCTAATTAAAATTTTGAAATAAAGAGGTACTCAATCTTAAAGGCATCTATTGTATCACAAATTTTTTCTTTTCATAATTGTATGTGATTTAAAAAATTTTATTGTATAAATATTTTTAAATACATTTTTTATAAAATTTAATTCATAAAAATAAAAAAACTACAATTTTAGTAGGTTCCATAGTTTTATTTACTATAATAACTATAGAATATATATACACACACACACACATTTAAAGTCAATAGAAATGAGTTATTCCTATTACAGATAATTAGTCAATATTTATCAATTTATTTTACTGTCCTTATTAATTTAGGATATTTTGTAAAAATATTAAATAATATTATAAGATATATTTTTTTAAAATAGATTTATATTTTTTTATTACATAAAATCTTAAAATTTTAAATTCTAAATATCAAACATTAAATTCTAAATATTAAATTCTAACTTTTTTATCATAAAATTTTAAATTTTAATTTTTAATCCTAAACCTTAGAATCTCAAACACAAATTCTAAATCTTAACAATTAATTTTAAATTTTAAAATTTTAAACCTTAAATTATAGTAAGTCCAAAAATCCTAAACTTTAAATGTCTAAAGTTATAAATCTTATATTTTAAACTCTAAATCTTTAATATATTATATTAAGTTGTTATAAAATATTACAAATAAATAAAGGTAATTTAATAAAGTGATAAATATCGAATTGTCTGTAAATAAAATAAACAAATGTCTTTTGAATTTTAATAGACAAAAATATTTTATAACCATAAAAATAAATAAAATTGCCAAGACTGAGCATAATTATAATGTTACCAATAGAAAAACTGTTTCTGTTTCGGATTTTGGATTCAATCTCTTGTTAAGGAACTCTCATAATGGCGCAACAAAAGGGTGGAAAAAGAAAAATGATATGTGCATATTATTTTGTATATTATATATGTATATATAAAAATGAGTTATAAAAATAAATCTGTAAAAAAACATAATATGCCCGTGGAAAAATGATTTTTTAAGATCAGCCGTTTCTGGAAATGGACTTGTAGGTGAGCCAATAATATAACTGGGTCTGTTTTTCCTGCTCATTATTGGATCTGTTTAATTTCTTCGCCCATGGTGGCTCATTCGCGGGCCAAAGCTGTAGAGGCCCTTGCAAGGGAGCATGGCTATATTTGTCAAAATGTTTTCAGTTTGAAGCAAGAACTACATCTTTCGTCACTAAAATGGTCACGACATTTATTGATTTATTATTTTTTATTATATTTTTTGATTTATTTAATAACAAGAGAAGGGCTATTAGTCGGTGAGTAACAGCTCAATTAATATAATGTAATATTTTTTTTTGAATCTAACATAAATTTGATGTTTTGTATTTTTATCTTTTATTAAGTCATAATAATTCATGTATTCATAAAAAAAAAAGGGCTATTAACCAATAAATATCTGACTTAGCAGTAACAAGCTGGCACTGTTTAAATCTCTGAAGTGGTTACCCTACTAGGCCACCATTTTTTAATTAAAAGAAGAACTATTATTTACTTAACCTTTAAGTCTGTCCAACGGGCAAACAGCATGTTATACACAACAATTCATGTTTCCTTTCAGAGCATCATGTCAAGTGCTTTGTACTGAATCTTCGACAAATTTAAAGCTCAGAAAATGGCGGATCCTCTTTTCTCTGTGGTACCATCTTTCTTTTGATTCAAAAAGGACTACTAACTAAAAGCTTTGTTTAATAAGCCAAAAAAAACAAAAAAAAAGAAGCTTAGTGTTGATCTCTTTTCTAATGGCAATTTGTCTTTTATATCATTAGTTTCAAAGTTATAGTGCCATCCACGTAGGAGTTCCACTCCCTTTTCGAAAGGCTAGACAGAAGATATAATTTCATTTTTTGTTTTTCTAGATTCGATGGGAGATAGAATGATTATAGGGAAAAAGATAAATTTATTATAAAATTATGTTTATTAATATTTTACAAATTTAATATGAGATATTAAATTTATTAATGATATACTTTCATAAATTTAGTGTTTTACATTATTTTAAATAAATTTCTTAGAAAATTGTATTTATAAAAATAAAAGAATAAAAAGTATAAAGCACACCATTTGCAACTATATGCATCCAACAGCCACTCTGTTTATGGCATTCTTTTAACTCGCTCTTTTATTTTCTTTTTAGGTCAAAATTCCTCAATTCTTATTGGTTATGGGATTAAGTTCCATGGACAACTTTGATAAACACCCGTGCATAACACACAGTAAACCATCCATCACGGCCATGGCTTTATGTAACTGCAATAGCTTTTGAAGGACAGAGTGCTATATCTTTTGTAAAAGGCGAAAGAATAATTCGTTCTGCATACATTGCACGAATGCTAATTTTTTTCTTTACATTAAAAAGGTTGAAGTGAATAAAATTTTTTTAAGTAATTTTTTTTATATATAAAATTTAAATTAAATCCAAAATAATTTTTTTTAAATATGAATCTCTGTACTCAAACTAATTTAAATTACATAAAATTTTCATACACATAATATTTTTTATTAGAATAATGATTCAAACAAAATATTTATAAGACAAACAGAAATTAATTTTTTATTTAATATTATAAAAATATAAATAAACAACAGTTTTTACTTAGTTTACCTACACTTTGTCTAATATTTTCTTTTTTCTATAACATTTTTCTAGTAACATACATATTAGCCGTGCACACACACGTGTGTATAAATATATATATATATATATATATATATTATTCCCACATCATATAAGAATATCTTTTCTCATGCAACAAAAGATTTAATCTCATTAATACCTTTCTTTAAATTGTCATAAAATAAATTTATTAGATTTATTAAATTTATAATTTAATTTATAAAATGTTATAATTTATTTTTCAATAAAAAATATAATAAAATTTTAATTATGAAAATAATCGTAGCCGATTCAAACAAAAGCCCGCGTTTCCATAAAAGTGGTACCCTTTTGTTTCCCGTACGAAGCGAAAGTGTACCTCTGCCCACTCTTACGCCTACACCACCTCCATCAGCCTCCCTCAATAAATGTATGTCACCTTCCACTTACTAGCAAGTGCACCATCATCAACTACCACCCATAACCCAATCAATAATCTAAAGCTACCCCCATAACTTCCTCTTTAGCTATTAAACCTTCTTCCTTTCAATGATTTCATTCATTCGCATCAGATGAAAGAAGAACAGCACAGCGCAGGAGAAAAAATGGAGCTTGAGGAGTCAGCAGCTCGGACATCCATCGGGTTTCCTCTGGGTTTGACCATTCTCTTTTCTTTGTTATTGTTCATTGTTTGCTTCTTTGGCTGCTGCTTACATTGGGACAAGCTTCGATCTTTGCTTCATTCATCCGCGCTCATCAACACTCAAAGACAAGCACATTTACCTTCCCCACCCCAGAAACCAGTGCTTCCTTTTGTGGTAATAATTGCTTCTCTTTGTTATTTTCAAATTAATAGCCATTGATTTCTCATTCTTTTTTCAGGAAAACAAGAAAAGTTTTTTGATCATTAAGAAATAGGGGTAATGAACATGAAACTTCTAAATCCTACTATTTTTTTTTTTTAATATTAAACATTCACAAACTTAACTGTAACATGTTAATCAGTTTGCTCTCAGTACTAAAGTTTAATAATTTTAATAATTAAAATTTTTCAAGTTAATATTTAATAAAATTTAGTTGCCGGCAATAGCAGGACTAAATGATTATTAATGGGATTTTGTTGTGTTTTGTAACTGGTTTGTAGATGATAAGGCAGAACCAGGTTCAGAGCTTGCCTGTGTTGATGCCAGGAGATAAGGTCCCGAAATTCATAGCCATGGCATGCCCATGTCAGCCTCCAAGGGATAAAACCATCCCAATCCAAGTGCAATAGGGCTGGCAGTGCCACTGATTTTTGCTGTGACACACGAGAAAAAGTTGAGACTTTCATCTGCATAAGATTCGAGAAAGCAACTTTGATGAACTGCCACAGCACACTGCCGAAACGAAAGCATTGCGGTTGCGGTCAGATTAAAGCCTTCAAGAGCCAGACGAATTCAGATAAACAAAGGCCATTATGATGGTTCTGATATGACATGATCTGCCAAACACACGTAGTCGGGCAGGCACAAAAATTACAACTTCAGGAGGGTTGTAATCTTTTCAGAAAGGGCAAAAATTTCATCTTAGAATGGCCCCCAGGACTGACACCAGTAAATCCGTTCCAAAATCCCGCAATTTATATGTTTTGTAACTTATAATTTTGGATATGAAAAACCCTTTTCGGTATGTAATGTTGAAAAAAGTCCCATTTCACGGGACGGTTTGCTTGTATTTCCCTCTGATAATTTCTAATTTACCACCACTTTAACACAAGAGGCCAAGACGGACCCTGCATACTTACCAAGTATGAAGTCATTCGGTTCGGTGCATGCATTCGGGTGAAATGGTAGAAAAATCTCACACCATCCTTATAGTGAGTGGTGTATTATGTTAACTTATAGGTTTGTATAATTTAATTAATAAAATTTAATAAATTTTATGGTATAGATGTTTTAGAGTTATATTTATTAAAATTTATTAAAAAATTATTAATAACCAATTCTAAACATAAATTACTTTCATATCCAATATATCATGTAACAAAATTTAAAAAGTAAAATAAAAATAAAATTTTAAAAATAGCATGACTGAAAATAAAAAAAATATTATTCTCATTTAAAATGTCACACCTTCCTAATAACTAATGATGTGGCCGTACAATTTAATTTGTAATATAATGAATTTAATATTTTAAATTATATATTATAAAAATTAAATAAAAATAAATATATGAGAATAATAATATCTTTCTTAAAAATTTGCCTAAAGGTTCCAAGATCAAGAACATCAATATGAGTAAATTTCCAACTAAAGTATGCATAATCAAGAATTTGATATTAAAAAGAAAAGAAAAACAAAAATGGCATAGCCACAAATTACTGTGACTCATTGTATACAGTAAATGTTATAATTTAATTTATGAACGTTAATAAATTTCATAATATAAATTTTTTAAATGAATATTATATAAAAATTATTTGTAAAAATAGTAAATTTTGTTTTTAATTAAAGAAGCGAGTGCTTGATCACAACGAGGAAACATTTGTCACTTCTCTTTAGCAAACAAATGCTGTTCGAATGATGGCACAGATTATGTCCTCGTGAAAAGCTCAACGCAGTGTGCGCATCCCTTCATTTCCTTTTTCTTTTTTTTTCAAATAAATATACAAAAGTTTGAATTTATTATTTTTTGCATAACTATCTAATACCGTTGCCATTAGTCTATTTTAATGGCTTGTTCCATTTTATTTTTCCAAAATTCAACAAATCATAGAATAAACTCTCTCTTTTTTTTTTGGTGTGGATCTAACGGGCCTGTATGATTTCGTGCGGTGAACTAACCACTTCTTCATTGAAGACCCAAGTCTAAGAAATCCGTGGCCTACAGATTTTGGACCCTGGTTTGAAGTGGTTTGATGCTTGAGCACCCACCAACTCACGTGGACCTAGCAAAATGGCTATCAACCCATCAACGTTGGCCACTATCCAATAAGTCATTGTAGGGAAAACAGCCATGTTTTTCATCGTGAGGTTGGGCAACGGCCCATCTTTCAAAAATTGTAGCAGAAATGAGCCAAGTGTAATAGAAATACTATTTGCTCTATCGTATTCTTATAAAAAGCCTATATTTAATATTATAAATTTTTAAATTAACTAAATATTATAATTTAATTTGTATACTTCACTAAATTTATAAAAATTATACTTTCAGGAAATTAGACATCACTAAATATTTATTAACTTTAAAATGAGTCAGTTAGATTCTTTAGAATAATATATAAATTTAATAAATTTCATAATTTAAAATTTTTAATATAAACATTAAAATGAGTCAGTTAAATTCTTTAAAATAATATATAAATTTAATAATTTAAATTTTTTAAGTGAATATTTAATAAAATTTAGTTTTATGAATAACTTGACTCATAAATATAATAATTTAAATTTTATTAATAAAAATTATGTAAAAATAAAGTACTACAAAAATTATAATATCCATAACTCATTCTAATATATTAATAAATAAATGCAGACGGTTGAAAATAGACTTGAGTTTTAGATAACCTAAATCTCACCTTAAAGTTATGGCATTTTAAAAAGGATGGCTTCCCATTTTTTAATTTTTTTTTAAAAACTGGAGGTGTAAAATAAGAGAGATAAATATAAAATTAAAAAAATAAAATTACTTAGTGAATTTAAAAAATTAAAAATTTATCAAAAATAATAAAAAAATAAAGTGAAAAAAAAATTAAAACTAAAAAGACATATATATATTTTTTACCCATCAAATTCTTAAACTAATCCTGAAGTTGCGGGTGAGGAACTGTTGCCAACCTTTTGTTAGGTCAGAAGCCGCTAATCCCAAATACGTATCAATTATTATAGAAGAATTAAAAAAAAAAAAAAAAGACAAAGAGGGACATTATCATTATTCTCGGCCTAATGGGAAGATAAAGTGGACAATAACATCAATTAAACTAGAGAAAATAATGACAAAACGTTGCTTTATAGGGTAATATTTTTATTCTCCAGATACCATTTCATTAAGAAAATTAGTTCAACTCTCCACACACATTTTTCGAGTAATTCTATTTTCAAGTCTTGTAGGGTTCACTTGGGTTTTGAAAGTAGAATTAGACTTGGTTATAAATTTGATATTTAGGTTCTTAAAACAATTAAAATATAAAATTTGGAAAAGAAATAAAATAGTGAATGATATTTGATTGCCTGGTGGTAGTTTAGCAACAATGACAATGTTGTAATAACATTAGGATGAGGAATATTGATAATCTTGCAATAATGATAACAATGGTGTAATAAATTGATAATAATAATAGCGATAATAATAATATATATGATCTAATTATGACTTAGTGATAGTAATGGCAATGATGGTTCACGGGCAAAAATATGATGGTGTTTGATTAATAACAACAAAGGTAGATCAAGTTTCTTTGTCGAGAGAGAAATTTTAAAGAAAAATAAATATAAAATTAAGAGAAAATAATAATAAAAAAAGTTTATATATTAAATTATAAAAAATAAAAAGAATAATAATAATAAATAAACTACTTTTTTATTAAATAAAATCAATTAAATAAATTAAATATTATCATAAATTTTTTTTTAAATTTAAAGTTTTAAAAATGTCATTCAATTAAAAATTTCTTTTAACTCTATATGTATTTTACGTAATTAATCCTAAGCCAAATAAAGGAGAAGTATTATATTAAATAATTGACATAAAATTTTATTGAATATCTATAACATAGATAAAAAAAAAGAGAAATAAAAAAAATCATTAAAACTATAGAAGAAAAAAATTTGAACATCTAGATCCTGACAATAGTGGGGTGGTAAGGCTTACAAAATTTATGTCAAACTTCTTAATTTTTAGATATAGGAGCATTTAAATAAAGATCTTGACGATAATATAAAACGGTAATGATATAATTGTCAAGTGGTGCCAAAAGGCAGTGGCCAAAAAAAAAAATCATGAATTATGATAATTTTTAATTATAATATCTCTAAAATTAAACTTTCAAAGTGAAGGCCAAAAAATTAAAAAGTATATATTTACCTTTTTAATTTCAAACGTTATAGTATTAAATAAACATTTTAATTTTAATAAATATAAGATAAAAATAAAAACCTAATTTTAATTTCAGAATTCAGCCGCCCCTCATTTTTAACATGTAAACGAAACCTTTAGAAGACTCTTCTTCGGAATAATAATACGCATATTTTTTTTGGCCAAGTTTTTTATATTTATTTCTATACTATTTTGCATCAAGTAATTGCTCAGCATACTCGACTGGACAGGCGACGCTGGTCACATAGCCCACGAAGATGGCGTGTGAGTGGCGTCACCTTAAAACAGGCGCGAGATGATGAAGGATGTTGAAGATCCAACGGTTCATAACAAATGCCATTATTAATCAACGTGGGGAACAGCCCTATACATGATGCGGAGGCTTGCATGGTTTCACAACAGAGCGTGCAAAGGTAGCGGCAGTTAATGATGTTTTCTTTACGATGAAAAATTAGGAAAAAAAAAAAAAAAAAAGATCTCCTTAAATCACTCTCTACAGATGCCATCCACGCGTGTGCAGCACACTTTCACATCAAAAAGCGACACTATCATCGCTCTTACGAAACGATGAATCTGGGACCCATTCGTCCTCGGTGGACTTTAAAAAGGTCCTTCGGACCAATACAATCGGGCGGTGTGTTCTGTCGCCGATGGATAACGCGTGGGAGATAGGCCCCCTCAGATGTTGAGGCAGGGAAGGAAGTTATCTGTCGCGCTCTGAACCCGGCAATCCAAAATTAAAAGCCGCTTTCTTGTCCCCCAACACATCATTTCGCTTCGCCCTGTTTTTCTCTGTTCCCCTCAACCCACTTAATGTCCCCTACGTATTTTACACACTTTCGAAGGCCCACCAACCCTTTATTGTTATTTTTAAATTATTTTAAAAAGCAAAATAAATTCTCAAATTTCTTTTTGTCCCTCCTTTTTTGGATATTATTTTGCTTCCTGTAGTTTCTAAACTGTAAAATATGCACAAAAACAAAAAAACTTGGGCAACAACGAACTTCAATCCCTGCACTTTTTACAAAAAAAATTAAAAAAGATGAATTTTCACTATTATTTTATCATTTACAACTTCATTTATTATTTAACATAAAGATAAATAAAAAACCACACTTTACAGATAAAAGATGATTGGAAATCTCGATTTCCCACAACCAATGTAGATCTATACGTTATGTCTTTTCCTTTTAAATAGCATTGGAATCCTTGATGATGGGTGATTTTTGGGAAATTATGTTTCAACTTAAAGGCAAAGTCATTCACTTAGATGTCATAAACAAGTAGCATAGTCATTAATTAATTAATTATATAAGACTCATATTATTAGGCCTTATGCCACTAATTAATAACTGCTGGTGGCATTTATGTGGATGCCTTGACATTAACCGAATTAAAATAACATGTGAAACCAAAAACAATTGATGGACCAATTAAAAGAAAATTCCCCAATTAAAAATAAGAAAAAGGAAATAGCATCGCTCATTTTTTTTTAAAGGTAGAATGTATTTTCTCTTAATTTTTGTCTTTAATTATTAGAGTTCATCCCCTTATTTTAGATTTAATATATATATTACTTATTTTAGATTTAACATATTCTTTCAATATATTATATATTGAAAGAAAGGTAAAATAAAACTTGTTAAAACTCATGTTTTTATTCACAAAAACATATTTAGACTACTTTAGATGATATATTATGATCACTCCTTATAAAAGAAAATATAAATTCAATCATTTTCATTTATATATACTGCATGTGTGATCATTAATTTGTTAGAAATAGTATTTAATTCAAAAGGTAAGAATGTAAAATATAATAAATGATGATAAATTAAGAAATATTGTGTTGTATTTTTTTTTTTAAATTTAGAAAGATATTCTTATTGAAGGGAAAAATTAACATAGAATAATGAAATTTGACTTTCCTTACCTTCGGCCTCTTGAGTCATTTTAAATTTTATATATGTAAACCATTTTAAGAATGAATTTTTTATTTTTACAAATTTACAAGAAAATATTTCAAAAATTAAATCATTTAATTTATTAAATTTTATATATTATTTAACTATTCACCTTATTGTTATTTTTGAGTCATTAACTAACCACTTTAAGTGGGATCAGTATTTCCCTTTTGAGAAGGGCAAGAAGGAATGCAGAGGGTCGAGGGTGTTATGTGGTACGTTTCCTCATTTGCCCTGAAGAGTAAATGGAGGATTCTGTAGATAAGATTCGTATAGAGGGCATGCATGTAATTATGCGAAGGTATTTGTGGTGTCAAATTCGTCGTGTGTGTAACACAGAGATGATAGATATGGAAAGAGGAATCTTGCCACCTTTGTTAGAATAAGGAGAGCAATGAGTGGGGTGGTTGAATTTGCTGATATATTTCAGTATTTGGCTAAGCATGCCATCTTTTTCTTTGCCCTCATAATCACAATGTTCCTTTTCTTTCTTAGATTGCCTTTCTTGGCAGAGCAATGAGAAAGCACACAGTGTAATTCCATGATTAAAGAGTGAAGGAAAACCAAACAGAACAGAGAGCAAGATAAATGGAAGTGCATGGGGGGCACTGCGATAGGCATGTTCCCAAAATGTCAAAACAATATTTAGTTGGGGTAGCATGGACATTTTGTGTTTTATTAGAGAAAAAATAAATATTTGAATATATTATTTTTACAAATTTATTTTCACAATATTAAATTTAAATTATTAAATTTTTTATTATATTTTATCCTATCTTTGTAGTTAGCAAATACGTTTAATATATTCTATGAAATAACTTTATTCGTGTATTATTACTCGTTTATATATTATTTTCTAAAAAGTCAATTTTATTAAATATTTGTTGAAAATTTTAAATTATATTAATATTTACATCAAACTAGTTTATTTTAAATTTTATAAATATTTTGATATTTTTTTTTCATATAAAATATGGCTCCACGTTGAAACGAAAGAAGAGTGTGATAGTGATTTATGCTGAGTTTCCACGTTTAAATGAAAGAATTGGAATCAGTGTCCAAAAAGTTAAGGACATAATAAAGGAAAAATGATTCTTTATCAGATGGGAAAACGACATTGGATGGAGGGCAGTAGTTTGGACACGTCCTAGTTTCTTGATTGATGGAATGCTGACTGAAAGGACAATTGTGCCACGAATACATAGCAGGGGATGCAAATCAGCAATGGAGGAATAAATAACGCTAAATTCTGTCTCTGCTAATGGGGAATTTCAATAGCTGAACTGATGAATCCCGGATCTTTATCGAAACCTCTCACCTTTTTTTTTTTTGGAATAGAAATTGTGTGCCAAATCATGACACCGTTTGTGAGTTCTCTCCTTGCTTTGTATCATTCAGATCGTTGCAGCTTAGCAAGGCACTGTACCATTTTGGGTTGGCTAAGCAGCAGAAATTTGAGAATTTAAATAAATTGATTTGGGTTTAATTTAAATTTTATGTATATATTTTTTTAAAAATAAGTTTATTTATGTTGATATTTTTAATATTTTAAAAAAATCAATTTTTATTTACTGAATAAAAATATTAAAAAACTAAAAAATAAAAGCAAGACACTCCTATTGAAAGTATACCCTCAACAAATAGAGCATGTAAATTTGTCCCTCTTGTTCCTGTTTATTTTCTACAAAATATTTATCTAAACTAATTTAAATTACCAATTTTATTAGATGTCACAATTTTGACTCTAAAATTTAATTACTCTAATAATTTATAATTATTTTGTGAATATTCAATCATGATTGTATATCTATCTCATTTCTTTAGGTAAAACTGTTCTAGCTCAGTGGTCAAAAAAATCTAAAATTTTTTGAGTAAAAAATTTAAACCTAATCTTAACTCTAATATTATAGGGTGGTGGTTTAACAAGTTAGAACTTAAATGTAAATTTAATCTTAAACTTAGATCTAAGTTTAAATTTAAACTTGAATTTAAATATAAATTTAAATTATAAATTAACATAAATTTTATATTTAAAAATTTTAAATTAGTAAATAAATAAAATTTTTATTAATTAAAAATAAACTCTCATAACATTATTTTGATTTTAATTCTAATACTATATAATAATTATTATTCTTCATTTTGAAAATTCTTCATTTAAAAAAAATTACAAAATTCAATCTCAAGCCAACTCGAGTAAGGCAAAAAAAAGTTCAAATTTTTATCACTTAAATTTTTTAATCTAACCCTTAATTTTTTAATATAATTTCGAGTGAATTAGTCGATCCAAGCCAAGATTGACGACCCTATTGGGATCGGGTTCCACTGAATTGAAATTTCAAAGTCAAGGAATGCAATTAGTTATACAAAGATAAAAATGAAGAGAAATAAAAAAAGTTAATGAAAAAAAATCTACAAATAGAGACTATTTCATATTTAAATTCTTGCATTTCATATTTGATGATTTTGATATTTTTCTTTAGTTTTATATAATATTTAAATCTAATTTAAAATCTCTTAAATTTTTATTAATTTATCTCTATTTTTCTTATTATACCTCCATACTTGGAACACAACTTTAAAAAACCATGAGCAGAGCCCTCTATTTTTTTTTAGTCTCTCTTTAAATCCACAAAAGTCAATGAATTTTCAAAGTTAGAAATGCAAATCCATCCATTAAGTCATTTAGGTATTTCCATTTTGGGGGCATAATCATGTAGCATTTTCCCAGTTTTGGCTTTGCAGATTCCGAGTACTAATGTAAATGGCTTAGCCCAAAACACTAAGAAATTAGCACTAAAGTGAATAGCACTTTATCTTATGTATTTTCCATGCAATCAATCAACTTCAGAAAGACACAGTTGTGAGATTCCTTTATTGTCAGTCTAATCAATTTTCCATTTTTTTTTCATTTTAATGGTTTTTTTTAACATAAAAGAGATTCTGTTCATAAAGGTTTTTACCTAAACTTCTTGCGCTCAATATTAATTGAACTAAAATCCTAAATATCCCAAGGCATTGTTTTATGAGTCGAATCCTACTCTGGTAGTTGGTGTGTACTGACTTAGGTAATTAAATTTAGTTTTCTATAAATAATTTAATTCCAAGAACTCTACATTTTATTGTATTTTTAACATTAATTCATATATTTATATATAATTTTGATCAATAGATTATTTTTTTAAAATTGAAAAATAAATTTTATATAATATAAAATGGAAGTTAAATCCTTGTTAATAGATTAACAACAAAAGTTATTCTACAGTAGAAATAATAGATAAACATTTTTAACATTAAGATAATTTATAAATATCAATTTTAAGCAATATATATAATTTTGTTCGTAATTAACTGAGCATTTTATAAGATTATATTTATTTAATTTTCAAAAATCATTGGATCCATTGGTTGCATTGGAAATTGAATCAATGGTCTGCTGTTGACGTGAGTTGGTAGGTGTTGTTTGGTGGAATTTTATTGATTAAAAGTAACAGAAAATATAAATATTATTCAATTTAAACAAAAATGGAAATTACATAAACAGAAGGTGTTTTTTTAAGGCACCTTGTTTTTATTTAAGTGTTATTTTAATGCATGGAGTTTCACATCGGACAACAAATAAGCTTTTGTTCTCTGAGCTAAATGGAGGGTCCTTAGCTCGCTCTTTCTCTCTCACTGTCTCTTTGTGCTCAACCCCAGGTCTCAATCTCTCTTCTTCTTCGCCTTTCTGATCTGCTAATTGTTCAGGTAAAAACGTGGTAATTTTCAGCTCCTCGGTTTTGCTTTCACGTTTTGTTTTCTTTCTTTTGTTCGTTTAACCAAGCAATTGGACGCGGTTTGTTTTGTTATTTTCTGCAATTCTTTCATGCTTCTTGTTTCTGTTTTTGCTTTCAATGTTTCCACTTAAATTGTTACTCTCTATTCTTTCCCGTTTTAAGTTTCATCAATCTTCAGTCCATGATTCTCCCCCCCACCCCACCTTTCTGTTTTTTTTTTTTTTTTTTTTCTTTTCAAAATTCTTCCAAGGGATTAGGTATGGGTTTTAATGGGGGGTTGCTGTTCCTTTTAAGCGAGAAGTTCGAGTTTCTAACTATGCACAGTTGTTCAACTTTTCTTCATTTTCTCATTTCTTTCTGACCAGCCAAACAGAGAATACTCGTTTTCTGGAGAAGATTGTGCTTTTCTTCGCCGAGTTTATCACCTCCGCTTTTTTCACTCTGGGTTCATTTGTTTCTACTTTGTAGCGCTTTTGCTCGTCGAAGGTGAATTATCAAATTAAGAGTTTGGCTCATAAACCCTTCCTTGACCCTTCTGTTTTTTGTTAAATTTTATTTTTGGTTGGCACTAGTCACGCAGTTTATTTTTCTTTCGGTTATTTTAGGGAACTTTGCTTCAAGCTTCTTGTTCCAATTAATTTCTGGTTTTTTTGTTTAGATTAGTATATTGCTTCTAAATATCAAAGTCGTGTCACCTTTGCGTTATTAAATTGTGAACCGGCAATTGTTGCTTGTTTTATGCTCCTTTGGCACGAAGCATATAATTTGTGAACAAAGGGACGGTTCAATGGGTTGCTGAAATTCTAAGATAAACCAATTTTTCGAGCTTGTTCATAAGACAAGAGTGGCCAGCTGTTTCTTCAGTTTATTTGCTTTTGTTTTGTTTGTTTGTCAACTCGAAGATTCTAGGTCTGTGACATCATTAAATTACAAAAGCATTCATTGAATTTTCTGAAGGATGTCAAATGTTGTTGTGTTTGATAGGGTAATACAAAATTGGGAGCTTCTGGTTTGAATTCTGATGTCGCCTCCGCTGCTTGGCATAGGGGAGGAGGAAGGTCAAAGCAATGTTACTTTATTGCCTTCCTCAACTACCATAAATAGTGTATGCCTCAACAGCACAGATTTAAAAGAACGAAACTACATGGGATTATCTGATTGTTCTTCAGTGGACAGCTCAGTCCCATCCTTCTCAGATGAGAGCAACAACAAATTGAATCTGAAAGCTACAGAGCTCAGGCTTGGGCTTCCGGGGTCTCAGTCTCCTGGGAGAGACTCAGATCTCTGCTTAAGAGGCTCAAATCAATATGATGAGAAACCTCTGTTTCCTTTGCGCCCTTCAACTGATGCTCAGCACACCACATCAAAGACTGCAGTTTTGGGAAACAAAAGAGGATTCGCAGATGCCATGAATGGATTCTCAGAGGTAATACCAATTCACTCGAGGGACATAATCTTTTTAAATACTGAACAAACACTGAAAGTCCAACCAATCTAACATGCAGGGGAAAATTCGAGTTAACTCTGAAGTCAATACTGTACTGTCACCTAGGCCTTCTCATAACTTAGGATTGAAAACTAGTTCTATGCTTGATAACCTTGGCCCTCAGCAAGTGAAATCGAAAGAAGTAGCACCGACGAAGGTGGCATTTGAGAGGCCTCACGTTGCCAATGAAATGAGACCAAATCTTAATAGCTCTGCAAATAATAATAGCAGTGCACCAGCTACCAAGTAAGTGGAAAGTAGGAACTGGCATCCAGTTTGGGCTTAACCGTGGAAATGATCTCTGATGATCTGATCATCCTTGTGTGGCAGGGCACAGGTTGTGGGTTGGCCTCCTATAAGATCATTTAGGAAAAATTCATTGTCTACTGCTTCAAAGAACACTGAAGAAGTAGATGGAAAAGCAGTGTCTGGTGCAGTGTTCATCAAGGTTAGCATGGATGGTGCTCCGTACTTAAGGAAAGTAGACCTCAAGAATTACTCTGCATATCCAGAACTATCTTCTGCTCTGGAGAAGATGTTCAGCTGTTTCACCATAGGTAAGGGAAGAAGAAAGTTCTATATGGGGAAATTTAGCACTTCAAATATTCATGCCCGGTTTGCCTGGATCCAGTTACTGCTTGTTTTGGTGTGATATCAGGTCAATGTGGATCTCATGGAGCTCTGGGCAGGGAGATGCTGAATGAAAGCAAGCTGAAGGATCTGCTTCATGGATCAGAATATGTTCTCACTTACGAGGACAAAGATGGTGATTGGATGCTTGTTGGTGATGTGCCCTGGGAGTAAGTTCTGATTCATTTGTGTATTTGCTTTTCTTTGTTAAGAATAAATTTTCTCCACCTACAAAAAGTTCAGAATCTAAATGTTTTACTAGGAAAATTTCAGTTTTAATTTATATTAGCTTGAGTTTCTATGAGAATTAAATATTGTTGATAGATGTTACAAAGCTTATAGTTGACATTTGGCATAAATGACTGCAAAAGCTAAGAAAGGTGGGCATTCCGCTATCATTGCCAATCATAATGGCTGTTTGTAACCTAATATGCCCTAAGTATATAAAAATCAAGTGACCTCTAAGATGTTAGCCTCTTAAAAGCAAAGAAAGGAAAACACAATGGATCTAATATCTATGATTTTATCATTATTTTGATTAATTGAAAAAGTAGAAGTTCTGCTTGTGTTTATGCCAAATATCAACTGAGAACCTCAGAAGTCTATAGATGTAGTTATTCTTTATATGTCATCATCTGCTTATATTAGAGCATTTCAAAATATCAAATGTAATTTCTTGAGTGGAAGATGACTACTATGAATAATAAAAAACAATATAGTTTTGAGAGGGGTGTGTTAATCTTCTTTTGCGTTATGGCACGGGAATTACATTTAGGTGAGGTCCTGGTTTGCTTGATAAGAGTCTTTTGGGCAACTGGATCAATTTGTTACCGTTTTAACATATAAATATGGTCGAATCTGTTCTTGTGACCTACGATCTGTAAGTAAAATAGTGATATTGTATTTGTTTGATTGTTGGTGTCCAAGTCTGCAATTTAATTTGAATCTCATATATGAACTTTTTGCAGGATGTTTATTGAAACATGCCGGCGGCTGAGGATCATGAAAAGTTCTGATGCCATCGGTCTAGGTTTGTATTCCGTATAACACCAGCTATCTTAAGCCTATAGTGATTTGAAGTTTGAACAAGTTATTAGTGAAGTAGATCAGGATTTTTCTTTTTTTTAAAAAAATGTCTATTTGTTGCATGTAATAAATTAAATGTGCATGATTGTGTGGCTATAAAATTGAAAAAAAAATAACTGCTTCTAGATATGGTCATAAGTGAGTTATTTTGCAACAGTTGCAGATACTCTCTGGATGTGAACTGAGATTGTGGCAGAACAAAATTTCTTGTGTTATGCAGTTTAAATATTTGCACCCAAGAACTCAGTGGTTGGAGATATTGACACAATCCACTTCTAAGCTTTGTTTTATGATCCTATATATTTAAAATTATTGCTTGTACGATCAACCTCTGATTGTTTAAGTGACGTAGAAGCTTTGTAACGGAGACTGCGCAAAATGTTCTTGAGATTTGTTCTGTGTATTATTACACACTTCCAGGCTTTGTTTTCTGATCCCGGTTTGTGGTTTTCTTTCCCGTATCTCACCATATCTGATTCAAGTTCACTTAATTTTGGCCTTCTTGCAGCTCCCTGGGCTATGGAAAAGAGCAAGAGCAGGAGCTAGGCAGCATTGCTTATTACACTCTATCCATCTAACTGTTTGAAAGCTTCAGGGCTGTATGGGGAAGCAAATCAAGGACATAATTTCCAGGAGAAGAGGGCTGAAGGCATGTTGGAAGGGATAGAATTTGGAATTGAGCTGCTGTAATCTGATATTTTTTACTATGTCTGTTTTTTACTGTCATGGTGTTTATGTTAAGTAAGCTTTCTTTCAAGACTGTCAAAATGTTATAAAACCCCAAGAGCTCATGACTATGGGAAGTACCTATATATTTTATGTGCGCAAGTTCGTGTTGTGAAGGATCTGTAGTCTGTAAATTGCACTGTCTCCTACTTTGTATGTTTGTGTGATTAAAAAACCACCAAAGTTGTGTGTCATATACTTTTTTACAGTTTCACTGTCACATGTTTGGAAGCATCTGAATACAGTATTTTGGGATTTTGCCTAGAACTGACAGGAAAAAGGTAAAAATTCCCAAGCTGTAAGTTCTTTTGTGCATTGAACATCATTTACCCGTCTTGGTTTGTGACTTTTTGCATATAAAAAACGTTGTGCTTGGTGATGCTGTGAGTCCTTACCTTAAACTATTCAGATATTATCAGATCATTGGATATGGTTGTCGGGTCGCAGGAGCCAAGCACATGTGCATATCTGATCATAGGCTAGAGTGTATGGATCTTCCTTCTTTATTAAATTACGCAAAGCAGTGGCATTATGGACGATGCTCAGCCGTTGGTGATTGTTTGTGTTTTATTAAATGAGAATTCGGTCCATGCAATGCATGAGTTGAGTATTTAAGTACGACACAGATCTTCTATGGTAAACTTCCCTTAGGTAACCTTCAGTGCTGCGCGTACCATTATTTTTGTGAAAGTATTTCCTACTAATTTACATCTATATCGATACTAGTAAAAATGGTAGAAACATGTTCAAAAGTTTTACCATCAAAATACCATTTTATTATAAATTCAATTTATGTTAAAATTTAAATAATATTTTTAATGAAAATTAAACTTAAAATTATTGTCTTCTTTTTTGATAAATTCAAAATTATTTTCTTTATTCTTATTACAAATTATATGTCCTATTTAAAAATAAATTTGAATTTTATAAATTTTTAACATTTAATGTTTTTTAAGTGTTAAGTATAACATCAATTATCTTAACTAAAAAATTTATAACAAAATATTTAAAATAGAAAACTCTACTTTCTTAACATGTTCTCTTCATTCTTATTTTAAATCTTATTTTATATTAAAATTAAATGTATTTATATTTTAATGCTTACTATTTTATTAGGTATTTAATATAATATTAATTATCCTCATTATAAAATTTGTAAAAAATATTTTTATTAAAAATTAAAACTGTACAAATCAACTCCATCTTAAAAACTTTTAGTATTTGATATTTTATTAAATATTTAATATAATAATTAGTTTTTTAAAAAAGAATTTATTATTTTATTATTAACTTTTTAAATTTATATGCAACGCATGTGTAAAAGCTAATAAACTTAAAAGTAAAGAAAAAAGTGTAGAATTACTCTTTGTATTAAATTTTGACCACTATATTATAAAGACATTCATACCATATCAAAAATTTATTTTTTAAAAATTTAAATTTTTAGGTGAAATAAAAAAAATTTATAATTCTAACAATAATTTAAATTTTTATAAGATTTAATTTATAAAAAATAAAAGAATTGTAATATGTTAGGAGTTGTGTCCCTTGTCATATTCATGCAATGCATATGAATCTATTTTTCTACCAATCCAAAGCAATAGCCTATGGGTACTCGAAGCGTGAACTCCTCTACGTCTGCGCGCCCCACTAGTCTGTTGGATTTGGGTCATCTTAATTTGGTGACTGCCAGCAATAGCCCCAGTTGAGTGAGCAGTTCAACGTAGGTAGGTCGTAATCAAAATCCCAAAAATAGAGCTTCAACATTTCCCTTCGCCATCCTTTCTTCAATCAATTCCAATACGCATTTCCCGTTTGCTCTTGTTTGGATCCTCAAGTTTGCGAACCCAAGGCTCAATTCCAAGTGCCATAATATAGAAGGACCTTGACCATTGACCAACAGCCACATTGCTGTTGTTCTGAACTCTCAACTCAAGGCCCAGAAAACAAATAATAAAGAAAGAACTGGGTCCTCAGCTTTGTGGCTTAACAACAACTCTTCCGGAATTTATTTTTGGGTCAAGCATTTAATCTCCTTCACCGCCCAGATAGGGCCCAATCAAAAGAATAATATTCATATAGAGTCAAGTCTGTATAATTTTACACGAACTCAATATATGACATTATAAAAAATATATAAAATAAGTAAAGTTTGTAACCGTATTTCATAATTTATGTAAAAATAATATTTTATAATTTATGTTATCATAAGTTATTATTGTAAACGATACTGATCTTGTGTGTTATTATGATGTCACGTATGAAGTCTTTACGAGCATTACTCCAATCAAAAAAAGGCTCAAACCACATTGCTATGATAAAAAACAAACAATTCTCTTAAATTAAAATTTATAAAAATTTTATTAAATAATTAAATTTATTAATATTCATAAACTAAATTATGAGATCAAATAATTTAGCAATTCACTTTATAGCAATCCACAGCACTTAATATACATAATCATAGATGCATTTTATATTTGTAATAATTTTTTAGAAGCAATTAGATTCTAGTGTTTGACAATCAACCCCATGTGATTTCAAGCCAAATGCAAATTTGGGGCCTATATTCTGAGACTCCCACAAGTCAACTTACTAATGCATACACCATCATTATACATCTAATTCCCATTTTTTTGTTCAAATAATCAGCAATATTAGAATATTAACAAATAAGCACGTAGCCATGAAAAAAAGATAATGTTGCAAATTTGTCTCAAGCAGAAATCTGTCAACCCATAAGAAAATCTATCAAAGCGACATGCTAATCAATTCTCGCCAATAAAGAAGCCACCCTTTTAGCTCTTTCGTCTCCACTTGCTATTATAATTCTATTTTCTATTGTGGAGGATTCATATAAAAATTATAATATTTCTACTGCAATATCGCTTATCCTTTACATGAATTCTTGTTGCTAGATGGTGCCTCGTAGTCATAGCATATGATTGGATCCACTTCACTCATTTAATGAATATTTTAGGCTCTTTGCAGTACAATTATTGTGGGATGGCTCACATATTTATATTTTAAATTTTTTTTTTATAAGTTGGTTATTATTTATTGTACGTGAGAGTTTTATAAAAAAAAAAAATAATGAAACACAACATAATATTTTTTGCTGAGAATGGGGGATAACCTAGTTCTCTTTCATTTTAAATTTTCAAAAGTTTTATAAATATAAATAATGTGAAAATAATAAGACCTTTCCTTTGATAGAACTTTTAGAAGAATGTTGGTTTTACATTTTTAAATCTCGCATATAGCTACGCTCTCAAAAAAAAATGATCAGTAATTTCACTGTTCATTCTCTCTATGCATAGCCTTATGAGATGTTTTAACATGTAGAACTAAGAGGGCCCAACTTTTATCTTCAAGATTACTCTTAGTTTGATGCAACAAATGTCACGTCAAGCATGGACTTTGATTGAACCTTGACTGCCTCTGGGAAGGCATGGTGATTCTGAATAGGTTGTATAACCTGCCACGTTTGTTATTCAACATTTTGACCATGCCATTGATACGCCGCACGTTGTCTCCAGTGTCTTCTGCAAGCATTTCATGACTTGCCCCAAAATCCAAATGGCCAAATCTAAACCCATTCCTTCAATAATTTATATTCAAGCCGAAAGCCTTACTCTTCTGCCAGCTTTAGAGCTTGCAGCAATGCTACCAACAGCAGGGAATGGCAAAGATGATTACACACACATTGTGCTGGGAGTGAAGTTATTTTACAACAAATATGAGTTTTATATACAGGAATAGATTTTCCGTTGCTTGTAACAGTTCACTGGCACAGACAGTGGTTAATTTTTTTCTTTTTAAATACAAAATCTTAGTTGGTTGAATTCTAGTCAAAATACACCCATTCTACTTCTAGGAAAACTAAATAATTCGGCCCTCTACAAAATTCAATTCATAGCAAAACAATAAGTTATTCGTATTGGAATAGAGATTGAAATTATTTACATTGATATGGTATGCAAATTCAACCTCTTACACTATGACAGCAGCTAATAGATCTTGCAATTAGTCTGCAGCAGCAGGGGATGCCAAAGATTAATCAACAACCATAACACGCTGGGCTGGAAGCGAAGTTAGTGATAAAAGGTCAGAGTGGAAATTTCTTTGAAAAGGCGAAAGTTCAGATCGTAATAAAGCAGGGGAAATGAGATTAGATAGATAAGTCTAAAGGGGAAGAATTTTGGTTCTGTTGCAAAATTTCAACTCCCAAATCTCTTTGGACCCCCCCCCCCCCCCGGGGATTTTGCAATAGAAGTTTTTATTAAGCAAAGGAATAGGAGAATGAATTATGTGGAGGTACAAAACAAGGCCTACAAGGGTAGGAAACTGTTCTTTCTTGGCACGGATTTCCCTTTTTTGTGCTTTGCGCGACGGAAGGAAGTTGGAGTGGTTAGAAATGGTAGTTGGAATCAAAAGTCAAAAAACATGGAGATCATGGAGAAATTATTGGTCATACTATAATTAATCAATTGCCCAACTCAACATCCACATGGATTTGACTCTTAAAAGTGATTGCTTTTGACAAAAAATGATCAGCAAGATAAGCCTAATTATGATTGAATCAAAAAATTTACTCTTCTCCAAAAGGCATGTCTTTTCCTATGTCAATACATGGCAGTGGTATTAGAGATGCAGTCGCTTTATTTCAACAATATTCTTACTTAACAAAATTTATATATTAAATTTAATAAATTTTATAGATTAAATTATGTAACTAAACTAATCTAAAAACTTATAAAAATATAAATCTTTTCTGAAAACAAAAAATGTGTGAAAATCTTTTCTGTTAGAGATGTTAACTAATTTAAAGTCTAAAGCCTTGAATGCAGCAGCATATTTAGCTGTATATTTCCCTTCAATGCCAAACACAATTTTTTTATCACAAATGAAGCCGAAAGGGAACCTGATCATGCTCTTTATTTGAACATGATACTTCAAATCTGGGTTTCAAATCAGATAGTGACAGAGGAAACACAACCATTTGGGTCATGAACAATTTTTTAATAACGATACTTACACATAAAAATTTATACACTGTATATTCTCTCACGCTCTTCCTACTTACTTTCTCTCTCCTTTAAAAATGTATTTCTTATTATACCTACTTTGTACTCTACTTCTATGTACTCCTAGTAACATCCATAATTTTCTACGGTGTTTCTTAAAATTCAATCCTGCTGCCAAAGCAATGCACCTGACCAACCATTTGTGGAGGAGTGGCCCTGCTCCTACTGATCAACAAATTATGTACTAGAACGTTTTGGACACCATTATTAAAGTAATTTGGTTTTGATCACTTCTAACAATTTCGCTTGTTTTTCTTGATTTCCTTGAAAATCTTTGTCCTACTTCTTGCGGGCTTGTCTTTGACTAAGATTGACATGTGTTCAAATACACATCTTCTTGGCATATTTGTCTGTGTCACTGGAGAAAAGTTTATGGCTGAGAAATATGCCTCCTATAACAATAACAAAAGTGTGTTTTCAAGGGGAATGGTGGCAGATGAACCTGCAAGTTCATATCACTTCTGTGAAATTGACAAATATTATGAGTTGAATTGCTTTCACACTGGTATATATATTGGTTACTTCGTTACTAATAAACCGCTCGTCTATTAGAGGCAAACAACTCAAAATAATAAGAACAAGTTTAGGCATTCAAGAGTTGAGTATTAGTCGACAAATATAAGCTCCATTTGATTGATGGAACACTGGTACGTGTTGTTATATCAAGCTTGCAAAATTAAGGAGCCAACAAGGGAAGGGTCACATGCTCCAAGCTTTGTCATTGAGTGGTTAAAATGGAAGACTGTGGCTTCAATTGCATCCCCAGTCACAACGTGAAGAATCTGTACACATGGTTGATCATGTTCATGGGTCCACCCACTGCAATTGCCCGCACTGTCCAATCATAATGTATATCCCCAGCCATTGCCGGTGTGAAGGGTCCCATCCCTACGTATCTTGGTGGGTCATTTAAAGATCCAAATGATTAGGAGTCCAACCACTGGTTTCCAAGCCATTTACATACGATTTTCTTGTGGGGAATGTTTACAGTTCACAAAACCTAGACAGTGATCTTAAATTATCTTGGTCATTTTTGTTAGTTACAAGCGGTAAATGTTGAATTATTTTGTTGATATTGTTAGTGATGTAGTAATATTTATTATTATTTTAGATTTTTTATTTTAAAATCTTTTAACTATTGTCTTAATCAAGGTAATTGATATATTTTTTTTAATATATTCATGATGACCCTCCTGGCCTCCTTCGTTAATAGTTGCAGTTTATGTATTTTATTTTTGTTTGATTATAAAACTATAGATTGAGATAAAATTAATCCCAGGTGAGTTTTTTATCATTATTTTCCTATTAATTATACATGTTATTTATATTGCATTATCTTTACATGTTGTATGTTGAATATGCAGTAAAAAATTACAAGGTATGAATAATATTGCTTATTATATTGTTGAATTATGAATTATCAATAGATGAATAACACTATTATCTTCAATAAACTAAATACATTTTTTAAATATATTCTTTTTTTTATAATAAATAAAAATTAATATTTTATATAATCACAATAGTTCATGCTAAAAGGTCTTGGTTCCTATTTAATGTTGCTTGTTGTATAACCTAAACTTTTGATATCAAGGGATACAGACCCATGGTCCCTTTTCTTTTTCCTTTGATTGAACAGAGGGGCAAAAGTGCTAAACACCCCAAAAAACAAAAGAAAAAGCTAATCACGAGCCCCAACGATTTCGATACAAATAATGTTTCGGTCATTTTCTCAATCGGGAATAGACAAGCTACCAAACACTGGCGGGTAGCTTCCTATTATGACTTTACATTTGCGAGTATAATTTTCAACCATGATTTGTAAACAGAAGAAGAAGTAAATTTGATGCCAAGAAGTAAATATTCTAATTTTGAGTATCAAATATATCAATTTTTTTACATTTTTATAAGAAACTCACATAATAAATTTTAATAAAGAAAAGGTAAAAATATATAATTATAATAATTTTAATATCCCTAGGTAAAATGATTTAAAACCACGACAAATAAAAATAAAACAGTCTGTTCCAAAAAACAAATAAATATATAAATAAATAAATAAAACAGTACTCAGAGGGTCCAATCACCATAATTTACCAATTAAGTAACTTTTATGTTAAACTTGAAAATCTGACATGATTATGGTGCCACATGTCAAACATGGGCACAGAATCATAACGGATTTGAATTACATTAGCATCTATAATTATTATTTATTATTTATGATTTGGGTTGAAAACTGATGATTAAAACAAGTAATTGAGCCTTATGGATGCTATCATATCCTAGATTTTTATATTATCAATTATTAGTTAAAAAGGTACGTACATGGGGTTCGGTCGATGAGCCATTGCGTGAATAGGGCCTTTTGTTTGGACATCGAGAAAGAAGACACTTTAAAATGAAAGGTTCTCACAACTTTCTTGGGAGACAAACAGAAGCATCCATTATCCCCATTCCTTAAAATTCATTGTTTGAACACAATCAACAATATTGACTAAACATGATGAAGGATGCCACGTGGAAACGAGGTCCCAGAGCCCAGTTGATTAGAGAGCAAACATGGGATGCTCATGCCATCTAGGGCTATAGGCCGCTGAGTATGCTCCGCACAATATCACTTAAAGAAAGAAAGAAATAGAAGCAAATCAAAAAGTGAAGAAGATTTGGAGGATTTCATAATTATCTTTCCAACCTGACATGCTTTTCGGTTTAGCCTTACTCAATCACAATATAATCTTATTATATATTCCAATCCACTATTGCATAAACTATTATATATATTTTACATACAATGCTAGCCCTTTTTTTTAAAAAAATTTTATTAGCATGATTTGCGTGACCGATTAATTATCCAACATATATTTTGTATTTTTGATAATAAAAAGAGTAATATATTATTCAACATATGCGAAAACTTTTGAATTTGAATAAAAAGTTTAAAAAATCCTAAAATAATAATTAAATATCATTGCATCATTAAGATAATTATGTTTTATCGAAAATATCTTATCACATAATGGATTTTTTTTTTATTTCTTTGGTAACTTATCACATAATCGAAGGTGACCTCGCACAGCAAATCCCATATGCAGAAACACATATAACTACCTGGGTAATCACAATAATGAAATGTAGTGATGTGCATGCATTAATATTGTTGACCATATATACACGCATACACATAACAGGCCAAACAGAACAGCCTTATCCTCTACATTACATATCGCACTTAGATCCTTTGCAATTTTTTGGATAATGATTTTTATATATTTTTTTATCCTTTTTGCAATTATTCTAATTTAACAAACTAAAATTCATAAAATCTTACTCATTTAAACAATTTTAGATTAGTGAATTTATTATATTTCTTAATTTAAATTATGAAATTTAATATATCTAGTGCCTCACAAAAAAAAAGCTTATTCCTTTTTATTATTGCTTTTTATTGAATTGGAGTAAAATTTTGGTCGTTAAAAACTTTGACTTAAACACGTGTAGTTGTATACACAGGTTAAATTTATATTTGGTTGAGTTAACAAGTTTCATGTGTCATTTATACTATCAAATCGAGTTGAGATCGATTTTGACAAAAATTATATAACTCAACACCTTTTTATGTAAATAGTGCAGACAACAAATTTAGTTTTAATTATAAAATGGGTGAGGTGGCTATTTTTTATACACCCCTACTATTCACTATTTTACCACTCTTTGATTTTATATATATATATATATATATATATATATATATATATAATATGAAGTGTTTTTCTCTGCCTTGCCAAAATAACCTAGAAGAAAAGGGATCAAAAAGGCGGGGTAGGGTGAAGTTCAGCAAGATTTTACAGAGAGAGGTTGAGTGTTGTCTCCCTAAACATGAGCATTAAACAAAAATGGGCTAAGACCAAGAGGTTGCAATAAAATAGGGTAGCCACGCATGCTCTAAAAGGCCGATAGAAGAGAGTGAAATTCTGATTCTGCACGGAATCGTTAGTCTAGAAGGAAACGAAGTTACTGGACAAATTCATCAAAGCGGCTTTAACCCGCCTAACTTACGTAGAAAAATCAGTGGATCAGAAAAAGAGTTGAAAGGAATAATTAAAAAATGATTAGGTTTAAACTTTAAAGGGTTTAGCCTACAGAATCATACTCCCTCGCTTTATTCCCGGGATGAAGTTGACATTTGACATTTGACAAACGTAGTTTCACCGGCCTCTGTCTCAGTCTCCCACTCACTGACCTCAAAACGCCTGCAACTTTAGATGCTAAACGCCGTTCCTATTCCTTATTCTGTGCGTCATAATTATTGACTCTTGGATCATACTTTCGGTCAAATCCCTCTTCATATAAAATTATAGAGTTATATATTTATATTTTTATTTTTATTTTTAAATAATATATAATTTAAAATTAATATTTTTATTTAAAATTTTATAATTTATTTAAAATATCCTCAAATCATATATTACATTAAAAATATAAATATAAATACATAATTTTATTAGTTCTTAGTTATGTCCTTACGATAAAGGCACCGTATGTCATAGGGGTGGACATTAGATTGAGTCAAACTGTTTCAACTCGTCTTAAACCGTTAAAAAAAAAAATTGGACTGAGTTAAGATGGGGTAAAATAAATATTATGTAATATTTTTGACTTAAGATGAGGTAAATTGGGTGGGACTAGAGTTGTGTCCCCTCTCCATTGGGTTGCCGCGAGTACCCAACAAAATTTACATATATATATTTTCAATTTTTATACTATATATATATATATTTTTTTTCTGAATTCTGATATTATAAAATAGCATCGTTTTACAAAATGATATCATTTTCTAGCTTGCCCTAAAACTTCTGCAAGCACAAGCAGGCAAGAGGCAGTTCAACTTCAACAAACCAACATCACTCCTCCCTCCCTCATCTCGAACCCTCAGTCCTTCGACTCCTTCTCTCACGAGCTACAAGTCTCGTTCGTTGTCTCGTCATTTTTAACAATCAACGCAAATCCCTTACCTTCTCCTACCTTGTCTTGACTCGCCTCTTCTCATTTTGGCTCATCTCTTATCTAATCATCACACTTCGATACTTTGTCTCCTCAATAGTCGATCGAACCTTATCTTTGTTCCACCGCTCGCCCCTCGCTCTACCGCTCGCCTCACGTTCGTTCATCCCATCCTAACCTAAACTAACCCACCCAAGTGAAACCGATTCATTCTAACTCAAGAATGCTAGTTTGAAGAATTTTTTTACTAGGGTTGAACTAACTTAATAAGAGATTGAGTTCAACTGGATTGAGAGAATTTTACTCCAACTCAAACCGACCCACCCAATGCCTACCCCTACGTAGTATGTCACCTCTCTTTCTCTCTCTACTTGGTGTTCCTCACTACCTACGTGGTTCAGTTCGGAGGCTTCGCATTTGTCCAGAACTCCCCTCTAGCTTCTTTATTTTCAGTATAATACTTGGAAAGTTGGAATTCAATTTTTATTTTGAAACATTTTTTAAGAAATAAGAAATACGTCAAAAAAAATTTTCTTTCAAAAATTAGTGTTGAGAATTAAGAATTGACAACTATCCATTGTATCAGGATAAATGAACGTAAAAAATTATATTTATATTTACTGTTAAAAATAAAATATTTATATTTATATAAAAATTATTAAATTAATTGAGTTTTATAATTTTATAAAATTAAATAGTTTTAATAATTTTAATTGTAAAACAAAAATTATGTTAGAATGAATAAGGATTATTTAAATTTTTGTATAAATTATATTGTAATTAGAAATAGATAAAAATATAATTAAAGAAAAAATTTAAGAAAAAAATAATTAAATTGAAATATATAATAAAAAATATTAAAATATAAAATCAACGAATCTGATGTAAAGATGTAAAACCAGATGAGTTGGGATGGGTAATGGCTGTAGCTGTCAAATGCTGCTAGGGGCTGTTTGGGGACTGGGAACAGGGAAGGGCCTGTATAGGTCTGCAGACTACTGACAAGAGGACGGGTCATGTGGATGTCAGTTGAGAGAATCTCTTTTTAGGGCAGTTAATGTTGTCACCCTTCCCAGCTCTCTGCTCTCAACTACAGTCATTAAAGTATACTGTGTACATTTTCTAAAATATAAATTTTTATATTAAATTATTTTCAATATAATATATAAAATTATGTGTAAATATACTTTGATAAAAACAATATCATCAGTACGTAATTAAAATTGACTACATGTTAAAAGAAAAAATATTTAAATTTAAACAATATAAAATTAGATAAAATTTATATTATTTTAATTTATATAAATATTAATACTTTTTATAATTAAATACTCCGACTAAGATTTGCATGGAATAGTATTTGAGCAAAGCTGTCACTGACACTGACATCAACCCTTTTTTTTTGTTTTTACTGCATGTTTTCCATTTTAACAGCTCGTGAAAATACCGCATCCTAATCCTAGGTTGCTGCTCCTAGCTGGTCCGTTTCAATTTGGGGCTCTGCAACCGCCACGATGCACAGTGTACCACTACATGCATGCATTGTCATATTCAGTAGTAAATTCGAATTGGTACGCACCGGCCCTCCCCAGAAACGATAGATGGGCACATTTTTTAGATATATTTACAGTATATTTTACCTTTCTCTCTTATATCCTTTTTTCCATTATTTTTGTCTGAAAGATAATACCGTTATTATACCCCGTTTCTACGTACCTTTATCGGAACTCGGCTCTCCCCCTTGGTCCCATTCCCGTAGTGCTTGTGATTCTCTCCCTTATTGTCAAAAGATCATGCCGCTTATAAAAATTTAAGGTCTTAGGAAAGGGCTATCCAATTTTAATATTGAGCATTCGAGATGGATGGGACAAACAAAAGGACAATGATTGAATTTATGGAAAAAAATACTGTTAAATATATAAATTTATTTTACATTTTTCTCTATAATTTCTCAAATTTTTCATATTTCATTCTTTCTCTTCAAATTTTTTTATTTTTAAGCATGTACTGAATGTATTCCAAAAATGTGTACTAATATTTTTTGAGAAAAAGAGATCTTTGTTAAAAAAATTATTAATGGGTGTGTGCTAAAGTATTTAAGTCGTTAATATGATGTCAGAATATTTATAATTAAGTAATAAATATTTTTGCTATTTTATTTTAAAATTTAAACGTACATAAAGTTTATAATTTTATAATAATAATTTAGTATAAATAATTTGTAAGAATAACGGTGAGGGTATGACAAATCAACGGCCAATAATGAATGGATGGTGGGATTTCTGAGTGAGAACTGTGAGGCACGTGTGTGTGGAGGGGTCGGGCAGCACACTGGGGGAGGGGAACATGATTTTTTGTGGCGAAAGGATGACATGAAAAAAAGTATTAAAATAATAATAATTTATCTTTTTCTCTCTTTTATGTGAGAAAAATATTTTACTTTTAAATTTTGTAAGAAAAGGTAAAAAATTTCAGTCTAAAGAAGGGGTTATCAATTTTCACCTTGTGTAAAAAATTAAAAAACTCAGTCTCAGTTGGAGAATGATCTTTGACTCGTAAGACATCAAGATACATAAGCAGCAATTAATTAAAATATTCTTTAACATCTAATTTTATAAATTAAACTATAATTAATTAACATAATTGCCGAAGTTATGTTTTGCGGGCTTTCTAACAACGAGCACGTGCCGGTTATCCGGCAAAAATATTTCTTGGTACTTTTTGCTGTAAAAATTTAGGATTTAAATCTTTTTAAATAAAAAGTATATTTTATAAAAAGTAAAATATAAATAAATAATAATTTATTAAAAATGATTATTATTAAATATAAATAAGTATATAATATTTTATAAATTTAAAATAATTTATATAATTAATTTTTTATCAATTATTATTTATTTATATTTTATACTGTAAATTACACTCCTCACTTAAAGATCTCAATTCAAAAATTTGATTCATATTTTGAGTATGCATATCATTAATTTATTTTAGAGTAAATAATTTCATGTTACTTACATTTTTTATTTCTTATATAATTTTTTTATTTCAAGATTTATATTATTTTTTTATTTTATAAATATGCTACACAAAAACATAAATTATAAAAAATATCCTCATTAACACCTCTTAATTTCATGTTTAATCCCTTCTGTAAAAATAATTTTACTTGAATATTCTTATAATTTATGAATTTTTTATAGAATTTAGAAAAAATTTTGAAAATATGTTTTCTTTGAATGTTTTGCATGAAATACAGGAGATAATACTACAAATGTGTGTTTTAGTATTTGTTTGTATTTTGTAAAAGGGTTTATATATCATAGAAAGACCTATATGATTAAGGGTGGCAATTTTTGCTAGCTGGATGAGGATCCACAAGGAATCTCCAATTTTGGTTAGGAAACAAGAAAAATTTTTTCTACACAAGATAAGGACAGGGAAAAAATTCTTTCCGCCACAAATTCAAGGATGAGGGCGGTAATCTCATTCTCCACCCTGTAGATATCCTTGAAAATAAAAATTTATCATAATATCCTATATAATAATTATATAATATATAATATAAAAGGGTAAGCTAATAATTACATATATAATTAATAAATAAATAATATAAATTTATTTATATTATAAAATTTTTATTTTAAAAATTTTTAAAATTTTAAATCCTCGTGCGGATTGGGATGGACAAAAAATTTTCCCCATCTTGTGAGACAAGAGGAAATTTTTCCCTTGGAGTCGGGGAGTAGGGGACTACTCCCCACTCCGCCCCATTGCCATTCCTATATACGAGACCCTTTATGTCGAGGAACTAAACATAAAGTTTAAGATAAAAAAATTTTACTACTCAACTAAAGTATTTTTAACAATTTATAGTAAATTAAAATTATTTATAATATATTTATAAAATACAAAAAGTTAACATAAATTTTAAAAATAAAGAAAAATTTATGCAAAAAGTAAAAATAGAATAATTAGAATAATTTGCTCTTTATTCTAAGGCCATATAGAAAATGATATACATATACAAACGACAGGGCCATCCCCTTTTTAGATGAAAATTTCACTCAGATCTACAAAATTCTAATTATATTAATTTAAAAAAATGATGCTTTCACTCAAAGTAAAATACAAAATCCTCTTTTAATTTAAGTTTTGGAAAATTGATGCATTTTACTCAAAGTAATCTACAAAATGTTCACTTGACTTAATTTTTGAAAAATGATACTTTCACTCAAACCTAATCTACAAAATCTTCACATTCCTCAATTTTTGGCGGCAAGATGCATTGGGTCTCTTGTGATATTAAACGAATTCCATAAAGTTTGAGCGACAGTAGAATGAGCCTTTCGTACAAAGCACACAAATTACAGATTGTGGAAAAAAATATTGTTTAATTTATATATTAAAGATGAGAGAAATATGATAGAAATTATTTTATAATTTTTGTAGTAAAAAGTTATTATGCAATTTTATATATGAGAAGTTATGTCTTTTAAACATAAAAAATTATGTTTCTTTAATGCTTATTACATATGAAGAATCATGACTTTTGATTCAAATTGAAAAGTCATATTTATTAAACATAAAAGTTATTATGTAATTTTATACATAAAAAAATCATATCTATTAATTTAAATTAAATAATAATATATATTAGAATAAATAATTATTTACGCTAATCAAGTATTCATTCATATCTATGAAGTGTAAAAATAAAATTCACTTATAAAAATTAATATTTTTTATGTTTTTCTTCATTTTTTATTTTTCAAATCAAACTATCTCTTTTTTAAAGTTTTATAACTAGCCACAATTTTTATGAGTATTGTTATTATATCCTAAAGCATATTGCATAGAACCTCTCACGCCAATACACAAATATTTTCTCCTTTTACTCTTTGACACAGACAGCAGGTAGAGAGAGAAACATAGAGAGATAGAGAGAGCGGGGATGATAGATCTCTCTCAAGGCGTTTTACTGCAGAGATCTTTTTGCGTATTTCAATAAATGATGGTGGAAAAAGAGCGAAGAAAAGAGACTGAGTGGGGGGAGAGTCACAAAGGAGAATAAAAGAGAGTCTGGAGTTGATTATCTTAATTCCTTTGAATTTGTCTCTTAGCTTCTGATTCGTTTGATCCCACGCCCTTCTCGCTAAATTCAATCTCGCACTTTTGTCTTCTGCGGCAGTTTCAGATCGATCAAAACAAACAAAACTTCCTTATCTCTATCTTCAACTTCCTTTCAGATGAATAAAAGGTATAGAAAAAGATAGAAGCAGGAAAAGTTTTGGTGCTTCGTGCAAAAATTGAGAGAGAGTTGATTAGTTAGCAGAGATTTTCATCTTTTGGTGTCTGAAGGAAAAAAAAAAATGGGTACTGGTTGGAGAAGAGCCTTTTGCACTGGCGACCCAGAATCCACACTATCTGATAAGCAGCAACATAGAAGCTCAAGTCCAAGCCCCAGCCCCAGAAGCTGTGCACGGTTGAGTTTTCTCTCCGGTGGTAGTAATCCCTCCACCCCACAGCAATTTCACCCCGTTTCCAGTCCAGGCTTGCGTTGCCGAACAATTGCAGAAGCGGTACAAGCTGCTAACGTAAACGAGAGCCCCAGATTTCAAAGCGAAGACACTACCAGGGCAACCAAGTCCCCCAAAAAGCTATCAAGCTCGAATCCAACTTCTCCGCGCTCCCCCTTGAAGTTGTCTCTCTTCAAGAACAGCTTCAAAGTCAGAGTAAGATTTTTTGAATTTAATATCATAGAAATACGTAATTAAAGAGAATTTGCAAAGATGGGGTGCGTTCCCAACGATGATGTTAACTTATACGGTAGGTTAATTCTATTTTGCAGAGTAGTTGTGGAATCTGTTTGAAGAGTGTGAAAACGGGTCAGGGCACAGCCATTTACACTGCAGAATGTGCTCACGCTTTCCATTTTCCGTGTATCGCTGCACATGTACGCAAGCACGGCAGCCTTGTCTGCCCCGTCTGCAACGCCACCTGGAAGGGCGTACCTCTACTCGATACACACAAAAACCTTGCCTCAGAATTTCCAGAACGGAACGATGGCGCTGAAAAAAACATGGAAAAATCAAATGCCAGCGTCAACGTGAAGAAGAGAATAGAGAATTCGTCCCCAGTTTTCAAAACCAGGCAAGCTGAACTACAACAGCAACCACTAGCACCACAGTATTCCGATTCGATCAGGTCCTACGATGATGACGAGCCTCTCCAATCTCCTACCTCCAGCAGCCGAATCATTCCCATACCTGAAGCTGATGAAGACGGCGAAGAAGATGAAAACGGTGACGAAGAGTTCCAGGGGAGTTTCGTCTATCCAAAACCTTCTTCCACCATCAAATCCTATTCCGATGACTTGCAAATAAATGACAGAGATTCAAGACATATTCAGGTGAAGTTGATGCCCGATTGTGCAGTGGTATCAATCTCTAGGAGCCACGAGACTTATGCTTTGGTGTTAAGAGTTCAGGCTCCACCGCCTCCTTCGCCACTACTAACGGCTCGTAGCAGCAGCAACGGTGCTACGTCGCTTCTGGACCCGTCGCAGCGTGCTCCCATAGATCTTGTCACGGTTCTTAATGTGAGTGGAAGCATGACTGGTACGAAGCTTCACATGCTAAAGCGCGCGATGCGTTTGGTTATTTCCTCTCTGGGCCCAGCTGATCGGCTCTCCATAGTGGCTTTCTCGGCTACTTCCAAGCGATTGTTACCTCTGAGAAGAATGACGGATCAAGGTCAGCGCGTGGCTCGGCGCATCATTGATCGGCTGGAATGTAGCCAAGGGACTTGTGTAGGCGATGCTTTGAGGAAAGCCACCAAAGTGCTTGAGGACCGAAGGGAAAGAAACCCCGTCGCCAGCGTGATGCTCTTATCGGACGGTCAAGACGAGAGGATACAAACGAGCAACAACTCCAATCAGCAAAAATCCTCCAGCCACGTGTCTTCCACCCGGTTCGCCCACATCGAGATTCCGGTTCATGCGTTTGGCTTTGGACAGAAAGGCGGCTACAACCATGAGCAGGCCGAGGATGCCTTTGCTAAGTGCATTGGTGGGATATTGAGTGTGGTGGTGCAGGATTTGAGGATTCAGCTTGGCTTCCAGTCCGGCTCCACGCCGGCTGAGATTAGCGCCATCTACCTACGCAGTGGACGGCCCACAGTACTGTGCGCAGGGTCCGTGCGGCTCGGTGATTTGTACGCGGAGGAAGAAAGGGAGTTATTGGTGGAGCTTAGAGTTCCCACGTCGGCGTTGGGGACCCACCACGTGATGACGGTAAGGTGCCTTTTCAAAGACCCCGCAACTCAAGAGATAGTATGCGGTAGGGAACAGGGTCTTATTGTACCGCCGCCTCAGAGTAGCCGATCTTCCGGCACCCGAACCGAAAGGCTAAGGAATCTGTTCATAACAACCCAAGCCATAGCCAAATCTCGGAGGCTGGAGGAGCACAACGACTTCACAGGCGCTCATCATTTGCTATCTTCTGCTCGGGCGCTGTTGATGCAGTCGAACTCGATTTCGGCTGACGAGTATGTGCGCGGCTTGGAAGCTGAGCTGGCAGAGCTGCATTGGCGGAGACCGCATCAGCAACAACAGACGATGGCGATGCAACGGAGGAGAGGGAACGAGAGGGAGATGACCTTAGTGGACGAGAATGGTGAGCCACTGACGCCAACGTCGGCTTGGAGAGCCGCTGAGAAGCTGGCTAAGATGGCCGTGATGAAGAAGTCATTGAGTAGAGTGAACGACTTGCACGGCTTCGAAAACGCTAGGTTTTAGTTATCTGGTTTTTTTGGTTCAGTTTTGTTATATAAAATGCAAAATGTTGGATTAAAAAAAATGTAGATGCATATATATATATATATATATAGAGAGAGAGAGAGAGAGAGAGAGAGAGAGAGAGAGAGAGAGAGAGAGAGAGCATTTGATGATGGATTGCCAGCAGAATGGGGACAAGCTTGTAGCAGACGGCGCGGCCCTTTTTGCATTACTACAGAGGAAGGGGGTGGGGGAAGGGTTGTTATGAGATGGGGCGTGCCCACCGGAAATTAGGAAATTTGATTGGATGCTTCCTTGCTTGGGCTTGTCTTTTTGTCTCGCACTTTTGGAACTAAGTTTCTTTTTGGTAAAAATTGCTTTCGAAAAATGAATTTTGTTTGAAAGTCTTCACCTAAAAATAAAAATAATTTTATAAGAATAGTTTTTGTTCGAATAGTGTGGAGAAATTATTTATTGAGGGATATCACATCACATAATTAATGTGTTATAATAATTTAATAATTAATTATTTTTATGTAATTTTTATTGTTTACATTTATTATTTGTACACTTACATTAAGAAAATAATTTAAATAAATCATATAAATTATGGCATATAATATAACCAATTTATTATTTCTCTGAACCATTGGCTGTGTTACTGCCCACGAATAATTTCACAACAACCATGCTGCGCATATTTTCTCTCTTTTATTTCCTTATGGGAAATAAATATCGTGATATTTAAATTTAGGTTGTCGGTTCCAGTTGTTTAGCAGGTGGGTGGAGCTCATGATTTAGAAGCGGACTAGGACCGAGGCTAAAATGAGGCTTTTTGGGTGGAAAATTTGGCAGAAAAACAGAGAATTGAAATAGAGTGGGTAGGACGAGTAATGATGAACAAATGATTACACTGCATAGCAATTCGATGCATGCCTTTGCAATGCGTTATTACTACAGCTTAACCATTTACTATTAGAATTTCACAAGGGCCCCCTTTTTTTTTTTTGGGTTTTTTGCACAAGGGCCCCTTGTTGCATTCGAGGCAGGGAGGAGAAATTAAACTTGGGTCCTAACAGTATCTGCTTTGCTTTGTCTCGGTAAAAAGGAAAAAGAAAAGGCTTTTTCTCTGGGATATATAGGTAGGCAGAGTAGTGCCAGTTTTAAGTAAAACTAATTCCAATCCCCTAATGGTAAGTAATCAAAAGCACTTTTAGATAAATTATGAAAATAGTATAGCAACTAATAAAGTATTAGTTTAGTAGAAATACGTTGATTTTGGATGAATTTTGTTCATTTCTCAAAATTTAATGCCATTTCTTTGAACGGTCCCTTTCAGCCATCCACCACTGACAACAAAAGCTCCAGCTACTTCCTGGGTACGGCTTGGTATATACATTTAAAGACGGTTGAAGGACAGGGATCTTCTATTTGAAGAGAGCAGGAAGCCACCAAGAGAGAGATCACTAGTCGAATCCGTCACCATCTGCATAGTATTGGGTGTGCATTCGCCTTCTTGGCCCGGATGAGTATTAAGTATTTAGTCAAGAAAAAAAAAAAACGGATGAGATTAATTAAGTGCTATTTGGATGAGATAGAAAGAATGCTTATGTTTTATTCTGGGCTGCTTTCATTTAGCTCAATCACTCCATGCTTTATGCTTGCTTTCACTTGGCTCAATCAAGCTCTAAGTTCGAACACAGATAATCCTCCTATATTTTGTTGTCTGTGTACTATGGTCAACTTTCTGAAGCCCATATAACACAATAGGAAATGTGCCAAGAATCATACGTGCAGAACGTGATCAGCTGTGTTACCAAAAATAAAAAAAGTGATAAGCTCCAATATTCATACAATGTAGAGAAACATTTGAAATTTGGGCAGGATAACATCCGATACCAATAACGACATTCAAAATCAATCAAATCTCACTTATGAAATTCAGTAAATTATACAAATAATATTCTCAATACAGGGTGCAAATTTTAGGCATAGATTATTCATGGTAGATACAAAGCTCACCATCATAATTCCTCTATATGGTATAATACAAAGCTAAAAATGGCCACGGAAGACATGGTGCAAATACAAAAAATATCCAGAAACCCAAACGAGAGTTTGGCCAAGTAGACAGAGGAGACACAATATCGAATTGAAGTTACCACGGGGAGACTTCTGCTCTTTTAACTATGCAACTGAAGATTACATGATTCTCAATCATTAAGGGTGAGAATGTTTCCTCTTACTCGAATAGAGGAAATAAATGAGTGTCATCAATGATATTGGTGTCAGATCTTACTTCTGGTTTTGTTCCACCTTGGCTCGAATCTTCTGCTCCAAAACAGATATTTCAGTCTCAAGGCTGAACATTCTATTCAAAGCATGCATATTCTCAAGGGTCTCACTCAGAGTCCGGCTGTCACTCCCATCACACCTCAGGTGTTGCATTGGACCATGAAGCAGCTTATTCACTATACCCCGACTAAGGTCATCCACCGCTCTTCTGGTCTTCTTACAGATATCATCACCCATCTTACCTAAGCATTTCTCAAGCTCAGCAACCCTTATTCTTTCAGCATAAGCCCTCAATTTCTTGATGGTTGGAACAGTTTCCAGTGAGTCCCTCCAAGCTTCAAATTGATTTGATTCTTCAGCAATGATTGCCTGAGCTTCCATTGCTTTTCTAAGCCGATCCTCTTTGTTAGCGGCAACAACCTCTTTAAGGTCATCAACATTATAAACTCTTGCCGAATCAACTTCTGAAACACATGAACCGACATTCCTAGGAACAGATATATCAATAAAAAGACGATAGCCTCCAACATCTTGACTTGCAGGGGGAAGGTCCTTAATATGATCTTTCAAGAACAATGGGTTTTCTGATGCTGTGCTGGTGAAAACTACATCTGCTTGACCAGCACACGTCAGCATCTCCGAGAGGGGTTTGTAGATTATCTCAATGTCCTTCAGCTCTTCACGGATTGCTGCAACTCTCTCCTCAGTTCTATTAACAACCACCATCTTTGTGCAACCTTTCGCCACCAAATGCTTGATCACAAGTTTTCCCATCTTGCCAGCTCCAATAACCAGCATCCTGGCATTTTCATGAGAGGCTTCAGGTAGCTTCATCAAGGCCAATTCAACAGCAGCTGAGCTCACAGAAACTGCTCCAGCTGCAATATTAGTTTCAGTCCTAACTCTCTTCCCCACGGTTATTGCATGCTTGAATAGCCCACTAATGTTTCTCCCAAATCCATTAACTCCTTGTCCAACTTTGACAACTTGCTTGACTTGAGCAAGGATTTGACCTTCTCCCAATACAAGAGAGTCAAGGCCTGCAGATACTTCAAAAAGATGCTGCGTAGCATCTTTGTTGTAAAGCAAAAATTGGTGCTGGCAAAGCTCTGAAACAGGGATACCACTTGTCTGCGAATAAGAACAGACATATTCAGTATCTGTTATTGCATAACCATTATCATCCAGAAGATAAACTTGGGAATTACCTTTGACATCCATTCAGTGACCTCTTTGACACCGCGGTGCTGGGACAGAGCAACAACATATATCTCCATTCTGTTGCAGGTGCTCAGGACAGCTGCTTCTTCAATGTGATTCAAACTGCATAGCTCTCCAATGGCTCGAGGCCATTCTGCTTCCGGAATAGCAAGTTTTTCACGCATTTCAACAGGAGTAGTGTGCACACTCAGCCCAATGACCACAATGCTGCTCCTTTCCTTCGTATATCCTGATAAAGTTAATTGTGCAACTTATGTGAACATTGCAATTTTCAGATAATTTTCCAGTAAATAAATAAGTGTAAGAAAGGTAATAACAATGTGGATTATAATCCTGTCTTTCTTACATTAAAGATATTTGAATTTCATTTCCAAAACTCAATACAAATTCAAAGTCCGAGATTCTGAAGTAAGCCTCATTAAAAAAACTTCAGTTTTGCCATTAATTCTGAAAGCAACAAATCTATGGAAGATTAATTAATTAAAGCAAATGAGCATAAATGCCCCACAACTTGAATATATTCAAAGCCAATTGACGATCATTTTATGATACAAATAAAAAGGATGAATAGTAGCAATAATGCATGATAACATCTGAAGAATACAAGAGAAGAAGTTATTAGGAGAATAAATCTCCTCAAGTGGGTTAAAAAGTTTCTAAATTCACGGAGTTATAAAGAGGAAGACTAGATAAAGCCACACGAGACCTTCATTCTTAAAAGCTATAAGCCCATCCTGAACACTGACTGTATTACAATCATATGATTTCCAGTGAAATCTGGGACGTTTTAAACTATCAAGCTCCAAATAAAATCCTAGATTCTAACCAAATTGTGGAAAATAACAGAATAGTCCAACCTAAGGATGATATAGTTTCAGTTATGACAGACTGAAAGTGCATAATGCAAAGATATTCTCAATAATGTCGTTCAGCTGGCCATGATGATAATCATCATAAAATCAGATAAACGCAAAACTAATGCCCATGCTTGGCATTGCTGTTCGAACAAAACTAACACTATAAAAAAAAAGTTAAGATTACGAGTGATGGTTTTCACCAGCAAAATCAACAATTTTGGGAAGAAAATCTTCCAAACTGATCTTTGCATTCATTCCTCTTTACATTAGCTGTTCTTAGTTCTTACTCAATCCAAAAGATTAGAGTGTATAGTTAAAGAATACAGTTAAGAACAACTCACTTCTTATCGTGCAAAAAAAAAAATTCATTTTAGAACTATTGACGGCAAAAATGAATGTATTATAGTTAAAGCAACAACCTTAAATTTCGGATGCAGATTAGAGAATGTATATTAGGACTCAAGCTTAAAGAGGAGAGCTCAGGCAAAAGACTAGATAGCCCTTTTCCCCTTCGTATGGCTTCACTCCGGATTCATCGAAGCCCAAGGAGAGAGCTCAAACAAAAGCAGGCCTGTTAGGTAAGAGTGCGTCTAAGACTTAGTACTATTCCACAATTACTTGTGGAACCGATGTCCACTCCTAACATTATACTTTCCAGAAAAGAGATAATGCAATTGAGAACCAACATTTCCCAGAATACAGGGTAGAACTGAAACTAGCCGGTTAACCTTATCGAAACTACTAATAATTTAAGAACATGACTTACTGTCAGCTGCAGAAGTCTTGAGCTGCTCAAGAGCGGAGATGCTGCTAGCATTACTTGGATCATCGATCTTAACGACGATATCGGAGGCATCAGCCTCGCAGCGAATTACTCCTCTCTGAATCAGGGCTCTTCTATTTCTACTGGGCTTGCCAAAAGCTGATAAATGTGTAGCAGGGGAGGCCCTGGTCGATGATGCTGAGGACGAGGAGGAAGAAGATTTCAGCAATAGAGCCTCCAATTTGGCACCCGAAAAACTGGTTGAGACAGCCATCTTGGAAGCCACGAGACTGCGTCAAAAAACGTAACCCTAAATCTCAGGGAGGAAGCAATGGGAATTCGAGGGACGAAGAAGGCCAGAATGTCTAGCGAGGGAATTGCTTGGGAGCTGGTAAAACGAATGCCAAAGTTCCGTTTGGTTGTTGGACAAAACAGAACTAGTAGTGAGCGCGGAGACCAAGGAAAGGGCAGAAAAAATTGACCCTCTCTCGCTTCGTTCAGGGCCTTAATGCAAACTTATGATAAAATTTTCAGCAAAATCGGTATGGGGGTTGACAGGTGCCGATTTTCTGGAGTTCTGATTGGATGGTGGAGCGCACGTTTTATCCACACTCTCTTTCCTCCTCAATCTGACACTTTCTCTCTCTCTTTCGGTCAGCTCTTTCGTATCTTTTATGGGCCCCACTTTTCTAAAAATCTAAAAATTAAAAAATTGTGCTATTTTCTTCCAAAAATTGTCACTCTAAGATTATTCAGCTGAAATCATCAGAATTTTGCATGTAATAGAAGTTCTTAATGACAGTGTAATAATATATAAATGTGTTTTAATTGAAAGTGATTAAATAGGTGAGTTACTATGATATAGACAAAAACTAATCAAGCTTGCGATGGCGTAATGGTTAATATTATGACGATGTGGCACTCACATATTCATGGAGTTCCCAAAGCATATACCTGCAATGCAAAATCTGAGGGTTATAGGAAATCTTCCAATAGAGATAGGCAATAGCAGAAAAGGATAAGGTGAGACGAGGTGGGACGTGAGGATGTGTGATAGAGATTCGGTTGTAGGATTTCAGAGCCTTTCTACACCACAACTTGCATGACATAGTCGTGGACCGTGACCGTACCTATATTTCCAGAGTGCAATGTTGGATTTGTACCATGTTGTCATTGTTCCTGCAATTTTTTTTTTTTGGGTACAGGATTGTTCCTGCAATTATTAGGTTTGTACAAGAATTGAATTATGATAAAAATTAAAATGTTATATCTTTGATTTGAATTTAGTGATTAAATATGGATCGATTATATTTGATTAGATTATATATTAAATCTATATTTTATGTTATTTATTTAGATTTAAAAAAATATATAATTTATCACTAATTAATATAAGTGTGAATGGATCACGTGTCAAATTAGGGTTAAATTAAATAAATCGGGTTTGGGTTTTTGCACATCCTATTGGTTAGGCCTGCATATTTACAGTATACAGTATCAAGATTCTCTTCTAGTTGCTTTCTAAATTTGTCTATTGCTAGTACAAAAATATGTAGTTCATGCATCAAGATGATAAGATTAACTTTCAAATCGCGAGCCACGGTTTGATTATGTTATGGTAACAACTTTCAGGTGTGGAACACCAATGCTGACCATTTAAGATGCCTGGACAAAGTCATACAAAGGCAATCGAGCACAGCAGCCGTAGACAGTTCTTACAAAGTGAAACCGGTATACAAATTAGAATTGGCTCTTTAGACCATACCACTTCTGAATGGATTGTATGTTTTCTGTTCTTTCTTTGGTTTGATAATAATTGAATGGAATCCTCACACACAACATAAGATTCATTTTTCACATAAGACGATTTTAGATTCGATTTTTATTAAATATGGTCGAATTATTGCTATTTATGTTTGATAAAAAAGTGTTATAAATACAGCAGACCATGTCAAAATTCAAAAAATGATAAAATGGGCTACAATCACATTTTTGTCCCTCAGTGTTATAGCTTAGGTGTTTGTAATGAGTCAGGTCGAGTTTCTTGTAAAAAAATAGTCATCATATTTAAAAAATTTGACTCGAATCTAATCAATTGAATGCATAAATTAGGTTTACATTGATCGAGTTTACAAATTTAAGTATATTTTATGCCATTGGTTTGAGTTTGAGTTAAATTTGGCAAAGAAATATATAACCCGTCACTTGCTTATAATATGTATAAGCAATTCACAGATCAAGCCCGAGTTTAGATTTTTTGAACACAAAATGCTAGATATTTTCTTTTTTTTTTTTTTTTAGGGTCTGGCCGAAGTGGCTAAATGAAGATCAAATGGACTACATTATGGGCCACTTTGTGTCCATACATTTGGGCCCATAATACAAAGACACAAAATTCTTATTCACAACTCAACAACTCATCCACATGACAGGGGGAACCTTCCGTTAGAATTGGAGACCTCCACTAGAGGGCCCAAACTGGTTTCAGAATAAGGTTTTTAGTCTAATTAATAAATATGATAATATTGAATTAAATTGCCGTATTATTTAAAACTTAACTTTTTCGTTTATATTCTGTGAGTGTTGACATCAGCCTCTTGAAATCATTGCCGTTCCAGCCTGCAATTTCCTCCAATTGTGGCTTTTCAATCTGGTAAGCAATTTTATCTTTAATTATTTATAATATTTTATGCCAACCAATGTTTGCAAATTCTTGCACTTTCAGAAATAACTCTGGTTAAGTTAACCTAACCAGAGTAAGCCACAAACCATGGTAAACTTACATAAAGCGATGCTGTCGCCCAGCATATTTAGTAGCTCCCGTGGTCCGAGAGTCCTGTTGCCTAAGAGCAAAGCTAGCGAGCAAGAAAACCATAACGGCCATGTCAGAAAACGGGGATTTTTCTTTCACGAGGAGTGGCAGTGGCGGCGGAACCGGCGGCCGTCGTGGGCTGCCGATGATCCAAACCCACAGGAGGCCCACGGACACGACGGAGGTGTGCCACGATGACAGCACGCCGCCGGTGAAAGCTCAAACCATTCACGAGCTCCACTCTCTTCAGAAAAAGAAGTCAGCCCCTAGCACTCCCATTAAAGAAACGCAAGGAGCTTTCTCTGCTGAAATTTCCGATGTGGAGCGCCAAAGGCAGCAACTTCAATCTATCAGGTGAGGTGCTCAATCAACTTAACGACACGATCGCTGCAAATTTTCCCACTAAAATATTTGTCGTCAGAAAATGATGATGCCCGTTACGTGTTTGGTTTTTGGGTTTTGTTTGTTACTTGAATAGTGCGTCGTTGGCATCGTTGACGAGAGAGACAGGGCCCAAGGTGGTGAAAGGAGACCCTGCCACCAAGGCAGAGACCCAGCAGGTGTCGCACGTTGATCACCGACCACATTACTATACTCCAACATTTGATGTTAGTGACAGTGCCCTCAAATTCACCCATGTCCTCTACAACCTCTCCCCTGCTGGTAATGATCATGATATTCATTATTCAGTTGTAAAAACAATATCGAATCTAGTTTGGTTTAGCTCGTAAGATTTCAAGCTTATGTTTAAATCTGCTAGCGGTGCACTTGGTATGTAATAAGTATCATTGCAAGCTGCCAGTCGGATAGCCTGGCCTTGGAATGAGCTCCCTTTCCCTAAGTTTTTCTTATGTCCATGATAAAAAGAGTATCGGATTCATGCTGTTTCTTGTATTAAATGTTTGATTTTGTTTAAATGTAATGGGATCGCACTCGCAGAGCTGTACGAGCAAGCTATTAAGTACGAGAAAGGTTCGTTCATAACATCAACTGGTGCTTTAGCCACACTTTCGGGGGCCAAAACCGGACGCTCTCCAAGAGATAAACGGGTAGTGAAGGACGAGACCACCGAGCATGATCTGTGGTGGGGAAAGTGAGCGCTCTGTTTTCTTCCTCCATTCGTAGTTTCATACGTACCCTGTTTTTCTTCTCATTCCGATGGAAAACATTTGTGTTTTTTTTCTTATTCGTTCATTTGTTTAGATTTTATTTAATCTTCTGCAAAGCTAATTACTATGTTAATTCAGGGGCTCACCCAATATTGAAATGGACGAACATACTTTCTTGATCAACAGAGAAAGAGCCGTTGATTACTTAAACTCGCTGGACAAGGTACGCTATAATGCCATATTAACCAGTATTTTTTTCCCTGTAAGATTCTAAACAGAGCCATCACCATCACTATCAGACAAGAGTGGAAATCCTACATACGTAGAGTTGGCCGGCATTCCTAAATCTATGGGGGTGGTGGCTTTTCTCTATAGTAGTCTCAAATCTTGTGAAATAGCCTTAACATAGTAAAAAGAAAAAGGGTATTCCAATGTAAGAATTGGAACGAAAACCCACAATATAAAATGTGCTAATTAAATTTGTTGAGTTTCGTAATTTAAAATGTAAAATTTGATAAATTTAATGTCTGAATTTGGTAAGAAATGTTTTTGTGATATTAAGTTCGAAAGAATAGAGGTATTCTAAGAAAATTTGGATAAAGATTTTTGGAGATAAAGATAAAAAGTTGGACTTAAGATTTATTAAGTATTACAAAATAGAATTAAAAAAATTTAAATGTTTAAATTCTTTTTAAGTAAATATTTAATAAAATTTAATTCATGAAAATAATAAAAATGGTTTATGTATTGGTCTCGGAAACCATGGTGAGTTGGTGAGGCTCTTCTGACATTTTCCATGAAGTTGACTTTGTTAATTAACATTTCAGTGATGAGATAGATTACTTTAGTTTGGATAAGGAAGAAAAGAACTTAGTGTTTGTCATGATAAGTCCTCCTTCGTGCATGTGCGTTGGAGTGACCTGGCTCTGCGTATGAAACCGCGTGGATATCCACATAAAGTTGAAGAAATAAGAAAATCCGAATCAAACCCCAAAACACACGTGGTTTGTAGGCAGAAAACTTGATACTGATCCATTTTCGTTGCCTTGATTTAAGCAAGAACATGATACATCACTATCAGCACCGAAGTCTTATAATATTTTCTCTTTTAAATCCAACGCGAATCTCTGCTGCATCTACCATCAACTTGGGATGGTTCGCAGCAAGTAAGTCATATGACCAAGAAAACATCTTTGAATTTAAAATTTTTAATTAATAATTATCAATTCGTCTATGTAAATTGGGATTCATTCAGATGTATACCATCGTATGACGAAATTTGTCTGGTTGCCCAATGTATTCTTACTTTGTCAACTCGGCTTAAGGGCTAGAAAAAAGTTCTAAATATGGGACATTGAGCAAAGGTTGCTTGTGGAATAAGGAGTTAAGGATTATTACTTGCGTAACTTATGTCATTCATTTTCCAAAAGGAAAAGTTATTCGAACAGAATACTCATATCTAATTATGTGAGTCGTTAGATGAGTTAGGTTTTGTAGCTATGTGACCTAATAAATTTATTAGTATAGATTTTGTTAAGTGAAAAGTGTGTGAAAATAAAAAAACTATTTTCCTAACAGGCACTAGACGTTCCTTTTCACAAAAGAATCATTGGCGAACTGGGGTTGCTTCTTGTCCCTCCTTTTCTGCCATTTGCTCTAATTATGTGTTTGTGTCTGTTGCTTCCATGTGTGTCGTACTGGGGTCGTGAGGAAGGTGTCGTCATAGATCAGAACGAAACTTATTTTATTGAGTGCTGAATTGCCATGCTGAATTGCCACTTGCAAGTGCTCTGCCTAATATATATAACACTAACAGGAATGCGTACTAAACCTGGACTTGCTTCAGTTGGACATTTACATTAAGTATTCAAAATGTCATGATAAGATGTTTCTTGTTGAGTTTTTGAATGATTGATGAAGTTAATGGTTATCAATGATTGGTTCTGACCTTTAAACTGATTTGAGTTCAGGTCTTTGTGAATGATCAATTTCTGAATTGGGACCCAGAACACAGAATCAAGGTCCGAATTGTATCTGCAAGGGCTTACCATTCCTTATTTATGCACAATATGTAAGTAATGAGGTGAATTACTTAGGTTTATACTCACAGAAACTGAGTTTTGAGCACTATCAGATAATTCTTAAGAAAAAAGAAGCGCTCACTAAATGTTTCAATACTAAATACTTCTAAATGAGGTGTCAAATCTCTTAAGACCTATAATTTAGTTTGTGAAACTAAATAAATTTAATGATTTAGATTCCTTTAAGTGTGTATTTAGTAAAATTCAACTTATGAGAATAGCAAAACTGATTCTTAATCAACTTTGAAATGCTTCCCACGGCTTGAGTCATGACAATGAGAAAACAGACTGATACACAACTATGTATAGCTTAGTGCTAATGCAAAGAGCAAAATTTGACAGGTGCATCCGACCCACTCCTGAAGAGCTAGAGGAATTTGAAACTCCTGATTTTACGGTATATAATGCTGGACAGTTCCCTTGTAACCGTTACACACACTACATGACTTCATCTACTAGCATAGACATGAACCTAGCTAGGAGGGAAATGGTCATCCTTGGCACACAATATGCTGGGGAAATGAAGAAAGGTCTATTTAGTGTAATGCACTATCTCATGCCCAAGCGTAATATTCTCTCCTTGCACTCTGGATGCAATATGGGAAAAGATGGGGATGTTGCACTCTTTTTTGGATTATCAGGTGCAGTTAAATAAATACACTGTCACAATTACTTCTCTATCTATCATCATGCTATGAATTTTCCTTAATTCTCTATATTTGGAAGTGATTTATTGGCTGATCTTTTTTATCTGTGCTCCCATAGGTACTGGAAAGACAACTCTTTCTACTGATCATAACCGGTATCTAATTGGAGATGATGAGCACTGCTGGAGTGAAAATGGGGTGTCAAATATTGAAGGAGGTTGCTATGCAAAGTGCGTTGATCTTTCAAAGGAGAAGGAACCAGACATCTGGAATGCCATAAAATTTGGGACTGGTAACAACCTTCTTTTTGAAGTATGAGTTGTTCTTCATTAATGTGTAGACATCTTACCCCACACCTTACCTTCCCAAAGTTGATGAACAGAAATGAGTGCTTTAGCTTTATCAACCATGATTATTTTATAAGTTACCAACATATTAATGGGAATTTATGCTGTCTGTTGAACATAACTATGATTTGTACCATACATCTTAGAAACTCTTACAATTTTTTTTACCTTTCTCTTTTGCAGTGCTGGAGAATGTTGTTTTTGATGAGCATACTCGAGAAGTGGATTACTCAGAAAAATCTGTCACTGGTAAGTATAAATGAGATACATGTGTAATCATGTTAAAGCATGTTAAAAGGTCTACTCAATCCAAGAAGAACTAAGATTATACACATGGACTCTTTTACTAATGCTTGTTAGAACCACTCAGGTACTAACCAATAATAACAGTGTCAACTTATCGGAGTAATCAAATCTTTAGCATTACAGGTCTACTGTTTACTCTTGGTGCAAAACTTTTATGTGCTACATTGCATCAACTATTATTTGATCACTGACCAATCTTATTAATAAGAAACATATATTTAATTAAATTATAGTTTTAATTATAATGTCAAATCCTAAGATTCATACTGAAAAGTAGTTCCCGGCTCTTGGTTTTGCAGAGAACACTCGTGCAGCATATCCCATTGAATACATACCCAATGCTAAAATTCCATGCGTTGCTTCCCATCCAAAGAATGTCATCCTTCTAGCCTGTGATGCATTTGGGGTGCTCCCACCAGTAAGCAAGTTGAGCTTGGCCCAAACAATGTACCATTTCATCAGTGGCTACACAGCTCTGGTACTCATAAGGCCTTCCATTTCTTTCAACACCTATTTATTGGCATAGAACATTTGGGATTCTCTCTGCACTTACAAGCTTTCACAGTTAATTTAACAAATATAACAGGTTGCTGGGACAGAAGATGGTGTGAAGGAACCACAGGCCACATTCTCTGCTTGTTTTGGGGCAGCATTTATAATGATGCATCCTACGAAATACGCAGCAATGCTGGCTGAAAAGATGCAGAAGCATGGGGCTACTGGATGGCTAGTCAATACTGGCTGGTCTGGTGGAAGGTTTGGACACTAAGACAATGCATTTAGCCATCTGGATGGAAGTTTTCCCTTCGCTAAAACGTTATTCTTTTCTCTATAAAATGGTAGGTATGGATCAGGCAATCGGATCAAGTTAGCTTACACTAGGAAAATCATCGACGCCATTCACTCTGGGAGCCTTTTGACTGCAAAGTACACTAAGACTGAAGTATTTGGGTTTGAGATCCCTACGGCAATAGACGGTGTCCCTTCTGAAATCCTGGACCCCATGAATACTGTTAGTTGATATTCCATACCTTGTCTTCTAGCTACAGTTTGTCTTTCTTAGCATGTGGCAACAATTGTTTAAGGTGTGGATTGCACTCATACTAAATTTGATTTGAATTGCAGTGGCCTGACAAGAATGCCTACGAAGACACGCTGTTGAAGTTAGCTGGTCTATTCAAGAAGAACTTTGATGGATTCTTGACCTACAAGATAGGGAAAGAACAAAATTTAACTGAAGAGATTCTCGGTGCTGGTCCTATCTTCTAATCGGAGCACTTCTAGATTGGATAAATAGTGAAATGTGAACAAATTACAGAAGCTCATGCACAATGTGATCCTTAATATGCCTCAAATTCTATTAAGATATGTAACCAAACCCTTTCATGATTAATTTGTGGAATTTGAAAGCATCTGGTTCTAGTTGTTTCCTCGTCCAGACCTATTTACTACATCTAGTTAACTTGAGCTGTATTTTACTCATAGTTTTTGCTTTCATCCATCAACTGGTAATTTTGTCACTTGGGTTACTTTTTTTTTTTTTTGATTAACAACCTGAACTCTCAATTCTCATGAAACCTATACTTCTAGTATTGTTATCTTTTCATGATTTTCTAACTGGAGCCGTGGGATGTGTTGGGTTTCATTTTGATAGTTTAATCAGGTAGGACTTAATAAATTTTATTTGGTGAAACGAGATTTCTTTTAGGAAAAAAACTTTTTCTAAACACCGTGCTTGTTTTATGCCTTCTTTTTGTTTCCTTCCATATTTGTACAACTATTCTCTTCTCTCAAGGATGGACATGGCTTGTTTCAACTGAACTTAACTCAGGCCGACTTTACATCATTCCGATTTTAAGATTTAAGACAGGGCATCCCACAAAAGATATTCCCATTGTTTTCGGAAGAAAAAAGAAAGCATTGACAACTGTCTGCAATGCAATCGACTGATTCCTTCGCATTAAAGTAAGGCAGTAGAAATTGAACAGAAGGCTATGAAAAACACAGCACGATCCTGGAAATCAGTAAGTGCTAACCAAAAGAGTGGTCATTCTACTTTGTTGGCTGCAAAGCAGAGCTACTAAAACTATCTTCCCTCGTCAAAAACTAATCATTCATACCAGCTTTACACAAAATCAGCTCATTGGACGTGATTAGCTAGTTTAGAGCCAAGCCCGTCGCTGCATTATTACTTGGCCCTACGTCAATATACCATCCAGTCCATCAATTACCAAGTTATGGATCTTTCAGCTGACAGTTTCACTCCCACTAACACACTTGACACGGCCAAATTTTCAATTAATTTGTATTCAAAGTAAAAGTGTAAAGCAATTAAAAAAAAAGAAAGAATGATACTCTCATAAAATGCATATGATATCTGTACCCAAAAAAAAATGCATATGATAAATATTTCATAAAAGTTAATACGAAATATTAAATTTTTTGAATAATAAATTTGATGATCTAACTTTTTATTGTTTAAAAAATAAAATGACTGATAAATCAAACAATTGCAATAACGCTAGAGGATGGTTTAAAATTTTTATAAATAAAAAAAATATTAATTTAATTTATTTTTTATGTGAGATTAAATAAATTAATTTATTTTTATTATGATTTATAAATTAAATAATACGTGTTTATCTGCATTATATATATATATATATATATATATAGCTTTAAATAACACCGCAAAGCACTTGGGTGAGGAGTAAAAATAAAAGTGCTTGTTATTCGCCCAAAGTGGATTGAAGTCCACGGTCAAGCACATCTTCCCCCTCTTACTAAATTATCATTTTCCCTCTTCCGTACATCCGAAACACCATGACCCATCCGAAAAAGACATTTTCAAAACGTAAAATTCGTAACTATTAATTTGCGAAAAAGAGTTCAAGATGAGAAACCTTAGTGTGGTTCGTTACTCTTAAAACCAAATAAAAGAAACAGTTGTCCAAATTTTATCACCAAAAAAAATAATTCTCAATTTTTTTAAAAAACCAGGCATAATAACATAAATTTTTAATTTTATTAAATTAAATATTTTAAATTATAAAATTTAATAAGTTTAAAGTCTTAATATTCTTATAAATTTATTCTTATTTAAGTTTTATAATAAAAAATATATACTATTAAAATTATTAAATTTTATTTAAAAATTTAATAAATTTAAAAATTTACACATTAAGTGTAAAATTTAAGTGAATATTGTATGATGGGAATTTCAGTCCCATAAAATTAATGTTTTGAATTTAAATTGCTTATAAAAATGTTTTGGATTTAAATTACTTACTTTATAAGCTCCAAATATAGAATTATAGTAATAGAAATAAATATAAAATTAAATTAACAAAATATATTTAAATATAAATACTTACTATTCTATCCTTTTATCTTATATTCTCATTGTGTAAGATAATTATTATACTACTCTTTATTTTTTTTATCCAATCACTTATATTTAACTATACTCTCTTATAAAATAGATGAAGTAGGCTTGAGAAATAGGAATAAGGATAGCATGACCTTAAAACTATATTGAGTTCAAAATTGTGAGCGAAAAGACTCTGCAATTATGAGTGAACCGAATTGATCAGCATCGTTGCGAGTCAAACCAAAATGTTAAAATTGCAATGCCGGGGGGAATACGCAGAAGACTTCTGTGAGCTCGGGCTTGAGTGGTAGGTGAGACGTGGAAAAGTTGCTTCCTTGTTACACTTGCTCTTACGTTAATAGCAATTATGCTGGGTCTCTGTTCGTGAATTCGTTTGGTGTTTTCTTTTCGCTTTTAAATGGCGGACGTAGTATTAAGCCCACTCCTGCAAGTGGTTTTTGATAGAGTAGCTTCTCAGATTCTAAAATCCATAGCTCAGAGATGTGGGTTTGGGGACGAGGTTGATAACCTTCGACGTACGCTACGGGTGATTCAAGCTGTGCTTCAAGATGCAGAACTGCGACAAGGGAGTGAAAAGACTCTGCAATTGTGGCTCACGGAGCTAAAAGATGTGGCTTATGACGCCGACGACTTGCTTGACGAGCTGGCCATATATACTGTTTGGCCTCAAACTCACCGGGTAAATAGGTTCACTCGTAGCATCAGTTCTTATCTCAGACCTTTTGCTGTTTACCTCGAACTTTTTCCTAAACTTAGACAGATTAGACAGAATCTAGATGTTTTGGCTGCTGACATGTCAAAGTTTAATTTGAAGGAAATGTGTGTGGGTAAAAGTCGTAAGTTTGAACAGAAAAGACAAACTGGATCTTTTATTATTGAATCAGAAGTCTTTGGAAGAGGAGAAGACAAAGAAAAACTAGTAGAGCTTATTCTGTCGAATGAGGAGACGGGAACCTCTAGAAACATTTCGATCATTCCCATAGTTGGTTTAGGGGGCCTTGGGAAGACAACCCTTGCTCAATTAGCTTATAATGATGAAAGGGTAAGGAGGAATTTTGAGTTGAAGTTGTGGGTTTCAGTTAATGAAGATTTAAATGTGAAAGATATTATTAAATTGATTATTGAAGCTGCAACCCGAAAAAGATGTAAATTCTTGGGGATGGATGTTCTTCAGTATCAACTACAAGATTTGTTAAGGACAAAAAGATATTTACTTGTGTTGGACGATGTTTGGAATGAAGATCAGGATGAGTGGGACAAATTAAGAATGTTGCTAAGTGATTGTGTTGAGGGAAGCAAAGTCCTAGTCACTACTCGCAGTGAGAAAATTGCATCAATCATGGGTACAGTTTCTCCTTATTTTTTGAAAGGTCTATCTGATGAGGAGTGCTGGCTTTTGTTCAAGAGGCGGGCTTTTGCTTTCAAGGAAGAATGTGAACATCCAATCCTTCTGCCAATTGGAATGGAGATAGTCAAGAAATGTGAAGGTGTGCCTTTGGCTGCAAAAACTCTGGGGAGTTTGATGCGCTTCAAAAGAGAGCAAGAAGAGTGGTTATATGTGAAGGAGAGTGAACTTTGGAAGATTTGTGACAGTGAAAGTGAAAATGGAATATTACCAGCTCTGAAGTTGAGTTATCTTCATTTGCGATCACATTTGAAAAGATGCTTTATGTACTGCTCTGTTTTTCCAAAAAACTATGTGATTAACAAGGAGAAGTTAATCCAAATGTGGATTGCAGAAGGATTAATTCAATCATACGATGAAAGAAAATCAGTTGAGGATTTGGGTAGTGAGTATTTTAATGACTTGATGTGGATGTTTTTCTTTGAGGATGTTAAAATCAGCAATGATGGCGATGCAACAGAGTGCAGAATGCATAGCCTTATTCATGATCTCGCACAGTCCATTGCTGGAAATGAATTTGTCATACTGGAGAATGCTAGGGTGCCAAGATGTCTCATTCAAGCGCGTCATGCATCTATCATTTCTGATTTTGGAATCCATGCCATTCCAGAAAACTTGTATGATGCAAAAAAACTGCGAACCCTTAATTTATTGTTTCCAAAAGGTTACCTTGGAGAAGCCCCAAATAACTGGTTTGCAAGATTTAGATGCTTGCGTGTTTTGAATTTAAGTTGTAGTGGCATCAAAAGACTCCATGAATCAGTTTCCTCCTTGATATCTTTGAGGTACCTAGATCTTTCACATACTCTAATTGAAATTTTACCCGAGACTATATGTGATCTTAGCAATCTTAAGGTGCTGAATCTATCTTGTTGCCGTGATCTCGTTGAACTTCCAAGGAGATTATCTGAACTATTTTCTTTAAGGCATTTGATGATAAGTGGCTGTGATAGTTTATCTTATTTGCCAGATAATATAGCATTGCTGGGGGAACTTAAAACACTACCGATATTTATTGTGGGCAACAGGAAGGAAAAGAGCCTCAGTGAACTGAGTAGACTAAAGCTACGAGGTGAGTTGAATATAAGAAAGCTGTACAATGTAAAAAGGGGAAGTGAGGCATCATCTGCTAATCTGAGTAACAAACCAAAACTTCATTCATTGGGTTTATCGTGGGGAGAGGCAGGTCAAGATTTCATGTTGCAAAATGACAGCTTCATTAGAGAGGCAGAAGAAGTACTTGAGTGCTTGCGGCCACATGAAAATCTGAAGACATTGTCTATTGAAGGTTACCCAGGAGCTTGCTTTCCCGGATGGGCAGAAACTCTTCCAATTCTCGCTAAAATTGTGCTGATTGATTGCAAAAACTGTGAACAGCTTCCAAAGTTTGGGCAACTTCCTTTTCTTAGAGTTATCCACATGGAAGGTATGCATGCGTTGATGAAAATTGGCAGTGAATTTTACAACAAAAGCTCCAAAAGATCCTTCCAGTCCTTGCATGAGCTAATAATCATAGACTTCCCCAATTTGGAATTTTGGTGGAGCGTAAATGCAGCAGAAGAATTTCCGCTTCTGTCCAAATTAACCATCAGCAAATGTCCCAGGTTGAAAAACATGCCATATATTCCACGTCTTCAACAGCTGGAGTTAAGAAATTGCAACGAGATTATACTTCGTTCAGCATCCAATTTGACCGCACTCTCCATTCTTGTTATTGAGGATATTAAAGAAGAGCTACTTTTCTTGGGAAGCTTGCTTAACAATAATCCCCATCTTGAATATCTGACAATTAGCTCCTGCCCTAAGCTTTGTGTCACATCATTAAAGATTGGAGGCCTCACTGTTCTAAAATCATTAACAATACGATGGTGTCCACATCTCCTCTTCCTACCTGAAGAATTACAAAATCTCTCATCATTGGAATCCTTGGAGATCAGTGAGTGCCATGGTCTTGTTGCTTTGCCTGAAGGAATAAAAAATCTGAATGCCCTTAAATCCTTGTCCATTGAGAATTGCAGTAACATACTAAGTTTGCCAATTGCACTGCAAAATTTGTCAGCTCTTGAGTACCTATCAATAATGTATTGCCCAAATCTGGCTTCCTTGCCGGCTGATATAAAAAATCTCTCCAAGCTAAAGAGTTTGCGCATCCTCAGCTGTCCACAGCTAGAATACCTTCCTGAGGGTCTACAGCAGGTCTCCTCTTTGCAAACTCTTGAAATACATAGCTGTCCTGCCTTGACAGATCTACCAGAATGGATTGGCAGTCTTGTTTGTCTTCGATCTTTGGTCGTATCGGACTGTCAGAATATAGAATCACTTCCAGGAGGTTTGCAGCATCTGAGAAACCTTCAGCATCTATCGGTTCGGGAATGTTCAGCTCTTGAGGAGAGATGCAGGAAAAGTGCAGGTCTGGACTGGCCAAAAATAGCTCATATTCCACATATATATGTGGGCTGTCCAGAGGCAGGGGATTTAGCTAAGGCGACAGGACACTGCAAGGAGTTCGACAAATCAAACGCAAGTCCCGAGAAATTCTTGGATGGGAGCAATGTTTAGATAGGCATTCGAATGGATTGCAGAAGAGAGCGCGTTCCATTGTATTACACCAGTCACAATTGAGTACGAGTAGCCTATTTTAAAGTTACAATAATTAGAAAATTAACACATTTAAATAGTGGGTATAAAAAAAAATGCATATGTATAGTTTTCCGGAGAAAACTCACAAAATAAAAATGGAAAATCTGTCTCAACATTACAAAATTACAGAAATCATGTTTTGCAATGGATTAAGTAGTAGATGCAATTTGCTTCAATAAGAATATGTTTTCAAAAAGGTGAAAAATGAGAAATTGAAGAGTTTATAGTAGTGGACTCTATCTTCTTCCCATGCAACGTAGGCGGCTTTACCCTAGCTAGAGCATGTGATTATTTGTGTAGGGATGTTGGCATATATCTGCTTAGGTAATGATGATCGACATTAAAAAATTGAATTGCTATAAGCAAAGTTGAATGGTGTGGAGTGTAGGTTTTCCGTAAGGTTTGTGAAGCTTGTGATAACAACTCGGGGTTCAATTTAAGAGCAATTACTTTGAACAGCATATTGTACAAGCGAATTTACGTACAAGGGAAGTCTTAGTAATATTTGAAACTAGAGGGGGTCAGAAGGTAATCTTTGAGATCACAAGGTAATTTTATAATTTAAAACCCGCCGGGGTTAGAGTAAAGGTTTCGAAATCTTAAAGGGACAAGTTGTAGCTTAAGAAGTTTCAATAATTGAAACATTGTTGATTATAATGTATTGCAAGCTAGCAGCATCCATGTATGGAAGTTTTGGATCCGTTCTTTCACTCAACAAGCAACAAAAGACAGAGGATTCAGAACAAAAAGGCCAAGGTGCAACTTTTGTTAGACAGCGCACCTTCCCCTTTTCCCGTAATATCGGAAAAAACGAACTACCGTTTTATGTCCACATTGTAGCACTGATGACGTGCTCGTCATATGACTTTGGGAAATGTTGGTAATACGTGGGAGCATATGCTCTTCCCGTTAGGACACATTTAAAATGTTCAGAGGAATGAAAGTAGAATGAAAATATAAAAATATATAATTTATGTATAAAATTAATATGTATCTATATTTTTATTCTATAACTTTAAACAAAACAGGAAATGTTTAGGAATTTTTGCACTTTAAGTCAAAAGATTAAAGAGTGTTTGATGACCAGCTGATGATGATTTTTACGGTACATGAAGAGTCTTCTTATGTGTATGTCTTTAGGGGTATAAAACTCGTACTCTTTTATATTCTTATACATCTTTATTCTCTTTACTTTTATCAATATCTCTATGTACATATATGGTATACAAAACTTACATACACATTTTATTTTCCATACATGACTGTGAGTAGCCATATCCATCATCCTAATTAAATAACCCTAATAAAATAGCAGTTCATAAGTGAAAAATGATATATGCATACAATTATAGGTACAAAAATATATTAAAAGAAAATAAATAATAAAAATATAATAATTGTAAAAAACATTAGATAAAATTTATACCTATAAAATTATACATATAACAAAACACTTCGCAAATGCACAGCACAATCCCTCTGCGGAGGAAAAGTATAAATCACAAACTGCTCGGTTCGAGTCGCGGCCAGTAATTGATTATGCCACCGACCTTACTTTTTTACTCTAATATTTATTCCTTTACTACTAGATTTGTTTCTCATTCAGAACTATTTTATTCACCAAAAAAGTATTTATGTTGTCTATCATCATTGACATGGAAATTCATCAAAATTAAACAAGCATTGCAAGAATGCCTAGTCAATTCTCAACTCAAAGAAGAATAGAAATGGAAGAGAACATTCCAGAAGTTACAGTTTGCTAATTTTAATACAAGCCCTAGGTTAGAAACATTTTAGGTCGACATAAAATTGGCACCCAGAAGTACCATCCAATAGATAGCTGTATATGAGCTAGAAGATTAAGCAATTTGATTAACATTCGCCCTACCCTTCTCGGGGGAATCTTCTTTCTCCACCCAAGAAAGAATAAAGCAACAAACTCTACAACAAAACTTGCTTCTGCCTAAGAATTTTGGGCGAGGACTCCGAATATAAAATCAGTAACCCCTTTCTGTCATGCCAGATGACATCACGCATGGCGGCCCAATGATGGCTAATTGAAGCAACCCATCAATTCATTTATGAACCAATATCGCAAATGGGCAAACTGTCAAGAATATAAGCAAAAGCAATCTAGTTACCCATAAGGTTTAAAGCTATAAATCCATGAACATTTCTGAATGTACTTCAAGTCATTTCACTGCGATTTTTTTTTTTCTTGCTTTTTGGGGAGGTGTTAAGTTGTGGGTAAGGAAAAATATAATTGAAAGGGAAATACTAGTCCCACTAAAATAATCAACAAACACATCACAAAATGATTATAATAAATTAAATTTGTCGAGTCTTACGGTTTGAATTATAATATTCAATAAATTTAATGGTTTGAATTTTTTAATAAAATTTTTGTAAGTTTTAGTTTGTAAGAATAGAAGGGTTGTAAATGAAAAGATGCTTTTATAAATGTGGTCATCTAAAAAAGAGTCAAACTTCCACAAATTACTAAGATTCTATTTTTTATAATCACTTAAAAGTTATGAATTCAGAAGTGAAAAGCACTCTCCATTTGCTTGACAAATACCAATAAGATTCAATATACTAAATTACAAAAACAATCAGATCATACCTATTCAGAGTGGGATTGTTGGAGAATCACTTGATGGGAATGACTGCATCTAGGTTTTTGTGAAGCGACCAACCCTTAGGATAAACTATATTATGACCATCCAAATGGAGATGCCAATTCATAATTCTGGAACAACCAGGAGGTGAACCTTCCATTTGACTCTCATCTTGTACCAATTGTTCTATGAAGGTGGTCTCCTATAAAAACAAAAAGTGACATCAGTTCACATATCATAAGAATTGCAGATGATAATAAGCAGCAAATATAATATAATGTAGTAAAGGGACAAATGAACTGATTAACTCAGTGGGGCACTGCAAAGAATAGGAAGCGTACTTGAAAACCCTCCTTCACAGTGTCCAATTGTCGAATAGGAAATGACGTCGGGCGTCGCCATCTCTTGGGATCCCACAAGATTGTGCTGTTAAAAGCAAATCCAGACATATCAACATGAAATCTGCGAAGTCTTTTACTCTTCTCATTTGTATGCCACCCAATCACTTGGCTTGCACTGCAAACCGGACCCTCCAAGATGGCCTTGTTTTTGCTTTGAGCAAGCATGGCAACAGGCCAAGTGCCAAAGCGGCTGTAAATCAGATTAACGTTAGAATAGAACAATACAATTGTCCAAGTGTGAGGACACAACTCATTAAGAAAGAAGCTCAAAACACAAAAGTTAATTAACATGCAGAACGGCTGACAAGTATATCTGACCTGAATTCATGTGTACATGTTTCAAACAACTCAAAGGAAATAAAACATTTACATTAACTAGTGCATACACTTCTACTCATCTAATCAAGAAAGAGAAGTTTACCACACAACTTTCCTCAGATTCATTTCTCTATTTCTCGTTCAAAAGCTATTTACAAAAACAAAATCATATTTTCCTTCATGGATAGCACAACTCTAGTTTATTAAAATTGGTGGCAAGAAATGTAATTCTTCAAGTTAAAAGAGTGCAAAATAGAAATCCTCTATTAATACAAAATGGCGATCGAACACTTGAACATATGCTTCAGTCCGCTAGTGAAAGGCAACTGAAGTTACTAAACAAATAGATAGTTCGTGCGTTCAAGAAACCACAAACCAAAATGTGTTCATTTATCCTTTGTATTTTTCGTTCTATGAAAAATTTGGACACAGAAGATTCAGGGGCAAGAAGACTATCAAACAACTTAAAAGGTAAAAGTATATTATGAAAGACTGTGGGCAGTAAATCAAGATAAGAGAGGAACATATATATTGATTATAAATTTTAAAGGCAACCCAAAGTTACAATTCACAAGCTAATGCCAGTAAGGATGGGTGCCAACTTTTTTGTTAGAGACAATTTCACATACCAAATAACGCGAAACTAGAAACAGAAATTCCGATAAGGACCCTAGTCAGTATTACTTAGAAGAATTTGTTGTTCAGTCAGAGTTATTATTAGAATGAATTGTATAGGGAATACACATGTGACAAATAGATTGGCTTACTTGTATCTTAAATACCACACTAAAGAAATGAAACAATGATCGAATAAATCATCAGAAAAATCTATCCCTCTCCCCGTTATTTTCTTGGAGTCATTAGCAAGAATCGAAATTGCCTAACCAACTTGCACGTATCAAATTCAGTCAAATACTTACAAATTATAATAACTACAACAATTAAATATGCCAAATGCAAATCAATTAATAACATATAAACATGAAATTCATATAAGAAATTTAAAGGTAAAATGAGGGAACAAACTTAAAATCCTTTTATCAGGAAAGTTGAACCTAAACTTCCAATTATATAGTTACAAATGTGACATGAAGTAAAAATCTACAAGCCAATGCAACCAAAAAGTCAGTGCCAACTGCTTTGTTACAGAGGTAATTTTACAAATGCGAAAGCCCATAAAAGAAGGCACCAATTTAGTCCTAAACTTGTAACAAGAACACCTCCAGAACATGCGAAATATGGATCAAGATACAAACACATGACACATCAATATTGAATTCAAATAAGAAATTTGATCGGACCAAGCAAAAATTACCTTATGTCTCTCAAGGTCTCAAACAAATCAAGAGAATATATGTTATCATCGTCTGCGAAGTAGACAATTCCATCAAGTCTATGGTGCTCTATGTGCTCCAACGCAGTATTCCGTTGGTGAACCCCTCTGTCTTTCACATTTGTGGAGTTCTTAGTGCAGACCAAATGTCTATACATCACGCCCGTTTTCCTCAGTATTTCAGCTGTCTCCATAGAAGCCGAGTTCATTTCCACCACAATCCACAAAATTGGCGGAGGTACAAGCCGGAGCAACTGACCCAACCTATTCAGAAAATAGGACTGAGGCGCCCGACTATATGTGGGAGTCACCACAATCAACTGCTTCCTTGGCACAAAATTGAACCTCTCATTCACTGTACTCTGGCTCTGCTTATCGACACTAAAACTCAATGGGTCGATCACAAACCCCTCGTTACGCTTCACAACATAATCCTCAGGAACCAATTGTGCATTAGCGTGAGGGGGCTTGATCTCAAACGAGATGTCCTGACGGCGAATGTCATCGACACCGTGACCAGAAGGAAACATACCCAACAAGAAACCTAAGAAGAAACAGATCAAACACCTATAAAGCGCTCTTCTCCATTGCCCTTTTCGAGCATACCGCCTAACAAATACTCCGGCAAGAAACCTTCGCAATCCGACTACATGCGACACCAACGCCGGCAACGGCGACGAGTACTTGGCATTGGAGGCAAGCTTGTGAGAAGGTGAAGAGCCTGAAAACGAACCAACGCCGTTTTGGTACTGCCGATCGTGATACGCCGGCGACAAAGTCCGTCGGAACGAGGCCATCAATTAACCCAAAACAACAAGTTACAGCAGTAACCTACAACCCACTACATGACCAAATCGAATTACACTCCAAAGTCACAACAAAACGTTTCAACCAATAACATGCAAACCGGCAAGAATACTAAAATTATTAAAAAATAATAATAATCTGGAAAAGATGCAATCGAAAACCCAAGAAAATATCAAATTAGAAGGGAAAATCCGAAAGGCTCCCGATAGATTGAGTAAAAATTCGAAGTAGAACTCTGTTTGCGAGAGCCAGAGTGAGTAGAATCTGTCGGTTGAGTAATTTAGAGAGAGAATGCGCCACCAAATCCGGAGACAGTTGCAGAAATGGAAGAGGGAAATATTAGGATGAGAGACGAAGGGAAGAGAGAGAAAGTGAGAGAGATCTAAGACAAGGCGGAAGGCGGCAGGCGGCAGATGGCTGCCCAGTTTATTTTAGCGCAGCGGGCAGAGTGGATGGAAGAGGGAAGAGAGCGGCTGGAGTGGGCTCAATGGGTCGGGTTCGGGTCTATACTTCCAGATGGTCTGGTTTTTTAAATTAATAAAAAGTTACGCGCTGTGCGCCACTCATTAAAGAACACGTGGCCGGCCAGCCAAGTTGGAAGGGTAAGCGCTTCCCTTCCCGTATCTTGCTTCCGTATAACATGAGTGTCGGTTTCCAAGAGAAGCGAAGACAAAGATTGACCCATTCTGTCTGTTTACGCTATTCAAGTTCCAAACTTTTTCTTTTTCTTAAGATTCATCAAATTCTAAAAATGCTTAAAATTTTTTTAGAAAATAAAAAATTTCCAAAAGGTACAGTCAGCTTCACCAATTTCTTGTTTTGTAATAATTTCATGTTGAACACATGCCTCTTAATTCTCGTGCCCTGTCTTTCACTACACATTTATCTAAATAACTCTATTAATTGAAAAAAAAATTACATTAAATTTTGAAAAGCATTAGAGTATATAATTGTTAAAAAAAATAGAAATTGAGTTCTTACTTCTTACATGCATAGGAAGAGGAAAAGGAAATTTGTGCAGGTCGAAAGGTGAAATGCGCTTTTCAGTTATCATAGTAGAGAACAACGAAAATTGTGGCTTTGTCGTTTCTTTGTATATGGTTAAATTTCAATTGGGGCAGTGGAATTGACCATGCTTGCTGCATTCTGTTCTGTCGGTGCACTTCAACAAAGATGGATACAAATTATTGTTTGGGTGTCGTTTTTACGGACCACTGTGTGGTACTCCCAAATTTCCAATCATTTAATTGTTTTTTAAACAGATATTTTCTAATTTTTTATTTTATTATTTCTTTAATATTTAGTTCTACTTTTTTTATAAAAATAAATACATTTTAGTATGTGTATATCCTTAAAAATATAAATTTTATATAATTTTTTATATTTTTATATTTTTATCTTTTTAATTTATTTTTATACTGCGCTGTCTATCCAGCCGTCTGATGTTTCTAATGTTTGTGCGTTTGCTCGTTACTATAAGGCTCAAATTGGAGAGGTCGAGGTGGCATGTTTCGTTTCGGTTCTTCATTTCAGTTTGATAACTCTCCACACAAATTTGCGTAAAAGAATTCTTAATGATGATTTAACATGTGATTCAGCGGGCAATAAATAGTGACCAAAGGCTCACTTTCACATGTTTGGTTTTATTGGGTGGGGGCAGGTTTGCGTTGGTGGCAACAATTTAGAACACCCAAAAGTAATAACTTTTTCATCATTAAAAAAATTGGATTCTTGGCCACCGGCAATGGTGTACCTAATATTAGGTACATTAATTTTTCTACTTGTTATGGTATACCAAAAGAGAACTTCCAAGGTTTAAATTAGTTCACTTGCATTAATAGCCACTCTACTTTAGCAGAAAAAATTCTTAGGAAAGATGTCCTTTATTCCAATTTTAAAGAGGTGGCATGACAAAATTTTAAGTTCCAACATTTCACATTGGGGTCTCTTTTTCTTTTTTGATCATAGATTAGTTTCTCATTTTACCAAAATAATTTAATGCAAAGCTTGCTTCTTCATTTTTTTGGCTATAGATTTTTCATCTGGAAACCCCCTTTTTTTATTTGGTCAAGGGAACTCTTGGTTCTATATTTTCGGTATTGGATGTCTTTATCGTTTGTCATACTATTGTGCTTTAAATGGGGTGAGTTAAGGCTTCCAATAATTGGACCACCGCACAGCAAGTCCTGGCTGGTTTCTCCAACAAGCCCAATTTGTCACCTTTTAGCCGCGTACATTCGGCCACCAAATTAACGGTCGAATGCACCTGGGGCTGGGCCGCCAAATTTGGGTTGTAGATTAGGTATAGGAAGAGCATAGATTTTTTTGGGGTTTTCCGAGCATACCATTTTAAATATACACATTGTTTAAAGTATGTTTAAAACTCACAAAAATTTTTTATATAAAAAAATTCATATCATTAAATTTATTAAATTTTATAAACAGATCTATAAATTAATAACTCATAATAATTTTATAAATATTTTTTTATAAATTAAATTATAAAATTTAATAAATTTAATAAGTGATAACCAATAATAATTTTATAAGCATCTTATTTTTCCACTTAGTGAGAGAAGCTTTTCCATAAATAATTAGACACTATGATCGGGCAACCAAAGTTGAGCAAGTAAATGGAGGAAGACAAATTGAGCCCAAATGTGCTGCGTAAACAGCTCATAAGTTGGGCTTCTCCGTAATGTGTCCAAAATAGTTCATACCGCTGTATTAGGGCAGCCCAATTGAAGTGTCAGTATATACTATATAATAATTACACTTGCATTCATTTTTCTTTTGCAAAGATTTTACTTATTTTATATTTTTATGAAATTGATCAATATTTTTGTATTTTTCAAATATATAATTTATTAACATTACAATTTTATGAAAGTATAAAATAAATACAATACTTGTGAAAAAAAAAAAGAGTGCAAAATAACATTAGTGGCTAGTATGTCAGTATCTCAATGTCAAGAGCCAACTTGAAGATAGCCAGACGGAACTTAAAATATAATTAAGAAGTGTAGTCTCATCTAACTATATCCATTACGACTAGTTTGATCCAATTTGATATTTGTGTATAAAAGCATAAACCAATGACTTGTCTTTTTGTTTTGGTTGTTAGTACTTTGCCTAATCAGTCGCACATAGTTCTTAGCTTCCAAGACTCAAGGTGGACTGGTTGATACGCGGTGAATAGATAATACTTGTCTTAACCAAACATAGGCGGCATGCATGCATGCTTCCATATTAGTCATGGCCAAGACTAATGCTTGCACCAGCTAACTCATTAGCCCAAATCCGGGTCAAAATGCATTCCTTCAAAGTCACAAAAAGATCGTTTCTTGCATTTGTGATATGAGAATGATCAATTCAACGAGTTGTTGGTTCATGTTATTGAAGCTTCAAGTGGATAAAGTTTAATGCTATAGCGCTTCATGAGTCTTGGCTTTTACCATTCAAACTTGAAATTTGACGGTGGAGGGAGGAGGTGTCAGCGGATCGGATCCTTTACTTTAAAAAAAAAAGTTAGTGTATATATTAAGAAAAAAATAAATATAAAATTCAGAGAGAAAAATATTAATAAAAAAATTAATGAGAGTCACATATTATAAAATACAGAGAAATAAAAATAAAGTCCTCAAAGTTAAAAAAACATCATAAAATGATTCAAATCTGGTGTAGGGGCATTGAAAAGCTATAAATATATATATATATATATATATATATATATATACATCAAAATATTTTAAAGATGCTTAGTTTGAAATTATGATAATTTTTATTTATACCATATTTGAATTTGTAAATTCTTATATATAATCTATAATAGTTTTAGAATTTTTAAATAATTTTTTATATATTTTATTTAAATTATTTTTAAAGTCTAAAAATAATCTTTAAATGTTTTAAATTTATAATTTTTTTTTTTTTGCTATGTATATCTAACAAGAAACAGTATATGACTTTACATGCAACAATTGACTCCTTAAAAAAATTCTTACTATGCCCCAAGGCACGATGCTGAAGGAGGAACCCAGAAAACCATGTCATCATCTGAGTAATGTGGCGTTTGTCATTATTAACTATAGCGATTCTGAACATATAATTAAAGGTGTTAAAATGGGTTTAATTGTTTACCTTATCCTGTTTAAGAGATAAAGTGAGTTTACATGTTTTTAACCATAAAAAATATAAACAAATTCGTTCTATCTTTTTTAATTTACAAATTACAATAGAATAAAATAGATTAATATATTTATATATAAAAATATATTAACTAATTCAACTAGTTCATCTTGTCTCATCTAAAAAATGCATAAACCCACCTTGACTCCTCTACATATAACCATTTACCCTTTGGCTCTCAAATATGGATATGTCCCAGCTTCAAAAGGTGACCGTCTAAGCCAATAGTCAATCCACAAAAACAAATGGAAATGGGTAAAATGCCACTCGTTTGGTACAATACGAAAGCAAAGAAAATGTCAATGTCCACCACTACATGTTTGGAAGAGGGAATTGCATTCTTTTCGAGTTGGGATTAGGTTATTTTTTTTATAAGGAATTTGAATTTGTAATAAAAAATAAAAATAGAATTCAAAAATTAGTAGAAAAAGTTCGAATTTACAAATTTAAAGAAAAAAGTCACTTAAATTAAAAAATTTAAAAATCAGCTGATTGAGATTCCATGTTCTCTTTGCTTTGCTTTCACTTCAGTTAAAACACAGATACTTGCAATCATGCTCGTTTAAAAAGTTAGCTCTCTACCCCAGCATTAAAATTGTATAGCCCCCTCATATCCACGTGTTTTGCATTCAATCTTTGTACCACAGCTGCTGATATTTTCTCCCAGTAAAAACTACATATATACTATATAGCATGTCCTGATCTGCACACATGCAGTCCACCTTCTAAGTCAGTGTCTCGTGTGGGGCTCTTCCTATGCAACTAAAGGTTCCTATCACGGCTTTGAATTTGACTTTTCAGTGTTCTTGAGATATACCCAATAGTTTCATTATTTCTATAATTTATTTTTATTTAAAATTTTATAATATAAAATTTGAAACATTAAATTTATCAAATTTCATAAACATTGTAGAACCGACTCACACCATTTTATAAAAAAAAAGGGTTGTCTGAAGCGTTTTTCCATGGAGGGTCTGTTCCCAAATTGTGAGAGAAAAGCAAAGAAAGGAAAACACCTCAAGTTATACAAATGCCAACACAGATATATAAAAAAAACGAGAAGATGCAACTTAGTTTTCATTTGAGATTCATATGTATTAAGAAATGTTGTCAAAATAAAATTTGGTATTTAGCATAAAACAACACCCAAAAAAAGCCTAAAGCGAACGCCCTCCAACCCTACAAATGGCAATTGCTGTCCCCTATATACACTTCAATGCCCCTTCAAAGTTACATTTCTGCTACGGCCATCCCAACGGTGAGTCCTATAATGGGTGTGGCAGAAAGGGGGAAGAAATGGTCCAAACAGCAGCACTGCACGTACCCATGCAAGTGTGCAACAGTGAAGGGGACCCCTTTTTTTTTGGATATTAAGGGGACCCCATTTGGAAACCCATTACGGTACTGCTACTCTGCTACTGCTCAGTCGTCAGTACTCCTCCTTGCGTGGACTAATTAAGCCATTGCAAATACCACAAGATTGGCATCTTTTCTTCTGAAAAATGAAACTGTACTTGCACTAAACATGTTGTGCTCTTCTTTCTCACTCCTTTTCCTGGATATCTTTGGAGAGGTTCCTCTGGTCAGCACGGCACACTAGCCTGTCATACTCAATAGCCACAACCCATATATAGTAGTGTCATTTATTTGTACTTTTTCACCTGATGCCTAGATGCCATCTTTCCGTGCCAATTTGATAGTGCCTCCGACCAAGTCTATCGTGTCAGTTAGTATAAGTAGAGTAATAATAGTGCAAAATACAAAAAGTACACACATCTTCAATCACATGGAATTTGTTTCCATTTAGTAATGAAGAGTTTAAGTAATTTACAAAGGAAATCGTCAGGAGTATACAAAAGTAGATTATCAAGTAGGTATAAAAAAAAAAATTAAAAGAGAGAAACAAGAATGTAAAACCGTGTAGAGAGTTTTGTTGTGTGAGTATCATTACTCTTTATAAAGAAGACTTCAAATTTTTATCAACAGGATGGCATCCATGCAGTAGGAAGCCCATGTTGTTGTTTTTTAAAGAGAAATAAGAGAGGAGAAATGGACGAGAAGAAATTTTATCAGGCTATGATATTTGACAATTTTAACATTTCATTTGCTAATGAATATTTCATTTAAGGGAAAGAAATCGAACAAAGCATACAATTCTTCTTGAAGTAAAAAATAGAAAAGGAGTTAATAGTGCAATGACATTCCATTCTTGTTTTGGAACTTTTTTTATTTAGATTTTTGAGTTCAAACTTAAGATTTTGATGTATTAAGTCAATGTAAAAAAAAAAAAAAAAAACAATGAGATGAAAACAACCCCTGAGGAATATGCAGATAATGCCTAAAGAAGTACTGTGGGCAGCAGCAAAATTACAGAATACATATGGTAAATAAAAGAATGGAAGACAAAAAGATGCATGTATATAGTGAGGGATTGAGATCTTTTGTCTTTAAGAAGAAAGATATAAAACATAGAGAGTGAAAAAATAATGAAAAAAAGGTAAAATTTATATATTAAATTATAAATAGAGATAAAGAAGAAATTATTAAAATTATAAAAAAAATCAAAATATTCAAATCTGTATGAGCTTTGGATTTTCAACTTTAATCTTTGGTAATTTTAGTAATTTTTTATTTATCTTTAACTATTTTAATATCAAATCTATAATATAAAAAAAAATTCATGTCACAAACAATTTAACAAAATTCTTATGTTGTTTATTGGATGTCCACTATCTAACACAATCTATTTCTTTTATCCAAATAAATTACTGAAATTAAGAAAAATTAAAGTCAAGATCTCAATCCATATAATCTCATAACTTCGAAATGGAAGGAAAAGCAAGTGTCTTTCCGCATTGTAGGGATATTGATAATCAAAACTTAGAGTTGACACGCAGAAGCATTTGTCTTGACCAACATTAGAAAAGCTCAATATTTGTTGAGTGATGATAAGTCTATAATTATAAATTTATAATTTATTTATGTTTTAGAAGAAACAAAATAAAAATAATATATTTTAAAATATTTTATTCTTATTTTATCTCTTTTAAAAAGTAAAAATGATTGTAAACCTACTATAGTAAACTTATTATTTTCGATATTTGTCATCGTAAAGAGGGGATGAAGGCTTAACCCACTCACTGCTCTCGGTGGGTCGGTGTCTGATAAGACACTTAGAGGGAAAGCGGCATATATACCAACTCCCAATGCATTGGATTACTCACATTAAACACGTGCTAAGTGATTCTTTGATCTTTGCTTATCTCCTACTTTATGTTTTCCTTTTCAGATGAATTATCTTTCGGTTTAATCTTATACCACCGTTGGATTTTGGCCAGATGGGGCGCCCTCGCAGCCATTGTCCCTTTCATACCATTTTAAAACCCAGCGACGTTAGCCTTACATATTTATAACTACATAAGACACACAATTAAATAGAAAGTTTGGCTGAAACACACTCTTTCAGTCGAATTTTATATTTAGTTGTATAAGTTACATATTTCTAATATGCGTAGTCGCAAAATTTTCTTTAAAATTCATGAAAAGTGATATATAAATGATGCCATTGGTGGATTATTTATGATATGTGCTAAGCTAACAAATACAATAATAAATAAAATTTTATTTTATTAATAAAAATGATAATATAAATTAAACGATATTATTTAATTTTATTAAAAATTAAATTTTTAAGAAGGTAATTTTTTATGGTAAGCTAATAAGCTTTAAAAAAATGTCTAGGATGCAAGACGTGCACGTGTCTTATTGTCTACCGTTGGTGTCGAATAAGACAATCTATTGTATTTGTGATGATTGATGGCTTGAGGGTATTCGATTCCAACTTAAAGAAAAATAATGTCATGAAAAGTGATGGGTTGGAAAGATAGGATAATTCTAATTGTATATAAAAGTGATGTATAATTAGGGTACAAGTTGAGACTATATTTTAAAGAAAGAAATAAAATGTAAGAAATTATACAAAATTTATATGATATTAATACCTAAGATATTTGTGCCCACGGGAAAGGGGAAAATTCTCTAGAATGAATGAAAAGGAATGGGCATCATTTGTAGGCTTATCATAATACACGTGTATTGATGTGTTAATCAAAGTCGCTCATGCAGGAGTTGGATACATATGTCCACTTGTTGCCTATTTTTTAATGTAGAATAACTATAAATAATAAATCATAATTGTAGTAGTTTAATAAAATTTATTTTTCTACTTGAAAAAGTCAGTTCTATCTCACGTTCAGAATAATGACATTTGCACATCTCATAATTGATTTTAGATTTACTCAACATAAAACTCAAACACTGCATTTGATTTTTGCAACTTGATTTTAGACATGTTAACATGCAAGGATTTAGATCAGGGATAGAACGAATCTAAATACCATGATTTTGAGATTTAAAGTTAAGAATTAGAATTAGAGAAACATAATTAAAAAATAATGAATAAGTTAAAAACTAATTAAAAATAAGATCCATTAACAAAAACTGATTTCTCTATTTACCAAAATCGAAAAATTGTATTCCAAATTACAGCCAAATAGGATGAGATCATAGCAAATAAAACCTGTGGTAATAATATGGGTAGGTCATACAAAGTATTAAATAGCCCTTCTCTTTTCTACGGACCAAATCTTATAGAAGTTTTATTTAAAAGAATTTAAAATTTAAAATTTGTTAAATATCACATAAATCTATAGTCATATATATATATATATATTTAGTAAAATTTTTGTCCAAAACTTTTAAATTAAATATCACACAAATCTATAATCATACAAAGTATTTTTTTTTTTAAATATCTATTGTTTGAAGTTAATGTAAAAAATAAAAAAAGGTTAAATATTTTTAAATATTTTTTTTAAATTAAAAAATCTTTAATTAAATGATATTTTTAAAAAATTAATTTTAAATAAAATTTAATAATATTATTTAATTTATATAATCTATTTTATTTATGAAATAAGATTTTATTTTTTATTATTGTTATAATTGTTGTTGTTTTATTTTTTAAAATTATCTTTTTATAAAAATTTCAAACAAAAAGGTAATTTCAGTTAATTATTTAATAAAAATTGTATCATGATAAGGATAAAATTTTTTTAAAAAATTAATATTATTTTAATTTAAAAAAATAAAAATTAAAAAACTTTGAAATAATTGTTATTTTAAACCGGATGAAATATTATTTGGTGAGGTGGGTGGACCGAGGATGCTGGTTTGCCTCTGGGCTTGTCCGGGTACATCAGTACCAATGTGCACGTACTCAGTAGTCAATACTCTGACCGGCACCCTATCCCACGCCTCAAATTCCGAGCACCAACACAGCAGGGTGTCCTACCCTCTTAGGGCAATATTAGTGTGATTCATCTTCAGCATTCTCAGCGTATTTGCCCGAACGAGGAGAAAGGAAAATTTTAAGAAAAGAAAGAAGAAAGAGATCAAATGTGAAAATTTGTATAATTTATGTGCATAATTGATATGTTTATGTATTATTATTTTATTTGTTCTATCTTATAACAAAAAATCCTAAAAATAGTAAAGATTCTTTTCAAAATTTACACGAATTTTTTTAAGAAAATGGAAGAGAGAAGGGGTGGGAACCGAAGGAAAAAGATAGATGTATTTAGTAGGTGAGTACGATCTTTCAATGCACATATAGAAAAAAATGAAGAGAGAGAAAAGAGTGATAAAAATGTAAAAAAATTTATAAAATTATTGTGTATATATATTACTATTTGAGATTAAAACAAAAGGTACAAACTATATAGGGAGTGCTGCCCTAAGCTATCCTATCACACCCATTAAAGGATAATAATATAAAAGAATGATATATACATATATATAATTTTATGTATTATATAGACATGTATAAATATAAAATAATTAAAAAAATAAGAATATGAAAAGATGTATAAATTGTATACGCATAACAATGTATGTGTAACAAAACTCAATAGTATTTATACCTTAGGGCTATAATGATAGATGCACTTCATATTATATATATATATATATATATATATATATATATATATTATGTGTTACTCCATATGTTGCATATTATCTGTTGTTTAATGTTAATATATTAAAAATAAAAAAATTATTAAATATTCTCTTATTGTTTTAAATTATCCTTGTATGAAAAAATTTATTGAAAAGAAGTAATTAATATTGCTTTGGTTTTGAGAAAATGATAGATAAAATAAAGTGTGGAGAGAATGTAGAATACATTGTTATTAGGCTATCTAGTCTAAGAAAGGCCGTTTAATCTCAATTTACATAATTGAAAAATAGTTGTCTAAGGTCACATTATAAATTAAACCACACAACAGAATTGATATTCAACTTTTTCATTATTATTTCTCAATTATTGTCCGATCAATGTCGAGAATTTGAAATCCATTTTAGTCTACAATAGTATGCACAACACAACATGTGCTCATATTCTATAAATTTGAGAAATGAAATTCCTTATTTTCTTCATCTCTTTATTTCCATTTGCTTTCAATTGTACAATTTAACCCTATTCCACTTATCATATGCACGTAGGAAAATGATGGGGCTACAAACGTAACCCCACACTATTGACGTGATTCAAACTTTAATTTTAAAAATAAAATTAAAAAATAAATAATAAATATAAATATAAATATATAAATATAAATATATTATTATCCAAAAAGGTAGCCGTATAGGATTGATGGACATATATATATATATATATATATGTATCATTTTGATAAATCTATGATAACACACTACAAGAAATATAATATTATTAAAGAATAAATTGTTTAATAAAAAATAAACTTTTCAGTAAAAATTTTTATTAATCGATTTATGATTTTTATATAAAAATTTATCCTTTAATAATATAAAATTTTTTTATAATGACAATTGCTTCAAAATGATCAATAGGGCACTTCCCACCTAACACAAACTTGCACAAGGGAAAATTATTTAACCAATTTTTTAACCCTTCAAATTCAGGAATACCATCTCAATGTAAAGGGTGTTATGCTTTTGACTATGTATTAAATTACTATCATTCTTGGGATATTACAGACTTATTATTAGCATGATGCAAGTTTTTATACGTACAATAATGTAAAATTAAATTATGTTAATTGGTATGTGATGCATGCCTGCGTTCCGTGCCGGCCAATTCTGTGTAGAGCACAAGTTCACACAGTTGGATTTTAATTTAAAAATAAAGAAAAGAGACATTGGGTGAAAGAAAAGCTAATCAATTAAAAGGTTGCTATGTAACAACTTTTTGACTAACTTTTATATATATAGATTGCCACATTAAACTGAATTACATGATTTTGCTCACATTGACATGAAAATATATGACTATTGAGATTTATTAAAAAATAAATAAAGCAGCTAAAAGTGGGAAATGCCCATATATGTTTTGATAAGACCCAAGTAAGGGTTGTATATCCACACAATCTATGTTGGAGGCAAAAAAATGTTGATACCCATTACAAAATCTACGAAATGTTGAGGCTGTACCACCCATTATAAAGACAATTCTTTGCCACAAGTGCATATCTATGGAGTAATCGAGGATAGTAAGAGATGTAGATATTATTTATGCAAGTTGAAATATAGAAGATAAGGGGAAGTGATGAGAAGGGGTTTGAAGCACTAGGTCGAGAGGAAAAGAAGGGGAAAAGGAAAAATCTTGGCCTTAGGAGTACCACTCAAACTGCAAATTAAATGAGATGGGCCCTGTACCATACTATCTTCTCCTGCTAAAGTGTTATTTTGTACAAAATGTACACACAGAAAGAATTGAAGAAAAGAAAAGAATAAAGGAGAAAATCCTCATATTATATGTTTTCATATTGTAAGTTGATGACAGTCCTGCAAAATGGTGTTTGGTGGTAGTTTCAAAGAGCAACAAATGGAGGATTGCCTGAGGTGGTGGGGAAGTGGTAATGCAGAGGCACTGCTCCAAAATTTGTCATCTTAGAAGTAGACAGAGGCAATAATAGCTGGATTTTGTTTCTGCTGTTTGAAGCAGGGCCCCCAAACACCCCATCCAAATTTCTTCGACAGATACTTCTCTACTACCAATTATTATCATCATTCTTTACTGCTTTCTCCGTGCTGCTCCCAATACCTCTCTCTTTCCTCTGTGTGTGTGTTTGGGATAAGGGGTAGCCTTTGTGTATGTTTTTATTGACATGGCCCTCGTGTATGTTTGTTTTCAATCGCATTCTTTATTTATCGTACAGACACTATGGTGGAAGGGCATTGATAATGATATCTTTCTACATGTTTTTGTTGCAAATGTCATTACTCATCACTAGACAGTCATTCTCACATGGAGGGTTGAGAAGTGGCGAAGAGCCTAGCATAGCTGTAATGCCAATTTTCTTTGTATTACACGCATATTATGGAATTTTGTAAGACGAACATTATGAGAAGAGTGATGTTATGAAGATGTGGCCCGTCACAAGATTGAGCTCGACTAATGGCGAATGCTCATGAGAATAATGCATAATAAATGTATCAGACTAAATAATAAATACTTATTATTTATGTGTTATAATAATATTGTATAATCCTAGTTTAAGTTGTTTTAGATGTATACAAAAATACTGAATTCTATAAAAATATTGTGTAATCTTTATACAATAACAAATATTACTATCATTGAGCTTTCCTACAAAAAGGCACATCTTAAAATTATGTTGTAAAATAATGTGTTTATTATCATTTAATATGTTTTGTTAGAGATCATGAGAGAGGAGAAAGAGAAAGGAGGAAGAGAAGAAGAAGAGAGTGCTTCCAAAGAAAGAACATCGAAAAGAAAAAGAGAAGAGAGAGAAAGTAATATGCAGTGGTTAGCAGTAGTTTAATGAATAATTATGATTGTATGTTTTATTTTGATACGCTGAGCGTACAATTTAAGATGAACTAATTTTTAAACAAAATATATAAAGATTGTATAATAAAAGTGCAAAACCAGTTTGTACTAATAATATTACCCAATTTAATAAGCATTATTATTACAGGTTAAATTCTCCATTTGCGGCAGTCAAGGATTTGCCTATTATGGAACAAGCGCAAGTTAGGAAAAGATCCATTTTTACTCTTCATAGACAGCCGACAGCTACGCTTGGCCCCCCTTCCCCCTCTTCTTTTCCTATCCACCCTTCTCTTTCTCTCTCTCGCTGCCCTAATGGAGAAACAATTATTGAACCATTCTGTTCTTTTTTCAAACACTACTATTAATTTAACAACATGGACAACCCAAATATTATAAAAAGAAAGAGGTGCAAAAAAATGTATTCTACAATACAATCCAATAACCAAGGACCCTCATTTCGAACCCTCCCAAACATGGTGGGAAAGGGAAAAATTGGAGGAAAAAAAGAAAATTGTGATTAATTAATCTACGGTGTGTTTTGTAGTGGGTGTGACCAGTGGGTCTGTTTCAAGTGAGGCTGACTTGGTAATAAGCTCATCATGATCAGTGATGACTATCTCTTCAAGATGAGGAAACTTTTCATTAGACTCTGTTTTTGTGCAAATGGGTAATGTAGATTTAGCAGCAACAGCAGAAGTAGGAGGGGTAGTGGTTGAAGTTTTTGTGAGCTCTCTTGCTCTTTCCACTTGCACATTCCAATCTGTTCTGCAGAGAACAAACAACATGAGCACAGCACATGAGGCTTGGGCTGCAAGCAACCCGAGCCAGAGTCCTGCAAATCCCATTTTGGCTACAAACCCAAGGAGGATCGCCACTGGCATACCCACCAAGTAAAATGAACCCAGATTGATGTTTGCCCCAATGGTGGGCCTAGCACTCCCTCTCAAAACTCCACAACCCGTGGTTTGTGGGCAATTTCCGAGCTCACAAAGCCCTGCAATTGGCAAAGCAATTGCTGTAAGGTTCAGAATTTCAGCATCATTTGTGAAGAGTCTTCCCCATTGGTGCCTCATTAAGGTGGTAAAGAGCATTGCTGCGAGGCCTAAAGCGATTGCGCAGAACAGGGAAACTATCGTGGAAATGCGAGCTTTTCCGGGGTGATTGGCGCCTAATTCATTCCCAACTCTTGTCGAAACACCAAGGCTTAGTGATGAAGGGAAGACATAGACTAAAGAGGTTGTTTGGATAAGGATTCCCATTGAAGCAATGGTCGCTTTAGGATTGACTAGAAGCCCACACAGTATTATCATGAACTCGTACCACCACCACTCAAGACAAACAGAAACGCAGGTTGGAACCGCAAGAGCAAGCAGAGAAGACCATCCCATGAGGCAGTCCATGCTTGGAGGAACCCATGAATTCTTACGTACATCAGAGAAGTAAACAAAGGAAGAAAGGAACAGGAAAAGATTGAGATTGGTCCAAACCATAGCTATGGCCACCCCTGCGATACCCATCTTAAAATGGACCACTAAAATGAAACTTAGAGGGACATGGAGGACAACAGAGATGGCAGAGCAATATGTCAAGGGCAATGTGATGTTCTGCGTTCTGAGGTAGATTCTCAGCGGGTGAAGGAGGGAAAGGAGGAAGAGGTCTGGAATAGAGAAAAAGATAAAAGTTTGTGCCCTTGATGATATTTCTTCGTCTTGACCACACCACAAGAGGATTCTTTTCATGTTGAGCCACAAAAAGGAGATCGGCATGGAAGTAGAGAGGAGAAGAAGCACTGTCCTTTGAAGGGTCAAGCCAAGTAGCTTCCATTGTTTTGCTCCATAAGCTTGTCCGCAAATGGGTTCCATTCCCATGGCTAATCCAGAAATCACAGAGTAGCCGGTGATATTGGCGAAGCCGATCGAGAGAGAGCCTCCTGCAAGCTCCATCTCCCCAAGATAACCAAGGAAAAGCATGGAAATCATTGCTCTTGAATATAAGAGTAAGCCGGTGATGGCTGTTGGGCCTGATATCTTGCCTATGGCTCTGATTTCAGCTAAGACCTGAATGCAGAGAAATTAGAGAAAACATTAATAACATTAATGGGTGTGTTACTATTGGCGACTTTCATTTGCTTTTATGTGACTGCTACTATTGTAATAGTAACTAATTTTAGTTAATTTGCTTCCCCGAAAGAAGGGGAATGTTGAGTTTTTCTTGTATCTGTTTCATTACCTCCTTAGGAGTTGGCCATCTGTGAAGTTCATCTTGATCATCAGGGGGAGATTCCACGACTTTGGGAGGAGTTATGAGATGGGCTTTAGTGGGACACAGAAATGGGGATGCTGAAGATGGGTTAGGATTACACATGATGGACTATTACTAATTAGAAGCTATAGTTTTGGATATTACAGGGGAACGGCAGATAGTGTACGAACCCTGTTGCTGGTGTAGCTAGCGATCCTGCGCTTTGTTTGTGTATGTGTGAGGGAAGAGGGTTTTGTATGGGGGAAGGAGAGGAAGGAGGGACAGAGTTTATATGCATGAAAGGGGGGACCCAACCGTTGCTTTAACAGGTAGAGTAAAAGTACTTCCACTAAAAGGAAACGTGTCGTAAGTTCACGGAAATATGCAAAATGCAATTTATGCATCTAAAAGGGAAAAAGGTTAAGAGAAAGTGCAAGCTTGAAGGGAAGAAATGCTTGTGGAGGCGCCTGCTGGGGGAACCGACCTGCTTCTCTATCTCTGTAACTGCGTATTAACTTTTTTTCGATTAGAAAGCTAAAATAAATTTGGGTTTGGCATCTGAGGAAATAGCAACTAAAAAGCATTACCTTTTGATTCGAGCGCGGAGAGGAAACAAGTTCAGTCGATCAGTCTTATCCTCAGGACGGGGAAACAGCAGAAAAAAGGAATGGATTGATTCCCCTTAATGGGTTTTTAGCCATCCCGACGATGACAACTGGTTTGTCCTTGATAATGATGGCCCCAATAGTGATTTCACTTTTAACTCGCTTGCTAATTTATGGAAGTAGATAATCTTTTGAAATACTATTTTTGGGTTTGATTTTGTGTGTGTGGAACAAAACGAATTTTATCCTGAAAATGAAAAATGCCAAGGGGAAGTGATGGAGAAGCCAATTCCCTACTTGTGACGTGAACCCATTATTTTCTAATTCTTTGTTTTTCTGGTGACAACGTATAAAGAACAGGGCCAAACTTAAGTGGTTGAGTATATATTTGTACGAATATAAAATAATTACGTTCCTTTCCTGGATAGCTGGTTGCTAATTTTGTGGGCAGGGGAATTTTTTGCCCGTTCTGAAGCAGCCATTTCTGTTCCATTCTTCCCCAACCCATGTGATAAAACCCACTCCGAGCACAATCCCTACATCGTCTAGGGACATCTGAAGCACCCAAAATATTCCCTTCACTGCTTGCCTAATCTGAGTAGTGGTAAGTTTTCTCTAGTGTTCGATTTTGGGCCCTCTAGTCTTGCTTTATTTACCTTTTCTCTAGTATTCCATTTTAGGCCCACTTGCTTTATTACCTTGCTAGTCGAATGAGCAGGGACATAGGCAAATTTTTTATGATGGGTGTTAAGCAGATAAGAAGTGAAAATTTTGATCAAATTTTCAATTCCAACGTTATCACTTTAATCAATATTACAAATTTGAAGATGGGTCCTAGCTATGTAACAGGTACAGGTGGAATTTCAATTATCTGTATTAATTTTATTTTTTTTATTTCTTATTATTTTGTATTTAAATTTATATTTTGAATTCTCTATATTTTCTCTCATATTTAATTTACGAATTTCAATTTTTTTTTCTATTTTAATTTTACTCCTATCGCTCTTTGATTGTACCTTTAATTTTTTAAAATTTTTTTAAGGGTTTTGTGTGAGAAATGATATATTACATTGAGAATAGTACACATTTTTACTTTATTTTATAAAATACATAATATTTGTCCTTAAACTTAAATAAAATTATAAAATTATTAGTAAAATTTATTTATTTCTTATTATGTATAACTTAATGTGTAACTTTAAAAATGTAGATATAACATAATTCCTTTTATTTTTGAGTAAGAAATTAATTTTCTTTATAAAATAAATGGTAAACTAAAAATTTCTTTTCACAGGAATAACTCTAAATTTGAATTTATATTTATAAATTGCATAACATTTTTTGATACACAACTAATTATCATTATAATAATATCTTGCTACCTTTTAGAGGTGGGCATTAGGTGGGACAATTTGAGTTAGGGTAAATTTATCTTAATCCGTCTCAACCCAAACCCCTCATTAAGTTGATCCATCCTTAGTCGAAATAATTTTTTAAATCAAAATTTTTGAGTTGAAATGGCTTGATTTTATTTAGGTGAGTTGACTTAGGTTAGGATAAGTCAAAATTTGCTATTGAAAATTAGGTTAGGTTAGGCAAGAAGGATCAACCTAATTAGTATATCTGGGTCTGTCTTACTCCTCTCAGCTTGTTTATCAAAAAACAATCATTTGAACTATTTCACTTATATTCTATAATATCATGAAGTACACTTATAATAAAAATTATTAGTATGTCTAACAGTTTATGACAATATCAATAAATAAAACTTTTTATTATATAAGAAAATTAGTAATGGTATGCACAAAAAATTTGTAAAATGTCATAAATGCAACTGAAAAGTAATAGATATAATAATTGTTAATGCTAAATTATCAGAAAGGATCAATACTCCTATAGGATTACCCTGTCATAATTTGAACATGTATTTTATATAAGTATATATTATAAATTTTTAAAATAACAGATAACATAATGATTAAACTTTCAATGTTATTATGTTAGATGATAAAATAGATAAATTAATAATGAAGACCACAAAAGAAAAAAATTCTCAAACTTATGTGTATTTTTATTGAGTTATCGCGATAACTTAACAATGAAAAAATTAAACCTTAATTTCACTTAATATAATTCATATTAACCCGAAATATTATAATATATTTATTTGATTTTATTATAATTTAATTTAAATTTCTTTCTTTTATTTCAAATTAATTAAATCGATTTTACCCAATTTTTTCCCACCCCTGCTACTTTTTACCTGTAACTTTAGACACAATCTTAGAAAATCCTAATCCGTTACAGGTGGTCTTGTATTTAAATTTCACGTAAGACTTACTCTAGGAGAGAAGGTTAGCATTTCAGAGAAGAAAAAGAGGAAAGTAAGCAAAGAGGGTCAAAGCCAGTAGATATTATTATATTGCACCAGTTATGAAGGTTATCTATAATGGATATATTATGAGAGGGCAGGTGTTGGTGTCATGGATGGGACCACCGGTGGGGTTGATGTGGGAATGATAGACGGCCGTATGGAAGAGACAGATGGGAGATGGGAAACCTTGGAGAGACAGTTACGTGCCCCAATTAGAACCATTTAATCTGTATCACAATGTGTGTATAAAGAGAAAGCAATCAGATTGGCGATGTCGATGAGAGGGAACAGAAACAGAGGTGACTCTGCTCTAACATTACCAGAGCGGATAACTTTGCTTTCTTCTCTCACAGTCTGAGTAGCTTTAACACTCGTTCCATTACATCAAGATACTACTTCTCTGAAACCCATGGCCATCCCATGTCAGATTCCCCGCGTCTCTAGCTGAACCAGTTGCCGTGAATGAAAGATGTCCCACGAACCAATGCCTGTAAATTAATTAATAAAGGGGACAGGAGCCAATGTTATCCAAAGAAGCAAAAAGATAAATTAAAAATCTATATCAGATCTGACATCCTAATCGGGAATTGCAGCTTATGAACCAGTAGGGTGTAGAATGAAAAATAAATATTTTTATTTTTATATATTTATATTTATATTTTTATTTAATTTTTTTAAAAGTTACACATAAATACACATAAATTCTAAACTCTAACAAAAAATATAAAAAAATATAGATAAATATATCTTATTTCAATCAAAAATGATACTACAATGTTTTTTTGTTTATGCATTCAATCATGATGTGACTGAATCTATAATTGCAGCTTATGAGAATGAAAAATAAATTTTTTTATTTTTATATATTTGTATTTATAATTTTATTTATATTTATTTTTTTAAATTTTTTTTAATTTTAAATTTTTTTTAAAGTTACACCTTCAATTATAATTTTAATGTAACTTAAAAGATATAAAAAAAATACACATAAATATATCTGTTTTAATGAAAAATGATACTACAATGTTTCTCGGTTTATGTATTCAGTCATGATGTGACTGAATCTATATATTTTTTAAAATTTTAATTAAAAAATTTTTTTTAGTTGAAATTTAGACATGAATATAACATAAACGTTGTTATAAGCAACATATAAATAACAGTGTTGATGTAGAATATAGATTTTTCTAACCCTCCCCATTCTTTGAAACAGACTTAAGTTTAAAAAAAGATATACTTACATCCTTATAGTGACGTTTTGCATACGCTCAATGCAGAATATTTAGTGAGGACAACCTTGAATTAGAACGGTGCATTTTATTACTGGACACTGCTTATACGCAAGCTAAATATTTCTTCCAGAATGTGTGTATATCAACACTCCTTACGTTTAGGATCACGTGAGCAATGGAATTGAAGGGCGAAGAATTTTGAAAAAAAATAAATTAAAAATTTTAAAAAATAAAAAATAAATTTTATTTATTAAATTAAAAAATATATTTAAATTAAAAAATTAAAAATTCAAACCTTGAAAGGAATATTTCTATTTTAAAATCATGATATAAATTGTGCATAATATTTTATTAAATTTATTAAATATTTTAAATTGTTATAAAATTTAACTAATAATAATATATTATACACATCTTATACACTATACTATTATCTAAATAGCTTATTCGGCATACAAATGCATCGTCATCAATCAGGAAGACATCTTGAAAAAAGTTGGAATATCAATAGTGGAGACCACAAAGAATTTATTTGGAAATAAAATAGCGATGCAAGTTTAGGAAAAGAGTGATAAGAGCCATTACTAGTTGACATTAGTACAAGATTGTGCTCCTCTAGAAGCCTGCACCATATTCTCTATTTACACTAGTAATATAATAATATTACAGTCACAATACAGAAGGCATACCCATTAAGACTCCCTGCCGAACCGCAGAATTTGCACGCAATCTCACGCAAAAACCTGTTTCCAGTATTTTATCAGTCCCTACCCACACACTTCTTTCATCCAAAGCAACGATTTTCAACGACTTAAGTAGGCTACTCTAGTAGTAAATTCTTTGATGAGTTGCCCACATGACTCAAGGATTGGATAACTAATAGTTCGTACAAGTTGTCATCTAAAAGTTCTGTTTTTACATGCTCTTAGTGCATTAGTAACAGGCATCGTTCCAAAAAAATTATAAAGCAAATAAGATTTTCATGAATAGTGAAGTGGGTTAAACATGTGAATTTATTCCTTCTACATAGGGAGAACGAGAAGTACATGTCAACATAAATTTGCTATTATAGAGTAAAACCGTCATTCTGGGTTTATATATATATATTCTCTCAAAAACTATGCCAAAAAGATGGAGCATTAAAATTATCTCCATCAGGGTTTCAATCAGCACAATTCACATATTCACTGTTGGCCAGTAAGCACATTCATCCTCTAACACAAATAAACATCACACAAATATACGAGATTCCAATACATAATGGGTAAACCACCAGCGCAGAATCAACCATGCCTCCAAAAGAAAGAATTTTTGGCGTGGAATAATTCTCAATCAGCAGCAACTAATCTTGGTCGGAAAGGATGTTGTTGCCCGAGTGTAACTTTGGAACCTACAGAATATGCTCCAACTATTTTTCCATAGCATTTAGCTATAACAGAAATATCTTACACGGTCGGCTGATTTACAATGAACAAATTCTCCAATGGCTGTAGATAATTTCTCATTCGGTATATCGTGCCAGCTTATATCATTACATTTGAGTTGCCAGGATGTTTGCAAAAGTACGGCTATATGAATTGCTGCTTTACATTTTTCCTCACATATGAAGAGTAGTAATCCTTTTCAACAGCCAGTAGAGGGTCCGTCATGGTTTACATGCCAGACCATACTCACTGTTTTGAACAGATCACCATTTCTCCATTAAGAATCAGGATCTCAAAACAATTTTCTCAACAAATAGAAGTTCCAAAAACTTCCAAAACTTCAAAAAATAACAGCATTCAAAACTCAGCCCATGGGCTTTAATTAATGACCAATAAGATGAAAGCACAGCCAAGCATTCAATTATTCCAGGAAAAAGATTGGGGATGGGGATCTTGATGCAAGTAAGCTCAAGAAAAAATACTACAATCAAATAGAAATAATAAATAGCTATTTACAAATATTTGCTAACTGTTCATATTTCACACTCGCTCTTTATAAGGAAATCACCAAAAGCAGAAAGAACTCGATACCTCATACATGGGTGCGGGCTCTGGGCTTTTGACCACCAGATCGAGGAATAGCTAAGACAGCTATAAGTCCACTGACAAGGGCTGCAACAGCTGCCACAGCAAAGGCTGGAGAGTTCCCTCCCCCAAAAAGCTGATCCCATGGTCCACTTCCGAGTGACACCACTATCTGTTTCAGAAATGCTAAATTAATTATGCAAGTAGCTCCAAACATAGAAATCCTTCACAACTAATTTCCTTTCTTACAGAACATTTATTTACAGATGAGTCATCGTTGGCTTAGAACTCATAATAAAATAATACTTACCAACAGGACAGGAATCTTAATCGCACAAGTAATTTATTAATATACTATATATTGAAATCCATCAGCCAATTGATTGGCGTGTCATTTGGGAGAACTAAGAAATAGAATTCAGATTTTCATCAAATCCACATGCAAGTACAGGATATCTCATCCCACACTGGTTAAAACTTGTGGACTTCCTTTATCTCGCAGCATAGTTATGTTTCAGACTTTAATGTGAAAAAGAGTAAATTTGTTGAAGAGACAGAGAAGTCACGTTTATTATGTTATAGCACAAAGGAACATAAGCTTTCAGATGTACTACAAGAACTGCTTATTGGAGTTGAATAAGTTCAAATTAACATCTACCAGGTATGTTAAAACAATTCCATCTAATATCAATAGCACTTCACAGCTCCTTCCTAAACAAAAAATAATTAATAATAATTTAAAACTTTATTTATGTAAAACCAGTCAAAAGCAGCAATACCTGTGGGATCACTATTGCCAGATTTAGGACACCCATTGATAACCCTGTAAGTACCATCAAGTAACAATCAATATAAACAGTTCAATAGTCACATCTCCCAAAAAGAATGGAAAATGACCATAAATAGGAACTGACCTTGGCCAAGTCCCAAAGACTCAATATGTGTCGAAATTAAGGCATATGGAACACTGTAAGTGATCTGAAATAATTATTATAAGATAAGAAGTCAGATTAATAAAATGTAGAATTCTCAAATAATATCTTTCGAATTATGCACTATTCATAGAGCCATTTCCAAATTAGCATTTCTGACACATCATAGCCTCAAATTAAAATGAAAAACAACAAAGGTTGGTTTGAGCTAAAAAGATTATGTAGTTAAGATCAAGTCAATTAAGACACTTCATATGTATTAACTGTTAACCTCCAATATTTTGTAAAAAATGCATAAACCTCGGTATTTAGTCTTCTTCTTTTTCCTGCTTTTTTTATTTTAAGGGGACAGATGAGACAAAGGGGGTGCCTTCTATAGTGACAGAAAAAGTAATATGCATTTTGGCAGTGAATTTGAGCAACTTACGGACAATGGAAACCCAAGAAAGGTAAAAATTATCAATGCAGCTACCACAATGCTGGTTGGTGGTAGATCTTTGCCTACATAGCCAATGCTATTTGCCACATAGGTTATTACAAGCATTCCAAGGAAGCAGCCAGCCATTAAAATGTTTGAAATTCCCCACACAAAGCCAGCCCCTCGCTTCCTGCATAATCTCTCCATGAGCAATGATGTTATCCCAAGAACAACTGAATTTAGCATTAAACCCAGTGCTCCGATCCGAACTCCGATATCATAATTTGGGCCTTCATTTGGCTGACCACCATAAATCTCTCTACCCATCCAATCAGTATCAAAGAGAATAAACGGAAACCATCCAATCCAAGTTAGGGCAGTAACAGATAGAATTATCCATATAGGCGCTGAAAAATATCTGAACGTCCCAAATAGTTCCCACAGGAAAGCTTCTTCGGCACTACCTCCTGACCCTGCTGCCCCTTCCTCAACATTGGCCGTACCTCTTAAACTTAGAGGCACTTCATGAGCCGCTGCAATGCTGATATATGTGGTGACCGCAATGAAAACAATGTCAAGAATAAAAGCAGACTTGAGATTTGCACAACTAATGCTGCATGCAGGGGTGTATGTGAAAGAGAAAACCTTGTACCAACCACTGTATGATCCAGATGCATAGCCAAGAATGTTACCAATAGCCATAAACAGAGAGAAATAAGCATTCGCTACACGTGTCCTTCGATGATCCTGACCTAACATTCAAAAGAAGAAAAAATATAGGAAAGGAAGAGAATTGTCAATGAAATGTTCTCCCACATAATATTTTTATTTCATAAAGGATTACAATTCACGTATGAAAACAATACTCTCCATGGGTTTTACTTTTGCAAGAAAGGGGTATTGAGGGAATCCACAAAAAGGCCATGCAGTTGCCCCCAACCCCCTTTTTCTTTGTAGATGAGCATTTCCTATATCAAAATAAGGGAAAGAACTACTGAGGCAGACAAACCATAGATTGTCCCATTAAAAATTAAGACTCCCACACTCTGTGTGTGTTTTGTGCATGTGTCTCACTTTCTAAATGACAATTCCTACATCAAGCAAGGAAAAGAACTATTGAGGCATACAAGGCACAAACAATGACCCATTAAGATTAAGATATGATGTTGAGAATGAGTCTGAATTCCACTGATTGAAGGCTTTCCCTGTGTTAGAAGATAAATTTGCAATGACATGGTAACGCCTGTGAACTCTTATAATCATCAAAATTATTTAGACAAGGTCACATATGCAAAGCAATTTAGGCATGATATGAAAAAAAAAAAATATATAAAGATAATTATTATGTCCTTTTAATTTAATTGAAAATTGTATTCAACAGTAAGTATGAAGCAGAAGATCATCTAGACAGATAGAAACTCTCAGCAGCAAATTTTGGCAGTAAAACTTTATTTTCAACTCATAGGATGCATCCTGCCTTCAAAACGGGATTACTTTATATAGTTGTAAAACTTGCAAATAAAAAAACCAAGTACCTCAGACTTTTATCCTTTTTTAGAACTTATCTTGATATGACAATATAGTACAGGTGGCACAAAAAGCCAAATATTAATTTGAACGACAAGTAAGAGAGTCTTCCTTCCTCTTAACTTTTAGCATATATTGCATTTCGAACAGCACTCAGTAGGGACTTTACGTCTTGAAAAAACAAGCTACTTATCAAGGATGGATCAAAAGGTTGCTGCACAAATTCACACACTTGCCAACTAAATCTTATCTCCTCGAACAAGACAACTGCTATTCCCACATCCTAATTTTGACACAAAATTCTTACACCCTCATCCATAACTGTTGATGTGTAAGACTCAACCACACTTCAACAGTTGTAGATAAGGGTGTGAGAATCCTGTGCTACAATTAAGGTGTAGTACTAGAATTACTCCTCAAACAATAAAGGGGCCAGAATGTAGTTTACATGAATTTTACAAAATATCTATTAAGCACCAAGTCACACCCCACCCCTTCAAATTTTGGACCTCTGTCCCTTGCTACTGAAAGAGTTCTGAATAATCCAGGGCCAAAATTAGACACTATATCAACTGATGTTGACTATGAGGACTCTTCTCCTCTCAAATGGACAAGACTGCAAGATTTTTATAATAGAAAATTTTAGGGTCAGAGATGCACATCAAATAAAAAAAAAAAAAAGAACTCTCTAATCTATTTATATTTCTATCAAGGAGATTCCCAGAGCAAAAGGGGGAAGGGGAAAGAAAAGAAAAAGGGAGGGGGGGGGGGGGGAGGGGGGAGGCCATAAAAACAATCATGTCTATCACAAGTCTAAGAACAGCCATTTTTCCTTCAACATCCTTACAGAAGACAGCATTCATAGCACACTGCTTTAAATTTTTGTCCTCCTTACTCCTGCCAAAATCTGATTTCAAGCTCTAAGGACACACCCAAAATTAACCAAACACACAAAAAATGCTACTCCTGATGTACTTGGTTGCTGGACAATGTAAAAAAAGAGGTAAAATACAATCTACTCCCCTAAAGTTTTATTGACTTTCAACATTAGCGAACAATGCCAGAATGATTTCTTCCTCTTATTTCTTTGTAATCTTTTTTCTCTCTTCTATTAAAACTTTTTATATGAATAACTCACAAATTAATGACCGCCTAACCCCTAATATAAATAAACAAATAAACAAAACAGTACCCTTGTTGTTACCCATTTGTTTGGAGATATTCAAATACACAGGGTCTCAAATAAGTGACTGAACCATAGTTTGGTCCTTACAAGCACTAAGTTCATGTGTCATATGCATCATCAGATAAGGACTGAATGAAACTAATAGAAACAGCATATAAACAGTACTTGTTATACCCACGTTGAATATATTTTACAAAATATAGTTTCAAATACTTAGCAGAATGAATGATTGGTTATCTGTTTCATCCTTAAAATTTACAAATACAACCATAAAGTAATTACACTTTTCTTTGCCATAAATATTAGTATCTTCATCCATCAAAGACACCTAGAAACTGCAAAAGGATATTTGCACTACCACAAATAATAGTCTGAAAATCATGTAGCTTTCATAACCAAGAGATTCAAAGCAAGAGTTCAACTACAACTCCAAGCTGAATGCACAAAGATTTGCAGGTTTATGCAAAGGAACAAAGTCATAAAATGAAAATGGACTAGCTCTGCTTCATTTAATGCCGTTCTTTAAAATAAGATCATAGTCAGTAGAATCAATACTTTGTTCTGTTACAATTTCATATTCTTCTTTTTTTATAACACGAAAACAATCTGAATGTTAATCTCTTTTTCTGCCCAAAGAATAAGACATTCAAACCGTAATATTATATGTCCTTCAAGGAATTTATGGGACAAAGCTACTGGTTTTTAGATTAAATTTTTAAAATATCTTTTCAGAAATTTGCAGTTTCTATTGCCAAGGGGTAACCAGTTTCACAGCACATGATTTCCCCAATAAGAATATCAAGGATATATGTGTAGTTCCACAGAGCTCAAAGCCATTTTGTCGCCTTCATAGGTATAATTCATATATCCAAGATCTCCAATTATAGCACACCAATATAGGACTTTGTAATATACTCTACCAGATGGAGAAAATGACATTTATTTCAACTGGTACAGTTCTACCATGAAGTAAAACCCTTCCCCCAAAAAAAAAACTTCATAGATAAAATTAAGAAGACGGAATTTAGTCAAATGAGTTCTTGATGCCCGTGTTGCATCTCACCTCACCGTGAGATATTCACTAAAATATTTCACGAAATAATGTTAGACGAACTTTGGTCAACAGTAAATATTCAAGGTAAGCATAGTGATTCTAGTTGGGTGAACTTGCCTATTGCTAAATCATGCTGTAACAGTCAGATGCATTAATAACCATTCAAGTCAACTGATGATGATTGCAGAAAATGACCAATAAAACATCTCATTTCTTGATCTTCGCGCAACTATAATAGATGCTGGCACAAATTGCAATAATTCCATAGACAGATTACATAGATCTGAATTTTGGAAAAGAAACGACTAACATAATGCTTCGTCATTTGACAATTTGGCTATTAGTGCTTGATCAAAGAAAGAGTCTCCACAAGTGGCTTTCATTCGCCTCACAACGAAAATAAATTCAATCAACAAGGTCCGAGAAGATTGGGAGAAAGACTTTACCAGTGAGATCAGCAAGCAAAGCTCGACAAGGACCTTGAGTCATGTTGTTGGCCACGTCCAAAATCCAAAACCCGAATACAAACACCGCCACAGCTCTCGGCCGAGAATTCTCCGTGTCGCCGAACCACCAGCCAATGTCTGCGGAGTAACCAATGATCAGAACAGATACCATGATCGACACTGCTCCAGCCAAAATAAACGGTCTCCGGCGGCCGAACCGGCTGGTGCACCGATCACTCATGTGCCCAACCAAGGGCTGAACAAAGAGACCAGAGAGTGGACCACACAGCCATATCAAACTGGCCCACGCGTGAGGAATTCCAAGCTGCTGCACATACGGAGTCAGAAGAGAGAGCTGCAAAGCCCAGCCAAATTGAATTCCACCTGCCACTGATGCCACCCGAAGTAACTGCCTCAGTGGAACCCTAGCCGGAACTGATGGCCGAGCCGATGACGGTCGAGCTCTAGACCGTTGGGGACGGTGAGCCTCCGGATTCGAGCGGTGCTGACGGTGAGCCTCGGGATTCGCCATCACAGTGTGTCTGACACTGCTCCCAGCCTCCCTCCCTCCCTCCAGTTTGCTTCAATCAGTCTGGGACCGATTCCTCAGGGTATCGCACAAGAACAGGAAGAGAGAGAAAAGATAGAGAGTTGGCGGTTTCACTGAGCCGCGTTGATCCCTGGTGTACACTATCAAGGCATGACGCAGAAGGTGGCAAGGTCTGATTCTGTTGTGAAGGGCGTTATCCATCCAAGAGAGCTCTCATTCGAGAATTTATTTACGGATTTGTCTTGCCATTCAATACACTGCACGATAACTACGTCTCTCATTCGGACAAAATGGTAAATATAGAAGGTAATAAGTGCAAAAATGCGCTCCTCTGCGCTTTTCTTGTTCCCTCCTTTTCAATTTTCTTTTCATCAAACCGAACTGCCAGTTTGCAAGTTCCAACTGGTTGAAAAAGGAAAATGAATAGTAGTTAAAATAATCAAATGACAACTTTCCCCCTAAGCGGAGTCCAACTTGGTGGCGTTTATGGGTAAAACGACAAATGGATTAGATAATAGACAGTAGACAGGTTTATTGAAAAAATTAAAAGACCTAAGAAGGACACGTAAGCGGAAGTCGCTGGCGAGTTACATAAAGCTTCTATAATGGAGGGGGCTTGATTAGTACAGGTCGGTTAACCTTTTCTGCTCGTGGAGGCTATTTTGTATCCACTTGTTGCCGTGGGCACCTGTGGCGCTGAGTTTGCGTTGGCTTTGCGTCAAATTTTATTATTTAAATTAATTTAAAAAAGTAGAAAAGTAAAAATTATTCGAGTAAAAATAAATAATTTTGTTAAAAAAACGCGAAATATTTAATCAAAAAATAGAGATATTTTTGTTAAGATATAAAATTAATATTAAATATTTGTTTAATAATTTAAAATTTTAACATAATAATTAATTCTTTGAATAATGTCAACATTTTTATAATTAAATAATTAAAAATTTGGTTTTTATCATTTTTAATTCTCAAATAAAAATTAAATTTTAATACAAAATTTAATAAATTTATATATTTATCCATGTTTCAAATTTAAAAAACTTTTATGTGAAAGGACATCTTAAGATATGAAATCAATTTTAAAGCTTTAACTAATAATTTAAATTTTTTATTTAAAATTAAAAATTATTCACATATTATACTTAAAAGAAGCTTTTAAGAAATGTGTTAGAGAAAAAAATTTAAAAACCATTACTAAGCCCATCCTTATTTTTTAAATATAAGTTAAATTTTAATACAATATTTGATAAACTTTCGTATTTATTCACTTAAAAGATTTTCGTATAAGAGGATGTGTTAAAATATAAAATTAATTTTAAATCTCTTTATATATTGAATTCTTTAACAATTTTATATAATTAATAGGTACAAGTTTTAAAGCGATTAACACAGTTATCATTAAAAAATAATGAAAGATATCTATGGTGTAATATGATAATTGATAATAATGTGTTACTTGTAGTATATATATGAAATTTATAAAAATATTATTATTGAAATGAATGTTAAGTTTTATGTATATTATTTTTATGTTATTTATAAAAAGACTTAATAGAATATGAGTATTGAAATTTGAGTTTTGAAAATCATCTTATTATTAATGCTTATAATTAATTGATATATAAATAATGGAAATAAATTTTTGGACTTTATTTTTTAGTTTAATAACTATTTTATCTCTCTTCATTATTATATTTTTTACTAATATTTTTTCTCTTTTAATTCTTTAACTATCTCTCTTACTTAATTCTCTATCTTTCATCAAAAAAACACAGAAATTTTAATATGTGAATAACTGAAATAAGCTGAATAACGAACCGCTGGATTGAATAGTAAGCCAGGCAATTACTTAATAATGTTGTGCATTAATATTGATTTGTGAAAGGCAATGTTTTTACTGATTAGAACATATTTACGAGGTTTTTGTCTTTATTGCTCTTTTGGGCATTAAAAGGTTAGAGTTTCATTCATGTATACATACTTAAATTAGAAGTGTACCAAAACTACTCCACGTTTGGTTTTCGTTTATGGTCCCACTCAAATGTTATATAATTGATTCTACGAGAAAAGAAATTTTCTATTTCCATAAATATGTCACATATTTTTAATAAAATGGTAGTTTTATGATTTAATTTAAAAAATTTAATAAATAAATAAATATAAAATTTTATTATAAAAATATATAAAATTAAAAGAATAAATTACATTAACTTTCTTTGAGATATTTGATTATGATACTTTATCTTATTCTTATTTAAATATAACACTCCACTTCATTTACTTAAATATTAATTAAAAAATACCTAAATATTAATAAAATATTTTAAAAAATATATTAAATCAAATTTTACTCTAATTTTACTTAAAATTATACTTTAACTCAATTAACTATTTTAAATAACTAATATCTTAATAAATTATATTTTTTTAATTAAATAATTATATTTATTGTAAGTTATAAATTTAACCATGTATGTAATTATGAGAAAAAAATTTTGTATAAATATAGAAGCATATTGAAACTGAGTTTAGTTAGAAAAAAAATATAAAGCATAATTGATCTTATTTTTTACTAACCAAATTCACCTTAATATACCTCTATATTTGTACTAAATTTTTTTTTATAATTATACACATTATTAAATTTATACCTTGTAATAAATATAATTATTTGATTAAAAAATATAATTTATCAAAATATTAATTATTTAAAATAATTAATTGAGTTAAAGTATAATTTTTAAATAAAAATAGATTAAAATATTAATTTAATATTTTTATTAATATTTTATTAATATTAAATATATTTTTAATTAATATTTAAATAAATAAGATGAAATATTATATTTAAATAAAATAAAATAAAATATTATAATTAAATATTTTTAAAAAAATTAATATAATTTACTCAAATAAAAATTTACTTTACGAGAATTAGTTACGAACGAGTGCATCGTGATTCTCGTGCGAGACGAAAGTGGATGTCAGGGTGTAAGGCCGTAGATTGGTGAGATGGGGACACCCTCACAAGATAGTCTCACATGGCGATTTCTTTGGTCCTAAACTTGCGTGTCATAATTATTACTGTCGTGAAGGAACCCGAGGGGCTACGTCGACATCACATTGAATTTTAATGCCCTTGCTTTCAAGCTGCCCGCATATTAAAAAGACGAAAGTGATCATGATTGGGCCTAATGACATTGTGTTTTGCATGTCGGTGTTGGTATAAAAACATGAATCACATGAAGCAACAAAAGTAAATAAAAATAATCAGATAATCACTGTCAATTGAATTTTTTTTAATTTTTTTATTTGGGCAATAAGTATCACACCCTTTAAATGTAAAACTAATCCTATTTTAAAGTGTGTAAGTGTACGGATTTGTCTTCCTAACCAAACCCTCCCGACATTTAGATTAAAATTTTTGAAACGCATCCATCAATTATTGTCCTAGACACTTGTTGAGTAATTTTTAAATTTTATTTATGATAGCATGAAAACAATCACAATATTACTTAAGTTTATTCTCACATAAAATAATATTTGTAATTTTAAAAAAACAATGTATTTTGTTGAGGTTGGCATTTAGCTTAATAGTTTTATTTAACGTAAAAAATAAAATAAAGGTTAAAAGTTAATTTGTAGATTTTGCATAAATTAATTTGCAAAAATAAAAAGTACTCTATTGGATAGCTATGATCAATTGCAGTTATGTTTCTGGTTGATGACTTTAATTATGGTTGTGGATTATAAAGTGAAAAGCATATGTAATTTTACAACATCTTCCTTGAAAGAACCAAAAAACAAAAAAATGTAATTGATTTGGAACCAAATGATTGTCCGCATGAGAACCTCACACATTCCATCACACACGATTGAACCCTTTTATTTTTTGTTTTGTTTTAATAATTAAAAGCTGGGGGTCAATTATGTGGGTTTTTAAATTTGATTGTGATGGTTCCCTCTATTTAAAAAATTGTTTTTATTTTAAATTTATAATTCAACAGAGAACGTGATTAAAATTGTTTTTATTTTTTATCATTCTCAGAAACCATTATTTGACAAATTCAAAATCGTAAAGGAAAACATGTCTATATTACTAAATTCCTTTGCAAAATATGATGAAGGGCTTGATGGCCACTTAACAAATAGAGAGGACACGTGAAGGAAAGAGGCAAGCATGAGGTGAGGTGCGAGGTTGTTGTACAAGACTACAAGGACTTAAACTTTCTGCCATTAAAGTAATTTTTTAGGAGAGAAATTAATATAAAATTGAAAAAATTTATACATTAAATTATTAAAAATTAAAAAAGTATTATTAAAATTAATTTAAGAAAATCAGAAAATCTTAATCTTGTTAGACAAAGCGTTCGGGCATGTGAAAGAGAGCGATGAAGAGGCATCTTGGATCAAAACGATTCAAAACGATGGAGTCTAGCGTCATGCATGCCTGTTGTTCTCATCATTTGTCGTTTTTGTGGGTTGCTGTGGATTCAGTTGGTCCGTTTGTACTTGAAAGCCCACTGGGCAATGTAGTCCCCAAACTCCAGTTTTTCACTCCAATATGGGTTCTGCCAACAAATGGGCTCCGCAGAAAAGCTATCTGATAAAAAAAGAAGCCCAATATTCGACTGACCACTCTTGATGAATACAAACAATGACAAGAAGAATAAAGGGCCTACGTAAACGTTCTTATTAAACAAATATAAAAATTAATTTAAATTATAAATATATTGAGTTTTAAAGTATTAATTTAATAACTTAAATTTTTTTAAATAAATATTTAATAAAATTTAATTTATATATACAATAAAATTGCAAAGACAATATAATTCAAGTGTTTCACTTTACAATATTTATAAAATGTCCACTAGTAAAATGTTAGTATTGTATCATTTTATTATTTTTATACATAAAATTTTATTTAAAAAATATGTATTATTAAATTTATTAATTTTTACAGATTAGATTATAAAATTTTAATATATCTAAAAGCTCATAATAATTTTGTAAGTCTTTAAAAATATTACTTACGTAGTAGCACCTTGGTTAGAATATTGCTTAGGGTAGTGCTTAATGCACTTTTTTCTCTACATTAAAAATACACAAAACTTAGGAACACTTTAATTCTATCGTTATTATTAGTATTAATTATTATATTATTATATTAAATATTTTTTTTATATAATTATTATTTAAAATAATATTATATTAAAAAGAAAGCGCAGACTAAGCCTTTCGGTCTAATTGTGATGAAATTTTTTGAACCATCAACTTAAATTCACTAAAATGCTGATTGGGATGACTACAAGTATCGTGGGTTGTTGTGACATTTTTGGCTCCGAAAAAGAGCGCAGGAGAGGACAGCCCCATGATCAAGCCTTTCGGGCTTGGTTCAACCGGTTGTGAGATGTCAAGGTCCATACAATTGGGCTTCAATCTGATGCCACTGTTGAATTGGGCCACGCCGAAACTTCCCCTTTGGCTTTGAATAATAGATGCTTGGGATAATTGTTACGGTTGATAATAAAATAATGATATATATAATTTATTTTTTATATTGATATGTATTATTATCATTTCTATATTGATAATATTGAAGTATATAAAGGGGAAATAGAATGAATTTGGTGTCAATAGAGAAGTGAAAATATTAGAGTTATCTTCGTAATTCTAACATTTTAATCATGTCAATAAATATAATTAAAGTAATAATTATAAAAAATAAAATTATAAATAAAATTATAAATATAAGTATATAAATATAATAATAATATAAAAAAAAGTTCAGTATTCACTTAAATTATCGTGTAGAAAGTAGAAACAAATATGGTCAATGAAAGTGACGTTATCCAAACTCCACGAGTTTGATTATTGACTCATATTTTGTCTTTGTTTCCCATAAATGGTTGAGAGTGCTGTCTTTTCATACACATCAGCAAATTGTTTGCAGTGGAGACAGACCGTATCAGTCACTCTGCATCATTGACTGTGGCCATCTCCTAAAATTTTATTTTATTTTTGATTATACAAGAGTCATGATAGATAAGGAGACGAAAGGGAAAATGAAGCCCAAAACAACCAGAAAAACTAAAGCAAGCTACAGCTCACGGCTGAGATACACTGCATTTGGATATATGCTCTTTTTTTTTTTTAATGTTAATAATTATTTATTTTTATTTTATATTAAAATATACTTTATAAATTTTACTTTTATTTTATAATTATTTTTTAATTTTATATTAGTTTTCAACAAAAAATATTAACCTTATTATTTTTAAAGCCACGTAAATAATTATGTTTATAAAATAAAATAAATTTTAAAAGTAATTAAAATATAAAACATATTATTTCATAAAATTTTATTTTTTTTATTTAGTAATTGTAATGACTCATATGGCGAGGGCTTACATTTCTCTAATAAGAATGAAAAGTTAGGGGTGGGATGGCGGGGTGTTGACGGTGAAATGGGTTAGCTTTAAGGGTTCATTGGATATTCTGATTTAAGTTTTGAATTATTTTTATTAAAAAAAATTTAAAATAATTTATGTTAAAAACAAATTAGTGTTATATTCAATAAAGTACGTAAATACTGTATAAAAAAAAGGTTAGCTAAATTGGCGACAAGAGCTAGTTTAATGCTGCTTAATAAGCAATGGTCTCTGACGCAACATGCACTCAACGTAACATTTGAAAGTAGCTTTTTCTGGCTCACAGGAGCCTGAGAGTGTTGTGGGTCCAAAATCACAAGACAATGCTTCTTCGTGCACACTTCCATAATGAAAAGGGTAGTTTGCGATGGTGACCATGAGGATTTCAATTTTAATGCGACCAAGAGTTGAAAACGGGGGAACATCGAATATGCTCTCTCATCTGAATCACTTGCCAATGGGCCGTGCATCTCTTACATGGGACAGGATTCAAAGATACTGCGAATCTGCAGGCCGCAGCAACAGCGTCTTAATAATCATGAGGCTGTTAAGGCACTGCCAAGATATGCCTGAATATTCAACAATTCACACATCGAATACTTCACTTCAAATGATCTTTTAGTTTAAAAATATTTCATAACAATTAATGTGAAGTATAAGATTAATTAGATTTTATAATTTAAACAGTAAATTTTAATGATTTTAATTTTTTAAAATAAAAATTTTATAAATTTTAAGTTACAAGAGAAGAGAAATCATCACTTATTTCTATCTCAAATTATAAGAACGGAGGGAGTAACGCTTATCTCAACGATAAATTAATATTTTTTTTTGGTGTGATAGAGATAAATTAATTTTTAATTACACAAGGGAAGACCAATGGAGATGTTTTAGTTTATTAATTAATTAGTTGTTTACAATTCAAGAAATTGTAAGCGATGGGGTGGAATATTTGACTACTTTTGACAGAGCATCTGGAAGATCTTGAAAAACATGCCTCAACATCCATTCAAATTTCAAAGCAATACAATGATTGAGTGCCAAATATTCAAAATGATAAGTTCATGTACATTCTCATAAATTAAGTGATGGCACTAGTGTTCATATGGCAATCATTATTTATATATCAAATTAAGATATTTAAAATAAAAAAATAAAGGTTTAAGTTTTGAAGTTGTTAAAAAAATTATCAATAATTAACTTTAAATATAAATTAATCCTATATTTAATAATAATATTAAGATTCAGTATAAAAAAATTAAAAAAATTAAGTGATGTTTGCATGATGGTTGGATATAATGTATTACTTTTTTCCATTTTCAATTTTCTATTTATTTGTTGATTTTTAAAAATAATTTATCTATAATCACTTAATAATAGTCATATATAATACTATTTCAAAGTATTTTTTATCATTTTAGTGAAAAGCTATATTTTTTATTAAATAAAAATAAAAATACCATGATAAAAATATTATTATTGTTTATTTTTCTATCCCTTTCAATGACTTAATCAGTTAATAAAAAGAAACTACACTCTCTTTTTACTTGGGTATGCTAGTATTTCACAATTATTAATCAAGGTTAAAGAAAGCAAGGAGGAGACAAAGGAAAAAGAGGACAAGATGAGATTAGTTAATGGATAATGATAGACTAATAAGGTGGTCGCTCACATGCTGCCACAGTAAGCCAACTCCAAACTTAATTTGTTTGGCTGATAAAAACCATATTATATGTGCTTAATTTAATCATTTCCAATTGCGTTTGGTGGGTTGGCACGAATGGGTTCTCCTTAAATGGAGCCCACACCCGAAAAACTTTGTTCTAACTTTACATTTTTTGTCCCTTCCTACTTAATCTCTTTTTCATCAATTATTATAAACACTTTTTGCCTTTTTTACTTTTGGCGTGGTGAGCACTTCTTTGCCTTTGATATTTGTTTTCCTGTTTCAATGCCACCCTCAATTCCTACATTTCATGTATTTCCCATTGGGTTTCCACTACTAAGCAAAAAGTAATTCTTATTCATTTTATGTAATTATAAAATGAGAGTAAGGTCAAAATAAAAAAATATTCTTATTTAAAAGTGAATATAAAATTATTATAAAACATTCATAAATTATTGAATATATTCAGTATTTAATATATTTGACAATTTAAATATTTTAATAGAGTAAAAATATTTTTAATTTTGTTATTATTTTAAAAGAATAATTTAATTAATTTATAATTATAATTAAGATAATTTAATTTTTTACAGCTACAATTGAGATAATTTAATCATTTCGTAGGTATAATTAGAGTTATTGAATTTTTTACCAATTGAATTTCTCTTTTTTAGTATAACAATTAATTAGTGATGACTTAAATATTATTTGTATTTTAAAAATTTCAACACCTTTTCATTGACATGAAGTTATTTTTTTTTTTATTAACCCCAAACCCTAACTTAATACATCTTAATGACTTTTTAAATTAAGAAATGAATTCACATAATAATTATATCATATTACAAAAAGAAAAATAAATTTAGGTTATTATCAATAAATTATATTATATATAAAAAAAATAAATCAAGTAGAGAAGAAATTAAGCTATCCTAATTACAATTGTAAAAACATTTACTTAACTTAAAAGTTAATAAATAAAATTACTCTTTTAAATAAATAAATAAACTAAAAATGCTATTATTTCATTTTTTATTCATAAAATGTAACAGCAATTTTCTTTTTCATTCCTTTAGCTAATTGATGATGAACAAAATTGATGTTTGTGACAACATTGGAAGCATACGTACATAATATCATAACAATTTTTAAGATAAATATGTAAAAATTCATAAAAGCTTTTCAAAAAAGAAAGGATAAATAGAATGAAAGCTACATGGATAAAACACACAAATTCATGTGAGCTATATAGAAAGAATTCTATCAACTTGGGCACATTTACATAAAGAAGACGTTCTGAAATCCCCGTCACAGAAAGGTGATTTTGCCTCAGCTAATTCACATCACATAATACAAACTCGAGGCCATGTCTGGATCGATGCTCTCAAAACTCAAGCTTGGATCCCTTCCCCTCACCTTGTCCTTAATTGATGATGATTGATGAGGCCGAATCGGAGGTAACCCTTGTTGGAGGAAAACAAGAAAGGGAGAGGTGTCTTGAACTTTTATTTACAATAATTTATTTATGTTTTATGTTATAAAATTCAGTGCCAATTTGTTCCATTAAATTACAGCGTAAAATATCCGAATCCTTCTTTTGTCAATTGTCGTATTCGCACATTTTCCACTTTCCGGGTTGTTGCTCATCCACTCGTCGAACTCAGCTATACAAGTCAACGTTGGCGTCCGGGGTCGGCGACTGGACTCTTATCCTCTGTGGTTCGCCGCCCCTCCATTCCACTCCTCACCTTATTTAATATATAGTATACATATAAATTTGTTATTAAAACATATATTTTAATAAGTTTCAAATTTGCGAGAACAAACTAACTATGATATGAACTTATGTAAATATTATTATTTCTAAAATTGATTGACTACTCTTTATGTAATTTTATTGGATGAAAAAAGAAACTTTATTATTAGAAATAAGGCACAAGCAGCCATCTTACAGCTGCAAAGACCAGAGTTGCACATTGCTCCTATCTCTTGCATTAATTTCTGATTCATCGCATTTATGATATGAACTTTAATATTGGGATGATAGAAATATGGCTTTTTTATTTTTATTTTTTTATTTGGGGCAAAACATCTCTTATTTTTATGGTAGTCTTTTTATTTTTTTAAATAAAAACTTCTAAAAATTTATTTAAAATAAATTAAGTTATAAAATTTTTTAAATTTCACATATATAATACATCTAAGATTTTATAATTAACTTTCACAATTATTTTTATAATACATTTATGAATAGAGTTAATGGTACTAATTTTTTGAATTTGAATTTTTTATTTCTTCTATTAATTTCAATAAACTTTTTTTATCTCTTTATAATATAATTAATAAATTTTATTTTTCTTTTAACTATTATTTTCTTAAATCCATATCTATTTCCCTTATAATTTTTTTCCAACTTTTCCTTTTCCGTTGGCGCTTAGAACAAGTTAATTGTAAGAGAAGGAAAGAGATTACTTTTTTAAAAAAAAAAAATGAAAGGAAAGAGGCCATTGCATTTATGAATCAAAGATTAGGTCTAAATCAACCTAGAAAATACTCCCAAGTGGGGCCCTTCCCTCTTACTAAACTGAAAATAGTATAATTATAGTATTTATATTTTTTATTAAAATATATTTTTATATTTAAATTAAAAAATATTCTCAATTTTTTTAATTTAAATTTTAAACTGAAAAATATTTTATTTTAAATACCTTTACATTATTATAGATTTTCTCCCATTAAGACCATCAAAATTACTCATCCTAATTGATAGTTTGAGATCCAATCTTGCTTTAGTCAACACTGATTTAAAACCCATCTCATCTCACGTTGCTTGCATTGTTTGTATTGGGATCTTTTGAAGATGTAGCGTGGAGTAAAAGATAGGTGCAAAATTATAAAAGATTAAAAGTTAATAAAAAAATATTTGTAAAATATATTTAAATTTAAATTAAAAATAAAAAATTATTAAAATTAAAAATAATAAATATAAAGAATCCATATTCATAATCTGCATGTAAGAACCGCTTTCTTGTGCATATTTTCATTTAGTAACATACGAGCTATTACCAGCTTTTTCTTTGAGAAAAAACTTTGACGCTTGGGCGATGAGCCTCTAGCTCATTGGTAGGCATGAGTCTTCATTCCCTCCTCTCATGGTTCAATCCACTCTCTGTACATGTACCCAAAAAAAAAAAAAACCTTTAACACTGGAGTTGCCTCTCCACTTTCTAAACTCAATTTCATAACCCTGTCCATTCCAAAACTAATTTTTTAAGAGCCGAATCACAATAATCTAATTTTTTTAATATCAAAATATAACAATTTAACAAGTCTCTAAAAATAATAAAAAAAATCATGAAATCCAAAATAATAATATAATTATAAGTAGCACAAAAGATTTAACAGCTTTACTATCTAATCTTATTAAATATTTATATAAAAATTTAAATTATTAAATTTATTAAATTTTATAAATCAAATTATGAGTCTAACAGTTCAATATCTCAAATCAAATTTTATAAATATTTAATAACATTCATTATGTCACTATTTCTTTTTCCAAGGTCTAAAAAATGGTGATTTATAATATTGTAATTTTTTTTATACTTTCTCATGCGGTAGGATAAATTTTACATAATATCTACTCCAGGAAAATAAAATGCGACAGATTTTTCATAAAATTTGTGACAATTATCTAATCAAATGAAATCTACAATTATCACGGTATATGTGAAAATATCAAGATTGTAATTATTAAGTACTGATATTTGTATAAAGTAAGATGGTATAAATTTTACATAATTTATCGCATTCTCTTTCCTCTAATAAGATGTCCCACGTTATACTTTCATTGTACATTAATTTCTTGTATAACTAGTATTATCCGTAATTTTTTAGGTTCATCGTTTGCAGTCTCCCTCCAAAACTATGTGCAGAGAATGGCTGCTTCTAATTACCAGTGACGCCGGCCAACTGCGTGGGCCCCGTACGTAACCAGAGGCTTGCTAGCTCATTGGATCAAATAGAGATTGGAGACCACAGCTAGTGGTATTCGTCAATGGAGAAAAGAGGAAAGAAAATCTGTGAGCCTGTGACTAAGTGCTTTAGGAAAAGTAGCATTAACTTTCTCAAACACTTTGGATGAAGAAAAAGACGAAGAAAGAAGAGAAGAGGTGGGTGAAAGAACGAAAGGGACCGTTGTAAAACAGAATTACGAATGGCAACAAACATTTAAATCCTTTCAATACGATACGATGTCGTTTTCATATGGATGCTTTGCTCTGCGGCTTGCTTATTTCCATGGCAGCGCACCCACTGGCATTTGGTTTAAGACGGCACTCTTTTCCATGTTGTTTCCTGGATTTCGTTTCTAACTTACTTCAACTCAGAGTAGGACAACAACGTCGTTTCTTTCCTGCACCCTCCGACATGGTTGGCGTAGCCGCCTCAACTTCCCGGCGAGTCTCCTCTGTTTGCTGCCTCCTCTGTTTCTTCTTACTACTCGCCGGCGTAGAATCTGACCAACGTCAAATTCTTTTCAACTTGAAATCCGCACTTGAGCAATCAAATCCCAACGCCTTTAACTCATGGAATGCCACCAATTCAATTTGCAATTTCCATGGAATCACTTGCAATGCAAATAGTCTGGTGACAGAAATCGAGCTCTCGAATCAAGGATTATCTGGGGTCCTTCCTTTTGACTTCATATGCCAGCTTCAATCACTTGTGAAGCTCTCATTTGGGTTCAACTCCTTGAATGGCAAAGTTACAGAGGATTTGAGAAACTGCGTCAAATTGCGGTACTTGGATTTGGGAAATAATGAATTCTCAGGATCATTCCCAGATATATCCACTCTCAACCAATTGCAGTATCTGTATTTAAATGAAAGTGGATTTTCTGGAACTTTTCCATGGAATTCCCTTCAAAATATGACAGGTCTCGTACAGTTAAGCACTGGAGATAACCCTTTTGATCTAACTCCTTTTCCAACTGTGCTAGTGAACCTCAAGAATCTCAACTGGCTCTATCTATCCAATTGCAGCCTCGGAGGGAAAATTCCAGCGGGGATCGGAAATCTCACTGAGCTTATAGAGTTGGAATTTTCTGACAATTTTATTTCCGGTGAGATTCCGGCGGAGATTGGGAAGCTTCAGAATCTCTGGCAGTTTGAGTTCTACAACAACTCGTTCACCGGAAAACTTCCAATTGGGTTGAGAAATCTCACAAAGCTTGAGTATTTGGATGGGTCAATGAACAATCTCGAAGGCGATCTCTCGGAGTTGAGGTTCTTAAGTAATCTGGTTACTCTGCAATTCTTTGAAAACAATTTATCTGGGGAAATTCCGGCAGAGTTTAGTGAATTCAAACGGCTCGTGAACCTCTCTTTATACGAAAACAAGTTGACGGGTTCTCTTCCTCAAAAGCTCGGGTCTTGGGCGGAGTTTGACTTCATTGATGTTTCTACGAACTTGTTGACGGGTCCTATTCCGCCGGACATGTGCAACAAGGGAAAGATGCGTGGTCTGCTCATGCTTGAGAACAAGTTCACTGGCGAAATTCCGGCCAAATATGCAGATTGTTTGACTCTCAGTCGATTCAGAGTCAGCAACAACTTGCTCTATGGTACTATTCCTGCAGGAATTTGGGGATTGCCGAACGTAGAGATTATCGATATTGAATTGAATCAATTGGAAGGTTCAATCACTTCAGATATCAAGAACGCAAAGACTCTGACTCAGATATATGCCAGAAGGAATCGCCTAACCGGGCAAATCCCAGAAGATATTTCAAAAGCTACGTCCTTGATGAGAATTGACCTGTGCGACAATCAAATTTCTGGGAAAATCCCAGCGGGTATAGGCGAGCTCAAACAATTAAGTAGCTTTCTTTTACAGAGCAACAAGTTATCTGGGTCAATACCAGATTCACTGGTTTCTTGCAGTTCCCTCACTGACATTGAATTGGCGAACAATTCACTCTCTGGAGAGATCCCGTCTTCTTTGGGTTCTTTGCCAAATCTCAACTCTCTCAATTTGTCTCATAATGAACTCTCCGGTGAAATTCCAGAGAGTTTGGCATTCGCCAAGCTGAGCCTTTTTGATTTATCATATAACCGATTAACGGGTCCAATACCACAAGCTCTATCCATTCGAGCTTACAATGGTAGCCTCAATGGAAACCCGGGTCTCTGTAGTTTTGATGTGATCAACTCCTTTACCCGTTGCTCTACAAAATCAGGCATGTCCCAGGACCTTCGCGCACTCATGATTTGCTTCCTGATAGCTTCGATTTTGTTGCTGGTTGGCCTGGCTATCTACTTTCAACAGAAGAAGAATAGCAAAGATAGAGAACGTTCTTTGAAGGAAGAATCGTGGGATGTGAAGTCCTTCCACGCGTTAAGTTTCACAGAGGATGAGATTCTGGATTCCATTAAGCAGGAAAATCTCATTGGGAAAGGAGGGTCTGGAAATGTATATAGGGTCATGCTGTCAAATGGGAAAGAACTCGCCGTTAAGCACATTTGGAATACCGATTCCATTGGCAGGAACAAGAGCCAGAGTACTATTCCGATGCTCGCCAAGCATGGTGAGAAGTCCAAGGAATTTGATGCAGAGGTGCAGACCTTAAGCTCGATAAGGCATGTGAATGTGGTCAAACTTTATTGCAGCATAACAAGCGAGGATTCAAGCTTGTTGGTTTACGAGTATTTACCGAATGGGAGTTTATGGGATAGGCTCCACACAAGTAGGAAGATGGAACTTGATTGGGAAACAAGGTATGAAATTGCAGTTGGAGCAGCCAAAGGGTTGGAGTATCTGCATCATGGGTGTGAGAGGCCTGTGATTCACAGGGATGTCAAGTCTAGTAACATCTTGTTGGATGAGTTTTTGAAGCCAAGGATTGCAGATTTTGGGCTAGCTAAAATTGTTCAGGCCAATGTTCGCAAGGATTCGACTCATGTTATTACTGGAACTCCCGGGTATATCGCTCCTGGTAAGTTTATATATTCTTCTTTTCCTTATCTTTTATGTGATTTATGGGGAATATGTGTAGATTTTAGATTTTCCCTTTAAATGTTATCATGAGTTGATCTTGAAATTTGTTGGTCCAACAATTTAATTTGTGAGGTAAATAAAATTTAATATTTCAAATTTTTTTAAGTGAATATTTAGTAAAGTTTAATAAAAATAATGAATTTTTATGTTTCCTAATATGACCTTCCAAGTTTTGTGCAGAATATGGGTATACTGACAAAGTGAATGAGAAAAGTGATGTTTATAGCTTTGGAGTGGTTTTAATGGAACTGGTAACTGGGAAAAAGCCAATTGAACCTGCATTTGGAGATAATAAAGACATAGTCAACTGGGTCTTCAGCATGGTGCAGGGCAAAGAGAGCATAATAAGTGTGGTGGACTCCAGAATCCCAGAGGCCTACCACGATGAGGCTATCAAGGTGTTGAAAATAGCAGTTCTCTGCACAGCAAGGCTTCCTGCCTTAAGACCCACCATGAGAACTGTTGTTCAGATGTTGGAGGATGCTGAGCCTTGTAAAATGGTTGATATTGTCATTAGCAAAGATGGCAGTGGAAAGATGGGAGTGACTGACACAGAAAAGCTCAAGCCAAGTTCCTAATTTCTTAGTCAGTTGCAGCCTTGAAGGCTCGAGGATTTTGGTTCATCAAGGAAAACCACTTCCACTAGTTAGCTTTACAATGTAAATTTTACTGGGAAAGGGGAACCCTTTGTAAAATATGTAGCCAGAGCTTCCTTATATATGTGTAAATTGTGTAAGGAGAGGGAAGACTAGTAATGGAGGAGTAAGTTCCTAATAAAAGAAGTAAAACAGTCTTCGGTATTTGATTTCTCCAATCCCTAAGGGGATCAACTGCTGAGAGGCCTGTTAGAATTAAGTGGTTGCACAATAAAAAGGAGTGAAAGACAGTGTCAATTGACTGCTCAACTTAATTATGAGTAATCTTAATGAAAATATGAAATGTTTGGTTCCTCAAATCTCCAGTTGTATATTTGTAGTCCATAGCTTTGATCATGAATGCCAAAATTTCTTTTTAGTTCTTCAATGTCATTGTCATCTGCCTTTGTGAAAGGGAAGAAATACTAAAGCTAAAATGAGTGCATTATGTATTCATAATGTCTTCGTTATAGTTTCCACTCCAGAGGTGGTTTAAATTGTATAGTAATGAATTCTGTTCAAAAGATAAATAAATAAAAAAAAAAAACAGTGGATCTGATAAAGACATGTGAAAGAGATTATTGAGGCTTGCACAAGTATTCACACAGGACCAAGACTAAGCAGAGAGATTAAATTGCTCCACTGGCACCCGCCTTCAAATGGGTGGATTAGAATAAATACCAATGGAGCGAGGAGAATGGATGGAATGAATGGTTGAGGAAGTTTGAATCGTGATGATCGGATTAAAGGCTCTTATAGGGCTTGCCGTGATAGCTCTGTTTTGAGAGTTGTTTTGGAATGTGACTCTCAAGCTTTAACCACTGTTCTGGTTAGTAGTGAGCAACATGCTGACCCCATTCTGATGGCAATCTTATAAATGAAAGTTGGGAGGTGGAAATTAAACATGTCGATAGAGAAGAGAACCATTGTGCTGTGAACAGGGGTGGGGGTGACTGCTTCACCTTACTATAGTGTCGAAGGAACTAGAATTTCTATTGTTAGCTGATGTTCCAAGAGTGGCTTATCTTAGGAATATTGCAGTGTAATCTCTTCTTTTTGGGCCTTTTGTTCAACAAAAAAAAATTTGGGATACTAATTTTGAGATTCAACTTTAGATTCTCTTACTTTATTATTATAAAATTTTAACAACTTTTTTATATCTTTATTTTTTAATTTTTTTATTAATTTTTTTAACTTATCTCTCTTTAAATGCAATCCCTGCTTTGAATCTCACAAAATCAGGGATTGTAATTTTGAGATTCAAAGTCAGATATCCTAATTGAGGTGAAAATAGATTTTTTTTATGCTAAGAATTTCTCCTGATGTTCTTGACAAAATGTAAATGGTGGTTTATTGGTGTTTATATGCCAAACGATCTGTTCATTTCTACTGATCAACAGCGGACTAAAGTTTCCTAAGAATTCTCCGATTGACGTTAGAAGATGCTAGCCCCATTTGTGCGTTGTGTTCAACAAACAATTATGGGGTGGGGGGGTAGAAAGGGATCCCACATTTTGGGGCCTTGCCCAATTGTTTGTGGCCTTCCTCGAAGAGTTGCTGGTTCAGGTTCACGCAAAGTGGGTGTCTACCCAGCTTGACTAAGCTTTTAACCTTAGGCACCCCATTTGACAAAACCAAAAGGCCTTAGCCAGTCATGAGTCATAACTTATGAATGCCTCTCTCATTATATCAGCCCAAATTGCTTTTGTTATAGGTATAAGAAACCCAGCTCCTTTTTGGTGAACACAAACCAGTTTGATTTGTACCAAAACAAGGAACCAATTTGATTTAATGGGCCTTCAAAAGGAAAAAGTCTGTTGGGTTTAAACCACCAATGGGCCAGTCTTCTCGGGTGCCAAAAAGAAGGAAAAAGGTTCAAATCACCCCCTCAAATTCGTAAGTGGGTCAACAATTTAGGTTAAATTAACTCTTTTATAAATATAATTAAAATAAATTAATCTCTTATTCACATAATTTTTCTTTCAAAAATTACATTAATAAAATGTTTAGTAAAACATTATAATAGCAAACGTGAGGCTATAGTGAAAGTGAATAGAACTTAACCTATTTATACAAAGCAGTGGGGCAGAACTGAATAAAACAGCACTAAATTTTTGGGAAAAAAAACAACTATATATAATATTTAACATCATGAAGCACTAACCAAAAAAGTTGTTAAAGTGTTCCCAAATTGGGATTGCAATTTGAAGGAATAATTTCTCTTGCACTATGATGAACACGTTTACAACCTTATTGATGGATTCCAAACCACTAAAGTTTTTAGTGATGTTAAATTATAATACTTTGGACAGCTTTTCCCTTGCAATAACATTACATTATGCTCTTCATGTAGCTAAAAATGACAACGACTACTATTTGCAGATCCCAAACAACAAATAACGAAAAAATTTATGATCTATGAAACTAGAACAAAGCACATTATTCTATAATTAATTTATCTATTCAATTAAAATTTCCAACCCAATATTATTATTGATGTTTAAGGGTGTGCAAAAAATTCCAACTCAACTTATCTCTCATTAGCTTGCACAAATATCAAACAAGTGATAGATATATATATATATATATATATATTATTGCTAAATTTGACATAAATCAATCGCCAAAATACATGTATAACTATTAATTTGATTGATCAAAACTCGATCTGTGTATATAATTCGCTGAATTCATGTCCAGATTTTCAAACTCAATTTTATTAAACTTGATTAATTTTTTCTACCTCAAATCAACCTATGCACACACTTATTATATTATATATATTCACCAATAAATATGTACATGATTACGGACATCAATATATAAGAGAAATACGAATGATTTGACAAGGATTACCAAAAGTGTTAAGAAATATTCTATGTGAATCAAAGCAATGAAGCATAATGACAAGTATAATCTCTCCATTATAAGACTTACTCTATCCAATACAACAATAGAGATGATATTGGCATATTGCCAACAAACCTCATCTTTATTCTTTGCTGGAATGTGGTGCGACGCGGCCTTCTGAAGCATGAGGAATTGTCAGATCGGGATTTTTTTTAACTTTCTAATAAGAAAAGCCAAAGTAAGTATTCTTTCTCGTTTAAGCATTTCATGAGGGTTAACCAAAACTTAAAGTATTTTTTTGGATTGGTATGTTCAGATAATGAATAAAATTTCTGAATAATTTTATATATTAATATTATTTTATAAATAATCGCCTAAATACATAAAATGAATTTATTATTTATTAACTAATTTAAATGGACATGTCCTAACTTTATGTTATAATTATCTCTAACTTTATCATATAAAGAAAATGTCTTCAACTTTCTTATTAAAAGGTCAACAAGTGCTCATCTTAAATTGCCGCGTCAGCATTTGGCAAACACCTTTATTTGCCAAATCAACACTAAGTGGGCATCTTTGCTTTGCTCTTCCACCACGGAGACTTTATCATACATGGATTCCCACTTTATACATGGGGTCAACAACTCCTTTTGGGCTTCCACAAAAGGGCCAACTAGACTGTCCTAGTTGTGGGGTTGTGTGTGGGACCTACATGGTTTGAGTCAGCCCAAGAAATCGTCGATTTGGATAATGATCCACCAAATAATTGTGATATTTAAATTTTTAAATATTTATGTAAAAAATTTAAATTATTAAATTTATTAAATTTTAAAAATTAAACTATAACTCGATAAATTCAACAATCTACTTACATTTTTACATTTTATGAGAGTGCTTTTTTGACTGCCAATAAAAAACAGTGCAACCAAATTTTAGTATGAAAAAGATACTGATCTCATTTAAACAATTTAAGTAAATTTGAGTTTACCTTTCTTTTTTTGTGAGTGGATTCAGTGTACGGTAACCAGGACAGTTCGAGTTTACATTTTTTTTTTCCTTGAGAAACTCGAATGTTAAGGTGTTTCTATTGATGATGTTTATGATTTTGCTAATTAGTTAATACCTAAAAAAAGTGTTGGTGTTATTTGAAGAACATTTTTCGAGTTAATTTATATATATAAAGAGAATATTTGCACTGATTATAGTGGCCTGGAGAATTTTCTTATAGTATTGGAATTTGTTCAGTTTTAGATGGAGAGTTTTAAAAGGTCTTGAGTGTGCTTGGACCTTTGGCTACCAAAAATCATTCTTGAGTGCGATTCTTTATCAGTGATTTACCCATCTTATGTATCGGATTCGAGCCTGGTTAATACAAGAATGAAATACTCAATTTTTTCATAAATACCGCGAAGGAAATTTTTGCACGAATTAACTGACACGTCTTGCTACTATTATGGACTGGGCCTTACAGATTTATCATTATACATTCTCTGAGATGGAGTTTGAATATTTTTGACTTTTATTATTGATTTTAATAATTTTTCTTTTATTTAATATAAATGTCTTATTTTTTTCGTTATCTATTCTCTCTTTTAATTTTATGTCTATCTCATTCTAATTATCTAGATCTAAATCCCATGGATGATTCTTGTGTTCACTGCTAATTTATCTGGTACTTGTAGATCTAGAGTTATTAGGAGCTTGCACTTGTTTTTCCTGTTTGGGCGATTTGCCCCTTTGAAGTACAATAAAAAAATATGTATATCAGAAGACTAGGTCACTAACAAGAGTAAAATATAGAAACGAATATTTTTGTCAAAGAGTGCAAGTCATTAATCCACCATGTAAAGCTTGCACACAAGTAATAAATTTGACATGCTACAAACATCCAATTACCTCTCATGAAGAGGTCTTTTGACACACAAATTGTGTCCAATAAGATCAATTTTGAAGTATTAAAAAAAATATTCTCATGACATTTTTATTATTTAATCCTTATAATTAGATACTTTGATATATTAATTTGTTGGATTTTATTATTTAATCTGTAAAACTCAATAAATTTAATAATTTAAATTTCATAATATAAGAATCAAATGAAAAAATTATAAAAATAATAAAACCTTAAATACTGTCATTGCACAAAAGTTACATCTGTAAGAAACTTGCTTGACATAAACCAAGTAACTCAGTTTTATTATGCATAACTAGATAAAGATCACTGGACCCAACAATGGACCTTTCCAAGTCAATTAGAGATAAACCACACTAATAAGTTCAAGAAAAATGATATACTTATGTAAAGGTGTATATGCAAATCTCAAAATAAAAAAGGGGCAGCTCCAAGATAGAGTTTTAGTATGAAATGAGTTGACTACACCTTATTTGTTTTGTGAGGTGTAAGTATACACTTTTACAAGGGTATGGCATTTTAGAAGTTCAAAGGATTCTAAATTGAGAGGCTAAACTGAATTTGAGCCAAACAATTATATTCATACCGCTACAACTTTATATCAATAGAATATATTACTATTGATTTGAATTTTGGGTACATTTATCTATTATGATTTTAAATTAGTTTAAACAGTGAAATTAACCACTAAGTATATCTTCCAATGCGATGCAGCAAGGATCTAATTCTTAGCAAAATTAGAGATTTGACACAAAGTCCCAACCCAAACCCACCAAGGCCACAGCTCTATCCCCTCAAGAAAAGGTGATTCACAAATAATTAAGCTTTTGATGCAGAAAAATGCTAGACAAATTTCAAAAGGGACAGGAAAAAAGAAAAACCTTATCCTAGCATCTTTCTTCACCACTTTAATTTGTTATGAGATGAAAACAAAAACCTTTCTCTGATTTTAACCAGAATGGTCCCCAAGAATGGATTTGGTGGCTGGGTTTATCATTATCCTTAGAGCAGAGATGGTAGCAATTTGTGTTGGTCTTATTCTTATTCCTGAAACAATCAACGTTAGGTAATGCATTTGCTTTACCAACTATAGACTATAGAGACTTAAAGACCTATTTGGAGAAAAACAAAAAAAGGAAAGCAAACCAAAAAACCAACAAGAATAGCACTTAGCATGTATGCACCTACTTTCTATATCTTAATCAAATACAAAAAGAACAATAATATATCCCAAAATATTTTGTCACAATCTCTGCTTAAAAAAAAATGTTGTATAAGAAAACATGTATTATGTGAAAATCATCATTCAATTAAAGTATATATGATCTCTAGCTTTGTGATTACTACGATTCAAATTATTCTTAAAACAATGCTAAAACAAATTATGATTCCCAATTTATCAAACTCTAGCCACTCAGGATTTATTCTCCCTCAAGAGTCCTGTAAGGTTGGGAAAAGGAAAAAGACAAGAACAAAATCAATGAATAATAGAAATACGAGAGAAATTCCTTACACGTGGTAAACATGTAGACGATTGAAGAGAGCCATGTTTGATTGGCCAAACATGGTGGGTCTGCTCGGGTTCAGCTGGCACCTGTGCTGCCTTTTGCTTAAATATTGTCATTCATATTTTCATTCTTTCAGCATTCCGTATAAGCTGTCCGCATGGAATCCAGCGTAAGCATAAATACCCATATTGTATATGAAAAATTATTCAAAAGGAAATGGAATCAGTGCAAGCAAATAACTTTCATTCTTTCTCTCTCTCTCTCTCTCTCTCTTCTTAAAAAATAAGTTTCTTTCCAATAACTCATTTTTCTGCATTCTCATTTATCTTCATCTTTTTAATTATGAGGTGGTAAAGGAAAATTCTAATGATATGAAAATAGTATATATCTCTATGTTTATATATGTAGAACATTTAGATTGTGTATGAATTTTTGCCTAAATCTAATTATAATCTAATAAAGCGAAGTATAGAATAAAGGAGAATGTCATTTGATTTTGTGTTAGCATAACTCGAAACAATCCCAAGCCTTGATTGCTTCCAGACACGGGGCAGGCCAGATAACATGATTATGAGGCATTCATCACAAGATTCACAACAAACCGGTAGAATTATAATGAATTAGCAAAATAAGTGTTGCTATTTACATAAAGAGGTGAGTATACAATTTATTATTAAATTTATTGAATTTTACAAATTAAATTATAAAAGCTAGCTAATAATGATATATTGTACATATCTTATATAATTACCCCTTGTACACTCAGTTTTTTAATATCCATTATAGAAGATCAACTATGTTGTGGAACCGAATAAAAAGACGTTGAATTACATGACCAGAATTTGAACTGAATAACTCAGCTTGGTCTCCGTTTGTAAATGTAATCTTAGACTGCTCTTATAAATAACTATCCTTAACATGTTTTATTCGATATGGTATTATTTATACTAAACTTCTTTCTCTAAACTTATATCTACATCCTAATATTTCCTATGCCAGCTTGAAATCGTGCAAAGAGTACACATAAGGTTTGTCAATTCTATACTCATACCCCATTAGCTATTTATTTCCCACCACACATACAAAAATAACAAACTAAAGTAAAATCAATACATAAATTAATCGATACATAAACTTTTGTATAGCTGTATGTATAAATGAACTTATACAAAAAGGTCTTTGTATGATTTATTAAAAAAGGGAATAAAACGATGCGATTTGTATCTAATAATAATAAAATTATCTGGTAAAGGAAAAAAGGCGTAACAGTGGTTAAAAACTCAAGTGTGCCCTTGTCTGCTAGTTCTAGCGTAACATTAGTTTGATCGTAGAGGAGCATACGGCCCAATTAGGATTAGGTTTTGAATAGGACATCCGCAACGCAAATGAATTTATGTTTTAGAACATGATAGAGTGCAATCACCGAAGAAAGGAAACACTATTCCTACGAACTTGTATTTTACAGATCAAATCCACCGGTATGAGGATCTGGTTTCGAATTAAGGATATAATGGAACAGAGTTTGAAGGAGTAGGTTTTTCCATTTTTATGTTTCTTATTTAACCTAACAGAAAGAAAACATTGCATCGACAAACTAGAAACGGGCTAGCTTTTGTTCTTTAACTACTTGTCCCCTCCCATAAATAGCTTTATTTAAATAAAGCTTGGTTTAGTATTAAAAAGACTTTGGCGTTTAACCAAACTTCAAACAAGCCTTCCAACAAGCTGTCTGGACTCAGTTCACTCTTAGCGTAAGGTTGTCTCCATCAACCATCGTTGTATGTGTTTGTTCACAAGTACTTTTCAACTCTTTACCAATATAGAGAAACAAAAAACACACATAAAACTAAAAGATACAAGAATAGAATCCCTAAAAGAACCATACATACAAACAAACGCCAAAGCATCATTGGAAGTGATAGATGTTGGCCATGAGAGATTCTTAGCTATCCAGTTGATGCATTCTAACAATCAATAAGAATATAAAACATTCCATTTAAATTAACCTTAGAAGGTGGGGTCAATGTTCTCATATGAATATGGCACACAACTGAATAAAAATATATATAAAAAGCTCAAATCAGTTGTGTCTAATTCAACGGTGCTTAAGATAGAATTTTCTGGTATTTATTGGGTTTTGGGTGTGTGGTATTGTGTTAAAATACTATACTTTAGGACCAACGCACACACAGAGACAGGTATGATCCTTAAAGAACTTTAAAGGAGCTCAAATAAGCACATACACAAGTAAAATATACATACTTAGACCTGTTTTGTCGAATTGATTTATAGCATTTAAACTTTAATTTGTTCAAAGAATCTTTAACTCAATCGGTATTTTCATGAGCACTCAAAATCTTAAAGTGTATTTTTTTCGTTTATACCCAAATTGAAGTTAGATATATCTTGAGTTTGGGTGTGGGAGGAGGAATCCAAGAGAAAGAGATAGATCGCACCTTTTGGCAGAAGAAAAATATTATCTCCTTCCAAAAAAAAAGTGTAATCACATCAAGAGGTCCTGGTCAGTGAAACATGCGGTGATTTTGATCAGATGCAGTTTATTCTATATCCTGCATATGATATGAGTACAAAGCACTTGCATTGGTGTTATTCTTTAGACGAACTAGTGGAGTATAAACGTAAAGCCTCTTTACCAAAGATGTTCACCTCTCTCTCTCTCTCTGTGCGACAGCAAGAACTTGCTTTTTCATAATCAAGGCTTGTTACTGCTTCCCTCAGTGATCAACCGAACCATTCCATCTTATATACGTATCGCTTACTCATCTGCTTCCTTGCAACATTTACCCTTACTACTAGCATACCCTCCTCTTTTATTTCAGAAATGGATCGTCAATCCATCTTCTTTCTTATTGGACTCATTATTTCTATGTCTTCTGTTACCCAAGTCATCAGTGACAACCAGAGTCAGTTTTTTTCTCTGATGAAGGAGTCTCTTTCAGGGAACTATCCACCGAATTGGGATGTCACAGGAGGCAAACCTTTCTGCAACTTCACTGGAATTGGCTGCAACAAGCAAGGGGATATTATCAGTCTCGACGTCTCCAGTTGGTCACTTTCAGGTAGCTTCCCATCCGATGTATGCTCTCACCTACCGGAGTTGCGCGTTCTCCGCCTCAGCCGCAACCGGTTCAGAGGACATATTCCTGATAGCATAGTTAACTGTTCCAACTTGGAAGAGCTTAACATGAGTCACATGAATCATACAGGAATCCTACCAGATTTTTCACCTATGAAATCTCTTAGGATCCTTGATTTGTCATACAACCTCTTCACCGGTCAGTTCCCCATGTCAGTATTTAATCTCACCAATCTTGAGAAGCTCAACTTCAATGAGAATGAAGGCTTCAACTACTGGCAGCTGCCAGAGGATATTGATAGGCTGAAAAATCTCAAGTCTATGGTCTTGACAACATGCAAGGTGCGTGGCCAAATCCCGGCATCCTTAGGGAACATTACCTCCCTTGTTGATCTTGAACTGAGCGGAAATTTTCTCACGGGTCAAATTCCTGCAGAGCTTGGATTGCTGAAAAACTTGCAACAGCTTGAGCTTTACTATAACCAATTTATTGGCAATATACCCGGGGTGCTTGGTAATCTAACAGAGCTCATAGATTTGGATATGTCAGTCAACAAATTAACGGGAAGCATCCCAGAATCTATATGTCGCCTTCCCAGGCTTGAAGTCTTGCAGCTTTACAACAATAGCCTTACAGGAGAAATCCCAGGTGTGATAGCAAACTCAACAACTTTGAGAATGTTGTCTCTTTATGACAATTTCCTAACAGGAGAAGTTCCAAGAAGTTTGGGTCAATTCTCAAGAATGGTGGTTCTAGACTTGTCCGAAAACAAACTATCTGGTCCATTGCCAACAGAAGTTTGTAAGGGAGGTAAGCTTCTCTACTTTCTTGTTCTGGATAACATGTTTTCTGGAGAGCTACCAGACAGTTATGCGAGATGCTGGACGCTTTTGAGGTTTCGGGTCAGTAATAACCGTTTGGATGGCTCAATTCCCGAAGGGCTCCTTGGTCTGCCACACGTTTCAATCATTGACTTGAGTTACAATAATTTGACCGGTTCAATTTCTGAGACAATTGGAAATTCTAGAAACCTGTCAGAACTGTTCATACAGAGGAACAGAATCTCAGGAGTTATACCTCCCACAATCTTTCGAGCTAATAATTTGGTCAAGATTGATCTGAGCTCTAACTTTTTGTCTGGTCCAATACCTTTCGAAATTGGCTATCTGAAAGGGCTTAATTTGTTGATGCTGCAAGGGAACAAGCTAAATGCTTCCATTCCCAGTTCACTTTCCTTATTGAAGTCTCTCAATGTTCTTGATCTCTCCAGCAACCTTTTGACTGGGAAAATCCCTGAAAGTCTCGCTGAACTGCTACCCAATTCTATCAACTTCTCAAATAATTTGCTTTCAGGCCCAATTCCCCCCTCATTGATAAAAGGAGGGTTAGTAGAAAGCTTTGCAGGGAATCCAGGTCTATGTGTATCCTCAATCTATGCTAATTCATCGGATCAAAGTTTCCCCCCATGTTCACAGACTTACAACAAAAGGAGGCTGAATACCATATGGGTAGCTGGCATTTCAGCAGTTTTAATCATTGTTGGAGCAGTCTTGTTTCTAAAACGTAGGTGTTGCAAAGAGAGAGCTGCAGTGGAACATGATGTGACACTATCTACATCATTTTTCTCTTATGATGTGAAGAACTTTTACAGAATAAGTTTTGATCAACGGGAGATCATTGAGGCCATGGTCAATAAGAATATAGTGGGGCATGGGGGTTCTGGGACTGTGTACAAGATTGAGTTGAAAACTGGTGAATTCGTTGCTGTCAAGAGGCTGTGGAGTCGAAGATTAAAGGATTCGGCCCCAGAGGATCGAGTAGTTTTGGACAAGGAATTGAAAACTGAGGTCGAGACCCTGGGAAGTATAAGACACAAGAATATAGTCAAACTGTACTGTTACTTCTCCAGTTTGAACTGCAGCTTGTTGGTTTATGAGTACATGCCAAATGGTAATCTCTGGGATGCTCTGCACAAAGGTTGGATCCATTTGGATTGGCTTACACGTCATCAGATTGCACTGGGGATAGCACAGGGTCTGGCATACCTCCACCACGATTTGCTTCCTCCTATTATTCATAGAGACATCAAGTCGACTAACATCCTACTGGATGTCAATTACCAGCCCAAGGTTGCAGATTTTGGGATTGCCAAGGTTTTGCAAGCAAGAGCAGGGAAGGATTCCACAACAACTGTTATTGCAGGAACATATGGTTACCTAGCCCCAGGTAATTCTCTAACCGAACTCAAGGTGATTAATTATATGACTCAAATTTGAAGAAAAAAGTTATATAAAAGAATTTTTCTTTTTTCATTACTGTTGCTTCGGTGTGTGTCATTAATAACACTGTATATACAACGACAGTCTTCAGTAAATGATCTTTTTTGAAGCTAAAGTGATTGGATTCTCAGAGTACTGAAATTATGTCTTCCTATCACATAAAAAGTGAACTGTAGAATTATAGCAGTACTTTTTTTAGTCATGTAATAATTTCTATGTTCTCTATTAGTTTGCTTTAGTCATATAAGTTTCATCTAATATGTAATTCTACTTAATTTCATGGCTGTCGCAGAATATGCATATTCATTTAGAGCCACAACAAAGTGTGATGTCTACAGTTTTGGGGTGGTTTTGATGGAACTGATAACCGGGAAAAAGCCCGTGGAGGCAGAATTTGGGGAGAACAGAAATATTGTATATTGGGTTTCAAACAAAGTGGATAGCAAGGAAGGAGCTAGTGAGGTACTAGACAAGCGACTAGCAGGGTCATTCAGGGACGAAATGATTCAAGTTCTCAGGATTGCCATCCGTTGCACCTACAAAGCCCCAGCAAATCGACCAACCATGAAAGAGGTAGTTCAGTTGCTGATTGAGGCAGGCCCATGCAGATTCGATCCTTGGAAGTTGTCAAATAAGACCAAAGAAATATCAAATGTCACCATAATTAAGAACCCATTTGAATTATGATCAAGTGAGAAGCTTAGAAGGATAAAGAACAAGCAATACGACAACTAGATAAGCAGTCTCTTTCAATTACATTGAGAGACCCATTATAGAAAACAATTTGCTATAATCTTTCCTAGATTAATAATCTGTAGATTCTATCTTTGACTCTGACTCTTCCTCCTCTTGCTGCTTCCTTTTCCCATATACTATTTTGACTCTTGTATAAAAGTGAGTTTAATTGCTATAATGCCTCAAAGTAATGCCAATTATTCATATTTCATAGAACCAAACTTGAAATCACTCACCAACATGCTTTGAGGAATTTTGTTTTGTTCACTTCTATTTCTTAAAGGGATGAAAGATGGCTCCAATAAAAGGGGCATATGTTGGTGAGGACCGGAAGATTGTGATTCGCAATCAGCTTCTTTTATCAAAATGCGTTCCAGATTCTGAATACAATATTAAGGCATTATTTGTATGTGGAGGGGCCCTAACCGAAGCTGTCCACTGGAAAAGATGAATGGAACGATTGATTGATGAGCATCTTGTCTCCATTTTAGCTAGGGAAAGATAAGACAGCAATAGCATTTAAGCTTTTTCTTTTCTTTTTCCTTCAATTAATTGTTTTGTTTGAAATGTGGCGGAGGCAAAGAGAGAGGAAAATAATATGAAACTTTTTTTATATGTTCTAAAGGTTATTTGTAAGTATTAGAAATATAAAGTTATTTATAATTTGTATTTAATAACTTAAATTTTTAAGAAAATAAATATTTAATATGATATTAAATTTTTTATGATTAAATAATTAAGAATTTAATTTTTATCATTTTTATTCTTTAAACATTAAATTAAATTTTGACATAAAATTTGATAAATTTTCACTTTTAAAACATTTGGTTTTTAACCCTAAGTATTGCACTAAAGGAAAAAGGAAAAAAAAAAAAAGTGCACAGGCTACCTTGTATGCAAAAATGTATGCACCGTCACATGTGTGCGTGCAACTCTCAATCTGTGTTTCTGTATATGCATTTGCTTTATAAGTGGCTGGCGGGGTCACAGAAGAATGAGATTCACATAGACAACATTTTTTTTGGCCTGGTGGAGAGCCCATAAAGAAAAAGCGAGAAGCTTCGATAAGGGGAATAGTTCTAAAATGAAAAGACAGGGGTATCAATACATGCTTGGCTGTGAAAGAAGCTAATTTCGGGACAGGTTTGTCCTTCATAAGTACAAGAAGCAAAAGGATTTAAAAACAGACACAGGGACACAAAGCAGATATAGAACTCAGTGCATATTCTCTATTATCTGTGATGATAATCAAAGTCGGAAGTATATATCTAATCTTTTCTCACCTCATGAACATAACCCAAAATGATGGAACAAATGACTTACAATAAATCAAACAGTCACAGCAATTAAAAGTTATTGATGTTGCTTTGAACATAACTGGTCGTGCGGCCAAAATTGTTAAATCCCAAATTCAATCCCACTGCCTGTAAAAAGACCAATTAATTATAAATTAGCAACTGTAGGCTAAGCATTGACATTATCAAACAAATCAAAACCACTGTGAAGACAATAATTGTCAATTCAACCACTAAGACACAAAAACATTAGAAACAGAACTGTGAAAACAAGTCATTATCTGTTAATATAATGAATTTACCCCAACAGGGTGTAATCCTACTTAAGTAAGTTGGTGGTAATTTCAAATGCCAAAATGGAAGATTAATTCGACAATGTTGACGCCATTGGAAACGATGCCAACTTTAAGCACTTCAGAATTGAAGACGCAAGTATGTCACTTGGCTCCCTTAATTGAGGTCTCAATAAAGTAGAAAATTAGTGGCGCACCCAAGTCGAGAGAGTTTAAAATGGGTTCCGGATATTTTTTTTTCCCAGCCGCAAAGTCTCAAACATGTAGCATGCATAGGAAGAGGTAAAAAAACAAATCAGTGCCATGCTCAAGGTCAAAGGTAATACTAACGAGGATTTGATTTCTATAGTAACTAAGAAAATCCTTACCTACAATTATGGTTGCTGTTCACTTCAATTAAGGTGGTGGTTTCTCTTCTATGGAGCTCGCATCAATCATAGAAATTGAGCAGTAGGAAATCGTAGCAGCTACTCTGAGGAAGACAAGATCTTTTCAAATTTCTGTCTAGCGTGAATTAACCGATTACTGTTGAGTCAAGAGCGCTTACGACGGCTTCATAAAAGCCATCTGCCACGCCGGTCTCTTTGTGCTGAGTCGGAAAAGCCTGAATGTCTTGGGCTTGGCCCCATACTTCTTCGTAAAGTTTATGGCCCAGCCTAGCTTTGAAAGTTGTACCTCGAACTTTTTTCTGTGTTTGTGGCGAGGGGGTTGATACGATTTGCATTTTTTTGTTTTCAATTTTTTTTATTTTGATATTTCATTTTTTATAATTTAATATATAAATTTTGTTTTTATTTTATTATTTTTTAATTTTATATTTATTTCTCTTTTAATTTAGCTCAAATTTAATAATAACAATAACGTATATGCATAATACTATGCACGAATTTGAGTTCTTAGACATTAATTATTGTCCTTTTTTATATTTAATTTATATATTTTATTTGTTTAATTCTATATTTATAAATATATTTAAAGTTTTTCTAGAAGAATTTATTACTATTTTACACGCATCTTATATATTCTCTTATATTTTATTATATTTTTATTTTTTTAAATATATTGTGCACACGTGGACAATTCACATGCATATATAATTTTCCTTTGATAATTGATATCAACAGTCTGAACATTGAACAAATTTCGCAGTTTCTTTTTCCAAGAAAAAAAAGAGAAAATTTTGGCTTTTGAATTTTGAGTCAATTAATAGAAATCCGTATCCCGGGCTGGTGGTGTGGCCAGTACAACCCCGAAAGCACAGAAAAATAAATAAGAACTTCATATAAATTTAATGCCGTTTTTGTAGATAAATAAATGTGCACGTTCCAACTTTTCACGCCTTTACCAAGTTGAAAATTGTTGCATTCGTTTTTTTTTTTTTCACATGCTGTAAATGGTTAAATTTATGAATTTAATAAGTTTAATAATTAATATTATAAAAATTAAATATAAAAAAAATTATAAAAATAAGAAAACACTTCTTAAATATAAGTATAAAAGAAAAAATTGTTTTTGCATAAGTAAAATAACTAAAAATTTAAAAATAATTTTGAGAATTATTAAATTTATGAATTTTATAATTTAATTTATAAAATTAGTAAATTTGATTATTTGAAATTTTTAAATAAAATTTTTATAAATTTTAATTTATTAATATATATATATTAACTACTCTCATCAATTATTTTTATCAGGAGTTTGTGTAGATATCGTTTGTCCCCATTTTTTTCTCTTTTTTTTTTTCCTTTCAAGCCCCTCATGGACTGTTAGCGATAGCAATTTGGGGAGAGTTTACTGTAGTACAAGTATTACCTAACTGAAAAAAAATATTAACAACACTGCAAATCCTAAAAGTGAGGGATGTGAATTTTCTGCCGTAAAGATAGAAAAAAATATGAAAGTCGTAAATATCAAATTAAAAAAATAAAATTTATATATTAAATTATAAAAATAAAATAAAAGTGATTAAAATAAAAAAATAAAAGATCTAAATCATAAAATGAATCTTCTGTATTGAGTTTTTATTTTAAATTTCACTTTTTTTTTCTCTCTCTACATATAGTCATCCATTACGGTCGAAAGTCAACTGAAAGGGCCCGGATCCAGTAAAATGATATGACGATAATACAGTTGTAACGGTTGCAAGCTCTAGAAGAAAGTTCAGTTTATAATCGTTGCCATTTTGGTGGGGTGCGATGGGAAGTTCTTAGTTGAAGGATCCAATTAGTAATTATGACCGTTTGAGTGACTTCGCTTCTGAAAATTTGTCGACCGGTTTTGTTGGCTATTACTATTGTTTAATTTTGATTAGTGGCTGCGTCTTGTTGTTAGACATAGCGTTTTAAGGCATACATGCAACAGAGCATGGAACAGAACAGCTTTCATATGTCTCTCATACATAAATACAGGGAGGGTCAGCGGCTGGGGCGGCTACGTCCCAGCACATTTATTGGTTGTTCAACACCTGATTAATTACACTCATCTACCATCCCACGTTTCTTGGAAGTGTTGTCTCTTTCGTTTGGCATGCTCGGCCTGCTGCCAACAAAAAAAAAAGTTGTAATAAACAAATAACGTTGGACAGGAATTCAAATCCTCTATAGTTTAAATTTTGTGATTTTACCCTTATCAAGTACATCATTTCAAATTATTAAAATAATATAAATATATATTTTTATATATTTTAATATTATTTTATCTCAACAATTTTTAAATAATAATTATATAATATTGTATATCCTATATTAGTAATTCATAAAAAAATTACTATATACTATAACTAAAGTTGAAATCTTTATCTTAAAAAAAAATATGAAATAAAAAATCAATTCACCAAACCACAATAATCTTATCTATTTTTTTAATTTGAGTTCAACAAAATAATTAATAAAAAATATTATATATATTAATAATTACATATAAATTATATATTTATTATTATTTTAATAATTAAAAAGTTATATTTATTGAGTTTTATAATTGAAAGAATATATTTGTAAATAATTTTAAATTAAAAGAATATATATTTATTTGTTTTTAAAATAACATTTTTAGATGGTGTGTTTCACTTTTTATTTTTTTGTTTTCCAATCACCTGAATTGTTTTATTCTATTTGTGAAGTCATTTTTTACCATTCAAGACGAACTGTAAATAATTCACATCTGATAACAGTTTTCTTTCTGGCATTCTCTGCACAGTTTTGTATACCAAACTTCGTGACCATATTACGCTTAGCATTTTTGCTAAATGCTTATTCGTGATTGAAAATTTATGGTATTATTAGTGTGTGTGTGGGGAGATGTAGAAAAAATAATATTAGCTGTACATATTCAATTTGTATAACCAGTGTATAAGACTTGGTTATAAATCTTCAAAAAGGGATTGACATAGGATTTCTATTTTAAAAATAAAAATCTAACGTATTTAAGACTTGGTTATATCATTGTAATTCATCAAATGTCAAAATAGTTTCAATAATGTTAAATTCTAAACAATGATTTGAAAGCAGGTCAAGTTGGCTTGATAAGAGCCAATAATCTAACTTATATTGAGTTTTTTCTAAACTTTTAATAATTTAAGCTAAATTTAGGTTCAAAAATAATTCTATTCTGTTAAATAGCTCAAGTTTATATGTGTAATTAAAATGGAACTCCAAGATTACTAAATTTTAACAAAATATAATTAGAGTCATTCATATATTGAGTATTAAGTTAGTTTGTGCAATTTAATAAATTTAATAATTTAAAATTTTTTATATAAATATTTAATAAATTTTAGTTTGAAGGAATAATATATATATATGTATATGTATATATATAGTATGCATTGTATGTTTATAAATTGGTATATTTTATTTAAATAATATTTAAGTACTTGATATGTTATATAATAATTATTTAAAATTATATATAAGCAGAATATATTTGTGAGAATGCACGTGTTACAAATTTGGTAGTCTATTTTATTTATAAACTTAAATATCATAGGTCTTGGTAATCCGAAAATAAAGAATTAGGTCTGACAGCTCTAGAGCACATGGAAACATTGGATCAAGTTAATAATTGGTAACAAAGTGACTTCAATAGAAATGCCATTACGCATGTTGTGTGTATTTATGTGATAGATAAAGAGATCAATTGGCACACACACAAAAAAAATCAATCGTAAAAAAAAAAAAAAAAAGAAGCATCGATTATCAAATAACAGTAATTTTCTTCATATAATTTTCTTGACATCTAAAAATATTTGTTTTTGACGAGTTTCTAAAATTATATCAAATTCTATATTAAATTAATTAGTAGAGAGTAGAAGGTAGAGATATAGACTTTAAGAAAATGGAAATAGAAAAAGAGAAAAATAGATTTGTTTTATTTTATTATTAGAGTTGTGTTATTTTTATATATTAAATTTATTTATATTTATTTAATAAATTAAAATTATTAATTTATTAAATTTCATATAAAATTTAACAAAAAAAATTCAAAATCAATAAAATTAATTGAATGTTTCGTCCGTTTATTACGTGCCAGAGATCACAACCATTAACCAAAGGCATCAGAAGACAGAAGTTGTAAAGAGAGGCGCCCAATCGAAAGGAGTGGGAAACGCAATAAAGGGGAAGATCCAATTCAGGACACCGGTCTCACTTCATTTCACAGTCAAAATGGCCAAACAGCCACACCACCACCTCTCTCCGTTTCCTTCGTGTATGTGTTGCACGCTACTCACCAGCTTTCCCTCACGCATTGGCCTTCATTTTTTTTTATAACTTCGATGCAATTGGAGACTCTGCTAAAAATTAATATTATAAAAGAAATATTTTTTTTAGTTTATAATATTTATAATTTAAAAAATTTAATCTTGTTTAAAAGATCGAGAAAGATAATTTTTATTAAAAAATTAATATTATTTTAATTTAAAAAATAACAATTAAAAGAAATATTATTACATATCCAAGGAAATAAGAGATAGAAAACGAAAAAAGAAGGATACGAGAGAGGAGAGACAGAACGGTGAGTATTACCAAAAGGAGGAACAAAGAGAAAGTTGAAAATGGCCTTTCACCGGCCTTCCCCAAATCCAAAAAGTTCAATGCCTGCAAAAGCTCCCTGCTCCGACCAATCAAATTTGCCATTTTAGACAAGGCACCTTCTCTCTTCACTCTCTCGCTCTCTCGCTTTCGCTTCATTCTCTCTCTCTACAACCCAGACAAATCCCTGAGAACTGAGAGCGGCAGGGCTTGGCTACCATTTCTGCTTTCGCAATGGCTGTCGAGGACGACGTGCATCTCTCTTCCACATCGTGCGATGACCCTTCTACCCTTGGTCACAAACAGGTACCTGCTGACCTTCCCTTTCTAAATCAAAGCTCGTTTTCGTCTATTGACAGATGAGCGCAGTATCACAATGTAGCACCTCTCTATCTCTCTCTTTCTGCGTTACCCTTGTCTTCTCACTGCGTGGAAAAAGGCAGACAGGATGGAGCCAGGCAAAATATTTGGATATAAACATATAATTTATATGTCAATATTGTTTTTACTTTCTTTTTAATTTCTCATCAAAAGCTGCTGCAGCACTCCTATTCCTCTTCTTTTTGGGTCATTTTTGTGTTCTACTCTTTTTTTTCCTCTTGTGGAAACCCGGGATTCCAATGGAAGGAAGAGGAGCATACAACTCGTCAATCATCGATCATGGGTTCTCGTTATTCTACACTAAAATGCCAACAACTGGACAGTATATGAAGGATTTTAATGACTTATTGACTTTCCCATGTATGTATATTTAATGTTGTACTGTTATTCACCGCCAATGATTATGATCATGATGATGTATGTTTTTCTCCGATTTTTTTATAGATTAATTTGTTTTATCAATTACCTGTTCCTTTTGCCTCGCTGCGACATTTCTCTCTTCATAATCTTGCATTGATCGCCACGACGATACTTTATTTCTTCTATCATTTTGGGTGTCCAGAAGTATAAGTTTTGACTTTTGAGCAGAAGGTTGAAACCTGTAAGAGGTTTCTGAAATTTTGGGACTGACCGATGGGGAAACTATTCCATCGAGCATCTGAGATTATTGGGAGTTCAGTGGTTTCCCGAGGTTTAGAGGGAAATTGTCGATAGAGAGGGAAAAAAATTCATTTGATCAAATGTGGTCCAACAAGGTCAGGCAGCATATGAAATTGAAATTTTGAATTTTTTTTTTTAATCACTGTGCCACTTACATGCATCGGTGGAGCAGTGTCAGCATGATATGACTCTAATGGTGGGACTTGCATGACCTTATTCTTATTGGATTTTTCTGCTGAGGGCTTGGACTGAGCATCTTCTTCCTGTTCTTTAATTATGAAAATAGCCTAGCCTACTTATTTTCTCAAATACAAGAGTCCAGGGGCAAGACTGGATTTCAGGAGTACAGGGTTGGGAAGGGTAGAGGAGTTGACTGTAAACCTTTATCCAACTGCAAATAGTGAGAACGGCCTATTCACTGCTGCCTGTTCTTTTCTCATTCATTTACTTCGATCAAATTTCTTACTGTTCATAGTATTCCCCCCTTGGGGATACTTCAATCATAGTCCGCTAACAGGAGTCAAAAGACATGTTCGCATTATCATACACTTAGCTAGAGCCAGAAAAAAAAACGCCGTAGTTACTGGAACAATTAAAGTTGGTAGATAATTGAAAGAGTGCGACGTCATGGTTGATTCTAAACGTGTAGTCTGCATACTTTAATTAGATACATTTGTATCAGACTCTGCACTCTATTCATTCTTATTGAGGCCATTGTTTGCACACACTGTGTAGGATTGCATAAATTTGTTGTTTCTGCAAAGCAACCACCATATTTTTCAGTTACTTCCGTTGGTGCTACCTCTTAGGATACCTGAAGTATACTCCTGAATCACTTTCTATTGTCTTGTCCATATATGATACATGTGCATTCTGTCAAATGCTTGAACTTCCACTGTAAACATGCCAGACACTAGTTTATTCTCTTCATCAATAAGTTTCCTATATAAATATTTGTTATGAATGCCAAGCAAGAACTTCCCATATAACATATAGGATGAAATTCCCTACGCCTTGTCAGATTTTGGCTTTTGAAATTTTTATTTTCACATGCTTCGAAAATTCCTGGTGCTTTTTTATTTATTGTTTTTCAAGTTATTTTACTGATAGAAGTTCGTCAGTTTGTGATTATTTCAACAGGGTTTACTTTGTCCTGGACTCTTGGTTTGCCCTGCTAATTGTTTCTCCTCGTGTTGGCTCTCTTTATATATATATGCCTTATATGTGTTTTGTGGGTTTTTTTTTCTAAATTTATTTTTAGATAAGACAGGGAAACAGTTATTTCGTTGATAATTATCTCTTCACATTTTACATTGAAAGCTTCCATTATGTTCTGAATATTTTCACTATATTGATCATGACAAATTAACTACCATCATTTACATGCTGTCAAGTGATTCCTTCCTGGTCCTTCTGCTCCTCGTCTAAAAAGTTAGGGTGCATATTGTATCACTAATCTATGACCTCTTCGTTAGGTAGTAGTTCATCAATAGGTGGTCAGTGTGTCTTATTGCATTAGGACCGTGTTTGAGTGCATATACACTTTGTGGTAGGCTTTGAAACAGAATGGTATTGTTTTACTCTTTTTTGGGAAGGATTATGATTGTTGCTTAAGAATGCATTTCACTGACAAAGAATTAGCATTTCTATGCTGCTGTTTGATTATGATGCACGCTCCGTTAGCCTGTCCTGAACTAACATTTTCTTACTGGGAGAACGAAAGCTTGGTTCCTTTCTGCTTGTTTTGTTTTGTACAGTTACATCCGCACTCTCTGTTCGCTGCTACTTTCAGGTGTCTCTCATTCTGATTTGTTATCTGGTGACCATAGTATTAAAGATAATCTGTCTGCTAAACATTTCTGGCTTTGCATGAAAATGATCTATTGTTAAACACCCATTACAGTTATGACCTTTAGGTTGTAAACATGATTCTCCACAAAAAAAGGGGTGATCTTTAAGCATGTGTCTGTTAGATGTTTAAGTTTTTTTTTTTTTTTTTTCTCAGTGAACATTTCCTGAACTTTTCTAAAGCTATGGAATCTGTTACTTGGTAATCTATAATGGCAGCACAAATTGCTCAGCTGTTCCCTTATTCTGTGTCTGTTTTATATGTGGAAATGAAATCCAGCATGTGATCTGCTGGACAAAACAGCGAGTCTACAATTCTGATCTCTGTAAGAAAAGTTTATTTTAGTGCCGTGGCACACTGGCCCAATCATAATGCCCTGCTTAGAAGTTGAGAACATGTGGAATTTATGCAGCATGTGAGTTTCATAAATGTAATTCAATGCAATATTTGTATTGCATTTCGGATGGTGTTCTCGTTTAGGTTTGTCTGCCTCAAGAGACCCCATTGTTGGTCATGAATTGATGTGCCGAAGGAGCCCAAAATAGGTGTACTCTCTATTTCTGTGGATGCGACTCATATTTTTGAATAATAATGCTCTTGGCTGGCATAAATTGTTCGGTCAAGCAATAGAGTTAATCACGCAGCATTTCTGGGAAACCTAGCCCAATACAGTAATGAAGAGGGACGGGGTGGGAGAAACCCAACTTGCTATGAGCACCCCTTCCTACCCAAAAGGGAAGTTAGGCTAGATAATCAAGAGTTTCTGTGCTGTAAAAGTAAGTTTTCTTTGAGAGAGCTAGTGTTTTCACAATTGTGTAAACAAATGACCGCTAAACTAAGTTCTCTGCAGCAGTCGTGTTGAGGCCTGCTGGCTATTGCAGAAGTTAAGAATGAGGTACAGTGAAGCGTAACCTGGCCTCCTTCTCTGGGAAGCACTGCATTCTGTCGAAAAATTTGTTTCAAATCTGTCTCTACCCCTCTGTTTTTTTTATCTTTCTGATCAATTTGCCATCTCGCGGTATTAAATTTTCAATTTTAGTTCTTGTAAACTGAATTTTACAAATGTTTTATTTTATAAAATTTAAATTATTAAATTTTACAATTTAAGTTATAAGATTTAACATTGAATATACCTCATTAAATTTTGTGACGATTTTATAAACTTAATTTATTGAGTTTTATTTTTTTTAATTTTTAAATCTCCTTATCATGTCACTTAACTCATTGAATGATTGTAACCAAATTATGTAAATCTTTTGGCCCAAAAAGATAAAAGAAAGGAAAATGGTGTCTTTTCTCTCCTGGAATTTCATTGCAAATTTTTCCTTTTGATGGTTTGTCAGAAGCATGATTTTGACAAATTGGCGATGTTGTTACATCAAAATAATGAAATCTTATAATGTTCTGTTTATTAGTTGAATTGAGCGTCTCACATGACATCTTACCCTACACAGACAATGTAGTTTGAAAATCAACATTTCTCCATTATTGATGCCCAGCAAATGATTATTAGTAATTCCTTCATCTGAAAAGAAGAGAGAAACGCTATTCGAAAAAAAAATTTGTATGGTGCTTTAAAAAAATCATTAATTTCTGCTCGAATATAGATTCAAGATTTGCACCGTTTTTTATAATTTTATTTTTATTTAATTTTTATAATATGTATTTTAAATTTTTAAATATGTTAAATATTATATATCTCATATAAAAATTAAGTAAATTTTACGTTGTAAAAATATTATTTCTGTACATCTGATCGAATTAGAAGTTAGGACTTATCTAAGTTCGGGCCCCGTTATAGACATGTAGAACCTATGTGGTGTTGACACTCCACCTGCCCAGGTCATTCATCTGACCAGAATATGGGCCCTTCCTGGATTGCATTGTTGTTTACCCAACGATAGACCACAAAATTTGTTGAAAATGAAAATAAAGTCAACCAAAAAAAAAATGAAAAGACCAAGTGATGGAAATATATATATATATTAAAAAAGAAAAAAAAAATGAAAAGACAGGGTTACCTATCCTTGGAGCTAAGGTTGTGTCTGGTTAGGTGGATGTTTTTTATGGAATGAAAGTGGAAATGAGAATCAAAGGGTGACTCTCAAATTATGTTTGGTATGATTAGAATAAAATGACTATTGTAATTCATTAGTATATTTAGTATATTAAAATTGAAATTAAGAATAAAATATAATTATTTTAATAATATAAAATAAAAGTAATATGAATAAAGATAATAACAACATTAACAATAATAATAAAGAACATAATATCAATAAGGTATTAATGTAACTTATCCAAACAAAATAAAATAGACTAAAACCCTATTTTGGTCCCTCAAAGATGAATAAACTTCTATTTTAGTCCTTCACTATTAAATTTTTCTATTTTGGTCCTCCAGAGATCAATTAACTTCTATTTTAGTCCCTCACTGTTAAATTTTTCTATTTTGGTCCTCCAGAGATTGAAATTGATATCAATCAAGTCCCTCAATTAGGATGATTGCTAATAAAGTCAAAATTACTGACGTGGCAGAATTTGCTGACGTGGCATGCTGACGTGGCAGAATTTGCTGATGTGTCATGCTGACATGGCAGATTTTGGATGACGTGGCATGATGACTAGGCAAAAGTTGCTGACGTGGCAGTGTATTAGCTGACGTGTCATGCTGACGTGGCAGAATTTGGCTGACGTGGTATGCTGATGTCAGCAGCCACGTCAGCCAATTCTGCCACGTCAGCATGACACGTCAGCAATTTTGACCTTGTTAGTAATCATCCTAATTGAGGGACTTGATTGATATCAATTTCAATCTCTGGAGGATCAAAATAGAAAAATTTAACAGTGAGGGACTAAAATAGAGGTTAATTGATCTCTGGAGGACCAAAATAGAAAAATTTAACAGTGAGGGACTAAAATAGAAGTTTGTTCATCTTTGAGGGACCAAAATAGGGTTTTAGTCAATAAAATATTAGTCTAGTAGTAAAAATATGTTGATTTCAAACAAATTTTAATTGTTAATGTGTAAGAATTTGAATATAAAAAAGATTCCTTATTGAAAGGTAAAAAGTTATTAATATTCTAATTTATAAATGATTGCTTTACTCAACAAGCATTTTTTTTGTAAAAATAATAAAAATGATGACAATAATAATAATAATCATAATTACAATAATAATAATGAGTGAAACAATACCGATTTGGTTTAATGGTAATTAAATAGAAATGGTAATAAAGATGCTAATGGATATAATACTTATTTTATAATAAAAATACAAATTTTACTAAATGAGTAAATGAAGATTCTTTTCAAATTCATTAAAATTCAAATGGTTAAAAATGAGAATTTTCATCCCGAAATTACAACTAAATAAATAAATAAACAAATAACATCTCAAATTTTATCTAACCATTCTCAACATTCCAAAGCTATGGCAATCCTGGAATATCGTGGGAATCTCAACCCATTCTCCCAAGAAAATCAAAATTCAAATTGGGCGGGGGAAGCCACCTAACGGTGGCTCAACGGTTATCAAGGCCAGCCTGGGGCAGCGGGGAATCAAAAGCTTCCAATTCCGTCGATCCCTCGCTGGCAAACCCCTTAAATTAACCAGAGTCAACTAACCCTAGTTAAAAATTTAACCAGATATTTCAAATTTGGCCGTGGCTTTCGTCTTCACTCTTCGCCTATATAATGGCGAGGTAAATGTTAATGGCACTCGCACATTGAAAGGCGTCTTAATAAACGCTGCTCAAGCATTCGTTCCTTGATCTTTCATCTCTACTTTCTTCCTCCACCGTTTAGGGTTTCTGCCATTTTCGCTTTGATTTTCCTGTGAAAATGAGAGAGTGCATCTCCATCCACATTGGTCAGGCCGGTATCCAGGTCGGAAATGCCTGCTGGGAGCTCTACTGCCTCGAGCATGGCATTCAGGTATCATTTCTGCTTCTATCCCTCGTGTTTCTATCCATTGTTTTCGCAATTTGATTCTGTCTCTTTATTTGTTTAATCGTTTGATTGTTCTTGTGAACGGTTGTCCAATGTTTATGTTTAAAACGTTCAGGTTCTTCGTTGAAATTGGGATATCTTAATTCAATTTGATGCAGTGGTTTTAAATGTTGCTCATATTCTGGAAATTTTTGAAACTGGCTATGATCTTGGTGTTCTGGAACAAAACCTTCTTGTAATTTGTTTGTTGTATCTGAAATTGTATTCTTTTCTCTGGGGATTTCAGCCTGATGGCCAGATGCCTGGTGACAAGACGGTCGGCGGAGGAGATGATGCCTTCAACACCTTCTTTAGCGAAACTGGTGCTGGGAAGCATGTCCCTCGTGCTGTTTTCGTGGATCTGGAGCCAACTGTCATCGATGAAGTGAGGACCGGCGCATATCGCCAACTTTTTCACCCTGAGCAACTCATCAGTGGCAAAGAAGATGCTGCAAACAATTTCGCCCGTGGTCATTATACCAGTAAGTGTTTCGACCCTCCACCGTTGTTTTTTTTCTTCTATTGTGAGTGCAATTCTGATAGATTGGGTGTTTTATTGTGCCACAGTTGGGAAAGAGATTGTTGATCTTTGCCTGGACCGTATTAGAAAGCTTGCAGACAACTGCACTGGTCTTCAGGGTTTCTTGGTTTTCAACGCTGTCGGTGGGGGTACTGGTTCTGGGCTGGGCTCGCTTCTTTTGGAGCGTCTCTCCGTTGATTATGGCAAGAAGTCAAAGCTGGGGTTCACTGTCTATCCCTCCCCCCAAGTTTCTACCTCCGTTGTAGAGCCCTATAACAGCGTCCTTTCAACCCATTCCCTCCTTGAGCACACTGATGTCGCTGTGCTTCTAGACAATGAAGCCATCTATGACATCTGCAGGCGCTCTCTTGACATTGAGCGCCCCACTTACACCAATCTTAACCGCCTTGTTTCTCAGGTAAATTGGGACTTAAATAATTTCATTTTGTAAAATTGAGGAATCCCCTGTGTCATGTGTTGATCTTGCGAACTATCTACTCACAGGTGATTTCATCCCTCACTGCCTCTTTAAGGTTCGATGGAGCCCTGAATGTTGATGTGACCGAGTTCCAAACCAACTTGGTTCCTTACCCAAGGATTCATTTTATGCTCTCCTCCTATGCCCCTGTTATTTCAGCCGAGAAAGCGTATCATGAGCAGCTCTCTGTGGCTGAGATTACCAATAGTGCTTTTGAGCCATCATCTATGATGGCAAAGTGTGATCCCCGACATGGCAAGTACATGGCTTGCTGCCTGATGTACCGAGGTGATGTGGTCCCCAAGGATGTAAATGCAGCCGTGGCCACTATTAAGACCAAGCGGACCATACAGTTTGTAGACTGGTGCCCCACTGGATTCAAGTGTGGCATCAACTATCAGCCTCCAACTGTTGTTCCCGGAGGTGACCTTGCCAAGGTGCAGAGGGCCGTGTGCATGATCTCGAACTCAACCAGTGTTGCTGAAGTGTTCTCTAGGATCGATCACAAGTTTGATCTCATGTATGCTAAGCGTGCATTCGTGCACTGGTATGTTGGTGAAGGCATGGAGGAAGGAGAGTTTTCGGAGGCTCGTGAAGACCTTGCTGCTCTGGAGAAGGATTATGAGGAGGTTGGTGCAGAGTCTGCTGAGGGAGACGATGGTGATGAAGGGGATGACTACTAGTTGGGGAATGTGTTAATATGCAGTAATTTGCTTTCTTTTATGAATTTTTTTTTTCACCTTGTTGGACAAATTATCCGCGGTATTGTTTCTGGATGTTGCTCATGTTCAATATATTTGTGCCCTCTGGCACTAAGTTTATATAATCTAGCACCCTTGCTGCTGCATTTAGGAAATTCATCTTTCTTCTTTTAATCACATTGATGCCTCGTTGGTCTCTAAATACCTCAGAAGTTTTGTGGCATATATTTGTTCTCGGTGCGCATGATTATACTAAAATCTGGAATTGACGCAATGAAACATTAGTTTATGGTGTCTCAAGCAATGGCACAGATATTCTCAAAAGGAAGGGAAGGGAGGCTGGAAAGTTAACCTCAAAAGTAATTTAGTGATTCTCACTTGCTATTTAATTTAATATATGGCAAACTTTTTACGTTTCAGTATAAGTTTGACTTTAGAAATTCCTGTTTTGGGATTGTCGCATTGGTTATTGAGTTTTCCGCAGACTTAAAAATATGATTAATACGCAGCTATGACACTGAAATTTCAATCAATTCCGTAATTGATTCAAAGCAAATATTTATTTATTAAATGCACCTTATTCTAATTAAAGCTATCATGATGCCAGTCAAATTTCAGAACAAAATAGCAAATTTGATCTCAGCAGCGTCCAAATTTTTCGATGAGACGATTCTCTATTTCTATTCTCTTCTTCATGAACAAGGCATACTTGGAAACCAGCTTCTGATCAGCATTCACTGAAAGTTTGCAGCTCAGGGACGTTTTATCCAATTTGTCCATGTAGATCTTCCATATGGGTATAAAACCTCCCTTCTTGTTGCAGAGCCAGCCATGTGCTGCTCTTAATGCAGCTCCAAGAGAAGCTGAATCTGTTATAAAGATGAAAAGGTTTATGAACTGGACAACTTTAACACTTCCAATCACGAAAGGAATTATAAAAGGCAAATAAAACTATAGAGAAACCATCTTATACGAAAAATCAAAATCCCAAGGAAAAATTTAACGGAAGGCAAAACTCTGCTATCTTAAATCTATGAAATGTAATTTAAACTCAATATTAAGGAAAAAAAAAAGTTTAAATGAAAATTGCACACTATTGCCATTTCACGATGAGTCTTGCTGTGTCACGGAATCCAACCCCCACACCATTTGATAGCATGGATTGGATTACGTGAAACTTATGCGTCACGGAATCCATGAGGGAAAGCATTTCCCTTTCACAATTGGATAAAACGTGAATCCGTGATAACATATCAATGAGGGAATTTATAGGTGGCAAGCCAAACAAGTAAACCTAACATGGCAACATGAACCAAAGTGGGTCAAACAAACTTCCATAAGAAATCAAAGCATGGTAGTGGGAAATGGCACTTGATGCACTTTATTGCTTACCAGGTCTTTGAACCGTATAGACATCACAGCCAAAAATCGAAGCTATTGAGCTAAGGATGAGATGATTTGCTGATGCTCCACCAGTTGCTATTATTCGCTTTGGAGGGGAAGGCATGCCGAATCTTTCTGCATGAGCTCGCATTGAGAGAAATTGACCCTCAATTATTGCTCGAACCTGTAATTTAGATTACTGTTTAATAGTAATGTTCATCTAGGATTTCAACTACTCAGATTACTAACCTCAGAAGGAGGATCAAATTCATGCACTTCACGTTCTTTCAGTCCATCTGGCACATCATCTGTGAAATTTTCTAGAACATACCGGTGGAATCCAACTGGTGTCAAAAAAAACTTGTAAGTAACTTACTAATTTCTTCAAAGTGCATTTATTATCTCAATATAAGTAATTTTAGACTACAAACCAAACAGCAACCTGGTAGGGGGGGTACAATTTCATGCTCCTTATAGTAGAAACCTATCTTTCCACCTGTTCAGAAAAAGTAATATGAAAATAAAGAAAGGATAATAATTGAAAGGCAATCTGAGAAAATGATACACTACACACCATTCAGAGGTGGTGTTTGCTGCAGAAATTTATTGAAAACCTCCCAAGATTTCTCTGCATAACGGTTGCGCACATCTGGGATTTGAGATAGGTGTTAGACAGAGAAACTACAAGAACTGTTATGCTGCATGAATGTGCAAACAGCAATACATATATCTGGTCGCACCAGTACCTTCTCGGGTAAGGGACCCATTTTTGTACACCAGCATTACCATGTAACCTTCTGCATCAACTGGATTAGGGAAAACATGTCCTTCTAATCCTGGTTTAGGATCTTTGGTGATCATGAATACCTGACAAGTAAAAATAAGAATGTACTATAACTATAAGTAAAGTTGTAAACTCACATAAAAGTGAGGCTCTATAAGGGTATATCAAGATTTAAGCATTAGATAAGAGTTAAGGAGTTAAGATGACTAAGATCATATATCTTAAACTCACAGTGTCACTAGTGCCAAGGCTGATTGCCAGATCTCCTGGAACATTTAGGGTTAAACCTGCAGATCCAAAATAATTAAATTTTTATGCGTACATGAGCAGGAAAAATAGGACTATATAAATATAGACACTGGCATTATTGTTACTGCTATTATTTTTTTGAATGAATCTAGTCATTTTACAGAAGTGAACGTGTTTTTCTGTGCTTTAACAAAATCTGCATAATTTAATTGATTTTTTTCATAATGTTTTTAAAATCCTAATTGAAAGTTTGTAGTTATCAGTATTCAGTAATATATGGCCTGGGTAGTATGTATGGCATGCAGATCATAATTCAGGTTAAGTGAAAGAATATACAAATGGAAAAACTAAGGCAGCAATGGTTAAAATTGAAGAAATTGAGGCACCTGCCACACTATTCGGATTGTCTCCTGACCACTGAACAACCAAGCAATTCTTGTTGAAGTGGTACCTAATAGGAATCAAATAATCAATTTTAGCATTTTGAAAAGGTACGTGCAACAGATCAAGTACTAAAAAATGATGGATGATTCATTATGGAACTTGGACAAGAATGGCACCCTGCTCCCATAAAATGCCAGCCATAAGACTATATAGACCATGTCAGCCAGCAAGTGGATGTTTAAAATCCTATATGTTAAGAATTTTAGAGAGGCAGAGAAAGAGAGAGAAGCTGAGGGTAGAGAGAGTTTAGAGACAAAGTTTACTCTGACTTGTGTATTTATGATACATTGATAATGAGGCACCCTGCACCTCTATTTATACTAGAAAACAAGAGACACAATTGCTAACTTCTTGTGCTCCAAGTAATACTACTTAAATTAGGAAATAGCTTAGTTACTTGAACTAGGAAACTAGCTTACAAGTAACCAAACCCTAAGCCTACAACCTCTAACCCTAGCTATCCACCTTCTAACACTATATATGCACAAAACATTTACAAACAGCTACTAGGAATGTAGCTATGCAAACTAAGCAACTGAAAATTGCAGATCATCATCATATAGAATTATTTTTACAGAAGTTAGAAGTTACACACACAGTCTTCAGAGGTAGAGCAACCTGAGTGGATACCAATCTTGTTGTCAATTCTCCAAGTGGAGAATATCAAGAAAAACATACAGATACCAGTTTCAAAGTTTGAAGAAGGTGATTTTTCATTCTGCTGTTGAACCAACAGGTTGCTATTGGCAAAAGCCAATATAAATTTTATTAGTGTTGCACCGATTTAGAGCTCAGAGATATAGTATAATATTATGCTGACTTTTAACCAACATACACTCTGCGCTGTTATAGTTCTAAAATGATTAGCAAAGACCTCTCAACAAAATATGAAGCAATATTCCCCGCAACAGCATATGCAGGGGCTAGCTTTCCAAGCTTTGACTCCAAACCAGGGGCAGTTGCCTGCAACAACGATTAGAATTCAATCATATTGGTTGAACAGGAAATAGTGAATTAGTCACGAAACTCCATGAATACACATGCGAACCATTAAAACCATTGAAAATAAATTACGGGAAGGAACTAGCGTTACAAACCTCTAGCGCCAACTTAGACCAAGCCTTTTCCTTTATGTCCATTAAGTTCATGCCTGCACCATCAGTGTGATCGATACCAGCGTAAGCACCTATAAGAATAGATGCCATAAAGGAGCTAACAAGAGAGATCCTTTCAGTGTTCTTGTAAACTTCTGGCTGTGTATCATATATTTTCTTAATTTGGGGGCCAGCGAATCTTTCATATGCACGTGATCCTGTTACTCGAGCCAACTCCATTGCTCCCCCGCAAGCTTTCTCTATCTCCCTACACTGCACAGTGGTGCTACTGTCCATCCATATTGGTGATTCCTTGATGGAGAAAGCATTTCCAAGCTGTTCCAGCAATGATTTCTTAGGATCCAATGATGATATTATCTGCGAACTACCAGTTTTCCAATAGACACTACCGTGTTGCTGTCCACTACCCGAAACCGCAGCAACCTTCCCAAAATCCAATTTTGATTTAAAGAGCTTTTGAAGCATGAGATCCAAAGCTTCCACCCACATCAAAGTGGGTGAAACAATTCTGCCATCGACGGAGGGATCTCTGTATACCCCATCCTTAGTTTTGTAATGAGGCAAATCAGAATCAAAATGAACCAGCTCTGACGCAACAATATTGAGACTTGAGTCCAAAACAGTCGCCTTTAATGACCTTTCAACCAAAGAATTAAGAATAATTAACTCCATGCAATTCAGATTACATCCCAGAGACTAAAATAGGATAATCACCGCTACAAAACGATATTTCAGAGGAGGTTAAGATAGAAAAAAATGATCATAAGCACACGGATTGAAAACTTTGAATATACAAGCAATTGGACAGACACTGGAAATCGAAGCAAACCCAATTCAAAAGTTAGCGATGCAGTTCTCAAAAAAGGACTTACTGAGTAGAACTATCAAATCCAAGATAATAAGAGTCGTCAGGAAGAGAGAAGTCCTCCATTAGGGCAAAGCTCGACGAAACTTAGCACCGTACTCGTGCTGCTGATAGTCGCTAGTAAAATTTGAAAGAGCTTACATTGTTAATATGCCCTTCAACGGAAGAGGAAGATTTTGGATGAGGACAAATAATTTAGATAAGATACTGAGTTTCACAACAATAAAATTAATATTTTTTTACATCTCAAAATTGGAAGGCCAGATTGGCCACTGTCCCAAAAGGGTGCAGAAATTATATGAGTGTGCGCGTATGTCGAAAAATAAAAAAATTTAAAAAATACAAAAATATATATATATATATATATAAATTATGTACAACATTTATTTATATGTATTATTTTTCTGATTATTATCTGATTTTTAGTTTAATTATAAAAGTCACAACAATAACGGATAATTCTTATCTTTAGCTAAATATTTTTTTCCCTGAAAATAAGATTGAATTTGAAATCTTTATACTCAATACAGAAAGCGAACAAACACCTACCCAAAACTCAAACTTGGTAGAGTTTAATTTTTTTTGGGTTAATTTAGGTATTCTTTAATTTTTGAATTAAAAAATTAATTTTTTTTGTAATATTGTTGAATATCTTAAAATAAATTTTATTTTAAAATTTAAATTTAATTAACACGCATGTTTGGTACACAATTCTTTTTTTAAAAAATGATATTATAATAAGTTCTCTCACATCTATTTTAAAAAATATATAATAATTTAAAAATATTACATAACATTTTAACAAAATATAACTCTAATACGTATGGGTGTGAAAAAGTATCTAAGTTCTTTTTTTATATTTTTCTAAAAGCATCATTTTGAAAAATTAAATTTTTATATTTAATGTAATTGTTTTTATATAATCTTGTTTGAGAAATCTAAATTTTTTTTAAAAATTAATTATTCATAAAATATGAAAAATTCATTTCTATGTGTAATTATAATTTTTTAAATTCTTATACTGGCTTGTATATGGTGTTAAATTCTATAACCCAAATCATAAATTCTACATCTTAAAACTATATTATCTTAAATCTTAAATATTTATACATTAAATCAGAAAACACTTACTTTCTTGATTATTAAACACCAAATTTAAGATTACTCACAAACTATAACAAATATATATCATCTATTTCCTTGGGTATTAAATATCAAGATTAAAATTACCTCAAAATTCTACAAAATAATTTTAAAAAAAAAAAACTCTAACCAAACGCCTGCTCAAGATTTGTGGATGCAAATTTGCAATTCGAAAACATTTTACTTCTTTATTCTATGTATTATAGTTTAAAAATGAACTAACATTACTTCAATAAGTATATAAAATTCCTTCAACTTACAGCTTCATTTATATAGAGTTACCACTTATATTATCACTTACAGATTAACTCCATGTGATGTTATTGCTTTTGTCACTCAATTAAATCCTTCACAGAATTAGCCTGTAAGATTCAGTTAGCCTCATTACTTAAGAAGGTGGCTGAATAATTCCTTAGACATTGTCTGATGAAAAGAAAAATAGTTTAGGTATAGAAGTGCAATTATATGTGTCAAATATTTTTCTATACAAATTTTATACTCTCTTACATTCTTTTACATTTTATTTTCTTTTTCTTTATGTATCTGTATCTATAGGCGCGCTGAACATACCCTCTCAAAATGTACATATATCTTTTTTCACTGTTGAATAGCCTTTGCCGACATTTCAAACCTATTTTTCAAGAATAATGATAGTAATACAATGTAGTTACACACTCTTTTTACACACACTCACATTTTCACTTTTATTCTCTCTCTTAAATTCAAAATATTTCCTTGTACTTAATTAAATTGTACTATTATCGCTACTCTTTCTCAATCGGGTTTCAAATTTTATTCCCTTTAATTAATTTGTTTTTGCTTTTGAAATTACTTGATATGAACCCAACCGACTTGCCTTAAGCAGTGACAAATTTTTTCCCTAGAAATAACTTTTTTTTCAGATAAGAGAATATGTATTTGGAGATATCTTTGGTCAACATTGTTGCAATTCCCTTACGAAGCTATGCTTTTCAAATACATATATATATATATATATAAAGTTATGAAAAATTAATATTTTTTTAATCTGAATCCTTTTCTCAGAACAGTCATCACATCCAAAACCTACATCCTTATCTGCAATTTTTATCTCTTAACAAATATAGTTTAAATAATTTTATACAACATTTTACTAAATTTGATCATTTAAGTATGATGATATTATTTTTATCATTTATATAAACTTAAACATCTATCTATCTATCTATTTATCTCTCTCTCTCTCTCTCTCTCTCTCTCTCTCTCTCTCTCTCTCTCTCTATATATATATATATATATATATATATACACACACACACACACACATATATTCTTTGCTAGTATCTTAACCGAAGATTATAGGCTAATGATTTGTAATCAAGATTTCATGCTAATTAGGAAGTTTGGTATGGTGTAGAATAATATCTAAGTACTTTTTTAGTTTTTTGGCCTTATTTTAGTACTTTTATCAAAAAGTTAAATCTTTTACTTTTCCAAAAAAATTGCAAAAGATAATTTTTTACAGGAAAAAAAAAAACATCCATAATGACCCAATGTGACATGTTTTGGGACAGGGACGAAGTATCCGAGTGTTATGGCATCTTCAATAAACAACTAACGTGTCCTATCAAAAAATAAGAGACATAAATTACCTTAAATTGTTTAACACTTACCAATAAGTTCAAAATAAAAATGCTTTTGTATCAATTAACAAATAAAATACCTACTAAGTGAACACATTTCTATATCCCAAATATTTTTATAAAATTCCCCAGCATCCCCTTGGTGATTTTAATTTTTTTTTTTATAATCCCTTCACCGTTCACGACACTCTTGACTCTAGTGGAGGGTGAAGGTTTCTACTATAAATAGAAATGAACGTCTGTCTTTTTTACGTTATTCTTACGTAAGTTAAGTGACAAGTTATAGATAAAAATATTAAGATAAATAAAAAAACAGCTATTTTTAAGTTATATCATAAATTGTAAGAAAAGCATGGATAAGGACACGTAGATATAGCACTTCTCTATTATAAATGGACTGTGTCAAAGCATAGCACTAAGAGGATTGGTACGTGGGATACCAATTCCTCACTAAAAATATAAAAGATAAGGCTAATCCAACTTGTGCATGTACAGTTTTCATATCTTGAGCCCAAATTTAACTTCAAGCATTTATTTATTTTTTAAGTATTTAGTGAGAAATATTTTGTAAAAGCAACAGAGTTATAGCATTAAATAGGCAAATACCTGCCTTGGGAGAATTACATGGTTGAAACCCTTGCTAGAGCTATGTGCACAATTGAATTAAGCTAAATGTACGTGAAAATTGCATGCAACGCCTTCACATGCTGAGTAGGACACTGTTTTTTTAACACTTCACAAACCCAACCCTTTATTATGTACATGAAGACCTTATGTGTAATCTTTACATACAATTTTGCTAGAAATAAACACGACGAAGCCAAATGAAATACAGCACAGACGTCTATTTATGCACCTGCCATTGAATCCGAAGTGGTTGTCATTCTATATAGAAGATCCTGTCCTTTAATCAGAGCCCGAGCACTCTGGTCTCTGAAGATAATACATGGGCAGAGTTCATGCTTTGAGGCGTTAAAAAGCTCAAATGCAAAGAAGGCATATCACAGCTATTGTTATCGGGAAAAACTCAGGAGAAGACCGCATTATGAACCTGGCGAGAATGTCAGACTCCAGAAACTCAAAATGTGAGGCCCGCCCAATAAAAGAGTTCAAATTATTACCATAGGCAGAAGCATCAAATTTGACATCACAGCGTATAAATACCCGACGCTCAGTGGGATTGGCACGGATTTGATCCAAACACTCATTCAGCATATCTAGGAACGCTCTACCCTTCCTTTGAAGTGTCATGTGAAGCAGCCTGGCATAATTCAATTCTAGCAGAATGATAGGGCACATAACTATACTGGAATTAAGAGCAAGTCAAAGGAATTTTAGAAAATGTTAGAGAGATAAAATATAATTTAAAATTATTCTTAAACTTTTGTTCAATAATTTAAAATTTTAAAATAATTAATTTTTTAATATAATATCAAAGTTTTAATTAAAAGTTTAATTTTTATTATCATTTAAAATAAAAAAAAATGTATTCACATTTCATACCAACAAATTTCTTGTCTGGAGGGGGCGTATTTCCTTTGCAAGGCCGTTGCCTCGTTTTTCCTTATAATAATATTTAAAAGCCAATTTGTATGCTATTTGGATATCAAAGCACCGTGAACATATGAATCTCTTTTAAGAGTTCACAATATCATGTCAATAGAACAATCAAAATTCCTGACATGCATGTTTCACATGTTCTAAGGAATGATTTTGATTTGTCATAACAGAAGTGAATACCTGAGGGGAAGTGAGCAAGAGAACGTGCCTGAAATGGTCCAAGGCCTTCTGCTTTAAAAGGAAATAAATACAAAAGTTATCTATATTAAAACCTAAGCAAAAGAAATTATATAATATATGAATAGCTCCATGCCTCAAACTCAACAAAAAGTAGAAGCAGTAGTGCCTTTGCATGGAAAGGAAAAGAAAAGCATAAAATTGACCCAATCCTACACCATTTATTAAACTTTAATAGCACAAGTTTCCCTAGAAACCCTCCTTTGCTTGGAAAATTTCATACTTTTGATCTTTCATGTTAGATGTTAACAATCCTGTTCACGTTACTTATCATTTTCAAATACAAGGGTTACTTGACAAAATATTTAATAATGTCATATTAAATATATAAATTGAAATACTAATAAAATCCAATACAATTAATAAAAAGATATTAATCTTTAACTTTTATTAAAAAATATATATATATAAAAGCCTTTATATATCTTCCCTACCTTACACAGTATTATAGAGGAATGTATTTTGGACTTACCGACAATCCTTTTTGACCGTTAAAAAATTAGAATTTGAATAATTTTCCCTTTCCAATTTCAGCTGAAAAAAATAAAAAAAGAAAAACTTTTAAAGATCTCGGGTTTTTCGGGTCAACACTCATGAGTATGCCGTCTCTTTTCCCTTTTGACCCAAATAAATGATGGGCTTCTTCCCGCGCAGGAAACATCGCAACATGGCCTTTCGAAATTGTTATTACGGGCCAGACTTATCGGCATCATGCCCGTGACCAAAACCCACTAAGCTAACTTGATTTAGACAAGAAGCCCAATAATTGAGGTCTATAAATCTTGCGATCAAAAAAGTAAAATAATTATTTACCAGCAAATGTCAGAGACGGAATAAATATATTTTTCTCAAAAAAGTTCATAGCATTTTAGTTGTTATATTAATAACGACACGAATCATAAAATATATAAAAGTTAAGCGACATTTAAAATATGTGTAGAAAGAATAGAAATTTATAATTTTAATTACTTTATTGAAAAGATTCGAAAAAAAAAGGATTCTGTACATTAACGGCAAAGAATTTTTGTTAATTATTTACGGTAATTGTGACGTGATGATTATTCATTTTTAACTAATAATGCAAATTCTTTTACTTACACAAAAATTATTATGTAATATTTGCATATTTTTATTTTATACAACTAATATTATTTATTTTTAAATGTAGAATTAAAAAAACCCATTAGATTATAATTTAATAATTTAAGTTATTTCAAATAAAAAATTAATAGAATGATATTTATGAAAATAATCGAATATTATGGATAAAGGAATGAAAGAAAAAAGAGCCAAAAAGGCAAAAAGGAGATACACATAATGAATGCTGGTTGAATGGAATTTGATTTTTTATTTTTATTTTTATTTTATATAGATATTTAAATTAAAAATTTATATTTTTATTAATTTATTTATTTTTTAATTTTTATTTAAATTATTTTTTAATTTTTAAAATTAAAAATTAATGGATTCTTATCCTGCAAGATAAATAAAAGAAGGGAAAGGAAAAGGATAAACCAATAATGTCCTTTTTTGCAGTTTGTCAGTTATACTCCTGTAAAAGTTGACCAATACATATGGATTAGATGGGCCTACCGTTCGGCAGTGTGACATAGAACAGTTTGTGGTTTTATCAAAGCTAAACAATTCTGATGTGACTAAAATGACAAGTGTAAAATGTGGTCCCGACATTTAAAAAAAGAAGAAGGGGGAAAATGACTGGCACTCCTAGCAAAGCAAAGGGGATCAGTTGACAATAACAAATTTGTCCCATCTGCAGATGTCCTTTGCCAAACGCAACGGAAAATGCTGTGGATACGTCAGTATCCCCACGCCTTGGGCTACGTCTCAGGCGTGGCCCAAAATAAAATTATTAAAATATAAAATATAAAATTTAAAAAAAATATAAATAATAATAAAAAAAAAATATGGATAAAATCATAAGTATAAAGATATAAAATTAACATTGTCCAAACGCAACCAGAGGAGAAGGTACTATCCATTAAAGCGGAGAAAAAGTTTACATCCACGTTCTAACGCGTGTGTACATATATATATATATATATATATATATACATATATATAATATTATTATTTTTATATTTTTATATTTATAATTTTATTTATAATTATTTATAAAATTTTTATTCATATATTTACTGGATAAGTATTGAACCACATCTCTAATATATATATTTTAAAACATAAAATTATATTTTTTTATATTTATATATATATATATTATATTTTTAAATAAAATAAAATTATAAATAATATATTTAAAATATATTATTTATAATTTTATCTTATTTAAGAGTATAACATATATATATATATATCTATAAATATAATAAAAATAATTTTTAAAGCAGATTAAATTAACTGATTTGTGTATATATTTTTTTATTTTTATTAATTTTTATTTATCTATTTTATATTTAAATTTAATCTATAAATTATACAATTTTTCATTATATTTTTTCTCTACTCATTTCATCTTTCAATGAATAATAAATATTATGATATCATACATTAAAAAATATGTATATTTAACATAGAAATGCTGTGAAGTAAACTAATAATTTAATTAATTTAAATATTTGTAAAGAGTTATGCATTGATGTACTGTTGCAGAATGCAGATCAACATTTTGGATACTCGTCCTTTCCTTGCTATTCATGCGTTGACAAGATCATCTAACGCTCATCAGCTAGCCTTTCTTCAAGCACCATGATAAATTCTGAAATAATAATAATGTAACTCCTTTGTTCTAATCGGCTATAAAAAAATATAATTAGTAAAACATTTTAATCTAAACTTTGTTAATAAAATAAAATGGATTGACTGGCATATTATTGGTTAAAAAAATTTTAATCAGTCTTATCTCATGTAACTTGTTAAAATAAAAAAAAATTTATTTAAAATCTATCAAAAATAATCATAAATAAAAATTTTAATTTTAAAATAATAAAATTATTATATTTTAAATAACAACCATAAATAAAAATTTTAAATATTTTATAAATAATATATTTATAAATTATGTAACTCTTAACTAATAAATTAAGCATATATAATAATTATAAAAATTGAGTTGACTTAATTATTTAATTTTAAATATAGTAATTATTAGTTCAATAATAAATAATAATTAATACCTTGATGATTTAAAATTTTTTTAATTATATTATTTTAGTATAAGTTTTATAATAAAAAAGTAATAAAAAAATTAAAAATTTTTAAATTTTATTAATTTTAGAGTTATAAGCTAAAATCATGTGGGTCGGCTCACTCAGCATCTGCTTAACCCGTAGTCAAAACGAAATGAATTAATTTACTTATATTTAAAGGAGTTATATATATCTTAACTTGTCCCACATGCGAGACAGGATTGGCTTAGCCTGCCAGCTTTACTTTTGTCATATCTCGTGCATATCTGCAAGCCTGATACTCTCTCGAGACGGCTTTGAGTTTGCATGCATGGGATGCACCAGTACTTCTGCAACTTTCTGTCCTGCCCATTTAAACCTCTTCTTCATATGTGAATATGTAAGTTCTGCAAAGGTAATTCCCTGGCGCTTGAAATTAAAGAGAGTCTGCCAGCCATTAAGCCATCATCATATACATGCAGTACGTACTGGAATGCACAGCCATTTTCTCTCCTTACGACTGAGTTGCGACGAATCTGCCTATAAACCTGGACAAGCGGAGGCCGATGATCATTTATCAGCTCATTAGTATACATGTATATACACAGCAAGAAGAAGAGGAAACTAGCTACTACCAATTGTGACTAAGCCATTCATTGTGCCATCTTTATATTCTCATAAATTACATTTTATTAAATATTTGTTAAAAAAATTTAAATTATTAAATTTATTAAATTTTACTAATTGTAATACTCAACAAATTCCATAGTCAAAATGTATAACGTGATGAGTTTGTCTGCCACGATATTAAAGAGACAACTTTACGTCAATTGTGTACCATATATATAGTGAAAGGCAGACATTTCTTATTACCTAACTTTTCTTTAAAGCTAGTTCAAATGATTAGGATGAAATCAATATTTGGATTTTGACCTAATACTTTGCTTAAGTACTAACTCTGTAATAATTAATTTACAACAATCTAATTCATCACTTAAAACGGACACCCACCTCTCCATCCTTCTATAAATTGTGATAGCAATTGAGAGATATGATGGAATATTTTTGTGGACTTATATATATCAATAACTAATTTTAATAAAACTTATATTAATAATAAGATTAATGTGAGACTTAATTTACGGTTCAATTGTGTAATCATTAAATTATGAACTAATTAATTATTATTGACTCTTTTAATTATTGTATCTTGTGCAGATTAACTTATAATGAGCTAGGTTAACCAAGTTTTACTGATACAAAAAAATGTCTCTACTCTTTACCTATTTATACAGTGTTACTGTCTCATTAATGTAACATGCTTGACACATCCTATTTTATATAATAAGTCAAGAGAAGAGCTCAATCTTATGATTAATTGTACCCTTAATCATATTATTGAATTTGTTATTTATATGTTTGTTACTTATGTAGTACTGATGGAGCATAGGGATGCATTCTTGATCGGTTGTAAAGGATTATAAAACTTATTTCTTATATATCTAAACATGTGTGAAAATATAATGTACATACTATAGAGTGATCTATGCACCTTTGGTTAGATCACCTTTGATTATGTATTTTGCATAAATGATTTATTATTTCTTTTATCCTTTAAGATATTGAACACTTCATATGACATTAATTGAAATTATTTTATTTTGTTAAGAAAAATGAGCTGTTGTTGTCTCACATAGTACACATCATATAATTGATATTTAACTCATTTAATATTACTCATATATATATTATGATGACATAATATGTGCATAATATTAACATAAAGTAATTTAATAAGTGGAGGGATGAGTACTCTGTATCAATATTGTACGCATATTATCTAATCATAATTATGCATATAGCATTATTTTTTTCATTGGAAGTGACTTTATATTAGACAAGATTGACAAAGGCGGTTCAATTATCCGATTCTCTCTAGAATTAGATTGACATTAATTGAAATAATTTTATTTTGTTAAGAAAACTGAGTCATTGTCTCACGGAGTATACTCCATGGAGTTAGTGTTTGATTCTATCCGTTGGATGTGACTTTATATTTGATTATTGACAAAGATAATTGAATTATTTCATTTCGTAATTATTTCTTTATTTATCTTGGAATAAAGAAACTGAGTGGCCCCACTTCGTATTGAAAATCTTGTATTATGATAGGGGAGAGCTCCCTATCCGATTTGCATCTTTCATTTTTAATTTTTTCTTATGATTTTGATAAGTTTACTTTAATTTATAGTTAAATATATTATAAATCTTACCTTTTCTTCTAATTTTATATTTTTTTATTGTATCACCTACCTTGAATTTTCAAAAATAAAAAATCCCAATTGCTTCTTATCAAATGTACACTCTATAATATAATTTATAAGTACATAAGGTCTGGTCTCGGGGTTGGTTTACCTAAACTGAAGAAAACTGGGGATGGGCGAATCTTCAAAAGTTGAATGAGTAAAGAAAGTGATCTAAAAGTCTCACAATAGATTCTCTACAGGATTCGCTTTACGGATGCATGTTTTGAATATATATTAAATATAATAAAAATGATATATTTAATATTTGAATTACGTTTATTCTGTAATTTAAAATTTTAAACAAAATAATTATGACTTTTTTACTTTTATATTTTTATGTTTATTTCCCTTTTATATAAATATATTATAAATATAAATTATAAAATAATAATGCTCTAAATATAAATACTTGCATGAGTGGCGCTGCAGAAGCGAAATGGCATTTTTCAAAGTGAGAATGTAGGTTCGATTCTTAGATAAACTCTGTGCAGAAAGTCCGCACCGTTTCCTTTATGATTGAAAATTAGTCTTGCAAGTCATACTCATCCCTAACATGAGTGCGACGTCGACCAATTTCTTTCTAATAAAATATTCGTTTTAAAAAAACAATATATAAAACAGACAGGAGAAGTGAAGCATAATTAACTGAAAAAAAATTCTTAGAAAACCAGAATTTCAAAAATAAGGTGATGAGATGAGGTCGAATAATCTAATCTCGACGGGCAAGGCCTTTTGACCGTCAAATGTATATGGTCCGTTCATTATTTAAGGGAAAAAGGTGCCGAACTGACCCCATGCATCTCTGACATCTATGACTTGCCGCTTTTTTTAGTCGCCGCAATAGACATTTTACATAGTCTCAGGCCACGGGCAGTGACCATTTGCAGTTGCGGTTTTAGCGTAGCAATATTAAATAGTTCAAACCGTCCAAGATTCCCCATGTGGTGGCTAAAAGCCTGTCACAATTTTCCATAATCTGTCATGACTTGGTCGACATTGGACAAAAACATCATACTTCTCTTTTGCCAATACAAAATCGAACGATTGTCGTCACTCTACCAAGTGCTTATTAATTGTTATAAATAAAATTTTAAAATTTATTAAATTAAAATTTAATAAATTTAATATTTACAATTTTTTAAATATTATATTTCATAAAATATAATTTATAAAAATAGCATCATTTCAACAAAAATTTGCTTCATTAATTTCCTTGAAACTTTGGTCTCTTGCGCTGAGGGCTTACGTTAGTTTGGTGGATTCCTTAATGACTCCCTTGTTTCAATATTGGTATAGCCACTCGAAAGCCAAAGGAAGGCTACTATTTTTATGTTTTTTTAGGGGGTTTTGGGGGTGCTGGAAGATTTCTGGTACAGCAGGGCCGTTTTATGAACTGGCGTGGTGACTCTGATGGGGTTGCTGAAGACAACAAGCAAATGAAGGGCCACAATAGCTTTTTGGTTAATGGGAACTATTAAAGATTACACAATCCATGAGAAACAGAAGATAAGCACAGACGTAGATGGCGATGGACCAGTGCTAGTAGTTTTCCTATTAATTGTGAGCTCTACTCTATAGCATTTACTGCAGCATCAGAACCTTGGCGTCATTCTTCAAGTCATGGCGCGCGTCCACAGAAACCAGCCACTGGGGCCAAAGGATAAGGACGAAAGTCTGATGTAAAACTATTGAGGTCTACTAGTGGAGTACTCAGATGAAGTTAAATATGTATATTGTTTCTTAGTAGGTGTATTGGGATACCACCCTTGTTTATTCATTTTTATTACAAAAAAAAAACTCATGTAATATGTGAATGTAGTAAGATTTATACTTCTTATAATTTGTTTTATAAAATTTAATAAATTTAAGATTTAAAGATATAAATAAATATTAATAAAATTTAATTTGAAAGCACCAAAATTGATAGGACAATACCTTTGTTTTGTATAATGTGTCAGTGAATGTAGCATTTTTCCAAATAGAATTAGTAAATTTATGAGAACTTAATGAACTTCTCACGGCAAAAATTGGCAAAAAGATCGGTTAGCAAATTAAGAAAAACACTTGTTTTATTGATGATTTATTGCCTCTGATGTAGGAGCCAATTGCATGCAGGGGTGCCTAGTCGGCATGATTTCAAGTACTATCTGATACAAAGCAATTGGTCAACGTTTGGGACTGATAACCAAAATTTTAGCAAAGATAGACTTTGCTATGTATAATAAATCAATATTTAAAATTAATTAAAAATTTTTGATACGGGTAACAAAGGGGGGAATCGACAACTCAATTAGCATTGAGAGCGTGAAACGCCATGCATGGTGCCTTAGTCAGAGGGATTAATCGCAATTTCAAAAACCCATGATTAGTTGCGACCATCATAAATCTCCAAATGGATGGACTAAAACCCAAAATCACAAAAGTGGGGGGACACTTTGGTTCTATAGCCAGACCAGAAATTGCCACCTTCAATGGTTCAGAGCCTTTGCAAAAACTCCACCCATGCAGCTCACCTATCATCTTAAGCTTCCTAATTAATTCCTAACTATACTTCATTGCCTTTCTCTAAAGCAAATAGCCTTTTTTTGTGTGTAAATTGTCCCTCACCTATCGTTGAATTACATGTGCCACTCAATATTCTGTCCCCTTTGACTTGGCCTCACTTTTCTATTTAAGCATTACTCTTTTTTCTCGCAGACTACCATGCCCCTACCTTTTCCTCTATTTCAAATATCGCTCTTCGGCAAACGCTTCCACTAAAAGAGCTAGCTAGCTTGCCCAGAGATTACACCCTCACCCTCGGCCGTGCCTTTCTTTTTCCCTTTCTTCGTGGGCACACCACGCTCTAAACACACGCAGAAACAGCTAGCACACTCCCAGACACGAACACAACAACAGAAAATGGCCCCCGATGATCAGTTTCAGAAAAACAGCATGCACATAGAAACTCCTGCAGCTTTTGGCGATGGTGTCGACGACGACGGCAGAATCAAAAGAACTGGTATGTAGAGTTTTACAACATTAATATAAACTTGGCTGTGTGTCTGTTTTTTGTTTCTTAGTTTTCTCACGTTTGTTTGTATGAGTTATAATTAAAGGGACATGGGTGACTGCTAGTGCTCATATCATAACTGCTGTGATCGGTTCGGGAGTGCTATCGCTGGCATGGGCAATAGCACAAATGGGTTGGGTGGCAGGGCCTGCGGTTCTCTTTGCCTTCTCCTTCATCACTTACTTCACCTCCACTCTTCTCGCCGACTGCTACCGCTCACCTGACCCTGTCCATGGCAAGCGAAACTACACCTATTCCGAGGTTGTCAGATCTATTTTAGGTACAAGTTTTGATAACTTTGACCTACGATTATGTTGTTTTGATACGTTAAAATTCTTTGTTTTCGGGTCATTAATTTTGTCCATTTACATCGAGTAACTGTTCAACATATACACTCCGCAACTGCGAGAAAACTATATGATGGTAATGGCATGCCTTGTTCCAAGAGAGTTATATCAAGTTACGATGAAAACCATTTCTCAAGAAACATTAATTTCTATCTAAGTACTGTATGAGTGATGAAAGTATTAAAGTAAGACATATTTTGTTTTTGGCACGTAGTAATACAGACAGCAAAACAAACCGCTTCATTTATAAAGAGAAAGGTTCAAGAAACATCTATGCTACAACCACAAAAAAAAAAAGTTGCTCATCGAATTTTTGTCGCCACACAGTGGTGGTATTATATATATTTTTGGTAAAAGTTGCTTCCATTAAATGCCTCAAAACCTATTGCTGGAGTCAATAGATTTTACAGTATAATAAGGGAGGTTTAATAAATTTAATAATTTTAATTTTTAATAAATTTTTTAAATATTGAGAATAGAAAAAAAATATATTTTTATCAATAATATAATATTTTGACACATACAAATAATTTATTCAATTTTTATCTCAAACGCAGTTAAGATTTTAATGGTAAAGCTTCGCATAGATAACTTTAAATGACAGTGATGCTAACTTTCATGTTTTGTTTCACTTCCCGAAGGAATATAATTCGGTGGGGCTATCTTCAAAAAGCTTGAAAGTTTGATGTTTGTTTCTTTTGGTATAGGTGGGAAGAAATTTCAACTGTGTGGATTGGCTCAGTATATAAATCTTGTGGGCGTCAGCATCGGCTACACAATAACTGCTTCAATTAGTATGGTGTGAGTTTCCCAAGAATAATGCATTTGACTCAATTAAATAAGAATATCTAACAATCTTGCAGTATATATTATAACATACTCTCGAACCCTTTTTTCAACGATGATGACCCATCAGGGCGGTGAAGAGGTCCAACTGTTTCCACAAACATGGCCATCAAGACAAGTGCTATGTCTCAAATAACCCTTTCATGATCATCTTTGCGTGCATCCAAATCGTCCTTAGCCAAATCCCAAACTTCCACAAGCTCTGGTTTCTCTCCATCGTTGCAGCCATTATGTCTTTTGCTTATTCTTCCATAGGCCTTGGGCTCTCCATAGCAAAGGTCGCAGGTGAGTGATGAAACCTTTGTTGCTTCTCTATTATTGCTAGGATCTTCTAAAAAGTTACTATGGTCCTGGTTTTGCTTTTTCTTTATTGGAAAGCCACACGTTAAGGTTCTTTTTGTTTGGTCCATACCATGAAGGTGGGGGACATGAACGAACGTCCTTAACTGGGGTGCAAGTTGGGGTAGACGTGACAGGATCAGAAAAAGTTTGGAAAATGTTTCAGGCCATCGGTGACATTGCTTTCGCTTATACTTTTTCTAATGTGCTCATTGAAATACAGGTAAGTCTATTTTTTAAGTCCTTCTCTACTGTGTATGTTTTGCATAACAGGATCATGCATGCCTATATATCCCTATACTTTTAGAGCAAAGTAGCTCCCATTAGTAACACATGAATAAATGATAGTAACATACTGAAATAATTATGACATATGCAAACTAGCTCGGTTTGAATTTGGATTCTTTGTTTTTTTTTTTTTTTTTTTACTTTAGTGGTTTTCTTTTTATTTGTTTTAAAATTTTAATAAGTGAAACTTATTTTTTATTGCACTATTTTTTTTAATTCTATATTTATCTATCTCTAAATTTCCTCTCATTTAAAGTTAGAGGGACTATCTGGTATATCAAAGCTTTTGGGATGGTTGTCATGTGTCTTTTAACACTAAAACCCAACAGTTATAATGCTATATTTTTGACACCCTTTTGTTTGCAACTGCTGAGTCAGATATAGTGCATTGAATCTCAATACTGGCATGCTATAGCCTCCATGTTCCTTAAAATCATTATCGCATGCATCAAGTGCGAACCGTGAGTCATGGTGGATCTTAAGTGTGTGGCCAAGTTGGCGGCTGGGATTGATTTCTTGGGCCTCTTAGTGATTTACAGAGAAATTCACTGTAGATTCGCTAGATCTTTCTTCACTGTCAGGGAAAAAGACTAGCAGAGGACTTATCCCAAAATTGGCCAGACAAAAGGGTTGGCACTCGGCACATGAGAAAAATTTGGCTCAAATGGGTTATGAAGAGACGATTCTACGTGTTAGGTTAGCGAACTAATGCTAGAAACCAAACAGGACACTCCCATCTAAACATGGCCGAATTAGTTCCCTCTGGCGGAGTAGTTGTCATTGTTTGTCCGAGATTCACAGGTTTCGGCCCAATGCAATTTATTTCTCCCCCATCAACACTATATGGAATATATTCTTATAAAAATTAAGTCTTTTTTTTTAATAATGAAAAATTTAGATTCCCTCTACGAGGTATTTCTATACCTTTGTACCAATAAATCATTAATAGTTAGCCTATTCTTATATTTTTATTTTTACACAATTCTTATTTAATAAAATATAAATTATTAACTTATACCTCATTTTATAAGAATAGAATTATGAAAAGAAATTTTTTATTAAATTAATTGAGTCTTAAACTATGAAAGTACTTAATCTAATAATTCTCATACTATATATAAATATTCTTTCTCCACATTTAACATGAGAACAACTTTTATCAACCATGAATCCATCTTTAAAAAGATTCCAAAATTCTATGTCCATCGTAGGGATGTTTGTCGTAATTATACGATACCTGTAGCTATAGTGGATCATTAAGATTCCTTATAGTTCATATGGACCATCAGTTTTTAACGACCATACCTTTTCCCAATGAGACCTTTTCAATGAAAGTGATGAACTGTTACTATAGTGTAGAACAGATACACTTGGACCCATATATCATATACCTTATCTATAGTTGTGTGTTCCTATTAACTTCCAAAACCCAGTGATGAACTGCTACTGTAGAACAGTTACACTTGGAACGATACCTTATCCATAGTTGTGTGCTCCGACTGCTAACCCCTCCAACTCCTTGGTCAATCATGTTTTTTGGGTTAATCTTTACCATCTGCTACCAAAATTCCCTGCCGGATTGTTCCCTCATCTTTTTGTGGTAGGTTGCTACACTTGAATGGCAAGGATTGGTTACCTCCAACAGCTTAGTCACGCTTTCCATTAAATTCTTAGAAGTGGAAACATTCCATGTTCCGTGTGTAGTGAATGCTAAGTGCATGCCCATAAAGGCCATGGCTTTATTATATATTAGTTTCGAGGGGGCAACTCTTGAAAACCTCAACATTCCATCATCATATATACATATATGCATCAGTAAGTTATAGAGTCTCCACCAATCGTCTGTGCCCCACTATTTGCACTCTTTATCATATGTGTATATGTTATATAAAAAAAAAAAAACTTTTGAGTTGGAATAGTTATAATAACCAATGACATATAGCTTTCATTTCAAGCTTACTATAATAAATATTAGCAAAAAAATAATTGAATAAATAAATAAATAATGGGGACCACACAATTGCAGGATACCCTGAAATCAAGCCCTCCAGAGAACAAAGTCATGAAGAGGGCAAGTTTGATTGGCATCATGACTACGACCATGTTCTACGTATTATGTGGGTGCATAGGTTATGCAGCATTTGGAAATGATGCACCAGGAAATTTCCTCACTGGGTTTGGCTTCTACGAGCCCTTCTGGCTGATAGACCTTGCCAATGTCTGCATAGCCGTGCACTTGGTTGCTGCATACCAGGTAAAGTTGTCAAGCCCACTCAACTGTTTTACATATTGATCATCTTTATAACGCTATTTATGTCTAGGGATTATACATGGTCAGGTATTCTGCCAGCCCATTTTTGGGTTCGTGGAGAAGTGGAGTAGCGAAAAATGGTCTGATAGCCAATTTGTAAATGGCGAGCACGCCGTTAACCTTCCATTTTACGGAGCCTATAACGTGAACTTCTTCAGGATTGTGTGGAGGACTGCATATGTTATCGTTACTGCTGTGATAGCAATGATATTTCCATTCTTCAATGACTTCCTGGGATTGATTGGGTCACTGTCCTTCTGGCCACTAACTGTTTACTTCCCGATAGAGATGTACATAAAGCAGTCCAAAATGCAAAGATGTTCCTTCACATGGACGTGGCTAAAGATATTGAGCTGGGTTTGCTTTATCGTTTCTATTATCTCCGCTGCTGGCTCCATTCAAGGCCTGGTCCAACATCTCAAGAAATTCCAGCCCTTCAAAGCTCAGCAATAGTACTTGGTTCCAAGTGCTAAACTGTTTTCTTTTTCGTCACTCTTCTTATAAAAATAAACCAGCAAGTCCATGGATAATGTAATGTTATCAAGTAATTATCATGAGGGGAAAAAAAGAAAAAAAAAGTGTAGTATAGGTTATAAATAATCCTAAGATGGTTAGAAGTAGATGATTTTGCCATCTATGAAATATACAAGATATAAAAACATTCGATTCAGTATAAAGCCCGTATGAAATTGTCTTCCAACAGCACAGTGAGAATTGGGGACAATGTTAGTTGTCATCAAATTCATTATATTCCAAATAAACTTGCTACATACATAATTTATCCTTCAACTAAAGTAATAACATCAGGGACCAAGACAGATATTTCTTGGATGGCTCTCATTTGGCATATATTCGGGCATGAAACACAAGCATATCTGCAATGGCCTTTTCGTGTTCAGGACTGTCGACGTAGAAACTTACGAAGGCTACCATCCATTTAAGTGCAAGAAGTTGTCCCTCACTAACTGGTCATGCAAAATCTGTAAGGGTAAAAGTAAAATGAGGTTACAAGAGAGGAGAGAGAGAAAACTATTGCCATCTCTATCCCTCACTCCTAAGTCACTGAAGACAACCAAATCTTATTATGGCAAGATTATAAAGTAAAGAGAAGAGGGAGTAAAAACAACATAAGATGGCACATAGTCATTAACCGCAAACTGCACATTATGCTTGGAGTCACTCCAACATTGCAAATTACAATTTAGATTATTGTACAAATTATATTAAAAAGCTTAATTTGCAACTTACAATCATCCAAAGTTCCACACACTTCACACATAACATCAACATCAAATACTCAAATGTTTAAACATAAAAATAACAAATAACTTAATACCAAAAGCATAAAAAAATATTTTTACATGGTTAACCTTATCACGGAAAATACAAGAGAATGCAGCAGCTCATGTCATTCAACTTCTACAGTGAGCATAGTAAATGCTAACATTAATTAGATGCCCTATAGTCTATGATTAACTTTATCAAATAAAAAAAAGGATAATTTTTACCTGGTTAACTAACTCCCAGAAATGTCTTGCCCCATGCCCATTTTCATCCCCTCAAAAGGCGGCAAACCAACACGGTTTCAGAGGTCATAAGTTCCAAGTTCATACATGACTTAGAAATCAGTCTTTCAGATAACTTGAAAGACGGATAACCATTTTCAACATAGATTCCATATGGTCCTTGTAAAAGAAAAATTTTGGGCAAAATTCATTAGACTAATCCTTTCTCACAAAATTGAGTTCTTGACCATGACAATTTCAGTCATAAATAGGTTATTAACACAGCAAAAGTTTCCAAGGCTTTATAAAAACTTTTGGATAATGTAACAGCAATTCGCTGGCAAAAGTTAAAAATTCTAGAGAGACAACTGTCCTTCATAACATTCGAAAAAGAAGAAAAAGCGAGTAAAGAAAACTAAAACTAGCAGATAGAGAGCACCATGGACAATATCAGATACAGACGGAGAACGGGAAGGAAGCAGCAACAAGACGCAATGCCAGATGCAGCAAGATACCTAGATCAAAGAAATATCAAGGCCACAGCCATAGAGAAAGTGATAGAGAGCAGCAAGAGAGTGGAGAATGTTGAGTTCAAGATTGGGCTAAAAATGTTCTCTTTTATTGTTGCAATCCACATTGCACAACAGACATCGTGCACCAATATGGATTGCACAATGCAATGCCAAAATGCACAAATGATCATTGCAAAGCGCAATGTGCCATTAAGTGCAATTGATAACTATGAGATGGCAAGAACAGTACTTAATATTGTCACTTGAAAGCTTACTTGATTACCTTCTACCACTAAGTTTCATTAAAAATGTCCAAGTATTATTCTCCGTGTCTATTTTCATTAATAAATAAATATGAATAAATAATTTCAATAAATTAAAAAGGGCCAATAACTGTGGTGGTTGCTGAACTGTGGTAAGCACAGAAGACTAAATGCTCTTCCATTATCAAATCTGTACGTGTGTGTTTGCACCTTTTATATTATGTGGATAGAAAGAGGGAGGAGGAAAGCATGGTTTGGTCACTTAGATTCAATAAGAAAAACATAATTATAACATATTAACTCATGCAAGAAAAGAAGTACAACGCACCAATGTGCTTGTGACTGGAGCTACCAAGAAATGCCAGAAAACTTTGACAGCTTTTCCAACTTAATTTTGGTTTTCTAGAAGCTTTAAAACAGTACTCAATCACTCAACATAAGTTTTCTTTGGGATTGAAAAGGCATACTTCTTGTGAACATAATGAAAATGTACAAAAGGTGGGATGCAATTTTTAACCTTGGAAAAGTTGAACCATAATAACAGTAAGGTAAGATCATGCTCTTGTAGTATATACTTAGCACCTTATGCATTATCCTTCTAGATATTGTAAAACAAAGGACAAAGTGCCAAGCTTAACAAATCAGCCCAACTAAAGCAGCCACATAAAAAAATTACCCAAATAGAGAGATCAATTAGACTCCCTTTCGCTCATGACAAAGGCCTGAATAAGACTCTGTGCAGCATGAGTTTGCTCTGGGGTTCCAGATATTATAATTGTAGTTTCCACTGCTCCAGGCTTTGGCTCAGTAATAGTGATTTTTGCATCAGAGATCTGGAAACATAGATTATATTGTAAATGTCAAAATCATCAAGAATTGTTGTAGCATCAAGAATCAATTTCTAGCCACCATCCAACAATCAGTTGCTTGAATAGAAGAATAAAGAGTAGTAGAAGGTAACTGGTAATTTTTCATATTTTTTTGGTCCTATGGGGTGTGTGGCCTGTGGGGAAGGGGGGGAGGCGGGGTTTCTTTTAAACGAAGACTGATACCAATGCTAACCTTAACTCACATCAAATCAGTCACAAAAGTAGGAAAATATAAGATGTCTCGTGTATGTGTGCTATGAAACGGCTGCATGCATGAAAAGATTTTGGAACAGGTGTGAATGTGTGTGTGGTATCAATAAGGTAAACTAAGGACAGCAGGAAAATTATCTGGAAGTAACAGCTACATTGACACTCCAAATTAATATTAAAAATTGCCGGATGCAGTATCATGCCATGGGAATTTTATTACATTATCCAAAAAATAAGCAAATTATGAGATCAAAAACATTTACCTGGTGTATTTGTTTCAAGCATTCACCATCTTCCCCATATATCACAGGCACTAGAGTACGAGGAACAACTACTTCAACAGTGGTGCTTGTGATAATTGGTTGTTGGCTCCCCCTACATGGATAAACTAACAATTATTATAAAAAAATAATAATCAGACAAGTATTTGAAAATTAAAAATGACACAAAAAATATTGACAATGATGGACACACCCTGCAAATCCTGGAATTCTTCTCGGATGCCTGCCTGCAAAATCTGGCATACCCATGGGCCCACCACCTTCAAGTAGGCCCTAGAAGCCAGATATGAAAAATGATTAAATTAAGCAAGTAGGTAGCCATATCATAGTGTGGCAAAGTGGCTTATTCAAATATAATGTCTCTTCTTAACTAAAGTACAAATGCTACTACACCTGAAATTCTACAGATGGGAGAACCAGACTAGACTGGGTGGTTTAACCTAATATTGAGTCATCTATTTGCCCAGAGTCTGGTTCAGTCTTCTTCTACTAACAATTAACCCAGCAAAGTTCCCTCACAATCCACAATTAACCAGCAAGAAGACCCAAATCCAATCAAACCAGGTGAAAGACATGCCTCTCTTACCACTATTAGTATTTTTCAATTTCCAGAAAACCATTTAAACACTCTGCCCCACATTTAGACAGAAGATAGCCCATATGGCATGCAGATATGCTGCCAATGCAGTAAATAAGCCAAAATTAACACAATAAAGCCAGCAATTATCCAATACCTGAGGACCCCAAGACTTTCTTTCAGACATGTGGCGAGGAACACCGGGTCTATGTATATTATGCATATATGGTGGACGATCATCATGTGGAAAACCAACATGTGGAGGCGGAGGACCAACAGAATCAAACTTGTTATATGGTGGACCTAAATCAGAATACATTCCAGGAGGTGAAAGTTCCCTCCTTCCCAAGAAGGGTGGGAAGGGAGGAAGGTGATCTAGAAATGCAGAATTTGAAGGGTAATTGATAGACGGATATGCATCACGAAAGAAATGATGTCGTAATCTAGTAGTTATTTGCAAAATAGCATCTTGCACTGCCTCAAATTCTCCACTTATCTGTCAGAAAAGATACAGCATAAGCAACAAGCATGTCAAACATGACCTAACTCTGAAAGAGCCAATTGGCAAATCCATATCATATAATTGCAATTATCAGTAGTGAGCAACTCCAACTGCCCATTTTAAAACTTACAAGACATGACAAAATAACAATTCCAATTTTAAGTAATTTAGAGATTATGGTTATTTAATCACATTGCTCAAATTTTGGGTCCCACTGAAAAACTGAGGGGCATTCTGCCTGATATAGCCAAATTATAGGGGTGGCTAGTTTAATTCAATCTAAATGACTTTTAAAATATCAGCTTGTTCAGGTATATAATACACCAAATAAGATAAGATCGCAGATTTTATGTTTAGTAACATAAATCTCAGTAAAAACAACACACCTGAACTATTTCTTCATCTTCTGAAGCACACTTTGGAACTTGATCTTTTCCTAATATACGAATATGAGCCCCTGATAACTTCCTCATTTCAGATATGATGGAACCACCCTTGCCAAGGAGACAACCTATTTGATTAGAAGAAACAAGAATCCTGGCTAACATACTATGTTCTTTAGCATCAGGTATAGCCCTGACAATTCTAGTTTGCACACGAAGTACTGCATCTTGCACAGGAGATATTCTATCTTCTGGGTGCTGCAATCATTAATTTCTTTTAGTGAAACAAGAAATTTTGCTTTATACCAATAACTCTAGTGATAAAAGGGAGACATGAACCATACCGCCGGACCAGATATGACAACAATGCGGTCCTCTGAATCAGAATCGCCTTCTATAACCTTGATTTCACTTGCAGTCTCCTGCTGAACAGTCTTTATGATTGCTCCACCTTTACCAATGATACTGCCAACCCTCTCAGCATGACACACCAAACGAAAAGTTAACATTTCCTGTGAATGCCTCATTCGGCCATGTATGGCACCTTCGTGGAATCTGGGTTTGGGCATCAGAAGAGGAGCAGCAGAATGAAAATCAGAAATATCGCGAGATCCAGCGGCATTAGCTGCTCCCTGAGATGCAAAGGAGCGATTGGGAGGTTGAAACTGACCAAATGAATGAGCTGATGGACCAGTAGGATTGGCAAAGAGAGATTCATGATCTCGAGGTCGAATCTCCAAAAGCTGTTGAGAAACAGATTGAAGAGCTTTCCTTACAACTTCGACTCCCCCCGTGATCTGCAGTGTAGCATGCATAAGGAAAATTATGATTAAGCAATGACACACAAGACTTAAAATGAGTAGCGTGCACCAAGAGAGCAGTTATCAACCCCTATCTTTGTGACTTCCACCTCCTATGCAACTAAAACCACCCAATACACATACATGTAAAGCACAACATTTTTAGTAGTCAAGATACTACAGTTAATCATATGATACTCAACCAAGCATACATTTCAGCCAGATGGAAGCGACCTCATTTCAAACTAGTAACAGAAGTTCAATGGAATGACATGCAGTTTTCCCTTTTTAATTTAGCCTGTAGTATAACAAGGTAGCTATGCATGGATTCCCCCATCTTTCATTAACATAAAATACCTTTTAACAACCAACTAGATGATACAAAACAATTGATAAGAACTTGGTCTGACTGGTTTATTATATTTGTACTATGAAACAACAAATGAGAACAAGTGAGATGGTTAGAGAATCTAAATACTAAATAGTAATACGAACTAGATGTTGATCTCATCATTAATCCATCAGAGCTTGAACAAGTTTAACCCCTTAGAAGTGCTCCCTTTGCATACTTCTCCCACCATAGTTTGTTAGTTATAGAATGTAGTTTGTTGGTTATAAATGCAGACATGCAAAAGATTCTGACAGAAAATGTATACATCATTTTCAAAGTATTTGAGGATACAATATTAATGTTTGAGGAGAAAGCACAGGGCAGATAGTGGAGGTCTTCTCTCAAGAAAATTTTGGTAATGTCCAAGTAACCTTGGAGAAAATGAACATAATTTAAAGCCTTACCCGCAAGAGTTTAAGATCCTGTATTAGCACTTTTTCCCTATTCATATATTGATTTTCATATAGAGATGCATAGAGTTGAATTTCTCCGACAAATTTAGCTAAATAAAACCATAGTTGGCAGGAATAAGGTACAGGTAAAGGGGTAATGTACCACTCAGTTATAGGAGTGGTGCCTAGAAAGCTCTCTTGTCTGCTATTTCAGGATGTAGTATGCCATGAGAATTGAATTGGGCCACTCCAAAGTATGTCAATAGAGAGTAATATACTGATAACTGAAAGAAACTCCAAAAGTAACTCAACAGATGCTTAATAAGATTAACACAATATCTACCTCCCTGATTTGAATCGTTTCCGCATATGCTGAGTCTAATTTAATATCTTTCCATCCAAATTCCATAAGTTTGATTTCTTCTTTGAGAGTAATTGGTTTCATCAATAAGTTTAAGAGTAATTGGTTTTATCAATAAGCTTACTTTTCAATCATTTTTCTAAATGCATCTATTTTTTTCTTCAACAGTATAAACTTCCCTAATTGAGGATAGTGACTCAGGCTTCTTTCTTTTCTTTTCCTCTTCTTTCTCCTTCTATTTCTCTGTCTAATAAGGTTGACACACCTAATAAGATTTTTTGGCGATCTGGATTGCTCGCAACCACAATGTGGGATGTGTGACCCAAATCATGGTTTGAACAGTGGTACAGCAATCCCAGTTTCCATGGATAAAACAAAATGGAATCCTGGATAGAAGATGATAACAAAAATACCCACTAGAACAGAGTATAGATTTTCAACATAATTTGGAAGGGCCTTTTTATAAGTCAGGCTACTCATTCTGATCCTTTTCCTCCCATACAAATTATTTCTTCTTTGCCCACCATCCACATGTCTTGCTTCTTTTCATCCCCTCCCACCTCAAGGTCCCTTTGTGTCATGGGGTTTCAACTCTTGGATTCTTATGATGGCAAATTGTTAGCATTTCCTTCATTACTTGGCCACTTTGATTCTTTCCATTACTCTAGCTTTATAAAGATAGAGTTTACACCTTGAACCTCTCCAAATCCTTCAGAGGCAAATATTTTTCCAGTATTGATACAGACCCCTTCAAAGCAAAACCTTGGCCTTACCTCCTCCTTCTAGAATATTAAAGCTCCTTCTAAAGCCAAGGCTTTCATTTGGAATAAGGTACCAAATTGAATTAATACTGATGATCTTTTACAGATGTACAGTTGTTTGGACCACATAAAGTTTTGTCCCCTAATGTTTATGTCAAGCATTCTCAAACTTTGGCAAGTATAGCATTAATTCCTTCATGGTGAGGTTTCTTGGCTAGCTTGGAGTAAGCTCTCTCACATCTGCAAGGAACAATGAGTTTGCCTTGCCTCTTCGAAAGCATGTCCTTACAGTTCACCTTAGGGCCTCAAGTGGCAAAAGGTGCGCTCAGCTTTGTGGGAGTGCACCTTCAGCTGTAGTGTGGTGTATTTGGCTAGAGCAGACTACAACAGCTTTCCAGTTATTATATACCCACTCATCCTATTTGGCATAGGATTGATTTCCTGATGTGGGTTTCTGCTAACGATTGTGATAAGGGAGGCTTTCTCTAATTTACACAGGGATTGGCGGGCTCCATTGAGCTGATAAACTCTATCTATCTCTTACATGTAATGTAATGTTTGTTCTAAGAGGATTCCTCGTCCTTCATATTATATCTCTACTTCTGTTGATTCTTTCTCACTAACATACATACATACATTTAATAAAATAAATAACTAAATAATAAGAAGTTAAAGAATTGATTAAGTCAGATAATAAAATGATGCGTTTAAAAGTAACTTGATGTCTATTAACCAACAAGTGTATAAAATTTCGTACTTATCTTAGTGTTCAAATAGAGTTAGGCTAACTGCAAATAAAGATGATTCCCTGTTCCTCTCTCTTCTTCTATAAAATATCTCCATCTCTCTAAGGTCTATTCTCATCAGGTTGGTTCTGATTATAAGAACATAGATGATTGCAGACTATTTGTTCTAGTTTAGGCCTTGTATTCTAGCACTAGAATTTCTTTGAAGTCATCTGCAACACAGTGGGGTAATTATCTCTCTCTGTATATCACTGCTGCTACATCGTAGTATAAAGTTAAATGTCTTAACAAGCTCAAAAAGTGAAACTGGTTAAAGTATAACATTTGTATAAGCAGATGAATCACTGTCCTGTGGCAACTTTGATGACTGTGATTAGCAAATAATAGTGATGTCATGCAATGTTAGATTAGCCACCAAAATTTACCTGAACTAGCTCATCAGTAGCCGATGCACACAGGGGAAGTTTGTCCCTAGGAAGAATCCGAATCTGTGCTCCACTGTCAGCCGACATTTGCTTAATGACACTGCCACCCTTTCCCAGAAGGCAGCCAACTTGACTAGAAATGACAAGTAGCCTCAAAATAAAGGAAGAAGACTTATTATTTTGTTCATCACCTTCAGTTGTGTCCTCTTCTCCTTCAACCATCCTCTCAAACACAAGAAATAAAGCCTTATGAATGGATGAAGCTCCCTTCTCACATTTTGAATCTTTGTTAGGAACAGAATCTTGATCGTCATCATTATCACCATGATCTGTTGTCTCATCATTGTTCCTGTTGTTCTCTGTCTCTTCATCACAAACCTCCTTGCTCTGCTTGGTATCTTCTTCATTCTCTTTATCACTAATAATAATAACTCTTTCATCACATCCAGGTATGGTATCCTCAACTTTAACCCTCACACCAGTTTCCTGACGAATTTGTGATATAATGGTGCCCCCTTTACCAATAACACTGCCAATTTTAGAAGCAGGACAAAGTAAACGGAAGGCAACATTCCCAGGAGAAACTGTTGAGGGTTGACTTGGTGAATGAATGCCTGCTGATTTTTGCAACTTCCCTTTCCCATTTGGCTCCACGAGGCTCCTATCATTTGGCCTCTTAGAAGGCGTCAGCGGGACTGACATGACTATCAAATAATGGCACACCTATTTAATAGCAGTTTAATATTATTAATCATCTCCAGAAACCAAATTATTGCAAAATTCTAAACTCTTCAGTTTGGAGCACATATATAGCAAAAACAAGAGAATCAACAAAAATCAATTCATTGAGGATATCAAAAACATAATTTTATTGCTATAACAGCTTATGCTATACAAAAAACACGCAGCGACTGCACTTCACTCCAGTAGGTAATCCGAGTAGTTTGTCAACCTCATTAAAAAAATTGTTTAACCTCATGACAGGATAGGCTATAGAAATTAACTCTGCTATCTTTTCTTCCCATATAAAAATGCTTCTTTTCATTGCCCATTCCCTTCTCATTCGACTATTTGACAAGACCATGGAAAGAGCTTCAAGCCCACATAATATTTAGAATAACATCCACATGTTCAGTCAAGACGGTTGTTTTAGGCTTAGCAGCGCACTGAAGTCCAGCATAATTACCTAAAACAATATCTAAGTGACTGTTAGGTTCATTATAATTCTTCTGACCAGTAACCGGGACTTTAATCCCATTTGAGAAACAGCGAGGGGCACAGTTTAGAATATAAAATTGAATTGTCGATGGCAATAACGCATTGACAACAGGGAGGAAAAAAATAGAAAACTTGAAAAAGAGGGAAACTAAGTAAGCTGAGGGAAGATATCTATAATATATACAGGAAGGCTAAACTATCAAATTTTCAAACTTTCAGAGTGTTTCAGCGTTGGAGATAACAATGAAACAGGAAAATTCCCAGTCTTTGGTCCATTTAGATACTGTGAGGTTAGCTTTAAATGCTATATAAATTAAAAAATTGAAAAAGATCGAGAAGAAGAAAAAGGAGATACAGAGTCAAGATCTGCTCACAATTCTATGGTTCAGGAGGCGGAGCTGATTGGCGAATGGGAGGAGAATGAGAGAGAGGAATCAAAGACCACCCTGAAGGAAGGCCCTGGCACCCTGAACGACCCGCGTCGACGATGGAGGGGAGAGAGCAACGGAAATCGGAAGTCGATAATTTTCCAGTGAGCCAGTTACGTTAGTACGTATGGCCCAGTTTACCAGCCCAGCCCTTAAGGCTTAAGCCTTCGTAATTCAATACTGACGAGTGAGGAGCCATTTTCTTTTTCTGGGTAATTAGAGTCAAGCCAATTTTGAGGTTCTGTTATTTTTTTTTTTTTTGAAATATCTTTTATTTAATAAATAAAAATTAGTTATTTTAAGGTATTGAAGGCAACCTCTGACAAGTGATTTTTTTATATATAATATTTAAATTAAATTTAAGATAATTTACTTAAAGCATTTAAACCTCTATTTAAAGTATTTTAAGTATCCTCTGCTGATTTATTATAAGAGTTTTGAATTTTTATTATTTCCAAATGTTAGATTTTAGTTTTTTAAAATTAGATTAAAGTAAATTAATTCAAGTTTTATATAATTTAATAAATTTTATTAAAATTATGTTTATGGCTATAGATATTCATATTTATTTGATATATATAAATAAAAATAAGCAAAACATTTTCGAATTAAAATATCCTTTTCAAAAGTCTTGTCTATTAAAACACTCTTTTGTTATACATGTATATTATATTAAAAATTAAATATTTTTAATAATAAATTTAAAATTATTATCTTTATCCTTATTATAGATTACATGTCTTATTAAAAAATAAATTCAGATTTTACACATTTCTTAATATTTAATTTTTTAAATTCACATGCAATGCATATATGTTAAGTCTATTTATGTATTAATATATTAAATTAAGTTTTATTATTTCATAAATATTTTTATAATAAAAACATACAAAATTATAACAATATATTATTTATGTTATTGAAAAACATTTGTTTGTGAATTTTACAAGTGGAATACTAAAATTTTTAAGATTGATTATTTTAATAAACGAGCATATAACAAATTTTAAACTTATTTTTTAATATACAAATAAGTTTAAATTAAACTTTAAACAAATTAAGCCCACATAATATATGAGTAGCTCATTTTATTTACATCGCTAATAATGCGTGAGACTTCAACTTATATCAAATTTTAATAATAATTTTTATATAAAACAAATGAAATTTATTGTAGGAGACATAAATAATATTACTTCTAGTTTTTTCACCTAGAAAGAACCAACTACTTTTTTCTATAAAGCCGAAGGCAACTAGAAGATTTTTTTTTTTTTTTTAAATAAACGATCAAAGGAAATAATGTTAGGAAAAGAAACAATGAAATAAAGACAATATATCACAGATTGGCCTTTGACACAGTGAATTTGATTCCGTTGTTGTCGGGATTTATAATGTTAGTGACCTTGGCTATATTTTGTAAATGAGTTAGGGTGTTTATGGTTATTTTTTTAAAGAGTAATTTAGTTTTTTAATTTTTAAGATAATTTAATCATTTATAATTATAATTTAAAATAATTTAATAATTTATAATTATAATTAGAGATAATATATTTTTTTATAAATATAATTAAGTAATATAATTTTTTTATAAATATAATTTGAATAATTTAATTTTTTATTCAACAAATTTTTCTTTATAAAATGGCATGGTTAATATAATCTAAATTTTATTTTTACTTTAACATTTTTAACACCCTTAATTCGGTGTGAGTTATATGCTTTTTTGTCATGTCACAAACCTTAATTTTATACATATTAATGATTTTTTTAATCAAAAGATAAATTAACATAATAAACACATCATATTACAATTAAAAAAATAAATTTTAAGTCATCATTAATGAGTTATGTCATATCTTAAAAAAAAATTTTATATATAAGAAATTAAATTATCTCAATTATAATTATAAATAAATTAAAGTTGAAAGATTAAATTATTCTTTTAAAAAATTTAAAAATACCTTTACTTTAGATTAACGAGCAATCTATAATCACACAATTTATTATTATTTTCCTTTTTATTTGTCTCAAATTTCTATTTGTCTATCTCTTAAATTACAATGTATTAATGGAATGGAGACCCAAAAAGAATCCTAACCTACGCTCAAACATACTAAAATTTACCAATAATAACGGACGAAATAGTTGTTCACACTCTAAAAATCAAATGTTATTCATAATTTATCCTACATATAAAAATCATGTAAATAATTAATATTTGTTTTGCTTATATACCACGTTAAAAGTTTTATTTATCATAATTTATCCTACATATAAAAATCATGTAAATAATTAATATTTAACAAATACTTTTTTGGTTAAATGTTAAAATTTTATTTTATTAAACTATTATTTAACTAAGTTTAATTCAAGTAATGTATATAAAAAATATTTTATTAAAAAAATAAAATCTATTTTAATGATATCTATATCTCAAAAAAAATTAATTTATGATTTCTAACTAAAAATGTTCTTAAGTTCACAAAAAAAAATTATTTCCACACATATCATAAATTTATTTCCATAACCAATTAGAAATTAAAACTCTCTCTTTATGCTATTGTTGCTCTAGCGGCATGCACGCTTGTAGGTTCGAACTCGATGGATGCATTTCCTGTTCTCTTTTCCCTTATATAAGGCTATAGCTTCCTTGTATCACAAAAAAATACTCTCTTTTTATTAATTTTTACAATTTACAATATGTACTCCTTTGATTAGGCATTTAATATATATTAATAATCGCATTTAAATAATACTTGACCTGCTTATAATCAATTTTTAAAGTCTAGACAATATTTAAAGTTAATAATATATACTCAATAAAAAATATATATATAAAAACATTCATTTGCTTAAGATATTTTTTAAAATTCCATAACACCATTTTCAAAAGCGTTTTTTGGGAAATGACTATTTTATTAATAAAGTTTATAATATTTTAAGATTTCAATAAATTTCATTATTAAATTAAACTTTGCTTTTAACTATTTTTTAGTTTATTTAATATATTTATTTTATCTTAAAATTTATAATTACAAAATGACTATTTAATTTATTTGATTATTTAATTAACTTTTCTTAAAACTCTAAATTCATAAAAGAGTTATTAATTCATTAAATGATTATTTAAATAAAGCAATGTTACATACATACAAAAAATGCATTAAAGTTTATTAACTATACCTAAGTGGATCCAAATCTCTTAACTTTCTTAAAAAAGTTAAATTATGCAATGAAAAATAAATAAATAATAATTAAAAAAAATTAAAAAAAACTCACACATTAAATTAGAGAAATAAAAAAATAAAGTCATAAATTCTTATCCATACCAAACCATTTTTATTTATCAAACTTTTACTATATTTGACTTACCCATTAGTAAATACAATTTAATGCACTTTCTGTAGGCAACGTTGCTTATTCAATAAAATAATTAAAAGAAGAATTTAGTTTTGGAGTTTAAAGCAATGTATGCATAAATAATGCATTAAAATATAATAATTATGCCTGACTCATTTATATTTTTTAAATTTTTTCAATACTTGACCTCAACTACTTTTAGTAAATATAATTTAATGCATTGGGCAAGATTATTTATTCAAATAAAATAATTAATAAAAGATTTAAGATTTACAATTTAAAACTTTAAAGTAATATTATATGTATAAATAATTCATTAAAGTTTATTAAAGTGCATTAACTATGTTTGACCCATTTTTTTAAAGCTTTTACAATACATTACCTCACTTATCATAATAATAAATATACTTTAATACATTCTTTATATAAACTATTACTTATTGTTGATATATGACAGCAAGATTATATTTAAAGTTTTATTTAAATGAATAAATTATTATTCAACTATAAAAAATAAAATATAAAATGTGACAAAGATAACATTCTATGAACTTGCTAAAAATATTCAAACTTATTCAATAAATTTTTAACATTAAAATTAAAGAAAACTTTTAAATAATTCTCTAAATAAATAAGTAATATTAATATATTCGTTTGCTATTATCAGACATTCAATAACTCTATTTATTTTTTTATCTCTTATTTCATGTAAATGACGTGTTGTATAGAGGATAAGGACATAGTTGCTTGTACAGTATTCTCATCCAAGTCGGTTTCAACTATTTTACATTACATGTTTTCGGGTTCTACATAACGCTATTATAAAGTCAAATCGATATTTAAGTAGGAAGGCAGTTTCTTGTGCTTTTACTTCAAGAGAAAAGAATTCACGTAATCCCTTCATTTAATGGTGTGGATCCTTTAATTTATTAAATTTTATAATATTTTATAAATTTAGTAATATTAAGTTTAATTTATAAAATTTAAGAAAATTAATAATTTAAATTTTATATTATTAAATAAAAATAAAATTGTGAGAAATTATTTCCTTTTTTATATTTTCTTTGGGCCGAAGAAAACATAAATTGTGTAGGCCCGGGTTCTAAGTAGCATTATTTAAGGCCACTTCAGACGTGACCAAGTCATGATAGCAATTGTCGCCGTTTGTAAGCCTTAACGTTCAGTTTTACAGACTCCCACACGCAGACAAAAACTAACCCCAACCAAGTTACGTAAGTAACCCTCGTTGATACGCAAAATTACAGTTGTCATTGCCTGGGCAACTGTAACGTCCTCCGGTTCATTCAGTTATTTGCACTTTCCCGGGTTGAGAACAAAGACGCCCCTATAAAAAAACTGCGCGAACGTTAACTCTCTGATTCTGCTCGTTGTTTTGGGAAGTTGATACAGCTGATTTCACTTTCAAGACAACTAAGAATCCGCGCCCTGTCACGGCTTCGATGAACCAGAAGAAAATGGTGGAGTCGAATTCCGTCAGGGTGCCGCAAATTGCTTCTTCATCTTCGGCGTCACCTCCTAAGTCAGGCCCAAAGGCATGCTGCACCGCCGATTGTAGTTCGGATCAGTTATTGATCCAGAATCAACGTAACTTTCAGCTAAGTGCTGCTCCGGCACGGCTGATGTTTTTCCAGGGAGGGTTCTGGGTGAATTTCCAGAACGAGGTGTTGGAATCTGTGCGGCCCGGCTTTTCAGAGGGAAAGCCTATGATGGAGGTGGTTATTGAAGGAAATAAGTGTGCCTTTGACTTCATGCGGATGGTGCAGATTGATTTTGGGTCTGGGAGTCAGAGATCCATCGCTTGGATCGATGAAAAGGGTAAGCCTTTCTTTCCCAAGTTCTTTATCGACGAGGATTTTGTGGATGGAGTGGAGACTTCAGTGAATCCAAAAATCGACGTTGAAGTTCGGGTTGTAGAGCATGCTGGCAAGCGAAAGGGCGAGAATCTAGATATTGTTGGGAAAGACGTTGAGGTGAGTTCATTGTTTAAAAATAACAAGCAAGATGATGAAGTGGTTGTTTCCAAACGGCTGAGGTCGGCTTCGGTGGATTTGGAAGCGAAGTGGCCCAATGTGAAATTGCTGAGTGAGAAGGATAAACCATATTCAATTGTAAGCAACGCATTTCTGCATGGGATGACCAAGACTGATCGTGGAGCAACCATTACTGGAATTCATCAATTTGTGCTCTCAGGGCCACTTGAAAATGCTCGTCGCGAAGTGTTCGCAAGGCAGACCGAAATTACTAAAGCTGCTCGAGGTGTGTCCAATACAGTCCATGCTTGGTATGCAGCATCGCCAGAGGCGGTGGCAACCATTTTAACTCATGGTTTTGGAGTGCCTAGCAAGGTTCCTGAGTTTCCAGTTTATGGAGTTGGCGTTCATTTGTCTCCTGTAGGCTTACCCCAACTGAGGTAATTATTTGATTTATTTAAGGTAATCTTATGTGATTGATACAATGCCAGTTTGATGTTGTAACGAAATGATTGAATTGTGTTGTAGTGATATGCTGTCAGACGTGGATGATAACGGTGAGAAGCACATGATACTTTGCCGTGTTATACTGGGAAATGTCGAAAGAATCGAGGCATTTTCTCAGCAGAGCCGCCCTTCCAGTGCGGATTTTGATACCGGTGCTGATGATCCTAAAAATCCTAAGTGGTATGTGGTGTGGAACACCAGCATGAATAGGCATATAATTCCTGAGTGTGTCGTGAGCTACAAAGCCTCTTCTCGTATGCCATCGGCAGGTAACGATGGCTTTCTTCCCTTCCCTCGCTCCCCATTTGCATATAATTTATCTGAAACTGCCCTTTAATTTCATTTTTCAGTTCAAGCGGGGGCATCTGATTATAGAAAACACTCACTTTCAAAATTCATTTCGATAAGCAAGAATCGTCTTCCTTCCTCCAAACTCCAGTAAGCTTTTACCCTGTATGGTACTTACAAGGTAAGTTGCTTATTACTTTTGTCCAATGGTCATTGATCATGCTTACAACTTGGAAGCAATTAACATGATTCTTTTGTATTCTCTAGGGCATGTTTTAGGCTGGAAAGATGGTTAAAGGTATTTTCTTTAATCAGTTGCGGGCAATTGTTGGTGATCAAGTCCTATGTCGGTTCTTCAGGAGATTCAAAGTTCAGGATGAGGTTCTTCCAAGATTTTGTTTCGTTTGGAAGCCCATTAGAAACATGTTTTTCTTGGCCCATAAAACCAGTAGAACACATGCGATGTTAGTTTACTCCTAGGATAAGCAAAGAAAGGGTGATGTTAGCTCACTAATGAGACTGAACAATAGCAACTCAACCATTCAAAAAAAACATATTCAAAGCAGTTTTTCCTCCCTCAAAAAGTAATGTTTTCTCTCATTAGATATGTAGCAACTATGCTGTATGTTCAGTTGGAATTGTGTAGTGTTAATCCCTTTTTCTTGCTCATTTTGAGTAAGTCTCATCTTATATTTTTCTTACCCATTGACAAACCTGATAAAAAATCAGTTATCTTTAACAACGTAGTTGGGTAAACTTACCTGGGTGATGCTATCTCTCATGAAAAGTTTTATGGGAGATCAAAGCTTGTAGTAGCGAAAACAGAGGGCGAATAAGAATTGGAAGGAAGAAAAGAATAAGTATGTTCTTGCATGTTGCACTTGATTACTTGTGACTAAAAATGCTATGTTGAAGCTCAATGAAAAGATGTTAATAATTTATTGAACAGGATTTTCCCCCCTAATCAGTATTGTGTGTGGGCGTCCGTGTATGCATGTGATTTCACGATGCTACTTTTGTGTTGACAATCTATGGGTAATATTAATTACATATGGAGAAGAAAATAAATTAAAGATTTGGGTTATGCTTGTTCTATTGGTTGTATATGGCAAGTATCTAACTCTTCATAAATCATAACCAGTTGAATTTTTAACTGGTTCCGTCAGCAATTGCCTTCTGGTTTGGCGTGTTAATGTTAAGGGACCAATGGTCTGAGAACAAATGTTCTGTAATTCTTCTTACTGAAACTTTGTGCAAGAAAAATAAGGAATAAGAAATGTTTCAATAGTGGGTTTCTCCAGCACACCTTTAATGACATTTGTTTTTAAAGAAAAGCTAAGGGTTAAGAAACATATATGTTTTATAAGTAAGTCGTACTTATTTCAATATTTTAAAGGGTATGTGAGGAGTAAAATCAGAGTATTAGGAGTCTAGGACTATGTAAATGGGTACTTAGTTTTTTCATGTAAAATTGAAAACAGTGATCTCACATCCTGATATATCTTAAGTATCTAGTGTCTTGAAACCATATGAAGTAGTTTCTTTCCTCGATATCCTATACTTTCGGATAGTGATTCAGTTAAAGGAACAGCTGTGAACATGTTTCATCTTTATATCTACCTGCCTTTCATCTACACTCGTATTTCATGATTTGTGTACGTTACAAGAAGTCAATGTACCTATATTATGAATGGCAAGCATCTAACTCTTCATAAATCATAACCACTTGAATTTTTAATTGTTTTTTTTTGGTAGATTGAATTTTTAATTGGTTCCGTCTGCAATTGCCTTCTGGTTTGGCCTATTAACGTCAAGAGGCCAATGGTTTGAGAACGGATGTTCTGTAATTCTTCTTACATGAAAATGTTTAGAAGAAAAATTAGGAAAATGAAATGTTTCAATAGTGGGTTTCTCCAGCGCACCTTTAATGACATTAGTTTTTAAAGAAAAGCTAAGGGTCAAGAAGCATATAAGTTTGATAAGTAATTCGTACATGTTTCTATATTTTATAAGTTATGTGCGGAGTGAAATCAGAGTACAAGGAGTCTAGGACTATGTAAATGGGTGCTTAGGGTTATATGTAAAATTGAAAACATTCATCTCACATCTTGATAAATCTTAAGTATCTAGTGTCATGAAACCATATGCAGTAGTTTCTTTCCTAGGTATCCTATACTTTCAGATAGTGATTCAGAAGGTGATGTTAAAGGAAGAGCTGTGAACATGTTTCATCTTTATATCTTCTTGCTTTTCATCTACACTCGGACCTCATGATTTGTGTATGTTGCAAGAAGTTGATGTACTTATGTATATGTTACGAATGGCGAGCATCTAACTCTTCATAAATCATAACCACTTGACTTTTTAATTGATTCCTTCTGCAATTGCCTTCTGGTTTGGCCTGTTGATCTTAAGATGCTAATGGTTTGAGAACAGATGTTCTGTATTTCTTCTTACATGAAACTTCTCAGAAGAAAAATAAGGAAAATGAAATGTTTCAATAGTGGGTTTCTCCAGCACACCTTTAATGACATTAGTTTTTAAAGAAAAGGTATGGGTTAAGAAACATTCATGTTTTATAAGTAAGTCGTACTTATTTCTATATTTTATAAGGTAAGTGAGGAGTGAAATCAGAGTACTGGAGTCTAGGACTACGTAAATGGGTACTTAAGTTTTCATGTAATGATGTAAAATTGATAAATCTTAAGTATCTAGTGTCTTGAAACCATATGCAATAGTTTCTTTCCTAGATATCCTATACTTTCAGATAGTGATTCAGAAGGTGATGTGAACATGTTTCATCTTTATATTTACCTGCCTTTTGTCTACACTCGTACCTCATGATTTGTGTATGTTGCAAGAAGTTGATGTACTTATGAATGGATAGCCAATTAATGAATTTTAAAATATCAAGATGGTACTTCCTAATATAGTTGCTATCTTTCGGTTTTGTGTCCCTTCCATATAATTCGAGACATAAACTGAACCAACAAAAATAACCAAAATTTATACTACTGGGTGGAGTTGGCTTTTTGGATCAAATAATGTCATTGAGTTTTATGATCTTTAGAAATTTCATTTAAAATAAAGTATTTTTTAATTTTAAAAAGTACTTCCACTTTAAAGTAGATCCTAAACAATCACAAAATATCTATGAGTTAAGAGATTTGCTAGGTCCTATAATTCAATTTGTGAAACATAGTAAATTTAATAGTATAAATTTTTTTAAGTAAGGAATTTGTAAAATCTTTTAGTAAGAATAGCAGTACCCTTTTTCATTAGTGTCTCCTGTGTCTTCTTAGTTTAAAAATTGGTTTCCAGGCCCTCACAACTTTTTATTCTGGCTCGGATCCGACATGTTACTATATGCAGAATGGCATGGTTGATTCATGTTCGATCTCAAACGTTTCTATTTTTATATTTATAATTGTGTCATTGTTATAGATAGTGTGACTGACTCCAGTGTTAGGTAATTGTAAGTTTGTAACGTTGCAGAACATGTTTTTGCTCCCATTAGTTTTATGTACCTATTGAATTTAAGTAAAAGCTAAAAATGTTTTTGAGGATGCAAAGATGGATACTCAAGGGACTTCATCCTTCCAGAATTTGAACGAATGGTTATATAGAGGGGACTCTGATTGTGGACTGTGAATTAGGTAGTTGCATTTGATGGTTTTCCTTGCATGATATAATGGTTGTAACTCTGCATGAATATTTTATAAAGTTTTCTTGCAACTTTCCCTGGATGTAAGATGGGATTTTGAATGCTGCTCAAGGTTTGCTGTGTGTGCTTTCCATATGGTGCTGAAGGTCGACAAAAAGCTTGTGAGTTTTATCCTGGAAGGTTGCTGCTTCATCATCGTGTTGCTTACTCTTAAATTCCCTTTGATGAGGTATGCTTCAAGTGGTAATATAACCGTTGAACATTCTTCTCCCCCATTTTATTTCAACAGATATTGAATGTATTAAAGTCAAGTTTATAGGAGGATGATATAAATGGACCATTTATTGGCTCAAAAGGTGGCCAGAGATACATTAATGAAACTGACATATATTTTCTCATTTATTGCGGTGCTATCTTTAGTTTATTGATATATGTAAGTCAAAAGGAATTATTACCTCTTTCCTTAATTAGTACCATCCAGGACATATTTTTCCAGGTATTTAGTCAGCTTGTTGTGTAATCTGTTATTTGGGTGCTCAGCGTATTCCATGTGACAAGACATCTTACTAACAATGAACTGTTCTTGACTTTCAGTATGTGTGCCTTAGGAGCAATTCCTGAGCTGCTCACAAACATGGTGCCAAACACACACTTTTACTCGAACAGTATGCTCTTTGTAACATTTGGATTAAGGAGTTGTCGCATCCTGAATGCCTTACGTTCATTTGCACTTTGCTTTTCTCATGAAAGTGGGTGATGGGCCCTAATTGGACGAAAGATTTCTCTTTGCCAGAGTGAGCTCTCTTCATTTGTTGAGGAACTTTGGCAATTATGACGTAACAAATTAAAATGAAGATTTACAGCACTAACACTTTGGTTTTTGAGGCGCACAATGACCTTGTCTTTTGGTTGCAAGAATGTTTGTTACTTTTCGTTGGAAATGACATGTGGAATTTGGTTGTCTTTAATCAAATGTGCATACGGGATGTTTGCAAATGCATCCATGAAATAGTTTGTCAATTATGTATGCATGGAAAGCTATGCTGTCCTTTTTGCTTCCATTTCTGTAATTTTGGAGATCATGCAACTTCTTAGTGATTTAACTTTTTGTCTAATGTTTGGTGTTTGTATATTTTTTCACCCCATTAAATGGGTTTTTTCTTTGATTGTATTGCATGTTTGGCTTTGTATGGTGAATCTAGTATTTGGTTGAATTTATTGAGCTGAATCTCGAGGATTGGGTTGTTATGAATCTGTCTTTCAGCTTTGCTCATGTGGAGTGTGAAGATTGGAAGCTGATTTTTGAAGTCGTTGTCTGTCCTTTGGCAGAAATATAAAAGGAAATTTGTGAACCTGATAGGGTTGGTTGTCAAGACCTTGCGATGATTATTCTCGGTTGGGTGCATGACATTAAGATGGCTGATCTTTTTTGTTCCTCTGAGTTAGGAGAGAGGCAGCGCTGTTAACAGGAGAAACGGGTGGGATGCCCATGCTCCTTTGCAGATTTAGATCGGGTTAAACTCAATGGTGATGGAGCCTCTAAAGGATCTAATGGTCATGCTGGGGCTGAAGGAGCCCTAAGGGATTCCATGGGTTCTTGAATGAGGGGATCAATGCAAAATTTGGATCTAGCTACGTCAGTTAGAGCAAGAGATATGGGAGTCTCTCACTGGTCTTGAGGTTGCTTGGGATCTACAGTGCCGGAATATTGTCTATTGGAGGCTGATACCCAGCATGCTTTGAATCTTGTTATACAAGAGTTGCTCCCCGCCTGCCATCCTTGTTGTCGTCTTGTGAGCAAGGTTGAGAAGCTTTGAGAGGTGATGGGATCGTCATTTCTTAGACATAACTATCGTGAAGGAAATGTGGCAGCTGACTGCTTTTTAGCTAACCTCTTCATATCTTTTCTTTGCTGGATGCTTATTTAAGGGGAGTTAGTTTTCTCCGATTGTGTGCTTGATAGCTTGGGATTTGAGTCTTCATAATTTTATTGTTATCTAATATTTACACTACATAATTTAAATTATTAAACTTATTACTATTTCACTATGTAAACTCGAATAGATCCATCTAATGAGCATCTGTTCAAGTTATTTCATATAACATAAACATAGTTGTTTTTATTAAATGAAATTAAATTGATTAGTTGAATTTCAAGTTGCAAATTAAATCATATATAACAAATTTCATAATAATAATATATAAAGTCTTATGTTATTAAGTAAAATTGATTATACAAATTATATAATTTTATTAAAAATTAAATTTTAAAAAATATGAGATTAAATTTTATAAAATGTTACAAGTGATTTCAAAAAATAAAGATAGAAACAAACATCAAATATAAAAGAAACAATGAAGCGGAATAATAATTTAGGTGGCGAATTATTTCTTAGCGTTAATGTATGTTGTATTCCTATTAGATGCTCTTAGCATTCATGATGTTTTGCTAATTAGCTTATTAAATATTATAAATAGATAACCGTTATTATGAAACTATAATTATTTTTTACTTGTTTATTAAAGTAGCAAATATAAAATAATTTTCTAATGAACTCAGATATTGATGTAAATTTATCTGATTTGCATATAAGATTTTGATGTAATTAATATTATTACTATAAAAAAATGCATATACAAGCCATAAAAAATTATGACATGCAGTCATGCATAATGAAGTCAATCGATAAAACTGTTTTATATATTATTTATTATTAGACTACCATATGCTTATAAATCAATTTTCATTCGTCTGTCTTGTTCTTTTCACATATTCTCTGCACTCTATGGTTTCCAATTAAATTAAGTAATGCAATATTAATTCCTCCATTCCTGACTATCATTTCTCTCTTGCTTTACCTAATAAATCCTGTCTTAAATATAACTTCCGTAGGCTTATGTGCTTCTTCAATGACTGTTGCTTGAGAAGTTGAGCATCGAGGAGAGGATTTGCCATGACTCCTACTTATTATTTTCTTGTTTACTTCATCTATACACCTCCATTTTTAATATAATTTTTCATTACTTTCTATAACTGAACAATTACTCAGATTGAATTTTCCCTGCAGTTCCTCATACCAAAATTTTGAAAGTATATCAACTTATGCAGGGTTGGAGAGACTGTTACCAATAGCATAACATATGTTACTAGTTAGTTAACTATATATATAGCGGTGTAAAAACTGTAAAAGAGAGGTGTAAGTAGAATTGACTTTGTTTTTCTCTCTTCTTATTCTTGTAATCCTTCGCTCTTGTTTGCTTTGTAATCCTTGTCTTTATTCTTCAATAGAAAGTGTGAGAATACAATAATTTTCATTTTATTTTATTTCTTTTGTTTTTCAAAAGAAAGTATATTTTTTTAAAAATTTTTAAGAATATTTCCTCATTCTTTAAATAAGAGACTAACTTCTTTCAAAATGAAAATTATGAACAATAAAGCCTTTTCAACAAGAATAACTTCAGGTATATAAATTAAAGTAGGTCATTTTAGTTTTTATGTGAAAAACATTAAGTTTAAGATATATGAGAAATATTTTCTATATTTAATGTTTCCACAGTTTCAGTTGCGTCTTTCACCCAATTCCTGTAGATTTTGCCGTGGTTAGTACAAATCTAGAAGCCGGAACACTTCCCCTTTCAGGAAGCTTATTTTAGAGTAGCATTAACATACAGAAGTTGTCCCCAGTAAAAATGCAGGCCAACTTATTGTATTCTGAAACTTTCTTGTAATAAAAAATATACAAGGTAAGTAACTGAACTCAATAGAAGATAACTCGATCAACACTCTTGGAAAAGTGATTATTATAGGTCCCATTGAGAACATTATGGGAACCAAAAGGCAATGATGGAGTGTTTTTTTTCTTGCTGCTTTTGTTTTATTGCGTTTAGCATCTCACTTTGTCAACTATTCTTTTGCTTAATGCTTCGGGCACATCACTAACCACCTACTGATGCTTGAAATCTGTCATATACCTATATTTCACCGAATATCACTATTTTCAGATAGAAAATAATCGCTAATGACTCTTTGTAAACATAACTTGCATTTCAATTTAATCTCAGGAGAGAGAAATGCAAGGGGATGGTGACTCTTTGATTGGCAAGGGAATCCCATCGGGATGGAAGGATTACTACTCAAGCAACTTTGGTCTTTCAAGCTAATGCTTCTGATGTTTTGGCTATTATTAGGCCAGCAATGTAGTTCGCAAAAGATAAAATGTATTTGCACTTTTTTTTCTTTTCAAGGAAATACTCGCTTTGGGCCTGAAGAATGTTTTCTCCTTCAGAAGAAGCCGACATTATAGAAGACTACGAAGCAAGAAAAGATTTACCAGAACTGATGGCCTAACTCATGGTGCAACTGCAAGTTTTGATGCTTAAAACAGTATTAAACTCTGATTTCCTGGGCGCTTAATAATTTTTTTTTCTTTTGAATAAATCTGGAAACTCCAATACTTAAAAAGGTTTTTTTTTTTAATATAACAGCCTCCATAATTATATATATATGGCTGAGATATCAAATGGAATTATGGTAGGATTTTAAGATGCTGCAGCCACTAAAAGTTGTTGGTGGTTCTCAATGAACTGCATCAAATTAGTGAAAGCGAGGCATAAAAAGCCAATCATAGAGTATTTTGCGTTGACTTTGATTATGGGTGTTTTTGGTCTGAATATTCCTCCCACTCTTCCCAACTTATCTGGGGTTTAAGACTGAGGATTGTGGGTTAGACTCATGGAACAAACCTGGCCTGGTGACTTAGGAGCAGTCACGTCCACTAAAATCTAATCAACTTCCCATCGATATCATTGAATGTTTCTTATTTCATTTCCATTACACGCCTTAAAGTTGGAAACTTGACCCGCAATACATAGTCACACCCCTGGCCCACCATTTTGGCCTTTAGTTGCACCCTATTCGTCATTATTGTTTGTGATTGGAATTTTCATGAAAATTTTTTAAAATTTTTTTTGAAAAATGTTAAATTATTAAATTTGTCAAATTTTATAAATTATATTATCTAATTCAGGCATGTATTTAGCAATTTAAAAAATATTAATGATAATTTAGTTGTTCTCATATTTTATAATAGTAACTTTTTTAAATATTTATATATCATGTATAATATTGTTAATAACTAGAGCAAGACCCGTGCAATGTATATATGGGGCAACAAAAGACAAAAAGGTCTATCATCAAACAATACATCAACGAAGCACCAAACATTGAGGCAAAAGAAAAGAAAGTAATGGACGAAGAAATAAACTCAATAGCTGTTGACACATAGTTTCAACTGACGAGTTTTATAATATAGTATAAATAATAGGTACACAATCTCTATTTACATAAATTTTGTGTAATATATATATATATATATATAATTAGTGCTTCAACAATACTTATCTATTTCTGCTTGATTAATGTGTATACTGTATGCTTCCTGTTCAATGTTTCATAAGCTTTAGGTGTAAACATGTAGTTATCTATCTTAATTACACTCTATTCTAACGTGGTATATTGAAATTTGACCTAACTATTTGGATATGTTGAATAAGCTAAAAGAAAGAATGTTATTTGTGTTTTAAGTTGAAAGACTTAAAGTCAAAGGTTACTTAGATTAATCTTATATTTATAAATGATGCAAAGTTACTATGTTAAAATATAAAAAAATTAAAAAAAAAAAAGAAACACATAAAACAAAGCTTTAATGGGTTCGCGGGGTTTGTGATTGTGACAATGAAATAACCAGCCCAAAAATGAATAAATACAACCAAAAAGTATAACGAGTTTCTTGCCTTCTTTCTTTCTTTCCCTCCAAACTTTGCCTTCTACGTACCCTTTGGAAAAAACACTAACACGTAACATAATGCCAAGTGCAATCTCTATTGCTCTTCTATTCTCTCTCTTTTTGTTTAAGGCAAATGCTCAAGGATGTCCTCAACTTCACCCATTCGTCGTCTAACACTGTCAGTTACGTTCATCTCATGGGTTATCAAGCAAACAAAGCCAAAATTGTTGCACCCAAATAGCACGCATCCAAAGTATCAGTTTCTGACCTACCTAACCCACTTTGAAAGAGAAAAAAACATGGGTTTTCACTCTTCCTATGACGATGTCTGATTTTCGAAAATGACTACGTAACCATCTTAAAAATGAGTTGCGATAAACGACGTATCACATATTGAATGAAGATACAATAACAGAGGTACTTATAATTTGTACGAAGTTTCTTATTCAAATCTATCACCAATAATTATTTAGAAATTAATTCTGGTTTATATTTGGAATGACCGCCTCTAATCTTTACTCACTTTAACAACTCATATTTTCTATCTCGTAGAGCTGCTCACTTTGCCACTTTCCAACATCTCATTTGATTAGTCACGAGGTGTCTTCTTGTGCAAAACGTGCTTATCCGCATCTTTAAAGTGTCGTAATATAATTATGTGTTTTTAAAGCTCTCTCAACGAAGCAAATTGGTATTATTAATCTTATTTCTATCTTTTTGAACACTGATCTGTTGCACTTCTTAAAGATGTTCCCGTCGGCCATTTTCCCAACACGAATCTATCACCCATCTTTGCATATCACTGAGCCATGCTTCTCTTTTGCTGCCGGCTTGCAATATTTAAACTGGAAATTGTCCTAAAAGAAAAGCCTCTGTCAAATGGATGCTACTGTATAATTAACGGTGACAGCTCCACACTCATCTTTTTAAATCTAATTAACCATCCGGGATAGACACACTATAACTAATACCACAATATAATAACAATATGCAATTAAAGAGAAGTGCTTATCCAGTTGAAGTAATCATCCATGTATTAGAAATGGCCACCCCGTTGCCAGGAGCTTTACCGGTTAGAATCTTCTACTTAAATTATTTGTTTAAATTTCTCTAAAATATTTTCTATTTAACAAACAAAAATTAATCTTCTTAAAATATAATCAAATGTTTAAACAAAAGTTTTTCTTAAATAATTTTTTTTTCATAAGATCTAAATTAATAATTTTCTTAATCATTATGGCCCTTTGAAAAGTACTTATAATGTTTTTTGTTTAGTGTTAATATATATTATGGGTTCCCCTCCCATCGTTTGGTCTTCTATTCTATTTGATAATAATATCTGTTTTGTTTTTTCTTTGAATTTTACGTAAAGATTGATGCACTCAGCTCCTAACTATGTGCTATCTTCTGAATATCTACCAATGCTATGAATACGATGGACACCCATTCCCATGACCTAGCTGAGTAAGACATTGTAGGCTGGCATCTAACTTTTAGTATTGTATACTAATTGTTATTTTTCCATGGATTTTACCGTTTAATTATTTAATCATTTCTATTAATTCAGTCATCACGATACAAACAACACCTTAATCGCTTTCAAGCTTTTTTTTTTTTTCTCCATCCCCTTTTATAAGTTAGGTTTTGTTGTTATCATAAATAAAATTTTATTAATTCTTAATTAAAATAATTTGAATCATTAAATTTTTAAATTTTTTATAAATTATATTATGAAATTCAATAAATCAATGACTTTACCCTTATTAATAAAAGTTTTATAATTTATCTATTTTATGAAATTACTTTTTTTCTTATAAGTTACAGAGTTCTCATCAAGTTTTTATGTTGGTTCGATGATCAATCAAACTTAAAGATTGTTACATATCATAATTTATATGTAAATTATTCAATACTCAATACATACATATACTCTAAAATTAGGTACTTAATTTACGTTTTGTTTGAGTATGTCATATGCCATGAACTAAAAAAAGAAAGTAGCAAAAAGTAAGACTTACCAAGATAAATATGAAATGATAACTAACAAAGCTTTATTGACTTTCTTACATATAAAACAAGAGATATAGATAATGGGTACGGTGGCTGCAAGATTAATGGTATCAATCCCATCATATGGATTGAATAAAAAAGGAATTGGATATTGGAGGCATATCTGAAATAAACTTGTGTATTAAATTCTGGAAGGGCATCATAGAATTTTTTTTTTTTTTTTGGGTACAGATCATAGAAAGTTTTTAATTAATGCCTTCAAAGGTTCATAACTTATTCTTATTTATTGCAAAATTCATATTTCAATTTCTTGTTTTTAATTAAGGTACACATTTTAGAAGTAACTGATAAAATCATAATAATTTTAACACAAATCAAATAATTCATTTTGATTTTAAACTGGGTCCTTACAGATTTTTTTACTAAAAAATATAAATATGATTTTACCCTCTCTTAATTAAAGACAAAATGCATGTATAATAATTTTTTTATAATCTGCAATAGGAACATTTTTTTTTATATATAGTAGTTGATTTTTTAAAATTTTTTTAATAATATTTCTTATTTTTTGAGTAAAAAATTAATTTTTTAAAAATAAAAAATATAAACAAAAAATTTATTTTAATAAAGATAATTTTAAATTTAAATATATATTAATAAATTATCTCACAATTTTTTTGAGACATAACTAACTATTATATAAGTCAATACATTGTCAATTAAAATGAATGAGAAAAACTTTGAAACTAATTATCATAACTAATTTGCTTTTACTTAATAAAGAAACATTCATAATGGATTCTCCTTTTTCATTGATCACATAAGAAGCTCTGCCATCTCCCATGCCATACGCCTTTTCTTTTTCGCAAAGTATTCAATGTTTTTGGACATCTGAAATAACCATATTCCTTTCTCGACATTCTGCCTACCTTGCCCACGTGAACAGGGAATTTAGATCAGCTCTCGATTTACGTTGAATTGTCTACTTATTGCGAAGATAACAAATATTCCAATTCCAAATGCAAATAGGAAAAAAAAATCCCTATATTTTTTTACGTAATATTTAATAAATAAATAAATAATGTTTGATTTAGAACATGAGAAAAGGGACAGCCATACATAATTTGCGCCTCGTGCAAGATCACGTTTACGGCACGAGCAGACACAGGCATCCAACACCCCCAGCGTGATTCCAACGCGTGGAATTATCAACGCGGGGAGTATCTTTGCTTCTCCACAGCTCAGCATCAGACAATTCCCTCTCTACACTCTCTTTATAAGTACCCCCTCCGCCCCAGGGATTCAGTCATTCCCAGTGTTCTGTTCCGTTGTTTCCTTTCGTCTTTTCCTTGTCCTGCGTCACTCTCTCTAGCTATTCCTCTCTGTGGCTCTCCTTTGCCATCACTTTCCCTCTTCTCTCGCTCTTCGTTTGTCTTCTGCGGGCCTTCCATACTTGTAGTTGAACTAATCAGCTTCCATATACAGGGATTTCGAATCGTTCATTTTCTTTTTTCTGTCGTTCGTATGTTTTTTCTCGGAAAATTTCGTGAGGACCTGATAAAAGCTTCAGAGTCTGCCTAGGAATTCGGTTAGGGTTTGGTTTTGGTGTTGAATGTGAGAGGATGAGGTTGAGGGAAGAATTACCTTGTAGGAACGGGGATGGAGATGAGAAGGAGTTGGAAGATGAGGTAAATATGGGCCAAAATCAATGGTGTCCGGTTGTAAATGGTGGATTTTCCTCGCCCAAGAGGGTGGTTGTGGTTGGCTATGCCCTTACCTCTAAAAAGATTAAGAGCTTCTTGCAGCCAAAGCTTGAAGGCTTAGCTAGGTAAAAGAAAATTTATTAGTAAGTATAAGAAAATATAGCCAAATAGATGATTAAATCCTCCAACTCTTTTCTTTAAGATATTGAACTAAACGATTTTTCATGCTGTATATACTTTTGAAAGTGATTCTCATTACAACGGACGGTTTTCATTTCTTTGGAAGAAGGACAATTATGTATGGTCCTTTTCCACTAAGAATATTGGTACAACAGCACACGTCATTTTCTGTTTGGTTGGCGAGAAAGTGAAAGGCCATTATGTAATCTTCGTAGTATCCGCTAATAATGTGAAGATATTTTGACAATTTTCGTTGTTCGTATGAGAAAATATGGTTTATAGAAAATTGAAACATAATCTGAAAAGAATCCAAGACCTCTAACCGAGTCATAATGCCGTCATGACATTACATGCCTATCTATGCAATTTTACATTCTACATGCTTTCTGCCTTCCAAATTTTGTCTCTGCTGTATTCTCTATTCTATTCAACCACGACGCATGTTATATAAATGTTGGAATTAAAGGCTTGGTTACTGATTACAATGACTACGAATTTTTATGCAGGAATAAGGGGATATTGTTTGTTGCTATCGATCATAGTAGGCCTCTTTCGGATCAAGGTCCTTTTGATATTGTGTTGCAGAAGGTAATCGCTTTTTCTACTTGTCTTGCTTTTTTCTTTCTTGCTGAACTGAGCTACTTCTCACCAGATGTCCTGGTGCAGGCAGATCACACAAAAATACAATATAGTGTGCTCACTGTGTGTGATTTCACACGAATGCTCAAATAATTTGTTCCTCTGTTTAAGTGACAGTTTATTTAATTTTGTTCTTTTGGAAATGCAGTTATCGGGGAAAGAATGGCGCCAGATTCTTGAGGTTGGGCCAATTTTGATTTGACTACATTTACAATTCTAAAGAACTACGCAGTATTTTTTTGTTAATTATAACCATGGTAATTGTGTTTGCTTGTTGTAATACTGTCTTATGTATTTGGTGCTGATGTTGGGATGAAATAAACGCCGGAAAGGCTGGTCAACGACCAGCTTTTTAACTTCCTGTCTGACATAATTTGCATAGTGCTTGCTATATCTTCCATAATGAATCATGAACCAGTAGTTGAGGTCGATGCCTCAAGGTTCGCGCAAGTGAGGATGTTACTACTTTCATGGCCATCTAGCTCTGATATTTTCAGGTTTTCTTTGACAAATCTTTTCAAAATTCTTTTTTTTTTTTCTCGAGGATGCTGGCTAAGAGAGAGATGCCTTGCCAAATCCCTTTGATATTCTGATCCTCTAGCTGCTTGTAGTTTCCACTACACTTTCAATCGAGGCAATGAGTGGGCTTTTCTTTAGGACTCCTTTGAATTTGTGGTCATGTAGCAAATTGTGATTTTATGCTTTTAGGCAGCCAGGTATAAGCAGTGCTCTGCCAGTTACCGCTCAAACCATTCTTATCACTTTTAAACACATTCAAAACATGATCAGTGAACGTGAAATTCTGGGAATGTCTCATGAATTTCAGTAACCAGTCTTTGCTGGCTTTACAAACATTTGTGAAGTATCAAATTTGGATCGTGCTATTTTTTTTTTTTTTCTTTCTTAGTTACATGCAATTATGACAACATAAAGTGTCATCAACCAAGTGGTAGTTTCTATGTATATCTATAAGTATTATATGACAAGCCTTAAATTTGATTCGACTGCATTGTTTGAATTCACATATATGGAGTTAGCAATATCGAGGCCTACAATCTTCTAGTAAAATTCCCTTCACTGTAATAATAGCTGCTTTACTAGCAATGTTTGCTGACTTGAGATGTTGCATGCCATTTATTGATTATAGGTGTAGAATTGGAGTTCTAGAGTTTGCAAATATTTGGTTATGGATTGTGCATCTCTCTAATTTTAGCAGTTTGATGCAACTACATCTTTTATCGGCCTAGTTTAGTTTAATTTTTTTTTAATAATACAATAATCATTTTCGTGCAAACCATCATTGTGCTTGACTCTTAATTTTTAATCTGCAGAATAGTTGTGGACCTCATGGCATATTTATGAATGTTACTTTCCTATCTGCATCTTTTGACACAAATTTATTATGGGTGAAATACCTCCTAAAAGAGTTTTTAATAGTTAGCTAGTTCCAAGCTTTGCAACACATGTGATGTGCTCAATTCTAATTTGTTATTGATATAAGTTTCTCTATGTGTATGTGCATGTTGATTTGGTTTGGTTACTTATCCAATAAAAAAATTGGATAAAAAATGAATATTGTTTGTTTTAAAACAACAGCCATATATTAGATAGAGATAACATCAAGAGAATTGTTTATGATGATTTGGGAATGTGTAAAGTAGAGATGCAGGTGCCTTGGTTTGAACAAGAAAGGAGATCTAGAGATGTGTGAGCGAAAGAGAGCACTGAACAAGATGACAGGATTAATAAGAAAAGATGTGCACGCAAAATATTTTTGTGGAAAACATAGCCTGAAATAGGAATGTCATAGAAGCTATTTGGGTTGAAATTAAGGATTAATGTAAACCATTTGCCTGAAGAAAATGAATAATGTGTACCGCAGAAGTTTTTTGCTTTTGTAATGGAGGGCTAAGATGTTCAATTTACCTTATTCAGGCATTGTTCTGATTCTTCTGTCCTCACCCCCTTGTTTGGCATCTTACCTCTTAGCCCTAATTTGTTCTGCTAAAAGTCTAGAACATGTTTTACAAAAATATTGAACTTAATCTATTGAACATTATTTCTTAGCTCTCATTGGTGGAAGTTCTGCTCCAATTGAACTATTCCATACTATAAGTTTAGACTGATCCCAGTGCCCTGATCTCTTGCTGAACTTAAAAGTAAAAACAATGATGAATTTAGATTTATATGGCCTTTTTCTGAATAATCAAAATTTCTTGGTCACTGGAGCATTAGTTACATGACAGTAGTCTCATTTTTGTTTGTATGACAACTAAAATAGTCTTTGTGCTCTATTTTTTGTAATTACAGCTTTCCCCTGTGTGTCCGAGTGTACTCTGAAGGTTGGTACATGTTGTTTGTTAAAGCTGTTGCTTTGTTTGAAAATGTGCGCATGAGTGAAAGGAATCTTTAATTAAGAAGCTTATTGTTTGTTTCGTATTATTTATTGTGAAATGTTGTCTTTGCACTTCTCTTTGGATGTTCTAAAGGAATCTTTAGTTAAGAAGCTTATTGTTTGTTTTGTATTATTTATTGTGAAATGTTGTCTTTGCACTTCTCTTTGGATGTTCTTTCACTGCTTTGTGTGTGTGTGTTTTAATAATTAGATAATGACTTCTTCTACTTCCTTGTGCCAATCTTTGTAGGATTATAGGCAATCACATCCAGAAGTTACTGTTCTGGATCCTCCTGATGCCATACAACACCTACGCAATCGTCAGTACATGCTTCAGGCAGTTGCTGATATGAACTTTTCTGATATCTATGGTAACTTTCTCTTACCTTAATTGAAGTATGACTGGCAAGAATTACACTTTAAGAATATAGCTGTATGCTTGGCCGTTTTGAGTCAATGACCTATGAAGCTGGCTTTTATTAACTATTTTGCAGGCAAAGTGGGTGTTCCTCGGCAATTAGTTGTCAAGCGAGACCCATCATCTATACCTGAGTTGGTCAACAGAGCTGGGCTGATGTTACCCCTTGGTATGTATGTGTTGTTTATTCAAGGAGTTTTAGAGGATGCTGTTGTGCAATTTCTCTAAGCATGGAGTGTGTCCATGTCGATTGTGCAAAAAATATGGTCTCCAGGCTTGTAATTTGAGGCAAAAGTAATTAAACTTATGGAAATAGGCATGGTAATTTTGTCTTTTTCGTGTCTAATTTTATTACTTACTACTGAAATGATTTTTGGAAATTATTAATTGCAGATTTGCGATACATATTTTTTTTATTTTGCCTTGCTATTTTTATTTCAGTTGCAAAGCCTCTCGTTGCTGATGGAAGCGCAAAATCCCATGAATTGGCCCTTGCTTATGAGAAGTACTCTCTTCAAAAACTTGAACCTCCACTTGTTCTTCAGGAGTTTGTTAACCATGGTAAGTATTACAGTTTATGTAGCAGTGTATTATCATTACCCTTAAGTTGTTCAGAGCACAACTGAACAAAAATTTGCTGTCTTATTTTCTTTTGTAGGTGGTGTTCTCTTTAAGGTTTATATTGTTGGTGATGCTATTAAAGTAGTCAGACGGTTTTCTTTACCTGATGTTAGCAACTGGGAGCTCTCCAAAGATGCTGGTATATATAACTTTCCTAGGGTTTCTTGTGCTGCAGCTTCGGCAGATGATGCAGATCTGGACCCCACTGTTGCTGGTAATCTATCCTATCTTAATTTCTATTAGCACTAAAATCTGGACCATTACAGCCAGACTTAAGCAAAGAATTAAGTCAAAGAGCAACCCAAAAAAAAAAAAATGCAAAAGATTAAGTTTGGTAGGCTGCTTGGTCTGCAGTTGCTCTTTGGAGTAATATTAGGCTTACATCCTTATACTTACATATTTTGTACAAATGCCAATGGAAGTCCGATCTCAATTGGACTACGAAATTTTGCACCATTTGAGACTGGTCTTCTGTAAGCATTTGTACAAAATATGTAAATATAAAAGTGTAAACATAACATTACCCCTCTTTTGTAGGCAGGCATTCATACTATTTCTTTTAAAAGAAAGTGTCAAAGAATGTGCTTTGAACCATGTAGTGTGTAACGTTCTCAATAAATGGTCAAATGGTGAATTCTGCACAAGTGTTTTTAGACCTCTTTCACATTGTTCCACATAGAAAGAGAGGAGGGACAAAAAACCCGCAGTATGGAAACCAGGTTGACCCCGTCTCAGTCGTTGGACATTGATTAGATGAAATTAGTCCTGATTGGTTCTGCTGTGGGCAATATGTATTTTATTTTTCTTTTTCCTCTCATTATAAATATCTACATCTTTTTTATGATGTGACTCTAGTAATGTCATTGTGTCAATTTATTGTAAACAAAAGGCTAGCTTCTTTTTTGTCTGACCGAATACGGAGTTGGGTGGTGATAAGCATGGTTTTAGCTGTTGAAAATCTAAGCGCTACTGAACCGTTAGGTTTTTTATGCATTCACTTTTGGTTTACTCTTAAGGGCCCAAGGTGTCCAAATTAACCAAAGTATGCTGCCTGCTGCAGTCTTGAAAATCTTCATTTGGTCCCAACTTCACTATATTTGGTAGTCCCCTCTGATTTGCTTGATCATTTTTCTCCCTGCAGAACTTCCTCCAAGACCTTTACTTGAGAGACTTGCAAAGGAACTTCGTCGGCGACTGGTAATTTTCTCCTAGTGTTGGTTGATAGATTGGCTGCACGTTCTTGATATATGGACAGTAATTATACATTTACTGTCATTGTTTCCACTTCCAGGGTCTTCGATTGTTCAACTTGGATATTATTCGAGAGCATGGGACAAGAGATCATTTTTACGTCATTGACATAAATTATTTCCCTGGCAAGTGGAAACATTTCTTCATATTAACAAATTTTGCTTTTTGCTTATTTCTTCTGATATATTTGAGTTTATTTAAAATTGTCATTGCCGAACTTTGCTTAGTATTTGCACAAGTTCTTTGTATTCCTTTTCTTATAAGCAATTGTTTCTTCTCATACATATTTTGGAAAAATGTAATGAGATTCTGAAAAGTTGCATTCGAAATGTGTTGTTTTTATGGCAACTTTAGAAGCACTTTTGTCTTGAGCTTAAAATAGATTTTCAACTTGTTGCAGGATATGGCAAAATGCCGGAGTATGAACACATATTTACAGACTTTCTCTTGAGCCTTGTACAGGGCAAGTGTAAGAAAAAATTAGGCTAAATATTTCGTTCTAGCCTTTGCTATGGAAGTGTCGCTATGATGTAAGTATAGTTTGCTTTCGTTTTGGTTGGAAGTTTTATGTTATGCCTTTAATACCCGAGGAAGCGTCTCTGTTACTAATAATTTGCTCATTTGTTGAGTGTCGGAAATGGCAGGATAGAGTCTCATGTTTTGGGACTTCTTTTTGGCCAGTACAGGACAGCAGCTAATCTAATTGTCGGAAACTTTTGGCAGCCTTTCGGAACTAACAAGTGACGCTGTGGTATGCATAATTGCGTTAGTCAATATTTGCCCTACGGGGCGCTATGTGCTTATTTCGAAACCTTTTCTCGTTAAGTTCCAGCTGGTGGCTTGAAGATAATATCCCTTATAGGGGACAGACCTATTGGACTGCAACTTGAAGGGTTTCTCTTTAAGGCGGGTTTGATCCTTATGGTAACCATGACTGTTGGTAATGTAGTCTCTCTGTAGACAGACAAGGAAATGTATATCAAATGTCCTGACAGTTCTTTGCTGTATATAAGTGAAGGTATCGCTTTCTGACAGTTCAAACCGAACGCAATCATAGTTCACGCTTTTTTGTCATGTAATTTATCTTCCTATTAAGTGTTTAATTGAATTTATCTACTATGCAAAATATTGAACTATAGGAATCTCACCCTCACAGGAACCTCTTGACTCGTTATTAATGAAATAGAACTCGTTTATCATCCATAGCCCATTGGTTTGAACTCTAAAGTGCTGTTGCTTTCCCCGCTCTCTGGTGTGCGAATAGGTGGAGAATAAGTTACACGTGTGTTTCTTGTCGAAACGGAGCGTGGTTCATCAAAGGAATCATTATTTCTATTAATTGCTATAAAGTCACTTTATTCTCAAATTAAAATTTATTAAAAGTTAAAAATTATTAAATTTAATAGTGAAATGTACGATGCTAATAGCCCAATACAAAATTTTATGGGCTGACAGAAAACCCACGTAGGTAGGTATACACTTTCCCATTGCTATGTACTATTGTGAGCTACCTTGGCTGATCAAATGAGCACTCGTTCATGATTTAATTAACCACACAAGAATGACTTGAATCGGGGGACCCCGGCTCTCGAAATATGTTTTCATCTCCGGAATCAAGTAACGAGAGGAGCTACTATTTGTAATGATCCTCACAACAATCTCCATCCAAAAAAGTATTTGGGTTTGTTTGGGTTTGGAGCATCACCATGTTAAGGAATTAAAGAGGTTTTAGGTGTCATTATGTTGTTGACTATGTCAAGCAACGGGGTTCGGGTTCGGGAGATATATCTTCAGTCTTGAATTTAAGCTTAGATTAACAAAGTATAGAATGTTTTTATCATGTATTTTTATAGAAAAAGTAATGCATATGCATAATGATTAGTTTCAAGTGTTGTTTAGTAGAATACAGAGTTACAGGTGTATCATATTGCTCTAACAACCCGATTGCAGCAACTGCATGCAAATATTGTAACTAAGATTAGAGATATTGCTTGTTTTTAATTCTTGAACTTTTGCCCTGTTTTTCTACAAAGAAAAAAAAAAGAAAGGAAGGATTTAGGTGTCACAAACTAGAAGTAGCATAAAGAATAGTAGCATTAAATGTCAGCGTTCTACAAAACAATTCAAACACAACCCCATCGCTGCCAGTGAGTTTTGCCTACTGAGAGGGAGGGAGAGGACGAGGGGAAGGGGCAACTGGTGCTTCAACAGCATTATAAGAAGCAGAGTGAACCAGAGTCCATTCAGGAGGCGGGGGAGGCAATGGAGGGTACTCTCTGGGTTTGCGCTTTATGACCCATGGTTGAGTCTTGCGCGGCCTCGTCCTCATATGGTGTGCCGTCACCTTCTTCTTTGGCCTAGACTAACATTCTATCACCAATCCACCACTACCACCTCCATTGTTGCCCATTCCTGGAGATGCCCTGCTCGAATTATTAAGGCCTGCGGTTCTGTACGACAACACCGCCGACGAATATGGCGCATCATCATTCCGGATGAGTGCTGATATAGGTACAAAGTTACTCTGCAGATTCTATCATTCTCCTCTGGACTGAACACTCTATCAGCTTCAGTGGTCTGCCACGGTTCCTCAGCGTGACCTCCTTAATTTTGCAATTCCGTAATTAACTTCCTCCGTTTTTTTTTTTTTTGTCACGACTTTTTGGGTCAACTAAACTCCGCGTGCTCGCAAGCCATTTTGTCTTGGGCCTTGCTTAGTTGCTTTCCCTTGAAGGCCTTTAAGAAATTGTTTATAATTATAAGAGATCGATATTGTCTTCCTTCCAAAGCCAAATAAAACTACTCCATATGACAGTAATTAGGGGTGGGCGCTCATCCATTTGAAACTGCAAGAAAATAATCCAGGTTAAGTCATGGGTTATGACGGGAGGGAAATCGGTTTATACGGTTGAATTCAAGTTTTGCAAATATCACTCTTATTAAATTCAACATACTATATTTTGCTTGCCAAGCCCGATTTAAAGTACTCAAATTCAATTGAATTTAAAAAATTGCGGTTGTCATTACACAATTTTCAACTCAAGTCAATCCACTCATGACCATCCAAATCATTTTAACTCACAAAACTTTTGAGTCCATACTTTACTTCGGCCGAAATCACCTAAGCCCTTTTAAAGTGTTTATGTCATTTGGGTTGGGCGGTTCGAGGTCAAACCCGATTCGCTCCACTGGACACCCACCCTTAACCGTAATATCATATTCCCTTCCACCACTCAAAATTACAAATATCAAGTTCAAAAACAAAAAGACTATTAAATATAAAATAAATAAAAACCAAAGAAAGATTTTTATGTGTAAGTTATCATTTTTTTTTTATTACATTTTGCTTGTACAATGTTATTTGTACAAGAAATGTTAAAATATTTTTAATGAGATATGTGGGGTTAGATATAATAAAAATTTAAGAAATAAAAGTGAATTCAGTATAACTAATATAATTTAATACTTTATTTAGTCCAATTTATTTATTAAGAATTAAAAAAGTCATTAATTAATTTTAAATCCTCATATCTTTCTTAATTATCCTTCTAACTAAACTAAAAATTTTATCATTAAAAACTTTCTTAGTTAAATATTTACTAAAGATAGTAGTTATAATAAATATAAAATAAAAAATTAATATTACTTTAACTTTAAAAATATTCTAATTCAAAATAACCCAAAAAATTCTAAAGCGACAAATAAGATTATTGGGTAAAAAAAAATAAAAAACAACAAAGAAACAGAGCTAACCCACGTTACGTGGCTAAGAAGACCCAACTAAAGAACAATGGAGGGGTATGATAGATTTCTAAGCCATTAACAGAATAAGCAAATGACGCCAGCCAGTCTGCAAGTCTATTGCTCTCCCTGTACACGTCGTTTAGGGTTATCTCCTAGTTTCGCTGGAGGAGGTCTCTAGCACAGGATACCAAAGCTGCATAGGGATGAGTTCTACTGCAACCCTTTGTGATTGGTTTAACTGCAAAGAGAGAGTCCATTTCAACACAAAGTCTTCTGATATTGTTGTTCCAGGCCAGCTGCAAACCATGAATGAAACCCATAATTCTGCAGTGAAGGTATTTCCACCGCCCAAATTGCACCCATAGCCAAACACCCAGGAGCCAGCATGATTTCTCACTATGCCACCACAAGCCACCTTATTGCCTCCATCAACAGATGATCCATCGACGTTAAGCTTCAACACAGAATTCTCAGGAGGTTTCCAACCAATTAGCACCTCACGCTGCCCATGAGGCACAAGTTTGTTGCTTGAAAGGAGAGCCTCCGCCTTTACAACGCCCTCCACCAAGCAAGCAATTTTGTGTATAATATCTAGCTCTGTGAAATGCTGCCCTTCAAAAATCAATAAATTACACTGCTTCCAAATGAGCCAACAGCCTAGCCCCAAGTATCAAATGCCACTGTAAGGATGAGCTAAAAGTAGAATTGGAGGAAAGATTATTCAATGATCATTTTTCAAAAGAACATGTAAAAAGTCGATGAGTTCCAGCTCGCCTGATGTACTTTTTTGAATCTGTAAATCTGCAGATAGGTTGGAATCCTTGTCCCGTTTCCCTACTAAAGTTTAATTAAGGCTCTTTTATTATTAAAAAAAAAAAACTAGTAGAAAACGCATCATAAAGGGGTGGGCTCACCGAACAAACCCAAATGTTTTTGGACCAATCACAGTTTAGGAACAAGTGCAAGCAATCCTCCAAAGTGACAAACAAGATGAATCTAAGAAAATACAATTTTTTGTGTATGTAATATTATACAAACATCAATCCTGCGATGTTCTAATCATTTTTTAGGTTTATTGCCTATAAAAATGTTAATATTTAATTTGACAGTATTGTTATTTTTATAATTAAATTTTTATTAAATTTATGTTTAAAATAATTTAAATAATTAAATTATCTGAATTCAATTATAAAATACTATATTTATATATTTTTTTCATCAAGTGATAAACGAGACTCTCTCCTCTTAATCTTAGCAATACGTGATAGGAAATGGTAAGATCGGGCATACCAAACCCACAAGAGACGCCGTATGGTTTTCTCAAAGCAATATTTCCAAAAAAAAAAAAAATTGTTACTCGCACCTATGTTTTTCTTACATATAGGCACAAATTTTGTAAATAAATAAATAAATAAAATATATAATTTATATAAATATCTTATTATTTATTTGAAAATTGAGTCAACTTGGCGATGCTCAGCGCAGCAAAGCAGGTATTGTATTCAATGGATGAAGTATATGCATGCAACTTATCAAATCACGAGTTATATGAGTTTTCCCATTTTTCATCTCAACTAGCTCTTCAGGTCCCGACTATTCTTATCCAAATTTGGCCAACATGGAACCTCAATAGATAAGCATTCAAACTCTAAACAGAGTCAGAATTTATAACGCTTTGATTTTTTTTTTTAAATTTCATTTATTACATGTAAATGTTGCTTCTGTTTTCTACTGATTTCTACCAAAAATTATCTAATATTTTTAGGTGAATAAGAGTTCAAGAGTGTATTTTATTCTTATTTTCTTTATAAATGTAATGTCAATGTACTAAAATTTGCTTAAGTACATCGTGACCGATATTTATACATGTAAAGTTGATATTGAAGTAAAAAAGTTAGCTCCAAGTTCAAGAATTTGATTTTGATTTTGACTTTGGCAAAAACTTTCGGAAATCATTTTAAGTTTTATAAATTCTAAAAGTTGTAATTGATTTTCCTGCCAATGATGTACAGCCTTCATATGCTATAAAATATAATTAAACTTAACAATTTTCCTTTTTTTTTTTTTTTCATATTCAGCAACCCATTACGATTATTGAGAAAATCACCCCCTGATTTTTTCTGCCCTTTTACTATGAAAATATGAGTAGAGAAAAGATGTTCACACTAACCATGAGATTAGGGAAGCATCAAATTTTAACAAATAAATGACATTGTTTATAAGATTTAATAAATTTTATAATTTAATTCTTAAAAAATAATAAATTTTTATTTATAAGAATAAAACATAAAATTCATTTAAATATTTTTTGTATTTAGGAATAAAATTATACTTTGTCACAATAGCATGGTTAGAGATCTAAGGATCTCCTTAGACGAAACATTGCCTATGTTCCACAAACAAAACCATACATATTAAAAAAGTAATAATAAGTTTACATCTACACATTTATAATTTTTTTATATTTTAAAAGAAATAAAATAAGAATAATATATTTTAAATTTTAAAATATATTATTTTTATTTAACCATTTTTAAAATATAAGAATAATTATAAATTAATGTAAATTTATTATTACTTTATTAAAGGCATGGTGGAAAAATGTGAAGAAAACTAATATAAACAAAAAAAAAAAAAGAATTTTATAAGTTGTTATTTTCTTAGTTGTTTACGTAATAAGGACGCCGAAAACCGGCTCTTGGTTAACACTCACAATCATCCATAGGAGTTTTCTCCTTTCTTTGCAATTTTCAATTAATACGCTTTGCCAGTTTGCCGATTCCAATCCCGAAACAGATCAGACATAAAACAAATTACACTATTTTCTAAAAGATTTTAAAGGTGGAATAGAATAAGAGGGAAATAAATATAAAATTTTAAAATTATTAAAACGAAAGATTGAAATCAAATCTTGTAACGTTACTTTACTGGCACCAATTATCTGCAGGCACTCCACGTGAGGCCAGAGGTGCTAAATGCGCATTTTATTATTTCGTTAACAAATGGCTCCTGGCTTGAGGTTTGTTTTATTAATTTTTTTTTTCTCTTCGGCAAATATAAATATAGAAAATATTTTTTTTGCACCAAATATTATGCTACATTTTGTCCGTAGGAATATACCGTATATGATTTTGAATAAAATTTTTAAATTTTGTGCAAAAGATATTTCCTTAATTAAAACAAATTATAAATTTAACATGTATTATATTCACATAAATTTAATTTTACTACATGTGATACGTACATATCATTTATGCTGAGTCAAATTAATCACATATAAAATTATTTAAAAAATATTAACTAATATATAAAGAATAGATGAAAATAAAATTTTAAGATAGATTATAAATATGTATATAATTAATATATAAAATTTATATACATCAGTATTATTATTAAATACATTAACTTCACATGCATATCTACAATAAAAGAAAGAAATTTAAAAAAAAAATCATTTAAAGAGAAAATAATATTTTTATATAAAAAGATATTAAATTATTAAAAATAAAAAATATATACAAAATTATTATATTTAAATATTAATGTCTATTAAAAAAATGTCTTCCCACCCAAAGCCAAAATGTAATAACTTCGAGTGTGATTAGCGTTGCGCGGCACGCCCCCGACCACAAGATTCCTCCTTGCTTTCTCCCTGTCCCATAGGTGCTTAGGGTTCAAGCCTTATGGGCTAGCAAAAGTAGCAAGGGCAATTCCGTCATATTCCATGGTTCACCAACTGTACTTACAAACTTATATTTTGGGTAATTAATTTTTTTTTTTGATACATTCGCTAATTAAATTTTGCTAAATGTCTATTCGTTTTAAAATATTCATATTTATTTAAAAAATATTTGAATTTAAAAGTTAGTAAGTAATTTTAAAATAAAAATAATTTAATATTATTTTTAAAATAACATTTATATAGAATATTTTTAATTAAATATTTAATAAAATAAAAAATTTTAAATGACAATCAGTTTGAAACAGGAAAAGCATTAATTTAAAATTTGAAATATTAATTTATTTTATCTTATAAAATAAATTATAAATTTAACAAATTTAAAAATTCTTAATATTCTATATGAGCATTTAATTCAAATCCCTTAATGGGACTTACATTTTTTTAAATTAAAGGAGATGTATATAAATTAAGAAATTTATTATTTAATTTTGAAATAAAAATATTTTAATTCTTTTATTAAAATATTTATTTAAAAAAATAAAATTTACATTTAATAGAAATAATAAAATAGATTAGATAAAATTAAAAAATAGTTCATCTGAAAAGAGTGAAACCCATTCAAAATTATATAATACTCGCTCTTGTACTTATTATTTATTATTTAAGAGAAATACATAAATTAAATTTTATTTAAAATAAAAAAAATTAATTTTTTAAATTAATTTTGTAAAAAAAAGATTTGCACAGATAAATAAGATAAAATTAAAATATACAACTAACGGATTCTTAATGTTGAAAAATAATTAAAAAATTTTTGAAGAAAGTAAGAAAAAAGAAAAGTGGAGCCCGCTAAAGCGTTAGTTATGGAATTGGTAGAGTTTTGGTGAGGTGAGGTGAGGTCAGAGGGTGGCATGGATGGCACAACACAGCGCAAGTAAGTGTAGGTGAGGGACCTCAGATGCCGTCACGTTCGGTTCCACTGCCACTAGCAACAGCTGTACCCAGCTGTTCTCCAACTTCACCCGGTTTATCTTCAACTAATCCTAGAGCGAGAAACTCTAGTCCAGCAGATTTAGAGAGAGAAACTCAGTTTTTCGCTTACCGAAAAGAGAGTGACCCTCACCATCTATTTCAGATAAGACTTAAAAAGCCTGAAAGAGAGAGGCAGGGAGGGGGAGAGAGAGAGAGAACCCAACACCAAGGCTCCCTGATGAAGCTGCTTAATAAGCTTATTACTCCTTCTGCTCCTCTCATGCCCGTGCTGGTTGTCCTGTTACCACTCTGCATTGCGAACCACCGGATCCTGTCTCGCCTCACGCATTCCCAGGCTCTTCCTGTTCACCTCGACTAGCATTGTTCCTAAACTCACGTTTCTGTTTCTGGGGTTTTTTTCTGGCTGTTTTAAGGCACTGTCGGAGACGAATAGTGAGGGGCTGACTGGTTTACCCAACTATGGATCCGTGCCCATTCGTGCGCCTCACCATTGGTAATCTGGCCCTCAAGATTCCGGTTGCTTCCAAGCCTGCTCGCTCCGTCGTGCATCCCTCGTCGTCTCCGTGTTTCTGCAAGATCAAACTCAAGAAATTCCCTCTGCAATCCGCTGTTGTTCCGTTTATTCCTCCCGAGAGCCAGTTCCCTGATTCCCAAGTGCAGCCAATAGCCGCCACCTTCCATCTGAGTAAGTCGGATATCGACAAGCTCGCCGGGAAATCCTTATTCGCCGGCAGACTCTACCTTAAAATCTCGATCTACACCGGCCGCAGAGGCACGACTTGCGGCGTAAACTCGGGAAGGCTATTGGGGAAAGTGTCAGTGCCGTTGGATCTGGCGGGAACGGAAAGCAAGGCTACGGTGTTCCACAGTGGGTGGATTACAGTGGGCAAAGAAACCAAAGGCTCGCCTGCGAAGTTCCATCTGAATGTGAAGGCCGAACCTGATCCCAGATTTGTGTTTCAGTTTGATGGTGAACCCGAGTGTAGCCCGCAAGTTTTCCAGATCCAAGGCAACATCAGGCAACCCGTCTTTACCTGCAAGTTCAGTTTCAGAAACACCGGTGACCGGAATCAACGCTCCAGGTTAGTTAGTTTGTTTAATCTTTTCACATTCTCGCTCTTTCTTTCAATTCACTTTTCGTACTTTCAGCGGTTTTTCTTAGATTCTGAAAAAGCAAATTCAGCATTAACGAATGCTGTGGCGTTTTCGGCTCAGTTTGTTCTCAGTCTCTAAATTGGATTTTAGATTCATTATTACCGCTGTAATTCGAATTCCTCAAGGAGTAAAGTTAGTGGGGAACTGTGCGGTAAAGCTCCCCTGGGTACACATTTCGTGCCCTTTAGTCCCTAGTGATGCACTTTACTCTTTTGGACAAAATTGAAAGGTAAAGTTGAAGGATGAACGCCACCCTCCTAAAATCTAATGGGGTTTGCTTGAAAGTTACTCTGATGATCCATAGTAAAGTTAGATACGCTGATATCTCCATGTGATTCCTGGGTTGGGTTTAAAGTGCTTTATAGATTATTAATATCTGGGATTCGAAGTTGTAAACTTTTAGGAAGTTAAGAGACTGATGTTTTGTTTGTTCTTTGCTTGCTGCTTAATCCATTTGCTATTGGGTTCTCATTAATTTGCTATTTTGGTTTGCAGATCGTTACAGTTAGAGCCGAGTAGCTCTAGAAGCTGGTTGAGCTCGTTTGGGAGCGAGCGAGAGCGACCCGGTAAAGAACGAAAGGGATGGTCAGTTACGGTCCACGATCTTTCTGGCTCACCGGTCGCTGCTGCGTCCATGGTCACGCCTTTCGTTGCCTCCCCCGGTTCAGACCGGGTTAGCCGGTCCAACCCTGGTTCATGGCTCATTCTTCGACCAGGCGATGGTACTTGGAAGCCTTGGGGGAGACTCGAAGCTTGGCGCGAGCGCGGCGGTTCCGATGGCCTTGGCTATCGCTTTGAGCTCATACCGGACACGAACGGGGGAATGAGCGCCGCGGGTATCGTCCTCGCCGAGTCTACACTCAGCTCAAACAAGGGAGGAAAGTTCGTAATCGACTTAAGCAACAACTCCAACGGCCGCGCCACGCTGGGGAATTCGACGTCGCCGGTGTGCAGCCCAAGGAGCAGTGGCGACTTCGGATACGGGCTTTGGCCTTATTGCATGCACAGAGGGTTCGTGATATCGGCGAGCGTGGAGGGTGAGGGAAAGTGCAGCAAACCGACGGTGGAGGTGAGCGTGCCGCACGTGAACTGCACAGAAGACGCAGCGGCGTTCGTGGCGTTGGCGGCAGCCGTTGATCTAAGCATGGACGCCTGCATGCTCTTCTCTCAACGGTTAAGAAAGGAGCTCTGTCAACAGCAGGATTTGCTTGGCTGATTCTGTATTTCCTTTGTCGTTTGGTGTTTTTACCCCTGTCGTTTTTTCAAATTGTAACGGGGTTGTTAATTTTGAGTGAGGCGTTTTACTACTAACAAACAATTTACAGGTTGTACAGGGAAGGCGTACTATTAGTCTGTTCTGTTGCACCATTTGTTTTTTAGTGTGTGACTTTCTAATGAATTTCCCCTTTTTTTCACAATTATGGGAAATCAATAAGAGCTGTTTTATCTTTTTTTTGTTATATTCCCCCACTACTGTCACCGCTGACTAATTGATCATATTTTAGTACTTCGAGTCATTTGAGTCCGCAAGCACTGCCATCTCGGAATTACTTTGTCATCTAGTGGATGGCAACTTATTTGCTCTGCCGTTTTCAAAGTAATTTTTACTCGGGCACTCTTTCCTAATGGTGGGTGTGATCGCAGGATAGCTTAGGAGTATTTTGTTTCTCTTTATTTCCCGATTAAAAAAGTATAATATATAAATGTTTTATGGATCATGTATAATAAAATGGTTGATGATACTCGACTTTGGGTTTAAAAGAGTAGGTGCGTGCACGTTATCAAGGAACGAACCAAAATGGAGTAATCAGTAATGTGGAAGATAGCTGTAAAGCAGCGCGACGAGCAGATTGAGTTATGTGCCGGCGTGCATTAAGGGTGAACATAGTTGAAATTAGAGGCATAATAATCGAATAATGTGCCCAGACTTTCCAGGCAGAGGTGATATTATTAGTGGTATTAATAACTGGTAGGGTACCTCCACGCATTACTCTCTGACTATGGGTTACAAAATCATATTCACTTGCCTTGTTGCAATTATTATTATTATATTTAAATATTAAAAATAATTGGGTAGCACGGCGGTAGGGTAGAGAGTACAGCAGACAACTCAATATAAGGTAAATTTAAATGATAAAAATTTAGATATTTAAATAAATTATTTTAAATTTAATATAAATTTTATATATAAAAAATTTGTTTAAAAAATATATTTAATTTAAAAAGAAATTAATTTTTATTTACTGAAAAAAAAAAACTCAAAAAAAAAACTGAGAGTGCAATAGAGAGTAGCTTGGGAGGCTGGCAGCGGCGCACTGACGTGGGTGGGGCGTAGGGGGTTGGTCCAAAGGCAACGCCCCATTTGCATGTTGATGAGTGAGAGGGAGGGCAACAACTCAGCGACCTTCTCCTTTAGGCGCGGGACCAATCTCAATCCCAAACAAACAATTTGCAGTCATGGATTGCACCAAACTACAGCCCAAACAGGAAATGGACATGAAATATTCAATCAAATCAAACATTATTTATGATTTGAGTCGAAAGAAGTTGTGGTGGGTGCTGCTCGCGGTTTCCACTTTCTACCCAATCAACTTTCACCAAAGAATGGGACTGGAGGGCGTGGCGACTTGGAGAGGTAGTTAGGGACCAATTTCATTGACGCACATCTTTCTCTTTAATCACATTCGAGAAAATAAAGTGAATTTTATTAACAATTCATATAATTAATATAAGATTGTTAGATCCATGGTCACTAAATTTAATAATTTAAAATTTTTAAATAAAATTTTATTAATAAAAATAATATCATGCATCTCATACAAAATATATATAATATAATTATGATATATATAAATAAATTTAACACATAATTTAAATATATGCTCATTTTTTTAAATTTTTTATATTTAAACTTGCATATCAATATTATTAAATACACAATTCAGTACTTTTTTTTACATAATCTCTTTCATATTTATCCCCCACTCATTCTGTCCACATATATTTATCATTTTCGGTATTATTATTCATACAACATAAGATGACGTTCTGATGCTGTCATTGGGGGCCCACGCAGACAAACTTCAAATCGGTGCCTCCAAACACAACTCAACCTCCTCCCCCCCCCCCCCCCCCCCCTCTTCCCTTTCATGGGTCAATAATCCATGATAGTTCGACATCTCATCAGTCCGGACTCACCCACTCTATACACTGCTTCTAAAGTTAGTTTAAGTGGGAAAGAAAATAGATTAATTATAAAAAATAATATTTTTATAATTACTTATTCATAACTTATATAATCTTACTAAAAAAATAAAAATTTATAAAATTTTAACTGAACAAAATATATTTATATGAATAAACTTGTACAAATATTATGTATATATCATTACTTTCAGCAATATATTTGAATCAAATCTATTTCATGTTTTATAATTATTTATAAATTGTATATATTTTCAAAATAAGAAATCAAAAAGAAAAATAATTGACTTAAAAATATTTATTTAACTAAAAATCTATATAGATTGTAAATATATCATAATTCTTAATTATACATTTGAATTTAACCTGCTACATTTACCGTGATTATTTATTTTATGTTATTTTCAAATCATGTGCTTTAATTAATTATAGGTGAATACTTTATTATGCTATTGTTTATTGTTATATAGTACAAATTTGTCAACTAGTGATGATTTTATCAGCAAAAAAATGGGCTAATAAATTCATTTTTGCTTTGTGAGTTCGAAGGTAACTGGATCCATTACAGCGTTTCTGTTCACAATTTCAAAATGCACCTTCCATCCCAAAGGAAATGCCAAAATATGGCTTACATCGTTCCCCAAAAAGCATAAGAAACATGTATAAAATAAAGGAGAAAAAAGTCTCATTACAAAAGATTTATTAACATTTTATAAAAATACATAAATTTTTTACTTTATTAAGTTAAATAATTTAAAATTATAAAATTTTATAAAATTAATAATTAAATTTTTTGGATTCTTGTAAATTTAATTTGTGTACTATTATATAATAAAACAAGCAAATTGAACATGGGTTGAAGGAGACACGCATCTTAACTTGTTTCTTGGCGGCATCCGCCACCATAAATTCCCAGAATCTCTCCTCTTTGCTCTAATTTTCTAACTTGTATTCAGACGTAACTATGACAAGTTTTATAGCTTTATAACATCTACTTGTTTGTTTGCGATAAATTAATATAAATTATAAATTTAAAACAACGTATTTATTTATCAATAATAACTGTACATTTATATTTTATATATTTAATATTTTAAAGGAGTCAAACGATACGGATCTTTCATGTAAGGGATAGATAAACATAGAGTTAAAAAAAACAATAAATAAATATAAAATTTATATATTAAAATATACAAAATAAAAAATTATTAAATTTGAAGAATAAAAAAGCAAAAAAATATAAATTCAGAATCAAATGATGCCATACTACCAAATTGTTCATGTAACACAACGAATGCTTGAACAACTCCAAAATAAATGCACATGGTCTTTCTCATTTCTGGTCTGGGGACTCTGGCCTTTTTATCATATAAGATCAACTGAATGATAATCTATTTAATTTATTTATTTATTTATTTTATTTAAAATTAAATTTTATAAACTTTTAAATCTTAAAATATTAAATATAAAAACATAAACATACAAAATTTAAATTTTAAAACTCTGAATATAATAATATATTAAACTTTAAATTTTAAAATAAATACTCTTAAATCATATATTTTAAATCTTAAATTTTTAAACTATAAAATTTAAAATTCTAAAATTTTTAACCATAATATATAAAATTAAATCCTAAACATTAAAACTAAAAACCTATAATTCAAAAGTCTTAAAATTTTGAATACTAAACCTTATAAAATTCAAGTATTTAAGATTTAATATTTAAATTATTTTTGAATTTATAATTTAAAATTTAAAATTTATAAAGATGAATTTAATATTATGTTGTATTTTAGATTTAAGATTTTATGTTAAAAATTTAGTATTTAAGATTTTAGCCATCATGTTAAGTTAGAATTTTGAATTTGGAGTTTATGATTTTAAATTTTAGAGTTTATGAAATTTATTTTTAAATATAATTAATTAATTATATTAAATAATAGTTATTTAATTGGTGTTTCATAAAAAAATTTTAACGTATTTTATCATGAGATTTTTATAACTAGTTTTCTTATTTTTTAGGTTTAATTTTTAAAAATTTATGTAAAATTCATTGAATCATTTAAAAAATATTCTCTAAAAATTATTAAATGAAAATTAATCAATATAATCAAATTAAAATAGATTGTAAATTTTGAATAAAAATTAAACTTAATGTTATTTGAAAAAATTTTAAAAGATGAAGTATAATTTATTTTACTTTTAATATTAAGATATTAATATTTTAAAATTTTATTTTATTTTTATAATTTATTAGTTAAAATTTAAATTATATAAATATTTTATATATTATTTAAGTTTTGAGAATTAATAACCCATTAACTTAACCTGAATTTAAAATTTTTAACTTTTTTTTATTTTTTATAGTTAAATGTATAAATTTCATATTTTTCACTATTTCTTCTCTCATTAAATTTTTTCCTCTTCCTTATTTAAAATCTTCTACCTTAATTAAAAAGAATCCTTGTCCAACGTAACCCATACGGGCTGGCGCTGTAGAAATGAATGGTGGTGTCTCTCAAGATGAGAGTGTGGATTTTGATGTCTGAATAAACTCTGCGGGGGAAGGGCCATGCCATTTCGCTCGACACAAAGGGAGTTGACTTGCAAACCATAGCCATAACATAAGTCTGACGCCGGCCCAATTTCTTTGTAAGTAAAGTAGTGTGTTCAAAAAAAAAAAAAAAAAGAAAACCCACTACCCTACCAGTTCAGTGATCGGTTCCCTTTTAAAAACACACACTAAACACTGAACGAAGAAGCAGAAGCAGCCGGAGTGGTCAACGAGAAATCAAAATGAAGCCATTAGGTTTGTGGCTGATACTGGTTGGCACTCTTCGATTAGCCTCTGTTTGGTTCGGTTTCTTCGACATCTGGGCTCTTCGACTCGCCGTCTTCTCTAACACTGCTAGTAACTTCTCTCTCCTCTCCATTTCCACACTTCGTTACCCTGCCCCCTTTTTTTTTAATTTAAAATGTGATTTTTTTGGAGCTCAGAAATTGGTGAATTCTTACAATCATTTTGTGTTTGAATGATTCATTAGATTCACATTTTCAAGGGCAGTCACTGTTATCTGTTTCAATCCCCACAAATTTATAAGGTTGGATATTGTCGGGTTAGCAGCGGGGCTGTATTTAGGTAGCTGCAAACAGCTTGCTATTTGAGCAGCTGCAACGGGGTTGTGCGTTTTGGAGCTTAAAGGTGTTATTTGTTATGCTGAGTCGAAGAAGTACAAATCTTAAGGGGGATACAATGTATGAAATGTTCTACATCCCAATGCAGAACCTTTTAGAATTTCACTAGGCAAAATCAAGCAATGTACCTGTTTTCCCCTTTTGCAAGCAAACAGGGTGTTTTGCGGAATTGATTATGGATTGATTAGATTTTAAAGGTAATTTTTGTTGTGTGGAAACTTCCTTGTTTTGTAAATTTTCTTTGATGACGACGTTTTCTTTTATTAGGGAGGGGGGCCGGGATAAATTTTTTCACATTTCTTTCTCTTTATACTAATTTGCTTACTGAATGGCTTTGTTATTTTCTATCACAATTACATAATTTTCAGTTTTCACATTCCTTTGGAGACACAATAAAGATATAAGTGAAGAGTGCACATTTTATTAATTATCTTATTTCATTATAATATAAATGTACTGTGAAGTTTGTGATGAAACGTGAGGTTCCAAACTTGGTGGATTTCCTTACAGTTTCGCCAAGATATTGCCTAGGTTTAAGAGACAGGTGGTAGGAGTTCAATTTTAGAGTTTTAGATATCAAGCTGCATTGGACTCAAAGTGGCTGACCAGGAATATCTTACAAATCCATTTCAACTTTGAGAAGAAAAAAAAGATAACTAAATGTTTCTGGATTGTCAGGTGGTTAACGAAATAGAAACTTGCTTCTTTTTATGGGAGAAAGGTTTCGATAACAAAGCACAAGGTGGGTTTCACGAGTTGAGTTTGACTGCACGGATAAACAAAAATATTATTTTGGGCAAAACAATGAATTTTCTGCTTATTTGACAGCATAGTTCCTTTGAACACATCTATTAGTGATTGTGCTTTCAATATGAAGATGTTGTTATTAAAACTTGAAGCATAAGGAGCAACTTAATTGGTGTTTTTAAATTCCAAGGTATTTAATGTATGATATGAAGAATCTTTAACGAATATGGAACACTTATCCTTGTCTCCATCTTACTTTCTGTTTGCATAATCTTACAAACGCCTTTGGTTAACCATGGTCTACTATCACCTTTGCTGATTTTGACAATGTGACATTGCAATTTGTTTCCCGTTCTCTAACCTATATGTTCCCCAAAGATAAGCATATTAAAGCTAATTTCCTTTTGCAAATTATCTTCGTATCTGCTCCAAATGTGTAATGAATCTTTCTATCTTTAGTATTCTCCCCATCTTGCTGGAAGCAGCATACGTTTGTGCACAACCTTTTAAGAAAACATATGAGGGGGCTGAATTAATACAAAATAAGTCTTTCATCTGTTTGAGAAGTGATATCTGGCAAGGAGACGTTTTTTTTCATCTTTTCAAAATCAACTTTCTTTTATATTACAAAATGCAATGAATATTCCTCTCAATGTATTCTTAAAGTTGTTTTTGCTATACCATTTAACCTTTTGTGTATTCTTTCATCTGGTTGAGGAGTAATGACTAGCAAGCAGGCTTTGTTTTCCTTATTTTGAAACGATGTTACATGTATACTTCCTACAAATGTCCTTTTATTGCCATTAAATTCTTGTTAAAACTGTTTCCATTAATATTGGTCTGAATTTAGTTGCAAAATTGCTTTGCTGTCTGTTTGAACTTTGTATTAAAAAAGATTCCAAATGTCATCCGATTAATTTCATAGGACTGATAATTTTTTTAATTGTTGTGTAGTGACCGAAGTTCATGGACGCACATTTGGGATCTGGACACTTTTGACCTGCACTCTTTGCTATCTCTGTGCATTCAACCTTGAAAATAAGCCTCTTTACCTGGCTACATTCTTGTCATTCATCTATGCGTTTGGTCATTTCTTGACTGAATACCTAATTTATCAGACCATGTCGATTTCAAATCTGACTACTGTTGGCATATTTGCAGGTATGAATCCTCCAAATTGGCCTGCTCTTATTTTTAATATTATAGCTAAAATTGTGATTTCTTGACCAATTTCGCCTGTTCTATGCGTGTTGTCAATTATCTGTTTAATCTTGTGTGCCCAGTTGAACTGAGGCCAAACATGAGTTTGTAGACTCACCACTAGCCCGCTGATTTGTATTGATAAAAAATGTGCTCTGCTCAACTAGTCAGCTGTATTGTGGTTGTTGGAATTCTTTGTTACGTTACATTGTTTCCCTGTCTACTATATTTATATATTTATCTACCGCATTATTTTGCCTTGTATTAGGATTATTTTTATCAATGAAAGACACTCTCAATTTCAATGTAACTTATTATTAGGGACATCAATATTATGGATGCTATTGCAATGGAACGCACACCAGAATGTCCATTTGAAGCACTCTTGAAAGTCGTAGCAAGTAACAATCCAGTTTCTCCATCTTTTCTTCTGGTACAGTGGATTTTAATCACGGCATGGCGAAGTAGTTTTACTTGATTAACTCATGCGGGATGACAGTAACTCCAAGACGGATGATCAGAGTACAATTCCAAAAGTTTGCAGTAAAGATAAGTGTGTTCATGTGTTTAATGGTGTTGGATTTTGTCAGAAACCTAAAATGTGGCTTCCAGTATGCCATCCTTTTACTTAATTCTATTTAGAAGGCATTTCATGTGCTACAATCATGTAGTGCTACCTATATCTAGAAGTTTATTGATTTCGTTTTGCTGGTTTAAAAACTGCTGGTTTCTTGAAATTGTGTTACCTTGTGGATATATGTTGAAGCAGGTGTAAGGGTTGAGAAAACAAATGAGTAGTAGTCAGCGAAAATGAAAATGTAACATGGGAGCTATATGTATTTTTATTTTCACCCAAATGTTAGAATTGGAAAATTCTAGCCAATATCTTGCCAATGAAAGAACTTACATTGCATTCCTTACGCCATGAAGTATTTTCCCTCGTGGTTAACATCTTCACATTTCCTTTGTACGCTCCACAATTTCAACATGTAATTGAAGTTCAGATTGACATTGTGGGTCTATAAATGCTCAACGTTTCGTTGGAAAAATTACTTAAAAGGAACGTACGTAAAACAAGGGAGTTCAGGATACCGAGGGAGCAAAATTTTAACAGAGTGCCATTATATTATTGAGTTGAGAGGTGTGAGTTTAGTTAAACGGAAAATGATAAGAATATTTTTGAAAGAAATAATAAAATTTATGTGTTTTTTAAAAAATTTTAATTAATTTGAATTTTTTATTTTTTATAATTTAATATTTAAATTTTATTTTTTTAATTCTATATTTATTTTTCGCTATTTTACACTCTTCTGAACTTTCTTTAGATCCGGATTCCTTCTTTTCATTCTAAAAATTGATTTGCCACACTACACTCGTTATTTAAAATTTTTCTTTATTAATAAAGTATTAATATAATAATAATTGATTATAATTTTAAATAATTTATTAATATAAATTTAAATTTAAGATTTGTTTATTAAAAAATTATTATTTATAATTTTTATTTTAAAAAGAATTAAATTTTTACCAAAAGTAACAAATATCCTAAAAAAAATCCCTCTCCTGCTTGGTGCAATCATCGAGGAGGAAAGCCGAACTGGAAGGGTTTTGCGTAAGGGGCCTCGAGGCTCGAACAGCTGTATATTACGTAAGGGGAGTGGGCCGTCTGAGATAAAGGACTGAAATGGCAGGTCCATGTGGTACTAGTGCAGGGGTGGACCTCAATGACCTTGTCCCCACAAGCTACGGCCACAAGAATGGGCCAACATTCTCCAAATAAAATTTCTTTAGGCAAACATGATTAAAATCTTCAACCTGCCTTGTTTGCCGTCCAAGTTTGATGAGGACTTCAAAATGTTTAATATCTTATGCATGAGGAGAATAGTTTAGTTTACTAATTTACATTAATTAAATTAAAAAATATGTATGATATTACTAATGATTGCATTTTCTTATACCCAAAACTTAGAGGAGAAAGTGGAACCAAATGAGCAAGACTCATACCAATATAGGTGTCATTTGTATCTTTTAAATTTTTATTCTCTTAATAAATTTAGACTTTATATTTAAATGTAATTAATGAATTTTTTTTTATTTCTTAATGTGTCTTATTTTTAACAATTATATTAAAAATAATATAATAATTTAAAAAATATAACTCTAATACAAAATAAATTACATAAAAATAACGGCATTCTAACAGATAGATGTTAATGGAAGTCAGGAATCAGTACCCGAGACATGGGTGCCAGGTTTATTGACCAGTGGAAGTACATATAACAGACGCAAAGAGTAGAAAGGGAATTAGGAATAGGATCCCTGAGAAGTGAGACGCGAAGAATTAGAGAAATGCCTCGCCTGCAGCCTCGGCCGTTAAGATTTTCCTTTTAAAAAAGTAAGAAAAAGGCTTAAAAAAATTGAAAAAATATTATTAAAAAAATTAACTTTAATTTAATTTTTTGCTCACAAAGAAAAAAAAAATGACTTTCTATCTTCTCCAAAATAAAAGATAGAGACCTGATTCCTGCCGCTCGCTCTATGGCAGTGTGCAGGGAAGCAAAGGGAAACTCCATCCTCAGACAAGAGAGGGAAAGACAACGAAAGGTAGTGGGAAGTCACGGGCCAGTCAGTGAAAACTACAGTGTCGTTTTGACTTTTGAGGTTAGAATATTTATTACAAACATTAAATTTATTCTGCCACGACTACAGTGGGTAGGAAAAAAGTACAACTTCTCGAATTTACTCAATTTAGTAATAGAATCTAAGTCGAATATGAGATTGGAAAAAAATTATTTTTATTAAATTTATAAATAATTTAGAAATTATTTGATACTTAAATTTTATAATTTAATTTAAAAATTTTAATAAATTTAGTAATTGAAATTTTTTAAATAAATATTTTATAAAACTTAATTTTTAAAAATAATAAAACCGTATCAAATTTAATTTTGGCTTGAGTATAATTATGTAACTCTTTCTATAAAATTTTTACAAAATTAGTTATAAGATTTTAAATTTATTATGTAAATATTCAGGTTTAATAAATTAATAAGTTAAATTTTTTAAAATTATATTTTTATGAGTTTTGATTCTGAAAATATATAAGAGAACTTTAATCAAAACGTGTCGCTTTTGTGTAAAATCATAATCAAGGTGAAAAAAAAAAACCTTCTTACTTTTAAGAGAAGGTGTGTCTCCTCCTTATAAATAAAACTAAATTAAAAAGGCATTGAATTTTTTCTGCAATCGCCCAATGAATGTGATTTAATGATTTTATGTGATAACATGATTTGTGCACCTTAAGTATATTAGAGTTAAGGGAAAGTTCGCTTTATTTAAAGATAAAGATAAATTATAAAAATTTATAATAAAATTATAAATGTTTTATTAAGAAAAGATTTTTAAATTTAAATTCTTATAAATAAAAGATCGATCAATTCTTTAAAAAAATGTAATAAGTTAAAAGAAAAATGGTATATTCACAATAAGCCATATTTAAAAAGAAATGAACAATAAAATTATTATTTGTCACCCTTTAAATGTGATTTTATAAGCTATTTAAATATGTAAAAATAATAATATTCAATAAAAAATAATACCATTTTTTTTTTGGTATTCATTGAGTATAAAAAAAAAAAACAGTAATTTCACATAGTGGTGAATATCGGCATAAGTCAAATCATTTTAACCCGTCTCAAATTATAAAAAAAAAAAAATAGACTAGGTTAAGATGAGGTAAAATAAATATAATATAATATTTTAATTTAAGATGTGGTAAATTGGGTGAGACTGAATTTTGGCCCCTTCCACGTTGAGTTGTCGCAACAATTTAATAAAAATTACATACATACATATATATATATATATATTTTTTGCTACTATAAACGACGTCATTTTGTAAAAAATATATGTTTCTTTTATGATGCTACAAAATAAAGTCGTTTTATAACTTATCATAAATCTTTTCTAGACAACTCTACGACTCCAGTGCCGCTCCTCGATCCTCCCTTATCCCTTGACTCTCTCTCTTGCGAGCGACGAATTTTGTCCGCTATTTCATTATTTCTGACCGTCGACATCGACTCACTCACCTACTCCTATCTCGTCTAAGCCGTCTTGATCTTTTTCGCATCTAGTCATCATACTTGGAGACTTTAAGTCTTTAATAGTTAGTTGAATCTTGTCAGTTCGTCTCCGCTTACCTCACATCCGATCATCCCCAGACTTTCGCTTTTCGACCCATTCTAACTAGAATTAACTCACTCAAATAAAATTAAGTCATTTCAACTCAAAAATTTTAATTTAAAAAATTATTTTCACTAAAATTAGATCAACTAAATAAGAAATTAAATTTAATTAAATTAAAATTTTTTTATCTCAATTCAAATCATCCCTACCAATACCCACCCATAATTTCACAGTTTACATGACTTTTGTACTCAACGAATACAGTGACGAGGCGTGTACGGTTCTAACGAGTTAACCACTTTTAGCGGCAATCAAGAGTGTGCACAAGAGGTGATTGGAAAATTAAGTCGCTGAAATTGTTGTGTCAGCGTTGTTTTAAATTTAAAATCATAGATATTAATGTTCTCTTTAGTTTTTATTAATTATTTTTTTATAACTAAAATAATATTAATTATTTTTTTATTAATTTTATTTTTAACAAAATTATTATTTTTATGAAATATTTAAATAGTCTTTTTAAAAATATATTTTATTTCTTTTAAAGTTATTTCATAATTTTTTATTTTTATATATATTTTTTAAATAATAAATATTATCAACTAAAAAGATGTCGTCATTAACTAAATTAAAATAACAATGAATGTATTAATTAGTTATAAATAAAAATAATATGTATAAATAATTTTATATATTATTTATATATAAAAATAGATTATAAATTTATAAAAATATATAAAATATATCTTAAATATATACGTATAACAGCTCCATTTACGAAATGAAATCATAAGGTACGTAATGCTGTGGTCCCCGTTGCCTATCTTTTTAAAAATAATGCTACACTTATATCATTTTATTTATAATTTTTATCTTTTTTATTTACATTTTTTATTTTTTTATATTATTTTTTAACATTTTCTCGTCTAACGTATCCACAGCAGTAGATACAGCATTTCCTCCTTTCGAGCTGGGCTGCATATCTCCAGAAATACTTGAGATACACTCTTAGAGTCAAGTTGACGTCATTACAGAGTGATTTATTAAAAAATTAATTTTAAAAAATAAAAATAAAAATTATAAATATTAATATATATAAATAACATTGCTCGCATATCTCAACCATTTTCTGAATTCTGATGCACATATCCTGTAAGATCCGAGAACAGAACTGCTCGCACTTCTCCTGTACTCTAATCATCTTTTCTCGATTTTGCTATTCATCCCAGTTCCATCAAACACCTTCACAGATCCCAAAAAAAAAAAATATCTTCACAAAATTTGGGATCAGGATCTCACTGAGCGATTTGTTTATCTATAATATGTATAAAACAAAGTAAAAAGAAATGGAAATATGTTTGGATGAAAACATTTTTATAAATTTTATTTATTGAATTGCTAGTTTATTACAGATTTATATTATTTTAAATTTAAATAATATTTTTTATTAAATATAGTTTTAAAATTGTTACCTTTATTCTTATTACAAATTATGTGTTTTATTATAACATAATTTTAAATTTTATAATTTTAAAGTTTAATATTTTTATAAATATTAAATATGACATTAATTATCTTCAATTAAAAATTTATAATTAATATTTTTTAAAAATTATTTTTTACCTGTTATTTTCACTCTTATTTTATTTTATAAATTTAAATATTTGTTTATTTTATTAAATCTGATATAACAGTAAAAATTTTTGGAAAAATAGATTATTTTATTATTAATTTTTAAAATTCACATTTAATACATATATGTAAAGCTAGTCTCAAGTGCAGTCATCTCATTTCATTCAGCTTGCTACTTTTATAAATAATTTTTTTTATAAATATATCACACACAATAAAAATTAATTTTTATTTATTTTGTGTGATATATTAATATTTTTAGTTTGTAAAAAAAATTTTAAAAATAAATAATGTTAAAATTAAAACACATAATTTTAGTTGAAAGTGTAATGTCATTTTTTATTTTCAAAGTATTATTACATTAAAATTTAATTTAAAATATATGTATAATTATGATAAATTTTAAATTATAAAATATAAAATATAAAATACTAAATTTTAAAATTAAAACTTTGAATTTTAATTTTAAAAATTTAAACTCTAAAATCTTAAAATATAAACCCTTAATTCTAAGAAAAATATTACTTTCACTTATTCGTATCATTGTCTTTTATATAAATAAACTCGTCAGTTAATTTTTTTAAATTTTGGGATCTAATTTGTAATATTTAAGGAATTTAATAATTTTAATTTTATATTATAAAAATTAAATAAAAAAAATATTTTTAAAAGTGGGACTGAACATTTTAAACCACTAACCCTAATTCGTTTTTTTTTTTGTGCAATTACGGGACAAATGCCCAGAAACAGAGAGACTACAACACAGATATGAATCTATCCCATCTCACCCCTGTAAGATCTGCATTAAACAGAACCCTGAGCCCAGGAGGCAACTCTATAAAATACTGGAAGCCTTCAACTTCTGCCACCGCTCTGTTAGCCATCCAATCGGCACTGGCGTTTCTCTCTCTGAAGATGTGGGTGAATTTGATGTTCCAAGACCTTTTACACCACGCTCGGATACGAGCCACTATATGCGGCTCCCGAGCTTCATCACTGCTTTGAGTCACTCTCAACTATGTTGTCTTTGTATCCAAGATTCAAGCAGTTTCGGAAGCCTTAAGAATGGCCCAGAATTCTGCTGTAATCGCTGTACTAGCCCTAATTCTTATTACCTAAACTTTAAACTCCTTTGTTATGACAATTTTTTTTAAACTGATATTCAGTTGTGATATTAAAAGATGAGATACGAGCACTTTATATTTGTATGATCCAAATCTTTAAAAATTCATCCTATTATAAGCCTTTTAAAAATAAGATAATATACTCCTATAATAATTAAATTTATTAAATTTTATAGTATTTAATAAATTTAATAATAATTAAAATTTTTGAAGTAAATATATAATAAAATTTAATTTATTGAAATAGTAGGAGTCTTTAGAAATTCAGTAAAGAAAAAAAAAAAAAGAATACACATAAAAGGAGATATCTGGATTTCTACTCCAATTTTAGCAGAAAGAAGAATTCTAATAGGCTGTCAAGATGTGTGAATTGCAGTACATGATTAAAGAAAGCAAAAGAATAGATAAGAAGACATCTTGAGATGCTTGTGATGTATCACAACAAGTTAATTAAGGAAAAAGAAGCCAAAAATACGTACTAACCCTTGCCAAATCTCTATATATACAAGGCGCATGGTGGGAAATATAGATGGTTGAGAAAGAAGACGAGAGCGAGCGGGGTTGGTAAGGTAAACTGAAGTCGTATATGTTTATTTCCAAATAAATATTGGCCCTTTCCACTTCCAATCATGGATTGAAAAAGAAGTCCCCACACTTGCACTTCCAACTCATGGGTTTGTAGTTAGAAAGGTCATCACTTCTGGAGAATGCAATTGTGGGGGCTGCTCTTGCAGCTGTAGAGTGGCTCCTACGGTCCTGTGCTTGAGGTACCACGGGGACCTGAACTGCTTCACAACGCTCACAAGTTCTGCATCTTCTTGTGCACTTTGGTGGTGCTGACCCTATCTGAGCTTTTGCCACCTGCTCTTCCACGCCCTTCTGCGTATATAGCATCCCACGTTAATCATCAGCATATGGAGGCAGAATCACAACAGAGAGAACAGAGGAATTCACTGTCTGATATTGAAAATTTCCTACCTGAGTAACTGCCTCGGTTGACTTTGAAATTGCTCTTCCTGCATGCATAGTACATGAAATCAGCAAAGTTGAACATAAAAACGCTTGGTCTTTATATTAAGAATTTAAGACCATAATAGTATATAAGTAACCTTCAGCCATTAACCCAGCATGGGTCAAGGTTGAAGTTGAAGCGAAGAGAATGAGAAAGTATATGATCATTTTTTGTCTATGTTTGTGCCAACGGAGGCAAATTTGAGTGCTGGCCATCTCTACTCAGGGAAAGAGACTGCAGAGTAAGGGAGCAGAACTTGTTTCCAGTGTAAATGCTAAAACTTGGATTTGAGATGAATGTAAGTAGACAAGAACAGTCTGGGGTTATGAGAATGTGAGAGACTGAAAAGAGGAAAGGGGAAACAGTGGATATGTGGCAGTAGTGAAGACAGTGAGCTGAAATTCTGAAAAAGGTATCCCAGGGTGGGGTCAGAGATTGAATGCCACCTCCATAATGCAGCCCTTTAAACAAATGTATGTGTAATTCTATATATTATAATGTTAGTGTAAAAATGAAAGTAAAGGGCGCCTTATACGAAGCCTCCTTTTATGAGCCTCAAAAACTCCAGCATAAAACTAAGTTCTGAGTAAAGCCCTCAGCAAAATGAAAAGATAAAAAAAAGTTCTGCATAAAGCAGAAGGATGGAGACAGCACACAGATACCAAAGATACAAACAAGAAAACCTCCTCAGTTCACAGGCGGCAAATGAGGTTGATCACTTCATGGGTTTTCATACATGAAGTTCTAACTATATTGGGTAAAATTCTGCCAAGTACCATACCCACACGCCAAGTCTCCCTTATATTTTCCAAGGAAGTCACAGAGGGTAGGTATCTGTAAAATTCCAAGTTATGGGTATCCGTGAGACTGATCTTACCAGCAATTTCAGGTACACTAATTTAAGAACACTCCAATGATATGGCAATATTTGATACGGGACTACTACCAGAATTTTATAAATTTTTACTTACCTAATCTAATAACTTATATATACTTTATGACTATTTTATAAAACCTATTTCATGGGTCTCTCGTTGCCAATATATTCACTTCATGTGGGCTCTTGGTAGATTTATGATTTGGCTAAATACATAGCATTTGGTAGACTAAACTATTCATAATAATAGATGAGCATATATGAGAATGCAAATTCATGCATCTCCCATTGTGGTGATCATAATCAGCATCAAGCTCTTCAGCAGAGAGGTGATGGAATGGTGGGTCAGTTGGACCATTAGCTTATTATGATGCCAATAGATCAACAGCGTGTGCTTACTGTTACCACATCATCACGTACTCTGCTACTTTCAGTATGACAAGGAGTTGCGCGCGCATGGTAATGTAATCCAGCTATAGTTTGTGGTCTACTTCTTGTTATCTGTTTTTTCCCCTCTTGCCGCTTGCTGATCGTTTTCATACGTACAATAATGAAAGTTGTCATAACTATTTGCAATGTCATTAAGTCGGGGACTTGAATTTGTTATTCTCAATATTCATTACAATCCCAATAACTGGGCAAGGAAGCCGAAAAATTACCAGAGACCCAGAACTACAGCATCACAAGTTAGAATGCAGTTAGGTTGGGAAGAAAAAAGGGTTAAATAAGTAATAAGAGAAAGGAGCCATACTCAATTAGAGATTGCTAACTTTACATAAGGTAGTGTGATGGTAGCTATATATGTTTTAAGTTAGTAGATTTAAAATTTAATACTCAAAGTTACGCTTATTAGAAAAAATTTAAAATAATTTATTTTAAATGTGAATTAATTTTATATTTATTAAAAATACAAAAAATATTATGTGACAAAATAAAAAGAAATTGCTCACTCCCTTGTTTATAAGAAATTTAATAAATTTATCATCTAATATTATTTTTTACTAGTTTGTCAACCTAATTTTATGAATTTTTACCTTCTCCAACTTTTATTGGAATAAAATTACTGAAAAAAAAATACTACAGCATTCTTCTAATTTGCTGCTCGTAATTCTGTGTTTTATAGCCAATAAGCTTTTCAACAAGTTGCCCAAAAATAATTAGGCTATATACATGCGGGACATAGTTTTCTTCAACGAATATGTCATCCCTTTTCACGTTTTCAATATATTAAAGCTTACAAAATTTAAGAGAATCTCAGATTTATTTTATTTGTTTCTAAAAAAAGATATTGCTTCCTTAAAATCTTATATGGTGTTTAGTGTGACGATTTGGCTGTAATAAATTTTAATTGCTATTGCATAACCTTTCAGGAAACATCAAATTGATAAATATATGAAAGTAAGTGAATTATTAAATTATTTCAAACATAAACTTTATAATAAGATTTATTAAATTTTACAAGTGAAATTAATAAATTTAATAATTTAAATTTTTTAAATAAATATTTAATAAAATTTTATTTATAAAAAATACAAGTATAAATATATATTTCTTGGAAAGAACTGAACTGATTTTTTCAAATAATTTAATGATTAAAACAAAGGACTTGAGTCAACTTAATTGTAAGGTGTATATCTCTAAATAATCTGATCTTTAAAATTAACAAAAAAGTCTAGTCTGCTCTCTCATTGGAAAAATTGAGCACTATACAAGAAAAAATGACTAGAAAAATTACAACGTCAAAAGAAAGAGAGCTAGGTCCGGGCCTCTTTTACCCTCTCCTGTTGCCCTCTTCTGGGCTCCAAAACTTCTTAACGCAAATCCTTTCCAACATCCTAGGGTGTACGTTAGGAAATTCACACCCCCCTTAAATCTTTCCCCACAAAAAATTGGGATGCCATTATGGCATTATCCCTGTCTGTTAAACAGAGCAATCAGAAGTAACTAATGGGAAAGCAACATTTTGCTCCCAGATAAGTAGAGTCTGGGAAGTCTTACAAAACACAAATAGAATGCGGTCTCTATTTGTATTTTGTGAAACTTTGGGGAGTCTCATTCTCAAGAAATATTAGAATTGAATGGAAAATTTCTATAACTGAAAATTGTCAATCATATGTTGCACCACATCTGCTCCGTCGGAATTGATACAGTATGTATTCACCTGATTATTAAAAAAACAAAAAAGAAGCGAAAACGTAAATAATAAGAGAATATTATCGAGACAATTGGTACATAAAACAGACAACTGTTATGAAACAGTGAAAGCTAATTTCCCATGTTGGTCTTCCTGGTTTTAAGAAAGAAGCAAGAAAACTAACATAACTGTTTTCACATGATTATGTATTTATGTGTTTCGAGAAGATGGAAATCCTTGCCTGAATGGTGCTATGTGCGAGATATTTCTGTCTGCTACCCCTGAAGCTGACATCAATGCGATCCCAGCTCATTTTTGTTAAGCCTCTGATCATTTCCTCTGCAAGTGTTAATATATGACAAATTTTAGTAATGATCTATAAAATATTATCCATCCTTTAGGCTCGGTTCTCAAAAAAGTTCTTAATAATCTAGCATACACTCTTACACGATATAAGTACTTAAACAACTTTTCCAAATGATGTACATTGGTCTACTATCCTCACATATAGATACTGACCTTAACCTTAAACCATTGGCTTATCCTTTCTCTGAGATCTTTCTCATCATTTAGTCTATAAAATCTCATCTTTTCCAACTTCTTTCAAGCAACTATGCGTCCCTACACACGACACCTCCAGGCCATAACAGACCAAAGTTTGCCATGTCATTATTTTGATTTAATCCAACTATACCAGTTAACTGACTGTCTTACAAAAATTTGCTTGTCTTACAGAATTTGCAAGACCATTAAAGTAGTACCACTCTAGCTTATGTTTAACTTTATGATTTATGAACAATCAATAATTTTATTTCTATTGGAAGTAGGTATCTTCTGAAGTAGTGAATCTTTAAAGTGCCCAGCTCCCCATACTCAGCTGAAATTTTAGGTTCCTTTTAAACTCAAAGTTACTTATAATAGTCAATTATGATTGTGGAAGAGCCTTTCTCCCCAATTTTCTATCAATCCCATGGCTCTTATTAGTTGTTCTTCACAATAGACCAAAAGCTCTCTTTCAACATATAAAACATAACATAAAAAACACATAAAGCAATAAAATTAGTCAAAACCTAAGAAAGTTTCAGTTAACAAGTGCTCCCAACTCTGTTAGTTCAAAGAGGTGACAATACCTTCCCAGTCAATTTCATTGGGCCCATTGACTGTGGTTTCAATAGGAACCTCCTCAGGAACATCAGCGGATCTTGCTGTCTCTACATTTACAATGTGTGGGTATCTCTCATGTCTTGAAAGATGCTTATGCTGTAGAAAAACTAGTTAGATATAAATCTTCATAGAAAATTATAATTTGATCAGCAAGCCTGGTAATTACCTTTGGGAGCTCGTTTCTACGCCTTATAGATGATGTGCTCCATCCAACAAGTTCTATTTCAATGTCAAGTGGTTTACCAAAGTACTAATAACATATATTTTGTGATAGAGCATCCAATAATCAAAGTTGATTATTGAATTTTGATTATTTAGAGAATAGACTTTGGGTGTCATATTTTCTGTTCATTTTACATCAAAAGGATACGGTCATAACGAACATTTGCATAGGCAGCACGGCATTTAAAGGACTGCAAAGCAGAACTGCAGAGAAGGAAGCATAATTTGCTCTAAGTTCATGAGTCACTAGAGTAAGTCACAAAAATCCAGCTAACTGTAATATGAATCCTACATGAATTTAAGATCCTCAGAATCATGAAGCATCCGAAGAAGAAGAGGAGGCTTTCCATTCTCACTATCAGTTAGAAAAAGATGCTTTCCTGTTTTACCAAGAAACCGTGAAACACGAGATGCTGCCTTCTCCAGAGAGTGAAATCCACAAAACACTGGGACCTGAATATATCATTAATTCATTAGTCCAAATAGACAATAAGACGGCAACTAACACTAGCGTGTTGTCAGCTGCTACTTATGACTAATGCTCATCACATGCATTGTGCTCACACATTGAAAATAAAATTTACAGGATTAGATTTATTCAAATCACATCATTTGCAGTACTTCATTAACATCAGAAAACGATAGATAAGCAGAATAACCTGATAATGCTAAGACCACACAAAATACACAGGGATCACAACAAGCATGTGAAATCAGACTCTTCATTCTACTTGAACAACCCAAATTGAGTTTTCTTCAGCAAGTGGTAACAACGACATCAAAACAACTGAAAAGATGCTTACAATGCAGACCTCTCATTTTCAAGGCTTTAATAGAACCACCTGTTTGTGCCCTCTAGAACCAAGGTGTGGCGTTGCAGAGGTTATGAAATTTATGGGCTCCAGTCCTGCAATTTTTCCTTCATATATCCTCTCTTGAAATGTTTGATTTGAATTGTGACTCCCACAATGTCCATTCTCCTGATCAAATTCCATTGAAATGTCTCTCCCATAAAGCTTGGCGATTGCATACCTTGCAACCAAGCCACCTAAAGAATGACCTACAAAGGAAATTTTTTGAACACCTGGGTGTCGTTTTATGACTGAGACAACCTGGAAGAAAAAAAAAGGATAAGCAATCTTAAGGCATTCCTGACTCAAGCAACAGAGTCATACTATTAAATATGTCTTTGAGATATCTTAAAATTGGAACAATGGAAGCCACACATACATACATACATACATCCATACAGACACACAGCTAATTACTGATGAAACTAATAATGACAGCAGAAGCAAAAAGGAAGTATGAAAATCAATTGTAAGTGCCAAAACCAGAACACACCTCCTCCGCTAATCTCTCTCCCATAACATCCACGCCATCAAACGTCAACATTGAAGCATTACATTCACTGCCTGCATTGCACAATGGTATATGCATTTATTTCATGATAGAAGCCAATTTTTACTACACAAGCATGCATCAGAGAATAGCAAGAATATAAATTGAAGTGCTTCATTTTTAAGTCCATACAAACATAAGAAAGGTTAGGGGCCTGAAAATAGTAAATGCTTCTGTGTACACGACCATCTAGTTACTTGCAGATTTGTAGGAGCTCACCAACTTGAGATATTCAAAAGCTTACAACCAGTAAGTTCTGCTATTCTTGCAATAAGAGTGGTTCCATAATTGTGTAGCAAAAACATAAAATTCACTACAAGTTCGTTATATAATTTAGTGAATTAATATGACAAAGCAAATAAACAAAACAGACTATATCATCTGCATACAATATTTATAATGAGGTAGGTAATAACAGTACTAAAACTACCAGTTCAAAGTGCTCCCTCAATGTTGTTCTAAAATTTTAAGCTGGAGAATTGCTTAAAGACATGAACGTTGATATTGATAGGAAAGCATTTCTTTTCACTCCTTCAACTTGCTGCACGCTTCACATGGTAGTTCTTCATGAACCTGAGATGTAGAGCTAATTTTTGGACACCCTTTCTCTTATTTTCCTAAAATGGTAAACAACAACACTTACTGTCAAATGTACCACTGTGACCTGGCTTCTAAGTTCAAACACCCTATTCCTGACATTGCATTGTACTCAACAAGATGATAGAACATTTTCTTTTGCTAAAGACGGGTAGATTTTAAAGACGTTTCTCCAATGAACACCACAATGGAAGATTCTTTAGTGAAGTCTGAGCCAGGCTTACATACAATGGCAACAATAACATACCATAGGTAAGGACAAAAAAGCACTCACTTATTCATAAACTGGAAGAATGCAAAGGCGAATACAAAAATACAAACACTAGTTAGGTTTATGATCACGAGTAAGCAACATATGAAGCAAGACTAAAAAGCCGATGATTAGTACACCTTCAAGATCTTCAATCTAATATAGGTGATAACAAAACTCGAAAGACGAGAAACGAAGCCACGAGGATCATATGGGCTTACAATGTACAACGACGTCATCTGGATACCTCTTCAGAAACTGCTTGGCAGCAAATTTCCAATTCTGAGCGCTGCGATGTAGTAATGTTCATACATCAAGAAAAGAGGAGAGGTAAGCACAAGCACATAAAAGTTCCAATCTTTGGTATTGTAAAGGCAAATAATCAATCCCTACCAACCTCATACTAGTTACTAATCTCAAACACTTATATGATGATCATATTATATAGTACTAGAAAAAAAGGGAAAAAGATTAAGAAGTTAAACTGAGAAATGTAGACCGAATGGACCAACCTGCCTATAAGACCATTGACCATTATAATCAAGTGGGTGGGATTGAGACGCTGTCCAGAAGTATCAACGACCTCCATATCAAAACTTTCCCCGGTTGCATCATGTTGGATTCTAAAACAATTAAACTTAGGCAAATATGGATTCTTCTTCATGCGATGCATCCTGCTCTTAATGCTCTTCCCGCTCCTTAATTCATTCGGCTTCTTCTTCTTTGAACCACCACCTTCCTCTCCAATCTCTGGTACTGGTTTCGTATCCATGGAAGCCATAAGGTTCCAGAACGAAAATGATGACTTGTTACCGGGCTTTTGATTTTGGTCTTATACTTTGTTGTTGGCGGCAGATGCAGGTAACGGCAGAGCAGGAAGTCAAAAGGGGCTCGTTGGAAGCGGCTCAAGTCGTTAGAATACAGAGTGCTGACCGAGAAATCAAGTGCTTTGATCGGTCCAGACCGACCTTGCCGGTCCCCACTCGAAGCCGAAGCTCTCTTTCGAGGACATTCAACTCTTTGACTCTGACCCTCCCCGCAATTTAGTAACATTTTTGTTGGTCATATGAACAGGATTGGGATGGGACGTCCGTTTTTCATTCTATGAAATAAGGAATTCGAATTTTAATTTGTTGCAAACAGGTTTTTGCTCAATTGGGCTTCTATCTTTTCGATCCAAATTTCATCACAAACTCCAAATCCTGCTCACATATCACTTTTGCAAGAAATAAAAAAAAAAAAAGAAAGTTAGTCTCCAAAAAAGAAAATGACTAGGGGAATTTTAACATTGGTGTCACCCCTTTTAACAAGACCTTCTATCTGTCATTTGCGTTCTGGAAAGGAGTCATTTTAGCTTTATTATATATATATATATATATATATATATATATATTCTAGAAAGGAATCGTCGACACGCAAGTCTTTGCATTTTTCGTTAATATAAATAAATGAGAAACAATTTTGAAAAAGTCTAAACTCCACCCAACCGGTTGGGTATTCTTCCTTCTAGTTCTGTGTTGAAATCTTCGTCCATTCTTCCCCTAAAAAGAAGTTTCCGGCTTTGCTCCCTACGAAATATCTTCCTTATTTCAAGCTTAGTTTCGAAAGAGGAGGATCCACAAGAAAAAGGTAAATTACCGCTAATAGGTGAGATAGAGTTGTTGGTTTATTGAATTATATAATTTAATTTATAAAATTAATAATTTAAATTATTTTTAGTAATATTTTATTTATAAAAATAACAAAATCAAAAATTAAATAACGTCCATTTTCTTCAACATTATCATTATAATCCTGTATAACAAATGGTTATTCTCATTACATCGCTTTTATATGGTTTTCTTAACACACAGGAATTGGTTTTACCGTTGACCCATACATTTCTTAGATTTGTGTAATCATTGATTTAATGCAAGAGATGATATTGAAAGAATAATAATATATATTCATTTTTTGTTTTATAATCTATACACAAACTGTTATGTGATAATATTTAAATATAATTAGTAGTATTAGAATTAGTTTCAACAATGACTAGTGGTATTCAGGGATGCAATATAATAATTTGTGTACAAATTATAAAAAATTCATGTATATATCATTCTATTAAAACAACGGTGTAAGAATAATATTATTGTTAATAATCATGTCGATAGTGTTTTTGAAGTTAGGGAAAACTTAATTTCATTAACACTCAATTGTAAACATTTCATAAAATTAAATTGTGAGTTATTATATCTGTAATGATAAAATTTAATAATTTAAAATTTTAAATAAAAATTTTATAAATTTTAATTTTTATAAATAGATAGTCTGTGTAAGTTTAGCGATTAGTCCAAACCCATTAGTCGCAGAGAACAAAATGAGAAACCCAAATCTTGTTGAAGACAGGTCCCAGTCCATTCAAATCAAAGGACTAGGCCGACGACTCAAGCCCTCAGTTCAGGTAGTTGTTGTTTGTTTTCGAACTTGGAGTCTAATTCTTTTTTTTTTTTTTCACAAGCCATTAGGCTTATTTTGTCATAAAAAAAAAAGGACGAGGCCGACGAGATTGAAACCAAGAAAGAAGGATTGAATTTTTTTATTCTTTTATTGTTGTATTTTTTTACTGTAAGTTTTATTATAAAATATAAAAATAAAAAATATCAAAACTGTAAAAATTTAAGAGATCCATAATCTTGTTGAAGACGGGTCCCAGTCCATTCAAATCTAAGGACTAGGCCGACGACTCAAGCCCTTAGTTCAGGTAGTTGTTGTTTGTTTTTGAACTTGTAGTTTAATTCTTTTTTTTTTTTTTTTTTATCACAAGCCATTAGGCTTATTTTGTCATAAAAAAAGAGGACGAGGCCGACGAGATTGAAACCACGAAAGAAGGATTCAATTTTTTAATTTTTTTGTTATGTAATTTTGATAATTTTTTTATTCTTTTATTGTTGTATATTTTTTAGTGTAAGTTTTATTATAAAATATAAAAATAAAAATATCAAAACTGTAAAAATTTAAGAGATCCAAATTTAAGAAAGATCAGAAGAAAAATCATATTGGATCTGAATGATTTTATTCATTTATTTAATAAAAATTGAGATTTTTTTCTGAGAGAAGAAAAGATTTTTCAGAGGAAATTAAAAGAAAAAAAGGGCGAAAAATTTTCCAGCCATTGCGAGGGAGATGAACAACTGGTGGTGGGAGTGACAGCACTGCCATATCCATATTTGTTTACTTTTAGGGATTATTTCACGAACTCCGTTCTTTTCTGCCATACCGAATTGAGAAAATAGTATGGGTTTCGGTTTCAGGCTAAACTTCGGGTATAGTGTTCCGGTTCAGTCTCCTCATTCCTTCACCAATTCATCCATCAGGCTTTCTTCATCTTCTGGTGAGTTGCTCTTCATACGGATTTGATCCTGGAAATTTTTGTTTATTTATCTCTGGGCTTGATTTCATAGTCCATGTTCTTGTTATTAATGATGCTACAGCCTACAGTGCAGTCTAGAATACAAAAATTACTTATCTGTTTATATACTTAACACTTTCTATGAAGAAAGTTGTAATTCAAGCTTCAGCGCTAGTGTCAAGTCCTGAGCTAAATAAGTTTTAGTTTTCTTACATAAAAAACAACTTGTCAATAACATGTGTCTGTAAAGTTTTGCCTATACGCTTACCAGTGTGTGTCTGGACTGTGATCCTTACCCAAAAAGAATGACAATGCAAATCTTGGTATCTGGTTGTGCTAAACATTTCTAATATATGGCACTCTGTAATGTATTTCTGTTAATGATATAGCTGGGGGCAGGGAAGCTTCTTTCAACCCCACTAAGTTATCTTTGCTGTCAGCGATTTATGAGGAAGGGGAAATCTTCCAAAAAGACTTTCGAAGGGCATTCGGTTGTTCATCATCAGCTATGGACACTGTAGATAATGATTCCTTAGAGAAAGAAGAAATGAAGGTTCAGCATAATTATTTATGACTAGCCAAACGATATTGCAAATGCCAACATTGCTTTAAATATTATTTTATTAATCACATATTCTTACGTAAAAGTCTTATTTGCTAGGTAAACAAAGGAAGGAGGTCATCGAGTAGTCAACATGAAATGATTGATAATAGTACCCAAACGCCTTTTGATGCGGAGAAAACTACTACACTGACAAAGTTTCAATCATTCAGGGCATTACATTTTCATTTGTTAATGGAGAACCTAGGTATTTTAGAAGAAACTTTTGCTGATTCAGAAGCACAAAGGTTGGAAAAAGATATTAGGTTGCAACTAAGAAAGCTTGGAGCTCTGGATTTATTCAATACCCGTCTGTCAAGATCTCTTGAAACCTCGTCTACTGTAGATTTCTCTGATGGATATGTTGAGCAAGTTGAAGAGCATCAGACGAACAGCAAAGTAGATGACCATGTGGGTAAAGTAGTAGTTCCGTCTAGGAAGAAAAAGGAAAGTAAATCTAGAAGAAAGAAGGCAGTAGCTGCCCCTGAACTTTCGTCTCAGTCATTGCCTTTAAAAACTGTTCAGGAAAGTCTGTTAAATTTCCCAGCTTCATCTATAAAAAGAGCATCAAATTATAAAAAAAGAAGAATAATGGTTACTAGAAAGGAGGCAGAAATGTCAAAAGCAATAAAGGTAAGTTTATTGTCAACAAAATAAATCCAATTGTAATATGCTTGAACATAATTTTAACATTAAAACTATGTACTACTCCAGGTACTAGCAGAGTTGGAGAGAATTAGAGCAGCAATGGAAGAGGATACCAAGCAAGTAGCAAGCTTGAGTAGCTGGGCAAAAGCGTCTGGAATTGATGAGAAGGCGCTAAAGTGGCATTTGCATTATGGTCGGTACTGTCAGGATGAGCTTATACGGAGTACTCGATCCTTAGTTCTATATCTCGCCAGGAAATACAAGGGTTTGGGAATAGCATTGGAAGATTTGCTTCAGGTTTGTAACAAATCTTATGTTGCGTAGTTTTGTTTGTTACTGTTAATGTAGGAGTTTCTTGTTTGACCTTTTACATGCATGTTCACTCATATAACGTGATTCTTTCACCACTTATATTAATACCGAACAGTGAACAACTTGTAAGAATTAAAATCACTGCAAATTGTTCAAGAAATGTGTCTGTGAGAGGGAGGGAGGAACACTGTTTGGAGTCATCAATTTGTACAAAAAGCAATATATGCAAATGCAGATATGCCTACATCTTTAGTGTGCATGAATTAGAGATAAGGATGGAACTATGTCATAGGAAAGATCTAATAAAGCATCATGCAAGGATCATTTTCAAGAGGTTGGTAGTTGCCGCTCTCTTTGGTGCTATGATTATTTTTTAATGAAGTCGACTGAAATAGAAAGAGAATTGAACGTACCTTCGCATGCAGGCATGGCATATATACATGGATATTCTATTTCCGTGCGTCCCAGTCAATAATATCTTTCATTTTTATTTCACATTTCACAGGCAGGATTTGTAGGTGTTCTCCAAGGTGCTGAGAGATTTGACTGTACAAGGGGTTACAGATTCTCAACCTATGTGCAGTACTGGATAAGGAAATCAATGTCAAAAATGGTGACACGATATGCTCGAGGGATCCTACTTCCTGTATGTTCCGTTCCTCTTCCATATAGGAGATTGTTTTAGTATCAATCCCATGCTAGAAAGACCTTGACTTTGATCCTTATGTTCTTTTCCTCGTCATGATACAGTGGTCAGTAAACAGGGCAGCAAGTCAGATACAGAAAGCACGAAAAACCCTGAAAAGCACTATGAAATGCCCAGATGATTATGAAATTGCAAAGATGACAGGCCTTTCTATGGCTAAAATCAGATCAGCTAGCAATTGTATGAGAGTTGTTGGTTCAATTAATCAGAAGATGGGGGACTGCCTTGGTGTAAAATATATGGTATGACCTTTAGAGTCTCTCAATCATAGGTTATGATTTTGTATTGTGTGTGCATAGTTGCTGTTTTGTTAAATATGGTACTGGACCTTGGAGGTATATTTTTATAATTCCATGAATTCTTTATCCAGAGATAGTGGCTGTTTGGTTCAAGTGAACTGAGTTATAGTTCTCTTTACTGATTAAGCCCCCTCTCCTCTTCCTCTCTTTTTTTCCTATGTTTTTGAAAAGCTTTACCCAAATCAGGGTGGAAGTAGAACTGCTGTTATGGCTATTCTGGGCCTCTAGTTTGAAGTCACCTATTACATGACTACGCATAACTCAAAAATTTTGTTCTATTTTTTGTATGCCCAATGACATTCTAGTAAAGCATGCAATATTCTTTTTGGGCGGGCTATGTTTCTGTTCCAAGATTTTACACTCTAATACGCAATCAATATTATGATGTGGTCAATCTAAAACTTGCATTAAAACATTACAACTCAGGAACAAATATCCTACAAATGTTGTTATTTGGTATAAGCTGTTTAATGGCGTTAATGCTGCAGGAACTTATGGCTGATACATCAGTAGGGAGCCCTGAAGAAGCTGTCATGAAGCAGCACATGAGAAAAGATATTTATGAACTCCTGGGAGGGTTGGATTTAAGGGAACAGCAAATATTAACCCTGCGCTTTGGTCTTAATGATCACCACCCCAGGTCGCTTGAGGATATAGGGAAGCTTTTCCGAGTTAGCAAGGAGTGGGTGAGGAGGATAGAGAAGAAAGCTCTAACAAAGTTACAGAATGAAGCAGCCAACTCAAATTTAAGTCATTATTTGAAGTTTTAGTTTCCATTGGCTTTTAGGAAGCTTCAATATCGTCTTCATTTCAGCTGCAGTTAAGGGCGTTGTACAGACTCCAGGTCCAGAGTGAGACGGAATGACGGATGCATTTTATTTTGGAGTACCAGCATGGCTGCATGCCAACTAGGAGTGTTTGGAGACATGTGGCCTGTGTGGTTTCCTGAGTCCTGACTGAAAATGCCCAGCCAATTGGTGCCTGTGCAGTGTCACTCCATGTCCAAAGTTTGACTGTATAGAAGGGAGCCCCAACACTATACTGCCATCGTGACCATCTCTTTTCCTCTCTTCTACTTTCTAAAATCCCTGGAACCAAGTAATGACGTTCACATGCCCATTCTTGTTCTTTATGTGGCCATGGGAATAAGTTGAATGTATTAGCTGCCTCTGTGAATTGACTTTCGATTCAGACTAGGGCGGGAACCTGTCTGTCTATTAGCAAAATATCTGAAATCTTGTAAATCACATATTAGTCTTCTATGTAAACTTAAACAACCCAGAATGATGATACCTTCGTGCTACGCTTACAAACTCCTTTGTATTTTGATCCCATGACTTTGGTGATTTGAAGCAAAGTGGAAAAAGTAAAGTGATCCCTATGTGTAAGTTTTATTTTTCCGTATTATTTTTTAATAAAATATACTAAACTTTTTATACTTTAGATTATATGTAAATTTTTTATTATAATATTAATTAAAATAAATTATTTTTTATATTTTAAAAATAATATAAATTATCTCTATATATTTTGAATTATTCTAAACTTATTTTAATATTATTTTACATATTTTAAATTATTTTTAAATTACTCTCAATTTAAATTTTATAAAAATAATTATAATTTTTTAACAATAAGATATAATTTATCTCATCTAATCAAATTTTTTGTACATCACTTAAAGGAAATTTGATGCATTTTGTCTTTATTTTTTTTTAACATTTTAAAACTTGTCTCTATTTGTTATTGCAATTGTTTATTTTGGATACCAAAATTACGGAATCTGGGTCTTACGTCTTTACCTGCTTCCTTCTTTCTCTTCGTGTCAACGTGAGGAAACTTAACTAAAACTCCCATAACGCATTTGCACTGGAACATCCAAAACCAAAGAGGTCTTGTATATCAGCCATGTCCTTTGCATGTTAGGGTTATATGAAATATTTTTATAAACATTTTGTAATACTTGAATCAATACAAAAATAATTAAACATAATTCTATTACAAAAAAATGATTGGTATAACAAAAATTATATGCATACTCTTTTAATTTTAAATCTATTATAAGTATATTATTTAATTATAAAATTTAATAAATATATTTTTAATTGTTAAAATAATATAAATACATTCATTTTATTTATCAGTTATTAAATATTAATAATTATATAAGTTACATTCAATTATTAATATACATAATATTTTTCAATTAATCATTTAAATAAACTTAAATTAAATAAAATAAATTTACATGGGAAACATAAAAATTAAAAAAGAAGAAAGAAACCCAAAAATTCTAATAGAAGATTGTTTATTCTTAATATACAAATACACATTCAATCTTGTTATTAATATTTTTTTCATCAAGTTTTTTAATTGGTGAATTCTAATTATGCTTCATCTATTTTAGTAGCTTGTATTCAAGTACTTATTTGGTGATGTTCCAATAATATCTTCATATATAAGTTTTTTTTCTTATTTTATTCTTCTTAATATTTTTGCTCTTCTAATTATTGTAACAATATTTTAGAATTAAATTTATTTATTGATCTATAAGCATCATCTGTTTCAATAAATTTTGTCGTGGTTAATCATATTTTGTGTAGTATATTTGATATTATTGATTGTTTTAAGCTTTTTTAATTTATTAATTATTAAATTCAAAATATATAAATATAATATATGTATAATTTAAATTTATTCAAATAATTAATAAAAACATTATATGTTAATAATTACATTATTATTAATATTTAATAATAATTAATTAAATATAATATATTTACATTATCTTAATAATTAAAAAAATACACTTATAACTACAAAATATTCTTGTAATTAACATCAAGTCAAAGGAATGAGTGTATATTTTATCGAAAAAATTGTGTTCTAACATTATTTCATTATTAGTTTTTCCTCTGAAAGAAGCCTTCTCCAAGGTCCGAACCCATCGAACAAGGCAGGGCCCCAACTACCCAACACAGGAGACCGGTAAGCTTCTGCACTGGCCTGGATCATTCAAGCTCACATGCGCCTTCGCTTTTCCTTTCAGTGAGCGTCACGAATTCTTTCAGACAATGACTTTAAAATGACCTGCAAGAAAGACACAGGCTAACACCAGCACCAACCTGCCATTAATAGTTTACCCAAAAGAAAAAAAACCTTCCATTAATTGGCCAAGGCTTCAGATCTCAACCAAGCATCCGTCATCACCGTTGGCCGAACCTGATTCGGCAAGCGACGATGGAGCTAGCTCCCACCACCGTGAGCCGGTGGATGTAGCCCCGCCTGGGCTGCTCTGGTCACTCCCTCACTCCTCGCTTCTTCAAGGGCTAGGCTCCGCGCCACGTCTCTAGACCTGCGCGTGAAGCCCACGCCAAAATTTACTTTTGGCGCAAGGAATTTTTTGAGGAGCTCCGATAATAACCAAATTTCATGTCGTCGTCAACGTCTTTTCGTCCGTTAAGTACCTTCACGAATTTGGAGAGTGTCCTAAACGCTCTTAAAAGTGGCGTGAGGTTTAGAAAGTGATAAATTTTCGAGCACAGTTATCACATTGAACTTCTAAACATTTTCCGAATCTAGCCAATTAGAATGGTCCAGGTGGAATGAAAGTCAGACAGAATGAGAAATGTTGCAGAAAAGGAGCAAAGGTAAAGGCTAGAGAGGACCGAGCTCACATGAACCTTACCGCTTTTAATCATTTCCTTTTTTCTTCTTCTTTGCCATCGGAATTAAATAGAGCTTACTCTTCTGAAACGGATTTCACTAATTTTGTTCCGTTTGCTTTTCTCACACCTTTCTTTCCCTTGTCTGGCTCTCAGTGATTTCTAGGGTTTTCAGTGGGATTGGTATTTCGTGCAGACGCTGAGACACAATTTTGGAGACTCCTGTCTCATGGTGGGCATGGCGGGTCATTGCATTGGTTTCTGATTGAATTTTCACTCTAAATTACTGAATCTTAGCTCCCAATGTCATGAACTCTGTAACCAGTGAATGGCGCGATTTCGTTTCCGGCATCTCTATTTCTTCGCCATCTTCGTGCTCGCAGTGTTCCTTACGAGGCCTATTGTGTGTGACAAACCGACGAGCAATGATTTGGACCACGATTTTTCGATAACTGATTTTGATTGGAACCTATTTCATCAGGATTACTCTCCGCCGGCTCCGCCACCACCCCCACCACACCCGCCCTCAGTCTCGTGCATCGATGATCTTGGCGGGGTTGGGTCGTTGGACACTACTTGCCAAATAGTGAACGATGTGAACCTCACCCGCGACGTGTATATAGCAGGGAAGGGCAATTTTTATATCCTACCCAGGGTGAAGTTTCATTGTCCGAGTCCTGGTTGTATGATAACCGTTAATGTTACTGGTAATTTTAGTTTAGGCACAAACTCGTCGATTGTTACTGGAGCTTTTGAGTTGGCCGCATACAATGCGAGCTTCCTAAATGGTTCGGTGGTGAACACGACGGGTATGGCAGGGCAGCCTCCTCCACAGACAAGCGGTACCCCTCAAGGGATTGACGGGGCTGGTGGGGGACATGGCGGGAGGGGTGCGTGCTGCTTGGTCGACAAAACTAAGCTTCCGGAGGACGTTTGGGGCGGGGATGCGTACTCATGGGCTTCACTGCAGACCCCAGAAAGTTTTGGGAGCAAGGGTGGGTCAACAAGCAAGGAGGATGACTATGGTGGGTTGGGTGGTGGGCATGTGAAGATGGAGATTTGCAAAAACCTTGAGATGAATGCAACTGTTTTGGCTGATGGGGGCGATGGAGGAACCAAAGGTGGAGGTGGTTCGGGAGGCAGCATATATATCAAAGCATACAGAATGTAATTGTTTTTTACTTGTTTTGGTCTAATTAATTGTTCTTTACCCGTATTACTTATTGACGGCCGATTGAAAATATTGTGATTCAAGTATGATCTTTCTAATGCACTAGTTGGATCCTTTTAGTTTACATTTTGCATATGCATGTTAGAATCTTCATTATTGTTGTATTTGCTTTGTTTGCTTCACTAAATTAGAGTTTCCACTCTTGTTATATTTGCTTATTTAGTTAACCTTCAAACTTGTTTAAATAATATTTTTAGTTTTCATAAAGTGTATTTTTCTCTTCTGATCGAATTGTAATTATCTCAATATGACAGAGCATGCTGGAAGTCACATTTGTTTTTTCCTGCATCCTGATAATTTTCTGGTTAAAGAGCTATGAAGTCAATATAAGTGTTTAAATTGATGGCAATTAATTTATGTAAAAATTAAGTGGCAAATAATGATTCTGTATTGATGTGTCAAACAGCCGTCCTGTAACAGTAACAGGAAAGGGGGAGGGGGTGGTGGATTAGAAGATGAACCAAAATGATTAGTGTTATCAGTTGGTCTGTTGATTGGTAACTGAATGATTTTCCTTCTCGCTGCTTTCAATGATGTTATTGTCTACATATAATAACATCAACAACTGATGATGATGATAGTAGTATGTGTTTTAAATTCTGACTGTCTCCCATATTTCTTGATTAATCTTAATTGTCGATGCAGTCTAGCACCTTAACATGGCTTCGTCTATTGACTATTGGTGTATGTGTTTGGCTACCTATAACTTCATTACTTTTGAGTTTAAATTTCTGGCAACAGATATGTCCAAATTATTAATTAGTTCTAAATTGTTCTCATGCTTGAATGCTAGTGAATGTAAATGTACTATTTGTGAATCTGGGTTTTATGCTATTGACCTGTTTCCCTTTTAAAGAGCAGGACAGGTAGTGGGATGATAAGTGCTTGTGGAGGTAATGGTTTTGCTGGTGGTGGTGGCGGCAGAGTTTCAGTTGATGTTTTCAGTAGGCATGATGACCCCAAAATTTATGTTCATGGTGAGGCTCTTTTTTTTTAATTTTTTTTTAATATCTTCCCTCACATTGGTTAGTTTTTTAAAAAAATATTTTGCAGAATACACTAACTGAAAGTTAAAAATTTTTTCTGTGATAAATGTAATTGGAGTTCTTAATATATGATGTTATGTGATTCTTGCTGGAGGAATTCTTTCTCTTGCTTAAATGGAAAAAAAATCATTGCATAAGTAGATGACATTGGTAGTCTAATGGTTTCCATCTGTGGGAGTCAGTCTTCAAGAGTGTGATCTGAAGAAAAACCCACCAATCCCTTCCCCTCTGCAATTTTGGTTATGAAGAGGTTGCATTGTCTTGTGGATGATTATGTATATTCAATTTACAGTGAACTTTCAATCAACTCCAATGACTTCATCCGGGTATGTACTTGACTTGGTTTGTGTTCAGCATTTTAGCCTTAGCGAGCTCATTTTTTCTGGCTGTTATTTGCTGGAAGGTTAGGCTGTAGCTACCCCCTGTGACTTGTTTGTGAAAGTAAAATCATAACCAGAGTTTAGGAGCTTCCACCATGAGGGGTACCTTCTTGCAGATGCACAACACCCCTTGATTTATTTGTGGATGATAAGACAAATGTTTGAAAATGAACCAGTTAACTTCTTTTGGCCTTTTAAAATGAAGCTTAACTTGGCTTCAAGAATTTTATTTGAACTTAAGTTGAACAAATAGGGTTTGAGGGGACCACCCACTTGCGGGTAGTATGATTTTTATGGAATGACCCTATTCTGCTTAGGCTTGTTGATAAATCAATAGCCTATTTGAGGGACAACTCTGGTAGGTGAAGCAAGAGATTACTAGCTAGTTGAATGCGCATATCCTTGTTCTGTTATTCATGGATCTATCCTGATAGCAAGCTTTTGCATCTTGTACTTCTGCAAAGAGGCCCCAGTTCAAGTTTGTTGCTTAAGAGTTTTACTGAATCAGTGGACATTAGAAAATAGAGGTTGGCCCATCCCCATGTTCTGTGACTCCTGTCATGCATTGGTCTATCCAAATGGCAAGCTTCTGCATATTGTACTTCTGCAAAGAAGCCCCTTTCAAATTTGTTGCTTATGACTTCTACGGAAATAGTGGTTGCTAGAAAATAGAGGTTGGCCCTTCAATCAACAATCTACCATTCTGTTCAAGTTTTTATTTTAGCCATATAATGCAAGGCTGCAGGGAGGTTTTCAATAGTGTTCACAATCAACAATTACAAAATTTACAAAGCAAAACATAATGGATGCAGGTTTGCACTTAGACAGCGATCCTGTGGCGGTTGTCATCTGTATTGGCCACAATTGCATTTCAGCAACTGCAATGAAGTTGAACGTCAGTCATGCTGCCCCCTGATTTTTGCCCTGTCTATTGGGTAGTGTTTTGGATTCTGCCAAGAACATGAGACAACCTTAGTGGTTTTGATATATGGATATATACAGATATAAGACAGTCCTAACAAGCAGAGGAAAAGGAAAAATGAGTTATAAGATGATCTTATTTTTTAATGGAATTTTGTTTGAGTCTATAATCCTGCAATCATCATGTCTGATTGAGTATTGAACATCTTTAGATATGAATTTTCATTCATAGAATTCTTTGAATGAGATACTTCATTGAAATCTCTATAGGCTAGCTTCGAATTTTCAAGCCAGAGCCTTGTTGGTAAATTAAGGTGCTAATTAGTGTGGTACTTTCCTCTGCTGACTGAACTGACAAATAGTAGATAGGAACAGATTGAGTGAAATATCTTTCTCTTCATCATAGGGACGTCATATACAATTTTCCATGTAAGTAGAAGACATGCTGCTGCTCCCATTAGAGAATCTAGAATTTTTAGCCATATAAAATTTGATATTTGGATTTCTACAGGCTGTGTGCAGGATCACGTCATTTTCTATTAGTTAGTTGTTCAATGCAATAGGTCAGTTCCTTAATACTGTGTCTGAAGTGTAGTATATGAATTATGTTGACTGCAAAATTTTTGTAGTCTCTGATGTATCTGTTTTTATTTTTGATATTTTGCTGTGTGGATGCATCTTTTTTCAATTATAGTAGTATATTGGATTTTTTTTCTGCTATGTCATGCTTCCAGTCTTGTCATGAGTCTTGTTGACTGCTAAATAAATTTCATATTTTAGGTGGCAGTAGCTCTGGCTGTACTGAAAATGCAGGTGCTGCTGGGACTTTATATGATGCTGTTCCTCGGAGCCTTATAGTTGATAATTACAACATGTCAACTGATACAGAGACTCTTCTGTTGGAGTTTCCTAATCAACCTCTTTGGACCAATGTTTATGTTCGAAATAAGGCCAGGGCCACAGTTCCTTTGCTTTGGAGTCGTGTCCAGGTTGGTAAAATTTAGATATGCAGATTAGTTACATAATCATGGGGTTCATTGCTCACAATGCAATCCCTTTTTCTCTCTTTTTACTGGCCTAAATATCTTTACTTCCTCTTTAGACTCTAGAGATCTTAATCCTTTTTAAAATTGTCTTCGTGCTTCTACTTCACTTTCACATAAGATTGTTTAGTTACATCAATAATGCTGTTGTTGTTAGTGCACCCAAATAATACATGATCAAATACAAATAGTACCTACTAAGGCTACTATGAAGTTTTTGAAGATTGGAAGGAGAACTAATGCTTATAATCATCTGAAAGATCACTAAGCAAATGAACTTATTCTTATTCTGACTTGCTTGGATTCTCCTAAAGTCTTATCATCCCCTCTCACTTAACATACTGCATAAGGTGTTAAGAAGTATTACAGATCAGTATTATATTCGTATACTAATTATGCTTTAGTGTCATTATTGTATCTGTATGCTGTCTCTTTATACAGCTGGCTGGTGGTTTAATATTTAGGGATACTAGATACTGAATAGTCAGTGTTTTAACTATTCTATTCTATCTCGTACCTGTAGGTAGTTTATTTTAAGTAGGATACTACTTGTATTCAGGTGCTCAGATAGGCTTGAATTTAGCGAGTATTGTGCAAAATTCTGTATTGTGCTTCCCAAAATTGATCCCTCTAGGAAGCCAAGTACTGAAGCAACTGTCCCGTATAGGTTTGGAATCTTTGGATATGATTAACTGATGGGGCAGAATACCCTTATTGAAAAAATTGTTCGAGTATAGTAATGTATTATAATGTGTGTGCATATGCTTTTAAAGATGGTTGTAACCTATTTGCTGATACATATTGTTTGGTTTTTATGATTTTTTTTCTTCTGTGAGAATAACTATCTGATCTTGTTCTATTTCCATCTCCTGTCTTTCTCCCTATTCTTGAATTCCCAAAACTCAAGTTTGTTAGAGCTTAATTGATGTTGCTGTAAACTGTAATGTATATTGATTGTTTGTGTCACATCATTCTGGCTCTGCTATGTTTCATTTTTTTCTATATGTTTGTCCTTACGTTGCATGTATTTCAATAGGCAAGAACTTTAACCCCTTCTTTTCATATTGTGATTTATGTTCTATTTTCATATTTATCTGGTTTGAAAAATGTTTTTGCATGTGTGTGTATCATATGTTTGTGCAATATATAGGTGCAAGGACAGATAAGTCTCTTGCAGGGTGGAGTGTTGAGCTTTGGACTGCGACACTATGCTTCATCAGAGTTTGAATTATTTGCTGAAGAACTATTGATGAGTGATTCTGAGATGAAGGTAACTGCATTCTGTGTGTGTGTGTTTCAGTAGATCTAATTTCTTGACTAATTGTTGTGTCCTAGTTCCATTATCTGTTGCATCTTTGAAATGTGCTTTAAATCTTCAAGACCCAGTCTCATTCTCCTGGTTTTTGTTACCTGTTTCAAACATAATAACTGCATTAGTGAGAATAATGTCTCTTGTTTGCAATGTATTTGCTAGGTGTGATTTTATGTAATTTAATGCCTTACACACTTTATTTGTTTAACAAAGGTATATGGAGCTCTGCGCATGTCTGTAAAAATGTTCTTGATGTGGAACTCAAAAATGCTTATAGATGGTGGGGGAGATATAACAGTTGCAACTTCTATCCTTGAGGCCAGTAATTTGGTCGTCCTCAGGGTATTTTTCAATTCTGGTCTTGTATATTGTTGCATGTTATGTTCACTTTTGACATGTCTAGTTTTATTGACAGGAGTCATCTGTGATACATTCTAATGCAAACTTAGGAGTTCATGGACAAGGTCTGCTTAATTTATCTGGACCAGGGGATTGGATTGAAGCACAACGTTTGGTTCTATCTCTATTTTATAGTATTCATGTGAGTTGAAATGTTTTTACAACTAATAATCATGTAGTTGTGGAAGTTTCCTTATGGGCTAATTCATCTATTTCAATGAAATCTCATTTCTTTTTTAGTAGATAAACTTTCTTGACACTAATATTTTCATGTGAAATTTTGACAGATATTTTGTTCCTCAGTTGTATGATTTTTTAAACTAGTTGTTGTATATTGAATCCAATGTATTTCTGTTGTTCCCCTATTAAAATAATCATTTGATGCAATCTTGTAAATGTTAATACTAGTCAATTATCAAATATTATTAATATGAAAGAATTCAAAGAAGAAGGATACGTTGTTATCCCAGAACAAAGAAACAAAAACACAACTTGGTAAAAGTAAGCAAATTACAAAAAATCTCTTAAATCTTCTTAAGATAGAGGATATTGGAGAGAAAACAATGAGACACTAGCGTTTCTCTTGTGTATTTTATACTAAGACTATACAATCAATCAACCTAATCTAGGGCTAATTACAAGGTCTAATATAGGCAACTAATAACATAACAAACACATGTCTAATTACAAATAGCTCTGTCTTAACTCTTCCCCTTATGCTGTAGCATATATATCATTTGTACCTGGCTTTTTACAAATATAATTTATTCGAGGACCATTGAGAGATTTTGTTAAGACATCCACTAATTGATCATTGGAGTTGGCAAATTTTGTAACAATGAGACCTTCAGCTAATTTTCTAGGATTAAATGACAATTAATTTTGATATGCCTAGTCCTCTCATGAAATATTGAATTGGAGGCAATTTGTAAGGCTGCTTGATTATTACACACGAGCTTCATTGGATACACTTCACAACTTTAGTTCTTGTAGTTGTTTATGCCAAATGAGTTCACATGTTCCATTGGCCATGGCATGGTACTTAGGTTTTGCACTTACCCTAGACCATATTTTACGTTTTGCTTTTCCAAGAGATTAAATTACCTCCAATTAGAACATAATATCCTGAAGTGGATCTTTTATCAGAAGGGGATCCACCTCAATTAGCATCTGAATGATAGTAGATGTTTGTGACTCTTCTATCCTCATAGAGTAAACCTTTTCCTAGTGCACCTTTGATATAATTTAGGATACAAAGAGCAACATTCCCATGAGAGGTCACATTGAGGATTGAGAAACTGACTTACTACACTCACAACCATAGTTATTAATTGCGAGTGCGATGCGTCGCAATTGTGCATTGTGCTTCACAAGGGAACACACTACAACAATTTCTTGATTGCATTGCAAAATCCTCTTTGCGATGCAATTGCTTCCGCAACTTGTGCAATTGTGAGCAATTTCCTTACTTATTGCAAGCGCAATCAACCCAAGGTGAACTGTGAACAGACTCAGTGACCCTAGACTTCGTCACTTCCTATATCTTACAACCCTCTCTATCTCTTGATTTCTTTATCTCTTCCCTTTTCTCTATTTGTTGGGCTCAGTTGTCTCAAAACACTACAACTTTCCATCGGAGCTCTCTGCCTTTGTTTGAAATGAATCCATCAAAGTTCTACTCTGTTTATAATTAACCCATTGGTGCACCCATCGGAGCTCTCTGCCTCCTGTGGGCATGTTTTAGGTTGGTGTTTTGGTCATCTCTGTTTTTGTTTCTTGTGTCAATCTCTCTGTATTTTATTTTTATTTTTTATTTTTTGGGTAGAACTTTTCCCTCTACTCTGGGAACCATGACACCCAAGAGCCTTCACTCAGCTACCATGGTTTAACTCTTGGTTTGGAATGGGCAGCCTGTGGTCCTTCCATCACCCTGGCTGCTACTCTGTTTTATATATTTTGTTTCTTATCTTCAATGTCTTTGGTGTTTCTGAGGTGGGTCTTTGTTTTCTCTTCTATACACAAATTTTTTGAATAAACAAATTAGTTAAATGCTATTTTGTTTTTAACAACTATGATTTAATATTAAGATTTTTTTTATATACTGTTATTTGAGATTACATTGAATATATAAAAATTTATAATTTATATATTTAATATAATTGTGCAATTATTCATATTGTAGTATGTAATGCACAATATTGTAAGGACCCCAATCGTAATGATTGCGTAATTCGTAATTAACAATTATGCTTACAACAAAGGACATGTTAAGATGAGTTACCGTGAGGTAATTCAATTTGTGTACCAATCTTTGATACCTCTTTGGATCTAAATACCCCACCACCAACCATCCCCCCCCCCCCCCCCCCCCCCCCCCCGGGGCGGGGAATGACTTGGCAAAAGCTTAACATTGGTTTGACATACCAGTTTCTTCAAGAATATATAGTGCGTACTTTCTTCGTGATGTTGAGATATAGTATCTTGATTGTGCAACCTCAATACCCAAGAAATATTTGAGTTTTACCATATCTTTTTTTTAAAATGCTCAAACTAGTGCTCCTTCAACTTCCGAATACCTGACCTAATCACTCCCAATGATGACAATGTCATTTGCATAAACAAGTGCCAATAGAAAATAGAGTGATTAGCTTCACTACCAAAAGCCTGAATCACAGTATTACACCTACCAAACCATGTTCAAAGAGACTGTTTCTTAAAGTGATTTGTGGAGTTTGCAGACTATGCCACATTCTCCCTAAGCAACAAACTTAGGTGTTGCTCCATATAGACCTCCATTTGCAAATTACCATGAAGAAAGGCATTCTTTATGTTAGTTAGAGAGAAAACAATGAGAGACTAACCTCTCTTGTATTAATAATACTGTACAGTCAATGGACTTAATCTAAGGCTAATTATAGGGCCTAATAATGGGCAACTAATGACATGAAAGACACATGCCTAATTACAAATAGCTCTATTCCAACACTTCTGCTTATCTTTTAAAGATAGGCTGAACGCCAAAGAGATTTATGGAGAAAATTGTTTTCTATAGAAGATATAAGATCAATGACTTTTTTGAAAATCTAACCTTTCTACACAAATGAATTACACCAAAGCGCAACGTATAAAACTTGTCTATGCACATTTTTCTCCTCTTTGTTCTTGCCCAAACCTTTAAAATTAATCAGAAGTAACTTCTTTTCCCAAACACTTAATGAGGCAGAAACCATTATGGTATATACTTTGATGCGCACTCATTCTTCTCCATACTTCTTGGGTGCCATTAGACTGTTGTGATGCCTTAAATCATTCATTTGGTGATTCAGGTTACCTCTTCCAACTTCCTCATTCTCCTCACTCTTCTTCACCTTGGCTTTATGTGGTGTCAATTTGCTCCCTTTGAATTATCATGGCAACCTGATGCTGCTTGGCAGAACCCAATTGGCCATAATAGTGCAGTGTGTTTGTTTCTTGTGTTTTGGTTCAGAATTCTTTGGTTTTTTCTCTAAAACATGAGTTTGCTTCTTACGTTTTGGTAGGTTGGGCCTGGATCTATCTTGCGTGGTCCCTTGGAGAATGCAACAACTGATGATGTGTAAGTTTGAACCTGGTCAAACCATCATTGATGAATTTTTCATTCTATGCTTTAGTTTCTAGTTCTGCTAAATATATTATACTTTCTTGACTGGCAGGACTCCAAAGCTTTATTGTGATCACAAAGATTGCCCCTATGAATTACTTCATCCTCCTGAAGATTGTAATGTGAACTCATCCTTGTCATTCACACTCCAGGTATTTTTTTGTAGTTTTGTTGGTTCAATGCATTAGGTTATGCTAACATAATATTAGCAAGTTAAAAGGTCTGTGTGTTGTCTTTCTAGATCTGCCGAGTTGAGGACATCATTGTTGAAGGCCTCATAAAAGGATCTGTTGTTCATTTCCACAGGGCAAGGACCATAACTGTTGAATCATCTGGCTTAATATCTGCATCTGGAATGGGTTTGTTTCCTTGTCATCCTATAGGTTTTCGTTTGTTGAGTCAAATGATAATTCACATCTTTAATGCGGTCTGTGTGTTTCAAATAATTACACAGGCTGCACTGGTGGTTTGGGCAGAGGGAATCTTTTAAGCAATGGTGTTGGCAGTGGCGGAGGGCATGGTGGTAAAGGTGGGGATGCTTGTTTTAACAATGATTGTGTTGAGGGTGGCATTTCATATGGTAGTGCAGAACTGCCATGTGAACTTGGTAGTGGAAGTGGAAATGACAGCTCAACTGGTACCACAGCCGGTGGTGGTATCATAGGTAAGCTTATGTTTGGGCCAGTGATCAGTTCTTTTTGAATAGTGGATAATGTTGATCACTACAAGTTTTCTTATGCTTTTATTCTTGTTTTATATCTGCTTAAGCAGTCATTGGATCATCAGAACATCCTCTATCAAGTTTGTCCATTCAAGGCTCTGTAAGAACTGATGGGGAAAGTTTTGAAGGAGCAATCAGAAAGGAAAAATTTACAACTTTTGATAATGTAGATGGAGGTCCAGGGGGTGGATCTGGTGGCACTATACTTCTGTTTCTCCATACCCTGACCATTGGTGAGTCAGCTATTCTTTCTAGTTTGGGGGGATATGGTAGTTCTAATGGAGGTGGTGGTGGAGGTGGTGGAAGAATTCATTTTCATTGGTCTGACATTCCCACTGGAGATGTTTATCAGCCTATTGCTAATGTGAAAGGAAGTATACATACAGGGTATGTCTTGTCTATAAGCTTTTGCTGCAATGCTCCTCATTTTATTTTGAATTTGCTTAATGTGTCTGGTTTATCTGAACTTGTAATAAAGCAGCTGTTGTTGTGTCTTGCTGTATCTATTTGTTGAAGAATTAGCTAAACTTGTATAAGCTATTAATTTGCTTATTTTTCTATGTATCAATGAGTGCTAGTTAAGCTGTTGTTAGTTGTCTACTTATCTGTTTCATGAATTTGTTGCTTGAAGCTTTGAAGAAAAAATGTAGATACAATATCTTTTTTAAGGAAACATGGAAAGGGGATTGTTTCTAGTTTATTTACCATTTAAATTCAGCCTTGAAAGATGTTGATCACTCTTGGAAATTTACTTTAGGAAACTGAAGAAGTTAGAAATGAATTACCAGTGGAGTGCGTGACATGCACTCATTGGTATCTAAACTTAATTTTTGTAGCATTAGTGTATCGTTGATGGTCTGAGGTTAAATTTGTTGCATGTAAAATAGCTGTAGTTGCAATTAATGTTATTTTTCTTTGGCTTATTGCTCTGTAATTAACCTAATATTATACCTCACAAAATTAAGAGAATTTTTTGGCCTTCCTTTGCCAACATGGTGACACCTTCTTGGTAGGCCTACAATTAGAAAGAACATCCTCCTTTCCCTGTTTCTTTGAATTTTTCTTATAACTTTTAGCTTGTATATGCTGTTGACTTATTTCACTTATTTAGTGTTTCATTCATAGTTATTACTATTGTAATTCCACTTCTTGAATTCTTCTAATTATAATAGGGGAGGAAAGGGTAGAGACCAGGGTGGTGCTGGAGAAAATGGAACAGTAACTGGAAAAGCTTGCCCCAAAGGGCTGTATGGTATATTTTGTGAGGTAGATTCATTCTCTCCTTTGTTTTCTCCCTATGTTGTTATAAATTCATTTCGACTTATGGTTTCTAGCTTTTGTATAATGTGTGTTGATCATTGTGAATGCATGGCCATAATCTACATCTCTTGGTGTCTTGGTTAAAGCTTGGTGGTTAAAAATGTGCCTGGAGAATAATTGATAAGTAGTTGTGGATTTTCCCACAATTTAAGGGCAACTACAGGAAATATTTGTTAAGAAAGAAAAATAACCATTTGGGGTGGTTATTTAAGCTTAATATATTACACATAATAATCAATTCAAGCAGTTACTTTCCCTTTGTGGTAATTATATTTATTAAGAGTTCCTACATTGGAATTCTCCCAAAGTTCAATTAGCAAGTTTAGTAGTTCAAATAAAAAACTCCACTTGTGCTATACATAACCGGTCTCAAGTTTGGATAAAGGAGAAGGATTGTGTTAGGTAGTTGACAATTAATGTAAAACTTAAAGGAAAATTTTACCAAACTGTTATAAGATTAGCTATACTTTATGATAATGAGTATTAGATTTTGAAAGGTTAACGAGAGCAAAAAATGATGGTGGTGGAGATGAGAATGCTAAGATGGATGAGTGGACATACAAGAAAAGATAAGATTCGGAATGATTATATTCTGAAGAGAGTAGGTGTTACATCATTGAGGAGAAAATAGCGGAAACTCGATTATAGTGGTTTGGGTATGTACAAAAATGACCGTTAGAGACTTTAGTGAGAATAGTTAATTAAATGAATTTTTAGTCTAATAAAAAGAGGTAAAGGAAGATAAAAAAAGATACATAAAAAGGTTATGAAAAGAAATATTTAGTTAAATGGTATTTCCAAAAATTTAATTTCGGATAAAACTCAATAGTGTTGTTTAATCCATGTAACCAACACCATCTAAGGAGACAAGGTTTTGTTTTTTGTTGTTGTTGTTGTAATAGTTCAAATAGAAGATGTATACACATTTTTTATACTGTCCTGTTTTATGGGAGTCTCCTTATATCAATACGTGCTTTGTTGCCCCTATTCTCTCTCCTTCTCCGCTCTCTTGCTTTCCATCTTCTGGTGATGAACTGATGTGTCTAATACTAAATTTGCTACTCGTTGGCTTTAACTCTTCTTGTATGACTCCAGGAATGTCCAGCTGGCACTTACAAGAATGTTACTGGTTCTGATAGTTCACTTTGTCGCCATTGCCCTGTTAATGAGCTCCCCCATCGTGCTGCTTATATTTCAGTCCGAGGTAGATTCTACAATTTATTGGTCTTTAAAGGAGTACATGCATATGGCAGACAATATTCTTACATCACTTTTAAACTATTATATTAAAAAAAAGGACGATACATGCAATCTCTTGAAAATTTTGCATTCTCGGATGTTCTTGGTATTAAAGACGTGTCCAATATTGTAATATCTGCTATGCCAGTGAATTAATTTCATCTTTTGACGTTGTCTAGGTGGTATTGCTGAAACTCCTTGCCCTTATAAATGCATTTCAGACAGATATCACATGCCACACTGTTACACAGCTCTTGAAGAGTTAATTTACACATTTGGTGGGCCTTGGTTGTTTGGTCTTTTCCTTATTGGTCTCTTGATCCTGTTAGCTCTGGTGCTTAGCGTTGCACGAATGAAATTTGTTGGGGTTGATGAATTACCAGGCCCAGCTCCCACCCAACATGGTTCTCAAATAGATCACTCTTTCCCTTTCCTGGAGTCATTAAATGAGGTTTTACTCGACCTGTGGTTGTTTTTCTATTTCATTATTGTGCTTTTGTGACTTTAGAAGATGGTTAGACACTTCGCCACTTGCCACTTACATTTGTTGCCCTCTTTCTTTCCTTTTTTTTTCTCTCCTTGACCTTTTTTCTGTCCTTCCTATAATGCTGTTGGGTTGCTGTGCAATGGCTAGGTTTTGGAAACAAACAGAGTTGAGGAATCCCAGAGTCATGTGCACAGAATGTACTTTGTGGGACCTAATACTTTCAGCGAGCCTTGGCATCTTCCACATATGCCTCCTGAACAAATACAGGAGATTGTGTGAGTTTCACTTTCTTCTCTTGGATTCTTATAGATTCCCCTGGTGCCATTTGTGGATGCCTTTTTTCAATAATTTCAATTTTTTAAATCATGGTGTTTGGTTGTGTTTTGAGATGAACATATTTGACTTAATTTGATTTGGTAGATACGAGAGTGCATTCAATACATTTGTGGATGAGATTAGTGCTATAGCAGCTTACCAATGGTGGGAGGGAGCAATGTATAGCATTCTTTCTGTCTTAGCATATCCCCTTGCATGGTCATGGCAACAATGGTGCCGAAGAATGAAATTGCAACGTTTACGAGAGTTTGTCCGGTCAGAGTATGATCATGCTTGCCTTCGCTCTTGTCGGTCTCGGGCTCTCTATGAGGGGATTAAGGTTTGACTTCGAACAACTTTTTGGTCATATGCATGTCACATCTTCTTCAAACCTTCAATGTATGATCTAACTGATTTGTTAATTTATTGCTCTGGTTCAAGTGCATCCTTTGATACAGTCCCGTGAAGAGTATGGATGGAGTATTTTAGAATGGATTAGTGGATACAATGTGGAAAACAGAATAAGAAATGTCTTATCATCTTTTCCATCCTTTTTTTTTTTTTTGGTGAATTTTAGATTTGTTACGCATTTATAAAAGTTGATCAAATGGTGTAGGAAAAAAGATGTAAAGATAACTGTTTCTTTCAAGCTCATTTACAAATGTTAGGTACCAAATAGAATTTAACTTATGGTAGTGAATCAAGGAAGTTGATACCCATAGTAACGGAAACCTAAATTTTTTGTACTATATATTTTATTGGAAGAATTTTCTATGAAACCAATTGTGATCTGTTGTATTAGATGCCAGTTAGCTTATAGCCTTACCGGTGATCATATCTTAGTCACCACTTCTACATAAACAGGAAAAGGGTAGTGGGTGAAATAATCTATTCAAAACTACTGTGCATCTTGATTACCTAGAGGAGATAAAATTGCCATCATTCCCTCTGCACATGTAGTACAAGCAAAATCTTATAGTTCTTATGTTATATTGTTACCTTGCAATTGTAATGGCTGTGGTTCTATCGAAGAAGTAGTCATCATAAATGGAAATAGTTTTATGATGGCTTTTAAGTCTGCATTGCAGGTTAAAATATTCATTTGAGTATTAAATGCTGTGTCAGATTGTTAATTGGCCTGTAAAATTCTAGGTAGCTGCAACTTCTGACTTGATGCTTGCATATGTGGACTTCTTCCTTGGGGGGGATGAAAAAAGAACTGACCTTCCTCCTCAATTACATCAAAGATTCCCAATGTCATTGCTTTTTGGAGGCGATGGAAGTTATATGGCTCCTTTCTCCCTTCACAATGATAATATCCTTACCAGTCTTATGAGTCAGGTTTGTTTATGGATTGTGAGGAACTTTTTCAGTTGCGTTTTAGTGTACAGATACACTTGGATATATTTCTGTATGTATATATTGTAGCGTAAAATGATGGCTGAACTTGTTGAGTCATTCATATGGCATTTAGATTTCTGAATGCTTTTTGGTTGTTTGCAGTCAGTTCCACCTACCACATGGTATCGATTGGTTGCTGGGTTGAATGCTCAGTTGAGGCTAGTTCGCCGTGGACGACTAAGAGTAACATTTCAACCTGTCCTCAGATGGCTTGAGACTCATGCCAATCCTGCGTTGAGAATCCATGGTGTACGCATTGATCTCGCATGGTTTCAGGGTCTAAGTAGTGGTTATTACCACTATGGACTTGTGGTTTATGCTCTTGAAGGCGAGCCTGCACCCACTGGAGGGAGTTTTGATGGAGCTTTAAGAACAGAGGAAAGATCAAGGTAATTGTGTTTTCTTTCGCATATAAACTTGTTATAACTTTTATGTATGGTATATGGACCTGTCGATCTTCTGTATGTTCAAATTGTTTTCATATATTTGATATATGACCCTTTTTCTTTACTGTTTCCGTGCATGGGACAATAATATTCTAATATATTAGTATTGGATACATTGTCATTGATAATAGTATCTCGTGCTTGCATGCATGTATGAAGCACGGACAAGGTAGTCAAAGCTTACGTTGAATTTTGTGGGGCTGGCCTTTTTATCTACTTTCACGGCAATTATGCGCTGATGATAATTTTATTAATGATGTCACATGATTATGATCCATACAAATTTGTGGTATATTTAACAATGTGTATTAGTTGATCTTCTTTTGGTTTGGTTTTGTTTTGTTCTTGACTTAGTTTAGTCGATTTTTGGTTGCCAGCATGCCAGGTGTTAAGTCTGGGCATCCAAGAGCACATTTAAACCCCAATGAAAGAATCGAGGAAAACTATATGAGACGAAAGACACATGGAGCTGTTTTAAATGTAAACAGTTTACACATGCTTGAAGAGAAGAGAGATATATTTTATCTTCTCTCCTTCATACTACATAATACGAAACCTGTTGGGCATCAGGTATCCTTCATTGATAGTTGTGACTTGTGAGTTTGTGTTTACAGTTCTAGTTCATTATTTTGAAATTTACAAATTTGCTTCTTTTGGGTTACTTGCAGGATCTGGTTGGTTTAGTAATCTCAATGCTGCTTCTAGGAGATTTTAGTTTTGTGTTACTTACTCTGCTTCAGTTGTATTCAATGTCTTTGGTGGATGTCTTCCTTGTTTTGTTTGTTTTACCTTTTGCCATTCTCCTCCCATTTCCTGCTGGAATTAATGCTCTCTTCAGTCATGGACCAAGGCGTTCTGCAGGCCTTGCACGTGTTTATGCTCTGTGGAATCTTACATCGTTCATTAATGTTGTGAGTTATCAATCAAGATTTAGTGGTTCATGATACTAGATCCTTTATTTCTTATGTTGGATTCAATGGATTTTTGTCAAGGAGTTTAGTCACGTGGATTTATTTTTCATTTGGGATCTATGTTATTTTCTCTAGGTGGTTGCATTTCTTTGCGGATATGTTCATTACAAATCTCAATCAAGTAAAAAACATCCAAGCTTTCAGCCATGGAGTATTAGCATGTAAGTGTACTCGTCATCTTATTAAGAGCTGTTTATTTGGGAAAATCTGACTGTTGTAGCTTTCTGTTTTTCCTTTGGTTGTAAATACAGGGATGAAAGTGAATGGTGGATTTTCCCGGCAGGGCTGGTTTTGTGTAAAATATTCCAGTCTCAACTCATTAGTTGGCACGTTGCCAATCTGGAGATTCAAGACCGCTCGCTGTATAGCAATGATTTTGAGCTGTTCTGGCGGTCGTGATATTGAGTTCACAGCATATATTCCACATTAACATGTCCCCCCTCCTCCTCTTGTTTTGTCACTTTTTGAGTATGATCCTCTAGAATAGGTCAAAGATTGACATAGAGATGTAGAAAAATGCAAGGTGGAGACAAATAGAAATACAGAAATTCAAAATAGAAAAAGTAGAGGCATTCATTATTGTAACCCTAAATGTTCCATGAACATTTTGTTCCCCAGAATTTCCCTACAGTGTAAATATCAAGTAAATAAGTTCTCTTTTCGGTAAAGTACTGAACTTCTCTTGACTTGCGCCTACTCTACCATGTTTAATTAGACAACTTCAAATCTTAATATCTAACCATGATTCTTGACGTTAAGCTTAGAGATACATTTCAGTTGTATTCCTACTAAATAGATGCAGATGTGAAATTTGAGGCGGATCGTGGTGGAGTATGGGCAGATACCCAATTTCCACCGTTCCAAAATCTGCTCGTATAAATCTACCTCCTTCCTCAGTTAAATGTTGATCAGCCCGCTCTGAACGGGACATTGGGGTGGATTAAAATTGTTATTTTGTCTTGATTTATTAATTTTTTCCCCAAGTTCTTCCTTGAATTTATTCAGAATTTTTGGACTTATTGATGATCCTTTTAATTGTTGACCCTTGATAATTGCCTTGTTTGATGGCGTAAGCAAATGTGATTTTATTTGTTCTACCACTCTTATTTCCACAAATTATAGAATTTTTACAGATTTAATACCTTATAAATTATAAAACTTAACATATTTAATATTTAATATTAATTTTGTAAATATTTTATTAATGAGAGTTTGTGAGACATGTATTACCCTTGTACGAAAGTCATGCACTAGTTCGAAATCAGAAGACTGAATTCAAGTTGTTTCTTTTGACAAAATGACATCATTAATGCTTAGCGAAGGAATTCTAGCAAAAACATTTGTGCGTATCACTTAACTAAAATGGGAGGGTTGAGGTATTCTATCAAGCCAGGATTATGTCCTAAGCTTACTTGAAATCGTTGAAAGCTTTGTCTGAGACTTCATGACAACATTTTTCCTAGTCTTTTTCCACATAATCAAAACTCGTAACTCCTCCATCATTCAAATATTAGCCTAAATGAGCGGGGAGAAAATAGTGTAGGACGAATGAGTACGAAGTTGAAAAGATCTATTCATTTCATCATGTCATTAATTTTTTTACCGCTAACCAGATCTAAGCATAAACGGAAGAAAGAACAAACCAACCCAACCCCTCTCCCAGAAAACTTAAAGGTGATTAAAAAGGGAACCTGGTGCACTTAAAAATCACAACCTCAAGGTAGTATGTACAGCAATCATTTTCAATGCGATGACAAAAGTATAGTTCACAATTAGAACCATAATTACATGTGTCTAGCACACTTCCATCTATAACAATCAATACTTACAAGCTGTATTTTATTTCTCCATGCTTACTTTTTGGAGCAACAGGCTTGCCTCCACTGCAATAACTAAGCGCATCCTACTTGAATGAAATCAACCTCTCTCTGAATCTCCTTCATGTGCCATCAAATTGTTTCTTTCTCCAATATTAGTGTTACAGTGATGCAGTTGGGGAGAAGCAAAGAGATTTTTCTGAATCTCATCAGAGGAAGGAAGTGAATTCACAAAATTAGCTGTATTGCTGCCACTGGACCCCACTGTTGTCACCTGAGTTGGATCAACATCAATGCATCCGGCAGAATTTGCTTCATCTTTCCCGCTACCTACAACCAGTATGTATACTTAAACAGTGGAGCAAAGATCCCTCATGGGCCATGTCAATTGTAATTTAGAAATTCAGATGAAGGCACATGGGGGCACTAATCTGGTGAAATTATACAGATACTGAAATCCAAAATTGCTAAGAATAAAGCACTTGAAATTACAGATCATAATATAAGAAATATTCTTGAGCAGTATTGCCTTTCATTTTTGTATGGACTTTCCTGGATCACTACTTCCAATCCTAATGAGATCTAGTTAAGTATCAAAAGAGGATGGATAACCTGTAAGAGTAGGGGCAGCAGCAGCAGTATTCATAATTGGGGATGGAGTTCCAATTCCTCTTTTCAATTTTGACTGCAGAACAGTACCACAGTCACTATCATTTCAAGCTGGTAAAAGTATGAAATATTAATCTTTCTTATTTAAAATATATCAGCTAATCTCAGATTCCAGATAACTAATTTACAATGCCAATTACTCCCCTAAGCTTCAATAGCCATGGGTAGATAAACATGTACTATTAGCTTAAGGTTCACCAGGGAGAAAAGTTAAGGTCAATCACGAAAGATATGAATGTCAAGCACCTTGCTCAAAGATGCCATCTGTATTTGTTCTTGTTATAGATGTTCTGGCACAGCAGAAAACTCTCAGTTAGCATACCTTTGTAATTTCTTCGCAATGCTTAACAACAATTGAGATATTTGCACAGCGCCCATGCAATAGTGCATAGGCCCACAAGAGAAGCTTCCTTGGAATGCTCAGATCAAGCGCTTCACTCCCATTCGTAGTTGGGTGGAACAGTGTCCCGGATGCTGATTGAGATGGAATCAGATAAAAGTTCAGTCCAGAGGCAAGCATAACTGAAGAACTCTCACGGTAAAAATTGTAAGAAGCTCTAAGCAAAAGGTTTGCACTCTCCAAATTTTCATCAGAAGTTTTCTTGACCACTATGTTCTTGATTTTTGATAAAATGGGGCTCCATTTGGTTTCAAGTGTTTTCAAATGAATCGGATCTTCAAAAGATGTACTCCATAATTCATGTGTATGCAAATCAATAGAGAGCTGACTATTGTCCATCACACCATCGGTCATACTAAGGACCTGAATCTCATTTGAAAATCCACACGGTAGTGAAGTTATTTGTGCCAAGTTATATATAAGAGATCGGCACCAAGCAACAGAAGCATGCTTGCAAACTTTTGTGCAATTACTACTTGACAACTTTGGATGCTTAAAACGTTTCCGAATTTTCTCGTTTATTGCTTCAAGAGTTTCCAGTTTTCCATTTATCTCCAATGATACAATATATTCATGAAGATATCTGCAACAATTAGATGATCTGTGTTAATAAACATGTTCACATTCGAATTATTAGATGTCAAAAACATTATTTTCATTAGCAAAGCTTCAACATGAGTTCAGCATGTCAAGGAGCTAGTCATTCAAAAAACTTAAACTGTTAGGTGATGGCCCAAGAATAGTTTTATATCTTTAACACAGTTTCACATGAAAATCCTTTGAGTTTATAGTGTAGATAAATGCACAGGCCCACCAAATCTTATGCTGAAATTCAATGTTTTTAATTAAAAAAAAGAAAGCAACAAGGATCAAACTTTTAACTGCTTCGTTATAGAGGCTTTGTAACCATGTCAATCCCAAAAACTTAAACTATTAGGTAAAAACTCAAGAATAGTTTTATATCTTTACCACAGTGAACTCTGGATTTCTTCAGAAACAATGTCATATAATTAGATGTCAAAGACATTATACGTCAATAAGAGAAACTTCAACTGGATTTTGATAAACTCAGGATAACAGTCATATATTTGTTAGAGCTAATTACCCATATAAGGTACTCTCTGACATATCTGGGCTCTTAATTTCAGGCAAGTTGCATATCTCTGGCCATAAGTTCCCTTGCTCCATAAACAAAGCAAACAGTCTCTCCAGCATATGGTCAGAACTGCTTATTGTACCGGAGCTAGAAGTCTGGGAATGATGTATAGTTGAAATCAAGGCCTTTACATACCTTCCAATGGCCACTGGTACAAGATCTTCAATGCATAATGAAAACTGCATTTTTGTGGACATAGAAAACAAATCACGTAAGACTCTGAAGAGCACTTAAATAAGCTGAGGACAGGCAGATATAAGCTGTTGAAGAACATTTTAATTTGTGGCGTCTAGGATGAAAGAAGCATATAACTAACGTATGATTCTATATTGTTGCTGCTGAACTGGAAACGACCCTTGTATCTACAGGATTAGATTCCGTAGTTGCAGCAGTACAATAGGCCCTCTTGAAGTTTTCTAGGAAAGCAAATCCACCTGCTTTTATATTTTGCAAAATTGATTTTGACATTATTATTAACTACAATACCAGGCTGTGAAAGATTCATTAATTAATCAGTCTTGAATTATATTAGCCCAATCTCAATTAGTCAGTCCCAGAGTAAAGTGTTAGTCAAAAGAAAACGAGTAGTTTTAAACTAATTGGTCATTGGGTCAGTTAAAAACCTTTGAATCCCAAAAAGTGGTCTACTCCAGAATTTAGAAAGGCTAAAAAGGGTCTTTGCATGCCCTTTTGGAACAGGTAATGAACTAAAGAAGTAGTCTGGTCCCCACTGTTACCAGTACTCTGCTTCATTTCAGAAAATCTGCCGCTACAATCCTTCCCATATACCTAAACTCTAAATCCATATCTCCTACAGTGAATTCCTTCATCCTGATCTTTCTCATTTTAACCTAGTCAATTCTACCATCATTCAGGCTACCAGATCAAAGATTCATGTGAAACAAGTGAAATAATATTTGCTTACAAATTAAAGAGGGCTTTCATGAGAACAAATGGTGCATCAATTAAACAGTAGATGTTACTATCTGTTGGTGTATAACTTCTGATAAAGCAGTAACAAGGTTCTTTGTGATTTACCCTCTTATCTGCCCGAAGAGAAACATATGCACGCTCAAGAGTACATCTATCGCCAGTCTCCTCCAATAATTTGAGATAAAACAGCACATACTTTCGGATGCAAGTAATGAATTTTCGTGAACTTTCTGGCAAATTAACCTCAAGGGATTTTTTGTTGCCAGCAGAACCTGGTGTTTTGCGCCTGATATTATCAAAAGCAAAACAGATTAATTGCCAATAAATATTTCAGTTTCTAAGCTCCTTCACTGCATACATAAAAAATTAAATAATTTGAGTTCCGTTAATGTTACTTTATTAGGAACCTCCAGTTACTTAAGCGAAGCATTTTGAGTGACACTTCTTTTCATTTGAACAAACTTAATGTAATTTCCAAGAGATGATACCTCCCAAATCTTCGTAAGTTATTGTAATAACATGTACAAAGATATAAGCCAAATGCCTCATTGTAATGTGTCCAAAGTATAAGCTATCAACTGATTGTGATAAAATTTAAATTCATGTTAGTTCCAACTAAGAAAAGTCAGAAATGAAAAAAAGACAAGAATCAAGTTATACCTTCCTTTTTTGACCATGCTATCAATTTCCCACATATTTATAGTAAAGGACGAACGTGAAGATTTGAAGCAGAAGGACAGTTGATCTTTTGCCCTCTCTATATCACCACTCTCACCTCTTTTATACAGCCCTTGAGCCAGCATATACCTGGCCTTATGGAAATGTTTAAGATCCCCTTCTACACAAGTTTCAAGGGCAGAAACGCAATCACTGTAGAGCATGGACCATGCCTTATCCAATTTGAACAATGATCCATGCTCTATCTCCTCAGAATTGGATGTCTCCTTTGTACTTGAAAATGAGTAATCCATTTCACCAAGGATACTCGTGACAGCTTCTTTTACAGATTGATTGAAGGAATTTTCTGAAACAACCTGTTGAGGACCAAAAACTGTTATGAATGCACATAAATTGCAACATATGATTAGCATGCCAATTAATAAATTATACGGTCCACCTTGACATTAAGTGTGACTATCAAGACTAGGGAAAATAAAATCAAATACTACATATAATGGACATAGAACATATGCTGGATAGCAGAGACATATAATATAGAATGCAAGGGGAACCAAAAATCATACTTGAAAACACTTGAATTCTTATTGATAAACTCCAAATCTCCAAAGACTGGAATCTTTCAGCAGAAATTGATAGGCAACTCAATAGAGCTAATTCTACTAGAACAAGATGCCCAAACTTAAGTTTCAAGTAAAAATAATCCAAAATGAGCTATTCCAATCAGGAATATGAAAAAATAAGAACCAACCAACCAAAATATATGTTTCAAAATTACTAATAATTAAACCCCTAATTCCCAAATTATAAATACAGCAACAATTAATACCATATTACAAAAACTATCTCTTCGTTTTGCATTAGCATATATTACTCACATAATATTATACAGAAAAAAAAGAAAGAGTTAAGTGATCAAGGAAGGAAGAAAACCTTCAGAATCTCCAAATTTTGTTTCCCACACTTATATAACAGCTTCAAACGTGAGGCATGCATCCTGTAGACAGGGTCAACAGCTGCCATATTCAAAGCAATAGCCTTATTGTAATATGATAAAGCAATTTCATGTGAATATCCAAGCTTTTCACTGAGTTTGCCCAAGTAAAATGCATGCAACCAATCTTGCCTGTATTAGAAATTAACAATCAATGTAGTTTGTGAAATTCATAACAGAACTAAAGAAATGCAAAATAAAAACAGCACATGAGAAAATGGGATATACTTCAGCGTGAATGCTTTCTTAAAATGTTTCATTGAGTTCTCACAGAACATCATCCATGCAGCATCCTTTGAGGGCAAAACAGATCGCTGATCATAAAATGGCACTACATTCTGAAGGCTGTCATAGTATACCAATGCCAATAATTCATGTATCTCGCACTGGAGTCAATAAATTCATTAAAATAGTCAACAGCATATCTAATACATTTATCAAAAAAGATATAGCCTGCAACTGCTAAGAGTCTAAATTGCATGTTATTATGCAGCACTAACATTGTCGGCATATCATGGGGGGAAAAAGGGAAATATGCTTATTGGGGCCCAAAGACCTATACGCATCCAAAGTGGCTGTTCAGCTTTAAGCATTAAACTGAACAATCACATCAAGTGGTTATTTGTCCTTATGCAAAATAACTTGATAAGTTGGTCCCTATCTCAAAGTTTTTCAAAAAATTCTAAAACAAAAAAAATTATGCTCATATAGATTGGACATCCATAACCATATGGATCATACCTTGGATATTACAGAATGATGATAAATTGTCATAGCATATTTGATTAGCCTCAAATATTATCGGACATATAATATGATCAAGAAGCTCACACAAATTAGGAATGCCACATCATCTCAATAGGGAGCACAATTTTGGCAGTTCTAGTCAAAAATTAATACTAGATAAACCTGATTAACAGAATCACAGGACAGCCACTATGCTCATCCATGAGAAGCAAATTGGAGTAGACTCCCTCTCCCACTTGAAACACAAATGATAAGTAGAATTATTACATAAAAATATATAAATAAAACAAAACCTGCTGAGCAGATGTCTTCGCCAAAGCTAAACTCATTAACAGGCACCGTCTACTCCTCCTCCGACTTGTTTCAACTCTCCTTGGTAGAGTAGCATTCTTCCTCCATCCTACTACGTTAATGTGTTTGCTACCATCATTTAGCAACAAATCAACTTCCTGGTTCAGTGCAACCCAGAGAACATTAGGATATAAAACTATAGAAGGCACTTTATTTATTATTTACAATTCAAGAATTCAAGACATTATTATTCATCTGTGGCTCTCTTGCCATGCTAAACCCAAAAAGCCAAAAGAACTGCTTAACTTACCTCATCATAAATATTTCCTAGTCGCTGCCAACTTTCAAATCGCAAAGGATTGTACATGAGGTCATACTTGAAGAGGCGTGCATTTTGTTCAACAAATTCTTCCCCTTCCTTTGTCAGGACAAAGCCAGGCCATTTATCTGTTGCACTCATTTCCTCAGACAGAGCTAGAAAATAATATAAGTTACAATAGACCTCCAAATATGGCTCAGACCTGCATTTCAAAGTACACTGTGACATAACTCTAAGAAGCTAAAAAAAGGAATATAATGGAGACAAGTAATAATTCAAAATAAAGGAACTATGCACTGAACACATGTGTACCTTCCAAATAATGATCCATTATACTGTGTGAGGCCTCCTGCATTAGGAAACATGATCTTAGTTATAATTTCAAGAAATCCATTTGACCCAGCATCCTCCGAGAGTTTGTCTTCACATAAATCAGAATCATCCAAGAACTTGTCTATTGGGTTTCCAGCCAGGACATCTTCTGGTGGCTGCATAAAGTGCTTTCTAATAGCTCTTAGAACTCTACGAAGCTTCACCAATCCAGTGCGCTGATACATATACAAATTTTTATAAAAGTTAAATTACAAAAGAAAAATTCCCTACAACATTCTGAAAACAAGCTGAATACATATGGGAAAAACAGACAGATAGTTAGTAAGTACTCACAGAAGATGCCTTTGCATAGGGGAGAATATACTTGAAAACATCAGCACACTGTTCTTTGGTTTGATAATCCCCTCGGCTTGTATTTTTGTGCATCAACAGGTCGTCTTCATAGGATGAATCAGATCTTAGATTTAATCCATACAGGCAGAAAAAGCACTGATCTAAGGCACTGTCAATTTTTGATTCAAGTTCCTCCCTTTCGTCTTCAGTAAGTTCATTTACACATTCAGTCAATTGGTTGCTTGAGTTTTCACCTTTGTTGAACTTACTGTCAGACCCAGCAACCCCATGACTTTCACACTCAACTTCCTTACTGTCTTTATCATGAACTTTGTGAGATGAGACTACCTTAGATACTATTCCTTCAAAAACATCCTTCCGCACAGGACTAATTTCATCTGTTTTGATCTGATCCATCTGTAGTTCTAACATATCTGTCTTTGACTCTTCTAAAGATGCAGTAAAAAGACTGCTTTTGGACACCTTCTCCTCACATCGTCTTGGTTCTTTATTTAAAGGGATTGATTTAAGCTTCATATCCAAGGCCAAAAGATGCTTTATTGCAAATCTAAGAAATGTTCCTTCCTCACCTTTTCCACCTTCACCAGCACAGCAAAGCCCATACTCAGCAAGTAAGTCATGTGTTGCAACAATTAAATCAACCTGAAATATAGATTCAGGAAACAATGGTTTTGGACTCACTAATATTACCAAATTATTTCAAGGGAAATTCTTCCAAGAAGTAGATAGCTCACTTGAGTAGTAATAGTTATAGTCGGATTAAGATGCTGGAGTTTGCAGAACACAATGACAGCATCCACAAAACAGCTGCTTTCAGCTTGATCAGAAATTACTGATGCTGAGGCTTTGTTGCCAACAAGTATATTTGCGATATAACTCATGATTGACAACAGCAGAGATTGAATTTGACAAATGCTGCTCATTGGAACAGGAAGACCATTCTGCAGGCATAAAAACAAATATGTTTTTACTACAAATGGCATTCCATTGTAAAATATTGGGTAAAAAAGGGCTAATATTAAAAGTCTAGAACCAAGTAAATGAGCTCACATCAGTGATCTCACAAGATTAAGGCTTAAACTAATTTCAATCAAATTTGACTCGTGCATACAATAAACAAACTTCTGCAAATATTTTATCTAAAGAGAAGAAAACAAACAAAAATCTGTAGATGGATGTTCATCTTAACTAAATCAGATTTGAACAGAGTTTACCCAAAAAAAAATGAGATTTGAATAGAAGGCAAGCAAAATTTAGTCCTTAGCTGTATATGTCAACTGGAGATATAAGCCACGTAACAATGTAAAATTTACTCTTCCTTATCCCCAGAATTATGAATGAAAATAAGTTGATGATTTGGAAGACCTACAGAACTATAAAAACCTTCCCATGCATAATATAACAATAGACTCCAGTAAATATATCTACATCAATGATCAAAGACAATTTTCTTAGAAAACACTGAAAATCAAAATAATGAGGACAAGAAGGGAGGGGGTGCGGGGGGACATTACTCCTAGTACTAAATATTTCAAAACTGTTTTTCACGACCAATTGAACAAAAAAAAAAAAAACAAACCCGTCAATCTCTGATTTCTGAAACCCATTGACCCTAAAATCCCTTGAGCAAGACACCATGAAGTAAGGCAGCAAGATAAACTTTCCTGTTTCTATGAGCAAAAAGAAAACTTTCTAGAGAAAATTGAGGGTGGACATTGCTGAGAATGATATTTACAATCAAGGATGCGTTTGATAAATTTAATTTAAATATGATTACCCGCTCCTGAACGATTCTAAATTAATTGAATGATTAGTGGGTTGTTGAGTGTAATTATCACCTTGAGGAGGTCCCCACTCTTAGTTTTCCCAAATTTCTTCCATAGTGATAAGGCATATGAAGTCATGCAAAACAGCAAAAAACCATAATTAAGACATATCTAGATGTTCAAGGATCAAGGAAATTATATTCACTGTTTAATATATCAACCAGGAGAGTTATCAGAGCCAGAATGAAGAGAGCAGGCTAATAATATGCTTCCTAAATTTTCTTCCCGGTTATACTGGACAATAGATTTTCCAGCGAAAAAAAATTCATGTACATCACAATGTAGAATCCAAAAGTAATGGAAGAATGACATTTACTTACAGGATCACCATCATGAGCATTAGCTCTCTTCACTTGTGAGACACAGTCAGAGAGTGCCTTCACTTCCTCAGTAACCAAGTAACTACAGTGCCTGCTTGAACTTTCCTTTGAATCAATATCAAAATTAGATGTGCTTATACCCTGTATTTGATGGGAGGTTTTAAATGATGCAAGACATTCATTCAACCCTGTCATTGCCATAAGTATTTGCAGCTTTCTACAATGACAATTCAGATACAACTCCACATCCATTGGCTTTGTCTTCTGACATGCCTCTATTAGAACATTTAGAGCCATGAGTTCAATGGAAGTAATCTTCTCATCCTTATTATCTGCCCTGGTTAAAGATAATGAATCAACATACACATCCTGTGTAGAGAATATAAGTGGAGAAAGCAAGGATATACAGTCCAAATACAAGTCTTTTTCAATCATCTTAGTAACAGACTTTTCCATCAAGAAATCGACCTTTAATATATTAATTTCATAAAGAACTCTATCAATGGTTAGCTCTTTTATAGCCTTGCAATGTGGACGATGGATAAAGCATACAGAAGCATCTGTATTTTCCTTCTTTTCCAAAAGTGACAAAGAAGTGCAAAATTCTTCACAAGCTTTTGCCTTGTTGCCATAAAAAAGAGACAATCTCCCACTTAACCAAAAAAACCGAATCCAGAATGAGCTGTTTTTTGGTGGAAGTGAGCTGTCTGAATTTGAACTGCTCTCAGTAGAGGTATTGGCTAATATTCCACTAGTCTCTTGTAATTGCGAGCTATCAACAAAAGGACCAACACTCTTCAGGTCTTCAGTCAAGTGAAAAGGATAATCTAAAGCAACAGATTCTATGATCTTACAAAGATGATATGATGACTCTGACATATATTCTGATTGTTCAGAAACACCCGGGATGCATAATCCAAAGTCATAATAGAGCTCAGCAAGAAAAAGATTACATTCAACAGTTCTCTCCTTTCCCCAGTGCCTTGTCAACTTCTCTAACTCAAAAAATTTGACAAAAGCATCCTGATATATGAGGCCCTGTCTTGCAATCTTTTCTAATAGCAAGTGGGCCACATGGTATGCACCATAATTTTTTGAAGCTTCTTTTACAAAATTAGTAACATTATTAAACTCACTATTTACTAAATTGGATGATATAGTGCCATCAATTGTATCTCTACCAACTAATCCACCAGAAATAAAAGGTTCTAGATATTGAATAACAACCTTGGCACGGTCCTTGCCACAAGCAGAATCTGACTCTTCCTTCCCTGGTTTACGACTTCTGAGTCTTTCAAGACGAGAACTTCGCCTCTCATGTGGTTGTTCTTCTTGGCTATTTGCTTCTTTTTCTTTAAGAGCGCTTGCTCTTTCCATGCTACCATTACCAAAAGCTATGTTTTCACCACTGGCTACTTTCCCTTCCATATGGTTCATAACAGCGTCTGAACTACAGGGTAAGTTTATGCTTAATCTGATGTCCCCAGATTTGCATGCTTTTTCAGACATTGCCTCATCACTTTTCACATTTAATGGGAATAAGATTTCCAGAAGTGCATCAGCAAGAGCCACCCAAGAAGCTTCTGTCAAATGCAGTTCTATATTCTGGTTCATTTTTTTCAACACAACATCCTTATCCAGATTCTCATTTGTAGATTTTCTCTTGTCAGGAAATTTGAGATGTGCATGTTTGGGTTCCAGCTTGTCTATACCTCTAGGAGCAAATGGCAATGGCTCTGACTCTTCAATGTTATTCTTAACAAGTAAAGCACGAGAATGTGATGGCCAATGCCTCAAAATCAACTCTGCAACTGAGAGGCATGCAACCTCATCACCAATAGCTATAAGCACTTCCAAAAGCTTTTCCATGCAATTCCCTGCAGTGGTAAATAAATCATGATACACAAGTACATAGTTACATACATATATACACATGTGGAGAGAGAGAGAGAGAGAATGAACAGCACATCCAATAGGAATTCATGAAAAGATGCTTACAGTTATTAGGGCTACAAAAGAGGCCCTGCTCAAATGCCCACCGCGAAATACTCAGTAAGCCCATTGAGCATGACAAAGTTCCCAGCTGATTCCAGACAACAGAATCTTTAGAATCAATCTCCACAGCTTGAAGATAACAGTGTAGAGCATTCTCATAGTGAGCAGAACCTTGCTGGAGAAAAACAGTGGCAAGGTTTTTCAATGCCAAAAATCTGTAGATATATTCAGGAGTTTCCCTCAGATTTGTATATTCATGTGAACAGTAATACCTCAAAATAACTAAAACAGCCAACTGGCTAATTGACAAAACTCCTAAAACAAAAAGCTAAATAATCCGAATTTTAAATCACATTTTATAATCTGTCTAGACAACTACGGTGCTGAGCTGAAACCTATTGGGCATACCACTAAAAAGTAAAATAAAAAACTGTCGAGAGTTCAGAGCATTGCAAGAAAAGTGACCAAAGTTATGCAGATGAAAGCAGAGAAAAACTGAAACATGGATGACAGAAGACATTCATATGAAGCTTCACATCAAATAACACCATCATTCCATCATTTTCATTGGGAAGGGAGGTAAACTTGTGTTAAAAGCGGACAATGGCATCATATAGAATGCTCTTAGAAGAGTACATCTATAGTTATCATAGAAACATGAGACATCGAGACTTATTACTAGTCATAGAGTGATTACTGCATGTTGGTGTCCAATTTTACTGTGATAAACTGATGGATGTCACATGGGAATACAACAACAACAAAACAGTTAGTATGATATCTACAGTATAGCGCAGATCAAAACCTGAGTTGCATCAGATGACCATCACTGGCACTACTATCCACCTGGCAGCAAAAAATACATTAAACTACCAATTCGAAATAGAAAAGGATTTACCAGCAAATTAAAATAATCTTAGGCAGAATTGGTACCTGGGCATTAGCTATAAGAGGATCCTTGAGTACAGATTCTAAGAGCTCACGAGCTTTTTCATATTCTTTTGCTTGTAACTTCAGAAGTCCTTCATGATAAGTTTGAGACAGATGAAATTCCTGAAACAAAAGTGAAAGAGGGCAAACAAGCTTAGCATCCACTATATGAGACTCAAATTTTATACTCAACAACAGTTATCCCAGAAACAAAGTAGACAAGGGGCTTTCAGATAAATACTTATCACTATATATCCTATCAAGAGTATAAACAATCCTAAACTTACATACTCGAGAACTATAAACTATTTTACACCGAGCTCCAAGAACTAGACAACATTATGGCATTAAAACCACAAAAACCGAGTAGAAAAAGACATACCAGCGCTTCTTTCGTGGGAGCTAATGGTTCCCACTGACTTCTAGAGTCCGTATCATTAATAGCTGCAATTGAGAACTGAGGAAAGAAAACAAAAGAATGAGTAGAAAGAGAAATTTGCAGACTTTTCTAACATCCAAAGAAAAATTGTGCAAACCAAGTAGCCAATAATGAGAACGATGCAAGTTTCGAAGTAATGACGATAAGATGATAACGTACACACATGGAATTATCTTACCATGTTCGATTTTCAGAGCGGGGTGGCGAAGCACCTCACTGTTACGCATTCAAACAAGATTGTAATTCGTAAGGCTTCTGCAGAGCAATTACGGACGAAACTTGATTAGGGTTCCAAGCTTCAACTTTCGCTCAGGATTCTTTCCGATTCCGGTGGGAGCAAGGAAAGAGCGCGCTCCCAGAACCGCCCTGAACAGCAGGAGCGAGTCTAAAACGACGACGTCGTTCTAAAAATTCATCTGCTTTCTTATTAAAAAAAAGGACAGTTATATCACTTTATGTCTTCCTGAAATTGCTCTTTTGCCCTCTCATGCCATTAGATTTCCTCTTCCTTTTCACTACCGCCGTCTCCGGCTTCAATGGTCTTTTCCTCTAAGGTGTATGATGCTGCGTATCTGTTGCAGTTTGGCGTCTCCGAAGTCTCAAGGTTTCCCCTTTCCTGCAATTGCTTTTGCATTTGAAGGTATGTTTGTACAGAATTTGTGGCTTGCTCACGGGATTTATGTGTTATTGAGGGTTTTAGTGACTGAAACCACTATTCAAACCCAATGAATGTGAGCTTCGAATCGATAGAATTTTGTGTTAGTAGTATGAGGAATTGTAACTGAACTTGACTTTTGGATTTGTGGGCGGTGGTGCCTTCGAATATTTTGCAATTTGTAATTGATGTTGCACATTCCTTGTTTGAATGAATGGCTCAGAGACTTCTCAAGGCTTCTTCTTCTTGTTCGTTTGTGAGAAAACAAAAGAACAGCAGGGGAAGTTATCACTTCTCTTACTGCATCATCATGTACATTATTAATTGGTTAGATATACAAATTTGAAACTTTATTGGCATAGCTTGTATTCTATGATTAAGCCTTATCTAAAGCATGATGAATTGACCTTTACGAGGCATAAATGTGCTTTCTCTCTTTTGTTGTCTTGTCCTGTCCTATAGAGTGCTGTAGATGTTTTGCGAACTTAGCATTTCTGCTTTGGCCACAATAACGCTCATAAGTAGGCTTTGAATTAGGGCTTTACTTCTCCTGTTAAAATCTTCATTTCTATTAGACTATAAAGTATGAACTGGAAGCATCTTTTTTGTTTTTCCTAGGATTGCTTAGCGTTGCAAGATCTCGGTCATGGTTATCGTCATTATTTTATATTGTCTATTTCCATCTTATCTGACTTTTCTCCAGAAAAGATTGAACAGGCTTGTCCTTTCATTTGTTTTTACTCTGTTAACGCAACTAGTTTTTATTCTATTAAACTCTTCCTTATTGGGGTTTGTAATTATAAATAAAAATTGGCGTACTTACAGTCAATCCGTTATTAAAGTCTTTTGCATCAGATGAATCACATGTCACCTTTGTCCATGGATATCATATTGTCAATAGTGGGGGTATATTTACACACAAGAAGGAAGTGTTTGGTCGGCAGAATCTAAGAAACCTGCTTGGAAACATTTTTCTCAAATCCATGTATCTATTTATAACAATTTTCTAAATTGCTTCTAGATAATCAAACACATTCTTGAAACTAGTTTGCCTTAAAAAAATTGTTTAGAAGAATCTTGAAAGCCATCACAGATCCTAAATTGGTTTTGTAAGAATCCCTCTAAAATGTGTACCAAGCACCTAGTTATCTTCTCTTTCACTCCCAGCCATGGCTAGTTAGTTATCTTCTCCTTTGGTACCCGCACGTCCTTCTCAGTGGTGTCATTTAAAGACCTATCTATTCAGGCTTTGAACTCTAGATCATGTAAGTTATCTCAACCGTTAAGTAAACTCTTCTGACGACTGCAAAATATCATTTTAAAATCTGAATTTCTTAGCCCCCAGGTAGAGCGGAATGGAAAAACTGATCCGAAGACATCTTAATCTTATGCTGTCTACGATTGTGTTTGAGGCTCTTTACTGAAGGACTGCATGAATGTCTGTCTAAATTGAGAATATTGTGACTGTTTCCCTTGGCTTTACCAAATCCATGTCACATATCATTGATTAGCTATCCCTAATTATTAAATGCTCCTATCTATTCGATGACTGGGGATATAGTAGTACATAATATCTATTCAATGACAGAGGTATGGTTTAATTTGTAGGTTCAAGTTGAAGACTTAAATGTGTCCTTCATTGCCAATGCATCACAATTACATGTGCAATATGCTTATGCTGCTTTGGATTGGTTATATCATCATCAAGCGGCCAACCCTCTGCCTTGGCAATACGTCGGTATCCAAAAACTTTTCATCTGTATATCAGTTTTCTGAACTTGCTCTGTACAATTCATCTGTCTCTGTATTATTAATTGTCTCTTAATTATAGAGATCAACTTTTCAATGTCATAGGATTGAGAACAAAACTTTGAAAGTTGGGGAAGAGCTGTGGAGAGAAACTCTGCCATTACAAGGTGGCACTCGCCTTTATCAACTACATCTGAAACCCCATACGTGGTATGAAGTGAAGATATCATATCCAGCTTCTGTATGTATATTATGTCTTTTTTCAGTTGTTTGCAGCGAATCCTTCGATTGGTAACTGACCTACACTATCTAAAACACCAGATACCCGCGAGCTTTTCCATACAACTGAAGAGAGATATGGCACTGAATAACAGAAGATTACTCAACACTGAAAAGCTAATTTTCAAGACCGAGAGCGATCAGGTCCAAATATGCCAGTTAGTATGAATCTGTAAATGCTTTGATGAATTGAATTCTATTGTTTTTTGTTCTTAACAACATTGCATTGACTTTGTTGCAGAATGAAACGCACGTATTGGTGGCTGTGGAGCCAGAGGGCTTCGTTGCAATGCCGCATGTGCCAGAGAGGCAGTTCATTATATTCAATATAGGTAAATTGGCATTAATTATTTTGCCAGCGCATGCTTCTTTTGTATGTACGTCTATATATTGAGAACTTTTGTCGGTTATTGTTCAGTGGCTTCAATATCATGTTAAATTCCTTGTTGATTATCACTTTTCGTCATAAATATGCTTCGCCACGTTGAAAGATATTCTAACGTTCTTTTGTTGCTGTGGAAGTATGCGATGAACTATTACTGGGCATACCCTACAAAGCTTGGTGGGTAGTATTGTTGGCGTTACTCTGTCTCGGAGTTGCATTCATTATTCCGTCTTTCCTTCCATCGTATTTGCTACCGAAGAACAAAAGCTTGGAGTCAGCTGATTATATTGTTGCAAAAACATCTTAATATGCTTCCGATGAAGATAGGGCGATTGGAGGATTGTTCATCTAAATTCCCGTGAGACGCGCGCATTTGAGAACAGATTCATTGAAAGTCACCTAGTTTTTACTAATGCGAGTGCTCTAATTTAAGACCCATAATTTTACTGCATTGGAGCTGTTGTGACTGGATATAAAAGAAAGGATTTGTTCTTTGCCCTCATTATGCTGATTCTGGTATGTCTTGGTTGTCTTTTGCTTATGATGGGTCTATACATGATGTATTGTGGAATTCTTTGCGTTACTTGTTACTTATTTTGTTGGTCCACCCAACACATCAAGAAACTGGAAATCTTGCATCTTTTGTCTTTTGGTAATAACATAAGCGACGATAATTTATATTTGAACAAGAGAGCAGGGTCCTTGAGAGAATAAAAAATTTGGGTTTACAAGGTGGTGGGGAAGCAATGGAATAAGTCGTTGCATATCTGAACAAGACGAAATATCCCGGCTGCAAAAGAGATATTTATTAAGGAGAGTACACAAATAGAGCAAGATATGAGCTCCTCAAACGAACAGGACTAAAAATGACAAGAAATAGAACATAGGACACTGCAAACAAACAAGATACAACACCGAAACTTAACAGGACTTGACATGCAAACCCAAATAGCGCTTATTCTCCAGTCAAGACGCTTGTACGTTGGCATCTTGAGCCCTGCCCTGCACGTTGGCGTCCTGAGCCCTACCCTGCATATAATGCCCGTAATCCTTGCCCCTTTCCTTCACATCCCTAGCCTTGTTGCCATGCACAGCACCAGCATAATCGAGCTTATCAGCCCCGGCCGGGTGCATGCCGGCCACGTAATTATATATCCATGAAAAGGCAGTTACCGCTGCCACCCCGCTGCCACCGGAAAACAAAAGGCCAGCAGCAGCTAGGAATAGAACAACCGAAGCCGGGACCAGGATTGGGCTGAACAGAACAAGAACAGGGGTTGCCAGGATCAAGCCTAGGACAGTACCAGTAAGGGTTAACCCAGACAAGAGAAAGAGCGTGATGCCAATAGTGGTAGCGGTCAAGAACTTGACGGTTTGGCGTGAAGATTGGGTGGAATGATCGTAGGTTCCATGGCCATAGGTTACTGGTTTTTGGTGATCAGACATGGTGATGATCGTTGGTGGAGAACTGCAACAACTGAGAGCGAGCTGAGCTAGTGCGAAGGGAATGTAAAATAGAGTGGTGGTATATCGGATGGAGGTGATGGGAAATTACGCGGCACGAGCTGAGAGTGTATAGCGTCAGGTGGCGGCTTTGCATGAGCTCGAATTGCACACTGCGCTACACCTGTCCCCTCAACCGACTGCTGTCTGGTAACGAGTATGAAACGGCCCTTTCGGTTATTTTTTGCATTTTAAATAAAAATTATTTTTTTGACAGGAAATAAAAAAATTATATTGATGATAAACTAATAAATATTTGTGTATGAAAAATGCTATTTATATATAGTTATGAGATCGCTAATTTAATTTTAATTATTGTATGTAAACTTTTTACTATTATTTCATATAGGATTATACGAACTAACATGTAAGAAGGTCAAAAAAAGGGCAAACGCTGTAATAAAAAGAAAAAGGATATGGAGACTCATGTATGAAGGGTTTTAGAAACCATAAAATTGTAAGCCCTCCTAGCTTGTAATAAAGGAAAATATTGTTTTCATTGAAAATTTACGAAAATTTCATAAAATTTAATATAAAATATTAGATTTAAAAATATTAAATAATATGTAGTAGTATATTGTTATACTCATTACTAAAAATTTCTGAAATAACTATATGTTAAAATACTAATATCAGATTATATTATTTTTTTAGTTTTAATTTTGACATAAATATTACCTGAATACAGTAATGAAAAATGTAAAATTAAAAATTATAAAATAATGGGAGAGTTTATTATTAGTAGAAGAAAAACCAGTTCAGCTGATGCCAAAGCAGGCAGGTGAGACTAGCATCCTTGACGGAACCGCATCTTTAGAAATTTAAAAAGAGTGAAAAATAAGAGAGATACATATAAGATTAAAAGAAAAAGTTAATAAAAATTATAAAATATATTTGTATACAAAAATAAATAAATAATTAACTAAAATAAAAAATATAAAGACCAAGAAATCCTCCGAGGACGCTCCTCCCTCAAAATAAAAAAGCTCAAAAACATTTGAATAGCGTTTCCAGCTGTATTGGACCACGTGGCCGCTATTCCGCATTCGACCGTTGTAAAAGTTCCTATTGAAGCATCCCTGCTGCCTCCATTCCAATCTTCGTAAGTTCTTCCTTCATCTCCATCTCTCTTTCCCTGATTAGGATTCCTCCCCTTCGCAACTCTCTGTCCTTCGCGCACTCATGGCGATCGCAACAGAGACACAGTCTCAAGACAAGGTAACGTACAGAGCTATTTGCTTCTGAATGTCTCTTTTTTGTCTTAGTCGCTGTTCTCAATCCGATTTCCCAATCGGAAACCTAGGGTTTTTGCTCTAAGGTCTTAGGTTTTGTTATAGGTGCTTTTGTTTCTTAAATTGTGATGTACTGATTGTAAATGCCTCCCCGGAAACGGAAATGATGTCTGAATTTTGCATGGGTGAGGCTCTGGAATTCTCCTGATTTCGACAATCTGCGTATAAGGAATAGTAGCAGTGGGAAGAATCAAATAAACATCGTCTTCTTCTTCTTCCATGTTCCGTGTTGTCCGTATTTATTTTTCAAATTATTCTTTCTCCTGATCTTGCATCTAAAATTCGTTTGGAATTTCCAATAAAAAGGCTTTTATTTAAGGTCCGATTGAAGTTCCGGGGGTGATGCTTGATAGAAATTGCTGTTTTCGCGAAACTTAATTACCTCATAGTATTCCTCTGAAATAAGTTTCAATCTTAGCCTATAAGATGCGCGTATTCTACGATATCTTAGTTCTTGCTGTTTCATGTTTCATTTTATCAGACTTCTTCAGAGGTTTCAGCTGTGGAGAAAAGAAGGTGGACCCTTAACGACTTTGATATTGGAAAACCTCTTGGAAGGGGAAAATTTGGTCACGTCTATTTGGCCAGAGAAAAGAGAGTAAGGTCTTCTATCTTTTTCTTTAATTCTTCGCATGTTCTTTAGAAACTACTTAATTTGATGTTTCAGAAAATATAGCGTAATTTTTTAATAGTGTGTACTCTGTTGATCATGAATATATCATCTCTATGCTATTTTTTACTTTTGTTTGGGACAAAGCTCACCTCCATTGATCTGATTTGTGGGGGATATATTTGCAACTACAAATTTTAGTTTTTAAGGTTGAAAAGTAAACCTCAACATATAGACTTTTGGAGCTTTGGTATTTCTTTCTCTGCATAGTTAGTTTGACGTTATATGTGCTTCTGAATCAGAGTAATCATATTGTTGCTCTGAAAGTGCTGTTTAAGAGCCAATTACAACAGTCCCAAGTTGAGCATCAGCTTCGCCGAGAAGTTGAAATACAAAGTCATCTGCGACATCCCAACATTTTACGCCTTTATGGATACTTTTATGATCAGGTAGTCGTCTGGTTTCTGCTAAGATATATAAGATTCTATCTATATATTATTGAAGAGAAAAAATACACGCCTTTATGAATACTTTTATGATCTGGTAGTGCTCTACTTTCTGTTAAGATTTATAAGATCCTACTCATGTATCATTGAAGAGAGAAATTACACTGCTAATTATATTATCTTTTTTATATAACTTCATCGCAGAAACGAGTATATTTGATTTTGGAGTATGCACCCAAAGGTGAACTTTACAAGGAATTACAGAAATGCAAATATTTCAGCGAAAGACGTGCAGCTACCGTAAGTGTTCTATTTTATTTCCTCTTCTCCTATGTTTTGTTTGCAAATCACAAGGTCTTGCTTGGTTGAAGTAATTCTTATTTTTATCTTCTTTATTCTATCGAAAAGAAGAAAATACTAGAAACATCAAAATAACACTTCTGATCAAGTAAAATCGGGCAGAAGCAGAGATACATCATGTGATAGAATAGGGGGAGAGGTCCTGCTTTTGTCTGACAAGCGATGATGAATTATACATTTTTCTAACTAACAACGATGAGTTATTGTTTTCATTGTGGGTGAGGCAGTATGTTGCATCCTTGGCTCGAGCCCTCATATACTGTCATGGAAAGCATGTAATACATAGGGACATTAAACCCGAAAACCTTCTAATTGGTGCACAGGTGATGACCAATTTCAAGTCCCTTGTCACTTTCAGGTTCCGCTTGTTTGTGGTTGCCTTATGTTTATTTTGTCATTTTGTCAGGGAGAACTAAAAATAGCAGACTTTGGGTGGTCAGTGCACACATTTAATCGAAGGCGGACCATGTGCGGTACATTGGATTACCTTCCCCCCGAGATGGGTATGTATTATTGTATTTGTCGATTTCCACCTTTCATCATTCCTTTTTTTAATGCATCACAATATGTAGATCCAATTTTTTTAATCCTAATTTGGTATAACTTTATTCTCTCCATAAACTATGCACCATTAAATTTCTTCTAAATTTTCTGGGTTTTCAACAGTGGAGAGTATAGAACATGATGCAAGTGTGGATATATGGAGCCTTGGTGTCCTGTGCTATGAGTTTCTTTATGGAATCCCTCCTTTTGAGGCGAAAGAACATTCTGATACATATAGAAGGTAAGCAAGAAAATCTAGACTATCATTTGTATCATTCCGAGGATATGTCTTGTATTTTCCCAAACCAAGGGGACTGATAAACATAAGGACCAAAGGATGAAACACCAATTAAATCGAATATTATTATCCTAACAAATATACAGATATGATCATTTTCTCTTAGCGCACGTTTTTCCTGAAGATCTGACTCTTGCTTTTTACAACATGTGGAGTAAATCATTCAGTGGCTATGAAATTAATTCTATGCGTTGTTATTTTTTGTAAACATTCTAATGACTTGTTTCAGGATTATACAAGTGGATCTCAAGTTCCCTCCCAAACCAATTGTCTCTTCCGCTGCAAAGGACCTCATCAGTCAGGTTCTCTTCTTTTGTCTTGCTGTCTGCTTTTGTTCACAGCAGTCTCAAGGTTCCCTTTCAGGAGATATTTGTCAAGTATTTGCCTGAACACTCCCTGTTCTTTTTCCTTGTAACAACAGATGCTGGTCAAAGATTCCTCTCAACGTCTACCATTACACAAACTTCTTGAACATCCTTGGATTGTTCAGAATGCAGAGCCCTCTGGTGTACATAAGGGCTAGTGTACTTGGTCATATATGCTCACGTTTCATACTCGAAGAACTCATTGGAATAGCAGCTTCTTGGAAAGTATTGGACAAGAATTTGGCTGAGATTCTGCATATTGTTTGAGAAAGTTGCTAGGTCAAGATGATTTATTTGACGTCCAACATACTTTATAAATACAATCACCCAGTATATTTTCGAATTACATTCTCATTCATCGCTAGACATATGTTCTAGTTTGTTTGATTGCAAACCTAGCAGGGGAAGCAAGAATATAATAGTTGATGTGTTTGGATCTATTTCGTATAGTAATGTTTCTGTGTTTTGTGGAAAGCCTGCTAGAGAGCCTATGTAATTATGTAAAGTTCAGATTACCGGACTTAATAAGAGAGGAGCAAATAGACTAAAGACGGGAGAGCAAAATCCCTCTACTTAGTGGGATTATTATATGAAAATAATAATGAAAAGGTCCTCTGCTTCAATTTCACTTGAGATTCAGTTTAAGATATAATGGCTAACTGAATCAAAGTCGAACTCGAGCACAGTCATAGCTGCTAGATGAGCAAAAAATGCAGCTTTTTGAGCTGAGTTTGACCTAAATGACCTTATTGAGTTGCATGGTTTTATATGACTCCTTACGTCGCGCGACCAGAATTTGCATGTATATAAACCTGAACTCTTAACTATGGTCCTATATATAATTCCCGGCCATAGCTTGTCATTGAATACGTCACATTGCTTTAGTATTAATACTCTTAAGTCTAGTACTAAATTGGGGAGTCACAGTTACAAAAGGGCTCTCTTATCAGAAGAACTAAACCCGACAGCCACTTAGGCATTGATAGAGAAAACTAAGGTTAAATGACCCCAAATTTAGGTGTAAGACCTCAACTTTAAAATATACCAGTTAAAGGATGAAGAAATTTAAAGTTACATTTTAAAACCTAATTTGCAGTCCACATTTATAATTGCATCATATAATGCTTGCTGTGACCAAATTTTTAATAAGTATTTATTTTTAATCATATTTAAATTTCATATTCATTTAATCTAATTAAATTATTATTTAGCAATCTTTTTAAAGAATTTAATAAAAATTACTTATTATTCTTGTTCAATGTTCATTCGTTGTGCAATTAAAAATTTTACTTCTCATAATTTTAATATTGAAAACAGGTGACTAAAATCTTAGTAATTATTATTATTATTTTTTTTTGGCAAAATCTTCAACATCTAGCCTTTTTTTTATTAATGATAACTCATTTTAGTACTTGATTTAGAAATCAAAGTTGGTCCTTAAATAGTATAGACAGACTTTAAACTACACTTGAGGCGCCTTAAATATAGAGTCCATATATGACTCAAACGTAAGTCAACCCACTTGTCAAATTTTCCAGCGGGTCATCACAAACATCTGTTTATCCTTATTGAAAATATAGGACTAATTTTTTTATTTATGATTAATATTTTTGTTAATTTTTTTTTATTATTTAGAGTTAAAAATTATTCATAATGTATAATTTCTTATAAATAAGACCTAATGATATGAATCTTATGTACACTTTTAATATCCTAATATAATGCAGTAAAAAAAAATTTCTCTAATTTCTCTTAATATCTCTCATGAAATCAAAGTTTAATGGGAAAAAAACCTAGTTGCCAATAAAAAAACCCAGAACTCCCACCTCCTCACTAGCGATGCCTAGCCTTACATGTGACACTTTCTCTCTCCATTTCACAATATCTCTCTCTTCCGTGACATTTTCTCACTCTTTACCGTCAGTATCAAATCAGATCTCCTTATTTTTCAGTCATTTCTCAAAAAACCAACCACATCATCATCCCTAGAAGTTCACCGCCGTCTGCTACCACATGCACTGTCAAAGCTTCAGTGGCCTCCTCTCCACATACTGCTGTGGTTTTCGTGAGTATCTTTTTACCTATTTTCAGTTCTTTTCAGCTCACTTCTCATTGTTTATTGAGTTTTAAAAGCCTTCGTTTATAGAAATCATTGTCAAGCCCCAATTCATCTATTTGCTTAGGCTACCTTTCAAGTTTGGCCCATTGATTTTGTTGGACCACCTTGATTTTGTGACGCAATTATCCACGATGGTTTTTTGTCTATCTGGAACTCCCACAAGCCTCCAATCTGAAACTCCTAACAAGCCACCATTCTAAAACTCTCAACCAACCTCCAATCTAAAAGTCCGGCCTATATTTGAGTTAAACTCAAATCAAGACCTATCAAGCCAAGCCCAGATCAACACTAGTCTAGCTTGAGGAGACTTAATGAAAATATAGAATTAATTTTTTATTGATATCTCATTTTTTATTATTATATAAATAGGACCTATTACTATAAATCTTGTATTCACTTTTAGTCTCCTAATATAATCCTATAATCTCAATTTCTCACAACCTCATTAAAACAAAACTTTTGAGTATAAAAACTCTAATCAGGATTGAGATACCCTAACTTAAGTCAATCTAACCAAATCCCTCAAGTCACTAGATAGAACAATGATACAGTTAGATTAACTAGTTATTTCCACACTTGATTTTCAGTGAAATATACTGTAATTGTTGATGATCTAGATATAGAACAATAGAATCCTGTAAAAACTACAATCAAGCTTGAGGGTAGCAAGACCTTGATAAAAAGTCGTACAGACTGCAATATAAGAAAAAAGTCTGTCCGCCAGACTTGGTCCAAATAATGCCACCAAAAATAATTGCAGATGAACAAACCAGTGTATAGTTTTATGTGGTGATCGGATTCTCAGCGCAATTTTCCGATTGTTGATTATCTTTGCTGTTGTTCCCATCTAACAACTGAGTGGGAGGTTGCTCGGCTTTCTTGGCTTCATTTATATCTTTTGGGTTCAAAAAGCTTGGTTGGTTGGTTGAAGAAAGTAGTCTTGCCCACATCCTGTCAGTAATCACAACCTTGTTCTGCCTCTCAGTGATTCGCTGGCCATAAAAATTTCAACATATGTATATATTGTCAGAAGACTTCTGATACTAGAAACACAAACTCTCCATAGTATTCAGTCCATATGATTGTGCACGTGTGGTAAAAACAAAACTTGGAATTAAGTTGCACTATCCTTCCTTTCATCAATGACAATAGCAATTACCTATCCTGGGGTTTACCAAAACAAGCAGTTGATCTCAAAAGAAGAAAACAAAAAAAAAATTTGATTTGTGATGATCTAATATTACGGAAATATGGTGTGACTTACATTGAATGGAATATAAGTATGTCTGCCATTGACCAGCCCGACTGTGAAGCCAGTATACCCCGCCATGGCCCCATGAACTGCACTCTGAGCAAGAAGCGTGCAGTAAACATTATCAGAGGCATTACTTGGAATTGCCCGGATCATGTATGTAGGATCTGCCAGATAGCTAAGTCAAAAACTGTACACATATTATCTCACAAATAAACGATCCAACTTTCTCCTCCCCTTGACTGCCCCCTTCCCATTAAAACAGATAACTATATAAAGGCGTAACTACGAAGAATAAGAAAGGAAAAATATAGAGAAAGGATGCAATAAAAGAAACTCACCTATATATTTAAGATTGATGACCATCTTATTTTGACTGGCAAAATGATCCTATCAGAGAAGAAAGGATGTTTCATTAGAGAGAGGAAAAAAAAGATCATAAAGAGAGAGACATTTGCACATATCTTGCAAAAAAAACCTTTGACACAAATAGACTTCAAAGACCTGTAAGAAGGTTAATACTTAATAGTAAAGTAAGACAAACAATGTACAACTGGATACAGGCAAGTCATCTTCCATAAGACTGGAAACTATAAATAAATAGTGAGATTGTTGTCAAGCATGGATAATAAGCACGCATTCAATAGTGCTGTTGAAACAGAATCGAGTGACCAACCCAATTTAGAATTTAGTCATATAACAACAACTCGCCTAGCTATTTCCCCATTTTACTACAGTTCAAGGAACCAAAAGGTACTAGAAATGCTTTCAAACTTACAACTGTTTCTTTATTTTCCTATCATATTTTTAGGTAATATGCCTTAAGATGAAGAGGCATCAAAAGGTAATTACCGAAAGTAAATACTGGATATATAAATGCAGAAGGAAAGAAAAAAGAGAGATAAAATGGATAAAACTTACATACACGATTCACCAAGTGAATAAGTTGACATTATTTAGAGTGACAAGCACTCATGAGAGGGAAAAGGGACTAACCACCATAAGCTGTAGCTCAAGAATAAAAAAAACTGGCTAACAAATAAATTTAGCAGCCAGGAAGCAATAATATCAAGGAAAACTTGATAAAAATATAAATCATGAAGGAAAAACAACCACTTGGATTGGTAACTGAGGCCGATATATCACAAATAATAAACACTTGAAGATCTTATTTTTCTTTCATATAGACTTTCACCAGGAATTCTTTTTCCGAAATTCTCCCTTATATCAAATATTCTAAGGCCTTGGCTAATAGTTTCTTCAGCTAAGCTATAGGTGGGGCTTGGATCAGGTTAAGGGCCAATTGTACTAAGGGAGTATACAAACCTCATAAATAATAAGGTCAACCAAATAAAATGTAGTCTAAAGCCCTCAACGTCCAGTTGATATGTCATAATTAAGGCTTCTCTGGGCCTCTGGATTTGTAGAGAAAGCCTCCACAGTCCAGTGGCTCCCTCCTTCAGGAAAAGAGAGGGGATGATATTAATCTAAACAACATGCAATTCCACTTAGAGATACATAGCTGGGCATGCAGTAATCAGACCACACAAACTTCCAAGGAAAAGAATCATCTAAGAATACTTTTAATTATCAAGTACTACCTTAATCCTCTGAGTTATCCATAGACCAACATCTTGAAGTAGCTTGTTTCCAGATGCATCCTTCTGGTTTATGGCTTGCATGCTCTCTGTGAGAAGATCCTGTCCCGCTCCCTCAGCTATAACTATAACCATATGTCCATTTTCTTTCAGCCTTTTTTCAATAAATTCAAAAAGTCCACCCTTTCCTTCAAGGTAGAATGGCGACTCAGGAATTAAGCAACAATCCACGTCTCTACTAGCAAGAGTAGCATACATAGCAATGAAACCTGTAGGCATAAATATCCATTAAAATACAGAAAAATTAAAGGTATGATAAAAGAAAATTTACAGCAAAAATTCTAAGTCAATTATACAAATATAACAATTAGGGTCCACATGATTTGAAATAGAAACCTATTAGATATCAAACATAATGTTAAGTATACCACTGTAGCGTCCCATTAGCTTCACAACACCAATTCCATTCTCAACACTTTCAGCTTCAATGTGTGCTGCATTAATGGCACGTTGAGCCTCCTCAACCGCAGTATCAAAACCAAAGGACTTGTCAATAACCTAACGAAAAGGAAAGAAATCCACATGAAGTTACTCCTATGGCTGATAATTAATTTTCCAGATGTGAACTGAAATGATAAAAGAGACTTGAGTGAATTAAGTGTTGGCATTGATCATACCGGGATGTCATTGTCTATAGTTTTAGGAATCCCAGCAATCACTACCTTGAGACCTCGCCGTCTAACCTCCTGTGTGACAAACTAAATCTTATCAAAATGCTTACTGTAGATATCAAAAGTTGCTAAGCATAATAACAGATCAACAAGAACATCATATGTATGTAATTCATGCAGCCTAAGGACATTTTTCCAGGAGGTCGTATGTGCTCAATCAGACCATTGTGCTTTCACACCACCTGCAAGCCTGTCCTAGCCATTGAAAGCTATTTTCAATAAATCATACCATGTAACATGTGGATTTATATTTAAAGGCTATCAAACATGGATTTCTATTGATGAAAAGATATATACAAAACAGATTTGTCCGTTAACTGAAACAAAGCTCACTCCCAGTGACGGTGGAAAGAGGTCAAGAATCCAATATGGCATCTTTTAATTCACTCTACCTCATAAATCACAGCTGCTCCTCTCTGAGTACCATCTCCTCCAATAATGTAAACCTGCAATCATAACAAAAAAAATGATTACCCATGCCATGACAATAACCAGTTCAGGTTTTAAGTACATAAAACAAACTCTAAATTTGTGATCACATCATTCATCAGGCTGGAAACTTCATCTGAATATAGTTAACACATAGTAAACCTGATTAATTCCCCGATCCTGAATGCTATCAACTATCTTAGAAGTATCATGCCCTCCTCGTGATGTCCCAATAATTGTGCCACCACGCTTATGGATATCATTGACCACCTTGGGTGTTAAAGTAATGGTATTTTTGGCATAGAATCCTCTATAACCCCCCTGTATACAATAAAATAGAATTTAATGGTGAAACTAATGAATCAAGAAGTGCACCTCAAGTTATAAAACAAAAATTAAAAGGAAAAGAATACCACACTTCAAGAAACTCAAATTCTCTTTCAGTCTAACCTAAACCAAAAGGAAGATTTAGTAAAATATAAACAATGTCAACACCTGTAGTTTCTAGTTTGCACCTGTTAACCCAAATGCCCATGTCTCACACAATCACTCTGTTGTGCTTTTTTTTTTTACCTACATTACTGGTATCTAGTCAGGGAAAATGTTCAAGTGTATGGTCTATCTGCTTTCCTAATTATTCTTATGCTCATGTGCTGTTACAGCAACAAGTCAGCACACCCTTACCAGTGTCATATTTCATTCAAATATCACCATCAGTCAAATAACAAAAAAGTGCTCGCTTCTTGTTGCATATTGTTATTGATCTTGCAAAATGAGCATTGACTGTTTAGTTTATAAAAATTCTTGACCATTATTGTTAAATCAAATTTAAAGAAAACACAAAGTGCAGATCCGATAATACATAAATAAAGCAAGCAGCTGTGAGAACTTTAACTTAAGCACAGAAATAAAGATGACTAAGAGCATCCAAGGACACAGAGTAATCTAAAGGGTTGTAGATTTAAATATATGTGCAACTATTTGTAGTGCCATTCAAGATTGGAATATACTGAAGTCTAGAACTAGTACAAAGAACATACTTCCAGTAACTATTAACATCCACAAACTGCTGTGAGTTCAAGTCTGATTCATTGCCCGGAGAATAATCCATGCAATTCTATTCAGCAATTTTCTTTTTTTTTTGAAAAAAAAAGATAGACATGCAAAGAAATCAGGCAAAAGAAAAGTACATAATAACAATACAACATTAACAATACACAAAGTCTTATTTCATTAAGTGAAGTCAGCTACATGAATTAAACAAAACTATTGAATTTCATAAAAAATTGAATTAAAAAGTACATCATAACAATGTAAGGTTTTTTTACCAACACAAATTAGAAGTTGTATTCCAAAGCAACAAATAATGGATTGGATGAGAAGTAAAAGAGATTTTACCACTCACATCGATACCAAGGATTTTGTTGACGCCGTACATGTAAGCAAGACCACAGACAATTTCCCTTATAACCGTGTTGAGTCCAGGGCACAGACCACCACATGTAACAATACATGCATGCACGTCATCCGAATTAAAATATACCTGACCAGCATATCAGGTGTGTGTCACGTGTGTCTAATTGGTTTTCAACAATATATCTAAACCAGAGATTACCTTCTGGCGGGGGCCTGCTCGTCGAAAATGTACACCTCTGGGACCATCCTTGTGAACAACGATCTATGAAGAGACCAAATAAAAATTAAACCAACATATGTTAATGGTGAAAAATAAGAAAAAGATACATTTGTACTTTTTCTCTTTTGCTAGTGTCAAGGAGAAAGGGGGATGGAGGCATTTGCATCAGGTTTTTATATTAATCAAAGATAACCAGACATTAAAAGTGCTCGTAAGAACCTCCTCTCCCCCTTCCTTGTTCCCAAAACTGACAGACACATACAATGATAAAGGAGTTGATAGATCAGGTGACTAAAAAGACTGCATACTAAAGGTTTTGAGATAGACTAGGAAATCAACAAGCAGCTAACGTGCAGAATAGAACCTTCTGAGGAACAGTGTCATCCACGTTAACAAAATACTGCCTGATGACACAAACGAACCGGCAATATAAGAATATATTTAAACAGAACACATTCTACAATCAAAATAAAAGACGACTTCACTTACTTTACAACAGAGTAAGCTGGATTAGATCGCAGTGGATTTGGGTATGTCTGCAAACACAACACGTAAAAAATGAACAGCAAGTCCAGAAAGCATTCACCTAGTAATCAATAGTCATCACAATTCACAAGAATGCAAATTTGATTCCTCTAAGCTACTTGCAAATCTGAAAGAAAATTAAGGGGATTTGAGTGAAATTCAAAAAAGAGAGAGAAAATGAGACACACAGGTAGATTGGGAATGTAGTCGGAGAGATGAGGAACGTCTTCAAGTATGTAACCAGCCTGGCCATGGACGATCTTCATCTGCGAATCCTTGGAGCCCATTGCTATTCGAAATAAGTAGAGATCGTAAACTTGCAACTCAGAAGCGGCGCGCGAAACCAGTGTCCTACGGTTTCTTTACAATTTCCCCCTTCTCCTTGCTTTGGAACGTCGAAAAGGAAATGAGTGATGCTGTATGCTAAACAGCACGACACGTTAGCAAGTCGCGCTTCTATTTATATGCTTTCGTGCCGCAGTGGCCGTCGTTCTACTCCTACGGTGTTGATGTTGACCCAGGTCACGTCAGAAAGGGAGGTTAACCGATCACGACCGTCCATATCAACTCGTTTCTCCGGAGCATTGGCGGTTAGGATTCAAAGGTTATTTAAATGGTTTTGGAATTTGCGTTCAGGAATCCAATGCGTTTTCCACTACTGCCACTGAGCTGTGGTTTGCGGTCTGGAAACCGGTGGCGGACATTACCATCTACTTTGGTAAAGTGTAACGTCTGTGGTTTTCCAGAAAAACTACAAACATTTAGTAACGTAAATACAAAATAAAGGGGAAGAAAAATCTGATGAATCATTAATTTGGTCAAGAGATCGGGATGAAACTTTTATTTTTTTAATTTTTTTAATATTTATATTTTTTATTGTAATTTTTAAATTTTATAAATTAAATTATATAATAAATTAATAATATAGATTTTATAAGAATAATCACAGTAAAAAAACGAAGTATCAAAAGGGTCGTACCGCCGCACTACATTCATATTGTACAGAACTAGCGCGTGTACAAGTCAACATCCGAAAATCTCGATCTGTTGCTTCCTTTTCCTGCCTTTGCATTCAGAACGTCAGCTCCAGAAGCTTCTCTCTCGAACAAGCACCGGTGAAGTTCAATCGTCGCAGGAGATGTCGTGGCAACAGTACGTAGATGAGCACTTGATGTGCACTATTGATGATGGAAGTCGGCTTACCGCTGCTGCAATTATCGGGCAAGACGGTACCGTCTGGGCTCAGAGCGATAACTTCCCTCAGGTGTTGCTTGTTTGTTCCCAATTTTGTTTCCACTTCTTTATCAAACTTTTTCTCTTCGTACATATGCAGTTTTAAATAATCAATATTTTTTGTTCTTCTGTAAATTAGTCCCCTTTTTTTTCCATAATCGTATGGAAAGTTGCGGTTATAGATTTTATTAGATTAACTACAATTGCCCTGCTTTTTCTATATGATAGATAATATTTATTGTTTAGAATTAAGCCATCGTTGAAGGTTTCTCCTCAAAATGGAGGCTTAATTTCCAGTGATATTACTTTTGCTATAGCTTTCTATATATACATGCAAATTTGTTTTACAATATGACTATATATGCTTAAAATTGAGCTTATTAAAGTACTGCGGCAGCCGTTGTTGATTCATGGCTTTTCCCATGTAGAACCATGGGTTCGAACTCGGGACTTACGTCTATTAAGTGGCTTACCAATTTTTCTGTCATAAAAAAGAAAAAAAAAAGTATACTTACTGTAATTAATTACAAGGTGCAAGCCAATTGATCAAATTAAAGTGCTTGTTCCTGTTATTATAGTATTCGCTGGAGGAGATAAAGGCCATTATGAATGATTTTGCCGAACCTGGATCACTTGCTCCAACTGGTTTGTACCTTGGTGGCACTAAGTATATGGTGATTCAAGGAGAACCAGGTGCTGTCATTCGAGGAAAGAAGGTGATGATATCTTCTGCATTTTTATTATATGTCTACTATATTTGAATGATGAAATGAGTATCATCAAGTGGAGTATCTACTGTTTAGTGTTTACATTACAATATAGGAGGGGAAGTGATGCAAAGGATGGAAAACTCAAGTTTAGAGCCAAGTGGCTTAAAATTTTGCTTAACATCTTGGTTATTATGAAATAAATAAATAAATAGTAGCGATATTCAAATTTCAGTGGATATGAATAACAAGTGGCAACTTGATGTTTCATGTAGTTAAATGCATAGTCAAGTGAGGCATAGTTAATGAGTTTTTTGGCTGTAGCTTTTGAATATGCTTTACATGGATCTATTTGCTTGGATATGGTTGATGGTGGGATAACTTATACTGATCATCAGTCTACGATGGAACCTGATTCTGACGAAAGTGTTGAGACTGACTTGCACTTGTTCTAGGGCCCTGGTGGCACCACTATTAAGAAGACGAACCAGGCCTTAATAATTGGTATCTATGATGAGCCTCTGACTGCTGGTCAATGCAATATGATTGTTGAAAGGTTGGGCGATTACCTAATCGAGCAGGGTCTCTAGTTCACTGGGTTAGTATATATTTTTTCCGTTTAGAATTCCTCCCTTGTTATGAAGTATATCCTTTTTGTAAATCAGTCAAGGATGTTTGAATTGATGTGGGATTACCGAGACCTCCTTTTGATGAACACTTATACAAAACCAGCATTATAATGGAGTAACTGCATTCTTCTATAACAAATTATACATAATATGAGCTATGAAGCAATGTAATCTATTTTGAAATGTGATAATTCTGTCACAACATTGAACATTAATTTGAATAGGAGGTGGTTTGGGTGATTTTGTTAAAGTACAAGGGTGGTTGGTGGAAATTGTTCTTCATTTAATTGGATTATTGCAATGTAATCATAATCTTCTTGTTTTCTGGCAGTTATAGAATTGGAATCATGAAGAGTGCAGTGTGGGAGGATAGGGGTTGCTGCTTGGATGGTGATCGTCGTATGTGTTAAACACCTGCTTTTGTACTCTCAAACGTTTGGATTGCATCGTATTCGTGAATGATGGTGTTGTACTAGGACGAAATTTTTCGGATGCTTGTTTGTTATTTTGTATTTGTTTGCGTATTGGCACTTTCATCAGCGCATATACATATATTTAAAAAAAAAAAATCAAGAGAATCTTAGATTTTTGTTTTTTTTTGTTTTGGTCGAAACTGAAGAGGAATTGGGCATAGATTGCCTACTGAATTTATTATAAATCGAATTAGTGAATTATGCAATTAGATTTGGGTCTACCAACGTTCCTTATGTTGCATTAGGTGAATATCAAACTCAGCCAAAAAAAGGTGATTAGAATTTCTTTACTTTCAAAATTAAAAGTTAAAATGATTTAAATGAGAGATAAAATTAAAATTAAGATAAAAAAATTAATGAAAAAAATAAAATTTATAACATAAATATTTGTGTATAATAAAAAAAATAAAGAAAACTAACTAAAATAAAGAAAGGAGATTCAATTTTTCTAAGCGGCATAGTTGCATACATTAGTCCATGTATGAGGCGCACATCGTTAAAGCCGTTAACTCTATGCCGCACTTATTTGCCGATTCCGTTTTTCTTTTTCTCTCACATGCCATACGCTAAAATTATGGACGACGGAAAGTGTCAGGACTCATTATCAGCAGCAGCGGCATCTGTTTGAAGTTTGAAAATGAAATCCTACGGACTATGGTAGACATATTTAGGTAATATAGCTTGGCAAGAGCAACCGTGTTTAGTGATATGAAAATCTGAAAATCGTAGGTTCCCAAGTAAGTTATTATTGGTGTAAAAATCAACAAGTCATAACAAAATTTAGGAATAATGAGTCTAGTTGCAGATACAAATTATAAGATCAAATACAGAAGAAGTTATTTGAAAATAAATTTATTTTTCTGAATAATATACAACTAGAATCTGCATGCAAGCCTTCCCCATCTTTAAATACTAAACTGCACAACACACAAACAGAGCTGTGGAGGTCCACGTCTCTAATCAAATGCATTTGGCGGGGGGCTGGATTCTACTGGTTGTACAGTCTCTTCATAGTTGCTTAATGCTCCACAGAGCACCTTTTTGATTGAATTATACCTTCTCTGCGCTGAAGAAGCAACCAACAAGGATCTCTTATTCATAATTTTTATCATCTACTTCCGACTCTATTCATTCTCAAGCTCTCCAGCTCTGTCAGCCTCTGGTGTTAATTTATTATGAGCCCAAAAACATATCAACATTGCTAGTGGCTATCAAACAATTTCTGCCTTAATGAAGAGCCCTAGAATCCTAGATCGTGCTTTGCTGGAGAAAGGTTGACCTGGACAATGAAGGAAACCCTATATTCTGTGATTCTGAAAAGAGTTTAGAGATTTCATACCTTCTCGTTTGTCCTTTCACCATTTCTTTGTGCAAAAAAAAATGAACAATTTAATTTTCTAAGCTTGTATGAAAGTTTACTACCAAAAGTCATTACAAGAACATCTTCCATTTTTGAAATGATGGAAGCGGCTTCTGTCTCGCACAACAATCTCTCTCTGAACAAGTTCAGAGATTATCTTGATCGCATCGTGGCAGTCATTACAAACTCGCAAATTCTTTACTATTCGTATTGTAGTTCCTTGATTGGTACTGATCAGCCCAAATGCGATTGCCAACTTCTCACTGTGTGTGGATAAAGCATCCTCCTTTTCTTCTTCCTCCACATTCTGTACCACAAGATCTGTCTTTGGTTTGTACCCAGCTAGCTTCAGTTTCCATCTTAATTCTCCGATCATTAAATAAATCTTGTCTGACAGAGGGTGTGAGAGGTCCCCCACAAAGAACTCATGAACTGTGTTATCCACCTCTATCCAACTACATCCAGGTGTTTTTATTACTCCATTATTTCGCATTCTCAACCAACACTTTGCCGCATCATCTAGCCTCCCCATTGAAGCATAATTATTAGCAAGGTAGACATGGCTCCCAGAGTGGTCAGGATCCAATTCAAGAATGCGTTGTACTACACGTTCCCCTCTCTCCGCATCTTTGTATATCCGACAGCCACCTAGCAATGCACCCCAAACTATTACATTAGGCTCCATAGGCATCGAACTAATCAAATTCTCTGCTTCTTCCAGACGACCAGTGCGGCTAAGAAGATCAACTACACATCCATAGTGTTTAATCTGAGGAGAAATTCCATACATTTGTTCCATCATATCAAAATACTCAAGACCCTTATCGACCAATCCAGCATGAGTACATGCTGTTAACAGTCCCAAAAAGGTTATATTACTTGGCCTCACTCCATGTTCAATCATTTCCCCAAAGCAGCTGAACGCTTCATCTGCATGTCCATGCATAGCCAAGCCAGTGACAATAATAGTCCAAGAAATCACGTCTTTCTCCTGCATTGAATCAAAAACCCGCCTTGCATCCACTATGCATCCACACTTTGCATACATATCTGCCAGTGCATTACCCAAGAACAGACACAACTTCATCTTGCTTTGTCTTATAAATTTATCAATCCACTTCCCCAAATCAAGTGCACCAAGTTGTGCACAAGCAGATAGTACACTAATAAGCGTAACATCATTTGGCACCAGACCGCTTCGCTGTTGCATTTCGCGAAATAACTCGATAGCATTAGCATACTTCTCGTTTTGGGCGTAACCCGCAATAATTGCATTCCATGAAACCACGTTTCTCTCCGGCATTTTATCAAATAGCTTTCGCGCTTCTTCCAGCTTACCTACTTTGGCATAGCCACTAATCATCGCCGACCAGGATACCAAGTTTTTCTCTACCATCCCATCAAATATCAACCTTGCCTTATCAACTTTCCCGCTCAAACAATAACCCGAAAGTAGAGTGTTCCAAGATGCAATATCTCTAACCAACATCCCGTCAAACAATTTCTGCGCAATTCCACATTGACCCACTTTGAAATACAAGTCCACAAGCGAGTTTCTGACAAAAAGGTTCGATTCGCACCCATATTTAGTGACAAAGCAATGAATTTTCTCTCCTTCAACGGCTTGGACAAGTCCTGCACAGGCCTTGAGGACGGAAGTGAACGTGTACTCATCCGGTTCTGGAGCATCGGGGGTCACCAACTGCATGTTGAAGAGATATAAAGTACAATACCAGTCGTTGTTCTGAGCAAATGCTTTGAGAAGGGCATTGTAAGCAAAGATATTTGGGTTTGCGAGGTAGTGTGAGAAGATAAGAGCACCATGGCTCACATTAGCGCGGGTGCCACACACCCCAATAAGCTTCACAGCGATGATGTTTGGGTCAATGGAATTGGAGGGCACGGGGAAAGTGACAAGCTGAGCCTGGATTTGATACAGGTGACGCATGGTAAGCTGTGCGGCGCATCTTAGCACTATGTTAATGATCTTGCAGTGATTGCAACTGTCAATTAAAGCCAGGATGAGTGTGTCGTTCGGTTCGTTCCAGATGAGTATCTGGAAATCGTCGCTGACATCAAGAATATGGTATACCCCCAACTACTTCCATAAACAGTTCGTCTCCGCCGCGGCGCCGCTGGTTCTCGCCATCGGAACGTTGCTCGGTTACAGAGTCAGCGTGAATAGGCACTGCAAAATCCCAAAATGTAATTTGCCTGCTCCGTTGCGTCGGTTTAGAGGTTACATTAGTGACCTGTCGGGATGTTAAAAAGGAATTCTGTGATCCTCTGCTTTTTTTTAGAATGTAATCCCAAAATATTTTTTTATTTCACATTCAAATATTCATATTATAAAGAAAAATTATTAATTATGTTATTCATTTTATAAGATAATGTAGTTGAATACATAAAAAATAATAAAATAAAAATATAAGATAATATGATAATTCTTTTATAAAGTAATAATATAATAAAAAAAATTGCAAGAGATAAGAAAATTAAAATAACAAACCTCTATAAAAATATAAAACTTATAAAAATTTTATTTAAACAATTTAGACATTCAACTATGAAAATTTTTAAAAAAATTATATTTTAACGGGCTCAAAAATTTTATTTATTATAATAAACATATTTTTATTTTCAAACTATCGGTGATTTAAAAAAAAAAAGAGAGTATAATAATTTCATCAATCAACTTATTATATATATTCATGGATGGTTATAATTGACTTGTAAGTAATTATTTACCTCCAATCATGAGATAAATTCTCATGTTTCTATTTTTTCCGATATCAACTTAAATACAAAGTAATGGGGCACCCATGATTGGTTCCACTAATTAGTCCCCATTTATTGAATACATGTCACAGTGGGGTGAATTATTGCTTTACCTGTTGAGAACATAGAAAAAATTAATGTTTCTTATTTGATTTATAGCGGCTACTTATATTTTATTTTGATCAAATATTATTACATTTAAAATATCAAGTTTAATTATGTAATAATTATTAATTTTGATTGGATATTATTAAATGTAAATTATCATAATTAATGTTTTTTATTTATTTTAGATGTGGTATCATTTAATAAAATTTAAATTAATTATATATTCAAGCACATTAAATAAAATTTCACATGTTAAACTAATTATCTTTAATTTGATCTGAATATGAATTTACCAGTTTAATGTCTCTTATTTGATTTAAGCTAGTTACTGATATTTAATTTTTATTTAATATTATTAAATTTCAAATATTATATTTTATTATGTAGTTATTGTTAATTTTGATTAAATATTATAAAATTTGAAATATAGTATTTAATTTATTTTATTTGATTTAGAAGTGGTATCATTTAATACAAGTTATTAATTATGTAGTGAAGCACATTAAATCATGCTAATTAAATTTAACATGCAAAAATAATTGTATTTAATTTGATTTGAATAAAAATTTGACAATTTGATTTACCATTAGTTACTGATATTTAATTTTGATTGAATGTTATTAAATTTAAAATATCAAATTTAATTATGTAGTTATTATTAATTTTCATTGAATATTATTAAATTTGAAATATCATATTTAATGTTTCTTATTTAATTTAGATGTGGCATCATTAAATAAAAGTTGTTAATTATGTAATTAAGCACATAAAATTGTGCTAATTAAATTTTATATGGTAAATTAATTGCATTTATTTTGACTTGTATAAAAGTTTTCTATTTTAATATTTCTTATTTAATTTAGGTTGGTTACTAAAATTCAATTTTCATTCAATATTATTAAATTTAAAATATCATATTTAATTATTTAGTTATTATTAATTTTGATTGAATATTACTTAATTTAAAAGATCATATTTAATATTTCTTATTTAATTTAAAAGTGGTATAATCAATAAAAGTTATTAATTATATAATTAAGTATGTTAAATCATGCTAATTAAATTTTACATGGTAAATTAAGTGCATTTAATTTGATTTGAATAAAAATGTATCAATTTAGTATTTCTTATTTAAATTATATTGGTTATTGATATTTAGTTTTCATTGAAAAATCTTAAATTTAAAATATCAAGTTTAATTACGAAGTTATTATTGATTTTGACTGAGTATTATTAAATTTGGAATATCATATTTAATGTTTCTTATTTAATTTAGGAATGGTGTTATTCAATAAAATTTAAGTTAGTTATGTATTTAAGCGCACTTAATCATGCTAAAAAAACATGTCAAATAATTATATTTAATTAGAATAAAATAAAACTTTGCCTATTTAACGTTTCATTTTTAATTTGGGTTGGTTATTAATATTTGCTTTTGATTGGATATTATTAAATATTAAATATCATATTTAATATATTTTATTTAATTTCTACGTAGTTTCGGTCAATAAAAGTTATTAATTATATAGCCAAGCCCATTAAATCATGCTAATTAAATTGTATAAGGTAAATTAATTACATTTAATTTGATTTGAATAAAAGTTTATTAATTTAGTGTTTCTTATTTGAATCAAATTGGTTCATGGTTTTGATTGGATATTATTAAATTTGAAATATCACATTTAATTATGTAGTTATTATAAATTATGATTAGGTATTATGAAATTCAAAATGTCATTTTCAATCACTCTAATTTGATTTCGATGTGGTATCATTGCATAAAAGTTATTCGTTTTGTAGTTAAGTACATCAAATCATGCTAATATAAAAGTTCTTCATAGAATTTTATTTCAATAGTTATTCACTATTATCAATATCAATTGTTTACGAATTAACTATAATAATATACATAATTTGAAAATAATACACATTTTACTGTAGCCAGTTAAAATGACGGCCTTTTTTTTTGGTGAATTTACTAATTAGGTTATTCTTAAATATAGTGTATTTTATACAATTAATATAAGACAAATTACTGTTCATAAATGATATAGACAAATATAAATGATAAATAATAAAATAGCAATTTATAGAAATAAAATAATTTTTATTTTAATTTTTATCACTAAATTATATTTTACAAAATAAAATATTTTATATTTCTTGCAATACGAAATTCAAGCAAGGAGTTACTTAAGCGCGTGCATTTGAAGAACGTCGTTTTTGTTGGCTTGAAATGTTTTTTAACGGTACTAGGTTTTTGTGTGTGAAATGCATGCGATTTTTTATTATTTAATTAAAACATATTTTTAAAATAAATAAAAATATTTTAAGTATTTTAATTATTAAAAAATTATCATCCTCGAGATATTATAAATATTATAATTACTTGTATGAGCAATTTATAAAAAATGTTGTGAGAAATTAACGTGATACATATAAACATGTTAATTAAAATGTGCATGATAAATTAATTACATTAATTTAATTTATATAAAAATTTATCAATTAATGTCTCTTACTTGATTTAGATTTATTATTGATGTGTAATTTTGATTGAATATTATTAAATTTGAAATATTATATTTAATTTTGTAGTTATTATAAATTTTGATGTGATATTACGAAATATGAATTATCATATCTAATATTTTTTATGTGATTTAGATGTAGTATTATTCAATAAAAATTAAATTATTTATGCAGTTAATTACATTAAATCATGCTAGTTAAACTTTATTGAGTAAATTAATTGTATTTAATTTTATATGAATAAAAGTTTCCAAATTGAATTATTAAAACATATTTGGATTTGATATTATATTTTTTAAGACATAAAATTTTAAAATTTTAAATTTTAAATGTCAAAATCCAAAATCATAAATATTAAACTTTAAATACTAAATTTTAATGTTTAAGTTCTAAATTTTAAAATTATAAATCATAAATCTATAATTTTATGCTAAATCATAAAATTTTAACATTTAAAATCATAAATTTAATATTTTAAAATTTTAAATTTTAATTTTAAGATTTTAAATTTAAAATTTTAGACTTATGTTAGAAGAATGATATAAAAAATAATTCACATATTATAAAATATTATTTAACTTATTGTAAAATATTTTAAATAAATAAGGACAATTTAATAAATTAATACATATTAGACTGTCTGCAAACAAAATAACCTAATACCTTATGACTTTAAATGGATAAATTTTTGTTTATGTGAGAATAAGTAAAAACTATTAAAGTTAACATAACTTTAATTTTTCCAATATAAAAGGAAAAATATAATTCTATAATGCCTTTTTTATTAAATATATATTTAACATTTAAAGTTATTAAATTTAATAATTTTTATAATTTAATTTATAAAATTTAATAAATTTTACAATATAAATTATATACTATAAAAATAAAATTCTAAAAATAATCAAAATTAATATGAAAACCACATCATTTCAACCACGTGGGTTTACGAGATTGTATCCTTACATTTTATTCTTTTTTACTTCAGTAATTTTATTGGTATACGTCTCTTAAATTTAATTTTTTATAATCTCATTTTTATTTTTTTATTTATTTTATAATTCTTTTAAAACATTTTCTAACTGTAGTAACGCTTTCCAAATTTCCCTTCCCTTTCAACAATTTGTGACCGCTGGCAGCCACCAGTCACCGTCTGGGCATCCAACGCGTGCTACTGGTAAGGCTTCGATTCAAAGAGCGTCAATAAAAGTTAAATGTCAGTACAAAATTTGATTACGCCTCTCTTTGGCACTCTCATATTGTAAGATTCTGTTTTGAAGAAATCCGATTAAGGGAAGAAGATGGGTATTCCGTCGGAATTGAGGGATATGTGGGCGACGCACAGAAAAGGTTTGCTCATTCCTTCTCCGGCCGAGGAGCAGAAGATTTTGAGGACCAAGAAATGTACTGATGGTATGATTAATTAATGTCGTAATTAATTGGAAAAGATTTGTATTAAACCTCATTTGAGGGCCCTTTTCTGGGTTTTTCTTGTTGCCTAATCGAGTAGTTTTAACCAGAATGATTTGGACTTCCTATTATAAAATTTGGTTCACGGATCTAATTTTGTTTATTTATTTTCTCATTTTGATTGCACTCAATTTGGCTCATTGGTTAGCAATGGAGTTATCTGATTGATTATAAAGTTACAGAATTTGCAGACGACCGGGGCTATTTCCTGATTATACTTTATGAAAGTACACCCATTTCTTACATTTTATCTAATAAATTATGTTATTGTCTCTTAGTTTAGTTAATCTTTCGGATCTCAATTGGTGCTTTGCATGGTGAGGTAGGGTGGTGCCAGTGGTAGTTATGCTTTTGAGCTTTCAAATGAAGCATTGTGTCCCTTGCTTGGTGTTGGGAATTTGTGCTTTTTCCATATTTCTTTCGGTTATTGAGAAAGATGAATATTGAATTGAACTTTTAAAATTTATTGAGGGTCTTTTATGCCTCAGTTACGAAAAGGAACATAGGTTCTTCTTGCAAAAGTAATTCTTGAGTGCTGATAGGGATCCACCAAGTGTTTAACTTTTAAGCCGATTCAGGGAATTAATGCTCAACTTGATTGGAGCTTGATCTAGTGCATGTTTGGGTGGTTGCTTTGAATGTCTATAAAGAAACCACTTTGAAAGATTGCCCAATTCCAAGGCCATGAACAAATTAATGTCTTCACTTCTTTGCCCGGATGATTTCCAGAGGGATTAATATACTGTATTATATCATTATAATATCTTGTCAAAGGGCACTGGACATCTCGATCCTAATGCCTTATACCATTTAGACGTTGCATAAATTGCAGAAGGTGTCCGTGCTGGATTCAAGGCAGCTTCCGTTGCATGCGTTGCCAGTGCTGTGCCTACGGTATGTAATTTTTCAGGTTATTGGGGCTTGCTAATAAAGATATTGTGCTAGATTTTTATTTTTTGTGAAAGAAAATTTAAATTCAGATAGAAATATTTGTTAATTTTTGTTATTTTTTATTTGTAATGAAGTCATATAGTTGTTTATGTTGGTGGCATATTAGCCTTTTTGGTTTTTTCTTGTTTGGTTTTTTTTGGGGGGGGAGGTGGGCGCTCTTGAAATTTGTCTGCATGACATGGTGGGAAGGAAAGCTATAGTCTGTCAAATAAACTATTGTTTTTTAATAAAAATAATTTCTACCCATTAGCTGCCTGTAACTATTACTTGTTACTTAAAGTTCAGGTGTACCCTGAATTGAAGGTCTTTCTTGGTGTTCCAAACCCCCCTTGTAGACTTTTGAGCCTTCAGGCTGTTAGCATTTGACTGAAATAGATCAGCAAATTAATGACCCTCTTTGTCCAATTTCTTTGTTCCTGAAGGCAGTAGGAGTAGTAAACAACTTGGAACCTAGGGCATACTGTTCTCTGCTTTATATCTCCTCTGGCTATGTTTGACTACCTGATTAAGTTTTCATACTGATAAAGTCCTCTGTCCCATGATATATTATAAAAGAAGTGAGCGTCTTAAGGTCCCAGTTGCCATAACGTTGGTTGACAGGTTTTGAGTTCAAAACTACTTAACCTTTTTTTTGTTCTCTACTTCTGAAACCTTATTAATAGTGTGATCAGAAATCTGGCCATTACAGAGACTATAACTTTTGGCCAATCGCAGATGATGATAAGAATATATTGAAATATTTAGATAACTCTCCAATTTTTTTTAATGTTTAATAATTCACAATTATGTCATTCATTACAATTTATATCGCCTGGTCTCCATTCATCTTATTCTATGTTGTTTCATTCATATTCTCAGTTGGTTGCGGTTCGCGTGCTTCCATGGGCAAAGGCAAACCTCAATTATACTGCTCAGGCACTTATCATATCTGGTGGTATGATCTCAACTTGAATTCATGTTACAGGGGAACTTTAGTCTTGTAATCTTAATATCAGAGGACTAAATAACTAATGAAGAGCGATTTAAGCATTTAGTTTAACACGAACAAAAATAAAGCTTCTTTCAATAAGTTTTCATCAGTGTGTCTGTAATTAATCTGGAAGCAAGAAGCAACAACTTTTGATAGCATAGTATTCACAAATTCAAATATTTTGCACCGATGTGCCTGTCATAATGAGTTGCCTTAATCTCAATATTTTGGAAGAAGGAATCGGACTTATTTTTTGCTGTTGATCTACTCCAACATGGAAATTTTAGCCGATTTGCTTTTGTTTTCCCTTCCTGCTAAAAAGGTTTAAATGATTGAATTCTTTTACATATTGACACCTGGACTATATTTTGGTGAACAGCATCAATTGCTGCATATTTCATTACTGCTGATAAAACTATCTTGGAGTGTGCGAGAAGAAATGCCCAGCTTGAAGATTCTTTGAGACGCCAAAGATAATACAGTTATAACTTACAAACTGCAATATTTATCTTCCCATCCCTGGTTTCGTTGCATGATGGTGGTGCTTGTTGTAATGGCTACAAGATCAGCAAGTCTACTGTAAATTTTTTCTTCTCTCTTAGATTGGCTTGAAGCTTTAAGTTCTTAAATAAAAGGATTCTTAACCATGTGTGTAGCAGGGTTGTCTTTGGAAGTACCGCACCCTTCAGCTATAATAGCTGTGATTCTAAGCTAGCCAATGTTTGACATTTCTTTGCTTTTGGTGGTTGTTATTTTGACAAGTCACTGTCGACTCAATTATTTTCGTGGGCAATTTTACGTCAAGTTTGGTTCTAGTTATATGTGGAGTTGCACACCGATCACCCAACGGCTGAACACTAGGTTCTGCTGCTGCTCTTCAGAGAACTGACTCCTGTTCTGAGATGTATACTATGACTAATAACCTGATCAAATAATGATCAGAATAATTACGTGCTTGAGGGCATGGTGGACGTCTGGAATCATTCGATTGATTGAAATAAATAGGATATTACAGTATCTTAGCAAATATATATGGGTTAATAATTCAACTATTAATGCTGTAGAAGATCAGTGAAAATGTTTAGCTTTATTTTTTTCTTTCCTTGCTTAGAAAAATTAGACAATTGTACTTTTTCTCTTTCCCCTTGCTTAAAAGATGCCGAGTACCCTGTTTCCACTAAATTAGCCTCCGCAAATATGAAATATGATTTAGATGACTTCGGTATTTTGTAATTTTAGTAAGTTTTATTTTTTTACATTTTATGTTTTATATTTCATTTTTTATTTTTACTATTTTCTTTAATTATATCTCTACTAACTTTCAATCCCAAAATCAGAAAATCAGGATCCTGATCCGAAACAATACACATAACCACATTATAATGTGTATGACGGGATAAGGGTCCTCTGCTGTAATGGTAGTGGATCTTGATTTTAAGTGTGAGAGTGAAAAAGAATTAAGTAAGAGAAAAAGTATTATAGAAAAAATAAAATTTATATATTAAATTATAAGAAGATAAAAAAATTATTAAAATTAAAATATTTAAATCCGCGTATGACCAGGCCTACCCCTGCCTCTTCAGTCAATTTCCACCTTAGCAAAGATATTGACACTGCTTAATGTGACTTGTTTCAGCATGAATAAAACGTATTTCTCACAGTCAAATCTGTATTTTGTTTTTTATTATATAAATGCTTAGCCACGTAAAATTGTTACTAAAATTGGAAGACTGAATTAAGTGTAAGATGCATATGTTTAATTTCTATCAAACCATCAAGGGTTCTGCTTCTATAGAATTTCGTGGGAATGGTATCTCCGAAATTTTATGGGATAGTGCCACCCTATTTCTTTTGGATCCCACAACTACATCTTTATTACTTTAATTGTTTTGTGCATACAATTGGACGGTAGTTTGATGGTTGCTTTTGATCCTATTCTAGGTTTCATGTCAGTTTATAGCGTTGTCTTTTTTGAAAATTTAGGTATTTTTATAGTTGATTTTTTAAATAGAGTAATAGATATTTTTGTAATACTACTCAAATCTCTTACTATTGAACATCACTTAATAATTTTTGTTGGTCGTATTTTAATTTTTATGCACATATGTGTTTTTAAATTTTAGTTAATCAAAATCTAGACGCTTCAAACCCCCAAAGTAGTATCTCCCATATATTGATAGATTAAGGGGCTTCAAATGAGGTGTTAGGTTGTGCGTTATGAGTTTGATTATTCTTACACATTTTAATCACTATATTTTTACGAAATATAAATAGAAATTTATTTATAATTTGTACAATAAATAAATAAGAATTAATTTTTATTTATATTTTTTAAGAATTTCATGAATTAAAATCATTGTAGTATACTTTTCCGATCTTTTAGTGGAAAGAATACAGAACCTCAAAGTCAAAGGCGAACACAAAGAATTGGTAATTTTAGGGGGAAAAATGGATTTGGCTTAAAAGAAAAAAAAAATTAAGAACTTAGGAAAGTACCATGAATTCTAAAAAATGAGTTGCAAGTTAGATAATGGATTTTTTGTTTTGGGGAATTTAAATGTAAAAGAAAATAAAGGAAGATAAATATAAAATTAAGTGTAAAAGAAGAAAAATAAATTTATAAAATATATTTTAATGTAAATTTAAAAAATAAATAAAAATTATTAAAACTAAAAATAATAAAAACAAATGATCCAATCTGTTGCACGTGCAACATATTGGATTTCTGTGATTTTTACGAAATAAAAAAAATATTTAGGCGAGAACAAAAAACAAAAACAAAAACGGAAAAAGGAGGACAGCTGGGATGGTTGACTGTAGTCCGCCGCGTTATTTATTCATTTATTAATAGTAGCAACACTTAATCGGAATCAGAAATGTAATAATTTCTCTTAAACGGTCCCTTAGGCCTTAGCCCACCGAAACCCGCAAACCCTCCTTCCCCGCTGTCTTTCCTCTTTCCTCTTCCCGATCTTTCTCTGTCGTTCTCTCTCCTCCTCCTCCATTGCATCTGTGTCTTTGTGATGCTAGGCCATGCTTCTCATTCCTATCTCATCGATTTCTCTAACTTCCCACCACTATACGTGCTATCTTTCCAGTAATGTGCTTAAGAACCTGATTTGTTTTGTGTAGAGAACCAGAAACAAGACCTTCCTTTTTGTTTCTTTGTTATTTTATTTTTGGATTAATGCTTTCTTGGTAACCTAATTACTATTCTTCTTATGTCTCATATTTGTGTATAGCCAGATGTTAGACTCAGAAATGTTATATAACCCAAGAGCTAGGTCAGATGCTTTGCAGAAGCTATTGACGAGGCATGCTTTTAAACTCTTGCAATGTGAATGGGCATATATCTTTATACTGTCCCCTTTGGTTGTTGCCTTATTGTAGGAGAATGAGCTTGGAGTGAATCACATGACAATTGAGCGTGACTTGCTAAAGCTACTGCCCACACTGCAACCTTAGGCTGTCGCTGGGGCTGTTGCTGTGCAGAGACCCTAGAGAGAGAGTCCATATATTTGAATAGTGAGGAGCAGATCAAATGATAATGGTAAAAGAGGTTGGGGTTTGGGGGATAAACTTGTGATGATCATGTTTTTACATTAGATGAAAAGTGTGATGGAGATGCTCAAATTTGTGGTCTCATTCTGTTTACTGTGAAACTTGGCGTCATCTTTAGAGCTGTGAAATGTCTCATTCATACACCTGAAGTATTTATGTTTATGGATTCGTAAGAGAAGTTGGAACTTTGTTGTTTGCTTGTGATGTGGTTGATACATGATGTAGATGTACTTCTGTCATTTCGGCAAGGAGTTAGGAGTGGAGAGGGCCAAAAGTCATTGGTTAAGGGATGGGGCAGATAAGCAGCGTGGCCTTCCTCTTCTAGTAAAACGCTTGTCTGTCTGAAGTTGCCAGCAATTTTCTGAAGACTGAAGTACAAGATATGAACGTCACTTCTCAAGTAAAACACCGCCTAGGTGAACATTAGGAGATTTATCTACTACTAATAATAATCTATCAGATGAACTGCCCTGTTAGACACTACACGAGTCGCTTGCATAATTTATGCCTGTAGCCTTAATACTATCCTTGTAACTAGAAATGTACGTGGTAGGGATATCTTTGAAGAAATTCAAGAAAAAAAGAAAAAGAAAAAGAAATGTACGCGGTAGCGACCAGAAGAGGACAGTATCAACGTTTAGTGTGTAAAAATCTCCATCACGGAGGGCCTAGTTGAAGGGGATGTGCTTGTGCAAACAAGCCTACCTTGAAGATGGTAATCATCTCGTCCCCATTATATATATTTCTTTGATCAATCCTGCTATTTCAATTAATAGAATTGTATAAAAACTTATTTAAAATAATAAATATTAAATTTATTAAATTTTATAAAGTAAATTATAAAATTTAGTAAATTTAACATTAATCGATGACTTATGAATGTTTGTACTTCTATACTTTGACTCATTTTTAATTTCTTCATCAAAGGCATCAGCAGAGCACTCCCCTTCACTAAAAAGCTGCCATGCCCATCTGCTAGGTTTGTCTCCACGTCTCCACTGTTGGGTTCTTATTCCCGTCAGAAGCTCAAGGAGTACAACCCCATAACTAGATACATAACTCTCTCATTGATCTTCGTTGAATAGGCTCATTCTGCAATGCAAGTGAATCATACAAGAAAGAGTTACTCATCCACCGCCAAAGGATCAATGTAACACCAATAGAGAGTACTATTTGTTTAGTTGCCATCATCTGCCAGGTGGAATCTAGCCAAAACATCCCGCAGTAGTGGGTATGCTGTGACACTCTACGAACTTTGCCAACATCTTGGTATGTACAAAATCTGCAATACTCGCCCTCAACTCCAAGTCCAGTGTCACCATTCATATTCTATTTCTAACAACACTTTAGCTCAAATTCAAGATGAAAAAAAAAAAAAGAAATAAGAAATTCCTACTTCTTTTGTGTTCAGCTTTACTTATCCGAAGCAAAGCTTTGCTAAGATATTTGGACTTTGTTAAGGAAGAAAAAAAAACAAGTATTTTGGTAGAAGAGGCAAGAATTTTTTGGGGGTAGAAAATTAAGGAGAACATGAAAAGAAAATGAAGAAAAAAAAAAAGAGAAAAATTATGTCTTTTTTTTTAGTATTTTTAGATGACAAGGAGATAGTTTATAACACATAATTCAATATAAAAGGATAAGATCTCTTTATAATTTTACGATGTATAGTATATAGTTGTCTTTCCATACAATTGTCAAAATTGTGATACTTATAACAGCTGATCAATAGAGCAGTTAGATAGTTGAATTTATTACTCTATTTTAAAAGAACTATTGTTTAAGAAAAATACACAAAAATTAAAAACATGATAAAATTGTTTTGATCTTAAAAGAATTGGCTTTTTATACCAAAAAACCCTTTGTTTAAAAGAATTCTGATGCTAAAAGTTAACATGATAAAGTTGTACTCCATTTTAGTCACAGAAAAAGGTGAGAGTTAGTTGAACATTTAGTAAAGAGTGAGCCAAATAAAGGTAAAATTAAACAAAACCTTGATTTTAAAAAAGTAACAAGAAAAAATTTCTAAAACTACAATATTGTGAAATATAGGGAATAAGAGTTTAGCCAGCTCTATAGATACATTGTGGGAGCACTTAAACATGCTACTTTCATTAGACGTGAAATCTCTTATGCAGTTAAACACATTGTTTCCAGAAATCTAATAATCTGAACATCATTGCATTATGTGATGCTGATTGGGGGAGTGATCCTGATGACAAGAAGTCGACCACAAGTTTGTGTTTATCTTGGACATAACCTGATCTCATATATCGTCTTCAAAAAAACAATATACAGTATCTAGATTGAGCATAGAGGCCAAATTTAGAAAGTTGGCAATTTTGGTGGTAGAAATTACTCGGTTAAAGTCACTTCTCAGTGAGCTACACATATCTACATTTATAGCCCCAATAATTCTATGTGATAACCTAAGTGCCATAAGTCTCTCAAGCAACCTTGTGCTACATGCGCACATAAACACTTTGAACTTGATCTATTCTTTGTAAGGGACAAAGTCACAGCAAAAGAAATCATAGTTAAACACATTCCTGCTCTAGACCTGACAGCAGATGTTCTGACTAAGGCCTTGCCCAATTCGAGGTTCAACTTGCTTAAAGACAAGCTTAAGTTAACAATCTGGATACCTTGATCAGCTTGGGGAGATTGATAAGAGGAGTGGTTATGACAGCTCAGCTCTTAGTTAAATTAGGTCCAATTATCAGGTCTATTGTAAGCATTCGTCTATGTAAAGAGTCTGTCGTCAAAGGCTTAATCAATGTCAATATAAATCAATTTCAATTCCTTTATTGTCTTTCATTAAATTTTTCAGATTGGAATTAACCAGATTGATGAAAGAAATGTTACATGCGAGCCTTCCATTTGATTTTGACTCGTTATTTTCCCGCCTGATCATTTGAACACCAGGCATAGTCTGAAAGATAAAGGCTACCGCATATCTAATACAAATTCTATTATGCTTTATACATAAATGGCTTGTATTTTCCAAGAGCTTTGCCCAACCCATGAATGGCAGCAGTGCCAGCAGCCACTGACACAATCAAGCAAACCAAGCTCAAAGTTTGGAGTCCAAACCACCGAATTGATCCTTTTCTGATCTTCAGTCTGGCAATGGTCATCTCCACTGGGAAATACACCACTGAGGGCCAGAACCCAATGGCTCCAAGAAGTGCAAGCATCTCATTGAAAAAGGGCATTGCCATAGCAAGCACAGTCAACACAACCACAAATAGGGTCCTCCAAACTAGCCTGAACATACTGATACTGAACTTTCTTTTGCCAATGCTCACTGGGTACTCACTGGTCACAAAACTTGGGCTTGGCCATCTCTGAGCAGCTAATGCTTCTACCACACGGTAAACGGGTTGCATTATTACCTGCCCAAAAGTAATAACAGGACAATGGTCATTTCACCATGAAACTAAGATAAAACAAATTAATGAACATAGTGATATAAACAGTTTCAAATTTGAACATGTGGTGATTATTTTAGATTTGGTATTATAGAGGTTGAGCATGGCCATGCTACTAGAACTGCAAAGCATAGAATGAATCAGAACCTGATATGCTCCAACCAGGTGCACCACAATGAAGACATTGACTATGTCGATTAACCAGAAAGGCTTGTGAAATCCAGAGCCCATGAGGATGCTGCCGGGAGTGTGTGGCCCGAATGCAGCATATCCAGAAGATCCACTCAAAAGGAAGATTATTGTCATTGTGATTATCCCTAACCTGTTAGCCTTCTTCATCACTTCATTTTCTGGTGGGGATGACTTTAAAGTGTCCTGCATTTCAAATCAGACCGAAGTTAAGCATTCTAAATCTACAGATGAAAAAATTCCAATTAAAGACTCGATTTTCTTCATGTTCCAAGGGAGTGCTAGAGTGTTTGCAATTAGAGAATAATATTATTTGTACAAATTGAATTATCAGTATATAATTTCTTATGGGTGAAGTGACACTCTAATAGTTTTATATCAGCATTATATACGTATTATGTAATTTTAATGCGTACAAATGACATTATTCACAATTAAAACAGCTGAACATAGCAGCTAAAGAAGCGTGGGATGGTGGAATTGTAAAAAGCAAGTTAGCAACTACACAGCACAAAATTCGACCACTTTTATTATACAAAAAATTACTGATATATTTTAATAATTTTATTAATCGAAGGGTCTGAAATTTAACCAGGGAAAGTCAATTTTTTACTAGTGTATATTAGTGCAGTGGATCTTTGATTAGTGCAGCAAGAATCTCAACTGGTCAACCTATTCAGGCATGGAAGTTGTTGGAGAATCAATTGGCAAACGTTATTAATAGACCTGCGGGCCTCCCATCCTGCAATTAAATAGGATAGGATAACATTTTTTTATAAGTTAAAGAAATATATATTTGTCTTATTTTTCAAGTAAGTGAGATAGATCAATCCGCATATTAATGTGTTTTATATATAAAAATACAAGTTATTATCTTATTGTAATTTGTAAATTAAATGAGATTAGATAAATTATATTTTTTATAAGTCAAAAAAATATATACTCATTTCACCTTTTACATGAGACAGGATAAGCTGGGGCAAACCATCTTAATTATTAACAAAAGTAATCATATGGCATGTTAACAATTTGTGTATATGCAGACAGTATCCATTTTTTTGATCAAAAAAAAAAAATTGTGTATATGATGGATATTATAAGTGTGTGGTCATACCTGAATATCAATAGCAATTTGAGCATATGCGCTAGCAAGTGCAATATTTCCAAGAGCAACGAAAATATTCCACCTTTTTTCTGCTGAACTTGTCTCCACGCTCCCCCAAAATACAGAGGTACTGCTTCCATCTCCTGGTGCAACCATTTTTCCCAACATATAAATTCGCAAAATCAGTCAAGAATTCTCTCTTCTCCTCTCCCGAGCCCAACTGAAGCCTAGCCCATATTTTTTTCTTTGTTTCTTTCTTAAATTAGCCCATATTTTACATTCCAGCCATTCTAGTTGTGTCTCTAATCCTAACAACCTTCTGTCTTGAACGAAAACGCTTTCGACTCAAAAAACAAAAAAAAGCAAAAAAGCCCATCAAAATTACAAAGGAAGGAGGGGGTTTTTTTTTTTGAATAAGCAGGGGGAATTTACCTTGGATGACTTTAGCAAGAGAAAGTCCAATGCCAATAAATGCATACCCAAATGACATGACGGCTGCTACAATTGAGAGCCAAGAGAGCTTGCTAAAATTGGGGATTTGGGAGAGAATTATTTGGACAATTCCCATCCCAACCATGTATGGATTACAAGAAAAACGGCATGAAGCATTAGCCCCCAATTTGTGGTGGCAATTGGACTGCCGTATTGCCCTGAAATATGAACCATTAGTAATTAACAAAGTTGTATAAAGAGGAATAATGATTCTCTTACATTACTGTAATATACAAAAATTACATAACATAATTATAAAATACAAATTAAAAAATATTCACTATTTAATTTTGTATAATCCGTAGGAAATACAATCGCGTGTATCAAGTATTATTCTTATATTAATTAGATAACAGATCAACCAACCCATTTACCCAAGCGAGAGGAAAAAAAAAGAAAAACAATACAACTTACACCGCGCCTAAAGATGTGGTTATTGTGTAACCGATTGCAAACCCAGAAAGCATGCTGTACTGGACCAATCCGCAAAACACGTACATTTTTCCACCTGGCCAACAAATTCAAAGACAAGAATTAAAATTCATGACTCGTAATTAGTTGAGTTTATGTACGTAACGCAATGCATGCAACGAGGTTGACCTAAGATGGTCTTGACAGCGTCCATGTAAGTGTAGTTCCTCTTGCCAGTGACGGGGTCCGGTGACCTGTAACAGTCTGCAAGAAGATTGCTGGTGTAAAGCGTGACGCCGGCGAAGGCCAAGAGACAGGCGATGCCGATGATCCATCCCAGCTGCGCCATGGCCCACGCTAGAGACAGCACTCCCGCTCCAATCACCGCTGTGATTATATTCGCACTTGCAGTCCAGACCGTCCCTGTTTCTCAAGGCATTTGCTTAAATTGTTTGTATGTCAAATTTCGGACCATATATATTCTTCTAAGTTCTGATTTTGAATTATGTATTTTAATTGCGTGAGAATTTTTTGAATATTGAGTATGTACCTGAGGTTTAAAAATTGGTTTTACTATTCACATAATTTAAATTTATTAAGTTTTAATTTATTAAATTTTTAAAATCTCATGAAAAACTATAAATATTAAAGATTTAGGAACTCATAAAATGGTTGATAAAATGCAATTATGCGTTCTTTTTCTCCCTTTAAAAATGTGCACCACATGCTTCACATCCATTTGTTTACCACTAAACAGTAAATTAACTTAAAAAGAAAAGGATCCACTTCCAAAAAAAAAAAAAAAACTTAAAGAAAAAGGAAACTATTAGTAGTGCTCATTCCATAACTATAATATTTTTCTTAATATGTTAAACAGGCTATAATATTTACTTTAGGTTATGCCTTTAAAATGTATTACTTAAAGGCCATGGATGTCAATTCCATACAAAAGAAAAAAAATATATTATAGTCATCATGTCATTATTATAAGCATAATTCATTAAATGTAAACTAATAACAAGGGATTTAAATAATATTTCAAAAAAAAATTTTAATTTTGATATTTAAACTTAACTTAAATGGTACAACCTAGTTTTATTGTCTTCTTCTTTTAGATTTAATTCTCATTTATAATTTTCTTAATATTTTAAAAAATATATAAATTTAAATTTTTATCATATTTATATAAAAATATTATTATAAACATAAAAAATCAATAAATTCCCTTTTGAATGTGGACGTATATATGGATTCGTTTAGCAAATCCAAACAAAATAGGAAGGAATCTAATTAATCTATATTATAATGTTGAGAATCGAATCCACTCAAGCTGAAGAAAAAAGGCCTCACTAATACATATGCTGTTTAGAACGAATCGGATGCATTGATCAATAGTCAAAAGTGTATGAAAAGCACAACACTTTTGCAAGTAAATCTGGGCTCAGCGATATTGAGCTTTTCTAAAAGGGAATTGGAATTGTGGAAACCATAGTCAGCCCTATATATGTATCACATTACATAATTAAAAGGCGCATCAAATTAAATGATCTTTTCTGATAGAGAAACTAATGAGTAGCGTTTCAAAGAAAAAAAAAAGGCTAATATATTAAAAAAATATGTATAATTTTATATGTTATATATATATAAATAAAATAAAAATATATAAAATTTATACCTTTAAAAATATATAACTTTAATATATTATTATATGATACTATTTCAGCTCCTAAAGAAATTAATTATTGGCGTCAAGGTAAGGTAAACCCTAGAGTGCTATAAAGCTTGTCTGGCGTAGCTGATTCTCCTCTTTATAAAAGTAACTGTCTTAGGAAAGAGGTATAGAAGTTAAAAACGGTATTAAATTTTTAATAAAAAAATTTTAATTTTGTTATTAAAATATTCTTTGTATAATAAAATATAATTAATTTTCACCGAGTAAATAAAAATAATAAAATAAAAGTTCATACAATATTAATTTTAAAAAATGATAATTAAAAAAATTCTAAACATCAATTAATTTAAAAGTGGAGGGAGTACTTTTGTAAACTTGTAATTAATGGTTTTAAATGCTATCATTTACTTCTTCCGTCTATAATATTTGTAATGGATACAAAATATAAAAAAAAATGCTATTAATTAGTTTTAAAAATAATAAAAAAATTTTATCTTTTAAAACATTTTTCTATAAAAAAGTTGATTAATTGAGCATTTAAAAAAGATAATATTTCTAATAAGGATTAAGTTAAAAAACTAATACTACTTTAATTTCAAAAAAGCAACAATTAAAAAGAATTAAAACAACAATTCTATAACAACAATTATTACAGAGCAGGAAAAGTATTTGTTGCACTAATTAATGATATCTATATTATTGCGGCATTAATTAACATGAATTCACCATTTTTTATTTTAGAAATAAGAAAAACTGATCCAAGCCATATAGTAATAAAGTCAAGCAAAGTTATTACTTGTGATGTAATTATGAAGGATTTAAATAATATTATAGAATGACTTAGTTTTAAATATACCATGCCGCATTCATATATATCAGAAGAAAAAAAGTCAGAAGCAACGGGCAGAGCAGGACGAAGGCAAACCAAATTCTCTAGTTTTAAATCCTCTGTTCGGCATTTATATTATATTTTTTTTAAAAAAAAAACGGCAGAGCAGGGGCAAAGGCAATAAGCATGGGCAGAGCAGCGCAAAGACGAACCAAATTCCCGGCTAACTCTTTTTTTTGTCTTCGGAGTATCTCGCCCGGCACCAACAAGAAAAGGGCAGCCGCACATATAGAAAATAGCACATTATTAAGTAGGTCACGCGTAGCCAATTCTGCTACCTAATGATAAGGTGTGTGTCTCTGTCTCTGTCTCCCCTACCCCCTCCCCAAACATTAATTAGACAACCCCAAATCAAACGAATCCAGGTTTTCGCTTGTCAGTTTAAATCGTATGGCCGTTGATACAGAAAATTTTGAGAAGAATCACACAAAAATTGCATGCATGAGGGTACCAACTACCAAGCCAAATCAAAGACATGTAAAAGTGCAGGAACTCCATAAACAGAGAAAATAAAGTGATAGAAATCAGACCGGTTCTTTTGGGCCTGCCATCATCGTCCAACTCTGCAGCATGATCAGTAGCTATGCTAAGAGCACCCGCACCCGATTCAACGACCATTATGGGAAAATGAATTGCCCCTTCAATTGCTTGCGTACTCTCTGATCCGAATTGAACCAAAAAAGAAGGGCAACAAATGAATTGAGCTTAGATTAACCGATGAATATGTACAGTACAGCACAAAACAAATGGACTTAATTGATTGGGAGGAGGTAGTGCGTCTGTGGGTTTGTTGCTGTATGATACCTTCAAGAACACCGACTCACAAGCCTGCCTGGCGGTGTGTAGATGGGTTCATTCAGATTTATGACTACTCGTTCTAGGATTGTAAATGAGAGAGAGAGAAAGAGAGAGAGAGAGTTCTTCAGGTAGGCGCTCGGGAGCCAGAACACCTATTTATAACCAGGGTGTGCTATTTCAGTACTGTACACCCGCTTACTAGGAAACTCTACTTTACCCCTAATTTAATATAATACTTATGTTTTTTATTATAAATTTCATAATTTAATATATAAAAGTTCGTACACTTTATAGTAAGATTTTATATTATAAAATAAAAATAGAATTATAAAAATATCGAGTCTCATACATAATACAGTAAACGTTTAATTAGTGTACTAAGATGTATTTGTGTAAGTCCAAACAGGTCAATGGTAAATAAATGAATAAAAAGGTCCTAAATCCATTTAGGTACTCTAACTTAGAACTTTATTCTTGTTTCTTTTTAATTATTATTTTTACAAAATTAATATTGCATTAATTTTGTTTTAAGCTTTATCTTATTTACTTCTTTTGTTTTAAAACAATTGATTTTTAAGAAAGATGCACAGAAATTAAATAAATAATTAAATTATCTTAATCATGAGACTCTAATGAAAAAGTTAATCAAATAATTTTTTATTTAATAAAAAGAGAGATAAAAAATAATCAAAAATAATATTGAGAGAAGCTATTAAAAAAATCTTTAAATAAATAATATTTTTAAAAATTTGATTTAGGATAGAAGTTAATGACACTATTTAATACATATAATTAATTCTACTTAATAAAATAAGATTTTATTTATTATTATTGTCTTAATCTTAAAAATATTTGCTTTTTTTTTTATTAAAATACCCCTTAATTAAAAGAACTCAAATACTAAAACTCCATAAAATAATAAAAGATCTAAGTATTTAATGGGAGTTAATCAACTGAGAGTAAAGTTGAAAAAAATAATTAATAGAACTTTGATTTTAGAAAATGACAATTAAATTGAAACAATGACAAATTTTGAAAATAACAAATATTTTAAAATAGAGGGATATCTTGTTAACTCTAATAAATATTTAGTTGAAAAAAAATCTTTCTTTTATACAAAAGATATTTTAGTAAGAGAATTAAAATATTTTCAATCTATTTTCTAATTGATTTTCTTAATCCCAAGACTATTTTATGCATATTTTAGTGCATTAATTGTGGCACAGAAAATTACACATTAGTAATACCTTTTACAATTTTGGGTAATATGATATGTTCAAGATTTAGATTATTTAATTTATTTTTCATTAACTTTGTTAACTTTTTTTATACTTTTTTATTGCTTCAAGACATTTTTTCCGTTAATAATCAAAAGAATTAATTTTTTAAAAAATAGATATAGTCAATTCAAATAATTAATTTTAAATAAAATTTTTTTATATATAACTTAAGTTGAATTTAAGTAACATACTTAAAAAATTCAAGTATTTATGACTTGTGTCAATTTATATTAATTTTTTATTTTTTATAATTTAATAAATAAATCTTATTTTTTTATTAATTTTTTTATTTCTTATTTTATATCATCTCTCTTATTATACACCTTGCTTTCTTAAAATTAAAAAAGAAAAAAATCTCAGTCCCCATGTTAGTATGTATCAACGTTTAGGTTCTACGTTTGCCATGTGCGATTATTGTAACAAACCCCTGCCTTTATTTATGTGTATGTTTGTTGCTCTATTACACGGGATTATAACACAAAGTACATCCATTCTCATAAATTTTTATATGTAATTTTTATTAATTAATATTTAAATTATTTAACTTATTAAATTTTATAAATTAAATTATAAAATTTAATAAACTTAACCTTTTATTGAAAATATATTATCACTTGGTTATGGTGATAATATTTTGTAGTCACTGTCAAAGTGTTAACAAGAGTCAAGAAAGAGAATTGGGTGGATGAGAAAAGACCTTAGAGTCAAACTTGGCGTGAATCAGAGGTTTGAATGTAGTTTAGAAAAGCCGTCAGATTCAAAAAGGAGATAGATTCAAATTTTCATAATTATCACTGCACAAAAGATGAATGAGAATTAGGTCATTCTCTATTTGAAAGTCAGTGTGTAGTAAAAAAAATATAAATAAAATTAAAAGAAAAAATTTAATATAATATAATTGAGAATTTAAATTTAAATATAGAGAAAAACATAAAAAAGTTACAAAAATTAAAAAAAATATTAAGTAATCCAAATTCATAAAAGGTGCGCATACTGGAGATGAATATGGCGCATCATGCTTTGTCTTGGAGATCAATAAGGGACTGCGTTCCCTCGTGCTGTTTAGTTTGTAGCTTGCCGCTTTGATTTTGTTTTTCCTACCATTTCAAAAAGTATAAAAATGCGCATGTTGTGTGTAGGATTGTAAATGATTTTGTTGTACCATGATGGCGTGGCCACTGATGTTAGTCGGCGTATTGGCAATGATGAGTTTTGAGTTACTCCTGTTGTTTATAATATCTATTATTTAATGAATAAATATAAAAAATATTAAATATTAAATAATTTTAAAAATAAAAAATATTGTTTTATTTTTTAAATATTTGTTTGGTACAATATTTTTTAAATATTTTTATTAAAAATCTAATAATTAAACATTTAATAAAAATATTAATTCTGAAAGAAAAATTGATAAAAATAATTTATATTATTTTAATTTTAAAAAAATAACAATTAAAAAAGACTAAAATAAAAACTTTAAAACCATAATTGTTGTGAATTAAAAATATATTTTGCAAGACGGATTTAATTAATCCTTTGTGCCATTATTTACCAAAATAGAATAACAAATTCTAATATTTTGAAATTATTGGAGGACCGCTTTATAAGATCTGAGCTAATTGATTGGATGAAATGATTAAAATTTAATATAACTTAACATAGCAGCTGATATTTTTTAACATGTATAATTTGAAAATATTAATTTCTCAACCAATTTGGCAAAATTGAGGTATGTACGTTCAATGTTGTCTCTGTAGCATTTATTAGTTATTATCCTCTTTTTCCAAAATTATTATTCCATCTGTTTTAAATTAATTATTGATTTTGCTTTTTTAATTAATTTTCAAAATTAATTAAGATTGCATTGATTTTATTTTCTAATTTTACTCTATTTATCTTATTGTCTCTATTAAATACTCAATCAAAAAATATTATTTATCTTTCTTTTATATAAAAATTATTTAGTAAGATAATTAAATTTTTATTAATTTTAAAATTATTTAATAATCCTTTTTAATTCTTATATATCTTTCTTAAAAGATAAATATTTTGAAACCGAATGAGATGACTGTGTACCATTTAATTTTTCTCTGCTTTTGCCTTTGGGATATACCCAAAAAAAAAAAAAAGAACAGTACATTGAAGAAATACTAAGCTTGCTGCTGCAAGATATTTCACACACTTAATTGGGGATGTAGACACTCAAATGGGCTATTGTTTATACATGAAGGGCTTGTACTTGTGGATATTCTTGTACAATCCACGAATGGAAGCAACTGCAGCGATCATTGTGATTAGGAAGCACAAAAGGTTGATAATTTGGAGCCCAATCCACTTGGGTGTCAGTGCTTTTAGTTTTGTCTGGGCAAGGTGCATTTGTATTGGGAAGAACACAATGAGAGGCCAGAAGCCAATCGCTCCGATCAGGGCCAGGAACACATTGAAAAATGGCATTGCCATGGCCACCACCGTGCACAATATCACATACATCGTTCTCCAAGTGAGCCTAAACTTGTTCAGACTGAATGACATGCAGCCAAGAACGACAGGGTATTCCGTGTGTATGAAATCTGAATTTGGCCACACTCTTTTGGCGTTGGTTTCAACCAGACGGAAAAATGGATGAGCCATTAACTGATAGGCTCCAACAATGTGGACGGCAATGAATACATTTCCGAGGTCGACCAGCCACCAGGGCTCAAAGAATCCGAAGCCGGTGAGGATGTTGCCGGGTGTCTTGTCGCCAAAAGCAGCGTAACCAAAACTGGCGCACCCCACGAACAGCAGTGTCATTGTTGAGATTCCTACGGCGTTGGCCTTTTTCATCTGTTTTCTTTCTGGTGGAGATGACTTTAATGTGTCCTACAGAAAGCAAGATAATTAAATAATTTCACTTCACTGGTCAAAATTTTTTTAACGTAGTATTAAAATTTTTATAATTAAGTAGTTAATATTTTTACTCTCATGAAAAAAATAATTAAGTCATACAAATAAATATTTCCAAGAATTTTCTATAATGCCACCATCTTTCTTTTTAGATTTTGGAAATTAAATTAATCAACGAAAATGAAAAATTCTTTCAATATTGGAGGTCTTACCATAATGTCATAAATCACGGTAGCATAAGAGCAAGCAAGCGCCATGTTTCCCAGTCCACTAAGACCCTTCCAGATTTTTTCTTCTAAAGATAGGTCAGGCCCCACATGTGTGCCTGTCAAACTGGTTGGCATTCCCTTTCCTGTTCATATCATAAATGTTTTATTTTTTTTTTCGGGTATAGATAAATGTTTTATTCTTAACAATTTAGAAAGTACCAAAATACTCGAAAGTTTCACGAAAAAGAAAAAACATAATTCATAGATTTGTATGCTTTCGTAGTTTCAATTGTGTAATTTATTAATTTAAATTTTTATAAATATAATTTTGTAAAATAAAATTTACAAGAACAGAGAGATTATTAATAATTAGTGCTAAACACATGAATTTGTGTATGCATTTGACAATATTCTGTATTAAGTATGATTATCCTATAATTTAGGATTACATAATTCAAAATAACCCTACCAAAAAAATTTTGAAATAATATTACTACATAACAGTTTGTATAAAAATCACAAAAAATTGTGTATATTACTCATTAAAAAATTGTGAAAATAATAATTTTTATAATATTGAGAATTCTTTTTTTTGAAAATTTGATTAATAGAAAAAATGGAATAATTCAATCATTTGATAAGAATCAAATTTAAAATTACATTTTATGAAAAAATTAAAAATTAAGTTTTAACAAGAAAAGGAAGCAAATCGCATAATACATAAATACAAAATTTAAGATTCAAATCTAAATTAAAGAAAAAAAAAACTCGAAAACAAGCACAAATAGCAAACAAACACCGAATTGTTATTGACACAAACAACTTCAGAATTAACATAAAGCTGCTTTGAATATGTTTGGAAAAGCTTCAAAGAAGAAATGGTGGAATAAAAGTGATTTACCTTGAAAGACAACGGCCATAGAGAGGCCTGTCGCAATGAGGGCATAGCCAAAAGAGCTGATGCAAGCAATGGTTGAGAGCCAAGTTAGCTCGTGAAATCTTGGAATCTGGGACAAGAAGATTTGCACCAGTCCGAAAGCTGCCATGTACGGATTATTGGAGAACTTGCAATCAGCAGCGTGTCCATACTTATGGAAGCAATTCGATTTCCTGATGGCCCTGCCACATATCATCATCATAAACAAATATTCAAGGTAAAAAATAAAATTAGTCTTAATTATAATAATAAAAATATTTAGGGAAGTAGGGTAAGTTTTTAACGTACACCAAACTTGTAGAGGTTGTGATTGTATAGCCGATATCAACCCCAACGAGCTTCGCATAAAGGACGGTTCCACAGAAGATGTACATTTTTCCTCCTAAATTAGAATTAACATTGTAATTATATTATTTTTATAAATTAAATTTTAAATTAAAATGTAAATAATTCTCTTATATTTTTACTATGCTATAAAATATTTTCTACACTTTCAATTACATTAATCAACATATGTTCAAGCAATTAACCCAATTTCTAACGGCAACTTTAAATCCGTAATGATCCAATATCACCCAATTTTCCCCCTTTCTCTTCGCGTTACTTAAGACCGCCTTCTAAGTCTGAAAAGCTACTGGCGAAGCATTGAAGCACATCCTAACGGAGAAATATTGAATATATGATAATTGGCAAATTATTGGCAGATAAAGAGAGAGAAGGGAGGAGGGGGAATAAAACAAGTGTTGAGAAAAATATGGGGTAAAGCTAAATACCGATCTCTCTCGTACACTTTTCAGTACTACACAGCCACAACAAGGGACGGGAGATTAGTAAATGACTATGGGTTCTTTGCAGGAAAAGGACAGGGTCAGTAGTATGGTTCAGAGTTTAGGAACACGAAGAGTAGGGGAAAAATTGGTTTAGATGATAGAATCACGTGCGGTAACAAGTTAGCTTTAGAGATTGGACATCACGTTTAATAAAACGGGTTAATTATTAATAATTAAAAATATATAAATTAATTAATATAATTGAAAATGTAAACAATAATAAAAAATAAATTATTAATTTATTAAATTTTATAAATTAAATTATAAAACTCCGTTAAAAAAATAATTCTTCGTCACAATTCATTAGTAGCTTACCTAAGAAGGAGACCATCACTTTTCTTAAGATTATAATAAATGGAATAAAAATATAAAAAGAAAAAAGATAAATAGTGAAGTACCCAAATATGCCTTGACGGCCTGCATGTAAGCGTAATTTCTCTTGCCAGTTTCTGGGTGTGGATGTCTGTAACAATCTGCGATAAAATTGTAAGTTAAAATTGAGACGCTGGACATGCCCACCATAACGGATATGCCTATTATCCATCCTAGTTGGGCCATAGCCCATGCCAAAGCCAGCACTCCTGCCCCCACCACGATGGTTATGATGTGGACGGTTGCCGTTATCCAATTCCCTGCAATTGCAAAACAAGCGGTTCTGCTGTTAGCCTGCTATGGTATGCACAGTTCTGGAATTCATGAACCATTTTGATGAAAAGTGAAAAGGAAAACGATATGAGGCAGACCCGTTCTTCTGGGCTTTCCATCGTCGTCGAAAGCATCGTTCCCAAAAGCGCATCTACCCGGCTCAACTTCCATTTAGAATCCCTGCAACCACGCGCTCTGATTCACGAATATGGCGAACGTGCAGGGACCCGGAACTCTTCGCGGATAGAGGCCCCTGGTATGAGGCTTCAGGGAACGAGAAAAAATTACAGAAGCTGGAGGGACTAACACAGTGCTACAAGCCGGCCCTCCAGAAAAATTTCCAGGCTTTTTTAATAAGCATAATGCACCATTCAATTATTGCTTTTGTGTTGGCATCCGTTGACTCTATGTTAGACTATGGACAGCGCTCGCTGAATGCGGTCGATGAGTTCAATTTGAAAAAGAAAGAAAGGCACTATCGAGTATCAAATAAAAAATCATATCATTTCTCAAAAATCACCATTTGTATTGGCTTTTAAAAAGCGAAACCTTTTGAAAAAGTGTTGATAAAAGCATGTGCGACAAAAGAAAGAGAAGAAGATCGGTCCTCTTCAATGAAGTGGCTAACTATAGAGAAGTAGGAATAAAATTTATAGATATATATTTAGGATAATGGATTGAAATATTTAAAGTGAAATATATATTTTATAAAGTAAAATATAAATAAATAATTATTAATAAAAATTAATAATTTAAATTATTTTATATTTATAAATTATTATTATTTTTATCTATTTATATTTTATAATATAAAATATAATTCTATTTGAAAGAATTCAATTCTTGAAATAATGTGTTTACGTTTAAATAAAAAGAATATATATAATTTTTAATTTTAAAGTTATTTATTAATATAATTCTATAAATAATTATTTAATTAAATAAAAATAACTCTTTAATATATATAAACCTCGATCCAATTTAAAATAACTTATTTGAGGTGCAAGCCGATACTCTTGTTGTAGTCTAATTATCGTGAGCCCATACTTTCTCAATAGAGACTCTTCTTCCGCTGCCGATAAATGCGCCTGAGTCCAAGTCAACTGCACCGTTCCTGAATTTAAGTTCTGGTTCTGCTGCTGCAAATCGCCGTGATTTTTCAGATCAGTCTCTGCCAGTGTGTTGCTCACCGCCAAATTAAATATACTGTTAGTTGTACACTACAAAACGGTTTGTCGTTTAATCATTTATAATGGATTCTAATTTTTCTAATTTCTAAACAATAGTAGCATTAATAAAACTATTTATTTTTGTGATATCAAAAGGTTACAGGAGAGGATATTCTATTATACCGACTCTTCTTTCTCTCCTTAATTTAGTAAACTTTCAAAGTCATTAATTTTTAAAATAAATTTAATAATATAAAACTTTTAAAATAAAACTTTAATAAAATTTTATTCGCAAATATAACAAAACCAAATGGAATTGCCATATAAAACGTGCTTTAATAGTAGCCATGAATGGATCTACGTGGGTTGTTAATAAAGTTGTGGGATTAAAATTTTTTGTCTTTAAATTACTAGAGAAAAATAAAAGAAAACGATAAATAAAATAAAAATAATAAAAAATTTAAACTTAAAATTTTTCATCCCAACCAATTTTTTTTTTTTTTTTTCAATCCGTGTGCACATTACTACATATCACCCATACTTCTGCACATAAATTATTATGAAATTTGTACCCTCAATTTTGCACAAGGTACGTATGAATAAATCTTCGCCTCCTAATTAAAAAATTCTCTTCCAAGTTCCAAATTCAAATGGCCGGAGAACACGAAGCCTGACATCATCTCATTACTAGCAAAGCAGACTACAAATACAATACATGTTCCATGTCTCCTAATTAAATCTCACTCGCCTGAGCTTCTAATTAAGCCGTCGGAGGATGATTAATTGGCATGCTTATTATGTGTTTTGGTTAGAAAAGAGCTCTTGTTTATACATGAAAGGCTTGTATTTACGGAGATTCTTGTTCAAGCCATGAATGGCACCACAGGCTGCGGCCAGGGAAACAAGCAAGCACACAATGCTCAATAGTTGGAGTGGAAGCCACCTGAATGGTAGTCTTCTGATCTGTTTCTGGGCAATGTGCATCTGTACGGGGAAATAACGCTCCAAGCAGTGCAAGCATTAATTATAGTAGCATATACATATATATATATATATATAGAGAGAGAGAGAGAGAGAGAGAGAGAGAGAGAGAGAGAGAGAGAGAGATGGAACCTGATAGGCTCCGACAAGGTGGATGACAATGATTAAGTTTCACAAGTCGACCAACCAGAAGGGCTCGTAGAATCCGAAGCCAGTGAGGATATTGCCGGGGGTTTGGTTACAAAGGTAGCATAGCCAAAGCAACCGCACATGAGAAAGATGATCAACATTGTCGAGATTGGCATCAAGTTCGGCCTTTTCATTTGTTTGTTTTCTGGTGGTAATGACCTTAACGTGTCCTAATTAGCAACGTTTATTTGTCATTAGAATATATACACTTCAACAGTACAGTGTACTGATTTGACAGTACCTCAATATCAAACAGTATAGTTGCATAAGAGCAGGCAAGTGCTATTTTTTAGGAGCACTGAAAACCTTCCATACTTTATCCGCAGGAGCAGGTTCCGGTCTTTCTTCTACACCACTTGTGGTAGTTCCCCTTCCTTCTCCTGTTCATATACACGCGGGACGATTAATGACAAGCAGAGGTCACTTTTATTCTCTATTAAATTCCCCACTATATGGACCCACTACTATTGAATTCTTAGTTTCATCTTACTGCCCATCTTCCTCATGTATTTTTCACATCATGATACCAAAATATAATTTGCGATTTAAAGCTAAAGTGGAGTTGCATTGTGAAAAGTCACTCTGTTCTGCATCACTAAAGCTTGGCGTCCTATAAGTTGACGGGTTAGTAGTAATTACCAAGCCCTTTTACTCTGTTTACAATGGGTTGAATTTGAATAAAAATTTAGTCAGATGGATAGGAAAATTGTTTCTCTTTCTTTTATATGGGATATTTTAGTAAGAAAATTACTTTTTTAATTTTAAAACTATTTAGTGATTTTTTTAATTTGTATATATCTTTCTTAAAATGACAAATTTTGAAACGGAAATGATTGTATACCATTTAATTTTTCTTTACTTTTTGCCTTTGGGATATCCCCAAGAAAATCAACAGAACAGTACACAGAAGAAATACTGAGCTAGCTGCCGCAAGATATTTCACACACTTAATTGGGGTTGTAGACTCTCAAATGGCCTATTGTTTATACATGAAGGGTTTGTACTTGTGGATATTCTTGTACAATCCACGAATGGAAGCAACTGCGGCGATCATTGTGAGTAGGAAGCATATAAAGTTTACAATTTGGAGCCCAATCCACTTGGGTGTCAGTGCTTTTAGTTTTGTCTGGGCAAGGTGCATTTGTATTGGGAAGAACACAATGAGAGGCCAGAAGCCAATCGCTCCTAGCAGGGCCAGGAACTCATTGAAAAATGGCATTGCCATGGCCACCACTGTGCACAATATCACATACATCGTTCTCCAAGTAAGCCTAAACTTGTTCAGACTGAATGACTTGCAGCCAAGAACGACGGGGTATTCTGCGTGTATGAAATCTGAATTTGGCCACATTCTTTTGGCGTTGGATTCAACCAGACGGAAAAATGGATGAGCCAGTAACTGATAGGCTCCAACAATGTGGGTGACAATGCATGCATTTCCTAGGCCGACCAACCACCAGGGCTCATAAAATCCGAAACCGGTGAGGATGTTGCCGGGTGTCTTGTCGCCAAAAGCAGCGTAACCAAAACCAGCGCAGCCCACGAACAGCAGTGTCATTGTTGAGATCCCTACGGCGTTAGCCTTTTTCATCTGTTTTCTTTCTGAGGTGGATGACTTCAATGTGTCCTACAAAAGGCAAATAATTAAGTCATACATCTTAGTATTTCTAAGAATTTTCTATAATGGCACCGTCTTTCCTTTTAGATTTCAAAATTAAATCAAAGACAGTGATAAATTCTCTAAATATTGTAGGTCTTACCATAATATCATAAACCACAGCAGCATAGGAGCAAGCAAGCGCCATGTTTCCCAGTCCACTGAGACCCTTCCAGATTTTTTCTTCTAGAGATAGCTCAGGCCCCACATGTGTGCCTGTTAAACTGGTTGGCTTCCCCTTTCCTGGTCATATCATAAAAGTTCTATTGTTAACAATTTCGAAAGTCCATTTCTACGAAAAATACATGAAAATTTCACGAAAAAGAAAAAAAAAATAATCAATAGACTTGTATGCTCTTGCTGTTTAAACAGAAGATTTCATAAATTAAATGAGTTGAATTTTTATAAACAAAATTTATACAATATTCAATTTTATATGGAAATATAGAGACCATTACGTACCAATTAGTGCTAAACACATGAATTTGTATATAAGTGTGACAGTATTCTGTATTAAGTATTAATAAATAACCACATGCAAGAAAAAATGATTAATTTAGGATTAAATTATTAGAAATAACCCTACAAAAAAATTTTGAAATATTATTACCACATAATAGTTGGTATCAAATGACAAAAAAAGGGTACATTACATATTAAAAAATAGTAAAATGAATTATTATTTTTATAATATTGAGAATTCTTTATTTTTTTGAAAAATAGATTAAAAGATAAAATATGGAATAAGTCAATCATCTTATAAGAATCACATTTAAAATCACTTTTCATAAAAAATAGATCAAATATTAATTTTTTATAACAAAGAACAGTAGCAAGTTGCATAATACATAAATGTAAAATTTTAAATTTAAACATAAAATTTCAAAACAATTTCAAATGTCACTGTATCAAGCAAATACGAAATTGTTATTGACACAAACATTTTCACAAAGCTACTTTGATTATGTTTGGAAAAGCTTTAAAGAAGAAATGGTGGAATTAAAGTGACTTACCTTGAAAGACAACGGCCATAGAAAGGCCTGTTGCAATGAGGGCATAGCCAAAAGAGGTAATGCAAGCAATGGTTGAGAGCCAAGTTAGTTCGTGAAATCTTGGAATCTGGGACAAGAAGATTTGCACCAGTCCGAAAGCTGCCATGTACGGATTATTGGAGAACTTGCAATAAGCAGCGTGACCATGCTTATGGAAGCATTTCGCTTTCTTAATGGCCCTGCCACATATCATCATCATAAACAAATATTCAAAGTAAAAAATAAAATTAGTCTTAATAATAATAATAATATTTAGGAAAGTAGGGTAAGTATTTTACGTACACTAAACTTGTAGAGGCTGTGATTGTATAGCCGATATCAACCCCAACGAGCTTCGCATAAACGACGGTTCCACAGAAGATATACATTTTTCCACCTAAATTAGAATTATAATTATATTTTTTTTACAAATAAAATTTTATTATATACTCACTTAAAAAATTTAATAATTAAATTTATTAAATAAAAAAAAATACATACTTCATAAATTTTAAATTATTTATAAATATATTTTTTTAATTATAAAAGAAATAAATACATTAATTTAACCATCAGAATAATATAACATATTTTTTTAACTATTAAAATAACGTAAACACTTTCTTTTCATTTATTTATTATTAAATATTATAAGTTATTTAATTTATATATAATTATTAAGACATATAACATTTTTTTATTGACTATTTAGATTAACTCATATTAAACAAAAATGCATATCATTGTTGTAATTCAATGAATTGATTTCTAACATTATATTCAATTTCTTCTTTCCATCATTTAAGATAGATGTTTTTACTTTGGTTACATTAATTATATGATGATTTTTTTATGAATTAATGATATAGGACATATAATTTTGTATAACTGTTGTGTCTTAGGATTTTTTGAGATAAAATAATATTAAAGTATATGAATGATGGAATTATATTTTTTTTAATAGTTAAGGGAATGTATTTGTTGATTTTTATATTTGAAGAAATATATTTACCGATGACTTAAAATGAAAGAATGTGTATATATTTTTTAATTAAATTTTAATAATTAATCTATAAAATTTAAAAAATTTATAAAGAAATAAATAATTTATTAGTAGCATATTTATCGATAGAAGTACCATTTTTTAAAAGATTATAATAAATAGAATAAAAAGATAAAAAGAAAAATTATACATAGGGAAGTACCCAAATATGTCTTGACGGCCTGCATGTAAGCGTAATTTCTCTTGCCAGTTTCTGGGTCTGGATGTCTGTAACAGTCTGCTATAAAATTGTAAGTTAGAATTGAGACGGCGGACATGCCTACCATGACGGATATACCTATTATCCATCCTAGTTGGGCCATAGCCCATGCCAAAGCCAGCACTCCTGCCCCCACCACGATGGTTATGATGTGGATGGTTGCCGTTATCCAATTCCCTGCAATTGCAAAACAAGCCGTTCTTCTGTCATGATATGCACAGTTCTGGAGTTCAAGAACCATTTTGATGACAAGCGAAAAGGAAAACGATATGACGCAGACCCGTTCTTCTGGGCTTTCCATCGTCGTCGAAAGCATCATCGTTCCTGAAAGCGCATCTACCCGGTTCAACGTCCATTTAGGATCCTTGCTACCCACACGCGCTCGGATTCACGAATATGGCGAAAGTACGGGGACCCAGAACTCTGTGTATAGAGAACCCTGGTTTTAGCCTTCAGGGAACGAGCGAAGGTTGCAGAAGCTCGAGGGACTAACACATTGCAACAAACCAGCCCCCCTGCAAAATTTCCTGGCTTTTTTTATTAGCGGCAGAATGCACCATTCAATCTTTGCTTTTCTATTGGCATGCGTTGACTTTGTGAGGATAAAGTGGATTTCAGTACATTTGGAAGTTACAACGTATAATATAAGAGTTAAAAATAAAATTAAAAAAAATATTTAAAATTTATATATTTAAATATTAAGAAGTAAAAAAAAAAAACTTATCCAAATTCATTACACTATCAACAATGCTGAGTGCGTTTGGATGAATTTAATTTGAAAAAAAAAATAGGCACTTTCGAGTTTCAAATAAAATATCACCGTTTTGTATTGGCTTGTAAAGAAGTTGATGAAAGCATAGGCGGCAAACGAAAGAGATGATCGCCGGTCCCGTTCAATGAAATTCTGTGCAACAAATTTCTCTTAAATGGCTAATTCTATATTAATAGAATTAAAACTTATTATATATATCTTGGATAATGTATTATAATGAGAATAATTAATGAATTTCTTAAATAATATTACTTATTGATATAATTTTATAAATAATTATTTAATTAAATAAAGATGCAATTTTATTTTTATTTAATTAAATAATTATTTATGAAATTATGGCAATCCTATCATCTTTAAATTTAGATATTTAAAAATTGATTTAAGTCTCATCCAAAATCTTCCTTAAATAAGATAATAATACGTGAAATTGTCATGATTTTTCTGACCAGTCTCTGCCGATGTGTAGCTTACCACCGAATTAAATATACTCTTAATCGTACACAACAAAATTTAATCATTTATTTTAAAATATTTTCTTGATCCATTTTTATTACAGCTTTTAAATTAGAATAATATTAATTATTGTTTAGATTTTATCCTTGTCAAAATCATTATTTTTATTAAATATATAATTAAGTTTATTTTTTAATTTTTATAAAATAATAATTTAATAAATGAAAAATATTTAAAAATATTTATTATTTTCGTAATCGTAATACATAATCTTAAACAACAAATAATTTATGCCAATATTAATCTTTTTAATTTTATCTTTATCAGAATTATTATCTTCATTAAATGCTCTATTAATGTTTTTTTTTTCATTTTTTGAGTTCTTTCATAAAAGAATAATTTAAGAAGATAGAAAAATATTTAAAACTATTTAATAACTTTCTTAATTCTTATGCATTAATTTTCAATAATAAATAATTTATACCAAAAAATATAAAGAATTCTAATTAATGTAGTTTCTACAGGAGAGTAGGCTTAATGGAATCTACTCATTTATTTATTTATCTATTTTGTTCCAAAATTCTGAAACCTAAAAAGACTATAGAGTTACATAATAAGAGATAGGAAAAATATCTAATGAATGTATGTTTGCTCTTAGAGTGAGAAGATCGAATTTAAACAATTGAATTTTGTATGAGTACATGTCTGTTTATTGTGAGCAGAATTTCTTTATTTACAGTATCTTGAGAGAATAGTCGCTAGCTAGAAGTCACAACTTGTATCTCTTGCATGTATTATTGATTGTTATAAATCTTGGTTGGAGTCCAAATTTTCATCAAGCTCTGAGCAAAATACAGGAATCTATTTATTTTTGTGATATGAAAGGGTTACAGGAGAGGATATTCCTTATTTTGGTAATCTTTCAAAGTCATTGACTATCAAAATTGGAATAAGGGTTCGTCACTCTTATAAATTAAAATCGAAAAAAAATCTTATTTAAGAGAATTTAACATATTATTATTAATTAAATGTTAGTTTAAAAAGATATATATGTTGATTCTAGATGAATTTTAGTTGTTAATGTATAGAAATTTAAAATTTAAAGAAGACTTTTGTTAAAAAGAGAAAAATCATAAATACTCTAATTTTCAAATAATTATTACTTGATTACTATTAAATTTATCAAAAAAAAATTAAAATATTAATTTTATTAAATTTTATATACTATATTATAAAACTCACAAAAACTACATCAATGATCCATCCACTTACAAAACTATTTTGTTAGAAGTGCATAACATTTTTTAGTTGGAGTATCATTTTTCTTGGAATAAAGAATAACAATGAAAAGTGGGTCTTATTTTTTTTTAAGTATTAAAAATATTATAATATAAACATTAATCTAAAACCGAATTCAATTACACATATCAAACTCAAGTCCTAAAAAGGTGGGTCTTATTAAATTATCGTAAATTAGTTTATGAATTTTTTGATTTATGGGTTTTAATACGTGAAATGTAATAATTTAATAACATAAAAAATTTTAAAAAGAATTAAATAAGATTTTATTTATTGATATAGCAAAACTGAACCGGAATTACCATTCTTACACATCCCCCATTCTTAACCCACAACTTTGCGGATAGGAATTCTCTGCTAGTAAAGAAGGTTGAATGAGAGAAAGATATAGAATTAAAAATAATAATAAAAAAATAAAATTAATATATTAGATTATAAAAAAATAAAGAAATTCATCAAAAGCAAATAATGCAAATCCCAATTTTACGCAAGGTGTGAATAAATGTTCGCAAATTCTCTTCCAAATTAAAATGGCCGGAGAACAAGAAGTCTGACATCATCTTATACTAGCAAAGCAGACTACATGAAAGAGCATCTGATTAAGCAGCCCGAGGATGATTGATTGGCAGGCTCATTATGGGTTTTCGTTTGAAAAGAGCTATTGTTTATACATGAAAGGCTTGTATTTACGGAGATTCTTGTTCAAGCCATGAATGGCACCACAGGCTGCGCCCAGTGAAACAAGCAAGGACACAAAGCTCAATAGTTGAAGTCCAAGCCACCTGAATGATAGTCTTTTGATCTGTTTCTGGGCAATGCGCATCTGTATAGGGAAATAAACGGCAAGAGGCCAGAACCCAAGCGCTCCAAGCAGTGCAAGCATCTCGTTAAAGTATGGCATTGCCATGGAGAGAATGGTCGCCCCCACCACAAATATTGTCCCCCAAATTAGCCTAAACGAGTTGAAATGGAATCTCATGGTGCCGATTCTTATCGGGAACTCCCTTGTTATTAACTCTGACTTGGGCCACTTCATGTTCGCACCCATTTCCACGATGCGATAAACTGGTTGTGCAATTACCTGTTAGAGAATTTCCATTGATGCATGTCACATTGATTATAATAGCATATATATATATATATATAGAGAGAGAGAGAGAGAGAGAGAGAAAGAGATGGAACCTGATAGGCTCCGACAAGGTGGATGACAATGAATAAGTTTCCCAAGTCGACCAACCAGAAGGGCTCGTAGAATCCGAACCCAGTGAGGATGTTACCGGGGGTTTGGTTATCGAAAGCAGCATAGCCGAAGCAACCGCACATGAGAAAGAGGATCAACATAGTTGAGATTCCCATCAAGTTCGCCCTTTTTATTTGTTTGTTTTCTGGTGGTGGTGACCTTATTGTGTCCTAATTAACAGCACGTTTATTTGTTATTAGGATATATAAACTTCAACTGTACAGTATACTGATTTGACAGTACCTCAATATCAAACAGAATGGTTGCATAAGAGCAGGCAAGTGCTATGTTCCCCAGAGCACTGAAAACCTTCCAAACCTTATCTGCAGGAGATAGTTCCGGTCCTAATTCTACACCACTTTTGGTAGTTCTCCTTCCTTTTCCTATTCATATACACGCGGGATGATTAATGATAAACAGAGTTCACCTTTATTCTCTACTGGATTCCCCAATATATGGACTCACTTCTCTAAAATTCTTATTTTCATGTTCCTACACATCTTCCCCGTGTATTTTTCACATCATGATGCCAAAGTATAATTTGGGATTTAAAGCTTATATTGGAGTTGTATTCTATGTAAGTGAAAATTACATATTCTGAAGTGAAAAACTTGGATTTAAATCTTGAAGTCTAAATTGTTGAAAAAGATTATTAACGACTAATTTAAAATGTAGATTAATCTCACACTCAATAACAATGTAAGAATACTACATAAAAAAATTTAAAAAAATAAAAGTATATGTCACCTTATTCTATTTTATATCAATAAAATTAGACATTCAATAAGTGACAAGTTACTAGTAATTACTAAGCCTTTTGACTCTATTTTATAGAAGTGTACTTGATTTATATTTAAATAAGAATTTGGTGGAATTAGATGAAATTAAGTTTGAAAAATTTTATTTAAACCCTAACAACTGTTTGGGTTTGGATTGGTCGGATCCAATTGGATTGGTGAGTTTCATATATATTTTAAATAGTTGGTCTGGATTTCATTAAGTTTGACCCAAAAAAATAAAACCTATTTCCGACCAAGATCTGAGTGTATGGGGCACACGTCATGTGTAAGGTTGGGAAAGTTTGCACAGCCCTAATGTGTCCTGCATCAGTAAAACCAGTTGTCCGATGAGCTTACGGGTTAGTAATTACCAAGCATAACTCACTTTTCCTTGATTAATTTTTAAGAAGTAAGAACTGTGTCTTAGTGTGTTTACATAGTCTGAGGTGTTGCCCTGAATATTAGAAATTAGAATAAAGGTTTAAAAAGTAGCTGTGAAAAGAACTTGAAACAATGACCGCAAGAGAAAGTCCAGTGCCAATGAGTGCATAACCAAAAGAGGTAACAGCGGCAAGGGTTGAGAGCCATGTTAGCTGGTGGAAGTTCGGGATTTGGGGCAGGAAAATCTGGAGAATCCCAAAACCCAGCATGTAAGGGTTATTGGAAAACTTGCATGAGGCTTGGTGGCCTCTGTTGTGGAAGCAACCCGATTTATGTATCGCCCTGCCACAAACATGCTCACTAATCAGAAAAGAATTAAAATAATCAGACTGGGCATTCAACTGCGTACATACAAATATTCTTGCAACTTACACCATGCTCGTAGATGTTGTTATTGTATATCCGATTGCATCCCCAGTCAGCTTCCCATATTGTACAGACCCACAAGCCACGTGCATTGTTCCACCTAAGTAGGCCTTGACCGCCTGCATGTAAGTGTAATTCCTGGTGCCAGTGAGCGGGTCTGGGGATCTGTTGCAATCGGATAAAAGATTGTAAGTGTAAAGAGTGATGCATGAAAAGGTGAACAGAACGCCTATGCCTGCAATCCATCCAAGCTGTGCTACCCCTCAAGCCAGAGCCAGAACTCCTGCCCCTACCACTGCCGTTATGATATGCGCACTTGCGGTCCAAACTGTTCCTGCAACTCGTGTATATCCCACAGATTAACACGGTGATGTTATTCTAAAGCAAAATTTTATAATTTTTTTTTAAAAATTTCAATCATTAAATTTATCATGTTTACAAATTAAACAACAGAAGCAATTTACACATTCAATGAATTGCTGAGTTTATAAAAAAAATGTTAGGGTATTAAACTTTTGAAATTAAATATGTATATATGTTGTTCCCTTTTATTATTCTTGTGATAATATTTGAATTCTTCGTTACTAGACCACATTTAATAACTTATTATCTACTCTCTCTTTGGCTTATAAGCATGCACCACTATTGGCATAAAATATATTTTTGAGAGAAAATATTTACAAAATCTGTAAAGGCATGATAAGTCGCTTTGTAACTGATTAGATTATAGTCAAACTTTTGTAAAAGGGTCCTTATTATGCAACAATAATTGCCCTAAAGTTGTTTCACTATTTTTTGGATATTATATGAGGAGTGATGTTCATTGCATAATTAAATAACATTCTAAAATTGTACCCCCAAAAAAATATAACATTCTAAAAGATTTTAACCTTGTACACTTAAAAATATTTTAGCATAAATAATTGTGCAGTGAACATTACTCCTATAAATAAAATTGTGTTGTTCATTATTTATGAAAGTGTGAACCAAGACAGCCAATGATACTCTCAGTGAATGCAATATAATTGAACGACAGTACATATTTGGAAATGCAAAATTGATTGTTAAAACAGCAAAATTCCTTTTGTGTTTTGGGTTGTTCAACCCCTTTTATCTACCCACAAAAAAAAGAAAGTGTACAATTGTATAGCCCATGATGTGTGGCCATAAAAAGATGAAAAGCTGAGAAAATTATTGTAGCACATGATGTGTCGACGTAAAAGGATGAAAAGGCGAGAAGATTTTCTACAAATTTTATTTAAATTTTAGTAAAACAAATAACCTAATGTGAGAGAAACTTTAATAAGTTACCCTAAAATTATACAATCTAATAAAAAATTACTTAATATTACTTTTACTTTTTAATTTAATTAATCCGCAATATGAGAAGTAGTGGAGGTTGAGTGAGCTCCTCGACCTTTTTTCCCCTCCGTATCTCACAGTTCTCACACCTTTTACTGAAAAATCAGGTTAGATTTGTTGATATAACCTTAAACTATTTTGGTTATCATAAGACTTCTCCTGGGACACTTAACTCAGTAATGAATACCAGATTGTGAATGGTCATGATAGCCCTGCTGACTGCTGAGTGCTGCAAATTTTCTTGCCCAAACTGACTAGAGATGGGCGAAAGTCGGAATTGTCCTATTGTATTAGTAATATTTTAGAAATTAAATTTTAACCCTAATTTATAGATGAAGTGGGTGGCACCAACCTCAGACACATACTCTATATATTCAGAGCGTACGAAAATGTTAGTGTGACAATCTTAATTTGCTACCATTAAGAGATTAGTTTAAAAAAAAAAAGGTAACAATGTTCACAGTGAACATAGAAAATTTCAAGCTAAGGCCAAAAAAAAAAAAAGAAAGAAAAATTCAAGTTGCACATTGAAAAAGTGGCATTAGTGACAGCCTTATAAGTGTAAACTTAGGTAAAATGTGCATTTTTAGAATAACATCTCAAAATGATGAAATTGTGAGAGCTTGGACCTAAAGTGAACAATTTGTTCCGATACTAGACCTTCTCATTTTACAAAATTCAAAATAATTACATTTTATTTCCATACAAACAATGTTTCTCTTTTCTATAAATATATATACATATATATAAGTAATGTTAGAGTAACGTTAGTTATCTCGCGTTCGCTCATGTTGATTGACGTGGATACAGTTAAAATTATTAAAAATAATTTTAAAAAATTAAAAATTTAAAAGATGATAATTATAGATAAAATTATAAATATGAGTGTAAAAATAGTATTATTTTATATATATACACACATTCAAATTGTAATTAGGATTAAGATGATGATGAAGATTTTTTTCATAGCGGGAGTATAATCTGCCTACCACCATATATTATAAAAATTAAAAAAAAAGGGGATGATTTTCTGGATTTTAATCATGTAAAAATGTTATAGACCCATAAATACATGCATGAAGCATACAGATCGCCTTCTTTTTTTTGTCCTTCAATTGTTAGGGTAGTTGGGGGTAGAGTAGAGAGAGAGTATGTACCAGTTCTTCTGGGTTTTCCATCATCATCTACCTCGATGAGGATCCAAATCAGACTCGCTTAGCTCATGCTGAGATTGTTTACCTATTACACACACCATCACTGCTCTTACGATTATGAAACCCTTTTTCTAGTTTATTAATAAGCTCTGCAGTGAAAACCCAGTAACCAATTGAGCCAATGCTTTTAATCCTATTTCTAAAACCAGATTTTAAGATGCTTTACTACTACGAACTGCTACCCACACCCCTATTTATAAAATAACCCACGACCCCAAAGCTCACCCCTCGTCCTCACTCATTTTTTTTTTTAAAGTAACTAATATCTATTTGCAGTTTTGCACAATATTGGCTGTATGGCCAAATACAAAGGAACAAACTGGCCAGATGCTCTAGCACTTTCTATAGGAGTTGCTGCTCATTTACACGTTACACTGTAAGCCAAGAGAACAATATTATGGGAATTGGATCGGCTACGGTCCGCTCATGATTTTAATAATTTTAAATAATTATAAGAGAATAGCGTGTACCGTCAATATTTATAATGAGATTCATTTTATTTCACTAATTTTTTAATATTTTTAAACTTTCTTATACCCTCTCAAACAATAATATATTTATATAAATATAAATTTATGATTAATTATATATAATTTCATATTCTTTCTTATAAAATTTTCTCCTTTCTATACAGTGAGTGGCGTGCACTCTCCCAACAAACATTTCTCTACTCTCTCTGTGAAATTATGGATCTAATTTTAGATTCATGCTTTTCCAATTATGTTCATGATGTGATTGAGAAAAAGATAAAATTAAAAAATAACATGTTGGATGTGATATTATACACTGTTCGATGTGAAACACTTTAAATATTCACAGGATCGAGACAATTTACGACACCATTACTTAAGAAACATGTTCATTGACTGTGCAACTGAGATTATCCAATCTGGTCAAAGCTGATTCTCCGATGTGCAGTTAAATAAAGCATTTGATATTTAACCTTTTATGTTTTAAATTAATATAATATTACAGAAGAATTAATCCACGATCAAAGCGTGGTTTTGGATACTTAATCTATCAGAAGCATCAGTTAGTGGGATTAAAGAATAAGAGCTGGCAAAAGGTTGGGGGGTATTGGAGGGGGCAATCCAGAATGAAGGGACAGCGTTTGATGCAAGTTGAGGCATGTGATCATCTGGGGACGCTTCATACTGAAATATTATGGCTACAAAGACTGAGACATGAGATAGTGGGAGAGAATTCAGTTGTTTTTTAGATGTTTCAAAGGAAAATATTCAAGCCAGGTGACATCCCGTGGTGGCTGTCGTTGACTCCAATGAATGAAAAATAATAATGAATAATGGGGGACAAGGTGCCTAATAATACCATTTCTACCGATTGTTAGTAAATTTCTCCTTAAATTGTTAAATTGTGAAATTTAATAATTTAAATTTTATAAAATAAAATTAATATAAAAATAAAAATATTATATATTTTTACATTATAAATATCTTCAATAGATTCTTGGTACATGCTATACCTAGATTTAAATTTTTAGAAATGAATAATATATTTTATAAAATAAAATATAAGTAAATAATCAGAAATTAAAAAATTAATATTAAAAATATAAATAAATAAATAATAGTTTATAAATTAAAAATAATTTATATTATTATTTTTTATTAATAATTATTTATTAATAATTTGTTTTATAAAATATATTTCTTATTTTATACTATCCAAATCCGTTGAGATGATCAGTTTAATTCCTGTTCCGCAACTGATATTGAAGGCCCAGGTTCGATAAGGATGAAAGCACTGCTTGGTTTCGATAATGTATGGAGCAAGATGAGTGGGTTGGCTTGAAAATTTAGGAGAATAAGGGGCGGTGCAATGATTAGGCAAAGGGAGGGTGGCCAGTGCATTTGTCGACGACACTCAATTATTATTGTATACTGTATTGGTGGGGTTGGTGTCTATGTATAACGACGGCTGTAGCTCCCAGAGATTCCTGCAATGGGCAGATTGTGTAACTGTGTGTGTACAATGCTAAGCCCTCTGCCGTATTTTAATTCCTACTTAAAAACTTGGGATGTAATGACAAGTCTACAACCCAAAATACATTTGGCGGATTTAAAATTTTTAAATAGTATGTAAAGTAATATATTATATGTATTATTATATATATATATATAAAGAATATAAGATATATTACAGTTCAATTTAAATATAAAATCTGCGTTGACATTTTTTTTAAAACTTACATTAATTCATAAGAAATAAAGAATAAATAATCTTTATATAAAAAAATTACAAAATGTCTTTATTTCACTAAATCCTTAATTACACCTAATTTCTATTACATATATTTTGGAATTAATTACATTGTTACAATCAACATTTTTAAATTATAATTACCTTGTGGGTGTTAATTTTTAAATATTTTGAAATTGTTATATAATTTTCTTATTTTCACTGCTATCAAATATAGTTTTTTCTACCCGTGAGCTTGCAGCTCATTTGACATTTTTATGTTCCTCCAAATCCTGTGATATGAGTTTGATCTTTACTCTTCGCCCCTATCAGCTACACGACTCTTTTGTAACAAAAAAATTATGATTCCTTTTATATATGTAATCAAATTCTCATACAACCATACATCTCACATGCAGTAAGATGTTTAATTCTTTATAATATTCATTGACGGAAAGCTTCTTCCAAACTTGCAATTGGCAGCGACCAAATCAAAGCTAATTTCAAAAGTACAAATATTAATAGATATACGATTTTTTTTTTCACTAACAATTTAGAAAGATCATTTACTCTATTCAAGTTTAAAAACTGATTATCAAAACAAATGTTAATAATATAGTTTTCAAATTGAACATAAATCCCATTAGCCCAATTGAAGAAAATCTAAGGAATAAAATTGATCAAAATGAATTAATTTTTCCTTATCAAATGCAGAAAATAAATCTTTTAGATTTAAGTTTGCTATACAAACAACTAAATCAGTGTTTATCTCTATAAATTTATTGTTAAGGTTTTAAATTTATCTATCCATCACTTGACAATTGGGATAATTTCAAAAATTTATTGAAAATAATAATTTAACATAAATGTATTAAATATTAAAATTTTTAAAAAATGGTAAAGACATTTGTCTTCACAAAAGCAACGTGGGTCCGCCGTTGTGTTGTGGGTACCTTGTTTAAAGTAATTCGGGAGTGGAGAATGGATCGGTCAGAGAGCAAATAATGAACTGAAAAGGACACATAGAGGAAGAGATTCTTAAGCCACAAAAAAATGAGTCAGTGTTACAAGATTGTATCATCCCTTTCATCCAATTGCTCTTGCTTTCGATTAAAGCATGGCTGACCAAGCATGTGCCTGTGGCTGTGGCACTGTGTGGCTACAGGCTATAGTAAAGTGCAGCAGTAATGAGAATCCCATTGTATTTCTCTTACATATCATAATGCATCCAATTGCGCACAATAATTACACCATCAAATCTCCATGACCATTCAGAGTTCAAGTTTTACGCTTCACATTCTTTATAATATTTTGAAAAAAATTAAATTAAGGACCAAAATCAATTATTTGAAACGATAATTTGTAACTTTGGGACAGACACCAAACATTAGAAATTTTAGACTAAAACTGCAGATTTTTGTCTCCACTTCGACTTTGAATAGACATCTCGAGTGGAGGAACTGTGCTTTATAAAAGGCAAAAACAAAAAGTCGTTTTGGGAGGGCAATTTATAAATTATAATAATTAGTGCCTTGGTTAATATTCCATTTACGGTGTTAAGATAATTAAGCTGTTGTATAGTAATACAGCACTTAATAGTTAGACCTTTGGGCCTAAGTTTTAATTGAACGCTGTTAGATGCCTAGGCGAAATACCAATTCATAAAGAAATGCCGATCTTTATATGTGTTAGTTATAATATATTCATAAAAATGGGTTTCTGTACACATTATATACACCTTGTGCTATCCATGTTGCAAGCGTTTCTCGTTTTAATTAGACTACAGTTTATACATAAAAGGCTTATTACGAAGACCCTTGTTCAAGCCACTTATGGCACCACATGCTGCAGCCACTGCAACAAGCAAGCACATAAAGCTCAACAGTTATAGCCCAAACCACCTGAACGAAGCTTCCTGATCTGTTTCTGGGCAACGAACATCTCTATATGAAAATAAACAGGGCCAAAACCCAAGTGCTTCGAGCAATGTTAGCATCTCATTGAAAAGGGCATAGCCATTGCCACTAGCCTAAACGAATTGACACCCAATTAACTATACGATAAACTGGTGGCCCTCAGATGGGTGGGTGACGTATCGCTGAACTTAATGGCCCAAATTTTTTTAGGTGAAGATTTTATAAAATTTTGATGTTGGGAATGGCAGGCCCATAAACATAAATTGTGGTCCAAACTGATATGCTCCAACAAGGTGGACCGCGATGATTGAATTTTCCACGTCAACCAACAAGAATGGCTCATAGAATCCAGCGCCAGTGAGGATGTTGCCTGGTGTGTGGTGCCAAATGCAACGTAGCCAAAGCAGCCGCAGGTGAGGAAAAGTGTCGCCAATGTTGAGATTCCTATCAAGTTAGCCCTTTTCATCTGCTTGTTTTCTGGTGGAGATGAACTTAACGTGTCATGTACAAAGCAGTGAGGCAATTGCTTTCGGTGTAAGGGCTTGAACCTTGCAGTTAAACAGGACCACTTCTTCCTCTGTTTTTCCCTGTTCGTGGAAAAGTTGGCAAAAAAGATGAAAAGATAGAGTCATATAACTGCTATGAAGTAATACTTTATTAACTGGGAGCTTAGGTTACGCTGCAGTCAAAGATTATGATAAACAAGTAAAGGTACAATCTAATTATAACATCTGCTTGCTGTGATTAATTATCTGAAACTTTCTGTTTCATCTGGAACGGGTAGTAAGATTCTTTACTTACTTTATTCCATACGATTGGTTCCAATCCTCTATTCTTTTTCTTTTGGCTTAGCACTTTTTTCTCAAGTAGTCAAATTGCAGCAAATCATGGGTTTGGAATCTTTAGATGCTTCAGTTTCTGGACTCCTTTAATTGGCAATAATGAGATCCTCAACATTCCTAATTTCCTGCTAGCAACGTGAATAATTTTTCTATTTTTATAAATTAAATTTTATTAAATATTTATTTAAAAAATTTAAAGAGTTAAATTTATTATGTTTTATAAATTTAACTATAAAATTTAATAAATCTATAATTATATATTCTCATACTTTGTGTAGTTTTGTCCTACAATTTTTGCGGGACAAAATCTTACCCCACATAAAATTATTAATTAATTAATAATTTTATTATTTTTATAAAAAAATTGATTAACTCATCCTTAAAATTTTAAATAATTAAATTTAATGAGTTTTATAAATTAAAGTATAAGTTTAAGATCTAGTAAATTAATTTGAAGTTAGTGACATTTTAATAAAAAATTATGAAAGTAAATTTTTGAATAAATTACTCGTCCAATTTATTTTGTATTTCCTATATAAACTTCTCTTTATTTTTAAAACTTTCACTATGTTTCTTGTATTTATATCTGATATGCTGTAATGATTGAAATTACCTTTAGTTGATTAGTATAATTTTTTCTTTTTAAATGTTATGTTTAGTCTTTCTATAAAAATAATCTCATGTGAGTCTTTTTATGTTTAATTTTTTTTTTGTATTTTGTGTAAAATATTCAAAACGAAAATGTTTTTAATATATTTTATATTTATAAAAAAATTATCAATTATAAAAAATTTATATGAAATTATTTTTACAAAGAGAACAAACAAAATTTTTTAAAATAAAAATTTTTATTATTAAATTAATAAAGATATTTTTATAATTTAAGTTTATATATAACATATATATAAAATATAAATAAAATTAACATAAATTTTAAAAAAAAATTTATGTAAAATATATAAAATAAAAAAATTAAAATAATTTAGTCAATCTATACATTAATTAAAGCCTTTTCTACCTTGAGTGCAGAATGAGAATATATACATTAAAAAAAAAAAAATTAGGGTATAAATGATTATTGAAATGTGGTCACTTCACAAGCTCCACTTCCACTGATCGTATCCCAAGGGAATAGGAATACGCACCTCTTCTTGAATAGATTCGAATATATGTTACTACTCTTTTATTCACTGGCTATCTGTAAAGCAAATATTAGTTTGTCCTTTTGAAACAGTCAAAGTGATTTGCCTTTCTATTCTGGTTCTTTTTTTACTTTAAGTGTAAACCACATTATGTACTAAAAACAAAAGTAAATATTAACTTTTTTATGGACATATTTTAATATTGAATTATTATTATTTTGATAAGAGAGTCCTCAGAAAACTGAAGGAATTTATTCGCCAAAAAAGAAAAAATGATTGATCTCTAATCAAGTTCTGACACTTGTATAACATGAGATGAAAATAGATTATTCAATGAGTTCAATCCAAAGAGCATCGTTTGAACAAGCCATGCATTGCCGTTTCGATCATGCATATTTGGTTTTGATTTTATTCTTTAACTTTGACTATATAAGCAAAGCTACAAAAACAGTTGCAGGAGAGAATTTCTTATGTATACACAGTTGGTTTTTTTTAATAGTATGGGGTGAGGGCAGATTCTCTTTGTTTTAAAATTAGAAAAAAATATTAATGTCAACAAGAATTTATAATGAAATTATAGATTACCTACTAATAAAAAATTCTTAAATTCAAACATAAATCATATAATTATCATAAATAAAAAATTGATCAATTAAACCAATTTACGATAGCTATACAACTGGTTGTTTGATTGCATTGCAGTGAAGACAGTGGAGCAATATATCAAAGATTCTTTTTTTTTTTTTGAGTATTTTTTGAATGTCCCTTGTGAGATCTAAATTTTCTGATTTTTATATTTTTTTAATTTAATAATTTTTTCTATCTCTTTTTATTTTATATTTAAATTTAATCTGTATCTCAATTTTTCTCTCAAAATTCTATTTTTATTTCTCTCATGTGATCCTATTCCCCCTTTCGTGAGAGTGGATTTTCCTTATATGTTTTTGTCACTCCACTTGCTCCTGTGCGTCTGTGGAGTGAACTCTGCTCATTGCATAATCCATGCTTCCATGCATTATATATTTGGAACTGTATAATCAATTTCTGTATGTAGTCGGAGTAGTATAAAGGTAAACATGACAGTAACATCACTGATTCACAAAACCCCCAAAGAAGAAAATACAGAAAGGTATGATACAGTGGTATTGGCAATTGAAGCAATTACATTCATGTCTCTTCTGCCAACCATTTGTGGAGCAATGAGACAAGTGCAGAAAGATTTGGTTGAACTGGGTCATGGGCTATTAGCCACGCCAACCGTAAGGTTGGTATGCGTGTAATCTGTAGATATAAAGATGGCAGAGCAATTAGTGGGAACAGTGTTTCTCTATGGGCTATCACCCACTCACTCGCTGACCGACCCAAGATTGGAATTGTACCATTTAAGCGATAGCAGAGAAAGCTAGCATCATCTTCTACCGCAGAATTATCACAAAATACTGATTAAGTGGGTTAGAACTTGGAAATTGGAATGGGGGAGGGGGATGCATGCTTTATGAATGTGACGCCAAGAATAAAACATAAGTAAAAAAATATGGAAAGTGTAAATGGAATTAGGTAGATGTGCATTTAAGTGGTCTGTCAGATACAAGAATTTTTTTGTTTAAATGAAATCATTGGGTATGTTTATAAGGAAAAAGCTTCTCCCATTTGCAGAAGAAATAAACTTTGATGATTGATGATTGTAATTTGTTAAATTTATGAGTTTTATAGTTTAATTTTAAGATTTAATAAATTTAAAAAATTAAATCTTTTAAAACAAGTATTTGACTTTGTGGGAATATAGAAAGGTAACAACACATATCAAAATATGTTTTATTGATTAAATGTGATTCAAGCCACTCAATCAAAACTATTAAGAATTAAGTGTCACTTGATTTTGAATAGAATTAATAAAAATTATGTATATAAAATATGTGAGCTCATTTAATAAAAGAAATGATAAAAGTATTTGTTTTAAAATTGTTAGAATTGACTTTAGGTGATAAAGGCTACCTAATTCAAAAAGGCTTCCTTAACTACTAAACCATACATTTGATACTTGATTACCTTTAACAATTGGATTTGTTTTGTATAATTTATCGTTATTATTGTGTGAATAGGCTAAAAAATTAATAACATATTCAGTTAGTTTGTGTAAAAAAGTATATAGATGCATGTCAAAATATATAGAATAAAGTACAAAAAAAACATCTGAATACATATCAAAATAAATAAATAAAAGTTAAAAAATATAAAGATATGTGTCAAATTAGGTAAAAGAAAGTTAAAAATAGTATCAAAATACTTGTAAAAATACAAAGAAAAAATAAAATCAATAAGACATAAAAATATGTATTAAACTAATCAATAATTTAAACGATCATATTAATACGTAAAGTTGTAAAATGGGTTAGCTTAGATTGGTTCGGTCCCGGGCAACTACAATTTAGGCAAAAAAAAATTTAAATTTTTTGTACTAAAAAAATTTAAACCTAATTCTAATATGTAAGTTGTAGTTTCAAACATATTGCAGTCCCGTAAATTGATTCTAGACCTAACCTTATATATAAATCAAATTATATATTTAATTATTATAAAATATACATTTATATGCTACAAAATTATATTAAGATATATATTGATAATTAAATATTTAAAAAAATGCTAAATATAAATAATTCAAACAAAAAAACTATGCAATTCAAAAGGTTTAAAACCTTTTTGAGATAAATTATTTTAAACTCAACCTTTTATTTTTTTAATTTATTTTCAGACCAATCCAAGGAACCGAATCAAAATTGATAACTCTACTAATATATATAAGATATTATAAACTGACTTCAGGGATACTAACTTAAATCTGGAATATGATACTTGGGAGAGTGACCGTTCTTTTTCTAATGGCATGCAGGATAGAATAGCAGCAGAGTGTTACTAGTGTAGGTGGTAGCGGGCAGGGCTTGACCTGGGCATCGAGCTTTGAAGAGATAAGAGCATCCACAAATCACCCAACGAAAATAGCATCCGTAAATATTCCGACAACGACAAATGAGTCGCGTGAATAAAAACCATGCGAATGCGATTGAGGGACCCATGTCGCTTCTATCTTCTATTTTCTTTCCCTATTATTATCTTTTAAACAAAAATATTGAAACACCGAAAAGAAAAATTTTACTTTAATTCTTCTCCTTTTACATGAATCTCATTATTTTTATAACTCTTTACTTAAATTTTATAAATTCAATAATTTGTATTATTGAGTATAAATTTTTTGTAATAAAAATAGTGTGAATATAACATTTTCTTTTTATTTAACAATTATACTTAAGAGTATGAATTATTATATTTAGAAAATTTTATAATTCAATATATATATAAGATTTAATAAATTTAAATGTGATTTAATGTAAAATAAATATTATATAAAAATAAATGCCCAAAAGTAATATGATTGTAAAGAAGTGCGCCCACAAACAATGGCGCTATCCTAAAAAGAAATTGATGAATATGTGAGCTTATAATTTAATTCATAAAATTTAATAAATATAATAATTTAAGTTTTTAAATGAAAATTGTATAAATTTTTTTTTCGTAAAAATGGCATCACTGATGCTTTGTTATTGTTCAATTGCCACGCATATTATGTAATTTCCCTTGAAATAAAAATAATCATAAAGAAGTAAGTCTAGTTTTTTATTCACTTATATGTAGTGACTAATACAGAATGTCACCTCTATTTAGATTAGACGACACTAATATAATGGAGAGCAGCTCAACTCGCATGGCTTTCTAACTAACATTACTCAACCTTTTATTCTTACAATCTATAATCCATAATATAATATAAAGCTAGCGCTGCTGGAAAGGCTCAAGCAGCATTGCAACAATCTTCAATAGGTTTTGGCACCAAATGCGAAAATCAGTCTTGTGCGGCTTCCCTTGCTATCTGAAATATCATCAACACACACAAAGCAAATAGTCATAAGAGCAGAATATTGGGATTATAGCTAAGACCATACTTGTGTTAAAGATGGTATCTAAAATGCATGGTGTAAATGATACCTGAAAATAAGTCTCAAGCTTCTTCTTCAAAGTTGCGTGCTCTTGCTTCACTTGTTGGAAAGTCATTTTGCATCTAAAACGGGCATTTTCACAATACCACATTATCAACATTTTAAAAGAAAATATATTAATAGAAATATTTATGTATGAGGTTTATATTTCTAAGAAAGAAAGCAGTTTGATGGTTGTATATATGGTTGATGCAGGAAGGTAACTATTGGATACCCATCAGAGTTTTGTGCAGCGCAATATTCACTGAATGTGGTGCATTGACTCTTCACCTTCTTTGCTCCAATGCTGTAAATACATTAACAACCTTAACCAAGTTATTAATTATTCCATGATTAATTAATTATGTGAAGAAAAGTGCAAAATCAATTATCATTGATATTCATAAAACTGATGATTAAAACAATATTTATAAGAAGCATTTCACCTTGTGCTACTACCCTTGAATTGATGCATATAACGGTCTAGCTTGGCGAAATCCATTGGGGTGCTTATCCTGCATGCGTTGCAAGTTGCAACACTGGAGTTACTAGAAAGAACAATGAAAATGGAAAAGAATGGAGATGGGAGAGTGATTGGCTTACAATGCCTGTTCTATGTTTTGGATGAGTCTTACAGAGTCGTTGTAGAACGAGGCCACCATTTCCTCCACAAAATTGGGATTAGCATCATCTTGCAGTTCCTCCAGCTGAACAAATTGGTCGTCAAGGTACCCCTGCAACCCCCATCAACCACACTGAATTAACTCATTTGCTTTGCAAGCTTCCAGTGTGTTTGGCACTGCATGCTGTTTCGTCCTCATTTTCCTTTTTTTCTTTTTTCATTTTGTTGGTAAATTGTATCAAGTTACAATAGAATCTTCATAAAAAAAAAAAAAAAGATTTTCAAAGAATTATTCTATGGTTGATTGAGTGTCAGAGTTATATTCTTTTTTGAAAAAAGAAAAAACTTGAGGATCAAGTTCGATTGACAAAGTTAAACTTCGAAAAGAGAAAAGATATTGACTTTGAGAACGTGGCACACTTTGAGTTCGTGAGAAAAAGAAAATACACGCAGCTGATGCTTTATTGATGTAGACAGTTATAATATTTTGTCATGTTAGCAAAATTTAAAAAAAAAAAAAATTCAAAGAAACCGTTTGTGTGGGAAGATTTGAGTGGAAAAGAAAGAAAACGAAGTAGTGCAACAACTAACAACGTTAAAAGTGCACCTGTTCAAAAAGTGCCCTTCGCATGAACGCAGCCTGTCGTTGCAACGGAGTCTTGTCCATGTCTTGCTTCCTAAGATCAAAGGGTTTCAGAGGAATTCAAAACCAAGTGGTAAGGGCTTTTGTGATGACTTAACTCCAAGCGCTTCAGCAAGCAATATTTATAGTATGTCGGGAATTGCCGTACATCTTTGTTCTTTTTGGGTGCCTAATGTGGCAATAGAATAAGAAGATACTGTGAAGAAGCAGGCAACAATCAATTAGAATACTTTGGTGTAGCTGTCCTTCATTCATTCTATATTTTTCTACCCTAGAAGGCACCTACCTGGTATTCATTATGTTCTTCGAATACTTTTATTATTTTTATAAATTCTCACTTATAAATATTTGAATTATAAAATTAATTGAAATTTATACAAATTAAATTATAAAATTTAATAGATCATTTATAGTAATTATTTTAAGTAACAAATTAATAAATTCTCTGATAGTGGAAGGTCTGTTTTTTTTCTTCAGTGTCAATTACACTAAAGTAAAATTGTATTTAAAAAAAAAAACATCCAATACTTCAAATCCACTAACATTGTTCATGGTGGCAGAAGACATTTGCACCCAGCATTCCGTTTTGATAATATGTATTGTTGCCATAATAAGATTGATCACCTCAAACACCCAAATGTTTCAATTTCTGCTTGCTGATGTTTGGTTGAGAATGTTAGAAATGAGACGTTAATTATTTTCATCCCTTCGTGTTTGATATGAATGAAAGATTGGATAGAACACAGGAGACATCCTATTATTTTTATAATTTTATTTTTATAATATAATATTTATATTATTAAATTTTATATATTAAATTATACAACTCAATAAATTAAAAAACTTACGTCAAAGCATACAAGTATTATGTAAAATTTAAAGTGGGAGTAAACTTTTCCTGCAAGAGCCGCCAAGAAGATTACATACAGTTTACCCACTTTATCTTTGTCTCTTGTCACCAAGTTGGCCATAACATTTTTAACCCATACAATGTTTTTTCTCTTCGTTTTCAAACATTCTATTCTTATTCTTGCCAAAAACAATGTAGGCCCTTTCTTGGTATCTTACAGCTTTATCTCACATTCGAACGTAACCACTGGTAAAACGTGTTAAATGCTTAGAAAATATTTGTCCCACTTAAACATGTTTATAAAATGTTCACAAATTTTAAAATAAATTATTAAATTTGTTAAATTTTAAAATTTAGCCTATAAAATTTAATAAATTTATTAATCTAAATTCTTTTAAATAAAATTTTATAAAATTTAATTTGAGAAAACAGAGGATCGTAAATACTTTTATTTAGTTTCTCATATAAAAAAAAAGCCAAAAAGCAAACATAGCAAAAATACCACCCGGCAAAATCTTAATAAGGAGGTTAATGCAACCAACGGTACTGATGACAAGTAAACACAACCCAACACTCCTGATGCTATATAAGGATGGACTCACGTAAATCATGCTATTCTAATTTTGTATACTGAATCCATCTCAGAAGGCAAAGAGCATCCTATAGACCAATGACGACACACCAAGTAACCCAAAGAGGATAGGAAGTTAAAAAACATTATTCAATGATTGGTACCAAGGCATGGGAATCTAACTTTAAATTAGCCGATGCTGGTCCCATAGGCCACTGGCGTTTCCCATTAATCTCTACCTGCATTGTCCAGCTAACTGTTTAAAGGAAAGGGCAATGGACAAGAGATACATCCTTTATTCTTTTGCTGCCCCATCAAAGGGAGAGTGGGGAAAAGCAAGCAGAGGTTTTACAACAGTATTGACCTTCACCTCTCATTGTCTCCAACTAGTTTTTGCAGATGCTCTATCACATCTCTTCCTTCGTATAGGACCTAATTCTGTGTGTCAAAAATACTAATGGATGAGAATGTATGTGTTACGCATATCTGATTGGAGACTTTGATATTCCATCTTGCAGTCCTAGTCTTCCATGTCGATAAGAATGTCATTATGGCATCATCAAATCATAGATCAAGTGTTCCTAAGAGCATCTCAATAAAGGCATACTTGAAAGAGAATTATCCCAGAATTTGATCAGGTAAGTATGAAGTTGTAACACCATCATTTATACATGCCCATATATATCAACACACAGAGAGAAAGCAAATAAGGCAGAGAGATTCAATAAACGAAACTGAAGTTTTACAGCTGCTGTCACATGCAGATAAGGAGAAAGCAAAATAATCTCACTATACAATAAAGCTGCTGTCACATCACCATGCAGACTTAAAGGAGACACATATAAGACGACTAATTATTGGCAGGCTGAGTGTCTCTGAGTTACTTACAATAACAATCAATTACTTTTCTTGTAAAATATAAAAAATGATGGAAAAGATTGAAAAAAAATGAATTGTGACAACCGAATTCATTGAGAACGTAGAAACCTTTCCATTGCATCAAGAACTTAGGAAAAATTTCCATCAAATGGTCTTTCCTGTAGTCAAGTATATGCTAAGAAGTGCTCCAAAACTTTTAGGCATGATCAATCATCCGAATGTCAGCTTTAAGTTGCTGTCTCACTAATCTTTTCATTTATTCTTGCTGAGCAGCAATATGATTATCTCCTCAAGAATCCCACTGCCTGGTAAACATTACGAAAGGTAGCATCTGCTATCTCTGATGCTTTTCTATCACCTTCTGCCAAAATGTCATCTAAATAACCTGAATCAGATATGATTTCCTCATATCGAACCTGCAAAGTTGAAAGAGCAGATTGATAATGGGGACCCCATACTCACTGGCAACAATGAAAGACACACTACGGAACATTCCCTAAAACAAAATTATGTTTGCAAAGTAGTATGAAAGAGCAATAGTAAAATTACGTCATGAGAATAAAGGAAAACAGATAAAGGGGAAATTTCTTGAAAACAAGAAGAGTCTTAATGCATGAATTGATGACCATATGGAGCAACATGGTGAAAACCAATTGCTTATAGGTCAGAACGAGAAATATTTTGAAATGACCCTTCAAGTCAGACCCACTCCTTTACTATATACACTGAATAATAAGATACATGTACAAGGTCAAGCCCAGTCCAATATGCAAACCAAGGCTACTCTTTAACAGAAATTAACCCCGAATCTGCACATGCATGTATGCAAATAAATAAACTGAAATTTTACAGCAAGATCAACATATTTTACAAAGAAATATCCACATTTACTAATTGACAACTCAATGAAGTCCAACAACAAATTTTTCATCATCATGAATTGCGCTCAAGGACATCAGCATGTAGTTCAGACCCAGCCAAGCGAAATAATATCACTGTCGAGGTCCCTTTCAAGCCTGTTCACTCCTTTACCCATCATAAGGCAAGGGTGTGTATTTAGATCCATATATGCCTGTTTGACTCACTTGACCTCTTCAACCTAGTACCAGGTTAATAACACCAATTCTTCTGACAACTAATGAAAATCGGTTAGAAAGTTATAGAATCTTACAACTTTTTAGAAGCTACCAAAACATTAAAGACTTAAAATGAATCTGAGAGTTAAATGTTAAGTAAAAGTGAAACAAAAAAAAAATAGAGGTATTTCGGAGAGGCATGTTAAAATTTTTATCTTTCCAAAATATTATTATATCCAACATTAATCAGGACATCACACTAAGACTCATAATCCGGCTTAAAGAAATTGTCAGCTTTTATATTTGCAAATTAGACTTTCGTTGAACTGAGATGGGAGTCAATTTAGTTAATAGAAGATAGTTTTTATTTATTTTAATTTTTTGGAACTCTGACAGTCTTTCATATATGACGAAGTGCTTAGGAAAATTGATGACATAGTAAAAGCAGCATTTTATTAAAAAGCTACTGAAAGCAGCCAAAAGCTCATGTATAAACTCAATTTATAACTAAGTTAGAATGTAGGAGAAGAAGATCGGAGCTTATAGTTATAGCTGATAACAACAGAGTCAAACTCTGGGCAACTTTAACCATTCCTGTTTTGAATCAAATAATAGTTATAAGAATAAATTATGCATGAACTTTATCTGATGACAATGCAACAAATAGTAAATGAAACTTTTACTGATCAAAAGAGTACACATGGCTAAACGGTTGCATGTGTCAGTCCACATTTACCTCTTCAGAATCCAATGATATAAGGTAAATTGTGGCAAATAAACAATTAGAGGACAAGAAAGTTATCCAGTACAGAATAACAGGTCACATACATTATTTCTGCTCCACAAAATTTAAGCACAGGTATCACTTAGAAGTTAAAACCTGGATGGGATGCAGATGATCAACCAAGGAATCAGTTAAAAGAGCTATGAATGTGCCCCAGTTCATGTTTTGGCATTCCTGCACAACTTCCTGAATATAGTAATGGTTAACAGACAGAATATCTTAGAATGATTTGGCACCAAACATTTAACATGACATGTTTAAACAATCTTCATGTGTGTGACATAACATAAGAAAGCCACAATTATACAAAAAGATATAGAAATAATATTTTGATCAAAACTATATCTGACCATCCAAAGGGTAAACTTTGCAAGCATCCATTTGGCTATTAACTTCATTTGATTCTTACTTTTTCCCTTGTTTCTCTTTATGTTTCCCCTTAATAATTTACAAAGACAATTATACGAGACAGCTTCCAGCTCCTATGGCTATTTAAAAAGAAAGATAATAATTCATCAAGGAAGAAAGAAACAAATTAGGAGAAAGAGAATAAGCAATCCCCAAAAAGGCTCAGTCTGAATAGCAGCACTTATGATGTTGCAGTGAGTAGCATCACACATTATACTGAACGTTATCAAACCAAGTGAACACCAATTCCATTTAACCATGGAGTTCCCAAATGGACAGTTTGCATCATGCATCTGCTGTGAGCTGGTAAACATGCAACGACAGCAGCAAGAACAAACAAAGATCCTGTGAAGGAAATTAATTTGAATGGCAATGCTGCAGTGAGTATATAATTATTTAATGTTCGTGCTCCAAGTTTACTTTTGTTTTATTTTATTTGCACCCATTTTTTATTTGCTTAATTTATTCTGGATGGTCAAATTAGAATCATTTTGATAGTTAGGATTTGTTATTTATCTTCCCATATAAAAATTCTACAGGTTACCAGGTAATATTACATTTATCTGTGAGAGAGATAAATGGAGATAAAACTCATGTGAGACTAGCCTCTCTTTACTTTTTATTTATAGTAGACTGTACAATCAATCAATAAATTATTGGGCCTAATCTAAGACTAATTATAAAGCTTGATTGAAACATATAAAATATATACAATAATCTCTAACACTTTTCCTCAAGTTGGAGCATAGATGTTATATGCACTAAGTGTGTTACATATGCAATCTACCCAAGGACCCTTTTAATAACTTGGTGGAGTCGTTTGCAAGTTGCTCATTGAAGTTAAAAAACTTTGTGACTTTCAACAGTTTTTCTCTTATAAAATGATAATTGACCTCAATATGTTTGGTTCTCTCATAAAATATCAGGTTGGAAGCAATATGCAATGCAGCCTGATTATCACACGCAAACTTCACAGGAAACACTTTACAAAACTTGAGTTCTTGTAGAAGTTGCATAAGTCATATAAGCTCATATGTTGCATTTACCATGACCTGATACTCTACCATTGCACTAGATCTAGCTACCACCTTTTGCTTTTCTAAGAAACATTTCCTCCTACAAGAACACAATATCCAAAGGTGGACCTTCTATTAGAAGGAGATCCTGCCCAATCTACATTTCAATAATAGCAAACATGTGTGTCCTCTATCCATGTAGAGCAATCCTCTACTAGGTGCACCTTTTATATATCTCAAAATTCTAACAATAGCATCCCAGTGAGAATCACATGGAAAGCTGAGAAACTGATTCACTACACTTGTAGGAAAAGCAATATCTAGACAAGTTATTGTAAGATAGTTCAACTTGCATACCAATCTCCGATACCTCTTAGGGTCTAAAAAGGCTTATGAAGTTGACATGCATTTGTACCCCGAGTACTGAAAAATTCAATTTCATGGGGTAACACTAGACTCACTAAAGTTTGGAAGCAATGCAGATGAAACAAAAATCATGATTTTTAAGATCAATTACTTCAAGAGATAATATATAAAAAATGAGGAAGTTCCTCTGAAAGCTAGATGTGTGAACACAATTCCTCCCTCAGTATAAATTTGTAAATACACAGAAGGCCTACTCATCTTTTTATAATAATCCAAAGAGCCCAGAACGTGGGAAGAGGCTACATTATTAATTCCAATAAAACCTAGCCTTTCATCATATGTGGAGAATGTTATAAACCTATGTGGAAAATCTTAAATGAATTTCAAATTACAAGTTTCTATACCTCCTCTTTCAGGGGATGGCAACTCTCCTCCCACAGTAACAAAGCAGTTTTTAGTTCAAACAAAAATTTAGATAGGCGAATACCATCCTCCTTTCGTGGCTAATCAACTGCAACTTTACATTTCAGGGGGAAAGGTACCATGCCTCACCTTGCTCCCTCATAATGAGAGACTTTTCCTTTCTCTAAGTCCACTTACACTCTCCTTTGCATCTGACCTAAACTAAGCTCATGAAGTTTGCTTGTTACTACTCATTTGCAAGACCACATAGCAGGTCATCCTTAGCAAGAGTAAGTTTTCCGGTTGTGTAAACTGTTGAATACATCCAATTTCTGTCATAATAAATATTTAACAGTCATATTCCATATAAAAACTGATCCTAGTCGACAACAATCTCGATCCATGTCCCTAAAACATCAGTCAGACTTAGTATATTTATAGACAGTAGTTCAAAATATATTTTTTATTTACTACAAATGATATCCTGGGACAAAATTTCTGTTTGATCTGCACTTATCTGAGCCCAGACATGTAGCTCTAACACTGGAAAGAGAAAAATAACAACATCCTCAAGCACGTCATGAGTTTAGTTCTTAGCAGGAACATGGATATACTGAATACAAATCCACAATGATGTAAAGTGTATCATATAAATTCTGCAAAGTCAAAATAATATCATGTGTTAACAAGTCATGCAAATCTATCGATTAAGTCATTTGACTGGAGTGTCATGCTGAACTCAAATAACTCACATATAAAAGCAAATTATTGTTTTCAAAGTCACAATGTCCCAGTATAGCTAAGGGAGGTGACATATTGTACTGAGAAAAAGGGAGACCCATGAACTACAAAATGAAACACATCAGCAATCTCTGCAAACCTGAACCCAGGGGACTGGAATTGGGGCATTCAAGCACATAATGGTTGTGTTTTCACGATTGGTATATTCTGGCTAGATGATTTAACTATTCACTTAGTACTACCACTGACTTGTAGGACAAAAAATGCATATAAGCATATCTTGCAATGGCAAGCGAGAAAAATCCCATATTGGCAGCAGGGTGGTAAGTTCAAAAATGCTGTACATTCGAGTTCTGAGAAACTGAAAAAAAAAAAAAAAACTGACTAGAATGCTATATTTATAATACTTATAAGTCAATGCCAATTAATTTATTTGCCTCATGTGAAATCCAAAACACTACCCTGCCATGACTCAAATATTACCTAAATTTGTTTAAATTTGAGACGTTTCACAACGTAAGATTCAAAAAACCACATAAACAACCTGAAGGGCGACCTAATTCTTTATGGCAACAAGATAATTCCTAAAGTGAATGGATCCTGTGGGCTGAACTCCTGATACTACCAGTTTTCTGCCGAAGAAAAGATAAATGAACATCCATTTCAAAGAGTACATTTGAAGTGCAGTAAAAGACAACACAAGCAAATATATATGAGGATAAAAGGGAGCAACAGTAGAAGATAGACTTTAGGGAATGATTAAGTTTTATAATTCCTCAAAAGCAGGGCTTTCATCATATGGGGACTAAGAGAATCATATAATACACTATAACATCGCAGTTTTGCTATGACTGTCAATCCAAGTAATTAGCATACAGGGGAACAGTCTATACACATTCACAAAATTTATTCCAGTAGAACAGTCGAAACCCCATTAGGCTATCACATTGATTGATAGTTTAAACCAAAATCTACAACCAAGAAAGGAAAAACAACAGACTTTGCGACTTAAACAAGCTGTGATTACTTTACAGACGCCGGAGAAGTCTCCGAAGCAGGTAAACTACTAGAACAACATCGAAAGGATGAATCGCTGATGAACGGCTAGAATGAAGAAGACTCGTGGGAGGTATTTTCGAAAACCTCGTGCCAGAACAGGACCTGCTTTGTTATAAAATAAATCAGAGAAGAGGTGGCACAGTATAAAAGCTTGTGAACAGGGAGTAAGTGAATTGTGGTACAACGACGAGATTAGAGAGAGCGGGTGCACAGTGAACGGGCGACGACAATCCCAATCCAGAACAAGAGAGGACCTGGAAATGGGAAAAGACCGCTCGACCCATCTCCATAACCTAACGGCCGTCTGCCTTTAAATTTTAGGATTTTAAAATTTAAAATTTAAAATTTAATGTTATATTTATAATTAAAATTTTAAAATTTTTAATTATATAATTTAAGATTTAAAATTTTTATATTTAAAATTTTAAATTTAATATTTAAGAATTTAAAATATTAAAAATTTTATATATAAGATATAGAATATAATATTTTAAATTTTAAATTTAATACAATATTATACTTAAAATTTTATATTTTAAAAGTTAATATTTTATAAATTTTGATTTTAAATAAATTAAATATATTAAGTAAATAATTATTTAATTAATCATGTATAATGAAAAAAGTTTTAAATATTTTTTAATAAAATTTTGATATAAGAAAATTTTATAATTAATTTATTTAATTTTTTAATCTTTAAATTGATGTGAATACAAATTAGAGATAAGGTATTTAAGGAAAGTCTAACTCTTTTTACTAGGATTATCGTCTGTTGATAATTTATTTAATTTTTAAAATTTTTTTAAAATATATAAAAATAATGTTAAATTACTTAAAATAAAATTATTTCATTTATAAAAATTAATGAATATAGTCAAATTAAAATAAAATATAATTTTTAATTAAAAATAAAATGTAACATCATTTAAAAAAATTTTAAAAGTATGACGCATAATTTACTTAATTTTAAAATTATATTATAAGATTTTATAAATCCGAAGGTTCGCATAATACTAAAATGTGAAAATAAATTTTCACTACATTTCTTATTGTGTTTGTCCATAGTCCTAGTGTGGCAGAGCTGGTCCGCCGAAGAACGTCTCAGACTGTATCTGGAAACAAATAGATGAAAGCCCGGGAGCCACTCTACTGTACGAGACTTCGTCGTTAGAAGGGAAATCTGTCCAAAATAGAGGAGAGGAAATCTGCAGCAGATTTGGCGTGAAATAGAAAGCAAGAATCTCATTCGGGAAAAACCATTCATGGGTACGGCAGTTTCTTTCCTATGTCTTTGCGTCTGACAAAACCCTAAAGTAGAGATGGAAGACGATAGAATTCTGGAGAGGGAGAGGTACCAGATCGAACAAATTCGCCAGCTCGATTTCGAGGAATTGCAGATCGAAGAAGTCGATGGCCTCCAGGACTCTTCTGACGATGACCAGGACCCTACGTAATTATCCTCCTCCTTCACCTTCAACTCTTTATCTTCGTTTCTAATTTGAATTTGCCGTCATTATCTTATAATCTCTGCTTTTGATCAACTGCTACGGCAATTGAGTAATTTGAATCGTGCTTTCTTGTTGTAACTTACTGATTGGCTTCTGTTCCTCTTGTTCGAATTACACCAGCCGTGGCTATGTCGGGGATTCTTCATCTGGAGGATTCACCTTCGAGACCTGTATAGCTTCTTTGCATACTTATCTTGGTGGTGAGTTCTACTTTCTTGGTTCTAGATGTTCTTTTGTTGGATATGTTGGTTTCCTACTAGATTGTTTTACTTTTGGTAACTTAGTATTACTTCTATGTCATAGAGGTTGAAGACACGCACCACAGGACTGCTTTCTTGGATGGTGGTGCGATTTTGAGCCTCCCGCTTTTCTATCTCCAAGGTATATAGATCGCCCTTTATGGGTTTTAGTATGGCGATTACACACACCTTTATCCTCCCGTCAATGGATAAGCAAGCGATAATTGGTCAGAATAGATACTATACATTAGGTCAATGCTCGCACATTCCTTAATTTTAATAAATTGTTGGATAATAGGGCCTCTTCATTTATAATTATTAAATTCATCGTTTCAATTGAGATCTTATGGTTGTCTATGTCATATTAGAGAGTTGCTTGTTACGGCATTTATTACTATCTCTTTACTTTCCCCCTTGACCTGCCATGTTTTTGGTTCTTTCCTTCCATCAATTATTGCACATATATTTGAAAAATGGTCCAGATAAGTTCCTTTGAAAAAATTGGTGATCTCACAGGATTTATCTTTCTTTGCTTCTCATTTTCTTTCTGTAATTGTTGACTTATGGGGAGAACTTAGACTAATTCATGCAATATTCAGGAGTTGTACTCTTTCCTGGTGCCACTCTTCCCTTGAGAGTTATTGAATCCAAATTTGTAGCTGCGGTTGATAGAGCTTTGGGCCAAGTTGATGTTCCTTACACTATTGGTGTGGTGGGTTATCACCTTTTGACAACTGCTCTTGTGATTTAGCCATGCTTGGGATTCCCTTTTAGTTTTTCTTATACAGCATGAATGTGTAATGGGTGTCCATTCTCCTTCCAGATTCGAGTTCACTGGGATACTGAAAATCGTAGGATAAAATTGGCAAGCATTGGAACAACTGCTGAGGTATTACCTCTCAGCTCATGTTTTATTTATAATGTTGTGCTCATTTATTTGCACCTCTCTATTTTTGCATCAAAATGTATACACATATCAAACTGCTAGATCATAGAGATCAATGTGTAGCACCCTCACTGCAACAGTGAGCGAGTCATATTATGTGCAAAATAACTCACTGCAACTCACCCACATGTGCACACACATATGACAAATGATTTTGATGCTACTCAGAATGTTTAGCATGGTGAGATCTGCAGAGATGAATTAATTTCCACTTATATTTTATTCCTTGGTTCAAAGCCTGAGGTTGGCAATGTAGCGGTGAGTAGTTCCCCAACCTTGCCTTACCCCAAATTATATATACTACGTGATCTGTACTATTCACTAGTTAGAGTTTGTTTGCGGTATTCGGATATGAATTGTTGTTCTTTTATAGAGCATGAAAACCTTGCAAAATGATGTCAAATGCCTATAAAGCAGTCCATCATTAATGTCTATTGGCTTTCAGTTTCATCTCTTGTTAAACTTGTATCTGCAGATTCGAAAATATCGGCGGCTAGAGGATGGTTCTCTTAATGTTGTTACTCGTGGGCAACAGCGATTTTGTTTAAAACGTTTTTGGACTGATGTGGAAGGAGTGGTTAGAATATTATTATGTCTTTTGCTTGTTTTTTAATCTACTTAGCCATTACCTAAGCTAGTAAAGGCTGATCTTCTTTTCTCTTCTTTTTTTTGGTGGGGGGTGGTGGTATTCTTGGGTTGGTTCTTAGTCTTGTGGAGAGATCCAAATTATAGAGGAAGACTTACCATTGAGAACACCAAGGGATGCTTTTGGCAATTTAGCACGATTAAGTAACCTTTCCCATAGCCATGCCATCTCAGATATGCTGCCTTCAAAGTACTATCGTGGTAAAGAGCATGGATCTAAAAATAGGGAGAATGATTCAGAAGAAAATTCAGATGATAGTCATGATAGCTTTGAGAACAGCCTTTCAGTAACAGAGAGGAGAATCCATGAATCTGTCATTTGCTCCAGTCATGAGAATGACATGATGGATGGATCAGCAAGCAGTGAGGGCGAGGATGATAAATTCATGTATGGCTCAGATCAGGAAATAAGATCTAGGCTAAATGACTCTGACTCTGTAAGATCATTGTTCTCTGACTGTGGAAAACAAGCTGAAAATATGGACTCAAGAATTGGGAATTGTTCAACTTCAGGAAAGCAGTCCTGCAAAGGAGAAGATCTTAATAGGTGTTTTAAAAATACAAATGCCCACCTATCACGGAGAATATCAAGAGCATTTTGGCCCCACTGGGTATATCGTATGTTTGACTCCTATTGCCTTGCTGAAAGGGCAGCAGGTAGTTTTACTTTACTTCTTTTATAACTCTTTACCAGACATGTATTGCATATGATAATTTTTTTACAGAATATAGATGCCACTACTGTCGGTTGAAATAAGCTCAACTTATTATTTGTACCTGCTGGGCAATCATGATATTTCAATATAATGGATCTCATTGAAGCGCTATTGTGATGAATTTATTCCTGATTCCCACATCCATGCACATCTTAGAATTTCCTGAAGCAGATTTGCACTTTTCCTAAACTGTATTTGTAATACTAAAAAATATCTAAGAATTTTCTTTGAGGTTCAGTATGGTGGAAATCAATCTATGCATTTGTCCATATATTAAATTGTATTTGGATGATGTTTTGTTTTCAGATTGACTGAAATTTAGGTAATGTGTTTTCTCATATATGCCACAAATCGATTGCAAGTTTCAGTATTAGTTCATTTTGAATTTTTAGGGATTTTGCTGATCAGAGGCCCTTGACAATGTTATTTATTGTTCTGGTAACAGCTTGCCCGAGGCCCTCACAATACTGTTGCACAGTTTTCTGATTCAGGTTGTAAAGTGGAGGAGTTCAGTTTTATTTGAATTGTAAAACTGGAGAATTCACTAATTATTTTACATATGACTAACTACCTACTGCCCATTATTGTGCTTCAAAGTTCAACCATTTGTTATCAATCTGATTGTTGATTCTAAACTATATTAACATGAAGAAGAATAGGTGTATTTTTTATGTTGGATTTTTAGTAATTTTGTTCTCTATTAGCCTTAAATAGTATATAAACTTTACATTGGTATATATAAATGCATGTAATGGAGTTTGAGAATGATCATGAAATGCAACTATGATATCCTTCAGTATGGCAGCATATGATCTCATATATGATGATCCTGCCACAGAGAGTGAGATATATTTAGTTCAAATCATTGGAATTATCTTTCTTGTTTTTAGCTGAGAAACCAGCTTTGTATAAAGAATTTTAGATTAAATAAAACAGAATAGATTGATATCTGAATGTTGGATTTTTTATTATTTTATTCACAAAAATAAAATTAATGTTTGTGTCCATAATCTGTAGGTATGTGGAAGCAGATAGTTGGGGCACAAAGTGTGGATGGTCTTGTGAAGAAGCCTGATGTCTTGTCATTTTATATCGCCAGTAAAATACCTGTGTCTGAATCTACAAGGCAGGAGCTTTTGGAGATTGATGGCATCTCATATAGATTGCGCAGGGAAATTGAAATACTAGAGAGTATTAATCTTATTCGATGTAAAAACTGCCAGGTAATCCTTGTCTCACCAAAGCCCCTCATTTGGCTGGGCATGTCTTTTTACCGTGGACACAATATTGCTTGTTATATTCAAGATATGTAATGAAGATTTTTCTGCTTTGAATTATTTTTCAACTTGAACTCAATAGCAGAGAGTAATGTTTCTTTCCTTTTTTTCCTTTTACAATTTATATTTGCAGACTATAATTGCTAGGCGAAGTGATATGTTGGTGATGTCTAGTGAGGGTCCTCTTGGTGCTTATGTGAATCCAGTTGGTTATGTCCATGAGATAATGACTCTCTACAAAGCAAATGGCTTAGTGCTGATTGGGCGACCAGCTACAGAATACAGTTGGTTTCCTGGGTAAGTGCTGATTCATGCTCCTTTTTTGTGGATGATAAGAACAAAAGAATGTTTTTTTAGGAAAAATGAGAGGTCCTAACTCTCTGGAAAGTTTCCTTACCATAACTTCTTGTGATCTTGATCAAAAGGAGGTTTGTGTAGTATTTGTTTTAAAAGAAATGCCAAAGTCTTTCTGTATATACCTTTACCCGTTCAACTTATTAGGGACAGGCTTGTTCCTTAGTGTCTGTGGCTGGCAGCATTTTCATTTTCCCTTTTAGAGCAATGGTGTATTTGCTCCTTTTTGTTACCTTACTTTTCAGTGATTATATATTCAAAGTATATGAATATTCATATACATGGTAACTTGTAGCTTCTTAGTAGTGTAATTGTTCACATAGTTGGCTGTGTAATAATTTGCAAATGACCCTTTTCGGTTGTGGCAGTTCTTCCCTTAAGTCTTAGTTCCAGAGTTAATTTCATGTCAACCACACTACTAATCATGACCCAGGGACAGAAATGGGAGAAGATAATGTAAAAAAATGAATGCGAAAGCAATAATGTGTGCCTCTTTGCAGCTCAAGAATTAGTAGGCAGATAGGGTTTTATGAGATTGACATAGTATTAGTAGGGGAAACAAGAGAGGAGGTTAATTGTAAATTGGAAATATAGAGAGAAGCCTTGGAATCAAAGAGTCCTTTTTGTGATCGCAAAATATCTACCAAGTTTAAAGGAAAGTTTTATCGAACGGCCATTAGATCAGCTATACTCTATGGGAGTGAGTGCTGGGCTCTAAAAGGTCAACAGGAGCAAAAAATGGGAGTGACAGAGATGAGAATGTTGAGATGGATGAATGGACATACAAGAAAAGACAAAATTTGAAATGATTGTATTCGGGAGAGAGCTGGGGTGGCGCCTATTGAGGAAAAAATGATAGAAACTCAGTTACGGTGGTTTGGACATGTACAAAGAAGACTGCGAGAGGCACCAGTGAGAAAGGTTGATCAAATGATGTTTAGTCCTATGAAGAGGTGTAAAGGAAGACCAAAAAGGACACTTAGAGAGGTGGTTAAAAGAGACCTTTGGTTAAATGGTATATCCGAAAAGTTGGTTTCGGATAGAAGTTTATGGTGTCGTTTGATCCATGTAGCCGACCCCACCTAGTGGGAAAAGGCTCGGTTTGTTGTTGTTGTTGTATAGGGTTTTATGAGATATGATGATAATTTGACTAATAATTTAATATCTTCTTTCTTGAGGCCTTGGTACTTGCACGTAAATAAGATCATTTAGTGGAAATTACTTTGAAAAATTAAGCATGTATGGTTAGAGGTTGAGAGCTTGCAGAAGGGTTAGCTTCATTTTTAGATCATGAGTTTGAAGAATTATAATGATAGCAAGAGTAACAAAACTCATTAGAGGAAATGGCACTCAGGATATCCATAGAAAATTTGAATGTTCTGTTCTGAATGTGAAGGATGTAAATGCGAGTATCTAGTTCTCAAACTGTGGGTATGACCTCTCCTTGCTTGTCCGTCTTGTTGGGGTGTATTCTTCATGGTCATTTTATCTGTCATTGAAGTTTCCTGCATTCTACTTGAGCTATCAGATAATTAGTAAGGAAGATTGTTATGGTGAATATAGTTAATGTCATAAATGCTGTTTTTATATGACAGTAGTAGTACTAAAGTCTCACCCAACAACTTTTCTTGGTGTTGTTTCTTCAGGAGAAGCTAATATATATGCCATTATGCTACTTTTGACAGGTATGCATGGACAATAACCAATTGTGCCACATGTAAAATTCAAATGGGGTGGCTTTTTACAGCAACGAACAGAAAACTGAAACCCAGATCATTTTGGGGCATACGGAGTTGTCAAGTTGCCGAAGAAATGCGCTAAATCATTGAACAATGGTGATGTAGAGACCACTTATGTGAGTTTAATCTGTGTTATTCGCCAATCTCCAGAATATACAGATGCCTATGTGCATTTAGCATGCTATATGTATATAAAGCTTTCGTTTTAGCACCTTGGAAGAAATAAAATGAACGATGATACTCTCACGCTATTAATCAACACCCTTTTCACACTTTTCTTCTCTCAACCATTGGATAACAACTGGATCCCATACTTGTCACAATCTGAACTGTTCAAGTTGTTCACATACTAAGTGAGAGTGAAACATTACTCATAGTGAATGATCTATTGCCCCAAATAGAAAATTAGTTTGTTGATTATGCTGTTCAAATAGTTGTATCATTAGGGGTAATGTTTCTTTCATACTTAATGTGAGGTTTGAGTAATCTAAACAGCTCAAATTGTAGGAAGTGTGGGGTTCAATTGTTATTTAATGGTTGAAAAATTACAGTGTAAGAAGTTCGTGAATTAAGAGCATTATTCTGGTGGTAGTGTGTATTGTTTCACCAATTCCTTCTTCTTGGTTGTATGCATAGCGTACTACTAGGAGCATGGGATTTCCATGAATAAATGTTGTGAAACAGTATTTATGGTCTTATCCGATATCAAAAGTTTACTGGTTTTGCCATTTTTACTAATAAAATTTTATTAAATACTCACCTAAAAGATTATATACTTGTGGTCATACCTAGATATCAATGGCAATTTGAGCATATGAACTAGCAAGTGCAACATTTTCCTGTGCAACGAGCATATTCCACGTTATTTCTGCTGAGTTGTGCCCCACGCTTCCCCAAGGTACTGCTTTCATCTCCTGGTGGTCCCCAACATAGAAAATTATAAATTCACGTAATCAGCCTATCATTCTCTCTTCTTCTCCTCTCCTATTTCTCTTTGGCAACAGTTTTTCAATGCTTCAACTTTGTTAATAACTAATTAGGTGTTGTATATGATAGAATTTTAACATTGATATTAACAATCAAAGTTATAGTGTTACTTATTACCTAGGTTTCACATGGAAACCACTAGGTAGGGTTGTTGTTAAACTTATAATCTTCTTGTTAGATTTATCACTTATGATTTTATTGAATATTAAACTTATGTTATAATTTATGATTTGAAATATAGATAATTATATGTAGTTTAAATTAGCATATATAATTTTTTTAAAAAAATTTGGTCAAATAACCCATCACCCAATCTACTAATTGTCAGTTTGGGTTTGAAAATCTTTTTTCTTAAACTTGAACTAAACCAAGTTAAGGGTTGGTCGAATTGGGTCTTAATGGTCCCAAACCTAACTCAATCCGATCTGCGAACGTCCTGTCAAAAAGCAGAAAAAAGTATTTAAAAAGCTATTGGGAAAACTCTTTTCCCAAAATTTTTTTTAAAAAAAGAGCAATTTTTTTTTAATCTTTTATAGTCCTCTAATTCTCAAAATATCACGAAAATTTTATTAAAAATTAAATTATTATATTTATTAAATTTTATAAATTAAATTATAAAATTTAATCAATCTAATACTTATAATTTACTTTTGTAATATATATATATATATATATATATATATATATATATATACTGCTTCAATTTTAATTTATTTACAAGTATGATCCTTTAATTGTAAAGTTCATAAATATATTTTTTTAATTACTAAAATAATATAAATTATGAAATTATTAATATATATTGTATCTTTTTATTAATTATTTAAATAGACTTAATTAAAAAACTGGCGCGTAAAGAAAAAAAATAGAATAAAGTTGAAGGGTCATATGAAGCATGGTTACTCCATGCGTAAACATACATTCAATTTTTTGTAATATTTTTGTTATAATCTCTTGAAGTTTCCAATTTGATAATTTTTTTTTTGTGCTTCATTTATTTTGATTTTATTTTATTTTTTTTAATGTTAGATCTATGATACATTAATGTAAAATTTTGTGTAAAAAATAACTAGATAACTTTATATTTATTACATTTGATTATTATTTTATTATTTAATTAGGTAAATATGTTACTTTTATTAGTTTGATACAGTTTAATATTAACAATAATCCTTAAAATGTTAGTATATTAAGATTTTAATTTGAAGTAATAATATTTTGTAACTCTTTATTTGATATTTTATTTGATTTATGTAAAATTTTTATTTTATTTTATTTATCTAATTGATTCTATTTAATGAAATAAAATTTTATTTATTATTATTATTAAATTGATTTAAATAATTAATAAAAATATATTAAATATATTAATAATTATGTAAAAGTTATTTGATTATTAATATTTAACGATAAATATATATAAAAAAGTATACTTATATTATTTTAATAACATATTTATTAATTTTTATAATTAAAAAATATATTTATAAATGATATAAAATTTTAAAAAAATATATAAATAATTTTTCTCTTTTAAAAATTTAGTGAAATTGTTGAAATCCCTGCTTCCTTTCCCGTATCTTTCCGGGACATTTCAAAGGAAGCCAACGAATAAGGAAGTATAATACTTTGTCTCACACGGGAAATGTAATTTAATGCATTTGGACAGTATCTTGACATCAAGGTATAAATTCTAAATAATACATTCACTGCCTTGTAGTAGTACTTTTCAAATTATAAAACATAACTGCTAGTGCTAGTGATGAGAACCCTAGAAAATTTACATATGAAATCATGTAGCATCATATGGAAATTGCAGCTAATCGATTTGTAGAATATGTGGCTTGATGGAAAAGACGAAAACAAGTCATCTCTCTTCCAAGTTTCGTATTATATGTTTAGATCAACAATTTTCTGTTAACTGTTATAATCAATATTTATTTACCTATTTTAAAGAAAATAAATAACATTTATCCTAACCACTTCAAAATATCACAACAGCGAATACCAATTCTCGAAGAAGAATGTCCTGGTTTGCAAGTTATAGAAGTTACAGGTGATCGCCAGAGCTTTTATCTGTTATTTCGTCTCCTCTGTTTCTGTCATGGGGAAGGAAAAATGAACGGGACTCTGTTTGTATTCGTCAAACTTCAGCGCATTTCTGATTATTTGGCTTATAAGAAGGTGGTAACTCTTAGTTTTCTCCAGGAGTTATGTTCCACTACGAATAGCCTCGTATATATTCGAATCATTCCCCCTCTCTTCTCTTCCAAAATAAAAGCACAAGGTATCGTGAAATTCATATTTTATTCCGCATAAAAATCTGTTACAAGTTTATATCATTAGTGCAGTGGAAAATTCAATACTTGTCAAATTTTCAAGGTTCAACCCAGGAAGAGGTTGAAGTATTTAAGTTCTGATAATAATGCCTTGTCCCACACTCTAAATGAAAGATAAATCAGTTCTTTAAAGGATGCTCATAGATACCGCAGACTACAAAATTCAAAAATCTTAACGGTAGCTTCGGTACACTGGACTGTACATACAGCTCTCTGCATATTTGACCAGATCCTTAGGTCGAGGTAGATGAGAAGCCAGACCTATCCACCAAACAAAAAGATGAAAAAAATTTTCTAAAAAATTATTATAAGCCAGCGTTGTTTGAACTGAACACTTCAGAATAAAGCTCACCGAGTTCATATGCTTTAGCTGCCACCTTAGCAGAAACGTGGGCTGATATCTTCCTGATATTTGAAAATGGCGGGTAAATCAGTCCATTGTTGAAGTTTTCCTCTGTTACTTGTTCAGCCAAAGCTTCAGCTGTTTCAAAACATATATAAGTTAGTCCATAGACTTAACCCTTTTTCCATACTACATTTACAGAGAACACCAAAAAAACCAGAATACAAGAGTGAAAAAGAGCAGGAGCAGGAGGCCATGCTGCTTTTTCTGCATTAGTTATATTCTACATGTCATTTCTACGGGACATCTTGTCATAATTACAATTACTCTAGCGGGGTTCCCTCAAACTTTTCAAGCTCACTGTTTAAAGGAACTTCTGTGATGATGAGGAGCATATCTTCTCGTGGGGCTTTCACCTAATTGGTATTAACTATTAAAGATTTTAATCAAATCGATCTTTAAACATAAAGCTTATTGGCTTCATCTTTGATGTGGTTAGAATTTTTTAGCCTTGTAACTCATGAGTTTCCGTTCTCCTAACAGTCCCTGTGCACAACATCAATGGCAATCTTTCATGAAGATATGCATGTGCATTAATGTGCTAATCCCTATAATTTTCATCTACTTACAGGCTGCCAAGAGCATCTCATCGCGCACACGGATTGCACCAGAGATGATCAAACCCAAACCAAAACCAGGAAAGATGTAAGCATTGTTGGCCTGCATGACATCATATGAAGGAGTAAGCCACTTAGGAAAGGTATGCATGTTAAATAACAGTATAGCATATACTAGTTGGCAAGTATTGCATAAAACCTGTCCAGGCACAAAAACTTTTCCTTCATATTCAACAGGATTAAATGGGCTTCCACTAGCAAAAATTGCTCGACCCTGCAAATTGAAGAGGAATAGTAAGGTCGATACAAGTTTTGCTTGCTTATCAGCTTCGTTTAACCCACAAAATGATGTTTCATGGGATAGTGTATAGCAAATAGGATATGATGAACATTTACCTCACTCCATGTATAAGCTTCTTCGGCTGTGCACTCAGATTGTGAAGTTGGGTTGGAGAGAGCAAGAATGAGTGGTTTCTACATGCCAATAATTATCATATAAATAACGGAATCTTCTCATTAGGATAATGAATTAATTTAATTAGAGAAAGCATGAAAGTACCTCATTAAAGGATGCCATGGCTGCAACCACCTCCTTTGTAAATGTCTTCCCTACTCCAGATGATCCTATCAAAACTGTTGGCTTGATTGCCTGAAGGGATTAGTTGTAAGACATAGTGTTGAAAATTGATGGTATTGAAATAAAGCAAAATCTAAGAGTTTCATCACCTTGACAGCATGTAGAAGTTCTTTTACAGGTTCATGCTCATGAGCCCAAGGTTTTTTGAAGTGCTGAAGTGATTCCAGACGAGAGCTAACAATCAATCCCTGGAGCAAAACTGGCTTGTTATGGCAGGTGTCAGGAAAAGGAAATTCACAAGCAAGAAAGATCATGTTCTTCTCTGTTCAGCAGGAACCTCAGATCAGTTCTTCATTACCTTTGAATCCACAAGCCAAATCTTCTTGCGGGTCTCTTCCAATGGCGCTTGGGTCTGGACAAGAATATCAATTTTAAAATAGATTTCATGAACACTTAGATGAAGGAAATAAATATTATGTTATTATTACCTGCTTTGATATCTCAAGAGCTATCAGCTCTGCAATACCAGTTCCAGCCTTCAACAACCAAAAGATAAAAGTGAGAAGCCTATCAAGTTACATATGTGCAAGAGACAAGGTTTTTTTTTTTTCTTTCAGACAATCTAGACATCGTGACAAAACAAATAGAGCTCTGAAGGCAAAAGCTTATTAGGCTAACCTCTCCAGCACCTAGGAATAAGTAGGTGTGGTCAGCTAAGGTTCCCCCAACTAATTTCAGGGAGGCAAGCAAGCCTGCCAAAACTACGGATGCTGTACCCTGAACCAACCCAAAGATCAGAATCCGTAAGTGATAAATTTGAAAATAGAATTTGCATAGACTCAAGCTTTCTGACAAGCTACCTGTATATCATCATTAAAAACAAGATGAGAAGAGCTGTATTTTGTCAGCAGATCGAACGCATTATGATTTGCAAAATCTTCGAACTGAAAAAAAAAATGAGAATTGAGGAAAAAAAAAAAAGAAGACAAAAACTCTAGTGATTAGCATGTTGGAACCAAAAGCAAAACCTGTATTAGGATTTTCTCTCCATAGTTCTGCTTAACTGCACGCATAAACTCATCAAGAAGCTCCTCATATTCCTAAACCACAATAAAGACATATATGTCATTTAAACAGTAGACAAAATTCATACTCCATCACGGCATTAAAAAAATGACTTCTTTTGCACGTGCATGTCTGTCATTGAGTGAGGTGATGAGACCTGCCCAGTTGCCCGCTTCTGTCTCAGCCCAATGTAAAACTCATCGTTCAGCAACTTCTCATTATTTGTGCCAACATCAATGGTTATAGGCAAGCACTGAAACCATGGATGCAGATTGCAATTTTTCAATAGAAAAGCTATGAACAAAGGAAAGGGAAAATGGTGAAAGCATATAGTCCTTACTGCTGAAGGGCGAACGCCTCCCAGGGCTGTATAGAGAGAAAGTTTGCCAACAGGAATCCCCATTCCCTGACAGAAAATTTGAAACCATTATGTCAGAAAGTTGACTGTGAGTGTAATGCATAGATACATACCAAAGCTAGCTATAGTTACCTGGCAACCAAGATCTCCAAGTCCCAATATACGCTCACCGTCAGTCACCACAATAACTTGAATAGATTTTTCTGGCCAGTTTTTCAGTACTTCGAGGATCTTGCCCCTGAAAAACTCAATCGTTCAGTATTTTCTCAGATGCTAAGTGAATAGCACAAAGAGGAGGTTCCACTGAAAAGCATACTTCTCCTTCAAACTAATATAGAGACCCTGAGTACGCCTAAAAATACTTCCATATTTCTGGCAGGCTTCTCCAACCGTTGGAGTGTAAACGACAGGAAGCAGTTCCTCAACATTTTCAATTAAAAGCTTGTAAAACAGCCTTTCGTTCCTCTCCTGTCAATAGGTAACACTGTGAGAAATGCTTCAATAGGTTCTGATTATACATCCGTTGCTAAAATTTAATTAAAATCAGCACCAACCAAGTATGAAGTGTTGAATGATCGAACAGTGGCCAATGTTTTAATTATTCAGATAAAAATGCACTGAATGGGAAAGAGTACAGGACAAGAAGTACCTGAAGATCCATCATGGCTATGTATCTATGCAGAGGAACATCATACTGGCGAAGATTGTGCATCAACCTCTTTTCCTGTATTCCAGAATAATAACGAGTGTAATCAGCCAGAAAGAAAACATATAATTATAGTTTTAATTTGTAAAGGATCATGCCCAAAACATCTAAGGTACTATTTCAACATGATGCATTTCCATCTAAGTAACCTGAAGCTCCTGAGTGAAGACCGCTGGCGGTAAAAGACCACGCAAGTAATGAACATCTCTCTCGTTCTCAGTGAAGGCAAGTCCTTTATTGTAGCGTGGATCTCGCAGCAAAGTGCAGCCACTGCAATATGAAATAGTTCTTTTAGCACTCAAACTCAAAAATTATACGGACGCGAATGCCATTGGAGAAAGTAGTGCTTAAGAATGTTTAACCTCCCTGCTCGTCAAAATTCCAGAAAAAATTTGAAGGAATAGTAGAGATTTTAAACAACTTAACTGATGTAAAATAACAAATAGAAATTGCTTCAGATCATTAAAACAGAAAAATAAAGACATGAAATCTCTGTTAAATCATTGGGATTGAATGACAACGCTGATAATCAATAGACATCCAGATATAACGCATTATTCCTTGTCGATCTACCAAGACCAATGCCGCGAGTCACAATGAACCTGAGAATGACATAAAACGAGCCAAAGGGAGGAAGACTGAAGCGAATTTGGATTTTGCCCATAAAAAGTAGGGTGATCAGAAAACAATTGTGATCAAAACTTTAAAGCCCACAAAGAACCAAATTAGAGAGAGCACAGACCCAAAAAGAATTAGTTATAATAAATAGACAAGAACACAAAAGTTTCTCTGTCTTCATTTACATTTCATCCACTTTAGCTCAAAGAATTAAAAAATTTATTTTCATGCCTTATTGCTATTGCTTCCTGCCTCACCTGGCCACTGAGAACGTCCAGGGAGTGATAAGCTGGTCCTCCGTGGCACTATCCTCGCCGTACAGGTCCCTAACACCCCCGCCGTAACCATTCATACAATCCAAGCCATTCTCTGAAACGTTGCGGTTTGCCATCTTCTTCTATGTGCTCGAAATCGTAGCAAATAGCTGTGTCCCCTTCTCTGCTACCCAAGACCAGTCTCTGCAAGGAACCAAACTAGACAATGAGATTGCTATGCTACGAATTACAAGACATTAACAACTAACCTAACCCACCCCAGATGTTCAAATCCTTCTGAAAGAAGAAAAAGAGAGAATTTTCACCTTTTGACAACCTTGCGCTGGACAAAAGCTGGCAGAAAGTTGGAAAACGAAAAGGAAGGTTGATTTGCCGGAAGCTAAAATCAAAACCTTTTATATATGCCGTCAAGAGATCGCCAATGCCAGGGAACCTTCTCTGCTACGTTCTGAAGTGCAAGAGGAAGAACGTGGACTAACACGTGTAACATTGGACAAATCAAAGGAAAAGCAGACTTTTTTTTAATTCACTCTTTTTTATTTTAATGTGCGGAGTGAGAGAGACAATTTCTAAAGCTATGGTTGGATCTTCAAAAAGAAGCATGAATTATGGTTTGAACAGAATTGTGTCAGTTGGAGGAACGTTGAAGATCTGCATATTCTCCGCGTTTTGTAAAAGTCAATCTTGCACTGCTAATTGCCCATAGGTAATTTTCTCTTGCGCTGAAGGGTAGAGCCAAAAAGCGCATCCAGAGTGTGAACCCAAGGCCAGATTTGGCAAAGTTTCGATTTTTATTTCTTTCCAACTTTACTCCATCATTGCAACAAACAATTTTAACAGTATTTCCCTACTATTGTATGAATACGGCACTAGCTGAAACGCACAACATTTTCTTTTGAAATGTAAGTACAAGACTTAAAATGATAAAGAACTCGTAACCTCTTTGTTCTGTAAAGAAAGAGTTTACGCGTAGGGGATGGTATCAAGGTTAGGTGTGTATAGTCCTCCCCAAGTTCTTGCCTCCTAAGATATTGCTGGAAGAGAGATTAGAATCTAAATTTTATAAACAAGCAAAATACTTACAATCTTACCAACTTACTAATAAAATACAAGGTTTCAGCAAGATAGACATCTCAACAGCTCATTTGCCACTAAACTAATTCTAGAAGCATACAGCCAGCATACAAAAAATTGCAACATGTTTGAGTTATTGTATATTCCCCAAAAGTTGACCATTACAAAAAATCACATAGAAATCTGCCGTGACTATTAGAACTTGTTTTTCAATGGTCTCACAAGGATTTATGCATTAAATATCTGAACATTTGAAACTTTATACAAGTCCAAAAGAGAAGCTTGAGCTGTCAGCATTATCACGACATGACTCTGGTCAAACAGGGAGGTTGCGCTCTGACATACAACGAAGAATTATAAAAGCAAGTTCATCCCTTTCAGTTTTTACATATTGGAGTTCAACTTCGGTTGGCAACTAAAGAACCAGCTGAATTGATCGGACCCGGAAGCACTTTTGACATCTATATCCTATGACTCTTTCCCGGCTTTTGGTTCTATTAACATTTTTTAATTAAATTATTATAAATTTAAAATAAATTTATTAAATATGTTTAGTCATTGGCCCAAGTCAAACATCAAGGGCCCATGATAGGCCCTCCAGATATTATATTAATGGGCTTACTGACATTCTCCCTAAAGGCCATTCCCAGACACAGTCACCGGCCCGAGCCAGGCTTTACCGAGAGAATTGTTGCTCCTGCAGCACGTGTAGCGGAGGCCCTTCCCTTAGGGAAAGCCCCCTTTTTTTCCCCTTTTTTTTGGGGAACTAAGGGAAGCTCATTTCATAGCCCACAATTTGAAACTTCAAACAGTTCCACTGGGATCAGATTGTTTAGAACTTATTGAGGCTTGCAGAGGTGACGCTGTGGATTGGCCATTGTTGATGATATCCAATATTCTTAAGGTTAGAATAGCCAAAAACACTTTCTTTATTCAGAAAGATATTTTTAAGACTCATAATTTAACTCACATATTATTGTAGCGAGATATTAGTTGTATATTAAAAAAAAATGTTACCTAAAAAAAAATAACATTAAAATAAAACATCGAATATTATGGGCCACGAAATATTTTTCAAGATCCATTAATTTTTTTTTTCAATTTGATTGGTGATGCAATAATATTAACTTAAATTGCTATATTGTTTAGAACATATTTTGTTAATTAACGCAAATTTTGAGATGTTTCACAGTAATTTAATTAAATCTATCGTCTATTGTCTTACTTTTTTTTTTTTTAATAAATTTTACAGCAACTATAGGAAGTGGGGTTCGTGTATGCACAGGTGCTATCTATGTAAGGCAGAGTCCTACTTCCCTAATTTTTGTTTACTATTTAAGTATCATTTATAGCAAATTATGATAGAGCTCATCATTTGGTAATGAATTAAGAGTCATTTGAAGTGGTTAGATATGTTGTAACTGGTTTGAAAAGTTGTTCGTAAAATCTGTTTTTGTGGAAAAATGTAAGAAGGAAAAAGCTAAACCTATTAAATTAGATTTATAAAATTTAATATGATGTGTTAGATATGTTGTAAAAGAGTTCATTTTTCTATTAAAAAAAATTATTAGCTCTTCCGTGAATCTTACTCAAGGTCTCCTAAATTAATTTACCAAAAAAACTCCACATAAAAGCTAGAGGCGCACTTATAAAGCTGTGAGGCCTGCAATGAGCAAGTAGGGTCGGGAAGTACTAATGATGATACAAAAATTTAAAAAAAAACAAAAAGAGTCCATAAAAGATGCACTTGATTACACCAATAATGCAGCCGTTTTATTGATCTAATTGACTGTAGTATGCCTTTATGCTTTAAGCCAAATGCCCAAAGCAAATGCAACTGCAAGTCTTCAAACTTCCCCACCTTCTCCCCCTTCTAATAACCACTCATGCATCATATTGCAGCGCTTCCTACAATGGACTCCAGTTGCACTGCTGCAATCTAATCAATTTGAGCAAGGGCTACATGAATCAACTATCCTAAAATTTTACGTAAAAACTGAACTTAATTGTTTAAAATAAGTATTAAAGATTAAATTTTTTGACTATTTATTTAATATTCCAAAAACTTAAACTCAGATTGTATAACTCCAACACTGACTATGCCCTGGACTGTCAAGGCTCTCAGGCCCGCGTTCCAGTTCATTGCTGATCATCTGTAGCTGGCGCAAAGACCAGTGTATATACATACAACTTATCTATACACCTTGTTCTTTTGAAAATGAGGGCTATCCGATTCTAGGGATATGATATGATACAAGTCTCAATGAAGACTTAACTTACAAAACGCTTAGGGGAATTGCTCACAGACGATTCAAATGGGACAGTCGAGCCTTACAAATGAGAAGCTAGCTAAATTGAGGCTATTTGGCACTATACACCTTGTTTTTTAAACATATACATAATAATAATTCGTAAGTACACTTGAAAAACTGTAACTAAGGCGGGATTTGAAACCATTCATTCATAACCTGACATCAACTTGAAGAATAAGAACTGATTTGAAGACACGAAAGTTAGCACTAGTTCTTATTTGAGTCGTTCCCTTTCTAGCAAGCACCTACACCTTCAGGATCATGGTCATGAGGCCAATTATCTCCCGCCACATGGACACACGAGCACATCTCAGCAATAGTGATCCAACCATTTCTGCAACCTCAGCTCCCTGTAAAACTTCTCAATAAACGCTTCCGCCGCCTCGTCCACCTGGTATTCCTGCTCCTGCTCTGCATCGCTTAACATGGAGGTAGACTCTGTTATCTTTACTCGCCTCCCCGCCGGGCAATGCTCCACACCGGGTGCCACCAACGCGTCATTACCACGACAAAGTCCTACAATCCTACGACCGGGTGATTCACGAGAGGAGCAGAGCGCGTGGCTATGTTGGCGACGGATATGCATAGAGGAAGGAGAGAACCTGCGCTTGCGGACGTGGGAGAGAGCGTGAGAAGCCCGAGGTGGGCTGCCGCTGCAGCTGAACTGGTACTCCAGAGGCATAGGGGAGACGTAGGACATGTGCACATCACGTGAGCGGCAGGTCAATGCTTCGTGGTGGCGAACCATAACGTTGTTCAGCGCCTTTCCTAGGTTCTTGCCTCGTTTCATCATCAGCTGCACATCATGCATGACCTTGCTTTTCGACACACCATTTTGTATGACGATCCCAATTAAACGCCCCGTCTCGCAAACATTCTCCACCACCACAGGCGCCCGGCCAGGGTCCATGCACGTAATATCTGCCACATTATCTGGGAGGGGAAATAGCCTGTCTGCGTGTGCTTTCATGTCTGTTAATCCGTGGAAGAAGAAGAATAGTAAAAGGAAGTAGAGTGGTCCAACGAAGAGGCAATGAAATTTGTGAAGAGGGTTGGTTTTGGGGTGCAATAGCAACTTAAAGGACAGGAGAAGGTAGGAGTAGGAGAAGGCCAGAGAAGGACATAAATGTAGTTGTAATTGATATTGAACTCTAATCATGGCACTTTTATTGAGCATGCCCTTCCTTTTCCTTCCTTTCTTTCTTTTTTATTAATGGATGGTCTTTTGTTATAATAATGATACACATACCCAATGTTCCATGCCCTTTAATTTTTCTTTGGCATACTTTTTCTTTGCTCATATAAATGTCATTGAACAAGTCCCTATATTGGAGTTGAAGTTTTCAAATGGGCATCAAATAGAATTGCCTCAAAGCTGAACTTGATTCTAGTGTTAGATATAGCAATTGATGAGCAGAACATATATAATACCAACCAAAACAGGTGGCTGCTTTGTCACCTCTGACTCTTGAGGACCCATGGCGTGTATAATGTGTTCATATATAAATGCTGAAGCGAGGGTGAACAGATGTGTACTAAGAAAAAGCACTAGGAATCACTCATAGGTAGAAAAATTGTTCCCATAAAATGAGGTTAAATAAAACTTTATAAAAATTAGTGTCAGATATGTAATTAATTAAGTTTTATAGTTTTAATTATAAAATTGTGAAATTTAATAAATTTAATTATTTAAATTATTTTAAATGAAATTTTTGTAAAATTTAATTTCAAAAATTGATGAACTGATCTTTGCTCATAGATTACGCAATTGATTATATATAAAATTAGCAATACAGTACTGTAGGGTACTCCAAATGACAACTTTAGTTAGGTGTAAGCTACTTTAGTCCTGCCTTATCCATATTTAATTATTTATATATTTTCCAACTTACATTATTAAAATATATTCCCAATATATTTATCAAGCACTTTGCTTATTTTATTTAATCATGGCCTACGATCATGATGATAGCTAGCATTAGCACCAAGAATCCTATGTACCTTTAATTCAGTCGGTGATTGAATAATCAATACGAACATCCAAGTGTATATATTAAGTAATTATGAATTTAATTGCTTACAGTGAAAAGTGTTTTCTTTGTACTCATCGAAACTAGACATACTCAAGATTTTGTTCATTTGATTGGATTCAACAATTTTTTTTTTCTTTTTAACGAGGGGACATTGAAATATTCCATCATCCACTTTGTATGTCACTGATCAAACGTGACAGTTGTTTGTATTTGCTCATCTTATACGCCTCTGCATGTTTGTGGTTTAAATTTTTTGACCTTTTTAATTTTAGTGATTTTTTTATCAATCTTTTTAATTTATTATTAAATTTAATTTATAAATTTAATTAATTTTTAACTGTCTTGTATTTTTATATCTCTTTTATGCTTTTTACTCTAATTTTTATATAAAAAATCAAGTGAACCCAATCCTAACAAAGCCTGGTCTCGGAACTTGTAGCTGTATAGTAAGGTCAATGTTTTTAATGAAGGTAGAATAATACATTAAGGCATGAAGGGTGAAGTGTTTGTTTTTTTTTTTTAAACCCAGGGCGAAGGATGAAGAGTTATTGATTTCTTTGGCGATGGATGGCCCCGTACTGATGGTGTTATTTGTTGCCACTTGAAGAGGTAAGAGGGTAAGACAAGACTGGACAAGACAATGATGGCATGCATATTAGGTTACTTTCAGTTAGATGGGGAGGACATACCATTCATGATGTCCTCCAACCGATGATTTCAGTTATTGACTGCCAATTATTACGCTGTGGCCATATTGCATCAACTTCAATTCAGACAAAAAGTCTGAACAAACAAATTAATACAAGGAACACACTTGAGTATTACATGTCACATCAGGAATTAAAACTTTGGTGATTGATCCCAACCATATCTGATCTACTCTAGAAAGTAGAAACAAGAAAAGACCGACGGGGAAAACAGAAAAATTTTTAAAAAAATGAAACAAAAAGTTATGACAATGATTTAATTAGCTCCTAATTATTGACGAACCAAAACTCAAAACACAAATAATGCAGATGGGTAATTTTATCATTCATTCTATTTTTATACACTACATTTTATTAAATTTTATTTAAATTTAAATTATTACATTTATTAAATAAATGGCGAGACTAACATAATTTATAAAATTTTAATAATATCATATTTAATGAAATTACATTTATTTGTGACATAAATATAAGTTACTTAAATCTTATCCTCCCCAAAAGGAAACTAAAGACGAGTCAAGGTTAAATTTAAATTAAATAACTTAAGTTAACATGTAATAAATACCTAAGTAAATTAAATATATAAAGAAAGTTCATTTGGGAGAAGATTATTTATTTTAATAATTTTTATTTTTTAAAAAATTAATTTTTTAGTTGTTAACTAGAAGAATACTTTAAAGTAATTTAAAAAATATATATTTATATTATATAGTGAATAGTTAAATATAATTAATGGGAATGGAATAATTGTTAATGGAGGAGATGAAGGCACAAATCAAGCAAGTGTGGAGCACTAATGGAGGGGCCGCTAAGTGACCATCAATGGTGGGTTGTTGAAGATGTGGTTGGAAATGGGAATGTGGCAGGTGGGGCTTCGCCGTGTTGTTTAAGAAAAGAGAAGGACTGACTTGCACATACACCGCATGTGGCTTATACTTTTGTGGTTTCCCTTTTTTAATTTTGGCCAATTTCTTATAATAGGTGCAGGGGAGTGGACAAGTATTATTATTATTATTATTATGAGTAAAATTTTCTTTTGTTCCCTTAAAGATAAACAAATTTCTAATTTAGTCTCTCACTATTAAATTTTTTTATTTTGATATTTCAGAAATCAATTAACTTCTATTTTAGTCCCTCATTGTTAAAAATTCTTAATTAAGTCCTTCAAAGATTGAAATTGATATAAATCAAGTCCCTCAATTAGGATGATTGCTAACAAGGTCAAAAATACTGACGTGGCTGCTGACATCAGCATGCCACGTCATCCAAATTCAGTCACGTCACCCTGCCACGTCAGCCAATACCCTGCCACGTCAGCAACTTTTGCCTTGTTAGCATGCCACGTCATCCAAATTCTGCCACATCAGCATGCCACGTCAGCAATTTTTGCTACATCAGCCATTTTGACCTTGTTAGCAATCATCCTAATTGAGGGACTTGATTGATATCAATTTCAATCTTTGGAGGACTTAATTAGGAATTTTTAACAATGAGGGACTAAAATAGAAGTTAATTGATCTCTGAAGGACTAAAATAGAAAAATTTAACAGTGAGAGACTAAATTAGAAGTTTGTTCATCTTTGAGGGATCAAAATAAGGTTTTAGTATTCTTTCATCTCTTCTGCTCTCCATTCGGTAAGAATTGAATAAAAGTTGGGCGGGGATGCTTCTGTCAACCAATGAGTTTAAAAGCAAATTCATTTAACATAAACGAATTAATGCAAAACTTACTGTATGTTTAACTATCATTCCTTAATTACTTGTTTGGAGAACGGAAATTAAATCACATTATTTTGAAGCCAAAGAGAACATGATATTTCAAGCTTGGTATGCAGATGTGAGGGCCTGCGACTTGGTCTTATACCTTTTTTTTCTAAATGACAATTAATTAATATATATGCAGCAAAATGGGAAAGCAAGGTTGCAACGAAGCGAAGAAATGCCACTGCCGACACCCCCCCCCCCCCCACATATATATATATATATATATATATATATATGGCGAGTGGTGCTATAATCACAGGATTATTTATGCTCCATTATCATACAATTTTGTGATAATGACTAGATGATGTGGGTCCATATGACTGTAATACAACAAAATTGCATTTTGACCAAGAAACACATGCTTAGTTTTCCTCTTAATTTGCTTTAAGAATCACCTATTTTAGAAATATTTTTATAAAAATACTGTTACAAAAATCACTTAAGCCAAAAGCACTATAACTAAAATCATTCTTGCCAATAGTAATTTTACAAAAACCACCTATGTTAAAAGAATTTTACAATAATCACTTACTGACAAAAGGCCAGCACAAAAATTATTTTGTATTTTTGTTTTGCACCTCAGCAACAGCACCAAGTATCTGCTCCTCTCTCATAACAAGATGCTTCTTTTGCCATCACCGGTTGACAAGAAGCAAATATTTGGAGCATTTGTTAAAGGCACAAAATGAAATACAAAATATTTTTCTTGCTAACTTCAAGTGCATTTAGTGATAATTATGAAAGTTTTTTTTTTTGGCATAAGTCATTACTGCAAAAACACTTTCAACTCGAGTGATGCTTATAAAAATACTTTTAGTATATTTTAGATTTAAAAATTTTAATATTTTAAGATTGATGTTTTAAAATTTAAAATTTATAATTTGAGTTTGAGGGTTTAAAGATTTTTATTTTAAAGTTTAATGTATTATTGCATTTTAAAATTTTAATTAAATTACTTTGTTAAACCTATACTATAGTCCCTATAATTTAAAAACATTTAAAAAGCTCTTACAATTACAAAATCCATATAGATTGGTCTTATCCGTCAAATGATACTCTGACTCCATTAACACTATGCTAACCTGGTGGCTAAAGTGCCAATATGAGTGCTTATGTGGCTAACATTACATCTAGATTTGACAGTCCCTATGTATCTACCACCGGTACAATAAATCCATTTTTATCTTCCTTAAAGTCCCAAATGTAAAATCTTCAAACTTCAAATGTTAAATTTAAATTTTAAATACTAATCTTTAAATTTAAATTTTATAAATTTTAACTTTATATAAATTAAATCAATAATTAAATATATAATATAGTACTCAATTAGTCATTTATAAAAAATAAGTTTGTAAAGATTTTTTAACATTAATTGCAAGAGGTCGTTATAACTAAATTTTTATTTTTAATTTATTAACATATATATATATATATATATGAAAATAATGTCATGTCACTTGAAACAAAAGTATTTTATTAAAATTTTTGAATAAAAATTAATCAATATAATCAAATAAAGGTGAAGTATAACTTTTAAATCAAAATTAAATTTTGTATCATTTAAGAAAATTTGAGGGAGTGAATATATTTTACTCTATATTTTTTTCTTGCCACATCAATTTTGAAATATTGGATTATATCCGTTGCTTGCAAAAATTTATACAGACACCCACGTCACCGCGACAAGGATGGTTCGTTACAGTTGCCCACTTCCAATGAAAATTCACCACCTCCATAATTTGCTCGATTGACCCGCCATTATTTTTCGAATATTAGCTATTATAAAAGAGTTTTAGCCCCAAAAAATCAAAGTCAAACAAAAAGGAGGTGTTTGGGCGTTGACTAATAAATGGATATACTAAATTAAGTATAACTAGAGGAATTGTGATCGCTACTTTTTTTTATTTTGATAATTTTTATATTTTTTTTATAATTTATTATGTAAATATTATTTTTATTAAAATTTATTCTTATATCATTTTTACGATAAAGAATCTATATCCATAATTAGAGGAATGTATCTAAATTATTTTGTAATGCCTCTGATCTTAAATAATTATGGTTTTAAAATTTCTTTAAGGTCCTTTTTAATTGTCTTTTCTTTAAAACTAACTCTTTCTAATTTTATTCTGATCATAATTACTATTTTTATTAAATATTTAACTAAATTTATTTTTCTTTTTTTAATTTAAATTTTTTGTAAAAAAATAATTTAAGAAGATAAACAAATATTTAAAAGTATTTAATATTTTTTTAATTCTTAAACAACAAATATTTTGAGCTAAAAGGAATACTCTCAATATTAGCTTATGAGTTGTAGTTGAGAAAAATTGTATTCTCGCATAATAGCAGGGTTATTAATTTATGGGTCATTCTCTCTCTGCCAACAGCGATTACAAACAGACGGCCATCAGGATCAGATATTTCATTTTCTGTGGTATATATAAATGATCTCTTCCTCCATTTTTGCCTCACGCAGACTCCAAAGAGACATCATGGCGGAGGAGTCCAGGGAAAAATGGGAAAGCAAAACATCAGCTGAGCTTACAGGGGCAAGTGCAGAGCAAGTGTGGCCTCTGCTGGAGGATTTCTGCAACGTACATAAGTGGTTCCCCATCGACACATGTTACCAAGTAGAGGGGGTTGCTGGCCAGCCTGGCCTGATCCGCTACTGCGCTTCCACCAAAAAGGGTGATGCCGATACGCCGCTGATGTGGGCAAAAGAGAAGCTACTGATGATAGATTCCATCCAACGTTGTTTGAGCTACGAGGTGGTGGATAGCAACATGGGATTCAAGTCCTATGTGGCAACAATGAAAGTATTGCCCATCAACGGTGATGACAAACCAAGGTGCGAGATCGAATGGTCCTTCGTGTGTGACCCTGTGGAAGGGTGGACTTTTCAAGATTTATTCTCTTTCATCGAGTTCTGTCTCAAGTCCATGGCCAAGAAGATGGAGCAATCATTGTCTGCCAGAGTGAACAATGAGTCAGTTACTGTTTAAACGTTGCGGCTTTCCTCTCCTACAAGCTTTATCCTTTCACATGCATCTGGTGGTTTAATTGTGTGTTTGGCAAGCTCCATTACTCTTAATTCTAGGGCACCATACAAGTTAATAATTCCAAAAATTAAGTAGAAGCGAATGATACATATAGAGTGCTTGGTCGTCTTATTGTTATATGGTTATTTTAAATTCACCTTTGTATAACACCTTTTTATTTTCATGTCAAGTTGTATGCATATATTACAAGATTTTAATTGTTAAGTGACTTTTTATCCTACTTATGTAAAAGTTATGACTTTATTTGTTGTTTTCCCATTTCACTATTAAAATTTTAGTTAAAAATTTTAAATTATTAAATTTATTAAATTTTATAAATTAAACTATAAAAAATATTTACAATTAACCACGCTTTATGAAATTTAATAGTGTCAAGAGTATTTTTATAATTTTTTCTTGTGTCACAATAGGACCTTATTTTTCATCTCTCAGGTACAAAAAACAAAAGTCATTCACGTCTTCCCCAGTACTTTTTGTAAAAATACTGTTACAAAAATCACTTAAGCCAAAAGCACTATAACTAAAATCATTCTTGCCAATAGTAATTTTACAAAAACCACTTATGTTAAAAGAATTTTACAATAATCACTTATTGACAAAAGGCCAGCACACAAATTATTTTGTATTTTTGTTTTGCACCTCAACAACAGCTCCAAGTATCTGCTTCTCTCCCATAACAAGATGCTTCTTTTGCCATCACCGGTTGACAAGAAGCAAATATTTGGAGCATTTGTTAAAGGCACAAAATGAAATACAAAATATTTTTCTTGCTAACTTCAAGTGCATTTAGTGATAATTATAAAAGTTTTTTTTTTTTGGCATAAGTTATTACTGCTAAAACGCTCCCGACTCAAGTGATTCTTATAAAAATATTTTTAGTATATTTTAGATTTAAAAATTTTAATATTTTAAGATTGATGTTTTAAAATTTAAAATTTATAATTTGAGTTTGAGGGTTTAAAGATTTTTATTTTAAAGTTTAATGTATTATTGCACTTTAAAATTTAAAATTTTAATTAAATTACTTTGTTAAACCTATACTATAGTCCCTATAATTTAAAAACATTTAAAAAGCTCTTACAATTACAAAATCCATATAGATTGGTCTTATCCGTCAAATGATACTCTGACTCCATTAACACTATGCTAACCTGGTGGCTAATGTGCCAATATGAGTGCTTATGTGGCTAACATTACATCTAGATTTGACAGTCCCTATGTATCTACCACCGGTACAATAAATTCATTTTTATCTTTCTTAAAACCCCAAATGTAGAATCCTCAAACTTCAAATGTTAAATTTAAATTCTAAATACTAATCTTTGAATTTAAATTTTATAAATTTTAATCTTATATAAATTAAATAATTAATTAAATATATAATATAGTACTCAATTAGTCATTTATAAAAAATAAGTTTGTAAAGATTTTTTAACATTAATTGCAAGAGGTTGTTATAACTAAATTTTTATTTTTAATTTATTAACATATATATATATAAATAATGTCATGTCATTAAATTTTGTATCATTTAAAAAAATTTGAAGGAGTGAATATATTTTACTCTATATTTTTTCTTGCCACATCAATTTTGAAATATTGGATTATATCCGTTGCTTGCAAAAATTTATACAGACACCCACGTCACCGCAACAAGGATACTTCGTTACAGTTGCCCACTTCCAATGAAAATTCACCACCTCCATAATTTGCTCGATTGACCCGCCATTATATTTCGAATATTAGCTATTATAAAAAAAATTTAGAGTCGAAGTCAAACAAAAAGGAGGTCTTTGGGCGTTGACATCATGGCGGAGGAGTCCAGGGAAAAATGGGAAAGCAAAACATCAGCTGAGCTTACAGGAGCAAGTGCAGAGCAAGTGGGGCCTCTGCTGGAGGATTTCTACAACTTACATAAGTGGTTCCCCATCGACACATGTTACCAAGTAGAGGGGGTTGCTGGCCAGCCTGGCCTGATCCGCTACTGCGCTTCCGCCAAAGAGGGTGATGCCGATACGCCACTGATGTGGGCAAAAGAGAAGCTACTGATGATAGATTCCATCCAACGTTGTTTGAGCTACGAGGTGGTGGATAGCAACATGGGATTCAAGTCCTATGTGGCAACAATGAAAGTATTGCCCATCAACGCTGATGACAAACCAAGGTGCGAGATCGAATGGTCCTTCGTGTGCGACCCTGTGGAAGGGTGGACTTTTCAAGATTTATTCTCTTACATCGAGTTCTGTCTCAAGTCCATGGCCAAGAAGATGGAGCAATCATTCTCCGCCAGAGTGAACAATGAGTCAGTTACTGTTTAAACGTTTGCGGCTTTCCTCTCCTACAAGCTTTATCGTTTCACATGCATCTGGTGGTTTAATTGTGTGTTTGGCAAGCTCCATTATTCTCAATTCTAGGGCACCATACAAGTTAATAATTCCAAAAATTAAGTAGAAGCGAATGATACATATGGAGTGCTTGCTCGTCTTATTGTTGTATGGTTATTTTAAAGTCACCTTTGTATAACACCTTTTTATTTTCATGTCTAGTTGTAGGTACATATTACAAGATTTTAATTGTTAAGTGACTTTTTATCCTACTTATGCAAAAGTTATGACTTTATTTGCTGTTTTCCTATTTTACTAATAAAATTTTAGTTAAAAATTTTAAATTATTAAATTTATTAAATTTTATAAATTTAACTAAAAAAATATTTACGATTAACCACGCTTTATGAAATTTAATAGTGTCGAGTGTTTTTATAATTTTTTCTTGTGTCGCAATAGGACCTTATTTTTCATCTCTCAGGTACAAAAAACAAGAGTCATTCACGTCTTCCCCAGTCAAGCACAAAAGAAAAAAGCACAAAATTCCGAGAATAATGCGAGATGAAAACACTATTGAAACTTTGAGTCTAATAAATTTATACCACTTTTCAGATAAAACCCGCACTTCCACCCTTCTCATGTACCCAACATCTAACATCCATTAAAGATGAATTTCCTATCTGCTCTCGCCACCCCCTTCCCCAAGGGAACCTTTCCAAATCCCTGCAATCGAGATGAAAACTCAGCATCCTTCCTTCTTTTCTCTCCCTTCCTATTATCACCCCATTATTTAGAATTTCAAGGGGAATTCAATCTCTTCTTCATCCACTTAATAATGTCCTGTGCTATCTCTTCACGCTCCGGCTCAAACAGAAGGTCGTGCAAGAAACCGTCATAGAGCTTTATGTCTTTGAACTCTGAAGCTGCCTCATTGAACAGATCTTGTGACGCCAGTGGATCAGTTACCTTATCAGCTGTTCCATGGAGGACAAAGAATGGTACTGTCACGGACTTAATGTTCCTCATTAAGTAGGAGGATATCCGCAATATTTCATGGCCTGTTCGCACCCTAATGGGTCCTGTGTAGACCAGAGGATCAGAGTACTTGGCCAACAATGCTGCTGGATCCCTTGAAACTGGAATGCCCCTTTTGTTTGCTCCTTTAAATTGGAACTTTGGAGCAACCAGAGAAACAAGTGGCGCAATAGCCTGCATCAAGACAGCAACATGTTTTTGTAACTTGGGAATAGATATAATGCATGACACAAACGGTTATGAAAACAGTTTCACAGAATGTTCCACTGCTGTCATGCATGATAATATCTGAGGCTTTGGGATTCAATTAAAACAGCAAAGTTGTAGCTAATCTCATATTGCTTTCTTAAAGAGGAATGTTTTTCACTTTCTAGGAATACCATGATCAATGCCTGAATGAACAGGAGAGAAGTATGAAGAACCGGCTACAGTATTATTTCTGTCGCAAGTTGCTTTGGAATCCGAAGACTCAATTTGATGCCGAGAAAGTGGGAACTAAGTTTTACCTATGCATCCTTGTGATTAGGAGAATAAAGAGAATAAAATATTGACAGAAATTCAGCGCTCATATTCTATGCCCTTTCGCATCCATCTATTGAAACTCTGCTTAATGAAGGTATTAAATTGGAAGCCTTGGTCTCTTATGCATTGGTACAATTACAAAATAAAAAATGAGGCCTATGCTTACTTCCATTATCGTTCCAATAAATCTAAACCTCAAATCCCTCACAAATCACAAGGACCATATCTAGATGGAGATATATTAATGGAGTTTTGATATCTTTGTTGGTAACTGTTGATGTCCCAGATGTCCAAGTAAGAAGGCTACTGATAATACTATCTATATTATATTACTTTAACGCAGTTGATTAGATTTGCATATATCTTATTTTATTGCAGGTATGCTAGGATAATGCTAAACCTCATGTATAGGTGAACATGGCACCCTCAAACGGGGGAGTACCTGTTGCACTGTAAGAGATTGATAATTATAGTTGAAAACAGATATTGAGTAGGGTGTTTACTTTCATGCAAAGTTTATGTATTCATCCATGTGTTCATAGCAAGCTTACGCAATTAGCATACTAAGCATAGTTTGTAACTTTCTATTATGGCAGCATTTCCAAAAGACCATGACTACCAACAATGTGCACAACCTACCAAATGCAAGACTTACCCCAACAATTGGATGAGCCGGCTTAACACGCAAAGCTGGTGAGGTCAATACAATTCCTTCCACCATTTCTTTGATATGAAGGTAGGAAGCTGCCTACACGAAGATGTAGTAATAAACTTTCAGAACTGAACAAAATAAAATTAATATAGGGAAATGTGCAGAATATTTCAATCTCTTACCTTCAAAACCACTGCTCCTCCAGTGGAGTGACCAAAGAGAAAGCACGGTATCCCAGGATTGTCCAATCTAATCTTTTCTAAGAAAGCACCCTGATTATAATACAACTGTCAATAATCATTCACCATTGAAAGTACCAAGCTACGTTTGGAAAGTTAAGATAGATTTTGAATTTTGGAAGGAGACAACGCAAAGAACAACATATGAATTTTAGTTTTTGCTTTTAGAAATAATATGAAACTCACACCAATCAAACAATCACAGTTGAATTTGAAACGGCTGTAGTGTTTGACTGCGGATGTAAATAAAATTTAAGAAGATTATACTTTATACAAGGTCTGCCTCAACTCTTGTAAGAAAAGATTACCAATGATGTCTAATATATTTTATATAATAGAACTGCTGTCACAAACCAGGCCATGTGCCATGATGCTATATAAACAAAAATAAAAGAAAAGTACGGTTAAACTTACCGTGTCCGCAACCACGAGATCAAGTGAAGGAACGTAACCATGCAATCCATCGCTCCCTCCATGACCTGTAACCAACTCCAAACCTTTAAAACAAGGACAGAAAAATCCAGGAAATACATGGACTTCAGCACATAGAAAAGAATATAATCCATTACTATTACCACACAAACCAAGAGCAGGACTTTTTCTCTTAGGCAGTTCCAACAAGAAAGTATCCTATGTCAATTGGGAACTAAATAGGATAAATAAATAGTAAGTCTTAAAACGAGTAATAACCTATCCAGTCCATTGCATAGACACCAAAGTTGCATGAGGTTAATTGACTTGCAAAATCAGCATATCTTCCACTGAAAAATAAGCTTTAAGTCAGAAAAGGGGAAATAGAACGATTCTTACGATCTGATATCAGAACTGATGTTGGGAAATGTTCCAATATATTTTTATTTCAAAATTATAGAGCAGATGTGCTCTAAAGCGGAAACTTCTTTCAGCTTTGAAAGAATCAGATTTTCCAAACCAAGCTTACCTGTGTTCATTGAGCCCATGAATGATAATGAGAATGCCCCTGAAAGAACATAGAAGATAAAAGCTTGAAATAAAGGAGCCAGAGAACCGAAAATTAAAGGCAACTGTAAGGGAAAAAAGGCTATACATGCCAATGAGTAAAGATATGGGAAGTGCAAACCATAAATTAAAAATTAACGAAAAAATTAACAGCCAAGAAGCAGGAGCATTTAATCCTTTCATCGGGCAATTTGTCTTCTATTATCCCAGAAAAAAGGATACCAATACCACTGCAATAACAGCTAATTAATTTTATGACTCAGGCCAAAAAAATTATGAAGACAAGAACTAAACTTAGTGAAGCTTTAGAATTCGTTGCTCCTTCAGGGTTCCGTAGTGAACCTGCCAGCGACCAATATACAGAGCAAATTTGGTTCACCACAGAGAACAACATAATTTGCGAATGTTACGCAAACTGACAATGATTTATTATAGATTTAATTTCAATCCCTCTCGCTTCAACCCCTTTTTGTCAATCAAACCCCCCAGAAGACACCCATTTCCAGGTCATGTCCAATTAAGCTTAGTTCAGCTTCATAGTTTTGGGACTAAAACGAGTTATAACACGGAAAATGAAGCTGCTTAGTTTCTTTCGAACGTTACTTGCCGTTCACTTCAATTCTCTTGATTACAATGTTCTCCAAAACGATGGCGGTCATTTAGAAACCGAAGGTGCGAACTTCAATTCCCAAAGCAAACAGCGATATCTTTTATGACAGATAACAAGAAAAAAAAAAAAAAACAATTCGAAGACCTTACTCGAGATAACCAGAGACCGGGTACCAAGAACGGCAAAACAAAGCGTTCTTTCGAACCCCATAGAAGATAAAGTTGCTCGATCGACACCAGCCATGGTGGTGGGTCATTTGCACACCTTCGGCCAACGCTCTTCTCCGCATAGCATCCTCCTCTTCTCGAGTTGACCACAGCGACCTGCGCTTGAAATGCTTCCTGGGAGACGAAGGTGGCGCTCCCTGCAAAGCAGGAGAAGAGAGGCGGCGACGGCGAGTGGGAATGAACAAAAAGAAGGAGAGGAAGAAGGTGTAAACGAAAATCAGATATGCTCTTAGAGCTTTCAGAATTGGGATTATGCGGTTGCTGGCTCCTGAGGTGAGTTGCTCCATCTCCACCTCGGCGGAAGACATGGCGGAGGGACACCAAAAAATGTGAGAGAGAGAGAGAGAGAGAGAGAGAGAGAGAGTACGTGAGAATAGAGAGAAAGAAAGAAATAGATTTGCTTCGGTATCGTGGCATTTATTTACACAGTCTTAGGTTAACAAATCCAAGCTGTTTGGTAAACGTAGGCGCACAGAAGCGACGGTGCAGATTGCGTAACTCCAAAACGTTGTCACATGCGAATATGAAACGGAGAAATTGAGATTGACGTGGCATGGTTTGATTTGCTGAAGCTTGAGGGGGAAACAAGCGTGCGGTTGAGACGGTGGTCGGAGAGTCATTTGGCAGCAAATTACGTGGAAATCTGAATCTTTATGTTTTGATTTTATTTATTATTTTATGAAATTGAAAGTTCATATAAAATTAAAAAATAATAAAAATAAGTTTTATATATTGAATTATAAAAAAATAAAAATATTTATTAAATAAAAAAAATTATAAGATTCTGAGGTTGTGTCGTCGCTTTACCCTGTTGGCCAGTCTAGAGAAAGAAGGTTTAACAGCTGATAGAATCCACTGGATTTATCCACGTGTCAATTCATTGGATTTAAGCACATTGTTGATTATTTGATTAATGTTAGCGGCGGAGCTTTCAATGCAATGAGTTTGACTTTTGAATCGATAACGTGTAACACGGAAGATCCCGTTACTTTAGATAGCATCACGGCCGTTAGCGAAGGGATCTTATGTACACATCACAGCTTGAATTAATTCCAATTTTCTTGATGAATCCAACCAAATAAATGACATTAAACTGATGTCTCAATCCATATTACTAGTTTTGATTTTAAAACAATAGAATATTGGTCCGCAAAACTCCAAAAAAAAAATAGCCATCATCATTGAAATGACTTGCACTTAGCCCAACAGAGTTCAATAAAGCTATACCTTTCAAAAAATAAAAATAGTGGGGCCCTTACAAAAAAAATAATATTAGTAAATTTTATTAATAACTATTTAATATTTTATTGTATAAATTTTTAAAATTAATGAAATTTTAATAGTCTATTATAATTTATATAAAATATATAAAAATAAATATATAAATACAATAAAAATTAAAAAAATGCAAAGTCCTGTGTCTTGTTTTGCTGGGAATGCCCTTTCCATCCCCCGATGATAATGCTATGTTTGGCTGACAAATAAAGCAGACACATCATGTTTGGTTGCGGGTTTGATGGGAAACTTGGGTTGAGGCAGAAGAGCCTAGTCCATGTCCACCAAAGAAGCTTCATGTGTCTATTTGGGGCATAATTTATGGGCTTCAGCATACTCTTACTCCCAAGAAAATGTTCCGACCCACTTTCCATAATGGATAACGAGAGAAGAAATGGTTTCCAGCGAGGTTAGTGTAATATACTTGGGCTATTACTGATATCGAAGACATGAAAAGGCATGGGAAGCACAAATAGATTTCTTGATTTTGGGAATTCTTGACTTGGTTAATTTTAGGTAAATATGAGAGATTTATTGTTGTATATCTCATTTTTTTTTTTCCTGTTATAATTCTCTTAATCTGTACATAAAAGGTGGATTGACTTAACTATTATATAACTCATTTAATAGCGCATAAAAAACTTATCCACTTAACTCTTGGGCCAAAAGTAAGTTCTACAAGAATTTGATTGGAACAAGTGAGTGTCAGTTAAACTTGACTTGGGCCAATTTTTTGCAATAGAAACCCAAAGAGGGACCGAACTTCTCTACTTAAAAGAAAACTTACTTCGGAAGCTTGTCTGTTAAGTTTTATTATTTTCATAAATAAATTTATATTAATTTTTATTAAAATTTTATATATTAATAATGAAACCCAAAATCTTCAACGAATAAAAGATCCTCTATAAGGTTTCATTTTCCTTTCTGTTTCGCTTTTCTGCCACCAAAGAGATGCATGTCATGCGAAAAAGTGGCACTTTTTCTTCCAACCTCCACGAAACCTGTGAATTTTATCTACCTTTATTTTCCTTCTCATGTTAACTCTCCCCTGATCACATGCCTACCCTATTCTTTTTTCCTCGTGATTTTGAATTTCTTTAGGTTTGTCTACTACAAAATCTTCCGCAACAGATCATAATTTTTTCTCAACTAAATATCGTAAGCATTAAATGAAACTACACAGTTTGCTGGTTTTGGTTTGTTTGTGGAAGAAGCAGTATAATTTTAAGTGCCCACTGGTTTGCTATCTTCTGGTTTTCTTTCTCAGTCACGAATTCATCTTATATACCATATTTTGATAACCAAAATATCCAGAGAGTTGCCGTACTTTATAGTGCTCGCCTTTTTTTCTTGCAATTTATTATTGACTCACACAAGTTTTGAGTTGCTTTTCCGCTTTATATACATAGCCATGCAAGACTGCATCAGTTGCATAGAGAGCAAATGCATGTGTTTTCTGTTTACCACTGCCGGCCGATCTTAACCAAAAAAGAAAAATGAAAAAGTAAAATATTTGAATCTGTGAGCGGATCTATAGGCAAATTTTAATTGAGGTCCTTATCCTCCAACTTCTCCGTGAAAAATCTGGGTTATTCAGGTGTTTTCTCGCTCATTCATAACTAGCTAGACACAACAATTAACGACCACATACAGGGGCTCTCAGGCTTCTAGAGAAATTAGCAGACACTATAAAAGTAGACTGTGATCCATACTCTAATCATAAACTGCCCTCTCAAACCACATTGCATCTGTCATACATAGCCTGCCCAAACGATTCTCCACTCTTGATTTTAAATAATGACTTCTGACCCAACCAAAGCAAACCTGCCGGTTGGCTGCTGTACAAAGAGTACTGAGCAGGATGTTTATAAACCCTCGGGACTCGCAATGGATGGGCTTCAAAGAACGGTATCTGACCTATCCTTTGCGCTGAACAAAAACAAAGAAGCCACAAACATAGAGCAGGAGCAGCTCCCACCCATCTCCGAATTGGAGGATGCCAAATGCGAGTGCTGTGGAATGTGTGAGGAGTGCACGCAAGAGTACATAAAGCGCGTGCAGGACAAGTTCTTGGGGAAGTTGATCTGCGGGTTGTGTGCTGCGGCTGTGAATGAAGAGATGGAGAAGAATGGAGGGAATAGAGAGGAGGCTTTGGAAGAGCACATGAGTGCTTGTGTGAAGTTCAATAGGCTGGGTAGGTCATATCCTGTTTTGTACCAAGCTGAAGCCATCAAAGAGATCTTGAAGAAGAGTTCAAGAGGCAGGTCCAAGTCCATAAGCCCTAGATCAGATCATAAGCAAAACAAGGGTGGCATTGCAAGGAGCTCAAGTTGCATTCCAGCAATCACAAGAGAGGTTGGAGGTGTGAAGACGAACAACGTGGTGTCTTGAATATCGTAAAACTATGTCCCAATGAGTATTTGCTAGAAATTTGATATTATATAGTTTAAGTTTATCATACAAATAAATTTTCTAGGATTAAACTTGAAATACCGCCAAGGACGAGTTTGATATTCTTTCAGACTAAACTGATCAGGTGATTGTATCACTTTTATTAATTGTTCGCCACCGCAACTTCAATCTAGCCAAATTCAAGAATTGTAGCCCGGACTCGATTGAAACAAGTACACTAAATTAATTAAGTAGTGTTACATGTCTCAAAACGTCTACCAGACAGTGTATTCTAAATTGAAAATGTTACAGGTATGTGTCGCTGTATAACATTCTCAATTTCTTTTTTTTGTCTTTCAAAATATATCTGCAGCGTAGGCACAGTTGCATTCGAATAACACTTTTATCTTAAATAACATACTCTTCCAAGTTTTCATCACCCCATCATTAAAAACAAATTTGAAAAAGTTACAATCTCATCTATAAACAAAAAAAATAGATTAAAATAAATTGTGGCTTATTTACTATACACATTAAATAATGCATTTAAAAATATTTTTCTCGCTATCATTAATTACAACTTTGACAAGATTTTGATAATAAAATTAACCTTTATGCTGTATTAAAATCATACATTTTAAAATTTTATATTCTAAACTCAAAATTCATAAAAATCTTAAATTCTAAAAGACTTCAAATTTTAAATTTTAAACTTAAATCTCTAAAAAATAAAAAATGTTATACTCTAAATCGTAATTGTAAATGCTAGATCCTAAAAAATTTAAATTCTAAAAATGAAAAATCTTATTTTTAGAAGAGTATATTTGTCACTCAAAATATAACTCGCACTTTTTATGTTATTAACCTATGCATAAATGTTAGTTGTACAATTTCATGATCAATTGAGGGCACATGTTCACATTCTCCTTTTTTTAATTTGATTGACATTGTGACAATGATGACTTGGATGAACATATTTGGAATGCATCTTTTGCCTTTGGTACAAATTTTTGGAACGTTTAGCATTAATCAAATTATATATATATATATATATATATATATATTGCGGTAGTCATTTCAAAATGTTGTGAAGAAGGCAAGAAGCTGCTTTTAATTTTTAGTGAAAACAGGAATTGATAATCAATCCCGTATGTGGCGTATTTTGTGTAATCTACTGCTACTCAGTATACTACAACTTGAAATCTCAAACAGTGAAAACGCTACAGGGTAAGTAAGATAATTAAGATTTTTTTTTTAGATTTCTTCACCCCATATTTTCACATCTATTGGTACAAGATTAACTTGTGTTTGAGGTGAGTCACTTTAAGTCTTTTTCAATAAAAGTAACTCAAAACTTGAACTTAAGCTTTTAACTTTAGATATTTTAATTTAAGATATAGACAGTGAATAATAAAAACTTTTTATATTCAGAGACATTTTGGCCGTTCTATGATTTCTGTTTATAACGTATAAGACCCATATAATTGTAGTTGATGTGTTGTATTGTTGCTCTGGGCTGCCAAAGTTTTTGTCCGTCCTCAATTAGCTTATGCTTATGGGTAAATTAGAAGGCTACATTCAGGATTGAGACATTACATATAAACTACGTTTTCCATCTCAAGAATTACGTGCACTTTTACATGAACGGCCCCCTCTGAAACATCACGAGTTGGAGGCAGAGAGAGAAAAATTATAAACCAAAGTGCGCAAGCACCTGCAAACAAGAGAATAGCTATATATAAGTATCTAAAGTGCATTAGCGCTCTAAATGCAGCATATTCTTTTTTCTCATGTCATCTCTGTCAACATTCAACAGCAAGCTTAATTTGATAGGCTAGTGGTGCAATTTGTGCATTAATGGCGACGAAAAGCATACTACTTCATGTACAAATACAGTTTCTATTAGTCTGTAAAGGGCTTTTGTTGTCAGTCGTCACCCAAATGGGTCCCACTTAAAAACCTTATCCAATTTCACTTTATGTTGTTACTCTCAAACAAGCCTTTCTCAGAACTCAACCACCCATGAGCTGTGTTATCTTGAACTACTCAAAAGACATCTCAATCATATCCGTATATATATATATATATATACGTATGTGCTGAACAAAACAGTGCTCATCAAAGAAGAAGAAGAGCTCGATCAACCTTGTTCCTTCCATGGTACTGTAGCCCATTAATACGCTAATTTTCTTGCATGCTTATTGATTATTCAATATTCATACTGTAGGGCTGAGTGTTTCTTTGTCTTTTGCCACATGCAGGAAGAGAATCAGCAAAGGCTTCGAAAGGCAGTCTCGGATGCGTCCCACGAAATTGACAAATATTACAATTTGGATAGCAGAAATATTGCTACCATTGAAGAGGAGGTGAAGCAAGCTGAATGTCAATGCTGCGGGCTGAAGGAGGAGTGCACCGCGGCTTATATTGTAGAAGTCGAGGATTGTTATTATGGAAATTGGGTCTGCGGGCTTTGTTCTGAAGCTGTTAAAGAAAGACTGAGAAGAGGTAATACCAAAGTGGACTTGCCAGATGCTGTGACCTCTCACAGGGAATTCTGCCAGAAATATAACAGCACCACTAGACTTAACCCCAAACTCTCTTTCACTCTTTCTATGAGGGACATAGCCAAAAGAAGTTCAGAGAATAGGATCCATTCCAAAGCCTTAACCTTATCAAAGCTTGCTCGTAGCACTAGCTATCCCTAAGATTATTTTCAGATAGTTTCAGTTGACCAACTGGTGCTCTATAATATGCAAAGCTGCAAACAATCATATGATGCAAGGCATGACAGATAAGTGTTGAATTGTTTCAATTCATCTGTTTTCATATTAAAACTGGTCAGGAAGCTATAGAAGATTGCTGATACCTTTATTTATTTATTTTTTAAGAAACAGCTATGCACTGTTGCTTTTGAATTTCCTGTCAAGGGATTGGAAACCATTGAACTTAGCTGATTAATGTAAGGTAGTATAGATCAATTGAATTTTCATATTATCCCAGTGTAATTAATCACATAGAAGAGTTAAATTTACCTACTTATGAAGAATACACGTCAAACAAATGGAAGGAAGACTTTTCAACAATCGGAAAAGATAAAAGAAATAAATAAACTCAAGTCAGCCCAAACTAATTTAATGACATAAGCAACCCAACCCAATTTCATACATTGGGTTGGGCTGCGGCTTTATCTGAGTTAGATATGTTAAGAAATTGTTTTTTTTTTTTATGAAAAAAAGATTGAATTTCATAAAATGATTTTTTTATTCTAACAAATAAATTTTTATAAAAATTTAATTTAAATAATTAAATTAATTAAATTTTATAAATTAACCTTTAAAACTTAATAAATTTAATAATTATACATATATTTAGTAAGATTTTTGTAAATATTTATTAGTGTGAGAGTATCATTTTTCTTTATAAAAAGGCATGCACTTTATATGTACACTAGTTCTAACTAAGGTACCATATTTAGTGATTTAGAAGGTGTTGTGAGAAGGGGACAGAGAGATCTCGAGCTAGGAGGCAGACAACCAGAGACAAAGAAGGAAGAGAGCGTTTAGGTCATATCACAAATCCTAACTAACGCAAAACTTTGATTCAGTAAAACGTCTCTGTTAGTACAAATCTGCTTTATTTAAGCTTTATGTAATTAAAGGTTTGCTAGCTTGTTTGTTCATATTGATTTGTGGATCCTTGCCAGCTTAAATTCCAATGACGAAGGGTTTGTGGGCTTCATGCGCATGATTAACAAAGGATATTGATTAATGACTATAATTCAGCACTTTTTGCTAAGAATCTATGGAGTTTTGAGACCAAGCATGGCACTTGTTTTATCCATCTGGTGCTCCATTAATGTTTCATCCATCCACTAATCTATGTTGGTGAATGGTGAGTTAGTCGCCATCTTGGTGGACCCTTTGCCCTAACATTTATAGATTGTAGTGCTCTTTTAGAAAACACAAATTCTGTAAGGGTTACTTCAATTTATTCTCTTTGAAAGTGCATTTAAACTTTAGTACTGTATATAATATTTAGTGCTTAATCCATCAAAGAATTATTAAAGTTCTGCTATGTGATTGATCTGGACCACTAAACAAGAACATGAAGCCCTACAAATTTCCAAAAGAGAGATTCAGACCCTTATTCCAGGGATATGGGTCGGCTCCACGTCATGCATACCTCATTAGTTTAATCAAAGAAACAAAAATAAAAGTCAGTAAATTTATTATGAATATGAAGGGTTATAACTAAAGATAATACGTAGTACTGGTGAAAAGTTTGTCATATAGATTTAGTATATATGAGTACAAATGAAGGCACTAAACCTAGTCTTGGACGGTAATGCTCTTTACAGCATGTTGGCATAAATTCACTTTTCTGCATTAACTATCTTATAAAAAGCGGATGAATTGAATCAGCAATTAATCATGCAATATTTTTATTTATAAAGAAGATCTCTGCCATATACAAAAGTTCAGAAGTACTGAAATTTAATAAATGGAATTGGGTGATTTCTAGCACGCCAAAATCTTACGACTAACCCGACTACATATCAATTTGGCATACTATATATATGTATGAGAGTGTTTTGATTAATCAAGTAACAAGCAATTGATAAATACATGGTTGTTGAACGAGTAATGTTGGTTGCATTCAACTTGTATAACGCGAAGGGTGATATGTTAACTGTACATTTTAAATATTGATAGATAATATAAAGGATGGGATAGAATTGATGTTGACATATCACTCTATGTATTAGTTGTTCATACTGAATATGAACAATCAGTATTACGAGTTAAATTTGCATCATCCATGTGGATAAAAATTTAGGAATTCTGTTTTATAAAATAGCAATCGGAGTCGCTATTGACAGCAAAATTTACTTTCTTTTACTTATTTTTTCAATAACTTAAACTCTCTATTTTTGTTTCTAAATCCACCTCATCCATCTTCGGACGAGAAATTATATTGCTACATCCTTGAGCGTATTGATTTTTTACCAGTAGAAACAAACAAAGGAACTGATGAAATACATCATTTCGCCCATTGTTTATTTTTAATTGGGTAAAACACGTACATCTAACAAGATGAATGTATCATGGCTCTCTTTGGAACGTAGAAAATTCCGGATCTGCTGAACAGGTGGGTGTAGCAATACTGCTATATTCTATATAATATATATTTGAAGGTTTGTTTGCCAATTATACGATATAAAATGCTAATGCTAGGGTCTTAGTCAAACAAGTGGGAATGAAGGACCAAATGAACAAAAAAGAGGAGAAAATGGGGCGGGGGATTCGGGGCGTGGAGTAGAGAGTCAGTGAGAGGTAGAATTGGTGATATTTTGAGACTGTAAAACCCTAGAAAATGGTGATGTGGGCAAAGCATGCTGGGTGTGACAAAGACCATACACTGTATATTCCTTCGAGAAAGACAGTGTGGGTCCGTTATCAAAGCACACATGAATAGAGTCAGATAGGGCGAAGATGAAAAAGAAAAGAAAGAAAGAAAGAAAATTAAAGGGAATGTGCGCACGAGTACTGCTTGTGTGCAATGTAACGTAAAGACTCCTAACTTTCTCTTTACATTCTTCAACTTTATGCCTTTTTTTTTTTCTCTCCTCCGGCTTTCGTGCCCCACTTCTCTGCTCATCCCCTTTCCCTTACTATCGTAATTCCTGTATCCGTTAGTTTGTACATAAACATATACTTTTTTCTTCTTTTTTTATCGCACTCTAAGTTTTCTTTCTTTCTCTCTCTGTGTATATATCCCTATCTCTCTCCGCTGTGAGAGTGCTTAGAGTGAGAATCTAAGATCAGAATGCAAGAGTCCAAACAATTGGGGTTGAAGAATTTTGCTTTTTAACATGCAGAGGAAAGGAAGAGGGAAAGCTGACCCTGCTTCTCATGTATGTACAAGTTTCCCCTCCATTCATGATGAAATTACGGTAGGAACCAGGGATCATTTTGTTGTGCTATGTGCCATCAATGAAGCGTGAGTATCAAGAATCGGATCATGAATGATTTGTCATAAAATGGTCTGACTAGAAAATTATAATCATCAACCAATGAGCATAGGTTTTTTATGCTTTTAATTATTAGTGCAGCTCCATGTAAGCCACAAACACAGATCCATGAACAAATTAAATCCTAGTTAATATAGACTTTGTAAGAGAAAACCGATCAACAACCTCTGCCATATAACAAGTGTTCGGTGTTTGACCCATATCTCAAATTTAATTCCTGCTAAAATCAATTGAGATATTGCTTTAAAAAGACGGGAGAATATATGGCATCAATTAAATTGCTGTCACTGCACTTAAAAATAGAACTTCATCAGTTAGTTAACCTCTGCACAAATCCCTGTCTATATGGTGGTGCCTTTACCAACACGAATGATCAACCCCTTCATACACAACAAACATCTGTATACAAAGTGGCAATCTTCATAATTATTACAACATAAAAGAAATCATAAAAGCGGCTGTTCTTGATCTGTCTGCAAAGCCATGCCTGTAAATAAGTACAACCTCAAAGGCATACACATCGGTCGGTTCACCACGCATATTAATTGATCATCATCGTTTCAAATATCTTTCTTTACAACGGTTACAGAAAAATCGCTGTCACAATCTCAAGTGGTCAGTCAGTGCAATCAGCCAGTCAAAAAAGAGCATTTTGGTAACAATCCGACAAAATCAGAGCCTTTTTCCAACACATGTCCCTGTTTCCCTTTCAACCCTTCGTGTTCAAACATCCATTTAAAAGAAGTCAAGGTGCACTTTCGTAATTAATTCTCAACCCACTGATTATCTCCACGCCCTTCAACCTTTCTTCTATATAAGGCCACGTACATTCCTCTCTCTCTCGTCCTCTCCATCGTCAGCAAATAGTAGTTCAAATCAAAACCCCCTCTCTCTCTCCCTCTGAACACTTTCATTCTAATTAGCAAGTACTCTCCAAGTCATCACTTCCATCAAGAGCTGCCATTAACAGCTAGCCAATTAAGTACTCTTCAAATATGAGTTTAAGGTTAGTAGACGTTTTACCTTAGCTAGTTTTGAAATCTCTCTCTATGTTTATTGATCACGGTGCATATTCTTTAAATATTACCAATTCATATGAAATTGATGGTAGATAGGAAAGCTATATGATTTTCATTTTTCTTTGGGTTTATAAATTTATATACGTTGGTTGTTCTTTTGTAGAACTGGTTACTCATAATTTATTAGTAACATGGCTCATGGATCTTTTTGTCATTTAGTTTTTTAGTGGACAAACTAATATTCTTTGATTATTAATTAAAAACATAATTAGAAAGCTATCATGTTAATCATTTCATGCACTTTTTTTACAGTTTGGGATCCGAGGAGTTGATACCAAGGCCGAGAGATTATTGATGAACTAACAGTGTAAACTCAGCTGGTCACTAGACATGGCCAAAGGAGCTCTAACGTTATCAAAATCCTTCAAGTTCATGTGCCTCTTTATGTTCATGCTTAACTTCCACTCATCCCATGGGGAACAAGTAGAACTCGCCCTGCTCTTATCCTTTAAAGCATCCATTAACGACCCTCTTCGCTATCTTTCCAGTTGGGTCAGTTCATCAACCACTATCTGCAAGTGGTATGGTATCACCTGCGACAACTCGTCCCACGTCACCGCCGTCGAGCTTCCCAGTAGAAACATCTCCGGCAATATTTCATCGTCCATATTGCAGCTGCCATACGTTAAAAGCATCGATATCTCAAACAATCAGCTGGCCGGGGAACTTACTTTGAAGTCCCTCTCTCCCTCATCACTTCGTCATCTCAACCTCAGCAACAACAACCTGACGGGTTCGTTGCCAGAACGCTTGTTTTGGGTGTCGTTTTCCCGCCTCGAAACTCTGGATCTCTCGAACAACATGTTTTCCGGAGAAATACCGAACCAAATTGGGTTGTTGTCTAACCTAACTTATCTTGATGTTGGGGGAAACACATTGGTGGGGAAAATTCCTGATTCCATCACCAACATGACAAATTTACAATACTTGACTCTTTCTTCGAACCAGTTAGTGGGTGAAATCCCACAAGAGATTGGCCTTTTGAAGAACTTGAAGTGGATTTACTTTGGTTACAACAATCTCTCAGGTGAGATTCCAAAAAGCATTGGAGAATTGATCTATTTGAATCATCTTGATCTTGTTTACAACAATCTCACTGGACAAATCCCTGAGTCTCTTGGAAATCTCACAAATCTTCAGTATCTATTTCTCTACCAAAACAAGCTCACGGGTCCAATTCCTCGCTCCATATTTGAGCTCAGAAAGCTTGTTTCGCTTGATCTCAGCGATAATTCTTTTTCGGGTGAGATTTCCGAGCTTGTGAATAATCTCCAGAGATTAGAGATTCTCCATCTTTTTTCAAACAACTTTACGGGAACGATTCCTAAAGCATTAACCTCTTTGCCTCGACTTCAAGTCCTTCAGTTATGGTCAAACAGATTAACAGGTGAGATTCCAAAAGAGCTGGGAAAGCATAGCAACCTCACAGTTTTGGACCTTTCCACCAACAACCTTTCGGGGAAAATCCCAGACAGTTTATGTTACTCTGGTAATCTCTACAAGCTCATCCTCTTCTCTAACTCTCTTGATGGACAAATCCCAGATGGCATAAGCTCTTGCAGAAGCTTACGCCGAGTACGCATCCAGGACAACAAACTTTCTGGGGAATTATCATCTGAATTAACCAAACTGCCACAGATATACTTCTTGGATATCTCTGGCAATGAACTTTCTGGAAGGATCGATAACAGGAAGTGGGATATGCCGGCGCTTCAAATGCTGAATTTGGCCAACAACAACTTCTCTGGAGAGTTACCGAACTCTTTTGGGAGTGACAAGCTCGAGAACTTGGACTTATCGGAGAATGGATTTTCGGGTTCTATTCCACCTGAGTTTAAAAGTTTATCGGAGCTCATGCTATTGAAGCTAACCAATAACAAGCTCACAGGTAATATTCCAGAAGGCATGTCTTCATGCAAAAATCTTGTAGTCTTAGACCTCAGCCACAACCAGCTTAGCGGCAAAATTCCCGAAAGTCTTTCCGATGTGCCCGTTCTCGGCCTGCTTGATTTGTCGGAAAACCAATTATCCGGTGAAATTCCAAAGAATTTAGGAAGAGTGGAATCTCTTGTTCAGATAAACATATCTCGCAACCACTTTCATGGGAGTTTACCATCCACTGGAGCTTTTCTTGCGATAAAAGCCAGCGCAGTGATCGGCAACGACCTTTGTGATGGGAACAGTGATGCTTCAAGCGGTTTGCCAGCATGCAAAACCTATAAGAATCCATCATGGTGGTTTATTTCAATATGCTTGCTAGTTGGATTAGCCGCGTTCGCGTTGGCTGCTCTTATCATTGTTTTCGTGCGTAGAAGAAAGAATTTGGAGATGCAAAGATTGGAAAGTGTAGATGGTACCTGGGAAGTGCAGTTTTTTGACTCCAAGATGTCGAAGCTAATCACCTTCGACGACGTTTTATCTTCTGCCAACGAAGGAAGTGTCATTTCCAAAGGGAAAAACTGGGTTTCATACAAAGGTAAGTGCATGAAAACTGACATGCAATTTGTGGTGAAAGAAATGAGCGACCCAAATTCAGTTCCAGTGGGCTTTTGGGAAGAAATGAGGGAGTTTGGTAAGCTTCGGCATCCGAACATTGTTAAGTTGATGGGAATATGTAGGTGTGGTAAAGGTGGGTACTTGGTTTACGAGTTTGTTGAGGGTAAGAGTTTCAGCCAAGTTCTAATGAATTTGAGCTGGGAACGGCGGTGTAAAATCGCCGTGGGTATCGCCAAAGCACTAAAATATTGCATGGTCATAGATCATTGAGTTTCGTGGTTGGCGTGATGTCACCGGAGAAAGTTTTGGTCGACGGAAAAGATGTTCCTCGCTTGAAGTTGAGCCCTCCGGGAAAGCTTTGTCCAAACGTCAAGGGTTTCATTTCTTCTGTCTACGTTGCCCCAGGTAATGAGATCACTCTTTTGCCCCTCCATACATTGCATGCTTTTTTTTCTTTTTTGCCTTTTTCTTGAGAGCAAAACCAAAAACCATAGCATACAGCATGAACATTTTAGTTTTATGATATTATCTTAATTGTGGTTACCTCATTCAAAGAAATTTTGCGAAGAATCTAATTAATTTTTATTAACTTTATCTTTAATTTTGGAAAGATTAAATTTAAAAGACCTGCTAAATATACATCAATATTCATTTCTCTCTCTTTCTAAAGTTCCTAATAATTTTTCCAAGTCACAGGAGATTTCAAAATACTACATAAAAAAGGTCACATATATATTATGGACAAGATAAGTGATCTGTAAGAAGTTATTATAAGACAATCTCATGGGTCAAATTATATATATAAGAATTAATTTTACAAACAGAATTTTTATACTTAAATTATTAAATTTATTGAATGAGAATTACAAAATAAAATTTCCAGTGAATCGTTTGTGGCAATTTTACTATTTATTTCTTTATATATACAAATATAATTATAATATAGACTAGTAATCCATGAGAATTGTTTAGGTATCTGCATACGGCCATGGAAGGAATAGTATAAACTTGATTTAACAATTTGGTAGTTGATTTGCTCTGCTTTCTTTGCTGTGATTAAAGAGGAAAGTCCATATACAATTTTCAGAAGCTAGGAATAACAAAAATGTGACGGACAAGAGTGACATTTACGGATTTGGCCTTATTCTGATCCAACTATTGACGGGGAGAAGTCCGGCGGACATGGAAGCAGGCATGAGCGAGAGCATCGTGGAGTGGGCCCGCTATTGCTATTCGGACTGTCATCTGGACACGTGGATCGACCCGATGATGAAGCGTGAGCAATCATCGAACAGTCACAACGGCGTCGTTGAGACAATGAACCTTGCCCTCCACTGCACCGCCACAGATCCAACCGCTCGGCCTTGTGCAGCCGACGTATTCAGAACCTTAGAGGCTGTTGTAGCACCCACTTTTTTCTGTGTTCCACCACTCAGCTCCTGAACAATCTGTATCTGTTTTCCCTGACCTTTTTATATATTTTTATTTTTTGTTTTGAATGTTGAATTTTGGCTTTCCTTAATTTGCTGAAAAATATTGTTAATTAAGTGATTGGTAGGAAGATGTTTTGTTTGACATACTACTGCTGAGAGTGTAAAAGTAAATGTAGATAAATTGAATGCCATTAATTATAAGAAATACAACCTCTTTTATTTCCCCTCAATTTCATCTTTTCCCTGTATCTCTTCTTATTATTAGCTAGGGTTATTTTCTATTCTTACCGTGACAGCTGGAAATTCTATTTCCCTTATGGCTTTTTGTTCTCATTTGGACACGATTTCTTCCTACCCTCTCTTTTTTCCTTTACGCTCTTTTGATGAGTTTATGTTTTAGTTAATATTTAATGTCTTCCCGCAACACCCATTTATGCTACGTACATGATTTTATCATACAAAAATTATTCAATGTGTTAACAGAGAATAATCCTTAATTAATAGTATTATATAATAAAAGTGTGCGCAAATAGCATTGATTAGGTAATATTGTTCCTCGTTATGGGGACATAATTCTTTGTTTTAGTTGATATAGATCAAAAATCGTGAAGTTTGAGAAAACAAGCACACAGTAAGACACCTTTATTGAATTACTTTCGGCAAATGGCTGATTATTGGGGACTTGCGGATGAGTCTTTGAGACTAGACTTCAGAGGGTAATAAGATGAAGTAACGCTAGCCAACAATAACATTTCATGTTGCGGCTGGGGGACCACCTTTTAACTTTTTCTCTCCTGTTTTGATGATATTCTCCCATTGTCGGACAGTCTTTGCAGGAATTTGCCACAGACAACAACCGAGTAAGAACAGGAAAGGAACAACTTGAATGGCCGTCAGCGTACAATCACGCAGCTCAAAGGCCAAAGCTGCATGCAAAAACTCAGTTTGACAGAAAAAGAAGGAACTCTTCTTCCTTGCTGTTATGCTTTTGTTGCTCCTTTCGTATGAACATTTTGTATTTGCAATTAAGGAGGAACAGATTTTCCCTATACATATATATACTTATTAATGGATCACCTACAAGGTGCATGACATACTGTCTTTCAATTTTGGTTTGAACGCGAACTGCAATGGATTACCTTTGGGATTTAGGCAGGTTATGATAGTAGGATTGATAAAAAGATGATCGAGTGCTTAGATATCTTTCTTCTGGGAGACTCGCTGTCCTTTTCAAGTCATGATGCAAGTTTGAATGATGGCTTCACATTCACAATCACTGATGATGGCCGTCTCCGTCTCTCTTTCTATGGACTAAGCTTAAGTTAAACTCAACAACGCATGATTCTTTTTATCTCCCTCTTTCATTGTCTCTAACTTAATTATTTACGAGAATGAATGTACATCCCAATTCCAATGATGTTTCAGTGCAGCTACCGCTGTTTCTCAAGCTTTCTTACATTATGTATCATCTGCAGAAGTATATACCAAAATTTTTATATGACAACAATAACAACTATACAAAAGAGAACCAAACCAACAAAAGTTGGTTTAATAGCTTAATTGGTAAAGTTTGGATCACTTAAAACTTAGATTTAAATCTTCTGTCAACGGTCTTTCTTGATAAGTAATTTTAAGTACTACTATAAGCTCTTTAACCTCAAATAGGTTGCCTACCCTTATCTTAAACTTTTTTGTTACTAAAGAAAATAAAAGAATTAATAAAATATATGGGCAATGTGAAAACAATCCTTATCTTGATTTGTGTTAGTGTATGATTAAGCACTAAATGCACTCCACTTGGGTAAAAGTTGCAGTACACTGGGGATCTTTCCAACCAGGCCTGACCACAAACTTTCTTGTGACCCACCTTTCCTTCCATGTTATAATGATAGTGCTGGCTTCTTTTTTACATTTTCCCCGTGTTTTTCTATTTCTTTTAAACAAATTCTCCCCCATTTCAATGGCCTCTAAGTAATGATGGTTGTGCAAGAGTCCTTTTCCCTTTTGTTCAATCAGAACTCATGGAGGTGTTTCCACAGTTAGAAGATTCCATCAGTAAAGATGAGTCTAAGCATAAAAATATAAGCTAGCTGACATTATGAGGAGCAAACCAGCTCAGTCTGGCTGGCATGGATTATACGATCCCTTTGCATTGTTCTTTCTTCTCAAAAGCCCCAAGATTTCAATTATAGCCCTTGGAGACCATGCAAAAAGTTCTTTGGCCTCATTCTTTCAATTCAAAAAGCCCCTTTTCCTCTGATTTTTTTTCGCAAAGCCTTCTTCTCTGGTTCTCTTTTGTTGCAACAAGAGTATGAAATAGGTAATGTTGTCCCATGCTTCCCTTCTGCTTTTTGTTTACTTTGTAGATCACAAACATAGATAAACATTTTCCATGTATGCTTCTTTCATACCTGGCTTTTGTTTTAGGGATTTAATGTGCCAATAATAATGGGATACACGTGCAACCCATCGGATATTGTAAAACACCTACTAATAAACACAATTTTTGGTGATCAAAGTGGTAAAATTGGGTGAATCTCTAGCCAATGTCTATTGACTTATGTGCTAAAAAAGTTTCAACACAAATGAAAAAATATTTGGCTATTTTAAGAAGTTCAGCAGACATTGATTTAAAAAATGTCTCCTCGCCATCAGTTTATTTAGCACTAATTGAAAGAAAAGTAATAATATTTTCATGCAAATTAATGCACAATAATTGCACAAAGTTAATTGAGAACTACTCCCTGTTAATATGTAATAATACATTATATAGTCTTTGTATATTTAAAGTGCATGCATCATTACTCTTACGAGAATGAGATAAAAAGTGAATGCTTAGCCATAAATAATTTGATATTATATCAGAGAATTAAAATTTTAAATAATAATTATTATTATCAACTTTAACATCAAGAGTAAAATGAATTAATTATTTTTTTTTGATAATAGTAGATATGATAAATCACTTAACACATATAAAATTTTAACTTTAAATTTGAGACTCTGAAAAGAAAAAATTCCAAAACAATAACAAGTATCATACATCACTATAAATACGACAAAAGAATTAATTATTTAACAAAGTAGTGAGCTCATAATTTAAAAGAATGAGTTGATACGAATAAGTAATGCATGAAAGACTTATAAATTGACTTTATGCATGTAGTAGTACTCGTTCTTAGCCGAAAATGCATGTTGATAAGCTAATTCTTGTGTTTTTGCCTTAATTCGATGGAGCAAATGATATGGTTAGACAAATCTGCTGTGTTTAGATTTTGTCAATTAAAGAGTTGATTTGTTGTCATGCCATGCCAATGAATGTAAAAGGGTCTTTATTTTTGTATTTATTTTATTTTAAACTTTATGCCTTACAGTTTTTAGCTTTCATTGCTTAGAGTGCAGGGCAAAGATCAAATAAACCCCATGCTCTCCTTCCAAAAACAAATAGAGACTTTCAGCAGGGGAACTTTGGGGTTGGTTTCCCTGAATAATTGTAAAAATATACCCTACAACCTACTGTAATTCCCAAATTTAAAGGATAGAAGCATTTTCTTGGAGTTGAACTAGGCTTTCTTTCTTTCAGGTACAAGTCTCCTGAGTTACAAAAATTGAAGAAGTTCAAGGGCATAAACAGAACAAGGTCTGATTCGTGGGTGCATAACAATCAGTTTAGAGCAAATAGTTGGTTTTGATAGAAGTAGAGATAGATCCTCCGTAGAGATGGTGAAAAAAACCATTTTCAAAAATGTCAAAACCTACATTTTCACTTACCTGTTGAGGGAAAAAACAACGATAATGCTTAGTAGGGACCCGGGGTGTGAATAAGCAAACAGTGAATATGACTTTAGGACAAGAATCCAACAGAGGAATGTCATTCTGAGGCCAAACTTTATCAATTGCAACTCTAAATTTGTGTCAATGTTGTAAAGGGAATATATATAATTTAGATGCAATCTGTAATGGGGTATGCAAAGAAATGTTGGAGCTTTCAGTGATCCTAACCATTAAATGTTTGGAGTTTTACAGCTGTGGAACGCTTTCTAATCCCTATATTCTGTTATACTGCAAGGGTCAAGTGCGCAATATAATGAGGAGGGTGACCCCTCTCGTCTTCCAATAACATCAGAGTGTCATTCTGCTGTAGGAAAAGAGAAAGAGACAAGTGACATTTTGAATTGTAACAAGGATCAATGACAATTAGACAACTTCATGCGTTGTGGGCAGTAAAGAATCTAAAGATCGTTCTCCGATTACCCAAAATACAATCTTTCGTCTTAAGTTTTTCTTCCCTTTTCACTTTATCTATATATGAATATTTGATTGTGACACTTACCATTTTAGGGTATACAAGATAATTTTATGAGATAAAGGGTCTGCAATCTTCATGTTTGATGCTCACATTTTTCACCATTTAAAAGATTCTGACTATCAAGGGTTTGATGATCGATCATGATGTGAAATTACATTACAAAAGAGTTTGATGAAGCTAATAATGTCCTTCACTGTTGCACCCTTCATTTGAACTATGCAATCGGCCCCATTGCTTCCTAATCACATTCTTTTCCCACAAATGAAATTTCCGATTGGTTTGTGTCACCTAAGACAAGCGCAATTGGCCGATTTCGTTTATCAGAAATGATTTCATCCTCAGTAAGTATTCAGGACCTGATAGCTGAAGAACAAAAAGCGGTGTTTATATCATAAGCAATTACTGTGTCAACGCTGACATCATTTCTCCCGTATGTTTTACTGTTTACTAGCTGAACTAAACGCTACACTCTTTTTTTTTTTTTTTTAATTTGAAATGGAAGCAGGGTGACTCAATTGAGAAGAAGAAACAGTTACATCTGTATTTAGCAGCTTTACGATTAAAAAAAAAAAAAAAACCTACATATCATCTTAGTAAATCTTACACAATAAAAAATAGTGACAATTGAATATATCAAAACTTATCGTTTAATATAAAATTTAATAAATTAAATAACCTACTTACTATATTAAAAATTAAGTGAATAAAATTGTAAAAATCAAATTACCTTATAATTATATATCAGGCTTCTTCAACCCAAATACAATTTGGAAAACGAAAACCTAAGATTAGGCCAGCTGACATTTTTGCTACTGCCACTCTGTTGCCTTCCCTTAGCACATGTATGATAGATAACTCAACGCTACACTAGAGAGTGTTGGAGAGAAGTAATGCTAAAAAGGACAACTTCATATTTTCACTCATGGTCTTATAGGTTTTCCCTCAATCTCACGTTGAAGAAACTCTAAGAAAGGAATATCCTTTTTCCCCACTGTCGGAGCTAGACTCCACTGAGATTTTATCTCTACCAATGCAAATATTGATCAGCCCTACCTAGTTAGCGTCAAATACATTACCTGTAATCATTCTGTACGGGTAAATGCATGATAAGAGTTAAACAGCGTAACCACTTGTTCAGTTGTTCAGATATATTACTCGAAGTCGCTCATTTCATAGGAAGAAGCAACATGCTTTTACCGGGTCATCCGCGACTATAGCCCGGCAAATGAAGCAAGAGCCTTTTAAATGAAAGGTGGCCTACAGTGAGTTGAGTGGCTCCACAATCGAAATAAAGATATGTCTCAATCCTTATATTTGGCCAGAGAGATGATAAGACCAAATTGGTGACGTGACCTCCAATAATAGAAAAGAGCATATAGAGCATGAACATGATCATAAAGACATCGAAAGAGGAGGGGGGGGGGGGTGTTGAGGAAAAGAGAAAGATGCACGAAGATCCAAGAGAGCATAAAGAAAAAAATGAAGCGATCACCAAAAAATGGGGCCACATATGATATTGGAGAGCATGCCCATAACAGTATTATATAGCCTCCTTGGGATTCTTCAAAGTGTAAATAAAAAGGAAGATACTATTCTGCTCTACAGCCCTAGATCCTATACTCCTAAAATGTATCAGACAAAAGACCAGTTGATGAACATGAAACAGATGCAATGAGCCGTTTCTTCATCATTCAATACTTTCCATGCCACTGCTCTCTCGTAGGACACTGGTCTCCCCATGCTGGACAAACAAATACCACCTTGGATACACATAAAACCCTGCACCAAAAGTATATCTGTTTAGAAAGTGAAAGCCAACCCGTAGAGTAACATACAATAAGTCAGATGAAAACAATCTTCTTAGGAGGTCCAAACTGCCAAGTAGGGGATATAACAAATGAAGGAACAAGATGAGAATCGAGGAGTGGAATACATGGCATTGGCAAGAGTGTATTTAGGGAAGGTTTCCTCCCACTTTTACATTGTCACAAACTTTAGCAGATAAAAAATTTATTAGATCCCACACTTCAATTTATAAGGTTCAACAAATTTAATAGTCTAAATTCTTTAAAGTGAATATATAAAGATTTAGTATATGAGAATAACACTCACGGGAATAGTAATTAGACCTTTTCAGGAAATTTGCAGTCCTATGTACACATTCTGACTAATAGTAACTCCAGGCCCAATCATTGTTTTCATCAACATTTTGTGTTGACTGTAGTCACTTCCTAGACTCGAACTTGCCTCAGTTTATAGTGGTCTCAAAAATGTCTCACAATCTCTCTTCATACAGCCATGAGACTGTCACTTACCAGTATCTATTTCCAAAACTGATATATATGATATATTATCTAAATGCTAGTCAGATTTTATCAACATGGAAGCCAATCTCTTTATTTAATAATTTGTCCATTGAAGAAAGGAAAACAACGGAAAAAGAAAACAAGAACAATAGAAATTATTTAAGATGTCCACTCTTTCATTGAAAATTTAAATTTCTTCTATAACAAAGCTTTATACCTGCTGCATTATCTGAGGGAACTCAGAGCACAGGGTTTTCTTTCCATTGTCGTCAAAAATTTTTTCCAGAGTGATGTCTTGAAGAGCAACCAAGGTTGTCTCCAGCATGTCAAGTCCAGCTTGATTTGCAAATGTGAAAACTGGCAAAGCCTGGCAAAATCATATAAGTTATATTATGTTATATATTAACTTATGAAAGAAAACAAGAGGAAGTAACTCAATTCATGGCTAGGTGATAAGTAACTTCTCCAGTATATAAGCTGGTTTGAGGAGAGACTAGAATTCAGTTTCCAGAAGCAAACAAACGCACCCGATTGTTATTTGCTCGATAAAGTAACTTTTCTTCCCTAATCACTCTCCTTCTAGAAACAAGTGGAGCTGACCACCAAAACAGAAATTTTTTTGTCTCCCTTGCACTTATCTTCTTTCTTTTAATTTCCTTCCACTCCCCTCGCCCTTTGGTGGGGGATTTTTTGGCAAAAAGGAGAAGATAAAGAAAAAATGGGGGGGGGGGGGGGGGGTCATTGTCAAAGGATGATATTCAATATCTTATTTTCAATTTTCATTTCTTGTCAAAATGTACATATGGAAAGAAAATACCTTCGAAGAGCAACACATGATTGCATCTGAGTGATGCCAAAGGGATTTGAGAATGGATTCACTGCCTTCACATTTTAGTAGTTCTACCCCTAGATAGAACCTGCAAAGAGTGTCAAAATTTAGAATACAATAGACTTTTGGCATACAATTACAGCAAAACTGCAACACTTATCCAATTTAATGCCGGTGACAATGTAGTTAAATAGTACTTAACCTCCTTCAAAGAAGGATGTTACAATCCAAACTGATCTAACGTGTCTGTGTTTAAGGGGTTTTATTATATTTCATCAAAGTCTTTACCCACCTCTTTCAATAAAGGCTCTTCATTAATCAATCATCATAAACTCTGATGAAGAGCAGCCCGCAGGTAGACTTCAAAGAATTCTAATGAGACAAAGCTTTGGCTGACTTATCACCAAGTGCCATAAACAGTTACAATGGGTGTTACTGTGAAAGGACAGTAGTTACTCATTACAACTGTCCAACAGTATGCATGAAATTGAAGCCTTACAAAAAGTGTTTAGCTGTTAGGGAAAATAATTCTAATGAGACAAAACTTTTGCTGACTTATCACCAAGTGCCATAAACAGTTATAATGGGTGTTACTGTGAAAGGACAGTAGTTACTCATTACAACTGTCCAAAAATATGCATGAAATTGAAGCCTTACAAAAAGTGTTCAGCTGTCAGGGAAAATGCTTGAGATGCTACATTCTACATATCCAGGAAGAATCTAAAACAGCTATTCTTAGCAGAGATTTCTAGAATGCACTTCCAGCAATTTTAATTCATGTTTCTCTTGTACAACAAGAAACCAAGTATTATTCCCACGGTCGGCGACATAGATCAAATTAAACCATTAGGTTTTATCAGCAACCAAGTCATGTTTCTCTTGTAAGGAATTTCATATATTTTTATATTGTTTAGGACTGAATCTACAGTGACACGGTAACAAAATGTTTAAGGTCTCCGAATCATTGACAGTAGTCATGCATAATCAAGGTTTTAAGTGACACACCTATAGCTGTGACAGATCCAACGAGCAAGTGTTTGTCCCTCAGGAGTGCCAGGTGGTGGGCGAAAACCATTGTGGGAACCAAAATATGAAGGGGAAAGCGCTAATGCAACCCTCTGAACAGATGCTATAATACTTCGTACATACTGCCGGGCCATATTTGCTACATTATCTTGAAGGTGGACTTCAAACGCAAACTGGAATGCTATTGTCATCACAGATTTTATGCTGCCAGAATGACCAGAATTGTCACCAGCTGCTCTGTTTCCTGCGGTTCCAACTTCGAGAGCAGAAGCAAGATCAAGTGTTCGGTTTGGACTAGCAGCATCCTACATCATAAAAGGGACTGAGAAGTCAGAAGACTAACTCAAACAAGGAGAGAGAGGCGACAACCAATAACCAAAATAAGACAATCAAATTTCAAGCAATAGACATACCATGCCAGAATCTAGAGGTATGATGCGAAAACCAGAAGGTAAAATGGGCGCATCATCCGAGAAAGATGAATCAATGGGAGCAAAAATGAGCTCTGCACAGGTGCCAATCGCATGCTCATCTACACCATTACAAAGCTGGAAAAGAGTGCAACCAGAGGGACCATTAGCAACATGCACAGAACTAGGAAATTTTATATGAGAGGGCTAAGTCAGTTACATAGGTGTGTGTGTGTAGATATATATATACACATATATATACAAGCGCGTGATAACAACTAAACAATTACATAATTAGCAAAACTAAAGTTAAAAATTTTTTAGGTCGTGTAACAAGTTTAATAAAAATATTTGATATCTCATCTTTAGTGAGTAATTAATGATTTTGAAACTAATTGTCACGTACAATGGCAAGAAAAGCACATTGCCATGTATAGCATTTGTAAATTTTTAAATAATAATGTGTTTTTTTATTCAGTATCATTCTGGAAGGCCACAAAGCAATATTCGTAAAAAGGTCATTCAACAGAATATAGATATGTTAATAAGAATGGCATTGCAAAATATGACTTACTTGCAAGAGGAAAATATCACCAGGTATTGTCATGTCGTCCCTATAGTAGCCCATGTTTTCAAGCTTGATGACCTCCATGAACTGTTACAATGACCAAGTGTTAGGGGGTTTTCAATTTGTAGAAAAATCCATATGTAATGCTGAAGAAAACAGTTTTGTTCAGCTCTAAATTAAAAAGGGTTACATGGTAATATGGTTAGTGAGAGTGACATTAGTGAGCAAATAACTTGCCTCTTCATGCTCAATTGTGTGGGCCAGTGGAAGAATAACCTGACCCCCAAAACCTCCGGCTCTGGCCCCTGGCAAATTACAAGGACCAGCTTTAATGGCTGCAGCTGAGTAAGCATCAATACTACTATCTGCCCACTCTGATCGGTGCTCCCGCAGGAATTTAAGAAGAATTGCCGGCGGGACATTCTACAAGGACAAAAAGAGAGCATAAATATGAAATAGGGGGAAGCTGAATACTTGCAATGAACTCAGAATATTTTAGTAGAAATAGTGTGAACTTCATTGAATCGACAAATTATGTGTAGACAACCACGGACCCAACTCCCTACTTTTCATGTTCATGACCTCAAAGGAAATTCATCATACTTACATTAATTAATAAAACCTTTCTCGCTATCTATGACTACAAGTGCAAGGGTTTTCTGCTCCTCTGAGATCAAAATGCAGATATAACATGGCTAAACATTAAGATCTGTACCTGTAACAGCATGGAGGCTTTGGCACACAGCACGGAACTGCTCATAGAAGGAAATCCATTGTTATAACCAAGGGTTGCTCCCATCAGCTTACTGAGAGATGAATTCACAAGAAGGGTGACGTCTTCAATGCCATCACTTTCTAACATGGACCAACCATCATCTGTAAACCCATTGACGGCTTCATTGAAGCCCCTGCCAACAAGAAAAGATTAATTTATATTAAATAGCCATTGTTAGTGAAGTGTTTGAAGGAACAGCGTAAAAGGTTATGATACAAACTTGCTCAACCGCTGACTAAGTGCGCGAAGAGCAGCAGGCCTTCTTCCCCATCCAGTCACATTTGGCTGAGAAACTTCTTGAGAAATCTGCCTCAAATTACGTAAAGCCTGAACGACAATTACAGGGTTACTTTCTGAAGCACGAGTTATTTTAAGTTCTATTCCTCTTTATACTTTGGCAGACAGGAAAAGCTAATATACAAGGAACTACAGTCCTCGGGAGTTTAAAAAAAAAAAAACCTGCTTATGAAAGGTTTATGGTGTAAGTTGTGAGGCACAGGGACTCGTCTTACCGCCATAGTTGTCCTTTGAGCAAGCAGTGTTGATGACTCATAAAGTGGGCGCAACACTTCGGGTACATTCCAAGGCTGATTTCAAAGAGCCAGCAAGTTAGAAATACAAGTTATCAACCAAGGAAATGAGTTTGCTTCACTTTGCATTATTTAGAGTAATAGAGTAAATACAAACCTCTAAATCCATGTGATCAACAATATGAATAACTGATCCCCCCCCTTCACAAGGTCTAATGAGATACCCGCTTGGCAGCACGTCTGCCCTGACAAAATGCTGCACTGGTGGCATAGCAGGGCCGTTCTGAGTGTTGTTAAGTGATCTTTCACAGACCTGATAATGTAAGATCAAAGGATCATAATTGCACCCAACATAAGTGTCACCATTAGGCGTGCAAGAGGGAAGCTCGGAAAAAGGGAGAAATCAACTCAGAACAACCAAAATTACATACCACAAGACTACCGTCCTCCAAAAGAGATGTATAGCGCAGCAACCAGAAGTCACGAGCTGGTGCCAAAGTTGTTGGGGCATACAACTAACGAAGATGGCATATGTGGAAATATAGTTAGCAAGACTGCTAAATACGCTAAACTAGTGACACAGCATATCGGTAAGTACCTGCATGTAAAGCAGTTCAATGGTTCCCCCATTTGCGGTGGACATCACATTTAGAACATCCACAGCTCGGCAGTCACGAAACCATGAGGGCCTATCCTTGAGGATCTCAGCAACCTGTACAGAAAAACTTGAATTAATATTACTACCAGCCCAGTTCAGGAGAATTGGTCCACTATAAAACAAGCAAGTAGGGACCTACCCTCGTAGGTTCTAGACCCACAAGGCCGCAGGCACGTGCTGCCACTCCAGGGCAACCATGAGAAATAGCAACGATTCCAATGGAATCCGGACCAGGCTGCAGATATGTAAAGGACAAGTAACAGTTACACTTCTGATAACTATAAAATGACTAAAACAGACACTTTGCGCTGTGCTTCCAAGGCCAAGAACTGTAATGCAATTCACTTTTGGCAATTGAGTTCACAAACAAACAACCAAAGATAATTTGATTTGTATGTAGGAATGAAAAATCATTTTGTCTGTTTGATGCTTCCAAAGAAAAATAAAATTTTGAAACATGATGTTCAAATAATAAAAAGAATAAAAAAGCAGAGAAACAAACAAATACTTTAGTCTGCGAATTTTTATTATTGATGAATAAATTATTGGGTAATTGTGAGGCTACGTCAGTAGTCGTAGTTTAATTTTAAATATTAAAAAAATAAAAATAAAAATTATAAATAAAATTATAAATATAAAGATATAAAAATAATACTATTATAAATTATCCTGACAATAAATGAAAGTATTTTAAGGTTATTTTTTTTTATTATGTAAATAAATTATATATAATAAAATTTAAATAAAAAATAGATATAAAAAATATAAATTTTTAATGTAAAAAATTTTTTAATATTAAAAAAAATTACAGAATAAATGCTAAAAAAATATTTTACTATAATAAAAATAATTACAAATATCTTTATAATATACTTTATTTTTTTTAAGTGATACTAAAATTATAATAATATTTAATAAAATTCTCTAAAAATAATACTTAATATATTTTTTTTCAGTGTATATCTAAACTCATACTTTCATGAAAATATTGCCTGTTATTAAAGCATGTAAATTTACATTGGAGAGAGGGTGAAATCATACATAGGAGAGGCACAGAATAAAAAATAATAAAGAATAGTGAGATGATTATGTCTGAGTGTCCAGTAACCTACATAATGTATTCTGCAAGCTGTTAGAAGGCTAGAAAAATTCATATAATTATTATTACCAATGATAATAATACACTTCTCATATGTGACAAAGCGTTGCAAATAATGACAGGCAAAGAACGGTAACCTTCATCCCAGGCATTTGGACCCACTCCACAGCAGTTCCAGTGGCCTTCGATAGAAACTCTGCTAAAGTCTCCTCAGCGATGGATAAAAGTCTGGAGAGTGGAGACAAAAGACAAAGACAAAGCACAATTCCATTAGTCATGCATTTATGGCATTGGGACAGAATAGGACCCAACAAACAAACGGCAATTTCTGCACTCACCCCGCAGGGCTTGCATCCCTTGGTGGATGCTGAGGTGTTAAACGGTGCTGACCGCTGGTTACTACCGACTCGCAACTTGTGTCTGTGGTAGCAAGCGTCGCCTGCTCAACAAAGAATCAAACTTAGAACAAAAAAAAATTGCAATGTCGCATACCCAGAAAAGACGACATTTTTACCCAGACAACATTTATTTACACAGCTCAACATGATAGATTAAGACCATCTGAGCACCCCAAACGACAAGAATTTTTCTAAGATCGAGAAACTCATCTTCGCGCCTTTTCCTACCAATTTCATATATGGAACCAAACAAACTAATATTCATATCATTAAAGATGTAAGGAAAAACTAACTATATTACATTCTGTGTCTGTTGGCGGAAAAAGCTGTTCTCATAAACCAACTGCGACACCTGCTTCTGCAATCTGTCGTTTTCCTCCATCAATAGTTTATTCATTGCCGTCAGCTTCCTGTTCACTGCTTGCAGGCGTGACGCTTCTTTCCGCTGCTTTTCTCGACATCTGTAACAACGAGGAACGTGGAAAATTATAATTGACATCTAGAACAGTTGCCAAAAATCTGAAACGCTCCATCTATTATTGCTGGAAAAGAGCAAGACGAACAGAAATGTGAAGAAGAAAGAGAGAAAAACAGGAATTTAACATTTATTTTAGTAGGTGGGTCACAGAAAAAATGAAATCAGTATCATTGCTGTGTTCAAAGTTAACTTTTTCTGCCACATTCAATATTCTTTGTCCAGTCCAAGAAGATAGAAAAAGATATACCAAACAAAAGAAAACGTTGTTTGAATTTGAAGAGGTTAAAGGATAAAGGAAAGATAGCAAGAAAGAGAAAGAGAGATGCATCATGAAACCAACGGTTCGCTGCTATAAGCCAGATACAACTATCCTTTTTAATTAATAAATGATAAATGATGAATTCAATTAAACGCATTAGATGGAATCCAAAAAGAAAATAAGTCGCAACTCACAAGATTCAAAGCTTAGCAGTTTCATTTGTTTCATTCAAAGATCACTCACTGTATTGGGATAATATAGGTGACAAGCTAAGTGGAAATAGGAAGGTTTGCAAATACCTCCGATTCTGGAACCAAACCTTGATCTGCTTGGGCTCAATATTGGAGAGAATGGGGCACTCTCTGATGAGCTGCTGGCGGCGCATGGAGCTGGGTTTGGGGCATTCATGGTAAAGCCTCTCCAGGGCATCCACCTGCTCCGGTGTGTACCGCACATACTTGCCGTTCTCCAAAGCCACCTTGCTCCCGTCTTTGCAGGACGAACTCACCGCCATCATCCCTTCAAATTCCATCGCACCAGATTTCCTTTATTCTTTCCGAAACTTAAAAACTTCAACTTCCAATTCGCAAACAAATCCAAACGAACAAAAATAATAGCTTTCTTATATATAGAGAAAGAGGGAGGTTTGAGGAACTTACCTATGGTGCTTTCACTCAAGAGCAAAGAAGCATGAGATGACCAAGATGAAATTACTTAGACATGGGAGGGAATAAAACTGTAAACCTTAAGAGAGATGCTCAGAGTTTGTCTGCGATGGCTAGTATATGTATCATGAAATGATATGTGGCAGAGGAGATAAAGGACGATATGAACGGAAATGCTGTTCTGTACAAAGGGAAAAGTACTGGTGAATATATTCGTATTGGGATTGGGATAGAGATGGGTGGTTGCCTATAAGAGAAACCCCAATTTCCAGACAGAATAGGCGACCATTTTTTTTTGTTTTCACATCATTCCCTGTTTTGCTCTGTTGCCTTCTTTACTTTTAGCTGTTTTTGCCTGTTGCTTTTCTCCAAAACTTAAAAACCCCGCTCTTCCTGTCACTCTCTCTCTCTCTCTCTCTCCCCCCAACGGAGGATTAGGTTGTAAAACTTGTAATGTAATGAAATGAAATCAGAAAAATGGCAGCCACACTCTCTATCACAACGCGTGCGCTGTAAAGTTTTGGACATACAGACAAAATGGTTTTTTCACGGACAATGCTTCTGGCTAGGGACCGAGACCAAAATATTTAACTGAAAAACAGGTTCGAAAAAAATTATAAAAATATGTAATAAGAATATAGATATTATTTTTTTAAATAAAAATATAAAAATTATGTGTACCTTTTATCATTATTCTTTTTCACCTCAGTAAAGTAATTCTTACTACTTGGCATTCAATGCACGCGGAATATTTTTTACCTCAGATCTTTTATGACAGTATCACGCAAAGATGTACAGTGTCTTACGTTGGTGTAATATACCACTGCCTGAGCATTACCATGATTAGCTTTCGTTTGTTGCTTCTTGTGTGGACAAGTTTTGGTAATGCAGAGCACAGCAGTGAATATTCTCGCCATTTGCTAACCCATTCGGAAACATTTTTGTTTAACGCCAACCCTTGGATTTCGTTTTAAGCTTACAACTCAAATGATATTGTACATTAACAAGTGAATTAGTCCCGAGGGTAAAGCACACTGAAGGCATGCCTGATATCATGTCAACTATCAGCAATAACCTATGGGTTTTGCTTTCTTCTTCAGTTGCCTTATTCAGGAATCAGGATATTGGAAATGATTGAAATTTTACATAGTGTGAAAGAAGAAAGAGATTTCTGTATTTTATACGGTAAACATCAAATGGATGCGTGTTTCATGTTTGTTTAATCTTGGAACGTTTTGTTGTCCCATTTAATCATCGTTTGGTCCATGATGGTAATGGTGGAGAGTACGGTCTTGTTTAAGTTTGATTTTGGTTGCTTTAGTCAACATAATTACGCCAAAGTCTGAACTTCTGCCTATAATTTCTTGTATTTTTCTTTTCGCTTCGTTTCTAGGATGCAGTTTCTGACTAAAAATACATCGTAAGAGAAACGGAAATCCCACCTCCTCATCAAAATCGTAGACTACCATCCATACTTGAAACTAACGATACTAAACGGAGAAATACGTGTGTTGTTCAACCGACAATTACAGCTTCATCCTCGGAAATGGAACAGTTTACAACAGATTGGTCAACACGTTCTTACCAAACAAAGAATTGGTCTATAATTGTGACCAATGTGGATGGCATTTTCATTTGGAATTTTGTAGGTTGCTCCACGTAAAAGGTTGAGTATTGATATTAATAAAGTACTGACGTAATAGTTATTATTTGTATTAAAATTTTAAAATTGAAAATTTGAATTTAAATTTTAAAATTATATTTATTGAGAGAGATTATTAATAATTAATTTAAATATAAATTAATTTTATATTTAATATGAAAATTAAATATTAATTTATAGATGAAAAGAAATTTGTCTCAAAAATTAATAAATGCACAGATAAAAATTAAACTGTTCCACTTGCGACTGCGGCACCAAAATATTTTTATTTCATTTCAAAGTTGGCTATAAATCCCATCTAACCTCATCTCTAATAGGTCATTCTTGGTTGAATTCTGCGCCATTGTAGGTAGCATCCAAAGAATCAAAGCTAGATGGCATCTTTCAGCTCTGTTCACTGCTAATAATAACTTGCTTTATAACCCTAATTAACTGCAAAGAAAGTAAAAAAAGATGCCTTTTTTCTTGACCAAATTCATTTGAATATGTCATAGGATGTGAAAAAGGGCCGTTCTTTTTGGGTCTTTGAATTTTCGTGGAAGAAGAGGACTCCACCGAGTCAATGTGATTCACCAAAATTGAATCTGATGTTACAAAGTCAATATTGAAAAAAAAAAAAAAAAGAAAGAAAGAAAAGTAAAGGTGTATAGCATGGCATTATCATTTTCCTCATTGTGCACCTTGCTTGTTTCCCAAACTTGTCCACCATGGCGAAAAGCAAGTTACTGGTAAACTAGCAATAATTAATTGGCTTTAAAACTGTGAATGGCAGACCAGCAGAAGTGGGGTTTGATTCTTTAAAATTCCGCATCCGGAGAAAGACTAAAGCTACGCGTTTTAATTAGCAACATTAAATGAATTGCGCAGAGTTTACTATCGTTTAACTAGAATCGATTATAAAATTGGTTAAATTTCATAATTCTTAACAAATTTAATAAATATATAATGAAATTTAATTTAAAGAAATAAAATAAATGAATAAACTTTGTTTTAATTTAAAAGAAAAACATGAATTATGTTTAAAATAAATGATATTATTATTTTTTTAATTTTATTCTCACTTAATTATCATAACATAAAATATAAATAATTAAATATATTAATTATATCAGTCGAATTATAAAATTTAATTTATATAATAATTTAAATTGTTTAAATGATAATTATAGTTTTACTTGTAGGTGGAAATAATTATCCTCTAGAATTAAAGAACTAATCTTACTTTAGTTTGGCTAATCAAAGTGGCTTAAAAGGTAGGCAGCGGCGACGAGGGAAAAGCATGTCAACGACGGTGACAGTAACGGAGGCTGGTGAAAGTGCCGCCACTACCCGTCACTCGCGCCACTCGACTCAGGACTGAATTGGATATATTATTATTTTTATTTATTGAGAAAATATCTTTTTTGGGTTAATAAATAAATTAGTATAATATTAATAGGGAATAGTGGGTGGCGTGTGGTTGACGGCAGCAGACCAAATGTGGGAGTGGGGCCAGAGATTGGTGTGGGCCCCGCACGCGTGAAGGTGTCCGGCTCCGCTTTGCCTTTACAACGTGTTGTTTGCTCCGGTCGTCACCGCCCCCCTTCCTTCTACTTTTGGACAAACAAATGACACAGTAGTACTAGTACTGCGTACTAGGTTGGCCCACACAAACACAGCTCGCCCTCAGCTCAGTTCACTGTTACAGGCTGACTGAACAAGGTCACGTGTACCATATTTCCTACACCTAACACGTCCTTGGACGCTCCAACCAGTGTCATCGTGCTATCATCTCACTGCCTTCCAATTCGTTAATCAATTTACCATTGCTTCTTTGGTCGCCCCATTGAAAATTATGGTGACTGAATTTTTGGGGCTTTCTTAGATCAAAAAGATGAGGTTTTTCCTTTGTACTTACGAAACTACATCCGGTGCTTGTACTCATAAAACACCCCTCAACTCTTTTTCTACGAGATATGAGACATCGCATTTAAATGAATACTCAATTTCTTTCGCAATCCATGCATGCCAGATAACCTCATCAATAATGAACTACAAACATCGATTTGGGTGGGCGTGGGACCAATTTGATTTCGATTAGTGTGCAAGAGAACCGAGAAGCTCCCCACAACCCCGTATGGACCACTATGATGAAAGGCATGTCGCGCCCTTTTTCGCCGCCTGCTTCATCTTTCTCATTATTCTCTTCTTCAGCCTCCTCGCCAACAGTGCCTCACCCCATTTCACATTTTAACTAAATATACTAGTATCTTATTAGTACCGTCTTTCCCTTGTGGCTCTTCCTACCCACTATCGTCAAAACACATTCACCAATGCTCCCATCACTATTCACTAACTTAGGACCCATTCCCTCTGCTTTAGTATTTGGAAATTTTTGGTGAACGTGAACCGTCTCACCAACCAAGAAAGATTTCAGGCTACCACATTAAACATTTATTTGGAATTTTCGAGCCAATCACGCTCGACTGCCAACTTGTCTACTTTACCATGCCATTCTGTAAATAGTAGTCCTAGTATTATTTACCCTTGTCGTGTCCGCAACTTCTAAAACCTAGCCACGCACAGTTCTTTCCTTCCCTTACTTGTCTTTTACCCTACATCTCCAAGCACAACTTATCGGGGACTACCAAAAAGTGCCACCGCTCTAGAGTGGCCCTGGGGCCACCCACCTCTTTCATCATCAACCATAATCATTTCTGTCACGTCAACTTGGTCCAAACTTTTTATTAACGATTTTTTTTAAAAGAATTAAAGTTTTATGGGAGCAAAAATAAGAACCATATTTTGATTTAATGTTAATGTGTATGATACTTACTCTCTTGAAAAGAATATTCCGTGGCGGCACTTTGTGTGACGCAAATCTCGGATACGCACTCCATCATGCGGCTATGACGTGGCTGTTTAGAAAAATTGGTACGACGCCGTCATACAACACTGCTGCTTGGAAGCATCTTTCATTGGGCTTTGGAAATATATATGTTCCCACATAACTGATATTCTTATGTTTGTAAGGTATATAATTTTTATATTTTTTTAAAAAATAAAAGATGAATAATATATTAAATTTAAAAAAAATAAAAAATAAACAGTGCATAATTTATTATTTATTTTTTAAAAAAATTTTAAAAAACATAAAAATTGTATACCTGGAAATCGTAGGTATAATGTTATCCGTTCCCACACAATCGAGGGACTGACTGAGCTTCGGGTGTTTTCGGGGCATAATTGGGTGTGACATCTTTTCCTCTTTTCCAGCTCAACATACATACATTGCACACGCAACCTAAGGGCAAAATCGCTCACAAGTCACACTTTAGCCCATGTACTGTTCTAATTTGGGCAGAGTTCACGTAAGCATAGACGCCGACGCAGAAATACGCGGTACGAAGAAAATCTCCAGTTGTCATACAGATTTTCCATCCAGTAGAGTATTCTATTGTATCAAATGCTGTTATTCTTATGTTTTAAAATTTATATTTTTATTTATAAATATAATATAATAATTTAATAAAATATTTTTTTATTATTTTATTCTATTCTTTCTCTCAATTATATATAAACATGGTTGAGAATTGTAGGTCTATGACTGTAAATTCATCATTTCTAATTATACCAAAACATAGCATAAGCAAAATTTAAATGATACTTGTTTAGATTGTATATCAGTTTAGCTCAAAGCTCATCCAAAAGGACCACGACCAATTGCAATAAGAGCACAATAATCATTTAATCAACGTTTTTATCTTGAAATCCGATAACTAGTAGCTCGATTAAGTATGTGATGGCTTCTTCTCAGGAAATCTACTACTGTCACACAGTTGCCATCCATGGTAAAATCAGAGATTGCTGGCACATCCACCAGAAACATAGTCCTTCCTAAACATGCTACCAAGTAAAAGGACACAGTAATAATACTTCCCCAATTATAAGGATGTGCAGTCCAGAATTAACAGAAAACAGTGTACAGAGGAATAAAAATTATTCTGTATCATTATCATAGAAACTAACAATAGTAAACTGAATGATTATTATTCTTACTTGAGACTTAAAGAGAATTACAATGGGTGGAAAGAATGAATATATTGGAACTGAAATTGTAGAGTGTGGTAGGCATCTGAGCGAATCACCTATTTTCCATTAACATATCAAGAAGGTGCCGATCAAGCTCAAAATGTCGAGAAAGAAGTCCCTGCAACATCAACAATCCAAATGATCAGAGATGCGACTAGCGCTGGGGCACTCAAGTCAACTTTGCCCAAGTATGCAGCACCGGCACAGGCCATATTTAGAGAAACCATGCACCACGCTACTCTCATTTAACTACAGTGTACCCAACACTCAACCCAGTATCAAAGGATAAAAACCCAAACCATTCCATGCAGCCATTCACCATATTGTGATGAAGAGTAAGAACAGTTTTAAAAATGCACGCTTTGCACAAAGACTTTCATCCAAGTTATGCGACATGCTCCTAAAATCATTTAGTTTAAATTTCGTTATTTAAATGACCCTTGTGCAAGTGTTGAAAGTTTGTACACGAAACCCATCCGTCAAGTGAAGCCTATCAACTTTCTTAGCCATACCAATGTAATCCGGTACATTTCTTAAAATTATGCATCAATTACTTTATTGCTTCCTGCGCCCCCCCCCCCCCCCCCCCCCGGCCGCCAAAATTCACTAACATATGCAACATCATATGTTCATTTTGAAGCAATATTTCCATGCAAAATGTGACTGACACAATTATAGGTCAAATTTCAGCCTTATTGCATACACTTGGCCTACATAACGTTGAATGAAGTAAAAGTATCACAATGCATAAAGATATCAAAGAAATTACCTTGATGAGAGCTAAGACGGCAAATACTAAGAGTGTTTGTATTTCCAGCAAATGCATTGGAGAGGCAAATGTAAGCCCAGTTCAAAAGATTGGCAGACCAAAAAGGCAGAGAGAAAGAAAGAAAGTTACGCGACGAAGTAAGTGAAGGGTGAGGTGAGGAGCCAGGACTTGGGTTGCGGAGCTGCGAACGACCAAATAGGAGGAGGAGGTCAAGAAATGGAACATGAAGTAGGGCTCTGAAACCATCAGATTCGGCCATTGCAGAGGATTACTACTCTGCTTCCCCATTGCGTGTTTCAGAGCTATCAAATGCGCTTTGTAGGAGTTGCAGTCGATTAAAATCTTTTCTTCGTCGATCTCAACTTTAATTGATATCAATCTCTACATGCAATTCTTTCGTTTATTGTCTTGCAAAATGTGGAGCGTCTCCCTACTCCCCTGCTCTCTCATATTTGTTCTTTCCCTTTCTGCTTTTTCTTGGGGGAATTTTTTCCCCTCGGCGTTGCCTACTTCCTGCTGAATAACTGGATTCTCGCTAGACAAAAACGTCATCGTGTTTGAGTCCCACGACAAATTATCTTGTTTTTTTTTTTTTTTTTTATGGAGAATGATAGTCGGCAAGGTTGCTCACACCAATGACATGTCTCTGGATTCCAAGCAAATTACCGGACAAACTATCTCGTTATACACTTCTTCTTTTTTTTTTTCTCTCTCATTTTAAAGAAACAACTCGATTTTTTATTAAATTATTTAAATTAAACTATAAAACTTATAAACCTACAAATTAACTCACATTTTGTGACAGTGAGTATTTGGAACTGCTTTTTTTACGTTTCTTAATGGTATGATCCTGCTGTTTATATTTTGGTCTGAACCGAACCTCTGAATATTGTGAATAAGGGCCTAGTATCCCCAAAACTGTAAGTGAGAGCATGTCGTCAGACTAGCCCAACGATGGATAACACTGGTGGCCCATGCCCTTATGCATAGTTCACTAAAACCGACGTTTGTTCTCATATGAAGCCATCGCAGGCCGTTTGGTCAAAGAGCCATCAGAATAAATTGGGGGTAGACTATCTGAAGGCCAAGAAAGTGGGTTACTCTCCCTTCGGGGACATACGAGAAAAAGAAAGTTGATTACTTCGATGGTTAAAAAATGGTAGAACTTATGAATTGATCAAGAAATCTTTCTAATATCCTTGATTGCATGCATTCATGTTCAAGGAATCAAAAGGGGTCGATATTATCTTAGCTCAGAAGGAGCAGCGTTTGCAAGGTTGGCAAAGTGTTGAGTTGCCCCCACTCCGTCGTTCTTAGCTAAGCAAAATCTACTGGGCTTCTCATACAAGCCTGTCCACCTGCCTCTGCGCATTGGTTCCCATATTACCAAAAAAAAAAACTGTCAACCTAAGTTGAGAACTCGGATCTCTTGCTGTTAGGAATTATTAGTATAAGATGACTTTAGATAGAGAAAGTAAATTTTCAAGTGATTAAAACAATCAGAAAAAGTAAGTTATAATATAAATAACGATTGGATTGTTATTAGTTAAAAATTATGAAAACTAAAAATTACGAACAATTGGCTCTTAAAGCGAGTTACATTGAATTTGATTTAGGTCTATCTATTTGAATTAGGTATATGGCTAAGCACAACTTTATATATCCAAACACAGTACGCCTAATCAGTCTTCATTGATCAAATCTTGCAATTATAATGATTGATTATGGAAGACCTCCACCTTCTTCAGCCTCTGTTGGGATAGGTGTTATATGGGATGTCACTCCCAACACAAGACAGGAGGCCCACGAGTCACGTGATGGAAAGCCACGTGCGCTCACGTTACGGTAGACTTTATATAAAAAGAAGGGAGCGGATAGCCATCCCTCCTCCACTTAAGCATCGGGGAAAGGCAACCACGCATAAATGCTCGCCACGTGTCATTGACCACCGTCAGTTTTGGCTTTTGACACGAGCGAGTGAAGCACACACATGCTCGCTGACACTAGTATCCATTCCACCCCATCACGTGCCGCTGGTCCCACCGTCACAATAACGAAGAAGCCCGGAAAAATCTTCCCAATAAGAAAAAAACTGCCGAAAAACGAAACCTGCACTTCAAGCAACCACCCCGGTAGCCGTCTCTTTTTCAGGCTTTTCTTTGAATTGAAGCAATATGGGAGGAGTAAACAGGTGAAATAAAAAGCAGAGAGATGGAGAAAAAGGATTAAAAAAATCTTACAGCAAATGAACGGCATGTTAATAGTAACACCTTATCCAAACTAGGAAGAAGAGCGGCATAGGGATTGTCACCATGAAAATCATAGCCCAATAACCAATTTACTGATTTGCACTTGTCGGTGCATGCCACGCGTAACCGTAGGCCCAGGCTCACATGCAAGTTATCTGCGGCTGCCCATCTAGATGTCTTCTTCTCAGTTCTTACCTATTCACATCCAATTACGGATTTCTACCAGACATTTTAATATATACTACATGAGTAAAAACCATTGTTACAAACTTACAGGGCAAGAACAAATTTGTGTCATACTTCTTTTTCAATATAGAAACAGTTAAATTAATAATTGAGTGCATTATCAAATGATTAAACTTGTTGATAAGTTTAATGTTTTTTGTGAGACGTGCTATTTACTGTTACTTAATTTAATTATTACAGCACTATAGTTTGTCAAAAAGAGCCATATCGTATCCTAATTACTTGAAGGATAAGTGTGTTCTTACAAAATACGGTTTATTAAATTTTGTAAATAGAGTTACAGTTATTTGATCTTATAATTAATTTAATAAAATGTATTTTTTTAAGTATGAATTTATAAACTTTTGTTAATAAAACTAGCAAAAATGTTAGTTAAAAGAATAAAGACATTCTCACTTAAACAATTTCACAAAAAAATTTATGATTTACTAATCTGTTAAATTTTATAATTTAATTATAATAATTAATAAATTTAATAATTTAAATTTTTTATAAATTTTAATTTTAGAAATAATAAAAAGTGTTAGTTAAAGCCACTAACGTTGTGTTTACGTTTGATTTTTTCAAATAAAATTGTATTAAACTTTATTCACAAATATAGCATTCAATTAATAAAAATTATTAATTTATTTACGTTATATAATTTAAATTGAGAGATACAATTTGTAAAAATTTTACTTTTTTCTCATTCGATATAAGTATTCTTTTACTAACAATAATAAAAAAATTTAAAATAATAATTATTCTAATTACATTTAAAATTATTTAATACCCGCTAAAAGTAATTAAAGGAGTAGAGAACAATGAGTGTGAAAATGAGTGATGGGGCAATAAAACGTGCCCCTACAAGTCAGGGTCTTGAACAGCTGACTCGCTCGTCATCCTAGCTGGCAAAGCAGGGTGCAAAGTTAAAACCGAGTTGGTAGCCGCTCTGCAGAGGCTGACACGTTTGTCAGATCGCACCAGGTTGAGCTGTATGCCTCGGGCTGACTGCGCCATTTGCAATATTAAACCACGATTAAATAAAATTTAATTAATTCATTAATTAATATAATTATGTTTCTCTCCCCCCAAATATATAATTACTACACTAATTGTGCGTATGTGAGTAAAAGAGCAGAACAAAAATAAAAGAAAGCCCGGCTCCCGAGAAGCCAAAAAATTAAAGCACAGGAATCGGGCCGCAGACTTGGACGCTAATGCCACGACTCTAAGCGACAAACCTGCTAGATCGCTTCATATGGCCTTTAATTCAACCCCCATTCACCCCTTTAATCACAACTTAATCATTGCTTAATTACTTCTTTAACCGCCTGCCCAATTTCAAAGCTACTCACGACTTTACACTTTTGCCCTTCACGTATTCGCCCCTCCACTCTTCTTTGTCTGATATGCATTTTAAGCAATACACGCTTTTAAGGGAACCTAGGATTGGAAAATAAAGGAGAAAACGGGTATACCAAAATAAAGAGGCCGGAAAAGGAAAAGGGCACCCATGTAACTTCCATCGGAATTTCCTTTTGTTTCTTTTAACCCAATTAAAGCCTCTTTATCTACATTTTACGCTATTATTTCACTTTTTTTTTTCTGGGGGGAAGAGCAAGAGATGAGACTTTTTATTTTTCATTCCATTTATTTTTAATTTAAAAAGAGAAAAAAGAAGTCCCCCATTTTAGCTGTCCGCTTGTCCCCTTCAAACGCAAATAAACCCTCCCCTCATTTTCTCTCTCCACTTCAAACCACAACTTCTCACACTTGTCTCCAACTCCCTATACTTTCTCACTGATTTTTTTTTTTTTCACTACTCTCCTTCCCCTTCCCTAATATTATTGCTTCATCTTTGATACCCACCCTCCGCGACCAAACTTAACTGTAGCCATGGAAGCACCAGAGTTTTTCCAGAGCAGCTTTTGCCCACAATTCCCCTCTGATAACAAGACCGCTGTCGTTTCTAGCGTTGCCGACCATTTCATCGTCGAGGACCTCCTCGACTTCTCCAACGACGATGCTATCATTACAGACGCTAACTTTGATTCTGTTCCCGGTAACTCCACCGATTCCTCCACCGTAACTGCCGTTGATAGCTGCAATTCCTCTTCCTTCTCTGGTTGCGACCCCAATTTCTTGGGCGATGTTGGGTGCCGGAATTTTCCTGACTCCCATTTCTCCACTGACCTCTGCGTCCCGGTATATACTCTTCTTCACACATGTTTCAACCAAACAAACACCATATACCATGTGTAACGTGTAGAACCTCCCCCTACGTGAACACCCATAAATTTGAATACCACTTTGACTATTTTAAATTCCTAATGCATGTCCAAGGATCTTAAGAATTACTTTGGCTAGTTCTTGTTTGGCTGCCAAGACTTTCAGGCAAAGAAACTGAATTGTTTTCATTGTCACTGGGTAATGTTCCCAAACCAGGGTTTGTTGAGCAAGGAAATATCAAATTCTCGTCGTTTTCAATTTATTTGTTTTTGAAATTTATCGGCTGCCAAGCAACAAAATGAATGCTTTAAGTGCTGTACATGAAAGCAGCTGCAGAAGATTTTAAAAAAATGAACCCTCGATGCTACTAAAAAGAAACAAAAATAAGAAATTGTAACATAATTATAATGATATATTAAATTACCATTTTGGGAAATGAAACTAAAACTTGTTTGTTTTATTGTTGAATAACAGTATGATGATGTAGCGGAGCTGGAATGGCTTTCCAATTTCGTGGACGAATCATTTTCCAGCGAGGACCTGCAGAAGCTGCAGATGATATCTGGCATGAAAGCCCGAAACGACGAAGCATCAGAAACCCGTGAATTGCAACACGAACCCAACCGAAACAACCCGATATTCAACTCGGAAGTGTTGGTCCCGGCCAAGGCTCGCAGCAAGCGTTCGCGTGGCCCCCCATGCAATTGGACCTCTCGCCTTCTCGTCCTTTCTCCAACGACATCGTCCTCCGAGCCTGATGTCATCATTCCGACCCCCACAAACCCAGGAAAGAAACCGGGCAAGGCGGCGCCGAAGAAGAAGGACATCGGTGACGGTACCTGCGGAGGCTCGGGTGACGGGCGTAAGTGCTTGCATTGCGCAACGGATAAGACGCCGCAATGGCGAACGGGACCCATGGGCCCAAAGACGCTTTGCAATGCGTGTGGCGTGAGGTACAAGTCGGGGCGGTTGGTGCCAGAGTACCGGCCAGCAGCGAGCCCAACATTCGTGCTGACGAAGCATTCGAACTCGCACCGTAAGGTGCTGGAGCTCCGACGGCAGAAGGAGCTGCTGAGGGCCCAGCAGCAGCAACAGCAACAGCAGTTCCTGCAACATCAAAACATGATGTTTGATGTGTCGAACGGTGACGATTACTTGATCCATCAACACATGGGTCCAGATTTCAGGCAGCTGATCTAGTAGGGTGGTAGAGTAGGATAGCTGCCGTGGAGCTTCGGGCAATATAGTAACGAAGTTGAATTCATTAGAGAACTTGGTTATTTGATTTTTGTCCTCCTAATTTTGGTAGTTATTAATTTTTGTTCCCCTAACTTGGAATTTTTGAGTTTCTGTAGACTGCTCTGATGTCTCTATAAAGTCATTATTTATTAGGCCAAATTTGGTACATTCCAAACTCCAAATTTTTGCTAATTCAGGTTCTTTTTCTTACAATATTGTCGTTCATTTTTTCTTTTCTTATTTTGATTTCCACAACCTAATTAGCATCAATCTGTTATAGTAAAAGTGATGAGGTTCAATTCATCCCTATGCCTATCATTTTATTCATTGTGTAGCAATGAATATGAATATGTGCTGGAAAAGAATTAAGGTAAAATAATATATCTCATTGATAGGCATTCATGTGGATGGATGATTGGTGAAATCCCATATTCAGAGTTGTCAGCGTAAGTGTCTGGGGTTCGGCTAAATGTTTCTATCTCTTATCTTTATTTTCTCCTTATCTTCTGAGTGTATGCATGTGGATCACCACTAGGATGAGGTAACGTAAAAAAACTTTAAAAAAAAAGGGAGACAAAGTTTATGAATCAATCCAATCAAGCATGAATCTTTGAGATTAAGGGTCAAATTAGAAGTTGATATTGAAAATTGATACAAAATATATATGTTAGTTACAAGTGTCATTTTTTTTTTTTTTGAAATTGTCATATATATATATATATATATGTGATTTTGAATGAAAACTAAATATATAGAGAGGTAGCAGTCAATTTTTAGTTTAATGAAATAGCATTCTAAATAATAATATTTGTGATGGGAAGATTAATTACCAAATTATTATGCCAAGAATTATATACATGAAAATGAAACCAGCGGCTAATGTCAATAGCAATTAGGGGTGTACATCGGATTAAGTTTGTGTAAAAACCAAAAGTCGATTGGGTTATGTAAAATTAGGTTTGAAAATTTTCATCTGAACTCAACTCGTTATATACATAAATTGGATTTGGATTGATCGTGTTTGGTTGGATTAGTGACTTTTGTGTGTGCTTTAAGCAATTTGATATATGAGTGTGCATGTCGCTAGTTGGGTTTGCGCTGATTTGGGTTGGTTAGTTTTAGGTGTTTTGCACACTCTTAATGGAGTTGCGAGAGATTGTTCAGTGAGTTAGCTATAAGCATGATATAGTTAGTGTGATATGCTAAGTTAATAATAAATAATTATTTATATAATATTTACTACCCATATTTACTATTCACTTTTTTAATGAAAAATTACATTAACAAAATAATATAAATAATAATTTATTATTAAATTAATATATTATATCAATTATACCAGCTCACTAAATAACCTCTCCCTCCAAACAATTTGTAGTAAACAGGGAAGATTGAACCCCAAAATAATTTTAAAAAAAAAAAGTCATACAATAAAAAGGGTGCACATAAATGCATGTGAAGATTAATTACATACTTTACCTACTTTTTTAATTGAATAAAAAAGAGAAAAGAAGTTAAATTGAAAAAAGAGAAATTAAAAATAAATGAAGAGTAGTCTTCGCATGCATTTCTAATTTCACATAAAAAGAGAAGCCCTCCCAAAATGAAAAAGTAATGATATTTATATAAAATAATTATTCATGAAATATTTATATGCTGATAAAAGGATCTTGGAGAAAAATATTTTAAATTAAAAAATTTTAAATAAGATAATATACGTGAAATATGTGTATAATTATTTTATGTAACTATTATACTCAAATGAAATTAAGAGAATAAAAATGAAATTTGATATATATATATATATATACATAAATTTTATATTTTAATTATATAAACTTTTATATATTTTTTTCAGTTGTTAAATAAACAAATAGATTTTTACGATGAAGAATATAATGAACAATGTAAAATGTACATAAGTTTCAGTGAAGATGGCTGATTTGTGGGTTAGAGAGAATGTTAGAAGAAAAGCAAAAGGCAGATTCGTGTTTCATAGACTACATTTCTCATTATCTTACATCGTTTTCCGTTCGCCAAGGCCGTGCAAGCCTTCTTCTTGCTATTTTTGAAGTGATTCAGATTTCAATTTCATAAGGATAATCCATACACGTTGATTGTCCACATATGACTCACTATAACAAGCTTATTAATCAGCTGTAATTATATTATGAAAAACTTTAATTTTTATAAAAATATAAAAATAATTAAAAACAAAATAATTTAACTGTCTTTTTTGACAAAAATAAAATCTAAAACATTTTTTTATAAATAATATATCTTAAAATAATTCCAATCATTATATAAAAATTTTACTTTTTTTTTGCTTGTCAAATCTTGGTTATATGGGGTACAGTAGAAAAGAAAATATTAAAGCTATCCCTCAAATCACTACCACCGGCTCCATTTGACCATTCCTTTTTTTTTTTTTTTTGTAGAGCTGATGAAGTGATTATTGCGAATTGTTACTAAGGAGGCAGAGAGAGAGAGAGTAATGAATTTGAAATTTGATATATATATATATATATATATATTATATTGGTGGGTGTAAGTAGGATAGCAGGCAGCACAAATCCATAGGATTATTATTTTTAATTAAGAATCTACTAATGTCTTCCCAACTTGTTTGCATTATCATCACCAAATTAATTATTCATTATTAACTCTATTAAATCTGAATCTTCTGTCCTATTCCTTTTTTTTCTTTTCTAATTAACTTGAGTGTTTGCCCAACACATCACGTGTTATATGTTCAATATACATAATTATGAAAGAGATTCAGGGAATAAAGAGGGAAAGGAAAATCAAAAGTGGTTTAGCCATAGGCAAGTCTTTAATTAATCCTAAACGTTCAAGTTTATTTATAAACTAACGATGACTTATTAGAGAGAGAGAGAGAGAGAGAGAGAGAGAGAGAGAGGGGAAGCTAAGATTGCGGTGGTCACATGACGCCTCATGCAGTGGATCATCATACGTTATCACCGCCCCCTGCCAATGACTCCCACACTGCATACTCACCACTCCCTCTACGCATACACTGCATTTCATAAAGCCAGCACCCATTCTTCTTTTCTTTTTCTTTTTTTTGTTTCTTTTCTTAAACTCTTCACGTCATCTTGGGGATATTCTTTTCCTTCATGTGATCTTTGGTATAATTTGTTTGATGGGTCTATATGAATGATGCTTTATTTTTATAAATTAAAATTAAAAAAAAACCAAAAGAATTTAAGTTGTTAATTTTATTAAATTTTACAAAAAAAAAAAAAGTTCACAAATCTAATACTTCTTCAAATTTTTCACAAAGACTGCGTAGTAGTCTTTTCCCCGAGTACTCTTTCTCTAGCCAATTCGGTTCCTCTTCCTGTGATACATTTTAAACAAGAAAAAAAGAAAGAAAAGGATAAGCTTCTTCTTACCTTCGAGAAGAGAGAGAGAGAGAGAAGTGGAAACCAAGATTTGTTGTGATTTAAACTTTCATAATCGATGCGAGAGAATGTCAAGGTCAGATAAAAGATTCCTTGACTTTGCATTTTATCTGAAAAAAAAAAAAGGTTAGCCATTAATATGAAATACGATCAAGTTTTATATTATACAAGTTAGACAAGGGAGTTTCTGTAATTAAACCAAAATGTTGACCAAAACGAATAGACTAGAAGGGAGGTAGCTTCAACCCATTCCGTGAATGACCTACCAATTCCTTTTCCCCGCTGGGAATAATGTCTATAACAAAATATAAAGCGTAATGTAATAATTATGGCGGCAGGTCACACCCTTAGATTTGCAGGGCTCGACGTCAATGAACTTTGAATATATTGATAAAGCTGCGATGCACGGGGGATTTAAGTGTTTCCCATGTTCACGAAAAGTTTCTGTTCCCGCAACTTCATATTCACAGCACTTTCTAAGAGACACAAACTTACTAAGATTTACCCTCTTACAGGAACAACAATGATCCTTCCAATGATGCAACCTCATTACTCAAAGCGGTAATAATGGACTGAAATCCATACTGAAAAGAAGGAACAGGACTGCAAAGCAGTAGTTAACTAATAACTACCATGCATCCAAAGGAGTTTCTGGGTCCGATCTCGGTTTAAACTACACTTCTTTTTTAACAGAAGCTTACAAAACAAAGTGGCAACACTAGGCATCTATTCTCAGACATCTTAAAAGATAAAGTGGTTTGGGGTACAAAGCATTGGATTTTAGTCCCACATGCTTGTGTATCTGTGTTATGGAGACATAAGCTCTTCCATCAAAGCTGTTCCCAGAGAAATCAGACACATTTTGACACTGCTCGTCTACTTCCTCCCCCTTTTCACGTGCACATCATCATGCCTAAAGAGATATTTTATAAAATTCCACAGCTATTGGATGCTTTGCAAGCTGACCAGATGCCTTACCTCCCCCATTGAATTTTTTTCTCATGTATATGCATGTATTACCTGATTGCTGATAAATGTTCTCTGGAAAGAAAATCAATTCCCGCTGGTTCCACTGCTAAAATATTCACGAGCAATAACAGACATAATGGCCAAGTTCATGGCATTTGACTTTTCACTTTCTTTTTTCGAAATTCACCAAGTGATGTTGCCACGAAAGTGCATGTTTATAAAAATTAAAACTGGGATGAATAGTATTTTCAAGGATCCATTACAACAGTTACAGGAAGATGGAAGGATCCTTACAATTATATACCCGGCAAACCAAACTGTCCAAAAAACATAAAAACAGCTAACCAAAAGGGCATCCCAGCAAAGAGAGTGGTGACTTTATTTATTCAGTCACCGGTCTTCTGAGTCTGTTATCGCGGTGTGCTAAGACCCATTTCTGAAGAAAATAGAGAACGTTATATGAGCACTGATTTACTCCAGGAAAAAATTTAGAGTGACAGTCACAAGAAGATTGACTTCTCTCGCTATGACATGTTAGAAACTTCCTCTTCTTCTTTTCTTTTTTTTTTTTTTCAATAAAAGCATAAGAGTAAATTCACAGGTAAAAGAATACACATATGCCATCAAGGATCTGAAGTGAAAACAATTACTGAGCCGGAAAGTATACACTTGAGTGTTACATCGTCTGGTTTTACTTGGAAATAGAAAAGGAACAATTGTAGCGCGTAACATATTCAATCACATGGAGGAAACCAATAAATTTCAAGCATAAAATTAGACCCATATAGGTACATTCTAAGATTGCATAGGGTATGCAGACGTTACTATTAGCATATGTTAAGTGACAAAGGGGCTACGGTGGCTTTGATATCCGGAAGCAAAAGTTGGAAACATGGCACTTTTCGTCTCCCAACATCCCTTTTCCCATGCTTTCTCCATGCTCTCAAGAAATCAGGTTGCAGTAAGAAATCGTATCCTTTGTGAAACCAAAGTAATAAAACTACACATAACCACAGACCCTCATTGGATGTTTCAGTCTTTCAGACCAAGAAAGCCATGAAAACAATTTATCTCCACAATCCGCATCAATTTAATTACTGTTACTCAATATGATAGTACACACACTAGCTAGCACTGTAGAGTGAACAATCAAAATATAAAATAAACGGGTCAAGTCTTCACAAAGGGGAAGATGGGACATTAATTAAGTAAAGCAGCACCTCCAAAAATGCTCTAACCCAGAAATTAAATTACCAATCTAGGTAAATACAAAATGATTTTCTAGGGAAACAAAATTCCTCAGGAATAACATAGATTAACGGTCTGATTTGTGGTACAACATATAATTATGACTAAAACCCCATTTAGATCCTTCACATATGGGAGTTTTCCAATTTTGATCCTTTACTTTCCAAAGTTTCTAATTTGGTCTTATACAGATTAAAATCACTCTTAATTAAATCTCTTCGTCATATTACTGTTAACAGTGTTAAGTTTTTTATTGATGTGACATATTAAATGCTGACATGGCGTTCACATGTCAAACATTTTGCCACGTTAGCATACAATATGACAGCTACATGTCACCCAACTTGGCAATTTATGTTAGCATGGTGTCCACGTGTTATCCAACTTGACAAAATGTTTTACACGCAGACGTCACTTTAGAAAAAATACTTAGCATCGTTAATGACAACATAACAAAGGAATTTGATTAGAAGTGATTTTAATCTGAGGAGAACCAAATTGGGAACTTTGAAGAGTAAGAGACTAAAATAGAAGAATCCCCATCTATAAGGAACCAAAATGGAGTTTTAGTCTATAATTATCTTCTGCTCCAAATGCGATCAAAATTAAACTTAATTTGGCTCCAATGCATCATATGACATGTAGTAGTATCTCTCTTGGTAGCAAGTAGGCAAAGATCAATTCTTAACAGCATAGAGTAAAAAGAATGAAGGTCTAGAATTGTTAGTCCTAGGGTGTGTTTGCTCAAAAACAATTTTAAACAGAACAATGAATTGACCTTATGCTTGACTGATCATCGCTTTTCAAAAGTGACACTCACTCGAACTTAGCTTGACTGATCATCAGGATTTTAACATATCTATCATACTAAAGCATGGTTAACAATAGTTCCTAGGCCACTCTGCTATACTCTTATCTTCATGAGAGACAACTCGAATGTAGCCTTCTTGCATTGAAAAACAACACCGTGCATGGTCTCCAAGAAATATACTACATGTTCTTTTCCTTGGATGCTTAATGCTAATAAATGTTTTCATTTTTCTTCTGTGACATTTGAACTTTGAAGTAGGAGTTGATATACATACATACACATACACCTCACCCAAAAATTCAGTTTAATATATCTTTGTTAAGTCACAAAATGCCATCAAACAAGTCCATCATTATTTGAAATCCATAAAACTCAATCATAGTTAATATTCTGCCCGCAAAAGATGTTAATGAGGTTACTGAGTTCACTTTTATTTATCCTTTAAGGCATAACTGAATTTAAAGGTCATCCATTATGCTTCATAAGCTCCATAAGGATATACATTTGCTTACAACAGGAATATAATTGACGTAATGGTGATAAACCTTGATGAGAAGAAGAATAAGAGCTAAATGGTTAAATGCATAGCACTGACAAAGAATGCTTGGCAAAAAAGGCTAAGTTTCCCATTGATGTTGTAACTTGCACCTCAAGATGAAACTCTTAACCTTGACATCCAACAAAATTTCTATTGTTACATTCATTGCTTCTTAATTAATTAAGCTAGAAAATTTTGGTCTTGACATGACACAACAATGGATACCACAGCTTGCAAGTGCAGAAGAACAGAAACATTCAATCATATCTAGTGTTCTGAGTTTCATGGCTGTGCCAGCATCATGTAGTGCTTACATGAGAATGTGGCAACATGTAATTTGAAACCACAAACACCATGGCATGTTTTGCAACAAGGAGAGAACCTTACAAAATCTTTCTTAGTTCACCCACTTATACCCAAAAACTCAATTTTTGGAATATTTAACATTTGTATCAAATAACTCAAGCTTGGATTTTTTATCTGATACTTCTCCTGCATGCATAATATGAATGACTAATTTATGTCGGGTTTAAAACTTAAAATCATGTCATAATTATATAGCAAGTTTCTAAATGAATAAGAAGGAAAACTGTGAAGAATATCTCATATAAAATGGTCACTTTCAGGCTTCAGCAACTCACAACGCAATTTTAGATATCGATGAACTGTTACTTAAATTCAAAACAATTTAAGAATAACTGAAGCCTAAGTTTTGCAAATAGAGATCGACAGAAACTGAGGGAAAAAAGAAAAAGAATGTACACAAAATCTAACACTAAACCAGAAAATGAACATGGAGTAAAAGTTGCTTACAGAATACCAAATACAAATAATTCGAGATATCAAACTCCGGGGTTGGCACTGCAGAGCATACCCTGAGACAACGACCTCGAGGTCCTGGAATCGATACCAAGGCAAGAGGTGAGGCGAGCGGATGAGACCGCAGAGTGGAGGGGAAGCAGGGATTGCAGAGACCCAAGTTGAGAAACCGACCTGCAATACGAAAACTCAATTGTAAAGATATGAATTTAAAGTTGGAAACAAGAAAATGGGTACTCTAAATGGCGAAATGAACTTGCCTTGGAGCTGTAACAGACGAACGAGCGTTGAGAAGACAAGCCGAGGGCTTGGGCTTAATAGTTGGTTTGGAAATGGTAGATTTTGCCAGAGAAAATACCGGCCGCGAAAGGGATCTATAACGAGATGCCATGTGAAAACACAACACACAAATTATTGGGAGAGTTAGGACTTTCAGAGACTGCCGGAGTCAATAGAAACTTTCTCACAGAAGGGAGTGGGGTTTTTGCGAGCTTTTTTTTTTTTTTTAATTATTCTCCCAACCTGAGAGATTGCCAGTGTCAGCGGCCCAGTGCTAAGTTCAGTAGCATGTGGTGCGAAAGAGAAAATTACTTCCGTCTTCTAATTTCTTGCTAACAAATTAAAAAGGAATTATTTATTCATTTCGAATTACCATGTTTCTCCATGTCAGAATTTGTAAGGGAAAAACTGAGAAATAAAACAATAATAATCTACTTTCGTTCAAGTTTCCTAAACTCTCTTCTGAAATACAGTCATAGAAGTATAAACATTCAGAGCACCAAAAAGTAAGGATTGAAAAAAGATGCCAAAAATTGTTACATAATTCATAATCTACAATAACACATTAAATCATAACACTTATCTACTTGGCCAGCATTCCTTTTCATAAGCATATTCATGATTTTAACTATGTTAACGACAATGGATCGATTATTGTTGATTGTGCTCGATAAGTTTATATTTTTTAAATTTTGTTTAAATTATAAATTAATTTATTTTATCTTATTTATTTGATAAATGAAGGTATATTAATAAGAATTAATATGTTTCTTTGTAAAAAAAAATACATTACCCAAAAAACTTTTTCCGTCTTATCAGAGTGAGTAGTTTTCTCTTAACCCTTTACAATTACGAAACCTTGCTTCATTTAATTATAAAACAATGCAAGACAAAGCGAACTAACCCGTTTTAACACCATCCTTACATGTAACAAAAGATGTTAGCAAGCGCAGTTTAGGAATCCTCCACCCTACGTTGTTCCCTTCGCCCGCCAGTCACCAGTTGTCCTTCACGTGCACCTCAATACCGCACAAAGAATCCCCCCCCATAGCCAACAATATGCCTCTCTAATCCAAAAATCCCTTATCAACTTCCAACCTAACTGTCCTAACCAACTTTTCCTTCCTAATGGAACCCATAGCCTCCAATTCTTCCCCACCGGACCAACACCACCACCGTCGTTTCAAACCTACTCAACGTAATTCAGACCGAATCCTCCGTGCCCTCCGCCACCCTCCTGCGCCTTCTTCACCGCTCCGACTCCAACTTCTTCATCTTGGGTGCCACCGGGAATGTCTACACAGTGAACTTATCTTCCACCCCCTCCTGCGCCTGCTCCGACCGTACAGCTCCTTGCAAGCACATTCTATTCGTGTTCATCCGAGTTTTGGGCGTGTCTCTTGATGATGTCTGTCTCCGGCGAAGAAACCTTCGGCAGTGCCAGCTTCACCACCTACTCGCCATGCCCACATTGCCGGAAGCAGTGGCAGGGGCCAGTCTGCGTGACAGGTTCCACGAGTTGTTCTTCGGAGGAAGGAAGAGACCAGTAATAGAGATAGAGGATGGAACAACGTGCCCGGTTTGTCTGTAGGAGATAGGGAAGGAAAAGAGGGTGGCGGCGTGCGGCACATGCCGGAATCCTATTCAGGAAGAATGCTTGGTAAGGTGGAAGAGAAGCAGGGGAAGGAAATCAACTAGTTGTGTTATATGCAGAGCGAGGTGGTGAGGCAGGGCAGAGAACGACAAATATCTGAATCTCTCTGCTTATGTTAGCGAGGACGACATGACCGAGACTAATGGGGGTCCCTGCGCTGGCTAATTCTATGATCATTAGATGATTCATGTGCATCAGGAATAAAAATGTAAAATTAGTACCAAAAAAAACCTTTAGTAAATGTGGAATAGAAACTTAGAAGGGCCAGAATATTGTTTAGATTGAAATTAATCGAAATTGTTTGGATGCTCATAATCATCAGACCATATGGCCTTGTCACCAATGAAAGAAGAAAGCTTTCCTTTATTTTGCTTCAAGTATATTCGCAAATATGAGATTCTAACTTCTAAGGACAGACAAAACAGAGAAGGCAACTAACAGAACAGGGAAGGAAACAGGGGCAAGGCAACTGACTATCCCTGCATTAAATGAAAAGTGAAGAGAATACAAAGCTGAAGGCATAGTCTTAAGGGCGAATCCTGTGTCTAAACTGCCAAAGTTTCCGCCTAATCTGCCGCCCAATTGGATTTTACCCATGTGATTTAAGAGAGAAACAGGAGGGGCTTTTCTGGAGACTAAATTGAGCAAAGATTATCTGGCCAATGCATCCGGATAATTGGATAATGCTAGAACAGCAGCCTGCCACAGCACCACACACTTCATAATTTTAAAAGTAATCAATAAAAGATATCACAGATTTCATTGTCGTGCAAATAATTAAATCTAGAAATTTACCAATATTTCATCAAGGATAACAAATAAGTTTTAATATAATGATAGGCCATGTGCTCTAATCAATTCTACATACATAGATTCATAGATATACACACACTTTTTAAGGGAATAAGTGATTCACTTCTTTGAATATATCACAAAGGGTCTAAGACCATGGTGCTATTAGTCTTTACGGAACAATTGGTTTAAGATCATCGTTCCATTAGTTGTTTTATCATCATTTTGATTAGTCTTGCTTAGTCTTTGTCATTGCTGTTTTCATGCTATAGTTAAGCAATATTTATGCTTGAATTGACTCTTTTAAAGTAAAAGATGCAAGTGGTAGCTATAAATTAGAAATTTAAGAGAATGAATTATTTTAAATTTTTGAATTTGTATATATTTATTTATATAATATAATAGATAATTTGACTTATATTATATAGTGAGTGCACAATAGATTAATAATGAACACTCACTAATTGAATTTGTGCAAATTTTATATAATAAACTCATTTGCAAATATTAGTAATATTATTCAGTACACTGTAAATTTTCTTATCCATTATGATTTAGCCTGCATTGCTTGCCTATTGACTAATGAACCACTCAAAATAATCCAAAAAGAGATAAAGAAAGCATCATCAAGTTGCAGGAGTGCAAATTTCTTATTAAATAATCAAATTTGAGGATTCCCCGGTTCCCCCAGCCCTCCCCTTTTATTGCTTCATAAACCCTAAAAATTTATTGGGGACGAAAGGCTGAAAAGAATTTTTGGTTATGGTTTTTCTTATTATATATACATTAGAATTTCGATTACCACAATTTTAACCGCTGTTAAAGTTACCACCGAGCTCCAGCACGATCAGCTGAGCTCGTTATTATTGTGTAAATAAAGGTTCAGGTTTTACTGAGCCAAAAAAAAGCAGCTTCAGGTTTTATGTATTTCTCAAACATAGACCAGGCACTGGTTTTTTCTAATCCTCAACTCGCTGCTGATAATGGAAGACGCTGGGAGTTTTCCCAATGCCGGCAACTTATCTCGTAGAGTAATCGCCGTCGCTGCTGGCGAAGCTCATACTTTAGCTCTTACAGGTAAGATTATTCAGTTTTCTTTTCATTTGGCTCCACTTGCCGGGTCTTCGAGGCAATTGAATGGAAATTAGAATTTGTGTATTTGGGGTTATGTAATGGTTTCCGTAAATTGAAATCTCATATGAGATAGAATAGAACTCGTGGGATTTGTTTTTTCTGTTCATTGAGTTAATTGCAATTGACAAGTTTCCTACTTTGCCACTATGGTGGAAAACGAGAGAATTGCTGTCTCCACTTCTAAATTTGTTACATTTCTTTTTGGAGACTTCTTGAATGACTGAACACAGAGGATATTGTGTTTGTTATTTTAGGGGATGGCTGTGTATATTCATGGGGAAGAGGAATATTTGGGCGACTTGGGCAAGGTTCAGAAGAAGATGAGCTTTGTCCGGTTCAGGTCAAGTTTGAAAACCCCAGTGGACCGGGAGACTCTATCAAAATAGTGGGCATTGCTGCTGGTGCCTATCATAGTGTCGCTCTAGCAGGTCACAGCATTTCTGAGCTCTGAATTTGATTATTTCCCCCCTATATATATTCCTTTTTACAGATTGACTGAGTTTTTTTCTTGTTCTCGGAATTACTCAGCGATGCCGTTTTAAAATCTTCGTATGTCATCCTCGTATCTTTTCTGCGGAATTATTAAATTACAATAAAAAAAATAAATTGGAAAGCAGTGTCTTACTTCTTTAGCCTTTTTTGAATCAAGTGGTAACAGAAGGCTTCTCATATGATGAAATTAATATCCATCTGTGTGTAAGTACATAATATTTGTTCTATTATTATTCTTGTGGCTGAACTCATTAGACAGACTTGAAAATTGATAAATTGTTTAACGCTGAAATATTCATAATTTTTTGCTAATATTGACAGACATGGCTGGTTTTCCTTATATCGTAAGATTACTCTGACATGATATAAGACTACTACTTGATTCAGGAAAAAAGTGTTTGGCATGACTGTGGGAAAACTGTGATGTGTTTTTATTTATTTAAATTTGATTCTTTCCTGTCATCCATTGCTCCATGCTGCTGAGCATGGACTTAGCAGAATCCTCACGATATAAGTTCGATAGTCTACTGATTGGATAACCAAGGATGCAGACACTTCCTATGCATTAAACAATTTACCATTTACAAAGAGTGGCTTATTTCAACTCCAGTGAAAACAAGTAAAAGGAAAAATTTTGGAACTCCTTGACTAAATTTCTGCATAGTTTGAATTGCAATGCAATGAATGTGTCCATCTATTTGCTTTTTGCTAACTTTAAACATTGAGTGCACACATGTGGATGTCTCATGTCATTATGTTCATATAAATGCAAAACACCATGTGATATCCGTAAGGCTGCAATATGATAAAATGAGTAGGTATCAGAGGAAACTTTGGTTCAGGGTGGTCTAATTGGAATTCATAGTATATTTCCCCTAATTTCTTCATGCTCTGTTATATGTTGACAGATGATGGATCAGTTTGGTGCTGGGGTTACAATATCTGTATCCTAATAGGCTTCAAGTTCAGTGGTGAAATTTAGTTATGAAAACTATTAACTAACGTTTCTATACAATTGTTGTTTCATATTGTTTATCTCCATCCTTAACTACTGTATGGATGGTCAACTTGGTATCAATGGAGAGGACTCTCATGACGGAAAGTATACTGGTGGAGATAATTCTCTAGTGCCATGCTTATTGAACAAGTTCATTGAGTTACACCCTCCGGATTCAACAGATGTGTCAGAAACTGAAGACAAGGAATCACTAAAGGTATAATATGAAATGCATTAACTCATTCTACAACAAAGAAGCCAAAATTGTTATTAACATGTTTTCACATATTCAATTTGAACTCCCCTAGATATGTGCTGTCAAAGCGGGAGGAATGATGTCTCTGGCTATTGATAACCTTGGGGCACTGTGGCTGTGGGGAAACTGCCCACAACAAAGCAAAGAAGGCATGTTCTCTCTTGGAAGCTTTTTCACTCCAGCACCAGTATGGGATTTTCATGGCCACACTGTTGTCAAGGTTGCATGTGGAAATGAGCATGTTGTGGCACTTGTCAGTGCTGGAGAATCATACAAGGATGATGATCTAGTGTGCTACTCTTGGGGTAATAACAAATTTGGCCAATTAGGCTTGGGGGATAGAGAAAGTAGGCCACGTCCAGAAGTAGTGCAGACATTTGACCAGGAGTTCCCTTGGGCAATTTATGAGGTAGCATGTGGGGCCTTTCACACTGCTTTGCTCACACACAAGAAAAGACCTAGTGAGACATCAGAAAGCATTTGCTGGACGTTTGGCCTTGGGGACAACGGGCAACTTGGGCATGGAACAACACAAAGCACATTGTCACCTACACCTGTCAAAGAATTGCCACAATATGTAAATTTCATATCCATTGACTGTGGCTTGTTTCATACTAGCGTGGTTTCGTCAGGTGGGGATGTGTGGTCATGGGGAATGGAGAAGGGTCTTGGCCTATGCCCTGATGCTAGTTATGCTGGAACTGATTCTGGTGATGCTCTCTCCCCCATTCTTATCTCAGGCAGGCCGCATCAACCTAGATTTCTTGATCCAGTTCAAGTTGCTTGTGGTGCTGCACATACTGTTATTGTTGCGCAGGAGGGGTATAAGCTCTGGTCTTGGGGTAGGGGAAGCCATGGGGTTCTTGGAAATGGTAAGGCAGTGGATTGTTACGCTCCCACCATGGTGCTATGGCCTCCACTGATTAAGCAAGAGGGACAAAAGAATTCTGCCGAGGAAGTTAAGATCAGTGAAAAGGATACTGAGAGAGTCACAGAAACAGATGAGAAATTATCTTCAGCATTGAATGAATTTAAGCTGCTTCAAACAAAGCTTTCTATCATGGAAAGATATGCTAGTATACTTCATGGCTCAATTTTTGGAAAGCCTTTTGATGAGCAAGATATTCCCATTTCATTGCGGGAGTCAGGTGCATTTGACATTGTTAAGGAATGGGAGAACATGCTAGAGGCAGCTGATCATAGTAAGCTAGTGAGGTTGGAAATGTTCTACAGAGGTATGCTTGCTGGTGTTAAAGATAAACTAATGAAGAGAAGGATCAAGGACATTATTAAGGAATGCCTTCAATCTTCACAAATGGAAAATTAGTATATAAAGTAAAATGCATCTGTTGGTGAACAAAAAATTGCACAGACAAATAGCAGGAGATTTTAAAAATGTGCTTACTGCTTGTGCACAAAATGGTGTCTCACGCTTAGCCTCTACGTCCCCGAGAGTAATTTACAAGCGTCTCTTTTATGAGAACCCTGTTAAAGCCACACTTTATCATCTACGGCGGCCCATGCTTTGCAGAAGAAATACTTTATCATCTACGTTGGCCCACGCTTTGCAGAAGAGGTCAATAGTTACACAGTATATTTCTTCTGCAAAGCATGGGCCGACGTAGATGGTAAAGTGTGGGGTATATATTTACTCCTTTTATGATTGAATTGTCGACAAATTATTAGCACCGATGACTCTCATTTTATATGTAAGTAAAGTTTTACCTTGTAGATTCAGTTGTTGAATCATGTGGGAAGATGAACTTGTTGGAGATTAACTTCTTTACTCTTCCCTATATAACTATAAGTGTAGCTTCAGAGTTGATGTTATTTTTGTATAAAATTCAAAGTGGAAAGAATTGTTGTATATCTAGTTGAGCAACCAATCTTTATTTTACTTGCTTTTTAGTAGATTGCCTGATCTCTTGGTAAGTGGTTACCAATTTGCATCTATCTTTCTTGCCTTCCACATAGGCAGCTTTCATATAACCCTCTCTTTTAAATCTAAATGTCCTCCCATTCATCCTACCAAGTCTCACCATTGGAAACAAAGTTTCTCACCCCCTCAAAAAATGAAAGATAGATTTCTCACCTGCATCTCTTACTGGACATGCCTCAATTTAGTTATCATTATTTCAATCTTGGGATATTAAGTGAAATCCAAAGACAAAAGTGGTGAAATGCTTCAGTCAACTTCTATAGTTGTAAAAAACTAACTTTTTTTTTTATTGTGAAACAACTTAATTTTTTATATCTAATGTAAACAAAGAAAATAAGACAATAGATATGAGCTATATGATGACTGGATAGTGAAATTTTTTCTTTAATTTCCAGTTACTCCAATTACGAAGGCAAGGACACACGTCACCACCATACTTGCTGGAAAATTCATTCTTTATAAGAGAAGACTCCACATTTAATTCCACCAAAAACAGTCATTGCGCAAATAGAAATCAAATCTCTTTATTTATTTTTCTATTTTAACATCATCGTATAATTGCATCATTTTTTGGTGCAGTTAAAGCTGCTTAATTGGTAGGATCGTCCTCTGCTAAATGTCTCCGAGAACAATCTTCTGTTGAATGAATTGCAAGAGTTCTTTGGCAGGGTTGCGTCCAGACTTTACTGAGCCTAGCTTACCCCCAGAGGCACGTAGCTCTGAGGCTGGCTCTAGCAACAAATCTTTGGTTTTACGGCGGCTCTAGCATTTAGCTCTGTGAGGCTGGCTCCAAATCTTGGGCATGCATTGGAATTATGTGATTTTTATTTGAAAGTTAGAATGTATAACAAGAAGGAAATAAATAGAATAAAGAAAAAAATTAAAGAAAAAAAATTGAGGTTCACAAATTTAAATATAAAAAAATATAAAAAATTACTAAAATTAAAAAATAAAAATTAACTAATGCAAATCTAATACACTATACTTGATGAATAGGCTGGCCAAGAATCTTTGTAATGATTGATTAGCAATTTCATTCAACCACCATTTTCATGCCCCTTCGGTGCTAGATATGGATATCCTGATATTAGGGTATAAAGATCAATAATATAATTTAAATACACAATAAAGAGGTTATGAGAAAGTCATTAGAATTAAAAATAAAAAAGATAAATTCCAATTCCTTCGGTAACAGGCTTTCAGAAGGGATACAAAAAAGGATTGTGTCCTACAACCCAGAAGGGAAAAAATCTCGAGTGATGCCTAGCAACTCCCGAGGGCTGGCACCTCTTGTGAATTTGTATCGACTGTTGTCTCAGCTTTGCAAGTTTGGTTATCCGTGTTACTTTCCCCTTCTTTCTTTTTCAAGAATTAGGATAAGATGATATATATTAGAGGAATTTAAAATAATTTCTAACAACTTATAAGTTGCTTTTTCTGTAGAAAATTTATTAAAGATTAAACAAGTGATTGTACTTATCATGCTTTTATATACAGCGTGTATGTAAATAGATTAATAAATTCAATTTTTATATTTGATAGAAGTATAAATCGACTATTTTTTTACGTCAAGCAACAGCAATGTTAGAAAATGGTATAAAATAAAATGTGCAAATCACTTTAGCCTTAAGGAGGAGTAGAACGGCAGTTGTTCTCACAGCACAACCCTAAGTAACCAAAATACTTACTCCACTTTCCATCAATCAACCAGATAGCCAAGGCAGTTCCAGTTTATACATACGGCACAATCCAATACTCCCAAATTAGAATCTCCATTGGCGTACATGCAACATACAAATGGGGCCAATCAACGCCTGCTCTTTATACATGCTAATAAATAAGAACATCAACTTTAATAAACAAATATGCTATACAACGCCTGCACACGCCACTTCAAGAAATCTAACACGAGAACAAGGATACAATTTTCATATTATAGTAGACGAAGAACTCTCAATAGGCAAAAGAAAAAAAAATGGCTAAACCAAATGATCAATGAATCATAAAGAATATTCAACTACCTTCACAGATAATTCAGCACTGGGAATACTCATGGCCACCACTTGTGCTGCCCCTATCCATACTATGAGAATATGCAATCAGCACTTAGAATTTGACCAAGAGATCCCCCCCCCCATATCTACTGTACAGGACAGTTGCACCCTATAGCCAACCTTGCTCACCAATGCTGATAACCTTTACCTGCTGAGCAATGATGCGCTATATACAAGCAGAACCAGATGGTTCAGCAAAATGCAACTTTCTCAGAAAACTCATCTTGGCTGCCATTTTATGCAATGGTTCTCAAGGTTCTCACAGTTTCTTAGGTAGATTATATGTCTTTTTAAGAAACTTAGAAGCTGTTTCATCATTTCTATAGCATAAAACACGTAACAATGTGTTCGGTTCAGATGGATTCCACTGTCCAGAAGTTGGAGGTAATGGAAGTCTAGACCTGGCAGATGAGCCGTATGTCTCCAGGGTTAAACGTCTAAACCGTTCAATGAGGCTTTCCGTGTCAGTTCGGAAGAGGGGAAGGATAGATCTCACGGTAGCAGAAAACTTATCTATTATTTCAGAAGGCAAGCCATCCCCATTGGCCCAGAAAAGATCCTTTAGGGATTTGAAGTCATCCTCTATAACCGGAGAGTCCTGCCGAGAAAAAGTACGAGAGGGGCCTCCAGCAAGCAAAACCAGCAAGAATCCATCAAAGGACGCTCTCATTATGTCAGTAATAATTCGTGTACGAACTCTTTCTTGTATTGTATCAGAAATTATCATCAAGTTCTTCTCAAGTTCCTGTAGAAATGGATCAATCCTGGAAGATGATGGATCCCCAACATACAAGCCATCCCATAGAGCATAGCTTAGATCATGGAAGATGATTCTGTACGCAACTGCCTCACATAGTTGCTGAATTCCTTCAATACACCCAGCTGGGGATAGTTCAAACTTTTTTGCTAGTCCATTTGAAAAATCATCTTCACGAGCAGATTCAGAGTTCCGTAGAAGGGTAATTATTCTTTTCTCCAATACATCAAATTCACTCCGAATCCATTGCAAAGTGTTAATGCGAACACAAAGTTGTGCTATCCCAAAAGAGCTATCCCCATTTGTTGCAACCTGAGAGTTTCTCTTCTGAGAATTTGTTGATTTTTCTTTTTTCTTCCCAAAGCCCTGAAACTTTGATCCAATAGTGCAGCGGGTCAATGCTGGCATTGTTGGAATAAATGTATTTCGCGATCCTGTATAAAAGGGGAAAAACAGTTATTATTGATAGCAGACATTAGAGCTCAACTACCAAATTTCAACAGTATATACCACAGCCAGATTTTGCTTTAGTAACATAGTACTGAAGGCATCTGTCAAGGCCATCCATCAATTCAGGAAGCAATGCAGGATGCATAGGAATTGGAAGCTGAAAGAATGCATCCAAAGTTTCATTTATGATTCGCAAAACTTCAACAGCGGATGGGGCACATCCTTCTTGATTTGCTTGTGGACTCCAGAGCTATGATATCAAAGTAAACTACGTCACTTTAAAAGCAAAAGGCAATCAATTAATGCACATGGGCAATTAGGCATCATAAAACACAAGATTTCATCTTATGCATAGCTAAGAATATCCTAACAAGCAATAGTTATAAGTAGCTACAGCTTTTTTTTTTTTTCAGAGAGATAGAAGAGCCATTACAGTTTAAAATCCAGGATTGTGACTCCCTCTAGAGTGCACGAAACATGGATCACAAGGCCAAAGCTATCGGATCAATGCATTAATATCATACCATACAAAAGAAAACAATAATGGTTTATACTATGCAATCTAGAAATATTATATCAATGCAACCAATAATAAAACAAACAGGCAAATAAACCAGCAAAAAAGAGAATAGAAAAAATTTGAAAAGAGCAAGAAGTAAGAGAGATTAGACTAGCCCCATTTCACAAGAAAATTGACATATGCAGCAAGAAATGACCTACAATTGTAACTGCTTTCAAATTGCGGTCTACTATTCTTGTATTTATTGCTTGAGCATGAATGACTTCTCTCCTTCATAGGTAGTGATGGCCCTGTTCTTTATCCACACTTTAAACCCAAAGGTCTTTTACATGAGGGGATGTGTTAGAGATATACAATTCCTTCGAATGCACCTAACAGCTTGAAGATATTAAGTCCTCAACAGCAGATGAATATAAACAGAAGGAACCAATGTTTACCAACAACTATATGCAGGTTAAGTTGCAAGTTATACCCACCAATCCCAAGTTAATACAAAGGATTATTCTACATTCTTACAAGCTAAAGTCATGAAAACCATCAACTGGTAAAAAAGAGAAGAAAAACGAATGCAAACCTCTTGTTGCAGATTTCTGTCAACCCAATCCTTCAGCCTGTCTAACCTTGTCCTAATCCATATTTTCACCATATTAGCAATAGCAGATTCAGCCTCATAAGGAGGCATCTCTCGAATTATTGCTTTGCCACCATCATCACTGTCCACTGAATCTTCTACTGCTATCTGCACAAGGTCTTTCTCCAACTTATCTGCAGCTCGCAACACTTGTACAGCATCAGGTGTCAATTCAGTTATACCCGAAATGAATTGCTTCAACTCATTTCCATAGCAAGCATGAAGAGTAGCCACAGCAACACCTGCTGCCAAAGGATGCCATCTCTTCAGTATTGGACTGAACACTTGTTTCTCATTTACTGCCAGGTTACCTACATCCTTTGCAAGAATGGCAAGGACAGGAAGAGCATTTGGCTGATTTTTGGATGCTCTTCTGCTTGAGTCTGCCTTCTCCATTATCTATGTGGCACCAAAAAAGGCATATTTCAGCACATATGTCAATGAGAAAATAGATAGATTAAAACAGATTAATAAATAGATGAATATCTTAATACAAATATTCAAGTCATCAAGAAAGTAAGTTGTCAAGATATAGTCTATATCTTACCTGAGATATGGCTTGACTGTAGTTGAATTTAAAATTAACTCAAAATAGGCCTACCCACTACTCTTGCGGAACTCAGCCGACCAACTTCACCTCTGATGGACACATATGGCATAGACCCCCTCACCAACACCCAACCAGAAACAAAATGGGAAATAAATTTTTTTAATTTTAAAAAAGAAGTGGATCAAGAAGTTTGCATATGCAAATAACTTTTATCACTTTTCTGCTTGATATATCATGTATATCTTCATAAATCAGGAGATTTGGAAAGAGCAACGTCTAGTTTTCTACTTACTCACAGTCAACAACAACAACAATAACAAAGTCTTAACTTATTAAGTGGGGTCAGTTACATGAATTAAATGATACCATTGTGCTCTATCCAAAACCAAATTTTTGAAAATACCATTTAACAGGAAGTCTCTTTTAACAACTTTTCCAAGTATTCTTTTTAGTCTTCCTCTACCTCTCTTCATTAGACTAAAAATCATTTGATCCACTTTTTTCGTTGGAGCCTCTAGCGGTCTCCTTTGTACATGCCTAAATCACCTTACAAGGATTCTTGTCATTTTTTCCTCAATCGATGTCACACCACTTACTCACAGCCAACAAACTTGTAAATTGTAAATTATACAAAAACACTAACAGAAATTTCAGGATGATTTCATATGTAAAAATGTGCAGGCACCATCTTGCCAAACACAATCAACCCAAAAGTTACACTTTACTTCTAAGCAAATTTAATTTCTCCCAAGAACCAAAAATGGCTACTAGATCCATACTTCCAATAAAGAGGCAAGAACATTATATATATATATATATATATATATTTCACCTTCTATAAAAGGGAAAAGCCAATGGCAGATGGTAAGAACTTGCCTGAGCAAAAGCAGTACGTAGTGATGATCTGATGTAAGTGTCAATTCTTTCCCGGGCCACATTGACTTCACCTCTTCTCCTACGTCGGTACTCATTAGATATATCTTCAACCAAAATCTTAGCTGCTGCCACCCCTAAAGAAACAATGCCCTGCATGGTTTCAACATTTTCTCGATCAAAAGTTTCATGATATGCAAGAAGCCTTTTCTCTGCCCACCCCAATATTGAACTCAATGTAGAACTTAAAATTTTGGAATACTCTGGATCCTTTGTTGTCTTTGCATCTTTTGCAACTTCTGTTAGCTGGCCATCAGCAGCAGACAGCAGATCCAAATCCATCTGGCCAGTTGCAACATAACGGTGAAATAAAACCCAAGTAAAGCAGAGGTTATGAAGTGTCTGGTTCAATCCAAGGATTCCCCAGGTCTTCTTGATGTGTTCCAGTAGTTCGTCAAATTCCTCAATTATAAATGATTCATCATTAGGATCAAAGCAGGATTCTAGAAGCATTTCATAAAGCCGGAGATTCAGAGGAATTCCATCTGCCCAGTGGCATGAATCAGTGAGAGATCCATCATACGATCTGCTTGCAAGAGACATGACAGCACTACGAAGAACCTGCATAGACTCATTATTCCTCCCAGTTTCTATAGGCCTATCCAGAGCCCCATGAATAATCTGCCGCAGGCGCTGTGCAGCAGAATTCGACTTATCTAGAGGCATGTGGGGATGCAAAAGTAGACCAGCCTCAAGAACTTTCAAGGTTCTATTCTGCCATTCTTCATACTCTTGTTGATCAGCAAAATCTGAAAGCTTAAGCTGCTGCAATAGCTCAAGTGGAACTACCACAGACTCTATGCGTCTCCCAACCTGTAATACAATACACAATATAACCATGGTCAATTCAAATTTGATCCCTTTCCCTTCCAACAACACCAATAAAAGTCCGCCTACTTTCAGAAAATACAAATAAACATTTTCTAGCATAATTAATGAGAATAATTAACAAGAACTTAAAGCGCACATTAAGGACTTTAAATTTTTAACATGTCCTTAAGCATTTTAAGTCCGGAATTCTCCTGGTACTAAAGTTGTGATTGCTAATTAACTAATGATGACAACTTAAACCTTGTCCACATGAAACAAATTACAGTTCGAATGCCAAGACGTAAAATTTTCCAAAGCTCTGAGAGAATTAGGAGAACTATGAGGCTTTTCAAAGCATTAAAATTGATTCGCACACTCACAGTCATCAGCCACATCATTTTCATTGGATCCAACTGAAAACACACTCTTTAACCTACAAAATTGGGAAACGCTAGTTGCAGATCAAAGAAATACCTATTACCTAAGTGAGAGAAACGAACCAAAACTTGAGCTCCACAGGATCATCAACCTCATCTTTTATCCGTAAATTCAAATGGGTAGATTAAATTACAAGTAAACTTGAGTGAAAATCACCTATCAAAGCTAGATCAAACGCCACTTTCTATATACACCTTACATGCATACACACATTCATGCGTAAATGCGCGTACGTGAACATGCGCGAAGTGCATTGACCAAAAACAAAAGGAAAAAAGTTGCGAGGGTGACACTGACCTGCCCAGCAGAGATTCTCAACAGCGCTCTCCTTACACGCGAATCCATCGCCTCCGAAACCCTCATCTGATTTCTCATGAGCTCACCTACGGTCAATGGTCGCTTCGACTTCCCCGGGCCCGAACCCGAACCCGATCCAGGACTCTTCTTGGAACCTGAGCCGGGTGATTTTAAGCCAAATGCCTTCTTGACCTTGCTGGCGGCGGTGGAAGTTATGGATCGCTGCAAGCCAGGGGTGTTAGGCGAGTTGGGCGAGTGGTGAATCGGAGAGTCGGAATGGTTAGAGGACGAGTTAGGGGCGGAACTCAGGGGCTTGCCGGAGGATGTACGGCAAGCAGCGACGAAGATCTCGTAGGCGGTCAGCCGGAGCTCAGGTTCAGTGAGCTTTGCGGCGAGCTGACCCAGTGGCGAGGGAAGGTCATCGGCGAAAATGGCTGATTTGGTGGGGATCAATATCGGCGGCGACGTCTCTCTCTTGGAGTGGCCCAGTGATAGGTCTCTGAACAGGTGAGCCATTGCGGAGAGAGAAACAGAGGAAGCGGAAAGACAGCGTCCAAGGTTATGGACTACATACACACGACACAGTAAAGTGAAGACAGAGAAAGAGAGGAAGCGGATGTGTTTTGGATTTTTTCTTTTCGTCTTTTACCTTGATGCATTTTCTTCTTATTCTTTAGTTTTACGAGTCTTTCAATTTCTTTCCTTTCGTAATTGCGATTTCCCATGCAAGTTTCTAATTAATAATTAATGTTAAATTTGTATTATTTGATAAATAATAAAATTTTTAAATAAATAAAAATCCAACATCATTTAATTAATAATATATTTTACCTTATAATTGTTCAAAGAAAACCTATTTAATAACCTATGCGTTTCCAAAAAAAATTTGAGAAAAAAGGAAAATTATCTATTAACTATGATAATGTGTATTTTGGCACATGATCATTCGGTAATGCAAACTTGTAATTTGTCTTCTTATTTGTTTTATCAATACCAAAAAAAAAAAAACTTGTTTTATTTGCATTTGGAGGTAACAGGAAATTGTAAAATTACTCTAAGACATATATAAATTTTCAATTAAATTCCAATATTTTTATCAAATACATTTGTCAGATATCTATCATCATCTTTGTGGAGCTTCTAATAACATATTAAGGCCAGCATTTGAATTCTTCAATCATGAAAATTATTTTAGTTGCAACATTTACCTATTCAAGTTGAATGATTCTACAGCACACCAACCTTTGGTCAAATTTTAACATGCTACCGGCCAACAATATCAATAAAGTGGTTAGAGCAAGTAGGAGTATATACATGAAATGAATGCTTGGTGTTTGTGAGGTGATTTTAGAAAGAATAAAAATTTGAAACTCAACTACACATGTGAATAATTTTATATATGTTAATATATGTGTGTAATGTTATTTTTAGAACTATGATAAGAAAGTTTAATCCTAAATTTTCTATAAATTACTTCAATTTTCCGCCATTGGATTACACCTCATATTCTATTTTTATAAAAAAATTGCAAGCAAACTACATGTATAGTATATGATATTAATGTTACATAATGCCTTAATTTGATATTTAATTTTCAAATTACAACATACCCTTATGAGAAAAATAAGTAAATATAAGAATTAATAAAGTATTAATATAATAAAATTAATTATATTTTAAATTAAAATCTAAATTAAATATTCGAATTTAAAAACAAAATCATTTAATTCTTATCCTCGCCAAAAATTAAATTTTATGATATTTTATTAAAAGATTAAAAAAACCAATTGTAGGAAGACAAATTGGGCGTAGGCAGACAAAATGGAAGTGATTCTATTTTAAATAAATATAATATTGTTTGCCTTTGTTGTCTTGGTAATGCCATTTGGTACATAATAAACGTGTAATTAATTACGCACTGAGATTAGGCATTTGGAGCCTTCCCGTGAATGCAGCTTTCGTGCGGTAACGCGTCACACAAGCACCAAACCTAGAGAAACGACCGTCACCTTTCTTCCCTCTTTTTTTAATTATTTTTTTACCAAACAGTACTCCCTGTTTTTTACTAAAAAAACAATTTACATGTTTTGATGGGTAATAAAGAAATTTTCAGAAAATATCATCATGAGTAAGACATAGTTTTTTGAAGTTCTAAACGATTTTAAAACTATTCTTAATAAATTAGTAAAATCTGTACAGAATAATATTTAAATGTACTTTAAAATAAAATTCTATTTATTTTTCATAGTAATTATATACACACCATTTTTTGGGACAAGTATGACAATAATTGTAACAGTAAAATTACGAAAATTATTGAAATAATAAAAAGTGATGATATATACAATTTTAATATGATTTATATAAACTGTCACATATTTAGATTTAAATCATCATATTTAAAATTAATTTTAATAAAATTAATTAAACTTAAGTACTATCATTGGATAGTGTACATACAATTATAATAAATATATATACACATTATTATTAAATAATTTTTTTTGTTTGCTTGTATGTTTGGGAACCAGAGGCTGAAAGTTACAGGTAATGTAATTATGTTAAGGAGGGGATGAATGTACGAAATAAGGCGCAATATAGGAATTCAAATTTTTTATTTTTGGAATTGAAAGTAAAGAATATAGTAAAATAGAAATAGATATAAAAATAAAAAATAATAAATTATTTTAAAATATAATTTAATATAAATTAAAGAATAATAAAAATAAAAAACAAAATCAGTAATAGATAAGAATAGCACGATTTTAAAATTTAATTGGAAAATGAAAAATTGAACCCAAACAAACAAAATGAAAAATAAAAGATAATGTGAACAGGAGCTGGAACTTGCGAGAAACCAAAAGAAGATGTTGATGCGATGCGCTGTTTAAATCCCTTGATTGGTGACTTGTAGGGCCTGCCATGCGAGCATTCTCTTAATGGCCAATTCTATACACTATTCTTAAAATTTGGATTTTCCAATTTTTTTATAAATTTTTTAATTTTTATAATTTAATATATAAACTTTTTTTTTTATACTTATCTCTCTTATATTTTTTCTACTTAAAAGATTAAAAATCCCAATCCCTCTTATTCTGCATCCAATTCTGGGTATGTTCTGAGTAAATCACATTGTCACACAGAGTTTCCTCATACTTGGGAACAGTTGGAATGGGGTGTTGATTGTTGGGAATAAGAATAGAAACCAAGTGAGTATAAAAAAATTGTAATTTCAGCTACTTCAATCATGCCAATCACTCCCCACCCACCTAAAGCACAGGATTTTTTAACTTCATTTCATTATTCTTTTTTTTTTTTTTTTTATGAACAAACTTCACTAATTCACATAAGATAGTATATACCCCATAATTAACAAAAGCCCTTTTTTATGGGAGTTTGTCACAGGTTCAATTTTTACTCTTGTTTCTCAATTATCACCAACTTTATTTCCAAAAAAATTTACCAATTCACATATTTAAGAGAGAGAATGAAATGAAAAAGATTTACCTTTTTACTGAGATGTGAATGTTAGTTTTTTTGTTTGGGTGATTAGATGTGAATGTTAATTGAATTGTCTATATCTATATTTTAAATTTTAGTTAAATTGCCCATATATTAAATATCCTTAAGGATGAAAAACTTGTCTAGCCTTAGGGTTGTGATGTAGCCAAAACAAACATGCAAGTTACTATAACAGTATATCAATTCATACCCAAATTTGTAGCATTATAACAGTTATAATATTTTTATAAATAAAATTTTAATTTAAAATATTTAAATTATTAAATTTTATAAATAAAATTTTAATTTAAAATATTTAAATTATTAAATTTTATAAATTAAATTATAATATTTAATAAATATAAAATTTTACTTCTCTTTATAATAATTTAATAAAGTTTCGTTTATAGGAATTTCTTTCTTATTATTGTAATTATAATTTAATTTATAACTTTCTTTTTCTTTTCCCTGATGTGAAATTGTACTGGTCAAGTGACTTTAATAAAGACAAAGTTGTGCACTAGAAGTTATGGTTGGACTGTTGAATTTAGATAGATAGCTTCAGTTGTGGGCAAGATCTATTGTACCCCAATCATTTACCCTCCCTTGTTATGTAGCATTATTGAAAAACTTAGTAGCTTCACTAAGACACACCAACTTGTGGGTAAAGGTAAAGCAACGAAATCAACCAAAAGAAAAAAGGTAAAGCAACGACACATCCGTATATTTATTCTATACATATTTTATAAATATATATTTTTACATTTTAACTTTTTTTTAAATTCAAATTTTTTTTACTATTTTTCTATCTAAATGTGTGTAATACATAAAGACTTTCTATAAGTATCATTTTTTAAAAGATATCATATTTATGGGATTTGGATATTTCACTTTAAAAACTATTAACTTTATAAATTTTTAAAAAATATAAACAATAAAAAAAATCTCTTTTTATAAGTTACATTTTTTTTACTAATCTTTTAACTTTTTTAATTTTATCTCTTACAATATCTTATTTTCAACACCAAAGTCAGAAAATGTAATGTCACCTTCGCCTTCCAATATATCGTAGCAGCCAGCTCAGAAATCTGATTTGTCACAAATACTGGCTGATTTTCACTCAAAAAGGTCATTAGTGGATATTAATAACATTATTTTTATCCTTTTTATTTATTATATCAAATATATTATTACACAAATCTAACGTAATAAATCTTAAATTGAAATTAAGTGTAAAAAAATATATTTTCTCAATAAAAAACGGCCAAAAAGTCCCACTAGTCACATGCCATGCTGCCGTGTGTTGTTTTCCCCGTTCAAGCCATACTCAAGAGCCTCGTTTCCTTTGTTTGTTTCTAGTTATGTTTTGTAGGATTAGGATCCGAAGAAGGACGGATCAAAGAACACAACCGGTCGATGTCGCGCCTTGGTGACGATGAACTGAGTTTAATCCTCAGCTGGGTTCATGACCGGCACGACAGAAATTCATTCTCCCAAGTCTGCAAGCAGTGGCTGAGAGTGGAAGGTCTGACCCGTTCGTCCATACGGATCCTTGAATCCGATTCACTTCTAACAGTCTTACCCAGATTCCCAAATTTACTAAAATTTGAATCTTCAAAGTCTATCACCAATGACGACCTTAAATTTCTAGCCCAAAAATGTCCCAAACTTGAGGTTCTTAACCTCAATTTCAGAACACAGCGTGGAATTTCGAACTACCCAGATGAAGTGTCGAGTTTCGAAGACATCGGAGACGATGGTCTGTGTTCTTTGGCAGATCGGTGTGACAGATTGTGCGAAGTTTTACTTAGAAGAAGAAGAAACATTGGGAACGCTGGGGTTATTTCACTTGCTTCTTCAGCGAAACATCTCAGGAATTTGGATTTGGGGTGGTGTAACTTGATTACAGATGAAGCCCTTGAAGCAATTGGGGCATTGAGTTCAATTTCTGTTCTGAATTTGCATGGCTGCTCCCTGATCACGGATCGTGGGTTAGCATATTTGGCTTTTGGGTCTTCATCGCGATCATTGCAAAGGTTAAATCTGGCAGAATGCGATCGAATCACGGACAATGGGGTGTGCCTATTGCAGAAAGTTTCTCTCTTGGAGGATCTGAATATGGCAGAATGTGGACCTAAGGTTACAGATATTGGCTGCTTGGCAATCGCGGCAATTCAAACTCTCAGTAAGTTGAATTTGTCGTGGATGGTTAATGTATCAGATACAACAGTGGTTGCACTTGCAGAGAACAGCCCGAACTTGGTGGCGGTTGATTTCACTGGCTGTGAATTGATAACTGGAACTGGAATTCGTGCTTTTGCGGATCATGGGAAATTAGGAGCTTTAACGTTGTCTTCTTGTTACAATATTTGTGCCGATGATTTAGAACATGTAGTGCTTGGATGCAAGTCATTGAGATATATTGTGCTTGACAAAGGACTTAGAATGTGGATGCCATTGGCAATGCAGGAGAATATTTGCAGATTCTGCAAGATACACTGGAGGTGATTACTAAATAGGAAAGAGAAAACAGAAAAATGAAAAGATAGTTAGCGGCTTAGATCATATCCAATCTCAATGATTGATTTGTTATTGTGTTGCTTGAGATGGTGAGCAACTGGAATTTGATTTAGACAACATGTATCCATGTTGCTTTGTCGAGTAAAAGTTACAGCTTGCAAAACACCTACTAAGTCACCACTCCTAAAACCCTACCATGTGTTCGAGTTGACTTGCTTATTAGCAAAATACTCATGAATTTGTAGCAGATGAAGGTTGTCTCTTGGAGATCTTAAGACCATTTAATGTGTGTTACGAGTTGCCATGTTGTTGGCTTTTCTGAATTACTGTTCACGGAAATGGTTTTGTTGGTATATAGTTTATTATCTGTCAATATCTGTATTGGTGAGGGCATGATTCATCGTCTGACAGAGTAACATATCAGATGGAAGACGCTCATCGCAAATAGATGGTTGGAAGCATGACTACAAGTCAAAACCACACTCTGAATCTGAAGTGCCACCTTGATAAAAGCATATTTATATATAATTTTGGGCCATTTGGGGTCTTATTTGCTGGTGAGGGTTGACTCCTGAGATTTGATCAACATGAACTCAAATGCCAGCTGCAGCTAATGTGCTGGTTTTTGGAGAAAATGTTTATTATACTTTCTACTCTATCACATTACCTAATAGCTGTAATGATTTTATACATTCCACTAGTTTCAGCAATCTCGTGCAGCAATGGCGCTTGTCTCTTGACAGACTCTGCCAACCGTCTCTTATTCTACCACTTGTGTTCTTGGTTTAGCCTCCTCACTGCTCGTTGGATTTGAATTTTTTATTTTTTTGAAGTTTTGAGATTTTTTTTTCAGTTTACACTTTAATTTAATTTATAAGTTTTTATTTTTACTAATTTTTATATAATTTTTCACAACTAGTTGAATTTGATTTCTGATTCTACTTAATTTATCTGAAACAAGGATAAAATAATCGCAGTTGGAATTATATACCTTTCACAGTCCCATTTTCAATTGTTAATTATTATTTTTGTAGCCATTCTTGTTGGAATTTCAATTGTCCACATTATATTGAAATATTTTTAGATGAATTTATTTTTTATTAGTATGATTATAAACTAAATAAATATTATAATAACTTTGGATCAAGTGATAAATAGATGTAAACAAAAATTAAAGACAAATTATAAAAAAATTAGATAATTTTAACATAAGACACATTTACTTATATGACATATATTCAGCTATAATATTATAATATTTTTTAGCTCCTTAATTTTAATAAAATTAATTTTTAGTATTATACTTAGTTGTTTAAATTCTAATAGAATTACTTCTTCCAATTGTAATTAATTTCTTAATTATGATAAAATTAGAGTTTCTAATTATATATTTTTTCTATTTTTACCATTTTCACAATCCCATCTTTAACCATTTTCACTTCCAATTACTTTTATTTTCTTATTGCAATCTCAATTGTCAAGATTATAAGTGGATGCATTAGACTCTTGAGATAAAAAAAGTTTTTACTTTTATGTTGAGATAAAAATAAAATGTTTTTTAAAATATTAATTTTATTATTTATTCATAAGAATTACTCCCAAATCAATACAAGACAATAACATTTTTTTCCTCCATAGAAAATCAAAGGTATGCATCACGTTTTAGCCACACATTTATACATCAAAACTGGGCAAATACAAAAATCTAAATTCCTCTATTTCTAAATATAATCACAAACTAATTCTTAATTTAAATTTTATAAATATATTTTTATAAAAAAATACATTAAAATATGTTGATTTCAAAAATATACTAATTATACCTAATCCATTTTTATTACATTTGATCCTATTTGGACCAAGGATACTTGGGCGCATTCTTGTAAAGTGTGCATGCCGCACTACCTATATATAACGAGACCAGAGAAACATTTTTGGCGGCTGCACGCTATCTACTCAGACGAAATAAAATGGGTTCTTCCTCTACCATGAGAGCATTTGGAGTTGCGCTTCACAGATTCTCAAATGGGGTTTTCTCAAGACGCCCCGGCGCCCTTGTTCTACGCAGTACTCTCTGCTTTTCTCTCTCCGTTTCTGAGCTTTGCGATTATATTAGAGGATTCCTGAAGTGAATTGAGATGTCTTTATGTTTCAGGCCCTAATTTGCTACGGAGTTTAACGTCAGCATCTCCATTGTCTCCGTTGGACATAACCCGAGAACTAATTTGTGACAATAGCTGTCAAGTGAGAAAGATATGGACATTCCCGCCTGTTTGTATGGGCAGACGTTCCAGCAAAATTGCTGGTAGAAAGGTGATACTTTTTCTCCCTGTCTCTGGATACTTGTTTTATACAGCACATGAGTATTTCGCATCAAATGCTTGTTCCGTAAGTAGAGGGAGTGCAATTATTTCTACTCCTCTGCGTGAGGTTTTCTTTTCTTGATACGAAAGCTCTTCTTCAATGGGTTATAGATTTGTTTCCCAAAATGTGTCTGTTGCTGGTATTGGTTGCTTCCGAATTCCGGACTCATTTACGGATGGATCAGACGTATATGGTCTGTTGTTCTTTATGAATGCCACGTGTTTGTTGGAAGTCCTATGACATGTATTGAATCACTTGAAACTTCCACTTTCAGTATCTAAGCAGTACCTTCCTAATGGAATGTATCATTTCGTGTTCCTGTCTTCCTGATGCCAACTATCCTTGAATTTATATTCAACATAAAATACAAAAAATACTTGGGCGGGGTTGGACAAATAAAGATTATAAAGTGATTATTTTGTCATAAAAGTATGGCATCTATGAATGTGGCTATGGCCATATTTTGCCAGCATTTTGCAAGGTGCCCTCAAGTGAAATTTTCCAATGATAACTGGATGAGGTTAGACTACTTATGCTATATGATAGTGAGTGTTGGACTTTGAAGAGTCAATAAGAGCAAAAAATAAGAGTGACAGAGATGAGAATGTTGACATGGATAAGTGGACACATAAGAAAAGACAAAATTAGACATAATTGTATTTGGGAGAGAGTTGGTGTGGCACCTATTGAGAAGAAAATGACAGAAACTCGGTTACGGTGGTTTGGACATGTACAAAGAAGATCGCAAGAGACATTGGTGAAAAAGGTTGATCAAATAATTTTTAATCCTATGAAGAGATGTAAAGGAAGACCAAAAAGGACATTTAAAGAGGTGATTAAAATAGACTTTTGGTTAAATGATATTTTCGAAAATTTGGTTTCGGGTAAAAGTTTATGACGGTAGTTAATCTATGTAATTGACCTTACCTAGTGGGAAAAGGTTTTGTGTATTGTTGTTGTATAACTGGATGAGGTTAGATGCTATTCTTTGGCTTTTAGTTAGGTTGCAGTTTGTTGTTTTTCCAACTCTGATATATAAATCTCTAAAGACATTCTAGAAATTCTTCTACATTCTAGTTTTCATATGTTCCTTGATACAGGAGGCCCAAGATGCAAAGAAGGCTAAGCTATACTCAAGGATTGGAAAGGAAGTTGTGTCTGCGTAAGTCTTACTTTAACTCACTTGTACCTTAATAGGCTAAAAGTGCAGGTAACTTTTTTATTACTTATTATGGGGACAAAATTGTTTGAGTAATAAAGGTATTAGGGTCATCATCCTTCAATCCTCCGGTTTTCTTGATTTAAATACGGATCTAAAATAGTTTATAAGGTAACCCATTCATCTTCTCCTGATTTTTCTTTACCTTGTAGGATATCATCCTTTCCTATTTTACTTCATTGATATAGGAATCACACTGTGCATAATTTTCATCTTACTGAATCACAGTGTAAAGAAAGGTGGTCCAAATCCAACATCAAATAAAGATTTGGCTGCTGTACTTGAGAAAGCCAAGGAACTTGATGTGCCAAAAGATATTGTTGAGCGCAACATTAAGAAAGCTTCTGAGAAGGGACAGGAGGATTACATTGAGAAAATCTATGAGGTTGGTATAGCGTTATTCATGATTTGATCTTGAAGGTACTGGTGGTATATATGTTTGGGGGCTTTGTACTTTGAATAATAATCTGACTCATAACCTGCTTCATTTGTGTTTCAGGTATATGGTTATGGGGGAGTTAGTATTGTAGTTGAGGTCTCAACTGATAAGATAACTCGTTCTGTAGCGAAGATTAGACAAGTTGTGAAGGACTATGGAGGAAAGATGGCAGATTCTGGATCTGTGATGTTTAAGTTTAGGCGCGTTCGGGTAGTAAACATAAAAGTCAGCGATGCTGACAAAGATCAGCTCCTTGGAGTTGCTTTAGATGCTGGGGCTGAGGATGTAATTGAACCTCCAAGTTATGAAGATGATACCGAAGAGGATAGGTTAGAAAGGTAATGCTCTGATTTTTGGTATATAGTGTTTCTCTTAAATGATTAATTATTTGGCCTTTAGTGGAAGTTGCTTTAGTCTGTCTGTAGTGGGCATTGACTTGGTGGTATCAGGTATGAGATGAAAGTAAAAGATCTGCAGACATGGTTCATGATGGGGTTGGTTAACTCTGTAGCTTGTCCCTCTCTATAATTGCTCTTCTCTCTCAGTAGTTGCAATAACTGTAATGATTGCTTAAATTAAATTTCAGCTTTTGCTGATTTATACGTACACAACTATACATCAAAGAGATTTGGATCTAAAACAATGAACATATGAGGATTTGATGTTTCTACCTTGTGCCAGGTATTATAAAATTGTAGGCTCATCAGAGAACTATTCAGCTATACTATCAAGGTTGCGAGAGGAAAGCATAAAATATGAGCCTGATAATGGTTCTGAGCTGCTTCCAATTACCACCATTGAGGTTTGTTTCCATTGCAAACTTGTTTCTTTTGTTGGTGTTTTATTTTCATTTTTCTTCCTTCTAATTTTGATTGGTTGTATGTAACATGATTGTTGGCAAGCAAATGATCTTAAAGGTATAAGTTGGATCCATGACGGAACATTGCACAAATTTTTTAAATGAATTGGTTTGCCTTTTCCTGACAAGCAGTTCTTCTGTCTGTACTTCATTTCTATAGGTGTTTTTTTTTTTTCTTGTTTTTCTTTTTCCAATTTGTATTGGCATACAAACTTTTCTTTCTCAGTGCTTAACTTTCAGGGACTCTCTTCGAGAATATAGAATACACTTGCCATCATATACTTTCCAGATTTACAAGCTCTTCTTAATGAGCCCTGTCTCATCTTTACTAAGTCTTTGTCTAGTGAGACACATTGGTTACCAAATGTTATGCTGTCAAAAGCCAACATTTTTAAGGTAATAAAGAGCTGTTAGACATCCAGACTCCAGAGGATAAAGACACTGTTGATAAATAATAGTGTGATCTATATGCTCTGAAGTGGCTGTGGAAGATTCGGACTGCCTTTTGTTTCTGGCATATGTATAAATTAACTAGTTATTAATATACTTTTATAGATTTGGGAAAGTAAATTCAATTCTATTTCTCTCGTTTACTTTCAGTTTGGAAGGTGTGCTAATAAGATGGTATCCAATGGCCAATGATGTTATTTTGATGCATGTGTGTTTAGTGAGAACTTCAGTCACGTGACTGCATCCACACTATTTCCATGGTGTAGCTGCGTCATTGCATGTAAATGTAGTTCTTTATGATTTTCACACGCCAGTCATATGGAGCCATTTTACCCTGCGTGAATGTAAATAACTCTTTCATTTATCCCATCAACTTTGTGGAGGACAAATCTCAAAGCTAATAAATCTATAATTATTATAGGTGATGTAAATAGCCTAATTTCAAGGCTAACATTTGCAGCCTCAAGCTCACTTAATACTCTTTATGGATGATATTGTTCATCCCATCAACTTTATGTGCATGTCTTTGTTGTGTATGGATCATTACCATGATGGTCTTCCATGTCTGTATCCCATTCTGGAAAATAACTCTTCTCCTTTTTCTTTTCTTAAACAAAAGCTGTTTGCTATTCCTTCTTTCTAAAAAAAATAACTGACCTGAGCCAGTTACTGTTGGTTTTCAGGTAGATGACGAGGCTATGGACTTGAACAAGGAACTTATGAGCAAGTTACTTGAGCTTGATGATGTTGATGCTGTTTATACGGACCAGAAATAATTATTTTTTACATCTCTAACAGCGGTTCAGGAGATGAGTCAAGGTTTTAACTTTGGCTGTGGGAGCACATATACCAGCTCATTTGCAATCTAATCACTATGAATTATTGGTTAGTTTCGTAAGGTGAGAAGATTTGCAGACCTCAATTCACCTTATAATCAGATTCATTTTCTTTTTTCAATTTTTTTTTGTTGTTTAATTTGGGGAGGAGGGTTCACAATTAATGTTATTCTGGAAAGAGAACTTAATCTATATTGTCTACATTAACAATTGGAAAAAACCCATTTGATAATAAAAGAAGTTAAACCTTGATTTCTTCTGGTTCAGTGCATTGATACAGAAATGTTCCTTGCTAGTAACTCCTGAATTTCTGTCCACATTCATTTTTGTTCGGTCTTCGAGAAATTAGTTATGCCGTTGAAACAGAAGAGGAGCAGGTTTATGTTTAGTTCGTGCCATTGTTGATGTTCCATTGGAACTGTGAGATTATTGGGTCATTGGCTATATGTTATCCCGGTTTGTCATGGGTCTACAGATGGGTTCTGGAAGCTGACTTATTTTAGTACAAAGTCGGTTGGGTTCCACACATCTTTCAACATACTTGTGTTCTCAAGCCATGGTGAGAATGCAGTGACCAATGTAACTCTTATTGCTTGTAGTGCATGCCCTTTATCATTATGTGAAAATTGATTGTGGCTTCCAGGTCATGTTTTCATGTCAAGTGATAAAGAGATGATCAGATTCTCGTGTTCTCAAGCCAAGGTGGGAATGCACATATGGTTTTTCCTTATTTACAATGAAGGGACTGCGATCCCAGGACCAAGAATAAAAATGAGATCAATTCGCAGATAATATAGATATACAAACTATGAAAATGATGGGGGAAAAAGGATTCCCTAGATCACCACTTCTATCATACAAATATTATCCCTGCAACACACTCATCACAAAGTTACACAATACACTCAGGAGGTGTATTCTTTGGCATATTCTTGTAGATGCATTGTATTTGAGCTGATTACTATGATCAAGTATGGTAACCCAAGATCTAAGGTTTGCTGTTATTTCTTTGGAACCCAGCATCCATGCAACCCGTATGGCAGTCCATAAGGGAACTTAGCTCTGGCAATCTCTTTGAAGGTGGAACCATCTAACAGTAATGCATATCCCCCTCCATTTTTCTCACTGACTAGGGAGATTACCACACCTGCCATATTGTATACATACGTTAGAGTTTGAATGCGGAAATTTATCTGTTGTCAGACGGTCAATGCAATCGTAGTTTCTCTTTTTGGCTGAGAAAAAGCAGATTTAACAATTCTTTGATTGAACGTTGAAAGATAGATGCAGCCTTCAGGATATTCTTACCATCATCTTCCTTTGTAGCTCCTGGTCGAGCCACAAAGAAGGGTTCTGAGGGCACAGCACCTACATCATGCCAGTTCTTTGCCTTTTTCTCCTCTAAATCAAGCTGCATTACATGTCAAAGCATTGTTTCACTATAAAGCTTGGAAGCAATGGGGATATAAATGTTAATCTCCATTCAAATTGAATACTATAATTATTACTATTTCTTTTCAACGGGACACTGTTAATCTGGGTATTTGGAGGCGGTGGGATTTAATAGAAGAGATATATGGTGGACAGAAAGAATTAGATGTAAGCAAACCTTGGTGAGGGTGTTGGGAAAGTTACAAGGGCGTTTTGCTCCACATGCATAAGCATATCTGTATATTCTGCCCAAATAATTAGGGTTAATGCTGCACATGTCCATGCCTCTACCATGTTCATCTGGCTCTAATGCTGTCTCTAACTTGCCATATGGACTCCCATCCAATGGTATAACGAACCGACCCACCCTGTCAATAAAATAACCCAAATTAACCCATGTCTGCCATCATTGGGAACAAAATGGCAATGATCTGTTTACAATGAATCTTACACTTTGTGCCTGCTGATATTTTTATAATGGTCTAGTCTGATAGGTCATGTGATGAAGTCGATGCACAAAGATAATGATCTATGGAATTTCACTTCTTAAGTTGATTGAATGCATGTATTTTTTTTGATAATAAGAGGAATCACACGTTATATCATATATACGCAAACTTCTAGGTTTGAACCTAAATTTGATGGGAAAAAATCTCAATACAACAGGTGCAGTATAATGATATTTAAGCTCGTGAACTAAATGCAACTAAAGCTACTCATCTAAAGAAAGAAGAAAAAAAGGGTAAGATATATATTTATTATTTACCTAGCATCTGGTAGTACATCTTCGCCATTGAATGAGCGGAGATTCTGTAGCCTGAGTCTGTCAAGAATGATAGCGTTTGCATTGTGCTCACAACAGTCAACGATGATTGCCTTCACCCTCCCATCTTCATCTTCCTCTTCATATGCATTTATGAAATGGAAAGTGATGTACAATGGCACTTCCACACTCGCCACCTTCCAATAACATCAATTAAATCCAGAAAGTTGAAAATGAAATCATTGATTTGCCATATATGGAAAGTGAACATATTAACATATTATGTATGTAATCCAGAGAATGGGGATTTGTAACTTACAGTCTTTCCACTGGCCTTGCACATAACATGCATGAACGCTTTTGAGTCAGGGTGCCACTCAAACTTGTATAATGGTGTTGGCTCTGCCCTCAGCAAATTTTGGGCACAGTATCTCAATGGCATTTCAGGCACAATGACGTAGTGTTCAGTCACCGGGAACGAGTGGACCCAACCGGGAGCCGGCTCGCCCCGACAATCAACCCGTCCGATCAACTTTCGCTCATTGGATCCTGGTTCCATCCTCACCACCAGGTATCCTGGTTTCACCAAGTCAGGCAACAAGGTCAAAAACTCTGCATCTGTTACAATCGGGTGTGCTGAGTGTATCAAACCTCCTAATTCATCACTGTACTCAAATTTCCCCAGTGTCTCCAGTGTGTTCGGGTCAATCAGTATGGAACCCTTCTGGGTCTCCGTCAGGCAAACCACCCGCCCGTCACCAAGTTTCACCACGCCGGTGTTAGCATTGTCGGTTAATGAAGCCCCGGAGAATAAACTAGCAAGCTCACCCACATAGGCTAGGAAATTAGCAGCCTTAGGTACTTCAGAAAATTCCCGGTAACATATTTTTTGATTCTTCTTTGCGGCTTTATAGGCTTGAGATTCAATTTGCCGATGGCCGGCGAATAACCGGCCGTCCTCAAAGTGAAGCTTGACAAGAGTGGCGTAGCCGTCGAACAAGTGCCTGAAGTTGTAGTCTCCGATGTGCCACAAGCCCGGGCCATTCCTCAGGTACGTTCCTTTCTGCATGTAATTTTAATAATTAATTAATTACCCCTAATAATTTTAATATTTGAAGATGGCTAATTAATTTGCCTTGTTAATCATAGTATCAGTTATGCAGATGATGGCGTTGGAATCTGGAAGATTACCCACCTGAACACATCTGCATAGTCATCAGAAAAAGAGGTAATATGAATATATATATATATATATATATATAATGTAATTAATAGTACTCCTATGTATATGTTTATATTTTTTAATGATCCTGTAATGTTTTAGAATTAAATAAATCAATGATACGAGGAATATACTTGGTTTTATCATTAATTAATTGATTAATCTATATTACTACCATTACCAGCTCTAACTTGTGAGAATTTTTTAAGTTTTTTGGGTGGGTGGGTGTATGAGTCAGGTAAATATAAAAAAAGTAAGGGAAATCCTGTATAAATATATAGCTTAAATTGACGAAGTAATCGAATATACCAGCCATAATGGTATTTGTCCTCGAACAACCAACTCTCCTTCCCATCTCTCTTGGGGGATACTAGTCCATGCAACATGGTGGCGGCCGCGGGTGGTTCGTCCTGGCGTTTCCTCCGGTGGTGGTGGTGGAGCAATCACGGGCAATGGACTGGCAACGTTTGTGACAGTCAAGTCGTGTTGAAGATGGCGTTGGCTTTTGAAGATACCCTTATTCCCAAATGAAAACCCATCCTTGGTGTTTGCCGACTTATCGGAGACTGCCAATGTTGGGCGTGAAATGGTGTTCCTGATAGCCGCCGGCAAGGTTGCGAAGGCCATGACGCGTAGCTAAGTGGAGGATGAGGAGAATGGAAAAAGAAGGAAGAAGGTGATTGAGTAAAAGGGTAGGAGAGTGAAGGATGTATTTATAGGAGGGTGTTATGCCTCAGCACATGCAAGAAATGATGCCTTCCTTTGGAGGAATCTTGATTGGTAGACATCCTTTGCACTACGAGACATAAACTTGATGATAATTTTATTTTATAAATGAATTTTTTAAGATCAAATGATTTAGAGTACTGCTGAAGGCACCTTTGATTTTTTTAAAAAAAAGAAACAGTGAAACATCTTATTTTTAAAGAAAGGCATTGAATAAATATATTGATGCTAGCTTAGGACATTGATTGTCTTAGCCAATATATGCATGGCAACTATATTGTAATGCGGTATATGAAGGGATGTATAAATTGAAATATGCAAGCATATTATTTATCTATTCCCTCTTCAAACTAGCATATAATTTATATATATATATATATATATATATATATATATATATATATATATACACGTGTGTGTGTGGTAAAGTGATTTGTAACTTCTCTTTTATAAAAAAAAAAAAGAAGAAAGTTTTAGGAGGCATCTGTAAATTTTGTTGACCCTCTATCACAAGAAAAAAATATTAGGAATGTTTCATTTGGGTAAGTGAATTAACCAAGGGTTAAATACAATTTATTAAAAGATGCCTAAAATTTGACCAGGAATTAGAGAAAAATCAAAAGAAGCTAAAAGTTGATAAGATAAAATTAGAAAGGAATTAGGAAAGCAAACGATTTAAGGGTAAATAAAATTAGATTAAAAAATAAAGGAAATTTATTCAAGAATCCACGTACCCAGATGTGATCTTGTATCTATTTGAGGTGGCGTTTATGACTTCAAAATCAATTTTAATAATATATATAAATCATTATCTTTTTAAAAACTAATTTTATAATTTACTCTATTAAGTAAGATAATACATACTTTTTAATAAATTAATTTAAAATTAATTCTATTCGCAATTATACTAAACATAAATTTAAGATAAGTAAGCTGTTAGGTTGTAAAGTAGAGATGAGTAAGATATAAATTGGTACAAATTAAAGTGAGAATTTTTTTTTATTTTTTGGTAAGCTAGAAAATTGTATTTAACCCTTAATTGAATTGAATCAGCGGCTGATGGAAAATTCAAGCACATATGTCGTCGAGCGTTGAAGCATTAGTTATACAATGTAATTTAACGCATCAATGAGGCTTTGACCTTAAACACCAATGTTTTTGGGTGCTGCCCTCCAACATCGTTTGATCGTACCAAAATCCCACGAACTTTGTCTTTATGCATAATTAATATAGAATCTAGCTAGCTCTTAACAAAATCAAACAGGTAATTATGCTTTTGCCGCCACCCAGTCAATAAAAAATCGACTCTTTAACATTTCATTCAATTTGACTTCAAAATGGAAAAACAAACGAAACAAACAATAACAAAAAAATAGAGAGTGCAAAGCCATGTTTCTATACTTTATTATTTAGCCACTCCCTTTTTCTTATTCTTCTTGGTGTTATATATATATATATATATATATATATATATATATATATTCTCTATTTTCACAATTTTATTTTCACTCAATTCTTATTTTATGAATCAAGAATATTAAATTTAATAGATTCTATATCCATAAAAATTAACAACTCACACACTGATTATCAAAAAAGTGTTACACCCCAAATAGGGAGAGCAACATTTCCTATAAATATAGAGGGTGTGACTGAAGTACCTTTACTATGTAGAAATAGTATATGTATCTCTATTGTGATTCATTTGGAGTGTACTTTAAAAGATGTAATAATAATCAATTAAAAACACATTATAACTAATTTGTGCAAATTAAGGAGAGAAGGGCATGAAATAAAAAAAATACAAAAATGCATGTGAAAATAAAAAGAGAAAAGTTAAAAAAAAAAACTTGGAGGTACATATCAAATTAGTATGAAAATAAATAGAAAATATAAGAATATGTGTTACACCGGTGATTCAAGTCATGAACACATGTTATAATATTGTGCTTCATGGATATCTTTACTCTAAAACTAAAATAAAGATATAAATTAAGGTGTTATAGTGTGCCCCAAATATATTAATAATAACTTGGTGAGCAAAAATTATAGGCTGATTGATGAGGTGCCTTAGGTAGAGGGTCTCGGGTACTGTCCTTGTTGAAAATTAACTAGAAACTAAATAACCATCTTAAGTTAAACTCAGATATTGAGAGAGAATTCAAAAAAAAATAAATATTAAAATTAAAAAAAGAGAAAGTAATGAGACTGACAAGAAGTGAGATGATAATGGGATGATCTTGCCGTCCAAAGTGGAGGTGAAGCAAGCAGAAGAGATGGCCATCGTTGCGGCATTTCAATAGTGTAGCAAATAATGATGTTTTCCAAGAATGAAATTTATATACATATATTATAGGCGCTACTTTTTATTTTAGAATTTGGCATCAACCCATGTTTCTCACTTATTATAGTTCATACCCCTTTGGGAAAGTGCGGGAATCCCCACTCGCCACTGTGCAGTAGAAGAAGAAATATTGAGTATAAGTTGAAGAGGTGCTAGGTTGTGCAATGTGGGTCCCTATGTTGGCCACTCAATCTCCTTTCATATCAACTATCCTTAAATTAATAAATACTTTGCATCACGAAGCGAACAAATGTGCACCTATTATCAATTGCTTCTATATAATATTATTTTTATTTAATTTTTATAATATAAAATTTAAATTTTTAAATTTTATAAATTAAACTATAAAATTTAATAAATGTAACTACAGTCATTAATTAATGACCGTTTTTAACTTAACTATTATTTTGTGAGCCTATCATTTCCCTATTTTATATGTATTGCGGCCTTCCACACTATTCCTTCAACTCACCTGCCTTCCTCTCCTCTGTTTTTTTTCTCTCATTCGTTCATTTCGATATTTGAATTTAATGACAGACCATACCTTAATTTCATCAATTTATTTCAGCCACACATATTTGTACGACAACAGGAAGTATATGATACACGTGGAGATGGGTTTTTTTTTTGGGGGGGGGGGGGGTTAATTCCTATATATGTGTTTTGATGTGAAAGCAAGACTTATAAATTTGTAATGTATAATATAAAATCCTGTACCAAAAAAACGTATGATATAAAATATATCAAATTGAGAAAAAAAGAGAAAAAAAGAAAAAGGGAGAGAAGATTTGAAGAGAAAAAAAAAGAAAAAAAATAAAAAGAAAATTAATTTAATTGTGTTTAATAAATAACTTACAAAAATAAATATAAATTATTAGATTAAGTGAATTTTATTATTTAATTTATTATCTGTATTTTTAAAGTAAAATTTTTATAAATTTAATTTATAAAAATAAAAAAACTTAAATAAAAAAATAAAAGAGGAAAGAGAAGGGTGTGGCATATATTTCATATAATTTAAAATATTTATATTTATATAGTTCAACTATTGACATATAGGTTGAATGGGTTCAATTCTATTTTATAAGCATTTGTTTCCATTCCATTTCATCATTTCTTACTACGATGTTGATGAATCGATTCCAAAGTCAATGCATTTTACTCCCCACATTTCAAAACTGTCAATCACAGGATTTATAAATTTTAGTCAGCAATGGCAGACAAAATTAGGGTTTCTCCACAACGGGGGACACTTAATTTAGTTATAATTACACCACCATAACAGCTAAACTAATTAATTAGTGGAGTTGCCTCCAAAACCAACAATAAATTGGTGGGCGGTGCTGATGCGCACTCACCTTCGTACCACAATCTCAACGGCCTCCCTCATTAGCTCTCATGAATCAAATGCCTTTTGCTTCCCACTATTTAATGGAAATTTTTTTTCAGAGCATATATTTCTTTTATACAAAATAAATATATTTGTTTAATTCTCTCAATAAATTTAATTAAAAAATTGTTACTAATTCAAAAATATGATGATACATGTCTTTATTTAAAATAAAAAAATACATGCTCTTAAAATACTGAAAAAAATTTTTCCCATCAAAGATGTTACAGTAATAAGTGCTTCCCTTATTCTACTTAAACCATAGAGTCAATAAACCAGTTGCAGATTCATGATTCTCATTCATATCCAAAACAAAGTGGACAGACATCCAAATTCTTAAACAAATCAAAAGTGCTAGCTGATACATATGTATCCATGAGTGACGTATGGCCCCAATGGGATTTCAAAAGTGGGTTATTTAGGTTTGCGAAAAATTATTCATATTTAATTAATTTTATATTATACAAATATTTTTTTATAATTTGAACTGTAAAATTTAATAAAGTAATAATTAAAATTTTTTAAATAATTTTTTTATAAATTTTAATTTACCAAAACACAGTAATGTTTAGGTTGAGATGCATTCTTATTGAAAGAGCAGTTACCTAACCCAATCAAGTATCAACTTATCAATGTGGTAATGGATGCTTTCCAGTATTTTTCTGGTTAACATCTTATGGATTCGACAATGACGGGTTGAAATCTGAGTAAATAAAGCATCATTAATTCTTAATGATTTCTTTTTTGTTTTTGCTAATTTTAAACAAAGGATAAAGCATACTTTTACCGCGCATTACCTATTTAGCGTTTGGCATTGTGAATTAAAATAGCAACTAAAATGAGTACTTTGATATCATCATACAAGAGTAGCGTTTGACATAGTGGATTAAAATAGCAACTAAAATGAACACTTTGATATCATCATGTAAATTACTTGGCTGTCAATTTTTTCATCCCTCGTCATACTCATTGAACTATTTCGAATTATATATGTTGACAAAATTTTTTCCATTCTTCTATTTTTCACACATATACTCTCATATAATTTTTGCATAACAAAATTTAAATATTTAAATTTATAAAATCTCATAAATTAAAGATTTGATTAATCTAAAATTTCATGCCATTAAGTATAAATATATTATTAGAATAGAATTATAAAAATAATTTTTATTTTTTATAACAAAAAATAATAAATTATTTAATATACATAAAATTTGAATTTAAATTTAAAATTTAAAAAAAAATTAAAAGTATATCATTAAAAATATCATATACATACCAGCATATTTAACCAACACTGCCCCATTTGGAAGTTGATAAGAATGCCATGCAAGCTATCAATATAAATATATAAAATTGCCCACAAATGAAAATCCAGATTAGAGGAGAAAAGAGAAACTGGATTAATTGCTGTTTTAGTTCGTGAGTGACATAACATTTGTAGCTATCCATCACAGACAAACGAAAGCACAAACACTACCTTAATTGCTCTGCTTCCGTCATTGCAAACCTAATGGTTGAAACTGAATTTCAATGAATGAATGGATCCACAGAGAAGTTAATCACATTGTGGGCTTACATACGTGTATGTGTGAAATGACCTTCCCATTTGGTCTGTTTGCTTCGAGTCCGAACCCCATCTACATATGTTTTATTACCAGCTCCTGTCATTGACAACTTCAACCTGTGATCAATTGTTTTTAGTAAACAATCCCTTGTGACGTTGAATATAATCCCATGCTAGTCCAAACCATGAGCATAGGGCATTGCAAATTAGCATCAGCAGGTGCTGGCCTATTTGGCTTCCACCTAAACAACGGTCACGAACTACAAAATACACGTCAGAATGACAGTGCAGGATCCATGATTACCAATTGTATTAATTCTTATTAATAACCTTTATATATATATATATATATATATATATTTTACTTAATCTTTTAAAATTACAAAAATAACCTCATGTCTTTGTAGTATGCACTACTTAGCAAGCAACAGATAACCATAATTGTATCAATCCCTGAAAGAAAATTCTAGCTCCGCAGAGAGAGAAACAAAGTGAGTGTGAATGTTGAAACATAAGTACAGGATTTTTCTTTTTTCCTTTTTTTTTTTTTTTTTTTTTTGGAGATCGTGAGAACAGGATTTTCACCGAAACCGGAGACAAATTCTTCATTGAGAATGTATCAATATGAGGATTGGGTAATCGAAGCAGCAGGTATTGGAACATTTCGTTTTTGTTTGTCTGTTGTTACATAGATGCGGCCCTATAAGATTGTTTGGGTCCAGTTGTGTAATTAGTGGGAACGCTGGCGAGGACAAGATGTTAAGAATGAGCTTTTGATGAATCCAGTTGGTTTGCAGCCCCAGTCCATTCAAGAGACGGAAGTCAGTTGATCAGCCCACAACCCTGTAAACAAGCTGGAGCTTCGTATCAACAAAACTGGGCTAGCTGGGTATATTAAGAAAAAAATCTCACTGGCATTATTTTTGTAAGGGAAATGTTTTGGGTACGGGGAGGTAGGCTCTCTTCAGGCACAAATAAAGAATTTTTTTAAAAAAAGAAAATATAAAAATATTTATAATTTATATATAGAGTTCATGTATATCCGTTCCAATTACATCTTCTTGCAATGCAAGGTGGGAGTAGCCAAAAGCTAAGGCGTCTAAGTGTGTGTGGTAAGTGCTAGCTAGCAGCTAGCATGCAGCTTGAGTTCATAGACAATGGCAGCCTTGTGCTGCCGATTTTTTTTTTTTTTTGTTATAGACATGAGCCATATAGACAGGCTTCCTAAGAGGAAGGGGGTAGTGGGATTCGAACTCATACAAAGGTTCGAAGCTGCTGATCATAGGTGCCAATTGAGCTAAATGCCCATCGACGCCTTGTGCTACCGGTTTGGTTGCCAAAGGAGTGAACCATGCAATTAGCCGGTTTACAAATATTTTACTTCTAACACGTTTTCAGTTTTTTCAAGTCTAACAATAGACTAATTAAATATTGCATGTAAATTTAATTTAATTAAAAGATGAGGAATAAATAGATTAAATTTCTATTAAAAAAAAACGAACAAAGTATGGACATAAATGATAAATGCTTCAACTTTGGTGCACCATCACTACCTCTCGCTATAAACGTGGACTGCTTTTTATCCTTATCCATAGCTATAACAAAGTCGTACACTTTGTCTGTGTCCTACCCAAGGGCACCTCGATGGCACCTGTTTTTGGTTTTTTTTAAGAGCCCTTTTCATCATCGCCTTCTTTTGCAGCTGTGGCTCTGCATATGCAGCTGGCATTGCTCAACAAACCCGACAAAAACCAACGGTCATCCGTATCCTATTATGATGTGATCCCGTCGGTTGTCGTTGCAGCGTACGCTTGCAGCATTAGTAATAGGAGGTGCTGGCTTTTGCAGCCTTTGCTCCAGTCCTATACGCAGCTAATAGGACTGAATTCATATTATCATTCAATAGTATTTGACTTTTCAAACTCAATATTTTGTTATACAAATATGGACCGCGAGCCACTAATAATTGGATGCAGATCCATTGAGTTCAGTTTTTGGAAGTTACGGTGATTTCTAAATAATTTTTTTTTTTATATTTTATTTATAGTTGTATTATTGTCATGTGGGCATTGTATTGATTTATCTAACTGTAAAATAATTCGTCCAAACCCATCTCCCCCAAAATCCTAATCAATTTCTGTGATTTGTTTCAGAGAGAATATGGTAGATGGTGACATATAAGAGTTGAAAATTAAAAAGTGCGGAGAAACAACTCAGGATTGGTAGATAATGCTTTGTTTTTTTTTTGGTACAGGATGGAACTTTTGATATAAAAAAAAAAGGAAGAGACATAAGAGAGAAGAGCGATGAAGACAAAAGAAGGGAGACATAAAAATTTTGGAGCATGAGAATTTTTTATGTACTTAATAATAATATAATTTTGAATCAAATAAAAAAATATATAATTATTTAAAAGTCACTCCAATTTCATATTTCTATTCTTAATACTTATAATTTATATTTTTTATAATAAACGCAAGATTTAAATTTTTATTTTTTAAAAATAAAAGTATGATAAAAGAAAAATAAATAAAAAATTTAATAAATAAAGTTTTTATATTATAAAATAAAAATATAACTAAAATAAAAAACGGAGAAATCATTTTCTTGAACGTATGCAAAAAGAAAGTGTCAACGAATGGCCCCAGTTATTAATAAAATTTGATATAATTAATAAATAATTAAAAATCTTAAATATATTATTTTAAATTTAATTTAAATTATATATATAAATTTATTATAAAAAATTTATTTTAATAATTTTTATATTTTAAAAAATTAATATTGACTAAAACATTCTTTTGATCCCTCAAAGATGAATAAATTTTTAATTTAGTCTCTCATTGTTAAATTTTTCTATTTTAATCCTTCAGAGATCAATTAACTTCTATTTTAGTCCCTCATTATTAAAAATTCCTAATTAAGCCCTTCAAAGATTGAAATTAATATCAATCAAGTCTCTCAATTAGGATGATTGTTAACAAAGTCAAAATTGCTAATGTGTCATGATGACGTGGCAGAAATTGCTGACGTATTAGGCTGCTGTGGCAGAATTTGAATGACGTGGCATGCTGACAAAGCAAAATTGGCTGACGTGGCAGGGTATTGGTTGACGTGTCAGGATGACGTGGCTGAAATTGGCTGACGTGGCATGATGACTCAACATGCCACGTCAGCCAATTTCAGACACGTCAGCCAATTTTTGTCACGTCAGCAACTATCTTAATTGATTAATATCAATTAATTAATTGAGAGACTTAATTGATATTAATTTTAATCTTTAGAAGATTTAATTAGAAATTTTTAACAATGAGAGATTAAAATAAAAGTGAATTGATCTCTGGAGGATCAAAATAAAAAAATTTAACAATAAGAGACTAAATTAAAAATTTGTTCATCTTTAAGGAATCAAAAGAGAGTTTTACTCATTAATCTTTTTAACTCCCAACTAAAAATACCGAAATTCACCCACGCTTCCATCTACCTAGCTTTAACGTTGCTGCGCTCATGGCTCATCAATGCACTCAGTCACTGCACCAATTCCACGGTTGGTAACCATAAATTATAAGAAAAGAATAATTACATAAGCATGTAAATAAATTTTGAGTAAATTATATTTTAGTTTTTAATATTTTTTTAAATAATATTAAATCTTTTTTATTTTAAAATTATATTTTATATTAATTAATTATATAAACTAATTTTTAATATTTTTTTAAATAATATTAAATCTTTTTTATTTTAAAATTATATTTTATATTAATTAATTATATTAACTAATTTTTATCTAAACATTTTAATAAAATATTTTTCAAAATAATTTAACTTATTTTTTTATATATTTATAAAAATAAACTTCAAAAATTAAGAATCTTAATGAAATTATTTTAGTTTAAAATTTAATATTTAAATTTTATTTAAATTTTTTATTTTAAATTTATAATTTATAATTTATAATTTAAAAGTAAAAATTTAATATTATATTATATTTAAAGTTTAAAATTTTATATTTTAATATGTTAAAGTTTTATATTTTAAAAATTTGTTATTTAAAATTTTAGAGTTAAGTGTTTAATATTATACAATATTTAAAAGTTAGGATTGAGATTTAAAATTTTAGATTTTAATATTTAGTGTTTTAAATTTTAAAGTTTATAAAATTTATTTTAAAATTAATTAATTAATTAATATATTAAATTTATAATCATTTAATTGAAATTTTATAATAATATTTTTTAAAATATTTTATTATAGACATTAGGAACATCAAATTTTTATAATTAATTTTTTTATTTTTTAAATTTAATTTAAAAAAATATATAAAAATAATATCAAATTATTTTTAAAAATATTTTATTAAAATTTTTAGATAAAATTTAATTAATATAATTAAATTAAAATAAAGTATAAATTTTGAAAAAAAATAAAATTTAGTGTTATTTAAAAAATTCTTAAGATAATAAAATATAATTTATTTTATTAAATTTAATAAATTATTTTTTAACAACAACTTTATAAAACTTTATAAAATAGCACTAACAAACTACAAACCACGGTATCTCTAGACTCTAGATACTTTTGGCCACTTACAAAGGGATTAGATATATAGTAAGAAAATAATAATAATAATAATATTTATCCAATTCTATATAATATATATTTATATTAAAAAATTTATATATGTGTAAATATAAATAAAAAATAAATATATAAATATACGCATATATAATTAATTAATACATACATATAATATTACTCAAAAACTCACACTAGTTTATGAAGAAAGCTTTAAAGTGAGGACGGGCGACAAACGCCGCAATGTGTTGGCTTTGGCTTACCAGACGTGCTATTCTGGAGGTAGCGTTATTATTTTTATATTTTTATATTTATATTGTTAATTATAATTTTAATATTTATTTTTTTAATTTATTTTTTTAAATATTATTTTAATTATCAGATTAACCTCATAATTATCATTCTAGATATGGCAGTTTCAACGTTCACATCATCGAATAAGGACACGGTACATAAGGGTCGCAAAAAGAAAACCAATAAGGGGCCACCGCATGACCGGGGTTGATGTTACTGTTATGATCGACGGTTCATAATTATCGTATCATACACGAGATGGTCGACAGGCAACGTCATGATCATGATGTCCGGACCCCGTGATGCTGATCGTGAGGTACCCCTCACTGGACTCTGCCTCTGCCTCGCAAGTCTCTTTCGTAAAAAAGTTGAAATTCTAGTTATTTTCCTCATACTCCCTAATAATTGGACAACTGGCTAGGTACTACCGTCATGCTTTCTTCAGCGATTTTGGAACAGGTGGGTTTCACGTGGGAGAACAACTGCACATGTAACAAAAACCTCGTAAATAGACCAGAACACCTAGCTCGTATAGTCACAAATGATGCCTCAATTCCCGAATTTTTAGGTTTGATCTCGTATTTTTTTACCTTTAACCCAGTTATTAGGCTTACTGTATGACCAAAAAAAAAAAATCTCAGTAAATAATTTTGTCATATTTTTTTTTCTAGACAAAGACTGAGAGGGTTGTTGTGGGCTCGAATGGTTCTCCAGGCTGGCATGGGCACTCCTCCTGGATCAATATGCTTAAGCCCTGGGAATAATTGGGCTTCACGACATCAAGAACCGAAAATTATATAACAAAATAAATAAATAATCCACTTTGACAATTTTAGCCTTTTCTTTCGTTATCCCATTTTTGTTATTTCAAGACCAACAACAATTTCATGATCTGACTCTGTCTATAAAACTAACCTTAAAAAAAAAGAAAAAGAAAGAATGGTAACCAAGAAAAGGCCAAGATTACTCCCTTCTTGACAAGGGAGGAGGTAGGCGGCAGTGAGGGGAGAGCAAGCAGAAACACGGAAATTCAATACAACCAATTTAATGTGATTCTACCCATATTGTAGCTAGACAGGTGGGTGGTGTTGATGGCGATGGATGTAAAAGGCAGAGACAATGTGGGCATGGATCATAACCACATCACTGACTATGTGTTTCAATCCAATTAGTAACATTCATTTTCATTCGTCACTGGCATATCCGTCTGCCATTTGTCCCAATGCATTTCATCACATTATATATGTGACTTGCAAGGATATGATTATTTTACATTCAACAATAATCAGACATTCTTATTTAATTATAAACAAAAATAATTACATAGGTATAAACATTTAAGAAAAATATCGATATCTTAATTAAATTGTAAAGTATCATAACCATATTAAACTAATAATTATCAAGTAAATAGTTATAAATATGGACAAATCGAGTTTAAACCAGTCGGTTAGCACGTAATATGTATAATTAGTTAAGTGTTGATGTTGAAATTCAAAGTGGTGTTAATGATGCCCACTAAACCTTGTTACAGTGTGTAAATAATGACAAAGTGGTGTCAATGTAGTAAACTCCTGAACAGACAATGGATTAGGGTCCTTCTTGTATGGGAATTATATACGGAGAAGCAGTGTTTTTGTTTTTGTTTTGGATACAATTAAGGGGCAAAAGCCCAGAGAGTGTTTTTGTTTTTGCCTGGGATATAATGAGAATGGGGGGGCGGGGCTGGCTACTTGTGATGATAGCTACCCTGAAAATAACGGGAGTGCCATTGTGCCAGTGTCAGAGTCGGGATCATTGAAGTTCGTGCCAACGCCAATCACTAAACGACAGTGTCTGTAAGCAGACAGACGTCTAATACATCACTCTGCTTCTAACTAATTCCAAAGCTTCCACTTCAACGTGGTTGCCACTTTGTGCCTCCACATGCCTTTCGTTTTTAATTTTGTTTGCTCCGATAGTTAAACTAATATTGTCTTTAAAACATGGAGTAATTTATAAAATATAATTCGAACATTGAAAATAGGAATAATATAATAAAATTTAATACAAATATGTCATTTATTTGTCATTATAATTAAATTGAAAAATTGTTAAATATAAATCCATATGCATTAAATACTTATATTATATGTAAAACGATATTCATAGAATCATATCTAAATAACATTATTATTTGATATTTTAATTTAAATTGTACATATATGAGTTGTGTATGTTAAAAGGAGACGAGATTAGGTGACCTTTTTTTTTTAAAATTGTAATGTATAGTAAAAAAAAGATAAGAATAAAATTAAGAAAAAATTTAATAAAAAATTAATATTTTAAATTTCAAATATAAAAATTAAAAAATTTAACTAAAAAGTTATGATATTTGTATAATAATAGTTGCTTGTAGCAGATAATGCGGTTCAAAGTAATGGTGCTACTCAAGAATTATTACCCAATCATTATCTTATTCTTCTAAGAGAATTTTTTCTTTATGTACTCAAAAAAAATAAGAATTTTTTTCTTTTGTAATTTTCTAAGAAAATTTGAATACATGGGAATGGGACAGCGGGAGAAGGTTGCACAGGCCACCAGCCAGCCTATGGGCATACGTGTCACTCCAAAACGGTGCCGACAGTCGCTGTCCGACTCGTTGGGGGTCACAAGCAGGCCGACTATGACCCGAGCCCGATCTCCTCGCCGGTGCCGCTTCTAAATTTCCTTTTTCTTAGTTAAGTGGACTAAAACTATATGTATAAATTATTATTTTAATAAATTAGTATTAATACTCAATTACGATGCACATAGATATTTGAAGATATGAAATGAAGTTCATTCAGTTCCCAGTACCCATATTACAGAGTGTTTTATGCAGTATATTAATTACTAAATTTGGTTAAAATTTTTATATTGACTCTTGCAACTTACAAACCTCATTTTCTATCAAATTTATGTATTTATTACTAACTTCTTTATCCCTTTAATCCAAGAATTCTGAAATGTTTGCTATGAAATAAACGTTTACATGTAGCATTTATATTTATATTTATATTTATACATGTCAAATACAAATGTACCGATAAACCAAATTAAAAAATACTAAATTTGTTTTATAAATCAATTAGTGACATTTTATTGCTACCTTAACGTTTAATCTCAAAATCACACTTAAATCTAATCTTAAATTTCATTATTTAAATTCCACAATTTATTTTTGTTCGCCCTGTTGCTAGGGATGGACCCGCTCTGTGGGTTGTGGGGGGCAAATATCCTCATTTTTTTATTCAAATTTTAATATTAAATATAATTATTTTATATTATTGTCCCTGTTAAATATTTTTAATTGTCATTGTTATTTAAAATTAAAATTTTAATGAGATAAAAATTGATTGAAATTTTTTTAATAAATAATTACTTATTTTTATTATTTGTAAATGTAAATTTTACATTATATTTTATACTATTCATATACAAAATATATTATATTAACTTTGCTATTAAGAATTTCTGAAGTCGTCCCCGACGGTTGCTACAATTTCTTTATGCGAACTGTTATTTCAGTTGCCGGGACCATCTACACACTAGAGGATCATGTCCACTATTCCTTTGGCGTCGGCGTTAGCTAAGTGAGACGACTTAAACTAAGTTGTGTCAAACTTCCAATATTTGTTTTAAGGGGAAACAAAACATGTCATTGTGGGTAGCTGTCACGTGTTGGCTTAGGTAACAAAATTATGGAATCCACAAATTGAAACATGAGAGAGAGAGAGAGAGAGAGAGAAGTGGAGTACAACTGCCTTCCGCTGCTGCTAATCTTTTCTCAATCGAAACAATCTTACTGTGTCAAAAAGCTTGAATCGACTCATGACTTAACAAGGTTCCCATTTTTATCATATAATGTTTCGAAATTTTAACAGCTAAAATGTCTGGGCACATTATATATGTAATAATACTATAGCGTTATTGGAGGATTAAAACCTTTTTTCTAATGCATAGGAAGAAAATGTATGAATTTAGTTGACATTTTGACGGTACAATAATATTTTTGTTATTTGGATTTATTTTTTAAAAATTTTTAATTTAAATTTTATTTAAATTAAATATATATTGAATAATTTATCACTCTTTCTCATCGTAAAAGAAAAAGTATGAGTCAATGATCCCCACACCACTCAAAATTCCAATCAATTATTAAGATTTTCCAATCGAACATGCATCTACCCACCCATTACCCGATGATAATAATGTGATCGATGAAACCCTAGCGGCTTAGGTGGTAATGCATGTACACATTCATGGATATGGATGACTTCAGACACGGAAATGGGCTCCATGGCTCATGTATAGACTAGCTACTGTGGATGAAGGCAAAGAAAGTGGGACGACGATCATCGAAGATTCTAAACCAAATATTGATAGCTTTGCGAAAATTTCTAAAGAAAGCCTTGAGAAACGCAAAGTCATCATGATGATTGATGAGCCCTGTCCTTCATTATAATGACTCCAATCCATAGCTTGCTGCTTTCAAATTTACACTTTTCTTTCTCAAAAGTAAGGGTTTGCATATAAATTGCATTCAACAAAGCTCGACAGTGATGGTTTAAGGGTTTGAAAATCTCTTCTTTTTGCTTTGACTTTTTGAGATATCTGTTGGACATATCTATCATGCATCCGTAAAGTAAGATGATTATCCCATAGTTATTTTATTATTAATCGAGTATTAAAGGAAACCTTATGTCTAAAGTATTTTGGTATTATTTCTGCATCATAATGCCCTTTTAAAGACGTTTACAATGCATGGGCAAAATTAAAGGGTGTATAAAACTTAGTTGAACGTCCATGCCAGCCATTTCATACTGCGTGCTACACTGTACGTCGCTCAAGAGTTTTTAACAGAGCTGGGCTTTGCATTCAGTTTATTTCTTCTCAACTTTATGGTCCATTAAATTGTATTATTTTATATTCCATTTAAGTTATATATATAAAAGAAATTATTTAAAAAAAATTACTGATTTCAATAATCTCTATTTTTTAAAAATTAATTTAGATCAAAAGAATATCCTGAAACAATAAAACAAAAAAGATTTTCAGAGTTTCTTGCAATAAAATCTTCAAAGGCTTTAATTGGAAACCAGTGTCTTTGCTTCACCCTTTACGCTGGCAATTTCTGTGTAAAGTACGAGACAACAACATTCATCATTATTAGTATAAAATATTGAATTAGAATAATAAAACATTGAATGAAAAACTCTTATATTAGAAATAGTTGGGCGTATTATGTCTGAAATTTGTTTCTATCCGGTGAAGAAGTCTTACATCAAATACAACAGGGAATTATGTCATACCCCCAAACTAAAGTGACATTAGAAATCATTAGAATTAGCTAGCTTGGTAAATCATGTACTCCTCGATTTGCGATCAACTACAGCGGTAAAAAAATAAGTAAGATTTTAAGCCACTCATATTTTGCCACGTAAAAGTTTTCATAACCAGCTTTTATAAAAGTATTGATGATCACCAAGCGTGGCCTTCAAGATTGTGTTGAAATTCTCACGGGTTATATAAGTATTTTACTTAAAATATCTGAAAAATTAATCACTTACAAATATGATCCTCACATGGAGGTAATTTAGACATTGAATGTATATCCTTTGAACATAAAGTTTTATAAATTATTTCAATTGCTTACTTCTTAAAGTTGAATTTTTCATGGATAAAAAAGTAGTCATTAAATAAGATGAAATTTAATTTATATCACTGTCAACCAATCCAAACTCATATATGGCAAAAATATACAACGTCTTTTATAACTTATATAAGATTAATACAAATTTGATTTAACTTTAATTGAACAATAATTTTAACTATAGAGCTAACATTTATTTATAATTATTTCAGTTAAAATTAATGTTAAGGAATAGCAAAAGGGATTATCAGAGCTAGCTGGGAGTGCGGCCGAAAGGATTTGAAGACTCTTTACTGGCTTGATATTGATTGAAACCCAAAGAAAGAGAGGAGAGAGGCACTACCACTGTTGTCGGTCGGTCATGGAAGAAGCAAACATGTCAGCTGGTGTGCAATAGTCTTTTCCTGTCTCTAGGACATGAAAATGAAGCAGTGTGGAAAATAGTGAACAAGATTGAAAAGGGTTTTGCCCCAAAAGAGGATTTCGTTTTGTTTTTCAATTATTGAGATAAGATTGTTACTTGTTAGTGTCTGCAAATGCATGCAATATTATGGTCGTATTGAATAGTGAGAGGCTTGAGGGCTACTCTTCGTTAAAGGTCCAACATATATATATATATATATATATATATATGTATGCAGATATAGCATCTGCTACTAGCTGCTTGGATGTCCTCCATCGTCTTAATTATTGTCTCTCTTTATCTTTGTCCATTCTGTGTAGGTTTTCTCAGACAATGAAAGTAACAGATGGAAAATCTCCACCAATCAGTGATGTAAATCATGCAAGCTCCATCGCTTGCTCTCAACAGATCAAAACAGGCAGATTTTATTTTATATTATATATACGAGGGAATAAGTGGGGAGGTGCGGGGAGATTTATCCAATTAATTTAATGTTAGGGGGACCATTTCCATTCAAAGAGCTTTATATATTCAAATGATCAAACTGAATGACAATTTGTCTGTGTGAACATATAATCGACCCCTCTGTCTCTCTGTGTGCACTGTTCAGCATTGTTTGAAAATTAGAGCTTCAAACTTCTCACCCCCATCATGTCTGTCAGCGGTGAAATCGTGAATAATTACTAGCAGACAAGAATAAAAATACAGTAAAAGCTAATTAGCGAGTCAAGTTTCGTGGAAGAAGATCAGCTGTTTTAAGTAGCATATGACCCATACATCACTGTCATCTTTGTTCTGTCTTGTGGATAAATCAAGATTGGGTCCATACAGCTCACTGCTTGTATGTATGGGAGTTGAAATGAAATGCCATGGTGAGTGGTGCTCGCTAACCCAATCAGCTCCCTCTCCGCACCCTTAGGTTTGGTTTAGAAATAATAAATAATGGTGCTCAAACCCACAAAGTTAACCATGTAACATCAAATGCCACCCAAAAACTATGTTACATCAAATCATCCATCCCAACCACCTTACACACCATAGTTAGTAGTACCCTTTATAATTGTCCCGATTGAAAATTGAAATAAAGCATTAAATATTATAAACTTAGCCACTTAGGGCCAGAATCAGTCATGTATGGCAAGATAACCTTAATATTTTATGTGGCATATTTATTTCTATATAATTATTATTTTATAAAAATTTATTGAGTTATATAAATTAAATTATAAAATTCTATAAATCTAATAGCATAAGCATTATTTAAATCTCAAATTATGAAAATAAAATTTTCGATGTTAATATATTCGACACAAAAGAGGGCAATTAGTAGTGTTATATGCCAATAATTTGTAGAAGTAATGCCATTTTTCAGTTAAGTTCAATTTATGCTTGTTTTGAAAGTAATAATTAAAGTCGACACTTTAATAATATAATAGTATTTTATATTGTTTTGAGATTTTTTTTTAGTATCTAATTCAATTTTAAGATCTTGATTGCGTTAAATAATCTTTAACTTCAAAACAATAATTGAAAACTTATTAAATCTAACTTTAGCAACCTGTTTATTTTTGGTATTATTAATCAATGGCCAAGTTGCCTAAAAGAGTGAAAGTTACGAGCGGTCGGCAATAAGTGGGCAAAGAGGGCTTGCCCTTGTTGGCAAAAGATAATGCTATAAAAAGGATTTGTGACCGCTAGGATTAGTCATGAGGCCTCTAGTTTCATTTTTCTTTTGTATGCCGTTGTGACGTACCGTCTTATAAAATAATAAAAAGACCATTTATTTGCATATAAAATTGGAACACAGTAGCACTTGCAATTTTTTTTTTTTGGATACATGCACTTGCAATTTTTTATGTGCTTGCTTTGTGGGTCAGTACATCAATTCTAGCCACTGGCGACTGACAAAAATCGCTACCATAAAAAGAGAGAGAGAGAGATATATATATATATATATATATATGTATACATGATTGTCGGAAGAAATCATTAGCCACTATCCAATAATATTGTCTGATTTGACTTAATCCTTCTTTATTATTACTATAACATAAAGTACCACTTAAAGATTAGACTATAATTAAAAGAACTTAGAGGCAAATGGTTCAATCAGATGATTCATCAATGGAAGACCACGTGATTCATCAAGGATATATGATATATATATATATATATATATAAATATAATGATAATGTTATTTAATATAAATTTAATTAATTTTATTTTAGAATTAAACGGTTTTCACAATCATATTTTTATAAAATATTTACATTTAATGGCATAAGTTTTTAGATCAATTATATTTTATAATTTTTATAAAATTTAATAAATTTAATAGTTTAAATTTTATTAAATAATAATTATATAAAAATAAATATTTAATAATAAAAAACTATTTATTTTAACATAACCCAGTGAAATAGGATTTAGGACTACTAATTAATTTATTATTGGAAGAATAACTCTAGAGGAATTATTTTAAAGAAAAAGTTCAAAGGCATAAATGATATATATGTGAAAAAAACTGATCAAGAAAGAAGACAAGAAAAGAGCGAGACAATGGGTCAGTCCTTTTTTTTTTTTTGAAAAATTAAAAATAACAACTCTACAAATTTAATTACACAAACCAAAAGAAAGTACACCGAATTATAAACATAAAATTCAAAACCTAATGTTAAGTGCTATTAATCAGAGAATCCATAGCAAAAGTATATGGGATCTTTGTAAATGGAAAGTTTGGGAGTAGCACTACAATGGGTTAACCATGTATTATATTAGGGTCTTGGGGAAGGAAAGAGATGTTCTCACACCTCTCCTTTCATACATTTGTGACACCTTATGTTTGATTTTTATGATTTAATTTATAAAATTTAATAAATTTAATATTATAATTTTTTTAACCGAATATTATATAAATATAAAAATATAAAAATACAAAGATTGCGAATACGATTCCTTTCCGGACAAATATCCACGACCACGGGTGGCGAAACAACGGTCAATAAAGGAAGGAATTGGAAAAGTGGGCTTCCAAATAATGGTGTCTGCTGTGTCTGATATGGTTGCGGTGCTTTGGAATTGAATAGATCAAGTTGGGCACTGGCCAAGTGGCCAGTGTCTTTGAAATCTTATTATAAAGATTTCAAACAAGATTCACCATAAAAAGTTTCCACTCCGATCTTTCATGATCAATTATTTGGCTGAGGGGTCTAGCTCTAGAAGCTGAACTTGTCCATGACGATATCAACAAAAATCGCTACCTATTTGGGAGAGGAGAAACGCATTTTAGATCAGTATCTATGTGTATGTATATATACGTGTATATCATGACTGGATCACCTGACTTTTTAACGGAAGCTAAGAAATACAGAAAAAGAGAGATAAACACAAAAATCAAGAGAGATAAAAAATGTCACTAATATCAGAGTAAAAAAAGAAAGTCAGGCCTTCAAATCCTAATGTATCATATCAAGATCACCAGCACACACAGCCCCATGCCAGATTTGGATTGCTTCAAAGGGTAACTTTCAGTTTTCTTGAAACTACCCCAATTGGGAAATCTGTCTTCTTGCAGACACTTGATCTCAAATGGGGCAATGGCTAAGGTGTGGTATAATTAAACAAATATTATTAAAGCACAAGAAAAGCCAGCTGATCAGAAAGGGTATTTTGTCCTTTTAACAGGTTCATGGTGAGAGCTACAAAATGTTTTAGGTTATGTGGTACTTGGTCAGTGGTCATCGCCCATCGCCCATCATCCATCATAGCCAAGTGAATGGCTAGCATTTTGATTTTCCCTTTTATGTCTGGCTAGTAGCTAGCTCCGTTTCTGTCTTTCTGTCCTGTTTTGCTTTGACACTAACAGAGGCCATGGACCTTCGTGGTTTATCCTCTCAAAAATGTCCCAAAGAGCCATATATATCAACACAACGATAAAATGATTGGCAAATGTTGGTACCTACGTACTTCCCCTGGCTAATGTTAGCTTTAGCTTCCCAGCCATGAGTATAGTTACCAGATTTACTGTATACCATCATTTTGAGATTTTGAATCAATTCGTGTTACATCACATAATAATGGGAAAATTAAGGTAGGATATGACGCCAATCCTGAGCACTGAACCCAATTTGTGGAATGTGGGAGGTATGAGAGAACCCTATATCTATGACCACAAGTCAATGCGGCGCATCAATCTCTACTTGCCTAGTATTCAACTTGTAGAAAACCATATGTCAGTAAAAAACAGAATGCTGAGTTGTTTGATTGGTTTTGAATTATTACAATTATTGCAAGTAGGTAGAGTTCAAAACATAGAAGTATGATATATTATTGATGCATAATTAATAGCAGCAACCGCTCTGACAGTTATAATGTCGTTACATGCTTACTAACAAATATGCAGATATATAGTATCAAGGGATTATGATGTCTTCTACCTTATTTAGCTGATTCTGTACGATCGTTTCAAAGTATTATGAGACCAAGATACCAAAAACGGCATCAAGTTCAATGTCTGCATATGATTCTTTGTGGTTTGCTATTTGTTTGGTCACAGACTACCAGTTAATCAATTATTTGGGCAAGCAACCCATCACTGTCTCGTTTGTTACAGCCTTGATAATAGACGTTATGGAGAAAGCATATATCAATGGTTTGAAAGCAAAAGAAAATAATTTGATATTCAATCAAACTGAAGACCCTAGAGCTCTAATTTCGGTAAGTTATCAGCATGGGTTTCGATGAATGATATAAAAATAGTTAGATAAATTAATAAAATGTTGGCATACTAATTATAGGTTTTTCATGTTGAAGGATCTAACGTTAAAGATTTAAATTAATGTCTTAAAGTTATATTAAATAAAAAAAATTATTAATAATTTAAGTATAAATTAATTTTATAATTAATAATAATATACAAATTTTTCATAAAATTTTTTTAAAATAATATCTAAGTATCAAGGTGTTTATTGATGAAGCATTGTTGTCTTTCGCTACACGATAGACGTGTAAAGTAAGAGGACACGACGTGGGTATATGCTGCATAGATGCTAATTATGCCATGACAAATATAAGTCTTTTTTAAATTTGCTGCTTTGGTGGTGTTGCGTGCATTCATTTCATTTGCTCCCAATTAAAAATGCTTTGGCAAAAAGGGTAAGACTTTATTGGTTTGTGTGTCCCTCTAATATCACAAAGTGAATTTTATAATAATTTTATTAAAAAATTAAATTTATTTAATCTTTTAATTTAATATAATTTAATATTTTATATTAAATTTTATAAAATATTTATTAATTTAATTTTATAAATTTTTACTTATTTTTAATATTTTTAAGTAAAATTTATAATATCTTTAAGTCAATAATTAAAAATTAATTTTTTTAAAAATATATAAATTATTAAAATAAATTTTATCTTTCTTAATAATTTTTTTTATACACATAATTTAAATTAAATTTAAATAATAAATTATTTATTAATTATACCAAACTTTATTAATAATTATCCTTTATATTTACTATTAAAATTTTGGTAGCCAATGCTCACATCTGTACATTAATAAAGAGGGCAGCAGAGGTGTTTTATATGTTACTGGCTTACTGCTAAAGTCAATTGCCTGTTAAATGTGGATAGACTTAGATTATACAAAATCTTTATAAAGTAGCTTTCTGCCTTTTATTTTGCAACGAAAATAATGACTTTAAAGTGCTCTGTTGCCATAAATAGCAATGCTTTTTTTTTTCTTTTTTTAATCTTCCCCACCCTGTATCTTGAGCATGAATGTTTTCATGGTAAATAGCAATGCTTCTGCCAATACTTTGATGCATAAAATGTGTGTTGGGAGGCCTCTACATTAACGTCCATGTACTTTATAGAAAGCCCATGCCTTGTTTAAAAAATCATCAATAAGCAGAATTGCTTTTTCATCTTACTTTGGTTATTGGTACTTAGATCTTCTCATTTCCATTTGTTTTCTTTTCCTTTATATTTATATTTGGAAAAAACTGAAAAAGAAAGCCAGAAAAAGGCAGAGGGCTTTACTTCGTTTCGTGAAGCGTTGAATTGAAGTATTATTTCTACCTCACAACAAGTGATGACGTTCCACTTTTAGACTTCTTGCAGAATTGTTGAATTTTATTTGATTAAATTATTTTATAAATTTTTATAATTAGGTAAAATTTTTAAATGACTCTTTATGATTTAAAATTATATAAATAAATTTTTATAATTTTTATTATTTATATCTTAAGTTTTTATCGTCATTATATGTTATGATAATATGTAAAAATATTTATTTGTGACAAATATAATAACTTATTTAAAATTTAAATAAATTTTTATAATTTTAAATAATATTTAATTAAATCTTTATAATTTAATATAATAATATTAAAATTCTTATAGTAATTATCAAGATTTACTTATAATTTATTACATAAAATATTTTTGTATAGTATCATAACAAAGTAATAATAAGAACCTAAGATATAAATAACAAAAAGTATAACGACTTATACAATTTTAACTTATAAAAATTTACTTAAAAACTTAGACCAATCATAAGGACATATGAAATAATTTAATCATTTTATTTTTTATCATCAAAGGATTTTCTTACCATAAAAACTTTTTTATTATTTTATTAAATTTTATAAAAAAATTATTTAAAAAATTTAAATTATCAAATTTATAATATAAATTATAAAACTTAATTAATTTAACAATTTATACTAAATTTTATATTATCAAAATAACTTTTCCCAAACCTTTCATAGGGCATTTTCAACTACCGCTGTTGATGTGATAATGCCATCCACACCAAACTCCAATAATGCATTTTTCATCACCCTACTATCTTTTCTTTCATTTGGTGAGGATTAGTTTAATCTTTTTTCATAAATCATGATATATTACATTACAATCTTTTGTAGATAAAAGGCTAGCCTATAAGTTGGAGGTGCCTTCCTCTATAAGAAAACGTTTTTATTATTTTTTAATTGAAAAAAAGCATCCCATTAATGAGTCAATCCTTTTAATTTTTATAAATTAAATTTTATAAAAATTTTATTTAAAAAATTTAAATTATTAATTTTAATAAGTGACTGAATAACTCTAATAATTATTAATAAATTTAGTGAAATTTATGTAAAAACATGTTAATAGGAGTATAATTACTGTTAATGAGTATTATCATCACTGGTTAAATCTATGTAGGCAGTGCTCTCGACTCAACATTTTGGGAACATATTAGGATATATATCTACTTATAAGAGGCTATAGCTCAAGAGCAGCCATAGATCATCCAAATTTATCTATGATCGAGGCTGCTAACACAACATTGTACAGTTAGTTTTGTTTGATTCTAAAAAATATTGAAAACTTTACTTAATCTCAAATCGAATTATGTAAAGTAAGTTCTATAAGATTAAATGCATAAGTAGCCTTTTTTTTTGTTGGAACAGTACGAGAGGACAAGATTTTGAACACAAGTCACCTTTGTTAATCAATCATGCACTTGTCATGGCTCAAAAGAAATGTTGAGATAGATAAATGTTAGCCCCCCCTCCCCCAAAATAGAAGAAATAATTTGTCACTGTCACATGTACAGCCCCCTCGCCCTAACCAATCACCTTCTGGCATTTGCCCAAAGGAGGCCCTAAACTCTATGGGTCATAACCCTTGGAATTTATTTGGGGACTCTTGGAAGGGGGCCTGCATTCAGCAATGTCCCCGTTTCTTTTCAGTCCCCTGTTTATTATTATTATTATTATTTTAACGTAAAAATTACTATGCCAAACGAGTAGCCACCATTGGAAGATAGCGTATGGTCAACAACAACATGATCAAGATTCTCCTGCTTGTTTTTCTGATTTTTTTCCCCTGTTCAGTTGTTAGCAAGGAAATGTCCTTCATGGATGAAAGTTTCAAGCTCTTGAGCTGTGTGTGAAGCGGGGCGTAATGTATTTTAACTAAAACAGAGAACTGAAATTTATGACTTTTTTCCTCTTAGTTCAGTCCTAATCATTTACAATTTAGAGGAAGGATACACAAGGAGAGGACAAAGAACTGAGAAAAGCAAAGACTCAAGAGATTGTGTTGTAGCCCCTCAAAGAAAAACAAAAGGGCTTTTAGAACACATAAAGGAAAACAGAGTGAGATTAAACACAAACATTCACAATAGCAGCACAGAGAGCGCTCAGTAATTCCACAATAAACTCTCAAAAGTATTTGTGTACCCGCTTTCTGGCACTGCCAACTGGTCAGCAACATACCCATCACAATCTTCCATGCTCTGCAACCATGGTGGCTGATACATCCACCCATCTTCCAAGTCCATGAACACAAACTGCTTACCCAACTCGGCGGTTTCGTCACTCGCTTCCAACCTTGGCAACTCGATTATCTCGGTCAATTCTTCAGACCCTGTGGACAAGTCCATCGCAGAAACCAACGACGACAGCGAAGACGATGATGACAATGTTGAACTTGAAGGAGGTGATGATGTTGGCAAGTCAAACTTGTCCATTTGAGCAGCTTTGGCTGCTGCTGCCTGAACATCTCGAGGAGCGAGTGAAGCAGGGCGAGGCAGCAAGTGGGCTAGTTCAGGGAAATTGAGAATGGTCGAGTTACCTTTAATGCTCAAAGCAGCGACATCGTGTGCTCTTGCGGCCATTTCAGGGCTTGGAAATGTGCCCAGCCATATGCGGGATTTCTTTCGTGGCTCACGAATTTCAGAAACCCATTTGCCCCAGTTGCGCATGCGCACCCCGCGATAGACCGGGTGCTTGTTGGAGTCACGAATGCGTTTTATCTTTTTGGATTCTGGGTCCTGTAATTTATCCTCTGAAACAGAGTTCTGCAGAGCCTGGCTCGAAAGGGGCGAGGATGGTGATGTGGGTGGAGATGAGAATGAGTTTGAGCTGCTCTCTGTTTCAGAATTCTGGAGTTCAAGACTCATTATTACAGAAATTGGGGTTCTCGGGGCTAAAGGAAGTAGCTTTTGAAGATCCTTTCTCTTCCGTACAAGCTGCCAAAAAGAAATTGCAATCAAACGGAGAGGAGGAAGAGTGAGAAATCTTAGGAAGGCATGCAAGCGAAATTGATCAGCTGCCTGCACCTGATCAACTATGCCTTTTTTCCGTCACTTCCCAATGAGTCATATAACACTTATAAAGGTTGATAGAGGACCCACAGAGAAATGGGTAACCCTGCAAGTCCCAGTATTACTATGGGTCCAGAGTCCCCATTCTGGTGCCACGCAGCCTCCTTTCAACTTATCTGTATACTACCTGTTCACATCATCCTAATCTTTAACCAGCCATTGTTTCACTCACATAACACTGTTCATTTATCCCTTATCCTTGTGCTCATTCATGATCAACTGTTCAGCGCCATTACCAGCACTCTTCATTATCACCAATTTGCACGTTCTCTGTTAGCTACAATCTTGTAATTTACATATCTGATATGATGTACCCGTCGCAGCTTAGGCAGCAGGTTTGCTAAGTAGGATTTATCTACCATTTATGTATTTATTTATATGAATATAATCAGAGATGGGTATGTTGCTGCCATGAATCTTGTTTAGGCTTCTCTTTGTACTGATTACGACAGTGGGCACCAACAAGCTTCGGCACCTTTTAGAATTTGAGGACCTCAATTATTTAATCCCAACTCCCAACTCCCAATTCAAAGGCGATTGAACAATCCATATAAACTCATACAACCGGTTCTAATTCTTCCATGTGACTCTTAAGGGATTGCTTGAATGATCAGAATTTGTTCATTTGCTGGAGAAATGCAGTTCATCTTTTTGATACATTGAGTATCATCCTAAGATTTCCAGTATTATGTTGCAGAGTAACAGAATGATATTCTAGAAGATAGAAAGTTATTAAAATTAAAAAATAAAAAAATACTGAAATTCAAATCTTCCAACCTATTCAGGTGACAGCCTCTAAAACAAGGTAGTAAGAGCCAGCAATGATTTGGATTTTTACACTTTGTTTGAGAAAAAAAAAAATTATTGAATTAGTTAAATTTTATAATTTATTATAAAAGTTGAATAAATTGAATAATATAAATAATGTTAAGTAAAATATATAAAAATAAAAAAATTATATTTGATTAGCTTTCCTTTTTACTAATTATTATTATATAATAATATCTATCTGCCTTTTTCTTTTAGTTTTCTTTTTTTTATTTTCGTATTTTTATATAATTTTTATTTTTTAAAATTTAAATAATTAAATTTAACAAATTTTGTATAAAATTATAAAACTTAATTAATCTAATAATTTTTATATTAAATATAAATATTTTCTCCTCTTATTATATATAAAAATTTTATTTTTACATTAAATATGAGAGTTTTTTTTAAGGCTTTGTTAGCTGTAAATTAGCTAGATTCATCAAAGCGTTCCACGGGTCTGCCATTGTATGGATGTGATCACATCTAAGCCACCATACACGAGTCACACCCATATGGGACCCTACCGCGTTCCGCCTGTTTTTGCACGTAAGGGTCGCCATGAGTGGTTCCAATGGTGCCGTTATATGAACAGCGACTTAACTCTAATTAATGGACTAACCCCACATATTAAAGTGAAATTTCTGTATCAAATCTGTCAAAAAGGAAGCCCTTTTCCTATTGAGATTTGACGGACCACAAATCCTTGTAATTTGCGAGATTCCTATTGAAATAACTCCCATCTGATCGTTTGCTAAAACAACTTCGGCTTCCAAAGGGCACACCCAGTGACTCTGCCATTGTGTACGCTTTAAGTTTATGTACGTCCATTAATTATTCAAAATCAGGGTGCTCCTGAGAAGATGTTGACATTGTACCTCTGAAATGAACTGTTGATGGATACCTCTATTTGGACCCATGAATGATTTTTCAGCCTACAGTTCTTGTCAGAATTATGAATCCATCTTCAAGACTACAGCAGTATATTGGTCGAACAAAAGGAAACTCCAGGTGCTAAAGCGATAACACACGTTTTGATTAGGAAAACGATTAATCAACCTTAATACTTAGACATATGGCCCATATATGAATAATAGCGTAGACTAAACTATAGGCCCGACAAGGCCAATCCCAGATAAGATCTTTGGGTTGCTGATTGAATTGGGAGTCTGTTCCAGGATTCCTATGGCCATATTAAGGAGGTGACTGCCACGGAAGGCCGGACACCCTTCATCTCAGAGGACCTATTGTTTTGAGCTTATCATTGTCATTAACACAGTATTTAGATGTATAAATGTAGCATATTTTATACTGTACTTGAATCTACGGCAAATCCACCATTTGGCTGGCAAAATCCGGATTGAAAATTCTACATAATCTATCACTGTCAAAAATTAATTTCGTAGGCTCACAACTCTGTTCACCATAGAGGACATGTTAAGGGTTACACAAGGAGAGTTAACGGACACAGCCCATATTTGAGTTGTGGCATCTCTTAAACGTCCATGACTGATGAGCATTTACTGAGAATTTGGTCAGTCTCAACTCTCAATTCGCCATATTCACCTTTATTCTCTGTGTGTCATGTCCTTATCAAGTCTTCGTTATGATTGTTGGGCTTCTACCTTGTAGTAAAAGATATTAATGATCCCATAAGTAGTTCGATCATCTATCTGCATTCATGCATTACAAACATCGACGCAGTTCAAAACTCGGGTATTACATGGGCATTATATCACATATATATAAAAGAAGTCTCGTCACTGTATATGACACTTTCTTTTCATCGGATGGTGTGCTCCCCTAGATTTAAATGTTGATGGATCATGGGTCAAATGAGCTTAGGGAATTCCTCATTGAAACATGCGGCTTCACTGCTCGCTGTTGTGTCACATGCTTTGCCCATACATCATACATGGAAGATATTCCACAGCTTATACCACATTAATTTCGTGTGTAACTCAGTGGGACCTGATTTCCAAATTAAAGCAAATAAATATCTGTCATGTGTACTACGGTCACTGAATGAGTCTCTCATGTTCTATTCACATGCAAATCAGGTGATAACTGCAGGCTCATACATGAACTTTCATGCAGCTATTATTTCTTTAGATACTTTAATTGCATGCACGCTATGTGGGACCTGACCAAATTTCCTTTATTTATGTTTTACATTGGTGTTTGTATTCAAGTGCACTAGTTCATGTTCATACAAGCTATGGATGCAAATAATTACAATTATTTTGTAGGTTCTTCCCAAACATCTGATTAACTTCTGTGTCTACTACTGTACGTTCAGATACTAATGCTTTTCTACTGGTGATGCATCACTTTCTAATACGACAGACTACAGGTTTCTTTCAATCTCTCTTTAAATATGATTGCTATATGTGGGCTGCATCAATGAACGCAGGTGTAATCCTTCTCTCTTGGGAAAGATCGGTGAAGCAGCTGCCACTCCTTTCAACCACACTAGAAAGTAAAATTTAGTGCTTCCATTTTTAATTATTTAGGACAGGCTGCTATTGTATATTATATCAAATGAACTAGTTCAACTTTTCATTTCAACTGATGTGCCTGACTAGAGTGAAACTCACGAGTTGATATGGAGAAGTGATAGTCAATAATACAACCAAAACAAATCCATGAACATCTTCAAATCCATGTTCATATGTTGCAAGTTTTCACTCATTCAGGCACATTTAGTTACTATTTCATACCGTTGTAATTCTGAAGCCACTCTCATTTTTTGTTACTAAATATGTCGTAGGCAAAAGAGAAACCTGCACCAGTCATGGACAGATCTTCCCTCGCACCCAAAACAAAAACACACAGAAATGTAATTTATTATGATGTCAGCAAATTCAGAGGAAGGTGCATCTTTTGCGTGTAGATCCAAGTTAGATTTTACTTCGGTTGGAATTTCAAGAATGCTGATGCATATCAATAAGCTCATCAGGCTATCAAGTACCTGGGATGGGAGATAGAAAATCAAGACCACCAATGATGCCCTGCTCAGGGGCAATCTTATATTTTATGTAAGAAGATAGATGAGCTATTCAAAGAAGCCTGTGAGGATCATTTAATTGACAAACTCAGGGCACTGAAGTACTACAAGAAAATCAGGTTCTACGGCCATCAAGTTAAACACCAAGGCTGGCCAGAAAGACCCAAAAAATAAAAATGAAGTACAACGCCATAGACAGATAATGAGATAAATGGTATCTCCCTTATTGTATCAGTAAGTTAGAAACATGAATGCCTTAATCTAACAATTGTTAGGTTATCTGACAATGTTTCTCCTTATTTCCTTTTATTTTTTTGCTTTTCAGAAATAAAAAGTCTAACGAAGCAACTTAGAATACGGCTATGGACACTGAGATGCCTTCCTTCTCACCCCTTCCTTCTTTTAGGACTTAGAATGAAATCGTCATCATCATCACTCTCGTTGACAATTCTTTTCTGGGCTTTTATGTCACCGTTCTTTGATGCTTGTTGCTGCTTTTGTGAAATCTCAGATTTAGTTGGCGGCTTTAATGGCTTAACAGGAGTTACCGTCCGAAGCTCCTTTTGCTTCCTCTGTTTCTTCTCAAATGCTTTCCTGGCTCTTTCAGGAGACAGCAATCCATGTTCCATTAACCTACACATTGAGATATCTATGCCTTAGTAATTACTGAGGTATGATTACTCTACACAAACGGCAGAAAATTACAGCAAAATATGACCCCAGTTCCGTGCAAAACATCAGTTCAAGAGACACATTCGATTGCATTACTGCTGAATGATACAAGGTGGTCCCTCCAACCTTTATTAAGAAAACAACAGACCAAATATTTTAGATGCCAGTTCAAAAGCATTGAGATTAATATTACCAGAATAATTTGTCTTTGTGAAGAATGGACCAGGACATTTTTCCTTATTTCATGGAAGAATGGTATTATTCAAAGCAAAATGAGTTGTAGTGAAGTTCTCTTATTTTTTAAGATATGGCGATATGCATTAGAACAGAAGCAGAGTTTAATTGGTAAGTAAATAAAATTCTATCCATATCTGAGAGCTTTAACTACAAATTTCTGATAAATCTGGCTATGGCGGTTTACAGCATCCAAGTTGGGGAAATAGTCTCTATGCAAGAAAGCTCACCATTTCTTTCTTCTGAACATATATCTAAAGACATGGCCAATTCAGCCTTCTCCATTGCTGGTGAATATTCAAATTTAGAATAGCTGAATCCCAAGTCAAATATGAATAGGAGAAGCAGAAAACCAAAAAGGGGGGATCTAAGCACTAGAAAATGCGTTTAACAGATAGACCATGGCAAGTACAAACTAATCTGTTTGAGTTTATTTATGATTATCTGTATGGTTTCTTTAATTGCTACATTGTTTTAATATATCTACAGCAAATCATAATCCTAATCATCACTAAATCCTGTATTACAAATATTCCTTGTTTTGCTCATGAAGCACTTAGTTGAGAATGACCTTTGCAATTATGTAGAGCCTCTTTACTCAATTTACATGTTTTGAAAGAAGGAAAAAAGATGATTAAAAAAGGTATAAGATCAAGGGCAGAAAACTTCAAGACCGTCGAGACAAAGTCACATATATAACAAACATATTTTTACATTTTATGATTAATATTTTTGATAATTAATAATTAAGGTATTGACTTGTGATTGATGAAGGAGGTGTCCAAACCAGGAAATCTGTTAAAAAATAACAGAGGTATTTTTTAGTACATTGATATTATAGTAACCATTGGCCAACCTAAAGAATAAACCACTGGTTGACACATGTACTAAGAAGCCAAAATCCTGTATCTTGTAAAGTTTCTTTTTAGTTTTCTTATGTATTTTAGATATCAAAGATAACGTGCTCATGCATTGCAACTTTGGAAGCTGATTTGTATGTCACCCTTAAACATCCAGGTTTTCTAAAATGCCATTTCCCAGCTGATGATTACCTTAACATTACCACAAAAAGAAAAGAGAAGGAAAATTATTGTCAGATGCTGTAAAAATTCATTGTTAGCACCAGGACTCAAGCTAACATATATGATTTCCATTTGTAATCATGAGATGAGACTCTTGATTAAATGCACAAATAGCAAAACTGACCAAAAAGGAATTGTTGCAATCATCTACAAAAATTGACCATTCTGAAGGAGTATGGAATTCACAGACTGCCACCGGAAAAATAACGACTCAGCAGACAACATCCATAGTGTCATAATGGGATTGTTCATCTAACCAAGTAATTTTCAGGACCTCCCAGTCCCTTGTAGGGTGCCTCATCTTAACATTTTGTTTTAGTAAACAGCTTTTGTTTTGCTGCTTCCAATTAAAAATTCTCTTACCAATAAAAATGAGACAGTGCCGAGGAAAAATAAGGTTAAACATAATTAATCTTAATTTTTTCCGACAAACACTTCAATCTAACAAAAATGAAAAGGATGTTATACGGGATGAAGAGCATCTTATTCAGGAGAAGGCAGTGACGCAAAATCACATAACAGTGCTCTGCATAATAATTCAGAGTTCTGATATAGTAAGCATCTACTTAGATCCAGTCATTGGATGTGAGAATTCACAGGGCAAGATCCAATTATGAAGCTTGTGGCCCACATACAGGGGCAGACAAAAGGCTGGCAGTAATGACTTATGAGCTACACTGAGCTAATAAATAACTGCAAACCGGAAGCTTAAAAAGACTGCGGGCAACGAGGCCATCAATTGCTAATGGTCAGTGTAGATGTCAAAAACAGATTTGGTCATGGCTGTCAGGCATGCCTAATGGTCAGTGTGTAAAAAATTCTTTCAACAAAGAAAGGTTCTTACAATATCTACAGATTTATGGAAACAAACATTTTCATTTGTTGGGAAACAGCTACACCTAGTGGTTCAATTACAGATAAATGTCAATTTTATGAAAATGCCTCAGGAAGAGAAATATTGGCGGATACTATAGAATGCTTTATTATCAATAAACTAATTCTACTCTTACTATATGCATATTTGTACAGAGGTGAATACACAAATTGCCAATGTGAGTATGTGAGATATAAATTGGAAAGGAGAAGGGCTTCTCTAGCGATACAAAGGACGACCTCAGCAACATTTATGTTTAATTAATGTCACTTACGCAGCAGCAGTAAAAACATTTTGGCAAAGCAATATGCCAACTTATCATCAATGGCATGAAACATTAATTTCTCTAATTAAAACAGAGCATCCGTAGCTGTTGTTCCAGTAATCTAAGAGTAGTTATGCGGCATTTTAAAATAAAGTTGGGTCAGGCAGATACCTAATTTGCAGGGGAAACATTTTATTGATGTACAACCTGGACACCAATTGCTATTTTTCATATAAATGGCTACAAATCTAAAGTAGATGGCAATTGCCTTTATTCATGTCTGAGGTATAACACCAGAGTTGTCCAGAGATTCCAAGCAAGATGGCTCGTAAGACCTCAAAAGACAAAACAACATCAAATATAGATAACTTACAACAACAAAAACTGAGCAGAATGAAAATCAGCGTTAAACAACTCAAATTGGAAGGAAGCTCACCAAAATTCTGCCATTTCACTAGTTGGTATCTGTTTTGACAATGACGCGTAGAATATCCTCAGCGGTTCTTTCTGTCAATAAAAGGCATAAAAACAACAAGGATAAGTGGGAGTTGATCCCCATAAATAGACATTGGTTTGTAAATTTCAGGAATCAACTATGATGGGTTCAAAACCTCTTCGGGAGGATCATGTTTCTGACCAGGGAGACTGTAGACTTTCTTCTCTCTAACTCTGGTAGTTGTCGTCTTCGTTGTTGTTTTTGATGATGATGCTGTTGTTTTCGATTTAACCTTCACGTTTTTGCAGAATAAATTTAATTCACTGACCATCCTAATTGAAATTAACACAGTTGAGACTTAAAAGAGAGGATTTATGGTGGAGATTCTGGGTCCAGCTCCTTTATGGAGCCCAGCAACACAAAGATTAATGTCGTCATTCTAATTTCCAGCAGTCAAGAAGTCAAAAACTAGCTATTTAGCTAATCAATTCAGAAAGCCACAAATTCAACCTACCCAAATAAGAATTCAATCCGTCACCTTAATACCCAAAATTGTATTAAAACAATCTGTACAACATGAAAGCTCCGAACTTTAAGATTGCTACCTCCGATTTTGTGGCTGCTGTGACAGATTTCATCTTGGAATCAGCCGGTTGCCTGCTTGAGCTGTCAATCTTCTTCTTGTTAGCAGAAGACTCGGTCTTTCCCTTTGTTAAACCATCTTGGGCACTTGACTTCACCTTCACCGTGCTACTTTTAGTCTCTGTAGCCATAGACACCTTCCTCCTCCCTGTGCTGAGCCGCCGATTGTCTGCTATAGATCCGATTGACCTTTCAGCACTCTCATTGAGAGTTCTTCATCACCTTGTCCTTCGCTGCCTTGCTTTCCGTGAAATTTCTGTTATGTAGAGATACAGGAAAAAAAAATAATGAAGTAACGTTCAATAGTAAAAAAGAAAATCCGGTGAGATCGAAAAAGAAAGAGAGAAGAAAAATAATCAAAAATCGGATTTGCCGGTAATGTTTGTTTAACTGCCATTTTCTTACAGACGGATAAAGCCATGGTTTTGCTATGAGGCACCAACTCGCACTAGATCGTGGCTTGGTCTAGAAAGACATCTATGCCCTTGAAAGATTTGAAGGGGTCAAGCTTGACAGTCGGATTTGGGCGAAGCCTAAATTGGTCATATAGTCAAAACTTTTATTATTTTCATAAATAAAATGTCATTAAATTTTTATTTTAAATTTTAAATTATTAATTTATTAAATTTCTCAAATTAAGTGACTTAACAATTTAACAACAATTACTTTATTTACAATATTTAATAGTCCCACTTATTCTATTGTCTAAAGTTGTACAAATATGGCCCAACAATGCTACTTTTATGAGATTTTTTTATTAACATATTATAAAATTTATTTGTTTTTATTAAATATGATGAATCCAAGATATTTATAAATAGATTCTACCAAATCTAATGATAATAAGTGAGATTTATGAAATTTTACTAAAGAATTTAACGAGTTTTAAAATTTGTTAATACGTCCACTTCTCAAGGGTAGTGGTTGGAAACAAATAATATAATTTTCTAAATTTTTTTTTCATTTAATATATATCTTATTTATTTTTTTGTATATTTTTGTAAAATTATTATTTAAAAACTAAGTTCATACATTGTAAATTAAATTCTATAATTTGCATCATATTCTAATTATTATTGAGAATATTTTAAAAATAAAAGTAGTTAATAAAGATGAATTTAGAAAAGTTTAAAAAAGAAGTTAGATTGCAAAAAGATGTAACAAAATTTTAAATAATTTAGAAACATAAATAAATATATTTTAATGAATAAAAATTTTGAAAATAATATTATAAATAAATCAATGTTTTTCCTTTTTTGTTTTACCAAATTTAAATATTCTCATCCTTGGGCGGTTGAGACCGAGAGAGAACACTTTTTCTGCCGCTCAAAATATTTGTTGTTTAAAAATAGTAATATTCAATAATTAAAAAATTATCAAATATTTTAAATATCCTTTTACCTTCTTAAAGGTCTTCCTTAAACTCCGTTTTCACTGACTCCCACGTGGGCGGTGGTCGAACCCGTGATAAAGTAACGAGCACTGTTACTCATCCGTATATTTTCATTATGCTTTCGTCTATGTTTTAAATTTAATTAATAAAATAAGTTTTAATTAAATTTAAAATTAAAAAAAATTAAGATTCCGCCACGATCTATCAACTTAAGTAGCGTAGCAGTATCATTTTTCTAAAGTGACATACATACCTACATTGTTATATGACGTCTATCAACTTAACTGAAAACGTGAAAGTAGTGGCGTAGCAGTATCATTTTTCTAAAGTGACATATATTCCTACATTGTTATATGAACAATTGGGTGAGAGTTAGTAGAGAATTGACATATATATATATATATATATATATGTTTCGATTATATGTTTATTAGATTTAGATCTTCCGTCATAAAAGACAGAAGAAAGTGAATGAAAGAACAAAATAATTAAAAAAAGAAATTTTATATATTAAATTTTAAAAAATAAAAAAATTAAATAATTTAAATTCATTTTTATTATAATGAGTAAAAAGAAAAAGAATTAAAATCTTTAATTTACTTTTTTTTCTCTTAGTTATAGTTAAAAATGTGACTTAAAATATAAATTTATCTTTTTTTTCACTTAGTGCGATGTGTTTTTTTTTTAAAGATATTTAATTTTTATAATATATATTTATATTATTAAATTTATTTAATCTTTTAATAAAAATTTACAAATCTAACCCACGTGTGTTTTTTTAAAAATGAAAATATGAAAAAAAAAATGTCCCTTGAATTGTGTCTTTTTTTATTTTGAATTTTTTCGGAAAAGGAGCCGACTTCTACACGAAATATTGGGTTTATTAATGTGTAAATAATTGTAAAAACTGAATTAAAAGTCTTTTAATGCTTAAAATATTTCAAAAACTTAGAGTGATAATTTTAGTAGGAAAGATTTCCATAAACGTTGCATTTACTCAATTATTGCGTGACAATTGGCGAAATGCATAGTTTAATGTACATTCATAAAACCATGTCAAATATGTAGTCACCCATACAAATATTCAATATCTTCATCTCCACTCTCTTTATTTGCAGTTGATAAAATCCCCTAAATTTATCGTTGTATATTAACCAGACCTGGTTTGGGTTGGCCTGTTTCACAATGTCGGAGATTGCATTTTTTTCTCAAACCTGCCCCCTCCGCTTTAACTTAAGAATGCTAATGAGGGACAAGTCATGTACAACCATTCAATCTGTATTAAAGGAAACCACCCAACTTCTACCCAAAAAAAAAGGGAAACCACCCAACATAAATTCTCTTGTAAAAAAATAATAATAATAAATTTTAAAAGTGAAATTGAAAATCCTTTGAACTTTGGTAAATTTTGGTCGCTGAAAGTATTTACTTCTTACCTAGTATCAGAGGTATCAATTCTACAAGTTAGGATACAAAGTTATTATGTTTGTCTCATTTGGTAAAGTCTATTGAACCAAACTGAATGAAGAGTCATGTGAAACAAATCATACTTTACAGGCTCAGCATGCCAAAGAAAATGCTCTTGTACCTGTTTCACCCTCTTATGCATTTCCAAGTACCTCTCTTTTGAGATGGAAAGGAGTATGTCCTTCAGATTTGGGATGTCCTTCTCCATGACAAACACAGCAAAAGATTCCCAGTTCAAAACCTCGAAGAAAGGAGGCACAAAGTTGTCAGATAAGATGACAGGAACGCACTCATGGAATATAGCCTCCACCACGCGTGGGCTATTAACTTCATGGCCCCTTGCACAGATACAGTATTTGCTGCTCTTCATGAGCTGCAGGTAGTTTGCATTGCCCTTTACATGTGGCAATGGACCAGATATTTTCATGTCTGCTTCTTTATTTTCCCAGTGCTTCAACAAAATAGGCCGAAGATAACCATGCAAACCCCCTGCAAAGAAAGCCAGGATAGGCCTCTGGGAAGGAGGGTTACCCCCTATATTCTTGAGAGGATTTTCAATAGAGGTTACATATGTTTCTGGAAGAGAAACATCCTTGCCTATCTTGAACCCTACTTCAATGTCAGCATTGCAGAGGGCTCTGATGCAATTAAGCATGCGCCCCCTTGTTTCTGCAGGAGCCTGAGAAAATGTGCTTGTTAAATACTCTTCCCTTAAATAATTTCTTCATATTAGGTTGTAGATTTAACTCAGAAATAGATAATCATAATCTCCTTAAGTATAAAGGACCATACCCAATCATGGCAAGCAACAACGAAGTGATCTGCTCCATCAGTTCTATTCCAGAAAGGATATTTTCTTGCGATCATGTCCACATAGTTCTTCATGTACTCAATTAAGTTGGAACGTTTGTGTGAATTACGTACATAGAGAGTCAATTGTAACAATCTTGAACTGAAAGGTATGAAAAATAAGTGAGCCTTCCCAGCATCTCCAGTGACAAACTGTTTGTTTGCCTCTAATAGCTTCATGAACCATCCTTCAGATGCATATATACCATCCAACAAGGGCTCATGAAAGATTGGCTTATCTCCATCCTGGTAGATGTAAACTTTCAGCATCTTCTCCATTAGGTTGTAACTCCTATGGGTATAAATTATTGAATTACTTTTAGGAAAGACATGCACAACAAGATGTGGATTTTCTTTCCCAGAAAAATAAGATACTCTAAGAACAGGAAGGAGAGACACAAAACACTCAATCAAGCAGTAAGTCAAGATTTCAAAGACCGAAAATTCCAAAGTTTGATTTAGATGCTTTTCCACATAATATCATGATCTAACCTGATTGTCTACTTTTGCATATTTCATATATATTACTTAATGTTAAATGCGCTGCTAACATACACCTAGCTTGATAATGATATTGTCTATAAACTAAGTTGCTATCATACAGAAAATAAATTCCACTAATTCAAAGTTTAAATACATTCATAAATAGATACACATTACAAATCAAAGTGGCAATAGTGCAGGTGGGCCAGAATCATGCCTGAAGAATCAGGCACCTATACCAGATGTTCATGAATCTAACTATTTTAAAAGCCACTCTTCTTCAGCTCTATAAAGCTCTTCTTGGTCTAATCAAAGGTTCAAATTCAGTATACTCTTCAAAGCAAACAGTGGATAAGTTAGAAAATGAATGCAGTTCAATAAAGAAAATGTTGTCATTTAACCACATTACGGTGGTTTGGCTCCAGAGTAGTTTCTGTGGATTGACAATGATATTGTTTATTGTACCTTTTGAACATGGAGACATTCCTATATAAAGGTGAGTAAAGTCTTGAATCATTCTCAATGATGGGTGCATTCTCAATCTCTGATTTTGCATGCAGTATTTCCTGATCAACAATTGAAGGCCTTCTCGGTTTCTACAAAACATGACAGTGAGAGTTAGATATTTGATGGTATAACTCAGTCCACACTTATTGGTTCGACCCATTATTTGGTACATACCGCTAGCTGGGGTGAAGCATGATTATGCTGCAAACGTATGTTCATCTCAGATATTGGAACTACTTTGGATGGGTGCTTCCTTGACTTTGTTGCAGTTGTGGACTTATCATTACTAACTGACGAACTATTACCTTGCAAAGAACCTGGTTTTTCATTCTTGTGGACCAGATCGATTGCACCTGATTCCACTGATGGGGGGGCATTGGCGATAACAGATATTATGGGACTTCTTGAATCTGTTTCTGAATCTGAAGATGCTTTGTTGGGCAATGGAAACACAGACTGCGGTGCAGATGATGAAGGGGCAACCCCCGGTGACGTCAAATCTGTATCTTCTATTTGGACACTACGTACTGGTGGAATGTCATCTTTACTTGTAAAATTGTTAGAGACAACAGCATGTTCAAGTCCTCCAGCTTTCTCCGGAGCAGGCCCAGAAGCAGGGGCAGTAATTGAACCTCTGCCATTGTAAATAACTGAGCTTCTACCTAAATCCAATTTAGATGCCTCAGGACTACTTGCTATCTCATCAGATGCATGAGCGGAACTTGAACCATTTGGACTTGTAGTGTTATCTTCGATTTTAGAATTAACCGAAGATGTTCCTAGGCTAATCTTGCCAGCAGGAGAAAACAGAGATGAAAACACTCTACCATATGGAAGTTCAGAATATTGAACCACCAAAATTATGGCAACTGTGATTCCTAATAACGAGAGTAATCTCCTGGTTTCTGCCCGACATAGAATTCTGAAACCCCGATCCATGTGACAACTACAGAGTATACTCAAAACATGAAGCAATACCTAAACAGGGCAAGAGCCTGAAACTGAATTCACGGTCATCAAACCCCTTTAAAAATCCCAGTATCAGATCATAATCGATGCGGTGCAGAAAATTCGTAATCAGCTTTCAGAGTTTTATACAAAAGTGACCACGATTACATAGGCCACTGAATAAATCGTAAATGCAGTAATTAGTAAGTCAGCTTCTCACCTCCAGAGCTATCAGAAGAAGAAATTGAAGCAAACCCACCAAGATTCATAAGCAGAACCGATCGATTTTTGCAGGGTTTCAACTTTTAATAGGAATGATGGCGCCGGAAGGTAAAGGCGAGGAATCCTGGTTGATCATGTTGTTGTTCGCGAAGAGCCGCATGGAATATTTCATTGAGTGCGGCAGGAACTGCCGGATGGCAATCATAGGAATGATGGACTGACAGAAAAGAGTAACGAAAGATTGGAGCAAGTTCAGGAGATAACATGTAACCAGCTTGCGAACAAGTCAAGGGTTGTTACTTTTGCTCCATGTTGCGTCAGTCAAAGTTTGTAACATGAACAAGCATAATTTTTACGGCCAAAAAATTTAGTTTAATTTGTATTAAACAATTTTGGGATCAAGACGGGGAAAGATACTAAGATGGGGCCAACCAAATGGAAAAACAATGGAAATGTTTTGTGCATCCGCAATTCACCTATGATTTATGATGTAGGTAAATTTAAAATATGAATATAAAAAAAAAGATATTAATAAAATAAAAAAAGTGATAAATATGTAGATAAAATGTAATTTTAGAAGTATAAAAATAACATTAGTCAAAAAAAAATATACAGACAGAGAAAGAAAGGGCAAATCCCAATTCTTAACTCGAACTAATTAAATAGCGTTTTCTGGGATAAAGTTGTGAATGCAGTGGCAAAAAACCTTGGATGCTTTCATGTATTAATTACAGAATTATTATTTTCACCCAATTCTAATTTTACAGAATGCCAAATAAAGGATATTTTAAAAAATATTTAAAAAATATTAAATTTATTAATTCTTTTAAATTAAACTATAAAAATTTATAAATTTGACTCCTCATATTCATTTTATTAAAAGCAAGTTTTGAGAATATATTTATCATATTAATTATTCTTAAGCTTAGAATAATATCAAATTTGAAATATATGAGTTTCATTATATTTATAATCTTAGTTTTATTGAATTTTTACAATGCATAATTTATATTATAAAATTATTTAATTTCACATTCTGACCAAATCATTTAAAAACACCTTAATAAGTGTAGACTTTAAGTGAATTTGAAATGTGAAAATAAATTTTTCCCGGCGTATATAGTTACTCAACCAAAAAATAAAGAATCAAAGATTAGGATCTTGATTCTTTGCTCTCCCTCCACGTGTTGCAAAGTTTTAATACACCGACATAATAATCGTGTCTCTTGTGTTCATATTGTTTTTGGACAATAATTCTGGTAAGCTATTCACAACTTGTAAAAGGAACGACACAGCCAGGTATCAATTTTGATATGCTAGTGCAAATTTTGGATGATGGTAACCTTCAACTAGCCGGGTAATCAGCAGAGAGGAAAAAATGTGGAGAAATTTTATTGACAACAAACCTTTAAAGCTGTACACAATGAATAACCTCATCATTTTAGCTTAACTTGTTCAGATCTTGTTTTCCCTCCTATTAAATCCCATCACTCTACTACAGCCCAATCTCTGAATTATCTTGCTCTTACGGTGAAGACTCTGTTATACCAAATAGAATGAAGTATCATATGGAATATATCGTAATTGAATGGATTCGTGTGCCAGAGGAAATGCTGCTGCACCTTCTTCACCCTCATATGCATTTGAAGATATCTCTTTTCAGGAATTGAAAGTAGTATGCTCTTCAAATATGGAATATCCTTTTCCAAAACGAAAACAGCAAAGGATTCCCAGTTCAAGACTTCAAAAAATGGCGGCACAAAATTGTCAGATATAATGACTGGAACACATTCATAGAAAATGGCCTCCACAACCCTTGGACTGTTCACTTCATAACCTTTGGCACAAATGCAGTACTTGCTGCTCTTCATGTACTGGATGTAATTCCTGTTGCCCTTGGACTTGGGCAAATTTCCAAATATTTTCATGTCAGGATCTTTGTTTTCCCAGTACTGCAAAAGAACTGGCCGAACAGAACCATGCATACTCCCTGCAAAGAAGGCCAGGGTTCTTCGCTTGGAAACTGGATATCCTCCAGGACCTCCGCGGTCTTTAGTGGGATTCTTAGTATTAAGAATATATGTTTCTGGAAGAGAAACGTCCTTCCCAATGACAAAAGTTTCTTTAACATCAGCATTGCAGAGGGCCCTAATGCACTTAGCCATACGCACTTTTGTTTCATTTGGGGCCTGTATAGTGCGAAGGTATCTCTTATCAGAACATAAAAATACAGCAGATTTTCAGATTTTTTGTGATCGAATGTTGATATATCCAAGTTTTTCATTTGATACCAACATTAAAAGTGAAAAGAAAGACAAACAAACAAATCAAAAAAATTGATGGAGAAATCACAGTGATTGACGCCAGAAGAACATACCCAGTCATGGCAAGCAACAAGAAAATGATCACCTCCTTCAGTTCTGTTCCAGAAAGGGTGTTTCCCTGCAATCAAGTCTACATAATTATTAAGGAATCGGATTAGGTTCCTTTGACTGTGTGAATTCTGTACATATAAGGTTTCCTCTAGCATTCTAGAACTAAAAGGCATGTAAAACAGGTGGGCCTTCCTCGGGTCTTTGGTTAAAAATTGTTTATTAGATTCCATCAGCTTCATGAACCATCCCTCAGAAGCATATATTCCAGCGAGAAATGGCAAATGCAGTATTGGTCTTGCTCCTTCTCTATATACATACACTTTGAGAGTCTTCTCCATTAATTCATAGCTCCTGCTTGATATGACAGGTTGGGCAAGTAGAACTTAGTAGGTGAAATGAGAGATTTAGGAGTACCAAACCAATCAATGTCTTTTTTATGTATTATCGCTGCTCTATGGTATACAGTATGGCAAACATTTCCAATCATTGTGGATAGCAATTAATAGATTGTAAAGTGTATTCCTTACATATCACACTGACGGGAAAATTAGCGTCAGAAAGAGATTGAATGGTTTATTCACTAGAGAAATTCTTAATCTAATATTTTGCACATATGGCAAGGGCAATAATCTTACAAATGCTAATAATATTTCTAAAATGTTGCTCTCACGACATTGGAAGCAACCAACATGACATAAATGGTTCTCAGATCATTTGATATCTAGATGCCACAATTTAGTCTCTAGACCTAATAAATTTAATTAGTCTTGCTATTCTACTCACTATTCCACTACTATAGCTTGTATATTATATGTTAGCCATGTCATTTACTTAACAAGAGAATGTGGCTAGATACATGAAGAAATATTGGAATAAAGGGGAATAAGGGATAAAATAGCAATTCCCAAATTTAATGGTCCAAATTCTTAAGTGAGTATTTAGTAAAGATTTAATTTATGAGAATAGCCTAACTGATAATATTTTGTTCCTTTGTTCTAGATATAAAAGGGAGACCCCTTGCATCAAGAATTGCACTAATCTTGATTGATTATACTGTATTATGTCTGCTGATTAAGAATATGCAATTTGACAGGGAGCACTTACACACAACACAAAGAAACATAGAAGTTGCAATCATCTAATCAGGGTGGCAAGTAGCAATCTGCAAAATATTCTACTATATGTCACATTGTCATTACTGAAATATTCATACTTATGCAGATTCACTAAGAAAAGTTTTCACTTCCAGAAGATGCTTCTAATCTTGCAATGATAAGGAAAATAGAACAATACTGAAATGGTACCTCCTGAACATGGAAACATTTCGATAGAGGGGAGCATAAAGATAAGGATCATTCTTTACAACAGGTGCATTTTGAATGTCGGATCTGACCTGCAGTAGCTCTTGATCAACTGCTGAAGACCACCGCGGCCTCTAGAAACAACTTAGCATTATAAGAAGGCATCACAAGACTAACAAAAGAAGAAAATTATCCAAGTCAGTAAACAAAAAAAGAGGTTTTAGTCATATACCATAGAACGATATGATTCACGGCTCTGAAGCAATAATTTGTTCATGTCGGAGATTGTTGTTACTTCTGGAATTGGCATATGAGAATCTTTATTCTCCTCAGGCCCTCTGTTGATAGAGGAATTCCTGTTCAGTAAATTGGCATCATTTTGTAATGACCTGGTACTTTCATCAGTCCTGGAAGTACTAATGCTCTGATTCTTCACTAAAGATATGCAGGAATTGTTCCATGGCTCTGGAGTTGTAACGTTGGGGTTCACATTTGTTGGAGGACTTGGAAGTAGAGTTGGAGCTGTCGGTGCTATGACAGGAGAAGGGGAAGGAGAACCAGTATATGAATTCCCAGATACATGTTCTGATGTTAATGTAATATTTTCCTGTCCAGAACTGCTTGTCAAATAATTCAAACTCAAGGTATTGTTGTATCTCCTCTGTCCAAGTTCCCCTGCTTGCTGTGCTACAGATCCATTATCTGATTTTTTAACCGTGTCCACAGTGGAGTTTTTATCAGACTTATCAAATTCTAAAGATTGGTTTGATTCTTTTCCTGTTTCCAAGACAAAACCATCTTTTGGAACCGCTTCCTTTTCATCAGAGGTCTTGGTGTTATTAGCTATCTCAAGGTTGTGCCCACTAGTAGAATTTGATTGACTAAACACTTCAGTTTTGGATGATGGATTTGTATACTGCAAGCTACCACTTCCTGCAGTCGGAATTTTACTGCTATAGAAGAGAGACAGTAGAACATTACCATACGGAAGCTCAAGATATTGGAATGCTAAAATCACTGAAACTGTTATCCCAGTGAGCCATAGCAATCTCTTCGTTTCCAGCTGACACAAGGGAAAAAATTCTTGACCCATTTCGCCAAACTTATTCAATTGCCGCCCCTTGACTGCCACGTACCACAACAATTCTCACAACTCTGGAATCTGGATATTACACCAAAAACCCAATCCAGAACTAAATCATTTAAAACAAAGAAATAAACATTCCCCCAGTAATCAGACATGCCCAAAAAAGGCAGGAAGATTAAATAAATCAGAGACACTTTGCAAAAATTAAACACACCAGCAGAGTAGGTAGCAACTATATAATCATCGCAATTGAAAAAGGAATGTACATATCTCGTCATGCAGAAAACCGTAAAATAACTGTGATTGTTTCTGGAAAAGAAGGTAATTGAATTTCATTGAAGGAAATGGCCAAGGAAACGCACAGAAAAGAAAAAGAAAAAAGACAGGGTAACTCACCATCCAGTCTGCATAGGGCAGCCCCTGCTTTCCTGAACCACGATTCACAGCCAGAGTTCAAAATCCAGAACAAATAAAAGAAAAGGGAAAGGGAAAGGGAAAGGGAAAGACAAAGAGGAAAAGAACGCGATAAAGCATTTTAGAATTCTGAGAACTTCACCAACAAAGAAACAACAATTGTGTCAGCTCGTGCCAGGAGCTGACAGAAAAAGAAGGATGAAAAGAAAAGATTGGTGGTGTATTACTTGAACTTTCTTGAAGTATAGGAAGGGGTGAAGCACCAGATGCACAAGAGGAAAAAAAAAAAAATAAAGAGATTCCAAGATTTGTTCTTTTTTCATCTGCTTCGCAAGCAAACAGGTGGAGGTTGACTTAAATCCAACTGTAAAATGGCGGAAGTACCTGGGACCGTGGGCACAGAGTCTTACGTTGAAGGCTCTAAGCTGTCCCGGTGACCGATTTTGGCCGGTACCATTTAGGAACAACTTGCCCAAAACGTGACCATATTTATGAATATCTTAGAATTCTGTAATGCGGTTTTAGTAACAATTTGATGAGGGTGTTCATTAAATCGCCACAGATAAAAGCGATCATGTGTATGTGATATTCCTTTATACATAATTATTATATAATAATATTAAAATTTTTTAATAAAATTAGATAAATTTAAATACTGTTATAAATAATTTATATAAATTATAAAAAATTACTTTACCGTGGCGGGATACAAACCATACTTTTCTTTGTCAGCATTGATCACTTGGTATCCTTGGTTTCTAAATTTAAATGCTGAGTGTGCTCTTTCCTGTCGTCATTCATTATTATCGATTCAAAAGCAGTGGGTCCCAATTCATTAACTTAAGGGTGAATTATTGGAATTTGATTCCTCTATTATTTGCTTTTTTAATTGCCCTAATTTTATATTATATTATATTATATATATATATATATACATACTGCTCTGGGATGCTAATTATTAAGAATTGAGCGCAAAGAAATATAAAAATTATTATTCTCATCTCATTCTTTTTTTATTTTGTTGTAATTAAATAATGTGATATATTATATTTAATAATTTAAATTTTATATTATAAAAATCAAATAAAAATAAAATTATAAAAACCACGAACCTAAAGAAACTTTGCGCTCTAGGAACCGTCGCAAAGGCAGCTCCTAAAGTTACTGCGCCACACAAAATTACGAAAGATTTACAAAAGGGTTCCAAATCAAAATGCTGGATGGTTCCAAATCAAAATGCTGGATGGCCTGAAACTGAGCTAACCTAATATGGGCTCATATTGATAGACCCCAAGCATAACCTGTTCCACTCACTGCCGCCCAGGCCATAAATTAGCGGAAGAATTTTGGACCTTATAGACGTTACAAAATCTTATCTTTTAAAGGATCTCATGCTCGGTGGGGCACTACAGTTTATGAATTTTTCAGTGATCAAGTTCGGATCACAGCCGCTAGGCTGTCAGAAGTCACTAAAACCTTATTTTTTAAAGGATGAATAAATCATAACAGAGTTTTTGTAAGAGAATGACTCAGATCGCTTTGAGATGTGCATAATAATTATGAAAAGATTGTGCGTTTCACTTCTAACAATCAGTTTATCTTTTTAGATTTGGGAAGGTATTATTTCAACAGGCACAATTGTACGGACACATAGTACTGACTTATGAATATTTGGAGAATTTTAATGTCGTCCCATATAGGACTATAATTTCTTGTATATTTCAAAAACTACCAACGAAGGCATGCCCACAAAAAGACAAATATATCTTAAGCAGGCCGATTCTGTTCTTTTCTGGTGAGACAAATTCCAATCTTCCATAATCACGTCATTATCGTAGTTGATTGCTAATGAAGCTGTGTACTCCCACCTTCCCTAGCTCTCCATTCTGTTAATATTTGTATATTCTTAAATTGCAAAATCAAATCATTATCTGGACACACAGGAACTGAGGAAGGGAACAAAGAAAATACTGAACTGGCAGCCTTTGAGAAAGAGGTTTCGACAGATACAGCTTGATCTGAGGCAGATATAAACAAACTATTGATGTAGGTTATGTACTAGTTTTCAAACGAAAAACATTATGTTATAATCAAAACCAAACAAAATATGCCTTCCCTTTCACTCCCCCCTTCCACTGATATCAACTTTCTGATGTATTCAGCCTGGGTTTGTTAGAAATTTAATCAAGTCAACCAGCGCATGCACACTACATATTCTACTTGGAAGTGGAAGGCAAGCTAATATTTTCAACTTCAAGTTCCAATAAACAATACAGTTTTAGCAAATTTGAACGAGAGTAGCTAATCAAAAGAAATCAAGCTACGTAGGCATATCAGATGTATGATATAATGGCAATAATATAAACCGTAATATAGCAATCATTGAAAGCGTTTTAATTCTGTTTTTTGGGCAAAGTCAGATACCCATATTGATCCCATTTCTGTCTTCATCGATTAGAAGATAAACTTCAGTAATTCTCCAAGACAAGGACTGCATAAACCAACAAACAGATAGACTATCATAGTAATTATACAAAAAAGGAGAAAGACAATTGAAACCTTTAAAAATTGTCAGCTCTTGTTGGGCATAAACAGATGCCATGACATGCCAAAAATACATTTCCACCCTGATATGTTAATTTGACAAAGAATCCACAGAGAATCAGTAATCTGGCAAGATCTCCAGAAGATGGGCGATATCGGCTTTACCCATCCCTTTAAGAAGCCTTTGCTAATGTTCACTACGGTTCTTTATTGCTGCTGCTTCTTCTTCAATGTTGAAGCACAAGATAGAGCAGAAAACGAGCCAGAAGACTATGAATCTATCCGCCCAAGCAAACGGGGCGTGATTCTCGTCCTCGGCATAATGTTTGGAATATCATTACCCCTACTTACCTATGTAAAGTACTGTCGAACCCACCCACCTGAAATTCTGAACCAAAACATCCATGACCAGAATATTTCGGGACGATCTGGGATTGACAAACAAGTAATTAAGGCGCTCCCGTTCTTCAAGTTCTCCTCGCTCAAGGGATCAAAAGAAGGCCTAGATTGTGCTGTTTGCCTATCGAAATTCGAAGACACAGATATTCTTAGATTCCTGCCAAAATGCAAGCATGCTTTCCACATAAACTGCATTGACAAGTGGCTTGAAATTCACTCGAGCTGCCCACTTTGCAGGCTCAAGGTTGACGCAGGGGACATCAAGAGCTTCACTTATTCACTCAGTTCAAGGTTCCTGCGAGTCCCTTCCAATTTAACAGATGACCCAAATCTGGAAATCTTTGTTCAGAGGGAGCAATCCCGTCATGGGTCATCAAGATTTAACACTGGAAGCACCTTTTTGAATGTGGACAAGGGCAAGAAAGAAGAACCACCTGCTCATCAAGAACATGGTCATAGCAGTAGTGGAATAAAAAATTGGAAACTTTCGCACAAGTTCAATCACAAAATTGTGATATCCGATTTTATTAACAGGAGCAGGTGGAGTGATCTAAATTCTTCAGATTTACTATCCTTAAACTCTGAGTTGCTCAATGATATGTCAAGCAGAAGGTTCTCGCCTATGGAATCAACCAACAGTGAAAAGTTGCAGGCAAGTTCGAGCTTTCCTTCAACTTCCATTGAGCAAGAAATTTCATTTACACAAGGGAATCCTGCCGAGAAAAGATCGATGTCTGAGATTATTTATGTTCCGAGGTTTGTAGAAATGAGCATGCAGCATAGCGGAATCAAAAAACCGGGGGCATCTAGTGGGAATAGTGGAAGGGAAGACAGATTGTGGAGGATTTGGCTACCAATTGCGCGAACAACAGTACAATGGTTTGCAAGACGAGAAAGAATCTCGAGCGAATTAGAACACAAACGATTAGTATCAAATGTTTGATCTTGGTGTTGACTAACTACTGTCCTAGGTTTTCACCATATTCATTTTGTCGCTGAAATTATATATCACATATTACGTTGTATTAAGCAGAACTTCATGTCTATGGTTTGAATGGTCAGTTACAAACAAAAGAGAAATAGGAAAAACAAATCCAATTTAGATATTCATATACTTCAGACACAATCTGGTAGTTGCCCAGTCGCAAAAAGCCCAATTACCATGGATCATCCAGAAAGTTCAATGTGGAGGTCGATCCGGCCACTTAAGCAATCAGCACGGAAAGTAGAATTTTTATTATGAGTTTTTATTGAAGTATTTTGTTCTTTAGATAAAATTAATTTTTATTTAAAATAGAAGTTAAATAATAAATTTTTTTTAACAAGATTCTTAAGGGGAATATAATTTAATAAGTATAACTTTAAATTTTCTTAAATTTAAGTATTTAAGTACCAACAATAAATATGATTTCGTAAATAAAAATTAGTTTTATAATTATAAAAATATCCAAATACTTTGTGAAAATAAAAAAAAATTTTAACAAAACGAATTTTTGTTCCATTTATGGGCATGTAATTTGCTCAAATAGCATGAAAAGGAGACTGGGTGAGCTGAAATGCATGTAACAATTGGAGCCCTGTAAAACACACTGTTTATAGGCCTACTCTTTAATAACAAATGTGACAGAGATGAACAGTATTTCACTCTTCATCTCTCTCAACGATTACTTAAAAAAAAAGAAATGTAAGAATAACATTTTTCGTTAATTGAAATATAGATTGTTACAGGAGTTTATAGGAATGCCACCTGGCTCTTCAGTATCGATTGTAATCAGACTGTAACAGTTTTAAATATTCTTTGTGCGGATCATTTCTCTTCCCAGTTTATTGAATGCAGATTGGCTATCTGCAATGGTGTTATTTTGTGGACAAACAGTAGAGGAACAATTAAAGATCATATTGAATAGTGCTCTACCGCATCAAATGTAGCCAGCTGCCCCTGGTAGATGTTATGTCATTGTGCTTCCCCGCAGTTGCAACCGAACCCCCACCAACTCTGACTGGGATTTCACTGCCTTAATGCACTAACAGGGACTCTTCAGTTGCCTGCTAAAATGGGAAACGAAAAGTGCATTTCATGACCAACATTTTTGCAAAATTTTAAATCCACTGGACTTCAATATTCCAACAGCCATACTAATAGAAACTTTTCCTCGTAGTTGGCTCATGAATGATGATACCATACAGGCCATTGACAATTTGACACAATGACACTGAATCACGTATGATTTGCTGACAACAGCAATTTTCACAGAATCTTTACTAGCATGAAAAAGATCCATCTACAAGTTTTTTCAATCAACATATTTTTAGTTATAACACTTTAGTTCAAATCTATCTGTCAATAATTTTCTTTGTAGACGATGTATATGTAATATTAAAAATTCTTAAACTTTCTGACATATCTTGATTTAAGAATCAAATAACCTTCTTTTATCCTAAATTTTAATTATCCAAAAAAAAAAATAGAAGTTGCTCATATTCATTCATTTCTCACTGCGATTAGTCTCTAGCATGCCAATATGGGAACAGATTTACACTTGTCCAAAGGCTCCATGCAATTTATGCGTGGTTGAAAAACATTTATACCTTCATAAATACACCACCCATCGTCCCATCACACTTTTATATTCGTAGCAGCTCTAAAGTCTACCTCCCCTTATTTCTGAGTCTCTTTTATCCTCTAATGCTATGGAATTCCATGGCGAAAGATCTCTTCTCAGCTTGATGGACAACGAAAAAAAAGAGCAGCAATCACCCATTCACCTCAGCATCCAAACCCAGAAAGAGATAAGTGAACCAGATGCTCAATTTAGCTCACCAAGGCCTTCAAACACTGATGGCACAATATTTACAACAATGCCATCCCCTGGCCCTGAGTCACCATGGACACTCTCTCCTCTGCCGACTCCTTCCCCTTCCCTGCTTTACCACTGTATCGCCTCCCTCCACCGCCACGAAGGAAACATCTACACCATCGCTGCTTCAAAGGGTTTAATCTTTACTGGCTCCAGTAGTAGCAGAATTCGGGTATGGAAACAACCTGATTGCATGGACAGAGGATATTTGAAAGCTCGCTCTGGCGAAGTCAGAGCCATTTTAGCTTATAGTAACATGCTTTTCTCAACCCACAAGGACCACAAGATCCGAATTTGGAACTTCTCAGTTTCAGACACTTTCAAATCCAAGAAGGTAGCCATTCTCCCCAGAAGAAGCTCGTTCCTTTTGTTCTCCAGATCAAAGAAAGCACTGCAACATAAAGCCGCTGTTTCCTGCATGGCTTATTACCATTCAGAAGGGCTTTTATACACTGGCTCTCATGACAGAACGATAAAAGTTTGGAGAGTTTCAGATAGAAAATGCGCGGATTCATTTGTGGCACACGACGATAATATCAATGCAATCTTGGTGAACCAAGACGATGGTTGCCTTTTCTCTTGCTCCTCTGATGGGACAGTGAAAATCTGGAGAAGGGTATACACAGAAGATTCGCACACTCTCACAATGACTCTGAAATTCCAACCTTCGCCTGTGAATACAATGGCATTGAGCTCATCATTTAACAATTGCTTCCTGTATTCGGGCTCTTCGGATGGGATGATAAATTTCTGGGAGAAAGAGAGATTATGTTACAGATTCAACCATGGAGGATTCCTGCAGGGTCACCGTTTTGCAGTTCTTTGCTTAGCAACAGTTGGGAACCTGATATTCAGTGGGTCAGAGGACACAACCATAAGGGTATGGAGGAGAGAGGAAGGGAGCTCCTACCATGAATGCTTAGCAGTTTTGGATGGGCATAGAGGGCCAGTAAGATGCTTGGCTGCTTGCCTTGAGGTTGAAAAGATTGTAATGGGGTTCTTGGTGTACAGTGCTAGTTTGGACCAAACATTTAAGGTTTGGAGGGTTAAGGTTATGGCTGAGGAGAAAATGTGTTTGGACTACACGGATCAGAGCCAATCGAGGATGAAGATTATTAGTAGAAATACGGAGTATGAAATGAGCCCTGTGCTGTCCCCTTCATGGGTGGAGAAGAAACTTCAAGGTAGTCTTTTTCAGTAAGAACTACTTAACAAGTCCCTTTTATGGTAGGTCATCGTAGTCTTGAAGCAATTTGAACCAGATCGGCACGATGTTGGCTTCCTTCGCTAAGGAGCATGGGAAGCTGGAGGCATGTGATAATTTCATATTCATTGCAGTCGCTTCTAATCTTAAATGCAGATGGGAAGATATAGAGAGATTTTTAATTTGAGGTACATCCAAGTAATCTTTACTTAGTTCAATCACATTTTATAATAAAAATATAGAGAAATTGTAATACCTGGTATGTAAATCTTACTGTATAATCTAATGGTTTTCTCTGAATGAAAAGAAATGAAGTAATTAAAATTTAATAAAATTTCAATTTTGGTACAGAATAATTACATTAGAAAAGATGAAGTAAGAAACTTTTAACAAATCATTAAACTATTTTTTTCTTTTTTTAAATAAAATTGGATAATAAGATTATAAAAAAAAAAATCCTGCCATCGCCAAATTCCTTAGATATTTACTCATTTGTGCAGTAGCAATTAGATAGGATCCATGATTCAGCCATTAGAGAGACTTATAGGTGTTTCATGGTTAAATAGTTTTTTCTTATTTCAGATAAATTATTTTTTAGATTACAAACATGTATTGAGACGCGACATGGAGTAGCCTCACTTTCTCCTGCACATTTGTCCCCACCCAAAAAAGAACACAAAAATGATAGACCATCAAATGTATTTGATTAAATATTCACAAATTAATATGGCTTGTAAGAGATTTGAATTCTCTATTTTTTTATTAATTTTAATAACTTTTTTTCATTTTTTTTATAATTAAGATATGAGTCTTATTTTATTATTATTTTTTTAATTTTATATTTTTTTCTTATTTTTTTATTTTTATTACAGGGGATCAAAATTTAATCTATTGGATAGAGTGAGTTTTCTTATTTAGTAAAATTTAATAAATTTAATAAATATTTGCTCATAAAAAAATTAATAAATTTAACAATTAATATATTGAGTAAAAATTTAAGTTGCAAGAATGAATATAAATTTCTGGACATCCGATTTGGATGGCATTAATTTTTTTCGGTGCAAATTGGGATGGCAACTAATAATGAAAAGAATTATGCACATTTTTTCCCTTAACCTTTTGGCCACTCGTTATTATTTTTTTTTTCTCCCGTCACCCAAAATTGAACTTGATAGACTTTAAAGCATTAAGCGAGGGATTTAAGGTTAAATATTGGAGTTTGAATTTTGAAATTGTATTTATTGAAAAAAAAATTATAAAAAATTAATTTTGAATTTAAATTAGTTTTACAGTAATAATAGTATGAAAATATTGTATTAAAAATTAAAAAAAGAAATATTACAAGAAGACATATGTTTAAATCTTCTATGTACATTTGTTATTTAAATTACAAAAAAAAAAAAAAAAAAAACTGAACTTGATAGTACCACAATCAATGAAGCCATCACAAAACCACAAATGAGTAGATTCACTTCTACAAACGACCAAAAGGGTAGCTGCGCAAGGAAAGATGCATTTCTACAAAGCACATGGTGGATAAATGAAGTAGGTTATTATGTTACAGCACGGACTGTCATCTCATCCACCTAATTCTCTCTGCATCCTTAGGGAAAGCCCCACATGGATGGATAACCTAGCAGTTTTCTTCGTCTCTGGCGAGTGGAGCGTGGCCCCTGCTAATGAAGAAGTTATCGTAGATGAAACCACCAAGGCCACCGCCGATGAGTGGTCCAACCCAGTACACCCAGTGATCGGTCCAGTTCCCACTAACCAAAGCAGGCCCAAAAGACCTTGCTGGGTTCATGGAAGCAGCGGAGAATGCCCCACCAGCTAAGATGTTAGCACCCACTACAAACCCAACCATTATTGGGCCCAGCTCGCCCTTTGCTCCCTTCTTCGGATCCACCAAAGTAGCATACACGGAGAACAAGAGAGAGAATGTCAAGACAACCTCCCAAATCACTCCTTGACCGTATCCCACCCCACTTGCTAGCGTATGAACTGGAGTTGTCTGCATAGTTGACGTTTCACTCACACGTTAAAAAATAATAACTGATTGAAAATATTGAGCGCAATTTTTTAATTAAAAAAAAAAAACACTTTGCGATGATATGGATGTGCAAGCAATTAGCTACCAATCCTCCTGAGAGATAGTGGAGAAGATAACAAGCTGCCACGGATGCTAGCAACTGGTCAATCCAATAAAGAGCGGAACGGACGATGGTGATGTGGCCGCCGACAAGGAGGCCGAGGGTGACGGCGGGGTTGATGTGGCCGCCGGATATGTGTCCTGCGGAAATCATCACGGCTACCACAAGTGCATGTGCCACGGCCACGGCGAACAAGCCTACTAGCGGATCCGCACCCAGCTTATCTGGAGAAAGAAAAATTCAGTCTTAAATGGAACAAGGATTGTTCCTAGTATTCAGGCAAACGTTATGAAATTGAAATTTTTGAAGAAATCAACAAACTAACTAGGTAATTGAGAAGCGATGTATATATTACCTGCGGCCATGGCAGAACCAACGCCGACGAAGACAAAAATGAAGGTGGCGATGAATTCAACGACGAGGGCCTGAATACAATCGGGCTGGGCAGCCTCTCGGGTAGTTCCGACGGCGATTTTAGCCATGGCTTCTCAATCACCACTCACCAGCGGTTGCCTCTATAGCCTATAGGAGTTTAGTACTGGGGCCATGCCAGCTACCTCCAATTATTTATACACAACAAAAGTACGCCATTTGTAATATGGTACTGCTTTTCCTTGTGGAAGTTGCTACGTTACTCCCAACCCGTCACTTCATCTCCTCCCGTTGACTTGCTCACTGTTTTTCTTGACTCTTTGCGAATTTTCTTAACATAATTTTACTCAAAAATTATAGGAATATATTTTTCTCTGATATTATTTGCAATTAAATATTCGTATTGTCCTCGCTAATTTTACTCTTTTATTGCTAATTGAACCTTATCTATAACTACCTTTTAATTATATAATTTCACTATTTTTTACGTAACACATTTTGCAAAACCTTTACATCAAATAATATTATTAACTACTCTCTATTTAATAAAGATCAATCGCTAATTACTTTTTGTAAAAATTCGTAAATCACGTTAAATTGTTACGTTGGAAAAGAGTGTTTGTAATTATCGGTATAACCTATAAAATAAAACGATAACCACTATCCACTAATTGAGGTTCATCCACCATTCAACCTTAACTATTTTATTTTATCCAACGCTTTACCTAGAATGCCCACCAAGATAAGATGTCATGGTCAGCATCAATCAACCCATATGGGCATCATAATCCATCTTCTCAGAAAGTAACCATTAGTATATGAATTACTTCTTATATTAATTGAGCATAGTGCATAATCTACACCCACCCACTGGGATATTTTCAAAGCAACAGTTTTTTTTAAAGGCATATAGGGTTACAACATTTTTATTCTTACACACACACGTGTATATATATATATATATATATATATATAAAACTTCACTCATATTTTTTATATCTTTTATTTAATTTTTTTATTTTAATTTTAAATTTTTTTTAAAAGTTATACTTTTAGCCATGTCAAAGATGTGATTGAAAGTGTAGAGAGACGAACGTAAGTCTATCTTTTCTCATAGGATTAGCCCATAAAATATTCTTCTAAACAATTCTGATGTAGTTGAAGATGTAGAAAGATAAACGTAAATCTATCTTTTTTTATAAGATTAGCCCATAAAGTATTCTTCTGAAGGGAAAGAGGGAAGTGGGCAGTGTGAATTGCACTCTTTTATTGAATTATTGCTAAGTATTTGAGGTTGTGGGGCGTAGGGCCACACACAAAGGAGCTAGCTTAGGTACGCTGCATCATTATGTTCATCTACAATTCATCACTTAATTTGTCGTGTATACGTATTTTCATCATCATGACGGTGCTCCCACTTCTACTCTATATATGGCACCAATCAAAATTCATCTGTTTTGGGTCCAACATAGATGCCAGTTTATGTATGCAACGCAAGGAATCAAAAAGGATCAACCTAAACTGTAAAAAGAAAAAAGACAAAATAACTTTCACATCAATCAGAAATATATAATGTATAGGCGTATCATGTTACATACAAAAATGGAGAATAATGCGAGGGGAAAAATTATTATATATTTGTATGCAGTATTGCGTCTGGAAATTATTGAAAGCATAATATTCGTTAATTAGCAATAATTACGGGCTTTAAATTCTCGTGCTGGTATTGGAGGTTGAAGATGCATCTCCATATATGGGGAAAACATGCATGTCAGCAAGGTTTGAAAATGGCAATGCAAAGAATAAATGTCATGCTTTGAAACCTTCACATAATCCACTAGCAATGACAACTTTGTAATCTGCCTTTTGTTTCAAATTCATGCATCTCATATGGATCTCTGCACAACATTATTCATATCATGGTTTCACATTTCATATTGATTTTTCTTTTTTTTAAAAGAATAGCAAGTCATTAAACACATACAATATATTAGATTTGAACACAAAATTTAAAAAAAAAAATAGTCCCAAAATGATAATTAGATACTGCTGTACTCTTGAAGGTGCTGGCCATTTCATATTGATTATGAAGTATTCAAGGGCATCTCTAAAATAGATTGAATCATACATGATGAAGTAACTTACTAGGGGGGTAAATACTGGATGAAGGCAAGGCCCAGATTTTGAAATGGCTCTTGGTGATTGGGCTTTGTGGAGCATTGATTGTGTCATTACATAAATTGGGCTTTGGTTTCATGTATTGAAAAAATTGGTAATCGGCCCAAGTCTCAATCATCTGAAGGCCCATATCTTCCTCCACGCTGGTTCCTCTCGCATATCGCGGTTGCCATTCGGATATTGAGAGCAGAGCAGAGGCACGGTGCAACGCTAACATCAGCCAAGCAAAACAGAGTAAAGGCAAGCGACCGTTGCAATGGCGTCATCCTTATCATCATCAGCGCTGAATCTCTCAACCCTAAGACTCTCCACTCCACTTTCATCACGCTCTTTCACCTTCCCTTCCGTGTGTAATTCCTCTTACAATCCTTCACGAAGGCTTGCTCTCTTTCACATCGGCACCGGTAAGGCTCCGTGTCTGCCGTTCTCAACTTTGAATAATGGAGTAAAACTTAAAGCAACAAAGACAATACCCAAAAGAAATTATATCTACTGGCGCTGGTAGCCCAGCCTGCGCTTTCTATGGACATTTGACGCAGTTGATTGATATTGGTTCACGGTAGTTTGCACCGGCAAATACATAGTAAGGTTGGATGGAGATACAAATCATGGAAGTGTCTTTCTAGTATTGTTATTATGAGATGGGAGGAGATATAATTTCGATTCGTTTCGTCATTCACTAACAGAATTTTAGTTTTTTATCCAGCTCTTCCACAATCCAAGTTATTTGGTGCAAAAGGGCCGGAGCTGCTTAAAGCAGAAGGATACGCAGTAGAGGCTACTACTGCAGGAAATCTAGCCCAATTAAATACTCTTGTCACTGAACAAAACTTGTCGGAATGGGTCAATAATGACAAGCGAAGGTTGCTCCATGTTGTATATCGTGTTGGGGACTTAGAAAAAACTATAAAGTATGCTGTTTAAATTAAATAATTCTTCACTGGTACTTCTGTTTTCTGCCCAAGAATGTCTCTTTATTTTAATGTAGAAAAAAGAGAGAGATGCCTCAGTGATGTACTGTAATAAAATCTGACTTTTCTTTGGGGTGCAGGTTCTACACGGAATGCTTTGGCATGAAGCTATTAAGAAAACGTGATATACCAGAAGAGAAATATACGAATGCTTTTCTTGGATATGGGTCTGAAGATTCTCATTTTGTAGTTGAACTTACATACAGTAAGTTTGGATTTGAACGCCCTTTAAATATTGTCTTTCTATAAATTCTTTACGTGTATCCTTGCCATACAATGGCTTTTCATCATACCATTTCATTATGATTGCAGATTATGGAGTCGATAAGTATGACATTGGAACTGGTTTTGGTCATTTTGGTATTGCAGTTGAAGATGTAAGCTTTTATGTCTTAAAAAATACCCCGTGAATGTTTTTTATTTGATTGTAAGGATTGTAGTTGACAACCGCCACATCCTCAATCCTTAGCATAGAAACTGTTTGCTTTTCTATATTGTTCTTTTTTCCTTGAACATGGAAGAACAACTTATGCCTGACGATTCTGTTTAGAATTTTCAAATTTCACCAATACTAAATTGGACTATTGGAGAACTAAGAACATCCTCAACCTGCAAATAACCATGTTATAGTCGAATGAGTGCCAAGAATTTAGCTTCAACTATAATGTCTTAGATCAAGGCCTTCTGTATGAGCATTAAATCAGTTCCTAACACGAAAAGTTAGGGCAGTATGGAATGATGAAGGACTGGTTGGTTTTGTCACTAAAATGATTTTATTCTCCACACAATTTGGATATTTCCACATAATTAGTTTCCAATAGAAACTGAAAAACTAAGTGGTTGGAAAGAGTCACTTTTCTGAATACACAGTTTTCATTCCAGGGTGCCAAGTGTTCATTATTGCTATATGAGTTATCTGACATGGTTGTGGGTTTGTACTGCATAATGTGTAGGTTGCCAAGACAGTGGATTTAATAAAGGCGAAGGGGGGTACGGTTACCAGGGAACCGGGGCCTGTAAAAGGTGGCAGTACGGTAATTGCTTTCATTGAAGACCCTGATGGTTATAAGTTTGAGCTTTTGGAAAGAGGACCTACTCCAGAACCTCTATGCCAAATAATGCTTCGAGTAGATGATCTTGATCGTACCATAGCCTTCTACCAAAAAGTGAGTGCTTTCACTGCCCTTACTTAAAAGATTATTCCTGAAAAAGATTTCAGCTTGCTTAGATGTATATTCACAAGCAGCTTGATGTTTCTCGTTGTCTTTGTTGATTCCAAAGGCTTTTGGCATGCAACTTCTCCGCAAAAGGGACAATCCTGACTACAAGGTAACTTTTTCTTTATGCTACTAATAAGATCTGTGGCTGTTTCTGCACCTGAGATAAGGGTTTTGATGTTTATTATTTACATGAATGCCTATAGTGAAATGTGTTTGCTTTATAGTTGTGCATTATACTCTGCTTAATATGCCAAATCTCAAACAAAGCCATCTTCTTCACCAAGTTAGTAGCTACAATAGATTGGAATTAGCATACACAAATTTAAGCGAATCTTTTAGTTTGGCCACTTTGGGTGATCACTGAATGTATTTGGTTGGGCTTGCTGGAGATTTCTACATTTCCCCTCTTACTGTTGTTCTTATCTGATGATAGTTTTAAAAACTATCTACTATTTTGGAAGGATAGTTTTTAAAGTATATTCCATTTTAGTGGAATTTTAAAAAGCTTGTATTTCAGTAATATAATCTCTGTTCGAACAGATCTATGCTTTTCATATGTTGCTATAGTTGTTCTTCCTAATTGATTCTGATTGAATTCCAGTATACAATAGCCATAATGGGCTATGGTCCTGAAGATAAAAATGCTGTGCTAGAATTGACATATAATTATGGTGTCACCAATTACGACAAAGGAAATGGTTATGCACAGGTATATTCTGTTCTTTTCTGTTTTCAGAAGAGAGTATATATGATATTGATGTCTTTCACAAATGTTTACTCTGTATTTATGGTAAGAATGTAACTCCTATTGCGTTTCCATAGATTGCAATAGGCACGGATGATGTCTATAAGACTGCGGAAGCAATCCAATTGTATGGTGGGAAGATTACCCGGGAACCTGGGCCCTTACCAGGTATCAACACCAAGATAGTAGCTTGCTTGGACCCAGATGGTTGGAAATCGGTATGCCTTTTTGTTATATTCTCTTGCGTGTGATTTGTTATGTGCTTTAATACATTTATGCGCTTTGTGTTTTCTGATATTTTAGTACTTTTTAAAATTATTCAGGAATGACATGGCAAGGAATTTACTAGTTATGAAAAGCACTAAAATTGAAAGATGTGGAGAAATTAAGATTTTGACATGTGCTTTGTGTTTTCTGATTTTTTAACAATTTTTTACACAGCTGTCACCTTTGAATACTCCAATCACTTACCTCTTAGACTGTATGTGTAAAATATTATTCTGATTTACATGATGGAAGATATCTGATCTTTTTTATTTTGTTTTCATTTTTATAATTTACATATCATCCTCAGCTTAATTTATAGTTTAATTATCCTATTACTTCCTGCAGGTGTTTGTTGATAATGTTGATTTTCTGAAGGAATTAGAGTGACATTGGCATCATTTTGGATCCTTGACCTCTTCTGAAATTATGGTAGCCTAGTAGTTTTGTCCGTGAAATATTAGCCTTACTGTCAAATCTAAAACTCTAAAGGCAACCCCCATTTAGAACGTACATTGCTGATCAGCTAATATCCCTCTGTATATTGTTGTAACAGTGATCATAAGTTCTTTCTAGCCCACCTTTTAATTTCTCGGTTGAGGACATTAACTTCATGACTTCAAGTCATTGTGCGGGGGAAAAAAGAAAGTTGGGAACCATATTTACAACAATCCCAATTTCAAGCTTTTGTTTCCTGATCATGTTACTTTGGCATGGCAATTTAACATATACTGAATTCCTTCAATCCAGATCTGTTTTTCACCTTTACTTCCACATTCAAATTCTATTATCCTGTCTTCTGTTTTTATTCCAAAATAAGCCCTCTTTTCACTGCTATTTTCCTTCTCCCTTCTGCACCAAGCTGGGATGTCGCTGCAGACTCCAGTGACTATATCTGCCAATTTAGGCCATTCCTTAACATAGTTGACAGAGAGTGGCAATAATAAAACAAGTAAGTGCTGAGTATGAAACTTTGCTTACATATCTTCTTTTTTGTGATTGTTCCTGCCATATGCTTGCTTTTCATTTTCGCTACAACCTGTTATCATTTTGCATCAAGAAATATTCTAAATAATGATCTAGAGAAGATAGCAACACACAACCATATAACTATGCTTCTCTCTCATCTAAGAAGTGAATTCCAAATTATTGTTACACTTTTATAAACTACAAAGCCCCTCTATCTAACTTTAAAGTTACTGGAATTCATGCCTATGATTTGTCACGTATGAAATGTGTTCAGCCATTTACCTGCAAATTTGAATTTATATTGAAAGACACTTGCTTCCAGTGAAGAACTCCTGTTATTGACAGTTAAATAGCAGAGAGGGTTGCGTTAGAAGTGTACATTATTTTATAAACTTGGCAAACTTTTCATATCTTTACAATTTCATTTAATTTAGTGCAAACATGTTAGTAAACAAACCTTTTCTGGTTCGTTTGAGAAGTTCTCCTCCTCTAAAGACACAGTTCAGTGCTGCCAAGATGTTTGCTTCTTTGCCTTCTTCGCACTTTTTCTCAACTAGACCGAATGTGGTGCCAACAAGCCCCTTTTGCAGCCTTGCCTTTAGAGTAGTCGCTCCTCTTAGGGCTGCCAGCATAGTGTGTAACTTGATTACTTTCCTCTTTTGTGTTAGTGGTTTGTGACATCTTTGGGAAATGAACTCTAAAATTGTGGGTGTTAGTTTATTAACACTATGCTGCTTAAGTAGAGTTCTTGTTCCTTTCTTGTTTCCCCTCTTTTTGTTAACATAAGATGATCTATAAGGCCAAATGAGGTTGGTCAGTAATATAGATTAAGCTATCTACAGGAAGCTGAAGAAAGGTTTGGTGTATGATTTTTATAGAGTCTAATTTAACTGGATGGAAATTGGGTGAAGCATTGACAACAAAGTTGATTTGAGAAGGAAAGGAAAATTCTGATACCTGTTGCTGCTCCAGCTGTTAAAGTCATTATATCTCCACTGGTCTTTGCATTAATGGCAGAGTTGACTGCCATTAAGATTTGGTCGTGGTCAGCTCCCATATCTTCTGCAATCTCAATGCAGTGAGATGCTATCAAAGCTGCTGCTGATGCAATTGCAGCTGAAGTCTTGGGAGCGTTCTTGCAGTTTGCAATTGGCATTTCAGGTGACGCTGTTGAAGCTGCCACAGCTGCAACTGCAGCAGCAACACCTGCCACAGACACTGCAGCGTGTAATTGAGCATTATGGGTCCTAATTTCTTGCTTTTTCCTCTCTCTTTGATCTTTCAGCCACCTGCCCATGGTCTTCCCTCTTAACAAGCTCCTGTATAGCTGCTAGGTAATAATTTGCACCAAGAAAAGAAGAGGGAAAAATCTGCTAAGTAATAACAGATTGAGATGGTATTTGAGTATAACAGTTAAAGGTGATGATCCCAAGGTTGAATGTAAGATACCCCATTTCTGAGCAAGTGTTGACTGGAAAGGAATTCGGGATTGAGTGCTTGATGGAGTGAAAATAATTGCTGCACACAATAGATGGCTATGCTATTAATTAATATGCATTGAAGTCAACTACTGGAGTCCAAAAATGGTTTGAGGTCTTAAACTATATAAGCTTTATTTCCTTTCTTTAGGTAACGGAAACACTTTCGCAGGTACTTCTTTAGACCGGGCGCATTGATGTCGAAATTTTCTCCGAATATTAACAATCGTATTGACTTATCTCAGTTATCTGAACTCTTCGTCGTGGTAAAGTTCATGATGATTGAAAATTGAAATTCATTTAACTGGCAACACAGTAGTTTTACATGAAAATATACCAATACCAAACAAGGAGCAGCTAATTTATGTCTCTCACAGGCCACAAGGATGGGATCTTCCAGGTGCTTGTTGATTGTTATAATAGGTGCCACTCATTCTTATTAGTCTATATGACATATAAGTAGTAAGGTACCTTCAATTCGTCACTTCCTCTTGGCTAAATTAGAGGGCTACACCCATTGGGTAACTGCTCAAATAATTTGCATCAGAACCAACATAGATATAAATAAAAAGGGTTGGGCGAAGATAATTTAACGTTTCATTATATTTAACAACGCTAGGGTCCCCAAAAATGCCTAAGTTTTGAATGTTTCCGTTCCTTTTATTCTGTGGTGGTATACTTCTTAGGCACTCATAGGCAGTGTCTTTCAATCTCCCCTTTTTCCTTTTCCTCTTTTCCCCTCAGGTGTATCTGTCACAGAATTCATTTTAAGAGAACTGATGGAACTTTTGTAAGATTCAGTTTACCTGTATAGGCAACCCCAAAAGCAGCAGCTAAAGCCTAAAAGTAGTCTAATGGCCTTGTTCAGTAACTCACTGATATTTTCAAAAAGAATCAAGCAAGGTTCTTAGTTCTTACTGAATCCTTTAAGGCAGTGGAACCATTAGCATTGACCTCGCTGCCAACTGGGTAGCAAGGTGGCATCTCAACACCCGCAGAAGTCCCAATATCGGTATTACGCAATGCTCTGGAGAGCTCCATGGCGGAAAGACTCCATGATCTAGCAAGAAACTCCATGGATTCCGTTGGAGTATCAGGCGGGGCACAGGAAACTGTTGACCAGTTTGCCGGAGCATTCTCCTCTATGTTCTCCAGCCTATGAACTGAGCCTTTAGAGCTGCTCGAGTTCACTGACAATGAAAACAATCACATTTACTGGTTAATGCTCTATGCTACATCAGAATACTGAGTTCTACATGGTCAGCATTCTGCTAAGTGAATACTCTTTTTAGCATCAGAAAATTCATTAGTTGTCTTGATGAGAAAGGAAGTTTCTTCATTGCATCAAGCAAACAATGAAACAACCACTTACTTGTCAAGAGTAATATTCTCAGGCTTCAGACACTCAAGAGCTATGGACCGCGTAGGGAGCACAAGATAATGAAGGAGCAACAGTGGGATATTTAACGAGAAAATGTGACACCATTTTCAAGTTTTTTTTTTTTTAATATTTAGACAAAAAGATCAGATTCTTTAAAACGAATGAAGAATTTTTTTATTTTTATAAATTAAATTTTTTTACAATTTTATTAAAATTTTAAATTATTAAATATATGAAATCTTGCGCTCTTTAATCTGTGGAATCTAAAATTCCACGACTTTCTGACCATATTCGTGAAAGTTTTGGACGAAACTTTCCGCCAAATTTAAAGGTCACTCGTTCTGGTCTGCAACTAAAGTAATAGCAGCTTTTGATTTCCACTCTTCGTGCTTTATACAGAATAAAGAGCTAAAGACCTACTTTTATGGCAGCGGAGCGCATCATCACTTGGATATGTTTTGTCACCATTATCACTTTCTAATTTAAACTCTGGGAACCATTTGTAAATATTTTTTTAAGTAATGTTACTTATATAAAAAGATTTGTGTATATGTATCCAAAAAAAAAAAATTTGTGTATAAGGATTATAAGTAACTTATATGTTTACAAAATTAATTTATAAAATTTATGATTGATTAATACTAATATAAATTATAAAATATAAAATTATTTACTAGTTTTATCAAAGTTTCAAGTGATACGTAAATTTTATCTATAAAATTTTTATTGACATAGGATGACTTTTTGTTTTTTTCATCTTCCCCACTTTTCTCCCTCATTTAATTCCATATACAAGTTACAGACCACTATGCTGCTGCGGACGATGTCATTCTTTTGTTTATAGTTCTCTCGTGTGAATCATCGTTTCATTCCCTGATCGGTTAAAGCAATGGGTCAGGGTTCTTGTCGTCCCTCTCTCATAATCTAACCCCATCTTTTTCTCTTTGAAAATGGGGACTCGGACTTAGACTCAGAGGTCATGCATGTATATGCTACACAGTAGCTTGGATTTGGCAGATGCAATACACAAGATTAGCTGGTGATCCATCAATGAGATATTTTAAGTTGTCTTAAGCATTGAATATGGGCATAGATTGGCACTCCGAAGGCATAGCCTCCAAGAAGGTATCTTCATCTGGGTTAGCTCACTCACACCTTACTGAAGTCGAAAACATGCAAAAGCATTACAGGGTACCACTCAAGTCAAAAGAGAAATGTTGTCCCACTCAATAAATACTTCACAAAATTTAATATAAAATATTAAATCAATTAAATTTTTTAATTATAATTATAAAATTTAATTAAATTAATAATTTAAATTCTTTTAAATAAAATTTAATATATAAAAATAGAAATACTGGGGTCTAAAACATGCACAATCCAAAATTTGGTTTGTGTTATCACAAATTTACTTTGAAAATCTAACAATTGCAGGGATGTTTATTGATATGATGAATCCAACAGATTCTAAAACCAAATTTTGCAAAAGAAATCATTCAAAGTCAATTTGTTTCAATCTCCATGTCAAGATTACTGTTTTGAAAAATTCACTTGACTAAGATTACTTCGATATATGCATTTGATGCGAGGAGGGTTACAAATTGATTTTCTTATTTATACACCAACATATCAAACTGCCAAGAGACAACCGAATTTGTGACTTGCTTCAGAGCAAAAAGAGAAAAAAAGCAAGATTAAATTACAATCGGGGCAAGAAAAAAGGATTGTGGCTTTCCCTCACCCATGCATGTGTGGCTCATCAAATATCAGGTTTTTATAGCCGACAACCCTTAGCCTCTTGTGGCATAAAGCCAATCAACAGCCACCATCATACCTTGTTCTTCAAATCTGTTTAACCTTGTTACTTTCCCTCTTTCCAAGTCTGAAATGGTCACCCCGCTCAGTTTGATGCGTCTGCCAAGTCAACATCCACTGCGTTTGGCGTGATGATGCTCGGGAAGATGGTTTTGTCATCTTGCTTGTCATAACAGTATATACTGTTCCTGTGGCGCAGTGAGTGTCATGATGATATTTGGAACAGTGTAAAACATGCTCTAAGTGACTCCTTTCAAAATCCATGTCTGAGAAACAAGCCAAGTCAGTGGCTCAGCAACAAATTCTAGATTTTTAATACAACATTTGTGATTGTACAAAGAAGACTGCAATCAATATCCAAGGAATGGGTCATAGTAAAAAGTCAGAGTTCGGGATCAATTCTAGATAAGCACTTCGCTTACCCATTATTTAGCCGAAGAAATTCGGCGTAGTGAAGGAATCAAGCTGCTTGAAGCGCCTGTGTTATTCCCAAATACGCGACCGATGTTTGAAGTTTCTATAGGCCTTTCTTGTTTTGAAACATTTTCTGTTGAGGAAGTGGGCATGGCAGACGAAGTCGATGGACCATCAACAATCTGCAACTAGATTATATAGGTAATACGAATTACTTCAGCCAATTTCACATACTAAGCCAACTTAAAGATCACATAATTAACAATTGTAACATGCAGAGAGGAACAAGGCCACTCTATATTAAAAGAATACATGGGGGAGATACCCTTTGAAATAGAGGGTATAGATGCACGAAAGCTCATCCAGAAAATTCCATAAAGAGACGACTTACATGTTTCTCAAGATGATTCTCAGCATTCAAACTCTGAACATTTGATAACCTAATCTGCATACGTACACGAGGCCGACCAAATGTGGTTGACAGTCTGGCCTCAGAAATTTGAGCTGAACCATTGATTCCTGTAAAGGCGACTTACGGCATTAGGATGGGTTTTGTTGAAAGCATTGCTTCAAGGTTATGTCAGTCCAACATTGTTACAGCTAAGAAACCCATAAACAAAGCAAAACCATAGAAAACAGTCAAATGGGCAAAACTCCATGAAAAAAAACCATATAAAGTACAAGGCAGCAATTCTTTTCTTTTCCCTTTTTTTTCCAAATGGGTGTGAAATGACACCTCGAATTCATGCCTCACTCCGCTGGAAAATACCAATTTCAATATAAAAATCACATAACTTAGTAATATACTGTTTTCTGGGCAAAACTTTACCAAAATAAAACAGAATCCCTTAAACCACCTAATGCAAGAATGAAGTTACCTTTATGCTTATCTGAAGCCACTGGCTCTACACTGCTAGGCACATCAGCGGCGGGCTGCAAATTGTCAGATATACAAGTGAGAAAAAGAATAAAAATCACTCATAACTACTATGGAAGCTATCTCAAAAGCAACATTAACTTTTACATTCTGTAAATACAATTCCGAATTTTATTTAGGTCAAGAAAGTACTAACAGTTGATTGACCCTGTGTATTGGTCTGCTGTGTCTGCTGATGTTTTAGAATGGTCCAGTCAAATATATAGTCAGAATTGTATCCTGTTCATAAAATCAAGCCAAATAAGTTTATTACATGAATCGAGAAAATCCTAAAACACAACACAGATAAGGCCACTGGAAACATAATAACTGAAGTTTTAAGAAAACAGAGTTGGTAATCCAAAATATTAACCAACATGAAGAATAAAATGATATAATTCACAAAATTTAGATAAGCTGCAAATTTTAAGTTTTGTTTATGGAGAAAGAAAAGATAATGCAAAACTATAAAATCAACAAATTCTACATAGATGGTGTTCTACTGAAGTAAATGCGATCTCCAGATCAGTTGCTTTTATACACATTAGAGAATAATTCTCCTGCCAAAATAAAGATATTTAGCACAAAACCAAGTACAACCTAAGAAATGAATGTTTAATTCTCAAATGCGATGCTGCCATACAAGTTTACTTAGCCCATTATAGATCCTTCCAAAGCCCAACCAGCTTGAACAGCATAATCACTTCAGTGGCTTGGTAGTTTTGCAGACCCATAAGAAGTTCAAATTGCAATATCAGAACAGTTACATTCAGTTGGAATTTTTATGCTTCTGCAGTTAACTGTGGTTGGGGCTAAAGCAATCAAGCAATATGCAAATTCTCATATTTAAGAACCACTGGTTGTGTTTCCTCTGAGAAAGCAGATTAGTTAAGAATATAGCATAAGATGAATCAAAGAGCCAATACCTTCTCGAGTGAACAAATCACGAAACAGGCGCTTCAAGAATCCATAATCTGGCCGTTGATCAAATGTCAAAGAGTGACAATAATGGAAGTAGGAAGCAAACTCCATAGGATATGACTTGCAGAGCATCTAATAACAAGAAAAATGTAGTCAGCGACTCAGAAAAATAACACACCCACAAAGAAGAGGAGTCAATTTGCTTCTAAGATAAATTTAAGAACTTCAATCAAAACATCTCCCAAAGGGGACAATCTAAACTTGTTCCAAACCAGTAACATTAGTCATTTAGTAAAAAATTTCAGTATTCAAACCCAAAATTGCGATTACAACTTCTTTTTCCTGTTTTGTAAAATTCTAATTAGTCAAAAATTTAGATATTCAAACCCAAATTTAAGTATTGAGCCTTGCATCCCACCCTTAAGCCCAAAAAAGAAAAGAAGGGGTAATAAAATGGTACACTGTACCCATATCAAACTCTTCCAGTTGCCAAAGTATGTTAACAATCATAAAAGCAAACCAAATGCATTCATTTAAGTTACAAATAAGGAAACAGTATGAGGGCTAGAAGAAAAAAAAAGCTGTTGGGGGATAAAATCAAACTTAAGCATATACCTCAATGGGAGTTGATAACTTCTTCTCACATATCTTGTCATATTTTTGCTTTTTATTAGCAGCTTTCAGACCCTGCCAAGGAAGGCTAAATTACAAGAACAAAATAATCAAGCCCTGCATTTAGCTCAAAGCCCAAGCAACTGATACTCAAATGTACCATTTTTCAAACTCAGCACTCCAGTAAAATTACAGTGAATTGTAATAGCCATACCTTCCTCTTAAAAAGTACAGAAGAACATAGGCAAGAGACTCCAAATCATCTCGACGACTTTGCTCTGACGAAATTAAATTAAACTTGTAAGAAAATGTAGGACACAATTAATAGACCATAAAGAAGGAAAAACTCTTTCACTCACCAATTCCTAAATGAGTATTGCAACTCGCATAGCGTGCGGTCCCCGTTAAACTTTTGTTCTCTCTGGATGAGTTTGTCAAGATAAAATGAAATATTAGGCAACAGTAACCTGAGTAAGTAATTCTAATACGTGAAACACAACGTAACGATAAGCAAGAAGCAGTAAGAAGAATATAGAAATAGAAATATTTAAATTTGTTGGACACAACCACAAATTACAAGTTGGAAGGTTTCCCATCAACAGACAACAATTTACATTCACTTTTAAAAGCAAAATATTATCTGCTTCAGCAAATATACTGCCTGGATGTATATTAGTTACACTGGCTGCCCAAAACCTTGGTGAATATAAAATTATTTAAACAGTGTAAGAAAACTTGAATAAAGATATTGAATATCACTCAGAAAACAGGACCACAGAGAGAGCGAGATCTCTAATTTCAATTCTATCCATAGCTTACATACTGTGGCCATTCCGTCATCAATGGCCACCCTACATAACAGAGCACACCCATTTTCAGTAAACTATTTCTGTTAAACATTTATTACTCTATATCGAACCAACCAAGGCACAAAAACAATTCAATATCATTCAGTTATAGCTCTATAACATTTTGAAAAAACAAGGAATAGATTTTACCACATATCACATAAAAGAATATTTTTAGAGAAATATATATGTGCAGCAGAAATGTTCCCCTCCAATTAATTACTGTCACAAATCAACAGATAAAATCTTGGCAAATGAAAAAGTAATTATTTAGATCTGTGTAACCAGAAATGTTATAATACATAAGACCACACATGGTAAAAATGATACTGAACATGAAGAAAAAATAATAAAATTGACCAGAATAGTAGTACGAAGAAAATATACCTGTAACTAATATGCTTGTTTGTGTTAGGGTCCTTGTATCTTTTTGCAAGTCCAAAATCAATCATATAAACCTGGTCAATGTGACGTATTGCAGAAAACATAGAACCTAAATAAGCCATTTAAGTGTGAAAAAATTATAATATTATAAAATTATCCACATAAGTTAGCCATTTAAAAAATACAAATGCTATTGATGCTACCTGATTTGCTTTCTTGCCAAGACCCATTAGAAAGTTATCTGGTTTTATGTCCCTATGCAGAAATCCCTTGGAATGCAAAAACTCTATCCTTGTAAGCTGTAGTCAATTGAATAAAACAGATTAAACTTTCTTACCATGTGCATTAATTCGGGACTCCCATTAATGGAGGTTTTAAAAATAAAATCGACATTTACAGACAAAACCGCTTCAACAAATCCTAGGAGACATGGTAATATCCTGAGGCTAAATAAAACATAGTACAAAACATAACCTATCTTCATGAAAAATTAAGGCAAGCAATCCTGAGAGAAATCAATGATTACCATCTGATCAGCCAACATCAAAACGGTCTTTAATGAAAACTTTCTCCCACAGTAGACAAAAAGGTCCTCAAGACTTGGTCCCAGAAGATCAATAACCAGAACATCATTTTCTCCATCAGTACCACACCATTTCATATTCGGAATACCACCTAAAAGCCAAAGAGTAAAGGGACATCGAGACCATAAACAATTCTCAGACAACGTTGTGAGGGCATGTAGTTTCAACAAACAGAAATGCAACTGTAGTATTTTACTTCCTCCTCGAAGAATATTATATAACTTGGCCTCATACTGCAGTTGTGGATGTTTCGTCTTCCTGTTCTCCTACAAAATAAGAATCCTGACCGTTAAACATCGCTATCAAACTGTATGAAAATTTTATAAATATAAGTAGAGATGCACATAGAACCAAACCCACCCCCCCCCCCCCAAAAAAAAAAAAAAACCTTTCCTCAAGTATAGTCTCATCAAATTTTGACTACGTTTTCATCTTATCATCTTTTACGCACAAAGCTTGTTCAAACATTAAATTCTTATTCCGTGCATGCAGCAAAGTGTAGAATATTAATAGGCAACAACTGAATCTTCAGCTTAAAAATGCAGAAGGAAAAAACCACATCTGACATCAGCCTCAGCTCTCAAGGAAGTAGATGCTCAAAAGTCAAACATAATTAAAACAATGCATTTGTTAATGTCAATCTGGACCTACTCTGACTTTACTTGCTCTCCCACTTAAAGAACCAGTTGGGCCAGTGTTTGACACTAAAAAGGGATTGCCAAACAAATATCTTTGGCTTGAATTTCTGGAAAATCAATTCAAGCAATTTCAAGCTCCTCTGATGGTATCTGACAAGCAGTAAGTGGTTAACAGTTGATGGACATTTAGGTGGAGAGATTAATTCCCATCACAGTTCTTATGACATATTGAAACCACTGAGTAGTTACTGTAGAGACTGGAGACCCCAAAGGTCCCCCAGAATCCCAAATACTGCACCTTAACAAACCAGCTACATTATGAAATTTAAATTCGCAGCCAATATTCCAGAGGTTCTAGTTTTCATTCTAAGCAAATTATCATAGTATATGCATCACTCTAGTTATCCACCATGCATTTTCTTGGTGATAAGGTAGTTTTCACTTCGGCAACAAGTAGTTCCCTTCTTAGCAAGGCTACACATCATGACCTTTCTCCGATAGACGCTTTCCAGATAGCCAACCCCAGTGATAATAGCACTGAACTACTGATAGTCCTTCCTGGTAGCATTTACAGTGGAATGAAAAAAGAACCTCCATTTATACCAGATTTTAGCATAAACTCCCGCAAAACCAGGCCATCGACTCCATGGGATGGCAATGACTGATCACTTAGACAAATATTCCCCATTTACCATGATTTATCAAACTTCACAGCTCAATTCATGTTGCTATATACATGCCAAGTAAAATAGATATTCAAGAAAAAAGGAAGAAGAAATTTGAAGCAACTAAAAGTAACGTAGCTCAGCGAGTCAAGCAATAAATTAAGGCTTACCATCTTCATGGCCACAATCTCAAAAGTGTCGATATGGGAAGCTGCAAAAGCAACAATTACGTTGTAAACAATATTCACCATCAGCGTAGACCAATAACCAAACTTTCCTTTAAAGAGGAAAACATAAAAAGGAAGAAATCGAGCTACAACATAAAAGTACCAATATAAATTTCACCGAACGATCCGCTCCCAATTTTCCGACCCAACTTATACTTTCCACCTATTATCCTCTCCATGTATATAACAAACCCTCTTCCTACAAGTTGAACAGATTGGCGAATTTTCAGAGAAACTAATAGGGCTTGTAAAATACGACGCTAAAAAGGAGAAAGCTCTGGGGAGAAGAAGGCGTAACGAGGCCAACACAGCTTTTCTTTCTGGATATTCAGAATATCCGCGGAAGCTGGAAGAAAAAGGTGGGTTTGGAGGAGACGACAGAGGGAGACGAGGCGCGCGATTGAGAAACGAAAACAGTGCTGAGGGAATCCGGCGGACTTTGGATGAGGAGGAGCGACGAAAGCAAGGGAATGGAGATTTTGCTTATAAATTATGGTTAGTTTTGGAACTGTGCTTTATATTTTTAAAAGTTGGTTGATGACCTGGACAAGCTGGAATTGAACCCAATGCACTCCGCGTTGCTTTGTATGACCTTATAAATAGTAAGGTTGATTTTTTTTAAATAATTTATTATGACCTCCAAACACGGTCTACAATAAAAAAATATTTAAAATAAAAATACAAATAACCGAATTATTTTTTCTATAACTATAATAAATTTATATATACCATTTAAGTTTCATTCATGTATTACCTTTCTACCTAGATTTGATACCATATACTAAAGGATAAGTAATAAATATATAACTTATCTGAGTCAGCGGATATATAATTCAACTAATGTGAATGTGACCCAAATGGGTCTTACTAAATCTATTGCGTAATTCATTTTTTAATAAAAAAATGGAATAAAAAACCTCTTACTAAACGTATAAATTGTAGTATTTGTTTACATAAAATAGGTTGCTATAATAAGGTCCTCGTTGTCTTATTCTATTGCTAGATATATAGCTTCACTAAACTTTAATTACTAGAGATAAAAATTAAATTGGATAGAGTAAAAAAAAAAATTTTTATGAATAATTATTTAATAAATTTAATAATTTAAAATTTTTTAAATATAATATTTAACAAAAAAATTAATTTATTAGAATAATATAACCGATAAGATGTATATATTGACTACATTATGGTAAACCAACTTATTATTACGTGTTTGATAGTGGCGTTTACATTGTACAACACGTCTCCTAGTCCTAGCTAGCCATTTTAATCACCAATCAATTATAATATTTGAGGAATTTCAAGTTGTCAATGTGGACCATCTGCTTTCCTCATGCGTAGGCTAATTCAACTTACTCTATTCTTTTTACCAATATATATATATATATATATATATATATGTGATGGCTTTCGAGGATATTGAAATAAACATTAAGCCCCTCCCCCATGTGGGGAGTTGATGAAAAGTTTTATATTAAATAAGAAACTATAATATATCAAACGTTTGTATTTTCAAGTTTTATTGTCAAGAGACATCGATATTTTTGTTTTGCCAATATATTCTTGTTATTTTCTGAAAAATTTGTAAGTAGATTATAGCAAACATAGACGTTCGATTGTGATTGATATAATAAAATACAGTGTAAAACTGTCAACTTGGTACACTTATTACAGTTGAATTAATGTTAGTGATAACTCCTTGCCTACTAATATAAATATATACAATAGATTAAACTATTAAAAAAATGTTAATATCATAAAAATATACTTACAAAATTTTCATATAGAAAATAGATAATGGTGAAATAAAACTCACTCCCCCGCCCATCTTTTGAGTAAGCTACAATTTCTTTCAGTTAAAAATTGCATCCATAAGATTTGCCTAAAAGAAATTTCTTAGAAATAGCGGAATTGAAAAACAGAAGATGGGAAATGCCCACATGTATTTATTAGGGATGTCAAACGGGCCGGCCCGCCCCGCCCCGCACAAGCCCGCAATTAAGCAGGGCGGGGCGGGCCGGCCCGCATAACTGGCGGGCTGGGACAACCCACCCCGCAGCGGGTTGCGGGTTAGGCGGGCCAGCCCGCTGATAATTAAAAAAAATAAAAAATTTATTAAAAATTCAAATTTATGAATGATAGTAAATGAGTAGCTAAATTTAATACACTAATTTTAAAACATTTACAAATGAATACAATCAAATTTACCTTTTAATAATACACCTAAAAATATAACCTAGATTTAGCTCGTAATGAATTATAAAAATCATGATTCTACTCATAAAATTGCTAATATACAACATCATTTTTTAGGCAAGGCTTCAATAATATTACTAACACACATGCACAATAAAACATGTGCCTACAAAGACATAAAGGTCATGTTCTTATATGTGACAAAGTCTAACACTGATGTTGTTCAAAATAAACTACATGCTAATTGAAAATAGAGTTATGCTATTATACATTTATACCATTATTTTTATATATGCAATGCTTGAGTTTTGCACCTTAAATTATGATAATATAAAAGCTGAACAACTCAATACAAATATAAAGATAATATTTTCTGCTTCAAAAAATAATATATAAATGTGATATTAATGATAGTTATATAACAATACAAGTTTTATACTATCATCTAAATGATTCAGAATGAGTTGTTGCACAGTATAATAATTTGTCTTCTCTTTAAACTCATCAATTTTTACTTGCTTTTTAACTCAAAACCTTTTAAAAATTCTTTTGTCTTTATGATCACCTATAAAATCACACATTATACATAATATATTCAAAACATAAGAAAATTATATCTAAACTGCATGAGGATCTTGCCTAAATTGCATAATCCAAATTGGAACCAAATGACATTCATTTGAATTGCCCTCCTCTTCCAATTCATATCTATTGTTCTTATTGTCATAATAGTATAACTTATAGTAATTTTCTAAAAGTTGAAACTATTTTAAATGATATGTCATTTTAAAAAAAAATTAAAATTATACGGGTCCAAACCCGCGGGTTCAACCCGCCCCAACCCGCATTGACCCGCGGGTTATGCGGGTGCGGGCTAATTTACCCGCGAATAAATGGGCCACCTATATAGTAACCCAACCCGCCCCGCATAAGGCACGGGGCGGGCTGACCCGACGGGCCAAGCCCATTTTGACATCCCTAGTATTTATATATAAAGTCAAACTCATAACTCTACCAATAAATTGGAGTCAAATGTTTGAATGAATCTCAAAATATGTAATATCAAAACCAAGGATTATAGCTTCTTGGCTTTTGTTTCATGACCATTTCCAGGAACACTTCGTCCTGTTAGTTCTGATTTGTTTCTCTGCAAATGGGGAGCCCTTCAGAACAGGAATATGTCATAGAAAAAGAGCCACTGCTGAGCAACTCCAACTCCAATGCCAGGGGTGGCTTCAGAACCTTGCCGTTTATCATAGGTAACCCAGCCCTGTCCATTTGCAGAAGGTTACTTCTTCTGTATGTTCGATTAAATTCCTTTCCCATTTAAAGTTTAAGCCTTTCCTAATCTTGTGGCAGTAAATGAGGCATTTGAGAGACTGGCTAGTCTTGGGCTGCAGCCTAACATGATTTTGTACTTGACAAGAGAGTATGGCATGCAATCTGCCGCCGCCACCAATTTACTCTTCCTCTGGTCCGCTGCCACCGGCTTCGCCCCCGTTATCGGTGCTTTCCTCGCTGACTCTTATGTGGGTCGATACCCCATGATTGGTTTCGGATCTCTTGCTAGTCTACTGGTAATTCATTTTTTCTTCAAAAATCAAAACCCATTTGAAATTTTTTAATCTCAGCTCAGTTTGTCTTCTGGGTTCCAAGTAATTTTTCATGTCACAGGGAACGGCTCTTCTATGGTTAACAACCATCATTCCTTGCGACAGATTTACTAACAGCTGCAGCTCCCCAACAGGATTAAAATTTTTGGTCTTATACTCTTCTTTTATTCTAATGTCCATCGGAGCTGGAGGAATAAGATCAGCCTCGTTGGCCTTTGGTCTTGATCAATTAAGTAAGAGAGACAAAGATGCGGGCCTTAAAGAGAGGTACTTCATTTGGTACTTTGCTTCATCCGGAGTATCATCGCTGCTAGCTACTAGTGTTGTTGTGTATATTCAAGATAACATGGGATGGAAGGTGGGGTTTGGAGTACCCATCGCCCTAATGTTCATATCGACTATATCATTTTTCTTAGCTTCTTCATACTATGTCAAGCTGAAGGTTAGAAAGAATTTGCTGAGTGGGTTAGCTCAGGTTCTTGTGGCCTCCTACAGAAATAGACATCTGCAGCTACCACGGATGGACAGGAATGATATCTACCATCATGAAAAGCATTCCATGCTCCATATGCCTAGTGAGAAATTAAGGTACCATCATGTCCTTTTCCCTCCTTTACAATCCTTGAGAGTTGAGATAACATGAAACTGTTACCGAATGTCAACTAACTTTTGTTGTTATATACATGATTAATCACATCAAAACTCAGATTTGACTGAGCCCAAAATGTTGATACAACGATTCCCTTCTCACACCCTCGTTATCTTAATGCAATAGCCACTTTACAAAATTCAGAATATTAAATTTAATAGGTGATATTGTGAGACCCACAAGGGCTTAGGAAGGTGTCGTTCCCAAATAGGGAACAGCATTTTCGATATTGATAACCTTAATTACAAGAATAAACACAGTTATCTAATATGTTAGCAGTGGTTACTGGCCATGAATATGTTAGCTATAGCTAGGTGCATATTGAAACCTATGCATATGCTATGCCAATAAATTTTAAATTCAACTCAACGTTTTGACTCCCCATCATATTTTTGAGCAATAATGAGCCGCTGCTTAACAATCCGATTTAACTGACTAGGTTTCTCAACAAAGCATGTGTTATTAGAGATCCTTTGCAAGATCTAACGCCGGATGGAAGGGCTTCAGATCCATGGAACCTTTGCACAGTAGACCAAGTGGAAGAACTCAAGGCACTTCTCAAAATAATCCCAATTTGGACAACAGGAATCATGTTAGCTGTGAATATCGACCAGGGTTCTTTTCTGGTACTAGAGGCGTCCTCTATGAACCGCCACGTTACTTCAAACTTCCAAATTCCTGCAGGCTCCTTTGGGACGTTTATGGTGTTGTCTATAATTCTTTGGATTGTCCTATATGGTCGTGTAATAGTCCCTGTAGCAACAAGGATAAGAGAACAACGATTTCATCTGGGAGCAAAACAAAAAATGGGAGTCGGAATCCTTTCTTCCTGCATAGCAATAGCGTCACTGGCTGTTGTAGAGAGTGTTAGACGCAAAACAGCAATTGAGCAAGGGTATTCAGAATACCCAGAAACTGTTGTGAATATATCAGCTTTGTGGCTTTTGCCACGCCAAATCCTTGATGGACTGGCTGAGGCTTGCAATGTTATCGGACAAAATGAGTTTTTCCTCACTGAGCTGCCACGATCCATGTCTAGTATAGCGTCCACCCTTTATGGGTTTGGGTTATGTGTGGCAAGTTTGGTAGCCAGTTTGATTTTGAATGTTGTGGACAATGTCACCAGTGGGGGAGGAAACATAAGCTGGCTTTCAAATAACATAAACAAGGGTCATTATGACTACTATTATTGGTTAATTTGTGGTTTGACCTTGGTCAATTTTGTGTATTTTCTGTACTGTAGTAAAGCTTATGGTCCTTGTAAGGGAGAGAAAACTAAAAGTTTAGATGAAGGTCATATGTAAAATTGCATATATCACTTGCGCATTTCCCCTATTCTTATGTTGCTGGCTACGTCCTTAAATTTTCACAACAAAATATATATTTTAGTTAAAAAAAAAAGATCTAAATTTTGCCACCTCTCATACATAACCATATAGATATAAGTATATCATTTTTCTGGTCCGAATAAATTTGTTTGATGTGTTTTTGTTTTCCTGTTGTTTTAGTTTACATCACAAAACTTTCATTGAGCCGTTTTCAAGGAATAAATATATATTTATAATTTTTATTGACATTTTTGGATAGTACAGTTTAATTATATAAGATTTAATAATTTTAATACTTTAAATTTTATATTATAAAAATAAATAAAAATAAACATTATAAAAAGCTCTAGTAAATGCCATTGTGACTTGTGACTTGTTTGTAATATTATAATTTAATTAATAAAGTGTTAATTTAGTAATTATTATCTGTATTATAAGTTAAAAAATTTAAAGTTAAAAATTTGAGATTAAATTTTGAAATTATATTTATTAAAAAAAATTATTAACAACTAACTTCAAATATGAATTAGTCTAATATTTAGTAGTAATGAGGCGATACTATGTGAAAACATTTTTAAAAAAAATATTACAATTTGTACCATCCATTATAATTAAAGTTAGTAATTCATAAAAATGTTTAACACTGATGCTGTTGATTGTGACGCTGGCCTTACCATTTGAGCAAAATCAGATAGCGGTTGGAAAATTAGACAAGTTGGGCCGTCAGGTGAACAAGTTTCCTCACAGTTTTCACACATCCGGATCCCAACGGTTGTTTGTTTACGTCATTACAAAGAGGCTCGATCAATGGTTTTCAGCCAATGCCAACCGCTAGGCAGATCCAAATTTTGGGGGGTTTTAATGGAAGGCCCATTTCGTTTTGCAGGTCATTGGGCCCGAAACGGATTCAGTTAGCCAGGAAGCATGTAATAAATAAAAACAGAGAAAAATTATTAGAAAAAGAAATTTTATTTCTTAAATTTGAATATATAATAAAACTAAATAAAGAATCATCAAAATTAATTATGAAATGAATATTATCAAACAGCAAAATATTATAGATTGACAACGGAAGGAACAACCGATGTTAGGACTAAAAATGAAGGGACGCGACTCCATGAAATTATGCAAGTCGCAAATAGTGATGAACAGCCCCTTTAGGCATTGATGATTGGGTTTTACAGATAAATTATTTGTCATCACAATTTAGTAAAAATTTATGTATAAAAATATAAGGAGTCTCAAAAATAAATAAAAAATGTACTACATATAATTTGGGAGCGTAAATTTATACAAAATAAAGAAAATAGTTTTTAAGTTAATAAATTTTACTATTTAATTTATAAAATTTAATATATTTGATAATTTAAATAATTTGATTAAAATTGTTCGTACACTTCTGGGATTGGGTTTTATCGGGACGAGATAATTGGAATAATTTTGGATGCTTTTGTTATGGACTGTATAGAACCAAGCACAAACGCGAAGACAAAGTGGTACAACGTCAGAGATTTTTTTAAATAATTATTATTTTAAAAGTTTTATTTTTATCTTTTTATTTATTATTTTTTAAATTAAAATAATATTAATGATTTTTATATTATTTTCATCAAAATTATTATGTTTAAATAATTTTATATATTAACTTGACCAACAAATAATTTTGATAAAGAATGTTATTATACCTGTTCTTCAACTTAAATGAAATTCAACTGTGCGTACGGTGGTTGCTGCCTGCTCCACTAACATAAATCCCATCGCCATTCACAACCACATTCTTAATACATCACCAAGGCACAGTCAAGTTTTTGTTGGAAAAATTATTTTCAGAAGATCAGAAAGATAAAAAATTTATAAAAATTAAAATAAAATGATAAATTAGTGTAGTTTGCAAACTTGGAATAAAGTCTTTTTTATTATTATTATTAACTCAGTAGAGTATTATAATTTAGATTATAAAATTTAATAAATTGATATTATTTAAGTATTTTATAAAATTTAATTTATTAAATGGAGGAACCCTTACTAATTTTAAATGTACTCCTCGCCGCACTTATATTTGGAGATTTACGTTCGTCTCATTATGCATCAAATTACTGGTTGACATACAATATTAGATTATAAATTGCAAAGTAATTAATACCATACTTTGTTGGAACAAGCATTAATCAATGAAGAAAATTAAACCGCTAGTCAAAGGAAATTCATAAAGCATTATCATTGATTAATCAGTCAAATTGCTCAATTCAACCCCATTCTCATTCTACTTCGCAAAGCCGTTCATATTTATTGTAGGTAGGGGGGATATCATCACTGAGGAGACCTCAAAGTTTTAGACAAAGAGCTTGACAAATCCAATCACCACCGATACAGAGTTAGTGGCGGCGAGGCTGGAGAAGGTGTCGGCCTCGTTTGACTGAGCGGAGCCACCGCCTGCCAAGTCGGAGAGAGCCCTGATAGCAATGAAAGGCACCCTTTACTGCAAGCATATGAGAGCCACCGAAGCACTTTCCATGTCTACGGGGCTTATGTTGAACTTGTCGAATATGAAGGTCCGGTAGGCGGCGTTGTCTTGGCAAAAGTTTTGGCTGGTTGCCCTTTCGACCCGCACCACCTTCGGTGTCGTCGACAAACATGTCGTTGAATTTGTGCATGCGTCTAATTGTAAGTCCTGCCCAAAACACGTGCATCATCAGTATACCAACGCCCACTAATCCTCAAGAACTACAGCAAATAGACCCATCATCAGTATGCAATAATTAGTTCTATTATGTTCTTATTTTCGTTGTTATGCTGGACAATGACCTTACACTGTCACCACAAATAATTTATGAACACCATTGCCAATGTCATCTTCTTCATAAATAAATTAAATGACTAGAGAACAAGACATGATTTTGCTCCCGCGCCAACACACTTACCTCAAGGCTCTGAGCAAGTTGGAGGTAGAGGGAATCAACAGGGACCCAAAGCGCGTGTTGCCTTTCTTCAGGAGTGCCGTCGACAGGGAAAACTTCCTCTGGCTGGTACCATATATTGTTCAGCAGGTTGTCGTAGGCGCTGTCCCCAGTGGTATTTGAGGTGTAATCTCCAAATTTTAAGTACCCTACAATCCCTGTGTAATCTCCATTGGCTTCTAGGGGTAACTCATTCTTAGCCCCCTGCCCATACCTCTACATATACACATCGTAGAGTTTTGTTGTGTGTTTTTTTTAATTCATGTGGGATACCATATTGAAAGAGACGTATATGAAATGGTAAATATACACACACACACACACACACACAGTACCTGCCAATTCCAAAGACCTAAATGTGCCCAATATTTAGGAACGACTACATCACCAATATTTAGGGATGTGTTTGCGTTGCCTGCAATGCCGTAATGTACCACTCCCTTCTATTTCGGAAAAGCTTAACAAAAGCTGTGTGGTGATAGCTGCATTTATCTACACAAAACCCAGTCCACAATTAACAGACCCCCAACCAACCAAAAAGATTAAAAACGAAAACTTGAAAGAAAACCAATTCATTAACTGAAGCAATCAAGAGGAAAAAAAATATGAAAAAGTACAAGTAAGAACAACACAACTTTACCACGCTTAGTCCTGTCATGACCAATATAACAGGCTTATCCCCAATAGCTCCAAAGCGAAACCTCCTCCCTTCATTTACCATAATAAAATAGCAACTATTACTAGTGAACATGTTTACCATTAATTTCCATCAAAGTTTCTTGTTTAAAACATAAAATAGAGTAAATATTAATACCATCAATATCTATGTATTCGTTCAAAGAAGTGTAGCCTGAATTTTCAAGAAGAGGGTCCAATTCGAAACTGTTTGGTATGACCAAAACAAGAAAGGGTCCGTCCTTGTTGGCTTTAGCAATTCTCCTTTGCAATTCTGAGTTCAAAGCACCAGTTCATACTGTTCATTAACCCACATGAACGCAAAAGGAACATGCACAAAACTCTCGTCCCTGCCATTTCTAATGCCCACCCAACAACACACACACAGAGGCGCAGAAGAAGAAGAAGAGCAGTATTAGTTGAGAAATGGAGAACCTATGGACTCTGTTTATAGAACAAAAGGGTGAATCAAAGAGAGTGTTGTACACTGGACACTCGTTGAAAACGATACGCATGTGAAGCGTATCGACGTAATTAAGAAACAAGTCACGGGATGTTTTCACGCAAGGGATACATTAGCTTCAATAGATCAACTTGAAATCAAACCAATTGTAGACTTAAGCTTAGTAGAGGTATGATTTAAGTACCTAACTTTCTCATCCAATGGGTGAATTGCTTGATGTCAAAAGTGTAACAAATTGTCAATATGGATTTGAATTTAAAGTCATTCTTATTAAAAAAAAATTTATCATTAATAATTTTTATGTTAAAAAATTTAATTTTTTATCTAAAAAAATATATTTTTAAAAAATAAAAAAAGTATAAGAGGGTAAATTGATTTAATGGAAAGAAGAAGAGAGTAAATTGCTCATGGGTCTAACTATAGAATAATTTTATATAATTTAATGTTAAATTTATTAAATTTTATAAATTAAATTATAAAATTTAATAAATTTATTGTTAACCTCATAATTTATATCATTTTTTATTTTACAATTTAAGATATATGTAAGACAAAATCAATAATTTTTGATAGCTAAATATCCAAAATGGATAAACTTATATAGAGATGGATCATTAAGGATTGGATCTCTTAACTTTTATTTTGGATGTTAATGGTGTAATAAGTAAAAGGTAAAAATAAAATTAAAAATATTAATAAAAATAAAATGAGTAAATTACATTAACCTCCCTTGAGGTATTTGATTATGACACTCCACCTCATTCTTACTCAAATATGACATTTCATTCCATTTACTCAAATATTAATTAAAAAAATATGCCTAATATTAATAAATATTTATAAAAAAATATTAAATCAATATTTTAGTCTAGTTATACTTAAAAATTATATTTTGATTTAGTTAACCATTTTAAATAACTAATATTTTGATAAATTATATTTATTACAAGGTATAAATTTAACAATGTATATGATTATGAGAAAAAAATTTAGTACAAATATAGAGGCATATTAGGTTGAATTTAGTTAGCAAAAAATAAGATCAATTATACTCTACATTTTTTTCCTAACTAAACTCAACCCTAAGATGCTTCTATATTTGTATTAAATTTTTTTCTCATAATCACACACATGGTTAAATTTATACCTTACAATAAATATAATTATTTAATTAAAAAAATACAGTTTGATAAAATATTAGTTATTTAAAATAGTTAACTAAGTCAAAGTATAATTTAAAGTAAAATTAGAGTAAAATTTGATTTAATATTTTTTTTTAAATATTTTATTAATATTTAAGTATAATTTTTTAATTAATATTTGAGTAAATGGGGTGGAGTGTCATATTTGAATAAGAATGGGGTAGAGTATTATAATCAAATACCTTAAAGGAGGTTAGTGTAATTTATTTAAATAAAATTTATAATTAAATTTTGAATATAAAATTAAAAAATTAAAAAAAAATATATATATATATATAATTAAAAAAAAAATGAAGAAACCCCAATCCGACCACTAACTGTGCCGTGAGCGCAAGCTTAACAGTTATGGGCCACTTGGTAGCTGCCAAATAATCGTAACACCTCTTTGTTGGGAAGCTGTCTGAATTTAATAAATTCTCGATTATTTAATTATAATTTATATATAATTTTATTCATAAAAATAAAAAATATTTCATACTAACAAGACAAAACAAATATATTTATTCAAATTTATTGTTTATAATTATGAATAATTAATTATAAAAAAATTGTCTTTATACAGATATATTTGAATAATATTTTAAATTTATTTTGTTTAAAATTTAAAATTTTAATAAACTTAATTATTTAAATATTTTAAATAAAAATTTAATAACATAATGTTCGTGCAGATATATTTGAAAACACCCTGACTTCACAATAATTATTGTTTTAAATTTTTATAATTATTAGTTTTTAACATTAAAATAAATTAATAATTTTTAATTTTATTTTAGTAAATTTTTATCTTTATTAGATTTTTAATTAATTATTTTTTATAAAAATATTTATTATTTTTAAGAATATTTAATAATTTTTTAATTTCATGTAATTTTCTTAAATAATAAATATGATAAATTAAAAATATTAAAAATAAACATTAAATAAAGTGATAAATTTTATCTCATATTGATTTTTCTTATTACGTTCTACGTATTATTTTGAAAATTGTTGGTGATACTTTTCACATTTACATTCAAAATTTTAAAATGATAAAAAATATAAAAATATAATAATTAATATATAAAATAAATATATATAAATAAAATTTTTTTTCACGAACGTATCCTTTTTCGGACAAAAGGTCGACTGTCAAATCTTTTCGTACACTGCTTTTGTATCAGATGAGTGGCGGATAAAAAAAGAGGGATAATAAAAAATAATAAAAATAAAGAATACAAATTCTCTTTTATTTATGCGCACAGTCCAAAGCACGACGAGGTTTCTTAATAAGTAGAACAATTTAAATAAACATAAATATAGAGTTAAAAAATAAAAAAAAAATTTATTTATTAAATTTTAAAAACAAAATGATCAAAACACGAAAAAAAAGATTTCAATTCTCCAAAGCACAACCGTAAAGATAAAGTGTTTGCAGTACATGTCAGGTACCGCAGAGAAACTTTTTCGATTTGTTTTAGAACATCTTATCTTTAGTTTTTTTAATGTTATTTCTTAAAATAAAAATAAAATAAAATATTAAATATTTTAATTTTACCTTTATTAAAATTATTTTTTAATTAAATATTAAATTGAATTTATTTTTCTCTTCTCTATTAATTTTTATAAAAATTTAAAAATAAAAATTATTCAAAATTATTTACATATTTTAATCTTTATACATTAATTTTTATCAATAAATAATTTAGAAAATCATTCCACCTGCTCCTGTTGTCCTTAGATACATATATATATTAAATTAAATAAAATTTTGTTATACGGATGATGGTTGTTGCATGATTCACTAACAAAAGAAAAATATGAATTAAAAAAATTATAATATAAAAATTAAATTTTATAAAAAATAATAAGATCAAATTCAAAACTTAAGTTTTCATTCTCAAGTTACAATTTGAAGCAACAATCGATGCTTTTAACCAAAATCCCATCCCCATTTACAACCGACTTGAAAATAATAGGCAGTTATTTAATATATTTAGCGTAGTTTGTATCAAAAAAAAAATAATATATCTCATTCCTTTTTTATAAAATACGCGCGGCATCCCATATTGCTGCATCCTACCTAAAAATAACAAGGCCATTTTTAATGCATCACTAAGGGATAGTCAAATTTTTCAGAGTTACTCTACCCAGAAACTTGAAAGTAGTAACATTAATTAATAGATGAACAGATTATATGGGCATGGCTATAGGGCGTGGACTCGTATAGATTATAAATTTGTTTTACTTTTGCGTTAAAAAGTGGTTTAATTAAATTAAACTGAGAATGGAGCAAAATAGCTAATTAGAGAAAATTTATAAAGCATTATTGATTAATTAATTTGTTAAACTGCTTTCAATTCAACCCCATTCTGATTCTCCTACGCAAAGCCGTTCTTATTCATTGTGATAATTAAACTCGTGGTTACATAGACAGAGGCTGCTGGGGGGACCTCGAACTCGAAGCGTTAGACAATAGGTTGACAAACTCAATCACCACCGAGACAGAGTTAGTGGCGGCGAGGCTGGAGAAGGTGTCGGCCTCATTTGACTGAGCGGAGCCGCCGCCGGCCAAGTCGGAGAGAGCCCTAATGGTAATGAAAGGCACCCTTTGCTGCAGGCATATGAGTGCCACCGCTGCACTTTCCATGTCTACGGGGCTCACGTTGAACTTGCCGTATATGAAGGTCCGGTAGGCGGCGTTGTCTAGGTAAAAGCTTTGGCTGGTTCCCCTTTCCACTCGCACCACCTTTGGTGTCGTCGACAAACATGTCGTTGAATTTAGGCACCCCTCTAATTGCAAGTCCTGACAAATACACATGGGCATCCATATACCACCCATGATTAATACTATAAAATTATAATAAATGAAAAACTAAAGTTGCTTTCACATGGCTGATAAATATATGTGTTTTACACTTTAATTATTGAGATTTGTAAATTTAATTATTAAGATTAATAATAAATTAATACATTTATCGTTTATATAAATTAGAAATAGATTAGGTAAGTCCTAGTCAATTTATTAGTTATGTTAGGTTTGAGCCTCCAAAAGTTGAAAGATTCTCTAAATTAAAATATTGCAACACACGATAAATTATTAATTATGATGCTTTATTTTCGTTGGCATTATGCTGGACAATTACCTTATACAATTATAACCCCAATGTTATTTTTCACGCCACAAATATATTTTCAACGCCAATGACAATATAGTCTTATTCTGCATCATGACTAGAAAATAAGACATGATTTTCCCACACACTTACCTCAAGCTTCTGGGCAAGTTGGTAGTAGGAGGAATCAACAGGGACCCAAAGCGCGTGTTGCCTTTCTTCAGGAGTGCCATCGACAGGGAAAACTTCTTCTGGTTGGTACCATATATTGTTAAGCAGGTTGTCGTAGGGGCTGTCCCCTGTGATATTTGAGGTGTAATCTGCAAATTTCAAGTACCCTACATCCCTTGTGTAGTCTCCATTGGATTCTAGGGGTAACTCATTCTCAGGCCCCTGCCCGTACCTCTGCATTTACACATCGTAGAGTTTTGTTACCTTGATTTTTTTTCTTATTTTGCTTTTTTGGGGAAAGGGGACTCAGTTTGATCTATGGACAAAATTTTTATTTTTTAGTGTACGTTAATACACATATAAGATCTTGAATTGGAACTTGATAACGTGAAGTAAAAACCCAAGACCACAAACCATGTGTGCGCCCCGGCTTGTGTGGATACCACGCATATTGAAAGAGGTATATGGAATGGTAAATATATATATAGAGAGAGAGAGAGTACGTACCTGCCAGTTCCAAAGACCCAAATGTGCCCAATATCTAGGAATAGCTACATCTCCAATATTTAGGGATGGGTTTGCGTTGCCTGCTATGCCGTAATGTACCACTCCTTCTATGTTGAAAAAGCTTAACAGCAGCTGAGTAGTTATACCAGCATTGATCTACACAAAACCCAGTTCACAATTATTAACAGACCCCCAACCAACCAAAAAGATTAAAACAAGAACTTGAAAGGAAACCAATTCATTAACTCATGAAGGAGTGTATAAAGAGAGAAAAAAGAACTAGTAAGAACAACACAATACCAGGCTTAGTCCTGTCATGACCAGTATAACAGGCTTATCCCCAATAGCTCCAAAGCGAAATCTCCTCCCTTCATTTGTAATCATAAAATAGCAACTATTATTAGTGAATGTTTCTGCTTAATTTCCATCAAAGTTTCTTGTTATGATATATATATATATATATATATATATAATACATCTGAAAATAAAGTAAAAATTAGTACCATCAATATCTATGCTTTCGTTGAAAGAAGTGTAGCCTGAATTCTCAAGAAGAGGGTCCAATTCGAAACTGTTTGGTATGACCACACCAAGATAGGGTCCTTCTTGGTTGGCTTTAGCAATTTTCTTTTGTAATTCTGAGTTCAAAGCACCATTTGCATACTGTGCATGAACCCACATGAATGCCAGAAGGAACATGCACAAGACTCCCGTCCCAGCCATTTCTAATGCCCACCCAACGACACACAAAGAGAGGTAGAAGAAGAAGAAGAAGAAGAGCAGTGGTTGAGAAATGGAGAATCGATGACTATATTTATAGAACAAATCGTTGGATCCCCAACCCCCAGTTCGATTCCCAATATCTCCATGACTAGTATAAAAAAACAAAAAAGAGTGTTGCACACTGTACACTCGCTGAAAACGATACCCATAAACGTGAGAACCCTATTAGCGTTTTTTCCTTTAATTTAATTTTTTTAGATATTTAATGCTAGGGCAGGTGGATCGAAAATTTGTGTGGATAAGATTGGCGAACACGTGGGTTCGTAGGTGCGCAGTGCGCACGAGACAGGTGGGGTTGGCTTTGGGGTAAAAAATCGGTGAGCTCGAATAAAATTAAATTTGAAAATATTAGTTTGTCGAGTTTTTTTTTACTGGACGCTCCTTAAAAACGATAAACGTGATATGCACATGGTAGAAAATGGAAATTTATTGTTGCATGGGAGCTCACCCTTATGGCATACATAAATAAAAAAAAGTTTTAAAGAGAAGAAAAAGAAAATATAAAAGATTTTATTAATTTAAAAAATAAGGAAGGGTATATATTTTATCGTATGTTCTTACAAAGAGGCTTTAAGGATTATATATGCATGAGAAAAAAAAATTATAATAAATGTTCATAAATTCAAATTAATTATTCTAATTATAAATTATAATCACTAATTGTAATAAATTAATTACAGTCAGTTAAACAAAATTATAATCAATTATAGCTAACTGATCTGATTATATTCAATTAATTGTGATAGGAAGAAATATTGACTAAGAAACCTATATATTAGTGTCTACATTTTTTTAATGCCAGGGCAGATGGATAGAAATATGTTGAAATTAAGCAATCATATAATGGCCACTATAATTTACGTTCTTAGATTTATAAAATATAAATAATAAAAATAAATCGTATAAACTAATGTAGAAATTTTGATCCCGCGCTTTAGAGCCACAGGTCAGAAGATATTGTTTGAAAAAGAAAAAGACAGAAAAATATAGAAAGTGAGAGACAAGTGATTCGTACTATTATTATAGGGCAAAGTTATTTCTCTTAAAGTCCCTTTTTTAAAGCTCTGTGTCCGCATTGTTGAAGACAAAAAATAAATTAAAAATTTTTAAAAACAAAAAATTTAAATAAAAAAATTTTATATATAAAAAATAAAAATAATATTTTAATGATAAAAAATTATACTTCTAATAAAATTACAACCACAAGAAAAGTGACAAACGGACACTGCCACAATAATGCAGCAGGCCCACCTTCTTTTCGAGCAGATATACGTTTTATTATTTATAATCATTTTCACGTTTTATATGCTTAAAGTAATAAGTTATTATTTTTTATTATTTTTTTTCATCTAATCTATATCAGGTAATTAATATAGTGCTAATACGTTGTTTTTTGGCGTAAGAATATCATTTTCCTTTTCAAGGGAGTTATGGAAACACGTGAAACATATGGCCCAAAAAGGAAATAATATCTATGTAAAACATTACAAGTATATAATCACCCACCTTTATTAAAATAATCATAAATAATTTAACATTTTCAAAATCATCTTTTAATTTTTGTAAATTAAAATTTATAAAAATTTTAATTATTAATATATTATATTTACAAATTTAAAATAAAATTTTTGCCTAATTAAAAGGTTGATGTTCATTTTGTGAATCTTTTGTAAATTTACTTTCATAAATATACTATTTTTGTTTTAAAATGTGTAAAATGTGATTATGCATAATTTTCTTTGAGTTTTAATAATAAATCTATTATTTTTTTTGGAGGGAATTCTTTTTTGACTAAACGAGTTAATTTCCCATTGTTTTCACGTGGAATACCTTTTTTTTTTACTAAAACTTTCTTTTGGTCCCTCAAAGATGAATAAACTTCTAATTTAGTCCCTCACTGTTAAATTTTTCTATTTTGGTACTCCAGAAATCAATTAACTTCTATTTTAGTCCCTCATTGTTAAAAATTCTTAATTAAGTTCTCCAAAGATTGAAATTGATATCAATCAAGTCTCTTAATTAGGATGATTGCTAACAAGGTCAAAATTGCTGACGTGGCAAAAATTGCTGACGTGTCATGCTGATGTGGCAGAATTGGATGACGTAGCATGCTGATAAGGCAAAAGTTGCTGACGTGGCAGGGCTTTGGCTGACGTGGCTGAATTTGGATGACGTGGCATGCTTATGTCGGCAGCCACGTCAGTAATTTTTGCCATGTCATCATGTTACGTCAGCAATTTTGACCTTGTTAGCAATCATCCTAATTGAGGGACTTGATTGATATTAATTTCAATCTTTGGAGGACTTAATTAGGAATTTTTAACAATGAGGGACTAAACTAGAAGTTAATTGATCTCTGGAGGACTAAAATAAAAAAATTTAACAGTGAAGAACTAAATTAGAAGTTTGTTCATCTTTGAGGGACCAAAAGAGGGTTTTACTCTTTTTTTTAACATGAAAGAAATAGCTAACTACCCAAAATGCACTGGCTTAGGGAGATGGACCACTAACGATACCGTACGCACAAGTCCAACACTTATGGGCCACTAGGGTAGTGACCCAATGATCAGAAATTGGCGAGGCAACTTGAATTTATAAACAATATTTTTATAATTATTTATTTTTAATTTTATTTCATTTAGATATAAACTAAAAAAATATTAGTTTCAATAGAAGTTGAAAAAGTAAAAATTAATGACTCAAAAGATGTATTTATTTAAATTCTAAATAACATTAAATGAACTATAAATAATTAATTATAAAAATATTATTTTTCAACATGCATGCTTTATAAACTTTTATTGATTTACTCTACAATTCTACCATTAGTGACCCAGAAACTTGAATGTAACAAACATTATTAGATTAATAGATATAGTCTCCCCAACTCTTTCTTTCAAGGACTCGGTTTGCATACTTGTTCAAATTCTAGGAGCCTTTCATTTCAATCACAAAGTAATATACTTGCTCTCATTTTTCTCCTTGCTCTTTTTTTTTTTTTTTTTCTCAGTATCAAATAAATATATAATAACTGTATGTAAATATGAATAAGAAATCTCCTAGTTTAGAACCACATTGTAGCTATCCATTTCGTAACCAGCTTTTCGTGTTCGTACACGACAAGCTTATTTTCTGAAAGCCATGAAACAGGACCTTAGCCAACTTAATAAAGCCACTATTCTAAATATTATAGCTGCTCAATCAGATCAGATCACACCACATATTACAGGTGAACCAACTAATGCTCACAATTTTCGTAGGTGGACACTGGTGTCCCTTTTCTCATATGGGTATGTAATTGTGGGTATAAAAATCATCTATTCATCTTCATAGAAAAACGCTAAATAAGAGAATGAAACCAACCTTTGATCTGCATTTTACATTTACTGTTGCAGGTTTAAAGTTCTGTGACTTGGTTCTCCAAAATAATTGGATATACAACTTCCCCCAGTTTAGATCAGATTTAAGAATGATGGACTGACACATTAGCACAATCACATCACAAGGATAAGCTTCTAAGCACCCTAATCAATTCAATGGACAACTCTTTGCACTACATCTGAATCAGGATACCAACATCATCATATGATTCTTAACAACTCCATTCTAAATTCCATCCTTGTGTTGGGCTTTTGAATACCTGCATGCACCAAGAGCCAGTTTAGAAGAACTCTTAATCATGCCATAGTCAACGTCGTGATTAGGTTAAAAACAGAAAGACAGATACCTGATCAATTGATTATAGGCCTGGTGGTTTGAAAAGAGGGACAAAATTATAGAATCCATCTACGTCTATGGGCAAGTTAAGTGCACGGTTAAGGACTGCTGGAGTTGATGTCTTGCCCTTCCAAGTGTTGAACCATGGACCTCCTCCAACTTCTACGGCTGCCATATTACTTTTAACATCCAATATGACCTGCCATTTAACAGTGCGTGTCAGAAAGATGATAAAATTTCATAGTCATTACTAATATAAATATGATAATAAACGAAGTAATATTCAAAGTATTTGGTATTTAGACACCACAAACAACCCCAGTCAGAACTGAAAGCACGTATATTGATCAAAACAACTAAAGTGAAACATGACATTGAGGGAAAATAGAAGCAAACAATTGTAAGCTAACATGATAAGCTAACTAAAGTGGAACATGACATGTTTCTGTGTGAACATCCTTGATTCCTATTACACCTAATATTCAAAAACCAATTTATTCTATTGGCAATGATATAAATGCGAAAAATACCAAAGCCCTAATGCTGTGATACTCTTGGTTAGAGCTGTTGCCAACTAAAGATTCATCCAGACAAGAGGTTAATCTGTAAATCTACAGTTGGCATGCAATACAATCTACAAATCTATGCACACAAACAGGGCAATCTAAAAATTTCAGTCAATACATTTCTTGGCCTTTTGGCTAAGATCAAGTGTAAAAAATTCAGCCAAAAACATTATACACATGATTGGAGAACCATGCTAAATTGTGAAAGTCCATTGAGTAAGAAAAATTTTTGTCATTGTGATTTGTTGAGTACCAGATCAATTTAGGCAGAATTTTATTTAACTAACAGCAGTAAGAGTACAATTATCAGCCAATTGATCAATGTGATAAATGGCATAATTAGAAAAGAAAACCTAAACAGTATAAGATTCCCTTACAACAAGAAAGCCTCCTAGTCAGACTTTCGAGAGGTCTGACTCTCCTAACAACCTCCCTATCAGACTTTCAAGAGGTCTAACACTCGTAACTATTCCTACCCTCTTTTCCTTTCATTCCCCCAATTATATACCCTTAACCACCCAGTAAGTGCCAAACAGACTTAATAACTGCCTAACCTACTCTTTTTTCCCCACTCCAAGAATGCCATGTGTCCTTCTTTGTCAAATGTTAGTAACAGGAGGTCCAACATGATTATGTTTATTCAGAAGATTCACATGCAGTTAATCAAGGAAAACATGAGTCCTTATGAAAATAATAACAGAAGAGCAAGGTGATATAACTACTCAGACTCCTTGTGCATATTAATGCTTCTGCATCGTGCTTTCTACAGCATTAAGCTTTTACTAATCAATAATTCAAACAGAATACTGGCAGAGTTAATAAAATCAATCTATAATTACTTCATTGTCATCACTGGAAACAACACCAAATCTTAAGAGTACTGATACTAGGCGAGTAAGAGTCACCTTCCCCTTGCCCCCATCATATCTTCGTTCCCAAATTTGTAATTTTAGTAAACCAAAGCATGTATCTTTACAAGCTGGGGAAAGGCCAGCTTCTGCTGTTGGAGCACGCAATGCGGTACCTGGATCCTCCGCTGTTGCTTCTAGTTCTACCTGCCAAAATGTAAGGCACACAATGTAAAATTCTAAAAGCACCAACAACTAGCAATTATGAAGGAGACACTTAACTGCAATAATATAATATTATAAAACCAATTGGATAAATAAAGTTACCACATATATTCCATTGTCTGCAGACATAAACCAATAGCCCCAAGGAGAGATTTCCCAGTTAACAACACCATTCCATGGCACAAATTCATAAAAAGTTCCACCATAATGAACTCCAATCTGTTTCAATATGCATTAAAATAAATATAGTAAGATTTAGGAAATGCACAGAAGAACATAGTTTGCATTTGGTGACCCACATAAGATGCCAAATAGACACAAACAATGTTCTAATAAGAGGTTCAAGGGCATTTTGACGATGACATGGAACAAGAGAAATCTTGCAAGTCAGAATTAGTAATCAAAACACTGTACAAGAAAACCAACCTTATCTCTCTTTCCTAGTTAAACAAATAAGCCAAAAATACCACCAGGACAAGGTTACAAACCCGTTACTCTCAACTTGAAGCAGAGCACAAATGTTTTCTGTAAGTGTTATCAATGAATGTGGTGCATATATACAGACATCAAAACAGCTACTGTTTTCTCTTCAAGCAATAGTTAAAGCAGAGGGATGTTGTTGTTTGAAACAAGGAAACCAATCATATTAGACATACATCCTTGTCCTGTCAGCCATCCTCCTGTCATCCTCTGTAATACTATCTTTTTGTCTTAAATATTGTTTATATTTTACATAAAATTAGTTCAGACAGAAATAAGATAACAGATGTGATGATAGAGGAATGCTGTGGAAAGCTACCAATGCAGCATTTTCGAAGGTCTCTGTTATTCCCGGAATTTGCCTCAACCCACCAGCTGCAGTGAGAGCAACTTCTCCACTAGCACCTTCAAAAACATTACATTGAACCTGCATAATACATAAAAATCTTGAGATATATATATATATATATATATATATATATATAAAGAGTCATCCATAGATTGATGACTGTACTATAATACTGACATAGCAACACAAAAAAGCAGATTAACCTACCATACCTGGTTACAATTTAACATACATCATGGATTTCAATAAAGAGGGTCCACCAACCAAAGAACAGTTTTTAAAACCATTCTTCATATTGAACAAGTATCAAATAAACTCTATCTACAGGAGTCTACACACCAATGAACAGCTACAGTTTTTGCCTTTTAGCCTATGATAGATGAAGCAACATTGCACTTGCAACAATGCATTCTATTTTTTTAAAAAAAAAAATTGGAGATAAAAATAGAAATTGCATTCTGTCCACACTTTCAATCAAAAGGAAAATACCCTGCTACTCCCACATAAAATGACTCAAAAATTATTAAGTAAAACAAATAGAAATTGGTGTCCATTTGTTTTATGTGTCATTTTACGTGAGAGTATACTTTTCCAAAGAAAAAAAAGATTCAAATCATTACATACAACTAGTCATGTGTGCATTTTTATGGCAATCCATGGAATTAATGCGCCAATGAACAATACCAAAGATACTTTGAGGTAGAGATAAACTTTTACCCAAAACCACTTTCTTGGGAATGCTCCACCCCAATTCTTTTCTGAATAAGATGGGGCATTTTGGAACTCAATCCTCTCACCATCCCACTCTATCCAGCCTGAGATTGAAAAAATCAATTGAAGCATGTAAAAGAGTACAAAATTACAACCAATAAGAGAGTTTGTATAAGAAGAAAGGTACTTCTCAAAAGTGATTCTCAAATACAATCCTGGTTGGTCTCGCGACAAATATTCATATGGTAAATGTAACATCTATACATCCATATCCTGCTGTCTTTCACTTTTTCTTTTTCTTTTTTTTTCTTTTTCTTCTTCTTCTTTTCCTCAATCAAACAATATCTAAAGCAAAATTATCCTTCCAGCATTGTAAACTTATCAATGTTTGATATTTCAATAGTAGCCTTCAATCACTTAGACTCAAATTTGTCCTTTAAACATAAAGAACTCTATAAAAACCCCTATTGTTTTACAGATATCTGAATTTGCAACTTGTCTATAAAACTGAACTTGCATTTTTATAGAGAGTTATTTAACTTTGATCTTATATTTATATTACTATCATCTTAGAGACATGTTTAGTATGACAGATGGTTTGGCCAACACAACTCTGTAGCTTCAAGGACACTGCGTGGGCTAGGAATAGAAACTTATGGCTAACAGTACGACTGAAAATGGATTGCCGTATATACAGCTTTCAGTTTTTGATTGAGCTTTTAATTACTGACACAAGTTCATATCTGGAGGCCCTGAACCTAAAGTTCTGTCAAATCTATATGGAAAAGGTTATAATCCAAGTTTCTGCACTTAAAGTTGTAAACCACTTAATCCTATATACTTCCAATACTGGCCCTTAATCCATTAACAAACATTAATAGTGTAAGTACTTCCATGATAGACTTTATTAATTGTTGATACATCAAATGATCATTGCTGCCGGATTCAAACCAAAGTATCATGTTTAAAACATGGATAGCAAGATACTATCCCCCAGAAGAGAAATGTATAATAGTCAAAAGCTGGATCAGTAGTACATACCTGTCGACAGACCAGCCGCCATGCATATTTGCCAATGTGGTTCAAATACAGGAAAAGCTGCAAGCCAGCCAGCTGTAGACTTCTGCTGAGACCCCACATCACCCCAACCATAAACAGGGCGTGTCCTATACTCCCAACGAGCTGTCTTCACTGTTTTGACGTAATTTGACCTACAATTAAAAAAGTTCAGGTAGCAAAATAACACCACAGAGGCATTCTAAAGAAGTACTGCATCCCTACCTCCCATCATCACGAATGGAACCCTGATGCCAGAGCGGAGTGACTTGAAAACCTTCCAACACTCTATTATTGAATTCCTATGCATAATGACGCCATAAAAAGTGGACAAAAGGGGAAATAATTATCAACTCTTGTTACTTGAAGCCAACTCTCATAACAAAGAATATGATTATGACAGAATATAAACTACTTGCTCAGGGCCAGAAATTAATTAAGGCAATGTCACCACTGACAAGCAGTCAAGGGGACAAAACAAGTGAAATATGATCAGCAAATGTCCAGGACAGCACTGATGCCACAAAAAAGGAATCACCTATAATATACGAAACTATTTTCACCACAGAATGATATTAAGAGTTAACATATTCAGGAAAACCATACAAATGCTTAATCGTCTGGACGCCATAAGATTCTAAAGAGACAAAATTACAAGCTAAACATCCGGCACGGAGATAATTGGATCCAAAGAAGGCATATAAACCTGAGGTGGAACCTCCTTGTTTGGAGGTCTTGAATTTTGTTTGGCCAAGAAAGTATTCCCCAACATTAGCTCATGCCTGCCTAAGCATTTAAAAACATTAACTCTTTAAAACGCAAAGAATACTATTAGTGATTTTCCTATTACTTGAGTATGGAAATTGAGAGTTTCGTAATTAAAGATTACGAACAAAGGGAAAAAAAATTGTGAAAATAAGAAAATTTTCAAGTTTCATCGGCATAAAGCGCAAAATCGTACTTCCCCAGAAGTTTTGTGATTCTTCAGAATATTGGCATATGTATTTGTCATCAGCACCGAGAATCTGAGCCCCAACTCCAGTAAATCTCGGTCCATATTGTGCCACTTCCAGTGGCGTCAATTTCTTAGGAAATGCAGGATTCTCCACTGAATACATAAAGCAAAAGTTCTGTCTCCGTTCGGGAATGGACACCTTGAAGTACCAACCCTCAAAAAATTTCCGACTAGTCCCATCAAAATGGTACCTAATCAGACAAAGGAATCATGCCATCAATATATACACTACTGATTCACAATCAAAGTTAATCCAAATAAAAGCTCTCAAATACCCGCTGTGAGGGGTCCGAAGCTCCCGATTTGGAGGCGTGGGCACGTAAAGAGGTCTCACAGAACCCTCACTTTCTTCCTTTTCTTCTCTCTCGATGGCCAAGGACCCACGGGAGTCATTACCCGATAACGAATTGTAAACAAAAAGGCGCGAAATTGATCGAGACCCAACTTTCAGAGAACCATGGCGAAGGCCAGTGATTGAAGTTTGAGGAAGTTTAACATTGGAACTAGGGTTTATTGTAGAAAACCCCAAGTTAAGAGAGAAATTCAGAGGCTCGCACAGCGAGTAGAGCTTCGACTCCATAGACAATTCTTTGGGAAAGAGACGACAAACGTGGTGTCTTGCCACTTACTTGTTTTCATGTGGCGTTGGTACGTTGAGCGTGGAAGAGGGAGTGAGATACAGACAATAACTTCAGTCAAACGACACGCGTGCGACAGGAGAGGCAGCGTACAGGCTGAGGAAGAGTTGTTTTGATTGACCACTCCTACTAGAATGAGTACATTTACGGACAGCGACAGGTAGCTAACCAATTGACGGGGAAACGTTAATGAAAAAAGAAATTTCAGGTATATTAGCACCAAAAACAAAAAAAGTCAGGTATATGCATGAAGTAACATGGACATGATGAACGAGGAGCTGATGTGTAAAAAAAAATAATGTATTGATTTAATGAATTTCTGACGTGTACTTACATATCTTATGTAAAATTTTATTGTGTGTAGCATTTCTCATGTAAATTCTTCCATATTTATGAATTATTTTTATATTACAATTCTATTAGATAATTATAGGTAATTTTATTATACATATATTTTTAGATATATAAATTTTATATACTTTTTTATATATTCATTTTTTAATTTTTTATTTATGTTTATATATACATATATGATGCATAATATGATATGTATATATATATATATATTATTTTTCATTTCAAAAGTAAAAAAGAATAAAATAATATAGTAAAATTTCTGAAAAATAATCATACTATGTTTGTGCTTATTTAAAAAATTATAAATTTTGACTATTTATGCTCTATATTAGTTGCAAAGAGCATTGTGTACATATAAAAAATATAAAATTTAAAATATTTATACTTTAAAAAAAATTAATGTAATATTTATTAAAAAAAAGATGATAAAAATTTAGTTAAAGCATGTGTAAAGAAAACCTTTAATGACTTTAAAACAAATCGATTAAATAATATTTAATTTAATAAAAATAGATAAAAAAAATTAAGAATAATACTTAAAGAGATTCTTAAAAAAATTTTTATAATAAATAATATTTTTAAAATTTTAATTTTTAATATACCTTATAAATTATTTAATTTATATAATTAACTTTACTTAATAGAATAAAATTTTATAAGTGTTGTGTTAAATGAAAAAATAATTTTTTTTATATAAAAAGTAATTATAATGCAACATATACCGTTATGAACATGTTGGGTTTGGATTCTATTAATGTTTGGGTTAAGGAAGGAGATAACTAATATGCAGACTTAGTGTAATTAAGAGGAGGTGAAATGTTGTATTTGTTCAGGATATTGTCTGCGCCAACTAGGATTTGGCAGTCTTTCAAGACATAAATGAGCACCCTGTGAAATGCTGTGGCTTCTCTTTGCACCGAAGGACTTGGGTTTGACGCAAGTTTTTGAAACCAAATCAAAAGGTTGATAGATTTGGAAAAGGAGAATTAGAACCACACGCAATTTAAAAATCATCCTTCACCACAGCAAAATACCCACAAGGAAATGAGAAAACAATTATGCAAATCCAATAGGAAAAACGACAAGAGTGCGAGGGAGAAAGCGACCAAGAGACCAAATACAGATGGGGAAGAGGGTGATGATAAGAAGCACACAAGCAATGAATAAGCCATGGAGAAGGGCAAGGAGGATGTGGTCCCAGTTGGGTAACATTTTTGGGTAATAGTTGGAAGTGACTTAGAGAAAAATGAGGGACATTGATTGTTAAAGGCAAGCAGAATCGGACATGAAGTGATGTAACATGGAAAGAGGTTTTCTGCTTTTTCTTTGTGCAAGGCAAAGAACTCCTTTTCCACAATGTAAGAGAAAGACCAAATTTTTTTATATTATTTCTTTTAGTTTTTTCTTGACCTATTTTAAAGGAAAGGTAGAGAATTTTTATTTGACGTTATACATTTTATCCCTGTAATACAATTAATTAATTTTAGATAAGGATTTCTGTAGTAAAAGTAAGAAAAAGTGAGAGAGATAATTATAAAGATAAAAAATTTTAAAAAGTAATAAAAAATTTATATATTAAATTATACAAATTAAAAAATTATTAAAATTAGAAAGTAAAAAAAGTTAGAAATCCGAATGCCAACCTCGAAATTTTAAAGAAAAAAAAAGTAGAAGGCATTTGCTTTCATGGGAAAAAGGCACTCGTCATTGGAAAACATGAGTGCAACAAGGAACGTCGACAGCAGGATTCGAACCTGCGCAGGCAAAGCCCAACAGATTTCGAGTCTGTCTCCTTAACCACTCGGACATATCGACGCTCACCTCTTGTTTGGGCTTCAAATTAATCATGTGATTGCCACTACCATTGTTAAACAGAAGTTCCACCAAGAAAGTGAGTACTTAAAACTGCCAGAACCGACAAAGTTCAGAAACAAATCAAATTTAAAACATCAACAGCCACTGTGGTTTAAGTATCATTAGTATAAGGGGAATAACAACAAACTTGGTACTCACTACACTTCATATTTTGTCATAGAGACCTAATAATATTATTATTTGTACATCACTTTTTCTCTTACATAACACACTTTTGTTTAGGAACTGGTTCTTTCCCTACACAAATATGTTCGCTGCAAAGATTACAGAGAATCCTTGCACAATAATGTGCGACGTGAGAAAAAGAGCGTACAAGATAATGTAAAAACAACACTTTTCAAAATCTAAATAAATGGACCATAAAATTCAGAAGATGGTTTCTTATTTTTAAAAGTGTTGATAGCAGTAATACTGTGTATCCCAATTCCTAGCTAGTACAAGAAATATTTTATTCTTTGAAATTAAGCAAGATACTTGCTTGGTCTATTGCCATGAAGTATATATCCTGTCTGCTTGCTTGGTGGGAAGATGGATTGATACCATTATGAGTTTGGTAGAGCCAGAGATCATGCATTGCATAAAAATAATTATTATTATATCTAGGAAAAGCAAACAAAGTCTAGTAAGTACTGACAGATTTGCCTCCAACTTTCAAATGTCCTGAACAGCAAAGCAATGCTGCAACCGCTGGGACCATTTATGGGAGAACACATACCTAGAGTGATCCAAGACTTGGTTGCAGTTAGAAGATGAATAGTAATTTGACATTTAAATTCCTCATAGTTTTACAAGACGGGAAGATTGTAGAAACACCCAAAAAATAGAAGGTAGCACTAGTGGGAGAGATCTTCTGGTATTCCAGACTGTAAGATGATTAAACATTCCTACCTCTGCAGTGAATTATACTGGTTCAATATGAGCTACAAACGCTGATGATGGGCTACTCATACAAACTGTACAGTTTACAAGGATGTCAGAAAAGGAAAAATGCACTACAACTCACAAGCATGCCTTCTTTGGAACAAGGGAAAAGTAAGTCACGTCAAACAGGAGCTTTAAGTGGCTGCTAGTCCAGGTGGAGGCAAATAAAATACGACTAGCAGGATGGCCCCTACTTTTTTTTTTGTAATATTCCCTGCAATGCAGTACACTGGAATGTTATCTAGATAACGTAGTAGACCTTGGCTTGGGGGGGGGGGGGGTGGGGGAGATACGCACATATGCATCAATAATAGTTTACCAAAATACAAAAAAGGAAATGGAAATTGAAGTGTCAAAGAGATTTCAAATAACACTTACATTCAGAGTGCAAATTGACACTTGCTGCATCCAAAGTTTCAAGAAAGTGGCAGAACGACATCTAGGTTGTTCTTTATAATCCATTTTTGAGGATCGAAGGATTTAGATGATCCAAGACCAAAATGCCAAACCATAACTTTTGAGCAGTCTTTCATTATGCCTTCCATTTGGCTTTCATCTTCAACAACCTGCTCAATTAATGTGCTAACCTGCATATGAAAAATTAATTAGAAATTGAAGTTAGGACTGTTTGAATAATTGATCAACGTGTCACTTCAGGTTGAGTGATTAAATGAACTTTTTTTTCCCATTTTTTATTGGGTATTGAGAGGGCACTGGCAGAGAGAGAAAGGGGAACGATAATATGAGGAATCATAGCATAAACCACAAGTTTTCAAAATTACTAAATGTTTTGAATACAGTTTGATAGCTTGAGTTGACTACAGAATAATTCAGAACAGAAGCTGACCCGAAAATCTTCCTTGACTGTGTCAAGCTGCCTGATAGGTTCAAGAGTGGGCCGGTGCCACCTCTTTGGATCCCAGAGTATGGTACTATTGAAGGCAAAACCAGACATTTCAGCATGAAATCTTCTAGATCTCCAATTTGACTCACTTATGTGCCATCCAATTACTCTACTTCCATTACAAATGGGCCCTTGCAATGCCATTCTACTTTTATCCCCAGACAGTTTAGCGACCGTCCACGTTCCATATCGCCTGCAAGTAAAAAAGAGGATATCTCTCATCTTATTATCACACATAATGTGCGGGTACAAAAGCCAGAAAGATTGAAGGAAATAAGGATGTGCTAAAATATTCTGTATAACCTGATTTAAACAAATAGTGAGTGACATGACAGAGAAGTGGTCCAAGTGGATAACATGAAACCATGGAGAATCAGATGAAGTGCCCCACAGAAACAGATTAATTTCACTACAAAGTTAATTAATCATAATGCACACGTTAACACAGTTTTCTCTATTGCCAGCTGAGTCTTCTAATAACGATGAAAAGAATAAACAACCACATCATAATCACTTGTTATCACCATTATTATCATGATTATTGTCATTGTTATACATGATAGAATGATCATAAGGCGGGATAAAGTAGAAAAACTCAATAGTATTCTTGGCAGTAGTATCCCTGGAGTCTTAGACAGCATGAGGGTGAGAGAGCTACATAGATAACAGTGGATAAGTTGCTCAACCAGTGGATAAGTCCAGAGAATGCCTCTGGCAAAATTTCGTCTTCAAGAGCAGCATAGAATGGCCCTGTGACAGCTAATATAGTTGTCACAAGCTATTTTGCAAAGAAACAAGGTATTTTCTACTACATGAAACAGTAACTACGGTCTTCCCTACATTGTCATTGGACTCAAGTCTGATCGAGAAATGCTAGTTTCTTGTAATATTCTCAACTCCCCCAAACCCTTCACTCAATGCAGTAGCAGCCAAAGTGCTTCCAAGCAGAAGACCTTAGTAGCTTATTTTTAGGGTTCAGATGTAATATATGTCGGAAGTCTTTCTGAAAAACCTAACCTAAGAATCAAAACTGAAACTTAAAATTACAGAGCAACGGCCTAGAATTGCAAATTAACTCCAATTTACACAGTAAGAAGTAAGCATAATGACCCCCTCCCCCTACCCTCCCTCAGCCGGTCAGGTAGGTAATTACTGAACCATGAGTCCTGGCAGAATTGACAATCCAATCTTCATAAATACAGCTATAATTGAGAATATTTTATTTACCATGCCTCAAAAGTTCTACATACCAGACATATTTGATAGAACCTTGCATCAAAGTAGTTATACTGATAGCAAGAGGTGGGCAAGAGAGAGATGTGCAATAAACAAAACTCTTATTTTGGAAGGAAGAAATACCTTATTTCTCTCATTTGCTTAAAGAGATCAGCTGAATAGATGTTATCATCATCTGCAAAGTAAACAATTCCATCAAGACGGTGAGTTTCAATGTGAGCTAGTGCAACATTTCTTTGAAGAGTGCTCCTATCGCTCCTATCAGTTAGATTTGTTTTGCAAATGAGATGCCTGTACATAACCCCGCTTCTCATCAAGATGTCAGCTGTTTCTTCAGATTGGGAACTCATCTCAACAACAATCCACAGCAATGGAGGTGGGATCAACTTTAATGTGTGTGCCAATCGACTCAAGTAATATGCCTGAAATGGCTGATAGTATGTTGGGGTCACAATTATGAGAAGCTTCTGAGACTCCAAATTTGGCTCGTCATTAAGTAATTGACTATTGGAGATATTATCTGCCCCTCCGTTTAATAGCTCCTTTTCCTTCACTCCTGAATCCAAAGTTGCATTAAACTTCATGGGCCCATTGGTTGATGGAGTCACATTTATCTTCACATTTTCATACGACTGAATATTTCCAACAGCAGATATAATCTCAAAAGAGAAGGCTTGACGCTTTGGCATAAGATTTGCGGACAAGTGCATTGAGGCGAGGGGAGTGAGTCCGATAGAAACCCCAACCATGAAACATATAAAGAAATGAAAAAGCACCTTCCTCCAAAGTTGGCCCTTTGGCTTTGACCTCTCAAGAGCCCTCGAAGATCTAGGTGAGAAAATGCCAAGAACAAAAGCACGAGAATCCAATGAACTCACTGTAGGAGATAACAATCCAGTGGATGGTGGATAGTTCTGAGGACTTGATGAGGACTTGGACAAGGGAGAAGCTGCCGAACGGACTTCTCCATTTGCAACGGTTCCAGCTCGAGGCACTGGAGACAACGTTCTTCTAATAGATGCCATCAAAATAATTTCAAATCAGATAAAAAATTTCTCTTCCTTCCCATTAAAAAACAGTGCTTGTCGCTTTTAGGTATCCATCTTACACAGCACAATAAAGCCTGCATAAACATAGCAAAAGGCAGAATCAAAGAATGTTCATTTATGCAACCTTTCCAAAAAATCATGATTTCCGCCCTCTCAAACGATTGTTGAAACTTAGAACATAGATATTCGAGCCCATATGGTGTTCTCTCTGGATTTAGCTTGACAATGACCAGCATATCTACAATAATCTCCAAACCCATTTCGAACTGTGACTTCTCTGGCCTACCCAGAAGTATCCAGGCACCAATACAGCCAAAATGGCGTACTAATTTAAAACGAAAAATCACAAAACAGAACAAAAATGAAGATGCTTGACAAACCATACCAAACAGTATGAAAGACCATTGTTTAGCATAAAACTTCATTAGCACAGCTTGGTCCAGAATACAGCAAGCTCTCAGAGGCCTCGATGAAGTTCTGGGGAGACTAGGTTTATGCTCCGGGGACACATGGCCAAAATGGTGAATCAAAGTAAGTGGAGTTCAAGATCCTGAGCTTTTGTGATCCAAAGGAAGAAACTTTGACACCACAGAAAAGAAAACAGACGAAGACTGCGAAAGCCTACAGGGCTCTTTCTCTATCATGAACGACCCGACATATTACAGAATTAATTTTCTTTTTCCCTCACGTGATCGACGGCCCGATTGACATGGTTATTGGGCGGGAACTGCACGGAGGGAGGATGGGCCACGGGTCCCATCTCACAACGAAACGGAATCATTTTCCGTCTAAACAGAAAGATCGTTGCGCATTTTAATCCTTCATTAAATGCTGAAACCATTTTCTTAGGAAAATATTTCTAAAGATTTCAGGAAAAAAAAAATCTATCATCTGTCAAAACAAGCAGAGCTTGAACGCAATGGGTTGATTACTAATTAGTATATATCAATTTTGTTTCTTTCTCAAAGTTTAATAATGTAAATAATAGGGGAAATAATAATTTTATATAAATATTTGGTGGTGAAGATATAACTACTTATTTTGATACCAAAAATCTAGAGAAATTTTTTTGACACAACAATCCATTTAAAAATTTAATTTAATGCTAAAAACGAAAATTTTCAACATTAAAATAGTGGTGCCTTTTGAATTCATAAATCCCTTTAGATAAAAATGTACTTGCCTCATTTAAATTATTAACTATAGTTTCAAAACATATTTAAGGCTTTTAACTTTTTAATAAATATAAATTAACACACAAGTAATATATTAAAATATGAATTATTTTATTAACAATATGATTTATTATAAGACACACTCAACATTATAATTTTGTTCAAATATACAATCTTAATTCCATTTTTTTTAAAAAAATTGTGTACCAAATTTCCAAATTTAATTTTCTAAAGTGTTTAAGGAAACAACACTATTAAATGAAGAAAAAATATGTCCATTCACTTAATTAAATTTTTTGTGTTTAAAGTTCAACAAGTATCATGTGTATTTGCTAAATATTAAATTTGAGAATTTTGAAGATTTAACATCCAATTTGTTATTAGAATAAAGCATAGAATCATAAAGCAATTAACATTAATGAGGTACATGGGAAAAATCACCAGAAGTAATTCTGTGAAAACCTTAAAATAATTTTTTGGCAGCTAATAGATGATAGATTGCATTCATTTAATTTTTTACTCTTTTTGTTTTTAATTTGGTGCAACAATTAATTTGGGTAGGTTAGTTAGTGCCATTTTTTCATGTAATTTTTATGAAATTTTTATTTTTATAAATTAAATTTAATAAATTTTATTATCATCTGCATATTTATAAGAATTTAATAAATTTTGTGTTAATGGGAGTTACTTTCCACATAGTAATACTCTTGCTGGTTTGATTTTGCGTAAACGAACCAACGAAGGTGCGTTTAGTTCTTACAGACTGATATCAGATCCGTCTGTCACTCGGCTACAGAGAGTCTGGCTGAATCGCCGTGGCTATGGCGATTAGGGTTTTCCTCCTTCTTCTACTCCTTCTCTCCTCTACCCAGTTTGGCCACTCACTTTATGAAGATCAAGTTGGCCTCGTGGATTGGTAAGTCCAATCGCTACAATTTCTGCAGCTCCGCTTGGTCAACGAGAATCCAATTGGAAAAAAAAGGCACTTTTGAAAACTTATTCATTACTGAATGCTAAGCTAACCGCTATTAGTTACCCTCTTCCCTCGATTTTCTCTGAATTCAAATGTTTCTGATTGTTCACAATTCAGTCTCTATTTAGTCTGCCATTATTTCTGCGAAACCAAAGGGAGCCCCATTCTTAATGAAAGTTGGTATAATTTATAATTTGAACTTGTTGTACCTATCCAGCTGCCTTCAACCTTTTTAAATTTCCCGTAGTCTTAGTTTACTTCTCTTATTTCTGCAGTTTTCTTGAGAATAGGATTGCGCCAATAGTTTTTTTATCATTATATTGCACAATTGGATTTCTTGTTCTGAGTAGAAAGTTTTTATTGAATCCTTTACCCTCTATTCATATTAAATATTTGTGACTACTACTTGCAGGCACCAACAGTACATTGGGAAAGTGAAGCACGCTGTGTTCCATACTCAAAAGACTGGACGAAAGCGAGTCCTAGTGTCCACTGAGGAGAATGTTATTGCTTCACTTGATCTTCGTCGCGGAGAAATTTGTAAGTCTAATAGTTTCAACTGCTTTTGCTGGGTTCAGCAATTAAAAATTTTTAAATGTGATATAGTCAATAAAGTTACAAGAAGAATGAACGTAGTGATCTTTAACCAGTTTGAAATCAACTCAAACCTTCCTAAGAAACGTCCATTGCTTGCTTTGATCTGTTCTGAATTTGAATTTTTTTTATTCAGTGTCACAAAGTTCTGACCTCTGTTTTGTTGTTTTCAGTTTGGAGGCATGTTTTTGGGACAAATGACATCATTGATGGACTTGACGTTGCCCTGGGAAAATGTATTATGCTCTATCTATGATTGTATAATATTGATTACTATAGAAATTTATCTCATAATGTTAACTGTTATTGCGCTTTTGAACTACTTCAGATGAAGGTAGACCTTAGTTACCTAGTCAATCATAAAAATATTCACAACATATTTCTGACAGTAATTTCTAGTATTCTGTTCATTGCAGTGATCTTTTACTGAATTCATAGGATTTAAGTATCCAGCTTATATTGGTGATGTGTTATGTGTCTATTTTGTTGTTTCAGATGTCATTACTCTTTCCTCGGATGGAAGTATATTGAGAGCATGGAACCTTCCTGATGGACAGATGGTTTGGGACTCTTTCCTTCAGGGCTCAAAGGCATCAAAGTCAATATTAAACATTCCAGTGAGTGACTAATTTTTTTCTATTTGCCAGATTTTTTCTAGTTATATGCCTATGGCAATACATTGTACAGAATACTGGATTTGCAGATTTTAAGCTATCAAACTACTTGCACAAATGTTTGAGAATATAACTTTATTTGGCCTCCTCTTTGCAGCACATTTGGTGTTGCTACGCTTGTGTACAATAGGCCTTAAAATTGACATTGTGAAACCGAGTGGTGGTAAGGAAAAACAAACAAAGCATTGAAAGATGATTTAAAAGGAAAAAGGAATTTACAAGGATGAAATTCTACTTCCCTGATTTGTAGAATGGTTAGCAGGATAAAGAATATCAAGGAGCAAAAGATCATTTGGTACTATGAATAGTTGAAAATTCTGAGCTATATTGAATTTCGAAAATATAAAAACTGGTACAGTGAGCATTATGTAGTCTTTACTCTTTTTCCTGAACAATTTGGCAAAGCCTATCGAGTTCACATTCATGTACTGGTTATCTGTGGAGCTTTCTTTAGACCCTCTGTTTTTCTAAAAAATTTATAGAAAGGTAGAAACCATTATGATGTTGAGTTGTTTTGAATTTTATATCCATAAGCCTGAGCTACCTGTGCTACATTCATTTGGATGAGGATGAGATACAAAAGATTTGATGGCATGCCTCATATGCACTACAACTTCCTCATTTCCTAGGTCATCACTTATTAGTCAAAATACAGAAGTTGTAGTTGATAGGATACTAATGTTTTTCATTAATGCAGTTACCTGAAGCTTTTATTTTTACAGAAAAATTTGAAAGCTGACAAGGATGATTTGATCCTTGTTGTGGGTAAAGGATATCTCCATGCTGTTTCCAGCATAGATGGTGAGGTTTTATGGAGGAAGGATTTTGCAGGTGAAAGGTATGGCGGATTCAGAGTTTGATGAGTCAGTTGTTCTTTCTGTAGAATGGCAGTGCCATTGATATTTTCATCATTGTACTTGCAGCATTGAGATTCAGCATATTACTCAGTCTCCTGACAATAAAGTAATTTTTGTGGCTGGTATTGATGGTTCTTCGAATTTTCACATATATCACATCAATGCTAAGAATGGAGAATTGTTGAAGAACAACTATGCAGCATTTCCTTGTGGTACTTTTGGGGAACTAATATCAGTATCAGGTGATATATTTGTGGTATTGGATGATACAAGGTCAAATATCTTAACAATAGACCTCAAGAACGGAGATATTAACTACAATCAGAAGCATATACTAGATCTTGTTAAGGATTTATCTGGACAGGCAATAATATTGTCATCAAGGCTTTTGGGAATGTTTGCTTTAAAGCTCAATGCTGAAATTATTTTAATCAAAGTGACAAATGAAGGTGAGTTGGTGGTGGTGGACAAAATTAATAATGTGGCAGCTGTTAGTGATGTTCTGTCAATTTCAGATGGCGAACATGCTTTTGCATATGTTCAACATGGAGACAATAAAATTCACCTCTCTGTAAAGGATGTTCACAACTGGAATGGTGACTTGCTTAAGGAAAACATAATAATGGACAATCAAAGAGGGAATATAGATAAGATTTTTATAAACAGTTATGTCAGAACAGACAGATCTCATGGGTTTAGAGCATTGATGGTAATGGAGGATCATTCGCTTTTATTAGTACAACAAGGAGAGATTGTCTGGAGTAGAGAGGATGGCCTTGCCTCAATTGTAGCTGTAACAACATCAGAACTACCTGTGCAAAAGGAAGGTGTATCTGTGGCTAAAGTGGAGCAGAACCTTTTTGAGTGGCTTAAGGTATGATATCTGTTGATATAAGTGATGGAATAGAAAAATACACACATAATCAATAACTTCTATCTGTGTATAATGTGTGTGTGTGTGTGTATTCCATTATTTTTATGAGCAGGAATTAGGAATTATTATGTGAATCTCATTTTCAACTTCTCTAACCTTTCATTTTTTCTGTGATGGTTTGTGTTGAAAGGGACACATGCTGAAGCTCAAAGGAACTTTAATGATTGCAAGCCCTGAGGATGTTGCAGCTATTCAAGCAATGAGGTTGAGGAGTTCTGAGAAAAGCAAAATGACTCGTGATCGTAATGGTTTCCGTAAGTTGCTTATAGTTCTTACCAGGGCAGGAAAAGTTCTTGCCTTGCACACTGGAGATGGACGTGTAGTTTGGTCTTTGCTGCTACGTACTCTACGTAAATCAGAAGGATGTGAACAATCAGTTGGGCTTAACATTTATCAGTGGCAGGTTCCACATCATCATGCAATGGATGAGAATCCATCTGTCCTTGTAGTTGGGCAATGCAGACCAAGTTTGGCTGCACCAGCTGTTCTCTCTTTTATTGATGCATACACAGGGGTGGAACTCAATTCCTTGAGTCTCGCTCATAATGTTGCTCAGATTATTCCCCTGCCATATACTGATTCAACAGAACAGCGTCTTCATCTTATTATAGATTTTAACCAGCAGGCATATTTATACCCCAGAACTCCTGAAGCTATTGACATTCTTCAACGTGAGTTTTCAAATGTGTATTGGTACTCTGCTGACATTGATAATGGTGTTATTAGAGGCCATGCTTTGAAGAGCAATTGTGTTCATAAAGTTGTAGATGAATATTGCTTTGTCTTCAGCGACTTATGGTCAATTGTATTTCCATCTGAATCAGAAAAGATCATTGCAACTGTGACAAGAAAATCAAATGAGGTTTGTTGCATTAGTATTTTTTAATTTTATATAAAATTGTAGATATTAAAATGCTGGCAAAGTATTTTATTTCATTTTAGGGCGGAGGAGGGGGAAATCAAACCTGTGACCCCATCTCTGTTGGGTTGAGCTCAATACCATAGTGCCATTAGTTTATAGTTTTTGGAATAAAAGAATAATCATCCTTGAAGTTTAAAGATGTTACATATCCTTCTTTATGTGTTAGTGCCTGAAATGCCCTCCTGTGATTATATGCTTTAGGAGGTGGATTATTAATAATAATATAACTGTCAAGAATGAGTTAATTAGTCTAAATAAAAGAGCTTTCACAGATGGAATTTCATTCAATCAATAATTATGTTGAGAAATGCTTAGCGGAGGATAATCATCCTTGAAGTTTAAAGATGTTACGTATCCTTCTTTATGTGTTAGTGCCTGAAATGCCCTCCTGTGATTATATGCTTTAGGAGGTGGATTATTAATAATAATATAACTGTCAAGAATGAGTTAGTTAGTCTAAATAAAAGGGCTTTCACAGATGGAATTTCATTCAATCAATAATTATGTTGAGAAATGCTTATCCATTGTGATATTCAAATCTAACAATGATGACTTTTATATGCCTTTATCCCGGAGTCATATGGCTCTTATCTACAAATATAACTAGTCTTTTGGTATGTACAAATTTTCATAAATATTGATTATTGGTTTTCTCTGTAGTTCAAATTGTACCGTGACTTTTCTGTTGGTTGAGTTTAGTCATTGTTTGCGGCTCTATTATCTAAAATTATTGCTCTCATTCGTGCTATCTAGGTGGTTCATACTCAAGCAAAAGTTACGACTGAGCAAGATGTAATGTATAAGTATATATCAAAAAATCTACTTTTTGTTGCAAATGTAGCACCAAAAGCCAGAGGCGAAATTGGAACAGTAACCCCAGAGGAGTCATGGCTGGTCGTCTATATTATTGATACTGTGACTGGTCGCATATTGCATCGCATGACTCATCTTGGTTGCCAGGGTCCTGTTCATGCTGTAAGTCTTTTTTAACTTCATACTCTTTCAAATAATGTTAGACAAAAGACAGGAAAAGATTCTCTTACATGCTTGTAATTTTTATAGGTATTTAGTGAGAACTGGGTTGTCTACCACTATTTCAACCTAAGAGCGCACAGATATGAGATGTCAGTCATGGAGGTCTATGATCAGTCTCGGGCGGTATGGCAGTGAGCTTGTTGATGTTCATTTGATGATCTTTTCTTCTAGTTGTCTATGTTCATTTTAGATGATATGCTTGAATACAATTCACAGGATAACAAAGATGTTTGGAAGCTTGTTCTTGGAAAGCATAATCTTACTTCACCTGTCTCTTCATATTCTCGACCAGAAGTCATAACAAAATCACAGTCTTACTTCTTCACCCCCTCTGTGAAAGCAATAGAAGTGACTTCAACTGCCAAGGGTATAACCTCCAAGCAGCTTCTTATTGGAACAATTGGCGATCAGGTTGTATATGCTTGCAAATTCTGCTTTTTTTGTCTGTTCTATGAAAGCTTCAGAACAAAACCTGTCTTCTTGTCCTGCTTACTTCCATTTTTCAAAACAAATCTGATGGATATTGTTGCATGTCTGCATGTCAACGGGAAAATTGCCTTCTGCAGGTTTTGGCGCTTGATAAACGTTATTTGGATCCTCGGCGAACAGTTAATCCCTCGCAAGCTGAGAGAGAAGAAGGAATTATTCCTCTTACTGATTCATTGCCAATCATATCTCAGGTATGGATAGTTTTTCTGTGAAACTTCCTCTTCTTCCTCCTTTTCTTCAAAGTAGAAGTTGTTATATGAATAACAATATTGAATGATCGGGGCAATCAGTTGCCATATGATACACTTGTTCTGAACAGAGCGGTGTCTTTTTAATTTGTCAACCAGTTTAAAAATTTTCTTCTTGCAATTTGTTTGTAAACTTTATATCACATTAAATGTTAAACTGATTCGGGTGAGGCAGCTAGAGTAGACTGAGAAAAAAGAAAATGGGCAGGGTAAGGGACTCATTTTGGACGTCGAATGGAATAACGAAGTTTTGTGGGCAGAAGGAACTATGTAATTAGTAATTAAATGAACTAGAATAACCTGGTTCCTAGTGTAAAATTATGTGCACTTTATATGATTGGATATGGACACATGCATTGTATGTGGTATTTGAATGTGGAGTAATGTAACTGTTTAGATAGATTAAAAAGTATTTGATAAAAGTAGAGTAACTTATAATAAGACATTATTTGATCAAATTTAAAATAATTTAATTTTGATTAAAGTAAATTTGCTAAACCAAAATAATTATTTTGGTTAAAAACCGAAGAAAGGAAGAGCGTAGGAAAGTAGAGCTTAAATTATAATAAGAAAAGAATCATTATTATAAAGTACTTTAAATTATAATGAAAAATATTTTAGTATAGAAAATCTGTAAGGGCATTATAGGCAAAGCGAATGTTTTTGACTTCCATGCTTTTATATATTGTATAGATGATAAGAAGAAATAGGACTGCTGTAAGTTTTAACTTGCTGTGGCTGTTATTCATGTATATGCCCCCCGTTAGTGGGTCTGCTGAAGCAAATATTATGCTAATAACTTGAACAACATGCTTCCCTATATTTACTTCTTCACATAATATTTGTATTTATCATGCTTGAATCCCTGTAGTCTTATGTCACACACTCCCTCAAAGTGGAAGGTCTCCGAGGTATAGTGACAGTACCTGCCAAACTGGAGTCTACGTCCCTTGTCTTTGCATATGGAGTAGACCTATTTTTTACCCAGATTGCGCCTTCAAGGACTTATGATTCACTAACTGAAGATTTCAGTTATGCTCTACTTCTTATTACAATTATTGCACTTATAGCAGCAATATTTGCTACCTGGGTACTATCTGAAAGGAAAGAACTACAAGAGAAGTGGAGGTGATCTGTTTAAGCATTCATTTTTGCCCAAGAATGTCTAATTTTGAACTTCTATGGGGCTTTCCTCTTCTTGGATAGCTGTTAGATTGGGAGATCCACATGAAAATTGTAGCTTTAAATGCAGAATTTATGTAAAATACATTGCTTGCCTTTATTTTAGGATGAACAGAGGATAATTATGTTGTAAATTGAGTAATTCAAAAATGAATCACAGACTTCTGAGGCCAATTTTATCCCGAAACTAGTATATGTTGCAGTTGGTGAAATATTTTGCCCCATCTTTCGCATGCGGCGCCTCATTTGGCGACTCCAATGGAGTTTATGGCAAATATTCTGAACCTGTTTCTGGATCATTATCCTTGTTGGATAAGATACGGATTGAATTTTTAGTTAAGTTCCTTAGTTTTTTGAAGCCGTTCTAATATTTAATACTGGTTAGGGTGTAGTCACCCTTCTTAGAAATGAGTAGTCTTTTTGGTTGAACCGTTAGTAGGGTCAAAATGAGGAGAAAATCTAACATATACGCTCAGATAACAGCAGAAGTGACAATGAGATTTACATGTTAGCAATCAGTAATTGAACTAATTGTAGTTGGACAACAGTGATGGTATTCTGCTTGGAAACTTTCCTCGTTTACAGTAAGTTTAATTGTGAACTGCACCAAATTTTATACATAATCTTCATTTTCACACATTCATTTTTGTACAAGTATGACTTCACAAAATTTAACGTTCAAATAAACCGCATTGTTTGAACTAACTGATTCACCAATTTTCACGCCCCATATGAATATTTTGTTCCAAGAAAGGTTTTAGAATGGAAAAAAGTACCTCTCACTAAATTCTCCTTACCACATCATTGCAACATTTCATGTAACATGTTTATTGATTGAATTTTACAATTTAGTATATAATTTAATATAATAAATTTTTAAATAAATATTTAATAAATTTTAATTTATAAAAATAACATAAAATATTTTAAATTAAAATATAAAACTTAACAATTTTCACATGGTTATATGTCCTAAAGTTTACTGAATACGTGATTTTAGGAGGACTAGTATAACCATATAAATGTTGTCAGTTTATTCGTTTTTATAAATTAAATTTTATTTCGAAATATTTACATTTTTAAATTTATATAATCTTATAATATTTACAATACAACAATCACGTGTCATATTTTTGTGTATTTTTTTTTTGTGGAACAGCATTTGCAAAGTGTTGCAGTCTTAATTGTAATAAAATAATGTTATTGACCAAGGAATGCATTCCGACATTTTTTTTTTTTTGGAGGAATGCTTTCCGACATTATTTTATGCACAAGAGGTGTGTAAACTGTAACTAACATTAACAAATGTGCAATTCATGTTAATATTATGTATATACAAATAATATGAATGGTTCAACTTCAAATGAGTCTAGCAAAACAGCTAGCGCGGTGCGATAAAGCGCCCTCAACGTATCAAAGCCATAACAGTAGCCCACGTCATGTCCTATTGTTTTTCATTGAAGGTAATCAGGTAAAGAACAACGTCGTACTCATAGTACTATACGCCCCTGTTGTATTACTGCACGCAACTACAGAACCACCACTTCTTTTTCTGCATCATCCTTCTTCCCTCGCACTCAAAATCTGAGAAGCCAAATCACCATGAAACCTCACCAGCCTAAGCTCAAGACCCAGCTCTTCTCGTGTGGCTTCTTTCGCCATTGCGCTCAAACCGTCCTCAGCCCCACTGGCAGCGGCAGTGGCAGTGGCACCACCCTCACCTCCCCACCCACTCTCCCTCTCACTCACACCCCGTCAAGCCCGCCACAACCATCCTCAGATCCAGCACTGCACCTCCGCTTAAAACCGGAATGTGAGTCTTCCACCTCTTCCTCTTCTTCCTCTGCAACCTCCCAGAGCTTCACCCAATGGAGGTTCTCTCCTCCCGCTCCCAGCTCCAGTCCCTCCCCCTGTACTCTTCCTCGTATTCCAACCGAAACCCAGCCACCCGCACCTTCTCTCCCTCCCAACCAGGTCAGCTGCCCCAACCTGCAAGAACTATTCCACGTCTCGGAGCTTCAAATCAGCACTGGCTCAGACTCTGACCGGATTGCTGCGCTCCACCTTCTAGAACGCTCCCTTGTCCCCAACCCACCACCTGACCAGCCCGCGTGTCCGCCGGGGCTGATGCGCGGGGTCATCTGGAATCTGAGGAGCACTGCAGGGGCAAAACCGGCAACCAAAATTCTGTTCGCGCTTTGCTTGGAGGAAGGGAACCGGCGCGTGGCGGTAGAGGCTGGTGCGGTGGGTGCTGTGATAGAGTCGGCGCCGGAGCTAGAGGGACCGCCGGCGGAAAGGGCATTGGCTGCGCTGGAGCTCATGTGTACGTTGGCGGAGGGAGCAGAGGAGGTGCGCGCCCACGCGCTCGCGGTTCCCGTGATGGTGACGATGATGGGCAAGATGGGAGCACGTGGGAAAGAGTACGCGATTGGCGTTCTGGCGGTAGTCTACAGCGTGGTAACGGAGGATCAACAAACTGCACCGCCGGAAGAGGTGGCGCGTGCGGTGGAGCTAGCACTACAAGGGGACTGCAGTGCAAGGGGGAGGAGGAAGGGGAACCAGCTGCTGAAGACACTGCAGGATTACGGCCGGGCGGAGCCAAGTGAGGAAGCAAGATAAGGTCGTCGGAGGAGTGGCATTTCCGGTGGCGGCGGAGGGTGGCGAAGCTAGACAGTAAAAATTGAAGCGTAGATAGCTTACATTACAGCAGCAGTAGTAATAATTAGTTTTGTAAAGGTAGATCTGCATTTTGTGTCATCTCTGCTCTGACAAACTTATTCTCAGCTCAGTGCTCAGCATCAACTGTGAGAATTTTATTTTTCATTAGCTGTCATGCATTGTGAACGTATAGCACAAAACCAGCCATGCTACCATGCTAAACATCGCGTACAGAGTTAAATTAAATTAGCTGTCCCATAATTTTTATGAATTGTTATTTATAAAAAATTTTAATTATTATATTAATTAAATCTTATAATTCAAACCCTATCATCTACTAATTTAACATTTTGCATAGACAAATAATTTGATATTTTATAATTAATGTTGTATAATATTTATATGCAAGTAAAATTCCCAAATTAAATGGGGTTGCAAGTGCAAAACAATGTAGTACATATCCTGAAACTGAGGATGCATGTCAGTTTCACGTGTGTGGGGTTCAGATTGCAGAGATTGCTGAAAATGTGTGTCTAATTGTCAGAATTAGATTATGACAGTGGTGCAATAAAAAGAGTGATGACTTCGTTACAACGAGTGATATTACTTTCATATATAATTTTTATAAAATTATATAAAAAATTTTAAATGGTATAAATTTTATATTATAAATTTTTACACAAGTATATAAAAATTATATATTTAACATTATATGAGAAAATCATTCTCCGTTACAAATGGTCCTGTAATTGATGGGTACATGCATCGTGTGGCGTTACCCACTTCAAGTTTCTTTGCCTTCACCTGAAAAATATCCAAAGTATTACCTTGGTCCATATGCAAATAGCATATTATTCGGATAGTTGAATTCTGCTATGCTAAAAGTCTCTGAAGCATATCAAAAAAGAAAAAAAAAAAAGAGGTTTGCCTCTCAAGAATAATAAACCTATTCATGCAGAAAACAAAGAATAATAAACCTATCGTGCTTATCTCAAAATTAAATCAATATAACTTTAAATATAAAAATATCTACAATATAATTATATGCTTATAATTATTTAAACTTTCTTGAATTTATTATGCTAAATGATCTAATAGCTATTTAAATTTGACAGATAAATCAATGAAATTTACATTATATAAAATTATTAGATAATAGAAGCTTATCAAATCTTACAACTCAATAAAATAATGTGGGAGATATTAATTGACTCAGATAATAATAATTAGCTTTTTTGACCAAGAGCTCAATTAGATAAGTTGTGGTAATACTTGTTTTGATCTTACTTGATTCTGGATAAGGGAAATGATGTAAGTAACATACTTTTTCTAAGTTACGGTAGTGAATAATTTTGCAAAAAGAGAATGTGAAAGACTATGTAAACTGTGTGTAAAATTAATATATATATATATATATGTATCATTACTTCTAAATAATATTTCAAGCTATTATGTATACCATGTTTAATCTCTTTCATAATTATAATGATAGAGAAATAAAATTTGTACGACCAAGTCACTAAAATCTCTCGTTAATTTTATTTTTGAAATATTCCCTAATTTAAGAAAACTGAGTCTTCGTTATATAGTGGTAAAAAAAAATATATATGAAAACTCCAACGGAGGTTAATTTACATTGACATTTTTCAACCAAAGTTTGTGTAAGATTTTCGACATGTTCCAAGACAAATTTATAAATGACTTTTAATACATACTGATCGATTAAAAAAAATTCTTATTTTGTTAAATATAATTTTATAAATTATTATTTTAAAATATTTAAAATATTAAATTCAATAAATTTCACAACTATGACTAGTTTTGTCACTGCCATCCCTTTAGAAGCAAGTTTCATACATTAATGTTTCATAATCCATGGGATTTACTTTTTGGTAAGAATCCGTTTGGATTTATCACTTTCTTAGTATGTGAAGAACAGTACAACTGCCAATTAAATAGAAATTTATCCTGCCAAAAAAAAAAAGTAATTAAGGAAGAAAGATCTTTTGCAGCACAAAGAAAAAGAACAAAAACTTCATTAATTACAATTCAACAAACTTTTCATTCACTCTAAATTTTTTTTGTTCCTTCAACGCTTCGCCTTTTTTCACCTGGCAGATCCATACATAACGAGTCTCTCGATTCTCTGTTACCACACACTTTTTATTTTAAAAGAAATTAAATTATTAAATTTTATAAATTATACAAACTTCTTATTTTAAAAATTTAAATTATTAAAAATTATAATAATCAAACCATAAATACAACTAACCCAACAAATCAAGCAATGAACCTTTTAATATATAACATCTTTTTCCATATAACGATGGTAACCCCCCCCCCCCCCCCCTCTCTCTCCCAAAAGGCATCTACCCTCGTTGGGCAGGGCATCCCACAGTCATCCACGCATGCAATTTTAATAAACATCTTTTTCCATATAATGATGGAACCAAAGCCCCCACCTACCCAAAGGCATCTATTTATATTCTCCTCACTGGGCAGGGTGTCCCACAATCATCCACGCATGCAACAATATGTGTACCTATTGGTTGTTTTTGGGTGTCCTTCATATCATCCTAACCTGGGGCACTAGAACTGTCTTTGCCATAACTCCTCCCTCCCCACTTCAATGCAATCAAAATGGCTGCACCCTCCACAACTCCTATGGCGTCTGGGGTGACAGAAAAGACTTTCATACCCCACGACAGAAGAGGACCTTCGCTTGGCTGTTGCCTTTGTTGCTCAGAACAACCTTAAAGCCAAGGTTGTCACCAAATTCTCTGGCACCATTCCTAAGTTGGCTTGCCCGGAAGATCAGGCTTCTGGGTCCCAAACCGTATTGATCAGCACAGAAAAGTACAATTCTGGCATCCAAATCGATGAGGCGAATCTGGTTGTCACGGCGGATGCTGGCGCGGGACTCCGCCAGTTGATTGATGAGGTTGAACAAGCTGGCCTGAGCCTGGTGTCTGCGCCGTATTGGAAGGGTGCGACTGTGGCTGGGATCATTCGCACTGGATCACATGGTAATTGGTAGCTCATGGTGGGGGAAAGGTGGGGCCGTTCATGGTCATGTTGTTGGCCTCAGTGTTGTTGGTCCAGCTTAAAAATCTGACGGGTATGCCAAGGTTTCAAGGTTGGAACCACAATATCCTCTCCTTAAAGCAGCTAAAGTATCATTGGGAATGTTGGGCGCCATCTCCAAGGTTAGTGCACCATTTAATATATCTTTTCATTGTTTGGAACTTCACGTATACATAAATCAATTTAGTTGCGTTTCATCATTTTACAATAAGTCCTAACTGAAAACCCAATATATATTGAGAGCCTTTTTAATTTGTGGCTTCTGTTGAATGTCCAATCCTTACAAATTCATCATGAATGTGCATATATGCAAATCATCATCATCATTATTATTATTATTATTATAAACATAATTTTATAAAATATTCATTTAAAAATTTAGATAATTTAATTTATATTTGAATCTCAGTGTAAGCCCTACCCTTTATGGCCACCTTTTCTTTCGTGATCATTTGGGTAATTATAAAGCAGTCGGATCTAATTTGATGAGTCTTGATGACAATCGGTAATCTTTATGACCAAAAGGAAATCAAATTTATAGGCATGGTTGATCAATATATAATTCAAAATGGGATCATATCGAATGTCGTGAACAATGTACATATAGGTAAAGTTGTCATTGGAGCCTAGATTCAAAAGAAGCATAACCTACAATTTCACGGATGATGCAAATGTTGAGGATGTGTACGTAGAACACGCAAAGAAGTATGAGTTTGCAGACATAACTTGGTATCCATCAAAACACACAGCAGTTTATAGATATGATTCCAGAGTTCCCTTAAGCGCCTCCGGTGATGGAGTCTATGACTTCCTTGGCTTTGAACCCAATTTGATTGCTGCCTCCAAAGCAGTTAGAGAAGCAGGTTAACCCAAGCACTTTCTGCATATAATTAATTACTTGAACTGTAGCTTATATATTGTGTTTAAGCCTCATTATTTTTATGACTTTATTTTTACTTAGTTTTATAATATATAATCTATACTATTAAATTTATTGTATTTCATATACTTAATTATGAGATCCAATAAATTTAAAGGCTCACCTAATAATGTAAATTTTTTGGAAGAATAAAGATGTAGAACTAATTTTTTCCAGTGAGTTTCTTAATTACTTAATTGAAGCATACAATATTTATAACAAAACCAAATGCCAGAGAAATTGCCGGAAAATGCAAGAAACGTGGATGGGAAATGCGCAATGGCAGCAACTACAGTAGGGTAAAAGAAATTGATTGCCAATGGATTGAAGAACGATAACCTACTCTTCGCTGGCTACCCTGTGGTGGGTTATCAAGGCAAAATGCAAGCCTCTGGTTCTTGTTTTTTATTTATTTATTTTTCTTGAGGTAAATTCATGTGGTTGGGATCCAAGAATCAAGGGACTACTTTTCTATAAGAGTACAGCAATCTTCTCCGCTCCCGTATTTGCGGACTTTATCCGCGATGTGAAGAATCTGAGAAACCTTAAGCCAGAAAATTTCTGTGGTTAGACATCTATAATGGGTTTCTTATTCGCTTCATTAAAGCCTCAAATGCATATCTAGGCCAATCTGAAGACTCAGTGGTAGTTGATTTTAACTATTACCGTGCTGATGATCCTTCATCTCCAAGACTAAACCAGGATGTGTGGGAAGAAGTGGAGCAATTGGCATTCTGCAAATATAGGGCTAAGCCACACTGGGACAAGAACAGGAACTCAGCATTCTTGAATGTGTAGCATAAGTATCCCAAGTTTATTGAGTTTATTGCTGCCAAAAACTAGCTGGATCCTCAAACTGTTTTCTCCAGTAAATGGTCAGAAGTGATACTGTATGGTAAGGAAGCAGAAAAAGTTGATGGGTGTGCCTTAGAGGGACTATGCATATGTACTGAAGACAGACACTGTAGCCCACAAAATGGGTATTACTGCAGACGAAGCCTTGTCTTTAAGGAAGCCAGAGTTTGTAGGTCGTATTAGCATGATGCTTTTAATCTTTTATAGTGGAAAATTATAGATGTACCTACCGGTAAGCTCCACTACAACGAGGAAGAAAAGATTAGAAGTGAGAGAAAAAAGGAGAAAATATAAGAATATAGATAGACTGTGCTAAAATTTTATTTATATCTCTATTGTTGTTCTTTATAGTCCAGACCTTCCTTTTTTGCTTCTTGTACTTAGATTACATAATTCCCCTTTCCCTTTCCCAAACAATGGTCTGAGAAGAAATCCGGATCATCAATTCCTGCCAATGTTTGCTAGTGCGTCCACTAGTTTACGTTTTTTCTGTTTGGGAATAATTTATGGTTTCTCTTTAATCTTTCCTGTATTAGAATCTTAGTATTCTATTGCTGATGTTTGAATCATTATTAAAGTGACTCTCATAAAAAAGCATATATATATATATATATATGTATATATTCTCCCTTTTGCATTGCTTTAGCGACAGAAACTTACCTGATATGCATGCTATCCTTGCAAGAATATCATCAACATCACGCATAGCTTAAGGCGTGGAAGTTTGTATCAAGGCAAACAATTCTGGATTTTTCTATCCACCTTTAAAAAAATTTTACTCTTCTTTGTTTTTTTAAAGAAATACTACGGGCATATGATAATTATATATTACTTTTATACATTAATTACTTATGCATTTGTTAGTGTATAACTACTTAGTAAAATCAGATCAACACAAAATGTTAAAAAAAAAAAATGTTCGCACCAAGAGAAGCTATTTAAAGCTTACAAAATAAAAAAGTGAGTTATTAAATTTGTAAGTCCTATAATTTAAAATGTGAAATATAATAAATTATATGATTTAAATTTTTTAAATGAGATTTTTGTGAAATTTAATTTATAAAAATTAAAAGATTGAAATGTTAAAAGTATTCATATTGACCTCATATTGTGTCCGAAAAAATGATGCTGTCAATTGTATTTGCATCTTTGCTGGATGCTATACTCTTTAAGTGTGACAGTAACAAGAAGAATAATTTTCAACACTAATTACGCTTAACAAGCCGTTGGTTTATTCGTTAGATATTTGCCAACCATTGCTACCCGTCGCCCCAATGAATGGAAAAGAAAAAGACATGATAAAAAACAGAGAACCAAAAACAGCCATACAACATATATATTAAAACCTACCGAATGGCCAGAACCAGAGACCAGAATCTCCAAGATCCCGTCCATGTTTGTGTGTGCTGTCCTCACACCACAATCCCCACCTTTGTTATGTTACATTCATTCATTATCATTTGGTGTGGTGGCACTTTCTTAACAGATTCTGAATTAATAATTCTGTTAATATCATTATAATAATATGAGAATTGAATTTGAAAAAAATAAAATCAAATTTAATTATTTAAATGAATCTTAAGTGGTGAATAAATAATTTACATGTAGACTCTTGTGAGTTGTTGTATCATCATTAATTATGAAGAAAAACTATTTTTTATAATCTAATTCTTACATTAAGTGTGAGCTTCTCTACTAATTAGATTTCATAATTTAATTAAATTTAATAAATTAAATATTATAAATTTTATTAAATAAAAATTATATAAAAATAAAGATATTAAATTATCAATGCATTAAATTCTTGTGTTTGGTGTACAGCATTTAAGATATTACTATTATTTAAGATATTTGTATTTGTGGAGAGGAAAGAGATGGTAGCTTGTGTGGACAGTATAATTGGACTCTTTTTTGGGGAGTACAAATAGACCCATTTTGCTGTATGATGGGGCTAATCATGACATATAAAGTTCTTCATAAAGGTTTTTATCTAACTTGCACAATTTACTCCACAATTAATTACTTTACCTATAGGCTATAGCTAGTTTCTTTATGATGCAAAAGGAGGGAGTCACCTAGTTAACCTAATGAATTATGCTAGCCCACCAAAGATGCATCTAATATCTGTAGTAATTTTACAGGAGCAATGTTTGTTAGACATCATTTGAAGATAGTTATATTCAGATTTAAACAGTGGCATAAATTTTTATTGGTGCGGGCACACATATTCATATACATACATATATATATTATAATTTATATATAAGATTAATTATACATAAATTAAAATTAATTTGACAATACGTGGAAATCCATACAATGTACCACTGTCATTACTCACTTTGCATATTAACAGGCCATTTAATTTTTAAATGACATTAGAAATCTAAACTCATTTCATGCATGTACTTAACAATTTTTCTGTTTTTGTAAATTTTAATGGAAAATTTTGTGTTGTTAAATTTATTAAGTTTTCTAATTTGTAAAACTTAATAGAATCAATGGTTCACAATATGTTTGTAAGTATTTTTTTTTCCTTTTATATAGGAACAACGTTTTTTGTGTTATTTTTATATTTATGTAGTGTTGTTATTTTAAATTTTATTAAATTTCATAAATTAAATTATAAACTTAATAAATTTAATAACTCTTCTAAAAAATTATAACATTTTTAATATTTTCATTAAAATGAGGAAACTTTTCCTACTCCAAATCACTATTTTCTCATTCATTTAAAAAAAATTAAAGGTATTATAGTCGCAAAAACCAAACACACCTGGTTGAGTTTCTTAGCAGAGATATAAGATATAAATATTAATTATGTTATTTTTATAAAATAAATTTATTAAATTTTAATCATTAAATTTATTAATAATTTTTTTTTATGTGAGACAAAACTTTCTACCTCAAAACTTTTTATCCAGTTTTACTCTTTCATTTTATTATATAATTAAATATATTGATGTTAATGAACTTGGGTGCCGTTGCGAAGTTTTTTTTTTTTTTACACCAATTTTTTTTGGGTGAAGTAAAGGGGGACAAATGCCCACGACAGAAAAACAAACTTGACTATTATCTCACGGGGTAAGGTCACTCCCCTCCAATCACCTATCACCAGGTTCTGCATGTCTGGAGGAGGTTCGAAAATGACACGTAGGGGTCCCTGGGGAGCCTATATTTCTGCTGTTGCTAAATGATCTGCACGCCGGTTTTACTTTCTGTTGATATGCCAGAATTTCACTTCTTCCATATACTTCACTACCTCCTTTGTAGCACTAAGAACTGGAGAGAGTTTATTTTGATTATTCTCCGACGCTGAAATTCAGGCCTTGGAGTCCGTTTCAACTATTATTATATTTTTCTGCACCCCAATTGAGGCGCCAGATTGATCCCCATCTACATTTCCCATCCTCCAGCTTCAAACACAGTAGCTGTCCCACAAGCTCCATAGAAACCAGCTACCCAAGTGCCCCACTCATCCCTAATCAGACCACCGCAGCCACTCGTTCCAGTTTGCTGTTTTGCTCCATCTATGTTCACCGTCCAACCTAGTTGGGGAGTTTTCAGTGAAAAAATTAAGGCTCTGTTTGGTTTATAAAATTATTTTTTATTTTTATTTGAATTTATTTTTATTAAAAATAATTTTTTAAAAAATAAAAATATATTTAATTTGTATAAGTTAAATTCTATTTTTAAGATATAAAAATAATAAAAATATATTTAATTTAAGGTTTATGATTTAAGTTTTAAGGTTTAAAATTTAGGTTGATAGTTTGAGTTTTAGTATTTAGGATTTAAAATTTTAAAATTTGAGATTTACGGTTTTAGATTTTGAGTTTTGAAGTTTAGAGTATAGATTTTGAAAGTTTTAGATTTTGAATTTAAGATTTAAAATTTTAAAATTTAAGATTTGGGGTTAAAGATTTGATATTTAGGCTTTGAGAATTTTAAGATTTTAAGGTTTATACTTTTAGAGTTATGATTTGGGGTTTTGAATTTTAAATTTTAGATTTTAGGTTTTGAGGATTTAAGGTTTAGAATATAAGATTTTGAGATTTAAAATTTAAGGTTTAAAATTTCTGAGTTTTGAGATATGTAGTTTAGAATTTAGATATTTTAAATTTAAAATTTTGGGGTTTAAAAATTTAAAATTTAAGGTTTAAAATTTATATAATAATTTTAATCTTTTTACTGTATTTTTAATTTATATTTTTAATTTTAAAATTTTATATAGAATTATTGAAAATATTTTTTATTATTTTTAAAATTTATTTTATTTTAAAAAATAATTTTTAAAAAATATTTTTACCTTTTTATAAACAAACACAATTATTATTATTATTATTTATTTTCACTAAAAATTAAAACAGAAAACTAGTAAAACAAACGTTAACTAACTGTTCTTTTAGTTAATGTTTGATGTTAATTTCCTAGGAGAATAAATAACTAACTTATGAGAATGAAAACCCATAAAAGTGGGAAGTTGGGGCTGGATCCCGGGAAAAGGCAGACGTAAAGGGTATGCTTTCTTTTGAAGTATATTTTATAAGATAAAATGTAAATTGAAAGTTACTAAAAAAGTTAAGAAAATAAAATATTTGAATTTAAAATTAAATACAATAAGTATATTTTATACAATTTCAAGCTCAGTTTTGCTCTGTACGGTAAAATATAAAAAAATAATGTTTATAAAAGATATTATTTAAGTTACTATGTTATTATATTAGAAATTAAATCCAATAACAATGAGGTTAAAACTTTTTGAGATCAGCCCATGTATAGTTGAGAATTTCATATATGAATATTTAGAACTCATTCATAGTCTATAACAATGAAAATCCTAATCTAATTTTTTTAAAAACAAAAAAAAAATTACTATTAAAAAAAAAATTACTATTAAAATTTCTTATTTTTTGCACCCTTATGTTGGTGAAATATTTTTTGTTACAAAACCTAAGTTGTTCTTCAATACTATCCAAATTTATCCCCACACCTAATGACTTGTTTTGGTGAAATTTTGTTTAGCTTTCTTTGGCATCCGATATGGTAACAGCATGAGAGTAACCAAATGGGAAAGAGCTTAGGGTTAAAATTTGATAAACTATCACAATAGAGTTAATTTTACATAAGCGTTATTATTTTCCTCATCCATTGTTACCAAAAAAGATTAATAAAACCTGTGTGTAACATAATGAATTTTTAGCAAGATGTATTAAACTTAAGGATCTTCAAGGGTATTAACCTGTTACATGATACTATTAACAAAAGATTAGCATACTGAAAGTTTCATGGTTTGGTTCTTAGCTTTGGTATCATATCAATGTAAATATTTTATACACTAATTGTGCATTAAATATTAACTCGGTTTAAACTAGTAAAAATTAAAATACAATTTGTTATTGTTTTTATTTGCATGCAGCAGCAGCTGCCAACTGGAGTTATAAAATACAAAAGACAAAAGATAAAAAGGTCGATCTCACTGCAGAAAGGCTACTGTCAGCTAACAGATTCTGATCAATAGACTTCAATGTTTTGCATGTTCTTTTATTTTGGTTCGCTTCAAATTTCTCTGCTGTTGGCATCCCGGTAAAGCAAGTAAGCCGCGCCTGTTTTGGGGAACACTGGCATTCTCAAATTTCAAGTCTTCACCTCTGATCATAAATACATTCCCACTTTCTGGCATGGTAAAATCAGCTGGATTTCTGTTAATGCTGCATGTGATGGAGCCAGAACGATTTTTGACAGACATTAAGGTTCCACAAGTACCATGAACTTCCAGCTTATCTTGTGGTGATTCCCTTCCAATACCTGGCCAGCTAACATGCTTACTACCATTATTCTGCACAGCTGTGTTGGAGCTCTTCATCTTATCTTTCCTTCCAGACTTCGAGGAAATTTGACTGTTGAAATCAGTAGTTCTAACAAAGTTCCCATCGTGCAAAATTGATGAAGATGGAGCAACGGTTGAAGAGCCAAAAAAACAGCCATGTGAATAACCTTTGCTATAATGATCAGATGAAGGCCGTTTCAGGGAACCAAGGGCCTTACTAGATGTACCAATTTCCAGCTTAGTATTGCAATCACCAGGATAAGATGGCCTCTTAAGCATTTGAGCACTGACACCTGAACTGAACGGTGCACCTGACTGCATGCCTGCATCCATAAGACTGAGTAAATGCATGGCAGGAATTGTCTCATTAGAATACAAATCAAGAGATCCCCTTAGGTTTTGGCGAGACTTGACCCCATTGTGTTTGCAAGGAAATGGGTATTCTGTAGTCATCCTGCTGAAGGTTCCAGGATCCATATTCCTACTAAGATTTCCAAGCTCGGCAGTATTTAAATTCAAATAATTAAGATCAATATCCCTCTTCATGTTCTGCTTGTGAAGTGTGCCAGGTCGAAGTGAGCTCAGATCCATGTTACTAGTAGATTGAGAAACGACCTTTTTGGGTATATCATATCCCAGGGGCATATGATTTGGGGTCAAAGATGCCCATATACGAGAAGCTTCATCATCCTGTTGTAAAATAGTCTTGTGCAAGCTACATCCTCCCTGGGCCTGCAAAGTACCATTGAAGGATCCACGCTCTGCAGTACCCCCATTGAACTTGCAATTTTGAGCACTACCAAGCTGGCCGGAACCCGAAAGTGAAAAATGGAATCCATTTAATGGCTTCTTGAAGGACTGCGAAGCTTCAACCCCAAAAGCGGAATGAGGCTGATTCATATTCATATTCTGACGGTTACCATCAAATGGAGAAAAGTAGTGAGCTGACTTTCTTTTGCCAGGCCTCACATCCTTTCCTCTTGAGACCATGATGTTTTTCCCATGTCTTCTCTGATCTTTTTCCTTCTGACCCTCTTGTAATAATCTCAATTCCCCTGTGTCAACTGTCATCTGGGGTTTCCTACTGAGAGTGGATTTTTCCAGTAGGTGGTTTCTAATTTCTGCGTCAGGAAGACACCTCTCGTACTGATTCTTTGCCATGAGTTCTACAATTTCCATGGGTATGTCATCTACTGTCCCCTGCTCGGACACCTTGTCAGCTGTTTGATCACCATATTTTTTCATAATACCTACTTGTTCCAGAGCTTCAGCTGTTTTTCTTGTGTTTCTTGCACCAGTAATTTCCTGCAAAAAAATAAAATTATTAACCTCTCAGAAATGTGTTTACTATAAACATTTGATTGTCTTGACAAGAAAAATGAAACATTTATGAGATGGAAATATCATAGAGGTAAGGACACCATTTTCATACTTGTGGTTCAACACTATAAACTTAATAAAAATAATGAACAAAAAATCAATGGAATCATGTTATTAATAAAGAACTAAACATGCTAAGACTCACAGGAGAATGCTAATAACTAGCATGAATAAGTACTTGATAATCTCCATGATTAATTTGGTATTAGAGTTTGCTTGTTATAAAAAATCTACAAAGTATTCTATTATGTAGCTACCTAAATATACACTTTCGGATTCAAGGAGTCAAAATGGTTTCAAACGAAAAAAGTTTCCAAAAATTACAAACAAAAGTACAAACTTAACTAAGATACTAAGATTTGGTTGACGCTCCAACACCAAAAAAGGGTTCAAAGCATGGCCATTGGAATCAATTTTTTATTCAAAAAAAAAAAAGTCTCCATAACAGTTAACCATGATTCTTTTTAACAGCCACATAGTTTAAATAAAAATACTACCCATTTCTGGTCATGGAAATGATTCCCATCTTCAACTTGAGATTTTTATTTATAAAAATTACTCTAGGTGGGGTATATATCTACTTACTTGAAAACAAACCCCTTTTCCAGAAATAGCATCTCTCATGTGCTTGGAATGAATGCTTGGCACTCCAACAAAATCAGTGTCTCTGTCTCTTTGTAAAAGCTGATGTTCTTTTGAGGGGCCTTCTAGCAAGGGCAGTGAGAAAGGTGACCGACTTTCAGTTTGGTGGATACAATTTTTGTTGTAAACCTGTAATGCCAAAATACTATTCAGAGAAAGATGCGGTCCATTTTCATTTCTCGCACCTTGTGCTGGTGGGATTGAAACCGAAGCAGGCATATTTGACTTGATTTTTGGTCCTGTATATGCATATGAATCTTCTACAAGCATATTATTTTTCTGACAGAATAAAGAAGGCAACTCTCTGTCAACTTGCAGCATCTTCCCTTTACCTTTGGACAAAATGGAATCGTTTTCTGTTCTTAAAGCATGCAAAGGAAAATTATCCATCCCTTTCCCTGTGACTGCACAAGGAACTAATTTTGTGGAAAGAGTGTTAGATGCATACACCTCGTTTACACCATCCATATTGTCCTGATTTTCATTTTGCTGTTCCTGGTATGGGTCAGAAATCCAGTAATTGTCAAGAACTTGAACCTTTTTGTTCTTTTTCTTACCCATTTTATGGCTTCTTTCATTTCCAGGTTTACTCCAGTAACTCTTCATTGCATCTTGTAAACCTATTCCTGCAAGCACATCTTTAGATCCAGTATCCAGAGCAGTGTCAATTGCTTCTGCATTCCCGCCCAAATTTTGAACATCATTTTCAAACCTCTGAGAGCACATGTCTGCAGGTATGCTCTCTTCATCCAAGACAGACTTCCTTTTCCTTATACTTTGACTTTTATTTTTCAAATCTCCCTGAACATCCACCTTACCCTGAGAAATTGATGGCAACTGTAAAGCTGCAGATGCACTGGAAGTACCACCGGATGGGGATTCTTGTTTTGTAATATGTTCAGTCTTTGTCTCAACATTTTCGTTTAATAAGTCACACAACAGGCGCACTTTTCGAGGTTTCCTACGAGGCAAACCAGGTGACCTTTCTAGATGATTATCCTGAAAATCATTTTCCACCAATATATCCGTACTTCCAGGTTCAGCATTACAACAAGCAACAGACTCTGGAGGAGAATGTCCAGTTCTTTGATCAGCTATATTGTCTGCCTCAGTGCCTTCCCCCAAAACTGTACATTCTTTACTTAACTCTCTGTGGCATTGATTATCTGCAGATACAGGTGTTCCTCCAGTACAATTCTCAGCAGAACTCTTTGCCATGCATTTGGGATTAGCGGCGCCAAGTTCAACCATAGCAACTTCCTTACCTTCACAGTCTGTCACAAAACATATTTTAATTACGAGCATAGCAATCTTTGAAATCAGAAGTATACTACTATAATATATAAAAAACAAAGTTATCAGTAGAATATATAAGGAAAACATGCACTGCTGTTTGAGTACAGCTATTCACTTGAACTTACCCCTATCATTTGCAGGTACTTCCTGTCTGAGGCCTGGATGAACTTCTGGTGATGGAACACTAGTTGTTTGATTATTGAGATTGTTCCCCAAGCCAGTCTGAAGGTCTGGAGAAAACATATATAGCAAGTCAAAATCACCTATTTTAAAATAGTGACCAAGACACTTTTATGGAACTGAGCTTCAAGTTACCAATTATCCTGCTGTGGGCAATTTCAACTTTCGTCTCTTGCTCATCATTAATTGGTAATTGGTCACTTCCACAGCTAAGATCAATAGAATTATTAAGATCGAGTTCTCTTCCCTCAATAGTGATCACAGGCGTCAGAGCTTGCTGATTATCAGACCTGAGAGCTGTTATTATGCAGTTGCTATCAGATCGGCATCCAGAACTGCAACAATTAAAGCCTGATTGGTCATCATCTTTATCAGTGCCATCAGCAGCAGTTTTCCTCTGACAGTTTTGACAACACCACCATCTGAATTTCGGTACATCTAATGGTGGAAGCACTGATGGTTGCTCCTCAGATGCACTGTGGTTGTCTTGTAATGGAAATGGCCAACATATTTTCCAGTCCTTTTTTCGAATTTCAGACACATATCCACTACATTAACAATGATTTAGACAGGTGCTAGTTTTGAAAGAGAAAAGATAATTTGTTCCACAAAAGAAAAAACTAAACTCGAGAATTTTTTTAAGCAAAACAATATGAACAGTATTATGCACAATATATCGCCAATTAACAAATATCGAACCTTGAACATTATTATCTAATATATCTAGAACATCTTATAATTAGCCATCACATTGACATCCATTTCTCTTTTTATGGTAGCCATTACTGCCACTTTGACCACTTCCCAAAACATTGCACTATACAACATAATTTTCAATCTAATTAAAACAATATAAATCAACAGTAAACATCTATATAAGTGTGCAAGATATAAACAAAGTAAAGGCAGACATAATTTAATCAACTCATCAACATGCTCCTCCCACCTCCCTAACAAAGAGGAAAAGGAAAAGAAAAAAAAAAAAGAAAGAAAGATTGATAAACGAAGGGACAGTAAAGCTATGTAAGTACGTGGATAAGAAACTATAAACATATCTGACAAAATAAGCAGGTATAAGTAGCAGCAAGCAAGGCTTACCGTATTGAAAAATGATCACATTTTCCTGCATCATTACTCTTCTCAATGGAATTGGCCAGATCTATAGAGATTGAGTCAATCTTGATGTATGACCCCATGAACTTGTTGACAGTATTATAAGAATCACCCTTACAATTATTCAGCACGACTGTATTGATTATGTGTGTGTGTGATCCTTCTGCACATTAACAGCAACCAGAGCTACAAGCACAAATAAAGACTTCACTATTTACACAAAACGCATATGAAAATTTTATATGTAAACAAAGGATATAAGAATTGAGTCAAGCTATCATAAATTAATCAAATAACAACCCAGTGGGTTGGAAGGTCTGTAAACACAAGCAAAAGAAAAAGAAAACCTAAAAATACACGAGAATATCTAAAGAAAGCTTTACTAGCGATCTGCTAGGGTTTACGCACAGCTGATAAGAAATCAATAGGGAACTCATGCTCATCATGGCCACAATTTCTGCTCAAGTAAGATAAGAACAATGAATTCTTCATATACAGTAATTTAGTGCATAAAATGACAATCTCACAAATTATGAAAGTACACAAACCCTAGCTTTCCGTTCACAAAAATTGCTGAAAAAGAAGCTCCACGATAGCATTTTCATGTTTAAATTACAATACTGGAAATCAAGCAGCCAACCCACCCATTTACGTTATCTATAGTAGAAGAGATGTACTAAGATCCAGTGTATACTAGGGTTTTTCAAAATCCAATGTGTAGCTAGGATTTTTACAGTTCAAATTATCTCAGCATAAAAATTAAATGTCCAAAAACGCACCTCATAAACACTACTAATAAGTTGAACCCATATCATAAGACGATGCACATCAATCCAGACAAGAGAAATCTTAGGGTTCAGTGGCTAAAAAATTCAACTCCTATCAACACTCAAACTGAATTCAAATCACAAGGAAAACAAACCCAGACAGCACAAGGAAAATGCCAAAAAAAGTGTGAAACGGCAGCAACAAAGCAAAACGCAGATAAAGAAAAGCAAAGCAAAGCAAAAGCTGAACTGGACATACCATAAACAGTACATTCACCTCCATATCTCAAACAAAAAATAGCTCAAAAACATCGAAAACTGGTCCCGATCAACACGGAATCAATCACCATCCCCGATAACACGAACAAAAAACGAAAAAAAATCTGGAAGAAGAAGGCCTACCTTAACTCTCTTGAGGACCAGCGCAGACGATCTCTCCCAGCTAGGGACCAATTCTCAACGGCTCTTAGAAGAAAAGGTACCGAAGGATTAAACATTGAAAGGATAAGACATGGAGCTCGGCTGAAAGATCAGATTTTTAACTCGCTGACCAGAATTTGAGTGCGAAAGACACAGAAACCCTAGAGAGAGAGGTTTTCGATACTTTCGGAGGGGTGAGAGGAGTGAGCGAGAGAGAAAAGGATGAGGAAAGAGAAAATTTTTATCTTGTCCTTCGACGATGGTTGCGTTTGTTGTATTAAAAAAAAAAAAAGAAACATATCATGTCAGAGTTATATGTGATCCATACACATAGAGATTGTAACTCTAGAGAGAGAACGAGGAGAGAGAAAACGGTGTCGAATTAAGGGACGCCAAGTGGAAACAATGTGCGGTTCCTATCACTGACCATTTATAATTGCGGTTAGACAGCAAGGAAACCCTAGAAGAAAGGTAAATTTTTGTAAGGAAAAAAAATATACAAACGGGTATAGTCCTCACGCATTGTTTGCACGCTCCTGCTTTTGTGTTTGATTTAATTATTTGTTTCTGTCGTGTCAAGGAAGGTAAAAAGTGCTAACATGCTCTTTGCACATACCACGGCTGTCATTGGTGCGTGTCTTACACGATCTGGGTCGGAGAGTGGTTGTAGGTAAATCGCTAATTGAAACCCTAGGTCTCTTTTGAAAGGTAAAAACGGAGGGGAAAGCGGAGCGTAACCCTAACACATTCCAACATTCCACATCTTCTATCTGAAGCCATTGGAGGTGAACGACGAAAACGTTGGCTTTGGATGAAAACAACGGCATTTTTCAGTATCAGTTTCAAAAGTGAAAATATTTGCATTTTTTGTGTGTATTAAAAGGGTGAGCAATTTATAATTTGTGTTAGATACATTGTGTCTGTCCAAATTATAAATGCATACAATATACAATTAAATTTTACATTTAAATATAATTATAAATATATTGAATATTGCATCTTACATATTATCTTGCTAGAAAGCAACAAATAAACTTGAAAGTTGTAGTGACAATAACATTTTTATTTAAGGTGATTAGCTGTAACTATTCTTTTAAAGAAACAACGTTTTAGATAATTTTGCATTTTCTATGCAATTTGACTTTTTTCTAAGATAGCAGATTCGAACTTAAATATATTTTATTAAGAGAATCGGTAGGTTACCCCTATTTTATTACCATACCTTGTATTCATATTTTCTAATAAAAATAGATAATGCAGTGGACTACATTAATATAACTAAATATAATGAGAAATAATTGAAAAGAAGTATACATAACAAGACCCTATACTTAATATTACATCTCTACATTATTTAAAGTATTCAATTTGTTCCTTTGGATTTTAAAACTTTAATGATTTATAGAGTGAGAAGGTTTTTATTTTTAGTCCTTAGATCTCCATACTATATATCAAGCTCAAAAGAAATAGTGATTGGCCTATAGTTCCAATAATGCAATAAATTGACCAGGTTTGGGTTGTTTCCAATGGATTATTCTCTCATGAATATGTATTTGGGCCTTTCTTCTTCTCAAACTTTTTATAAAAGTTGCACAAATTAATTAATTTTCAAATATATTGCTCCACTAAGCATAAGAAGAGAAAATCCCTATTCTTTTTGGTCCGGTTTGGTTTTGATTCTTGAATTGACATGCTAGATGAGTTTATTAATGGAAGTTCATGAATCTTCGACTAAAAGGAGCATTTAATTTCCAGATTCGGAAAATGTCATATATATATATATATATATATATATATATATATATATATATATATATATATATATATACATGTCGCTTTTCTTTTAGTGTTTGTTTAGAGAAAAGAATATTTGCTAATCAAGGAATAGAATCAAGTCTTGATGGCCATAAGTAAAGCACCTTTTTATGTGTTAGTAAGATGGACAGGTATATGTACCCAAAAAAATGTATAAAATTAACGAAGTATGTAACATTTTACTGCCTCCAAACGTTTCTTTACAACGAGCATCGTTTTGCTTCGAAAGGGAGACAAAGGATAAATCAATGTCAATTTCCAGATCAAGCTTCTATCTGTGTGACATTGACACTTGTATACGTATAGTTATTGTCATGCATAATATTACCTAGCTAGTCGCACCAAAACATGTACCCATATAGGGATGACCTCTATAATTTCCTCTGCGCAATAATGGCCCCATAAATACAACCCCTCAATTAAAAATTAGTAATTTTTTTAGTAATAAAAGGAATGATAAATAATTTAATATACACACAAAATTTTATTACAATGTAAAATTTTAAAGGAAGAACTGCAAATCAAATACTTTTTGTAGAAATATTTAAAGATTAACCCATCTGAATTTCAGGGACAGCCGGGTACTTGATTTTCAAGTACAGGAGAAAGTGTACCTCACCGTACGTGAGCTTAGGTATTTGGCTGTTCTGACCTTCAATTACTGATAGGGTATTATCTACCTTCCCCATTTACTTAATGAGGGATTGGAGCGATCAAGTTGTGTGTTGAATATATTGGTAAGTGAGAAATGACACATACCATAAGCAGTGGATGGTAGGGATAGCCTGCTTGCCCTTGCTATTTTGGGAGAGGGCCCTTTGTGTCATCATGCATATTACCGACCCAAAAGACCCAACAAAGAAATAATGCTTCGCAGGAGAGTGTATCATGACAGATTTAGATAAGGCAACTTTTTTTTTTTTTTTTTTTAACTTTCATGATTTTTTTATTTCTTTATATATTTAAATTCATGAATCTTATTTTTTTATTAATTTTTTTTCTTACTTCTGTTTCTGTTTCTTTCTTACTGCATATATACTAACTTTTAAACTGAAAGAAACTTTATCCAAATCCTTTCATGACCCATGTGGTCATTTGCAACCAATGAAAAAAGGCTGTACAAAATTCCCGGCTGGCTTGTCCAAACCAAACCCTCCCCCCACCCCATGTACCGTCACCCCAAATAAAATGACCCATAACACATATGTTTCATTCTCTTTTTGATAATATATATATATATATATATATATAAGTCAAACTCACATTTAGTTATGCGACACGTACCTATGTACTGCTAACCAATCCATACATTACATGTTATGAAAGCCAAATCATACACTTTACCTGTAAACATGTTTACTGATCATACAATTATCGAAAATTAATCTTTAACGACATGGATTGCTAGAGTAATTAAGGGCTTAATGGGATTCGTTATTAAACAATGTCTCTGTATATGGATCGAGGGCGCTTTGAAGATTTTCCCGGAATTATTATATACCTATTCTGTGTGCACTAAATAAGGAGATGTCTGATAGGATGGCAACTTTGTATCCTTTCTCGTTGCTTGAATACAGATTCATAAGTAAAACTCTTTTTACTGCAGAAACGAGAATCAGTTTATCAGAGGTCATCAGTCATTCATTGTCAATTACTAAAATCTTATCGCTGGACAAATGGGTATATCACAGAATCCATTCCCAGAACCTTCAGCGTTGTCAACATAGCACGATATCTATCTATCGTCGTCTTCGTTAATGATGTATACAGATGCAGTTTCTGTTCATTAAAGCCTTTAATATTCCAAATTCTCGATTAGCCCTTACATTCAAAGATCCTATACCTATCAATTTATCCCATACTTGATGATCACACTACACAGACTTAAATCGGAATACTTCAGCTCAGTAAACCATATATAACCTAAGCTAAATTAGACAACTGGAATTTTCGAATGTAAACATTTTAGTTTTGTTAGTACTTTCTTATTAAATTATCACGAACTCAAAGCAAATTTATTAAACTTACTAAGCTGACATTTCATTTTATAAAATTTAATAATTCAGATTTTAAATTTAATAAAATTTTGTGTCTAACAAACTGCAAAAGAGATGTCTAAAATGGAAGAGAAGATAATTAAATTAAAACTAATAAGTGGGGTGATTGGTTTAATTTGAAGAATCCATAATTGGGCAGTTCACTGATTATATGTATGGTTAAAACCTAAGCTACCTGATCTGTATATGTAGAAAATTCTGAGCAGTTCTTCCTGTCTACCGTGTGCCTACCAGTCAATTCCCGGCGTTATTGTTGCTATATCACTGCGTAAGAAATTTATGAAATTTGGCATTTATTTCTGTAAATTATGAACTCCATTTAATTTTGTGCATAATTGATGGATGGATGTAGCTGAGATAATTATTGGGATTCGTAGGTTATGAGGCTAGCTTTTAGTTTCCCTGTTTGGCTCAAGAAAAGGAAGAAGAAGCCAAGTACCCATAAAAACCATTCACATACCGCATTCAATCTGCTTTATTTCAACTTTCCATTACCTGTCGCGTCGTTTTCATGTCTCTGATATTTCGGAAACCTAGCATCATATGATTTGCCAGTTTGGACCTGGAATTGAAGGGACATATGCTTGGAAATATGTACTCGTAATCGGACACTTGGTTTTTTTTTTCTGCAATATCGCTATAATAGGTAGCTTGTGGCCATTCTGCGGGAAAATTTTAGATTAAAATATTAAATTTATTAAATTTTATATATTAAATTATAAAATTCAAAACTTTAATGAACAAATCTCAGACGGTTCGTAAGGTTCGGACGTTTTCCCAATAATTTTACTACTCACAAGTTCAAGATGGATGCCTCTGATTAATTGACTGGCCGTACCTACCGACGCCATTAATTGTCACTTTGGTCTCTTTTTTAAGTTCAACTTGTCCTTAATCTTGACCAGAAAGTGATTTTGTTTGAGTATTTTTGGTTAGGGAGAGGGTGAGCAGTAAATGGGTAAAAACTGCATATTAAGGAGGGACGGAAAAAAAACTAGTCTAGCTTCAAAAATGGTGACAGCCAAACCACCAAAGCTGTGTGTGTTCCTGGTCGGCAGGGCTGGAAAGGACAGCATTTTATATTATATATATACACCTGCAAAAGCCCACATGTTTGCCGACTTAATGCGCAATTTTAGGCTTTGCAAAGTTTGTTGCCCAATGGCAAATTAAACTGGTGTTTATGTGTTAAATTTTATAGAATTTAATCCATAAATGAACAAAGTAAAAACTACCATTAATAATATAAAAGCAATTACAAATAATATATAAGAATGATAAAGTCTTATTTGTTGAAAAAGATGATCAATAATTAAATTTAAATATAAATTAATTTTATATTTAATAATGATATTAACATATTATATAAAAAATTTTAAAAAATGATCTTTATTAAAATTATGAGTATATCAGACATTGTTGACTCTGCATTATTATTGATGTAAAAATATTATATTTTATGTATTAATTGTGTATATTAAATATGTGTAATCAAAAATGCTTCTAAGAAATGCTTTCTTTCCTTATTGAATTTAATTTCTGTTCTGGCCGAATTAGCAAAGCTGAGGAGAATGTGTGGTGTGTAAAACAATCATTATAAATATACGGGTAATAATTAGCAGAAATATTAGCTGACATAGTTTAATTAATAGACAGCAATGATGGTAATGACCACTGAGAAATAGACAGATCAAACATGGCAGGATCTTTCTGTCTGTAGCCCTTAATTTTAGAGAGATGGAATGGCTAATATAGCTGCTTTAAGTACTGAGAAATTGCTACCTGTTACCAGTAAATCAATTCTATGTCTACATCAAAGTTGTTTAAGTTTTTATATTTTAAAATATAATTAAAGTATCAATATTTTGATTAGATATCTTAATTTATATTACTAATTATTTTATGTTTAAATATCTTCTAAATATTTAAATGATATAGATCGAATTACCTTATCAAGTTATTGATACTCTAATTACGTTTTAATGTACCGTAATTATATATGGCTGTTGTTTGTTACCTGGCTAAATTGATTATATAGATTGAGTCTACAGTAATTTGTTCTTTTGTATTTTTTATTTAATGAATAATTCATCTTATATGACATATTTAGCAGTGAAGAGTTTGGATATATATATATATATATATATAGTTTGTAAAACTTACAAATTCAATCAATTCTAGACTCTAAAGGCATATAACTAGAAAAAAAAATGATTAATATTACAAAAGTGAATGATCTAAGAAAATTAAACTCTTCTAGTAATTGCGTTTAGCCTTTCACAAATGACCAATTATTTTTATTTTTTTAATCTTGAAAGCTACCTTTTATTATAATTAAAAAAATAATTAAATATGTCACTGAAATGTCATATTATTTTTTTTAAAATTATTTTTAATTATTATCAACACGAAACTATAATTCTTATTCTAAACACAAAAATTATGTAAGTAAACTTCCCTCAACTTTTAATTTGAAGCTAACTTATTATTATGCCATCTATTTGATGGTGCGACTACTAATTGTTATATTTAGTGAAATCTCAGATATACACCATTGGCATTGATTGGTTTCCGAGCCGAAGCAAAAGCTGTAATTACCACTTCATAATTTCTTTGTTTTAGTTTAACAGTTAATTGAGTTTTCCAACTTATGGCGAAAGAAAAAAGCACTATTCCTAGAAAAAACACACCACAAAATCGTACCAGCTACCAAAAAAAATAAACTACGCTATTTAATTAGCCTTTTTATCTCAATCTTAGAATGCTATTAGTTATGTAAAAACAATTAACAGAATAATTAATGAGTTTTGAAGATTTTCTTTTTTAGAAATCTATGATAAGTTATTCTTTTGCAAACTATATTTCACAACTTTTGTCAAGATCTGAAAAGAATAATAATACCTTTATAATTTGTATATAACTTTACCGCAAAGAAATCTAATTTTTATATATCTATTCATATTTTCCCACTTTATGAAATTCGTTATTTTCTTATTTTAATAATATTATATAAATTTGAAATAGATTATTTTTAATCCCAATAATGAATTTTAATGTTGTAATTACTTTGTTTTCGATAATCGGGTGCTGCAATGTTTTACTTAATTACTAACGCTAACGCATTTTTACAGTTCCAAATTGACCACATTAATTCCGCGCGTGTAGGTAACTTGATGATGGAAGGATTTAACCGACAAAATGTGAAGGGCAATTGCAAAACACGTTTCTCGAATAATTGCGAAGTTAATTGCCGCGGTCAAAAACTATAAAATATACCATCATGAACTGAGTCTGAAATATATGTAATTCTGCTGGCCATTTTTGGTCCGTTCGTACGCAAACATTGGTCCTTAAAAATGCGATCCCTTATCCACTCAATGACCGAACTATATTGTTTTTTCCATGTCATAATTATTGAGATAATAATGTTGCTAGCACTGAGAGATTTAATAAAAAAAATATAAAATGTATGTTTTACTTAATAAATTTAATAATTTGTATTTTTAAAATAATTTTAATTTATAAAAATGAGAGAACTATTAAAAAAATATATTTTTTCCTAACAAAAAAAAAACTAATGCACTAACATATATATATGCATATATTAAGAAAGACTAGTATTTATTGTTATGATAAATATTGATATATGTCATTATCATAAAAATTTATATGTATATTTAAAATTCAATCAATAAATGCTTAAAATATATTAAAACTCAAAATGAAATATGAGTAAAATTTGTTGATATTAAATCCTTTAAAATAAATAAAAACAACAAGGAAAAGTATTCAAATTTGAATAATGATAATTAAATTAATAAAATTATAATGGTTCTCATTAAATGATTCATAATAATAAAGAAACCAAAAAAATTATCATTTTATAAGCTAAAATTGTTAGACTAAAGTTGATAATAAAAAAAAATCACTTATTTAATGCTAAAATTAAAAATACTAGTATTATTATTTGTAAAACAGAATCACTAGTTGATTGCAAAAATCTTGTAAGATGATGATAACATATTTATTTATTTATAATTTGTTTGACTTTAGCAATACATACATATATATATATATATATATATGTGAAGGAATGGTACTTTTAGTTTCTAAACTTGTTTAAAAGATTAATTTAGTCCTTTTATAATTGTGATTGAGATAATTTAATTTTTTTATAAATATAATTAATTTAATTTTTTTATAAATATAATTAAAATAATTTAATCTCTTTATATATGTAATTGAAATAATTTAATCTCTCATTTATTAAGTTTTTTTTATCATAATATGATTAGTTAACGATGATTTAGATTTCATTTTTGTTATAAAAATTTTAACACTCATAATTTGGTATGAAGTTATTTACTTTTTTATTAAGTCTTAAACCTTAGTTTTATGTTTCTGTATAACTCTTTTCACTGATAAAAAATTTAAATAACAATCACATCACATTATAATAGAAAAAATTAAGTTTAAGCCACTATTAATGAATCATATCATATCCAAAAAAAAAATTTAATGAATAAAAGATTAAATTATCTTAATTATAATTATAAAAAGACTAAATTTATTTTACTTAAAAGTTAAAAAATTAAATTATTTTTTTAAAAAAATTAAACAATTAAAAGTGCTCATTCTTGGGCGCGTGTATATATATATTACAATGTAAGTTGATTTGTTTTAGAATTTGAAAATGGATACGTAGAATTTTGGTAGACAACAAATTTTGTATGATGCTTACAATTAACATTCTTAGAGCCTAGAGGTACTCTTTTTTTTTTTAAAAAATAATTTTAATGCTTTTCGAACAAATAGTAGAACTCTGTCGAATGTTCTATTTAGTTTATGAGGCGTTATTATTAAGTATGGTGCAGCGTTTGATTCAATTTTGTTTTAAAGTTTTTGTTATCCATGTAAGAATGGGACACTGACTAGTTAAAAATTAATTCAAATACTTCTCAAGAATATTATTTAATAATAATTTACTTAATTAATTATTTCAATTTTGTGGGCTCATTTCCTTTTTTTTTTAAATATTTTTAACCTTATCTAAAAGTTGTGGTCACTGTCAAAAATATCTTAAAATCAATTATGTGATACAATATATATGTATCTTTTTACCAAACAGAAAGGTTAAAATTTTGACAAAAATCACCAATATTTCACAGCATTTTTTTTTGGGACACATACTTAACATCTAAGATGGGAATCGAAAACAAAGAGACTAAAATAAGTAGCATCGCGTTTAGCTTTCTTTTTTTTTTTTTTTTCCTTTGATTTTTGAAAGTGTAATTAATTATTAATTTTACTTTTGGCAATTAATTTCATTTTATTTTCAACACAAAAAATGCCCATAAACATATTTTTATCAAACTTATAATTCTAGAATTATAAACTTAGTGTGACGGATATTCATAATATAATATAATATAATTTGATTTAAGGTCAATCTCAAGGCATATTATAAAGTCACAATTAATGTATGAATATTAGAAAACGAGACGTTCGCAAGGACGGCACACCAACTGGCTTTCCTTCTTAAAAAAAAATATATTTTTTCATATTTTTAAATAAATTTTCATTATATATGCACTCTCTCACTTTAATTCTCCCGTCATTTTTATCACTTTATTCTATTTTTCTCTTTTCAAATGCCTTTTGACAACTTTTTTTTTTTGGGCTCAAACCACCGATTATAGGTGCTTTTGGATCTTGCTGTGACCGAGATTAATACAAATTAATTTAATTCATTCAAATAAACAATGTCCAATGATAATCTTAAAAATATAATAACATTATAATAAGAATTTATGGATAAGATAAGATGGGAGTGTTGTAAGACTCTTTCTCCCGCCGTAAATATGAAAGTGCTTAAAATACAAGTCATGAGACGAGATGAGTTGAGTTGAATTGTACCTAACTCAAGCTTAGCTTTATTACATTTTCCTTAATTTATATTTTAATGTAAGCCAAAATTGTTACTTAAGATTTGTTTTGTGTAACGTGCATTCAAGCCAAATTATTACTCAATAATTATTATAATTTTTTTATTTTTTAATATATTTCTTATTTTTTAAGTAAAAAATTAATCTATTTAAAAGTGAAAGATATTTAATAATAAATTTCTTTTAATATGTTATCAATTTTTATAGTTTTTATTATTTCAATACGTTATTGATTATTATTATCATATATGATATATTAAATCATGTTATCAATAATTATTATTAAGATGATAAAATATAAAATTTCAAAAAAAGCAATCATAAAATATGCTGTTGTTATAAGCTCATATAAAATGTGATAGTATACATTTTGGCCACTAAGATGACAAAACGTATTGTAAGTGGATAAACACCTATATAGCCTAATTCAAAGTCGATCTTAGACGTACACGTGTACGATTAGTGAAATCTTGTTGTCTGCTTCAGAATCGATTAGCGCCAAATTCCATCCCGTCACTTTCCGAAAAGGGCCCTGACCTTATTCCAATCCAACGGCTAATACTCCTAAAAGCGCCTTCTGTAAATCTCACCCCTTAATTAGCCTTTCAATTTTGTCCCTGCGATCATACACTCCCATCATCTTATCGTTCAATTTATTCAATTGAATTTTCAAAATCTCGAGAGGGAGACAAAGGTGGCAGAGTCCTCCCCGGAGTCCCAGACTCCCAGGCCAGATTCCCGATCAGCTTTGCGGCACCCGCTCTCCGGCGACATTGTCCAAGCTCGCAAGCGATTACGTCTTTGAATGCTTATTTCCGTTAAAGCTGAAAACTTTCTTCCTTAGTCGGCGCCAATCGCCGAGTTCAGTGGATATTTCCTGAATGATTTTCTGTAACGCGCGGCAACTGATGGTGGATTTCTGAGCTTAGAGTGGTCTTCATTTGTTTTCGTTACTGTTAGCTTCGTTTTCTTTCCCCTTCACTGGAGGTTTCTCCATATGTTTCGGAAATTGGATTTGAAACGGTCACTAGTTAGGGAATAACGATATGATAAGAAAGCGAACTGACTATTTGGCGAGAACATTTTTCGAAGCGCTTTACCAGTTTATGCTGAATAGAGATGGAGCAAAGTGAAACAATTTCCGATTCAGCTCCAATAAAATTGGTTAGGCAACTGGATTTCACGGCCATTTGCAGAGGTCCAACGAATGTGCAATTGCCGGAGCCAGCCGAATCTCAGGCACATTTGGAATTGCTGCCGATACCACCACAATCACCGTTGCCATCAATTTTGCGACCACAGTCCCAGTCGCCTTCTCAAATACAATCGCAGGAACAACAATCATGGCCTTATTCACATGTGCTACAGCAGAGAGCTTCACAGTCTCCACAGTTACAAGCGCGCCCGCAGCTAGTTTCGCCAGTTCGTCGAATTCCGCACCCTGTGCAGAAGCCTCCCGTGTCGGCGTTGCAAGTGTTGTAAGCATTCCTAAAAAATTTATTATTGTGTTTTGGCTTGAATTCGCCAGACTTTAGGATCAGGAAGGTCGGTATGCTATGCAGCAACTACCAGATGTTTGTAGCATGGATAAAAGTGTTAAATTGGGTATACTTTGAGTGGTACAACTGGTAAAGATAGTATAAGATCTGAAGATATTTGCTTAAAGGTAAGGGTAATGATTGGCTAGAGTAATATGATTGCATAAAGAGATACTTATATAACTGATTCAGTGTGGAAAATTGTATATGACCATTGAAGAGATACAAATTAAAGACAGACAAATATTGGCAGGACTGATGAGGGATAACAACGGTTCCAAGAGTGTTAGTGTGGCGAGTGTATTTTATGATGAAGAAATGCATGGCAGAAGGCCAATTATAAAGGCATTATGACTGATTCTAGTCAATTCATGCAACATGTCCTAAATAATTACAATCTATTTTTGGAATTTTAGTTTCATGCTTTTTAAAAAAAGATTTGGTTTGAACGTGCCTTCATGCATCTGAGGTTTATTAGTATCATATTGATGTGCGGAAGAAAATTGTATTGAGGTTTGTTCTATACAATTTGATGAGTGAAACAAGATTGTGTGCAGTTTGGGAAAAGAAATGTCAATAGTTATCCATTAAATTAAGGAAATAATCAAGAACTTGAATTTATCAATAGAATTTGTTTTCATGAAAACCCAATTCTGCCAAAGTGCCAAATTGTTGTCAATAAAAGGATTCCAATTATTTCAATCTGTTCATTTCAATACGTACTGTCAGAAAGATTGTTTCATCTCTTACTCTCCCCAAGTTTGCCTTTTACAGCAAAACTTTCTTGTATCAATTATCATCTTGTTGTGATAAGACATTTATTTTACTTCAGGAAGCAAGAATCTCCTAAATCACGACCTCGTCATAATGTGGAAATGAAAGACATTACACCAAAGAAGCAAAAGCAATGTAACTGCAAAAATTCTCGATGTCTCAAATTGTAAGTTCTTCAGCTTTTCTTAGTAAATATATTCATTAAGGATTCTATCACGTAATCTCATTCTATACAGAGATATCACATGCTTTTTAAGCACTATTTAATCCATTTAGCAAAAATCAATTTTGCACATGTTAGGTACTGTGAGTGCTTCGCAGCTGGGATCTATTGCGATGGCTGTAACTGTGTAAATTGTCATAATAATGTAGACAATGAGGCTGCCAGACAGGAGGCAGTTGGAATAACATTAGAGCGTAATCCAAATGCATTCAGACCAAAAATTGCTAGCAGTCCACAGGAACGACGGGATTTTAAGGTTAGTAATTCAACTCCTTCAAGTTTTTGGGAATATCGTCTGATCATTGCTCTTATATTAACTTTTGCTGAATAATATGGTGCTGCAATGGTTTTTCACAGTAACAGATTCCTGTTTTATCTCCCCTGTAAGCCCTTATTGTCAGTCAGAGTTACCATCTTTTATGTCTTTTTGGTTGTTGTTTACCTCTAAAGAGTGGATCATATGCCTACTTATGAGACTTCAATTGTTTCGTGGCTAATGATGAAATTATTTAGGTGTGACTTCTCTATATGTTTGCTTTTCCTTTTTGCTTCCTTTTGGTTTAGGGTTGGAATTCAGGTAATTGTCATCCAAATAGATAAGTCCTCCTCTATTAAAGGGGCTTATATGGCATGACTTAATTTCTTAAGGAGCAAACGATCTCTTGAGTTAGATGATGCTTTGTTGTTATTTTTGTAAACCAACTGTGATCTCATTCTTCAGCATAGGTGATGTCTTGCTCCTTTGCGGATAACAACAAAATGTTGTCAGAATTTTCTATCTTCTTTTGAATTTACTTTTGCTTCCAATTATTGATGATAGTTATTTTACAAGCACTCAAATAACAGGTTAACAAGTATTGGATTACTTTGGTAAGTCGGAAGATTAAAGTGTATTCTATGCTTATCAGGCACGCTCTATAGAAAGACATGGGTGCATATCAGAGCACCTAAAGCTATATATTATTAGGTTTTGGCACGAGCCTTTTAGAACAATGTACTTATTAAGTGATATCCTTTTGAGCCAAATGTGCTTGATGATATTTGCTATAGCTTGTTATTTTAGCTGACTATGCTTGTGGTGCATTATAAACACTCGAACAAATTCAGGAAGAATTGGCTAAAATTCAAGTGGTAGGAAAGCACAATAAAGGATGCCACTGCAAGAAATCAGGTTGCCTAAAGAAGTACTGTGAGTGCTTTCAGGCCAATATCCTCTGCTCTGAAAATTGTAAATGCATGGACTGCAAGAATTTTGACGGAAGTGAAGAAAGAAGAGCTCTTTTCCATGAACAGTATAATCCAATTCACATTAAACAGGCTGCTAATACTGCCATCAATGGAGCGGTTGGACCCTCTGGCTATGGAACCCATGTGACACCAAAGAGGAGAAAAATTCAGGAAATATTTTCTGGCAAAGCAGCCATAGATCGCACTGTTAATTTGAGTGCACAATGTCAAAAGGTGCTTTCTCCTTTGCACCCTTAATATTAGGATGGTTCATTTGGATCCATTTAAATAATCTATTAGTTACTCTCCATTTGGTTGCGTCATTATGTTTGGAAATTAGATGAATTAACTCACTTTAAATTATTTTATAATCTTGGACCACATATTATCAATCTCTCACTTTTAGTTTTGGTCTTGAGACCTTTTTTTTTTTTTCATATGCCTACTTCAATTTGCCAATCACTTTCCTATCCCTTTTCAATTTTATCTATCTTCTGACATCCAAACTGCATATATAACTATTTTATTCTTTACTTGAAATATTAATCAGGAAAATGATCCAATAGTTTCCACACCTTCTTCTCTATCAATTGCTCTTGTTTCTGACACTGCCTCTGCGGCAACTTTGGGATCTTCAAAATCTACATACAGGTGTGTGTTTTTGCTATCACCATCTGAACATTTTAATCTTTGAAGAAAATTGCAATTAACAATTGCTCATGCTGAAGGTCCCCACTGGCGGATGTGCTCCAGCCACAGGATGTGAAGTATCTCTGTTCACTTTTTATTGTACTCTCAGGAGTAGCCGCAAAGACAATTACAGGTTTCTACTAACACAATGGTTGTACAATAAGTTTTTTGGGTTAATAAATCAAGGGACTAAGTGATATTTTTTGATCTCCTTTGTTGTGGAATTTGGTAATTTATTAAGGCATTAGGAAAGTGTTATGTATAAAGAAAGTTGTCGCTCCTAGTGCTCCTATTTTATGCGTTCTCCTTTTAAGTCAATATTGTCTCTTTCTTTGCATATTTTTTTTGTTATTATATTCCCTCTCTCTAATGAGTTTCTAATCAAATTTTATCAGTATGCAATTTGCAAGATATTTTTGTTTCCACTTTTCAGAAAATAGAAGTAAAATAGACCTGCAAATAGAGGCAGAGAAATTCCAAGCTTCCATTGGTTCATCCACTCAATTTCCAGAGGAAACTAAAGAAGTCCACAAGTCTGGTTGTGATGGCTGTATGGATAAAAATGAAGCATTTAGAGGTGGAACCAGTGATTCTGGGTCTGATGGAGATGATAGGCACAATGGTTCTCGGCCATTGTCTCCAGCAACACTGGAATTGATGTGTGATGAACAAGATGAGATATTTTTGGCTGATGGGTCTGTCAATGGAGTGGCATGCAATGTTCCAAATATAATTCGGAAGTTAACTAACCCTGCTGTCCACACAGATGTTTACAGAGAGCAGGAAAGACTTGTCCTCACCAGGTTCTGGGATGTTCTTCGTGGACTTGTTACTCGTGGAAGCATTAAAGGTTAGGTTTCTAAAGTTACAAGGTTAAGTCTACTGTTACAAACTTGTTCTGCCAATAATAATCTAAATTTTCCAAACTGAAAAAGAATTGTCATATTAAATGGGTACTCAATCTTGGAAAGTTTCATGTGAGGACTGAGGTGCACAACTGATTTTTAGCTTAAGTGAGTTTTAGGATGAGGGAGACTTTCTGGCTTTTATTATGCTCTATGTCGTTGGAAAATAAATGTCCCTTTTAGATCTGTTTAATGAGGAATTATTTGATATGCTGGGCGTACCTAGTCAGCTGTATTACCTTAAATGATGCCAGTTGTAGCTGTTTCTCTGATAGAACCCCATTTGAGAAGGTGTACATTAGAAGGCATAGGTATACCCACACAGGAAGAATCCAATTACCCAGGCTAATCAGAAATCTAAGTTTACCACGTGGCTGGACAAAATTGGAAAGTTAGGCTATTCTGTTAGCTAGGCAGAAGGGGGAATGTGTGAGGTAAGGAAGTTGTGAGTAGTGACGGATTAGAGCTCATCATTTTACCGCATCTTTCCATTTCTGAGTAGTCTTAGAAGAGGCTATTGTGGACTAAGTCTCCGTCTAGCTCTCTGTTTTAGTGTGACTCAGTTTAGCTGTGAAGACAACTTGACTTTCATCATCATACACATAGAAGTTAATGCCAAGGCTTGAATTAGAGAGTAGAATAACCATCTATCTACCAATAGAAATGTCTTCTTTGCAAACCTCATATTCAGATGAGGAAACTATTCTGTTCACCAAAGACAAATATGGTGATAAAGCTATTTTCATCATGGATACTCTATTTGGATATTTCCTGAGGAAAAGATAAATCTTGTAGAATTTTTTTTTAAAAAAAATGTGGAAAATGTTTGTATGAAAGACAACCTTTGATAGGTTAGACTTTAAACTGAATATAGGAAGAAGGACCAGAGATCGTTTTTTTCAAGGATGATCAAATTTGAGTCAATCAAGAATTCTGTTCTAGCTAAGGACTCTTGTTGCCTAGCACAAACTGTTGAGGATTAGACTCCATATAATATGGTACTTTTTAAACTTAAGGTTCTTTACATAAAACTACTGAACTTTAAAAGGATTGATCATTAGTGGAGAAGGCAGAAACTTGAGAAAGAGGAAATGAGGAATAATTTGTGGAGTTGTGCGGTTGACAGGCAGGTTTTGTTTTCCCTTGCTTCTTTTTAAATGATAATTTAAAATTTTTTTATCAAATTCTTTTTAAAGCATTAATCATTGTCAAGTCACATTGTCAGACTAAGATAAATTGTTTGAGATGGCATTATTGGATTATAAGTATATCTTTTCTTGTGTGAAATACTTCTATGTTCCCGCCTTTCTTTTTTGGTGGGGGGGGGGGGGGTGTTGAGTCTCATCTATTCATCTATAACTGTATGTTTAATTGGATGCCAGAATAATTAGAATCATTAAAATAAGTTAAACGTAGCATTTAGAGTTTTCTTTCTGTTAATAACTTGAGTAATCATAAGAATAATCATCTGGACCGGCTGATTTTTGTTACTTGTAATTGTAACTTCGTAGAAATAATGTGTTCTCCATTAACCAAGAAAGAGGCAGCAAGCAAACAAGAACCAGCAGGGGATGGCAATGGTGAAGCTGAAACTAATGTAGGGATTGAGAAGGGATCTCACAGCAACAGCATTGTGGAATCCCCCAACCCAGCAGCTATTGAAGTATCTAAGATGAATAGTGCAGTAACTAATGGACATGGTAATAATGATTTGTCACTAAGGATCGGTATGCCGACTGGAATTATTGGGCGATAATTGTGGAAGATTTTTGACTGGTAATGAAAGCGGTTCTAGGTGTGTCTGATTTCTGCTGTTCATGTACATAATTAGATACGTGTCTGATTCAATGCTGTTTGTTTAGAATAACTAGCAATGATTGGAACCTCTTGTTTCCTGGCATTGTTATATCAAAGCAAGTCTTGGTCAGGACTCGGTTATTTTGATGTTTCATATACACTGAAGGATATTTTCATAATACAATCACATGCCTTTAAGTTTGTTCACATGATAGACCTTCTTTCATTGCTAACAAACATGCCGTTGAAAAGCTTTTCTTTCTATTTCTGCCTTACAGATTTAACAATCTACAAAACAATTGGTGGGATATTAGTAATTCTAAATTATTGGAACTTTCTTTTTCCATTTTGGATGGGGGACATTCAAAAAATGAAAAAGAAAATTTTCAAGTCATTTTGTTTAGATAAACCTTGATTCATTTCTATTATTACATTTTTCAGATTGAGAAATGTTATTCTTTATTTTAGTAAAAAGCTTATGAATATTTTGATTCTATTAAGAAACTTTAATAGTTTAAATTTTTTAAGTGAAATTTATGAAACAAAGGGAATGTTTCAAATTTTATACAAGAGACAACATTTTTATCTAATTAAGGTAAAAATAAAACGTGAAATTTAAGACTTCATAAATTTAATAAATTAAATTTTTTTAAATAAATATTAAACAAAATTTAGTTTGTAAGAATAAAAATACTTAATAAATTTGATTTGACTGGTTTTTAAATCCATAGCTTGTGCTCTCAGATGTGTTTCTATGTGGGTGTAAAATTTTAAAATCAACTTGCTCTGGTTCAATCCAGATGCCTTTGTATATTGGTGTCACATACTTTACCCGTAGAATCATGAATGTATTCTCTATTCTAGGATATCTCCAAAATGTATGGCTTCTTTTCGTGCCGAGGAGATTTGGTTTTAGTCTGCTTTGGATCTTGGTTTATATATGGATGATGACTTCAAAGCAGTTTTGATACTTTTTGCTTTCGCGCTGGGTTGTGGAAAGCAAAAATCAGGGGACAAAACTTTTACTATTAATAGTAATAATGGGTACATTAGGAATAATTATTCTTAATAACACAAAAGCAAATAACTCAAATTTATGGAGTCCTCCTAGTAAAAGTAAGGTATACAATCAGCAATATATCAATAATAACAATAAAGATATAAACAACTCAAATTTAATCAAGAAAAGTCATCAAAATAGAAATTCTCTTTGCAGTCTCAGGTCAAGAGATCTTAAAATAAAATCTCAAACGTTTATAATAGAAAATATTATGTTGTGAACAGCTCAACAAAATTTCAACATGATTCAACCATGAACAACTTTAGAATAGCATATTTACAAAAACTGACGAACAAAAATTGCAAATGTGGCTTCTTCTCCCGACTTCAGTATTCACAAGTTTGTCATTAAACTTGTCAAATGATTAAAATAATCTCCATCCTCATTTAACTAAAAAGTTAAAATGAGTAGACTTAATTAAATGGGTAATCCTCTCACACAAGAGGAATTAACCCCAACAGAATTAGATATTGATATTTAGAGCACATCTTATTGATCAAAACAACATAAATTTGACGTTGAGACAAACATATTCCATGACTACTTATTAGTCTGGAGTCGATGTGGTCTGTGTGATGTTATACAACGAGGTTCATTGAGCCTCTATATTATCTGAGTTTGCGACCGCTTCTGATGAGCATGAAACATAGTATAGGAGTATCTGGGAAAGGAAGGAAGACTCAAAGCCTTACTATGTTTTTCACGTGCATTTTTTCTGTAGCTCCCCTATGTTGAAAATTCTAATTAAATGCTGCCATCCCAGCCTATTAGGACAGCAGCATGCAAGGTTTTGCACAGTAAAAATTTTAGTCCACTCAGCCCCCATGGGGGCTGTCATGTCATCATTTCTGTCGGGAGGTTTTAACCATCAACCAAACAGGATGCAAGCTACTTATCAAGACTCATCTTTCCGCTAGCTTGGCCAATTCCGTAGTTAGCAGCAATTCTGCTTAGCCTAGAACCCTATAGAATGAGCGCAAAAAGGATGACCAGAAAGATTTAATGCTACCTTTTAATTATTAGTAACGATAATGATTTTAAGTATTCACGCTGTCACGTAAACTTTAATTTCCTGTAATTTAATCCACATGGAAATCATGTACTGAGACTTGCCAAAGTGATGATGTGTCGGCTTACCAGGAGCATGCCTTTTACAACTCTCTCTTCTGATTAAAAGACTTGAAGGCTTGGAAAAACCCACCATATATTTCTGTTTCACTTCTTGACACTTGAATAAATGTACTTAGGTTCTACTGTGTCCGTCCAAAATACAGAAAAGATGTTCCCATGAACAGAAGGATCACACTTCTGTGTTCGAACCTTCGGAGGCTTTATAGTTCAGTTTTTATGACTCAGTAAAGTTAATGATGAAGTAAGCATTGTGTGAAAATAGAAAGCTTTCCCAAAATATGATTCTGCCACTGTAAACACAAGCAATAAGTGAATACCCGTTTCTGATAACAATTATATGAAGAATCTGCTGGCATAATTAATATATAGCATAATTCAGACAAAAAGAACTCGCAGGTGAGATTGGAATTTCATTCCAAGAACAGATCAGCAACGTCCAGGTCTGATGTTTTAGCAACAACTCCCTCCTCTATGACACGGCATGCCTCATTCACCACAGGGAAGAATATCATTTCCACAATTTCTTGGTCGCTTAAGCATATATATAGACTTTACAGTCATAATCCCCGGCCAGAACATGTGATTTAATGATTCTCTCCCTCGTTACGTGAAAACAGAAACTAGGTTTAAATTTCGAGTAGTATCAACAGAACTCGTTTTAGTTTCATTCTTAATTTGTTAGTTGTAAGGGGAACAAGTGTATTGGTAATAGAGATAATTAACGCATGCAGTTCTAGATGCAGCTATGATCGGAAGAGTAAGAATACAAGTACAAACATAACTGGAAAGGTCCCATTGGCATGCCAAATGTGCTGATCACTTTGTCAATACATGAAGATGTCGACGTCTATGTCTGCCAAGAAATAGGCTGCTTGTGTGTATAGGAAGAAAGTCCGGTAAACAGAAAAACCAGTGCTGTTCCCAACAACCACAGGTACTTTCTTCAGCAACTTCCCAAATGTTACAAGATCAAGAACTACTACAATTTCCAAAAGAGAAGCAATATGATCGGGACTGAGTTAGCTATGTGAGATTAACTCAGAAGAAAAAGAATTAGCTCAAATTCTGGTACATGTTATATAGCCTTTTTGCAGTGTAAATTATTTGCTTCACACATTATTAGCCACACAGAAAATTTCCCTTACAAATGATCATGTTTTATAGCAAGCCAAGAAATAAATGGTTTGGTGCCATCTGACCTGAAAGAGTGTGCTCCATTATTCGATCTTGAGAATTGGTCTTGTTTCCAATTAGATTGACGCTGTAAAAAAAAAATTCCGATTTGCCACATAAACAACTTCGTGAAAGAATTTCTGTCCCTATACCATCTAAATGTTTACTTCTTGCGACAAGAAAATTCGTCACTATGCGTCTCAACCATAATTTGAGCAAAACTGTGACGGTATACAATGGCATCCACTTTGTCTGTGGCAATTCGTTTCACTTTTTTTTCTGCATGTGTGCTGGAAATTGCATGAGAAATCTACGGCGGACAAAATTTGCCACACATCCCTCCGTCGCAATTCCTTGTCCCTGGAGATTGGCAAAACTGATACCCAAACACCTTAGCAGAAGATATTGCCTTCTGGAGGTAGGTTACCCTGGTGTCTTAAAGGTATATATAAAACTATATGTGTATATGCTGATGCTTGGAACAGCGGATATATATATATATATCATGGTCATTCCTGGATTTGGTTGTTTTACATTTTAAATTCAATGACCTTGATGGCTTGATGTGTAAAGTTAAACAAAATTGGAAAAAAACAATGTAGGATTTACATTATTCACAGAGATTAGAACTCTTAGCTGTAATATATATATATATATATATATATAAAAGAAAAAAAAATGAAGGGGAAAACAACAGTTTCTTCATTTAGATTTGGTTCCATGGGAAGTGAGCCTACCGGCTGGTACTGTTTACATTTAACTTATCTTCAAACAAGCTAACGTTAACCCAAACCCAAAAAGAATCAGCATATATATATATATATATATATATAGAGAGAGAGAGAGAGAGAGAGAGAGAGAGAGAGAGAGAGAGAGAGAGAGAGAGAGAGAGAGAGAGAGAGTGATTGTTTATCATGTAGTTATAAAACAAGTTAATAAGATATTTTACACCATAGTAATTCGAAGAAATTTTTAGACTTCTTGAATTGAGTCAAGTTTCCCAACAAAGTTGTTATTAATTTCTAGTTTGGTATTATGAAATATTTTAAATTAAATCTGTTTAGTAATTTTTTTCCCTCTTCTTGATTAAGAGTTGTTCAGATGACAAAACAAATCTAATAAAGTTTTTATCCATGGTAGTTCTTGACAATGTATAACAAGTATTATATCTTGCAAAAGTATAAAAATAAATACAAGAAAAGAATAGCAAGAAATATATCTCAATCACTTGTAACTGGAAGACTGAATATGTATATGTATTTATAAATAAATAAATAAATAAATAAATATATATATATATATATATGCATTAACGGGTGGATTAGATATAGTGATTATTGCAAAACCGTCATCCTCAACTTGCATGAACATGTTGTTAGCCATAGCAGCATCAACCTAAGAATGAAAGATGAAGCTTTTTTGTTTGAGTAGAAAGGGAGGGAATTCGCAGTCCTGTAACTTTTTTCTTTTTAATTTTAATGACTTTTTTTTAATTTTTGCAATTGAATCCATACTATTAATGCAAGTGAAAAATTAAAAAAAAAAAAAGAGCTACAAATTCAAGAAATTAAGAGTAGAATCATGACATCTCCACCGGGCGCTCTACAGGGAAAATAAAAGACGTGGTATATATTACCCTTTGCATTGTGTAGGTTTACGGGATGGCCCCTACTATGTATAGTGAGAAACTCTATTTGTACTTAGCCCTTATGTATGCTGTACATATAATGAGACATAAAAACTAAGTAAAATACACGTTTCATTTAATTTTTGTGTCTCGTTATATACGCATAACATACATAACACTACGTACTAATATTAATGCTTTGTATATTAATTTAACACTTGCCTTTCAACAACATTAAAGAGCCCTTAGTTGGATTGGAAATTGAAGGGGCTTGTCTAATAAAATATGAGCACTGATATTTATACATATTTATTTTATATAAATATTATTTATTTTTATTCTAACATTTTTATATTTTTTAAAATATTATTTTTATATGTATAAATAACGTGTATTGCCAAAAACTAACGTGTAACTTTTTTCATAAAATATCTTTAATCCTTTCACTGGACATAAAAGATGAGTTGTACAGCATTATTATAATAATCTTGAAATGGGAAGATGGAATTATTAGTAAAATAAGTGGGGAGAATAATTAAGATGAGTAAGAAGTTATCTCAGGATATAATAAAAATTTTAAAATTAAATTTTTTTCAGAAATTGTGAAAAGGCTGTGTGTCCTATTTTAGACAATTAGTTTGTTTTATAAAATTTGAAAATGTAGGAGTTATGGGCACATGAATTGGCAGAACTGTTAGTAAAAAAAAGCGAGGAGAATAATTAAGATGGCTTTTATACGAGAGAAGTTATTTCATTTTACAACAAAATTTTAAAACTTTCTTCAAGAATTACGAAAAAACAATTAGTTTACTTTATAAAATTTGAAAATGTAGGAGAAATGGGCACATCAGGTTGTCAGAACGTGAACACTTAAAGTGGGGGACCAACTCCATAATAGGACATGATGATTTGTGTGCACCTTCCTATATTTTAGATATATCTGATGTGGACTTTATATTTTCTCATTTTTAACAAATTCCCAGAGCGAACATGGACCAACATTCTCTGTTCTCCTTAAAGTCAACCATCCTACGACATGCGAATGCAATTTTTTTTTATTCTAACGAGTTTAATCTTATTACATATTTATCTAAAAATTTAAATATTAAAAACTTAAACTTATTAAATTTTATAAATTAAATTATAAAATCAATAAATTTAATTATTTACTTTCATTTTAATGAAGGTACATTTTATGCGAAGACTCTAGACTCGATTCATGCGGCAGGTCTCCCCCAACACCAAACTGGAAACAATTGCCGACTTATCCTGAATACAATGTAGGAACAGCAGTACGGCCTTCAGCCATAACTGATTTGGAAGACCCATACGCGCTCCGCTTTCATTAGATATACAGATTCTTTAGAAATTTATTGCAGAGACTGCAGAAGCATGTTCCTTCTGGGTACGATATTTACATCAGAAAATTCCTGTTGAGTTCCATTATTTGTTTTACTTTCAAGAGATTCGTATATAAGATCGTGAGACATGACACCATCATCCAAAGAAAACCATTTGCTCTTGTCTTAACGAGGTATACATAATACAGGCACGAAGAATATAAAACGGCTAGCACCCAATGGGAGCTTGTTACAATGTCTGGAAACAATTAAACGAACACACCGTTCATCCTCACCTATAGACATGTCAACAGCTTAGACAACAATGAAGACAAGTCTCTGAAATCTTTTAGCCCTTTTTTGGCATTGCTGCCAGCCTAGTGTACATTCTTGCCATAGACTGGTACCCTCTGACATCACCTGATCGCAGAAGATTACCTGTGCACCAAGAAAATAAGAAATAAATAAATACATATAGACTAGAAAATTACTCCGTCTTCATATTAGTCAGCAGGATTACTAGTGAACACCTCCTTATCCCAATTATCAGATGAAACCATGCACGAGAATCAATGCATATGCATGGGACAGAATATAGGGCTAAGGGGTTGAGTTTTTTTTAATTTCCCCTAGCATATACAATTGCTACAGTAGACAAATATATAAACATCAAAAAATCTAAAAAGGCATATCCAAACATCACGTGCAGTTAAAAAGATCAATTCCTGCAACAAGTTAAACAACCCCATTTTTGTGCATATTTCAGCTCCTCCCCTTTCTCTCGGATAGAATTAAAGAGCAGGGGAAAGTTTGTAAAAGATAGTTTCCATATCGTTTGAATTATCTCAAATTCTCTAGAAAATGAAAACAAGAAAATGAAAACGAGAACTACTATAGCATGAAGAACACATGGACAATCAACTCAAATCACATCATTAAATGACATCTACTTCCTTTCGATTCTGTGAAAAAAAAGGCAAACACATTATATAACAGATGCAAATTGTAGAAAGCATGTTAACCTGAATCGCAATTCAGTGGGCTGTCAGGTTCTGGATGGGCCATCAAAGCAATTATAGCCCTACAGACAGACTGAAGCGTCCAAGCTGGGCTCCAAGCATTTTTCAAGATATCAAGACAAATTTCCCCTGTCTAGAGAGAAAAAAATCACTACACTTAAAAAACCAAGTCAAGAATATCAAAGTCAACAGAGATAATTTGCCATTGTCATACTTATAACGGACAGAAGGAAAACACAATACCAAACAAGCCTATTCAAAATAATGATAAGCTTCAAGTCAATTTTTTATGAAATTCAACGGATTGATAGCAGGCATAGGGTTTAGTCTTTCCTAACCCTTTTCTAAAGGAGGACTTGTGTCCAAAATAACAAATATCAGTATGATTCAACAATTATTATACATAAGCAACAAAGATTTGACTTCAAGATCAATGTAGACCAAAGGCATATACTCATCATTTACTTCATAAGCGACCAATGTATCTGATTCCATTGACTCCCATGCAAACAACCTTTAAAAGATTTGACACACTGCATCAATTTACCACCCGATACCATAATATGGCAAGACTCAACAACCATTCATGAATGTGCTATAATGTGATGACTATTTCTCCTCGGTGCTATTTTCTTTTTAATTGTAGTTGTATAGCCATGCTTCATTGGTGAAAAAATTATAGCACCAAAAAAAAAAATGGATGTTACTTTATAAGAGGGACTTTACCTTGAAATGCACATTGGGATGAAATATTTTAGTCAAGAATCGCACTTGTGGAGGTTGTAGAGGATACTGTTCTGGAACCGCAAAAGCAAGCTGGAAGACACCACCCTCGTAAGGAGTCTCTGATGGTCCCTAGATAGAAATAAATCAAACCAAGCCAAATTGAGACGAGCAAATATACATTATGCTTCCTTGTACAAGAATGAGCATACCTTGATAAGGGCCGTCCATTTAAAAATATTAGAATCATCACAGACTAATTGAATATCTGGATCAACTGCTTTCTCTCGTTGCACTTCTTTGTACTCCTTAAACAGCCTTGCGCGCGATGCCTGCAAGGAGGACACAAGCCATAGTATGGTTGTATTGGAGAATTAACATTCCATGGGAGCAACATAAATTGTAAAACATCATTAAACAAAGCATGTAAAAATTTCTAAATGGGACTGTGCAGGATCGTACAACCCATCATTAATGTCAACAAGAAGATGGAAAAGAAATAAAAAACGTTCAAATACTACATTTTACAATTGTTTTATAAACTAACAAGAACGCATTTGAGAACAGCCTTGCAATTGCTTCTTACACGGCCTCCCACTAGTCAATTCAATTCAAAACATCCCCTCATGATTACTCACAAAATTACATACGCACACATAACCAGAAAAGGTATAAATAACATTTACCTGCATGCCGATTGCTGCTTTGATATGTGCACACAGAAAAACAAACCTCAGAATGACTTTAACTGCATGATTAGGAAAAACATCGCATTATTCGTATGCACCAATAATAAGAAAACAAAATGATCACATCACGGCATCAAATAAAAAAGGGTAAGCAAATGCTTCAATCAAGCCAGCATAAATGAACCCAAACCCTAGAACTGTGGACAAACAGAGAATAAGACGCTTGTACCCAGATATTAATACCATACGTGTTTCGGTGATAAAAGCCAAACGCGCGAGAAAGAATACAACAAGGAACAAATTATTGTACCGTATCGCACGATCTGGTCGAAATTTCTCGATGTCACAAGTTACAGAAACGAAGCTACGTATAAATTTTGAAATTCTAGCTTAAACGGTGTGGGTGAAGAATTCAACGCGATCTGTTACTCCTCAAACCCTAACACGATGAAGGAACAAGACGTTAGAGGAAGCCAGTACCAGATAAACAAAGCCGCGTCCTCTGAAGTCTAAACACCGCGCAGTGGCATCATCTCAAGTCTAAAAGGCAACATAGCACCGTTGTATTATTTTTTTTTTCTGTTTACTGGGCTTCCTTTTTTTTATAATTTAATTATTAATTTTTTTCATTTTTTCTTTATTTTATATTTTTTAATTTATTTTTATCTTAAAGATAAACAATTTCAATCTTAATATTCCGAAATGAAATTAATTTTTTAATATAAAATTTATATTATTAAATTTTATAAATTAAATTATAAAATTGTGCTAAATATTTTCCTATTATAATATGCAACAAGTTATATTTAAAATATGATATATTTTACTATTAGACTAATAGTGACCGATTTAGTGTTTAAAACCGGTAAATTGCACCGTTTCAATACTAGTGTATTGTTTTTTCTGTTGGTTTGTTTCTATTTGGTTTTTGGGACCAAACGGAATTGGCCAGAGGACCAATTCAGTTTTCGTGATCCAACCGGCCAACTTGGTCTAAGGCACTGGTTTTCGAATTAATATTTGCATATCATAAAAATCTGCTATTAATTGGATTCACTTGAATTTTCAATCAGAACTATTCTTCATCTTTTTATAAAATTTAAATTGGTTACACATAATGTTGCGCGTGTCTTGAATATTAAGCAAACTTCTCACAACTACACTGCACGTTATAACTGAATATTTCATTTTTATTAATTGATCGTTGTTTTAATAATATTTATATTCATCTCCTATAATTTTGATAAATTTTGTAACTAAAGCATTTTTTAAATTATCCATATAAACAATCAACAACTTGGAATCACAGTTAAATTTTCAATTTTTGTGCAGAGCAAACAAAATTTGAAATCAAAAGACAATTCTAATTTTGAAAAGATTAAATTATTATTTTGAATCTGAGTTCAATTGAATTCAGTGTACGATATATGAATATAATTGATGAGCTTCAGTGTTACTTTATAGCTTCTCAAGATAAAACTCACGGTGAATAGTTAATTCAAAAATGTAGCTGCATTCAACAAGAACTATTTAGTCAATATGACAATAAGGAAAGAATTAGCAAGTCAATTTGAAGACTAATGTTAACAATTACAAAGGCAAGTAAAGTGGCTTAAACCATATTTCCATTACATCCAGTAATTACAGTAACTACCAAAGAAAACTAACCCCGCCCGTTTCAAATCTTTATTGAGAATAAAAGAACACGAAGATACAAGCCACTTCACATCTTTTCCATTAAGATTCTCAGTAGTCGCTGTTTGTTTCTGCAATGTCATTAGTGGTGAGACTAATTCCATTCTCCACATCCCAGTGAGTGGCTAGCAGTAACGCCCAATTATAATTCCCAGAAAAAAGAAGGAATGCAGCTCACGACCTTAAGTCTAACTCAGGAATAAAGATGCCCTAGCCAATTTTTCTCCCTTTTCACTTTTTTTCTAGAATGAATGTACATGATTAACAATGCCAAACAAGCAACCCATTATGAATAATAACAAAAATATATATTAGAAAATATATATAAAAAAAAGAAAAGGATAAAAGAATTAAGAAAAAAGAGAGAAAGCGAGTTAGCAAACAGGTGAAAAATGCAAACCCAGTCATAGTTTTACATGCTACCAGCTCGACCTGGAGTGGGTTTTGGCTTCACTTTTGCCATGTCAACGAGGTCACCAAATAACTTGTCCTCTGGCTTGGAAGGCTTGCCAGACGGCGCATAAGATGAAGTAGAAACCTGATAGGAGGAATTTCTCAAACCATTATCATCTCTAACAGAAAGGCCATACATTTGCTGCTCGAGGTATTGAACCGCTTGTTGCTGACCATAGCCATAGCCATAACCATATCCCATGAATTGGTTGCCATACATCTGTTGAGGATACATGGATGCCACGGGACTAGCTTGCATTTGAGGTGAAACCATACCCATATAAGACCCCGTACCTCCCTGAATATGCTGAGGGTGCAAGCCCAACTGATTGCTTTGACCAAAATGAGTGTTCATTCCTGGCATATGGCTCTTAGCATTTGGCTGCGTATACATACCAGAAACCTGGTCATTCCCCATTGCTTGAGGTCCCTGAGGATGTGGACCACTCTGTACGTGAGTCATAACGACTTGCGTGACTTGCAGTGGTTGTGGATATTGAGTTCCTGCTACTGGACTACCATTATCTGTTGGTTGAGCTTCCCAGGGGGGTGGTGGCAATGATCCACTACTTTGTGCACCTGTAAATCAAAAAATGAGCGATGCAAGTAACAGATACCAAAATTTTATAGCACAAATCCCACACATTTACATACTCTACAATCCATGCAGTCACCAATCAAGAAAATCACTGCCGATTAGTTTGGAAAGAAAACATGGAAGACTTAAAAATTTGCCATGTAACAACCAAAAATTAGTGATTGGAATTCGTCATAACATTTGTTGAAAACAAGAAAATGTAACTGCAAAGGATTTGTGCCAAACATGACTTTAGTTCAATACAAAAATGAAGTATTGAGAGCAAACCATAAACTGGTGAAGGTGGCTGTTGCTGCGGCGCAACCTGACCATTCCAAGCAGGACCTGTTATTTGTGAGTATGGCGACTGCTCACACTGAGGTGATCCCACATTTGGCACACTTCCATTGGGATAAAATCCACCTTGAGGACCTATTAAAATCTGTTGTTGAAACTGGGGGTTTAATGGATTGGTTTGGCCGGTAACGTTGTTTGGCTGGGTTGGCTGGGTATTGATAGGAGTTGACACATTGGTAACATTAGAAAACATATCAAATAGAACAAGCGCATTCTGCTGAGAAAGAGGACTGGCTGGCTGTTGTTCTCCTACAGCAACAAGAGCAAGTGAATTGTCTGCTTTTGGAGAGTTATAGTCATCACCGCTGAGCAGGTCCATCTTTGGATCAGTTTTAGTTGGGAGAGCTGAACCATTAGATGTTGGTGGTGCAGGAAGCAATAACTGATTCAAAGTTTGAGACCCTGGCCCAGCACTAAAAACAGCAAACAGTCATAACCAGATGGCACCTGATAGGTCAGATTCTTGACAAGCCAACTTAGAACGTAATTTCATACAACAATCTAATTCTACCTCTTCCCTGGGGAACGTTCAAGCTCTAAATGTGCATGCATATAAGTATGATACTATCAACAGTTAATGAGGCCTAATCAATTCATTACTGATGTATGGAGTATATATAAACTGGGTAACCTAAAGCTGCATATAACATTCCAAAGTGCAATAGCCTAGATCTTGAACACATTCAACCATGACTTCTCTGACAATCATAATTTGACAGCAACTAAAATCCAAAAGAAAAGAATACCAGAAAACTTCACAAAGCCTCCCGAACCTAAAGTCAACAACTAGAACTTATTTTCACTCAATAGTTGTATTCGAGAATGTATTCCTCTAAAACAGGTAATATAAACAAATCACCAGGACTCTATTCAAACAAGTGTTGAGGTGATTTTAGGTAAAGTAATTTACCATAGCTGATAACATAGCAAACAATGATAAATTCTAAGAACTCTGTTAGGACAAAAATGATAACAAGTAAATAAAAGTTAAAATAATGCAGCCAAAACTGTAGAAAAATCAGAGATTGGATTACCTCGCATCAGTTTTTTTGCTAGTATCTCCAGTATCAACCAAAGGGCTGGCAACATCAACAAGTGCTTTAGCAGATACAGGCTTTGGTTTCTCTATTTGATTTTGAACGGGTGTTCCTGAAGCAATGGCTTCATGCTTGGCTAGTACACGCTGCAGATCATCATTCAAAGCTAGTCCTTGGCATAGCAGCGATTCATCCCTGAAAATTTTGATGATAATAATTACAAACACCAAAATGTTAACACTGATTTTTCTATAGGGTTAAACAGAAGAATATTATTAAAAATTAAGATCAATATGAATCAAACATACAGAAATTATAATAATATAGCCATGATTATATATTGGAGTATCAGGACTAGGGTTATAAGGCCTTACGAAGTTGAATTAACAAGGTGTACCACTCTCTGCTTGTATGTTCGACACTGCCCCACCAAATCAACAATAACCTCCTGCCTAAGCCCCTGAAAATTAACACAAAGATCATAAATGCCAAGGGAAACTTCGTTATTGACAACAGAATAATCATTAATCCCTTCTTCTTAAAGGTTTCAAGCAAGACATATTCGGGACATGCTTGACAGTAGATTCAGAAGGCTCAAGCCAGCCAAAAAATGAAACAAAAAAGATGGTCATAAGATTGTTTGGCGGTATTTATGTAACTTCATTAGTCCAACATGTAATTTCCTTCAGCTACAGTTACATTGCTCCTCACAAAACACAATTTTGTAAATTACAAGGACACACCAAACTGGCTATACCATATAAAGACCAAAAACTGAGCCATGATTGCCTAGCTATGATTGCACGAAACTAATTTAGAGCTGATCAAGTCCAATACAAAACAAGCCCTCAATCATATCACAGACCAGATATTAATGGCTGTGACATTATCAACTCTTCAACTTCAACTCAATTTTAATTTTCACACCTAAACTTTTAATTCAGTTAATTTGGACCTCAAACTACAACATTTTTCGAAATGTTTGTGCCTTAATAGCTGTTAGTATAACAAATGAAAAATTATATTTTCATAATCCATGTGAACAACTATCACAACCCCGTGAATAACTATCAGAACCATATTATATAATTTTCAGTAGTAACAGATAAAGGGCTGTTAAAATAGCCCTAATCATTCGAAGATAAGACTAGCTAACTGAACCATTCAGGGATGAAAAAGAAACAGCAAAATTCTAGCACGAAGAGTGTAATTTAGTGAATATATTCACCAAGATTTATATACATATTCAATCAAATTAGTAGCTCAGTTGACAACAACACTAGGCTTTGCAATAATGACTCTAAAAAGCAATTTGATTCATTTAAATATTTTGAAAATAACTTACTTCTTTGTTACCCGGGTCTAATGCATTGAGCATTTCTGCAAGAACATCCATAATGCCACGTGCATTTTGAATTTCAGTCAAACTGGCAATAGAAAATTCAAATTAAAAAAAAAAAAAAAAACTCAACCGCAAGTGATATAGTGTTCCACAAATTATAATTTATATCATCATCATAATTCTAGTTGTTGCTGATATTAAAACCAATAGCAGTACATATAAAAGGTATCATGTGCGCAATGGCTACAAAAAAAATGTGTCTGAATTATTAATCCATGAAAATCAATACAGAATTTTTTTGATTTAGGTGAATGTCTAACCAGTTGAAAAGATTAATGGATGCATCAAGTATTGCATTTCTTTTCATACCATATATTGTAAGAAACAACTGACAGCCTCATAATCAAATTATTAATCACCCACTTATGCTGCACAGTAACATAAATCCAGAAAAGAATATGCAAAACAAAAGTAAAATTTAAACTTTGTTCAAAATGACATTCCTTCTTAAAATAAGTTTTGCATTATCTTTTACTTATTTGGGTTTCCTCGGTCCTGAGTACAGAGTCTAACTTCATTTTATTCCATATGTTAAGAAAAATGATGATACTACCATCTTCACTGGAAAAATACCATACAAGTCTAGGCCAATTAGAAAAAAGGATATAGCCAAGCAAATCTGCCACATAAATATAAATTATGGTACTAGAAACACAAGACATATACATAGCAACAAAAAAATTGACAACGTTAAGTCATGGAACATCAATGAAAGATCTTAAACTTGCATGAGTAAAAGAGACTAAAATAATGGCATAAATCAACAATTCAACGCCCTTTGAGATAACAAAAGAAAAGCTAAAAAAGTACCTTAGGGTTGGGAACTCAGCCTCTGCGGAGGACTCCGCTGTATCCTGCTGAAAATCAGAGCTGCGTACATTTTGAGGGTGTGATGCCAATGGCTGTGTTTGTGGAGGTGTAAATACAGGTGCAGATCTCTCAGACCTCTGAGGAAATACTGCCCCTGCATGCTGAAATTGGTAACCATAAAACAATTAAATCATGGAGAACACTCACACCCCATGTATAAGCAATCAGATGAGAATATTCCATCTAAAAGAAACAAGCTAAATGTCTTTAGTATGAATTACTTTCCTCCTGCACTCATAGGTTAAAAAGCTACAATGAAGGAAATATTAGGTCAACATACCAACAGTTCCTGGTATGCAGCATAGTACTGCGGATATCTAGCCCTTGGTCCACCAAAAGCTTCTTGCCAAGTATCTATAAGAGTCAGTATCTTCTCTCTAACTTGAAAATCAGGCTAAAATCGGCATGATAAATAATATCAACATATTTTACAAGATGACAACACTTATAATATAGGAAAGCAATGAAAATATGTTAGAGATATTTATACCTTCTTCTTTGCTATTCTCACCATCTCATGGAAAACATCTCTTTCTGCAACATGCATGTGAACAATGTCCCCACAATTCTTAATGATTGTCTCCAGTAGCTAGAATATGGCAGACCAATGGAAAATGAAATGAGTGGATTGCCAAACACAAAGGAAATCACCTTTAAGAGGATACCTTTCAGATTAATTACATCCTGTCTTATCAAAGACATGTTCAAACTTCTTCCATCGCAGCTAACAGCAAAAGAAATTTGAACATTCTTCATTCCTTTAAATAGTTTTCTTAAAAGTTCACTAAGCAAACTAATGTAACAATGAAAAGATCAACAAGACCTTTGTAAATTTCCATTTTATCATCCCCAGAAAATAAATCACAATAACTTCCACAAGCTATCTATCAATCAAAAGGCAAAAAGTCAATCCAAGAAATCAAAGCTATTGTCAGTATGTTTGTGCTGCTGACAAACATAATTTAGCTTTTAGCATTACATAATAGCAGAAAGGGAGAAAAGCAATCTAGAAAAACTCCTAGAACTTAATCCAATGAATATCATTGTCCTTTAGGAAATTAACACTAAAAGTTAAGTCATTCATGCAGATTGTTATTAGATCAATACTAAATCTGAAAAAGTAATTGACATAAAGTTAAAAATAAAGTTGAATTCTTACAGTCAGTGCAAGAAGTTGAACTTTTGGTCTGCTACTTCCGATCCGCTTCTTTATACCTTTAACAACATCCTTAGCTTGCCTGATAAATTATAACCAAACTGAGTTTTTAAACTCTGGAAGTATGAATCAAGAGCAAAACTCAAAACTATATATAAAATACCATCTTGGTTGTATACATTCAGAGATATGCCAAGTTTCTGAAGTCCAATATTAAAAATTTTCACCAAATAGAGACAAACGTAACATTGTTGATTTGCTCAAGGCTATTAATTTCCTTCCTAGGGACTCAGCTGTACTTTATAAAGTCACAAACAGGTGTTCCTCAATTAATTCAACCAGTCCTATTTTTAAATAATAAGCAAGAATTGTGGCTTTTACAATGGATTCAAAAGGGCTAGTTTCTGTATGGCCATGCATAGCCCGTCGTCCCATACTTCCTATAGTGAACGTCCCAGACTATCAATAGTGAGCAGAAAGCAAAGGCAACTTAGACATCATTCAGCTTACGCATGACCATGTGATCACTAGTTGATCATATTCATAAACTTTTTCACGTAATACAATTTTACTAACAACGCAAAGGCACAAAATCAGAAAAACTATTGGACAACAGCACTCATATTCAAATACAGGATTTATAAAGCATATACGGTATATGTTTGCAAAATCAAGAAGGCCGAAAAGAGGGTGCCGAACATTCACTTAATCACCACGTTGACAGTCCAGGTCCATCGGGTTCCAATGCCGAATTTCTTATTCGAGTATTTGCTGTTCCATTAGTGTTCAGGCAATAATAAAGTAAATCCTTCATAAATAAGTGCCCAGGAGAACTGGCAAGAAAAACGAAGCTTCACCCGTTGATACTAGTCCCACCCTACAACTTAGTCTTGCGCTCATCGAATTTTCCCGACAAAGAAGTAATGACATTTCAATCGCAATTTTATATTCCTGGTTTTTCCGAAAACCACGAAGACGACAACCATTCAATCAAGATGGACAACTCAAAGTACTTACAAAAAGAAAGGGGAAAAAAACAACATTGAGCATAAAGTTGCAAATATTCATCAAAAAAGAAAACATAAACAGTGAGAATCCGGTGGTACGCATACCCAGGGTCATGATTCAGCATGTCACAGATCTCGATGTTCATAGCCCAATCAGGGCCGATCAGTTGGTCGCTCGTGGCTCGTTCTACCATAAAGTGTACCATCTCTGCTCACCAAAGACGATTCGATCAGAAGATCGAAACTATTCCGACGACCATAAACAGATTACCGATGCGATCAAAGAGAATTCCAGCGATTTCACAGAATATACCGCCTTCTGTTTCTCTCTGTCGACTTTCGCTCTCTCTCTCTCTCTCTCTCTCTTTCAGTTTTGTTTTTGAACACGCTCTGTATCAGTATCCCACGAAGATTGCCAAGTTTCCTGTTTTCGGTTAAGAAAATTTCTTAGAAAGCTATCACCAAAAAACAAATTTCTTTGAAAGCGGGGGTAAAATGGGAACTGAAAATAATCACACAGCCATGTTGCAACCGGCCACGTGTCGGGCTAATAAGTCATCGGCGTGCTATCGAGGTGTACTTCACTTTGATACCGTTGCATTTGCCGACCACTTTAATCGAGGCGGCTGACCACCACGTTTAGTCGTGGTGGTGCAAGCAAACCCGTTTGAAATGACCCAGTTGCCCCTGAACAAAAAACAGTTTTACGACTATCTGGTCAACCAAAATTAAATAGTACTATTTTGTTTCTTAAGATTAAGGGTAATTTAATCTCCAATTATAATAATAATTATTATGATTGATATTATTCCTCTGCGGCTATTAATTTTACCAAACATTGTGAACAAAGTCACAAAATCATGATGATATATGTTAAGTCAATTTCTTGAATAATTGAGGATACTTTTTATAAGATGTAGATTCTTTATCTTTATTTTTTTAAAATTTGATAATTATTTATTTTTTTAATTTATATTAAAATATATTTTATAAGTATCTCTTTTTTTACTAATTTTTTTATTTTTATATTATATTTCTTTTATTTTTTTCTACCTTTAGATCCTCTTAACAAAGAATCCATATCCCTCTTTTACATGTTATGAAAACATCACTAAATAATTAGAAAACCAAAGAAAAACCTGCTAAATTACATATATGCAGATTAGGATTGTATAAATTATGTTTTATATAATATTTAATTATTTTATAACTGAAGATTTTGATTTGTAATTTAAAAATTTATTAAAAATTTTAAATTATTTAGAATTTATCTTTATTAAGATTTTTAAGGTTTTATTATTTATCTATTTAAGTTTTTAATTATCTTATCTCTATAAATGATAAAATTTTATTTAATTTCAAATTTCTTAAGCTATAAATGATCATAATAGTTTCACAGGTTTAAATGGCTCATATAAAACCATACTATTATCCCAAAAATCAGTTAAGTCGATTGAATTTATTTCATCAAAGAATTTAGACTAGTGTCTTCTTTTCTTATCCTGTAAAACATCACTAAATTAATGAATTCAGTGGGTAACAGAAACACAGATTAAGGATGAGGCAGAGTTGCACCAAAAAAAAAAAATGAGGTAGAGGATAGTTAGAGAAAGAAAGATATACAATTAAGAAAGAAAAAAAATAGTAAAAAAAAGTAAAATTTATATATTAAATTATAAAAATATAAAAAAATTTATAAAAATTAAAAAAAGATAAAAGTCAAAAATTTTAAATTCTCAATTAAACTAGCTAGGCTTGGATAGTTAGAGGCGAGATTTTTATATACACTAAGAATAAGTGAAAATTCTTCCTGTGAATTGTTGAGATGAAGACACGTAGATGAAGACATCATCCTCTTCAAATTAATGTTAGTTTTGCCTACTCGTCTTAATCTCATTGCTCTTTGAATATCAAGCAGAAATTTAGGTTAAACATATTTATAATAATTTGTGTTTGCAACCTAGCTCTCTCTTGTTTCTTTCCTTTTGGGCAAGTTTTTTTTTTTTAACAATCTCCCTTACTTTAATAAAAATAATATATTGTAAAAAACATTATGATAAAAGTGATAAATTGTTTAATATATACAAAAAATTATAAATTTTAATTTTAATTTTAAAAAAAATAGTTTTAACAATAATTAAATATCATTATACTATTACAAACGACGAAAGGATTTTATTTTTCATGACAAAATAAAAAAAATACTTATTTGTCATAATTGAGAAAATGGAGTTGAAAAGTTTTGAATATATGATTTTTAAAGACTATTGTTGTAAATATTTTTGTTTTAAATGTTTTTAAAAAAAAATTATTCCTCCCAAAATCTCAATATATATTTGCCTTAAAAAACTGCAATATATATAGGTACTATATTGAACCAGAGGATCCCTCTTTTAATGGTCTCTAAAAGGGCTAAAATTGCTTAAACAATACATTGAAGTAGAATAGAGGCTGAGATGTAATCCTTTCAATTCGTAAATTCTTTACAGCAACTAGAAAAGGAGGGAACACGAGAAAGAATGGAATGAATAATAAAGATAAAACTACAAATTGGCATAGGGGCACGGCGATGTTAAATTTATTAATGTATGTAATGTAATAATAAAGTGTCTCATTTAATTTTTGGTGTGAGTTGAGAGATATTCTGAATTTATTAAAAAAAATAGTGTCCCATAAAAATTTTGCTTGAGAAGTTTCTTATAATCCATTTTATAAATCATAATGTTATTTTCATATAAAAATGTTTTTTGGTTTTTCATTTACTATAATATTTACTATATGTGTGTGAATCAATATCTAATTTTTAAATATACTTTTGAGAACAAAAACGTTATTTTTTAAAAAAATTACCATAAACATGTGATAAGAATAAAAAAGAGAATATTTGCACTCTCATTAATGTCATCAAAATATGTTCATAAATGTCAATGATAATATGATTTTATTATTCTCATAAATAAAATTATATAAGTTTTTTCATTAAAAAATTTAAATTATTAATTATATTGTATCATATAAATTAAATTGTGAGTTTAACAAATTTCATTGATTTACTTTGAGTTTATAATAGTTTAATCTCAAATTATTTATAAGTCTAAACTTTCTTGCAATAATATCCATACTCATTCATATCTCAATCATGACGCTGATAGAAATGATTGATACTCATAAAATGCCTAAAATGTTGCTTCCTCCAAATTTTTCTCTGGAAACAAACAGAATCATGAATTAACTACAATAAAAAAATAAACAAAATATTATGAAGAAAAATGTCTTCTTGTATGTGAATTACAATGACGACATAATTTACATAATGCACCCTCCAATATATGCCTGGCCAATTAGATCAACTTGCGGGCTTGGAATAACTTTTTGGAAGGAGAAATGGTAAGAAGAAAAAAACAAACAGCAGCACTTTTTTCAAAGCAAGTGGCTTGGCCGCTTAGGTAATAACCATAGAGCATAGTTAAGGTCACATTCTCCACTTGTATTAAATTTATGCTCACGTCAATCTAATATTCAATCGCCAATGGTTTACATTGGAGATTCCGTCATGTTCCTATTGAAAATCGTCATTTTGCTGTCCGCGCAATGAGCTAGTTCAGCTGATATGGCCGGCACATCACTGCTATTCTCTGTTTTTGGCATATAAAGACACGGTGTCACTGCCAAACCTCCCTGCCAGTTGAAGGATTTTTTAAGGGATTTTTGCTTGATCTATCTACCTTGGTGCTGGGAAGACTTCAAAGAAGAAAAGTTCAAAGTTATCATAAACTTCTTGTAGCCTATTCTTTTGCCTTTTTCACTGGCATTATTACATACTTCTTTTTCTGTCAAATAGTTCATACCTAGTAGAATCAGACGTATATTCCTGTATTTTTCACATAGCATATGGGTATAAAACATGTTGGACCAAACTGACACTAGGAGCAGCAATTACTTCGTCGTTAAGGTTTTGCATTAGTGACATGAAAGTAGTAAATCTTTATGAAGACTGATATTACCAGGCAACAGAATGACATTTGCGAGATAGGCTTCCCGGAAAACTGTCTTATAACAACATAAGATTTACAACAAATGAGAAACACTTCTTTAGTGCAGGTTAGGGCTTCGATGATAACAACAATAAGGCAACCCATAACCATGAACAACAACGTTTAAAGCTCTGTCTTGAAAATGTCAAGAGAAGGAAATTATTTGGCTCAATAAGGAACAGGTATACGAACAGAAGGAGGGCCAGATTTCATGTCCTCAACAATTAGATTCAAGAGAGCCTGGGTTACAGGACCTTCATTGCCTACAAGAGACGCATAAAGAAATTAATCAGCTCATAATAACACAAGGCAACATCAGTTCAGCTAATCATCACAAGATGCTTTGTTCAAAGATCCCAATTATACAATACGTACACTAAGAGTATTCTTGATAACATAGTCTAAGAAATAATGGACTAAGAATAAATAGCAATACAATCAATAGTGGTGAAAACCAAAATAACATCACCGCAAAATGATAAGTCTATAACATAATTAAACTGCCTACGTGACCCTAAATATGATTGAAGCACACTTGATCAGTGTTTCATTAGCCTTTCAGGAAAGGAGCATACCATCTGCTTAAAAGATTTTAACGAGAACTAATATCCCTAAAAGACATTATCCATTTATAAGTAACCAATCTGGGCATTTGTAAGAAACCACATTTGTTACTTTAGTGAGTCAACTAAGTCTTACAGAAACCATACGGATCCATAGCAAGTTGAAATGCTTATCAATTGCATGAATGTATACATTAAATCATATCATTCTTCACCAAAAATAAGAAGCAAAAGTACTCAGTAGTCAGTACTCACCATCTCCAATGACCTGCTCATCCCACTGCACTACAGGGCGAACAAGAACTCCACTGCCAATAAGCATCATTTCATCTGCTTTCTTCCCTTCTTCCACAGTTACATTTTTCATTTTTATCCTCCTAAGCTTACCATCCCTCACCAGATGCTCAGCAAGAGTCAAAATTCTCTTAGCTGTGCAACCACTTAGAATCTTTTCAAAGTGAGGCATTATGAGCTCCTTCTCTTTATTGACAAAAGCCACATTCATGTTAGGCCCTTCAGCAACAAAACCATCACCATCCAACCAAATGCCTGCAAAAGCACCAGCCCCTTCTGCCTCCATCTTTGAAAGCACATTTGGAAGGTAATTGACACTCTTAGTGGTTGCAAACTGGGGAGGTTTAATTGGAATAGATGAAGTCACAACTTTAACTCCACTCGAATCAAATGGTGACAGATCCTGAATTACAATCACATAAAGACCTGATTGATGGCAGCCAGAGGGAGATAGCTGAAAATCACCAGGTCCTGCTGAAAGCCAATATCTCAGAGATCCTTTTCTACACTTCGAAGCACTAACAGTTTGTATAAGTATTCTTCGTATGATTTGGCGATCAAATGGGGGATCTATTTTGGACATGGATGCTGACCTTAAAAAGCGGTCAAGGTGTTGATCCAGCTCATATAGGTATCTGAAATGCATATAGTACATCATTTGACAGAATTAAAAAGAATGAAAGAAAGCATAGAGACAAGTAAGAAACAATGGTACTTCATATCTGTTTAACTAAGCACTTATTCTTTCTCATCTTCTGAGTATGTGCTGGAGTGTGGGGTGAAGGGGAATGTGCAGAAAGGAGTGACTGAATGTTTATTCCTGTTTCCTTTAAAATGTAACATGCATATGGTAAGGTCATATCTTCCTCTATGCAAGCTCAGATTCCAAAATTTTCATGATCAGAACTAGCAAAAGGCAGATATTCCTCAAGCCAGGAAGATTGATATTATGGAATATAAGTCTAAAATTAGGAGGCCCTACTTTTAACCTCAAGCAACTATCCAAGACAAGTTCTCATTTCACTCCAGAATAAAATAATAGTCCTCACTATGAGGTCGAAATCACTAACCCGTCCATAATTGCTGCAGTATCGAAGACGCCATGGCCCCTGTGGACCATGTGGTCATCCATGGGGACAACCATAGCAGCTGGATCTGTTGTTATCCCACCAAAAATGCTAGAATACATGGCAAGGAATTGCTGCTTGCCCCTTGTCTTTTCTCTGTATGCCTGTAGCTTTTCAATGGCCTTACAAATGCAGAAGGAACCATTAGTAACATCAAAGTTGCAGTGTTGCACATCCATAATAATCATCTTTTTTCCTGTTTCTGTCCTTTTTCCTTTATGGGATTGGAAAAGAGAAAGGAATAGGAGGGAAGGTGTTATTATCCAGTAATATTTTGAGATGGGCAGAAGCCAAATTCTCAGTGTTCATGGTTAGTACTAAGCCAAGCAAATATCTCAACAGTTCTTCTATTTTCACAAACTTTTAAATATAACAAAAAATTCACTTAAAAAAATTCAGACTTGATACAGTTTGAAGTATGGGATATAACAGATTTAGTTGTGGATTCTTTTTAGTGGGAACAGCATTTTCCAAAAGTAAACGCTAAAAATGCGAAATTAAAATTCAAAGGCAAAAGTAAATGGTAGACCTCCGAACAAGACAAGAGTGGGACATCAGATATCTTAGAATCTGCGAAATCGAAACATCGCATCAGTTTAAGAAATCAATGTCCTTATCATAAAAGAAGATTAATTAACGCATAGAAGTTCTTAAGCAGAATGATGATCAATTACAAATGCAAAATTGGGAAACTCACCAACCAAGCCTCCAGATTGAGTGGAATTTCTCACAAGCCTCAATTTTTTAAGCGACCCATGTTGAAGAAAGCGGTGCCCAGGTGTCAGAAAAGGAAGATTTTGGGAACTTACACTTATAAATAGAGACTGATCAACAAGTTTTGCAGCGAAATGTGGGTTTTGTGATACGGATTCTGGACAGAGTAGAAGAGAAACCATGGTCTTACACAGATTAGCGGACACGGCGGTGGAAAGGAGTAACCGGAATCAGTTTATAGTGGTGAGTTGACCTTGGTTATTACTAGTTACTATGACAGCCGTCGACGGGCAAAGGGAGAGAGCTCGCATAGTTTATGCTGACTTGTTCTGCTCACACAAGAACGCAGGCAAGCCTAGTTGAGTTTTTTTTCCAATTTTTTTCTTTTCGAATTCAACCACGTTTTACTAAAAACGAAAATCTCTCCCGACATAAACTCGAATAAACTTTTTATCGCTTATTTTTTTGAATAACTTAAATTCTTTTTTTCAGTATAAAGTTCGCCCCAGAGAAATCGGATTCCTTCATAAATATTTTCACGGAAGAAACTTTTTTGTACAAGTTGATAGTTAGTTTCATATTATAAAATTTAATATATTTACATTAATGGATTTTAAAATATAAAAAAATAAGACTATTATTATTTTAAAATTAAATTTTATTTAAAATTTAAATTATTAAATTTATTAAATCTTTTTTATTAAATTATAAAATCAAAAATTTTAAAAATTAATAAATTTTTGTTAACATTTAATTTTAATTTATAAGCATTTAGTTTGTCATGAAAGAAGAACTTTTTTAAAAAATTATTGACTTGCTTTTCCAACAACGTTATTTATATAAATATTATTTTCATATTTAAATAAAAAATAAAATCATATGTTTTTTTTTATTTTTAAAGTAAGGTAACAACAAATTCGTAGAAAGTGTTTTTTTTTTTTAAAAAAAAAAAAGAAACCTTGGGAACTACTTTTTGTTTTGGCGTACAGTTTACCAAATCCTTTTTGCTTTTTATTTTTTGTGCTCATTTGGCGTACCAAATTCTGAGAACAGCATTAGAAGAGAAAAGGTATAAAGTAAAGAAAATGAATGAATTTCTGAGAGCATCGTCGTCTTTACCTTCCGCGTTCTTGTTTAGAATTCTGCATTCTAACGTTGTACGGATTCAAAAAGCTCCCATGGAGATATTTTGAAGCACAAGACTTGTAAAGCAAAATTTGAAGTTATATCCAGCATGCCAAACCAGCTCGATTCACCGACCCTAAATTCATATCGATTTGAATTTTGAGTCTTTATCGAGCCGGGAGTCACTGGTGGCTGTTAGTTACTATAATGGCTATCATTGGCGACGCTCTTCGCCAAGCATTCATGCCAAAGCGCGAGTACGAGAGCCTCAGGGAAGAAGAAAGGGCATGGGGCAAGTTTCAGAGACCTCTGACAATGGCTATTATGACGGTTATTTGGCTTGGAATCATCGCATGCACGGTAATCAGTTTAAATATCGTATTTCCGGGCAAAGATGGGAAGAGACCGCTCTGCGTGGATCGGAGGCTTCAGCCGCCGATACAGATAAGTATGAAGGGTGGATCCGACTCGGATCTGTATGCGGACGCTTTTTATCTTTCGGACCAGGAGATTGCCGATTATTACTGGATGGTTGTGTTCGTTCCTTCGATGATCATTTTCTTGGTATCAGTTGTGTATCTCATTGCTGGTAAGAAATTATTTATAATCTCTGTTGTTGTTAAATTCTCTGTCTGATATGAAAAGGGGACATGATGAAAACTGAATTTGGGGGTGTCTTCTTTCATTTTGTATTGCTTAAAATTAGGGAACGCTATCTACATTTGGCCACTGTGATATATTACACAAGGTGCTTTATGCGTTCATCTACCCGTTTATATTCCCTTAGTTTATTCCAAATTTTGATATTAAAATATTTATAGCTATAATTAAGAGAATATTAAGCGATAGCGGTTCATTTGGGAGTGTCTGCGAATTGAGGATGGGGAAACTCTGGAGCGGAACTTTACTTCTTAGTTGATACTAAATCTGAATTTTCGCTGGGGGTGAACAAGGAATAACCCATTATCTGAATTCTGATAGCTAATCGAAAGCAACTTTGAAGTTTGCACAAAAATATGTATTCTGAAGAATTTCAGTGCATGATGAATACGTCGGAGCTTGTTACGCTGCCTTTATAATCTCTTTTTAACTAGAGACTAGAGAAGAACGTCAAAATCCTGCCAAGAATGAATCGTTTTTCAGTTTAGTTTACGCTTAACCTGTACCCGTGATTTAAAGAAAGAAAGGAAAAGTCATTTGTGATTACCCTCCCCTTAAAACGGTGCAATCTGAATTGATAAGTAAAAGACTTGGGTGCTCTTGCATGGTATTATTTTTGCCATATTTGGAATATTTATTGATCACTTGAGAGGTGCAAATCACTTTGATGTCAACTCCATCTAATTGTCTAGTTTATGTTTGCGGAAGTCTGTGGATAGTTAATTATCATAGATGTGGGTTGTATAGATATGTTTTGATATATCATATATGTAATGAAAATTTTGCTCTATGATAAAGCTGAAAGTTGGTTATGCATTTAAGCAATCTGGGGGATTATTGGAGAACTTGATCTGTATTTTTGTTGAATTTCATCACTTAATGCATTTTTACGATGAAAATCAGGATGGGGCACTTTCTACCCTATCTTATCAGAACAATGCTACTTGCACACCTCTTGGATTTGTAATCTGCTCAACTCTACGGTGGGCTTCATCTAAGTTCATTTGCGGTTACTTTTTCCTATAACATAGGCCTCCTTACAGCTATTGTTTTCTGTGAGATGTCTTCTGGCCTCCTCTTAATTTCCTATGTGAAGTTAAGAGCCTTGTATTGAAAGCATAAAAGAGCAAAAATCCATCTGAGGTCTAATACATCCAAGAGCTTAGGTTACTTCTTGCAGAAAAGCTAGCTCTTACCATTATCTGAATATATTTTCAAATTATACCTGGGAACTTGTAATCCTGTACCTGAATTCATGATGTTGAAAATCTAAAGACACTAGTTTGTGGTGCCAATTGCCAGTAGAGTGCCATCAAATCTCTATATCTTGCATGCTGGTTTATGATACTCAAAAGTAGTTTTGTGGTTGGCTAGTTGTAGCATGCAACCTCTTTTTACAATGGACTTCGATGATAGATCTAATCTTTTTTTTTTTTTTCCCTTTTAGTAAAGATTATAACAAGTCTATTATTTGGTGGTAAAGTAATGTTCAGTGATGTTTTAAAATCATGTGCATAAATACCAGTTTGGTTGTTCTAAGCAAAGTTTCCTTATTATATATCATGGTAGTTTTTTTTGAAATAACTTTGTCTTTATATTTTCAAAGAGTCTTTAACTCTGCAATAATTATGGTGAAAATGTTGTTGGTTATGCTTCATACTTTCTAATTTTTTTAATTAATTTTATCTTGCAGGCATCACTGTAGCTTATTCTGCTCCTTCGAGACATGGATGCTTGAAGGTGGTTGAAAATAATTACTGTGCTTCAAGACGAGGTAAGCTCTCTTCTCACTATCAATTTATGATACTATCGACGGCAGTTACAGCCTTAGATGGATTTGAAAATTCTTGCGTTTGTCCCATGCTCTGTGAAATTGTGACATCCCTAGTCACCTGAAACTTGAACACATGATGGGCTAAGAAGCTGGCACTTGTACTTGCTTATGTACCTTGACTAGATTCTTTATAAATTGAATCATCTTTTTTCTTTGTCTTCTTTACAGGAGGGGTTCGATGTTTAGCCATCTTGAATATCATATTTGCAATCACGTTTGGTCTTCTTGCATTGTTCCTTGGTTCAAGCCTCCTGACATTAGTCAGCAACTGCTCTGTACCCTTGTTTTGGTGCTATCAAGTTGCATCATGGGGACTAGTTGTTCTATATGGTGGCACTGCCTTCTTCCTGAGGAGAAAGGCAGCTGTGGTTCTTGATGAGGGAGACTTTGGTGGTCGAAATCTTGGGCTGGAAATGCTGGAAGGAAATCCCCCAGAAGTCACACCAGAGGTGGAAAGGCGTGTCGATGAAGGGTTTAAAGCTTGGATGGGCTCATCCCTTCTATCCTCTGACGAAGAAGATGAACCGGACAGTTATGAGGATGTACCTCATATAACGCGAACTAACTCAAACAGGCAACGACTGTAACATGATAAATTCAGTGTAAGAGCTTGACATTTTTATTCCTGGCATATTACACCTAAAGAGTGCTGAGATGCCATGGACTTCAATTTTAGAACGATAATGTCTCTCTGTCATTGATTTGACATGTATCCATATCACACGAGCAAATGAAGATAAATGAATATGGCTCATTTTGAGCTGTGATCAAGTGTAGTGACTTCATCTGCTTTGTTAGGAATATTTGTAGTTTTGTGAATATTTATCTCGTGAATGAGGAAGCTGTGCCTCTCGCACGATGCAAGGGCGAATCCACAGTGAATTATGTTTGCCCGGGATTGGGACTGGATTTAGGGTGCGAACTTGTTTTTTTTTTTTTTAAGTAAAAAAGGAAAATAATAATAAAAATATGTCTGATTATAAAAAAGTGAAAATTTTTTAAAATAAAATTAAAAATAATGAAAAGATGTGTGTTTTTTTTTTTAAATTTTAAAAATAAAAAATATAGTGATAATTTTGAAATTATTATATAAATTTCAATATCTAAATTTTAAGTTTTTAAATCTCAAAATTTTAAATCTTAAATTTTTAAACCGCAAATTTTAAATTTTAAATCTTAAACTCTATATTTCAAAATCTTAAAACTTTAAACTTTAAATCTTATACTCTAAATTCCAAAAACTAAAAACTTAAACCTTAAAACTCCAAATCATAACACTAAAATTATAAACCCTACAATCCTAAAAGCCTAAACCCTAAATCACAAAATAAAAAAATTCTAAATCTCAAAATTTTAAACCCTAATTTCTAAAGCTCTAAATCCCTAAACCCTAAATTTTAAATGCTAAACCCTAAATCTCAAACTTCAAAACTTTCAATTCTAAACCCTAATATTTTAAACCTTAAATTTTAAATCCTAAAATTTGAACCTTCAAATCCTAAATCTTAAACTTTCAATCTAAATTTTAAACTCTAAAACTTAAATCATAAACCTCAAACTAAAATAAATTTTCATTATTTTTATTTTTAGAAACAAAATTTGACTAATATAAACTAAATATATTTTCACTTTCAAAAGAAATTTTTTTTAATAAAAATAAATCCAAATAAAAGCAAAAAATATTTTCATAAACCGAACTTACCTGACCTTTTTTTAAAAAAATACAGGATGTGCTATGTTAAAAAGATAGATATAAAATTAAAAAAATTAATAAAAAATATAAGATTCATCATTAAATTATAAAAAAATAAAAAAAGTTACCAAAATTAATAAACAATAATATTAAAGAATCTAAATCCTTGAGATAGAGATATGACTTTATATTTTATCTCTCACTTTTTTAAAACGCTTTTTTTCTCATCAAACATAAAAATATAAATAAAATGCCATCAAAATTAAAATAAATAACATAATTAAATATTCGTATCTGTTTGTCCCCTATTAAATTGGAAATTTTCCTGGGTATGCTGTTTACCTAGTTGCCTCATTACACGTTTTGAATTTTACCCCTAGTGTCATTCATATTAAGTCTAAGCTTTTTGGCTAAAAATTGAGAAGGCAACTAACAAATGTCTTTCAAAAAGAAAAACAATCATGTGCATAACTCATTCACACCATTTGATCTTCTAATCTCTTCAAATTTAGCAATACTAAACAAAAAGAAAGCATTAGTTATTAACATTATAGAAGCGACTGGATGCCTAAGTTTTTTGGGCGAAAAAACTATGCCCACCCTTTTTTTTTCTTGAAACATTTGTTACAATTGACTTGCGCACTTATTTATATTAAGAAATATATATAACTACTCATTCACACAATTATTAAAAGTTGTTATTTAAGTTAAAAAATTATACATAATAACATTTATCTTTATTGATAAATAAATTAGAAATTGTAATTATTTTTTATATTTGGTTAATTTTAATTACAAATTACAATGTATAAAATAATATATAAGTGGATAGTTGTTAATAAGAATAAATGAGTTAATTATTTTAAATTTATAAATTAAAATATAATTTAATTGTTTTATAACAATTTAAACTGTTCAGCAAGTACTTTACTATATGGAGGACATTTCACATCCAAGACTATCAATTTTGTTTAGTGAAATGATGCTTGGGTGAGTGGATGAATAGTACAAAATTAATTAACACATAATAAATATTAGCCCGCTAAACGGCCGAACGACTTCAATACCTAAACGGCTAAACCCAACCCAAGTGCAGTAAGATCCGTTCGTCGCTTGGATCTCACTAAACCCTTACGTGACTCTCGCATCTTCATCTCCTAATCTCTATCGCCTCTTACACGTCTCTATACCTCCGTGAATGGGACGCCAGCTAGCGACCAGACCAAGCCTCTGCGTGGTCTAGTCCTTGCAATTCATGGCTACCCACGACTACGAAGATGCACGTGCCGGCTACGATGACCCGGCTCAGGCTCACCGCCAGCCACCACCGCCACAATCTCAAGACCTGGGCTATGATCCGAATTTTGTCCCTGACTCTGTGAAGTCATTCGTCGTCCACCTTTACCGCCATATCCGAGAGAAGAAAGTGTACGAGATCCACCAGATGTACGAGAACTCTTTCCAGACCCTCTCTGACCGTCTCTTCAAGGAAACTCCGTGGCCCTCTGTCGACGCCGTCGCTCACTACGTTGACAATGACCATGTCTTCTGCCTCTTGTACCGTGAGATGTGGTTTCGTCACCTCTATGCTAGGCTCACTCCAACCCTTAAGCAGAGGATAGATTCCTGGGACAATTATTGTAGCCTCTTTCAAGTTGTGTTGCACGGGGTTGTCACTATGCAGCTGCCCAATCAGTGGTTGTGGGATATGGTTGATGAATTTGTTTACCAGTTTCAGAGCTTCTGTCAGTATAGAGCCAAGATGAAGAACAAAACTGACAATGAGATTGCGCTCTTGAGGCAGTATGATCAGGTACTTTTGCCAGTGGCTGACAGCGAATTGCTTTTTTTTTTAAATTGCTTTCTGTTTAGCTTTCTAATTTCGCGGAAGATGAAAAAAATTGAATGGGCAACTTATGAAAAGCTCCTTTTCTGTTTTAATGGAGGGAACTTAATTAATTCAATTCAAGTTTTCCGAGCCATGGTTCACTCTGTGTCTAATCTAACAGTTAGGCAATGCTATTGATTGCTTTATCTCACGTGTTAGAATTTGTTTATATTCACATTATATGTTATACTATGTCACAGGCTTGGAACGTGTATGGTGTCCTTAACTTCTTGCAAGCCCTTGTCGAGAAGTCAATGATTATTCAAATTCTTGAGCAAGAGAAGGAAGGCCTAGAACAATTCACTGCCACTGATGGTTATGATTACAATGGAGGGAGTAATGTCTTGAAGGTTTTAGGGTATTTCAGCATGGTTGGGTTATTGCGAGTTCATTGTCTTTTAGGCGATTACCATACTGGTCTGAAGTGCCTGCAACCTATTGATATTACTCAACAAGGCGTTTACACCAGTGTTATTGGAAGCCACATTACGACTATATATCATTATGGTTTTGCCAATCTTATGTTGAGGAGGTGCGATTAATTTTGGGTTTGTGTACTGTGAATTTTATTTCACTTTAATTCTTGGTTGAATTTTGACTGGATAGTTTCTTTATTGTATACTTCTCGTATTAGATGGCATGAATCATTAGCTTCAAAATGTTCTTTTTCCATCTGTTGTCAGTTTCCAATTTGTCATTGGTCATTGGAATTAAAATTTGTGGATCACAGAACAATGCAAGAGAACCATTTATCATGTCTATTGACTCTGTTCACTTTCCCATTCATCAGCAAAGGCAGGGAATCTCTTCATTTACATACAATAAATACTTTACTAACTGAATCATGTGTGCGTTTTATCTTTGTTGTGTTACCAGTATTTCAGTGTTATTACTTTCATTTACAATATAAATCATAAATAAGATAGTGTTCTTATTATTCTTGTGTCCTCTTTGTTATATGGCCTAACTTGTAGCCTTTTCTACAGATATGTTGAAGCAATTCGTGAATTTAACAAAATTCTTTTGTACATTTACAAGACAAAGCAGTATCATCAGAAATCTCCACAGTATGAGCAGATATTGAAGAAGAATGAACAAATGTATGCATTGCTGGCAATTTGCCTTTCACTCTGTCCTCAAAGCAGGCTTGTTGATGAAACTGTGAACTCTCAGTTGCGGGAGAAATATGGTGAGAAGATGATTAGAATGCAACGATATGATGATGAGGCATTTGCTATGTACGATGAGCTCTTCTCATATGCATGTCCTAAGTTCATTACTCCTTCAGCACCTAGTTTTGAGGAGCCTCTAGTAAATTACAACCAGGTATACAGATAGGTGTTGAATTTGAGTGCTTAGCCTAATTAATCTTAGTTTTGAAGTTTGAAGTTATTTTTTTTTCTTTTCCCTCTTTCCACTCTTTTCACAATTTTTAAGGGTGAAATTAAACCTGCATGGATTAGAAGTGTTCTAATTCATACCCACTCAATAAGTGCAAAAAGAGAATGAATTTGGAGCATAAAAAAAAGTTGTTAGTTGAGCACCTGGTGAATGCTTAGGTGAAAATCAGCATTTGGAGCTAAAGTTGCCACAAATTTGATTAAGCTCTTATGACTGGTATGTATCCTGCCTGCTCTTTTGTATGCATGTTGCATACAAATGTTAGTTTTTCAGTTCTTTTGTGAGATCAGTTGTTCATTCATTCATCGGAACATTTCTTGGTATGCGTTTTCCTTAATCTTGTTCTATAGGCCTTCGTTTTCCCCTTGAATGTATTTTTAGTTACAGGCTTGAAACTGGTCTGGTGGTGTTGCTTAACTTATTAGTGCTTAATTTTTTTGGAAATTCTCACTTCGCCCTGTGAATTAATGATTGCTAATCCTTTTGGCAGGATGCCTATAGACTTCAGTTGAAACTGTTCCTTTATGAAGTGAAGCAGCAACAGTTGTTATCAGCTGTCCGGACCTTTTTGAAAGTGTATTCGACAATCTCTCCTGCTCAACTTGCAAGTTATATGGAAGTGGATGAAGCCACGCTAAGGTTACAACGCATCTGATTATTGGAGCATTTCCTTGGACCATTTTTTCTTTTGTTTCTATATATGAATTGTAAGTGAGTTTATTTACGTGCGTCTAATTTGATGCTTGGCAGGACTATCTTGATGACATACAAGCATAAGACACATGCTATTGATACTGATGGAAAAATTATATCCAATGCTGATGTGGATTTTTACATTGATGATGTAAGCTTAATCCTTTTCACTCAAGGGATTATTATTGTAAATACTGCTGGGGGAAGTTGGCATATAGTTTTCGGTTATATTGGCAATAAGTGTCCTTTATAGTTAAACTAGTCCCTAATGTATTGTATAGAAAAGCTAGAGTACTTGCTTTTACAATCATTGTTGAATTGATGATTAAGTCTCCCCGATCGGTGAGCGTTAAGGCGTAGTCATCTTTGTTCTTCTCTGTGGGGAATGACTCATTGTTTGTTTGACTACTTTGTGCCAGTACAATGAATGAACATTGTGACCAATAATGTGTTGCAATTTGAGTGACTTCATTCATCTGCTGCAGGACATGATTCATGTTCTAGAGTCTAAGCCCGCCAAACTGTATGGGGATTACTTCTTGCGACAGATTGTAAAGGTATGCTTATATCTGCACACGAAGGCGAATTACCGGCTTTGTTTAGATGGATTCTTTAAATATCTCATGTGACTTTCTTGTTTGGTGATGTCTGCAGCTTGAAGGTGTGATCAATGAGATGGACGGTGTAAAGCTGGACTGAGTTGCCTATTATCTTTGAATGGACTTTTCTACCCTTGTTGATTCCCCGTTCTTTTTGTGTTACCGGGCAGAGTTTTGTAGGAGTAGCCATTGTTGTTTTGAGATAGAGGATGTAGTTAGCTTTTTACATGTAATACTGTGATTTTCTATCACTAAGTTTTATTTAAAGAAATAACTTTTGCGTTTAGATTAAGAAGTTCATGATCCTTCAAGTCAAGTGCGTTGCTGAATAGTGTTGATTCATAGCTGGACAATTTTTATTCTTGCATGACTTCAAGCAGCTAACTTGAATTTTTAATTTTCTTTTTTTCCTAAACTAAATTGAATTTTATTATTTTTATAAATTTTTTTTACTTAGGTCTTGTAATATAAAATTTATATTATTAAATTTATTAAGTTGATAAAAATTTAAAATTCAGCATATTTTGTGAAAATAAATATGAGGAACTAATTTTTTCAATGAATTCTATAAAAATTTTAGTTGAAAGAATTTAGACGAGTTTATTTATTTAAATTATAAGATAAAATAAATTTAATATTTTATTAAATTTTATGTGACTTTTTTAAATTAAAAACAATACTTATCTTTTTTTTTTTTATTGGTACAATATACTTCTCTTTTTTGTTTTTTTTTTTTTATATTTATGGCCGCACGATGAGATGAAGACGGACGTAACTGACACATTGAAAAAACTATTGGAAGGTGGACAAGTGTATATGAAATGGGAAATGCTTTTGGCAGTGGGGAAAGTTCGGATTAAAGAAATTTGGATAAAAGTTGAGAAAAGAGAAATGATAGGGAAAGAATATAAAAATGTGTAATTAATATATAAAGTATATATATATGTATATTATTATTTTTGTTTATTTTTTGAGAAAAAAATCAAGGTTTCTCCTAAATTTTCTACGATGCTGCCAGGATTGGAAATTTTAATTATTTTTAAAATTTAAAGATAAAATAAGTAAAAAATAAAGATAGAGTTAAGATAAAAAAAATTTTCATTTAAATTTTAGTATAAAATATAAATAAAAATTATCAAAAATAAAAAAATTATTTTCACCAAATTATTAAGTCAAATCATAAAAATGATTAAAAATAAAATATCCAATTGTAATGTCGCCAACGGAAGAACTAAAAGCTGACCTGACAAAGTATATGTTAGAGATTAATCCGATTATAAGGCAGGTAAGTGACACGTGTTCAGTTTCAACATTGGATATGCAATATTCAGGCAGGCACGCATCCTTTGCCTTCCAAATGGCAGCACGACGGCAAGGGTCAAGACTCTGTGTTGCGTAATATGACCGTCTAAAAACGTAAAGCAAATAAAATATCATTTTATTAATGCTCACAGAAAAGCAGAAGGAAATAATTTCAATCTTAATCTCATTTAAAGGAAGAAAAATTAGATATCGTAATCTGGCTTGTCAGGATGTCTTCATTTGTAAATTCTTATTTTCATGTCATAAAAAAGGAAAAAATTAGGAAAGACTGGGAACACTTGATTTGGGGGGGGCAAGTATACTTCCAAAACAAGGGAGCGATGAGGGAACCACTATCGTGATTAGCCAAGCAGTTATGCTATTTTTATAAATTAATTTTTTATTAAATATTTATTTAAAAATTTAAATTATATAATTTATTAAATTTTATAAATTAAATAATAAACTTGACAAATTAAATATCTCAATATATATTTTATAAATATTTAATAGTATCTATACTGTATGTTTTTATATAAATTTTGTTATTATTTATTTTTATAAAGAAATATAATTATTAGTATAATAATAATTAATTGTATCTTAAAATATTTTAAATTAATTTCTTGAAAGTTAGTTGAAAGAAATTTTTTGTTTACAAATTTTATTTTAAAAGAGATTAATTTTTATTTAAAAATAAAAAATATTCTTATAAAAATTTAAAACAAAAATATAACTAAATAAAATATGATAATAAAATAAGAAGGAAACGTAATAATTTCCTTTCTATACTTTCATAAAGATGTTATGTTATTATTGTTTTGTTATTTTTTTATCTAAGAATCTCTACACCCATATGGAATTGGATTAATCCTGACTATGGTGTGAATATAAAGATTAAACCTTTTTAACTTAAGGTGTATCGTTAAAGATTACAAGTAATTCCTACTTTCAGGGATCAAACTTGTATTTGGATCCCCAGCAAAACAGTCATTTATTACTGAGGTCACCCCATGTTAGGTTTATGCTATTATTTTTTACTAACGTAATATGTATTTAATTATATTTTTTATTAAAATAAATTATATGCTGATCCAACCGAGTACAAAAATACGGTAATTAGTGTGTGACGTAACAAGTTTTGGAGCAACCATTTGAGTGTGTGCTCGGAATCTCAATTACTATTTCTCAACTCTCCGTACAAACAAATTTGTCATTTCCTAATTTTGTATTTTCTTTTTGGTTTTTACAAAGAAAGTATTTCATTGGTTGGCAAGTCCACTTACGCACATCATGCGCCCCCTGGTCGGTTCCCCTGGTATTGTTGATTCCACTTCTTCCCCGTTTTCCCCCAGCGATCGCAGCCTCACTTACTCTTGCCAGGCACTTTATCGACATGGACCGTCACAACAGCAACGATTCCATCTCCGCAGCGCCAACCTCTGCTTCCGCTGACGGTTCAGTTTTCGCTCACGTCGTCCGTGCTCCTGAAGATCCTATCCTCGGGGTACTCTTCTTTGTTTTCTTCTGTTTTTTTGGTTTTCTCTGTTTGGTTTCGTGGAAACTCAGGCGAAGAAGAGAAAATTGATGAATACTTGTTTGATGTTATTTAATGCTCCAGATTCTTTCTTCTTGTGATTAGCTTATCAGAATAATAGTTACGATGTCTTTCGTCGAACCGGAGATTAGTTGCTCCGTTATTTCCAATTTTAATTAAATTTCGCTGACGGAATCAATGGCTTAGATCTAGAACGGTAGCTAGTGTTGGCGGTTTGTCGTCCGAGCAAGTTCACCCTCAGGAGAGAAAGAGAACTTGGAAGTTTGTTTGATGAGTAGTAGAAGACAATGACTGATAACATAATGATCACGCATTTTAGATCTAATAAGTTTGGAGATTACTTACTTGTAGCATTTTCATTGTTTTCTATTTGAATGGTAGATTTTTTGGAAAATTAATATTTGATTAATTATGACTCGTTCGATTTTACCTAATTATAGATTATACAAAATGATCACCCTGTTTTATATTTATTTTTTTCATCGAGGCGATAATCTAGAGTATAATAATATATAAACCAGCGAGGCATCTGATGGCTTGTTACGTATTCGAACATTTGTTTCTTATTGTGAGTGATACACAATCACGATACTGACCCAACCAGGTCTTCGTATGCATCTAGTCAATGCCGCATTTACATAGATCCTTTTAAATTTTGTTTCCAAGTTTTTCTTATTGGTCTGTTACCTGACTGTTTATTCTTTCATGTGTAAACATAGGTGACTGTTGCTTACAACAAAGATCCAAGCCCGGTTAAGCTCAATTTGGGTGTTGGTGCCTACCGAACAGAGGTCAGTGTTATTTGGTTACGTTCTGGTTCTTGATGGTGTAGAATCTTGATTGGCTCCTTTCATAATATTAATTTTTATTTGGCTTCTTTGGAAGCAAATTGATGGCTTCATATGATGTATTTACAAATACAGAATAGAAAACATCGAGCTGGCAAGTTGTGATAGATGCTTTGGCTCTTATTTAACATAGTTTGGCTCTTATTTGACATAGCTTTTACTTGGTTTTACTAATAATAATTCCATAACAGGAAGGCAAACCTCTTGTTTTGAATGTAGTGAGGCGAGTAGAACAGCAACTCTTGAATGACAGGTTAGCTGGTGATCACTGACTGTGCTTTTTTTTTTTTCATCTAAAACTGAATTATATCGAACTTAGAAAAAAAAAAAAGTTGCATTATGCCTTATATTCAGGGCACGGAACAAGGAATATCTTGCAATTGTTGGGCTGGTTGATTTCAATAAATTGAGTGCAAAGCTCATTTTTGGTGCTGACAGGTAAAAATATGAACACTTAATGTCATTATTGTCACTCTTTCATTTTTCTTATTTTTAACCATTTTTTTAAGTAAATGGTTGCTTCATTTGAAAACTGAAACGTTTCTGGCCTGGTCAGTGCCTAACCGTTTCCTTAATTACTTCTTTGGATATAGCCCTGCTATTCTGGAGAACAGGGTTACCACTGTTCAATGCTTGTCTGGTACTGGGTCACTAAGAGTTGGAGGGGAATTTTTAGCTAGACATTATCATCAAGTATGATGCTTAATCCTCTACTTTGAAATTGATTATTGTATGGTACCAGTTTAACATTTTTGGTTGCCAATGGCTTTGCAGCGGACTGTATATTTGCCTCAACCAACTTGGGGAAACCACCCAAAGGTCTTCACTCTGGCTGGGTTATCCGTCAAAACATATCGCTACTATGCTCCAGCAACACGAGGGCTCGACTTTCAAGGTTTGGAGTTAGCATATTATAAGAGCTGTGAAGTGTTTCATCTTTGCCTCTTATTTGGTATTGAGTCTGTATGCAGCAAGGTAGGTAACTTCTGTCAGGTTGCGTAGCATGATTTTCTTTTTTGTTTTAAACAGGACTCTTAGAAGATCTTGGTTCTGCCCCATCTGGATCTGTTGTTTTGCTACATGCATGCGCACATAACCCTACTGGTGTTGATCCAACCCTTGAGCAATGGGAGCAGATTAGGCAGCTGATAAGATCAAAAGCTTTGTTACCTTTCTTTGACAGTGCTTATCAGGTGAGCTTCTTCACATGCAACAAAATTTGAGCAGTTCCTTTTCACCAGAGAACTTTATGTATGGACATATTCCATCATTGATCACTCTAAAAATAGAAAACCAACTGTTTGAAAGTTGAAGCCACCTGAAAATTGCTGCTTTGCGGCCAGGAGTGGTAAATTTCGTATTCTAAACTTCAAGTGCTTGGCTTTCTATATCTTGTTATGGCATGACATGGTCCATGGTGGACTATTTATGCGCAAGAGTTTCTGTAAACTATTTCTCAAATGCCTATTCTATTATCCAGAAAACTTGTGCGATGAAATACAATTTTCTTTTGGTGCAATAGGGTTTTGCTAGTGGAAGTCTGGATGAAGATGCACAGTCTGTTCGTTTGTTTGCTGCTGACGGGGGTGAATTGCTGGTAGCCCAGAGTTATGCAAAGAACATGGGGCTTTATGCAGAACGTGTTGGTGCCCTAAGCATTGTAAGAGTTCAGCTTCAAGGCATTGAGTGCTGACAACTTTAGTTTTTTTTAGCAGTGCATCTTGCATGTTTTGTTATCATATTGATCAATCTGATTGTTTGCTTTGATCACTTTTTGTCTTCGCAATTTTTAGTATATTTTTTTTATAACCAAACTTTTTTCTTGTTTCTTATAATAATCCCTTAATATATTTTTTCTTAAAAAATTATTCTAGGTCTGCAAGTCAGCTGATGTTGCAAGCAGGGTTGAGAGCCAGTTGAAACTTGTGATTAGGCCCATGTACTCAAATCCTCCGGTTCATGGTGCATCCATTGTGGCTGCCATTCTTAAGGACCAGTAATCTGCCAACACTCTTCTTTTTTCAATTCTAATTTAAACTAAGGAAAGGAAAGATTTGTTGACCATCGTAAATTGTTCTTTTCCCCTGCTTCTTTGTTGAAGATGAATGCTACTGTTGAACTGGCATAGTCAGAAGTGATTAAGATAATGATTCTAATTGCTTCAGCATATAGACAAGGCATGCTCCCAATATGTATTCAATACCTCCAGATAGAAAATCTTTATATCTTCATGAACAATGTGTTAATTAGAGGATATGATTGTATTGGTTGAAATCGCTCAAGTGTATAAGCTGGTCACACTTGCTATATATGATTGACACTGCCAGAAAGGAGATCTGCGTATAATTCTTTTTCTTGGTGATATTTCTGGCTTTTTGTCAGATACTTCTTGTCATGCAGACTTGCTTTTGCTTTACTTGCAGGGATTTGTTCAATGAGTGGACTGTTGAGTTGAAAGCAATGGCTGACCGCATTATCAGCATGCGCCAACAGCTTTTTGATGCTTTGCATGCCAGAGGTCAGCCTTTAAAGAGTTTATCTTCCCTCTGTAATCTGGATTCCTGTTTCTTGTGCCTTTTGTATATGAAAAGTTATTATTAAATTGCTAAGTCTTACCTTGCTCTCTTTGCCTTTCCCTTCTCTTTTCAAGATATTGGGCGTTCCAAGCTCTTATGTTTTATGCATCGTTCGTTGCAGTTATACTTTTTTCTCTTTAATTGGGCAGGTACACCTGGTGATTGGAGTCACATCATCAAGCAGATTGGAATGTTTACTTTCACAGGATTGAATCCAGATCAAGTTTCGTTCATGACTAAAGAATACCATATATACATGACATCTGATGGGTAAGAAGCTTTATTTTTCACTTCATGGAATGAGTTCAAGTGAATATAATATGCATTCTCTTTACTTTATTTTCTGGTCAAGTGTGAACATAGCAGCTCTTCCCCTCATCAACGTGCATACAATGCAGTCGTGATATTATTTTTCCCCAAAAAGTAAATACAGATAACCCATATGCACCATTTTAGGAGTTCAACTTCAAAACTTTGGTATGTTTGAGTTATCACGTATGCCTACTCCTTAGTTTTTTTCTATGGTGCCGTGCACATTGTACAATGTGCACGTGCATGTTTCCCAAAACTAACCACTATTGACTTCCTTAAAACCTAAAATGATTAAGTGAATCCTTATTGTGCTTCCCTGTATGGCATACAGTGTATCTATGTAACTACTTTACTTTTTGGTGATGGCATGACTAATATTAACTTGAAGCAAGAACACAGTTGGCAATATGTGTACCCTCGAAATGATGCTGAGAATTCTAGGTGGCACGATTCTTGTTGTTTATTGTGCAGGAGGATTAGTATGGCTGGTCTGAGCTCCAAGACCGTCCCTCATCTCGCTGATGCAATACATGCAGCTGTAACCCGAGCTGTCTGAATGTGATACTGACAGTAGTATTCAACTCGCTTATTGGTGAAATTTCGTTATTTATTGTTGTAATAATTGCCACATCAACAAGAAAAATATGCCTTTATTTGATGTGAGAATTCACACACTACATGGCTGCTTACCGGTCTAGATGGATATTTTAGAACTTCTCTAGAATTAGAGCATTTTGGTTTACTTAATATGACATGATTAACTATAAATGCGGTTAATTATGTGTTGGTGGGTGAGATGTGTTGGGGTAAGTTCAAATTAAGAGTTACATCATTTTATGTTTTTATATTTTTAGAAAGGGGAACGATTTCATTCTCATGCACATGTATGTTCATCCTGGCAACTTGAGCCAGTATCTTGATAAAACTTTGCTGCATGAGTTTTTGGTTTAGAAATGCAAACAACATGTACAGTGGTGGGTTAACTTAGTGGCCATCAATTATACTTCTATTATTTTTACAAATTAAATTTTATTATATATTTATTTAAAAAATTTAATTTATTATATATTTATTAAATTTAATAAATTAAATTATAAAATTTAATAAATCTTAGAGCGAAGTTAACGGACTTCTGTCCTACGGTTTTTGAGTGGAAGTTTTCTTCACTAATTAAGAGTACTTATATATTTTTCCACTTTGTGTTTATAGGTTTCGCCTTCGTATTTGTTTGTTTTGTTTTGTCAGTAAAGCTTATCCACGAGGGCCAAGATTGCTTTCCCCTTCAACTTACTAAAGCAAGAGAAATCATGGTACATTTGCTTTTATGTGACACCAGCATCATAAACTGAATAGGAATGATTTTCTTTTCTTTTCCATTACAAATTAAGTCTGATCACAGCAAAAAGCTTAAAAAATAAGAACCACAATGAATGACCCACTATATATAATTATATATATACCATACTATAACATGAGTAGCATACCCTATCAACCGCGGGCTTTAGCCCATATTCAACATGCAGCTATCTACAACCCTTCAACAAATGTGAAGAAGGGCTTGACAAGCTTCTGGGTGAGGATTTGCCGTTATAACCCTTCCCTGGTGTTCCACACTCACTAAAGTCAAGGACGCGTCGTTCCATCTGCAAACAGGAAAAGATAAAAATTAATAAAGTAAAAAATAATTCTATTAAACCAAGGTAATGAACACTCATGCCATAAATCACCTCCAAAGAAAATTGAGGTGCAACTATCGAAACATTGTATATTATCATTTTCAGTGTAGTGCACTAAAACTGCACAAGACAATTGCATAAGACAATAAAAAAGGTTGCTCAGGATCTAAAAATTTTGAGCAGTAGAAATAAAATTATATAAAATGTTAAAGAAAGAAATAATGAAAAAAATTGTCATAAAATTCTTATTTTTCTATCTCATTTTTAATGAAATATTCTTTATTTAATTACAAACTAATTAATCATGATTAAATATATAAAGGAGTAATAAAATTAAAAAAATAATAGAATAATATAACAACTCCTAATACTTTTTTTCATTCTAAATAATAGTGAAGATAATTATAAAATTTAATAAAACAATAATATAAAATAAATACATTTACCATTAAAATTTTACAAAAATTATAGACATTTACCCTCTCATTATCCAACATGGATCCGTCCGTGTCTCCCACAAAATGTAAAAATAATTAAACTGTGATTAACAGTTTGCGAATCATTAAATGTTAATTTTTTATATTAAATGTTAATTTAAATTATAAAATTTAATAAATTTAATAATTTTAATTTAATAAAATTTTATAATTTAAATTTAATAAAATTTTATTCTTAGTGCTACTTACGACTAGATGACTCAACACTCAGCCCTTTTGATTGGACGAAGGAAAGGCAAGGGTAAATAATGGCAAAAAAAGTTGGCAAGTAAATTCAGCTTTACCGTCGCATTTGTAGCCACCTGAGAGTGGTTCCCAGGCTCATGATGAGCCTCGTTTTCCTGGTCTACATCCCTTTCGTTTCCAGATGGATCTTTGAGTAAAGTCTTGGGAGTTTCATTTCCCAAAATCTCCTGAGCATTGGCATATGCAGCAGCAGTTTGTTCGCTGATCTGCTTCATCAACCCGATTGCATCGTAGCTTCTATCCCCTGGGCTCATAAAAAACCCAAAATCCTGTAAACATGTAAACAGTATTAGTGGGAGGATTGAATAATAGAAATCCACTTGAACACAAGTTATCAGAAAGATTTGGCAATACCTCAATTGTTATTTCAGTATCAAGTCTGGGGCTAAGCAGGAAAGTGTTCATTAACCAGGGAGACTTCCACGCTGAAGGCGATTCAATGCTCCTTCTAAAAGGTGTTCCACCAAATCTAACAAACACCGCGGAACAAAACAAGCAGTCAGCCAATACGTAAATAACTAAGTATAATGAACCACAACTACAAAATTGATAATAAAGAGTTAATAATGGTAAATGCCACCAAAAAGACTCGAACATAAAACTATTGGTTAAATGAACATTACATGCTAAATGTCTCAAAACCAGTATCATTTGCAGTATGATCACCAGAATTTTCCCTTGGAGCTGATGAACAAAGAGACCGTACACGGGTGACAGCAACTGAAGGACTTTCATAGACACGAACAGAAGGGGAGCCCACACTTAAGCATGGATTTCCAGAAAATGTCTTTGAAGGGATGCTCAAATTTGGTATTGCTTCCAAGTTCCTAATGTTCAAGCTTTTAGGAGTTCTGGCACTTGAAGGCAGAGCTCTGTCTGATTTTGTACCAACTTGATCAGGAGAATACAATAGCAAGTCATTCATATCATGTTCTACCAGAACCACAGAAGGTTGTCGCACCTGATGGAGGTATAGAAAAGAGATAGAAGGAAAGTTAATATATTTACAAATTCCCAATAAAACTTGATTGCGTCAACCAGTTTTACTTACAGTATCAGCAGCAGCTTCAACATCAACTTTGATCTTAGAATCGACATCATCAATCTTATCCTCAAAATTGTTATCACCAGTATCATTTTTTGACATTCTTTCCCTCTGAATTGTGGCTTCATTTTTTCCTGCTACTTGTTCTCCATTAGAACCTGGATCAACATTTTCTTTATCATCATCAACAGGGGCTCCAGAGTTCTGCTTTTGCAACGAAGACGGAGAAAGCATAACTGCGTCCTGACTCTCATTATCATCAAACATGACATCCAAACGTGAAAAATGTCTGGTCAAAGTGGATGTCATGTCAGTCTCAAGTTTCTTGTCGATTCTTCTATCTGACAGCGGCGATAACAAGTCCCGGTTTCGTTTCTTTAATATGGATGGTGTACTCGTGAAAGTTTTAGCAGCACTTTTCAACAATGCATCTGGACTATCATCACGAGATGGTGAGTCCCATAACCTAAAAGGAGTTGGACAATTCATAGATGACATCATGAGCTGGCGGATACCAAGGGGACTAAATTCCTGTTGCATATCACCTCCAGATTGTATAAGATCGCAGCTGAGGAAAGGTACATCAAAGCTTGGAAAACGAGGAGGTTCATAACATAGAGCTCCCGTGTCCTCTTGTTCTGTATGCATATTTGGCTTTTCATCCCCTGGATTACAAGTTTGCTCGGTACCTGATCCGCAGCCAAAAGTATTTACAGGGACCACTTTTGATGTATCCTTCACTATATCTGGTGGCATTTCTGCGCTATCTATAGCATCAATGCATGGAGAACTGGATGAGTCATTGGCATAAATAAAGCTATCCTGTGCTCTGGGGACAAACTGCTGATCCTCAGCTCCCAATAATTGATTGGCTTTGTCATTATACGCTAGCCTAATATCATTTGCTGAAGGAACAGAAGGAAAAGATTGAGAGCATGAAGTTCCTATTACATCGTTAGAATCCGGGGGACAAATAAGCTGTGAAGTAGTTCCTCCATTTTGAGATACCGGCATATGAGATGATTGGAACAGAAACGAAGTGCAGCCAGACAAGACAACCATATCTACATTTTTAATATAATCTTCGCTGGAAAAGCATCCATCATTTATTGCCTCTGGAAAAAGGACTCTGCAACATTCATCATCAGATATCAACATGTGCTGTGCTATAGCTGAATCCATCGGTCCCATGGATGTTGAAACACTTATTCCCACTGAAGTCCTAAATGGATCATTCAACATGTCAGGGCTGCCATTAGGAGCTATACAATCTCTTTGTAACTGTGAGGATTCCTGCCCCAAGTCTAGTGATGAAATATTGGGTAAACTAAATTGGCCATCCCTGCTTGTGGTATTTCCAGATTCATGCGAGTATATTTGCTGGATATATTGAGAAGAGCAAGCCTCTTGGTGAGCGATGTCCGGGAAGGATATAGTAACATCATCCAGAGACACGTAATATGGCTCTGAACAAGATGCTTGACTAGGACTAGGCTCCTTTCCTAGACTAGGATCGTCATTTGACATGAATTCCTCTCTAGTATGTGAAACAACATTGGTCATCTCGCCCGTGGATGCAAAGCGACCAGCATTAGCTGACTCTTGGCTACACTCCGAAACTTCCTCTCCCTCGGGACCCTTAGGACCATTATCATCTCCACTGCACTGCAACCTCGAAGAGGTTGAAACAATGGACTGATTCGGATGTCCAACATAAGGTACAGTTTGCAACTGAGTAAGCAGACCTGATGCCAAGTAAGAATCCAATTTCTTCTTAACAGAACTGTTCCAGTGATTTTTTATAGCGTTGTCTGTCCTGTTGTCACAAAAGCACAAGCAAATCGAAACTTGAGATATTTGTGGGTAAAGAAAAGAATAAGGTGAACCAAAACCAAGCACATTTCAATGACATGAGTCTCAGAACATAAATGAAATGAGAAAGAACTTAGAGTAAATAGAAAGTCATCACTCCAAATTGAAGTGAAAGCATGGCTTCATGGCTCCTTTTGCCCCCTTCTGAAGAAAACACAAGTTCGGGAGAAAAAATGGAACCTACATACCTGCCAGGCAAGATTTTCGTTAATTCTGCCCATCTGTTCCCATAAATTTGATGAGCACGTATTAGAGCCAACTCCTCCTCCTGGGTCCATGCTTCCTTGTTTATATTAGGATTAAGATGATTATGCCACCTAATAGGTTGATAGATATTATTTTAGTGAGAATGAAGTACATCGCTACAAACATATTTCAACAAAACAGAGCCCTTATTATAATTTATGTACAAGGATAAAGGAAGTTAATGTAAAGAGACTGTAATTATATATACACAAAACTAAGAAAAATCCTACAGACATACCTTTCCCGGCATTGCTTACCAATACGTCCGGGTAAATGCTGTGCAATGGTAGACCATTTTTTTGGCCCATATTTGTTCACCAATTCAATAATTATTTCATCTTCCTGTTTGCATTCAGATAAGACAAATAAGTTCATACTAGATATACGAAAAGAAAGTCGATATAATCAAAAGGACATGTTAACAATGACATCAAAACAAACTTCTATATGCAACAAAATCCAGACAAAAATGAAATGGAAAGTAGAGATTACCTCTTTAGACCATGGACCCTTGACAAGTTCCGGATTTAAGACTTTTTGCCACCTATGTAGGCATTGTACATCAGTTCTATCCTTGAAACACTCCGCTACAAAGAATGGAAAATTAGAAAATATAAGTTATACAACTAAACAAAACAATGCAAAATGATGCATTCGACCAATCTAGCTTGTCCACGCAACAAACCTACGCACAAGGCAGGCCAAAACATTTAGTGCTGTGAGCTTATTTCGGGACCTATTAAAAGGACTATATACTCTTGATATTAAAATTCACAAAGGAAAAATAGGTGACTTCCCCTATAGAATATAGGTTTAATAACATGTAAAGCGACTCAGCTGAGCCTATATTTGTCTAACTGAAGAAAACTCTACTTTCAAGCACATAACTTAAGAAGAAACGGACGGACACTACACATGCACGTATTGGATGCTAGTGGCATAGCATCATAAATAATTTCGTGAATTTATAATGAACATATACACGTTAATACCAAAACAATACCTATTTTTTTCCAATTCTTTCCTTTAAAACGCTGAACAGCCTTCCGCAAAATCTCATCCTGCAGCAAAAAAAAAAAAAAAAATCCATTACAATCACTTTATAGTATAATATATTTTTCATGTACAATTGTAATGGAAATTCAATTATCTCACAAATGTAAAACACATAAGCTTCCAAAAGTCAAAATGCACAACCATATCAAAAGTTGAAAAATACCAAAATATATATATATATATATATATATATATATATAAACATTTACGATTGAGGGAATGCCGAAAAAATAAGCAGAAGCAAACGAAAGCTTATAAAACACTTGTAAGCAAAATAGAAAATAAAACATGTCACATAGCATGTTAATAAAATATTACAAATTTTGTAGCACAAATGAAAGAAAAGTTTCAAAGTTCTTTTGCTCAAATATAAAAATATTACCAAGCTATATTAAGTTACATAGATTTTGTGGCACAAATTAAACAAGTATATAGAAAAATGACATGTATCAAAGATATTCAAAAGTTCACCTCTTCAGGTGTCCATTGTCCCTTTGTAGAACGCCTTGTAGGGCCACTAGTCCTCCTACAAAGAATATCTCATAGATAGATAAAAATCATATAAACTCATCTCAACTTATCAACTGAAGCAAAAACTTAGCATGGCTACCCTATGAATATATAATAGCAACAACAAAAAGAGCCTTTTTCTATTATGGCTATCCTATGAATATAAAAAAATAATAATAATGATAACTGTGAACATTATTTATTCAAGAGTAAATAGAAACAGGGAGAGAGCAAGAAAGAGAAAATTTGGATAAAGATTAGGTCATAAGTTAAATTCCTACAGGACTCCTCCCTCACCCCAACTTAGGCGCTCTTCCACATGTAATAGTGAGTGTTTCAACAGAAATACCCTTAAAGCAAAGATGGCTTTCCCACATTTAGAATTGATTCGGGGCTGGTTCAGGCCAGTCAAGAATAGTTGAAGGACTAGTTGAATAGCCAATCAATTTCAGAGTTACTAAAAAATATCAGATCCTAATTTGGCAATTATTACCCGATCACTAAGTGTCCTAATTTTGGCTCTAGAAAAGTACAAATTGATAAGTTTCTTCCATAAATCACTCCCTTAAGAAAGCAAATAACAATTCCAAAGACAGATATGTCAGTTGCCAAGGGTCAGATGTGCTAGTCACCAACAAGAAATACCTTCTAGCTAGTGATACAGAGGGCACACCAAAAAGGATTTTTTTTTTTTCAATTAAACGGTTCTCAAAGGTCAAAAGAACAAATACATTGTAATATAGCGAATGACAAGGAACGATATAAATAATTTTCAAAAAAATTACCCATGCAGTGGTCTAATTTTCTGAACACCATCACTAAGCCCGTCTGATGGAGCAGGGATTGTCCTGTCACTTTCCATGGTTTGTTGGCAGACAAATAAAATAGCATACCCTAATTCCCGCTCGACTGCAATTCTCTCCAGAATTGGTTCTCCAAATCATTATAATCCTTTAAGAAGTCGCAGAAACTAACTTCTGAAATCAAAGCATTGCAGAAAAAATATTCAGAAAATTTTATCTACTAAACAAATAATGCATAAATCAAAGAGAGAGAAGGAGGGTAAAAGGGGGACATTCTAACGTAAATAATAGTTGGACATACACCAATTTCTCCTTCGTCCTCAATACGGTTACTTTATATTAACTAAAGCAACAACTCACGTACTAAGTACTAGAGGTCTAAATTCATATTCCTTGTCCTCATAACATTAGGAGTGTTTCACGAATTGAGCAGAGTTCAAGAAGAAAACCCACCTTCTCCACCCAACACCAAAAGGAAAACATGAGGTAGATTAATTAACATTGACAAGCATAAACACATTAAAAACATCAACAAGCATCAACAAATGAATTCGTGACAGATTCAATTTCATTCCATTAAATCACATAAAGGAAAGTTCAAATTAGAGATTCCAGCGTGCAAAACTTATCACTAACAATAGAAAATCAGCGCACCACGTTAGTCTTGAGTCCTTCTCAAACCATGACATGATAAAGAACATTCATTATTGGGACAGATAACAATAAACTAACAGCACTATTCAAGCACAAAACCTAAGAAAGTGTGAGCTCACAAATTTCTAGCTCCCCTAAATCCCTAACCGATTAAAAATATAGAAGAAGAAATAAAATAATCCAACTATACCAATCAGTATCCTGAATAAAATTCGGAGGCTCTAATTTCTAAGAATTTCGATGTGAATTTCAACCTCGCCTTAAGATCGAATGCTTTCAATTCCATCTGAGAACCAAACGCTGCGTCGGTCAATCAAACAATTCAAATTTAAAATGTTCCAAACCTCAGAACCAAATTGTGATTCCAGATAATACTTTGGCACGTTGGTTCGATGTTAAGAAAAAGCCATTAAGATCGACGAAGTGAAATGTAAATTGAATCGAAAAGAACCGATAGGCACTCACCGGACAGAGCTTCAGACTACGAACGGTTGAGAAACCAGAGTGAGAGATAATCGATGACACGATCGAAGCGGTGGGCATTTGCAGATCCAAATAGATATGTAAAGGAGTAAGATCTGCAAATGCACCGCAATTAGGAGAGTGAGGAAAGCTAGAGAGAAAAGGAGGAGAGGTTGAGAGAGAGAGAGTGAAACGGTCTGAAGCTCTTTTCAAAACATAAAGGGGCGGACTTTGGAGTTTCAAACCCTGTGGTTAAAGGTCGAACATGTTAATTAACAGACGGTCAGGATGTTGACACGTGAGAATCCGGGCGTTCATGTTCTGGGCGTTTTCATGTGGTCTTTTTCAAATGCTTAACGGGCAAACTTATTTTATCTGCAATTTGTTTTTAAAAAAATAAAATCCCTTTTGAATTTCAACTACAGGTTGGTTTTTTTTTTCTTTTTTTTTATATAAGATACTTATTTTTTTCTTTTAATTTGAATCTTATAAAAAAGGTATAAAAAAGTAGGCCAACTGGAGCAAAATCATATTTTTTATACGAGAGATTAATTAATGGAACTACTTTATCTGTAAAAGGTAGCTGCCCAAATAATTAATATATTCAACACCCTCAATTGAAATATAATTTTAATGTTAATTTAAAAGAAGATTTGCTAATACTAGTATAAGTTTATCTTTTATGTTTACATTTTAAAAAGATTATTTAAAGAAAAGTAAAAAATTTTAAATAATAAAAATAATCTTTAAATTAACAAGAGTTAAGTCAAATGATAAGAATAAGAAAATATTATGAATTTATTTTCAAAAAAAATCTTTTAAATTTTAAATACAGTACTTTATGAAATATCGTATAAAAATAATTATTAATAAAAAATAAAAATAAACAAGACTCTATGCTTATTTTTTTTCTTTTGAATCTCAAAAAAAATAGGGCAACAGAAAAAAGTAGGCTAATAAACTTTTAAATTTAAAATAAATGAGACAGGCAAAAAAAAAAAAAATACAAGATATGATCATATATAATTTCTTATGTAAATTTGAAAAGATCTCTCATTAAAAAATAAGAGTTTATCGTCATAACGTAAAATGGTCATTTTTTCATATGAAAGATTATAAATGAATGAAACTACTTTATTTATAAAAGATAGCTTCCCAAGTAATTGAATATATTCAATGCTTTAAATGAAATACAAAATTATTAGATCAAAAAAAGAAATATAATGTTATGTTAAAAAATAATTTATTCAATTGTAAAGTTAATACTTGTATCAAGTTTATCTCTTATGCTTATATTTAAAAAAAATTATTTTATTCCTTATTTTCCGATCCCTTGTAACACGTCATTCACTTTTACTGTAACAAAAATATATTGTGAAAAAGTAAAATAAAAATGAAAAATAATATAATAATTTTTAACCCCAAAATAGGAGAGGGAATGGGATAAAAAATTCCTTTAAAAAATATTTGAAGAGACATAAAAATTTAAATAATAAAAAGAACCTTTAAAATTTTAAATATAACATGTACTTTATAAAATATAGTATAAATAAATATTCTTAATAAAAATTAAAAATAAATTATCTCTGTTCATAGACTCTTTTAAAAATAAATCAATGAGAGGCTTTTTTTATGCTTGTCTTTTTTTTTTAAAAAAAAAAGCCAAAACAATGCATTAAGAAGAGAAATCCTGACAAACCAAGTCAATCAGGTGGGTTGGGATATATCCTTCGATCCAAATTACATGCATGTTATTTTCTATTGAACTTGCTAGAAAGTGTGCTACTCTATTACAGTTCAGTGTGACAAATGAAAGTTGGAAAGGAGAGGAAAGCTTTGCTACCATCTTGTAGTCTTCCAGAATAGCTCCGTTATAGGAAACGGAGTGTTGCTGTGACTGGAATGCATATATCGTCTTCAAGGAGTTTGTTTTTGCATAAAGATATTTCCCTTCCATGCATCTTTTCGATTCCTTGAGCCCAAGGAAAAGAGCCAAAGCTTTAGTCACTCTTACTTCTGTTTCTACCTCAAGAGCCTTTGACCCTATCATTATAATCGCCCCTTGAGATCACGAATCACCTAGCCTACTGATCATCGCTCTGACTGTTGACAGCAGGCGTCAACATTTAGCTTAAAGCAGCCAAGCAGTGATGGGTCCAACAGTATTGGTGCTGGCACTGTTCCTTCACCTCTCAAGTGTCGCATATGGTCTCATGGTCACACTTGATCTTGGCCACCAATGACAGAACGTCTTCAATGGAGACAAGGGTGGAGCCAAAATTCTTTTTAGGAAGAGCCAACAAGAAAAAAATTTAAATAACACAAAATTCAATATTATAGTGAATTTTGTGAATAGGGTTGAGTTAATTAAAATGACATTTTAGTTTTAATCTTTCAAGGTGTTTTTTGAGAAGTTTCTATGTAGAAAGTATATTACCTATGAAATGAGGTTTGAAATAAGTTAAGTAATTTGTCGAATATTTTATACAATTTCTTTTTATTGATTTGGGAGAAACAGAATTTTTTGTAAAAATTTTAAAAATTATTTTAAGAATTGAAAAATTAGATAAAATAAGTAATATAAAAAATTATTTAAAAAAATTCACAACTATTAAAGATAATATATGAAATTTTATAAAATTATAAAAGAGATAAAATTAAAAAATTTAAAGTTTTTAATAATATATATAAGCTTTTCAAAAGTTCAAGGAGGTCATAGTCCACTTTAACCTCCAGTGTAGCTCTGACTACTAAGTGAGAGATTCTTGTCTTCTTGTCTTCAAAATAGAGCTTATTCCAGCAAAACCAAACAGCCCACATGAGGTCCACGCCATCCAACTCCTCTTGTGTGAGAGAGATTTGTAGCTACTTCCACTGTTCTTGTAAGGGCAGGTCATTGTGGTGGTCCATCTTGTGACTCAGAGGAACCAAGCCAAATGGAACGTACCCATGTGCAGTGGCAGAAAATATGGTCCTCTGTTTTAACAAGCGTTTTGTACCTCTTACAAGTTAGTGTCACTCAATTCTTTGCTAGATTAGCACAAGTGGGAAGGCGCTGTAAGAGTGCTCTCCACATTAATATTTTCACCTTTTGGGGCATACAGCTGAAGATTACTCCCATTTACTCTCTCTATTTTCCAAGCTACTCCCCACCATTGGCCTTTTATTTTGCAAGATAATGGCATGCACATTTATCTGAAAACTCCCCATTTTTTGTTCCACACCAAGCTATTTGGTCTTATTTATTAAGTCCATTCAATGGGATATTACAAATTTGAGAAGATGCAAAAGAAAAAAAAAAAATGAAGTTTTCAAAGAGAATGAGTTTTCGCAAAATTTTTGGTTTCAATGAAGCCTTATTGACAAAACAGAGATGGAGGTTAGTACATAATCCTAAATTGCTTATGGCCAAAATAATGGGCACTATTTCTCAAGAGGAACTTTTTTATAAATCAAATTAGGATTTAAAACTAGCTATATATAGAAGAGCATTTGAGGAAGTAAGTACATTTTAGAAGAGTGCTGTCAATGGATGATGAGCAATGGTGCATCTATGAATATTTGGGAAGATCAATTACTACCAAAATAAAATGATGAAAATATTTAGACCAAAAACTGATCTGTGACATTGATAAATGAATTTATTGATGCATATTTGCAAGCATTGGACAGAAATCTGGTCAACTTACTTTTTTTTCATTTGGTTTTTCAAAAAATAGGTAAAAAATTTTAAGCCAACTAACTTTTAAATTTTTAATAAATGAGATGATTTAAGAAAGATTGCATAATATTATAGGAAGATGATGTTATATAAATTCTAACGTAAACTTGAAAGTAAGATTTCAAACTCTCACCCAAAAATTAAGGATTCATTGTCATTAATGAAAGCAATATTTTTGGTTATGAAAGATAATAAATTAATGGAAATACATCATCACATATGGTAATTATCCAAATATTTGTTGAATGCTTTGATATGAAATACAATTTTAATGTTAAAAAATATTTTATTCGATAGAAGAGTTGCTAATACTAGTATCGAGTTTATCTTTCATGTTTATATTTAAAAATATTGTAGAGAAAAAAGAAAGTTAAAAATAAAAACTAGCTTTAATTTTTTAAACATTAACACTTAAATACGTGTTACATAAATTTATTAAAAATTAATTATAAAATATTTATAAAGAATTAATGGATGCTATTTTATAAATATTAAAAAGTTATTAAGTAGAGTTTGATTTATAATTCCTTTATTTTTACAAATTGTATTTCATAATCATTTTATTTAATAATTCAAATTATTAATTTTATTAAATTCACTCACATGTGAGACTTAATATGTAATGACTCACATTCAATTTAGTAGACATTAATAAATTCACATTTAGTGGATTTTTGACATGTATAGTTTAATTTCAAATAAAATATTTTCTATAAATTCTTTTTAATAAAGTAATTAATATTACATTAAATAGTAGAATTAAGAAAAAGAATTTTAGACAAAATTATTTCTGTCTTATATATTAATATATAATATAAATAATATATCCTTATAAAATATAACATAAATAAATAATTGTTAGTGAAAGTTAAAATAAACTAACGAGATTTTTTTTCTTTCTATGGAAACAAGAGGCTGTTTCTTTCCGTAAGATGCTTACATTTTCCATTTCATTCAAAAAATAGTTAGGTCAACTATTAAATTTCTAACAAATGAGACGATTTAAGAAATATTACGTGATATGAGGCAGATGTAGTATTTAAATTCTCATGTAAATTTGAAAGAAGCATTTCAACTTCTTGCCCAAAAATAAGAGTTCATCCTCACAGGGGTAAAACCGTAATTTTATATGGAAAATTATAAATTATACATTAATAATGAAACTACTTCATTGCCCAAATAATTAATATATTCAATGCTCTGATTAAAATATAATTTTAATGTTCCGAAAATAATTTATATAATGAATTGGTTGCTAATACTTGTATCAAGTTTTCTTTTATGTTTAGATTCTTCCCAAAAAAACAAAAACAAGGTATCTGAAGAGACATAACATAGTCAAATAATAAAACGACTTTAAATTTTTTTAATGTAACATGTATTTTATCAAATATAGTTTAAATAAATGATTATTAATAAAAATTAAAATAATCATCCGTGTTCATTGACTCTTAGAATATTTGTATTACTCGAAAAAAATAATGATATAAATTTTGATACAATATAAATAAATAAATAATATTTTATATTTTAAAATAATTTAATTTTTAATTTTCATAAATAACTATTTATTTACGTTTTATTGTTTAACCTACCCGTTTAGAGGAGCCCAATCACAATTTACTACGTTCTAAAGAAATTAACAAATTGCAAAGGAAACTAGAACTTTGATGTTGCACATAAGTAACAACCAACCATAAATCAAAACTTATAGAAAAGTTTAGAATACATCGGGTGATTAAGCGGCGTGCTTGTCCACCGAAAATCTCTCATGACGTGAAAAACTGATCTCAAAATTGGTGCAATAGATATAGCCCCTTATGCTGCTCCAACTTTCTTGGTTTTATTTGGGCGATCTCTTGCATATTCATTCTCTCTAGAGCGGGTGTGTTTTCCTCCCCTGCCATGCCTTCCTCCCCTGATAACATTGATGTGGTTAACATTTTGAGTTCTACACCATCTCTCGAGATGAACAAGGGAAATAGAAAGATTATTTTAAGTAAAATTCATGAAATGGTTGAGTCCAACCACTTACCTTCCCCGGTTACCCTTATTTTCTCTGTGCTTTTCTTGATTACCACGGAGCAGGCTCCAGTATTCCCTTTCGGCCTCACCTGAGATCATATCACAGAAATATAGTTCTCAGCTCAACATTGTCACGCAGTCAGTAGATATCAACGCAAGTCTCAGTAACTATGCCCCCCAAACCTCTTGTCTCTCTTCCCCACATCAAAAAGAATGGTCGTGTTCATGAAGTGGAATTTGACTTCTCTAAGGACCAAGGTGCATGATACACTAATAGAGAGTAGTGCAAGGAGATAGTTATTGATTAGAAAATGAATGAAGAAAATCCTAAAAACCGCAGGAATGATAATCTAGTTGCTTGGATTCTATAAAAACATAAATCGTGATTTCTTTTTTTTTTTATCAGAGGGTGATCCACAGCGCACTTATCAATTTGGAGAATCTTTTCACATGAGGTGAAATTCTTAACCTTTTTTTCCCCAAAAAGAAACATATTTATCCCATCACTGGATGCGGGTAAATAAAAGATTTATTAATGCCTGCGGTAAATTTTCAAACAAATAACTGCTTTTCATATAAAAATGTGGCTGAGAGACTAACCTGTAACTGGATCTAGAATAGCAATATAATTCTTTACAACCAAACCCCCTTTCTCAGCCAGAACTGCGGCAGCACGAACTTTCTGAGCAGCTTCAGAATCTTCAAATCGGATATATCCTGAATCCGCTCCAATCTTGAAATCAATGTACTGATAAGACAGAAGAGTACAAAAATAAATATATCAGTCTCAATCAATTGAAAATGCCTAATAAGCAGATTTTTTTGGTATAGAAAGTATACTTCCAAAAGTGAAAAGAAATTGACCACACAAAGAGGAAGATTTAAGAACCTTCACAGAACCAAACTTTTCAAAAACACCCTTCAAATCCTCACGCAAGACAACATTCATATTGTCTTTGTAAGCAGCCGCTGAAAATTTTTCATCTGCCTCCGGACTCTTTTCTTCGCCTTCAGTTTCTTTTCCGTCACTGACCCCATGGCTTTCTTTTTCATTGTCAGTAATTTCTGACATCTTTTGTTCACTTTCCTCAGTAGCATTTTCCGAGGGATTTTGTTTATTAGTTTTAGAGATAATACCATCATTATTGGCGTCATTGGCTTGTTTATTACTACCATTTTGTTCCTCAGGAACTCCACCAGAAATGCTCTTTAGTTTAAAGGCAATAATTAAGCCTTTTGGGTAGCTGAAATCAACGTCAATGAAGACAATCAGTCTATAAACTTCAGATGTTTTCTTTTTTGGGGGGAGGGGGGCTGGCAACTTCTTACTTCGCTTCTGCACTTGAGTTATTCTGGCAATGAGACTTTTCATGCTGTTCCAACTCTTTTTCTCTCTCTGTGTCAAACTCCTTCCTGAAAAATGGATATAATTAACATCAGACAACACACATATGCATTAACAGACACCTAGCATTCATGCATCTCTATCCCATAAACCAAAATCCTCAACTTTAGTTACAAAAGCCTTCATTGCGAGATACAATGCTGAGAACCAAAATTCTTCTTACAGTGATGCCAGGAGCGTAGCACCACTGGCTCTAAAACTACTTTCAATTTTCATTTCAATACAGATATGGAAAACAAATGCAATTCCTATAGCAGTACCTTTTTGTATGTCACAATAAGACACTGGGTCTCCATTTCTATCTTTTGCTTACATTTAAAAATTGTTCTCATATAATAAAAAGTAGCGAATGGCTACAAGCATTCTTACTTTGGCTTTACTTCCAACTTGATCCCTGAATAATCAAATGTTTGCTTAAAAATCTTTTCAATATCCTCCTCTGACGAAAACTCAATGAGGGCAGTGCCACAAAAGAGCCTTTTGTCTCCAACGTGACGGGGCAGCCTAACACTATTAACCTGGGGAAAAAATGCAAAAGTTTCTTATGATTATAATTTTTTGAAAGAAAATATTATTGTACTAATTACTTCATACTTCCATAAACTGCCATCTAAACAGTTAAAAATTAACCAATGGCATAAGGAGTTAAAATTTATCTTTAAATGATTAGGACAATCTGAATTTTAGTAGAAATTTTGGGATCATGCTTTTTGATTAATGGCAAGAGCTTCAATACACTTCAGTTTTCTCTGCATTAGACTCACACAAGATAGCAAGAAGAGGATAAGTCTAAGCAGCTAGCAAGTTGGAACGTAAATAATGTCAATAGTGCAACTATCACCTTGGCATATTGACCAAAGAATGCCTCAAGATCTTCTCGCCGGACATCATGTTCAAAAGGTGATGCAGCAATTGTTCTCGTGTCTACCTGCTCAATTACCTCTTCTGGCTTAAGAAGCTCAGCCGTCCTCCCAACTTTTTTCCCTGAAACATCGAAACAGAAAGAAGAACGAAGCAGGTTATAAGTGTTCATTCAAAATAGATCTAGCATCTAAAGAAACATTTTCATCACTTTAACAAATTTAAGTCCTTCATCCCCCCTTGTATAATGAGCACCATCCAAACATTTTCACGTGCTTCCCTGATTACTCATCACATGACCCCAGAAAAAGTAAAACATAGAAACAACTTATTCTACAGCTATTAGTAATCCGTACACAACTTCTTCTACCTTAAGAAAAAAGACAGTTCTAATCTCCTCCTATAATGAATAAACTAGCTAAAACAACCAAAGACTTTGAGCAATTAAGATAGGATCCTCCATCAAGCAAATCTCAGTAGAGAGTCTAGTAATGTCCTGTATCCTGTGTTCTTCAGTTAGAAATTGTATATAACCGATTGTGTATCTGAGTAGAAACTGCATTCATTCAAAAAGCAGAATGGCAAATAAAAACACAAACACAAGCATAAACGCAGAGAGAGAAGTTCACAGAAAGTCAGAAACTCACCATCTTCGGATATCTTGAGTGAACTGGATTTCCTTAGAGTTTCAGCTACAGCTTTAATAGTATCTTCGGGAACCTCGTCCGCCTTTATATCTCCCAGTTTGAGGTGACTCCTCATCCGAGAAAAAGAACAAATTAAAGCCAAACTAACCACTGTGAAGACGTAGTCAAGACCAACAATCAAAGTATAGAGAAACAAAACAAATAGAGATGGGTAATTCAGCAGCATTATGTTTAATCTTCTTTACTTTACCAAAACACTAAAGTTTGGTCTGGGAGAAAAAGTCAGTACAATTTCGCATTAGGAAGAACCATTTCCCCAAATGAAAAGTCACAACATGAGAACGACCAGATAATAAAAATAGTAATCAATAGACAGGAAACAGGGATACTGCCATCTTCGCTTTCATTGATAGACTTCTTCAGAAAAGTGTCCCTAGGAAGGTTGCTATCACTGAAGTAGAATTCGACCTGTGCAAAACGGTGCAGACGCAAAAGAAAAATTTTGATTATCGATCACATAAACTTTAAAGAAAACGAACAGCCAACAGGCGACTTCAAATATAGGTCGTACTTGTCGTATCACTTTCTTCGCTGTCTCTTCGTCCAACGATGGCGTCGCCATTGATGTACAGATGCGGTTACAATCAAAAATCAAAGAAGCAGAGCGCGCGCGGGCGAGCGACCGTGCTAGGGTTTTTGCAGTAAACTTTGGAGTCAAGAGTTTCGAACCTTCTTTCAGATTCGTATTTTAAAGGGGTTTTATTATAATTACGTTTTTAGAATTATGGATTGGGTTAAGTATAATAAAAAAATAAATAATTTTTATTAATAATTTTATAATTTTATTTAAATTTAAAGATAATATTATATATTTTATAAATAAATATAAAAATATATATCATTTTCAATAACATTAACATATCATTTTTCAGGAGCGGCGAACTGAAACAGGTCGGGTTTAATTGTTTCCGGTTCGCGGCCTCCAACTCCAACAGTCCTGTATGCACGTTTTTCATATACAGAATTATCGCATAATAATGCTGATACAGGCACGACTTATGTGCACCGTTTTGGTTAAAAAAAATAGTGTCCATGTCAGCATTGTAAATTGGTTGTGCAGAGGAAATAGGTGCATTTAACAATCCTCTTCCTGCCCTTCTACCTATTTTTTTTTAATGATACATAAGTCATATGATAATTTAAAAAAAAAATTAGAAATTAAACCTAAAGTTAAATCCGAGAATATAAGTATGTTACTAGAGCAACAACTCACAAGCTACATGCTTTATATTCTTGGTACCTGTTAAAGGTTTAAGAAATACTGTTTTTATTAAAAATTATTTATTAAATATTCAGAAAATTTAAATTTATGAAATTTAATAATTTCAAGAATATAAGTTTTATAAAATTAAATTTATAAAAATATAAAATTATTAAAAAATATACATATAACAATAAAAAATTAAGTGTCTATATTAGGACTGTACAATAGTTGTCCAGGAAAAAACTGCATTTAAAAATATGACTAAAACCTTCTTTTGGTCCTTCAAAGATGAACAAACTTCTAATTTAGTCCCTCACTGTTAAATTTTTTTATTTTGGTCCTCCAGAGATTAATTAACTTCTATTTTAGTCCTTCATTGTTAAAAATTCCTAATTAAGTCCTCCAAAGATTGAAATTGATATCAATCAAGTCCCTCAATTAGGATGATTGCTAACAAGGTCAAAATTGCTAACGTGGCATGATGACGTGGCAAAATTGCTGACGTGTCATGCTGATGTGGCAGAATTTGGATGACGTGGCATGCTGATAAGGCAAAAGTTGCTGACGTGGCATGGCGACGTGGCTGAATTTGGATGACGTGGCATGCTGATGTCAGCAATCACGTCAGCAATTTTGCCACGTCATCAAGCCACGTCAGCAATTTGGACTTTGTTAGCAATCATCCTAATTGAGAGACTTGATTGATATCAATTTCAATCTTTGGAGGACTTAATTAGGAATTTTTAACAATGAGGGACTAAAATAGAAGTTAATTGATCTCTAGAGGACCAAAATAGAAAAATTTAACAGTGAGGGACTAAATTAAAAGTTTGTTTATCTTTGAGGGACCAAAAGAGAGTTTTACTCTAAAAATATTTGTCCAGCCCCTCTTCATACTTTATACTCTTGGTACCTGTCAAAGGTTTAGAGTTTGAGAAATATTGTTATCATTAAAAATTATTTATAAAAACTTTATAAAATTTAAAATTATGAAATTTAATAATTTTAATAACAAAATTTTAAATGAATTTTCTTATGAAAATAAAAATCTGTTAGAATTTTATGTTATCAATTGTGGCACATAAACTTTAGATAACAATGATCAAGACTTATCTTTGCAAGATTAGATAGTGTGTGGAATATTAAATGTTTAAATCTATGTGCTATGGTTTCAAAAATAAAAAAGAATTGATGTTCTATGATCTTTCATAGCATTGTTTTTAGGAAAATGCTAAATATGAAAAGATCCGGTTCTTTGTACTCAAAGTGATTAAGTATATGCACCCAGAAAAAATGATTAAAGAATACATGGATATATACAAAAAGAAATCATGTTGAAACAACCATACACAAATTAAATGATAGTAGAAAAGTAAACTTTTGTAAAAGATAGTTATACTTGGTAACTTGGTTATTTAGTTATATTAGTATTGTGTGAGATGTGTAAAATCTTAATTTTTCCAAAATAGATAAGTAAAACCCAATATAAAATCTAAAAGCTTTGATATCTGTTGCGGTAGGATTGAGATTATTTAAAATAAAAAATATATTTTATATAATAAAATAAAATAAAAAATTATTAATAAAAAATTAATAATATAAATTATTTTACATTTATAACTTTTTATTTATTTATATTTTATAATAATTTTTTTAATTAATTTTTTTTATTAATAATTATTCACTTACACTATATTCTTATAAAATACATTCCTCACTTTAAAAAATCTAAATATGCCAACTTTTTTTTTATCAATCATTTCATAGCTTTTTTCTCCTTTCTTATTGCACATTCTCCACGTGAAGACAGATTTCTCCAAATCTAATAACTCGTAGAAGATGTTGTTTAAAAATTGGTTATGTTGGAAAATGGTATTTGCACAAAGCTAGTCTTCACACTTACCACACATATAAATAAAAGAAAAAAAGACAAAAAAATTAAACTTAAAAGAAAGATAATTAAAAATATGAAAGAGTATAAAATAAATGTATACAACTATCTAGGGTATGTAACATTGCTATTCATATATTTCTTCCTTTCTAAGTCCTGCTCCTGTCTGTAAGAACAACTACCAAGATGAATAATGCAAACCTACAAGAATATCAGCAACAGACAATAGTTATAGCATTCAGATACCAGCGCACGGACGCTAATTGCTAAAACTTCCAACACGATGACTTGCAAGGTTATTTGCCTCCATCATGATATGTGATGACAAGAATAAAAAGCTTGTCTGGCCCTTTTTTGTCAAAAATTTCCCATGTTTGAACACTTTCAAGAAAACAAAAAAAATCTAAATAGAACTGACAAAACAAAGAGAATGTGATGATTATAGAAAATAACTTAAGGGATTTCCACGGCGAGAACAACTTTTAAAAACCATTGTCTGAAGCAAGATCATAGACTCAAACATCAGGTAAATTACCATCACCAGGTACAAAAATCTAATAATTACATCCCCTCCCCCGCTTGTTTCCTTCCTTATCTCTCAATCACAGTTGCAAAAACTAGATCTCTCAATCACAGTTGCAAAAACTAGTTCGAAATCTAAATCCAGTTATTGCAGTTTCACCTTCCAGAAGTGGGGTTATTAAATCAATGTCTAAATCCGTCAGGCAGCAACTTGGCCTCCAAGTCATCATAATAAAATCCAATAAGCAATCCTTACATGAAATCCTCTTCCAGTTCCTGCAATGATTTGCTTGCCGATGCAATCTGTTTATTGGATGTCATATTTTCAGACACCATCAAACCCTTGTAGCTCCTCAGCTCTGCTTGTCTGTCCTTTTCAAGTCTCTCCAATTCCTCACGGCGTTTCTGTTTGCAAAACAAGTGTTCAGTCAAATATGTTCTCAGATTTCATTGAGATATTTGCTGATATATGCAGATCATACTAGAAACCAAGAATGCAGACACGGTCCAGTGAACCACATATATATTTCAGAGATGCTACACACCAGAGAAGATATTAAGTTCCATCAGATCAATTTGAGAAGGCAGACATTTTAAAGATCTTACATTACAACCTTAACTTCGTAGCACAGATCACAAACCAAAAAACAATGTATAAAAAAAAATTGCAAATTAATGCATAGAGTCAAGAATTAGATAGTGTCAAAAGTATGCATCATGCCACTTACACAGATAGAGTCTGCATAAAAAGATCATTTACCGATTCACATAGAAGTATGACCACTGGAAAGCATTAGTAATGGGGTAAACAACATTGGAATCAAAATCTTGCACGTAGACTCAATTTTGTATAGAAGTTGAGGATAATAAACAACCATGTGTGGGCAAAAATTATCAAGAGGACAAATACACACTACTCACTTTTTCTCTCAGATGTTGTTTTTTCTCTGCTCTTTCTGCTGCATTAACAGCTTCTCGTTCAGCTGCAATACACACATGCAAAAACTTATTAGATGCGTAACTTATAGCACCACTCTAAGCAGGATAATAATATACTAAATGTCCAGTCAAATCAAATTTAAAAGCATATGTATAAATGAGTTCACCCAGTGAGTAAATGGCCAGATTGATAATCAAGTGAAAGACATGAAAAATCAGAAGTTGACAGTTGTAACACCATTCAGCAATAGCATATTTAATTATTAGAACTTATATCTAAAAAGAATACAACAACAAATAGAGCTATATTCCATTAGGTGAGGTTGACTATATAGATTAAGCAACGCCATTAAGTTTTATCCAAAACCACTAAAGATCACGTTTAATAATCTCTCCAAACATAATCAAAGGAAAGCAAATTTGTTAAAATACCTTTCAAATCAGGTTTCCTTTCCACTTTTGTCCGGTTCAATCTGTTAACAATCTCATTCATCCGCTTCTCTACCCTCACAGTTCGGACCTACAAATTATGTATAACAAACAGATATAATATACTCAAATCCACACTCAAACATCCACAACCCCCCTCCCTCCCAAAAAAAAAAAAAAAAAATGAAACACAAAAAGGGCTATAGTTGTTGGAAAAATGACTGTGCAAATGCTTTAAACCCAAAACAATTACCATTTTTGGGTTGTGAAAACCAACTTGACCAACATCCATTGAAGCAGTTTTCTTCAAATTGGACCAGGGAGTGTAAACAACATCAATATTGTTCACTTTATTTCCTGCCACAGAAAAACAAATTGCATTGAGCATATATAACTCAGAGGAAGTCAGGAACAATTACGTATTTGTATTAAAAGTATCCCAGGTTATTGTCAGTCAGACTGCTAGTTGTGAGTGTAACAGAAGAAATTAACTCATTACATATAAGTAACAGCAAAACAATATCCATATGCTTGACAGACTGCAGAAAGTGGCTTTTGAAGTAATTAAACTAATGAACTAGAGGAACAATCTTTCAAACCTTGAATTGAATTAGCTTTCACAAGCTGAACACAGTCTTCCAGAACACCTTCACTAATATCATCAATAGTCTGACCTTTATGCAGTCTAAGATAGACATGGGCAGAAGACATTTTATCCACATGGAACCTGCGGCAGACAGACTTCACAATTAGTTTTTTTGAAGAAAAACAAAAATCCAACTATCAAAGCAAATGTGAACACATGATTCGGCCACAACTCCAGTCAATCAACCCTCAGGAAAAGGACTTAACTGGGGATTCTATCATCCAGAAAGAGGAAGCCCTATACTGAAAGAAAGCACACATAGTTTTCCAGCAATGTCATACCGCATGAATTGATTATTCATTTTTATACAGATATGACTCGTCCATGAGAATCAGGGCACATATAGAGATAGCGTTACCATAATAGAATTGGTAACATCATAAACCTGAAAAGACCTCCCTCTCAACAATAAGAATAGCATCAGAGTTCCAACTAAACACACCATCTAATGATCAAGAAGATTAATATCCAGATTCAGCAGAACACACACACACACACACACACACACACATATATATATATATATATTTTATTTCTTTTGAAATTTCTAACTGAGGTATTCAGTAAAGCCAAAACGAAAATAGAACAGAACATCAACGTTCTGTTATTTAAACGACTAATCATCATATTATAACAGCAACCAGGCAAAGGCCATTCATATCTCTTTCCCATGCAATGAATTCTTATAAACCATCCAAAAATACACAAAATCGAGTTATAAGTGGGACTACAATTACTAAGTCGAAAAATAATGTGTAAATCAAATACTTGATCCTCAAAAGGTGACCACAATCCCTAGCCTGGGAGGTTTGGAATTCAAATTCGTACAATCCGAAATTTTATCAATCAAAATAAAAAATTTGATTCTAAGCATAAATATCTTGAATTTCAATTCAAAACCTGAAGGGAAAGGTGGGTTACCAGATGTCTTCGGGGAAACCATATTTGATGAGCTCCTCATTCTCGTATTTGTCAAGACCCATGAAGATGGCGTAATCGCCAGCTTCTGGGCGAGCTTTAAAGTAGAACACCATCGGAGCTGCTTTCCTTCTACGCAATCAAACACGCAAGCGGAGAAGCTAGAGAGAGAGAGAGTCCGTTAGCGCTCCGAGTTTGAGAACAGTCACAAATCCAAGTTAGGGATTGCTACGGATTAGAAACGCTAACATTATATGGAACATTCCCTGAATTTTCTTATATATATATTTTTTGGGTTAAGAAATGAAACGGGGTCAATCTACAAATAAGCAAACTGGCGGGGGCTTTATCTTTTTTCTCCGGTAACAATGCCCAAAATTAAAACACACAAAATTTAGAAAATTGAATTTGCAGATAAATTCACGAAAGAATATATTTGTGTAGTAGTAAAAGGTCAAGCCTCGGTAACATACACTTCATATGAGATTAAGATTTTTTATCTTATACTATTAAAGTCATGATTAGTTTTTTTTTTTGTTTACTTATTTATAATAAATTTATTGTGTAAGACTCTCAAAATAATAAAGAAATTATCATAAATTCTGAAATGTTGACTTAGCAAAAATAAATTTCGTTTTACATTATCTTGATATATATTATATACTTAAAATTTAATCTTGAAGTTATCCATTTAAGACTAAAGACAATTTTATTTAACTTTACATTTTAAATAAAGATAAATCTCATCTAAGAATGGAGACATTTGGTATCAAAAAATTATCATAATTTTAATAGTACAATGTTAAAAGGTACAAATTGAATTTTATGTTATGTATGATTTTAAAATTTATCTGAGCACAAATATATCAACATGTGGTTTAGGTATATTTAACTGCTACTTATAATCTTAGATAAAATTTCTGACAAAAATCATTTTTGAATATTTATTTATTACTTGACAAAAAAGTGACAAAAAAAATGTTAGTGATTTATTACTTGAAAAAATTGATTCCATAAATTATTTCTTCAAGGTGGGGCTCTCTTCGTTATCCATTAACAAGATGCTTGATGAGCTGATTCAAAGATACAACTTCAATTCTTCATGCATAATGGTCTGCTAAACTCTTCATTGTCTTATAAACCCAAAAAAAAAAAAAAAAAACTCCTCATTGTCTTCAATAAAAACTTCCCACTAACATTACTCAAATTGTAACTTTAATTACACCATAACCCCTCCCTCTCACTGGGTGGGGTGAAGGCAAACAACACCTAAAAAGACCTAACACTTTATAATTCATTTTGTAAGATGTTTCTAAGACTAACTTTTCCCATAATATAAACGCATAGCGCTAAATAAATAAGTCAGCCTCCATGCTTCTTACGTGCAGAGGTCTTCAAATCCCATGTACTCATTCCGCTGAATCTTCTCAATCATGTTCAATATACCAACACCACCTGCAGACAGAAAAGTGAATTCTAATGCAAGTATCTGCAGATTTTTACGAGATTGGACAAGAAAGCAGAATGAAGTCCCAAAACCAAAGAGAAATTGTTATCGTCGGAGTGGTCTCCGGCTAAGATTACACGGGAACAGCTCTTGAGCTATGGTGAAGTTTCAAGAAGTTGCAGAGCAACTCCTGGTGAAGACGACAAAAGGGTTTATTTCATATATTTTCAATAATGCCCTTTACAGCTTTGATTTTTCTTATACAATCAATGCAATCTGTAGCCTTTCTTCTAATTGGGCCCCGTATACAAACTGACTACTCATTTACAACTTGTAACCCAAACTAACAGATTAACAACTTCTTTTAACCTAATCTTTAATCACCCATTTGCCAGCTTGCCACATATCATTCCCCTGTCCCAATTATGACTTTGATTTTGTGGAGGAGGGCTTATAAAATTTTGGGCTTTCTGTGAAAAGCTAGTTTTTGAGGGTAAGTTTTCTCAACGATTTGTAGCAGAAAGTAAACTTTTGGCAACTGATCACACTCACCCAGTGCAAACGCACTAGTAAATATTGTGAAGCTCAGAACGAAGATAATCAAAGAAGCTCTTCCATAAAGATTAACCAGCTTGTTAATGATATGCTGCCCTATGTATGCAGCAATGGCAGCCACAATGGTGAGGTAGAGGGCTGCAAAATGGAAAGCAAAATGCCATCATATTACTTAGAACAAGATCACTGAGGAAGAGAAATGGATATGTAAGATATGAACATTTAAGTTACCATTAGGTACAGGGAAACGGTTCAAGAGGTAATATTGTACAACGGAGATAGATGAGGAGAATATCATTCCAAACGTGGCTGTCGCACTTGCTACCTGCGCAATTATTGTAAACGAAATCAGAAATAAATTTACCATCAGTTTGTGTTGTGAATAAAAAGAAGGGGCCGGGTGGGGGACAGAAAGCTAGAACTCACCTGAGGAGTAATTCCCAATTCCAGAAATAGGGGACCCATGACGAATCCACCACCTATACCAAGAAGTCCACCGATAACTCCAGCCAGCAGAGCACAAAGGCTACATAAAATTAGATGTTGCAATTGCCAGTGTGTGCCTTGATCTCCTTTGGAAGCAATAACTTTCCATCCCTGATATAGGCCTATTGCTTGGTATAGATACACCGCTAGAGAAACTGGTATCTGTAAAGACACAGAAATGATGCCTCCAGATTGTAAGCAACTGCTCTAGTTAAGATTGAAGCCTCATGAGAAATTATTCAGTGATCCAACTATATCACGCAGTATGGTTGATGTAGTATACCAACCTAATAATAAATCACTATATATAAAATTTTGCTTATTAATTTGTAAATGATAAATGTAAGCAATAAAAACTATATAAATGGTGATTTATTATTAGGTTGGTATACCACATTAATCATGCAATGGCTCACTAAATTAATCTCTCCCATTTGACCACATTATAGGTCCAGTTCAATCACTAGTATGTGCACACACATGGGGGGAAGGAAAAAGAAAGGTTTGAAACTACCTATTATGTTTACCTGTAACAAATTTAGAGTCCAGTATGTGATTGAACAAGAAACTGTACAGGTCCGTTAAAATAGGTGGAATATTCTAATGATTAGTTCAAGGAAATGAACAACAACAAAAAAAAAAGGAGGGATGGGGGATGGTTCAAATTTTACCAAAAGATAAGGAAGGGGGAGAAGAAAATTACCTTGGCAATCTGAAAGGCAAGGTTTGCAAGCCAGACAAATGAAAGAAGTCCAAACTCCTTCCATTGAATGTTTCCAAGAATGGTCCCCTGCATGCATGGTTGCATCGAAATATTACATTTCAAACTGCATATAAAAAATGATATCTTGCCAGCCCAGACTATGCGAACCTCAGGTTTTTTAGTTTCCTTCTGGGACGTGCCGCCCGGACCACCAAGAAGAAACTTGTATTCCGCTTCCACACTTCCAGTGGCTAAAAGAAAGGGCAAATCGATTTACTGATTTTACAGATAACAATTGAACTTGTGACAAACTGAAAATGCTTTCAGGATAAGAATCAATTAAGACACTCACCAGTAGACTCCAAAAGCTTGGCCATCTCCTGAAATTTGATATCCGAGAGATTAGCAAAAACATTTAAGAGAAAAAAAAAATAGTTTTAATTGTCCCTGCAGATAAGCTGTGGGGATCTAAACCTTGAAATAAACTGAATGCCTCATTTCCTCTTTCCACTAGGACTGAATGTTTCCCAATTAGCATTGTAACTCAATGCATAAGGATAGTTCACATGGATATGGCATCTAGTGCTGTAATAACAAGAATGAGCAATTTACATTTGCGGTCATGTATGCGTCACTCATAGAGAATCAACTTATGTTTATGTTCTTGCTCCAAAGAAAAGTAAGTTTCAGCAAACAAAATCATCATAAAACCCCAAGGATGTAATTTTGACTCATTTTTTACACGTAGGGATGCAATTTTCTTTTCAATCATTTTTTAAAATGTTGTTCCCACTTTTGAGCAACAAAATGTTTATAAGAGGCCTTTGAGCCAATGATTTTATAGGTCTTACAATTTCTATGGAACCAAACAAATTTAAAAGTTTAGATTCTGTGAAGTGATGATTGTATGAGAATAGATAGATTGATCATTATTTTCAAGTTGAGATATCTTATATTTATAGGTATTTCTTTTGTTAGTACAATTAAAGAAAAAATTTGAAGGCCTGTAATATCTTTGATCAAATGCATGTTTACCTAAGCTTTGTATGAATTAGTGGTATGTACCTCTTTCATTAAGGTTTCCTTTTTATATGTCTCAACACCCTTGAAAAATGCCTTGATTGAGGTAGCTGCAGGTCCCCATGTAACAAATCAACTATCTTACTATATAAAATACAGGTGGGTTTGAAGTGCAAGCCTCCTAACAATACCTATGAAGAGGATAATTAGAAGAACAGTCACCATCCAATCAGCAAATATTACGCTGAAAGCAACTCCTAAGCTGATACCCAGCATGAGTATGGGTTGGTTGAGCAGCACCAAATCATAGTCAATAAGGGGTATATCAAGAGTAGGATGCTTTAGCTTCAAATTGAAGTAAACGGTCGAGATTGCTGCACCCATGATAATACCTGAAACATACAATAAAAAATCAGGACTCGAGACCACTGTGCAAACAGTATTCCCAGCAAATCCTATATTAATTCCCGAATCTATTTTGAAAGAAACATTCAGACAAACAGTATCAGGGGTAGTATTTCCTGAAGACATAATCCTGAGAGAGATATGGTGCTACCACAAAGATGTAGAGTGAAACTTACATTTTGAAATAGCAGTTGCTGATTTTGGGTCAAACCCAATCATCAGAATTAACATTGGCACAAAGATGCCACCGCCACCAACATCCCCCACACTGCCAAATGCTGCTCCCAAGGAACCAATCAGGGTGCCAACAATGATTTGCCAGCCAAATTTCATTTCCTGTAGCACTTTAAAAACATGTTGTAATTAGAAGTGTTAAAACGTCCCGCTCTGTCTCCTTCCATTTTGGCCCGCAATTAAAATCAGATGGAGTAAAGTGGCTATTTTTTTGTACGCCAGGAAAATATATATTTATAATTATTATATTTTTATATAAAAATATAAATTTTTGTGGGATAAAAAAATATATGTCCGCATTCTATACTGAATGGAACCAGTTTAACCCGGAGTCAGACCAATTTTTACAGTTCTAATTATAATCCACTTGATTTAAGCACTTCTTGAAAAATTATAGTTCATAGTAGCTTTCAAATGGAGCTTTACTCTTTATTGTAGAACGGGGAAATTTGTTCATGTAAGTTGTTAGCCTTCAATAAATATTTCTTAGTCAAATAAAACAACTTTCTCACTTCTTTGTGAATTTTGTCTACACTACCTGAGAATCCAAGTTAAGACTGCTACCTAAAAAGAGAGTTTTCATGGGAAGAAAAGCAGAGATGTAAGAAACTTACCGGCCAGACATGTTGATAACCCGATTCACCAGCTCTCCGTAAGAAATCCTTAACTCTGACAAGGTAATTAGAAAAAGTTTCTGGTCCATTATAGCCAGAGACCTCACTTTGGGTGCTTCTATTACCCGCAACGACTGCAAAAACCAGTAATAGGATGAACAAAATCTTGGATATGCGTCTCATAACCTGCCCATTTGGTCCTACTTGAGCCATTTCAGACACAGAAAACCTGTGTTGCAACTCAAGCAACTTCAGCTTAAAAAGTTTGGGATCAGGATCCCCTCAAGTTGTGTCTTCAAAAAGAGCAGCAATGTTTCCACCCATGGAACTGAATATCGTAACCGTTATGGATGGTGTGGGATGGGACTGACATCATTTAATGGTGATGGACACACAATTGAATTTCGAGTGAATTGATGCCTATCTTACACTATTTAATGATAAGTATTTTGTCTAAGTGTCATGTTTATCTTTATTAGAATTTTCGCTTCAAAAATTGGAAAAGATATAAAATTTAATAAATTAATAAAAATAATTTACAAATTAATTTCAAGTATAAAATAATAATTATTAAAATAAAAAATACAAAAATTCAAATCCCTTTGCCTACCTCTTTCGGACTGCTTTTAGTGAGCTCTCTGCTCCTGGAATCTTCAAAATTTACAGATGCATTTTGATATGTAAGTGCCATTCTTTGTTTGGGTAGCCTAACTGCCTAAGGATAAACGCATGTAACATGTAACTCGTTGCTTAAAGAGGCTATTCATTTGCGACAATCAGGTAAATAAAATAATAAAACTAGTGCAAAAACAACAAAAATATTGTGGTAAGTTTCGATGCATCTTTTTTTTTTCTTTTTCCTTTATAAAAAATTTAAAATGAAAAAATACTCTTTTTATTCTAAAATTAAGACAAACTATCAATTTTAATAAAGATTTACAATTCACTTAGTAAAAGAATTTGATTAAGCAGGTGAGCTAATGGTAGCTAGCAACCCAACTCTTTTCCTCAATAATGATAAACAACCTCCATAATGAATACACTTTTCTACAGAGCAAAATTCATTCATTTATGATTGGCAAAATTTTTACAAAATTAAAATGTCATGGGTATTGTAAAGTTATTTTATTTTATTTATATCATCATTAATTATATTATTAAATTTTATAACTTAAATTTAATGATATAAATTTTTTATAAATATTTTAAAATTTTAATTTATAAAATTAAGAGACCGTTGGCAAAAATAGAATTGAAAACTTTTAAATTAGTAAATATTTAAATAAGATCCTACCAAGTACATACTTAGTCCAATATGAGTTGTGGGGTCTTTATGTTTGTCTAAACATTTTTATTTTTATTTTTTAGAATAGTGATGGAGGCTGAAGTGAATAAACTTTTTTACATAAATTTTTTTTATATATAAAATTTAAATTAATATCATAACTTATTTAAAATACCAATTCCAACTACTCACGCCCACTCACTCACGTTGGATTTGTCCACACATTTTTTTTTGGGTACGGATTTGTCCACACATTTTGACATCAAGACTGGAAACGAAAGTGATAAGAGGCTGCTTAAATCAACTCAATTAGTCCACACTGTGTCCACAAGAGCACTTCTACTACTTTATATCCCTGTCAAGTGAAAAAGTTGATTTCGTATTCTTATGGCCGAAGAACGTCAAGGCAAGCAAGAAGATAATGTCGTTGTGCCAAAAAACAAACAGCCAAGAAGATGATGTCCAAACTTGCACAGTAAAAAAGGGACCACGTATTGTCACATTTATAAGAGGAGTGTTATTTTTATTTTTTTAATTCATGTTTTTATTTATGTTCATAATATGACCTTAGCTTTAAAAGAAAAAAATTAGTTTAATCTCAATTTTTGTTTTCATCAAATTTAATTATGCAAAGAACGTGAGTATAACACGTCAATCTAAAGAGTAAATAAATCATTTTTTCATTCACAATTCAAAAAGAAAATCTTTATAATTTCTTGAGTATTTTTTAACCATCTTTTTCAACTGATTACAAGAGATAATTGCATTGATCATATAGTTATGAATTTTGATCTTCTATTTTTATTTAGTAATTTTTTATTTTCTTTAATTTATATTATAATATATCTTATAAATTTTATTTTTACTTCACTAATCCTTTTTAATTTATATTTATTTCTTTTTTATAATATTTTTGTGTTTAAATTTACAAAAATAAAGAATCTTGATTCATATACAAGTGAGAGTTTCTCAAAATTCATTTCATACAATCGTGTCCTAAAATATGCTATTTTGTACTTCAATTTTATATGATGCAGACTTCCTTTTCTCAATAGCTATTGTTAATTTTATAATTTTAATTTTATAATATAAATTACATATAATTTTATAATATAATTTTAAATTATTATAGTTTAAAAATTTATTGATTAAATTATAAAATTTATAAAAATTAATAATTTATAAATTATTATTTTTCTTTTAATATCATAAAATAAAAATTTTACAAATCAAATTATATAAATATACCCAAAAATATAAACATTAAATAAATTTATAATTACGAGAGTTTCATTCCTCTTCTTTTTCCTGCTGACAGCGAAAAGATAAAGCATCTGACACCTTACCGTCATCTCCAATCCATGGCCCGACAGAACGCAATCAACTCGCACTCTTTCGTTCATTTGTGGGCCAAATTCAAAACTTCGAAACTGCCATATAATGGGAATAATTGAATACCTTAATTTATAAATTATATTCCTAATAATTTGTTTTTTAATTATTTTGAGAAACTTGCGCAACAAATTATAGAAAGTGAAATAAAGATGAAGACAGAGCCAGTGAGCACTAGCTCAATTGGCGTAATGCGACGCTTCTATCGGACTAAACACAGGTTCGAATTCTGCTACCCTATTCTCTCCTAAAGCATAATAACTCCTGTACTAATCAAAAAAAAAAAAAAATGAAGACAGAATTATTATAATTTTAAATATTATATAGTCAAAAGATCCTAATTATAGAAAATATACGGTATTCAATTATGTTAGCCGTATATAATCACTCATGCGAAAGCAAGGCGAGTAGACCTTTGACAATGTTGCTACGAAAGTGAAAAACAGGCAGGAGAGAGACAGCAAAATGATAATCTGTAAAGGAAGACTAATTTTTTTTAAGTCACAAAATCTGTTACAGAGGTGCGCTGCTAATAAGTTAGCTTTAAACTCAAAATAAAGTATTTCTTCTCCGACTCGAAAAAGTATAGGTATTGAGAGCGCTTCAACTCATTCAACCTTTTTGCAGGATTTGGCATCACTGTCTTCTTGCGATGAATTGGCAGTCTTTGATTCATCAAACTCAAGTAACTGTTGTAACAGGGAGTGAAGAGAGCTGTCAAATCACAACTAGCAGAAGTATAGCAGGTAACTACCAATCTAAAAGTTAACACAAGCACATCTCAAATAACTTCCCCAAGTTCCATACACGAGTCATTAAAAGTCCATGGCATATAATATATGTAAGTTGGACCTTTAGAAAATGGCCACAAAACAGACTGCAAGATTTGACTCTAAAGCAGAGTATGAGTGATCATTCATTTAATATCATGTGGACCAATGGCCATGAGTGATCATTCATGAAAACACTGAGAGTAGATTATCATAAATCTATTAATTATCTACTTATTTATAGTTTATAACAATCTATACTAAATTTTTCTTATCATCGGTAGCCAACCTAACACTCTCCCTTGTAAAATGCACCCTCTAGGAGGCCGATTCGACAAAGAATACTGTTCTCTAACAAAAGCCTACCTCATGTACCTAGATATATATGTTTTATACATTTTAAAATAGTTGAACTCCTTTATACATTTTTTATTAGTAATCCTATCATTCATGGGCGTGATATTAAACATTTTACTTTTAATTCTAGTAACTGCTGATAGAAAAAAAAAAAAGAAAAAAAAGACATTCAAAAAGGATGGCATAAATATTGATGCAAGAATAGAAAACGGGTGAAATTAGGATGTGGAACAAACCTGTTTGACATCGCCATTCCAAATGCAGTGAGCAGCCAGACATCCAACCACTGCAGGTACAATATACAACAGTGCAGGCTGAAACAATACCAGAAAAAGAGAATTATACTGAGAAGACTAATAAGTAGTCAGGTTCTCAGCAAGGCATATCTAACAAATTTAAAAAAAAAAAAAAAAATCTACCGCCCCCTAAAAGAAAAAATTAGTCACCTGTGCAGCCTGAAACCAGTTCATCACAACAATTGTAAGAGCCAAACCAGCAGTGTATCCCAAAAATGCACTCTTAAAATACTGGGGCTCTTTTCCTCTAGACACATCAAACCGCAAAGCCAATGCAACAAAAATACCTGTACGGACGAACACTTAATAAAAATTCAATACTATTAACAGCAAAATGAGTGTACAGAAGTTTTCGAATTTCACACAAGGACATGAATGGGCTGGCTTCCTGCTTGCTATGATCACTCACAATTCTAAGAGTACATATGACTTTCCTGATAAAAACTCACACCTAATGCATTGCCATGATTAAAATACCCCTTGTAAGACAAGGGATAAGGACTCTTTGTGCGTATTTATGTTATCACCTACTTATTTAAAATAAACGCATCAGCAAAAGTTTGGTGTTGATGTGTTGCACAATATCTTGGCCTTACAACCAATTAAAATTATCAATCATTTGCTTAACTACAGAGCACGTTGAAGAGATAAAAGTTGATAATTTAGCTCATGAAAACATTCTGAAGGTATAACTAAACAACAATAATAACATATAGAGCTCTATTCCACTAAATGATATAGACTAAATAGATCCAACAACGACATTGGAATCTATTAAAAACTAAGTTTTTAAAAAAACTTTTTATCAAAAAATCCTTTTTAATAATCCCTCCAAATATCCTTTTTAATTTTCTTCTACTCCTCTTTGTTGGACTAAAAACCATTTGCTCTAAAGATATAACTAAAAAATATAAAAAAATAATTTTAACAGAATTGAGAGAGGAAAATTTTCCCTTCCAAAAAACAGCAAGGTCCATAGGGTTTAACATTTATGCCATAAGAAATTTTTAAAAATGCTGAAGCCATCCTATAAAACGAGAAAGACCACAGCATGTCCGGTACCATATTTCGAAGTTCTATGAGTCAATCAAGATTAACAAATGTAACTCAAATACAGTTAATTCAAAATAGAAAAAAAGTCAAAGGTAAGAATCATCTCCAAGTGTTCCTTTTAAGAACCTATACTGGTAAAGTCATTCTAATTTTTAAAAGCTGGAGGACTATATGATAGAAAAGAAAAACTAACACAAGAATTTTAATAACTTAAAAAAAAAAAATACAGTACACTAAAAAATTGTTAAGCTGTAATACTAAAGTTTTGACTTGACAAGAAAATACAGCAAAACATCAACATCAAATTTCAGCCTACCAGGGATAACAATGTCACCAAGTCCAAGCATTGAAAATGGCCTTGCTAAATCTGATGTAGGGAACAAAAGCTGTAAAAAAAATAAAATAAAATTTGATACTCAGAATAAATAGCATAACTATTACAACATAGATCACATGTACACTAATAATTTTACACCCAAAAAATAACATCTGTTCATTTAGATATAGTTCTAACCTTTATTGGAGCATCAAATGATTTCGCAACACTAACCATCACTGGGGTGAAAAAAACCCAGAAAATATCGTATACAAAGAGTCCAGCCTGCATAACACATGAATTTAAAAGGTGAAATTAACAAACAAATAATACATCCATGCTTAATCATTTGGAATCAACTATATCTGAATATATGTGTGATAAAATTCATGAGCAGTAACAATTAAATTTCAAACAGAAAGTACATAAATCAAGCTTAAAGACTATTTTGATAGCCTTTCTTTATTGAAAAATGTTTTTCTATATATCCTTTCACATATATGAATGAGGTATAGCAGGATTGTTACGACAAGATGAATAAAAATGCTATTTGGAAAAAAATTCAAAGTACTATTAAATATATTAAAAGGGGAAAAAAACACTACCAAGAGAATGGCACCAGTTTTGAAAGACCCAAGAGAAAGCATTTCAATTCCCTGTGAAAATAAAAAATGGAGTCAATGATTTCTTGCATTGTTTACTGAAATCCAAGTAATCATTCATTATTCACACTAATATTTCACTGCATAACTGATAGAATTATGCCCTTCACTTCCCCAACAAGAGATATACACAGCATAAAAGGCAAATAGGTATAATACAGACCCATCTGATAGAACAGATAGTGCACAATGCTATGCAAGGAAGAATAGTAAACAAATTTTCAAACAATATATATTTTCTAAACAGGAAAATTAAATTTTAAATTTAAAAAAAGGTTATGCAACAAACCTGAACACAGAATGAAAGACCCAATATATTATTTGCAAGCCAATGCTTCCGCAAAGCATACCAAGCACAAAAGAAGGTACCAGGAATTGCAGCAACAATCTGTGACCTTGTAAACTCGATCTCCAAAGCTGTGTAAGAAAGGTGTAAAGAAATATATCATTCTGCATAATACAAGCAAGTTAACGTCAACTAGATCAAATGTAGAGAGCCAAAAGCAGTAATAACACAAATGCTTGAAAACAATGGGTGAATATTATCATACTATAGAGGCTGCGCTAAAAAAAACTTCTATATATCAAATCAGTCTGTGCTTCTATTTAAGAGCATACTTGGTTTCTTTCCTACTAAATGTCCTTTATTGTGATTGTTATACTTCATATGTACAAGTGTTTCCCCCTAACTGATTTTCCAATAAAATTATTATTCAACCAAAAAAAAAAAAGAATATATTAAGCTTGAAACATTCCAAGAATTCTTCACATCCCAAATATATCCAGTAAAAAAGCAATCTGGCATCAACAAGTTGCACACATGCAAGTATTGACACACACGTTTAGGAATTAAAGATATCCGTATTCATGGGGAGCAGATCAACACCAGTAGCAATGATAGTCATCATTGACCATCTAAAAGACAAGAGAAAATATATAGATTCTGATTCCAAAGTTCATAGAAGATTCTCAGTGACAGTATGGACAAGTAAAGAGGTAGCACTTCACATACAACGAAGATATGGGAAAGGGAAACGCCAGACAATGAGGTCCTCATTCCAATGCTTTGGAAGAAAACGTTTGATCGAAGGTAACAATGTTGCCCTGTACAAAGTGTAAGAACAAAATGTGAGAGAAAAAACAAAAATTTAAGACAGTTGATTACATAAGAAGGAAACATTATACAAAATTGGGCCCAAAGAAAAGAACATACGAAAGAGCAAGAATCCCGAGTACAAAGAAGTAGGCTGTTAATACGGCATTCACCAGGTCTTTAGATAGAAACTTGAAAAGTAAGAAAAGTGATAATAACATTGCACTCCCAACAAATGGAAAACGCATAGCATGTTCATTGGACATTGTCTCCTGCATGATTACATGCAACATAATTCAGGGAAATCAGATGTTGAGCCAAAGAGTAATATAAAGACAAGAATGAGCATAAAGGCTGATACTTACAGAAGGTGGGGTTGGTTTGACAGAACGGTAACATCCCACAAACACAGTGAGGCATGCAGTCAAGATGACATTTGCATTTGGATCTACTTTCACAACAAGTGGTGCTAACGTCAAACCTGCCAAGACAAATATCAAGCCTTTAATAATGAATCATCAAGGAACCGCCGTGAACCCACTTTTCATACTTACAAATTAAAAATGGCAATAAGGCATTCGAACTGCCACATATCCTTGCACTTTAATGAGGGAAAAGTAGTACAAGCAGTCAAATTTGAAGACCCTATTTAAGTTTAATCATCTAACAATAACCTTTTCCACACTCAAATCATGGTAACTACAAGGCAGAAGAACAAAATCCTACCATATGAAATTTCGAAAACAATTTTCAGAAACAACCCATTGCTAAAAATTTTCCATTTATTTTATGTTTAAACCAACAGTTTATCAAATCAAAATTCCAGGCCTTTGTTCTAATTTTTTAGATTAGATGAGAGATATAACAACTGCATTGTACTACAACACCTCGGTATACTCAGCCGCCTTGCACTTCACAGTATCAAGTTTCCTACCCTCCATAAGTTTAATAGTACATAGAAGAGCAATATATACTGACAGACACAGACATATCATACTGTACTCTACGGGTCAAAGGATCTACCAGAATTTCATCCAGCCCTCCCTTCAACCTAAAAGGACAGCTCAAAGAGTACAGAAACAATTACATATAAGCATAAAACCACAACAATCGCTGATTCTCTAAATTTGATAGAGTCTATAGCACGACTTATTGACACAAAAGAAAGAGAAGCTGACCCGCTAAAGCCAAATTCGCAAATCGCTCTGTGTTTTTCATGTCTTTGAAAAGAAAACTGGATCTATAGAACTAAAACCTTCCAAATACGGCCTCCCCTGCGATCAGAAATAATACGAAATATAAATGAAATGGGGCAAGAAGAAAACTGAATTTTGATTTCTCTAAAATTAAACTTCCTGTCCCATGGAAAGAAAATTGTAGTACCAGTCAGCCACAAAAAATGATAGTATCTAGTATCTACTTCAGCACGTCCAAAGCAGATCAGAGAGGTAGAGAGGGGATGAAAAAGATTACGAATTTGACAAATTTGAAGGGTTAGGGTTTTTACATTTACCCAAACCAGAGACAGCGAGGTGGCGAGTTAGAGGGTTAAATGAGCGGGTTGACGAACGTTGATATTTAGATCGATGACAAGCGAACGGGGGCGTGTCGTCTTGCTTCGACGACTGCCAATGAGACACTGATTTCTGCAAGAAATAAAAACGTCGAGATATTGTTCTGGAAACGTGGCGGGTAGTGATTTGCCCGTTACTATGATATATACCAATTTGTGTTGTGAAGATCGCTTGCCTATGGTAACATAATCCGGATTAACGCTACGGCGCGCGGTTACGAGGATGACTTTCAGATTGAGTACTGCCTTTTCTTTTTCTGCGTTTACATATTATTATTTTTTAATATTTGCCTCGTCTAACTGACACACGTGGTTTGAGGTGTGTCCGCCAATCAGAAACCTGAGAATTGCCACGTAAGATTTGAGAGAAGTATCTTCGCTGCTTGGAGCAAGGTAAGGACAGCGTATGAAGTCCACTAAAAAAAAAAAAATGTATAAAAAGAGTCAAGTGACAGTTGATTTTTTTTTGTTACATTAGATAATTTGATAATTATAAGATTAATTATTTAAAAAATAAAAATTATTAACATATATAATTTTTTTGAATAAATAATTTTTATTAACATAACTTAAATAAAATTTAAAATAACATATTATATATTTAAAAATTTAACTATTTATTACCTATATCAATTTTTATTAATATAGTTGAGCTCTTTATAAAGAAAAGAAATATCACAATCTTTAAATCAAAAGGGTGATAAACGTATTTGTGGGTGTTAAAATAATATAAAATAAGAAAATATTAAATTTATTTTATCAGATTCACCATTTAATTATTTTATTATACTCAATAATATAAATTTTAAAAATAAATATTTGATAAGATTTTATTAATAAAATAATATTACTTTTTTAAAATAAAAATGATAAAAATAAAGATTCTAAATTCCAAATTATCAAGGCTGTTACCTAAGACTCACTTGCACAATCGGAACGAGATTGATGACGTGGTATATCTTTTTTTTTTTTTTTTGAGAAGAAATACCATTGAAACGTTTACGGATGATAAGTAGACGTTATACACATGCCCGCATGAAGCAACTGCCTCCTTCCCGGGCTTTCTATTGTGGAGGCAGCGAAATAATGGCACAGCTTCAAGTACAGGCACTTCAGCCATTCAAATTGCAGTACTCGTGTAAAGTCTTAATCGCGGCGTCTTTCTCTCAGCTTCGTAACTCGAAAAGATCCGTCGTATTGTCTCATCTTTCTGGTTCCCGCATCTCTCCAGAACCCGATAATATTGTGCTTCTTGGTCCACCATCATTTCTTCGATCTCGCACAGTATGCAACATGAGCAGATCAGGTAATTTTTCCTCCTTGTTTTATATGGGCTGGGGGAAAAGAGTGATTGTGGTGGGTACTGGCTAGTTCATTTGGGCATTTTCTCAAATAGTTGTGCTGCAACAGTTAAAACATTATGTGCAGAAAACCCAATCCTTTATTTGCACATTTATAAGTAACTTCATTTATTTTTTTTTGGGGTTAAATACTAAAAGAAAACTAAACTCCCAGAAGCTACCATAGCTGCAGCATAATGAGAAATGTACTGCTTGGAGTCTTGAAGTCCTAAATTCATTTTGAAATGTGTTTTTCCCTCCGCATTTCGCTTTAGAAGACTCGTATATGTGGTTTTTCTGCAAGTCCTGGCTGCCGGCTGGATTTGAGCCTCTGATTCATGTTGAACTTGATCTCGAAATAAATGAACGTTTTGGCAACCTTACATTTGGTTAGTTAGACATAATATCGCAGCTGGAACTTGGGAAATCAGAGGATAAGAGGAAACCAGTGAAACGAGTGAACGGGATATTCTGGATCATACTCCTTAATATTGGAATTTATTTGGCTGATCATTTCTTTCAGGTATGTAATTTCTCTTTTAACTGTTTATTCTTTTTTGGCCCCATTTTGAAAATTGTTGCAAGAATCGAATTAAGCTAAGATGCTTTAAATAATTCGTACTAGGTTCGTGCCATCAAATATCTTTACTTGTACCACAACTGGCCTGCATGGTACCAGTTTCTCACAGCAACATTTTGTCATGCTAATTGGTGAGTCCTCTATGGTTTTTATAGTTGTGTGATTGCTTGGTTTATAATTCTAATGTTTAAATGAATTACGTATGATCCTTCAGAGGAACCTTTTTGGTTTAAACAAGAGCTATGCAAGTGAACTACTTTCTCTTTATCTCATTTTTAGTCTAACTACTACCTTAACATGTACACTTACTCAGGAAGCATCTTTCTAGCAACCTCTTCTTCTTGTATAATTTTGGTAAGGGTCTCACTCTTCTTTCTAGTCAGTGATTGTAACGGAATTGGACTTGATGCTCAAGTTTATGTCATTCAATTGTTTCCATAACAGGAAAGCTTGTTGAAGAAGAGGAAGGGAACTTTGCATTGTGGCTGTCTTACATTCTTACTGGTGTTGGAGCAAACCTTGTTTCGTGGTTGCTTCTACCAAGAAATGCAGTTTCTGTTGGGGCTTCTGGTGCTGTTTTTGGATTATTTACGATCAGTGTCCTCGTAAAGGTACTTGAAACTGCATTGTAAAGTTCGTAGTTCAAAAGTTTCCAGTTTTGCTTCTGATAGTTTGACTTGATTCAGATGTCCTGGGATTGGAGGAAGATACTTGAAGTGCTTATATTGGGGCAGTTTGTCATAGAAAAGGTGATTATGAGAAATAAATGATTGTGCCTTGACATGTAAAGTAACTATACCCAAGAGTTACTTCAGGTATAGTTACTTTAAGCAGATAGGTCAGTGCATTATTGCATTAAATCATCAATACTTTCCAAGTGCGTAGCATTTGCAAACAAAGCTCACAGGATCTAACAATTTGTTAGGTTGATTTCGCTATGTGTATCTGGTAATTGGCTTTTGGTATGATTTGCTTTGTTTCGTATCTAATATGATGTCTTTCGTGTTTCTTATTGACTCTTCAATGATTGGTTTGTTTACAAAGCTTTATTGCGGATATTTTGCTCTTTTTGTTTGCATTTGGGTTATGATTGAACCACCATCAGCATCAGTGTCGTCTTTAATTGATTCTTTGTGTGCCTTATAGGTCGTGGAAGCAGCTCAGGCTTCAACAGCATTATCGGGAACCATTCGTGGAGGCTACTCATTGCAAAGTGTCAATCATATTGCACATCTTTCTGGTGCTCTTTTTGGTGTGCTTTTGGTCTGGCTTCTTAGCAGAGTCCCTTCTGATCCTTCGGATCGAGTTTCCACTTTGCACAGCAAGACGGGCCGAAATGAATAGACATTGTAACTTTGCTCAACTAATATTTTAAATAAGAAGAGTCATATTTTTAACTATTTTTTCATCACTTATCTGTGGACATATTTATCTGTTTGGGTGGTATAAATAAGAGAAAATATATAAGTTCTGTTTGTAATTTTGGATATCATTGGAATTGAAAGAAGGTTTTATATAAATCTGGCGGATGATTTAAATGTCAGCCTCCATTGATTAATCATGGCCATTGTGCTCAATCACACATAAAAACATTAGAGAGGAAAGCATTTTGTAGCAGTGTGATGCTCTCATTCATCTCCAACTCCCATACTAAGAGAGGTCAATAAAAAGCATGCTACTTGATTACAAGAACGTGTAAGCAGTATTCTGTTAGCATGGAGGTGTTGCCTGGCTTAGCTGGTAAAGTCGTTTGTGAAGTTGGGATCAAATCCTATCTTCACCTGTGAGGGAGGGAATTAGGGAAAAGAAAGGGTTATCTCCTGTTATGAAGCCTATATGATTGGAACAAAAAAAAAAAAGGTACTATGTTAGCATAAAAATGAACAAGTTCCTTTCACTATCTACACTTCAGTAACAAATTTCTGTTGAGTGCAACATATATGTATTTACATCCAAAAGATTTTCCCTCTTGTCCTCCACATACCCTTCAGTACAAGAACACTGCTTTACATGAGTTTGTAAATAGGGACGTGCCATGCTGCCCTCGAAATTGTTTTTGGCACATAATGGAAAATCCTTCCCCCAATTTACAACTTTGAGAAAGACGCTTGGATTTTGTTGTGAGCAATGAGCTCTCTAGATCAGCATCTCTCAAGAGCATTCGACTGCTTATAGCTGCTAAGGCTGAGCCTTTTTTATCACTGGTACCTGCAGTTGGCATCTGTAAGAGACGATAGTAAGGGGCACTGGTGTATTGCTTTTGGTAACTTTTTTCTGATCTCTCAACTGGTATCTCATCCTCTTCCTCTTTATCTATTGAATGAGTCATTTGCTTGCTTTTTGCAGTACTCAGTAACCCGTTTGCCTCTTTTGTTAGTCCAGCAGAACGCCAAGCATCTGCAACAAGTGAGATAGTGGCTTCCATTGGCAGAACATGGAAATCCTCCATAATTTTGAGTATTCCTTCTGCTTTCCATGGCTGTTTTGTTTCTTCATAGCCCGAAATTAGAGTTTCAAAAGTCTTCAAATTTGGAGAAATACCAAATTCACACATTTTGTTAAAAATCCTGATAGCAAGTCCATTCTGCCAGAACTGCACCATCCACTAATGACAGTTGTGAATATGACAACATTTGGTTGGACACTGAATTTAATCATGAAATTTAGCAGTTCTTCAGCCTTTTCTGGTTCTTGTGCACGGACGTGACCTTTGGCAAGAATACTATAAGCATGCACATCTGGTTTTACACCAGATTTCAACATGTCATTGGAAACTTCCTTGCATTTCTCCAAGTATCCAGCTTGGCTCCAAGCATTCATTATAGAGCTATATGTTACCACATCTGGTTTGACCTGACATTCTTCCATCAACTCTAAAACCTGTAAATAGATATTCACCATAAGTTACATACTTTTTAAAGTAATATTCTACTTGTAAAAAGGAGAAGAACAAGTCAAGGCAGAATGCACACATATCATGATAATTAAGCTAAATCAACTGCTATCCACAAAGTGGGGAATATAGGGCCAGGCAAATGAAGGAAAACGATGACTTTATCTGCTTCTTTTAAGCAAAGGACGGATCAGACTTGCCTGAAAGTTGACATACCATTTCAATAATCACAAATTATAGATCAAGAATAAGATTCTGAAACCAAAGGCACTGACGAAAGAAACAAGTCCAAATTATGTATAGTCCTTTAGAAGGTCAAAACTCCCATACCACATAGCAGAATCAATGCAAAAATGACATATTGAATCACATAATGATTTTAAACTGCCTCATCAAGAATCAATGAACTGTGCCAAGGAGATAAAGAAATTTTTATATATTGGAAATATGGATAAAAAGATTGTAAGTGGCAAATAAAGAAGAGTCATCCACAGAAAGTTACATTTTACACAATATTCAAATATACCACTACTAGCTGCAAATTGTTTTTTATTATTGCTTCTTTTCTTATAAACTGAATATCCAGATACTAGGAAGTAAAGATTCCTGAATGCTTAAGGTAACTGCCTCCAAAAAATGATAACCTAAAGGCTTTTTAGTGATAAAAAGTATTAAGGCAGATACCATTTGAAACAGAAGTTCAGGCCCCCAAAATACGTCCAAACTTACCTCATCAAAGCCATCTCTATCCATCACTTCCACAAAACAATTAATCAGGGAGTTGAACATGACAAGATTAGGGTGCAGCCCCATATCCTTCATCCTGTATATGAACCTCAGGGCTTCCTTTATGTGACCTTCTCTACAATATCCACTTATGATGATGCTGCAACTTCTCTCATTGGGCTCCGCACCATTGTTCTGCATCTCTAAAATCATTGCTTCAGCCCAAGCTGTCTCTCCATTTTGAGCATAAGTAGATGCTATAGTGTTAAAAGTAACAACATCTGGTCACATTCCAGAACCTACCATCTTATGCACCACATTCCATGCCTCGGACATGTTATCGTTTCTACACTGTGCTTGGACAAGCACATTATATGCCTTGAGATTGGGTTTCACATTTCTCTTTGTCGTCATTAAGTTTAGCAGTTTCATTGATTCTTCGGGCTTACCAACAATCCCATACCCTTTGATCAATGTGTCGTAAATGCTAGTAGTATGTCATAGTCCACTTTCTGTCATCTTCTGAAAGCTTTTAATGGCTTCATCCATGTTACCGGATTCAGCATATGCATTTATGAGAGCATGAAAAAAAATCAAGTCAGGCTTCACTCTTTTTTCTTCCATCTGCAAGACAATTGAATGTATGGACTCGAAGCACTTCTGCTTGGTTAAGGCACTTAACAGAGTTGTGTATGTTATTAAAGATGGCTCGCGCCCTCTTTCAATCAGGTTTTCAAAAATGTCTCTGACTTCCTGAGGTTTTTCTCTCTCTATCAGAATATTCATAAATTTTGTTCTTGAGCGCACAATTGGGCAGCTATTTTTTCCCTGGCAGAAAGTGCAGCTGGGTTGACTTTCAAAGTCTGTGGCTTTAGCAACATGAATAGTTTGATTCATGCCATTAAGATGAATGCCCTAGCAAATTATATACCAATAAATAATCAATTTTGAGCAGTAGTAACATTATAGATAAGTATTCAAACACATTCTATAACACACACAAGTTGGATCCAAATGGCAATGACTCATCAAAGATCAAACATATTTGGATTTGGGCCACTTGTTTAAAACCAACAGAAAAAGGAGCAAGCCACCCTTTTCTTACTTCCAAGTTCTAGAAGCAGCCAAAAACCAGAAGGCATCAAAAGATTAATTGAACAAGTTAGAAACTTCCCACATGACTTTTCACCCATGACTAAAGCTAAATCGCCAAAACTTTATCAAATACAACAATCATCATTAGGTAGAATTGTTAAAACAGTGAACACACACTTAATTAAACAGAGTTGACCTGGTTATGGGTTAAAATTATAAAATACAATGCAGGTCCCCCATATTGATACCACAGCTATACCTAAAAGCATCAGACTAAAATTCTGAATAATTATTGGAGTTCTGCATCAATAGAAGTTTTCCTTCCTCTGATAACCTGTGAAACTCGTCAACTTACATTTCCTCTAAGTAATTGCATCATTGCAGTACTTAGGTACAAGTAACACATTTATGTTTTTTGCTCTGAGAGAAACTGGCAATTTCAATTCTCTCATTATCTTTTCTTAACTACTAGATTCTCAGACTGTCATCAATTCTCTCGCTAAAAATCCATAGACAGACAAGTATGTTATATCTCTGCACAAGGCATTACAATTGTTATATAGGATATTGTTGGTTAACTATTATGAGGCAAATATTCTGCCTATAATGGGACAGACACAAAAATGGACGTGAATCTCCTGTTAACCATCACTTAAACAAGGAAGCTGAGTATGTTTGTCATATATGTTAAAAGTTTCTTTTTTTTTCCCCATTAGTAAATTCAACAAGTTAAGAAGGTTTTCAACTTTTGACCAATAGTTGTAACCTTGCAGAAAATGGTATAGTAAAAACACAGTCTACTATTACAACTTATAAGTCTATATATATATATATAGCGGCAGCATAAGAGAGCATTCATTGTACGTATATATTTCAACCTAATTAGCAGTATCTAATTGAACTGGCATAATTAAAACTCCAAAGCAGTATTACAGGGACACCGGTATAATCAAATTGCATAAGCTGTTAAGCCACTGGGTGTAGTCTAATAATGAGGAGTTTGGGTAGTATTACAGAAGGACTTAGGATCAAATCCTCTTTATTGCATTTGTACTAAAAAAAATTGCATAAGTTGTTGATTTGGTACCTTGATTGTCGCTGACTGAACCCGTCGTTTCTTCACGGTGGTAGTAAAAGCTGCTCGGTTTCTGTTGCCCATATTTCCCTTCCAATTTGTGTTTTTCAATCTAAACTGCTTGACTATTGGGAAGGTTACAAATTATTGTCTGTTAATTTTCAAGATACCAGCACGTTTGCGATCACATTGAAGAAACCAATCAAAAAGGCACTGCAAAAGAGCTAACAGTGGAACAAGGAAGATAAATATATTGCATAAAGATTCTCTTTTAGCAAGCAGATTAAATGTAAGAAGAAACAGCATATCATAAATATCAAAATTATACATTGTCATTCAACCTAGTATTCGTCTTATTCCAACTTCTTGCACTCTTGACTTCCTTTACAAATACATTCCCTTTTTTTTTTGGTAAGGACATTCCTATTCTCTAATAGTCCTTATTCTCTTCCAAGGGCCAAAGAACCATTACAAGTTACTCAAATTAACGCTGAAACTCAGATAATCAACAACCCAAATAATTTTAATCAAAAAAAATTAAAGCCAACTAACCACCTGCTCTCTTGATAAAAAAGAGAAAACATTAGGATTAAACTAGACCAGAAAAGAGGGTAGACATAAACATTGCAAGATTATAAACCGCAACAAAAAAAAATGACCCAACAAACAGTGAGGAGGAACACCTAAATTTCGTAAAATAGAATTGGACCTAAGAGCATTGAAATCACAAAAGTTCACAAGGAAAGGAACCAGAAAGATTGTATCTTGGATTTACCTGTTGAACTCAATGATTGCTGAATTTACAGGCAATGGCACGAAAAATGAAGGCGAGCGAGAAAGGTGAAGAACAAGAGTGGGATTCTCGAGCATGCCCGCGCTGGCAGCAGGATTGATGGTCGTTATGTCCAAATTAAAAAGAAGGAAGAAAATATTATCCGCAAAAGAAAAATATAACCGGATCAAGTGATGGAATGGACAACGCGATAGGGACAAGGTGGGAAACTGAGGTTGAAATTCCTCATAAAATGCCCCTTTTCCTCTTTTGGGTCCCCTTTCTTACTTTCACTGAAAATTTTTCTCAGAAAATTATTCTTTTCCCTTATGCAATGTTTAACTATTCGGCTTCACTAAAAATTTAATTTATGGAGTCGACATGCTTGAGGCCTGCTCATTTAAAACTGTGCATATAAATTTACAAAAAAAAAATGTATATATCTATTTTTATATTATTATAGTGTTAAAAAATAATAGTGTTGTACTCAATTTTTTATGATTTTTGTTATATCGATAATTATTTCTTTATTTTATTATTTTATTATTTTCTTCAGTTTAAATGGTAAAAGAACTTGACGATTTGACACTAGTGCCAAAATTTTCAATTTATGGAATGATCAAAATTTAAATTATATAATAAAATTAAAATGTTCTTTTCTTCAAAATCTTCAATAGGAGAAAAAACTTTCACGTGGACATTTTCAACAAATTAGCCCTTTGTGGTATATAGTTTATTTGTCTACGTAAAGCTGACTTTCTTTTGCATGAAGTTTTATGGGATTGAGGTTTTCTTTAGAGTTAGGGTGATTTAACTTTCACAAACTTAAATTATGAAATAAAATTTAATTCTATAAACATAAATCATCTACCTAAAATGTAAAATATCCTATAATAAGCATTCTGACTGTGTTGTTAAAAGCATTCGTTTCACCGTTTCAAGCTGTGGAGCAGAGCAAAATTTTGGTCGGGCGCCTTCTAACAATGTAAAGCACCTAACTTCAAAGAAGCGTCGTTTCCTGGTATTATAACGGGCAAAAGAGAAGTAGACAGTGCACCGCTTCTTTATATCTAATTAGGAAATCTAACAAAAAAGGGAGGAGAAAGAAGGAGGACAGCAACTTAAGAGAGAAAGAGCGAGAACAAGGCAAGCAGTAGAAAGAGCTGCCAAGGAATCACATGAAAGAGCAACTGCTGAGTGTTGAAGCTCATCAAAGATAGAATTCTGATATCTATTATTTTGATTCGGCAGGTTATATAAAAATTATATTATAATAATAAGGATTTTGTCCACTTTTAGAATTCTAATATATATATATATATATATATATATGTCAGTAAATTGATAACTCACATGATATTTATATATTTTTTTTTGAACTACGACTGAAGTTCGATTTTTTTTTTTATTAAAATTAAACTATAAGAATTAAATTACTAAAAAAGAGAATTCTAATATCTATAGGTGGCAGTTTTTGAAGGTCATATAAATAATAATATTATAACCCAAAGGATTCAACAAATAGTGCCAGCTGTGTTCTCTTTTGAAAAATGTCTCTCCAAAGTTGCTCACTTTTAAGCAATAGAATTCTGTTATCTATAGGTGGCAGTGTTTTCATTTATATAAAGAATAATATTACAATAATAAGAACTCAAGGAATTATATAAATAATAATAATATTACAATGACTTTATTTAAGATTTATTTTTTAATTTTTTTTATTTTTTATAATAATTTTTAAGTTATTTTTTATTATTTATATTTTTTACTTTAATTTATCCCTTTCACTTCAATCAAATGATCCTTTGCCGTTTTATCGCTTAAGCATTTTATAGAATTATCGCTTCATATTGCTTTTCACATTTAACAACGCTATAATCTAGTGATAAATAGAGAGATTGAGAGTTACTGATGAAAGTAGGGTTTCATACCTCACGCTTGACAACTCACAATATCAATCACATTATTATTGGGAGAGATTAACTGAACCCTATACCTACTATCCTGAACAGAATGTGTTACTTCAATATATCTTTTACACAGTATATATATATATATATAGGCAGGAACACTGCTATTCCCACAGAATTTGTGGCACAAAATGCTACAAAAATGTTGTGTACCGTCATGAGGTGGGACTCTGACATGCCACTAAATTTATCCGCAGGGGGTTTTGGTGTGGGGGATGTGACATCTGAGGAAAGATCTGTTCTGATGACAATCAATTTGAAAGGATGATTTTTTATCCAATTTACAAATCAAACTCCAAAGTAAGATTTCCAGCTGTATAAAGAATTATGCACCAAGAGCAAGATGCACAAGGTCCGCTTTTAACGCTTTCTTTCCATGTGAAATGTGTGCTTCAATAAGGTTTTATCCCACCACTACATTTTGCCAATATCAACTTGAAATCGACGAATATCACGTTCTGAAACTGATTAGGAATTTGGGCATCCTCCGTAGAAAACGCCAGAGTTTCTTCTTGAAAAGAAGAAACTGACCAAATTCCAAATTTACGCCTTAGTTCTCTACTTTTTACCGCTATCATATATTTTAATCAGTTTGCTGAAACTCACTACTTGAATCTGATGGGTGAAGATCATAACAGCTAGTGCTTTCACTATGTCTGCTAAAGCTATATTTCTCATGTCCTCCTTGTATTGGTTGGCACCATAATTCCAGCTTCCTGAACAATTGTATAATGTGCTGTCTCCCAATCTCATATCTCCAACAAGATCGGTTGGCGAAATTCGTCCTTCTAAGGTGCTAACTGTCTGTTACAATGAATTATCAACTGTGGTCAGAGTCAACTCATATGTATAAATTTATTTGTTTTCTGGTAATCATACCACATTTTAATATGCCAGATGTGGACTTAAACAATGGAATTCTTGCTTCTAATTGTCTAGTGATGTGTCAGAGCAGTTGAAATAATTTATACTCATTTAATCGGATGACGGGTTTAAATTAGTGAGTTCTTTTCTAAATAGAAAGATTGGAACAATAATTAGTTGCAACATTATTCATTGAAGAGCATTGCTTTAATCGCATGACTCTATCTGATGATCTCTGTCAGAATTGCCCACATTGATCTGGCAAGGGAATTGTAGTGACAGTTCTAATCAGCTTCATTACTTAATCTTTCTCCTATTCCCAAAACCATGATGAAAATGAGAAACCAAGAAAAGAATATTATTTGGCTCATAGGTGGTCGAAGCGAGGCTGAATGGCACACACAAGCAGCTGCACAGGCAATCATCCTGGCCACTGCATCTCCTCTGTAATTTTTCTGCAACCTTGGATCAACAAGATTGTGGAAGTCACCATCATGTATGACTTGAGCGAGCAAAGACCTAGCCTGTATGCCAACACATACAAATTGAGCAGTCATATTAAAATTAAGAGGGCAGCAGCAGCAAAAGAGATCTCTACATGTCAGAGCAAAAGTTGTCCTTTAATTCACTATAGGAAGTATGCAGAAATACCAACTGGCTCAAACTAGCCTTGAAGATAGTTCTTTTCCTTTTGGGCAAGGAGATAAATAATTTTAAGCTGATGAAAAAAAGTCTGCCGTAGTTTAAAGCATTGAAAGAAAGGAGGCATTTGCTACTATCCCTCTACCCTACCCGTCAAACCCCACACATAAACCCTTCACAAAATTATCACATCCGAAGTATAACAGAAATGAGTTGGTATAAAATGAAAGACCATCTTAGTCATCAACCACGCAACAGACGTAGATTAAAATTGGAGAAGAGAATGTGCTTGAGACAACATGTGCATGCATGCGAGTGTCTTTGTGTTTGTATGGCACTCGGATCTTAGTTTAGTGGTGGAAAATAGCTCACACAGTCAACCAGGCTCACATTCTTTGAGGATTCCACTATAACGATAGGTAGCCGTCCCGTTACAAATTCTTGAAGGACAACATGGTAGGAATATATCTGATTTGTCGGTTAATTTACCACTTGGTACCTACTCTGGACCTGCGATGAAAATCTAGGTTGTTAGGTCGGAAAGAAGTGAAAAGTTCTGCTTTCCTACAGTCTATGGCTAAACTGATCTTGAAATTCTAGCAGAAAACTTAGGCAAGACCTTTCAGATGTTTAGAAACATATTTAATGTGCTTTCGTTTACGCATGTTCACCTTAAAAGTGTGTTAACCAGCGTAGCTGTGAATGAAATCAATAGGCCAAAACCAGCATTCTAAGTTAATTAATGGCGCATCCAGCACCCAAATATTAGACTACAAGTCAACCAACTAACCCAAACACTATATAGAAAATCAATTAACTGAAGTTTTATTCTATTAAGTGGTGTCAGTTAACTCAAATACTAAGAAAACTAGCTATTTTGGTTGAATAATTATTTATGCTTAGCATAGGAATGTGTGCCAGCCATCTCAAAAGTCAGAAAGAGGATCTTCGAGTGAGTCAGGCTGACAATTAAACAAGTAGTCCGAATTGTGTCAACTATACATAGGGGAGCGCTGATCTGACAGAATTCCCTTTCCAAATCCCATAGATAGCTTGATGAAGAGCGGTAAATTGATATCATCGACATCACCTTCTTATATTCATTCGATGATATAGTCATTGGCTGCTTGCTAGTCCAGATTGCAGACTCTACATTACACAGTTAGATTTGAGGAGCTGAATGGAGTTCACCTGTCATCATCGCTTCAATGAAGCAGATTTGTTTGGACAACGAAATAAGGTGCTACACAAATCCAGCTAATTTCATTTCTTCCATCACTAAATCTACTTTCTCACGCAAGCCTGCTCTTCTATAGCCAGCTATCAACAGATTGTAAGTTGATCTGGTTAGCATAAAGCAACTCTTTATACATTCCAAGAATATGTCTAGACTATCATAAGCTTCTCTTCTGAAGTATGAGCAGATAACCTTTTCAACATCATCTGGACTTACAAAAGATAGCCCTTGTTTGAGCATTCTCCCCACAGCAAACTCTACATCATTTAATCTGTCTAACATGGCATACATCCTTATAGTACCGCAGTGGATTCGTGAGAGAACTCCAGCAGTTACTGAATAGGTCTTCGTCAGAGTTTCAAGTAGCTCCTCCATCTTTTCCACTTGTCTCAGTGCAATATACAATGCTATTAGCTTGTCAATCATGGTTTCACTGATTTCCCACCCAACATCTACCACAGACTTAAAGAATTCCTCAGCTCGAGCCAAACTCTTTTGCTTGCAAAGCCCGTCAAGCATGTTTTCCAGTATGAATATACTAGGTACAGTTCCAGAGATTATTATTTCTTCATAGATTCTATCAGCAATTTCATAATTTCTTGATTTAACACAGCCTGATATAAGGGACTCAAACATTTGAAGATCAGGACCGAATCCAGCAGCCTTCTTTGCCGAGCACCAAGTTAACATGGCATCAACATTCCCCGATGTGGAAAATGCAGAAATAAATATATTATAAGTGCGAAAATCAGGCTTATAGCTCTCTGAACTCTCCATGATCTCAAATAAGCTAATTGCTGTAGTAATATTACGTGAAGACAAGCAAGCATTTATGAGGGAATTGAAAACGAGGGAAGTGGGTCTAATTCCATTAGCCTCCATGGAAGTAAACACGCGCATTGCTAGTGGCATATTCTGAAGCTTTCCACAAAGTAAGATCAGCTCAGAAAAGAGACTATGGTCTCTTACATTTTCTTTCAGCATTTTCTCCAAAATCCATTCCAAAACCTAACCATAGATACAAATATTAAGACCTGTGAGACATTGATAGTCACAAATTCTAATGGAAATACAGTAAAATTAATAGTGGCGAAATTATATATTGCTGAGAAGCTGAAACCGCTGAAAACCAACGTAGGGGTAGAAATTGCAGTACGTTTTAAAGAATGCAGCTAAACAAATTAGACTACTATTTTATTTCAATCAATATTCATCGAAACCAAAATTAAAAACAAATTTTACCCCACCCGTGATTCTGTGTACGGATCCGAGAAATCAGGGAAATTGAAAAAATTATCAATTGAGCCAGGAGAAGAGGGAGATGATATTACCAGTCGAGCTTTCTCGGGAGAAGAAGGCCTAAGCGAGGTAATCAGAAATTCCCAAGAAAACTCAGAGAATTTATGCGAACACACTTCCTTGTTTAGCGTGGATTTGATGCGTGAGTTAGGCACCTGAAGCAATTGGGTGAGCAGGGGATTTGCATTTGATTCTTTGTGGAAAAACAAAGGGTGAGAATTTGAAGCAAGTGCCCGAAAGTGAAGCCTTCCAGTGCTGCTCTTTCTCACTGATGATAAAACCCTACTAGCCAACGCCATTTTCTCGTTTCAGTTCTTAGGGCCTTCTGTTGCACTGATGAATCGATTTGAAAATTGGATGGCTGGGCGGTGGGGAAGCGCCCATGTTGATAAGCTCTCCCAACATTGAAACTCCGACACTTCACACGGAATAATTTTCGTTTTCTATATTCTTTTCATCATGTGTGTATATATATAGATATATATATTATTTTGTATAAATTACATTTATTAATACTATATTATATATATAAATTTTTTATTTGTATGGTTAAGATTTTTATTAATCAGTTTGAATTCTTTTAGAAATTTTACCTTCTGACGTGGAAGAAATTTTCACACGTTTATCATTTCTGTTTATTAAAGTCCAGCGTTTACTAGAGAAAATTCAATAAAGAATATTTCTTCCAAAATATACAGTGGAAACGATGGAATTGGATTGCATGATAAACAACTACAAAATCTGCAGACAATGAAATTCCTTTACCATCTTCTGATATACGCTGATCTGAAACGTTTTATGGGGGGAGAGTAGGGGTGAGGAACGGTATCCATCTACATTTCTTTATTTTTGTATTCATTTTACACAGTTTCCCAACGTAAAGAAATTTCATCAAAATTAGACTTCCTCCTTCAATATCTCGGACTAAAGGAAACTATCAAGGCAAGCCAAATTCGGACAAAGCTGATTGGAACAATGTTGAGAATGCCTGGGACGAACTTTGGTCATCAGCTTTTATTTTAATCTGTGACTTGGCTGATGATGTGTTAATTACACACTCTACAAGAAACGTCGATGTTTCTTCTGCTTTTTGAGCAAAGAAAAAGAACTTGAAGTTAGGAGCCTGACCCCCTGAAGCAATACAGTGGATTGAATGACCTTGCATGTGTCGGAGGAGAGCGTGGGGAGTTGTCAATGAGGCAGCTGTTTGAGCACTAAGCGAATGTTCCTGTACAAGATTATATGTTATTAAACACAATAACCAGGTGTTGACTTATTTTGGCCTGTAGGCAGTGAGTATAAGAAAAAGACTAGAAAAGGAACATATTAAAAAAAAAAAAACTAAATCTTCATGATTTCAAAGTAAAACCTGTGATAAAGATATAGGCAGTTGACGCCATTTCTGCTGAAATGTGCCAGGGTCCAATACAGCTTTTGGATTGAGATTCAAGGGAGCTGGTGAAGTTGTGGCTACAGTTTCGGTTGGGAAACCTAAGCCAAGCAGATCATCAATTGCCAAGGTAGATGCTGGAGGTTGACCCAATACACTGGCATTAGAAAATGCCAACTCTGCATGTGATTGTGAAGTTGCAGCAGGGCCAGATGAACCATTGTAGAAAGGAGCACTATATGCAGAACCGATACCACCGGCATCTCTACCTTCATCTTTTTCTGCAGTACTTAGAAGCAGATCATTGTCATTTGCCTCCACTCTCTGGGCTGGAATAACAGTGTCGACAGATTCAGCACTGATAGATAGATTTCCAAGTTCATCTGAAAACTCAAATGGCCCTCGGTGTTCCTTATCAGTAAACATGTAAGAAGGCTGCATGAATTTTCTTTTGTTAGTTTGAAGGATTTAAATGTACCCTTGGCAAGGCAAAAATGACCAAATTTCCTGTCAATAACAAGATGCGCTTCAAGTAATGATAATGCAAGGTGTGATCCTCATGGCATTGAGGCATGTTATCTGAATGTATTTTTATTATAAAAGTAACATGTAAATGGATATAAACGGAAATATAAAAAGCAATGTAAATATATGGAGTATCTCTGGTAATCTAATAGCTGAGGCAACAACATAATATGAAAATCATGAGTAGTCAAACAAAAGCCAAATGCATTTATTTCTAAAAGGCAGACCTTCAGGCTAATAAATAATAAACAAGAACAGAGTTGCAATAGTCAGAAAGCCGATCCAGATGCTTGCCAGTTAGAAGCATTTACCCCTCTTTTTCATTATTATTATTATTATTCTTACTATAGTGTCACTGATGTAGCGTATGCCATAGTCAAAGTAGTGTAAAGGCAAACAAATCATGCTAAAAGTTATTCGAGGACAAATTTTCTTCAATGTGATGCTTAGTCTTGACATGAATACATGCTTCAACCATTCTTTTTTAACACAGATAACAAGTACTTTAATGGCAATGCAATAATTTTTAAATGACATTATATGGAACACAGCCTTTCAAACTCTACGTATTGAAGCAGTCAACACACTGACGTAACAATTATGTAAGAAAAAAATCCTACAAAAACAAGAGGCCTTATATAGTGAATAACTATAAGCAAAAAGCCTTTAATGAGAGACTAGGCCAGTGCTAGCTGAGATCCTAATAATAGGTTAAACAAAACCACATGAAAATGAAAGCAGAGAGATGCTCAAAGCGTGCTAGAAACAAAAAGCAACAACTTCAAGGAACTTGGAAAATCGTTTGTTGGCCAAAAAAGTACTTCTTTTCGTAAAGTACCTTAACTAATGCACTATAATCTGCATAAGAACAAAACAGTAAGAAACGCACAAAAGAAATAACACTCAGTAAGAGAAGGAATAGGAATCAGTCTAGATGGAAAGACAAACCAATGGTTACCTATTTTTAGAAACAGCTACAAGTAATTGAAATTGTTTCAAAATCATTGAGCAGTTTGTGTCCATTCACAAATTACTAAAAAAAAGTGGATAAACCAATTACCTTTTGGTATACAACAGACAAACTATTGAATTCATCAAAAATGCGATCTTTTATTTCACTGCTCTGTGTATCAGCAAAGACTGAAACTGCTTGCTTTGGAGGGTTCACCACACGCTCTGCCACCGATACATTGTATTGCAGAAGCCTGTAATAAAATAAGGCCCTATCATGCACATCCTGCAATCAACAAAAGTTCATTTAACATAGTGATTGCAATTCAATCTAAAATCTAAAAATCCATTGTGTTGGCAATTTATGATCACAACTGTAAGAATTCACACCTGGTGAAAATCAGCAAGACCAGCAGCCAATGTGGCACCCAATGCTTTCTGAGTCTCAGGTGGTCTCTTAAAGAAACACTTCATAACTGCAGTAAGAAGATGTAAGCGAACCTGCATGATCAGACAGTTGCTTTTTATTAAGTAGAGGTAAAGATAAGCTAGAAATTCAATAACAATGTTCAAGAACTAGTACATACAAGAAAAGATTTCATTAAAAATTTTAATTTTATCATTTCTTGCCTTTTTCTCTCGTTAATTTTGGGCTTATCCATTAACACACCAAAGGGGGTCTAGACTAGAAGATCTTATCTTAAAATTTGGTTCATCATTTGTGTTGCAAGCATTATGGGACAATCAAATGAGAATCTTTTATTTATTTTTTTTGGTGGTAGGAAAGGTTAGTAACATAGGGATTCTCAAGTTTTGGTAGAACAAGAAACAAATGCTAGTGGCTATGATATTTCATAAATATACAAAAATACTACAAAATTTTTATCTCACAGCTGTAAAGATTCATTGAATTGGAAAAAGTTTATAGTAGAGTACCAAGAGAAGTTTTATGAAAGATATTAAAAAAGAAGGGTATTCATATTGTTTATATTCACACTATAAAGGATATGTATAATGGAACAACAAGTGTCTTCACTCAAGGAGGGGTGACAAAAGACTTCCCATAAAGAAGATCAGTTTGCATTAAGGGTCATCTTTAAATTCATACATTTTCACTGTAGTGTTGGATGTACTTGATGAATGCAATTTCAAAATGTATACTTTTTACAAATGATATAGTCTAGTAAAGGAGTCACAAAAGGATGTTAATGATAAACTGGAGGTGTGAGAAGAAGCCTTATAATCAAAGGGTTTTCGTTTAAGCAGAAGCAAGACAGAATATATGGAGTGCAAATTCAACAAAAGGCAAGCAACTAATGATTTGGAAGTAAAAACTAAGGAGCACATTATACCACAAGTGTTAAGGTTTCGATATTTTGAATCAATTTTACAAAGTAATGAAGAGATTGATAGAGATATTACATACAGAATTCAAGCTAAGTGGATAAAATAGAGAAATACCTTGAGGGTCATTTGTGATCGTAAAATATCTAACAAGTTTAAAAAGAAATTTTACTGAACTATTATAAAATCAGTTATGCTTTATGGTAGTGAGTGTTAGGCTTTGAAAGATCAACAAAAGCAAAAAATAAATGTGGCAGAAATGAGGATATTGAGATAGATGAGCGAACATACAAAAAAAGACAAGATTCAAAATGATTATATTTGGGAGGGAGCTGGTGTTGCACCTACTAAGGAAAAAATGACAGAAATTCAATTATAGTGATTTGGGTATGTACAAAGAAGAACGCTAGAAGCTTCAATGAGAAAAGTTAATCAAATCAAATGATTTTCAGTCCAATAAAGAGAGATAAAGGAAGATCAAAAATAATAATATTTTCAAAAATTTGGTTTCAAATAAAACTCAATGGTATTATTTAATTTATATAGCTGATCACAATTAGTGAGATAAAGCTCTGTTTGTTATTATAATTGTTTTTAGTTGTGAAGATTCAACAAAGTTTCTTTCACAATCCTTTAAAATAAGAAAAACAATTCAAAAACTACACACTTGGTATAAGCCCACTATGGGAGGTTGAAAATGTCTTGGATTTTAAAGGCATGCATAATGTAATGATGTGAAAAGAAAAAGATGTCGTAGAAAGAGAAGAAGAAAGCAATTGAGACTCATCCCAAAATGGAAAATGACATGCACAATGAAGAGCGTAAATTTCAACATTGAAGAATCGAGATCCATTCATAGCATAATGAAGTATACAATCAAATATTAAATTGGCCCCATATAATTTTGTATAACTCATCATCCAATAGAAGAATTATATATCTGTAACAAAAAAATTACATGACAAACCATAAAAGACAGGTATAGTACCTCAGCAGAAGGCTCCTCATCCCAATTTTCAATTAAACTCTCCAAGACATAAGGAGCATCATGCATGTCCTGAGAGTATTCCCCCAACATCCATATAAGAGCTGCTTTGGCCTTGGGTTCTTGAACATTTTTGCTACTGATATTCCCCACAACGGCAATACAATCTTGACTCCATTGTGGATACTTTCTTAGCAGATCTTTCACAAGCACCTGCATTTACAACTTCAAACTTATATCAATCCGTTACTCTTAGGTACAAAGGCAAGTTATCTAGCATGCAAATTTGTCACGGTCCTGCTATTCTCATAAACAAAATTTTTATTAAATTTTCACATAAAACAAAATAGACCATTAAATTTACTAAATTTTACAAATTGAACTGTGAACTCAACAGATCCAATGGATCACCTTTTAAGTTGGTGACAGTTCAGTAAAAGCTAGTTTGTGGAAATAAACTTTTTCAATTTGTCATGTTTACCAAAGCTTCAGCAGTGACATAGTCCTTTTCCATCTCAAGAAACTGTAGAAGCCGATCAACAATAGCATTAACGTCATATTGCTGCAATGCTATCTTCCCAACAGCCCTTATTGACTCCCTTGCAATTGGAATATCGACATTTGCAGCATATTCACATAATTCCGTCACTGAAATGCACCCAAAAGGGTCATGCATTAATCATGCTTCAAAGCAAATTTAACTTCTAAAAAAATTAACAAGGGAGCAAAGCCTTAAATGGATAAATGCAGTCCTTCTCAGTTTCTCACTCTCCTTCCCCTCCTCTCTTAGTGGAAAGATATTGGGAGGAGTTACTTACCTATCTCATAGGTGTTGCTTTCATTTGCAACTGCAGTCAACATTTCAAGCTTCAACTTTTTGACATAAGATGGCTCATTATACTGGCAATAAAAGTGTTTGTAGTCTGCAGAAAATATATAAGGTGCACGCATCACCAAGAGATGCAGGTGGCTTAAAACTGCATAAGACTGTTCTGGGCTTCCTGAACTCACTAGAGTTAAGAGAGGGGCCTTAAGGCGTTCATATACCTGACCAATAGACATTTTGCATAAGAACCCAATTAATTTTTATAAAAGCAACCAAATTACCAAACGGACAAAATACAGACAATATAACCTTAAGGATAACTCCAGAAAGGGTGTAAAATCAATAAAAAAATGACAACTTAAGTAGGGCAGTAAATTGGCCAAGTTGAGCAAGATACTAACGATCTTAAGTACAATCATAACTGAATAAAAGCTGAATAAACTCAATTAGCTCACATGCAATATCACATAATGAGCATCCTCTTAAACAAAAAATTAATCTATGAAGACTCACACCTTGCCAATGACCTACGGCTATGGGTTTAGAGGCATTTGCCTGGTCTTAAGAAAGGGGTTTGATGTTAGGGAATCAATCTCCCCACTACTCCCCCTTCCAAGCCTTTCTAGCACATTGCACTCCTTTAAACTCTCACACCCCGCCCCCCCCCCCCAAAAAAAAAAAAACCTCCAAGAAAAATGCGATTTTTTGTGTTTAGATGATCTTTACCATTCCACTTCCACCAAACACTTTTACCTGATAATTTTGTTTTGTTATGTATGTATATGAAAATATATATAGCCCAAAAGTAATGATGTTTTTCTAAAATCTTGGATAAAATTTTGTAAATAAGAAACTACAAACATATTTAACAATTCATATACAAAAATATGCATTATTTCATTTTTTATTTAGTAATTGAACTGCTCATGACCCAAACATCTAATTTTCTAACTATACTTTATTATAGACGAGCATAACATACTACTCAAGCTTGTTCATACAATACAGCAAGCCAAGAAAATCCCCCTCTATGAATAATTCTAATAAAATTCTTGTTTCTAGTGCATTAACTAGTTAAAACCAATGTGAGGTCTTCACCAAGTGCAAACAAGATGATCCAGACCAGGGAGCTTAAATTACATATCATGAAAAACAAGATTTAATATATACCTGCTGATGAACGTCGGTCATGGACAAAGTCAACTGTAAAAATACTTTAATAGCTGCCAACACAACAGCACCATTTGCATGCTGGAGTCTATCTTCAAGGAGATTCATGATGTCAAATATTTCATTGCTATCTGCAGGAACATACTTGGCCACCAACTCCAGCACAAGACATTGAGCCCATTCACTAAATTCTTTGATTCTGCATGTAAAAAATGTCATGTATAAGTCATTTTAAAGTTAATATTCATACAAGTTATCAATTACAGGATAACTGTATGGATATGCAAGTGATTTGGCAGTATAAAAAAAAAAAAAAAATTAGAGTCCTTTATAACTACAGTCAGCATCAGGAAATAAAATTGTGGCTATCCTTCATACTTGTAGAAAACTAGTCAATCAAACCACTGTTTCCCATGTTTACATCATATTACATATTGCACAAAGAAATTATTATGAAAAAAAAAGATGTTTTAGAGTCCTCTATGACCACAGTCAGCATCAGGAAATAAAATTGAGGCTATCCTTCATACTTGTAGAAAACTAGTCAATCAAACCACTGTCTCCCATGTTTGCATCATACTACATATTGCACAAAGAAATTATTATGTTGGGACTCGGTAGATTATATGTTAGTTTTTGAACAAGTAAAACAAGAAAAGATAAGATACCTGATATCTTTATAAGGCTAAAGTAAGCTGATGAATGCTAGTTTTATTTCAATTTGCTTGAGATAACATTTCCAAATAGCTCCCTCCCTTGAGCACCACACATTTCTTAAGCAGAGTTAGTTGAATATCAGAAGGAAACAACTATTTGTGCAACATATCTTAGTATCTTACCGATTCAGAAGGTAATATACAACTGGCTTGCTAAGCAGAGTTTCTCGGTCCCTAGCAACTTCCTCTGACTTACTTGCCTCCAACGTCCAAATCTCTTGTAAAGCAGACAAACAATTTGCAACTACCTGATGAAACAATATGTATTAGAAAAGGAACAACAACAAGAAAACTAACACAACCACTATAATCTGTAAACTATAAGACATAAATGAATTTATGGTGACTGCTGTCAATTAAATATATAGGAGGGTAACAAGTAAGAAACAAAGATTTAAAAAATGGGTGATATATTAGTTATAGGCAATACATGTTCATGGTATTGTAAATCAATCTTTGTAAGTAGTTTTAGAAAGACAAGCGCAGACAAATGCATACATATGATACAAAAGAAAAAGGACAAATTAAAGAGAAAAGTTTTAATCTTGGATATCCTAAGTCAAGGTTAAACTGTTAAAGGTGATCACACTGTCTCAAATAAAGCCATAGCGAAGAATAAGATTATAGAACTCAAACAACATGTTGGTAATAATTATGCCTCCACCAGCTTACAAAGTTGACTACTTCACATCCCCATCATAACAATGAATGTTGAGAATAAGTTAAAAAATTACAAACTTTAACAACAAGAGTACATGCCTCTATGCTAGAATAATTGTTTGCTTGCAATTTATTAATTATTATTGATGTTATTTAAGACTCTATATAAAGTTGAGATAGAACATAGCTTAAACATGATAAAACCACAAAAGTGGATTCCTCACTTGAGTATCTGAGTCATTAAGCATCAAATGCTTCAGTGTTGTTGGAAAATCTGCATCAATACACGTGGAAGCTGATATATGATAGAGCTTTAAAACTCCAATAACTGCCACAATCCTCACATAACTATTACTGTCCTTCAACCCTGATCCTAATGGCCCAACCAAATACTCTACCAAGTTTCCCACACGGAGTGAACACAAGCTCCTCAGTGCTAGCCCTCGGATCATTGGATCCTCATCCTTGCAATCTCTTTGTAGAAAGTTAATTGTCAAAAGTGCAAGATCAGGATTGACCTTTGCATAGTTTCCAACATATAGGTAGCACATTTTCTTCAGAACAATGCACGATGTTGCAGAGCACATCACCATCTCGCCAAAGAGAGATGAGACATCAATACCTATCGTCATATAAGAAATCACCTTCTTGAATAGCTCCCGCTTTGAATCATCTGCACCTGGGGCTCGGCTCCCAGCAAGCTGTCGAAGCTGTGATTTTAGATCTGAGACTTCACTTTTTCTGGTCAAATTTAATATTATATCAGTCTTTCCCGAATAGACATGCCAAAGGAACAATCAACCATAAGTGCCAGAAGAAAATTGTGAAAGTACAAATGAAAGGCACATTTCATGTCAATAGTATACATGTGAGAAAAGTAGGCAGAAACAACTGCAGTACCAACTCAATCAAGAAGCTATCACAGCTTCAATTCCTAGTTTAAACAAGTTTCCAAACTGGAGAAACTACAAAGGAAATCGCAATAATTGTTATATCTGCAAAAACCTAAAATAAAATTAATCAAGCGGCTGTCATAATTAGAAACTACATAGGACAAAAATCAAACGGCAAGGAAATCTTAAAGTCCCTGATAACCTAACCTAATGAGTCTTGGAAATTTACAATTGCAAGCTAAAATGGAAATCGGCCGAAATTCGTGTTTATCAAAAGCAAGGAAAATAAACAGTGCCAATTGCCAAATTACCATGCACTTGCTTTGATGGATGAGTCTATATGGTGAACTATTTCAACCAACATTCTCTCAGGCATTGCTGCACAGCATTACCAAAAGAACCAGATACAGGTTCGAGTTAAGATTTCAGCGTCAAGTTTGGGAACTCACCCGGATGGTTGGGACGGCGAGGGAGATCGCTGAGACTGCGCTGGTGGAGCCATACCCACCCGTGGTTCGGAAATGAAACGATGATTAGCAGTTAGCTTGTGCAACGAACAATTAGATCTTCTCTCTATTCAGAGAGAGAAAGAACTAAAGAAGACAGTATGAACTGTGATCGTTGCGTAGCTACAGAATTGAGCTAGGAAATCTACCAAAATTGGGGTCGGAAATTGGAAACTTGGCAAGGACGGGATTGTCCCATAAAAATTATTAAAAAAAAAAAAAAAAACCCCCGGGACACTTTGGGGTTTGCACCTGATGTGGCTAGTTTTGATTGGCTTTCCTGTTTCTGGCCTCTTGAGTCAGCAAAGGAGAGATTAAACTCGCCATGCAATAAACGACGCCAAACGATGTGCGTTTTGCTATAACATGTTGAGTATGAAGTCAGACAATGAATTGTGTAGTCGTTTTAATTTATAAATAATTACTACGTTTTATCCTTTTTAGAAGCAATAAGTGTAAAAAATAATTGAAATAAATGATAACTTACTTTTAATAAAAACATTTTAAATAAATTCTCAATTTATAAAATTGGAGAGGGTGCCAATAAACCTAAGTTATTGACAATATATTTGGTATGAACTAAAATAGAAAATGGTTGAATACCAAAACTTTGAAGTTCGCCATCATTTATACTGATCTACTAGAAGACTTCTTGTCATATTTTAAAATAAATTTTATATTGAATTTTTTAATTCTAACCAAAAAATTTGTTATATGCAAGTTATGAATTCTATCTAAATTATAAAAAAAAATAGTATATTTAGGTTTTATAAATTTCATTAGAATGAATAACAGGAAATGATTGGCAGCTAGCCAAGACTCAAGCTGAAATTGCTGCTAGCGCGTGCCAGGCAAACGATGTGCGTCACTTAGTGCAAAGACTGAGCATGCCAGCGTCTATCTAATTGGAGCTGAGTTAAGTTTTTTTGAAAGGTCGACACGAAATGTCGTATCATAGAAAAAATGTTTAAATTATTATAGAATACACATATATTAAATAAATTAGATTTAAATAATATTTTAATTTTATTCTTTGTATACATTATGTTTTATATGAATTGTAAAATAAGATTTGAGATGAATTTGATAATTTATTAAATTTTTTTTAAGTAGATAAAGTGTTAATTTAAGTGAATTTTTTATCTATATAATTTTATTTTGTTATTTTGAAAAGTAAATGTTTTTTAAATTTAAAATTTTAAAATTAAAAATTAGATGAAACAAATAATAGAAAGGATTATTTAAAAAATAAAATTATTATAGATAATATATAAATTTTTATAAAATTTTTAGAGGAAATAAATTTTAAAATTTTTAATAATATATATATATATAAAATTCTGAAGTTAAATTAAAAAATTAAAAAATTATAAATTTTTAATAATATATTTAAAATGTTGAGGGGAGGTGGCCTCACCCGGGCATACTTCCGAAGTATAAAGCCGGAGGAGCTAATTCAAACGAGAAATGTTCGGGATACGCTATTATATTTACGTTTTTTAACTACCTTTTGACGTGGCTGCATCTACATTTTTTTTTATTTAAATTTTAACTGAATTACATTTTTATGGTTTAGATTTGAAGCGTAGCCGCATGCGTTGGAATAAAGACGTATCCATAGCACGGCTCAATTCACACTGTGAAAAGAATGAAAGTTACAAAATTGCGGTGAGCGTGGATCGAACACGCGACCTTCAGATCTTCAGTCTGACGCTCTCCCAACTGAGCTATCCCCGCGTCGGATGACGGCGAAGCCGTATCATTATCTTTTGTAAAGGACAGAAGGTATAATACAGTGCTGTTCCACCATTGAGCCTTACAGGGATAAATTTTTAACTGGTCATGCTACTTCAGGGTTGTAACCAAATAATGGCTTGATATGTGGATTTGAAATAAAAAAACGCCGCTGTTTACTTGAGACTGAAATGAACTCTCAAGTCCCCGCCGCTCATATTCTACTTTCTAAGCGAATTGGTTCAGTAAACTTAATTTATTTTGACATTTTTAATATTATTTATGTTTATTAAATAAATTACTTCAATTTACTTCATACTCAATGGATAGACTTCCTCATGAAACCAATTGATCCAGAAGTTAGACATTACAATAAAAGATAAATAAAAATAAATTTAAAAAGTTAACAAAAAAATTTAAATTCAATTTAAATAAAAAATAAAAAATAATTGCTTCAATTAAAAAAATAAAAGTTAGGGAATTGAAGAAAATTGTTAAGCTATCTCTACTCTTTGATGCTCTAGTCATCCCTGCTCTAATACCTATGCTTATTTCGGTCACATTCTTTTTAAAAATAAATGACATAATCAACTTATATATGATTAAATATAAGTTAAGGTAAAAAAATAAGAATAACATTGTTAAATCCTATGAAAATATCTAAACTCAAACAGGTTGACAAGTAGGCTAGAAAAACGAATATGAATTATTGATTAAATAAGTCTTAGAATTTATTTTATAAAATTTAATAAAAGTAAAAATTTTAAAAAGTTTTAATACGTGAAATTATAAAGATAATAATTATTTAGGTGCTTTCTTTGTATCTAACTGTACTGAATTTTTTTTTGCTATAAAGAATAAAAATTTTGAAGTGGTTTTATCAAATTGTTATTTTGGTACAAGTAATTTTTAAAATATTATTTAAAATAAGATAAAAAATGTTTTTATTTTTTAAAAAATTTTCCACTGTTTTCTTGCCCATAGCCCAAAGGCCCAACATGCACACCAACCCAATGTTTTCCGCACCAAGTTACGGATCCGAACAAAATCAAATGATAAAAACCCTGCGCACCCAAAAAAAACCCGAATTTACAGGCGCCATAGCCACCGGGAAGGAATGGTATGCGTGAATTTTGCTGAGTGTATATCCAATGACTACTCTTGTGAGTGTATTTAATGGCGCAATTGCTCAAAGGGGAAAGGAACCGGAAGCTTTGGGAAAAGGAGGAACAAGACGCACACACTGTGTGTGCGATGCGGACGCAGAAGCTACCACCTCCAGAAGAGTCGCTGTGCTTCCTGTGCTTACCCAGCGAGCCGTGTTAGAAAATGTACGCTCTCTCCCATTCCTTTTTCCTTCCTCTCTGAAAGCGTTGAGATTAAGCAAAACCTTTTTCGCTTCTGATAGTCTGGTTCAAGTTATAAATGATTTTTTTGTCCCCTAGCTTCTAATGTGCTTTGGGTGGATGGTTTTATGCATGATTTTAGGATTGATGACACTGGCAAGGAAATTATCAGAGTAACAGATTAATTGAATGAACTCAATTGTGATTAAAGTTAAGACACTTGTTGAGAAACTTAGTCTGGCAATCACACAATTTGGAAATTGGAAATATTACTAATCTGATTATAAAGTTCTGGGGCTAAACTCGCTATCTTTTATACGTTATTGGAATTAATGTGTACGATGCATCATGACCTTGTAGAGCTGGAGTGATTTCTTCTTAATTATTGTTTGAATTTAGCGTTGACTGTCTGGTGATTTGAACTATTTGCAAAATGATGTGCAATTTGAGTTTTATCTATCTAACTACGAACTTCTCAAACCTATCTTGAGTACTTGACCTTTAGCATTGATATGTCTTTTCCATTCAAGCTATCTGAGCCTTTGTTATGTTTTTTTGGATTGTCAGAAGGTGGTAAGCATGGCAGTTTCTGAGAAAGGATGCCGCTGGCATCTTCAGAAATGTCTCTTGCTTTTGTTATTTTTTGTGATTGCATGTGATTAAGTAGCAAGTTCTACTGCTAAGGGCATTTTAGCTTTTGCTAAACTCTATCACTTTTTTTGTTTATGGATTCAGACAATTGGAGTGTGAAGGCAATTCGAAGACAGACTACAGGAACTGGCCGTATGAGGTACCTTCGTCATGTTCCCCGCAGGTTCAAGACTAACTTTAGAGAAGGCAAGCTATCTTTCCAAACTCACCATTTTCTTCTTTTCGATCTTCTGGTTCATACATTAAAGGTGTTGCATGGATGCTGAATTCAGGTACCCACGCTACCCCCAGAAACAAGGCAGTGACTGCAGCCTCCTAAGAATTTGATGAGTGATTTTTGGTGTCTTGTTTTTATTGATTTTCGGGAATTCTTTTAACAAGTTTTGGATCATTATCTGTTGAGCGATACTCAAATTTAGTCCAAAGTTCTGTGGGAAGTTTCAATAGTTAAAAGTTCTGTATTTTTTCTTTCTCATATGCTATCAAATGAAATTTGTTGTTAGTGATAGCGACTGAGATGAAATTTCTCTTTCTGGATTTTCCGCCCTTATGATGGGACTCGTTGCTTGGTTGCAACGGCTCTTGGGCTTGTCGATATCGATGATGCAATTCCTCATGCAAAACTCGACGAATCCATGAAACGCATTGATTAATCGGAACAGCTGCTGCAACATGTACAGATTTTTTTCTTTTTAGATCTTGTTTGGTTTTTCTTCTCTTCTCTTCTCACCCTTCTGGTAAACAGGCGCATTTCTCTTAACTTATTTTACTAGCTATTGAAAAGATAAACAAGTTACTAATATACAATAGGCTTTTTTTCATAAATAAGTTATCATTGCCAGTTTAGGAGAATATCTTAACGCGCTAAACACAAATTGGAACCTGTAACGGCCATTAGCAAGAGTCAAACCAAACTTTTATACAATATATGGCTGGAAGTAGACCCTCCCGCTAGCAGTTTCGTTTACAGGGAATCAGGAATCAAGCCATGTTCTTAATAAATTTCTCAAAGCAACTTTCCTTCAATTGCATTAGCACCTGTGGAAACTCGGGCAACACAGCAATCACTTACCGATTAATAAAGATAAATTAGTAAACGGATTTTACACTGAATATGTTATATGCATGCAGAGAGGTAATCAGCAAGATTACCTTGTGTTTTACAGTCAAATGGCAAGCAAGTTATGATCCGGATCTAATTTACATGCAAAAAAATTGCAACTTTTCAACAGTTCCGTGTATAGATCCATATCGAAAATTCTATTCCCACCGAAGTTTCATAAACGGAATCCACACCACCAATTCTCCTTTGAGTCCTAGAATGGAGATTAGTGGTATGGATTTCATTTCTGAAATTTAAGTGGAAATAGCACATCTCGATTCACACACTATTTGATTACCCTGCACAACACATACTAAAATGCACAATTTTATTTATATAATTACTATCAGAAACTAATAGCTGCAACGGGCTGTGAAAGAATTCCTATGCATGGTATTTTGAGGGGCTGTTAGCTTCATGAGCAACAGAGACGTTCAGTACTAAAAGGAAAATCTGTTACAAAAAGCTAAAGTAAAAGTGAAGAAAGCATTAGGTGATCATCAAGGTGGTTCAATCGGACTGATCACATGCATCAATTAGCCACTGCACAAAATTTAACAGGTTGTAGGACACACTACCCTTAAGATTTTAAAATTTTACTTTTGTTTAGGGTAGCTGGGGTCATCACTGATCAGTCAGTTTTCCCTTTGAAACAATATGGAATTTAATGTCCATCTGATGCACAATAAATAGAGTTAGTGATATGGGCATAAACCTTACGTAATGCAAGTAAATGGAGTTATGGAGATTCATTTGCTGGACAGACATTCCATGGTATGCAATCATTTGATCCAACCCTAACCCTAATCATGGATTTGGACTGTCTGATGGATGACTTTCTGGTTGACAAATAACTCCCGACCATCTGATTTGATGCTGACTCTTGCCAACTGCATGCTAACGGTTGAAAGTTTAAAGAGCCAGAAATTGACCATAAAAAGGAAAAGGAAAAAATTAGGAACACAGGAAGTCAGAGAAGAAGAATAATGGTCCATACAGCAAAACCCAGCAGCGTAGCATGTAACTATCAAAACCGTTAGGATAATCAATAAATTGGACCACCCACAATTAAGGCTTTTTATCCCATCAAACCCTTGATGGTCCTGAATCCCTGATTAAACTCATTAGTCGCCATGTGCACCATGTGTGCGTACCTTGTCTATTGCCCTATCATGAGCTTGTGGATGCTATACCCATTAGCAAGGACCACCTTAGTTGTTGTTAAGGAGTAATGATCTATTTATAATAATTTATTTACAATTTACACAATTTTATTTAAATAAGCAATAGATAATATCTAAATAAAATAAATTTATTTTAATAAAGTATGTGTAAATTGTAGATAAATAATTGTATAAATACAACTTTTTTTCTAACATCAATGCTCAACGATGCCTTTAATGTCCAATTTAATTACCCTGTGAAGTAATTGCTTCAAATTGGTTGATTGTGCCTAATTGATCACACTTCTATCTCAATCTTATTATATCCATATTGCCAATCAGGAGTGCTTACAATTGGTGTAGGGGCAAAAGTGGCGAAATAGAAATATTTTTTAGAAAAATTATAAAGTTTGCAAGAGACAAAAATAAAATTTATAAATTAGATTTAAATGTAAAATAAATAGATAAAAAAGTTTTCAAAATTAGAAAATAAGATATGTGGGAGATTCAAATTTGGATATTGCTCTTATTATTCTTTAATTGACCTAATGTAAATTTCCAACACGCTACACATGTTTACAAAGTCCTAGACATAAATTTAATAGGAAAATCTTAAAATGGGTATTAGGTTATTTCTAAAGGGGTTTGTGTTTGCTTCACTAATTATTGTTGTTGGAGCTGGTGGGTGTTAATTATAAGTTGGGTATTTTAGATTGGACAAATTAATAAAAATCGTATAGCTTTTGGAAGGGAGATTAGGGCCATTTAATATTAGTTGAAAGGCCATCTGCTTTCGGTGAAAGTGGTTCTTGAAGTGGCTTGGAGAGGACATGAACTGAACCAAAAGATGAGAGGTGCGTCTAGATAATGCAACTTCTCTATGCCAATTGTGGCTGATATTAGTTCACCTGATTAATTATGCTAAGATCTGAGTCAGCCTCAAGCCCAAGCGTGTCACAAGTTCATGACATTTCAAGTTATTTGAAGGGAGACCACTAATCATTTTCATTCAACCAAAAAAAAGAAGAATTGTGTAAATTACGACAATATGAGATGTAATTTAAGTCCAACTTCCTGTAAGGTGGAATGAATCTAGCATAAGCTTTTGTTCCATACCTACCCTGTAATTTGACTATAAATAGCACATTTGATCATTTGAAAAATCTATTTCTATTTATACTCATTATTAGATTTATTATATTCTATAATTCAAAATATTTAATAATTTAAATTTTTTTAAATGAGCAATTTGTGAGAATAGGGGACTCTTGATCATCATAGGTAAAGAAAGACACAAGTCATGGCGGTTTAATGATCTGTCCTTTTGCTTTTGTCAAAGGGATCCTAATTATCATTGCCTTGCTAATCAGAATACATAACTTGCAATTTAGAAGAGAGAGAGAGATGTGAGAGGGGGAGATGGGAAAGGACGGATGATGGCAATAAAGGCCCAAATGGGGCCCAATGCAGATGGCCAATCGGGATTTCATGGGCCACAAAGCCACAGGCAATCTCTTTTTCTGTTTGCCTTAAATGGGATTACAGAAGAGGAAGAAGAGTGGTGATCTCTCGCTCTCAGAAATCTCAAAGTACTCAAGTTTTAGGAAGGTGGTTCTGAGGATTCCATTGGAGTGCACCCACTTTCTGCAATATTAAAAACCCTTGCTAATCAATTCCCTCATGTAATGTGCATACATAGTAATTAAGAGTATATGCCTTGTCAAATTCTCACACATTCCACCATACACGACTAGGACATATCGTACATATATTCAATACCCATTTCACTTTAGAATTGCATGCATGCAACCATGGATATCTCATATCATTATCATTTTTTTTAAATCATTGTTTTTAAAATAGTTTATATACATATATATATATATATATGTGATGTGTCACTCATATCTCCTCTTTTATATTGTCTGTTGATGTTTAAAGAGTGAATTGACATATCATTTTTTGTATGCTAGTTGTGTACACTTAATGTGTATAACTAGCATTAGTATCATATATAATTTTGTTATTTTCATAAATTTATTTTTATTTAATTTTTATAATATAGAATATCAAATCATCAAATTTATAAAATCTTATAAATTAAATTATAAAATTTATAGAAATCAATTGTTTCTTTGTTACTCTCAAAACCTCACAATAGCAATATTCTCTGTTTTATATTTATATATATAGAGACAACAATTTTTTTTCTTTGACACGACAACAATATTATTGCTGTATACTACATACACTGAGCATTTTTTTTCTTTTTTAAAAAAAAGCATGTTTTTTATATTATTTTTTAATACATAATAGTTAATTATTCTGAGACATCCCATATATGAGTCAGTTATTCTGGCTAATATAAATACTGTTGACAATTAAGAATCTCCAGAAGAAAGGGAGAATCTTGGTTTCTCCTTGATTTCCTGCCCATCTTTCTCCTTTTTGTTTGGGATTCCCTCATTAAGACTATGAGAAGAGATTTGGATTTGGAAAAATGGATTAAATTGCTCAAGTCCAAGATTCATTGGACTTGCAGGTTGTTAGTACTTTAAGAATCACCTGGATTTTAGGGAACATGTGCTATAAACTAACCATTCTGCTTCATGATTCTTTCTATATTCAGGCGTGTGGCTCTCTCTCAATCACTGACACCTAACTGTTTTATTTTATTATTTTTCATTTATTTTTTTGCCACCCTTACAGTTTCTATTTTATAAATTAAACCATTGTTGGCGGTCTTGGATTAGAGGATGTTTGCCCTTTCTATACTATAAGCCCTCTCTGAAAATGCCAAATCTAAGTGTTTTACAAGCCCTGTGAATGCCTTGGATGATTGGCTGCCACTCAAATCTGGTACCTGTATGAGCCTATTGCTATATTCACAGAAGATTTTGATACCAAAAAATAAATAAATAAATAAAGTAAAGAAGAAAGTAATTTTGTTAAAGACTTAATATATTGGTAAAGTTTAAAGTATTTCTTTTATTTTTTTATGATATTCTTAATATTCTTACTTATTATTAAATATAAAACTAATTTATGTTTAGATTTTAATCATTGATAATCTTTTTAATAAATTAATAAATAATTTATAAATATTATAATAAATTATCATTAAAACTCGTTTGTAATATACCGTGATTTTGAATTGTGATAGCTTCCCTTCAACTCAAACTTTACTCTAAAAAAAGGCAGTTCTTTTTCTGACGGGTAGGTCATACTGAAATGACAAAGTGTGTAAGTATGATGCTAAATTTGGGGTGAAATCTTCAGCTGGGGGCCGTGATATAATTCAGCAATGGCCGCTTTTGAAACTTTGGGCAGTGTCAAGCTAGCAGTCCTGGAAAAGGAATAAAGAGCATGACATCCATTGCCGATTCTGAGTTTTCAGAATTGACAGTTTGACACATTTAACGTTGACCCCATATGCTGCTTACCCCCTTTCCTTTTTCTGAATAAATAGCTCATGTGTTTCCTACTATAATTGCAGAATCAGATCAATGTGACCAATCAGCAATCACCTCATATTTTCTTCAACTTGCACACAGCAGGTGGGGCGCTGTGGGGCTATGTCCACTGCTCGCTTCCTCATAAAGCATGGCAAATGTACTATGAATGAAATTAAATCACTGAGCCAAGTTATAGACTAATAAAGCCAGCATACTGGTAAAAAGGGTGTGGTTGCTGCTACTTGCTATTCAAACCCAGATTGAGCTTCTTGTTTGAATTTCTTTTTTTCAAAACAAAATTTAAAATGAGAGAAGACTATATTATTATAAGATTGTATTATTTATAAATCTTAAAAAAGAAAATTATTATCGTAGAAATTTACAAATTATTTACAAAAGAAAATTGTTGATATAGAATTTTAACATATTTAAATCTTACTATTTAAACCAATTCTTTTTTGCTAGTGGGCATAAAATTCTTATAAGCCATGCATGTACATGTTCAATGAAGTTGGCGAGGAGGGGAGGCGGGTAATAAATGTAGTAAAAATGCCTCTGTAATTTCTGCAATTAATGTGTTGCAATTTTTCTGATGCACATTCTTGAATTTCAGTTCGAAACTTGTGGTGGTCCTAACTGCTACGTGGAATGAAATCATTTCGAAAACGAAATTGCATGCAAGTAGTATAAAATTGGTGCATGGTCTATTTCTCCATCCCAGGCTAAGAAAGATTTTCTACAGCTTTGGTTTCTTCTCCCAAGTTTTTTTTTTTATAAATATTTAAAAAAATTTAAAGTTAAATTCTCTTATAATACTACCTAAATTAGTTGCCCAAAAGAAAAGAAAACAAAATTCTAAAGAATTTGAAGCATTCATGTAGCCAAAAAGCAAATCAAAATTTTGTTTAAATGGTATATAATCTATTCCAAAGGGAAAGCAACATAAAATGGAAATGTAGGTTAAACCATAATATTCATAGCTTTCTCAATCAAATACCAAATACTCTCTTAGATTTCTTCATCAACCTCAACCCCCAAGCCCCCCCCCCCCCCCCCCTTTTGTCACCGTTTCCCTTCCTCTCTAAAAAAGTCAAACCTGATTAGGGAAAAATTGTAATGTACAAGATGTATAAATGGCAAAGGTCCCCCCACAATACATATAGCAGCTTCCCTTTTTCTTTTTCTTTCAATTTCAATATTCCAATATCTCTCTTTCTTATCAATGCCTGGCCGACTGGTAAATCCATGAAAAGCTGAGGGGCAACTTAGTGAAAAATGTTGCACCCCATTTTTGCTTGCTTTTTGCCCACTTTTTCACGTCTGGATGGATTGGAGAAGCACCAGTTTGGTGGTGGCATTGTGCCCATGGCCGGTGGCGCCAACAAAACCCTCCGTCTCCATATTCATAACTCGTAATTTTCTGGCCCAATAAATTGATGATCTGATCTCTTCTCTTTCTCTTTGTCTTTATAACTTGACCAAATTAATTACCAAAACGCATATTCATGATCATCAATCATGAACTTCATTGTGCCAAAAGAGAGCGAGCAAAAGCAGCACTGTGCTTTGCCTCAGCTTTCCAACACCGTTCAATATCTTCTGCTATTCTCTTGGCATCCATAGATGCACCAAGTAGCCCTCGTTTGGTAAATCCCACCGCATAGAGCCCACTTTCACCTTTCCACCCATTTGGGAAAGGCCTCATTGGGAACCCATCTTCCTTTGAGAACATATCCCCTTCCTGCACGCCAATACATGCCATTTAGTTTTAACTAGAATTATACCAATTTCTTTTGGGAAAAGAAATACCCATTATATGGCATTACCAAATATACACAAAAGTTGGATTTTTTAGTCAATTTAATTATTTGAATTATTTTAAATAAATATTTAATAAAATTTAATTTATAAAAATAAAAGAAATCATTTCTTTTGAGTGTCACTATTCCATTTAAAATTCTTATAGAAATCAAATGGAGCACTTTATTATATTCCTTCTTTTTGAACAAATTGCTGAATAATAATTTTTAAATATCAGAATTTGTTGTTGTTAAATTAAATTACAGAATCTGTTACTAAATTAGAATAAAGCATAATTAATATTTTAAAAATATTATTGAAAAATTGAAAAAAGGGAAATGGAGCAGCATACCTTTAGCCAAGAGGGTACATTGCTTTTGTAGCCGGTTGCCAATATGATGGCATCAAAGTTCTCAGTGGTTCCATTAACAAATTCCACAGTATGACGTTTGAGCCGCTTGATGCCTGGACGTACCTACACCATTTTTGAGCATGACATATTTAGATTTCGTTTCTGTGTAAAGTTCAAACAAACAACCTTAATGAAAATGATTACGCTCACTAAACATGATTGACACGATAATCTTTCTTTGTCGATTAGCTTTTAGAACTTGGGTCTAATTTAAAGTTTTAAAAAAAAATCCTTGTGGTTCATGCACGATTTGATTGAAAACACAATGATAGGAAATCTTGAAAAAAGCAGCTGCAAAACATAGAGGGTCATTTCATTTCATTGAATATCAAAGAAAAGAATATATGTAAGTCTTTAGAATTAGGATGCTCTCTCAATTTTGGGTCTTATTATTTTCTTTTATTAATTTTATGACTTTTCTAAAATATTTCATTTTCTTACCTACTGCATTTTTGCAATTGATTATTAAGGACAGAGAATCTAGAATCTCGGATGCCAGATCCCATTCATACCATGGCATCATGAAAAGGAAGAAGAAAATTAGGTGCTACCACTATTAGTTATTATTATTATTATTAGGAAAAAGCAGCGTAAATAAGATTTTGGTGACCCCCAAATTGAGAGAAAGAAAATGGGAAAAAGCTGAAATCAAATTGATTTGATGAGAAGTTGGGCGGTACCTGGATGTCTCCACTTTTAATCTTGGCAAGGGTACCTACATCAAGCACTGGGGTCTTGCCGGACAGGTTTTTGAGCTCGAGGGGACCCAAGCACGGCCGGTCCAATCCGAATCGCGCGGTGTCACCGAGCATTAGCCATGACACAATGAGCAATAAACGATCGACAAGGCGCATGGGCAGCCACTTGAGTAACCACATGGACAACCCGAAAGTTGATTTCCCCAGCATCTCTCGTGGTAGGACGTGCACCTTCATTCAAATTCAACCAGAAACAAGAAAGCCCATCATCACTTGGAAGAAGAGTTGTAGTCAGTTGTAAAAAAAAATAGCAGCTAGTGAAGGAACAGAAGAAAAGATAAAAAATAGGAAAAAAAGAGCTGATGTGTGAGGTTCTCTGGCCCTTGTTAGGCCTAATTGCTTGCTGGCTATGCTGGGAATAGGGAAGGGAAAGTATCTCTTTACAGATAAAAAACATGGGGATGAAGAAATAAAATATGGGTATGCAAGAATAAGATCACTGCTCATCTCAACCTAGGTAGCCCATGCTACGCATGCTTGAGAATCCCAAGAAAGTGCGTGAGAAATCAACATTTTATTTATTCGCGTTTACAAAAAAGATCAATATTGGATCAAAGTTTCTGAATCATCTTTGAACAAACCATTGGAACTTAGAGTCACTGCATGAAACAAAGGCCAGTTTTGAAGATAGGTTTTGCTTGCATATTTTGTTTCTATATCACTGAATTTCATTTTTCCGATTGGAGAAGGCTGACATATTTCATTTTATATCTACTGGATCACTTGGGGTTTTGCTAAACAAGCTATCTATTCTGAATTTTGACGAAAACCCGTTTAAAAAACTAGAATAATTAAAAAAGGTGGTTGTCTTGTTGCTCTATTAAATTTAGCTTATTTCATATTAAATAAAAATTCCAAATTTGGAGAGACAAAAGCTTTTAAACAAAATAAAACACTACCGAATTTTTTTTGCTGTGTACCCATTTCAGAGAGAGGAGAGAAAGTAAGAAGCCACAGAGATTTAAAAAAGAATGAAAAAAGTTCTTACTGTGTCTCTGACCACAAGGGAAGGACTAGCATTATGATTGCAAAGATCCAAGCACACTTCCATGCCTGAATTGCCACAGCCCACTACCAAAACTCTTTTCCCTCTAAACTCTGCTCCACTCTTATACAAGCTAGTGTGCCTAATGGGCCCTCCAAACTCCCCCATTCCTTCAATCTCAGGCACCACCGCCTCCGCATTCTCTCCGGTGGCCACGATCAGCCACCGGCACACATACTCCGTCGCCATCTCCCCCTTGTTGACACTTCTCACGCGCCAGAACCCAAGCGTGGCATCAAACTCCGCCTGCTTCACCGTCTCATTGAACCGTGGCCTAATATCAAACCTCTCCGCATAGCTCTCCAAGTACTCTATGAACTGTTGCTTTGTTGGGTAGGTTGGGAACTCACTAGGGAACCCCATAAGAGGAAGCTCGCAAAATTGCTGAGGCAAATGAAGACGAAGACGATCATACGTCTTGAGCTGCCACAGAGAAGCTATGCAATTAGATCTCTCTAGTATCATACTTGACACTCCTTTCTCTTTTAGACATGCTGCTGCAGCTAGCCCTGATGGCCCTGCTCCTACGATAACTGGCCCGGGAACCCAAACGCACCGTGATTTGTTTTTGTCGTTCATTTTCTCTATAAATAAAGGGTCATGAGCTAGCTTCCCTTCTATCTCTCTCAGGCAATAGTCCATGAATGCAATGAAGAAAGAAACAGGGGAACCAAAAAACAGAACACTTTGCTACACAAAAATGGGTGAGCTGAATTTAAAGTTGGTGGCCGTTTGGTTGGTGCGTAATTTTGCGCATATGGTGTGGTGAAGGTAGTTAGGTTTGGCGCTGAGGCCTGTGCTTGAAAAAGCCGGTTGAGTTCAAGACAAAGAGCAACAGTTAAGAGAAGAGGCCATGTGTTGGAGAAAGCTTTAGTTTCTCTCTATCAGAGTCTCCGCTCAGAGCGTGTTTTGGGGTGGGATTAGGGCTGAGATTTAGTGGTAAAAATTTCCACTCTTATCTAAACGGAGGATTAGGATTGTGAAGAAAATCCTTGAATATTGGAGAGGATTAAGAGGGTCTTATCTACTTATGCCAATGAACGAATGTTTCTTCTCTCTATGAGAGAGAGAGAGAGAGAGAGAGAGAGAGTTTTTCTTTCTGTGTTGTTCAAAGGAGGAGGGTTAAGCGGAAGGATGAGCACCGACTACGGGGCTAAATCAGCATTCATCACAGAGAGAGACTGAGCAGGATGGTGATATCTCTCTATATATATTCCTTTTGTTTCTTATACTCAATTTATATGAAGCAAAGCCAAGTAGTAGAGAGAAGCAACGCTTGTGGGGCCCTTGCTTTTTTATTATTTGTTATAATATTAACCAAGATGCTAGATTTATTTATATAAAGTTTAGAATTCAGAGATGGTACTTTTAACCCCATATAGAAACGTCACTATATTCGTCAATATGAGGGAAGAATTCAGGGTTTGAGTGCTAAATAATTTCATTATTTTTATAAATTAAATCATAATAAATATTTATTTAAAAAATTTATATTATTAAGTTTATTAAATTTAATTTACTAAATTATAGAATTTAATTAATCAATAAATTCAATTTTTTTAAATTATAAAATTAATAAAATCTATAACTGGCTACCTAATCTCAAAAGTTTAACTGAATTATCAAATTCAAGATCCCAAAATTTGGGGATCGCGATCCACACAAATTCAAGAATGATATGAATTGCAATCTTGGAAGAGTTGAGCAGATGGTGATCTAGAAGATCGCTGGGTGGTAAGTGGTGATCATTCTCTTTGGGCAGTGTGGAGAGCCTCAAGTTGGGCCGGGTGGAGTTTGAATTGTATCCAAGATGTCATCCACCTTCGGTAATTTGGTGCCCTGGTGGGATATTTTCCAGATACCAAGGGAGCCATTGTAATCATGGGAATTGGGATGGTACTTAAGATATGATTCCTTTTTTTTTTCCCCAAAAAGAATATTTAAAAAATTTTGAATTGGCAGGGCTATAGTGGGAATTTAATTGGACTGAAAGTAAATTTAGTTAGGATAAATTACTTTTGTCTTTGTCTTTGAACTTTTAATTAATGCCAAATAATCCAAAGGAACATTTTTTATTATTATAATTCATACATAAAATATTATATAATAATATCTGAATTTAGCGTATTATACTCAATAAAAGAAATATTATCGCATAGCTGTATAAAAATTATAAAAGAATTATGTATATATCATTATGTTAAATATATTAAATTAAATTTTCAATTCAATTTTAAGAAAAATTATATATAATTAAGGATATGTTATCCCTTATTTTATTTGTAAGGATATTTCCTTCACGTGGACACAAACCATAACTAATAAGAATTTGTTTGAGTTGATTATCCTTTAGGAGGAAATTAATGGAGGGTACGTAGAAATCCTATAGGTTTCAAAAACTAGTGGATAATTCTTGATTTATAAATTGAAAATTATGATACGGAATGATAACTTGTTGATAATTAAGTAAATTTATAAAGTTTAGAGAACAAATAACAGATAATTAAGTAGCCTTATATAGGCACATGTAGAGTACATTTCCAAACCATTTTTAAGATGCACAAGTTATATCAACTATTTTACTATAAACAACTGACAGGCCCACGGAATTAAATAGTTATTCTTGCACTTGTTTATATTTGATGTGGGAATTATTTGATCAGTTGAATATTATAATTTAATTTATAAAATTAACATAAATTAGTATGAGTAATAAATATCTAAATTTTTTTAATATGTTATCTTAAATTTGATTCAAACTGTGTATATAAAAAAGATTTATTTAAAAAAAATTACTCATTTTAACAATTTTCATTTTTTGAATGATTAGTCTCTTAGTTATTAACCGAGAGAATACCCTAGAGCAATTAAAAAATTTAATTCATAAATTTAAGGATTTTAATTTTGTAAAGTAAAATTTGTGTCTGGGAACAGGGAAAGTGTATAAGTTATTGATGAACAGTTGTATACGTTGATTGAATGAGTTCAAATGAAACTTCAAATGACAAGGCACAGAAGGAATAAACTTAGAACCTGAAACATGTTGGCAAAGAGCATACAGAAATCTACAGTGGAACTACTGATCGAGAAAGGAAAGGGCGCTTTGCCAATGGCCATGCTGGAAATACGGTGCTAGTCTTTATCTGCCTTTGCGTTATAGTTGCAAGAAGCTCTTCACTTAATTGAGTTTTGTATCAACAGAGGAGCTGCACCTGCAGCTACCATATCCTTATTGAAATCAGCTGGTTGAAGATGAAATACCACTCTCACTTTATGACTCATGATCCATTTGCCTTTGGACACCCCACTGCGTGAAGGCAAATCATATGTACATTATTTATCAATGTTTGGGTTCAAGCTACGTCATTTGGCATCTTCTCTTGAGTCTTTACATTCATCCTCATTGGTTTTCTAGTTCATATATAGGTTGGCAGTTTTTTTTTTTTTTTTTTAAACTCAATGATGGCTAAGAAGACAATCATTTAGAGATTAGAGTATTAATAGTTTCTCACGCCTAACAAGAGTCTTAATTAGATTCAAATTTTTATACATTAACAAAAATTTATTTGAGATCAAGACGCTTTTACTAAGTCAACAACTTATTCTGAATACATAATTTTTTTCTTATTGTTTTTGCTTCCACTGCACTAAAATCAGATTCTTGTCACTAGTCTTCTAAACATTTGTTTTCTTAAAAATTGGGGATATATAGTAAAATCAATATTGATATTCTGATGTTTAAATTTGTATGGATAATTTTTTATATTAAAAATTTTAATGATTTAAATCCAGACACCTAATCAAAACATTAATTCTCTGATTATATACAACGGTGAGAAAGGAGGGGCATGGGGAAACTATTATGAGAGTTAATTGCAAAATTGAGCTAGTCATTAGATAGCAGATCCCTCTCTGCGTTAGCTTAAGGTCTGGGAATCCCCCAACTGCAGCACCTAATGATTGGAAAATATCAAGAAAAAGAACTCTACGCAAATGGAGGCCGTGGAAAGTGATGAGTTGGCAGAAGGAGGGGCAGCATAGCTCAGACTCGATTGAGAGTGTATTGATGGTTTTTAACTACCTCTCCAGGAAATTGTATCCAATATTCATTGCTGACATGACTACGCCATCCCCAATCAACGCATCTCAAGTGTTTCATACGACATTTATACTACAAATATTTCCACCCATATACAACTGCTTTGAAACCAATCTAGTTAGTTGTTCTGTATTGCATGAGTGATAATTTTTTTTAATTATTTATGAATTATTTAATGATAAATAATTTTAATTTTATAAATATAATTAATATTATTTAAATTTAAATATATTTAAAATTTTTATTTAATTAATTTATCTTTTTAAATTATAATATTTTGTTACAGTAGCGTATATCAATATTTATGACAATAATAAAAGGCTTAAAGAATACTTAAGGATTCTCTTTTTAATCTAACAGCCAGTATTTCATTATATAAAATGATTTATCTAATTAACTATATTTAGTTTAAAGTGATTTCTTTATTTAAAATTTATGAAAATTCAACACGAAAATAAATTATATAAATATTATTACTCTGTAACTGTTTTTGAACGAGTTACAAAAATATCATAGGAAAAGTTTGAAACCAATGATCTTAATTTTTTGAAGGTGATTAAAGAAAAGAACATTGACTGAAAACTAATAGGTGAATGAAGGATTTAGTTCCCTTGACATTATTAATTTATATTTTTAATAATTTATTTCTTATATTTGTATATTTTTATTTATAAATCTCATTTTTTTTATCACTAATTTGTTAACTCTTTTATTTATCTCTGTCTCTTTATCTACGTTTTCGTGACTTTGGTTTCCAAAATTAGATTATCCTGATTTATGGATGAGAGAACAATCGTGTCTAAACCTAAGAAATTGGAGAATATTATAACAAAGTATGAAAGGCCTTTTCATTTTATTCTTATACATGTAGTCTCTATCATGGTGAGAGCTTATACTCATGAGTAGGAGTGGTCCATATGCAGTCATAAATATCAGCTGCATCTAAAACCTGGTATCGGTCCTGCTTTGAAAACAAGAGGAAGCACGCAAAGAAGAAGAACAAACAAAATAGGGATTTGCCCAAATGTTAAAGGTGGCTAGTTAATTTGGACACTTAATTGATTATATTTAGATATGTGTCAAATTTTTTTTTTTGTTTTTTTGTCTCTCCACAATATTCTTCACCCGACGACCAAGACTAGAATGAGACAATCACTGATGATCATAATTGATAACCCACTTGCATCCAATATAAACTAGAGCCGTTGTTGAATGTCGGGTCGAAGTGAGAGACAAAATAGAGATCATTATAACAATTAATGTTGAAGAGAATTGAAGCTGAACAAAATAGAATTAGGGCATATACATATATATATATATATATATAGAGAGAGAGAGAGAGAGAGAGAGAGAGAGAGAGAGACGGCTTGTCATTTTGCAGCCGGCAAATGCAATTGGCCAAACAGATGCGAGGCAGTGAGGTGTGCAACTGTATGGACAGGGATCATTGGCAATTAAAACGAAAGGAACTTAGGCAGTTTCTCTTCAAATACTTGGATATAAGATAGTAGGAAAAAAACAGTTTCGTATATATCTTCCATGGTATGATTATTGTGGCATTATATTCGGCTATTTTAATAATTTTAAATTCATAAATTATTATTTACTTATATTTATAATAATTAATGTTAACATCCTTAATGATATAATAATACTTATTACTGTCTTAAAACTTCTTTCTTTAAATTATTGAGTTTGTGCCTAAAATTGTGTGTATATATTAAATAATTTATCATTTTTTATGCTATAAAAAATACATTTAATTAGATTGATCATTTAACAAATTAATTAGAAAGCTAAAATCAAACAAGAATTATGTACACTCAAAATGGACGTAAACACATCTCCCATTATATATCAATGAATTATTAATTAAAGCCTCTTTAAATTAACTACCTATATATATGGTAGAATGATATTGTTATTTTTATAATTTTATTTTTATTTAATTTTTATAAAATAATATTTAAATTATTAACTTTTATAAAATTTGGTAAATTAATACACCATATTATTTAATTATAAAAATACATGAAAAAATAAAAGTAAAAGTAGCATTTTGATGGTAGAAATTTGAGCTTTTGCTCTCCCTACCGTTGTGTCAGTAGTATAACTAATTATTTTGGTGAATTTAAATTCTTTAATGTGAATACTATATTTTATAAAATAAAATGTAAGTGAATGATAAGAAACTTAATAATAAAAATTGTTATTAAATTCATAAACTGAATAATGAAACTAACAAATCTAAAGGTTCATTTTAAAATTAGTGACTATCTATTGATAATCATTTAGTGAGACTATATTTTCTCTTGAACCATTATTATGTAATAGTATATTTTTTGTTTTTGTAAATCCTATTAAATTTCACATACAATGCACATGTTCAAAATTATATTTTTGTAACTTAAAATATATCGGTAAATTATAGATAACCAAACTTAAAATTTATGGGTTGTCACTTTGCCGAGGTGACCAAAAAGTGTCAAGTTTGTCCAATTTTTTGAGTGATTAAGGTGTGTAACTAACAAAACACAATTGAATATAGTAACATGTTCTAAACTAATGTACAAAATATATAGATCATCTCAAAAACCTCATGTGAGTTATATATATATATATATATATATATATATATATATATGTATATATGTATTTATTTTGATACAAATGTTATAAAGAGGTATAAATTTAAATCTTCTTATACCTAAATCTTTCATCATTAACAAAATATATATTACTAACAAGTTGTTGGTATAATAGAAATTGGTTGTACCTTAAGATGGAATCAAGGCTAAATGTTTAGATTCGTATCTTGGAAGTGGTTTTTATTAAAAGAGATAAAATTATTTAATTATAAATTTTGATGAAAATTAAACATCATAATATTTTAAAAAAATATTTAATTAAAAAAATCGCGCAGACACATATATATCTTATCAAAGAATTTAAAAGGCATGGATGGGGGTTGTGAGACTAAAAAGTCAAAAGAATACAAATTATAGAGTTATTTTATTTGTGAACTAAATAGAAAATGGCGAAAGTAGCCGAAAGGTAATGGAAAGAATGTAATAGTATAGTTGACGCGGTGGCATGGAGTCCATCTCCAATTTAGAAAGAATACGCCAATGAGGCCCTATAGAGGATACTTAATCTAATCAACACAAAAAAAATATTGCACTAAGATTGAAATGCAAAAGTTGATACTATATTTAGTAACTTCAGTTTTGGTCCCATCCCTCTCAAATGGGAACTCACTTCACAATCTAGCCTACCCTATTAGCCTCTGCACCTATTTGCAATTTTTTTCCTTTGCGTTAGTATTTTTTATTCGAGTAATGATATATATATATATATATATATAATATTTTAATAAATCATTACTTGTGAGTCATTAAATTTTATATTAATTTTATTTAATTTAAATACTTTAAATTATATAAAACTTTTACAATAGTTTTATATATCAATTTCTTTTTCATTGAATCGTATTAAGTACATGATTTGGTTGGACATTCACTTAAGAAATAATTCATTTTATTTATTTAGTATTTAAATTAAAGTTGAATCCATATCAACATTCTTTTTACATAAAGTTTTATGTAATAGAAAGGTTCTTTTATATGAAAAAAAGTATATATGTTTATTAAAATAAAATAATTATTTTCACATTTCTCCAATCTTAGTTGCAAAAGATAATCTATGAATAAAATTTTACAAAACCAGCACAAATATCAGCGTCTCATCGTGAGTGTAACAGGCGAGGCGTGTGACGTTCTTGAGTGTTTTGTTGAGCTTTTGTACTTAGAAATTGTTGTGATATGAAAGAAGAGAGATAACATTGCAGGCGACGCGAATACAATTTTGCTGGCGACAAAAGTTGTTCTTTGAACTGTTCGGAGAGGGTCCCTCGAAAAGTGGCTCTGAAGCCCAAAGTAGCCAATAATGTGGGCTTTCTTAACCATGCGGGCTGTGAGAGACCAAGACCTAATTGTGTGGGCTCCAATATTCATTTTAAACTCCTATGTGACTGAATTATTTATGACAAGGTGATGGTAATATTGCATTAATTAATTGGATATGCCTCCATAACTTACTCTTAAAGATGTTGGTATCTTCAACTCTCTCTCTCTATTTCTCTCTCTATCCCATGGGAAGGCTGGGGGAGGGAGTGTCTTGTTGTGGATGTCTAATCAAGCAATTATCTTTATTCATTGGAAAGTAATTATAATCAATGTATGCCTACTTTACCTAAGAACACAATATTGTTTTAGTTGGATAACTTTGTCTATGATCATTGTCAGGCTTAGTACCACTTCATAAATGGGGTAGCAGTACCATCTTTCTTTAAACTATGTCCTTTCACTTCTTATTGGAAATCTTCTTAGGTCATCACAAAATGCATATCTAGACTACATTGCCCACATGAAATCTAATGATGCCCTACCCCATCATCATCTTGGAACCTTCATGAATTAATTAACATCTCAATTACTCTATCTAATTGGTATTTGACAGCCTCAGAAGTCCTTATTTACCACTAACTTTTCCCATTTACTTTCCCACTTTCATGACTTTTTCTCATTTGGGTTAAGTCAAAGTATTATCACTTTATAATAATATAATCCCTCACTTAAATGATGCTAATCTGACTAATACCCCTCCTAAACATTGATAGTGCTTTAAGCATATGTAGGCTTCATTATATGAGGGAATACTAATAATTAATTTCAGTCTATTTTAATTAGTCATACATACATAGTTCTCATTAAATTAAAGGCACTAATTGGGATTTGCCAAGTATAATCAAAATTAAAAAATGATACCTTATTCACCAATAAGATGTTGGTGTGATAATCGCTGCTTATATCTTAAGTTAATAGACTTGAAGTTAAAAATCTGAGTTTAAATCTTGAATCTTCACTTGTTGGGAGAAATTACCAGTAACTAACTCAGAATATAAATTAATCTCACACCTAATAATGATGCAAGAATATCGCATGAAGAAATTTAAAAAAAAAGGATGCCTTATTCAAATAACTTTAATAATCTAACTTATTTTAAGTGAAAATTTAATACAATTTTATTTGTGCCAATAACTAAACAATTGTGTATAATGTTTTAGCATGCTCAATTGCGCGGCTAATCCTATATGCATAAAATAAGATTATGCTAATGATACTCATGACAAGTGTTGTATAATTAACGCTCAAGCCAAAATTAGATAGTATAGTCGGATACATATTTTAGCCTAATCCATTTCATCAGCCTAGCTATGATCATTGTATTTATGCTTTCCTCGTTCACATGGTTTCTAAGGTCAATCAAAGTATAAATAAAAGAAAGGCAAATGAGGGGCACTTGCTACTCCTATCATTAGCATTTAGCATGGGTGAGCTAGGCCGGAAAAACCTAATGAAGCGCCTGTTTAAGTGGTGAACAAGTAATTATGCCAATAATTATATATAGAAAACGGAGACTTGGCGTGCTCATGGCAGTACTTTAAGCTGGTTCAAGCAATTTTAAATTGCTGTTGGGGTTGACATTCTTCGGCATTTTACCTTGATTATACATTGATTAACCGAAAGCATGTTGAAATGCATCCTATAAAATCATCCCCTTATTATCTTACCATTTTTTGTGCACTGACCACATAATAATAAAATCCATCTAATCATCATAGAATCAAGTGGGAATGTGAGCAAGAACGAAAAGTTGAGCAGGTGCCTTTTGCAAGTACTTGCAAAAAACAAAACAAAAAAAGCTTAAGCACTTGAATAATTGTTTAATGTATTAAGGACAAGCAGCTATGGAAAGTCCAAACATACAAAAGTAAAACTTCACTATGAAGTTAAGAATATATATTTATATATATATATATAATACTTAATTTAAAAAATTAAAATAATTAAATTTATTGAATTTTACAAACTAAATTGTAAGATTTAAAATTTTTAAAATCAATTGATTCTATGAAAGTTAATTCCTCTCACAATTAAACTGTGGGAAAACCTTTTTGTTTTATGAATTTATATTTTGTTCACACTTTAATCCATCAAAAGCTTTCCTACACTCTAATTGATTTGCAAATCTTGTCCTAATAAAATTGTTGTTTTTGTTATGTGACTAATATTGTTGTTAGTGTTCACGTTTCTTTTTTTTTTTTTCATTTTTAAAATTTTTTTTAGTTTTATTGATCTTTTAAAAGGTGCTTTCACCAACCAAAGCAGTCCGAAGGAACAATTTGTATTTAGGTAAGTTAAGAAACACAAGGAAAGCATACTATGTCGCTTTTGAACTTAGGCTTGTATAAATTAATGTTTAAGGCACAAACACTTCAGCTGTACGTCTTCGTCCTATTGCCTATTTCTTTTCCTTTTTATTTTTCTTTTATAAAAAAATCAGTTGAGTGCAGTTCATGGCTTTTTTCAGCTATATTTTACAGTGAATATATATACTCAGAGATATTCTATAATTGAGAGTGAATTAATAAGTTCAAAATGAAAGAGGTTTTAAACTCTTCAAGAACCTATGGTTCCTTGGGTGATGATGATTGCAGACTTCTTATTAAATAAGTTCAAAGAAGAGCTTTTTAGACACCTTTTACACAACAAAACACTTTATATTCCATCAAGTATCATTGTGCCCATATGATGTATCTTTTTGATTGAGACATTTTGATATGAAAAAACCCCATTTGTTTATAAAGAAAAAAAAAAGAGAGAAAAAGGTGGGAATATAATGAAACTTAAAATCAAGGCAATGCAAAATCTTTTGGCAAGGGGCAGCATTGTATGTATCTATGAGTCATGGTTAATTATAGGAAGGCAAAGGATGTGACTTTATGATCAGCAAAATCATTGCTTCCACTTTGTGTATGGAGCAACTTACATATATTAGAGTTAGAATCCAAAGTGGGTCATGTTCTCCACTTCTCAAGCTTTTTTATCATGACAACTACATATACACTGTAAGCTCTCAGAGGGTAATTGATTAGACAAGCGTGGGGATGTGATTTTTCCATGATTTAAAGCATATTTGTCCAAAACCCCTTTCTGCAAAATGAGAATAAAGAGTTCCAAGTGTTAGATCAGTGTCATATATCCCCGCTTCATATATTTTCATTTGTTCATGACCTCACTTTCATGATCCCACTACACCTGCTAAGAAATGGCAATTTCTGAGTAAGGTGGCCGCTAGCTAGATCATCTCCAAGATTATTCTTCCCTAAATAATATATTAGACATACAAAAAATTTTAGTTATGAAAGACTTTTACAAAGTGCTCATAAAAAATATGATTAATAAATTTTTTATTCTACAAATTTAAAAATTTTTGCCTACAACTATTATCTATAATTTTTATGAGTATTTCGTAAAACTTTTTTAATAAGATTAAAGTTTCCGTTAAATAAAACATAAAATCATTCAGTCTAAATTCTCCTATATGGTTCCCCTTAGCGCCAACTATATATATGTACAAAACTTAGAGTATGGAGCTTGCTCTCAAAGAGAAAAATGCAATCAAAGCATAAACAATGAATGCAGCTACCAAACACTTTTTTTTTTTTTATGGCACATGATTTGAAAAATGTTTAAATCTTTCAACACCTCAATTTTTTTTTTTTTTTTGTGATTAAAACCCAAAAGAATTAAGAAAAAGGCCTGGTAACTCTTCATTAAACAAGCTATCAAATATAATTGAGATTTTTCATCAAGAAAAATATAATTGATATAATAACATAAAATTTAAATATTTAATAGAATATAATTTTTAAATGCAAATTAACTTAAGTGTTGTGATGCATGATGGATCAAACTAAAAAGATTGTACGTATAAAAATCATAAAAAGAAAGCTGATTTATTTGAATATTTTTAACGGCTGCCATTAAAATGGCTGGTGGGAAATTAAAAGCTGTGGGTTTGAAACTGTGAACTACCCCTAATCTCATGCTTTTTAATTATAACCTGACATTGGAAATTTGCCTTTGCTGCAGCCTATAACTAGTTGATCTTTTAGGCCAATGAGATGCCTTAACATGCTTAATAACCATGCCTATTTTTTATTATTAAAAATAGGTTGGGAATAACCCACCTTCTACCCATAAAAATGCTGCTTTATAGATAGAGTTTTAGGCACTTTTAGATTTATATATTATATAAAAAGAAAAACATGATCCGATGCAGGGAATTGTAAATTGTCCTATAAAATGCTTGGAGAACATGTACATGATACCTTAATAATTTGGAAAAAATGGTTTTATGGAACAAGTAATGCTGGCCACCAGAAATGCTCTCAACAAATGTTCGGACAGGGGGCAATTGGAAGCAGCCACTGTATTTTTGTTTTTTTTTTTTCCCCCTTTGTTAACCTTCTTTTATTGTCAAAATCAAAATCAAGAATGAAATTGGAAACTGCTCCAAAATTCTGTGCAATTTGTTCCTCGTAAAATCAAAAAATGCTTCAGTAACCCCATCGTCTCTTATGTTATATTAAAAAAGCATTATTCCATGTAAAGAGTAGGACAATAAACTTGTATATTGAAAAAAAATTATTAAGTTTATTGAATTTTATAACTTTATTTATAAAATTAATAAATTAAAAAATTTAATATAATATTTAATAGAATTTAATTCATAAAAATATCTTAACTATACCATATTTTCGTGAGGGATTTAAAACTAAAGCTAGCCATCAACAAAGAATGAGGCCAAGTATTAAATAAGCAAACCGCCCCACCAACGTTGGTTGAACAAATGTCAAGCAGAACGGCCAAGAAGTTGAGTTTCCTTAAATGACCCACAGGATTTGATTTGCTTTTGTTAACTCATATAGCTATAAAGGGAACAAAAATGGGCTTTAATTAGTGGATGCCACTTTCCCCACCAAAGATTACCAACACAAAGAGACATAGAGCCTTTATATTAAAAACATAAAAGAAAGAGCTACTAGTGGAGTGGACAAAAGGGGCGGTTTTAACTAGCTTGATACACTTTGCACTTGCTGCATGTTTAGGCTGAGTTTGTGACCATGGGGGAAAGGAGGGATAGTGCGCTGGCTGGCTAGCCCACATTTGGACTAGGATTAGAGATGGGTTCATTATAGTCTTTTTAAAAACAGAAGACAATTGACTCTCCCTCTCAAATTTGAAAGAAGGGACCGGCCTATGTGCCTAACCCATGGCTTGACCACATGTGTTTTGGGTTTCATTTGGTGCAACCCTTTGATCCTTCTACAATAGTTTGATCTCACTAGGGTGGTCTCACTTACCAAACATTATATATATTAGCAATCTCAATCAATTAGGAATTAGGATTAATGATGACCAATTTAGTTTCTGCAAGATATTAGGACAACCAAAGAATTTTTAAGTTGTTAAATTTGTGAGTCTTACAATTTAGTCCACATAATTTAATAAATTTAATTATTTAAATTATTTTAAGTAATACTTATATAAAATAATTGAAATATTACAAACATTACGGGGAAGGACTCGTCAATTCTTTTGAGTTTCATTCTTGCGAATGTACTTAATGCGTTAGCTACCACTACGTGATGCTTTTCTTGTGAATGACCTTGCGCTCTCCTCCTCTTTGTAGGCTCCTTTTAGGCCTTCTTTGAATGGGTTTCTGGCTGCCATCGAGCCCAATTATTATCTCATTGCAAAGTATAAATATCTAGTGCTGGGCTTTTGTTTTTAAGGTTTTCCCCGGATTAGGGCCCATAAAGGGTTATTTCTTGTAACAGTCACGAGTTTGCAGAATCGCTCTGGTACCAGTGCCACAAGGAATGGGCCTGCTCTGCCAGAGAACGTGGGCTATGGACCTAGTAAATGGCACTTTCTTCCAATAATAGCCAGTCTCATATGGAAAGGTGCCAAAAACGAGTCTTTATCCCGTTTTACATTGACTTATGATCAAATAAAGATGAGATTGGTCGATCCATAAACATGACAGGTAATGTTTACGTCTAAACGCATTGGAGAACATAGTTTTTAATTTAAATAAACTTGGTCACTTTAGTTGGAATTTCTTAATTTGGGTTTAACACTAAAATGGAAGTAAATTGGTGAGTTTTGACCGATGGTATTTAATTATTGGATTTTAGAAATTTTGTAAGATGTGTTATTTTTTTAAAATATTAAAAAAATTATAATATAAAAATTAAATTTAGAAGAAGGGATAACAAAATCAAATTTTATCACTTGAATCAAAGTTTAAATTTTTAGAGTAAATTACATTGACCTTTCTTGAGGTATTTGATTATGACACTCTACCCCATTCTTACTTAAATATGACACTCCACCCTATTTACTTAAATATTAATTAAAAAAATATACTTAATATTAATAAAATATTTATAAAAAGAATATTAAATTAATATTTTAGTCTAATTTTATTTAAAAATTATATTTTAATTTAGTTAATCATTTTAAATAATTAATATTTTGATAAATTATATTTTTTTAATCAAATAATTATATTTATTACAAAGTAAAAATTTAACAATATGTTTGATTATGAAAAAAATTTAGTACAAATATAGAAATATCTTGGGGATGAATTTAGTTAAAAAAAATATATAGAGCACAATGGATCTTATTTTTTACTAACTAAACTCATCCTAAGATGCCTCTATATTTATATTAATTTTTTTTTATAATCATATATATTGTTAAATTTATACTTTGTAATAAATATAATTATTTAATTAAAAAATATAATTTATTAAAATATTAATTATTTAACATGGTTAATTGAATTAAAGTATAATTTTTAAATAAAATTAGACTAAAATATTGATTTAATATTCTTTTTGTGAATATTTTATCAATATTAAATATATTTTTTAAATTAATATTTAAGTAAATAGGGTAGAGTGTCATATTTAAGTAAAAATAGAGTGAAGTGTCATAATCAAATGAGGTCAATGTAATTTACTCAAATTTTTAAGATGTGTTATTTTAATTTGAAAATTTTTTTATTTCTTTATTTTGTAAATAATGAATAAAATATTTTTTAATTCTATATTATTTATTATTTTATTAGATTATTTTGAACTATTGATTGAATAAGAAAATGAGAATATTGTGATTTTTTTTTCTTCCCAAGTGATAAGCTAAAACATCACTATTTATTGAACGGCGCTATTCTGCCCGAAAACAAACACCGAACCGAAGCAATTGGCAGTTAAAAGCTTAAAATAGCACGAACTTATCGATTCGGTTTTCTGAGTCGGGGAAATATATTTTCCCTTTTTTTTTCGGTGGTGGAGTATACATAATTGATACTAAAACAACTTGGGGGGACAACGGATCTGTGTGTCTCTTTCTCTCATTTAATGATCAATATATATATGTTTAACTACAAAGTCAATAATCAAATCTCAAATAGTTGTTATCCTTTGCAAGATACTTATAATTTGTTTTTGGGGTACAAAATACTTATAATTATTTATTGGCTTGATTGCAAACTTTTATAAAGGCCAAAATAGCAAATGTATTAGAAATTCTAATTATAGAACATAAAAATAAATTCAAAAAATTTTTAAAAATTAAATTTAATGATTCACTAATTTAATCATATTTCTCAGATGATTGATTTTTTCTATCTTTAAATTATGAATTTCAATATGCAACTGTTTGAAATTTTACCACCAATATAGAAAATTGATAACTCATGAATACATGAATATATTCTGCATATAGTAAATTTTAGTGATTTATATATGTTGCAACGATAAATGGAAACACCTGGGCCTATTGCAACTCAGGTAATCTCCCACCTAGGCAAATTATCCTCAGTTCACCAAGTTAGGAGCTTGACCCCAATAGATTTCAAATAAACGAAGTTCAATTTGCTATAAACTTTTTGATTATTAAGTATTTAATGGCCTACCAAAGAGCAGTTACATATCCTATCCAAAAAAAAAAAAATGGAGCATTTATATCCTTTCTAATAAAAAAAAAATGAAAAGAAGAAGGTGTCCTTTCAAATGATAATTATAAATAACTCTCAACTTTAGAAATAATAATTTGAGTTTTTTAAAAACAAATTAGACTTATTTTGTTTAAAAGAGCCAAATATTCAAAGGACAAACAGTGCTATGAATGATGAAGGCTTACAATAAAAATCCACTTTCTTCCTTTTTACAGGAATAATTAAGTTCCGCCGAAATTACACATGGTATAAATTATTTATATTTTAATATCTACCACCTATTTTTATATTTATATTGTATATAGATATGTAAAAGTTAAAAATATTTGATAGATTATTATATTTTTTTATAAATTTTATCTTTATTATTATATTATTTTAATAAATAATGTTAAATAACAAACATTTAGTATATTATTATATTATTTACAAATTTTTTAAATTTTATTTTTATTATTATGTTCTTTTAATAAATGAAGTTATAATTTATGAAAAAAATTTAAAAATATGATAAAAGGTTTAAATAAATATTATTATTATTAAACTTAATATTTAATATATTTTTATATTTTTGTGTATAATATATGTATTTTTTTATTAAAATTTTTATTGATAAAACATATTTAAATCAAATAATAGAACAAAACCACTTATACACGCCAAAAACTAGAAAATATAAAGCATTCCAATCAACCAAAAAACAAAACCGCACCCTAAAACGAGAGCCTCATAAACAAACACTAATTAAAGTTCTTAAATAGCCCAAGAAAGAAAGATACTACTTTGCTTCGTTTATGTCAGTAGACTATCTGTGGGAAAAGATGACACAGCCACTACGGTGTCGTACCTAATAAATTGGAGTAGTTGTTTGTTACTTGATCCATCCTAATACTATTAAGTATTAAAGTCTACAATTGATCAACCGTGCCATGCTTTAATAAATTTGAGTAATACTGAGAAGCTGGTTTTGTTTGAAGCCATGCACCTGCAACCAAACAAGGTATTGCAAATTTCAATTTGAAAGCTACGCCGTCCCTACCGCCTTCAGTCTCTCTTACTCTTCCCACCTGTCCAATATCAGTAATGGCAATTAAAGTCAGTGAGGCGGGGGTAGTTGAAGTTATTAAACTGGGTGATGTTCATTGGCCAGTTCCTCTTCAAGCAACCCATTCTGGAAAGGGCAAAGAGGAGCTCTGAGTAGTCCACATCTCACACGAATTTTTATGTATTGTTGGAATGTGTATGTTTAATATAATAAATTTAAGTTAATATTTGATAAAATTTAAATTATAAAAATAATAAAATTATTTTTTTATTATTTTAAAATTTTTTTATAAGATAAAAATTAAAATTAATTTTAAATAATAAAAATTATTAAAATAAATAATTTTTTTGAGTCTCTTTTCATTTAAATTAAATTTAAAATAATATATTTAAATATTTATCACCTGTATTAATTCATATTAATAAATCCCTTGCTTTTTTCCATCTCTATAAATGCAAGTGCTTCATGCTAATTTGCACTTCATTCTGTGCAGGCCAAGCTTTCAGTTCCTCTAAGTCTCTTCCCCTATCATCGCCAAGCATTTTTGGTTGCCTCTTTACTGATCCAATGAGCATGGAGTTTCATCTCCTACCGATCTTCTCTTTTCTCGCTGTGAGCTTTCATCTTCCACAGTTATTTCAGTTGTGCTTTCCTAGTTTGTTCTCTTTGTAAACTTCGTAACTAGATTTTTTGGTTTACTCCATGTTTGGAATATGTTTACGTTACGACAAAATCTAAAACTAACGATGGTTCTGTATCTAAATTGCAGCTTGCGGTGGTGGCCACCCATGCCGCCTTACCTCCTGAACTTTACTGGAAGTCCATGCTTCCCACTACTCCCATGCCGAAAGCCATCACAGATCTCCTGCAACCTAGTGAGTAATGATGGAGCATATACAGTAGTTCAAGAATGCCCTTTTCCGATTCTCGTACTCATTTTGTTTTGGGAGGAATACTGATATCATTAGTGTATTTTAGTAATAATTTTATTTTTATACTTAAAATTTTTACATAATTTACATACTAAATACTCATAATTTTTAATTGATTATTGAGCTTCACTCATATAATGAATCAAGGGCTGTGGATAGTTGATATATAAATTATGTGAAAATTTTAAGTGTGAGATTATCAAAATTAATAGATGAGAAAAAAACACGGATTCTTCATCTTAAAAAAGTTATAAAAATTAGATATAGTCTAACGTAAAATATTTGAACAATTTTGCAAGAGGTTTTAGGTCTAATGTGAAAGATTTAAACAATTTTACAAGAGATTTTTGGTTTAACACCCCGAATCTATGTTGTAAATTAAGAAAAGTTATTTTCACGTAACAAAAAAATAAAAATCTACGTAAACACAAACGGCATGCCGGGTGTCTTTACGTAAGGCTATTATTGCATTTGTTATTCAAGAATAACTTTTCCTCTTCTTGTAGAGTCATTATTGTAGAATTACAATATCATACTCTTCCTATCCTACACCAATATTTTGTTGCTCAATAAATAGAGGGTGAGCCAGAAGGCATGTAATAAAGGAAAAGAAGAAATATATGTCCAGCATTAACTTATCGGTCAAAATCAACTTCTCTCTCTCTCTCTCATCTAAAATAAATTTTCATACATTTTCATAACATCTATGGGAGTAGTAGTTAAAATTTATTAGTGGGGGATGGGATAGAGAGTTATTGTAGTTACAGATTAATGTGCGGATATGGTGCACGCTTAATTTGTTCGTTTGACATAGACGGTGGGTAGGATCTAAATAGAACAGTCAAATCGATTACCATTTTACATAGATTATCTTTCTACTTTTATAAATTAAAATTTATAAAAAATTATTTAAAAATATAAATATTAAATTTATAATTTAAAATTTAATAAATTAAATGATTTAAAAAAAACATTCCCCTACATACGCAGAGTGGTACCCTAAGTGTCCATAACAATTTTTCTATTGTGATTTGTTGCCAATATTTGATATTCCTTTGTTTGGGGTGGGGGAGGGAATATAAGCAGGATAAATAGCCAGGAGCCTCTGAATGTCATTTGCGCTCTGCACTGACGATAACTAAATTTGCAGATTGGGCAGAAGAGAAGGGCACATCGGTGGCAGTAGGGAAGGGTGGTGTAAACGTCAATGCAGGGAAAGGGAAGCCCGGCGGCACCACCGTCAATGTTGGTGGTGGAAAAGGTGGAGGAGTTTCAGTGAACACAGGCCACAAAGGAAAGCCCCCTGTTCGTGTTGCAGTATCGCCTTTCCTTTATCGCTATGCTGCCACTGAGACTCAATTACATGATGAACCCAACGTGGCCCTCTTCTTCTTGGAAAAGGACTTGCATCCTGGCAAAAAATTGGACTTGCACTTCACCAAGAGCTCCAATGATGCCTCATTCTTGCCTCGCAGTGTTGCCAATTCGATACCCTTTTCGTCAAGCAAGGTGAAAGATGCATTGAACAGGTTTGATGTCAAGCCTGGGTCGGATGAGGCTGAGATAATGAAGAAAACCATTGAGGAGTGTGAAGAGCCAGGAATCAAAGGAGAGGAAAAGTACTGTGCTACTTCATTAGAATCCATGGTTGATTTCTGCAGATCCAATCTGGGGATAAATGTTCAGGTTTTCTCTACGGAAGTGTACAAGGAAAAGCAGTTCCAAAAATATACAATAACTCCTGGAGTCAGGAAGGTGGCAGGGGACAAGGCCGTTGTGTGCCATAAACAGAGTTACCCATATGCAGTTTTCTACTGTCACAAAACTGAGACTACCAGAACTTATTCTGTGCCATTGGAGGGCGCTGATGGAAGCAGAGTCAAGGCAGTAGCAGTTTGCCACACAGACACATCACAATGGAACCCAAAGCATTTGGCATTCCAAGTTCTCAAAGTGGAGCCAGGAACTGTTCCAGTCTGCCATTTCCTTCCTGAGGACCATGTTGTGTGGGTTCCCAACTAGATCTTCAGCTCAGAAACACATTTGTGCTATATTTGAAAAACTAGGATTGCAGTTTGTTGAACTGAATCCAAATATGTACTACCGTTATGTGATCCTACTATATGTAATATGTTTAGTTACACGCACACCTAGGTATATTAATTTGCTTATGATGCATGATGTATGTTCTGATATATGATATATGATATTGGGAGGCTTTCTTCTGCTCCTCTCAATTTGATGACTGCTTGATATGAAAAATCACGTTCTAAGTTCAGATTTTGGATCTTATTCTTCTGCTGACTTGATATATTAAGTTGTTCGGATCCTGGCCAAATAGAGTCTAACCATAAAGGATAACGATATGAACTTATTGTTTGAATTTTCATTTGGTCACTAAACTGAAAAAAAATACAAGTTTAGTAACCAAATTTGGACTACGTTTAAATTAATTCCTACAATTAAAAATTGCTCATGGATTTCACCATCTTACAAAAATATTTCTAACATTATTTGCATATTCTATATACATACCTTAATAATTCTATTAAAAATCATAGTTATTTCACACCACCAACGATGGTCCATGTTAATTACGCAAGCCTATTTCTCTAGTTCAACAACAATTGTCTGCTTTGTCCTTTTTGTCTCCAACAATTTGAAATATCATATGTAAAGGATTCCAAGCAATACTTTTCAAATATTGTATAAAATTCACTTGTATTTTTTGTTCAATTTGTCTTCAAACTCATCGTTTGGTGGAATTCACTCCTTCAAACTTTAAAGTATTCAAATGTTGAATTATGACAACTACCATCATGTTGTTAAAGTTGATAAAAAATCATATAGCACTTCATTACCTTCGTAAAGTTTTGCATTGGTGCATTTTACCGTTATGAATGATCTAATTCCATACCAATTGTGGCAAGTTAAGGGACAGATAACATCTGCATTAAAGTTGAATATGGTATTTTAAAATCTATCCTTCTCAGAAGTGAATAAATGCAATCTTGTGAGGTAAGTCTATAGAAGATTGAAAATATTTTACTTATAAAATTAAAGTTTGACCAACAAAATTTGATCAAGTGATAAGAAGTTTGACTTTCGCTTGTAATAAACTTTATTTGAATCCTTGTTGAAAGTTAAATTCATTCTAAGATACTCAATGATATAATGAAAAGGATTACTTTCAAAAAAAGATACCTTAGGTTTATCAAAAAAAAAAAATTTAAATTTGAATTCTTTTACCAACAATACTCTTTAGTGTTGATTTAGACTAGTTTTTTGACAAAAAACTCTAAAAAGAAAATATAATTTCAAAAATATTACAAAAAACTCAAAAAAGAGAATATAATTTCAAAAAAATTACAAATTTAAGGTTCTATAGACAGTTAAAAGCTACATTTTTTGTACTCTTTTCAAAATTATAATTTTTCTACACAAAAAGTGTCTTCCTTTCCCTAAATAAGCACTTATTGCAAAGAAAAAAAAAATCAAACTGATCGTTTGCAAACAATCTATAAATATCACTGTAATAAAAAATATGACATGTCCTATTTTTATAATGGGATGACTTCCCCTCACTTAATTTTTTTGAAAAAAAATTATGTTACATTAGATTATTATGTATTTAATTAGAGATTCTTGAACAAGTTCCATGACGCTACTCAAGACAAATTTTGTAACGAGTGTTCTGCAAGTGGAGAACAAAATCTGGATTATTTTAGCATTCTCATAATTGGCCAATTTGGGCTAGCTTATATAGGCTTTCCTAATGCTAGACTAATTCAGATTGAGCCTAGCCCTTGCATCACGAACTGAGATTCATATTAATAATAAGCCCAAATAGGCTACTCAAGTTGTGGTTTTTTCCTTAATATTTGTATTGTTAGTAGGCTGGTTTTCAATGGGCCTGCAGTAGCTGGTGGGCTAAATTGATCAAGTTAGCATGCAATTAAATAAGCTGAAATATAGTAATACACTGACTCTAACGACTACATCTTTTTGGGCCAACGAGTTTGAGCCCATTAAAGAGCTATATGGGTAATTGGGTATCATGGAAGGGTGCCAGGAAAAAAGGAGGTGGTTCATATTTCGTAAGGAAAGCCATACATTTTTAGCAGCTCGAAATCTGGTACACTGCTTGCGCTTGGCTCCCTTTCCCTACCTTTCACTTCCCCTCTACTAACCGTACCTTAATTTTGAGCCACATATTCAACCAAACAAGGTGTTACCAATGTTTTCCAATTTTAAAACAATTTTGGTCTCCGATACCTCTGTACCCAACTGCCACATGACACAAATGGGCAATTAAACTGAGAGAGACAGATGTGGTTGAACATAGCATTTAAACCAGGTTGATGAAACTGGTGTGCTGAATTGCAATTCAAGCAACCCATGCCCATTACGGAAACCATTGCCTTAGCAATTTCTATATAAGTGCTGCCATCCCCTCTGCTTTCTTTCCATCTCAGCCTTTCTATCATCAATTCCAAGCATTTCGTTTTGTTGCAGCTTTGGTGCTCCCAAAATGGATTTTCATCATCTCTTACCCATTTTTACTTTTCTCATTGTGAGCTTCATGTTCCAAACAACAGAAGAATATTATTTTTTTTTTCCTTGGTTCCATTATTTGTTTTAAGTTGCTGTATGCTTTATTTAACGCTCGATTTCGTCCGCAACTTGCTTGTGAAAATGTTCGTCATATGAAACAACTAATGAGGTTCTGTGTGAAAATTGCAGCTTGCACTAGTGGCAACTCATGCTGCTTTACCTCCTGAACTTTACTGGAAGTCCATACTTCCCACTACTTCAATGCCAAAAGCCATCACAAGTCTCCTACGACACCCTGGTTAGTATAGTTAAACATATGTACATGAAAAAGTGTGACAAATAAGTTGTTAAATTGTTATAAACAGTGATTTTATTATAAAATTTAGTAAGTCTCATTATTAATTTAGTAGGATATAATAAATTTAGTAATTTAAATTTTTTCAGTGAATATTTATTAAAATTTAATTTATAAAAATAACATGATTGATGTTATATAGATATTATTCTTACAAAATGTAGAATTTATTTTTTCTCTATTTTTTCTTTTAAATTTGTAATCATTTGTATGACATGATTCTAAAGACGAGAAAACACATTCATGTCATCTTCACCTTCTCAGAAGTCCCAAAGTTTATTCTTCTTACAGCACCCTTACCCTTACTTGGTAATCTTCCTGTGTAACCGATTATTTATCCCAAATAAAAAGAGATAGGCTACAGTTTTTACGAGAAAGAACACATACAAAGAGATTATGTAAATGAAAATTATAGATTCCAGTTTGCTCTCTTAACTGAAGTTGGCTAGAATTTGCAGAATGGAAGGAAGACAAAAGCACCGCCGTGGATGTAGGGAAAGGTGGTGTTAATGTTGATGCAGGGAAAGGAAAGCAAGGTGATGGCACCGACGTCAATGTTGGTGGAGGGGGAGTTTCTGTGAGCGCAGGTCACAAGGGAAAGCCTGTATATGTTGGAGTTGGAAATTCACCATTCCAATATCTGTATGCTGCCACGGAGACTCAATTACATGACGACCCCAATGTCGCCTTGTTCTTCTTGGAAAAGGACTTGCATCCTGCCCAAAAATTGGACTTGCACTTCACCAAGAGCTCAAATGCAGCCACATTCTTGCCACGCCATGTTGCGAATTCCATACCCTTTTCATCAAGCAAGGTGGAAGATGCATTGAACAGGTTTGATGTCAAGCCTGGGTCAGAGGAGGCTAAGATTATGAAGAATACCATTAAGGAATGCGAAGAGCCAGGAATTAGAGGGGAGGAAAAGCACTGCGCAACTTCGTTGGAATCCATGGTTGATTTCAGCACTTCCAAGCTCGGGAAAAATGTTCAGGTTCTCTCCACAGAGGTGAACAAAGAAACCCAGTTCCAGAAATATACAATAACACCTGGAGTCAAGAAGGTGGCAGGGGTCAAGGCCGTTGTGTGCCACAAGCAGAATTACCCATATGCCGTCTTTTACTGTCACCTAACAGAGACTAGCATAGCTTATTCTGTTCCTTTGGAGGGTGCTGATGGTAGCAGGGTGAAAGCAGTTGCAATCTGCCACACAGACACATCAAAATGGAACCCCAAGCATTTGGCTTTCCAAGTGCTCAAAGTGAAGCCAGGAACCGTTGCAGTCTGCCACTTCCTCCCTGAGGATCATGTTGTCTGGATTCCCAAGTAAAAATCATCGGGGGATTACTTAAATCCGTTTGCCCCATACTCAAATGATCAATAACTAGGTTGTCTAATACAACTATATCAAATTTCATGATGTTATTCAACTATACTATGTCTGGTTTAAGGCTGTTTGTGTGTGTTTGCTCTTGATGTAACAATATATAATGTATTCGATATTGTGACTTTGTCTCTTGTCAATTCTTTTGAAAGTTAGTTGCTTGAATTTACGGGGGTGTTGAGTTAATTGAATTCATTTTAGTCTTGCTGAATGAGTTAAGGTAGGACTATCTTTAGACTGTGGCTCGAATTTAATGAGTAAAATAAAAACTTGAATGACATAAAGATACATGATCAATCAATAAAAATAAAAGAGAAAAGTTGTTTTCATAAAATTTGATTAATAAAAAATATTATAAAAATTATGTGAATTATTAGAACAATTAAATCTATAATTTTATTAAATTTAACAAATTTATAATCTAAATTCTTTTAAGTAATATTTTTATAAGATATAATTTATAAGAATAGATGAATTAAAAATAAAATAAATATATTTTAATCAAATAATTACTTTAAATTCTGCTTTCAAGAAAAATGATTCATTAAAGTACAAGATATATTTTACAAAATAAAATGTACTATATATAATTATATTTATATTGACAAAAAATACAAGTAGTTTATTTTAAATTTTGGATCTAAAATGGTTAGCTTCTTTCTTTCTTTTGATTTACATTTTTCTTATGAAAACACCTCACACTTTACATGTAAATATTGATAATAATTTTAGTATATATTCTTGATATTCTTATAAAGTAAATCTTATTAAATATTTACTTTTTCAACTATTAAATTTATTTAACTCTACAAATTAAACTATAAAATCCATCCATCAATTAACACACAATGCATTTAGTAAAACTCCTTCTTGTGGAGTTACTTTCCAGCTTAGAATATCAATGCTAAAATTGCTATATGAAGGAACATGGACAGGGTATGGCTCATGACGCAAACTAACCCCACCTTCTTCCTGATTCTTCTTTAGGCAAATACAATAAATACAATCATACATCGCCTAGGTCGCAACCTTAGAAAGAAATTAATTCAGAGTCAGGCAACACAATGGCTGAACCTTGGAGTGAGTCAAGCCATTGGCGCCGCACCAGATTAAGGTTCATCACAACCACACAAGAGTGGAGTGTAAGGGTCAGCGAAGTACATGATACACACTGAAACCGTAGTTAATTTGAGGATGAAAACGTTAGCGCAATGTGAAAGAGATTTTTTGTTTTGGTATAAGTCATGAGAAAATTGACAAACGAACTAAGGGATTGGAGGATAAATGTCAGTTTGATACTACTAAGTTAAAGCTCCAATGGCACAATGTGAAAGATTTTTAAAAAGAAAATGCTAAACTCACAAAAGTGGGTTAACAATCACTTCATGGATTTTAATATAAAGTATTAGATATGTTAGAGTGTAAACGGTGAGAATTAATAAATTTATTTATATAAGCTTTATAAATAAAACTTTTATAAATTTAATTTATATATAAAATATTCGTTTCTAAAAGATTAATAAAAGAATGCTTAAGAAAATGAAATTATCAAACTAATGATGAAAGTTTAACGAAACCCATGCGGCTATAGAGAAAGAGTGGCTAAAGAGAGAGAAGGGTGGTCTGATTCAAGATTTAATAGTTCTAGATTAAACAAAATTTTTAATAATTTATTTTTATTTAAATTTTATAATATAAAATTTAAATTATTAAATTTACAATCTAACCTATTACTATGAACCTAACATTCAACATGTCTAGCAATCTAGTTATGAAAAAAGTATGACAAATTTAAAGTGAAAACAACATTAAAATATCATACGGGTCATCCAAATTATGGAAACCCATCTTTAGGGTTATCAATTTATATTCTCTAATAATTTTTTTTTTGACTTTATTAACTTTATATTTTTCTATATAATTTAATAAATAAATATTTTATTTTTAATTTTATATCTTTTTCTCTGTAAAGTCCTTCTATCGTTAAGGCAAAGGAATTTAATCTTTAAGGCCACATAATTTGAATTTTGAAACCAATTATACTATTCTCACTTAAAAAAATTTTCTACACTATTATTTAACAAAATTTAAACTAATAAATTTATTAAATTTTATAAATTAAATTATAAAACTTAATATATTAATATCTCTGTATGCTCTTTGTAAGCATTTAATAACAAAAAATATGTGGGACTTGCCTTTTCCTTCGAAACAAAAGTGAAAACCCTACTTCCTTAGTGTTTTTCCTTTTGGAACACTGATGCATCTCTTCCGAACTGTTGATAAACTGAAAGAATCATATTATTGGCGGAAGAAAACAATGAATTGTTCACTTTACATGGCTTTAAACTATACATTCTACGGGGACAGAGAATCATAGTTTGTCCTCCCCTTTGCTTAAACTCAGCCCTACGACCAGATGCTTGGATTGACCATAGAAATCCACAAAATTTTCTTTCTATAAATTTCTTTTAAAAAAAAATGAAAACAGTGTTGCTAGGCATCGAGAATCGCTTTGCCGCTTCCTCATCTATGCGTTTTTTCTCACGAGAGCCCCAGAGATTCATTACTGTGACTTCATCATCACAGTCATTCTTTCCTTCCCCAGTAACAATCATAAATTCTCCTCATTTCCCTCCCTTTCCAAACCTCACTTGCTCCACAGAGGAAGGCACCGACCAACATCAAATTACTTTCTTCTGTTGTCAGAAACAACAGCCTATGTGCTTGAGGATTCAGTGCTGTGAGTATCATCTTTGAATTTATCAGGTGCGAAGGGCTCCAAAGTTCCCCATGTTTTGCCAACCTTGAGCTTAACATGCAAAGGAACTACAGAAGCATATAAACAGCAAATAAGTGATCTGAGCCTGAGTAGGAACTTCATTCCAAATACCCAACCTCCACACCACCATCCCATCCCCTCCCTCCCCCCGCGCGTGGGGCCCCGATTCCCCATAAACAATGCAAATATAAAAATATGAAAGAAATACAAACCAAGTAGTGAAACAGCATTCGCCATGCTGGTCTGTAACAGCAGGGCAGCTTCCTTTATCACAGAAGGATCAACTTCCATTACCAATTCATCGTGTACCTAGATAACAATCACTTAAAGATTGAACAAACAATAAACAGAGGAGGGAAAAAAGGGGGAAAATTAAAGAAAAGGAACTCCTGATTTAAATATTTATGATGAATAAAAAATAATCACGTAGAATGATTATTATGTACAGTATATTTGATTTAAATAACCACTGTGTTGTTATTTTCCCCTCTAAAAAGTATTTTCACAGGAATTTGTGTTCTAGAATTCTTCCAAAACAAACATATTCCAAAATTACCTGCAACAGAATCCGGCACCGACCTTTGAGCAAGCCATACTTGGTTGCCAGTGAAGAACTGGTATCTGGACTATTAACTCCAGCAACAATTACTGAGTAAATTCTTATCATCGCAATCTTAATTAAGTCGGCAGCAGAACCCTAGGCAAAAAAAAAAAAACCACAAAAATCTCAAGACCTCCGAAAGGAAAATATCTCTTCCCCAGAAAGGAAAGAAATTTCATACCTGACAGATGGAATTCACAGCTTGCCTCTGAGCTTTTGATTTTTCCTTACTGCTGCCAAATTTTATTTTTGACAAAAATCTCTTTCTTCCTTTAAGAGTCTCCACATATCTAGCCCACAAATTTAGCAAGAATTTAAACATACAAAGTGCTGATTAGAACACTAACAGCATTCACGAGGGTAGTTATCATCATATTTAGGTATAGATCACGAAATAAGAAACACAAAATACCAATAGAATTAGATAGAAATGTACAAAAATCACTCAAAATGTAGAATGGTAAACAAAGTTCTCACCCTTTGCTACGACAAGATGCAACAGCTTCATGAAGCCATGAAGCAACACCAGGAAACGAGAATTTGAAGTTCTTAATCTTTTCCCCAGCTTCATCTGAAGAGCAATCCAGTTGTTCTGCCAGACTTTTGGCACCCATACCATAAAGAATGCCATACACCATCCTTTTGGTCTGATCTCTTTCATGGGAGCTAACAGCATCCCCAGGACACCCAATCCATCTTGCTGCTATCATTGTAAAGACATCACCATGTGGCTTACTAAGAAGTTCAATAAGCGAAGAGTCCTTTGAAAAGTGTGCCATCAGCCTCAATTCTATCTGAGAATAATCCGCTGTCAATAGTAACCAGTTGTCCTGCAGTAAAGAGGCAAGAGATCACAATGAAAGTATACTGTACACCATGATTTCATCATACCAAACTTACGAAAAAACAAAAGATTAAGTAAACCGGACAACTAAAAAACGTCTATATATAGACAACTTCTGAAATGAAGCTGAAGCATTTTTAGCCAAAAAAATCTTAGCAATGTTTTAATCCAGTCAACCCGTATATTTGATTGATTCATTTACTGAAGTTGCACCATAGCTTGAATCTCTTTCTATGATTAAAACACCATAGTTTTTTTTCTTAAAAAGTGAAAATAAAATTTAATCTTTTCCTCTGCTTCAGTAAAGATCTAAAGTTCTGAATAAAATTTAGTGAATGGGATTATTGTCAGATTTTTATTTTAAAGACATTGCAAGAATTGATAAATATTATCTAAAAATATTGAGAGATTCTTTTGGTAATATTAGGAAAAATCACTTTTGAATTGCAAGGATGTCAAATTACCAAAAAAAGGCGTTTTAATTTATAAAGTTTCATGATAACAGCAAAATTTGAAGGACTGGAGAACTTGATTGCTTGATCAGAGATCCAAGCATCCATCTATTTTTACTGATCTCAGAAATATTATGATAAGTATAAAGAGAGTAGTAATCTGATAACGAGCTAGTGACCTAATTAAGATAGACTTCGTACTAAACTAACACTTCTATCTAGTAGCTGTATCTTCAGATAGATAAGCCGATAAACTCTGGACTTTAAAATGAACCTGATAATACATAAGACAACTGTACCAGCTATACAGATAAACTCTTTGCACTCGTAAGAAAATCTAAAAACTTTAGGGCCAATTTAGTCAAATTAAATACAATGAATGAAAGAGTAACTTCTAGTAGAATCTGAAGCATTTCTTAACTTTCTTTTGACAAAAAATATCTTCTGAATTTGCTAGAAGAAGAATCTTGTTTGAAGAATAATTTAGGGCATGTAAAAGTGATGCCAAGAAGCAACCGCAAACAGGCTGCTTGTCTTCCAGGAAACACAAGTTGGGAGTCAGAAAAAAAATATAACAAACAAATAAGGCATACACAGAAGAAACCCAATGCACAAGTTTAAAACTAATCACCTGAGTAGGAATAAAGAAATCACGAGCATTAATACTACAATGGTTGTTGCCATCAGTATCAGCTCCATTTTTATCCTCTTTCATTTTGAAGTCCACCATATGTTCAACACACTGCATTAACATTCAAACTAAATGTCAACCTTAAAAAAATGGAAAACATATATGCTGACTATTAACAAACCCAAACCTGAAGATTAGGTTCTTCCATTGAAAGCCGACCAGTTGCTGTGGATGTCTGGAGCCAATGACCATGTAAGGTATACTTCTGTGTGCTTACAGATAGCCTAGCCAGTGAACAAATCGACCCTAGTGTACAGTTCAAGAGCTTTGCCAATGTACGATGCTCTTTTATGAGTGGAACAATGGGATGCTCATCCCTGAAATATAATCAAATTTCCTAACAAAGCTTGCAAAAAAAAAGAATACAGAGGAGAAATTCTACATGTTGCATTCAATGAGAACTAGAATGCACAGACAAAGTTTGAAACTTCTTAAATTTTAATAATCATACACAAATTGATGCAGCCTCCAGTGCAGAATGAGTGAATGCACGCTAAATCTCATGACTGAGCTACTCTAAAATATATAATAAATATGAAAAATGCATGGTTTTGAGATTATATTGTTGTGAATGTATTACAAACCTATAATGAATGATCAATAAAATGTTAGGGAAAGCCAATCAAAATGATACTACAAAAGATGTAATTAATTATATAGCTATATAGCTGTCAGTGGTGTAATAACTTCTCTGCAACCCAATGTTACCAATTGCGAAGAGCCAATCCTGCCTTCTATGCTACATTATTAGAGAGCTATCATCATGTTCTCAAGTTATTTTCTCAATAATATAAAAGCAAGTTTTCATGATTCCCACAAATTCTGTTGCATTGGAATGAGACAGTGTTATTGTGCCTTGATGCAGAAAGAACCAGCTACTTCTCCATTCATAAGTAAGTTGTTGTTGAATATCTTACTATTTTAGCTAGTATGTTGTAAGAATTAGCTTTCATGTTGATGGGTTGCATATAGAAGGGTATTTGGTTGGGGGTATTTATGTAATCTTCTTATTGGCTTTAGTATTTAGCCTTTCATCATTCATTGTAAAAAGTGGGCATGAATAAAAGAGGTTTTAAATTTTTCTTTCAGCATTTTCAACTTGGTATCAGAGCTCTAGTGGGGCTCTAGTGACCCATCGCTGGCAAATCACCTCATCTAAAGCGGTTTTTTCCAGCAACCAAAGGCCCTCTAATGGCGGCTTGAATTGGAGCTCCACCACAAAGTAATTTTGGCATGATTGAAACTGCCCCAAACAAAACCTTAAGGCTGTAACAACTGATTTCCACCTATTTGGAGCCAACTGGGGGCAGTTTTTCTTTGAAAGAGGACAACCAAAGTGAGGAAGGGGCAGGCTTTGATCAAAAACAAGATTTGTGGCCATTCTTAGTCACAAACACCTTGTTGGTCCATGTTTTGGAATTCAGGTACTGTTCATGCTCAAATTTGGCACTGTTCATGGGCAAATTTGGCTGTTACAGCACTGTTTAAGTGTGAATTTGGCTATTCAAGTATGTTTGAGGCTGAAAGGTGCTACCAGAGCTGTACTGTGGCTGTTATAGCATTGTTCAAGTGTGTTCTAAGTTGTCTCATCTACCTTGAGCTCCTTTGCCATTGTTTTAGTAGCGAAGCTAATCCTAAGCCTTGAGAATGTTGGCGAGTGACAATATTGGTGGTGGTGAAGTGAGCCAGCTGTTGTTAGTTCCAATAGATACTGTATCCCATATGGGCAATGCTGTGAATCAAGCTGCGGCTCTTGGTGACAACCTCACATTTCAAATCTCTCAAGCTCCCTCGTTCGAAACACCCAACCATGTGAAGGATTGCCTCTTCTCTATAGAAGAGATAAAGGGGCTCAGAAGAATGCTAATGATGACAAAGTTAGGTTTTTCTCAAGCTTCAAATGTAGATGTATCCTCCAAACTTACTCATACAAATAAAGGTGTTCAAGTTCTAAGTTCCTCAGCCAATGTTCAACTAAACCAATAAATAATTGATTTTGGAGCAACGGATCATATTACCAGTGACCAAAGCATACTTTCCTCGTACTCACCATGCAAAGGACGTAATACAGTCCGAATTGTAGATGATTCTAGATCACTAATTGCTGGAAAGGGCCACTTAAATTGGTCTACTCTATTCAATATGTTCTCTGTTCTCAATGTGCCTAATTTTCCAAACAGTTTACTATCTATTAATGCTATAACTCATACCTTAAATTGCAAAGTTACTTTTTTGCCTGCTTATTGTATTGTTCAAGAACTGGGAACAGAAAAATTGATTGGTTATGGGAGAGTATGGAATGGACTGTATTACTTGGAAGACGACCATTATACCACCTCTAGAATGACTATGCAAAAAGACTCTACACGTCCAAATCCTTCTCAAATACTCAGATGGCATAGGAGACTAGGACATCTCTCTTTTATAAACATAAAAAAGTTGTTTCCAGTTCTAAATTCTATATGCAATGATAGGGATTTGTGTTGTGATGCTTGTGAAATGGCAAAACATACTAGGAACTCATATCCTGCAAGTGATAATAAAAGTTCTGCTCCTTTTGTGATCATTCATTCTGATGTATGGGGTCCTAGTCGTATTGTCTCATTGTTTGGTTGTAGGTGGTTCATTATATTTATTGACTGCTTTAGCCTAACAACATGGGTATACTTAATGCACTCCAAGAATGAAGTCTTTTCTTGCTTTAAGAGATTTCAAAAATGGTTTGCACCCAATTCGATGCTAAGATTAAATTTCGCAGGAGTGATAATGGTTTTGCATATGTAAACAATGAGTTTAAGCAGTATTTGGATGAATGTGGAATCATCCATCAGACTAGTTGTGTAAACACTCTTACTCAAAATCAAGTTGCTGAGTGCAAGAATAAACATCTACTAGAAGTGGGAAGAGCTTTGCTATTCTCCATGTAGGTCTCGAAAACATTTTGGGGAGATGCTACTCTGTCTGCAACATATCTCATCAATTGCATGCCTTTGAGAACTCTAGATTTTAAATCTCCATTAGACTTACTCTTGGGGTCAACATCCTTCATAGTTCCTCCAAGGGTGTTTGGATGCGTATGCTTGTTCATGAGCACAGACCTGGTGTAAGGAAATTAGATCCAAGAGCTCTTAAATGTGTATTTATTGGTTACTCTTCTACTTAGAAAGGATATAAGTGTTACCACCTGCTTACTCAGAAAGTGTTTGTTAGTATGAATGTCACTTTTCGAGAAGTTAAAGCTTATTTCTCACAAGGCCAAACATCTCTTCAAGGGGAGGTTCAAAACAAAGAAAAGGGGAACAGCAACAATGAAGACATGTTCTCCATTTTTCCATATCTTTCCATCCATAAGTGATAGAGAAGAAGATAAAGGCATGATAGATAGCCCACTTTCACCTCATAATAAGGGTCAAAGTGATAAAGGAGAAGAAAAAGGCATGGCAGATAACTCAATTTCACGTCCTAATGAGGGTCAAAGTGATAGGGAGGAAAAGGAACTTTAGGTATTGTCACAACCTAAAGAACTTGTTGCAAGACATGAAGCCACTTCACAGACAAAACCCGAATTCTTGACTTACTCTAGAAGGAAAAGAAAGGTGGTAGATGACGCTGGCCCATCTACTCTACATAACCAATCACAGACACCGGAACTAATTCATTCTCCTTCACCATCTACTGGTTAGTCCAATTCTACATTTGTTGCTCCTATTATTGGGGATGTAGACCTTCCGATTGATGTTAGAAAGGGTGTTAGGAATTGCACTTACCATCCTATATTTAATTTTGTTTCCTATGAGTTATAAAGAATTTCTTTTAGTTGTGTCCTCAACTAAAACTCCACAAAATTGGAGAGAGGCTCTTGAAGATCCTAAATGGAAGAGTGCTATGATAGAAGAGATGAAAGCCCTAAAGAAAAATGACACAAGGGAGCTCATTTCCCTTCCAAGTGGGAAAAAAACTACAGGTTGTAAAGGAGTATTCTTTGTCAAGCACAAGTCAGATGGATCCACTGAGAGGTACAAGGCACAACTAGTTGCAAAAGGATATATACAAACATATGGAATTGACTACGAGGAGACGTTTGCGCCTGTAGCAAAGATGAACTCAATCTAAGTCCTTCTTTCTTATGCAGTAAATTTAGGATAGGATTTGCAACAATTGGATGTGAAAAATGCTTTCCTTCATGGAGACCTGGAGGAGGAAGTTTTTATGGAAATTCCCCCAGGATTTGAATGTCAACAGACCCAAGGGAAAGTGTGTAAGTTCAAAAGGGCATTATATGGGCTTAAACAATCTCCTAGAACATGGTTTGACAGGTTTTGCAAAGCCACTATTAACCTTGGTTACTATCAAAGCAATGCTAACCACACCTTATTCTTCAGGAGATGTGGTGCCCTAATCACCAACCTCATTGTCTATGTTGATGATATTGTGACAACTGCAAATGACAAAACTGAGATCAATAAACTCAAGACTCGCTTAGCTGAAGAATTTGAGATCAAAGATCTGGGGAGGTTAAACTACTTTCTTGGAATAGAGGTAGCTAGATCCAATAAAGGCATATTCATCTGTCAAAGAAAGTATGTGATTGATTTTCTTTAGGAAATAGTGATGTTAGGTTGCAAACTTGCAGTTTCTCCCATTGTACAGAATCATCAGCTAAGAAATGGGATTGAAGAGGCAGTTGGAAGATATCAAAGACTAGTTGGCTGACTAATCTATCTTTCGCACACTAGACCTAATATTGCCTTTGCAATTAGTATTGTGCGCCAATTTATGCATGATCCGCGTACTGCTCACTTAGAGGCTGCATTTCAAATCTTGAGATATTTGAAATCTACTCCAAGAAAGGGACCACTCTTCTCAAAGAGTGAAAATTTTAAGATTGAAGTTTATATTGATGCAGATTGGGCTAGATCTCAAGATGATAAAAGGTCAACCACTGGGTATGTGTCCTTAGTTTGGGGAAATTTAGTCACTTAGAGGAGCAAAAAGCAATCAATTGTCTCTAGGTCTAGTGCTGATATGGTAATGACACATGGGTTGTGTGAGGCTTTGTGGTTGAGGAAGCTAATCCAAGAATTAAGGCTATGTGATGGATTACCAATCAATCTTTACTGTGACAGCAAAGCTGAGATAAATATTACTTATAATCCAATACAACATGACAGAACAAAGCATATCAAAATTGACAGATGCTTCATAAAGGAGAAGTTGACTTGCAGATTGCCGAAAATACCCTTTGTAAGATCCAAAAACCAGATTGTAGATGTGTTTACAAAGGGGTTGCCTAGTAACAACTTCCATTCTATGGTTAGCAAGATAGGCATGAGGGATATCTATGCACCATCTTAAGGGGAAGTGTAGAATATCTTATTATTTTAGCTAATATGTTGTAAGAATTAGCTTTCATGTTGTTGAGTTGTATATAGAGGGGTATTTGTTGGGGGTATTTATGTAATCTTTTTATTGGCTTTAGTATTTAGCCTTTCATCCTTCATTGTAAAAAGTGGGTGTTAATAAAAGAGGTTTCAAATTTTTCTCTCAACATTTTCAACTTTTGTTTTTCAGCAAAAGTGTTGCTTTATGCAGTAATTTCACTCATAAAAGTAGATGCAACTACAGTCAAAGGATTATGGAAAAGAAGCTTGGAGACCAGTACTAATATCATATTAAGTCAATTTTACTAAAAAGTAGAAAACATACTTTTCTGCACAATGAGCATTTGATAGAAAGATAAAGAGTTTCTCATCCAATATAATATTCAGTCCTGATAAGTTAAAATCAATGCCAATATTTGTGTCAAATCCTACAAGAAACTTTAAAAAGTCTCTAGAAAACAATCTGCTGCCCCTCCCTCTCTCCTTTACAGTCTTTGCAGTTTCCTCCCTCCCTCTTCCTAACTTCTGTAGTCCAAGCCTTCTACAATCAGATATAGAATGAGACAACATAGCTGAATTGACAGGCTATCATTATAACCCACCAATTATGACCATCCTATAGTAGAGAAACAGAAGTCCTCTGATGGCTCTGGCATTTTAACATCCATATATACATATTTTGCAGAGTTTTATTGGAAATTTGGCTGAAGTGATCTGTTATGACAGATTCTAACCTGTCCTACATGTGCCAAAGTCCAATTATGTCAAACCCACACTTGAAAACTTCCCCCTTCCGTCCTTCTCTCAAAATCCATAACATCCAGTGTCTATCACCTGTATAAATTTTTTGGGTATTGTAGGGTAGACAAAGCAGATGACACCAAGTAGCAACATTAGCATGGGTAATTGCATTAGTATAGTTTCTTCTTCTTTTTTTCTCTATGGGAGTTTCCTCGTCAAAGAAGATGGGACAGATACATGTAGCCAAAACCTTCATTTGTATTAGACTTACAGGTACTGTATATAAACTACTATACCATCCTCTACGACAACATCATATGGTCCATATCAAAGCATTACTCCTTCTACTCTCATAGTCTTTTCTTCTCTCTCTCTCTCAATATATCTATCTCTCTATCTATACTCACATTTTCTGCTTTTATTAAATGTATGAATACAGTACTTTGGTTTACTTTTAAAATGCCTATGTAAACAAGTAGCACAAAACAACTGCAAAACATCAGACATCTTGTACAATTATTTTTAAAAGAGATACAAAAGGGAAAAGAAAAATCTTATACCTTAGTGCATCCAAGCAGTGCTTGTCAGTACTCAGATGTTGCTTTCCCTTATTGCCTCCATCAGGTATGGGCAACTTCAAGTGTTCATACAATACCTTTGCAATATCTGCTGGCATAGACAATGAAAATGTAATTCCAGCCAGCTTATAAGCTTCCTTCTCAAGACACCTTAGCCTATTCACCAATAATTTACGAGCCTGGATGCATCTCTCCAAGTCAACACCAATTCCCCAAAGCTCCATGTCAGCAAGAACATTTATCTAACACAGACAGTTAAAGTAGTATCAGATACTTCAACTCTGCCACTGTTTTAAGATAATTGAGCAAATTAAAGCAAACAAGAAGCAGGACAATTTTTCTTTATCCCATTTCCCAGTACTTTCTGTTCCTTCTTGTTTCCTATGAGGTCAACTTCTAACTAATGTCACATCACACTGTTAAGAACAAATAAAATTGCACTTAAAGCACAATACAGCATATGATAAATTTATAAAAATTGCTGTATGAAACAAAGAATTGTTATCCTATATATAAATAATTAAAACATAATCCTGAAAATCATATACTTCATATAAGTTAGACATCATCCTCAAACATTAAAAAAATAGAGGCACATTGACTTGATCATATGCTGTTATATGCACATACCAAGATGTAATGTTAAACAAATAAGTTTTCATCTTTATGCTTGTTAAAGGCCTTAAATATCTCCAGAACATTTTCCATGGGAGAAGTCCAAGATGTATCAAAGTATATTCAAGATGTCTCCAGAGCATCTCCAAGAGCATGCAAGTACAAGAAGTGTTCAGTGTAAAAGTTTTCATTTTATTTTGACATGTTGAACATGCACCTGACATGATAAGGCACTTCTTGAAGAGTGTTGGTGCTTCAAAGACTCTTACCAATGGAATTTCTATGTTCATAAGCACTTCAACAAGTTCCTCAGAAACAAGTAATTTCCACAGAACAGAACATAATGCTCGTATTTGTGCAGCACGTCGGCAGCAACCATTATGTGCAGCTCTTCGCATCTGATTCTTCCACCGGCCACTCCGATTAGCTTCAGCAGCAACCTCACAAGATAACCTTTTCTTTACTTCCTGAATTATCAATAGTGTTAGAGTGTTAGAAAGCTCAAGTGAGCTGTTAATAATTTGAGCAAGCTGAGTTGTAACTCAAGCTATGCTATTTTGCAATTATATTGTAATTTGTACAACTTCAGCTATTATATTGATTTGAGATCCCTTCCAAAAGTATAAGAGGAATATCCTTTCTCAATCTTCTCTCTCCCTCTCTCTGTCTCTAAAATTTATAAATAGTACCAAAAATTTATAAATAGTATCACGTTAGGGCAATTTGAAATTGAACAATTGTTAAAACCACACCATCAGATAACGCCTTTAACACACAACGACAGAACCGACCGGCAAGCTTTTGTGTACACAGTACCCCTATGCTTGCAAGACAATCCTTTGTATTACCTTCTCCAGATTTGGATTGGAGCTCCTCTCTTCATCAGGCCAAAGAATCCACGCCACAACACACATGTCAATTGCATCTATAACATGGATTGGGGATAATAATATGTATGAATTGTCTACAACTTCAAGGTCCATATTATTTTCAAGATAATCCAGGCAACCAAATCTCTGAACTGAAAATCCAGGCCTTTTGAGCACCTGAATTTGAATCTTCAAATTCCAGGCAAACTTTCTGACATCTCTTTTCCCCATTATCTTACTAATCCTGCCCCACCTATGCTTAGCAATCTGTAAATCATACTTAGAAGATGAAACCTTCTGCTTATTATCAGATGCACTCAAGGGAAAGCAGGCATCTCTTTTGTTGTCAAGCAACAAAAGATCCTTGGGAAGATTGATGTAGTACACCGGAGAATTTTCCCAACAGATGGCAACCCCGTGTATTTCAAAAGGGGCAGCAGAGTTCAGTTCCAATCGTTTGTTATAGTGGATATCAAAGTAGAACTCTGTAGTACTGTCCCATAGATCCAAAAATGAATCAAGCCCAGCAGGACTACTAACTGCATTGATTGGACCTATCTGACAGAGACTACCTGCATTATTGGAAGACAAATGTCCCCTCCGATGTTGTCCCTCTATGGCATGAGGAAGGCACCCACTATGTATCCTGGATTTATCATTTGGTTTCTGTAACAGAACAGACAGGGCAGTCATATCAGCATTTTTGGAAGGAAAAGAAGTATCATTGAATTCATTCCTCATTGTTAGAGAGTCTTCAACTGGAACTGCAAACTTTTCAGTGGAAAAGCTACATGGCATTACACTGCTTGAGTTTCCTTCAAAAGCAGCCAGAACACCATTATCAGATAATTTTATCACATCCTCTCTGTTTTTTTCTAAAATAACTTTATTAGAATTTTTTATGTGGCTTGCTTCAACAAAGCTATGGTTAGAGTTAGGCGTGTCACTTCCAGAGGAGACACTTCCTGATCCTTGCCTTGAAGAATTACAAGCAGCAGTGGATAATATCGGTGTAGGAACCTGTGGGACATTGTACCCAAGTGACTTAAAGGCTGAGAAGGCAACAACCCTGGCTTCTTCAGCTTTATCAAGAACAATCTTGCGAGCACCATTCTTTATTTTCTTGGCTACTCCAACTTGTAAGCGCCTTTGAGCAGAACCTTCCAAAGAAACATAAACAACTCTCAATAATAAGAAAAATCAACAGCAATAATACAACAACAACAATAACAGAGCCTTATCTCATTAAGTGGAATCGGTTACATTGATTAAACGACGTTATTGTACTCTATCCAAAACTAAATAAAGTCATATATAAAAAAAAGCAAACTACAAGATACTAAAAGGTAGATAATAATGAATTATTAAGCTGGAAAAAAAAGAAGGCAACACATAATAGCATGAAAGAAAAATTTGAACAATTTAGATGTACAATGCATCATCAATTGCCTCAGTCTCACTTAAAATGTTCTCAGAGCAGCAGTCAGGAACAATGATAGCATGACTGATGTCAATCCAATAATTTTTATGCCACATTTGAATTTACAATTTTCAGGAATTACTCATCAACAATATAATCTCAACCCTTAACTAAACCAAAGATTTAAGTAACTGAAAACTTTTAATGCCTCACCTTCTACGGCCCATGATGATAATTCAAAAAGAGCTTTTACTATTTCAGGAATGGAAGCTTCGGCAATCGCAAGAGGTGTACGTAAACCTGCTTTATAGAGTGCTCTGGCCCGAGAACCCTGTAAATTAAATGATAGAAACATGCAATTATTGCAAGTACTAATACAAGTCTATAATGACAACAACAAAGAAGCTAATTGAAGGTTAGAACTAGGACTATTTCAGACTGACAGAGAACTTGAGCACACTTACCTTAACATAAGGAATAGTAGTAAGCTCCACTATCTCTGCTCTGACACCAAAAGATACCCGATTTTGAAACTTGGCAACCAAGCCTTCCAGATCATGCCATCCTAGCCTTTCACAAAACACAGAAACCATGGATGCAAACCTTCCAGCATTCTCTTGCAAGGCTTGAACCATTCCTCTGGCAACTTTAAAAGCTTCACATACCTCACCCACGGGAATTTCCTTTATAAAATCACATGTATTAGAGAAATGATATACGCTCAGAATTGGACCAGATGTAATATTTAGAACCAAAGAGATGAAAAATAGACATATGGTTTATAAACCAAGGGTTGCAGGGACATGGAGAGAACTTTTCATGATTTTAGGATACAGAAAGAAATCTTTTGAAACACTAGAGTGCAAAATACACTGGACTTGCATGCATCAATTTTTTTCAAGAGAAAAAGTGAGGATTAAGAGGGAAAAAGTGAAAATAAAGGATGAGAAAGTTGAGGAGAATGGAGAACTAAAATAAAATCATCAATTACAATTCATTTTCTCAACTGAATTTAGAATTTTCTATTTTTGTTTTAATTAACAGACATTTTAATGAGTATCAGCTTTTCTAAAATTCCTAAATACAAGTGTAGTTTATAACCATCAAAGATTTCTCCATTGTTAGAAGAGATATTTGAGTGCATGAAACAGAGAAAAGCACCTGAATTAGTCTTGACAAAATTAGAGCAACATAGAATCTTTTACAGACACGAAGGGATTGATCATCTGAGTTAATGGTTCCATTGGAGATCCCAAGTTTATTTCCTCGCTTACTGTGCAACCATTTTGTATTATTTCTTGACTTGTTTGAAGCACACATTGGTGCACCATGTGCCATATGCATTAAGAATGGTTCTGTCACACCTACTCGATTGCCCACTGACTGCAATCGTATCAAAATTAAAAATATTCAGAAACATCTTGAACATTTCATGATTACATTACATCAAATAAAAAATGAATATGACTCATCATTCATCAATCTATTCTCCCGAGGGTTGTAGGGAGAATTCAAACAGTAAACTGAGTATGTAACAATTACAATTATAAGGATGATGTATCTTACTGATACCTATAATATATTTCTATAATCATGATACAATAAAAGACTAAATATGTCTGTTAAAAATAGGTACTTGCCAAGAATTAGGACCTTTATGCAGACTACTCCATTATTTTTTTTTTCTATTATTTTAGTCCATTAATTCAATCCAAATTAATTTCTTCAAAAAATTAAGGAACAAATGCAATAGCATCTGCTAGTAAGCAAGCAAGGGAAACTTTTTCAATCATAAACTAAGCAAAATGACTATTTTTGCTAAGAAGAAAACCTACCTGATCAAGTGAAGACAATGCCATAAAACGCTCATAGTACAATTCCCAGTCTGGCTCTACATCAACATTAATTGGTGTCACCAGGTAAACTAAATGCAAGTCAGATGCAAGGACAAACCCTTCCCTTGCCCTGGAAAGATCGGCAAGCACGACCTAAGAAGTCAACCAAAACACCATAGTTATGCAAATCTCAACACCAATATCTTCCAACTACCAAAATTAAACAATTAGAAGCACAACCAATACCAAACAAGTCAAATTGTCAGTACTGCTGTAAGCCCAAAGCTAACAAGAAAGAATGTCTTATCAATGGCAGTGAAAATAAAATAAAGAAATAAGTACAAGTGATTCTTCTGGACAGAGAGAACTGCCAAAAGCTGCACGCCCAAGAGGAGTGGTGTTGTAGAGTTTAGTGTCTTCATTCCATTCAAGAAACTTTCTTTGGCACAACCATCGAAGGGATTCTTGAGCTGATTTCACCACATCTTCAAATGGCTTTGTGGAGTTCAAAAGAGTACATCTAACATATCGATGAATATCATTAGCAGTTTGAACTATTCCTCCTGCCACAACTTCTAAGATCGCATGAGTCATTCCATTTATATCTTCAGACAAACAGGAATGCAATGGTGGGCAGCTTTCATTAAGAAGGCCCATCACTTTTTTTATCTCTTCTGGTTTGCAGAGAAGTAGCTGTATTGGCCAAAAACATTTGATAAGGATAACAAATACAACATCAACCAAAAAACAAGCCTTATCCCACTATTAAAAAAAATCCCTGCAATTAATGTCACCAGTAGATGTGCCCATACAAAATAATAACTTCAAAAATCATAATTAATGATAACAAAGCATATAAGCATCAAAAGCTCCCGGAACATTTAGCCAGCATGTCAACCTAGAATAAAGCACATAGAGGCTAGCCATACAGTTGAGTTGGAAACATATTAAACAAGGCATACACTTTCTCCCTTCGTATCAATTCCAGTTCGACCAGCCCGACCAGCCATCTGTTTGTACCTCGTCCCATCAATAAAATCACGCCCAATTCTAGGTTGGCGGAAAATGACCCTTCTAGCTGGCAAGTTAACCCCAGCTGCTAAGGTTGATGTAGCAGTTAAGACACGTAAAAGGCCTCTGCGGTAGCAGATTTCAATAATCTCTCTTTCCTCAACCTATAAGAACAACACAAAAATGACCTCAACCTTGAGAGGTGGACAAAACTCATGGCATTGGTATCATCTATAAACCAAAAGTCAAATTTGAGCTTGCACTGCCAAAGTTTATTAATAACAGTGTTATTTGAAGCCATAACCTAGAACGAAATAATGGAATACCGTAAGACCAGCATGGTGAAATGCAACACCGAAAGGAAGTGTTTCCTCTAATATTGGGTCCAATCCAGCAGGGCACTTTCTCAATGAGTCAATAGCTGAAGTAATATCAGCAAACTCACAATCATTCGCATGCACATCAACAGTAAATTTTTTAAGGAACTTTGCAACATGCCTTGCAGTTGATTCACATCCCTTCCTGCTAGAGCAAAACATTAACACTGAATGTCCCTCTTGAACAACCTGAAAAGTATATCAGTTATCCACAATTACATAGCTTTCCTTACAAAGTTATAGTTAAGAATTTAAAGCAGTTACCTCATTACACAGTTCAACAACATGATCCGGATCTTTACCACCAAGGTCAGCCGATTTTGAGATTGTTCTAGCAAGTTCCAACCTCTTGTTATAAATGGAATTACCAATTTTAATATATTCTTCTAAGGGAACTGGTCGGAACTCTGTTTGGTATAGTGCTGCCTTCATGCAAAGTTGTGACAAACAGATTTATAAAATAATCATTAAAAAATAAACATTTATAAATGTGCCAATGTCCTAAGTGACAGCAATAACTATTCATCAGTTTGAGATGTAAGAAGCTTAAATTTTGTTCAAATGAGGGGATACAAAACTTAATTAAATGCATTAAAGATCTAAGTAAAGTCTTTGTTAAACTAAACACCATCACGTATATATGTTAATTTGTCATAGTAACCAAATAGTCTAACAAGTAAACCAAACAAAGTGGTCTGATTTCCTTTATATAGCCGTCCAAAAAATCCTTTCCATCTATAACAATCTTTGTTATTTTTCAAAACTCACTAGCAAAAAAAAAAAGGAAAACAAACAACTTCATGCTACAGTGCTGAGTGCCCTCAATATTAATTTTCTCTGATCAGCTGATTGCCAATCATTTTCCATTTGTGCACAGAGCACATGTGCTACTTTATTTAATTTAGATAGTAAAATATTCCAACCATTCACTATCAGTAGAAAACTTCAGTTTTCCATGCCATATCAGAGTCCATATGACAAGATGTAATCCATACTCATGTTCACTTTTGTCCACAATCAAATTTAAAAGTTTCATTTACCACAAAATGAAACCAAAATTGAAGAGTCATGATATAAAAGATCTAACTATTTCAACCACTGTTATAAATCTATGCATGCACACTCATGTACTTGCACATGTCTGATCAACACTATAAAAGAACATATCAAAACACAAGCACACACAGCATACCTGGTCAAGGCCCATTCTCCATAGGAGGTGGCCCCAAGTTCAATTCCTACTAAAGGCAATTAAATCATCCCATTCCTCAATTATCCCCCAACTATCTTTGGCAGAAAAATGGATAAATAAAAAAAGAACATACCACAAAATTAGCTAATTTCCATTTATTTGCTAGTTGTTGAAGCAAACAGCATTTGTCAAAGGGTGGCAAATGACATAATGTCCAAAAACTATGATCCCAACTGAAGTCTCAAATTACTCAAATTGGTTATCTATTAAAAACATCAAAATCTGGATGGCTCTTAGTCAGAAGTTGCAAACCCAAGTTTCTTCCTTTCAACTTAATGTTAATAAAAACAGTCCAATTCTGAGAACTAGACATGTATTATGCTGAGATGATAGACATATATCAGGTGGTTTTCAGGTGTTTTGCAGAATAAATACTAATTTAATGCTGACTTTATGTAGAAGTTATGCAGATCAATCTCCACCAGATGTCAAAAAACAAAAAAAAAAACAAATTGGTAATGGTATTAAACAAAAACAAAAAAAAAACAAATTGGTAATGGTATTAAGCAATATTCATAGTTGTGCTTACTTGAAGCCACTCAGCAACTGCAGCAACATTTGGCATTGTTGCACTCATCCCAACAATTTGCAGACCTTGAGCAGGATCTCCCTTGTTGCTACTTCCACTTGAACTTTCTCCACCACTTGATTTGGAATTACCTTCGCCAGCTGCATAACGAAGCTTTGTCAACATTAGTTCAAGAAGATAACCTCTGCTTGGATCACCAACCTGTCAGCAGATAAAAGCAGGTAAAAACCATGAGAACAATCGAAGTAAATCTTTTGAAGGGGGATCACATGGTAGGGGAGAAAAAAGAAGGCAACAGAAAACTAGAATATCTGAAAAACAGTTTGCCAATAGACAAGGTCATTAGATTGCACTAAATTAAACTAGCCATTTGCAGTTCATATATCATAATAAACCAATACAAAGCTCACACAAAGCAGCGTGTAGAAGAATTAATGAACAAATAACTAAGAAAGTAACAAATGAGAATACCATATGCAGTTCGTCTATGACAATAATTCCCATTTCCGATAGTCGCCCTTCCTCCAATAATCTATTAACTAATGAGTTTGCCTTCTCTATTGTGCAGACAGCTACAGAAGTATCTTTAGGAAGTGTTCCACCACCTTGGTTTCCATAATAACTACGCACCTGTTTGCCAAGTGGTTCAAGAAGACGCTCAAGGTGTTCTGCCTATACAAATCAAAACATGTGGAATTTGAATAAACTGAAATATTTTAGGAGATGATCCTTTATATGAGCATAACATCCACTGCCTGCAGAATATTCATTGAGTGAAAAAAAAAGAACGAAGATAGCACCTTTTCTGCACAAATTGATACATATGGTAGAACAAGTAGTGCCATTTTTCCAGTTAATATAACCCTCCGCAGCATCAAAATCTCAGCAACAAAACTCTTACCTGCACTGTACCAACAAAAGAAATATTATTACATGCCTTCCAAACTGAATCACCCCTGCCGCCCAAAGTGGGAAAAAAGACAGAAAGCATGCAAAGAACAGAGAGAGGAAAATGAAAGAAGTGAAAAAATGACACAAGAGTAAGGCAAAGAAAAAAAAAGGTGGGAAGGTTGACATGTTGCAGAACACCAAAGAAACAATACAAGGATTTCTGCAATAAAAGAATAGAATGTCTTATCAACTAGAAATTAATTAGATGGGAGGTTCAGAACAAGGAAAAGAATAAGTAAAGATACTATACATTTATTGATTAAGAAAACGACAGATATTACACTTCTTTTCCTTGGTCCCCTAAAAAACAGGGTGCATTCACACACCAAAATCTTAGCAAATTAGTTATCATTACCAAATTTGGGACTCTAGCAATTTCTCTACTTGAAATTTTTATGGCAGAAATGAAACTTATTTTGCAACAGTCTACCATATGAGAGAAGAGAAGATTATGTCAATCCCCAGTACCTCGCCCCACTCTCTATATGTATTCCCCATCTAATCCTTTATCTGCACATTCCGAAGAGGACACTAATATGACGTAAGATTTACTTTAATTTTCAGTTACATGATAGAATACCTGGTAGATGCACAATATACAAGATTTCTTCTCTGCAGGACACCGTCCACCTGAAGGCAATCCACCTATAAATAGAAGATGAATAAAAACTGCACTTAAACTTTGGAAACTAAAATATTAAAAAAAAAAAAAAAGTTAAGAGGGTCTAAAAAATTAACCATTTTTTCACAAAATAATCTCAGGATCTCAGCAAAACTATACTTCACAGCTAAGGAAAAATGACTAATGAGATAAAGTCTAGGTGAAGAAAGGAACTCGAATTAAAATTGAGATCCAAGTCTACTACATAGCCCAAACTTTTGAAAGAGAAAATATGGAAGGGAAAATAAACTGAGAAGGGAAAATAAACTGAGAAGGGAAACACCGTGAAAAATCAGCAATTTCATTCCTCCTGTACAAAGGGGACTAATTCAATTACATAAACTAATAGACAGAATATATTGCAATGTAAATCAATAAAGAGAGCAGCAGCTCTCCATTAAATGCATATGTACCTGCCATTTATAAAGCTTTGAGATTCCTCTCTTTCTATATATGGTGCATATTTCAGGTGGAAGCCAGCTATTTAGGTCTAAACGATCATTAAGTGACACATTGCTAGAAGGAGTACTAGCTTCATTAGATGCATGCGTACCAATTTTTGTCCTAGCCTTATCAAGTGGTGAATTAGATCTCATACTACCAATATCCTGACTTGATATATTTGTGCTTTTGCATACTGCATCAACCAAAGACTTCTCTTGCACTTCTTTCATCTTTTCATTTGAATGAGATGCGCCAACAGCGGTACAGTTCTTGCTAATTTTTATATTTTGAGCATTGACAGAACTAAATTCATACTCTCTGCCAGCCCCATCTTTAAAGTTCATCAGATTATCAGCATGATCGTGTTGCAGGGTACTTTCATCCAAGTTATTGCCCTCAAATGAAAAATCAAAATGCTTAACGGGCAGGCTGGACACTTCTTTCACAGCATCTTTGGTATGTATCCCACCCACCCCTAAGCGAATACCTCTTTCCATATTACAGATTCCATTTTCAGTTTGATCAAATGTTTTTCTTGGTTTACCATCATAATTGCACATATTACATGAGTTCTTCATAGGAAGTTGGTCATCCTCCACGTTTCTCTTCTCCATAGCCTCAAAAGAATCATTAGGCATGGGATCACATAAACATTCAGCAAGTTGAATTGCTTCATTCCAAAATGCCTCTCCAGGTGAAAACATTGAGCTTCCATGTGTTGACTTTGGGGTCTCCTGAACTCGTGCTTTAACGATTAAGGATCCTGGTGTATAGCATTCAGTAATATTCACAGGTGATTTAGGTGTATTGGTACATCTTCTAAAGGTTGCATCAAGGGCAGCGGTATCAACACCAGCAGAAGCCTTCCATTCAGAAGGCAGAGCATTAAAAGTTAGAGCATATATCACAACTTGCAGGAAGACTCTGCTAAAAAATAAAAAATAGTATTGAATCTATACCTTCGTACAAGAGCCAGAAACAGATGTTTCAGCATTACAAACAATGCCGGATTTGACGTCTTCCGGGCTTTTGTCATTGGAGATGATAGTTTTACCAAAATGTGAACTAGTACTAGTGTCAATACACTTCTGGTGTAAACTACTCTTCCCCTCCATTAATGTTAAGCTATCATGTCTCTTATGACCATCTACTTTCAGCTCTGATGGTGAATTACTGTTAGGGTTGAATTCACTGCATGCAGTATAGGTTTAGAAAAAACCACATAAAAGTTAAGGATAAGTAAAAGGGCAAGAAAAGGGATTAACTAGCCGTACCACCCTTGTTTGCTCATCTCTACTAGGGACAAATGGCACTGCAAAATAGTGATACTTGCAAACAATAAATGATTTAAATTTTTCCAATAACAATAGAGAAGTACCTACAGTACAAAGATAAAAAGTCCGCTGCAAACTGCTTGAGCTCCGAATTTTCCACACCCAGTCTGCAATCTGAGCGACTGTGTTCTAAGGCATGGTCTTCAATAGCCACATAGCTCACCTTCGGTACTTCATTAATTAGTCCCTTCCGAGCTGCTTCAAAGTGCTGAAGCCCTTGAGCTAACGAAATAGGCTGCTTATGTTTATTGTCAAAAGAACTATCAATTTCTTGCGCCAGGTTTCTTTTAACTGCATCTGGTCTGGCCAAAGAATCACTGTTTGGGTATGACAGCCTGGCAGTACTACAATCGTCCTGCGAAACACCCAAGTAATTGTCCAGAGTACCTTTTGCACTTGGAGACCCATCAACTGTTTGTCTTGCATCTTTTTCGGATCTTCCAGTTTTGGACACAGGGGACACAGTTTTCCTTTTCTTTGAAACAAAAAACTGTATACATGAGCCAACAGCACAAATGAGAAGCAGTACATGGAGTTCGTCAAAATCAACAGTCAAACAAAATTTATAAGCATATAACACAGACTAAGCAACCACATTTTAAGTCTTTCCACTTTCATGGTTTCGCGAAACAGTGAGGTCATTCGAACTATACTTGACATGAGACTGGAAATAAACCCCAACCCACTTAGTTTCAATTCATTGAATTCCATGTTAATGGTACCCAAAGTTCAAAATAAATAAGAAATAAAATTGGGAAAAAACTCTTATTCATCCTTTCATGCAAATTTGTGATGAATGAAGTCTAGGGTTCTGTCTTTTTGATTAAATTGTAGAAGGACCTGATCGATGCGATTGCGAGGCGAACAAGACTCCATTGTCATAAAGGTGAAATTCCACAGCAATAGGCAGAATACTAGGTTCTTCTTCGCACTGCACTAGCCCTAAGAGTCCCACATGCGACGTCGCAGTACCTTTCAATCCTCATGCGAGCGCCAAGTGAACAACACAGCGAGAGGAGAAACAGTTCCGCAATGGCGGCAGTCTCCCTCGTAGCTACAAATTGAAATTTTGGGGTAAATTCTTTTTTATTTTGTTAATTTTTCTTTTCAAATTTCAAATGTGCCCGTGCTGCTTTTTGTTACAGTAAATTATTTTAATATCCTCCGTTCCCTCGGTACAAATAATAAATAACTAATCTTTTAAACATGTCATTTAAAAAAATTATTTCAATATTCATTCTATTCTATATTTTTACATAAAATTTACCTTACTTTTAAAATTTATATCAACATCTTTTATATTTTATAAATATATTATACATAAATTTAATATCAACAAGCATTTAAGTTAGAGCTGTCAAACCAATTGACTTGATTCGTTCATGGGTTTATTAAATCTAGACAAAAAAATTTAAATTTAACTTTAATTTTTTTAGTGTTAAAGAGGCTAACTTTAAAATTAAATTTAAATTTAAATATAAATTTAAACTTAATATTAATTTAGACTTAAATTTAAATTTAAACTTAAATTATAAATTAATATTAACTTTTATAATTGAAATTTTTAAAATATTAAAACAATTATAAATTTATAAAAAAATTTATTCATGAAAATGAATTTTTTTATTATATTATATTAAAAAATAGAGTTAAGTTTTTTAAAAAATTTTGCAATAATTTTAAAAATTATTATAAACATTTTTCGTACAAATACATAAAACAATACTATCAACGGTGTCTTTATTTTTGTACAAAAATACATAAAATAATACCTAACATATTTTCTTTTCTAATAATATATAGAAAAATAATATAAAATATTTTTGTAAGAAGTGAAATATAAAAAAAATATTAGAGTACTTTACTCAAAAAAAATTTTTGTGCATTGTGAAAAAAGAAAAATGTTTAAAGAATTATTTTATGTATTTTATGTAAAAAAAAATATGTTTATAATATTGTTTTATGTATTTTGTGCAAAATAAAAAAGCATGTGATAGTGTAGCCCGTATTTTGTTAAAAAAATTATAAATATAAAATATGTTTATGGTGTCTTTTATACATTTTGTGTGAAAAAAAAAATTTGTATGAAAAAGTAAGCATTTATGCAAAAAAGACCAAATATAAATTTTAAGAGAAAAAAATATTATTACCCATTAATAACAATATATTTAACAAGTTATAGTAAACTTATTATTTAATTGAAAATATTGTTAAAAATTTTATAAATATAAAATATGTTTATGGTGTCTTTTATACATTTTGTGTGAAAAAAAAAATTGTATGAAAAAGTAAGCATTTATGCAAAAAAGACCAAATATAAATTTTGAGAGAAAAAATACTATTACCCATTAATAACAATATATTTAACAAGTTATAGTAAACTTATTATTTAATTAAAAATATTTTTAATAATTCATAATAAATTACAATAATTTATCTTTGACTAACGGAGGATGTTAGTCAATACTCAAATGTTTGTGGACATTAAATTTATGGATAGCACATTTAAAATTACAATGAAGATTATTATATATTTTAAAAATGAAAAATTTATATAAGAAGTACTAAATAAAAATGTCGAAGTAATTTAATAATTTTACAAATGCCAAGGATGAAATTGAACTCAAATCCTTTTCTAATATTACCAAAATCCCCAGTTACTCAATCATATGTAATAATTTTGCTTTGTCTATGATTGGTATTTACGAAGAAACAATAAAAAAAAAAAAAATCCTAGAATTGGATTAGCACAGAACCTATTACTATTTTTAAGAGTTAGGGCATTCAATCTTTTGCCTGATCCAATTTGAGTGGGCTTGAATCTTTTTTAATTATTTAATTTAACAATGATAATTAAAGATACATAATTATAAAACTATTATATATACTTTATACAAAAAATAATAAGTATAACTAGTGTTCTATTTTGACTAAAATTTTTACTTTAACAATTGTACTGGAAAAATATAATGCTATTTTTTACAGTTTAGTTAGTAAAAATGACTCTACAATGTGAAATGCAAATTATGAGTAATTGTATAATAGATTAATTATATTCAATGTAACATTTATGAATATTTTATTAATATTTATTAGTATCATCAAAACAAGTCGAATTGTATGACTTGCTATTAATTAAGGTAGAGTGAGTTGGCTTATATAATTGTGAATTAAAAAAATATCAACTTATTCTAACCTTATAATTGGGTAGTAGGTTATGCGAACCAACTTATCAATTTATTAAATTAAAAAAATTGTTTAAAATTTATTAAAAATAATATAAATTTTAATTTTAATTTAAAATAATAAAATTATTATATTTTAAATAACAACCATAAATAAAAGTTTCAAATATTTCATAAAAAATATATCTATAAATTATATAATTTTTAACTAATAAATCAAGGACATATAATAATAATAATAATAATGGATTGACTTAATTATTAATTTTTGAGTATAATAATTATTAGTTCAGCAATAAATAATAATTAATATCTTTATGATTCTTTTTTATTGCATTATTTTAATATAAATCTTATGGTAAAAGAGTATTAAATGATTAACAATTTTAAATTTTATAAAGTTTATAGTTACAGGCCAAAAGTTTGCAGGTCAATTCACCCCACAACCATTTAATTCGCAAATCAAAGTGAAGTAGGTTAATTTACCTGCATTTAAATAGATTATATACACCTTAACCTATCTCGCACCTTACATAAGGTAGGCTAACTTGGCTTGCAAGTCAAGCCCATTTTGCTAACTTAAGTAGTTACAAAAAAATTTATTAATTAAATTAAATCATTTGATAGAGTATAATTTTTGAATAAAAATAGAATAGAGTATTATATTAAAATATTTCAAGACAAATGAATATAATTTACTTTAAAATATTTTGGCCTCGAGATATAAATGATGTTATATCATTAATTGTATAAATAATTCACTAATTAAAAGATCAATAGCATGATCCCATTAAAAAAAGATTAATGCCATGAGAAATTTATAGCACAATTTGTACAATATAATTAAGAATTATGATATTGTTTATTTTTGTCTATTTTATATTGTTACAAAAAATAGTTATTCTAATTGTAAATGTTATATCTTACATGCATTGCATATGTTTAAAAATAGCAATAATAAATATTAAATGACAATAATTTAATACTTATCTTAATTAAGCTTTATAAAACATGTAAAATTATGTTTTTAGTAAATAAATTATTAACATTTAATTCATTAATTTATAGTAATTAAAATAATATTTATCATATTAACACATGAATTATGTAATCTAATTAAATATTAGAGTCAAGTTCAAGACCAAATTTAAATTTTGTTCATGTGACGAATTCATAAGATCAATCCATTTTAATAGCTAGCAAGATTAAGATCACACTTTTTTATTAAAAGAAATTTAAAGTATCTTTACATGAATTAAATTTAAACTGATCAAACTAGCTTCGACAACAATTCTTGTAGGTAATTTCTTGCAAAAGTCCCTTGTAACAAGAATTAGAGTGGACTTCCCAAGGATGTAGGGGTGTGTAAATAAGCTATACCTGACTTGCCCTCCACTGGTCTGAAGTAACTTAAACTCAATTGATACATATTTTTTATCGAGTTTATTTAAAAGATTCCAAACTTGAATTTCTTTAAATCAATCAAATTTTTCTCAAACCCAACTTGTGCATACCCTTACAAAGATGTTATGTGTTACCAAGGGGTAATCAACTAGTAAAGGCTTCCTTGCATTCTATGGAATGAACATGTTGGGCTTATAGTCATAAAAAACTATGGTAGGAGAATTGGACATGTGCAACTTGAAAACTTTCATAAACTTGTATAAAATTTAAGATTTTAAAATTTAATATTAAGATTTAAGATTGATACTTAAGGTTTAAAATTTATATTTTATTGATAAATATTAGTTCAGTGATAATTTATTATGCCCTAAGAAGATTTAATAAAAATATACATTAGTTTGAGAGAAAAATATTATTTATATCTCATTCTAATTAATCTACCATCCAACAATCATATTAAAATGACTTGTGAAAAAATTTTAAAAAAATTTGATGTGTATAAGCTAAGACTAAGAAGGGAACTAAATAATAACTACACATGAAAGTAAATTTTTCACATTTTGTGGATAATTAAACTTTTTTAGAATTTAATACTCTAAGAACAAATAAAAAAATTATTTCAAACATAAAAAATTTAGAGAGTGTTTGGTTTACGAAAATATTTTATATTTTCATTTAGATTTGTTTTATTGAAAATAATTTTTTTTTGAAAATAAAAATATGTCTAATTTGCATAAGTTAAATTCTATTTCCAAAAAATAAAAATAATAAAAATACATTTGGTCTAAGGTTTATGATTTATGTTTTAAAGTTTAAAGTTTGGGTTAAAGGTTTAGGGTTTAAAGTTTAAAATTTGAAATTTTATGATTGAAAATTACAGATTTTGAGGTATGAGATTTAGGGTTTGGTGTTTTAAATTTTGAGTTTTGAGGTTTAGAGTTTAGATTTTAAGGGTTTTGAATTTAAGATTTTAGAATTTAGGATTTAGGCTTTTAGTATTTTAGAGTTTTAAAGTTATGGTTTGAAGTTTTAAATTTTAAAAATTTAAGATTTAAGATTTAAGATTTTAAAATTTAAAATTTAGGATTTTAAAATTTAGAATTTAAAATTTTAGAGTCTTCAGTTATAGGAGTTAGGATTTAGAATTTATGATTTAAAATTTTAGAATTTTAGAGTTTAGGAATTTAAAACTTAAACTTTAGAGTTTACTTAGTAATTTCAAGATTATCATTATATTTTTAATTAATATTTTTTGTTTTTAAAATTTTACATAAAAATAGTAAAAATATCTTTTTATTATTTTCAAAACTTATATTATTTTAAAAAATATTTTCAGTAAAAATATTTTAATTTTTGTAAGTAAATATATTTTTACTATCATATTTTGTTTTTATTAAAAATAAAAAAAGAAAATAAATAAAAGAAATTTAATCTTAATTTCATAAATGATCTAATTGGATTTATGTCTTTTTTTTAAATAAGAATAACACAAATGTTCTCATAAATATAATTATTTTAAATTTTAAATTTTTATATATATTAATTAATTTATTTTAATATTATAATCTCACATTTAACAATAGTATGAGAATATTTATAAAAAATTAATAACATACATTAGCTAAGAGGAGAATTAAATAATTATTACACATGAAAATGAATCTTTTATATTTTGTAGATAATTATATTATTTTAGATTTTAAAACTCTTAAGAAATCAAATAAAAAAATTTATTTCAAACATAAAAAATTTAATTTCTCAAATAATCTAATTTACTTTATTCTAGACACAAATAATATTAATGTTATTATAAATATAATTATTTCAAAATTTATATATTTTATCAACCTATTTTTCTTAATATTTTCTTTTTTTCTCTTACTTTTATTCTTGTTGATCATTTAATATCTAATACTTATTACTTAATAGTTTGCTCATTTTTCTACCTTATTACATGCTTTGTAATAATTATAAATAATTTTTAACATATTTTTTAATATAAGATTTTAGTTGTTACTAAACTTTAAATATGAAAAAATATTCAGTAAATTAATTATATGAAGTGATATGATTGATGTAAATTATTAATTTAATAATTAATTATTATTTGTATTATTTTATTAATATAATTTTGTAATTATTAAGCTAAATAATAAAAAAGTGAATACCGATTTATTGCTAGATTATTATCACATGGTGCGAGCAATAATAGCCTCACCGATAGGGATGTCAAAATGGGCTTGACTCGCCGGATCAGCCCGCCTCGCCCCGCATAAGGGGCGGGTTGGGTTACTATATAGGTGGCCCATTTATTCGCGGGTAAATTAGCCTGCACCCGCATAACCCGCGAGTCAATGCGGGTTGGGGTGGGTTGAACCCGCGGGTTTAGACCCGTATAATTTTAATTTTTTTCTAAAATGATATATCATTTAAAATAGTTTCAACTTTTAAGAAATTACTGTAAGTTATACTATTATGACAACAAAATCAATGGATATGCATTGGAAGAGGAGGACAATTCAAATGATTGTCATTTGGTTCTAATTTTGATTATGCAATTTAGGCAGGATCCTCATGCAGTTTAGATATAATTTTCTTATGTTTTGAATATCTTATATATAATATATGATTTTATAGGTGACCATAGAGACAAAATTTTTTTTAAAAGGTTTCAAGTTAAAAGACAAGTAAAAATTGATGAGTTTAAAGAGAAGACAAATTATTATACTATACAACAACTCATTCTGAATCATTTAGATGATAATATAAAACTTGTGTTATTGCATAGCTATTATCAATATTACATTTATATATTATTTTTTGAAACAGAAAATATTATCTTTATATTTGTATTGAGTTGTTCAGCTTTTATGTTATCATAATTTAAGGTATAAAACTCAAGCATTACATATATAGAAATAATGGTATAAATGTATAATATCATAACTTTATTTTCAATTAGCATGTAGTTTATTTTAAATAATATTAATGTTAAACTTTGTCACATATAGAAATATGACCTTTATGTCTTTGTAGGCACATGTTTTATTGTGCATGTATGTTAGTAATATTATTGAAGCCTTGCCTAAAAAATGATGTTGTACATTAATAATTTTATGAGTAGAATCAAGGTTTTTATAATTCATTACAAGCTAAATTCAAGTTATGCTTTTAGGTATATTATTAAAAGATAAATTTGATTGTATTCATTTGTAATTGTTTTAAAATTAGTGTATTAAATTTAACTACTCATTTATTATCATTCATAAATTTAAATTTTTAATAATTTTTTTATTTTTTTTAATTATTGGCGGGCTAGTCCGCCTAACCCGCAACCCACCGCGGGGTGGATTGAGTTAGATAAATTCTAACCCGTCAATTATGTGGGCTAGCCCGCTCCAACCCGCATGATTGCGAGCTTTCGCGAGTTGGGACGGGCCAGCCTGTTTTGACATGTATACTCACCGAATAATCCCCTGCGGCGTCATAAATATGATAGGAAGGCTTGCGAAGGGCACTGTGAGCGGCGGGAGCGGAGAAAACCGAGTCTGAACCCTGATGTCAGATTCTCGCATGTCGCTAGGGTTTTTGTACTAAGGAGTGTGAACATAGACACAACCGCTACAAATTGGAAGGAGTAAGTTTCCTCAACATCCGACGTTCCCATTATCGGGGAACAGCGCTACTTTAACCGAATAATCTCCGGCAGCGTCATGAATAGGATAGGAAGGCCTGCGAAGGGCATTGTGAGCAGCAGGAGGCGAGAAACCGTGTCTGAACTCTGAAATCTGATTCTCGCGTATCGCTACGGTTTTGGGACAAAGGAGTGTAAACAAAAGCACAACCGCTACAATTCGAAGGCGTAAGTTTCCTCAACATCCATCGTTCCGGGGAACGGCCCTACTTTTTCCGTCGATTATTTCTTACTTGTTGCTAGGTGTTTCCTATTTCCCTCTGTTCGGCGGAAAAAGATTTTCCGATGACATCTGGAAAGGTTGTTTGGTGTTATAAAATCTGATGGATTTCTTTTTCAGGAAGCTTGAATTGATTTTTCTTTTCTTGCTAGCATTATCATGTATAATGAACTACTGGTTCAATGTGTATCTTGTCGGAATTCATAATTTCTTTATTTTTTCTTATTAAAGAGACGAACCTGTTTTCCGCTCCGCATGTGTCCTTTTAGTGTTTCGCGTTTTAAGTTATGGATAAGGTCTTTGCTAGCTTCAATGGGAGTTAACTCTCTGAAAGTTTAAGGAACTCAATATGTTTCTTTTTTTTTCTTGGTCGGCGGGAGTTTTGATGCTTTGGGCCGTAAGTTATAAGAAATGTTATGGATCTTTGGTGGATTTGTAGTTTTGAAGTGTATTTATATGTAATACTTTTCATTGATCTTTGTTATTTATTGATTTGTATTTACATTTGCATACAGACAACGCATTGTCCATGTCATTTGTGCTCTTTTCTACATTGAACTTGTTCTGATAATTTGGTTTTGGTTTCAGACAATTTTATGCACCCGGTGGAAGCTCGATACTGAGCATGGCAGAAATAGAAAAAGAAGAGAAAATCCAATTCGAGTGGGGGAGAAAGAGAGGAGTCGGTGGAAAAAAGAAGGATGTGCAATTCTACGAATCTTTTACCTATGATGGTGTGGAGTACACTCTTTTTGATTCTGTATATATGTACGTGGAAGGTGAACCTGAGCCTCATGTTGGTAAACTCATTAAAATATGGGAGAATCCTGATAAGACCAAGAAAGTGAAGGTTCTGTGGTTTTTCCGTCCTTGTGAGATTCTGAATTTTTTGGAGGCAAGTGTGACACGTGACAATGAATTGTTTTTGGCATCTGGTGAAGGTGTAGGCCTTGCAAATGTTAATCCTTTGGTAATTTGATCTTTGATTTCCTGAACTCATGGTCTATCACATCTTGTCAACTATTGCGTGCAAATTTATATAGACGTAAATACATGCTGATGATAAGAAGGCTTGGACTGTGCCCTTTTTTGTTGGAAAATTGTAGGATCTTTAAATACTATATTTTCTTTTCTCTCCAGTGTTTGTTTTGTTGTAATTAAAGGATGGTGGGAAACAATCATTGATTTTTCTGTATGGGTTTTGATAATATCACTCTAGTTGTTGGAATCATAGTTAGAGTTAAATTTCATAATGGGAAAGATCTAATTCAGGGGTTGTAGTGAGAGTTCCTGGGGATGGGGTTTGTTTACTTTTCAATGGATTGACATTATCCTTGTGCGTGTGCATTCTTTCATTTTGGTGTGAAATTGATGCTGAATCATCCTATATTTAATTGTTTCATTCTCATTTAAATCATAGCAAACTTTTCCTGACCATTATTTTCATTTTAAGTACAACTATACAATTATTACTGTTTGTTAGCTGATCTGCAATGATTAGATTTAATTGGATTGGCTATGTATTTTCTCTTTTTTTGTACATTACATCAGGAAGCCATTGCCGGCAAATGCAATGTTGTTTGCATTTGCAAGGATAGCAGGAATCCACAGCCGTCAATTGGAAAACTTCAAATGGCTGAATTTGTCTTCTATCGTTTCTTTGATGTTGGACATTGTAAAGTTGTGGATTCAATAGATGATAAGATTGCTGGAACCGAAGGTGTGTGATCTTGTCCTTTGAAGATTGTGCTATAAAGTTCTTCATAGTTGGTTTAGTTTTACATTAGAAATACACTTGCTAGTTGCAACTGATGTTTAGAGCATTTTCACTTATTTGCGTGTGACATTTTTTTTACACTTCCACTGTGCTGTAAGAAACTAGTTGGAACATGGATTGGCCTGGTGCAGCCTCTGCCATAGTCTTTTACGGTCAAACTTACTTCAGTATATGCAACTGTGTATCTTAAATTCTTAATTGGCAAGACTTTTTGTGCAATGTGGAAATCAAACTTTTTGGGCATATAATTTTGTAAAGACTGAACTCTTTTTCAAAATCTATTTTTGAATGTCCTTGCCAATGAGAATGTTTCAGCTGTTAAATGGGCCTATTATATATTTGAAAATATTTTTAATGTTTATTGAAGAAGGTTTGCATAAGTTTTTGTTGTAATTGAAGTTAAATAAGTCCTTTAGAGTGCAAGAGATATAGGTGTTAAAACATCCTTTGAGTGTAATTCTGTATAGTTTTAATTTTTGAAAATCTTATACAGTTGTTTCTCTAATTGTTGCAGTTAAATATATGTTTAACAAATTAGATAGTTCAAACCCGGCTGGTGTTGTGAAACCTGATTTAGACAAGAAAGAAGTAAGTGGGAATGACATGGCAAGTAAAGAAGTGGTGGCTCCTTCTGGTCAAAAAACTAGTCAGTCTATTATTGAAAAGGCAAATGACCAATCTATTGACACTTTAGTTAGAGGAAATGCCGATTCTAAGCCTTACTTGGAAGAAAAACCTTCCAGTACTGTAGGTATAGAGGAAGCAAGTAAATCCAATAATGAACAGCAGACTGTGATCAATGATGAGACTACACCACAGGCTAAAGTTAAAGAAGATGGGGTTTCTAAAACCTCTTTGGTTAAGCAAAAATCTTCTAGTGGACAATCATATGCTTCTAGGTCAGGTTTGGATTTGGGGGAAATGGCTAAAAGGAATGATAGCCAAGATAAGGTCTCTAATGAGAAGACCACATTGAGATCTAAGGTTGATTCCAAAGAAGGGGTTGCTAGGGGTCCTATTAGACAAGTTGAAGTTGAAGGGGATGTTAAATTTACAGAGGACAACGTTGGATTGGTGGAGGGCAAGCAATCTAAGAAGACAAGTCTTGGTGGTTCAAATAAAATTTTTAATGAGAAGAACAAGACTAACTTGCAAAGTCAAAAGCTTGTTTGTGATGATGGCGATAATGATGATGATGTGAAGTCTCCCAGTGTTATCTCATCAAAGGATAGATATAAACTTCAACGTGCAAGGGATTCTTCTAATGTAGAGCCAGTCTCTTCCAAGAAGTTGAAGCTTGATAAGAAGCCTACCATACTCACTCATGGCAAGTTGCAAAAAGAATCTTCTACAGACTCTGCAGTTGTGGAATCCAAATTAGATTGTCGTGCGGTGGAAGTTACTAGAAGACCTGATGCTGTAAGTTGTATTGGAAGGTCTTTGACTTTGCATTGTTTGTTCTTATCCTTTAACTTCATTCTTCTTCCATACATCCCATTTTAACAAGATTGAGCTATCAAGACATAGCTCAACTTGTCAACTTGGCCCAATAGGCCCTTAAAAGCTTGCCTAGCCAATTATAGTTCTTGTTTATTTGAGCTATACTTGACCCGGCTAGTTTGTTTTACTAGTTGGGTTGAGTTAGCCTGTGAGGTTTGCTCAAAATTTCAAAAGGGGGAAAATTCTTACATACCCTGAAGTGCAATACACTCTATCGATCAGGGTGCCACGTGGCACCATCAATTTAACTTTAAAGGAAAATATGAATCATGAGGTGTAATACATTCAGTATTCGAGTATTTCGCAAAAGGCTAAGCTACATATTACCTCCTTCAATATCTGTTTTGTGAATTTCCCATATACTATTGAATGTAGCTATTGATCTCCTTGAACTTACCAAACTATGCAAAGAGACCACTTGTTAAAGTTGAAGGTAGAAGTGAGCATGTGACACTTAATCACCTTGAACCTATTCTTGAAAAACCTTTTCATGAGTGCAAATTGTTTATCTTATTATGTCGCATTTTCTCATTCTCTTAAAGATGATGCTTATTATTATTATTATTTTTTGGCTCGTGGTTTCTCATAGTTCCTTTTGCCCTTCCCCAATTTTCTTACAATGAGCAAATAAAGATATTGGAAAAAAAAGACCTTACATTATTTGAGATGTCTTATATTTGGCCAATGAAAATCCTTTTTGCCTCAAGCTTGCGAGCCCCTACTTTAAGTGATTGTGTGCATGTGATATGCTCAACTAATAAAGGGCTTTACTTGCATAGTTTAGTAAGTTTAGGGATGTCAATATCTACACTCAGTATTAGTGGGGATGATTTGCTGATGAGGTAAAGTTGAATAGGGTAATGTGTATTACCCTACATTATCCTTCTTAAAAAAAGAGAAGTGTTATAATTTTTATTTTTAGGATGGAGAGATAATTACTAAACAATTTAATTTTTTTGTATATTTCTTTTTTTCTTTGGTGTAAATTTCATGGGCTTGATAAGGTCAAAGGTTTCTTCAACCTTCTATAAATGGACTTGCTTAACCTAGTTGATATAAAATTGAATTTTGCACAAGCAAGGTTAGGCCAATTTATTGGTTAGCTTTAAAACAAGACATGAAACCTATGTTTGAGATTGTTGTGGCTTTTGGTGATGTTACTTTTTGATGGCAAAAGCAGCAAATATGTGCTTGGTAAATGTTTTATAAGGGTTCCTCTTCCATTGCTTTTTAAAAGCACAAGTGCTTTTTGAAAAGCTTATTAACAATGTTATCAAAATTGCTGTCCTTATTGCAATTGAGAATATCAATCACTCTTGAAAACCTTTATTTCATGAAAATTCAAATTTTATACTTGATTCAAAATTGTATTCAATTAATCTTGTCATATTTGTAAATGTAATACACTTTTGTCATCTATTTCATTAAGTAGTGTGCAATCTTTATTAATTCTTGTCACTTTTTTAACACCTATTTTTTTCTTTGAAAAATCTATAGCATTTTGAATTGGGCTTCATTGTAGAGACTTATCTTTTGTAAATATTAACAATAACACGTGCATGGAGATCAACTAGGTTAGCACTTTCAAAAGAATTCAACACCTTGTTCTTGCTTTCTGAAGGATTTCCATGGACACCAAAACAAATAGCAATGGTATGATATTCACAATCACAATGAGTACATTTTTGGACTCCATCTCTACCTCTTCCTCCATATCCGTTATCTCCCATTATCTATTCCTCTCCCATGACCTCTTTTTGACCACCAAAATTCCCTCTATCATCATAACCATGACCTCTATTGGATGGCTAAAATATTTCTATTTGAAGTGCTTGAACCATCATATGATGTCTTAGTTGTGGCTCTCATAACTTGTGTATAACACCATCGCTAGCCAATATTTAGCTTTTACAAAATTAACAACAAACTAAGCCTTATGAGGTTGGCTATATACTTCAAATGACACCTGGTGTTCGTTTGAAAACCGAACATTCAGAAATTTCATTGAAATGAAAGTCCTTTTTTTTAATAGATTCCCGTAATATCTTTTTAGGTCTTTCTTTACCCCTTTTTAATTTGACTATGTGCCATGTGATTGACTTTTTTAAGTTGGGCTTCTATTGGCTTTCTTCTCACATGATCAAATCACCTTATATGCGTTTTTGTCATTTTCTCTTCAATAGGTACTTTGTTAGCTTTTTCTTGAGTGCATTTATTCCTAATCAAATTTTTTTTTTGTATGTCTACAATTCCATCTCAACATTCTTTCTTCTACGATTCCCATATTCTACTCTTGTTGGTACTTCATTGCTCAATACTCTTTACCATATATCATGATCTATAGCAATTTGGTAGAATTTTTCGTTTTAGTTTGATAGATACTTTACAATCACAAATAACTCAAGGCGTATATGCATTTTATTAACCTTATTTGAATCCTATATGTGACATCCCTATTAATTCCTCATCACTTTGTGGAATTGATGAGATATTTAACTTGTGGCATTTGTGGTATAATGTGATCCCTAATTTTTACTTCCAAATCATTGCTAATTTGCTTTTTACTAAACTTGCATTTCATATGCTCTGATTTGGTCCTATTTAGTTGGAAACCCTTTGATTCCAAAGCCTCTCCACACATCAAGTCTAGAATTTGCTCATTTTCTTGACTCCTCTACTAAGATTATATCATCATATACAAAAAGCATACATTTAGGCGTTGCCTCTTGGATGTGCACGACCTTAGTGCAAACCTATTGTTATGAGAGAGTCCTTCGTTATGTCTTAATGAGTTCTTACCCTAGTTGTTACCCCATCAGCCAATCTGCAGCTTTTAATGGGTTGAAATTCAGCACCTAATCCAATAAGAGACTCATAAACAAAGAAATCTTTCCTTTGTTGTTTGGTAATTTCCATACTAAGATTGTATGGTATTGAATATTGATTCTGCACATCGATCATACCTTTGAGAGCACTATAACCTTATGCAACAGATTTCTCACCTCTGTCCAATCTAAATTTCTGATCATAGAGATCATATAATTTGGAAACATTCTTCTCCAAGGAGAACATTTCCTTGATAGCCTCTACAACCTCTTAAGCAGTTGACAAGAACATCACATTAGAATTAAAAGGTTTCATACTACTCTGCAGTTGAGAAATCACTTGATAGTTGTCAATTGTCACATATTCTTCATACTCTTTCAATCTTGAGACGAGGATTAGATGAAATAAACTTTAACTATCTTCTAGCTTCTAGAGCTACTTTGATCGCTTGTGCCCATAGCACATGGTTACTCCCTTTTAATTTCACAATGGTTATATGCGTAGAGATAGATTTTGAAGAAGCGATCGATGAAAACTCTAATCAGCCATAAGTGAAACAATTTACATTTCTACTGCTGATAGAAGTAAGTTAACACATTGCCAAATAGAAAAAAGTGCTAAGCAGCAACACAAGACATCACTTGCAACTTGGTGAGTTAAAAATGGAGCATCTGAACATGGAGATGGGAGCTTCTGACTTAGATCACCACTCAAAACAACCAACTAACACCACAAATGACTTTAGAACCCTAAAATCAGCCTAACTCAAGATGTTAAGTCGAGATTTGTACTATTTTGTATGGTTGTATGGACGTTTATATAATGTTCACATGATATTGACAAAAAACTCGAATCTGGTCCCTAGTGTGTTAAAATTGATTCCAAGGGTTTGATCATTGAGTGGGAAGGAATAGAGAAGGAGAAAAAAGGAACAAATGAAATTTATCAATGGCCCAAGAGATCAAATCTTCTCAGATGCCATGTTAGGGTTTCTGAGAGTTAGAGAGAAATCAAGGGGAGAACTAAGAACTTAATTTATTATTTTAGGAATAAATGTATATAAGATGACTTTTAGGAAATTATTAGTTGGCTTTAATATTATAACTAAATGCTTCTATTACCTAAAGAATTCAATGGCTCAACTTGGATGGAAGGAATCATAGGAAATACTTAGTTTGAGGGGAAGGCATTTATACATGCTTACATGAGGTCCTAATGCTCCAAGGAAGGGGTGGCATGCAAAGCAGTGGCATTTGAAGGTTTGGGACTTTGTGTGATGCTCTTTGGCTGCTAGTAGAGAAGAAGTAAGGTTGCCGTATATCTTTTTTATGGGGTAGTAGTTTGAATTGAGCTTTTCTCTCTATTATACCTTTCCAGTTTCCATTGTTTTCTTGATGTATGATTTTAGGTTGGGTGGCTGGGAGAATTGAATGGAATCTGAGATTTCTATTTGTTGTTAGGGGTGGGAGAGTAAGTTGAACACAAGGATCACCATTTGAGTTGCAATATCTATGAAAAAACAAATGAAAAGGCTCATTGTTAATTGAAATTTGGTTTCCGAAGACATTCCTTTCTCAGGACATGACTTTTTTTTTCCCTGAAATCAAGTGTTCTAACATTTAGGAATTAGGGGTTGGGATTGAGTGACTTTCACCTTGGAAGTTATAGTGTGCTGAGATAAAGACAGAGACAGAATTAAGAGAGAGAAAAACTAGTGAGAGAAAGAAGTTAACTAACCCAAATCTAGGAATTAGAAGTAAATATGGTGTTTAGGAGAATGTTTGACATGCTAGAATTGGAGTCAATAGTACTATTTATGTATAGCTCAATTTATTACAATGTCCTTTCTCATTTGTTGATTGCTTTTACCCTATGTTTCAAAAGGAAAAACGTGGGTACTTATAATGGGGATCTATGACAATTGATTGAGAGGGATAGAAGAATTTTTTAATTTGAAGATTCCATCTTTGTTTTGGGAATATTTGTTCATCTTGTTTAACTGGTGTCCAGCTTATTGCTCCTTATAGTGGAGTGCTTGTAAACTCTGAAGGAACAAGACTTTATTTTTAAGTTTGACTTTCCACATTTAATTTTGTAAATGTTAGATATTACAACAACAATAAACAAAGCCTTATCCCATTAGATGGGATCAGCTACATGGATTAAATGTTAGATATAAGTGCTTGTGAATTTTATTTGGATAACTTAATTGACCAACCTGTTTTATGTTTCTTGACATTGACTCAAGCACTTTAGAGTTCTTATACTTTCTATTTTCACTTGGTGACAGGATAAAAGCAAATGGTTTAAAGGATTTGTAAGTTCTTCCTTGCTGTTCATCTCTTGTAACAGATCTGAATGTAATCATATTTTGATTGGAGGATGCAACAAGTTTCATATTTTTTTGATATATTTTGGCAACCAGTAAATTACTTGAGAATTTTAAAGCATCTGATGCTTTTTGCTGAGATTGAGTGAAAGAGGAGTCACTGATGTATAAATTCTTCTATAAAACATTCAGCCTTGGGAAGAAAGAATGAAAACTGCGCATAAACAAGGAACACTTGTGCTACTTCAGAACTTGGATCCATCTATAACTTCACAAGAGGTAGAGGTAATTACTCATTCCACAGTTCCTGAATCTTATAGATTATATTCATCCGAGATTATTTATATGTATTTGTACAATTAAATCATGAAATATGTGTGCTTTTAATCAATGCAGTTTAATTTCCCTATGGTAGCCTTCTCTTTTTGTTGCACGTAATTTATAGTTCATGTAAATTGTTGTTGTCTGTGTCTGTGTGGGTGTGGGTGTGGGTGTGGGTCTAGGTGTATTTTGTGTCAACTGATGTTATGCAATAATTGCTTTTAATTAGCTGCATCTCCAATATGCCTGACTTAGTGTGCTATCTGTCAGGATATGATTTGGCATGGCTTTAAAGAAAGTTGCACTGCAAAGATGATCCAGGCAACTGCATTTTCTAGCCCTTATTCTGGTGAGCACTGGAGTCTTTTGTCATGTTTTCGCATAGATTGGTATGAATGTCTAAAAGATTCCCTACTTTATAGGAATCATATTGTGTTTCTTGACATACCTTGTGTCAGTGTTGTCAAATGGCCTTCCATGTCTAACATGGGGGTCATGGCATGGCATTTTTAACCCTATTGTCCATGGACTACTCATGGCCTGGCCTCTGCAGTATGGTGGTGCTATAGCGGTGACCTTGGACATAGTGGCCAAGGCAGTATGGTGCCGCCTTTTTTGGGCTAGCCGGCATAGGCCATTGACAACACTACCTTGTGTATAATGATGGTGGTATTGTTTTTTGTTTATGATGCAGGTCAAGCTTTTGTTATATTTAAAAAAAAGGAAGCAGCAGAGGCCATCATTGAAAAATTAGACCAGGGTTGTTTCCTAATGTCAAATAAGCAGTATGTCCTCAGCTCCAATTGTGGAAACACCTTACTGATTGACTATAGTATCAAATATCCTAAATTCCTAGTTTAATATTTATTTTACTGTGAGACACATTTTCAGTATATGTTTGTCTATATTAAAACATACATTCCATGAATTAACTTTGTGAAAAGTTATTCCACTAAATCTCAGTCATCAATGAAGTCAAACATATATATTCAAGAATAAAAAGGCCGCATTCTGAAGTATTTTCTCTATCCAATGTTGCATGTCAATGCACTAAGAACCAGAATTGCTCCATTGAAATGAACAGGCCAAGAGACAGAGTGATAGCACTTCCTTCTATATATTATCCATCAATGTGAGCCTGAATTACCATGATCATGACGTACAATACTTTTGAAGGGGAAATGTTAGGTTTCGTTTGGTTCTTGGAATCGAAGTTGAGGTTTGGAATTATAATTCCATCCAATTCTATTGGAATTGGAATTAAGGATGGTTGGATGTATGCAATATGTTGGTTGGGATAAGGATGGTGGTAACAATTAGAAGTCCTAATAGTGCAAAAATAGTTATGAAAACGATGGTAATGGCGGTGATAGTTCAGTGGTTGTCTAGCAACGAAGGACAATGGTGTTGCAATGGTAGTGTTGGTGGTGGTTGTTTGTTAGTGTGGTGGCGATGGTGGTGGTTTGGCAATGATGAAGACAATAGTGATTCAAAAATTGATGGTAGCGACAGTGATGGTGGTGAGTAATTATGAGTTATGACAAAGTTCTTAGTTCTCACATTTTTGGATTTAGAATTTTTAGGTTTTGGGTTAAGATGAGAAGAGTATCTCTAGTTGTTTTCTTATTTCTTCAATTTTAATATAGAATTAGAATTCTTTATTCTAATAGACGTAACAAAACAAAAAACTTTAAATTGGAAGGCCCAATTCTAGTTCTAAAGTCCTATTCCAAGCTCACTTTTGATCACCAAATGTGTTAGTAGATAGAAAAAAAAACTCCTCCATGTTTTGTTTTCCTTTTATTTTAATTTTATAGATAAAACTATGCTTGATAGAGACGTCTTTCAATTCAGGGTGTGAAGAGTGATTTTGGAGAGGAAAAACTTGAGAGACTAGTTTCTCATTGATGGTATTTATAATCAAATTGTACAAATTACAATGCTACAATTTAGGCCAAATTAATGGACTAATTACATGGCTAATTACTAGGAGACTAATTACAACACTATCAACACATGACTAAATTACATGAGTCAACACTTCCCCTTGAGCTAGAGCATATAAGTCATATGCACTAAGCTTGTTACAAATAAAACTAATTCGACGACCTCGAAGAGACTTGGTGAACAAATTTGCTAATTGGTTAGTTGAGTTAACAAAACTAGTAGTAGTGCAACTAGATAGGATCTTCTCTTTAATAAAGTGACAAGCAATCTCTTGTGGTCCTCTTGTGAAAGACTGGATTAGAGGCGATATGTAAAGTTGCTTGATTATCATAGATAAACTTCATATGTACTACCTCTCTAGACTTTAATATTTTAAGTAATTTTTTCAACCATATAAGCTCACAAGTTACTCGAGTCATGGCTTGATATTCAACCTTTACATTAGACCTTACAATGGCATCCTACTTCTTACTCTTCCATGACACTAAATTTCCTCCATTAAGAACAAACTATTTGAAAGTGGATTGTTTATCGGGAGAACTTGCCTAATTTGCATCAACATATATGATCACCTGGGTATGACCCTTCTCCTCATATAATGATCCCTAGCCTGGAGCTCCCTTGATGTATTTAAGGATACGGATGGCAGCATCATAATGGTTCACATGGAGATTATAGGAATTAATTGACTACATTGATGGCAAAAGAAATGTCTAGCCAGGTGATAGCAAGATAGTTCTACTTCCAAACAAGTCTTTGATATTTTTCATTTGCTAAAGGCTCCCCTTATCTTGGTAGGAGCTTAACATTTGGGTCCATAGTTGTATCAACAGGTCTGCAATCTAACATGCTAGTTTCTTCAAAGATATCTAAGGCATACTTCTTCTGCAAGATGACAATACCTCAATGCCAAGAAAATACTTTAGTAGGCCCAAATCTTTTGTCTGGAAGTGATTAAAGAGATTATTTTTTAACCGTAGTATTCTATCTTGATCATTCCTAGTATTGACAATATCATCTACATATACAACCAAATAATGCATTTGCAATGAGGTGAATGGCAATAGAAATTAGAATGGTTAGCCTCGTTATGAATCATACCAAATTCCTAAATAACAGTATTGAATCGCTTAATCCAAGTATAAGAAGTTTGTTTCAGCCTATAAAGAGAGCAGTAAAGCCGACACGCCAAACCAAACTTCCCCTAAGCAACAAAGCTTGGCGGTTGCTCCATATTAACCTCTTCTTGAAGGTCACCATGAAGACATTCTTTATGTCCAACTGATAAAGAGGCCCATGAGACATAGCAGCGATTGAGAGAAAGAATTGTATGGATGCGATCTTAGTTACGGGAGAGAGTGTCTTTGTAGTTTAGGCCAAGTACTTGATTGTAATCTTTGGCAACTATTTTTGAACCATTAGCCATTGTAATAGAATTGGATATATGTGAGAATAGATTTGGATTGCCGAAAATGTGATTAGATGCACTTAGAGTCGAGAACCCATGGTTCAAGTGAGGAAGACTGAGTAACGCAAGCAACAAAATTACTAGTGTGAGCAACCAAGGCAAGTGGTGATGCTAATTGCTTAAGTGTTTGATATTGAATATACTCTTCATAATTATCACTGGTTAGGAGGATAGATGGAGAGATAGTTGGAACAGAGTTACCAGGTTTGTAGTCCAAAGTGACTAAAGAAGAGGAGCTGGAAATGGTATAAGACAGTTCGTAAAGTCCAAAGATGGTTGAGAACTCAATAGGCAAAATTTGAGGAAACGGATGCCAAAAATGGGCTCAGCACATGCGAGAGGACAGATCTGGACTTTTTGGTGCCAATGATGGTGGATAAAGGTGGTTTCTGGGTTCTGGATGGCCTCCACTTTCTAATTCTGATGATGGAGGCGGTGAGACCAGATGGTGGCAGCAAAAGAGCATATCTGGAGTTTTTGGCGCAGAGAGCAGCAACCTTGTGGTGGCACCGTCGGTAGCAAAATTCCAGTGGTTGGATGGTTAGTGTGCACTATATATGGTGGTGGGACTAGATTTGCCAAAACACACCAGGAAGGTAGACAAAGCAATGGCAACGGTGGGAGGAGAGAGAAAGAGTGCCAAAGGAGAAAAAAATAGGTTTTTGCTCCCTGGCATTGATACCATGTGAAGAGTGATTTTGGAGAGGAAAAACTTGAGATACTAGTCTCTCAGTGATGGTATTTATAATCAAATTGTACAAATTACAATGCTACAATTAAGGCCTAATTACATGGCTAATCACTAGGAGACTAATTACAACACTATAAATACATGACTAAATTATACAAGTCAACAGAGGTTGGCATGGAATGTGTTTTCGATGCTATATTGGGATATCCTGATTTATCTCATCTTAGATATGACCTGTTGAGGTATTGCCTCTTAAAATGTGTAACTTTGCCGCGTGAGGTTATTCCATTTGAGAATTTGACCTCCTATCCAATATTTTATCTGTTTTGTAGCAAATCAGCGCATGATTGGACTTGAACATCCTCTCTTGAATAATTTTTCAATGCCATTCTTAATGTGGATTTCTTGAGGGGAGAGGGTTTTTGGGTATGTAGGGGATTATGGACTTGTGTATATTCTCTCAAAAAATGACAAGGGGATATTATTAGAGTGGGACATGGAACTCCTAAAGCTGCACATCAATTGATGGAGGAAGATGATTCCCAAGACAGCTTAGACAGAGATACAAAATGCCAAATCATTTGGGGAGGTTTTTTCCTCTGATCGGCTTAGCTTTCAGGAGCAGGTTCTCTTCTATATCAAATGGAACGTAACCTGCTTTTTGTTTACACCCTAGTGTGTTGGATCTAATCTTTCCATGATGGGGTTGAAGCAGGCACTTGAATCCCATATTGGTTAGGTGTGAGACATGGAAATGAACATACATGGTGGAGGCTCTTTCCTTTTTATCATCCTAGCTTTTAGCCATGGATACTACCTTGGTGACAATCAATGTTGTCAATGGTCCATGGCGGTCACTTCAAAAAATGCCATGGCACTAGGGCAAATGGCATGGTGACCACCATGTGGAAGCATGGCAAACTAAAAATAAATTAAAAAAGCTTAATTCTTTCTACATCTTTTCACCATATTAGATATTATATCCTTTGGATTATTCACTGTTTTGATTAAAATATAAACTCACCACCTCTTTTGACATACTCAATACTTTATCCAAGAAGAGAGAGACTAATTAAAAATTTTTATAATAAAAATTCAATTTTCTATAAATACCAACACTTGATGGAACTAATTTTGTTCTTTTGGGAAAGAGTGATTGAATATAGATTAAGAAAAGAGACTCATATATTAGAGAACCAATTTGGTTTTATGTCAGAAAGATCTACCACAGAGGCTATTTATCTTTTACGGGGTTTGATGGAACGGTACCAAAGTAGAGGAAAAGATTTACATATGGTCTTCATTGATTTGGAAAAAGCTTATGAGAGAGTACTAAGGGAAGTCTTATGGAAGGCATTGGAAAAGAAGGGTGTTCATATTGCTTATATTCTTGCTATAAAAGATATGTATGATGGGGTTACAATAAATGTGCAAATTCAAGGAGGGGTAACAGAAGATTTTCTCATAAGGATCGGTCTGTATCAAAGGTCATTCTTAAGTTTATACCTTTTTACTTTAGTGATGAATGTACTTACTGGACACATTCAAGATGTAGTCCTGAAATGTGTGCTTTTTGCTGATAACATAGTCTTAGTAGGGGAATCAAGAGAGGAGGCTAATTGTAAATTGGAAATATGGAGAGAAGCCTTGGAATCAAAGAGTTTTCGTTTAAGCCAGAATAAAATAGAGTATATGAAGTGTAAATTTAGCAAGAGGCGAGAAAACAGTGATTTGGAGATAAAAATTAGGGAGCAGAGTATACTACAGGTATCCAAGTTTAGGTATTTTGGGTTGATTTTACAAAGTAATAAGGAGATTGATGGTGATGTCACACATAGGATCCAAGCTAGATTGATGAAATGGAGAAACGTATCGGGGGTCATTTGTGATTGCAAAATATCTACCAAGCTTAAAGGGAAGTTTTATCGAACTGCTATGAGACCAACTATGTTTTACGGTAGTAAGTGCTAGGCTTTGAAAGGTCAACATAAGCAAAAAATGAGGGTGGTAAAGATGAGAATGTTGAGATGGATGAGTGGACATACAAGAAAAGATAAAATTCGAAATAATTGTATTTAGGAGAGAGCTGGGGTGGCGCCTATTGAGGAGAAAATGACGAAAACTTGGTTATGGTGGTTTGGGCATGTACAAAGAAAACCGTAAGAGGCACCAGTGAGAAAGGTTGACCAAATGGTGTTTAGTCCTGTGAAGAGATGTAAAAGAAGACCAAAAAAGACATTTGGAGAGGTGATTAGAAGAGACCTTTGGTTAAATGGTATTTCTAAAAATTTGGTTTCAGATAGAAGTTTATAGCGTCGTTTGATCCATATAGCCGACCCTACCTAGTAGAAAAAGGCTCGGTTTGTTGTTGTTGTTGTTGGTTTGATGGTTCATTGAGATTGCAAGAAACATAAACCACATGACTCCCATGAGTCCCAAAGTTCCAAAGGGAAACCTACTACTCCTAACACCATTAGTGCCCATATCTCAATTTCTCTCACTATACCTTTCCACCGAGTAAAAAAGATGGCAATTGAAGGAAAAGATATGAGAATTTTTCCAACAGTGTCACTTTGGCATTGACAAAAGGAATATAAGAAGCAAGGAGAAGAAAAGAAGAGGCTACAAAGGAAAGAACAACTTGATAAACTACTAAATTGTGATTTGTGAGTGGAAATGTTACAAAAAGTGTAGATTGACACTTTTTACCCTAAAAATAGGCTTCCCATTGGCTGACAGTAAGAAAAATTGGGAAAATTATGTCATTTTACCAAAAGCCTGCCATCCACCATCCTTGTTGCTGCCAAGGCCCAATAATGTTGAAGGCACTGCCACGTAGGGCATGGGAGTTCCATGGCTGGTTGTGGTGAATCTACCACACTATGGCTGCCATCGTGCCACTATTGACAGCATTGGTGGCAAAATTTTGTATTTGTAATATGCTGATCAGCAACATAGTTAAGGTTTTAAAATATTGATGCTTGTTGGATAATAAGTGACCAACAACAAACAAACAAAGCCCTACACGAATAGGTAGGGTCGGCTTTATAGATTGAATAATACTATTAGGTTCTATTGAAAATCAAATTTTTAAGAATGTCGTTTAATATAAATGTTTTTTTTAATAATCTTTCAAGTATTCTCTTTGGTCTTTCTCTATCCCTTTTCATTGTGCTGAATATTATTTGATTTACTTTTCTTGAGGGGGCTTTTAATGGTCTTTGTATATGCCCAAACCATCTTAACTAAATTTTCATTATTTTCTTCTCAATAGGTGTAGCACCAATGTTGTCTTGAATATGATCGTTTCGAATATTATCTTTTTTTATATATCCACATATCCATTTCAACATTGTTTTCTTTACTACTATCATTTCTTGCTCTTGTTGGCCCTCTAACACCCAACACACTCTACTTCAGAGCATAATTGGTTTTACAGTAAAATTTTTTTTAATGCTTGATAGGTACTTTGCAATCGCAAATGATTCTTGAGGTATTTCTTTATTTTAACCATCCCGCCTGTATCTTGTGTGTGACATCCCTATCTATATTTCTATCAATTTGTAAGATCAATTGAAGATATCAAAATTTTGACACTTGTGGTATGATATTTTCCCTAATTTTTATCTCCAAATGTGGCTAACTTCTTACTAAACTTGCATTCATAGCTGTGAATTGCGCTTTGCGCAATAAAACTCCAATTGCGTTGTGCTGTCCATATTGTGCTCGCAATGTTGCGCAATTTTGGTAAGAATTGCGAGCACAATTGTCACAATAGGTATCTAATAATAAAATCTCTCTCTCTTAACACCCTGAGCCCTTATTTCCTTGAAATTTCCCACTGTTTCCCTTCTCTTGCATCCTTTGTGATTCTCGTGGCTCTATAGTGGTCTTTCTCTCTTAACTCTAAGTCTCGATGAACTCTGGTTCTCTGTAGCTTCGCTCTACTGCTGCCCTTGATTCTATGATTTTTGCTGAAGTTTGAACCTCTGCAGCTGTGGTTGTCTTATTCTTAGAAGCTCTCTCACTCTTGGAAGCTATCTCTCTTGGAATTTTTGGAAGAAAAGGTTGGCTTGAAGTCTGAATCTAATCATCGTAGCTATACTCTTCTAGCTTTGGCCTTTTCGATGGAACCCTTGTGTATGAATGTCTCTATTTGATTATCGATTCTATTATGCTTGATGGCTAGAGTCCAGACTATGGTTATTGTTGGAGAATCGATAGAAGTCCTAGATTGATGGGGTTGTCATTTATCTATTTTAGATGTTATCTGTTATTATCTTGCCATTTAAAATTTTTCAGTAATTATAGGATTTGTTTTTAGCTTAGGGATATCATCTTTAGTTTGAGGATAGTCTCTATCTAGAAAAATTTGTTCTGAATTTATATCCTTGTAATTTTTTAAGGCTATTTTTTGAATACTTTTGTTATTTAGAGTTATATTACATATATATAAAGATATATTTATATATGTAATATAATTGTATAATTGTTTAAATTGCAATACGTAATGTGCAATGTCACAATGATTCCAAATGCAATAAGTGTGTAATTTGCAATTAACAACTATGCTTGCATTTCATATATTTTGTCTTGCTCATGCTTAAACGAAGATGCTTTGATTTCAAAGCCTTTCCTCACATCTCAAGTTTATAATTATCGTCTCTTGACTCCTTTACTAAAACCATGTCATAGAAATATTAATGCTTGTTTTTCAACTGTAAGAACCTTTTGACTAGGAGAATTAGAATGGATCAAAGAATATTTGGAAGAGAATTGTGTTGGATCTCAATAACTTAAGTGGCTATAATTGTAACTACATGCTAGCAGTTGAGATGTAAGAGCCACATCAGCAATGCAATTGGAAAGAGGCAGCTAGGTGGTTATTCAGGAAGGAGCTAGGGGGCTGCCAGCTAGTGAGGGAGAGGAGGTATTTTAGGTGTGAACATGAGAGAAGGGGACATTCGGTTATTTTGCTATTGTTGTGCATTAATTCATAGGGCTGGAGAATTATTTCTCTCATCACAGGAGTTTTCCTGGGAAGCTTTGGCTCTGTTCTTTGTTTCCTCTTTTCTGTTTTGTAGTTTCCTTTGGGTTAAGGCAGGGGCATGTTCCTCTTGGAAAATTGTACCTAATCTCATTTTTCAGTTCAATCTATAGAAGTATTTTCCCATGTTATGAAAGACTAGGATAAGTTAAATTATTTTATTCCAGCACCAACTGTTTTCCGTTTATATATTGCCTAAAATATTTCACATTTTCATGCACTAAATAAAAATTTCCTTTTTAGGTGGGAGTCATGTTGTGGTGACAGAAAATGGTAATTCATTTGTTCGCGCGTATTTTAACTATGTAAAATTGTCAGACTCATACATTGACTTAGGTGTTAATAATAGTCTTTTGTTCGGGTATGGGATCTGCAAATAGTGAAATCACTACTCAGCCTTAATTGTTTGTAGTATTTCTTGTTGCTGTTAGCTCCTTTACATCGATTTTGCTGAGAATTAATTACTTGGCAGTCCCCTTGTTGGAAGCATTGGGAATCCTTGTTTCTCAGAAAAGAAGCCAGTATTTTATGGCCATCTTCCTCTTGATCAACTCCGAATTCAAATGCGTGAGATGGTATGATCTTTATCTTTTTTGCTACCACAGCTTTTGTGCTGCCACTCTTCAATGGACTTTACATTCATGTTGTCATATAGAAGTACTCTGTTTTCATTTGTTTTCCTATCTCGTCCTGATTGTACAGAAAGATGCTGTCTCCACTTCGCATTGTTCTCAGCCTAACAACATTGAATATGATATGGCCATGGAGTGGTGTTTATTACAAGAAAGAGAAGACTTAACTTGGAAACGATTGTATCAGGTATATGATTCACAGCTTATGTGCAAGAAATTATTATTAACTGTTACTTTATTTTACTGTACTTCGATCACTGGATTTGATGTTTTCATTCCTTCAGCGACAAGGTGAGGAGTTGAAAAAACTCATGGCAAAGCTAAAGTCCAAATGATCTCTAATGACTATGTTTTTTTGGTAATTTCTCATAGCTCAAACAGATTTTTCATTTCTAGCATCTTCTTATTGGTGATTTTACTGAGCTTGAAAATTTGGGCTATTTTCATTCTGTAAATCTTTTTGTCTTAATTTATGCAGTGTGGATGTAGAGGAAGCTCAATTTCCGGCGGCAACCAAATTTTTGGCTTTATGGTTTTTAAGTTTTGGTGAGAGTTCATAAAATTAAAGGTTTTCCCTCTTCTGATAAGTACGTGTTTGGTACCAATCTCGATATGGTATTTTAAGTAACAATTTTTTTTGGTACAATTTAAGTAATCATTTTTGTTCGATGACTATATCCAGTTTGCTATTCTTTGCGCACACATATATATAGGTTAGGGTCCGATGATACGAGTGTTACACTTAGCATACTTAAACCATCTAAGTATGACAGTACATTGAAAGTCTGTGTTCGCAGTTAAATTGGTTCCCACTTCATGCTTGGCAGGAATAGAGGATGACAGTACATTGAACCATATTAGCATGAAGCTGGCATGGCAATTTTTGGCTCGGCAGTTGTAAATGTGATTTTGGATAGTTTCGGGGGTTGGGAATCAGGAATGAAAGTCTGTTCCACGGCAACTCCTGAGCAAGCTGCTGAGCATTTTGTTGCCATGCAAAAGCTGGTTGACGCTTGTTATTATTGTTATACTAAGCATGCTACTGATGGGAAACGTGTTCAGTTCAGTTATTATATCTATAAATTAGCTTTGCTTTCTTATCTGTCCCCACTGTTCCTTCGTTTGTGGGCTTTTGTTTATCAGTATTTTACGCATTAATTTTACATAATTCTTAATATAATATATAATCATTAATTTAATTAAATTTTATGAGATAAAAATATAATTAAATTTTATAAATTAAAATATAAAATTTAACAGTTCATTATGGTGTTAGAGGAGCAAGACTTTTGATACGTGAATCTTTTTATTTTGATGCAAACTGTATTGCCAAGCTTACCCCCCAGGTACGGGAGTTTTGAAAATTTTTTTTTTTTTTGGTACAGGGAGTTTTGAAAATTTTTCGAATGGAGGATGTTGACGGATGATTTCAGTGTTGTCATATGGTGAAAGGCCACTTTTTCTAATGGCGAGGAAGTTGACTATTTAAAAAATATGAAGTTTTGGGTATTATATATAAATTGAAAAATGAAAATAAAAATATAATAGATTATAAAATTTATATTTTTAAAATAATACGCATAACTTTCTAAAAAATGTTCAAGTAGCAAGATGGAGTAGACGACTTTTGTTGAAGTGATATGGTAATAGAGAAAAATTTAAAGATATTTAGTATAAATAAAAATCATCACATAGTTGAGACTATCGATTATAAAGTAACTTCCAAAAGGCACTACAGAATATAAATTCAAATTAAGTCATTAATAATAAATCATACTGTTAAATAATATGGTTCAAATGAAAATATAATAAAAGTGTAAACATAAACCTTAAAATAATGTATAAAATTAAACATGTCACTGGGAGAGAAAGAGTGGATGAAGACGAAATATATTTGAGCAACAACGAGAAATAGGGTGGTCATTTGGTTAAGCAAACAGCAAGATAGTTGAAAATCCTCTAATGTTAGAATGAAATGATTTACATCTGTTACAGCACTCAACCTTTATACAGGCTAGAATTTTAAAGGACATCAATAAAATTATAATCACAATGCTAGAGTGCTGAATACGAAGCATGAGCAGCACTCCACCTTTAGTGATGTGGACAGCGCCTAATATATCTGATCCTCCTTTGTCATGCTCATGCGTCAGACTTGCTTAGTTTCTTTGAACATTGCACCACAGGCCATACTTTGATATCTAAATTCCAAAGCGATGAGCTTTCATTCAGAGATAAAGGAGAGGAGAAAAGTTAGCAACTTACCTTCTATGACAATCGGCACCCACTGTGGTGTTTTAAGTAACCAGAACCAAAAGATGCAGCCTCAAGCCCCCAAGCCGCTGCATGTCAGTCTCTGAACGTGTTGTTGCCAATCGTGGGTGTGTGTATTTTTGTTTATGATAAACCTAACAAGCACCGAAATGACTAAGAAAGAGACCCACTGGCTGTTAGTGTTGATTTGAGGGCAAGCCTTGAAAGCCACCGGAATTCCAAAGGCAGCCGGCTCAGCCTACCTCCCGCCTTAGACCGCCTTGAAGAAAGGCGGAACCTTGCTTCCGTATCAGGCAGTTTATTCGTCTGAAGATGCTTGAGGCGCTGAGTTGGAGTGGTGCCTCTCCTCACCTTTGACAACACTGTACGATTCTATCAGATGCAGCCACATTCGTTGTGGTTCTGTAGTTATCTCTTCAATATTTGGGTTATGATTTATCATTTTTATAATTAAAAATGGTGTAAATTAAGAAAGGAAAAAATCTTTTATATCAGATTAAAAAATTGATAATATAAAATATAAATAAATAAATAAATTTAAAATAATTTTTCAAATTTTCTTCTAAGAATACATTTATTTGTTTACCATTTATTAAAAAATTAATTATTTAAAAATTTAAACTATTAAGTAAAATTAAAAATTAATTTTATATCCTTCATTTTATAAAGTAGACTTTCTGAGAAGCCAAATTCGACAAGCTAACAAAGTAAAACGGTAAAGGTGGTAACTTTTTGATTAGAGCATTCATAAAATTCGAAAGGATCACGGCGAGCTTTCCTCCTGTTCTTTGGTATTTGACATCAACTTCTAACACCAAAACAGGAAGCAGAGAAAGGTCCCGCTTTTGTTAGTTGTGTGACTTTTTGTCTCGTTCGCTCATCGTTCCTATGTGCATCATAATCGCCATGTAGACGACGACGACAACAACAACTCCATGAATTCAAACTCCATGCATTTAACAACTTAGCACTTTAAGTAGTTAGTTTTTTATCCTCATGACTCCATTTGTATTTCTTAAGTGAATACTTAATACCAACAAGTTTTAAAAATAATCAAAATCACATCATGAAAATTAAAATTTTGAGTCCTTACCACACTAGTAAACTACACAATTGTCTTTGAATGATATGCTCCTTTTAATGGAACATAATACCTTTATGAGTAAAGGTCCTCTTCGGAAATGATAAAGTTATATCTTTACGTATACTTTTTTTTATACAATAGTTTATTTGAAATTATCCCTCAAATGAGTTTTAAAATTTTACAAAATTTGAGATTAGTCTCAAATTATAAATTATATAAAAAACATGAATTTGGGCGTGTAAGTCTACCAGCATTTTTTTTGTTAAATTTAATGAATTTTATAGTTTAATTTATAATATTTAATAAATTTAATAATTTAAAATTTTTTAAGTAAAAATTTTATAAAATTTTATTTATAAAAATAACATAATATATTTTTATAAATTTAGAAATAATATTCTTATAATTTCATATTCATACAATTCTTACAGTTAACAGTATAAGTCTTTGAATAATTTAAATCTTATAAACTCATATATAAAATTTAATAATTTAAATTTTATAAAATAGAAGTATAAAAATACTGAAATTAACTACTGGTAATTACTTGTATGAATCAAGAAATTTTGTTGAACTTCACAATTAAATAAAGATTCATAAATTTAAAAATTAAATATCAAGCAATGTTATTGTTGTTTGAATACCACTTATGTTACAGAGAAAATATTTGATAAACTTATGGATAATGGTCAATAAGTCATTTTACACCTGAAAACTTATTTTCACCAGAATTCACTAATAATATGTGAGTGTTGCACGAATTCTATTCTAATTTTTGTATAATTTTGATGAAATTATAAATTTTCTAAAAATTCAAATACTGTTTATGTTCCTAATATAATTGGCCAGCATAGGCATGTGCCACCGCCAAGACCCAGAGAAAGTCCCCGAGGCTCATACCACAATGATGTGTTGTGCCTCAAAAAATGTGACCGTTATATTAAAATAGGCTCGACAAAGAAGGACACCACGCAGCCGGACTCGGCGAGTACTTATTCAATTTCATACTCTCAGCGACTAAGCAAATCCCTTGCTACCACTGTTTTCTGCTCACGCCCCTGCACTCGTTCGGCTGTATCTTACTCTCTCTTCGTGCTCTTCACATTTTCCAGCTAAGCTACCCTTTCCGGCAACAACCAAGCTCCTCTCTCTCTTGCTGAACAGCCCCCAAAATTTTCAAGCCATTTTTGTTTGGAAGCTCATCTTCTTAGCATGATACGCACTCCATTTTAGTCATAAAGCAAAGAACTTTCTCTTTCTAACGAAACACTGATTTCTTTTCGACCCATAAAAGTCTAGAACCTGCAAATGGGTTGTGCACAATCGCGTATAGACAATGAAGAATCGGTGGCGCGCTGTAAGGAGCGCAAAAACTTGATGAAGGATGCGGTGGTTGCTCGGAACGCCTTCGCCGCTGGCCACTCCGGCTACGCCATGGCTTTGAAGAACACTGGCGCTGCTCTGAGCGACTACGGTCATGGCGAAAGCCTGGTAACCCAAGAACTCCACCCGCAGCCATTAGATACCCCTTCTCAGCCGCCGCCACCGCCACCACTGCCCATGGAAGACAATCTCCCACCGCCACCCCCGCCGCTGCCAAATTTCTCTCCAAGTCCGCTGAAGCGCTCTGCGACCATGCCCGCCGTAATCACTATGCAACACCAAAAGCCTGCCCGGGAAATTGATTCTGTCGCCATTGTCGAAGAAGAGGAAGAAGAAGAAGAAAATGTAACAGTTGAAAAGCGTAACGGAGGAAAGGTGCCTAAAAAGGGAGCCGGAGCGGTACCATCGGAAGCGGCGCTGTCTTCGCCGCCGCGGACGCCTGATATGAAGCCTGTGCCACCGATGCCTGAATCAAAGGGCATGGGTTGGGATTATTTTTTCATGGTGGATAATATGCCAGGGCCATCTTTGGGTGGGGAAGGCGAGATTGAGGGTGAGAATGATGAGAGTGAAGCAATGGGGTATCATGAAGCCGATAATGTGGATGGCCATAAGGGTAATTTGGAAAATGACATGAATGAAGTTGAGCCTAAGACACCGGAGAAGATGGAGGAGAATGTCCAGGAGGAGATGGCGGAGGCAGTGAAGGAGGCAAAGCAAATTGAGCATTCAAAGACGGCGCCGCCAGAATTTAGGAGAGCAATGAAGGTAGCTGCGGCTCCAAGTGTTACTCTAATGCAGATTCTGAATGCGCTTGATGATCATTTTTTGAGGTCCTCTGAGAGCGCTCTAGAGGTTACAAAGATGCTTGAGGCTACAAGGTTGCATTATCATTCAAATTTCGCAGATAACAGGGGTAATTTCTTTAATCTAAATGTTCTTCGATGGCGTGCGCACTCATATCTGGGGTTGGTGGATAGTATTCCTATTTAGTATAATACTGAATGTGCTTAAGGCTTATGTAATATTTATATATGCTAAAAGTCTTGTGATTTTCCCTCTAGACATATTCTATATTTATATGATCCCACATGGCAATATAATTCTCAATTTCTTGTGCAACTCTAGTAGTAAATAGATTATTGATCTTTGACATGCATATGTGTATCGGATTTGGCATGCAAAGCTCAATTATCTATCCTTGCTTTAAACATAATACATACTCGCGGTTTTCTCCAGTAAATTCCTTCTTTCAATGACTGTATATGAATTTTATATACAATCAATCCATGGATCTTTTGCTTTTGATGTTTTTCTTCTTTATTTGATATTTAACCTTTAAAAAGCGTGGAAATCATAGCCTTTTCCATCAATATCACATTGCAAGTATTGAATAAAAAAGCAACGAGTTTTAGAGTTGATGTGTAACTGCATTCTTAAAAAAATTCTTTATAAATATAGTAATGTATAAATATATTTTGTGATACCCTCCTTCCCCTTTCTTCAAATGTTTAAAGATTGTAATGTCAATAATTATCAATTCAGGGAGCTCAGAGATTGGTTACTGTCACTTACTGAGGCTGCAGACTCCAGTTAAACTTTTTCAGTTGTTTGTTGAAAGTAAACAATTAAATTAACTTCCAATGACATGTGCAGGACACATTGATCATTCTGCCAGAGTTATGCGTGTGATTACATGGAATAGGTCATTCAAAGGTGTATCTAATGGCGATGGTGCAAAAGATGATTTTGATTCAGAAGAATACGAAACCCATGCTACCGTTTTGGATAAATTGTTGGCCTGGGAAAGGAAACTTTATGAAGAGGTCAAGGTAGGTCTCATCATCTGTTTGGACAATTATGATACTCATTGCACTGGTTTCTGTTTTGGATTTCATATGCGAGACAGACAGCTGAAGATACAATACATAATATCAAATCTAGAGTATTTTTATTCTTTAAGAAATATTCAATTCCTTTTGTGGTTATTCTATAGCTTTTAATTCATAATTTGATGTATGTAATTGTTTGATATATACTTCTCCAAATCATACTTGTATACAACTGATTTTTCATTTCATTAATATGTGAGATTTTGTCAAATGCATGCTCCTTATTTAATTTTACACCTTGTCAACAGCAAGGTGAGTTGATGAAGTTTGAATATCAGAGAAAAGTTGCAGTTCTGAACAAGCAGAAGAAACGTGGTGCCAGTGCTGAATCTTTGGAAAAAACCAAAGCAGCTGTAAGTCATTTGCATACAAGATATATTGTTGACATGCAGTTGATGGATTCAACAGTTTCAGAAGTAAATCATATCCGCGATGCACAATTGTATCCAAAACTTCTTGCTCTTGTCCATGGGTAAGTATTAATAGTTATAACACAGAAAAAATATACTGCTTAGTTCTTAGAAGTGATGATTACAATTGATCTCGTTTAGATTCTGTGTCTGGGCTCCTTAGTGTGTATGTTGTATAATAATATTCTACCCCGAAAGATCAGTAATTTATCATGTGCATCATTTTACTATCATACATACCTTCCTGGTTTTCAGTTTGCTCTAACGCTAATGCCGTAAAGATCATATTGTATGCATGTGCTTTGTTGTTGTCCAACTGTGTTAAGTTCTTTTTGCTAGAAGGGTGGAATGCAAAGGAATAAACGGAAGTGTGTAAGAGTAAATATGTAACTTAAATGGATATTGACCATGAACCTACATGATTTCTCTTCAGGATGGCCAGTATGTGGGAAAGCATGCGCACACATCATGACAGCCAGCTAAAAATAGTTATGGACCTCAAATCTCTTGATATTTCTCAAGCTCCTAAAGAAACAACAAAACAGCATTATGACTGGACCGCCCAACTTTTCTATGTTGTCCAAGAATGGAATTCACAATTTGAGAAGCTTGTGACTCACCAGAAACAATATATCCAAGCTCTTAACAGCTGGCTGAAGTTAAATCTCATTCCAATTGAAAGCAGCATAAAAGAGAAAATCTCGTCGCCACCAAAAGCCCAAAATCCACCAATCAAAGCCCTCCTCCATGCATGGCATGATTATGTTGACAAGCTTCCAGACGAGCTTGCAAAATCTGCTATTTCTTCCTTTGCTGCTGTGATCAGGACCATCATGCTTCAGCAGGAGGAAGAGATGAAGCTAAAGGAGAAATGTGATGAAACCAGAAAGGAATATTTGAGAAAAAACCAGGCATTTGACGAATGGTACCAGAAGTATTTGCAACGGAGGGGGCCCGATGAAACAGGTCTTGAAACAGGAGACACAGTAAATACAAACAATCCTGTTTCAGAGAAGCAGTTTGCTGTTGAGAGCTTGAAGAAGAGATTAGAAGAGGAGATTGAATCTCACAAGAAACATTGTGTTCAAGTGCGAGAGAAGTCACTGCAGAGTCTCAAAACTCACCTGCCCGAGCTCTTCCGAGCACTATCTGACTATGCTCATGCCTGTGCTGATGCTTATGAGAATCTAAAGTTAATCACACAGCCACAAGGTTGTGCTGTGTGACAATGTAAAAGCTTTTGTCCTATTTTCATAAGTCCGTGTCTTAAATGTACTCACACAAGAAGGCATGTTTTTACCAGGAATGCAAAACTTTGCCATACCATTTTGACCATCCTCCTTTAGTCCAGTATAATGCCTAGGTCAGTATGATGTGTAATTGATAAGAACCAACCCGTGTAGTTTATCAGTAGGGCTGGACAATGTAGTGACAGGAAAACTGAGAAATTCTAATTCCTATGGTGATCCCAGGCTGAAATAGATTTGTTAGCACTGGAGTTTATTCAAGTTAGTTGAAGAATTTTCAATATCTTACATCATATTCTCCTTACTCTGCATTTTGAAGAGTCTACATTATCTTTTGGTCCAAAGAGAAGAAGAAACCTGCCATTCAATCGTTTACTGTGAGTCTACATGCTTCTAATATTCATCTGGTAGCTATGTGCAAGTCAGAGAAGTCTGTGCAATCGGTTTTGTGTATAACGTTGGTTGTTAGAATAACCTCTAATCCTTGTAGGTTTGCAGCATCATCCATTTGAATCTTATTAATTGAAAATATAGATATTTTAGCATTTCAAAGGGCCAGATCAGAGAGATAGAGAGGTAGGCGGCTAGCAAAGGATGACTCTTTCGGCGGTCTTAATTTGACACTTTAAATAACTCAATTATTTTAAACCAAAGGTTGTTATGTGAATCTTTTCTAGAACTTAGTACCTATTTAGTTATTCATAGACTTTTTTTTTTCCTAACATGGTATTATATAGCTGATAAAAAAGAAGACTACCTCAATCAGAACAGTGGGACTTAAGCTTCAAAACCTGGGTAGCTAGGTGGAGAGCTTCTTCATTAAAGAAACCCAGAGGGAGGATTGAACCACTCTCCTCCCTTGGTCCCCAATAATATACATCCATATAAAGAGAATATGCATCAGAAGGTCATGTGGCATGCCTGATGCCTATATAAAAAGTCTCACCTTGCTTTAAAGAGCTTTAGGTGTGAAGGAAAAACTTGCTCCTCTTCTGCAAATGGATATCAAGAAGTACTGGTTCAGCTCAGGCAGTCAAACAACTCAAACCATCCGGCTAGGCCGGAGCTACACAAAACCCCGCCACCGGAACTATTCTCCGGGCAGCTACGACCGCACAGCATCAGTGTGGCAGACGCTTTGGAGGAAAATCAAGAGAGACAAGAAGAAAATTTTCAATTCTCCTATTACAATGGAAGGCATTTACGATGCAGAAACATACTCAAAGAACTTTGATCAAGGCTTGGGAGGGCTGGAACCAGACAACCTCTGCCGCTCCTTCTCTGCTCGGTTTGCAGACCCATCTAGGATTTTACCACCAAAACATTTATTGGATTGATGATCAGCAATGTAAAATTGAAAAAGCTTATATAGATGTGTGTTTTCTCTATCTTCATCTCTTTCTCATTCTTCTCCTGCTTCTGGATAATTTTGACCCAGCTCGGATGCATGCAAAACTTCTGGGTTTATGCAACTTCTGATATCTAACAAATTAACAGAGTGAAAATATGAGTCCAAAGTGTCCATTTCTTGCTTAAATGATTAACTTGCTTCAATTCAAAGATCTAAATTGATAGCTGGGAATTAAGCCTATTCCAAATTCCTTTGACCCTTAATCTATAAATGATGAATTGACACTTTCAATTAATGTGTCCTGTTCTGATGGCATGTTGTTCTTTCTGAGTTCAAAGATAAGCCTATTGTTGCTACTTGCTAATGCTACCTTTCTCTTTTCCTGGCAATTTCAGCATCTAAGCCTCTCCGTTTGACCATATGATCACGATGAATGATAAACAGCGCCGCCGCCAGCACGCAAAAATACTAGCTCGAACGTTTCAAACTTTTGTACCTTTCTTTAGTGTCAAGCAAACAAAGATGCTGACAGAACTCCCCACGCTCATCCTAACTTCTATTTTTTAATATTTTGATAAATATAATATTAAATTTGCTAGTTGGAGAGGCGGATAAAAACAAGGAAAATTTTCTGTCTATAAGTCGTGTAATGCAGTTTGTGCGTTGAGCCAATCAACACTATTGGCTCAATGGCTCGTGACATTGTTAATATGAAAAATTAATATTTTATAATTAATTTATTTATAATTTATACGTAAACTTATTTAATTAAATTAATTATCTTATTTTCGCTTCAGTTATCATTTTAATTAAGCTATCAATATATATTTATAAAAAATCACTTTTTTCAACACTAACTTATTGAGATTGGGTGCACCGGGGACAGCAAGAGTCAAAAAAAACAAAAATAAAAAAAATAAAAGTTAACTTATTCAAGATGTATTATGCAATATTTTAAAATTATTTATTTATTTTTATTAGTTAAACGTATAATATGAATATACACAATAATCTCTACAAAACATATAGAATCTTGTTGGTCTAACTTTTTTAATCTTAGTTTTCGCTAGTTTGCATATGAAGCAAAGAGAGCCATTTTCGGTTCGTTAGAATTTGGGTACATAATTGGGGTAGTTCATCAATGTTCTCTCTGCACTCATAATAATGAAATATTTTGAACATCTTTTAAGTGCAAAATTAGTTGATTGTATTATGACTTAATCTTTTCCAAGTGTGAACTCGATCTCAATTGCAAAATAATGTAAACGTGACGGCACTCATTTTCTATGGATATTAGTGGGGTCATTACAATTGGATGATCCACCATTTATCATTTCTCATTGAATCCTTTGACATCATGAAGAGTTTTCTTCCATGACGGCAGCAATCAGAGAATATTTAATCACTTTCTGAACTTAAGTCATAAGTAATAATTGAATATAAGGTTGTATTTTTAATTAAATAATCAGTCAAAAATGATTTTTGAATAAGTGATTATTTATTATTTTTTTATTACAAACATTTTATGCACTTTCGGTTTTGGATCATTATCAGGATCAAAGTATGCTCTTGGTATCAAAGGACGTTTATAGGAGTTCTTTCAAACTACTTATTAATATTATTTTAATATCGATAGAGAGAATTAAATACATAATTATATAAAAAAATATTTTGTTCTCTTATCAATTGAGTCAATTTTACAAAAAATATGGTGAAATTCAGTAATTTTTTTCTAATATTTATTATGTCTAAATCTGATTAGAATGTTGCAACTTGAATTATGTTACTATTTGAGGTTGATTCTGGGTCATTATTTGTTCATTTTGTTCTACTGCAGACAAATTAATAAACTGGTGAAAGGTGCAAATGAGAGTCTTTGATTTTGCAGTTTATGCGTTCGGTAGATCGCACGTTGTAGCCGGTCTATCTACCACGTTTGCATTGCCACGTACTGATGCCGCTCGGCGTTGGCCGAAAGGTCTTGAAACTTCTGTGCTGCACGTGAACTAGATCTCCATAAATATACATATGTATGCACGCCCACTTGATCCTTACTCTTCCAATTATGCGAAATTCGTGAGGAAAACACACACCCATTTAATTTTTTTAATTTTATATTCTTTATTATTAATTATTATTTTTTAAGTGTCAAAAATAAAAGTATTTTTATTTTTATATAATAATTCTTACATAATTTTCACAATAAAATACACAACAGAATATAATGATCTATTTAATTTTTTAAGTTTATAATTTAATTTATAAAATTTAATAATTTAAATTTTATTGAATAAAATTATGTAAAGATAAATATGTAAAAATAATAAAACTGTATTTCTTTTGTTATTTTATATGTCATAACTCTTTTTTAAATAATTTTTTATATGATTGATATTATATTTTTTAGAGTATAGTTTTTTATTCCTAGTATTAAAAGAATTTGCGCAGCAAAACCGACATGGTTCAAGCAGTGGGACAGCAATGGAGATTTAACTCTTCACAAGTGAGGACAGCCATGTAGTACAGCTCATTATGACCATCTTTAATACAGCCTCATGCCCCTCAACTGAGTCTGACAGTACAAGATTTAATTTATCTTTTATGACTGGAAGTCTTTCCCTCATACTCTCAAGATGATAAAAACTACAGTAAGCAAGATACAAATGGACAGACAATACAATAGTTAAGTGCATATAGCTGCTATATATGCCGATATAGATCTGACACTGATCTCTCAACAATCAAAGGGAATTAATGAGCTCCTTGAATATTTTGCACCAGCAATTTTGATGAGGAAATGGTGCCCATCACTCCAAGAAGAAAACCAAACGCAATGAGGCACAAGTTTAGGGCCAAGAGAGGCTTTGGCAGATGACCCCAACAAATCTTTATGTAGAAAGCAGATGGGAAAATCAGGCAGATGGCAGCACTTAGAAGGGAACCAGTGAGGCTGAGAACGCGTTCAAAGTATGGAACCGAAAGAGCAAGGACTAGTATAATTAACAGTAAAGTTGAACCCACAGAGCCCCTAACTATCGTTTTTGTGCTGCCACTCATGGAATTGGGAAGCCTTTGCTCCAGCTGAATGGCAAATGGTGCAAATTCAAGTGCATATTTCGTCATGGGGGTTAGCACGGTTGCCCACAGAGCAATCTTTGTCACAACACGGCTCGGTGGCAAGCTGAGAGTGATTTGAGAATCCACTCCAGGCCCAAACATCCTTGCACCCATGATACCCTCTGCTGCGTACAGTGCTGTAACTATTGTGAAGCTCACAATAGAAACCTGAATTTTCCAAAGATATGATAAAGATTAAAGTCAAAAAGTCTGAATCCCACTGAGTGTCACAAACTCAAAATATATTTATTGAATTTGTTGAGTATAATTTAATTTATAAAATTTAATAAATTTAATAATTAATAAAATTTTTAAATAAAATATAATAAAATTTTATTGATACTCAAATTTAAATATAAACATATAACAGCTGTTTTTCTAATCACTCAATGACCCAAAGCTTTATTTATCTTTTTTCTTCATAGATATTCTTCTGTAGTTAGCATTATTAACTATTTAGTGAAGTGATGGATGATTGTTGGACAAATCTCCATCCAAAATCCAATGCTTAATAATGCAAAGGTAACAATTAAAATAATTTCTTTATTATTACAAACTTAATTTCACAAAATTTTAGTTAAAAGATTTTAAATAATTAAATTTATTAAATTTTAAAAATATGAAATTTATAAATATAATATCTACGAATTTAACAGTTCACTTTTTTTTAATAAACTTTTATACTTTCTTTTAGGCAGGAACCTTTTTTTCCAACAAATTAAAAAAACTATAAAAACCTTTTTGTACTTGCAATTTTTGGTCACAATTTCCTATCTTCTCTGTTAGTTTCAGTTTATAATGGTTGATAATGCATACAAATAACAATACAATTGGGGAGAAATTATTGAAAGCGAGGGAAGATGTAGAATCTGGTAGTACAGGTCTATACATATACACACCTTGGTAAATTTTGAAGGATCTTTCATGGCTCTATATAAGTCAGGGAAAACGATATGTCCTGTATAGCCGTAAATGTAAAGGCCAGATATCGAAGGAATATTACGAAGCTGAAAGACAGGTATGCTGTGATTTGCTTGAACACCTCCAAAAATGGCTGTGGCTGCCACTGATACAAAAACGACAAGAGACATGAGGATTCCACCAGTTGAAAGGATAGATATGGAAGAAAGATCTCTCAGCCACAAGCTTGGCATAGCAAGCAACACCGCCGCCGCCGTCAGGAGCTGAGATGTGGATAGTTTGCCAAATTGCAGCCTGATATGGGTGCCCAGGAAGACTTTGATCAAGTTGTCGTGCAACGAGATTGTGTAGGAAACAAGAGACATGAAGATTTCCACGTAGATCAAAGTTGCAGCAAGGAGTCTCCCTTTTGCTCCAAATGCATGGTCCCCAATATCAACGTAACTTCTTAGCTTTGGGTTCTTCTCAAGGCACTTCCCAAGTATTAGAGCACTATAAGCACACATCACCCCAAGTCCTATAAGCAATAAAGCAGATACCCACCCTCCATTTTCTACAGCATATGGAGTTGATAACTGCCCCAAACCTTTTGGATATTACAATTATGAGATATGTTACTTATAATATTTTCATTTTTTTCAAGAATATAAGTAATATCTAAAATTCCAAAGAATCAATTATTGCGTCAAAAGCATACAAGAATAAACGCTATACACTACTGCGGTCATGCTAGCTAGCTGATTCCCTTTGCATATTGGTGTTTATAATTTTTACTTTTACAAATAAATCCCCAAAAGTAATTTTTATCCACAAGGTCAGTAAGTGATTACTTAATTTTAAAAAGTTAGAAGCACTAAATGAAGTTATAACTAAATTTCAACTTCAGAAATTAATTTTTTATTTTTATTCTCACAAAATCTTTTAAATATTATAATGATCAGATATGTTAATTATAATATTTTTCAATTCTTTCAGGACTATAAGTATTCTCTGAAAAATTATACAAGGTTCCAAAGAATCAATTATTGCGTCAGCTAGTTGATTCCCTTTGCATATTGTTGTTTATAATTTTTAATTTTACAGATAAATCCCTGTAGATAATTTTTATCCATAAGGCCAGTACATGATTATTAAATTATAAAAAGTTATTGGCTCTAAGTAAAATCATAATTAAATTTTAACTTTAAAAATTATTTCTTCTATTTTTACATTTTTATTTATCTAAACTATTAAATTTTATAACTTAAATTATATTAGAATGACCAACCCAATCGATTAAATTCTACAAACTCAGTATGAGACTCAACTAAGATGATAACTTTTTCACCCACCAACTTTTCTCTATAAAAATAGCTTTTGTTTTTATCAATATGCATGGTGAGAGCATAACAACGTGAAGTGGTGCAATTATATGCAAACCTTACCTATGAGCATTCCAACCATGTTGATGACAGCATGAGTGAAAGAACTGTTGGCGTTAGCATCATGCTCAGCACCAACATTAATGGCGTCTCCTTCCAAACTCATCACATCCTCAACGCAGTGGTCACACCTGCGTTGCTTGTTTTCCTCTACGCAAGCGTTGCAGTTTGCCCATTGGACAGCCATGTCTGCACCATGCACTGTCCCACTTCCATCTTTGTTATTCTTCTGCTGGAAACAGCTCGGTTGGAGGCTTAGGCTTTTCCCAACGGATTTCAACATTTTCCCCCACTAAGTTTCACTTGCTAAAGCTCCAACAACGTAGGAGGGAAACTCAAGAACAGAGAAGAAATCAAGCAGGAATCGAAGTTCAGAAAGATATGTGGTTGGTGACACTTGCTAACCAAATGGCACGCAAGCTGTGTATTTATAGTTGAATAAATCATAGAGTGGCGTCAGCAATGCATGCATGCTCAAGAATCTTATTAATGGAATTGGTTGCAAAAGAATCAATCTGATAGAAGTAATGCTTATTACTTTAGTTATAAGGAAAATATTCTTGTTCTATAAGGCGGCGAATGAGAGAGAGGATTAGAGAAATTGACAATTGATTTGATACTCACCAATTCCTATGTAGATCTGCACTTGGACACCATAACACTTAAGAAAATACTAATTACTAAAATTTCATAATAAAATTGAAAGTGGATATTAGATATATTATGTCAAATTTTATAATTTAAATTATGAGATTAAATGAATTTAATAATATAATTTTTTAAATAAAATATTTATGATATTTAATTTAGCACCACCATTAAAAGAGTATTGTTATTGTTATTAATTTATTTTAATTATTTAATAATAATTAATATAAAATTTAAATAATTACATTTATTAAATTTATAAATTAAATTATAAAATTTAATATATTAACGTATTATGTTATTTAATTATAAAAAAAGTGTTAAAAAAGTGTTGTGAGAATATAATATTTTTCCATAGAAAACAATCTTAAAGCAAATATCATCGAATAATAAGACTTTTTAGGTGAAGTGTATTTCATTAATTAGATAAAATAATAGAGTAATGGTAGTTTTAGTTTTTTATTTTTTATAAAAATAATTTAGTTTCTTAATTATAAATTATTTAATTTAAAATTAAAAAATTAAATTATTTTTTATATAAAAAAACCCTTGATTCATTGAACAGCACCAGATGGTGTACTAACTAATTTTTAATTTAAAATTGACATTCATATGTGGTTCCAAACTAAAGGTGCCTCTATATATTCTATTTTCAAGGTTCTTCTGGAACTTGCAGGTGCTGCTTCTCACTAAAGAAGAGAGAAGCAAATTCGAATCCCCGTCCCTTAATTAATTTACAGTGTTTAGGTCCTTAAATTATAAAATAAAAATTCACGTTTTCAATAATATATTTAATTATGAAGAATTAAGTTCGTTATTCTTAAACAACAAAAAAAGAATCATTTTATTGTGTCAACTTCAACTTCACACAAACTTAGAATATTTAAAATACCTTTTTGTTTCAAAGTTATCAGCCTCATAGAAACTTTGAAAGTTGATGCATGATGCACCAAACTTAGTAACAATTTTAATGTCAATAATCAATAAATTTAAAATTATTATTTATTATATCATATGTAATACATACTATATAACATTGAGAAACTATGCTCCTACAAAAATTTCTACTTAAAGTTTATAAAATATACTATTTATTATTTGATGCATGCACTTATAGATGAATTCTCACTCCACCCTAGATACAATGTATAAGTTTTAAATAAGAAATTTTATGATAATTAATAGTGGTATTATATAAAAAATTAAATCAAATAGATATATACACAATCCCACTACTTCCAAATTAGCCAGTCTTTATCTTATCAATCCCACTAATTTTGATCATTTTAATTAAATTTTATATATTAAAAATAATTGCTTAATTATTAATTTCACTATTATTTTTTACTAATTTTATAATTTTTTTAAAATTATTTTCTTCACTTATTATATCTCTATCGTGAGTTTTTAACAATAGAAGATCTAAAACTACAACTCAAACAGTAATATTATTTTTACACTCTTATTTTTATATTTTTATTTATAACTATCATCTCCTTAATTTTTTTTTTTTAATTTTGTATATTCATTTTTAACAAAAAGGAGATGGGCCACGTCTCACATTGCCTCAGCAACGTAGGGCAAGCATTATCCAACTCAAAAGAGGTAAACCCACTTGAATGCCTACGTTTTCCATTGATTCTTTGTCTGGTCACATTCTTAATTGATGACCTGCGCAGTGTGTCATGATATCTAATCACGAGATAATTGGAATATATTAGGTTCCGTTTCAGATACATGTCATCATCTATGGCTGCCGAGAACAACTTTCTACTCATCATTATTCCTATCCCATTATGTATGAAATTCTATTCTTCAACTCTAGTATCTATGTTTTTGGTAGATAGCTAGGAATTTTGAGATGCCAAACGCATCAAAGCTAACTTGACTTTATCCATGTACACATACATATAAACGGCTGCAAAATGTTCTAATTAAAAAAAAACAATATTAAATTCCACCCTAAAAAAAAAAGGAGCAATGCTAAGTTCCACCAAAGAAAAAAGCAATGCTAAGTCATTAACTAAGTGTGATACTAAGGTACTTATTATTTCTTATGTTAAAGGTCTTGTAGTTTGTTTTCAATCGTTTAAATTAAATAATGTAATAATCATTATTTAATAAAAATTAATTATTTATTCAATCATTTATCAAAATCAAAGAGATGAAAGTACAAAAGAAATATAAAATATGTATTAAAATAACAAGAGAAAAATAAGAAAAAAGCAAAGGAACGTGCTTCAATTCATAACTATTTCTTGCAACTAGCAAACTATCCAATCGCTTAAGGTTTATAAAAACTGATTTTTGTATAAAAAAGTCAAAATTGTAGCATAATTAATTTAAAAATGGATATGATATATATCCAACTGATTTTAGGGGGAAAATTGCAGAAAGGAATCCAGCCAAATTATAGATACATGCGCTGCCTAATGATTCCTGCACTCAATTCTGCTGCTTATGAATCTCTATATTGATTTCAACCAAAAGAAAAGAAAAAGGAATATAATTATTTTAAAATCCATACATGGGGTGGGTGGGTTGGGGTGTGTCCAAGTCAACTAAAGCGGATTCACTCCAACGGAGCTCAAATGCTTATGGTTAAAAGTTGCGAATAAGAATCACATTACCACATACGCTAACGATTTCCTGAAAGATTTTGATTTTTAGATAAAGTGGTGCTGCACGCCAAATAGATCATTATGCAGAGTCACTGAGCCTTGCTTTTCAGATTAAGCTACAGATATTGTCAACAGAAAACACTTCTGCACACAGCTTATTACGCAAAAGTAGAAAGTGGTTTTCAGAGTAGGCGAATTTTTTAATTCTATAAGCTGTCCAAAGAGGTTCAAACAGTGGGAGATCCCTGACACAACATTGTTAGGTGCAAAAGCATTTTAAAAGACGTTAAGTTGCGTTTGGTTGAGTGAAAATGAAAAGAAGTAAAATATAGCTAGATATCTCTGTCTAAAGAAGTCGTCATATTTCATTTTTTTCACTCGTAAGCATATCCTTAATGAGAGCATGTTATCCATACAGATAATTACTCGGTGTCCTTGGTCACCTAACGAAGATTCTAAAGCTGCTAGAGCTTCCATGGCTCCTACCATTGAGAATAAGGATCTGTTCAAGTGTTTTTTGAACTGCCATGCCTTCCCTTTTTTTTTTTTGTTTTTTTGGTAGTGCAACGGGGCTAAAAGCCTAGACACATGACATCAAAAGGAACAGAAACAGCCCTACGGCTACCAGACCCCCACAAGTCTTTTGTTTTTGGATGAATTCAAGTTATTTCTTAAAAATCAGAGATTAATCTTTTTAATATGTAAAAAATATTAAAATAATTTTTTTTAATAAATTATTTTTTATATATAATATAAATCAATATATTTGAAAGACTCAATTATTTATTAATTATATTAAATTAATGACCCCAGAAGTCTTTATTGCGCAGTTTAACAACTTCAACAGGGAGGAAGCTATAAATCTTTACACCAGCACCTTCATCTTCTTTAGCATTGGCTCTACTTCTTTAGCACTGGCTAATTGTATTGAGTTAAGCTCTACTCAAAGGAATGATAACTCTATGCGTAGGCGATACTCAAGCTATTTTACTCTCTACATAAGCAAAATGGGTACTGCTAGCCCAGGAGATGATCCTCCAAGATATCAAGGCTTTGTATGAACATTTTCTCTGTGCTTTCTTTTTTTTTTTTTCTGGGTGATACAAGGGGGGTTCACAGTGCTAGGTTAGTGTATATACAAAGTTAGTGAAGCAGCCCATATGTCGTCTATCTAGGAATGTTTCTAGAGGGGAAGTATCATGGTCAATGTTTGACTTTAACATAATGCCCTTAACTTCTGAAGCAGGAAGCAGTCGTGCACTCTTTCATAGCTTTATCTTGCGGAAAAAGATATCTTAAATAAGGAAAAATTTACAATCCTCCCGTTGTACTCAGTACTCAGTACCTCTTCCAATTATTAATAACCATTTGTAATATCATTCCAGCTTAGTATTCTTACGTAGCAACGAATGTAACATCTATTCTAAGTTGCAGGTGAACATTCAGTCTGGCAACGGCTCTCCGGCAACCAGAGCACCGCAACACATGCTCCATCTCTGATTGTCTCTTCTTTTGCCCTTCTCTTCCTTTTTCCTCTCTCATTCCTCTCCTCAAATGCACTCTCTCCTGCACACATAACTCTTTCTTTCCCACGTTTTCTCTCTTTCTAACGAAAGTCTGCGTCGTTTCGAGTATTTTACAATGACGGAAAGTTTTTGGTTCTTTGGAGTTTGGATGTTTTCTTCTTCAAAGCATGATGCTTCGCTGCCATTCCTTAAAGGATTCCAGGACATCTACTGGGTCCAAGAGGTAGCGTATGAAGATCTCACTGGCATGGGCGCGAAGGAAACTAATGCCAGCGTTGTTGCAGGTGATGCAGATGTATCGATCTGAGTCAGTTTTCAAGCGGCTAGGAAGAGAAGGAAAAAAGGTGCAGGAGAGAGCGCATTTGAGGAGAGGGATGAGAGAGGATAAAGGGAGAGAAGGGTGAAAGAAGAGACAATCGGAGACGGAGCATGTGTTGCGGTTCTCTGGTTGCTGCAGAGTCGCTGCCAGACTGAAATGTTCACTGGCAATTAGAATAAATGTTGTATTGGTTGCCACGTAACAAATGGTTAATAATTGAAAGAGGTACTGAGTTGTTGGTACAGCAAGAGGACTACAAATTTTTCCGTAAACTTCGAAGGCTAAAGTTGTTGATTTATTGAATTTTATAATATATTTTTTATAAATTTAATAAATTTATAAATTTAAATTTTTTTAAATAAAAATTTTATAAAATTTTATTGTATGAATAGTAAAACCTTTATCTTTCATGGGTTTTTCTCTTATCCTCAGAAAAAAGGAATTTTGAATGTAAGAATTGTTGTTATAACCAATTTGCAGCAGTTGCAGGGTTCACAGATGCTACCTATACTTGTGAGTTTTCTTGCAATTGATGTTCTTGTGGATGTCTCTATCTAAGAGTGTTTGTGATAGCATTAAATACAAAATATAACAAGAACCGGAGCTTATATATCTGAAGAATTATTGATAAAATGAATTTAACAAGGTATAGAACTTGAAGAATGATATCAATTCTTCTCACTGTCTATAGAGAGAATTTTGCTAAAAATTTTTGCATGAGTGCTACTTCCCAGTTGCATGCTTGCATGGAATCTGTTGGTTTTGATTCTTTAGCTCATCTCCAGCCACCAGAAAATATGCCGTGTGCCTGAAAAACAATAAGAGAATGGTGAATGTTATTTTGGAGAATCATTTGCTACAAGGTGGTACTTATAGCACTAAATAAACCTGAAAAAGTTCATCATTTTGATCCTTGAGTCATCATCTATATCAGATGTACTGTCCAATGCTTGTTGCATGTGATGTAACCATCTCTCTGCAGCTTGGTGTGTTACAGGAAATGGTCGATGTCGAGCAATCAAAGCAGGATGTCCTGTAAGATATCAAGATGGGAAAGAAAAGGTTTACAGTTTATAATTGCCTGACATTGAAAAGAAGCCAGGTTTCCCCTTCCTATGATCAACTCTTTCCCGAACCTCCCCTGTCTTTTCTAATCTCTTCTGTATAACAATTGAGTACCTTTAGCAGGAACACACAAGACCAAGCAAGACAGTAATAGAAAGAAAGAACAGCAGATAAACATTAGTAATGGACCATAGTTATCTTACAAACGTTTTACTCAGGATCTTAGATGACAAGTTGTTAAATCTCGGTTAAAGTAGTTTTATTCTTAACAGGAGAGCTCTGGATACTATGCAGTTTAGGAAGCTGCCCACATTACCTTTCTCAGGGGGAAGAGAGGAGCTATAAAAGGAAGTTTATGGCCATTCAGAATCTTTCTCAAGAGAGCCTCTATAGGGTGGAAGTGGCCATAACTACAATAGTTTTTCGTTTTTTACACTGTCATAGAAACAAGATCAACCTTATAATCTCTTGTATCAGTACCCTGGATTCCGTCAATCCCAAGTCTAGCCTTCTATTTGAGAAAATGGTTATCTTTTTCCGAGACTATTTGCTTAGAAAAATCAGTTGGGGTTCTTGGGAAGACCGTGTGGACAGAAATTAGCATCATATTAGGAAAGACTGGGAGTGGCAAAGCTAATTGGTGTTATCAGAGAGGAGGACCTCACGTTAAGCCCGATCAAGAAGCTAAAAACCACTTGAAATTGTACTATGAATCATTCACTTGTTCTCATTTATCATATTATGGAGTTCATTCAAGCAACAAATTTCTCGAATATTCACACATATGCATCAAAGAATCAACGCTATGAGAGAGTATGGTGAAATGAGCAGAACCATACAGATTTCCAGACAAAGACAATCTAAATCTCTTGCATCTGTACCCTGGATTCCTATTTTGCAGAGGTCAATCCCAAGTCCAGCCTTCCATTTGAGAAAATGATTATCTTCTTTCAATACTATTTGCTTAGAAAGTCAGTTGGGGTCCTTGGGAATATCATAGGGAAAGAAATTAGCATCACATTAGGAAAGAGTGGGAGTGTCAAAGCCCTTATTTAACTGGTGTTATCAGAGAGGAGGACCTCACGGTAAGCCCAACCAAGAAGCTAAACACACCACTTAAAATTGTATTCTGAATTATTCTCTTGTTCTCATTTATCATATTATGGAGTTCATTCAAGCAACATATTTCTCGAATATTTAGATATATGCTTTAAAGAATCAAAGCTATGAGAGAAAGTATGGCGAAATTAGCAGATTCGTAAAGATTTCCAGACAAAGACAAGCTCCCATGCAGGCCATCAATTAAAAAACTAATCTTTGAGCAGAATCATACAGATTTCTAGACAAATACCCTTCACCATCTCGATAGTTCAGGCTCATTAAACATTCTTATTATCATAAGCTAACCCCTCACTGTATTTTAATCAAGCCATTGGAAGCTCTTACAAATAGTAAGCAATCAATTCAACAGAAGACTTGGGTAAGGAAGCTCACCTCTTCTCTGAGAATACAAAGGGGGACCTCCCATTCTTTGCACGAAGAACTCGTATTGGTTTTGAATCGCGTCCTCTTTCTTCGAATTCGCAAATATTGAACGAAACCATTCTTCCTCATCATCATACACCCTGGTGGTTTCAAAGTCAAAACCCCATAAGTTATATTACACAAAATAAGAAATCAAATAGAAAATTAGTACATTTAAATACGGGGTATCAAAGAAGAAATCAAAATTTTCATGATATAACTATTGAGAAAGCAGAGAAAAAAGATTATATGAATTGAACAAGGAAAAAAAAAAAAAGAATTGCAATGTGTTACCTGCTGTAGAAATTGGTGGAAAGGTTAATGAAGGTTTGGAGGCCGAGCTTCTGAAACAGATTGGTGTCGTCAATGGCGAAAGCATCAGCTGTCTGAACTCCGCTCCATTCAGACGCCTTCTGTTGCAGAGTCTGCATCGTCTCTCTCTGCTCTCTCTAGGACGACGCTTACGTTTAGGGCAAAGCGGCGAATGGTGGCTGCACTCCGATATATAGGAGTTCGTGGAGATCGCGTGGATTGAACGCTTGTTCGTGTGGGACGTTGACGTTGTGGTGGAAACTAGAAAATGAGAGAGTATCTCTAGACTCTAGGCAACTCGGAAAAGTTGATTCTCTGAGAAAACAGTGGGCGCTGTTTGCTTCAATACTTTCCCCTGTTTTGGGTTATAGACGACGGATTTTCACCTTAACGTAGAGTGTATTTTAAAAGTTAAAATATAAATAAATAATTATTAATTAATAATAAATTATTATTATTAAATATAAATAATTTATAATTTATAAATTTTAAATGATTATAATGATTAAGTTATTAATTAATAATTATTTATTTATATTTTATTTTCAAAAATATACTATATACTTTTAAAAGATGTCAATTTTATAGATAACAATATTTTCCTTGCAATTTTAATGTAAGATAGGACTATCAAAAGGGTCTCGACCTTTGTGGGGGGGGGGGTAATATATTTTTTATTTACCAAAAATACGATTGGTTTTATTTTTTTTATTAATTTGCAAGTTATAATAGAGTTAAATGAAAAGAAAGGCCAATATTTTTATGTATAAAAAATATATCAAATCATAAATTAAATATATATCTCTTTAATATGTAAAAAAATATATCCTCAATATTTTCGTCAATTATTTTATAAATTATTAAATTTTTTAAAATTATAATTTAATTTAATAAAATTTATTAATTTAATAATTTAAATTTTTTAAATAATTAATTAATAAAATTAATTTGTCAAAATAGAAAAATTGTGTCCATTTGTATATCCAACAAGACAAGAAATTATAGTCTGATTTACCTAAAATTAAATTTATTAAATTTTATAATTTATATTACAAGATTCGCTCCACCCAACACCTTCTTATTTAGTTTCTTACATTTATATGGAAGATTCTTCATACAAGAAACTATATAATATTTTTCATAAATATCATAAATATGATTGATTGATATGTTGATATATTAATAAATTATTTTTATATTACTATATCAATATGATTTTATAAACAACAGTTATGATAAAATTTATATAAATAACAATTATATCTAATTAAATTTGCACATTAATCATGACCCGTAATATATGATATTATTAAATAATCTATAGAATGAGGCACAATGCAGTTAGAATTGTTGATCACGCAATCATTTTTATAAGGATTTCTCTCGGAAAATATCATTTATGAAAACTATTTTTTAATCAATTATACATATTTTTCTCAAGATATTTACATATAACACTTTATTTTATCTATATTTAAAATTACACTTCACTCTAATAACTTAGTTTAATTAATGGAATATATATAGATATTAAGGAAATTTTTATAAAAAAATTTATGAAGTATAATGTTTGATTATATATTTATTTAAAAATTATGCTTTGATATACTTAATTGCTTTAAATAATTAAAATATTAATATGATGTTAAATTTTAATTCAAGAATTACATTTTCTGTGAGTTTAAAAAGTTATGTAATTGTGAAAATATTTAATATGTCTTTTGTTATATTTAAATTTATAGCTTTATTTTTGTAATTAAATTTTGCTTAAAAAATAAACTTTTTTGAATATTTTATTAAATAATTAATAATCACAATTTAATATATATTTGTATAAATTCGGAGACTATGTTAACCTATTAAAATTTTATTATATTATAATAACAAATATTAAAATCAAATATTTTTTTCTTTCACTAAATTATAGCAAGATTTTTTATCATTTAACACAAAAGTTGATAATTTTTTCTTTTAAATTCAGTTGTTAAAATAAAATTTTAATTTAAAATAAAACAAACCGTACATTCAAAAGTTTCATATTCACATTTTTTGGCTAACTTATTTTAAGACATCGTTTTATATACATAAAATTTTTTTTCCTAATAATCATACATATTTTTAAATCTCAACCTTACGATAAATTAGTTTTGGGTTCAACACCCAAAAAGAAATGTAATTTTGAATCAAAATCTAACACTGTTATTATTTAGTTGAAAAAAGTGATTAATATAGGCAAAATATAATTTTTAAATAAAAATACAATAAATTAATTATATTCAATATAACTTATATGACTATTTTGTGAGTACCTATATAAATTTTATCAATTAAACTAGGTTAGCAGGGTCAAATATATTTTTAAACAAAAAATAGTGAAATTTTATATTCAAATATTTTAAGATTTGAGTGTAAAATAATTTTTTCATATTTTGGTTATCATTATTATTATCAAATTATTTAGTATTTTTTTATTTCGAGGTGTGCTTAACTCTTCTAAAATTACTTTTGAAAAACGTTAACCCGCATTATTTATGCTCAAAAGTAATTGTGAAGTATATGTGAGAGAATGAGTATTTTTTTTTTTTAAAAAAAATGAGCTATAGAGAATAATGACACTCAAAAGGAGTATTAGTACTATAGTTTAGAAAATATATTATTAATTGAGATTTAATAATTATAAAATAAGTGAGGGTTTTTTATTTTTTTAAAATAATTTAATTTTTTTAATTTTTAAATAAAATAATTTAATTTTTTATAATTATAATTATAATAATTTAATATTTTTATAAATATAATTAAATAATTTAATATTTTATAAATATAATTAAAATAATTTAATCTCTCACTTTTTTTATTATGATATAATTAATTGATAGAAATTTAAATTTTATTTTTATTTTAAAAATTTTTACATTCTTTATTTTTTAAAATTATTTTTTTATCAAAATTTAAATTCAAATTTTATAAATCTCAACAATTTTTTAATTAAAAAATTAAATAATAATTATATCATATTATAATAAAAAAATTAAAATTTAATTATCATTAATAAATTATATTATATTAAAAATATATAATAAATAAATAAAAAATTAATAAATAAATAAAAATTATTTTAATTATAATTATAAAAAAATTATATTATTCAACTTAAAAATAAAAAATCAAATTACCTTTTTAAAAAACAAAAATTAAAAGCATCCTTACTTTAATTTTTAAATAAAATGAAAAATTGGTATATTTTACGTTCTTTTAAGTATCGCAGCATATTAACGTCGCCGTTTATTGAATCCAAATACAGGGCGACCCGCGCAGTCAAGAAGCGACATAATTCCCGGGATGTTCCTGCAGTCTTATATAAAAGGAACCCTAACCTTCTCATTGGTACTGTTATCTTCTGTATATAATCTGTCTTCGTCCTGTCCTATAGGATCATCTACGGTGCCTCGAGCTAATTGAGGTTTGAGGAGCTTTCTAAGCTCGCACATATCTTGAAGTTCAAATCGAAGAGCATGAATGATGCCCTAACTTGCTTTCGTTGGATGTTTCTGTCAGAATTTTTTTCCATCGCAGATATTTGTGGAGGAACGCCAGATATTCCTTGGAGGACAGGGTTTCAATTTATCCATGGTAGCTGTGGAAATCAAAAGGATGGAAAGGGAACGAACCCGAAAACGGCCTCGTCTCACGTGGGACGTGGTCCCATCATCGGAGCCAGAGGTTACTCCTCGCTTGCATTGCTTAGATTTCTCAATTGGGTTTAGGGTTTTCTGGAAAAGACGGGAATCGCCAATAACATGATATCTTTGGTTTCCTTTTTTTTTTTTTTTCATCGGGGCTGGGAAGTTCGACAATAAGTTGAATTTATTTATAAACTGACAGATTTTCGGGATGGGTTTTTGTTGCTTTATTCCTCGCAGGCGCAAAGGGCTCTGGTGGTCGGTGATGAAGGAGAAATTAAAAGGCACGCGTCGCCTCCGAAAAGGGACGATGATCGTGAAGGGCATTACGTGTTTAATCTCGGCGAAAATCTCACTCCTAGATGTGAGTTCACTGCAATTTGTTTACTTCAGTTTCTACTTGTATAATTTGATTGATTGTTTTGGAAAGGTAGACAGTATGAATTCTACTGATGTTCCCGCCTGCCAATTCTTTTCTTTTCTCTTTTTGGCTAGGTTGTTTATTAGGGTTGTATGAATTCCATCAAACAATTCTCTGCCAGTTCCGAGTTTTATGCATGCTTTTCATGACTATATTTTTATTGAAGGGATTAGGTTTTCGGCCTTACTATAAGTTTTTTTTTTTTTTGGTGTTCCGCTGAGTATTTAAGTCTGATGAAGGTTTTCTGTTTTTAAAATGCTCCTTTTGCTATTAATTAATTCGTTCCTTACTTTTTGGATTGCCAGTCATATTTTTTGAGTTATGTTGTTTAGTTTCTCTTAGTTCTTAAATTTCAGCATCTGGTCACATTAGAGGCTTACTCCTGTTAGAATAATGTCGGCCTTTTTTGGTCATTTGCTTTTCTGTTGTATTCTATGGAGCTATGTTCGATGCTGGTATTTTGTCTATGTATTGTTTGTGGTCTTTTACAAGTGTGATTTCATGATTTTTATATGACAAAAATCTTTCCTTTTGTCTACATTATATAACAGATAAAATCCTCAGAAAGATGGGTGAAGGTTAGCCGTCAAGTGCCTTCTGAATTCAAAATTTAAATCTTGTGACTGTGCTTGTGTCATTAGCATATTGCTAGTGCTGTAGGCACATTTGGTCGAGTTTTGGAATGTTGGGACCGTCAAACCCGAGAATGTGTGGCTATCAAAATAGTGAGAAGCTTACGGAAGTACCGTGATGCAGCAATGATTGAGGTTGATGTTCTTCAACATCTAGCTAAGAATGATAGAGGCAGCTCTCAGTAAGGATATTCTCGAAGACAATGGCTGCTAGAATCTGGTTATGCATCTTTGGTGTGACTGGTTTTTATTCTATTATGCTTCCTCTTTGCAGCTGTGTCAAGATTCGGAACTGGTTTGATTACCGGAATCACATATGCATAGTAAGTGTGCTAATTATGTTTATTTCAACTATTTGTTTTTCTCATTGTCATGTCTACTCTGTCTGTTTGGAAAATAGTGAGTTATGCAGTGCCATTTACTACGGATGGATTAGTTTTTGCATTGTCATGAAAATGGATGGGATAATTGGACTATTGGGTAATTTGACTTCTCTTTACACTTTTTGTCGCTGCATGGTGACTTGTGGACTGCTCCTGATATTATTGTGTTGTATGTGCATGTTTTGTTCTGCGTCTTTCTGTTCAGGAAAGTTAGATCATTAGCCCTCAATTATATTGCTAAGTTTAGAGTTGTTGAGTTCAGCTGTAGTGGATTGTATTTATATTTGTCCATGTGGCCTTTATTCATAGACTTGGGAACTAAGCAGAAACCTTCATTTCAATGCATTTGAATGGTGTTATCAGGTATTTGAGAAGCTTGGACCAAGTTTATTTGATTTTCTAAAGAGAAATAAATACTGCCCATTCCCAGTGGATCTTGTTCGGGAATTTGGACGACAGCTTTTGGAATCTGTAGCATGTCTGTGGATTATTCTTGGCCTTCAGTTGATCTCTCATGATTTATTCTTAGTTCTCTTGCTAACTAATCAACCAGATCTTTTCCTTGGCCTTTGTTGTCCAGGGACACAGTGCATCTTGGTTGTGTGTTTCCTTACTTGTTTCTCCTGTTTTTATCATATCCAGATATGCATGACCTACACCTAATCCACACTGACTTGAAGCCAGAAAATATACTTCTTGTTTCTTCTGATTATGTAAAGCTTCCTAGCTGTAAGGTATTTAGCAATTTATGACGCAGAAGTATTGACATTTTGGAATTGGGTATAGACTCAATTATAATATATTTAAGAAAAATGCTTGAAATGGTACAGAGGGTTCCCTCAGATGATACGCAATTCAGGTGCTTGCCCAAGTCTAGTGCTATTAAGCTGATTGATTTTGGTAGTACTGCATTTGATAATCAGAACCATAGCTCCATTGTTTGCACGAGGCATTACCGAGCCCCTGAAATTATCCTAGGTAATTAAATGTGGTTTTGACTGGTGAGAATTTGTTACTTTTCTTTCTGGTTTTCTGTTGCCCTTTCAGGTCTAACATTATAAATATTTTGGTGCTTTGGGTGAGGCAATTTTGGCTGATAATAAGGGGATAGTTTTAACCTGTTGAAAATGTTATTAATAGCTTATAGTCACAATGACTCTGCACATCGCATAGGACTTAATAGTTAGTAGTGCTACTTCTCACTTGTAATTATCCTGAATGTCTGCTATGTTTTCTTCATTGGTCTTTCTGAGTCTTTGTATTGTAAGGGTCATCTTTTGGCTATTCTTCTGATTTTATTTTTTCCCCATCACATTTACCTAGACTAAGATTTATACCCTTTAACTTATGCTCTTTGTTTCACTGGTTTCCCCTTTGTTTTTCCACTTCTCTATTATCGATTCCTGACTAACTTTAAGGAAGTCGATCATTATGGCTGTTTCTCCTTTTAAAATTAATAAAACGCAAAGAAGTAAAAAGTGCCACTCCTGTGATATCATGTTATAAGCATTTCAAGTCATAGATTCTAGCAAGTCATGCTTTATAAGCATCTACAAGACTTTTTTGGTTTACTTCCATAGATTCTAGCAAGTTATGTTATATAAAGCATCTACAACACTACTTCACTAGAATTTATTGAATTGTTCATCTATTTGTCTTGGATCCACATCGGTGAGAATCCACTCAAATGGATTCAGTCGGAATGGTGCTGTCTGTGTTATTTCCTTAGCTGCATTCATGTTAAAGACTGTTGGGTTTAGCGTCTAACATGTACTTTTGCTTATTATTGTATTCTCGCTTACATCTGACATGATAATTGCAGGTTTAGGGTGGTCATACCCATGTGATTTGTGGAGTGTTGGATGCATTCTCATCGAACTTTGCTCGGTTGGTCTTGTATCTATCAAGCTATATTAGACTTGGTTTGTATCCGCAACGTCTGGTCTAAGTGATTTTAATGTGAATCTTTTGTCAGGGTGAAGCATTGTTTCAGACTCATGAAAACTTGGAGCACTTGGCAATGATGGAGAGAGTGTTGGGACCTCTGCCTGAGCATTTGGTTCAAAGGTCTAAGTAAGTGGTGGTTTCAGAGAGTCGACTCTTGTTTTTTTATTTAACTTCTCTTTTTTGTGGTACATGGACCACGTTTGCAGAGGTTTGAACGTAAGACCTACAAACTCCATAAACTTTTTACAATGAGGCCACACAGAGTGGCTTGTCTGTAACCGTTGGAAGAAATTTTGCATACTAATTGTGATCTGCAGTACATCTAGAGCCTACTTTATTCCAAATTATGAATTCATACTATGAAGTGGCCAATATTTGATTAGTTTGGAAATTAGAGTTTATGCAAATTATGTGTTAACTTATTCATTTCCATCCTCTGCTTGGAAATATGCAGTCGAGGTGCAGTTAAGTATTTTAGGCACGGATCACGATTAAATTGGCCTGAAGGAGCTGTTTCAAGGGAGAGTATTAGAGCAGTGAAGAAGCTTGATCGTCTTAAGGTTTGTTCTGTATTTTCTACACCTGTCAGTAAATTCCTGGACCGTTTTGAGTCTAAAATTAGTTAGTGCCTGAGTTGGACTCCTGCTCTAGTGTTTTTTAAAATTGACTTGGTATTATCGATTATTATGCTTTATGCAGGATCTTGTATCACGACATGTGGAGTCCGCAAAATCCTCTTTTACTGACCTGTTACATGGTTTACTGACGTATGATCCGGATGAACGTCTAACTGCTCGTCAAGCCCTTGATCACCCCTTCTTTAGGAATCCAACTTAAGCGAAGCTGAATGACTTGAGTTTTAGAATGCCGACCTTCTGTTTGACGATAGTTAGCTGCACAAGTCACAACTGAGTTTGAAATGTACTATTACCTATTGTGGCTAATGAAATGTTGCTTTGTATTTATTTAGTCTCTTGGAAAATAATTAGATTTTGTTCATTCTTTGTTCTTAGTTCAATTTTTAACACTTGGATTATATGAGTGCGCATGAGGATTCCTCAAAGCTTGTATTATACCATGCTTCATGGTCAAATGGTGAGAAAAGAATCAGTAGTCAGCACAAGACTATTTTAATAGGATAAAGTGAAACTAACATAATAATACAATCGGACGTTATTTAATTCAGTTCTTATATAAGCGTAAACTAAGATGGTACATCCTATACCAAAAAAAAAAAAAAAACTAGTATGGTACAGTTTGGGAGAAAATGGTTTTGAGAGCTCAATATGGGAGGATAATATTTTTCCGGATAGTACCCTTTGATTTTAAAGAAGATGTGCTATACTTTTCATTCGATGATACCAATCAAGCCACGGTGTTAAAAGTTACAATTTGGCATCAACAATCTCCACAAACACAAGTCGTTTGCAAATCTCTGAAACCTATTTGCATCTCTAACTACATATGTAACCTTCAAAACGTTTGACTAACCCTTGAGGAATGTGTGACAATCTCCATTTTGGAAGTCCCCTCCCCATCTCCACATATACATGCATTCTACTAAGCACAAAGTAATGTCTACCAAATACCCTCATTTGGCTCCAGTGGCATGTTCTCACTAAGATCCTTTGCTTCCTTCTAGCATCCAGCACATCCAAGGAGATTAACAATGCATGCGTTGTGCTCTACTTGTGGTTAGCTCAGCTGCTTACCACAGAAACTAGAGAAGTATTCTTGACCTTGTTCATTGAGTCCAGAATGGCTGCAAGCTGAGAGCACAGCCAAGTAAATCACACTGTCAGGATCAGTTCTATCCATTAATATTTTGTTGAAACGATTAACGGCCTTTTTTTCCATTACCGTGTTTTCCATGGCCAGTGATCATAACTGTCCAGGATACCGAATTTCTTGTTTGCCTATTGTTAGAGAATCAAGCCGCATCACTAATCCTACTGCATTTCGAGTACATTTCAATCATAGAATTTTCCACAACTGTCATCCATTCGAAACCAGATTTATTACAAACAGCATGAATCTATATTTCATTTTAGCAATGCCCAGGATCCCCGATGCTTTAAAATTGGGAAACAGGGTGAACTCGTTCGGCTTTATATCAGTGACCCATTTTAGTGAATAAGGATAACGATGCTTTGGCATCACCATTTTGTAAATGGCAGCACATCAGTGCTGTTCACTAGACCACATTTCTCTCAGGCATTCTATCAAATGCGGAACAAGCCAATTCCATTGTGCCCCATTTCGCATCCATGTCGATGAGATCATTGCTTAATATGAAATCATGCCCAAATCTTGTTTTCTCCACTATCCCTTCTACTTGCTTTCCCTCGTTGACCAAATGATTCTTCGAACACTTATTCACAAGCTTGGTAAATAGCTGCTGCTCATTCATCAATGGTGAAAAATCGCAACTTCATTCAATGAGAAACTTAACACGAGCTTTATTCGCAAAAACATAAATGAGAATGGCAACTGGGCAACTTGCTGTTAGAAAATTGGAAAATCAATTCGTACCCAGCTTGAGAAACTGCGTAAATATTGTGGAACTAAAGAAAATCCACACCCTCATTGTTAAGCTGTCCTTATCACAGAGCAATTTTGTGGTGACAAAAATGGTGGATGTATGCAACAACTGTGGCGACATAGTTTACGCGACCTTGCTCTTCGAGCAACTAGTGGAGCCAAATGCGTTTTCCTACAACGCAATTATCAGAACTTACTCACATAATCACCGATATCGCCTAGCAATAACTCTGTTCAAGCAAATGCTGAGAAATCAGAAACCAGCTCAAAGTCCAACTTTGCCGGACAAATTCACATACCCATTTGTGATAAAGTCGTGTGCAGGGCTTTCATGCCATCGACTTGGCCAGCAAGTTCACGCCCAATTCTGTAAATCCGGACCCAGGTCCCATTCTGTAACAGAGAACGCACTTATAGATATGTATATGAAATGTGAAGACTTGCGAAATGCACATAAAGTGTTCGAGCAAATGACTGAAAGAGACGCCGTATCATGGAATAGTCTAATGTACGGGCACGCTAGGACGGGCCAGATGAAAAGTGCAAGAGCTCTGTTTGACGAAATGCCTTGCAGAACAATCGTCTCTTGGACAACAATGATAACTGGGTATGCTAAAATTGGCTGCTATGCTGATGCATTGGACATTTTCCGCAAAATGCAAATAGATGGTATTGAACCTGATGAGATTAGTATTATATCTGTTTTACCGGCATGTGCACAGCTGGGAGCTCTTGAGGTTGGGAAATGGATTCACGTGTACTCGGAAAGAAATGGGATTTTGAAGAAAGCTAGCATTTGTAATGCACTTATTGAAATGTACGCAAAGTGCGGCTGTATCGATGAAGCGCGGAACTTATTTGATCAATCAATTAATAGGGATGTGATTTCTTGGAGTACCATGATTGGAGGACTAGCTAATCATGGAAGAGCTCGTGAAGCAATTAAACTTTTTCATGATATGCATAAAGCACAAGTAATTCCGAATAAAATTACATTTCTTGGTATTCTATCAGCCTGCACACATGCAGGCTTATGGGTTGAGGGGCTAAGATATTTTGATTCTATGAGAAAAGATTATCAGATAGAGCCAGAAATGGAGCACTATGGTTGCTTAGTTGATCTTCTAGCTCGCTCTGGATGCCTTGATCGGGCTCTTGACACTGTAATGAAGATGCCAATAAAGCCTGATGCAAGGATATGGAACTCCTTGTTGAGTTCTTGTAGGATTCATCACAATCTTGAGATTGCTATTATTGCAATGGAACACCTTGCAGAGCTAGAGCCAGGTGAATCTGGAAACTATATATTGCTTGCTAACATATATGCAGAACTTGGCAAGTGGGAAGGCGTTTCTAGCATCAGGAAACTCATCAGAAGCCAAAGGATCAAGAAAACCCCAGGCTGCAGCTTGATTGAAGTTAACAATGTGGTTCAAGAATTTGCATCAGGAGACGATACGAAACCCTTTTCACAAGACATATTTTGGATCCTTGAAGTGTTAGCCTTGCACTCAAATAAAGCCAACTATGGGATGGAATATGTACAGTAGGATACTAGTGAAGCCTACTTTTTACTTGGATTGAGTTTGCATAACCAAAACTAACTCCTCTAGCCACAGACTACAAGATTTGAAAAGACTTTCATTTTTTAATAGTGATAATAATGATAATAATACTATAAAACAGGTGAAACTAACCTAAACCTTGGGCCTTATTACTAGCAGGAAAGTTTCTCCCACCCAATTGTAAAAGGAATGAATGAATGCTCGCAAGTCGATCAGCTCCTTTAAAATTGAGTTTTATTGTTGGGGTATAATAAATTTAATAATTTTAAATTTTTAAATAAATATTTAATAAAATTTTATTTATAAAAATAGCATGATTGTATCACTAATTACAATTTCTGTAAATAAACTTGTATCAGCATGCATATGTTACGAAATTTAAGGACACAATTATTGAGCTAAACTAATCTATGATTTCCTAATCACTTGTTCTGGTCACAAATTCCCATGATGAAAATATTTGGATGTAACAAGTGAGCTTCAGGGAAATGATGCTGAGATTGAAATAGAAATCAGAGGCGCCAGCGCTGCTGAAGTACTTTTAAAAAAAAAGTGAGCTTTAAATATTACTTCCAAGATGGGGCCAACATTTATACTTTGAATTGCTTTTCTTTTTAACCATGCGTTTACTTTCTGAGCAAAGGGAATCTTTGACATCGAAGACTCCATAAACTTTCTCGTCATAGTAACTTTTTTTTCTACACTTTTAATTTTATAATAGTAAGATCTTAAAAAATGTTTTTGTGGATAAATTTTTCAAATGACAATACTTTAAACTGATTAAAATTCCCATGCACGTACTTAAAAATTTTTTGAATTGAATCATTACAGTTGCAAAAAGTCATTTAGGCCATGAAAACTGTCAACGCAATTAGGAAACTTAAGTTAATTACTTAAACTCTTAACGTGATATCACTTTATTGCTTAACATCACTCCTGTTATTAGCTACTATCACTCCAATAAACATAGATCACGATAAATTTATTTCTTGTTAGCTTGAGACGTGTAAGAAAACAAATAATTAAAAATCTTCGATAATTATACTTCTCTACAATGTTCTCATCAATATCCTCGTTAGGGATTTTGTGTAAGTTACAATTACATGAGACAAAACACAATTAAGCAGATCTCTCGCCAAAATAATACAATGCAAAGTCGACAGAGTCGAGCTCAGATATTATGATAGAAAACCAGAGTGTTGTCATATGGATGCCCTGAAATGAAAAACCAAGCCTTAAGGAAAGATGCTGTCTTGTACGTGGATTCTAGCCAAATAAAATACATGTATACTATACTCCAAATTGCATAGTGGTTAATGAACTTAATGTAACCACTCTTGATGTCTCTAATCTTCTATAAGAATCTGTCCTCTACAGGGAACATTATCAAGACGAGTTCATTGCTGTCAGACAGAAGTTACAAGATAAAGGGTAAACGGGAGAAGAGTAATGTAAGATACTAATCAAAGAATTACTCCTTAAATCTGCACTAGGGTGAAGCCGCATATGACAATGATTGCATATATAGCGCAATCCATGAACATAGCATCCATCACTTTCTGCATCAACAGGCCTGCTTCCAATGCCCTACCAAGATGTTCAGCCCAGTGATCTCCATCCGGAGAAGTTTTATTTTGTCTCCCCACAGCCCTTGCAGAACCTCTTAGTTTGCCAGTAGGAAGTTGTGCAACCACGACTGTTACACTTGTCACCAAAACCAAGTAGAGTGGCCTAAAGCTTATTATACGCTTCATGAATTCTATACTTAATAAAGGAAATCCTAGGTAAGATAAAATTACTAAGAGAGCTACAGCTACAGAACAACAAAGGCGGGTACTCTCCGATGAAGTGATGGCAGAACTTATTTCACTAGGGGTAAAGAATTTAGGTTCCTGAATTTGAAGTTGTGACCGTTCTCCATTTGCAGATGTATAAAGAAATAAATCTTGAGGAGTTTCTACTTGTTCATCTTCAGCATTAAGGGATTCTGAGATTTCATGAATATCTTCACATTGATGCAAATGAGGTGTTGGGCTGCTGGTATCAAAAGCATTAGATTGGTAGGGATCAGAAGTGGCATCATATTCTAGCAAAACCGAATCTGACCCTTTCACCTCACCATGAAGAGAAACTGCACACAAACAGAATTGGTCAGTAAAGTGCTGCTTAGAGAAATTGATCTTAAAGCTTTTTCTACTTTTCTAATTTAAATGTCAAAAACAGGTGAAAAAATTGACAGTTAAGATGGCGCTTTTTCTGGGTCATGCCCCTCACCATCCGAAGTTCAGGTATAATGATATCCTTTCCAAGTAGTCACCAGGTACAATGAGATTATAAACCAAAGAACCTAACAGAACAAATGTATACTTCTAAGTGCCTATCTTTGACTGCTTTTTATGAAGTAGCACAGGGAGCTAGTGCTTTCTATATAAGAACTGCTCATGGATCTCATCAGAAATGTTTAATGCTTGGGGCAGCAAAGCTTACACTTGTTCACTAATTATGACAGTTCGCCAGGGCCTCTTTTCCCGTTTTCATCCATCTAACATCTCATTTCTTTACCAATCAAAGTTTCAATATAGCTTTTCCTCTCCCTCCCCAAAAATTATAGCTAATAAGTTGCCACCCAAGTTTGTTCCACTCATTGTTTAGCTTTGCAGTAAAGAGTTCCTTTCTCTCCATAAGAGTTGCTACTTTTTATGAATTAAAAATTCATAGCATTATCAAGGAACTTTGTGCGCTTGCAGATAGTTAAGGTCGCATTTGCTTACAGAATATTCGTGTTCTTAGGTAATATAACCCAGAAAGTCTATAACCTGGTTCTGTGTCCTGAAGCCAGGAGCTAGTCTGGATAAGATCCCGCCCTTCTGTCTTAAGATTCAAAATCTGACCGCTTCTCCATGGGGTTAACCTATGATTCCATTAAAATGGCAATCTGGCAGAGGTGTTGTTTAGGTGAATGTACAACTTCAGGGGGTGAGTGAGGAAGGTCTTTAAATGGAACAACCTCAAATTTCATCATAAAGGAGTTGGTGCTCTATTACTTGAGCCAAGCTTTTGTAGGCATTGCAGCAGACACTATTGAGCCATATAATTGCATTCACACTTTGCATGCAATCGTTGAAAGAAAAGCAACAACACAAGACTAACTTTCAAATAGAAACCAGCCATGTCAAAATCGAGCAAAAGTTCAGTTTTTTTTTTTTTTTTTTGGTGAAAAAAATGAGTTAGCAAGGAAGTTTTGCGCCCATACTAAACCTGGCCGGTACTAGCTCACATTAGAAAAGCATACTCCGTCTGTAGCCTGTAGGCTCAGTTAGCACACCGGGACTTTTACCCTTTAACCAGGAAATCTATGCGTATGTTTAACCCTATTAAACGCCTATGAAGATTCGAACTCAAGCACTGATGGCGAGGTGTCCCAATGCTCCACCACTAGGTCAAAAGTTCAGTTTACCCTGTTATGCAAGTAGAATAAGCAGCATCTCTTCAAATCAAGTTTTGTGAAATTCCAACCAACTTATGAAGTACACAATTCTATCATCCTGCCATGATGTACCTTGCCAATTACCACAGAGACAATTGGACCCATCCAAAAAGAAAAATATCAAAATCAAAGCCCAGACCAACTATTATTCCAATTTGACACGAGCATACCACACAGTTTGTCCATAATGGAGCAAGTAAAGAACAAAACACGTCCAAAAGTTCTCTAGATGTCAACGGTACTTAGTAGTTGGTAACACATCTACCCCTCAATAAACTTTTCAAGTTGTACATTTATAGTATGTTTCGAGTAACTATAAAAATAAAACTTGGATCTTACAGAACTTGTAATTAAACTCGCAAAACAAGTTCTAACCTTGCTTAACCATGAAAAACGAAAGGAGAAAAGAAATAACTTTTCTCATCCAAGAAAGTGCTTTCCCTGAAAGGAAAGATAAAATAAGAAGAAAACGTACAGGTGGTGTTTGGATTGGAGACATGGGTGCGAGGAGCATGACCGTTCGAAATGAACGGCTGGGATGATGAAGCCGCAGCAGCAGCATCGAGGGGCTGCGATTGTGACGGAGGCAATAAATCAGAAGAAGGTGAAAGAGTTTGCATCCGACCCGTAATCATGGCCAACCGGTCGGATCCCCGTTCCATGATTTTTCTCCTCCGTGCTTCCCTGCCATTCGCTGCCATGATTTTTTCTACTTTGGAGTCTCGACGGAGCGCTGCCCTTTCTTTTTATTCCCTCGCAGCAAAGCTAAGAGATACTGGGCCCAACTGAAGCATGGCCTCGGATATAATTTCTCAAATTGTTGTCTCTTTAAAATCATCTCTGCAGACTAAATACAATCTGCAAGGGATCCCAAATTGGTACCCTGGAGTTAGTCCCCACATCAATTGTGAGGGGTCCAGATGCCTTCAAGCTCCTATTCAGGGCCTCTAGTATGAAATGTATGTAACAGTTGGTGTATGTTTCGCTGGGTCCAAAAACATATACCCATCATAATTGGGCCGGGCTTTATGATTGTGGACCCTTGAACGAATGGGCGCTTTCCTCTTAAAGTACTATTTTATTTTGGTACAAACCTAACTAATTTTGACAGTTAAAATTTGTCTGCACTCATATATTTTCATTAAATCCTCTTTTTTTTTTTTTTTTAAATATCAATCCTGAACTACTATTTAGTTATATGAACTTAATAACATTTTTATAAGAGCAAAGATATGTAATAATGGATAAGAATTTCAAAAAACTGATGAAATTATTATGTGTAATGGTATAGGAGAAGACAACTCCTAAATATCTCAATAATTAATTTAAACTTATGGGAGCTCGGACTAATGATTTAGTTTCAAATGAACGAAAAATCAATTATTGTTGTGGAATTTGGAGTGTAAATAATGGATTTTATTTTTAAATTGCAAGTTGTACTTTAGACATCACAAAGTATAAGTAGGTTGATACAAAATTTAGAAAATAAATTATTTTAAATTTATATTATGTTATTAACTTATTTATATTTTATAATAATTTATCTATAAATTTTTCATAAATATTAATCTATCGTACAATTTACCTATAAAATATACCTTAAACTTTAAAGAGGATAAACATGGCTACAAAATATTTTTAGTTTAGAATGATTTGTTGGATGACCTAGTACTTTTTATATTGAGAATATTCATAAGTTTGTCCAACTATAATATTTCTTCTTCTTTCTTTTTACTCACATGAATAGTTCATTTTTCTGGCAATTTTCATTTTTGCTCATAGTGTTATTTTTTGAGCAAAACTTTTATGGTAAAGGAAAGTTATTTCATTTCAAAATTAAATATGTTCGTAAGTTTTAATAAGAGTTTATCATAATACATACATATTACCTGCACAAAAGAATTATTGATAGAAAGATTCAAATTTAAATTTTATAATCAAAATACTTCTAATCCAAACTTTATTAACTAAACTAACCTCCGTTGATGTTTTTACGCGTGGTTAGTTTCTTTATTTAAGTTTCAAACTTCAAATTCGAAGATAAGCAAACCCTTATTGAAATAATTTATTGGCAGATGTAGGCATATTTGTCTGGTTTATCCAATGTTTCCGCAGAGGCAAAAGGAGATGGAAAACCAATCGCAGAAATCCAAATGCAATTTGAACATGTCTTGCAAGATTTCCTCGTCCTTCATCCATCACTCTCACTTGGTTTCCCAGTTTCAAGTGGCCAAGCATAAAGCGTGGCATGCATTTAGATTTTGAGTTTGGGACACTCTACGATCTGTGGCAACACAAAGTATACAAATAAAGTACATGTGGACAAGCGTTGCTATTTTTTTCTAACCTAACATTTGTACAAGAAATGCAAGAAAACGAACTTCCGCAGATAAAAACTCAACAGCGAAACTGCAGAGAAGGTTGGATTCGATGAATGAAAAGAATAAATCGTTGATAGATTATGAGACCTGGCTTAGCAGGCAAGCTCTAGTGAGGTTTTGCTATTTCTTCTATCCTTTGTGTTTCTCAATTTTGGGCAGCAATACATGAACTTGTTTCTGTTACAATCAGCTACCCTTTTGAATATGTTGAATCCTCTCTGGAAACACAAGTTAATTAGCTTACGCCAATAATCCTTATATCTTTTCTTGCATCCAAACTGTTCTAACTACTTCAATAATGTATTATCAATTAATTCATTAAACCAAAGTTAGCTTAACCATTATGTTCATTCAGAAGGGCCCGTTACTAGATTGCAGCCTTAGTATTTTATTTTGAAGTGCTTGACAAGTAGCACAACAAGCATGACCAGTGCCTCGTTTAGGGCTCTTCTTTCTTGTTTCGTGCCAAATGCCTATCAACTACTTCGCAGTCAACAAAGTCATCGCAAAATATATAATCTAAAGATGATATCAGTCTTTATGGAGAAAGATCAAAGACGTGTCTACTATCGTGTTAAATGCGTAGAATATATATAATTTTATGAATTTATTTGGTACCCTAATTCATTCAATGTTCAATTACAAATTGAAAAAGTAGTTAAAAAATTCTTAGGAGTGTAGAAATTATTTTGATAGTGCATGCTGTCCCTTGAAAACCCTAGTACACATAAGAGTGAGTATATATGTAAGTTTATTATTTATTTTAACATGCTCATTATTAATTCAGCTAAAAGCACAGACAATAGTTGCTCCGAAAATAGATATGCTATATTTCTATGGTGAAATTATAGACTAATAATCTTTAATTTAAAGGAAGAACAAGTGGTAGTAAATCCATCAATTCCTAGATTTGATCTTCCCCTACTTCGAGAATCTGGACACTTATATTTGTCCAGAGACTGCTTGTCTCATGGCTATGGCAATAATGAAGCAAACAACATAATAATTAAAAGGGCATATATAACTGGAACATGGTGTTAAATTGAAATAATATTGTAATATAGTTGTAAGTTGACTTTGTTCTATAATCTAGAATTTAGAGTCATCCTTATTCAAAGAAGGATTAATCTTTTATCCAATAATAATAAAGGTATCTTAAGAGAAATCTATAAAAAAAAAAATCTTACATTTGCATTTCAATTTGCAAATTAAATCCAACCTATCGACCATCGCAAACTAGAAAAAAACTTGATAAAATTTAACTATTAAATTTGTTAAATTTTACATATTTCTAATATATTGTCATGATAGAGCTAGCTAGTATTGAATGGCGTGTTTGAAGATCAAGTTATCACTATAATGGATCAGATAATTACAGCAAGAACCATACCATGTAAAAGAATCTGCATCAACATTACCTAGCAAATCGATTTCAGCCTTCTATTAATCACTAAAGTTTTCTGCAGTTACGGGTACATGTACCAGCTAGTTACCTTGGGAACAAATAAAGTCTTACACTGGTAAGATATATGGTGACTGAAACTAAGTGTTTAAAAATGAAATATCCCCGGCCCCTCTTCCCAAAATAAACCACCATGCCTGTTACTCATGAAGCAACCTTATAATTCAATTTATCTGATCTGCATTGCAGCTTCAATGTAAAGATTTGCAAGGTAACTATGCATTTTAAGAGCAGATATATGATTGAGACACCTAGAATTAGTTTATTTGAAGTGTAAGATAAGAAAGCATGGATTATGTTTTGGATAGTACAGTTGTATAAGTTAACAAATGCATCCTTATGATCACTATTCAACATTCAACCTCGGAATCAGTCCAATGTATATAATTCATTAATTGTCCCAATACATTAATTAATCTACACATAATTAAGACACGTAATGGTGCCTTTTGCATTATCAGACAAGATTAGTTAGATCATTCGTTTTTAATCACACAAGATTATCCTATGGGGAGCTACTTTGAGGAAATCGCATTCCTCATGGTTTTTGTCATCGTATCACATCTATACAATACCCAGGATTGCATTATACGTTTGATGAATCAAAAGGTGATCAATGTGGTCCGTTTATGATATTTCAACCATTTTTATTGTGAGAGCACATTAACTGATGCCTAACACGAGAGAAAAACAGTAAGGTCGTGTCTCTGGGCATCATCAAGCTAACTTTTTCCAATATTATGGAGGAACATATTACAATACAAGTTCACAGTCCAAAACCATATTGTGATGGTAGCTGTCCTTCTAAAACCCTAACAGCTAGGATTTACATATATAATGAAGAGCATGCGTTATGCTGTTAATGCATATATATATATATATATATATATATATATATAGCCGAGGCTGCGTATTAATTTGATACGAGAATAGGTATCTCAGTACATTAACCTTTTAATAAAACTTTATTGTAACTCATAAGTTTTGTTTTGAAACGGATACAGTACGTTGTTCAAAATAAATTTTCGTTATTTCATGGCAGTTTTATAATCTTGAAGAGTGAAAGACAAGTAGACAACGATCCATCTAAACGTTGATGTTTTTGTCTTCCTCTACTTTTTGAATCTTGTTAGTCACACACATCCAGCAACTGCTTCGTTCTGTAGTGGCTATTCTATGTGGACGCAAACAACTATGATTATTAAAAGATAGACATGGATGGGATGGAGTGTTGAATTAATAGAGGATGTATAAAGGGAAAGATCACAAACAGCAAGTCATTTGCTATATGTATTTCAGACAACACTGCAAGACCTACAGAATTCACTGATCTAAATTTCAGCAGATTGAACTTGCATATAGGAACTGTGACGTAAACTTAACCTCCTCATCAGCTAGATCAACCGTGAGGAGATTTGAATTGAATTCATAGTTTTTCCCTGCAAATTTCCACCCCGGTAGTTGAAATAATATATATATGCTTGAAATTTTATCAACAAAATTCTGCTATATATGCCATTCTTCAGTGGAAAATACAATAGCACCTGACATGTGCTCCCGAAGAGGCAACCCGATCGACTCGCGTGTGCTGCTTAATTATTTTTGCAGACGGATTATATACGCCCTGCTCCACACAGCAACCTATTTCTTAACCTTCAGTTGGATGGATCCGGATGCCAACAGCAAAGGGTAACTTTAGAGAGAGACAAAGTGTTAAGACTATTAAAAAAAATTAGTGAGAGAAAATGATGGAACTCACAAATAGTGATGATTGGCTATTCACAAAAATTTATCTAAAATTATCAAAATCAGGATCCCAATATTAAGGAATCTCTTCAAATTTGTTAGAATTAAATGAGCAAATAATCATACACTATTATTTAGATATTTATGTAATTACATATATTTAAACACTACAAAAAATTTTAGTATTATTAAGAGATAAATTTTTAAATAAAAATAAAATTTTTAATAAAATTTTCATCAAAAATTTGTATCGATAAATTTATAATTTTTATATAAAAACTTATCCCTCACTGATATAAAAATTTTTTATAGTGAAAAAATGTGCATGATAGAGGTAGTTGTTGTGATTACAAAGTCCAAGTTAGCAATTTCAACTTCAACCTGGCCCCAAATTAATCAATTTGGCTGTCACTTAGGAAGGCATCCTTGTAATTTCAATTATTATTTTGTGAAGTAGCAGCTTCCATGTAAAGACTAGACGATCATGTCAGAACAGGTAGAGATGATTTAGACACTTAAAATTAGATATAATTGAAGTGTATGACAAGTAAGCAATGGATTGAGATAGATGGATATGTCACATTGATTGTTCAAGACCTCAAATGCGTTGATTTGGCTTTGATAATTCAATGCTAATGCTGTGGATCTTTCCAATATCATAACTAACCAACCTTTGAAAAACATCAACAATGAAAGGACCCCAAGTATATGTATAACTCATCAACCCGGCCGACAAGTATTTAACCTACTTATGTAACACGTAAAGGCAGCTTTCACATTTGAAGACAAGATTATGCAAGTAGTTACTAATCACATAGCACTAAGCTATATGGAAAAACTACGTTGGGAAAAATCTCAGTTGGGCCACGGTACACACATGAACAAAATTCAATGCTAGTGCACTGTTTTTTTGATACAGGCAATAAGATGGTATCAGTCAATGGTAAAATTCATAAGGGGCACCTACTGATGCAGATATTATTTTAAAGAAGAAAAGCACATGGGCTGCTTGTTCAACAAGCTATAATAAATGGAATCTGCTACTTTTGATAATATATTCTCTATATCGAGCACTCTTTATATAGATTTACATCCTTTCTTTTTGAATTTTAATAATTTTTTGTTTTCTTTTTTTATTTAAATCTAATCTATGAATATCTCCTTTTTTTTATTAATTTTATTTTAATTTAATCTTTTTTTTTACTCCACCTTCAAACTTTTTAGACACCAAACTTAAAAGATTCAAATTCACTTTATACGCACATGTTTTTTTATATAACTAAGTTTTTTCAAGGTCATTGAGTTTAGGGAGGTTAAAGTAAGGAGATCGTGTTAAGAAGAAAATATATAAATTATTTTTTAATTTTTATTTAATAATTTAAATTTCTGGCATAACTAATTATTTGATATGATATTAAAATTAATGATCAAGGATTTAATCTTCTTTGTCATTCAAAATTAAAATAAAAATTATTTACACTTTATACTTAAAAAGTCTTTATATGAAGAGATATGTTAAAATATATATATATAATTATTTATGTACTTTCAACTAAGAATTTAAAATTTTAAAATAATTAATATTTTATAATACGATGAACACGCTTTTAAATGCAACACGGCTTCTTGAGCATTTCATAGTTTAATTTGTCACCATGGGTGTATTGACTAATTTGTTGGCCGTACATTTTTCCATAGATATAGTTTTACCATACAAAATTGCATTTTTTTTCCCCCACTAGATCATACAACATTGGCACTTTTGGTAAGAAACAAGGCAAGAGGCATTGACTGAATGACTTTTCATCCATAATATCCTGGTGATGTATGCCATAAAGTCTAATTTGTAAAGGCTCTTTATTTTGTTTGTTAATTGCCAACATATTCAATGGTATAGTACATTTAATTATTGTTTTAAATTTTTTTCCTTTAAATTCTTATAGAATTTTCAAGATTTAAATTCGTAACTTATATTAAATAATTTACACTTTTTTTTATTATCAAAAACTATTAACAAATTGATAACTTGATCCATGACCGCAAAACAATGGTCATGCTGGATGTGACTAAGAACATTACCATTCAAATTTGTCCTTGAAAATGGAGCTAATGTATAGGGGTTGTGATTGTGCCTCAGACCTGTCTATTTACCGACGTCGGAATGCAAAATGGCTTACTTTATTGCTTAAGAAATATATTAAAAATTAGATGACATTGAGAAGCTGATTAGATATCACCTATCCGAATGATTGGATTTAGATTTTTTATTTTTTATAATTTAATGTATAATTTTATTTTAATTTTTTCTATTATTTTATACTTTTATTACAGGAATGCTGCTTCAATATAAATATACAATATTAATGAATTTGGTTTTTTTACTGTAAAGGTAAAAAAAATTTAAAAAAAGATATATATAGAATTAAAAAAAAATACCTATCATTTACTAAATTTAAGAAAATAAAAAATTATTAAAATAAAAATTCAAATCCACGAAAGGGTGCCGATTGCTGAGGAAAACTAAAGAAAACTCTTCCTGCAGGCGCAGCCCAACAAAGACGACTCTACGTACACCCAAAACTGGGTGGAATTAATGTATGAATTTACCCACATGTCAATCCCAACACTCTATCCTAAAACTAGCGTTCAGAATTGGTTGCAACTTACTGCTCCTCGTCAACCTTGTTAAACATAATTTCTATGGAGCAAATGGTTTTGGAGGTAACAAGAAATATAAATATGTATATAATTGACCATCTTTAATGATATAAAGTGCTATTAGAGTCTCGTTCTTAATTTCTCATGGAGCTGTGCTTAGAAAGAGAGTCACTCTTTCTCTAAGCATAACTTCTATGAAAAATCTAAATCTTGGACCTATCAATTTTGATAATGTAATAGTATATAATTAGTTTCATAAAATTTTTTCTTTTCAAATTCCTCAATTCAAATCCTATAAACGAAATATGTATTAAGAATCTTGTCACTTGTCGTATCACCAAATATATCTTTATTAAAAATGGTAATCAGTCAAGACACGGATCTTCATAACCTCTTTGTCTCTGGTAATCCCATCATGTTAGCTTCAGCCGAGGGGAAATGGAGAACATCAAATTCATGCCATAATATATATATATATAAGAATTTTGCATCAGACAAAACGACAAAGAATATATGGACCCCGTCTGCGTCCAGCTGGGTCTTCAATTTTTTCTTGCATTGTTACGCGTCAATCCTGCACATCCAGATGCCCTTGAATTCATTTAAATCCATAACTACATAAAGATGAGTTTGATATAGAATATTTTAAAAAGAAAGAATGTGATATGTGTTTAAATTATCATTAAATCTTACCGTTGTCAATTTGGTTTCTTAGGGCCTAGCTTATAGGAATTCTGTCATAAATCTCCTAATCCAAAAAGAAATAGATTGTGTACGGTGGGCGAGTAGAGTAATTAAGATGCATGCAAACTACCAATATATTTAAAAAAAAGTAAATTAGTCTAATTTTTCCTCTATTTTACATTTCGTATACAAATTCTTTTTTAACTTTTAAAACTTATACAATTTTTTTTTTTTTGTATTTCATAAATGCATTGCATATAAATTCAATATGCTATGAATTATCAAAAATATCCTTTAGTTAAGTTGTAAAACTTTTTCCTTTTAAATTGTATGTTAATTTGGTCCCTCTGCAAAAATTATCTTATATATGTTATAATTCATGATTTTTTCACAAAATACAAAAACTACTTAAAACTTGCATGTTTGTAGTATTATTTTTTGTATTTTGTATAAAACATTAAAAAAGAAAACATTGTTTTACTATTTTTTTGTATTTTGTGAAAAAATTCATAAATAATAAAAGGGTTCACATAAAATTATTTTTGCATAAGGGATCAAACATTAATTTTAAGAAAAAAAATTTTACTATTCAAGCGGTAAGAATATTTTATACAAGTTATAATAAATTTATTGCTTGATTAAGGGTATTTTAATCACTTGAATTTATGTGTAGCATATTTATAAAATACAAGAAATATTAGCATAGATTTTGAAAATAAAGAGAGAGGCTTGTAAAAGAAGTGTAAAATAGATAGGAGATTAAAATAATTTGCTAAAAAAAAATATTATTAAAGAATAGTTATGGATGTAATACATCAAAGTGAGTGACTACTATATATTTGTAATTAGGTTATGATTATGATATCTTAAAATATAATTACTGCATCGGTATCCTGATAAATGTATTTACACTACGATACATTTATGATTAAGTCCAAAGTAGTAATATAAATTTCCAAAAGCCGTTGGATTAATCAAATTAATTGTTTAAGCATGTGGAAACAAGACAATTAATCAGCAAATTGCAAATGAATAAAGTTCAAATCTCACTCGGGGGTGTTCTTCCTTGAGTTGTTAATACAAAATGAAGTACTCCTAACTCTTTATTTATGTACAAATGAGACACTTATAAATAAATATATACGAATCTATGCTAAGGGTACTTTATTCAGTTGGTAAGATTTATACTATTTCTCTTTTACATTTTATGTTTGAATTTTTCTTTCAACAACTTTGACAATCTGTAAATATCATTGTAAGTCATCATGAAAATGTATGACATGCCTTAATTTTGAAATGAGATAGTTTCCTATCACCCTAAATTTTGTTGGACTTTGTTGGACACCCAAAAAACAAATATACATAACTATAGTCTTCAAAATCAATTCCTTGATAATGAAACTAATTCTTTCCACACACTAGAAAGCAGAGGAGAACAATTTAAAACAGAAATCAATTTTATATAATTAGAGTTTGAGTAAAAATTAGTACTGCACGCGTGATTGTCTCATACATTCCATATATTACGAAAGATAATTGATCTTCGATTAATTAATTGTACTTAGAAAAATATTTCTGTATATTGGCTGGGAGACATTAGTCAACTCCTGGAACATGATAAGATTAAAAAAGAGATACATTACTTTGTTTTGTAGGCTAATGTTGGCTAAAAAAATACAAAGACAAAAAGAACATGAACAACAACGATATATCAGATATAATTTTATTTGGAGAGACACAAAAAATGCATCATAATACACTAACGCCAACAGTTTCCCCAATATGCTGGAAATTGTGCAACTTCAAAGATAGATGCCAAGTCTTTTGCTTCTGCTTTGTCTCTACCTTCTAGCCTAAGCAAATTATGACCACACTTTCCTCAACTTTATGCTAAAAAAAACATAGCATAACTGATATTTAAATTAGGGTTTCAAGATTTTAGAATGTTTTACGAACTAGATAATAAACTTTTTGTTTGTGCTTTATCTCTACCTTTTAGCCCAAGCAAATCATAACCACATTTTCCACAACTTTATATATGCTACATATACAATAAATACTAATCTCTTAAACTCTTTTATTTATCTTTTATTTTTTAAATAAAAATTTAATTTCTTTTGAAACAAAAACTCTGAATAATAAATTTCATTTAACAAGGATCACTTTAGGTTCAAATATGCATTAACAAGCTGTCTTAAAATTTTTTATAATGCAACCAACTTTCATGCCAACACCTTATCAATATCTCTAAAAATCTTTAATATGGAAAGCATAGCATAAGGAGATGACCCTAGATTGAATTTTTATAAAAATGGTTAAATTATCTTTTGCATTAATCATTTTATCTTTAAGAAATACTTGTTAATATAAAAAAGATTAGTTCTACTGTTTCTGATGTGTAGTTTAGATATGAACGAAGAAATTAAAGGAGGAGAAACCAAACGAAAGAAGGGAAGAAGCTAAGGAGAGGAAATCCTGGAAATTGGTCAGGGGGAAGAGAAACGGTCTTCCTAGAAATAAATGAGTTTTATATCCCGGTGGTTGGCGCCCCAGGGAACCTCATGCATTGCCCTTCGTCTGTTCCTCGTGTATTTTGACTTTTTCGTTGTCCTAACTTATTTCGGTCTACCTCATACCGTCCTTTCAAATGACTTGGCAGGTCATCATTGCACAAAACGCATTATAGTAGGTGAAAAGGAGGGCCCACCACATCACGTGTGCATGATTGGCTCCCATGGGGACCGCTGGCTCTGAAATCTATGTTATAAAATGTGTTGAAATCAAGATACTGTTACACAGTGGCAGGTTAAGATGGTCATTTCAATTCAAGTTTTTTCTGTCATCTTCGTCGGTATTTACAGCTGGTCCATGCGACTTGAAGATGAAGACCCACATTTGGTGAAAGCTTCAAAAACACACTCCGTCCTTGTTTTCTTCATTACCTTTTATGCTTAAAGTCCCTAACTTCTCTTGCATGGCGATTATAGCAGTAAGAAACTAAGCTGGCTTTTGCTCTCCTCTATACGTTCATCTTGTATTATCCCTCAAGTCAGTGTTTCTTCTCCAAGTGAATCAGATCAGAGATCGATATTAAAGCATCAAATCCACATCTGCTGAAGAGTTTTCTCTCCCCATGCAAGTAAGCTGTTGCTTAAGTCATTTATCACACATATCCTAAACCCTTCTCAAGTTTTGCTTCCTTATTTTGGGGAAGAAAGTCTCTTTGTAATTGTTTACTTTTTTTTTTCTGGTGAACCTAATAATGATAGCCAAGTAATTATTATTCATGCATTAGAGTTTTAATATTTTCCTTTTTTAAGAGTCGGATTTGAATTTTTGCACATTAACAATTAAAATTCGTCTGGACTTAACATGTTTCCGCTAAATTAATAGATTATTAGTTCTTTGTAATTAGTTTCTTAGAATAGGGGATTTAGACAGAGAACTAGCTAGCTAGCTTTTATTAACCCTTTTGCAAAGCTTTTGAGAGAATTTGAGGCTCTTTAATTAGCAAGCTGCATATCATCATGTCAATTTATGTGTGGCTCAGAAGGACAAGGAAGCAAGCAAAGAGAGGAAGAAGGAAATGGAAATGGAAGCTGGGAGTGGTGCAAAGGAAGAAAATCTTCCGCCGGGATTTCGATTTCATCCCACTGATGAAGAACTCATCACTTACTATCTCATAAACAAGATATCAGATCCTACTTTCACAGGCAAAGCAATAGCTGATGTAGATCTCAACAAATGCGAGCCATGGGAGCTGCCAGGTATTACTTGTATTTAAAACTTGTCTTTTTAATCTTTTAATTGAACCATCCATATATCATTTGATCTTTTCATCAATTATAGTCCTTCTATTTTTTCCTGATATTTGAAAAAAAAAAAAAACTATCTAGGGTTTCTTCATTATTTATAAGCAAGTAATGCACTTTAACACAAGGCTCGGTGCATAAGGCACCACCCTAGCTAATGTACTTAGTTTTTCTCTTTTTCTACTTACATAATTTATATCAGAATATGAGAAACTAATTTTAATCCATAAGGTAAATGATTGTCTTTACTTGTGACATGGATAAGATAGACTATGCTGGAATTAAGATAATTTGAATCTGAAATTCTGACCCATTAATGTTGGTGTTATCTTTTTTCTTTTTTTTTTTTGTTAATTACACATGCTTTCATGAAATAGGGAAGGCAAAGATGGGGGAAAAGGAATGGTACTTCTTCAGTCTTAGAGATCGGAAGTACCCTACCGGAGTTAGAACAAATAGAGCAACGAACACTGGGTATTGGAAAACCACAGGGAAGGACAAGGAAATCCTCAACAGTGTCACATCTGAGTTGGTTGGTATGAAGAAGACTTTGGTTTTCTACAAAGGCAGAGCACCCAGAGGAGAGAAATCCAATTGGGTCATGCATGAATATCGAATTCACGCCAAATCTAGCTTCAGACCTAACAAGGTACAAATATATGAAAAAGTATACTTGCACTTAAACTTATTTATAAAACCTCTACGTAAAATCAAATCGAAACAGGTCATTATTTCTATTTTTTAATATTAAATAAAATGGGTCTTTATTAGATTTATGTTGAGAATTTTGTGAATGAATTTACAAAAAAATTATATAACACTCTTGCTTACCCTTTGTGAATGAATTTACAAAAAAATTATATAACACTCTTGCTTACCCTATTTTGAAACATAAGATTATCTAGCTATCTCAATGTCCTCAAGGGCATGCATGCTCCTCCTCTAACTTGGAAATGTTAATCAGTTGGCTGTCTGCATAACTTGTATAGACTAAGCCAATAAAAATTATGCATTAGCCATTTTCATGGAGTTAATCTTATTCCACATAATTAGTATTAGAAGACGAAATCATCTAATATTACACACATACACTCTGACATATATACAGCAGGATGAATGGGTGGTTTGCCGAGTCTTTCGAAAGAGTGCTGGTGCCAAAAAGTACCCTTCCAATAGCCATGCAAAAGCAGTGAATCCTTATAGCCTAGAAATAGGTCCCAGCATTTTGCCGCCACCAATGATGCAGCTAGGAGATCCTGGTCATTTCCTTTATGGGAGGAATTACATGAGCGGTGCAGAACTAGCAGAAGTTGCTAGGGTTTTGAGAGCGAGTGGATCAACCAGTGTCAACCTACCAATGCAATCCCAGTTGAACTACCCGGGAACAGCTGGCGGAGGAGGCTTCACCATTTCCGGGCTAAATTTGAATCTGGGAGGAGGAGGAGGAGGTGCAGCAGCAGCAGCACAACCCCTTTTTCGGCCAATGCAACCGCCGCCGCCACCTCCTCCTGCTCATCATGCAATGACTCAACATGATGCCAGTTCCAACATGATGATAGCCAGTTCTCTTGCTGCAGAGAATTTAGGGTATGGTACAGAAATGAACAACGCAAATCCTCCAACGAATAGGTTCATGGGAATTGACCATTGCATGGGCATGGATCTAGATAACTACTGGCCTTCCTACTAAATTGGGAGACCTTCATTTAGTTTTATTAGACATAATTATTAATATGAAAAAATATATATAGCTTCAGTTGTATCAGCTACCATGAAAAGTTCAGCTTTGGTAAGTATCATGTGGGTAAACACCCAGCAACCCAAGTCTTGTACTAGTAGTAGTACTACTCTTGCGCCAAGTAACTTTTGAAAGTTGTTATTATTTATCAAGTTTCTTCTCGTAATTGAGGATTGTTAAGATCATTAATGCTTCCTTGCTCAAGTCAGATTCTGCAAAGAAAAAAGTTGCTCCTACTAAATGTGTAAGCAACTACATAGTTACTAATGGTAATGGACATTAATTGTCAGGATCTCATAATTATATTTAGTATATTTAATAGTCTATATTCTTTTAATTGAGAATTTAATAAAATTTAGCTTTTAAGAATGATAGAATTGTTTTGCAAATGTTATTCTCAAAGCATAGTTGAGTTGACAAAAGCATATGAAAGAGAAGGAAACTGTATGGCCTCTGGATTTGAATAATTTCATGATATCCTCTAGCTTAGATGCATGATCATCAAGCTGGTCATGTAGCATGAGATTAGAAATGGGAGAGGATGTTGCTTTCTTCTTTCTTTCTCTTTTCACAATGGGGTATGTAAATCCTTATCTCACACCTAAATAGCTCTCCACATTATTGTGTGAAAAGAGAAAGATAGGAACAAGAGAATAAAATTCTCCTCTAAAGAGAAGATGATCGATCATGATCTTTAAACGTAAGAGGATCATGGCAATTGGATTTAGAGTAACTAATATTCTTCTTACCCACATGCAGCATTTGCTTAATTTCTTCTCCTTTTGTTATTGCTTCTTGTCTTAAAAATAAATAAATCCTTACAAATAACTCGTCTGTGTAAAACAAAAGGGATAATCCTTTGGGGATCAATTAAACAAATTATTAATGAAAATGCTTATCCTACGTTTATGTTTTAATCAATATTGTGTTGTCTAAATAAAAGGCAGATTCAGATAAAACAAGATTGAAAAAAAATTAAAAAAAAGCCTATAGATTAATTCAGAAAATAGTTGCATAGGTTGCGCTAGAAATTATCTGTTATTTTATGAAATATTCTTCAAAATTATAAACTTAAAAATTGTAGGATGATCTTTAGAAAATAGAATATAGAATAGATCAAATCTTATGATGTGATTATGTAGTTATATAAGAAACAGACTTATGATGCAAAACTAATGAATTCACACGTTTTTCTTTTTTTTATTTTTTTTTATGATTGAATTCAAACGTTTTAAGTACAACAAATAATTCTCCATTGTAATTGTATTCCTTTCACAAATTAAATTTTATTAAACAAATATCTTATAAATTAAATTATAATACTTAAAATTTTAACATCTAAATAAATTTTGTGAGAGATTCCTTTCTCCACATAAATGGAAGTGAGAGGTCTTTGTAGAAAAAACGTAATAATTTTTAAAAAATGCTGACTGAAACTTAGGCATTATTGTTTTCGTTAGACTAAACCATACGTACAAAGTTGGAGAAGAAGCATTATTCCTTTCATTGCAAAGCTAGGACCCAACTGTATTTGAAGGATTTGGATTTTATTATTTTATTATTTTGGTATGTTTTAGTTTTTTATTTATATTAAAATATATTTTATAAATCTTATATTTTTTTTCTTAAATTTATCTTTTTTTTTTATATCTCTTTGACTTTGAATTTATCAAAGACAGATGATTTACTCTCATATTTAAAAATTTTAAGATAAATTAATTCTACCTTTGCCTGTGTTTTACATTTCACCTAATAGTTTAAATAGTTGAACCAACTGAATTGTCTGACAGCGTATCCGTAGAGTTCAAATTAACTTACGCCATCACGTTGAATAACCTATTTCACTTTTATGCTAAAACAATTTGATAGGTTAATCTTAGTCTCATCAATTCTATAATTTTAATTTTATTTAATTTTCATAATATAAAGTTTAAATTAATATATTTATTAAATTTTATAAATTAAATTAAAAAATAAACAAATTTTTAGATTATGTTAACATTAAATGAATATTTAAGTGTAAAAAGAAATTTTCCTTAATAATTATTTCAGTTTTTTCCCAGTATACCATTGAAGGGTTATGGCTGAACAGGAAACTGCAGGCAACTGTGTCCTTAAAACATTAAATAAATATTGAAATGTTTTCACTAAAAATAAAAAACAAATATTGAAGTGTAAAAAGAAATTTTTCTTAATCGTTATTTCAGATTTTCCCGTATAGTCTGGAGGGCTATGGATTAACAGGAATCTGCTGGCAACTGTCCTTAAAAAGAGCGTTCGCTTCCAACAGTGTTTCACTTCCCACGTCTTATTCTCACACAACTCACATTTTATATAATTTATACCATTACATTTAATAAATTTTACAAATTAAACTGAATTAAAAATTCAGTTATCTAAAGATTCACACAGTTAGATTTGCAATTGTAGGAACAACTTTCCTGTTCAACCAAACGCCTTGTAATCACCTCCTGTCAAGGCCGTATAGTCGTGTGATGAGCTGGAGGGCCTAATGTCCCTCTTGTGACAAGTCACCAGGTTGGTTTGCCACATTGTTAACACATCAAGAAATTTTGAAGGACACTTGAAGAAATATAACAAAACAAGGAGTTCCAACCAAGAATAAGCCATGAATCGTTTTCTTTCAATGCCAGTTCTATTAGACATCCTCAAAAAGCAGAACTAACTCTGACTCTAGTTAACAAATATGAAGGGGAAACATTTTTAATTGTCAAGAATATGAATTTAATCTAATAAGAAATACAACAGACTGCCATAATACATGAAATCCTAAACATGTGTGCTCAACTCTACCAGTGTAACATATCCTAAAAGCACCTTCACCCAAAAACAAAAGGCAGAAGCTTCTAAGTCCACAGTCAGAGAAATCTACAGCGCCCAAGAAGCCCGTACTAACAATAAAAACCATCTGCAGAAATGTTAATGGCAACATCAATATCTACAAGAAGAAATGTTAAGTCTTCAACACAATAAGGCTGCCATAAAAATGCTGTGAAGATTGCAAGGAAAATCTACTTTAGGTAAAACAGAGCTGCAATTTTTCTCCATTTCCCCCAGAAAAATATAGGTTCCACTTCTCTGGTTTCATGTATTTCAAGGTCAACAACGTTCACTTCAACCCCGGGATTTCTCTACATACAAAGTGTATGATCATGCAAATCAAATCCCACAAAAAAGCACGAGTGGCAGTTCAGAAAGGGACACAACAGACTACAAAAACGTATGCTTCTCTTCACATCATGCATAAATTATCCTAAAGCAAAAGTAATAAAACATACCTCAAATCTTCCAAAAAGTAAAGCAGGAAACAACAGTGCTTTATTCACTTCTCTGGATGTCCTCGTTTAGGTTTACGACGTGCATGGTGGGTGTTTCCATTTCGAACAGATTTTTTTGCCTTCTTGCTGCAGCAGAGAGATATGAGAAGTTTGTAACCAGAAGTTTTAAATTTCTCCCAATAGATCAAATGTAAGTATTAAGAGGATACAGAGACTAACATAAAGCAAACTCAGCATAAGAATTTTAAGACAGGCAATTCAAACTGACCAGAAAATGGCTGAGAATACTCTAGCCAATAAAATAATAGGTAATGCCAAAAGGGCAGAGGCCTGCAAATTTACAGTGTTTGTCAAGTCACCCAATCATCAATAGATATAAAATCACACAATCATTGATGTCAATTTCAGGATGTGTAAGTCAGGACATATAAAATTATTTGATACATACTGCAAACCATTCCAACTCTCTAGTAGCAAGAGGTCTAGTAAGCTCATGCTTTTTCAGTGTCTCCTCGACAATAGCTTGAACCTAAAAATTAGAGGAAAAAAAAAACTCAATAAAGCAAGATTGGATTTATCCTGTTTATATACATACCAATGCATAATTTTTCTATGGCATTTCTTGATTGAACAGTAATAGACAATTAACAGAACATCACCTGAAAAAAAAATTAACAGAACTTATCGATAGTGCAAAGTTTAAAAAACAGAGAGATTCCAGGTCATCAAGGAATCTTTTCCCAATCTTTCACCTTGAGGACAAGGTGAAACTCCTAAGGGTGGGTAATGTTAAACCACCAATTGACAAGTCAGAATTATAAGGTCTATGTGGCAGACTTTGATTGGCTCAAATGTGGAGTCAGTTATTGGTAGTTTTAAGAAGATATGTATGTTATGTGGAGTTGGTTATTGGTAGTTTTAGGGAGTTATGTGCATTATTAAGACGTGGCAGATTCTAATTACTAAATAACACATGACAAGTTCTAATTACCACGTGTTTTAGTTAATTATCGGTAGTTATAGGAAGTTATTTGTAATTATAGGTAGTTATTTGTAATGCTATTATAAATACTGTATAGGGATAGACAAGAAGAGAATTCAAACAGAGAGTTTGAAACTTGTAGGGGTTTTCAAGACAATTAAACTAGAATTGGGGCTATCCTATTTTATAGGATAGAGTGGGATTTTCATTGTACTGTGTGGTGTGAGGCCAAATCTGGTCTTGTGTGTGTATTCTGTATCGTTATTTGTGTTAAATAATAAGTTCCATCAGAATCCTTTGAAAGGAACAACACCCACTAAGTTATTTTACTACCTCCCGTGTAAAGAATCATTAGGGTGTTAATATTGGTTATAAACCTACAATTACTGACAATATCCAACCAACAGAGTTTGTAAGCTTCTGTGATGGCAACAGAAAAGATGAAGCATGATACCTGGCGATGATATGTAGTAGCTGATTCCAGGAAATTCCCATAAGCATGAACAACCTTCTTTGTGTAGGGCTTCAAAGCTACTTGTACTTTGTCAACATGAGGTTTAGCAGCAATAGCAACCTGATCAATATATGGCTTGCTAAACTTCTTAGCTTCCTGTAACCCAGTAGGAAAAAAGTTAAGATACAAAACAGCAGAACAAGCAAAACATAAGAATGAAGCAGAGAAACACATACCTGATAATAAGGAGCTACAACTTCTTGTGCCCTGTTTAAGTGTGGAGTCATTGCATTCTTTGACACCTCATAAACTTCAACAGTTTTCTTAGTCAATAATTGCACACGAGGTTTGGCATTTGTCTTCACTACGGACCACTGCTCTTTGACAACTGGTATATATTTCTTCAAGTGATGAACAAGGGGTGAGAAACAGTATAACCCAATTCTCTTGGGTATTCAACAAATCAACTGCTTGTTACAAACAAGAAAACTCACAAATGAAATGTTCAGAGAAAGAGTGAATCAAAGAATCAAACACAGACTTTGAAGGGGCATGATTATTGCAGTAAACAGCAGTCTCATATAGATAATACTGCTTCTTAAATATACATACCACTCAATTGTCAAGCACTCCATTATTCCCACATGGATAAAGAGTGGCATCTCCAGATATAACAGATCAAAACTTTGAATCTGAAAGATAAAAAAAGATGACTTACTGTTTTAACTGTTTCCAGATGAGGTTCAGCCCACTTTGCAGCTTGCGCCTTTCTCTCCAGGACCTGGAACAAACAGTATGCACATTAAAATACAGAAGTTAACAGGTCCTCTTTGCAGTAATTGTTAAAAAGAAATAAACCAATGATCCATGATCACTTAGAAGTGTCAAATAAATCAACTAAAATAACCGAAACAGAACCAAACGAATACCTTCTGAGTAACCACTTCCAAAGTAGGTTTCCCATGTTGATTCCAATGAGTCTCAACAAAGGACTAGCCCCCAAAAAATATAAAAACACAAACTAAGTAAAAATTAGAACTCATGAAGAAAGCCATTTTTATGAAGATCATACGGTATACAATATAAACTCACCATACAGTGTATCAAGTGTGCAGCAAGCCAAGGTGGAAGCCAAGCTCCATGAACCTGATCATTAATATCAATATCCATCACTCAGGCACTGAATGCACATCATTAAGATTGTTGATATAATCAGTAGCTAGTAGCGATCAGAGAAATGAAAGATAAATTTCTAGGCAATAGATGCTTCCAAAATCAATAAATAAATATGAGATTTAAGCATCATGTATGCATATATATCATGATGGTAAAACAGCTCATTGGATGTCTACAGATCCCCTGCCTGCATGTCAGACTTCCGTTGTATTTACTGTGAAGTTTGAACAAGGGATTGAACCCAAATGTCATTAAATATCTAACATCTTCGTCAAGGACAGCTGATTTTCATTATCTGCTTAATTAGATTAGTAATTAATCTTCACCTTGATAACATACTCCATCCCTCTGACCACACGAAAAATCATCTAAACTCTCAAGACCATGCTAGATCTTCCATCATTTATTCTTCCAAAGATTGAATACTTTTTGCATGAGTTAAAAGATATAAAGAGATAACCAGAAATTGGAATGCCATGGTCAAAGCAAGCCAACTCTACCATAATTGCAAGTGACTTAATTGAACTACCATGTATAGTTCTGTAGATGCACAAACCTGTTTCCCAAAATTACTAAGAGACAATAATGGTTTGAGCAGAAAAAGTTTATGAAACATGTTAGGGCTAAAAGACGACTAAGCAATGACAATTAATCAATCAAGAACAATTTATTTTTCTGCAATTACTGTGATCTTGTTATTTCCAATGTTTACTTTGACACTTCTGCTGACAAAGGTGAACTCAAAGTCGCTCAAGCTAGATTTCCTTCATTAATTTCTACGGAAAATTAATCAAAGCCATTTCTTCAATGTCAGATTTAAAGCACATTGTTAATGGTTAGCATGGTTTTCTTCAGACATCTGCAACTGCCCAATAAAAAAAGAAAAAAAAAAAGAAAAAGTTTACAAGCATTTAAGAAAGATACCATGGTACACATCTTTGACAGGATTATTACCTCAGTTAGCTCCTTTGTTCTCGAAGTCGCCTCAAACTTTGCCTTCATCAATTCTTCCTAAACAAATATATTGAAGAGAGAGAGAGAGAGAGAGAGAGAGAGTTCCATCAACTTGTCACCAAGCCTCTTGCATAATATAGACAAGAAAAGTGATGTACCAATATACCTCAGCAACTGTAAGAGCACGTTCAGTTTTACGAATTTTCATTTTCTGTTCCTCATTTATCTTTTGATGCTGTGAAGAGTGCAGTACACGAGTCACCATATTATGCTCAAAGATATATACATATATATTAAACTAATAAATATCATAGTAACACTGTGATAACAGCTAACTATAATGTTGTAGTAGAAGACAGGGTTGACATCAAGCTACGTCTATCCAGAAAATTACTTAATTCCTCCCACCCATAGAAGATAAGGAAACAACTTAGAGAGCATGTAGCTATCAAAAGATGCATGGCACTACTGAAAACTTCATATTCTAAGGCTCTAAGCTCAACAGAAGAATGCAAGTATACTTGCAATGGCATGTATAAGTAAGAAGTAAGAATTTGATGCCCAAAAGAATATAAACATAGGACATCATCAAAGTAAGATTGGAATAATCTACTAACTACAAAACTTACATTCTCTAATTTTGAGTTCAGAAATTGAATCTTTGACTCAGCTTCATTTAAACGGGCTTCCAATGTCCTCTTCTCCCTGTTTTGTATTTCCAGCTCCCTTTTCAGCTTGTCCACCTGTTTAAAGAAGTTAAGAGTAGGCATTAGTGAATCATATTAAATTACAACCTTTATTCAACTCATATCTAACCTGCTTCTCTAGTTCACCAGCACGCGCATGAGCCTTTCCAACCTGCTCCTCAGCATCTAATGTCCCTTTTTTCTAAAGGAGAAATGACATGGTAAAACATTAATTTAAGAGGCCTCAGGAAATAACTTCAAAAATAATTTGATAAAACAATGAACAATTGAGTAAGTCATTCCAATCTCTAACAATGTAACAGAATCCTACAAGAAGAATAACAGCATAAAGAACATGCATACTGCCCTTTCTTGCATTATTTAAAGAAAGGAACGCGACAGTCAATATTTTCATCATGGATTCTAATGCCAATGCCTCACCTGGAGAGAAGCAATGTCGGTTTGCAAAGATTCAATGCTTTTCAACTTATCTTGAATAATTTTTTCCTTTTCTGCAATTATCTCATCCTTCTTCTTCACTTCTTGGGATTTTTCATTAATATGAGATTCTTCAAATAAAGATAGACAAGACATGTATTAGCCGTCAAAAGAAAGCATCAAAACCCACTTCATGTCATCAGAGGTTAACTTCATAAGTATAACAATATTACTTCAACAATCATTAAACCACAAAAGCAAACGCACATGAACTGACACCTCAGAAGTTAATTATACAAACAAGAAAAACGGTTACCACTTATATATTTTTGTTGTATAAACGGGAAAAAAAATATCATTCAGATACTAGAGAATTGCACAGATGAACGATCAGGAAACAGGAATTCTACTAAAAATGACAGGGATACATCAAAGGCAGAAGATTATCAGCTCCTTAAAAAAAATTTTAAAAAAAAATCTCAATTTCGCCGGCGAAGTCTACATCGAACAAATTTGAAGCAAACAACGGTGATTTCACCTAAGTTTTACCATACGACTATACAGAAAGTTTCAACTAAAACTTAGAGTTCTCTGCTGATCGTGTCTAGTTCAAATGTTAAATATCAATTAACTAACCCTAGATTTAGATTTACCAACGACTTCATTACAGTTCCATTCGGCCCCATTCGAATACCAGAACAACCATAACAGCTTCAGTGGTTTAACAAAAACAATTGATTGATTAAAGTTTTTCTCATCGTCATTCTCAAAATTCATAATAGGCAAAGTCAAACTGGAGAAATTCCTTTTCAGGTGAATTTTTCCCATAACAGAGATTCACCCTTTAGAAAAGGTCCGACAAGAACACAAAAATAAGACAAGACAGTGATTCATGGTACTGTCCTTTTTTCAAAAATTTAAAAAGAAATGAAAAAGAAAAAGAGAAAGATAATCTAAAAGTATTTAGCAGAAATAGCAGAACATGTACACTCGATCCTAACCTCCTCAATTCCATTTATTCGCTTTCTTTGTCAGTTAGCCTTCGGTTATTTGAGCAACCGAATATACTAAGATTAAAATCTGTCGAGTAATTAAAAAAAAAAAAAAAAAACTGCTAACCAAGAGTTTGGATCTTAGACTTCAGTTGATCCAATTCGATCCTAAGAGCCGATGAATCAGAAGCGCCGAGCATGGCGACTTTAACTGGTTCATCACCTGCAACGCCTCCCTGTACGGAATCATCGGCCCTAACGGGCGAGGAAATTAGGGCTAGAAACAGCGTCAACAGAACGACGAGCTTCGGAGGCGCCATGGAAACGACGCAGATGCAGATTGCCGCCTACAAAGCTATGCGAGCGACTAGACCAAAACAGGGATTATCTGTACTTCAATAATGCGTACCAACGATCAACTCTCAGGGTAGCTTGAGACACAATACTAGAATGAAGATTTTATTATTTTCTTTTTAATTTTGAGAAAAAAAACAAAAAAAAAAGAAGAAATTCGGGTGCTTTATTTCGAGGAGGGACACGTGGCAAGCCAGGGCATCTGAAAATCTGGTTTCGTAAGATCCGTTGTGGCCCGCGTCGGTGCGGTTGGCGGTTAGCCGAGAGCCACCGAGGAAGGTCTGCAATCAATAAGCAGCTAACGCCAAATGTAGATAAATAAATAGTTCAATCTAATAAATATTGAGACAAAAATCATCCCAAAAAGTGTCATAAAAGTATAAAGTTTAAAGAGGGTATCTGAACAATGGATATGAGAAAATTGAATAGGTTTTAGTTACCAATACTGTTTATACTAATCTAGTCATTTCCTTAATTTATTTAATATAAAACAATCAATGTTATTTTATAAAAGGAACTAAGTTTTGCATGTTTTAGCATGTTCTGAGAAAAATAATAAAGAATAAAATCAGAAACTCTAGGTAGAGTGGGAAATTTTTAAAAATATATTTAATTATGAATAATTGTTGATTGCATTGTAATATGTATGAAGTTAATTTTTTAATTTTATAAGTTAAAACTTATAAAAATTTATTTAAATTTATTAATTATTATATCCTACTAACTAATTTGTGAATACTATTGAATTGAATAGCTCATACTTATTTTTTGTAAAAGTTTAGAATTTCCTAAAATAATGAATAAATTTTTCAATGAAAAATTTAAAGTGAAGAACAACAGGCATACATTTAATAAGTGAAGCTTAAACTTAATAATATAATGAAATTCATCTTTTAATAGATTGAGATAATATCTTTCCATTTCAAAGAAAAGAAAATTCATTTATTTCCAAATATTGAAGCATTTGCCCAGAAAAGAAAAATGGTTATTCTTTGAAAAACGACATATGATCAAATGGGTTCATGTCTTCAATGCTTGATTGCTTGCAATGGCAGCTGTAGCCATCACAATTCACCAATATATGCAGCAGAGATCATATTTAATTTAATTCGACTTAAAGAAGAAAACAAAAATTTTCCTGCTCAGTGACACATTCTATAAATAACAAACAGAAAAATTGTCCGAAGAAAATGATGCTGCACCTGAAAATTTAAAGGAAAAGAATATATGCATAATAAATTAAAAGAAATAAAAGGAAAAAAGATATAAAAAATAAAAAATATATATAATTTATATATTTAAAAATATACGTATAATATAACTCAAAATTAACAAAACTTCTTGATGATTATAAAGGTCCAACAATTTAAGTAACCGAAAAAATAGGTACAACAATTGAAGGCAGACAGACAATTCGGAGTTGATTCATTTTCGGAGATGTATAGAAATGGTATCCTCTCAAGTCTTAAACCATCATGGTGACCGCTTTCGAAACCATTTTTGGTGAGGGAGACATGCAAAGTAGTACTCAACAGCGACAACGAGCGCAAGTAAAATACTTGTCATAACAATTCAAATCAGCAAATGCTTTTCTCTACCAATCAGATGACATTAATTGATAGCTTTATTTATCTTGTATCGTATCATCTAAAATATAAATTTGTTATTTTCATAAGCAGTCGTTTTAGGTCGATTAACCTACGTCAAATTTGAAAATAATTTTATTAAAAAAAGTTTACTATATTATACTATAATATTAAAAACATAATATAATATGATATAATATATTTGTTTAACTTATTTTTTATATAATATTATGGCCATGGGAGTGAGAATGGCAACAAAGTGAGGCTTAGGGTGTGCAAATCACATGAATTTAATTAAAAATAATTTAAACTTAATTTGTTACTTATATAATTATATTTTTCTTAATAACGAATTATATTATTTTATCAAATTTAATTGAAAATTTGCATTAACTTAACAAAATATACATTAAATTCATCAATCTGATAAATTTGTGCATATTTTTAATTGTGTTTTAATAAAAAATTTTAAATCTAATTTTTTTCAATTTGATCAACTTTTTTCTTCTAACTCAATTCATGCATATTCCTAAAAATAAAGATATAAAATTAAGTTGAGTTGTCAAGTCTCATTAGCTTTGCTTTGCTTAAGAAGTACAATAAATTTATATTTTTTTAATTTACACAAAAATAAAAGTTAACCTATCCTATTTATTTAAGATATAAGTTATATTATTATTTTTTTAATCTATCAAAATTATGTACCAACCCATTATATTTTGTGTAATTACAGATCAAAACCAACCGATCCACTTTGATACCTATATCGAATAAACCCTCATCTATACCGTTAATCTTGCTCCGAAAAATCCCTCAAGATCCCCACCCGAAAGCTGTTGCGATCCCCAGGCTAAGGGCCTAAATAGTAAAACACCAGAAATTCAAACTTATAACCAGATTTTAGTTGGTGCAAGGTTAATTTCATATATCCATCCATCGTGTGGTCGTTCAGAGAGAAAACGACGAGTGGAGCCCGCCGATGTCAATATCGAGGCAGAATCTTGTAGTTAATTTGATTTGATAATAATTTTTTTACTTTAAATCAAATTAATATGCATTCAGCCCATTTATTTATTTTCTTAAAAAATAGAAAAATAAGAGTGTAACCTCTTAATAATCATACTTTTAAATTATAAGACCATATTTATTTGTCATGAGTAAATTAGTTATCAAACTTCATTTAAATATATTGATCTTAATTGCATAATAATACAATTATATTAATATAAAATCAGATAAAATAGGTATGAATGAGTCTTTGTAAATTTACACCGAGTTCCACTTCGAATTTTGCTGGGCAGAATCTATCTGAATTCCACCTTGAATTTTCCCGGCTAGAATCTGAGTTCCGCCTTTGAATTTTCATGGGCAGAGTCGGTGTGCTTGCCATTGACGTAGAAGCAGTTTTCTACGTTGAATGATATTATGCATTGGACCGGAGAAAAAAATACAAACGGGCGTTGTGAGAACGGAGAAATTATTCAGGTGGTATATTAATTTAATATCAAATTATTATTCGAATTATTTATTAATGAAAATTTTTTGTTAAGTAAATAAATACATTTAAATAATAAATAATAGTTTATTGTGTGTCGCTTAACTGAATAATCGCTTATTCTCTCCAGTAAACGAGACTAACACGAGGGAGACTGACGGAAAAGGCTACCAATCGACCACGCGTTTTGTTAGTTCAACCGCCCACATCCGTTACATCGAAGGGCCCTCATATTTTTAGTATTTTTTATTAACTTTGAATTCTCGCCCCTTCGTCGTCTACTTTTCGACGTTCAAATTGTGCTTCTTTTTGTCGTGGCCTCATCTTTCTCGTTGATTCTGAAGCCAAGCGATGGGAGCAACGCTAATCTGACCGATGGCAATTGGTTTGCTGCGTGAAACTAGTGCAATGTTGCACTAACGCCCTTGCGTGTCACCCGTGGGTCGACCCGGCCCCATTTTGGCGTTATCAAAATCAAAAAGAAGAAAGGAAAGGGACTTCGGTCCTTCTTTGCCTGGTCGGTAAGCAAACGGGAAAAATTCTAATTCCAGTATTCGACTCCGACTTATATTCGTTTCGACTTCGGAGAAAGGTCTCGTTCATTTGCCAGTGTCCTCTGTTTCTCCCACTTTCTCGCACAAGGTCTCGTTATTCTGAAGCTCCAGGTAGCGATTCTGCTCTGATTTTCCGTAAATAATATCTGGACTACTCTGAATGTTGCTTTGGTAATTCAGATATACAATTCTGAGCGTTAGTTGTTGAAGAATGTGATCGACGTTATAGTCGTTTTTGAAACTCTGCTGAACTTTACTGATATATTTCTCTATTTATTGTTGATTAGTGTTTGTGGAGTCCATATTGGCATGTAATTTGGGTATGAATAGATTCCCGACCCTTTTAAATATGAAGAATTCTTAATTTAGATTTTTATAAATAAAATTTGATGGAAAAGTTTGTTATATATGCACAGCGATGCATGGTTTCTAGCAAATATCTGTGTTAAACGTTAATTCGATAATTGGGTGATACCAATTATTCTTATTTATTCTCATTTGCAGATGTCTTGTTTCATGAACTAATGCATGTATTACATGATTTACGTCACCATTCTTAGTTATTACTGTTGTACGTATGCTTTTTTAAACGTAAACCAAAATTCTTGCAACTAGCATTACAATTAGACCATTGCTGGAGTGGTTGTTCAACTCTAGAATTTCAACTCAAAATTAAAGTTTTGGAAATGACCCTTTTGCAATGGGGATGCACTTGGAGTTTAGGTACAGTAGCATTCCTGAAAACTCACTAGAAAAATGCCTGCTTAGTGTAGCTGAACAAAGCACCTGCGATTAAGAGTGATCTTACTAACTAGACTCACTTTTACCTCATTGACAAGGTTTTAAGGGGTGGACTTACGTACTGTCCACTGAAAGATGCTAAATGTATATCTTGACACTTCAAAAATGGTTTAGTATTTTACTGTATTATTGTTTTTATAACTAGGTGCATTTACTCTAGTTCATTAGTGAGGATCTGCCAGAGAAAAGCTGTCAAACTTTATTTGTTCATTCTTTGACTTAGGTGCATTTACTTCTGTACTCTGCCCTTTTACATCTCAGTTGTTGAATCATTCCAATTTTTTTTTGGGGAAAATATAAGTTTAGGAAGATAGACTTTCAAGCTCCAACTACAATGAGGCTTTGGGTATTCTATTGATTTAACATGAGAATGTGGGATACCAGGGTATCTTGGATGTAGGGAAGTTTAAAATCAACAATAGAACATTCAAAATTTGCGTACGATACCTAAGAATGTGGGGGATCTTGGTCTTCAAGCATACTACATTCTTGTGTTTCAATGCATTATTGGTACATCAAAAGGTGGCCTGGTAGGCATCTATATGATTGGGGTATCTGACATACCAATCTTATGGTGCTGGTGTTCTGAATGCTTTCTTCAACATTTGATTCTCTATAAGGACATTTAAGGGACCTAGAAATACTTATTTGCATTATTTGGAAAAATGCAGTGCTTTTGTCTGGAAATTTCTATATTTTGAAGTTGTTTTGTTTAATAGGGTTGCAAGTACTAACCGTTCTTGTATACCCTAGCTGTAATTTTATTGATTTTCCCCCTTTCAAGAAGATCAACCTACAGATGCTTTATTTACCTTGCCTTTATGGAGTTTAGAATCTTAAGGAACATACTTGTTAAAATTAGTTTGAGCAAAGAAGTGCTTGCATCTCAAAATTTCTTAATTTCAGAGTTGTTTAGTCTGCTTGCAAGCATTACTCTTCTTTATATACCCTTTCTGCAATTTGATTGAATTTTTTGCCCTTTGAATAAGATCAACATACATAAGCTTTAAGTTGGGTGGATGAAATGGAAAAATTCCTTGGGGGTCATTTGTGATTGCAAAATATCTAACAAGTTTAAAGAGAAGTTTTACTGAACTATTATAAGACCCATTATGTTCTATGGCAATAAGTGTTGAGTCTTGAAAGGTCAACAAGAGCAAAAGATAGGGGTTATAGAAATGAGAATGTTGAGATGGATGAGCAGACATACAAGAAAAGATAAGGTTTAGAATGATTGTATTTAGGAGATAGAGTTGGTGTTGCACTTATTGAGGAGAAAATGATAAAAATTTGGTTATGGTGGTTTAGGCATATGCAAAAAAAATTGCTAGTGGCTTTAGTGAGAAAAGTTGATCAAATGACTTTTAATCCAATGAAGAGGTGTAGAGGAAGATTAAAAAGAACAATTGGAGAGGTTATTAAAAGGGATCTTTAGTTAAATGATATTTTTGAAAATTTAGTTTCAAATAGAACTCAATGGCGTTGTTTAATCCTTATAGCTGACCCCACATTGTGAGATAAGGTTCTGTTTGTTATTGAATAAGGCCAACACACATTTAATTTATGTACTATACATTTAAGAAGTTTGGAGCTTATGGATATGTGTTAATGCTGCAAATTATATACTTCTTTTATTGTTTTACTTTTGGTTCCATCAAACTGCTTTTCTAATTTGCGTTATTGTCTGACTTTGTCAGTGCTTGTTTTGTTCAACAAATATAGTGTGGAATCTAGTTATGCTGCTTTAGCTGTCTCCCAAAAGATCTATGGCCTTTATGCAATCTTGACTCTATTTTGTAGCTTATCTGCAATAATGGGATGGGGAAACATCTACAGAAGACGCGCTAAAGTATTCACATTGGCCTTAGTAGTATACCTAGATTATAAGGTGCATGTCATTGATTGCTCAGACTGACTTTTCAGTTGAACTTTTTTATATTTGTAGAACTTTTTTACCTTATTTTCTAGTTCTATCTGTAGGCTGTACAGCAAAGAGAGAAATGGACTAGCAAACAAAGACAAGCTGCTATGTGGGAGAAGGCACATGAGCGCAATGCTAAACGTGTTCTGAATTTAATAATAGAGCTGGAAGGCTTGTGGGTGAAACTTGGGCAGTATTTGTCTACGCGTGCAGATGTGCTTCCTCAAGCATATATATCTCTTTTGAAGCAGTTACAAGACTCTCTTCCTCCTCGTCCCTTGGAAGAGGTTTTTTTTTTTCCTCATTACTGAAAGCAAAAGAAAAAAAAAATTGCTTTTGGCCAATGTTTAACAATACATGGTTTTGGATAAGAAAAGAAATTCCCCACATTTTTTCTGGCATCATAAAAGATTTTGGTTCATTCATTTTGCGGATTACAAGGGTTCACAGCTTTCCATACGGTTATTACACTTTTCTAGTTGAGGGTTAGCTTTCAGTTTGGTTAATTTGTTTTGCTAATTTCAATTAATTGTTGAATGGGTATTAATATAAACATCTCACGTGTAGTTTATAATTGCAAGGTCTATGGCACAATACAGAAGGAGTTGGGGAAATCAATGGATGAGCTTTTTGCAAATTTTGTCAATGAACCTTTGGCAACAGCATCAGTAAGATCTGGAGCACATTATTACTAGAACATCATTGCTTAACTTATTTTCAGTCCATTGCCAATTAATTATTTGTTCTACAGTAAGTAGATAACCTCATCTTTGAGCCGCTCATTTATGTAGATAGCACAAGTTCATCGTGCAACTCTGCTTGATGGGCAGGAAGTTGTCGTTAAAGTTCAACATGATGGTGTCAAGACAATTATACTAGAGGTTTGCATGATTTCTCCTTTAGCTTGTCTTGATGAAAAGGTCAATTGAGGTTTTGAATTGTTTTTGGACATAAATTGTTCTCAGGACTTAAAAAATGCCAAGTCAATGGTTGACTGGATAGCATGGGCTGAGCCACAATATAACTTTAATCCTATGATTAATGAATGGTGCAGAGAAGCTCCCAAAGAACTTGACTTCAATCATGAAGCTGGTACTTTTAGATCTTATCTAAATTTTAATTCTTGAACTTTCTTTGATGCATATGGTTGGAGCAGAAAAACCTGGTTTTTAAGGTGAAGTGTTTGTTCTTAGATCTGTCATGGACAGGATTATCTTCATAGCCTCTTCTTGGTATCTAGCACATGATTTTTTGAAGGGTTTTCTTAGATAGACATGTAGAGAGAAGTATTTCATTAATTTGTTTGTTTTGTTTTGTTGAGTCAGGAATATACTTGTAGCTTTTTCTAATAAAATCCTTTGTTTATCCCAAAAGAAAATTTACTTGGAGAGAGAATTGAAATATACGCTGCATGGAAAGCCTTTATATGTCAGATATATACTAAGTAAGTTGTATTGCGATGATCTAGGTGAATAATAGGATTGATGTCAGCTATTCGTTGATTCTTTTGACATAGTTCTGTATCTTCTATCAATCCATCTACCAATATTGCATCTTGTGTTTGAATTTTTCTTCTGTTTTTGATTCTTCTGTATTTTGTTCATGTTTTTTGCGTTGTCTTTACTAATCATCCCAGCAGTTATGTTAAATTTGATTAAAATGATTCCTTTATTACAAGTTTGTTTCTTATTAACACTTGTGTATCTGTAGAAAACACTAGAACGGTGGCTAAAAACCTTGGCTGCAGAAACCAATATGAGGTCAATGTGAATGCCAATCGAGTGGATGTTTTAATTCCAGATGTAATTCAGGTATCTTTTGTTCCAACCTTCAAATGACATTAGCCTGCATCCAGTTATACTTGCTACAGATTTGTTCAAATTTTCAGATTTATAGGTTATACACAGTCTGTAATTGCTTTATTGAGTCATAATATGTTTTAGGATTCCAATCTTAATGTTTATCATGCTGCAGAGGATTTAATGATTCAATTTTAGTATATAGAATGATGATGTTGGACAGAGGGCTGCATAAATTTAATAGAAAGATACTTGAACTATAGATAAAGGCCTTATATCTACTGACAGTTTGATAGAGCTCTCAGCCAATGGAAATGAGGAAATCTCTGAAACAGAAAGCAAAAACTGACAATGCTTTTAAGGAGACCAGCTCCCTCCCTCAACTGTCTGATACAATTTTCTTACTCAGACACTTTTCCCTTCCCCTGTTTCTATTCTACTCTGCTCAACTTCCTCTAACAAACTGCAGATATTACTCAATCACAGTCAGACACATGGCATTCAGTTCACTGCAGAATGATCTGGTAGTTCTGTCAATTCACTTTAATGGCCTTCTTAGCCCTCCTAGCATATATCTTAATTATCAGGGGGCCCTAACGTAGTGACATAATGCCTGTTATAGTCTAGCCCTAGAAAGACCTGATTGGAGCAGAATATATGAAGAAGTTTTTGAAAGACAAACTCAGTGAGACATAAATTTCATGAAAGTATAGGTTATATTAGATTTGCATATTGGCCCACAAAATCCCTTGCCAAAGTACTCTGACTTTTTTTTTTCTCCATATTCACCTGCTTATTACCTTGTTCATGAGTTTTACATTAAATCACACACAGTTTTTTAGTTAATGAATTAGTGGAGTGTTTTGCATCATATAAGTACATCTTTATAGAACTTATTTCTGATTGGTACTGGGTTTTATTTTGGTTCAATTTGAAATGTTCTCCCTTTCCACTATTCTTTAAATTTTTTTGGTGGATTTTGTCCTATGTCATTTGTTCTTGTTCCTTCCAATGTTAGTCCACAGAAAAAGTCCTCATTTTAGAATACATGGATGGCATTCGACTGAATGACTCTGAATCCCTAGAAGCTTTTGGTGTAAATAAACAAAAGATTGTTGAAGAGATAACTCGTGCTTATGCTCACCAAATTTATGTTGATGGATTTTTCAATGGTGACCCTCATCCTGGTATACACTCTCTCTTTCTCTCTGTCTTTCTGTGTTCATGCATGTGTATGTATAATATTTATCAATTTGGTCTGCTCTGATGGCTATTGATTTCATTGAAGATGAGTTAACTGCTTATGATATTTGGTGGATGATAGTGTTCACTGTACTGATCCATGTGTTCATGAAATATTTTGGTTTCTTCCCTGGGAACCTTTTAGGAAATTTTCTTGTGAGCAAGGACTCTCCACACCATCCAATATTACTTGACTTTGGGCTTACTAAGAAACTATCAAACACCATTAAGCAAGCGCTTGCAAAGATGTTTTTGGCATCTGCTGAGGTTTGTGCTGGAACAGACTTTTGTGACTTGAATAAGTAGTTGTTGTTGGTGACATCCTTGATCTGTTTTTTTATGTCATCTCTTATAATTTTTTTAAGACTTTTGTTATGGCATACAATTGTTCGGTGTTACTTTCATGTTTGTTCCAAATGATAACTTAGTATGTCATGCTTCTGCAACAGGGAGACCATGTGGCCCTTTTGTCTGCCTTTGCAGAAATGGGGCTTAAGTTTCGCTTGGACTTGCCTGAGCAGGCCATGGAGGTAACAACTGTATTCTTTCGTTCTACAACACCAGCAAATGAATACCATGTAAGTATGCAGGAAGCCCCACAAAATGTACTCTTACTTGTTTCTTGAAGTGTTCAGTAGTCTAACTCCTACCTAATACTGGTTTATTTGGTGTTACTAAGAAAACAATGAAATCTTTGGCCGATCAAAGAACCAAAAATATGAAGGTTATACAGGAGAAAATGAACCTTGACCAAAAAGAGATGAAACGCTTCAACCCTGTGAGTTAAAACACAACCTTGCGTTTGGTTTGAAATTATTCCATTGTTGGTTTCTGCAACAATTTCCTCACATCTTTTCAGGTTGATGCATTTCCTGGTGATATTGTAATATTTGGAAGGGTGCTTAATCTTCTAAGAGGTCTGTAGTCTTCCTTGTGATGCCAGAGTAATTTTTGGTAATTCCTCATAATAAACTATTTAATTTACCTGATTTGGGTTCAGGGCTTTCTTCTACCATGAATGTTCGCATAGTATATATGGACATAATGAGACCATTTGCAGAGTCAGTTTTGAGTGGGTGAGTTTTGAAACTCTGATGATTGTTATTCTCTACATGCTTGGCTTATATCTGTGGCTGAACTGAGGTGCACCTGTCAGGTACATTCATAGGGGACCATCAGTAAATGATAAATGGATTCATGATTCACCAGTCCATTCTGATGTAGAGGCCAAGCTGAGGCAACTTTTAATTGAGCTGGGGAATGATAATAAAATACTTGGAATCCAGGTGTGTGCCACTATTAATTAACAAGTGCCTTGGATGCTCAATCTTGAGACTGCTAAGATCTGATTCATTTATAATTGTTAATTATTTGAAGTGCTTAAAAGTTTTAAGTCAAGCATAGTACCATGCACAAGCCCAATTAGGATTATTATATAAGCCCAAAGATAGACATATATGGGCCAATGATGTGAGTGACACCTGTGTGAGGCTTGAGTTACTTAACACTAATTACATTGAATAACTTTTTATCAAATTTACCTTTAGAGTAGAAATTCTCATCATTTAGATTGTGATCATATAGTTTCATGTTTATCGGAAATCAATTTATGCTCTATTAATACAATATATGGTTTTTGTTAAATATGAAATTCTTTTTTTTTTTTTTTTTATACAGTGTGGGGTTACAACTTTGGAGAAGGGGGAATCGAACCTTTGGGGGAAGGGAGGGGGAGAAAGGCCCGATACCACTGAGCCAAAGCTCAAGTATAGTTGAAATTGTGTATTGATGATAATATCTCATTATAAAATGGCCAGAGTGATGGCAATCACATTCTAGAAGCAGTGATTTAATGTTATAAGTGTCTTAAGTTTTACATAGGTGTCAACAGATATATTCAATTGATGAACTAGGTATGTATTTTCAGACAAGTATTTTGTTTTTAAAAAAATAAGTGAATTTAGAATCAATCCTTCGTATAAAAAAATATCAAAGTGATGAATTTAAGGTACATAACATATTTTGCGGTGTAACCAAGAGTCTAGAGTTGATGATGGTTGTGTTGTTAATTTAGTATTATGTTGTATTTATTACCAGTAATTATCAGTTGACTTGAGATGTTGTCCTTTCTTTCTTCTTAACTGTTGTTGTTGTTGCGTTTGATATGAAGAGTCAATCAACTGGCTCAAGTAAATAATCATTTTGATCAATTCTGGATAATTTCTTGCGTAGGTATGTGCCTACAAGGATGGAGAGGTCATTATCGACACTGCTGCTGGAGTGCTTGGTAAATATGATCCTCGTCCTGTTCAGCCAGATAGCCTTTTTCCAGTTTTCTCTGTAACAAAGGGTATCACAGCAGGAATGTTACATTGGCTGGTTGATAATGGGTGGGTCTTACTCTTTAGATACTATAATTTTGGAGTTTCAATGCTGAATTCACTGTTGTGGCATGTGATTTTGTTGGGCATATAAGGTTTTCATTTCATATAAAAAGGAGTACAAGCAGTTACATCAATGTGAACTTTTTTAGAGCTATCTACTTATAAACTCTTCGACTTCTGTCAAATAATCTAAATGAAGATAGAGTACTTTTACTCACATTACATCTTCTAGGATGATGAGCCCCCCTTGATTTTATCTTGATGATCTTCAAATCTCCTCTTCAGTTTGATGCCTTATCATCTATAATTGTGTTGCCTATTGGAGGACAATCTTTTCTTTTTTTTCCCCTACTCTTAGTGCCAATGTTAGGTTATTAAAAGAGATCTTTGAATAAATGCTCTTTCTTAAAACTTAGTTTCTGATAGAATCCAATGGCACTATTTGATTTATATAGTTGATCTCACTTAATAGAATAAGTCTTTGTTTATTGTTGCTGTTGTACTCTTAGTGCCAAACTACCAATGTTGTCTAGTAGGCAGTGTTCAGCAAGCTGATGGTGGATTAGCAGTGATGTTCTGCGCTTGCACTTTATATCTTGTTGAAAGAAAAGGAGAAAAGAAAGTCTGTCTTCATTTGTTATTAGAACCAATACATTAATCAAAGTGTTTTTTGACAAAATGAAAATAGTAGCATCAAATTATAAATTGACAAATATAAATGACACAAGTACTCTGAATTATTTAATTTTGCACATTAAATTTCAAAATTCTTGCTATATTGATTTTGAAGTATAACTTTATATGCTCCTTTGCTCAAGAGTAATGTCTATGCTTTGTCATTAAAAGTTAACAACTTTATATTAGCTCTTTTAAATTTTTAATCCTAAAATAAGTATCTCTCTATGTATATTCTTATAGAAAATTGAAACTTGAAGAGAATGTTGCAAATATGTGGCCGGCATTTGGTTCAAATGGAAAAAATGTCATAAAGGTAAAGTCTTGATTTTTTCCCAAAATAAGTGCTGAAAGTTATCAACTTCATAAATGATGTAATTTTCTGTTTCAGGTTCATCATGTACTTAACCATACATCGGGATTGCACAATGCAATGGCTGACATTAGTAGAGAAAACCCTCTACTGATGTTAGATTGGGATGGATGCTTGAATCGCATTTGTATATCAGTACCTGAGACTGAACCTGGCAAGGAGCAGTATTATCATTATCTGTCATTTGGCTGGTTATGTGGGGGAATCATTGAGGTATGCATGCTTGTTAATGTAGGAGGGCCATAAAGAGGTTGATAGACCACTATCTATAAGTGCTGTATGTCATGCATGGAATGGTGTATAAGCTGTATAATTGGTTGGTGGTTCTGAGTTTGGACTAAAACTTATAAATAATATTATGCTTTTATTTTTTTTAAAATAAACTATCTACGAGTACTCATTTTTCCGATTGTTGTTAATGATAGGCTTTTTGGGTTTCACCCACTTAATTGGTTCTCCCATGTCATCTCACTTTTGATCTAGTTGTCAATTGCATACAGAACTTTCATGAGTCAGTCACCTCAAAAAATGTGCTTATGTTATACATTCACTTGTTGCTGATTTGAGAGTGTTATGAGCGCATATGTTGTGGATGGAAATATTTATGACATACCTTTCAATTGTGTTAATGAAGCTGATGTAGTATTTTATTGATGCCATCTAATTAACTGCAGTATGATATTTTTTTAGCTTGCTTGCAGTCATTGGTTTAATCTTTTTGTCACTAAATTAGTGGTAAACCAAATACAAATAAATCTGCCTCTTCAGCTTTTGTTCTGTTCTGATAATTTATCTGGAAAAAACAGCATGCATCTGGCAAGAAATTTCAGGAGATCCTTGATGAAGCCATAGTTCGCCCCCTTAATATTGATGGAGAGCTATATGTAGGAATTCCACCAGGCAAGCATCAATGCATGTTTATTTTTGGTGTGGTTTTGTATGGAGCATGTATGTGCTTGTGTATATGTAATATGCTATACTATGTTCTTTATACCTTTGCTTCCTTGTTAATGTCTAGGGGTGGAGTCACGTCTTGCTGCTCTCACAGTAGATACAGATGATTTAAGCAAGCTCTCCGGGATTACTGCTCGTCCTGACCTGCCCTCCACCTTCCAGCCACAGCAGATTGCTCAACTTGCTACCACGGTGCCTACTGTTTTCAATACACTGAATGTTCGCCGTGCCATCATACCAGCTGTTAATGGACATTTATCTGCCCGGGCACTTGCACGTTATTATGCAACTCTAGCTGATGGTGGAAAAGTGCCACCACCTCACTCTTCTGCTTCTAAGCCGCTACTTGGAAGTCATCCCCACATCCCCAAATTTGCCTCTCAGAAGGCCCCCAAAAAGCGAAAATGTGGCAGAAGGAAAGAAGCTGTTCCTTTAATTAATAGAACAAATGGTTCTGAGGAAAACTATGGTAACGGAGAATTTAAGGATAATAAGGGTAGAAATACTAGCAGAGATGGTCATGTTAGGCTTCCTAGTGATAGTAGTAGTGATAGCAGCAATGGCGAAATGTCTGACTGGAATAGAGGTAGTAATCCACGGAAGCAATTTTCTGGTAAGATCTTCGGGAATCCTAGGATTATTGATGAATTTTTGGGTACAGGGGAATACGAGAATTTAGTTTTGCCGAATGGAAGTTTTGGTTTAGGATTTAAGAGGTTTCATTCGAAAGAGGGGTCATCCATTGTCTTTGGGCACTCGGGAATGGGCGGATCCACAGGGTTTTGTGATCAAACAAACAGGTTTGCTATTGCTGTGACCCTAAACAAAATGTCTTTAGGAGCCGTCACTGGTAAAATTGTCCAACTTGTTTGTTCCGAGTTAAAAATTCCTGTGCCAGATGAATTCTCAAGATTTGCAGTTGCTGATCCGCAATTAAATTTGGAGAGACCCCTGATTAATTGAGGATGGAAGTGTCATTCTTTCCATACCAATTGTCTGCATCTTTTCTTTGGCTTTCGTAACTATCTTCACAATGGATCATCCAATTCTTTGGTCCTTTGATACGATTAATTTCTGTGGTTTTGTTTTACATCAGAAATCATGACTATAATTCATGAGCTCCCATTGCTCCCTGCTATTGTACCCCAGAATGTAGGAGGTGCAATTTATACAGATAGTATATATATTTAGTATTTGAATACATTACGCTCCCTAAACAATGTGTACACTTAACTGAGTCATCCCTTAATGTCTAATTTGGACTAGTTTCCATGTTTAGTAGTTCTTTTCAGGCAATGTGTTATGGTTGAAAGAATAATCAAGTTGTTATCAATTGAAAACTGTAAAATAATATAATAGATAGATTGATTAAACTCTTGATAGTTTTGTAGACAATGCGAATTATAATTTGTTTAATTATATTTTTTTTTCCAAAATCTTGGATACTGCATGTTTAATTGCTATAATTAGCACAACACGGACTGTGACAGCCTTTGTAATACTGAGTCACATATTACTTGCAGTGGTAAATTATAAAAATTACAGAAAAAATGAGTTGAAAAAATTAATGACGAGAAGTTATCATGTGATAACTTTATAATCAATGTTATTATATATAAATATTAAATAATATAGAATATAGATTACCAATGCTAGACTATAACTTTGTAGAAGAAGATTCTCGACTCGTAGTACTCAGCCATTCATAATGTAGTCGTTTTTGGTATATTATTAGCAAATTGATAGGTTTAGAATAACAATTACAATAAATGAGTTGTTTTTGCAGTTTGTGACTGCACATATTTTTGGTAGAATTATATTGAATTAAATCACATTCTATCTATTAATAAAGTCTAACACAATTAATAAATAATTGAGTTTTTTAAGTATAGTCTTAAATTTAATTTAATTATATATATAAAAAATATTTTATTAAAATTTAATACCTTAGATTCAAAAAAAAAAAACATTCATCTTTCACTTTTTTTTTTTTTTTAGGTATTGCTGAAATACTTTATATTTCTTGTTAAAATAGTGAAGTAAAAATGATCAAAATTGTTGAAAAATTATGATAAAGAAATATGAAATTGTGATCACATTTGTTTTATAATGTTTCAAAAAAATATATGTAAAAAAATATTTAAATTTGATAAATAAAAAAATAATATGCTTAATACAAAAAATAGGGTAGGGGCTATAATTTGAGGAAAAAATTAGCGGAAAAGGTGAAATTAACCCCACAAAAAAAGTCAGCAGGACTTCCTCTTCGCGCTCGAACGTTCCCTCCATACCATGCCTCTCTCGCTCTCAAGTCTCAACCTTGGCCAGCTGATAGCGGCGACGAAGCTCTCTCACGTGAGTGTATTTCTTCTTCACTTCGCATGTGGTGGCTGAATTGCAAAGGTCGCGTACTTTCTCTCTCTTTCCCTTTCGGATGTCCATACAAGCCCTTTGTTCTTCGCTCAAATTGGTAAGAGCGAAATCGATGCCTTGTCTTTAATTCCTTTTGTCTTCTCTGCATTACTTTTCATCCTAATACTTGGTTCAGTTCTTTCAGTTCATAATCCCTTTCCAGCAATTTGAGCTGATTTCAAGGCAAGCCCAAGACCCGTACCTCGAGAATTTCATATTCAGGCAAGTAAATTGATTATGGCTCGTTATATCCACTATACGTTTTTAAACATAAATGTATCTGCTAATTAATGTGAATTCTTATATTTCATACATTGTGAGATCTAAATGTTACTGATGCTATACTAAAATTAGATTCAGTAAATCAATTAGTTGCAAAGAAAGAGTGTGGATATCTGGGCATTCTTCCTGAGAATTGCCAGTGCTGGGATTATTGATATGTATAAATCTTGATGTTTGTTTTAAGAATTTCATTCAAGTTATTTGATAAGATCGTAACATTTGTACCAGCAAGATTATGTTAGTGATTAATGTTTCTGGCATACCATGATATTGCAGTTTGATTTAGAAGTTTATGACAGTAACTCTGATATGTGGGCAGCTACAATAGTGAATGGTGAATAGCTTTTATGTTAGCTTTGAAACTTTGGTTCCTTCTGGCTTTTGTCTTAGCTAGTTAATCAGTTAATGGATAAGAATATCTTCTTCTATAGTTTAATCCATATATATTTTTGCTGTTTTTGCAGTAATTTATCTGTTACAACGAGCATTTGCTTTTTTCTAAATTTATGAAATTAAGCCCTAAACTCGGAAGTCATAATGCTAAGATTCATTGGCCGGCTTAATTTTCTTTAAGCTATAACTCCTAGCCAAAGGCTGAACCAAACATAGATAAGAAAAAACAACTTTGTTTAGATATGCATCAATGAAGACCTGTCACTGGGGAGTGTATAGGACAAGGACACAAACCTGTCAACCACCATCCACTGCAATGTAAATCTACATGTTCTATGAATTAAACAGGTTCTGACAAAGGGATGTGATTACAACAATTATGGCGTTGGGAATGGCCATAGATCTTTTACCTGAGATGTTTGGCAATCACTGGAACAATGAGAAGAAACAACATCTGACTTAATAGTTACCACAATCACATGCAAAGGGATCTAATTTGTAAAAGCTAATTACAGTCATTTGTATAAGGAGTTTAGTTGCATTAATTAGCAAAGTGTCTGTGTAGAATCGGTAGACTCTAGGGTGAGCACATATAGTCTACTTATTCGTGGTTTGATTTTGATTTTGATATTATTATCTTTATGCTGTAACTTGAAGAGATTAACTCTTCTAAAGTACAGAATATATTTGAAAAAATAAGGAGGTGGGTTACTATCAATGGAAAATACAATGAATAGATTGTTATAAAGTACAAGTAAATAACAATCTTTAGATTTGAGATAATTTGCTTCCTTAATTTTTTATCAAGAATCACCTATCTACATTTTACGGTGGAAAATGTTTTTGTAAAATGCGCCTTATAAAAAAGCCAAATTCAGGTTGAAGATATTTTGGTTGGATGTTTGACTGAAGACTTATTTTGGTTTGTGTGTTAGTTTAACTCTAGTGCAATACAAAACTACAGTTTAAGAATTTATTTTTGCATTTTTTAATTTCCTAATAAGTGGGAGTACACTTTTTTTTAACCAATTTTTGTTAAGTTCTTGCGTGGGAAGTATTTTTGAGAAATAATGCCTATTCATTTTTCTTCTTTTTCTTTCTTTTTTTCTTAATTAGGAGCTGAATTGTCGGTCAAAATATAAATTGTGGGGATATTTTTTAAGCTGGGTGTGGAGATGCTTCTGCACAGGGAAGGATGGTTGGTACAAGGATGCTTCGGCTAATCTACCACCCCATGGAATGGTTGGTACACCGATATATAAAATAGAGGTATTCTGTTTTTTACTCTCAGTCTTTTATTGGTTTATACATTTTAATAGATATAAACGTTGTGTAGAAATTTCTAATTGAAATACCTAATTCTCAACTACTACTAATATATTCTTTAAGAAATAATAACTACAACAATAATAATAATAATAAACCGAATATTTTCTTACTAAGTGCCGAGAAATAATGACTAATTGGAAAAATTAAAAGGTCAGTCAAAATTATTATTGACATTTATTTATTATATTTAAGTAATAAAAATGATAATTTTCCTTTATATCTAATAAATTACGTTGACTTTTTCATTCGCCTTTTATTTACCTTACATTAGCAGTGATGGCTTTGCTTGGGTAAGTAATGTGGTATCATTCACCTCTGCATATTGAATTTCCAACTTCAAAAAATCGTGAAATGATTTAATTAATTAAAAATGATCCCCATGAAATGGGCAGCAGTGCACGCAGGAAGAAGTTCAGCAAGTCGGCTAAAAATAATCTCAAAGACTCAACATTATTGGTACAACTACAAAACGCGGTTTCTGCCCACTAGGGCTTCCAAAAAAATGGTTGGAGCAAAGTATTTTTCTAACAAATCTGATTCGATCTAGATCTATACAATATAAATTATTTTCGACTGATACATTACGGAATTGTAATGTGGTGAAGTGTCTTTCAGGTAAGCCAGTGGGATTGATACTTAGTAAGTGGCATATGTGATTGTTTTCACTTTTATTTTCATTTATCAATTTCTGAAACCCCTTAAGTTAAGGGGATATTTGAATGGTTTGTCAACCACTAGAATGTAAGGGTACTCACTAAGTATTTTCCAATGCCCTTCGATGTGGTGAACCAGAATTTCATTTACAAAGAACAATATTAGTTGGTGACTTTAATGGAGTAGTAATATTTAGTTATTGTCTTATAACTTTTTATTTTAAAATTTTAAATTAAATTATTATATGCATAATTGCCAATTAACGCGTTCAATTTTTTATACAAGCTTTGGAATCTATAATGTGAAGCAGCTACACAGAAATATCGGTAGCACTATTTAATTGCTGGTATTGTATTGCATAGTGGCATTCTAGTGATTTACAATTGTAACAGGGGCATTCTGTCATGGCTTCACCTATAAAAGTGGGGACTGATCAAATAATCAACTTGCCAGTCGCTGCTGCCACTATGTAAGTTCAAAAGCCTTAAGAGTGCCGTCCCAGTTCTCCATTTCTTCCTTTTCATTCCATTTTTTCTAGCGCAGTTAGATAACAAATTAGCGATAACAAAATTCTGTTCTTTGTCTATTAGGACAAATGGGCATAAAAGAAGCATGCTCCCGATTCATTGGGGATTTTTTTCAAGCATTCAGATGCTCACAATCAAGCTCAACGCCTTGCCTTGATCACAATCATCCTAGCTGCAAGCCCCAGAATGGGCTCAAACTGGATGATAAGATGGTCAGTGCTCTAATCACTGTTTTTGGTATGGAAAACAACGGAAGAATCAAGAAGGAGAATGCGCGAAGAGTGGTGGAGAAGCTTGGTTTGTTGTATGGTTCTGAGGACGACAAGCCCCCGAGCTTTGAGCTATCCATCCAGGGTGGCTTAGAGGATGATGAGGTGCCTGTGGAAGAGGTGCTTGATGGATTAGAGGATATGTCAAAGCGGAGTGAGCTATTACAGGAAGCCTTCAAAATCTTTGACGAGGATGGAGATGGATACATAGATGCAATGGAGTTGAAGAGGGTGCTAGATTGCTTGGGTTTGGACAAAGGTTGGGATCTGAACACAATTGAGAAAATGGTGAAGGCTGTGGATTTGAATTTTGATGGAAAGGTTGATTTTGGTGAGTTTAAATTGATGATGGGATAGTAGTTAATTCATTGATTTGAACTAGGAATGGTTATCATGGTGCAAATTGTAGGAAAATCCCAGTCGTATTTTTTTTTTTTTACCGCAAGCTCATATAATTAGTTGTGGGTTTTTATATTTATATTGTGAGTTTAGGAGAATAGTAAAATTCTAAATTGTATATGAAGTTAAATTTTGCATTTGTGTTGTTAATGATAGACTTGCCTGACTTGGCAATATACGAGACACGTATGCTTCAACAACCAAGCGGAATAGTCTAAATAGTCAACGTTTATGTAAGAACTTACCATTTCTGATAAGAATATGAAGATTGTTTCATTGTGCATCACATCATCTGTTCCCTTCTTACATTCCAAATTTGCAGGAAAATCCCATTTGTTTCATTCATCATGCATGATTTCTATCAAGTTTAATTAAATATTTATTTAAAATAATTTAGAATATTAAATATAATACATTTTATAAATTAAACTATAAAATTTATTTTATCTCATTATTTATTATTTCGTATCCCAATAAAAAAAATCATATATCAACATCTATACAGTATATGTACCCAAAAAAAATTCCCTAAGTATATATTATTTAAATTTAATATGACAAGTCCAGCCAGGTGTTTGGCACATAAATTTGTGTAATTGGATCCAAGCCAATAAAAGAACAACAATCAAAGAGAACATTGCCGTGTTCCTGTCACATGCTATTGCTTTAGTACTCTCAGCAACCGACCAACCGCACTATTATTTAATTAATAATCACAGAAAACTGCAAGATGGGGAGAAAACCGAAATTGACTTTTGAGCTTGAACTCTAATTGACACAATGGTCTCCAGTCATCACCTGCACAATTTGACTATGCATTGTTTTTTTTTTTAGATAATTACTAATGTTGGCAACCTCTCAGTTTTATCAATTCACACAAAACTTTTATGTGGCTGTTTGTGATCATTTACATTTGATAATGAGTTCCTTAGGTGTGAGATGAGCGTGGCTCTAGCTGTCCTCATTCATTTGCAACGTTTTCACTTTGCCTCGTGCTTTTCCAACTAGATGTCCAATTACTCTATATGCGACCTTGTATTGTTAGTTATTTTTTAGATCTTGTTAGATACTGGACTTTGTCACGCACATTATATATGCTAAGGGAGCATTTTCTTTTTCTAACAATAGAAGATAACTTTAGCTTTAATTGTCTTTCTATTGTTTGTTCTGTACTTTTAAAATTAGGTTGTTAAGCGAACTATTTTAGAAGATGGATTACTGGTAATGGTCAAACCATATGATATCATAAATATAATTCTAATATTAATATATTCACTTATTGATAAAAGAATTTTAAAAAATATCATACAAATATTTATTAATTTCTTTTTATAAATGAGTAATGTGGATCTCAATTCAACAAGCAAGGTTTACAAAAATTATGAGTTTTATGATCATTTTAACAGCTATTTTTTTAATTTAAAAAATTATATGTGACTCAATCTATAGAATTTGCAATCGTAAATAATATTTTATATTTTTTAAGTTTTTGTTCGTTGATCTATTCACTGATTTTGATCAAGTTTAACTAAAATCAGTTGTAACTAAAGAGCCAAAACAATTTATTTGTTAGTCACTGATTCAACAGCCGATCCGATTAGATTTTTAAAACATACATCCAAACATGTAACCAAAAATTACAATGTCACTCCAAGTAATCTGGATCTCATTCTTGTGCCACTAGCTTAGTATGCGTGTCAAAAGATGGTTTATACATCTAAAATCGTATGATTGTTGTTTGTATGGATGGATTTGGTCCTTCATGCTGACTTGGAAATGTGAGTATTGGTTTCCGTTCGACTTTTGGAAGCAACAACTGACGTGGCATGTTAGTAAATCCAATCGCCAAAATGTGAAAAAGACCAGGAGATGATATAAATGGCGAAGTAAGATGCTAACTAATTTGCCTACAATAAGATTCATCAGAAGGAATGGACAAAGCAATCACGTCCTTTTATACAAAACGAGACACCAGAGAAAGGCTAAAGCCACTACCTTTAAGGCACATAAAACCAAAACAAACTGAAGATACAAGATATAGCCTAGCTACTAACCTAACTAGAAAAGAAAATAAAATATGGGCTCTTACCCTAACTTACCGCGGCATTTCAGTTAAACAGCTCAGAGCATCACTCAAGGCTCCAGTGTTAAAATTATGGCTATTACTGACCAAATCTAAGTTGTCCACAGCAAGAGCAGCTGGATTTTGTCCACTAGTTACTGGCATGCAACCATATGAGGCCTCATTTCCATGGACAGTAATGGTTGGCGAGACGTCCGCCGCCAAGCGGCGCAGACTGGCCGTGTTTGGTTGTGGTGGTGGGCTTTGGTGATTCTGGGTTTGAAGAAGCTGGTTGTTTAAGGTGGTCAAGGATCGCCAAGCCACCATTTCTTCAGCTAACTTCACCTGCAAGTTGATATATAGAAATGAGAAAATATGTTGATACATTCAGATTTTGACCAGAAACCTCACAATAAAAGTGAACAGTCATTAGATAATATTATGAAATAATCTATACCTTGGCTCTCATAGCTTCGACACCTGATTTTAGCACTCGATTATTTGTCTCAGCATCACGAAATTGTTGACTGGCATCTGCAAGTTGCTTGTATAGGGTTGCATTCTCCAACCTCAGTTGTTCAACCTGAGAAAAATTCAAATTTTTATGGAATAAAAAATCTTAAAGAAAAGTATATTCTCCCCAAATGCTCACTTAATTTAAGTAGAGTCATTAAATCTAATTGATCCTGCCTTACAGTATACAAGTTCAATAAGTTCTGTAGTTTAAATTTTTTTAAATAAATATTTAATAAAATTTTATTTGTACAAATATAAAAAATAAAGTTAGAGTACTTGATACACAAATCATTGATACCTGCAACTCAAGGTCAGTTAAATGTGCCTGTTTTCTTCTTCTTGATCTTCTGGCAGATTCCCGATTAGAAATCTTCCTGGCATCACTATAACTTTGTAATTCAGTGGGGATGAAGACCAAATTTGATTGAGTTTAACCCAATTCAAGAGTTGTAACAAACCTTCTAAGGCGCTTGACGTCAACAGGGTTTGTGCTCTGCTCACAAGCACCTGCTTCATAATCCTCATCAGAGGAACCACTGCTACCTCCTCCTTTTGCCTGATTATCTCTGTCCTTTGGTTTATTAGCAGACACAGGGCTGCCAACTGGCCAGTTTCCAATTCATCCAAAATGTTAAACTACATCAACTAAATTAAGTTTTTATGAGCTACATTCGACTTCCATGCCCATATAAGGAGAGAAACAAATCAATTCTATAATAATATAGTATTTATATTTTAATACGGTCTTTACTTCATAAAATTTAAATTAATAAATTTACTATATTTCATAAATTAATTTGTAAAACTTAACTATTTTAGTCATTTCTATATTAAATATGAGTATTTTGTTATCCAATATTTATTTATTGAATTTAAATTATTACATTTATTAAATTTCATTTATCAATCTAAAAAATTCAAATAATCTAATGATTCTTATATTAAATATAAATATTTTTCTACTCAATTTTTAATTTATGATTATTAAATTTATTATATCCTACAAATTATTTATAAGATCTAACAATTTATGCGTTCACATAACAAGTCCCCATCTCATGTATGGGAACAGCCATTTTGATAATAATATGCCTATATGTAGAGTACACATGCAAAAATGTGTATATATAATTGCTGCCCGTAGTATTACCAGCACCACAAATGGATGACTGAGAATCAAGAGTGGAATGCTTGGGAGTGAGGCTTTGGGACCAGACAAGATTGTCTATCAGTCCACCGCAAGCTGAAAATCCAGGCACTACATCCTGCAAATTATGAATGGCTATCAGCTAAAATTTTGTCAATCAAACCTTTGTTATACAGCCCAATACATGCTTCTTCAAGGTTTTCATCGACATATCTGAACCATAAAGTCAAGCGCTGCATCAACTTTTTCTTTTAGCAAATTATCTCAGCAGCTTTTGCTTTTATAAACAGAAGCAAAAAGCACAAACGCATGAGAAAATATGGTATACAGAGAGGCAACAAAAGATCCCCCCACTAACCAGAAACCCACTTAGATGGACGTCCTCATACTTATATTTTATTTATAATACATTATTTGAAATTAATTTTAAATTAAATATAAAATTAAATATAATTTTAAATTATACATTATAGACAAAACTTAAATATAAAAACATAAAAATAACAGTCTCCACTTAAGTTATCGAAAATAATGTTGTAACTTGGGACTAAACAAATTGACGTAAACAATGTGTGTGTGGGTGGTGTGGCAGAGCACATTACATGTTCGTGTATTTGGTTTAATTGGAAATTTTTTTTATTTATAAGTCAATGAATTTGAGACTTTAATAAGCAAAACAGTGTTAAAAACTAAGATATAACATAAACAACTTTTTTGAGCTTATACTTAAGTCGTCAAATTGCAATCTTTACTTTATTTAATTAAAAATTATTTATATTTTGAATTAAAAAATCTCATATAAAAGATATATTATAAATACAAAATAAAATTTAGCCTACACCTGAGACAAAAACTTCATAGAAGAATTGAAAATTTATATTCTACATCAATAATTATAAAATATTGAATATGGATTTTTCATGAAAAAAACGTTGAGAGTAGTACAGCTTTTCCAACATTGCAGGTACTCCTTTGCCAAACCTATGATTTGGCTTTGTTTTTACGTCAGCTTGGGACTTTAATGTGAGTTTAAATTTGAATTTTCTATTGTAATTAATTTTTTATAATTTAATATATAAATATTATTTTTTTATCATTATTTTTTATTTTTTATTTTTCTCACTTTTAATTTCATTTGTCAAATTTAAATCCATTCAACCATTATCATACTAATGTCATATTGCGAGTTCTAGATTTCACCCCATGGTTTCATAGTCGTTGAGATTTAAGCATAGAATATTATTATTTTTATTTAATTTTTATAATATAAAATTCATAATATTAAATTTATTAAATTTTTTATTAAATTTCTTAATAAATTAAAGATTTATATAAAATATCTAAACATGATGAGAATAAACTTTTCCTTAAGCATATTAGGGACACAATGGGTTCCACGTGGAGCCCAATTATTTTGGAGAAACTAGTTGGTGCTCCATGAATTGCACAATGATAATGACATGAAAATGAAAAAAGAAAGAAAAAATAGCAACACAGAAATAAATTGTTTTTGATAATAATTTTTGATTTGTACAACATTCTAACCAACATATAAAAGGAAAGAGCATAACAACAAATTACTTGTATTAGTACTTTGATTGAAAAGCCATCATAATTTTAAGAAAGCATACCTAAAGTCAAAGGTGAAATTTAAATTAAGATAAGAAAACATTTAGTCATCAGTTGAGATGTTAATTAAATTCTTATAAAAGACATGAAATTTTATATAAAATAACTTTTTAAAATAAAACAACGAATTATAAACATAAATTCAAACTCAATTATATTACACAATTTTTTTAAAAAAATCTTAACAATATATATTAATTTAGCTATAAAATTGATAAAAAATGCTTAAAGAATACTTTAAATTTCTTTTTCTAATCTATAATTAGAGGTCAATAAATTTTTATTTTATTTCTATTTCATTTCAAGTATTTTTATTTGTTTAATTACTAATTTTTAATTATAATTTTTTGAAATAATAATATATTTTAAAATTTATTACAACACAAAATAATTTAAAAAAATAAAAATATAAAACTTGCATAATAATTTATGTATGAAAAAAAAAATTAAAAAAGAATATATTTTTAAACATTTTTAAGTGAGACAGATGTATTAACAAATAAGTAATTACTTAAAATACTTTTAAGGCATTAATTATAAACAATTTACCCACTCGATTATAATAGATTGAAATTTTTTTAATTAAAAAATATATTTTATAAAATATAATATAATATAAATAAATAATAATAAAAATCAATTCTTGTTTATAAATTATTATTTATTTATATTTTATAATAATTTTTATTATTAATCATCCACGTATATTTTCCTTTATAAAATGCACGCTCTCACTTTGAATATAAATCCAATCATTAACAACACTTATCATTTGTCGTTCAGTCAAAGAACCAAAATACTTAATGTCAGTTTCTTACAATGGGCTCGGCGAAAGTATTTGTGTCTCTCTGACAACCGAACTCGCCGGGTTTCAAATCCTCGCCGTTCACCGATGATCCACTGAGTTTTCCGGCTTCGATCACCGCCCCGAGGCAATCCCACTCGGTCCGTTTGAAGTCGCCGTCGCTGAAAAAGATCGACGAGTCTGCAAGGGATTGAGTCGCAGGACACGCAGCGAGAACGCCAGCTTTCAGCTCCATGTCGCCGGATAGAACACAGAAAGAAGGTTGGGGAGGGAACAGGGAATGAATGAAGTAACTGAGCCGCTATAAATACGAAAACCCAAAGCCAAACCAGGCTGAATACATTTTTTTATTAAAAAAAAAAACGGGCACTTACCGGAAGGCTTTTGCCAATATAAAATTACGAAAGTGACCTGGGTTGTGACGCAATGGACCCGTGTGGGTAGGGACACGCAATTCAAGACTCACCGAAACAATTTAAACTCGATTGATGGCCTATGAAAACATATTTTGTACCGTAATAGATTATATATTTTTTCGAAACTTAAATTGAACTTGAGATCGATCAATTAATATATATATAAATTTAATAACTTGATCATACATATTTTGTAGAAAGTGGATGTTATATTATTAGATATAGTCTAGTAGTTTTATTTTACTGTTTTTAATTAATTATATAAAAATTTTGAATTAATTAAACTTTTTTAAAAGATAAATCTTTTCATAAAATTATTTTTTAGTTATGATTTCACAAATATGAACAAAGAAAAATTTTAAATGAAGGCTCAGTTAAAATTTTATGTAGTTTTATTTAAAATATATATAATATTTATTCATAACATACATAATTTTATTTAAAAAATAATTAATTTAATAAAATAAAAAGTCAGGACTCATCCATCCTAATGCAAAATGGATATTTGGTTTACTTGATAATAACATAAATGGTCTCTTGATTTGGTCAATTATCACCCAATTGAGATCCAACTTAGTTGTAAAGTTAATGTTGTGATGGCCACTATAACATTAGCTTAGTGGTGAGGGAACCCTCTCAACAAAACTCCAAAGAGCAAATCCAGTGTTCTACCCCAACTTGATTCTACTCTTAAAACCGAAGAAGAAAACAAAGGCTATTGCTATGTTGTCCCCACCTCTATTGGTTAGAAAGTGACCAATTTTGATGAAGTAGCAGTTTCAAGGTGATAACCCAAGATTGCATGTGTCTCTTGCTTGCTTTATAAACTTTTAGACCAACACAAACAACAGTTTCTCATATTTACTTATTAGATTTGGGCATATATTCCTATTAAAATAAAACATTTTATTGTTAATTGATGACAATGACTTCATGGGTAAGCATCAGATTTGTTCGAGGGCTAAGCCTGCCTATTAGAAGGGGATTGAGAAATTCTAACTAATAAAGATGGACAATATGCGGTAAAAGTTAAAACTTGAAGTTTATCCCACAAACAAAAAGTATATTATTAGCTATTTAACTTAAAAAATGTCAAATTTCTTAAATTATTTATTGAAATAAAAAGTTTTTTAAGAAATAAATCTCCTCTCACACTTAATTTAACATATCATTCTCACACTTATTTTATTATAATTATTGATTGAATATGTGTGTCTCATCTACACAAAATAATCTCACATAACTCTTTTGTAAAATATTGGTGGGTTCCCTAGCATAATGCATCCCAAAATTTAATAGACTAAAAAGATATTATATTATTTCTTCTGTTTCACAACATCTTTCTTTTAAGAAAGATGCATAAATAATGACAAAGCTATTAAATAGTCTCAAAATAATAAAATACTTTTTTATCTTTCTAAAATATCTATATATGAAAAAACTAAATTAGTTGAGTATTTAATTAAGATAATAATTTTGACAGGATAAATTTGATAAAACGTAATTGATATTGTTTTAATTTTTAAAACAATCATAATTAAAAAAAATTCAAAAAAGGACAATGATTATGAAATGAGAGAAAGTACTTCTTGACCAAATACACTATAATTTTCATCTTTTAAAACGAAGAAAAAAGAAAGGCAAAGCATCTTTTGTTTGTTGTTCTCCTCCACAAACATAGGGCATGACTGTAAAGAGAACAATGATGAAGCATTTGGTGTCAACATATATTTGACACCATAAACTTATGCCAGTATTGGCAGTCATAATCTCAGTCCAGCAAAAGTTCACATGCTTGACTAGGAGTGCAAGAGTGGAAATGCATGAAATAATGGGTACAAATCTCAAAAACATAGTGACCCTAAAATATAGGTAAACACCCAACTAAGTAGGAAGAGGTTCAAATTCCAAACCCAACAACAAAGTCATGGGCACTTTACTTTTGGAAAAGCAGAAAAGGCATTTACTGCACCTTGATGTGGCTTATGCAGCAATGGAATTAATGCGTCAAGTGCAAAGGGCTCAAGGGGGATCTGGGTGCTGGAGCAAATTAAATTAAAGTGGGTTCTTAAGGTGGAAGTTTAGGTTAAAGTAATGGGGGTTGATTGGGACAAGCACCGACCAAAAACAAAAAGATGGGTATTATACATGCTGCTTTTGTGGGCCATATTAGAAAAGCAGGTTAACCCTTGCTTTATTTGAGAGTTATTGAAGTGGCAATTGCCTAGCTTTGCACCGTTTGGTTATTCTAACTTTACTTTTTCCCAACATCATGCATTGCCTAACTTTTTAAATAGATCACCCACTGAGCTTCCACGTTAAACCCACCATGATCCATGAAATAGACTTCTGGCAATTGGCATGTTGTTTCCACGTGGTTACTGAAGTAAGACATTTGGTGCAAAAATATGAGAAACCAATGAGAGTTGGCAAATGGCAATTGCAACTTCAATCATGAGAAAGGAGGAGCAATCAAACAAACAGTCATGTTTAGGTTTCATGATTGTGTGATATAGTAAATTTAATGTTTAAAATTTTTAAATAAATATTTAATAAAAATTAATTTGTAAAAAAATTTATTATTTTTATAATTTTATTTTCATGTAATTATTATATAAAATTTATTAATTTTTAATTTTATAAATTAAATTATAAAATTTAATAAACTTAAAAATTTACACACAAAAAATGAACATTATATAAGATAAAAGGTGTAAAAATAAACTTCCTCTTATTGGGAATAGTTGAAGTGAAAAGAAATCCTCTTCAAGTACAAAAAAGTGAAGCATACTTTAATGGCATATCTCAGAAATTCTTGCGCATACCACTAATTAAATTATAGCGGCAACAACCTCTTAATCAGACGAGATGAAGACGAAATTCCAATTTCCAAACTCGACAACGTTGCGCAAGTTACAACGGAAAAGCATAAAAAGAATTATTCCTGCCCTGCCTTGACGTGGGGCTTCCGCAATAAGTTGCCCGGGGACGAATAGCGTTTGAGCAATTAGAAGCGGGCTTGTCTAGGGGAAGTGCTGATTTTAAAGCTATGGAAGTTGGCTGTGACAAGCAACCACAACGAAACAAGAATTGATCAAACACGCTTCATGCACCAGTGAGCCGATGCTCCAGCGGCATGCTTGATAGTATCCCCCGGACGTCATTGCAGGTTCGATTCCCGCCTCTTACTATCCAATAAAGCCAACTTCTGGCTCATGTAATACCAGAAAAAAAAGTGGGAGTCATAGTCGCACAGGGGCGATTAAGGGTCGGTAGCAGACCAATAGGTTGCTCTTTTTTGGTTGTTTTCTTGTCCATCTTTGATGTGGATTGAAAGGGCAGGAAGAAAAAAAAAACACTAAATAAAGAGCGCGTATATAATTAGGCTAGCAAGTTTAGACAAGTAAAATTACAATTAGAGATAAAAAAATTGCCCCCGTCTTAAGTATCACCAATTCAAGAAGCAAAATAGAAATAACATGCAGCTCATCAAGAAAACACCGCCTAAGTACAGCGGCAACTGAAGCAACATAACAAGAGAGCTCATGCCATAATCTTGGCAGACCTAACATAAAGACTGTCCACGACCTTCCCAATATTGGAAATCGTTTCTAACGTCGCAGGGTAGATCGCATCAGTCTTAGGATCATCAAATATAATGAGACATCCGGCACCTTGATCCAATGTTCCAGCAAACTTCTTATCCAAAATCATCTGAGACAACTTCCGCTCCACATGATCAATGGGTAGCTCAATTAACTCGGCAATATGTGCAATCTCAACCCTTGAGAATGGCTCAATCAATCTGCAAAGATTCTGCTCCAGAAGGGTATCATACAGGGATGAGAGATGCCTGTGAACAATTGGGTCTTCCTCCAATTGTGCCTTGAAGTCCCGCAAGGCAATCTCAAATAACTTTAAGGATCGCTTAGAATGAGCGTCTGCAACAGCTTTCATGGCATCCAAGTCAGGCCCAACATATTGCAGGCCTGCTTTAGAAGAAATAATCCCAGCCACATCATCAGCTTGATTCACCATGATCTTACACAACAACATGTATTTTAGGCTAAAAACAGCCTTGGGGTCTTCAAGGGCGTTAAAAGACTCGAAAGCTTCAAAGAAATAACTATATGCAGTTTTATAATCCTTCTCCTCCGCATGTAGAATCCCACTCTGCAGATCTATGGCACCTTGTTGAGCAGGAGGAACATATATAGCATTTGCAGCTGTTCTAGCAGCAGTGAGGGCAGCTTTTGCCTTCGGAAGGTTTCTTAAAGAGAAGTGTAGCTTGCTTTCTAGCAAGTCTATGTCTACAAGTAGAAGTTTGTCATCTAACCTTCTAACCTCTTTAACCAAGCCAGTAAGAAGAGTCAAAGCTTCTGAATACTCCTTATTTTCCATCAGAAGTGCTGCAAGCCTTGCCTCAACTCGCTGCCTCAAAAAAGTACGCTTCTCAGCACGAGTCCATTGCACCATTTCTTTGCAGAGTGCAATTTGTAGATCAGAGGTCCCGGGTATTTTGGCAAGAGAATCAATTATTCCCCTCACAATTTTTGCAGTTTTTGCCTTAGGGATCAAGGAAAAGAAGGGCCTCAACTGGGTGAGAAGGCTCCGCAAATCCTCTGCCCTTTTCTCTTGCCTAAGAAGGTCAGAGAGGTTTGTGATGGCCTGCTCTTTAATGCGCAGAGCTTCTGGAGAAGAAGAAGGGTTATCAAGTACACGATAAAGAATACAGATTGCCTCAGATGGCTCTTTGGCCTCCAATGCCTGAGCAATTGTCTCTGTTGTCGCAGGCAGATAAGAACAAGACATGGCTGCTGGTTGGACTAATTCCTGCTAGAGACCAATTTTTGTCAATAAAGAGAAACATGCAAAATTACAGTTTATTGTGTTACTAATAATTCTTGAGGGCAACATTGTATAACTGCTTTGGCAACCTTTTTCTTTTCATAAAAGTTTGTTAAATGTGATTGCCTCTAGAAATGAATATTATACTGCATCCGCAAATATCCTCAGGACGCAAGAGACGGACAAATGGAATTGACAGCATTGATGGTATTCTTCAGTGACTCGTGACATATATCTCATAGATGACTATCATTGCAATGTCCAAAAGCAGCATTAAAGCCCGAAAATAGGTTGCCTAACTGAATACAGACAAAGACTATAAAACATTTAAATCTTAAAAAAGATTGTAAGAAAGACAAAACTCCTATAAAAGATGACTAGAAGGCTTATGACTGTCATGTATGATAGGCTACAAGTATCATAACTATAGTGTCAAATTAAGTGTAATAAGAAAAAGAAAACAAAACGACAGTATCAGGACCAGAAAAGGAAATAGAATCAATTTATGCCCTACAGGACACTAGATCAAACCATATGGTGGAGATTGACAGAAGTTAAAATTCCCAGGTTTTGGCCTATCATTCCAACTGGTCATAGGAATGGATTAAAGAAACTATTATGCAAGGTTTTCCTGCCCATCCAAGCCTCCAAACCCCTCCTCCCAACTCCCAAAAAAAAAAAAAGGATGAAAAGAAATTCATTGAATATGACAACTAAGCCAAGGCACTAAGCAGTTATGACATTCTACATTGGTGATAGGACCAAGGAAAGAGATAAAATCTGAGAATCTCTTTGACATAAAATTAAAATGGAAATTGAGAGCCCTAGCCACCATTGCTGCTTGGGTGTGCTAAATAGGTTGCACAGGCATAGTCAAGACACTCTCTCACCAAGTAAAGTATGATGTAGAACAAGTTTCCGAACTAGAATGACAAACAGAAAACTTATCTTCAACCATGGAAGTTCAAGACTGATTGGATGGATATACACAAAAAATGGTTCCATAGTCGTTATTGTTTTGAAGCATAAATATAGAAGGCCTCGTTTTCACAATAAATCAGCAGATTGTGTAATATGAGCAAATGAGAAACATGCTTAGTCAACACTATAGCATGTATCGCACACCCAAGTTCAAGATGCAACACTTAGAAGCAATAAATACTTAATGGGGACCAATATTGTGAAAATATACACAGTATTTGTGAGGCAACACAATTAGAATTGAACCATAACAGAGTGATAAGTTGACAGAAATTAAAAGTGGTTCTCAACCAGAGAGGAAACCATAAACTTATAAAAGGAATCATAAAGTCTATGTTGATACATGTTGGTACTTGATAAGTATAAGTTCATCGATTATATTGTCCAAAAAAGGCATTACAACAAAAAAGTTAGCAACAGAACACCAGAAGTTTCTACTGCTACCATAAACATCCATACCAGCTAGAAAGGATATAGGCTTATGAAAATTTGTCTTTCATCGATGCAGTTGTTAAATCCACATTATATCACACCAAAAAGGTACATACAAACTACAAACACAATAACAAACTTAAAACCAAACATAATGTGTTACTGGTGGAAAGATTACTAAAAAGCCTCTGCCACACAAATCTTCATCAATACTTTTAATTTGACTATGATTAACCCAAAGTTTCTCCTGTTAATAGAATCAAACTTGTTTGCTATTTGCAAAATTATATTTAGAAGTCTCCACTAATCTGAGGTTTGACCATATTCTTGATCCAATAATAGGAGTTGGACACCATTTTGTCATTCCCTTACATTCTAGCTTCCTAAACAGGAGCATAAAAACTAATTTACCTTTCCACTCTGTTTTCCTTTCTTTTATTTTTTCAATATATATATATATATACATATATACGTATATATGTATATATTCTTCATTTTCTTTATTCGTTGGTTATGTAGAGATCTAGATAAGAAGAGAAAGATGGTTTCAGGCATCTATCCTATTAGTGTAAACCAACCCTACTTCATACACTCCAACCATCAAGAAATAATTCAAAGAAAAAAATACTTAAAAAGCATAAAAAAAAAAAATGCAAAAGCAACCAACGGAAGAAATCAAAATGTAACAAAGAAACACATAATCGAAGTAAACTGCTACTAAAAATTCGGGGGAAAAAGTGCAATAAAAGAATGAAAAAAAAACCCTATTGAAATCGATATCAAGAGCAACTAGCAGATAAGCAGAGGCCAGAAGATACTTAAAAGGCTTCGTTTTCGATTTTCAAACCAGAAAAGAACAAACTCAAAGAGCGAAAGACAGTAGAAGCGATTAGTTGATAACGAAATAAAGCCAAAAATTTGTTTAAAAAAATCGAGAAAAGCAAGGGTGGGAGTTACCTGACGAACAAAAACAGAGAACAGAGTAGCAAGTTGCGATGAGGGAAGCGAAGCGATGGCCAAGGCCTTCGTCGCACGAAGAACAAAGCTCGATCTGAGAGTTCAGAAGTTCACCGATCGAACCGAGAGAAAAGAATGTACAGACTTCGGATTGCCTATTACGTAACTTAGGAACCGATCCTAAGTCGGCCTTAAACGCATTGTTTCAGGTTATATTGGAAATAAGAAATTGGGCTTTTGGGTGTCGCCAATTTTTGACCCAAAGTCTTTAGACTGAACCTTTGAAATGGGCCATCTTAGTTTGTTGTTGATTTGTTGGGTAAGGCCTAAACGTTTGTATGGATCTCTACCCAATGTCTAGCCCCGACATAACGGGCCTGCAGTTTTTGAGAAAATCAGAAAACAATTACTTTGAACTGAAAAAAGATTTCTAGAATAATCAAAATAATAAATAGTCATGCGAGAAGAAAGAAGGGAAAGCATGCGATCACTTGACGCAAAATAATGTAGACGCTGCCATACATGCCACGCGTTGCGGAGGCCTCGCTAGAGGTTTAAGAGGTAAATGGAGGGGTGGTTTTTGTTACACTATTGGAACTACTTCAAGTTCAGAGGCAGAGCAATCGGCCATTTTGAAGGGACTTCAGTTTGCTTGGCATCAAGGATGCGTCGGGTTCTGATTGAATCAGACTCTTTACTAGCCATCTCAGCAGTCAATGATTACGGTATGTCGTACTTGACAGCTCGCATCAAATCCTGGATTCAGCAAGACTGGGAGATTAGTCTTTTGCATGTCCACCGTGAAAGAAATACAAACATAAACTGGTTAGCAAAGTTGGCGGTGGCTGCTTGGTGTTCCAAGATTTGCGCTTAAGTACAATTTATAAAGCTGATCTGTTAGGGACCTTGTATCAGATGTGTAGTTTCCTTTGTTAGTTGGGCCTTTGGCCCCTTATTTTCACCAACAAGCAATTATTTCACTAATTTCATAGATCCATTAAGTGGGCATGCACAGGGGCGGACCCTGGTACGGACAACGGGCCATGGCCCTCACAAAAATTATTCAGAATTTTTTTTTAAAATTGATATCAAGTGAAATTTTTATATAAAAATTAATATAAGACTTTCGTTAATAAAATTATTAAATTAAAATTCATATTTTTAAAATATTAAATTTATAATAACACAATTTGTACTAAACATTTAACTTAAAATTTAAAAGTAATATACAAAATATATAAATTATAAAAAAAAGTCATAAATGGTAATAATACAAAAATGCTAATTTCACATCTCAAGCACACAAATTTCTTGTCTCAAGCCACTTCCCTTTTTGGCAGTTTAATAACCAAGATTCTTTGATTTAAACATAAAGCACTATATTTTAGTTTAACTATAAGATATGTCTTTCACTTTTTTATGTTCTTTCTAGCATAAACTAAATGAGTTATAAAAAAGTTTAAGCAAAATTATAGTTAAATTGGTAGAGTTAAATGTTTTATAATTAATATATATTTTTGTAACATTAATATTTTAAAAATTATTATAACAATGTGTATATATATATAAAGTCCCCTCAATAACCCAACAACTTACTAGCAAAACCCTTTAAATATTGATAAGAAAGTTTTAATGAAAAAAAAAATGCCAGTATACAAGTTTTAAAATTTCACTCATGTCATAAGCAAAAAAAAATTATGCCTAGTAGTGATATATAAATAATCAGTCGTATCTAAAAATATTATTAGAATATTTATGTCGAATCTATATCTAACACCAATAGGAGCGACTATCCATCGTATTTGTGTGTTTCCATACCTTTAGTTCCCAAAAATTCAGTTCAAGGTACGCCACGGGGCATTTGATCAATAATTTGAGCTAATTCAATTCATCTAGTTTTATTAAATTAAGCATTGATAATTATATTCTCAAATGGTGATATTGATATATGTCACGTAGTTCAGCACACTAATTTTTCTTTTTTATAAAAGAAAAAGTGTAATTTTACTAAGCAATAATGCTAAATTATCATAAATAATAATTTTATCATTAATTTTATTAAAGTTTACAATTTAGTTAATAAATTTAATAATTTATATTTTTAAGTAATTATTTAATAAAATTTATTTTATAAATTTATTATGACTGATTATAAAACACAAAATAAATGTGTTTGATAAACAATATTATTAAAATGAGTTTTAGAAATAATTTTTAAAAAAATCACTCTTGTTAAAAAGAAAATGCATAAATATACTAATAGTTCACAAAATTTAGAGTGAATTATTAAATTTAATAAATTATACAATTTAGTATATAAAATTTAATAAATTTAAATTATTTTAAATAAAATTTATATAAATTTTAATTTATGAAAATAGATAGATTATTTAGTAAATTTAATAAACAAATGGCAAAAGCATAATCATTGCATAGCAGTTAGTTGTAGCAGACCCAATCAAGAGCAAAAAGGATTACACGATTGACCGGTTGAACTTACAAGGCAACTCCAATATCTTCTACTGTATTATACATGCTACATAGTCAGCCAAACCTAAATAAAATCTATCAAAGAAGTTGATCTTGCCTTTGTTTGTGTTTGAAGATAGGTCTCTGTCACTGACTATAAGGTACCAATTACATCTATCTGCATCAGAATTAGCCATCTAAAAGGAAAAACATACCGACACGATATGCAGTCAATTAGGTATGCGGCTAACTGTCTGCCAAACATGTTAGCTAAGCTCATATGCATCCATGAATACATTACAAATTTATCAAATTAAGATTCTTCGGTGGTCTAGGAAAACACCATGTCACTTGTGTAAAAGTGATATTAGTCTATGCAAGAGGGATAGGAAAAGTCAGGAAAAATAATATAAAAAATATTTGGCCTTCCTCTTACTTTTGTGAGAGGAAGGCCTTCTGCAGGAGATCTTAATTTATACAAGAGTATTGTTATTTTTATACACTAAACATGGTCTTGAAATATCTAAAAAAATAAAAAGTTATCTCTTTTAGGGCTTTTAAGAATTTTTATTGTTTTTACAACTCAAAAATTAATTGTCTTTCAATTAATTCCTCAATTGCCTTTATCTGTCATAAATTGAATGTAAAACAATACTAAATTTTTAGATAAACCTCATAGTTCCAAAAATTGTCTACTCTTTTAAGTTACTTATAATCAGTAAATCAATACTTGCATAGGTGAGTCTAATCAAAACTTAGGATAATAAAAAAAAAAAAGGAAATTCTAAGATTCTAATTACAAGTTGCCGTAGTGAATAGATTCCTTGGATAACTGCAACTTGAACTTATGATCTCTGCTATAATGTAAAAGCCAAGCCAGAGCACTTAAGTAAATAATTCAAGATGCATATTGACAAATGCTAAATATCCAATAAATTTATAAGGAAACTTTATACATATGGATTACTATTGATGATTCGCCAATGTGCATAAAAGGCTAAAAACTGGGCTCCTGATTTTTAAGCATAATCTGAGTGCTAGCACTTGATTAGATATTAAATTTTATAATTCACCACACGTTGTTTCTTCTGCATATTCCCTCGCCAAAGTATTAAACCAAATTGCATGAAACTCTGCTCCCCATGATTGCGTTGTGGAGTCATTCCATTAATATGCTCCGTTACTTTGGCAAAGCATAAATCAAAAATATTCAAATGTTCCCTTGATCTTAGCATCCTAGTGTCACGAGGTTATCTCTTTGAAATCCTTTCTTCTGCACTGCTTTAGAACTACCATGTCACTTTGAGATATTGAAAGAAACAATAAAAACAATAGAGAAAAAATGTTCTCTCATTGTATGTAGAAATAAAATGCTTATATTTAATGGAAGAATTGTTAAATCGATTTAATTTTGATTAATTCATAAAATTTAATAAATTTTAAATTTTATAAATTAAAATCTGTATGAAAATAGAGTGAAAACAAATTAGCCTCACTTAAAAGTTTTACATAGTTCATAGTCCAAAGGCACTAACCACATCAAAATCATGCACAAGGTGTTGCTGCGGTTTGTACTCACAACCCACGTCATGGAACCTAATTAAAACCTCTGATAAGAGGGGGTAGAGCATACGGCTTATCTCTAATTTGAAAAGGAAAAAGCAAGCTACTTTATCCCTTACATAATTATTACATTACTTTCATACAAAATCTCCGTTTTCCTTTCTCCTCCCAGTAGTAAACACAAAGTCAAGGTTGTAAAGCACAGGAACCATAGTGACAGAGCACAAGAAGACCAGCACTGGCCCAAAAATCCAAAGCAACAGAGGAAGTGCTGCATAGAAGAGCCTGTTTCCCACAGTGTTCAAAATGAAGCCCTTCTCTAAGAGCTCATTTATGTATTCTGGGGTCACCATGGACATGGGGTCATGTGGGATGTTGACCAGGATGTTCACTTGGTTGATGAACCTGATGGATAAAGAGTGGCAGAAGAACGAGAAGAGGAAAATAGTGAGAAGAGAGACGTATTTCAGAGCCACCATGAACTCCCCATGAGCCCCATAGACTGTGTCATTGAGCGGCTTCTTCAGACTGTAGGTGCTGCTTATGACTGCTGCTAGGCCTGTGCAGAGGAGAATAGAGGTCGTCGCCATAAGGGACGAACCCATGATTGTGTTCCGAAGTGATTGAACAGCAAGGATGTTTTTCTTGTCGTTGTCCTGCCATAATTAACATTCATTTTGTTAGATTTTCTGTGCCCTTTTTTTTGGTTCCCAGTAAAAAAAATTTATCTGGGGTCACAAACTTGATAACCACGAAATTGTGGCAAGCAAGGATGTTGGGCATATATATTTGACTATGTTTGAACGAGCTACATGGAAAGTGTGTTTGTTTATGTTATACCATGTGCTTGTGTTATTATCATTGCTCATAATCAAAATTGGCAGCCACTTCTTGAAAACACCAACATGATACAATTATAATCCGCTTGATGTTTGAATCCTATATATTCATAAAATTTAGTTATTTAAAGCAAATATTAATAAAATTAAATTTTTAGAAATAACAGGATAATCACTTATAAATGCATGAAAGATTGAGTTTATTTGTAATAGAGATCGACTAAATGCAGAGAATATGGTTGATGTGAATTAGAAATATTTTTAAAAAATACAAAATTAGTAAAAAAAAAAATAAGTAGGATGTATCAATACAATTTAATATAAAATAAAAAATAAAAAACTGCATAAATTAACAAAAAATGCAAGAATTGCTTCATTAGGTTTAAGGACATAGCCTATTTACAGATGCCATTGATGTAATGGCACGTTGAAAGCTTTTGTTTGGGGATGTGATAAATTTGTATATTAAACACACCAAAAGTTAGTCATCATGCCGCATTAAAACTAGAATGATACTGAAATATGAGGGGAAAGGTTCTAATATGGCCTACGTAAGATTTGAAAAGGACAAATAGAATTATTTATAAGCACATGCAGCCAACTTCTTTGCTTTTCTCTTATAATATATTACCATAGTATTTATGTGGATTTGCATGCACGTCATCTAGCTAGAACGCACTTAGAGATATTGATCTCATCATAGCATAAAGAAAGGGACATTCCCTCTTGCTTTGTTTGTGACTAACAATTGGCATTTTGATTATCTGGAAGGAAAAAAAAAAAACTGAGTGGGAATAGAACATGCATCTTCTTGAGGATTACCCCTTCACTTTTGCTCCATATTCCCTGCTGTATTCTCTCAAGGTAAAGCTACCCAGTAAGAATTTCAACACCAGGTTAGCATTAAGCTGGCTATAAGGCGAGGTCATACGCCCAACTCCGAGAAAAAAAAGTGTGAAACCCACCTAATCAAAGGTATACAATTAATTTGTGTAAGCCTTTCATGTTCGACTTTTTATCTCGGTAATATTTTTGGACAAAAATTATGCTCTTTAATTGTTAAAGAGAGAAAACACGGTTTAACTATAGTGTTCATTAGATAAATATACATATAAAACACTTAATTATTCTTGAGTCTCCATGTAATATCTTAAGCTATTAAATTTATCAATCATTTTAATAATTTCAACACTATTAAAATGCAGATACATCAAACATATAATGCTGTGTTTAGGGATAATAAAACTCTCACAACACAATTATCACTTGAACTTCACACCTAATGATATGAGCTTCTATATATATCAAATCTCATGAATTAAATATATTTAATGATACAAATAATAGTTGATAATTAGAAAACTGCGCAAGTAAGATTGGTACCTTCATCATAGCAGCAACCCAGTTGCGGCGGGCGCTGGCATTGATACCTATGATAGTTCTGTGGGGCTGAGTCCGAACCATATGCCACATCCAAACATGGTAACCAATGGTGATCAGAAATGCCAATGGCACCAATATCACATCCAGGTAACACTTCCTCCATTCCATGGCTGAGCTGCCGGTCGCTCTTAACTGTTCTCAGGAATCGTTTGCTTGCTTGCTTGCTAGCTCTTCCTCTGTGTGGGGGCAGTGCCAGCCATCATATATATATACACACACACGTAGGCAAGAATGTATTTGGACTTTCTCGAAAGCGCAGTACATTTTTTACCCAAGTTCAGAATATTACCCTTACGTGTTTGCTATATTACGAACATTGGCATAATTTTAGAGGAGCACTACCGTCACTCTTCGGGGAAGAAGAGAATTATTTTAATTTTTATGCCGCACATTTTCCCTTTATTAATTTTTTTATATATATTATGAAGATCGAGAAATTAAAAAATATGAATTAATATTTTTATTTTTATATTTTTATATTTATAACTTTATTTATAATTATTATTTTTTATTTTTATTTTAATAATTTTAACCACAACCACAATTAATAATGTAAGTGCAGCATACCCAAAATGACGTGGGTATATAATTACCAAACTGGAACCACTGGCTATCTTCAAAAGGATTTATCCTTTTCATTAAAAAAATGTCATATTATAACCTTTCGCCTCCAATTTGTCCTTTTATTTGTGTTTTGTCCTTGGATATTGATTTGTCTGGCTATTTCCCTTACTTTCTTGCTAAATTACAAACATTGGCTTAATTTTTATGCCGGACTTTTGCCCCTTTACCAGCTTTCCATAAAAAATATATATATATATATATATATATATATATATATATATATATATCATCACGTTGTCACTTTTCCCCTCCGGTTTGTGCTTTTATCTTGTCCTTCTTGTTAGGGATATTAATTTGACCTGTTATTTTTATTTGTTAAATATAATAAATCATAAATATTTTATAATAATTTAACATTTATTTTTAACTAAATACACTTTTCATTTGTTAATCCTTACCTCTACAATATATATTTTAATAATATTTCCAATATACTCTGACATATATATATGGGATAATAAATCGATCAAAACATAATTTGTTTACAATATTTAACAATTTATTTAATAAATACATAAAATTTTAAATTTAATTTTAAAATTAAAAAAATCATTAAATAAAGTTATTATGTGTAATTTAATGATGAACAATTTGGACAAAAATATAAAAAAATTAATTTAAATTCTCTTTATTGCTTTTGAATAGAAAAAATTTTTAAATAATAATTGAATATTGTTGCATATTAAAAATATTCTGCCTTAGAAAAATACATTAAAATTAAATACTTTCAGATTATTATATGGTACAAAATTTATGTTTAATTATGATGAATCTGGACTGAGGGAAATCATATTAAAGGAAAATAAAGATACAAAAAGAAGAATGGCATTTGGGTTATTAATTAGAAAAGGAGGGTGATAAGTATAAGGTAGAGTATGGCGAACGAGAGTGAAAATCTGACGAGGCGCATTGAACGACAGATGAGAGGAGATAAGAAAAGCGCCAGCGCCCCTACAGAAGAGGAGCACACACTTTCCTCATGACTGATGAGGCAACGCAAGTGCGTTCGCTGCAAGTCCGCAACTTTTTGTTCTTACATTAACCAACGTTGCTATTACATTTAACCAAACAGCCGTTTCTTTCATTCCGTCCTTACTTAAAGTACAATTACGTATGTGTACGAATTTTACTCTGTTTGTACACTAGATGTTCCTTTTTGTAATATAATTTTTATACAGAAATGTCACATTGGTATCATGTTCGTCATAAAAAAAATTATATTAGTGTAAACTATTAAATACATGAAATTTAATAAATTAAATTATAAATTATAAAAATTAAATAAAAATAAAATTATAAGAATAATAAAACTTATTTATATATTCATATATATATATATATTGTTTGTTAAAAATTGATAATAACAAATATAATAACATGGGTTGTTTAGTAAAATTATGATATAATAATTGTAGGGCTTATTGGATCAAAAATAACAAATAAAAAACATTTTCATATACTTAAATTCAGGTAATAATCACTAAATATTAGTTAAGATTTTTGATAAAATTCTGTGCTAATTTGAGTATTATATGAATTCAAGTACATAATAAATAATGAATTAAAGTATAATTTTGCCAAATGCAAACACAAATTGCCTTCTTTGTTTTTTTTTTTTCTGGTACATCAAATTGCCTTCTTTTTCGTATATAATAGCCTGGATAAAATAATATTTTGTTTCTATAGTATCAAACTTAGGCTCAATCATTTATTCATGTTCTCAACAAAAAACAAAAGAAAAAAAAAAGAGAAGAATACAAAACACAGACCTATATCTTGTTTCTATAGCATCAAACTTAGGCTCAATCATTTATTCATGTTCTCAACAAAACAAAAAAGGAAAAAAAAAAGAGAAAATACAAAACAAAGACCTCCATGATCTTTTGTCAATCAATCACTGCTTTAAAAAAGCCAGTCAAAGGGAAAAAATAAAAAAGCAAGCTAATAAAGAAGAAAGACATTGATAAAGAAAGTACAGATTTATTTATTTAATGATAAACTCTTGCTACATTGATGAAGTCGTGCAATAATTCTAGGTATTTCATTTGTGGGGAATTTGATTGAGTTGTTGTCCTTTTCTGCCAAAGCGAGCTTCGGACAAAAAGATAGTGGGGTGACCATGATTATCCAGGACACTGCATGGAATTCATGAACTTAACAATGGCAAGCCATGGTCTTAAAGAGCCTCCTTTTTATACTTAAAAGCCACCTTATCCTTGCCTCTCTCTCCATTTTATGGCTTTTGGATAGCAAATTTCTATCAAGAGAGAGTTCATCAAATGCGGAAAAGTTTGGCTCAACTATCACAAAATGTATTGTAGTATATTATTTTATCAGATTTTATAATTTAATTTATAAAATTTAATATCTTAATTTTTTAAATAAATATTTAATAAAATTTTATTTATGAAATAAAAAAGATAGACATTATTCAATAAAAAAAAATGTAAAATAGGGTTTTCCACTCAATTAAAGGATACCTAATGGGGAGTGGGCGGCCAACAAACCTTTGCAAGAAGTGGATGTGGTATCCACCTGTGCCCACTGTGTGCCTAGTGCTCCAAAGACCAAGAGACCCAACAAAGGCAGCAGCAGCAGCAGCACAAGATCTTCCAGGTTGCTGGCTTCAACTTTAATCACCGGGTACCATTCGAGCCACATCCCAATCTAATCAGTTGTATTGCTAATTGAATCAAGCTGCACCAGATATACCTAACATTGAGCACCCAATTCCTAGGCAAGTGTCAATAAATTGATCACCGGCAGAAACCCATTAATGAGAATATTTCTCTCAATATCCCTGCGCACAATGGGTTGGTGCAGGGTGAGTTTAGATCAAATTAAATGACTGAGTTAATACTAAATGTTACAACGGGCTATAAATAACAGTTGTGCTGTGTGTGCTATATATATATATATATATATATATATATATATATATATATATATATATTCAAACTTTTATATTTGCTTTTTACAGATTTTGGTCTTTTAAAATATTAAAAATTTTATAATATGAAAATTAAACTCAAAAAATAAAAAAAAAGTCAAATTTAATTATTTGAACCAAATTTAAATCCTCGCTTCTTACAACTTTTGTTACTACTACTAGACTCGATTTATGTAAATAGATTTTATCTAGAATGAATTTGAAGAAAAGCTTTTCTCAACCATTTTTTGGGTGAATTTTTATTTTTTTTAATATTCGCACATGTCCCATTTCTTTTCCCTCTACACTTTTTGAAATTAGGTGGAAATCTAATGTGTTGCACTTCTAGATTTAGAAGTGCTGTCCTCCAAAGTCCTGAGAAATTGTGGATTAGTAATAATGAATGACAGTCTGCGAATCACGAGGTATATCCATAAGTAGAAAAAATGTCGAAAAAAGAATTCTATATGGTAAGTAATGATGAGAGCTACAATGAAAATTTACCCAAATTCCATTGTACTATAACGCTTTCTGATACAGCATGGATGAGGTGAACCTGCTTCCCACTTGCAGTGACTTCATGCCGTTTATTCAAAGTAGTTCACTGAAGACATTATTACAAATTGTAAAAAAAAATAATAATAATAAATAAAAACAGATTACTAGCAGAGTGTGCAAAATTGTCACAATTGAAGCTTTTAACTCTTTTGAATAATATATGTAAGCCAGTTGTTAAGAAATAATAAATGCAAATTTTTTGTAAAGATAATAATAATGTCATTAGAATAATGCTAATACTTTGCGCACGACTCCGTCAAAATAGGTCTTATCATATTATCTGCTCTGTTGTATTTTAAAAAGGAAAACCCAAATTTAGTAAGAGTTTATTATTTTTAACTTTATTTATATTTTATTTTTATAATATAAATTTTAAATTATTTAAATTATTATATTATATTATGAGACCCAAAAATCATTGATTCAAATGAAAGAAATGTGAAGATTGTGCAAACAAAAAAAAAATATTATATGATTATCTTTTCTGATCGAATAATGGTCCTTCAAGTTTGCCTCAAGACTTTGATCATGGCAAAGGTTCGATTTTCAACTTCAGCCAGCAACAGCCTTTCTGGAGCTCACTACGTGTGGATTGTGGAAGGTGAACTTTCAGATAGGCCCTTGTTCGCCTCTTTTTGAGATTTGAGGCATGCTATTGACGCCTTACACAATAATACATAAGAGAAATCTATTCTTACTACCATTTTTGGTTCGCGAGGAGCCTCCTAATGGCTCAAGCCCCAACACATTTATTGCTCTCTCTTCCTCTTTATGGGTTTTTTAACATTAAGATAGTATAATGAAGATATAATACAGGAAAAATGTTTATCCCATTCTCAACTCACATATCTAATTTTCATATTATATAGTGTATACTATTAAATTAGATAAACTCAGAAGTTTTACTCCTCTAAACTCACCAAAGCAAAAACCGTCGGCATTAGTGTACAACTAAGAGAAAGCAAAAACAATGCTTCAAATTCCTAGCTGCAATCCAAAGAAAGGAAGGCAGAAACTTGAACTAAATAATTTTAAAAATAGGTAAATAAACGGGAGCGGGATTATGTATAAATTGGCTCAAAAATAAAAAAGAGTAATTTTATTTCTTATACATGTAAAAAAAAAGTAAGTGAATAATTATTGATTATAATATCAATTAAGTTGGTTATTATCATTTGATAAATTATAATCAAGTTATTTATACTTTATTATAATCTATTTTTCTTTTTATCAAAAATGCTCACTTTAAGAGGCTTTGCTATTATGGTTGTGCGCAAATGACAACAACATGCTGGAACAAAGAATGTGCAGTAGTGAATTGTAAAATTTAATATCTAATCAAGTACAAGCACTCAGATTATGCTTAAAAATCAGGAGTCCACTTTTAAGCCTTATATGCACATTGGCCAATCATCAATAGATATCCATATGTATACAGTTTCCCATAAATTTATTGGATATTTAGCATTTGTCAATATGTATCTTGAATTAACTTAAGTGCTCTGGCTTTTACATTCTAGTATAGATCATAAGTTCAAGTTGCAGTTGTCCAAGGAATCTATCCACTATGGCAACTTGTAATTAGAATCTTGGAATCGTCTTTTTTTTTTTTTTTTTTGGGTATTATCCTAAGTTTTGATTAGACTCACCCCCGTAAGTATTAATCCATTGATAATTGTGAGTGATGTGAAAGAGTAGATAGATTTTTGGAACTATGATGCCTCCCTAAGAATTTAGTATTGTTTTATATTTAATTTATGATAAATAGGTAAATTTTTTAAAATACTACTTTAAGTTTGATTCAGGTCATATTTATAGAAAAAATTTTATAACTTTGTTGGAAAGGTCATGTTAATTTTGGTAATTTCTTTGTTTTGAAGGAGATTAGTTTTCAGTTACCAGCAGAAGGATACCTAAATTTCATAAAAAAAAAGTAGACAATTAAAGAATTAATCAAGTGACAATCAATTTTTGAGTTATAAAAAAAAAAGAAAGAAAGATTCTTACATGCACTAAAAGAAGTAACTTTTCTTTTTTGGAGATTTCAGAACTATGCCTAGTATAAAAAAATGACAATACTCTTGCATAGATTGATATCACTTTTACAAAATTGACATGATATTGGTGTTTTCCAAGACAACCGAAGAATCTTAATTTGATAAATTTGTAATGTATTCATGGATGCGTATGAGCTTAGCTAACGTGTTTGGCAGACAGTTAGCTGCATATCTAATTGACTGCATGACGTGTTGGTATGTTCTTCCTTTTAACTGGCTAATTCTGATGCAGATCGATGTCATTGGTACCTTATAGTCAGTGACATAGACCTATCTTCGAACACAAACAAAGGCGAGAACAACTTCTTTGGTAGATTATATTTAGGTTTGGCTGACTCTGTAGTATGTGTGACACAGTAGAAGATATTGGAGTTGCCATGTAAGTTCAACCAGTCCATCGTGTAATTCTTTCTGCTCCTGATTGGGTCTGCTGTAAGTAACTGCTATCCTACAAACATTATGCTTTTGATATTTGTTTATTAAATTTGATAAACGATTTATCTATTCTTATAAATTAAAATTTATAAAATTTTTATTTTAAAATTTTAAATTATTAAATTTCTAAACTGTATCATTTATTAAATTTAATAATTTACACTAAATTTTGTGAATTGTTAGTATATTCATTTATTTTCCTTTCAACATGTATCTAAAATGATTTTCCAAAATTGTTTCTAAAAGTAATTTTAATAATATTGTCTACCAAAAGCATTTATTTTGCGTTTCATCAGTCATGATATTTTTATAAAATAACTTTTATTAAATATTAATATAAAAAATATAAATTATTAAATTTATTAATTGATTTATAAAATTAATCAAATTCAATAATAAAATTACTATCTATAGTAATTTAGTGTCTACTTCTCAGTAGATTACACTTTTTCTTCCATGAGAAAGGGAAATTAGTGTACTAAACTAAGTGGCATATATCAGCATCACCATTGAAATTGTAATAATCAGTTTTGAATTTAATAAAATTAAATGAATTGGATTAATTCAAATTATTGATCACATGCCCAGTGGCGTACCTTGAACTGAATTTTTAGAGTCAAAGGTAAGTAAACACAAACATGGCACAAAGATTGTCGTGTTAGTATTAGACATAGATTCAACACAGATAGTCAGATATTTTAATAACATTTATAAATCTAACTGATTGTTTATATTTTGGTGTCAAACATGGTTCGCTTTGCTTATGGCAAATAAGTGAAACTTTAGAATTTTTTCTTTATCAAAAAATTTTTTTAGCAATATTTAAAAGGCTTTGGTCATATGTTATGGAATCAGTAAGATGAGATTAAATTTATATAATTCACCTCTACATATTTTATTTAAGACTAAACAAGACTCATTATAATATTTACTTTATATATATATATATATATATATATATATATATATATACACTTTGCATAAACTTCTTTATAATTCTTTTAGTTTATGTAAGAAAGAACATAAAAAAGTGGAAGACATATCTTATAGTTAAACTAAAAAATAGTGTTTTATGTTTAAATCAAAGAATCTTGGTTATTAAACTGCAAGAAGGGAAGTGACTTGAGACAAGAAATTTGCGCGCTTAAGAAGTCAAAATAGCATGTTTGTATTATTACTATTTATGAATTTTTTTTATAATTTTTAATTTTGTATATTACTTTTAAATTTTAAGTTAAATGTTTAATATAAATTATATCATTATAAGTTTAATATTTTAAAAAATATGAATTTTAATTTAATAATTTTATTAACTATTTTTGAAAGTTTAATATTAATTTTTAAATAAAAATTTTATTTCATATCAAACTTAAACAATTTTTCTCAATAATTTTTTTTTGAGTGCCGTGGCCCCTTTGTCCGCACCAACGTCCGCCTCTCTACATGCCCACTTAATTGATTTATTAATGTAGTGAAATATTTTGTGTCAAGTAATCGCATGCTTTCCCCTCTTTCTTCTCTTCTCGTATGACTATTTATTATTTTTGATTATTGTAGAAATCTTTTTTCAGTTCATAGTAATTATTTTCTGATTTTCTCAAAAGTTGCAGGCCCCTTATGTAAGGGCTAGACATTGGATAGAGATCCATATAAACATTTAGGCCTTCCCCAACATATAAACAACAAATTAAGATGGCCCATTTCAAAGGTTCAGTCTAAAATGACTAGAAAGACTTTAGGTCAAAGAATTGGAAGAGCCCAAAAGGCCGATTTCTTATTTCCAATATCAACTGAAACGATGCGCTTAAGGCCGGCTTAGTATCCGTTTCTGAATTAGGTAACAGGCAATCTGAAGTCTGTACATTCTTTTCTCCCGGTTCGATCGGTGAAAACTCTCGGATCGAGCTTTGTTCTTCTTGCGCCGAAGGCCTTGGCCATCGCTTCGCTTCCCTCATCGCAACTTGCAACTCTGTTCTCTGTTTTTGTTCGTCAGGTAACTCCCACCCTTGAGTTTCTTGATTTTTTTTTTTTTAAACAAATTTCTGGCTTTATTTCGTTATCAACTAACCGCTTCTACTGTCTTTCGCTCTTTGAGTTTGTTCTTTTCTGGTTTGAAAATCGAAAACGGGGTCTTTTAAGTATCTTCTGGCCTTTGCTTATCTGCTTGTTGTTCTTGATATCAATTTCAATAGGGTTTCTTTTAATTCTTTATGGCACTTTTTTCCCCAAATTTTGAGTAGCAGTTTACTTTGACTATGTGTTTCTTTGTTACATTTTGATTGCTTCCGTTGGTTACTTTTGGTTTTTTTTTTTCTTGCTTTTTAAATATATTTTTCTTTCAATTATGTCTCGATGGTTGGAGTTGTATGAAGTAGGGTTGGTTTATACTAATAGGGTAGATGCCTGAAACCATGTTTCTCTTCTTATCTAGATCTCTACATAAACAACTCATATATATATATTGAAAAAAAAGAAAAAGAAAGGAAAACAAAGTGGAAAGGTAAATTAGTTTTTATGCTCCTGTTTAGGAAGCTAGAATGTAAGGGAAGGACAAAATGGTGTCCAATTCCTATTATTAGATCAAGAATAAGGTCAAACCTCAGATTAGTGAAGACTTCTACATATAATTTTGCAAATAGCAAACAAGTTTGATTCTATTAACAGGAGAAACATTGGGTTAATCATTGTGAAATTAAAAGTATTGATGAAGATTTGTGTGTCAGAGGCTTTTAATAATCTTTCCACTAGCAATACATTATGTTTGATTTGTTATTGTGTTTGTAGTTTGTATACACCTTTTTGGTGAAAGAGAAATTTTTTTAAGCCTATATCCTTTCTAGCTGGTATGGATGTTTACGGTAGCAGTAGAAACTTCTGGTGTTCTGTTGCTAACTTTTCTGTTGTGATGCCTTTTTTTGACAATATAATCGATGAACTTATACTTATCAAGTGCCAACATGTATCAACATAGACTTTATGATTCCTTTTATAAGTTTATGGTTTCCTCTCTGGTTGAGAACCACTTTTAATTTCTGTTAGCTTATCACTCTGTTATGGTTGAATTCTAATTGTGTTGCCTCACATAAATACTGTGTGTATTTTCACAATATTGGTCCCCATTAAGTATTTATTGCTTCTAAGTGTTGCATCTTGAACTTGGGTGTGCGATACATGCTATAGTGTTGACTAAGCATGTTTCTCATTTGCTCACATTACACAATCTGCTGATTTATTGTGAAAACAAGGCCACCCAAGCGGCGATGGTGGCTAGGGCTTTCAATTTTAATTTGATGTCAGAGATTCTCAGATTTTATCTCTTTCCTTGGTTCCATCACCAATGTAAAATGTCATAACTGCTTAGTGCTTTGGCTTAGTTGTCATATTCAATGAATTTCAGGTCTGATGGTTAATAGTCCATCCAGTTTGCTAATGTTATCTCATTTTTATGATTTGGGGATAATGATCATGTGGCAGGCACATGATGAGTAAAAAAATGGATTAACATTCATAATTTAGATGGATACTTATTAGTTAGCTCACATTGCAACAAATTAAAATTATGATAGTGTAATTTGATTTAATTAAAATTATAATGGTGAATTATGTTAGTATCTAATTTCATAGAGATCTAAGCGATTTATCCTTAAATTTATTAAATTTTATAAATTAAATTATAAAATAGAATAAATTAAAAGGTTCACCAAAGTTACTAGCATTAACTCGATTTGGATTCTTTGACTTTCTTTTTCTCTAACTTGAATGACTTTTTTTTTTAAAAAAAATTTTTACCTTTCTCTAAAATTTAATAAATGAGACTCACTTTTTTTTAAAATTTTTTCTCTATTAATTCTGTATTTATCTCTTTCTAAAATTTTTCTACCTAAACGACAGAAAAACTGCACCCAACATTAACGTCCTTTTGTATATTTTGATATGTGCGAACAAATTTTCTGTTCAAGGCTTCCATGAATATCTGTTTTTGAACTTCGTGAGTGCTAAAAAAATTAAAAAATGATAAACGTACACAACTATAAGAAAAAAATTAAAAATATATATATAAATATATAATTTATATGCAAAATTTATATGCACATATTTCGTTACTAAAAAATTTAAATACTGATATCGATACACACTTGTTATTCTATGTACATTGAAAAATAAGATTTGAGTGAAATTGAAAAAGTGGGTACCAATAATTTTACTAAAGAAATTGAAGGGGAGTGTGGGAAAGGAGAATCGAAAATGCCAAAATGGTAGTTGCTTGCTTTCTTGCGGGTATTGCTGCAATTGCAACAGCCCTAAAATTTGTTTCCGCTGAGAGCTCTGGTAACCACATTGGCGTTATGTACTTTCCAATCTAGAGCTCTTTTTCTTCGACTCTGCCTTGGGAACCATGGATGTGCCTGTTTGTGTTGAATGCTCTGTCTCTTTTGTATGTATAGTTAGATAATTTCTGATTTACTGTCACTGCTTGAATAAGATGGAGTCTGTGAGTGAGTGCTATCTTGTGTATTCCGGTTACCTTTAGCAGCATTGATTTCATTGGCCATTTGATAGGGTCACATTTTTCTTGTGTCCTTTCAAGTAGCCATTTAGGTCACTGGTTTGTTTATCATCTTATCTTCAACTTCTATCTTTGCATCCTTTATATCATTAAGTTCTTATTGAATATGCAATTGTATCCACCCCCACAAGTGATAAATTTCATTGGGTGCCATATTTTTTATATTTACTCTTTAGAATGAAAGGTGTACTAAATTGGAGGTATGAACAGAGTATTGTCTTTTTAAATCATGTTTTGTCTTTGATTTGGCTTGAAAGGTTCATCACTTGGGGGTTTTATCATCTGCATGGTAGTGTCAGCACCCATGGCCGTTTCAAGCTTTTTACATTCACTTCTCAGTTCTTTATTTCTTTAAATTAGTTTAATCTACATCGGCCCTTACATATTTGTTTATCAATCACTTGCCTCAACTGTCACCAATAGCAATAGAAAGTGTAGTTGGCCAGTCTAATGCTATTCTTTTTGCTGGCTCCCTTGTTGTTAAGCTAACTTCTAGAGAATAATGGAGATTAATACATAGCAGTTGAATAATTTGTGAGGTAATCACCAGTGCAAATTATAGGGCAAAGGCAACAAATTCTCATGACTATCATAAAAAGCAGGCATAGCTGTAAAAATACATCACTGACGTCAACATAGCTTATTGAAGCAAATAAACTATCTAGATGGAAAGCTTCACCTGATCAGTTTTATGTGTTGGGACTTTTTTTTGGTGGCAACTTTTAACTTCTTCAGGTTTTTGGTTCTTCCTGATGATAATTGAGGTGCCTGCTTGTTTAGATCCTAGAGGTCAGGAAACCCCTTGTTCTGCTCAAAATTCTGCTCTTCATTTGTGTTTGATTATAATTTTGTAATGGCATTTTAGATTACACAACTCTTCTCCTCATTGAATGATGCATGAATACCTGAGTTAATAAATCATGGTGGCATACAGAGCTTGGGAATCATCCTGATCATAGTTTTCTGAATTCTGATGTCTGAATGGATGGTTGGAGCATCATGTATGGTATAAAAAAGACATTGTATAGAGTTTCCTAGATGATAGTGAAGTGATACAGGACAGGTCAAGATTCTTGTATATTTGTTCTTTTGTTGTGGTCTAGATTTGTGGATCGTGAATATTTATTGTTTGATCGGCTGTAAAGCCAGGACATATGCTAATGCTTCAAGGTTTAGGTGCTGTTTACTGATAGCTGATTGCAGTGGTAATTCACTTCACCGACTGTTTTGGAGTGGAGAAATTTTTTCCATATTCTCAATCATTGAATCATTTACTTCATATTTCATCTGGGAACATGAGTGAGAATGTGTTTGTATGTATGGTGTTACATAGTTAGAAAGACAGAAAAGGTGCTATTGTCAAATATTTTGAATTGAAAATGTTTGCCATCGAAGTGCTTATTTTTATTTAAAGTTTATAATACATTTAAACTGTATTTATAGTTTTGTATAGTTATATTATCATAATGACGATAGTTTGCTGCAAGTGACCTTCAAGTTGCTCCTGAGTTGTTGCCATCATATAAACCTTTTTGTAATGCTATTTCTTAATTTGTCTCATCAGGTTTTTCACTCTCCATCTGCTTGTTGTTTCCGAGTTAGATGTCTCCTGAAATTTGTGCAAGTTGTTTTGAATTTTGAAAATTGCTAGTTGGATTCCAAGTCGTAAACTGAACTAAATTTAATGAACAGACGAAATCTGAGCAGACTTGGAGACTGAAAATTCAAAATCGGATTCGAGTACCAAACTTAACCTAATTTCATGAACCTGAGAAGTCTGTGTGTAGCTTTGCTATCGCGACTTAAAATTTGTTTTCTTTGCTTGGATTACCACACTTCGAGGGTTCTGACGAAGTGAAACTGAGGAGAAGTAGTGTGGTCGAAGATTTAGTAGCAGACACAGAAACGGCGTCTGTAGATAAAGAGCTAGATGAGCTGGAGACAAGCTCATAGATCCTCCGTTGTCTGTTGGCTTCTCGAGTCTGAAGTTCATATATCCATCGAAGACAATAAATGTTCTCGAAGAGCTCGAGTTGAGGAGCTGGGAGACGGCAGCAGTGTCACAGCTTGAGCTGAAGAGCTCGGAGACAACAGCGGTGTTAGAGCTCGAGCTGAAGAGCTGAGGTTTCATTACAGCAGATCTCGTGGAAGAGCTCAAGCTGAAGAGTTCGGAGGCAGCTGCAGCCTCAGAGCTGGAGTTGAAGTGCTGAGGGTTTCTACTTGATGCTACTTAGCTGCAGCTTACAGACTTGGAGAGCAGCTTGTCGAAGCTGGAAACAGATCTGCAGCTGGAGCCTGGCGCGTTTGCATTCCAACATCCTGGTACGTCTTCCATGCAGTTTTCATTTCATTTTCGATCTATTTGATGATGGATTTATACAGCTCTACTGATTCACTCGTACAATTGGTAAATATTTCTGTCCAAAACGAAATAGCAGGATTATTTGATTAAAGAAAAATTTATAATTTTCTAAGTAGCATTTCTTGTTCTTTGGTATTTCCACTCCACTTTTTCTTGGTAAGTTTTTTCTGTCAAAAACAGATGAGCAAGATTAAATGGTTAAAGAAATATATATAATTTTTCTGAGATAATCAGAGTTTCGGGGTTCGGACTTTTGGGGTTCAGGTTTTGGGGTTGTTGGGGTTTTAGGTTTTAGGGTTTTGAAGTTTAGAGTTTAGAGGGTTTGGGGGATTTCGGGTTTAGGATTTGGAGGGTTTTGTGTTTGGGGTTTTTGGGCTTTTGGATTTGGGGTTTGCAGGGTTTTGGGGGATTTGAGGTTTGGGGTTTAGGGTATTAGGGTATAAGGTTTGGGGTTTAGGGTTTAAGGGTTTTGTGTTTTAGGGTTTAGGGGTTGGGGTTTTGGATTTTGGGATTTAAGATTTTAAGGATTAGGGTTTAGGGTTTTAGTTTTTTACGATTTTAGGTTTAGGGTTTAGGGTTTAGGTTTTAGGGGTATAGGGTTTAGTGTTTAGGGTTTCAAGGTTTTAGGGTTTAGGGTTTAGGGCTTAGGGTTTTAGGTTTAGGTTTTAGGATTTTATGGTTTTGGGTTTTAGGTTTAGGTTTTAGGATTTTATGGTTTTGGGTTTTAGGGTTTAGGGTTTGGGGTTTAATTTTAGGGTGTAGGGCTTAGTGTTTAGGGCTTTAGGGTTTTATGGTTTTGGGTTTTAGGGTTTAGGATTTGGAGTTTAGGGTTTAGGGTGTAGGGTTTAGTGTTTAGGGTTTGGGGTTTTAAGTTTTTTAGTTTAGGGTTTGGGGTTTAAGGCATAGTTCTTAGGATTTTAGGGTTTGGGGTTTAGGGCATAGTTCTTAGAATTTTAGGGTTTGGGATTTAGGTTTTAATGTTTAGGGTCTAGGGTTTTAGTTTTTTAGGTTTAGGGTTTAAGGGTTTTGTGTTTTAGGGTTTAGGGGTTGGGGTTTAGGGTTTAGGTTTTAGGGGTTAGGGTTTTGGATTTTGGAATTTAAGATTTTAAGGATTAAGGTTTAGGGTTTTAGTTTTTTTGAATTTTAGGTTTAGGGTTTAGGTTTTAGGGGTGTAGGGTTTAGTGTTAGGGTTTTGGATAAGGGTTTAGGGTTTCAAGGTTTTAGGATTTAGGGCTTAGGTTTTTAGGTTTAGGTTTTAGGATTTTATGGTTTTGGGTTTTAGGGTTTAGGGTTTGGGGTTTAGGTTTAGGGTGTAGGGTTTAGGGCTTTATGGTTTTATGGTTTTGGGTTTTAGGGTTTAGGATTTGGAGTTTAGGGTTTAGATTTAGGGTGTAGGGTTTAGTGTTTAGGGTTTGGGGTTTAGGGCATAGTTCTTAGAATTTTAGGGTTTGGGATTTAGGTTTTAATGTTTAGGGTCTAGGGTTTTAGTTTTTTAGGTTTAGGGTTTAGGGTTTGGGGTTTTGGAGTTTAGGATTTAAGGTTTTAACCCTAAACCCTAAACCTAAAACCCTCAACTCCAAAACCCTAAACCTTGAAACCCTAAAACCTAATCCTTAAAACCCTAAACCCTAAAACTTAAACCTTGAAACCCTAAACCCTAAACTCCAAAACCCTAAACCTTGAAACCCTAAACCCTAATCCTTAAAACCCTAAACCCTAAACTCTAAACTCTAAACCTAAAACCCTAAACTCCAAAGACCTAAACCTTGAAACCCTAAACCCTAATCCTTAAAACCCTAAACCCTACACCCTAAAACCCTAAATTGTAATAGGCTAAATCCCAAAACCCTAAATCTTAAACCCTAAACTGAAAAAACTAAATCCATAAGCCCTAAACCTTAAACCCTAAACCCTAAACCCAAAATACCAAACCCTAATCTAAAAACCCAAATCCTAAAATCATAAACACTAGACCTTACACCCTAAATCCCAAAACCCTACAACCCAAAACCTAAATCCCTCAAAAACTAAAACCCTAAAACTCAAAACTCTAAATGCTAAGCTCTAAAATTGTAAAACCTAAAATCCTAAAAACCAAAACCCTAAATCCTAAAAGCCTAAATCTCAAAACCCTAAACCTTAAACCTAAAAAACTAAAACCCTAAGCCTTAAACCTAAAACCCTAAACCCTAGATGCTAAATTCTAAACCCCTAAAACCTAAACCCTAAAATCTTAAGAACTAAGCCCTAAACCTAAAACTGTAAGTCCTAAACCCTAAATCTTAAATTTTAAAACCCGAAAACCTTAAACCCCAAATCCTAAAACCTAACTTCAAAATCTTAAGCCCTAAGCCCTAAGCCCTAAACACTATACCCTATGCCCTAAATACAAAACTCCAAACCCTAAATCCTAAAACTTAAAACCCTAAAACATAAATCCTAAACTCCAAGATCCTAAAACCCTAAACCCTAAAGCCCGAAGCCTTAAACATAAAACCCTAAGCCCTAAACTCTAAAACCTTGAAACCCTAAACCCTAATCCTTAAAACCCTAAACCTCAAAACCCAAAACCCCAATCCTAAAACCTAAATCCTAAACACTAAACCCTACTTCCTCAAAACCCTAAACCCTAAAACCTTAAATCCTAAATCCTTAAAGCCTAAAGCCTAAACCCCAAAATCCCAAAACCCAAAAGCCAAAAGCCAAAACACTAAAACCCTAAACCCTAAACCTAATACCTTAAGCCCTAAATCTTAAACCTTAAACCCTAAAATCCCAAGAACTAAGCCCTAAATCCTAAACCCAAATCCTTAAACCCAAAATCCCAAACTCTAAAATCCTACAGCCTAGACCTAAGCCCTAAAACCCTAAAAGACTAAAACCCTAAACCCTAAAGCCTTAAGCCCTAAACCTAAAATCCTATGCCATAAACCCTAAAATCCTAAAACCTTGAAACCCTAAAACCTAAACCCTAAACCCTAAAATCCTAAACCATAAACCCTAGACCCTAAACCTTAAAACCTAAACCCTAAAATCCTAAGAACTAAGCCCTAAACCCTATACCTTAAACACCCAAATCCTAAACCAAAAAATCTAAAACCCCAAACCCTAAATACTAAACTCTACACCTAAACCCTAAACTTCAAACTCTAAATCCTAAAACCCAAAACCCTAAAATTCATGACCCTAAACTCTAAAATCCTAAAACCCTAAACCTAAAACCCTAAAAAGCTAAAACCCTAAACCCTAAGCCCTTAACCCTAAACCCCAAAACCCAAAGCCCCAAAACCCCAAAACCCCAAATCTTAAAACCTAAACCCCAAAACCCAAAGCCCCAAAACCCCAAATCTTAAAACCTAAACCCCAAATACTAAACCCAACACTCTAAAACCTAAAATTCTAAAACCCTAAACCTTGAATCCTTAAAGCCTAAACACCAAAATCGTAAACTCAAAACCCCAAACCTAAATCCTAAATCCTAAAAACCTAAACCCCAAAACCCTAAACCTAATAAACAAAAACCCTAAACCCTAAGCCCTAAACTCCTAAACCATAAAATCCTAAGAACTAAGCCTTAAGCCCTGTACCCTAAACATTAAACCCTAAATTCCTAAATCATAAACCCTAGACCCTAAACCTTAAACCAAAAATCGTAAACCCTAAAATCCTAAGAACTAAGTCCTAAACACTAAACCCTATACCCTAAACCCAAGACCCCAAACCCTAAACACTAAATCCTAAAACCCTAAATCCTAAAAGCCTAAAACCCTAAATCCTAAAAGCTGAAACTCAAACTCTAAAACCCTAAACCCTAGACCATAAACCCTAAAACGTAAGCCCTAAAATCCAAAGAACTAAGCCCTAAACCCTAAACCAGAAATTGTAAACCAAAAAATCCAAAACTCCAAACCCTAAGAACTTAGCCCTACACCCTAAACCAAAACCCTAAAATCACAAACCCTAAAACCCTAAACCTAAAATCATAGAAAACTAAAATCCTAAACCCTAAACCCCTAAGCCCTAAACCTAAAACCTCACTCCTTAAAACCCTAAACCCCAAAACCCCAAATCTTAAAACCTAAACCCTACACCCTAAAACCCTAAACCATAAAACCTAAAATCCTAAACCCTAAATCCTTAAAGCCTAAAGCCTAAAACCCCAAACCTAAACCCTAAACACTAAACTCAAAACCCTAAAATCATAAACCTTAAATCAAAAAAGCCTAAACCCTAAACCAAAAAAACTAAAACTCTAAACCTTAAGCCCTAAACCCCTAAACCCTAAAATCCTAAGAACTAAGCCCTAAACCCCTAACCCTATGCCCTAAACCCTAATCTCTAAACCTAAAACCCTAAGCCCTAAGTCTTAAATCCTAAAGTTTAAACCCTAGACCCTAAACCCTAAACCATAAACACTAGACCCTAAACTCTAAAACCTAAACCCTAAAATCTAAAGAACTAAGCCCTAAACCCTATACTCTAAACCCAAAGAAACCCCTAACCCTAAAACCCTAAACACTAAACCCTAAGACCCTAAACTCCAAACCTTAAATTCTAAAATTTAAAACCCTAAATCCCAAAACCCTAAAAAACTAAAACCTTAAACCCTAAAGCCTTAAGCTCTAAACCTAAAACCCTATGCCCTAAACCCTAAACCCTAATCCTTAAAACCCTAAACCCCAAAACCCAAAACCCTAAACACTAAATGCTATAGCCTAAAACCCTATACCCTAAAACTTAAAATCCTAAAAGCATAAACCCTAAAATCCTAAATTATAAACCGTAGACCTTAAACCCAAAACCCCAAATCGTAAACCAAAAAATCCAAAATCCCAAACCCTAAAACCCTAAACACTAAACACTAAACCCTACACCCTAAACCTTAAACCCCAAATCCTAAAACCTAAAACTTTGGGGTTTAGTGTTTTAGTGTTTAGGTTTAGGGTGTAGGTTTTAGTGTTTAGGGCTTAGTTCTTAGGATTTTAGGGTTTAGGGTTTAGGATGGTTTAGAAGCAGTGTTAAAGTTGTAATTTGGAAAAGCGTATTGCATGTGCATTTATCTAATTGTATAAAAAGTCTGCTCAAAGGTGTAGTGAAGGCTGAAAAGCTTGAGATGATATAGAAACTACTGGTACTTCACACAGTTAACAATAGAAGAAGTTGTTGACAAATGTACACATGGCAGACCCTGAACGCTACATCGATCAAGTCAGTTATGGCCTATGGATAGTTACTTGTATTAGAGTTTAGGGATTTTGGTTTGTAGGGTTTAGGGTTTTTGGGTTTGGGGTTTGGGGTTTAGGGTTTTAGGTCTTAGAGCTTAGGGTTTTGGGTTTAAGGGTTTAGGGTTCAGGATTTAGAGGTTAGGGTTTAGGGTGGTTTAGAAGCAGAAAGTTGTAATTTGGAAAAGGGTGTTGCATGTACATTTATATAGTTGTATAAAAAGTGTGCTCAAAGGTGTAGTTAAGGCTGAAAAGCCTGAGATGATATAGAAACTACTGGTACTTCGTACAGTTAACAATAGAAGTTGTTGACCAAGGTACACATGGCAGACCCGAAATACTACATGTATCAAGTCAGTTATGGCCTATGGATAGTTACTTGTATTAGAGTTTAGTGTTTTAGGGTGTAGGGTTCAGTGTTTAGGGTTTTGGGGTTTTAGGGTGTGGGGTTTAGTGTTTAGGGTTTTAGGATTTAGGGTTTTGGGGTTATTGCTTAGGGTTTTAGGGTTTGAGGGCTTGGGGCTTAGGATTTTAGGGTTTAGGGGTTTTTGTTTTAGGGTTTAGATTTTTAGGGTTTAGGGTGGTTTAGCAGCAGACTTAAAGTTGTAATTTGGAAAAGAATGCTGCATTTGCATTTATATAGTTGTATAAAAAGTGTGCTCAAAGGTGTAGTTAAGACTGAAAAGCCTGAGATGATATAGAAACTACTGGTACTTCATACAGTTAACAATAGAAGAAGTTGTTGACGAAGGTACACATGGCAGACCCTGAGTGCTACATGTGTCAAGTCAGTTATGGCCTATGGATAGTTACTTGTATTAGAATTTAGTGTTTTAGGGTCTAGGATTTAGGTTGTAGGGTTTAATATTTAGGGTTTTTGGGTTTGGGTTTAGGATTTTAGGGTTTTGGGTTTTATGATTTCAGGGTTTAGGGTTTAGGCTTTACGGGTTAGGGTTTAGAGTAGTTTAGAAGCAGAGTTAAAGTTGTAATTTGGAAAAGGATGTTGCATGTGCATTTATATAGTTGTATAAAAAGTGTGCTCAAAGGTGTAGTTAAGGCTGAAAAGCCTGAGATGATATAGAAACTGCTGCTACTTCATACAGTTAACAATAGAAGAAGTTGTTGACAAAGGTACACATGGCAGACCCGAAATACTACATGTATCAAGTCATAGCCTATGGATAGTTAATTGTATTAGATAGGTCGTAGGTGGTAACAGAAGGGTAGGATGGATCTTAGATGTATTGGGAGGTTACTGATGCCTTGAAACCAGAGGGCCATCCTGTAACATGGGATAGATAGAATAATCTTCATGTTCTGTTGTGAATTCTGGTGTAATCTGAACACCGAATTGTTGCTATAATCTTTGTTATTTTCTATTTCAATAAGATCCTATTAGAAAGACAACGGGCCTATTTTGATTTTAGTATATTTATTTGAACTTGTTTCTATATATTAGATATTCTTTAGGTTTCATTTGAATTTTTTATATTGTTTGCTTAAAATTAAACTTAATTTTCATTGTTTTAATCTATAACTGAGTGCTGTAATTCCTAGCCAAGCCTTTACATAGTTTTTATCTCAATGGTTGCATAATATGAGTAAATGTACATGACTGCACAGGTTTGTTTGTTAGAATACGGCATTTAGAAGCTGAAAAAAATGTTACCCCTTTGTCAGAGAGTTCATATTACCAATATATTCAGTCATTTACCTCGTTGAACTTTGATCAGGTCTTCCTTAATCAGGATAAACTCTGAATTGACATATTTGTTTACTCACTTTGTAAGAACAAATGGCACCAAGATGGAAAGGAAAAGATGCAAAAGCTAAAAGAGATGCTGAATCACAGGCACTCAAAGAACCCATGTCAAAGATAAGAGTTCAGCTTCAGTCTTCTCTAGTTCAATCTGATGCTAGTGGATTTCTCTCTGATAATAGTGTACGCCTAGCAGTAAGAGCAGAACAAGCTGCTCTGCTCGATAAAGCATGTTTTGGTCGACCAGTGAGCACAGTTGACAAGAACAATCAATGGTTTATTTTAGGCTTGGAGGAAGCCTTCCACCTATGCTATTCCTTGAAATGCCTTAAGATTGATGGTGGTAATGTCAGTCCCGGAAATGATGAAGAGCTATGGCATTACATGAAGTCCAAGAAGAAAACATTCCCTTGTTTTTACAAGGCTTATTCTCATCTTCGATTGAAAAATTGGGTAGTGAGGTCAGGAGCTCAGTATGGTGTTGACTTTGTGGTATATCGCCACCATCCAGGTCTGGTCCATTCGGAGTTTGGTGTAATTGTTTTATCAGATGGAGATTATAATGATTTAAATGGAAGATTGAGAGTTTGGTCTGATTTTCATTGCACAACTCGAGTCCTAGGAAGTGTTGCAAAAATTTTACTGGTTCTGTACATCAATAAAAATGGTTTTAGTGATGACTCTCCATCATGCTTGGAAAGATATTCCGTACAAGAGCGCACAATCACGAGGTGGAGTCCTGAACAATGCCGCGAATGATGAAGGTTATACAAATATTGAGAAGCGAACCAGGTAAGAAATAGTGTATGGTATTTATGCTATTCTTATGTTACGTATATGCATAGTAAAATCAGTAAATTATATGTTAATATTATAAAAGTACACTATATTCATTTTTGTAGAGTCTTTGTTCCAGCATGTTTTTGTCATTTGCGCACAACCATAATAGCAAAAAAATATCTAATATATAGAAACAAATTCAAATAAATATACTAAAATCAAAATAGGTCCATTGTCTTTCTAATAGGATCTTATTGAAATAGAAAATAACAAAGATTACAGCAACAATTCGGTGTTCAGATTACTCCAGAATTCACAACAGAACAAGAAGATTATTTTATCTATCCCATGTTACAGGATAGCCCTGTGGTTTCCAGGCACCAGTAACCTCCCAATACATCTAAGATCTATCCTATCCTTCTGTTACAGCCTACGACCTGTCTAATACAAGTAACTACCCAAAGTCCATAACTGACATGATACATGTAGCATTGAGGGTCTGCCATGTGTACCTTTGTCTACAACTTCTTCTATTGCTAACTGTATGAAGTACCAGTAGTTTCTATATCATTTCAGGCTTTTCAGCCTTAACACATTTGAGCACACTTTTTATACAAATATATAAATGTACATGCAACATCCTTTTCCAAATTACAACTTTAAGTCTGCTTCAAAACCAGGAGCTAGCATATATCTACCCCCAATATTTTAGTTGGAGACATCTAACTTGGAAACAACAAGAAGATGAAGGGTGAAAAACCCGAAAAACTCGATGAGACAAATTAAGAAATAGCATTAAAAAAAGGGCTTATATGATGGCAACAACTCAGGAGCAACTTGAAGGTGATTTGATAAAATTTCCTTTCCTACTTTAAGCAAACTATCGACATTATGATAATATAACTATACAAAACTATAAATACGGGTTAAATGTATTATAAACTTTAAATAAAAATAAGCACTTCAATGGCAAACATTTTCAATTCAAAATATTTGAAAATAGCACCTTTTCTGTCTTTCTAACTATGTAACACCATACATACAAACACATTCTCACTCATGTTCCCAGATGAAATATAAAGTAAATGATTCAATGATTGAGAATATGGAAAAAATTTCTCCACTCCAAAACAGTCACTGCAATCAGCTATCAGTAAACAGCACTTAAACCTTGAAGCATTAGCATATGTATTGGCTTTACAGCCTGTCAAACAATAAATATTGAAGATCCACAACTCTAGACCACGACAAAAGCACAAATATACAAGAATCTTGACCTGTCCTGTATCACGTCACTATCATCTTCTGAGCAATGCTATACTTACGCTGTTTAAAGCAGCGTAGGTTACGTTTTTCAATTTTCAGCCGTTAAAGGTATATGTTAAAAAAAAAAGAAGAGAGAAACCAGATTCAGCCACGCAAAAAACGTAACCATATGTGGAAGGGAAACATCATTTCCCTCATCTTCTAGCCTCTGTACAATATCTTTTTTATACCATACATTATGTTCCAACCCTCTATTCTGACATCAGAATTCAGAAAACTATGATCAGGATGATTCCCAAGCTCTGTATGCCACCATGATTTATTAACTCAGGTATTAATGCATCATTCAATGAGAAGAGTTGTGTAATCTAAAATGCCACTACAGAATTATAATCAAACACAAATGAAGAGCAGAATTTTGAGCAGAACAACGGGTTTCCTGGACTCTAGGGTCAGGGCAAGCAGGGGCCTCAATTATCATCAGGGAGAACCAAAGACCTGAAGAAGTTAAAGGTTGCCACCAAAAAAAAGTCCCAACACATAAAACTGATCAGGGGAAGCTTTCCATCTAGAAAGCTTATTTGCTTCAATAAGCTATGTTGATGTCAGCGATGTATTTTTACAGCTATGCCTGCTTTTTGTGATAGTCAAGAGAATTTGTTGCCTATTTTTATTACTGTTGCTAAAAAAACTAATAAATTCCTGTTTGCCCTATCATTTGCACTGGTGATTACCTCAAATTATCCAGCTGCTATGTAATAATCAACATTATTTTCTAGAAGTTAGCTTGACCACAAGGGAACCAGCAAAAAGAATAGCATTACACTGGCCAACTACACTTTCTATTTCTATTGGTGCCATTTGAGGCGAGTAATTGATAAATATGTAAGGGCCGGTGTAGATTAAACTAACTTAAAGAAATAAACAATTGAGAAGTGAATGTAAGAAGCTTGAAATGGCCATGGGTGCTGACACTACCATGACGAGGATAAACCCCCAAGTGATGAACCTTTCAAGCCAAATCAAAGACAAAAAATTATTTAAAAGGACAATACTCTGTTCATACTTTCAATTTGGCGCACTTTTCACTCTAAAGAGTAAATATAAAAAATATGGCACCCAATGAAATTTATCATTTGTGGTGGTGGATACCATTGCATATTCAATAAGAATGATGTAAAGGATGCAAAGATAGAAGTTGAAGATAAAATGATAAATAAACCAGTGACCTAAATGGCTGCTTGAAAGGACACAACAAAAATGTAACCCTATCAAATGGCCAATGAAATCAATAATACCAAAGGTAACGGGAATGCACAAGACGGGAATCACTCACGTACTCCATCTTATTCAAGCAGTGAAAGTGAATCAGAAATTATCAAACTATACATACATAAGAGAAAGCATTCAACACAAACAGGCACATCCATGGTTTCCAAGGCAGAGAAGAACAAGGAGGGCTCTAGATCGGAAAATACCTGACGCCGATGTGGTTACCAGAGCTCTCAGTGGCAACAAATTTTAGGGTTGTTGCGGTTGCGGCAATACCTGCAAGAGAGCAAGCGACTACCGTTTTGGAGTTTTCGGTTGTCCTTTCCCACACTTCCCTTCAATTTCTTCAGTAAAATTATTGGTACGCACTTTTTCAATTTCACTCAAATCTTATTTTTCATTCGCACATAGAATAACAAGTGTATCGATATTGTATTTAATTTTTTTAGTGACGAAATATTTGTATATTAGTTTTGTATATAAATTATATCTATTTATATTTATTTTTTAAAAATTATTTTCTTATAACTGTGTACATTTATTATTTTTTTAATTTTTTAGAAGTTCAAAAAAGATATTCATAGAAGCCTTGAACAAAAAATTTGTTCACACATATCAAAATATACAAAAGGAGGTTAATGTTGGGAGCAAATTTACTGTCTTTAGAGAAAAATAAATATAAAATTAATAAAGAATTTCATTTATTAAATTAAAAAAAAGTTACTAAAATTAAGAAATTTAATTAATGTTAATAACTTTGGTAAACTTTTTAATTTTATTTTATTTTTTAATTTAATTATAAAATTTAATAAATTTAAGAATAAATCACATAGATCTCTATAAATTTAGATTTTTATACAATTCACCGTTATAACTTTAATTAAATCAAATTATCATATTTTTGATTTGTTGCAATATGGGCTAACTAATAAGCATCCATCTAAATTATGAATGGTAATCCATTTTTTTACTCATCATTATGTGCTTGCCATATGATCATTAAATGAGTTAACATTAGCAAATTGGATGGACTATTAATATTTGGGTCACATCGCAACAAATCAATGGTACACTAATTATATATACATATATATATATATATATATATATATATGTTGGAAAACAGGGTCTAAAACGCCCCAGAACCAAAGCTAAGAAATACAATCAGTCCTTCGGGTACAAGACCCTTCGTTGTCTGCATGCAACAGTCTACGTAAATTCTCCGGCGCTGTATGGAATATGTGGATCCCATGAACCTCTGAAGCAGCAAATCTTGCCATCCAGTCAGCACTGCGATAAAAGAAATATAACGTGTCTCGTCACTGTAATTTGTGCTGGTTTTTACGTAAAAACTGTTATGTTTCGGTTTTGTGACTTTTGCATAACCAACGAGAAATTATTCACTTAGTAGGTTATATCGTGCTATATCAATTAAATAATATTTTATTATTTTATAAATATAATATTATAAATAATAAACATGTGTAATAAAAATTATATAAATAATAATTTATTATTAAATTGATGTCTCATATGATCGATTACGTTATATAATATTACCAATTTTTTAAATTATTTCTCCTTATCAATTTGAAGTGAAAATAACATTTTTGATAAAATTAATATGTTAGCTTTTTAATATGACATATAACACTCAACAAAAGTATTTGCTCGTTTATTTATTTCTAAATTATAAACACAAAAGTCATTGGGTTGTTCGTTAAAATGATTTGGTGTCCCGCAAAGTCTATTTTTATAAATTGATAGTACACATTGTTAAATAAATATGTTGCATCATGAAATTGGGCGGCGGTCAAAAGAGTTAAAGCTAATGATGATACACCATAATGATTTTCATAAAAGATTAGATAGCAAAATCAAGTATTTGGTAATGGACTAAATTAGCCGGCAGAATAATAATTCCACCAAATAAAGCACCAAAATATGAATATCCTTTCCATGGTAGACATTCAGTTCAAATAGAAAAATTTATTAGTGTGTTTGGACACAATACGTACCGTGTACATTCAAAAAGAAAAATTGAATAAAATAATGTTTTACTTAACTTTTTTTAAAAAATATATACTGTGTATTTATAAATTTTAGGGTCTAGGATAAGAGAAATAAATTGCATATAATTTTTCTACTCTTACACTATTTTACAAAACAATCACGGAATACGAATGTGATGTTTACACAAGCTCTCTGCAAAATTTGAACGTTAGCTGTATAAAGGAAAAAGTGAAGCTAACTTTCTCTTAGTGAGTTTTATGTAAATTATATTTGGTAGGAATATTTTTTTCTGAATTGCTTTAATTTTGTGGAACTGGATTTTCAAAGTTGCATAAGATAAGGCTATCCATGATTGGATTTATAACCATTTTGTGATTTCATTTTTCATACATATAGTAAGTTTAGATAGTATAGAGTATGCTTTATAAAATAAAATAAGATAAATTTTTAATAAAAATTGATAATATAAATTTTTATAAAATATAAAAGTAAATAATAATTTATAAATTTAAAATAATTTACTTTATTTTTTAATCAATTACAACGTAAAGTGCATCATGAACATTAGTAAAGCAAATCCATATGCACCATATTATGATTCTCTATCAAACAATGAAGTAGATTTCTCTTAGAGTACAATGAATTTTAGAACCAAATGCTTTGAGTATCTAGAGAGCCACCCATAAAAAAAAAAAAATCAATTCTATTTTTCTTACTCCAATACTTTGATTGTGGATTAAGAAACATCTCCATTAACTTAAAATAATCACAAGCCACGACAATGACGATTTGGTTGCCACTTTCAACGTCATTATTCCATCTTCAAGTTCTCTCAATGGGTGCAACTGAGAGTGCCTCTAATGATATTTCGATGATTGTCTAATTATAAAGCCCAAGTCAAATGAGTTTTATAGTTAGTTTTAGCACTACCCTAATCTATAACCAGATTTATTTATTTATTTATATATAAAATAAATAAATTTGTTTGGCACCATTTCATTGGTTATTCTAGTCTACCTCTATATGCAGATACATGTACCATTGGTTTCTCTTTCAAGTTATCAGCCTATTTTAAGCACAAATTAAACCCATAATTTTATATTATTTTTGGTTCACGCTTAACAAATCTAATTATTTTGAAAATATTATTTGGATGTAAATACATATAGGCAAAGTGTATGTAAAATAAATAAAGAATAATTTTTATTTAATATTATAAAAAATACATATTAATCTTTCGTTACCTTGTTTACATTAATAAAATTAAGTAGACTTTTTCACTCTATTTTTTTGCTTACCTTTCCTTATGTTGTTCTACAGTACAGCGTACATTAAAGTTAGAAAAATAGTAAACATATGCGCTTAAACATACTCAATAAATACATTTAGAGGAAAAAAAAAGAAATGAACCACTCTATGAGCATACTTTTTGCTAAAGCTAAGCTACAAAAATGTGACACAGCTCTAAAGTTATAATATTGATTTGCGCACACAAATTTCAGCTTAAAGTTGGACCTAGGAAACTAAACTCTTAGAACTGACTCAGCCACTGCATGGGCTCTTTTAATGCCGTGTCACATGGATCTCTTGGAAGTGCTCAAATGACTTTTTCTCAGGCCATCTAGTGATCTAGGCAGTTGAAAATTGAAAAGCAAGCAATAAAGAAACCAAGAGGTTTGATTGGTACAATTCTATTGTACTAAGGTGCCTTGACTCTTGGGGCGGTTTGCTTTGGAAAACAATCCAGTCAGTGGCAATGACTGACAATAATTGATAATTTTCTCATAGATTCTGAAATCCTCGTCAGCCTTGATTAAAATAAACCAACCCCCTATGGATTTAACCTTCAAAACAAGGAATTGTGAGGGGAAGAGAAAGAGAGAATGGTTAGTATTACAGTAATTACTCGTGAAACCTGGGTGACATAACTTGGACCTGGCAAATTTTAAACTGCAAAACTTCTTCTATTGGTTTTCTCATGTGCTATAGAAATTTTAAATTCCTATTATTTTTTACATTTAAAATTGATCTTAAGGACTTAGACTTCTATAAATTGGAAGCATAGACCACACCCACATAGCCAGAGTTCAGCTATTCCTAAAAGGAGAGAGCCAACTGAAAAACTGCCCAAACCCCCCTAAAAGTGACACCATGTCCATGGATCCAAAGAAATCTAACAAGATAAGAGAAATTGTTAGACTTCAACAGATCCTAAAGAAATGGAGAAGACTAGCTAACTCTTCAAAAACCAGTAGCAGTAACAGCAGCAGCAGCAGCAAAAGCATCAAGTTTCTGAAAAGGACACTTTCTTTGTCTGAACGTGAAGGAGGGTCAAGCAATGCTGTACCCAAAGGCTACCTGGCTGTTTGTGTTGGAGAGGAGCTTAAGAGGTTCGTTATACCAACAGAGTATTTGGGTCATCAAGCCTTTCACATATTACTGAGAGAAGCGGAAGAAGAATTTGGGTTTCAACAGACTGGTGTTCTGAGGATTCCCTGTGAAGTTTCTGTCTTTGAAAGTATCTTGAAGATGGTAGAGGGTAAGAAGGACAACTTTTCAACCCTGGAATGTAGACTTAGCTATGAAGAGATGGTGGGGTACTGCTCATCAGAAAATCAGCTTGCTTATTCCCCCCATCCCCAGAATCCAATGTGCAGATAATATTGCTTTTTAAATTTTTATCCTTTCTCTTCTTGTCTTTTTTCTTTTTCTTTTTGCTCCTTATGGAAGCCAATCTATGTATGAGAGTGAGAGTAAAGAGTGAGGAAGAGCGTGTTCAATTAGATGCAAGAGAACCCTTCTGGGAACTATGAAGTAAAGAATAGAACTTCAACTGTCCAAACCAATTATTCTAGAACTACATTAATTGTTTGGAAATCCCTTTGAGAAAAATTAAGCGTAACTAAGAGCTTCATTGTCTGAATCTATTATTCTTGAGTCTTGACATGTCATTTTTCATCCACTAAGAAACTGGTAATCATGTAGTGTTGTGCGCCAGAGCTTTTGAGGATTCCATTCCCGTCAAACTGACTTATTTATCAGTATCACTTAATTGGCTATATTGTTTTTCTCTAAAGAACAAAGTCATTATTCAGGCTTAATACGAAGTAAACAATTGTTGGCTCATGAAAAAGCTAGTAAGAATCAAGCATTGAATTAAAAAGCAAAGGTCCAACACCAAGAGCAGAGCATACATTAAGATCTTGGAGCATGAATAAGTGACATATACAAGGCTTCCCAGAAGGTTATCCTTAAGAAACTTATTATTTATAGCTTGCGTCCAAAGGTAGATTCATGAGAATAAGACATTAAAACATAATTTGCTGCATAATAGTTCTTTTGACAAAGAGTTAAAAATCATAAAACAGAAGAAAAGAAAATTTGGGAATTAGAGGGCAAGACCAGGCATAGTTCCAAAAGGAAAACATTTAACAGCTTTTCCTATAAGCATGCTCTTGAAGAGAACTATTGTCCACAATGACAAGGTCTTGAAAGCATCCTTCATTTTTGTATAGTAACGAACTTTGCCTAATATTGACCAGATATTTGACCAATCGATGAAGGCCTGCTTAAAGCAAACTTCAATTTGTTAGACTAGAATTTTATCTCGACTTAAATGGAGAAACGGGAGTTGAATATTAGTCAATTTCTGTTACTCTGGTGTAAAGGTGATTGCCTTATAGGAAAAAATGATCAATTATATAAGTAAAGTTGGATCTTTGAGCTTTCAGAATGCCCTCTTAAGAAACTTACAAGTGACAGCTAGAAAGTACCATACGGATAATCATACGGAATTGTCCTAAACAACAATAATAACAATAAACCTAAATCAAACTTTTTTTCATTAGGTGAGGTCGGTTACATGGATCAAATAACGTCATAAACTTTTATCTGAAATCAAATTTTCAAAAATACCACTTAACCAAAAATCTTTTTTAATCACCTCTTTAAGTATCCTTTTGGTCTTCCGCTATATCTTTTCACAGGACTAAATACCATTTGATCAACCTTTCTTACTGGTGTCTCTTGCTGTTTTCTTTATATATGTACAAACTACCATAACCGAATTTCCGTATTTACTCCTCAATAAGTGCCACCCCAACTCTCTTCCAAATACAATCTACAAAATTATTCTATATAAAAAAAAATCGTGTCAACCGTTGATGTTTCCCTTAGAGTGAATTCCCACAGAACCCATTCTCCAGCAAAATTATTGGATTACGATACGTAAAATTAGTATCGTCTGTACTAATGCAGAAACACGTTTCAGTGCTACGGTTATGCATAATAATATTATATTGCAGTCACTCGCCTGCACGTCATGTTCTTCTAAAATTTCTAAACAGCATTTTCTCAAACTCCTATAACGCAACTCACATGCAAGCCTTCATTTCTGGAGCTAAATACACATGTCAAGAGTTAAGCTTTAAAAATCAACCTCGTTATCCGTGGTTTTTGACATATAAACTTCAACTCACAGCCACTGCAAAGAATCTTCTATAGAGTTCCAAGACAAACCTGCTAATCAATTCTAATGCGGCACAAGTCTATATAATCAGTGGGATCATATGCATATAAATTTCATCATTTTAGCAGTAAAACCAATATAAATGTCATTGGCACTTGAGTTTCTCAAGAAATGTGCCCATACTGCATGAAAATTAAATTGGTTGACATTTAACGTACTACAGATTCCATTCAAACAAGGCACAATAATGGGAAAGTCAAATGGCTCTGTGAGTAGTACCTTTAGATCCAAATTCAAGCACTCATATGACTTCTGCGCTTGGGTCCATGTGTATATCAGCTCAGAATTAATCCAAAATCGTTATACTTGGAAGTAGAAGTTGTCAGATTTATAAGGAAACCACGTCCTGCCTTTATATTAAAAGAGTCAAAATCAATAGAATCTGTGCAGTGTAAATTGCAATTCGTTAAAAGAAGAGGAAAAAAAGAATATGTCAGTAAATTGTTTTATAGTGCATTATTATACGATGGAGTTGCTTTCAGAGCAGGTAGATCAGATGGCCATGAATAGCTCTTGTTGCCCATTTAACTTGGGGACAACTCGTAAATATCTCCCATCTTCCATTTGTAAAACATAATTCTCATGAATTTTCAAAAGATACCAAGGGCGAATGCAAAGTAACTTTGCATATTTTGGAGGTATCTTGCAGGGTTTCAGGTGTAAACATTCAGAAAGTGGATACGAGAGACAGACGTTTTACAGCCTATTTTAATGACTTGGCTTCATATTTGAAGTACATCATAATTTAGATCTATAAAAAATTTTCGTCGTGCATTGGACAGACTTTTTATAGCCTATTTTATAAGATGATTAGGGGCGTCAGATTGTTTGTTGTGTATTGGACTTGGGCTGCTTGGAACTAGTCCTAGATCAGTCGTGCTTTTCCACCCTATCTTTTTGCTCTGTTGCCAAGTTCCTATTCAGACACCAGTCTCAACTTGCAAACAACTTGAAAAAGAATATATTGGATATCGGCCAAAACCTGGCGCAGTAGCGCATCATGTGATCATATAGCGAAAGGAAACCTAATCAACCAAGAAGATTTTTTTGAAAGAAAAGACTTCCTGGACTTGAGACACGAACCACTGGCACCCAACTTTAGAATGCGACATACTTCATTAACATCTGAATATATCAATGCTTCATTATTTGGAAAATTCTAGTAAAGGTGGCTTCTACGGTAGGCAATCGCCTGTTATTGGTGACACGATGCAAGTGATGTGAGCCTCACATGAGACACTGTATACCACCAATCACAGGTAAGTGCCTGATTTCTAATTATAATCAATCGATTTTCATTCAATTCTTATTTTATATAATTTTATAAATTTAAAGTGTAAAATTCAAAAGATTTAAAAATCCACTTTCATTTGGTTTGAGTTTTATGTAAAAAAAGGAGGCTCACTTTTATTAGGTGCGAGTTTTATGCAAAAATGTAGTAAGAATAAATTTTTCCACTCTAATTATCCAGGGACAACTGAAAACATAATTTTAGATTATAACGACAAGAGGTGGGAAACAATTGATACTTTAGCCTTTCTTAAAAAGTCCATTATGTTCAAAAATGGACAGAGTTGCAATTTCTCGAGCTCATCCTCTCAACCCCAACCTTGGCTCTAAAATTTAAAAGAAAAAGGAAACCAAAAATGAAATCTGAAATTCTTCTACTATAAGTGAACACTAGAATCTATATATATCAAAAATGCATGACAAGCATTTAATTACATCCACAAGAAAAACAAAACAGGGTGATGATCAAACATTCATCCACCTCTTTCTTCCACTTTGTAAAATTCAAATGGAATTGATACCTCTTAAGGCAAACTTTTGAGATTTACAGAAAGGATACCAAGAGAACCAGATGCAGAGTATGCAAATAAATGAAGACACCTCCAAAGGCATAAAATTGGATGAATCTTGCTCACTTGTTGTATGATTCTGGCATTCAAAGAATGGCTTAGACGCTCAAAATGCCAGTTCCTCACCATCATTGTAATTTGGAAAAGTGACACATTTGAAGACCTTACACTTGGAACACAAGACATATCCACTCTGCAGTATATATCAGGAAAGACAGTAATCTTAATATCATCACGGAACAGTTTATAATACATACAGACATAGAACCACATACACAAGGTGTCAGAGACACACAAACAGAGAGAGAGGCAGCAGAAAGTATATTTCAATAAACCGCATTGCCTAGTGAGTTTTGAGTCATAAATTCACTTTAGCACTTACAGCTCTGCACGATGGACATCTACGGTATACCCGCTTGTTATCAGCTTTAACATTTGTTCTTTGCCCTTTACAAAAATCACATAGTACCCATCCTTTACCATTGCAAGGTTCACACATGATCCCTGCATCAACCTTGACGCAAATGAACCAAAGTAAAGGAGGGAGCAAAATCTTATAATTGTAATAGAGATTTAACAGAGACATTGCAACATTTACTATCTACAATTCGACACTGTTGGGTGAGACCATACATGTCTTCTCTGTTTATTGATAGTTAAACCATACTTGCTTATATCTTCAACTTCATATTATTAACACTGTTGGCACCGTAGTGTAACCACATTTGCTGTCACCCGCTCGTCCTACAAACTGGTTCATCTTCCCGGATTGGGAATACTATGTATTACTTTTTCTATTGTTGAGATACTCACGAACTGGTTAGCACTACTATAGACCTTCTAAACCAACCCTTCAGTAACATTGACTAGTATTTGCTATACTCGTAAGTTTACAACTTCAACCAAGTTTTGAACTTTGGTCTTTTGGGGAACTCTATAATCATAAACAGAATATTGAACAAGGAAATACAAGATTGCATTTTCAATAATAAAATAAGACTTTTATTATATAGGAGATTGAATAAAGGAAGAAATGCATAGAGTAGGTAGGACTGTAGGAATTATCACCTACTCAAAGAAAGGCTGAAGCTTTACCTGTTGTTGGACTTGCTGCACTGGTGCGCAACGCACAGGCTTCAAATAAACGTGCCTTGTACCTGAAGGAAGGAAGGCCCAATTTCCCAGACAATTAAACTTCACAGAGGCTGCAATGGAAATCGTCGCCATTGGAGTTCCCACGCCCACGATACAAGGTACCGGGCACACAGATACCTCTTCTTGCTCATCTCATTATCCCATTACAAATCTCTAACCTCAGGTTTCCGCAAAATAACATAACTGCCACTCTAATTGCCAAAGCCCCAAAATACTTTGAAGTTTCATCATGCGTTAATACCGAACTCGCCCTTCCATTAACACTACTGCTTTATTACCCAAAAAGCCTTTTAATTTTACATGCAACGATCATCTTCACCCTCTCCCTCCGCCGCAATCCAAAACTCCGACGCGGGATCTGGTGGAAGCTGCCGCGATGAATTCACCGGTGACAACCTTTATTTTCGTCGCGTTCTTATTTGATCTTCCTTCTTCTGTGCTTGTGCTTTCTCACCAGGCAAAAGCAGCTGACCAGTGCGACCACACAACGAAGCGGGACCCACGGACCCTCCGTTTTGATCAAATGACGGTCCTCATCAACGGGTACTCCGAGTCCCGCATCCCTCTTCTCCAATCAATTACTGCCAGGTACTCTGCATCCCCGCTTGTATCCTCTGTGCTCGTCCTCTGGGGAAACCCGTCTACCCAACCACAAGTTCTAAACCAGCTGGCCCAGAATCTCTCGATGTCCTCCTTCGGCGCAGCATCAATCTCCGTAGTCCGCCAGCCATCGAGCAGCCTCAACGCTCGATTCCTGCCGCGCGCTTCCATTGGGACCCACGCCGTATTAGTCTGCGACGACGACGTAGAGGTCGATCAGAAGTCATTGGAGTTTGCCTATTACATCTGGGCATCGAACCGTGACCGTATGATTGGACTGTTCGCGAGATCGCACGATCTAGATTTGTCGAGGAAGGAGTGGATCTACACTGTTCACCCGGATAAGTACTCCATCATGCTCACCAAGTTCATGATATTAAAAAGCGATTACTTGTACAAGTATAGCTGCGAAGGCGGGCCCCAGATGATTGAGCTAAGGAGGACCGTTGATGAGATGCGGAATTGCGAGGACATCTTGATGAATTTTGTAGTGGCTGATGAGACGAATGCGGGGCCCATACTGGTGGGGGCCGAGAGGGTAAGAGACTACGGCGATGCACGGAATGATGATCACGGGGGCGACGATGATGATAATGGACGGCCAGAAAAGAAAAGCGGAGAGGAAAGGAAGGGAGTGAAAAACGTGGGATTGAGCAGTCGGAGAGGGGAGCATAGGAAGAGAAGAGGGCAGTGTCTAAGGGAGTTTCACAGACTTTTGGGCAGAATGCCGTTGAGGTACAGCTACGGGAAGGTAGTTAATTCAGTTGGTGAGCAAGGGTTGTGTGAGAAAGGAGGGAAACTCGTGTTTTGTGATCAATAATGTAATGGAAATATTGCGTATTTGAAGAGAATTAAAAACAATAATATTGTTTCAATTTAAGTTATCATGAATCAATTAATATGCACTAAATAGCAGAGAATAACGCGATTTATTCCATGATTCAATTTCTCTCTCCTCCCTCAAGGTTTTTTTGCATTGATTGTGAAGCGGAAGAGAGAGCCGTTGTGCTCTATGACCAACTGAAACCTCTTGATTATAAAGGCTGTTTTGTGTTAGGTGAACAAACAGTACGCCGGGTCAAGCCTCAAGAGATGAACTCAGGGCGCTGTTCCACCCTACCAAAGATATCCGCTAGAGTCATGAAGAAATGCCATGGCGGAAATTGGTGAATTTTAGCCAAACCGCAGCCCCTAATTATATTCATGATTAGCTACAGTATCACAGAACAGGTACGTGAATCAAGTCTCAACTCTGTAATATTCAAGTATAGCCCTAATTGCAGGGAGGATTTTACCTCTTCCCACTTCCCAACCATTTTCTTAGACGGCGTAAACCCCATCCCTAGCGCAAGTACCTAGATTTGGGACGTTATATATAAAACACACAAGGAGGGAGATGGTGAGTTCGCGATTACTTCTCTCTTTTTAATGTGATTTTCTATAGGTTAAATTAGTTTATAAATTTTTATATTTAAACCAAATTTTTATGATTTAAAATTATATTAATAAATTTTTATAATTTTTATCATTTATATTTTAAGTTTATATTATTATAAAATGTTATAATATATTATTTATATGTGCACATTAAATAACATTTATATAAAATATGAAAAAACCTTATTGGCATAACTTAACTAGATAAACCTTCCTCTCACTTTCTCTCTGATCCTTCTTCTCTCCTGCCACACCAGTCTCTTCCACCCTCTTGCCTCTACCATCACTTCCACTGCCTATACAGTGACACTATACACACACCCATGCTTCCCCAGTTGTACAATCATTGTCGTCAAAATGTAGAGTGATGTTAGAGAAGAACAAAAAATTTGGCATGGGGCCGGAGGGCGAGGGCAAATGGAATCTTGAAATCAAGGAAGGAGTTTTAGAAAGGATAAAGTGGTGCCGAACCCAAGTTTTACCTTTAGGATTGAATTGATTGATTCTTTCATTGTCATTGATTTCGTGGATCGAGGATCAAAGAAATCCAGCGTACAACTCCAATATTTGGACCTTTTCGGTAGACAATTAGGGATTAGAATGGGAAAAATATTAGACACATAGTATACTCTCTCAATAATTTGGCTGTTTAAAAAAATTTTTAATTTTTTGATTATCTGATTTTGATAATTTTTTTTCATTTTTTTAAATTTTAATGTGTAAAATTTATTTTTTATTATATTTTTTTTTATCCTCTGTAATCGTAAACACAGAGAATTTAAGTTTAAAAAAAAGTGAATTTGCACCGTTCATTTGTTTTGCAATGTAAACATGTACGGTTCTAGTAATTTTATTTTTTAAAAAAATTTTATAATTTATTATAATTTAAATTATTAATATCTTATCCAATTAAGTAATTTTTAAAAAAAATAATATTGTTTATTTAATCTTAATTATTTATTATGATATAAATTATTAAATTTATTATGAATTTTTATTAAAAAATTATGTATATTTTTACATAATTTTTATAACTCATTATAATTTAAATAATATAATTTAATGAATTTTATAAATTCAATTATTTACAAATGAGTTATGATCCAAAACATTGCCTGATTTGAATTTGAATATTTCTGATTAAACATCATTTTATCCCACTTGTTGGGCAGTGATCATATGGTAGGGACAACGACAGTTTTCGTGGAAACACGATTCGTATTTAAACCGGAAATCCAACATGGTAGAAGCTGACTGGGTGCTGAGTTGGCTGTAATCATCGAATGAATTGCTTACCCCAAAACGATGACAACAGCTGAGCGTATCCCTCCAAAAAACTGAGGTAAAAAAGACGTGAATGGGAGAGTAGTTGTATTTGAGCTGGACTTGTTTTGCTTCCCGTTTTGGCTATGTAGGCATTAGTAGAAGAGTCAACTATGCTCTCCACGGAACTGGCATTTCGTCGTATCTATCCACTTTGTGAATAATCCCAATCGCGTTACCTTCCTTCTACTTCTTCTCCTTCAACTGGATCTTCTGTATATATCACCATTCTCAGCGGATAATATATTTATCTATATTAAATTATCTCAATTTAATTGATTATTCAACCGTATATATTCCTCATTATCCTGCAACTGTCTCTCGTTTTAGTGAGACAAAGGTTTGATTTTGAGGACAGAGAAAGAAACCCAGAAAGAAAATGAGGATCGAGCAGGAGAGTGATGGAGTGTCGGCTTCCAGAAAGCACTTGGTCTTCGCTTACTATGTCACTGGCCATGGTTTTGGCCATGCCACTCGAGTTGCTGAGGTCCCATTCTCAATTCTTATTCTTCTGTGTTTCTATTTGATTTGCCTTGCTTGCTATGTGAATTATGATCTCCTACGCTGACCTGCGCAGGTGGTGCGGCATCTAATCCTTGCCGGGCATGATGTGCATGTCGTCACCGGTGCTCCTGAGTTTGTTTTCACATCTGAAATTCAGTCTTCTCGCCTCTTTATTCGCAAGGTGGGTTTGATCTAAATTCAAAACTCGCTCCTGATACGAGAAGGGAAACTATTTGTGACTTATATTATGGAAGAACTACCAGTTACATATTCTATTAGTTGCTTTTTTGTTTGTGAGGATTTAAACTCTGCATTTCAATGTTGTTCAAGTACTGTGCTTGCCAATGGCTGAAGATGCTTGAAACTACAAATTTATTATTTATTAACTGGTGGCTAGTTTCTATCAATTTGTAAAATGTAGGTGCTTTTGGACTGTGGAGCTGTTCAGGCGGACGCATTGACAGTTGATCGCCTTGCCTCTTTGGAGAAGGTATAGTAACTTCATTTATCATTTTTAGTTGTCATGCTTCCAGCTAAATGTATTTTCTTTATTTCGCTGATTCCTTGTTGTCTGTTTTGGTTATATTAGTATTCTGAGACAGCTGTGAAGCCCCGGGCTACTATCTTGGCAAAAGAAATAGAGTGGCTGAACTCCATCAAGGCTGACTTAGTGGTACTTAAAATATTCTTATCTTATTGATTGACAGGAAAAAGGAAAAGAGAGATTGAGTGAAAAAAAAAAAAATAACGGAAGTTATTTTTGTGAAGTCTAATTGGAGGGAAACTATCTTAATCTATGAGCTAACTGACATGAGCATAAAAGGTGTTATGAATATGAATTCATCTTAGAGTATCTTTCAATAGAAAACATTGTTTTTGCTGGGTCCTTGCCAAGCTAATACTATAGGGCAGGTCTCTGATGTTGTCCCAGTTGCATGTCGTGCGGCAGCAGATGCTGGCATTCGCTCTGTTTGTGTGACTAATTTCAGGTATCAGTCAGTTTCATCATATCCTTGAGTTACTTGAAGGTTTTGAATCCACTTTCTAGTTCACTGCCTTCAATAATCCTGAATAGTAATCAAATTTTAGATGTACATGGATGTCTAAGAGTTATTGTTTTAGTTCCTGATTTGAGACAAATCAGTTCTTTTTTTCTCTGAAATGTGTCAATAATTAACCTTTGCGTGTTTTTGTAAAAATAGTTGGGACTTCATTTATGCGGAATATGTCATGGCTGCTGGACTTCATCATCGTTCAATAATTTGGCAGGTGACATCAATCTTCCTCATAGGAAGTTATCTCCTTCTTTGTGTTTGTTATTCTCTAAAAGAAAAGTTATGAGTTGGCTGATTGTCTTTTTTTAGTTTAATGTTATTTTGATGCCTTCATTTTGTTAGCTACAAAAGAACTGGATACAATTAATATAGATATCCTGTGTCATCTTTGGTTTTGGGAGCCTCTGGTCTCTCCTTCCATATTCACCTCTTTGCGATGCTTGAAACAAGCAATTCTTAATTCCTCTGTCTGAGACTGAGAGTATTTTCTGTGAAGCTTATGTGGAAATTGCCTGTATCACTGTTTGTTTGGGAGTATTACTAAAATTTCATAGTGTAAATAGTATAGATTATGAATTTCTAAGTTTATAATCAAGACTTAGTGGGTAGAGGATGTTAGATCATCAGCATTTCAGCATTTATTTGAAAATTGAGACAAACATCTACTTTTACTACTGCTCAGCATCTTTACAATTTAAAATATCAGGACATTGATAAAGAGCAAGGCTAATTATAGTTTCTCTGCATGTGCTAGTGAATGTCTTTGACAACTAGAGTTTTGAAATTGCTTTTGATTTGCTTTGATTATGTTTATTTAATAACACAATGCTCAAATAGGATTGATATTTGGATTCATCTGTACATTAGCTTGTAAAGCTAATGTGATTATTATGAGTAATATCATGCAATAATTTGAATGAAGTAAAATTCCCAAATTGGGATTAGCATCTTCTTTTTCTTTTTGTTGTTGTTTCATGTTTGAACATGCCAAATAAGTGTAGTTGCACATATATTGCTACAGATAGCTGAGGATTATTCCCATTGTGAGTTCCTTATCCGCCTCCCAGGATACTGCCCAAGTATGTTGATTCCTTCACAATTTCATGAATATTGCCTGGCTGTGTTTGGATGCCCACCTAAATTTGGTGTTGAAACTGATTAACAAGATTTTTTGCAACTTTGACTTTTGCAGTGCCTGCTTTTCGTGATGTTATTGATGTACCTCTAGTTGTGAGGAGGTTGCACAAATCCCCAAAGGAGGTATAACTTCAAAAGCTTAGTAGAGCTCTTCTATAGGTTATTGAGTTCCTAATCTAAGTGCTTTTGATTTTCATGATGAAGGTAAGGAAGGAACTTGGAATTGCAGACAATGTGAAGCTAGTTATCCTCAATTTTGGTGGCCAGGTGATTACTTGGGTTCCTTTTTTATCTACCTGAACTTGATAGTGATCTTTTTTTTATCTGGTTGATAAGTTATGCTTCTTATTTTCTCTCCACCCTCTGGTGTTCTGCATATACTTGAACTCTTTTTGAAAAGTGGATTGCCATAACTATCTATGCATATTTTCTTGGTGCATGGTAAGGTAGTCAGAGGTGAAAAGACCCCTTAAGGCACTAAGTGGTCTATCGCCTTGAGGCGAGAGGTGGATGAAAAATGCTTGCCTGAGTGAAGAACAAAAAAAGATGTGGCACCCGAGTTTCATAAATGGAATCATCAGAATTAGTTTCATAGTTGTCACGACTTTCATATCCTCTTGATTGCATTTGTATATGTTTTGTTTACAAAAACCTTAGGTCACTAGGAGAAAAACTATCATTTTTACTTTGGATATTTGCTTTTAGTTATAAATATGAGAAGTTAAATGAGTGGGCTTTTAGAATTTATAAGATTTTCAGCCATATAAAAAGGACCTTCATGCCAACATTGTCACCCTGTTCCCCACTCATAAAACCTTCATTGATCATATGACCTCTTGACAGGACCTTAAGTTTTAACGTTTTGTGGCACAATTAATACCAGTTGCAGTTGTTGTTGTGAACAGATGCACTGGTCATTATTATACATCATAAAGATTGAGAGTATGCTTAAATTCCTGTTTCAAGGGGTTCAAAAATTATATTTTCACCTAGGGACATATCCTGGAATTAACTGCTAGAGAGGCCAAAGTTATATGAATCAATACACAACTTAGACACTACAAATTTAATGTAAGAGCTTGTTTTGTTAGCATTGCCTTGTTCTTCCCATGTATCTGTCCTGGTTTGGACCAGAAGGCACTTGTTATACTGAGTTCGGTTGAACAAAAACTTTCATACTCTCCTGACAAATCCATATTATTTATGTTAGATGAGGTGTCATAACTAAGACAAAATTTTCACTTTTCCAGCATTGCAGGATTTTTTTGAACTTTTTAATTATTTTTGTTTAAAAAGATTGACTTGCAACATCTTTGTTTGGATATTTATTTGGGTTTGGAACATACTCCACAGATTTTATTAAAGTTTTCTGCTAAATTTGTTTTTGTTATACTAATTGATGTATAATGTCATCTGTAACCCTTTAATTGTAAGCTTTTCTGTGTATTGTACCTTGGACCATTTCCCAGTATCTGATTTCTTCTACTTCTATGATGTCTTGTCTTGTCTCCAGCCATCAGGATGGAAGTTGAAGGAGGAGTTCTTACCTTCTGGCTGGCTGTGCCTGGTACTTGTTCAACCATTGTGCTTTGTATCTCTGTCTCATTTAAAATTTTTCTTTGGTTAATACTGACAAGATTGGCATCATTGTGCTCTTATATTATTTGGTGCTGATTTGCTTTTGTAATCAAGGTTTGCGGTGCTTCTGATAGCCAAGACCTTCCAAAAAATTTCAGAAAGCTTGCTAAAGATGCATATACACCTGACATCATTGCAGCATCTGACTGTATGCTTGGTTAGTATGAAACTTGCATAGTTGTGAAGCTAGGTTAAAAGAAACTATTATACTTATAGGTCCTTCCCAATTTAGGAAAAATTGGATATGGAACTGTTAGTGAAGCCCTGGCATACAAATGTCCTTTTGTATTCGTACGCAGAGATTATTTCAATGAAGAACCTTTTTTGAGAAATATGCTTGAGGTACTCTCTCTGCCTCTCTCTCTCTCTCCCAATATTCTGTATTAGTTACCCTTCCTCTTCCAGGTCTTTTTTCAAGGGCTTTTCAAGTAAAAATTTTGTGTTTTTTGTTTTTAGTATTATCAAGGTGGTGTTGAAATGATTAGGAGGGATTTGCTTACTGGTCACTGGAAACCATATCTTGAACGTGCAATAAGTTTGAAACCATGCTATGATGCTGGCATTAATGGTGGTGAGGTATCCTCTTTTTTCTTGGAAGTCTTATTCTACATCCACTGGTTTTAATTTGTATACTTTCTTATTTAATGGTGAGATTTATTTGTTGGTTATTCTGTATCTCTTCTCAAGAACTTAAGCTAGTTTAATGGAGTGCACAGAAGAAATTATGGCCAGTTAATGATGGAAGTAGAGAAATAATTCATGTAAGTAGAAGGTAGAATAGTGAAGATAATATGTGTAAAGAAATCCTCCAGAAACGAAAGAGCTGAACCATATGCTTTGACCCCAAAGGATTTAGTCCTAATAGGGCTTTGCAGAACCGCAGAGGTAGCCTAATAAACCTAGCACACATTGTATGTGATAACCTATGCATGCCAATTCATTATGCTCATCTCTTTGTCTGTCTTTTGAGGTTATCACATCATTGCATTAATCTCTTAATAAATAGGAAAGCAATGGTTAAGTTGAATGAGTTCATTTGTAAAGGTGTGCCATATTTTGCAATTAGCATTTATGTTGCAACCATTACAAGCCTTCAATGTACCTTTATGATAATACTTGATGTATTAATTAAATTTTGTTAAGGGATTTTCTATGTTCAAGAATCAGCAAAAATTTTGGAAAAAATTACCAGGATTGCTGTGTGGCTCTTCGTAGTACAATGGTGGCTTGGTTTTATTTTAATTATTTAGAAACAATTTTTAATTTTTAAAAAAATTAGATGTATATGGTCCTCTCAACATAACCCCTTAAAGTAACCCTCTGGTGAATAGAAAGCACCCAAACCAACAAACCAAAGAAGAGCATGACATTTGATCGCAAATCTTCTCTGCACAAGTCTCATTTTGATGCAATTTTGTAGTTCTGTAACTGTTCTAATATTCCAGCACATTTATGATGGAGGAATTATGGGTGGGGATGCCACTTTGATTTGTATTTGGCAATAGATCTGTGGATGGGATTCTTTTTCTTATATGCAATTCCTAATGCAATAGAGTTGGAAAAAGGATATCTAGAAAGCTAGCAGAATCTTTAATTTAATCTCTCTATGGTAAAACTACAAAACTGTAAGGCATATATGCCTAGCATTGTGAGTACAAAGAAATTCACTCTATGGAAAGAATTTTTTTGGGATCAATAAGCCTTCCTTGCAATTTAAATGAAAAATTAAAGCTGTTCAATTTTGAAAGGATTGTAGCTGTCTAATCAATTACCATGTATCAAGCATTTGAGTTCTTCGTTTGACCATTGATTTGAGGGTTGGCTTCTTTTCTCTCCTTCATTGTGGCTTTTTTTATGGCATCTGTGGAGTATTTATATATGTATAATTTTTTTTTCACCTACATTTTAAATTGTAGGTGGCAGCTCACATCCTGCAGGAGACAGCTTTTGGAAAGAATTATGCATCTGACAAGGTATAGGGCTTTTAAGAGCTGTCAGTAGTAGTGTTGACTGTTGATTTTTATCAATGTTGTCTAGCTGCTGCAAGTTTCTGGTTACCTTGGTTCCATGATTTCTTTGATGAATAAAACCTGCATTTTGACTCAATTTTGACTTAATTATACAATAGCTTAGTGGGGCAAGAAGATTGCGTGATGCCATAGTTCTAGGGTATCAACTACAAAGGGCCCCTGGACGAGATCTCATGATTCCAGAATGGTATGCAACTGCTGAAAACCAACTTGCTCTTTCGTCACCAGGTTCACCTGTGGATGACGGAAATTTTAGTTTTAACTTGTGAGTATCACTTTTCTTTTTAAGTGTTTATAATCAAATACATGGTTATAATTGGCTTGAAATTTTTCCCAATTTGGTAAAGTAGATTAGTAGATAACTGCATTTTGTTCCCTTATTCTTTCTTTAGGTGCACTGAAGACTTTGAGATTCTTCATGGAGATGTTCAAGGTCTTTCAGATACTGTGGCTTTCTTGAAAAGCTTAGCTGAACTAGATGAGAAGCACGCAATACGGGAGCGTAAGGCTGCTGCTAGTCTATTCAACTGGGAGGTCTCGATCAAATAATTTCTTTGTAGATCTTTTTTTTCTTATATAGACGGATCTGTCTTAATGGCAACTAGGAACCCTCTAAAGATAGAAGTAGTGAATAAACTGTTTATCATCATGATACTACTTGAGTTATTAACTTTAAATCCATTGGATGTTGGTAATTTATTCTGTCATTTTTATTATCTCTCCATTCTTGTGTACAGGAGGAAATTTTTGTGTCAAGGGCGCCTGGAAGGTTAGATGTAATGGGTGGTATTGCTGACTATTCTGGAAGCCTTGTCCTGCAGGTTGTAACTTTCTTTCTGCTCGAGGTTTTAATTTTCAGTGCATTTGATTGGTTGTCTATTGAGTTTCATCAGTCAATGTAACCAAGTAGTCTATTACTATCATATAAAGTTAATGATACTAATACTGAATCCAACTAATGCATCTTGTAGAACAATAAAATTCTTTTCTATTAGTATCATATAAAGTTAATGGTATCATTGTTTGTTTCATAAACTACATCATAGTCCAAAGGAGCAACTATTTTTCTTCATCTATTGCAAATGCTAAATTTAATGAGAAGTAGCCTGAATAGGTCAAATAGATGTAAGTCAAATGTTGCCATTTTCTTCTAAAATAATCAAAATGGATTGTTTGTTGGTATAGGACACTAGGGTGTCCTATTTTCAGAGAAGTGAATTTTAATGGAAAAACACTATTTTAGAAGAACTTGATTGTTCTCTGAAGCTAGCAACTTTGCTAAACTTCATCAATAATATGGATCAGGTGAAGTATTGCATGTTTGGAATAGAGTTTGTTAGAAAATTATAGCATTTAAAATCAAACAATAAAGTTCAGAAAAAGTGATAAGCAGGTAACATCTAGGAGAAGTGATATTACAAAATTATGTGTATCCAGTGCAATACCTATCCATCCTTAAAGAACAGTATATTAACTCTGAAAAATATTCTAAAGTTGGCTATTATATTGGTAAAGTTTTGCTACGATTCCTTGCCACCCACTTCTTTCCTTCTACCTCCCAGATGCCAATAAGAGAAGCCTGTCATGTTGCTGTGCAAAGAGTCCATCCAAGTAAGCATAGGCTGTGGAAGCATGCCCTGGCTCGACAGAATGACAAAGGACAAAATCCTACTGCTGTCTTACAAATTGTATGTTTAAGAATTTGCAAATTACTAGATACTACCTTTAAGTACAATAATGACTACTACTGGTTATTATATAATTAGTGAATAATTTTTATGAGAATTGATTTTACTAAATTTGGATCATGTCAGGTATCATATGGCTCAGAGTTAGGTAATCGTGGTCCAACTTTTGACATGGATTTGTCTGATTTCACGGAAGGAGGGAAACCAATTTCATATCAGAAAGCAAAGCAATATTTTGCTCAAGATCCTTCTCAAAAGTGGGTAGACTGTAATATGTAATTTTATATGCATGAGGTATTTCAAATTTTCATGTATTTTATTATACTAATATGATTATTTTCACAGATGGGCAGCATATGTTGCAGGGGCAATTCTGGTCTTAATGACTGAATTGGGCGTGTGTTTTGAAGATAGTATCAGCATGCTGGTACCTGTTGTTTTCTACTAGATACTTTTATTTACTTAGGCAAACGAAGGATCTTGATGAGTTCTGGCGGCAGAATTTTCTATATATGTTGATAACATTCATTTCATTTTTTAAGTTCTAATAATGTGCGAGCTTGTCAGTGTATTTTTTTATGATAGGGTATCTAAAATTTTTCTTTTTATTTAAAATTTTTTAGAAGCATAAATGAAGTTTATCCCTCATATTTAGGGCAACAATTTCCTTCCATTGAAGTGCTATTGCAATATTGTTGTTTTCTATTTAATCCAATTGTATTGTTTTGGAGATTCCTTTATTTGTTGTTCATCGTCTGGATTAATTTATTTTCCAAGGTGCATGTTTATTGAACCTATGCTTGCCTGTCACCACCCTTCCCACTCAATAGATTCAAATGTCCTCATATTTAATTTTGTTGGAAGGCCTATGGCTCTATAATTACTTGTGCCGCCACTTCTTGCCTTGTAGTGAAACCAAGTTGTATTACATAATCAGAAGAACTGTTGCTAACATATGAAATTTGTGAACAAAATCATATAGGTTTCTTCAGCAGTCCCAGAAGGGAAAGGTGTATCATCTTCTGCAGCAGTGGAGGTTGCTAGCATGTCTGCTATTGCAGCTGCTCATGGTAATTATACTGCACTATACAACAAAATTATAAGTTCATCAATTTATTTTAAGTATATTATTTATTCCTTATAATGAATTATTAACAAGATTGAGTTGGACTGCCTCATCTAGTGGGGTAAGGCTCTGTTTTTTGTTGTTGTATTGAGCTGGACCAGTTCTTTTAATACAGAGATTGGTTTGAAAAATTGTTTTCTTTTTTTCTTAGAGTTTTCTAATCTTGATTTTGATGTGACACTTCGCTGAGTTTGATTTTTCTGAATGAATATAAATTTCTAATATCTTAGGGAACATCTAGCTGCTCAATAGGTTTAATTTTTCTTAAGAAATATGAACTTCATTATGTCCGTTATGCAGGATTAAGTATAAGCCCAAGAGATATGGCCTTGCTCTGCCAAAAGGTTTGACTTTCACTAAAGCCTTCTGCTCAATTTTATTTTTCTATTGCCATAGTATATTTTGTCTTCTGATGCATTGTGTACCGAATGTGACTCCACTCTTTCTTCTAAAATTGTGATTAGGTGGAAAATCACGTTGTTGGAGCTCCATGTGGTGTCATGGACCAGATGGCTTCAGCATGTGGTGAAGCCAACAAACTTCTTGCGATGATTTGCCAGGTGTGCAAGATTGTGAGCTGCAGAAAACAATGATTTTTTAGTCTTTAGAAACTATACCATGGTAGTTCTTGTTATCTGTGCAGCCTGCCGAGATTGTTGGCCTTGTAGAAATTCCTAATCATATCCGGGTCTGGGGAATTGATTCTGGAATAAGACACAGGTGAGTGGTCTAACTTTTCCTGCATATATCTTTTTCTGCTTTGGAGCTGAGGTTAGGTTTCCCTATTGTTTAGAACTTCATGATGTGAGGACCGAATGAGAATAGCAATACGTAGAATTTTTAATTGGAAAGTACATATCTGATGATGTGTTTCATGAAATTAGTAGGCAGCAATTAAACTTGGCCTTGAGTTCAATGAGAGTATAGAGGTTAGAAATTTTAAATTCCTTTAAATATTACTTGGCTGGTGGTGAATTATAGTACTTGTGTCCCTATTTTCTGTCTAAAAAAGCAACACAGTATGGATGTATTACTTTCACGATGACAAAGACCTTATCCAACTCTGGTCCTACTTCTTTTTGTTTTTTATTTACAGTTTTCATGGTTCTCTAATTCATCATATGTATATGTTTTCCTGGTGCTTTCTGTGCTATGCTAGTCTGTTTTTATCCCTTTCTTCTTTTTTATTTTTTGTGCTGGTACAATTTTTACATCTAATCTATGCCTTTCTGGCTAACTGTTCAACTTGAGGTATGGAGATTGTAAGATCGTTTATTGCACATGAAAATTATGTTAAGGTTATTCCATATTTGACTTATCATTGATCTTTGCAGCTTTAGTGAACCTATTATGCTCTTTTTAAACTGCTATCTTCCCTACCTTTAACTTCAATATTTAATTTCATCCCTCTTTGTTTCCTCTTCACAACTTTCCTGGACTCATGTTGTTCATCTATTGCAGTGTTGGAGGTGCAGACTATGGATCTGTTAGAATTGGTACCTTCATGGGACTGAAGATGATAAAGTCCAGGGCTTCTGAGGTGTTGTCTGAGACACGGGCTAATGGGATGAACCTTGAAGAGGTGGAGCAAGATGATGTAGAACTACTTAAAAATGAAGCCTCGTTAGATTACTTATGCAACTTGTCACCTCACAGGTGTCTTTCTTGCCTTAGACAGGATACTCTCAGTAACTGACTCTGTAGGTGTATGAAGATTAACTGCCCTTGTAATCTCTTGAATAAAATAAGTTTCAGATTTTTTGACATGTTTGATATTTTCCCCTGCGTTGCCACATTAGATATCTAGACCAATCGTTATATCCTGAAGTAAATTGGGATACCCTTCTTTGTAAATTTTATTTGCAGATATGAGGCTCTTTATTCTAAGATGATTCCTGAGTCCATTACTGGTGGGCCATTTTTGGAGAAATATGCCAATCACAATGATCCTGTCACTGTTATTGATCAGAAGCGTACTTATGGAGTGAGAGCTCCTACCATTCATCCTATCTTTGAAAATTTTCGAGTCAAGGTAAGGACTTGGTTACCAATAAATGGATATCATTGTACTTAATTTAATATTATTTTGTCTCTTGAGAATATAAAGCTTCCCCTAAAAGTTAGGCAGTAAGTAGTGGTGGGTAGTTGCTGAAACCCCAAAACTCTTATTTTCTATTTTTCCCCCCAGAAAAAAAAGGAAAAAGGGAAGAGTGGATTGACACTCATGTATATTCAATGCCCTGAAGCTAGTATCTCACAGAATTAAAAGAGAATCCTTTTCCATTCTCTTTTCATATATATATATATATATATATATTTTGTTTCCGTTTGGTTTGTAGTATCTATTTCTCCATTGCTATGTTAGTGAATTGTTGACAGGCAGCTAACTATTACATGTTATTGGGCATCAGTTCTCTATCTTGTAATACACTTCATTTGAATCGAATCCCCACTGTGCTTTGTTGTGCAGACCTTTAAAGCACTTTTGACATCAACAACTTCAATTGATCAACTTACAGCCCTTGGAGAATTGCTATATCAGGTATGAAAGTGTACAGTTTCAGTGTACCGAAATTGGATATACAATTGTGAATATAAGTTCAAGTATTTGCAAGTTTGATTTTGGCGTGAAATGAGCAATTGCCTTGATACATGAAAAAGCATCCACTAACCCTTTTGACCAGTGCTTATGAAGATTTCAAAAGAGAAGTTATATACTGTTTAGCTTGTATTTTATATGCTTCGAATAAAAACGGGGGAAAAGTAAAATAAATTATACAACTTTGAAATATGTGGTTGGTGTCTTCCACAAAATGTTCTAATCAATTAAAATATGAGGAAGTTGAGTTGGGAATTTTTATTTTCTAAATTAGCAAAATATAGCCAAGCTCAAATCCAGTTTACCTAGGCTTATTACCTTTTTTATGGGTAGATTTTGGTCCCCTATTGAATGTTGTTTAGTTATAACTGGAAATACAGAAATCTGAAAAACAAATGGTTAAAAATGATTGACTACAACTTTTGTTTACACTTTGCAGTGCCACTACAGCTACAGTGCATGTGGACTTGGGTCTGATGGAACAGATAGGATTGTACAGTTAGTACAAGACTTGCAGCATAGTGCAGCATCTAAAGCCGAAGGTGGGACATTATATGGAGCCAAGATTACTGGTGGTGGTTCTGGTGGAACGGTTTGTGTAATTGGCAGGAATTGTCTGAAAAGCAGTGAACAAATTTTCGAGGTAAGTTTATTTTGTTTATGGATTTAGAGTTTACAGCAACCTACTTCATGTCGAACCACCATTTATATTTGTTCTGAATGTTACTTTATGCCCTCGTATTCTTAGAATTCTTATTCGTAACTCAAACTTTCTCTGCTGATAGGCTAGTAATTTGATACCTGCTAAATTTACCATACACCATTAAATTTCAGATTCAGCAGAGGTACAAAAAGGCCACTGGTTATTTGCCATTTTTGTTTGAGGGTTCATCGCCTGGTGCGGCGAAGTTTGGGTATCTGAAACTACGGCGTCGTGCTGCTTCCAGACGAAGTTCTGAACAAAGCCCTGTTGTGGATGACATACCATGATTTTTTACTAGAAACTTGCAGGTTATAGTAAAATTTTTTAACACCGTCAATGAGATTTTCAAGTTTATCTTAGACCCAATCTTTTTATATAATAATCGTTAGAAATAATAATAATTTTGATACAGACCTCATGTCAGAGCATCTGTTTTAGATGTACCTTGAAAATATCTACAGGGGACTTACGTCGAAGTAATGAAATTTTTGTTGGACTCCAAAGCAATCCTTGCTTGCCTGTTCAAATGTCTAAAATTTACAGTCAGATTGAGTTGCTCTATATTTTATTGGGTATATTAGCTCGCAACCATAAAAGTTACACACGTTAGAGCAAAATAAATGATTTATGCGAAATTGAATAATGAACAAATTGGTGTGTTTATGCATGACCTCCTGGTGCTATTTCGGCCCTCTTGTTTACGCTTGATAGCACATTTATTACGTCTATCGACAATGGTAAACGATATGATAATAACTGCATGAGGAGTTGCTCTGCTGGTCGCTTGAAAAATGAAGGGCAGCAGACAAGTTAGGTCTGAATAAAAGACACGGTTTCTGGTAGCCACAACAAACATTGTGCAGCTTTTCATATTCCTATTACATTGCCAAACAGCGTATAATTTTGCAAGCTTGTGATGTTAAACCATTACTTACATGGAGTGAAAGTAGAAAATATGGCACTGAATTTCTCAATAAATCATCAGATGAACAATCAGCAGAAGAACGAATGCTTATTAACAGCCAATAGTAAGATTCTCAGTTAGAAACATGTAACACTGCACAACGAGCACAATTTCCAAATTGTAAACGTTAAGGCTCAACTGACTTGTCATTATCTTCCTTAAAGAAGGACTCGTATGTCTGAACTCTTGGCTTTGATTCTGGCAACTCCAGTTCTTGCATAAAACCATCTGTCATCTTGATAAAGTCATTCATGTGTACTAGCTTCCATTCCTTTAAAGTCACAATTGAAAAGAAAATCAGAACCTCTTTTTTGAACAGGAGGGGAGAGAGGCGATGTAGCAAAGAAAAAGTTACAAGTGTATGTGAAGACTGAACATATTGACAGAAAAACCACCATTTCATGACACAATGAACTTCCATTCATTATATATGCAGAGATGATAGTCACAAACAGCACTAAGAATTCAACGTTTAAATTCTCATATCAAGACATATAACATAAAGAAAGGGACTTCCCTCCTCAACCACATGATCAGACTTCTTCTGCACAATTTGAGAGACTTAAGAACAGGGAAACATACTCCATGATCTTTTAGACCAATAGTATCATTAAACACAACAAAACGTCAAGAAAACAGTTCCAAGCACAAACTAAAATTTGTGATAATTTTTTAACTGATTTCAAAATCTTCTCTCATCTGAAACATGAGTAATGGGAAGTAAAACCGTAGAGAAAGGTGCTCAAAGATATACCAGGCACCAAATTTTAATTACATGCATGAAATTTCAAGCACATAAAATGACAATGTAGCTACGAGTTGTCAAGAAGGAGCTTGAAATTTATGTCTTGCTCATTACTTAAAACATTACACATCAGAAAAAGCAATCATATCTCGGAGGATTTATTCCCTTTTGATTTTGTAGGTCTTCAGTGACTTGCTAAACAGAGTGCCCTATTCCGCCCAACTTAACTCCCTTTCCCTTATAAGAAGTGCTTAAGCAAAAATGAATGCTTCTAGCCAATGCATTGATTTTTCCAAACATATTGAGGTTAACAGTTAAACAACCAATTTGATGATCATTTCTTGTTTCTTCTTTGTCCATGAAAAAGGAAGAAGATTTGACTAATTATGTAATCTGAGAAATGAGAGAAAGAAAGATAAAATGCTTACCTCAAAATCCCAATCTCCGTATAAGTTTGGATCACTACTGTCACTCCAAACATAAGCATGAGTTCGTAACATTTCAGAAGTATCCTGTACAATTATTTCAGCTTTCTTATTAGGACTTTAATATATATATATATATATATATATATATGTATATATTTGAGATCTTATAATATATTGAATATACTATCCTTGGGAAAATTAAATAATGTGCCTTTTGATAAGAAACTTTGGCTTGAAAATCTGATTAGCTTTCATGTTTCTTGAATCTTGATAAGTATAAACCAATTGAAACCTCAATTTTCCTATGTCATGCAAATTCTCCTCAAATTTTCTGTGTCTATTGTCCAATCAAATCTCTTCTTTGGTGTAGATGATGCTACTTAAAATGCAACGATGCATAGATTGCCAAGAAGAAAATCTGCCAGTTAGACTGCTAGACTTACCTTCAAGCAAATCTCGACATCACTTCTCTTATATTCAACATCCTCAAACTCGTCCAAAATATCTAGTTCAACACCTGAGATACCGAGCAGGACCTGATAAAAGGAAGAGAATTATGAGAGCTGATTTTCCTGCATCAAGAACCCTGTTGATAGCTAATACTCAAGATTGTGATCAACCCCATAACCATATAATGTTTAACCAATTTTGATATTAAGAAAAAGAATTGCTGTAATTGTAACAGGGAATGCTTCATGCCATGCATCTAACAAGACAAAAGAAAACTACAACAATAACTTATGCAGGTATGTATTGTCAAACAACCTTCACCTTGCACAGAAATCATTTCTTACAAGACCAACTACAACAATAACTTATGCAGGTATGTATTGTCAAACAACCTTCACCTTGCACAGAAATCATTTCTTACAAGACCAGGAGCTGTCTATAAGCTTCCTTTGAGCTAAACGAGGAAATAGTTCTTCAATTTCAAAGCACTTGCATTTAACAACAGCATAAAGCTACATTTTCAACCAAACTTAGTTGAACTATATACCAGTTTCTACTATACATTTACGCTTAAATTCTCGACACTATCAGCGAAGCAAAAGCTAGAGAGAGACTTCGTGAAAAACAAAGGCCTGAAAGGTTAGAACAATTAGATAATTTCAGGTGTTGAAACATCCCCTGATACATAGCATATAGATCCATGCATGGTATTTTAAATTTAAATAAGGTAACACGCAGCAAATAAATTGACACGGATGGTATTAACGATGTTACAGACCCTCCCAGTAACTTTCTTATTCTCCACAGGCAGAATAGCCGGATAAACACGACCTCTGATCCTAAACCTATGACTGCAAGTCAAAGACAGCAACAAAGTTAGACAAGATAAACGAGATCATCAAACGCCTTAGATGATGAAAATGGAATTGATTGAAGGCCCAACTCTGTGCCAAGAAAATCGAAAAAGAACAGAGAGGAACAAAAATGATTCGCACTTGCAAACTGTTGATCAAATTAATTAGACCTACAAAGAACGATATGATCAAAAACAAAAAAAAAAAAGAAATTGCAAGGAACGAAGAGAGAGACTAACAAGCCGGAGAGGGTGGCAGGTGCTGATGCAGGGACGCGCTTCAAGAGGACTTGAACGACCTCGTCGGCCAAGAGGCTGCCATAGACGAAGACGGTGTGGAGGTTCTTAGTTTCAGCAGCGACTGAGCAATTCACACTCATCTTCTCCCACTCACTCTCCAAGATTCCGTTACGTTAGATTATAACATGAGTGGTTAGTTTTGCACCGCGCATCAAATTTTACACCTTCCATTTTACACTTTCTTTTTTTTGGTAAAAATTAATGACTTTTCCACATATTTTAAATATAAATTTATAATCATAAAATATCATAACACATACACAACTAAAATATCTCTTTATTAGTGTCAATAACTAGGGATTTAATAATACTTTTTTTCCGAACTTTTAAGTGCCATATAACTTAATTATCAAGAGTTTAATACTTAATTTTTATATTTTTAATACATTATGCTCTTTATTAACTGAAGAAGCCTATAATTAAATAAAAAAGATAATTTACATTGGTAAATAATTAATTTTAGCAACTAATAATTAGCCTAATTAATGTTTAACTAACTCCTGCGTCTTGCATTAGGAGTGATGTAATCTCTCGTCATGATGATGGATGATGAAATTTATTTCCCATGACCCAACGAACCCCACCTGTCACCTGCCCCCCAAAACAGTATTTAAATGTAGAATAGACCTTCATAAATCGTCAGCTCCATGCTTTGTAATCAGTAGGTGACTGCAAATATCCGAATTTGGAGGCCTTACTAGTTCAATTTAGTGTTGTGCCCTTTAGAGCCCATTGCCAAAGCTGAGATCTTCATCATTGAATTAAACATATTCGTTGGCACGTGACTTAATGGCCATATATATGATGAATAAAGCATCTTTATCCATTAGGGGGCAAAAAACTGCGAGCAATATCGAGTGCTTCATCTAAAACAGTAGCTTTTGATGAACGGAAAATATCCAATCAGACAAGGATATGTATGGTGACACAAATCGTAAAACCAGTTTACAAAGGAGATAGCAAAAATTAATAAACTAGCTCAGCCAGATTATATGTTCATAGGCTCGGGGGCTCCAATAAGGTCCAGCAGTGAGTTATGGGGCTCTAGTTCCTCGTGCCAGAGAGGTAGCTGGTCTCCAGGGTAGAAATTGCGGGTTACACCCTCTGAATTTATCTGCAAAGGAAATAACAGTATCAAGAGGCTTCAGACAAAAAAAAATAACTGAACACATTGAGTAAACAGACATTTATATAAGAATAAGTCAGATGAAAAGAAAGAAATCTTACAATCACTGTCCTGACCACACCACCACTTGCACCATCACGTGCAATAGCCAGTGAAACTGCCTTTTTCACTAAATCCTGTCATAGAGCATTGAAAGGACTCTCAGCAAAAGGCTTGATGACATAAATATCATCGACAGTAAATCCTTTCAAAGTTCATACTTGCTTCTTAATTCTATTGCCCATGTCCAAAACATAATGTGGTCATAACACAAGAAACCAGGTCTAGTCCCCAAGAAAAGCTGATATCTACAACAATCCCTTTGTACCTTTCAATTTGCCAATTTATTTAATAAATTTAACCCCGGACAGGCAATGACAATAACCAAGACCCTTACCTCAGCTTCATCCTTGGTCATTCCTTCTTTCCATGCTTGGTCAAAAAATCCATACAAGTAACTGGAGCCAGATCCTGTAAAACACAAATCGTGCAAACCATAGCTCCATAAACAAAAGCAATACATGAAGATTGACGATCAAACATTGAATAAAAAAGTAGGTACAAAAGAAAGTCGCACAACAAATGTGCCACAAGCAATTGTCAAAGCATATCTTCCAAACTCGATATATACAACTAACAATGTGATAGCCACATCATTGAAGACAATAAATTCAAGATTAAACTTCTCCAACAGAAAAATTGATCGTAACAGGAGCCTAAGCATGATCATTCACCACAAAAGATACACATTCAGAAGGGAAGAGACTTAATCAGATTTGCTATATTACAAAATATAATAAAGGAATTTCAGATCTTTTTCATCGCTCAATGCCTTAAATTTTCTTCTTTTCCTCCACATGCAGACCAGAATAGACAAGCAGCCTTTTACATCTTCCAATCTACAAGTCTATACAGACAATCTACATTGGTTTTAGAAAGAGTTTCATCCTGCATCAAGGATTTCTAGGAACTAAATTAGACCTACAACCGCATTAGATCCTCATATCAAGGTACAATTATTACATATAAGCAAATACATATCTATATGTATATGCATGCATAATGCATGCACAAATCATCATGAAAAATTAAATTCATACACTTATGGTACTTGATGGTTATATACCTCCAATAGCAAAAGGCTGCTGCACTATTGTTCCACCAAGAGGAACTCCATAAATTTGACCACCTTCATATTTGTCCCACCCACCAACAATTAAGCCAGTCTCTAAGAAATTCTGCCATTAAGAATAGATTTACAATAAAGTAAAATAAATAAATTAGCTGAAAGCTTCAATAAATTAAAAAATAATGTGAGACTAGTAGTAAATATCTGGCCAGCACAATGTTTTTAAAGCCTCTCAATTCTTCCCAGAATTCTCCAGTTGCCTAAAATGCTCATAGCTTTGGCAAATTATAGCATATGCTAGATGAAACTCACAGTATACAATCATCAGCTCATGTAAAATATATGTTAGCACAGATCAAATTAGTGAACACTTTGTCCAAAGTTGAAATCACTATTCCTCTTCCAACAGAGACATGGAAAAAAATCAAGCTTTCAGTTTTTAATTTTTTAACCAGTATTCTAAGACTTCAATTGAGAGAAAGGAGCTATGACTTCAACACACACATTTTACAAAAGATTAGGAAAGGAATGGAATAAATGATTGCTTCCTCTCTACCTTATAAGGACAGAACCCTAAACAAAATATAAATAAATACACTTAGGTCAAATAATTTTCTTGAATTAGGCTGAGTAAAGTCTGAACAAAAATTGAAACACAAAACCAGCAAGTTAATTCTTTTACAATCTTACACAAACTTAAGTTTCTTGGTTTCATAAGGGAGTAAAATCCCAAACAATTAGTACTTGAAATCACTACTCAAATCTCTCATAGAAGTTAAATCATGCATATAAATCTCAAACCTTGTTGTTATAGGATAGAAGTCGGACAAGGTTTGCAGCAACTTTAACAGTTGCAGGTTGTTCAAGCTGTATCCTATAAAAATAGAAAACTAGATGTAAGTGGAACACTGCTGTAAATACACACAAATTATCACTGACAAATGACAATGGCTTAACATCCAACAAACAACCTTCTATAAAAAGAAATATACAGAAAATGACAAGAGAATCTTACTAGCTACTCTCTTGTGCACTAGCATCCCTTAAAATGCACATCTAACTTCTCTAACTGGGGCAAGAAAGACATAACACCAGAGCTTTGTGGACTTTTTTAACACATCTAGTCTTTTTTGTCTCCTTTATTTCACTAATTTCTTACTGCGCATAGACCATTGAATTGTATAACGAACTTTTTGACAATCTTAAACATCATCTAGAAATATAAACACTACCCATTCCATGTGAAAATATATAAATATATAACTGGGAAAAGGACATAAAATTTAGCTCAAGCAGGTTCCAATATGGAGCAGTATAGGGCCAGAGAACAACATAAATAACTAAATATTAGTAAAGAAAACAATATAGGGAACCCCAAGAGTGCACAAATTATAGCATCTAACTCAAAGTGTGTTAGCATATTAAACAAACTGTATCAAGCCATAAAGATACTTCCAAAGCTACTAACTTAATATTGTAATTTGGTATGTACAATTTTAAACTTCTTTTTACAATCCGGAATATCCTACTGGTAAAGTATAAATAGAAGTAAAGTCACTTACGTGTGTTGGTGAAGGAAGTAGCGCACATAGTCAGAGACTATCTGAGAATCTGCAGCCTACAAAATGAATCTTAATCAGCATTTCAAGGACCTAAAATGGCAGCAATGCATAAGACCATTGAAAGCAACTGTTGCAACATCACAATATGAACATGCTTAGTATCAATGTTAGAACAAACAGAACAGACAATCACACTTCTTAAAAGAATGAGTGGAAAAGTGAGGCCACTGTTGATGCTAAATTGCTAACATATTAGATAGTCAACAACATGGTTATCCGCCAATAATTAATTTAACTACAGCCACCATTGGTTGAAAGTCATTGTTATAAACTCAAAAATGCATTCAACAGGAGTTCAAAAAATGATACAAAAACTTCAAAAGTTGAAGCAGCAAATCAAACCAAACCAAAGCCAAGAATAATGACTGAAATAAAGCATCATAGCTATAAAATACATTCACAGGAGTTCTAAGAAATATTTGTACCGATCCAGAGCGACAAACATAGACATTGTCAGTCAGCTGGGTGATTTTGTCAGATGCCCTATTGGCTACGTATATACCTGAACATGTAGTCAACAGAGATCAAAGATTAGTCACGATAATGCCCAAAAGGGCAAATTTTAATTTCCAACCAAACTATAGAACACATCAAATGGATAATGACTCCATAAACTCACAGGTGGTATGGTAAATACCAATATTGCAATGTCCCGTTAAGAATCCCATGAGGCTAGTAGGTCATAGGAAAAATTTATTTACCTACCAAAAGCGAACAGAAAACCGCCAAAAAAAAGGGGTACACTTCGATTCTCAAACAAGCTCCTCTCACAAACCTAAATTCTACTTCTAGTCAATTCTGTTTTACTCCGCGGCTCAAACCAAATAGATGAAGTATGCAGATTACACCAAAAAAAAAGAAAACAGTGCAGTTTGTCAGCGTACCAGTGCTGGTTCGAGAGTCGGCACCGAGTACAACGCCGCCGTTGTAGGTGACACCGATGATTGTCGTGCCCATGGAGTGAGGAGCGCTAACATCGAGATTGTGATCCATGCTTGGAAACAGAGGGAAAGAAAGAAGAGAAGTTAATTGGTTCGACGCCCAAGAACGAGATCGAGTATCAGGGCTAAGCTGCGGAGGAAAGAAAGTAGAACCAAAACAATGACGACTGGGATTTGATATATGGGCTTGACTTTCCGCACAAGTTTTTTACCCTTTCAAAAACAAAAGAAAATAAGAAAAAAAAAGACTACTTTTTGTTATAACCTAACTCCCACAAACTTATATTTTGATGTTAATATATTAAATTTTATAATTTAATATGTGATAGTTAATATATTAATAATTTATATTTTTAAATAATATTTAATAAAATTTAATTTATGAAATATTAAAATTAAAGATTAATATAAATTTTAAATTTTGTGATCGGGTAAAAACTGAATAAAAGGATTAAGTTTTTAATTATTAAATAATAAAGAATATGATTTAACATTCAAATCATATAATTTTTGTTACTAAACATTCAAATTATATAATTAATTCTATAAAGATTTAAAATCAAGAAATATCCCAACTCACATATTGCCTTTCAAAGTTATATTTTTTACTCCTAACAAGATTCTGCTCTCATTCTTCAGTTTTTGTTTCTTCATTTCATGTTAAATTATTATGTTCTTAAGTTTAAAATTCTTTATTAACACGAGTTAGTTTAAGTAGAGAAAGTTTAAATATTTTACATAAGTTATTCTGAATTTAATTTAAAATTTATTTATAAAAAAAACTTGTTTAAAAAAAATGTTCACTTAAATATCTAATAATACATAAAGAAATTAACTTTTATTTATTAAATAATGAATATTCTAAGTCCTATAAAAAAAATTTAAAACTCTTCCATCAAGCGAAAGGCTATCCATTTTATTATGAATCGCAAAATCAATTAGTTTGTAAATTGTAATTAAACATGATTTGTTAACATAAATATTATCGGGAATTACTAGTAACATTTTCTATCTGTCATTCATTTTGCAAGAGTATAAATATGATCCGCAAACTTTAAGAAACTCCAACAGCAAAACATACAGTTGGGCTGCTACATTTTTAAACTGCAACCATTTTTCTTAGGCTGTAGTTTTTGTTCTAATCTTTTCTTGTTTTTAAAGAAATGATATCATAAAGCTCAAGTAATCTGGACTACTCCAGTTTAAAGAAAAAGGGCAATCAGCTGTACTACTCCTTTAATGTTTTTTTTCCCCATCATATCAGAAATCACAAAAACAGTTTTAGTTTCTGTAGAACCAATAGAAATTTGAGTGATGTTACTGTCAAACTCCAACAATTTAATGATATGTATTATTTTAAATGAGATTTTCATAAAATTTATTTATTTCGTAAAATAAGACTGCAGAAATTTAGATAAAATTTATAATGATCAAATCTTATTGGTTACTGTAGGTGAAAACTATTTGCTAAATTCATGAAATGCTACAAAGGTGTCGATGAATCCTAATATTCCTGAAGCTTTGTCCTTTAAACACAGGTGATGTATTCTTCCATAGTTTTCTAATTCCGATAATAACTTGTTCTACAATAATCTATTATGTGTGAAATTATACCCAATGGTATATTGCTTAATAATCTTACTTCTTTTTTTGTTTTACATTTTTCATCATGTTCGAGTGCCTTTCATTGAAATAACTGAGTTGTGAAAATCATTATTTAGTATCATGATGCTAGGCTTTTATTGCTGTAAGAAGAAAGGCAAAATTCACTAACCTGAAAATGTATGTGAATGGATTGTACAGTCAATGGTCTTCAATTAGAAATGTCATTAATTGCGAAATAAAATAAATAAAAAGACTAATTGTACCTTAACATTTATTATTGTTTAATACTTATGTGAGATTCCATTATTTACATGCACGTTAACTGAGAGAAATCTAAAAGTAACAAAATTTTGGACGTATAGGTGGTTGGCAAATATTATCTTTGTACATAAATTTCTAGTGCAATTTTCTAAATGGTCTGTGAATGTTCCAAATAGTTGGAATTTTAAAGGCTTTGCATCTTTGACTATCTTTTCTTTTATGTAGGCCGACTTTTAATCTGTTTAACAAAAGCCAGTCTCCTAGTATAAGTCAAGCATCAAGTGCAAATGCAAGTAGATATTCATATGATGATGATTTTTCATATGCTTCATTGAGAAAAAATCTCTTAGAGATTAGAGAAGCAAAATAGGTTAATTCAATATTTTTTTTTTTTCTATAGTGTTTGTGTTTTCATGAATTTGCAACATGTAAACAAGAATGATTTGACAATTATTTTAGTTGTGTAGCCTGGGAAAGTGACATTTGTTGTAACTGTTCATAAGGTCATAACTTCTGAGAATGGGTTTTATGAATCTTGCAATGTATGTTGGAGTATGGTAGAATTGAAAAATGATGTTCTTTGGTGCAAGAAATATTTGAAGACTCCTTCTCTTGTAATTCCAAGGTTTGTTTGTTAGTCATTGATAGTTTTAATAATTATTAGTTGAATGAATATTATTGTTTCTTTAATAATATTTTGTTTACATATACAAGACTCATTACATGGTTATGGATTAAAGTGGCATCGCATGTTTTATGTTATTTGATAAAGAAGCTTTCAAGTTATTCTACAAAATTATTGCTGATGTTCATAAAGAGCTTATTGAAATATAATAATCAATTTAAATTTTGTTGCTTTCTTTACTTAAAGTTTGTTATAAGTGTTAATTGTTTTGAGATATCAATTCTTTTTAAGTAATATACTTGTATTTTTTTTAGGTCGGGAATGAATATGATTTTTTTAATACGTTAAACAATATATTGGGCAAGAAATTTGTCACTTTAGTGGACATTAATAACTACTTTGACATAGTCATAAAGTTGAATAATTACATTATTGTCAAGATTTGTGATGATCAAAGAAGTATTGATCAATTTGTTGCTAGCTCTGTTCTTAAGTTAGGTATGTAAATATTCTCTCTTTAATATTTAGTTTATTATTATCATATTTTAAATAATTATCTATTGCTAAGCCACTCAAGCATATCAAGATTGAAAAAGAAGATTAAATTCCTTAGTGCTTGGTGTATATATTATGCTTTCAAAGATAATTTTTTTTTGTGCTACTTGAAAGCAAATTATATTTTAGAGTATTTAGATTGCTTTTAAAGATGGTTTCTTTTAGTAAATATGACTATTTTTTTGTTCTACTTGAAAGCATATGATATTATGGGCTATAAACACTGCTTTCTTATTAAGTTTTTATTTTTTTTTTTTTTTTTTTGCTAGTTGTAAGCAGTTTATATTGTAAATTCAGTTCTATTATATGGTTTCTTTTGCACATTCAAACATTGTGGGGTACTACTTCCAGAACACACAGGGTCTTACATTCATGCTAAATAGTAATGACAGGAGGTACTTCAGTCCACTGATATTGTATCTTTTATGATTTTTTTATAATAAACTTCAATTTCACGGGGCTTTAAAAAATAATAAACTATTTCTAACATAAATAATCAACACTCATAAATTTTGGTTTTGAAATTTTACTTGTAGTTTTTTAAATCTAATAAATTAAATTATACATCAATTTAATACTATTGACCCGTGCGAGTCCAAATACCAGTTTAGATAAAATTTATAATGATCATGGGACAACTAAATACTAGTAAAATTTAGTTTGTGAAAGTTGCGGTATTGAATTACAAAAGCTTAACTCTTCAAGTTAGTTTCTCACACATTGAGAACTTCAGTCTGGAGTTAGCACGATATACCACCTCTCCCAGCTAATCGTAAATGAACCCAAACAGATTAGTAGACAAGTAATTGCATAAATATATTACTGTAATTCATTTCAGAGTAGCTACAAAATAAACTCTACTAGAATTGGATTGCCGGAAATTTAATGCATGTCACCATATTATCTTTCCACTCTCGCATGGTATATAAATAAATCATGATCATTTCTTCGACTTCTAAGCAAAATGTGGAGGAAATGGCAGAAAAAAGCAGAGCATGCTGCTCAAAACTAGTCAAGGAAAGGATGGGGATTGATTATGGTGGAACTGCTCTATATCATTAACAAAAGAAAAGGCCAGTGAAAGAAAACAAATGGGTTAGCAGGATCTGCATTGTACCAGTTTTGGACGCAAGTTCAGCATCAGTCTCAGTCAAACAGGGTTCTACCACTAGGAGTCCAAGGCAATTGGTTCTGGCAGTGCGTTCAGTTGCAGGGCCGAAATGGGTACGCGAGGAGAGTGTGGCAGTTGTGCTGTTTCAACCAACTTTTTGTCCTTTGGAATTACATTCCCGACAATTCCAAGCACCTTCCTCACTTCATTCGCAAGCTGTATCACTAGGTCATCCTTATGGCCTGCAAATGAAACCTCTCAAAACTCATGGACATGCTAGACCAATAAAATGCTTCTTGCTTAAATTAAGCAATGCTACATTATACAACTGCCATAATTCTCTAGGCCGGGTTTTCCTCTCCTTTTGCATGTAGATAATATATGATGGAAGGTATTAGAGGATACATGATAAGTCGATAACTCACCAATATCATACATGGCTTTCTCCAAAAGGAAAAGATAGTCCCTATTGTTTCCACAAGGGCCATGAGCAGTTGCTATTTGCCTGAACGGATAAATGAAAGTTAGAAAAGAACAATAAAAAGTACTAACACAAAGCAGAGAAATCAAAGCAAAGGACACCACTTACACACACATGCAGAGAAACGAAAAGAAATACAATAATACCTCGCCATCTCTTCCAATGGGGCAGGTCCCAGGTAGTATTTGTTTGCTTTGTCTGGAGTAGATGTAAATCTGGACAGATTGAAAAAATTTTTGTTAGCAAATTCATCCTCAGAACAGACCAGTTATGTAATCTGATACTGTCTCAAGAAGCTTACAGAAAACAAAGAAACAAATAAAAATGAGACACGAGGCCTGATAACTTACACTATAACTCCAGTTACTGCAGGTTGCAGTGAATTTCCTTCCTAAGGAAAATAAGGATCGTGAATTAGCATCACTAATAATAATAACAATAATAATATAATCATAATATAATAATAATGCACTCATGAATGATAAATATATCAAACTTGGTTATTACAGAGTAATTAAATCATAATCTCACCTTGTAGAAGTTCACAAGTGTCTTTTGATCATATTCACATTCTCTCCGCTCCAAATACTACATCAGAAAAGAAAGGGAAAGGAAGAAAATTAATTACTCTTCTAACGAAATAAGCAATTGAACCTACTGATTGAAATGGAGACAAAAGGCCTGCTTCAAGTTAATAAAAAGGTTCCAAAGGCTGCATAAATGTTTAGCTTGTAGTAATGCCTTTTGCCATATTGATTGTATACAAAAAACTGTCTCAGAAAATAACTACCTGCATAGCCAATTTTTCCTTTTCAGGGCCTCGACGAACGCAATATGCAGCACCCCACTAGAAAAAGATAGTTCAAGTCATAAGGAAAAAATACCAACATATAAAAAGTATTGCAGTACACACACTGCGCAACTAGAGTCAAGGTATGAAGAACCATCATGAAACCAGCAATGGAAAGACCAACATGTATCAACTAATAAGTAAATCATGGCTGGGTGACCCATAAGCCATAACTACCACAAACAAACCACAGCATTGAGAAATAAGATCGGTCCTTACGCAAATGGCCCCTTCTTTCTGTTCCAATGTGCAAGTTCTTGCTGGGTTTTCAGGTGTGCCTCGGTGATCAATACATGCTGCAAAAAGGGAATGACATATCAAACCAACGGTGAAAGCAGTACAAAATCAAGACGATATTGACATAAATAACTGCATGCTAAGAAAAACCGTACCTAAATCAAACACACGTCTGTAGTCCTTTACGAATCCTATCACTTTCTCATCATATTCAAATCCTGGGTTCCACACCAGTGAACCATAGCCAAAAACCCAAAACACCATGGCTGTATGACTTCTGAGGAAAAATCCACTATTAGTGAAAGCATTAAACATATTAAATGAAGATAATTATTGAGATGGCAACAATAGCATTTATTCATTCCACAGAAATGAATTTTAAATTTAACATCAGTACTCAGAGACCACAGAAAGTCAAGCACAGTTTCAACCTATTTCTCAATTTCTCTTGGAGCTTATCAGAGTAATTCAAGAATCGTGCCTTATGAAAAAGGCTAAACTCTCAATCCAGAATGCGTTTGAACTCAAATTTATTGAACTCCCCTAAGTCGAAACCTAGCTTCCCTCCTATGACACTTTCTCCAATATCGTTTTTCTCCCACCATTCACAACACCCACCAAGAACAAGTGCACATGCAGCAGCGATGCATACAAGAAAGTGGTAATGATTACAAAATCACAATAAAAAATGATACTCCAATAGGCTGGCAACATAAAAGAGCGGGAATAACATTAAAAATGAAGCCTTGAATCCATATAAGACAACAAATACCAGGACAAAATCAACGTTCAGCTAACTTCCTCAACTATATATTTCTTTCCCCAATGCTACCCAGATAAAACTTAACAAAGTTTAGAGTTTCATTATATTAAAATTTTTTAAGTGGCATTTGTACTTCCCTCCATTTTTCTTTCCACATTACCCGCTAGAGACATTCAACAATCACCAGCATTGTGTTGAATCATGGATTAAAGTAGCAACAGAAAACAAAAAGTAAAAGGAAAAAGGCAATACTTTCTTACATTTAGATCCAGAAAACTTTCCCGGGAAAATGAGAAAGAAAATTTCAGAGCAAAACCCCCTTGGATCAGAAAGACAAAACGAGGAGATGTTTACGGCAACTATAGCACAAGAGAGAAACAATGGGAGGAATGCTAAATGATCAAGGTTTATCTTGTCAATTGGGGTTGCCGATTGTTCCTCTTTCCTCCCCTTCACTAGACCAACTCCTCCTCTGTCTCTCTCTTCTTTTTCCGCGTTGTCACAGAGGGGATGAGCCATCCCAGATATAAAACGCCATTTTTATAACTGCTAGAGTAGAAGGTAACCGAATTCAACGGAGTTGGGCCCACGGTGGGCTGCGCATCCGTTTTGGGTGCCTGTGCATACCCATTTTTTATTTTAAACTCAAATTAATTAACAAAGTAATATTAAAAATAATTATTTACTTTCAATTTATTTCTTATAATATAAATACACTCTTATTAAAAAAATTACTTCCTCTCATAAAATAGATTGTGAAAATAATAAATAACAATATAAAAAATAAATGATGTATTTAGCCATAAATTTTTTCTAAATACATAGTTAATTTTTTACTATTTTAGATGTAAAATTGTAAAGTTCATTACTTTCAAATATGTATTTGTTTTTCTTTTTTTAAAAAATAATATTTTTTTAAAAAAACGAGGAAAGCACGTTTGCATGAATGAACGCAGGAAAATTGCCTAATCCAGAAGGGCGTACAAATTCATTGAACCGGGACATATTCAAGTGGCATCGGTGGTCGTGTGCCTTAGCCGAAGCTAGTAAACCACTCGCCGTAAATCGTGGAATTGAAGCCAGAAAGTGACGCCGACGAAACAGTTTTTTAGGTTCATAGGAACTTGGACATATATGTTAACTTACGGCTACAAATTTAAGGTTAGCTGGTGGTTAATCTCATTTTAGGTTTCGTTTCGATGTTCGTGTCCAGCGAAGTTTCAAAAGAATAATGTTAAATGGGTTGAGGTGTTTTTTATTAGGGATGAATGTATTTTATATAATAAAATGTAAATAAGTAATTATTAAGGAAAAAATTATTGATATAAATTATTTTAAATTTTATTTATTTATATGTTATAATAATTATAATTTTTAATTAATAATTATTTATTTATATTTTATTTTATAAAATTTAAATCTATATTAAATATACTCATAAATTTTATATTCTAATTACACAAAGTCTAACATAAACTAAGCTTAACATTTTTCGTTTCAAAATGAGTCCTGTCTGGATTATTTGTCGTTTTTCGCAAAGAGGCAATTATTGTTATTTTAATTTTAAAAGTATAAATAAAACTTAAAAAAATAATTAACTTAGATAAAAAGAATAAGGTATAATTTTTACAATAAAATTTTATACGACAGTATGTAAATTTAATCATTTTATTAAATTAATTGAAATTAAATGAATTAAACGTAAATATCATCACATAGTAAGTTATTTATAAAATAATTAAATTATATATTTATATATAACATTACTCATTTCTTAAACAAATTGACAAAAAATCAAAACCAACTAAAACAACTTTCGTAGTACTTTGAATTATATTCCCAAACTTAAATCACCAAATGTATATTAAATTTTCGAAGTCAATTTTATTGTCATTGTCATCAACTACAAAACGTACAAACTTTGGAATTTGGCTATGAAGTGTAAGATGCCTGCTTTAAAAAAAAAAAAAAGACTAAATAACTAATTATAAGAAAATTAATAAAATGAATTATTTTAAATTTATAAATTATTATTCAATTTATATACTTTTTAATAATCTATATTATTATTTTTGATTAATGATAATTCACCTAACATTTTACACAACACTATGCACTTTACACTTTAAAAACATTTAATCTCAAATTCTCTTGATTAGTCTATCAAAATTTTCATTGCGCATGTGTGACTTTTTTATATGTAATTTTTGGAATCACTTTTGTTAAAAATAGTTTATTGTTTAACTCTTATTTTAAATAATAATTAATTTCACTTAAAAAATAAAAATGTTTCATACAAAATTCAAAAAAAAAAAGAATGTGTATAAGATTTAGGCCAGAGACAACCCAACATAAGTTGGATAGTTTGAAGAACCCACCCAAAACTCTTGCCTCAAGTGACACCAAGAACCTTTAGCAAATTAGAATGGTGTACTAAATTTGAACTGCTAATTTCAATGTAGAAATCCGAGGTAGCTTCTAAGGGGCAGAATAAGGCTGGGTATATGTTGTGGCATTGAAGATGGATTTGGATGAATTAATTTTTAATTTTTTAATTTTGATAATTTTTTTATTTTTTACATTTAAATTTGTAAATTTTAATTTTTTCATTAAATTTTTTCTCTCTTAATTCTATTTTTATCTCTCTTTTATTATACATTATAACTTTCATACAAAAGATTCCCCAACTCACTTCCTATTAATGGCAGATATTATTCACTGCACCATGGCTTATGGACAAAGTTCCAAAACTGCATAAAAATACTTCTAAAGTACTTTTTAATCCAAAACGCCTTTTTTTGTCACTTTTTTAAAAGTAATTTTTTCAAAATTACTTATTTTTAAAACAATATTTTTCAAAACCACTTTTCTTAAAGTATTTTTTTATAATTACTTATTTTAAAGGCATTATTTTTAAAATCACTTATTTTAAAAGGTAATTTTTGAAAATATTTTTTCACAATCACTTTTTAAAACACTTTTTTCACATTAATACATTATAAGCAAATTTGAATTTCTTAATTTTATAATTTCCCTATTTTACACTAAATTTTAAATTATAGATCTTACTTTTTTTTTTTTATCTCTTAACTTGCTTCATTTTTAACTTTTAAAAATAAAAATGAAAGAATCCTAATCTCATTATAAGCACTTTATTTTTGGCCTATGCAATTTTTTTAAAGCACTTTTTTAACATTAAATAAGTACTATTTTCAAAATTGAATATGCACCTTTTTGCTTGACATGTGGATAGACCTAAAAGCAACATAAGAGCCTATGTACCCAAGTTTATGCATTTAGAAATATTGGGTGCTCCGATTAAGATATAAAATTTTAACCATATTTAACAATACTTTTTTAACAATAGGTTAAAAGGACAAGATTAATCATATTTAAACAGTGCACATTCCATTTTTAATAGTAATAATTAATTGTTATAAAAAAAACTTTCCATTTTTTGGTAAACAAAAATACTTTTTGTACAATTAAAACTCTATTGGGTGTCGTTTACGAAGTTAACTGCGTTGCCACGCCGTCAGTGACCAGGGAACACAATGCGGCGATTCAGTCATGCAAATGAGTTTGAACAAGCAAGAAACAGCTGAAGATGAAGGAGACTAAAGAGAACGAATCGCTTTCCGGTGCTCGCCGAACGCGATCTCAGGCAGCTCCAGACTGGACCGTGACGGAATCGCTCATTCTTGTGAACGAGATTGCTGCTGTTGAAGCAGATTGTTCAACGGCTCTATCCTCTTATCAGCAATGGAACATAATTGCAGAAAACTGCGGCGTTTTGGATGTGGGTCGGAGTTTGAATCAGTGCCGGAGGAAGTGGGATTCGTTGCTTGCAGAATACAAAAAGATCAAGAATTGGGAGTCAAAGCCGAGCCGTGGTTCGTATTGGTCTTTGGAAAACGAAAGGGCTAAGAAATCCGGGTTGCCTGAGAATTTTGACCATGACTTGTTCCAGGCAATTGATGATCTCGTCAAAGCACGACATAAACGATCTCAGACAGACCCAGAAAGCGACCCAGAAGCAGAGATTGAGGAGCTTGACGTGACCGAGGAAAGGGGTAGGCTTCATCTCACTTAGACCAAGAATGTTAGTGTTGAATCTCTAAGTCAAGGTCGCTACGGTCAATAGTCTCTTTGCATTAATGTTTTGGTAATAAACATCTGATTTGTTTGGTCTTGTAAAAGGATGATGCTTACACAGTTTCATTCGTCACATCAGTTGTGAAGACTGCTTAGACTAGTAGCTACATTGGTATTAAGCAAGAATCATAATCAGGTAGTATTTTCTTGACTCCAGGACGGCAATAGAAGAACTTAAGTTTAACGTTAACTGAATATAAGTGACTATTTAGAGCAATTATTCTGTTATGTGGTTTGTAAATCTGTAATCTGTGGCCCGGTTTATTATGAAATAAATAGTATGCTTATATTTAAGGAATCTTCCACCTGTCCATAAAATTCTAAGAAACTTATTACTAAAGGCCAAGGCAACATTTGCACATTAAGAGGACCATTTGATGGCGATGTTGTGCATTAAGCAGGGAGAAGTATGACTTGAGATAAGCAACTAAAGCTTACAAGCTTAATTCTTTAATGCGTCCCTTTAATGGTTGCTAGACATATTGACACAATCATTGGTAAGCACACCATAATCAAAACATGTTGTTTATTTGAATTTGATTGATTGCTTGTTGCCTTTTCACCATATCATAATTAAACCGTGACAACTTAATCTCTTCTTGTTTTAGTACGCATTGATGTAAAAATGTTGGATACCGCCATTGTTAATGAACTTTCTCTTATCTATGCATTTAAAATATCGGCTGTAAAATGTGAAATTTCAATAGTGCAAGTTTTGTTTGCATTATGAGCAGTGTTAAGTCATATTAGGATCATCTAGTTGCATTTTTTGGATCTCTTTGTTGACATGAATCCTAGCAAGAAATTTGTGCGCTTAGACTTAGCTTGTACTAAGCATCCATACATGAAACTCTTAATTTTTTTTCCTGACTTACTTTTTTCTTATTAAAGAAGAGCATCCATACATGTTAGTTGCAGTTACTTCAACTTCTTCAACTCTTAAGTGTTGTAAGAAGAATCGAGTCATACAACATGGTTAAATAACTTCATCTATACTGTCATGATCACAAAAACTTGAACAATGGAGATCATTGAGGTGTATTTTGCTGCTTTGCCTAAGTATTCTCTCAGTTCTTATTTTAGTGGCCATGTTATTGTCTGTTTTTGGATTTTGGAAATTCAATGGTTGTATGAATTGGATCAACATGATATAATAGCATTTGTTGCACTGACTCTTCTCATATGCAATTGTTAAGGAAATGTATGCAATTAAGTTTTGGTGAGTAAGTTGTCCTTATCAATTTGGACTATTAATGCATAAGTGGTATATGATGGTACATTTCCTCTTGTATGATAAGTCTGTACCTATAGAATCCTTATGACTTTGATGATTAGGACCCAAGAGAAAAAAGCGAAGGATTAAATCTCAGAGATGTCATGCAGAGAAGCTTAAGAAACGCCTTCAAAATGAGAGTTCAGAAGATCTTCTGGAAGAAAAGGCTCAAAAAGGCTGTGTTGAAGACAGGGCTGGGGAAAGCCACAAAGAAAGGCTTAAGAAAAATTATACAGAAGAACAGTGTTTGAAAGAATCACTAGAAGAGAAACCCAAGTTGAAATGTGCAGAAGAAAAGCCTCAAAAGGGTGACTTAGAAATGTCGCTGAAGAGCCTTGCTGAAGTAAAGCTTCATGAAGATCACGTTAAGGAAAAGCCAAGGAAGATCCATGCGGAAAAAAAAACAATTAGCGAGGAAGAAAATGAGGAAGTTATGTATTTGAAATTGCAAGGGTTGGCAGAACAGATCCAAGCTATTGGTACTGAAACAGCAGATTATAGGACAGCTGACTCGTATAATGTCGGGGACCACCTTAACGAATTTATAAGACGCCAGGGAGATAAGCTCATAGAAAGCATGGGTGATTTTGCAAACACCCTTAAGCAACTGTGTGATCTTCTCCAGGAATGTAAATGAATATTGCAATTTGCTATTACAAATCTCTAGTTTTGTTAGCTAATGAATGCAACGTAGAAGATCCTATGGTCAGATTCAGTTCAATCTGTGTTCTAGTTATAAAGAAAGTTTGTTGCATATTGGTAAAAAGAAAAAGCTCCACTGGAAATCAAAACCCGACTCCACTGGGGATCGAACCCAGAATCTCTGGTTCCGTAGACCAGCGCCTTATCCATTGGGCCATGGAGTCGTTCGTGCTTGTTGTTCGTTGTAAGCATAATTCTTGGGTTACGAATATTATGTTCAAGAGTAAAAGTCAAACAAGCAATAAACATAATATTTTAAATCAATAGAATCTGCTAATATTCAATACTCTTTATTATATTATAAAATTAGAAGTTGTAAAATTAAAATATTGTTTTAAGGATATCCTACACTTATTGAATAAAAAATTGATTCTCTTTACAATGAAAGAACAATTTCTTTAAAAATCTTTTAAAATGTAATCAGTTTTTACTAAGTCAAAATTTTATTGATTGTATCTAAAATATTCTACTCATAAATTTAAACTTAAAAATGTTAAATTTCAATCTCCTGGGACACTATAATATTGGAAATAATATCAATGCTCACACACACATGTATATATATATATATATGCGTGCCCATCTCCGAGACATGCTTTGTAACTTCAGAATATAACATGCATAGCAGACAAATGGAAGACTCATAAATTGTTGCCTTTGAAGAGACGGCTTGTGCAATAGTCATTATCAAGAAGAAAAAAACAACCCCAAACCAGAACACAACTAAGCTACATAATATTGTACAAAAACGCCGTAAAAAATGAGACCCAAACACTTATAGGGCGGGCATAGCCAGCTCATTCTTTAAGAGAAGGACCTTGTCAATGTCACCCCTTAAACTATCAATTCCTTAGTTTCCTGCGCACACTGATTTCTCATTCACCCTCTTCTTTATTCCCCTCAGTCCCTTTCTATTCCCTTTCTAACCGAACAAAAGTCTTTCCAGTTTTTCAATTCTTGTGCCCAATTCCCACCGTCCAATCATGGCTTATAACAACGTCCATTGCTGGCTTCTAATGCTCTTCGTGTTGTTCTTTGTGCCATCATTGGGTGATAACGACCCTCAAATTTTGATGAAGTTCAAGAGCTTCTTGTCTAATGCTGATGCCTTAAACAACTGGGGGAATGAGTCTATAGGTCTCTGCCAGTGGATCGGTGTATTATGCCCCAAAGGCACATTCAGAGTCTTACAACTAGAAGGTAAGGGACTAGCTGGCGTGATTGACTTGGACACCTTGGGGCAGTTGTCAAATTTGTTTAGCTTTAGTGTCATAAACAACAGCTTTGAGGGTCAGATGCCTGAATTCAACAAGCTTGGGAAGTTAAGGGGATTGTCTCTATCCAGTAACAGGTTCTCTGGTAAAATCCATGATGATGCTTTTAAGGGCATGAAATACCTGCAGAGTGTAATGTTGGCAGAAAATGGGTTTACAGGTCCTATTCCTGAGTCCCTTGCTCAATTGCCTTCCCTTTCGAAACTGGAATTACAAGGGAATAGTTTTGAAGGAAACATACCAGAATTTCACAGCAAAAATCTTAAAAGCTTGAATTTATCGTACAACCAACTGGCGGGTCCAATACCAGAAGCCTTAAGCAATTAGGGACCCAGCTCATTCGCTGGTAAGCTAAAACCACCTCTGTTTTTCCCCTAAATTTCTAACTTTTTCCGTTTTTTCTTTCAATTTTTATTTCCACCAAACATATATGGTGTAGATCAATGTCCACCTTTTTTATTTTAAGTTATTTATAAATACATTTCTTTATTATAAGAGTTGGTAAGTTTATCTTTTTAATAATTAAAATAATATAAATACACTTATTTTGATTGTTTATCATTAAATATTAACAATTACATAATTTTTATATAATCACTAATACACATAATATTCTTTTATTGCTTATTTAAATTAAAAAAATTAATATTTTATAAGTTAAAGGGTTATGCTTGTATATAGCTTCAAGTTAAAAGAAATGTACCTAATACTTACATAAGACTTGGAAGTTAAAAGGATGTAATATTTTCCCTTAAATAGGACATATATTCTATCATTGATTACAAATGTGTTGAATATCACACATGAAAGACTTTCTACTCGTTTCATCCTCTATCACTTATCTAAATTGAATCTTACTATTTCATTACTATTATTTATATGAGCACTTAATGTGTAATTTAAGTTCTTCATTCATATACTTTAATATAATCTTATTCTAAAAGATTTTAAAGCAACACCTATACGAGATTGTATGTCTTGAATCATTAATTCATGAAAAACCACCATATACTCTAACCAAAGCAATAACACTTAATTTAAAAAAAAAAGGAAAAGAAGAAATAAAACATCAAAGTATAAATTAATTCATCAAATTACAGTAATGTTATACTTTTTTTTCTTTAAATTTGAGTTTATCTAAACAACTAATAAAAGTTATGCATGTTACTAATTATATATAAGTTATGTGATTATTAACATTTAATAACAGATAAATAAAAATAGTATGTTTATATTGTTTTGATAGTTAAAAGCATATTTTTACATTATTTAAATAATTGAAGTAATGTACTTGCTAACCTTTATAGTTAAGAGAACAAACTTATAAATAATAAAAAATTAAAAAAATATGTATATATTTTTTTTATTTTCATTAGTAGAATTATTCAACAGTTAAGCGAAATAATTTTTTATTCATCTTATGATCTAACCCAACTAATATATAACTAAAGTGATTTGTTATAATTTAAAGATATTATTTGCTCAGCATTTAATTGTAAAAGTCAATTGTCAATAATTATTTATAGATGTATAATATGATTATTATTTCTTTTTCATTCTCCTAAAACTTCCAATTTATAAAGTGCAAATTCCTTGAGGGTTAAGTTTGTAACCCTTTTAAGATTTTTAAATTCTTGTGCAATAGGTAACAAAGACTTATGTAGGAAACCTCTAAGACCCCTGCAAGATTTCCTTTAAGAAGAAGCGCAATCTTGTTACAACCGCCATTGTAGTGGTGGCCGTGGTTGCCTTGGCTACAATAGTAGCACTTCTGTTCATACGTAGCCGGCGCCGGAGGCAAAGTTCAGGACTCAAAAGGGGCAGGAGGTGAAAGGCCAGAACATTGCAGGCTTGAAGGAAGCCCAATCAATTTATTTGGCAGAGGACTACAAGAAAAGGGGGGATTTGCACTTTGTTAAGAATGGCAGAGAGATGTTTGATTGGCAAGAGCTACTTGGAGCCCAAGCTCTAGTTTTGGGAAGTGGTAGTTTTGGATCCACATATAAGGCTATTGTTTCAAATGGGTCTGCTATGGTTGTGAAGAGATTTAGGCACATGAACAATGTTGGGAAAGAAGAGTTCTGCGAGCACATCAATAGGCTTGGAAGGTTGACACATCCTAACCTGCTCCCTTTAGTTGCATTCTACTACAGAAAAGAGGAGAAGCTTTTGGTGTATGACTTTGTTGAAAACGGCAGCTTGGTTAGTCATCTCCATGGTATGGCCACATTACAACAACAAATATAGAATGCATAGATTTTTTCTATACTATAGGCACTTAAATTTTTTTTATAACAAAAGGTTTAAAATGAGAGAAGAAATGGTCAAAATATATCACAAGTCTTAACAAGCGTAATTGATTACTTATCAAGAGAAACTATTGGCAAAGAAATTTGAATTTAAGCTTTACAAATCAAGTAATTTGAACTTTACTAACTGAATTAACCCTCTTTCACTTAGCCACTTGAATTTTAATTTCTATATTTTGGTTCAACTCTTTGATTTGCAGGTAAGCATGGTGCAGTGTTGGATTGGGCAACTCGGTTGAAGATCATAAAAGGAATAGCCAGGGGATTAGCTTACCTGTACGAAGAATTTCCTCGCGAAAATCTACCTCATGGCCATCTGAAATCCTCTAATGTTCTACTGGACCATTCATTTGAGCCATATTTGACAGAATATGGATTTGCGCCAGTGATGAACGAAAGCCATGCTCAACAATTCATGGCAGCCTATAAGGCCCCATAGGTGAACCAATTTGACAGACCCAATGAGAAGACTGATGTTTGGTGCCTGGGGATACTGATTCTTGAACTATTGACAGGAAAGTTCCCAGCAAATTACCAAAGGCATGGTAAGGGGACTAATGCAGATTTGTCAACATGGGTGAACTCAGTTGTGAGATAGGAGTGGACTGGGGAGGTGTTTGATAAGGACATTTTGGGGACAAGGAATGGGGAGGGTGAGATGCTGAAGCTGTTGAAAATTGGGATGTATTGCTGTAAGTGGGGTGTAGAGAATAGGTAGGATTGGAAAGAGGCAGTGGCAAAGATCGAGGAGTTGAAGGAGAGGGAGAAGGATAGTGAAGATGAGTCCTCTTCTTATGTTAGTGAAGGGGATTTATACTCAAGGACTATGACCGAGGAGGACTTCTCTTTCACAATTACTGGCTGAGGAGCTGATACTGGAATTTGGAGTGTGTATTGGATAAAGGATTCAACTTTTTGGTGGGATGTCTTTCAGGTGTCCTTATTATCTCACCTTCTCTTCTTTTTTTCTCCCTTTCCTATTTTTTCTGGCACTCCAAGAGTATTTCATTATGTAATTATGCTATGAACCTCTTAAACTGTCAAAAATGACTACACCTCTCCATTAGTCAAGAGTTGATTGTTCATATTTCCCCTCTCTCTCTCTTCATCGAGTCCATTGATATAACACTTTGGCCGTTCTGTCGAAATACTGATGTTACTGGTGCAGTTGGAGATGCAGTCTCTATATTAGGAGAATACTTGAAGCGTGAGCCGTGGCTGCAGCTTCTATGTATTATCTCAAGTATATGGCCTTTCAAATTTCTTTTTTTTTTTTTTTTTACAAATATATTTCCATATCCATTCCTCGATCTTAAATAGAATCTAGTGAATGCTTCGGTGGGATTCTTATAGATGTGTTAAGGGTTTAATTTACTTTTGCAGATTAAATATGCTTCAGGTTACTGGAACGGCACAAGTAAGTGCTGCTGGAGGTAACTCTTTTTATTTTGGAGATGTTCATGTTTAAGCCCTTTAGGATGAGGAGAGGCTAGTTCAGCTAAGGTATGTTATAAACTTTAATAAAAATTTACAGTAATAAATTATTTAATAAAAGAGACTTCTGAAAAATGAATTTAAATTTAAATTTAACAGAAAAAATATTTAAAATCATATTAACTGAATCAACTTTAATTAAAATTTTTGCAAGAGTCTAATGACTTGCAAGTATTTACTGACAGAAAAAAGTGATGATAAACAGGTTGCAAAAAGAGGAAGGACAAGCAAAGAAGGCAAAACTGGAGACAGAATCACACAACATCGAAGAGATGTCTTTCAGGGCATCCGAAAGCAAGCTAAACCATTGTTATTGATGGAAATAAGTCACTGTCATTAAATCGGTTTATCTAGACATGCGCGTACTGGATAAGCGCAGAATCAGATCCTAGTTTGTAACGTCCCTTCAATTATATTTATTTCCAGAGTTTTTAATTAATTATAGTGGGTCAGTATCGCTTTCTGTCATCCCCGATAGCATCTAATATCCTCTGCTTTTTGAGGCGCCATCTGGTATTTCTCATTTTAGATCGACCGTCTTTAACTCTATTGTCACAAATGCAACTAGAGATTGTTGATCATTCACAAACGGCGAAGAATTCATATCCTTTTCTTTGTTATTTTCTTCGTTTGTGATTTGCTTACGTGTCTCAATCTTCTTTTAAGGAAAATACAGTATAAATTTGGAAAAGTTATGCACAAATTTATAGAGGAGAAGCACCATTACGTTAAAATTTATTCTAATCTTAAATTAAAGTAATTTTATATTTGTTATTTATTAAAACTTATTTGCGAATTTTAATATATTAAAAATAAATATAAAATATCAATATTTTTATATTAAAAATTTAAAGAATTTGAGTTCTTACTAATTAATTTTATACGTTTTTTTTCTTTTACTTTGATAAAATTTATCTGTCAATTATCTTTAAAATTGAGAGGATTTAAATTTAATTTATTTTTTTAAAATAAAATAAATAAAAAATATATTTTAATCTTTTTTTATACACATTATTGTGGGGACAATACTAGTCGGGTGTGATCTGCAACTTGCGATCAACCTATAAAGCAGGTGTTGGCAGTAGGTTCTTCTTCAATTTTTTTATTAAATGCTCATATTAAATAGTATTAAATTTAATAATATAAAATTTTTAATTAATATAAAATTTTTTATAAATTTCATAATAATTATATTATAAACATTAAAAAAAATTATGATAAGATTAAAACTGACAAAAGTATGCTACCTGAAGAAAGCATATGCCCAAGCACCCAATCAGACGGCATAACGGAGAAAAAAATTATGCAAAGAAAGACTAATGTCTCACAATATCCATCTTGCGGAATTTAATTTTATTTAAAATTATAGTAAAAACAAAGATGACACGATTACGATAGAATCATATTAAAAGCTTTCGTTTTTCCCATCGTTCTCCATCTCCTTCCGTCTTGGAGACTCAACCCCTTTTTCTCTCTCTATTGGACTTCTTCATCCGCAACTGCAGCTGAAAGGTGTCTACTTGAAACTGGGTTTATCTCTATTTTGAAGTTAAGGACTTCTGAAAATGATAAGTTTCCCACTTGCATATTGAAGATTAGGATTAATTGAAGCAAAGATTGCAGTTACCAGTTATTTCTATTTTGTGTTGCTTCTTTTACAGTCTATAAAGAAAAACATTCTTTATTTGATGTTTTTGTTTATGAGTTCCTTGCTGTTGGTGATGACTCTTTACCGGGTTTGATGAACTTCCGTGCAAAAATTTATAATTTGTAAGGAATATAGAGTGGGTGTTTTTGCTCTTTTTCACATTCTTCATCATCTTCTTTCATGTAAAAGTGGAAGACACAATTTGACATAATTATGTGTATAAGATTTCAAGTTATCGTCTTTAAGTTCAAGTAAAATGCATAGATTACCAACTCAGATACTGAGTTTTCTGAGGTTATGAAGTAAGAATTGATCAAACCCATTGAAGATATTTTGTGTGCAAGATGTGATAGAAGAATCCAATTAGAGTGATGCGGGTTAGAGAATGGGATTTTGTGCCATTTAGGAAGGTGTCTACGCAACCCTGTGGCTGGTCGTGAAGATTGAAGCATCCTTCAGGGGAATATTCTCCGTATTTGCTTTCACATTGGGGGTCAATGCTGTATTTTTCATGGGACCCTCTTTAGAAATTGCTGCCTTCAGAGCTCGATCAAGTGCCCCTTGTCCCGGGGGTTCGGTGCACATAGCTAGTTGATTTTACACTCTGCTGCCTTCCAATCTTAATTGAAGTAGTGCTTTAGAGAATTTAAGAAGTTTGTCGAAAAGCAAAAGATGATCTTGGATAGAATCTGAATTGCCTATTCCTCCGGGTCTTCTTCGAAGCAAAGGCACTGATAGAAACAAGTGTGGAAGTTTTGCATATTACTAATAGTACTCATTTATTTCTCTTGATTAATTAGGTTCCAACAAAGCCTATACAAAACGAAGGGTGGAGGAGACCATCTCTTGCTTTCTGCAATTACAATGGCTGTGCCAGATATTGAAGCCAAATTTATTGATTGCCATGATATTTTGAAGATCTTTGCAGCTGAAGGTGTTGAGTTCCTTTTATCTCGTGAAGGGGAGGTAGCTTAATTTATGCAGAACCTTCTCTGTGTGTCTATAGGCTTTTGAGTTGACAGTAGGTTCATTAATTTATTGAAATTTAAGATTACAATTCAGTTCCAATTGTTTATACCTAGCTAGAAAAGTCACCCCCTCCCCCCGCGCATCCCCAAACGAAAAAGTAAACAAGTAACAACCTTACTTTTTATTTAAAAAAACTGTTTCTTTTGTCATGTTAGTTCTTGTAGCTAATGCATTGTCATTTTGTATACTGAGGTTAGGTACCCTTGTCATCCTGTAATGAGAGAACCATCTGTCTTTATTTCTCTGCAAACTGGTGCAGGCCTTGCAGAACATTCATTCCCCATCTAGTTGAACTTTATGACACTTTGAGAAAAAGGGGAAAAAATCTAGAGATCATCTTCATCTCCTTTGACCGTGATGAGGATGGATTTAAAGAACACTTCAAGAGTATGCCGTGGCTGGCCATCCCATTTGATGTAAATTTGCACAGAAGGCTGATTGACAGGTACAGGGTTGATCGAATCCCATCCTTCATTCCATTATGTTCAGATGGTGTAACGGTTGAAGAAGACTTTATTGGCCTCATTGAAGATTATGGTGCTGAAGCATTTCCTTTCACAAGAAAGAGAAGGGAGGAATTGAAAGCCATAGATAATAGAAAGCGAGAGGAAGCAAATTTGAAAGAATTATTGGCACATGAAGGACGCAACTTTCTCATCTCTCGTGATGATAGAAAGGTAGCGATTACGTTTGCAAGGAGCTACTCTTTGCTATGTCTAGTTTAGCACATATATAACTTGTCTTATTCATGTAGGTACTGGTATCTGAACTTGAAGGTAAAACAGTAGGCCTCTACTTTGGTGCTTACTGGTCTCCTCCTTGCTGTGCCTTCACTGTCCAACTTATAGATGTGTACAATAATCTCATGGCTGCAAAAGGCCAATCCTTTGAGATTGTTTTGATCTCAACAGATAGAGACCAAAATGAATTCTCGGTCAATGTAAGTAGTATGCCATGGCTTGCTATCCCCTATGACGACAGAACCAGGCATGACCTGTGTAGAATCTTTGATGTCAAAGGAATTCCAGCTTTAGTCTTCATTGGACCTCATGGCAAAATCATTAGTATGAATGGGAAGCATATGGTCTCCACATATGGTGCTGAAGCTTTTCCATTTACTGAGTCACGTATAAAGGACCTAGAAGCAGCTTTGAGAAAGGAAGGGGAGGCTCTGCCTCAACAGGTTGAGGATGTGAAGCATGAACATGCACTGAAATTGGATATGGCCAAAGCCTATGTATGTGATTTCTGCAAAGAGCAAGGGAAGTTCTGGGCGTTCTCTTGCGATGTCTGTGACTATGACCTTCATCCAAGTTGTGTTGAAAAGGTTAACAAAGATGAAAGCTTCTAGAGGATAGATAACAAACTGGGTACTTTTTTGTGGGAATGGAACTTAAGAATATGTAAAGGGTAAGAAACTTAACAGACTGCTAATACTCTGCCTATTCCTAATTCTTGTGTCTATAAAAACTGCCATTTCACGCTGCAACATTATCTCAGGCGGCTCACGCCGCCACTAGGTACACAATGCCCTCGTAAGGAGGTACACTATAATGTATGGGTATGAAAATTTAAGGAAATACGGAAAAAATTTGTTTCTGGTGATTTTTGTTTATGATATCGATCTATTGAGGAAATAAAGAAAATTACATAGCTTAGGTATAGTAGAAAAATAGTGGGAAATTATGGAGAGAATATGATGGATGTAATTTTAATGCTTAAACTCTATAATCTTATAATTGTAATCAAATTTATACATACCAAATATCCAAAAGGAGTTAAGATCACGAGTGGAGTTATAATCTTATATTTAATTAAATTTAAACTGACAAGAGAATATTACCTATTGCCACAAATCATTGGATGATGGAAATAAACAAATGGCTTTGGTCTACGGGAGAATTTCGTCAAATGGCTATGGCCTTGGTATTTTGTTATGTATAGGGGCTGTCAAGCGCAAGTTACATATAGCCATCTCTAACCAAAAACAGGGCAGTTTGGATTCTTGATTTTCTCTAACACTGTAGAGTGTAATTTTTTTCTCCAGCGTTTTCCATTCGGTCTTTTCTCTCCATCCCTTATTATGTATCATAGAGAGAAAATTAGAAAGTCAAATAATCCAAATTTGACATGGAGTGACCAAGTCAGAGACCGCCCGCAAAGTTTGGTTAGTCTCTCATGGGAAGAGAGAGCCAAGAGGGAAGAGAGAACAATATGTGTGGTTATCACAGATGGAAAACCTCGAATTAGTTAGAAGAAACCCAAAAATGGCTGCTAATTCCAGATAGAGGAAGAGTGGTTATTTGCTGTTCTCATGATGTTGAAACCCCAAAAGAAGAAAGAAAAAACAAAGTAAATAATCAAAAGAAATACCTGAAGTACTTTTCTATTAGCTGTTTTGGGAGGTCGGAGGAGATTCAAACCGAAAAAAAAAAAAAAAAAAAAAAAAAAACCTCACAGTGTTCATCAAGAGTTCCCGGTTTGGCATTCTTCTGTTCATTGAAGGACCTCCAGGACTTGCGGGTGCAGGGCATAACAAATATCAAAAGGAAATTAATATAGAAAAGGAGGAAACTTGAAGGTCTTGGGAAGAAGCACCACAAAGTAATACATGAGAATTCAAGAATTTTCCTTCAGGGTTTGTTTTGTTTGGTTTATTTCCATTGAAAGAGCACACAAAACTTGAAGATTGGAAGAGGTTTTGATTAAAAAAAAAAAAGGGGAATAGAAAGGAATGTGGTTACCAAAGGGTCAGACGGACAGGAAGGATGGTGTTAATGGAGTAGTGGCGGTGGCAATAGACAAAGACAAGGGAAGCCAAAACGCACTCAAGTGGGCCATTGACCATCTCCTCTCGAAAGGTGCTACTGTAGTACTCATCCATGTCAAGACTACTAATGCAAACCCAAGTAAGTATATTTATACTGTTGTTTGCCAAATAAATCAAGTATTTAGAAATCTATGTCGCATAGAAGTATAGAACATATTTGATACGGGTAGAGATGCATCAGTACATTAATTTTTTGATAAATTTTTTATATAATTCTCATGCCAGTTATGTATCAAAAATAAATACGAGTACATTATTCAAAATAAAATTTCAAAGAAAGATATTCTTTCACGGACATGTATATGTATGTATGTAATACATTGTTTTATGTTTAGTCGATCAGGACAAAGAGAAAAGGAAAAACAAAATGAAGGTACAAAAGAGGACAATTTGTTAGCACGCATAAGTGTAGCCTATTGACTGAGTACTACTATGGCTACAAACATTAGTTTTATGCTTTGTTGATTGCAGGGGCCGGGATGAATAGTAGTCGTAATGGGAGTTCACTAGTATGCAGAGAGCCTGATGCTCAAACCAGAGACATTTTTATCCCATATCGTGTCTTTTGTATGCGGAAAGATGTAAGTTTGGTTTATCTTTTTAAACAAAAAAATCAAGGAGAAAAAAACAAGCTGAAAAAATCAACTAGCAGTTGTGCCATCTCTTGGTTCCTCAGCAAAATGACTTGGCATAATTTAGGAATTAGAAACAATACACTTTTACAAGTACTTAATAGTATATTAGTATCCATTGTTGCTTTTCTCTTTTAAAATTTTGAGTTTAAAATCTAAATTTTGTATGTGTGTTAAGTGGTTTATTACTTTTCTTTTTATAAAAAAAAAAACCACACTTTTGAGCCATGATTCTCGTTCTAGAATTCTTCACATAATCTTGTACATCTTATCTCCTCTTATGACTTTTTTATGCTGGGGACGGACCATAGATACAATGCAAGGACGTCGTACTAGAAGATGTAGATGTAGCGAAAGCTTTAATCGAATATGCTTCTCATTCCTCCATTGAGCATTTGGTTCTTGGTTGTACAACAAAAACAGGTTTGCTTAGGTATGCACCTCTCCTGCTAAGTCACATGGTTATATGCCCCAATGTTTTCTAAATTTTTTTTCTCACTTGTGTCTTTCCATTCTAAGTGCACAAACAATAATTAAGATATAAATTAAAACCAATAAGTATTTAATATAATGATAATTGATTATATCTGAAGTTCTAATTTAAAGACTAAAAATTTAAGATTTAAATTATTTTATTAAAAAAAATCAAATAATTTTGCGCCTTGAAACAGAATTAATTTTATATTCAAAATATATAAAGATATCTGTTAATGAAAATAAAAAAATATAAATTAAAAATATTCATTAAAAATGTCAAACGAATTAACCTATTCCAACAAATAAATGTATTTGTATATTTAATTATATATACTATCTTATTCTGCCTTGTCCTACCTTTTAAGTCAGGCCAAACAACCTTTTTCAGCATCGAATTTATATAAACAATAAATTTGGTCACTACATGGAGAGACTTGCAACTCTTGAACACCCTTTAAAGACAAAAAGCTTGGACGGTGCAGAATTTTAGTGATCTTATAAACATTGATCTGAATGTTAAATAGCATCAAACAAAATCAGCTATACAGCATACTCGACTAATAAACAATCCTTCAAATGGAAGAGAGAAACTTGTTCACTTAGATTGAGTCATATTCCACATGATACAGATAATAGCTTAGGACTTCTTCATCTTTAAGCTCATTTGGTATGTAATGGAAATGCATGTAATTCCAAGACACCAGTGTCAATATTGATCTAACCTTCAAACTAAATTGAAAAAGTTGTCCCATGATATATGTTTAATAGTTGATATATCCTCAATTGGTTTCTTAAGAAGAGTTTAAATCCTCACAAAAAAAAAAAAGTTTTAGCAAAAACTTATATAGAATCTTACCGAGTTTTATTTATAAAATTATTCTTAATCTTTCATTCATTAGTTAATATTTTATTTTTTAATATAATTTAAAATTTTTTAAATAATTAATTTTTTAACACAGCATTATAATTTTTAGCCAATCACTATCCCATTTCTAAAAAGCTTTATTAAATTTTGGTACACAATTTGGTGGACCTCTAATTTATCTACACACCTATATTATGGTTTGTTGCATGTGACCTTATGGTTACTTGCTCAATATAGATGGCTCGAGTTTATAGATGCATCTCTATTCTAATAAGAGTTTTTCTTATTACAAGATTCAAGGTAGCAGATATTCCAGGATCAGTAGCAAAAGGGGCACCAGATTTTTGTAGTGTCTATGTTGTTACCAAAGGAAAGATTCAATCAATGCGATCTGCTTCTCGTCCTGCTCCAGCCATTTCCCCTCTGCGCAATCATTTCAGTCAAACAACTGTAAAGTCAGACCAGGCAGACTCATTTATTAAAGGTTAGATCAATTTCTTCAACAATTATACACACACGCATACATAAATACGTAGACGCATATACTTACTGAGAAATGTGGCTTCAATCAGGAAATGACAGGCGATCTGTTGATGCACCACGTAGATCTGTTGACTTCCCCCGTAGATCCCTTGATGCATCACGTAGATCACAGGATGAAATAGAAATGTTCAGGTTGGTGATCTTACATACTATCTAATTATTAGAGAAAACAAACTTTTCACAAATTGAGATTTACCAAAGCTCACTAAATTAAGTGTGATTTAATTTGCTGACTCAATTCTTTTTTTCTTTTAAGTAAAATTTTTATAAATTTTAATGGAACTGTAACTTTTATTTTCATATCTTCTTTGGGTATGTAAATATTCTCTTTGCATGGTTTAGAATAATGCTACTTAGCCTATTCCTGATCCAATAGTTACATAATACATAAATAGATATCAGTGTGAAATAGATTTGTTACCATATATAAGTAGGTATCCATCTTTATTTATGTATTATATAATATTATATTATGTAGCAACAACGTTACTCCATAGTCTAATAGCCATTGCTTACTAATTGCCATTGCAAGCAGGCCACCATTCACTAGGAAAGGATATAATGCCAAGTCTTATGGGGAAATCTCCATGCCAGATACTGACATATCCTTCGTAAGCATTGGAAAGCCAAATGCAGAGCACTTGTTACCTTCCATTTTTGACACCTCCGATACAGGAATATCTGGGATGTCCAATCCTCGACCATCATATAGCTCAGACATGGATGGAAACTATAGCTTTGAGTCAATGCCGTATGGAAGGAGTTCTATGGATATGAGCTCTCCCCCAGAATTCTCGGCAATCTCAGGAGATAGTGAGGGACTCTCTTCTTCTACACCGCAGGTGATGGTAAGGACAAGTTGGCAATCTTCATTCCTCGTTCCTGCCTGCACTACATACGCATTTATTAGTAGTTCATGTTATCCTTAAAACGAGCAAATAAATGATTTGTTATAAGAAATAAAAGAAAAACGTAAATCTGTAACTTGAATTAATCATAATTATTAAGAACAAATTTGTGTCAATCTTACTATTTGGCAATAGAAATTATATATTTTCAAAGTAAAAAAAAAAAAAATTCATTCTTTTTTAAAAAGGCTTTACTGTAATATTATAATTATTTTGAAATATTAATTTCAACATAGCTATTAAATCTGTCTAACAATTTAAATTATGAATTTTAATAAAATTAATATTTTAATATTTTTAAGTAAGAATTTTATTAGATTTAGTTTGCCAGAGATTGAAACTTATGTTACTTAATTGATTTCTAAAATTTGGCTCATTATTAACCTTGTTAGTGAAGGAAATTTTTTTTTTTTTTTTCATAATTGCTTTGATCGTGTGGCTGATCTTGTGCTGAAATTATAGGAAGATGTGGAGGCTGAAATGAGGAGACTAAAGTTGGAGCTCAAGCAAACGATGGAAATGTATAGCACAGCCTGTAAAGAAGCACTCACAGCAAAGCAGAAGGTATGAAATAGCATCTGGTTTCCATCCACAAAAGCACAAAAGATCTTATATGTTTTGCATCACAGGCAATAGAACTCCAGCGTTGGAAATTAGAGGAGGAGAGGAGATTGGAAGAGGCAAGGCTTGCGGAGGAAGCTGCGCTGGCAATTGCAGAAAGGGAGAAGGCCAAATCCAAAGCAGCCATTGAGACTGCTGAAGCACACAGGAGGATTGCAGAACTGGAAGCACAAAAGAGACTTGAGGCAGAAATGAAAGCACTAAGAGAATCAGAAGAGAACAAAGAAGCACTTGATGCTATGGTATCCATAGATGTCAGGTATAGAAGGTATTCAATTGAGGAGATTGAAGCTGCAACGGAGTTTTTTGCAGAGTCCCTAAAGATTGGAGAAGGGGGTTATGGTCCAGTATATAGGTGCCTTCTGGACCATACACCGGTTGCGGTGAAGGTTCTACGTCCTGATGCAGCACAAGGAAGGTCACAGTTTCAGCGAGAGGTAAGCGGTGATAAAAAAAAATGTGCTTTATATTGAAGTATCGGATTTCAAAGTGAATACTTTTGAAGCCATATGATGAGCAGAAAAGCTAAGATGTTTGTTTGTTGAAGGTTGAGGTGCTGAGCTGCATACGACATCCCAACATGGTTCTTCTCCTGGGAGCATGTCCAGAGTATGGCTGCCTTGTGTATGAGTTCATGGCAAATGGAAGCTTGGAAGATCGCCTCTTTCGCAGAGGAAACAGCCCATCACTTCCTTGGCAGCTGAGGTTCAAAATTGCAGCTGAAATTGGCACGGGCTTGCTGTTCCTCCACCAGACAAAACCAGAGCCTCTGGTGCACAGGGACTTGAAACCGGGAAACATCTTGCTTGACCGTAACTATGTGGCGAAGATCAGTGATGTAGGTTTGGCCAGACTAGTTCCACCAACTGTGGCTGACAGCGTGACACAATATCGCATGACATCCACCGCTGGAACTTTCTGCTATATAGATCCTGAGTATCAGCAGACAGGAATGCTAGGAGTAAAATCTGACATATACTCCCTTGGGATCATTTTCCTGCAAATATTGACAGCAAGACCACCAATGGGTTTGACCCATCATGTTGAAAGAGCCATTGAGAAGGGAACATTTGCTGATATGCTGGATCAAACGGTGCCTGACTGGCCAGTAGAGGATGCCTTGATTCTTGCAGAGATGGCACTTAAGTGTGCTGAACTAAGGAGGAAAGACAGACCTGATCTTGGGAAGGTTATCTTACCGGAACTAGACAGATTGAGAGCACTCGCTGAAAATACCAATCACTATCCAGTGTATAGTGGCAATATAACCCCATCCTTCCAGAGCCAAGACTCTGTGCAGTTGGTATGTCTCATATCCCATCGATTCCTTTTGACCACAAAACTTGATCAAATTATCACTAGTAGCTTGTTTACTATATATCTGGCTAGCAAAAAATCATTCTCAAGGGTGTGAAGGGAATGGGGGGAAAGATGCAGACAGATCGACATTTCAAAGTACAGGCATAGACACACGATTCAAATATTTTGCAAAACTAATATGCCAAAGGATGCCTAAATGTGTTGTTCGTTGATGTTGAACTTCTTTTAATCATAGCAGCTTAACATAAATATTGCCGGCTCTTTTGCAGGATGAAATGCATCCTCATTCTGGGGAGAGCACAAGAAACACATCAAGCCCTGCTTGAAGTTAAAAACAAGATCACACTGGAAGAAAAGAGAATGTGCCTGATGGATTGATCTTCAAAAAAAAGAAATTGTAAATTACTTAGGTGGATCAATGTAATAGCATACTTGATTCTCCATGCGCGAGTCTATTCTCCTGTTTCAATTTAGATTGCAAAAAGCAACAGTTTCTTAGGTAGAGTTTCATAGGACAGAATTAGGATCTCAAGAATGTAGTTCAAAACGAAGTTGTGCTTAAAGGTTTCTCGGTCTCCAACAAGTTCCATCAATTGCTAAACTAAGAAAATAACACATTGACAGGAAGATTTTTAAGCCTTCACAAGACGTAGCAAAATTGATCAGCATAAGAAAACATCAAAGTATTATATTGCTACATCTGAAGTAGCACTATTCAATCCGTTTTTTAACAAGTTATACGGATTGAGATTCCTACTTCAACCATTCTTAGTTTTAGTGATTTTCTTTTTATATCTCTTTATTTTTGTAGTATTTTTTTTTCTAATATATAGGATGAGTTCATTTTGTCTCTTTTTTTTTGTAATATTTTTTTCTCTAATTTATAGGACAAATTTAATTACAAAATAAAAAGATGCAAAAAAAAAAAAATTCAAAGTTATAAAAAAGAAAAGTCAAGAAATTCAAATCCCAAGTTATTTAAGATAAATTGAGAGTTTAACCTCGTAAACTTCTTATAGAATAATCCATTATAATACACATTATACAAATTATCTCATATCAAAGCATAATTTTTTAATTCTCATGAGCTTTAGCTCTGATGGCATAGTTGTTGAACTTTTCTAAACCCAACTGCGGGTTCAATCCCCGTCTTCTACCTTTCTAAGGTTATTAATATAAAAAAATATATATATAATTCTTTTATTAATTTTATAGGATGAAGTTGAAAATAAAGAGTTTAACAGACAAGATTAAAACTTAAAATATGACAAAAAGTTGTAGGGACAAAATCTGCATTTTAATCTTAAGCATATGTATTTTTTTTGTTTTGCTATGTTTTTTTATCCAAGTATCCCTGCACTGGGAGGGATGGGACCAATCCTGGTCAATGCGAGAGCGCATTTAAAAGCCAACCTCTGACCCAAGGGTTCTCACCGAGGAATTGAATCTCCAACTTGTGAGACCTAGTTTCTAAATGCTGCAACCGCTACTACTGTAGCCAACCCTATGGGTTAATCTTAAGCATATTTATCAATTACATATTGTTTACACTTGGGCATTCAAACAGTCAAACACTAGGATTAGGCCATAGAAGCAACAGTGCAACTTTAAACGAGAAAAGTTTTTGTTGGATTTAATTTATAGGAAGTATTAGCTCAGCATTTTTTTTTATTATACATCATTCAATTTGTTGAATTTTATAATTTTACTTCAAAACTCAATAGATCAAACCATTAACATTTACTTATTTTGTAAAAACTCTGTTTCCCAAATTTAGTGAGAACAAAAACCTTCCCACAAGAAAATTTGAGACCGCACCAGCCACCAGGTGCACCGTGTACCTTGCACCGGAGCCTGCTCAAATATGAAGAGGCGGATTTCAGTGTCTCCATGTCCAAAAACATAACGGCAAAACAAATGCATCTAACTCCGGAGTTCTGCCTTTCATGGAGAAAAGAAAATTAAAGCATGGAATTATTAACGTCAAATGTTCTAATTATTGTTACAATATACAATACCAGTAATGCGAAACTATAACTAAAAAAGAAAACTCGCTGCACTTTCCAGCAACCCAAACCCACAAAGAACCCTTTTCCTATGGGTCAGCAATCCCACACAGATCAAATAATACATATTACAACACCAGATCAAAACCTCATTAAGTATATAACAAACCACAAATATCTCTCAATCAAAAAGCCTATTTTTGAAAAGGACATACTAAGGGGGTGGGGGTAAAATGTGATGCATCAATGCCCCTTGATGGCGGCAAAGCAACTCTAAATTTTCACTTGCGGGTTAACGATAGTACATGAGTTCCTCGCTTGACGAATTACTGGCATATCCGTCATACATAGTTTGGGATCCGCCAGAGTTTAAGCCAATGGAAGCAGTGGCTAGTCCATGTTGTCCGGTCATTTGCACTAGAGCTTGACCCGAAAGGCCAGGTACAGCAGCCTGACTTAAGGCCAATTGGCGCTGATAAGCCAACAAATCAGCAGATAAGTAGCCCTGGTTCATGCTCGCAGGGGGAAAGATTTGATATGGCTGAGCAGGAGGAGGTAGCGGACTCGAAGCTATTCCCGGAGGGGTTGGCTTGCTACCCCATGAACACTGCACAAATGCATGGATAAAGCAAGATAAATTTAATTCTACTATTCCTATAACTTTGTTCTCATTTTAATCCAAACAACATAGAATCTAAACCATTTCATTTATTGCTCACATCACCCCATTATGAGAATGATGTGGCAAATGTATTGTGGGAATATCATTTTTCATATAAGTTTCAGTCACGGAAATGTAATCAAATCGAGAGTAATCACATTGGGAAAAAAAAAAAAGGCAGCAAGACTACCAGAATAACTAGTGTGGGAAGAAAGGGGATGTAGAACAGAAAACAGTTACAATTTTCATATATCTACATTCTGTTGTTGTCAACAGGTGACGCATTCAAGAACACGAGAGACCAACCTTAATCCATATTCTCAAACATATCAGTTCTTGTACCAACTCCTCGCTGCTCCAATTACATATCCAAGTCATTACCACATTTATGGTCCTCATATTGAAATAAAAGAATTCCCACATCACACACCCTCAAGCATCACCCTTATATAATTCCAAGTATATGGTTTCTAATACAATACACTGACAACATCAATTCCATACAAACAATGAGCCGATGACAAAACCACAATATCTCATATTACAATCTGAAAAAAGGTGATATTTGTGTGTCATAGAATTAGAGGAGCATCACATCCATGGATTTGTATTCAAACTCAAAATCATTTAACTCTCCAACATTATAAACACAGGTCCATCCCATAACTAACATGCAAAAGGGAATGCTGTCAAAGCATGGCCTTCATGTCATCAAGGTTGGTCCCTCCAATGACACCTAGTCCCTTCCCCTAAGGAGTATTGCTTTTTCTTTTGTGCGTGTGTTTTTTTTTTTTGGGGGGGGGGGGGGGGGGGGAGGGTTAATATATAAATAAATTTCTTTCTTTATTTTGAGAAAAATGGCAATAACATTTAAATGAAAATTAAGTCCGTTGACCATATAATAGGAAAGCTAAAAAGTTCTCACCTTCATTGTCTTTCCACGAATTATTCTTCCATTAGCCATCTGAATGGCCAATGCTGCTTCCTCATGAGTGTTGTATCTAACAAATCCAAAACCTTTATCCCTCTGAACTCGGACCTCCTCAATAACCCCAGCCCCCAGAGCATGGAATTGGTAATGGAGTTCAGGCTGTGTTATCTGTGACCTCAAAATGTCAATGACAAATTACTTCTAATTTGAAGAAAATGGCGCTTCTTTCCTTTATTTACACCAATATAATGTCACAAATTCCTGATTGATATTCACTTCAAGTAGAGGCAAGGAGTGTGAAAATGGGTTTAAAATGTTGTAATAAAGTATCACTCTCAACTTCCAGTAGTGCTCTTATTATAATAAGCTTTTACCGATCATCTATGCTATTCGGCAAAATTGCAATACTACTTATAGCAATTCGCCTTCAAATCATCTCTTTTTATAGTTAGTGTAATATATGTGATGTGAAAAAAGAACATTATGTCCATTTTTTCCATCTCTCCAGTGAATTCTCTATTTTTTACAAACCAAAGCAGTCCTGATAATACCTAAAATATAATTTCATCATCTGCTAATAAGATGCCTAGATTAAACTTTTATACTGACTTGTGTATAGGGATGGGCAAAACTCCAGTCAACCTGACTAGACTTGGCCCAAACCAAGAAAATGGCACACTCAATTTGGGCTTGCACAGTCCAACAGATTGAAAAACAAAATGTCTGGCTCCATACAGGTTACCATGGCCTTGTTTGGATCTAGGTATCCAAACCCGCGAGTACCCATATGAACCTTAATATATATTTTTTTCAATATAGTTTCTAAAATGACGCTGTTCCCTTCTGCCCTGAGGGAACACCGTCGTCTGGTATTTACATTTTACCCTTCACCTTCAAAACCCTACCTCCCTCTGTCCTAGATGACCTAGCCCCTCTCTCTCTAGGCATCCGCTGCCTCCCCTCCCTATAGAAAACTCTCGAGCCCTTCCTTAGTTCCTCTCTCGTCCTCCCTCTCGGGCCTCTCACCTCGCCTCAAGCTCAGCTCCAACCCTCGCAGTCACAAGCTCGCTCTTGTCCTCATCTCGTTTCGTCCTTGGTTGCATGGTCCTAGACTCCTTGGTAAGATTCTAGTTCTACTGTAGAAGCTTATTTGTCTCTGCTCGCAGTACCTGTATCAAAGAGCGACACTTTGGAATGGAAGCTTGTCAGTCTCAGAGCGGTGCTTTGAAATGGAAACTTGCCCATGCCAACCCAACCTCCGTAACCGAGCACATTTCAACCCGAGAATCTCGGGTTGATGGCTTAACCTGGCTGGAATCCGGCCCCCCAAAATACCCCTTGGGTTCACTGTTTTACCAAAACTCCCCACAACCCAACCCTGTCCCCTAATGCCCACCCCTACTTGTTGCGTACAAAGTATAAACCATAAAAATTCATTCTTACAACTTACGTCATGGGGAAGGTTGCCAATGTAAACAGTAGTGTATGCTGGATTGTTTTCAGGAGCATCCTCATTGTTATTTTCCTGACCTCCATCTGTAGGACACAACAGAAAACGTAAAGAGAGAATGCTTATTGTCAACAATCCTAAAGTTCCCAGCCAGTTTACACAAAAAAAGCCTTCTTATAATTCATGCACTCAGAATAGGGAGAACAAACAAGTTTTTGAGTTCAAGTTCCCAATGCCCAACCGAATTCAATTAACTGGAATCATTAATTTCACTGAACATAAATACAGATACAGTAGTAATGGCTATTAGCTAATGCATATTGCATCTATAATTGGTTGAATTACTCATCATGTAAAAATAAAAAATACTTACGGAAGCCCTATTCAAGTTAAATTCAGTTTCCTATTTGTGTCTAAGCTATTCCACTCTAAACATGTTTGCTTCGGGCAGATTATTATAAAATTACATAATATCACAAGAACAATTTTAGTGCCTCATGAAACTAGTGTCCCCCCACATACAACCAAGCCTTCAGGTAAGCACACCTAATTTTCAATGACATTTACTAGAAGAAAGTTAAAAATAGAAGGCATGTGTCTAATAAACATTGAACAGCTAGAAGTTACACACATACGGAATGGGCATGTTCTGTTATACAATATGATCAAGTACGATATGACTCTGTACAGTTTGTATCACAAATTTTAGCAAATGCTATAGCCTAAGTATGGATAGATAAAGACATCCAAACCAGAACCTACATTTTATATTTACATGTTTTCTAATTGGAAAACTTCATGGTACCTGAAGAGCCATTTGTAAGCACGACAGCATTTTGGGTGTCATTGTTCTTCTCTTCACTAGAGATGGTGCCAGCACCCTTAGTTGCCCAATTGCATCGTATTTGTCTATTTCCAAGCCATTTACCTACAAGAAGCAGTAGGCATCACAAGGACATAAGATTGTAACAACCAGAGCAATGGATAAGGAAACAGAAAAAAGATTGTAAGCAAGCAAACAATCTTATGCCTGACCAGTCATATCATTGATGGCACTTTGGGCATCCTGCACATCAGTTACAGAAAAGACATTAGTTCACTGACTCAACACTTTATTAGAAAGCTCCAGATGACTGACTTTCGGTTAAGTTTAACTTAAAAGTTTTCAAAAAATGCAATTGCTCTCCAACCATCTAACAAACAAATGGCGAAAAAAATTCACATTTTCGCACAGCATTTGTTATGTAATACTGTGTTCTAAGCAACAGTAGATTATTCTGATCAAATTTAATTTGGTCCAAAAACATCACAATAATTCTTTTCTAAGACTAAGTTTATTCATGTACTGCTACATCTAACAGAACAGCCCAAAGAAATTGTAAGAGCCCTGATGATAGTCTTTAGAGCACCTATATTCTTTTTTTTGAGCAGGAGGCAGTGATTCATTTCTCCTAAAATTCCAGTATGACAAAATAAGCAATACCTGCTGATCACGGAAAGAAACAAAACCATATCCTTTTGTGCGACCAGATTTATGATCCCACATAACCCTTGCATCACTGCAATTAATACAAAGGGAAGATGAACAGTAAGTTCCATAGGCCAAAATATCTAGTTCGACAAAGTAACCCTGGAAGTGCTTTTTTTCCCCCACATCAGCTGCCTTTCAATTTTTTACTACTAACAATGGCTATATTCAGCTTTTATCCAAGAAGAGGGGAAAAATCAATGCCCATAATAACCATGAAAGAATATACACACCTTGCTCTAGTGACCACAAAAAAAAAGTGTAACAAGGAAAACAAAAAGAAATGAGGAACTCACGAACAACTAGGATATACTGAGAAGCATGCAAATAAAGTTGCATCAGTAACCTCTGGACTCAAATCACCAACAAATAAATTGAAGTGCCCTGATGATTTCGAACTTAAATTAAAGAAATATACAATTAAAAATAAGAAGAAAAAGAAGAACAAGAAGGCCCCCAAGAAGAAAATAATAAAGAAAAGAAAAATAGAGAATTTTAGAAGTAACCTGAAGTATCCTCTCTCTGGCTATTGGCGTATGCCCAGTTCACCTTAAGTGCCTGACCATATCTGCAAACAGTTTACAGGAGACAAATTGACGTAGTGTAGCTATAATTTCAAAAAGAAAAGAATTAAAAAATGCAAAATTTTCAAGGTCGCTTCTCTAAAACAGCATCCTGCATGCAGTAATATCTGTATTGCCAAATAGGTGCGAAGTCTACTGATAAAAATGACTGTCAAAAGTAAAAAATATTAATTGTTCCTCTCCCTTTAGAAATGCCACATGGATACCACCTTCACATTCAATTCAAATACGCCAATGAAACAAAATAACCACGTATATTAGTTAATGCTTACAATTGACGTCCATGCAATGTCATTATTGCAAGTGTTGCAGATGCTCGATCATGGTAGTCCACAAAGCCATAAGAGGACTATTGACCATAATTAAAAATTGAAAAAAGCAAACAAATCAGCAGAAAGCAGAAAGTTAAGAGAAAAAAAGAGGAATAATTACTTAGCAGAAAATAAAATATACATAGAAAAAAATTGGAACAAGGACCAGGAATTAAAAGAATATTATACAGATGCTAAAACAAAAGCCAGTGTTGCGAATTTCATAGTGCTTCCCACTCCAGGACCAATGACAACAAATAGATATTGGCATACAAAGTAAGAGCCCAGAGCAATCTATGACCTTATATGCTCCATTTTTTCTCTCTAAAACTCTCAGCTTTCAGCATATACCAGGTTAGAGAAGTCCATCTTTCACTGCCAAGGTTGGCATGCATCATGATAGACAAGTGGTCACAAACTAACAATTTAGGGTGAGTGACAACAAGGAGAATGTACTATTGACCCATCAATCAAAGCATGAAAAAATTCCAAACACGGACAGTGAAAACTCTAATTTTCTGCTATTAAAGGCCAGCCACAACAAACAATTTTTGCACAGGCGTGATGTGTGCATGTTGGAACTCCTAGATATGTAAGCAAAATAAGGATTTCAAAAAAAGCTCCAAGAAAGAAATTCTGAGTAAAGGAATGCTAAAATCTTAAGTGAAACACATATTTTTGGGAAAGAAAAATCCAACTTGTCAATAGTAATATATGCATATTATTAAGGAAATATAACACAAATCAGTTATTTGTAAGAATTCTAAATGAGGATAAATGTGAGCAACAAAATTTAATTGTTATCCAACAAAAATTAAATTAAAAACTGAATCAAACCATTTCTTTTTTGATGAGCTTGCATCCAGCAAGAGGACCAGCACTCTGAAAGACTTCAGCAAGAAGTTTCTCAGTGACATTTACATGAATATTTCCTATATAACTGAAAGCACAGAAATTCAAATTAGTTGAGCGTCAACTTTGGAGGATTAGATAATATTTTGAGCACACAACTAACATATTGAACATTTAAACCCGAGTAGCGCCCAAAATTTCTCTTGGAAATTTATTCTGTGAGAAGAAGATACTGTGTTTTCAAATAAAATTGTGCCTGCTATGGTAAGGTACTAAATAGAAAAATACCATGCTCAAAAATAAACATGAAACATAAACCTCTAAAATCAGAGAATATCAAGACAATAAAGGGCAGGGATCACATAACACTCACATACTGCGGCATGAAGAAGTGTCAAAACCAGGAGGCAGATTTCCACTTGGAATAGGCTCCATCTGAAAGATTATTATAACTAGAGAGAATAAACAAATGGGGGAAAAAAAGGTCCCAGACACTCTAGTAAGACACCCTAAATAGAATTAGAACAAGGAGAGAAAGAATTATTTTATAGTATGACACCAATACACCAGAATACCAATGAGAAAAGTTCAGTCAGTATAAAATATGATCCCTTACTCTTTTGTAGTGTTCACACCATAAGAGTGATTGCTATATTAAACATCTAAATAGAGTTCAGAGCAATAATAACAGTGAATTAAGCAATTGCATAAAATGTAATGGTCAGACATTAAAGAACACCTTCAATCAAATTGACCACGAGGAGATTCGTGTGTCTGCAGGAAAATTACCAGGGCAGAATGAAACGTGAAAATTATAAGCCCAAAAAAGAAGAAATGACACAGAGAAGCCATCACAATACTTCAAATGTCAATAACATTCCGCTACAGGAACAAGTTCCACGATGACAAAATAGAACTAGAAGAGTATACAACCTATAAAGTAGAAAGAAACAGTGCAGTGTCCTCTAAATTGTCAAGAAACATTCTTACTATCAATTCTACAAAGCTAACAGGTGGCAACAAACGAGGCTTAAAAAAAATTCAACTTATGAACTAATTGAATTATCGATACTCTTTTTGAATTGAAATAAAGCAGTTAAAACATTTAAAGAAAAGCAAAAACATTGAAACCCCTTGTTCAATGTGTTCTCTTCATATACCCCTTTCAAGCAAGAGTCGTGATATGTTACCACTGCCAGGCAGGATAGGGACCATACCTAATACATATGGATGACGGAGTCCCTCTCTATCAGTGTTTTCTCCATATACAAGTAGTTTTAAGTTAGCCATTCTCATTTTGGGATTATTTATAGCAGCCCCCAGTCAGTGGAAGCTACAATTCTCAATTGATTTTAATGCTTGGAAAGTTACATACATCGCCTTTTTCCTTCATTAGTTGAAACAGAGAAATGCATTTTTCACCAAGGTTCTGACTTATTAAATGCATAAGCTTCCTAACGTAAAGCAAAAAATTTCACTTAATGCATCATTTGAAAAAAAATAATAATAAATAATAACAACATCCGACAAAAGCAACGTCCCCATTTGAAAGTACCCAAAAAAAAAAAAAAATAGGTGTCCGTTAGACAAATGAATGTATGAATTGAAACCCGCTAAATCGACTCCCTCTGCTTTTGCTAACACACAGAAGCGTAGACATACAAATTGAGAAGGCACAGAGAAGGGTACCTGCGACATGGCAGGCGCTAGCATCCCAGGATGGTACATCTGCTGTTGATGAAGCAAGGCTTGCTGCATAAGGGCTTGCTGTTGCTGTAACTTGAGCCTCTGTTGCATATTCCTCTTCCTGTTCACAACCCCTGAGCTGGTTCTGACTGGTTCCTGGAAAAATGAAGGAAAAACAAACTATCAATGAAAAATTTAATGTCGGCATTCATAATAATCGAACCAAAAAAACTATGATTCTATCTTTGATTTCTTCTCCGTTTCTAGCGAATCAAATCTCGAAAGTCGGTGGAAAAACGCGCGGCAGATGCTTTTGAAAGGGAAATTAACTTACCGTAATTGTCAGACAAGACGAGGGCTTGCAGAGCTGACAGGGGCTGTGATCGTCTCAATTCTTGCTTTCTGGATTTTGGATTTTGCACTCTCCCACTCTGCTCCGGTGTAACGCTGGGACACTCGGGCCGGATGCCAAGTTCCGTTGAACCGTCAAGCCACCTTTAAACAATATATATATATATATATATATATATATATCCTAAATTACAGTTATCTTCGTTATCATAATCTATATTTTATTTTTATTTAAATATTACACTTTACTTTAATAATTTAATTAATAAAATATATTTAAATATATTTTTATTTAAATAAAATTGGACCTCTCTCCACCTTTTTCTAACAATTCGAACCTTCCTATAACATAAAAATATATTTAAATATTAACAAAAAATTTACAAAAATATTAGATAAATATTTTATTATAATTTTATTCAAAAATTACAATTTAAACTACTTTAAATAACTAAAATAATGATAAAGTTATATTTTAATCAAATAATTATTTTTATTGTAAGATATAAGTTTAATAAAGTATGTGATTATGAGAAAAATTTTATTTCAAACATAGAAACCTTATTTTATTTTCAATATATGATTATAAAAATGTTAAATATTTCTTTTATTCCATTTCAATTTGAATCCTTATTTTAACAATTAAAATTATATTTAACAAAAAATTTTACTAATATTAATATTGAATGATACAACAAGAATTAATATCAATTAAGAAATTTTTAATTTTAATATTATAATTTTTATAAACAATAAAATATAAAAAATAATTTTAGTCTTAAACTTTTTATAAACTATTAATAAATAGGTACTTAAATATTTTATTAATAAAAATATGGTAGAGTTTGTCATTCAAATAACTCAAGAGATGTAAATGTAATTTACTAAAAAAATATGGCTAAGTTATAATATATAAAGTTCTTTTCTTTCAAAGAAAAGGAAAATGCAAAACCTATTAAATTGGGTCTATAAAATTTTAAATTTATTGACATTTATTATTTAAATTATAGAATTCAATAAATTTAATAGTTTTAATTTTTTTAAATAAGATTTTTATAAAATTTAATTTATAAAAATAGATAAATTAAAAAAAAATACATATGCATTTATCAAATGAGTTCACATATTTAAATATTATGAATATTATAAATTTTATAATTATGAAAAAAATTTACCATATATGCATAACTAATATTATTCCAATCAACATATTAAAATTATTATATAAATTTTTTATGTTTGATTCAAAAGTTTCTCAAAATTTTATAATAATCTTAAATGATTTTAGAGATAAAATTTATTCATCCTCTTTAACGTACTCTAAATTCAATTTAATTCTATTTTATGTTAGCAATATTTTCTAGCACCTACTTTTCAATTTAGTTATTCTGTATTTCAACTAGACTCATTTATTCACTTTCTTAAATTCAAGTTGCAGTTATTTTTCTTCTTACTCAATAAACTTTAAGCAAAGTTGAAATTTTAAATTGTGTTAAAATATTAGATACCCATTATTTCTTCATTAAATCTGTATATAATATTTTTTACTTCTTTCGTGTGTTTCTAAACATTTAAATAATTTGATAATGTAAGTGATAGTAGTATATTAAATTACTTATTTTTTCGTTCTTTAAAAAATTTGATAAGATTAAACTTGCATATTATTAGTTCAATTTGCTTATCTTTTTCATATTTCATACATTTTTTATTATTACATGTATTGTGTAAGTATTTCAAAAAATTATGTCCTCATTACCTTTAATATCAGCCCATAAAATTCCTGACTCCGTACTTAAACAGCAGGGCTAATACCATTAATAAAGAGTACTGATATTTATACAAATTAAAACAATATAAATAACATACAATTTTTCACATTTTTTTCCAAATTTTCTCTCTTAAAAATCTTTCTCTCTGCATGTAGCTTTATCCTTAATAAAACATGAAAATTTTGGCTGCACCCAAGATAAGGGGAAAGTTAATTTAGTGTATAAGACAGATACAAGACAATATACTACAAGGATTAGAACAATTCCACCTACGCTACTCTAATGGTATGTTGATAGGAAAAACATATTTGCACAAGTGGTGTTAATCTAAACAGTACAATAAGAGTTAAGTAAGTCCAATCAAATTTCAAATTGAGAATATCACCTTATTTTGCCGGAAAATATCAATGGTTTACTGTTTCTTGAATACAACAGAAACAATAATATAACAATATAATTACATTTTTATTAAAATATAAATGAAATGTGCCCATCCCTATACCTAAACCATATTGGCAACTCCCCCCTCCGAAAAGAAATGCGCCGCCCAAAAAGGCATACAACCGAATTCACTGGTGTGATGCTTAATATACACTGGCTCCATAGCAAACCGTTTGGATGGGGAAAAATATGGTTAATGTATCAACCATTTTGAACATTGTCGACCACTATTTGGTTAATGTCCTAAATTGCCCAAATATGGTTAATGTATCAACCATTTTGAGCTCATCTGGAAGTTGCCAGCTCTTCATAGGAGAATCCTTGTATGCAGGCCAGAAGCCAAAGGCATATCAAAGTAATGCATCCGTTCTTTAAAAACTCTGCACTCTAATGCTATTAATCCGTATCAAAATTTACAAAGCTTCAACAACTTCCCCAACCTTAGGCTTGGATTTTGGCCGACCACTTCGTCTCACATCTTTACCTGACAAAAGTACTAGTGCTTTTTCTAAGGTGACATCATTTGGCTTCAGATTCTGCATGGCATTTTCAAAAATGGAAAAAACTTACATCAAATGCAAAACTAATTAAGACACACATGTAATTGATACACAACAGTTTTGCAGTAGAGACATGAGCCGCAGAGGAGGCAAATGTCCTAGTGTCTGACACATCAGGCTACGCTACTTTGAAATGATTAGAGAAATACTATTTAAGATTACAGATAATCCATCAATTCTTATCCACTAAACAGCCACACTCCCTCAAATGGAACATAAATCAACCTAACCTAAACCATAGCCCCTTGTGTAAGAGACGAAAATAAAAAGTAAAAGAAGTGTTAAGCAGACCTTCACAATTACCCTGAGTGATCTGTAAACATATTTGACCATAAGAGTAAATTCACAAAAGAAAAAAGCAAAAAAAAAGTTGATAACGAATACAATCACACACGCCATTTCTAACATATCTAATAATTGATCACTTCATTGTAGACAACTTCCAACACCAACAAGCAGGAGGAATTAGACACAGCAATGATATTAGTTATAGTTACATCCTGAATGGTGCTAGCTAATTCAGAGCCCCTTGCTGTGGTTGCAAAGATGGGGGAATAAGATCCATAAAGTAAATCCTGTAACTACAAGCATACCTTAGGAACAGAAGCAATTGTACGTCGATGTTTAACAGAAAACCCAATCCTTGCAAGCTTCAATATGACTGGCTGTCCATCTATAGGATGGTTACCCTAACGAGAAGTCAACATTAATGAGTTCAACAATGATTACAAGATCTAATACACAGACACACAAGTATAGGCACCATAATTGGACTATTGATAAGGGCTTTAGTGTTAGTGAGTCTATATTTAAATTGAAGAATGTAAAACTCATACCAATGTCAATGGGTATCTCAGCACCTCAAGTGCATCTTCAAGGGTTATAGAGTGCACGTCCTTTACCTGGAAAGAAGCAACTCTGTGAAATCTCTCTTTGTTCGAAAAAATAAATTAGAATTAAAATATATGCTCAATGGCAACCAGCAGTACCACAAATGCAAGCATAAAGATGTATGCACACCATCGCAAACCCACTCCCATCACAGCTATTGTAAAAAAAATAGAATTCCACACAGCAGCACCCCACAGGGAAAAATAAAAACCACATTAAATTGAATCAGGAAAGCAAATACATATTTTCACAGTCAACATTACAGTAAACATTAAGACACTCCAGCTTTTACTCAATTATCACCTGTGCACACTCAAGCTAGACTGGAAAATAGAGAAACATCAAAGCTTGCTATCTTGATAATTATCATTTCATTTATATAATAGTTCCGAGGATAATAAGAAGGTAAAGTAGTAAATTACATATTCATTTAGTCAGAATTTTTAAAAGTCCACTCTAATTTACACCTGATCTCATCCCCTCTGCATGTGAACATATTTTGAATCCAAGCATGTACTCCTTTCATTTTTTCCTCTACCCAGCACACCCTTATAAATTTAATTAATAATGTCTTTAGCACCCTTCAAGTCGATTCTAATTCAATTTTAGTGCTATTTTTGCACAGCTCCTCCATACCGTCTCTCAGATTCGATACTTCATCAATAAATCTCACTAATCTCAAATATTTTCTTATACTAAATCAATGGCAACTGAAACAGGTGCAAAGAAGGTGTGCAGATACTATTATCTGTTTTATTTTAAAATATTTCAGTTTTGTTCTCTTATCTGTCCAACATTTTTTACTTAGATTTCCCTACAACCTAATTCCAGGAAGTCTAACATGCTAGTAACAAACAATAGCAATAAAAAAAATAGCAACATCAATCAAAGAGTTGGTCAATTTGTACAGTCTGTAAGAAAATGGCAACTTGACAATGACATACATGAGAGACAGAGGCCCTTTTAGGCAAGTATCCCTTCCTGTCTTCTCCATGCTGAACGTAGAATCCATAGGGACCACTTTTCAAAAGAACCTGAAAAGAAAAAGTCAATTGTACACAATATTCATGCATCCAAAATCAAGTTCCAGCTGTCCCATATATCATATGAAATAAAGCCCAGGATCTTAAGCAAACCTTCTCATTTGAATCTGGGTGAAGACCTAGGAGCTTTGGCTCCTCTACTATAGTGGTCTTCTGAGATGAAACTTCCTCCCCCTCATCCTCGCCATATAATGTTTTAGCAATGTACCTGTTAACAGAAAACACAAAAACAACAGTTAATGCATTCATTTGCAATTTCTGACTGCAAAACTAGTGACAACACAAGGACAATTCCATTTTGTGAAGAATTCAAAAAAGTAGCATTCACATAATTATGGCAGGATCCCTGCTCATTACATCTGCAATATTAACAGATTCAAGACTTAGTAATGTTCACACAATGAATCAATCATATTGTAAAAAGCACAAAGTTTTAGACAGACCAAAATGCACACCTTGAACTGCCAAAAAAAAAAAATGCTAAAAGAGATACCAAAAAGGCAATCAAATCAAGACAAAGGCCTCGTGGGTAAGAGTACATGTTTCCTTCCTTTTTCACGACTGCTAAAATAGCATTTTTTCATTAATGTCAAAAGTATCTTTGTCCAATCAGCTTTGAAGCTGTATAAGCAATGCAGCCTTCTTTACATAATAAGGCCATAAAGATGCTGCCAAAAGCTCCCCCTAAGAATATCATAACAACAGACAACTCCCTTGCAATAAAATGCAAGAGTTGCAACAAGAAATAGTACATGCATAGCTCAAGACCAACAAGGATTGTGAAGCAAGTACGGCACAGAATTTCAAGTATACCATTACTAACATACTTAGCCTGTAGCAGTAGATAAATTGTGGAGTATGGTTGTAGCCCTCTTTTTCCCCCTTCTATTTTTAGGTAGATTTCTGTTTGATATTTAGTTTTATACCTAAATATACTTTTGCATGCATAATTATTTTTAAGCCAATCTGACAGATTTTTGCTTCAGTGTCTATTTCTATAATCAGAATAAAACTGGACTGAAATTATTAGTTGCTTACATTGAATAAAGTACAATAAACAAAACAATCACTATCTTTCCGAATGTGTAAACTAGCTGTAGCACACAACATGCACACACAGCACTGCATAAATTACATAACAGTCAGAATCTACAATCCAAATGAGCAGTAAAATACTCACTTGCACCTTGGATGTTGATCACAGCCTATAAAGTACCCCGCACCAAATCTACTCACTTTGAAAATTAAAGTGCCTTCCATACAACTGAAACAACATTGTAGCAAAAATAACAAGGAAATGAGGAAGAAAAATTCCACACCCCACATAAAAACAAGCAGCAGACAATGAATGGAATCCGTAAGTCATTTTAGCATGGTAATATAAACAATTGAATTAACAAAATTACAATACAGAGACTAATACAAAAATAGTATTCCAAGGCAAATTCTCATAGTTTTTAAATTCCTTGGTTGTCAAAAATCATTTTATTCAAACAGATCATACATGAACTAGATTATTTCAAGAACAGTTTTGAATGATGGTAAATCAACATCTCTTAAAAACCTGCATTTACATTCTACCATAGCAGTATCTAAGGACTGAACTAACACATCCAATGGTATAACAATATTTGTCATGTGTGGCACCTTGTGTTTCCACCATACTGATGGTCAAAACATCTCACACTGCCAAGCCTAACTACCAAAAACAACTCAAGGAATAAGGCGAGACTAAGGCCAAATGACTAAGTTTTCCTGGTGATATAGACCAAACAGAAAATATGACAAGCAAAGTCTACATTCTTTGAATGATCAAAATATTATAATAAGTCTTATCATTGGGGATGGAAATAAGGCCTTAAATATCACTAAATCCTAACCATACTAGAATTGAAATACAATTGAATAAGAATACTAAATTAAATAAAATCTTATCTTTTATGGTGATAAGATAACCTAATGTCAAATAAACAATAAACTCCTAAAATGATAAATCCTTAGTAATTCTAATTCCTAATAAATTCTCAAATTATAAATCCTAAATTACAAAATAATTAAATATTACATAAAATATAAATTTCAACATCATCTTCTACATCATTTGGTAATCAGCTCTTGTTATTTATATATATCAAAATCCAATCCCCCTTGGTCTCTCAATATATATAATATAAAATATAATGTATACGATGCAGTTCATAAATTAAACACTCCATTCCTAAAATGGTTTCAACAATTATGTTGTCCAGAAAATTTTTTATATAATCCATAAACAATAGAAACTAAATGAAAAAGATTTGTATGCCTCCATAAATTTGATACAACAGAGACAGCGCAAATGTTCACTGGATGAATAATTTGCAAACAGAAAAATACAGTCTAATTTTATAGAGGACTAATCAATTTTAACATTTAGTGATTCTGCCTATAAGTAGCATAAGCTTACCTTGGGCACACCCTGCTCTGATTTGGGAGGGAAGCAAATAAGTAATCCCCAAATTTCTTTTCCATCATCTTCTCAACCTGTAAATATCAAACAATCTTTTGAGTCGATAAACAATGAAAACACTAATGCAATAGCATTATGGTTTCATATTTATATAGTTTAATCAAGCCTTGAAGAAAGCAGCCATACCTGATGAATATGAACATTGGTAGTACGATCACAATATGATTTGAAGCGTGTCCAATAATCTCTAAGGAGGCCTTTCCAATCAGTTAATCCAGCAGAAACATTATCAAGCTGTATAAAGAATGAGAAATAATTAAACAGTACAAAAGATTTATAAAACGACAAGCGCTTATTTCCATGGCCAGTATAAAGGAATCCAATAGAGGGGTGATTTTTCTTCTTCCAGCTTTTTCTATTTTTATTTTTATTTTTAATTTTTTTGGGGTAGGGAGAATGCAATTGCAATGGGTGGCTAAGATACCTCAGTCTCCATATCTGCAGTGAAACTGTAGTCTGTGACCTCTGAAAAATGATGAGACAGAAAAGCCGAAACCTAAGCATCACCAAAAATATTGACATCAATTATTCACCACAAAACTCAGCTCATCTGATGCTTCTTTATAGAGTGATGATAAATGACATCAGCCAAACCTAGTGTGAATAAGGTCATAGAACTTTTTTAAAAAATGATTTACATTCAGTTTCCTTAGTTTTTCAGAAACAAAAAAAGATTTAAAACAGCATTGAGAATAAAATGCCTGATTTTGAGAGATTATAGCCCAATCAGATTAAAGGAGCAGCACTAATTATTTCAAAGTTGTTCAAATCTGTATATAACTGTTCACCCTTGGTTTCTCATGGCACTTCCCATTCTTTAATCAAAATGGGTAAACGAACTGAATTTGTTTGTCTTTCACAGACTGAAAAATTAGGACACTGAATAAATAAAGCCCTTGGGAGAGAAGATAAAGGCATCAACAGAAATGTGCCCCAATCAAACCCTAATGGAATAAACTTTATGCAGCAGTTGAGGCGCAGATGACTTCTGTAGGGAGTTATGTCTTGAAAATGTAATCAACAAGAGAAATAAAACTGAAAAATAATTCAAAGAAAGCCAGAGAACAATGCAACTTCAGACACACCCCATTTATGAGTTATTATCAAAACATAACTTGGCCTATATTTTATAGGAGAAATAAACACCCACGTAATTGCACTTACCAAATGGCCAAAAAATTTGAGATGAGTTGTTGATCTGTTAGGTCCCATAATTCGATTTATAAGGTTCAATAAATTTAATGGTGCAGATTCTTTTAAGTGAGTATTTAATAAGATTTAATTTATGAGAATAGCAAAATTGTATTTTATATCTGCAAATAAACATAGATTTCATATCTAGGAAGTGAAGTGGTGGTCAAAACCCATGAACAGAATGCCAAGCAGGGGAAAAACAGAAGATAGCAAGAGGAAATCTGAAAGCGCTGGTTCTAACTTCTATACTTCAAAAGCAACACCATCTGTGGACTCTTCTATGTGGGCATATAATTTAGACATTTAAAACAATATAACTTGCGTTTTCATCCCTATAAAAAAGAAAGCCCAAAACTGAAGAATCCAGAGCATACCATGCGACCACGAAATTCTGGATACAGAACACGGCTTTTTACTGTCACATAATTTCGGTCCTGAGGCAATACAATTGAGAGCTCAGAATTTTCCAAACTGATATGGAAAAATGAAGGCATGCAAGGCCACAAGTAAGAATCAAAGCCATAACTCTAGTTTAAGACAGAAAGAGCCAAAAGGAAAAAGAGAAATAAAAAGGATGTTTTGCTAGTGGACAATTACCTGTAAAACTTTCAATGTGGTAGCATATGTCGAAGGTCTTCCAATCCCAAGCTCCTCAAGCTTCTTTACCTATAATATGCAATTTCAAAGGAAACACCCCCCCCCCCAAAAAAAAAAAAGAAATAATAATAATAATAATAAGTGCCAAAAAATGAAAGCCCTCCTCCCTCCTAGTTGCAAGCACAAAGTACACGCTCTGTGAACAAGCAGACAGTAAGGGCTTCTAAACGTCAAGAAAGTCAATTATAATTTAACAGCAAAACATAAGAGTAACAAGCAGAAATACATTTTTATTCAAAAAAAATTTTACTAAACAAGGTAACACAAAGGCAGTCAGAGACATTCAATTTTATCAGTTGTGTTCTTCACAGTATACTGTCTTCAAGTTGATTAATAATTGGCAAGCTTTAGAAGATAAAGCTTCCTGGCTCACAGAACTGAGACTAATGCAATAGTCAGAACAATATCCCTCACAAAGTGATGCAGTAAAAGTAATAGAGATGACAAATTGTTAGCAAGATTAGTGTTAAGAATAGGAAGATTGAGAAGGAAAAATACTAGTATGGTTCTAGGGTTTAGAACACATGTAAATCTGAAAATACACATAAGATGGCTGAATACAACGTCCTTAAGGCTATTTATACTAGTTAGTATTATGTTTTCTAAAATATCACTAAAACCCGGCCCATAAAACAACTCAGCACATTGATCACTAAAATGTCACATGCTAGTCATGAAACATCTTAATACAATAAGAGAAACATGCTAAAACTAAAACAGGGAATTAAACAAATAACTTAAAACAGTCATTAGTAATGCTCCTGAATCACAATGGTACACATTGAATTTCCCTACAACCAATGAATTTATCTTACAGCATCAGAGATGCAATAAATTAAAGGACGTCAATAGCATGATAGAAATAAGAATGATCTTTTGGATATGTTGCATATGGTAAGATAACCATGCATTATTTAATTTCAATTTTGGTAAGTTACACATTCGTTCAAATTCACCTTGACACTTACTGGTAATATAGAAACTACAACCCTATATATATATATACAGCAACAGTATTGTTCAAAACTATATTAGGACACATATCCCTTTATGGGGAATTCTAGTCTCTATATATAGAATCATTTGGGCATGTTAGATTTTTTAGAGGGAGAACACATGAGAAGACAGAACTTAGAAACTTACAATTTCATGTCTGACTTCATACAATACCATAACCCTAAGCCTCTATTTATAGAGGAACTAAACTAACACAATGACACAAATGCCCTAACATTACAAACACATAACACACCACTAACTAGTTAATATCTTTTAACACTCCCCTCAAGCTGAAACTTACATAAATACACAATGAAACAAGCTATCAACAAGCAAGTCCCCCAAGCACAAACCTCCACAAACCATAACCATAACGCAACATGCGATCATCCTTGGCAGACAGCTCCCAGAAGACTTCTACCAGGTTCCCCTAAGCCACTCCCTCAACTTTCTCCTAGCTGTTCTCCTTGGTAAGATGTCATCACCTTTTGATCCAAACCCTAAAAGTCTTCCGCCAAAGCCACTCCCTCAACATTCTCTATCTGCTCTATGCACAACCTCCAACACTCTTGGTTGAACTATCAACAAACCAAATTCACACCACGAAGATCCAATGTTGTTCAAAGTGTCCGCTCACACCACTTCACAAAATTTTTGCTAGGTGCTTCACAGCAATGTGAAGCGCTGCTCCCTGTCGCATAAGTGGACAAAAGAGAAGTGGACAGTGCACCGCTTCTCTATGTTTGATTAGGAAATTTAGAAAAGAAAGGAAACAGCAACTTGAGAGACAAAGGGAGAGAGCAAGGCAAGCTTCCCAGCCTTCAATCTCCAAATTGCAGCCATCTGCCATACCCAGCAGCAGTAACAACACCAGAATCATGCCATCCTCACACAGCATGCAAAACCCTCACTAGACTCATGTGTGACTCTCCAGATCACAAAACTTCATCTCAAGGTGTGACTCTCATGGTCAGGTACAAAGAATCAGAAGAGAAGGAGAACTGAACCTTAGAGGCTGACCAGAGAAAGGGAAATGAGGGTTTCAGATGAAAAAGGTCTAAGCTAAAAAGAGTAATGCTACAAGAATCGGCATTAGAACCTCCTTTTGTTGAGCTTGCAAGAAGCATGGCGGTGGCCTGCCATTTAAACGCAGAAGGTATGGCTCTGATACCATGCTAGATTTTTTTGAGAGAGGAAGAGGAAAGTAGATAGAGAGGATATAGAATTCATAAGCATATAATTTCACATCTGACCATACAATACCATAACCCTAAGACTCTTTTATGAAGGAACTAAACTAACACAATGACATAAATGCCCTCACACTACAAACACATAATATGTTCTAACAAGGTAGAACTTCCAATATCAGGCATTTCTTCTACACGTAACAAGATGGTCATTCCAGTTAAAAGCAACCAAATTATGGTCTATGGTAGTCCTCTAATGTTAATGAAAGAAAGATGATGGCATACCAATGATGCTTCAGTGTAACGCGGTGGGGGTTGCGTGTGGTGCCGCTTAAGTTCTGTTTGAACAAGTTGCAATGGATCTCCTGCCTACAAAATTAAAGTCAAATGACAGAAAATGTCGCACATTACAGGAAATTAACAAACATTCATTCAGATATCAAAATTTATCAAGTTAAAACATAGTATGATTTGCAAACAGCCTCATTCAGTCAGTGGAATCCATTCATATCCAGCTGAAACAAAACTTGTACAATGCCAAGTAATCTTTCTCCATCATAACTGTCATTCACAATGGGGAACAAAGTGGGGGTGAGAACTGAGAACAATGAGCCTGGCAGTCTATCTGTATATAAGTCAAAGGCTCTGATGGAAGCTAAAATCCCTTGAGTTAAGTCTGTTGCACTCAAGATATCAGGAGACAACAGAACGGGCAAAAGAGATCTGAAACAAAGCCAGAAGAGGGATGGTCTTCTGGTTAAACAACCCAAAGAATACAAGAAAATTTTTACTGTATCAAAATAAACAAATCTGTTAGAGAGATAAAACATAAAAACCATTCATGGATCTTCACCCAACAACTTAAGCTTTTGGAATAGTTGGTTCCTTAATGCCTTGGTTCAATCCTCACCACCACCCAATAATTCTCACACTTCATAACCAAAACATACTTTCGTGCGAGAAGACATGTAAGAGAGATAAAATATAAAAATTATTCATGGGCTTCCACCCAAATAGCTTAAGCTTTTAGGATAGTTGGTTCCTTAATAAAATCTATGTGTTACACCCTCCAACCCTTTATATAGAATAGAAACCTTAATTCCTAACAAATCCTGGCCCTTTGATTAAGTCTAATCATCATGATCTAGTCTTAGTTTTCTAAGGTATCTTCTAGAAAAAGAAAGTAGAGGTATAAAAATGTAGAATAATGCAGCTGCAGCACTGGAGCTAACAGTTGTGTGAACCATTAGCAGAACATTGTCCTGCATCTTTGATGGCAGAAATTGGCAGTACCCTTTGAAGACTTATAAAAGGCAAGCAAAAGCTATCCAAGTGTTGGCTTGAACATGCCCACAGATGAGGATCCATCTTGGGAGCTTTATTAGAAGTAATTAATTATTTAATTTTAGATTAAGGGTATTTTAGTACTTTTGTAGTATTTTTGTTATGTATTTTCGCAGAATTTTTTTATGTTTCTGCCAGCACCAACCTTTGGGACTGTTTGGGCTTGGTTTTATGTTATTTAGGTACTTCAGTCCTTAGAGGACTTGGGCTTGGGCTTTAATCCTTGTCCATATAGGATCAGGGATGATTTATTTAAACACTTGTTTGTTACTCCCTCCGGTCCACAATAATTGTCTTTTTAGAGTCTTTGTTTTGGTCATTTTTAATTGTCACTTTCTCAAAACCAAAATAATATTTATCTTTATTAAATGCTCAACTAATTGAGTTTTTCTAAGAAGGGTACTTCAGAAAGATAAGCGAATATTTTGTTACTTTTGAGATCATTTAATAGTTTTCTTATTTCTTGCGCTTAAACCTTAAAAGGACAAATATTGTGGAACAGAGGGAGTACTTTTCAAGGACAGTTCAATTTTACGAGAATTATTCAGAATTTGTCTTTACTATGTGATGCAATCAAACCCTAAGTATGGTGCCTTGAGACCTTAGGTGTGACTCCTAGGTTTAGTCTTCTTTTCTTCTAAGTTTCTTACACACTTTCTACTCAATTTCCTTACCTACACTGCAACCAAAACCCTAATCCCGCAGCCCCTGTTCACAGCCACCTAATTGACCCTAAAAATTCATTCTTTTGCTAATAAAATACCCATACCTTCATACACAAACCCTAACGTATCAATATTCCACCCTTCTACCCTTCCACAGCCCCTAAAACCCCAGATTACAGTCCAAGTTCCTTGCTGTCCAACATAATCATGCATGCCCTTGACTAAATCATGGGAAAACACCATTAGAAACCCCAGTGCAGCATCCTATCCAAATAAACTGAAAAGACAGACTGCCACAGATAACTAGCACATCATATTTCGAAGAGCACTTACCTTCAAAGTATTTAAAACCCCAAAAGCTTCACCACGATCTGATCCATCATTTTCTTTATTATGAACCACTTCAGCTTCAATGTCCTAGGGGAAAAAATACTATAAGTTGGGAGAGAAGCAAAACAATAAAGGCACGAGTGAACAATTTTTACCAAATAGAAATATAAAAATGAAACAAGAAACAACAAGCATGGATAAAGTGTCACAACATACTAATAATGATACAGAAGGAATCAAACGAAAACCATATCAAATAAGTAATATGCTTACATCATCTGAAGTCTTAATTGTGATATCCATCTGGTTAGAAGTGAAAACTAAACTTAAACAAACATGTGTGGGTAATAAGGAATTAGTTTGACATATAAATAGCAAAAAATATGAAAAAAAAAAAAAAGAAAACTTCTTGACATTTACTTGTGGCAACTTACTTAAGGTAAAAAAGTAATTTTTGACAGAAAATATTACCTATTTAGCATTAAGTTATCTCACTAAAAACTTGAATTTAAATTCTAATTATAACAAGTATTTTCCCAGCTGAAATTAACCGGACCTCAAACCCAATTATAATAATCACAGCAATACACACGGATACATATAGGACTATGAACAGGTATATCAATGATTACAAACCATGAAAGGGCTTAAAGAAAAAGTATATGCTAAAATCATAAAAATGCTAGAATCATAACCATGCCTTAAAAACTGCCTGATATCCAGGAAATTCAACCATCGAGCTTGAAGATCGTAACACAATAGACCCATCAGCATGTCCAATATCAAGTTGTATCTGAAATTAAAAGGATGTTAGGCAACATAACTAATTAAACATACACACATCAAATTAAAACAGATTCCTACAATTGCAATTTCAATGATCATAGAATATGTCAATGGTTCAAATTAGAACACTGAAACACAAAACCTGAAAACTAATTCTTTCAATCACTGCCTTTAACCCAAGACCATTTATTGACCCAGAGAGAAGATTTGGCAAATCAAGATTCCATATTTGGACTAATTTTTTAGAACATCCAAAGTAGCCACTGGACAAAGCACCCAGGATATAAGTGAAAGTTTAACCACAAGTGGAGAGAAGAGAAAAGAAAAAAAAATACTAAGCTTCTCCATATTTGCTATGCATAGAATGTATATTTAGGCAAAACCAAAGTGGGCCAGTGTGCCCCCCCCCCGGGGCCCCTCCTTCCTTTGAATTTTTCTCTATTCCCTTACATTCTATCTCGCGTTTCTTTCATGTATGCCCCCCTCACTTTGATCCAATCTTTCGTTACCACAACTTCATTCTTTTCCCTCTTTAAGCAAACCTCCTTAAAATCTATCCAAGCTAACCCTCCCCATCATGTAACATGCAAAAGCCTCACCTGAATAAGACTCTAGCCAGAACTGAGTTGTCAATCTAACAAAACACAAATTCAACCAAAGGTCCTGGTTTAAACAAATTAACTCCAAGGTGGTTTTTTTTTTTTTTTGGGGGGGGGGGGGGGGTGCAAAAGACTTAAGATGGTTAAGAAAACCAACTTGGCAGAACATGCAATACCGGGCCAGACCTAACCCAGGATTTTAAACCGCCAATCCAGCAATCTCAATCATTTGGGGTCAATAGATCTACAGAAAGATACTATCACCCAAAACCATAACATGAAAGAACAACATCTTGAGTACTGTGCAGCCATCCATTCAGGCATAAAACTAGCAAAAGCAGCAATTTATGATATTCATTCAAGTTCCATATACTTATGCTACAGGCATGACAGTAATCTAACCTGCTCAGAGATGGCAGGTTCCATCTGACATGCAACTGTTCTTGACCAAATAAGTGTGTATAGCTTCAATGATTCTTCATCTAGGACCCCAACAAGCATTGCTGACAAGCCACCAAGAAGTTCAACCATTAGCTGTCGCATTGATTCACTATTAAACTATAAAATTACAGAGATGCTTCACATAAGCAAAGCATAAACTGTATAAAGTAGCATGCAAACTACATAATTTGTTACATGGTAATTTCCATATATCAGTTGGTCTAATGGCTTCATGGGCCTCCTGTGCGTTTTTCACCTTCTTAAAAAACTTCCGTTCATTCTGTGCAGCGAAATCTTGTCCATACCTGCATACAGTAAGTTCTGGCTTATAAACAAAAAAGAATCAGAACTTGATTAAACCACATGTTTTGGTGACAAACAGTCAGTTGAAGGTTGCTTAGTTGCACAGTCAAAAAGCACCAATTAATGCTTCATATGTTTGTAATCAAATTACACTTTCTTTCCAAGGCCTTTTACTCTCATGGCCACTAGAAGTATGAGATTGTCTATTTTTTACCTTTTCTTTTTTTAGGGGCCTCAAGCATAGGGATGGTTACAAAGGAACATTAAGGTTCTACAAAGGTTCTAATGTATTTTCTTTTAAGAAATCATAGCCTCCCCCTACACCCCGGGCATCCTTTCACTTTCTTTGACAAAATCTATATTTCAAGTATAAACCCAGATCTTATAGCTTGCACTTGAAAATAGTTCGGACACCAAAATACCTTGCAAAGAACAAAGTGATAATTATAAATTTGGAGAATACCATGATATCTATGGAACGATGAGCCACTATTTCTTCATTTTCACACAGTATCTTTTGAGTGGACTCTTTGGTGTTTTCGTGAAAGTTGGATTTTTTTCTGCTAGTTTGGAATTATTTTGCTGACTAATATCAAGGGTTTTGGGAGAAGCCAAGAAGGCAAGGTTCTCTGTATATGTGTTTGCACTGTTTGAAGTTTATGGTTGGCAAAAAATGCCAGAACTATTCAGGATAAATTTTAGTCACTGCCTCTTTTTTGGGGTAAAGCTGTGTGCCTTACCTATCAGTGGTGCTTAGCTATTGCTAAAGGTCTTTTTAGGGGAGTGTCTATTTCAGATACAATGGGAATGGAGAGGTTTGCCCAGTTGATCCTATTTTGTTTTCTTTTTTATCTTAGCTCTGATTCCTTTCAAGAGGATGACTTATTTCTTCCTCTGTAATCCTTCCTTCCTTTCTGACAAAATTTTTTCTTATGTCAAACATATGACGCCCATGTAGTATATCATATGCTAACACCGTTGCAGCCAAAAGATTTGGTGTCTTAGCTGCACATCTGTTGCCTAATATCTTTGATGCCACAAAATTGAAATGAACCAAAATCACAACTATCATGGTTGCAAATGATAATACAAGACATACTGGAAGCAAGGATATGCAGAAGATATGAGGAGAAGCTCATGTCACCTTTCAATAATCAGTGAGCGTATATCAGCAACAGCTTCATCAGAAATCTAAGATAGAAAATCAAGGGATAAGCATTAAATAATTGAGAGAATCAGCATAGACAAAATAATTTGAACTGATGGAAACCACAATACTTTAAGTAAGCCATTCACATGTGCAAACCATATGTCAAAGGCTCAGTCAAAAGTTTGATAGCATGAGGGTGAATCAAATTTAAATAGCCAAGATTCATAATAACATTCTTACTTCAGAGTAACAAGAACTAATCCAATTATTGGTTCCAAAATTCTTATGAAAACCTTCAGAAATTATTGAATTAGAAGTTTCCACGTACTCTAAAATATACATCTTTCTAGGAAGATATAGGTAAAAAAAAATATAGCTGGACAAGGATAAGTTTCAAGTGATTTTTATTGAAAATAGAAGTTCATATATTCCACACCTCAGCCCAGAATGTCAACGAATAACACTCATGAACCATCCCATCTTCACCGGATAAGCAACTTAAAATGCTAAATAGACAAACAAGATTAAAGGGGACAAGACAATAGAAAATGAGAGAAAATTGGCAACATTCTGAGATGGGATAGTTAGCTTTTTAAAACAGCTAATGATATAGCACCCATCTAGAGTAATTAACTGCAATTCACTATATATATGCAAAAAAAGTGACACCTACATGCAGTCCATCAGTTCTGATGTATGTTATCAGACCAACCGCTTTACCATCAGATAGTTCAACTCCCTCATAGAGTTTCTGTGCAAGCTGCATTCACAAGGCAATAGAAATTAATGGTTAAAACAATCCTAAAAAATAAAATTAACAAATAATCAAAATAATGATTTAAAAAAGAAAAATATACTTTGTCACTACAGCAGCAATTGAGATAAGCAGGGAAATAGGAAATTAGTAAATAAATTTTCTTGTACCCTCATTGTGTGGCTCGCCATGAAATGCAATTTGTTTGCAGCATCTTGCTGGAGCGTTGATGTTATATAAGGTGTCGGAGGATTTCTACGAATTTTGTTTCTCTTCAAGTTGATAACCAGAAAATCTGATAACTTCATTTTGTTTTCGATATCCTTTGCCTCTTTACCAGAACTGATGGAAAATTGATTCAACTTTTTTGAATCAAAGTGGGTCAAGTGAGCAGGAAAAGTAAACTCCTTATTTGATCTCAGCTCTTTCCTGTTCAATTGGGCCTCCACAGCCCAATACTCTTGTGGTTTAAATTCATCAATTTCCATCTCTCTGTCACATATAAGGGAAAGTGCAGCAGATTGGACTCTTCCTGCTGATTGGCAACCAGGTAGCTTCCTCCATAGTAATGGTGAAATGTTAAACCCAATTAAATAATCAAGAGCCCTCCGCGCCAGGTAAGCATGAACTAAATTCACATCAATATCTCGTGGAGCTTGCAAAGCACTTTTTACAGATTGCTCAGTTATTTCATGAAAGACAACCCTTGCTACAGAAATTTTCTCATGCAGAGCATCCTGTTGTTGTAACATCTCACTGATGTGCCAAGCAATAGCCTCTCCCTCACGATCAGGATCTGATGCAAGAATAAGATTTTCTGCTCTGGGGAACAAGGTAACATCAATTGAGCAGGAGACAGGCCACTTATGCATCAAAACCATAATAAAATGAGAACAATCTAATACAGGCAACAAGAAGATCTGCATCACTCACATAAATTCATAAAAAAGAGCCACCAAAACTTAGCTCCCACAGCCCGACTGTAATTTTAAAGGTTTGAGAGGTGACATACAATGCATTACAAAGATACATATGTTTACAGACACATTATACCAGTGATACCAACCACCGCTGCTGCAGAACAAGCAAAGAGCATACAAGAGTGATAAGAAAATGTACCTGCTTAGCGCAACTTTGATGCTCTTAAGATGAGTCCAGGCAGCAGATGGAACCTCCCATACCATACTAAAATCTTCATCAGGTCGCACAGATCCAGACCTTGCAGCCAAGTCCCTTACATGACCATAGCTTGGCAAGACTTCATACATATCACCAAGAAAACCCTGAATAACCCTTGCCTTTGTGACAGACTCCACAATAACCACAGACTTTCCAGGAGGAGGATATAGCTGCTTGACTGTACTTTGCCCTGGAGGTTTCACTTTGATCTCACACAATTTCTGTTCCTTTTCTGTTACAGTAGCTGCTTTTAAAGGTTTTTCCTTCTTAGTTGAGTTATTACCTTTTTTCTTTGAATGGTGCCTCTTTGAAGCAGTGTTATCTGGTATTTCTTCAGATTTACTCTCAGCAGAATTCTCCTGAAAAAATAATGCAGTGTTAGTTTCAAAACTACAGCAGTATAAAACATAGATGAGCATTTTGCAAACTATCAATTGCTCACCTTTAAAGTATGCGTGGAGCACTGGCCAATATCACTAGTACTGGATGTATATACTTCACAAGAATTTCTAGAATCTAGTGCTCCAGCAACCTCTTCTGATGAACTGCTAGCATTATGCTTGCTATTTTTCTTGCTTTGTAATTGCTTCTTGTTTCTTTTAGGGACTTTAGAGTCCTGTTTATTATTGTCAGCAGGTGATTTTGATATCAACAATCCCTTATTCTGATTTATTTTGTCACTTTTTATTAAAGTCATCATATCAACATCTTCAGTAGCAGAGATACTAGGAGTTGCGTCTTTATCTTTGCAATCAACAATAATAGTTTTTGCACGATTCTTATGTTTACTGGAACTCTTCAAGGCAAAAGCAAATTTACCACCCTTTCCATCTAGGCTGCCCACACTATCATTTTCATTAGCCAATTTCCGGACATGGGAGAAAAATCTCTTGGGAAAAGTCCCATTACAAGTCAAATTCATTCCAATACCTCTATCCAAATATGGAAAACTTAGATAATTCAGAGATGCCATAGACTTACAGAATCCATGTCTTATAAATGCAGAAATAATGACAGCACACCTCGAACCATCACCGATACTACTGAAAGGACGATAGCTTCGACCAACATTTCTATGGTTGGTTGTTATTGTCCAGGACACCCTTGGCTTTCCAAACTTAACCGGGGAATACCTTGGGAAACTAATACTGTTGCTAATGCTTAACGTTGAACATGGTAAGCAAGTATTTGGGGAATTTTGAGGCACCCTTAATTGCAACTGCCACAACATTGTCCATCCAACAATATATCAATGCCAAAATTCAATATGCATTGCAAAAACGAAAATACATTTGCATGGTCACATATTTTTGAATAAAAGAATAAATAATATCAGACAAGCAAAGTGCACAACTATGCAAGAGGGAAGAATAAGGTATCCTCTTAAAAGAAAACCAAAAAACACAAAAGCTGGGAAAACCAAGAAAAAAACACGCATAATAAGCAGATAGAGAATACATTACACCATAAATCAGAAGCTACCCAGAAATTTCAAGAAACCATAATACTAAATATTTACTGAGTTTGCACCAACACTGTGCATGGAGGAGAAAATATACCAAATGTCTCAGTTGATACATTTCAGACTAACGGGAGAGTCCACTCCTCTGATCTACTACCAGAATTTAAGTTGATCTTCTGTATTTTTACCATCATCTTTCATCACATAATAGAGGGGTTCTTTATGCACGTGTAATGAAAGTTAAGTGCCTACAAATACATGGTGGAACATATATACTCAGAAAAAAATAATAATAATCACCTAAGGTTAAAGGTTAAAAAGAAGATGGCAAGTACCGAATCTCTTTGCTGTACATGAGGGGAGCCTTCAACGAGCCAAATAATAAATAGATGAATAAATAAATAAAGGGAAGCATTCAAAGCTTGAATTTCTTTTCTCATGGTATCAGTTATCAACTCTCTTGGGTAAAACTGTTAAATGCCAATGTAACAACGTTGTTGAATTGATTTATAATTTAAGGTTATCTTTCCTTTATCTGTATAAGATTATAAGTACGAGGTACAAGAAGAAGAGAACAAAATCGGAGAGATATAGAATGACAAGAAACAGACAATGAGAAAAAGTAGAAGACGGAAAATTCACCATGAAGTTGCGGAAAGGTAAAACTGCTGCGGAAGTAGGAGCAGAGAGAGTGAAGGATAGAGCAGAAGCCGTCGTGTTAGATAATAAGCTCCTGTCCAATTGAATCACTGTCTTAACACCTTCATTTTGAAGATTGTGGTGTTCTGTGGTTGCAAACTAAGAAGGGTTTTGGGTGTGGCGGTGAAAGGGTTTAAGAGGGCGCCGCTGGCTGCTATTATCTCAATAGCTGGGCCACCAAATTGGGCTGATCAATTGATGGCTCAACTGGAAAAACACGATTGGCCCAAAAATATCCAGTAGAAAATTATTGGGCCTCCGTCACTGCAGCCAACAAAAACTGGAAAACAAAAAGCAGATTAATGCTAATAATATAGACTTTTTTTTATCTAGCAAATAATATAACCTTAATATAAGTAATTTTTTTATTTTCATGATAAATTTATTTAATATTTATTTAAAATAATTTAAGTTATTAAAATCATTAAACTATATGATCATAAAATTAACTATTCTCTTTAAATTTTTGTATATATTTAGTATTTCTACCACACTTGAAACAGCTTCTAAGTAATATACGAAGGATTCAACTATATAACAATAAAAAAAAAAGGTTTCAATTAACAGTGTCAAAGTGGGTAGCGTCTGATAGGCTAATTCGTTTTATCTAATTTAATTTGCAAATAAGAATAAAACAGAGTGAAATAGACTAATAAATTTATGTGTAAAACTATTATAACTTGCTAATTCATATATTTAACTTTAAAGTATGAGTTAAGTTAATATTTTTTAATTTATTAAAATTAATGACCAACATACCTTATCACAATAAACCAACCCAACTTTGTTTTTTTATGCTTACGAACTAATCCAAATTGATACCTCTAGTTTCAACTATACTCATTAATTTCCTAAATTTATTTTATTATATTAGATTAGGCTATATTATAGAACACCTAGATACCAAAAGCCTTATAGTTTCATGACATTTATATTTGCCTTTCATTCTTAGGAGATAGGTTCAATTTTCTCTGGTGTGCCCGTTCCCTTCCTTATCTCTATCCCCTCCTATAACAGAATTTTAATCCACTTATGCTATTTAAAAAAAAAAAACACCTAGATAAATTATTTTAAGAAATTATTTAGTAATCATAAGATGTATTAGAAAATTATTTTTAACTCTTTAAAATTTTTATAGTTTATCACTTATCTTAAATCTAAAGTTTCTTAAATCTTAGATATTAAATTATAAAATTCCTTAAACTTAATATTGTAATATAATACGTGACTTGCTGAGTCTATAACCTTCTAAGACATTTTGTGGATATAAACTTACGAAAAATTTTAACCCTACGATATTATATCCACAAATAAGTTACAATTATAAATAAATGAGTTAATGAAACTCACATATTTCTTTAAAATTGTAACCAAATTATATGTCCAAATACATATGAATAGCAAAATTCCAAACTTGCCTATAAGCAGCCTCCTCAGTGAAATCAATTTCGCGCTATCCGATGTTTTCGTTTTTTTTTTTAAAAATTTATTTTTTTTCCAATTTCTCCACAGTCGAACATTTTAACTGTTTGCACGAGAGTCGCCATCGTTCTCCGATTTTGGGAGCAAAGCAGGAGCGGCAAATCCCAACATCACGAGGGCAATGGCTACAACGATTCCCAAGCCCCTTTATCTTTATCTTTTTAATATTTTTTTAATGTTTTTATCTCTCAAGTTTCAACGTCTGCTTGCCCTACCTTTCCCACTCTACTCTTCAAACTTCACACTCTTTTCCACTGTTTCGCCCTTCTTTTACGCCCCAATTCACAGTTTCATACACACCCTTCTTACTTGATCTTTTCGCAAGACTAATCTTGCCGTAATTTCTTCCATTATTATCTTCGATGTAAGCTCTCACCTTGACCAGGTAACGTCTTTACAAGTATCATTTTTTGTATTACATTATTTGTTCATAAGGGTTTTAGATTTGATGTCTGACTTGGGTTTTATTTTATTTGCAGCGTTCTTGGCGTTTAATAAATTAATCTTCGCACGGTCTTTTTTTTTGTTTTTGCTTTATTAATTGCCGTACATTTTGCATCTTATTGATTTTGGTTGTTGTTTAGAGCCCTTAATGGATGCATTGAGGTGGGTTTCCTTTGATTCTCAGGGTTTCCATTGCAATAAATTGCAATTGACTTTGGGTACTGTCAGTGGGTGATCATTGGATCTCGTGTCATCATTAGCTATGGAGAACCGTAGTGATGCAGAAACGAATCCCTTTTTGAGGTTTTCGATATGATCCTTCTTCTTGTTCACTTCACTTGCTTTCAGCCTTTCACTGCATTGTAAATGTTGCAATATTCAAATCTCACTCTCTAGCCGGTTTTTTCAACAGTTTTGATGAATATGTCTGAAAAAGTCAAGCTATTCTTTAATGCTTATTTCTGTGCGAGTATATTATTTTTGTTTTGATTGTCAAATGTTCTACCTTTCTTTATACTACAACAAGATTATATTGAATTGTAATGCAGAGCAATTTTCGTTGTTATCTTTAATCCATGAACATTGAGAGTTTGTTTATTCTTTTTCTTTCTACTTCTTTTTTTCTTTCAAGTCTGTGTTGATAATCCTGCCATAAGAAAAAGAGAAAGGGTAGAGAAATTTAGAGGAAAAGCATTATTCTTTGGTGTTCTTGGGAACTTTGATTCACCTTAAAGGGTATATAGAAAACCACTGTATGTTCCATTTAAAATGTTATGAGTCTTGCAGCCCCTTATAACCATTCTTTTTGTTTTCTCCACAGTTTGTTCGCAGCTGTGTCATATGGCATTGCCTCAATGACCATGGTTTTTATCAATAAGGCTGTTCTTATGCAGTATGCACACTCTATGACCCTTCTCACTTTGCAGGTGTGGAACACAGAATTAAGACTTTAGACTCTTATAGTTCTACGAACTACTAAAAAACTTATCATTTATGAATGTTGGATATTACTGATGGTATGAGTTATCTGTCCTTATTAGCAATTGGCCACCACCTTGCTTATACACTATGGCCGAAGAATGGGATACACAAAAGCAAGAGGAGTAGATATGACAACAGCCAAGCAACTACTCCCAGTTTCAATTTTCTATAATGCAAATGTTGCCTTTGCTCTGGCAAGTTTGAAAGGAGTTAATATTCCAATGTATATTGCAATAAAGAGGCTTACACCACTAGCAGTATTGATTGCTGGATGTTTCTCGGGAAAAGGGAGACCCACAACACAGGTTTCCATTGTTCTTTCTTTTTAGTTCAATGAAAAGCCATCACATATATGTTTCGTTTTACCAGTCTTTTAAGTGTTATATTGTATGAATATTAATATTTTATTCTCATTAAAATGCTAATGGTTTTTATCTGGTAAAAAATACAGAAAGATGTGGACTTTTGAGTCTTTGACTAATCTGTGTTATAATAGTGTACATCAAGTGAAATCTGATTCATTTTATGTATATTTAAAAAAAAAAATATTTTGTATGCTACTTCATAGTTTGTACAACTTAGGGGAAAAGCAAAATTCAGCTGATGGAGGTTGTGTTTCATATGCTATGGCATACTAAAATAATTATGCAAGGGAGTTGTTCTTTTAACTTTGTATGTATAAGCTGAAATTATATGATCAGCAGAACTAGTTTTGCCTCCTCATAGTGTTTTGGCTTAGATTTATATACTGTTGGGACCTTTAAATCTAATCTGAGTGTTACGTAAAATTACAAAGATTAAGTATAATTGTTAATGTTGCTTATAATGCTGTTGAAGAAACTTGTTGAAGTCAGCATTCCTGATTGTTGTTCACCAAAAAAGTATGCCTTGTTCAGAAAAAAAGACTCAGGTTTAAATGGTAATAAACTATTATTCTAATTGTTATAACTTATAAGACTGTTTTAAGATGATCTCTTTGAAAAGAATTGTTTTTTTTCTACACCATTAATTGTTTTGAGCTATTAAGCTAAAAGTTTAGAGTTACTATAATTCTTATATTGTAATTGTTCAGCTACTTTAGTGTTAATAGCAAATTACTTGGTTCTGAGATTATGTTATGATAGTTTATGTATGAGATACAATGGAAAATATTAATTAATTTGGGTGGACAGAGATCAAATACAGTTCATTAGGAAGCATAGGGTTTCACAGTTTTCTTCTGGAATGATCTTCTTGTGGCTTCTCAAAGTCAAATCCCAGACGCGCTTGAAAATTGGAGAATATACCTTGTACAACAGTATACCTACATTGATGCGAAGACCATAATTAACTAAAACATGCATGGCTTTAATGCCAAAGTTTTTATGGGTTTAATGACAAAAAAATTGTATAAATTGTCAAGAACCAACTCTCCTAAAAGTTTAAACTATTAGATGTAAAATGAATAATAATATTATATTTCTAATATGCCCTCTCACGCAAAAAGCCCTTTGGACTTGAAATGTAGACAAAACACAAGCACACAAACTTTGTGTTGAAATTTAATTCAATTTTTGAAGAATGGGGATGGCAAGGTTGAACTCTTGAGCTCTTGATCATAAAAGCTTTGATACCATGTTAAGAACTAACTTTTCTTAAAACCTAAGCTGTTAGGTGTAGACCCAATAATGTTTTCATATATCTAACGTATATAAACACGATATGTGTGAAGAAAATGTTAATAACATTTGAATACAAACAGTTAAGGGTTTTACCTCGATCTATTCAGGTGCTATAGGTTACTTGTTACATAAGGAACTCTCATCTAAGATGAAATCTCTCTTTGATATCTCATACTGTCATTCTCTTAAAAGTCGGTCAATTGGCCTTGAGGACCAACAATTAAGATTGCAAGTCTGCATTCTTTTCTTCTTTTGAGATGAGAAATTGGTGTTTGATGTATAAGTTTGCAGTCACCTGCATTGTTTTCTTACATGTGAAACAGCTGTTACAGAATCTTGAAGCAAAACACAACCGTGATAAATATTTGTGCAGAAGTTTTCAACTTTTCATTTGGCTAACAATTTTGAAGTTTTTTACTCTCAATAAAACTTGATGTGCCATCCTGTCAAATTTCAGGTGACTCTTTCAGTAATATTGACTGCTACTGGTGTTCTCATAGCTGCCCTTGGAGATTTTTCCTTTGACCTTGTTGGATACAGCATGGCCTTCATTTCTGTTTTCTTTCAGGTTGAACTCTTATATTTGATTGCTCGTGATGGAGACTGATTATGCATTCTTTTGCTTATAGGGTTTATTACTTGCTTACTTATTTATGCAGACCATGTATCTTGTGCTGGTGGAAAAATCTGGTGCAGAGGATGGGCTTTCATCAGTGGAAATTATGTTCTATAACAGCTTTTTATCTCTTCCTTTCTTGATGTTCCTCATCATAGCTACCGGAGAATTTCCAAATTCTTTATCTGTATTATTTGCTAAGGTTAGGAATCTTAACCTCTTTTTTTTGCATCACAATTCATTCTTAATTAGCTTTCAAGGATTGAAGTTTTCAAACATTTGGATTATAATAGATGTCTTTCAGTCTAGATAATCCAATAAATACAATAATTTCAAAAGAAACCCCTAAACGCTGCAGTCATTGTTTGCATCTTTAGTTGAGCTTTAAGCTAGTTAGTATGAGCTATCAGAAATAATCATCATCTTTCTTTGTTCTTTCATTCTTTGTGTTTAATTTTCTGAATTGATGGAGAGTTGAGAATTATGTCTGCACCAGTATGTGTTTGTATATCTAATGTGGTCCACTGAGAAGCTTCGTACTTGTTCTTTGCTTATTTTTCCATTCTATCATATTACTCACCAACTAACTCGTTCATTGCTTGCAAAAATGTCCTTCTATTCCCTCGCACCTTTGATATAATCTAGTACATTACTGTTGGGTTTGTATGAACTAAAGATTGGGAGGGAGGCGCCTTAGACAGAACAGAAAGCAGGGGAACCAAGTGTGGAGAGAGTTTGAGTTAGTAGAAATTAGGAATGAGATGATAACCAAGTTGAAAAAAATAGGGAGCTGATGCAGAGTGCACTTGATTTAAGGGAAAATATTGGCGCAATAAAGACATCTGTTGGAAGCACCTTTGAGTTTAGCAGTTTTTAATAAGGGCTGGTAAATATGTACCCTTCTATGATATGCCAGGTGCATCATATATTATAAATAAATTATTATGTGTCAATTCAGCTTCTTTTATTCTTCTAAATTGAAGTCCTGGCAAAGTCCATTCTCCTGTAGTCATTTTGTGACTGATATTGCAGAAACCAAATTGTGGTCATTGAATTAAAAAAGCCTGTCTGCAACATGGGTTGGAAAAGCTAAGCAGATGCATATTAATGATATGGCATAAGCAGGGTCTTATACTTATTTTAGAAATATTGATTCATAAGCCAATATCGATGGTAAAATTTGTTTTTCTTTGCAGGGTTATTCTTTATCATTTTTGTTGATCCTTATTTTTTCGTTGGTGATGGGTATCGTTCTCAACTATACCATGTTCTTGTGTACTATTGTTAATTCAGCTCTAACAACAACTATTGTTGGTGTCCTCAAAGGGGTTGGATCCACGGTAAACTTACTAAATGCCCTTTCTGTTATTTTATACATAGTGTTAGATCGAAACATTAAATTTTATTTTCTGTTGTTTTTTCAGACCCTAGGTTTTGTCTTACTGGGTGGTGTTGAAGTCCATGCTTTGAATGTGACTGGATTGGCTATCAATACAGCTGGTGGTGTGTGGTATTCATATGCTAAATATCAGCAGAAAAAAAGCAAGGCGACGAAGCTTATAACAGATGTGGAGGCTCATCGTAAATAGATGTGGCATTGATGGGTTGAGTGATTACTAATTGTTACGTTGTGGTTTCTACGCTTAGTTTTTGTTTGATGTAAAAACTGGTAGTCTAGTTTTTTTGTCCCTAATAACTTTACAGTAATCATAGTTTAGTGTAGTCAAAACATAATCCTTCAGATACCAGTACTGATATGACGTTCAGAATTTGATAAAATCAATAATACTTTTTATTTGCAAATATACGTCAGATGGTGAAATGTAGTGCTGGTCTTTCATCTCTATCGCATGCAGTATTCTTTAGACACGAAGGCGTGTTAAGATGGTTGCTGATAAACTGTGTTATCCACAGGAGTGGTTATTTCTGGTTTTTTACTTTAAAGTTCCACTATTTTCATACATTTATTCTAAAAAAATTTTACTTTCAGACTTTTATACTTATTAAGTTTTATAAATAAAATTAAGAAATCTAACTAATTTAAAAATTTATATCATTTGGTATGAGAATTGTGTGGATATGGGATGTGAAATGTGGGAATATCGTTTCTGAATTCTGATTATATTAGCACAGTAGTGGTTACAATTGTACGAACTGGCATCCATCTCAAATATCACTTGCATCTACCATCTATGCTATTGAAAGTGAGACTGATATTGAGTAAATGGGAGACGGGCGTGTGTCTGAACATGAACATTACATCATGCAGTTGCACACCAATAAAACGTGCAATATAAGTGCAAAACAATGAAGACTTTCCTGTCTATACTGTTAAGTGTCAGAACTCCATTGATAACTTGGCCAGGGTCATCTGCCCACATTCCACGAAATATGTCAAGTAGTTAAGAATAAAGGAGAATGGAGAGTGGTTGGAGCATGACACGATGGCCATGAGTGGAGAAGGGCCAGAAGGCCCTAGTGCCGAGCACTGTGAGCACAGAGCAGCGACCGGTTAGTACATTACGTGTAAATGAATTATTGTTTTGCCATGACAATGATGCCTGGCCCTCGTGTTTTATCTATAGTTTTCTTGAAAACGAAAGCTGGCAATGTCTCCAATATTTTGCATTTCCATTTCTGAGAAATGGAACTCTTCAAGTTAGATCTTGCAGGGCGGAAAGAAGAAGAAAAAGAAAATTTTGATGTAGGAGCAACGTAATCCTTATAAATGATTTATGAGTAGTTAGATGTATAAATTTTACAGTTTAATTTTTAAATTTTTATAAATTTAATAATTAAATTTTTTTTAATATAAATTTTATTTATGAAACTAACATACAACAATAAAAATGAAAGAAAATAACTGCAGAATTGAGAATTTGCTGAAATTTCCTTCCATCGTTAGGTGCTTGTATGTGCCACATTGAATTTTGAGAGCAACTCAGTCTCCCTCTCAACCCCACTGTTATTTTCTTAGCATAAAAAGTCCAATTCATTTTAACCAAAAAAAAAGCCTTTAAATTAATGAATATCTCTTTTAACGAAGAAAAGAACAATTATTGACGTTCCTATCAACCATTTCTTTTTGATGTAAGGTTCCTATCAATACTTGTGAAACCAGCATGTTCACTTGGACAACTGGTCTAGCACATGACATAGAATGGTCCACAGGCCACTTTGGTTTTTGTTCAGAATCGCAGGGCTTTTGCGTGTGTGGTTCTCTTGACAGATTCCAAGCCTGCGGGTGTTGAGCAGAAACATATCCCCTTTTTTACTTTGGTATCATAGAATATTTTCCTTTTACCTTTTAGTGAAGGAGAAGAATTCTTAAATCAGAGCTAATGACTGTTGGCTCATTTAGTAAGAAAATGGATCATTTTTTATATAATTTTATGTTCAATTTTTTTTGTTTATGTAAAAATTTCTGTAAATGCTTTTTAAATTCAAGGGCATACTTTGACTTTAATGGCAAATCAAACACGAACTCACTTAAACTTTAAAAAAAATAAAAAAAAAGAATTCTACAAAGAGAATTCATCCTTGAGAATTCAGGTTTCCCCTTTGCGTTAAAATAAGAATCGTGTCTTAGAACATATTCCGATTCTTTTAAATATCACTTATTGCTTAGAAAATATATAATCCATGGTTGCTTTGCTCAAGGGATCGTTATTTATTATATAATTATCAGAATAAAAAGCCTCTATTTGGTAAACTTTTAGTTACGAAATTACAAGTTACCACTAAAGTTTGAAATATCAAAATTTTACAGCGCTAAACTGTTTATATGTTTTATCTAAGCAGCATTTAATTTTACTCACTTAAAAAAATTTACTTTGCTTGTAACAAAAAAATGATCATTACGTATTCCTAAATGCAAAGTGCACTGGCAAATGATTCTCCAATACTTTTTTCTTTCCTTCAGCACCATCCAATACAGTATAATGCTGGGGCACGTGTGCTTCCAGCCTCAAATATACGATAATGATATATATATATATATATATATATATATATTTCTTTTTTTTCACCTCATAATTATATATATATTTTCTTTTTTCTTTCACCTCATAATTTTCTCTCTCCCAACATATCAAAAGCGTAACTTCTAACATGAATAACACACATTTCCCCAAATTTAAGTAACCAAAAAGTTCTACTATTGTAATTTCTTGCACATGATAACAAATATATATAGCAATAATAGAAACTCTAGTCTCTTCACAAAATATTCATAAAAAGTAATTAATCATTATGCTATCTTAGCAGGACTCTAGCAATAACAATCTTACTGTGATTGTTTATATATTTGGCTCACATATTTTCTGTAATTGAAGTCATGTCTATGATAAAAAGGTGTTCTTTCACTAAATAAAATTTATTAAACATTTACAAAATTAGTATGGAGGATTTGAGTTTAATAATTTAATTTATAAAATTTAATAATTTAAATTATATTAAATTAAAAATTAATCAAATTTTATTAATAAAAGTAACAGATCTCCTCATCAATATTTGGATTATTGTGCTTCTAATATAAATAGCTTGTATCCAAAATGGCCAAGAAGACGTACGTTTCATTGGCTGATTTTGGGCCAAGTAGATTTATACTTTGATAGAGTTGCAGATACGGATAAAATGGCCTAACTATCCAGCTCACAAAACTCCTTCTTTTTTTCTTTTTCATTTTTGTTTTCCCTAAGTTGAAATCAAACACAGGGAGAGGGATTCTCCAGATTTTTTAGGTAAATGGTCAATTGTTAGAGCAATCTATAATCACATGCAGGGAAGGCAGATCTGCAAATAATTGAGAAGACTCCCATAAGAAGGCACACATCTCCTGAACTAAAAAAGAAGAAAGAACAACAACAACAACAACAAACCAAGCCTTTTCCCACTAGGTGGGGTCGGCTACATGGATCAAACGACGCCATAAACTTCTATCCAAAACCAAATTTTTGGATATACCATTTAACCAAAGATCTCTTTTAATCACCTCTCCAAGTGTCCTTTTTGGTCTTCCTCTACATCTCCTCACAGGACTAAACACCATTTGATCAACCTTTCTCACTGGTGCTAGTGAGTTTACATAGTAATATTATAAGTTGGCCTCCATTAAGATATAGTTTAGCTAAGAAAAATAAAAAGAGTGGGACTAATAAGATGAGTTAATTTCAATGATAGAAATTTAAGTATTTTAAATAAATTATTTTAAATTTAATTTAAATTTTGTATATAAAAAAATTTACTTAAAAAAAATGTATCTACTTTAATATTTTTAATATTTGAAAGAAATTAGTCTTCACTTTTGGAGTGAAATGTACCCTAAAAAGACTAAAAAAATAAAAAGTGTAGTTAAAATTGTATATATTATGAAATATATCAATCCACCAAAAATATATGATTAAGCGTAGTTAATTTAATTTTATTAGTTTAGCTTTGTGAATTACTAGCAGTTGGAAAGTATAAATTAATTATATATTAAAAACAATTATTTTAACGTATTAATTGTAGAAGCATTGAGAGTAATTAATACAATTAGTTGAAAATATAAAAGAGTGATTATGCTATTCTTGTAATTTTATTTTTATTTAAATTTATAATATAAAATTTAAATTATTAAATTTATTAATTTAATAAATTAAATTATAAAATTTAATAGATCTAATCAACATCTACTATAAGAATTATTAAGGGAAAAATAAGAGGTATAACAAGTCATTACTTTACAAAGTCAACTAATTCTTTTGCATCAAATAACATCGTTAATCACCCCACATATGGTAGCATAAGTATCCAGTACAATAAATACTTTAGTTATTTGCTTAGCTGATGTTGGTGGCATTTTATCGCATGGTTGTTGGATTAGCATTAGTTATGTTCTTCTGGTGGCGACATGTAAATGTCGGCATTTCACCACATCCACGTCCACATGCAAATCTTGTTGAATTAAATGTTTGAGTTTAAATTTTATTTTGTATGAGTGTTTTTTTTTTAACTAAAATATTTAATGATTGATAACTGTTTATACCTTATATAAATATTATGTAAATGTGTAACATTTCACTAGTATTATTTTTTTCCTTGTGGTTATTAAATATTTAATTTACATTGGCAATTATTTGCCTAGAGATGGGGATAGCTCGTTTATGTTGTCATCAGCATCTTCAACTCCATCTATGAAGTGGGTCTTTACCTACATTTTTTTAAAAAGAAAAGAATTGTTCCCTTCTATTTGTATTCAACCCTGTCTCTGCTGTTGCTTTCAGGTATAGTTTTTAGTTAACACTTGTTAATTTGATCAATCTGGCAGATTCTATGAGCATGTTGTAATTTCTCTTGGGAATCAAATGGGAAGAAAGGCTAATGTGCATCATTGGAGGAAACCCACTTGGAGTTAGAAGGGTCTCACTCTTACAGCTGCAGATACCTTCCCTCATAATGTGGCTTTCCCATGTTAGGTGCCTTCTTCAAGAGTTTTTGCACAGTACAAAAGGGCCTCACTCAATTCACGTTCTTGGCCTTTATGTAATACATTTTTGTTAAATGCTGAGCCCTCAACTGGGTTCTTCAGGTTTCAGTAGGAGTAAGTAGGAACTTTAAAGTTGTTCTTCAAAAGGATTTTGTCTCATTTTTATGGCTTCCCAGATCTGAGTCATTACAATGTATACTATAAAAGATTTGTGAAGTTCGTGTCTTGAGTCCTTGCTTTGTGTACATTGCTTCTGTTCTTTTGTGGGTGTGAATCTATCTCTAACGCAACTGAGAAAATGGCTCCAAGATTGGATTTTTCCAATTGGTGGACCAAAGAAACTCAGAAAGGAACACCGGTGGTAGTGAAAATGGAGAACCCCACTTTCTCTGTCGTAGAGATTAATGGTGCAGATGCTGCATTCCGACCAGTGGAGAAAGGCCGAGGTAAGAATGCTAAGCAAGTTACTTGGGTTCTACTTCTCAAGGCTCATCATGCTGTTAGTTGTGTCACTTGGCTCGCTACTGTTCTGTGGGCATTGCTCGGAGCAATTAAGAAGAGGTTGATTCTTAGGCAAGGAGTGGCTATGGAAAGTGAGAAATTGGATAAAGGAAAATTACTCTTTAGAGTGATTAGAGTGTTCTTAGTGACTTCCTTGGCAATTCTGGCATTTGAGGTTGTTGCTTACCTACAAGGTTGGCATTTTGGGAATTCCAGTTTGCATATTCCCGGGACCTCGGACTTGGATGGCTTACTCCACATGGTTTATGTTGCTTGGTTAAGGTTTCGTGCTGACTACATTGCTCCCCCAATACAGGCACTTTCAAAGTTTTGTGTTGTTTTGTTTCTTATCCAATCTGTGGATCGTGTGCTGCTTTCCTTGGGTTGCTTCTGGATAAAATACAAGAAAATTAAGCCAAAGATTGACGGGGATCCCTTCAAAATTGATGATATTGAAGGATCTTCGTACAACTATCCCATGGTTCTTGTTCAAATTCCAATGTGTAACGAGAGGGAGGTTAGACTCTGAACTTTCTGTCCACCAAAAAAAAACTAATGTTTCTTACTTCCATTTTATTTCTTCTTCATGGCATATTTGATTACAAGCTGTGGCTGAAGTATTTAAGCTAGCTGAAAGTTTCAATTTTGTAAATTTTAGATTGTGATCTAATTAGTCGGGAATAGATTTGACAAATGTCACAAGAAGCTAGAACTTAGAAGGCGATTGGATCTATGCTTTAAAAATTGGAAGAACACAGGCCGGAAATCAAAGGAAAAAAATGTGAAAAGAGCAGAAGAGTACATTTTTACAGACAGCGACATTTGTATACATGCATGCGGCCATGTATTGCCATCTAGATTGCATTTGACAATTTAAGTTCATAACTCACTTAGAAATCATTTGCAACCTTCAAGAATTAGAAGCATAACTTCTTTCCTGAAGTGCTTTATAATGAGGTAGAACAATGAATTTCTTAGAGTTGTTTCCTGTCATAATCGGCAGTCAAAACTTTCTCAATAAATAGAGAAGATAAATTTTAATCTGAACTAAGGAAGTAGGTGTTTCCCCCAATTGGTATGCAGTATTGGGGAGCTTGTAACTCTCACTAGAAGTCAAAGGCAACATGCTGAGTTCAATGTATAATATATTATTTATATTTTTTGTTTTGTTTGCTCTGGCTTTATGCAGGTGTATGAGCAGTCTATTTCTGCAGTCTGCCAAATTGATTGGCCAAGGGATCGCATACTGATTCAAGTTCTCGATGATTCTGATGATGAGAGCATACAGTGGTTAATCAAGTCTGAGGTCACTAAGTGGAGTCAGAAGGGAATCAACATAATCTATAGGCATCGCTTACTCAGGACTGGTTATAAAGCTGGCAATCTCAAGTCTGCAATGAGCTGTGACTATGTGAAAGATTATGAATTTGTTGCTATTTTTGATGCAGACTTCCAACCAAATCCTGATTTTCTTAAGCGAACTGTGCCTTATTTCAAGGTTTACAAGAATACATCAAACATATTCAATAAGGATTCTTGTTAAAATTGTGTTTAGCTTATGTAATAATCTCTGTGAACGCAGGACAATCCTGAACTAGGCCTGGTACAAGCTAGATGGGCTTTTGTGAACAAGGATGAGAACTTGTTGACTCGTCTCCAAAACATTAATTTATGCTTCCATTTTGAGGTAGAACAGCAGGTCAATGGGGTATTTCTTAATTTTTTTGGTTTCAATGGAACTGCTGGTGTTTGGAGAATTAAAGCCCTAGAAGGGTCTGGAGGCTGGCTTGAGAGGACAACTGTAGAAGATATGGACATTGCTGTCCGAGCTCATCTTAATGGCTGGAAATTCATCTTCCTAAATGATGTAAAGGTGATTATTAACGACATTTGTTAAACCATATTCACTATTTTTTGCAGTGTGTATTGTATGTCCTGCACGATTCTCATATCCTACCTTAATTAAGTAGAAAGAGTGCACAGTCTTGGACTTAAATATTAACGTCAGATCCCTGAAGTACTCTGTTCAATTCTACAATTCTCTTTATTTTCAGGTACTTTGTGAAGTTCCTGAGTCCTATGAAGCTTACAAGAAGCAGCAACACCGGTGGCATTCTGGTCCTATGCAACTTTTTAGATTGTGTCTTCCAGCAATTGTAAGATCTAAGGTATATCTGATTCTCAGCTTCAAATAATAAAAAATATAAGTGAACAAGACTAACAAATTCTGAAAACTTGCAAGTATTGCATGTAATATGCATTGCCTAAAAAGAGTTGAATCTTCTATAATTGCAGATATCAGCATGGAAGAAAGCAAATTTGATACTACTATTCTTTCTGTTGAGGAAACTTATTCTTCCCTTTTACTCCTTCACCCTATTTTGCATAATTCTTCCTTTAACCATGTTTGTCCCAGAGGCAGAGCTTCCTTTATGGGTGATCTGCTATGTACCTGTACTTATGTCATTCCTCAACATTCTTCCTGCCCCAAAGTCTTTCCCTTTCATCGTTCCCTACCTTCTTTTTGAAAATACCATGTCTGTCACCAAATTCAATGCAATGGTGTCAGGACTCTTCCAACTGGGTAGCTCTTATGAATGGGTTGTCACAAAGAAGGCCGGCAGGTTATCAGAGTCTGATTTACTGGCTGCTGAAGAACGGGAATCTACGTCAATACAACAACCAAATATCTATCTAGTAGCTTCTGACAGTGAACTTTCTGATTCAAACGAATTGAAGGAACAAAAAGAAGTAGCTGCTGCACCTGTAAAGAAAGCTAATAACATATATAAGAAAGAGCTGGCTTTGGCATTCCTCCTTCTCACCGCCTCTGTCAGGAGTTTGTTATCTGCACAAGGAGTTCACTTCTACTTTCTGCTTTTCCAAGGGGTGACCTTTCTCCTTGTTGGTCTTGATTTAATTGGGGAGCAGACGAGTTAGTTTTGATTTAAAAAAAAAAAAATAGGAGAATAAATGGAAAACTCCTTCTCCTGACATATCGCCAAGTTGAATTGTTAGCTGCAAAATGATCCATGCAGTGAAGGAAAGTTCATTCCTTTTTCTTCTGAAATTTGCAGTGAAGAGCTACTGTCAAATTTAAAAAAGAACTCAGCAAGCAAACGCATAAATGATTTCAAAAACCGAAATGGGTGTATGCGTTATTCATCACTATAGATTCACAAAATGCATACCAGTATTCCATGTAGGGCATTGACTACGATACTCTCCTATAGATTCTGAACTCATTATGTCTGTTATAGGTATAATAAAAAAATTTTGTTCTCTTCGATGTGTTTTAGTTAGCATCTATTCTTGGGATTTCAGTTTGGAAAATTCAGATTCATGTTTTCCTTTTACAATTCTAGAGGTCTGGATGGAGTGTAATCCCATCTTGCATGATACTTCCTGAAGCATAGGTGCCATCTTTATGGTTCATAGCGCATGTAAGTCATACTTCTGTATATTGATTCAGTTGATCTAATGTAAACGACAATTTTCACTCCCCAACCCTTTTTCCTTTACCCATCGGTTCTTTTGTTACTCCTGCAATTCCCTTATGTTGTATGGATTCTGTACACGAAGTAGTGTCGGCAGGCAAAAAGCATAGAGGCTAACTCAGATGCTTTGATCTTCTGGTTCTGATGTGGGACGTGGCGCCCCTAAAAAAGTCACAATCTCAACACTGATTTCTAGCTCGCTGGGTTTACATCACTGTCCCAGCAGAATAGGAAATGAGGGGTTGTTATGAATGGACACCAGAGATCTTGAGGGCGCGTTGCTGGTTCCGCTTTATGTTAATGATGCTGCTTGCTACTCGATGGTATGTTTGAGTACGAAATTGACCCATTTTTTTGAAAGGATATGTCCGTTCATGAACTACCTTATAATGGGGAAAACTGAATAATGCTAATAAATTTTTTCCCATAGGATTCATAACTATCCACGAAACTCTAGTTTAACGTAACGGAGCTAATTACAGAATTTTGTGGTGATGTGAATGCAGAACTAGTGTAAATAGCTGCTAGGTGATCTATGTTCTTAGTAAAGATATTTTTACAATTTTGATTTATTTAATTCTTACAACCTTTTTTTTTGTGGATTACTAGTTTTTTTATAGGTTTTATAATGTAATTGATGATATAATAAATTTAGTGATATAAATTTTATATTATAAAAATTAAGTAAAAATAAAATTATAAAAATAATAAAACTCTTATTCTCTTCAATAAGTCAATGTAGGTGGAGGATGGTGAAAAATATAACACATACACCAACCTAAAAAGCAATAAAATAAAAACCATTCATTTTCACAAGATTTTAGTTGAAGTGACCAATTTATTTATTTATTTATTTTATGGATTTTCAATTAACCAACTAGATTGAATGCTATTTGGCAGAAGATAAGTTACGAAATGAATTGACAAAATAACATAAGCAGAGGCAAGAACCAAAATTGTTTAGCAAGACAAGCACGGATTGGATACAACTAAAATAACTATATAATATACAAATTATGTTCCTTTGTCAAGTACAAGTGGTATATATTTAATTTATCATAAAAAAAATTCTACTTTACAATAGAAAACTCAATTTTGTAAAGGAACTGTACTTAGCTTACGCTTAAAGAAAGCAGACCTGACCCACATAGCCATCGCTTATGTATACCATGCATTGTGGAATCCCAAATTGAACAAGAGAGTCTATATAAAGCCCAGGCTAAGAGTAAACCTGAAAACTTCTAAAAGGACAGTGTTTAGAGTAATACTGCTTACGTGACTAATGCATTATACAATTATTATATAATACATAAATATAGAGCGGTTCTTGTTTATAGCAAATTTCATTGGCAACCGATCATTATTTGTGTTAATGCAAATATTATGTAATACATTCATGTGTAAGTGTTATTCCTTTATTTATTATCAAGCAACTAATGCACACATATTTCAGGTATTGACCAATCTTGTTGTGCGAGGAACGATACTTCTAGCCCTTTTTGAGATGGTGAGGAACTCTAGACCCTGACTCCTGGCTTTAATAAAAGTGGTTGTTACTAAAAAACATCAGATTTAGATTAATCATTATCTGGCTCCGCTGAGAAATCTGGCTCTTCAGGCTTTTGTAACTTGGGCAGCTCAACATCCTTGATCCTCTGAGCTCCTCTCCTTGTGTTTGCAGCAAATCTGGAAGCCAGTATGGTGACACCTAGGTTCTGTTTTGCTTGTGAAGTAGTACTTGAACTGACAGCAGTGTGGCCTACTTCCTTACGTTCCAATTCATCCTTGACTTGTTCAGCATAATTAAATGACTGGGATTCCTTCATGCTAAGGCTCTTTGCTATCATCCTCTTCTTGTATCTGCGCCACGCAGCTTGAACGAAGCAGGCAGCCCATGTCCTCCAATGGTAGGAGTAGAAACGGAAGGTGTGCTGTAGCTTCTTACTATGGAGACGCCTAAACTGATTTGCAACAAATTTAAGATCTTCTGCTCTAAGTGCAAATGCTTCCACTTCCACAAGGGCTCTAACTGTTCTTGTAGAAGAAGGCAAGTTGAGAGAAGATTTTGGAAGCAATGCCCAAGCAAGCAGCTCTTCTCCACAGAAATCACCTTGTCTCAAAGTAATGGAGTTAAAGAAACCTGTTCTTCCTCCATTTGTGGTTGAGCTTTCAAGTCTTCCTCTAATGATAAACAGCATCTCTGTGACTGGGTCTCCCTCCCTGACTATGAATGTTCCTTGAGTACTCAGGGATGATACCAATCGCTCACAGATTGCTTCAAGCAGCTGATCATCCATTTGTGAAAAAAAGGGGACCTGCAATTAATGGAGAAACTGCCTTAGCTACCGTTCTAGTAAGAAATTTACAGAGACTGTTGTCCACATTAGAACTAGGCAATGTTCTATACTTTTTTCCATGCACTAGAATTACAAGAGAATTTACAGTGCAAGGAAATTACACGTCGAACAAGGTCCAAGCAAAAGTGGCGTTGAATGTCTCTGCGGAGGTCTGTGGGAAGCCCTCTTAAAATCGCATCTTCATCAACCCCACGAGTTGCAACCCACTTGTACTGAACAAATCTTCGGACACGCTCTCTGAGATACTGAGGAAGCTGGCGATGTCTCATCCATTCTTCAGTGTCGCGTCGCTTGAGCCTCCACTCCTCAAGCCTCACAGTAATAGATTGCAAATAGGTCTGCACTAAATTGGATGTACTTAGTAATGCTCCATGCATTTCAGAAAAGCAATTATCAATTCAAGTTTTACCGAATGGCATATGAAATTATAACTGATTGACTAAGAGGAAAATGACAAAGAAAAAACACTCATAGAACAAAACATTGCTAGGATAAGAATCACCTAACTTTCTATGTGAAAGTTAGGCAGCGAAGTACTGAGAGACAAAAAAAAAAATTAAAATAAAAAAAATTATTGAGAAAAAAGATGAAATCTATAGATCAAATTTAAATGCAAAATAAAAAATACAAAAGTAAGAAAATATGAAAATCGTGGATCTTGGTTCAGCAATGCTACTTTTCATAAATTCCTTTATTCTAGATATAAGAAATTTATAGATGTTTCAGTAAAACATACAGAAATTGGATATTGTTATCTGAAAGAGCAGTGCATTGTTGGCAAGTGTAATTAGCTAAATCAACTAACGTTTCAGAAACATAGAAAAAGAACTGACCTGCTTAGGTAAACATAGAGATTTTGAAATTACAGCGTCAAGGATATGAAAGTCTTAAGTACCTGCATGTTACCAATTAAATGAGCAAACAAGACTAGACCCAGGATGGCTATGAGAATGGCAAATCCAGTTTCCCAAATGAATGTGCTTGTATTCAAACCCTGGCCATAGGAGCTGAAAATTTTAGAAAGAAAGAGATTTCATTAACCGTAAAAAAATAATTAATCGCTCGAGTTAGACATATGACATGTTCATCTAAGTCTTACATAAATTTGCAATATTAGATGTTTATTTGTAAAGACTAAAAAGATTTGAATAAGCAGACCAAAGGATTAAAGCTTTAGCTTTTGATAGAATCATGTATAATCCCTTTATTTACACACTTTTATTCTCATACAATTCTCACTTAATAAAATATAATTTAGACAATTAAATTTAATAGATTTCGTATACTGAGATCCAACTTATCTAAAGGCTCGTACACAAATATTTCGGCCTTTTGTTTTCACAAAGGTATGGGAACATGTTTTTCAATCATGTATAGTATGAGCCTTAAGCTGCAAAATGACAATAAAGTAGTAAATTTGGAGTCAACTCTAGACGCACAGAAAAACACAGCAGGCCACTGCAGACCATTAATTTGATAGTCGGCCATCCTAAAGGCCTTGAATATGAAAGAAAAAGCAAAATACAGAATCACACCTCAAGTTCTGCAAGCCCCACCAGAGACAATAGAGATACTTCTCCAGAAACAATGAAGAGACAACATTCTTTTCCACTGCAGCTCCAAAAATACCATAATTGAAACTGGTGCCATTAGTTGGATTGCAGTTACCAAACACAGAAGTACTGTTTACCCACTTCCTGCGATCATCCATGTTTATAGTACTGCAATCCAAGTAGTCAAGAACACATTCTATTGGGAGACTTTCTCTATTGCATTCAGATTTCAAGCAAGTTGCATGCCTTTCAATTGACAACAAGTACCATGATGCCCCTAACACCTACAAAAACAGGAGTTGGACTAATGTGAATATCAAAAAAGCTGAGATGTTGTACCCAAAAAATGAAAAAGAAAAGCTGAGAGATAGAAAGTCTACTTCCACACTTTCAATCTTACATAATATTCACATCTTAGGTGCGGGCTTTTAGATCCATTAGATTTCACAATTCAGTTTGTACGAGCTAGCAAATTTATGATAGTGTGAGTAAAGACAGATTAACATACATGACTGGCTAACATGTAGAGTAAAAGGTTGTATGCAGCTCCAGCCCAAGCCGTCTTTGTAACTATACCAGTGGCTTTGATAATCTGAGAACTTAATGGGAAAATCAAATATAATCTGGGGACATACTGAATCAGAACAATGAGTACAAGAGCATTGTTGGTATGATCAGCATGGGAGCTTCTAATTGCTGGCATGATAAACCAAATCACAATCTGCAAGAAAGCCAACGGTGTCATTTGACATGACTTTCAGACATTTACAATTACAAGTTTTCACGGACAAAACAAAGAGACTTCAAACAGAACCAAGCAAAGAGACTTAGCATGTTAACAAAACAGTAATCAAATCAGATTCTGGGATTCTTGTTAAATACAGGTTAAACATCTATAAAACCATGTGATACCTGTGGAAGAGGCAGGGTGGCTACAAGATCTATGAAAAACTCTGATCTCAAATACCGCCTGGCAATCAATCTTGGATCCATAACTAGCTCACCCCTACCAAAGACCCTTGAGCTTGGTGATACATAGGCTGTCCTGAACTTTAGGACCATGTTCAGCAGATAAAAAATATCAGCGAGTGTCCGGAAACATGTCACAACAATTCCTAAATTCAAATCCGTAGCCATACATGATGGGTTCCCATCAGTTGCTACTGATGGCAGATAGAAAAACAGTGGATCAACAAACAGTGCTAGTATGCAAGAAAAGAGGAAAACCCGGTTCCACTGCAAAAAAGCATCACTTCCAGGATCAAGAATCCGTTTCTTCCATGGTTCATGGTTTTCGGGGAAAACCTTAAACTTCCCAATTGTGGGAATCCTAATATTAATCCTGTTCTTATCATTGTTACCAATTTTTCCTTCTGGATTCAGTGCTGCTTGTATCTTGTATACCGACAATGGCTTTTCACGGTGGTGTAGGTGGGTATCTGTCTTTTCCCATGGAAGCTCAAGGTTCTGTTTTCTATCATTGTAAAACCTGTAAAATTGGAAACCCACTGAATGATATTGCTTCGAAGTAGTGGTGCGAATAGCAAAAAACAGAGAATACGGTAGAGAATTACCTAACAAGCTTCTCATTTTTCAGCTCCATTCTTGTGAATTCTTGTCAAATGCTGACACAAAAACTACTACTCAGGAGGACATCGCAGCAACACAATGAAGAAACAGGAACAATAAGAGCACCATTTCAGATTTTCCTGCTTCTTTTCAATATTACTTCTCAGATCAACACAAAGTATCCAAAGTGAAGTCAGAAAATCAATTATAAGCAGTCTAGACTGAACACTGCAACCAGAATTCTGACAAAATGGACAGAAACAAAACAAAGAGATTTTCCCCGAGTTTTGAAGAACAGGGAAAGGACAGGGAAGTTGGAGAAGCTTAATCCAAAGCTCAAAAATCAAAGTCTGGTTTCGGACGATATGGGCTTGACTTCCTAAGCTTCCATGGACAAAGAAAAAAGAATCCACCAACACGGCCTCCCACTAAGTTAGCACAGCTCAGATACTCGCTATATATTAATGTATATTGGAAATATAACTTTGCATGAGAAACGTGAGAACCACGATAAACTATGCAAATATTTGCAACGAAGACAAAATATTAGCTCATGAAATTGCGTAACTAATACTAATCATATACTTACACTTTATTATGTAAAATTTAACCATAAAATTTGCACATTCATAGATTCATATATAAATAAATTTGTTTGCTTTTGGGAATATTCTTACAAGGCCGCAATTAGAGTCAAAGAAAAATTTGATGTAACTCATGCGACACGCAAAATAAAAAAGGGGAAGTTCAGTGCTTACTGCTTGGAAAAGGACATTCTCAAATAAGGTTTTAATCGATAATGGGGTGAAACATGATCCTCTTGGTTTTAAGTTTTCAAAGAATAATATATAAATATATTTTTTCAAAGGAGGAACAAAAGAGAGTGAAATGAAAACAATCAAAATTAAAATAATGTGCAAAAGCCAGAGAGTGTGGCAGACGTTGACCTTCCATATGAAGCAAGCAAGCATTACAAAATTATCGATGTTCTGTATACATTCTTTTAGCCACACCTCAGTTTGTGACGTAGCTAAAAGAATTAAAAAAATTAAAAAAAAATTGAATGAAAGAGATGAGAATTGTAGATAAAAATGTAAGTATAAAAAAATAAATATAATAATATTTCAAAATTATAACTGATAAAAGAATTAGGAATATGATATTGTTGAGTGGGTCCTTAAGTGAATCCTGAAGATATCTTTCGAGAAACTTTTCCACTAATGGTTCATCTGCTAAACCTCAATCAACGGTGAGAATCTGACCATTGTGCTAGACCCGCAAGAAACACTGTTGAACCCATAATAATTACTATTAATACTAATATAATTACATAAACCCCACAGGGTTATTAAAGAATAAGAGGAGAATTCTATAATATGATCAAGTCAGAGAGAAACGAAGAGAAAAGGTGAGGTTTGTCGCCTGGGAAGCGCATGTCCGGAAGAATTTTGGCAGACACCAAATGGCAGATGGGTACTGAGATGGTCCAATTTCCCCTTTCAATCACATTAGTGGCCTTTCACTTTTTTTTTCTTTTTTAAATTTTTGTTTGTATCACGTGGATTTCCAATGTTTATGCTTTTAAGCAAGTCATCCACCATCCCCCCCCCCTGCCCCCTCAAAAAAAAGTCATCCTCCGTTATTGAATTTGAGAGGAAAATACTATGCTTCTAAATCATTCAATTTATGTGGGTTATCCTCAAAGGGGCATTAGTGGTGTTGACATTATTGCAATATTAACGGCGAAAGGAGAGTGCTTCCCTTTCCCTGTGATGAAAAATTTGTAGGTCACTTTAAAGAATAATGGGAACTGACGCATATCCATGCAATATATTTGTATTGTAAATTAGGGTGCATAAAATATCCAAATCTAATCCACTCGATTCAGTTTGAGCCTTACTCATCAATCACACACTTGCATATCAATTGAAAATATGTTACATTTTTTTTTGGGGTCAAATTCGGTACAAATTCAATCTAATAACTATATATATATATATATATATGTATATATATAATGTGTCAGATCATTTGATCTAAACTTGTGCATATAATTGATCAAATAAAAATTTTTAAATCTAACTTTACATAATTTGATTATGCTCTTTCTATTTTTTTTTCTTTTATTTATCTATCATACTACAATCAATTTAAATTTAATGAAAAAATAAGTAGTTATGAATTCTAACAAAATGAGATATTTTATTAATAGATTTATAATTTAATATATAAAATTTATAATTTAAACTTTTTATAAATGTTTAATAAAATTTAATTTAAAAATAAAAAACTGAGTTTAACCAATCCATCACGATTAGTCCAAGCTTGTGCCTCACAAAAAAATTATAATTCTGAGGCATTCTAAAGCAAAGAAAAGAAGCTAATCTAAGCTACATTGTCCCATGGCCTAAACATAAGAGTTATGTCATATTTACTTATTTGTGCATATGCAAAAAATTAGGTATAGATAGAAAACAAGAGTGAAATGCATTGTTTGCATTGTTTCACTCCTTTTTTTTTTCTAAGAATATCTTTCGTTTGGAATATGAAAAATAATTTTTTTAAAGCACTGAATACATCGAAGTAAATAAATCTCTTTTAAATAATTTTTTTCTTTATACAAATTTTGAATCAAACTTAATTTATTTACCTACCACTCAAATTAACCCACATTGGTTCACTCTTATTTTTTATTTTAACATAATTTCCGCATGCACTATTGCATACCCATATTCCTAACTATAACATACCCCTTTGAGGTGCTTCTCCCTCGCCAACGCTCACGACTCACATTATAGGCATAATCGCATGAAGAGGGATATGGATACTTTGCAGTAACTGCAAGGGATAACAATAGGAAGGAAAAAAAATAAAAAAAAAGAAACTTCATTTTTTAAATTTTAAAAAAAAATTACTAAAATTAAAAAAATCAAATAATTTAAATCCCACGAACACACTATCAAACTAGCTTCATAGGTATTAAGCTGGTTGAATTCTATGATTTTTTTTATTATCTAATTTTAATAATTTTTTATTTCTTTTAGTTATATATTAAAATTTAAATTATAAATTAATTTTTATTTTAATTTTACCTCTATGATCTCACTTACTTTCTTTTTATTCTTTAAAATTATTCAAAGGTTCAGTGTACCTATATATTCCCTCTTATTCACTTTGAATTCGCTAGGTAAATTGTATGTTACTTTTATAAATTTTAATTTTATTAAATATTATTTATAATAATTAAAATTAGTAAAATTATAAAATTTTACAAATTGAGAATTGAAAACTATTTCCCCCCTCCTCACATGGGAGAATTATTGCTTACATTCCCTCCGCTACTTTGACCTCTGCTCCACGAGGAAAAACAAACTCTATTAAACAATTTATTATTAAATTTTTACAAATATCAAACAAATCTACTACCAATTTTACAAACAAATCTTCATAAAATTTTATGTGAAAATAACATAACTGCCTCCACATAAACTTTCCCCTCCCCTTTACTCTTTTTATACGAAATCCTCAATTCAAATAATTTGATGTTAGACTAAATAATTTTTATAGTTTAATTTGTAAATTTTAATATATTTAATAATTTAAATTTGAAATAAGAATTGTGTAAAATAAGAATGTAAACTCAGAGACTATTCTTGCTTTCTATCTTCACTTACTAGTTCATGCTTCCCCATCTCAACCCCTTCTTTCATCTGAAAATAATTGCCTAGCAGGGTGTGTGAAATTGATAGAAAATAGAATAATCTTTATAAAATAAAACTATATTGTATTGAGATATTAAGAATGAAGGCAACACTCATCACCAAGTTCGTTTTGATACAGAAGACAAGTATTAAACCCACCAAATACAATATCTAGTGGCCTAAAATTCAAAAGACCTTATGATACAGGCAGTTAATTATATGAAACAAATAACTATAGCCAAAATAATAATAATAATAAAAAGGTTACAACACATGGCATTATTAACTTTTAGGACATGTAGCAACCTAGAGTTCAGTTGATATGACAACAGTTGGGGAGTGTAACTTAGTCAAAAATACAAACCAGCGTAGTATTTGCCACAACTCTTCTAATTTGACAAAATGGCTATAACAAGTTTACTTGTTAATTTTCGATTGTTCATCATCAAACATTGGTAAAACATGGACCGGAAGACTGAGAAATATTACAAAACCAGATCACGAGAGCAAAGCTGGAGAAACTGGAAAATAATGAGAAGAAATCCCTGTTGATTTATGTCCCTTAACTGATGGCTCACTCATCTCATCTAAAAGGCTTTAATATCGGTCAGAGTTCAAGCCCTTCTCAACTGTGTATCACAAAAGGAAACTTACCTACAGATATTTTGAAAAAAAAAAAAAAGATATAGAAGGGAAAAACCATACAATAAAATCAATACCAAGTAGGATGTCAATTTGGAAGGTCAAATCATCCAGCAGACAACCGAAATCAAATGTTGAACATACTTGTAGCAACAAAGCGAATTGGCACCTCCCTCTCGATCAGGAGGAGCTCTTCATGCAAAATTTCACAATACCTTTGCAGAGCTAACCACATAATCAACAAAGGTCAAGCATCCACAACATTCAAGCCCTAATGGAACTGACGTTAAATTCGGTAACAAATGAAAAATGAGGGAAAAGTGATAAATTTTTCTAGATCTAAAGCGGTTATCCATTCTACATGCTAAGATCTCTCCAGTTCAAACATCATTTGGGGGAAGTAGAATAAACAGACATCAAAATACAGCCAATAAGTAAACGGTGAAGAGGCTATTTTATCTTTTATCTTTTTTATTTTTATTTGAGGGAAGCAGACGGGAGAGGGGGAGGATCACGTTGAAAGCTTCAAAAAAGTTTACTAATTCTCATGGACCCATGTATCAACTTTTACTTATCTCTTAAACCCCCTTTGACCCTGAATGTCATTTCACATGCCACAAAAAACCCAAAAGCCCAACTTATATAGAACAGATATAAGTACCTGCCAGAACTATTTGATGCAGCCCGTCAACCCGTTTTAATTTTATAAACAGACATGCCATTAGAGTTTGAGGTGCGCACATCACAAGTGGGGTGACTCAATGAAACAGAAGCATGTAGCCGGCTGGGACCCACAACCACTCAAGAATTGAAGATCCCAGAGAAGGGCAGCCAAGAACCATATCCCAGTGAATGCAGAAGCACAAAACCAATGACGCAGAGTACCAGAAGACACCTCAACACAAGAGAAAAGCATGAATTTTAGCAAGATCTAGAACCCTTTTTAACAAACTAGTAGCAACTACCTTGAAAAGACTCTTTTACCTGTAATGAAACTACAAGTATTCTGCGTAGATAAAAGAACACAAGCCGAGAAATCAAGAAAGCAACTAGTCCAATCCAAGAGTAGACAGAGCTCAGGGCAGTGCCCGATTATACAGACTCGAACGGCAGTCCAACCACACTAGATTAACAAAATATCACTATCCTCTTAACAATGGTTGTTACCAAATCTTAAAAATCAACTTCTGCTTCGGCGCCGTTCCCTTAAGCCATTTCTGCAAAGTATTCATCAGTAACATATGTCAGCATAAATGTACAGACTACAGACAATAATTGCAGAATTAACTTGGCAACTCGTACTACAAAACATGTGCATCCTAAAATTAAATTCTCGAGAGGAAAAACGTGTAAAGGTCATAAATTATCTTCAAACAAAGTTCATCAACTTATACATAACTGGTCAAAGTTTTGTTTCAAACAAAAAGAACAACAATCTAGATCCCACTCCAGTCATCAGGTTTATTTGTCATTCCTCTTCAGCATAAAGATTTAGAAAGGTAAAAATGACGCACAAAGGGGGTAGCCTCAAGCATGAATAGGGTAGAAACTAATACAGAAAGGAATCAAAAAATTTCAAGTACAAGTTAACGTTCATAACTTCACAGAAAAAAAGTTAAAGAAGTTGCTATTGCCACAGAATGCTGTAGAAATAAAATCCATTTTTTTGTTTTCTATAAAAGATATAGGCCTATCAACTGAACATACAGACCGAATACCATACTGAGAAACAAGGCAAGAATCATCCAAGAGGACAGGACAGTGCCAAATAGGTGATTATCATAAATAACAAAAACCTAATACTACATTTTCATTCAACATGAATTAGACTCAAGCAAAAGACAACAACACTCCACCCTAGTGTGATCATAATAATCCCTAAAAGAAAATGATTTGCAATGATTACTATAACTTGATAGAACCTATATAAATCACAAAGTAAAATTATATTAGAAAAATTTGGGAGCAAACAATTTGAAACTGTCAATTTATAGCAGCGACAAAATAAGCAGGCAGAGAGAAGGAACTTAACCCATTGGCATATGGTAGCTCCTCACGCCCACGGTAAGGAGGTGACCGGCTATAGCTGCGTCCACGAGGTGACAAACTGCGGCGCTTAGGGGACCGCCCACGAGGACTGTAACTCCTGTTTTATATCAACGAATAATGTCAAACAGCATATGAAAAGTAAATATAGTAACATCTTCTATGTGCACTGCAACAATATTTATTAGCATATGGAACCTCACAGCCTACTTTTTTACTGAATGAGCAATGATAACAACCATCTTTAAGTTATAAAAGGGCAACAAATTTATCAAGTAATACCTTGCAGCAATACAATCACAATATGAGGTTTTCTTCTCTTCAAGGAAGTAAAAGTGTTTACATACTTTAACAAAGTATCAAAGAAAATATGGAAAAGTGACTCACCTTCGCCCATAACTCGGGCTCCTGCGGAATCGAGGCGGACTGCGACTACGACGTCGTCCTGAACCACCACGTAAACGACATTCACGTGCAAAATGACCAGGTTCACCACACTCATAGCATTTCAAATCAGAACCACCTGAGCGACCACGACCACCTCCACGTCCACCACCTCCTCCTCTAGAGTTGTGAGAAAGTTCCACCCTCCAACCATTCTTACCTGATCCAGATAACAGAAATGAAAAACCACAGTAAACACAGAAAAAATATATATAATCAATGAGAAAAAAAAAATTGTAACCAGATCCTTAGAAAAATATCACTCCTGCATAAAAGTTTTACAGCAAATTATATAATTTCAGCATAAACTTTTCTCACGTTGAAGGTAACTTTCTAACACAAAATTTTAAAAGGAACAGCTGGTGGCATAGAACAAAAACCCTTTCAAACACATCTATCTACACACTGATCAATTGGGGGAAAAAAGGCAGCAGCATACTCAATGGTTAACAGAAAGCCAACATCACTTTACCAGAAAAGGGAATTAGATGCGCGCTTTTGTAAATAAACAACAGAAACAGATAGACTGCACCCAAAATAAGTGCGAAGACAACAAAGACACAGGCAAATGTGGCTTGATCTATCATAAAACAGTACTACCATATAGGCATGACTACGAACAAGCTCTTTCATTCTGAATAAAGACAATAATTCTGTCACCATATCCTTTTCAGAAGTTCATTTGACCACTGGTCAATAATGGTCTACTGGAGCACAGATTGCTCAAAGGAACATATATTCAACACAGGCTGTAGCCCATAGCCCATAGCCCATAGCCCATAGCCCATAGCTTAACTGTAGTACCATACATCTCATAAAACAAACCCGTTAAGCAACAGATGTGTGGTTTGCCATAACCCTCCGAAGTAGTCCAATTCCTCTGTTCACATTCTTATTTCTCTTTAAACAAAGTCAAACTGAACAAGTGGGCAGTTTTTGATGAAGACTAACGAAAAAAACCATTACTGCAGGCCTGCTTGCAAAAGATATTTGCAAGGCAGAAGTAGAAGAAAGGGAGTATCTGCTTGCCCATAGGCCTATGGCTTCCTCAAATGAAAAAGAAGACTTAAATAGGAAGCTGAGAAAAACCCTTCAAAATAACCGGAAAAGGGGGAAAACAATATCACGTTAGCATGTAAAAAGAATCAAGTACAGAGAAAAACTTTTAAATACATATATAGTATTTTCAACTGTTTTCATTAATGCTTCTGAACATACCATCTAATTCACGAATAGCATCCTGCGCATCTCTGCGATCATCAAAGTCAATAAAGGCATAACCTGGTGGCCTCCGTGCAACCCACACACTACACACATAATAGTCATCAGACTACATTATTAAGTTAATATACAATGATAAAAAACTTTTGTAAATTCAGGAAAAACTGAAACCGTGACAAGTCTAGAAACAAAATTGAGCGATCTGAAACGGTTTCGTGACCCATCATATTACATTATAACAGGCTCACATATTCAGAAGAATCATATCCATTCTGCGCCAAGCACAGGAAGTTACACGATAAATTCACCTACTTTCTGTAAATTACAGGAAAAAAATGCAATGTGAGCAATTAATGCTTCTGCTACCTCCGTATAACTCCAAATTGACGAAATTCATCTTCAAGATCCCTCTCGGTAACTCTGGAATCCAAGTTACCAACATACACACGAGACATAGTTTCAGTCTTTCAGACAAACCTGCCAGACACATACGATAAATATTAAACAAGACTAACATGATATTCAAGCAAATTCCATTACCAAAAGTTAAAAACGTCGATTATTTGAATTAAAAATTGACCTAATCAGCTGCCATGGGCAAACAAAACAACGAAAAAGAAATTGAATTGGCCATCGTGATGGCAAAAGAAATTCTTCTGCGTAGGCCGCGGCTTTTAACTCCAATGGGGAGAAATCCCAGATGGAGAAAACAAATTTGAAGCAAAAAAGGCCACCAAAGACAAAAATTGAAACCTTTCTGTGGCTTCAACTTGTGAAACAAACGAGAAATCAAGACCCAGAGACTCGAAAAGAGAGATCTGAACCTGAAGCGAAGCGCTGAGGAAGTCGCGAAAAACCCTAGCAGCCTCACTATTTGTCCCCTTCTGAATTCCGCTGTGAACCCAAAAATGAACCAACACCGGGTCTATGGAGTTCATAAACACCGACTGTAAAACCGAAAATAACCCCCAATGCCTCTTCTTGTGTTGGACCGTTCAAGAGAAGAAAAAATCTGGGCCGTCCCAACGGAAAGTTGACTTCACTGCAAGAGATGGGTCTAGAGCTGATGGGCCATGGGTAGTTCCCAGGGTTGTAGAGCCGGTTTACATGCTTGACAAATTTTGTTACTTATTTTTAGGGGTATATTTTATTTTAATTATTAATAAAAAAATAAAATATAATTTTTTCATTTATTTGTATTTATTAGGATGTGAAATTTCTGGAATTACAAGAAATAAAAGTAAAAGAGAAATAAATAAAATTTTAAGATAAATAAAAAAATATGAGATTACAAATTAAATTTTAAAAAAATAGAGATAAATCATTAAAATTAAAGAAGATTAAATATAGAGAATCTAAATTAGACCCGATTCCAAATTCCAATGTTAATGATTAATAGTTGCATAAATAGGATAAAACGTGTATAATGTACTTATTTTTAAGCTTATAAATATTTGCAAAAACTATATTATCATTAAGAGAAAGATAATTATGTTCGTATTTTTAATAAAACAGTGAAATAATATATGATTATTATTTTAAAATTTTTAATTTAAAATTATAAATTTGAATTTAAGACTTCACGTAACTCATTATTCTTCCTATTACAAAAAATAAAAAAGAAAAACAATTATATGATCCCAAACAATGGCATGTGTATTTCTTTTCATTTTAAGAAAATAATAGGGCTACACAATCACTTTCTACAAATTGGCTACACTCTCTTACATAAAAGGGAAGTGAAAAAAAAATGATGAGAGAGAAAACCAAAGGAAATACGAGAGAATGCAATCAGTTTGTAAAAAATAACTGTGTAGCCCTCTCATTTCTCATTCGTTTTTGGGCTTGCTGCAGTCCATGTACTTGGTGGAACCAACCTGCGAAATCATCTTTGCACATCATTGGCGCACATCTGTTATGAAAGAAGCTCAGAGTGAAGAAGGATGCGTGGTCCTTCGATATTTCCCCTTTGTCCATGTCTTTCTTTCTCACCGAAATAGGCACCTACTTTAGATGGGTGTGAATCAACAGAAGATCCAACCGAGTCATGCTTCCGTGTTAATGTAATCTTATCATAATATGACCTTTACAGGTAGTGAAAGAAAACACAGAATAACATCAGAAGCAAAAACTCACCTAGCACTCGGTTTTGGGGTGGCATGTAAGTACGTAAAAGTAAAGACAACAGAAGGTCAAAAGTAAACAATACAGTCTTTTCCAGTCCTAGGGTTCAAACGATATTATAGCATCCTCTATTTTTTGTAGTTTAAACCCTAAATAATTGACAAAAATATCACGCTTTGGCCCAAGGAAAAATTTTTGATTGTGTCCAACGTGGATCCAGCGTAGAAAGTCAGAAACAGCAGGGATGCTTCCCTTTGAATCTGAAAATCCGGATTCTCAAATTTTAAGATTTAAACTCAGAAATACAATAAAGACAAATAAATTTAAATTTAAAAAAGTTATAAAATTAAGAATAATAAATTACTTTAAAATGTAACATAAAAAATAGTCATAATAAAATCAGCCTCCAGATCTTTTGAAAGATATGCGTATGAATCTTCAAACACCCTCCACCGAAAAAGGGGAAAGGACAAGCGGTATACTTGTCTCAAGCACCTTTGTTCCGTCTGCTTAGGAAAATTAGTTCAATTGCAACTTTTGGAAACCAGTGCTTGTCTTGTGCAATTTTGTTATTGTCTGCACAAAATAGAGTAGATTTTTTTTTTTATACAAAATACTGATGATAATCAATTTCTTTTTTTAGCACTCCAAATACCCTTAGTTCAAAGAGTAAAACTAAGCTTGTTTGAGATGTGTAACTATAAAATGATCTAATTCTTTTAGCTAAGAGGAACTCTAAAATTGAATATTGGACATATGATTTACACTTAAAATGAAACCAGCTCTCACTACTTCAGCTATTTAATGGTAATTTCTTTTTTTTTTTAAATGTAATGCAACTTTTAACACACTGAGATGCAGGGTGAATAGATATCTAGTGATGTCCCTCGGCAGATTGCTCAACTTCAAATTACCAGCCATTGTTCTTGACAGAAGTAGGAGATCAAAAAGACCTTTGGATATGATCAAGTAATTAACTCATATGATAATCATGAGTTTAATCTATCTTTTATTAACTTATATTAATGCAAGTTGTTTGCTTGATTGAATAATGATTTCCTCAGATCTTTTTAACGTCAGTCACTTACAATTGATAAAATTCCTTTTTATATACTTATTCAGCTCACCCAGAAGTTACATCTTCAAAAATTTTGGGTATGTGTGGTAATATTGGCCAAAAGATTTATAATTTTTTTATTTTTATATATTAAATTTCATAAAAATTTTATATATAATTATTTAAATTATAAAATTCATTAAATTATATAAATAAAATTTAAAAAAACTAATAACTCAAGAAAAAATTTATAAAATGTTTATTATTTTTTTGAGTAAATTACACTAACCTCTCTTGAGGTATTTGATAATGACACTCCACCCCATTCTTACTCAAATATGACACTGTACCACATTTACTCAAATATTAATTAAAAAAATATTTAATATTAATAAAATATTTACAAAAAGAATATTAAATTAATATTTTAATCTAATTTTATTTAAAAATTATACTTTTATTCAGTTAACTATTTTAAATAATTAATATTTTGATAAATTATATTTTTTTAATCAAATAATTATATTTATTATAAAGTATAAATTTAACAATATGTATGATTATGAAAAAGAATTTAGTCTAAATATAAAAGTATCTTGGGATGAGTTTAGTTAAGAAAAAAATGTAAAGCATAATTGATCTTATTTTTTACTAACTAAACTCATCCTAAGATGCCTCTATATTTGTACTAAATTTTTTTTCATAATCATATATATTGTTAAATTTATACTTTGTACTAAATATAATTATTTGATTGAAAAAATATAATTTATCAAAATATTAATTATTTAAAATGATTAATTGAATTAAAGTATAATTTTTAAATAAAATTGGATTAAAATATTAATTTAATATTTTTTGTGAATATTTTATTAATATTAAGTATTTTTTTAATTAATATTTAAGTAAATGGGGTGGAGTGTTATATTTGAATAAGAATAAGATGGAGTGTCATAATCAAATACCTCAAAAGAGATTAGTGTAATTTATCCTATTTTTTTTAAGTGAGACTAGCAAAGATTTAAGCCAAAAATAAAGAATTACAATGTGGGACCCTTATCAAGACAGATACATCCCAAGACATTCCCACGTTCAAGCAGATACACATACAGCCCTGCATCAATCAAACCCTGCCGTGTGACACTGCCTCCTCTCGCAGTCTCACCTTTTGTCCTTCTGAGGAGAGGGAGTGAAAGAGAGAGATGGGGACTTCCGGCGACCATTTCGACGTCATCATCGTCGGAGCTGGCATCATGGGCAGCTCCACCGCCTACCAAACCGCCAATAGGGGTCTCAAAACGTTGTTACTGGAGCAGTTCGACTTCTTGCATCACCGTGGCTCCTCCCACGGCGAGTCTCGCACCATACGCGCAAATTATCCCCAAGACTATTACTATCCCTTGGTCATGGAGTCCTACAAGCTTTGGCAAGAGGCCGAGGCCCAGATCGGGTTCAAGGTCTACTTCCAAGCCCATCATTTTGACATGGGCCCGGCCGACGACGAGAGCCTCAACGCCGTCATAGCCAATTGCCGAAAACACTCTGTCCCCCACCAAGTCCTCAGCCGTGACCAGGTGGCCGAGAAATTCTCTGGCCGCATCGACATACCGGAAAATTGGATTGGGCTGTTCAACGAGCTTGGTGGGGTTATAAAGCCCACTAAGGCGGTGGCCATGTTCCAAACACTAGCATGCAAGAATGGTGCTGTCCTAAGGGACAACATGGAGGTAACAGATATTAAGAGAGACATCGTAAATGGGGGTGTCGTGGTCTTCACCGCCAATGGCGAAAGCTTTTGGGGTAAGAAATGTGTGATAACTGTTGGCGCGTGGATGACCAAGTTACTTAAAACGGTTACTGGGCTTGAATTGCCTATACAACCTATGGAGGCTCATGTATGTTACTGGAGAATCAAGGAGGGGCATGAAGGGAAATTTGCTATTACCGGTGGTTTTCCAACGTTTGCAAGCTACGGAGAGCTGTCCGTTTACGGAACTCCGGCATTTGAGTACCCGGGTTTGATTAAGGCGGCGGTGCACGGTGGCAACCCGTGTGACCCGGATAAGAGGCCATGGGGCCCTGGTGTGTTGCTGCATTCATTGAAAGAATGGGTTGAAAGGAGATTCTCGGGTCTTGTTGATTCGAGTGAGCCTGTTGTGAAACAATCATGCATGTATTCAATGACACCCGATGAGGACTTTGTGATTGATTTCTTGGGTGGGGAGTTTGAGAAAGATGTTGTGTTTGGTGGCGGGTTTTCGGGTCATGGTTTCAAGATGGCTCCGGTGGTGGGACGGATATTGGCTGACCTTGTGGTTCATGGGGAAGCAAGTGGGGTGGCTACGAAACATTTCAGGATAGGGAGATTGACTGAAAACCTCCAAAGACTATTCTAACCCATATGTTAGTTTCTGAATTGGATCATCTGTATTTATCTTTTAATTTTGTAACTTTTTTTTTAAATTTCATATATAAAATTTATTTTTAGTTTTATTATTTTTATTATTATTTTTATTTTCTCTCTATTCCCCTGCCGCTTATGACAGAGAATCCAAGTCTACCTAATAATGAGTCCAAGAAATAGACAATCAAATTCAACTTGTTAAAATAAAACCCAACTAGAGAACAAAAGCTAGTGCTTATCTTGTTTAATTCAATACTTACGTGTACATAATTGATCCTTCTATTTTTTAAAGCCTTGAATATATAAATCTTGGAGTCAAGTTTCAATAACATCATGCAGCAGCAACACTCTCACATGCCCCAACATTAACATAACGAAGCACAGAGGAAAAGTTCAATCCATTGTACGCTATTTCCTTTTGGATTACATCAAGCAGGTCGCACGATACATTACCATTTTAATATTTTACAATTCCAGTCAGGTATACTTGAGAGTAACTCCAGTATAATAGTTGTATTTCATAATTTCAATTAGGAATACAACAGAAGAAACTTAGTTGCTGACTATTCACCAAAAACAAAAAATTTATTTGCTGACTCACTGCTTGAAAAAAAATTCAATTCATGTATGATGGAAGGAAAATAAATGCCAAAACACATCAGAAATAATTCTGGGATAATAACTATCTATATTTTCATGCTCAATACTGCAAGAATCCTTAATGATGCTATGCTTAGTAAAAGAATGCATTAAAGAATGGCAACTGCAACATTTCTCAAGGTTAAGCATATAAAAAGGAACTTTATCATAGTACAAAAAGAATTACATTTCTCTCAACCTATCTGAACATTTAAACTGCTCGACAAAAGACGTCCTAACAGTACAATGAGGCAGAGGGACTGTCCCCCTAAGCTCCTGAGTGTTGTTATTGTTCAAAGGTGGAGGAGGTATGTAGCAAGCTCTTCACCCATTGCTTCTGAAAAATTGAGCAGCCTGCTCTTTCAGCTCTTTTTTTTCATTGCTGTCTCTTGCACTTCATTTCAGGTTATAGATAACAGTCTCACAATGACAAGAAGAAAAAGAAACGGAGAGGAAAACACTGTACAATTAGACTTTCTCCGTTTTCAGCATCAGAGGTGGAACCTCCTGTGTCTTGCCTTATTTATAGAACAGGCTCATCAGTAATACAGAGCCTACACTTGAATCAGAGCATGGACTAAATCAGGGCTCCTCAAACTACAAAAAAGGTAAGGAGTGCGTGCATAAAGGCCCAGTAAAATATAATTCCAAGTCGCAATGCCGGCTGTCTCATTAGTGCTCGATCACACGAAACCCTGCAAGAATGTTAAAATGCAAAGATCACATCAGACCATTCTTAATATTAAAAATTTAGAATTGAATACAATCAAAATAATGCAGAGAAGGGCAAGAATTAGCCTACCACAACCCATCAATCATGTCAGTCAAAGGTCTTGTAAATCTTGGGACAATTTTTGACGAAGTGAGTGACTTAAAACCATGGACTGTGGCGCTACGGTGAAACCAGAAAAATAAATAGTTAAATTTAGCAGAAAGAACTAAAAACTGTCTGAAACAGAATGCATTAAGAGAAATCACAGGTTGAGTGTAAAATTACCTTTGCCATCGTCTTCATCCATCTGACTAGAACTGCCAGGGTCTACATCTACAGCAATGGCAACATGATCATTATTTCCTTTGCGCAAACTGCGAACTTGATGTCCCCGCTGCAGCCCACTTATTTATCTGCACAAAAGCCAATAAACTCAATCTCTTTAATGTCATATCAAAATCAATTCGCCAATCCAACAATTCACTAAAAATATAAGTCTATTTTATGTCATGTTTAAATGGACATCTTTATAAATTTCTTTTCATCAGCATTCCTAGTTGTCTAATCACATATATCGGTGTCTGTTCTCCATTCGTCTTATTTGAGTCTAGACACTAGGTACCACACACAGTAACTAAACGAGTTATGATTGCTAATCTCCAAATCTTACTTTAAAACCAAAGCTAAGACAATAAGAACAAGAAAATTGATTGCCTCACCACTGGTTCAACTTCCAAAATTTCTGAGCTTGTGCTAGCACCCCTTCCAGCCTCTTCCACACCTTCAAACAAATTCAATCGAGATTCCTTCTCCTGCAAAGACATCTCAAGAGCTTCCACGACATTCACGTGCAAAATGACCAGGTTCACCACACTAATAACATTTCAAATCAGAACCACCTGAGCGACCACGACCACCTCCACGTCCACCACCTCCTCCTCTAGAGTTGTGAGAAAGTCCCACCCTCCAACCATTCTTACCTGATCCAGAGAACAGAAATGAAAAACCACGGTAAACACAGAAAAAATATATATAATCAATGAGAAAAAAAAATTGTAACCAGATCCTTAGAAAAATATCACTCCTGCATAAAAGTTTTACAGCAAATTATATAATTTCAGCATAAACTTTTCTCACGTTGAAGGTAAACTTTCTAACACACAAATTTTAAAAGGAACAGTTGGTGGCATAGAACAATAACCCTTTCAAACACATCTATCTACATACTGATCAATTGGGGGAAAAAAAGCAGCAGCATACTCAATGGTTAACAGAAATCCAACATCACTTTACCAGAAAAGGGAATTAGATGCGCGTTTTTGTAAATAAACAACAGAAACAGATAGGCTGCACTCAAAATAAGTGCAAAGACAACAAAGACACGGGCAAAATGTGGCTTGATCTATCATAAAACAGTACTACCATATAGGCATGACTACCAACAAGCTCTTTCATTCTGAATAAAGACAATAATTCTGTTACCATATCCTTTTCAGAAGTTCATTGACCACTGGTCAATAATGGTCTACTGGAGCACAGATTGCTCAAAGGAACATATATTCAACACAGGCTGCAGCCCATAGCCCATAGCTTAACTGTAGTAGCATACATCTCATAAAACAAACCCGTTATGCAACAGATGTGTGGCTTGCCATAACCCTCCAAAGCAGTCCAATTCCTCTGTTCACATTCTTATTTCTCTTTAAACAAGGTCAAACTGAACAAGTGAGCAGTCTTTGATGAAGTCTAAACGAAAAAAACCATTGCTGCAGGCCTGCTTGCATAAGATATTTGCAAGGCAGAGGTAGAAGAAAGGGAGTATCTGCTTGCCCATAGGCCTATGGCTTTCTCAAATGAAAAAGAAGACTTAAATAGGAAGCTGAGGAAAACCCTTCAACATAACCGGAAAAGGGGGAAAACAATGTCAGGTTAGCATGTAACGAGAATCAAGTACATAGACAAACTTTTAAATACATACATAGTATTTTCAACTGTTTTCATTAATGCTTCTGAACATACCATCTAATTCACGAAAAGCATCCTGTGCATCTCTGCGATCATCATAGTCAATAAAGGCATAACCTGGTGGCCTCCGTGCAACCCACACACTACACACATAATAGTCGTCACACTACATTATCAAGTTAATGTACAATGATAAAAAACTTTTGTAAATTTAGGAAAAACTGAAACAATGACAAGTCTAGAAACAAAACTGAGCGATCTGAAACGGTTTCGTGACCCATCATATTACATTATAATAGGCTCACATATTCAGAAGAATCATATCCATTCTGCGCCAAGCACAGGTTAACTACACGATAAATTCACCTACTTTCTGTAAATTACGGGAAAAAAATGCAATGTGATCAATTAATGCTTCAGCTACCTCCGTATAACTCCAAATTGACGAAATTCATCTTCGAGATCCCGCTCGGTAAACATTAAACAAGACTAACAAGATATTCAAGCAAATTACTTTACCAAAGTTAAAAACGTCGATTATTTGAATTAAAACTTGACCTAATAAGCTGGCATGGGCAAACAAAACAACGAAAACGAAATTGAATTGGCCATCGTGATGGCAACAGAAATTCTTCTGCGGAGACCGCGGCTTTTAACTCCAATGGGGAGAAATCCCAGATGGAGAAAACAAATTTGAAGCAAAAAAGGCCACCAAAGACAATTACTTTCTATTGCAAAAAAATAAAAAACAATAATTATATGATCCCAAATAATGGCACGTGTATTTCTTTTCATTTTAAAAAAATAACTAGGCTACACAATTACTTTCTTCCAATTGGCTACACCCTCTCACATAAAAGGGAAGTGGAAAAAAAAAATTGATGAGAGAAAACCAAAGGAAATACGAGGGACTGCAATCACTTTGTAAAAAATAACTGTGTAGCCCTCTCATTTCTCATTCGTTTTTGGGCTTGCTGCAGTCCATGTACTTAGTGGAACCAACCTGCGAAATCATCTTTGCAGATCATTGGCGCATATCTATTATGAAAGAAGCTCAGAGTGAAGAAGGATGCGTGGTCCTTCGCTATTTCCCTTTTGTCCATTTCTTTCTTTCTCACCGAAATAGACACCTACTTTAGATGGATCTGAATCTACAGAAGATCCGTCCAAGTCATGCTTCCGTGTTAATGTAATTTTATTTTTTGTTACATGATGAGCCTAGAGGCTTTTAAAGGGGAGTATGGGATCGAACCAAAGGGTCCGGAGATACAAGCATCACGGATGACCACTTGAGCTAGATGCTCGGGTCCGTGTTAATGTAATCTTATCATAATAGAGTGATAATATGACCCATACAGGTAGTGAGAGAAAACACACAGAATAACATAAAGGAGCAAAAAGTCACTTAGCACTCGCTTTTGGGGTGGCATGTAAGTACGTAAGAGTAAAGACAACAGAAGGTCAAAAGTAAACAATACAGTGTTTTCAAGCGCTAAGGTTCAAACATGATATTATAGCATCCTCAATTTTTTGTAATATAAATAATTGACAAAAATATCACGCTTTGACCAAAGGAAAAATTTTTGATTGTGTCCTACGTGGATCCAGTATAGAAAGTTAGAAACCGCAGAGATGCTCATGCATCTTATGTAGGGGTAGATAATAAATCTGTTAAAATTATTTTAATTTGATTCAAATCAAAAAATAAAAAAATAGATTAAATTAAAGTGAGGTAAAATAAATATATTATAATATTTTTAATTTAATATAAATTATTTTACGTGAAATTAAAATTTAATTTTTTGATTATTAAATGATCACAATAACTCAATAAATATATATACATATATATATGTATATTATTTTATGTACTAAACGATGTCATTTTTGTGCATAACTTGTGCCTTGCACTCCTTAGCCTCAGCCCTTGATGTGACAATGTTGTCACATCTCTTACTCTCTTGTCTTGACTTGAGTCGAGTTGAGTCTCGCAGTTAACCCTTCACCCACAAACACAAAAGTTGATACCTCGGCTCACCTATCACATCCGGTTATCCCCAAGCTTATTGTCACATCTCTTACTCTCTTGTCTTGACTTGAGTCGAGTTGAGTCTCGCAGTTAACCCTTCACTCACAAACGCAAAAGTTGATACCTCGGCTCACCTATCACATTCGATTATCCCCAAGCTTCTTTAGCTCTCAATGTCTCTCAATCTCACTCTCTTGTCTTGACTCGAGTCAAGTCTCAACCCCCCACCCCCACAGAGATAGAACATTTGATATCTCTCACTCTCAATCAGCCCTTTCCTCGAAAACCTTAACCCATCTCTAAGCTTCTTCAATCTTTCTCCAAATCTACTTCACTCCTTCTTCCTCTCGGCTTCGATTCCTTCGAATTTGGCTCTTCTTCTCTTCCTTGACACCCATCACCAATTCACCATCCTCAGCTCGCACTAAATTGTGACAATTCGCAAAGTACTAAGTCCTTCTTCTTTCCCCTTCATCTTCAACTTCAACTCTAAGAGAAGTTATTCTTTAGGTGTGATTTGGGAAGCTATGCAATTGTGAACTCTTAGTAAGATTTTAGGGTTTATGAATTAGGAGTATTTTTTTGACGAATTTCTTTTGAGGTTTGATTCAAATAGTCTTTTGTTTTTAAAAAATATGCTTAGGACTTTGGAAGCTTGTGTCTTCTTTGCTTTGATTCATCCATGATCCAGTACTCCAAGCTACACCACCAAAGCTATAAGACTAGACCTTGTGTTGTACGTTTTGGTTTCCTTTTCTAATTATTAAAGTAGCAATTTTTATCTACCATATATTGTATGGAAAGGTTGGCTATTACAATCAAACTGTAGTGACAATCTTATTTATTGACAAGGTTAGGCAGATGAACTTGGTCATCTATATACATGTTTGCATCTTTAGCTATCCAATAAAAATATAACAAGAGTGCAATTGGTAGTTAGTAAATTATGAAATCTGTTTATCTAAATCAGGATGCATTCAACAATTCTACTGTCACTCTTATTTTTTCCTCAAGAATAAGATAATGTCATAATGAGACTATACCTGATGTTATGCATATAATATTGCTTACAAGACTAAGGTAAACCCTACCGTAAAGATGACTGCTTAGCTTGCATATGGACTACTGACTTGTAATTATATATTGAAAATTTAGAGATTAGAATCATGTCATAAAATAGTAAATTTATGATCCACTCCTTGTGGTTTCTACATCTGATGGGCAACATCCCTTTCATGACAAAAATCCGTTAATAGTTTTAAGGGTAAAATGCAAAAAACCCTCCCTAAACTTTAGGTCGATTTTAGAAAACCCTCCTGAACTTTAAAAAGTTCCAAATGACCCTCTTGAACTATGAAACATTTGCAAGAAACTCCTTCCGTCAACTTTTCCGTCAAAATTTAAGAAAATGACGAAAATGACCTTCATTGTAAAATTAAGAAATTGAAGGCTGTGAATAGTAAAATTTTAAAGTTTTAACATTGAATCTTAACCCTAAACCCTAAAGCCTAAACCCTAAATTCTAAATCCTAACCCTAAAATCCTAAACCCTAAATCCTAAAATCCTAAACCCTAAACTCTAAAATCCTAAAATCTTAAACCCTAAACCCTAAAACCCTAAACCCTAAGCCTTAAACCCTAAATCTTAAACCCTAAGCCCTAAATCCTAAATCTTAAATCTTAAATCCTAAACCCTAAACCCTAAACTCATAAATCTTAAACTCTAAACCCTAAACTCTAAACCCTAAATCCCTAAATCTTAAATCCTAAATTTCTAAACCCTAAACCCTAAATTACAAATCTACATTAGATTTTTTTTTTTTGCATTTATGACAGATTTGAAAATTTATGTGCATTTGAAGGGTATTTTTGTCTTTTTATTAGGTCAAAGTGCAAGTTAACCAAAAAACATCCAAATTTTAACGGAAAACTTGACAGAGGAGGGTGTTTTGCAAATGTTTCATAGTTTAAGAGGGTCATTTGAAACTTTTTAAAGTTCAGAAGGGTTTTTTAAAATCGGCCTAAAGTTCAGGAGGGTTGTGTACATTTTGGCTTAGTTTTAATGATATAATCAATATATTTGCTATTTTCTTTTTCTTTCTTTTCATTCTTTACTTCCCCACTCTTCTCCCTTCCCCTAAAGCCCTCCCCCAGCTTTCTCATTCTAATTCATACCTGATAGTATTAAGTCCCTCTTTTGATGCTTGCTATGTTTTTAATGTTAACTTGTTGTGTGTGGATCCATGACTCTTTTAAACCTTTTTCTTAATGTGTTATGATGCCATTATATGCAAGGTTCAGTGGCATACCCGACCATGGCTTATAATTTTTTGCCTTTATCTAGGGATTGTATTTATTGATATAACTTTTATAAAGACCACATAATTCTGGTGATTGAAATTACTGGTTCTAGCATTGGGTACTACTTGTTTACTTAATATATGTATAGCAATAATTATGCATGAAGATTTAAGACTACACTCTTGGTATTTCTATGCGTACATATCCATTAGTTTATCTTGTCTACTTCTTCCTCAATTATGTTGTTACTGTGTTAGATCAAGAATTAGATTGCAATTTAACTTGATAGATCATCTTGCCATGATTCAACATTTTAAAAGTTTGCTAGTATTTCTTTTTAAAGTCACTGCATTAAAAGTCACAGCTCATAATGCAGATGGTAGCAAGTGGTGGTGCTATTGAAGCTGCATTATCAGTATATTTGGAGTAACTTGCTACAACTTTAAGGTCCCGGGAGCAATAGGCCATTGCAGAATTTGCTGAATCTTTGTTAATCATTCCAAAGGTCTGGCCCAAGCTAGGATGATAAATAATATAACCCATTTTTGCAGTCATGCTTAACAACTGCAGCTCTTATTTAGTTTGATTACATAAAACTAGATCCTAATTGGGAACTTTATGTTTCTTTTGACTTTCTTTTTTGCAATGAAGATTTTTCTGAGCACATCAATCATCATCCCTAGGTAAACACTTCTAATTCTTTCTTAATAATATGCTTGTCATGAAATGATGCAAAGCATAATAGAAGCCAACGTTTAAATGTTTAGAAGCAGCATTAAGTCAGGGTTCTTTTTCCTAACTTTACCAATTTGGTCTATTAGCATCGTCAAAATTACAGTAGCTTATTCTTATTAATCTGCACAAGTGCAAAGGCCTTTCGCTTGCACTCTTGATTTCAGGTTACTTCAAGATTTTCCTTATTGCCATGAAGGTAATTTCTACATAAAATAAATCTAAGTTAGTTCTTTCACTTTAATTATTGTCCACTCGCTGTTTCTATCTAATATATTCCTTTAACTTTCAAGTATTGTATTTTGTATGTTAGGGAGTTTCCTTATTCTATGGTATTCATTATTGGTTTATCTATTTTATCATCTAATATAGTGACATTGAAAAGTTAGTCATTGTGTTATCTATTATTCTAGAAACCTGAAGTATATACTCATAGAAAATGTATGTTCAAATTATAACAGAGTATCCTATAGGAGCGTTGATACTTTATGATAATTTGGCATTAATAATTATTATATCTGCTACAACTTTTTAATTCTATTTTTGATATTTTACAAATTTTTATGCATATCATTACTAATTTTGTTATATAATAAAAAATTTTGTTTATTGATGTTGTTGCAAACTGCTAGGCATATTAATAATTTTTCTTATAAGTGTGCTTCATAATTTATAAAATATAGGTGCAACAGCTCAAATGATTATTCTTTAAGGAAACAAGCTAAGAGAAATAGAACAAATCCAAATATACTGGTTGAGTTAACCTTTTTCTCCTAACTCAACCTAACTTTTAATAGCAAATTCTTATCCATCTTAATTTGAGTCTATTCATTCAAATGAAATCAAGTTATTTTAATCTAAAAATCTTGATTTGAATGATTATTTTAATTAAAATTAGACTAACTTAATAAAAAATTAAGTTCAAATAAATTAAAATAATTTTATTCCAATTTAAACCATCTCACCGACTCACCTCTAATCTTATACAACCAAAACCCTTTAAATTTCAAAATTTGAATTTTCTAATTTTAAGATTTAAAATCAGAAATATAATTAAAAAATTTTAAATTTAAAAAAAATAATAAAAAATAAGAATAATAAATTACTTTAAAATATAAAATAAAAAATAGTCATAATAAGATCAGCCTCGAAATCTGTGGAAGATACGCGTCTGAATCTTCAAACACCCTCCCCCGAAAAAGGTGAAAGAACAAGCGGTATACTTGTCTCAAGCGCCTTTGTTCTGTCTGCGCATGAAAATTACTTCCATTGCAACTTTTGGAAGCCTGGGCTCGTCTTGTGCAATTTTGTTATTGTCCGCACAAAATAGTGTGGATTTTTTTTGATGCAAATTACTGATGATAATCAATTTCTTTTTAGCACTCCAAATATCCTTAGTTCAAAGAGTAAAACTAATCTTGTTTGAAATGTGTAACTATAAAAGGATCAATTTTTTTTACTAAAAGTAACTTTAAATTTAAATATTAAACATATGATTTACACCTAAAATACAATCAACTTTCACTACTTCAGCCACTCCATGATAATTTTTTTATTTTTTTAAATGTAATGCAATTTTTTGCAAACTGAGATGCAGAGCGGATAGATATCTAGTGACGTCACTCGGCAGATTCCACAACTGAACATTACCAGCCATTGTTCTTGACAGAAGTAAGCGACAGAAAGACCTTTGGATATATATGACCAAGGAATAAACTCATATGATTCGGAATCATGACTTTAATCTCATCTTTTATTAACCTAAATTAATGCCAAGTTGTTTGCTTGATTGAATAATGATTTCCTTATATGTTTATTACATCAACCACTTACAATTTGGTAAAATTCCTTTTTATATACTTACTGATTCAACTTACCCGCAAGCAAGTTACATCTTCAAAATTTATTGGGTATGTGTGGTAATATTCGGCAGAAGATTTATAATTTTTTTACTTTTATAAATTAAATCTTTTAAAAATTTTATATATAATTATTTAATTTATAAAATATATCAAATTTTATAAATAAATTTTAAAAAATTTAATCATTCAAATAAAAATTTAAAAAAAGTTTATTAATTTTTTCAAGTAAAACTAGCAAAGATTTAAACCAAAAATAAAGAATTACAGTGTGGGACCCATATCAAAACAGACACATCTCGGACATAATTTAACATAAAATTATTTTAAAAAATAATAAAAAATAAAAAATAAAAATAAATAAATAATAATTATAAATATAAATATAAGATTATAAAAATAAATGTATTATATCAAAACAGATACATCCCAAGAGATTCCCACATTCAAGCAGATACACATACAGCCCCGCATCAATCAAACCCTGCCCTGTGACACTGCCTCCTCTCACAGTCTCGCCTTTTGTCCTTCTGAGGAGAGGGAGTGGAAGAGAGAGATGGGGACTTCCGGCGACCATTTCGACGTCATCATCGTCGGAGCTGGCATCATGGGCAGCTCCACCGCCTACCAAACCGCCAATAGGGGTCTCAAAACGTTGTTACTGGAGCAGTTCGACTTCTTGCACCACCGTGGCTCCTCCCACGGCGAGTCTCGGACCATACGTGCAACTTATCCCCAAGACTATTACTATCCCTTGGTCATGGAGTCCTACAAGCTTTGGCAAGAGGCCGAGGCCCAGATCGGGTACAAGGTCTACTTCAAAGCCCATCATTTTGACATGGGCCCGGCCGACGACTTGAGCCTCAACGCCGTCATCGCCAATTGCCGAAAACACTCTGTCCCCTACCAAGTCCTCAGCCGTGACCAGGTGGCCGAGAAATTCTCCGGCCGCATCGACATACCGGAAAATTGGATTGGGCTGTTCAACGAGCTTGGTGGGGTTATAAAGCCCACTAAGGCGGTGGCCATGTTCCAAACACTAGCATACAAGGATGGTGCTGTCCTAAGGGACAACATGGAGGTAACAGATATTAAGAGAGACAACGTAAAGGGGGGTGTCGTGGTCTTCACCGCCAATGGCGAGAGCTTTTGGGGTAAAAGCTGTGTGGTAACTGTTGGCGCGTGGGTGACTAAGTTACTTAAAACGGTTACTGGGCTTGAATTGCCTATACAACCTATGGAGGCTCATGCATGTTACTGGAGAATCAAGGAAGGGCATGAAGGGAAATTTGCTATTACCGGTGGTTTTCCAACGTTTGCAAGCTACGGAGAGCTGTCCGTTTACGGAACTCCGGCACTGGAGTACCCGGGTTTGATTAAGGCGGCGGTTGTTGGTGGCAGCCCGTGTGACCCGAATAAGAGGCCATGGGGCCCTGGGGTGTTGCTGGATTCGTTGAAAGAATGGGTTGAAAGGAGATTCTCGGGTCTTGTTGATTCGAGTGAGCCTGTTGTGAAACAATCATGCATGTTATCAATGACACCCGATGAGGACTTTGTGATTGATTTCTTGGGTGGGGAGTTTGGGAAAGATGTTGTGTTTGGTGGCGGGTTTTCGGGTCACGGTTTCAAGATGGCTCCGGTGGTGGGACGGATATTAGCTGACCTTGTGGTTGATGGGGAAGCAAATGGGGTGGCTATGAAACACTTTAGGATAGGGAGATTCACTGAAAACCCCAAGGACTATTCTTACCCATATGTTAGTTTCTGAATTGGATCATCTGTGTTTATCTTTTAATTTTGTAACTCTTTTTTTGAAGTTTAATGTGTAAAATCTACTTTTTATTTTAGTTGTTTTTTTTCTTAATTTGTATTTTTATTACTTTTTTAATTTTGTTAATTTTTTCTCTTTTACCCTTAGTGTCTACGGCAGAGAATTCAGGTCTACCTACAGTTGAGTCCAAGAAATTGACATTCAAAGGCAACTTGCTAAAATAAAACCCGACTACAGAATAAAAGCTAGTTCTAACCTTGTTTGATTCAATCTTTCTATTTTTTAAAGCCTTGGACATATAAATCTTGGAGTCAAGTTTCAATAACATCATGCAGCAGCAACGCTCTCACATGCCCCAGCATTAACATAACGATGCACAGAGGAGAAGTTCAATCCAATGTACGTTATTATCTTTTGGATTACATCAGGCAGGCAGCACGGATACATTACCATTTTAATATTTTACAATTCCAGTCAGGTATACTTGAGAGTAACTCCAGTATAATAGTTGTATTTTGTAATTTCAATTAGGAATACAACAGAAGAAACTTATTTGCTGATATTCACCAACAACAAAAAATTTACTTGCCAACTCACTACTTGAAAAAAGTTCAATTCATGTATGATGGAAGGAAAATAAAGGCCAAAACACATCAGAAATGATTCTGGGATAATAACTATCTATATTTTCATGCTAAATGCTGCAAGAATCCTTAATGATGCTATGCTTAGTATAAGGACGCATTAAAGAATAGCAACTGCAACATTTCTCAAGGTTAAGCATATAAAAAGGAACTTTATCATAGTACAAAAAGAATTACATTTCTCTCAACCTATCTGAACATTTAACCTGCTCGATAGAAGACGTCCTAACAGTGTAATGAGGTAGAGGGACTATCCCCCTAAGCTCCTCAGTGTTGTTATTGTTCAAAGGTGGAGGAGGTATGTAGCAAGCTCTTCACCCACTGCTTCTGAAAAATTGAGCAGCCTGCTCTTTCAGCTCTTTTTTTTTTCATTGCTGTCTCTTGCATTTCATTTCAGGTTATAGATAACAGTCTCACAATGACAAGAAGAAAAAGAAAAGGGGAGGAAAACACTGTACAGTTAGGCTTTCTCCATTTTCAGCATCAGTGATCAACTGTCCCCAAGCTATAAAAGGTGGAACCTCCTGTGTCTTGCCTTATTTATAGAACAGGCTCATCAGTAATACAGAGCCTACACCTGAATCAGAGTATGGACTAAATCAGAGCTCCTCAAACTACAAAAAAGGCAAGGAGTGCGTGCATAAAGGCCCAGTAAAATATAATTCCAAGTCGCAATGCCGGCTGTCTCATTAGTGCTCGATCACACGAAACCCTGCAAGAATGTTAAAATACAAGATTACATCAGACCATTCTTAATATTAAAAATTCAGAATTGAATACAATCAAGATAATGCAGAGAAGGGCAAGAATTAGCCTACCACAACCCATCAATCATGTCAGTCAAAGGTCTTGTAAATCTTGGGACAATTTGTGATGAAGTGAGTGACTTAAAACCATGGACTGGCGCGCGACGGTGAAACCAGAAAAATAAATAGTTAAATTTAGCAAAAAAAGAACTAAAAACTGTCTGAAACAGAATGCGTTAAGAGAAATCACAGGTTGAGTGTAAAATTACCTTTGTCATCGTCTTCATCCATCTGACTAGAACTGCCAGGGTCTACATCTACAGCAATGGCAACATGATCATTATTTCCTTTGCGCAAACTGCGAACTTGAGGGGTTACAGAAGTCCCCGCTGCAGTCCACTTATTTATCTGCACAAAAGCCAATAAACTCAATCTCTTTAATGTCATATCAAAATCAATTCTCCAATCCAACAATTCACTAAAAATATGAGTCTATTTTATGTCATGTTTAAAAGGAAATCTTTATAAATTTCTTTTCATCACCATTCCTAGTTGTCTAATCATATATATCGGTGTCTGTTATCCACTCGTCTTATTTGAGTCTAGACACTAGGTACTACACACAGTAACTAAATGAGTTATGATTGTTGATCTCCAAATCTTACTTTAAAACCAAAACTAAGACAACAAGAAGAAGAAAATTAGTTGCCTCACCACTGGTTCAACTTCCAAAATTTCTGAGCTTGTGCTAACACCCCTTCCAGCCTCTTTCACACCTTCAAACAAATTCAATCCAGATTCCTTCTCATGCAAAGACATCTCAAGAGCTTCCACTCTGCAAGTCAATTCATCTACCTTACTCCTTTCTCCTTGCAACAACTTATCCTTGCTTTCTGCAACAGCCCTTAGATCATCCATTGCTGATAATAAAGATATAAGCTTCTTATGAAGTATTTCCTTGTATTCTTGAACTTGACCATCACTCTTCACATCAGGATGCATATCATGCATCCCCTCTCGAGATATCATCTTGTCAACCCAAATCAAGAACTCAGAGATCTCATTGGAACTTCTCTTGTTGCTAATTTGTGAAGCAAGAAGAACATCATTGGTGCATCGAGTAACCTCTTGTCTTAAGAAAGAGATCTCAGAATCTCGTTCTTGCAATTGGGATTGCAGCTTTTCAATTTCAGTTAGGAGACTTGCAGACAGGTGGTGAAGCTCATCAAACTTACCTACAGTAATGGAAAGCTTTTTTGTAAGCTTACCACGAGAAGCTTCAAGATTATCAATCTCTATATTCTTCTGCAGAACAACCTTCTCAAGTTCCTCAATCTTTTTTGTCATTTCTTCCATTTGCATCTCTTCCTCATCCAATGCATGCATTAGCGCCTCAATTTCTGTAAAAACCAATAAATTCCAAATATATCATAAGTTCTCTTCGATAGAAAGAAATATGACAAGTTTACTTCTTTGTCACACATACAACTATAGTAAGCTCACCTTGGTCTTTGCCAACGAGCAAATCAGTCTGAGATCTGATTTTTCCCTCTAACTCAGCTGCAAACGATTGCCCATCCTGGAGCTCATTCACTCTATGCTCCAGTATCTTCCTTTCTGCCTCAATCTCTTCCACCTTATTCTCTAAACTACGCTCTCGAGTCCTAGAAGATTGAAGATCTTGAAAACAACTGTTTGAAGTAGCTTCGGCATCCTTAATCTGATTTACAAGCTCCATGCAGATCCTGTCTTTTTGAACATCTTTCTCCTGCAGCTCTCTCCGCAAATTTGCCACGGTAGTCTTCAACTCCTTTTGGTTAGCGTCTAAAAATTCTGCTTTTATACTAGCAAACTCTTTTGCAGCCAACAACAGTCTGTCTGCTGCAGTCTTAATAGACTCCTCAGATATTAATTGAACCTGGCCACTAGAAGGCGGTATTCCATCATCAAATGATACTGGTATCTTATTTCCCACCAGTTCAGCTTTCGCATGTTCAATTGTGATAGCTGAATTAGTGCATGCTTCATAAAGGTAGGCAATTTTCCCACGTAATGCAACAAGTTCAACATCTTTTCCGCAAATTTCTTTCTTCATAGATTCACAGGACTCTCTTTGGGAAGTCAATTCCCTTTGAATTCCCACCATGAGGTTAGATAAAGTTTTGTCTTGCTCCTGTGTCAAACTCAAGTGTTTGTGCAAGCTTTCTTCAAGAGAATTAAGCTCTATCAAAAACTCTGTCAGCTGATGGCCAACAAGACGACAAACTTCAATAATGGTATTGTCGTCATTGTGGTCCATTGCCTCCAAATCTGACCAAGATTCCACAAACATAGAGCTCTTCTGGATAAGAGAAGTCATAATTATATAGGAAGAAAGAATCAGTGATGTGTGCAGCAGAAATTAGGAGGAATGCAATTAAGCCATCCAAAAAAAGAATAAAAGAACCAGATGCCACATGTTGCCAGAAAAAAAGAAATTGTGTCAAACAACTTAAAAAAATTGATGAACTTCCATTGCGACATTGCATGTATGATATAAATAATGAAAGATCACAATCTGTGTTATACATACAATTACGGAGTTGAACATCAATTGGTTTCTAGCCATGCTCAGAAATTTTGTGAACCCGAACTTCATCATGAAAAACAATTTCTAACATGTCTTAAGTTTCCAAAATAAAGTTGATCCATAACACAACACGTGGGAACAGAATTGAGAAACATCCAAGAAAAAAAGGTATCACAAATTATGACTAGAAGATACCAATAAATGTGTATCAACAGCAACAACTGTCTAGATTTCTCAATTTATTATCCTTTGTGAAGTCACATTCATTTAAAACAGTCATACTCTAACCATATGGCACATCAACAACATTTAAAACATTACTAGATGAGTATCCACATGATATTAATACCTTATCCGATGACATGGATAGACAGCCATCATGTCGTCTAGTGACAGATGAATCAACCACATTTGCAAGAGTGTTGGCTTTCATACATGACTCAAGTCCAGACTCTATATTTCGTAAAGATTCCAAATCCATGAAAAGAGCATCAGCCAGTAACTTGCCAACCTCACAGAAGCCTTTGTAAAGTTGGTTCATGCCAGATTTTAATTCCATGATCTCAGAAAATTGGTTCCTTCTTTCCTCCTCGCGCAAGACTGATAACTTCTCAAGATGTGAAAGTGCTTCAAATTGGGCAGCCTCAGCAGAAACTTTTTCCTTTCTGAGATCTACAAGTTCACCAGCCACTTTTGCAAGCTCCTCCTGAAAAGCATCATTCCTCTCTTGAACCTCGTTCAACTCAGCCAGAAGGAGCTCTGACGCTCTTCTAGATTTCCTAGACTCTTGTTCTAAAGAAGCTACAGCAGCATGCAGATCTGAACATAGCTTTCCAACCCATTCCAACTTCATGACGGGATCAACTATGTTAACATCACCACCAACCTCAATCTCACCTAACTTGTTCAAAATCACTTTTAAAGTATATTCTCGCTCCTGCAGGTAGCGCTCAGTTTCTGCCAAACGATCCTTCAAAAGCAAACTCTCAGATTTGAGAGTTTCTAACCTATCAGGGTAAGTTGACCATTCTGCAAACTTCTGTGCATACTCTGTGAGTGTGTGTTCCCGGTTGTTGATCTCAGATTTCAAGCGTTCCATCTCATTATTCATATCTTCAATTGTGTGTTTTAAACTGTCCCGTTGCTGCACTAATGACTTCCCTTTCCTGACTGCAACATTTAACTTCTCTCTAACAGAAGCTGACTTCTGCTCCTCCTGATTAAGAAGCTCTTGCAACTCCTGAATTCTTTTACTTTGAGCTTTGACTTCACCAGATAAAGATATTTGCCTCTGCGAATTTCTATCTCTCTCTTCCTTCACTTGCATTAACTCGTGCAAGGCGTCTTCCAGTTCTTTTTTCAAACTGTCAATAGCTGGCCCCTCCCCATCAAGCATATCTGTGCTACTTGCCTCATGAAAAGTTGCATCATCTTTTTGTGTATGACACCCATCAAGGGCGTCTCCATATGCAGGTTTTGTTGATGAAAATGTTGCATGATTTTCTATAAGTTTTCTCAGCAATACTTCCAATGAGTCAATACTCTCACTACCAGAAACCAGATTTTCTGTTATAGGTTCCTTTAAAGCATCACCAACTAAATCTTGCAATTTTCTGATCTTGCCCTCAATGGTGAGAATTTGTTCTTCACTGCCAGCTTTCTGCTTCAATTTCTCCTCCAAGCCAATTATTTGATCATGCAGCTTTTCATTCTTAAGCTCAGCTTGTCTTGCCTGCACCGATAGCTTGTCACATTCAGACATCAGAACCTCCACTCTTTCAGAAAGATGCCCTCTCTCAGAGGTAACAGCTCTGAGATCTGCCAAAAGAGTAGACACTCTACTTTGAGACTCTTCTAAATCAGCATTTATTTGATCATGCAGCTTTTCATTCTCAAGCTCAGCTTGTCTTGCCTGCACTGATAGCTTCTCACATTTAGACATCAGAACCTCCACTCTTTCAGAAAGATGCCCTCTCTCAGAGGTAACAGCTCTGAGATCTGCCAAAAGAGTAGACACTCTACTTTGAGACTCTTCTAAATCAGCACTTATTTGATCATGCAGCTTTTCATTCTCAAGCTCAGCTTGTCTTGCCTGCACTGATAGCTTCTCACATTCAGACATCAGAACCTCCACTCTTTCAGAAAGATGCCCTCTCTCAGAGGTAACAGCTCTGAGGTCTGCCAAAAGAGCAGACACTCTCCTTTGAGACTCTTCTAAATCAGCATTTAGCAATCCACAATAGCTATCATATTTTTCAATTTTCAGCTGCAGAGAATCTATATGATGATTAGCCTCAATAAGTGCTCTTCCTAACCACTCAATCCTATCCTCAGTCTCCATAGACCGCAAATGTGAAGGCATATCAACCCTCGCTATGAGCTCTTCCCATCTCTGCACTAGGCTGTTCCTTTCCATCAATGACTGCTCCAGCATTTCATTTTGTTCGGCTAACCCATAATACTTACTCTGTAGCTCCTCAAATCTTCTTCTAAAATCATCCCCTGAATCTAACTGCATCTGACCATCATCTTTCCCAGCATCCATGACAACAAAACCAGCATCAGAGTATGAACCTCCTCCAGAAGAACTCTTCTGGTGTCTATCATTCATGGGCAGTGAATTACCAGCAGCTGACCTAGCCAACCAGTCAATTTTTTCAATTATATCTCTTGAATAAAAGTGCTCTGGAAGGTCTAGGTCTTCCAAAATCTCTTCTATCCTCTGAAGCATTGAATCTTTAAGAAGAAATGACTCTCTTAAGGCATTAGCTGAATTGCGAATATACGAAAGCTCAGATTCCAAAGCCTCCACACGCTCACCAGCTTCTGCATAGGTCTTAAGTTTTGTTTCAACCTCATGAAGTCTAGAATCTTTCAACTGTAACTCCTGCAAGCATCTCTCCAGTTCACTGGAACTCTTCTGGTCCCAATCATTCATGGGCAGTGAATTACCAGCAGCTGACCTAGCCAACCAGTCAATTTTTTCAATTATATCTCTTGCATGGAAGTGCTCTGGCAGGTCAAGGTCTTCCAAAATCTCTTCTATCCTCTGAAGCATTGAATCTTTAAGAAGAAATGACTCTCTTAAGGCATTAGCTGAATTGCGAATATACAAAAGCTCCGATTCCAAAGCCTCCACACGCTCACCAGCTTCTGCATAGGTCTTAACTTTTGTTTCAACCTCGTGAAGTCTAGAATCTTTCAACTGTAACTCCTGTAAGCATCTATCCAGTTCACTGGATGTCTCTGCCAAGGACTGTTTAAGGCCATCACGCTGCACAACCAACCCTTTCCCCTTGGCAACAGCTATACCAAGTTTCTCCCGAACAGAGGCCACACGCAGTTCTGACTGCTTAAGTTCACTTGTTTTTTCATGTAATTGAGAACCAACAGAAAGAAGAGAATCCTGGGCCTGACGTAAGCTTTCCTTGAAAATAAGGGTTTCAATTTCATGCTCAAGACTTTGCGTGTCTAAAAATTGCATCTTCTTCTCCATTTCAGCCAACTTGATCACCTTAGCTTCATAACCATCCCTAGCTATTTGTAAATGAATGTCAGCCTCTCTAGTTCTCTGAACAAGACTAGAGACTAATAATTCTAAGTATGAGAGAGGTGCTTCATTAATTTTGATCTTAGCATCTTCCACGTTCAGCACACTCTCAACATCTCTAATCAACTTACCAACAACATCTAAGCCAAGACACTTTATGTTTAGTTCCTCCAATTCTTTTTCCCTGCACATCAATTCAGACTTTGTCTCCTTGAAGACAGACTCAAGTTCGAGCTTCTCATTCAGTATGTCCTCAAGATTTTTCATGATGGTTTGATAGCTATTATAATTCAGTACATCAGGCAATGCCATACTTTGTGCATCTAACTTCTCTTCATCCAAAGACCCAGAATGGCTGAGGACCAGTTTCATCAGGTCACTGTATATCTTACGCAATATACCAACAGCCACTTCATTCTTCCCAAATAAATAATCACATTTCACATTTACTTCCTTAAATGAAATACAGACTGTTTCGTGTTCTGAGCACATAGCTTCAAGTTTCTTCCGAAGGTCCCCAATCACTGCAATAGCAGCATCAACAGAAACTGCTAACCGATGATCGACTTCCAAGCCATCACCAGTGACAACAGAGATGGTTGAGGACAAAGTTTCCCCAACTGATTCATCTAGCTTCCCAACTGCTTCAAATATCTGAGCAATAGTAGCATTCCAGCTTCGCTCCAGTAACATTGCCCTCTCCGTCACTTGCTTCTGCAAATTTTCCAGTTCACTACCAATAACAGAAGCCATCTCATTTGATCTTTGTTGCACATCACATACTTCAGCACGCAATTCACTAATCTTCGATAGGCAAATTCCAAGCTTATCATAAAGTTCACTGTTTTTGGATCTGAGACAGATATCTTCTTGTTTTAATGCTTCACAGAATACATCAAGATGACTTTTCTTTTTCTGAATGTCAACAAGAAGCTGCATTGCTACTTCATATTGAACAGCAAGTTCAACTTTGGATTCTTCCAAATTTGAAAATTGTTGCTTCAATGCTTCATATTGATCCTTGAGCTCAATGTACTTAGCATCACCATTTTTTCTACCATCTCGCTCCCACTTAAACAATGCACCTGCATTCTGAACATCCAGCTTCCAATTTGAAAGTGATGCTCTCAAGTTTCCAATTTGCCCTTTGGTCAACACAAATAGATCAGCTGGTGCTGGAACTTCACTAGAACCATTTTCCTCTGCCTCATGCTCATCTTGATGTCCTTTTGATTCAAAGGCTTGTATCAACTTTGATACTCCAGCTGCAGCAACTTTACCACCAGACCTGCCAAATGATGCCGAATGAGAATGCCATACATCAATTGCCTTTTGAAGTTTTTCCACAATTTTTTCAACCTCATCCAAGCGCATATTGAGCGAAACAAATCCAATAGCATCATCAAAGACTTCCAGTTCAGGTAGATTCAGTGGTGGCCTAACAGGTCCTCCTTCATCTCCCTCCTGAGAGAAATGCTGATAATTTTCAGTAGTTGCAACTACATGGTCCTCACGTTGTTCTGTTGCAATCTCAGCTTGATTCTTAAGGTCCCCATGATGAGACAGCAGTTGGCTGTCTTTGCTACCAATTTCTTCAATCCAGGACTTGTGAACCTCCAGAGAGCTATTTAGAAAGATATTTTCCTTGGTAAGCTCTTCAATGTGCATTGTGGCTTCTTTAAGGTCCACTTCAAACCTCGTTCGATCCCCCCTTTCCATAGATAATTGCTCTTGAAGAGCACTAATCTGAGACGATAGTTTTTGGTTTTCAAGAATAACAAAATGTTTGTCCTCTTCAATACTTTTGATCTGATCAGCTGACAATGCAAGTCTACCATTCAAGTTGGAACTTTCCACCTCTAGACTTGTCACCAAATCTTTACTTTTAACCAACTCTGTTGATAGCCTGTTGATCTCACGGGAGAGATGCACAATTTCTTCTTCAATCTTATTCCTTTCTTCAGTGACTAACGACAGCCTCTCACTAAGGCTGGAATTTTCAACCTTTAGTCCTTCCATAGAATTCTGGAGGCTGGCCAATTCTGTTGACAGCTTTTTACCCTCACAAAGATGAAACTCCTTCTCCTCCACAAGTTTATTTTTCATTTCAGTCATTAAAGCAAGTGTTTCACTCATGTCCTTGTTTTCTGTCTGTAAAGCTGTGACCAAGCCTCTGCAGTCAGCCAGCTCTGTGCACAGATCCAATGAATCTTTTTGAGACATTTCAAAACTATTCTGCAGCTCAATCACTCTAGCAGAAAGTGCTTCAACCTCTGCCTTGGCATTGTTAAATTCATTTTGTACTTCTAAACTCTTGCTTGAAACATCATGCAGTTCATTGCGGCAATCTGCAAGTTCTTCCACAAGGTGTTGATTCTTCTCACTTAATTCATTATGTGAAGCTCGGAGCTCAGATAGTTCATCAATCAACTGTTGATTCTTCTCACAGAGTTCATCATGTGATGTTCGGAGCTCAGATAGCTCATCAATCAACTTGTAACGCTGATTATCAGACTCAAGCACTAACTCCAGTTGTTCAGCCACTTGCAAATTGAATATATCTTTCAAACAACTTGCAAGAAACAATTCTTCTTTGAGTCTCTGAAATGTTTCTGGAAAGCCATGATACGATGAAATTAAACTACTTGCCACAGGATCTGCATTAGAAACTGCACTTCTTGACTTAAGCAGAAAGTAACACTCTTCTTCACTAAGCCCTCTTATAACTTCTGCCAGCTGCAAGAGATTGACTGAGCTCAAATCAGAAATAGGAGAGACATCCAGCAGTTTGTCCAAGTTCACTTTACGTGCTCCCATTGACAACATGTGGCTTTTATCGACAATTACAGATCCAACTCGAGGGTATTGCTGATTAGGCCCTTCCTGAAGTCCCACATCCTCTCCACTAAGAACTCCTTCTTTGCCGACCTGTTCATAACTAGACTGAAGAAGCACTTCTTCATGAGATGAACCTGGCAATGTGTCTCTCACCAGATTACTCATAACAGATTCACCAGTTGCAGTATCACTTTCCTCGCCTTTAGCAGGAGCTAATAACACATCTGACATATTGCCCTCTAGAGATGCAAATACTTCAACTGACTCACCAATCTGCTCAGCTCCATGAGATGCCTGCTCAGTTCTAGTCTCCTCCAAATCAACCACTGAAAAAGACTGAGCAGTCTCACCATCCTTGGGCAAAAGAAGCTTCTTGGAATTATCAGTCTCTGCATCCAAGCTTTGACCATATTTCTTCATATCCAAACCATCAGCTTCCTGCATTGTCCCTACCCAGCAACAAATGAGAATATAATTATACATTAAATCCACACATCAATTTTCCCAGCCTGCCCACCTAATTCCACAATACCCTATAAAAATGTATGAACTTACAGAGACAGAGGAAAGAAGCAGCGAGCACAACTTACATCTGTTACCTGATCTTCCCTTGTTTGCGTCCAAGATGTCTTGGGTAAATCCTCAGATAAAAGCAACGAAGAATCTTCCCTTTCTTCACCATCTCCTTCAACTCTAACAGCCATACCTGCAATAGCAGTAACTGGAGCAGGAGGGGACAATATGTCACCATGTGCAGGCATAGAATCATTTGTTGCTCCGCCTTCAGAACCCAGGCTATCTGAAGTTCTCAGAGATACATCCTTGGCCACATCAGAACCAAAATCCTGAGCACTTTCCCCTTCAATTTGTACTGAAATCTCAGAATCATGTTCATCAACTCCCTGAACCCTTTGTGCTACCTCAGTACTAGAAGCCAATTTTATTTTAACATCTGTATCGTATGTATTGGCCACAGACGAAGAATTATCAGATGGATCATTAACATCTGGGGTTAATGAGATTTTGAAAGACTGTGACCCTGATAAATCTGTGATGCTCAAATTGGAATCACTGTCAGTTCCAATCCCATCAATAACCTGAGATTGTAGTGTTGACATAGAGGCACTAGTTGCATCATCAGATTCATGTTGCTCAGGTTTACTGGATTTTTTTGAAGATTTTCCATGGCTACTACCACCTTTACTATCCTTTTTCTGACGAAATTGTTGGAGCTGACAACAAAAAATGAGAATCAAATTAAGAACTTAAAGCATTCACATCTAGCCCCAATCTGCAGCTACCAGTCAATAAAAAAGTAGGCAGAGAAAGCTTTCAGATCCTATGAAAGGTGTTTGAAACAAATCAATTAAACCTCGGAAGAAATTCAAATTCAATATTTGCATTGTGTTCTTATATGTAAATATTTCCTAATTCCTACACAAAAATGGTCTAAGCAAGAGTGTATTCAGTAACGTCATAAACAGATGAACCCAAGGCTCCAGATTAGCCTCGTGGAATAACCAGAAGATGAAAACCAATCTCCAATTGCTTCTGCTAAGCGAAACCCAGCTTTAAGAAGGTACTAAAAGAAAAAATATAAAGTAGAAAGGAAATGGACTCAACTATTCCACTGCTATCATGAAATTCATACTCAGTTATCAAACACAATAAATTGAAACTAAAGAGATGCGTATCAAGCATCTTTATCATTTACATCTCTCGCGTAAGGTATATGGTTAACGATAAATAGCCAATAAATAGATACCTTTTTTCTCCCGGCAGCGAGTAGATCGGTACGGCTCTTGTTCTTGTCCATCCGATCCACTCCGTTCTTGCTGCCCACTGTGACTGCGACAATTACCAAAAACAAGTCCCAGCCACCATTCAAATCCTCCTCTTACACTGCACCAAAAGGAATTATAATTGATCAAGTTAGAATCATTAAGATATTCCCATCTATCTACTATTGAGATAGAAAACTAATGCGATGTGCTGTTGTATTAGGTTCTATCTTCTATAGGAAAATCTGTGCGACTACAGAAGGCCCCGCGTTATTCCATTTCGTTTCTCTTTCCGAATCTTCGCAGCAACCAAACAGAACGTAACCAGCTGATTTCAAATTCTGGAAAACAAGATTCCCAGATACGTACAGAATCTAATTGCACAGCAACGGGAGAATCGAAGTTTGAAAGAATTCGATTAACAAGACAAACGAAAAATCAATAACAAAAATACAAATAAACAGGCAAAAAAGTGGCAAGGGAGAGAGGGAGGGAAGGAGCACCTTGATTAGGGCTTGGCAGGAGCTACACAACGACGTCGTAGCCGAAGTCATGCGAGTTTCGGTGCAAACTGCGAAGTGGCTGTGGATTCAAAGGGAAAGAAGTCGTTCCTCCATGGGCTATGGCCGTGCCCTCTGTGTGTTTGTGTTTGTGTTTGTGTGTGTCTGAGATCTAACGCAAGCGCTATTTTCTCCGCAGGGAAAATGTCGATTCAAGCAACATATTTTTTAAAAATTAAAAAATAAAATAAATACGATTTGTTCGGTATTGAGCGAGTAACTGCCGGTTCCGTCTGGACTCATTTGAACGCAGTAGCCCCATCTGCGGTAGCATGACCCCAACGCGGCGTCCGCAATCCAATTCCGAATCCGGCATGACACAATTTTTAATAATAATAATAATATATGATTATTTTCATAATATTAAGATTAAAATTTATAATATATATTAAAAATAATATGTTTATATAAAAAATAAATATTTTTTTGACTAATTTTACCTATTAATATAATTTTATTAATAATTATTTAGTTAAATAGTAATAAATTTATTATTATTAAAAAAATTTATATAAACATATATTATAAATCTTATCATTTCTAAGTTTAAAGACACCTTATAAATATATGTTCTTGTTGGGCTTCTTATATTTGGAACTTGGGGTATATTTATGCAAGTAAAAATATAAATAAATAATTATTGATTAAAGAATTAATAATAAAATTATTATAAAATATAAAAAATAATATAATTAATTAATTAATAATAACAATTATTATAAAATAAAATAAATAATAATTTATAAATTTAAAATAATTTATATATTTAATTTTTTATTTAGATTTTATTTCATAAAATATATTTTAAAACTTAAAAATTTTAATAAAATATAAAATATAAATAATGGTGTTTCCGGTTGGATCGTTGTAGCGTTCATCATCAAATGATTGCTTTAACTTGCAGTGTACGTCATATTTTAAATTAAAAGGGGAACGCTTGAGGCGCATTGGCACATGGTGTCGGTGTATTGTAATATCACAGTACACTGATGCTCTGTACCCTCATGGCCGTGCAACTTAAAAAGATACACCGGGTAACAGGAAAAGAAAAGGAACAAGTATAGGTAGAAGGTTTGCCGCTACCTCTTGTGCTAGACCTAATAATCCAATGGGCTGAATCGGTCCAGGCCCATATCCAAAAGATGTGCTTTTGCTCACATTATGATCTCAAAGACCCAATTTTATCCAAAACGTAGCCCAATCTGCCATATTTTGGGTCTCACATATCATCAATAAAGCCCATTAACCATTGTCACTCCCAGGCCGGTAGACCAGGCCACAGCCATAAATGCACGACAGGCTTTATTTCATCATTGACGGCCAGTGGCTTAGGAAATGAAAACCGAACCTCATCCCCAAAAAAAAAAATCACCAATCTAATTTTCACAACATTAATTATTTTAACATTAATCTCCTCGAAATCAATTTTATTGAGAATTAATTCTACTAACAATTTATCTAAACGAGCCTATAAATTCTCGGCAACGAAACATCAACTTGATAAAGAAAGAGAGAAGAAAGAGGAGGGAGTACTAATCAACCCGAACAAAGAGATGAGCATACACGTCTTAGTAAAAGACTATGAGAAAAATATATGAGTTGAAATATTAATAGAAAATAATAATATCCTCCAATAAATGGCAATCTTTATTTTTTTAATTTTACTTAAAATCATCAAAATAAAAAAGTGTTGAAAATCAAGGAATCTGCACATGGGCTGGCATGCATAATCAATCCACAAATTATATGTATATATATTTATGTGTATTATGTAAATATATGTATAAAAATTAATTAAAAGAAGATAAAAAATAAAAATATAAAATAATATGAGAGTATACAAAAATTAAAATCTCTAAAAAATGTATAAATAATAAAACCCTAATCAATCAAGCACTTATAATTAAAATTAAAATTGTTCAAAGGCAACAAAAAAAAAATGGTTAACAAAATATTGAAAAGCTTTTTGTTAGCCCAATTGACAACGGACTTACGCGGAACCTTGTAGTAGCCATTCAAAGTCATTAGCAGTCATAGACATGAACATATATTATAATGTTGAGGGTGGAGAGAGGAGTAATAGGGCATGAAAGACAGAAAGAGCCTATTGATTAATTTAAAATATTTGCAAATGGCAACTAAGTTGGACTTTGTGGTTGAGATTCTGATGTGATTTATAAGAATCTAGAAAACGTAATAAAATATAAGTAAGAAATGTCTTTTTTGTTTTTAAAGGGTCCTCTTAGAGAGAATGTGGCAACAGTTTAATTGGCTAAGTTATAAGTAAAAAGGAATCAAATCCTCAATCATATCTTTGAGATGTTGTTTAGTGGCATCAATTTGAATTGCAACTATATATATATTTCTCTTTTGGTGCAAGCAATCAAGCATTATAAGTCCTTTTCGTTATCATAGTAGAATTATTATCATATTTTTTTGTTAAAGGGGAAAAATAGAAGTGCTTATTGAGGCAAAAAAGGAACATATTTGATAGGCTCTTGTCACGATCATAATATTAGATTTGTTGAATTGTAATGTAAGTACTCTTGTCATTTTTATAAATTAAATCTTATCAAATATTTATATAAAAATTTTAAATGATTAAAGTTATTAAATTTCACTAATTAAATGTAAAATATAACGAATAAAAACTTATTTTAAATCTTATAAATATTTAATACAGAATATTTACAAAGAGTTTGTTTTTCTCTTGCAAATTCTTCATAACCTAAGTATGCAATCATTTTCATCTTCCTAAGTTTTTGCACTCCTTTCAAAGACTAATTACCTTCCATTGTCAGCATTTTAAAGTAGTTCTTTATTATCGTAATTATAAAATGTTTAAATAATTTTCTATTTATTTAAATAATTATATTATTTTTACATTAAATACTACATGCAAAATATATACATAGATTCACTTAATTTTTATAATAAAACATTATAATTATTGAATTAGTTAAATTATATAGTTTAGTATATAAAATTAATAAATTTAATTATTTAAATTAAGTTAAATAAAAATTATATAAAAATAAAAATATAAAAAAATAAAAGAACTGATATACATATATTCAATAAAAATACAAGATGATCAAAATTAATCAGAAAATTAAAATTCAAAAGGTTTTATTTATTTTGGGTTGGGTAGGCCGTTGACAAGCGACGCTACTAGAATACATTGCACCGAGCGCTAAACCGATCATAAAAGCTAATTGCAAAGATTTGCAAGATTTCATGCACCATAGATCACAAGCTAAAGTCAAACCGTATTGGGCTTCTCTGTATTGTTTTTCCATATTTATTCATTCTTCCATCATGGCCTCTTTCGAGGTAGGGCCGAAGAGTGTTAAAATCTCAATTGTCCCAATAATAATTATGCTAGTTTCAAGTTTATTTATGCAAATTCAATATTGTACAAGGATTAGATTAGTGTTTTTCTATTTGCGTGAGTTAGTTTAAGTTATAAAAATTTTAGCCTATTTGGTAAGTCATTATAAGTTTAATCAAAATTTGTAATATATAAAAAAAATTTATTTGAAAGAAATTTATTTGTTTTGATGTCTTTAATATTTTTAAAAAAATTAATCATTATTTATTATAAGAAAGATGTTCCTGAGAAAAAAATAGAATATTCTTCTAAAAATGAACGTTTGAGTTGAGTCCATAGTCCATCTACTTGGGTTCCAAACATTGCCAATTGCCTTTTTGGCATTTCTCAAGTTTTATGAACTTGTGCTTTCATATTGCTTTATTTGAATATACACCAAATTATCTATTTTTTTTAATGATAGTGGATTAGTAATTAGTAGCTTAAATATAGAATGAACTTATATATTTTGATTTTATAATATTAAAATTACAGTGTTTTGTATTTATCTTTCATTATTTGAATAAGTCTACGTATTAAATTTTAAGAAGTGAAGAAATAAGAGATAAACACAAAGCATACTGTTGACTTTTGACCTAAACTTAAGCAATGGCTTCTTAACCTTTCTTGAGGGGCAATTACTTTTTTTTTTTTTTAAATTACTATAAAGGATAATTAATGTGTTTGATAAAGTATCACAAAGTTTGATCTCCCTCAAGGATTAGAGTTGAATGATTTTACCTCTTTGAATAAAAATAACTGTTAAAATTAAAATTTAAACATTTAAATTAGACCTCAACTTGAGACATAATCAATTTTTATTCTATCAACATCTTATTAGTAAGAAATAATTACTTTTATTGCATCCATGTTCTTATAATAATAAAAGTAACCACTTGTAACTTGTTAGGAATTTGGGTGTATAAATCTAAATCTAACCAACCCAAATTTAATTTGTAACCCATTCACATTTTTATGAATTAGTGATAAGTGATATTTTTTATGTTAAATTCCATCTAAACTCAGTAATTATGCAAAATACGATTGTAACTTGCCAAGCCAATTGACCTTTGAGATTAAAATTTACTTAAAATCAATATTTTTTAATAGATAAATACCTTACTTTTGCTTATTCAACTCCAATTTTGTATTACCAATCTTTATTGACACCAGCTACTCGCTACCTTATATATATATATATTGCAATGATTTCTAAATAAGAAAAAAAAAAAAACAAAGAGAAAAGATAAGGTAGAGTCAATTCTTATAAGGAAAAGCAACCGTCCGATTATTTATTGAAGTATCTGACGGCGGAAAGTTTCTTCAGAGTCACACCGGCTACAGCCGGTGTTGATTACGGATAAAAAGATTTAGTAATGAACAAAAGAAAAATCAAAGCTAGTCAACAGTTTCAGATTATAATAACAGATGACTCTTTCTCACATGATCCCCGCTTTTGGTCAAGCCCCCTCGTCAGACGCACAATTCTCGTGATTGGCTTGCTCAACGGCATTATAAATTTAAGGTCATCTTATTTTTTATAAATAATTTTTATTAAATATTTATTTTGACATTTTAAATTCTTAAATTTAATAATTTTAGTAAATTAACAATGAGACTCTGTATTAAATAAGTCACATTAATTATTGACTATTTGATAGAATTATAGTTAATGAGTTTATCATTTTGCATAAATTTATAGCCAAAATCCTCCCCTGATTATTTATTTTATTATTATTATTATTATCTTAAAAATGATCAAATTATGGGGTTCAATTATAATTAATTTAAAGATTAAATTTTTATCTGTAGTAAAACCACCCAAACGAATTATTATTTTTGTTTATTCATTATTTAATTGTTAAATAAATAAAAAATTTGAGTAAATAAAAATAAACACACTGAATATTCCATTTCTGGAAACAAAAGTCTCTTATGGCGCACGATTATAAATTATATAAATTTATATTTTTTACTAATATGAAATAGTTTAAATGATAAAAATTTATGTCCTTTAAATATATTATTTTATATTTAATTTTAATATTTATAAAATAAATTATTTAAAAAAATTTATTTACTTTAATATTTTTAATATTTTAAACAAATTAATTATTTATTAACAAACAAAAATATTAATGCCACTCCCACTCGTGCAACCAGTATAGTACTGCTTTGGAGAATGTGTATTGTGCCACATACGTGCCAATTCAGTATTTTTGTGACAGTGCGTGTGTCTCAGTGTGGGAGCTGCTATCGCAGAGGATTGCAGCGTATATGTCTCTGTTACAAAATTAATGGTTCTATTAAATAGAAAGGCACTTGAAAAATAAAAGGCCAATTTTTTTTTGTTACATGAAATAAAGAAGTATTGGCATTTTTACTAAGTGAGAATTTTATGAAAAATGGGAGAATCGAACCTATATTTTATTTTTTTGGGAGGCTAATTTAGTTACCACTTAAACTTATTCAAGTGGCAAAGGTCAAAATTATTCAAAATTTGAAACAGGATGAACTAAACGTCCAATTAAGTCTATACATTAAATTATAAAAATTTATAAATTATGTTTAGTATACATTTTTAGAAAAGCTTATAACTAATTTTTTGATTTATAGAAAAAGAACCATATGATAATATTTGAATCTATTTAGTTCAACAAAAATAATTTTTAAAAAATTGGTTAAATTTAAATATTTTCACATAAAATTATGTATTATAAATTATAATATTTTTTTAACCAATTTTTTTTTTGTTCTTTATGTGGTGGGTAAAGGTTAGAAAAATAAAAAATGTCTTCACAAAAAAAAAGTTAGAAAAATGAAATTAGAATTGCCCAAACACAAAGGAGACAAAGGAAGATACCTATCCCATCCATCAACCCTAGCTTTAAGAAAACAACCAAACTATCAAATTGAACTTGTTCTTCAATTTTATAAAAAAAAAAAAAATGGAACTCCAAAACACTAACAAATTTTTTAGAATTTTTTTATATTTAAATTTTTAAAATTATACATTAAATTATATGACAAAAAATAAATAAATTTTGTTAATAATTTAATAATTTTATTTAAATTTTAAAAATAAATATTATTTTATAAAATATTATATATTTTATAAAATAATATAAAAATATATATATTAATTTTAACATAAATATATTATTTTTTAATTTTTACCATAACTTATCACGCGTCTTAACTCTTTTAGAGAAAAAAATAAAAATAAATATATACAGTGGAAGAAAGAAACTGAAGAAGTCCACCGCCGTTCTTTTCTTCTTTTTGTTTTTTTCAACCCAATAGGGCCCACTTTTCTACCGCTTCAACAGTGAATACAGCACTAGCAACAAATTCTATGAACTGCTCAATGCCTTCCCTTTATAGAATTCTTCAAACACATGTCAACCGTCAGATTAAAAAACCCATTTTGACTCGTCCAATCTTCTCTCTCTTACCCGGTCATCCGGTCACCACCACCCCCATTTATGTTCCTCTTCTCCTACATTCCCCTTGCTCTTTTACCCTCCTCAGCCGCTTCTGCTCCCCCAGGGCATTTTGAGTTTTCAATTCCTGCTTTGTCTGTGCTCTCTCTATATTGGCCTTTTCCCTCTCTTTGAAACTCGGCTATGGCAGTGGAGCTCTTGGGGTTCCCTAAAATGGACGAGCAAAAGGCCATTCAAGAGGCTGCATCAGAAGGGTTAAAGGGCATGGAGCACATAATCCGTCTCCTCTCGCACCAGCCCAATCAGTTGGACTGTACCGACCTCACCGACGTCACCGTCTCGAAGTTCAAGAAACTCATTTCCCTTCTAAATCGGACCGGTCATGCCCGGTTCAGGCGAGCCCCGGTTCACTCCTCTTCTTCCACGTCCCCTTCTACTTCCGCCTCCCCGCCGCAGTCATCCGCCACGCCATCCTCTGTTTCGCTTGCGCAATCTCAGGCTTTGAGTCTATCTCCGGCAAATTTCGCCTCTCCGGCGACGAGATCTCCGCCGCTGATCGTAAATCCGGTGTCTGTGCATCCGGCTCCGATCAACGCTCCGTCCAGTTTTATTCCAACTCAGTCACAGAGTTTGACTCTAGATTTCACAAAGCCTAACATTCTGAACTCCAACACTAAATCCCTTGAGCTCGAGTTCTCGAAGGAAACCTTAAGCGTGTCCTCAAACTCTTCGTTCATGTCCTCGGCTATCACCGGCGACGGCAGCGTCTCGAACGGAAAACAAGGATCGTCGATCTTCTTGACCCCGGCGGCACCCACAGTGTCAGGAGGGAAGCCACCTCTGTCAACGGCGCCGTTCAAGAAGAGGTGCCACGATAACCGCGAGCACTCCGACGATGTCTCCGGGAAACTGTCCGGCTCCAGCAGCAAGTGCCACTGCATCAAGAGAAGGTACTTTACTTGCCGTTCATGCTTCCGATTTTTTTTACTGGAATTAAAAAATTGAAAATGACTCGGGGAGTAGACTCGGTCAGTGAGTGGACGAGTTGGGATTTGGAGAGTCAACGATTTCGGTAGTGGTGCGCGGTTAGGCAATAATGGACAGAGCATGCCTGACAGTGACAAAATAGGGTGCGGCCTTTGTCAATAGGCGAATATCTAGAAATGCTGTCTACGAATATTAAAGAAAAATTCAAACTTGCCTTAACTTACACACACTTTTGTCCTTATTTTTACGTTCGTAGACCAATGCTTCTTTTCTTTTTCTTTAGTTATTACTTTGACTGTTGACCTTGGCAAGAGTAATAGAAAAGCACCCTCGCACAAGTTGGCGACCACGGCGCATAATAGATTAGATTACTGGAATTTAATTTTGCAAAACTAAATAGATTTTTTTTTATAATTGCAGGAAAAATCGGGTGAAGAGGACGATTAGAGTCCCGGCGATTAGTTCAAAGGTCGCGGATATTCCGCCTGACGAGTACTCGTGGAGGAAATACGGTCAGAAACCGATCAAAGGGTCACCATTCCCACGGTGAGTAATCTGTGGATTTATTTGTTGGCCGTTGATTTTGGTCAATGAAACGCAGTCTCACATTAAATTGGGTTTTCGTTTGTATCAGGGGTTACTATAAGTGCAGCACAGTGAGAGGGTGCCCGGCGAGGAAACACGTGGAGCGGGCCTCGGATGATCCGACGATGCTGATCGTGACGTACGAGGGGGAGCACCGTCATGCGGTGCAGACCGCGATGCAGGAGAACTCAGCTGGGGGGATGAGTTTGGTATTCGAATCAACGTGAGCTGGGAATAAGAAAAGGGTGGGGGGACAGGGGAAGTTTTTTTTTTTATTTTATTTTTCTGGTAGTAATTTATGAAGGGAGAGTAAGTGGTTGGATTGTAAATTTGTTTTGATTACAAAGTGATTACCATGATTATTATTATTATAATAGAGAGAAATTTGGAATCTCAATATCCCACGATGTCTAAAAACTTATAATTTATTTATTTAATAAAGTTATAATTGGAAGATGGGAAGAAAGTGGCATCCGAGGAAGGGTGATGTTTTGTTGGGTAAGTTAAAGGAAATGGGGAATGGAACGGAATGGCATCTGGGGTCAGGGTTATATTCTTTTCTTGTCCTTTTGGGATCCAAAGAAGAAGAGCCTCATAAAGGGGGGATCTGATGGAGCATTGTCCTGCTTTGGGGTGCCTTGTTTTTTTGTGGGGTGGGTACGTATCCTTATGCGAAAGAGGAATGATACTCTTAAGTAATTTTTTTTTACATTTTTTACGTAAATCATTATTTTTAGAGTTGTAAAAAAAATAATAATTTATATAAAAAATGTAGATAAAAATGGCATAAGTGTAGCATCGCGAAATTGCCATTCACTGGTTGAAAAAAATGTTCGGTACAACATGGGAAAACTTACGTGGGGAAGTGCCCGTCTTCCTCAGATATGGAAACAAAATGTTTGTAGAGAGAGAAAAATTGTGAGATTATGTAAAAAAAAGTGCAATATAAAATTAACTTGTATGAATGACAGTGCTTGCACGTATGCGCCTCCACTTGAAGATATATGTTTAATTTATTCTCAATATTTTGGGGGAAAGTGTTGAAATTTTGCCTTTGTAATTCTAAGTCCAATCTTTAATCTAAAACTAAAATATTGTAGTGGATGTTGAGTTGATTGGATTGGAAAAATGTGGACACGACCCGTCTATTAGAGTAAATGGGTGACTCATTCATCAACCTATGACTCATGTTTCTTCTGTAGTATTTGTATATATTTTCTTGAAATGCTTTAAATATAATATCTCACCCTCTTACTTTACTAACCCATAATACAAGCCAGTCAAGAAACAAAACCAATAATACAAGTCTATGGGTACACGGATTTTTTACTCAATCATCATTTCTTTTTTAATGATCACGAGAAACATATGCTTTCATTTGCTTGTGATATTTGATGTGAGTTAACGATGATAACTAATCCAAGTATGGACATAAAATTCATTTTTTCTTCTGATAAAAGGTATTTATAAAATTGTGACACATGGGGTAGGGCAAGTTTGAAATGCTTTTCTGTGGGTCACTTTGTGTTTGTGTCTTCATGGGCTATGGCCTGCTTTTTAACGTCTCCTCTGACCCAAGAACTCATTAAAGCATTAAGCAATAAAAAATGATTGTCAGATGTATTATGTGCAACGTGAAAAATTATTCAAAGAGAAATAAATAAAAAAAATAGAATGTAAGAGAGTATTTAATGAAATGTTATTATAATTTTTGTTGTTTATGTTTTAAATTAAAATATTTAAAATGAAATATTTAAATTTAGATTTTAAATTTAATTTTATTAAAAAAATTTAAAATAAATTATTTTAAATATAAATTAATTTCACATAAAATAAATATATAAAAATTAATTTTTTTTTAAAATATATAAATTACATATAAAATTTATTTATACAATAACTTACGCAACCAAGTTCCTTGAAAGAGGCGCCCATTAAATTAGGGTAGTTGGCAAAGCATGGTATGTCGTAATATTCCACTTAGGACTTGAAGAAAGAGCGGAGGTTCAAACCGCTTCGCTTATTTTAATGCGAGAGAGGTTCAAACTTTTAAAACGTGCTTCCAACGTTTCATGTTTTCAAAAGTAAATGGAGTTTGGTCAATCTATGCTGTTCCCATCACAATCCCAACTATAACAACCATACATTGGCACCCCTAACACTTGGTGATTCTGAAACCCACACATTGTTTATCTTGGAATTATTATCTTTGTGACCATTCAATTTCCTTCTAACATATACTTGTTCATTTCCATGGTCAATGTCACTTGAGCAATGTTTCAAAACACAGTTATTACTTCATGACCTTGAATCATTCAAAAACTCAATGCTTCGACTTTGATATCAATATCACAGTCATGATCAAGATTTTTGGCCTTTTAACAAAAATGTCAAAATAATTATTTTTATTTATTTTTATATTATATTATTTTTTACTAATGATGTTAGACTATCAGATATCAAAGATAAAAAAATATATTATTATATTTTTATTAAAATAAATAAAATATATTATTATATTAATAAATCTGGATCATTCATTTTCATAATTAATAATTCAGATTATAACATTTACTTTTTTTTTAAATTCATAATTTCAGTAATATCTCTTTTTTCTCGTTAATTCCTTATTTTCTAATCTCATATTTCAACCTCTTTATTTTTTTTTTTTTATAATATTGGGAATCAAAACTTACATGTAAGAAAAGAGAATAAGAGATAAAGAAAAGGACTAAATCTTTTAACAATAAAGATTAAACTTGCCTCCCATAATTAGAAAGGCAAGCCTTTGTATCACAGAATTACAAGGGCGCAGGCCAACAACTCTTTATTGATTGAGCTGTTGCTCTGCCTTTTCTTGTTGTTATTTTTTTGGTACAAGTTGCGCTGCTCGTTGCCCTCACTGTTTCTGATGTCTTATTTCTCGCGTAAGCTTTTATAATCTTGACCTTCTAGCAATGGTTTGTTCTAATTCACAATTCAATTACATGTGGAACACTCTGCCACGTTTTCATACATGCATCTTTCCACTTGGGCGCTAGCTGATTCGCTGCTACAACAATTCCCAACTTGACCAAGCCTGCGATCAACATAGAATTCCCCTTTCTTTTCTTTTTTTTTGGTAAAGAAATTCTCCTTTTCTTTGATGACCCCCAAAATCTGCCAGCCCATCAACTGTTTCTGTGTTGGGTGGTAAGGTTGCTTGCTACAATTTAGTCAAATCACTGCTTCTAAATTCCACTCTCTGACATTTTAACTTCTCCGTTCCCGTTACTCAATCTCTTTTATTTTAGCACATTTAAACCGAAAATGATACGTACATATAGAAATAATTTTTGACAGAAAAAATATAAATATATAAAAATTTATATATAAATATTAATATTCCATCTAAATACATGCATGCTGAAATACAAGTTTTATACTTATCAAAAGCTAAAGATTAATAGCCAACAAATCTAATAGTTGCTTTTGGTAAATTAAAGCGAAAGCGATGCTTACGTTGACTTTTAGTCCTCTTTGAGATCTAAACCAAGTTTATTGATTGTCTAGTTTGTTAAGTAATCAAATCAACCATAAACAATACCCCCAACATGGGAAAGTACAATGTATTCACATTTGAATTCAATTTTTTTTTTCTCATTTTTTATTGGGTCACCAAGCTTGCCTTTTTTAAATTACTTAAATAGAAACACCAAACGATTCTCGAAGCTTCTCATGGGCCTAGACTGAGTCCAACCTTTCGGGCCTGACTATGGATTTGTTTTTTTTTTTTTAATTACATTAATGTTTTTGCTAACGAGAAAGAATCAATAACTTGCTTTGGCTTGATTGAATAATCATGTTCTGATTGACACAATCCTACCCGTGACTCTGCGTGTGTCTCAGTATAAACGTTGGATTAAGGGCAAAATCCCATGATCGCAGAACAGTGGGAGACTCATGAATGACGAATGAGTATTATTTCTGTTCCTTGGAAATATCAAAATTTATGATTAGGAAAAGTTTTTTTTTTTCGTTTTTTCCCAAATTTCAAAGGATTTCAGATTTCCTTGGAAGAATCCCAGTATCGACTTTTATTACGAAAAAGTAATTATAATAAATAGAAATTGATTTTATTTATTTTTAAAAATATAATTTAAAGTTAGTCTTCAATATTATGTATGACAAATTAATATTTTTGAATTATGAAAAACATTTTTTTTTCTTTGTCTACCCCCACACGGTGAAACGGAATCGATTGATCCCGTTGTCATGCAGAAAAGAAACCTTTTCACATAGATTCCACAATCTCTCTTTTATCAGAAATCCCATTTAAAATACCCTTTCCGCCAATGGTAGCTTGTTTTCATGTAAGTTCCATAGTATCATTTATTTTATTAAACTTTTATGAATTTTCTTGTTTTATTAAAAATAAAATTAAAAATATATAAAAAATAATATGAGTCAACTAAACTCAATGTATGAGTGCTATGTTTCATGTCTTTTTATGAATTTTGTTAAATTTTTTTTAATATATTTTATTTTACACGTAAAAATTAATTTTTTTAAAATATAATTAAAATTTGAGTAAAATCTCTTTTAAATTAGCCATCTTCATAGACAATACAAAATAATTTATTCAATATATTTTTTTTTTCATTCAAACTAATTCATTTTAATTTTTTTATTAATTTTCTCGTCAATAAGTTTTGAAAATGAAAAAATACATTAAAAATTATTTAAATTAATATAAAAATATAAAAGTGACCGAAATTAGATGTGGAAAATTTAGAAAGGGGAACAAAATTTCAGAAAGAGTGAAATGAAGAGACACCGACTCTAAGCGACAATAAGCGAAAGCCATTTGCCTTACTGTCATGCACTCTGGTACTACCGATCGGCCATTGCAAAAACAAAAAAACAAAAAAAAGTAGTTTGTAAAGCTTTCTCTGTCTTCTCTCTCCCTCGTTTGTTTCATGGTTCTTAGGGTTTTTCTCTCTCACACTGGAATCTAGATTCAGAATCAGAGCTCTCCCTTTTCTTCTCAGACCAACTCAGTTCATTCAAATTCATCTCGCCGATTCCACTCGCTCTCGCTGTTTCCGACAATCCCACTTCTGCCTGTTACCAAGTGAGTTTGGCCTCGTTTGCTCCTGCACTCTGTCTCGTGGAACTCCTTTCATATTCTGTTTGTTTTCTTGTGGATTGTTGTGGAATCAGTACAAACTTCGTGTCTTGCTAGTGTTTAGTTTTTGGGTCTTGATTTGGTGTGGGTTTGGTGAAGTTAAAGATGCAAAGCAGTTACTGCTGGCGTCCTGGTTGATTCTAACTTCATTCGATGAATCCGATGCTAATTGATGGGAGATACTTGTGAATTAAGGATAGCCTGTTTTTTGATAAATTAATAATTCTTGTGTTCTTTTTTGTTTGAGCTGTGGATTGTAATAATTTGATTTCCGGGTTGGGCTCTGTGGTAAGGTTTTTGAATTTGAATGGCGGATTCTCTAAATGTTAAGAGTGACAGCAGAATCCAAAATTTGATTTCTGCTAGGAAGTCATTGAAGCTTAGCCTAGAGAAATCGAAGTCCCTAGGGTTAGCCTTGGAGAAGGCAGGCCCAAGATTGGAGGAGATTAGCCAAAGATTGCCTTCGCTTCAATCTGCAGTTCGCCCCATTCGTGCTCATAAGGATGCCCTTATGGCTGTTGGGGGTCACATTAATCGAGCCGTAGGTCCTGCAGCTGCGGTGCTTAAGGTTTTTGATGCTGTTCATGGCCTTGAGAAATCTCTCTTATCTGATCCGCGCAATGATCTCCCAGGTTACTTGTCTGTGTTGAAGCGCCTTCAAGAGGCACTGAGGTTCTTGGGAGATAACTGTGGATTAGCAATCCAGTGGTTGGAGGATATAGTGGAGTACTTGGAGGAATATACTGTCGCTGATGAAAGGTATCTTTTGAGTTTGAAGAATTCATTGAAAAATCTTAGGGAATTGCAAAATGACAAGGAAAAGGCACAACTGGATGGTGGACTTTTAGAAGCAGCATTGGATAAACTGGAAAATGAGTTCCGGCGGCTCCTGACTGAAAACAGTGCGCCACTTCCCATGTCATCATTGCCTTCACTTGGTGAACAAGCATGCATTGCCCCTTCTCCTTTACCTGTATCTGTTATGCACAAGTTGCAAGCTATTCTTGGTAGATTGATCGCTAACAATAGGCTTGAGAAGTGCATATCAATTTTTGTAGAAGTCCGTAGTTCTAATGTTAGAGCAAGTTTACAGGCTCTTAATCTGGATTACCTTGAGATCTCAGTATCTGAATTCAATGATGTGCAGAGCATAGAGGGGTATATTGCCCAGTGGGGAAAGCATCTAGAGTTTGCAGTGAAGCATTTGTTGGAGGCTGAGTATAAGCTTTGTATTGATGTATTTGAGAGAATTGGATTGGATGTGTGGATGGGTTGCTTTGCAAAAATAGCTGCTCAAGCTGGTATTGTTGCATTTCTTCAATTTGGAAAGACTGTTACAGAGAGTAAAAAGGACCCCATAAAACTTTTAAAGTTGTTGGATATATTTGCATCTTTGAACAAACTGAGACTGGATTTCAACCGTCTTTTTGGTGGAGCAGCATGTGTTGAAATCCAGGACTTGACAAGGGATCTTATTAAGAGATTGATTGATGGGGCAGCAGAAATTTTCTGGGAACTTCTGGTTCAGGTAGAGTTACAGAGACAGAACCCACCTCCTCCGGATGGCAGCGTCCCAAGATTGGTGAGCATTATTACTGATTACTGTAACAAGCTCTTGGGGGATGACTATAAGCCAATATTGACACAAGTTGTAGTCATTCACCGCAGTTGGAATCGTCAGAGCTTTCAGGAGGGACTTCTTGTTAATGAGGTTTTAAACATAATGAAAGCAGTTGAATTAAATTTGGAGACGTGGATCAAGGCTTATGAAGATCCTAAGCTATCCAACTTCTTTGCTATGAACAATCACTGGCATCTGTACAAGCATCTGAAAGGAACAAAGCTTGGGGAGCTCTTGGGGGACTCTTGGTTAAAAGAACACGAACAGTATAAGGACTATTATTCCACAATCTTCTTGAAGGATAGCTGGGGAAAGCTCCCAGCTCATTTGAGTAGGGAAGGGCTGATCTTATTCTCAGGAGGGCGTGCCACTGCTCGTGATCTGGTCAAGAAAAGGTTGAAAAAGTTCAATGAAGTTTTTGATGAGATGTATACAAGGCAGTCGGGGTGGGTTATGCCAGAACGTGATCTGAGAGAAAAGACATGTCAGCTTATAGTGCAAGCTGTGGTGCCTGTTTACCGGAGTTACATGCAGAATTATGGTCCTTTGGTTGAGCAAGATGCTAGCTCCACAAAATATTCAAAATATTCGGTGCAGAAGCTGGAGGAAATGCTTTTGTGCCTTTATCAGCCAAAGCCCGTAAGACATGCCAGTTTGAAAGGTCGGCAATTTAGTGCGAAATTTGGCAATGGAATGGTGGATCTTCGTCGTACAGCCTCTGCAGTTGTGTGAATTGTCCAATGCTATATTTGAAAAGCTAAAAGGGCTTTGATATTTTCTTCCCTCCATCGGATCATTGGCTATATTGTATATAATTTGCTCGAGCCCTACAGTGCATCATGTGACCTTTACTTCCTCAAATTGTAGAAGGAAGTTACTGATCATTACCTTATAATTTGCTGATGCATTTCGATCAAAATGGAATTTTGTTTCTCTTCTTAGGTTTCTGCAAAAGTTATGCGGTCTCTAAGGATGCCATGAATTTAAGATAAGTATGGGAAGGTTCATTGATCAAACTCCCAGTTGAAGTAATTTAGCTGTCGTCTTCATCCATTCAGTTGCTTTGTAGCAGCAGGATCTTTGTAAGATTTTAGATTTTTATGGGCAATTTTTTTAGTACACATATATATTAGAGGATTAGATCAACAGGATTCTTTTAGTCATCAGAACCGCAGTGGGGGAAGTTGTAAATGCAGAAACCTTTAGTTGCTTATTCCTAGTACTTTTTGATGGATGCGTTTAGCAGAGTCAATCTTATGTATTGGAGACTAAGGAAATTAAGTTACATTTTGATTTTCTTGCATCAATTATATTTCTACAAGAATTGGTTCACTGCTTTTCTCCTTTTCTAAAATGGTTACATGAAACACTACTCCCATCTCTTCCATCTTCTAGAGCCACTTCTCTTTGCTCCTTTTGCCATATTCTTCATGATGCCGTCATTTTGTTCGGTCTGTTATGAAAATTGAGGTTTAAAAGCGCAATCTCGTGATTGTAGTGCTGATAATGCACAACTCCAGTTGCAGATATTAGAACAGTGATGATAGCATATTATCGGGAATTCAGTGTTGACCACTATCTGAACGATGCGGCTGTGAACTTTGAATCAAATGCCGCTGCCATTCTTTGAATCTGTACTGAGTTACCTCAAAGCATTAAACAGGGATAAGGTAAAGGAACATCTCAGCTCTTATCCGATAACAAATAAAATTCTCTAAATCCAAACTAAAATGTCTCAGGCTCACAGCATCAGGCAGTGACAGATAGAGGATAGGAACTTCAACCAAATTAATTCAATTTATAGGTATTTTAGTATCGATCTCTTTACTTTTATAAAAATTTTATTTAAAAATTTTAAATTATTTAATTTTTAAAATTTTCAAATCAAATTTTAAAACACATTAAATAAGAACACAAACTAATAGGGTGTAAGATTGAATTAAATTTGTCAAGTTGATTCGCCTCACTAGGCTTAAAAAGGAGGGGTGTGTCTTTATTTTTATAATCCACTTAAAAAGTGGAATAATATTATTATGTATAACAATACATTAACTTGTCTAATTGACTTATTCCTATAAAAAATTAGATGAGTTTGTACTTTTATGATATGCTTAAATGGTAAGTTAATCCCTGTTACATCTTTACTTAAAATACGAATCAAAGTATAATGGTATGGATAGGTATGTTTGATAAACGAGGATTAAGTAATTTTTGATCAAAAAGTTATAGTGTATAATAAAAGATAAACAGAGAAAGAATTAAAAGATAAAAAAATAATAATTAAAAAATAATAAAATATATATATATATAAAGAGATAGAAAAAAATATGAAAGTATCAAAATAAAAAGTTAGACAATTCAAATCTAACATGATATGAACAGAAATCCTAATGCCATAATGTCCATAGTAAAGTCTGATCACCTGAAAATATTGTTTTGCTCTGAGGCACTAGAATGGAAGGAAAATGATAAAATGATTTGTGTATGTAATTTTGTATATTATATTTATATAAAAATAAATTAAAATATAAAAATATATAAAATTTATATATACATAGAGTAAAACTCAAAATAAAATTTAAGGAGGCAAGATGGCTCTGGTTCTTTTGTTTTTAAGCTCCTTTTATTCTTAAATATAGATTTTATAAATTTCGGCGGTTCACCCACCGCGGGTTTGGTCTCTACTGCATGAAAGATTAGGTGCGCATTGAAGCTTGGTGTGGCAAGTGATGCGACGGCTATCCTCAAATTGAAAAGACCGATAGTTTAATGATCCTACCTATGTCTGCACGTCAAAGTTAGGCATCGGCCTCCATCAAACTCATTGCTTTTCTTAGCCAAACCGAAGTTTTCTTGCATGACACTACCACCTTCATTTTGGGTGCTACGATGTGGCATCCTAACGTCGATGTCCACTTTCCTTAAACGTGCAAAGAAATATAGACCAAAGCAGGAACTGTCAACAATTATAAAAAATTATATTTGTAAAATATTATAAATAATAACTTATTATTAAATTAATATATCATATCAATTATTTTTAATGTAATTAACGCTTTGGTTAGTTTGATTCATTGCATGGGTACTTTAGGAAGGACAAGATAAATGAGTGGATAAACTGAGATCAAGATGAAGATGAATTGCATCTACACAATTTGTCTCACCCTTTTCTTTATGGGCCCGATGGGCCCTTCAAACTGGGCCCATGAACTGTTCCACATTTCTGCACCACCCAAAAATGTAGAGCCAGAGGGTGAGGAGGTTATTGAAGTACATTGTGAGATGGAAACCACTCATTAAATTAGCAAATGTATAATTAGTAATAAGATATTAATAATTTAAATTATTATAAAGCATACAATAATATATTAGTTTTTAAATTTAAAATGATTGATTTTTATTAATAAGATTTTAAATTCAAAAATCTATTTTACACTTCAGAAAAATAAAATCTTAATATTAAATGAAATAGAAAAATTAACGACAATAATTTTTATGAAATATTTTGTTTTATCTAACTAAATTATAAACAAAAACAAAAAAAATGTTGAGTACAAGGCAGAAAGTGAAGGGCATGAGGAATGAGAAATTGATTAGTGGATACCTTTCGCCGTCGCATGAAACTTGGAGGCAATAGAAGTGTTATTTTGGGCTGTGATAGAATGATTGGTGGCCACTCAACTTTAGCAATCCACTGAGGAGAAAAAGGGCCATTATCTCATTAATTCTCATGCAAAGGCTATTGTGACTTTTGTCGATTCTACGGCAAAGTTAAAGTTGTGTTTGATACCAACAAAATTTGGTATAATAATTAGATAATTAAATCATTTTAATATATTATTATTTATTTAATTTAAATCATATATATAAGAAATTATATTCGTTTTAATAATTTTTTATTTAAAAAAATATTTAATTATAAATTAAAAAAAAAGTTGACTATTGCTACCACTCAAAAGAAAACAAAAAAAACAAAAAAAGAAGGTTGTCGTTTACTTAATCTGTGTGCCCCTCACGTAACCTCATTCATGCTCAAATCCCACAACTTCTTTGTCCTTAGTAATACTTCCATTCATGTACACTTTGGATATAGGAATATTGTGTCCCTTCGCTGATGGGAATCCTAATTTTTATTTATGCAAATTAAGAGTAAAGTAAGTAAGAAAAAATGATAAAATTAATATTAAAAAAATTAGTAATTAAGATAAAAATGTAGAACACAGAACTTAATTTTTAGTGTAAGTTAAAAATATCAAAATTAAGAAAATTATCAGATCCAAATTTCAAACTTTGGATACTAAAATGTCGTTAAATGTACACAACAAGAAAAGAACAGGTGGACCAATGGGTTACTTAGGTCCCTACTCCTAGGATTTAAATGAACCATTTCTGATACATACTGAACTTTGCTATTGGCTTATGCCCACAATTTAAGAATTCGAATTATTTTTAAAAAATTAATTGATATGATTGTTATTAAACACGAGTTATTAATTGTAATCATTAATTTTTATTAATAATTATTTAATTTTTTAAAATACACCATACATTTTAAAAAATTTTAAACTCATAATTTATATAAGTGTACCTCTGAGGGGCAATATCGACCACAATTTAGCTTGAATAACTTGACCAATTTTATTTGGAAAATTATAATTATAGTGAAAAACTAATTTTAGAAAATATCGTGTTTAATTTGCTTGATCGCAACGTCCTAAAGATTCCAAAAGCTTTGCAAAGATCCCTTCATACCGTGTCAAATAAGGTCTCTCACTTTCTTAATAACCTTATCAATGATACTTAGTCAAATTTTAATTTTTATTATATTAACATTTAAAGGGAAATTTTAAATAATACTTCTAGAATGGTTTATTTATAGTTTAATAAGCAATTTAATTTATGTAAATTTTTATTGACTTCATTATTAATAAAATAAATTATTTTTTATTCAATTAAAATTATAGATAAATTATAAAATAAAGCATTTGACATGTATTGATTGTATTATAATTGGTCCATCTGTAGAAATCAAACTCTTGGGCAACTGAATTATTTGGGGTATGATTGATTAATTAAAAACTCTTTACAAAGAGATAGGGTAGGACTGCAAATGGGTTAGAGGAAAAGCAGCCACTGGTCACCACACACATTGACCCATTTCTCTCCAATCACATTAATTTGATCAGAATATTTTTAAAATATTCGACCATTTGGAATATCTGTCTGCCAATAAGGCAAAGTCCACCAATATCATTCATGGTTATTTATGCCATTTTTTTGTCAGCCTCTACCTCCAGCTTTTCAGTGGTTACTCAAATCAAACACCCAATTTGTTAAGTATTTTTATAAAATTTAATAATTTTAATAATATAAAATATTTTCAACAAAATTTATGTAAAAATTTAATTTATAAAAATAATTTTTTTCTCTATTTATTTCGCTCCCTTCAACATACACCCATAAAAAACTGAGAACAAATTAAATATATAAATAGAATAATTACCAATAACAATCGGGTGGGACAATAATAAGTGCGAAATTGCCTGCGAGTACACTGGCGCCGGTCTACTTTTTCGGGATTTAGATTTGTTGGCTTTTATCTTATTAATTTAGTTTTTTAATAATTTAATATATAAATTTTTTATAATTATTTTTAATTCTGTCTTTTTTTTATTTCTTTCTACCTTAATTACAGAAAATCGGGATTCATTATTATAGAAATTTGAATCTTAATTTCTTTTTTATTAATTTTGATAATTCATATATTTTTTATAATTTAATATATATATATATTTTTCTACTATTTTTTCTAATAATTTTACATCTACCTCTTTATTATTGTACATCTTAATTTCCTTAACAGAAATCAGAAAATGCCGATCCCTGTAATGGGTGTAGCCTACTGCCTTGCATTATTAGACTATTAAATAGAGGATTTGGACCAAATTATGACTAATCATGTGGAGCTAAGAAATGAAATTGACTAAAATACATGCCTGCATTATCACATTATCCATCCAAAAACTAAGGCAATGTCACATCACACTTCACCCCACCAATATATTCTGTGGGCTATCATATCTTTTGCTTTAATCTTCTACTTCCCTTTATATTTATGTTCTTTTTATAATTAAAAACTAAACCCAACAAATGATAACCACCAATGAATGTACTCTAGAAAGATTCCACATATAAAATTTCAACTTAGTCCTTTTCTTTACTGGTAAAATAATTAAATTTTTTTGAGTATATTGCACCAATAATTTTTTTAACACTGTTTATTTATTTATTTAATATGCACTTTAATTTATTAATATGTGCTTATTTTCTTTCTAATTTTAAAACTACACATTATTTCAATTTAAAATTCGTAATTTTTTTCAATAGAGTAAAGAGTAACGGTTAACAAAGTGTTAGTTCAATAATAATTAATTATATTTTAAAATTTGTTTATATCAATATACATCAATTTAAATATTAAAATAAAGAAATGTCACAATATAAACCTCTCTCTATTAAAATGCCATCTTTTAAAAAATATCTACACCTTATGGAATGGTTTGCAGTTTAAACTTTAAATCATAAAGATTTGCGTGATAAGTACAATAATTTAGTTGCATTATTTTATGATAATGCTCTGGAGGTCCACATTGCTTCAATTAAATCAAACACCTATAATATGCTTTTGTATGTACGATGAGATAAGGTTATTGTCACATGGCAACGTTGTTTGAGTTAAAAAAGAAGAAGATCTACCAGCAAGTAGATGCGGCGACAGGTTCATTTTTAATTACTATAAGAACCGACCATTAGTGACAATTAGTACCTTCAACTTACTCAGAGGTTTAATGTACAAATAAATGAACAAAATGCTAATAAGAAAGGATTTATATGCAGTAATATGAGATGGATTGGGTAGAAGGGATTCAGTTATATTAGTTAAGTTATTTTGAATTTAAACTAATTTTTATATATAAAAAGTATTTATTTAAAAAAGATTTCTACTTAAATGTCTCATTGTATTTCAAAAAATTAAATTTTGGTAAAAATACTTAATAAAATTGAAAAAAAAATTACATGCCAGCTAATGAAATAAGATTTATTGAGCAAAAAATTCATAATTACAAGTTAGTTAAAAAATTTATTTAGGAACCATATTAGCTCTTGATTTAAGAGATTGCTCTTACTCAGTAAAATATTTGAAAAAAAATTAAAAAACAATATTTAAATTCGAATTTTAACTTGCAAATTTATATGTCATAATTAACTTATCAATTTCTTCTACTTTGGAAAACAAAAAAAAACTTATATTGCGAGTCAGTTGAGGGGATGATGCAATGTGAGCAGGTGTAAGTTATGAAGCATGTGTTTCGACTGAGACGTACTAAAAGGAAACAAACTGGATAAGCATGAGACACACAGGGCAGAAGATAAACGGACCTTTTCTGGTCTCTGTCCTTGCCACGTCATCCGGAACTTGTCAAACCGCGTGCCTCCTATGCCAATATGCCATCGCAATTTCCTCGCCTGCGGACCTTATCGTCTCCCTTTCTCTAAACTGCTGCTGTTTATATATATATATATATATATATATATATATATATATATATATATATATATATATATGCGAGTGGGTATGGGTTTATTTTCTTCTTTCGTTCCTTTCCTCCTTGCCTTTTCATAACAAAAGGAAATCACTTCCCAGTATAAGAGCTTTTATTGTTCCCCAGTTCTTTCTCCTTCAATCGTTCTTCAAAAGTTTTGGATTTTTTTTACTGATTAAACAAATATTATCTGTGATTGGCTTCCTACACCTCCTATCTGCAACTGCTTTTTACCATTTGATGACAACAAACCCAACCACTTGGAAGCCCAAGAGAAGGAGAAGACGAAGAGGGCAAGGGTAGACCCTATAGTTATTTGGTGACAGGGGCTAGAGTAGATTGATTCTTTGGTTATTCGTTGGGTTTTGAAAAAGGAAAGAAAAACCAAAAAGAAAACGGCGGGTTTTTGGGTTTCTTCGTCTCTTTGGCTGTAGGATGAATTGGTAAGGGAATCAATGGAGATTTTGGTGGGTCCCAGTCTCACTATCGACGTTTCATCTTCGCCACCTTCGGCGGCGTATGGCAGAGATCACCCGGCCCGTGAGGCGGATCACCACTCGGTTCCGTCTTGCCTGTTCGTGAACGAGGTGGGTGTGTGCCTGGATAAAGACGGGTCAGGTTACCGGATTGGAGGGCCACCCAAGTTCTTCGCCGGCGAATCGTCGGAGAGCTCGTCGTCGATCGGAACCCCAGATGACAGCGATAACGATCTGTCGTCCAAAAGGGATGCTGATGTGGGCGACGTGGACGAGGACGAGGTGCAGAGCAAGTTGAATGAAGGAGCAGCGTTGTCTTCTCTAAATTCTTTAGAAGACTCTCTTCCCATCAAGTCAGTTCCTTTTTGCCACTTACCTTATGTTAGATTTGGTTAGGTTTAACTCTTTTCGTTTTTATTCATCGAGTTGATCTGATTCTTAGACAGATTAGATACTTCCTCTCAGATTCTCTGTTGGGACGGTGAAATTCTGATATTCCGGTTCAAAATTTTTGCGTTGCTTTCTAAAAGTTCTCCTCGGATAGAAACAAAGTGATCTTTTTATTTCATCCACATATTACAAGTGTCAATTAGCTCTTGTTAAAGCGATTTCATTTCACAGATCCAGTAGAACAAAAGTTTCAGATAGCGTAAATTGGTATTGTTGTAAACTCTGATTTGGGTTGTTTCTTATATGGGTTTTGCATTACAGGAGGGGCTTGTCGTGTCATTTCGATGGAAAATCTAAGTCGTTCACAGATTTATCTCAAGTCAGCAGCGTGAAGGAATTGAAGAAGCAAGAGAACCCCTTTAATAAGAGAAGGAGGGTTCTGATTGCGTCCAAGTGGTCTAGAAAATCAGCCTTCTATAGCTGGTCGAACCCAAAATCGATGCCCCTTTTACCTGTGGATGAAGATGAAGATGATTATGAAGAAGTGAAAGCTAGAAAAGTACCCTCTCCTCCCTCACCATCCTTACCCCCTTCCTCGTTGACTGAGGACAAGAAAGAGGGAGATCAAGTGCATCAGCTGCGACAGAGCAGAGCACCTGAGTCTTATGCTACTGAGATGAGGCTAAGACTAGGAAGCTTCAAAGCCAGGAGTTTTTCTCTTGCAGATCTGCAAGAACATCATGATGAGGAAGAAGACGAAGATTAGCCATTAACATAGAGCTCCTGTGTTATTATCTTCTTCTTGTTGTTGAAATTATAGTAAATTCACCGTATTTAAAATCTTCTCTCTTTTACTTTAATATGGAATTTTCTTAAGGATATCGCGTTCATATACTGTGGGTCTATCTATTAACGCTATGATAGTAGTAAAAGCTCTTGCAATGACAGGATTCAGGAATATGAGAATCCTCCGTTTTTCTTCGGAAAATGATTCTGGCACAAGCTTTTCTGCGGTTAACTGGTATTCTTTTGAACAGATATTGACAATTACAAACAAATAAAGGAGAGAATAAAAACCTAGATGTAAATATTGTTTGGTAGTAAGAAATTTGGACTTGACTAACAGATCTAAAAATTGATTTATGTATCAGCTTTGGGAAGATATTTTCCTGTTGGCGAATGGGAGTGGGAGAGGTGGCCAGTGTTCAAACCGTATCTTGAACAAATCTTATCCACTCCTTTAGGGTCTGGATATATCTGTAAAAGCTGGGCTTTATTAATGGCGTTCTCTTAATATATTTTAAGCATGGACGCAAGTTGTGTCCCAGTTGTCTGAACTCAAAAATTGTCAGTTGAATAATAAGAATGGAATTTGTAGTGTTCTATTAGTGCGGTTCTACTTGGGCATTTGTTCTACTTTGAGTTACCTAATTTGACTTCCTGTTAGCTAAGCGCTCACCATGGGTCAGCATGACTTTCCAAGCATGGATCATGAATCAGATATATTGATAAAATGATCTGGTTTTTTGATCCATTGATATTCCTGTATTTTTATGGTTGTGGGCCACCGTTTCTCTCTGATATAGAAACAAGAAGAAAGACAAGAAGAAAGATCACAGGAATAAAATCAAAAGGCACCTTAGATTAATGCGCCAGAGTAATCTTAGTTTGACAAAACATTTAATATATAAATTGTAACTTTATATAATTAATGAGTAAATTTATCAGTTAGTTATAAATTTTATAAAAAAATGTTTATATAGTCTAAGTCAAAATAATTTTTATTCGTATTTTAATTTTATTTTTTAATTTTGAATTTTATTTAAAATTTATTTTTTCTTTTTTATATTGTATCCTTAGTTTTAAATCCAAACTTAAAAAATCCTATCAGTTTTAACCAAATGTACAAAGAAAAGAAATTTTCACAAATTTGGAGAATTTTAAATTATTTTGCATTCTCACCTTGGTAGCCTTTGGTAGCTATGGAAAGGCTGTAACCGAAGCTAGAGAAGAATAACATAGGCAATAATTATAAGAACGGCTGTAGAAAAATTGGGCAGCCGTACATATCAAGTTTCCCAATTGACTAGCTTACATTCCAGTAAAATCAACAACTGGAAGACGTTGGATACAAGTTATGTAAAAGGAGAAAGTTTGTTGCAACCAAAGGAGAAAGTTTGTTTTGGAGGAGATTGTTTGTGTCTGTAGTATTTAATTTTAAAAAAAAATTAATTTGTTGATTATTAGTTTAAAGAATATTTTAAAATAATTTAAAAATTGCCAAATTTTTATGATAAAAAATATATTTACAAGTAAATTTTTTATATATTATTTATACGATATATCATTAATAATAATTTAATAAAATTTATCTAAATTTTATATAATAAAATTACGTGTAAATAATATTATTGCTGTGCAACTTCAAGTCTATAGAACAAGAAAACCCGAAATAAGAACTGTTCAACGCAATGGTATTCAAGGTAACTGTTTCAGGATTCCAAAAGCATTTGTTATGGAAATGGAGGATAAGACTTTGAAAACGATTTTGTGGGGTTCCTTCTGCCCCGTGAACCAACCTAGTTGCCCTTGCAAGCTTCAGGAATCTTTCATGCCAACCAACAGAAATTGCTTCCCAACATGGATAGGGCCTCACCATCCAACTTGCCATCAATGGCATGCCATCATGGCAGATATAATAAAATGTTGAATTTGGAAAGTGTCAATTATATATTTTATTGATGAAAATTTGGCGAGAATAATTTTTTTAAATCAATAACTTGTTATATGTTTATTTGTATTTTATAATATTTATAGAATTATTTTATCTGTCAAAGAAATTCTGACATATATATATATATATATCTAAATAGATACATATATCTAAGATGCATGAATCTTTGAATTCTGCAGATATTGACAAGTATGAAAAGTTAGTAGTGATGAATAATTTAATCACATTCAGCATTTGGTTGTGCTTTGCATATTTGTGCACTAGCGCACAAAAAGTGATTCTGAAATGAAATGTCAAAGGTTAGTGCTATTTTCTGGGGAATGAGAAGGCCGTAGACCAGCAGATCAAATATGCATGAATTTTTCTTAGCCATTGATAATTTCAAATCTGACACAATGATAAGAGCACAGAAAGTGCTGGTAAATTGCTGTATAAGGCTATAACAAAGAGATTAATTGATAAATAAATAATTAGTGTAGTGATAATTAATTATATTTTAAATTATTTAAAAATAATTTATATATTCAAAATTTAATCATAAAGGTAAGATTTAATATTTAATTTTTATTTTAAATCAAAATTAATTATATTTAAAGGATAAAAATATTTTATAAAAATTTAAACAAAGAAAAAGTTAATTAACGAAGGAAATGTTTTGGAGGAATTACTTTTTATTTAAGAGTTGAAAGGAAATATTTGGCGAATGGATTTCGAAATTTTCTGTTTCTTAGGGAGACAGATACGGTAGCGTCTTACATGACAAAGGTTGTTTTCCCAACGACTTGTGACGGAAGGGATAAGACCTGATAAGATTTTGGTGGGGAAACAAGCCAGGAATATGATATGGTTATGCCACACCCAACCAACACACAAGTTAGTGGCTGTTTGGATTTTTATAGTTTATTATCACTGGTTGGACATCAATAGGGTCTCTCCTTGTCCCCCTCGGGAATGCAAATATAGTATCAAACAGATATTAGTTTTGGAAGCTGAGAGGTAAAAAAAAAGAGTAGTTGGAAGAATTTTTTTTTATTCAACGAAAAAATAATACAAACAAAAAATAATTTTGAGGTTAAGCTGTTATCATAAAAAATTACGGACAAACTAAAAAAAATATCATTATACACTGTAAAATAGTTGGAAGAATGTAAACCAAATTCTGGGTTTGACTCTTCTTAGCATTTTGAGGACTGGCACAAAAGATGACGAGGGAAAATGTCACATTGTAAGTGTTACGTTCTGGCTTAAATCCAACAAAAAATCCATGAATAATTGGTATAAAAAGTATGGGAAAATTTAAATTCATTAAGAGAGTTTGATAAAAATCTTATAATAATTGATATGAAATGTTAAATTAGGTAAATTTTATAATTTAGTTTGTAATATTTAATAAATTTATTATATTAAATTTTTATGAATTATCAATGAAATTAATTTATCAATTTTACATAAAAAACCCAAAAATTGTATTCCATCACTAAGAAAAAGCTAATTGCAAAAGAAAATAGAAGTAAAGAACGAAGTAGCACACAGTCAGATGCTACTATTATCATGGCGTGCATCATCCCACTGTTTGGTATCCGTCGCAGTCCCTCCGGTTCTTACTGTTCTGAACTTGCTCTATCTAGCTTGGGAACCAGGGCAAGACATTCACCCGCGCCAACAGTCTGGAATCGGGCGAGTCAACTCAGTCGAACTCAATGAGTCAACCCGCTTCCGTGACCGCCACCGGTCAGTCCGATCCCAATGGTGCTTTGTCTCAGGATGACGCGACGCAGCCGGTAAACCCGGCCTATGTTCTCGTACAGTATGTGGTGCTCCGCCGAGACGTAATCGACACTTGGCCGCTGGGTAGCGTGGTTACACAAGGTTGCCATGCTTCTGTTTCCGCTATATGGTCCAACAAAGACGATCCTTACACCGTCGATTATTGCAGCCCCAAAAGCATAAATTCTATGCACAAGGTAAGGTTTTTTCTAATAGTAATTCTTAATATTCGTCTTCTGTGTCAATTTTCTTTCATTCTAGGTTTGATGGATTGCAAATTTGGGATTATTTTAGTCGTTTGCTTGGTGAATGAGGAAAATATTGTAGAGAATTGAACCTAACAAATCTGCCTAAAACAGGGTTTGATTTGTGTGGATTATTATGACCTTGGACATGGGAACAAATTGCACTGTGTGTGACTGTTGTCAATTGTTTGCCTTGCCACGTGCTTTTAATGTTCAATGCATTTTAATGGGAGAATATCTGAGACCAAATAGAGCTGAAAAAAGAATGACGAACGTTTTATTAGGGATATCACCATACTTGCTTACTTAGAATGCCGTGGGAAAGTGGCTAATGTATTGACGAAGTCTCTCCATTAGCAAACGGAACTTCTTCTGAACTTTCATTTAAGGGAATCAGAACTGAGGCTTTGGAAACTGGGTGGATGGTGATAAAACCAAGATTTTTCCTGAATTCAGTTTAATTTTGGTCTCTTTCTATTAAACGCTGCCCATCTATTGCAAGGAAGAACTCGTAGGCCTCAAAGAAGAGTTGCGGGTTAAGCAAGACAGTATTGTGTGAATTGTGTGAAATCGGGATTTCTGCGGTAAAGGTTTTTTTTTTTTATAAGTAAAAGAGAGTCTTAGTATGGTTTTTTACGACAAGAATTTTGAATATAACAAGCCAACTCATTCTTTAACTTGATTAAGTTAGTTAAAATGTTGACTTGACGGGCCGGTCTTTCCTTGCTTCAAGGTTCTTTGATAGTAATTCTGTCTCTCATTAAGACAATTTTCAGCTGTGGATGTCTTGTTTTTTTTATTTGATTAGTCATGGTTTGTTTGAAAACCTTCATATTGAATTAATTGGAAAACGTGTAGGGGGATTAGGATCCGTGTATCTGGATGAGAATTTGTTCGTTCATGATTGAATTTCGTAGTCTGCATGCGGTTATAGTTCGTTCTGGCTATATGGTTATGGATCTATTTTATAATTTTCTGCAACTCAGCCTCATATTGGGTATACTAGTTGAATTTCTTCGTTGACTTTTAATATAGGTTTCACTTGAAGTGAAGGGAGAACCCCAGATCTTAAACTCGTCAGAGAAGCTCAAATCGGGTGGTATCATTCACAAACTGTGGATTGAACAACCTGAAGACATACCCACATGTCTTGCCACAAAACCTTACCCCAAATCGGTAATATTTTCCTATTTTAAGAAGTTGAAACCCTGCAAGTGATGCCATGTTTAACATTATTCATTTTTCTCTCAAATCTTGGTCGAAAATGCCTTTAACTACGATGGGAAGTACTGATTCTTTTTGTAACTTACCTTCCCTGTCAAGGTATTAATAATTCCAGATCGAGTGGCTGATTGGTCAGGGCATTAACAGTAAAAACATATTTGTTAGGTGAGGTCTGATGACTCTTCACCATCTGAGCCATGCCATGATCTCATTATCCTTACCAAACGCATATTACATACCCTTTAAATTGTACTCAAATACAATTAGGGGTTCTTGCTGTTTGCTAATCGCTATACACACAGAAGGGGAAAGGAAATTAAAAAAAAAAAAAAAAAAAGGAGGATCAGCTTTCTCCTTGTGTGGCGTTTACATTAGTTACGCACCGGTTTGGGTCTGATGGCTTGGATCACTGGATCACCAATCGCCTAATACACATAGTGCAGTAGTACCTGCGTTTAGTCTTATAGTAGAAGGGTAGAAAACACAACCTCCACTGGCTCTCCACGTCCATGGCCTGCACGGTCCCTCCACAGTAGGGACACGCCCCTGGTGCTGGCTGCCTGGACAGCACCCGTTCATCTTCGTCACATACAAACACCAAACACATCTTATCTTTCTGGGTGTCGGGCTTCTTCTCTCTGTACCGAGAAATACTATGTTTCGCTTACTTTGCTTTGACGTCTTTGTCGGATGTTGAAAATCGTGTAAGGTAACTTAAAAAGATCTAAACTTTAAGACAGATTTCGGCATGGGAGGTTTTTATAGAAAAGAGGTTTGAGGAGAACAAAGGATCGAGGAAAGATTGTAGCCCGGGGTCTGGAGTTGTCTGGAAGGGTAGATAATTGAGGGAGACTAGTCATACTCACAAGATTAGCGCGCATCTAGAAAATTCTGATATTCTCAGGTGTAAGTTTATAACCCGCGTGACGGAGGAAACGCGCCATGTGCTTTCATTAATTTGCACTGCATCCTAAGCGCGTGGCTGACTTCAATCCTTCAATATAATGTGGACGTGGCTGTCTGGGGCATAAATTCTTTCTTCATCTTTTTTTTTTTTTTTATGGAATCTTTATCATCATTTTTTAGCCTTTTTGTTAAGATGAAGATTTTTCATTATAAAATTGTAAGGTCGCGACACTTTATCATTTTTTTTTCCTTAAGTAAAAATGATAGACGGTTAGGCTTCTTTGACAGAGAATATTGCACCTTATTTCTTCACTTTTCATTTTATATGGAGTCAGGTCTCCTAATATTAAAATATTTTTATGATATATAATTTCTTGGCCTATTTTTGGGCCAACTTAACGGATATGAGAGTTGCTAAGTAACAATGCTGTAAAAGTGGGAGCTTTACCTAACCTGGTCCAATTTGTCATGAACTGGGTTATGTGAGTTGGGCTGACCCAACCGTTTTTCAAATGGGTTGTTAAATGCCTCTTCTAGCCCACCTATGAAAGAACTGCGGAGCGGGACTATCCCCAGACTATTTCACACACAATCTCCACAGAATCCGCAAAATGGGTTGACACATGAAATATTATGATAAGAAAATGGCAAGAGACCAGCTTCTTACTGGTTCATAGCTGCTTTTTACATAAAATAAAACATGCGAAGCAGATGAAATTTAATCACATCCATTCCTCTAATAAAATTTTACACCAACAAAAAGAACATATAGGTAGCATAACTATTATAGTTTCGAAACAGTGCAATATTAGTTGGCATGAAAGAAAATTACAAAGAACAGATGATGTCCACCCTGGCCACAACAGTCAAACTGGCTAATCAAGCATAAAGCATGTGACAATTAGAAGGTAATAATTGCCCGAAAGCCATGGGTGCCTCCACCACCTCCCATTTCACCTCTACTGCTTGTTTCCCTTTCTCTTTGTCTTGTTCCAACACTACGTCCCCCATTGCCACGTTCATCCCTGCCGACACCACGTATATTTTCCCTTCAGCTCCCGTCACGGCGAATGGCCTTCTCATTGCCTCCCTCGGGAACCTTTCCCCTCCCACGTACTCCCACCTGTCCTCCTCCTCCTCGTACACCTTCAACGGACAATCGCCGTATTCCGACACCACGAAAACTCTGCCCCTCACCACCGCGCTCACCCCAGTCCACCCCTCCCTCATCCCCCGCTTCATCTCCTCCCACGTGTCCCTGTCCTCATCGTACACCACACCTTTTGGTGAAAACATGAACGGCCACGTCCACCCTTCCGTCACGTACAACTTTTTCCCCACCACGGCCGAGTCGTACCTCTCCAACCCCGTGTTTATTGGAGCACCAGCTGCCCACGTGTCGCTGTCTGGATCGTAGATTTCGACTTCCCTTAAGGAGTCTGTGGTGCGAGTCCCGCTCCCCCCAGCGGCTATGATCTTTCCGTTCACACTCCCAGCCGCGAAAAACGATCGCGCGGTTGGCATGGAGGACTTCTCCGACCATTGGTTCGTTGATGCATTGTAGATGACGGTGGTATTCATGGGAGTCTTGGTGTCTGACCGCATGCCACCCATCACGAAGAGCTTCCCCTGACGCGGAAGCGAGGCGAACGCAAACGCGGGCGGGCACGCACCCTTCGGAGATGGCATGGTAGGTAGTACGAACCAACGGCGTGAGCGAGGGTCCAGTGCTTGCCATTGAATCCTGGACGTTGATTTGTAAAAGGCGAACGTGAAGAGATAAGGCAGAGAGAGTGAGAGAGATTTCTTGGAGACGAGGAAGGTAGGGTCGGTAATGGCTCTGTTCCACGACGAAGAAACAGAGCGCACCAGAGCCTGATATGGGTACGGTACATGAAGAAGACAAAGCTCAGCGATTTCATTCGGTAACCCAGGAATCAATGGCTCGGCATAATTTTTCCCGGTACCGCTGTCATCTTCAGAATTCGCATTCGACAATGGAGGCTTAGGAATCGCCATTTTCAGAACTGAGCAAAAGTAGCTAATCCCAAATGAAATGCACACCAATTGAACGAGAAAATGCCAAATTCGCAAAAGGGGTAACTAAAAAATGACCGAGAAAACGAAACAGATCGGCGAACAATCTGGGTTTATAGCTAAAATGAGCAGCAAGCATATAAAAAAGAAAAAAGAAAAAAGAGTAAGCCAAGAAAAAGTTTCAAAGAAACGGGGCTTCTGGGATGTGAAAAAGATAGCAGAGAGTAGTTTAATATTTCGTCGGCGGAGTTTAGTGAGCTAAGTTTCTGAGAAAAGCCGGGATATAAGGGTGGGTTAGGGAAGAGAGGGTAATAAAAATTCCGGCGATTGCGTATGAAGAAGGAATTAGAATTTGGAATGAAACAAACGGGTAGAAAAAAAATGGTTACAGAGGAATCTAGTCCTTGAGTGACGTAACTGAAGCTAAGCGACGAGCAGATAATGGCCAACACCCAAAATTGAACTTGGAAACGAAAGATTAATTTGGTGGTGGATCTTCTTTTTGCGGGCTGTTCTATAAAAATGAGCAGAGTTGGGTTGGTCAGTTTTAGATTCTTTCAAGTGGATGGGTCCAATCAATCACAGAACAGTGTCACACTGTGTGTGGAAAGCAGAGATAGAAAGAGTGAGGGTGGGATTTGTGCTGATCGCCAACGCAAAAGATTCATTGTGTGAAGGTGGACAACCCAGGTGGACTTTTTTTTCCAAATCCCATGCTATTTTCAACTTAATTTAATTCAGTGATGTTGTAGTATTCCTGCATATTGAATGCCAAAAAACACTTGTGTGAATTATTAAATTTATTATTGTTATTAATAAAATTATAAAATTTAAATAATTATATAATAAATTTATGTTTATGAAAATTTAATATTATTATTATTATAAATTTAATATTATTAAATATTTATTTAAAAATTTTAATAATTAAATTTGTTATATTATGTAATATATGTTGCAGAAATCTTACACTCCACTTATAAGGAGTACGCTTTTTTCAATTTAAGTAGTGGAAGTGGGTCCGCTTTATGGGCTTTTCTTAACGGAAATGATGTAGTTTCGTTGGTGGAATCATGACTCATTTTAATAAATATAATTTAAGTAAATTTTTTTAAAAAATATAAAAAAAGTTAAAAATAAAAAAAATAAAAAAATAAAAATTATAAATAAATTATAAATATAAAATATAAAAATAACAATATTATTTCTTTATTGCCGCATTTGCTGTTTTGGTCCAGACATGTAAACCATAATTCTGTACTTAAACTAAGCCACCGTCGTGAGAGCAACAACTTGGGGTGAAAGTTATTTTTTACATTGCCCCGTGGTTGAGTTTACTTAAATGCCCATTTGAGAAAACAGAACAACGAGAAACATACGCAATAGCGAAACGGCATCCTTCGACTTTTTTTAATAAACATTTTATTGATTAGCCTTTGAATTTTGAATATTGTTGGAAGTAGAGAAAACAAAAAAACCACTGTGTTACACGAAAATGTCAAATACAAACAGGATTATCACTATAATTACGTGACTACTTTTTTTGTTTTTATCAAACTAGGAAGAAGAAAAAGCACACAGTGACCTCCTTCAATACATTTGTTTTCTTCTTCTAGATGTAATTGATTCGATATTAATAGAAGCGAGCGCCGAACGTGAGTGAAGCAAAGTCGTTGACGATATTGGCAGAAAAAGACGTTGGAGATTGGATGATGACAAACCCCTTTTGTTGTGTAATAATCAAAAGAGCGAATGATTATCTCAAAATATGCCATGAAAAGAAAAACTCTTTCTCAAGCCTTTATGGGCTGCCGCCGTCATTTGTGAAAAAATAGGTTTATCAGCCTACGGAACTTTGCTCTGTGCAGTTCCCCTTTCCTCCAAAGTCCAAACTTCCCCTTTGGTATTGAGTTCCATCCAAAATTGTTAGAAGCATGACGCCGTGCTGAACCAATTTGTTTTAAAGTGAAATGGTGTGTTTTATTTTGAGAAAAAATTTCTCTCGGCACATAATTACATGAGTGTATCACTACTCATTCTATCTCATTTTACTTTACTCGCAACTTATTTGGTATGAACTTATTTAGAGAAGAAGCATAAATATCAAAGGATGTTACACTAAATCTGTCAACACATTTTGATTCACTTTACAACAAAGAAATGTGTATCTGGTTGGAGTGTGTACTTTGCTTTTGTTTATAACAAAGGCGTCATGTGATAAATATCAAATGGGTTAATTTTATATTTATTTTTAAATGTTATTAAAGTTTGACCGTTAAATTCTAATTATATTATTAAAATTAAGGTTAAAATCTTATTATATTTAGTATCTTTACAAAAAATTCAAATATTAAGAAATATGAGTTATACCAATTGGATTGCATTTTAATTATAATTGGGATACGAGATAATTATAAAAGAATGAGAGAGAAAAAGAGAAATTGTAAAACAAAAAAAATATGATAAATTACATTGTTTAGTGTTTACCCAAAGTATGAAAGATAACAAAGGCAAGTTGAATATAATATAATATAAAATAAAATACAAATAAAAAAATAGACAAGCTTAAAAAAAATGAAATATAAATTAGACGTTAATGATTATTTAAATGAGTAAAAATAATATTTTTTTCCTGTTCCACTTTTTGTAAATTTAACAAAAGTAATGACTTTATTTATGAGAAAAGGATGGAGTAGTACCCCTTCTCTAATTACTATGAAATATTATATCTTTTGTTTGGATTAATAAAGGAATATAGATGATAAAAAAAACTTTATTTATAATACATTTTGTTACTGATTGGGTCGGCCATATGTCTTACACTAATGGGTCATGGTTCGTGTTCAGTACCAAGTCGCGAATTCGCCCCCAATCTCCCATATCACCGCCCAGCGGCCCAATTTACAAAGGCCCATAGTAGCCTGCTCCAACGCAGCCCCAAATCCAGGTCCAGACTCGAGTCCGCCACTGCCCCACACTTCCCCGCCACGGATGTCCACCGAAACTCCTTCCTTCGTGGCTTCACGTTCAAGGCATTTTATCCGGTTCGAGCTTGCCCAGCATACTCAGTTCCATGGCCGATGGGTAGCCTCTTCACTGTCACCTTTAACGGCACCATCGAAAATGCTTCAGATTCACATTTTCTCGTCCTCTCGTTCCCTTCCCTCAAAGACTTCTTATTCCTTTAATATCTCTTCAACTTCTTCTTCTGCTCCCATTCGGCTTCGTTTGGTCAGGATTGCCACTCCTCCTGCTAAGAATCTCAAGCGCCTCACTTCCCGCATCGTCCAACTCACACGTCGGAGACAGCTTCGCCAGGTATTATTTTTCTTTGTCTGTATCTGTACCGTATTTTTCTGGGTTTTATTCCTTAGTTATTGCTGTATTTGGATTAAAACGGTTTTTTTTTTTTTTTAAACTAGAAGTTTGATGGGAGGGAAGACGGTAGCAGTTAATTTTTTGTTTTTTTTCCCTTTTTAATAAATAATTTTCAGATTTTTGATGAGATTGAAGTTGCCAAGAGACATTATGGGAATCTGAACACTATAGTCATGAACGCCGTCATAGAGGCTTGTGTTCATTGCAGTGATATTGATTCAGCTCTGAGGATTTTTTATGAAATGACACAACCGGAGAGTTGTGGGGTGGATACTATCACCTATGCCACACTTTTGAAGGTATTCGAATACATGGTTTCTGCAATTTCATGTTCTCGTTTGCAGTATCAGACTATCTTAGGCAGATGATATGCTGCATGTATTTGCAAATTTATTGTTGGTGTTTACATGACATCTTATGCATCAAACTTAGTATGATAATCTTGGTCCGCATATCAGAAAGGCAGCTTTTATGATTTTGTTAATATTGACATTAAAACTGGACATTATGTCAGTTTCTCATAGAGGGAAGATTTCTGTATTGGTCTCCTGTTTGTTGGTCATTCTTATCCACGATGGAACTTGTGAGTTGCCTGTAGTTTGTAATTGGCCTTAGACCTTAGGTGGCTCTGAAGCAATGCACTGGTACTCTGTGGCCATCGGTCTGGCAGCTAATCTCTCTCTCTCTCTTTTTGTGTGTGTGTGTGTGTGTCTGTGTGTGTAGTAGTAGTAGTAGTAGCATTAGACTATTAGTAGTTGTTTCATGCTATTTGCTCATTACTGATACATTCTTTCTGAACAAGATTGGAACTTTTTAAATGCTGTATTATATACAGGGATTAGGTGAGGCACGAAGAGTTGATGACGCTTTTGAATTGCTTGAATCTGTGGAAAAAGGTACTGCCATTGGAAGTCCAAAACTGTCAGCATCGTTGATCTATGGCCTGCTAAGTGCCTTAGTTGAAGCAGGTGACTCAAAATTGTTTGTCTTGCATGTAACAATTAAGTAATTTGCTGGAGATATGTTGACTGACGATGCTTTACTTGCAATGCTATAGTGCAGGAGACTTACGTCGTGTGAATGGTCTTCTTGCACGTTATGGTTTTGTGCTTCGTGAAGGTGGCAATCTCTCGGTCTCTGTATACAACTTACTAATGAAGGTTATGCTCCAATCCATAATCCATGATCTTTTACGCAATAAAGCTGTATTATGAAGAGTACATTATAATAGTAGCCTAGTAGGGATTGAAAACACTAGTCTGAACAGTTTTTAATCTTGAAGAGCTTCTTCTTTCAAATTTTAGGGGTATATAAATGCTGGCTTTCCTCATGCTGCCATAAATATGCTCAAGGAAATATTATGTCAAGGACTGATGCCTGACAGGCTCACCTATAATACTCTAATTTTAGCATGTGTCAAGAACGAAAAGTTGGATGCTGCTGTGCAATTCTTTGAAGTGATGAAGGTAATAAGCATGTATTTGCTAGCAAAGTTTGAAGCTTCTAGTTTGTATAAATGGTGTGAAAGATTTTGAGCTTTCTGAAGTCCTAATTTCTGTAATAATAGGGCAAAACACGGAAATTTACCCATGATGATCTGTTTCCAGATATTGTGACGTATACAACATTACTCCAGGTCAGTTTCTCGTATACATTTCTTGTATGATTACTTTGATATGTTATATATTTGTGAGTACATATTGTTGCTTGGGTAGAACTGTCCAGGGTGCATTCTTGTGTTTATTAATAAGGAAGAACTTTTTTCTTGTGTGTGTGTGTGGCTTATTTTTTTTTGGGGGGGGAGGGGGGTGGGGTGGGAGTTTCTCCAGCTGTCTCAGACTCTATTTGTTAAATGCAGGGTTTTGGGCAGGCCAAGGATCTCTCTTCAGTTCTGAAAATAGTGCTGGAAATGAAATCGTGCCATGAGTTGTACATTGACCGAACTGCTTACACTGCAATAATTGATGCTTTACTAAACTGTGGCTCAGTTAAGGGTATGCTATTATTGGTTTGAGTTTTGTAATTGAAGAAGATTAATTGCAAGAATAAAACTAAATAATTTTGTGGTAGTAAGCATAGATCATCCTAAAGTGAGGACTCCTTATAGTTGAATTTTTTGCCTCTGGTATTAATGGGTTTTCCTGGTCCCTCAACTTGAAGGTTCAAATATTGTGCGTCTGATAAGTTCTGATTTGGCATTTTTTAAAGTTTAAATTAAGAATGTAAGTTTCAAACAATTCTTATGACTTTCAGCAACTATTGAGTTGTTAAATTAACAATTGGATAAGAGTAAGTTGTGCCAAATATGTTCTTTCATCCGAAGTATGAACAGAGCACCAATCTATGTGAAACATACAAGTTCTTTCTCTTACAAGTATGTGACTCAAAACAAAATTAAGGCCAAAATGAAAAAGCTTCTGTTTTCTCTTGGTATTTGTATATTTATGTTATACAGTCCTGCTTGCTTAATCAATTCCAACTTTATGTTTCTTCTACCACATAATTTGGGCAGATATTGAGCATCTCCCCTGCCAACAGTAAAACAGTTGGTCTGCATGCTAGTGGACCATCATTTTGTTTTGGTGCACTAGTTGAATTTTTCTTTTGTTCTTCTTCTTCTGATTGGAAGTTTGGAACTTCTTTTTGTCATTTAGGTGCTCTATGTATCTTTGGAGAAATACTGAAGCAGGCTGGTTGGAATCCAGAATTAAGGCCAAAGCCCCATCTCTATCTCTCAATGATGCGTGCTTTTGCCCTTCGAGGAGATTACGATATGGTTAAAAATTTACATAAGAGAATTTGGCCAGATTCTTCAGGAACTATATTACCAGCTGCCCAGGAAGAAGCTGATCATCTTCTCATGGAATCAGCACTGCATGCTGGCCAGGTGCTATATTGTTTGTAAGAAATTTTTTACATTGAAGTTGAAAGAGTTTTCTCCTCTATGATTACTTTTGTTGTCCCTTTTTTATAATTTTCTGCCTTGGCATTGGCTTATTTTATGTTATATTTATAGGACAAGACAAATATTAACATACTGTTTTTGCAATTAAAAAATATTGGCTCAATGAAAGGGAAAGCTTTATTTAATGTTATATTTATCAAATTTTATACTTTGAAAAAGTTCAGACATAACTCAAATGTGCCTAGATGAGTTGAATACAATAAGAACAAATAGAACCTTATCTTATTAGGTGAGGTCGGCTATATGAATTAAATAATATCATTGAGTTCTATTCAAAACTAAATTTTCGGAAATATTATTTAACCAAAGATCCCTTTTATAACCTTTTCAATTGTCCTTTTTGATCTACCTCTACCTCTCTTTATTGGACTAAAAGTCATTTGATGAACTTTTTTTACTGGAGCCTTTACCTTATCCCACTAGATAAGGTCGGCTATATGAATTAAATGGCACCATTGAGTTCTATTCAAAACTAAATTTTCGGATGTATTGTTTAATCAAAGATTCCTTTTATAACCTGTCCAATTGTCCTTTTTGATCTATCTCTACCTCTCTTTATTGGACTAAAAGTCATTTGATGAACTTTTTTTATTGAAACCTCTAGCGGTTTTCTTTGCACATGCCAGATGAGTCGAATATGTGAGAAAAAAGGGTCTTGTCTAGGGTTAAGCCTACTGATGAAGGAGAATTAATCTTCTGTGCTTATTAAAATGCATCTCATATACCTTTCTATGTCATGATATTCATATGTTGTTCATCTTCTTTTCCCGGAGATTAGCATATTGATTCAAAGCACAATAGAAGCTAGTTACTATAGTCTTCACTTATAATTTATATTTCAGTTCATTTTGTGAATTCATTCCCAGTTATTGTTTGTTGTCAACATTTTGATTGCATTTGAAAGTCAGCAACGCACAACTCTTGACATTTTTTTTTTGTATACATGTTTCATTGATAGGTTGATGTTGCAATTAGAACCCTTATTGGCATTACTTTAAGACAAAAAAGTATATCGTGGACAAGTCGTGGAGGCATGGTTTGTACTCTTTACCTTCCATGACTATTGCTGTTTTGAATAGACAGTTAGATACCTTATTAGAGTTTCAGCCTTGATATACATTACCAAGTTCATATCTCATCATATTAAGTGTATTTCCTATGAATCCTAGAAGAAAGCAATACAAAGAATCACATTTTAAGTGGATTGTTACTCACAAGGTGATTGCTATGGGTAGGTGCCCAGTTCCCTCTCAATTCTTGGTGTTAAGCATTATATGTGAAATATGTCTTTGGTGCATAGTTCCGATGGTTGGAAAAAGCAGAGCCAAGAGATCATAGGAATAGATCAACCACATGGAAACCTAGGAGATGTTGGTAAACTTGTGTTTCTAGGCTTAGCCTACTCTCTCTTTACTTTCTTATGCTGTCTACAGGTTTGTCTCATGCCTCATTTGTTCTTGTGTAGTCTGCAGTTTTGTCTTTTGTTTCGTTGTTTCAACTGTTTCTCTTGTACGAAAAAAGGAAAAGTTTTTGGACTAATTGGTACTTCAACCAATCTTATGGTGTTCTTTTTTAAAATGCACTGAAAGTTTCATCATCACCACTTTGACTCTTCATAAGCTTTTAGTAAATCTCTCTTCTTTTTATTTTTTATTTTTATAAAAATATATATCATGGATCACACTGACAAAGTTAAATGGCTGATATCATGAACAAGTAACTGTTGAAGAACAAGATGATTAGTGGCAAAGAGAAAAAAAAGAATAAGATAATTATATTGATATATATTTTTCTCTCCTAAAAATTTCATTCTCTGTAGTTCAGGTTCTTAACCACCTGCCCATGCTTTTATGTTTTAGGTTGCCTTGCGAATTGAGGCCATATTGGGATTCTCGAAATCCATATTCAGTCCTTTTTTACTTCCACAGGTAATTATTATATGTTTCTCCATTTCCTATGCACAAGTTTTCATTTTAAATCATATCAAGCAACAAAGACACATACTTGTTTGTACGTGGATGCAGAGTTGTGTGTGGTTATAGTTGCTTGGGTTCATCTGAGACCTAACTATTCTGCAGATTTTCAAGCAAATGAAAATAATTCATTTTTAAAGCATAAATACTCTTAAACAACTTTATATATGAAATTGTGATCTGCCTAACAAGTGTACTTGTCTTGTCTTTGGCCTTTAAGCGACTGTATGGTATGCATTGCACAGTATTTTAAGTAGTTTCTGCTCAGAGTACTTTCAAGTTGTCTTATTATGCTCTCTCACTTTAGATTTCACCTGCTGATCCCGTTGAGGGTTTCATGATGCCATTTGAAGCAGCACAACCACTACAAGGCACTATACAGCTGAAGAAAGTGGTTATGCGTTTTTTTAATGATGCAGTTGTCCCTATTGTAGATGATTGGGGCAGTTGTATAGGACTGTTGCACCGTGAAGATTGTATTCAGGTACTTTTTAGCTTGGAAATTCCACTTTTGTTTACTATATGATTCTATGGTGTTCTATTGTTAAGGTATGCATGTTCACTTTTGAATAAACTTATTACTTAAATTACTGACATGGGAGAAGTTAATATGATTTTGTTGAATTTGTCTACTTCTCTTCCTGGCTATAGAATTTAGAACTGAAGACCAAAGCATTTGCCAATTTATGTAGATGTACATGGTGCTTTTTTTGTTTTAACCCATGAATTGAAGTCCTTCAACAGTAGTTTTCTTATGGGAAATATGTTCAGCTATCGTATCCTAGAAATTTGGAAATGAAGCCTTTTTATTGGGAAACATTGGCAGGATTAAGTTGTATATATGAGTTTTGAAAGAGAGAATCAATAGAACATGATACCAACATCTTGCACAAAGATAAGGCATTTTCAAATTTTATCAGGTTTGGAAGTAGGTATGGACAGACGCTCTAGTAAATCTAGATGAGACACTTACGCCAAACTGATGTTAGCATTGTATTTTTCAAATTATGTAGAGACTCAACTCCTACTGTCTCGGGTACTGGACTGGATTGTAACTCATTGTCTCACCCTCCATCTTAATTCTTTAAAGGAGGAGTGGTACCCAAGTTCATTAGTGTCAGATTTTATGGTGTGGACCAAATGATGGCGATGTTGTCTTATATTAGTGAACATTCTCATCATTATGAATGAATAACGGTATGGAAAAATATTAGTAGTTCGTGATTGACAATTTTAGTTTCAAGAATTCATTCAATATTGATGTCTGTATGCAGTAGAAGTGCTTTAAATTAATGGCCAACACATTCTACGTGGTTGTGGGATTGTACTGTTTTATACTGTTGATAAGTTTGTTACTTGAAAATGATAACCAGCGACAGTTATTTGACTGCATTGTTTCCTTTTCTCGTTCATCTGCTAGTGTTTGTGCTTGTATATTGCCCATGTTTGATAATATGGATACACAATATATAGACATCAGTACCGTTTGAATAAAAGGTTGCGCCATTCAATGGATGGCAATTTCTGTCCGTGCCTTCAACTATCTGATTATGGGATGAATCTATTCCGCAGTTGGATGCTTCACTTTCAACAATGATGAGAAGCCCACCTCCTATTGTTACAACCACAACGTCTATTGGTTATGTAGTTGATTTAATTTTGGAGAAGGGGTACCCAATGGTTATCATTGTCAAGTACAGCAATTCATATGGTACTACAAACGGCTCGAGGGCAGTTGGATGTTTTACAGTAGAACAATTGTATAGGCTTATTACACCTGTATCTGAATTACAAGGGCCACAACTTTCGATCTATAGGAGATAATATACCATGTTCAGGGGTCTCAAAATTGTTTGATTGCTCTCTGTAAATACAGTTTTGCTAACGGGGATCAAAATGGGTGTCCCCTTTGAGGAGGATGAACACTCATTCACTGCTAATGAGCCAAATATCATGGAACCTTTTTTCATATATTGCCGTGTGTCTTATTTTTTGATAAATTAGGTGACTCAGGAGGACACTTGATGGTGGTCGACGGCAGCACTATGTGTGGTTGATTGCGTTCTTCATATTAAAATTGGGAAATAATAGTTTTACATAACAAATTAGTATAATGAGTGTACAAGCACTCACGAGGGAAAAAATGAAGAGATTCAAAACGAGAGAGAACATGGGGTTTGAGTACTGTTTTTCCGTGTGAATCCATCATCACTTATTAAAATTGGTTGGAAAAACATATTAATATGTCAAGTCAACCTAATTCTGGTATAAAGATTGCTTTCCTGGAATCAGCTGAAGCAAAGAACTCAGAAATCTTCGTCATGTTTGAACCACATTCTGCTAAATCAAAGGAAGGAATCCTCACAAGGGAATTAGCCTAACTTGGAATGGTGTCCAAAAGCAAAGAAATATCACTATTTATTATAATAATTAGAGGTCATCTCCCCCAGTCTCTTTGTCTGTCTTCATGTTCCAACCCCCCTATCATTCTTCCGAATTCTTGTAGTGAAGGAATATATGTTTTTCATTCTTAGAGTTTGATTGACTAAGTTGTCGCAGAAATGTATTTTAAGAAATTGTATATTTATCTGTATTATATATAAATGTAAAAATGGGTGAAAATATTTTTGTATTAAAATATCTTTTTCAAAATTCTTATTTATTAGAATTTTATTTTATCATACATTTATATTATTTTATCTTAGAATTTAAATATTATTTTTACTATAAAAATAAACTCAAGAGTATTGTTTTTATCTTTATTACAGATGATGTGTCCTGTTAGAAAACAAATTTGAGTTTTGAAAATTTTTTAACACTTACTGTATTCTTCTAAGTATTAAATATGACATTAATTATCCTAACTTAAAAAATTATACTAAGTATATTTTAGAAAAAACTATTCACATTTTTAACATTATCTCATCACTCTCACTCTATTTTTTATAAATTTTTAGTATTTATTTATTATATTAACTATTTGATCTAAAAATTAATTCTTTAAAAAAATTAGGTTATTTTATTATTATTTTTTAATTTTATGTGTGTAAAAGCTAGTTGTAAAAAATTAATTTTGTCTTTCATAAATTGAAAAAAGATGATAATAAAATTAATGCGAAGAAGACTAGGGCAGATTATCAATTTCTTATCATTTATTAAATTTTATACATAATTGAAAGGTTTACCACATTTTCAAAACAAAAAATAGGGCAATTCGTCCCCTCTCCAGATATCCTTCCACCCTATTTTTGTAGTGTATATTTTCATATCATAATAAAGTGAGTGACGTAACAATTATTTGATCAGCTTCCTCCTTGTCTAAGACTTTTTATTTTTTAAACTTTTTGTTTTGAGAAATGCTGTAACCACTGTTGGGCTGGGCTCTGCACACCTGCCTCGATGCTACCTGCGCAGGTGCACAGAACAGTTACTCGTAATATTCTAAACATGAAACTTTAAACCTTATATTAGTACATAGAATCTTGAAAAAAAAAAAAAAAATCTTTGCTGAATATCATGGAAATTGTAAGCTTGAAAGTTGGTCAATAAGGCAGGGTTTGATGTGGCTCTTGCTTGTTGTCTTAAAAACGCAAAAAGACAACAACAACAACAACGCGTTTTCCCTCAAGGAATGTTCTTCAAGAACACAAGCAAATGACAAAATTACCCTCTGCTATTAATTAAATAAAAGTGGTAACATGTTTTTTTGTTTTGTTAGAGATAATGTTACCAGATAATTATTGGGTTAAAAAAGATGTTTCAACTTTAATAAAAATTAAATTTGCGTAATCTCCAATAAAAAGAATATATATAGCTATGCTGTATGTTGTTTGTTTATAACAATATTCTGGTGGGGTGCTTGCAACAATATACGTAATTCACTAATTTTGGATCAGGACATTTCGCTGATGCTCTTTTGAACTATTATTCCATGAAACCCACAACGTAAGTAGCTGTAACCTTCGATTGTTCTAATCATTCCACTCTTTTTTGGACACGCTAACTTCCAATTTCAATTAAACTTACCACTACAGCTTCCCTAAAAAGCTTCTTTTTTTTGTGCTATAAAAGCATTTAGTAACCCACATCGTCTACATATCAACCACATCAAAGCAATCTGGCAAGCTAGTTCTCATCAGTTCAACAACAAATGGGTAAGCAGATCATTAGTGCTTCTTCACTGCTGAAATACCTAAGGAGGGCTGTCATGAAGATAAAGATTCTACTTGGCATTTGCCCTGCGCCTTCAAGTCTGCTGTCTACTAGTTCAAAACACAGATGCTCAGCGTATTATGATGAACTGGGATTGCAAAGTTGCCTTGAGGAGGAAGAAGAAGAAGAAGTAACCGACAGGGATTATAAGACGAAAGAGTATAGAAGAAGAACAACGAGTTATGCTTGGGACCAAGATGATGTCGATCAAAGGGCAGAGGCTTTTATTGCTAACTTTCGGCGTCAACTAAGGTTTGAGAGACAGGTTTCTTTGGAGCTAAGCTACTGTTCAAGAGACAGTTTCGAAGAGTGACTTAGAAATTAAGAAGTAGATTCAAGTAGGTTATGTGTGTGTGCGTGTGTGTATTGTCCGAATTGGTTTTAGTTTTGAACTTAAAACGTTGTAAACTGTTCAATAAGACATTTATAAATATGTCATTCCCCTCGTTTGTAAGAGGGGGTGGCATTTTTGTTGGTCGTTTTTACCCTAGCTTTTGGTTTCGTCCATGTCGTTGAAGGCGAGGCGATAGATAGGCAATTTAAAAATTTGGATCGTGTATTTATCAAAAGACTATACAATAAAATTGATAAAATAAATAATTATTGATTCCTTTTTGTCAAGTTTCAATCCTAACTTGCAACCTTGTTAGTTACGAACAAAATACATGTCTTAGCCTATACACATTCTTTAGGTGGGATATGCTATTTCACCTCATGCTGATCCAAAGTCAGCGACTTTAACAGAGTCAAACCTAGTTTCTAATTATGATCAGATAGAGGTAAAATATACAGGGCTGGAGCCAAGATTTTTGTTCAGCCGATTAATTAGTGTATGTAAAATAATATGCTGAGATAGAATTGATTTTGTAATTTTAAATTATTTAGAGGTCATTCTAAAAAGTTAGATAAAATATATTAAATTAATTAAAAAAGTTTTAAAGCTATTACAAATTATATAATATTTTACAAAACTCAGTGGAAGCCAAATTAAAATTTTTTAAATTTTCTAGGATATAAATAAAAATTTTCAAAGTTGAAGCGGCAAGGGCCAACCTCGCCTGCAAAAAATAGTTTCGTTTTCAGGTCAAGCAAGTTCGTAGCCACAACATTTCATGACCAAACCGAAGCAAAATTGAGCTAGAGTGTCGGAAACTAGTTAGAAAGAGAGAGATTAACTTGACTAAAGACTATAAATACAACAACAGTACCATTTAGTGCAGATTATATATGGAGATCAGAAAGAAAGTGTATACCATTGTGGAGAATTGATGAAAATCAATAAGCAAATAAAATAAACCAGCCGGGAAAATTAACAAAGTCAAAACTCATAAAGGCAACATCCTTCCGAGTTCGTGAGTGAAAGTTGGTATGTACCTATCATTTATTCTTGATCTTCTACTCCTTTTCTTCTTTTTGATTTGCTTCATTTGAATTGATGGTCAATGACAGTCTGAAATGCCCCAGCCAATGCTCTCACCTTGTTCTTCCTCGCTAACAGTGTGCTCGCAGCCTCTTCGATCACATCATTCTGTGTCTGAGACTCCTTCGCTTTACCACTACCTTTTTGTTGTTGTGTTTCGGTGGCCTTGGTCCTCGCCTCTTTAACTCCTGCACCACTCTCTACATGTTCCTCAGCCTTGTCTTTACTTATCCCTTCTTCCTTCTTTTCCAATGTCAATACTTCCTCGTTAGTGTCGTTCCCAGTCTGAGCCTGTTCTTCTGTAACCCCACCTTCTTCTTTTACTTCAGCCTCAATCACTTCTTTAGTTTCAGGTTGCTCTTCACGGTGACTCTCATTGTTAATGCTGGTTTCATATGGGTTTGTATTCTCCTCCTGGTCACGTTCATCCCCAGCTTTCTCCTGTTTTGCTTCTTCTAACTCAACAACGGCATTAGCTTCCTCCTCTTCTTCTTCTGGCACTTTAGGAATTATGACCTCATCATCGTCATCTTTAATCTGAGGCTGATGATCAGAATCCTCAAACTCGTGCTCACTGTTCTCATCTTGCCGTGGAACCTCAGACCCACTGTCAACCACACGTTCCTCATCTTCCTCCTTAATTACTTCTTCGGCCTCTTCATTTGTAGCCTCTTTAACTTCTTGCTCAGCTTCAACATTTTCCGTTTCTGCAGCTTCAGTTCCAGCACTCTTGGGAGCTCTATCCGTTGAGCGAGCAGAACCATCATCAGTAGCTACCTTCTTAATGGTAGAGGAACCGGGGCTGCTCTTCCTCACGTTCTTTGCAAGCAATGTCTGATTCGTTTTTCCATCTCTATGTGGCTTTGAGGTTCTCTCTGAGATGGGTTTGGAAGAAGCAGTGCCTTTAACTGAGGAAGAAGAAGATCGAAGTGATTCTGTTCTCTCACGAGAGCTAGGGGACACACCGGTCTTGTGCAGACTTGGGTGAGACGGGTGCGTTTCTTTTGGTAACCTTGAAGCTGACGGTGGGTAGTCCAAAGATCTTCTTCTGTTTAGATTAGGCTTTTGGGGAGCATCACTCTTGCGGAGCTTGAACGATTGGGACTCAACGCGTGAGCTCATAGTGGGCTTGAGATAGTTGGGGACCTGTTTCTCTGATTGGGTTGAGGTTGCCTTTTCTATGGGGCTACTTCTTGTGGACGGTTTGGTCTTTTTTGTGCTCGTTGCGTGAGAATTTGAAGATGGGACCTTCTCCTTCCCACTTGCACTAACCTCCTTTGGTTTTGTTGTTGCCATATGTATTCAGCTAATTAAGATTTTCTTGACAAGAACCTGCACATAATCAACCACATTTGGGTGCCATGGAACTTTAAAAATTCAAGTTTTATAACTTTTTTTTCTCATTTAATTTTCATAATATAAAATTTAAATTATTAAACATATATTAAATTTAAACTATAAAACTTAACTGGTAGAATGATCTTTATTCTTATCAAAAATCATGTTGCATGTTTGCAAAGAATTTCCCTCCCGTTTCTTTTCTGTATTGGCGATCAAAATTTAATAGGGATTACTCACAATCAGGCAACCCACCCAAGCTCTAGCTAGTATTAATATATCAGCCATCTAATAGAACACATTTAGAACTGGTATATGCGATAGGTGATAGATCAGTACAGCTATAAATATTTTTTGATGTCATGAAGATTCAATCACGTCTCACATGCATATTTATATCGATTTACGTATAATTAAGATACAGTTACTACTTGCAACATCAATCATAACATGTTGCAAATGCATGCTAAATTTTGAATACGGCTAACTAGATGTAACAATACACACGTGAAAGGAAATTTCAAGAGGTAAGTACAGTTGATATAAGTATTTTAAAATTACTTAATAATTATAAATTTAATTTTTTAAAAAAGTTTTAAATTAAAAAATTTATAACATCATTCGTATCTTAAAAGATTAAATTAAAAGATTCAAAGAATTTATATTTTCGGTGCAAACATCTAAAAAAATACACAAAAGTGATAAAAGTATTCTGTCATTGCTGAATGATAATTTTGAGTCGTCCCACCACTATTCAACAGTGATGAAATATTTTCGTTTCCTTTTTAAGTGTCTCTTCTGGAAAACCTATATTTCGCAGAAATAATTGTGGGCCAGGGGAATTACTTGTGTGAAGGGCCTGTCCCAACGTTAACGTATCCTTGCCATATTCTTCATGGAAAAACATTCCTCTTCTAAAAAATTCGTCATTATACGAGTTACAACAGAAAAGAAGAAAAGGGTACGTACCTAAAGAAAAGAATATACTTTTAGCAGAAGAAAAAAGGTGCCTAAAGTACTAAACGGCCTATAATGGTAATTTGAATTCTTTAAAAAGCCAAAAATTATGTTCCTTCGTCAATGATATCTTTAACATTTGTAGATAGAGCAGATAAGGGCGAATTGAGCAACTTGATACAAAAGTCAATATTTAGACACCAGAAAAGAAAAAGGAAGAGTGAGTTCAGACAAGAACCAAAACAGAGAAGGTTCAGATAACGTACCTTGATAAAAGAAAGTTCAGGGAAGAGTGAAGTTTGGGGAACAGAGGAAATTGAATTAATTACTACGTAGAAGATAGAAAAATGGGTTCGATCGGTTGGGAGAGAAAAATCAGAAAAAGGGGTAATGGGGACTTAAGAATGTCATGACAGAAGAGCAATTTGCGCACAACTTAAAAGGTGGTGGTGGTGGTGGTGGTCTGGTGATGTTGCAGGCAAACAGCTACTATTAGTTCTATCAAAGAGCCTGTGAAAATCCGAGACTTGTGGGTTGGACTGTTGACTTTTTCCCTCTTTCTTTTCCTGGTTTTTCTTTTTTGGTAAACGTATCTTCCCTTTTTGTTAAAGTTTACATCACATGGGCCCAACTAGGAATTTACTTATATTTATGTTGTTTTTGGAAATAAATTTTTATTAAATATTTATTTAAAATAATTTAAATTATAAAATTCAAACTTTAAAAAAATTCAATTGACTTAGTGAGAATTCTGGGAGAAACTTTCCCGATTTAGTTGGAGGAACTCATTTGAAATTAAGTAATTATTTGTATAAAATTGAGGCTTTTAATTATTTTATCTCACAATTTAGTTTAAAATTTAATAAATTTAATTATTTAAATTTTATAAAATAAAAATTATATAAAAATAAATTTATAAAAATAATAAAATTGTTTAAAATTTTTATTTATATATATTTTTATATAATATATTATTATTAAATATAAAATTAATTAATTTTAAAATTATTTATTAATAATCTTTTTCAACAAATATAATTTTAAAATTTCAAGCGAATCTTATCTATTCAAAACTTTACTAACTACTTATTTTGTACTTATTTTAGTTTGCAGTCCTTGAAATTAAAAGATTTAATTATTAAAATTATTTAATCTTTTTATTTTAATATTTTGTAATTAATTTTATAAATTATTTATAGTGGTGCTAATTTGTCCTCTTTCTCAGTGGCCGCTTAATGCTTGTGAGAAAATAATTGTGTGGTGGGGGGCGCGTCCACATAACGCCGGAATGGGTGATGGCATTTGGCAAACGTATCATATAAATGTTGACAGCTTTAAATACAAACTTCCCATGTTTTTCCCATCAGATTTGTCGTTTAATATTGCATTCTTTTCTGGACTACGATGAGAAAGGCCGTTGTCGTTTTACATTGACACATATTAATAGTCATTTCAGCCATAAATGCAAGGAGAAAATACACATCTTTTATAGACAAAATTAGAGATAATTAAAAAATAAAATAATTTAATTATTTTTCACGGGAATTAAATCTGAAGTCCCTTATTTTACAGAATAAACTAAATACTAATTATATTATGTATATTGTATTTTTATGCTCTAATATATATATATATATATTTATATTATTATTTTTATAAATTAAATTTAAAAAATATACATTTAATTAGACATAGACAGGAGCTGGGCATATTCTATTTTTATCATCAACAGTAATTGGAAACACTGATGGCTACAAATATAACTGACAAGTATGCGAGGCCGAAGAAAAAATATTAACATTTTATTTTGCTATGTTTGTAGCCCAAAATAGGAAAATAATAAACCAAATCAACTATGTATTAATTAGGTTACATGCCATTTGCAATGGGTGCCAATTAGTTTGTGGAGCACCAACCTCTAACCAGAGACGTGTTGCCAATCATCTGGTTGGCCTTGAAGCAAAGGTTTCCATGTTTTGTTGGTGAGAAATATTGTTCCCAGTAAAAAATTATATATACAAAATTTGTAAAATTTAATTCGAGATTGAATTTTATGATTGTAAAATTTAATAAATTGTATTATTTAAAATTTTTAAATAACATTTTTGTGCGGATAAATTAAATTTATATAAATGAAGATAGCTTAAGCTAATGGCACCAACAGTATGTAGACATAAGTTTTTAAAATATTATATTACAATATTTAAATGTGACTAATTGTAATTGAAATTAATTTTAACAAAAATAATTAAATTTAGATGTTGTTATAGTTTTTATGTAAATCATAAAAATTAAATAATTATAAATATCATTATTTTGATTATTGTCACTCCCCTCCAACCAAACAGATGTGGCCAAGGCCAGCCATAGTGGACAAAGCCATTTTGCCTATTCTAATTATTTTATCATTATTGGGTTTGAAAATATATAGATATGTATTGAATATTGTTGAGTATTTGAAAATTTGAATTGCAAGGTGTGGTCCAATTAGGGCACTTCCAAGTGAGAATTGACAACCTCTCCCAATCCTTTTCTTTTAACTTATCACACTACATAGCCAGATACCCATAAGCTTTCAGCAAACAAACAATACCAAAATTGAAAAGACAGTAAAGAGGTTACATCACCAAGTGGTAGTGGTGCTGGAAAGAGCTTCATTCTCTCTCTGCCACGCTTGGCTTACAAGCACTTGGTCCAAGTTTAGGTTTACATGGTCTTCCTATGTTCTTTTTCTATTTCTTATTGGCTTCTGGAAATAGGGTCTCTCTTCTCTCCTACTTTTTGTTGGTTGTTTTGTTGGAACGATTAAAGTTATCTTCCATCCCTGGTTTGATATAAAAAGTCTTGAGTTTGTTGGGGTTTACCACATTAATTTAAGAAAAAGAAGTCATTATTAAGTAATAATCAGCAAAGATTGACTATATGAAAGAAATTTGAGTCAATTTATTAATAAATATTCGAGCTTAAAGTTACCTTTATTTAAAAAATTTATTGTTTATAATTTTTGCTTCAAATAAAATTAACCTATTACTCAGATATTTTGAAAAAATAGAAAATAATTATTATAAAAATATACTGAAATTTCAGTTTGCATTTGTCTTTCTGCGAGCACAATGAACTAGATAAAAAGATTGATTATTATATAATATGTGTCGGACAAAGTTATAAATAATCGAATCTTTTACATATATTATTTTAAATTTAATTTAAATTATATATGTAAATTATTATTAAAATAAATTATATTTATTTTAATAATTTTTTTATTTTAAAAAATAATTTTAATTATTGATTGAGAAATATTTTAAACTTTAAAAAATATACATATATATAATATGCAAAGAATACAAAAAAAAATTATGGGATACTCTGAGGTTTGAGCTAATTATTTAGTAGAAAAATTGTAATAAAAAAAAAGTTGGAATTATAGTGAAGTTGATAATGGGAGATTAAGGATAGAGGAGGTGTGAAAGAGGTAACTATCATGTCCCAATCAAAATGAGGATTGAGGAATATGAAACTGTTTCGTTACTTTCTAATAACAATTATCCTTATAGTGACTTTCGTGGCGGACAATATGCATGTCTTCTATGGCAAAATAATATGTAAAACGACTTTTTACTTTCATATTTTTTTTTTTTGTATATTTATTCATTGTGGATTAAGTGATGGGACCAATTTCATTTCCTCTTATGATTAGGTACAACGAATATTTTATTTTATTTCAAATAGTATATCATGCTAAGCAATAATTTCATTTCAATGTTTGAATGGATTTTTTTATTCCAAAAAAAAAAAGGATTGAAGTTAGCAAGTATGAAAGGTCTCTTATTTATTTATTTCGCAATGCAAATTTGAGATGGTTTAAAAAAAGAATAATAATATGTATATAAATTATATTTGAATTTAATTGGCGTTATTAAAATATAAGATTAATTAAACTTGAGAATTATTATATGATAATTTATTATATAAATTATAAATATATATAATTCCTTTTGGTTAGATGAACAAATGGAAGTCAAAAGTGAAACTTTAGAATCACTTCCTAATGGGTCATGCCATAAACTAACCATATAATGTCATGAAGGATTAGGTGGTGAAATTTATTATTAGTATTGAAAGAAAAAACAAAATTGAACCAATTCATATTGTTACTTTGTCACCCATTTGTAGATTAGGGAACACAATTTTTTCATTTGTTGAATCGTTAGTGATCAATTATATTAAAATATAAAAAGAAAGTATTATGAAACTAAAAAAATTAATTTAGAAAATAGTAATATTTCTAAAATGTATTAAAATCAATAAAGTTTCATCTTAAAATTTTATTAGGAATTTAAACACAAGTTAGGAAGCAGAGCAGGTGAAGTGGTGAGGTTCCACTTGTATTCCTATTTCTTTCATAAAATATAAATACTAACAAAATTTTATGTAGGTTTTTAGTCATGTAAATTTTATAGTTTAATTTATAAATTTAATAATTTAATTTTATTTAAGTAAATATTTAATAAATTTTAATTTATAAAAATCATAAAATTATTTTCTTTTATGTACAAAATAAACCACACTTTACTTGGGAACGCGGCTTCCCAAATTTGTGGGAACATCATACTATTTACAGTGTGAAATCAGAGTCAACGGGAGCCGTCGATCATTGACCCTTTCTCCCAAACACCGCTGATCGGACGGTCAATATGTCATTTCAACCCTCATTTTATCAGGTATTGTGTATTTTGTTTTTATTTTCAATGCTTTTTATATATTTCCTTTTCGAGTTCGCTTCTGAAAAGAGAATAATACTATTAGAATTCCTTATTGGGTTGGACTTCCGCTGATCATCGGATCTTCCACACACGTTTGCCTCTCTCTCCCTCCTACTTTTCTCTCTAAAATCTTCTCTCTTTCTTTCCTGTGGAAGTCTATGATACTCTGAAGTCTTAACTCTCTTCTTTCTCTGTTCCAAAGGGAGGCGAAGACGAACAAAGAAAGAGAAAGAAGAACGAACAGGTAGCCGCAAAATTCAAAATCTTCCGCCGCAGCTATTGAATTCAATTCGTAATAATAGCTGATTTTCCATCCGGGTTCACTCCCTTCATTCAGTTTATCATTTTAATTTCCTAATCATCGACCCAATTGAATATATAAGTGACTGAAAATTTTTTGTGTCGGTTTGTTGTCTGTGTGTATATTTAGTCAAAATTTTATTCAGACCAACCCGATTGAATTTTTATTTTGCTGTTTTTTTCCTCATAAAATTTGCTACTTTGTAATTTGCTTTTTTTCCCCCCAATTTCTTCTGGTTGTTTGAGCTTTATTTTTAATTATTGTTTCTCCATGTATTTTTTGGAGCTCCGAGCTATGGAGAAGCTAGAATTCTGATGGGTTTTGCTTTTTAATCTTTTCTTTGGGGGTTAGTATTCAACTGGTTTTAAGCGCTGAAATCACGGAGACAAGGTCTTCGGTAGAGCCTAATTATGTGGACAATATTTGAAGTGAAGCTCTGTCCTTTAAAACGAAGCAACCCCCCTTTTTTTGTGTTGAAATATGGGCATGTGTGGCCATCATCAGAGTCCTCTTCTTCCTACTTTCTTCAATTATAGTCTAACAACAACACAACATTAGTTTCCTCTGGCAACTGCGATTTTTCAGTTGGTTTTCATGTATGCCTTTGCTCTGTTATCTGATGAGTTTTTTATGCCCTTTACCGAATTTAGTTATTCTTATTTAGGGCTAACCGGTTGATTGTTTTCTTCTTGAAGACGTTAACCTTCTACTTTTGTTCGTGGGGGATTCGTGTTACTCTTTAGGAACTGGGTTTCTTGGTTACGTGATCATAATGCTAATTTGCAGTAGACATCATTTTTTCTACCGGTTAGTGTTGATCGTCGTCTTATTTTATGGTTTATTTCCCATCTGGTTGTTTCAGCTGAATATCAATGCTTAAAATAAAATGACCAGCTTATTATGTATATAACGATATGAAGTTGTATAAATGCTGCCAATAATTGGATGTAAGCGAGCTATGTCATACTTCTAGTTATTGAATGGCATCCTGTTGGTTTAGAGAAAAAAAGATTATGATAAAAAAAAAATAACAACAGAAGAGCTCTTTGTTGGAGAGCCACTATACTATGTAAATATTGGTAAGCTCCAGTAATTTTTTCTTCTTCTCCTTCCAAAAGTATTGTGAAAGTTCTGCCATAGACCCTGAGAAAAGCAGTACAGATCTGTGAACGAAGTCACGGTTGCAGGCTAGGATCAAGCCATTGGAGTGTATAATTCATCTGAACCAGGCATAGCTTTGTATAATCTTGCAACCACTCTTGAAAATTGTAGACACAATTTATAACGGGTGCTTGGAAGACACAAATTCCCTGGAGTATTTACTGTTTAATCTACACTTGTCCATTCTTTAAATTCAATTAGGATTACAAAATTTGGTTTCTGGTAATTCAAGTTAAAATTTGATTATTTTATCTTGAGAGTGGAATTTTAATATTTACTATGTGCATTTGACAAAATATAAAATCCCTGATTAACATTTAAATCTCTGTTTCTACTCCGGCAACAATTTCAAAGTTATTTGATTCCCAACTTTGACATAATATAATGATTTAGTATTTCTGCTTTTTCTATGGTTCAAGTTCCCTAAGATTCTGTTTTTCTGAGAGAGAAATTCCTCAAAATGATCAAATGGGCATGGTTTCCAAACTTCAATTTATTTACAACTTGTGGAACCACTATCTGGCCTGTATGTTGAAGTGCAACTTTAATTCTGTTTTTTCTTGTCATTGGAATTTAGAAACAGTTTTTTAATGAGAAAATACTGTTATATTTTGTTTTGGCCAGTCATATAGTATGTTATGTTATATATGCTTTATCACGATTGCCTTTTACATCCTTATGATTGTATCATTTACTTTTTTTTCAAATTAGTGTTCGTTCTCTTTACTGATATGGTGACCCTTTATGATCTAAAACCATCTAATATAGCATGTCCTTGTGTTGCAGTTTTGAAGGGAATAAACAATAGATGGATGAATATTCAGGTAAAAGAGCCATTGATGGGGTGGTAGTGCCTAGAAAGGGGATGGCTCATGTATTAAGGGATACCGCTAATACAAGGGACCGAAATGGTCAATTGTGCAGCCGAATTGGTTGCAGTAGCAGAGTCAACTCTCCTAAAGTTGCTCAAATTGGTTCTTCTGACAAAGGCAAATCTGTGAGGCCTTCAATCCGATCCTCTTCAAGTGGCAAGGAAGCAATTGGAAGTTCCTTCAGGACACTTTCTGGAACTAATAATTCAGGAAAGTCTCTTGTAGAGCCTCAGAAAACATTATCCTCTCGATTAGAGACTGATTCATCTGAAACTAGTAGTGTACAGGATGAACCAGAAGTTTCAGAGCTCATCCCTCCACTGGAAAAAATTCATGAAGGGCTCCAAGCTGGATTGGAAAATGTAGAGTCTGGTAATGTCATGTTGACAGAAGTAGGAAGTTCCTGTGCAGTATCAAATACTAGATCTCGGAGGAATTTTCATCAAAAGCCTGGATTACGTGGTCAAGATAGCAAAAGCACTGGCCCAGTGACACATGCTAGTTCCAGTAGGTATGGATTAAGGAACCTCAGATGCAACTCTATATCTGATGTCATCCCAGCTGGTTGTTCATCATCGAATTCAACTTTAAATAGAAGGAAGGATATGATGCAAAAGAGATATTGTGAAGGGGAAAGTAGTTCAGTTGCTAGAGGGAAGAAGATGAGTGGATCTTCATTGGATGGACAAAATCCCAGTTGTAGAAATGGTATATCTATATCCGATTCAAGAAGATCCAGAAATTTTCCTCCTCAGAGGGACAATAACATCACATCAGTCAGAACTCGAAGATCAATTGGTGACCATGCCAGGGGTAGGCTATCTAGCCAAGGGAATGAAAGTCCTGTTCCACCCAATGAGTTCCCTGCCGTGATAAGACCCTTGCCTCATTCTGGTGATGTTAATCCTCCTGGTCAAACGCATCTTACTTCTGCAGAGATGCCTTTAAGCCACCCAAGCTCTTATAGTAGACCAGGTACTAGCAGTGAGCAGTTTTTTGGTCTTATGCCTGCATCTCTGGCCGAGTATGGCATCACTCGTTCTCTAATAAATAGGGATAGCCTTTGGCGCTACAACATGGATGGTATTGCAGAGGTAAATTTCCATTTAAACATGGGAATACATATTTTATTTAATTACTGTCTTTAATGAGGGCTTGCAACCAAGTAACTGTTTCAAAGTTGCATGTAGGTCTTATTAGCGCTTGAGAGGATTCAGCAAGATGAAGAGCTAACACACGAGGTAATCATTGAATTAATTATTGACTTGACTTGACTTAGATGACCGGTTATTATTGACTTGACTTAACACATGAGGTTATTTGATACTTCCAATTTGTGTATTTGCAGCAAATTCTATTACTGGAGACAAACTTATTTTTTAATGGACTAAACTTCTATGATCAGCATAGAGACATGCGATTGGATATTGACAACATGTCATACGAGGTTTGTTAAAGTCATAATAGTGCTATTTCAGCTGATTATAATACTTTGTTCAATTAATTTCCTTTCCTTTTCTCTTCTAAATATGCATATGGCTTGCGGGCTTGTATGTTATCGAAATATTCTTACCAAGGCATGTTATTTGACCAATATTTAGGGATGTGACCTAGGTATAAGTACTGTTTACTTCATCCTTTTGGAATTTAACCAAGAGTTTGAGGGAAATGACTTTGAGAAGGGATCTTTATTCCCGAGGATATGGCATGCAGTTATTTGAGATTAAATATGTTTGATTATGTTTGTATTTTGAGATACTGTAGTCTTAACCTTTACTATATTAATTACAGGAACTATTAGCTCTGGAAGAAAGGATGGGTACTGTGAGCACAGCTCTAACAGAGGAAGCACTTTCTGAATGCTTGAAAAGAATTGTATATCAGTTTGCACCTTCAGATGATGCAGCTGAGAGTTGGATTGAGAATAAGGATGATACCAAATGCAGTATCTGTCAGGTATTTTTCTCTTATTCGCAGAAACTCTTTTGATGGATGATACTCATTTTGCTTTTACGTGGTACTTGTAGTGGGGTTCTCATAGAATACCATCATGGCTCAGGCTATAAGCCTATGATGAGCAAGCTACCTTCATCTGGATTCAGCTTGACAGATTGTTACAGGTCTGGTTTCAGCTGAACTAGATTGGTTCTCAGGGCAAAAGGACGGGCTGCTAGCAATCTCACTGGAACTAACATACTCTGCATATCAAATGCCCTATTAGCATTTAGCACCAATGTACTGTAAACTAGCGACCAGTCATTTGAGTAATTCCACCCATAACAAACCTCCAACTTTGCAGCAAATATAAAAGGGAATTTAAGACCTGCTACGACTTCTTTCGGACTCATAATCACCTTTACAGGATCTGATTTATGTAAGTTCATTTTATTTGCAGGAGGAATATGTGGAGGGAGATGAAGTGGGGTGTCTGCGATGCAAGCATAGATATCATGTGGCCTGCATACAGCAGTGGCTGCGGCTGAAGAACTGGTGTCCTATATGCAAAACATCAGCGGCACCATCAAATTCATCGTCACCTTCTTCTCCCTAATTGCATTTGTTGCACATGACTTGGGAGAATGATATATTTTACCCCCTCTTTCTCTTCGTTTTCCCTTGTACATAGCCAATATCTTCGTCGCCATTAACCAATAACAAGCCTCTGGCTTGAATGTGGAACTTCTTGTTAAGCTGCGGATGAAAGTAGTCCCATATAATTGTTCTTTCTCGTTTATTTTTTCTCTTGAAGACATGACTTTATAAGCGTTTACAGTAGGTTCAATTAAACATACGAGTGGCTAATTATTATGGGACACAGATTTAACTGTTCTGTTAAAATAAAGTTCATTATGTTATAATGTTTCAATATTCTGACAATTAAGTTCAAATGCATATAGCAAAAACTGTTGGCAAAATCAAAGGGACGCTAGACAATAGTTCCTTTACATGTCTGTTTTGTCTTCAAAATTCAAACGCCACCACACACGCCGTCTTCGGTGCTTCAAGCTTACAACGCAGTCTAAATCCGGATAAGGTACTCTTAACTTTTCGTATTGGAAATTAGAGTACAGTATACAAGAGAGGTGGAGACAAAAAATAATTATAATAAAAAAGAATAAAAATTAATAAAAAAGTAAAACTCGTAACTTAAATTTAAACACAAAATAAAAAATTAATAAATTCAAAATAAAATAGTCAAGATCCAAATTCATCTAAACCCCTTCTATTGTTTCAAGGAACCAAAGAACGGCATGAGGATATCTATTTGACTTACTCTCGGGTGAAGTTCACCTGCTCTGCACTCAAAAAGATGAAAATTTGACATTTTAAAACTCTAATCTAAACTCATAGCCAAAAAACCAAAGAATAACTTCCCTATAAAAATCTAGAGAGAATTCTCACAAGACTAAAAAGAACCACTCTTGAAGGATAATAATCACTTAAAATGATTATTTCACGCAATATATAACACATAATAACTACTTACCCACTTCGAAATCCCACTTGTTTAGTACTACTGAACGCCTTTTAATGTACTACATGCTCTTCGTTGTCTAGCTGTTATGCTTCAACAAGCCATACGGCATGATAAAGCCTTAAAATTTTAACCAAACTGGTTATATACTGCTCTAACCCTTATAATAGCAGAACAATGTCAACAGGCATATTGACAGTAAAACAGCGCAACTCGAAATGAGCATTCTTTATGAGGACAGACCACGATTGTTGTACAGAGAAATTAATGAGATCCATTCATGTTTTAAGACATTGAGAAGATTCATAATCCCACACAATTAGAGCAAAAATCAAAAGAGACATCTGATTTCTCCTTGGAAAGAAGCTATTGAAAAATAAACCTATTATATAACAACTTTAAATGCCAAATCCATCGGGCGACCCTTTACAATCATTTATAGACTCACATCAGATTTCTCCAAGTAGTTTCAGATACAATTACAACAATAAGGTAAAAAAAGAAACCAACAAAAAGCATCCTGTACTCCTTTCTTCCTTTAATTATTTTTCCTCTCTTTGAAAGATTATGTTAAGTAATCACTTGACAATAAATAATATTAGGCGGACATGGAACGAGCTGCTTCTGAACTGTGCGCTTTTCCAACTTCATGCAGAGCACAATCAATAAGTCATAGTAAGTACCAAATCCATAACATATTCTATCTTTAGGGAAAACATGTTACCTGCCTCATCTTTGGAGCTTCTGAAAATCAACACCAGATATTTTAATTTTGGCAATTAACTGACTGAATGAGAAATTTGCAAGTGGCTGCTTCCTTCCAACATGTGTTAACTATTACAAACTGTGGAATTGACATGTTTTACCAGAAGTGGTTTCAATATGGACGAAAGTAGCTGTTTGCAGAATTTTCAATATTCAGGAGGCTAATTGCCAAAATTAAAAGCTCAGGTAATGATTTACAAAAGGGCCAAAGTCAAACAGGGTAATCTGCAATTTTCCCAAGTAATGTTTTTATATGGTTATATCTCATTGAGCTACCCAAAGTATGCCATCCACTCATCCTACAAGAGCCTCAACAACTTTTGTGCCTGCAAAAGAATGCCAAGATGATGCCATACACAAAAGCAACTCAGATAAGGCATGGCTTTGGAAAATAAAATTCCAAATACAAAGATATCAATGTAAAATAAAAATTAATAACAAATTTTCCAACATTTTGTTTGATCCAGACAATACGCTAAGTGGTACATAACAACAGATGAACGAGGGATTCCAGACTCAAGTAAGAGGGTGGAAAAATTAAATTCCAAATACTCAGAGCACCAAATCAAGTGGAACCCCAAATGAATAACTATGGAAACTTCAAAGGTCATTGGAATGCTCGTTATTAAGATAAATTCAACCTCCAGTCAACCTACATGTATTGCATATAGCAACCTTTGCCCATTACTATTCTGTCTCCACATTATGCTGTACATCAGTCTATTTTCTCACTTCTCGTATAGCTTCTTCTCATCAGTAAATTACACAAAAAGCTCAAGGTTTACAATGATGGTAAATGAAAACCAAAATCAAACCCAATTTTTCAATTAGCTGGCCATTTACCACATCTTTCATTCAAGAACAACCAGAACAGCAATTATAAATTTACCGAAAGCACATGAAATGATACTGGTTTGGGATAAATATGGTATAATTATTCCAACTTCCAACTGATTCAATGTTCAATTAGTATAAATGTCCATACAAATGCACCCGAATTAAATGGCTCTCGCATGCAGCAACTCAAACATGTAGAATTAATTTTTCACCAGGCTGCAAACCCAACGCTTACAAGTTTAGGAAATCATCTCTAAAATTTTCACTAAATTGCACCAGTTGCAGAAACTTGTTGAGACCATTTTAGAACAACAACGCAAATGCCAAAATTATGATTAAAAAATCAAAACAACCATGGACGTTCTGTCTAAAAAGAGACCATCATCGGTTGCTGATAGAGTGAAGAGTATAAAACAAAACTCAGAGGGATTAGTATTACTGAAAGTAGGGTAATTACAGGAAGAAAAAGAGAACCAGAAGGTCTGGCCTCCCCAGGACTAATGCCCCTTGCTGAGAAAACAATTCTCCAGCCCCAAGCCTAAGCTCAAATTTTCAACAATACAAACCGAATGCCAACATCAGCACACTCATTCCCCTTATCCTACTCACACTACTGCTGCCCACCCATAACAGATTCTCTCTCCTCTAACTGTCTTGAGTCCCACGGAATTTCTTTCTCACATAAACCTTTCACTCTTTTGGGCCGGGCTCATTCCTATTAAATGGGGTCCTAACAGTTGCATAATAAACTTTTTGCATAGGAATTCATTGTAACAAAAACAAATTGTTGCAACTTAAAATATCAGGTTATGGAACTGAACAGGAAGGTCCCTATTTTCTGTATCCCCACTCCCCACTCCCTCCAAATTGCATTCATAAACAACCTGCAACAAGCCTCTGAATGTAATCTCTAGCAGTCCACCTAACTTAGCACAAGTAACTGACTAGTTCAGCAGTGTCTCAGCAATTCTGTTGTTTACCATATTGCTACCTTTTGAATACATTAACCTTAGTATGGTTTACATATATCCAACAACAACAACCAAAAGATAAATAAATAAAGCTTTATCTCATTAAATAAAGTCGACTACATGAATCAAACGATGTCATTGGGTTACATCTATCCAAATAAATAAATTTCCTATACCTCTAAAGAATTGAATATAGATACTATTATCCAGTCAATTTGTCCTTCTGAATTTTATGCGCTTTAGGCTAACTCTACAGTTAACCAAAAGTTAACAAAAATATCCCATTTACATAGGATTCTTTACAAGTGAAGGAATTCTGAATATGAATAATTACCATATCCCATTTGCAACCATGACTAATGCACATTAAAACGTCCTAGCAACTTTTGTTGTTAGTCAAATCTAAAAAAAAAAAAATATAGTCAAAATAATTTATGATTTAACCAAAATTTGATGAATAAATGAAAAAGGTGCCACCTTTCGACTGGCAAACTAAAACAGAGGTAGTAGAAGTAAGGATACCTCAAAATTATAAACATAATATTTCAATATGCATTTCCCGAGCTATGACTTGATATACTTATTTGAGGACATAGATATATGTTATTATTTATATATCTGACATACAATTTATAAAATTTTTATTAACATCTAAATTAATTTGTAATGAAAGTGAAAGACTTCTAAGTTACAAATATGAATGAGAACAATTTTCAGGAATCAGTGAAACAAGATGTCATGTAGTGCAAACATAAAATTGAGTGCATCAAGGAAATTTCAATAGATGTTAATGTGTTATTGATATTGAATTTCAATTAATCCTCAGATTCTAAAATACATACAGAGCGATCCTGCAGCTCTTATACATGTGAAGGTGCCTTGATCCCAGCTACACATTCCTTAGTTTTCCTTCTCATTGGCTGTAAAGTAAACAAAAAGCTTGAGATCTCTAGTGATGGCAAATACAGCCAACACCAATGCTAAACATACAACAGAGCAACCAATACTGGGCATTTGATTTGATTCACCCTTGGTTGCAGTTAAATAAATTTCTGACCCATCCAGGGATGCAAACAGCAGAGTAAAGACGTTCTGAAGCTCAAATATCAATATTTTACCCCGGAGAGCACCCATTTGGGTGGCATCTGGTTCATCCTCGCAATAAGAACAGAACTGAGCGTACATATGATTGCCAACCATTGCTGAGCCAACAGAACCAGAAGAAACATACCCAACCTTCGTTTGGGAAGACAAATCTTCATGGAAGTATTATTCCTCAAATGTCAGCAAAGAAATTTTCTCCAACCACAATGGCCAATCTTCTCCAAGTTGCTGTGGATTTAGTTCCATGGCAACTTTAAAATCAAGCAAAGACACAGAGCAAGGTAGTCTGTGTTCAGGTGTAAGTTCTGCTGCTCCACTAGCACTCTGCATGTGTAAATGATTAGTTGGCCACATGCCATTGACAACCTTGCCCTGAATCTGCTGTTTGTGGACAAGGGGCTTCCTCGGCTCATTTGTAGACCTAGCTCCTACTAAATCAACACAAGACTTAATCAACCGTTTCAAGTAAACATCCAACATATTATTCAACATATTGGCACATTCCATAGAAACATCTCCAAGACCCTGCACCGCAGCAATCTGCTCCATGCGCCTTCTCAGTGTATCTGTATCAGACAACCTACCACTGTCATAATAACTAACAAAATCACCAGTGCTACCCACCGGCAAAGCTTTACGGGCCCCACCAACGCTTGCTGAGCAGCATGGAATCCCAAGTGGTGCAAGTAGAGGACTTCTAAAGAAACTCAAGTGGTTTGACTGCTCCAGTTCTTCCCCATTGTATTCGACTGATACTTCGGCCCGCCCTTTGCCATGTGTCCTAGGTTTTTCAGCTGTTTGCTGAACTGCATCTCCCCTTTCATTCTCAGGTAGCTCAGCAACCGCTTGAAGATGCTGTATTGGTCTCTGATAATCACATGGAGTAAGAGTACCATTCTCCATATCAACCTTACCACCATTGTCTTCTGTAGCTGTGGATTGATGAGAGACAAAGTCAACCTTCCCATTTGGTCCAAGCGGGCTTGGTCTATCCCTAAGCTTCCGATCACGTATACCAGACCTTACCTTCCGTGGGGACACTGGCAAAACCCCATTTGACCATATGGGTACGTTTTGATTTTGATTCAGGAAGCTGGCACCACTCTGTTCATGCCCATCTTCTCTACTAGGAGATATGTTAGTAGTGTGTATTCCTGACTTTGGTTGACCTGATGGCTGGATTGGTGGTGGGGTTTTGGCTTGGCATGTATTCTTCAAAATTGACCTAATAAATTGATTGTGTAAGGGAAGATTCTCCCTCCCAAGTACCCTAAAACACAACTTATCAAATTCAGCCTTGCCCAGCTTCTGACTCAGAAACCTGTTCAAGTAATAGAAGTACCGTTTCGACTTATCTACTCCGATCTTCTTTATAATCTGTGCTTTCAATTCACCCAAATCAATTCTTGAGCTCTGCTGGTGTTGCATTTCTCAACAAACAGATTCATACACTGCCCACAAAATCACAAAATAACCCACCCACCTGTAAACCCAAGTTGAGCCAAATTGCAGTTATTTCTGTTTACAAAGAACTCTAATATTTCCCTCCCCCATACCATTGAATAGAAATCAACTACACCAAGCTCAGCCTATCTCACCAACTAGATGCACATATCATACTAATAAACGCAACGCAAAAGGAACTTCAAAGTCTGAACCGGATTATAGCTATCCTTAGGCCAGAAAAACCCCAAATTCATCCACCAATAGACCATTCAATGCAAAGCCAAATCTCATCTTCCCGACGCCAAAACCCTAGAGATCAAACCACAACGAAGCTCACTAAGTCCAAGCGTGAAATTCCGCAAATCAAACTTAATTTATTCAATTGTATGAAAAATCAAAACCCTAAGTTTGAATCAGCAAACTCAGGTCCGAAACACCGTGCTCCTCTCGAACAGCACGAACCGAACATTACATCACTGTACCAATTTGCACCGTCATTGTTTCACCAAATTCAAAAGCTTTGAACTTCAAATTTCGAAATTTGGAGTTGAGGGAACGAGATCAGTGAGTTGACAAATTTGAGTTGCGAGAATCAAAACACGAGAAAAAAAAAATAAACACAAATTGCAATGGAGCGGCACAATGAAGAGCAAAGACTAAAGCTTGCAAGTGTGTAGGGGAAAAATAAAGCGCTTAGACATTGATTGAGCTCTGACCTCTGCGAAGTTGAAGAATTGCATAGAAATCGAACACACTTACTGGGTTCGAATATATGAAGCTTTGGCCTTTGCTCGCTCTGTCTCTCCCTCTCTCTTTTTATTTTTTTTTTTCCTCCCAAATTTTGTTGTTGTTGTTGTTGAGGTTTTGAATCTTTTGATTGCTGATTTATATTAAGCTTTGCTCTGTGTAGCTCGATCGCTGCAAATACTATCCCTTTCTGTTTGTTCTTTTTATTTATTTATTTGATGAAATTGTTTCCTCTTTTTAGTTTCTCTTTCTTTTGCATTTTGCACTCCTCTTTCCCGTTATCTCTCTCCAGTCACCAGGTCTTCCCTTACCCCATTAAAAAAAATTATATATTTTTAGCTAATTAAAGTATTTTATCAACTATAAAACTATTTTTCTAAATTCTCGTTTAGTTTAATTTAGATTTTTTAAAAGTCATATCCTAATATGATTCTACTCTATTTTTTTCTTTCCTAGATTTTGTAAAATGGTGTATATGGTATGATGAATTTTGTATTAGTTAATTTTTTAATTGTTAAATAAAAAGAGATTTTTTTAAAAATAAATAAGTATCTATTAATACAATTGCAAATAGAATTGTATAATCTAAAGCACAAAATATATTATTTTATTTCATTAATTATTATTGATATTGAGTTAGGAGAATGTTATTTAAAAAAAAAAATTTTCATAATTTATAATTACTATCATATTATTATTATTATTATTATTATTATTATTATTATTATTATTATTATTATTATTATTATCAGAATTATCATTCATCTATAGGTAAAAATTGATCTTTTTAAAACACTATTAGACATCTAAGTAAAGATTTCTCTCAAGTAATTTTTTTTTTATACAAAGCCACTATATTATTTTATCTCTTTAATTTAGGAGGGAAAAGAATTATGAAGCTATCTTGATGATGTGTATAATTCATATGCTTTTTATTGATGATTTATTGTTTCAATGTAATAGCATGCTGATCTTTTATATTCTTAGTAGACAAAAGATTGATTCCCTATTATGGTTATTATTGGGAAACAGAACCTTTTTTAATTTTTTCTATGTCTTTTTTATCTTTCTAATTTGTACTTATGATGAGCATTTTATGTCCTGGAATACTATTTATAAATAAAATTATTATATTGCTTATGCATAACGAATTTTGTCATGTACACATATTTTTATGTGAATAATATAGATGCATTAAAATTTTAGTAATATATAATGAGAAAAAAAGGTAAAAAAAATTAACTAACATAAAGGACACTCCCATCCCTATTTCTTGAATTAAGGAGCCTATATTTTTGTAAAAGCATGTATTGCATTCTAATTTAAGAGATTGGATTTGTTGATATTGGAGATCCAAAGTTGAGAAAAAAATATATACAAGATTCATAATTATATTGTTATCTATTTCTAATTTTATTTAAAGTCATTAAAATTTAAAAAAATCCCAATATAAGCTATCATTTTCAATTTAAGGAAGTCTTCTCAAGTCAACTTTCATACGGTCAATCCTATCTAATCATTAGCTTCTGCCATCCTTATCTGCACAACTCATGTGATTGCCCATATCATGCATGCATGCAGCATGAACTTGTTCAAAACTCAATGGGCAAAATACTTTACAAAATCACTTTTAAATATAGGTAAATTGACCCCATTTTATTCTACACCAAAAGCAAAGCGCATTAGCTACATTGATATAAAAATGGCTCTTCCATGCATGTTTCTTTTGCATTGCTTAAGTTGAATATTGATGATTCTGGGAAGTGGCAAAAGCAGAGAAGTTGAATGTCAATTTGTAATGTATAAAATAAAAGTTGAACTTTGTCTTGACATAAGAGTTAGGTCAACCATATATTCCTTATGTAGGCTATCAAAATGGAATGGAGACAAGTTGATTCATATTTTTATGTTTAAAAATATATCAATCTATGAACCGGCCTATCTCATGTCGTCTAAGGGGCAAATTGAGTTATTCGATTTGCTACTCCCAATCTTGTAGTGGTCCAATTTCTAATCCCACCTTCATGGAAAAATTGAATATTTATATTATATATAGAGAGAGAAATAGAGATTTGTCAGCATTTTGTTTAGAAAGTGAAGTGTTACATGGGACACACAGATTATGTGGAGTTTTCCCTCGCTTCATGTTTTAAAATTGGTTTTTAAATTTTGTGGTGCATTTAATTTGAATTGACATCAGTCAAATGAGAATAAACCATGTGTTGAAGATATAATTTGATCAAAAATTTGCATATTCTGTGAGAAAAATAATGTACTAAACTAACTAATCTTTAAATTCTTTTATATACATTTATAGCAATTCCAGTTTTTAATGTGCACTTTGCACATAATTGTGTTTACGTTAACCATTAAAATATATATAATCTATCAAAGTCTTGGCTTCAAGATAGTAAAGATACTATCATAAATTTTATGAATAATAAATTAATTAAAAGAATTTCACTATAAATTCACATTACATATTGATACAATATAATTGAAAATTAGAATATTATAAAAGCTTTGATCTTTGTGTTATTATTGAAATTAATAACTATCATATATCAAGTTCTTTTACTCTTATATCTTTATCTTATTTGTTTAAACAAAATAATAAATAATAAAATTAGAAAAAAGATCGTAAATTTTTTTAAAAAAAGTGGTTATTATTCAATATTAATTATTAATCTTTGAAAGCAATAACATGTATTAGTTTGGTATTTATTTGCCATTTATACTTCTAATTGTTTTGCTTTTAGTGAGTATGAATTAATTTTGAAATTTCTTTTTAATATCTTCCTAAAAATATCTATAAAAAATAAGTAATAAAACTAATAAAGTTAATTAAAATTAACATGTTGATTATAGTATTTTTTTTCAAGCATGTGTTTAATAGAAGAAGAAAATAACTCTAAAAAATCAGTTGTAATTAGAAAAAGTAATTCACTTAAGAAAGGAAAAATAGTTCAAAAGTGTTTCTAACTTTACCTATAGCATAGACAGATTAGATGTACCAATGTCACATTAAACTAAAAAAAAAGACTTAAAGGGGTTAGGGATAATAACGAATTTAAGTTCTATTATGTTGATATTTAAAAATTGTAAAAGTTGTCCTTATGAATCCTCTAATCCTAATATGATTAATGAGTTATCATTAATACAATAAAAAATGGATCAATTAAGATAATTGATAAAACCACTTGAGTATAATACCCCCCAAAAAAAAAACATTAAGATTGACCTATAATATTATAACTAAATTGGAAATAAATAAGAGAAAAACAATATATTTGGAAAGACGGCTAACATTTATTGGCTTGCAACTACAAGGGCAGAAGAACCAATAGTTCAAGACTTTGCCATAAGCATACAAAGTTGAAGGTAAAGGGTTCATGTCCAAAAGTGAGTGACAGGTATGCCATCTAAGATATCAATTATAATTACATTATTTTTATAAATTAAATTTATTAAACATTTATTTAAAAAAATTGAATTATTAAATTTTATATAAGATTCAAAAATTTAACAACCATAAATTAAGTTAGTAAATGTTTCATTCCTTTCAATTATTGAAAGGGATGTTTCCCTATAAATTAAGCTTCATAATTTGAGATTCCACAAACAAACAAGAAATTATTGTGTAATATATTAACTTAACAATAAATGAATATTTATTTTTATTTTATTAAATTATCTTTTATCAAATAAATAATAGATAAGACCATAAATAATAATTTATCAAATAAAAAAATAATAAATGTGGCCATAAATAATAATTTATTATTGAATTGATATATTATATTAATTATATTATGTGATATACCTTTTTAATATATATTCTATATATGTGCATATGCATTTCACACAAAATGTGCGTAAAGTAAAGTGTTAATGTCAATTTTTTTTAAAATTTTAAATTTTAAATGAATAATATTTTAATAATAAAAAAATCCATCCCCCTACGAAAAATAAAATAAAATAAAACCCATCTCACTTGTATAAAAGCACATTTAGTATTTCACTTCCGTCTGCACCCGGTTTCTACATTTCTTCAATAAACTTTTTTTTTTTTTTTATTCCCTTTCTTTTCTGCTTATATCAGGTTAATAGCTTTTCTCCTACTCCGGTTCTTCCTCCATTCGCTGGAAGAAACGCCGAGCAATGGAGAGCGACATCGACGAATCTCTGAGAAAGAGAGCGAGAAAATATTCCTTTTCCGGCGACTCTTCACGCAAGGTATATCTTTTTTGGCGAGCAATTTTTTATTAGGCATTCATATCTGGTGGTACTTGAGAAATGTCTTGAATATGATGAAATTCTTGTACAGAAGTTATAGAATATAACTACAAATTTAATCTCAGAAATTATGGTTTTAATCGACAGAAGTAATTTCCATGGCGTGCTTGCGAATACTGTTAAACTGCATTTATCAATGGAAAAATCAAACCTAAGATACTTTCATTGATGCTAATTTTAGTTTTTTGCTATTATTTGATATGCTATCAAGAGCAGTGACTCTACCCGATAGTAGAAACTTCTGGATTATACCCTGAACAATTGAGAAAAGGATGAGGTGGCTACCTTTTCTCCAAGAGATATGTTAACCCCAAAAATTGCTTCTGCAGTTATCTTTTCATCGCAAAATTCTATTGATTATTATGTTTGTTTGTCTTATATTACTTCACTAGGCTAATTTCATGGAGTTCGGTTATCTAATATGGTCGTGAAGCCATGGGTTTATGGTTTTATTCTGTCCTGGATTTGATTTATTGACCTCTAAGACTACTAAGATATCTCCAGTTCTCCACGTGGCCGGGTGAACAACCAGCTGGAAGATAAACTTTGCTGTTAACAAGTTTGGGTTTTTGTGCATATAGTTGCTTGTAGTTGTAATTTTATTTTGCTAATTTAGACTGCATAAACCTCCACACCTATTGCCCCCAGAGTCCATGCCATTACTATGTTGTATTACTAATAGAACATGCCTTTGATGTTCATAACTTGATTGGATCTTATACCCTCATCAGTCAATCAATCATGCTTTTACAATGTTTTCATTGTTTATGTGTCTCTATATGAATGTGATGTGTGGAACTTTGCAGCAATTTGAACAACTTGCTGGGCGTCCATATGCAGTTGTGGGGGAAGTGGTAATGATTCTTACTTTTATAAGTGTTGATTTAAATAAACATGTGGAAATTCCTTTTCTTATTAGTTATTAATTTTCAATTTTATACAAAGGTCCATCTTGCTTGTAATCTGGGCTTTTTTGAGCATAAATTAAGAGAAACAAAAGTAGAGCATTTATCTGCATTGACGTGATTCTTGCAGTTTCAATCTTCTTCTTTGGAGTCAATTATTGTATGTACATGGCAGGCTTGAGCGGGAGCAGTAACCTTGATCACATTTTCTGAGATCTGTTTGATGAATTATGCCTAATATAGCTTGAGGGTTAATGACCTCCTGATGGTGCAAGAAAAGTTGAAGTTAGAGTAAAATTGACAGTTTGATTTTTGAATGAGATGTGATGCTAGATTTTCAGAAGAGTTAGATGAGAGCAGAAAATCTATCATTATCATGATACTGTCTAGTAATATGATACATGCTATTGAAAGAAAAAGATGCTTGTCATTTACTTTTTATTCCTATTACTTTGATTTACAAGGAAAAGGAAAAGGAAAAAAGTATGATGTAGATTAGAATGAGATCTCTTTTGCTTTTCATGATTCACTTAATCCTAGAGGAGATGGAGTAGCAGAACCTGTTTACCTTTCTACATTAAAAGTCTGCAATAATTGATGAATCTAAAAATAACAGCAAATTGTGAATTTTATGAATAATAAAAGAATGCAGGTATATCTGAAAGTGGCATGCTGATTGTAGTTCTTTCTTCCTTTTGGTTTTTAGATGGGAATAAAAGTCATATATGTTTTCGTATGGATATATGAAGTTAACCTTTGCATGATGTTACTATGGGTTTTAGTATGTTCAATCTTTACAAAAAGAAATTGAAGTTGAATTCTATTTCACATTGCTCTGTTCCATTATATTTTACATATTTCCCCTTTTTTCAACACATAACAGGATTTATATTTTTATCAGAATTTTATGCAAGATGATGATATTCGATTGGAGACTACTCGAGCTAGATGTAAGTCTATGATTATGGATCAGATTCGCATCCATTTTCTAATTGAGATATGCATTCATGTTAATGGCACAACCATTTTCTTTGCTAAAACTCACATCCCTTACATCTGTACCATTGGATTACATCTTTGATTTGTGTTGTGTGACGTCAACACACAAATCTATATGGAAATCTAACGGACTAGAGTTTCTCTTTCTAAATGACTTAGAAGTTCTTGCTCTTCCTTTTATGACAGTTGCAAGTCTGGTTAAAAGGCATGGAGATTTGACAGAGCGTCTTTCTAGGTATAAAGTCCTTGGAGATGCATAAAGTTTCTTTATACTTTGAATTGTCAATGAAAAGTGATCATTGCTTACACCTTTGAGACTGCCTGTTTTTAAATGTAGAACTTTATCACCTTTGTAGTTTATCCTTTATGAATATTACAATATTTGTATAGTAAGGGGTAATTTTTGACTACTCAATTTTTTTCAGAACATATGATGACTTAGTTATCTTGTGTAAATTTGTCAATAACTTTCCTAATTCCCATGATGCAGTCAGATAGACCATCATATATTAGGTTTTTTTACATGCTTGACTTTGGATACTGTTTCATCCTTTGATTTTTATTTTAATCCCCTGGGATGAGGACAGATCTTAAATTTATGTTTAAGCATTCAATAAAGCAGCCAAAGGTTATTTTGTAATTTGTATGTACATTCATTCTTAACTTTTTGGGATTACTGAAGCTGATTTTCAATAGGAGTGACATTGGATAGAATATAGATAGGTGGAGTTAAATGTCAGGATCTAAATGAAATTATGCTTGCTTCTGAAGCACTAAAGAGGGAGCAACAAAAGTTGGAATAGAAACCATTTGATATATACCTTAATACATCTTTGGGATTACTGAAGCTTATTTTCCAAAGGAGTGACATTGGAGAGAATATAGATTGGTGGAGTTGACTGTTTGAATCAAAATTAAATTATGCTTGCTTCCGAAGCATAAAGAGCAACAAAAGTTGGAATAGGAACCATTTCATATAATCCTTGATAAATCTTTTCCTCTGATACAGATGAGATTAATATAAACTTAGAAAGTCAGAGTGAAAATGTACTATGAGAGTATGAGGTAAAAATAAACTGTTATATTATATTTTTTGTCGGGTTTACTATGTATTCTACTCCTTCTGAGTGAGGATAAAAAGGAATTTCAGAGATTCCCAATTCCTCTTTGTTTTCAATCCTACCAACAAGAAAGGTGAAATGTTTTGTGCATATTTTTTCCTTTCCACCTTTTCTAATTTCTAGTAAAAAAAAAATTGATGAAATCCAAAACATGATATATAACTCAAGAGACGAATCATATTCAGATTTAACTTTGTTCTATACCTCTGATTCAGGGGTGATGTGGCAGATTGGACAATGAATTTTTTTTTTATTTGAAAGCTTTTAGATTGTAATTAAAAACAGAACACTTTCATTGCTTCCCTCCATTTTTACATGTGAGGCTCTTATGCAAGGTTATTAATGAGAGAATGCCAATATGGTGAAATTTACAATGTTTTTTGTTTTTTTAATAAAATTTGGGCCTAGGAAACTCACGGGTTCGCTTGTATTCAAAGTTTAATTATTTTATTGTATCTTTTGGGATGTTGACATCGTAGTTTATGTACAACATTAACAATACTAGAAAGATTTTTTTTCCCTTTTGATTTCGTTTCCTTATAAGTTTATTCATTTTTTATTTTTGACATTTTGAGATTTCTTCATCCTCCAGCAAGGTCTATTGGTGAATATCCCAGGGTGCTGAATTGATGTCTATATTGATTCTTGAGGGGTATTGTTTCAGAATGCCCACTTGTTTTTGTATGCATATTGACAATATTATTTGGATATATGTGGTTCATAGGGATTCTGACAAGATGATATTTGAGCGTCTACAGAAAGAGTTTGAAGCTGCGCGAGCTTCTCAAGCTGAAGGTAAATTTTGTGTTATGAATATTCTTTAACAGTGGACAGAATTTTAAGCCTGAGCTTAGTTTCAATCTCTTTTTTTTTTTTTTTCACATTGGTCCAGTTGGTAGCATTGTTTCCATTTATCCCTTGTTCCCCTTGCATATTTCTGAGTGACTTTGTTTGAGTGCATGCGTGATTGTTTGTGTGGGTGTGTGTTTATCTAGATTCATCTGTCTTGGAGGTTCACTTAGTGGTAATCTCATCTTTGAAGTTGAATGCAAACTGTGTTTAATATGCCACGTTGATTTGAACTTCAATGACAAGATTGATGCAAAGTTGATGTTCTGTAAAGCAGGTCCTCATTATCTGCAAGATTTGAAGGTGAAGACAAATTAGTCATTGATGGGTTGAAATTTTATTGCTCAAAAATTGACAAAATATTTTATGCTAGTAAGAATTTGAGCTGACCACTATAAACTAGAATAGATTTAAATCCTGCTTATGTAAGTTCTCATGTATAATAAATATGCTTCCCATTTTTTTTGGAATTAATGAATGAATTGAATGAAAAAGAAAGGATGTGTAATCTAAAGCATTCTAACTATGGAAAACTAGTAGTATTTGAATCTAGGTTCCTGTGCTGAGAAGTGCTCATATAACATTTGAGATGCTTATTATTTTGCCTTTGCTCATTCATTTCTGCAATCACTGTAATAGTATGTTTCTTAACCACCCTTAGTTATTTTTCTGATTTGATCAAAAAATGATTATTCTTTTGTTGATTGTAGAGATATGTTTAGATGGGGAACAGTGGAATGATGGTTTGTTAGCTACAATAAGAGAACGGGTATGGCCTTGTTGATTTGTGTTGTGTTTATTACTTGTTACCTTCTTTTTCTCTTTTGTTCTGATGTTGACTTCAATAGTCTCCATAGTGGTTTAGTTTCATATTTCACCTTCGGCATGATCAAATGCTTGACATTGATAAATTGGTATATATTTTTGTCAGGTGCATATGGAGGCAGACAGAAAGGCAATGACTGGGGATGCTAACATATTGGCAAGCCCCCAGGAAAAAATTACTTATAAAATGGGAAACAAGGTAAATAGTGTTTGATGATCCATGCTGGGATCTCATATCATGGGATGGGAGTTGTGTGGCTTATAAGTAACTTGGAAATTTTTCTTTAGTAATAGTAGACAACAATGCTTTGAAAAATCCGGACATTAGCTCTTACATAGAGAATCAAGATGGTGAGAAGAGGTAAAGGATTAGAAGTTGTAATCACGGATGAGGTTGAAAATGTTTGAAAGTCACTCATTACTATGCAATTTCAATTTGTATGCTTGAGAGAGTTGTATAATCTAGTGTGTAATTGAGTGAGGAGTTGCGTCACTTGGGTTTTCCCCACTGTAACTTTTTTGGTCTGATTGACAGTAATGGTATTAGCTGCCCACTTAAATTGAAATAATAGTAATTAAACTTATGATGAAAGCAGCCACAATGCTTTGATTTTTTATTCCATAGGTGTAGTTGTAGAAAACAGATGCTACCTGCTAGTACTGTCTGCTTGAGGATTTACAGATGTTTAGACTAATGTATCTAAAGACATTTTAAATTCTAAATTGAGAAGCTTGAGCTGCATTTTTTATCATAGACTGGGTGATGATTGTCATATAGATATTCATTAATAACTGTTTATAAATATGGAGTTCCCATTTTTCCTTTCAAGTTGTGGGGGAAAGTGTTGGCATATACAACAGGACAGGAACTCATTTAGAAAATATTGTTTCTGTACGTACATTTGTGTTATCTGTGTTTATTAAGTGGTTTAGCTTTTGGAAGCAGGTCATTTGCTGCTTGGAAGGGGCAAGAATTGGTATACAATATGAGACATCTTTTGCTGGTAAGTTCGAAGTAAATCATCTCTGGCTAACTCATTTAGTGCATATTTGGATAACTACCTAGAATGCATTCTAGGGGTCCATATTGCATTCTGGCCCTTAAAATTTATTCTGACCTCACGCCTGACAACACTTTCATGCTGTTTAAATTGTGATATGACTTTTTTAATAACAAGACGGAGGTTGATGAATGACTGGACCTATTTTCCAGTCTCATCCCTCTTCCTTGTGTCTTTATATTCAGTTGATGATGATTGGTTTTTTTCATTTATTGGCAGGAGAACCATGTGAATTGTACCATTGTGTGCTGGAGAGCAAGTCTTTTCTTGAAAAGATGACTGTCCTTGAACACACAGTTCCATTTTTCCTACCAATACGTGAAGCAGAAAATGATCTCCTTTCATCCAATGCAATGGTAAGGTCAGTTACCTGCATCAGTTTTCCTGGGTTTATTTCAAATCTTCTTCTAAGGATTGCTTCTAATTATTTGCTTTCAGAAATTCATAGATCATGTTGGAGATCTTTTGCAAGCTTATGTGGATAGACGGGAACAGGTAGACTGCCCATGTATGTAATCATTGAGAGAAAGTTTTGACATTTTTGGAACAATAATATTCAGTCTTCATAATCTGGATGAATTTGCCATTAGATAGGGAGCACAATTCATATTTATAGGACCATGCATGTAGTAAGAGATTAAATGTGTTGAAGATTGTACTCTCTGACTTGTTAGCCTCTATTCAAGAAGGCTGGATTATGTTCCTTATAGCCCGAAAAGAATCCGTGTAATATTTAATCTGCCTTAAAAACTGGATTTTTAAGTGAAAAAGGAGCTGTTAGAAAGCTAATGATGATTGCAGACCCCCCCCCCACACACACGCACACTCTTTGACGCACTAGAATCCTATGATACATGTTCTTTTCAGATTGAGTGGTGAATGAAACTAAATGCCCTGTTTTCTGTAGTAGATTCTCTGGAAAGCATTTATTGCATCTGCAGGGGATTTGCTGTGCATTAGGTACTTTGCTTTGTTTATTGAAAGTTGATTCTGGGGTTGCAGTTCCCCAGCCAAAGCCAAAGTGCTTAGTGGAGGGATGGGTTTAATTGAGGAAAGAACATTGATTGTAGAACGGATGAAACCTGGGTTTTTGGATTGTCACTAAATTTGCATTAGAGTATGTTGAATATTAAATTGTATGACAATCTTAGTAAGCCGTTGTTTTCTTTTACCTTTTCTTTAATTTCTTTCATCAAAGAGACTTTGAAATGGAATATGGAGCTAAAGTAGAACATTTTGTTATAAAATTAATTTTTTGGGTCCATAGTGCCTGGAAGAATTAAAATTTTAATTTCTTGAGCTCTTTAAGATGATAAATAAAGATGCCTGTTCTGGTATTGTAAGAAAGCTCTTTAAAGGAAATTTTGGTGTATTTTCTGGTTGGAATATTTGAAGGAAGTGTTGATTCCTTGCATAAATATAGGCTGGATCTATATTTTCTGGTTTAAATTTGTGGAACTATGAAGAGGATGTGCATATAATAATACTTGAATTATTCTGATGTAATCAAGTCTTACTTTGTCTTTGTTCTAAATATCATGCAGGTTCGACTTATAAAAGAACTCTATGGAAATCAAATTGGAGAGCTATATCATAGCCTTCCTTTTCACATGATTGAATTTGTATTGGATGATTTCGATTGGTTAGTAGCTTATTATGATCTAAATCATCTAATGCTTCGCCCATCTCTCTTTTTTTTTTTCCCTTCAAATTTATTATTTTTTGTAGTCTGTTCAAATTGTTTTCCCGCTTATCTCAAATAATGTTAAAAAAGATTATATCAACTTAGTATGCTTGAATAATTGAATCAACTTTCAGTAAGGTGAATTCAGATGCCAAAGTCTTACCGTGGTATTGTTTTGGGTTTTTCTCTACCTGTTTCACTTTTTTGTTTCCTGCTGACATCTGATGCTTCCTCCACCCCGTTTTGCCCCCTCAAAATATAAGGCAAACCAAAATAATTGGTGGATTGAGGATAAAATATCACCAAGGTAAGATGAGGTGCAGTGCGGGTTTTAAGCAAGCACATGTTGATAATGATTTTACAGGTTACTGAGGTTTGGCTGACTTGACATTAAAACTACTGCATCTTGAATCGATTGCAAATACTTTCGTCTGCAGTAGTCTTCCTCTTTACCTTTGTTTAAGTTTGAGAAAAAATTGTGTACACATGGTGTATATCCATTTTTGTGCATTTGACCAATAGGAATAAATAGTTTGACATATACTACATGCTTGGGCCCAATGTTGAAAATATCATGGCAGTTACTAATTCTAATTGGTACAGTAAGGTGGGGAAAACAAAGTAAAAGCAACTGAGGGAGCTCTGTGCTCAAGAATTTATGTGTTTTTGCAGCAAGGTAACAGTCAGTCTTAGATATGCGGATCTCATTTCTGTACTTCCAAGTCGGATCAGTGTGCTAGCATGGCCGATGCTCCAGTCCAAGAAAAATACTCTAAGTACAACTTTGAATAGGAAGGAAGATGGACTCTTGGGGAATCAACCTGCTCCAGTTCGTCTAACCTATGCTGAAGATGCATTGCGAACCATGAGTTTGCCAGAAGGTGAAAACTATAAGTTTTGCTAATTTTTAAGAACTTATATGCTAATTTTTTGCTGCGAAATAGTTTTTGATCGACAAGCATGTCATTAAGGAATGAGTGCAACCAGGTGGCAGATTTCCTAGTGTGATGAATTTTGATACTGAAATTAGCATGCTTTTATTTGTTCATTTAATTCATCAGAGGTGATCTTTCCAGCCAGCATCTGTGTTCATCAAATTTTGTGCTGTCTCTCCATTGCTCTGCTGACATTCTCTTTTCTTGCTGTTTTTGTGTTTACTGCTTCCCCATCTCAGCATATGCAGAGATTGTATTAAATCTACCGCAAGCTCTCCGGCAGACGTTTCAGCAAAGAACCCCCTCCTAGAGCTTTTGCTTTTATAGGAGTCTGGATCTGTACAAATCTTTAGCGGATGTGTCGTTAAGTGGCAGAAAATTACTCTTAGGAACTGTATTGCCGAGTCCAATTGGACGAAGATTGAGGTCTTCTTTTGTGTATGCTTGTCATAGATTGTTCCTCCCTCCTTTTACCTTTTATAACTACTCTAATTAACTCTGATTCCTTGTATCATTAGTTTGAGAGGAGATGTGCAGAGATCTAATCGAATAGTTTGTTATTATTTGTTTCATTTATCATTAAATTTTACTATATTTGGTAGTATCAAATTGTAACCTCTCTTCATCTATTCTACCACAAAGCAAATGTGCCCAAAAAATGTGAGACCCCAGAATTGCCATTGACATGGACCTAGCCACACCTCGGACATCTGATTGACAGTACTACAGGAAGCGCTACCAAGGAAAAGGACTCTATACTTCTGATCAATCTTCATTTACTGATAGAAGATCAAGAAACATAAGGGACCTATTTGCGTCCAACAGCACTGCCTTTGAACGGTCCTTTGTAATTGCAATGACAAAGCTCGGGAGGGTCAAGGTGAGAACGTGAAACCAGGGTGAAGTCAGGCGTGACTGCGCATGTTTAAGTAAATCACCTTTCTTTCACCTTTTGGATTAATCAAATACTTCTAGCAGTTTAAATTTATCGGTGGCATATTTTTTTTTAAGATTTTAGTTTATTGAAAAAAATTGTACATATATCTATTTAATTTTAAGTTATTTATAAGTATATTTTTTAATTATAAAAATTAACATATATATCTTTTCAATTATTATAATAATATAAATATATTTTTTAATTATTAAAATAATATAAATATATTTATTTTATTTATTTATAATTAAATGTTAATAGTCAGATAATTTACATGTAATTACCAATAGATATGACAATTTTTTATTAACTATTTGTAGGAACTCAAGTTTAAAAAAAAAAAAAAGCATAAGTTTGTTATAATTGAATAAATTAATTTCTAATTTTGTTTTATTTTTTCTTTCTTTTTTTTAATATAAATATTTTTATTTTATTTATAATATATGATAATTTTTTCATAAATTAATGATATAGGATATACAATTTTAAATAGTTATTATCTTAAAATTTTTAAATTAAGATAATATTAAAATATATAAATAAAAAGATATGCTTATATTATTTTTATAATAAAAAAATGAGTCATTAACTTTTATAATTAAAAAAATATAATCACAAACGATTTAAAATTAAAAGAGTATTTAGGCATTTTTTTTCTAGTTCATTTACGGATAAAACCTTGCCAATTGACTTGTAATTGACCTTGGCAATTTTAGAAGATGAGTTTTTCTATTTTTATAAATAAATTTTTATAATTTTTGCTTAAAAAATTTAAACACATGAACATGAGAGATGTGTTCTTCCATGGATTTAAATATTTTAACTTTTTTTATTTTAATAATTTTTTTAAAAAAATTTAATAAATAAAACTCCTTTTATCTAAAAGTAAAGAGGAGATACTGGCAATAAAATAATTCTAATTGTACAAGTACTCTTTCTCAGACAAAAACCCGTCCTATAGCTTAATCTCTCCGAATAAGAATACTTGTATAAAATAAGTGTTTATACACATTACATGTGTAAATAAAAATAGAATGAAGAAAAAATAAAATTTAAAAGCAAGAGTTAAAAACTATAAAAATATATAAAATAAATGTAGGTAACTATCATTACTCAATCCCTCCCTCAACTCTAAATAGAGGACGGAGGGCGGGGAGAGGGATGAACGGAAATGAGCAGTGCTACGTGCACTTATCTTCTCTTCATAGGAGCACGCAAAACCCAAGTGCCCTTTACTTACATCATTGATACTCAATTATAAAAGGCTAAAAAACAAATCTTTGCATGGCACATATTTACTTATGCATGCCTTGTGTTTAAAATATACATAAATTCAGCATTTTCTAAGAGAAACATGAAATTGAATAAATTTTATTAGTACGGGCAGTGTTAGTATGTTGCACGTCTAAAAAAAAAAATATCAACTAAGCAAAACAGTGCATCTTATTTAGTTGTTATTTTTTTTGTTGTTCCTTGTTATACGTGCAGTATATTGATAGTGTGCATACTAATATTAATGCTCATAAAATTTTAACAAGTATTGACTAATGGCGTTGAAGACCACAATATCTTGAACTTTAAAGTGATCTTAGTAACAATAATATTCCAAAAAAGGTGAAGGTGTAAGTAGACCTATAGATGATGTTATTTGGTAACAAAAGAGAACACTTCCTCCTCCTGCAATCAACATTGACAGCAAAGAGAAAGTCTACCATCCATATTTTTCACAGAAGGACGGTTTCCTAATCTAGACAGATTAACTTGGCGTTCTTCGTCATTATATTTGTTGTTCTTCTTCTCGGACAATCGCAGGAATGAAGCTATCGAGGCTCCTTAAACAGTATAGTGCTGCTGAATTGTGGAAATGTCAAGCCCTTTCAGCTTCACCACCGACTCAACATGTCCCTTCAATGTATGTAGTTCTCTAAGCCTGTTACCCAATCAATAGAATCGCAAGAAATTTTATGTTATACAATTTCTTTCATTTGTCCATCTACACTATAGTTTCCTGACCCTTTTTCTGAACACAAAATTGATGCTAAGCAAGTTACAGGCTTACCTCGCAACCTCAGCGCGCCGCTTGGCTTGCTCTGCAATCTCTGAAAGCTCCCTATAACTACTCTTGTCATTAAAAAGATTGGTGGTCTCTGGTGGCTGAAGACCATGCAGAGTCCTCTGTGCAGCTGCCCACTGTGCTTCTCTCTCTTCTTTGCCATAATCTTTCTTTGTGGTGAACGCAGTCTGTAATCAAAAAGCATAGGCAGCTTTGAACCTCTTACTCCGTACATCAAATCTACAATGCCAATAATAATAATATAGAAAAAAAAAAAACGTACCTTGTTCTCCAAAAGATTATCCCAAGCCTTTCCACTCAGGACATAGCGGATTGCAAATTTGAGTAGATCAAGAGGGACGTATGTGACCAGACTGTATAGCCAGATTACACCTGCCCATCCCCATCCCATTCCCTTTATCCGTGCAAAGCCCCAATTAGCATAGACTGCTATAAGAGTTGCAACCTGTCAAAAGCATAACCAGTGATTTAGTCACCATTGGTTGCTAATAAAGACGCTCTCAACTAACTACTGCTTCCTCCTAGAGGCAACTCATAAATCATAATTGAATTGAGAACGTCTTTTACAAGCTTCCAAGATCAAATTATGCTTACCAGCTGAGCTATCATAAAAGCACTGAGTAGGAGCAGACCAGGTCTTTCAACATAGGACCAGCTGCGAGACCTGGTGACAAAAATTAGGGCCTGGCTGATAATACTGACTTGTAGGTATAACGCTGCCATCATTTCATGAGGGCTATGCCTCAGAGACCTCACACCCAACTTGTCCTGCAAGTAGTGTACATAGCTCACCGAACTCAGCTCTTATATCAAAGTTCTTATATTTTCTTTCTTGCTAATCAGTAATAATATTGAGAGAATGCGAGAATACAATCTATTTACCGAGAAGAAGTTGGTATCATTCATAGCCCAGAAAAATATTACTGTCATTAGGGCCAAATAACTGCCCAGCACGACGCCAGTTGCAAATATTTCCTTCAGTTTCCAGCTGTCAGGCTGTGGAGATGGTTTCACTCTATCTTTGGATATTGTCATAATGGTACCTTAAGTTATGGTGGTCAAAGAAATAAGATTAGTCAATTTGTATATTATTCAGTGTAAAATAGCATAAAGGTGCGTAATGAGGAAGGTCAATGATAAATTCTCTTACCATCATTTAATATGGCAATAATAAGAACCATGAAGGGAGCAAAATCAAACTTCCAGATCAAGGCAATAAACAAGAAACCAAACTGCCAAAATACGGAATAGATAGCATAAATTATATGAATTATTTATAAAGTATTTTAGAAAATCAATCATTTTCGGTGAGTCAACCTTGTTATGCACTTACCACAATACGGATGGTGATTGACACAGCATAGATCTGAAAAATTACGAAATTAAAATTGTGAGATTAGACAATTAGAGATAAAAAAGTAGTGTCTAAGAAATTGAATTATGCAAGGTAACTAACAGTATAGTTCTTCATCCTTTGGAAAATAGCCCTGCTGGTCAGCACTGCACTAATAATGACACTCAACCCAGGTTCAGTGAGGACAATGTCAGAAGCACTTCTAGCAGCATCTGTAGCATCCGCAACAGCAATTCCAATATCAGCTTTCTTCAAAGCAGGGGCATCATTGACACCATCTCCCGTCATTCCACAGATATGCTTCCTCTCTTGCAGCCTCTTAACAATTTCATATTTGTGTTCTAACATGTATACAAAAAGGGGTTAAAATGCAGAAAGTAGAGGCAATTTGAAACGTGTATTGCTGACTAAAGCAGCAGTCTAGGCCAAATCACAAAAAAGACATGAACATGTAAAAGATGTTAGAAATAATTAGAATGGGAACGGAACAAGATGCTGGGGTTAATATTATTATTCTATTACTATTTTAATATTTTTCCAGTGTTCGAATTGAATTGGTACTCCCCACAATAAGCTAACTATATTGTATTGGACGTACCAGGAAACACTCCAGCAAATCCATCAGCCTTCTCAATCAACTCGTCCACGGGAAGAGCTGAAATAGAAGCAGCATCCTTGTCTTGGCCAAGCAATGAAGAGGACGGGTACATGTTTGTTCCCATCCCAAGCCTTCGGCCAGTTTCCTTGGCAATGGCAAGCTGATCACCTAAAAATCGACAGAACCGCAAGCAATTTCTAAGCTGCAGAACTAAGATATAGGCTACCAAAAAGTTAAGAACAGAAATCTTACCAGTAATCATCTTAACATTCACCCCAAGGTTAAGAGCTCTTCTTATGGTTTCAGCGCTATCATGCCTAGGAGGATCAAAAAGAGGCAACAGACCAACAAATTGCCAAGGCGCACCAGGACTATCTTTAGTTTTCTCAGGTATTTCCTATTGGCAAATCATAAAAGGAAGAAATAAGGGAAGGGTATTGAACTGAGTAAGAAATTGGAAAGTCTAATATCTGCTTTGCAAACCTGTCTTGCAACACCTAAAGACCGGAGTCCACGCTCAGCAAACTTATCGATCACGGTATGAACCTTTCTCCTGACATCCTCTTTGCAGTTGCAGAGATTCAATATCTAAACCATGAGAAAAACTAGAATTAATGATCTTCGTAAACATCACACGATGGTGCCATTGAAGTTTATTTTTACCTGCTCAGGAGCACCTTTGCTAGCTCGATGCCAATTTCCGTCAGAATCAATGTAGGTCAGAGCAGTCCTCTTGTCTACAGGATTGAAAGGAAGGAAATGGACCTCCCTGATACCGGCTCGTGCCTGGCCAAACATGGAAATTAAAAATTCTGATAAATTCTTTGAACCAAATTCAAGAAAAGATCCTTCTTATCTGAGAGGAAGGGAGGGGAAAGAATTTGTATATTTACCTCCTTTGGGTCAGCAAGCATACCAACAATTGCGGCATCTATGGCATCCTGATTTTCAGTCCTAGAAGCCCTTGCTGCAAGGAGGATAATATACTCTTTCTCAACACCCTTAGCAAACACCTCAATCAAGGTTCTATCAACGGTTAACTTATTCAGAGTCAGAGTTCCAGTTTTGTCGCTGCAGAGGACATCCATCCCTGCCATTTCCTCAATAGCAGTCATACGTTTTGTAATTGCACCTTGCTGAGAAAGCCTGTGAGAACCAATGGCCATAGTAACAGACAAAACAGTTGGCATGGCAATTGGAATTCCGCCAATCAAAAGAACCAATAGATTATCGATTCCATCTCTGTACTTGCGGTGCTGTATTGGGTACATGACAATGAGCTCGACGACTATGCCCACAGCAATTGAGCAAATGCAGAAATTACCAATTGCTGTAAGGACTTTCTGAAAGTGCCCAACTTGGTTGGTGCTGTCCACCAAATGAGCTGCTTTACCAAAAAAGGTGTGCACACCAGTAGCAATGACAACTGCTTCTATCTCACCCTTCTTAACAGTTGATCCAGAAAATACTTCATCCGAAGGCTTCTTCGTCACAGGAAGAGACTCTCCAGTTAAAGCAGACTGATCAACACTCAGAGGATCACCCTCAAGAAGACGGGCATCAGCAGGAATAATATCTCCTAATTTAATGCTAATTATGTCTCCCGGAACTAAGATTGCGGCATCTTGTTCAGTCCATCGGCCATCTCTGAGAACCTGAAATGTGTGATAAAAAAAAGTGAATAAAGGATAAGCAGATGGTGCTATAAATAATGCACTCATAAAAAAAGTTTGTGGATAAGAGTATTTGACCTTTGTCTTGGGAGCTAAACCAGCCATAAGTGCTGCAGCAGCATTGCCAGCATTGTTTTCTTCAATAAAACTGATCGTGGAGTTAATCAACAGTAAAGCAATGATACCCACGAAATCCTGCCAATCTGGAGGCCTTCCTCCTCCATTTGCCAAAGCTATGGCCATCAGAGCAGCAGCTTCCATGACCCAAGATAAGGGATTCCACATAAATCCCAAGAACTTCAGAAATTTGCTCTCCTGATAATGAAAGATGAAATCGTTACATGCTGTTACTTAAGCAAAACAAATACAAGGAAAAACAAACGCAAGGATAAACTGCTATGGAGGCATGAAAAATACCTTTTTCTCTTCCAATTTGTTTGGTCCAAAAACTTGAAGCCGATTGGCTCCTTCCTCTGATTTCAGACCTTCTCTTGAACATTTCAGCTGCTCAAACACTTCCTCGATTGGAATCCGTTCCTGAAAACAAGTTATTAACGTTTGTTAATTCTCCAAATGCTTAGTAGCAGTAAGCAACTCTCACTAATGTGTTATCTGTCCACACAATGAGAAACAAGTTCAATAAACATGCCTCAGGAGGTCCTCATTAGTATTTATTTTCCCTGCTTATATCAGTACGAACTAAAACGAAAATTTAATCCAATATCCCTTCCCCCCTCATGGTCAAACAAAGAAAATCAATTAACACTTAAAGACAAATTATGCCCTGGTATTTTCTCTCTTGACAATATTCTTCCAAGAAATTTCCTTTAAATTATTTACAAAATCAACCATAAGTACCTAAATCATATCATTCGGTCTAAGAGTAAAGAACCAAAGGCTAACTCCCAACAAGCAAGTCGGAAAACACGACCCGCATGAAACATTAGTAAAGAAAAACCGTCAATAGGCAAGAAAATTGACTATATCGTATCATTCGGTCTAAGATTGTTTAATTTCAATATGAACACAAACTTGTGTTTCGAATAACAAACATAATGTTTCGGACTCAACAGTATACACACTAAATACATGTAAGACAAAAAACAGTGCACCAAAACATATAATTGAACTCGATGGTGTCAGATACGCATTAGAGGCGCGTGACTAGAAATACAGAACAAACGTGCGTGCCGAAGCCGCTAATTCCATTTCCATTCTATGTGACAGTAGGGTGCGGATTTCTCGCGTGCTACCCAAACAGCACGCTACGATAACATCTTTCTTGATTTGGTAATCTTATGTGTATAATAAACAGTATTTCTTTATTTATTTTGTTTTATTATGAACATTTAGTACAATTAACCAAAATAACAATTACGTAAAGTAACGAACAGAAGCTTAAAAATCAAAGGACAGTATCATAAGGGAACGCGAAAAGGATTTCACGCCGCGAGATGACATGCGAGAAACGATACGCCGCTCATACGTAACAGAAAATCTTCAGCCTATATGTAGGAGCGACAGCAGTATAGTATAGCCAAATTCTGCCTAAAATTCAGCCGATAAATCATTAAAAGATAAAGTTTAATTTTATAATAAAATATAGTTTTTCCATCAAAAGTTATCAAAGCTCGTTCATGCATCAGGGATTGGTGCTCATCCGAATCACTATCAAGAGCTATTTGATCTTGCTTGGCAAACACGCAGAGAAGCAGCACAGAATATTAACATCGAATTTTATTTCTATTCATACAGTCATTCAACTGTTTTCTCGCCGACCAAACAGAACCACAAGCAGGAAAAGTGCAAAAGCAAAAAAAAAAAAAAAAAAAAAAGAAGCAAGCAACGAGAAATGCATGTAAAGTTTAGAAAAAGTAAGAATTGAGAAAGAAAAGAAGCAACAATATACCAGATCAACGTTCTCGTTCTTGATCTCGTCGAGGCTGATACCCTTATCGCCTCCCATGGCGGAAGAACGACGAGAGAAAGAGATGGACTAGCAGCACTACGGCAGAGGTGAGCAGAGGAAAAGTCTGGAAAGAAAGAGAGAGCGAGAAATTGCAAATATTGCTCCTGGTTATTTGGGTTACGAAGGGCGCTGGCGTTCAGCTGCTGTTATGTTTAGTGTTTGGGGGTAATATATATATCTTATTTCGTTGGGTTGTGGGGGCATACAACTTTGGTGCTACAGTTTTATGGTGGTGGGCTCCACTTACCAACGCTTAAAATTTTATGCACTTTGAGTGTTTGACCTTGCCACGCGCGCTTCACCTCCCCGTGTCGCTTACTAATATGAGGGAATGGCGTTGTGGCGATATCAGGGGAAGGTCTTGGGTATCACGTTGTTTCCTACTTGGATTGTAATTTGGAAAGTGGAAGAAGACTTTCACTGCGTTTTGTTCGGAAAAGTAAGAGTCGGCAAATGGGTATCATTCAATTCTCACAGATATTATTAAAAATTGTTTATTTTATGAATTTATTTAATAAAATAATTAATTTATATTCTATTAAATAGTCATGAAATTAATAACCCATTTATTGGGTGCATTTACTTTTTAGAAGAATCCTGAATCAGTAAAATGTAGCCATATTTTTGTAATCTTTATATTATTATGTAATTGTAATAATTTCATTATTTATAAAGAAAATTTGAGTTCAACTTATCTTGTTTCCTTTTAAAGATACACAAATAATAAGTCACAAAAATGAGAGGCAATTTTTGAAAATTTAAAAGAGTCGAACCACTTTCTATAATATGTGAGGCCCAATTTAAACGAATAATTTATATAAAATTTCTAAGAATGTGAAATTAAGATCATATCAGAAGCTAAAAGGAAAAATCGTGAATCAACACTATGATCATTTAAAATATATATATATATATATATATATATACCTCACTTTTTATCTTAACGTATTTTAAAATGCTTTTACTTTCTCAATAATTGGTATGAGATTCTGCTACCAAATTTGCCAACTTGCCTTTTGAAGGTATTGTCGTTATGTAACAAGAATATTAAAAAGCAAAACGTTGTAGTTTTACGCTGGAAAACTAATAATTCATGGAAATGACTTACTCAAAAACTCAATTTAATTAACGTTAGCAAATGTATACATTATTAACAACAATTTATGTTAGTTTTTTTATCTCCATTTTCTACCTTTTCTTTTAAAGTGTTTACTATAACACTGAAAATTAACTTTAAGTGCTTTCTTTTCCAAATATAAAATGATTCTTTAGTATTGCTGAAGATAACCTAAATACATTGGTATTGTTGAATTGAGATATGTTAATATTTTTTTTGGGAATAGTTAGTTCAACGAAACTTAACTTACAAATCCCTTATAAAAATATTGTAGAGTATTAGATTTATTAAATTTTATAGTGAAACTTGTAAAATTTATTAAATTTAATCTTTACTTTTTTAAAATAAAATTTTATAAATTTTAATTTGTGATAAGAGAAATATTGTATATTTTTATGGTAGTAATGGCGCTTTTGATATGTCTACATTTTCAAATGAGTAATTTAATATTTTTCTAAATGTAGTTGAAATAATATAGTTTCTCATCTACTAAATTTTTTTTTGTCCTATCACAAAAAGATACTTTTTTTTAGTTAAATTTAAAATATTAATTTTATGCATATTAATGACCTTATTAATTAAGAGATAAATTGATATAATAGTTATATTATATTATAATTAAAAAAATAAAATTTAAGTCATCATTAAAAAGTCATATTATATCTAAAAAAATTGATAATAAAAAAAGAATTAAATTATTTAATTTAAAAATTAAGAGATTAAATTATTCTTTTAAAAAAAATACGGAAACTAAAAGTGGCATTGCTCCTGTTTTTATGGGTATAAACATGTTAAAAGCAATGATGGGCTTGTTTCAATCATCTTATCTTTGTGTGCTGCAAACTGCATAAATACTTTTCCAATCCAACTGGTATTTGGGTGCCAAAAGGAAGAATATGACAGCCTATCATGGTTCTTGGTGCCCTCCATCTAGTTGGGTCAAGTTTGAATTAGACTTTAATGTGGAAAAGTCCGAAAGACATGTGCAAATTTATCTGAAAAAGATAGAACACAAGCTTATCTTGAGCATAATAAGAGCCTGTTTGTTTAAACATTTTTTAGAAAAAAAGTACTATTTTTTGAAAAAAAAAAATTCCTTGAACACGTATAACAATTATTTGGATGGACTTCTCACAAACAAGCAAAAGCAAAAAAGAATAAAAAAAGTTAAAACTGGTTTTTTTTTTCAAAGTTCAAAATTGTAGCTTTAGAAAAAGTTAATACGATAGAAGAGAGAGAATAGCACAAAATTAGTGGCCGATCCTTCTAATAAAATCCTTTAAACGAAAATATCCCTATTGTTTCTTTCTATCTTGTCTTCTACCTTTGCTTCTTGTTCTTTGTTCTCATTGTTTCAGTTTCTCCGTTCACCTCCAAGACTCCATTGTCGTCATCATTCCCGTTCCTTCTCATATCTATCCAAATGGAGAGGGTTGCTACTCCTTTTCTCCCTCTTTTCATTTCTTTCTTAAAATTTGTTAATCTGGCTTGACTTTACAGTCTTTACTATAGCCTGTGACTTCACGGCCTCAATATGACTACAAACATGAATGTGATCGGTAAAATCAGGAGAAGCCATGGCGCCCCTCATTCCCAGCCAAGCACCGTTTAACTTTGTATATTTTAATTTTGATATAAAAAGATAAATAAAAAAATATTAGAAAATGGATAAAAGACGAGCCAATTTTCTTTTTAGGGATATGGTATGCCTCACTCAGTTACAATTACAATTATTATTTTATTTTATATAATATAAACAGTCCAACTCATTACTTAAGAGAACAAATAATTTTTTGATAATATTATAAGTTTAGTTAATAATAACCATATTAAAATTTGTAATATTTTAATTTTAATATTGTTAAACTTTAATTATGTTATCATTTGTTAGTAGTTTGATATATTCATTGTTTATCAATTAAAACTTATAATAGTTATTTCAATGTATTCATTAAATTTACATTGTTTTGTATGTACTTTTCAGTAATTTTATTAATCAAAAGTGCTTTTTTTTTATTTGTACATTTAAATGAATTTTTAACTTAAAAGTGCTTCTCAATTGCTATATTCAAATTAAAAATAATTTTAACTTTTAATAAAAATCCTTCTTAAATAAGCTGCACATCTAAAATTCTTTTTTTCACCCATCCAAACAAGCCCTAAATGATGGGTAAGATCTTTCTTCTTCTTGCTGCGCGGCAATTCAAACCCATTTAATCTAACTCTACTCTCGTTCAAGTGCCAAGGAAGCAAATAAGAAAACTTCGCCATTATATATACTTTTCTTCTTCTATTCAACCTTTTCGTGTAGAACAATGCACACATAAAAGGTCTCTATGTAATCATTTGCTTGCTTTTTTGGCCCTTAAAGCTATAGGTTGATGGCAACCCCTGATTCTTAGTAGCTTCAATCAAAAGAAACAAAGAATAGCAAAATAATAATATGGGCATGTTGAATTCGAATATGTTCTTCTAGTATGGACCAAATTGTAGAAGGGTGTTTAAAATTGTTCAAAGTTTAGATTAAAATTTTAATTAGTAATAAGTCTTTAGCATAATAATATATCTATATTACAAAAAATTAATGTCATGTAAACAATTTTTATAGTTTAATTTAAATATATTTATACAGGTTCAAAAATTTGTTCTAAAGTATAACACTACTTTTTTTTTATTAGAAAGCAAAGTATCAACGAATTTTTTTTTTCTCATATTTTACCATTAAAGTCTCACCATATCATTGTCAAATATTAGTAACTTGCCCCATGCACCTACGCAAACACCCAACAAACATTCAAAGTAAGAGGAACTTTAAAAATAAACCTACCAAAACAAAAAAAGGTGGGGAACGAAAAGGAAGTTGAACAGATGTGACAGAATGTTGACCGCTTTAATATAGATTAATATAAATACTTTCACCAAAAAAATATAAATAATTACGTTCATTTCTTTAAAAAAAATAAGAGAGGATTTTTTTTTTTTTAACGTTTTACCTTTAAAGTCCAACTCCATTGTAACTTATAGAAGAATAATAATATCTGCACAATAAATTTTATACATATTTTATATATTTTTATTTCTTTTTTTAAGAAATCTTTATTTATTAATAAAATAACATAAATTATCTACACATATATATAAAATTTTATTTACAGAATAGCATTTCTGTTTTCTGTAAAGCAAAAAATATTTTAAAAAGTCAACATGGTTATTGTGCACGTGCATAGCATGGGGCCACCATCCTTAAACCTTTCACAATCATATAGTTGATTGAGCATTGTTTAATTAAAATAATAATAATAATATATATATATATGCACATCAACTTTACATTTAAATTAAATATTCTTATATTTTTATCTTATATTTTAAAAAATTATAATATTAAAAATTAATTCTATTATGTGAATAACCTTCTTATTTTCACAATTTGCAAATAAGATACTTCAATATACGTTGTTAGTATCATTTTGCAAATTGTATATGGATGACATGAGTTATGCAAGGGATTTAACTATAAATTAGCTTAAATAATGAGGCAAAGTGATTTATTAAAATTTCTATAATAATTATGATAAAAATATTTTATGAGATTAAAAGAAAAAAGAGAGGAGAAAACCACAACATCAATCACGAATGATGAAACAACGGAAGCGTAGGATTTACGAGCAACAGAAATCAATGCGTAGCCTTTCTCCATTTCAGTATTTCATGATTAATGCTAGTGCATAATTTAAAATTTATTTGATATTTATGTTTTTAGTATCAATTTTTTAATTTAATAAATTTGATAATATAAATTTATATTATAAAAATTAAATAAAATCAGAATTAAAAAAATAGTGAGAATTTATTCCATCAAATTTTCTCTATCTAAATAAGAGCATTAATTTTTATTGAAAGATGAATTGCGCGTCAGTTTTTGGTAGCTAGAAGTACAAAACTTCCGTCCAATCGCTCAAACAGAGAATAAAGTTATTATTTTAATTATTATTATTCTTATATTTATTTATTTATTTTTATTAAACAAGCATATGTTGGTGTCCATACAATTCAAGTACAGTCGTACCGGCCGATTACATTATGCGTTTAAGGGAAGCAATTCTGTTGCTTTTTGTCATTTAAAATGAAGCCTAAATTGAAAATCCCTTTTTGCCAATTTTATAGGGTTAGGTTCAAAGATGAATGCCCTAACTATTTCCACTAAGGGGGTCATCGAGCCCTAGTGCAAAAGTGGAATCCACATAATATCTATTCAAAAGGGCTGCCTAGGGTATGGTCATCCATCAATAAATTTCCTCTTTTTCTTAATGAGGATCATCAATGCATTTCTAGTGGTAAAACATCTTTCCCCAAATGTAGAACCCAATAAAGCAAAGATTCAATTATTTTACCTCTCCACCTTAAACAAGTGAGATGCCTAAAATGGGACTAACCCTCCTCAATATTAATCAGAAAGCATATATTGATTAACTACTAAAAAAAAATACGTGCTAATTTATGTGTATGCTATTTTTTGTGCAAAACTTTACGTCTAAGTAAAAGAATCTAAACACTTAGATTGAAACTAATAAATTAATGAAACTATAATCATTAAAAAGTCAAACAATTATATATGAAATTGTACTTAAGTATTTATATGAATTATTTGGCACAAATAAAGTCATAAAAATAATAATATTATTGATGGAAATAAAAAAAATAATATGTCATACAAATAAAAATAGTATAATTCACTCATTATTTTCTTTTAGATAATTACAAAGATAAAATTTATTCCCCTTTTTATTGGAAGTACGCAAGTGCTAAATCACAGAAACTAATTGCCTTATGTAGAGTAGCGTACCCTTCTGAAACATGAAAGTTATTAAAAAATAATAGAATATTTATAAATTTTTATTTTTTAAATATATAATATTGAGAGGATTAAGGCCCACAACAATTAATGTGCCTAAGAATAGTCAAAGGTGATTTACCCTAGGCACGCAGACGCAGGTTGCAAACCGACGACCAAAGTCAAATTGTCGCGATCCGGCGTTCACACGAGATGAGCCACGCGCCTCACAAGTGTCTATAAACCCAGTCCTGACGGTTTATTGTTCCTTAAATCTGTGTCGGCTTATTGCCACGTACGTCCCCAGAAAACGAGGAACTACAACTATTTTAATTTTTCAGTTGAATTAAAATTATAAAATAATACGAGTTAGATTGATTTACACGCTTAGAAAAATAATTTCCAACCAAAATGATGATACAATAATGCTAAAATATAGTCAAATAAATTGTCACCGATTATGGACTAAAGAAAACTTAATTTATTTGACTCTTTGTCTTTGTCTTCATTATTTTTCTTTTCTTCAAAACAAAAGAGACACTTAAATTAGTAGTTTCTCATCATAACAATTTAAATATTTAATAATTTTAGATTTAAAATTTAAAATAATTTATTAATTTTTAAAGATGTCTTGTCAATAATAATATTATTAGTATTTGATTTAACAAAAAGTAGATGAAAGAGTAATATTGATGGTAATTTTTATATGAGAGGCTACTATATTCGTGACATTTGATATAGTAGAAAATTTATATATATTTTTTATTTTTTTTACTCTTATTTTTTAAATTAATATTTTTATTTTTATTTTTATTATACATTATTTTTAGGTACAATTTTAAAAAATCATAAAAAAAAGCTATCTTTACATGATAGTTCTTTATAAGGAGCAGGCGTGAGTGATACTTTGAAGATTAGGATCATTTTTTAGTTTTAAGTGATTGATATTTTAATAGAGAAAATGAAATTTATCTAATTTATATTTACTTCCTGTGTGAAATTATCACATAAATATAATTTTTTATCTTTTTATACTAAAAAAATTATCAAATTAGAATTATCTTTCAAATATCAAAACAGTTCTAATATTTTAAAAGTTAAATAATTGGCTTGAGAGTGTTGATATAGACATACATTTATTTCATATTTTTATTCTTTATTTATTTATCTATATAAATGAAGCAGTGTACAATTTTTGGAGTGATGGTGCGAATATGCAGTAATTGCATACCCATACCTTTCGCCACATAATGGCAATTTTTTTTTAAAAATTAACTTGAGTGACAAAACATAAAATAAAAATATACAAAATTTGTATACTCTTATTATTATTTATTTTTATCTGTGCAAGTAATATTTTTTAAAAAATCTAAAAAATACATAAGAGAGAGCTCCAGGAAGTAGAAATGTTCAATGAATGAAAAAAATATATATAAAAAATTGTACAGCACTTTTACAGAAAAAATTTATAATAATAACAATACTCACATTTTTCAATGCTTGACCTTTTAAAGCAAGAACAGAAGGGCAAGGCTCTCACTTCAATCAATCAAACAAAAACGACATAGAGCATGAAAAGAAGGTGAGGATGAATGGGAATTGTTGACCATTATTAATGTTGTAGAGCTGAGACATGCTTTTCTTTCAAAGTCCAAAGTAAGGATTCGTACGACAATTGTCAATTGAAAAGTTCCATAGAAGATTTAGTCGATCGTTGCTATTTAGTTTTTTCTAAGCCGTATGGTTCTGGGAAGGTAAATTCTTGAGGTGACTATAGGCTTCAAAATATGCGGCACTTGCGATAGAACAAAGACTACTCAAATAAAGTGCAAGCAGTCAGTGGTTGAGAATGAACGAAAATGACATTAAGATATAGATTGTGTTCAAATTCTCAACTCAATAATCATTTTAATTTCTTTATTATCATAAATTAAAATTTAAAAATTTTTGTTTAAAAATAAATTATTAAATTTATTAAATTTTATAACTTTACTTTAAAATATTTAAATAATTAAAATTAGAGATATATAAAATTTATAAATTTAATCGAATTTAACCTGTCAATTATTTTTTATTTATCTACTGATACTGAGTTATATACTTTTTTGTTAAATTTGATTTAAATTCTAATTAAATGTTAAATATGTGCAAAACTTGTTAATTAATAGGCACCTCAAATTAAATTTGTTAAATATTAATTTTAACTATAAAACTTTATAAATTTAATATTTCAATAATTAATTTTATGAAATATCTTTTAACCATTTTACACTTTTTAACTTAATATATTCCGCTAGAGATGAGATAAAGTGGTCCTCGGTTTTGGTGCCCTAATCCCCACAAAAGTTTTTCAGATTCTATGAAATTTTTTACCAATTATATTATATATTTTTAGAAGATAAATTTTATATATTTTAAAAATATTTATATATATTTTTAATTTATATTCATACATATATATAATATATAAAATTATATATACATAATAATTTTTTTTTTAAACGCTAAAACTAATGGGCAAGGGAATATAAATGCCTAGGTGTAAAAAGTAGAAAGGAAAAGGGATGAGAAAGAGAGGCAAAGAAGAGAGATGCCAACCGAATAACTGCTCTTGCTCTTTAAAGTTGAATGGGCTATAGTTCTCCAATTTCATTGGCACTGGATGCTTTATTGTCTTTGTGACGAGTACCCAGTTGAGTAAAGATTCTTAGGAATAGGAATAACGCATAGAATGTGTTTAATAGACACTAAGAAGCAATGGCTCAGAGATAATATATGATATATCGCAGAGAGAAAGAGAGCCCCACCTTCAAGTACAAGGATTTAGATAAACGTCTCTCTGTTTGAGGCACTTCAAAAACAGTTGAAGTGATCACCTCACCACTTGTTTCAGTGTGAAGCACAATATTGGAGTATACAATCAATGCTCAAGTGGCCACAGCAATTTTGTGATAACTCCGAATTTCTTCCCCTTACACATCACTTGTGATGGGATTGCAGAAGCTTCTCTGAACCAACTCCCTCCAAAGTGCTCTTCTTTTTTGATCCCACCATTTTCCCGTGGTACCAAATGTATCTGTCAAAATTCAATTTAGAATAAACCCAACATTTAAGATCTATAAGGTAAGACGCATCATCCATTTCAGTAATTTTTTCTTTTTTTTTTTGGTTTACCGTAATCAGGGCTTGAAGTACTTTCCAGGATCGTTCATATGAATATGGGGTTAGATTTAACTAATCATGTATAAACAAATTCAGACTCTGGCGGCCCCTTATAATTTGCAAAACTTTTGTTCTATTTTTTACATGATTTTGGTCATTTTTATTTTTGACATTTATTGTTCTAACATATATATTTGAGCCTTTATAAATTTCACATTTCTTGTGGTCTTTATTTAATATAAATTTTTATCTTGTCAATGTTTTGTCGTATTTCAACTCCTCCCCTGTTGAGACTTTTCATAGTTGGGTAGATTTTGCATAATTTTTGGCATTTATGGCACCAATAAAGTTTTTTTTTTAAATGAAAAAGGTTGAGGAGAGGTTATCCTATTTTAAGGGTTAGATATATTAAGGTTCAATCGAGAGTTTAAAGTGATATTTACATATTTTCTTTGAAAAAAAAATTATGAGCAAAAAAATTTGAACTTACATTTTATTAGAGAAATATTTCAAATTTTATCAGCTAAATCAATTTCTCTTAATTAGTAAAGAGCTTACGCTTCTTATGTGTTAAGATAACTTTTTGTTATGAGAATGTAAAAAATAAGAATGTGAGAGTATATAAATTTAGTATACACAATTTTTATGTAAATGTGTCATTACTCATCGTATTGAGTTTAAAATCACAGATTTCTGTTGATCTCCTTTAAAAGGGCACACGAGCAGAAAAACAAAATGTCTTCGTTTATTGTTAGCTTCTGGAAGTGGTGATGGCCTCTAAACTTTGACACTGAAAAGTTAGGTTTCTCGCGAGAAGAATGGTACGGATTATCAAAAATCCCAGAAGACAGAGGTTGGTGAGGATGAGTGGTCACGATCACATGCATGGATTAGCAGGAGACAAACATAAATTTAGGCAAAGTATAAATTGAAAATTATTGATGGTGAAAGTTGCTAGAAACCACAGGTGTTGGATTACGAAAGTTCTCCTTCGGATTAGGCCTCCAAACTTGGATTTGGATCCCTTAAAATTGGTGTCCAAAATTAGGAGGTAAAGTAAAAAGAGACAAAAATAAAATGAAAAAGAAAAAAATTAACGACAAAAAAAAGACTTATAAATTTGATTTAAATATTAAATATAAAAGAAAGTCATAAAAAAAAAAAAGAAATGTAGAGATGCAAAACTTAGCCTTCTCCATGATGCCATATTCCAGAGAGAGAAAGGAGAATAGTCTCGTGGAGGTGGGATAGTCCCATGTGAGGCTGTCACAGGTACCATCAGAGGGTTACAACTTACATATAAAACAGCTGGAGCAGCATTAAGGTGAGGACCATTTGCTTGTGAGAACGTCTCTTTTTGTTATCTTGTAAGAATCTAATCCAAACGCATATTGGTGGTGATAGAAAGAGTCATGAGAGGCATGATTTATGCGACAGTCCATAAAGACCCACTAGAGCCTAAAACAAACCCCACTAAAGCTTTAAAGTAGAAGACTTGGCAAGCCTTGTTTTGCTTGGCCTTTTGCTCTTAGTGGGAGGTGTTGGGGAAGAAAGATGAAGAGTACGCCTTCCCACGGGCCTCTCCTATTGGCATTTAAATGATTATAATCTGAAACGTCGTACAAAAGAAAACGACTTGCAGATTTATGGCCTTTTATGCATGTGAAGAGCAGAACCGCAAAATGTTGAATGTTTCTTCCCACCTTTTTTGGACGGTTAACATTCTTCACTTATCAGCCACCCATTCTCACATAAACACAGATACGTGTCCAAATTCACTATTGCTGTCGAGGGCGGTTCTTACTCTTGTTTCAATGGTCACTCACCACATCACGTAGTAACTGTAATACACGTGTTTTGGTTTTCTCCCTCTTTTCTATGTTTTCTCTGTTGCTGCTCTGTTTCTGTCATTTTGCGCATTACCTTTTCCATTTTAACCAATTGGTGACATGAAATAAAACTACTTAAATTATACAAGTTCACTTTTCGTGGTAGCGACTGCCATCTGTGCAAATGCCAATTATCTGCCGCGCTCAACTGAAGACAAGGAGAACAGCCAGTATGCTCTCAACAAAAATTAGCAGAGATTGTTCCATAATTGTTTAGCGAAACGTTGCTTCAAAATGACCAATGAGCAAAGGCTATTCAATTAATTCATCAAAATGTCCATGATCTAGTGTGCAACAAATCAAATTTCGGAGACACATTCAGCTTTAGTTCCAAAAGGCGCACTAACTCGAACTCACTTTATGCAAACAGACTGCGTGACACAAACTATTTACTAAATATAGGAAGCTAAAATGCAAAACCAATTGTACAATAATTCTACTTCGGCCAAACGGGTTCAGTATCCGTTAGGTGAAATGAGTCTCTGACGTTGGTCGCCTAGTTTAGGGTAATCCAAGTCCTAAACACAATCTTCAGATTGAGAGCAGGGATATACATGACACAAAAAGGTAAAATAAACACCAAATTCACTGTCAAGTTGTCTAGAAGAACCCAGTTTGCAGAGTAAGTAAGCATCACCAAGAAAACGAATTCAGCAATTCAGCTCTACTAGACTTAAGAATCAGCTTTCAATCATTGGTTCAGGGCCAGATGTTTCTGCACGAGGCCTATTTGCTTGATGCACAGAATTGAAAAGGATGTCCTTGATGACCTATATAAAAAAGGGTTGAGGAACAGGCTTCTCAAAAACCAAACATAAAGATCAACCTAAAATATTAAAAATAGAAGTTCAGCATACTAGCAGAAACATATAATATGAAGAAAGAACGAAGGTGCGGAAATGCAGGTCACCTGTGACATCAGACCATGCACTTGCTCCACAGTTATTTTTGCACTATCACGAGTAATCTTAGCAAGTTGTGATTCTTCCTGGAATTCGGTGAGAAATCAGCCTTTGATATGCAATAAGGAGAGACAGGAGGAGGGGAGCGGGAAGAGAGGGAGGGAGATAACAATGAGAAAGTTATTGTCAGCAGCGTAGTAACAGTGGCTCATAAGTAACACATCCATTATGCATTAAAAACATTTCAGGTTCAAGTTCTGTCCAATTGGGCTGGCTTAGCATCCATCATCATGGGAGGACAAGATATGTTCAAATCCTAAGCACATTGCCGAAGACATGCACACAACTAAGTAACATATTTATACTGTTGTATCATGGAAGAGTGATGATACATACATCAAACACATTAACACCACTTTCTTAAACACTGTAGACCACTGGGTAACAAAATGGACACCGCATAAACTTTTTTGAATGGCTATGATCATACACACTGGTTCACACTAATGAGTGAAATTACTCATTGGGAAAATATAGAAGTACTTTGTTTAGTTAAATAATATGGTGTAGGTAAACTAATCATACCCAACATTTTGTAGCCACAGGTTTGTGTTCTTAGCTTCCTTGTGGTATTTGCACATGGGATTTTATCTTTTAAGGGCATTTCCTTGTCTCATGCAAATAAACTAGTTTGCTTTCTTGAACTCATACATTCACTATTCTTTCCTTTGTTGCTCCAGTAGGATTTATGATCCTCCTGTTTTGCATCCAACATCCACGTTCTGATCTTTTGTTGTCACAGATTAATTGAGAAAAAAAGACAGTTGCCAAAAAAAAAAAAAGAAAAAACACCACCACTAAATTGTCCAATGTTCGTGTCATTAGAGAAAGCATTCATCTAATAGATAGCTAAATCAACTCCATGTAAAACCCCACACTTCAAAACAAGAAAGGCCAGATGAGTTCCACTATTTCTAACTCACAAAGAAATTATATTTTTCTCTTTTGAAGAAACACAATGAAATATAATGTGACATGACTACTATGAAGCTTGAATATTTAAAGGAATATATAATTATGCCAATTTATGTGCCCAGACTTCAGAACACTATCCCAAAGTTGATGATTTTCCATCAACTATGTTATTCTCTATTTGTGATAAGCAACTACTTTCTAATAAATCCTCAGGTTAAATTGGACACTCGCAGTGATGGCCAACTATCAGAGCATTTTGCTAATAAGCATACCAAGCATAAAACACCCTAAATTCTGTTGACTAATGCGTGGTGCCAATCTGACCCAAATTAAAGAAGAGAGCCAATATAAAATGCAAGCATGTATTTCTTAGCTATGAACCCATGATACGTGCATATCCCTTATTGATACCCAATTGAAAGCTTGTAAAAAACATGTTGTAATCTACAGCTCTCCCCCTAAATTATGCTTATTATCAGGCATACACCTATCAAATAAATGTCTGATTTCTAACTTTGCACATTTTAGGCATATTTTAAAGTTAATTCTTTAACAAGATGATCCTGCGCATCAATCTCCTCTGTAAGTGCCAGGATGTAACTTTAAGGTTCAAAGAAAAATTTAGTTTGAAATTTGGTGTCTAAATTCATGAGGTAGGGTTTTGGATGGACTTAATACATTATGTATTTGGCTCAAAGTCTCTATAAGACATGTCTCATCATTAACACAAGGAAAATTTACGTGAACCATTTAATGGATGCAAGTGATAATCATTATAATTGGTGTAAATTGGAACTGGAGTTATAGAATATTACGACTATTTTCCCTAGTATAGGTGCCAATACAGTCCTCCAATCACTGTGCCAGATCATAAGAATGTTGTTGTAGAATCAGAATGGAATCATTGGAGATGCCCAACATTTCCAATACTTAATTACTTATCTCACAAAGAAAAGAGAGGACTACTAAGAATGAAAAGGCAGAATGCAATATCCTCATCATGGCTTCTCATGGTTGACCTTTGAAACATGCTTTAAATTCAATGGGAACGATCTTATATCTAGATTTCCCTATGGCCTATTTTAGATGGCAAATATAGACAGAAGAATAAGCATATCAGTTTAACATTCTGCTGACTTCAAGGAAACAAGAACACTCTGATACTCCAAAACAAAACCACATATAACATTTAAGAAAAATGAAAGAAAAAATTTGCTGTAAATTTATAAAAAAAGAAACACTTATTCACTTCTTTCTTCCTTGGTGGAGGTGCTATTAGTGGCCCAAAGCGTGTATGTGTCAACTGATTCTCTGCTTGTTCTAGCTTTTCAGCTGCAATAAGAACATTTTGCAACAAAGATACTTATACTTTTATAACTATAATGATAACAGATACTTTAACAGAAATATGGAAATGTGTAGTCTACTATTAGGAAGAGATTGCCATAATAAACAAGCTACTTAACAGTACCTAGATCTGAGATCTGCCCAGCAATATAGTCTCTATCACCCAATAACGGAGAAGATGATAGAGTATTCACCCAATATTTGTTCCATAGCAGATCCAAGAGGTGTGAATCAAGAGAAGACTTAAAGTAAGTGATATCCAATGCATAATACTGCAAATACACACAAATGGGGTCAAAATATTAGAGCACATACTCATAATAGAAGTAGACAAGAAAGAAAATTCACCCGTTTACAGTGGACACCAAAATCTTCAATCTTATTCAACGGGATGGTTTGATACTCAGAAATAGGCTCATCTGGAGGCTTATATCCTTCTGGATATGTCCTGAAAGCTCCAATCTCAACTTTTCCAGCAGAAACAGTCCTTGTTGGGTCAATAACAACAGCTAGAAAAGGCTCCTGAAATTGCTGATTTAGCGTTTGTGTGGATACATCAATACCCGAAAGCCAACATCCATAACTAGGATGAGAGTGATACCATCCAACAACATTCTCCAACCGCCCTGCCTACACAAGGGCATACTCTGAGCAAGCTCTACAATTGAATACATTATCATGGAAACAAATGATGACAAAAACAACATAAAGGATGCTCAAGATTCCAATGCTGAACGCACGGATAATGGCAATGGACAAACATCATATCATGGACTACAGAATTTAATAAGAGTTCAAATTATAACAGGGGCAGAGCTTTATAAATAACTAGGGTTTAACAAAATCCAAACAAAAGTTCTCAAATAACGAGACCTTTTTTATCCAAAATAAGAATTTCAACTAGGGTTCCTCTAAATATAAAAAACTATCAAATGATCCAAACTAGCCTTTAATTGCTTTCCAGTGAATAAACAGAAGATATTGAATAAAAAGTTGCAAAAAACCTCTGAAAGGCGAAAACAGAAACCTGCTTGTTAGTCTGAGAATAATCAACCATATATTCATAGGCATCGGCTTGGGCATTAATCCGAGTCTCGGTGCCTTCAACCGGCAAAGCAAAAGCGTCCATGACGATAATGGCATCGCCGTCGGTCTTGCCCTGCATGAGACCCATGACCTCGATGGTGCCACCGGAGCGAGCGTGGACAACCATTTTCAGCAGCGCGAGAGCGGAGATCTTCACCCGCTTGAAGTAGTGTGGGTCGTGCACCCAAGGTTTCTCCCTCTGGAAGTCGTTCTGGGCGGCCTCGTCGTAGTAGAAGATGGCGTCGGAGGCTTGGTCGGCGGCGTTGGCGGTGGAAGTGGGAGTGTCCATTGGGATTATGTTGTTCTCAAGCTCCCATGTTTGCCGTGCCATCAGAGAAGAGGAGGAGTAAGGTTCCATTTCTTCTGTGGGAGACAAAATTTGGAGGAAACAAACTCTTCGATCTTCTTCTTTGGTTACCGGAGCGGAGTCTACAGCAAACCGCGGAAGTCCGAGAAAATTTACAAAACAAAATAAGAACCATAAAATATAAAATCGTTTTCCGATAATCAGACTGCTTTTTTCAATGTAAAAATAGTGACACTACACCACTCAAGGCGTGGCGCAAATTTGTCTCTCTTATCACTATTGAAAGAGAAGTATTTAGAATTATATATTGTATATGATGTAAAAAATTAGCAATTGAATCTTGTGTTTTTATTATATTATTATTTTCATAAATTTTTTATTTATATTAAAATATTTTTTTATAATTTTATATTTATCTTTTTTTTTTGTTTTGATCTTACAAATGCAAAAAATTCATGTTAAAAAACTGTATTAAGAATTATATATCGACAATAAAACTAACGGATTTATTTTTTAAAACATTTAAACAATTATTTTATTGACATGTTTTTTTGGCAATAGTAATTCTTAAAACAATAGAAAATTGAGTAAACTATCCCAACCAATGTTATATATATTAACAAGTTAAAGGAGTGGGGCCTAGGGGCGTGAGAGGGAGTCTCGCCGTTTTAACTTTAAAAACTCTTCTAATTTAGCCCTTCCTAATGTTATAAAATATTCTTATTTTTTCAATTTAAAAAATTTTATGACATAAAATATTTTAAGCATAAAATATTTTAAAGTTTTCTCTCTAAATTTTATAAAATATTATATAACTTATAATAATTTTAAAAATTTTTAAATAACTCTTTAGACATTTTATTTAAAATAAATTTTAAATATTTTTTACTGTATACATCCATAACAAGTAATATATATATATATATATATATATATTAGCACACATTTTTAGAAGAATTTTTTGTTGAAAATTTCTAATATGATATGTATTTTGTCCCGCTCCTGGACTGTTATGTGGTCTATGTATATATAACTAGCTTTCGAATTATTTAAATATACTGTATGCTTTCAGTCAATTAAATGAAAAATGTAATTAGTTCAAAATAGAGCATAAATAGTACAAAAGGGGATTAGAAGTTAGAACCAAGAATATCCTTTAAAACAAAGTAAATGTATAACCTTAATGGTTGGTCTAATGATTATGAGATGGGCTGGCCTTTGACTGAAATAGTATTTAAGTCCTCTCTCGACTATAATTTTTCGACCTTTTTTTTATATATATAAAGTAGCCTAATTATCTCTTATTTTAGTCATAGAAAATTTATTTTTCATAAAATATGTAGATATATTACAATCAACTCCTTTGCAATGAGGGTCAACTGTAAAAACATGGGAATCATTTCACCATTTTCAAGAAATAAGGAGTTTAGGAAAAAGAGATCATCTCATTTTATAAAACTGTTAATAAAACTATACTGATGCGCTAAAATGATGTATATACTAATGCTTAGAAGTATGCATATTATAAGCAATATAATGAAAAAAGCTCATAACCAAAGAATTTAAGATACTTTTATATTTTTCATTCTGCTGTTCCATCCCCTTCCCCTTTTCTTTTCGTCAAACTTGATCACAAGAGGAATTTAGTCAAATTACAATGATCCCTCATGAAGGGCCTATACATGAATGTTTTGTACAGTTCTACAACCTTTTAAATAGCGTGAACTTTATCATAAAGCAGAGTCAATAGAATTATGATCCCATGCATGGTGAAGTTCACTAAATAAGCAAAAGAGTTCGCAACAATTTAGGTAGGTTCATGTCGAACCAGCTGATCTCAATGCCACAGGTTCCATGAAAGCTTACTGATAAGCCCACTGTGGCCCAGACTTATTTAGTATAAAATTAATTAAAAGCAGCAAAAAAAACACGAAACTTGACGACCAATCAGATAATTTACCAGACACAGAAGGAAACGGCGGGGGGAAAGAAGAATGGCTTATTCCAATAACCATACCATTTGCAATGAAATTCCATTTAAGCCGTTTACTTACAGGGACGGGAGAAAAAAAACGCATTTAAACATTTATACAGCAACTACATCCAATTTCCAGAAGCCTTAATCTCGTGGAGTGATAGCCCGATACAGGAATAGAAAGGTGAGTGGGAAAAGAGAAATCCTGCCTAAGTTTGTGAAGAATCATCAAAATTATTATATCACAATGAATGGCCTGCAGGATCCCTACCTTCTAACCTAACAATAATAACTTACAATACAAACATAACATACAAAAGACAACCCACATCATTTGATACCCCTGCCCCTGCCTCTCCTGTTGTATCTGGTAATTCTTTTAGCCTTCTGCTTTCCGGCAATAGTTTTTGTTGTGGCAACCATGTCTGATTCAGAACCTGGCTGCGAAAGGTCCTGCTGATCCTCGTACTGTACACTGGAACTGTTTTGTGAGCCCGTGGCAACACCATCATCTCCATTGATGGCAACTGCATCGTCTAAATTCAAACCAGGTACCTCAACATAAGTTTCATTCAACAGCTCACAATTCTCTTGCCCAAGCACACCCTTTGCTATCCTCTCATGACCTGATTCCATAGTGCTGTGTTCGTTAACCAATGTTATAGTGTTCTGCTGAATAACATGCCCTGCATAAAAACTAGAAAACAAGATGAAAAATTAATTTACTTCTTAGATAACTATCATAGGGACAGGCGGGCCAATATTAATTCCCCAAGACAAACGGAAAAGCAGTCAGTAAATTCTTGTTCGATAGGATTGTAAGGGATTGCTCGAGCCTGGCTGACTACTTTTGAATCCTACTATGATCTTTAGCATTTCAAGTGAGTTAACAATTATTTATGCCATATTTTGGTAATTAAAAAATTAGGGCTACAAAATGAGAGTTCAGGGTTTGTTTGTAATGAACCATAAGTAATGTACACTGTGATGGCAATCACTGGCTTAATTTCAACTATAAAAAATAAAAAAAATAAAAATTCTACACTCCATTAGTGGGCTTAAAAATAAATTACATTACATAGAGTTTACATTGGGATCTTTTGACCCACAAAAATTAGAGAGAGAGAAAAGAAAAACTGGTAAATCATATATCTACCTGGATCCTGAAGAGGGGAAACCATTCGCCAATGCATCTGCAGCTCTGTCCTTTTCTTTAAATGCTAAGCTATTTCCATCAAGTAATCTTGAATCTAGAGCTGCATAAGTAGAATCATAATCTAAGATGAAAACTAACATTTAAGAATCCTGAGGAAGTAAATTTAAAGGTGAAATACAGAAGAAATTATGCATTATTAATTTATTATATAACTAAAAGGGACAATGATGCAGAACTGAGCTTAAAATGGAAGGTCACACAGATAAGCTTAATCAATGTAAACAGGTTAACGAGAAAATGCAGAAAGCATCTAACCAAGAAAAATTCAAAATTTAATCCCACCAAACTCGAGTTAAAATGTGAAAAATAAACAACAGCTAAGATATAACAATTAAAAACGTTAAAATACAATAAAACAAAGATACAATTGCATGCGTTGTCTAACTGAAGATTAACAATATAAAGAACTAGTATAAAACTTGAAAAGAAAATTTTACAAATCCTTAAAGGCAAACTGCTCATGGCATCACCATTGTGCGTTTTCTGATTGTAAAGCAGCCAAAGGGACTAGAACTGCTACCTTCTATAGTTTCTTCCACAGAATTTAGCTGGTAGTTAGCCCCATTCGTGCCATCAATGCAATTGACTTTAACCAGCTCACCATCACTATTGCAACAAGAGAAGTTTCAAAATCAGGAGACAAATAATAGAAAAGAATGACTCCGTAAACAGAAAAGAAGCGACTCAAGCGAGATGAGAGACCATCCAGATATCCAAAAATAAGCCTGAATATACTTATTCATAAGGCTCTTACTAATAAAAAAAACTGGCATAGGATTACAGACTTAAGCCTAAATTATAAATTTAGTTTAAGCAAATTATGCACATTCTGGAGTCTAGACTTCCAACAATTTTCCCTTGGTCATTCCCAAAAAGTGCCTTGAATTCAAAGCCAGAAGCTTCGGGCACCTCCCATCAGCAAAGCACTTGATTTTAAACACAGCAGCACAATAATTAACTGTTTGCCACGTTGAGAAGTTTAACAGTCCTCTAAGCAGCCAGAAAAAAGAAATAAACATTAAAAGGTGATCAACAGTTACACTAGAGTATTCAGTATGTGGGACTTACATGCCATACCTATTCACTTCACTGGAGTGGGATGGGGGAAGAAGGTAACTTCAGAAAGTAAATGAACACATAACCCTATGATTACCTAACAATTACATATGCAGAAAATAAAGTAATTTAAACAGGAAAGAAGTGTTCTAACCTGCGTGCCATGGCCAATAGATCATCGGATGACCTGACTTTTTGTCCCAAAGTTGTTATCTCTCTGCAATCATCTTGGAAACCTGTATTAAATATTTTCATAGCCCAAATAAAACAACTAGGGGAAACAATTTATGTTATGTGCAGCAACAAAAAGCACAGTGGCCTGTAAAATATCCTAGTTCCCAGTGCTTAGATTAAGATAAATAATGCCTATGGTAGATTGCACAATTAAAATTCTTGAGTGCAAAATAAGTATTGCTTATAAAAACTGCGTTGCCTTTGATATATACATGATTCACTAATTAAATATATTGTCATACTTGAAAACAACAAGATATGGCCCAAAAATTATAACTCAACCGGCTGTGCTCCTCCCCAAGGAAAAGGTGGGGTAGATTGAATGGGAAATTAATTAAATATAATAGTAGTAGAAGTACCTTCAGTTTGCTGAACTGATTCAAAGTCCTATAAAAAAGAGGAAAAGGGGGAAGAGGGCGTGTTAGACAGAAAATAGCTCGATCCAAAAATAGGATTAAAGCCCAAAGGTAGGCTTGCTATATAACTCCACATGAGATGAGCACCTGATTTTGTTCAGAATTGATGTTAGCTTGATCAGACAACACAGCTTCAGGTTGGAACCCATCTTGTTTCCCCGCCAAATCTGCAAGGCAGAAAATGAGGTTAAAAATGTTAGAATTTCAACTACTTATTTACATTCCAAAAAAATAAATAGAATTTGAATAAACTATCTATTCTGTGACGGGTTATCAGAACCCACGAGTTGCCCACAGCAGTAGAATAATCATACCTGGAGAGGCCTGAGTACTTAATCCTGTGGCCAAGTTCAAAGATGCATCCATTGAGTTAGTAACATTATGCACCCTCTCTCCTAAACTAGTTCCAATATATTCAATAGCTGAAGAATTAGCATTATTTTGACACTCCACAACAATTGCTGACCAATCAATTTTAGAAGAGGGAAGAGTCCTGAGCATCTGCTCTGTCACCCTGGACCGAACTCTTCGTATTTCATCCTGAATACTCCATGACCCAGTAGCTGGAGAATCCCTTTTTAGCTGCATTCCAGTATCAACACAGAAACCAAGATATAATCTATCAGCAGAAAGGTTGGATAGTTCAACCTGAAAAGAGATGCATCTAAATAAAACTCAGACAGAAGAAATGCAGATAACTTCTTTGACAAACAAGCTTCCATATCACAATAAATTCTATTTGTTGACTATTATTCAAAAAAAGGTAAAGAATACAGAGGACAGGAGATAAGATATTCTCCTCATACAAAAAAATAGAGAAAAATTCTCCAGTCTCTTCACATATTTGCCAAGGAGAACCCTTCAAAGAATCCATTTGCTAAATGCCAGAGAGAGAATAGAACAAAATTTTTAATGCAATGGATCCCTAAAGAAGGAAAACTTACTCCTAACTTCAGAAAACTATTTCCAAACATTTTTTGGGTAAAACTCACAGCTTTTCCAGAACAAATCTTCTCAGGTTGTCTGCCAAAGTAAAATGAGCGTAGAAAATTCCTAAAGGATACATTTCAAAAATTTTTATCTATAAACAAATTTAAAAGCTCATCTAGTACCTTGCTTACAAAAATATTTCCTCTTCTTCCAAATACTGAAAATGCTTTAAAACCGAAATTCAACAGGCACCATAGTCATCCTCTCAACTCAACTTACAATCATGAAATGCCTCCCAATAGCCAAGCAGTGCCAAATTTCCAACTCATGCACACAATCCAAAAATAGATACATACTGCAACCACCTAGATACTTGACAACCAGACATCTAATGCTCTATATATGCAAACAGAAAAAATTGCAATCTCTCATAAATGAAACCCTTCTCAGCATTCTTCATAATCTTAGCAAAGTAACAATCCTTCAAACTTCACAGGACAGAATCCATTTAGAACATGCCAGCTTTTGGCAATAAGTCAAGCATATCAGGAACTTGCTTGACTTCATCCACTTTAAGGCAGGGCATTGGCCATCTTATCTCATTCACAAGTTGCTTGCCAATCCAACTTCCAGATTTATTAATATAATTTTGAAGATTATTTAAGCACCAACTCAACCCTCTGATATCCCCTTCCCGTCCTTTATACTCACTGAGTAGTGGAATTATATCTAACAAAAGCACCCTCATCCAATGTTTCTCTTCTCCTCTTCCTAGCCTACAGAATGCCTCTCTCTCCCTAGTGGAATTACATCTAACATAAGTGCCCTCATCCAATCTTTCTCTTCTCCTCTTCCTAGCCTACAGAGTCCCCTCCCTCTCTCCCATTCTCCCTCCATCCATCCAATCTGAGGAGAATTTGAATGCAGAATAACTCCCTTGAAACATAGAGCTCTTCATTCTTTATTTTGTTATTTCTTTATGCTCCACCCTAAATACCTGTTAACTCTACCAGCTAATGTTACCTTTTATACATGATTGTTTTCTTCACGTTATCAAACATAGTAACCAAATCACACTCAGCTACCTTGAAAATGAAAATAAACCTGTCTTGGTGTTTCTTCTAGACACACTTTGTATTCTAATTCAATGGTTATGACCTTAAGCTTCTGATTTTAACTTATCTCTTTCCAGAAAGAATCTAATCAAAAAGTAGGTACCCATTCTCTAATGCCCTAACAAACAACTAGTCAATGACTTACACAAAACTGGTCCTTCTGGTCATAACAATAGAAACAGCTAAATAATATATACATGATTTCCAAAACAAAAAATAGTACTTCACTTAGCACCTTGGAAGATGAAGTTGAATTCCCACTGATTGGATATGGTGTTTCTTCTTTAAAGAGCTGAGTTCCAACTGGAGTTGCAGGCTTAACATCATCTAAAGAGGTAGATGCCCATGGAGGACGTGCACGCATATATGACTTGGCCACATCCACTGGTGATCCTTCATCTTCAAACGCCTGCATATGGCATACCATCCAAATATATTGGTAAAACCAAAAAACTAATAGAATCATATTTCCAAGATTAAATACAAAGAAAGATGGGGAAAAGAAAGTATGTAGAAGCATCATCATATGTTCTGCCACTGAGAGACAAAGAAACAGTCACTAACTTGTGGCAATTTGACCAAATTCAAACTATGACTTTCATAGCCTAAGTCTGACTTTGAATCTAATCCTGAGTTCTTCTCCTTTAACCATTTCCTTGCCTCCATAACAGCAGCACTGCAGAGATCAGGTGTTTCTGTATCTGAGATATAATATTAAAACCCTTGGTCAGAAGCAGGGCAATACACACTTAAAATTTGAGTAGTGTGTTCAGACAATACCAATACCAAGTGTTCTGTTGGGTATTTCGCTTGGCCTTTTATCTCTTTCATCTTCATTGGTAGGATAATCTACCACTCTTGATCTTATTATTTTTATTAACCTATTGCATTCCTCCCTGATCAAATATTAAACTGTTTTAGAATCTTAATCTGAATAATGAAACAAAACATTTTATAAAAACATCTGTAAGATTCTACACAACGCAAGCTAGATAGCAACCGCTATGCTCATGCACTAAATACTATTCAAGATAAAGGGCAGGTATCCAGCAAATGTAGTCCCGTTGGTTAATGCATGCTGCAAACCGCACTAAGCAAATGTTACCATCACATGCTGATGATACCACTACAACAAGGAACACAAGCTGATACAAGCAGGTAGACTTACAAACAGAACTACAAATAGAATGATTTATAAGAAAAGTTTTTAATCACAGATTTGCAGTCAATATCAAGTTCAAATATATGATACATGACTAACTTTCTGGTCCTAAGTTGCTCAATCTAGTCAAAACCTGAAGAAAATATGGAATGTGTTTCTTTGGCCTAGTACCCTAACACTGAAGAGATGAATGGTACTCTATAGGCAGCATATAACTTGACATTTTCTTATTAAGCAAAGTACCATCCCAATCAAGTTAAATCAATTTTGTACCAAAAGAATTTTGTTCTGAGAAAAATAAGAGGTACCATAAAAAATAGGAGGTATGCTTTTTAAACTACAGGTTAGTATTAACAAAAATTACATTATTTCTGAAAAAGGAAGGTCAAAACAAGAAGAAAAGTGTTATAAGTCTCTGAATACAGAAAGATAAAGAAACTATGAAAGAAAAAGCATAGAGCCACTATAATTCTTTAGTACCTTGAGAATGTCTCCTGCATTAATAGCTGCTCAATGACATGCTTGTTTTTGCTAGTCCTTACTAATAGTTGGAGCTCCTTCCCAGAGTTGTTGCTCAATTCCAATGTCCCATTCTTTCATTAAAAGTAACAAATGGATGATAAGTATCTTAAATTTAAACACAATATTATTAAACAAAACTACTTCTAACTAATTGAAGGGTTGTGTACAGTACAGTCATATGCTAGTACATTTCTAAACTGATAAATTCATGCTTTAAATATGTCAACTTTTTCTCTGGGGTAGAGGTGAAGGTGGGGGATCTGCTAAAATTACTGAAGGTCTGTAAGTAAGTGGAACAAAATATCTGTAAAGGTAATATAATGAAGGGTGTCATGTTTCTGCATGCAAATGATTGCATATGACTACATGAATGTTTGTCTACTTGCATGTTCATGCTTGGGAAATAAACAAAAGCGATTCAACTTCCAAAAATGAAGATAATTGGTTCCCAAGAAATTACAAAAACAAACAAGCAAAACAAAACAAATTAAATCAGGCTTAAACAAGCCCTACTCTCTAGCATGTTAAAGAGACCGTAGAGAGAGTCAATCACCTTCTTCAACACATAATCACCTTGATTGGGAGTATCCATTTCTTTATTGAAAGTACTGATTTCCTCCTCTGCAATCATAGATAGTGGAAGCGAATTTTATAAGGGGGAGAGGATGGCTAGGAACCAAAAGCTATGTAATTTTTTTTTTTTTAAATAGGCATCAAATAAATAAAACTAAACATCATATATAATGCATAAAAAAATTTCTTCTCCAATTCTAATTGCCACTTCCAAAAATTGTCACAAGTATATAAGATATTAAGTCAGTAAAGCAACAACAACTAAACGTTTATACTCAACTTCTTTATACTCCATGAAGTAAAACTATAGTTGCTGAATTGATAATTTTATGAAAAGAAATATAGCATCAAGTCCAAACCCTAGTATTCCATGTAGTGCAGCTCTCTAACTTAATAAAGTAACATGGCAACAGGAATAAACACATACCAGCACTTGAATCGCTACCAGAATATGAGGAGGAACAAGACGGCGACGAAGTCTGCGAAGAATCAAGTTGGAAAACAGAAGAGATAAGTTTTCCAGCACCAGCTGCAACGACACGAGTGGGGGAGAAAACGAAACGCGAGAGCCAACTAGGGCTCTGAGAGGCTGAATTGGAGGGTATGGGACGGTCATACGGAGTCTTGGCACTCGCGGTTCGCCGGGCTCGGACAATTTTGCCGCCCGATCGAGGCTCTGGAGCATTTCGAGATCTGGAGACGGAAGCCATGGCGAAGTTATGGAAACAGTGACAAGTACTCAGAAACAGACATACACAGGAATTGATGGAGGGAGGTTGCCGAGGTCGGAGTCGAGAGCTACTTCTTGTTCGTCAAAACTCAACCTCTGTACAACCAGAAAGGGAGGGGAAGACGGACTCCGGGGACAGAGCAAGATTAGTTGTAGCGGTTATCTTCGGTTTATTGCATTCCTTTTTCGCTTTTTTCTTTTTTCGGCATGTTTTGTAACATGACGAAGAGCGTGTGGCCAGTCAGGCGCCGACGTGTGTTATTGGAAAATCTAAATTCAGAAATTTGTACTTAATATAATATTAAAATTAAATATAGTAAACATATCATTTGAAAATAAATACCGAATTTTAATTCTAAGTTAAATTTCAACAAGACTCTAAAAGTTTCCTTTTTTTTTAAATATCAGCCTTATTTCGTTAATAAATTAATAGGCAAGTATTAAATAGGAAAAAAAAAATGCCCACTTTCTTTGGGGGAAAATGGGCTCAAACCGGGTCAAAGAAGGTACGAACCGTATCCAACTGACATGAGCAATGACACAAGCCATTGCGCAAGCTACTGGTGGATATTCTTCCCCGTTACGCCGATTAGGAGCCGTCGTGTGTTTTGTCCCAACCAGCAGCCTCCGTCAACATTCAATACAAGCTCTCTCTTGCTTTCCCTCTGGCCATTGGTTGCCTATTATATCCTTCTGCAAACAATACAATTGCTGTACAAAGAAAATCATAGAAGGGTTTTATGATGCCGGGATTAACATGCAACGCCTGCAACAAAGAATTCAATGACGATGCAGAGCAAAAGCTCCACTACAAGTCGGAGTCGCACCGCTACAATCTCAAGCGCAAGGCTCAATTTTTCAAAACTTTTTTTAAAAAATTGCAAATTTGAAAATTTACTCAGTTATTTATTGAAGCCTCAAATGGGTTTCTCTTTTTAGTGCAAATTTTTGGTCTGAAGAAGTTATTTAACCCTGATTGCCTTTTTCTTTATTCAATAGAGCCAGAGGCAATGTGAAGAAGAGTGTGCATTAGATAAGACTATTTTGAATAACAATTCTGTAATTTTAGTTTTTACGTAGGCGTCGTGTCTGGTGGTACCAGTTTGTTATTGTTACGCACGCATATACCTTTTTTTTTGTTTTTTGTTTATGATACAGTATTGATTAAGCTGAAATATGGCCGCAAATTTTCTTGTTTTCTCATTTTCAAACAACCTTCATTGTTATTTTATATTTTGAATTTTTATGGGAAGGTTTGTGTTATGTGCTATTGAATGTATCAGTGACAACAGATCAAAATATTTCTGAACATCTTTTAGAGATTAGCTATTGTTGGGATTTGTCATTTGTTGTCAGCTGGAGGCTGGGAAGGGTGTACACTCATGAATATGATTAGTGTTGGTGGCATTGAGGCATTCTCATATTATTTATTTATTTGTTTGTTTTTACCCCTTATGAGCTTCATTTGTTTCCTGGAAATTAAGGCCGGGAGATTACATAATGTTTGGGATATGTCATTTGTCACCAGCTGGAGGCTGGGTTAGGTGTAAACTCATGAATATGATTAGTGTTGGTGGCATTCACCGAGTACTTTTTTTCCCCTTATGAGCTTCACTTGTTTTCTGGAAAATAATGTATTCATTTCCCTTTGACTTGATACAAAATAAATATTTTAAAAAAATGGTGGCGGGTGTTCTCGGGGTAAGAAGCGTTATTTTTGGCTAGACAATCTGCACTTGCTCAGGAGAAAGATAAATCAATTGAAACCCCCATGCTCTACAGTTGTGGCCTATGTGGGAAAGGGTATAAAAGTTCTGAGGCTTATGCTGAACATCTTAAATCCCGGGGTAATTTGATGCGGGCTTCTCAGGGACCCAGTTATTCAAATGACAAGGCGATAATAAAGCCACTTCCACAACGTGTTCTGAATAGGCCTCCTCCTAAAAGAGAGGTAGACAATGCTGAAAGTGAAGAGAGTGAAGATGAAAGGGAAGAGGTTGATCCTGAAGATTATTTGGTTAATGATGCCTCAAAGTCCTTGACTGATTTGAATGTAAATGAGAGTCTGATAATGTTGATATGGAGGAAGATAATGACGATTACGAGGAGTTGGTTCCTTCATGTTGCTTTATGTGTGATCGAGAGCATGATACCATAGAAAGCTGCATGGTTCACATGCACAAGCAGCATGGATTCTTTATTCCAGATGTTGAGCATTTGAAGGATCCAAAGGGCTTTCTCACTTATCTTGGCCTTAAGGTACTGAATTATGTCCATGCGATGTCTGTGTCTTTTTCTTTTTATTATTTCTTTATCATTACTGGGTAGAGCTTGATTTTACGAACCTTGTTCTCCTTATATCATTTTCTAGGTCAAGAGGGACTATATGTGTCTGTACTGCAATGATAGATGTCATCCTTTTAGCAGCTTGGAAGCAATTAGGAAACACATGGCAGCAAAAAGTCACTGTAAAGTGCATTATGGTGATGGTGATGATGATGAGGAAGTAGAGTTGGAAGAATTTTATTATTACAGTAGCAGGTTAGTTTTCTCTTACATCTTTCTTTAGTGTTGTTCTGATCAAGTTGATGTTCTTTTTGAACTATTTTTCTTCATGTACAAGTAGTTTAACCTGATGAATGCTATCTCAAATGCTATTTATTTTCATTCACAGTTACGTGGATGAGCAAGGCAAGCAACTGGTTGTATCAGGTGACGCAGCCAACAATGTAGAACTTGGTAGCGGTGGGTCTGAGCTTATAATCACTAAGAAACCTAATGAAGGAATATTAACCAAAACACTTGGCTTCCGCGAATATCTGCGTTATTATTGTCAGAAACCTCAGCCATCACCTTCAAATAATATGGCGATTACTGCTGCGTTGGCTTCAAGGTTTGCTTCTTGAACTTGTGTGCTATTTTGTTTGCTGTACTGAGGGAGTTGCCACAGAGCAAATGATGAAGTCCTATGGTGATGGGGGTCTTGTATTTTTTTTTTTTTTTGCAGGTACAAGAGTATGGGTTTGGCCACCGTTCAATCAAGAGAGCATATAGTGAGGATGAAAGTACTGAAGGGAATGAATAAGCCAGGTGTGGACACCATGCGTACTAAAATAGGGATGAAGAATAATGTTATCCGGAATCTGCCAAAGAATGTCCCATACTAGTCCTTTGCCTTCCTTTTCCTTTTCTCTCCCTCTGTTTGAAATTCAAGCGGTGTCTAATATATGTCGAGCTATAAGCTTTTTTTTTTAATTGATAACAGTTTTCTTCACACTTAGCATCTATGAAGCTTTTTGGGGTCACCCAAGTGTATTACTTGTTTGACCTTAATGGCTGATATTGTCCTGCTGAAAGATCTTTGATGGCTTGCTTATAGTAATGTTAGAAGAAGTATTACTCTCACAACTTATTGTGATATTATGAAGTTGTGAGAGCAATAATAATTTATTAATTGTTATTTTTTGTAATTTTATAATTAATTTATAAAATTTAGTAAATTTAATAATTTAAATTATTATAAAAATAAAATTATAAGAATAAGATATCCATTAAATTATTGGTAATTTGCCAATTTTTTCATCCGATTATAAGAATAAAATACATACTTTTTTAGATTTAAATTTATGAAAAATTTGTATCCATTTTTTTAAATTGAACCGTCCAGCGTGGTTAAAAATACTGACCTACTCGTTGCAGAGGCTTAGGTAACAAGCATTTGTTTCTATACGGATTCAAGTCAGGAGTAAATAGTGTAAGAGATAATTTTGAGATGGTTGAAAAATTAATGAAAAAATAATAAAATTTATAATTAAAAAGCAATCTTTGATCTTTAGAATTTAACTAAAATCACTGAAATAAAAAATTCCTAACCCCAATCCAAGGATGCCAGATTACTTGGAAGAAAGTAGCAGGGATTATAACTGGAAAGCTTTAGCAAGGTAACAGATTTAAAGTAAAATTCGCAAACATCCCAGATATCAAAAAATTGGAATAGAAGGAATTTGCTAACTATAGACAATTAACCAAATCCACAATAATTAATGATTAACTATTTCTTGACCAAATTAACCACTTGTATTTAAATAGTTCACTCGAGTCAACATTAGGTGTTAACTTTCCAACTTGGTAATTGTCACCAAATTTATTCATCAATCCAGTGTGTATATAAAGAACATCGCCAGTTCCAAGCCACTTGCATTCACAACTCCATTCAATTTTAGAAGTGGCTACATTTCAGTTGTACAAGACAAAATATATGTGGAACCACTAGAACTCAAATAAAAACACCTATATAGTTGTAAATGCAAGAATTCTGTAAGTTGCAATTGTTATAGAGTCACATGGGCAAAGATATTGGGAGAAATACAAAAGATATCACTATTATATAATGACACCCTACCTTAGATTCATTCTAACACATCATAATCAGTTAGAAATATGCACAGGGCAAAAAAAGATCAAAATGTTAATACTACCTTGGTTAAATAACACGATGCTAGCAGAACCACTATGATCGCATAACAGGCTTTCAATGGCTAATATACTTCTTTTTTTTTTCTTTCCATTTAGATTGGGTAAACAAATGGAGAAAGCTAAAAATAATAGAGGCTTGATATAGAAGACATAGAATTGTCAAGTTGCCCAATCAGCACATCTCATTGCAATTGCAATAGATGATCCAAATGTAACTTTTACACGTTACAACACAACTGCATTGAGATAGCACTGCTTTTCAAGTCCAGTGGATGTCTGCCATTCAGTTCACGTTCACCTTGATTCTTTTCAGGAACTGACAGCAAACTTGAAACTACAAGTCAGTACCCTCCACAGGTAAATAAACAGAAATGCATCAAATACCAATTCTTATGTTAGAAAGAAATTTATTTGAGATGACAGAAGTGCCTTTGAGGAAGGAGGGGGATCGCATTCTGAGGTGTAAATATGCATTAACAGCCAATTTATGGTCATCAGGACCTTAGTACGATAACAAGGACAATGCAGGCTTTTTATAAGTTGCACATACCTAGTAGTCATAGAAGCGGGAACGGCGTCTCTGGGATCTGTGAATAGGACAGCAAGTGTACATGATCTCAGAGCAACATGAATATGGAAATACTGTAATGTGACTTTAGAAAACCAAAATATGATTCTAATTCAAAGATCAAATTCAGTACTCAAAACACCCCTGGTAACTCGTCCAGGAACACTCACTCTCGTTTTATATTGCATATAGGTAAAAATATGTTCTTCTGCAGTAATGCAAGTGACGTATCAAACTCTTAGAATGGTAACTTAACTTCTTGATATCAAAAGCTATAATTTTAGGTCTCTGTACAGGGACAGAAACATGATGCTGGACCATGGTCACAAACAATGGAAAAGAAACTATTACTTGTTTTGGGATGTGTAAGGGGAGAGTTAAATTTAATTTTGGCCCTACACATCTTTATTACAAAGATATCAATAAAAAAACACAACTGCATACTGAGACTTATTGTGAAGCTGTCTGACATAGACTAACCAGAAAGTTAAGGCACAAGATGTAAAGGACATTAATATTAGAACAAAGGAATACCAAACTGAGAAGAGAGGGAAAGGTGCTACTCACCTGCGATAACCACTGCTACCTCTTGAGGGGCCACTTGTACTTATGAACTCATCATCAGTCTCATCTAGCCTATACTCCGCATACTCTACAGATATCACAGAACCTTCATCAGAATTTGAAATATCATAGCTTAAGTGGCGATTACCCCTTCTTGTATCACCCACTCTAGACCTTCTTCTATTTCTGGAACTTCTGAAGTTGTCAAAGACCTGATACAGGATACAAGAGGTCCACCAGTTGCCTTTGTCTCCTGGGAAGTCCTCAAACTCATCTCCAGTATCATCATCTCCATATTCAATTACATAATCCCCTAAGATCACCCCCCTTGGGACTTCTGAATGAATAGTGCTTAAAACATCTATGATCTCAGAGGATTGCTGAAAATTCTCCCAATCAAGCTGCCGAGCAGGATCAATTTTTGATGGACGAGCATGAGGATGTACCAATTGGGCATGGTTTTGTAGCTCCAAGTAGCTTCCCTTAAATGCACATTGCTCCTCTTCACAACATCGTTTTTTCTCATCCAGAAGAACTCGGGCTTTATCAACAACAATCCACCCAGAAACCTCGCCTCTACACAAGGGACAACTGAGCTTGCTTTGACCATCTGATTCCGCGGACTCACTATTCTCTATGGAAGTTGCAGCAGACATTGAAGAGGACGTCATGCCACAAGCACTTTTAAAGCGATCCAAACAATTTGAGAGTAATTGATTTGTGTCACATACAAAAGGACGGCATCCTTTGCCATATGATGAGCACTGGAGAAGCACACTATTATGAGGAAAATCCAAGCATATGGGACAGATTACATTTTCCCAACTGGTATCTAATTGAATATCCTCCACACTGTTTATATTAGACAGGACTGTATGACCACAAGGTTGGTAATCCATGAAAAGGACAATTTTTACCAGAAACGTGCTAGTTCATGTCATACTTCTTGTCTTCTCATATCAGAATATGCTGATGAAAAAGTAGGAAATGTATCTGGCAAACTTGTTGCATGTTTTAGACCAAACCTAATAGGAAAAGATACAAATTCTAATATAAATTTCTCCACAATGTATAGTAAAATTCTAAAGAAATTTAAATGGCTTTGAAAAAGGAACATTACCGATCCAGTATTTAAATACAACACTATGCACTTTTGTATAATGACTTTAACAAGACCTCTTTTCTAAGGGTGGGGAGGGGGACTGGGGGAGAGGGAAGAGGGTAAGCCAATGGGTAAATGACAGCTTAGTCAATCGTAAAACATGATGAGCACTATTAGTTCATAAAGGACTTCCTTATTCTTTTCAATAAATCAATGCATGAAATGCTAGAATAAAAGAAATTAACTAGAACAATGACAAGAGAGTTACTATAATACATCAGTCCACCAGACGTCCATATTATCATACTTTGCAGTAAAACTTTGCAGCAGATGAATTTCAACTAAAATAAATGGTGGATATCAGTAAGATGAATCATAATCTGCTATCCTCAGGAGGTTGTCCCTTAAATTGAATTCTTTGCAGTATATGAATTCAATGTTCAATTAGGTTGATAATGCTAGAGGATAAATTCCTACTCTCATTATTCTTTGGCGCCAGAAAAATGATCCAAATGCAATTTGTCGCCACCAGAAAAGACATAAGTATCTACAACCTGGTTGTATTCTTTACCTGAATTAACAGATACATGTTGCTTCTGATTCTTCAAAACAATCAGTTCAAAATCTGAATTCTAAAGAAAAGGTCAATAGGCTCTTATACTAATTAATTGACAAAGGAACTGACTACAAAAACAACCTAGAAGTCACTGAACAACGATATCAGGAGCTCATAAGGCAAATATCATAATCAATGAAAACACTGCGTACTTCACCTGTCTATACCTAAAGCATCATAAAACCAAGTACCAAAATCAAACAAAATAACTTTCATGTTCACACTCATAATTCGGTTGACAAAAAAACAGGTAAAAATAATCTAAAACCCCAAAAAGACAGCAAGAATTCAATAAAAATCCCTCATCTTAACAAGAAGAAACATGACCTTTGACAACCTGATTATCTCTATTGTATAGCAGTGGTTCAGTTGACCAATTTATAATAGTGGGTATTTCCTAAAAAAACTAGTAGATACAAAGGAGTCCGATTAAAAGAATAGTCATGGGGGAACAAACAGCTAAGCTGCTATAATTCATGTAACCGTTAAATTCAACAGGACCCATTAAATTAACTAAATTTATTTATTATAAAGAAGCAAGAAGCAAGAAAAGAAAAGAATGAAATAGAAACTGTGAGACATATAGATAATCATGAAATAAAAAAAAAAAATCATATGTCCAGGCTCACCTTATATACGAAAATTGATGATCAAATAGGGAGTTTTCGGATAGGGATTAGTCGAGTGAAAAGAAGGGTACAGAGCTTGGCGATCTTCTGGTGCAAATGGGGAGGCCAGTATCAGAAGTATTAGGTAGGGTCTGTTTCTTTCTTCTCCGTTTGCTGTTCTTTCCAAAGGCAAAGAATCGAATGACATTAATACCCTTGTTGAGATTGGCGTTGACCCAAAAGCCAAATTAATGGGATTTGCGTCTAACTTTCTTATGTCTTATATTTCTTTTATTTTTATTTTATACTTAAATTTAATTTATATATATATTACATTTTTAATTTTTCAATTGACTTAATTTTATTTTTAATTTTTTCTTATTTCACCTTGTCTTTCAAAAGCGAAAGTCAATGATCTCCATCCAAATCAATAACATCCAAACATGACTCTACAATTTAATTACCATAAAAAAAATAATCACCATAAATTCTGGTTTTTTTAAAATAATGTTTAAATGAGATATTTGCAAAATTCATATAATTTGTGAAAATTACAAAAGCACAAACAATGAAAAATTAAACTAAATAACTTTTAAGAACAAATGTTCCTTTTTTCTCATTCATTCTTGTCACTTCAGTTGCATACACAGATGACAAAATAAAATTATGGAAAATAGCCTAAATATTCCACTTATTTGAAATCACATTTATGCCCCCAACTACAAAAGCCAAACCCAAGGAACAGAAAACACATGCCAATTTGATTTTATTCTCTTTCCAGCATATTATGACCATTATTTCTATAATTGGCCTTATGAACAGAAACAGGAGAGACAGAGCATAGCATTCTCTATATCCTTTTGTCCTCTTCCCCTTTTGGCTAAACAACTTCCTAGATATTTATGTACATGAACTTTGCAAACGCTACCCAATGGCGATGTTGTATTGTTGTGCGCGAAATTTCGTGGAGTGGAGGACATTTGATGTGATAATTCGTGTGGAAATTGGTGGCTCTGTTCGTCAATTTACTGTTCTTATTTCAGTGAACGCCACTACTTGTTTGTGAAACAGTGTTACATTATTTATTCAAAAAAATGTGCATAAAAATTATATATAATTTATAATTTTTATAAAATTAGTAAATAATTTATATTTTATAATTTTATAATTTATGTTACTATTAATTACTTACAAATTTTATAAAAAACATTCATTAATTTATAAAAGTTATACATTATGAATAATTTTTTATTCTAAAATTGTGTACTAAATACTATTCTTTCATATTTATAATTTTTTTAATAAATTCAGAATATTTTTTAGTTAAGGTTAGAAATTAATTTTTTTAAAAATAAAAATTATTAAAATAAATTTTACTTATTTTAATAAAATATTTTTTATATATATGATTTGAATTAAATTTAAGATAATATATTTAAATAATTTAATTATTTATTAACTGTATTAAATTATGATTATATTTTACATGCAGATAGACAACATCAATTAATCAAAATATTAATATAATAAAAATTAATTCTATTTTTTAAAATTTTAAGATAATTTACTAATATAAATTTAAATTTAAAATTATACTTATTAAAAGAATTTTATCATTAAACAGCTCTCATTTGATAAAAAAAAAAATGATCCTCCAACCAAAAGTAAGGATTACCTATAGAAAAAAAGAACTAGACGCGTTTCATGACTTCCGTCGTAGAATTCCGCGTTGTATAACATGTAAAGTGCACCTGTTGCAATCGCTGGCCTCTCTAATTCTAAAGTCAAACTGATCTCTTTTGTATTTGTTTTGTTAAGCAATCTTAGTTTTGTACAGCACATAAGAATTTAGCGTATCAATTTGTCAGAGTTAAACTTGCGGTAATAACCATAAGAAAAAGTTAAACTTGGCGGTGAAATTGGGATTAAAATCACTTTAAAAATTATGTTTTAAAACGATTTTGTATCGGGGGATGTAAAATATTCCTATTTTCTACCTTTTCAGCAAAGTGCCAGTGAGAACGCTTGTACGAAGACGTGAAACGCAAGGAAACTGACTTTGCTCTGTCAGACACGCATCTTGTGAATTCCTCACCGTCAATAAGTAAATCTTCTATAATCTGAAAGCTCCTATTTAAAACATGAAAATTTGAACAACTTCAACTTAGCTCCAAAATGATAATGACTTTAATAATAATAATGAACTCTCAAATGAGATACTGATGGAAGATATTAAGAAGCATATTAATAGACATGTGATTTCTCACAGAAATAAAGGGATTTTATTAAGAATGTCACCTGTATAGACGCATATCCCAGCAATGTACAGCAATAGAGATTTACATAACTAACTAAACATGAGTGAAAATTGTACAAGAAATAAGGCTATACTAAACTCGAGGATTATGAGAAACTTAATGAAATTTCCCCCACAAAACTGCGACTTGATATATACTGAGCAAAATTATGTTTCCTATACAAATGTAGTATCTAATTCCTTTAGTCACACAAGCTCATATGATAAACCTTTGCCATAAAAAGACAACATATGAAAGGTGTATGTATACTCATCTGAGTGGAACAGTCTGTACTCGCCATGCAGGCAGTCCAAGGATTTTAGCTATCTATCAGATAAGACTGTCTCCCTCCAGGCAAGTAAAAGATCCCTGACAACTGTTGGAAAGTCTACAAAGAAAGAAAACAAAAAGTCATACTTAGTTTCACTCGTGCAGCCATGCCAGATAACAATTAAAGTAAGTTAAATCCTGAATTCAAATGAGCTTTACCTCGAGCTACTTCTAAAGCCACTGAGGGTACGTCTATCTGATCTTCGACTAGCCTATAGACATCAACAAGCTGTAAAGAACACAAGTTAGCATTCTTTCTCCAAGATTGTAGCTATCAATAGCAAGGAATAGGGTTACACCAAGAGTTCAGGACCAAAACTCTTCAATATGAGGCTTTGAGTCCTCAATCAAAGCAAGTAAGAAGCTGTCGCCATATTCCTTCATCAATAATGAAAAGGCGAACTCCATCTTTAATGGTGTCTGTGAGGTCCAGCTTTCTTTCAACTTGCCAGTCTCTTGGTCTTAGGCTGTATAAGTAAGACACAGGCAAATATTTCTTAAAATGCCTCAGAAACCAAACATGCAATGCTGTTTTGATAAATACAGACGTGTTGTTAACTTGCAATGCTGGGTTGCTGCTCATCTTGGCCACGTTTTTCTCAGCAAGAACAATAAGATTTTCAAGCCGTTTCCACTGGAAAAGACATCTTTAAATAGAACCTAACACAAGCAGCAAAGGATGTACATCAAGTATATCATATTAGAGTTTGGATTTTGTGTCTTAAAGGGAAAACAAGAATCACCAAAAGCCTTCAGAAAAAAAATTGTTTGCTGCTCGGATATCCAAGTGCAATGTACCATAAAATTCATCAAGTACAAATGACAACTTAGATTTAGTGCAAATAAATCAACTTGCTTTTACATCTGATTGCATAGCACGCCAATTAAAGCACTCATATTAACAATTTACAAGAAAGTCACAAAAGATGAGAGATTTTAGTGCTTCCAATATACCAGATTCATCTTCTGCAACTACAATACAAGTGAAGCAGTCATGCAAGTAGGATGTAGTGACACCAAAAGATGTGACGTGATGCTATGTTATACAGATGCAGCCATCTGCCTCAAAATTGAGCACATAACTACTGACTAGCAGTATCTTCAGCAACCATGACTAAGCACTACCCTCAGGCCTCAGCGAACGAATTTAGGCTTGGCAAAACAATGATAGCATATGATCAGCAGTATAGCGGTTTACATCAACACACCCTCTGCAACGTCACTCCAAACCCAAAAATTAACCACCCCAATATGGTTTCATTCTCTTGGTGCTCCAATAACTTTAACATATTACTTAGGGAGGGAGAAAGTGAAAGAGAATTTAACAGATAAAGTACTCCACCTGTAGTCATCTGCCATTTCCTGCCCAAAGTTTTCCCTCAAACAAGTCAAGCCTATCAAGCGTAAAATTAAAATCCTTTCTCCCACAGATGACACTTGACATTGATCACATTACAATCACCAAGAAAGAAGCTCTTTTACGTCAAGAAATGTAAGTTAGATACAGTTTTATTTAAAAAGAAAAGCAATACACATAATGAGTATTTTGAACATCAGCTTTAAACTAACCTGTCTGAGGCGTACACGTAGGGCTGGATTTGGGTCTGTCAGGAGTCTCTTTGCCACATATGGACAGGCAACCTATTTGACATACTGAAGTTAGTATTTTACTGGAAAAAAGGTATAATATAAAGAGGAAAGTCATACTGTTACTTTAATTAATATATTTACAACAACAAATCATCTATACAAGTATATAATGCCAGAACCAGATTTTTGGTCTCTTCACAATATAAAACACACCCTGTAAAATAGGAATTTATGGGTAGGGGTAGTTACTCAAACTCTTAACTTCTCTATTTTCTTAAGTAAAATTGGGAGAATGGATTGACACGCATTATGTGCATGCCAAGACACTAGTTTTCATAATAATGATAAAGCAAATGTTCCCCTTATTTTTGCTATTACTCATACAAATTTCATCCTCCTACCGCAGCATTATTCCAGGCTAATCTTTAATTCTCACCAAAAAGATGCATGCAGTTTTCAAATCAACTTTAAATCTGAACAACTTAGAAACATGGGAGTTTTACCTCCAGAAATTTGAAGTCAGGCTTCAAAGTAAAATAGATGCCTTCTTGAGTCAGTAAGGAGTGGGTTACAAGAGAAAACCTTTCTGGGATATGAATGGGATAATTGTAAACCAACTGGTTAAACTTTCCTGCATCACAGTACATCAAATATCAGTTAGAGTATATGCGAAATAGAGTAACCCAAGTAGAAATGAAAATAATTTTTTTAAGTTCCAGTTTATCAGCAATCTCTCTTTCTCTCTCTAATTCTGAAAAGAAGGGCATCAAACAATAGACTCAAATTAAGATGAAAACAGTCAGTACAGAATCATTTTTAAACTATCATGAATCAACTATAAAAGAGAAAAAAAGAAGCACCCTCAAGATATTTAAAGCTAATATATTGTATGCTAAGACACAAATTTATATAAGGTGCAGATTCATTTCTTTCCACACAAAATCTTGGCATGGTCAACACAATTAAACCAAACATGACTTACTAAAAAATGCATACAACATAAGAATTTTTTTTGAGCAAATTGGAATACACACTGAAACTACAAGTTTACAGAAGAAAAGTATATGGCTTTAGAATGTAAGTTAGAACAAGAGAGTCATGTAATCTGTAATTGAATCTGTAACTTGTTTGGATCCTTTGCTTTTCCACTTGGTGACTTAAATCCTCCATTTTAAGACATATAAACATTTAGCCCCTAACTCAGACCATTTACTTCAACAAGTAATGTTGCAGCAAGAACAGATGGTCACATCACACTAGTTGCTGTATTAAATTCGGGTGTAAAACTCTACCTGTGACACTTTGAAAATTAAATCTGATAGTCCTTTTCCAGCAGAATTCAGCCAGATTGCTTCTGGAGCAGGAATTATTGGAGTGACATCAGTCCCTGGTGACAACAAGCCTAGTCTGGTGAAATCATTAGCCATCTCAGGATAGTCCTCATTTACAGCATGGACAACAGCGTCAATCAAAATCTGTTTATTTTGCTCAAGAAAGAAAAGCAGATAACCAGTCAGCTGCAAAGAGCATATTCTACTGGAGCTTAAATTAAGGAGAATGGTGCATTCCAGATTATAATGGAAGAGGTCACAGAAGTAAAAACTATTTCCTAAGGCCATGGTAGATCCTTAAAAGAGTACACATTAGAAGTATATGTGCCAATTCAATTGAACATCATAAACATGCCCACACAAACTCCATCAGTCCATCTCATGAAAATAAAGTTTAAATATAACAAATGCACTCAGTTGATAAAAGTATGGTAGCATTCCCATAGTAGGCACCCATGAATATTTCACATTACACATGTCAACACTAAGGGCAGCTTCATCTAGCAGGTTTGGCCAGTGCTAAGGAGGAATCAAGACAAATATCTTCCATTGTCATCAATTTCTCCTTTGGGAGTTGATTGTGACAAGCTTTGTCACATTATAAGAATCATTCAACTAGTTAGCTTAATTTAATTGATTAACATGACAAGATAGTAAAATCTCAGCCAATGGGATCAGATATTTAAGTAGAATTTACTGCCTAATTTGCTTTTATGAGATAAAGTTGTCTATTAAACATCTTTGAGGTAGTCTGTTCCAAGAAGTGTCCCTGTCAAATATTCAACAGGATAGGTAGCCTGTATAGCATCAAATGACAGTGTATATGTTACTTTTGCAATTATAGTTACTCTCTTCTCTCATTCTCATCTTTTGCTCATTATAAAATGTGTCCATTTATACATACATACATACATATATATATATATATATATAATGTCAATCATAATGAATAAAGAATGAGCACCCTGTTAGAATTATTTGAGGGAAATTTCTTGTACACAGTTAAAAAAGAAACTTGAAAAAGTAACCTAGATTGTATTTCCAAAAACGATAGTTTATAATTAGATAAAATAAATCCACTATATAGCCCACTCTCTTATGTTAGATTTCATTCTCATAAGTTTCTGTAGCTATGTTAAACCCGCATGCTCATTGGGCCCTTGCATATTCTGAAGCTTAAAATAGTCCAATGAAAAGACACCAAGAGGACACAAATCTTTTAAAACACCTAGCAAATATATATTATTTATTGCTACACCTCATTTTTTTTTTTTTATTCTGCAGCAAGATCACATAATGTTAGTATATACGCTATTAAGATCACTACATAAGTTTTAATAATGCAATACATGTTTTAAGACTGGAAAAAATAAGTCAAAGAAAACTAGTTTGCTGGTCATTTGTGTGCCCTTTTTTTGGGGTGGGGTGGGGGGGGGGGGGGAAGGGGAGGACCAACAGTGTAGTGAACAAAATATATAGTCCACTTTGTCTTGTGAGTTGAACTCTAATTAAGTTGCTGAGGTATGTACTTCTGTGGGGATTCTCTGCATTGTTTCTCTTTTTGATTCAATAAAACTCTTATCATAAAATAATAATAATATTTAGAGAAACAAAATTCACATGTTTTTCACAGTAGCAACATATCTGTCCACATAATAATATCATTCTTTCATGTTAAAGCTATAATTTTACTGCCAATACAGTAAAATGGCATGCAGAATGAATGCATGATTCTGGTATGTACATCTGCAGGTATATGCTAGTAAACTTAACGCCAGAGTTTCTGATGAATAAACACAACTATAAGTTTTTTAAAATATGACATTATCTTAGAACAGACAAAGCCCTACATATTTTAGCATCATATATACCCTACATGGCAGGCACATGAATTACCTTACTAAGGACAGCTACATTGCCAAAGTCCATATATGCAATTCGCCCATCATGCATCGCAAAAGTATTTCCAGGGTGTGGGTCTCCATGATATAATCCAAATTCCAGCAACTGTCGCAGGGCAGCACTCACACCAACAGTTAGAAATCCATCTACATCAATACCTGCTTCTCTGATGGCCTAAATCATCACAGGTAGGAAAGTTAGTATCCTCCAACATGATAGCAAAATCATATTGATGGAAATAGGTTCAATATACAGCAACAGCAGCACGAATACAATTAAGCAAACCTGTAAATTAGTGCACCTAATTCCATCGATCCATTCCATGACTAAGACTCGTCCACCAGAAAACTGTTTGTAAACCCCAGGAATTTTGACCATTGGGTCATTTTTAAAATTCTCAAGCAAGTCTTCAATATTACAAGCTTCCTGAAATAAGAAAGATAGAGACATTGGTATATTTGTTAGAAAACAAAACACCCTCATTGTTCAAGAAATCTCATCCTTCTTTTACTTTATACTTCCTTTGGTCCAAAATAACTGCGTTTTAAAATCTTTTTTTGGTCATTTTTATTCATCACTTTCTCAAAATCAAAGCAACATTAACTATTTCTTTCCAATTTTACCCTCATCAAAACCACTGTCTATTAAATATTCAACTAAGTTTATGTCTTTCTCTTCCTTTGAGTTATTTCATAGAAGGGTAACTTAGGAAGATAATAGAGTTTTTGCAACTATTTAATGACTTTCTTAATTCTTGTGCATTAGCCCTAAACAATAGATAATTTGGACTAGAGGGAGTAATTTTTGTGGGCTGCTTTGATAAATGTTTCAAAGCACACGTCATAATTTATGCCAAACACAATGCAGTTCAGAAAGGTAACATGGTATAATCGAGCTCTTCTAGCAGCTTTTCACCAAATTCATCAACTATCAGTTCAGCATTAAACCCAAGTTTCTTTATAATGTCATTTAAGAATGAAGCAAGAGTACAGCATAGAAAAAGATCTCGATAAATTATAGGCTCTATCCCAGGCCTCTAAACCTACAAGTACATCAAAGTGTGTCTTTAGAAGTATATTTAACTTTGTTCCAAACCATTTTCACCTTTGTTTACCTTTTTCTGTAAAAGCAGAAAAGACATATACATATAAAGCACTGTACAAGCAGATAGCCATACAAATAAATAGTTTTATAAGCTAAAATCTGTATTCACCATCAATTGTAATTTGGCAAATGTGAGAGAGAGAGAAGTAGAAAGGATAAAAAGCTAAAACATTATATATCAATGAATATAAAAGGAAGAAGAAAAAGAGGCAACTCACAAAGCTATTTTTTTCATAAACAAATATAGAGGAATTAAGAACACAATGCAGGAAAGCAGCACCTAGGAAAAACATAGACAAGCACATTTTAATAAACCACCCCCACACACTAAAAGTCTATAGCATGTCAGCATCTACCTCATCTGTTAAACACATGAATGCTCTTACCAAGAGATTCAGGAAATAGCAAGAAATAAGCAACAATTATGAACTTAAAATTGATGGTTTGTACTGAGAAAAAAAAAAAGTACAATAGTTCAGCTGATAAATTTGGAAAACTATTAGCTATTTAAACTACGGAGACCGCAATACAAATTGATGCCATGCCACATCCTTTCAACATCACATAGAAAGTGCTATATTTGGAAAACTAAACAGAAATAGAACATTGGATAAGCTTCATGGAACCTTGATGGCAACATCCTCACCAGTAGCACGTAAAGTAGCCTTGTAAACTTGACCCAAACTCGCAGCTGCTATTGTCTCTGATGAAATTCTGCTGAGAACAGCTTCAAGGGGCTGACCCAACTCCTCCTCTATAATATTGAATGCAATCTAGAAAATTTTTAAGCCATGCATAAAAAATATATTATCTTAATTACATCACAGTATGGAATTGGCTCTTTACAGATAGAATTAACCAATAATGCTTGAGACTAGGTTATAGGTTTTACTTGATTTGGGAATGGAGGAACATCATCTTGAAGAATGCAAAGTTCATTCACATAATCTTCTCTAATGATATCTGGCCTGTTTGCAAGCACCTGTCCAATGAATTACAACCGATTATCAACTAGGAAACACCATACCAAGGCCTGCTAGGTCCAAGTATATGACTAAACACAGGTCCATAACACACCTGACCAGCTTTAATAAAAGAAGGCCTCAAATCACACAGGAGGTTCCTAAGCTGTCGAGCACGATATGGAACACCCTCCTCATCCCTTCCAACGAAGCAATCATACATCAGAGCAGACCAATACAAGCCCAGATTCCAAACTATCTCCATGGCCCGCAATATTAGTGACAAAATAGCCCCTCTTGATTCCAAAACCTTATTCCTCACCTAAACACCAACAAGAAATAAGGAAACAAAGAAAAAATTGCATCAAGGTAGAAACAAGACACCTAACAGATTGAACTATAACTGTTTAGTTCAGTATTCTCCTGTGTTAAGAAGCAACTCTTCCTTGTAACTAACTATGATGATGAACAACATTTACAACCCCATAATATTCATATTATACTACATGTTCTTAGTATACTGCAATCCACTATGTTAACAGTCAGTGCGAACAAAATGAAGAAAGTGTTGTCACTTAAATACAGTAACCATATTTATCCCGTACAACATGATGAATTTTATGTGTCTAAAACAAATAACTTAAACATCTTCACTATCATTTGGCCATGCCTCTTTCCTCAAAGCACCAGAATAAAGAAGTTGAGATACAAAGTTCTTCATAAATATGTTTATGCAATTGGAAGCTACGCACCGGCTGTAATGGTCGCAACACTTGAAGACAAAAATAATACCAACTTACCACTAAGACACAAATTCAGCATAAGTTTAACTGACATGTCCATGCCAATCAATCATGACTTCACAACAGTTTATTGCGGGAACTTCATATCAAATTCACCATATTCAAACTCTTATAGGCACTTTAAGCCTGGCGGCAGACAAAACTTGAATCAACGGATAAAAGAGAAAATTCAATAACAAAGAACGGTCAAAGTCATACTATCTCGGGAGAGTACTTGCGAAATGGAATGCAGACGCCACGCTCGATGTCAAGCAGCTCCAGCGCACTGCTAGACTTGCTGAATTGCAAGGCCTTTCTGCTGGTCTCATTGCTCCTCGTGACAGCATCGTTACCAAATGAACTATCTGTAGCTGCCAAACTAGAAATTTGCGTTCGCCTTCGCGACTTGCCTGTTCTTCCCCTTCTATCGAAAGAAGGAGAGGAAGAAGAAAGCAAAGTTCGTGGCGGTGGATGCTTGCGGTTGAGAAGGTCGTGAAATTTAGTACAAGATTGCTTCGTATAGCAGGGAACTGTGCATAACCAAATCATATAGATGGAATCCATGGCCGACCGGATTTGAGCTCTGAATGAAACCCTAAATTAAGGAAGAAATGACAACCATTTTTGCTGTATGAAAGAATTTTGAACTTGAAGGAAGTGGCGATGACTTGTAGGCAGTAACCACTTGTTCAAAAATTAGTTAATTTTTCATTTAAATTTGCATTTGCATAGAGAGGTGATGGCACCGGCGGAGACACGACAGCCACAAAAACTCGGCAAAGAGGTAGCACTTACGGCGTGGGAGTCTGCTTGGACACGAGCTTTTCCCGCTAATCTGATAATTTAGTTTTGATATTAGGGTGGGCTAAAAAACCGGTTCAACCGTTTTAATTTGACCTAAATAATGAAAAAGTAAACTTTGGTTCAAGTTAGGTCGGCATAAAATAAATAAAATATTTTTTTTTATTTTTGATGGATTAAATTAGCGAGAATTAGGTTTACATTTTTAAACTTCAAATTATTGCAACAACACAAACACACATACACACACACACACACATATATATATATATATATATATATATATATTAGATATGATGAGAAATACTTCTATTTTTCATTGTGACTTAAATAATTCTTATTTGTATGTTGGATTAACTTACAATTTTATCAAGTTATTTTAATTATTTTATTTAAAAATTTTTATATATTTATTATGAGATACATCAGAATAATATTTTTTTTACTCTACCAAAAAGAATATATTAATTTATATTTTATTTATAATTTCTTAAATACTTTTTGTATCATATGAAAATTATCATTATAAATTATTTAATTTATTTCTAAATATTTTAATAAGTAGCCAAATTTTTATTTTAATTAATTAGATTTTTTATCACAGAAATTGAATTGGACCTTCTCTCTCAAACTAATCTCCAATAGCAAATCTCCACTTATCCTAACCTAAGCAAATTTATCTAAATAAAATTAAACTATATAAACTCAAATATCTTAATTTAAAAAATTACTCTATTCAAAATTTATACGATTTAAAACATTTTTTCCTCGATCTAACCTGTTCTACTAATATCCACCTTTATTTGATATTACTTTCCTTTAAAAAAACTAACTTTGCACATAGACCATACTTCTGTCATCAATAAAGGACATAAATTTTAAAATTTAATTAATGTAATTTAACAAATTTAATAATAATAAATAAAAGTTATGTAAAATAAATATGTAAACAAATATTAAACATAAATGATAAATGTAAAATTAAAAAATTAAAAAAAATTAAAATTTTTAACATGTTGTTGATTAAATATTTTAATATATTTAATTTTTTCACATAAATGTTATAAAGACTTGGAATTAAACCATGAATTTCACATGAAATGTTTATGAATGAAAGAGACTCATCTGTTATGATCTAATTTACTAATGGATTAAAACAAGGCAAATTAACTACTAACCAATGATTAATTTGTGGCTCATTCTTTACACATATTCAAGGTCTCTACTAGTATTTCATTGATTTTGGTTTCAATGCACATATTTATCCTTTAGTGCAAATACTTCACATAAAAGAAGATACACAGAACTTACCAAAAATAAGAAGATACACAAATTGATCACATTACTTTGTGTGCTCCCTTTACGTGGGAAGAGTTTTTTTCCTTCATCCCTTAGTTAAAATTTTGTTAAAGTGAACAAATTGTTTTTATTCCGTGCCTTGTTTAATATAGATGTTTTCTTAAAATTCAATTTGACTATTGATAACATTATGTGTTTTCTATATTTTGTATCCATCTATCGTAATATTATTTGGATTCTTATCATATGTTCATTTCTCTGATTTATTAGTGTATATAGCTATAAGAATAGTGTATACTCGTGTATGCAATATAATTGTCAACCATCATACTTTATTTTATTTGGTATGTCTAATTATATCTTTTTTAAGTGTAATGAAATTTAATCTTTATTGAAAGTTAGAGTCAATCAGGTTTTGCTTTCTTCAACGAGGATGATTTAAAAAATTTGAACTCGAATATTTAACTTAAGTTTTTTAAACACAACTAATTATTATTACGTTAATATTGTATTAATATTTTTAATTATTATTTAATAAGAAAAGAAATACTAAACTTACATGCAAATAATTTATGCTACTTGCACATTCCTAAAATAGATTTGTATAGAGAAAAAAGAAAAAAAATAAGGATATTAAATAACATATAAAAAATATATATAGTACTTTATCGATAATATACTATTATGAGAAAGTCCTACACCTAATATCTTATTGTTTTAAATAAAAATTTTAGAAATATTTATGGAATAACAGGATCAACTATATTAACACTAAGAAGGCAAGAGTCTACAAATTTGCATTTTTTGAAAATTTAAAGGTGTGTTTGACTTGTGAAAATAATTTTTGTTTTCATTTAAATTTATTTCTATTAAAAATAATTTTTTAAAATGAAAATATGTTTGGATTGTCTTAGTCAAATTTTGTTTTTAAAAAATAAAAATAATAAAATATATTTAGTTTAAGATTTAGAATTTAGATTTTTAGGTTTAAAATTTGAGTTGAGTGTTTATGATTTAAAATTTAGGATTCAAAGTTTGGAATCGAAGATTTTAAAATTTGAAATTTATGATTTATTATTTTAAAATTTAAGGTTTGAAGTTGAAGATTTAAAGTTTAAGTTTTTAGAATTTTAAGATTTTAGGGTTTATAATTTTAAGGATATGATTTGAGATTTAAAATTAAGATTTAAGATTTTAGAATTTAGAATTTATAATTTTAGGATTTTGAATGATGAGATTTAGGATAATATAAAGTTTAAGATTTATGCAATAATTTTAAAATTGTAATTATATTTTTAATTTAAATTTTTTATTTTTAAAATTTTATAAAAAATAATAAAAATATCTTTTTATTATTTTCAAAATTTATCCTATTTTTAAAAATATTTGTATTCTTGAATAAATTATTATTATTATTATTATTTTTTACTTTTATTAAAAATAAAAATAAAAAACAGCCAACACAAATACTGTCTAAACTTTTTGTATAAAATAAAAAATAAAAAGACAAAGGGATCGGGAAGAGCCGGCAAATTGTAAACCCTAAACGGCGGTAAAAGAGAAGCATTGTTGGCGGGAAACATTATATATCCATCCGCTTACGATTTGTCCAGTTTTCACATGTAGTCCTCGGTACTCAGTTCTCCATCTCTCTCGTATCGATCTGCATTGTCTCTCTAGGGTTTCAAAAATGTTATCCGGCAGCCAGTTTGATGCCACCTCCGCTTTCTCTGGCGGCGGATTTATGAGCTCTCAAGCTACCCAGATCAACGATGCATCCCCATCGACAGTAAAAGTAAGCGATCCTTCTTTTCTGGTCCGTTTTCATCCTCTACTTTCCGTTTGGCCGCAGAGAAAATTTTGAAAAGTCCAAAGCAAGGAAAACAAGGAAAGAATGATGATTTGCATTGAAAATTTAATTTATGACCATCAACACCGGTTCTTTAAGTGGTTTATGGAGTAGCGAAATGTTGGGTTCTAGTCAAATTTCACTTTTATCTGTCGAATAACTGGTTTTCTGTTTCGTTTGCTCTTTATTGGTTAAAGAGCCGTGAAACTCAGGGTTTGGTTCCGGTAACAGTGAAGCAGATAAGCGAAGCCTCTCATTCTGGTGATGAGAAGTCGAATTTTATCATCAACGGTGTGGATGTGACCAATGTAAGGCTCAGTCTTTGTTAATCTATATGATGACAAGAAGTCACCCCATCCTTATCCCACATGCTTGAATGTTAATTTTTTTTTTTTTTTCATTCTTGAACGGGTTACCCCTTTTAAGTTTTAATTTAGATGTTTTTGGTTCAGGTAACCATGGTTGGAATGGTGTTCGAGAAAGCTGAGAGAAATACTGATGTTAGTTTCATTTTAGATGATGGAACAGGACGAATTAAATGTCGAAGATGGTACTTCATACATGCTATATTTTTTCCAAATTAAATATTACATTTTTGATTTTGCAGTTGTGCTTGCATGCATCTTTAGTCATTCATAAACTGTTTTGGAAGATTTTCTCCGGTACAAGTTGTGAAAGTAGTCTGAATTCCTCTCACTTTTTTATAACTAGGGTGAATGAGACTTTTGACACAAAAGAAATGGAGGAAATACAGTAAGTTTTTAACTATGGATGCTTTTGATTGAGATAGTTTACAAGTTGGTAGTACTTATTAGTTATTTCCTTTTCGAATTATTCAATGATAGCGATGGCAAGTATGCACGTGTTTATGGGCACCTGAAAAGCTTTCAAGGTGTAAGGCAACTTGTTGCCTTCTCTGTCAGGTATATGTGCTATAGTTATTTTATTATATTTTTATCAATTGGGCCATGCTTTTTTATTTTTTTATTTACTTTATTGTCACGGTAGATTTGTTCTGTTGCCCATCAAATGTAATTTTCTGTCTTGACTTTTGACAAGGTACATTCACATAGGTTTGACCTCACTTTTGAACAAGTGGCACACCATTATTGTATCATTGTCCCTAATCTATCTAGCTGTGACTTTGATTAATAGACTTCTAGAATCAGTTTGTGAAGCCTGGATGCCGGGGGACTATTATAGATAATCCCTGATGAGTTAGGCACTTAAACTTCAAATTTTACGCAGACTATGAAGTCAAAATATCTAATGTTGCCTGGAATTTGATGTTGAATGATTGAGTAGATTCTGGGTAAGATACAGTGGAGGGAGTCAAGTTCATGAGTATTGAGGCATTGTACCATACTAGGGAAAGAGGTTTGATGCAAAAGATATATACATTCATTGCTTCTAGGGCTATCAGGTATTGCTTATCTTTACAAGGCTCATGAATTGGTGCTCAGGTAGCCAATTTAGGTTGTTTGAACTGATATAAATGGTTGAGGCCAGGGTATGCAGTTGTTTTTTCCTGATTCTATAAACTTGACTTTTTGAGATTTTGGCTTGTTTTGAGTCCATTTAATTTTACAAGGATTTGTGTGACACGGGCCAATAGCTGAAAGCTGTTAAATCCGCACATGAGATGCAATTTGGTGTCCTTTGTCTCATACCTGGAGCCAGGTGAGGTGCTTTTGTGGAGCCACAGCTCTTTTTTGTGTTAAGGGGGCACAGGCATTATGCAAAGTTGAAGGCTTGATGAGAGAAAATTAAGAAACAATTGGGTGTAGGGGGGGGGGGAGTACAAATCAGATTATAGCATTGGGAGAGTCCTAAAGCAGGCTTCAAGAACTTGCAGCCTTGCATTGGCTAGCAGAACTCCTAAAAGCATGAGGCAGCGCAGCCTGAAGCTTATTGTGCTAAGGGGGCACAGGCATTATGCAAAGTTGAAGGCTTGATGAGAGAAAATTGAGAAACAATTGGGTGTAGGAGGGGGGGGGGGAGTACAAATCAGATTATAGCATTGGGAGAGTCCTAAAGCAGGCTTCAAGAACTTGCAGCCTTGCATTGGCTAGCAGAACTTCTAAAAGCATGAGGCGGCGCAGCCTGAAGCTTATTGTGTGGTCAATATTTTATTCTTCTCTTTTGTGCATGTGTAATCTCCTTGGCTACTAGGTCAGTCTTCTCTTCTTCCTTTTTGTGTGATTGAATACCAAGGAAGTAGTCGGTGGATGAGATAAAGATTCTATCAAGCCTTCTGTTTGGAAGGCCAAGGTTTCTCTTTAAGATCAGGTTTGCATTTAGTTTGTAGTACGCAATTGGATCTACCCTAATGGTCCACCAATAGAGTGCCATCTATTTTTTTTAGGTGAACTCAGGAGATTTTCCCACTGAAAGCTGTAGACTAATTCCCTTCGAGGTGTAGAGATCACTGAAATGGACTTTATCTCTTCCAACAAAACTTTCTATTTAAAGATGTTTGATGTGGTTAGATGGTTATGAGTGCTAGTTAGTTGCTCAGGTTTTTAGCAGTTTTGTTAACAGTGGCTTTGCTCGCTGACCTTGGGAGCTATTCCTGTTATACATTATTGGACTTGTGGATCAGGAAGGACAGTGAACTTTCATGAAGATATATGCTTCCTAGGGTAATTTCTATAGGACTGCATTTAATTTGGTGCTATGTTTGGCTGTTCGAAGGGGTTTTATTATTGGATGAACAAAAAAGTTTGAGGGCCTTAACATATGAGGTTGTGTTTTAACTTTTGAGAATACAGGCTATATTATTTTATTCCACAATTGTTTGGTCAAAGGGAAAATATTCTGCAAAATCTATTGATGCACGTGAAGCCATGAAATTTGTGCTGTCTGGGTGTTTTATTGGGTGTGATTGTTTTAATTTGTTACTTCTGGTATGTATCAAAATCGTATGGTTACCCAAAGTTTTTAGAATGCCTTTTTCACTTCCTTTTATCATTCCTAGTCAGTATGGATGAATTTTTGGCCGGGGACTGTGTCAGGCATGTTGGGTCTGCAGAATACCTGGTTTTATGTTGTGTCATGGTTGATTTTTCATTTTTAGCATTGTTGGTCACATTGAATGCTTTTGTTTCATATAGATTAGCATATGTGGTTTATGCAAAGCCATTAGTTTAATCTTGTGACATGACCCAAATTTTAATCCACCACTGTCCTTACAATTAAGCTCCAGCAATGACATTAAAAATTTAGAAAGTGTAATGCTTTTTTACCTTTTCTGATTTTCCCCTACGTTCTTTTTTGGGATCCTGTTTTGTATTAGGTTTTCAAAATCTTGATTTTGAGATTATGGTTATAGAATGATCACATGCATGCAATTTCCATTTATGCTCAATACATCAAACCAGAGTAGTATGCACTATGCTGCATGGTAATTAAATATCAATCATAAATATTGCATTGCAACCTATACTGGCCTTCTACCTTCTATCCTGTTCAGTACTATGCTGCATGTATGTTTTTGTCCAGTGGGTAGATAGGTGTTCTTGTTACCTTTGCAGAGGTGGCATGGCAGCATTTGTATCTTCATTTCTTTCCCGATAATTATAACGCTTTGGCTTGAAGATTGTTGATTTATCTGGTTAATGGATTCACATGTGAACCACATTTAGTTTGATATTTCTTGTAACTGACAAGCGATCTGCCAAATTAATGTATTTATATCAAACCTAGAAAACTTTTATCTTTAGCAAACAGGCTTGACTGTATTAGATATTTGTATTTGTGGTGTGTTCCACAGGCCTGTGATGAATTATGACGAGATTTGTTTTCACTTCATTGATTGCATACATAACCACCTACGCTCCAAATCAAAGGTACATGTACTTTTCCATATCTGTGAACATCAATTTATCCTTTTTCATTATTTATTAAATGACTATTTTCAGTTAGGATGTAAAGAATGGCAATTTATATTGATTAGATCTCCAGGAATTTGCAAAATGTATTGTGATTGATGATTTGATTTCTTCACTGGATCCATAAAAAATGTTGCATGTGCTTCGCATTGATTGTGCCTAACTTTGGCGGACTTATTATTAATGTATTAATTAATGTTGGATTTATTCACCTGAAATTTGAATATAATGCCTTATGTCTTGAATTTTTATATTTTGGTTCTAGGTGGAAGGAACCACTTCTGGACAGCCTCCATCAACAGACTCATCTTTAAATACTGTTGTCAGAAATGCATCAAATGGATATCAGGCACCATCATCAAATCAGGTATGGGATTGATCTGTCAATGTTTTTTTATCATTTAAGTTTCATTGATTGGATTGATGATATATTTTTCCTTACCTCAGCTATATGCACATTATAGCACGGATGGACTCCAGGATATTGACAAATTGGTTCTTGACTATCTGCAGCAGCATTCAGACATGTAAGTTACACAATGGAAATTTAACATCTCTTGAATTTGCACTTCGTTTCTTTGAACTTTTTGGCTTGAGGAACATCTCATGCCAGGAAGATAGAAGAGTCTTGTTACTGACAAATTTCGGAATTGGTCTTAAATTTCAGGTCAGATGAAAGGGGAATTCATGTTGATGAACTATCTCGACAGCTTAAACTTCCATTGGAGAAGATAATGTCCTCTCATCCTCTCTGTTCTTTGTAGTTATGCATGTATCTGAATGTGTTTGGTGTATGTGATGTAACCTAAGCTTTTTATGATGCCAGGTTGTCCCTGAAAACTCTTGGAGATGATGGTTTAGTATACTCTACCATTGATGACTTCCATTACAAACAAGCTTGATATATCTGGTAATTAAGGAATTACTATTGTTGGTAGAGCTGTATACCAGGACATGATCCGTTGATGCTGTTGGTCTGATTTATGGAGTCGAGGATGTAGATATATTTCGGGGTGCTTTAATTTAATTTACGAAAAGCCAAATAAGTCACGTTTCACGCAGTGCAAATTTCTGTATTTTTAATAGCTTTTACCATGTTGCTTGCCAACTTCCGATGGTTCTTATATAGGGTAATTGTTGACACTTGGCACTTGGTTTTTGGACAGAAAAAAGAACTAGAATCCTAGAACGTTATATACATTTTCCCTTGGCCTTGTAACAAAATCTAGGGGTCATTTCCCACATTTTTTTGGGGTCTAGTTTAAGGTTTTGTAGGTGAAAATATTTTAGTTGACCATATTTAAACGTTGAACTAGTGTCATTATACACGGCTTTGGTTGAACAGTGCTCGGACCAGATTGGATAAACATGATCGCCGTAATTTCTAAATTGTATTTAAAGTGTCGTTACATTGGAAATATGTCATTTGTGCATGGATAGAGGCATATAGTAGAGAAATAGTATATAGTGTGAAGGAATGTGTCTTGCTCGTTTTCAATTTTATAGCATGGTATGATTATGTATTAGTTATTAATTCAGTTTCAATGTAGTCGCTAGGATTGGCCATGCACATCAAACCGTGGAATTAGGATCATCTAATTTTTTTATTTTTTATTTTGGTAATTTTTTTACATAGTATTTTATATTTAAATATAATTTGTGACTTTTACTTCGTTTTTATTAAGTTAATTTAATTTATTTTGAAGTATGTGTATTTTTAAATTTTTAATTTTTTAAAAATAATTAAATATGTAATTGAGGTAATATAATTTTTTTAATAAATATAATTAAAATAATTTACTTTATTTATAAGTGTAATTAAGATAATTTAATTTTTTTTAAAAATATAAATGAAGTAATTTAATTTTTTATTATTAAATTTTTATTTTTTAATTTGTTGTTATTTGTTAATAGTAATTTAGATTTTATTTGTTTTAAAAATTTTAGCATCTTTTCTTGAAGTTTATCTTTTTTTCTACCAAGTTTTAAATTTTAATTGTTTTAATAACTTTTAAGTTATTATTAATGAATTATGTCATGATAAAATAAGATTAAATTATTTTGATTATTATTAAACTCAAAAGTTAAAATATAATATTACTGTTTTTGAAGAGATAGAGGGACAAAAATTGCCATCATGTTTGTCTTATGTATTATCTGACTCGGACCCTCAAAATTAGGGGATCCATATACCAAATTGTCGTATTAATTGGCCTTTCAACAGATTTATCTTTATCCAATCAGATTTGCATGTTGAGCTGAATTAACTACTAAGCACATCCATTTTTCAATTTTCTATTGCATTCAATTAATTCCTTGCATAATTAAACCATTGTTTCCTCTTGTGGGTGTGCCGGTTGTTGTTTAAGAATCAAATTACTCAAACGTGCAATATCCTAGTACATATTCATATTCTAAGAGTATAAGATATGGCTCTTGATTTCAAATCATATAGGAGGTGTTTGACGTATGTTTGTGCACTTTAATGTGTTTATATAAGACATTTTAACACCTTGGAAGCACATATTTGATCTGTGCCCCCAACATCATATCTCAACCTGAGAACGTAAAACAAAATCCCCATAAGATCTTCATTTTCTTTAGTATCTCTCATGCGCGCTTGAATAATTTTTAACTAAAATACAAAAATGGGATATAAGATTCCTAAATATCGAAAATTCCATTTGTTCTACAATCTTATGTTGAAGTATCACTTTACTAAACACCCATCAAGTTTAATAAAAATAAAAACGTAGTAGGGGTGCTTTTAATTTTTTTATTTTTAAAAAAATAATATAATTTTTTAACTTTTGAGTTAAATAATTTAATTTTTTTATAATTGTAATTAAGGTAATTTATTTTTTAATTCACTAAATTCTTATTTTTTTGTATAATATAATTTACTAACAATGACTTGAATTTTTTTATTATAACATGATATAATTGTTATATAAATTTATTTATTAATTAAAAAAATAATAAAATATATGAAATTATTACTTGAAGCTTGATGAAAAAAAAATAACTTTACTTTAAAAGAAAGTTATTAAAATTTTTAAAATAAAAATAAAATTTAAATTATCATTAATTAACTATATAATGTTAAAAAAATTTGATAAAAAAAAATTAAATTATTTTATTATATTTATAAAATAATTAAATTATTTAAATTATATTTATAAAATAATTAAATTATTTAAATTATATTTATAAAAAATTAAATTATCTTAAATATAATTATAAAAAACTAAAATTATTTAATTTAAAAATTAAAAAATTAAATTACTCTTTGAATGAAATTAAAAAACTAAAATTAACCTTACTCTAAATAAAAATCGTTTGTAATTGCAGCTTGAATATAACTTTCAGAATAAAAATCAACCATCTCAACCCTGCAAACTCCACGAAAATGCTGTATCCACATTGTCATAGATACACTTAGTTCATGTTAATAAATGTGATTTAAATTTAAAATATTAAAAAATAAAATAAAAATTTTAATAAAAAATATAAAAATTATAAATATAAAAAAAAATATATAACATTACTCTTAACTCCGTATGTCATTGTGGCGAGACCTGAAATTCCGTGACAGTGAGTGTTTTGCGTGCGAATTTTGTGTCTCCCACGACGTAGAAATACACGCGCCGGATACTTACTGGGCGTGTCTTTGCATGTATGACGGATGCGAAACAGAAACAGAAAAGAGATGGCAGAATTGCTTGGATTTCGTTTTCGAAAATGACGCATGATGTTGGGACACATGGGAAACCACGCAGGGGTAGTGACCACGTGTCACCATCAGGTTCACGTGAAACCCCATCCTCTCTTACCCTTGTGTCTGAATTTCTGTGTCGTCCCCCATAACATTACATCATAAATTCATTCACTGTCGGAATGATAAATGCAAACCTATCCTGTCCCATAGCAACAGTATAATGCCTGTTACCATATCATTGGCACCGCGATTCTCACCCACCCCTCTCTCTTGGAAAATTCTTATTGCAAGTGCTTTGTCTTTTTTTCTAATTGGATAAGAGATTTTCTTGGCTGAATAGAAATTTTCTGTTTTCTCAGCTTTAAACCAAAAACCTACAAAAACATTCACTCAAAACTTTTTGAAAGAATTATAATTAAGAATATTTGAGCACGAGATTTTTAATTTAGGATTAATTAATTAAAATGATTAACAATGTTCAAATAATTGTTAGTGTATATTTTAGTCATATGTATTTTAAATTAATTAATTATATTAAAGTTAAAAAATATTTGTTGAAATATTTAAAATTATTATTTAGCCCCTTAATTAAAAGTCTGCTTTTGAGTGACTCGTGAAGAAAAATTTTATTCTTACAAAAAAATTTTCAGCCAAAGTTCATAAAATATATTTATTATCATTTAATGTGATAAATCTCACTCATTTATAAATGATAGAAGAATTTTGTTAGCTTTTAAGTGAGAATTTTTATTATGAAAATAGCATTGCTACTGGGAAATGAGTTGAAGAATAGCATGCTTTAAGTATGCTTAAAACAAGTCAAAGCACACAATCTTAAAAAAAAAAAAAAAAACAATTGGATAATTGTTTTAGGTGGGCACCAATTGGTTAATTACTTGTCTATCTTTTTTCTTTAGAAACACTAAGCTTTCCAAATTTTTGAATGGCACCTATTTGGTAAAGAGTTTTGCTAGTCTTATGTCACTGTGCCTACAATTTTTCTACGCTTTCAAACAATGTTATTGTAGTTAGAATTAAACAAAGTATGAAACACACCGTTTTACACTTCACTTATTCCAGACATAGAATATTTGTGGGTTAAGAGTAGCAAAACTCTTTGGTAAATATTCATATTAATTGGTGTGGTGTAGCTATGAGTGGACTCGCTCCTTTGCTACCCAGGTCACAGAAAATCTTGCAGACATATGCTCCATCAATTCCACACTTTTGGAGACGTGACTTGTATATCAAGCCTTGGGGTCATAATTTTATAACTAAAACCAAACCAATTATTGAGTTATTCTATTTTTTACATTCAATTTTTACACATAATTTTCATAACATATTTTCATAATAATTGATGTGTAAAATTCAATTATTAAGTTCCATATATCAATAATTATGACTATAGATTGTGGCAATTACATGTTAAAATTGGGTGTGAGCAAGATTCCTATTTGTTTTCAAACGGTTTAAAACACGAAATTCAAACTTCAGATTTTCAAGTGGAAAAAGCGAGTCATGATTTGTTTGACCTAATTAATTGTTAAAATGGTATTTTTCAGATTCTCAAATCTGATTTTTTTCTACAAAGTTTGCAAAAAGTGAAATAAATTTAAACTGGGTTGCTTTCCATTTTTTATAAATAAAATAATTATGCGGATTAATATACTTTAGATCAATATCAAGGTGATTTTCTATATATATTAATGAAAATACTTAAAAAAAAATCTATTTCGGTTTATTTCAAATTAGAGTGAAGGTGCATAAGAAACAAAGGTATTAAACAAAAAAAAAGGGAACCATGCCCTCTGTTTTACTTAACCAATTAAAAAATGCCATGTATCACACTAGGACCATTGCTGAATTGGCCTTTGTTCAACTCCGGGGACAAAACAAATCCTAGTATGCTGGCATGGCAACACCAAAGATGGAAGTCTTTTTCTCTTGTCCCATTCAAGAAAAAAAAAACTGAAATTCTTTTCCATGATTTGGATAAAAAAGCATTAATTAAATATTCTTTTTATTTATAAGAGATGATTTTAGGTTGGATTTTTTATAAATGCAATTAAATTATCTTTAATTTATCTCTTCAAAAAATACTCGTATAAACCATATGTAGTGAAAAGAAAAAAAAAGTGAAAATACATTCTATTTGAAGAGAAATAAGTACAAAGTCACATACCTCATCACACTGAGTAAAGAAAACATATATATTACATAAAGAAGCAACAATGCACTCATGCACTAACTCTCTTGACCTAACTTATTGCTGAAATGAACGGGCCTAGGCAAGGAAGCCAAACAAACCAACCTAAGCTAAGGCTCACTGGAGTTCTTGCCATAGACTCCAATACTCATAGAAGCACACCCACAATAGAAAAACACAGTAAAAGACTGAAGACATTGCCCTAATTAAAGAGAAAAGAAAGAAACAAGAAGAGAGAACAGAGAATCAATGGAACTAATAACTAAATAGCCAGCCAGCTAGCTTGGCGAAAAGATGCACACCAGTTAACACCAAAGATTGATCAGACTGATCACATATCCCGGACGTGGAAGACATTGGGAGTCTTGACGACTATGTCGTACATATTGATGGAGTTGAACTTGGAGAAATCCTTTGGGAGAGATATTAGGTCAATGGAAGAATGCTTGTGGAATTGTAGGAAGTCTGGGTCTCCCATATAGTACCTCTCCCATCCTAAACCAGTTAAGATTTGCTCAAGAAAACTGTAGGACCTGACCACTTCCCCTGTTGGCAAGTGCACCAAAACCTTCTTCTTCTCTGCTTGATGGTTTTCCAAGCGATACACGCCATCTTTGAAAACCCAAACCCCAGCCATTCTTTCTTCTGCTATCTAATTAAAGTTGGATTTTTGTTGTTTGAGTTTCTGGGTAGGTTCAAGATATATAGAGCTAGAGAGGGCAAGAGAGAAAAGAAACAAGCTTGGAGTAGGCTGATGAGGAACGGAAGGGTGGGAAGGCTATATATATGTGTCAGGGGGACAAATAAAACAAGAGGAAAATACTCTTTGAAGTGGAAGAGCTAAAAGTAAAGTTATGATGGGGCATGTTTGGCTTAGGCATAGAATCTAGATATTGTGGGCCCTAATGGGTTTTAATAAGAGAGTACAATGGATGCCCTTAGGGTCTCATTTAGGGCACAAGAGCCAGCCGTGGGGTTTAGTTTGGGGGAATCTTTGGGGTTTTGATGCAGGCCTGCTTTTGTTTTGTGTATAGCTTTTGATATATATAGGGAATCTTAATTTAATATAGGGGAAACAATGGTATATATACATTTACAAAGTCAAGCAAAAAAAGGGTTGCACCCCCACTTACATCACGAGATGTCCACGTGAAGGGAGTGGGAGCTGATTAGGAGATATTTCATCTTAGGTTCCTTAGATGTTGGTGGGATGGGTAGCTGAAAGGGGCAGCTGGTCTTTTTGTTGGTTACTCATCATTGTAAATAAATGGACACCTTAAAAGGCAATTATAGGTCATTTTTGTGTAGTCCAATTCATACGTTGGTTTCTGTGGTTCACGTTATAATTTCATTTTCAAGATGACTCGAAAGTGGTTAAGCTCATGTTTCTTAGATTTTGGCAATGCCCATATAATGCCAGAAGTGAGAGAGCAAATTGCAATTTCTTGTTTGGGTCTCTCGCAATTGATTTTTGCAAAATTTCACAGGTACCCATGATTAATCTTTTCTAGCTAACTAATAGAAGCCAAAAAAAAAAGAATCAAGCTGCTACACCCCAAATCAAATCTGCCCCAATGATTTAATTTACATAAATGTCTTTGTTGTAAAAGTGATAACAGCATTATTTATTTATGCACTCAATTTTTTTCTTTCTAATAATTGATTTAGTAAAATTTATCCATTATGTTATTATTATAATTTTATTCTTACTTAAATTACAACATATAATCTGAATAATTAAATTTATTAAATTACATAAATTAAACTACAAATATCATAAAAATCAAAAATTTGTAAATTATTATTATTCTTATAATCTCACAATAAGTTATAAGAACAATATTTCTCTAGTAGAATATATAAAAAGTATTACAATCTCAAAAAATTATACATATAATTATAGGGATTGTTGTGAATAGTTAAGTGTATTTAATTTATATATGCATACATATAGCTATGTTATCTTCTAGGCTAAATAAATAGCCAAATTGGCACCGCCAATGTATATACATATACATATATATATATATATATATATATATATAAACAAAAAAAACTTTTGGGTGTGTGTCTGTGGCCAACAAGGGCAATATAATTAGTACATAACCCTTCAGAAGCATAGAACTATATCAGAATAACACTAGCTAGGAAGCTGCATGAGAAGATTATTAATTAATGCTTAGAATTGTTTTTTTAGTATTTAAAAAGTTGGGTTCTGTTGTATTCTTCAATATTATTGATGGTCATTTGCATGTTGATCTACTTGTAATATGTAAAGAATCTGGGAATGACAGCTAATGGTTAACTACACCTTGCTCTTTATTCTGTCAGTGTCTTACAACACACAACAGTTTCCAATTCCAGATTCTCCATCCAAAACAATTTCTTAATAAGCATGCAGCCCTTTTTCCCGGGGTAGGTTTTCCCCTAATTAATTTTCTTTCCTTCATTTTCTTTCTTTTTTTTTTTTTTTAAGAACACGTGGACCAGATTAAATTGTCTCATTATAAGAACTACAAAATCTTCTGTGATTAGATAAGACAGAAAAGTAAAAAAAAACCTAATCATTGGCCGCTTGCTGCCGTTTAATCAAGAAATTCAGTTACATGACAATAATTACAAAAGCTTAGAAAGGAAAAGCCAATTACATTCGACAGCCTTTTTCCCTATGGTTTTACTTTTTTTTTTTTTTTTTTGTTTGTGCAGATGGGTTGCTAGCTGGTTGGCTAGCCAATGATATGCCCATAATTAGTCGATGATTATCCCTCAAATTGTGTAATGTTGTATAATTTTTTTATAAAAATATATTAAAATAAATTTAAAATATATTATATAATAAATAGACAAATAAAAGCTTAAAAAAATTTATACTTAACTCACTTAAAAAGTATTTTAATATAATTTTTAATTATGCACAAAGTATAGTGTAAGTAAAGCGACCTGTACATAACCAGTAACCCTTTGATATATCAAAGTCACTTCCAAAATGATTGAGCCCTTAAAATGTGCATTGATTTTCAAAGGACCACAAGGGTTCAACTGTCAATTAAAATCATTATCAATGTCCTGTAAATTTTACCTCCCAATTATATATGTTTTTAAGAGTAGAGAACAGAATATACTTTATTGCTTAAAATGGTGGGCTGCCCACATGGCATCACATGGGCATAATGGTCCTCCACCACAGACAAACATCTTCAACACTCGATCGACCAGTTGTCAAATCTGTCATTAATAGGGAACAATCCTATACGTACATTGTCCTTTGGATGTTGTCCACGGATATTAAGGACATGGATATGGTTTCTCCATCAAAAACGGAAACTGATATTCTTATGCCTATTTTGTTTACAATTTAATCAAGTTTTTATGTTATTGAATTTAAAAAAAAATTAATTATTTAAAAGAATTTAAATAAATATTTTTAAATTTAATCACGTTAATGATATAGTTAAAATAGAAGTGAAATTACGTTACAATATCACAATTCATCCCAAACTATATTTTTTGAGATTTTCTAATTTTAAATTTTAAAAATTAGAAATAACTTAACTAAAAGATAAATATAAAATGAAAAAATAAATTTATAATTTAAACATTTATGTAAAATAAAAAATTAGAGAATCCAATTACCACTCTCTATATATATCATCATTTTATTCAATTATATATACGATTCAATGCAAAATCTATACCTAGTTAAGCATAAGAATAATTACTATATGGTGTCATTTATTTAAGTATTTAGGCAGCCTTAGTTTTGGAATAAATTGTGTGAAACAATAAAAAATAGTTTGTTTAAATAAACTTAGTTAAGAGAAAATAAAATAATAAAACATTCTTTAATTTGATATAATAGATTATTTTTAGTTTTAATAGATTTTATCTCTATTTTTTTTTTCTAATTTTATAGAGAAAAAATGTATAAAGAAAAGAAACTTGTATTTTTTTACAATGTTTAATTTTGTGCTTTTTTTTCTAGTTAAACTCAGAAATAACATTTGTTTATCTTTTCTCAGGGATTTTTTTTTTTTGCTCTCCAAATCATCCCCCAATAATCCAAAAACGAAGTTTCTTAATCTTCATGGGCTGGTGCCACCTAAACTCATTCATATAGTTAAAATGGATATATATATATATATATATAATGATTTAAGTAAATTAATAATATTAGTTTTAGCACGATCCAACCAACAAATTAGAATGTTTTATGGATAAATTCTTGGGCAATAATATTTAATCAGTTCATATAGCAGAAAACAACAAGGGTAACTTAGATATACAGTAAACTTAATGAGAGATATGCTGAAATAAATAAAAATATATACATGTCAAAGTTCAATCTTTTTTACAACCTATATTTACTTAATTTCTAATTGACCTTAACCAATATTAGTAATATCAATTATTGATCCAGACCCATTCTTGATGATTAATTTCAGATGTTTGATAAGGTTATCAATGCTCACTCACAAACCCCTGATTAATACACATAAAACAAATATAAATTTATTGATTTTGCAATTTTTTTATTTTAATGATTTTAGATAAAACTAAGAGAATAAAAAAACATTTCTGCTTATAAATTTTATTAAATTTTTAATTCCTTTATTGTTATCTTTTATCTCTCAATCCTAAAATCCAAATCCCGTATATAACATGTCATGATTTGAATGTTCAACTCTGGTACGTGCTGGCAGTCAAAGGAGCTGGTGTGTGCAGGGCTGTATATCCATATGATTGTCGTCCATGCATCTATACTGATGCTTATTCTCAATCATAGCTGTAGACTTGACTGCTTCCTCCAATTGGTGGTCCTCATACTTTGCAGCTAAAGCTGATGAGTTTAGAGTAGTGCAAAATTGGTGCCTGCCTTTGGGCATCCATTATGTTTCTGTGTGTTCCTCTTTAAGCAGGCCAGAAAGTCGAGCTGATATAGACTCTCCACAGAGACCCTACGACCTTTTAAACCCTAAGTGGTGTGCTTAACTTTCTCACGTGCGTTATCCATAAAATTTCCAGCTTGGGTATGCATAACTTTCAGCAGTTTAAGATAACTCGGAATTTTCAGCTCATTTTCAGTGGCAAACAGCAGACACAGGTCCATTCTCATGCCCATGCAGACACGTGCACAGTACACACCCAATGCAGAAACCTCTGGAGTCTAAAATAGACAACGATGGACGGTGGTCCTTTGCCTCATTATTTGACAGCCCACCATCAAGGTTGAATTCCATCAACGCGTTTTAAGACTAAAGTCAAGTATGGATTTAGATTTCTGACTTTTAAAATTTGATGATTTTAAATAAATCATAATCAATAAAAATTTATCTTTATTTACGAGTTTTAATTCTTTTTTAATTTTGTGTTTATTTTTCTTATTACACCTCTTAATTTTGGACATCAAAATTAAAGAATCTGGATCATGCAGATCAAGTCAAGTATATATGAAGAGGACCTAATCTAATGAAATAAACTTGCACCCAATTAAGAGAGAGACCGAGTAATTAAGTAGGAAAAGAATTATATTAGCCAAAATTACTCAAAATAAGTTAGAAGTTTACCTAGATTGTTTAGGTTTGTAAGTTTCATTATCTCTTATTTTATAAGACATAATTATGATATTCAGAAATATAATCAAGGTAGCGATACTTTGATAAGATGTCAAAACTTATATTACCAAAATAATTGAAAAATATTTAAAAAAAATTAATAATCTAAATTTGGACATTTCATCAGAGTTGGGGTACCTGATTAAATTTAAGATATTATGGTCATGCATTTTCCTATAATATCCAATTGTAGGAAGATCGTTTGAATTTTGGAGAGAAATCAACCTAGCGAGATTTAAATTTCAATTTCTTTTTCATTGGGAGAAAAAAAAAACCATTATATTTCAGTAACTTAAAAGGGGGAAAAAAATAAAAAAACTATGGTGGGGCAATCACTAAATTCCATGAGGGTTCCCACAAACTTTATTTTAAAAAACCAAAAAAAAGCCTTAGTAAGCACATCAAATGAGAATAAAGGAAAATTAGGGCTTATTTGATTCTATTCTTTTTTCTTTAGTAAATTTATTTTTTAGAATATTTTACAGAATAAAATATAAAAATTTGTTTAGTAAAATTATTTTAAAAACAATTTTAAAACTTTCAATGTAAAAAACTTATTTGTTGAATTTTGTTTTAAGAATAAACTTTAAAAAAAATAAAAAAAGGTTGATGGCTCAGATTTGTAGGATTGAAAAGGAATGGAGGAAATGACCAAAGTTTGTTTATTTATTATATTGCCATTAATGAAATCGCTAAATTATTATATTGCCACCGTAAAAACAAATGATAGGAAACAGGAACAAGTCTGAGATATTTTTTTCTTTCTTGTGTTTAGAACAACAATTTTCGAATAGTTCTAGAAATCACCAAACCAAAACTTATGTCTCCAAACAAGTTTTATTACTTTTTTATTTCTGAAAAAAGATAAAACAAGCCCTTTGCCTCCCACTAGAATCTTCCACGTGCTCATTTCTTTTCTAACCCACATACTGCACGTAAAGCTTGAAAACTATGTATCATAGAAAAGCTAGCTAGTTTACTCAAAACCCAGCATCCGTTATAGCTACTTTTACAATATATACATATATTTCATAGCTAGGGTTCTGGATATTTCTATGGCATCTTATCAGTATCAGCTTTGCTTGGTCGTAATTTAACCCTCTGTTAAAGTTGATTGACAATATAGTTTTGTACTCATCTAAGTTACTTAAAGCAGCATTCTTTCTGGTAACAGTTTAATGGCTATTCCATTATATAGCACTGGTTAAAGCAAGCTTAATTAGATTCTGATTCTGATTCTATTAGGTTTTATGAATATTTATTTACTTTCCTAACTTCCTAAGGTTATGGATTAATTCAATAAAACTGAATTTTACCAATAAAGTGTTGATACAATAGTTGTTGTTTGTGTCTTAAGTTTAGAGACTTAAGGTTAAAGACCCGAGTTCAAGCTTTGGAGTTATATTTATTAAAAGAGACTATCAACGATTGATTTTGAATATGAATTAGTATCAGACCTAATAACAATGCAAGGATTACTAATAATTTTATCCTTTCTTGGGGGGATATGTACCCCATTAATAGGTTTCAACGTATTAAATAATCAAGTACAATCACATAATGTTTATTGATTCTAAGGGACATAAAGCAAAAATCATAAGAGAGGTATATTAAAAGTAATGTGATCAGAGATGTATTTCGCTCAGCAATGTAGCTTTTATGGAATGATGCTAAGGGGTATTGTAAATTACGTGAATAATTAATTAGGTTTCTTTACAATAATTAGGATTGGGATTATATATTTGATGATACGTACCACATTCCTTTTAGAAAGGAGAAATTAACATGCAGAGAATTAAAGCAAGAAGAGAAGCATCTAATACCTCACAAACAATGTCTGCCACTTTCACAAACAAAAAACTGAAAGGGTAAACCAGCACTAGTGGTGAATAATTGTAAAATGACTAGCATATATTCCACCTTTTTATATATTTTTCATTTAATTGATTAATTTAACAAAACTTTCACAAAATTTATGTATAATCATTAAATCTGTTATGATTAAGTAAATTTAATGATTTGAATTTTTTAAATGATATTTTTATGAGATTTAATTTATAAAAATAAATAAATTAAATTGATTGTGATTGGTCCAAATTATGCATAGATGATTTGTATAAACTCAACAAGATAATTCTGGGATTAATTCGAAATTCGGACGCATAAGAATGGTCGGTTTAGGTAAATTCTAACACGTCAGCTAAGGTACATTGCTGCATTCACTCATAAAGTGGAAGATTACCCAACAAACACTTTAGTTGTTGATCTAAAGAATCATATCAGATTAATATTAAACAGAGTTCTATACGTTTGGTGCACACAAGAGTTGACATAACTCGTTATAAACTAATGTTACGAAAAAGTAATCCATTCGAAATGAGAATCTCTACACCAAATTAGCAAAACTGTCCTTTTAAAATAGGGAACCGTCACAGACGAGGGATCATATCTACAAATTTAAGGGAATCTGTATATACGTACATACAAGCTACGTACACACCTATTTAAGCTGTCAAGCATGTAACCTAGCTGACAGGTTCTTGTAATTTCAAGATCATCTTTGTTTGGTGGCTTATATATATATATATATATATATATATATATATATATATATATCAATATTTTGTGATTCTTAATCTTATTTTTATTTAATTTTTATAATATATATAAAATCTAAATTTATTAAATTTTATAAATTAAATTATATAACCTAATAAATTAACAAACCACACTATCCAGTTGTAAAGAAAGTGTGATCAAAGTGAAATGAGTATAACACACGCGCACACACACAGATATATATATATATATCGTACTACTATGCAAACAAAGAAGAAAAATGTTCCTTTCCTTTAACTCGGTTAGCTGGGCATCCATGAGTATTTGTACCATTACACCTTTTTATTATTCCTAACAACTCTTTAAAGTTGATTACCAATAGATAAGATTAAGGTAGCGTATGAGTTAGGTGCAAATTTGAATACAATTAATATATAGTTAGTCTTTGTTGTTGCAGAGGTTTAGTTTAGGAAAATGCATGCACTGTAGTATCCTTAAAGTGGACATAAGAACTAAAAGAATTCATTAACAAATTAAGAAGCCGTATTTTACAACTGTTCAGCTCATTTTGAAGATATCATTATATATATGGGTAACGTTACATTATCTTTATTATATATGCTCATGAAGTTAGCCAATAACATTATAACACGCAACATGTATTAATTTGATAGCCTAAATTATTAGTTTGACATACATTCTCATGTTTTATTTTATTTTTTCATTTTATTTTGCTATACATTCCCATGTCTTTTCTCACATTGCTCTCTCATTTGACAGCTATTCCTGTGCTTTTTTTTTGTTTTTTTGTTTATTTTGACATGTATCTCCAAGCCTTTTTATTCACTTTACTCTTTAAGACAATGTCACGTGACTGGCTCTACTCGATGTGTATTTATAATTACTCCAATTTTCATGCCTCAAAAACTGACCTAATTACTTTAGTAAGTTTCTACTATGTGCACTATTATTCTGCTAAGGAACTGATGCCTTAGAGAAGTGAAAGAGGATAAAATTATTGTCTTTACGACAATAAAATTGACAAGATAATATTAAAGCAGACAAAATTTACATGCATTGAGGAAGGGTCTGTTTGCTGTTGGATATCATAGAGGAAGGGAGAGGGTTACTTTTATTGCATAATAAACTCCTTAACAACAAGGAAAATAACACCAGTATCATTCTGCTCATCATGAAAGTAAATTTTCTCAATTTCTTCCATCGCTCCAAATGCCATAAACACAACACTGATATCATGCACCAGTTTATTCTCTTTTTTCCAGTATCAAATGGTTCATCCTTCCAATTTTTTCCTTATTAATGTCTTCAGATTGTTCAGTCATATATATATGTATGATAGATCTGACTCTCTTCCTCTTCCTCCTCTATGCTACCCTAACAACAGTTAATAAATGTGGCGATGTTACAAAGCCACTAAAAGAGAAGCCAAGCCCATCATCACCGTCCCTACCAAACCCATTTGTGTAATGGCAATACGTGAAGAGCTACTAGGAGATGGTGCATTTGCATCATCATCTGCTGTCTTCTCTTCCTTAGCGGGTCCTGGAGCTGAAGCTGGAGTTGGAGCTGATGTTGGTGTCTTACCAGTGCTGTCTTCTGGGGCAGCAGCTTCTTCTGGAGACTCTGCCGCGCTGGGATCGGAGACCGGCGCTGCCGTCTTGGGTGGAGTCTTTGATGGGAGTGGGGTTTTGGCTCCCGGTGCCGGCCATGGAGATTGCGCATCAATGCCAGGTGGAATAATTAGTTCCGTAATTTTAAGGATGGAAATGTTGTAAGGTTGAGTCATAACGGTGTGCTCGAGTTTTGCATTGAGGGGGGCGCCCGGAACGGCGGAACCGAAGGCGAACTCCCCCTCCCCGACGAGTTGCGCGGTGATAAAACCCTGGAGCTTGTTGGCAAGACCGCTGGTCTGGTAGAGAGTGGTTAATTGAGTATTGAGGCCCTGAATGCTCACGAGCTTCCTCTCGTCGTAGTAATCGAGGACGACGTGCGTGCTGATGATTGCTTTGATGGCGTCTGGGGTCCTGCCGGAGAGGGATGAGAGGGAACTGTTGTCGACGGCGAGGATCGTGATGGTTTGGCGACTGTTCACTTGGTCGGCGAGCTTGGTTTCGGTGAGGTATTGGTTAAACAACCCCAGATCGGGATATTGGCTAAGCAGTCTGGTGATGTTGAAGGCATGACAAGTGGTGGACAAAGACAACGCAAGAAAAAGAGCCAAGCAGAGAAGAGAAGACCCTCTCAGACTCATCTTTTCAAGCTTAATTTCTCTTTGTTTCTCAACCTTGTTTCTTCACTATATCTTTGAATTGATATCCGAAACCAAGCCTGCAACAAAAACGATAACAGATTATGGGTTATATAAGACATGTTTTGTGGAGGGTGAAAGCTTTGTTGTCAACCAAACTTCGGGTGAGGACAAGGTAAACGTGGAATTTGCTGGCTTGGGAATGAAACCCTCTTTGCCATACAATTTGAAGGTGATTTTGGATAGTTAGGCATGGCTCTCCCTGAAACCAGTGGGGGAGAAGTGAAAGACCTATTTCGGGGTGGTCAGTGATGGCAATGCGATATATAGTTTCCCTGAAAATAGGAGTTTTGCTATGTTTACTTACACGTTACCTTTAGATCGAAGAGATTATAGATGAGGTTTTCCCTTGTTTTTGTTTGTTTGCTATTTGTATACAATAACAAGAGACTAATTTACATAGAAGGCTAAATGGCTAATTCATATATGATAATATTTACTTTTTTTTGTTATCACAAAATTTTTTAACAATTGTTGTTGATAATGTGTGTCTTACAATTTAAGTTTCAAAATTTTAAATTTTAAAATTTAAGTCTTAAATGTTAAATTACTTACAAAGCTATTGTGCCACTGGATCATATACCAGTAATGATAATGTCACGAAACTTTATAATATGAGTAAATCTCACACTATTTTAAAATTTAAAATTTTAAATTTTAAATTATAAATATTAAAATTTTAAATTTTAAATCCTTTTATTTCTACTCGAAGGGGTACATAATTTTATGTTTATATGCTATTTTTGTATTCAAATTATGAAGTATGATATTATTTTTAATAATTCAAATTTTTTAAAAATATATTTTATAAAATTGTATTTATAGAAATAATAAAACTATAATAATATAATATCACAATTCTCATGCAAAGATAGTTAACTGCTTGATAGTAAACAATTTAACATGGCAATTATCAATTACTCATGCTTGAAATAATGGGGTTATGAATTACCAAGAGGCTTATGAGCATCTCTCCTCCTACCTCCCGGATTTCAAAGCAACCCTTCTTGGCTGTTCAAACAGAAAAGAAAAGTTTCAAAGTTGAATTAATCAGTCTGTTATCATACAAAAATAGATTATCAAACAGAATACTTAAATTAAATAAGAAATCATCTGAAATTTAATAATCATTAATTCCAATTATTCACGAAGTTAATATGGTCCTGCGTACTCATAACTGTGTAGGCCACAGAGAATTTTACTTAGAAAAGCAAGATTCAGTGGCCTTTTAATATTGTGTCCTTATGGTGAAAAAGCAAACATGCATTTAATGTCCTTAAATTTTCAAAAATATGGCAATAATATACATGTAACAGAAAATTCTAGAATTTTAATACGATAAAAATTAAATAACAAATAAAATTTCTTGATTATTTGAGTCAAACAAGATTTTCCACCAAACATGATCAATCAATATGAGTCCACGGGTAAATCATCAGGGGCTGTTTTCCAAACTCAGAAGGCTAGATGGCTTAAATGGCCTATCAACCATCCTAGCAGTACAGTGAAAGCATCATTTTGCATTTGCTGCTCCAGGTAGCCGAAATATTGAACTCAAGTCTCGTCCGTTTTGACACTATCTCTTGTTGTCAGGCTAATGCTTTCTTTTTCTGCGTTCTCGGGCTCCTTCTGCCGACCTTTCCCGGCTCCTATTCGCTGCGAGTCAGCAACAGGCCCTGATCCTGAATTTGGACAAACGGTTCAAATTGAGTTTGAATTCAATGAACAATCATAACCGTTGATGAGTATGACTACTGAGAAAGTTTGAGAAAGCAATAATTTATTCTTATAAATTAATTTTTATTAAATATTTATTTATAGGTATACAAGTCAATAAATTTATTAAATTTTATAAAATAAATTATAAATCTAATAATCTAACATATCATTTAAAGTTTTTTGAATATTTTATAACATTCATCTTATGGGGCTTTTCTTTTTTTTGTAATGCAGAGAGTTGCACACTTTGATAAAGAAAGGCAGGGGAAAGAAAATTATAACACGAAAATCGAACAGAAAATATTGGATAAATTGTTAATAAAGTCGATTTTAGAAGAATTATTAAAATGTATGGAATATTTTGGAAAGAAATTATAAAATCATGCCTTATTTTCTCTATAAGAATTATTTTTGAGATAGCACCCATACTTTGTGGACCATATGTTATGTCATGTTTTTTTTTAGTGATACAGTAGGAGCCATGGTGGCTAAGGATGAGAAAGGGGAGACAAGGATTCGAACCCATGATGAGTCGAGGGGAAGAAGTCCACTATGCCATCTGAGCTACTGCTCAACGGCAAATGTTATGTCATTTTGTGCAAAGTAACGTATAGAGTTTCATATCTTGAACAGAATTTTTAATATCTATTTGTTTGAAACCATGATTAAAATAACACAACATTTAAATTATAAAATGCAGTCCCGCATAAGAAAGAGAGTAAAAAAGTACATAGCTACCAACAGCTTAGAAGCTCCCTGTCACAACTCTGATGAATCTCAACGTGTAATTTGTGAACTTAATGGAAAGGAAGTTCTTGATTAGCTATCCTCATCTGTTTTAAGAAACTATTAAACGATTTTTATACTATTCTATGTTGTAAATTAAGTTCAATTATTATTTTTCGCTGAGATAAATTCTTAGAATGATTCCATGCTGCCACCTTAATTTGTTGACAACTATTTGATATGAAAATCACTTAAATTTATGCCCTCAATATGCATAAAATTGCATGCGAGCGGAAGGGACAGTAAAGGTATTTATCTACAGGATGAATAAGAGATATTAAAAAAGAAAATTGTCACATAAAATGACAGAACAGTAATTCTATATAATAATTCCTGAGAAACAAGTTCAAATGTCCTATGTAGATTATTGTAAAAATCGATCTTTTTGCGTAAGCTTCTCTGCATAACTTTGTTATCCCTATAGTCTAAACCGTACAAGCAACCATGGTTAATTCACAAACTGAACCAAGAAGTTTTAATGCAAGACTGCTGAAAATTTCTAACTGTCATAACAGCCTAGCTTCAAGAGTAAAATGAAGACAGACCAAAATTTCTCCCTCCGCTGTCAAGAATACCAAAATTTTTCATCTTTCAAGAAAACCTCTGATGTTTCAAATATAAATAATCATCAAAAATGTAAAAATGGAACCACAAATCATCCATCCAGACAAGCTCGGCAGTTTTGTCAAGCCTGAGGCAAGCAAATTGTTTGACTGAAGCAGCTTCTTTGTCTTCCAACATAATTTTATCCAGTTACTTTTGGATTGTGGCAATTCACAAAGCAAAACCTTATATGCAAGAGCGAAGATAAGGCTGGGGATGACATACTGTAGATTTGACCAAAGAATGATAATGAATGACATAATGATTTAGAATGCTGTAGAATTGGAGTAGATGAGCATCAATTTCTCCTGAGTTTCAGGATAAAACTTCCTGGCAAATAGATAACAAGGTCGTCTCAACCCATTCCACAGGCAGGGTGTAATCAACACTGTTCTCTGTAAGGCATATATGAAATCAGATACCAATAATGTTGATGTATTCCTTGGATTGAAATTGAAGTATTATCACAATAATCAGGACATTTAAGCCCAAATGAGAGAAAACAAATGTATACCTTCGCATCACTTGTATAATGCGCACTTTCGCTAATAGACTGCAGTATATGAAATCATTCCATTAAGTAAGATGGTAAATGTATGCTGTTATAGGACCTTGAAAAGTGGTGTTGAAAAGAGATGGAGGAAAGCAAAATTCTTAAACAAGGAATCTCATATATAAGATATAATTTCTATTTTTGTGTCCTCCCTTTTTTCTCTTCTCCATAACTGTAAAGCTCAAAACATTAAGATTGACAAGGAAATATTTTTGGGTAGTAAAATATTTCAACAAATTGCCAGTGTTGAATGTACGAATAACATTTCAAAGAAACCGATGGCAGCCTAGTAAAGTTAGAAGCCATACACTTTGGTGGTAAGTGATTGGTGGCTTCAATTTAAGCAAATGATCTCCCAATTTCATAAGAAGAAAGTCACTTACTACCTCCCCGAATAAAGTGGCTATAGTTCAATTCAAACACCCCCCCCTCCCCCCCAAAAAAACCATCACCATAAAAAAAAAAGAAAGGATAAAAAAGGAAACAAAACTTCTATTCAAAAAACATGGAGTCTAACCGAGAGAGTAAGTTTTACATCACATACTGTTATGTTATTCAGTAGTTCATAAGTAATATCCTGAGCCCTGAATGATCTCGGATGCCACTTTCTTTCAGACCAATCGACATATGTTACTGACCAGTTGGCAATTCCACTTGGATCATGCATCTGTATATGCACCAAACAAGTTAGCAAAGGGAGAGAGAGAAATATGCCTATCATTGCAATATAAAAAATACCACAGATAGGAGCACTAACGTTAAAAAAGGTTGGCAAGTAATGCTCATCAGAATAGCAGTTGCGTCCATCCATATTTGGCTGGTGAAGTTTACAACATGATCATTAGGATGCTTCTCAGTGAAGCTAACTTTACAGATTTAATTATCCCAAAAACTGCTAAAAAATAGTATTAAGAGAAAAAAAGTGCAGATAAATCTGGAGAGAGAAAGAAGGAAACAACAACTGAGCGATGATTTTATGACGTGATCAGCAAAAAAGGGCAACTTTCAGTCACGTTATCAAGACAGACTTCTATACTTTCACGAACTTTTATAAATTCATGCATCCTGCAACAAGTACAGTACTGATAATGTGCAAGAATAAAAAATGCTTTCCTGTCATGCTTTAAAATTATCTTCTTTATTAATAGCCAAAGAATAACCAAAGGAATTATTTAAAGGAAAACAAGATGCAATCTATAAGCAAAGAAAAAACAAGACTAAGAATTAGAAATACAAAGAACCATAACCATGCGTCTATGCCAATTGCTAATTATGAGATTTATATGCTACCAAAAATTGAGCAAGTCCTTTGTCAAGTTTGAATCTTATATATATTCCAAATAACTTCCTTATGCGGGGGCTAGTTAGAGAAATTGAAATGACCTGCTCTAACAACTGATTAATTCGTTTCAGTTAATAAAATTTAGTTTCCAAGGGATAGAGGCCAGAGGAAATTACAAAAATAAGTTAGAGTGGCTTAAAGGTGGCCTACACCTCTAATTTCATTAAGAAAATAAACACATTTCAGACCTACAATTACAATATTTTTCAGCAAAGGTTATAGGAAAATAACAGAATATCCATCCTATTAGTGAATGCAAAAACATCAAGCGAGTGCTTCATTAGTGACAACGTACCCTGCAATGATGCTTGAATTTTGTGAAATAGAGACTGTCCGCCATAACTATTATAGCATGCTGCCTCTTCATTGAGAACCACTGCAGCACAAACATGATTTAGATCAGTTAAAAATCAAAAAAGTTTCTATTAATTTCCTACACATCCACATTTCTTATGCAAGAATCATTTTTTTATCCAAATCTTGCCTTCCACATTTCTCATGCAAGAATAATTTTTTTTTTTTTTATCCAAATCTTGCCAGTAGTCAAAAGTTCTGCATTTTAGAGGGGAGATCAATGGCCAAAAGGAAAATTGATTAATATGATTAACAAGAAAAGCAAGTAAAATGCTTAAAGAAAGCGCAGTAAAGTTATGTTCCAAAGTTAGCCACAAAACTAAATCTTCTGCCAGGTAGGAATCTCTCATTCTAAGATTAATATCCCACCAATTAAATTACTAGAAGACAATTATATTGTCCAACTACAATTACTTGGAATTAAACAGAGACAAGAAAATTTCACCCAAAAAAAAAGAAAAAAACAAAGACTAGAAAAGTAATTCATGAAATGACAAAAGAAACAAGCAAAGTCATTCTCTCTCTCTGCCCACAATGACCCCCGAATGAATCAAATGTGATTGTTTTCTCCAAAGGACAAATTCCTCACCCTAAGACCCTCTTTATGAACAAAATTGTTAATATTCTGAACACTGTTATAAACAAAATAGTTAACATTCCTAAAACTGTTATAGAGAAAATTTGTTAATAATGAGGCCAGAATACAAGTCAGGGTACAAAGAGAGAGCAAGATGTCATAGATCAGGACACCATATTTCAACATGTGACCTGACTTGACAACACTACTCCATGTAAAGAGAAAGGTTAACAAAATTGAAGTATAGCCTTGATGACAATTTTGCAATCACTTTCTAATACAGATAGATGTTAACATTTAAAGATATTATACCTGTGAACCCTTTCGAAAATCCTTCTTTTCTACTTCAGGCAGCATATGCTCTATATACCTTCCAGATCCATGAGGACCAGGGTCCAAAAAGCTTTTTTTTTTTTATTGGGGTGGAGAAAAGAGAAAAGAAACAAGAATCAGATTAGACCATATTTTCACTCAACAATTCTGCAGCAAAAACCTTTAAAAATAAAAGAAGGGAAAGTTTCTTATCTTTACTAGCTAATAAGTAGAATGCTTCTTTCCAACTCCTTACCATTCAATAAAGCTGACATTTGTAAACAACAAGTAGTTGTACACGAATTCAAAGTGGCGCACAGGTATGCAACTGGAAAAGAATTTGAAAAGTATATTCAAATAGAGTGACGCCCACAAACAAAGCACACGTGAACAGAGAAAGGGAAGGATCAGATAAACATAATACCTTTCAGATAGCAAGACAAAATGTTGGTTATCAGGGTCTAAAAGTGCATTTGCCAAGAGTCTTCTTTCTGCCTCAACCATGGAAAATCTTCCCCAAGCTACCTGAAAGAATTTTTCAATAGTTATTAAGGCACAGATCCCATGCCTTTCTGTAAAATTAGAAGAGAAGAAAAAAAAAAAAACTTTCATATCATGCTTAGTATTAGAAAAACATCTGTAAGAAATCTAGAAGTTTATTTTATCAGGGGTTTGTTGATGTCCTCACTGTGTTTTTTAATCCAGGAAGGTTTAGAAGGTTGGTTAAAAAACTCATTTATTTGACTGTTACTTGACCAGATATAACCTTCTCAGTTGGAGTTTAGCCAATTCATTCAGCAGCCAAGACTTGTTCATTGGCAAGCTGCAATTAGTATTTTAAAATACTAAAGAAAGCACCTGGCAAAGGATTGTTACTGAAGAAATTTCATTGCTAGGATATTGTAGGGGGCTGGAGATCATCATCAGACGAGATTGGTTTCAAGTTATTATACTTTTGTTGGGGGTAATCTTATGACATGGAAAAATTAAAAAGCAGAATGTTGTTGCTAGATCATGTGCAGAGGCCAAAAATGTTTGTAATAATTGGGCTGCAATGCATATTGCTGCCAACCCAATCTTTCGTGAGAGAACTAAACAGTAGAGACATAGTTTATCACTTTACTAAGGATATGGTTAAAAATAAGCAAATTGTCACATTGCAAGTTAAATCTGATGATCAAATAGGAGATATCTTCAAAAAGGCCTTGAGCAGGAATTATGTTGTTGATCTTTGTAACAAGTTAAGAATGAAAGATATCTATACTCTGGCTTGAAGATGAAGATTATGAAGTAGAATTAATTAGTGCCTTGAGGTCAAGTAGTAATTTCCTAAAAACTGCCTAATATACATTGTATTTATCTGAAATAATAATAATTAAGTTCCAAGTTCTCTCTTTAAAATTCTAGATGTCTCTTTTCTTTTTCTTATCTTTAACTCTCGCCAACTCTAATAGAGTGAAAAGTAATCAAAGTTGCCTCTCCAAATGCATTAATGTAAGTTCATTGGAAAGGACAGTGTGTGTCTATTTTAATCATATAATTAGGTGTCAACATCAGATCATTGACATAGGTTTCTGACACACTAACTCTTCATAGTGCAGTACATCCACCTTTTGAAACAATCATGGGTAATTGCAGTGACATAGAACTTGACTGTAAACAGCGTGTTAAGGGCTGAGGAATAGTAGAAAAGGTGGGAAATTGATAGATTAGGGTTTGTATATGAAGAATATGAAGAAAGGGATGTTTTGATGGCACTCGGATGGGTTATTAAGGTCAATTAGGCTGGTGTTTATGGCTGTGTAGTTAGGGTTTTGATGCAAGAAAGAGTGCAGAAAGTTATAGGAGAAGAAAAAAAGACCTAGGAGTCACACCTATGGTTTGATTGCATCACACAATCAAGGCAAAATTTTGAATAAATCTCATAAAATTAAACTCTACTTTGAAAAGAAATACACAAGTGTTTAAGTTTAAGCCTCCCATGACTTAACCTACAAGAAAAGGAATCCTAATACTATAAGGACAAGGATTAAGGTCCAAGTCCAAATCCTATAAGTATAAAATACCTAAATAAAATAAAAACAAGCTCAAACATACCACAAGTTTATTGATACTAAAATCCATAAAATAAACTGCGAAAATACATTAAAAATATACCGCAAAAATTACTGAAATACCCCTAATTCAGAATTAAATAAATATTAACTTCTAATTAAGCTCCCAAAATGAATCCCCATCTTTGGGCATGTGCCAAGCCAAGGTTTGAATAGCTTTTCCACACCTTTTTTGATTTTTTAAAGGTTGCTGCCAATGGACTCCATCATGTAAACTAGCAATTAGGGAGAAGCGCACAGACCTTGCAAATGTAGATAATTTGCACATATAACCCTCCTTTAAATTACTTATTTGCAGAATTTGATTCTAAATACCCCAACATTTTACCCAAAAAAAAAAAGAGTGAGCTATTCAATCATGAGTTTTTTTCTTCATAAAAAGAATACAAGACATTGGAATAATTATACCTTCAAATTTCAACTAATTGTCAAAAAATACTTCCTCTATTCTAATTTGTTAGTCTCATAGGACTTTTCAGAGTGTTTAAGAAGACTCTTATTTTATTATAAAGTATAGCACATGTTTTTATAAACTTAGATTTTGAAGTTTAATATGTCAAATGAAGTACTGCATTGTCAAATTTGTCCATAAATTTTTTTGCATTTGAATGAAAAAGTAAAGGTAATTGTTAAAAGAAAATTTTCAGTTTTGTTGGCTTTTAAAATGAGACATGCATTTTGGGACTTCCTAAATAGTAAATGAGACCAAAAGAGAAAAATGGGGAGTAAGACATCAAGTCAAATCTATGATAAGGAACATATTCTTTAAATAATCTTGCTATTCTCACCAATTAAATTACTAAATACTTACTTGAAAGAATCTGAATCATTAAATTTACTAAACTCACAAACAAAACTGTGGAACCAATAGATACAACATCTCTCTTAAAAGTTTGCGACAATTTAGTTTTTTACCTTTTAAATGGAAGAAAATTTTTCCTTCTTTATATGCCTTAGTTACTAGATAGAATATCAATCTTAAATTATTACATCAGAACTTGGATTCACACAGGAAGAACTTGTAATTTATATGTTTAAAGCATGTGAAGTAGCCATACCGGTTCACTGCGAATGTCTCGACCAACAAAATAAGGGCTCACATGTGAAGGTTTTTCCTTTGATGCATGTACATAAACAGAGAATCTGCCCTCATGGCCCTGCATTTTGTTATCAGTAAACTTCAAATAAATAGGGCATAAACATATCACCATCACATTCGAAATAACCAGAACTGAAAAACATTGATCCTTTACCAAAAAAAAAAAAATCAAAAGATACTGTCACATAAATACATGGAAGTTATCATTTCAACATAATAATTTTAACAAGTAGGGAAGCTATAAATATGTTCAAAGATATTTATGTAGACAAAATTCCTTAATGTTTTAAATATAAATCTACAACAACTTGAGTTATGATGTCACAATCCTTGTAATATAAGGCAGACATGATGCGGAGCAAATATTTTTAGGAAGGAGACACTTTGTTTACACTTTTAGGCTTCTTAAAGCTTTATAAACAATAATATACGGGTGACTGTATTAGTAAATGTGTAAGAACAGCTCCAAAAATTAAGAATATCTACCACTCAATTCAATTGAATATAAACAACCTGAAAAAAAGTATAATCTGTATATTTAAAATGATAAATTGACAGTTTTGCAATGCATAAGAACAGATCCGTCAAACACAGAAAAAGCAGCTTAACTGCACTCTCAAAGCAAGCTTTCCGTATCCAATCATGTTAATCATATTCAGATGAAGCACTTAAAATATTTTCATTTAAATAACTCCTCTTAAGAATAAATTCTTGTGAACTTGCTCATATATCAAAGAAACGAGATGAGTCAGCACATTTCAAGCTAGTTTGTCACATAAGTGGACATATAATTTATGATAGATCCACATAACATTAAGAATTGTTTGTTTCACTATCTCACCTTACTAAATTCCTGCTGCCATGATCAAGACAAAAGATGCTGACACACAATATGTTATGACAACACTGCTCGAGAAATACACTTATATACTACACAAACTACAAGAGAAGAAAACTATAGGCTGACTTAAAATAAGAGCAGTAAAATGTAAGGAGTTTCATATATAATGGAACTTGACCAGTGTATGCATCAAAAATGTCAAACTTGCCTTCTCTTTTAATCAAAATGAACATTGCGACTCATTATTTTTATAGAACTTGCACAGCCTGCTGGACACTTCAAAATCAACTACAACACAATTCTTAAGGAATATAAACCACTGTTAGGTGCTGAGATTATTGGGTCAATTTCAATTACCAACCCTCTTTGACATAAAGTCTGTACCCAAAACAAGACATGGTTTTAAGCCTACTTTCTAGAACCCAGCCAAATGCAAGTCCACAATTAGGTTGCACTTCCAATGACCGCCATTCTTCTACTATCACTTCCCTTCTTCCAATGTAAAATTTAATAGACATCTTTAATGCATACACAGAAGTTTTCTCATAATGTATTAAGCATGGCTAATGTGAGCAACCAATGATGTGGCATCCACACAGACAGGAGCACAATAGCCACAGATTCTTATCCTTTGTTCTTTGATAGTGAAACAATGTCTAGTTTTTCCAATTCTTATCAAATATATGATTTAATAGTGATCTCCCACATTCTGGTAACTAAGTTTGTTCACAGTGATTGTTTATTCGTTTGTGCTGCCCCTTCTCCATCAAACCCAGGGATGATTGGTTATAGAACAGATTCTATCTTTTTCCATAACTATACAAAATCGCCAGCTAATTTTCCACTCACTAGTCAGGACCATGGAAATTATAATGCTTCCAGTCCCTTTCGGGTATCAGTCTTCCCCATCAGCACTAACTCTTATTTGCAGAAGGCTTGTGTCATTTTATACATATTTATTGCTATAATATCAAATATAGAAAGAACAAGGCAGACCTTTTGCTCATCATTTTGTAGGCCACTTATGGTCTCATTCCCAAAGTAACAATCTGATACCTAAACTGAACCAGAATAAGAAGATTCAAATTCATTCTATAAAAAAACACCCAAAGCTAACTCTGCGTAAGACTACTCTGAAAAACCCAGAGATATAGTTTATATGATATAATTAAAGAGGTAAAGGAAAAGAATGAACAGCATCCATATTCTTGGAATGAGACAAGAGCAAAATTGATGCAATAGGAATGCATACTTGAAAGAACATGTGCCAGAGCTTCTCGAAAGGTAATCGGCCCGGAGTCAAAAACAAAAAAGCAATCTTAGCGTTCTTGGTGTGAATTGGAGGAGACTTCAGAAGTTCCTTAATAACAACCCGAGATACAGTCTCATCATCAGTTAATTCCCGGGAAAAAATATTTTGAGGCAGATCATATGTATGACAACCTTTAGAGGAAAAGAAATAGCATGCTGTGGAGCTGCTTGGTGGATAAATATAAGCAGCAATTAGAAAGATGCTCACTATTGAAACCAATACAATAATCCAAGTTGGCCCCCTTAATTGTGTCCGCTTTCTTGACCCAACCATTATCAGTAGATTTCTTATGCCTTGTGGCCATGCAAGTTTTCTCTTTTAAAATGAAGATTCCTCAGCAACTTCCCCCGACATCTCTCAACTTTTATATTCAATACCGTCCTGCTGTTGCTGTCATTGTACACAGAAGAGAAATGAAATCAAAGATAATTCAATTACCAATACTTAAAAAGATGAAAATATATACATAAATAAAGCTTCAGGAACTTGTTTTAAAACTGTGGATTGAGAAAAATATAAAATATTATTCTTTTCAATAGTTCATTAAAAATACAATTTAGAGCTTATCTCCATCCTCCTACCCCTATCTTTTGCTTGTGAGAAGCATAGGGATGGAGAGGGAGGGCGCCTACACAATCATTACCTAAATCTAAGTATCAGAACCGATTTTAAAGTTCAACACATCCTATGGAGTTATTCTGAGACTCATACATTAGAAAATAGACTATGATTATAGCTAGTATGAGTATAATGGCAAGACTATCAAAGGAAATGAAGCTCTCGTTCACTGAGGTAAGATATTTAACTCTCTAGTATTTATTTCCAACGTGCAGCTAGAAAAGAAGTAAGCAAAAGCATGCCAATGTACGAAGTATGATGATACTAATATGAATTATCAGAATGATATAGCTAAAGCAAATCCATACTGAATTGCACTCTGTATGACTGACTCGACTCTTTTTTGGTGTCTTCATCATACTGTTACAAAAATTTTGTTACTGAATTGTGGCAAGTTGTGTTTCTGGTCAGGATGGACATTACTTATGGTTTTTACAGGAAAACATATTTTTCCCAGTCCTTGATCCAGATTTATGGAACAGAATTTCGAGACCAGTGATTAATTACATTAAATCCGCTGTAATTATAAGTAAAATTATTCTCCAACTCAACAATAACAACAACAAACGACAAATATTTGCCTTAAACAATGCCACTTAGTTTCATCTGTAACTAAGTTTCAGACAATGATAAGAAACCAAAGTAAATCAGCTCTCAAACAAAAGAAACAGAGCCATGAAGATCCATTAACACACAAGGCATTGATACCTCTAATCCTATCAAGGATAATGGATGAGCAAATCCCAAATCGCAATGACGCTAAGGGATAATGTGAATACCTGAGATCCAATGCAGGGGATCCGGGGACCCAGAAAGAACGCAAAATGGAAGAAATCCAAGATGGATAAAGATCCGAAAAGAATAGTAAAAAGTGGCTGATGATTGCGGTATGAAAAAGTATTGTTGTCTCTCACTTTCTGAGAAAATGCAGCAACACAGAGTGCATTGGAGCGTTCTGTGTGGGTGTGTTTGTGCCGATCGCTGACTCAGGGTTGCCAAAAGAATAGAAGAGCGAGGAGCAAATTCTGGTGCATATGCCACGTCATACGGCAATATACTTCCGATGTATATATCGCAGTCCAAGATACGGCGCATTGGTTGATGGTGCCTTTTCTCAGACCACATAGGACTTTCTTCGTTTGTTCTCTTTTCCTTATTTTTTTCCGCGCTCGAGTTATGAAATTATTTTACAATATTAATTCCTTTATTTATAAGTGAAGTAAATTAAATAATTTAAATTTTATAAAATAAAATTTGTGTAAGAATATAAGCATTATATATTGATAGGGAAAAAAACTACATGTATGAATGAAAATTTATCATCTAGTAAAGATGTAAATCTCCTACAATTATATTAAGAATTAAATAAGAAAGAGAAAGAAAGAGTTTAAAAAAAATTAAAATAAAAAAAAGATTTATGTATAATAACAAATAAAAAATTATTAAAATATGATAATAACAAATGCAAAAAAAAATTTTTTAATTTACTAAAAAAAATTAATTCCTTTATGAGAAGTTACAAGAATCAAAGATACAGATATGAAGAGGCACAACTCAGAAGTAAAACTTATAATGTATGTATGGGTAGACTCACAATATTTGGACATAATCTTAAACTTTTTTCTAAATATTTTTTATGTTTTGCTCTTCTTAATATAACAAGAATATGTAAAAAGGACATCCAAAATAGGAGTATAGAACACTGAAATGTACAAAATCTCTTTAATCTGAACAATAATTTAGATATTTTTTATATTTTAAAAGATAACAATACATTCTCTTAAATTGTAAAAGTACTAGAATCCATCCTTTGAATTTAATTTTGTTTTTAAATGGTAACGGATTCCTAAAGTACAATGTTAACGTTTTTTGGAGTATTTTTGTCTTTTTTTTTCTTCTTAATATGATTTGATTATGTGGAAATAAGATCCACAATGGGAGTTAAAAAAATTTTGAATTTACACTGAAATGCACAAAATCTCTTTAATCTTAACTACAATTTGAATCATTTTTTTATACTTTAAAAGATAATAAGTATTCCATCAAAATTTTAAAATATTACAATTAATCTCTCACATTAATGTGCATTATCATTCTCATATCTCAATTTTAATACAAATTTTCATAATCACATTTATTTATTAATATATAGTTAAATTTTACTTATTAATAATCATAAATATAATTATATACACGTGATCATTCTACTTATTCAATATATAATATTGGCTTTCTCTACGCGTTAATATCGTGCGCTGAACGTGCCGAAAAAATGCCCGCTACGAGATTAGTCATTTAAATATAGTCGCGCGCCCCGCCAATATTCATAGTTTTGTACTGTTGGGCTGCCCAAAACCAGCCCAGTCTTGGGAAATGATTCATAGGCTTCCATGTGGCCCCGTGGTTAGGGCCCATTGGGTCTGTTGTATTGTTCTAATTTAGCGAGAGAATAAGACATCGACGTAGCGCCTTTGCAAATTGCAGGTGATTTCGTCGGCTCAGATTCAGATTCATGAGCCCAAAAGAAGTGTTTCCTCCATCGGTTGAGAATGGGCCACGTCATAACCAACCCCTGATTGCCACGTGCTGTCTTTCTAATTGCTTGATGTGTCTTCCCTCGCCCACTCTGCAAAACCCAAGCTAACGTACATGGCCATTGTCTGTTTAACACTTTCATTTCTCTGTACGAAAACCACCATCAACCCTTCAAAGTTCACCTTGATATCAACAAACCCAACAAGAATTTTGCTTCCAAATCGCTTCCCAACCATGAACTTAAATGGCAAATCTGAACGCACATTAGCCTCTTCATCAATCTACCAGGTACCAGAGCTAGATGTTAATGAAATGGACCGTGTAGCCGAGGAGACCTTTCAAAGGTACTCCGGGAAACCCAAGAGAAGTGGCAAAGGGACAGCCGTTGTTTGGTTCAGGAACGATCTCAGAATATTGGACAATGAGGCTCTCTATAAGGCATGGCTTTCGTCCGAAACCGTGTTGCCTGTCTATTGTATTGATCCTCGGCTCTTTGGCGCCACTTATCATTTTGGATTTCCCAAAACGGGAGGTATTGTTATATTCCATATTCATATTCAATGTTGCTATAGTCATTACTCTTATAATTTTCTGGCCTATTTGTGAATGCTTGCTATTAGAATATGAGAAGGAGAATACAAACCTTTGGGATTTATATAGTCCTTCCTGATTATTATTATTATTATAATTTAACTGTCTATTTTGTTTTTGTTGTCACAATAACTAGGATTGTTTGTTTGGCAGCCTTGAGAGCACAATTTCTGATTGAATGCTTAGCTGACTTGAGGAAGAATTTGATGAAAAGGGGACTTAATTTGCTTATTCGACATGGTAAACCAGAGGAAATCCTTCCTTCTCTTGTAAAATCCGTTGGAGCCCATACAGTTAAGGATTGAATTTGAAGCTTATTTGATCAGCTAGTGGAGTCATTGAGTTTTCAAGTTTTTTTTGGTTGGTTCTTGAAGCAATTGATGTTGCTATTGAATATGATCTAGTCAGGTATACGTCCAGAAAGAAAGTTGCAGTGAGGAGTTGAATGTTGAAAAATTGGTCATCAAAGGTCTGCAACAAGTCGTCATAACACCATATCCTGAGGAATCTACAGGTGCTTCAACTTTAAACGACCCCAAGTTACAATTTATTTGGGGTACCACCATGTACCACGTTGATGACCTCCCTTTTGATGCCACTAGTTTGCCGGATGTGTATACACAATTTCGTAAGGCATGTTGCTTTTATTTGTCTGTTATATATAGCGTATTCATGTTGGCTTTCGATGAGCTACTTCTGCATGCTTATGCTGTCTAAACTTGCAGACTGTTGAAGCCAAATGCACCGTACGCACCTGCATGAAACTCCCGACGTCTCTTGGACCGCCCCCACTTGTTGGGGATTGGGGAAGTCTGCCTTCGTTAGAGCAGCTTGGACTTTGCTCACAAAATGTAGGTTTTCTTAAAAAGACTTGCAAACATATCTAAGTGTTTTTTTATTTTTTATTTTTTTACGATGTTATACTCTAGTTATTTGAAGTCAACTTCAAAAAGATAATGAATTTGATTCTTTTCTTTATTTTCATTCTCTTGATTAAGGTTAGCAAGGGGATGAAATTCGTGGGGGGTGAAACTGCAGCATTGAGCAGAGTATATGAATACTTCTGGAAGAAGGTTAGAATTTATCTCAACTTGGAAATGTACATAAACACTAGCTTCGCTCAAGAACGATAACCATCCTTATTGAGAATTAAATATCTGCTTTTTTTGAATTGCAAACAGGAAAAAGGGCCAAACTAAAATAAATTGTCACCTTCCGATCTTCATTCCCCATTATTATTGATTTTAAGATTTGAAAAAGGAGGGAATATGGCATGTTGGAAACATTGGTTTTCCCATTTGTATGGTCATCTAATCCGTTCTTAAAATTATGCATATGTAGGATTTGCTAAAGGTATATAAAGAGACCAGAAATGGGATGTTAGGGTCAGATTACTCAACTAAATTCTCACCATGGCTTGCCTCGGGAAGCTTGTCTCCTCGTTTTATACATGAAGAGGTTGAAATTTTCAATCATTTTGTTTTGTGCATTACATGGTATTTAAAATTTGAGACTGATTTGACAAATTGACATTGTTTTTATAGGTGAAGAGATATGAAATAGAAAGGCAAGCAAATACTTCTACCTACTGGTACCCCTCTGTCTCTTTCTCAGTAATGTATATCTCTAGTGTATTTCTTGCAACATTCCTTTATTATTAGTTTCTCAATATTTCATAGAGCATAAATTATTCTGTCAACTTGTAGTTTTTAATTTTCCTTGAATTACATCAAATTAATTTTGTAAAAAAAAAATTGTAAATTTTTTCAAGTAACTAATCATCCCTTGTGTGTGTTTGAAAAATAAAAAGATTGGTGCGGGTGATGCTACAAGGAAGAAAAAAGAAAAGGAAGACTGTTGAGTTTTAGGATTATTACAAAACCTTTTCATAGAATTTCAGTAATATGAGACACGGTTATAGTATAACGGGTTTGACATTTCTCCTTTTTGTATTTTGTATTCTTTTTCTTGAATCCGTCTTTATTTTCACAGGGCTTTGTTCGAATTGATATGGAGGGATTACTTTAGGTTTCTATCAGTTAAATGTGGGAGTTCCCTTTTCCATTTAGGTATGGTTGAGGTTATTTGATGCCTCTGTCATTTTATCTATAGAGTTATGGTTTAAAAATTTTGCTGGTTCAGAACTCTGATATTGACCATGTAGCAGGTGTGAAGTACTAGCTAGTGAGAAATTACATTGCTGCAAATTTTTTTAAAAAATTTTTTTTAAGAAAATTTTAGATTACATTTTCAAAATGTAACTTTCTTTTTCTTTTGTTTCAAGGTGGCCCAAGGAAAGTGGAGTACAAATGGAGTCAAGACAAGAATTTGTTTGAGTCCTGGAGGGATGGTCATACAGGGTACTGTTTCGAACTTTCTATATTTTTATGTTCAGATTATTTTTTCTCACTTCTTTGCTGATTTATTTTTGCATGAATCTCTAGGTACCCCCTCATAGATGCCAATATGAAAGAACTATCATGCACTGGGTTTATGTCAAACCGAGGACGGCAGGTGAACCATAAGTCAAATTATTGTGATCCTACAATATAATAATTGTTAGAAATTGCTAGATATATACTGAGTTGTTCTCTTGGCGATTTGATTCATAAACCAAAATAGAATTTTATTGTATTTTCTGATATTTTGCTCACACCCTATAGCAGAAACTTGAAACTTATTTGCCTGTTTGGCAGATTGTGTGTTCCTTTCTTGTTCGTGATATGGGAATAGATTGGCGAATGGGAGCAGAATGGTTTGAGACATGCCTGTTGGACTATGACCCATGTTCTAATTATGGAAACTGGACTTATGGATCAGGTAATTGTATCTGGATTACTATGCTAATTAGCCAATGGTTCTGCAAGAATGTAAGGATAAGTGAGCTCTGGCTTAGTGGTTTCAGGCTATGCCTCGTACTGCCAAGGCCTTGGTTTGAGAAATGGTATCTCATCTGTTGTGGTGGTCTGTTGATAGTGGCTTCTGAAGGCAAAAAGTATTTGTTTTGAAAGGTCAAATGCCATCTTTGAATTTTATGCCTATAAAGCCAGTGCATGCCCATTAAACCACTGGGCCATTGTGTCTATCTTTTTTTAGATGAAAGATGTTATGATAGAATGTTTGCCATTCAGGAATCCTTGTGCCGAGTCGAAGATTTATCTGAATTTGTGCACATCAATTATGGAGTTAGACTGTGGGAAAGAAAGCAGAAGAAAGGGATCATTGTAATTTCTTTAATCAGACTGCTGTCAAATGTAGCTATTTTGATCATTTCTGAAAAGTAAAATGCAGATGCAATCGAAGATTTATGTGAGTTTGTGCACATCAATTATGGAGTTAGACTGTGGGAAAGAAAGCAGAAGAAAGGGATCATTGTAATTTCCTTAATCAGACTGCTGTCAAATGTAGCTATTTTGATCATTTCTGAAAAGTAAAATGCAGATGCAATCGAAGATTTATGTGAATTTGTGCACATCAATTATGGAGTTAGACTGTGGGATAGAAAGCAGAAGAAAGGGATCATTTTAATTTCTCTAATCAGACTGCTGTCAAATGTAGCTATTTTTGATCATTTCTGAAAAGTAAAATGCAGATGCAATCGAAGATTTATGTGAATTTGTGCACATCAATTATGGAGTTAGACTGTGGGAAAGAAAGCAGAAGAAAGGGATCACTTTAAAATCTTTTATCAGACTGCTGTCAAATGTAGCTATTTTGATCATTTCTGAAAAGTAAAATGCAGATGCAATCAAGTTTTCATGATATGCGATACCCACATTACTGTTTATTTTGAAAATTTGTGATCCGTGAAAATCATAATCTATGCTCATTCTCTGTTCTTCCTGTGCAGGAGTAGGTAATGATCCCAGGGAAGACCGTTATTTCAGCATCCCTAAACAAGTAAGTGCTTGTAAGGAGTTACACAGCATACAATGATCTAACCAAACTGACCCTCTTCTTTCAATAGATATCAACTAGAAGATCTTAAGTGGTTATGGTCTATTTATGATCACAACAAACTTGTCGGCCACAAGCATGCTTCTTTTATATCAAGCATTAGAGTAATACTAGTTGTACACGAGGATACTGCTTGATGAGTGCGCAAGACTGAATAGCAAGCTCTTACTATTTGTGTTTTATAAGTACATTGTGTAATCCTTGTAAGATCATATGCAAACATCTTTACTCTAAGCATTATCTTCAAATTTGAAATGTCGTTGCAATCTGGGGTCATCAGATAGTCATTTAACCAATATAAGAAATGTCTGAGTGTGACCCTGCTTAGAAATATGACAGCAATTTAGTGGACCACTTGGAAACTGGAATATGACATGACACTTTTAGCATTTTCAGGCGCAGACATATGATCCAGAAGGTGAATATGTTGCATACTGGCTGCCACAGTTAAAAATGATACCAAAAGATAGAAGGAACTTCCCTGGAAATTTATACATCCGTCAAATTGTGCCTCTTAAGTTTGGGACTGCTGTTAGACGTCAGAAGGAGGACAAGTCCCTGGGTGGAAGAAGAAATGATGCTAGAGGAAGAGAATCACGGGGGAACAGGAGATAAAATTGGAGAAAAAGCAAGTGTACAAGAACAACAGCTCTAAACATAATCTCTTCTACTGGTATACCATTATGCCTGTTTTTCCTAGCTAAAGCTTGGCGAAACTTAGCCTTTGACACTTCATTGTTCTTTGATTTCCAGGTCAGCACTCAGTTCCAATTCCATGCAATTGATACTTGTTCTATCTCATAACTACTGAGTTTTCTTTTTCTTTATTGGGTGAATGGATGAGGTTTGTTACTGTTTCAATATTGACTGTATTTAAGTAAAACAGAAACAATATTCTCATAATTCAACATTCACAACAATCCTTACATCCAATGGTGCGTATTTATATTAGTTGAATATTACAGTTCAGTTTATAAACTTAGTATTTAATGGTTTAAATTAAGTGAAGTGAATATTGTGTAGAAATAAAGAGATAGAAGTAATGGGAGTGTGAGAAAAAAATGATACTTCGAGATATTGAAAATGTTACATCTTTATCATTTTGGTTACAAAAGTTCATGCTTGTAAAGTTAAGTAAATTTAATAGTTTAGATTATGAATTGTAAAGATTAAGTTAAAATAAAATTGTAAAAATATTGAGACCCCTTGGATATTAAAATTATAATGATTCTTAAAGCCCATTAGGCATGGCTGCAACAATATGTTAGAGTGCTTTATCCCCTTTTGGGTGATTTAAACAGACAAATTACTCAGCAATGCACTGAGCGAACCAAACCCACATAAAATCAGCAAGCTGGAAGCACAAAAGCTCCCAAATTCTTGTGGTCCTGGTGTGCTTCATTCTGTCATTTGCTGCATTATACTAGTCAAGCAACGTGAAAACATGAAGTACTTTAAAAGTAAGAAAATGCAATAATTTATATTTAATATCAGAATTTTACTATGGCAGGTGGCAACCATTGTCTCGCTACCACTATTATACAACTGCTATTATCACTGCTGCCGTAAATTTTTCCCACCACCGTTGCATTGTTGTTGTCCACACAACTACTACAGCCATATCAACGGCTGCCTTTACTATTACAGCTTATTATTAATCTACTTTAAATTATTAGTTATATATTGTTTGGTTCTTGTTTGAAGAATAAAATAGAAATAATCACTTTTTCTGGTGAAACAAGTAGAAATAATCATTTTTAACTGGAATTGAACACTGTTTCATGTCATTCCTTTACAATCAATGTCATTGAATATAAGCGCAACACAATTGGTATTTGGCTTTAGTTCTTGCCAAAGAAAAAAATCAATGTCCTTAAATATTAAATCAACCAAAATCTCATAACCAAAATCTCATGACATCAAGTAAAACAATTGATAAACTGAAATTATTTTTGACATAATAAGATTATATTTATTGAGATTTTACTTTTGATTTTAATAATTTGTTTAAAAAAATTTGTTCTGATAAACATTATTAAACTACAGTTGAATAAAAAAAAGGCATAAAAATGCTTAAAGAGCATGCCTAATTGGGCCCCAAAAAAATTACCTAGAAGAATTAAATGAAAATAATAACAATTTTCACTTTTTTTTATAAAAAGGTTAATATATAATCTTGTATTTTTAATTTGTTGAGTTTTATCATTTAATTTATATAATTAATAATTTAAATTTTATATTATAAAAATTAAGTAAAAATTAAATTATAAAACAGGGAAATTGGAATTAATTTGATGGCTACACCGGTCATTTACTCGTTGCCTTGTGGAGGGGGAGGGAGTTTTATAAACCTTGAGCTTTAAGATTCTTTATGGGTAATGGTTCTCCCATTGTCGTGGAAAGGACACGGGTAATCGAGTGGCAGTGAAGGATTTGCATCTGCAATTTGTATTTTCGAGTAATTTTGCCCTTAACGTGTTGTAGGGACAATGCTTTGCTTACATTTATTGATGTAAGTAAGGCTAAAATTATAAAAAATAAAATTAAAAAATAATAATTATAAATATTAAAATATAAATATACTATTATTTTATATTTTATCTATTTTTTTAATAATATAAAAATTTATATGATTGAGATAAAAAATAATAATAATAAGAATCAAACTAAGTACACGATCCAGAGCATAAGCGCCAGGTAGCAGCTCACCGGCCGTATTTTATCTATTTGATTGCACCTCGAGCGGTAGAATGCGTGAAGTTCAAAGTGCGTGGCTGCCTCGCTGTGCTGTGAGCGTTTCCGTGTGCGGAAACCCCCAAAAGGGTAGCCCCAAAATTTGAACCCTTTGGCTTACTACTCACTCGCACTCGATCACAGCGTCATTGCCTTCTCTTCCTTTCTCTCTATCCGAGATCTGAAGGAAGAGATCAACCGGACCGGGAGGGGAAGAACATTTTCGAACCGTCTCAGATCGACGTCCGTCTTCGAGGGTTTTTCTTCGTTCCCAGGTTTGTCTCCTTGATCTGATTCCTTCCTTCGCAATGTTGTATTTCACACACTACTGCTTCTGGTTCTGGACCTTTTTATGGCTACTTAGTTGGGGGGAGGAAATTCTTGATTGATTTTGTATTATCTTCTTCATGCTTCGCGTATTGACCCCCAAATGCTTAACTTCATTGCAGTCGTTACCAGGCAGCTTTTGGCAATGCTTGTTTAGCTCTCTGTGATTTCTTTTAAGCCCTTAACTTTTTAAGCCTCGTGTCTATGTCATTGGGAAGTGATGCGGGGTGTGCTTTCATTGAATCGCTTTCTTGTAGGTAGTTGTTTTTAGGTTATCAGAGACTCACTAGTTGACATGGTGAGGAAGGGAGTAGAACTTCTAGGAATATGGCTTAAGTAGATTAACGTTGATAGAAATTTCAAATTTGTTCACTGGCAGCACGGGTTTACTGTGTGTTTAAAGCTAATCCCCAATTTGAATCAACCGGAGTTTGTATTAATTTCAATGTGATTACTGATCTGTTGTGACATACACTTGTTTAGGGGAAAAAAATGGCTGATGGCCAAGGAGTTGCGGAAGGTGAAAAGAAAGAGACAAGTCCTACTGCCACTGCGAATGCAAGAAAGAAGCGGAAGGGACTTGTTTCCCGGATTTGGAATGGAATATTTAGATTACATGGTGACGATTTTGAAAAAAGACTACAATACATTTCTAAAGAAGAAGCTGCTGTTATGTCTAGAATGACCAGGAGATCCCAATCTGGGAGGCGGACAACCAGGCATCTTATTATATTTTCCATCATATTTGAGGTGTAATTTATTTTCATTTAATAAATTTTTCTTCCAGTAAACATGTGTTTGCTATAATACACGCCTTTCTACAATTTCTTTGCAAGATTGGTATGTATATAAGGTTATTGTATTTTGTCCCTTTTACATGCAAGTTCAGAAGTATTCTCTGGTCCTTTATAGCTTTGAATATCAAAAGGAACTATAGTTTAAACGTCTTCATGAACAAATCAATTCATACGACTTTGAGACTACTTCTGTCACTGTCAAAAAATTTCAGGATTCAGTTTAAAATGGTTTCAACTTTCAGGTAATTGCTGTAGGTTATGCTATTATGACAACAAGATCAATGGATATGAATTGGAAGATGAGGGCAATTCGGGTTTTGCCAATGTTTCTTTTGCCTGCCTTATCATCTGCTGCTTATTCAACATTTGTTAGCTTCATAAGGATGTGTAAGTGTCAAAAAGTCTACCATCAACATGCATATGTCGCAGAAGCTAGTTCTTTTTTTTTTTTCTTTTTTTTTTGAAGAAGAAAGTATATTAGAAATATAAGAAGAATATGAAGACTTGCTTGTCGGAGTATTTTTTTTAATCACGGTTCCAGATGCATATTGTATGGAGGTTCTATTGTGTTTAAGTTTATTTATAAGGTGTGAGTTCATGTTAGTGTTAACGAATCTGCAGTTGATATCTATGAGAATAGATTCCTGTTTGTATGTGGTCCTGATATGATTATTAAATTTGATGTCATCAATTGTCCCTAAGTATGAGATAGTTTTCAATTGGAGAGATTTCTGAATATATCACTAAAATCGGAATATCTGCCAGTTTGCTTCATTGGTGTTTGCAAGTTTGGCTGGAAAACCTTTAGAAGTGAGTGTTTCTGCCAATAGTTGAAGATTGGCCTGTTTTACTTAATAAATGGCTTTATTTGTGCCAATGAAAGAAGTCAATAGTTCAGTACTCCGTAGAATTTTCATGAAAGAATTTATCCATGATATCAGATTAAAAGCCTTGATATAGCTGTGCAAAAGTTGATTTACTTTTACATGTATTTTGCCACCATGCAAAAAACTTGGTCAATGGTTTGAGTGCATATTTACTAATTTGGGGCTTTACATTCATTAGAAGTTTTGAAACTTCATGTAGTCATGTACATATACGATGATGTAACTTTTGTGTAGAAGATGTCCTTGAAGGAGTATCATTTTATATTAACAGTTGAGTAAAGGAACTTTATCCCTCTGTTGATAATTCTACAAAAACTATGATTCACTACTATGATGATTGTCATTTGGTTCCAATTTGGATGATATAGTTTAGCCAGGATCCTCATGTGAAGAATTTGATATGTCAGGTGTAGATATAATTTTCTTATGTTTTGAATGTCTTATATATAATGTGTGATTTTATAGGTGACCGTAGAGATCAGAGAATTCTTGAAAGGCTTCGAGCCGAAAGACAAGCAAAAATTGATGAGCTCAAAGAGAAAACAAATTATTATACTACTCAACAGCTCATTCAGGTGATAGTACGAAACTTGTGTTGTTACATAACTATTATCAATATCACCTTTTTATATTATTTTTTGAAGCAAAAGTACTATCTTTATAGTTGTATTAGACTGTTCAGCTTTTATGTTATCATAATCTTAAGGTGCAAAACTCAAGCATTACACATATAAGAATAGTAGTATAAATGTATAATAGCATAGCTCTATTTTCTATTAGCATGTAGTTTATTTTAAATGACATCAATGCTAGGCTTTGTCACATATGGGAACATGACCTTTATATCTTTGTAGGCATGTGTTTTATTGTGCATGTATACTACTGAAGCTTTGCCCGGAAAATAAAGTTGCATATTAGCAATTTTATGAGTAGAATCAAGATTTCTATAATTCATTACGAGTTAAACCTAGGGTTATACCTTTAGGTACATCATTGAAAGTCAAATTTGATTGTATTCATTTGCAATTGCTTTAAAATTAGTATATTAAACTCAGCTGGTAATTTACTATCTATTCAGAGATATGACTCAGACCCAGCAGCAAAGGCGGCTGCTGCCACTGTTTTGGCATCTAAGTTGGGTGCAGATTCAGGCTTGAAAGTGTATGTGGGAGATGAATCTAAGCTTAGTGCTCCGACAGGAAAGAGCGGTGATGTTGAACTAGTGCAATCTAGTGGACTTCGAAATCGCAAACAAGTACAATCTAGATCCACTAGTCCAGGGACAACTACACCCAATTATCCTGATCAACAAATAGTTGGTTCTGGGGGAACCGATCAAACTCTTGTTGCTGAGCATAATCAAGTTGTTGTTGAACATCACCAGCCTCAAAGTTCAACTGCATCTGATGGAGGGTGGATTGCTCGAATTGCAGCATTGCTAGTGGGTGAGGATCCAATGCAGTCTTACGCGCTTATCTGCGGTAACTGCCATATGCATAATGGTGAGTGGATTAGATTTGACAGTTTTAGGCTTTTATCCTCTTGCATTTATTGCAGAAAAAAAAATGAAAATTAATATCGGGTGGATTTGTGGTTGTGTTAATTCGTTGTAATCATCAATATTTATTACCAAATTTAGTGGCTGGAAAAGTATGTTTTCATCTACAATTTTTATAAAAAAAATTTTCCAGGTCTTGCTCAGAAGGAGGATTTCCCATTTGTCACTTACTATTGCCCTCACTGTCACGCCCTAAACAAGCCAAAGCACTCGGTCGAGAGTATCTCGAGCTTTAATTCGCAGCGTGTCTCTGGTTTAAATTCCCCAAACGTGGGGTCTCCGGAAACAGATGTGGGGGAGGCAACTCAAAACACTAGCGCTACTGCAGGTGACAGCGTAATTAGAAACGTTAGTCCCATAAATGCAAGCCCTGAGATTGAGGAAGTATCTGGAAGTGCTAGTTTGGGGGACAAATCTAGTTAAAGGATGGCCTTGTATTTAGATTGGACTCTTGGATTGAGATGTCTTCTATCTTGTTTGAGGGCACGGACTGACTATAGGGAAAGCAATTTTGCAATTGTTTTCCTTGGTTCGTTTTGTAACAGGAACGGTGCAGATGTATTACTTTGATACTTTCATGTAATTTATGATACCCAGATTACGTTTCTTGTTTATAAGCTGAGGCAATTTTGGCATCTTGTTGATTCTTTTTGGTTTGTTGTCCTATTCTGACAGTCTTTATTATTTACATTATCTGCACTCTATGATCTACAATATTAGTTCTTTAAAATAGATATACAAAAAATAAAAAAAATTATTAAATAATTTTAAAAGTATTAAAATGTTATTAATCCTTTTAAAATACCATTTTATATAAAAAGATTTAATTAATTTAACATTTAATAAAGATAAAGGGTTTGATAAGGATAAATTAATAAAAGTTAATTAATATTATTTAATTTTGAGAAAGTAATAACTTAAAAAGTCAAAAAAAAAATCTAAAATAAACAGGAGCAAATGTAAATTTGTTTATAACTTTGCTGTCCTTCGTTTCAATATCATAGAATGTTGTAGTCCAGGTTAGTAACATAATATTTGTTTACCTAAAGGAAAATTCGAGAAATGCTCTTAAGAAGAAAACAGCATTTGTTGGGGGATGTATCTGTAAAGGAATAGAGGCAGCAAAGAATAGTACCTTGGTATAAAGAACGTCAAATTACAATTTTTCTGTTTTGTATCATGAAGGAACTACCAAAGATCTTGCCAGTATGAACCAATATCTAATTTTGTCAGGTTACAATTTTTGTGTAAAGAGGATGAATAATCTTGTACATTTTTAGTTTTTCATGATAATTTAACATGATTTCAAAACTTGATCTGAATATATTATCCTTTCTGTGGAGACATATCTCGAATTTTGAATTTATAATTTTTTTTAATTAATTTTAGTCGGTTATTAAATTCTCAAAGTTACATGTTTTTGTGGTCCTTAGAAATTTTCTTAATTTCAGCCTGTTATCAGTAACAACTTATTCATTTTAAAAATTTAAACATATTAAAATTTTATTTAAAATATTTATATCATTAAATTTATTAAATTTAATAACTCACAAGATTTTTTGTAAATTTTTAATCAACCTACTTAAATAAATCTTTGGTTTTCCTATTGGTAATTTAGTAGTAAATAATCAAACCTACCGGAGGCAAAGTCACAGGAAAGAAACATACAAATCAACATATACCTTTTGATTAAGCAATACCTTTAATTGAGTAGTTTATTTATTATAAATTATTAAAAATAATTTTATTAATTTATCAATAAAATTTTTTTGTCGTAAAATTTATATTTAATTCTTATTATGAAAATTATCTCAAGCGAATTTTATATAATTTATAATTTTTTTCACAAAATATATAAAATATTAAAAACAAATTTTTTTGAGTAATTTATACAACATATAAAAATAATATTATAAATATTTTTTTATATTTTATAAAAAATTCATAAATTATAAAAATATACATTAAAAACATTTTTATAGAAGGATCAATTATAAAGTTTAAGATAAAAAAATTATTATTTAATTAAAAATAATTTTAATAATTCATAATAAAATGAGTTTATATATAATATATTTATAAAACATAAAAAGTTAGTATAAATTTTAAAAATAAGAAATATAAAATAAAAAAATTGAAATAATTTACTTTTGAAAATAAAAGAATTTATATAAGAAATATAAAATAAAAATTATCAAAATAATTTAATCTTAAATTTATTACATGCTAACAAACTTTGAAAACCAAACCTTTTGAAGAAAATGAGTTGGTGGGATTATCTAATTCCAAAAATTTCACGAGCACACACGAGAGGCCAGAAGAAGTTCACTTGGCAGTTGCTGGCTCTCGGGTAATATAACTTACTACGTATATTTCCATTACTGAACGGATTTTATTTTTGGGCAGTGTCCAGACTCAGAAATGAGATGAAAATGGTGACTGGCGCTTCAACTTACCAGTGCCTTTTCTGCAATTCGACACAGAACTTCGCTCCTCTATTCATCTATTTTTTTCAGTCTTCTTACTTCTTCCGTCCACCACCGCCGGCCAAGTCCTCCATCTCCAAGTTGATACACATACAAATAGATTGATTCAAAAAGAAAAAGGTAACTACGCTAATTTTCTACTTACTTTTCTCAGCAGCCAAACAGTCGGTGCGAAGATTATTTGTAACAAACACTAAAAACAATCACGCTTCCTTTTGTTTCTTAGCTGTGCGGTAATTTATCTTTCCATGATTACATCAAATAATTAATTAAATTTGGTATTTTTACCTCTCACTTTGCAGCAACAGCAATCATGTTAAGTTCTAAGTGGTACGTACGTGGTCGAGGCTGGTTCACATATTCATCATCCTCTTTATCAGAATTTAGCTCTGGGTATATATTTTTTTTATTTTTGGTTATATTGTAGCACTAGTGATTGTAACAGCAACAGCAGCAGTAACAATGATATACCTAATTTGGATTTAGATTAATATACATGATAGGGATTCTACCCTATAATGTGACTGTTCCTTTGATATACTGCCCAGTAATCATTTTTTGTATCTCAATCAAGGTAAACATGGTAACTTGTGGTCCTGAACTTGACATCCAGGAAGAAAATTGGCATCAAGTTAAACAATAAGTTCAATAACTTAGTAACTTCATCTGATTCAAATGCAAAGAAAGCAAATTTGTTTGCTTCTAGAAAGGAAAGAGTTACTCTGCCAGTATATAATGATGGTCTCGGAGCCGCCGGGAAGACATACGACATCAGTGAATTTCTAAGCCACCCCAGTGGAATTGCAGCAGTGTTGAACACAAGAGCCTTGCAATCTTTTGAAGCTCTTGGTGCTAATACATACAGGTCTTCCACTTGTTCAATTGTTTTTTGTTGTGTTATGTTATTCTTTTAATGATTTTGGTATTGCAAATATTGTAATGGTTTCTAGGGTGATAATAGAAGTGATGAACACTATAAGAGTGGTTTATGTAACTTTCATGGGATTATATTTCATGTCCATTTAAAGTGACAAGTTGATGTCATCGTGAAAGAAAATGTTCTATTTAAAGTTTCACTCACCACGAGGGGACTCTTCAACTACTCTATGAAGGCGTTATGAGTAGAAACCCTACTCTCCCTCCCTCCCACTCCTCCACCTCCACACACAAATCAGATGCATTTAGAACAGCATGTGGTTGAGACCTGGTTCCTCAGCAAAAACTGGAATCAACAGACCCTTGAGCTTGTGTAATTGTAGGCGTGGATAAAAAAGGTTTAGATGTTCTTCTCCAAGATGTACATCTGGAGTAAGTATAATTTGTGTGTCTAGATTATGAAAGTGGATCTGAATTGGGGTAGTCATATATTTTTTCCTGTATTTATGTTTTCATCTGGAGCAGGATGTTGAATCAGAACTCGGTTAAGTACAATCTGGATGGTGATGACTTACATCTGAAGTGAAATACATAAGATAGATACAGTTGCACCATGTTCAACAATAAATTCAAGTTAACATCAACTTGCTCCTTCATTTAAAGCATTGATTCAGCACTCTGATTCTTGTTGTGTATACTTCTTTGAACTCTATAGCAATTATTTTATTGCACTTGTGTTGAATAACAAAGTTTCTTGTTTGTGCAGGTGTACGTTGCCCAAACTTCAACTTCTGAACTTTGAAGCTATCCCTATGCTGAATCTACGGGTTACCTCAACAAATGAAGATTGTATGGTGGAGATGCTTTCTTGTAAGGTGTACCTCCTTTCCCTCTTGCCCAAAAAAAGAAGTTCAAAACCATATAAAATAGTGTCGTATACTTGATGTAACAACATTTTTATCTTTCTGCAAAGAGGGGATAAAGGGATTAAAATACTATGCAAATCCAATGTGAGCACTTGATTCCTATTCCACTATATATATAGAAATACAGATGCTGAACTTATATTGCTTCATGCAGATTCCAGGAAAACCTAGTTAATTATATGCCTAAGGCATGCATATTAATCCCCTTAGGTTCCATAACCATAACATAAACCTATGATTTTAATTTATTAACTGATATAATTGATTGAACATGCAGTTTGAGGGGTCAGAAGTAGTGGAACGCCAAAACAGCCACTTTTCAGGTATCAATAAATTTATTGGAAATTTTATGCATACTGCAGACAGCTTGTTAAGGAAATCGGTCATATATTATAGACTTTGTGTTACAATCTCTTCTCCTTATGACATTAAACTATAAAACGTGTATGTATGCTTCTAAGAGCCTAGAACAAAGAAGCTACTTGTCCTTTATTGGCCTAGTGATCTGTCTTCCCTGAAATAAGGAGAAATATATTTGGTACAGTCCATTGAAAGGTTTGGAAGGAATGTGTCACTCGTCTAAAATTTCTAGAGGGGTCGTAAGAGTGCAGATTGGGGTGGAAAATGTAACAGGTACTTTATGCTGTTAACCAGATGCAAAACAATGCGGCTGGCCTCTCATTCAAAGAATGAGTTGCCTCTGATTTGCCTCCCTTTGAAGTTATAAGGAGGTTTTTCAAAAATGGTTTTTCTCTAGATCTCCACCAGCAATCTAGTGTATACTACAGCACCTTAGCATTGTTATTCGAGAACCTTTGAGATGGTGTTGTTCCATTGTCTTTCGTCATGGTTGTGTTGAATTCAAGTTTATACACAAGATCCCATGTAATTTTGTGTCTTTTCCTCTTCTCTTATTGGTTTTTCAGGACTTCGTTTATGTGCAAATGCTTATGAATCTTTTCTTGGGATTTGCAGCATTCATGATAAATCGCATGACATGGGGCATGGATGATGCTGAATTGTTTCTAGAAGTTGATGTTAAGTTGAATCTCACTCTTGAGGTTGTTCTTGTACTCATAAAATATAGAATAACTACATTTATATTATATTCTATCCATATCCACTTATCTCTTTTTCTTGGGTACAACTGTGGTAATCCGCTACGATATGATAATAGAACTTGCTTTAGCAGACCGTGAACTGCCTCAGCCCTTACCAAGCATTTACATTACATGATATGCATAGGAGAATACAAACTATTAGTTACTTTATCAACTAAGAAAAGAACAAAAAGCAGCAGCATACCCTAATTGTTTGGATCAGGCTGACCACTGTGATTTAATTTTATAAAATTCTAAAGTTCAGTGATGCTGTCTCAGCCAAAACCTTAAGGCCAACACATCATTTCATAAAATTTGTGCGACATATACACCTACATTTTCAAGAAAAGGTTTTTCCTGTTTCATATATGACATTGAACTACCATCAAATTGCCTTTTAATTAGTTACGTGAGGAAATTTATATCAGAATAATAGCTCATTAGCTTTGATTATGAGCAGGTCTACTGTTCATGAAAATCTGTATGATTAGTCCCCTGCACCTCAAGATAGGCTTAGAACGTGATTGTCTCCTTTTGTCTTGTTCTGTAAAGGTAACATGTCTCAGTGAATTGTGTAACTAATCGATTCTTCATTACAGGAACTCTTTCAATATGGATTAAAAAATTGAAGGCTTCCTGTATTCAAGTTAGCGTCCTTGCTTGAAATTTATTCTTCTTCTTTGAAAGACTTTCTTTTGAAGAAAGGCATTAAAAAGAACTAACCTTGCTTTAAATGAACTCTATTTAAGTTATGTCTCCTGTACTACAATTACGAAATATAAGACGAACATTTAGAGTGCCTTGTGGTCGCCAGCAAAAGGTGACTTTTATAACAAGTCGGGCTACATGTACCTATGCTTATATGTAACTCATACTTGTCTATTTTCATATTAAACTTCTGCTGTTTATGTGACCCTTGGATCACCTCATGGAACGGAAAACCTGGATTTCGGTCCATATTTACTACTGCACAAATTCCATGTCTGAATTTTTTCTGTACTAAGGTTGCATTTGGGTTAAGTCGGCCTCTTCCTGCTAACAAATTCAATTTTCTCTAGCTGCTAATCATATGTCGTAGCATTTGCATTAAAACTATTATTATAATATTTATATGACTAGCAAAACCAAATTTTGAATTTGTCTCTCATCTTTGAGAAATAGATTTCTTTTGCAGATTTACACACGTCCATTTACCATGATGCCTATATCAGCTGTTGAGCGTCCAGGAAATCTGTGAGTTATATATATCTTAATTTCAAATTGTGTACTACAGTTATTTCTTGCTCATGTTCTTTTTTGCTGATATAGCGTCACTTAATGTGTTGCTTATGTTTTGTTTTACAATCATTTTATTGGATCCAGATTACCAACCGCTAAGGTCATCGCGCAACATTATTTGCATTCAATGCCCTCAAAATCATAACAGTGCTAATGAAAGTTGACTTACAGTCATACTCCGGAGTGAAAACTTGTTTAAATTGACAATTCTACTAATAAAATGTTGGGATATTAAAAATATGTTGATTTCTGATAAACTTTAGTTTTTCAATATACAGGAATTCGAATCTTGGAAAATACTTTTATTAAAAGAAAAAAATTATTAATGCTCTAATTTCTAAATAATTATCATTTGACCACCATTAAATTAAAGAAAAAAAAAGTGCTATGTTACTACTAACACACTAATCAAAGCCTGTGCAGGAAAAGGAGCTCATTTCATGTATATGTTCCTCAACAATTAGCCCCTAGTCTCTCTATGATAGGCTCTAGGTCTTAAAACTATAGCTTCCAAGGGGAGTCTGTAAGAACTTGATATTTACAGTTTTTCTATTTTAACACTTCTATTTCCACTCAATATCTACAGACTAAACTGACCTAAAGGTTTGTTGGTTGAAACAAAATTGGGGTTTTTACAGATTTAAGTGTAGAAGGCAAAAGGACTTTTGGCTCTATAGCGCAAAAGGACCTTTTGTTTTTCTGTTTTCCTGTTAATTAATATGGGGTGCTGGTTTCTAAATCAGAGGGTCATTTAGCATATGGGAAAGGACTTGCATGAATAATACTGATTTAGAGATGAAGATAGAGAAAGCGATTAAACAAAAGAAAAACAGAAGTGAGCCCTAACTCTCCTTGATTCAGATTGCATGTAATTTTCCCCCAAGAGAGAGGGAAAAAAATGTGTATGATGAGAAACATACACACATGCATGCGTGAGTTTGTGCTCAGACGCCCTTGCGTAACTCAGCTACTGATATATTAGACTCGCAACTTCCCCTTATGCTTCTGAAAATTATGTCTGCTACCCTACGCTTGGCTTGTCACTACAATGACTTCTCAACATATCTTAAAATTTCTTGAATTTACGACTAAATGACAAATTTTGCCAATTTAAGTCCATAGTTTTTGGGGAAGAGATTATGCATGACTGCACTTTTGTCCCCCAAATACCCGTCGGTTCAGGTTGAGTTTCAGCATGCAAATTAATTATTGATAATTTATATTATTATATAAATGTGCTTATTACAGAATGATGCAAGCTTTGGTGGACAAGCTCGTGCCACTGCTAATTCAGCAATTGCTACAAGATTATGATGAATGGGTTCAAAAGCAATTGGAACATAACCCATAAATCAGGATCCTAATATCGGACGAGAAAGTTGAGTATCTTTTTAGCATTTTAACATTTGAGCAAATGAATTACCTTAACAGATAGCTTGATATGGGAATATAGGGATAGTTGCTCCATTTGCAAAATTTACACTTCTCAATCAAGCACCTGACTCGTGTTTAATCTGAATTTTGGCAGGATTGAAGGTGGAGCAAGATGCAAGAATCTAAAATCAATATTGTAAAAAGTCATCCTTATACGTTCTCATGCGATAGCCTAAAGCTAGGAAAGCCAAAGAAGTCCTCCACTCAACGCTCTTCCGACCACAAAACAAGCGAAAAATTAAATTCCTGCATGTGGGACACTGAGCTAAAACCACTTTGTATTTTAATATTTCACCGCCTTTTGAGGTGCTATTCTAGACTGTGTCTCAGGTTGTAAGTGAAATCGGGCTCATCTTCAATAGTACTAATCTTTAAAAGAAAATTGATATCAATACACAAGCTTTATGCACAAAATATATACATGTAAACACAAAAAAAAAAGATGTAAAAAAATATAAAAGTGTACAGAATTTATACACATGTAGATAAAAAAAGAGAATAAAGATGTGAAAAATGTAAAAGTCTATAAAATGTATTCAGAATTTGCCCATAGGAATATCATTGTTCTTTTTAAAAACATCATAGCACTCTTAATGACATAATACGTCTACTACACTTTAGCAGTCAGAACACAGAAACCTGGGCAAACAGAAAAAGTATTCCAAAACAATAAACAAAATCCATAAGATAGAAAGCATATACATAGCAAAGACAGTCACGTTACGTAGCATTCTCAATGCCAGGACCACATTGCATCATGGTTGTCACTTTAATCCCTCTTTCTTTCAGTTGAACGTGAGTCATGGTACTTCCCTCTCTTGGAGTCCCTATAACTATCCCTCTCGTAACCAGTATTACCCTTCTTTTCTTCCTCCTCTCTATCCTGTTTTCTATCATGGTGCCACTCTTCATCGGTTTTATGCCTTCCATATCTAATATCATCCACGTCCCTCTTGTGCTTTCTTTCTCCACGATCATCCTCATCTCTATAGCGCTTTTTTTCTCCGCAATCATTCTCATCCCTAAAGCTCTTTCTATCTCCACGATCATCCTCATCCCTGAAGCGCTTTCTATCTCCGCGATCATCCTCGCCCCTAAAGCGCTCTCCATTTCCGCGATCATCCTCGCCCTTAAAGCGCTTTCTATCTCCACGATCATCCTCACCCCTCCTGTACTTTCTATCTCCACGATCATCATCACCCCTCCACTGCTTTCTATCTCCATGATCATCCTCGTCCTCATCCCTGCTGTGCTTTTGTTTTCCACGGCTATCCTCATCCCTCCTGTATTTTCTTTCCCCAATATCTTCCTCATCCCTTCTGTGCTTTCTCTCTCTGTGACCATCATCATTCCTTCTGTCCATTCTTCCTTCACGATCCTCACCATCTCGATCAATTCGACTATTAAAATGTGTACCACTCTCCTTACTGTAATTTCTACCTCCGTGCTCAACAGTCTTATCATCACGTCCTCCAATCCTAGCTGACTTTGAGTAGTCAGCTCTTTCCCCATCATCTCTGTGTCGGGGCATCTTAGATTTTGATTGATACTCCGTGACTGAATTCCAATCTCTTGACTTAGATCCTGGCTCCCCATCTCTTTCTCCATCAAGCTTCCTCCTGCCCCTCTTCACCTCTCGAAGTCCAATATTTAAACCCTCCATAAATTCTTTCCCGTCTTTATACATGTCTTTCCCATATGATTTCATCAATGAGTCCAACCCATCATCTGCATCAACACCATTTTTCCCTTCTTCCAAATCATCACCTCTGCCATCAGATTTGAATTTATTAGCTCCTTTGCCGTACCATTTACTATCTTTTGCACCTCTTTCATTTTCCTCCTCCACAGGACTACTTTTTTTCCTTACAACAGAATCACTCTTCCTTGTTTTTTCATATCTGTGATAACTGGAACTGGTGTCTGAATCGCTGTCATTGTCACTGCCACTGTAATCAGATGAAGAGTATGACCCCCTTTTTACAAGCAAGTCTCGTCCAGTAGCATCCTTGCCATAGTCTCTATCAGAGTCCTCGTCATCAGAGTCATGTCTCTTTCTGTGCTTCTGTTTCTCAAGTCTACTATTTTTCTTCTTGCCCTTGCTATCAGAATCAGATTCCTCCTCAGAATCATGACGCTTTCTCATTCTTGCCTGCTGTTTCCTTTCTTGAGTTCTATCCCTGCCATAGTTTCTATCAGAGTCCTTGTCATCAGAGTCAAGCCTCCTTCTGTGCTTCTGTTTCTCAAGTCTACTATTTTTCTTCTTGCCCTCACTGTCAGACTTAGATTCCTCCTCAGAATCATGACGCTTTATCATTCTTGCATGTTGTCTCCCTTCTTGAGTTCTATTCTTGGAAAAGCTTATGTAATGATCAGAATCATCACCTGAGTCATGCCTACCAGTAGCTTTTTTCAAATTCTCATGGTTCTTCCTTGCGGCATTGCTGTCATCTGAATCAAAATCAGAATCAGTGTCATCAGTATCCCCCTCCCTTCCTTTTTTGTACTGCTTAGATGACTTTCGCTTCTTTGAAGCCTTGACCTTCCTCTCAGCATCAATATCAGAATCATATTCATCATCACTCTCCTTCCCTTTATGGTGCTTTCTACCATGCTTTTCATCTGCTGCTATGCTGCTATCTGAATCAGATGATTCATCCTCGTGCTTTATCTTTTTACTTTCAACCTTTTTGTGGCGCCTAAAGTCCTTAATGCCCTTCTTATCATCATTTTCAGTTTTCTGATCTTCAACCATTTGTTTCTTCCAACTGAAATCTCTGTCCAAAAAGGAATGTTCGTGTTTTGAATATCGCTTACCATCCCCATCAGAACCATTTTTTCTACCATTTCGTGGCCCATCATCATTTCCTTCTGCATTTATTTCTTCATTCACTTCAGATGAAACAATGCCCAGAGCAGCTTTTAATGTTTCCATCTGCTTTTCCTTTCTAGCAGCAATTTGGTGTGTCTGTGTATCAGAAACCCTGAAACAGGCCCAAATAAATATATTGTTAAGAACTTAAGATCATCAAACACGAGATATAAGGCCAAAAATCATTGATATATGCTATTATGCATTATGAATTCCCACTTTGAGAATTTGCAACAAACCATTCAAAACATAGGGAGAAAAAAATTAGAAACACATAATGTCAAGGAGAAGGGTAAACAAGGGTATAAAGTCTCCTTCTCAAAGATCCCCGTTCAAGGACTAAATATATATCTCCAGAGCATCCACATAAAATAAACTTAAAGTAAGACCACCTTACAGTCAAACGTGTGAATATTTAGTCTGCAGCCACCTTATTCCAGGGGCTAGGACCCATCTAGTCAGTTTATTTGCACCATTTAAAACACATGCAAAACATAACCATTGGCCACCTTTCAAAGCCACAAGTATCTTATTGAGATTAAATGAGATTGAAGAAAAAACTATATATATTCAACCGATAATTCAGAATAGAATAAGGCATTTCAAAGCTGGAGAAGTAACACATTGGACATGCAAACACGTTTATTACTTTTTCTCTGCAACTGATACAGGCGTGGGTCCATTACTTTCCTCAGCCTCCAAGTTCATCCGAGCCTCCTCAAGTTTCTTGGCAATCTCAGCATCAGTGTAGCCTTGATCACTGAGTTTGTCTTCAAGGATCACCAACTTGAGCTGAATCTGACGCTTGCGGTCATGCTCAAGAATCTCTTTGTTGGGCTTCCTAGTAACACCGGCAGTACCCTGGTCTGCCTCAAACCCCTTGGTGTTCTCAGCAACCTTGGAAGCCTTGGGCTTAACAAAGAACTTGTTGCTCTGAATGTATCCATTGGTACCAGACCCTCTTGGGGTCTGTAACCCTATTCCGTTGTACATATTAGCTACTCGCACTCAAACTCTGCAATTAAAAGAAAAAACGATTAAAAACCCTAATTTCCACTTCGATTGCGGATCACAAGAAAACATCATGGTAAAGACAAACAAATGATCACCTAACACATCTAAAACTATCGATTGAATATAAGTTCGTTGCGTCTCTTCCAATTCGTCCATCAAACAAAGCTACTAAATAGTAAAATTCAACGTGAAACAAATAACTGAATTGATTCCCGTTTAATCCTTCACCCTCATTGAGACAATCAAAATAGAAATTGACGGACGAAGAGATAAAAAATGAAGAGGCATACGGTTTTCCCAGTAAACAACCACCAACCTTCAACGATCTGGTACGTGCTTTTCGCCGCGCTCGAACGAGAGAAAGATAATTGATCGGGCTCGCAAGGGTTCTGATCTTTTATGTCTTATAGAAAAACGGCGGCGCCAAACAAGTCCTTATCCTTTTGACGCCTACCATGGGCTTGGCTCTTCATTTTATTGTTCGGCCCAGAAATTGCCGACTCGGGAACTCGGCTTTAAACCATCGGCCCATTAGTGTTGACTGTATAACATTGGGTAGGGTTGCCCAACAAATTAGGTGCGACTGTCCTGATTCTTCTGCGGCAAACCTGCATCCTAGAGGAACGACTGTGCAAGTGAAATCCCATCTGATTTCCCTCTGCCTCTCTTATTTTCCCCTCATTTTCAAGTTGACCTAAGAAACTAAAAGGAAATGAATACAGGCAGAAGTTATTGGGATTATTGTCAATAGTGGTATGAATTTCCTTTAGTCAAACAATACATTAATTTCTTATATGGCTTACTTTGCTAGAGTCTACTTTACTTTTTTTTTTTATGGGGAGTCTACTTTTACTTTACTCTGCAATAAGTTGTTGAATTAGGATCCAATTTGATTGAATTCCATTTGTCATCAAACTTTTATGTTGGAATTCCTGATGTTGGCAGAGTTATGCCTTGAAAGGAAAGATTACCATTTGACATACATTCTTGGGCATATATATTTTTTATAAATCATGATTAAAGATCGATTTTAAATTGTATAAAATTTTACAACTGATTTAAGATTAATTTCAATTTAACGGATGTATAAAAACAAATTATTAAGAAACATAGGTTTATCATTATTCAAAGGAAACGACAAGGATAGACTTAGAGGCCTCGTTGAACACCACAATTTCACATCACGTCATGGCAAAGAATTCTTTAACCTTCGTCCTCAAACATGATCACAGTCCAGACATAAATTTGACCCTATCGTTGCCTTTGCTACTCTTGTTATTTGTACATTGAAACCTTATAGGCTCTTAATCCAGCAGCTTCACTGTAACGGTCCATCAAACAATTTTACTCTAGGTGAGCTTACTGACCATTCACACATCAGAAGGCAACTATACTGTTGCTGTGTGAGTGGCTAATTAGCCCCCATAAATACTCGAAGTAATATCATTTTCTAACAAATGCAAATATGAATATCAACGACCATTTTCTCAACCAAATCTCAATTTCCAACCCCCTCAGGTGGCCATTCTAATGAAAGAAACTGAGCAACAAAACAAGAACAGTGTAGGGGAGAAAACAATTCACACGAACCAGAGGAGCAACAACGAAATCGAAGCCCCCGGAAGAAAGACTGAAAGTCAGCACGCGTGGCATGTCATCGTTGAGCTCCGTCTTTGCACCACAATACCGAGCTTCACTCTTATCCCCAGCCCTTTCTCCGAGCGGCATTTTCACCAAGTTTCACTCGCACCCGAGACTAATAGACAAAGACGAAAAGAGCAAGAATAACGAACGAGCTTGGGGAGCTGCTTATTTGCCAAACTCAAGCGCTTTGAAGCATCATCTCCAAGTGGCTATAAATAGCGGGGGAGGCCCACGGGGTTTTGGTAGTTTCCGGAGTTGAGTAGGGAAATGCCTCCTCCCCTTTCCGCGTAATGCTTCGTAGCTCAACTTTTTCAAAATTTTAATTTGGATAAATTTATTTTTCAAAAAATTCAATTAAAAATAATAGTGCATGGCTCATTGAAAAATTAGAAGAAAAATCAACTCAATATTCTTATTATTTGACAAATAAAGTAAAAAATTTCTTTCATGTAGCATTATTTAGCTACATAAGATTTTAGTTCAAAAGAAAGATAAAAGTTTTGACAAGTCAAATATCTGTTATTAAACTTTTAATAAGACAAAATATGATGAAATTACACTCTTAAAAAAAAGTTGAATAACTAAAAAAATTTCCTCGGATCTGCAAAATTTTCAAACCTAATTCATACGATCCTCAAACTGACTTGTGATTCATATTCTCATATATTAGTTGATGACAGATAATATATCTTTTTGTTAAACTCATCTTAGTATAAATTGATTGTTCAAAATATATGTATGACTTGTTAATTTAATTTATTCGAATCGAATCTGTACATATAATAAATCCAGTTTGAGTCAAAGTTTTCAAACTTAATTTTACCAACAAACTAAATTTTTACCATAACATAATTCTTGTACACTCTTATCAAGTGCGCTAAGGTTCTTTTGATTATTATTTTAAAAATTAAATTAGACTATTGGTCAGATCAGTGACTATTTGGACCCCCATTCATAATCGGGGGTAGTCAAAATTGATGAATTGGTCAAATCAATTGGATTAGTCAAATAATCCAAATTAAAAAAATGATTTATAATTACAAAATTTTACTGTCTTAATTACACATAATTTTTGAATTGATAAAAATTAATAAAATTTTATCAAATTATTATAAAATTTATGATTTTTTAAATACATACTTTATTAAATCAAGATATATATATATATATATTGATAAAAATGAATAAATAAATATTTATATGATATTTTCTAAAAAACATTTATTAATAAATAAATATTATTTAGACTGATTCTCACTGATCAATCCCATTTTTAAACTGATTCTCACTAAGTTTTGGGTCTACGGGTCACCCGTACTATAACGCATCCAGTTGGGCTTTAGTTAAGCGGGAGGCTGAGCCGATGTTCATTTTAAGCCCAAAGGGCCCAAACCGAGCTATCTAAATAATCTCCCATTTTTGTTCTTTTTATCATAAAATGTGTTGATTTTGTTTTCTTTTAAGATCTCTATCCAATTGCTTCCCATTCTTAGCCACGTGAGTTTCATTCAAGCATTTTCTGGCATCTTCTTATCTGTAATTCGTTTTTAACCACACCATCCATTCTACGATTCGATAATACTTTTCTATAATTTTATATACGTTTTCTATTATAAATAGGTCAGTACCACTACTTACTCTACCCTTTTTTCGGTTGAAGAGGAGACCAAACAAACACAAATAACTAAAAGAAACCATTTTGGGGACGGCCAACCCACAGCTATCAGCCATCAGATTGAGACGAAGAAAGCTCGTGAAAACCAGCGGAAGATTTAACCCATGGTTTGCGAAAGGAATCAGCAGCAGAATCCCCGTTTCTCCGGGTGTGTTAGAACGTCGACTTTCCATGGTTTCCCATTGAGCTGATGGACCATTGAAAGGGATGAATATCACGACAATTATCGTTGTATTTATGAAAAATTTAAACCATTGAAAGGGAGCCTCCTGATGAGACATTGGGACACCAAGGTTTCTCACACCCACAGTAATTCTAATGCTCCTGGAGAAATTAGATCCACAACACCAACGTTTCTCACGCCCATATTTTATTTTTGTTTTCCCCGCATATTGATTGTTAAGCTAGTTTTTTTTTTCTTTGCTTATTGTAAAAAAAAAAATTCCATTCATTAAAATTTATCAAAAATTGGACTGAACTTATGAGAATATGTATAAATTAAAATGAACTTGAACAGAAAATTAACAGAATCCCAAATGGAAATTATTATTTAACCTGTATGAATACTATGAACATTTATAACATTAACTACACGTCCAAAATTTTAAGTGAGCAACACGTTGAAAATTTGCAATAATTATAAATTGTAAACCAAGGATTTAGTAAGAGTTGCAAAATTCACACTTTTTTAACAAATAAGATTAAAATATGAATAATATAATTTATTTAAATAATTTAAGAAATTTAATATAATGAAAAAAGTTTTCTACAGTGTCTAACTTTAAAATCAAGCATAGCGCTTAGTTGAAAATTTAAATGATTTAAAAATTTGTATTTAAAATTTAAAATTCTTTTATTTATGACTGAAAAAAAAGAGCTTAGAGCAATGTATCAAACTTTTTAAAAATTTTAGAATTTTTTTATTATATTAAAATATTAAATAAGATAACGTATATCTGACTTTTTTTTTTAATGATAAGGGAAAGAAATTTCTTGTTCTCCAAGATAATTTTTTTTAAAAAAAAAAATGGCAAGTAGCTATAATTATAAACACCCAATGCAAACCCTACTTTTGCCGATTCTTCATTTTCGAGTCGTAAGTTTCTATTTTCTAACACAGTATTGAGAAGCGAGTGAGAACGGTGCTACATTCTCTCTCTCCAGTCTTCCCTACACATTCTTTCCCGCTGTAATCTGCTTTCAGTTTGAGCAATACCATGTCTTCTGAATCCCAAGAGCCTTCTGCACCGCCATCATCGGAGCCACTGCCAGAGGACGAGGAATCATCCAAATCTATAAGCAAAAAAGCAGCTAAAAAGGAAGCGGCCAAGCAAGAAAAGCTCCGCCGCCGCCAAGAAGCTACCCTAGCCGCCGCCACTTCTGCTCTTTCGGTTGATTCCGAAGAAGATCCTCTTGCTGCCAACTATGGCGATGTCTCTCTCGAGGAGCTCCAGTCAAAGACCGTGGCCAGCGTCGACGACTGGACCAAAGTTGAAAAGCTCACCAATGCCTTGGAGAACGAGCGGGTTCTTATTCGAGGCAGAGCGCAAGCGATCCGCGCTGTGGGAAAGAAAATGGCGTTTTTAGTCATCAGGGAAAATGGGTTCACTGTGCAGTGTGTGGTGCAGGTGCAGCCCGATGTCGTGAGCCCTCATATGGTGAAGTATGCGACAGCAATGAGTCGTGAGTCAATTGTCGACATCGAAGGGACCGTCTCGGTCCCCAGCACCCCTATCAAAGGCGCTACACAGCAGGTTTGTACTTCCGCTTATTGGTTTGAAAAGATTAATATTTTGTATTAAGTGGTAAAATCGATTTTAGTATTTCATCTTAAATTACTCTTATGTGGGATTGTTAAAGTTTATATGGGATAAAAGCTTGCTAATGAAAGTCTTGATAGTTAGAGTACATTGAAGCTTACTGATGTCCATTTCTTTTTTTGTAGTTAGGTTTTCTTGGTTAGAGTACATTGATAGTTAATAAAGGCTTGTGCTACATTTAAATACTCGCGTATTTTTTTCATATTTTTCAAATACTAGTACAGAAAGATTGAGTTTAGTTGAACATCTGTTTTGGTTAATTTTTAAACGGATCACTGAGAAAACAAATAAAAAAAAATCATAGCTGGCCCTTATTCGTATTAACTTCACATTTTTCATATAATGCAGCTTTTGTTTTTCTTCTGAAATTTTTGTTTACAATAATGACATACACCAGTTATTCTGTTAGGTGGAAGTGCAAGTGAGGAAATTACATTGTGTCAGCAGGGCTGTCCCAACTCTACCTATCAATCTTGAGGATGCTGCTCGGAGTGAAATTGAAATTGAGAAAGCTCTTCAGGTATATTCCTGTTTGTCTTTTGTCGAAGCTGTTTATTTGGCAGGTGCTTTTGGTGTATCCTTTCAGTCTCCCTGTATGTAACCAGAATGACTGTTGCCTTGCAAGTAGTTTACATGTTTTGCCATAATCCCTATATACGTGTGTTAATTGGATGCTTTAAATTGTGCAGGCTGGTGAGCAACTTGTTCGTGTGAATCAGGATACACGTTTAAATTTTAGAGTTCTTGACCTGCGAACACCAGCCAATCAAGCAATTTTCCGCATTCAGTCTCAAGTTGGAAATGTAATGCATACCATCTATGATTATTATTCTGAAGTGCTTATCAATTTATCTTTTTTTAATTTTAATAGCAGTTGTCAATAATCATGAACAATTTATAATTCAATTTCATTCAATTATTGACTGCTGATACTTAACAGAAGGACCTAATTATTTTTTAATTACATTGTTGCACAGGAATTCAGAAGATTCTTATTGGAAGAAGGCTTTTTTGAAATCCACACTCCTAAGTTGATTGCTGGATCTAGTGAAGGTGGAGCTGCTGTTTTTAGACTGGACTACAAAGGCCACCCTGCTTGCCTGGCCCAGTCACCTCAGCTTCACAAGCAAATGTCAATTTGTGGTGATTTTGGTCGTGTTTTTGAGATTGGCCCTGTGTTTAGAGCAGAAGATTCCTACACTCACAGGCATCTGTGTGAGTTTACAGGTCTTGATGTTGAAATGGAGATTAAGAAGCATTATTTTGAGGTAGATTTGGCTCATTGTCTTATGTTAAATGTTTACTTTGAAAATAATAGAAAGCCTAGCATAATGTGCTGATATTTTTTTTGTTGGGCAGGTTATGGATATAGTGGATAGGTTATTTGTCGCAATGTTTGACAGTTTGAACAAGAATTGTGTGAAGGATCTGGAAGCTGTGCGAAGGCAGTACCCATTTGAACCTTTAAAGGTAATTTTTATAGTGTCAACTGGCATGATATGCTAACAGTTAATTACTGTGTAATTGTTACATGGTGTCTACATGACACTTTTATTGTGTAATATTAGACATATATAAATACATCAGTTACAGGGTGCCGTTGTTTCTGATCCATGGTAGTCTTGTGCTTCTGCAGTATCATAGACAAACTCTGCGGCTTAAATATGAAGAAGGGGTTCAAATGCTCAAGGTAAACTTCAAAACTCCCAGCATAAGTATCTTTTTAGTTTAAAATAAAAAGAATATGTCATGAGATGGATGAGGTTGGCTTTACCCTTTTGTAAAATTACAGAATCCCCCCCCTCCCCCCAACAACAAGACCAGAACAAAAACACTTCCCAAAGAATATGTCATGGTGATATGGAACAAAAATTGCCATGTCATTGTCATTACATGGCAGCTGAGGTGGAGTTTTTTGTTTCCCAACCAGCACAACAAAACGGCACCGTTTTGGGCAACATAGCCACCCCAAAACAGCATTGTTTTTTTCACCCCTTTGCTGAAAATCACCGATCACGTGCCCATATGGCCATGAGCCCTGCAAAGCAAGCAAGTGGAGTGAGACTGGAACTACATGTTGATGCTGTCAATGTGAAAACTGTGGTTACATTTCGGTAAAACGCAACCCGTTTCATTCTCCTCCAACTCCGACAAGCCAATGGCGCATTCTGCGGGTTCGGGGTGGGTCTGGGGGGAGTAAACAAAGAGAGGGAGAGATTTAAGCAGAGCAGCATCAAGACCACGTGAGGTCACAGCAGAGGCAGCAGGGCTGGTGGGGTCGACGTAGAAAACCAACTGGGTGCAGTGTTGGTGGCGATTTTGGCGGAGACAGTGGCAGCGAGCGTGTAAAAGGTACCAACAAGCATAAAAGTGTAGGCAAACCATGAGAATAACAAGGAAAAAGAGAATGACAATTGCGGTGAGCATAATCTTGCTTCCAAGGACATAGCCTTTGGATTCAAAGTCATCGTTGTTGGGGACGCGTTCAAACTTATGATAGGCTAAACAATTTAAACAGTTTTAATTCAAAGTAACCCCAAGCAATTTAATTCAGAGTAGGGATGGATTCGGTGATTTTCAGCAAAGGGGCAAAAAAAAAAACGATGCCGTTTTGGAGTGGCTATGTTGCCCAAAATGATGCTGTTTTGTTGTGCTGGCTAGGGAAAAAAAAAAAAAGCTACGCCTCAGCTGCCACATAATGACGGTGACGTGGCAATTTTTGTTCCACGTCACCATCTTTCATCACGTCAGCAGAGCACTTAACACTGTCAACTTAACATTAACGGAGGGATTTGATTGATACCGATTTCAATCTTTGGAGGACTTAAAAAGTTCTTAATAGTAAAAGATCAAAATAAAAATTTATTAATCTATAGGGGATCAGAATAAGGTTTTGCTCTTTTTCTTTTGTTCTTTATTCTCAAAACAAAAATAAAATGGGTAAGATATTTATATTATTGAACTTACTAAAAGCTTCAAACTCTTTCTCTATTCTCTAAATAAACAAATTAAAAATGCAGGTTGACATGCACATTTGTGCTTGTCAAGACGCTGGTGTTCAATAATATTAATGTTATGTCTATTATCATATCGTCTATATCATGAAAGGCTGTAGATAATCAGATCTTAACTGACTGATTGACTGTGCTAAAGCTACCATCATATGCGGGTTTAGGGCTAAAGTCAATTAGATGAGTTGATTGTTTGGATGTAGTCATGTTCTAATATTGGGAGATGTATTTTAACTCACTGAGATCATCTAGACAAGATTAGGAACTGTTGGAGTTAAGAACAAATTTTTTATGGTAGAACAAAGGAGCTACAGAGCCCAAGCTAGACAGACACACAGTGAGGGAAGCAAATGCCCCTCAATCTTCCATGTACGCATCATAGCAAACTTCAGGAGGGACCTCAACAAATGCAGTCCTTGATCATGAACAATTCTGAATACATGAATGATAGCAAATTTCAATTTTTTTAAGAAAAAAAGTAGAAGCAGTATTGCTGCCCTTTAGTCAACAGTGTTTACACTCTGAAAGAAAGTACTCATAGTCAGCAAAGTTCCTCCTCCAACTTACTGCTGCTCATTTGTACTGGTCTTTCTTGACTTTCTGCAAGAAATCTGCCTAAATTTGACATCTTCCGTTGCCACTTTCTACACACTGCCAATGCTGAGTTACTGGTGGATCCTCTGATTCCTCCTAGTTCAATTGGGTAAACAATTGCAATCTATGAACTTAATAACATAATATTGATAATGTTAGGGGGAGGGTGTGAGGAATGTATCATTATGAAGTACTGATGTTTTGACAATAACTACATCGATAACTAAACATATTCTATCATCATAACTGTGTCAGCATACCATTGTCATTGTGGCATTCCCTTGCTATAGTCTTGTCTACGTGTCAATGAAGGCCAGCAACCTAATTTGGTTTCTGTGAGTTGGTTTTGCAGGATGCTGGTGTGGAAATTGACCCTCTTGGTGACTTGAACACTGAAGCAGAAAGGAAACTGGGCCAGCTAGTTTTAGAGAAGTAATTCCTTAATATTTTATCACTACTTCCTATTTTATGGTAATGTCATTATGAGCTTTTATTTTGAATAACCTAGGTGGACCGTAATTCTTTGAATAGGTATGGCACTGAGTTTTACATCCTCCATCGTTACCCTTTGGCTGTTAGGCCATTTTATACAATGCCTTGCCATGACAATTTGGCATACAGTAACTCATTTGATGTCTTTATTCGAGGTAAACAGTAAGCTATTTTGTCATATAAGGCTTGGTTTGATATTCTGGCATACATTAAACTATTTCTATTTCAGCCATTATACTTCCTTTAAGATAAACTAATTTTACAGAAGCTGGGGATTTTGTGATCGTTATTTGATTTGAGCTTTTGGTGTGTTAATTGTTCCTTAGGCGAGGAGATTATTTCAGGAGCTCAGCGTGTTCATGTGCCAGAATTATTGGAAAAACGTGCAGAGGCTTGTGGAATTGATGTCAAGACAATATCTACATATGTTGATTCTTTCAGGTGTTCTCTATCACCTCTCTCTCTCTCTTCCTTCTCTTAAATTCATTCTTTATTTTAAATGTTCTTATTAACTGAGGCACTAGACCCTTTTTCATCAATAATTTTTTTGCTTGTATCTATATATGCTTGGTTGATCATTTTCAGATATGGTGCACCACCACACGGTGGCTTTGGAGTAGGCTTGGAGCGTGTGGTAATGCTTTTCTGTGGGCTGAATAATATTCGCAAAACATCACTTTATCCTCGTGACCCACTTAGGATTGCGCCATGATAATATATTGAAACCAACTTAGGATTGGACTATGATAATATATGGAAATAATTGTCTGGATGTTGAGTATCAGCCTTTCTGTAAGAATTTTTCGTTTAGTAGAATACTGTTTTTTTTTCCTTTTGATCCAGCAGCCATGACATACATTTTCTGCAAGAGTTTTTTTTTTTGGTTTCGGGGACTTGATCTGGCTGCGTCAATTGCATTTATGTGACTGTCTCCTGTTTTTTCCAACCCATTGTCGGAAGGTCCATTGCCTGTTGTGATAATATTCAACTGGTGCATCAATGATAAATTTGATCCACACATTGCTTCAATTGATGTGGGCATCCCGGTCTAACCATGTGGATGGCCTATTTCAGCATCTTATTTAGTGACTGGGATTTGACAATCTGTAGTAGTTCACTGGATGAGTTTCTCTCATTTTCTTTCATAAGTCAGTAGTTCTATAATACAAGTCTTATGCAGACATTTAGCAGAAATTTTGCTTGGCTAATTGCATTATATTTAACAGTGTTCTTCCCAGTGATTTAACATAATCTGAATTTTGAAGGGTATGCAAGTTTCAAAAATCTTGTGTCAGAAAGATAATATGATAATCATGTGGAGTGGCAATAGCATGCTCAAGATAATAAAAACAATAAAGATACTTCATCCTTTTCTACTTGACGTCATTCTCACATTTTAAAGCGGGAGTTGTTCAACGGCTGGTGTGTTTTATATCAATGACTTTTACTTATAGGTGTAAAAAATAATGAACTTATTGAATTTAATTTATAAATTTATATTCTAGATTTAATTTAATTTATAAATTTATTTTAATCAAATTCCAGAAAGCAACCGGGTAGTAGGTGAGGAAGAAACGTAATTTTTAAGTAGCTAAAAGGTTGCTGAAAAAAATAATGAACTTAAAATGTAAAATTAAATTAAAATTACTAAAGTAGTGTTCCGAACTATAGAGATCCACATACTCGTGATAATAGTATAAAATATAATTTTATATTTTTTATGCTTTTTTTTATATTTAAATGGTTATTTTTGTAATTTTTTTATTTAATTATATTCATTTTAACGCTTTCATTTTATATGAATATCACTACTATCATCAATCACCTGTCACGATCGCCAATACGCAGTACCGCAGAAAAAGTCCACGTAATGACGAGATCCCCATCTTCATCTTTCATTAAGATCAGTTGCGCTGCCATCGCCATCGTCGCATTTATTGCTCATAAGTTACTTAGATTGAAATTCTCTGTTTTGAAGAAACACAAGAGAAATATAAAATTAAAAAAATAATAAAAATAAATTTATATATTAAATTATAAAATTAAAAAATTATTATTATTATAAATTAATTTTATATAAATTACATATAACTTCTCACATGTATCTTTGTTTTTCTTAAAAATATACGGGAATAAACATAAAAAAGCGGAAGCTTTTTTCCGTACACTTGCCATTGTACGCCTAATAAGATTCCCTGCTTTCAGTTCTATCAGCACCAGACCCGAGTCATCATGTGCTGCCCTCTGACGACCGATGTCTAAAATATACACGAAAATTTTATCACGATTAAATAGCCATGGAATCTTACAATTATATGTGGATCCTATCACTGTTTTATGATGGTAAATTTTTTTTCATTATATTTAGTTTTTAAATAAGACCAATTTTCATTCAAGTAGTAAAAGAAGAGACCGATTTTTGTCTTTAATCTTAAATGAAATAATTTTAAAATTAAATTTAAAATATATAATATATTTTAATATGATATAAAATATAATTTATTTTTGCTATATAAACTCATGAGTTATGATAATAAAATGTTAAAGAATTATGTTATTGGTTTACAACTTTAACATGCATTAAAGTTGCAAATTTACAATGTAAGAGAAAACTAAGGATTTCATGGGATTTAAATTTTTTGGATAATTCTTTTTATAATTTAATATATAAATTTTATTTTTTTATCTCTAACTATTTTTTAACAATTTTTTTCTTTCATTTATTATCCTCTAACTTATCTGATTTCATGTGTGCTGAAATTGTATGCACATGTCCCACAAAGTTGGAGCTGGAACAGCCCTCCTTGCGGAACTTTGGGGACTTGCTATTGACCTGGAGACAGCTTGGAAAAGGTGCCTGCAGAGAGTCCTTGTTGGGTGTAATTCCTGGATTGTCTTGAACCTGGTTAGGGACGACTCTTCCAACAGACATCCCTATTCCAGATTAATCTCTCATATTAGGGACTTGTGGCACAGACTTTGGAAAATTCACTTCTCCCACATCTTCAGGGAGGCTAACGGGGTAGCTGATGGCCTTGCAAACCTTGGTCTGGATCAACAAAGGGAAACTTGTTTCTTCGCTCAACCTCCAAACGTCTGTATTTTTTGGGTCTGGAGACCATTTGCGTGTTGCTTAGGTTGTAATCTTGCTTATCTGTCCTCTTTAGTTCCAAAAAACAATTATATACACATGTATTTTTTTCAGTTTAAAATGTGTTGACGTACGGAATAGACGCGCTCAAATCGATAACAGCGATGCCGGATGAACTGGGACAGTGGCAATGTCACAATAAATGAGGAACACTGGTAAAACTACGTTGCTATCTACAATTATGCTACATTTATCAACAAAATAATCAAAACGAATCATTTAAATTATTATATTTTTATGAGGCGTAGAGTTCTTACAACCCTAGAAGTGTTTATATCATTTCTCATAAATGAGTGCGGCTACCATGGGGAAAGCTGCAAAAAAGAGAATGCTTCAGCCGACGAGCGGGGACTACTTCTGACGTCCCAGCCTCAGATTATCTAAATTACATCACCACGTGAATAGACAGACTGCTGTTGCTGTTGATCTAATGATGGAGCACCGCGGAGTTGTCTAAATTTGCTCAGATCCCACACTTCCCTGGGATTGGAATCCTTTATGTTTAGATTTAAATGTAAGATATAGTATAAAAGAGGAAAAAAAGAAAATAGTGGGATTGTATATTTAAATATAAATTTAAAAAAGATAAAAAATTTTAAAAATAAAGATAAAAAGTTTAAATTTAACTTCTTAATTTATAATAACCTGCATAATAGAAATGATATTGTTATTTGCATAATTTGTATTCAACTTTTATAATATAAAATTTATATTATTAAATTTATAAAATTTTATATATTAAGTAATAAATTAGAATATTATATTATTTAATTATAAAAACATCATGACAAATTTTAAATAAAAATAACATTTTTCCAATAAACAAGGTTTGAAGACCAAACAATAGTTAGAGACAAACCGCCACATAGACAGAAAACAAATGCAAGTTGATTACACCTTCCACAAAAAAAAAAAAAAAAAAAACCAAATGCAAGTTAATCATATTATATTTTATATTAAAATGATAAGATCACACCCAGGATTTTGGTATGTAAAAGTTACGCAAACCCGCCCTGGCCCACTCGATGACGTCAACAGACACGCCGCAACAGATAGAGACTTACTACTAAAAGCTGTAAGAATTCACTTTTTTTTGTTTTTGGATAAACTTTAAAATAGTATTTAGATAAGAATTTTTTAAAAATTTGAATTTTAAATTTGAAAGAAAGTTAAACATTATTTTTCAGAAAAATTATTTTTTTCTTGCAAAATAAACATTTTTTTATAAAAAAGAAAAAAGAAACTTTACTAATATTTCTGATCAATTTAGGCACGAAAAAAGATGGCGAGAGCAAAGATCACTACTGGATGTCCCACACACTCAGGCCCATTTGGATCGGCATAAGTAGTCATCGGGACAACAAGGCATCGGGCAATGCGCAGACAGCATTAGAGTTCAGGATTATTATCTACGCATGGTATGTCTATATAATGATAAAAAATGTCTTGAATCCCATATTGTTTTAGGAGCTTTTTTTCACCTTTTTTTCTTTTCTACTATGCATAGCATATTATTATAACTATATTCTTAAAAAATTCAGAATACTTTGGAATCAAAAGGGTGAGACCATATCTGAGATTTTGGGCTAGTGTTTCTTGGCATCTCAAGACAATGGAACGAAGGAAGGTACATCCCTGGGACGGCGACAACCCGGAAATTGCATGCTTTCTGGTTTTAGCAGAGTGACGACATTTATGTTTTTCGAAGAAAATAATAATTAACTCAGTCATTACATACGAGCAACCATATGATTTTCTGATATATTTTGAAAAAGTCATGTACTTCTTTGCCGTGTATGCTTGATTGCTTGCTTCACTTCGAAAAAGGAATCTCCGCCATAGCTCCCTCTTTCTTATAATTCAATGCCTATTGTCTCTCTCTCTCTCTCTCTCACTTGTCCTCTGTCTCCATCTATCTCTCTGTTTTATTTTGGGCGGTTACAGCTTTTTTCATCTCCTTTGCTTATGCAGTTAAGCTTAAGCTAAGTGAGAGCATATATCAAGTTCTGCTATCCAAAGAGATCTGTTCTTCTGGTTAGAATATTTTACTGCAGTTTATTCTGCTGAGCTCTTAAACGCCCATTTCCTTAATTTCTGAGAAGTTCTTCTTCCCTTTACTTGGTTATTTCCCCTTTGTAACTTTCCTATTATATAAGTGTGTATTCTTCATTTCTTAAGCTATCATCTTTTCTGATTATTTCCGAGTCCCTGACTTCTTCTCTGCGAAGTTGCCTGGAACTACCAAATCTATTCAATGTATACTTGAAAAGCATTGTTTAAGCTCTGCTTTTGAGTAGGCTAGCTTTTGGTTTCTGGGGCAGGGGCTAGTTGGAGAATATACCAGCTCACTTGACAAAATCCAGGTAGTAAAAATTAAAGCTCTGAGCTTCAAATTTGACACGGGCTCCTAAAACATCATAGATTTGGTTTGTCTTTAGTCCATATTTCAGACTCTCCAAGTATCCTGCTGAAGCTTTTATGGAGTTGATGGGGGGTTTGATGTTTAGGGGGTTTCTTGTTCCCTTATTCTTGACTGTGCTGTTAGTGGGTTCAGTAAGTGGAATTGGTGTAAATTGGGGCACACAGGCTACACATCCTCTGTCCCCGTCGGCTGTGGTGCAGATGCTAAAAGACAATGGTATTCAAAAGGTTAAGCTTTTTGACGCTGATTCCAGTATATTAGATGCACTAAAGAAGTCTGGGATCCAAGTGATGGTGGGTATTCCGAATGACATGCTCTATTCACTGGCTAACAATGTTCAAGCAGCTGAGAAATGGGTTTCCAAGAATGTTTCCGCACACCTCTCTTCTGGCGGAGTAGACATCAGGTAAGCCTATTTTGTTTAAGTGATCCGAATAATGGTTTATGTGGACTCACATCTTCAAATGTGGAAACCCTGCAATCCTGTCTCTCATGTTGTAAAATAATTTTTTAGGGTTTATATTACAGCTCCATGTTATAACGGACATCTTTGCTTGCCCCGGCTACTCGCTGATAAAATGAATTTGCCCGACCCGATGAACTTTTTGTATAAATAAGTTTTTAAAACACGATTTCAGCCAACTCTTCTGAGTCGGGATTTGTGATTAAGGTTAAATTGAGAACGTCAGGTAATATTGGGTCTGATGGAACCTATATGCTGGACTTTATCAACACTTGTAATTAAAGTCTATAGTTGATTGTCTAACAGTCAGAGAAAAGATTCCAAGGGAAATGCCGGGTTCCAAGTTGTCTGTTAGCTCTGAACATCCCTTCTAATCTGAAGAGATGCAAACTTGAGAAGGCCGGATTGACTACTGGAGTTCACATGAATGTTTTGGATGTTTGATCACCAATGGGCATGAACTGAGTTACAACTCATAACTACTACGATATTCTCCAATAAAAGTCTCTACAGCTTGTAGGATCCTTACTTTAAGTTCTGCTTCCTGCGCCATCTTTTTTTTCTGATTCTAGTTGAGTCATCTGCTTGTACATAGGAAACTACACTGATTTTCACATTTTAGCGTTCGGCTGAACCTTTTTAAGCAAAACGAAATTGGTTAGACTTGACAAGCATGCCAACTATTCTGTAAATAACTAAGCTGGCTTTATGTTGGCATGTTTTTCATGATGTGCCGGTGCGTCTGCTGTTGTAGTTTCAGTATCATAAAGTATTTCAACCTTGACAAACAGTATATAAACGGGTCATCATTGAAGATATACAAGTCTAATTGGTATGCAAGTCCACACACAATCCTTGGCTATCTGATACCATGAATATATCTTTCTCTTTGTTAATATATGAGTATAGCTGATCTTAATTATTCCTTGTACCAATTCCTTTAGTTTGGAAATTTCCCCTGGACATTTGAAGGACTTTGTTATTTGATTTAATGCTTTTGAGGAGTAGTGGTACCTTACAATGTTAGTAGAAAACAAATTGCGAACAGAAGAGATTTCCAACAGATGGCAATTATTTATTTATATAAGATGTAATTTTAGCAAGATACTCAATAAGATCAGTACTTTCAGTTGTTCACTCTTGCTGCACCATGATCGAATGAATTGTTATCATTCTACTTATTGGTCTTGGAAGTGTGATGATCTAATATCTTAGCAATCTCTACATAGTTCATTCCTCTCAAATCTCAACCGTATGGTCATTTGTGTGTGTATATTCTATCACTACCATTGCTCACAATCATCGGTACTGAATTGATTATACAATAACTTTCAGCCCTGACATTGAAATATGAGGTTAATTTCTCGTTCATTTGTATTAAGCTGTAGCTCAAATTCAATGAAATGAGGAAACGCTATCAGTTTTTGGACTGGTTATCATGCATGATATGGTTATTTACTGTATTGTATTTGCTAAGCGGAAAGGTTGGAATTTCTTCTTAATATTCTCAGAGTCATGTGTGCTTGGATTTCATGGGGAGTTGGTTTGAAACATGTGCTACTGGAAGAAGAGGGGTCAAGAAAACCTCTCTTATCCACTTTGATGCTGTCAGCTCCTACTCTAGTATTGATAACATTTCCCTGGTTGTAAAATCAAGGACTATTCATGCGAATGCCTATGTTGGCATTGTCTGTATTATCTTACATCTTATTTCTTACCATTTTTACTAGGTACATTGCAGTGGGGAATGAACCTTTCTTGTCAACATACAATGGCACCTTTGAAGCCACAACTCTTCCAGCTCTTCAAAATATTCAGTCAGCTCTCATTAAATCTGGTTTGGGCAATCAGGTTAAAGTCACAGTTCCTTTGAATGCTGATGTATATCAGAGTTCATCAAGTAACCCTTCTGATGGTGACTTCCGGTCAGACATCCATGATCTCATGCTGCGGATTGTCAAATTCTTGAGTGACAATGGAGCTCCATTTACCGTCAACATCTATCCATTTATCAGCCTCTACAACGATCCCAATTTCCCTGTTGACTATGCCTTTTTTAATGGCTACCAGGCTTCTATAAATGACAATGGAAAGGTCTATGACAATGTGTTTGATGCTAATTATGATACACTTGTATGGGCACTGCAGAAGAATGGCTTTGAAAACTTGCCTGTAATTGTAGGAGAAATTGGGTGGCCTACTGATGGTGACCGAAATGCAAATCTTCAGTATGCCCAGCGGTTTAACCAAGGGTTTATGTCTCGCTATATTGCCGGAAAAGGTACTCCGATGAGGCCTGGTCCAATAGATGCTTACTTGTTTAGCCTCATAGACGAAGATAACAAAAGCATTCAGCCAGGTAATTTTGAACGGCATTGGGGGTTGTTCTACTTTGATGGAAAGCCCAAATATCAGCTTAACCTTGGGTCAAGAACCAATGGTTTAGTAGGTGCTAAAGGTGTAGATTATCTTCCTAAGAAGTGGTGTGTTTTGAAACCTTCAGCAAACCTTAATGATCAGCAAGTGGCACCAAGTGTGGCTTATGCTTGTCAAAATGCTGATTGCACCAGTCTTGGGTATGGGACTACATGTGGAACTTTAAATATTGCCGGTAATATTTCTTATGCATTTAACAGTTACTACCAGATAAATGACCAGATAGACAGTGCCTGCAAGTTCCCGGGTCTTTCAATTGTCACTGACAAAGATCCTTCTGTTGGAACTTGCAAATTCATAGTCATGATCCAGTCAGGTTCTGCTGCCCTAGCTGGGAGAGTTGGATCTCTTAGACAAGTGCTCTTTGCACTTTTGCTTTTTGCAATTCTGTAATCTTTGATGTTTATTTGCTACCTTTTTTATTTGTTAACTTTGGAGAAAGTAAACTGAATATTTGAAATTCAATATGTCGGATGGAGTCATTGGAAGAAAGAACCATGTTGAAGATTTCACAAGCCTCGCAGGGTTTGATTCTACATTTCAGGAAGCCTTGTCTACAAGACTATATCTCCCTTTCTCAACCCAGCTGCATTTTTTTCTCATTTTTTTTTTCAACCCCAAACAGCCAAACCTACCAGTATTAGGACGCTAGAGCGTTCACAATTTTGGGCAGCAAAAGTGGTCCCCCTGAGATTTAAGGACAAAGCTAGTTGTACAAGGTTGAGTGTGCAAAGATAAAATTTTGCAGGGTGAAAAAATGTAAAGAAAAGATGTGGAAGATTATACGAGATTTACATTACTTTGATTTATTCAAATATCAAAAGGCTACTAGTTATGAAGTCTGGCCTTAAAGGGCAGCAAAAGTGGTGAAGCTGGTGCTTACCGGCTTTCTACTTACACTATAAATCAATATTCCTTCAGTGGAAGCTTACTCGACAAAGTTGGCAAAAAGTTTGATGCCTCGTCCCTTTATAACACAACCGTCAACGAGGACAAAGGTTTCCCCACATTACAGTTTAATTAGATTTCTGAATCTACTCGACATCACGAAAAGAATGTCTTGTGGTAAATATCAGTAAACACCATATTGCATAGGATTTGGGTTTTTTTAATTTTCTTCTTTAATTTGAATAATTTTTTTATTTTTTATAACTTATTATATAATTTTTTTTTTTCTCTGACTTACAATCATTTACTCTAATCACAAAGAATCTATATCCATAAAAAAGCACTTGCCTCGGGGAAGGAGTATTCCGTTTCCATCAAGCATTGACAACTGTCAACAATATGACAGAGCCCTTTTTATTAAGAAGATGAATTAAAAAAAACAATTAAATAATAAGTAGGGGGAATCTATCCTGATAATTCTGCATAAATAAATAATGTAGTGGGGCTTTTAATAATGATGAAAAATGAGGAAAGCTTAAAAGGCGTCAAAGTTGATACCAATTTCATGTGACATGCCAGAGTCACCGGTGGGTAAAAAGGATGGATTTTTATTGAGAGTGATTCTCTGGCTCTGAGGTTACGGGGCAGCAGCTGTACTCCTATGTTCGTGGTCTAATGGGTCGTGACTGGCAAGTTCAGGTTCGTCAAGTTTTTAGGGAGGCCAATAGAAGTGCAGACTTCATTGCTGGCTTGGGTCTCAATGCTGGTTGGGGCTTAACAATCGTCGATGCTGTCCGTCGTGGCTTGCGGGAAATTATGTTAGCTGATATTTTGCAACTGATTTCCGTGTAATTTTCTTTCGTTTGGGCGTTTCTGCTCTTTATTCCAGAAAAAAAAAGAAAGAAAGATTGTTAGACCCTTGCGACAAATTATGGTTGCAATGACTCTTAGAAATTGCGACATCATCTTAGGTTTTGTGGATTTGAAGTTTTCGCTTTTATTATTTTTTATTTTAATTATTTTTATTTTTTTAAATTTATATTAAAAGATATTTTAAAGTTTTTTTTATTTTATTAATTTTTTTTATAATTTTATATCTTTTTTTTTCTATTTCTAATCCTTTAAAAAAAATGATTCTATCATAGCTTTTTTGCAGTGTTTGAGAGAAATTCTCAGTTTTGCACGTTAAAGTTTAAGAGTGATTATTTTAAAAATTTTTAATTTTATCATGTCAAAAAAATAATGTGATAAATAATTTAAATAATTTTGAGTGGGAATAAATATATGGATTAAAAATTTTTAAATTTTGTAATGGAAAATTTACTTTTTAATAATTTAAAATTAAAAAAGTGCGTTTCTATGATAAATTTTTATAATCAAATGGATTAAAAAAAATTATGTATATTAATAATTACATGTAAATTTTAATTATTTAACAAAAAATGATAGAGGTGATTTAATTTTTCATGCAATTTTTTTCAGGCATATAGTTTTGTTTTTATACGATGTTGCTGATAGTGTATTGGCAATCAATAAAAAAGGGGTATGTACATTTTTTTCCAGCAAAATATGAGAAAGGAAAGAATAAATGTATCAAAAAAACAAAAAGAAAGGAAAGAACAAAGTGGCGTTAGTCAGACAAAACTCGCCGCTGTGAGCTCAACGTGTAACTTGTAAGTAGTGAAGGCGCCCTTGTTTCTTCTCCGCCGCCAATGGCCATCTCCAGTTTCGACCTTCGTTTCCTTTCACTGTCTAGCACAGGGATACAAGCTTCAAAGTTCGATCCTGCATCTACAATGCTGTCAGCTAAGGCCCTCACAAATTTCTCTTTGTTTTTCCCATTAGTCTCCAAAAACCCAGCCAGAACCTCCAAGAACCCCAACCTCCCGTTCCCATCGCTTCGCTCTCCTCGTCCAAGATTGCTCATTTCAGCCGTAGCAACCTCGGTCTCGGTTCAGTCTCTCCCCGAGTCACTTACTCCGGGTCAGTTCCGAGTTGATATTCTCTCAGAATCGCTCCCTTTCATCCAGAAATTCCGGGGCAAGACGATTGTGGTCAAATATGGAGGTGCTGCTATGAAGTCGCCGGCACTTCAAGCCTCCGTCATCAACGACCTCGTTCTACTTTCCTGCGTGGGTCTTCGCCCCATATTGGTCCACGGTGGGGGGCCGGAGATCAACCAATGGCTCGGCCGCCTCAACATCCAGGCCGTTTTCCGCGATGGACTCCGAGTCACTGACGCGGAGACCATGGAAATCGTGTCCATGGTTTTGGTTGGCAAGGTGAATAAGACCCTGGTGTCCCTTATCAATAAAGCAGGGGCCACCGCCGTGGGCCTTTCCGGTATGGATGGCCGACTCTTGACGGCTCGACCTAGTCCTAAAGCTGCTGATTTGGGATTTGTCGGGGAGGTAGCCCGGGTTGATCCAACCGTCCTGCGGCCCCTAATTGACAGCAACCACATTCCAGTAGTGACGTCGGTGGCGGCTGATGACTTGGGCCAGCCGTACAATATCAACGCCGATACGGTGGCCGGAGAATTGGCGGCGGCACTTGGTGCTGAGAAATTGATATTGTTGACCGATGTGGCCGGCATCCTGGAGGATCGGAATGATCCAAAGAGCTTGGTGAAGGAGATTGATATAAAGGGGGTGAAGAAGATGATGGTGGAGGGCAAGGTTGGAGGTGGAATGATCCCAAAGGTGAATTGTTGTGTAAGATCCCTTGCGCAGGGAGTGAGAACGGCCAGTATCATTGACGGACGTGTACCGCATTCATTGCTTTTGGAAATTATGACTGATGAAGGTGCCGGAACTATGATAACTGGCTAATTTGGATTCCGCTGTTGTACTTGACGCCAAAGGTTATAAATAAGGTGTCATTGCGAAGCTTCGGTCTATTTTAGTCAGATTTATAGTTACAGTGAGATGAAATGTCTATTATCAAGCATCTATCGAATGAAAGTGAAGCTTGCTGCCAAATTGTTGCATTAATTTAGGAAACAAATGTAAGCCCATCTGTTTCTATGTTGCAATTTAGTACATTTTCAGGGGAGTCTTAGTCAGACTCTTGTATTGTACGATTCAGCATTGAGGTTTGCCAATCATGTAAGCACGTGTTTTTGTCAGACTCTTGCTGGGTAATGTGTATCTTTTTGGAATGAAAACCTCAAACATACACGGCTAATGTGGCTTGTTTTGGAAGAAGCAAGAAAGAAAAGGGGAAAAAGACATTCAATTGGTAATTGGGCAATGCAGAAAACAGGAATCTCATCCAAAATTGAAAAGCATCAAGGATCAAGTATGTGATTGCATACCAGATGAAAGATTTTTAGCTCAATCTAATTGCATTGCACATGCTGAATTGACAGCAAATGAGAGAACGGAGGGACAGAAAGCCTACTCCCGAATAAGGGGAAGACACTTGTGAGGAATAAAATCACCATGGTATACAGTAAACACTGTATTTTCCGCAAAGGCCAGAAACTGAAGAAATGGTGAGTTCCAGAAAAGAAAATACTAGCAAAAATGAGTTGGGTATTGTTGCCAGAGAAATTCTAGACAGAGGCCAGAGAGTAACACTCAGTCTTTCCCAAGAGTTGTATTTAATGAGAATTCAAGTTGACAAATACAGAAGAAAAACATTTAAGAATTAAAAAAATTAATGAGCATGTTAGCGACCACTTTCATTTGTTAATCTTAAGCTTCATCACTTATCAAGATTGACTATCCCTTTCTCTGCCTTGAGTGCTGAAAGGTGCTTAGAAGTTAAACTGCTTATATGGCTGTATCACTTGTAATTGTCGGCAAAATGCCTTTGCAACACTTTTTAATACAGTTGGTGGTTTTAAATGACAGTTATCAAGATAGGACCCCTTAATAACTGCCAAGGTTAACTCATTTGTGTCATTCTGATATGTCCTTCATTCATATGGCACACATGCAGATGTTTTATGTTGTGGGATTTGCGGCATGCACATGAATTTACAAGAAGTGCTAGTGATTTTTTTTTTTTTTTTTTGAATTTTAGGCGAAAGTGTAAAATTGCTGAAATTCTTGTTGAAAATAATTTCGATTTGGCATGCAAAGTGATCTATGAATTTAATCTTCCTGGTAACGCGATAGTTTTCTCTTCAATCTAATCTGTCTTCATTTTATCATTTCGCAAGTGTAGTTCTACAGGTTATTAAGACATTGAGCTAATTCTTTTTATTGTGTCATGCGGCTGTAGATATTTTAGTCAGTGTTGCTGCATCACTTGCTGAGAGAAAAAGAGGCAGCCAATTGACAGATTTCTTAAGAAACATCAAGAGAACAATAGATGATGATGACTGGGACCAGGTATTTGATTACGATTTTCTTTTTCTGTGTACTTACTAAATTGATGAAATGAGCATATTTTTATGCCTCAAATGAACGTTTTAATTTGGCTTTAATTTAAAATAACTAGAACACTTTTTAGATGGAATTTTAACACTAGGAAAACTATGGTAGTTGTGAACTGCAATTATTGTGTATAGGAAGTACCGTAACTTCCAGAGCTGAATGCTGGGACCTATACCTATTGAACAAAGTTTAGAATAAATTTGGTAGTTCTGGGAAACAAATCTTACCAGTGTTGCTGATGAACAAGCCAGTCTCTTTCCAGTTTATGGTGCCATGACTAGAAATGGTACTGAGTACTTGATGGCTTTACCTTTGTGGTGAACTGAGAAGCTTCTTGGGCCTGCTAGCTGTCATGCAGACAAGGACTTTAAATCACCAAACCAACTAAACAGAGAAATCATCTTCACCATCTTTTTTTTTTTTCTATTTTTGGTTGTGTTTGTGGCGGAGATCTTGACCATATTGGCTAGCATCAGACTGAGTTGCCAAGTTAAGAATGATATTGCATCACTCAATTCATATATTATTTAACTTCTTTCTAAATCTGTAAAGTGACGGCGAATGTTCAGTAATTGACTTTGAGACTGAGATAAATTCTTGATAATTTTGACTTTGAATATCTGATCTTTTAAGTACTTTAGCAGCCATCTAAGACTCGGAATAAAGTTATAGTAAGAAGTCTGATAATCAACGCTGCTGGATTGTTTATGTTATATTAAGAAAAATATGTTGACTGTCTCTTGAATTTATCAACACGAAGAAAAATAAGTTGACTTTGAGGGGTTTCAGGTTTTGTTTTTCTCTAAGATGAAAAAACCCCGAATCATGTATCCCTACTCTCTATAAACTAAGTTATCTTTCTGCATAATTATGGCATATATAATTATATCATATAATATACGCAAGACCTTATGAAAGCTGCCCACCACCGTCCCCATATTTGTCTATTAAGCTTAGTAGACTCAGACAAACAAGAAACTAGTTAATACTACTTGACAAAGATTTCTGCATAGAACGTTGATAACAAGAAGTGCTCCATCTTCCTCTGAGGAAGGCCCTCCACCTGCAGAACAGTGGCCGATAATGTTTAGATCAGCACCACTACCATTTCTAGTTAGAAGACGTTCGAGCGGCGAAATAAGGAACTTAGCCTCAGTTTCTAGCAGCCTCTTGCCATCTTTTGGCACCATCGTTGATGAAGGTCACTTGAACCTTAGAAAATATGTCATCGCTCCCTTCGACCGTAGATATCGGTATGTAAAGTAATCTTTTTTCCTTTCGTAAGAACAGAACTAGAGAAGTTCAGATAGAGATCTGAACTTAGCTCATATGGTTGAGGTAGTATTTTAGATAGAGATGCATAGTTCATTTTCCAACACGCCAATTTAAAATCAGGGAGAGTCTTTGGATTTGAATAAAATTGTTTTTACATTTTTTATTCTCACAAATCTTATGTGTGAATCTTTAAATTAACTGATTCCACATGTTAATTTATAAAATTTAATAATATAAATTTTATATTATAAAAATTAAATAATAAAATTTTGAGAATAAAATCAACGTTTGATTTTTGTCAACTGCAATAGTGCTGTAGACTTACAAATTGTGATGTAGGTTGTGGCAGACATTTTTGGTGGCCCTGGTGGCATACTCTGCACGGGCATCTCCCTTCGAGCTCGCTTTTAAAAAACTATGAGTTGGGTCGCTGTTGCCCGTTGATCTAGTCGTTGATGGCTTTTTTGCCATTGATATAGTCCTAACTTTCTTTGTGGCTTACTTGGATACATCAACCTATCTCCTTGTTGATGAGCATAAAAAGATTGCCATCAGGTAAGTGCGCAATATTGCTTCATTTCTAATGCGGAAAAACCTCATGCTCACATGCACGATAGTGCGTGATAGAGAGAAAATAGAACATTACTACCTTATGTTAAAGCATTAAGCACTTGTAGAATTAAAACCACTCGGTATTTACAGATTGCGAAGAGTTTTGTTATATTTGCACATTATGTGCTCTGCCATATATAATTTTTTTTTTTTTCTATTCCTGCTTAACAAGTTTTCTTCGTTCAACAGGTACGTCAAAACGTTACATTTTCCCATGGACGCAGCGTCAACCCTGCCATTTGAGCAGATATACCGAATTGTAACGGGCAAAACAGACGGAAGCGAGGTCTTTGCCATTCTAAATATGCTTAGCCTATGGCTATTAAGGCGTGTCAGCCAACTCTTCACAAGGTACAGGCCTAAGAGTCAATTTTGAATTAAAGCAAACAGAACTAAGAAAAAGCGCACAAATAGCGTTTATTATTCGTTAAAGTGGTCGAAGACAGGGTACCTACAGTAACATTTTGAATCTGATTTGAGAGGGTGATGTTAGAAAGTGATTAGTTTTGCTGCTTTGGAAGTCAAGCTTAAAAGTATTATAAGCTAAAAGATGAAAGAGTAAGAACCATATTTAGCAAAAAAGGAGCGTCCAAAACTCTTATTAGTGCAAATTATGTTCATGAGGAAGAGGGTTTTCGAGGAATTCAGGGCAGATAAAATCATTGGAAAAAGTTGCTTCCAACTAAATGACAATTACTACGATCTCAAAAATTTGAGGACTATTAAATTTGTAGACATTATAGGTTTTCTAAAATCAATGATTTAAATTTTTTAAGTAAAATTTATATTAAATTTAATTAGGAAAATAGAGAGATGAAAAAATATTTTTTAATTTATAAGAATAAAAAAATTGAAAATCACTTTCTCACCCCTTCTTCACTTGCAAAACTTTTCCAGGCTAGAGAAAGACATACGAATTAGCTACTCGGCAACGAGATCTTGTAAACTAAAGTGTAAGTAGGAATGTCAAAATGGACTTGACCCGCCGGGCCAACCCGTCAGGCCCCGTATAAGGGGCGAGTTGTGTTACTATATAAGTGATCCATTTATTCGCGAATTAATTAACCTGCCCCCGCATAACCCCTGGGTCAATGTAGGTTGAACCCGCGGGTTTTGACCTGCATAACTTTAATTTTTCTCTAAAATGATATATCATTTAAAATGATTTCAACTTTTAAAAAATTGCTGTAAGTTATAATATTATGACAACAAGATCAATGGATATGAATTAGAAGAGGAGGGCAATTTAAATGATTGTCATTTGATTCCAATTTGGATTATGCAATTTAGGCAGGATCCTCATGCAGTTTAAATATAATTTTCTTATGTTTTGAATATCTTATGTATAATGTGTAATTTTATAAGTGACCATAAAGTTTGAAAAGTTTCAAGCTAAAAGGCAAGTAAAAATTGATGAGCTCAAAGAGAAGACAAATTATTATAGTATGTAATAACTCATTTTGAATCACTCAGGTGATAGTATAAAACCTGTATTGTTACATAACTATCATCAATATCACATTTATATATTATTTTTTGAAGTAAAAAATACTATCTTTATATTTGTATTGGGTACTTCAACTTTTATGTTATCATAATTTAAGGTGCAAAACTCAAGCATTGCATATATAGGAATAGTGATATAAATGCATAATAGCATAACTCTATTTTCAATTAATATATAATTTATTTTAAATGACATCAGTGTTAGACTCATATAAGAACATAACCTTTATGTCTTTGTAAGCACGTATTTTATTATGCATGTATGTTAATAATATTATTGAAGCCTTACCTAAAAAATGATGTTGCATATTAAAAATTTTATAAGTAAAACTAAGATTTTTATAATTCATTACGAGATAAATCTATGTTATGCCTTTAGGTATATTATTAAAAGACAAATTTAATTATATTCATTTACAATCGTTTTAAAATTAGTATATTAAATTTAATTAATCATTTACTATCATTCATAAACTCTAATTTTTAATAAATTTTTTTCTTTTTTTAATTATTAACAGACTGACTCGCATAACCCGCAACCCGCATCGGGGCAAGTTGGACTAGAATTTTTCAACCCACCAATTATGTGGGCCGGCCCGCCCGCTCTGCCTAATTGCGGGCTTACGCTGGCCGGCCCCGTTTTGACATGTCTATGTGTAAGTTAATCTTCTCTGAAACCATTTGTTCAAAATCACCAAATTGGTTAATCGATTAATTTCATTAATGCTTCGCTTGCCGTTTGTCTATCATAGGTTACGCTGTTTGCAGTGCACTTCGCAGGCTGCATCTATTACTGGTTGGCTGCCCATCACAAAACACCGGAAAAGACATGGATTGGGACGCAGATACAGGATTTTAAAAACACAAGCACCTGGAAGAATTACGCTTATTCCATATACTGGTCCATTGTGACCCTTACTACTGTTGGCTATGGAGATTTGCATGCCGTGAACACAGCGGAGAAGGTTTTCAATATCTTGTACATGCTATTTAACATTGGCCTCACTGCATATATAATCGGAAGCATGACAAATCTGATCGTCCATAGCACTGTCCGCACATTTGCCATGGTAAACTAACTCTCAACTTAGTTTTGCTTTCGTTGACACTAAAATAGCAACCTAGCAGAGAATACACAACCTTTTAAGCTCTAGAAAGAATGAACCAAGAAAAATCATCCACAGTTGCCTGACTTTTGTTGTTTGAGATTATAACAGGAATTAGCATAAAAATGAGGTTTCTCATTTCAGAACACAGCCATGTTTTGTTTTTTCTAAATTTTTCCATCGAAATATCTTGAATTTTCAACTACACATAAGATGTTAGAATATCTACACGTACATTAGTATCTGTTTAGCAAAAGACTTAAAGAAATAACCAAAAAACCCGATGCAACCACTATACTTCTATACCAGAAACTTAAGAAACTGTTTTGGTCGGAGTAGAAAACCACAAATAGAGGAATAAATGAAAGTTCGGGATATGTCTAGAATTATATGGTGTCCGCTTTCCTGTTCAATGTTGACTCTTAGTCATCATTTTCTATATTCCCGTCTCCTACTGAACACACTCTAAGGGTATATAATGGGATTAATTTTATGAAAACTGCAAAACATGCTTTATTTCTTAAATTCAATTAAGCCTGAACGGAAAATATTTAGATAAATGCCTGGATAAGGACAGCATATATTCCTATCAAGCCATCAGTTGCGACTTCAATTATCTAACTGACTACCCCAAAAACTAACATTCTTCACCTCCTGGCTTCGCAGAGGCATGCCATCAACCAAATACTACAATATGCAGGCAAGAATAGGGTCCCAGTAGGCTTGAAAGAACAAATGCTGGCACACATGCAATTAAAGTTTAAGACAGCAGAGTTACAGCAAGAGGAAGTGCTACAGGACATACCCAAGGCAATTAAATCCAGTATTGCTCAGCATCTTTTTCATAGCGTTGTAAAAAATGCATATTTATTTAAAGGAGTCTCTGATGAGTTTATCACTCAACTGGTAAAAGCTATTCTTTTCTTCTAGGTAGTCATAAGAAAGCTTCTAAGCATGTCAACAGCTACTAACAGCTGACGTGCTTAATCATGCAGGTGTCAGAAATGAAAGCAGAATATTACCCACCTAAGGTTGACATTATATTGCAAAATGAGGTACCAACACATTTCTACATATTGGTATCTGGGTCAGTGGTAAAAGATCTATCTCCTGATCACATTATTTCCTTGTACGTGTATTGATGCAAAACTGAACTTATTATTAACTGCAGGATGTATTGACATACAAGAATGGAAATGAACAGGTAAGATGGAATCTCATGAACAACTTTTTTACATTACTCTTGATCTTAGCCAAAAGGCTCAGAAGGTATGAAATTTTTTTTCCCTCAAAAGAGCTTATATAACATACAAAGGAAAGTAAATTGGTTATCAGGTTAAGACATGTGATGACTTGGGTAGAGTTTTACATGAACCACAAAAGTTGAAATAACATGTAAAAACTGGAAAGATTAAAACACAAATGAAAAAAAGAAACAACCAGATATTGACAACTCGAATGATGCACTTTTCTGACAGCTACCCCATTGTTATCAATGATGTATGACTTTATCCAACAATACAGTAGAACATAGCAATTGTTCCAAATTTACATTCTAATACCTGGCAAAATTGAAAATATTGACCATATGGCGTGACACGGTATGCACTTTTGCTAATAGGATATCAGAAACTACCCCCAGGGAAAGGAAGAAAAGGTGACAAACAATCAATGGTCTACTAATATTGCTAAAACAGATTTGCTTCTATAGTTTGAGAATTATAAAATAAATATATAAACTGGTTATAACAAGTACGAAACGAAAAAAAACTCAACCAATATCCATATTTTCAATCTAACAATTTCTTACATTGTTTGACTAAGCTCACACAATTTTTCAGCTTTTATTAAAACTAGAATCTGGAGGCATGGCAGGAGAATTAGGGGTGATATTTAATGTCCCACAACCATTTACTGTACGAAGTAGGAGGTTCTCTCAGGTCATACAAATCAGTCATCATCATTTCAACCAAATGGTACAACCATTTAGTGACGATGGGAAGGCAATTATTACCAACTTCATTCAGGTTTAAAGATTTATGCATCTCATATATCATTTCTTTTTTTTATTCAAAAGTTTATTACATCTCATTTATTACTCATGCTAGGCATAATATATCACACAAGACATTGAATTTCTCAAAGGAAATTTGTTTAGATTGCCTCTGAAACTTTGAGTGTTTTTAACAAATATGTGTTATATACATTGCTTTAAATTTGAGAGCAGTAGCAATAACCCAAATCCCCACGACTTTACCAGAAATCTATACTTATATGTGATATTAAGTCTTGGACCAAATAATATCGCATGGTACAGGACAACTGAAAAATTAATTACCATTTCCTTCAATTTAACTTTCTATCCCATGCTAACACGCTCATCTGTTTGTTAATGCTGGTTCTTCCACTCTCAGTACTTGAAGGGCTTAAAAGGGAAGGCACTTGAACAAATACCATATCTAACAGAATTGTTGGGTAACCTGCATGTTGAGGTATATTATCATCTTTTACAACAAACACAAGTTTTATATGATATAGGGAGAAGCATAAGTTTTTTTACTTCACAACTATAGTTGAAGTTCCTAGAGAAAAGGATGCATAAAATGTGTTGGATATAATAAGTTGTTCACTCGTAGCTAAAACCACAGATGAACTTGTATATACAACTAGTGAATGAGAGGATGAACGCAGCCGCAATTATAGTAATTCATATTAAAAATTTTGAAAATCTTGGAAATTTCTGCTTTTAATGTCATATAATATATGCACAATCACTTTAGAACTTATGTGTAGACATTCTATCAAAAGCTCAAAGGCAACAAATTAATTATATCATGTGTTTGCATTAATGATTCCAATATAAGAACCAAACGTAGATGCTTACTTGAATAATCCATTTCAAAAACTCTCCGAAAAAAGGGATTTTTCTGGCATGGACGATCACTGCTGTTATAATTATGAATTTATGACCATATACACACCTATATAAATCACACCCATACCCCATATATTATGAGCTTGTGGAAAGCAAGCTTATGATGATCACTATTTGTTTCATGCAGCATCTAATGGAAAAAGAGGGCATACAAAATGAAGTTTCAGGTTATCATGTAGAAGATATATATAAAGAAGGTAATCTCAATCATTTTGTCTAGCAAAGACTGTAAGACATGTTAACAGTCTTACAATTTACAGTGGGTAGAGAATGGCCAGTAGCATTAAAACAAGGACCAATGGATATTCTAAGGTTCTGTAAAACAACACCCGGTAAATGTTGGCATGCATTTGTCTATGTGTGTCCTATTTCATCTAAATGTTGGACCTTGATTCAAGGTATGACCATATTTAACAAAATACTGAGCTTATGACAGTAAACACATAAGTAACATATTATATCAATTTATTTTAATCTGGTAGAGAGGTGCAGAACCGATCCTAAGTCATGTATTCTTCTAATTATAATCTTACTTCACTGTGATAAATTGTTCAAACTCAAAATGACAAGAGCACAATAAATGGAAAGGTTGCTTCGGTTGCTTTTCAATTTGTGCTTAATATGCTTAGGTTTCTTAGGTTATTTATTGCCTTGAAAGCTTAAAAATTTTTTCACTGATTTTCCTAAAATGAATCATGAATAGCAATAAATGCCTGCTTACCTAAATCCACAGTAAGGACCCATGACACTGTTTTGTAGGAAAAGCAGGACATTCTAATTCACTTTCAAGCCCAGTCCCCATCGGAGTGAAAATCCATGGACATCATCCCAAGATTTGCAACAAAAACAGAATGGGAAATGATACAATGCAAAAACTCATACTTCTCCCAAATTCAGTGGAAGATCTTTTCAGAGTAGCAGGTATGACTATATTCAAAATGCATGCATGGCAGTAAAAGACTCATGGTGATTTTAATGTGTTTAAGGCTTGAATTATAGTGAGAAAAGAAAAGATACTCATCACTCTGCCGTAGTATAGTCTAAACCAGAAGGAGAAAAGGGTGCATTTAAACCCTCTCTCCAATTGTATTCCATACCAGAGGATGATTTTGAGGTAAAATAATTAAGAAACTCTACAATCAATCACATTAAGCCTTCAAATTCAATTATTTAACAACTTTTACTGACTACAAAGAATCATCACAATCAACAGAAGACAGAAGTTACTTTATAGTGAAATAAATTCAGGGTTAACAATGGAAACTTATTGGCCATAATATAATTTATGACTTTCTGTATACACAAGATACTTGAGGAGTAAACAGAAGAGAACAGCAGAATACAACAACAATATGACTGTTGAATTTTATGCGCACAGAAAACAAGTTTGGAAAACGAGGAAGCAAGCTGCTTATGGCTGATGGCTCAGAAGTAGAAGAGCTAAGCGTCTTAAGAGAAAATGATGAGTTATATATTATCTAAAGATCAAATAAAGCGCGGACCAACAACTGGCCTCTTTGATATGCTGCCATTTCAATTGACAGTTCTAACCATTGGGACAAACTAAATGACACCTGACAAGATGCAGTATTCTATAATGATGAATGTAGGATGAGATTGTTCATTGTTGTTGAAACATCAAATCTCTTCAAAGTTGAGGTCTGGAATTATATATTACCGTGTTTGGTTCTCTGTTGTTGACCATGTCCAGAACAGCATAAGCAGCTTTTTGAAATTGTTCTTTCTCCTCATCTAAGGTTCTCTTCCTCTCAATAACAGAATCATTACATTTCACTATCTCTTCCTCTATTGCAGCAGAATTTTGATTTATGCCACATCAAATGGTACATCTCGGAATGATGGGAAATTTATGAATTAGGACAAAAAATTTGAATCAGAGAGAGAACACACCAAACAATTTACGAATTAGGACTTGAAAATTTGCATTAGAATACGTTAGCAGAACGAAGAAAGAGAGAGGCTCTAATTTGATAGATGTCTAAAAATGTCATTAAATTGACAATAGAATTTAAAAATAATTTTAAAGGCACACTTTCACACTGAGACGCGGAAATTTAAAAAAAAAGAAAAGAAAAGAAAAGTACACATGTGAGACAGACAGGATGAAAAACAACAAAAACAGTATTTCTCCCTAAATAGAACAAGATAACATATAACAATGGAATAGATCACAATGTTTCTGTCTGTGTAGAAATAATTCAGAAACATATTATTCAAATAATTAAATTAATTTTAAAAAAAAAGAAGAAAAAAACTAACATCTACTATCGCTTGGAATAGAATGTGATAGTTTTGATTTCAAACGAACAGAGAAGCAGTGTTTCTAAAGTCAATGATTACTCACTCGATCATCTTGAGCATGTTTTCCATTGTTCGTCGGATTTCATTTGATAAATCTACATAATTTAGCGGAATAATGATCAGAATTTAATGCAGCAAACGAATAAGCAACTAATGAATCACTTGATTAAACAAATAGAGAGATGCAATTCCTTCCATCACACAAACAGGTTCAATGATTCAAGTAATTTAGGCATTAGAAACTCGTAATCTTGAATTCCAGAACAAGATCGAAAGAGAAGTGTCTGATCGAGAGCGGAAGCATTAGTTGCAGTAATGGCGAGATCAACTAGGCGAATATGGAAAAAGAGAAACGGCAAAGGACTCACCTTAGTTAGATGAGAGAGGAAAGCTGATTTTCGGCTTCTGGAGGAGGTGCTAGGGCCGCCATTGCTACATGTTCGAGCAACACAATACCAATCGCTCCACCTGAAATCGAGGGAAATTGGAATGCTCGCACCGCACGCCCCGTATAAATGTGAAGGCGCGCTTCGTGCGGTTAATTACTTTTTGTTGCCACCCTTTTTTGCACTGCAATTCTCTACGATGCACTTGGTCAAAAACCTCCATACGCTACATGTGTGATGATAGTTTAATTTCAATTATATAATAGTATTAAATTTTGTTCATATGTTTTAAATTAAGTTTATATCAGTTAACGTAATACTAGTGGACAAAAGCTATCAAATATGAAATATGTAGTAATAAGGGTTTAATCTCAAATTTAAAGTAACATATATTTTTTTATTACTTCTGTGTTTATATAATTGCTTTAATCCTTTAAAAAAAAAACACTTAGAAGTTTTGATAGTGAGATTATTCAAGTGGCATTGCCTACAAGTTCACGCGGGTTCTCTATGTGATGGCGCAGTACTGTTCAACTTTTAAAAAAAAAAAAAATTACGCGTGAATATATGCAAGTATAAATGGTGGCGGATCTATGTTTATTGATGGGTAGGTAAGTGCTCACAAAGGTTTTTCAAAATTTTATTATATATATATATATGTTAAATGTAGGTATGCCACGTGTGATAAAATTCCAAAGTGCTCTCATATGTAAATGTATGTTGTCTAATCTTTTAAATTTATAATCTTACATTAATGAAAATTATATTAGAGTTATTAATAAATTATGTAAAGTACTACAATAAAGTGATTAAGATATTATAAATATTATATGATGTGTTTAAACAATAATTATAATTAATGAGAAATAAAGAATAAAGTATTTACGTGATAAATTTTTATTATTTTGTGATAAAATATAATTATGATATTAAATATGAATGATTTATTTGTAAATCAATGAAGATCAAAATAAAAAATTCAATAAATTTTGAATTTATATTTCTTTTAAGTTAAATTATATTAAGTGATTAATAGGTAATTTTAAAAAATGTTGATAATGCGTCATGCTTACTTATTTATTAGTTTTAATAAAGAAAAAAACTTTTACAATTAACTCATTTTTTCCAAAATGACTTATTTAAAATTTGAACTTTTTACACTTATTAATCAACTTAAAAATTATATTTTATATATGCACTTGCATATATTTTTTAAATTAAAAAATTAAAAATTTTCATCAAAAATTGATTAAGATAAAGAAATATATTATATATCTATTAATATAATTATTTATTAATTTAATATTTATCTCGTTAATTATAATTACATTCGTTAAAAAAGTATTTTATGCATTTAAATAATAGAATTTGAAATTGTACCAAAAATAAATTATTAAATAATTACTTAATTATTTATAAAAAATAACATGTTAGATAATATAGATTAAAAAATTTTGTAACAATCTTAAAAGATTAGATTATATAGATAATACTTATAAACTTTTTTATTTTGTAATTATAATTTTAAAAAATATATTTTATCATATAATACAAATATTTATTTTACAGCTATTCTTATTAGTATTCATATTTTAAAAAAATTTAAATCTATCATTGTATCTAAAATTAAATTAAAAAAAATATGCACAATTTCTATCTCTAAAATTATATTATAACAAAACTTTGTTTTAGTACAGACGTTACTGTTCAACAACCTCTGCAAAAGGCTCTTACTATTATATTGACAACGTGGGAGTGACGCTGGTCTCATAATCTGCCTAAAAGAATTTCTTGGTACTTGTGAACATAGAAACTCTCACGATCAGAAATTAATATAATGAAATGGTAAGAGAAATGAAATGATTCGCACACGTGAAATGAGGTCGATTAATTTTCATTAATAGAGAAATTTATAAAATATAAAAATATATAAAGTATTATTGCATATGTATATTAATATTCTAATGTAAGATCATTTTTATTTCTATTTTATTAAAAAAGTGGTCGGCAGCAAAGATCTAAGTAATTCGTGCCATTCGCGCGTTTGGTTTGATGCCTAGCAAGTAGCAAGTTTGCGTTGGCTTAGGCTTTTAGCATTTCCAATACAATATTGTTTTCTTTTTATTATATAATATCCATTGTTTTCTTTTTAATATAAGATTTTAATTTTAATTCAATTATTTCATAATTTACTTTTTAATTTAATTTTTATAATATAAAATTAAATTATTAAATTTATAAAATTATTATATCATATGATCTCATTAAATAAATATAACAAAATAATATGAGAATAAAATTTTCCATTCAATTCATGTGAAAGGATTGGCCAATTGGACATTGAATCTAAAGAACTCCACCCCACTTCTCTCTGCTGAACTGAATTGGAATCAACAAAAATTACACTTCCATTCTTACTCTCCCTCACGGAATACAAACATTCATCACACCAACTATTGATTAGCTGTAGGTAAAGTAACCATTGATTGGAATAACTGATGTCAAGAGTGTATGTATTATGTGAAAAAGAGTAAAAGTGGGGGTAACTACACTCTAGAATCAAACGCACAATGTATTTATGACTAGTTACTTCCAAAGAATTTGACCTGTACACTTAATTGATCGTCAAATTTTTCAAATCAACGTTCAGTCAAATTTTAAAAAAAATATAATTTAATTTCTTAATTTTCAAATTAAATAATTTAATCTTTTCATAACTATAATTATAATAATTTAATTAAAATAATTTAACTCTTTATTCAATAATTTTTTAATATAATATAATTAATTAATGATGAGTTAAATTTATTTTTATTTAAAAAATTTTAATATATTTTATTTTTACATAAAATTATTTTTTTTTTAATCTTAAATTTTAATTTTGCGTACCTTGATAAATTTTTTAATTAAAAAATAAATTTATATAATATAATAAAAAATTCAAATCATAATAAATAAATTATATTATACTAAATACAGAAAATAATGAATAAAAAATAAATTTATTTAATATAAAAATAAAAAATTTAAATTGTTATTTTAAACAATAAAAAAACTTTTACTTTATTTTAAATTTTTTTATTTCTTGATTATGTATTTTACCTTTAAATATCGAAGACGGGAGATTCGAATTCCGAACAAGCACATAATGACAACATAGTGCGAAAGCGGGCCCACTTCGCAAAAAGGAAAAGCTTACCTTCGGTTTGAGCATAGCACGGAGTGACAGAGCGACGCTCTCCTTCAATCAGGGGGAAAAAAAAAAGCTGTCATTGTAAAAGAATCTTGCCGTAACAGCCGTTGGATTTTATGGCTATCTGTGCTTAATCGCACACGTGCCCTGGTCTCTGCGTTATTTACCGAGTACAAGTACTAAAATCGTGAAAAAGCTTAGTAAACGGCGGCAATAATTTAGTATCATAAGATTGCGGTTACCGATGAGATTGTCCTAATTTAAAGTTAAAAAAATATAAAATAAGAAAAAATAAATTTATTTATTATAAAAAATTATTAAATTATTAAATTTTAAAATTTAAAATTTAAAATTACTAATGCCCTATATATATATATATATTTTGTCAAAAAAGTTAAGTTGCTTTAATGGTAAAGTCCGTTTGGCCATGGAACTGGCCTGGTTTTTTTTAAAGGTGTAAGGATTTTAGAAAAATATATATAATTAAAAATAATAAAATAATTTTTTATATTATATTATAAAAAATTAAAAATTTACAAAAATTAAAAAAATAAATTAAAGGATCCAAACCAAATGAAATTGGATTAGTGTAATGTTGGTGCATTAAAGCTGAAATTAATGTCAAGTGGGTTGCATTAAGGATCCTTGTAGTACAAAGCTACTATACATTTTTTGGTTATGGCAAATTGTCCATAGACAAAAGGAGAATAGGCAGCACCGAAGCCCCATCTAATATCATAATTAATTGTTATTATGTAAAACAGAGGAAATTAAGTTTCAAAAAAGATAAGTCCGTATAAAATATGATTAAAAATTCATAAAATATGATGTGAGTTATCATAAAATATTTAAATTATTTATTTTTATCAATTTTAATTTTAATAAGTTTATATTTATTTTTTATTTTATATTAAAATATATTTTATAATTTTATATTTACCTTTCTTATACCTTTCTACTTTTAAAAAATTGAGACCGGTAATCCACGTCCACCCGAGAGGAGGTAGGAGAACAGTGTGAATGTGGAGTACTGTCAACAGTGTGAATGTGAAACCCGCTTTTCCTCCGCGGCTGATCACAGAACGACAAAATAGTCCTCTCGCTAATATAAAAAAACTGACAACGGGTCGCGATCCTCTGGTGAGTTCAGTTGACTGGGTTTACCAGGGCTGGCCCACTGCTCGGCACGGCTACACTGCAGCCTTTTAAATTCTTGTACCGTCCGGACACAGCTAGCCAAGTGACTGTAAATAAAGTTTTATTTAAATATATATTTATAATTAATTATGAGATTTTAATATCTCATAATTTATATATAATTTAATAATTTTAAATTAAAATTATAAAAATAAATAAAACACTTTTCATTCATTCTAATTTTTTCAATTATTACATCATATTTGGGTAATTAAAATTTTCTTATTTTAAAATTGAAAAAGTAATTTATTAAATTATTTTTAAATTTGTTAAATTATTAAATTAAATTATAAAATTTAAATAATTTACCTATTTTTACTTTTCCTTCTTTGCTGCCAACTGTACAATCTTTGTACTGCCACGTTAACCGAGAAAAGAAAATCTCGGTAAAGAGTTTGGAACAGTAACAGTAAAAGTTGCGATGTTCTTGTTTTAATTTAGCAGCTTAATTTGTAATCATTATTATCACTTTCTCTTTCTTTTCTATTAACTTGTTAATTTGAAAAAAATTTAACCCACGTGAGGATTTCACGTAGATCCTTTTTTTTTTTTTTTTTTTAATTTTTGATGCTACAGATTTCTTTTTTTTTTTTGGTTCAGGATGCTACAGATTTCTACTACCGTAGGATGGTGTGGATCGCAAAAGTGGGATAGCGGTGGGTCCCACAATTACTTGTGGGATCCATAACCATTCTAATATTCTATGATGATAGTTTACCACGAAAGGTGAAAATACTCTTATTTTAAGGTTAGATTGAATGATTTTTATTTTAAAAATTATAATATGTGGTGATAAAATTAAGATAATTAATAAGAATTAGATTAAGTAGTGAAAATTTTGATTTTTATATATAATACATTTAGTTTGACTCTTTCAAAGTTAAATTTATTTTTAAGTATTTGACAATATAATAAAAAAAAAATTTATCTCAAAAAAGATATCGTTAGTTTATTAAAAAATTTAAGATATAATTAAAAAAAATTAATAAAAATATTAAAATTAATAAATTTAAGTATATAAAACAATTATCAAAATTAAAAAATAAAAATAAATTGATCCAAATTTTTGTTGGAGGAATGGTCAAAATCTTATGGGTCTATTTTAGATAAAATAATATAAGAGGATATACTTACATCAAGAATATGTCATGCTCTAAATTAAAATAAAAAAAAGTATTAAAATGTTTGATGATTTAAATTTGCAGTTAACAATGTGAAAAATTAACTAAATGCATAGTAGTGTATTGTATCAATGAATTATGGAAATTATTTTATAGAATCTGATGCCTCATTTTCTATTATCCTGTAATTAATATATGATGATAGATTTTGTATTTTTTTTTGGGTGAACATAGTTTTTATAATTTTATTACAAATGATTTGGTTTCTTAAAAATATAAGATGTATTTTACCATATAAAATGTAAAAGAAAAACATTGATAAAAAATTAAGAGAATGAGTCATTTTAAATTTATAAATTATTATAACAATATACACAATTTATTTTTCATCAAATGTATTCATCTTAAATTTTACATAATAAAATGTAACGCATATTTTAAATGACATGAATCAAATAATATCGTACCACAACAAAATCAAAATGTATACATTCTGACTCAGAAAAAAAAAATGTCTACATCGAATCCAAGTCTATTAGCCATCTGCATGCATAAAAATTTGACATGTAAGGATGAATGGAATGCCTGAATTAAATGCAAAAAAATTTGAAGGTTTAAAGAGTATTTCAGATATCCAAGTTTTATTTTTTGTAGTGCTGCAATCTAAATACTATTTTTTTTTAAAAAAAAAGCAGTTGTTATAATTAATTTTTTAATTTAATTGTTATTGGCAGTCTTAATTAAGTTGATTGAATAAATAAGCAGCATAACCCTTCACCTGATCCACGAATTACTAATAATGAAGACCTACTTTGAACAGCACCGCTTTGCAATGAACCATTTAGAAAAAATGGGAAAAGTACAAGCAAATTTCGGTTCTGTGGGCAAATACAGTCTTGTATAGTACATTTGTTTGTCCTAGAGAGAGAGAGAGAGAGAGGCCATGTGTCAATTCCAGAGAGAGAATGGAGTATTTCAGAAGCTCACTGCTTCGCTGATTTTTTGAGGAATGCAAGAGAGAGGAGAGGGAGGAGCGGAGCAGTACTGCACAAGTTTTACACTCCTAGTCATTTTTACTGCATTTGGGCCTCTTCTCTTCAGCTTCATCTCTGTGAAGTCTCCAGTGCACGGAGAGAGAAAACCCAGGTGGGTTTTGCCCTGGATTGCTTCTAGTTCTTCTCCTTCCTCATTGTTGTTGATATTGATTCACTTTTTGGTGATACCCATTTTTACCCAATTAAATGGTTCCTTCTGCCCTGTGTAGTCTATTTTCATCGTTGATTTCATTAGTTTTGGGGTTTTCTGAGGTACTGCATAAGTTGGTCTCTATTAGATTTCATCGATCATTTTTCTTCCGCCTGCTAATTGGCAAATCTGGTTTATTTTAAAGATCCCTTCCTATTTTTGGGGCTCTTCGGTTTGTATAATTTATGGTTGTTTTTTCTTTTTATTCTTCCTTCTCTGATCGAAGAAAGGACTTGGTTGACTCTAGAAGCCTTTGGACGGTCCTCAAAAACCTTTTTTCCCCTTCGCGTTTGGGGTTCTGTGGTGAGTGTCGTTTACTGCTTTCTACTTGATATGCGACATTTCCCTGTCCAATTGGAGCTCCATAATTGCTTCTTCATTCGTTCTCCCACCCCTTTTTTTTCTCTGGGTTTCGTTTTCGAAAGTCCCGAAATTACAGTCGCAGTGCAAGATTTTTCCCTTGATCTTCTAGGGCGAGTGTTCACCTGTTCTATATTCAGTCAAAGCTATAATCTTTCTCAGAATTGGCTATGCAGCATTATATTTTCAAGAAAATTATCGCTGTAATTTGGTGATTATTTATTTAATCTCTGTTCTTTCATTTATATGAGCAATCTTGGGTTGTTTTCTTTAGGTGTTTTGAGATAGAGAAAATGCTGAGAAAGAGGACCAGGTCCCTCCAGAAGGATCAACACCATATGGGTCATCTGACAATCTCTGATGCTAATTCGGACTATTATTCTCAGTCTCATGCCTTGGGGCGCAATATCAAAAGCAACTCAATTTTCAATGTGCCTCATCTGTTTGTGGGTCTGGGTCCTAAAGGCTTATTAGATTCTGATTCAGTTAGGAGCCCTACTTCACCCCTGGATTTTAAAATGCTTTCCAATTTTAGCAAACCTGCTAGAAACCCAAAATCATCTACCAATGAGGGCCCTCAAAGGAGCTGGGATTGCAGCAAAGTAGGCCTAAGCTTAATTGATTCTCTGGAAGACTGTTCTAAGTTTTCGGGGAAAATTCTCCGGTCGTCAGAGAGCAAGAACTTAAGTTTCAGTACACAATTGAGGATCAACATCCCAAGTTTTCAAACTCATAACAATTCTTTTCAGGCATCTAAGTCTTTACCCAAAGATTTTTGTAAGCTTCCTCATACCCAGAATGGATCTAATTTCCACAAGGGTGAATCTAATGTTCTTTTTGAAATTGGAGAAACTTGCTCAGAGCATGAGTCGTTTGGGAAAACCCGCTCTTGTTCACTGGACTCCTGCAGTCCATTTAGGACCCTCTCTGGCTTGACTCTTTCCAACACTGATGCAGACTCTGGGAATTTTGTTTTGAAAAATATGACCACCCAAATGAGCTGTCCTCCTCATTTTATTGGAGGAAGCCTGAACTCCAACACATTGCCACCTACAGATATAAGTTCAAACCCTGTACCTATATGCTGCTCTAATGAATTTATTGGGTCGCTATCAGCTGATGAGATTGAACTTTCTGAGGACTACACTTGTGTGATTTCTCATGGTCCCAATCCGAAAACAACTCATATTTTTGGTGACTGCATCTTGGAAACTCATTATAATGATCTTAGAAGCCATGGTAAGGTTGAAGAGAAAGGGAACGGAGCGTCTCTGGTGGTCAACTGCACACCAACTCCAAACCAGTATCTTTCTGGTGACTTATTGAGTTTCTGTTACCATTGCAACAAGAAACTGGAAGAGGGAAAAGATATTTATATGTATAGGTTTGTGACTGTTGCGTCTTTTCTACTTTGCCTTCCAGGCTTTTGTTTTCTTTTTTTTTTATGGATAGAATTCGATTCTAAGATTGGCTTCCTTTGATGCCCTGCAGAGGTGAAAAGGCATTTTGCAGCTTAAGTTGCCGTGCTCTGGAGATGATGATCGATGAGGAACTGGAAAAATCCGATGCATCTTCCGAACTCTCTCCAATGCGAGAAGTTGGTGAGGAGCTTTTTGAAACCAGCATCGCCACAGCTATATAGAGGGTTTTCTGCCATAGCCACCGTGCCCATGAGATGGGCAGACGCAGCCTGATTATCTGTTCTCAAAGAGCTGTTATTTTTGCATCTATCAGCAGCCATGGATGATCATTTTGTATATCATTGCGTTTGCCATTGGTATTTCAGCTTGATGGTCTTGGTGGATGATGGCTCTCTTTCAGCTGGTTTTCTACATAAATTAGAGATATATGTTGTCAAACTACCTATGGCTTATTATTATTCGCGTAGACAGGGTTGAAGCCGATTTTTCTGGCTTTTCTTTGTTAAATCATACTTGCATTATCGTTGTATTATGTCAAGAACTGATATATACAACCCAAACATAGTTTTGACTGAATGATAAATTACTATTGTATTGTATACAGCCTGTTTCCTTTCCAATGAATTTGGACTCAAAATCAGAACATTGGATGAAATATTGGTTCTTTTCATTAACCATTAATCTTCGATGGACGTTAGCCATTTTTACTACTTGTAACAATTGATATGAGATTATTTAGGATAACAATTTCACTTGCTTATGCATGAGAAGTAAACTACATGGCTGGATGACTTTATCCGCAGATCAGACGGGACGATTAATTCCTACGCTGGGGCCGCTGTACAACACTTTGGGCAACTGCCAGACTTCCACTATTGAGCTGAGGGCTCTTGCGGTTCCTTTTGGGGTGATGTATCTTACATTTCGTTCCATTGGGAAACTTTGTTGTGGAGATGGAGTAGAAGCCATATGGGAGAGGAGAGCTACAAAAGTGGCACTCTTGGGCACTACTTTGTAAAATGATCAATCGGAGACCCAGCGTGGGAATTCTCTTCGTGCAGTTGATACACCGTCACCGTTGAAAAATTGGGAGTATCAATTACTCACCAATTAATGAGAATCTTAAATTTTAAGGATCTTATATTTAATAAATTTAAAAATTTAAATTAATATTATAAAAAATAAACAATCCTGTATTCTAATATGTAAAATTTAATATTACCTTAATCTTTTATCACTCTAATAACTCCTTAACCAAAAACAAACATCTAATAACTCATTCTTAACTTGGCTTTGATACGAATTATGTTATATCTCTACTATTTTTCTGATCATAAGTATCTTTAATTTTTCAGAAATTTAATGTTTATAATTGTTACGTTATAATGATGCCGGAATAAATATGGTTATTTAACAAATAATAGTAATTATACTTTAAATATATAATTCAAATAGATATAATTTACTCAAATGCAACCATTTGTTACTAATCACTGTACAATTTTAATCAAATAGTAACTTATTTCTAATAGAAACTAATAATATAATTTTATCTATGCAATGAACCTCATCTAATAAATTAAAATCATATTTGTTGAATAGTGATTCTTTTCACGTTCGTAAACGAAGGCAGTTTTTTTTTAACCTGGATTAGTCTGGAGCGCAAAATCATGCTCAGCTAATATCGGAGACTTCGAGTTTTGCGAGCCCGATAGCCATACCGTCGTTAATTCACAACCCTTAGCTTGTTTCAAGGGCTATAATTGGTCGGTAAGGGTTATCATACTGTGTAACATAGAAGAGCCCTTTGTATCCAGATAGGAATAATGCGTTTAAATTAACGACAACGAAACGTTAACAACACTGCTGATCCTAATGATTGATGACTGAAGATTTTTATTATTGGCCCCCAACCTTAACCCAACACAAACAATTACATCAGCTAACATAGCACTGCTCCCACACAGCAAATCATCGTGAATAACCACGATTCTGTCCCTTTGAACAGGTGGATCAGTTTGCGGTCGAGATTCCCCAGACAGTCAAGATTCCTACATGAGGACTTCCTCCTACCCAATGAACTTCACTACTAAAGGACGGAGTTGAAATGCCCACGCCTTCACAGGAATCAAGCGAAACCAAACACAATCGTACCGTAACCAATGCACCATTGCCACATGCTTAGTCTCTTGTTTGTCGTGTGTTGTAGGATTTGCAGTTCAAACATTTTTGAGCCACTAAATGGAACTGAACGTGTGAAGTTTTTCCACAATCGTTGCAAAGGATCCAAACCTGTTGAGAGAATTACCATCAGTCACCAATAAACAGCAGGCGATTTCCATTGAATTTAACTTGCCCTAAAACAGACAGAGAGAGAAAGCGACAGGTCGAATCACCTCAATGCAGGAAAAAATGGCAAATACAAAGATCTAGGACAACTCCTAATTCACCATATAGCATTCTCTCCCCCATCTTTCACTTATGATAAAGTCTCCCACACCTCCTCCAATCTTATAAAAATTTACCTCCTCCAATCTTATATAAAATTTTATTGGGTTTTATAATTTAATTTATAAAACTCAATAAATTTAATAATATAAATTTTATATTGTAAAAATTAAAACCATAGATGTAGAAATAGTGAAACTCTTCACTTACATAGCCGCAAATCAGTATATCAATTAAAACTAGGGATAGATATTGCTATTATATAACGTGAATACATTTAGTACCACCATCATAAACAGATAGAGAATGAGGGACTACTAACCATTTTATTTTGATATAGTTCAGGCATTGGTGTTGCGGCGATTTCGATATCAAATTTCTCCCAAACCTTTGACATATCGCATACTGACTTTGAGCAGATAGGACATGCATACCTGATACAGAATGAATACAATGATCAGAGCAAACTCAGAACCAGGTACAGTTTCCAGATAGAGATGAACACTCACTGGAAATGTTCTCTCATTTCCTTCAGGCAGCTCTTATGAATTGTATGCCCACATGGCATAACAGTGACATCATTTCTGGATTCGAACAAAAACTGCAATCATCAATTTTGTTGTGCTCCAGTCAGCCCCAAGCAATTCAACCAATTACTACAAAATATTATTATGATACATAAATTGCAAATATTGTGAATTGTTACCTCAAAACAAACAGGGCAATCATGATGCATTGCTCCTTCTATACAAGGGTGACTGTTTTCCAGCAGAATTGAATAGCAACAACCTAGGCAAGAAAATCATGAATGTAATGATCAAACAGGGGATACATCATTTAAATAATCACGTTAGTAGACATTAAAAAGTACAGATATGAGAGATAACTGCTTACCACACTTATAGCAGTGAAAGAAATTCTCTTGTCCTCCAGTTCTGTATTAAAACACATTTAAAAAAAAAATAAATAATTCAGTAAGTCAATTTCACATTAGAAGACACTCAATCACAAAAACATGATGATGCAACTTTTAAAAAACAAGTAGACTAATTTATAAGAAGCAGCTTCTGCAAAAAATTGTGGAACCAGGGCAAGGAGTAATAATCAGCAGTGTTGTTATACTAAAGCTTCGATTACAATCAATAATAATGTGATATTGGAGCCAACTACAAAAATGAGAAGAGAAACAAGGAGATTGGTCTGTTAAATCTGGGCAAGATTCTTCATTGCATTTTCATTTTCACAAAATTCTATATAATGGCAAAGGACTGCTATTAAAGATACAGCAGCCAGATTAACAGTTTATACCTGCAAATCCCACAGCCACTGCAATGATACTGCTGCTTGGATACCTGACGCATATAAAAAATAGTAAGTTCATCTTTATACTAGTACATTCTGCACATCAACTTTATGAAAAAGCTGTAAGCTTAACAAAACATGCAACATAATAGGACTCTGAAATCAGATTGATTCAACAGTTCTTCTACAATGTCGAATCAAACCATCATAAAACTACAAGAGCGCCAGTTGATGCTCATGCCTGAGATAGTAATACCAGCATTCTTACTGAAAGATTTATTTATTCATTTTTCAAAAAAGCCTAATTTCAGGGATTAGCTACTTACATCATCATCAAAGAGCTTGCATGTCTCACAGAAGTATTTGCCCATACAAACACCACAATTGATACAATTTTGTTGAACCTGGTAGCAGCAAAAGTCAACACAAGAATAACTCAATTAGAGGCAGAATGTGAATAAAGAAATCTTACCCTTGTAACGGATGACACATCAAACATTGCAGTCAACAAGATAAGCCTGATTAGTTGTTTCAAGTACCACACTACCCAATCAATATTTCAGTTGAAAGCCATGCAACATAACTAGTAACTGTTGGCACAACATATCAAAGATCCTTCATAAAATAATAGACTCTAAGCTTCCCCTTGCAAATGTATCCTTTTATTTCTTCGATGTGCATGAGCACGCATGTACACGCAAATGCAGGGGTATTTCCTTCTCATTTGGCTAAAAAATTTGACTACTCATCTTTTTCTTGAATTTTAGATCTGTCCTTATAATTAACATACCACAATGGAAGAGAACAGAAATATATTGGGGAAAATTTAAACTCACCTCTTGTTCAGTCCCACAAAGTGAACATATCACCTAAATAAATCAAAGTTTTCATCACCATTAACGAATTCCAAGACCGTGAAACCAAAAACATGTAAAGAACAGAGCGCACAAAATTGAAGATATTGAAATTGTGGATGCCCCTTTAAGTAAGCATACCTGTTTGACTTGATGACGGGGAATGTCATGCCTATGCTTCTGATCAACGTTAATATCATTCTGCAGAAAAAGAAAGAATAACGAAGTAAGTGCCACAAAAAACAAAAGGAACACTAAAACATAAGAGCCGCACATCATGATATGGTTTTCATTTGGACTTCTAACTGACAAGTTATCTTTGTCTGGCTTCCACTGCACACATGGAGTCCCTACTAGGGGTGCTGAGTCATTTAAGTGTCAAAAACTCGCAACATATTTTTTTTTTCCAAAAATTTAACCAGCATAAATACAACTTTTCATGTTAGATCAGTAGCGAGTACATAACCTTACCACTCACTGCACACAAATAAAATCAAAGACAAAAAGAAACAAATAAAGATTAAAATACAGGCTCATCTGATGTTCATATTCATATACTCTGCTTTAAAAGCAGTTAAATGAAGACAAGGCCAAGGAAATTATCTCAAAATATGAAAATTATATTTAACCTTACCACTCATTCGACACAAATAAAATATTAGGAACTTGTAACCACTGCCTAATGCAAAATTGAAAGCATACACTTACCTTTGCCTCATTGTGACAATGACGGCAATCAAAAATCTCATTGCAACAAGGAGCCCTAATACGACATCTCCTCCGATAATGTTGACAACTGCAGAGAAAGACTATGATATAACAGTAGGGCAAGGAGAGAAACAAATTAAACAGCAAGAAAGAATATAGGCAGGAACTTTACCCATATTGCAAATATCCTTTCTCACGCAAGTCATTAGTCTTTTTATTATCTTCTAATTGACTACTTTCTTCTCCAGGCATGTACTCTGAATCTGATTGTGGTGTATAAACATCATTCTCAGTCATATGCTTCTTGTCTTTGCTCTCAAAATGAAGAGGCTCGGAGTGCATTACTGCCACTCCTCCTATGATACTAGCCATGTTTGGATCAGATTACTAACTAACTAGAAGCTGGCAGTATGTCTGGGCACCTGCATGTAGGAACATATTTAGAAAAGGTCCTAAAACTTCTAAAGGAATATTTAGTCACTCCATCAAGCCAGGCAAACACCGAATGCACGGTTGCTTTCTTCTAGACTGCTGCAGACCAATTGCAATCAGCAACAACAAAATCCAACTAAGGTTGGACAGCTCCAATCAGCACTAATCCAAGAGGAGAACACATCAAAATAAGTGCATATCTAAGAGTTCCACATAAAACTACAGGGTAGCACTGGGGTACTTGACAGTCTCCAGCAGTAAATAGAAACCAATAGCATGGAAGAATCACTTGATTCCTTGAAGAACTCCCGTAAACAAATCCAACTATACTGGAGCCAACCAACAGACGCTCCAACCTATGTTGAAAGCAATAAATCACTCCATTAAATGCATTCAAAACAGCAAAAACATAGGAGATATGGGTTGATTTTGCTGTCCATTAAGGACAAGCCTACCTCAACTGGCAGTTCTGCATTGACTCCTCCAAGAACTGAAACTTACCAAAAGCAAATAATAAAAACTTCATACCACCTGCACCTTGAGCAGATTCCTTCTGATCAAATTAGCACCTTTCCCTTCATTATCTAGGTTGCTTGACAATGAACTAGGTGGCAATGTCACAGTGTCATAGCCACAAAGTTCATCCACACTATTCCAAGGACTAGGTTATCAATATTCAAGAACAGAAGGTCATTACCCATAAAAGCAGGGCAGCAGGTTTACCTCTTCTAACAACAAATACAATTTGACTGAACCTAAACAAGTATAAAGGCTGGAGGAAGAAAAAAGATTAAGGGTACTAATAATAGTGGTTATGTGATCAATTCTGAAGCTTAACAGTGTGCATAGCATCATGCAGACGTCACTGTGACAAAGGATCAAATTAAAAAAATGAAAAGTTGTCATGAATTATTTAAAAAGTAAGTTTCATCATAGCAGTTTGCTTCAACAACTGGTTTTAGCTTCTCAATTGTATGTACTCTGCAGATGCTGAAAAGGCATTGTAGACATAATGATGGAATGATAGAAATCACAATGTTGGAGGGGCTTCAAAACAAGTAGTAAAATTTCAACCACTAATCCTTTCATATAAATACATACTGTCTTTTAACTACTTTTTTTCTGCAACCAGGTGGTCCACTGCAGATGCAGATTGCATGCTCCTGCAAAACATTTTCATCTAGAAGGTACCTAGAAGTACATAATCGCTCATCCGTCTTGAGCTTTCTGAAAATTTCGCACTCAAAGACCCATATGGAAGATTCCAATGACGTGACACCTCATACTCCCATGTAAATAAAGTAGGTCTCCAATTATCTTGTTAAATGTCAAACAAATAAACTAGATATCAATAAGGCACTATAGGCCTCTCCTTTGCATAAAGTATAGCAAACTGACAATTCAGAGTACCTACGGGGCCAAACTGATTCCTAAAGAACAATTTCACCAATTAAAACTTCACAACATACGCAAGTACCTAACAGTCTAACCTTCGTAAGGCTCACTTTTCAATGCGGACTGTCTATTGCAAAATTTAAGCTTATAACTTACAGAATGATACTATAGATCACTTATAAAGACAATAATCAAGATCAAGAGAAATTCAACTAGACTACATTAACCCTGGTTTTCCCGGCAATGGAATGCTTATGTTCCATTGTACAGGTTTACTTGCGGTTTAATACTCAGCTGAGAGAAATTCTCCAGTAAAAGTATAATTTAGTTGAGCACTGATAAGACTGCTGGCCATGGTTAACATTGAGATAATATCCAGTGAGAATCATACATTTCAAGGACCCATGTATTCAGGAAGGAATGTAACCAAATGATGCTTCTATAACCATTCACAAACACAATTTAGTCCAAAACATAATATGATAGCAAGAAAAGAATAATTGCAATCACAACTAGCAGGTAACAATTATAATTGATAGACCAGAAACACCAACATGTCATAGAAATGCATTGTGTGTAAACTTGTCTATTAACTATCCCACCAATATATTATATTCACTATCACTTCACACGTAATTCAAAAGGGTGACAATCACAACATCTATACCTACTAAACCCCACATACACTAACGAAGCTTCTTGTTAAAAGGAAGCCAATCACACACCCTTCGATGGCTTCCACTTTCAAGCATTTCTCAGAAATTTAAAACACAAAACAACCTGCGAAACAAGCATACTTGAAGAAGAAAATAAGATATACAGCTACATTACCTACTAAAACAATCCAACAAAACTCAACAATTATTCAAAAACAAGTGAGGAACAGAAAACAAAGTTATAAATTGTACGATTTGTCACAGAACAACGAACTTTCAGCAAGGAGGGAAGAAGACGATATGATCTCCGATCAAAACAAACGGTAAGATCTGAAAGTTCATTCGGAGGCTCTGTTTCGAATCTCCTGTAACGCTTTCCAGACAGAGAGAACTCTCACAATTAAAGAATGAAAAGCAATCGAATCGGAATTTATAGCCCCGAGACAATGAAATCTGGGTTTCGAGAGTCTTCGAAACTGAATTTTCCTTTAGTCATTGACGCCGACAGCTGGTGCCCATAATTTCCGAAATTACCCCTCCTGCTTCAAAATATATCCAAACTGTGTGACTTGGAAATTTGTGTACATTGGCACGTCCACGATAGATCAGGTGACGTGTCACTACCAGCTGCTCCATTCTCCCCATCCCCCATCTGCGTGTAAATAATCTCATTCGACATCGTTCAATGTTGCAAGAAACCGAGCCAAAAGTGAGCTTGCGTGTAAGTTTTGTAGACGACAAGTTATGTTCCTGGGCAAGAAACCTATCTCCATCAAACGGCAATGTGCTTAACCAGACAGTGGCCGGTGAGTACGGCTCACCCCTGATTCACTCCTGTTTCATAACCGACGAAAGATCAAAAGCGAGCTCTTAGCCTCTTACGTCCTTTGCCACTCTTCCTTTTCCATCTTTCGGTCGTAAGCGTTTTCAGGCGCTGACACGTGGGTAGGAAGAAGCGATAGGGGTGATATTTTTATATTTATAATTTTATTTATAATTATTATTTTATTTATTTATTTTTAATTTTTAATTTATATATTTAATGAAGAGATGTTGATAGGGTTACGTTGATCTTAAAAATATCTGTAAGGATATGCTCTGTTCTGACAGATTGATAGGCATATGAATATTATTTTTTCAGCGTTGCTTAATATATAATTTAATTATATATTTTTTTTATATTTTTATTTTCTGCATCGATTTTTTTTCATATATAATTTAACATATCATTAACTTTTTTCTTATTTTCTGCATCGGTTGCCCCTTTAAAAATGAAAAAATAGTAAATTTTTTTTCAATTTATGTTTTATAAAATATTTATAAAAATCTAAATTATTAAATATCAAAAATCAATATCTAAACCGTTGAAATTCAGTAAATCTACCGTTTAACATTATTTTTATGAAAATTTAACATAACGAATATAGTTCAACGGTTTGACTTTTTTTTACTATCTTAACTATTGAAGTAATTCATGGAATCAGTTATATGTTTGGGTAGTTCTTGCATTGCCCTAATTAATCAAGACTGCTTTGCCAATAATTTTATTTTCATACTCAAAACTCTCCCATGATTCACAATACACCCACAATATTTGATTAACTATGTAAACCTCACCCACACAACTATTCAAAATCTGTGAGTATTTAATATATAAATTATGTAAAAATTTTGAATGTGAAATTAATACCACTCTTACTTTGCCTTTGGGTAAAGTTCCATGAGTCTGGCTTCAATGAAACATACTTTTGATAGTACATAGAGAGAGACTAAACCTTAATTAACAATAATGTATCTATCTTTAATCAGAATTGATTTGACATCTCATCTCATAAAACACGAGCTGATTATCAAATATACTATGTATGGGTCAATCATTAAAAGACGGTTAATTGAATATATTGATGAATGGAACATAAAGATATAATTGTCAAAGTATGAATATTATACACAATTTAGTTGATAATGTATAGTTTTCTTTTATAAATATTATACAAGCAACTCCGAAGAATGAATATACATTTTGAAAAAAAAGCCCACACTAACCTTGTTGATTGATATTAATCGTCAAATAAGAGACCTAAAAGGGTTTGCCCTTTGGAAGTAATTGCTTGCATATTCCACATGAATGCCACTCATCAGATCCATAAAGAAACCTAAAGGGTCCATGTCAGTGCCCTGCAGCCAGCACAAACTTGGCATATTAAGCACCAAAGCCAAAGATCTTCTGATTTATACACTGTTATATAATTTAAATCAACTTTTGTATGAAACAATCCTTCTAGTTCTACGAGAACCATCCTCATATATACATAAAAAAGAAAATACCTCAAACTAATAATTACTTTCTGCAAGGCGTGCAAACTCCCAGTCACTGCAGCCAAAAGATCAAGACCATTCTGCTTGAAAGAAACACTAACAAGGAAATATTTGCTTAGAAAAATAAGCAGTGAATATAAAGCAAAATAAGATAAATTTTTGAGTCAATTCATAATACTCTTTGAGAAGTATTAAATGCTTACACATGGTGCATATTGGTCAGGTTTGGAAATGACATCTCTCAACGAATGTGGTATGCCATCTGCATGAATTCAGCCTGTCACACAACAGATATTTTGAAGTGACTTTGTATTGAACAGGACCCTGGTCCTTATGTTCTCTCTTCTGAAGCCATTTGGCACCCGCTCCCCTCATCTATAGAAGGAGAAGCATTTAGCCAGACGACAGCCTCAAATACGCTATCAAAAGCCACCTCAAACTTCAACTAGCGTCATCAAATTTCACACTCACTGCAATTGGAAGGTCAAGAAACTTTAAGACCGTAACATTTTTCGTTAAGACCGTATGCATAATATGATTTGAATCAAAAAAAGAGGATAGAGGAGAGAACATCAAACCACGTAATTGCCACCGAAAGGACTAATTTACAGCCATTTGTAAAACATATTCCCCCACTCAACTTTTTTTTGGGTGACACCCCACTTAACTTTTTGATCACATCTTTTTCAATGTATGTAAAAACGAAGCAAGTGGAATGTCAAACTGGTAGTTGTCACTTGTCATCCATTAATAATATTATTTATACGTCATTAATTGTGCGATTTCTGAAATGGGGAATCCAAAAATAGTGGATTGTAAAATTTGAGTTTTGTACTAGGCAGAATTAAATTATTGATGTTGCACTCGATAAAAAGAAAAAAAATAATTATTTAAGATAGTTTAAATATATTCAAAGATATTTGTTAGTGGTTTTTGTAAAAATATTTGGTCAAATAGTATTTAATAAAAAAAGTGAATAAAAATAAAAAAAATTATTTAAAGATTAAAAAGTATCTTAAGATAAGTAATATTTTAAAAAATTTAATTATTAATAAAATATAATGATATTTTGGATGTAATTAACTATATTTAGTAGGATTAAGATTTTATTTATTATTGTCATTATATAATTTAATTTTATAAAATTTAATAAATGTAATAATAAAAAAATATTTTAATTAAATTTTTTATACAATTAAATTTGCAGACCCTATAAATAAACCACGTTAACATTCATAATATTCACCCTTGCATTTGCCTCACGCTGCTAGCATTCCTTGTAGTTTGTACCATCACACATTTCCAAACATCTTCCATGGCATCCCAGAACCAGAATCCTCCAGTTTCAGACCCTGAAACAGCCCAAATTCCCTCCCAGACCGCTCACGCCGGTTCAACGACTGGTTTCTCGGCCAACAACATAGTACAGAAAATGAAAACCAACTTGGTTTTCCGTTCAAAGTGGGCCGAATTGAATGGGGCCATGGGGGACCTTGGGACCTACATACCCATAGTATTGGCTCTGACACTCGCCAGAGACCTCGAACTTGGCACCACATTGATCTTCACTGGCATCTACAATATCATCACTGGCGTCATTTATGGGGTCCCCATGCCTGTCCAGCCCATGAAGTCCATCGCCGCTGAGGCCCTCTCTGACACCGACTTCGGCGTGCCGGAGATCATGGCAGCTGGAATTTTAACCGGCGGAGTCTTATTGGTACTGGGTGTAACGGGGTTGATGCATTTAGTGTACCAGTTGATTCCCCTATGTGTTGTAAGGGGAATTCAGCTAGCACAGGGCTTGTCATTTGCGTTGACTGCAGTTAAGTACGTTAGGAAAGTGCAAGATTTGCCAAAGTCTAAATCTTTAGGGGATAGGGAATGGTTTGGTTTGGATGGGTTGGTTTTGTCTATTGTATGCGTTTGTTTTGTTGTCATTGTGAACGGTGCTGGTGAGTATCATAGTTGTCATATTAGAGAAAATACCAGTTGTGACTTGGGTGACCAACAAAGGGTCCAAAGTGCAAAAAGAAGGACAAGTAGAGTGAGAAAGATTATTTTCTCCCTTCCTTCTGCTTTCTTAGTCTTTGTACTGGGTGTTGTTTTGGCCTTCATAAGAAGGCCTAGGGTGGTGCATAAGATCAAATTCGGACCCTCTTCGTTGGAAGTGGTAAAAATTTCTAGACATGCATGGAAGCAAGGTTTTGTGAAGGGTACAATTCCCCAGCTCCCATTGTCAATTTTGAACTCCGTGATAGCTGTTTGTAAGTTGTCAGCTGATCTCTTCCCAGGAAAGGATTTTTCAGCCACTTCACTGTCAGTGACAGTTGGGTTGATGAACTCGGTGGGTGGGTGGTTTGGGGCCATGCCAAGCTGCCATGGGGCTGGTGGGCTAGCAGGACAGTATAAGTTTGGTGGCAGGAGTGGTGGGTGTGTGGCCCTTCTTGGTGCAGCCAAATTGGTCCTAGGCTTGGTCTTCGGAAGTTCTTTAGCACACATTTTCAACTATTTTCCAGTGGGGATCCTAGGTGTGTTGCTCTTATTTGCTGGAATTGAATTAGCCACGGCTTCTAGGGACATGAATACCAAAGAAGATTCCTTTGTGATGCTTATTTGTACAGCAGTTTCACTGGTGGGTTCAAGTGCTGCTCTTGGCTTTTTGTGTGGGATGATTGTTTTTGTGCTTCTGAAGCTAAGGAATTGGACGGAGGGTAAACCACTTTCCGCCCTTTGGATGCATGGAAACCCTGAGAATCTCTGAAGAATGAAGTATATATTTAGTGTTCTGCAATTACATACATGCAAGTATCGACCTGCGGTATAAGAATGCTGCTTTAAGCTTCAATAATTTTTTCCTTTGTTCGTATACGATGCTAATTGAGGGCTTGTACGTATAGGGTTCTAAGACTACTCTGTTGTAATTATAAGGTGTATTGCTAGATCTGTATAGCTTTGCTCCCTGCGTAGCTGGTAACGTGTACGTAATGCTTTTTACCAATAAAAGAAGTTGCTTCATTTACAAAATTGTAGCAGTTTCATTATTTTTATAAATTAAATTTTATTACATATTTACTTATAAATATATAAATTTATTAATTTCATATAATTAAATTTTAAAATTTAACTGATTTCTGTTTATCAATTATTAAGTGAGTGAGAGCTAGGGACAAAGCTTTCTGAAATTGTAAACAAACGTTTGGTTGTGTTGTTTTGCGTCTGTGCATTGATGTTCTGTGCATGATGATATCTGAGGCTTGTAGGGTAGATTCTTGCTTTCATGGCAGCATAGAACAACAAAAAGAATACCTCTCCATTCTGACTTAATGAGACTCAACTTTTCGAATAAATTTTGAAGATTTGATGCTTAAACGATTATGGTTTGACAAGGGCATGAATTGGTGGCATGACGCCATTGTCCCAATGCGACCTTTGGAATTTGCGCAAAAACCGGAAAGAATATAACCATTACTAGCAGTGTCTTTTTTTCTTATCTCCAATTTTTCGCTTTAGCTTTAATTATTCCCAAAGATAATTAGCAATAATGTTGATGCTAATGGATGTCAATAACCAAGAATAAGCTTTTTGCTTTCAATGATCCTCTCATCAAGTAATCCCATTGACAAGGTGAAGAATAAGAGTGTATTTAAATTTTTTATGTTTGTTAACGTTAAAGAATATTGTAAAATATTATCGTGTGAGGAATAAAAAATTTAAAAAAATTAAAAATAGTAAAAATAGTAATAGGATTTACAATTAAAAAGTAATCTAATCTCTAAAATTTACCTTAACTCACTAAAATTAAGGATCCTAATGTTAAAGAATTCAAATCCGAATAAGAATACCGATTTAAATCTAGCAGATGCTTTACCATGTCATATGGTCTTAGATTAACCACCAAACCTAATCTTACTCGATTAAAATATTCAACCTTGATCACATTCATAGCAGACCTACTTCTATTCGTGCAACTTTCCACTTTATGTCCAAAGTTGCAAAGATAAAAAAAATATTGAATCAAACACAACATAAAAAAATGCCCAGGAAGGATTTGCAACCGATCAATAACCAGCACAAAGTTCAACTGAAATAGAAATATATTATATATGACCCACAAATTAGAGTAAAACATAGCTCTTCCTCTAGATCATTATTTGTGCCAGATTCAACTCAGGCCTACCCATGATAGGTTTTTTAATTCAAGAGGTTCCGTCTTTCCTTTTACCCAAGGGGCAAGAGGTCGAAAAGGTTAAGTCTAAAGTGGACAGCTATCTTCAACAAGGCAGATTTCTCTTCAGCATAATCATTTAAATGATCTATTTTATGTGCCTTCAGTTTTGAGGTCACTGCCCTGACTCCACTCTAAAATCCTGGAATTTGGTTTCTCATCACCCAAGTTGGAGCATGACTCATTTTTCAATGAGAACCTCTTTCCTTTGATGGGGATGGTCATGAATCATGACTGCATTTATGCAAATTGGTTCCCCACTCCATCATATGCTAGTTGAGGTCATAACTTTACATTTTAGTCATGGATGACTATCATACAGAGAAAATGACTGGAACAGTAGAGGTTCAATTTGAAAATTTGAGGCTGCGATCACATACAATAGCTACAGGAAACATCACGAAGTTCGGTTTGCAATTTGTCACAATTTATTATAGATATTTTTTTTTCTTTTTCCCCCCTACTTAGAGGTCTTCCCCAACAAGAGCATGGTGAACATTTGAATTTACAGACTTCTTGTCATGTTAGAAAAAAGCGTACTGATTTCCACGATTCCAATCGATAGTCAGCAACCATGTAGGCTTTCATGTGAGGAAGAAATCAGTTCATCATTGATGCTCTGATTTTAAGTTTCTGTAACATTTTCAGCGTGCACTGGAGAAAATTCCCGTGTTTTATATTGACAGGAAACTAACTCAACCGTGTAATTCAACTTCAGTTCATTGTCCTAGCATTTCGTGGTCCTTTAATCTTTATGAGGTAAAAAGAACACATTGGAGCACAATAACATCCAGAAATTTTCAAACTACTCAAAATTCAAATGGGTTTCCCCCTGTCTTAGAAAAATTATTGGGAGTGCTGGGTAACATGTATCCCCCAGCTGACTGCTGCATGGAGGCTAACCCAAAAGAAGTTCTGTCGCCATTGAAGCTACCAACTCTCTGAGGTCTACAAAATATCAAAAAGTAATTAAACAGATCTGCATGACAGAAATTGTGCAGCTCAAAGCCTCTAAAAGAGATGCATCATACTCATGAGATGCTTGTGGTCCAGGAGAGAAGTTTGCTAATTAGAGTTTTCAACTTAATTTTGTAGGGAGCCTGTTTCATTTTATAGACTGCTGTTATCACTTTGTTTCTCCGTTATTCTCCTGTGCTTTGCTTATAAGAGCGTCAGAAGAAAAAAACGTTCATTTTGGGACGTCACTAAGCTACATCACATCGGGGTAGACTTATTGTTATATCGTAGAGACTATGCCTCTCCTTAGAGTTACAATAATGCACAAGAATTGTTATGTCCACTGTCATATAATTGCAAAAGAAACTAACTCAGGGGTCATAGCTTACTACGTAGTGACTTTAATCTGAAAAAAGAATAAAAAATAAGATTGACAAGAGCGGGGTTTACCTGGAATGTTGCATATCATTATTTTCTTGCTCAAAGGATGGACCTAAGAGGATTGCATTAGAAATAAATCATAACTAAAATCAATCGAAAGAAAAATTTTAAGAGGATAAAAAGGAAAACAAGGGAAATACCAGTAGGAATTACACAGGCAAACGGAGATTGTGGAGCCATTGGGGATCCATAACTTGGAAACTGAGGCACCATCAACCCTGAAGACCCAAGGCTTGAAGCACGTGATAATCCTGTCCTGGTTGTTGCAGCAGGTAGTACACCTTGCAAACACGCCATAGGAGGATTCTACAAATACCATCAAGTCATGAAATTTAAGACAAAATCTATTGAATTAAGAGGTGCAAAATCAAAGATCACAAGCCTTATAAGAGGGCAGGGAGATAGTATGCAGAAAACTGTTTAACAAGACATGCCATGAGGTTGTTTTTGTTAACTCTTTTATTTAAAAAAAATAAAGTAAAGGAAATTTCATTCAAGGAAGAAAAAGGAAGTACTAGGACAAGAGCAGACGACTAAACATTTCCTAGGACATAAATAAGGCATGGAGCAAAAGATAACACAGAACTTTGATGTCATACTGCCCATCGATCTGGTCTGAACGTCTGTCAAAAGACATCCCTAAAACGCCCATTAGTTGAGTTTCGCTAAAAAGCCAAAGAAAAAAAATAGTATGCTTCACAACCACTTCAGTATAAGTAAGATTTTATATTCAAGTAATGGAAGGTTATATAATCTCAATCTAGTCATAAATTAGTAACACTAAAAGCTAATCGTTTATACTTTGAATATGGTTTTTTTCAACATTTTGTTCATGTATTTTCTTGAACCAGCAATAGTATCAATAAATTTTGGCATCATATTGAGAGTTGGTTTCATGGGACATCCTTGAGGCATACTAGTATCAACAGTACAAATATAACTGGAATGTACCTTCGGCCTGAAAGTAAGCTTTTGTCATAGAGTTTCAACTTCTATACAAGTGTATAGCTTATCAAAGAGTGAGCAACTTCTTGTAACGTGTTATCATTGAGACATTGATCAATAAAAAGTGAGAGGGAAACCACCCTCGTAACTGGTGAATGATGATATAGATTACTCCTTTAAAGGAGGACATTAAGAGGTCTGTGCCAGATAATTATGTCATCTAAATGGCTCTGAATTGAATAAAAATCTTTTCCATGTGTTAACTCAAGAATTATTTTTTGCTCAATTTATCTTGTATAGCCACAGAGATTTCTGCGTAATTGCAGGAATAAGTTAAAAATTGCAAAGATCTGACTTAGAATGGTGTCCAAATTTGCAATACAACCAAAAGCAATAATTCTTGAAAGGTCATTTCACTACAGTAAAGTAGTTTTCCTGTTTGTACTTACTGGTGAGGCATAAATCTGAGTTCTCCCCCCAGTTACTTCAAATGGATTTGTTGACTCTGCTGCAAGAGGAAATGCTGAGAGAGGCTGTAAATGAAGAACCATATAAATTCATCAGCAAAGTATACATATAAACACCAAATCAAAATTTGAAAGCCTCAATAAAGTACCGCTGCATTAGGATAATACTGAACGCCAAATCCCATGCCATGAGGTTGAACGTTCAGCCAACCTGCAAGTGGTGCAGGGCCTGATAAGTAGCTTGTAGAAAAAAGGTCCTGCAGATAATTTATTCATGCACTAATGTTATTTTTCTTTTGAGAACAAGAAATAATAAAACATATGGCAATGCCTATTACCGCTGGAAGTTCCATTCTTCCACTAGACATGGTTCTTGCTGGACCAGGTTGGGCTGCAACATCAGATCTGGTGCACTGGGCAGGTTTTGTGGTGGTTTGAGAAGAAAGGTCACTAAAAGCATTCAGAGGGTCGTGTGTATTAGGGGCAGCTAATGGCTGTACATTGTAATGTCAAAGAATACTGTTAGAAACCATACAAGCAGGTATGAAGCAATAAATTGTAGGCTTTCAGACCTCTATAGAAATGTTTAGCATTTGTAACTTCTTCCAAACACCTCTATTAAAAATTCAAACTTTTTATGTATCATGCTATTCTCCAGGTAATAAATTTCAACTTTTGAACAAATATTTTGACAGTATCGTTGGGATTCAAATACTTCATTGTTCATACCCAGAAAGCATACCACTCGTTGTACCTGATTATTTAAAGGAACAGGTCTGATTGGTGGACTTGTTGATTGTGTCATAGAGCTGCAACCTATTGATGAACAAGGATGAAGAATATGCATGCTTGTTATTTGGTGTCCATGTGAAACTTTAAGGGAATTGTCTTTAGAATAAAGTTCAGTCTGTGGAGGAACTCCATTTGAAGGGTGTGGATGAACTTCATTGGAAGCTTGTACCAGCTCAGTGGCAGTGCTTGATAGTGGAAAAGCATCAGCATTGTTGCGTGATGCTGTTATCTGCCTTACTTTAATAGGTGGTGAATCCCCACCAGCAGACATGTTTTCTACTGTTGCAGCTGATGGTACATTATAGCAACTTGAGACTTGAGATACGCCACCAGTTGTTGCAAACATGGGACCTGACAATTCAAAAAGTAAAGATTCTAAACTATTTGTTTTTGCAGGTTGAGGAGTTGTCGGTGATGTAGAAGATTTTAAGGTATCCGTGTTTGGAGTTTGAGGATCCTTCTCTGATTTTGAAGCTTCAAATGGGTCCCAGTTGCTTCCAGATACAGGATCAAAGGCCTGTGACTCGGTACTCAAATCAATCAAGCTTTCTGGATTATTATTTTTTTGTTCAGCTGGATTTTCCTCTACTGATCCATCACCACCGGAAGATGCATCTTTCTACCATTAAAATTTATTACAGATTTAGTTCAAGTGGGAACTTGTAAATTCAAAAAATTGCCTTATGTTCTCATAAGAAACAGATATAACACATGCAACATATGAAAACAGTTAGAAATATGAAATCATTAAGCGGCAGGCACTTCTAAGAGCTATTTAATACAAGCACAGGACAAAATCAAGTATAATGGGCAGAGTATAAGAATTAGTTCTCCATTACTTCCTTCAGATAAATGTAAAGTCAGCCCTTTGAAGTGAAAAACGTGGACATTTAAGGTGTTTGCACCACTGGAAGCTCAAAAGGGGCCCTGAATGTACCAGCCCTCTGTATTCCTCATGAGATTTTATGTGCTCCAAACATGAACATAATCACATTGTAGAATAATGCAATGCATTATAACTTATAAGCCTTGTAAGGGATTACTATGAAGAATATAATAAGTCTGAAAAAGCTGAAAGTTTATGAGAAAACAATCATTTTGTGCTTGAGAAGGTTCACCTACCTGTAGAGTTGGAACATTCTTCCCTATGACTTCTCCCACTGTGCATGCAACAGGGGATTGGGATTGGTCTACATTGTTTTGAACATCAGGTGAAAGCCTTTTTAGCTTGGATTCTAAACTTGAAAGCCTGCGAGTCCTGGATTCATTGTCTTGGAACCTATCATCAACAACCTCAAATTTTATAGGACTTCGGTTGTGGCCGCCATACCCTAAATGTTGGACACATCTAGGACTTTTTCTTTCATCGTAGTAATATTTGAAACTCCTGTCATCACTTCTTAAATCAGCACCAGATCTTCCACTGTAACATTGTTCACGTCTCTCTTCATAATGTGGGCTCTTTGACTCAAGCCGAAGTGCATTGATAGTCCTGCTTTTGTTGGACTCATCCTTGTCATTCTGTGTGCACAAAACAGAATCAATTATTGAAGGAACAGCATAGATTGAAAAAGCGCCGAAGGGACCTTGTTTTCATATTATCATCACTTAAGTACATTTTCATATTATCATTTCCTGCTAAGTATTGATGATAAATGTATTAAGGAGTACAAAAGTTACCAGTTGAAGCCTCGGAAGATTGTCAGAACTCTTTTCACCAGTATATTTTCTTTCCACATAGACATGCTTGATAAAGTCTCGAAGTCTGTGTATATTACTGCAGGAACCAAATACATGAATTAGAAGATATGCTACATGCTAGTACCCAAATTAAGAAATAAAGCTTGCACACTTGCACGGTTACCAGGAATCTGGAAAAGAATGACGCTGAGGATTCCATTCTTTAAAATAAATCTGCTTTGCTTTCTGTGCACGGATTGATGTTAGAGGTTTATTACAAAATTAGTAAATTTGTGGTTGAGGAGGAAAGAAAGCATAATCATGCACACCTCATTGCCGCCTGCTTGAAGAGCATTGACTTCTTCTGTAGTAAATTTAGCCATCGATACTGATTTTACTCTATGGGTAAACTCTCGACTGTAATTCATATAACTTAGTAAGTAAAGACATATGTCTAAAAACTAGGATAAGTAAAGACAAATATCTACCGACTAAAATCAGAAAATCCCTACTGATATAAATGAAACGTTTGTATAATACGCACAACAAAAGAAAACTAGAAAAATAATTAAGGGCATGAATCTATAAGAAGCAAAAATAAATGGACAAAAAATCTGAATAGTTACTGTATTCCACTGCAATTTGTGCAAACGAATGTCCAGAAAGTTGTGCAGACATATTGTGGTCCCTGATTCAAAGATAGGTGTCAGTGTCATGTCACATAAGTTATCATCTGAAGGTATTGAAACTACCACTTTAAAATATGTAATTACATTGCAAGGCTCTTGTGAAACATATCAGAGGTGAAAACCTAGGAATTCAAGCAAAATTTGACACATTTTGCTTTTCCCACAGAAAGATTCTCTTCAAAGCTTTTAAGCATATAGATTGCCCGAAATTGGTCCGATATACATTTACCAACACTTGGAATCATTAGTTCTCTAATTTAGACTTCATCAACCAATATGCAACACCAATAGCTGGCAGTTGTTAAAATTTGGTTGACCAGTTCAAACTCCTGTCCCCTTATAAGGAGTAAAATCATTTTTTTTCCTCCATTCAATTGTTCACTGGTTAAATGTAATCTATAACAAGACAAGCCTTTTATTCTTACAGATTAAAACTCACAAAAATCTTACTTAAAAGAATCCAGACTAATACTATAAATTCAATAGATCTAACACCTTACATTAAATTTTGTGAGGTGTTTGTAAGGGTGGTTAAGTGGAAAATAGCTTTTCCCATAACAGAAAGTATTAAAAATTATCAACAACCACATGATTTTATCCAGAAATTTGGGTTGTATATATGAATACATAATTAGTTTAATAGAAATCAATTTGATTCTCTTCTTCCACTCAGTCCTGTCTGTAGCTATATTCTTCAGTAACCTTAATGTATTATATCTTACTAGTTACTTCTACTCAAGTTGCTCTTGTTTTCTGACCATTGATTTTTTTGGTGGAACTTTTCAGACTTCCTTACCCAAAGAAGCGACATAGTAGGCTGGTTTACTAGATACACCGAACAAAGCTCACTAAGGCTCCATTAATTGACAACTATCAGAAGTTGTTTTAGTCTTCATTCCAATTGTATCCATATAACAATCACTTGACAAAGCAAAATAGCCATTGCTTGCGTAATTGAATCAGCTCTCCAAATTTATGTTATATCATTGCAAGTTTTCATCATATGAAGATTTTGCTGAGTAAAAACGAATTCAAACATACTAAGTTGTCATTTTCCATAATAGTACAGTTCAAAAAGCGTATCTTGCACTGCTAGTTTCTCAGGAAGTCTTACAACAGTTACTTAAAATAAGCGGATTCATGAGCAAGAATGTTGTACCAAGATATTGCAGTTGATACATCTCCGATTGTCCGGAAGTTTCAAAAGACTGCGGATTATTCTTTCAATTCTTTCTTCTTCTTTCATTCGACTTCCCATCTTCTTACTTTCACCACCTTAATTGCAGTATAAATTAACAAAGGAAGCACCAGTTATCAACCATAAAGTGAGAATAAAAGGGCAGTGGGGAGGAAAGGAGAGAGATCTATATCTAAAAGAAATACACGTAAAATGTTGAGCCCTTTTAAATCAATAAGACTATTGGAAGCAATTCAATTACATAAATTCACCCCCTGGATTTGGTCCCATTCAAGGCTTTAATTGGCACAGGTAGGAGGAATGAAAATGTGGCGAGAGAATTTAAACTATGCAATTACAGGGTTCAATCCCATTATGCAGGTTTCCCTTCATTGCACATTTTCATTTCTCTCACAAATTATTCATTCGTCCAACCTCTGTCAAATTGTTGGGACCCCAAGAAATCAGAATATCAAGGCCTTTAAGCCTTAGGCAACCTCAGGTTAGACCATCTTGCATTCAATTTCAAAAATTCCTATTTTTGTCTCTGTTTGGTAAAATGTTTCTAAACCATCTTATGAGTAGATACCTCCTTTTTATTTTTTTCTATCTTACAAAAGGAAAATTCTCTTAGCTCCAAAACAAAACACAAAAGTAAATAGAAAATAAACCTGCTATTATGGGACCAGGGACGATGAACAGCATTGCAACAGAAACAAACCCTAGAATACGATGATTGGGGAAAATTATGGTAATGGATATTGATAGCACAGCCAGGACTGCAGAGCTCTGAGAAATTAGTGACTGTACAACAAAATTTGGGTTGTTTAACAAAGCTAAGGAAGGGCAAGGAGGAAAAATTGGCGGTAATAACGGTAACAAGAAGCTATTTTGGCCGTTGAACTTAACTATAAAGTCCCCAAACGCGGGATGCGACATTTTTTTTGTTTATTTATTTATTATTAATTATTTGAGTTTAAATTCGAATTGGGCGGCACGTACTTACTACATCAATACATGTGATACCACCAGCAGTTTTTATAGAAAATTCTCAAATTTTAAATTTATTAAATTTTAAAAATTAAATTATAAAATTTAATAAATATATAATTTTTTAAAAATTTTATGAGAATTTAAAATTTTCTCTCTTAATAAGAGAAAACTTTTCAAGATACCAAAAGATATTGAAACATTGAAAAAAAAAAAACAAGAAATTAAAATATTTTTGAGTGCCCAAAAAATTTTATTTTTTTGTATTGCTATTATGTGGTGTTTATTTTTTTTATTTTAGTAAGGATGTGGTTTTTAATTTAATTTGCGTATGTTATGATTTATTTATTTTTTGTCTAATAAAAAAACTATTCATGCTAAAATTAAGATATTTATTTAGACAATTTTTTCGACCTACACTCAAGAAATTAATATAGTCGCAACTTTCAGACTTTATCTTAAAAATGATTAAAATTATTATTCATAATAAAAAAATGTTTTAAATGAATGAATAAAATTGAAAAATACGTTTACAAAAGCAAGGGCACATGAGCCAGTAATTTGCCTGCGCTGCTCACACTTGGACTGGACCTTTAAGCCCAATAGTAGTCAATCCAGAATGCTGGGCTGAAGAAAGTTGTTACTGAAAGAAACACCGCTGTTTCATCGCTTCGGCTGAAGATAAAACAGCGTGGACTATACAGCAACAATTTTATTCGACGGGAGGTTTAATCTCTGTTCTAAGATTAGAATTAATCAGTTTTATATTTTTGGATGAAGATAACTTTTAAAATTTAAATTTAAATTTAATCATTTATTTTATTTTTCAACTTAAAACATAATTAATTTATATTATACTAACATTTTATTAATTATTTTTTATTTTGATAAATAAAAATATAAAAAATTTAATAACTATTTACTAATCACATTTTATAGGCTTTTAAATAAAATTTATAATTTAAAGAGATCAAATACCATATCCCAAAGTTCTAAAATGATAATAATATAAGATATATGCCCTAAATACAAACTTGGTTTCAAATAAGGCTACAGTAAGATTTTAATTTCTTGGTCGGTATCCTTTTTCTTGTCATAGTATTTTGTAAGAGAGGATACACATTTCTTTTCCTAACCTCTCCCTCCAGGGTGATGGCAAAATCTAGTCTCACATTCTTTTACTCACCGCAAAGAATTTTATTTTATCCAAAACAGCTGACAAATTCTTAACCACTTAAATAAAATAATCACTCTAAAATGGAGTGATTATTTAACATTTCATCAAAAAACAAAAAACAAAATCTTGAATAGAATACATAACTAGTAATATGCTTGACTAAAATTTTTTAAAACAAAAATTCCTATTAATAACTCTATTTTTAAATGATAAAACATATATTCTAAACAATTGACATCAGATAAGTATCAAAAGATTAGTTAAACATATACAAAGGCCAGGATAGGAGTCTCGAATACTGTACAAGATTGGTTGCAATGATATTACTTCTGTTCGTCGACATCTAGGGATGCAATTTTAAGTGCAGGAGCAGAGAGAGGCAGGATCGGTGCAGCGGAGCAATTGCGTTCAGCTGCTCATGTCCACACAATAGCAGAGTATATACATTGCAAATCATGTGCATGTCTACTGTCACCTAATCTTCTATTATAAGAACAGGACTGTAATTCCATTCAAAGTGATGTTGTATTATTTGGCCAATTTCTATTTTCATATTGAACATTTGAAACTGAGGTGGGGACGAGGGGGAAGCAAAAAAAAGGGCAGAAAAAAAATCTGTACAAATATAGGCAACCAAAATTCCATAGATCCATACCAAGCAGTTCAGTACAATAGTTGCGCTGAACTGAGCAGATCTCAAGCTGGAAAAAGTTCTGTTGGACAATGCTAGGTAGTTGCACTTTCACGCAACAAAATCTCCTCCACCTCATTGCTCTCGGCATTCATGATTGAAGTTCACTATGGAATATCTGGATAATGACAAAAGGCCACCCCCCTTAACAAAGGAAAAAATCAGACCCATTTCTAGGGAGAAAAAAACAATTGCAAACCTACTTACTTGCCTCTTGGCAGCTCTGCTAAACTGGAGGAATCCATGAAGTTCTGTCATGGGATCAGATGTTTGTTGTGTTATCTACTAATAAGTATCACCCACCATTTGAGTCCTCAGCAGCTTTAATTGCTTCAGCGGTCATAAGAGCATCCACAGCCTTGTGAATAGCTAGGTCAGCTCTATAGTGCAACCTCTGAGCCCTCTCTCTTTTTAACTTAGCCATGTTAAGTGCATGCTGAGCAGCACTTGAGGAATCACGCAGCCTAAACTCATCAAGGTCTGAACCATCCAATTGTTCAATCCCATGCCTCTGAGGGCCATCTAATAGGTACTGCCTGTGGATTGGCATGTCATAATAGCTCATATTCCACCTATTAACACCAATTCTCTTTCCTGACATTCTTGGACTATAAGAAGCCATCATCTGTGAATCATTATGATATATAAATGACCCATGCTTCTTTGACTTGTTCCTGTGCAATTTGGGGATATGATTTCTATCAAACCCATCATTGCACGTCGAGAAATATCCCATGCTGCCAGCATCCCTTGGTGATAATACCCTCGGTGATGTTTGAGGTAATGGGGAATCATCAAAAGAATCATAATTATGACCTGGGTATGTAAACTTCTCATCACCAAATGCAAAGCCATTCAGTCTTCTTCCTGAGTGACAGCAATCAGATATAAGGAAAAAAGTTCATTATTTGTTTAGAATGTAACAACAGAATCAGTACGTGAATAAAATAACTTACCAAAAATATGAATATCCTGATCACCTAGAATACTGTTTGTTTGGCCAGAGACTGAAAATTTCTTCTGTGATCGTTGTTTTGATCCCTTGTTTGGTACTTCCAAACCCCTTGGTTTCAAACAAAAAGCAAACATGGGTGGCTTCTCCATAGTTGCAACCTTATCCAGGCATCCATTAGGAATGGGGGTATTATTCTTGGTCATGGCTACTTCCCACTCTCTCACTTGTTGTAGATACCTTTCCCACAGAGGAGGCTGGACAACAGAGCATAAAGCTTCATTGTTATAATTCAAGCAGATAATAACCAACTTACAGATCATGTAACCGTCTAAAAAAAGAATCACAGTAGTTCATGCAACCATATAATTAAGTATTTAACATGAATCAACAACATCTATCAAATTAGCAAATATCCCACAAAAAACCTGAAATGAGGATCTTACCACCAAAAAGAACATTGAGCCAACTCTCTTCGAAACCAAAGATTTGCGATTACCATAAAAACACAGAAATCAGACATTTATATTACAGTAGGACTAGGCCTGATTGTATATCAAGTAGCTTGTGTAGAGTCAACTACTAACCTTTAATTTTGCCACAGCCTCCACAACTCAGGATCTTACGACATACTATAAATTGGAACTTGCACAGCCAATGTTTCTTCATAAATATATGAAGCAGCAAGAAATTTTATAAAACTAATCACTAGATCTGTCTAATCTAATACCAAACTTCAAAATGTCTTGTAAGTTCAATCTGTCCTAGCATGTCTTGTTCTGAGGTAGCGTTAATTCAGCATAATGCAAATGCCTGACTTCACTATTTAGTCTTGTCAAACATAATGGACAAGCCATTTTCTCCAACTATATATATTCTCAAGAGGCTTCTGAATCTTGCCTTTACGTGTGAGTTAATGCTACTGTGTGTTAACCTGCTAGGGGCTGGTATGCACTCTCTTGGGCCCACGAGAAAAAAGGGGACAAAACAGAAATTTCAATAACATGATAGCATAAAGTCAAAGGTGGGTATCACAGCCATGAAGACCAAACCGCTTTTATCGATTGCATAGACATCAAGAAGTCAACATTAATATGGGTAACATCCATAATTTTTGCATGCAAGCCATAAAGACCATGAAAACCAACAAAACCTACCATCTTGAAAGGTACAACTAATAATATGCATCACTATATGATAGCACAAGACACTTAGCCTTAGATTTGGCAGGCTTATAAGGTATTATTGATTTAAGTGTAAAATAACAAAGGATCAACAGAGTGCCCATGTATTGATCTTTCTCTTCTCTTCCTCCTCCAACCCCCTCCTCCTTTATCTCAGCAATGTCAGTCTATCAATTTATAAGAAGTCATCACAAGGTGCAAGAAGAGACATAATTCTAAAACTAAAATGAGAATATCATGAAAGTATAATTTAAATGTTACCTGAAAGTGTCGTATTAAAGCCATTCCATTCTTCTGTCTCCTCCACTGCCAATGCCCATAAATGGTTTTGATAACACTCAAGGGCCCAACATCAGCCATGAGCTCTTCTATTTCATTAGGTGTAAACAGATCACGTTGTTGGGCATATGCAGCCTTCTCAAACATGTCCATTGTTTTTTCAAACATCTCCTCAGACATAGCATCCAAGCCACAGTTCTCTCCTTCAGAATTTTCAAGGTTTGAAAACCACTGCTCATCCTCACTATCCATATCATACATAACACGCAATGGAGTCAGAGCCATCTCAACATCTGATTCAACTTGTCGGAAATACTTGGAGCTACGAACAAATGCAACTTCTGGTCCATTATCATCATTTTCTTCTATCAAGCGAACACCGGGAATAGGTATATTTTTAACCGAAGCAGCACGGATGTTCCGATTGTAGCATTCCTCATGCATCTCCTTAAAGAGTGCCCACTGGCTCCGATCAGGAAATTCCAAGATCCAATCCTTCCCTCCTTTCCACATCATAGCATGTGTATAACGATTTGTAGATCCAGGCTGCAGAAACTGATGTGCTTTGTATGAATACCTTGTAATCCCCAAAAGCTTTACAGAAAGTTTCCACTCATTATGATCAAAAAGCTCTAGTACAACTTGGGCACCAGACTCTCTCCATCCTTTATCACCATGGGTAATCAACACATTTGCATCACAAGTTAAGGACTCCAAATTCCTTTCAGGGCCTTTTGCAACATCTGATGACTTTTTCTCAGTAGCCTTTCTAATTCGCTTGTGAGAAAAGCCTTTCTGATGATGGCTTTTTGCCCTTGAACTAATATCATAACCTGCAAAAGGCAATGAATATGATACTTGTGTTCGTGGCCGCTTAGGTCCATTGCTAAAACCATTGTGAAGAGAGTCCACCTTTCCATCAGCCCACCCATGTGATGGCAATCCAATTGACAAGGAGATATTTCTGTTTCGATGCCAAGTACTTCTGGGAGCAGTTGGATTTGAGCATATAATGACACTTCCATTTATATTTGAAGACAAATCAGAAGAATGTTGAGCAACATGTAAATCCACATCCATAGGTTTCTCAGTTTGGTCAACTGAAGGTATTTGAACACCAAGATCATCACGAAAAGAATGGGACCCATCATCAGCCTTACCCTTGTCAATTAAAGAACCTGGAGGTAGAGAGCATAGTTGTCTATCCGAATGATGGGATTGCCACTCCGGCAACTGAATAGCACCAAGCCTCTCAGCACCATGGGAAATAGAAGTTCCAGCACCAGTTGGACCAATGTCTTTACAATTTTCAGGAAGAATTCCATTACTGCATGGAGAGGGACCATCTACCAGATCTGGTTCAGCACAGAACCATCCATCACAAGCAGTGCCCTTTGACAGAGGTATCATATTTTTCTCCAAATTAATGTCTGGATTGATCGTTGAGCAATCATCAGTGCTAGAGAAGCCATCTGTCAACAGACCTGAGTTTTCCTGATCATCTACTAGTACACGATCACAAAAGCTTAAATGAGCAACTGACCGCTCCATCAACAACTGAAGATGTAAGCTAAGAAAAAATGTAGGTGCAGCAGCAAAGACAAGAGCAAACGGAGGAAGCTTCCTCTTTTCCACATCAGTAGATTGACTAGCATCAACCTGAGTGGACTCTTTCGAAGCACCCAAAATATTGATCCCCAGCCTGGTCCTCTTCTGCATGACCCGTCAGGAATAAGTTAGATAAGTTGATCCAAAGCAAAAAGCAATGAACTTTTAGAAGGCCCATCATGATGCATCAAGCAATTCAACAGATGCAGAAACCAAATCACACTGTTTACAACAATATATTTTAAATAAGCAAAAAACAAAGACCAAAGTCAACAAGACAAGAGAGGTTATTTTTTCAGAAAGGGAGGTGCCTATAAAACACTAACAAGCAAATGTTGAGAAAAGGGAGAAAGAACCTTCAATGAGGAGGGCTTGCCACAAACAGAAGTAGTTGAGATCTCACTAGATCCTTTTTGAAGTGCCTGAATGTTGTCATAAGTGCATTCAGAGAGATGTAGCTGCTTACTGAGCAAACAATACCTCTTAAGTTTAGAATCTAGGTACTTCCACTTCAAATGCTTCACTCTGGAGAAATTGTAGAATGCAAAGACAAGCTGTTTCTTAATATCATCAACACATGAAAACCTGAATCTAATAGAGGTAACTGGCAAGTGCAAGTCAACATACTTCCCGCGGTCAGCAGGTTGACGGAATATCCGAAGAACTAGAAAGAGAAAGGCTGCAGCCTTCTTCAAGCAGCCTTCAAATAATAAAAACCTCAACCCAACCACATTATCGACAAAAAGCATCTCCAAATGAACTCTTGGCCACTTCTTCATAACTGTACCATACTGAAGCAGCAAAACAGCTCGAAGCAACCACAAATTCTCTGATTCAAATGAGTTATCCAGCACCAAACGGATTGGAAAGTTTAAGTCAAAATTGTATGCTGCTGACTCTATGTCTGGAAAACTTACTTTTGATACTCCCGCATTGTAAGTGAAGAACAGAGGCCCATCAAGCTTAACTCTCCTGTCAACTGCATCTTTTACATGCCCAACTCGGAAAACCACAGGGTCAAAGGAAATAGAACCATGTGCGCTACCAATACCACAGGTTTCTTCAGACACATGATTCATTATTGAAGCTGGCCTGCGAAACCGCCTTCTGAAATAGACAATAGGCAGTTTGCCAGCTTTAACACAAGTGGTACTTTGCAATGAGGATATCTTTCTAGAACTATCACCTACTTTATCTTGCAATAAAGAATGACTAGACAGATTACTTTTATCCCCACTCAAGGAACTCTTTGCTAAACATTCCTGTTTACTGAAAGGTTCATCATATAACAATGATGACGCCAAATTTGGTGTCACAACAGATAATTTCTGTTTCTTAATGCCATGAAAAGGGGAAGATTTGACCCGATGAGAAGATCGGGTCAACCAAGAGATTATGGGCTCAGAGTCCATATAGCTTCCACCGCAGCTGCTATCATCATCTGTGATTGGTTCTCTTTTCTGCCTTTGTTTTCTGGCTTTGCTTCCCTTTTGCTCAGCAGAACTTCTACTTTTCATAACAGCTCTTTTCTCCCCTGATTTTCCAGGAACTTCACTGGGAAGTAACAGGAGTTTGAACCTCTCTGTTCGGAGATTAATCCATTCTTCATCTCGATCATCATACTTGATATGGTGAAGCTTTTTTTCATTGTCATAGTCATTGACAAGGCCATAATACCAACTCTGGTCCAAAGGCCAAAAAACTTTAATTCTCTGGTTTAATACCCAATATGCATCCGAGTCACCTAAGAAAATTTCATAAAAATGGCGCCTCTTCCTGGAGCTACCCTTCTCTTTGTGTTGCTTCCTTGGCCTCAAGACTCTACCAGCAGCATCAACTGATGGCGATTCTGAACCAGACAGTGACTTTGACCCATGACTCACAATATTTTGACTAGAAGATAACAAAAAGGACAAACCATTTCCTGATGGCAACATAGAAGACTTGCTACTAGAAGAAAACCCAGTACAGCTTGGATCAAACCTTGAAGATAGCATCCTTGCTGCATTCTCCTCAAGATTCTCCTCATCATCTTCATGCAAATCATCACATATTTTACTACTATCAATCAAAGGCTCAGCCTCCTTGGCAATCCTAATACCATCTGAAGCCAATGTGTTTCGCTTTCTATCCTTCCTCTGTGACTTCTTTAAGGAAGAATCACCACTATTTACAACAGAGTGATGAGCAAAGTCTTCATTCTCCTTAAAATGCTGAACTGAATTTGAATCACTACTTCTATTTTCTTTAAATTCATCAAATTCATTCTTCAGTTTAATTTTGGAAGACTCTACACCCCTGCCCAAATCCTCACTACTTAGCTTAGGTGTCTGATCACCACAGCCACTTTTACCACTGGTCTGCCCAGCCAGTTTTGATCCTTTACCAACTTCAAATTTCTTCCGCCTAACAAAACCCCGCTTTCTCTTTGGAATATGGACACCATCATCGTCAAGACTAAGTGAAATTCCATTGAACCCACCACTGCTATTTAATCTCTGATTCACCCCCAACTTCAATTCATGCAAATCCTGCCCATCAGAATTTGCCCCAGTATGACAATCTTTGACAACAATCCTTTTGCAGCTACCAGCAGCATTTTCTAAGCTACTTAGAAATACTTCCTTTCGAGTTTTCTTTTTTTTATTCCTCTTCCCATCAGCACCCCCAGGACCATTACCTTTCCTTTTTAAGTTCTTCTTTGGAATCTCTTCGGTCACTTTTGATTTGTATAAACTTTTAAGATCCAAAGATCTCGATTTTTTGGGAATTGAAGTGCCATCGGTGTTCTCTTCTCTATCTTCCATCAACAATACGTAGTACTAACACCCAGACCGAAAGTTCCCAATTCTCACATTCCATCATACATGCCTGTTCACGTTTTTCAGATCTGTAACACCAAGCCAAAGAAAAATCACAAACAATTCCCCGACCAACCCACAAACTAAGATCATGTCTAATCACCTATACATTGGTCTTATTTCATTAAAAAAAACAGGCATCTAATCACAAATTAAGATAAATTACCACACATACCTCAACCTACATAGCACGAAATAGTCGATTCCAAGGAACAAAATACCGTACCATACCACGCGATATGATCGATAATTTTCTATTTCGCAACTAACGTAACGAAACCATGAAAGAATTGCTATATTCTACTTTGTCGTTGGATAAAGTCGTAGACCGGTCAATAATCACTGTGCTTCGAACTCCTATGCAAGGCCACTAGTGTGAACTGTGACGGTGAAGAAATGAAGGCAAACTGCAAATCCGAAAACCCTAACACGATTTAGGAAGAAGACGATAGAAGAACCAAGGGACAAAGCTGCATCTTCTATTTTTTTCCAAGAGTCTAAACGCATCGTTGCACTATGCCGTAATTTTCACCCTTTTTACTTTTTCCCCCACTCTACCATTGTGCTGATGTATATTCCGTATTTTTGCATTTTCGGTCCTTTTGGCTTAAATAAAATGTCAAGACTAACTTAAAACCCCTATACAAAAAAGCTAATTTATAAAATATGTTTAATTGTTTCTTAAGAGATAATTACTTAAATGTTCAAATTTCAAAATATTGGATAATGGTTAAAGTAAATATTTTAAATAGACTAACAAAAATCAATTATATAACAATTTTATAGATTAAAAGGTAAAGCTAATTCAAAATTTAAACACTAATTTTGAATGTGTTAAACTTATCTATAAATACAAATTTATATAGTTAACAAAATTATTAATTTATCATTGCTCATAAGTACCAATGTGATTGTTTGGTTTATTAAAAAAAATGTATAAATTTAATGATTCTAAATTAAAAATAAGTAGGAGTTTATCATGTACATAAATTTTAAATAAATACACCACAAAAAAGGGTAAAATAAGATTAAAAATAATTGAAGATAAAATGCAAAAATTGAAAATCATAAAATTTTAATGGAATTTTATCTACTTTTAATATTGTTATTGATCAAAAGTAAATAATTTAAATAATATCAATTACTATTAGAGGTGATTGGTATAAAAGATCTTAATTTACCCTTTAAAATCAATTACTAAGTTTCATGACTTTGATTCATACATGAGTACAAGAACATGTCAGTTTGAATTGTCAACCGTTTATCAACATGGAAACATAAATCAGCATACTCATAAATTTTAAAACTTCATATAGTTCATATTTATAAATAAAAAAAGATATATCATATATTATTTAAACTTTTAGAATTTTAGAAATAGGCAATGTGATTTCTCTCTTATTTATTTTTTCTTTTTGATGAAAGTAAGGACACAATTTTTTTGGAGAATTGTATTTTTTGACTTGGTTTTTTTTCAAATTGCAAGTATGAGAGGTAAAGAGAGGATCAAACCCCTTTTATACATCATTAATAACCTTTCATCAAGACTATCAAAGAGTCATGTCTCTTCATTTAGCCAATAAATTTTAAGCATTTAAAACATAATATTAAATCATTTAGAATTTTATTGAATATATAAATACATATATTCAATAAAATATATATTAAATATCATGTAAACCACAAATAATTTTTACATTTACCTAGTAATTAAACTAGTTAGATGTTTGGTTCAGAATTGAAAAAAGTTAAAATCAAAAACATTTTCTTGTATAAAAAGACACTTTGTGTAAAATGCAAACATGATTAATACTTTAATACAAAACGCAGCTCTGGGAGGAGAAGGCACAATATGTTGGCATGAATGAACTTCTAAATGTGCTTGGGTACATGGCAAGTACTTCAAATATGGTAGAAGTGGCATAGAAGCTAGAATAACTTGAAGAAGATATGGGATTCTCTCAACAGAAATTGTCTACTATAATCCTTTTGATCCCTCAACATGTCTTGAAAGCGTGCATTTTGACCTCAAGCCATCTCTCAATTTTGACCTCATAATCATGGTGGTGCCACCGCCTTCCTCCTCTTAATCCATCACTTAAGGATTCGTTTTTAGTGTCAATGAAATTTTCTATTATCAACATGTGTATAGTCGAGCTTGGTACACTAAATCCTTTCCATAAGCAACACCATCTCAAATATGTATCTTTTTCAGATTATGATCTTAAAGCTAACCCTAATAAGGTAAGAGTGATAGATATTAGTGAGAGATTGGCAAAAACAATCATGAAAAATCAATTTTATATATGTGAAAGTGAGCACGAGAGTTAGATAGCCAAGATTGAATCCTAAAATATCAATGGGTTTTAATTTATCATATTTTATGAATAACTAAAGTTGAAGGAAATTCAAATTTTTAGAAATTTGATTGAAAAACTTACATCAAGGGTAACAACATTGTAATTTTCATATTGAAATTTCTTAAGAAAATACAGAGCAAACCTTATACATCTCTATAATGTTTTTTTAAAAGCAAAATACACCAAATATTCCTACACTTTGTATTATGTACAAAAAATCTTTTGTGATTTCAATTGCATCAAATAACTTCACACACTTTCAAATGTATGCAAATTGCCACCAAGCCGTCATTCATCATCAAATTGATAATGAAACTCCATTTGAAGAAAGATTGGTTCCCTCATTTTGCAAAAGTGAAGAACACCCCTGAAGCTTGAATCTACGATAAGGTTGAAGTGAAGAACACCCCTAAGTGATTTTGAATCTGAAAGCTTATTTTATTAAGAAATGAAAAACCCAAGTGTTAATTATACTTCGAGCAGCTCAAGTGTGCTCACATATGCACAAAAACGGAAACTTGGTTCAAATAAAAGCTTTGAGACAGATTTTAAGTGAGGATAAAATCCTAATTAGGTCAAGTAGGATCATGCATAGAGAGCACAAACAAGACTTCACGGTATACGTGCATTGACCTTCAAAATTGGGGTGCCTACCAAAAAAGAGACTAATGATGGATTGCTCGCATTTTATGATGCAAAATTAGATATTTTGTGACCAAATAAGACTGTGAAAATTGAAATCATAAAACAGTAGGGCAAAATACATTAAATTGTAGAGTCAAAATTGTACATTGCTTCAACTTTCATTGCAGCTTTAACCTTCGTCAATCGTAAATTCAAACTTCAAGGGTGTTCTTTGCTCATGCAGAATGAGAAAACCAATCTCTTTTCAAATGAAGTTCCAGTATTAATTTGACGAAGAAAGAGGGGCTTGGTAACAATTTGTATACAATAAGAAGTGTATGGAATTATTTTATGTAAGTGAAATCATAGAGAATCTTTTGTATATGGTCCAAAGTGTAAGGAATTTAGTATATTTTACCTTTTTTTTAACAATTTTTCTTAATAAATTTCTTACTGAAAATTATTTAAGAAATGTGATATATGAAGAACTCAAGGAAAGGTGGATATATTATAATATCACGTTGTTGCTAAGTTAATTAACGAGTAATTAATGTTACCAAAAATCTAATACGTAATTAATAAGGGAAGGGGGAATTAAGGAACCATGTCGGCAGAGCTGGACTATACGCGTACATATACGCTTTTCAGAAAAAAAAGGACAGCATACATATACGAAAAATGGGTAATTTTTTATTTATTATATATCAGAAAATTAAAACTATTTGAAGGAGTAAACTGAGGAGAAATGGCATAGGACTACATAATGGCAGGGTATTGTCAAAACTTTGGGGAAAATACCGTCCAATGCATCAGTGCCATTTCCATATTCCAATGCCCATCGTGGTGCCAAATAATCTTATCCATCTCAGTTTCGTTACAGCGCTCCTTCGTTTTCCTGGCATCGTAATGAGCCTTTCAATTTAGTCCTTAGCCATACTCAATCCCATTCGATTCGAAGTTGCTGTTGTATCCATGGCAATCTCAGATTGGATCTAGGGTTTGCCTTTCGTCGTTATTCTTAGGCCCTAGCCGAAGCAGAATCGGTTTTCCGGTCCTGTTTACGGATCTCTCATTCTGGAGTTAATTGATAATTGTATTGGGTTCTGTGATTTTTTGGATTTGAACGGCGGGCTACGAAAATGCATGGCAAATCGGCGCAATCATCATTTCGGGATCGAACACAGGAATTTCAGAGTATATCGGAGAGGCTAAAGAAGTCGGCGTTATCAGGATCAGGGCCAAATGGGCCAAGTAGCAGTTCAAGATCGGAGGAACAGAGATCTGCGGTCGCAATTCAGTCGGAGTTTAATAAGAGGGCTTCCAAGATTGGATATGGGATACACCAGACGTCACAGAAGCTTGCTAAGCTGGCCAAGTGTAAGTAATTGAATTGAGTTATCAGATTATGTTTGCCTTAACCTGTTTACGCCTTCCTGCATTTCCTTACTCTTTCTATCTTTCGCACACACGCACTGGACTGGCGAATCATGCTTATAAGCAAGTTGAATTGATGGAAAATCGTCGGAATATATTTTTAGATTTGTGTTTGTAGCTGATAATTGATGGAAAAGAAAATAAACGAAGCGAAAAAGAAAATGAGGAAGAGGGTGCATAGGTAAGGAGGAGATTGTTGGTACCAATGCTGTATTGGTTTAAATATTACAATAATAGCGTTCACTCGAGGAGAAATTTTTTTTTTTTTAATCTGTTTTAATTCATAGTGGCAAAAAGGACATCAGTTTTTGATGACCCCACCATGGAAATCCAAGAGCTTACGGCAGTTATTAAGCAAGATATCACTGCACTGAACTCCGCCGTTGTGGATCTTCAGCTACTCTGCAACTCTAGAAATGAGGGTGGGAATTTATCCAGTGACACAACTAGTCATTCAACCACAGTTGTTGATGACCTTAAGAACCGATTGATGAGCACTACAAAAGAGTTTAAAGAAGTCCTCACCATGCGAACAGAGGTAGGATATTGCTGTACCTGATTGCATATTAAGTGAAAGTATTGCTGCATAATCGGTTACTGCATTTTGCTGCATAGTCACTCTGTGGAGTGCTATATACTTCTTTGAACCCATATGAGCCATGTATTGTCTTTCCCAAGACTGATGTTATCTTCTTGTTTTACAAAGAACTTGAAAGTGCATGAGAACAGAAGACAATTGTTTTCTTCCATTGCTTCTAAGGATTCAGCCAATCCTTTTGTTCGTCAACGTCCATTGGCTACGAGGTCAGCTGCTAGTGCTTCTAATGCCCCTGCTCCCCCCTGGGCTAGTGGGTCAACATCTTCTTCCCAGTTGTTTCCTAAGTAAGTTATGCTTTTCTTTTTTGACTGGTTGTAAATAAAAGTACATTTGTTGTTTTATTGTTTGTTTTCTTTTATGTTGGCAGTTTATTTTGCGATATACCTTGCATTAGCATGATTTTTCCTCACATGAAGATTGTTTTAAGTAGTATGCGTATTAGATTTAAATAATGCATTTTCTTTTTCCTTAAACTTGCAATTCTAGGTAAGCCTGATTTGTTTGGCTGAATAAAATTTGTTAAAGCAATTGATGAGCCTGGTTATCATTCACTTATATTACTTGTTTGCCATTTATTTTTAAGCATACCTTGAGATTGTTGTGTTGCTTTAAAAGCAGGATTGCAGTTCCTTTCTTGCTCTAACACATAACTACAAAATTTGGATTCTGTTTCTCTTCATCTGCTGTGATGGTATTTCAGTCTCTTGTTATGCAGAGGCACAAACTCATAGCCTTTACTTTTACTGAGTTCTTCCTTGGGTTAATTTATGTTTTGGCCTCGATTGGTTGTATCATCACGAGTCATAAGTTGGGGCATTTTTTATTTATTAGTTAGAAGTTTGATTCTGTGAATGCATCTCTAGTTGTGCTTTTCACAGTATGGTCAAGCTCTAAGAGTTTGGGTTGAATTATATCTGGAACTCCAACCTCATACAAGTTAAAACTTGTTTCTGGAATTTATATTTGCAGGAAGCAGGTGGATGGGGAGAGTCAACCATTGCTGCAGCAGCATCAACAACAGCAGCAGTTGGTCCCTTTGCAAGACAGTTACATGCAAAGCAGAGCTGAAGCTCTTCAGAATGTTGAGTCCACTATTCATGAGCTGAGCAATATCTTCAACCAATTGGCGACACTCGTTTCCCAACAAGGAGAGATTGCCATCAGGTTTTTTATTATTCACAGTAGTGTGCTATATACATACATGCTAATTGGTCCTTATCACTTAGTACACCAATACAATACACAATGTATTTTTGGCTGTTAGCATCACTTAATTCTTCCAGTAATGACATACATCATTAAATTAACCTAGTTTTACTAAATGAGCTGAAGATGGGTTTTAGGCTTGACTTGAATAAGTTTGTGTGAGGATTATGTATTATGTATAGCTTTACTAGGCAGATATGTATATTATGAGGTTTCGTAAAATTTCTGCATTGCATATCTAGCTGTCTGTGGGAGATAATTGAATTGTTTACTACATATTGACTGTCAGGTTATGGATCCATGCTGTTTGAATTGTTCCTTTTACGACATACTGTGCTGAGAAACGATAACCTTTATGTCAGATTTGTTTAACTAAAAAAAAGGTTGAAGGATTATCTTAGAATTCATTATTGTTGCAACTTTTTAGGTATGTAGGCCTTATATTCCTATATGTAGGTCATTATAGTCATAATTTCTTTGAAATCTTCAACGTGAGACGTGTGAAATCTTTATTAACCATGCGGCTGGCTTGAGAATTTAGCTCCTTCAAAGTGTGAGGTCTATATAAAGAGTAAAGTGTAAACAGATAACACTTTATGAATAAATAAAGGTTTGAATCCTTTTGTAAATTTATGGATAATAGTCTGGTGCTTGTATTTTGTCAGGTTCTAAGGCTTTTATTTCTTCATGAACATTATTAACACATGCTTTAGTCTTCCTCCTGTTGCGTTAGTTGCATCCTTGATCATATTTATTCCTCTTGATACCTCAAAAGTCCTTGCTACGGAACTACTTCCTTCTGTCTGCAGTACCGGATAATTTACTCTCATCTTTGGTTGTGGAACTTTGTCGGTTAACACCAATTATGACTTAGGTGTTCGTGTCTCTCTAAGTTTCTATTTACTCTATGCCTATGATAAGTGAATTATCTGCTGGGCATGATTGAACTTCCTGTAGACTTATTCCAATAACTGGCAGCCTGCTTTAGTGGATGTACGATGAGGACTGGCTTGATGACTCTAATTAGTGGAAGCACCAGAAGCAGTGTAATTTGTTTTAGATGCTTGTACCAGTACCAGATGTGCTGGATTTTTCATGACACGTTCTTCTGATTATTGACTGGAGCACAACTACCTCATAATGTGTGTGAATCTAAATATAAAAATAAAAATAAATAAAAAATAAAAACTTTGAGTAGAAAGTAACGGGAAAATCATGCAATTATTTAATACTGCTGTGTTTTAGTGCAAGATTATTGCATATTTATACTTTGATTGCTAGCCAGCTGAATTAGCTCTTGTTTGATGATTGTTTTTCTATCTCACAATTGAATTAGACGGAATTGATAGAGGCACTGAATTGCAGGATTGATGAGAACATGGATGATACATTGGCAAACGTAGAGGGGGCACAGGGGGCATTGTTAAAGTATCTGAACAACATATCTTCTAATAGGTGGCTGATGATCAAGATATTCTTTGTACTCATATTTTTCCTTATGGTTTTCCTATTTTTTGTGGCATAGTTAATTCCAGAGATAATATGAAAAATGAAGACGCAAGCGGTGGTCTTCTTACTGGCGATAACTTTTTTTTTGCCCCCCCGTTTTTCATTCATATTTCTTTCTTATAAATATATTCATGCCTGGAGTGTTAAGCTTAGTAGCAGTTTGTCAAATTTGATACTTGTATGTATAAATACATGTAACAAGGTTACGAACCACGAGCGCTGCATATTTTTTCGTCATCCTTTTTCTGTGATTTTTGTAATTATTGTATAATTCAGACTTCATGTTAATATTCATATTGAGAACTGGAAATTAAAAAAATCGATGACTAGATAAGGTTTGTCAACGAGCTTAACAAACCGATGGACAGTCACCAACGATGTTCAACAATTAAGTCGATATATATATTTTGATAAAACGGTTCAACCCAGTTGAAGCTTTTAGAAACTAGTAGAGTCTCACGGAGTCGATTTAACAAATTGTATAACCCATGTGCTCCTCGTGAGCATTCAAGTTTGTGCGATAAAAAGTAATGTTACATGTATATATAAATTTTATATATTTTTACATAATATTTTATATTTTTTCTATTCTCTTTTGTCTCATTTTTTTTTTCTCTGACTGCGATTTCTCATTTTCGTGGAACAAGCATTAACGGCATATGGTACTGTATATTTTGCAGATATTTTAAATATATTTTATATTCTCCTTTTACTCTTCTTAATTTTTGTGTTTGCTAAGTTTAATATGTTTGAGACACACCAACGTTAAGTAACATTTTCCTTGCGGAAGCACAACGAATGACACATATACTCGATGAATGAGCAGCTGAGATATATGCTTTTCTCCTCAAATCTTTTTTTTTTTTTTAACAAAATAAACTATGAGTAAAACAGTTCAGGGTTGCCAAATTGTCATTAGTTTGTAATCAATTAGTAATTTTTGGGATACTCAAGTTGCAATTTTTGAAAAAATTCCGCTACTCCCAAGTAAAAGAATTCAAATTATGCTTACAAAGATTCATTACTAATTTCTCTATTTAATACAGAACGATCCTGAATTCTGCTTTATAAACATTCTGTGATCTCTTTTTTATAAGCATTTTGTGAAAAGAGAAATTATGTCATTATTGTACCAACCATGTGGATAAGAGCTTGCAAACGTCCGTTTGATAAGCAAGCAACCGATGGTTTGAAGACTTCAAGCGCTTGGAAACTCGAACGTCGGCGATAAGCAAGCAACCGGCCTGAAGCAGATTCAACAGCTGACTGTGAGACAGATAGACTTTTTGTATATTAGTGCGGGTATGATGGCCCTCGATAGACTGATTCTGTATTTGATCGTGACAATTTAGCACCCTTTTAATACAAAATTATGTTACACGAATATTTTTAAAGATAAATAACTTATACTTTATTTATTTTTTATATTTATATATATAATATACAAAACATATATACATATTATTTTTTATTTTATTTATTCTCTCTACTTACTATTATTTTTTTTTGTTTCCTTTTTCTTTAATACAGTTACCAACTTACAGTTTATCAACAATTATTTTTTATTGAAAATATTAGCCAAAAAAAAAAGTGGCAAAAAAATTTGCCCATTTTCTCACCGCCATTTCATTGGAATGGAAAATTTCCGAAATAAAAAATTATCGTTTTCGTAACGAATTTGGAAATAGCAAATAAAAACATTTTGAGAGGAAAGGGCCATTCTGTGAAATCCCTTACCTCCTATAAAAGGCTCTCATCCGTATTGCTCTCTCTGCGTTATCTTCTCCGGATTAACCCTAGCTCTCTGAAACTGGAACAATTCCCACCTCTCTTATATTTTCTGTGTCTCACGCATTCTCCCCTTCCCTTGAAGAGCCAATCGAGCCCTAAGTTCTTTCTGTGAATCTTCTGTGTTTTCATCTGAAACTGTCAACGAAACCCTAATCTGGATTGCGGTAATTTGCAGTCGTCGCCGAATATTAGATCTCTAAAGACCTTTGGGTTTTTATTTAATTAAAATTGGTGTAATTATTCTTTTGCAAAAGACGCGTTTCAAATTTTCGCCTGATATTTGCATTTTAGATAAGGTAGTTTAATCTTTATTCGGCGAATACCTTGTTGTGAGGTACTGTTTTGATTTGAATTGACAACCCTCGTATTTGTTCAGAATTATACTTATTACCCGTTATATTCGTAGATTCTTTGTTTAGTCTGCTTTTGGTTTATCTGGCCCATCTGGGTATATAAGGAAATGGTAGGCGGTGGAAGCAGGAGAGACGAAGGTTCGTTGATGATTAACAACACGAACGTATTTGCAGCGCTTGATACTCTCAAAAAGAAGAAGAAGTCCGATAAGGACCGCAAGAGCAAGGGGTCGTCCAAATCACAGGTTCAGCCTAAGGAACCCGAACCACAGGTGTTCTGGGCTCCCGCTCCATTGAATGCAAAATCTTGGGCCGATGTTGATGACGATGATGACGACTATTATGCCACCACTGCGCCGCCTCAGTCTGTCTGGGGCGTTTCCGAGCCAGAGCAGAGTAAGGAGAAACCGAACAATTTGGAGGTGGGAATTTACTTTTTTTTTTTTCCCTTTAAAACATGTTGTTCACTGATGTTATCAACTTTCTATTCAAGATTGAATTGACATTATACATGCAGTGGCGTTCATGTTGTCAAAGAACGCATGAGTTTGGTAACATCGTTACTGAGTGTACATAGTTCATACTTTTAATATATTTAGGATTCTGATTAGCCTTATTAAACCACTTTGAGCCGTTGAGGTAATATATTTGAACGCAATTTATTGACGCGGACTCTGATGCTATTTGAAAAGTTTAGAACCGTTGGCTTAAGTTGTTTTCTTTCGTCACTCATCTACTTTTGGATGCTTTGGAGATACTGTAGGATGTTCGAGTGTATAGTTGTTGGGGCTAACGAAGGCTGTGCTTGATTCTACATAAATAAAGAGTTCTGTTGTATATTGTTAGGGGCCATGGGACTTATGGAGATTTGAGGATATGCACACATAATGAGAGAATTGTGCTATAGGATTTCCTGTGTGTAGTTGTTGGGGCTGATTAATGCAATAATAACACATAATGAAAGTAAGATTAGCGGTAAAGGATATTTGTGTTAATAGTTGTTGGGATGATTGAGGCCAAACTTGGTGAAACATAGTGAAAGTAGTAGTATTGTCAGATGAAGGTACTTTTATTCCATTGTTGCCTGATGCTAGGTAAGGAAGATGGAATGATGAAATATTGAAGATGTAAAAGATAATTTCCCCTAGTAGGAATTAGAGCTGGTAGATTATATTGAAACTATGTTGTTAGCTTCCCTTTTATTATTAGAGAAAATTTTTATAAATAGATAGCAAGGCTAAAGTAGTAAATTTGCAGAAATAATGATAATGGGATGCTACATCTTCATTTGAAAGGAATAGAAAGCAATGGAGGAAGAACTGCTGTATAAGAGATTGTTTTGTTTTCATAGCTGGTCGAAGACATAGTTTCTGTGAATATGGATACGTGACTTTGAACCATTGGACCAATTCTTTATTGTGGCATGAATGTGAACTGTGTATATTTGAAATTGGATTTCTTCATCTAGAATTTTGCAAAGAGGTTGGTTCTTGGTACTTGTTTATATAAATTTACTAGTATATTTATTTTATGGCATTCAAAAGAAGGGAAGGGTTCCTTTGGGTAATTGATTATTTCTTGTAATTGTGTCTTTACCTATGTTTGGGAAAGGTGATGCCATGCTGTGCTTTCTGCTTAGAAAGAGTAGAAAGTTTTCTTTCAGATATTATTTGGTTTGTTCTGGATGTCTTTATTGGCAAATTAGGGCTTCCATGAATAATAGAGGTGTACAATCACAATGATTTATCTGTAAGTTTTTGTTTTTGTTGTCACTTAAATGGATGGAAAAATCTAGTGTTCTTTATTTGATACTTTGTAATTGATAAAGTTTCTGATTACAGGATAGTGAGAGTGAGGAAGATATATTAGATGAAGGGGATGATGATGTTGAGGAAGAGCACGATCATGAGCCAGAGCAGTCCTTGAACCCTGAACCTGAGGTTAAGAAGCCCACTGAAATTTCTGTGGCACCAAAGGAGGCAGAACGGCAGCTCTCAAAAAAAGAAAGGAAGAAGAAAGAACTTGCAGAGCTTGAGGCTCTTCTGGCTGATTTTGGAGTTACGAAGCAAGAAAATAATGGTCAAGATGGGTCCCAAGGTAATTACGGGCAACTATATTTTTCTTTATTTTTGTTTCTATTTTTTTTCCGTTTGGGGGTGGGTTTTTTTTTGTTTCTTTGTTTCAGAGGGGGGGGGGGGGGGGGGGGGAGGGGGGATCTTTAGGGTCTTTTAGCTTAACTAGAAATTGTGCGTGTACTCCATTTTTTTCATCAGAAAGAGAGAGGTATAATTTATGTGGATGTCAATATGCAGTTGCTTAAGGTTGCTTCTTGTTATTTAATTTGGCTCAAGCAAGTTATTGTCGAATTGCATTGCAGATGCACTTTCGGATAAGAAAGATGTTGAAGCTGATGGGGTTGGAGTAAAGAAGGAAAATATTACTGCAGAGTCCAAAAGTGCTAAGAAGAAGAAAAAGAAGGATAAAGCTTCCAAGGAGGTGAAAGAATCTGAGGATCAACCTAACAGTGCAGATATAAACGATGTGCCTGATGAGGTCACTGGCTCTGAAAATATGGAGGAGGATACATCTACAGTTGATGTGAAAGAGCGTCTTAAGAAAGTTGCTTCTACTAAGAAGAAGAAATCTAGTAAAGAAATGGATGCTGCTGCAAGAGCTGCTGCCCAAGAGGCTGCTGCAAGGAGTGCAAGGCTTGCTGCAGCTAAGAAAAAGGAGAAGAACCATTATAATCAGCAACCAGTGCGGTAAAGGAACCATGTTTGTTGACATTGATACAGGAATATGTATTTCTTGTTCATATGATGATGCCGAATAAACAATGGGGATCTAGGCTCTGCTTGACGTTTAGTCGTTCTATTGCCATGGACCTGAGAAATTTTCTTGTTTCTTTTTGGAACTTAGTGTTGTTCAATTGTTATGGACAAGTTTTTCGCCATAGAAAATTTTAGCTTGGAGAAAGTAGCTGAACTACATAGCTCTGTGTTCATTTGTTCTTGTGGCTGATCAATTAGTTCTGACGGAGAAATTAAAGTTTCTTTAAGAATGTGTTCGTGTGGCTAAATGTGAACCTTGTTAAATTACTCCCAACCTATATTTGGGGTTCCGCAGCAAAGGGTGACATTTTTAAAGTGTAATGTATATTTTATAAAATAAAGTGTAAATAAATGAATATAGATAAAAAAAAATAAATTATGTAAATTGATATTAAATATAGATAAATAAATAATAATTTATGAATATAAAATAATATTTAATGTTAATTTATTTACTTGCACTGTATATAATAAATTGCAATTTGTATTTAAAGATTCCAATCCATTTGAGTACATTTACGGTGGGTATTTATACAACCAGTTCCGGTTCGGAGAAAAGGTTGTGAAGTGAGTCGTGACCATCAAGCCAAGGTGGGTATTTAAGAGTAATAGAACGGGCACATACTGTTATTATATAATGTGTGCATATATTATAGGTGGAGTTAAAATAAGTAATGATGTATTGATCTCTAATTTAATTTTTGAGTAGAGATTCCTTCGTCTAAACTGGTGCAGATATCATTACTCAAGTTTTGTACAGACAACCAATTTTGGTTAGGAGAGAGTATTGTCAGTCATGACCTTCAAGCCAAAGCTAGTTTCGGGGAAGCGCTTGACTTGAAAGGAAATTGCTAATTTCATTTCATACTTCTTATACATTTTTATAATGGAATAGTTTGATGTATTAGTCTATTGAATATCACAAAATTTAACAGTTTAAATATTAAATTATGAGAATTAAATAAGAATAAAATTATAAAAATAATCACAAATAATAATTATATAATTTATTAAAATGTTGAATCATCACTCGTAATGGTTATTATGGATAATTTATTGATTTAAATAACTAATTTTAATATAGCATACACACAATAATTGATATTTTGGCTCATTCCTTATCTTGAGAAATGACATCAGGTTTGATTCCTTTATGAACATTTTTCACACATGACAATGTTGTCACTTCTAATTTTTTGGATGAAGACTTTATAGCCTGAAAATTTTTAATTTAATAATGCATTTCAATGGGAAAAACACAAATGTATTAAAATGGATTAATTAATTAATTAAGAGAAAGCAAATATTTAAGTCATTAAATATGTTATAATAAGTAATATCTTTAATGATACAGTAACATTGATCGTTATTTATTAAAATTTTAAACTCAAATTTAAAATTATATATATATATATATTAAGTGATTTGTTATGTATCCTCTAATTAAAAAGTATATTTTAACAAATAATGGCTTGGGTGATTTGTAGAAAATTCTAAATTCAAGCTCTCATGTAATAAAGTGGGAACGCATTATATGTAACTTTTATAAACCATTTTATGGGAACTTCTTAAAATTTGATGATACAATTTGTAGGGGATGCCTTCATTCAATCTTTGACACGAGGGGTAGTTTAATAAGACCTGTTAAGATTCAAGCACTATAGGACTGCAAGTATAATTACAACAACAATGATGGAGATTTTTCAAAGCAGGCTGATCACAACTTGATGGTCGAGTTCTTCTAATGCTCAAACACAACAAGAAGGCATGGCCAGCCTAGTTGGAGGTTAGCGCATGCACCTCAGATTCCTAGTTTGGTTTCCGTTGATCCTACAGTGATCCTTCTTAAGAGGAGTGTAAAGAAATGAGAACAAGTGTCAACGAGGAAGCTAGAGGTTCTGCGACTATTCTCTAGTACTAAGTCATCGTCATCTAAAGGAACTGTTTTTCTTGCGGGTCACAATGGCTAGGCAAATGAGGGAATCAGAGATGGCAGAGCGGTGGGCCTTGAGCTATCAGCTCACGAGTCGCTTACAACTACGAGTGCTTCTACAATCTGCTCCATCCAAATACCTTCCTTTTGAATATTCTGCTACATCTACCATTAATTTGACACAGATCGATTTCAAGTCTGCATCTTCCTTGTTCTTTTCCTCTCAAGCTGAGTTGGCTGGCAAATTGAACATACTTCACATCACATATTTTCTTAAAAGGGTAGTGGTTCTGGTATGCTTTTTGGATGTGTTAAAGTAGTGTAGATTCCTATTAACAAAAAGGTGCTCTCACTGTTTTATTAGAAACTTATTAAAAAAATGTGACCAATTAAATTTGTAAGTTTTATAATTTAATTTATAAAATTAAATAAATTTAATAATATAATATTTTAAATAAAAATTTAATAATATTCATATGTGAGAATAGAAAAATTACACATTATTCTTTTGAAAAGTTATCTCCCATGGAAGACAAACTTTTCTTATAATAAATTTATCCGTAAAATTATCAACAAAATTGATATAGTTAATAAATAATTAAATAAATTATACTCTTTTTCATAATTTTTTTATTTTAAAAGAAATTAATCTTTAACTACTAACTAAAAAATATCTTAAATTTCGCTTAAAAAATTTAATCGTAAAATTTTTTAAGTTTTATAATTTAATTTATAATAATTAATAAACTTAATCATTGAAATTTTTTAAAATAAATATTTCATAAACTTTAATTTAAAAAAATGACAACACTCTTAATCTTTTGCTCAAATTGGGCTTGTTAGTGATTAGATGCTGAATTGAAATCAGTATTTTAGTCATTATTCAAAGAGAATATAGTATAATCAGAAATTTTTGGCATACAGTTTAGTTGGGAAAGAAAGTCTTGCATTATGTGATAACGTAAAGAAAATGTGATTGTTGACCAAAAAGAGTGATGCGAGAGAGATGAAATTTAATTTTCTATTAGAAGCATAATTAAAAAGAATATTAATGATACTTCCATAAATTCAATACAAAGCTTAGAGTTTTCACCAAAATCTCCAGGGATCTTTGTATGGAGGAACATAACTTTCTGTTGGACGGACAAGACGGAAAGAATCCACTGTTTTTTTAAGGAAAGGTCCCATCTGCATTGAATATATTGTGACATTTAGTAAGACAAAGATTCAATTACTAAATTAATTACATCCACAAAATAAATCAGAAATTATTAAATGTCACTTTGACATCATATCACATTCAGTCACTTTATTTTCATAAACTGCCTTACAAAATTTTCACTTAAAAGAAGTCATATAATTAAATTTATTAAGTTCTATTGTTTGAATAACCCAATAGATTTAACATTTCTATTCATTTTATAAAGTGTTTGTAAGTGGATTTTAGTGGGATTAGTTTTTCCCTGTCACATTTTCATTGTAACATTTACTGTGGTGTCCAACAAAGGATGCTGATAATCATAAGAAATATGAGTTTGTGGTTATGGACTATCTATATCAATCTATTACTAAGTCTTAAACCCATGAATTTCAGATTCAGATGAAATGAAACTGTTTACTTCAAATAAGTGGTAGTGTAAATGTGAATCATCCCATGCACCAGAGAGAGAGAGAGAGAGAGAGAGAGAGAGAGAGCAGTACTTTTTTCCATTGTGTGCTGAGGGTTGAAGCACTCAGAGAGTACAAATAACCTACAATGAAGCATTTAGTAAAAGCAAATGAGAGGCTTTGATGTGCAAAAGCAAATTAGAATATAAATTGATTCTCTTTGGAGTCGCATGAGGAGATCAATCATGGCATATGAAATAAACTCATTTAATGAATCTCACAAAAATTTGGACAGATACAAATCTTCAGTTTTTTTTTTGCTTTTTTCTTACCAAAATAATTACTGCTCTTGTTGAATGGGAGAAGTTGAAAAGAAAAAAGAAAATAATTGCACTCGAGCTTTCTAGCAACTTATGTCTTAATATGCAGGGCACAATCTTGTCTTAGAATTAGAAAGGCCGGAATAATCTTAGATATGTATGCTTTAGAGTATAAAAAAGTATAACAAATGAAATGATCTACCATCTCTTTCAGCTGTTGAAGCGAGATAGTGTCTGTAAACATTTGATTCTTGGGCCTATATGATCACAAATTACAAATTGAATAAAAATCACATATTTATCAGACAGTTCCATGAAAAATTTACCAAAAAGAAACACTTACATTTTTTATTGGTGATTTACGTACAAGGTATTCATAATACCAGTAAGGCTCGCCATCAATCTGTGAGGAGATTGAAATAAGGTCCATAGATACATAAACTTCCATTTCTGGATGTACATGCAATTACTTTTATTCTTTTTTATTTTGGGAATCTTTCGAGTATTCATTGGATACAACAAATACAAGTTTGGAGATTATCCTTCTCTCCTTATTTGAAGAAATTTGTTTACATTCATTTCAACAGATCATTTCCATCAAATATTAGTTTCCTATAATAATTAGAGATAAGTCATAGAGCTTACTTCACCAGAATGTGTATCAAGAACTGAACTCTCAGCTAAGCGCTGACTTGAGGTAACTCGCTGCAAAATGTTGTAAATTGTCAATCATAAATTTCAAGAATGTCCAACATGGATCACAGGTAAATTACCTTTGTGATGCCCTAGTTGGATGTTACTCCTGTCTAAATGATGATATTTGAAGGATCCACTTAACATAAGAGCTTAGATAAGCCATTAGATTTAAAAATAGCATTAGAAGTGTTCAATAAGCCAATGCAAACGCTATTGCTGTAAAAGACTGACTATTATCTGACCCATTTTTGGACATCATACTAGAGTAAAGAAGAATCATTTGATTACTTCATCAATCCTGGACATCTAATAATATAGCTGGTAAAAACTGAGCTCTACAAGAGAACAGTTTTGCTTGCGGTTACCCTGAACAGAAACTCAACTCTGACAAACATCAAACTTTTGCACAAGTTATTTAGCATAGGAAAACTACATTTCAACTCAGTGGAGCCCCACGCTTAATTGCTGTGATCTGTGAAACACCTCAAAAGAGAGACGGTTGACTATATGTATTATTTTATTTCTAAAAATGCAGTTCACTGTCATTTCGTATTCTTGTGGCCCCATACCATGGCTTATTAGATTCTCGAACATTTCCTGATTGGAGAAAACCTAGAGATAACTATACAGTTCTGCTATTTCCACAAACTAAATCTTTCTAAATACTCACTTAAAATATTTGAACTATTAAATTTATAGGTCTCACAAATTAAACTGTTGGACTCAGACATTTAACACTATTTAGTTGCTCCCACAAGTTTTCGTAAGTCTCTATCAAATGTCAATCAAAACTTGAGGCAATGGTAGTTACTCTTTGTGGTTCCGGTTGGCTCTGATCAGGATGAAATTCATTAACAAGTTCATGACTTCAGAAGCTCTAATATGAATACATAAAAGGCATGAACACAAAAATCTTTGAGCAATAAGCAAGCAGCATGTTACCAGCGCCGATTTTTCAGACAAAACTGAATCAGCAACATCCTTTGCAGTCCATATACTCTTATCCTTTGATTTTATAAACGTTGAATTTGGAGGACCTATCTGAATTATCAAATAGAAAAAAACTGATAAAGCTTTGAAAAGACTATTAAAACTCCGCTTGACAAATATGTGGTTAAGAAAATACCGTGACGGAGATGATGAGGTTATCGATAATATCAACGCGCTCAGACACAATGCGCAGGCGTGCATCAGCTGTATATAATTTACAAAGCAACCATCCAGTATCATTTGTCACAGGGCCAGTATTGACAACTTATCATTCAAAGTTTCAGACATTTTGATGTGCTAAGAGTTCACTGATATGTTTCAAATCTAAATGCCATCAGTAGCAATTTTAAAATGGAGCATAAACACAATCCTAATCTGCAAAGCTGCAAAGTCATATATAGGATTATCTATTGTTATTCTGTGAAGAAAGACAACACAACTTACGAGAAAGTGGTGCAGCAGATGAATATCGTTCTGGCTTTCTGGATTCTACCCTTTAAATATATGGAAAAAGTTAGATCCTACAATATAAGAATATCCTCAAAAAATAGAGTTGTAAATTAATTACAGATGAACAGTTCATGCACTAGCACTAAATGCTAGTCCTTTGTGCTAAGAAGTTCAATGGATATCTTAAATATGTTTAGTGCAAAGGCACCACAGTTCAGACACATTTATTGAAGTTATTGAAGTGAAACTAAGATGAATCGATCAAGCTTATAATTAATTTCTTATCATGCTGGCTATGGTGATACCCTAAAATAATGAATAATGACTGTCCTCAATATTGTTCAAATAATGATGAAATTTCACTTGCCAAAAAAAGAAGATGAAATTTCAACCTAAATGGAATTTGCGACCAATTCCTTACCAACTGACCTAAACCCCAGCACCCAGCTAATATACATTTTCATTTGAGCCAACTCACATGCATAAAAACATATAAACAAAAATTTTACTGTATATTTCTAGTACTTTATATGTGGGATTGAAAAAGAAATCAATTGAAATTAAATTGTTTACAAACCCCATCAAAAGTTATAGGAACCACAAATCACCAAATATAACGAATAAACAATTAGTAAATGGTTTAATTTTTAAATTCCGTAGTAGTTTATTACTAGTATTTATTTATAAACGAAACATTTTTTTTAAAGATTCCAAATACAGGCGTACCATTTGAAGGCAAATTTCTTAGACGGCAACTCCACAGGGTACAGATAAGAGTAAGCATTAATTTCATCAATTGATGTAGCCATTTTCAGCTCTTCTTCAGCAAGAGTCTCTGAACAGAGGCAAAAAGTTGAGATGCATATGGGAGAGAGTAATGAAAAAGCAAACGTATTCCAATTTTTATTCATGTTAAGGAATAAAGTAAGTAATATGCACCAGTGTTTAGTTTAAAATGTAGAAAGCAAATAAAGCAGCAATGTAATTTCTCAAATTCAGTGACCAAAAAAATTAAAAGCATAATTACTTGCCCAGGGAAAAAAAATAAATAAATACTCAACATGTGCTCTTTTCTTTCTCGACAAGTATCTAAATAATCCAGTGAGAATGCTACAGAAAGAGCTGACCGGTACAGAGCAAGCCCGCCTACCACAAAATGGCAAAGTCATAGATACCGAAGCGAGACCCCCCAGCAACAAATCCCTTCTGCAATTCCTAATTTGTGAACTGGGTTTTGGAGCATGACATGAAAGCTCTCGTTTTTCCTCCGAAAATCCACATATCTTCTGGTTTAGGATCATTCTGGTGTGGTTTCTGAGGAACAAGATACGATAATGTTTAAGAAAGAAACGATGGAAGAAAGTAGATAAAACGCAGAATGGTGTAAGAGTACCTGAAAAATAGCTGATTAGAAACCGAAGTACCAATTGGATTAGGCGCAGGGAGAGACAGCAACGGATACTGTGGAACCATTTTAACGATGGCGCTCAGGCTCAGCTCTCCTATTTTGGTCACTTGGTAATTTTCCCATTTGTTATGTACTCTAGCTTATCTGCTGGCGCCTTCCCTTTGAGCGGATTAAGAGCCTCTGCTCTTAAGAGTCTGAGTGAAAAAAAAAAAAAAGGGAAAAAATAATTAAAAAATAAGTTTTATTTATTAAATTTTTAAAAATAAAAAATATATTAAAATAAAAAAGTCAAAAAATTTAAATTTGTTAAACTCTGTCAGAAGACCAGATTTTGAGGATGTCAGAAATTTTTTTATTCTTAAATTGGAAAAATGTTAGGATAAAATTAAAGTGCTGTTGAATTTGTTTATTGATAATTTAATTTATAAAATTGAATAATAATTTTTTTAAATAAATATTTAATAAAATTGAAACAACATAAACTGTTTTGAGTTTAGTAAAATTTTGATTAATTTTGAACCAAACATAATTGGTCGGTTTTAAGATTATAATTATCACCTCTAACTTTATTCACGTTCTAATCCAATTAGTTACATTTAGTTTCACATTAATTGATTATAATTTAATTCAACTAATGAAGTTTTTTTGGAAAATAAATAAAGAAATATAAACTAAAAAAAAGATTTTGTGGATATTCTATCTTTTTATTCAAATAATGAGTTTTCATGGGTAAATAAAGAAGTATCCTATTTATAACATGTAAGACTTGTTTTTTATGTAAGAACTAGTAATGTAAGAAAAATTGCATCATACTAACAATCCTATATTAATAATAGGTAGGGCTTCTCAATATATATATATATATATATTGTTAGGATTTTGTTTTAAATTAACAAAAAAATTGTTATCAAAATTTAATATTTTTTAAAAACATTTATTATTCTCATAATCATATATTATAAAAATTAAATTATTAAATTTATTAAATTATATAATTTAATTTTAAAATTTAACAAACTTAACGACAATTGCATGAGTATTATGTGAGAAAAATCAAATTATAATAATATTTAAAAAAAAAAAAACTTACAAGCCAAACTTATTTCGGTAAAACAGTTTCCCAACCAACGCCAACAGAAAACGTTTACTAACGGGCAGACAACGAGGCGTCGGTGTGTTCGCCTCGCCGAGTCACCAGTGAGCACCGACTCCATTTGTTTATTTATTCATTCATTAAATACGACTTGCCACCAAATTAGAGCTACGCAAAGGGGCAGAAGTGTTGCTTCGTCTCAATCATTCATTTGCTTTTCGACCGATCTGAAAACTTAGGGTTCATAATCCTGATTCGATCTAGGTTTGTTCCGATTCTCCATTCTTATGCATCGTACTTTATGATCTTTTTCTTTGTTTTTTTAATTTTTCTTATTTCCTTTGCCATGATCGTTTACTTTTCTTGCTGATTTTATTTTCGGTTATGCTTTTCTGCGTTCAAATCACAGTTTTGTGTTTCATCAATCGTAGCAGATGAAGAAAATATTGAATTATCATTGAATTTGAATAAATTCTTTTGGTTTTGGGATTCGTGTTGATCATTTTCGAATTTTTATTTTGAACCAAAATTTTATGTTTTTTCCCGGGTTGGGAAATTGGCTGAAAGGGCATAAAGAAAGAAACTTAATAAATAGTTCATTTTCAGATTTTTGTATCATTTTCTTTGATGATCTTTGAGGATTGTAAATGTTTCGGTTCCTGATCTGACCCATTAGTTGTAGCAAACTATGATTGCATGAGGTTATCAAATCCTAAAAAGTACTTAAAGTTGCACTGTATGGTTATCTGTTTCTTAGAATAAGAGGGAAAGGTTTAGGTTTCGTTACTGATATTAACTTCAATAAGACATATTGTACATGTGAATTCTTTACGCTTTGAAGCTTTGCAGTTTTGTGTTTTTATAGATATCCACTTACATCTTTTTTGTTATGAGTGGCATGTTAACTAATTTTTTCGTTTTCTTTATACAATGTGTTCTCACACTCAAAAAAGGAACAAAAACCTTGCTTTGCCTACCTGAGCTAAGTCCATGAAGCCAGGCATGTCTTCCTTAAATCCATATGCAGCCTCGTATATTCCACTCTCTAAAAGGGAGGCAGATGATAGAACTTTTGTAGCAGAAAAACACTTCAAAATATATGATGTCTGGTGTCAGACTCCTCAACAAATTACCGAGGATCAGCACTTTCGTGACTCTAACATCCATGCTGCTAAAAACTTTTCCTCGCCTGAAGCTTTTCATGTGAAGAGCCACCCTGCATCGACTTCTTACAGTTCATTAGGGAATGTGACAGAGGAGACAGCTAAGCAGTTGCTAGATGAAGAATCTGATATTGATTTGGAATATCTTAAGGTGAAATTCCCCAGTATATCTGATCAGTCCCTTTTTGATGTATACATGGTTAATAACGGTGACCTGGATGCTGCTATGGACATGCTGAGCCAACTAGAGGTTAGTTTTTGGGTTTTGATTTTTGATGATGGCTAAATTGCGGCTTATTCTTCCTCTCTATTGGTTAACTTAAATTTTCTGTTTATGAACTAATTTTGTCCATGCTGTTTAATAATCAGTTTACCTAATAAAGGATCAAATTTATAGGGTGTAAGTTTTTTCAGTTGTAATGTACTTATGTATATAGAACAATTTATCCCACTGCTTGCAACCCAACTGCCTTTTTTTTATTTTATTTTCCCTTTTCTGTTTTCATATCTTTTCTCTCCGAAGATTGTAATCTGCAGATGACAATAGACAGAATCAGAAGTCTTCTTTTTAAGGTTCCTAAACCTAAGCACAAGTTTTAAGATTGCAATATACGAAATCTTTATTTTGTATTTTTTCCCTCCAAATTGTTAATAGCTTGCATTGACTTTTTGCATAATTTATTTTATTTCTTCCCAGTTCATTTGTTTTTCCTTTGACATTTTTTCATTCTAGTGCATGATGACCCTTTCATGTGATTTTTGTTATTTGCGTAATTCTGCCACTTGTTTTGATTTTAGTTTTAGGGGTAGGGAATGTTGAGGCAACATATTACTTGAGTCAACTTTCATTAATGTTACTCTTTTCTTTTAGTGGATATATCTAGAATCATCATAGTTTATAAATATATAGGCCAATTTTGCAAACATTAGCCCACGATGGAACACTTTTAGTAGTTATATTTGAGTCATCTTTTCTGAAATAAATTGAGTTGCATATCCAAGTCATATGCATATAGTGTATATCTTATATATTTTGTAGATTCAGAGAGGCAGTTGTTTTTTGCTTACAGTTTGATGGTGTTGAGACTTCTGGAAATCTTCCCGAGACACTTGATATTGGTGATGTTTCAGAATCCGGATCTCCAGCTAATTCTGCTTCACTGAAACTGAAGAATGTAGCAGCTGAAGCCAGTACTTCAGTTAGTCACTTGGCATCAACCAATGTCTCGTGAACAATTGAAACTCAAGACTTGGTATGGTGGATAAGTGTAAAAATAGGGGAAACTAATTACGTTGGTAAACATCTCATGCATGATTTAGTTGTATGGTTTGTATAGTTCTCAGCTGCGTCATGTTTGCTTCTGGTCCGAAAAGTTTTATTTTGATGGGTTGCTGGTGCCTAAGCAATTGTGCAGCATTCAGTTGCATGAAATTGAAAGCCAAAAAAAGAAAGATTTATTTGAAGCGAGGGTGACTTTTGCTAGGGATTGGTAAGAGGCTGGTTGACAGGCACTTCAATGTGGTGGCTGAACCAATTTGGAGCTTATCCAACAGATACTTCGCAACCAACAATGTTGTTCACCTTTCTTTCTTTCACGAGAGGAATTATATTTACGCTCATACCGTCATGTTTTTCGCTTATTCAAAAAATATTGAAACGGTTTGCTTCAAAATTTGTTTTGCTTAGTGAACGAGCTACTCACTAGGCTCCATTCGCATAAGCCAACATTTTTCTTCTTTTATTAAATTTCTTTTGGAAAAATTCCAAAAAAGTTTATCAAAATAATTACCATGAAAGAAAATATCGACTAATTCAAGTAATTATTCTTTCTTCATAGTTGATCTTTTCAGTATCTTTTTTGGAATTTTTCCTTTTTTTACTTTAAGAGCAAGAACAGAAAACTATACTAGCTACTTGCCATTTGACCATTGAAAAGCAATTCATCTATCACCGATCGTTCCTTAGTTTATGGAAGATAACACGGAAATTAAAAATTGGGTGTGTGATGATCCCATTTACTAAATATAATAAAATGTTACAGGACTATTAGATCTGTGGGTATTATATATAGAGAGAGAGTTTAATAAAATTTAATAATTAAATTTTTAATAAATATTTAATAAAATTTAGTAATTATACATATTTTAATTTTAATTGGTTTGATGATGAGATCAAAAACTTATAATAAGAATTATGTAAAGATTCCTAAGTATGGAATTTTTCTATATCAATTATTTCTTTAGCAAATAAGTCAAGTGTAGTAATTTTATATTAATAGTAATAATGACATAATCACAATAATGAGGAAACTTCTATTACAAAATAATAATGTTTATGTGGAACAGAGTTTCCTACATACATTAACATCAATTTTTTTTTTAAAAAAAATATATAATAACATAAAAAATTATAAAAAATAATTTATACTAATATCAACGCTCTCATCTGCATATATGCAACTTGAATGTGTTTGTTGAACTCAAAAATTGCGTGTCATATATCAAAGATTAAAAAAAGAAAGTAAATCACGAAGGCCCATCTTAATGTAGAGTCGTTCACCGATTGATTTTTCATGCAGTTATTATTTTTATAACTTTTTTCTGTAATTTTTATAATTTAAAATTTAAATAATCAAATTTATTAAATATTACTAAACCCTCCTCTCCTCTACGCCCCCATGGGGCACTATGTCTCATTTCCATGACAATGTCATTTCCAGAATAACAAAGTGACCTTTCTGGCTCTGCATTCGTGATTGCCACGAAACCATTAGTTTAAAAGATGCGTAGGGCGGGGCATTGTGATGACAGAACAGCATGCAGTCAGAAACAAATGAAAGCAGAAACCAGAAAACAGAATAATATTCCAACTCCTATCCCATCAAACACATGCAAAATCAAACCAAATATATATATATATATATATATATATATATTTCCGTAACTCTCGCTCACTAATAATTTTTTATGATCCAAAATCTTCCTCCCAACGCCATCTTGGTATTCTGAAAAAATAAGAATTCAATTGCACTTGAAAGCGTAGGTAGAATAGGTCAGGATTTGCTTTGCATAGAGAAACTCCTCTAAACATCCTTCAAACACTACAATCCGATTCATTAATTTGCAGATTCTGTTTTATCTTCCTCCTCCAGTTTCTGGGTTGTGAGTCGAGCAATTCTTTTTTGCTCTATCTATGGTATAGGATTGTTGTTCCCGTACAATTGGTATAACCCTTCAATTTCCAAGAAGGGTTGATTTCATAATCTGGGTATTTAAGGAAAGGGTCTAAATTTGAAGGTTTGCTCTTCTGGGATTGGATATTAGACGTAACTTTTGCAAGATTCAGAATTTTCTTCTGGGAAGAAGATGGGGGTGGATTACTACAATATATTGAAGGTAAATAGAAATGCGACGGAGGACGATCTGAAGAAAGCATATAGAAGGTTGGCCATGAAATGGCATCCTGACAAGAACCCCACCAACAAAAAAGAAGCTGAAGCCAAATTTAAGCAGATCTCTGAGGCATACGAGGCAAGAAATTAGTACCATTTTTTTTTTTCTTTTGATTTATTCTCCCCAGTATTTGTATTAGTTTACATTCTTCACAGGCATGTCTGCTTAGCAATTAAAATTACGACATTATCTTAATTGGTTTGGTTGCCCGAAACATTGAAGAGACAGAGAAGGAACAAGTAACTCTTCACCTTTCTCACACTTCTTACATTATTTAGGCGATAAGAATGTAGAAATGAATGTCCACTACCAAACCCTAGATGAGGGCTAATTGGTAATTTACATCCAGGATAGAAAAAATAAACCCTTTTTTCCACTTACCCACCGTGTATTTAGTCACATTTTCTTGTAAAATTGGATAATATAATTGACCACATTTCCTTGTAATGAGAATATTCTAAGGTAGAGTAGTGAAAAATGGGGTTAGCATAGCAAGACTTAAAAAGAAATGGCAACAGATAACAGAATCGGAGGGTTATTGAAGGTTGGAATGTGTGGCTGGGAAGCAAGTTATAAGGGATCATTTTCACCGAGTTCTGCAATGAAGTATCATAGGGTGTTGGCTCTCGGTAAATTGAATGACAAAAGAACTCTCTTTAAATATATTATCAGCAATAGGGCTCTTTTGTTTTTTTTTGGTTGAAAAAAAAAAGAGCCCTATTCCAAACTGCATAGAACCTATTAGTTTCGTACTAGAGATTGAGTCCCCCTCATCCACGTTCCTCCAAGAAGAAAGAAATTGTCTTACTCAAGCTTTATATAATGCCTGACGGTAATCTGAAAATTCTACTGTTTGATGTAAGTTTACATTTTAATTATAGGTTTCTACAAATTATATATATGGTAAATTGACAAATTTAAGATTTTATTGGGGTTGGTTTTGGAAAAATTTGGTAAATTCAGGTATTGAGCGACTACCAGAAAAGGGTTCTTTATGATCAGTTTGGAGAGGAAGCGTTGAACGATATGCCACCACCTGGTAATGGACCATCAAGTGGTTTTAATCCCAGAAACGCAGAGGACATCTTTGCAGAATTCTTTGGTAGTAGCCCTTTTGGATTTGGATCATCTGGACCTGGGAGGTCCATGAGGTTCCAGTCCGAGGGAGGGGGAATATTCGGTGGGTTTAGCCGAAGCGACAACATGCCAAAGAAGCCACCACCTGTGGAGACCAAATTAACTTGCAGCCTGGAAGAGTTGTTCTCTGGATCAGCAAGGAAAATGAAGATCTCAAGGACTGTGATGGATGCAAGTGGGTATGTGTAATATCTTAGCAGCTGTTTTCTCTTGTTTTTGATGAATTGCTCTTGAATCTCCTCCCCTTGGCATGCCACGTACTAAGTCTAGTCACAATTAGTGTCAATTTTTTCGTTGTGGATTATACCATTTTCAGGGTCTTAGATTGTCAGCTTAATATTGCACTTTGTCAGTTTAGCACTGAACTGTAAAGTGACAGTTACATTTTAGATTTTCTTTTTGTTTTTATAATTGTTCTCTCCAATCTCAGCTGATCAAGCAGATGTTTCAGGGTCTACTAGGGCACCCTAGTCAGCAAATTATGACATGTTTTTGCGAGTCCATCTAATATTCTTTTGCCTTCTCTTGTAATCTGGGTATTTCTTTTTAAATGATGCAGAATCTCTGGCAACTTTACAGAGTTGTATCTGTGTAGGTGTTCAATAACTGGAAATTTTCATGATGCATGCAAAGGAAAAAATTTTTGTCTCGTGTACAGTTGGCCTTGATTAAATTAGTAACCTTCTAAACTACTTTATATTCTGTCTCTCTTCTTTTTCCTTTTTAGTTAAACCAGTTTTAATCCATGGCTATTTAATGTAATTTTACGTTCTGAGAAAAAACTAGTAATATAAATGCATGATACTCTCGAGATATTGAAATTGTTGAACATAGATGTTGTTTTATGGTGTGAATTTTTTTAATATTTGAAGTCCGAAGAGTAAAGTTGTTACTGCTCAACTGAATAATGGATTTTTCAATATTCGGTACTTCTCTCTTTCAACCTTTCTTTGGTCAAAATTAAAAGATTTTTGTGGTAAAACTTACCACATCCTTTCAGTCTAAACTTCAAAGGACCCTGAGAATCCTTTTTCATTACTCATTTGTCAGTTCTGTCTCAGCATTTCAAGAGTTTGTTAACGTGGAGACATTGGCTTCGGCGTATGTGCATATCATTTGGGCATGTCATTGTAATGCCATAAATGTTCCTATTCAGAATTTTGTCATACACGGCTGAGTCTCCTAACTTCCCATCCCCTATGCTGATAAAAATGAACAGACAGCAGGTTCCAGAAACAGAGATATTAAGCATTGATGTAAAGCCCGGGTGGAAAAAAGGGACCAAGATTACTTTCCCAGATAAAGGGAATCAGCAACCAAATCAACTGCCAGCAGACCTTGTATTTGTGATTGATGAAAAGCCTCATGATTTCTATACGAGAGATGGCAACGATCTCATTGTAAATCAAAGGGTGACACTAGCAGAGGCTCTAGGAGGAACAGCAGTAAATCTTTCGACACTTGATGGTCGTAGTGTATCAGTTCCAGTGACTGAAATTGTGAGCCCTGGCTATGAGCTTGTTGTTGCAAAGGAAGGAATGCCAATAGCAAAGGAGCCTGGCAATAGGGGTGATTTGAGGATCAAATTTGAGGTAAAGTTCCCTACGAGATTGACACCAGAGCAACGAGCGGGGCTCAAACGGGCATTAGGAGATTGAAAATCATGTTCCTTCATAACTAGCTTTCTCTGCCTTGAACGTGGTTGAATCCATCCATACGGCCAAGTTGCCAACTGGTTCTGTTCTGTATATTCTGAGACGTGCACAGTGCGAATGGTTTTTTTTTTTTTTTTTTTCATTTAATGATCAAATTCTTCTGTTATGATATTGTGTAATATAATACAGGACCTTCCTTTTGTTGTATTCTTTAACACAATCTACAGCAGACTATATTTTAGTTGGAAGAAAACAACAGGAGTACAGGAGCATAGATTTTCAAACTGAGTGTTTTGGGGTTCTATTAGACAGTTCTTTGTCGTAAGTGATCTTCTCACATTCCAAGTTTATTAGAATAGTAAATAAAGGATTATGACACCTCCAGATTTCCATGAAGGCCACGTTAAAGTTTTTCTAAAATACATGGAACTGAAATCCTTTAAATTCTTACATCAAGTAAGGTGTTCATGAACTAGGATTGACTCCTAGGCTCCTAGCAATGACAATAACAGAGATTTATCTTCTTTTTTTTTTTTTTAAAGTTATGGAATTAATTCTGTTAATAAAAATCGCACTCCCTCATGCAATCATTAGCAAATAACAAGCTAATTATCAGAGTGAATGCATGAGATTGGAATTTGGAACCACTTTTGATGACTTCACGTAAAACATTAGGAATAGAGAGTGGGTAGGCAACAACACCGCCAAATTTTTCATGCCATAATTTGGATTTGGACAAATCATTCAAAAGCGCCATAAGTTCTCATATTTAATGCCAATTACAGAACAATATAACGTTGATGTAAAATTTAGGACCTTTCTCCATCATTATTAACCGAAGTCATACTGCTTGCAAAATGAAAAGCCAAAATATCCCTTTGCTCTAGTAAGTAATTACAGCCAAAAAAAGAAAAAAAAGGTTGAAACATTTATGCTTACGAGGCTACATTTGTTGAAGACATAGGGAAAAAAGTTAACTTAAAACTTTACACTGAAACAGACTAGAAACCCCCACTTCTAGGAACATTTTGACGCCTGGAAGTGCCCAGTGCAGGCGCCCCATAATGTTGCCCACCGCTTGGCTGTAGACTATTTCCCTGGGTAGGAGGAACCCATATGGGGCCAACATTTCGTTGGCCTTGCGTTACATTCAATGGGGGTTGCAGGGATTGTGTTTGCATCAATGACTGGTGGTGTGATGCCGCATACGATTGGTTCAACAAATGAGGACGAAGCTGAAAGTCATGCATTGGCTGATGGGAAGGAAACCGATTCTGGTGGGTTTGAGGCTGCCATTCAGGTATATCATCTTCTTCGTCATTCCAAGGCTGAAATGTCACTCCAAATTTATCCTGCCAGTTTCCTGAAGTTGCATTTTCTTTGTTTTGCCCATATTTGTGTACAAGCTCCCTCATTTGTTCCACAGGGCGGCGCGAAGTGGTTTGGTTAACCGAGTGAAAGGGGGCCGTACTTGGTCCCATATAAGGCTTTTGGACCATGCGTGATGCATTTGAACTGCCAGAGAAATTGAACTCTGGCAGGTCATCCTCATCACGGGTCATTGCTGGCCCAAATCCAGGAGGTATATCATCATCAGTTGGGGAACCAATTTCAGTGATTGTAGAGCCCGTAGGGGGCACTGCTTTGGAGTTGAGATTGGAATTCATATTTGTATCTTGCTGTCTCCTAGAGAAATATTGCTTTTTAGAGCTATGTTTGTGGTGTGATGATGAGGTGGGTGATATAGTGGAAGTTAATTGATTCTTTCTCCATACAGTAACACCAATCAGGCCATAATCAATAGCATTAACTGCCTCAATTTGTTCCTTTGGAAGTATCTTGCTGAGCATTTCAACTGTTTTTTTATGAGGTGGGCAAAAGTAAAGTTCAAATCGAGGCACAGGCTCAGCAAAACCTACTCTCTCGTCTAAAATGTATGAATCTGCCACCTGCAGGCAAATATATCTAAAATCATAAACAAAATAAGGCGCGGGTAGAAGAGAAGAGAGGTGATAATCTAAAACCATATTTACCTCTCGGAGCATTGGTTCTTCATTATTGGGAGACTCCTTGGAAACAAAATGTGAAACCTACGTCCAAAAGAGAAACTCGGTTAATTATACATAGAGCCCAAATAGTTGCCTTGATAAATTAAGTTCCTCAAAAACAAATTTCATCTTACAAAGCATAATACTAACAGACACAGTAAGTGACCTCGGAGTGAGCAAATTAAAACCAGTTAATCACACATCTATATCCTATGTATGTTGCAACATTCCAATGACTGTATCCATCTCAAAAAAATGGCACTGAAGGAAATATAATCGAAGAACTGTGTGCTATCAACATCAGTATCAGTCCCTCTATTCCCACATAATCCTCGGTTCACAAAATTTAAATCCTTAAATTTATTGAGTCTTACAATTTAAATGGTAAGACCCACAAAAATCAACAACTTAGTGGGCCGTTGTGTTGCTTCCATTTAGGTGGGAGCAAACTTTTCTCATCAATTTATCTAATTTTATTTTTTCTATCATGAGAGTAAAAGGCCCAAGGTGTCGCAAGCCAGAATTTTTTTGTTCAAGTCAACAGTTATAATCACAATATACTTTGACAAAAAAATTCAACCCCATGATACATTTTAACAATAATAATCACCTCCAAGCACCATGAAATCCCCTAATATTAAGCTTCTTCACACTTCGCAACTACTATTTCAAAACTTATTATGGCAAAAGATAAATGTCATGTCAGCCTTGAAACAAATAGCCAGTTATGGAGAGGAGGCTAATAACGGTATAACTCATGATACTACAATGTAATAAACAGTAAAAAAAGGAAATCAGCCCACCCAAATAAATAGAAGAGAAGGAATAAACATCTAATTGCAATTCTTATTCTATTTTTATTATTTTTCCTTTCTTCAAGCATGGTGCTATAAGACAAACACAAGTTCTGTACAACAAAAATAAGCTTGAGATACCATTATGGCACGAGTTCTAGACATTGGAAGCTCTTGAAGGAACTTCTCAAATGCATCAAGTCTAACTCTTCCCTTGATCTCAACGAATCCAGGCCAATCTTTCACAGAAGTTTTCTCACCGCTGCACAAAGGATATTGGATCAGCAAGAAGCACATATAATAATATCAATCGCCTTTAGAGAGTACTACAATGGAAAAAAAATAATAATATGAGAGCACCTGGCTTCAATATGAACGAATTAGTATTTTATCAATGATAGTTAATCAACAAATAAATAAATTCGTAAAATTAACTATTGAAAATACAAGAGTAAAGTCATAACATAGGACCTTTGTTTATTAACTACAGATGACTTTCAGCCAGCCTTTATGCTTTTATCAGCCCATGAATTCTCACACTTACCCTTACACCATTCCTTTGCCTGCTTTCATCTCAAACCACATAATTCTACCATATTCAAGCAATTCTGGCCACACTATTCAGTTAACTTCGTTTTGCATATGTTTTTCCATATTAAGAATTCAATTACCCATTGCATAGTCCCAAATATAACCATCTCCCTCAAATTGATCTTTAACTTAAGAACACAAAAAAGGCAAGTCCACACCCCAGCCTTAGCCAATCAAATGAGAAAGGGAGAGTGACCAGGAGCAGAAAAGGAAAAAAGAAACAACATTAGGAATAAAATGGCAGTAACAACAATTATAATAGTTGTCTAGAAGTGAGTTTGTTAGTACTAATGCATATGAGATGTATAAGAACAAGCTGCTTCTACGCAAATAAAAAATATCACAACTGCTACCTCTAAGTATGGGGGAAGCATAAGGTGAACCTTTAATGAAAAAAATGTAAATCAGCCCAAGGTTTGATTGGTGTGAATGTGTAGTTCAGTTGTTCGAAAAACTAAAAAAGAGACACCAATTCCTCTTTTTATAGTAATATAAATAAATCAAGCTTCCGATCAGCCATTTTTGAACTTTTGACCCAGGGACCTCCACAAGGGTGTGCATTATTAATGGGAGATCTACAAGACAAAGTAAACTGCTGGGTCAAATCTTCATATCCAAGGTCCACACTCACAATTGCCCCAGCACTATCCTTATATACCACTGGTTTAACAACAGCCATAGTATTCATAATCCTTCACCCACAAAAAATGTTCAGGAAGTTCTACTTATAGAATAATTCAGAACCTAACAATTTAAACGATAAAGACCAATCCAATTTATCTTGATATGAAATAACATTCAGTACATGCTCCTCTCTCTAACATATAGAAAATGAGAAGCAAATGGAGAGACAAAACAATAAATGTCAAATCACAAAAGTTTCACAGCAAAGTAGCAACCTAAAGTAAAGACAGTGCTTAAACAACTAACATACTACCTTTTAAAGATGTTTACGACAGAATGAAGGGTTGAGACATTCAGCCGAAGCATGCCATCCCAGATACATTCACCTTTGAATATACTAGTAGGGACTGCAGTTTTGAGAGGCACAAGGCTGCCATCATATTTCTCTTCTACATGACACTGACTGGGTTTCAACTCAGTATTACTGGATGGAGACTGTATGCCATCAATTGACCTTACCTCAGTAGAACCGTTGCTTGGCTTCCTGTCAGCAGGACTCTCATTGCATCTTGTATCCGAAGGAATGACCCCAGACTCTGCATTGGCTCTTTTATCCAGGTCAGCATCTACATTTGGACATGAGTTATGAGCTTTTTCAGACTTATCATAGGTCCTATTAACATGATCACTGGGAGTTAAATCAGAAGGCTTTAATTCAGAGCCAACCTCAGAATCACCCTTCTCAAAGATGGGTGTCACTTTTCCAGATTCCATTGTTAAATTTTCAAATGGTGGCTCAGAGTGAAGGGATTCCATGAACTCATCAAGAGAGACAATTGGGGGGAGAAAGTCTGCATCCCTCAATGCATCATCTGCCATAAGACCTTGCATTGGATCAGTCCCATCATTGGAAGGAATGGTAAGGGCAATTGAATTATCTGTCTCTAAATTACTCTTTTCACCATCAATCTTAACATCACCTTTGATCCCATCTGGTGTAGAAGAAGGGGTTTCAACGTCCTTTCCTTTTGTTTGACTTCGAGGAACCACGGTTGCACCACCAGAGACCTCTACTGATACATTGTCCTCATGTTCAACTTCCACTTGAAATTCACCTTTATGTGTTTTCTTGACCAAACGTCTAATATCACCATCTGAAGGTAAAACCACCATTTGAGCAAGCTCCTCAGCCTTGGCTATCCGCCACTGAGAAAGTTCCTTTGAAGCAAGTTCCTCTGCAGTCATGGAACATAGCCGTTCAGGGGGAATTTCTCCAGACATAACCCTTTCTCTCAGTTCGGGATTATTACGGTCTTTCAAATTAAACAGAAGAGACCTCCCCTTTTCTTTGTACTTCTTATTCACACCTCCAAACAGTTTGAAGAGTTCTGCTTCTATCCTTGAAGCCAAAAGCTCAGGCGAACAAACTGCCTGTTCCTTGCAACCTTCACCTATTTCCTCAGGTTCATATCTCTGCTCCTCATAAGTTTGACTTTCCTTTCTACTTGCCATCTCCACCATATCAGAGTCCAATACCCAGGAAAGACCATTTCCCTGCAGAAGTTCATCTTTGACAAAAAAATTGTCACTGAAAGGGACATCATCAGTACTAAAAGTGAAACTTGACTGGAAATCTTGCTTATCAAAGTTTGATACTTGTATGGAATCTAGTGTATTTTCATTAGTTGACAAGTTTGTGGATCCAACTTCACTGTCCTTGCATTTCTCAGAAAAGTCTTCATTGGAGGCTGAAGTCTTTGCATGCTCTCCACTTCCAGGTTCAACTGAATCAGTTGCAGCAGAAGAGGAGTGACCAGATTGAGCAATATCCTGAATTTGACTCTGAGCAGGGTTAGTAGCAGCAGATGCTGACCCAGCACACTGAGAGCTGTTCTCAGCCTCATTCGATGCATTACTGTGTGCAACCTTGGATGTATCTGGCTTCGAAACCAAGGCCAGAGCAGCAGCTAGTGACTCCCTCATCTTAGACCTAACAGATTCAGATGATTCAGTTTGAGCCTTAGAAGATTGTTGTACTTGTGCATTCTGAATTTTAGAATGCACTGAACGAGGCATCCCTGATTTACTTGAAGTGGATTCCATCTGTGTTTTTCTCTTGCTAGATGCTGCCAAATGCTGTGGTCTGGGGGCACTTGACAAAGGTTGCATATGCAGAGTACCTTTATTTGATGCATTAGAGACTTGCTGCAACCAAGGTCTATGTTCAGATTGTGCAACTCGCTTGTTAGATATCACAGGGCTACCAGGGAATGGTTCCATTGGTGCCTTCCGCTTGGGTGTTGCTGACAGTTGATGCGGTCCCACACTGTTCAGCATTGACTCCATTTGCACTGATTGATTGTTAGGTATAAAAAGTTTATGCATGCCCGTATTACTTACATGTGACTCCACCCACCCACTCTGAATGCTTGAAATTGATGACCCCTGAGACACAGGATTACCAGGCATGGCTCTTATTACTACAGCATGATCATTCAATGCCGTCTGTTGCTGTGACACAGGATCAGTGGATATGGAGTGCAAGACCATTTGCAAGTCGCTACCTGATGAGTCAACTTTGTTCACGATGGGCTCCAGCTGGCCCATCTGCATGCTTGTTATTGGCAGCTGCTGTGAAACCAGATTATTGGACATTCTAGACCAGTAGCATTACGCACAAAGTACACTTACGCTAGGAGATCTAAAATGATATTTTGACCTGAAACAGCTCATAACATGTTATCGGGCTGATCACATCTATTTATTAACACATAACATACAATAATCTACCTTCAGGAATAACAACACTTGTCCCACAGTGACTACTTCCATTGCGAATAAAGGATAACAATAGTAATGGATATAATCAAGTAAGCCCGCCCAAAGATCTTTATAATTAAAGTACAGCAACTAATTATAGGAATGAACAGATAAAAACGAGAACCACATCCACTATTCTTTTTCAAAAATTCAATCCTGTAATTAACTTTAAGAACAACAAGTTCACAGGCACACAGAACATACAATAAGTACTCTACTAGCCAACTTTATCTATGATATTAAATAGTGTTACTTGGTATTTTTAAAACAATCCATAACTTCTCTTGGAAGAATAAAACAATCAACTTCCACCAGTCTGCCACACTCCTTTCACCTACAGATACAAGGATCTATAAAGATTGTAAAGTTATACCAAGTGAGAGTTTGACCACACAACATAGGGTTTTAGTCCTTGACATGCAGGTAAAGAGTCGGAAACAGCAAAGTAGAAGAGTTATAAACCCAAGAATCAGATGGTGGCAACTAAAGGGTGAAAAGCAATTGGTTTTTCAGAGAAAGCTAACAGAAGAGAGAGTTTGAGAGACACAAGGCTATGCTAACCTTATGTGGAAAGAGATGATAAATGGGATCCAAAAGGTTGCTAAAGCAGTCTTAGGTGAATCAAAAGGATTTGTCCCTAAAGGTAGAGAATCTTGGTGGTGGAATGAGAATGTTGAAACGAAGATTAAATATAAGAGGGAGTGTTTCAAAACTTTACTGATAACAAGGAGAAAAATTGGGAGAAGTATCGGTCAATTAGAAATGAGACAAAGAAAGCAGTTAGTGAGGCAAGATCTAAAGCGTGGGATGGACTTTACCAAGCTTTAGGAACAAAGAATGAAGAACGACAAATATACAAGCTTGCTAAGGTAAGGGAAAGGAAAACAAGGGATTTGAATCAAGTGAAATGCATTAAGGATGACGGGGGAAAAGTCTTGATAATAGAGGAAGATATCAGAGAAAGGTGGAGAAGTTATTTTCACAAGCTTTTCAACGAGGAGCAGACAACAAGTATAGACATGGAAAGTTTAATTACTCAGGAGGAGGATCAAAACTTTGCTTTTTATCATAGAATTCGAGAAGTTGAGGTGAAGGAGGCAATTAAGAAGATAGAAAATGGTAAGACTTTGGGTCCTGATAACATACCTATTGAGGTTTAGAAGTGTTTGAGAGAGAAAGGTATTTCTTGGCTTACCAAGTTATTGAATGAGATATTGAAGTCCAAGAGGATGTCAGATGAATGGAGGAAGAGTACGTTGATACCCATTTACAAGAATAAAAGAGATATTCAGAATTGTGGAAACTATCGGAGGATTAAACTCATAAGCCATCCTATGAAATTTTGGGAAAGAGTGATTGAACATAGATTAAAAAAAGAACCTCATATATCAGAGAATCAATTTGGTTTTATGTTAGGAAGATCCACCACGGAGGCTATATATCTTTTACGGAATTTGATAGAACGGTACCAAAGTAGAGAAAAAGACTTGCATATGGTTTTCACTGATTTGGAAAAAATTTATGATAGAGTGTCAAGGGAAGTCCTATGGAAGGCATTGAAAAAGAAAGGTGTTCGTATTGCTTATATTCTTGCTATAAAATATATGTATGATTGGGTTACAACAAATGTGCAAATTCAAGGAGGGGTAACAGAAGATTTCCCCATAAGGACCGGTCTGCATCAAGGGTTATCCCTAAGTCCATACATTTTCACTTTAGTGATGGATGTACAGTGTACTTACTGGACACATCTAAGATGTAGTCCTAAAATGTATGCTTTTTGCTGATGACATCGTTTTAGAAAGGGAATCAAGAGAAGAGGCTAATTATAAATTCAAAATATGAAGAGAAGCCTTGGAATTAAAGGGTTTTCGTTTAAGTCGGAATAAAACAGAATATATAGAGTGTAAATTTTGCAAGAGGCGAGAAAACAGTGATTTAGAGATAAAAATTAGGAAGCAGAGTATACCACAGGTATCCAAGTTTAGGTATCTTGAGTCGATTTTACAAAGTAATGGGTAGATTGATGGGAATGTCACACATAAGATCCAAACTGGATGGATGAAATGGAGAAACGCATCAGGGATCATTTGTGATCGCAAAATATCTACCAAGCTTAAAGGGAAGTTTTATCGAACTGCTATCAGACCAGCTATGCTTTATGGTATTGAGTGTTAGGCTCTGAAAGGTCAATAAGAGCAAAAAATAGAGGTGGCAGAGATGAAAATGTTAAGATGGATGAGGGGACATACAAGAAAATACAAAATTCAAAATGATTGTATTCGGGAGAGAGCTAGGGTAGCGCCTATTGAGGGAAAAATGACAAAAACCTAGTTACGGTGATTTGGGCATGTACAAAGAAGACCGCAAGAGGCACCAATGAGAAAGGTGTACCAAATGGTGTTTAATCCTGTGAAAAGATGTAGAGGAAGACCTAAAAGGACACTTGGAGAGGTGATTAAAAGAGACCTTTAGTTAAATGGTATTTCTGAAAATTTGATTTCGTATAAAAATCTATGTCAACGTTTGATCCATATAACCGACCCCACCTAGTAGGAAAAGGCTCAGTTTGTTGTTGTTATTGTTGTATCTCTTCAACTACAATCACACTATGGTTCCTCATTATGACATCAAAGTTTCTAATCCCAACCCAGAAGGCAAATGCAAAAAAAGGACTGTCATTAAATCAAGCACTAAAGTCACCCAGGCTTTATTTACATACAGGCATACTGTTAATGACCTTCTAGAATCAAAATGCTCAAACCATTATTGATTTCTTCAAAAGAAAGAGTCTATGGATCAAAGCAAAGTAATTCACCAGTACAGTAGCCCAAAAAAGTAATTTACCATTAACAGATAGTTCGTATATACACGCTTCCCCTTTTCGGTGAAGAAATTAATCCTAGATGCATAATCAAAATATATGGTGAAAACTGCAAATACATACCTAATCTAGTTTGCCAAACTGAAGAAATTTTGCCTCCTCAGTCGCTGCAAGGACGACCCACCCATCAGAAGAACCATGAATCCAAACGAACATAAAATAAAACCCAAAAATTATCGGCGACAATTTGAATCAAATAAGAAAAATTCTTAACTTATCGAAATAACTCAGCAAATAAGAGCAGCGATTTGACATAAGGTTTGTAAAGACGGGAAAAAGAGCAAATCATTAGTGCCAGATTTAAAATTGTTTACCTCTAATGAAGTCTTCTCGCTGCTAAATCAAGAGAGAAACCGGTTCTCCAGCAACAGACTTGGTCTGGAAGTTCACCCTTGTGCACGGGAGGAGGCGCGGCGGATGAAAATGAGGATATCAGGGCCTCTTTGGTTTTGTTTGCAACAACGGAAGCACCAGGATAAAATGATCCTTCAAGTCCCAAATGAAACACTGAGCTTGAGCATTTTTTCAGACAGACGTGCATCAACGAAAACCCTACTGCGACAAACGTGCATCAACGAAAACCCTAGAACGAGAGAGTATAACTGATATCCGAGTCAGAGTCGAAGATAGCAAAACAACATTTTAATGACGACATAGGGAAAATATGACACGTGGATTAGCCATTGAAGTGGGCCCACCATTTTCTTTTGGTATTGCAAACGGCGGTTAGTAGACAGCAGAGGCTGCGTGCAAGCGGCTCCTGAGGGAGCTTTTGGTCTACAAAATGGTATTTAATTTTTGAGAATTACATTTAAGAATATTTTACAAAATTCTCAAAGAATGCTGTTCAAAGCATTTGGTTTGTAAAAAAAAATTAATAACTTTTTACAAAATTTTTTATGAATATTATATTTTTGTGTTTATATTTTAAAATTTTAAATAATTTCTTAAAATGCCCCAACTAGATGAAAAAATTTATGGACATATTTAGTGTGTGGCAGCATGATAATGATAAGGCAATTATTATTAAGCTAATCATATATTATTATGACTAAAATTTATAGTATATATACTTAAAATAATACATTTAAATTAAAACAAAAAAAGATAGACTTTTATTGAAGTATATATGAGACAAACCCAAAGGGACAAGTAAGGGTTTGATCCTCAACAATCCAAAATTTTTATTGGAGTATATATGAGAGATACTCAAATATGATATTGTTTATATTGGTCCCCTCATTTTGGCTTGAATAAGCTCATATAGACTTTCTTTTTTTTCTTTTTTTTTTACCTTTGCTTTTATAGATTTTTAATGTATATTTATTGACTTAAGATTGTGCCAAATCTTTAAGGTAATCGTGACTTTCACCATGACAAAATTTTTGTGCTTTACACATCTCCCATTTTATGGGAGAAGTTTTTCCATCAGCGTAGTGTACTCTTAGGTTCCAAGTCTTTGTAACAAACTAGTATGTATATTGGTAAATATACTTATTACCATACACTAAAAAGAATTATTCTCTATTTTCAAATCACATACAAATTATATTTGTCAGTACACATAAATAATATGTTTGTTACTAAACAAAACGTAATATACATCTATTTTATTTATTAATAATGATGGTAAATATAGATTTCTAACAAGGAACACAGTGGCATAATATTGAAATTAAAGGAGACTAATGAAAATCAAATCTTAAAAATGACTATTATCATATTTTCTTCCTAGTAGGAAGTTTTACCATTTTTAATTTAGGAAGAAAATTACTATTTATACTCCGATTCGTAATATATGTACATTTTTTTGGTAGTTTTATTTTACGTTGTGAAACAAAACAAAATTGAAATGGTGCACTTCAACTATGTTTTGTTTCACAGCATAGAATGAGTGTAAGGGGATGCCGCGGAGGTGTAGCATTTTCCTTATATTCCTGTTTCCCGTTTGCACACACATCCATTGTTTCGGAATAAAGAGGGCAACTGCCACATGTCCACGGACTAGTATTACTACCAATGAAAAAAAAAAAACAAAAAACAAAAATGAATTGGAATGGTACAACTCCGAATCAACCATCCATGAAGGAAAAAGAGAGGAACGTTTAGAAAAAGCTTTACAACACTACAAGTTTGTGTATTATGCGTATATGACTGTATACTTTCAAGGTATAGAATTGGCGAGGCCATTCCCAGCCCTACTGCTCTCACCACGTTGTTGGTTGGCATCTTCCCCGGAGACTGATGCTGGTACGTTCTCTCCAACTTCAACTTTGCAGAGAGGGCACAATGCATTTATCTTCAACCACTTGTCCACACAGTCTTTGTGGAAAAGATGAGAGCAAGGCAACTCTCTTAGCTCATCGTTATTTTCATACGTTGACAAGCAGATGCAGCAGACCTGCTTACAACCACAGAAAGTAAAATCCCTGCCAAAGTCATGGCCAATAGACAAACTCATCCAACAAAAGAAACTAGACAATCTAGAGAATGGCAAGCTCTGATGCAGGTTCCTTACGATATCAAGTGTAGAGTAAGCTGAACATTAAGAATCTAATATGGCATACAGCTGCAACTTAGCAGCAACTAATATTGGATTCCAATGGATATAGACATGGAAGAAAAAGACAGGGCACAATATCTAAGGATAGCTTAAATCCACAGAATAGGAAATGAGGGACGCAAAAGTAATTCGGGATTAAAAAGAATAATACAGGAAGCAAAATATCTGATTCTCACTATTCTGTTACCATTTAATTATATTGCATAAGAAAACCACCGCAGATAAAACAAGCATTATCTTCAGAATATCTACTGATAAAAAAAGAAATCACACAGCTAAAAAATGTGTTTTTAAGCAGGATGGTAGACCCACGAAATGTGGGTCTACCAAATAGTTAAACTAATGTGGCCCATTGGATATTGTGAGTTTTACAATTCAATCTGAAAGACTTAATAAATTTAATAATTTAGATTCTTTTAAGTGAGTATTCAATAAAAATTCAATTTATGGGACTAGCAGACCCATTTTGAATTACCAAAAATTGAAGACAACAGCAGCAAACCAAATCCAAGCTTCATTACCTGATGGCATGGATGATAAAACTACAAATGAAAGTTTCTAACATACAGTATTACCCAGCAAACTGAAGCTATAATATAATGATTGTAAACAGGGCTTACAAAGCATAAACTTCAGGCCAGAAAATTTTCCTCCATAGCCCAAACAACCAGAAGTAAAATCAGGTTATATTCTTTCTTATACGGAGTTGACTTTTCTTAAACAAACAGGCACAGTCTAAGTTGTCTAACTAGACAAAAATGCTAGAATGTTATAAAGTTATACTATAGTATCCTGATTCCTGACCAAAGTAACATCAATTGTACTTACTGCATCTTCTCCAGAGATCACACGCTCTTTTTCAGTTCCTGCAGCCACAAGTCCACCTTCACCAACAGCTGAATTGCTTTCATCACTGTTTTTACTTTTCTTCCTTTTGAACTTGTAAGTTGGTAGAGCATTAATGGATTCAGATGTTGCCCCTCTAGTTTGTGTCAGATCCTCTCTAACCCCAAGGATGGAAATTATACAAGGCAGACAACAGCAGATTGTTGCACATAGAATGAAGGGCATAGCATAACCAATGCAGCTGAAGGTAAGAAACACTATACATAACCTGCCAAGCAAAGAGAACTAGATATAATTTGGAGAGCCTGAAAAGAAATAAGGTTGAATGCAAGTGCTGCTGCCAAGTAATACCTGTACAAGTTAGGAGCGTCATCAGCTGATGAACGTCCTCCGAAGATCCAGACATTGCCAACAACAAACCATACAGCAAAAAAGCAATCTAAGGCCATTTTGAAGTATTCAACTAGTGTCTTCAGTCTGATGAGCAAGTAAAAACAAGCAATTAGAAGCTTCATAAACTAAATACAGATTACAATATTTATAACCATTAAGGATTAAGTTAAGAACTCACAAGTTGAACAAATAAACAGGGAAAAAAAATAAGCGGAAACAAGCATTACATAGGCAAAAGTTCTTGAACATATATGATTAGATGTTTCCTTCATATCAGTTTTAAGATACAAAATTTTTATGTTAGGCTGTATTAAGTATTATAGATTACAGCAAACAAGACGCAAGAGCTTCATACTATTTCAAAGAATTCTCTTTACATAACATAACCATAACCTTAAATTTAAAGAAAAACAGAGCGACGCTTAACTTAATATGTGTATAGAAGTTGACTAGAAGTTCCTAAAGCTGAATATATCATGGCCTGTACTAAAATGATACGCAGGCTATATATTTATATATGTCATAACTAGAATTTCAAAAACATATGAATCATAAATTAATATTATTATTCGTAAGTGGAATTTTCTCCTACAATTTATCTATGATGCATTATACTTTAACCTACTCAAAAGACTAAAGCAGCAATTTAGAGACATTATCCATGTATTTAATTGCAACTTCAAAATTTCTTGAGTTACAAAAGCAGTAATGCAATGTAAACCAACATCAACAAGACCTTATCATTTTCACAAGTTATCATCATATTGCAGGCTGATCGTACATAGATATATTGTTTCCAATTACACTGGGAAACTGATAGTATTGGAGAATAAGAGCACTTCTCAAAGCATTGGCATAAAACTTCCAGGACAAACCTAAAGCAATCAAACATGTGTGCAGTGCAAGATCACTTTGTAGAATATCTCCTTCAATTGTTCATAAGGATGAGCAAGGCAAGTAAGACAATTTCCAAAATCAGAGCTCCTCCAAACTACAAGTCAAAACTTGTTTGATTAAAATGTTAAAATATTAAAATATTAAAATAGATCCCAGGCTTTCCAACCAGGCCAAGCTATGTAAAACCGTGCAACTTTTAGAGGCATAGGAACCAGGTCCAGCCAAGCTTTGCAAGGGTATAGGTCCACTCAAGTTCTAAATGAGTCATTTAGTCCAAATTTCAGGTTCTACTATATTACAAAATGAGCCAAAAACCCAAAAAAGTTTCAAACGTTGCAAGTGACTGGCAAGTTCAAATTAGTATTAAAAGAGGGACCATCATATAGACCACATCCTTCAACAAGTTGGTGCGTTACACATGTATACCAAAATTGTTATTTAAGATCTGAAAGAGCATTATATTTACTGGGTTTTGATAAAAATTACATTAGATAAAGAAGCTTTCTACAAAAAGCAATTAAAATCAAAATGAGACTGTACAAAAAGATCAACCAATTGTTTAAACACGTCAAGCACAAGCTTTGTTCTTAGAAGTGAATAAACCAAAATCTTATCATAAAGTAAAATATAAGGCTGAAAAAGTTATGACCAAAAGCAATTAAAACTCCAAATGCACTTGAGAATGTTTTTCCTGCTCAACTTTACTTTCATTAAACCTACCTTTCTAGCCAAAAGATATCAACCATTTAAAAAAATAGGTTTTAACATGTCAATTTATGCAAGATGACAAGCTGTTGAGATGGCACCTAAAACCTTTCACAGAATGCTTAAATTATTAATTTGGAATTCTAGCACCAAAAAAACCAGTTGGGAAACATTTTAAATAAAACATTACCCAATTAACAATAATAATAGCAACTCAATACCTTGTATTCATCAAACCTGCACCTTGATTACTTCTAGAGGATGTTGCAGCAGCCTGATCATCTTCTCCTCCATTAGTTCTTGAGATAGATAGAAGTGTACCTGAAGTACCGTGCAAAGAAGTTTGACGCAATTGAGATGAATCTTGCTCTCGAATCTGAATATGATGATAATACCACCGCCAATAAAGCAGAGGGAGAGTAGCAACACATCCAGATGCATAACCCACAATCCAAGCAAACAATGGGTTGTGTGGATGCTCATGACTTGACAAAGACAAAACAACAATAGATGCAACAATCTGGCTTACTGTGAGGACTAGCTCAACAGATATCCACAGCCCAGAGTTTAATGGGCTCCTGTGACGACGGCTATCCCCTCGCCTTACAAAAGAAGAATTCCTAGAGGTCGATCCATTAGATACACTAGGGGGGGAAACTGAAGCTTGAGAAACAGGTACTCTTGCAGTACTAGGTCCATCTTCATGTGGTGATGTATCTATGCCACTAAAATGTCTATGATGAGGAGAGGTAGATGTGGTTGCATCAGAACTCCCAGTTATGTCGATAACATGCTGACAGCCATTCAAGTGCCCAGGCTGCTCCATCAACAATGGGTTAGTGTCGGATGGACCTTCAAGATATGGTTCTGGCGAGAGAACATCCATCTAAGTCCACCAACACAACTGACCACCAAGTAAGCATAGAATTGCGGAAAAAGTATACACCTTAGTAAACAACTTTTGAACTGTGTTGCTCCTGCCCCAAAGGTATGTCAAGTTGTCAATTTGGACTGATAAATAAATTGATCTACGGGCACCACTGGATGTGGCAAAATTAGCAACTCCCGTTCTGTAAAGAAGCAATATTTTCAAGGTCAGAATTACCATTTTATCACATACTAACATAGAAGCGTTTTTCCTATGCCGAAGAAAAGAAGTGGAAACTAATCAGAACCCAAATCTGATGTGTCTTGCCAGTGCACAGAAATGGACTTTTAGATGCCAAAGCCAAAACTAAAGATCACAAGATAAGCTTACGGCTGATATATACAAACAAACTTAATTAAAAAGCCCACTGCCTCCGGTTTGGATATGACATATTCTATTAGACACCACCAAAAAAGTACATAATCATCCCCCATCTGCAGAACAAAATAAATAAGCAACTATTTTTCTGAATAATGATTTCTTTCTGATGCAAATACCCCCCCTCCCCCAATTTTTTTTCATAAAAAACATTGAAACCATAACTTCACACCAGTCATATTGCATCACCAAATACATTGCAGAGTAGTTAGGCACAATCAGATCGCTGTTATATGTAATCTTGAGCATGTTGGACCCAACAAACACACAGCAGAGAAAGAAACTATTATCAGAATTCATATAAGTGAAATACAATTTGAGGTTTATGTTATTGTCGAAAAAAATTACAGAAGTAGCACTCTGTCCAATCACTAAGAAAAAAAATCAAGAAGACAATAATCCTTGTAACTCGCAAGCATTAGATATTCATCATACCGAAGTCTCTAAAAATAGTCCCAAGGATAAAAAAGCGGAAGGATAGAATAATCAACCAACCCCACTTGGGTCTCTGAGGACGTTTTCCTTTTCCCTCTTCGAAAAATCAATACACAAAAGTCAAGCGCAACGTAATTAAAAATCCATGGATCATTTCCAATTATCTACTTTTCTTTCTCTAGCCCAATTTCTCTACGAAACCAACCTAGACAGATGAATTGTTAGTATGCAAAAAGAAATAGGCCATACCTGATAAATTAGTGAAAGGAGAACCTTAATTCGGTTCTTTTTCAATTAAATCGCAGAGAATAAATCAAGCCCGCATATTCAAGCGTTGACTGGCATCCAAAGATGATCCCACACTCAGAAAATTCAAAACCCCCAACAGAGACAATATATAATCCAATTGAAACCATAAATCTCAAAAAACTCCAACAAAATGATAAATGCAAAGCACTAACGATAACGAATTCAGAGCCGGGTAATGTATCTGAAGCTACGAAGAGAAAGAGGAGCACCAAATGGGAAACGGTCCGGCGAAACGACAGAGAAGACGAAAACGGCACCGTCTGAGGCCTGGTTATCTTGGCGTCGTTGGACTCTTGTCGCTCGCTTTTTGCGTGGTTGGGGGACCACCGTGTGACGGAGGCAAAGAGGGGAATGGCGTCAGATTGCCTTCAATCCCACCTCCATTGCTTCCCAGTGCCGCCTGGGAATATCCTTTCCTTTATTTTTTTTCTTCCCCTTTTGTCCTTTCCTCTTTGCGCCCGAATTCGAAGATAAGACCGCCCAACGGGGGGGTGGGTTTCACCGCCCAAATGGATTACAATAGACATATTTGATTTGATTTGAGGTCAAAACAGGAAAATAAAAAAAAATAATAATAATAATAGAAGGATGGTCAACTTGTGGCTAGATCCAATCCAATCATACAAGGCAAAGTGGCATTTGAGAGGGCCCAAAAATAAGGGAGTTTAAAAACAGGGAATTTAAATGTTAGTTGGGTTGAAATGCAAAAGTAATTGTCTCATTAGTCCCAAAAACATAGATTTAGTGTCTCTTTGGAGATATCCAATCAAATTAGAACGATACAAAAACATAGGTTTAGAGTTTGATTTCTTTGGGAAATGGTAGTTTGAGATATTAGTTTCCTAATGTAAAAAGGATGGTTTTATTAGTATTATAAGATACAAAATTATAAATGATAATAGTAAATAAATTTTTACTTTTGGTAAATCTATGTCATGAAATAGTAATTAAAGTATATGGGAATACGGAATGGAGAAACATTTGACACTTTTTAAAATACATCTAATGGGGAAAAAAATATTCTAAAATCTACTGTATATCATAGGCAGAATTCTAGTAATTTGGGAATTGAAGTTTTTTATTTTATGTATATATAATGTTAAGTGACTGTGTTTAGCTTTTTACAGGTAGACAACACATTTGTTATTTCATAAAATATTTTATAAAAATGTGTGAATGGATATTTATTAATGAAAACTCAGAAAGAAAACTCTATCAAGTTTAATAGTTTATTTAATTATTTCAGAATCCAATTAACTGTACATATTTCAGAATCCAATTAACTGTACATAAAACTACTTGGAAGTTGGAATCACTAATCAACTCTACCTACGTTTTTTTTTTTTTCTTGATATAAAAGAAACAATTTTGTGGTTGTTAATATGTTTAGATTGATACTATAGTCAAACTGATTATGAATAGTAATTTTTGGATTCAACTCTTTAAAACTATCTATAGGGTGTGTTTTATATTATTAGAAAACTAAATAAAAATAAAGGTATATAATTCTATAAAAACAAATAAATTGATAATAATTTATATTTTAATTTTTTATTATTAATTATTTACTTTTACTTTGCAAAACATAATATATCCAAAAGAGTCAGATCCATAATTTTTTCAATTGGTTGAAATTTAATCACAATTTCGTTGAATACATTATATAAGCCACTAGATATAACTTAACAGTGATGGATTTTGATAGTATAATGGAGGACTTAAACTTAAATCGTTTTTGTTATATTTAAAAATAAAAAAATTATATATATTTTGGTCAATAAAAAATATTATATGATTTCTTATTTGTTATGTAATAGATATAAGATAAGGTCGTCAGACTGTAACAGTTGCTCAATTACAGGTCTATCATATCAGAGTCTGGACAACAAAAGAGCTGGCAAATTAAATTTGTTCATGTTTATCACTAAGGAAATGGATATGCAGATTGAATAGCTAGAAGAGCAGCGAAAGTTGATAATGGATTTCATATTTTTGGCTCAATTCCTGTGGAGCTCAATCGGGCACTGTCACAGGATCTGCGGGGGTTGGATACTCTTAGGATGATTTCATCAGTGTAATTTCTTTTCTTTTTTTTCCTGGGCTTTTCAGCCCCTCGTACTGACAAAAAAAACTACAAATATATGCCTCATAGCATTTATTGTATTGCAATCTCTTTTTTTTCTTCTTTCTCTTTTTACATCTAATTGCAACCTCTATATATATATATATATACACACACACACACACAAAATTATGCCTGAGCCAATTTTAATTGAAACTTTAATAATTTCAGTTTGTATTGTTTAGCTAATATAACATTCTTAAAAGTACTATTTATTAGTGACTAACAAGCAAGTAAACATTCTCTTCCTTTTTATCATTATTTGTTATCCATTTTGTCCAAAAATATGCCCTTAATTTTGTGCTGAGTAGCCTTAAGAAGTCGTTGCATATTGGATTTTTTATTTTCAAGTTTTGGTAACCAAGTATTGATTTGAAGATCTCAATGTTATGAATAATTGTGAGTTTTGATCTTTCTTGATTTTTTTCCTTTTAAACAGATAACTTTATAACAAAACCCAACAAAAATATATACATATAAAGATTTTATCCCTTTTGCTGTGGAGGTATAATATATCTGGATTTTGCAATTTTATTTATTTCATTGTAATATAATGATTCAGAGAAATTTGTTTGATTAAATTTCTTTTTGATTGAATTTATGCGTTTAATTTTCTTTCTTTTGGATTTCTTTGAGCGTTTTTTTTGGGTGCTTTTATTTTAGTGTAATTGTCATTTGTGTAAATGAAAACACTAACTAATTATCACTAAGGACAAGTTACAAACTTAATACAGTTCATCACCAAAGTCGTGAACTCGCTGCAACGAGAACATCAGACAAACCAATGAATCATTACTCTATGAACTTTATGTTTTTATTTTTGTTTAAAGATTCCAATAATGTAACTGGAGCAATTATATGAATAATAATAGATATATATTTTTTCATATTTTATGCATTAACTATTTATAATAAATAGTATATAAATTTAATTAGCTATACCATAATTAATTTTAAGTATTATAAAAAATATTATTATTTTTGTTTTTATATGGGATAAGAGATCAGAGATGATTGCTTCCATATTTGAAGCCTTTTACACCTGGACCCTTACACCTGACAGCATACAGTTCACAAAGTGGGAAACTCATGAATCATGTCAGAGTTTTACAGTTCTATTCCAACGTGTTCTTACATGCTACATACAACGAATTAAACATATGTGGAAACAAAAATGACTTATTTTTACACACTACAATCTTGATCCAGAAAGAATTTAATCACAGTTTTACCATGATCGGACTTGAAGTTACAAATAAAAATAACGTAAATGGAAAAATGCATCCCAACATACAAACATCGTTTTTGTTTCATACAGAAACTTATGAATCACCGTATAAAAATACACCAAATTTATGTTATTCTATTAAATTGAATATATTTTTTAATGGAAAAAGATCAATTGAATAAAGATAGAAAAAGAAAATAGATGAAAAGAAAAAGAAAAGCAGGCCGTAGCCTAGTCTCTTTGTCTTTCGTCGTTTTCCAGCTTTATGGAGACCGGCCATTAACATCGGGAACAAAGCAGCTGAGAGGGTTCCGTTTGCTTTACCCAAGATCTCTATGGAGCTAGCTTCATGATGTCCATCACATTCATAGTTTCCCGTTTGATTTGCGCCTTGAAATACATCCTTCTCTAAGAATAAAGTTTCAAGCTTTCCTCTCTCTTTTATGGTTTTCCCAAGAAAATTAGAAATGGGCGAGTTTCAAATGTAATAATCCTTCAGTCATTTGGTAATACATTTTCTTCCGTTTTTTGTTTCCTAGCTTCAGAATTCCTCTTTTGGCTGGTTCTGTTTGGTACCCACAATGCTCAAGATTTGATTTTTCATCAATGTACGCAGCATTGTCACAATATCTGTCTATACCCATTTGTATGTCAAAATGTGGATCTCAATCGCATGCAACCTTCGAAGTTTCATTTGCTTCTATAAGCGGGATCTAGGGTTTCTCATGCTTCCCTTCCCTGCCGCTTGTAGAATTTTCTCATAGCGGTTCGATTGATTTTTTATGGGTTCTATCTAAAGGTTCGAAATTTATTGGTTCTCGCTACTCATCATCATGCTCAAACAAATTCTTAGTAAGCTTCCTCGAAAGTCATTTAAATATGACCCGGACGAATCGTGCCGTGGCGACTCGTCACGTTCCAGCTCCTCGCGGGCCGCTTCACCACGCGCCGCCGGGAGGAGCCATCGATCGCACGGTGGGAGTTCTTCTAGTCGATCCAATGCTGCTAAACGCACGTCTTCGTCTGCGGTTTTCCCAGCGAGCATCGTATCCGGGATTGAACCTTTGGTGCCATTCAAAGATGTGCCTAATGCGGAAAAGATGAACCTGTTTGTGAGCAAGTTGAGCCTTTGCTCCGTCACATTCGATTTTATTGACCCGGGGAAGAATATCGTGGAGAAAGATGTAAAAAGGCAAACTTTGCTTGAACTTGTTGATTTTGTGGCTTCTGGGTCTATGAGATTCAGTGAACCTGCAATTCTTGCTTTGTGCAGAATGTGTGCTATTAATCTTTTTAGAGTTTTCCCGCCTAATTATCGGTCTAACAGGGGTGGTGTTGGTGGCGAGAATGATGATGATGAGCCAACATTTGATCCTGCTTGGCCACATTTGCAGATTGTGTATGAATTGCTGCTTAAATTTATCACTTCTTCGTGCCTCGATGCCAAGGTAGCGAAAAAGTACATCGACCATTCATTTATGTCGAGATTGCTTGAGCTGTTTGATTCAGAAGATCCTAGAGAAAGGGACTGCTTGAAGACAATTCTGCATAGGGCTTATGGGAAGTTCATGGTGCACAGGCCTTACATTCGTAAATCTATTAACAATATATTTTTTCGGTTTGTGTTTGAAGCTGAGAAACACAATGGAATTGCTGAGTTATTGGAGATTTATGGGAGCATAATTAGTGGGTTTGCTTTACCTTTGAAAGAGGAACACAAAATATTCTTTTGGAGGGTTTTAATCCCTTTGCACAAGCCGAAATCTATGGGGATTTACTTTCAGCAACTGTCATACTGTGTTACGCAGTTTATAGAGAAGGAGCCAAAATTAGCAAGCACTGTGATAAGGGGTTTATTAAAATATTGGCCGATAACAAATAGTCAGAAAGAGGTGATGTTCCTGGGTGAAGTGGAAGAGATTTTGGAAGCAATCAACATGGTAGAGTTCCAGAGGGTCATGGTCCCATTGTTTTGGCGGATTGGGTGCTGCATTAACAGCCTACACTTTCAGGTACAGATATTATTCTGAATCTTCATTATTTGCACATTCTTTTGTTTATTTATTCTGAATCGTGCTTCATAGTTTGCATGGGGCTTTGTTGCAGTTTTTACAGCTACGTTATGGCAGGTTAATCTCTGTTAACATTTGAAGTTCAGATACAGTTGTAAAGTTTGCTACTCTTGTTTGTTTTGCTATAACTTTGATTTATGAAAATGCTAGCGAACCAGTTGCTTGCTAAAATAAATAACTGGCATGATCTGAGGGGTAAGAACTAATCAGTTTAATTACACCTTTAACTAGCATGAAATGCACATGGATGCAATGCAGGTTAAACAAATATTTCATTGATTACTACCAAAGTCTTGTGCTACTGTCGTGAATTACACCTTTAACTTGGGTTTCTTAGAACCATTGTTGGGTGCTATTGATTGTTAGAGACTGGAAATTTACCTTTTTACTTCTAATTAAAAAAAAAATACTGGGGAGGAGGGGTATTGTACCTGATGGTGTAGCAAGCAGGGAGGAGTTTACTTGGTCCAAAGATTATCTTGTGCGGCCAAATGTTTTCGTTTACATTTAACACACTTGAAGCGAGAATTAAGATATTTAAGCTTGAAAGATTAATCCCATGTGGGTGAAGGGTCTGAAGACTGCAAGGGGGTCCATGTTCAATAATGTTTTAAAACATGTTGGAACTTATGTACGAAGATTCTTCTGTGAAGGTGCTTTGTTACATTGCAATAATTTTGGGTCCTGACGTGAAAGTAGTTGTTTTACCATCATCGTTTGTTTACCACTTCGGAATTAATATGAATCTTTTAAGTAAAAAAAAACTTTATTTGTTGGGCTTTCCATCTGCTCATGAAATTAATTTTAAGTTGCTTATACCCACTTATGTGGAAAGGAATCTGTCTTTCGCTTCTTGATTTTTAATTGTTTTACTTCTCTTTAAAATCAATTACTACAAAGTTTTTTTTTTTTCCCTTGTCTTTATGCATTTGTTGCTTCTTCAGGTCCTTTCCATAATAACCTTTTCCACAACATATGTTTGCTTTGAAATTCAGTTGTTTCCATAAAATGCTTGTGGTGTTCTGTTTTAGGGTATATAACTTCAATTTTTCTATCCAATTTGGCTTATTTCAGGTAGCTGAAAGAGCCCTTTTCTTATGGAACAATGACCATATTGTCAACTTGATTGCTCATAACCGTCAGGTGATCCTGCCCATCATATTTCCTGCTTTAGAGAAAAACTCTCAGAGCCACTGGAACCCTGCAGTACTCAACTTAACTCTTAATATTAGAAAGATGTTCCTGGAGATGGATGAGAAGCTCTTCCGGTCTTGTCACTCTCACTTTAAGGAGGAAGAAGCAACTCTAATCTTGGAAGCTGAGAAGCGGAAGGAAGCATGGGAACGATTAGAGCATGCAGCAAGCCTTAAGCCTGTAGTTGGAAATACTGCTGTTTTAGTCTCTCCTTTGATAACCTGAATTGCCTGTTAGATTCTCAAGCTTTTTCTTTCTCCTCCGGTTATGGTGGAAAACTGCAAGAAGGTGGAAATCGCTGTTATTGAGAGTGGCAGTTCATTTTGGTCCTGTATGCTTCTGATGTAACATGGCTTTGATTGCCACTGTGGGACGCAATTTGCCTCATCTGATAGGTGCTGAGAAGGACCATGCAGTGGATTAAATGATTTACTGTAGGAGGTTGTTTTGTTTCTAATCTCTTCTCTTCTATGTGCATGTGTGCCCTGCAGTTAGGAAGGCAATGGCCATTAGCTTCTTTATCAGCCACTCGAGCGGATGCAGTCCTTATATTCTCCTCATTAGAGATGTATAGGAATATCTCACCGGCTAGAGGGCACCTGCCACTGCCCTGTACTAGGCGAGCTTGGACAAAAATCTGTTGTATATCAGCCATAACTAATTCCGTGAGTAATTAAAGCAAAATCACTTTCTAATTAAGCACAATTATGTTCTCTTTTTATTGCATCATCTAACTTTATGGAGGGATGCTACTCCGACCTTAATCTCGTGGGTTGAATTATTGGTTAAAAAGTCATATATTGTGGTAAAAAAATCTCAGCCTCTTCATACAATCATTCTCCATTTTAATACTTAGCTATACAGGGTTATCACTTATCATCGTGATTTTATCCTTCAGGATATCCGATAAAAATGGAGATTAGGAGGGATTTTATTCTAGTTTTGTATCTATTTTATTTATCCATAATTTACATATTACAGGGTCCTATCCAAAGTAAGAGGAGAGAGATAGTAAAGTAAGAAAGTAAGACTGCTGTATCAAGAAAATGGCTTTATATACTTTAAGTGAAGTTATGTGCTTGTTATGAATAAATGAATTTAAAAATATTGTTAGTTCTCTGATAATGCGGCAACTTTAGCATTCATTTGGGGTTGTTCCACTTCATTTACTCGTTTGATCTAACATACATTCAAGACTACTAATTGACGGGTGCTCTCACTAGTAACTATGATCTATTCTGCTACTTTTATGTTTATGCAGAGTATTTTTTGTCTTATACGTGAAGATTTATTTTTTTTGAGATATTAAAGTTATTAAAATAAATAAATTTTATTTAAATAAATTTTTTTCATATATAAAATTTAAATTAAATTCAAAATAATTTATTTAAAATATCCAATTTCTTATCACCTAAAGCCAACATCAATCATGCTCACAACATTGATGATGGCTTCCCTTACTGACGAAATAAAAGCCGTCGTTTTACATTGAAAAAAAAAAAAAAAGATTGGTAACTAAAACGGGGTTGCGAGTACCGTTCACCCATCTTTGCAAATGGCATAGCAATTGAGAATATTCCTTATATCAAAAAATAATTTTGAACAAATCGAATAGTTTCTGCTTGCTATATTATAACAAATCGAATAAAATATAATAAATGCAAAGTACATATACAATACCTAAAGATTAAATTTTATTTAATATCATAAAAATATAAATAAAGATTACTCTCTATTTATTTAACATGTGCCTTAAGTTTATTATATTAAATCTAATAGTGTTATCTTTCTTCTGAAGAAATAAATTATGGAAGCCTATTTGGATGAGGTAAATATGAAAACGTAAGTCAGGTCGTGTTTGGATTAATTAAAGGATCTCTTCGTGCGTTGGATTTAGATGCAAAAGCATACAAAGAAGTAACAAAAAAAAAAATTAAAATTAACTTATCCAAATCCTACGTCCCCTCATATGCTTAATTGCTAGACGAAGGAAGTGCAGCCGTATTTGAATGCAAGAACTACGTTATATCAATGGCGGGTAAAGAATATAGGTGCGGCATGAGATGAGTAAAACTTGGAGAGACGTCAATTATTTTACGAGAGAAAATAAGAATAGGATTTCCTTTGCATAAAAGAAACAGTTATTTTATTTTTAAAATTTTAATTTTATAAAATTTAAATTATTAAGTTTATTAAAATTTATAAATTAAATCATGAAATTAAAAAGAAACTTAATGACCATATAGAACCGTTGTGAACAGTGGAGTCCGTGTAAGAAGAATACGATTTTCTTAAATTGGTTGATCCACAAAAAAATATAATAATCAGCGAAGCCTGTGATTCTTGGACGCGCTAGGAAGTAAACAGCTTCTATAGTTTTCTTTTTTGGTTGTTCTGGGCGTCAAAAGTTAAAAGGCTTCACTTTTGCAGTGGCATTATAGCTCCTGAGCTGCGTACCATTATTTTCCATGGCTTTCTTCTTCCCCACACCCTTTTGCACAGTTGACGCGGCCTTTACAGTTTGCACAATTGGTTTCGAATAAAAGGCTGCGACAGAATGACAGCCAATTTGAAATGCAATAAAACATCCTAAAAGCAAATCTTAAAGTAGAGTTATGTCATGTCCTAACAGGTTCAAGTGGAGGAATTCAATCAACTTTGATAAAGTGTTTGTATAGCCAAACCTACAGATTTTTGCAATTCATGTCAAATCCTTGTGAAGAATGATGATGTCTTGAGGCTGTGGATCTTTGCTGCAGCAAAGTGGATTTTGTTAATTGTTGGGGAGTTGCACTTTAACAGACCAGGAGAAAAAGAAGTATACTGTATATTTTTTCTTTTAGCATTCTTCAGTACGTAATAAAGTTTTAGAGAAAACATAATCTTGAAACAGCTACAAGGATTGCTGCATCATGGCAGCCTGAAAATGGAGTCTGAAGTTAGCACTTCCCAGTTGGCAATGAAGTTCTAAACAAATTATTTTGCCCGCAGGCAATATGAACTTCTTGCTTGAACATATCATAGTGTAACAATTTCACGTTACAAGGAGATCTTGAAGCACCAGAATTTGATACCTTCTTACAATGGAGGAATATACAAAAATGGAATTAAAATAACATTAATCAGATGGCTGTTACCATATACTGCAAGCAGCATGATATCTTCCTCGCTATACCAGAAATTCCCACATCATCCCTCAGAGCTGTATCATTTACACTTCAACCTGGAAGAGCGATAGCACTGGTTTTGGAGCTAACGTTGCGACACACATGAACTGTCATAGGAAGCATAACTCAGTTGTCATGTAACCATCTTATGACCAGTTTCAGTAAGCAAAATGCAGACACAGCATTTTGCCGGTCACTTTGTTTAACCAGATTGAAAATTAGACTCAAGCAAGCTAAATAAGAACTCCTTCAGTCAAATTCCAAATGTTCCAAGTTGGACGTTTCGCAAGGCCCAAAGGGAAAAGAAACTTGAATATGTTTATATGAAGAGTACTACAACAAAATGTAACAAGTATTGTGACATATAGCAATAGGAGTGTATGACTAGAGTTAAAACTTTGGTCAATTGAAGAAGGCATGATGTTCGATCTTATAGTCCTGTACACTTCTTACCTTTTGTTGTTTGTATTTTTCACGTATAGCATTTAGAGAACACCCTTTGGTGTTAAGCTGCAAATCAACCAGTGCAAGAACAGAAGTTTCAAGATCTGATGCTTTGTAATTTGTGTAATGCTCCAGAGTTGGGTTCTGCAAAAAGGCACATGAAACTTTATTAGAAATTTATATCCAAAAACCAAGGTAAATTGTCAACTTGCAACACGGCAGTCACAAAAAGGTTCAGACCCATGGGTGGTCGGATTGGTTGAGCGTCCAAATAGCTAGAAACACAGCAGATGCCGCTATCTGGGATGGTAGGAACTTGAGGAAACTGTATTCAACAAGAGTAAGCTCTGCTAAATAATTTGCTAGGTATTCCAGTTGAAAAGAAGGAACCTGTGTAACAGAGAAATTTTATTTTTTAGATAATAAAAAGAATATAATTGAGAGGCAATTTATAAGCAAATTATTATTATTATTTTGTAGTTCTCCTATTTGACTGAGGATATTGTATAGCAACTATAGTACCTTATAGGAGGATTGTGCTGCTTGGACAAATCTCCTGAAAGCCAAAAATGATTGTTGTAGGTACATGAAGTCTCAACTAAATGACATTTTCCATCAAAAGATGAATATATAATACATACCTGAGAAATGTTTTGGTGGTAGGAACAGATAATTGAAAATACAAGAGATTCAAAACCTCACTCTCCATTTTCAGCACCTGTCAAGTGACTTTGATTAGGTTCCTTATATTTCAATCATTATGAATATTATCTGAAAAAATTATTCCTAATAAGTTTGTCCGGCCTCTTCTTCCAGACTATAAATAAAGAGTTCATCCACAAAAATTTCACCAAAAGCAAAAGAATTCAATAAAAATGAATCACTGCATATCAGCTACTGAATTACTGTATTAGTGCCCATTTGCCTATTTTTTGTGCCTCATTGTTGATTGGTCACATGGTTGTACGCAAAAATAACTTGCACTCTTTTTACCATGGAAGTCATCTTGCAACTATCTTCCTTAAGTTTGAGCTCACTTAAAGAAAACTGATGACTAACCTATATCTATATGTCATTACTTAGAATATAACCTAAAATTGTTGTGAATTTCAGACAATCAATACTACAGAACTAACCAAGGATAGTTAAGAATTTAAAGTACAATAAATTCAATGAAGCATTGTTTGCTGCTGCAAGATTAGAACCAGTTGCAACTTCATAAGAGCTGTGAAATTTAAGTTAATTGGAGACCAGAGGCAGATGGCGAACAAATTTCCAACAAATATTCTGAACTAGAGCTTGGAAAAATATGAAATGCCCAATGAATCAGAATAAATTGTGTCGTCTCAAATAGAGATGTCAAATAATTAGACAAAAAGTGTTTTAAGTAGCGAAGCAAACACTGTACCTCTTCTTTCATGTATGTATTATCCGTAATGAAGCAAAATTCTTCGACCCGAGGAGCACAAATCTCTTCATACTTTCTTCAAACCATGAAAGAAAAGCACACCTTAGAATTCCCTAGTGATGTAGAAAAAAAATAATAATGATATCTTAAGTCATCACTTCTACTGCTAAATGCATCAAAAGTTCGTAAGTAAATTATCCCACAGTAATTTCACTATTGTCTGATTTCAAGACTAGGTGATGTGGCAAAACAAGGAAAAGATTGCCCCTTAAAAAATGGATCTTGCACACATGAAAGGAAATACAGAGATTTATGAATAAAGTCCATATGAAATTTCATCACTAGCTTAAATAACAATATAATACAGAGAATAATGAGTTTGAAATCTATACAAGTCCAAGATCTACGAGTGATCACCTTTCATTGCCTGTGCACTATTATGTACATTTCTTCACAAAATATAGAAAATGAAATTCATGGGAAAATATGCAACATAATGATCATATATCAATATTGTTAGATCCACAGTTCTGATTTCAATGAAAAAGTTCGAGAAGTCTAACTTCGAGCATAAGGAACGTGCATCTTAATACATCAGGAGATTCAGGACCACCGCAAAGTATGCAACTTACGCAGCAATCAGCATGCAAGTAACACCAAGCAGCTGGAGCCTCTTTTTTTGAATGAAATTTTTTGAGAGAAACCGATCAATGAGATTTACTGTAAGGTAGAGAGTGTCTGGAACCAGCTTATACTCATCAGAAACCTGAAAGAGGATATAGCAGATCTTCACATATCCATTCAGCATCCAAAGTTTGATGGCCTAACTCAGCTGACGGTTATTACTAATTAGAATGTTTGTACCCTATGTGCTTGTATCAGGAATAACATATTCAACTCATTGTCAATGACTTAATATTCGATCATTCAACTATGTCTTCATTGAAAGGCTGTAGAGAAGAAAACTTTTTTAAGAATTAAATGCAATATAGTGGGAAGGATAGCAAGTAAACTATAGATGACATTGAGGTCAAGGTACCAAAATATTTAACCAGATTCAGAGGAAATTAATTAATATTCTTGAACTTTAGGAATGAAATTGGATGTACTAAGTAAGAAAACTATTTTTTAGGATAACATCCGCTCATTCCCAATCAGAAAAGAATACAGAAAATTGATGTGTTGGTATTGCCTTCTTGACTAAGATGAAAGCTTCTCTACCATTAACTATAAGTAGAACCGAAGAAGCACTACTATCAAAACTGTACTAGCACAAAACTGCAGACGCATTAGGGAAGTTGAACTGTAGTACATTTTTAAGAATCATATATAGTAGCAACAATTGAAAAAAAAAAGAACATTTCAAAGATGCTCTCAAGTATAGAAATGTATATACTGAAACAGGACTCACCTCCACAAGCCAATCAATCAGAATGCCCCTCATGCTTGGAGTGATGTCTTTCTGCAATTTGTCCATGTAATCAGTTGATGGTCTCCTTTCAAGCTGGATAGAAGTTTATCTGAAGTTAGCATCAAATATCCACGGTAAACTTTTTTTTTTTCTTTCCTTAACACTGATATATCACTAGCATAAGGAAATCTTTAAGTGAACGCCACAGCCACCTATAAAATGTTTTAGAACAAAATTTTCTGTTTGCCGTCAAAGAAGGCTTGCTTACAGTGGACATTATACTCTGAAAGTTGCTTATTATAATGCTATTATGCCATGAGACTGAGACAATAATAGAAAATCAGAAGCATTTGTGGTTTACATGATAACAATGTTTACAAGAAGCAACTAGAATTGTCCTTAGTCACAACAACAAAATCAGTATGAAATCAACAATCTGAAGACAGTGACATAGCCACAACACAAACCTCTGTGACACGAATGTTGTTGTATATATCAGGAGCATATGTAGTCCAAAGCTGAGGATCTTTTAACTCTGAATCAATGTCCACAATGCCCAACCCATCAGAGGCACCTAGTTTCTCACAAATCATATCTATGTCTGCGTAATGCAATTAAGAACAATCAAACTCAGTCATGCACTAATTAGATTTGGATATTATCTGTTATAATAATTAAGTGGCTTGCTTTTGAAACTTTTTTCTTAGCTTTAGGAGAAGGATAATCAAATTAAATTGAAGGTTCCTTGTATATTAGTTCTTGCATTCTCCAGAAGCTTATATATATAAAAATTCCTTTCCACTCCTATTCACATAAAGTATGACTTACTGAGTAGCTCAGGAACAAGAGAAACTTACAAACTTGTGATAATTCAAAATAGTTTTGAGCAAGTAGCTTTAGTGGAAAATGTTTGAGCAGGCAGCAAACTTGTGCATTAGTCGAGAAATTTACCTTCTATTTTGATATGCTGCTGAAAATTTTTACATGCCAATGAACAATCAGGAAGTAAGTCAAACAGCAGAAAAATGCACAAGCTTATGCTCTTTTCAAAGGGAAAAAAAACCATATTTTCACCCACAGAGTTGCATCAAAACACCGTTCTTACAATTAGTAGCTCATATCATATATGTATTGCGTATAGATAGTGATGTATGAGATAATTGAAAAACCTTCATTTGGAGGTTTCATGAGGTCATCGTACAACACAGAGTCTTGCATTGAATGCATAGGATCCGCCAAGACATGTTCTATATTGTTATTGGATGTACATTGCGGTGGCTCTTTGTCTTCCAACCTTACAGCAGCAGTGTCATGTGATTCTACCATCCTTATTTTGGATACTTCCTCAGCTAACTTTGTTTTAGCATCTTCTTGTGTTGATGAATCTTCTATGGACACATCTGAAGCTAGCTTCATGTTTTCCTTCATAAAACCTCCTCTTGCCTACACAATGGGCAATTCTAATTCTTTGAAGTTGTAGATGATTTTAACTCGTAGAATTTTTAAAATCACTTAATGACCAAATATAGTACAGTCGATCAGATATTTGTTTATATAGGAACAGTTACGTTACATTTTCAAATGAAAGAAACTCACAGAATTGGAAAAGTCCTAACTCCCCTCATCACTAGAATTGTTAAATATTTGATAATTTGGAATTTCATTGAATGATAAAGTGAGCTATTTCTTGCATACCTGACACTTTGTTGCATTATTACATTTATCATATGACTTTTCGCACATGTTTGTTACATCCATAAGCACTGCCCTCCTCTTATGCTGAAGACCAGCAGTGGAAACCACAGAAGTTTTGTTCTCATCAGACGCTGCTCTTTTGGAATTTGCTTGAAGGACATGCTTCTGTTCTTGTTTAAATGTTCTTGAAGAGGGAGGGAACCCTCCCACTGAACCCAAGGCCCTAGCCCTTGCTCGAGTCATACGAGCTGGATGTTCATCTTTGGCACCAATTGTCTTTTCTTTCTTCATTTTTGCATGCCCTGAAGCAGAGTAACCTGATTGCTTTAACTGAAAATCTTGCTCATACCTGCTCCTCAAAGACCAAATTACTGTAAAATAACAACAATGAGAAGATCAGTATCTACGCTGCCAAACAAAAATGGCATCTTATGTGATAAGTCTCTTTACACAACTAGGCATAACAATCCAAAAAAACAAAGGCTTAATGCAGCCAGGAAAGGAAGACTCTTTATTCTTTAGTGACTATGACCTAATACTGTATGTTATTGTTCAATTGCGGTTTTTCTGTCAGAAATATCAATTAAACAAATCAAAGTACTCTTCAAGCATTCCATTCTCTATGAATCAAGAAGCAACAGCTGTGGCCTCCTCTCAGGAGATCTCCATACAGGTGCAAGAGAAATAATGTCAAAACAACAATACTTAGCTTATATGGAATACGTTCAGCCAAATATAATTAGACATATATCACTGCGTTTCTGACTAATTTTGTTAATGAGAAAATTCCTGTTTTTGCCCAACTTATCTTGCTAAACCATGCAAGTGACCACTTTGGTTACGAAAAGCTGAGGGAATTCCAACTGGTACTAACAATATCATTTGAGTCCACTGAAAATTCTAAACAAACAATAATTGCGAGCTTTAAAACTTAAATGAATAAAAAAAATCACCCAGAAAAAACTTTAATGAAAAATGCTGATGCTGCAATGCCCAAAGGATTTGTCTTCTATCTTTTCTTTTCTCGTTTCACACTTTCTTTGGTAGTCAAACAAACAGAAGGCTGCAACTAAAAAAAAAAGTGTTCACTTGTGGATTTTTTTTTTTTTTAAAAAAAAGTAACGAGTTCTTCAGAGACTTTCGTCCCAATAAAGACACAATATAGCTTGATTTTTCAGAATAAATGCTCCAAAAAACAATACCATAACCCTCATTTGAAATACATGTAACATGTCTCTGCTCCAAACAGATTCAAACTTTTCAGAGGAGTATCGTCGAACGTCAACGAAAATGAGAAAAACAACACATTTTCTTCAGCATTCACTCTTCGCCAGTGCGCTAACAGGTAAGCAGAAAAAACTAGATAACCCAAAATTAAAAAAAAAAAAAAAAAACCAGATATGTCAAATTATGATGCAATGCTGCTCATTTGCAGATCCATACACCGAAACTCAAAATTTCCAAGACATTCGGCGGAACCTCTGAATCAGGCTCCACCCAAAAACGGTAAATTAGACGAAGAGGATGAAGTTCCAGACAGAAAAAAAATATGTTTTAAAGCAGAAGACTGCGAGCTAAGCTTACTCTGTTCTTCGGAGCTCTTGGCTTTCAATGGCGGCTGACAGAGCTCTAGAAAAGAGATAGAAGGAGGAAGTAGAATAGAGAGGCCAAGCAGAGTGTGCTCCCTATCTGTGAGAGTGAGAGCCTGCGAAGGGAAGAGAGGGACGGAAGACTACATTGATATAAGCGGAGCGTGAGCGGGACGTAGGCACAGTTCAAACTTCCAAATCCGAAGAGTAAAAGTTGTTTTTTCCACTCTCACTTTTCGCAATTTTGATGTGTCCAGAATGTCTGCTTGTTCACCTGCGGGACGTGTCGTTTCATCGACACCTTCAAATGTAGAAATCGCCCGATCAATTTTTCCATTTGAATAATAAACCAAAATTGCGGAGCACTGTTTGATTCTATTCATTTCTTATTTTTTTATAATTATGTTATAAATTTATTTTCAATAATTATTTACAAAATAAAAATAAGTGTAATTAAACTATCTTCTAAAAAGATATTTAAAAGTGTAAAAACAAAAATTATGTTCGATGAATATATTTTAAAATAAAAATAATTATAAAAATATTATAAATAAAATAAAATAAAATAAATTATTTTATGAAAAATCACGTTCATTAATATTGAATTGAGAATAGCATTAAAAATAGTTAAATTATGTTCTGTTTTCATTTAAAAATTAAATATTAAAATGAATTTTTATTTTAATTATCATAAAACAAAATTGTTTTTAAAGCGAAATCAGAGAGATCCTTTCATTTTCTTTCCCTATTGTAATTTTTATTTTTATAATATCTAATTATTTGTAATATTGTAACCCTTGGATATTAAAATTCCCTATTCAACCAAAAAAAAAACCCATATAGTATTAAGGCATTTTGAGATTTTTATAGATTTACGTAATTACTCTAAAAAGAAATGGAAAAGAATACTTTAATGAATTTAACACGTAATTAAACTATTTATTTAGTTAATTAAATTAAGTAAGTGGAGGCCTGGCCCTGGCTTTTTCAACACCTTTGGTTGAAACGTTTTACGTTTTAGGGCTCACCAGGCCCACCTTTTGGATGCTGCATAGATCCAGTTTTCCAGCCCAGATTTCAGATCACTAAAAAAAATCGAGATTTGTGACTGTTGACTAACGAAAAATCTCTACATTGCTCGAGGGTCCGTGAGGAGAAAGCCGACAGAGTAAGGCTGTAAATCTGACCTGCTTAGCACAACGAGGATGACAATGAAAAGCTGACCGGTAACGCTGCTTTGGGGCCATATCTCTTGACTTTTTTTTTAAAAATATAATAAAAAAGATAAATATAAAAATTATAAATTATAAATTAAATATAATTATAAAATTAATAGAAATAAAAAAATTACAAAAATTGAAAAAAAGTTAAGAATTCAAATCTCCGTACTTTAATATGGTGCATAATCATTACACAGTTAATTAAGAACCCACTACTTATTTTAGTTGTAAATACACTACAAACTCCTTATACATTAAATCACAATTTTAGCATTATTGACTTTGAGTAAAATACTATGAAAGAGTTGCACCAAAAAAAAAAATACTATGAAAGAACAATATGTAAACATTGACCATACAAAATAATATGCATACAAAATTATATTTAGAAAGTGTATTTAAAGGTCAACTAAACCAAAAAGAAAACCTCCCGACAAAACTCTTATAAAATGCATTTAGATTGTTAAATTTTTTTGTTTTATAATTTAATTTATAAATTTAATAAATTTAATTTAAATATTTAATAAATTTAGTTTCTGAAAAAAGCATTCCTGAAACCAAAAACACTAAAATTACCAACTTCACAAGAGCCCAAGAGACACTGGTCTCCCTCAGTTCCCCGCTCCCTTCTGGCCTATCTGGTTTTTCAGAGGATAAAGAAAAAAAGAATGAGCTGCTAATTTTGCAATCTAAAGTTTAAGAGGCAAGTTGAGGCAACAATTAGTTATCTATTTACACTTTTCAGCATTTTTAAATCAAAATTTGCCCAGTAATCCCAAATAGCGACCACCACAAAAGCCATTTCGGGTTTGACGATGTAGCTTTCAAGGAATCTGATTATGAGGCTCCTGAGGACACAGGTTTCCACTTCCGCAAAGCCACATATTGGCGGCCTCTGTGCTTCTAGAAAAAGGCCAAGGAAAGGCTCCGAATTCTGACCCATCAAACGTGGGAAGAGTTCGAAAGCTACCCCTTTTTTCTTTTGTTGAGTAAAAGCAACCCCTTGAGACGTTTTCTTTCAAGTCTTAAACAAAGAAACTGAAAAAGCCACTCCTCATTGAATTTAAAATTTCGAATTTACCATATTTTGAAGGCAGAACTCTTTCAAAAATTGCTGCTGGCTTTGGCCATGAGATAAAAGAATCTTTGATTCTTTAGTCACCACACTTTGTAGCCACTAGAAGCGACAATGTACATGTGACTAACGCAGAACTGTTTTTCCTTTTTAGATAAACCAGAAAAAATAAAACTTGAACTAAAGCCTTTATTAACGATTGAATAATGTTAGTAGTACATAAAATCAGTGTATAAACAAGACGCAATGTGAAACATGTTTTCAGAGAAAAAAGAATGTAAGAGATTGTACATTTATGCAATTTAAATTATATGAATATCAGTACTCTTAATTTCAACCAGCCACCAGCTTTTACTCCGTAGAGAAGCATGTGGGGCACTCGAATATGAGGAAAAACACAAAAGGAAATCTAAATTATGAAGTTGCTCAATAGATCATGGAGAGGATTTAGAAGAAGAGAATCTATCATCTACATGAATGACTGGTTGGAAAGACAGCAAAATGAAGCTTCAGCTAGATGAATAAGACTCAAGTAAAAGGTTAAGCCAGTGCTCAAATTGAACAAATATTTTAGCAGCATTCTCTGGTTCTCTTTGGGTAAAAATTTATTAACTCAATGTCACTCTACATTATCAGGCAAGAAATGCCATCGTGTCACCCAGTGCTCATCAATACTGTCTATCCAACACGGTGCAAAACTTTATGATGCGAAAGGGGTGTATTAGTAGTTTCAATTCAAGTGTGGACATTTCGGGATTTTCCATGTTTTTGACAGTCTTCCCCTTATGTCATGTAGGAATAATAACAATGAAAGAGAGAGTCTAGTGATGACACAAAGGTGTTTTGCGTGCTTGTACCCAAAAAAAAAATGGGTGTTTTGTGTGCATGCGTACGTGGTGAGTGGTTATGCAAAAGAGTAGTGATGTGACTCTACGGAGCTCTAAATGTTAACAGACAGTGCATAAGTGAGGAGTGCCAGTTATTTATAGTGAGATTTTTTTTTATTTTTTTATAGTGAGTTTTTCCATTGATGTAGCTTGACTCTGAATGAAAATGCCTATATTAACAGCATGCTGTAAAATAAAATACTATACTTGGTTGGGATGGATAGTGATTTAAAAATTATAAAATTATGATACGACCTACACAAGTTTTCTTTATTATTGTAGTTGCCTTGTTCAGGTTGCCCACAAAGAATATATGTTTCTAAAATACTGCATCTTCACTCTTGGGTATTGAATAGTTTAAATATAGTACAATAGCGTTCAAACAGAACTTTATAAACTGAAAGAATAGACAAACCAAATAGCGAGTATCATACAGTCATTTGAAACAAGAAAAAAATTTAAATTATACATATCTCCACGCTTACACTAAAAGCCGAAGCAACAGTTATCATGAATTCTTGATTGGGAACCTCAGTGATTTGCCATGATGCTTCCCAAGTCTGTATTAATGAAACCTAGCAGTTACACCAATTCGGGATGCTTCCAACTCTCTAACAACCTACATTCCATCAATCGCAGGGTGCTTTCCTTGCTAAGCATCAAAATGTTCTGCTTGGCTTGGCTTATTTCTTCCACTGAGGAATCCTTTGAACAACAACCTAAAATCCCATCACAGCAAAGATATAAAATCCACTTGCACTGCTATAGCTAGAACAGCCATTTTTGAAATTAACCATGTGTTCAACATTTTGCACACCGTTTATAAATCTCCTCTCTTACGTGTATGATTTTATCATCAAGTATCATTAACAATTTTATAGTAAATCAATGGTAAGGTAGTAAGTGAAAAAAGAAGGATGCATTCAGTTGTGCTGCAAATACCATTCTCTTCTTATACCCTATTCTTTTAAGAAAGGCATACAAAATGATAAAAGAATTCCCCAGTCACTGACGTCATTTGCTTCAAAGTGAAAAAGACAAGGATAAGCATATTCACTTTCTCCTTAGTCCAGTTATACACTTATTATACTGTTACTTGTACTCATGCAAATCAAAATGATAGTGCTGTTCAGCTTTCTGAAATATGACATCCAATCAGAATAGAATTATTATAGAATCAAAAGAGAAAAAAGAAAAAAACTATGATAAAAGATCATGATAATGGAATATACTCTCTGGAGTCTGGACTAACTATCATACTTCTAGCAATGCACATACCAGATAGAACATGCAATCTAGTGCATGAAATAAAGAAAAATGGCTAAGTAGGAAGAATCATGTTGATTTCAAAGATACCTTGCCAGAGTTCTCTTTGTTTCCAACAATGGTTTGACAAGCCAGCCTCCAAGATTCTGGTTTCTGTTAAAGAAAACCACAGTTGAAGCAAGTAGATAATTTAAACAAAGTCAGACTATTGCCAGAAAAATTAAAAGCAACTTTATGAGAAGCAAGTACCACAAACCAAAATAAAGGAAATTCAATAAGCTTCAAATTATGCTACTTAGTCCTCACAAAAGGTTGAAAATTGCAAATTTGAGGTACTTCCTTGCTGGTTAAAGTTTTCATTCCATCAGACAGGCTAAAGAGCATTCATATCAAGAACCATAACTTCTAAACAATTAAGAACTCTCGTGTCTCAAAAACTACGAGAACTACAGAAATTTCAACATGTGTGCGTATGTGAGTGTGCTTGTGTGTGTGTGTGTGTGTGTGTGTGTGAGAGAGAGAGAGAGAGAGAGAGAGAGAGAGAGAGAGCACATGCCTTCTTAAGATACCGGAGTTCAGTATTTGTTCTTTCATTTAAAAGATCATTTCCATAAATAATCTGCAAGAAAGGAATTGATTTGTTGCTTGGAGTTAGAGGTTGATAGTTAAATACTATCTACATATAATGCTAAAGAATCAAGACATAAAAAGTATCCATATTGATACTTCAGCCAAAACTAGAACTCTACTTTTAGCACTTGTTTCTAGTTCTCAACCAATCAACGTGAGTAGTGGGCAGATAATACACTGTAACAAGACACCAGGAGACCACAAGGACATGTCGTCTTCCATGCCAATTAAATTAAATGTCAATTAATGTCAAATTTGAGTGCATAAGGTCCAAAAAAGTCATATATTTAAGTGGCGCCAAATACAAGGAAAACATTAATTTAAGCATAAAAAATGTTACTGTCAATTTGAAACTTCGGTTGCAAGTTGTGGGTGGCCACTGTGAATAGAATCCTTTTATTGAAACTCCAATAGAAACGTTACTTACATACCTCTACTATGCAAGTTCCGCAGCTACCCCCTCCCCCGCAGTTCATCACCTTCCCCTGTTTGAAATCGTCAAAGCTTGTTTTCAATCATAAAAGCCTTTCTTTTTTTAAAGAAAAAAATGACTAGTTTGCTTTCCAATCTAAACATCAATCTGACGACCCAATAAAAAGAAAATAGAGGAACAAAATTGTGTTGCTGTAGTTAACGCAAGATTTAACAAATAATTAAAGATGAAATGTCGTGTTGAGCATATTTGTGGTTCTAGTTCATTACAACAATGTGGTTTATTAAATAAACCGAGAGCCTGTAAAAGGGTGACACGTACATACGTGGCGTAAAGATCGATCTTGTTATCCAACATGATGTTCCTCAGCAGCTTCTCTCCACTAATTGCTCTAGCTTTCTCCACCGGATACGAGCCGTCGCTTCCCAGCTTTGGCTGCCAAATTTAACGACCACAAACAATTCCATTGATGTAAATGTTCAATATTTGGGCATGAGTTTAGCAAAATGTGAGATTTTTCTTGAAAATGAGCATAAAATGTAAATCTTCATGAAAATAATACCCCTATAAATTCGAGCTCGATTTCAGGCTTTTCGGTAGGAGACTCCGGTGAATTCTCCGCGAATGAAATTGAGTTGGGCCGCCGGCGGAGAAGATAGCTGCTTGGTTCACCGGGATGTCGACCTCCGGCGGAGAATCCAGGTGACCGGGGCGAAATTGCGGTGAATATGTTCATGGAAGCCATTCTCTGTTGCAGTTGCTTCGCGCCCACTCTCTCTCTCTCTCCCTGCGCGCCTCTCTTCGTTTGTTATTTCGCTCCCTTATCTCTTTTATTCTTTTAATTTTAATTTCTATACAGAAACAACACTGACTTTACTAAAACGACTTGGCGTTTAACTCCGAGGGGTTTACCGTTCCGTGACCCTGATGCTCCGGCAATATGCTGCAGCCTTTGGCAGTTGCTGCTGCTTCCAATTCGCCGTTTTCCCTCCGTCTTCTTCTCTCCTTCGAAGCTTAATGCCCTGCCATGAGCCTCATTTCGTGCTCTTCTCAATTCGTTTTCTGCTATCCAGGCCAGAACCCTTTCGTTGCTTTAGAGTTCCAACGCTGCGTTTCTTCTCCTCTGAACAATCATGGTTATCTGTGCGCGGTAATCCTCTAATCGATTGGCCCTCACCGTTCCCGGAACGTGTCGCGGACCCTAACCCGATTCAGAACCCCGAATCCAGCTCCACACGGGATGCAGACTCTAAATTCTCACGTGATGATTTCTCCGCCATTGCCAATCTCTTCACCAACCCTTCCATATCTCCCGGTCCAGTCCTTGAGACTGAACTCGACCGTGCTGGAATTGAACCGGGTCCGACCCTGCTGCAAGCTATACTGGACCATTTCGATTCGTCACCAAAGCTACTACACTCGCTGTTTCTTTGGGCTGAGAAGCGACCCGGGTTCAGACCCTCTGTGACGCTTTTCAATTCCATGATCAACGTCCTTGCAAAATCTAGGGCGTTTGACTCGGCTTGGACTCTGGTTCTTAACTGGATTGGTAGAGAAGAGGAAGCCACCTTGGTTTCTAACGAAACCTTTGCTATTATGATTAGACGATATGCTCGTGCAGGTAACAGAACATTCTTAACTCAATTTGAGAGAAATTTGAACATGATTGTGCGTGTACATTTCAAAATAATTCGTATTTCCAAGATTATTCTTCCTCTCCGTGTTACACCAAGGGAAATTGGGGTGACGATAGTTTCCTTGTTGCATATTTGTTAGGAGTTATTGAGTCCTACATCGGATGACAATGTAATCTGAAATGGATTTATAAGCTAATGGGCTCTCCCAACTTAGTTTAATTCTTGTGATTACTATGATGAATTGGGATTTTCTGTTATTCTCTTTCTCTTTTCAGGGGGATCCTTATGTGATTACACATTTTTCAGGTATGCCCCAACCTGCAATTCGAACATTTGAGTTTGCAAGAAATTTGAAGTCAATTGTGGATTTTGATTCAGAAATGAAATTGTTTGAGATATTGTTGGATTCACTTTGTAAAGAAGGGTCTATTAGGGCAGCTTCACAGTATTTTCTGCTGAGAAAGAAAATGGACTCATGTTGGGTTCCGTCACTTAGAGTTTATAATATAATGTTAAATGGATGGTTTCGCTCAAGGAAACTCAAACAGGCTGAGAGATTTTGGGAAGAAATGAAAAAGGAGAATGTAAGGCCAAGTGTTGTGACTTATGGTACCCTTGTGGAAGGATATTGCCGTATGCGTCGTGTAGAAAAGGCACTTGAATTGGTTGGTGATATGACCAAAGAAGGAATTGCACCAAATGCAATTGTGTATAATCCAATAATTGATGCACTGGCAGAAGCTGGGAGATTCAAAGAGGCTTTGGGAATGATGGAGCGTTTTTTTGTTTTAGAAATGGGCCCTACTATCTCAACATACAATTCTCTGGTGAAGGGTTTTTGTAAGGCAGGAGATCTTATGGGTGCCAGTAAAATCCTTAAGATGATGATAAGTAGGGGTTTCATCCCTAGTTCCACCACGTATAACTACTTCTTTAGGTACTTTTCAAGAAGTGGGAAAATTGACGAGGGGATGAACCTGTATACCAAGATGATTGAATCTGGTCATACCCCAGATCGGCTTGCTTACCATCTACTTTTGAAGATGTTATGTGAGGATGAGAGATTGGACTTGGCAGTTCAGGTTTGCAGGGAAATGAGGTACAAGGGATATGACATGGACTTAGATACAAGTACCATGCTAGTTCATTTGCTTTGCAAAATGCATAGGTTGGAAGAGGCTTTTGCAGAGTTTGAGGACATGATTCGTAGGGGTATTGTTCCTCAGTATCTCACTTTCCAGAGAATGAATGGTGAGCTAAAGAAACAAGGAATGACTGAAATGGCTCGAAAGTTATCTAGGTTGATGTCTTCTGTCCCTCATCATACTAACTTGCCAAATACATATGGTGATGACATAGATGAGGCACATGCACGAAGAAAATCTATAATGCAGAAAGCCAAAGCATTTTCTGATATGCTGAAGAACTGTAACGACCCCAGAGAACTTGCTAAGTATAGAAGTTCATCAGAAAATGCCGTCTCAAGTGCAAACTGTTTGATAGAGAATATTAAGAAAAGGACAAATATGACGAAGATATAAAATTTTCAATCTCAGTATCAGCAGGCAGCAGTAACTGACAGTTTCAACTTAGATTATTATGTATCAATTCACATATATCCATAATAAGAGATTCTGGGACTTTTGCTTGAAAGAATTTCTGGGACCCTTCCTTGTGCTATATTTAGGCATCATGGTGTTAGATAGTTGGTCAATTCAGTGGTTGTATGTCTGTAGCAAAGAGCTGCATTTGAGGTGACTTGTGGAGGTTTTTCAATGGAGCTGGCAGAAACTGAAGTTAAACATAATAGAATTTGAAGTAGCATTAAAGAGATTTTGTGACTGGGGTTTCATTTTTCTTTCACCACATGTTTGTAATACTCTGCTGGGGCCCGTAGGTTTTGGCCATCAGTTAGCATAGTCAAGAAAGATGTGATTAAAGGTCAACATTCCCAGAGGAGAATATTACATTTGTTTAATTTTTCGTTGTAATACTAGCCTCTATTTGCAAAACAAGTGCCCCCTATCTCAAAAAAATTTTGTTCATCTGCATTATAAGATGGCTTGTCATGATTAATAATTTATTATAAATAATTGTCAAGTGTGGAATGATGCTTCATGCTTGTTAGTGGTCGTTTATCATATCATATCATATCATCTTTCCTGTAAAACTATGTTTGTGTATGTAAACAAAAGGGTTGATAAATGAATTATTTAGTTCCTTTCTATAACAAGCTTATCTTTCTAGAAGAGGTTGCATGGTTCATGGGACAAACTCAAAGTGATGTCAGTATGATGAAAGAAAATAAAATTCTATGAATCTGCTGGGCTAAAATTGGGGGGAAGGGGGGATGATTAAAATTCACCCACTATGGAAGTCCAAAGAGTCTGCAACTATCATCATTAACAATTTATTGTTGCTTATTAAAATTATTAGGACACAAGCTTAGTACGGTCAATGGTTAAATGATTGCTTATTATCCTTTTCCCTTTTAATTGTTATTGGGTTTTTAATTTGAATAAATGTTTGCGTGCATATGGCTAGCAGCCCTCCACTTAACCCAACAGATCCCCCACCAATTTGCACGGACACACTGGAGTAAATCATGCTTGCAAATCTCTTGGGGCCTTTCACTCCCTTTACTAGCACATGCTACTTCTTCTGCCACTTCCACATTAAGCAAAACTGAGTGGCAGAAAGAAGGACAAAATGTGTATTTGATTTTTGAAAAGCCCTTAACACTAACAAGTCTTCCTACTTAAATAACTCACCTTTGCACGTAACAAAAACCTATGCCTATGGACTTGCTGGAGGGGCATTTTATAATTATGTCGGTTATAAAGGGGAAATTTCATCCAATCAATGCAAGTAGAATTTGTGCCGCTAGCAAATCTCCTATAGATTAGAATTTAAATAAAAATTAATCATATACTTACACACAATGGAACAAGATATGCACATTCGCAAATTGTGGCATATGTGCCAAAGGTCATCCCAAATTAATTCTAACCGTAAAAATTGGCACGAGTCCCAATTTTTTTAAAAATATCTTTATTTTTTCTTCATATAAACTAGTATATTATATATATATATATACATATATATACTATTTAATAATTGTATTTACAATTAATTTTACTTATAATTAATTTAAACGGGCATTGCACTTTTAGAAGGGACTTCTTCAAAATTTCCAGCAAAAAAGCCTTGCAATTTTATACTATATTATTGAACGTTAACACACGATCTCTTTCTCTCTCATTTTTTCACATATCAATAGTAACCCATTAATATAACTATGCAAGTAATTAAGATAACAAATTTCTTTACGGGGGAAGCACTAATTTAGTATCAATATCAACCAATATAGTTTGAAATACAATAAATTAGAAAAAATGTAATAAATAACTTAATTACTAGCACTTATGTAATGTTCTCAATAATATAAAAGTATATGCAAAGCAATAATGGATTTAATATAAAGTATAATAATTATATTGTTTTTGGTGCATGCCGTTATTGGGAATGTCATATTTTTCAAAGTATAATTAATTATATCGATAGTGGTATGAAAACTTCTCAATCAGATAGAGGATAAAATATCCAGTTGTGAGCTTGACGGAGAAGAAGATACAATTTAAGAGCAAATTAAGAGAAACTAAAGCACCAGACTTTGCAAACTGATTACAAAATTTTGTGATTCTTATAATTTAATTTGTGTAATTTAATAAATTTAATAATTAAAATTTATTATATAAATTTTTATTTATAAAAATAAAAGATTGATAAACTAAAGAGTTTAAAAAAACTACTTTAAGATAGTTATTATAATGCTTCTTCTAGTCAATTTTATTTGTTGTTTTAAAATATTTTTTAGTCATTTTTAATTCTTATTTTTAAAATTAAATTGATATTAATTATTTTCTTTTAATTTTAATTTTATTAAAATTATTATTTTTTAAATATTTAATTTAGAGAGTATTTAAGATAGTTTTAAATTTTTAATAAAAGAATAGTTTATAAATATAAAAATATTTAATATTAGTCAATAATTTTGTTAATCTTGTATATTTATTTTAAATTATAGATAATTTAGACGGCAGGAGTAATATAGAAATGATAGCACTTAACATCTCTGTGTTCCAAACAAAGCCTCATACGTCTCTCCAGTGTATGAGCAAAATTTGCCAGAATGCACAGGCTACTCCATTCATCAACATAGATACCCACAAAACAAAAACCCCCGACACTGAGAGGGAGAACACAGACAAACATGCGCCCATTAAATTGAAAAAAACTGAACAATTGCCAAGAAACTTTTGCTTTTTATTGGTCTCTCACCCTCCCTCTCTCTCCTCCTCTGAAAGGGCCCTGATTCCCTCTGTTTATCTTTTTTGGAGATCGTGCTCTGTTCTGCCTCGTCTCTCTCCCTCCCTCTCTGTCTTTCTGGGTACGCGTTTGTGTGGAGTAGCAGCAGCTATGCAGAGCGAGGTGGGTATGCGATGGCCGTCCTGAGAAATGGCTCAGCAGAACAATGGCAGCAACAGTGCGAGCCAACAGTTGGTTAAACCCGTCTTTCACGACTTTCTGGGCATGAAGCCTACTGATTCGCCTGTGGGGTTGGCCCCTAAAACCACTGATGTGAGGCTGTCGGAGCTGTCTCCATCGTCGGCATCGGTATCCGCCGGCGCCTCTTCTGGCGGTGCCCGTGGCCCTTTCTCATCCACCTCTGAAGTCGGCTCCGGTGAGTGAGTCACTTCATTTGAGTAAAAAAATGGACCTTTACCCTTATTTAATTCACTCGCTTCAAGTTTTCAGTTCTAATACTTCAAAGAAATAGAAAAGACAAAAGTTTGTCCTTATCCTTTTCCTCTCTCGCAGGCATTTTTCCCTGGTGGGATTTAGATTTTTCATAGCAAGCCCTGGTTACCTGCGATTTATTTCGTGTATCGATTTTCAACCACTGATGTGCTCAATTATTCATCTCTGCTCTCTCTCTCTCTCTCTCTCTCTCTCTTCTTAGTGGGTTCTCTTTCTGATGGATTAGTTTTAGTGAGGTCAGTTTTGGGGTAGGTAGGTTCTGTTGGTTTTCGTTTTCTGAATACATAGTTTTTGTGTGTGTTTGGATACGTTTTATTTATATCATTGTTTTCTCAAACAATTGTCTCTTCACTCTCTTGAGCATTCATCTTATGTCTTTAATTAGTGAGAACCCTTCAGGTAATTTATGTAAATTGACTGCCAGGGTTTTTCTGTTCATAGTTCTGCTTTGCAGTTTGGTGTTTGATTCGACTTTCTTCTTCTTACTCTAGTTTTTCTGATAATCGAAGAACTGAACGCTTGCTAAGAATTTCTTTTGTTTTGAACAAACGAATTCGTTAAGCATACTATTATTTGTTGTCAATGCTTGTGCATCATGTACTCATGATATCATAATTTTTGTCCTTATCATTATTGTTATTATATTGTCTCTTTCTTGGGTTTCTGGGTTTTCTTAGTCCTCAGGCTCAATTTTGTTATATTGGTTAAAATGCGAAATATATAAGAATCCTTCTGTAATCTTTTTACGGGATTCATTTCTATATGATTGTGATGTTTTTTCCCTCATAAATTTGATAGAAAGACAAGTAGGAAAACATCTGGAGGGAGTTCCATTCTACGGTCCTAGGAGTGATTTTTCTGGCACTGAAACAAGTAACAGACTGGCAGGAAACAAGCGAAATAATTCTGATTCTACGTATATGGGTTCCTCCAGAGATACCTTCCAAATGGTCCCTGACTCCCTTCAAAACTCACATTTGATGAAGGTCTGACTTGTCATGCAATTCTTCGCCTCCTATGTTTACAACAACTGAAATCAAAAGAATAAAGAGAACCAAAAAAAAAAAGTGGATTCAAACCTTCTATCCTTTGATGTTGTGAGTTGCGTTTGTATACAGATCCTCCGGAATGCAGGTGGAGGAGAGCGCCAAAGAAGGTCCAATGATGATGAAGTGTTTCTTGGTATGCAGCCATTGAAACCAACTTCTGCCAGTAAATGGGAGCAATCTATTCTCATGAATGTTGGGCCTTCCATGCAGCATCCACCACGTGGGGGTCAATTGGCACCTTTTGTGCACCAGATTGCTTCAAACAGGGTGAGGGATACCAAGGCTGGTCCTTCATTTACCTCTCAGTCAGCTGCTGATGAAGGATCTAGAACTGGAATCAAGAGCCCTGGAATTTTGGGTACTATAAACACAAATACAGCTGCCTCTGAGAAAAATTCGACTGCAATGCTGCTTGGTGGAAGCAGACCAAAGCCTGTGACTAATATGATCGACCCAGAATCTTCCACACCTTTGAGGTGATTTTATAAACACATTTGTGCAATATATGTCCATTGGTATTTTTTTATTTTCCATTCCATTTAAAACAGGAACCTGCTTGCTTATATGCATTTTATTCTTCATTGCAGTCGACTTGGGTTAGTATCTGTCAGTCGCCAGATGACTATTTTTTATGGAGGTCATGCTCATGTGTTTGATGATGTCCACCCTAATAAGGTCTGTTCTCTGATTGTCAATTAGGCAAATCTCTTTAGTGCTTTGATGTTATAAGGCTTGAAATTGTTCTTTTTTTCTTTTCCTTTTTATATCATCATATGAAAGAACACGTGTTTTATAATATGCTTTTTAGTTTATTCTTGTGAGGAGTTTAATCATTTTTCTTCCTCCACCAGTGAAACTTTGGATGCTAAAATTTCTATGAGCCCCATAGATTGAAAAGTTTAAACTCTCAATAGAACTTTAACTGTGAATCTGTGATTATAATTGTAGTTGAGAAATATTGTTTAGTATTCTGAGTTCATCTTCTAGCTGCACTGATGTTCTTAATGTAACAATTTGTTCTAGCTGGACTGTGCACCAGCTGGTGCCTACACTGGATCTATACTTGCTGATAGAAAAGCATGAACAACTAATAATGCAAGTTTCCTTCCAACGTAGGATTGTAAGAATATATCTTTGATCATTTTTATGAATTTAGTAAAGAATCCAGTATTTGAAGTCAGTTTATGATTTTCTTGTAATTTTATTTTATCCCTGAAAGTTGGGGGTTTGCTAAATTCCACATCTGATGTTTGGGTTTCCAGAACATATCATCAATAGTTAGATAGAGCTAAGTCCACTCATCTGTATGCAGTTACACTCCTTGCTTTGAATTTAATTATTACAGCCATTTGCAACAAACATGAAACTATTGAAAGAAATTTAGGGCTTGCTTTAAAATGAGTGGAATTGGTAATAGTAGTGGAAGAACTTGTTGGACTTGCTCACATATTCTAAACAAGAGTTAAAGCATTGGTTTTATATAATGTTTTGTTGTTGATGAAGCATTATATGTGCTTTCTTGGTTTAGAGAAGGTCAAATATTACCTGTGTCTGGATTTTGATGATTCTTGATGAGAATGATGGATGTGCATATTATATGCTCTTTGACTTGAAATAATGAGTTATCAATATCAGATCTTTGGCAGTAGTGCTTAGGGATCGAATTAGACATAAATCATTATAAGGCATTCACTTAAATGCTTAGGCTTTTGGGATGAATTACTTGACATAGTATTGAAGCCTCATTAATTTGGTGGTCAGGAGTTGAATCCTTACTGCCTTCACACTTCTTGCTTACATTAAAAATTTTGGCACAAGGTATGAGTGGCCTGTGCTTTGTCCATGCTTGCTGCCCAAAGGGCTTTCTAGAGAAGTAAATCAATCTTGGAACTTTACCTAAAAGGGTAAAAGCTTCAGCTTTTGGAATGAATTAATTCTTGACAGATAGCATTTCCAACTTTGAATTTTTCAAAACATTGGCATTTACTGCTGGTTGCAGCATTTGTTCTTGCCTCTTTTTAAAAGACATGTCATAGATTAAAAACTTTTTCAGGGCCTGCACCTAACAGCGTGAGGATTAATGGTAATAACCATGTCTATGTGTAAACATTTAGGATTTTGCATGTCAGAAAGCTTTTTCTATCTTAAATTCTTATCTTCAATGTGGTTGCTGATTTAGTAGCAGCAGCCATAAGGTGTTCCATGCTGCTAGTTCTGTTTTTTGATTCTGGCCCAATTTTTACATTGCCAAACATTCGTGGTTGCATGTTTGTGTAATATCTATTGCCTTGACTTTAGAGATTAGATTATGGTGATTGTGACATCTGCTGAAATGGGTCTGTGACAATTATAATAAACTTGGGACCAAAGTAATGTAGGCAGCTTATCGGGCTTGGAGAATTTATGTTGTCAGTCAAGATTGCCAGTTACAGAGCATGGTTTAAGTGGAAAAAGGATTGCTGTGCTGCACTTGATTCTCTTCTCCATTTAAATGTAATTGTAAAAGAATGAAGAGAGGATGACATCTGCTGGCTTTCCTTTGAAATGCTAATTGTATTGTTTGACACTGCATGGTAATTCTGAAGTTTTAGTTATGAATGATTTATCAAGTGTTATTGCTTTTTGAATTGATTGAATCGTCTTTTTGACAGATAGTAATACAGGATGATTATTTTGGTAGGATATATCTGATACTTTATTTAACAAATCTTGCTTAGTTGTTGTCTTGTCTGGTAAAGTCACTAGTGATTTGTTTTCTCTGCATCCTCATCTTGAACTCTTGCATCAAAAACTGCAGGGCATATTGTTGTGTTTTAGTCAGCGACAGGCAATCTTGATATATGTCTGTACTTCTGCTCAAAGATGGCTGTTGTATTCGTACAATTGTATGTTCATATGTTTTGTAGTTCTTGAACCTTATGAGTTCCTATATATTAGATACGCTATTGCAATTACTCAGCTTCAAAAAAAAAATTTGCAAATACTATATTCTGGAGCGGTTTAGGGAGCCTTTTGTGGATAACCTAATAAAACCATTGTTTTGGTGGCTAGGCATTTGCATGGATAATGTCATTTTGACTCTATCTACCTCTCTTTGTATGATATCATGTGTGATAAGGGGATTTTAATAATGAAGCAATGAGCAAGATTTGATGTTCTTGTAAGTTTTGTTACTAAAGAGAATTGCAAACACCAACTCACTTGGTTCAATCTTGAGATCTGAAATTTTATGCATGTTCAAGTTGGCAGTAAGGTTGCACATTCACGTTGTGTTGTGACTTCTGATGTATGCAGGCGGATGCTATAATGGCTTTAGCTGGGTCAAATGGTGGATCTTGGTCCACAACGCACTCGCCCAAATCTGCTCTAAAGCCGATAAATGATAGCAACTTGCTCAACGGAGAAAATGAAACAGGTATAGTGAGTAACATGTCATTCCCCCACGAGCTTCATGGGAGATTGTCTGTCACTGGCAGTTCTAGTCACGCCATTGTGTCTGGTGATAGAGTGTCTACTCCGGCAGGTAATCCTCAAGCACAAAATGCATTTTCATTATTTACTTTTGACTCATAAATCTCTAGTAGGTGATGAGTTTTGGAAAGTACAGAAATCTTTTTATCTAAACAATAGTAGAATGCCAGTTCCTTCCTCTATCATCCAATTTTGTGCCTTATATGACCCTCTTTTTGAACATACATACTATATTTTTATGATTTTGGTTGTCACGTGATCAACGAGCACAGCTTTTATTGATGGTTTGATTTCATTTCATCTGTGTAGTTTGTAATGGATAGCTCAAAATTTGGTTGTAGGGGGGCTAGGTGCACGTCCGGGAGGCATTGTAGCTAAAGATATGAAAACCCCGGTTCAAGCAGCAGACACCAGTTCTGAAGACAAGAGAACCCAATGATATTGATTCCGGGGTTGAATTGTTGTTTTTGATAAAAAAAGGCCTTGAGGAAAATAGAGCTTTTCCTTAATCTGTTGTTATTAGGGAGAGGAGGATGGGAATGATTGTTTTAAGAGGCCCAACAGAACCAATTTCATAATCAGATAAATTTATAGTGTTCTTAATAGGCCTGCTTGATGGAATTCGTACCATTTGATGTTGCAGTTCCAAAAGGTCCCCATCGGTCACCCTCTGTGACGATGGATCTTCTTTGCTGGGCTTAATTTCCACGTTCTTAGACTAAAAGGAGAATAAATTCATTTTATTCTCACAACATTTGCCCACGGTCATTAATTGGGTATAATGACAGAGGGATTATGACTAAGGTATTTAACAGTGTTGTTAGCAATGTGGCGCTCTGCAAACATTCGGAGGTCTTCTTTTCTTTTCTTTTTTTTGTTCTTTGGGTATAATGACAGGGGGGTTATAACTAAAGCATTTAACACCACTTGCAAATTTCCAATTATCTAAAACAAGGTTTATGCCAAAAAATGTAACACCCTGCGCCAGGGAAAGATTTAGTCTTACAGTGTACTGACTACTCAGTGCCACTTTCATTTATGTTAATTTTTCAAATCAGCTATCCTATAGGACACATTTTTTATCACTTTTTCTTTTTCGTCATTTTCCTTATTACCTCTACACCTCCATTGATCCATTGAAGCCAAGCACTACCCACCAATGTGTTTAAGAGGAAATGTAAGGAAAACATATTATTGGCCCAATACGAACAAAATAAGAGTGAAAAAGATCAGAAAATGAAAATATTTTTCTTATTTTCATTCACCTACTCATTTTCTTCTTTTGGGTGAATCCTTATATATATATATATATAAAAGAAAGTGTGAGTTTACATTGATGTGCTGTTTGACTTCACTACATGAGTTTTTTTTTTTTAAATTCTTTGAACGTCTCTTGCTTAGTGGCACAAATCCTTGAAGACAATGAACAGGGAGTGGTATTGGCAGTAAAGACGGTGAGAAAAGTAGACTTTGATGAAAATAAATAAAGATATCTTTGTAAGGGAACTACCGATGGAGCTTTGAACAAGGGAGCTGCCTACGTCTAAATCTTATACTGAATCAAGAAAGTCGGTACCGACTTGCTCCTACTACTCCTGCGGTATTGGAATGAACTTGAATTTCTGTCGGCACATTATGGACCAATTTGACTTGTGCTTCTCTCGCAATGAACATTGTCATGGTCGCACAACAATTTGTCTCCTTAAAACCTCTAAGCATTGGACTTAAGTGGCCGTAGATTTGCTTTTGATTGATGTAATATAAATTATCACAGGAACTGACCGCATTCCCAAATGGCACAACAGACTAGTTATGGGGAAAACCTCAACTAGCTTTTTGTATATGGAAAAGGTTCATAATTTAAGTCTCACATCATCAAAAAAGGGAGTATTTAGTGAAGGTTTTATAAGTGTGAATTTATGAAATTTTGTCTAAGATGCGCATTTTGAAATTTAATAATATCTTAAAATGATAAAACTGTGAAAGGTTTGGTCTAAAGCGAACAATTTGTCTCAATATTAAGTTAAATTTTTACAAGTAACTTATAGTTTACAAAATATGATAATTTAATAAATTTAATAATTTAAATTTTTAAATAAAATTTTTATAAATTTTAATTATAAAAATAGAGATAATAAATATGTTTTCATATAAATTACTTATCTTGGTGTCTCATTGCCTGTCCTATTATAAAATAATCCCCACCGAACAATGTTTTCACAACCCTTACAAATGTTTCTGAAATTTATTCTTACTATATGTATAATATCATTATAGATAATATATATATATATATATATATATATATTCCCAACACACCTTGTATAGTTATGGGAAAAACCTCGTAGCTATATGTATAGTTAGTATTTAAGCCAATTTTCATTGGAATTGACTTCAAATTTAAATTTAATTTAGTAAGTATTTGAAAAAAATTTATTTATAAAAATAACAAATTTAATTTATGTATATTGTAAGTAAAACTATCAAAATAGAACCCAAGTTCTTACAGATCATGGCAAGATGAGGTAGGGCAAAAGTGGACCTATTTATATTTTTATGTATAAATATATTAATTCACATGTCAATTCACTCCATCTTATTAAAGCATAAGTTGAATTAATATTTTTTAACTCATTAAAATTATAATCCGTTTTATTACGAGCCATCACAAATCAAACCTCTGGAATTTAACATATCTAATTCTGAGATAAAAATATTCGTACATGTAATGATAAGGTAGCTGCTAAGGTCTTCTAAATCAAGAGTCTAACTAGTAGATCCTTATTTTCCAGCGTTTGGATTGTCAAAACTTGCTACTGTGCCAATTTCTAGTGGTATAAATGGAATCCCTGGGCACATTTTTGTACGGATCTGTAATGAGGAAAAGAAAGTTCAACTTGGAATGCTCAAGATATTATTATGATATACGCTTTTGAACATAGATTTGAATCCTTTTGTCCTCATCTAATCATGCACTTCTTGACCTTATTCTACGTATTTTCCATCATATCATTCATCTATCTTTCAAAACCATTTAGCTTTCGTTCTTTGAGATATCTGCACAAAAGTTAAAGCTCCAGTAATCAAACTGGTCAACCTGCAACTCCTGCTATTCCACAAATTTATGGAAATGCATGTCATTTTATTAATTTCCCATCTGATTTCTAAACAAAAAGTCAGCCTTCGTGTAGTATGGAAGATTTGATATATGTATTTTTCTTACTTGAAAATCTATCTATATTGAAATCATTTATACTCGTTAATTCAAAAGTATTAATAAAATTAAAATATATTTTTATTTGAATAAAAAAATAAAAGCATTCCCACTTCAATTTCATGTCATGTAAATGGGAATCAACCCCTGTTTAAGGGCAAGGACTTGGTAGCTCAAAAGTGATCTGCATATGCTTCTGGTAGTGGCAGCCTTGAATAAGATTATATAAATATGAAGATGGGCCACTTACATAATTTTCAAGATTTGCCCAATCAATGAGATCTCTGTGACTTTTCCTGCCATATCATCGCCTTAATGAGACAAATCTAATTAATTCATACATAAGAAATTTAACTCACAATACAGTATAACCTCCACAAGTGGCCATTTTAAACATGCACCCAACACCTGTAAATTCTCTGCCCCATATCTGAAAGCTCAAGCTAATCCCGGTTCATTAGTTGTTTTTTTTTTTTCCCTGCTAGCTAGAAGACAAAGCGTGCCCTATCTTCCACAAAAGCAAAAAGGAAACAAAAGGGATCCCCTATCATTTTTTTTCCTTCCTGCTGAAAGCTTATCATTGAAAAAAGAAACCGTTCTATTTCTTTTTTTCTTTTTATTAGTTATTTAAGTCTTAGAGATGCCCCAACTTTCAATTGTTTTGTTCTTCTTTTGTCTTATTCAACCATATTCCTTTCAAATTTAAAAACAGACACCACTGAGTCCAATGGCCAACCCTTACCCAACTGTATCATTTTAACCTAATCCCATGTAATTAAATAATTCTTAATTAATTCATATATTTACATATATACTTAGGTACTAATCAATGCACAGCCCTGGCCTAGTAATTGCTAGCTAGCTTGCTGCTTCAGCTTCAGCTTGAAATGGCTACTCTCTCTGAAGCCTACAGAAGCCTCCCTCTCCAGCTCCGCCATATTATCCCCTTAGATTTTTCTTCAGTGGGGAGCTTACCCGATTCTCATGCTTGGCCTCAATCTGATGATGATAATCTCCTATTCCATGGATGCTCCGATGGGGTTGGATCCTCCATCCCCGTCATTGATCTCACGGATCCGAATGCCATGGAACTCATAGGCCTTGCATGTGAGAAGTGGGGTGCCTTCCAGTTGAAGAACCACGGCATACCCTTGACTCTTATTGAAGAGGTTGAGATAGAGGCAAAGCGCCTCTTCTCTCTCCCGGCGGAGCAAAAGTTGAAGGCCTTAAGATCTCCCGGCGGAGCCACCGGATATGGTAGAGCTCGGATATCGCCATTTTTCTCCAAGTACATGTGGCATGAAGGATTTACCATCATGGGTTCTCCATGCGATGATGCCAGAAAGATTTGGCCAAACGACCATGCACGGTTTTGGTAAGTACAATCTCATGCACTTCCATGCATGCACGTAGACGAATTGATATATAGATCGACATCTTTTAACATTTTAGCTGAGTTTTTTTTCCCTGAAAGCCATAACAATATGGTTTCCAGCTTCTACTTTTAAAATTAATTAATAAAGAAGTTCAAAATAAAATAATGTGAAAAAAATACTTGTTATTTTGTCCTTATCAGGGTCTGTTAAATTATTTTGCAACTATCACATGACCATGCCACAATTAATAATGAGAGATGAGGATAGAGATTGGATTGCTATGTCATTTTCCTATGATGCTTATCAGTTTAACAAGTTTTGAAACTTCACGTATATAAACAAAATTAATGTTTTTGAATAATAAATTATAATGTTTCAAATCAAGAGCATAAATACTAAATCCCAAATCTTTCATTCAGTCAAGAAATTCTGATGGACAAGTTTTTGAAAAACCATGGAATCATATTGATCACTGCTTGCAGGTGCTCCTCACCTCACTACTCTTTGCTTTCTCCTATTTTTAATGTTTCTCGAATAATTGCCACATAGGATTCGATGTCTTTGTTTGTCTTATTTTTTGTTTTTTCCTATCAGAACTCATCCAAACCTCATTAAATTAATTACCATTTGTCATGTATAACACTAGCTAGCTAGCTAGCTAGCTGAACTACGAGGAATTTTTTAGTTCGACAGGTGTATTGAACACTCAGTACTACCTTAAACATAATTCACAATCTTAATTAAGAAGCACCGGTAAAATTGTACACATGTTCATATTTAGGTGAGAGATGTATATCCACTCTTGGGACTGAACATTTTTTCATGAACTACACATCATGCACATAATTGATTAGTTTCCATCTATCTTAATTACCTTCAATTAATTATCTCCTTTTTAATTTTTGTAATCTTGTGATCAGTGGTCTAATGGAAATTTATCAGAAGCAAATGAAGGCATTAGCTGAACAACTAACGCACATAATCTTCAACTTCCTGGGCATTTCAGATGAAGAGAAGAACTGGGTTGGTTCACCTAAAAGCACAGGAGCAGTTCAGTTGAATTCGTACCCTTGCTGTCCTGATCCAAGCAGAGCCATGGGTCTCGCCCCACACACGGACACTTCCCTTCTAACAATCCTCCACCAAACCCAAACCAATGGCCTCCAGATCTTCAAGGAAGGAGCAGGCTGGGTGCCGGTGCACCCGGACCCAAGTGCACTCGTGGTTAACGCCGGCGATCTGCTTCATATAATCTCAAACGCAAGGTTCCCCTGCGTACTGCATCGCGTCACAGTAAATAGGACCCGGCAACGATACTCAGTGGCTTATTTCTATGGCCCGCCAGTAGATTATGTGGTTTCGCCTTTGGCCACCAGCAAGAGGCTGCTCAACCCCGTTGCACGATTTCGTGCTGTGACTGTGAAGGAGTACATCGGGATTAAGGCCAAGAATCTAGGGAAAGCACTGTCTTTGATTACCATTACCACTTAAATTAATGTTTCTTTATTTCTTAATAAAATCCTTTTTTTTTTCTTTTTTGGTTTAATGATGTTTCGTTGTCCTTTTAAGATTTTCTATTTTGGTTTGGAAGTGGGTAGGTTGATTTTAGTAGAAAATGTCGTCCTAAGATGGAGCAAGAAAAGTTTTAAGCGCAAATGTCCCATGAACTGCGGGCAAAGTGGTAGCATTCAAATGTCTTGACCTGTTCAAATGCCACCAAAAAACGTCTTTTCTATGTTTAAAGTCTCCTCCAAAGCAGAATATATGAAATTTACGTTTAATTAATTTAAATTTTACTATTTTATATTTTTGTTTTATTTAATTTTTATCTATATCACATAATTTAAAATTTTAAAATTTATTAAATCTCACTCATATTAAAATATGTTTGTAAATACTGAAGTATGAAATGAGATTTTTACTTGTGGAAAACGTTTTTGTCTTTTATGGTGTTTGGTTTAGAACACCTTTTTTTTTTTTTGGAAAAGATTAGTGCTGTTTGGTACAGGAAAACAATTTTCTATGTTTACTGTGTTAGATATAATTAGTCAACAGAAAATTATATTCTCTTAGCTAGTCGATGGCTGGAAATTGGAAATTTGGAATCCTTCCAAGTAGGGGAAAACCGAGGAGGAGTTACTTTCCAAAACAAATCAAACGCTTGAAATTATTAGAGGATGTGTCATTTTCTATAAACATAAAATTTTCTGCAAATATTTTCTTAGAAGATACCCGTATACCTATTGATATATAGTAGGAAGCTTTCTGCTTTGGAAAATATTTTCCACCGTCAAGTTATTATCGTTGTTTGATTTTTTTAAATTTTTTAGAATGTATTATCACATTATTATTAATATGAAATTAATCTTTGTTTAATGAAAGAATTGTAAATAATATGCTTCTTTTAATAAATATTTTTTTTAAAACTCAAATCCATGTACAGCGATACTAAATTTTCTTTGAATGCTATTGCTTTCATTAAGTCAATATTTTGTAAGTGCATTCATTCATGACTAATGTTGTTTGATTTTAGTGATATCAAATGATGAAATGTAGTGACGCTGTTTAATTTATATACCAACTTTATTTAGTGGAATAAAAGCAAAAAGAAAATTGGTTCAATCTTAGGGTTTGGTGGTGTTTCAACGTAGTGGAGAATGTGTTAAACATTTAGTATCCATGTAATAAGAATTGCTGAATTGGGAAGATACATGCATTGTTAGAAACATTCAAAATACCATCATTAATACTAGGCGTGATTCCTGTCAGTAGGCTACTACTTTTCGTATACTTCTTCTGCAAAGACCATTCTTCTCTTTGTTCGACGATTGGATGATATTTATGTATGTCAAGATCATACCAAAATTGCCCAAATTGATGAATCAAGAAGGGAAAGGCCGACGAAATTTTCTAATGGTTGAAAATAATACAAGATAGTCATAATGTATATGGTATTATTGTAAGTAATATAATATTATGATTTATTTGGATTTAGATTCTCTAAAGTGTAGGATGCATTTTACAAAATAAAGTATAAATATATAATCTTTGATAAAAAAAATTAATGATTAATAATTATTAAATTCATAAATTATGATCCACTTACTTGTATTTAATAATAATTATAACTATTATTTTTTATCAATAGTTATCTACTTATAATTTATTGTTTAAAGTACATTTTACACTTTAAAATATTTTAATTTAATTTGTAATACTTATTATTTTTTCTTTATTGTATAACTTTCACATGTATATACATCATACATCTATAGTTATACACATATCACATTAAATCTCAACATGGTTAAAAAAATTAAAAGGAAAAAATATATAAAATCATTGTAATTTTGATAGGAAAAAGTTAGTTCCATTTACACCTACCCATATACATTTCATGAAATTATTTATAAGGTATTAAATTTGTTACTTCTCACAATTTACGAAATTTTTATATATTTTAATTTATAAAAATTAAAAAACTGATTTGATATTATAAAATTAATGATGTTTATGCTATATGCCTAGTAGTTACACATGTGGTTGATTCTAGTCCAGGCTATGATTAGGAATGCATAAATTGGACCGACCATACGAAGTAACATGAATTCAACTTATGACTCATATAATTATATATTAGTCGGCAATAGATTATGTTTTTTTTATTAAACTTAACTGAAACTCAGATAAGCAAGCCAAAATACACATAAATCCAATTCTCTTTTTATTACATCTCCTATCAGATTCAAAAGTTGGGGATTGGATCGAAAACAATATATAGTTGATGGGAGTCTATCTTGAATTTGGATAAAGAACTATATCAAATCAAAAAAAGCATAAAGACAAGACTAGGATTATTAGAAGAGACAAAAATGAGGGCCACGATTGTGAATAGGTGGGATTAAAAGGTTAAGAAAGAATAGAAGATTAAGGTATGGATCAATCAACCTCAGTCTCGACATAAATTCGTCATGTTAGAAGACTAATACGCAGCCGTGATGCGGTCAACCACGCATTCTGATCAATCAAATTTCTCCATATTTTAACTTGCCACGACACTTCCCCCCCTCACGTCGCTATTCCCTGATTTGTCATTCATTGATTGGTGTGTAAGCGCGCGTGATTACACTGTTAATTAATGATTTGTTCTACTAAAAATAAAATTAGTAGTTTTTTGGCTTAATCAGGTCACCTCGATCAGAATGAGGCCAAATGAAATTTCCTTGGCTATAAACCGACAAATCTTGGAATATGAAGAAATGAAGCTTTTCTCCCTTTCGACGGTGAGTGTGACGCAGCACGCCAGTCTCTTTTGCACACTGCGATTTCAGCATTTGATTTGTAGTACACCACTGGGGGAGAAAAGCTCAAGAGAGTCCAAAACGTCTTATTCTTTCATGTCAAATCAGTGAACAGAACAAAAAACTATTATTTATGTAATTTCCAGTTAAGCTTTTAGCTAAGCTGTTAGTTTTAGCAAAACTTGTATGACGTAACAAATGACGTTTTTTTACTTGCCGTTGACTGTAATTTGTGTACTAAACATGAAACTTTTGCCAACAGGGAGCTTTTCTTGTTTCTTACTTTAAGCACAAATTGAATTCTTGAGGGTTATTGACCCAGCTGCCACTTCTCTCAGGGGCTCTGGATGAGACCCCTTTCGTCGCTAGAAAACAATTTTTAAGTTTGACAACAATAAACGATGAGCTGGATTTGAATTTTATACTTTTATTAAGTTTTTATTTTAATAATTTTTTATTTTGTATTTTATATTTAAATATATTTTATAAATTTTACTCTTTATTTAAAATTTTTTCTTTTTAATTTTATATCTGCAGCTTCGAATATGGAAAGTGCACAGGCTCTTTAGTCTTTACCGCGATGTTGTTATTGCAATGCTGTTAGAACAACACTTTGGCTACGTCGATGAGGTAACCGAAGCTAATGTTCCATTCAATCACTATTGCACTTTTTTTTCTTTTATTTTGTTACGTAAGTAACATTACCAAAACATTGCTCGCCAAACATAATAACATTTTCGTCTTTACCGTAGCCCAGTAGGATGGCCATCGTACTTCTACCCCGTTCGTAACCTGTAAGGTTTACCGTCATGAGTCGGAACCAAGCCCGGGTCTAGGTTATATCCTGCTGATACCAGCCCAGCCCTATGTATATGCAAAGGTACATCTTTTAAAATTATTGTCTTAAAGTCAAAATTCCAATGTTTTAACTGGACTAAACTTTAAATTGTTAGTTCTTCTTTAGTTTCCTGCAACACTTCAAAGCTTTGTAATTTGTTAACAATTTTAAATTACATTGACATTTCCTCTTAAAAATTAAGGGCACATCAATGTAAATTTAAAAATAAGAGGGGCTGACAGATTAGGATTTCTTAATTTTTACTTCTAGAAACTAAGGATGAAGTAAGTGAAAAATATAAAAAAATTAAAATAAAAAAATTAGTAAGAGAAAAAAAAATAAAACTTATAACTTAGAATTTTAGAACAAAATAAAGACATAAAAAGAGTTGCCAAAATCATAAAATAAGGAAATCAGGGAATCTAGGGACTGATGGGCTGCAAACATATTTTAGACAAGGGTCGTTCTATCCAATCTCCTTATTTTCCTACCTCCTATGTCATGTCATTCACTTTTATCAGGAAATATGATAGAATAGATAGAAGGGTAATGAAATAGAAGGGAATAGAGGGTAATATAGTAATTTTCAACACCAAAGCAAGAGAGAAGGAATGAGATAAGGGGAGAAGGAAAAGCCGAAATTTGATAAAGCCTGCCACAGAAGAAAATAACATCCACTGAAAAAATGGTCACTTTCAAATTCAAATCCAGTTCTTGATTAGATAATGAAGCACCGGCACTGAAAATGGCATCCACTTGAGTATGATAGTGGAAGTTAATCGAGCAAAAGCGGTTTATGATCAATAATGCTTCTATTGCTAGAGATAGGGATGAACAAATGAATTAAGTTATCTCGATTCTTATAGTCCAGTGTGCCATATTCTAAAAACAAGCCAAGCTACGAAGAGTACAAAACTAATGTTTTAAAAAATGTGCATGAGTAAAGTTGGATGAATTCAAAAATCATATGAGAAGTAATGGTTGCAAGCTATAGCCATTCAACTAAAATGAGAAACAGAACGTGCTCTCCTACATCTTGTTCGACATATCTTTTTGGTATTTAACAATATAATAATTTCGAGTAAACCAAATACATTAGATCAGATGCTGTCAGATTGGAGAAATTCCTAACTTCAAAGATAGATGCTAGCTTGCAAAGATCGCCAAGTTGGTTCAGTGAACATTATCACAATCATCTATCAAAGTATGTTCTTCTCTTTTTTAAGAAGGGATTGAACAACTGAAGCATAAACAAGGACTTCAACAATGTACAATATCCGTTTTTCAGAAATTTGTTGGATCTTCTTTTGAAGCATGACCAGCTATTGCCTTGATATCTGTTTTAGTTATTATGCAATTATGGTGACATATTGGATATCTATATACCGTAATTCTCAATATAAGGCAACACATGATCTCAAGCACTTCATTACCCCTTTCTCCTCTTATCATTTCATGCATGCAAGAAAATTGTCATACCTGGTGACTGCCCCTAGCAATTCCTTCCATGGAACTATTAAGTTCATGCAATCAGCAGTGCTACTAAAGGCCTCTTGAAACTGCGATGAAGTGAAGAGATGAGGGCTTCAATTAAATTACGGATTTAAAACATAACAGCAGCTAAGCTTCATTCAAATAACATTAATATAGAAAAGCATAAAAGATTCTTTTTTCCTTTTTTTTTAAAAAAAAAAATGGGGAATGTGAGGTAAAATAGCTTGATCCTCACTTTTCGTAAGGGTTAGGGCTCATCAGGAAGGTTGTATGCCGGCATGTCTTGCAGAATACATGCTCATTGATCATCAATAGCGGGTAGATCCAAACTACAATATATCCAAGCTACATTCAGGTGTGTAGTATAGGTAGCACCAAAATCCATATTGCTGGAGCAAGTCCAACTATTCATTGTATCTCAAATGAAATAAAAAAATTTGATATTAATTTGTGTTCTAAAAAATATATGAAGCAGATTCAGTACCAGGGGAGCCACATGAAATGGCCGAAACATATAAATTCTTCATGGCGAATGAGTATGCTTCTAAATGCAGCTGAGTTTAGATTCAAGTTTTAACCATAAAAAGGTTTCAGTTAAAAAGGCATTGTACGAATGAAGCACTCAAGAAATAAGCAGGGAGGTGCAATGAGACAAAATGCAAGAGGTCCAACAGAAGAATGCCAAATAACATAAAACACCAAGTTGTTGAAAACTAAATACCATAGAAAATAAAGCACGAGGAAAAGTAACAAGAGAAGTGAAAAAGGAAAGGACGGATCACGTTATTAGCAGAAGCACATATACAAACAGAATAAAATTTTAGGAAAACAAAAAAGCACAAAGATAATATATTTGAAATGCTTAAAGATAACTCACAAAAGAAGCATTCAAGCAAATGCTAAAGAAAATTTTAAGCAGACTCTCCCACCTTAAATGAGTTACCTGTGAAGCGATTGTTTTCAATAAAGACGTTTCCTTTAGCGTCAATCTTTCTTTCCAAAGGAGCCCTTCTGAGAAGCGCCGTTCATACCTGGAGAGATAAGAAATGACAACTATTTAATCAATATAATATATTTAAGGCATTAGTGGCTCGCATCCTTAGCTAGCTAATCCTATTCAAACATTGACGCTCGCAAAAATTTCACTTCCAACAGTTCTAACCACTTCCATTTTGTTTTCCAGATTTAGTAGAAAAAACTTTCCCAATCCTATCAGGCATTATTAACCACTAGCAGGTACTCGACAGCAAAATAACTAGAAAGGTTCTGATCACTTCATGATCATTCTCTACAATTTGTTACCTCATTGCCACCGTCTTCTTCTCTTGATCGTACACGCCTCACAAGCCATTGTTCGACTGGAAAATTAACTTCCGTGTCAAGATTTTGAATATGGGAAGTTTGAAGAGGGTGCAGACATCCTAGTGATCTTAAGGTTTCGTCAATGCTCTCTGCTTTGAATCTGCACCCGAGCTCCCGAAATTAAACAACACCAGTATGATTATGAAGAAACCACATAACTAATTCCCGCTTCAAAGAAAACAGAACGTTGAACCAAACCAAAACATTTGTCTTAGTTTGATTGATGCAGTCAGAAGTGTTGATGGCAACGAGAACCATGCCAGGCCACCGGCGATTTTTTCAGCCCGCGATATATCGGGTTTCATGGTGGTGACATAGCCGGCGGAAACGGAGAGATCGAAAATCTGCCTAAGAGCAAAATCCGAATCATCCGACTGAGAGTAGTCCTCCAAGCTGCTTTGCTTGTTGGAGATAGTATGTGATTTTCCATCCTTTTCACTCTTTCGTCCATTCTCGCGGCTGATGCAAGGTTAGGCCTGTAGTTTGGCTTTCCTTGCGGTCCAAGTCCAAGCTATCCAACAAATTGTTGGGTTGGCCTTCTAACTCCCTAGCTTACGAAGGTGGGGTTTTCGTTTTTTTGGTGTAGAATGCATGAGTCGGTTTTTATATTCCGGAAGCACCTTAATTGGACCTAACCATGGGGTCTGTTTATTGGTTAAAGAACGACTTGAAGTTCATAATAAATGGACCCATGGCATGCAATGGGTCTTAAGCCCAAATTGAAGGTCCATTTGGGATGAACACTGCAGACTGGAGACCTTGTAATTTTCCACTTTACCATCAGTCTTTTTGAGAAGGGACGAAGAGAGAGAATGAATCCATTTACTGAAGGAGAAATCAAAAAAGGGTGGAGGTTGAAACTGATTTCTCGCTCCTTTAAGAATGACCCACATGTTATCCTCACATTTAGAGGTACAAAAACAAGTTGGTTCACCCAATTCATCTCAGTTGGACATTATAATTTTGATTATTGCTTTTCTGCCATTTTCGACTAGAATCAAATTTTTAGAGGTTTTAGCGTTACTAATGTTGTATATCTGCATCAACTACTGAAATGTCGTCACTGCTCACTAGCTAAAGACGAGGATTGTCTGACTTTTTCAACCTTTTCTTAACAAAAAGAAGGCTAATTTCTTATCAAAAAAGAGAGAAGGTTAATTTTTTTTCTTTATATTTGTTTTATTGTCTAACTTTTCCTTATAAGGAGAAGACTATCCCCATTCCTAGATGGAGTGATGTAAACAAAAATAATATATTCATATTTTATTTTTATATTTAAGTCACATTTTGTATATAATTTTAATTTTTTTTAAATGTTTATCTTTAATTTTAATTTTATTTATTTTACATAAATATAATTATAAATATAAAATTATGAATATAATCATAGTAAAAAAAAAAAAAGGCTAATGAAAGGCGAGACATGCATGGTCAAATGTGAAATAGATGTGTGCAGTTAAAGGCAGACTTCAACAACTTTTGTCAGATTTGAATACTGACTTTAATCATTTTTTATTTTATATTTAAACTTAATTTATATATTTTTTATTAATTTTTTAATGTTATTGCTATATACACGATAGCATCGAACCTGAGGTTGTTGCCTTTGAAAGAGAAAAATGCCCAGATACAATGGTGGGAACGCCTGCTTTTGTCGCACGTACACCGAAAAACAGAACCCCGCCAAGTCCCCGATGACAGCCCATACTCCATCGTTAGCAAAAAATAATGGGTGCACCTTGCTTTTTTTTTTTTTTTTCCATACAATGAGCCTAATGGCTGGATTAAGGGTAGGAACATACGGGATCGAACTCGAAGGTTCGGGGAGTGGGGCATCATTTGTGACCATATGTTACGGACAGAAAAATTTTTTTTTAAAAAATAAAAAAAAAAGAGTGAAAAGAATTTTTTATTATTTTTTAATATAACTTTTGTTCTATAATAAAATATTAATTTTTTAAAAATATAGTAAAATATTTCAATAAAAATTTTTAAATAAATTTTTTATAAATAAATTTAAATTAATTCAAAACAATTTATTTAAAATATTTATTTCTTTTACTTAAACTACTTTATATTAGTAAAATATATAAAATTATACAATATTTATTTATATAAATATCAACACCCATCATTAGCAGTTCATTTAAGAACAAAGATTAAACAAAGTCACGTGCTTTTCAATTGATTGTGACTGGGACAAAGTCAAACTACCATGTATTAAGCCAATAATTAATGTTGTCTCTCCGAGTGGGAACGGTCCGTGCTATCCTTTTAATCTTTTTTTTTTTCAAAAAAATGGCGTAAAGTTATGACAAAACTGAGCATTCTGAAGAAACATTGATTTACAGAGATGCAAAATCTAATAATTCTTTTTTACAAATGCCACACAGAAAAGATTAGAATTTAAATCCTTTTGATTTTTTATAGAATAACAATATTTTTTAAATCTCTCATGACTAAATTACATCTAATTACTTAAAATTTTAGAATATTTGTATGTATGGATAATCAATCAAATGGCATTAATACATTTAAAGTTTCAATATATTTCTAAATTGGTAATTGCCGCAATGCTGCTATAGCTAAATACTCTCTTTAATCTACAATGACTGACGTTTTTGAGTTTTTGGGTGAATTTGATTTCTGCTCTAAAGAATAATTTTTTGTTTTCAGAAATAAAAGAACAGAAAAACTTGTTTGATAACATTATTTTCTTTCTTCTTATTTTTAAAATAATTCTCAAAATTTGTGTTTTGAGAATAGAAAATGGATAACATCTCGTTCTAGGAACACTTGTTTTCAAGGTGACATTTCTGTAATTAGATGATTATTAATGGCAATAGGATAAATAGAGTAAATTTGCTCTTCTTTCATTATTTGATCAGTACCCTTCAACTTTATATTAACCAATAAAATGACGAGAGAATTTTTAATAAAAATAAAATTCATCAAACAAGTTTTTAACATTTTAAAATTTCAAAATTGTTTTAAGAATAAATTTACCAAACAAATTTTTTGATATTTTATTCCATGAAATAATTCTGAAAAATATTTCTAGCACATAATTTCAAATATAAGAAAACAAGAATAAAATCAAACATATTCTTTATTTTGATTCTTTTTAATTGTCACTTTCTCAAAATCAAAATAATATTGAATACACTTTGTCAATTTTAGCCCTATCAAAATTATTACTTTTATTAAATGATAACTAATTGAGTTTTTCTAAGAATGGTATTTTAAAAAGATAAGAGAATATTTTATTACTTTTAAGGTTATTTAATAATTTTCTTATTTTTTATATTTAAACCTTAAAAGATACATTTATGAAGCTGAATCAAACATATGTTCAATTTCAAATTAATGTAATAGAATTTAATTCTATTAAAAATCATTGTTCCCCAAAAATTATCTAATCTGTTTAAACATGAAGTTCACTGGCCTTCCACACCATCAATCTTTCTCACAAGCCAAAAAATTTCAATACTCCCAACGAAGGTATACCTTCCAGTTAAATGAATGAATAAACAGCAGTTCACTAACTAAAAAAACTAACAAATTTCCCCCACGTTTTCATTTAAATGGAAAACTTGGTGAAAAATTTTCCAAACTAGGGTAGATACTATATTCAAAAGTCATTCCAAAGCAATTGGGGATTGCAGAAAGAAAGAGCCCTATACTAATATAATTCTTTCTTTCTCTGCGCCTCTGACTTCCCACCACAAAACAGAAGCCAAGTATGTATATGATAATAATATTGCATCATAACTAAAACATATATAGATGATCAGACTCCGGCAAATACTTCAAGAGCATTATCTTGAAGAGTAGAAGCAAAGTAATAGAAATATTCCCCATATCGGAATGGTCGGTAACGAAGAGGATGCTGTTTGTCAACCAACTCATTGGGCACCTTAATCTCCATCTCCTCCTTTGGCGTTGCAAATAGCGCAACCGAATACCTATCTTTCTCCCCACTCATCATCACTCTGTGTGTCACCGCATGAAGCCTCCCGTTGCTCCACGCCTGTAATTGCATGCATCATCAATTGCAAATTTGTACCCTCACTTTCTAAAGTTAGGCGTGCAGTAAGAGAGGGATAAGATTAAGAAACTTAAAAAATTAGTAAAAGAACCAATGGACTAACATAATAATAGCTGGCTGTATCTTAAAAGTTTCAATTACAAGGTTAAAGTCTGGGTTTAAACTTAGTTTTGTTGAGAGAAATAAAATCTGACAGTTTTATACTTTGAAACAAGATTAATCTCACACTCAAAGGGTGTGGGGATACCTGTTGAATGCAAAATAGAAAGAGATATGCGGGATCCAAATACTTATATACAGACATAGGTAATTACCTTAAGTGCATCTCCAACAATGATCACGAAGCTTTGGTGGGGTATGTTAAGATGAATCCAGTCACCTTGTTTGGTTTGTACCTGAAGACCCTGTACCTCGTTTTGGCATAGAATGGTTAAGGCGCTTTTGTCGGTGTGAGCCACCAGGCCTGGTTCCGAGTCTTTGCTGCTTAAGGGAACTGCGTATTTCATTAGCCGGAAATTACAGGTGCTCTTCATTATTTCAACATCAGAATTGTAGTGCTGCGGGAGGCCCAGACCATCCACAATCATCTTCAGGATGAGACAGCTCAGTTCCAGCATCTTTGAACTCATTGACATCATGGTCTCGCTATGAACACCCCCACCCAAAGGAAAAAAAAAAAAAAGAAAAGAAAAACAACAGAAACTGTAGTTAATATAGGTCTACGTACGATAAATATATATTCAATGAGCTAGCCATTCTTTGAATTTTTCTGTTTGACGGCTGACAACTGGTGTCCCTTTTTTATTTTGTGGTGTTGTACAGATTCAAAAATTTCCATGAAATTGGCAGGAAAAAAGCAATTAACGGGGTTTGATTTAATGAGGATGAATGCGTTACAAATCGGCAGAGTAACCGACTCGTTCTAGTTCTTGAATTCCTGAGAGGGTCCCATGTGCAACTTGGATAAAGTGTAAGCACTCTGCTAGTTATGTGTAATCTGTTTCAAGGATAAGATCGACCCCATTGAATATGATATTGGCAGGTAGCGAAGGAGTTGGCTGGATACAGATACGATAACTATCCGACACGAGTACATCACCCAAAATATATTTTTGGTGCTTCATTGTGTGGGTGCCACCGTCATGTACGAATCCAGGTTTTATTTTATCTCACTATTAACTAGGTTACTCTATAAGCCAGTGAAAATATTCATTAGAACAAGAAGATAAAAGTAATTAAGGGGATGACAACGAGTAGAAATGAAGCAAAGCCAAAAGGGAAGATACCAGAAAGCTGGGTTTCCTTGAGGCCACATGAGGTGAGTGAAGGCATGAGCAACAGGTGGGAAGGGGGCGTCGTCGATGCCAAAGCTTTCACAGAGAGGAGTGATGGGGCATTTCCCGAGGTAGCTCCGGTAAGGCTTGGGGCTGGTGTGCTGCTGCTTGGTTTGTTCAGGCAGATCGAACAAGGTTTTCATGCCCTTGAACATCTCTTCACGTAGCAAACTGGGTATCCCAGGGTAGTCCACCAGGAAGCAACCATGACTCTCACATGCCTCTCTCACTTTCTTGCTCATAGCTTTCCAACCCTCTAATCCCAACTCTTCCTTGGAAAATTTCACACATGGGATCTCACTATCACCCTCTTTGTCACCACCCATTTCTCTGTCTTCCTCCCTCTCTTTGTGCTTAGTCCTTACACAAGGTTGGTCTATTTATACGCGAGGGACATAGAGTTTTGTACAATAAATGTCAATTATTTAATAAACTGAGAAAAGAAACTCTTATTAAAGCATCATTATTAAATATTTATACAAAAAATTATAAGCTCTTATGAATTTATCAATAATTTAAAATTTTTAAATAAATGTTTAATGAGATTCAAAATATAAAGACCATAATAAATTGATCAGCTTAGCATTGAATGGACATTTATAGTTTGAATATTCAGTTTATTATATCCAGTTTACAACAGAGAAGTCAACGTCAGAAAATTTGGTCAACAATAATAATAATTTGTAGAATACAGAAAACGGTGTGAGCCTGTGAAGGCCAAACGTTGATTCATGCATGGAAGCCAGTTGTGATTGAAAGAGTGTTTTGGTTAGCCACTGGCAAGAACAAACCGTCGATGTTGCCTCTCATTCTCTCTCCTTTCCTTAAGAAAGGCATGCATTTAGCTGAGCAAATCCTTCCAACAAGACAAATTAATTACATTTAATGCATATTTATTATTAAAAAGAAGAGGGAAAAGAAAAAGGAGACACATTTCAATTTTCTTTTTCTTTTTTTTTTTTCAGAATGGAAACACACCAACGTGATGTCCTTGACAATTTTCTTTTGTACTATCTCTCTGTCTCGCAAAAGTCTATGGGTGCACAAAACTCGTTTGAATCTTTGAATTTCAGAACAGCTTACTGTTACATATACAACCAAAAATGATATCACTCCGACAATTGGCATATTCACACTGTTCGTATGATGTAAACTTTATAATAAAAAGTATTGTTTGCAATTGAGATTGAAAAAATAATTTCTTATTTGATTTTATTAATAATAACAAATATTTTTATATATTTTACAAAATAAAATACGTCTTGTAATTTAAAAATTAAATAAACTTATTCATTGGGAAAAAAAAAACTAAGCTGAACAAATACTGAGTTTCTTCTTTTATTTTTTAAAAAAGAAAAGAAAAAGTCCTGTCTAATACATCAAATAAGGCTTGACTAGCAAGGAAGAAAATCAAGGAGTTTGTAATTATGACCCAAACTCAAAACGTCATATCCACTAATTGTGGCACACTAATCCTTTTGGAGATTTATTTATTTAATTTCTTCTGGGCTTTATGCGTCGTTCTTTAAACAAAACATGTACAAGCCAGAGTCATTAGAGCTTTGTGACACATGCTGCCTCGTAAATTCGTTTTGTGACAGATTCAAATCTCGATTGTCCCATCTCAAATCTTACTTAGGAACTTTTTATCACAAAAAAAAAACATATACGACAAACAAAGCGAGCACCCATTGGGAAAGGGCAGTGCTTTGGTTTCCGGAGAAAAGCTGAAAATGGTAGCAGTCGGTTTTGTCGTTTGGTCTTCTGATGAAATTGATGCATGTGATCGCAATCATAGCCACCATGTGTAGTTCAAAGAGATTTCCAAAAACACGCCCCCGCGCATAAAACCGTGAAACTCGACTTTATTAATTCCCGTCAGGAATCGATGACGATATTAGATATGACTCTGACTAGATACTCTGTTAGTCTATATTATTTATTATTTAAGATTAATATATAATAATTATAAAATAATTTTAAATAATTTTATATCTTTTTAAATTATTTTTATAAAAAATAAAAAGAAAAATAAATTTAATTAAATATTTAATAAAGATAATAATTTTAATAAAAATAATATTAAAAATAAGCAATTAATGCTATTTTAATTTTAAAAAATAATAAACAAAAAGAATAAAAACAACAATTCCATTTCTATAGAATTAATGACAACAATTTACAGTTATACTGCTTCTATTCTTAAATAATTAACGTATAACAAAAATATATAAAAAAATAAGGAAATAATTAAATTGTGTTGATGTTTAAAAAATTACTTTTTTTATCAAAATATTCTTCTTATTAAATATATTAAAAGTAATTAAAAAAGAAAATTTATTTTAATGAGCATGAGAGTGGATGAGAGAAAGAATTTACTTCGGGTGGGCATTCGGTGGGACGTGAGCAAATGAATTTATTTTGACTGAACATTAAGTTGAGAGTGGTTAAATAAGGATAAAATAAAAAAATAATAATTTAAAATTTTTAATAAAATTTTAATTTTACAAAATAATAATTAAAATGAAACAATTTTCTTAAAACGTCAATTATTTAGTAATAGAAGGGTAAAATCAAAAAATTAATAATGTCGTAATTTACAAAAGTGACACTTAAAGTTAAAAAATTATAATATGTCAAGGAGTAACATAGATAGAAAGGGAGGGGGAATCACGCAAAGAGATACAGATTTTTTTTTTCCTTTTTTCTTTTTTGACTTTAAAGTACCAAACTCATTATGACGTAATGTCTTTTCTATCTTTTTTCTTATTTATTAAGATTTATTGTGCAATTTCTTTGTATAAAAATAAAAAAATAAACGCAAAGTCATAGTAAGATTGATTCGGGATAAAATGCATTAAATTTTTTTATATTTTAAGTTATATACAAAAAAATTTTATAATATTAATTAAAATAAATCATTATGTACACTTTTAAAATCATATAAATTATCTTTACATATTTTAAATTACTCTAAATTTAAAATTTATAAGAATAATTTATATAATTTTTAAAATATAAAAATGATTTATCTCATCTAATATTACAAAAAAAAATTATTTATGCATAACCTAAAATATAAACAAATTGGATACATTTTACCCTGAAAAAATTACCAATGTTGTTCCGACCACCATGTGTCATGCACGTCACTGTATTCAGTTGTTGACAGGTCATAATCGATAAGAGAATAGCATTAATTACTAACTTGGAACATTAACGCAATGCGGAAATCGGCATAGGACCATGTTTAATGTGTTCATATATTCCCTTTTGGGATAAAGGAAGACCATGCAAATTTACTAGCCATTAGGTGAAATATTTTTGAAATGTCCCTTGTTTGTTTGTCTTTCTCCATGTTCTCACTTGATTGAAGCAGAATTTTGCTTCCTACTTTAGTTGTCCCAACCTTTTACATTTTTTTAACTTGCAATAAAGTCTATTCAAATTAAATTAAAAAGGACCATATGTAATCTACTTAGAGATCAAGGCAAATTTGTGAAAATAGGTTTATACAATTTGGAAATGTTGCGTTTTTTAACTGATTAAGAAATATGTTCGAAAATAGGCTATGGCAAGGCTATTATAGAATGTTATTCTCAATTTTTTATAATTTCTTTACAACTGTATAAAATAATATATTAATCTATTAAATCCCAAAACTTAATTTATCCTATAAATTTAATAATTTAAATTATATATTATAAAAATAAAATTATAAAAATAATAGAACACCCATAATCATCTATATCATGGGTATAGCACATCTCTTTGCACAATCCTAATTACCAAATCAGACATGAGATAGAATAGCTCTGCCATGAATTACAAACAACACTAGGCATATTCAGCATCAGATTGTTGAGGGAATAATATGGGCGTATCTAGAAAGTAACTGACTCCATAATCTTTTGTTTCTTGCATAGGTGATTTTTTTCATTTAATGAGAGTAACATGAGGCTAGGGTGAACATTAAGTCCATGGATTGAGTCATCGTCCTGGATTTATGAGATTGCCTGATCTTTAAATAAATAATGGGTCACAATAAGTTCAATAAGTTGAAATATTGGTCTTGATCAGGTTGTTGATGACCTGCATCTGAGACTAACAGCCCCTGCTTTGTCGTCCAAATTTAGCTTAAGGTCCATGGAAACAGATTTCCAGACATAAAAGCTGTAGCACACAGATGTGAACATGATAAACCTGCAATTTTGTTTCATCATGTACTCAGACATAAGGCCTCCAACCAGCAATGGCACGGACCTAGTTTCTTCTAAGTATTGCCTTTCCCTTGTTTTGATTATCCTTACACAATTGATCTTGATCTCCACTTTTGAATTTTCTTCAATGCTAAGATCTAAAAATTATTTAAATTAACATAAAAGACAAACTCCCTGGAGTCTTCCAGAGAAGAAACTATAACTTGCAAGCTAGTTCACAAAGGACAGAGGTATACCTATATGCTCCTTTGATTTGAGATAACAAACATTTTTGATTTACTTTACTCTGTATGCTGCACCTTACACTATAAAGGACCCAAATCCAATATGTAGACCATTAATAGATTATTTCCACACTAACAACAAAGGCTACAACAAGGGAGTTTCAGAAAGCCTACAAACCAAACAATCTGGCAAATTATAATCAGACCAAGTGACCAACTGATTTGCTGACTAGATCAACATTAACTAAAAGTTGGGAATATAATACAGTCCCTCATGCACGAGCAGAAGTCTCCAAGTAGATTTTAATGGAATGGGTATGCAACAACCACGTCAATATTACAAAGATTAGTATAAAAATTACATAGAATTTCATATACAACGGGCAAACAACGGAGGTGGCGTTGATCAAGCAACAAAAAAGGAATATAAACTACAAGCATGTGACCAACACTGACAATAATTACTCCTGTATTGCCTGTATTGTTATTAGGAGACACAATGAGGTTACTTCCAAAGCTTGACAAACTTATCGTGACTTGCCGAAGCAATCAAGCCATTTACAGTCGACACAGCCAAGGCCGCTATAAGCCCGTCATGGGCAGACATTGTCATTGTCTTGTTCTCAGTCATGTTCCAAAGCTCCAAAGACTGCAACATTAACCCAGAATTAAGAGGCCAAATTACATCCTCATTATGGATCAATTTTGCACCCCATGTATTGAGAATTTTGTACAGGCAAAGCAAAACCTCAAGGTTATAGCTCCACAGACAACATTACTGTATCAAATGCAAATATAGGAATAGACAGATAAAACTTACACGCTCTAGAAGCACCACCAGAATTTGTTCTCCAACCTTATTTTCTTCAAATTTACCCCACTGCCCATGACAAGTAGTCCAACAACTTGCATAAACAATAACTTTAGTTCTCCCAAAAGGATAGTGTATACGTGAGTTTAGCAACTTTTACGGCCTTTTGGGAAATGGGGAAAGGGGAAAGGAGCCAGAAATAAAGGGGAATTTTGAAAATTTAGAAAGCTTTCTTCCTCCTCTTTTCAACTTTTCCCACACAGATCTTTACAAGCAAATTGATTGTTTACTTTCTAATAAACGAATGATTTTAATGGTACATAAGCTCTAGCCACATGCAAATACAAAAGTTTTTAAGAGAGAGAAAAGTTAGAGAGAATGTAAGAGAATGTGCAGTGTTTGTACTGTTTTAATTTGTACGGATTTCAGTACCCCTAATAAACATTACTTATCAATAGCACAAGTTCTTTATGATATTGAGCAGGTGAGACGCCACTTGCCACAGGGACAGGTAAATAAAAAGCTCTTAAAGGGGTCCCCGTTCTCAAAAGCTCCACCTCCTATCTTATCAAGCTCAGGACCCACATTAAAATCGTCCTGCTACTGAAATAATCCTTTTGGGACCTCATAAGCCTACCTTATCCCTCCTTTCAGCTTCTTAGATGCTTAGGGGGAAAGAGAAAATATGATGAGGGCACTAACCAATCGAAAATAAACACAACCAAAAGCATATATACCAAGAAAGTAGAATGCTAAAATGAATTGAAATACTGGCAAAAGAATAGGAGAATTGACATAAACAAAGGAAGTCAGCTTGCCTGATAACAGCCAATGACCAGCAATGAAGAATATGTTGGGTGAAAAACACACGAGTGAAACTTAATGCCATTACAGCTCAGCTCATGGACACATTCCCCTTCACTCCCTGTTCCAAGAGTCCAAACCCTGACAGAGTCCTCACTAACAGAAGCCAGGAACTCTCCAGAAGGGTCCCAGCACACAGAATGTATTGGTTTTGTATGTCCCTACAATCAGTCCCACATTCCAAATTAAGTGAGCAATGGTCGTGGTAGCGTATGCCAAAGACAACAACTTAATTACTATATGGAGGAACATAGAAAAGAAATGTTGACAGCACCGATACAATAGTGTGACTGTGAGCACACTGCCGTAGAGACTAGAGACAAGTGATTCTCCAAGCAACTATGATGATTTTGTTCAAAAATATTTACACATGGAAAAGTATTGGCTTTGATAACATCAAGGCTGGCACCATATTGCTTTGGCTTACCCCACATTACCCCATATATCACTCAAAAAACAGCATCGCACTTAAGTTTCCCACTATTGATTTCCAAGCAGATATATATCAACTATATGTTCTATATAGGCAGAATCTTCTGACTTTTCTGATAACTATTTATAACTAACCATGCTGCTATATTTAATGTTGCTATATCTTTACGTTGCATCCAATCCATGATATATAAAACATTTTACATATGCAAATACAATGCCCTTCCCCCTCCCCTCCACTATCAACTAACAGAAAATTTCCATTAAAAAACCCGGCAGGATGAAAATTGTGTTAACTCTATCTGTGATAGAAAATCTCAAACAAGGTGGGCATCATTCTCATTGCTAAACCTGTTATGTCAAAATTTAATTTTAAAAATGAATTTGAGATAATGAGACAGGCTGACCTGTAATGAATACCGGCATGCTTGTGTCTCCACATCAAGTATAGAGACAACATTTTCTGCAGCTGCAGCAAGGTACCTCCCTAGACGAGGTTGGAATCTCATCTGGGCAGTGCCACCCTAACAAGAACAAGATTATCAGTGTAGTAGATCAAATCAAATGCCCCATCATTCAAATGCACACCTATACAAAACACTATGCTTATAAGTTAAGAAAATAACTAAGATTCCACCTTACAGACTCTAGCACAGCTCCCGTTGTTTATACTCCAATAACGTATCTCGCCATCACCATCACAAGAGCAGATAAGATCCTCTTTATTTGGGTGAAAATCAAGAGACATAACAGATGCAGAATGTCCTGTAAACGTGCGGAGCGAGTACCCAGGCTGCATAGGTAAAAAATATATATAATTATATACATATTTTTTCAGCTTATGCATAATACCAACTAAAAGGACACCTCCTGCAACATCCAGAAACAAAGCAAACTATGGCAGACAGACCTTGTAAATATATGAATAAACACAGGGAAAGCATTAATCCAATAATCTGAAAATTGTACTTAGATCACATAATTTTTAACATAAGTTAATCTATCTAATAACTAAGAGCTGAAATCAATTTATCATGGATAATCTGAAGTCAATCAATGATACATGTGGAGTGTAGAAGAATTAACCTTTCCGTTGCCATCTCCTCATGTCATTGTCGTAGAATGATAAAACTTCTATTGCAGGAAGCCAATAGTTCACTCTAGACAGAGTTATACAAGATATTTTGCTCCTCTTGATTCTTGCAGTAGTATTTAATTACAATAGAAAATGACATAAATGTTTCTTAATTATCTCACTATGTACAAATTTTAAGTGAAGGAGAGCCATCCAATCATCTTCATAACTTCCCAGTGAGCCACACTTCATACAGAGGGTAAATCTTACATTTGGATATACATCATCATATTACTTCAAAAATTGAGCGAGAAATGAAAGGAATCAACTAACATTTTCAACATCCCAAACCCTGACGGTTTTGTCAAAAGAAGATGTTGCAAGACGTGGCATGCTTGGACTGAAACGGACATCAGTAATTAAAGATGAGTGCTCTTCAAGAGTAGTTTTTGGCTTCAGAGAATCTGTGTACCATAATACAGCCTGCATTACAAACCATCAGGGGAAAAATGTCAGATATGCTGTGTAAACAGAATAAACAATACAGAAATTTCCAATTTTCCCTTGATTCTTCAAGGAATTCAATAGCACGAATTTGCTGCTAATGTCAGTCAGTAAATTTGGACACAAAAACAAATGTGCTGTTCTAGATGACAACATCAACGAACCTTTTTGTCATGGCCACCACTTGCAAGCAATTTCCCATCAGACGAAAAGTGGCAACAGACAACTTTACTAGTGCTTGCTTGTGCAGAATTTACTTCAGAAAACGAAAAACCTATAACCAAAGCAAATGTATGCCCTCACAGTAAATCATGATAGTATAGAAACAACAGGAAAATTAAGGTTATTCTTACAATAGATTTGACATTAGTGGAGAAATTCAAGAACAAGACAACAGTGCCACACAACGGATGATAGAGAAGCATACCCAATCTAAAACAAATTACTAACAATAATAGTAGCAAATGAAAAAAAAACACAAAACGTGTACATATACAGAATAGGTATTCATAACGGTATTTAAGGGCATTAGAAGAGTTTTGAAGGTAAAGCACATAAAGAGAATGTAAGTGCCATTTGATAGCAGTTTTAAGATTTGTAGTTCATTATAATTTACCATCAATAGATGAAATATCTGTATAGAGAAAAAAAAATGCAAACAATCCCATCATGGCCAGGGAAAAAACTGACATACACTTGAGATCTATTGCAAGGATGATGCCGCAAAAATATCTATAAAATTAATGATATTTACTGCACCTTTGCTTACATCCATACAACGACCAACAGTATCTCTAGGATCTGTATCATCATGTGATAAAAAAGACTCAACATTGTCATCAAGGGATCCATCCTCTACAAAACGATCCATATCAGCCTGCAATTCAAGACCTTTATCATCCCACTGCCAAAATGGAATGGCAATGAGTCTACATGCAAGGAATTTATCATTCCTTCCATCAATAGAACTTCAATGAAAAGCCACTTACCAACTGATTGGAAGGTGATGTAAGAGTTCCAGTGCCATCAGTGCCAAACATCATCAAAGGCTTTGAAGAACTACCACTACGAGGCAAAGCAGGCATTGATATCACATCTCCAGGCGTATGAGTTGAAGGAGTCGAGGGCGCTGAACTTGGAGATGGGCCTGCTGTATATGCTGTTCCTGAGCTATTGGCTGGACCTGAAGATGATACAGGCTGCTTTCTCTTTCTCCCAGTCTGGTTTTTGGAAACCTTAAAGTGCATTCAGAAAAACCATGTTAGGAACCTATTACAATTTGCAAGGTGCACAAACCAGGTGTCTGACAAATTTGGTGACAGGCATTTATAATTATGTTATTTGATAGAAACAAAAGATCCATGATTTTGGGACAAGACACAGGAATTTCTTTCATAGATGTATGACTGCAGGAAAGTGAAAAAACACTTTCGAGAAAACTAAAATGCATTTCCCACAATGTTGAAGGCATGAACAAATAAGCCCTTTTCATTGTTGCTTTTACAAATGAATCACCAAATTATTATGTTTAGAAGGTTTCAAAGAAAGAAGGAAGTTAAATTCCTTCTCAAATACTCAGTTTATGAAAACTTCAGGTTAAAGAAATTGTCTGTTGTGATACTTGAGCTCAACCAGCAATGAGCAAGCAAGAATATTCACAACTTTATCCTATAAAATTTAAATAATTCTAGATAAAAACAGTAACATTTATCAAAAGACCAGCCATGAAGGAAATGTAAGAGCACAGACAGACAAAAACAGATCCAAAGACTAAAAAGGAGGTAGAAAAACAGAAGAGACAGACATGATATGACTCCTAGGTATGAGCCCTATGTAGCAGTGACAAAGGCAAAAGAGAATTTCAATCATACAACTGGATATGAGAACAGTAAGATTTTTCAAGAAAAGGAATCACTATTTTAAAGTTTTAAAATAGAAAGTAGTAGTGTACATCAGAAAATTTGCCCACCACTATCTTCAGTTCATGAAATATAAGGAAACAAGAAATCAAGCATCACTCCAGTTAGAGGTAACCAATAAAGGACTGACCTGATCATTTCCTCTAAAGGAGTTTGACATGCTACCATCCACAGTGACACTTCCACCAGCAGTCCCGACTTTGTCCTGCTGATGCATGTTGTGAGTTGAAGTCTGAGATTGCTGATTTGAAAGAGCATGCCGGTGAAGTTGTGGCTGCTGTGGATTTGTGTTCTGCTGTTGCTGTAGGTGAGCCAATTTCAACTACAGAAATAAAATGTTCAGAAGATGAAAACAGTAAAACTTATGATAACTCAGAAGAAAAATAGAGCATATTACTTAACAACCATAAGAGGAAATGGAATGATGAATGAAAGATAACTAGCACCTTCATTATCATTTCTGGATCTCCACGAGGCAGAACAGGGCCACCACCTTGAAGAGGTGATCCAACATTCGATACCACATCACCAACTGGATTTGAAAGACCGTCCTTAGTTGGACCCATAGTCCTATTACTCAAAAGCATTCTGAGTCTTCTACTTTCATCACTGGCAGATGGTGATGCCAAATTTTGTTGTGCTTGTGCAAGCATAAGTTGTTGCTGATGCTGGGGTGTCAAGATTTGAAGTTGATGAAAGGGCTGAGGAGCCTGTATAAAAGGCTTTTGCTGCTGCAGAAGACCAGAGCGTAGTTGATCTAGGCCCTAATAAGAGAGAGAAAAGGATAAAATAGTGACACTCAATTGCTTAGCTTCAACAATGCATGATGTTAAGGCAGTTGCAAACTGAGTGAGTGCTTGCTAGAAACCTAAGAAAACAGGCCACATTTTCTAGCAGATGAGGGAAGTTTAACAGGGTTCACAGATTTGAGCAGAGGAAAGTTACTTCCAATCTCACTCATATGCCAAAGATGACTTCGTCAAACCACAGTTTAGAAGGATGCATATTTACATTTACAAGGGCTGATCAAATCAAGGACATGATATGTCCACCATTTATAAAGAAAAAATAAAAATAAAAATATAATTGATATGATTAGAAATGTGATAGAAAAACACTCACAGTGAGCGGCCACCCTTTCAGAGTCAAATTGCTGCTACCTTGATTCGATCCTGACTCAGAGAAACCTCCTATCATTAAGTGAATCCATATCCAAGGTTGGTGACAAAACATCGTCAAATTATAATTGTCAAATCTCATATTATCCTCAATTATGGTCGTTAACAATACATTGCATAAAATAAACTAGATAGAAAATCAAATCCAATCATATGCCTTTTGATAAAAAGATGAGAGAAGGATACCAGGAATTCCGATCAATGAACCTTCAGGACCCACAGCTCTTGGATTCAAAACAGGATTGATCTCACTCTTTATATCCTGATTCCAAGTGGAAAGTCAGGGCACAATAACCAATGAGATTGGGAAAAGCAATGAGATCAACCTAAGAACAACAACTAAAAGAGATAGGAAGAAGTAATGAGATCACTCTAACAACAATATCATACTGGAGTAGACCCTGGCAACTGCTGACTGCGAGCTTGAACTTGTGGAGACATCCCACCAGCAGCACCATGCAAGACTTGCCTGAAATCAAAAAATTGGGTGCTAACAATGTCAAAACCCATAAGTCTAATGAGTAGATGCCAAGATAATTAATTAAACAGCACACCACTGTTCATTTTTCAAGGCATGAAGAGACCAGACCCATCTTACAAGGACCTTTGTACCTCCACTTCCCCAAATCCACTCATGGAATCAAAGATGGAGGGGACTAAAACATTTACCACGCAAGATGTGTTTTCTGTTCTTAAGCTTCAATTTATGCTATATCAGATCAGACCTAAATTTGCATAACCCTTAGTCACAAAATAATCAAGCATATCTACCTTCTATTTTCATGGGTGTATATTGAGAATACAAATTAGAAGATTACAAACAATAAGCAGTGAAAGCTAAATTTTAGATAAAATCACCCTGAAGGCTGGCTAGAAACCGCAGCTGACTTCAATATTGAGGCATGATTTGGGTCACTAAATCTTTGCTGCATAAAATACCAAAGATAAGCATGAATCTACATAATTATAGCATCACTTTATCAGATTATTCAAAAACCAAAGAATCCCCCCACCTTCATTGCTGCCTCATCCAAAGAATCCCTCTGAAGAGGCAGTTTTAACCTTTCCTCATACATCTTCGTTGCTAGTGCATTTGCAGTGCCAGGGTTCTGCCTCATAAGTGGGTCATTAGTAACTAACCCATTTGCAGGGCCATTTAAGAGTTGAGCTCCATCCCTTCTCTGCTGTTGTTGCGGTGGTGGCTGCTGCTGCTGTTGTTGTTGCTGCTGCTGCTGTTGTTGCTGCTGCTGTTGTGCATGCCTCTGTAACAGGAGCTGTTGCATCTGTAAGTGCTGTTGCTGTTGCTGATGTTGTGACTGCTGAGGTTGTGGTGGCTGATGTTGCTGCTGCTGTTGCTGTTGCTGCTCCCTTGCCTTAATTAATTGTGTCTGCAACTGCAGTTTCCACATAGCATAAGCTTCAAGCAGTACCTCAGGTTTTTCTCATTTCTTTCATAAATACAGCTAAGACAACTCATTAGCTATCGATTATCTGACACTGGTCATCCAAATGGAAAAAATTGAGTCTTTTGTCTACTAATTTTCCAGTTTCACAAGAGAAGTAAAGCAGTCTAGTTTGGATCAATTTGCCTGTTTAGCACTACAGCTAAGACTGCAAGGGCCTCACTAAACAAAAAACAGATAAGCAGGCCATGGTACATTTACAGAAACAAAGCGCGAAAAAAAAAAAACAAAATGTCTGGGAATGTAAAGGAAAAGTAAGCCCTCCTCACAATTAAAGAAAATTATATAGAGCTAGGAAGCATGAGCAGTGACATGCAACACAACACGATATGGACACTGCAACATGGCAAAACTTAAATTGTCCATGTTCGTTTTGAAGTGTAGCATCATATCAAAAGCAAGTGTCCTGAAAGTATTTTAAAACGGAAAGAAAGCAAGCAAGGAAAGTGACTTGTGAAAGGATGAGACACCTCGTAAACATTGAGGCTCATTAAACACCTTACCAATGAACTTCTCATTTTTCCGAAACTAGTGCAACTAAGCATTTAAGGTTGTATTTTCACTGCTACTTAACAGGACAACATAACGACAGTTAGCTGTATGCAATTTGTGATATTCTCTAGGTAATCACCTAGTCAGCAACCAGGAACTGAAAATTATGTGTCTTTCAAAGGGTATTTGTTCTTTAGAGTTTACTCTAAGAAAGATTCTAAGTTTCCGAAATAACTAAACCATACACGGAAAGAAAGGAACAGCTATCCAAGTCAGCCAATAGTTGAGAGGCGTAATTAGGTAAACTAGGGAAACCCAAAAGGTTGTACCGTGCAACATAAACTTCCTCATGAACAAATATTAAAAGAGATCCAGAAAGTTTGAATTACCACATTCAACCCAAATGTGAAGCTGTCATTATGTCACTTTCTCTGTCAAAAATCCAGCATTGTCGTGATTTCTAATATGAAAAACAATAAAATCTTTTGAGACCAACCTCAATATAAGATGCTGCCACCTCCGAGTGCTTCTCATTGGTCCTGGCAATGAATATATCCCAGAAAACTGACCACCACTCGAACAGAAAGCCACCTGGGGCATCAATGGCTACAAGCCCATACGGCCACCACAAAAAAAATGAAATTAATAAAATGCACGGCATAAAAACTAGATAAAATAAAGAAAAGAAGATGCCACCGGTAAATCTGGCTTCCACTATTCTGCTAGAGTATTATTTCAAAGTAACTCACCGACAGGATCCGAGGATACTTTTCCTTCAGTTTGAAATGCCTGAGCCGAAGCCTTCAAATCTCTCTTTACTAGGTAATCATGGATGTAAACATCTAACCTAGTATTCAATAGGGTGAAAACAGGTTGTAACAGTCAAATAGATTGCAGAAGGGAAAGCTTCAACTTTTACATCGCGTAAAAAAGAACAGATGACAGGAGCTGTTCAACTACTATAGCATCGGTAATAGACGAGAACTAAAATGTCGGCGACCTAAATGCGGTACCGAAAGATAACAATTCCGTTGAATATAAACCCCTTAAACTTGCAGGGACTGTAAACCCTAAGATACCCAGAAGAATATGTTCAAACATTTTGAAGTAATGAATAAAAACATAACCGAAAGAAAACAACCAATCCCGAATCGAAAGACCAGAAAATCCAGACCCCAAATCGAGAAAATAAGAAAGGAAACTGATTGAAAGTGAACCAAACCCGGATTGCAAAGTGACGCAACATCAGAGAATAAATAAAACAATAAATAAAAACTTACATCTTATCAGCTTCCCAGTTAGTCTGAGACATGCTGTTGAAACCACAAGCTGACCCAGCAGAAGACAATACTAAGAGGTACTCGGAAATGACTTGACCTGCCCTCAACGTTATATCGAACCCAGTAGAGAAAAGCTTCAATCCTTCTTACCACAGCAGAGAGGAGCAAGCGACAAACCGAAGACACCGTGGATAGAGAGAGAAGACAGAGAAGGAGGGGAAAAGAAAATTCAACGGATGAACAGAAGCTACGCCTCAAGTTTTAGCATATGATTGAAAATGGCATTTCTGATTGCAACTATATCTTTATAAACCATTAATCATTATTAATTAATTAATTAATCATATTTAAAATAAGAAATTGACTGGAAAGATAGCTGCACATTCCTTTCAACCCAAAATTCAATTTTTTTGTTTGTGAGCTTATTTTGCGGTCTTTTTTCTTTTTCCTTATTTTTGTTTACTGTTTGCAAAGCGCAAGGCTGAAGCCTTTTCTGACAGCTCTCATGGATGGAATTGCTGTGCTGTAGCTGATTTGATAACGGCATTGTCGCAACTAAAGTTGGCGTAGATAATGTAAGTATTTTAAAATTATTTAATAATTATAAATTTAAAATTTAAAAAAATATTAGGAATAAAATATTTATATCATCATTTATTTTTAAAAAATTAAATTATTTAAATTAAGAGACTTAAAAAATTCATGTCTCAAATAAAAATATCTTATTTTTTAAAAAAATTAATGTCATTATTGCTCTGATTTATTATTTAGTCCCTTCAATCTTGTCCTATTTTCGACAAGAAAACTTGCCTAAATGACTAAACAAGCTATTGTTGTATTTTCTAGAGTCCCTTAAGCTTTTTGTTATTTTTAAATGAACCTTACAAATAGGTCTGTTTTATTCATATATTACCTGCCAAAATGTAAATTTACCTATTTCGCATAACTTATAAGTCAAAGTAGGTTCAAGGCAGGTATAACTCGCAAGCTTTGACCTACAATATTTAATCAAAACGATGTTGATTTGCTTCGGGTTTTAGTCTTTTTTTACGACTTTGCCTCACTCTCACTCAGTTCCACTTCTTCTCTCAATCTTGAATCTTATTCTCGAAGTTTCTTTGTTCTTGTCTTGTTCTCCCCACGAGTGACTCCCTCCCATCCTCTTCTTGATCTCCAATGCTCCACAAACCACTGTCCACTCCCTCTAGCACTACAAAAGCGATAACCCTAGCCACACAACCAGCCTTAGGTGACAACGTTTGCAAAGTTCTCTCCATTGCTCTCATTCTTTTATCTTCTTATGCATTTGTTTCAGAATCTAAGATATATTATCTGCTCTATAAGACTATGAATCTCTTGCTTCTCTTTCCTTATGTTGCTATGATTTCTTGATTACTCCTTTTGCTAGCTCTACTATGATTTCTCTGCTTGCTACTGTATATGAATAGTTGAACACCAAGTGAAAAATATGAAAAATTTAAATGATCGGAAATTAAAACAATTTACTAGTTTGAATAATATTTGTAGTAAATTTCACCAAGTATTTTTGGAGCATAAATTTGGTAGTAGTTGATGGTTACACTGAAGTAAATATTGAGTACTCCGACCTCTGTTTGTTGTTTTTGTCCAAAGTGCAGAGTGCAGAGCATATCCATAAGACAAATAATGATGATAAAAGTATTGCCATTATTTTGGGGGATGAATCTTACACACAAGGGTACAAAGTTTGATAAGAGTTATTGGCAGTAAGTTAGAATGGAGATTGGGCATTACAAAGATGTTTCTTTCATTCCATCATTACATCGTGATGTGATCACAATGAACTAGTATTTAGAGAATAGCTTCATTTATATAAGCTATAGTATTAGTAAGCCTCTTTCATATTTTAATACTACAAATATTAACCATCTTTCATCCTTCCTTCTGTAATTCAATGGAGCCACTAATAATATTGGTGGATACTGGGGGCCTTATGCAACATGGTTTCAAATTCAGTTCCTAATCTTTCAAATGATTTAAAACATTTTGGATTTATGTATTTTTTTTTATTTTTTATGACATTTTTCCTTTTTTTATTTTGTAATAGTACTAGCCAATGAATTGGGGACAAAATTGCAAAAATAGAATCACTTTAGGAATAAAATAAAAGGAAAATACTCAATGAAAGTTACTTTAATAATTGATACATGACAATTTCAGTGGCTAACTAATATGTTATATGCATTGATAAGATTGTAATTCTGTAATCCCATATATAATGATGTATGTGCATGAATATTACATACTTTTATGATCAAGATGGTTTCAAAGAAATATTACATAAAATTTCATATCCTAATTAATTGTAAATTCAAGCACATGAAATGGAGATTCCAACTTGGGAACCATAAGATGATTTGCTCTTACACAATTAAGAATTGCACTTGGAATAATAATAAGAAGAAGAATAAGAATGTCTAAAATTGATTTCTCCTCTTACTAGTAAATTTGTTATATTTGCAATAGTTGAAAATTAATTCCTAGAAAATGCATAATACTTCAAATATTTTTTCTTCAAATAAATATTGTAACAAATTCATTCAATTGGTAGAAACATAACCTCATGGCCTTACTTTTAATTATTTTTCTTATTTTTAAATTGATTGATTCTCCATATTCTAATTATTGACGCAAGGTTTTTTTTTTCTAAATTAGACTATTGAATTGATTGAATCATGGAATCTAATGATTCTATTGATTTAGATTATGTGACTTTGATTGAAGAATCCGTGTTAAACGAAAATCAAAATGAGACATCAAAGAAAAGGAATAGGCAACAAACTTTTGAAGTTTGAAATTACTTCATAAGTTTGGGGTATGGGGAAGATGGAATGAAAAGGACACAATGTAAGGCATGTAAAACTGAGTGTAAGTGTAGTGGTCATAAATATGGGACTTACTCCATGAAACGTCACATTCCAAAGTGTAAATTGACTAAGTTTTATGATGTAAGACAAATGATTGTAAATGGTGATAAGAAACTAAGGGCTAGAAAAATAGATCAAAGAATTTCACGTGAATCGTATGCTCTACCACTATTCAACATGATTTACTATTTTGTTTTGTTGAATATGCTGTGATCAGAAAATGGATGAAATACATAAGCCTAAATGTTGTAATGGTTTCTAGAAATACCATTTGTGCTGATATTAATGAAATTTATGTGAGGGAGAAATAGCAGCTAAAACAAGTTTTGCTCAAGAAGCTTCTTGGTAGAATTGGTTTAACTTCTAATGTATGGACTACTGGCACTATAAGGATTACATTTGCTTAATTGCTCATTTTGATGATGATAAATGGAAATTGAATAGTAAGATACTTAACTTTGCTTATATGGCTCCTCCACACACAGAGAAAGAATTGGCTGCAAAGATTTATGAATTTTTGAAAGAATGAGGAATTAAGAAAAAAAATTTTCTCTGACTTTGGATAATGATAGCAACAATAATAGCATGAAAGATATTCTTAAAGAACAATTGACTTTGCATGATAGCTTGTTATATGATGGTGAGTTCTTTCATGTCCATTGTTCTACTCGTATATTGAATCTTATTGTTCAAGATGGCTTGAAAGTTGTTAGTGCTACCTTGAACAAAATTAGAGAATATATCAAGTATGTAAAAGACTCAGAAAGTAGGATTTAAAGTTTAATAAAAGTATGCAACAAGTTGGTACTATTGACACTAATATTGGCTTGCATTTGGATTTGCCTACTCATTGGACTTCAACATATTTGATGCTAAATAGTGCAATTAAATATAAAAAAATATTTGTTTCTCTCAAAGTTATTGATAGGAATTATAAAGATTGTCTTTCATCTAAGGATGAAGAAGAGGAAAGAAAATATGTGAATTCTTAGAGCCATTCTTTAAGACTACTAACTTGATATCTAGTTCTCATTATCCTACTTCTAATTTATACTTTATGCAAATTTGGAAATTTGAGTGTTTGTTGATTGAAAACATGGACAATGAAGATGTGGTCATAAGTGAAATGTGTATAAAGATAAAACAAAAGTTTGGCAAGTATTGAAATGAATATAATGTTGTTCTTGCATTTAGGGCTGTTCTTGACCCACGCATCAAACTTGCTATGTTAGAGTATTTCTATTCAAAGATTAATGCCTTTAATTGTTAGGAAAAGGTCAACAATGTAAAGACATGGTTATATAAGCTTTTTAAGCAATATACCAAATCCATTAAAGTCCCAAGTTCTTTCCAATCTCAATCTTTCTTCTCACTTCGACCTAGGCAAAGTGATGCAAAAACTCATAGGCAAAAAAAAAGGCAAAAGAATTCTTGATGTAAGTTACTAGATTTATTATTAGTTATTTATGTATCTATTTTTTTATCATCAACCTATTTATCTAATTTTTTCTTATCTTGTAGGGCTTGAATTTGTTAGGAAATTAAAATGTTTGAGAGCCAAAAAATTACAAATGTTGAAAAATCTCAATTGGATATTTATTTGGAGGAGCCAAAGTTTGAGTTTAATTATTATGAAGATTTAGATGTGCTACAATATTGAAAAGCTCACATGCATCGTTTTTCAATCTTATTAGTTATAGCATGTGATGTTTTAACTATTCTTATTACTACAGTTCCATCTAAATCGACTTTTTTCATTTATGCTCATGTGCTTAACAAATATAGAAGTTGTATCCTTCTTGAAAAAATTGAAGCTCTTATTTGTACAAGCAGTTGGTTGCATAGTTTTCAACTCAATGGAAATATCATTTATAAATTATTTAGTTTTAATACTTATATTCATATATTCATTATAAATTTCTTATTATTATAACTAATTTCATTATTTGAGTTGCAGATGATTTTGAAAATGTAATAATTAAAATAACATTGTCAAAGAAAGGTTCTAATGTAGTTCTTGAGATACTTGAAAATGACAATGAAAATGAAGATGAAAAGGATGTAAGTTATTATATTTATGTTAATTATTATCTTATTACTACATATTAGTTACTAACTTACTATATTAACGTGTTTATAAATGGTGCAGGTGATTCTTCTAGGAGACTTAGAAGCTAGCTCATGATTTAAATTGCTTGTATTAGGCTATTGTTGATTATTTCATACCTTCAAAAATTCCTTTTCAATACATCTTGATGCTGTAGAGACTTTCTTTCACAACATATATAAGCTAGAAGTTTTCGTAGTGTTTGTGCTGTTATGCACTATTGGTTTTCTTATTAACTACTATTGATCCAAAATTGCTTTATTTAAGAAAACTTTGTTTTATTTGATGTAGATTTTAGAGAATGCTTAGTTCAGTGCAGTTAAGATATTTTAGTAAACATTTTGGCATCTTGATAATTATGCAGCTTTTACCTGTATGTTGGGGAGGGGTTAGGTATTTGGGAAAAAACAGAGGATAAAGAATAGCAGAAGTATTTCTTAAATCTTCTTACATCCTATCTAAGCTTTTGCTACTACTAAGCCCACAAAGAGATCTAATTTTTAAGAAGAAATGCCTTTCTCTAGATGGTTAATTGACATCTATCTTATGTATTTGATATGAGGAGACTTTGCTCTCTACATATTAACTTGGGGAGGCTTTGGATTGTTAATTAGCATTTATTTTATATTTTATTTGATTATATTATTTTGTTAATGATTATTGCAATGTTTTTGCTTGTGAGTTGGAGTATAAAATATTTGAAACTTATATTTATGATTGTTATATGCAATTTGATGATCTTATTATTTTAAAATTTAAATCTTTAAATAATTTTTTTAGTTAGGCAAATTTGGCAAGTCACCACAAGGCATGGTGGGTTGGAAATCTTATAACCTGCATAAATTTTGATCCACCCTAATTAATTACGGGTTAACGTGTAACTCCTTGCTTTGACAAGCGTATTTGCAGATAGGATTTATATCTCTTAATTTTTTTTGAATTACCTTTTATATAATTTTAATAATATTTTTTTATTTTTTATAATTAAAATTAATTGTTGAGTTCTTTTTTATTGATTTTTTTATTATTAATTTCATATCTATCTCACTCTTATTACATTATTTATTTTAGAATTTAAAATGAGAAAATACAAATTTGCGCATGCATGTATGATCTACTATATAGCCTCACTATTTCATATAAATCATATCATCATATTTTATAAAATATAAATTATTAAATTTATTTAGGTCAACTTATCTATAGCTGTGAAAATAAGAGTGTGAGTTTAGATTTTAATCCCTTTATTTATACATATTTATTTTTATTTAAATTTTATTTAATAAAATTTATATTATTAAATTATTAAATTTTGCATACTAAATTATAGAGCTTAATTAATTTAATAATTCACATCAAATATGTAAAAAAGATTAATACAGGAACATTTTTTACATAAATTTTCCGTATATCATATATAAGCAGGCTCCCCGACATTCTCCAGAAGTAGTAAAAAATATGTTCAATCCCATCTTCGTCTAATGCTAATAATGTTATTTTAGATGGTCAATCTCTACGAGTACTAATTTTTGCACAATCACAATATAATATTTCACATTTAAATGGTAAGCGTTAAGGTAGAACTATCATTATTTATTTCTAATTAGATTCTCAACACTAATCATTCCTGAACAAATACAAAACATTCATATAATTATAATATCTATAATTAAAATACTAATATCTTAATTAATTATAAAAAACTTATCATATATCTAAATATTTTTAAAATACCTTTAAAATACCATTTTAATTATTTCTTAAAATATTAATATCTTAATTATTAAGATGCTATAATACAATCTCATAATACATTAATATAGAGGTATAAAGAAAATAAATGTTAATTGTATGGAGAATATGATTTTTTTTTCAAATATGAAATGATCATTTCAACCAATAAGTCCATTGATATGAAATTTTTGTTATTTTCGTACAACCCTTTCCATGTGAGAGTGGCTTATTCATTCCGCAATAATTTATTTAAAATTGATGCCCAGGGATTTGGTAGTTGTTGCAGGTTGATGATTTGAAAGCCAAAACGAAATCAGCATTCAAAAATAAAACTAAACTATTTATTTACAGTTTAATTTTCTAAATTGTGACATTTTATTATCATTTTAATGAAACAATTAAAATAGTTTGAGTTTTGTGAGAAAAATATTTAAAAATATGCAACATCATATATATATATATATATATATATATATAGAAAGAGTAACAAGTATTCAAAGTTCTAAAATTAAAAAAAATTAAAATAATAATAGATATCATTGTATTATTATAAATATCTGGGATACAAAATTATGTTTCATCCATATTAATATGCTTAAAACATGTTCTTAATGTCTTAAACATATAAAAACATTACATATTTAATATATTGGCCACTCACTTTTGCAGCCATTGCATTATTAAGTTACAAAATTATCAAAAAATAAATTAAAAATGTGGATAGTATATAATTTTAATGCATATATGATACAAGTATATATTACTTAAGATTGTAGTAAATAAAGATAAAGATAGAATTAAGATAAAAAATTAATAAAAAATATGAAATTCATAAAATAAAGATAATTATAAAATGAAAAAAGATAAAACAGTTGTTAAAGTAAACAAAAATTCAAGAAATTCAAAATCAATTTGATATGAAGTTGTAAAAAAAAAAAAAATTACGAAGTGGTGCAATAATAACGAGAATGCCATTGACCAGTGAGAGTGGCCTAAGGTGACACATATTTGAATGCAAGGATTGAGATCTTCTTATTTTAATTTTTTTAGGGATTTTTTTTTTCGTTATTTTATAATTGATTTTACACTATAAATAAAAAATTATAAAATATTTAAAATAAGAAGAAAACTATCAAAACAAAAGTTAAAGCAAAATAAAATTTAAAAAAAAAAGAAAAAAAAATCCTTCGATGCACGCTTCTAACGTGCCTGTTTGGCGTATAACCCACTACGCGCCTCTTTTGGGAAAAGTAACGAAGTACAAACCACAAGCAGTGAACGTTACTCGGCGAAGACAGTGGATGCTGGCTACACCCAGTCACGCCCATTCCAGTTAACGATATTTCAAGTCAAAGTTAGAAAATAATAGACTAGCTCAGGTGGTATTTGGATTGTCTTCTATTTATGTTTCTTTCAGTTTGAATTTTCTCTTTTTTCATTAGTGTAGAAAAGATTTTAAGTTCTCATTATATTTATTTAAAAAATAGAAAATAATAAATAAAAAATAGATATAAAATTAGAAATAATAATAATAATTTAAAATTTATTTATTATATTATAAAAAAATATTAAAATTAAAAAAATTCAAATCCTGCCCATTCCAGACACTTATTCCTTCTCTCTTACCTGTGCGTTTTAGTCTCAGTGAGCAATAAGCGGTTGACACCTAAACGCTCGAGCAACAAACATGGAGTTTCCGAGATTCGTGTTGTCGGCGGTCCGTGAAATTGGAGAAGCTCAGGGCTTTGTGGCCTACGATGAAATACATTGGAAAATGTTTGGGCCGGTCATTAATTAATTGGACTTTCGGCCTAATCATCAATGGCCCTTAAGGCCCATAGCTGCTGAAGCCCAAGCAACAAGATTAAAAATGTACAAAACTTGCTCCCCTTCCCCACACCTTCTAATTGAACTTTGCGTTCGGACTCTGGATTCTTCTTTCTGCTGTGGTCACTTTTTTCTTTATCACGTGAAAAATAAGTACATGTTGCTTACGACAAAGAAAGAAATAATATTCAGTTTTGCTATTTAAAAAATTAGTTACCCAAAAGAATAAATGATTATAATCAAATTCTTATCACTTAGTCATAACAATTTTAATATTATATTAAAAAATTATTCATCTAAAAATTTAATATATCAAACAATGGTTCAAGAATAATTTTTAATTAATATTTTTTAAATTTGATATTTAATATATAGTTCACAATTATATTTCACAAATAAAAATGACAATTTTTTTAAGTGTATAAAAATATAAGATTTTATCGCTATAAAAATATCAACTGACTTAATTAACTATTTAAAACAACTCATTAATTATCAACTGACTTAATTAACTATTTTAAACAACTCATTAATTTTTTAAAAAATTAAGACAAAAAATTTTGAAACTAAGTGCTACTAAAAAATAGAATAAATTTCATATTAAAATAAAGTTTTACAAATTAAAATAGTGAAATTTTTATGGACAAAAAGTTGGTTAGGCATTTGGATTTTTTATATTTTTATTTTCTAACTTTACTAATTTTTTTTCTATATCTCTCTATTTAATATTTAAATTTAATTTATAAATCTTATTTTTTTCTCTTACTAATTTTATAATTTTTTAAAAATATACTCTTATCTCATATTAATTTTACCTTATAGTTAATGACCAAACTACAGGCAATATCTTAATTTGTGAGTAGGAAGGGAGTACTCATATTTGTATATAAATATTACATAATTTTTTCCATTTTTTCTCAACTTTTTTTTGCCAATATTTTCTTTTGTTTCAGCATGTACGTACTGGTATCATTATTCGTGGGGAGGTTTGAAGTTAGAGGTACAGACGAAGGGGCTACAGAAGGGAGGTCACGAAATTTGGGCATTGAGAGGTCTCTCTAAGGTGGTAACGTATCTGTTGTTCTGTCAGCTTAAGCACAGCTGCTGCAAAAGCTACGTAACCACAGACATCAAGAGGAGGCCGAGCATCTAGCTGACCCACGGAATTGAGAATTCTCTTCGTGGAGCAACGGACACCCTTCTTTTCTCACTTATATATTCCTGCTTCTTATTATCGTCATCATCACCTCATCACTGCCCAGAGAATGTACAAACGACAACAATAAAATCAAGAAATGTAGTAGCAACTGACGGAACATTGAACGCATTGTCGTACGTGGCATATGCACATGCTTATGTATGTATGTACAAGAACACATTTTTCCTCTCCTGCCTGGGGACGGACAGAGCCAATATCGATTGGCATGCCTTCGGCTCAGCACCTTCCCCAGTCTTCCATCTGATCGTCATCAGTAACTATGCATGCCATGTCATGCCAATCTATACTATGCAGATACGCCCCCTGCATGCATGCGTTGGACTCTGCAAACGTCAGCACACGCCCCAAGAAGCGCGTGGAGTTGCAACTCTGTCGTTTGGGACGAAGGAAATGGTGGGCGTGGGTTGAAAAGGAGAGTGGGAGAGTCTAATGAAGAGAGTGACATCAGGGGAAGCATGCAGGGAGTTATGAAACGAATCTTTCAAGGAAATAGAATGAGCTGCAGGGAGAGAGGGATTGGTTTGAACTTTGAACAGAGAACCTCCATGCAAATGCAAATTGCAATCTGCCTCTAAAATGCTTTCTCTCTCTTTCTTCTATCTAATCTATCTCTGTCTGCAAGAATGGGTCGGTCAGTCGTACGAAAGAGGAGAGAGAGAGAGGGTGGATGTGTCTGTGTGACGTAAGTAACACTGGAAGGCGTGCACTGGAAGGGTGTGATACAGCGGTTTTCGAAATTGAATGCGCTCATTCAAGCGGGCTAGGGCTAGCTAGCTCATACTAACGTAGCCGTTGGACTTTTCTGGAATTGTCATCTATCTACCATGCATCTACGAAATGAACTTGACACAGTGGAGGTCACAGCCTCCTTGTTGTCTTATATATGGCGGCAGAGTGGGACGCAGAGAGATGGAGGAGCTAGCGTCAATCGATGGTGATGGTGGTGCATGTTATTGGATCAGTGGCTGGCAGGGAAGGGAGGGGGAGGCCTAAGCTTGCTGCATCAATGTATTAATGATCAGAATGAATTCAGAAGATAGATGGATAGGTAACTGATGATGAGACGCAGAGAGAGAGAGAGAGAGACGATAGTATCAGAGAGAAGGCAGAGCTGTCAATCCGGGCCTCTGAGAGAGAGAGAGAGAGAGAACGTACTGTGAGAGCTTAGTACAAACGTCCCCATGGAAAATTGGAAGAGAGGGGTCAGAGCCCCATCATTGTCTCAATTATCAGCGTGAGTGAGAGAGATAGGGACATCAGAAAGATGAAAGGAAAAGAATACCTCTCATGATTTAATGCACATTTTCTATATATATATATATGTGATATGCAAAGGAATCCAATTGTTGTCGCAGTGCAGGCGTCATATGCAAAGGAATCCAATCCCTAGTTAAGCCGTGTGTTGGATGAAATGAAACATTGAAATAAACCCATATTCAACTTAAAAAAATATGCGTATGCATAATTTTATATATTATATATAAATAAATTAAAAAGTTAAAATATATAAAATATAAATTTTAATAATATATGCATAACAGAACTTTTCAAGTAAAAAAAATCTCATAATTATTGTTACACTACAGAACACTATTTGCTATTACACAAGTTACATTAAAGTTATAAACGATCTCAACCAAGAAAAAGAAAAAAAGGTTACAAACGATGCTTCAACGAAATGAAATCACCCCCAAATTAATTCTGATGTTTTTATTGTCGTTTATTTTCATAATTTTATTTTTATTATATAAAATTTAAATTATTAAATTTTATAAATTAAATTATAAGATTAATAAAATTTAAATATTTTAATAATTAATAATAAGATTTATGTAACAAAATTATAAATAAAATAAAGCGTTTCACTTGAGAAAATTTTCTCCCTTGACTTGATATTTGCAACGTAATCTGCAGATACATAGCTTTAACATTTTCGTTTATTTTTACCTTGTACACACAACAATTTCCTTTTGCTCTGCTTTGATGGAAAGCTGCAAGAGCAGTGACCAGGGAAATGGCTGCATGCAGAAGCTGCTGTGATATTTCTTCAAGAATCAAGTGGGAACACACGTGGAATCCTAATCCCAAAAGCAAGTTACGAGGGAAAATATTTAAAGAAAAGGAAAAATCTGTCCTCGCATCATTTTTTCAGAAAATTTTTCATTAAATTATTTAAATTTTATAATTTATTATAAAATATTATAATCAATTAATAATTTAAATTCTATTAAACAAAAATTATTTAAAAGTATAATGAAAAACATAACAGTTTCAGTCAAGCATCACATAGTTTACCAGGCTAACTTATGGGACAATGATAAAAGAATCTATTAAGTCTATTCTATTCATTAGATCACTTTACATATTTTCAATCAAATTACAAATTTTCCATAATTACTTATATATATATATATATATATATATATTACAAAGTTTGATAAAAAAAATTGAAGTAAAGAGTGAAATTTATATATAATTTTTATTAATTTAAAAAATATATAATAAAATATAAAAAAAATTATAAAAGATATTAAAAATAGATATTCATATTATTTATATTTAAATTATAAAGAATATATGTTAAGGCAATGATAAGTAAGAAGACTCCATAAATGTATGACAAGACTTTTTCATATAAATTGGTATTTATGAAGATTATTTTTAAGTTTATATTTTTTTATTTTAATTTTAAATATATTTATTATATACATATCAAATGTGATTATAAAATATATAATTTTTATAAATGATATAATTTTAGTAAAAAATTAATAAAAAATGTTAATTCTAAATTAAAAATATAAAGAGAAGTTTTCAAATTAAAAGATTTGTGTTTAAGAAGGAGTAAGATAGAATGTATAAAACATAAATTATACAAAAGTTAAGTAAAAATTTGAAGATAAAAATTAAAAAATATATTATATAATAAGTGTTAAAAGTTTTAATATTTTAAATTAATTTTATAAAATAATAAAAAATTAATGATGATATCATACACAAAATTTAATCTTAGGTAGTTCAAATGAATAAACGTTTTGAAAATCTGATTATAAAATATAAAAATATATGATTAGCTATGTTATATAATAATGAGTATTAAATTTTAAAAAACTAATAAGAACAATATTTAAATGTGACAAATATGACAAAATAGATAAGTAAACGTAATAAAGCCGTTAGAAATGATAATAGAAAATAATAAAAATTTTATTAGGATAGTTTAAGTATATAATCAAAAAATAACTAAAAATTCTAATGAAAAGTAATAATTAAATAATTTTTAATTTACTCAAAAGGTTAAAAAAATTAAAAATAACACTAAGTTAAAAAAATTTTGAATAAATAATATTTTAAACATGTTTCAATTGAATTTAATATTATTATTTTATTTTATTTAATAAAATAAAATTTTATTTATTATTATAGTTTAATATTCTACTATAATTTTATAAAAATCAAAATCAAATATAAAAATAATTTAATTAATTCTCACATAAATTCAACATATTATAACATTATTATTAAAAAATAGAACAAAGATCACAAATTGTTGCATGTGATTGAACTAAGAAAACATTCCATTTACGAAATTTATACAAAGGTCCGACTCCTAGGGAAATTAACAGGGGGCAAAATTGTACATACATGGGAGTGAAAAGGAAAGGGAGAGAAAAAAAAAATTACAAGTAGCCAACTGGTCCTAACTCCATATCCATCTCTCATTTTTTTTCTTTCTTTACAAAAGTGCCCACAGTTTTATTCCGTTTATGAACTCTTGAGAAGGATGATATGGGAATCACAGTATTTCTTGTTGTCCTTGACAGCCCTCCGCTGATCAGCGATGTCCCTGGCGATCTTTGTGGCATCAGATGCTGTTCCGAGGAGACCTCTTCTTGTGAAGCCCACCGCGTACAATCCGTTCTCCCCCTTCCAACCATTTGGAAAGGGCGTTTTGGGCATTCCATCTTTGGTGAAAAAGTCACAGCTCTGCGTTTCCATACGTGAAAAAATAATTACAAAAATAATCATTTAATAACTTAAAAATAAAACTGGATAAAAAAAACTATAAATAGCTTACAGGATTGGAATTGGATTTATGATTGTTGTGATTATATCAAAAATCAAAAAGTTGATGCCTACGTTTGCAATTTGGATTATGATGACAGCAATCAGACAAGATTTTTAATAGGACAATATCGTAAATATAAAATATGGAAGTTCAGCAAAACAGAGAACACAACATAAGAAATAAAATCTTTTGAAAAATGTATTAAAATAATCCGAAGCGATTGACCAAAAAGAGCGTTTACAAATCCAAAACAGACCCTAAACTCATTTTATGCTTTTTTGCATGTGGAAAAGAAGACATTTGTAGGCTTCTGCTGCCCTGCTTAAGCGCCAACTCTAGAAAGGGATGGCACAAAAGGATTTCATAATAAGATAGAACTAAAAACGCAACAGATGAGGTTGATTCACCTTGAGCCAACTGGGTACGTTGCTTCTGTATCCTGTTGCCAAGATTATAGCATCAAACTCCTTTTCTTGGCCATCCATAAACTTGGCACCATTTCTTGTTATCTCCTTCACACCTTCCATCACCTGAAACCCCAATACTTTCAGCCAAACCCGCAAAGATATTGCATCAATGCTATTCTAGAAGAGGAACCAGCAAATGGGGTATCTTTTATTTCAACTACTTTTACCTTTATTTTCCCGGATTTGATATGTGCTAGTGCTCCAACGTCAAGGACGGGGGTTTTCCCGGTGGCGTTTTTGAGCTCAAGTGGGCCGGTTTTCGGCCGCCGGAGGCCGTATTGAGCGGTGTTGCCGAAGATGAAGCTGGCCACCAGTAAGAGGAACTTGTCTACTAATTTTAAAGGGAGCCATTTCAGGAGAATCATAGCTATTCCAAAGGTTGAGTAGCCAAACATCTCTCTAGGCAGAACATGCACCTGAATCAATAGAATTATGCAAAAAGTGAGCAGAAAGTACATACTTCCAAATTTGACGATTAATTACCCAAATGGGAAAAAGATGGCATCAATTCCAATACGGAATATAGGAGATATCATATATTATGAATATATTTGAGGACTGAATAAAATGAAAATAAAGTTCAGAATAAAGACAGAGGACAACAGATGACTTACAGTATTTCTTGCAACCATATAAGGGATTGCATTGTATCTGCAAAGATCCAAGCTAACTTCCATGCCTGAATTGCCACAACCAATAACCAAAACCTTCTGGTTTTTGTAATCAGAACCAGACTTGTAGACGCTAGTATGAGCAATGGGTCCTCGAAACACTTCCATGCCAGCGATTTTGGGAAGGACAGGGTCGGCATTTTCGCCGGTGGCCACGATGAGCCAGTGGGAAATGTAGACTAAATCCTGGGTCCGAACCGTCCAATAACCATAAATTGGGTCAAACTCAGCACTCTGAACGGATTGATTGAACCTTGGCTGAATTGAGAAGTGTGAAGCGTAGGACTCCATGTAGGAGATGAACTGGTACTTCGTGGGGTACTTAGGGAAATTGTCAGGGAAAGGCATGAATGGGAGCTCACAGAACTGTTTGGGAAGGTGGAGTTTGAGACGGTCATAGGTCCTGTGTTTCCAAAGCGAAGCTAGGCAGTCACACCTCTCAAGAATCACAGAACGAACTCCATGTTCAGAGAGGCAAGCTGCCACTGCTAAACCAGAGGGCCCAGCACCTACAATGATAGGCCCCTGAACCCGCACGCATTTTGCTTGCTCTTGTTCTTTGCAAGAACCCATGTGAGAAAATCCCAAGAAAGTGAAGAAGGAGTGAAAGACTTCAAGAAAGAAGTATCAGTAAGGAAATAGAAAGAGAAAGCTCTGTCTTTTTGCTTTCACTTCCCCTGCTTCTTGACTCTATGTACCCCTGTTTCTTTTGCCCTCAGTCTCTTACGAATATATAGGAAGTCGATGATGATATTATGGGAAGTTAAAGCAAGGACAGAGAAAGAGAGTGTGTGAGTCAAGCGATGGGAACGGTCAATCGGGGGGGTTCCATGGGTGGGCTTTTAAATGCACAGGAAGCAGGGGAGAGAGGGACGCAGTGTATGAGAAGTGCGAGGTGGAGAAAGAACCATAAATATAAAATTTACCTCGAACGTCCGGAGGCTTTCAGAGAGAGAGAAGGAGAGAGTACAGTGCTTGAATGAGAGAGAGGGGGTGCTTTAATTGAGTCGTGAGGGCTAAGAAAAAGGATTTGGTTCTGTTTCTCAAGGCTTTCTTCTCAGCCGCTCTGCAGAGTTATATGGCGCTGAGTTGAAGTAGCGAAAATGGGTGATATAAATACATGTACGCGGCAAAAGGGTCGGTTCAGTGGATAATATTGAAGAGAAATTATAGAGTTACATTCTTGTAATTGTAAGTTAGTTTTGTTAATTGATTTATTTTTTTTAAATAAAATTTTGAATGATGTTAAGTTTGGCCACGTCTCACGCCATTAGACGTGGCCAAACATAACTACATTCTATGTAGTCAAGTTATAACACGACGTAATATTGAAAGTATTTTATTTTAAAGATTTATTTTTAAATGTTTTATCAATTATTTATTTTATTATTTTAATATATTTTCAGTTAATAATTAAAAAATTATTTAAAATAAATAATTATTAAAATAAATAATTTTTAAAAAATAAATTATATATATAATATAAATTAAATTCAAAATAATATATTTAAAAAATCTAAATATTTATTACTTGTATCAAAACGTCAATTATCTCTTTCGATGACTCATTTATAACTATCACCTGAATACATTATATTTAAGTCTCACTGTAAGCCTTGGTACAAGCATGCCTTTACTTTGAGTTGATTTTATCGGAATGACTCATGTCCTCTCACACAGCATGCATCGTTGTAACACGCATGGTCAGAAATTTCTGTGCCGTTTTTTACAATTCGTGTGATTGTATCAACCCAACGTTCTCCACTTATGTAATTTTTTCTTTGAAAAAATACTAAGATATGTGATTTGTGAAATTCATTTTTAATGTGCGAAAAGGCATATACATTTTCCCTTATTTTGCAAAATTAGTTTAAAAAAAACTTATTTTATGGTGTTTGATTTAGGAAATTCCCCGTATGATCTGGTCCCGGCTTCAAATCTTGTTAAATTATTTTATCCTCCCATTGTTTAGAAGCTTGAGTAATGTAAATGTCTCTATTACTAGACCAAGTGCTTGATGGTAATATGCTCATTCTGCAAACTGTCACTCCGAATTACGTATTTAAGTGATGAACTTGAGTGGAGGAGAAGAATCCGTTTACAGAAGTTGGGGAGCGCATGAACGATAATTTTGGAAGGTTCGGAGGTTCCAAAGTAGCACTGTGCGGCAGTGTCAGGAGGCGGCGCGTGGGGACGAAGACGTAGGCCTAGAAAATGGAGGGCGCAGAAGCAGAAAGCGGCGCTGTTTCTGTAGAGCAGAGATGCATTACACGGCCGCGTCGAATCGACGCCGAGAATGCCAAGCAAAGACGGAGTTTGCGTGATGAGAAACAGCGGGGAGAGCTTCTTCGCTCGACAGCCGTCCGACAATGGATGGCACTAAATGCTACTGACACGTGGCTTAATGCGTTGTGACTATAAGCAACTACCACATGGCATGTTCATGCCATGTGTGCAGTGGGGAAAGGGTTTTCTGCTTCTACCGCTGCAAACATGAAACGGTTCGTTGCAACGCAGAATTGAATCTCTCACATTTTTTATTTTATATTTAATTATAATTTGTGAATTTATTCTTATTAATTTTTTTAATGTTTTACTGTACATCTTAAATTTGAAACTTTTAACTACAGACTATTCAAATCCGATGCAACACTACTATGATATCTTAAATCATGGTAGATAAGTTTACCTAAAGAACTCATGGCAGATAAATAATTGATCAAGCTCTAGCTGTAGTCATCTAAAAGTGATTTTTTTTTCCCTTCCTCTCGAGCCCAGTGGCAGATAAATAGTATATTATCAGACCATTTTAAAATTAACTGACCATTTCTTCCAAAACACATATTAAAAAATGTGATATCCATTTTGGAGGAAATATATTGCATATTTACTAAAGATATAGTTTTTTATAAGAAAAATAATAAATTATTTAATCTATTCGTGCAAAGTTTTAAATTCAAACTCAAAAATTTTAAAATAAAAAGTTTCAAAATAACAAAAAATACTATTACATCATTAAAAATATCAGGATATATATATATATATATATATATATTAATTTTTACACTTTATTTTGTTACTTGATGTTTAAATGCAAGCCTCTGAATTGTCTTTACCAAAATATTGTTTTGGATATCAATAGGAGAAAATGGTATACTGAAAATTTCTTATAGATAACATATATATATATAGACATTAAAAAAATGCATAGAATATATTTAAGTAAGGTTATTTCACTAAATAAATTTTATTCACTATGGTCAATTATTATTGTTCTCTTTTATTGATATAAAATTGTGTATCAACTATGAATGAATTCTAGTGTTAATTCTAGTGTGTGTGTGTGTGTATACATATATATATATATAGAAGAAACAATGCCTCAATGAAACAACTTTAATAATTAATATAGAACTATATATATAAGCGAGGAAGATGTTTCTCTAAATTATCCCGAAACCCCTTTCTGGACTTGCAGTTGTCATCTTGTGTGTCCATTTTGCTGGCTGTTACTATATAACAGGAAGCTAATATCCCTCCATTGCACCTAACGGAGGATTCCCTGCATTATATTTAAATTTTCCGAAATAATTAATGTTTCTGTCCCAGGTAATCGTGAACACGGGCATCATTTTGATGAAGGCGAAGAGGGTCGAGGTCGACTTCTAGTATTGTGTGGCATCACCAATAAAGATGTGCAATGTCTTGTCTAGAAAGAATGGTTTTTTTTAGTAAAGGAATGGTTTTAAACCTAGATACTTTACTATATTTTATTTTCACTTTTCAATACGATAAGAGCAAAGCGCTTGAAGTGTAGATTTGGTCAATACAATCTCTAATAAAAAGTGAACGCACATGGTGCATTGCAGTCAGCTAGCAGGGCCAGATAACTACGGAGAAAAGCTAGGCTCATGTTGTTGGAACGCCATTTTTGCAGACGTGTAGAGAGAGACAGAGAGAGAGAGAATCATCATGCTGTATTTCATTTTCGTTTTCATTATGCATATGATCAGTGTACTTAAAATCCCATAAAAATAATAAGGTTCAAAAGTTAATATATTCATACTTGTTATGGTAATTATTGCGGAGTGGTTAAAAAATTATTTTGGATATTCTTTTAATTTAATAATTTAAAATTTTAAAATAATTTATTATTTAATATTATATCAAAATATTTATAATTAAGTAATTATAAATTTAATTTTAAAATTATAAAAAAATACATTAAAATTATAAAATTATTCATTAACTTTTACTTATTTATCTAAATTTATAAAATATATATTATTCAATTTTTACAATCACTAGTTGCTTCACACATTGCAACATAATTTTGTCTCATAAAAGCACGAAACCAGCAACATATGGGTGCGAGTTAGTTAGTGAAGGAGGTCACACATAAGTGTTAGTGAGTCTATCTATAAAAATGATATATTTATTTCTTTATTTCTATATTTAAATTAAATTTATTATATAATTTTAATTTTTAAATAAAAAATTATTAATTTATATTTATAAATATAACACCACTCATCTATATATATATATATATATATATGTATAAATGACAGACCTACCTACCTAGCTAGGTGAGTGATGGCTATTCACCTAAACATGTGGATGGGATGCACGTCTGTTGAGGAAGAGACGCGACAACAAAGGGCTAAGGAACATGCATAACAAAACTAGAATCAATGACGAAATGGAATCCGACATATGACTTTCAACGAGAATATGATAGTGCCTGGATACGGGGATCTAAAAGAAACAGGGCTTTGGATTCATTCTGGGTGGAAAAAATCTAGCATACACAGCAAGGGATATCTGGGGTAATAAGGATCTTGAATCGGAATATATCCTTAGCTGGAGCCCATAAGGTTACCAATCAATATTATAGTGATTGCCCTTTTTGTTCAGGTCACATGTACCAATGAATTGATTTGTATTTCCTTTTATCGCCCGTTTGCTTGGATGTCTGTCTCCTCTTCTGTTAACATAACGAGTCTCACTCTTAGGCATAAACCAGCTGGGTGAGTGGGCAAGTTGAAGTTATCCTCCGCCTCAGCATGAGCTGACAAAACAAAGCATGAACAGGATTTCACTTTGCTTAAGTCAAAGCCATGTCGCTAACAAAGCAAGAGCTTCTGAACTAGCAACGAATGAGGCAGTTTGCACATTTGCTAGCTCATGCTGTCATGCATAAGAATTACTTTTTAGTCTTCTTCGTCATAGAACTACCATTACAAAATTCTTGTGAAAATTAAAAATTTCATTACAAAGAACTCACCCTATATTGAATGCATATCCGTAATGTACAAGTTAGGGTTATACGTTCCACGCAAACACTTTTTTTTTTTTAATCTTTATGTTGATGGATAAATGAGAGGAATTTTTTTTTAATTTTTAGATTATTTTAGAATAATTTTTTAACAGTCAAAAAATAAATTTATTAAAATATGAAAATCATTAAAATAAATTTATTAAAATATGAAAATCATTAAAATAAGTCATTTTTTTAAATATATAAATTAAATTAAATTTAAAATAATATATTTAAAAAATTTAAATATCTATCATTTATATCCACTCTTGCTAGTATTGAAAGAAATATTTATATTAATGATCATTAATCAAGCCAATATTTGTAAAATATTTTAATTAAAAAATGAAATTTATAGTTGGAAGGGATTTATTGACAATGAGAAGACGATGGAGGTGTGAACTGATGGAGGCAATTTAGTCGGTGCCGTGGTCACAGTTTTCTGGCATTGACACTAACATTTCCTTAACCATAAGAAAAGGTACCCCCTCTCTCAGCTCAGAATAACGCACTCTCCGCCTGTGCATGAGAAAAAGAGAACGAACAACAAGAGATGAGCAATAGCCATATCAGCAGCAGGAACTTGTTTTTACATCAGACGATGGCTTGGCTTGGCAATTGGCATTCGAAAAAATGCATTAGGGTTGGGTCGGAGCAAGGCAGGTGAAGTTTGGAGTTTCGTCTTAAATGAAGGTACGGGGCGCATCGAAGAGGCCAACGTCGAGTTTGCGTCAAGGGCCCATTCCGGACCGCGAACATGATGTCACGTGACCTAAGCTCACCGTCACCCCTGCCACTCACGTGGCGCTGATTACCCAATAGAGTCTCTCGCCTGCGCAAGCGGGGGTGGGCCCACTCATAATGACCAAAACGACCTTCGACTAAGACCATTGGCATGGCAATCAATTCGTTAGAGAAAAATGGAGAAATAAAAATATAAGAAAAAAATTTATTTAAAATATGATTGATTCAAAAAAAAGTTTAATTTTTTTTATTTTACTTCTCCATCTAATGTGCAAAAATTTAGGGGAAATAAAAGGTTTACTAGAATACTAAATTGTGACACCAAGTCTCCTTCAATTTATTTTTAATTTTAAAATTATTTTTATCTTTATAACTTAAAATTATTTTTAAAAAATATATAATAATACATTTATTTTCAATTAAAATTCTTTTACCAACTGAACAAGAAAAAGAAAATAAACTTAAAGACTAGTTTAATTAATAAAGTTATTTTTAAACTTATAAAGTACAATCTAATAAATATTAATTTAAAATTTTCAAATCAAAATATTCAAAAATTAAAATCAAACATAATTTTATGAACAAAGATTATAAGAAAAGATTTTTTTTTAATAATAAATTTTTTTTATAAACTTAAAATACCTTTTATTTGAAATTATCAAAAATAAATTTTACCTTCGACAATATCTTTTTCACTTTTCTTTCAACCAAATACTCCTTCAGACTCTGAATTTGAATGACGCAACTTGAGGCACCAGTTCCACCCATGACTTGAGTGACGATGGAGGTCAATTTAGACATTTAGCTGGCAGTCCAGGTGTCCAAAGGGCGTTCGCGGAGTGGGCTGCTAAGATTTGACTGAAGTTAGAGGTACAGAAAAAGGGTATCCTGACGTAAGCAGGGGTTTGAATAGGATGCTGGGGATTGAGGGGCAAAAATGTGTGATGAGCGCATCGGAATTTCTTTTTTTGTCTTTTTAAGAAAGGTGAAATATTAAAATAAATAAATAAATATAAAATTAAAAATATTAATAAAAAATAAAATTACATATAACAAATAAAAAATAAAATCAAAGGATTCATTTCCGTGATAAGCGATGACTCGGAGTCCAAGGAGGATCGACGCCTGGAATTAGATGTGAGCGTGCTATTGACTTTTTTTATGCTGATTGCTGACAACCCCGCTTTCATTGGCTTTGTTAATTAAACGAAATCTGTACTTAGATCTTCATTCACTCGTAGGTCATGACCTCGCTGCAGTTTTTACTTTTTCTCTCTCCTCTATTTTTACGTGATATTAATTTACGAAAATTATTTTTTAATAAATATAAAATTTATTTAAAATAAAATTTATCTTTATTAACAAAAAGCTTTATTTTTGATAAAAAAAACAAAAACACAAAGATTAAAAATAAGCAATAGTTATAAATTTAAGTACATTACTAATATTTATATACAGATATAATAGAAATATAGTTGGAATAGTTTGATATATCTAAAATTTTATATAAAATTAATCAATGTGCACAAATATTTTTTTCTTATAAGCATGTATGATGATGACATTTTATATTTTGCCAATTCAAGTTTGAGTTTAGGACTAAAGATGTGTCTCTTGAGTCTCTTTATTTGATGTAATAAATAATGTAATAACTTTCTTGCTAAATAAATTTGAATCTTTTAAATATTACTCAATGTTTAATTTTTAATACTAATATAATTTCAATAAAATAAGTGAAATCACCTTGCTATTAACTTTGATGGTTTCTCAATAGTCTACCATAAATTACTTGTCCTGAGTTATTAACAGTTACATTAATATTTAGTTTAACCCAATGCTATTGAGAGGCAATCATTGAATAAGAATTGCGGTTTTAGTTCTTTTATTTTGGATGTCATAAAATATACCATTAACTTCTTGAATGATCTTCAGATATTATTTTATATGCAAATGAAGGTAAAGGATCTTTGAAAATTATTATTATGAATTAATTTATTTAGTCAATGTCATAGAATTTAAAATAAATTTAAAATAATATTTTAAAATTTTTAATTATTTATTAATTATATCAAAATTTATTATTAAAAGAATATTTTATATAAAAAATATGAAATTTTAAAATATAAAAATATATAACTAAAATATAATATATATATATATATATATATATATTTTATTACTCTTAATTTAATACTTGGGACGGATCGCTTTACCTTATTTTCAACAAAAATGTATAAAGGTTAGAACTAAGTCTTGAACTTTAATTATCTCAACTTAAGATACAATAACAAATATTACATTTAAGTCCTTGTTGATCCCTGTCTCGCATCTTAACCTTAACCTGACCTAAATATTTCCACATTAAATTTTTTCTTTTTTCATCGCCATTTTTCCGTCACCTTTTTTTTTTTTTTTCATTATTCATTTCGGCAACTCATTCTTCCCGTCGCCTGTGGTTTTGCGTTGTGGGTAGTCTGATCTAAACCACAAAACATACGTAACACTCATGCATTTGGTTCTTTAAAACGGATTTGAGGTTTAGAAGATAGTGAATAGTATTTGACAATATAAGTAGTGGTTAATTTATATAGTGTTAGTGGTAATAGAACTGTGTGTTAAAAATTTAAAATTAATATTGACTCTTTATCTATAAATTTAAAATTTTAAAATAATTAATTTGTTTAATATAATACTTGTCCAATAATAATAATAATAACAATAAAAATAATAATGATGACATATACGGTAGTAGTGATGGCAATTGTTTGGTGTTCAGATAGTGCTAATAATAACAGCAATTTAATAATAATAATAATAATAATAATAATAATAATAATAATAATGGTCAAAAAATAGTGGTGATTAATACTTGAATGTCGTGATTCTGATTTTGAGAGGTGAATGAAAAATTGAAATGTGCATTAGTAAATTATTTTTGAATTGTATACAATTATAAGAAGGGATTATGATTCCAATTCTACAGAGCATTCTAAATAGAATATAATTATAATTCTGAGGTTCAATATAGTAAAGATGGCGAATATGTGAGAGGAATATGTTCGTCTAGCCACTCGAGCGTTGGCTCAATATCGGGCCACAATTTCAACTCCGCACCCCCAGGCTCGATTCTCCCCTCCCCAAACAATGTACAATGTACCCAAAAAGAAAAAAATGTTCGTCTAAGATAGTCTAAGTCATTAATTGCTGTGTTGGAGCGAAGGAGGATAGTGACTAGCAGAGTTCACACAGAAAAAGATCCCCCGCCCAAAGAGAAAAAGACAAGAGTCAGAAAAGAGAGATAACAATGATTGTTAGAAGGAGGTCTATGATGACTGGAAAATGACCCCGCGAACCACCGAGATATATAGATCGCTAGTGCTAAGTACTAAGTGGGGAACAGATTTTGCTCTGGAGAAGAATCCCATGAGGGACCGAGGGAGGGAGGGAGGTGTCGTCCCCAATATGAAAGCTGCCACAATTTGCACCAACCGGGAAAGCAACTGCGTAGCTCTATATGTAATACCAAAGCTAGCGCTACCAAATCACTTCCTGTGACCCGGACAATGGGGAGGGATCAGGCATATTCCTCCTATTTCCTTTTTCATGTATTACAATGGGCCATTTCCATGTCGTCATTTTTATAAATTAAATTTTATTAAATATTTTATCAAAAAAATATGAACATTAAAATATATCTGATCGTTCAAATTAAATTACAATCTAATAAATTTAAAACAGTTGGTGAGATGTCATCTCCATTTCATCAACCTTTCTTTCCCATCCTACTATGTATGGGCCCTCATTCACTCACCACTTCCACACACACACATCATCACCCCGGCGAATACGAGCAACAATTCACTTTTTGTTACCGGACAACCCATTTTGTGTCTTCGCGTATGTTTTTATTTTTCTTTTTTTTTATTTTGATAATAAAAAGTATTTTTCTATTTCATATTTTAAATTTTATACCTGATTATGAGTTGTTTATAAATTTCGTACAGGTCATTATAATTTAAAAATAAATGAAGAATAATTAGAATAAATAATTTAGTCATTTTTGGTAAAAATCCAATGGAGATTTTTTCTTCCCTTACAAATGTGTGGTTGGAATTACAGTGGCTGTCGTCTCCTTCCCATATGAGACTCACATGCCCAGACAACTTTCTTAGATTCTGTCGTCTTCCAAACGCAATAAATAGAGCGAATTTATGTTTTTGTTTTTTAATTGATGGGGCCCCTTAAATGGATGAGAAATAGGAAACCGGAAGATCAGCCACGAGAAAAGCCAATGTAAGTTTGGGCTTAAATGACGAGAACCAGGATGACCCGTTTGGACATTCTCCACATCTAAAACAAAACATCGGGCCACATCTAAGTTTGCTTCATTCGAACTCCGATGTTTTAAGCCCACCAATGACAAACCAGTTAAGACTAGGAGAAACTGTGCTCTATGATGGTTACCTATTAATTCGTATACAACCCAAAAAAAATCCCAACCTTTGTACGACATATATTAATAATGAAATTGAATTTTTTATATTTTATTATTTTATAAAAATATTTAAATTATAATTTTATTTTTTTATTATTTTTTATCTTAATTTTATTTTAATCACCATTAACTTTTAAAATTGAAACCAAACTTGCCTAAATCCAATTCAGTACTGCAAACAACAACATAAAATAATGAATTTGTGTTTGAAGACTAACAAATTCTAGTTATCATCTGTTACGAATTTTGCATAAATGGTAAATATCTTTGATTGTGATGGATCATTGATATCTGTATGGAAATTGCATGAACCGCTATAAAAGCCTGTTATATACTTTGTTTAGACATATATAATATGAACTAATGAAGTCTACATGGAGAAGCAATTGCCTTCGCTTTTAACTGCGACGGAAACGGGCGGGGCAACCTTGGAGTTGGCGTGACCAACGGCCTCGTATCTCCGTCGTGCTGCGGGCCTGGGAAGGTTCTCCGGAACGATGGTTTCCAAAGAGTTTTGTCGCCAAGATGGGCACGCCCTTTTCTCGCTCCACTTGGCCACGTTCTCCTTTGAAATGGACGCCGCCGCCAATGGCATCTCCTCGGCAACAGCTTCAACTTGGGCTCCACGCACTAAATTGGCCATGTCTAATCCAATTATGGTGCACGCCACTCCCATCGCAACGCGCTGCCTCCTGCAACATCCTTCGTCTTTCACCCTAATTTACAGCAAACAAATTCAAAAAAGAACCGTTTAGCCATAGCTAGTATATATATTTGAGGTAATTAAGTAGAATTTTTATGTTTGTGTGTACAACCTGGGCTGTGTTTTCACTGAGAAAGAAACTTGAGATGGCCTTGTGGGGTGAGAAGCGTGTAAAGCATGGCTTGAAGGTGGAGGGGGCAGATTGACGCAGCAACTGGTTCTCATGGTGGCGACTCTGCTTCCTCCCTCAAGCCTCGTGAATAACACGACACTTATATAGAGGAAGATCTTCTTGTCTCTGCATGGTCAAATTAAATTTTATTAAATATTTATAAATTTAAATTATTACATTTTAAATGTGACTTAAAAGAAATTCGTCCCTCCAATTTTGGTGGGAGTGAATATGTGTTCCTTTTAAGAAAGAGAGGAGGCTGGAGCAAAAAGTAACAGAAGAGGGGAGAGAGAGAGAGAGAGTAGAATACGTGGTTTGTCAGATCACCGTCAGTGAGAAAGACTAGGGCGATGGCAGCTAGTGGTATGGACACGTGGGTTGAAATAAGTTATGCCACGTTCCAATTCCAAAGCCACCTTATTTTACTTGTGCACCTTCTCCTCGTTACTTTGCGTCTTTCCACCAATTTCGCATTGCAACGTGTAGTGCAAGAAAGTTTCTTTCGGTTACCGACAAGGTGGTCCTTTTCTGCTGTGTCTTACTACCCCCAGACTCCAACTTTGTAAACTAAAATATAACAATAATTATTGATTAAAAATTTAAAATATTTTGAATTCAAATATTATTATTTATTTATTTATATTTATAAGAATTTATATGATAATTTTTTATTAATAATAATTTGTCTCATATTGTACTTTAAAATAATATATACTGACAATCTTAAGAAATGAGTTTGTTTGGCGGCCGTTTGTCATTTAGAATCAATTTTTATAGGGACAAAGGAAGGTTTGGGTCTCACTGGACCGGAATTACCTAATTTTTTTAGGGAAATTAAAAACTAAAAAATAAAGAAAAATTTATTAAAGTAAAACAAAAGTTAAAAGATTTAAATTAGGATTTAACTATCTTTCTTTAAATAATCTTTATCATTTATTTTATTAAGTGAATTTTACATATTTTATAAATATATTTTATAATAATTTTTTCAAAATACATTTGACTGACAATTTATCCAAATGGGTTCAAACAGTTTGACGGAATATGTATTGATTGAAGAATATACCCAAATTTTGCATAATAATTGGACCCAGCCCTTCTGGAAGGTCAAAGGAAGAATTTAAGTTATATGACTATGTCAAATCATTTATGCGAGAGAACATCTCCCATGATTTATTTATGTGACATGCGGAAGTACAGAGCAAGGAATTCATAAGCCGGTTGTGGGGAATGAATGTCCAACTTTTACTATTCTTGTATAGAAGTCGAGAGGAAATGAAGATGTGAGAGAAATATTTAAAAAATTTGTCTTTTTTTAATTTTTGTGAAGTAACTTTAAATTTATGTTTTTTTTTACATCATATTATTTAAAATTAATTTTTATCATATAGAATTTTATAATTAATTTTAAATTACGCATTATAAAGAAATATAAATTTAAAAATAAAAATATAATATTATTTTTCTGCAGTCTAACTTCTAAAATAGTCATACAATTCGGTTTTCTATCAGTGGGGTTAGGATTGAAAATAACGGAATAACAATTTCCTTTTTTACTCATTAAAGATGGGGAGCTGTTAATGATTGAGAAACAGGTCTAATCATCGTTTGGTCGTTGGTGCTAAATCATTGTAAAGTTGTAGAAACTGCTCAACTCTTTCTCCGATTGGCACCTCCCCCACTCCCAACGCAAATCCTTTCCGTTTCCATTAGATATTTTGTCGCCCCAAAAACATCTTCTCCGCATAAAAGGCCCCCATGCCGTTATCCAATGCCAAAACGTCTTTCCGTTTTTAAACACGACGTCGTTACCAACCTCCTTTCCTTTAAATGCCACGGACCACTCACGCCTCCCCATCACCCACTCCCTTCCTCTTCCTGAGAATCGCTCAAAATCTCTCTCTCTTTCTTCAGCTGTAGTTCACTGCTAATTACTGCCATTTCGTCACCTTGTTGTACCCTAGGAGCCACTGCTGGCTGTATCCTCTTTATCTGTTCCCGAAAGTTCCCTGCTTGCTCGTTGCAGTCTGGCCCTTTGTGTTTTCCCTCCTCTGAATCATTGAAAATTCTCTTTGTACAGCAAGTTCTTATCGCCGAGGTCCCAACAACCGCAACCCATTGCAAAATAAAACCCCAATTCGCACTTGTGGCAGCTCTTTCTTCTAATCTTCAGCTACCCAATGGTTTGCTCGAAGTAGGGTATCTTATGGTTGACAACGATGGAGGAAATTGAAGGGCTTAATGGTAGTGAAAGTAGGAGCTCCAGTGATGGTCGACCTCCCAACCCTCTTGCTCCTGCATATCGGCAATGCCTTAGCACTGACCGTGTGGCGGTGCCATGCAAGAAGTCTCTCGTCCGGCATCCTTCTCTTGTAAGTTTGGGCAATAAACTGGACACAAATTAAAAACCTTTCTTCTGTTAACGTTTGCGTTAGTAGAAGATTGAACATTGAACATTGAACATTTGGAGGGGAAGTCAATGAGGTTTTAAAACCCTTCCATATCCCCACTTTGTTTGTTTTGTTTTTTTTTTTTTTCGGTTTTTTGTTTTATTTGGAGGGGAAGCCTTTGTGATTTGTGAAGCAGAGAGAGTTTTAGGCAAGTAATTGCAAAGTAAAAGAATTGAGTCTTGCTCGGAAGTGCAATCGATTTTGTGATTTTTTTTTGGGGGAAAATTTTGGACAAAAGGAAATTTTGTCGGGATAAGGAATTTGAAACACTTATAGTGGGATGGTAAGAGTAATTAGTTAGATAAGGTGATACTAAACTGGAGATGCTTGCATTTTGTTCCTTCTTGTCTGAAATTAATTGCTTATTTCTGTTTCTGGTAAGCGGGGTGGGCATTTATGTACGCACCTGAAGATGTGGAAATCTGCTAGTGCTTCTTAATATTTGAAATATCTTATCCTAATTGGTTTCCTCGTAAGCATATTTTATGCAACTGTAACGTTGGTTGCATATGATTGCCATCAGTAGTATTATTTCTGGAGTGCTAGTTGCTTTCTGCAATCGAAAATGTGATCTTCCAGAGTTTTTCCGATGTGTTTATAGTTTTTTCCCCTGATGTTCTTTAAAAAATGTGAATTTCAGCAGATGAAGACAAGGGTGTCTGATGTATCTGCTGAACCAGGACATGTAATTGAAGACTGTGAGCCTGAGTTCCTTCCAATACTTCATTCTGGAGCATTCGCTGATATTGGTTTCCGGCCAAGCATGGAAGATGTGTATGTTTGTGTTGACAACTTTATGCAGGATTATGGGGTGAAGAACCATATAGAGGGGCCCTGTGCTTTTTATGGGGTAATTCTCTATTCTTGGCATATTTAGTAACTTAGCTTGGATTATTGGCTGTTCTTATATTCCACTGATCCTATGCGGCCTCTGTGGAAGTTCTTTAAAAATTGTAGTTCCTATTCTAATCTTCTCTGGTAATACTAGCAAGTTTTCCAGGGGACCAATGCATTCGCAGACATTTTAGACATGCCATTTGTGGTCTGAGTTTTCACTTCTGAGAAAATTTTGAAGTTTCTGTATCTTGCATTTGTTTGCAAACTTTTTGTGAAAGTCAGCCATAACTTTATATGGTTTGGTCAGGTATTTGATGGACATGGTGGGAAGCATGCAGCTGACTTTACTTGCTGTCACTTGCCGAAGTTCATTCTTGAGAATGATGATTTCCCAAGTGATATTGAAAGGATTGTTGCTTCAGCATTCCTGCAAACAGACACCGCCCTTGCAGAAGCTTGCTCTCAGGATGCTGCCCTTGCCTCTGGCACCACTGCATTGGCTGCTCTTGTTATCGGAAGGTTAGGGTTTTGATATTCAAACAAATAATTGTGTATGTGATACTTTTTCAAATAATGCCAAACGTATGTTGTTGCCTGTTCTTTATTCAAGTCTCATTGGTATCCCTTATATTAAGTTTGAGTCCTGTGTTAGTGTCTTATTTGGTTGGACCCTGGATGGTTAGCATAATGTTTCATGGATTCTGAGTATCGTTGTTGATGTTGCCTCAAACTTGGCTGAACCCATGTGCCTTTTCAGTCTGGTAAAGTAACAGCTATATATGTTGGTTTCTTCTTCTGATATTGTCAATATTGAGTCTAAACAAAAGGTGAGTCTGGCCTGGGAGTTTAAGTACAGTGAGATCTGATACATGGTCAATCCTTATATGTATGCTTCAGCTGCACTGGTAAATGATGTCTAGATGCAAAATAAATGAATGTTGAGTTTTGTTTGAGTCTGTTATATTTTGTATGTAAAGGAAAATATTATGTCAATAAAATTTGGCTGACAATGCTTCAGCTGCACTGGTAAGTGATGTCTAGATGCAAAATAATTGAATTTTGAGTTTTATATTTTGTATATCAACGAAAATATCTTATAAAGAAAATTTGGCTGACAAAACTGCAAAGGCAGAAGTCCCAGGAACACCTAGTGGAGGTTCAGGGGCATTTTGGTTGGCCACAAAAAATGGCCTGTGTTTCTGATTTTCTACTTTCCCTTTTCCAATGTAGAACTAACACAACGTCAACTATATGCCCTTGATAAGTTGCATGTTGATTGTAGTTTCTGATTGCAGGTTGCTGGTGGTGGCAAATGCTGGAGACTGTCGAGCAGTGCTGTGCCGCCGTGGAAAAGCAATTGATATGTCAAGAGATCATAAACCGAATTGCATCAGAGAGAGGAAGCGCATTGAGGCATCTGGGGGTAAAGTCTATGATGGATATCTTAACAGGCAACTTAATGTTGCTCGTGCTCTTGGTGATTGGCACATGGAAGGAATGAAAGGCAGGAACGGTGGGCCTCTCAGTGCAGAGCCTGAACTCATGACTACAAAACTGACCAAGGAGGATGAATTTCTCATCATAGGTTGTGATGGGATTTGGGATGTATTTATGAGCCAAAATGCAGTTGATTTTGCTCGCCGCAGGCTTCAGGAGCATAATGATCCAGCCAAGTGTAGTAAGGATCTGATTGATGAGGCTTTGAAGAGAAAGAGTGGAGACAATTTAGCTGTTGTTGTGGTTTGCTTCCAGCGGCAGCCTCCGCCTAACTTGGTGACACCTCGCCACAGAGTGCGGAGGAGCTTCTCTGCTGAAGGATTGAGGGAGGTGCAAAGCTTGCTGGATAGCTTGGGTAATTGAGTTGGAGCAATACCTTCTTGTTTCCTGTTCAAATTTCCTTTTTGTACCTCTAAGATTCATTTGTAGGTGTAGTGGACAGACAGGCAACCTTAACTGTAATATATGCGGCATCCAGTCAACATCTGATTTAATCTTGTATCAGTCATTTGGAGGTTAGGGGTGAGATTTACTTGGTACCTAGTTTTTAAACAAGGCCATTTTCTTTCTGACTGTGAGGACATTGCCATGGCGACGGTGTGCTGTTGTCATGAATTACGGTTTACGGTGCCCTTAATTGGATTTTTCTTCGCCATAATGAAATTTTTTTATTGAAAAAATTGAGGTTTTTTATTATACCGGCTTTTGAGCATAGGTATTATTGCATCATATTGCACGTCCGTGTTGCATGGGAGTTGATTTTGGAAATGAAGAGAAGCTGTCTGATAAGCGTGTACCGTGAAGTGCTCATTCTACCTATTTCTTATTTCAGAGGTAAACATATATTTGATTTTAAAATTATTAATAAAAAACCGTGAAACTATACTGAAAAACTGAGGAATGAATAAATGATAGTGTCAGTGAAAATATATTTGCGGGATAAGTGGGGGCACGGTTTTATTGCATATGCATTGATATTTCAGCACGATTTTTGTTTTTGGTGCATCATGGGGATTGAATCGGGGCATAGGGTAAGGATGGGGGAGGTTTGACCATTGGCTGTCCCCAAAGGACATTTCAGCGAGATTTGGGAATTTGTTTATTTAACGATAAGTATATAAAATTCTATTTCTTTTGAAAATTAAATGCCTTTATAGAAATGGCAAAGGAAAATCCGAAGAGAACTGCAATACCAACTAGCACGACCGCAACTTTGCCTACCATATCATGTCTATACCCAAGATAGCTCCTAACAAACTCTCCCACTGTCTCTCCAGACTCTAATTTGTCCTTCAGATCCCCAAACTGTGAAGCAACCAATCCATAGAGGGCCCAAGAGACGGGACAGATCCAGAAGTACCATCTCCACCACACTGGTATCCTCTGTTGCAAATCAAAATTCTCTCTTTGTAAATCAAGGCCTACACGGTCTTTCTTATTGTAAGTTAAGCAAAAGAGACACTGGAGCTTACAGTTCGAGGAACGATGAATCCTGAGAAGAGGTTCCCTATTAAGTAGAAGGTGTGGGAAACTATACCGGCAATGTGATGATCAGGAGTAATAGCCACAGTCATCATACCATAGAAGGTGAAGTATAAAAAGGTGAAGAACATGAAGAAGAGATACCAAAAGAACTTGCCGAGCGTCCATTCAAACCCAATCATAGCATATACTATAACCCCATATATAATTGTCTGTATTAAAATGCGTGGGATCTCAATGGCGACCTGCAGAATTTGGAAAATTTGATGAGCAGCCATGGGCTGAAATTCCTTATAACTAAACAGCATCCATTTTCGCTAACTTATCGTCCCAAAATGTTATCGAATATCCCTTTCATATTTCACGATAACAAAATTTTTTGTTCCCAAGTAATTCCAAGTATGGGGCAAATAAGGAAATCCCAGGTTATTGAGCAAATGAATTTTCACTGAACAAAGGCGTGCATCCTGTCCAAATTGCATATGGCAAAGCTCAGTACATTCCGGCTGCCCCTTCTCTATAGAAGACAGTTCTCTCAATGGATGCAACTGGTTGCACAGATGTAGCATTTTGTACCCCAATGAAGAGAACTGCAGCATACATTGATCCCATTGCATTGAAAAGATCTTGTTGTCTGTGCCTGAATCGGCAGAAAAGAGGCAATAGAAAATAGGAATTCAGAGAAGAGGCACAAGTAATCTGGTGAATTATTTGTAATCTCTTGGAGCCAATATCCCAAAATATGGTCCCGAACAACACAGCTATGACTGATGTGAACAATAGTCTCACTGCACTATATGGAGGATTTCGCCAATATGACAGATGCAGTTTCCAAAGGCAAGCCTGATATTGGGTAAAGAAAGACTGTGTGTACTTTGTTGGAAAGTGCAAGTCAGTAGAACCTGGGGGAGGTGTACTTACTTCTCTGATCAAGACCTTTTGTCTCCTGAATGGAATCCAGCAAACCATAAATTAGCATATTTAACAGTGACAATCTTTCCTTCCAGATATTAGATACAAGTTTTCCATTCATGGAATCTTAACAAGGGTGTAACCGTATAAGCAATCTTCTTGCAAACATGAGATGTTTCTACCTATATAGATCAGAGTTCTTGTATATTTCAGCAAAGTTTGCCCCAATAGCCGTTTCTTGTGCTTCTGAAGTAATTTCCAACATCCAAGTGGCTGGATCGTAACCATTCTTGATTTTAGGTACTCCATGAATTCCCTATATGAAGCACAGCTCACTTTAATCAATAAACTAATAATAATTCAGAATTATATAGACTAATCACGTAGATATTGGAGTTACTACTGACCTCAAAGTAATTTATCAATTGAGAAGAATGGCGGCCTAAAGGTCCAATGTAAATTTCCTCACCTCCCCATTTCAAAAGAAGTAGCTGTAACACAACATAGATTTTTATCAATGAGCTCTTAATTTTGTTAATGAAGTTAGTAGTCATAACTAGTTTCCAACTTCTAGTCTGAATTGTAAAAAGGAAAGGGCCTCTGACCTCATCAAAAGCATCAAATATGTCAATGTTGGGCTGGTGAATTGTACAGACCACAGTTCGCCCTGTGTCCACTGTGTTCCTTACTGGCCTCATTACTATAGCAGCTGCTCTAGCATCTAGGCCAGAGGTGGGTTCATCCATGAATATAAGAGATGGGTTGGTGAATTGTACAGACCACAGTTCGCCCTGTGTCCATTGTGTTCCTTACTGTCCTCATTACTATAGCAGCTGCTCCAGCATCTAGGCCAGAGGTGGGTTCATCCATGAATATAATAGATGGGTTGGCAACAAGTTCAACCGCAAATGTTAGTCTCTTGCGTTAATTCCAGGCAATCCAACAAGCGCTTCTCTTAATGAAGTTAGCCCCACCAGTTCCATAACTTCCTCAATGAACATCTACAATTGAACAATTGGAACCGTGAGCACTGGGCTGATATTGGATGCAGATAAAGTGCATAGTTTGTGCGCTTTCATTCAGTTGAGGCCTGGACATGTTTTACCATACTATAGTGTAAATAACGAAGTAAAAAATAATCACAGCAAGCAGAGAGACTATACCAGTCTGGTGGCTGAATCAGCCTCAGGGGGTAACCGGAGCCATGCAGAGTAAACCTATGTTTATTTTATGTCAAAAAAAGGGTGCCCACTTATATAAATGTACACATATATAGATATATTTGTTTATTTATATATATGGCTTAGATTTGAAGTAAATGTAGTGTAAAGAGAAAGGATAAAAATTATTTAGATTATGATGTTGCGTCATTACTTAACTCATTGGTTATTGATTTAGTCCAATAAAAATGAATGATTATTATGTGAAATTATTTAGTGGCATGTGGATAAAAAATACGACCATATTTGACTCTGTATTATATTTTTAAACAAATTGATTTGCAGTTGCTTGATGTCATAACATTAATGGATACGGATCCCGATATAAAAGCAAAAAAAAATATATATATATATATATAAAATTTAAAAAATTAGTAAAAAAAGAAAATTTTATAAAATATATTTTAATATAAATTAAAAAATAAATAAAAATACTAAAATAAAAAATAATAATAAAAGCATCCAAATCCTAACATTAATTGGTCAGATGCAACTGATAATGCTCTCTGTTGTTGCCATGTTGATTCATGTCGGCAGCAGCTGAGTTGTGTCACGCGGATCTAAGCTCATGGGTTGTGGGCCAATGCAAACGAAGATTACTCAAATTAATGTTATTTTATTATTTTTGCTTTACAAAATTTAAAAACTAAAATCTGACAAATTAACCTATTTCAAACCCATGAATTAGATAAGATAGGTCTTTCCTTGCAAATAAATGACTTATATAATAACTAGTTCAACCTGCTCTTTATTATTATTTGGATAACTCTGTAATTGAGCCTGAAAATATAGGGTTGAAATGCTAGGAGAGAAACAAAGTACCAAGGAATGTCCCATATTAAATCCTTACAAAAATTGATGTTTGATCTTATAATTAAATTTATGAAATTTAATAATCTTAATTTTTTAAGTGTATATTTTTTTAACAATTTTTAAATAAATATGTAAGAAAATTTTAATTTATAAAAAAAAAAATTCAATGTTATAACAGTATGCATCCTTCTATGCTTTATCACTGTATCAAATTGCATGCTTTCAAAATTTCATAATTATTAATTAAAATGGCTGGTGACACAGCCCTATATCATCAAAGATCTTATTAGTACCACTCAAAAAGCAGCGTCAGTAGTCCAACGGTTAGGATAATTGCCTTCCAAGCAATAGATCCGGGTTCGACTCCCGGCTGACGCATCTCTAAGCATTAGGTTCTTCTCCTTCTTTTTCTTTTTTTAAATTTTTTTGATGTGCATGAATTTATATGTTATCTCTAATTTCAAGAACCCATTTTATTTATCTTGGTGCAACCAAAAATTTATTCTTTAATTTTTAGGTGGGGAGAGGAGAAAAACATTAAGTACATTTTAAAAGGACAAAAAGTCACAAAAGTCAAAAAAATATTTATATGAGAGATATAAATCCAACCAAATCATGAACTTACATATATATACACACACAATACAACTAACATGCTATACCTGTTAGGACACAGTTGATGGAAACACATTTGACTTTAAGACAACTGTAGACATCCCTAGAATATGGACAAGTTCGACAACTTTGAAACTTCATCTAAAGAGTGGGTTGGAAGAGACAACATCATCGTTACCAAAATCATTGTTACTCCTTTCATCTCATAAACTGGTTTATTGTCTCAAATTGTAATACATTACAAACTTAGTAACTATAGACACAAAAAAAAAAATATGAACCAAGTTACAAAACTGTACATCTCAACTACTCAATCATCATTTACAATTTGTAATGGTAGATGATGACACCAACCTACTTTCGTTCCCTGCTGTGGGTTCAAGTTTCTATTCCTTTAAACCACAATTATTCACACACTCGTAAATATCAAGCACAATTCTTAGTTATTTTTCTTAAAAATAGTAGGAGAGGTGTGTGCAATAAGATGATCATCTTCACAGAGCTTAACTGCTTTCGTCCTCTGCAAGCGTCACTATGGATAGGAGTTCCCGGCAGTGATTGAGCAACGCTGTATAGGAGTTCCCTGGTCTTCGTGGAGGCAGTGGGTGAAATAGAAGAGGAGCAATCACTTCTTTTGCCCAATGTGAGCCCAAGCCCTGTGAACGTACTTGCGTAACTTCACAAGCGGAATCTGCCAGTGGATGAATGCAGAATAGGGAATCATCATGTCAGCTCCAGCAACATGGTTTAGTTTGTGCCTTCTGAAGGTGGGAACTGTAATTATGAGAGCAAATGTGGCTTCTAATCTGTTTACCAATAATAGTAGGACTGTAAAATCCCGAGTAGAAGTTTTAGTTCACCCCCTAGCTATTGTAGTCCGCATTCTTTAGATTGGCCTATGTATCATCAGTGATTCAGTGGCTCAGTTTCGTTGAGTTTGAACATTTTTGGTCGATCAGTTTTAATACTTCAAATGATAAAACATTGTATGATAATATTTTGGCTTATGAATCACGTTAGTTGCTGGAACCCAGACACTGTCTTCAGGCTCCAATTTAATGCTTAGCGATAAATGCTTGTACTAATTATAATATTAAAAACAATGTCGCTATTCTCGTACATTGTTATATAATTTTTATTTTATAAAATTTAATTTAATAAACTTATTATATCTCCAAAAACTGATGTATAAAATTTAATTGATCCATCGCATTAATTGTAAAGACTGCTATTCGGGTCCCCAATAGAGTCAGGAACCCAACATCATTTAGGCTCGAATTTTTATAATTTTATAGCCGTTACGCCCACGTTTGGCATGTCTGCATTAGTACACACAAATGTATTGACGATGAATGAGAGACTTTCATATTCATTTAGTAGTTATTGCGACTGCTAAGTCTGCTATTGGCATTCAAATGGAGCCTGCAATTGACCTCACCAGCGAAGGTACATCACCGAAAAAAGGTGTGTTCCTCTGTAGAAGCTCCTGGCAGTCCTCTGGCCTCGCTGACTTGGGGTTGAAGGGTTCCCGGTCGGACAGAGTCAAGCCTTGTTTTATGCGACCCAGACGCCTTGCATGTAGAACTTGCTCGCGAGCAACTGGTAGCCGTATGGACTGATACTCTTGCAAAGCTGAATGCAGCTTTTCCGTTCCCCACTTCTCCAGGCATTTTCCTAACACTGCTGCATCTAATATTGACATGTTCGTGCTTCTCAGGCAGTGAGGAGTTGTGGGGTGAGCTGCATCTCCTACTAATATCACATTATCCCAAAAGATCTTGTCCAAGGGTGCGCTATCATATATGAGATTTATGAATGGATCTTTTGTTTCTTTTATGACCTTTACTAACTCAGGAATCCAAACATTCTCTGCTTCTCGGTGCATCTTCTGGATCATGTCACTGTTTACCTTCATAGTCACCGATGTACCCTCAAAACATCCTTCCCAAAAATACCAAAAAATTTTCAATTGCAATCAGCATTAGCTCTTCTAGCAACGGAAGGAAGCTTGGAGATATTGTATATTTGAGGTTGAAATGGAGATTGCAGTTTCAAGCTACCTGACAGCGAAATTAATATTACAGACCACTTCCGAATGTCTTTTGGAAGGCAAAGTGCCTTAGACTTCATTTCAGGAAATGCTGAAAATTATTATGAACAAGGGAAACAAGAAATCGGATAAGAAGGACAAGTTACCTTAACGTCAGGCTCTGGCTGATTGATGTACCAAATCCAATTGAGCTTTTTGTTCAGAAGCTCATAGAATCCACTATGCGTACCATAGCCGAAGTCAAAGTACAAGCATTTGCCAAGATCAGGGTATGCCTTTCGGATGCCCATGATGGTATCACAATTCTCAGTATTCGAAAAATCAAGAACCCCTCTCCAAGCACAATATCCTGAATATCTGCAAATTGAATACGTAGTAGATCTACTGCGGATACAAAGGGAGAGTAAAAGACGGCTTTATGTCAAAAGACCAACCTCAACTTAAAATCAGGGAGAAGTTTCTCGCGGATGGAAGAGAGACAGCCATCTGCTGCAACAAGCAAATCCCCAATTATTTCAATGACCTCACCAGATTTTAGAACTTTAGTTTTTATTGTGACAGAGGCCTTATCATCAGCAATATGGAAGGAGAGAAATAGGTGGCCCCATAAAATTACATTTGGTTGCAATGCATTGCACAGAAGGCCATGCAGATCAGCCCAGTGTGCTGCTCTGAAGTTGAAATCCTCATCTCTTGTCAATGTCCAGCTGACCTTCTTCTCACTATCAGTTGCCTGGCTCTGCTCACAGAAAAAAAAAAAAAAGAAGAAAGATTATTAGAATGTTTTGTTTTTGTGGAGAAAGATTACTGTTGTTCAAGAGCTTCCTACTTAAACTAAACATCAAGATCAGAAAGGGGCAGCAAAAATCCAATTTTGCTGTGAAATATAAATTCATGGTGTTCCTTGACAACATACCTAAAAAATTTTCAGAGAATTACAAATTGAGGTTACTTTTGGATCAATTTTTTGCGCTTTGGTAAATTTTACATGTCATATGCACAGAATCTATATTTGTGAATCCATAACATTTATAAGTAAAAAATGGCAATAAAGACAAATTGATACTCGGAAGACAATTCATCCCACACACAAACAGAAAAAGAAAAAGGAAGAACAACTGCAGAAAGAAGCAGAACATGTAGATGGAAAATGTATTTGGAAACCACAAATTAAACGAGGGTCGCACCTGTTCAGTGGTGAGTGGCACGGTGGTCTTGTGGAGAACGTCCGGTTGTGGCAACCATGACCCAATGATTCTCTGAGACACAGGGTCGAGTCCGAGACCCGCACCAGTGGGACTTCCCGTTGGAGATGCGGTTGACTTCTCCAGCACCACGACATCCCAGCCTGCTACTGTGAGTGCGTGCGCACTTGATAACCCAGCTATGCTTCCTCCCACAATTACTGCCTTTGGCTTTCCTCCCCCAACCATCTCTACTATTTCTCTCGATATCTCAAAGCTCACACGTTGTCGCAAACACATGGACGATTTATTAACACACAATCACTCAGACATATCTGCTCCTTTGGCAGGCAGATATAAACGACAGATCCTGGCTAAACGACATGCTATTGATCTCCAATTCACCATAATCTTTTGTCTATTGTCTCCAGTAGATTTCGGGCTTCTAGGCTTGTACACAACCCATGCCTGGTTTTTACGGCATCTTCATTTGGAAAGATGAAGGCTCAACCCACGCGTCACTTTATGGGTTCTACACTCTGGGCTGGAGTTGTGTGGTGGCCTTGGCTGTGTAATGAATTCATGTTCGAAGAGTACTGGCCACGTTAGATGGCTGAATTGAAAAAATAATTCAAATGGTTGGAATTAAATGAATGTGATACTTAGGATTATGAAATTTTTTTTTCAATTCTTGCATTTTTATTTCGATATAGTCATTTTATGAAATCAGCATAATAAATTAATTAATTTCACATATATAATTATAAAACTCACATAACCTTTCACACTTTTCTCCGTTAAAAATCTTGTAGTATTTAATTGTACAGACTGCTCCTGGAATCCTAAGTAGAGTTTTGAATTCGACATCATTTAGGCTTGAATTTTATAATTTTATAGCCATTACGTCCACGTTAGGCATGTCTACCTTAGTACACATGAATGTACTGATGACGAATGACAAGACTTTCATATACATTTAGTAGTAATTACTACTACCAAGTCTGCTATTGGCATTCAAAGGGAGCCTGCAAATGACTTCACCAGCGAAGGCACATCACTGAAAAAAGGTGTGTTCCTTTGTAGAAGCTCCAGGCATTCGTCTGGTCTCACCGACTTGGGGTTGAAAGGTTCACGGTCGGACAGAGTCGAGCCTTGTTTTATGCGACCCAGACGCCTTGCATGTAATACTTGCTTGCAAGTGACTGGTAGCCGTATGGACTGATACTCTTGTAAAGCTGAATGCAGCTTTTCCGTTCCCCACTTCTCCAGGCATTTTCCTAACACTGCTGCATCTAATATTGACATGTTTGTGCTTTTCAGGCAGTGAGGAGTTGTGGGGTGAGCCGCATCTCCTACTAATACCACATTATCCCAAAAGATCTTTTCCAAGGGTTCACTATCATATATGAAATTTATGAATGGATCTTTTGTTTCTCTCATGACCTTTACCAATTCGGGAATCCAAACATTCTCTGCTTCTTGATGCATCTTATGGATCATGTCACTGCTTACCTTCATGGTTACCGACGTACCCTGAAAACTCCCTCCCAAAAAAAAAAAAAAAAAAACCAAAAAATACTTTCAATTGCAATCAGCACTAGCTCGTCTGCCAACAGAAGGAAGCATGGAGATATAGTACATCTGAGGTTGAATTGGAGATTGAAGTTTCAAGCTATCCTGACAGCAAATTAATATTAATTCTTTTATTCTCTTTTATTCTCACATAATTATTAGATAAAATTTAGATAATTAAATTTATTAAATTTTATAAATTAAATTGTAAAATTTAAATGATCCAAAGTTCACATCATTAAGCATAAGTAGTTAGTGGGAACAATTTGTTCCAATTAATATTACAGACGGCTTGTGAATGTGTTTTGGAAGAAAAAAGCCATAGACTTCATTTTATTTCAGGAAATGCTGAAAATTATTATGAATAAGGGAAACAAGAAATCGGATAATAGGAAGAGAAGGACAAGTTACCTTAACTTCAGGCTCTGGCTGATTGATGTACCAAATCCAATTGAGCTTTTTGTTCAGAAGCTCATAGAACACACTATGTGTACCATGGCCCAAGTCAAAGTACAAGCATTTGCCAAGATCAGGGTATGCCTTTCGGAAGCCCATGATGGTTTCACAATTCTCAGTATTTGAAAAGTCAAGAACCCCTCTCCAAGCACAATATCCTGAATATCTGCAACATGAATTCTTAGTAGATGTACTGCGGATACAAATAGAGAGTTAAAGACAGCTTTATGTCAAAATACAAACCTCAGCTTAAAATCAGGGAGAAATTTCTTGCGGATGGAAGAGAGACAGCCATCTGCTGCAACAAGCAAATCCCCTATTATTTCAATGACCTCGCCAGATTTTAGAACTTTAGCCTTTATTGTGACAAAGGTCTTATCATCAGCAATATGGAAGGAGAGAAATAGGTGGCCCCATAAAATTACATTTGGTTGCAATGCATCGCACAGAAGGCCATGAAGATCAGCCCAGTGTGCTGCTCTGAAGTTGAAATCCTCATCTCTTGTCAATGTCCAGCTGACCTTCCTCTCACTATCAGTTGCCTGGTTCTGCTCACGAAAAAAAAGAAGGAATATTAGAATGTTTTGTTATTGTGGAGAAAGATTACTGTTGTTCAAGAGCTTCCTGCTTAAACTACACATCAAGATAAAAAAAGGGCAGCAAAAATCCAATTTTGCTGTGAAATATAAATCCATGCTGTTCCTTGACAAAGGACCTAATTTATCTTCAGAGATATACAAATTGAAGCTACTTTTGGATCAATTTTTTGCCCTTTGCTAACATTTACATGTCATAGGCACAGTATCTATTCTTGTGAATCCATAACATTTATAAGTAACAAATGGCAATAAAGAGAAAGTGGCACTCGGATGACAATTCATCCCACACACAACAGAAAAAGAAAAAGCAAGAACAACTGAAGAATGAAACAGAACATGTAGATGGAAAAAGCACTTGGAAACCACAAATGAAACGAGGGTCGCACCTGATCAATGGTGAGTGGTACGGTGGTCTTCCGGAGAAGGTCCGGCTCTGGCAGCCATGACCCAATAATCCTCTGAGACAGAGGGTCGAGTCCGAGACCCGCACCAGTGGGAATTCCCGTTGGCGGTGCGGTTGATTTCTCCACCACCACGACATCCCAGCCTGCTACTGTGAGTGCGTGCGCACTTGATAACCCAGCTATGCTTCCTCCCACAATCACTGCCTTTGGCTTTCCTTCCCCAACCATCTCTTCTCTCTCTCTCTCTCAAAGCTCACACGTTGTCACAACTCGCAAACACATGGACGATTTATGAACGCACAAATCCTCAGCCATGTCTGTTTCTTTGTTAGGCAGACACAAACGACAGAAATCCTAGCTAAACGACATGCTATTAACCTTCATAAACTGTTGTTACTATTAGATTTTGGGCTTCTGAGGCTTGTAAAGAATCCAGGCCTGGTTTTTGTGGCATCTTCTTTTGGAAAGATGAAGGCTCAAGCCACGTGTCACCTTACGGAGCGTGCATAGACGCGCCAGTTCCCCACTTCATGCGCAGTCGCTGCGGCAGCTGTTTTTTTTTTTTTTTTTTTTCTCTACCCCTACAATGAGACGGGCTTTTCCACCCATCCACTTGCTAGCCGCCGCCGCCACTGACACCAACACTGCCACCTCCACCACCGTTATTATGTTATCGCGCCCACCTGTATTCTCTCTCTCACTCGCTGCGTACACGTGCAGTTACATTATAGTACGCTCTGAAAATTTAATACGCATTTTCGCACCGTTTTTTGCAGCACCGAGGCCGTGGAAGAGGGTTCTCTGGCCGTCAATACTCGGGCGGCAGAGGTCCGTTTGTTACTGGAGACGCGCATCTCCGTTCGGTCCGGGACACCAATTTAGGACGCGGGCGAGACGAAGAAGGAAGATTCCGGAACCAAACGCAGCCCCGGAATCCGTCTTTTAACCAAGTACCTCCCCCGCCCTACCACCAGAACCCACAGTTTCGTTACCCTCCTCCTTTCAATTATGCTCAACAGTCTCGGCCACATCCGCCGTTCGATAAAAAACAAGCAACTCATGTGCCGCACCATCTTCGGCCGCGGCCTCCTGATTATCGCGCTTGGGAGTATGCAGCTACACCACCTCCTGCTGATTGCGGTAACTTCACTCTCATGCAATTATAATTTTTTTGCCTATCCCTGACTGTCTTCAATATTCACTATAGGAAGATTTCTATTCGGATTTAGTAATGTTGTTGAGTGAATTTCTGTTCTTAATTAGTAGATGAAGCACGGTCACTCATAACAAAAAATTTTGGGTTCCTGGTGAAGCAACTTTACATCCTTCAATAATGTAAAGATGAGGATTAGTTGTAGTAGGAGGAATTAGTCGGTTCTGTACATTGGTCTTTTGCCAAAAATATGCCCGAAGTGCTTAAAATACACAGCTTATAAATTATGATGAGAACTTTAAAGCTTTGTTACTGCTGCTAAGTGATAGGAGGATAGGGTAGAGCTTGATTATTGATAAGTTTTGTTTTGGGTGATCTTTGTTGCTCATGATTAATTGTGTTGTAAATTGTAATTCAAAATCATCTTATATGCCAGAGAAACCAGGATTGTGTTCAAAATTTACTAGTTATTAAGTTGTTTCCTGTTTTGTGTTGATTTAACCGTGAAATCTTGCTTTTTATGCTACACAGAACGGTTTACGGTTCTTTCATATAATATCCTGGCTGATTACCTTGCTATTGACCACCGGCACAAACTTTACTTTCACATACCTCGTCACATGTTGGACTGGCAGTGGAGAAAGAGAAATATAACTTTTGAACTTGGATTGTGGTCTGCTGATATCATGTGTTTACAGGTTATCATTCTGTTACATATTACTCTGCAATGCTTCGTTTTAGTGCAGATAAGGTTATTTAGCATTGTCCTTTATGTTCATATTCTGTTGGAGATTTTTGAAGATTTTGTTTGGCTTGTGGCTTTGTGTATGAATAGTATATTGCTGTTCTCTTATGATTTTTGTGGCTGACTTGGATTTTATAATTCCATACCTATTCAACTTTGGTTTCTGAAAATACTTTACCTGAGTTTTAAACCAATATATTAAGTGGCATTGATATCTCAGTAAGATTTATATCTTTGCTCTTTTATAAATTTTATTCAGATCTTCTGTCAACATTAATTGTGTGTTGTGTTCTGGACTTGGAAAATCTGATTAATCATGAAATGTGTAATATTTTTTTTATTTCATATTGCCAATTCCAGGAGGTTGATAGATTTCATGATTTGGAGGAGGAGTTAAAGTTTAAAGGCTACAGTGGCATCTGGAAGGTAGGTTAGAAGTTGATATTATCTAAATGTTACATGACTTAAGCGGCCATACTTTAAACTTTTTCTCTTTGATGCCGACAAGAATTCTTTGTTTCAGTCTCCACTTCTGAGATGAACTTCAATATACATTTGTAACCTCATTTTTTATATTTATTTAGTGATCAGATAACACATAATATGTAGTTTACAAATAAAAATTTCAAGAGATAGATTTGTCTTAGATTCTTAGTCAGGTGCATTTGACCTTATGTGTCTCTGACATCTTTTGCACTGGGGATGGTATCATTTGCTAGTTAAGTTGGGAGAACTTATGTTTTACTCAGTGGATATATTTGTACAATTGTGTTTCATTTCTCATAATTTGATTGATAAAATGGCTACTTTGTAACTTAGTCAATTGAGATGCTCTATTTTCATAATCACTTTTAGCAGTACTTCTATTTAGGTCAAAAAATGCGAATTGTACCTCAACCTTTGGCAATTAATTGTTTGTGATTTCAATTTTGGCAATCAACCTGTTCAAACTTTCAACATGTGGCAATTAACCCCTTCCATCCAAATTGCTAGGAATTTAGAAGCCCTAATTGAAAATAAATTTAACCATATCATCACTACATTCATATCAATTTTACCTAAAATTACACCTCAAGAACAAGTTCTAACAATACTTAATTGACCCTTTTATTTACTTTCTTTAACTTCTTAGGGAATGGAAGGGACTTTTGGGCAGATGTTAAAGTATTGAGTGGGTTAATTGCCAAAATTGAAACCACAGGGGGTTATTTTCTAGACGATCAAAGTTGAAGTGGTCATTTATATCTTAAATCTTGTTGACCAATTATGATCTATGTACTCTAGTAGCCTGTTTTTTTTTTTTTTTCTTTTAAATTAAAAAAGGAAGGAAGAATTATTCTTTGTATTGCATAATGAAGCCTAATGATGTTTCAATCAACATATAGATGCGTACTGGCAATCCAGTTGATGGCTGTGCAATCTTTTGGCGACAATCAAGGTTGGTGCAGCTTCCATTTTCCCATGTTGAATTTGAAACGCAAATGCTACTTGCTATTTATCAATATGGGATCAATCTTCTTTACCAGTGATTTTGCATTCACGATATTCCTGCACACCTTGTTCTTGTTTAGTTTCTTTTTTTCCACACAAATTACAAATCTTTATTGGTTGCATCTTGGATGTGAATATATGTGATTTCTGTTTAGTATTATTAATTGCCCCATATGACTTTAAAGCATCAGAGTTCACTAATCTAAAATAAACCAATGTTTAGAAATATGATATATAGTGAAGAGTCATGTTCCAAATGCAAGGCATGGAAAGATTACATTTGGATCTCACTTAGTGATATATGCCTAACCAATTGAAGTTAGTACTTCTCTGGTAGAGCTTGAATTTTTTGTGATATTTGTTGTGGGTCTGTTCTTTTCTATACTGTCTTGAAATTAGTGCTTATCTGTTACAGCTTGAAGAGTATTTTCTTTACTTAGCATTATTTTTTCCTTTCTTTTTTTTTTTCTGGGGTTTTTTTTTTTTGGGGGGGTGGGGGAAGGACTAACTTGACTTGTCCTGATAGTACAAAGCAGTGTATGTAATTTCCTTTATCCTGGTGTCTCTTAGGTTCAATTTCCTCTATGAAGAATGCATTGAGTTTAATAAGCTGGGACTCAGGGATAATGTCGCTCAGATATGTGTACTAGAGGTATGTCATACTTCCATATTAGTCACATATTTGTACAATTTTTGCTGAGGTAAATAATTATTTGATTATCCGTTGATTGATGTGCATGAATTTTTTCTATTACATTTCACTCCCTTGAACAGTTGGTTAATCAAAATGGATCTATCTCATCAAGGTAATTACACCTACCTTTTATATATTTGGATTTGTATACTTCTCTTTTTGTATCAATTTCTTGTTATTGAGAAGGCAGAGTGCTTGTTCAGTTCCATACAAATATCCTTCTTTTATTGGGAGAGTGTTGAGTTCTACGGATTTCTCTTGTTGCAAGAGCCTTGCAGTCATTGTATATGATTTAATAGATGAAAAATACTTTAAACCATAAGTGCAATTTAATTGCTTACATTTTTTTTTTCCTTAATATTTTCATATACAAGATTGTGTACAAAACTGAGTTTATACTGGGAATTAATTGTATTTACTGTCGAAAATTAAATAGGATTAATGTGGTTTTTTGATAAATGGGTTGAGCTAAGATCCAATATTACAAAAGTCATGCTCCCTTGCTTGTTTCATGAGTAAGAAAACCTTGACCTCCACTTTAAGCCCTTTCAGAAAAAACTCCCTCATCTGCCAGCCTACTTCTCTCATAAAAAAGAAAGAAAATTGCAAGATAGAGACAGAAATTTAAAATAAATTACTAAATGGGGTTTAATAAAGGTCAACATAACTAAGATCTTGTCTGAAAAGCCTGGAAATTTTTTGTTTAAAAAAAAATTTTAAAAAAAACTTAAGTGAAGTTAGATGTTATGTAATCCCATAGGAAGTATTATAAGGTAGCCTTTAACTGTATAAGGATGCTTGGAGCTTTTCTTCTGAAGACTATGGCATTCATAGCTATATAGGTTTTCTTAGCATTTTTTGTTTTATATTATCATTCCTTTTCAATGTAGGATTATTTTATATGCTCAATATAATATTTGCTGCAGCTTGACAGGTACTAGTAAAGTTGTGATTTGTAACATTCATGTTCTTTACAATCCTAAGAGAGGAGAAATTAAGCTTGGTCAGGTATGCGTTGTCTTATTTATAGGCTCTGCTTGTTTCTTCAACATCGAATTCAATAGACACTGCTTAATATGATGTTAGCTTGTTTTGATAATTCCCTAGGTGAATCTGACACTGTTCTATTTTGGATGTATCACTACATAATATTTCTTAAATATTCCTCACATTGATTGCTATTGGGCATTCCTTTCTGCATTTTAGAAGAACTCTGATTTTTCTTGACTTTTTGCTTTTCGGCTCCTCTATTTATTTCTCTCATACCATCAATGCAGATTGTACCCATCCACAATGATGGTCATCATTCTATCTGTTCATTATATATTAGGCTAAATAGCTTTGTAGTTGTTTGTGTGATATGTTTTGAATATGACACAACTTGCTGATGATTCATTTTATCTTCACCATTTTCTTTTTTTACTTAATATCCCTGTTTCATTTGAAACCTGGTGTCTACTCACTTGAATCTTGTAAGAGCATTGTTTGATATGCCCCTTATGGTCTTTCTCTACCTGCTAGTTAAGTCCCTATAGAAGCACCTTTTTCATTTAATTGTCCCTCTATAATTTTCTATCTTGGTAAAGCAAGTGAGCACTCTTAAATGTAAGCAAGTTTGACCAAATATGAATTACGTCTATCTGCTGGTTTTGTTCTTTCTTTGAATGCTGAACAATATATTTGATGTCATCTGATTCTGGTTGTAATTTGTTCATCAATTGCTGTTTTTAAGAAAATATGATTTCTAATTTTTATTGTTGTTGCTTTCTGCCTCTGCTATATATTTCTGTCAAGCAGGTCAGAGTGCTACTGGATAGGGCTAAAGTTGTTTCAAAAACCTGGAATGATGCTCCAGTTGTTATCTGTGGGGATTTTAATTGCACCCCAAAGGTTATCATTTTTTTTGTTGCTTTTCACTATTTCTTTTTCTCTAAAATGCTGTCAGAGCCTATTTTGATATTAATTTTCTATCTTGTTGCAGAGTCCATTGTACAACTTTATCACAGAGCAGAAGGTACACTTTTGTAGTTCTTTACTTTATCCATGTTCTGTGTTTGATGATTGACACAAAATAAGCTACAAAAATTATATTAATCATTTTATTGCAGTTAGATTTATCTGGAATAGACAGAGATAAGGTATCCGGACAAGCTTCCAGTGCAATTCACACGCAAAGACTGTATGATCCTAAACCTAGGGACATTTTGTGCATTTGATGTGTTTATTTGATGAAATCTGTTGGATCCCTTGCTTAAAGGAAGATCTACTAAATTCTACCAACATAATGCAGCGAAATATCAGCTAATGGTTCACTTCAAGCAAAAAGTATTGCGGGTGACAAGGAAGTTAATGTTGAACAAAGTAAAACTCTGTCAGGCATTCAGAATCCGGATAATCAAGATGAAAGTATAAGGAACCAATCTGGTCACTCTGTGTTGGATATGTCTGACATATCTCAGACAAATCTGCAATATGAAAAGGAGAGTGGCACATTATATAATACATTGAAGGACATGCAGCTCACAGTTGTAGACAATTCTAAGATTTTTGGTGATGTTGATTGTGTGAAAGAAGAGTCGAATGCTTCTTACGGTGAAGGTAGGTTTCCTGTTGATCATATAAATGATAAAATTCATTACATCACACTTTTTGCATCTTCAGCTCTTGCTGATGGAAGGGGGATGTGATTTACAGAACAAATATCCGATGCTGTCCCTTCTTCAAAACATAAATCATTGAGTGAGAAGTCTAACTTACATGTCCCTATAGAAAATGAACATATAGAGTTTTACAGTCATCCAACCTCCCCTCTGGAAGACAATCAATCTTCCGCTGTCAAGATAGTAGATTCTGAGTCAACGAATTTTTTCATTTCAGAAATTTCTTCAACTAATGCATCCAGTCAGACTTCAGTTTCTGATGCTATTGAAGCCCCTCAGCTGGTATATGGAGAAAGCCCATCATTTGAACTTATTGCTATTGATGAAATGAACAGCTCTTCAACCTCATATGAAGTTGACAAATCACCTCAATCTGTCAACTTTGACTTTCCACTAAATGAGAAACTAGAGAAAATGTCCCTCAATGAGAAAGATAACGCCATAATAGGTGGCGAAGATATTGGTGACGATAACAATGCCATATCTGCATTGCACAAAGCTAGAGATGGCCTCCCTCATGATCTTGGCCAGTCAATGAAACCAGAGCCTGAAATTTCAGGTCAGTTTGAGGAACTAGAATCTGATTCCAACAAGTTTTTGCACGCACAAAGTGATGAAGTGGCGGATGACTTATCTCCAAGTTTGAATTCCGAACCTATTGATGGAGATAAAACTACTTATAATCCATCATTGTGGACCCCTGTGGAGATAGAAACTGCAACAGGCAATGCAGGGTGCGCCTTCTTGGAACATAGTCTACCGCTTAGGAGCTCATATACTGAAGTAATGGTAAATCTCATAAACTTTGGGCGCATCTCCACTCCCCTCTTCCTCTCTTCTCTCTTTTCTTTTATGGAACGAGCTGCCATATCTCTCTCATTTTAAAGAAAGTAGTTTATTTTGTGGTGCATTTTTTTGTTATTTTAATATTTGCTGCTCTTCAATATTGTGTTGCTGTTCTTATTACTTGTTGCATATCTACAGGATTGTTCAGGGACCAGAGACCCTGATGGAGAGCCCCTGGTGACCAGTTATAACAGGTGCTTCTTGGGGACTGTTGACTACATTTGGTAGGTATTAAGACTCTTAAAATTTTCTTGCTGATGCTTTGCAACAATCTTTGCTGCTTACTTATTTTAAAATTAAGAGATTTGGATAATTCTGAAGTAAAACAAATTGTCGATCTTTTTTTTCTTTTGTTTTTTTTGGGGGGGGGGGGGGGGGGATGGGGGGTTTACAAAGTGTCAATGCTTTCCATAATTTTTATTTTTCCAGTAGATCAATAAATTTGTGTGTCAATTAAAATTCAAAAACTCTGGAAATGAGAACTTGATAGAAATATACTTATTGCTTTGATCAACACAGGCGATCTGAAGGTCTCCAGACGATCAGGGTGCTTGCTCCAATACCTAAACAAGCTATGGAATGGACTCCAGGGTTCCCAACAAAGGTACAATTAAGTTTTAAGTTTTTGTTTGTAAGGCTAGCGAGTGGTGGTCTTGTATTGGGGCCCTTCAATTTGGACTTATATCATAGAGCATCAGTGTTCATATTAGCAATTGAATTTGCTTGTATATAATCTTCCTGAATTACTTGCTTGGCTATTGCACAGAACCGCGCTTTGTGTAACTAACTTCTAATCTTTTCTTTTTCTGTCTATTTACAGAAGTGGGGAAGTGATCATATTGCCCTGGTTTCAGAACTGGCGTTTATGAAAGATGTTGCCAATATCAGCAGGGATGTTCAATAGCTATTTACTCAAGTTATGTATCAGCTTTTTCCAATTTCGATTGATCAAATGGGATTCAAGACCTGGCAATTCGAAAATTTTAGTTACCCATGACATATGGATTTTATATCATTTAAAGTTCTTGGTTTTAGTTACTGGAAAGATGCACAACTTAGTTGCTATATGTGGAGCTGAGTCAAATTATTTAATATTGAATAAATTATATTAAACTCTTTTCAGATATTTAATTATGACACTTCATTTTATTTTTACTTAAATATGACATTTTATCTTATTTATTTAAATATTAATTAAAAAAATATACTTAATGTTAATAAAATATTTATAAAAAAATGTTAAATTAATATTTTAGTCTAGTTTTATTAAAAAATTATATTTTAATTCAGTTAATTATTTTAAATAATTAATATTTTGATAAATTATATTTTTTTTAATTAAATAATTATATTTATTATAAGGTATAAATTTAACCATGTATATGATTATGAAAAAAAAATTTAGTATAAATATAGAAATATTTTGTAATGAGTTTAATTAATAAAAAATAAGATTAATTATATTCTATATTTTTTTCTTAACTAAACTTAACCCTAAGATACTTCTATATTTGTATTAATTTTTTTTATAATCATACACATGGTTAAATTTATATTTTACAATAAATATAATTATTTAATTAAAAAAATATAATTTATTAATATATTAATTATTTAAAATAATTAATTAAGTTAAAGTATAATTTTAAGTAAAATTTAATTTAATATATATTTTTAAATATTTTATTAATATTTAAGTATATTTTTTATTAAATTTCAGTAAATAGAATGAAGTGTCATATTTAAATAAAAATAGAGTAGAGTATCATAATTAAATATCTCAAAAAAATTTAATATAATTTACTGTTTAATATTCGTTGATGGTACAGCGCCAGTGCGATTCCATTACTCTAATGTTATGTGCAGGAGGGAAATAGATGTTTGATTTTTGTGATTTTTCTTTAAAAAATTTTAGAGGAAATTATTTGTAGATATAATTTGTGGTGAGATATATTTTTTATTAATTACTTTAATTTTTTAATTTATTTTTATTTATTTATAAACTTAATTTTTTGATAAAAATTTAATGATGTTATTTAATTTATATAGTTAATTTTATTTAATAAAATAAAATTTTATGTGTTATTATTGTATTTTTATCTATGTCCGCGGTCAGTCTGCAATTGAGTCTCCCGACTACAGCCGATCCCGATCTGATATGCAATAGGACAGAAGGTTTACGCTGAAGCATTCTTCCATTCTCTTTGATTACTGCAGAACTTAGATTGACAATAATCTGTATGTTAACTTTGATTTAAAATATCGAACAGATCATTCCGAAGGAAATAAGCAGCCACACGCCTTTCTTCGTTAAGTTCGTATGGTTACAGAAGGTTTATTCTTACATTTTTAATTTTAAAAGGTTTAATTTTTTAATTCATTAAATTTATAATTTAACTTATAAAATTTAATAAATATGATAATATAAATTTTATATTTTAAATATTAGATAAAAATATAATTATAAAAATAATAGATTACCGTTACACCTTTTGCTTCGGCTTGTGTTGCATCCGCCAACTTCAAGTGACAACAATTCTTTATTATTGTTCTAATCGTTAATACAAGACATCATGAAGTTCTCAAAACCAACATATGATGAACAATTATTTTACCATTGCAACATCTTCAATCTTATTTTTGGCATTTTTCCTTACAGTTTTCCTTCCTTATGGGATCAGTGATCTGTACATGCAGTCCTTGTGTCCTCTTCTTCGTAATGCGTGAGTAGCTGAGCTGTTTCCAATTCCCTTGACCTTGAATTCTATTTTTCTTCAACAACGGTACTTGTTGACCATATAACATGTTTTTTATTTTAATCTTTTTGAGAAGAGAGAGAAATCTCTATGCTTAGAACGTAACTACCTAAAGATCCAGCAGGGACTCTCGTTTGGATGGAGCATGTGCTCTCTGAGATAATTTTTAAGATGTTTAGAAAAATCTAATAATTATCTAAAGATGATATTGAAATTGATATACGGATAAGATTTTTCAACTTTGTAATATCAAAATTATGATATATTTTTATTTTTTTATTTTCTTACGTATTAAGATTTATTATATTATATAAATTTTATAAATTAATAAATAAATAATCATCATAATTAATACTCGTAAGAGTAATTAATAATTAATTAACTGTGGAAGGTGTGCATTGGATTTGGAGCCGTATTAGTAGCGGTGGTCACGGGATCACAGCGGGACCAATTCTGTTTCAGTGGTTGGAAAGTTGATGGATGCCAGTTGCCAAAGGAAAGCAACATGACCATAAAACCATATATGGAACAAAAACAGGGACACACATATAAATGTACGGACAATTTTTTTTCTTTTTTTATTAGGTGTTTTTATATTATTTTTAAATATGAAACTAAAGATCTCTACAATTTAAATTTATATACATTAACAACAAATTCTCTTATATATAATTACTTACCATAGAGTTAAAATGTTACTGATATATGAATACATATTTCTCAATTTAAAACAACGAGATTTATGGTTGGTATTTTCAATAGTACAATAATGTTAAAAAAATGACTCATTTATGTTCTAATGGGAGTGAGCAACCTTTTTTAAAATGGTTCACTTATCAACTTAAACATAAATGACATTTCACTGAATTCAACCAAACATTTAGTGTATGATACTGTAACTGCTACATACATAGCTTATGTACAAAAAACATAACGAAAATAAATTTCTGAAAGCTATTATTAGGATAATTTTTCACACTGCTTATACTTTGAAATTGGTAAATATGCTTTAACAATAAGACCGAAGCCTATATGAAATTTTAAATATGGATAAATTGCCTTGGGGGGCGAAAATGCAAATACTTGAATCTCATTTTTATGGTTCTGGTGCCGTCTTTCATTGATTACCATTTGAAAGAAAGGATTTTCGTCCGCTTTGTGCCTAGTTCTACGCCTTGTTCTCTCCGTTGTTTTCTCAGGCCAGAGCAAGGCGACCCACTATGAGATTCACCGTTTCAAGGTCAGGATCCTCGTCTCGCTCTCATTTAAGAATCCTGGTCAGATTCGATATTCTCTTTGACAGAGAAGATGCGAAATGCATTATTTTCTTCTGGTTTAGTCTAATATTTATTATGGGTCATTCATGTTTGCAGGGTTGCTTTGTTTCTGACCTGCATTTCTGATTTTTCATCATCAAAGTTGTTGGCTTGATCTCTCCTCGCGATTCATAACCCTTATGGTTTTCTATTTTCTTGGGAGGTCTGGAAAATCTCATTTATAATCAGGCCCATAAAGTTTGCATTTTGAGAAATATAGTATATTAATGCTTCGTTCTCTTCGCCGTTGTATTGGCATCAATTAGAAATTGTCATCTCTGCCATTTTTGCCTTATTCTAATTCAGCCTTCATCTTGTATCTGACAAAATGTCAGAACCTAATGCAAAATCCCCATTGATCCGACCATCTTCTTCTTCTTCTTCGAGAAAGCTTCCCGATTTCAAGCAATCTGTGAAATTGAAATACGTGAAGCTGGGCTACCATTACCTCATCACCCATGGAATGTTACTGTTTTCATCGCCCCTGGTGGTTCTGGTTGCTGCCCAACTCTCCACATTTTCGCTCCAAGATCTCCATGACCTTTGGGATCATTTGCGATATAACCTTATCTCCGTGATCCTTTGCTCCACTCTCCTTGTGTTCTTGTCGACCCTTTATTTCCTAACCCGTCGTCGCCCAGTTTACCTTGTCGATTTTTCTTGCTACAAACCCGAAGATGCCCGCAAATGCCCGAGGCAGATATTCATGGATCGCTCTGCTTTAACGGGAACTTTCACTGAGCAAAGCCTCGATTTTCAGCGGAAAATTCTGGAAAGATCGGGACTTGGCGAGTCAACTTACCTCCCTGAAGCTGTTCTGAGAGTCCCTCCAAACCCATCAATGATGGAAGCTCGGAAAGAGGCTGAGGCTGTCATGTTTGGTGCCATTGATGAACTATTTGAGAAAACACTTATGAAACCCAAAGACATTGGGATTTTGATTGTAAATTGTAGTTTGTTCAATCCGACACCATCCCTTTCTGCTATGATCATCAATCATTATAAGCTTCGTGGGAACATTCTTAGCTATAATCTAGGTGGCATGGGTTGTAGTGCTGGTCTGATTTCTGTCGATCTTGCTAAGGATCTTCTTCAGGTCCATCCAAATTCTTATGCTCTGATCATTAGCATGGAAAATATCACCTTAAATTGGTATTTTGGGAATGATAGATCGATGCTTCTTTCAAATTGCTTGTTTAGAATGGGAGGAGCTGCTATCTTGCTATCTAACAAGAAGTCTGATAAGCGTAGATCCAAATACCAATTGGTCCATACAGTTCGAACCCACAAAGGTGCTGATGACAAGTGCTTCTCTTGTGTTACTCAGAGAGAGGATTCCACAGGGAGGGTTGGTGTTTCTTTGTCAAAGGATTTAATGGCTGTTGCTGGGGAGGCTTTGAAGACTAACATTACCACTTTGGGTCCACTTGTGCTGCCAATGTCTGAACAGTTGCTCTTTTTCGCCACATTGGTTGGGAGAAAAGTTTTCAAGATGAAGGTAAAACCATATATCCCGGATTTCAAGTTGGCTTTTGAGCATTTCTGCATTCATGCTGGAGGAAGAGCTGTGCTAGATGAACTAGAGAAGAACCTTCATCTTTCAGAGTGGCACATGGAACCTTCAAGGATGACACTCTACAGGTTTGGCAACACTTCAAGCAGCTCCCTCTGGCTTGAATTGGCTTACAGTGAGGCCAAAGGGAGGATTAAGAAGGGCGATAGGTTATGGCAGATTGCATTTGGATCCGGATTTAAGTGCAACAGTGCGGTTTGGAGGGCTCTTAGGAGAGTGAATCCAGCAAAGGAGAAAAACCCATGGATGGATGAAATTCATCAGTTCCCAGTTGATGTTCCTTCCTTCTCAGCTATCTAGATTTTAGATAATGCGCTTACATCTTTGCATCCCATTTCATTGCGGCAATTTTAGCGTTTTCATTTGACTGCTTTTTGCTACAACAATGATGCTAGTGATGTAGTACTCGCAATCCTCATTGAGGTTTGAGAGTGTGAATTATTATTGGTTTTTAACTTGGGAGTATATGTATCCTTTGATGGGGGCGTTCGGAAAGTTAATTATCCAGATTGTAGACTGGGCTAACGCAAATCTTCTCTTTTTTATTGTTTTATAATTTTTTTGTGATTTCACTTTATTTTTTAGTACTATTTTCTCCTAAAAAAATTAATGGATTTTATCTTGTAATGAAGTAACAGCAATTACTAAAACTTGCCAAAAACAGTATCTTCGTTCCTTCAAATTAAAATTTACAAAAATTACATTTTATAATTCAAATTTAAAATTTAATAAATGTAACACCTTACATTAATTTTATAAAAATTGAATAAAAAAAATTATGAAACTTTTATTAGATAAAATAAAATAAATATACATACACAAAATGTCAAATGTTAGTTATTTACTAACTTTAAAATAAAATTCTAAAATTCAATCTGTAAACTAAACATAAAAAAATTTAAATAAATATTTAATAAAATTTAATTTATAAAAATTAATCTCTCAAACAATTTTGCCAGCTTTTTTCCAAACAAAACAACTAAAAAGACTACACAACCTGCGGTTTTAACAACTAAAAATTTGCCCATCGATTGACGGTTACACACAGATAACATAACTAAGGTCACGAAATACATCGAAAATGCAGCATAGACCACTGGTTTCATTTTACATTGCAGTACTACATCATTAAGTCATCATGTCCCTTGATAAAATTCCCATAAAGGAAATGAAGTTTACCTAAATTACTGTAAAAGGTTGCTTCTATCAAACCAAAGCAAGCGGCCAACTATCCACAAATCAAGATATCATCAGATTTACAGTTTCCAAGGTTGATTCGAACAACATAGGAACTCTCATTCCTTTGAGGACTTGTTAATAAGAGACTTGTGGATATGAGGAATAACACCGCCACCAGCAATTGTTCCTTTAATGAGTGTGTCAAGTTCTTCATCTCCACGAATTGCAAGCTGTAGATGTCTAGGGGTAATACGCTTCACCTTCAGATCTTTGCTTGCATTGCCAGCCAACTCCAACACCTCTGCAGTTAGATACTCTAGGATAGCAGCAGAATACACTGCAGCTGTCGCACCAACTCTTCCGTTGGCTGTCACCCTTGACTTCAGGAGACGGTGAATACGCCCGACAGGGAACTGTGAAAAGATACACGAGAAGATGCATCAGAGGACTTCAGGCATATTACAGTTATAGTATATAAATCAAATATAGACTACTTTTATTTTCAAATATTGATAAGAAGAAAGAAGTTCCCGAATTGCACCAATACTTCAACATAATGATTACGGAACTCAGATCGAGCCAACTCCAGTAACATGTAATGTACTGTTATGCTCCATGATTAAAATTTATATAACTTGTCAGTCCCGAGACAAGATCCTGGTTTAGGTTTCTTTAACCCTGGAGTCTATGCAGGCACACAAGGTCATAGGAAAGAGGATTGAGAGATTTGCGACAATAATTTTCATCTGGATTTCTTTTTTATTGAAAATAATTTTTTTTAAAAAAGAATATATTTAATTTACATTAATCAAATTTTGTTTTCAAAAAATAAAAATAAAACACATTTGATTTAAAATTTTAAATTAAAATTTTAGAATTTAAAATTTAGAGTGAGAGTTTAAGGTTTGAATTTTAAGATTTAAAGTTTGATATTTTGAGGTTTGAAATTTAAAATTTCAAAGTTAAGATTTGAAGTTTTGAGATTTAAGAATTTAGAACTTTAGAATTTAAGGTTTAAGTTATAGGGTTTGCGATTTTGAGATTTACAATTTTTGAATTTTAAAATTTAGAGTCTAGGGTTGAAAGCTTAAGCTTTAGGCTCTAAGATTCTAATGTTTTAGTGCTTATAATTTTAGGATTATGATTTGAGATTTTGGGATTTAGATTTTGAGTTTTGTATTTTAGAAAATTAAAGTTTAAGATTTAAAATTTTGAAATTTAAAATTTAGAATTTAAAGTTTTAGAGTTTTGAATTATGAGATTTAATATTTAGAATTTAAAATTTATATAATAATTTTAAAATTATCATTATATTTTTAATTTATATTTTTTATTTTCCAAAATTTTATATAAAAAATATTAAAAATAAATTTTTATTATTTTAAAAATATTTTTATTTTTTATAAATAAACACATTCTCACTAACATTGTTGTTTTCACTAAAAATAAAAATAAAAAATAGTCAAACTAAACACAGCTTAAATTTTTCCAGGTAGTCAAAATTGTGGATGCGGCAGCCTATTGTCTGAGGCTGCCACCTTACAGAATAAATCAGATTAGCAACGAGATAGACGGGGAACAAGTTTGCGATTATAGTTACCAATACGTTGACAAACACGGCTTATCATTGCAATCAGCACAAGCCACTAGGAAGATTATAATATACTGCCGTCTTCTAGCCTAATGAGTTATAACAGAAACCCTGACCCGGCTATGCAGCCAATTCCTCATAATAATAAACCTCCTATTCCATCAGGGAAGTGTTGACATGACCCGCCTTTCTAGTGAATAGAGTTAAGACATTTTGGGCCAGGGCCTAGTCCTGATGGATACTATGATACAACTGTAAATATCAGAATCGTAAGCACTTGAAGATTGAACAGTTCAGTAGCAAAACTGACATGAAACAGGGTAACCATAACATGAAAAAGGAAATGATATATATTATGCTCAGATAACAATTTCTCATATTCTTTCCCTTATTTTTCAGTCATAAAATTATCATTTCACGGCCTGTAAAGGGGGAGTTCCCTTCCTAACGTAATAGGACCATTTCCCCATAAGAAAAAGGACTGATGGCGAGTTTTTCGAGTAATGACTCCCCCGCCAAGTTTTTACACGCTTTCCTTACATGCTCTTTCATTCGTTTTTATTTTTATTTTTTATAAATGCCGTGAGTAGATGTGCTCATATTGTACCCCTTTAAAATGAAAGACTATCTTTTTCCATTTTTACAAACCAGATCCACTGTTCACAGAATAAATAAAAATTGTAGGTTAAATAACCATACACCAGGCCTAAGAATTTCAAAAGGATAGCTCAGAGACCCCAAGACAACTAAAGAACTCATCTTGTGCGAAGCTAATACAGCAATCAAGCACAACAGCGCTAATTGACAACACAAAACCAAGTTACAACCATAACAAGACTCTATCAGCACCTAATTCTCAGATTCAGGGAGGAGGATTCTAACTTCTAATGTAAATTGAATAAAAACCATACACACCAATCAAGTCCATTTCATCTTCGTTTCAATACAATATGCTTCGCAGCAAACAAGGAGCTAATTTGGATAATGAATCCAAAACTACTTCTTAAAGCAAAAACGAACAACAACAATGACTTCAAAGACACGCCTAGTGCGGTTGAAACACTCATAAAAATTTGTGAACCACAACCTCAACCCTCTATCTGATTTTGTAAATGTTCTCAACACACACAAAAAAACAAGGATCCAAAATAATCCAGGAACAAACAAAACGATTCATAGAAACAGTAATTAGCGAGAATTTTATAAAATACGGAACATAAACATCAAATTGAAACCGTGTACAGCCCCCAAGAAACCCATAGCGACAAAAACGAAGAAAATTGAAAGCAAGAAAAGAAAGAGAGAATGATGAATTAACCTGAAGTCCAGCTCGAGAAGAGCGAGAAACGGGCTTCTTCTTATCCTTGTCTTTGTTTGCAGCTGGGGTTTTGCCCATTATCAACCCCTTTGCGCCTTTTCCCGACATCTTTTCGCGAATCAACGAGGGAACGCGGAGCCAATGCCAATACACAGAAGAGATCAAGCTTGGAGATTTGTCTGAGTCGTGAATGGTCGATCGGAAGAGGTTGGGGACCCGGTCTATTTATGAAGACCCCCTTTCAGAAAGTACCATACACGTTCCGATTTGGACCTGGACCTGGAATCTCTCTGGCTCATAAATTACGGGCCACCCCTACTAATTTGAGCCTGACCACTATCAGGTTTCCCATCCATTCCTCGGCCCAAACAAGCCTACTTCAATTTTATTTCTATTTATATTTTATACTTTATTAAGAAATGGCAACAGGTACCCGCTCCCCCATTCCGCCATTGACGGAGAAAATTATTTACATCTTTGCCCTTATTTAAAGGAGTCCAAGCAGTTTAGCTTTTTTTTTTTCCTGACTCACAATTAATGAGTTAGTTTTGTAAAATTAATGTAATTTTTATATATAAAAATACGGAGTGGCAAACTCATATATATTAAACTTGAACACCCAAATTGAAAATTGAAATTGAAATTTCTTAAAATCTTAAGTCATAAAATTTTAAATTTTAAATCTTAAAATAGTAAAATTCTACCTAAAATATAAAATCTTAAATTTTAATTTTTCAATACCCTAAATCCCAATCCTATTTAAAATTGTAAACCCTAAATTTTTAATACCCTAAACACTAATCCTCCTTAAAATCCCTAAACTTTAAAACCTAATTCCTAAACTAAACCTTAAAATCTTACCCTAATCCCTAATTTTTTAATACCCTCAACCCTAATCTTTCTTAAAACCCTAAACCCCAATTTTTTAATACCCTAAAACCTAATCCTCCTTAAAACTCTAAAATCTTAAAATCAAAAGCTTAAACCTTAAATCTGAAAGCATGAACTCTAAATCTTAAAATACTTACCCTAAACCTTAATTTTTAATATTTTAAAATTTAAAATTTTAAACCTTAATTTCAAATACCCTAAACCTTAATTCTATATCCTAAACTCTAAAATCACATTTTTCTATTCAAATAATAATAAATAATCTTAATTAACTATTATACATTTAAATTGATTTTAATTATTGAATTTTAATGTTAGGCACATGAACGTGTCTCATCAGAAATGTTAAATGCATTAATAATTCAATTATTTAATATTTATTAAAATTAATACATTATAAATAAATTGTTAAATAATCATTTTAGTTTATTTTTACAATAAACAATTTATTAAAAATATATTTTTTTAGCAATTAAACACTTACAATGATTTTATGCGCTGTTAATTTATTTGCATTCAAAAACCCAAAGGAAATCTGCATCATGTTTTGCACACTCGCCTGCCTCATAATCAAAAAAATAGAGAAAGAGTCAAAGGTTATAATAGCAGGAACATGTATCCGGGTGTTGATAAAGTCTAATGATATATGACAAGCTATTCTTATTATCATTCCCACATTTATAAAGCTATTGGATAATTAAAATTTAATGAAAATAGTGCCCTTGATTTTCTCTCCTGGCATACCTTATTATATTGAATGTATTAAATGTGAATTTTAAATATTTTTTCAAAACTATTTAAGGAGATCGTTTAATTGTTTATAATTATAATTTTTTTATATAAAATATGAGTCTTACATCAAGTGTGCTGGAAATATTTTGAGTGTTAGAATGTATTATATTAATTTTCAGGAACAAACTTGTTTTGAAGGGATTTATCACACTGAAAGAGAAGCGGCGCATGAAGTCATGTGCATGGTGAAAAACAATGCCCATGCCTCATTGCACCACACTCGTCTTAATACTTTGCCCAGGCAGGAGACTTTGATCTCTTGGATTCCGCCTCCTCTATGTGTCTTCAAGCTGAACGTTGATGGCTCAAGCATGGAAGGGGGTTTGAAGGCTGGGTGCGGTGGTTTGATCCGTAATTCAGAGGGTCAGTGGATTGTTGGCTTTAGTTATAACTTGGGATCAGGGTCAGCTCTGGTTGCGGAATTGTGGGGCCTTGTTCTTGGACTTTCCATTGCTTGGAACCACAATATCCTTTCACTATGGTTGAAGCAGGCTCCTTGCTTGCTGTCAATTACTCTCCAAAGGCTGCCATGAGTCTCACCCTCATGCTAGGCTAATTCATCAGGCTGGGGACCTTCCGCAAAGGGATTGGAAAGTTTCTCTCAGTCACATATACAGAGAAGGGAACGATGCTGCTGATTGGATGGCTTGCAATGGTCATATGGTTAGTTGGGTCTCCTGTATTCTCAGCCTCCGAATGGCTGTAGCTTCCGTTTGTTTAGTGATAGGTTGGGGTCTTCGTACCCTTGTCTTGTTAGGGTGTAGCTTGTTTGTTTTGTTCTTATGATATCTTTCCAGGAAAAAAAAAAAGGAAACATACAACGTACGGACAGATTTCAAATCGTTACCATGAAATTAATATAAATACTTTGAAGCTGATAAAAAAATTGCACCTTCTGATTTATTTATTTATTTCTGTATCCCAATATTTTTATCTAAACTTTTACACAACGCTGTCACTTTATCCAAAACATGACTTTATTGTGAATGACGACAACCTTTACCTTTGACTTTGGTTACAACAGCCCGCAATTTTATCAAGATCTATACACCACGTTGTCACTTTATATTGGGAAGATTATCAGATATAAGAGTGAGTGCTTCCAAATTTGGAAAGCTACCAGTCTACCAAATACCAATTGACGAAAACGAAAGGGTTTTTTTTCTTAATTTTATTTTCATATATTTAAATTTGTAGCATAGAGTTGGCAACGACTGGGCCAGAGATTAGAGATTAGATATAATGATTTTCTTAACAAAGTAGGACCACCGATTAAGGAAATACTCTTCATATGTGGAAGAGTGTACTCAAAAATATGGCAAATATATTGATGTATATATCAAAAAAACATTATGGCAGATATATTTATGTATATATCAAAAAAATTTATAAAAAATCTTATTCAACTTCAAATAGAATATGAAAGAGTTAAATTACATGAATTTAATCTCCTCATTAACTCAAAACAACTTGAATGCTGTTAAAGAATTCTCATTAAGATAACAGCCATTATACATGTATATGAAAGTATAGTTACAGTACCGTGTCAGATACAGCCTATATGAAATATTTGTGCTTCTAGTTCTTCAGGCCCTGCAATCGGAATAATATAACCATTCACTATCAAGAATTTATGATTCAGAAAAACAGAAACCGGAAAACCGCACCGCCTCCTTTTTCCTTATGTATCATCTAGAATACCAAATTCAATTTGGCATAAAGATCGATTAGTTATTCTGTGTGATACAAGATTTCAACAATCAAAGATTAGCAAAATGTTAGCCATATCTTTCTTGATCAAATTTTTGGTAAAAAAAAAATGATGCCATTTATTAAGTACTGCACGATTAATTCTTGGCCTATACTGAATCTAGCTCTGCCCCCAAAAGGGAAACAAATCAGGGAATAAGAGAGCAAGAGACAGTCAAGAATGAAAGACACAAACACATGAGAAAGCTTCAAGGACTATAAACAATGGAATTGGAAGACAATGAGGTTAAGAAAAATTGGTGAGTTAACTCACTGTCGGAAATTTACAGAGATCGAAGCAGCCGAAGTATCTGCAATTGCCTGGAAGGCAGCGCTGGAAAGAACCATGGTAGAGCCCTCCTTTGAAGGCTGAGGAGACAATGTGAGTGCTCGATCCAGAATCGTGATTTGAATGGTTTGGCCAGGAACACAAGTTCCAGGAGCAGCAGTTACGCACTCCATTAGATACTGCCTGCCACACGCTGCTCCATTGTCCCAGATTGCCTCCCCTGCTGCACCAAACATGTCGCTGGAAGGAAAGTCTGAGACAGCAAAGCCACAGGCATTGGCTGATGCTGTATCAAATCACAACGCATGACGAGCCAGAAAAACAATGAAGGATGTCAAAATTCCATATTCCAGTTGAGGAAGTTATATATATATATATATAGGTGTAGCTCTTACGTGTATAAGGATGGCCGAACTTGGCAGCTGAGCCAATATCACCATTGCAGGAGTGGATGAACAGTATTAAGAGGACGATACATGAAAACAAGGAGCAATCGTAAGCCTTCGACATTGCTGCAAATTGCAAAGGGAAACAGAGATGTGAGTGGCAATCAACACAGGACTCGTCCGGATTAACAATCTTAACCAGAACTGAATTCGGTGTAGATCGAATTAACAATAAACAAAACAGGCAAGCCTATCCTTAGAGATTGAGGGCTTAAGGTTTGCAAGATCATACGTTATCGCAAAGACAAGTAAATATGCACAAGATTTCGTGAAAAGTATGAGATATAGACATAAGCACTTCCATATGTAACACAGAACTATGCCAAAATCAGTACTGAAACACTAAATGTTACAAAATTTTGTACAGAAATGATTTACCAGACTGTACTGATTTGGCTAGTACCTGTGTTACACCACTTATACTCTCTGCATTTTGTCTTTCACTAAAAACTGTCACCTGAATTTTCAGGTGACCGCTTTTGTATTAGTTTTCAGTACCTAGCAAAGAAGTGGACCTGTTGAACAACTACAGCTCTTCTATGCCAGATGAATAGCTAAATGATCAAATAGGATTAATAAAAAGAGGACAAAGAAGCAATAATTTGAGTGAAGTTTTAATAAACAACTCCAGAATGTTGTAAATGCTTGGAATTTCAGCAGCAGATGAGAGAATTCCACTTCATATTTCAGCCACAACTATGTGAAAATCCAAAGACAACAGCAAAAACGAGTTTAACAGCAACAACGAGTACTGAACAAGCATGTATCATGTATTTTGATTTGACATCTACCAGTGGCAACTTTGTCTGTCAAGTGGGTTTCGGGTTTCCTAACTGTGAATGGCCAAGTTCTACTGATAATCATACAAGCATAATGGTTTGTTTGAAAGATTGGATCAGGTGCAGTATCTATGTTCCAGCTCAAAGAAGGAAACCCACAAAGCTTAGATGTTGAAAATTTAAACATCAGAGTATTAAGTTTATAATGCCTTTTTGAAAATTCAATTCAATGCTAAAAATGAAATTTCATCGTTGATGGTTTGCGTATGGCCAGCCAACAATCCGCCGTAGATCTGCGACGGACGGCGTGGCAAGTTCAATAAAACGAAGAACACGACAAAGAGAGCAGGGCAAATAGACGAAGGAACAAAACAATAATGAAGAAGAAAGACTGTTGAGGCTTGAGAGAGGACAAGATTACCTAAATGATTTCGTTCTTGCCTGCCAGTACAACGCCGCGATTGATCGGAAGCTAGTTGAGCAGGGCAACAAAAGAAGGAGCAAGACTATACACACGGAATGGGGACACACTGACACGGAATGTCGTCATTCATGGAGATTGCGGTTGCGCAGCCTTATAGGTAACTTGTGTAAATTTAATTCCGGCTTATTTAAATTTCCATTTCCTGACGCGAGTGACGCGCGCATTTGCGGTTTTTGTTCTAAAAGCCGGAGCCCATTTTGGGCCTAGAGGGGTACAGTAAAGGGCTAAAAGCCCAAAGCAAGAAAGCCCTAAACTCTCATAACCGTCCGAGGCCAACTAATCCCAGCACAATCAGCTTGAAACTCCGAACATAACCCCGGCGGTAAACTGTCGAGAAAAGCACTGTCATCGGCCTCCGCCGCGGAATTCGCTAGCTTGTCAGCACAAGCATTGCCTTGCTGGTACATATGGGCGAAAGACATGACCCAATTTTTCCTACACCAAGCTCGGATGCGAGATACCAGACGTACCGCTTGAGCGTCATTCCATTACCTGTAGAGGTAAGCATGGAGATGATCGATGCGGAGTCACTTCCCACTATCAATCTTCTAATCCCCTTATCCCAAGCATATTCCAAATCGATAAGTATCCCCCAAAGTTCGGCTTGAATAGCATTACAAACACCTATCCGATATATGAATCCTCCTACCCACTGCCCATTCGAGTCCCCGATAAGTCCTCGACAGCCTGCGTCACCTGGGCTTCCTCTCGCCGCGCCATCCCTGTTGAACTTCATCCACCCTAACGGATGAGGTTGCCAACAAACCTGTATAGAAACTCTGCGTCACCTGGGCTTAGAGAGTGTTTTTTTTTTTTTTTTTTTTCAAGGGTGAAACTAGTTATGGCAGCAGAAAATTTATCTCATCCTATCACCCCTAATGTTGAACTTGACAGGTGAGATTCGAAGTTTTATAATTCACAAGATATTGGATTATGATTTTCCAAAACAAAAAAGAAATTAAATATAAGATAGAATTAATTAATGTAATAAGTCACTGAGTTTAAAGATTGTAAATTCTATTATATCATTGTTATTTTTTTAAATATTAAAAATATTACAATATAAGAAGAGAATAAAATCGAATTCAATTATTTAAACAAATTTAAATCTGAACATCATTAATTCATGTATCTAAATTCTGATTCTCTGATTAACTCTTCCCCTGCTGTTTGAAGAGTCAATGTGTATGCCTTCAGTGCCTGCTTCAAATGTTCAAACCCTGCAAATGCAAAGCTACTCTTATTATTATTATTGTTTTAATTTTTCAGTGTCATTATATATTTAGAACATAGTCATGCCCTCCATTGATATCGATATGTTTTTCTTTTTGAAAGTTATTTTCACTCCACTAATCTCACAAACTACTCTCAATTTTTGAATTAGTTTGGTCTCCAATTTAATAGAAATCGTGTTAAGTGAGAATAATTCAGGAATAAAGGCATGCAAACAAAGTAGCTGTTTTCCTTTTCTTCCTAGATGGTACATCTTCACGCTCTTAAGGAAAAATAGTAATTGGTACTTACTGCTGAAATTCGATGTTAATGATGGATGCGGAAGCGTTGGCGATGGCCTTGAAGGCAATTGTGGAGAGGACCATGGAGGTTCCCTGTGCGGAAGGGTGAGAAACCGAGGTTTGAGCTCTGTCAACAATCTTGATCTGGATGGCCTGCCCAGGAATACAAGTTCTGGGAGCTGCAGCACTGATGCACCTCACCTCATACTGCCTCCCACACGCCGCGCCATTGTCCCATATCCCTTCCCCTGCCGAACCAAACATGTTGCTCGACGGGAACTGCGACGCATCGCCCCCAAAACACGCCGTCGCTGTCTACTCCGATTCACAGCCCATCAATATATATACTATTAGCCTCACTATTTTGAATAGGAATTCATGGCACTTACGTAAGAAGGGAGGGCCATACTGGGCAGCCGTGCCAACATCACCAAGACACGAGGGAGTGAACAGCAGTGTTGGGAGGGTAAGTAACAGGAACAGCAAGCAAAGGTTATCAGCCTTACGCATTCCTGCAAATGAAGGAATTGAAGCAATGTAATCAGAGAAACGGGCAAGTTGCCTACAGCTACAAATAATGGAACCAAAACAAGTCGATCAGCACTACCCTCCCTCCACCATAAAATAAGATTTCGTTGAATAACCAAACCCAATCACATGCAATTCATTATTTCTTTATGCCTCGTGATTTTGTAGAACGTTTTTAATAGTAATCAGCAATTTGGGTTGTCGGCACCAATCAAGGAAATTTGTGTCTGTAATACTGTCACGTGCTTTGGTTCCTACGCTCAGTTTTTGCAGAAATTAGTGTAATTGACACTAGAATTTAAGGAACATGTAATAAAAATTCCAGGGATGAGACTTTTATTTTATTTTTTTTGGTGAACTCAATGATGGCAAGCGACAACCATTGATAATTCCACTAGAGTAACACCTTGCTGGCCCATGGAAGAGACTTTTATGCAGAGGAAAGAAGTGATTGGTACTGATTTGGACTTGGAGCAAATTCTATAGAAGCCTTTATTGGCATCTCCGAGCTCCTAAACTGGCGTCTTCTAAAATCATCCAAGTGTGAGTTGTTTGTTTCCGATGTTTCTTTTGGTAGAAGGCATCGTGATAGCAAGACATAAACAGAATGCGGAAAGGAGAAGTTTCATTTGGATTTTCCTTCTTCCCTTTGATTGATGACAAATGTACAAACGCAGCACACAGTCTACTAAATCAAGGGTCTCAGCTGGCGGCCGCCGTCTCCTTGACGGCCGGTGGTCAAAACTCACCAACCGGAAGATTAATTTTTGAATTGATGTGGGCGAGGACGGCGTCCCCCCAAGGCACGTGATCCCTGTACATGCTATTCCCGCGCGGAGTAAGAAAAGGCGAGAACAGATATAAAATTTCAATTACATGACGAAGCCCAATTGCTTCACTTGAATTCCTCGCAATCCTTTTTGCATTGGATTGGTCTTCTTGATCATCCATCTTTTTAGTAAGCAACGGAAGGGCCACGATGCTCTATGCTGCAGAATAACTTGAACGTTGCCACTCTTGTTTATTTATTTATTTTTATAAATTTATTATTTATTTGGTGCTATCATTATCCATTTTTATAATGGGGCATTTATCAATGTTCCAAATGGGTCGTCCATCATCTCTTCATCTCTCCCACGTATAATTTACATATCCAATCAGCTTTGCTGCGCCCACCCTCAAGCCCAAAGGCATTTGTTTTTACTTTCAACTAAAAAGTAATTTAAACGACCAAAAAACTGCTTCAAGGAAAAATAAAAAAACCTTCGAGGCCACTATTTCAAAATCTGAACCGATCAACGGACGTAAATGATGTGCCATGTGATTGGTTGAATCAATTAATTAATTAATATCATAAATACAATTTTTATATGAATAATAATTTATTGATAAAATATTATAAAAATATTTATTCATTTATTTTTGCTAAATTAATATAAATCCCAATTCAAGAAAACACACAGCCATTCTAATAATTATTTTAATTGTTTCTTTTTTACAAATTAAAATATATATAATTTTAATTTTTTTAATTTTAGACTTATTCATCGGATTTATTGGTTTTTAACATTAAACCGCTGGTCTGATCCGTTTTTTAAAATACAAAGAGGGAAGTTAAAAAGTTAAAAACAGTTTCAGTTAGGGTTGGCTTGTAAAAAGGATAAGTATTCAAGAATTAAAATAATTTTGAGTTAATAAATTGGTAGACCAAAAAGGTCAAAAAAGGAAAAGTGGTTATCTGATCCTGACACTCCCAAGTCATGCTTCATTCCTTACTAGCCAGGAGGCTTTTGCACAACCGGTTGATGACAACTTGAGACGGTAAAAACCGTAGAATGGGTCTTACAGCCTTGCCTCGTTTTGTATAAGATATGGCTATGGGTAGGTTACGGTGTGTATGCTTATTTAAATATAGATAAATTAATTTATTTTACTTTAATTCGTGAATTAGATGGATTAATTTATAAATTTTTAATTAATAATTTTAAAATAAATAAAATTTAAAATTTTTAATTCTTTGTTTTTTATCATAAATTTATATTAAAATATTATAATGAAAAGAGTTTTAAATTATTAAGATATTAATTTTTATTTTTTATTAAATTAATAATTACTATACTTAAAATTAAATAATAAAAAATATTAATTATTATTGATATAAAAAAATTATTATTTTTTATTTTATTTAGTTAATAAGAAAAAAATTAATTAAAAATAATATATTATTATTTTTTTCAAAAAAATATAATTATTAAATTATAAAAATATATGTAATTTTAAAATTAAAAAATAATTAAAAATAATTTAATTATTATAATTTAAATTTTTTAATAAATTTTTGTCTCTAACTTCACCTATTTGAAGGAAAACATAAAAATAAAAAAAATTAATCCTCTTACTTTTCTTTTTCTCTCTTTTAAAAATTTAAACCCATTAAAAATTTTAATTAAAATTGGTCCCTCCACTCCACTTCTTTCCAACCAACAAGGGTAACAGTTTGAATCCTCGGATATCTAACTCCCAGATTTCTCTTTCGTTAACATCAAATTTTATTTTTGATGCTGCAGTACAGCTCCAGCTCTGGAATTTTGGTTTCCCTTGAAATTTGGTAACTTTGGGAGATTTTATTGACAGTTTTTCTTGATTGGGACTGCATCTGCTCGGTACCCAATTGGAATTGCTGTCCACTCCCCGGGAAAGCTAGGTCCTTTACCTCGCAAATTGGGCTGCTTTAGCTCTGAGTTCCCTCTCAATTACGTTTCAAGAATTAGCTTGTGCCCAGGTTCCACTGCTTCGAAGGTATTTGAATAATGTTTTCTTTGGAGGGTTTTGAGTTTTATATTACTTTTTCTGCTCATCAATGCTTGCTGTTATATATTCGCAATTGGTCTGGCTCTGATACAAAACAGCCCTTTTTCCAAGAAAGAAGCGAGCGATGCTATTGCTTGATAGAAACTCACAAGGAATCTTGCTATGACGAAAGGCATAAAAGAAATGCAGCAACCATCAATGCCTTTTAAAAATAATTCTTGATGGCAACACATTGGAAGAGCAAATTCGAAAAGTTGCACGTATCTAAGTAGATTGATGAGAAGAAAGTGTGTCTCTGTTGCTTTTTTTCCCCTCTTTGTAATCGATCGGGCTTCTTTCAATTGATGACGAAAAGTCATGCTTTATTTATTGAATAATTTTAATAAGCATTTCCTAAGGCCGCGTTAATAACCGTAGAACTTACTGAGAGAAAAGAAAGGAGTGGTGCGGAGGTTGGGACATTTACATTGTAGAATTAACACAATTAAGAGATCATAGTCAAGATGTAGATTCAATGCAACATAAGTTTAAATTTAATCTGGACTGTTGAGGCTGCTCTGTTATTAGAATTCAGGGATGCATTATGAAGTAAGATAAATTATCCAGTCTCAATTATACAACGTTATTTATCTCCCTAATTGAAAATTATTTAGAATATATTCTGGATGTAGTTTATCTCTTTAGGTTAGGTATAAATTTTATGTTATCTGGAGCATTTTCCTCTTGATTGATCGTCAGCTGGACTTGCAACCTTGCAGCATATCATTTCCTAAATAAGGGCCTTTGCAAGACCTTGAGCAACTAGCTAATGAAATCCGTTGGGAATTGTCTACTATGATGTCAGACACACACGTCATCCAATGCAGGTATGGCTGTGGTGGAGCTGACAGTTGCTATACATCATGTTTTTCATGCTCCATTGGACAAGATATTGTGGTAGTTTATGCAGGAAACTTGATGGAACCATCACTTCAACTGTTTCAAGAAAATTTCCAGACAGAACAACATGCAGTAAGATATTGTCTACTATAATGATTGCTTTGTGGAGACTTTAGTTATGGAAGCAGAGAAAGACAAAGACATTGTGGTAGTTCACGCAGGAAACTTGATGGAACCATCACTTCAACTGTTTCAAGAAAAATTTCCAGACAGAACAACATGCAGTAAGATTTGCTTCTGGTTTGTCGTGTGGTGGACTGAAGCCATTTTGCACAATACTACCTTCCTTTCTGCAAAGAGCTTATGACCAGGTTCTTTCTCACCCTTATATATATCAATGTAAGTTATCATAGTAGCAACACCACCTGTATTTAACAGACAATCAGGATGCTTTAGGAAAACAACATAGTTGCGGTTGACATAATAAGAATTAAATCTATAATAGTAGTAGCAATAATAACAATTATGATTAACATTGTCATTGAGAGAGGAAAGGAAAGTGGTGACAGTACATCAGTTTAGGACAAGCATGAGTTCTCTTTCATTTTCCATAGGTAATATTCATAATTCAAATTACTATTATGGTCAATGCTTAGGCTGCTAAATAGTGAGGATTGAAGCAGATTTTATATTATGGGAACCTTCCAGGATTCTGTTACTTGAGAATTTATGATGTTTATAGCAAAGTTATTTGACTTGAGAAAATTCCTAGGTCTTGTAACATTCTTTACTATTTAAGTTTACTTCTGTGTGTGTGTTCATGCCTTGAAGGGGGCCGGGGGGGGGGGGGGGGTGTGCTTGTAAGTAGAATAGATGGTTTGTGCACTCATTTAACGAGTATAAGGATTATTATGATTTGACAAAGGGATTATAATTTATTATGCGCTGCACATGTCACATGTTTAGGTGGTTCAAGATGTTGATCAACAGAGAATTCCTGTGCACTTTGTCATTACAAGTGTAGGAATGGTAGGTTCAGATGGTCTTCTCCAATGTGGGGCATTTGATATAACCTTCATGTCATGCTTACCAAACATGATAGTCATGGCACTGTCTGATGAAGCTGAACTCGTGCACATGGTGGCTACTGCTATGCACATCAATGATCAACCAGTTTGCTTCCGGTTTCCAAGGGGTGCCATGGTTGGGGAAGACTACCCTGTATGCTCTGGAATCCCAATTGAGGTAGTGGCTTGTGGTTTATTTTCTTGATACATTTCAAGTATGCCAAAACTTCATGGATTTTATAAGGGTAGTTTCTCCAGATGTTGATTAAACCTGAGAAACATAGTTCAATTTCATACTCCCTTTAGCTTTTTATAATTTAGATAACAAATCCTCCTTTTTTTTAATTTTAAAGTAGCTGTATTTTATTCATATGCAGATTGGAAAAGGTAGAGTTCTTGTCGAAGGTAAGGATGGTACTTTCTTGAGATATGGGTCAATGGTTCAGAACTGTCTTCAAGCTCATACACTTCTTGCAAAGCTTGGAATTGAGGTGACAGTTGCTGATGCAAGGTTCTGCAAGCCCCTGCACATCAAACTTCTTAGGCAGCTTTGTAATCACCATTCGTTTGTGATCACTGTTGAGGAAGGATCTATTGGAGGATTTGGATCCCATGTTGCTCAGTTTCTTACTCTTGATGGACAGCTTGATGGAAACATAAAGGTAACAAGTGTGGAGAGGCTAAACTTGTTTAGATGATTCTTGGGAAAATACAGGCCTGGTTAGGCTTCTATACATAACAGGCCAAAGGATAAAAGGGATGATGCATAAATTTTTGTCTGGTGCTATACCTATTTGCTATTCTTGTATTGCAGTCAATATATTTTGTATATCTGTTGAATTTGTAAGATAATATGATTATTGATGGAACTTCAGTAATTAAACTGCATGCACATACAAGTTGCTATCTTGTGTGCCTTTGTTTCATATGGTCGACTATTTGCATGCGTTGTATGTGGTGCATTCATATAAATACGTAGCCTTAACATATCTTCTCTGGAAAGGTTTGAATATTTTCTTTCATTTGACCAAAATTCTGATGTTCCATTTTGTTTCCTGGATCTACTCTTTCAGTTGTGACCAATTATTTTACCAGGCAGCTATATAGAGCATGCATCACCAAGCAAGCAACTTGAGCGAGCGGGGCTGACTGAACATCACATTGTTCCAACAGCGTTGAGTTTGCTGGGCCATACCCGTGAAGCCTTCCTTTTTTGTGTTCATGATGTGTAAACTTCGTGTTCTTTTCAGATACTGATAATTAAATAAAAGTATCTTACCAAAAAAAAAGGCAAAATAGCATCGGGAGATAGGAGATTACATTTCTGTTCGTGACTGGTGTACTTCCAAATCCTTTGAGAGATACTGATGAATGGAACTTGGATAGCTGCTTAGGAGAATGCAGATTGAATAACAAAGGGCTATATTAGGTTTGTAGCATCTCTCAGTATTTGTAGTTTTGTATATTTGTATATATGGTATCCTGGATATTATGTTGATTGTATAGTACTGATTTTAGAATGAAATGCATCAATGTTATTGCACCATTGTATATATTACTCCCCCACCATATAATGTACTATTAATGCACATAAAATACTTGATGCCCTAGTCTGTCTCTCCAGATTCATGTGTAATGATTGTTATTCAGTGTTTTGATACATACTACTGAGGTTGATTGATCACACTGCATCTGTTACTCTTTCTCCCTCTCCATGCCAACAAAATTTGTGGTATCCTATAAAGGTGAGGTGAAGAGTGAAACTGTAGATAATGTGATTTAATAGATGTTCTAGGATGAGAATATGTACTAGCCTCGTTTGAATGACATGCATAACGAATCAGTAGGAGATTTCTGTCTGAAAGAGTCTATCTTGAAGTGAGATAGTTTAACAAATCAAGTATGGTATCTTCTTGTTTGCGGTTGTCCGAGTCTTTGATGCCATCGGGAATGCATCACTTTGTTAAGCCCAGCATTTGAACGGGTCACGGATGTGAGTCTTAAATGTTTGTTTTGGATGTAAGATATACAACTTTTAGTTTGTTGAAAAAAACAGAACTACAAACTTTTAAGTTACAAACATCAATAGCTCAGAAATTGAGCAACATCTCTTGCTGAAAGCTTTGGTGGTTCACCAAACACGTGATTCATTAGCTTATGGGAGCCCTCCAATTCCAAATGACCAAATCCTATCATGATATTTCCATTTTTATGGGTCTCCTTTATAGGTAAAGTTTCAGAACTGGTCACTGCATACCAGCACTGCAATGGCCATGATGCAAGAATTTGAATGGGAAGGTCATTCTGCATTATCTATGGTTGTTAAGTTGAGGTAACCCATATGCTTTCAGTTTAGGGTTCGCTCATGCGGGCTGCCCTAAGCTGCACAGTGCTAAGCTTTGTCCACCCTTTTCCCTTTTGGTTAAGAAAGCTATGCTTATTTTTGTTCCTGTTCTGGTACTTTAGATGACGCTTCACTGTGTTCTTGAGAATCCCTTTCTCACAACGAGTGATATAATTTGATACTGTGGTGAACAAAAATCTTGGACTTGACTCACGTTGAAGGCATGACTAGACCCATTCAACGACCATCGTTTTTCCTTCAATGTTTTTCTTATGATGGAAAGCTTCTGGTGGCAGTCCATGAAATATGGCCGGTTCTATTTTAATTTTTAAACATAGATCCTAAAAAATGAGGTTTTTCCAATCCAAATTGAATGTCATATTTCACTCTTTCATTGATTTTAATTTCCTTTGCGGGAAAATTGTATGTTTTTTTCTTTAATAGAAGTATCATGGTGGACACAGTTTTTTCCAGCAGTTGAAGTTTAAACCGCGCGTATCCAAACAAAAAGGGAGAGGAAAAATAAATACTATTCACATGCGACATGACAATCGCCTGCCAAGGCTGGAGTGCTATGTGGCCAGGTACTGCGGATGGCGGTGGCTCGCGGCCCTATTCAAATACCGCACAGTCTGGGAATTAAGACTTGGCCCTTTTCTTGAATTAGGATTTTTTAATAGGTAGGATGTACTTTAAAAATAAAATAAAATAAAATATAAATATATAATTATTTTTAAAAAATTAATATTTATAATTATTTTAAATTTATAAATTATGATTTCCTTATTTATAATTAACAATATCCAATGACTATGTTCAAATTGGCATAGCAGCCAACAGAAAATTTCAATTTTTAAATTCAAAATAAAAAAAACGTGGAAAAGGCTAGCTGCCGGCAACCATGCAAATTAGCATTCAACGAATTCTAAGGAAAAGAACAAGGAAAGCAAGTTCTGGGATTGTGAGGCAATACAATAACACGCAAACATCCAAAACAACTATGGCGGGTGTCTGCAACTACCACCGTCATACGTAGTATTGTAGTAGCATGTTGTGTTCACCGAACCAGGCATGCTCCACCACTTACAGAGCTATCTCCCTTCCTCTCACTATACATTTCTTCATACAGAACCTTTTTTTTTTTTTAATAAAACCATAATATTTTGTGTTCTCGCTTGGTAGTTGGTACCAACCCATATAAAGTATTATTATTATAAATATAATATTTAAATTTTTTTAATTTTAAATAAAAATCACTTGAATTCAAAAAATAGAAACTATGCACATAAGTATTTAATTCTTTGACTTTTTTATTATTTTACTATTTAATTTTTTTTATAATTTTTTATTTTATATTTAAATTTAAATTATAAATCTTAATTTTTTCTTATTAATTCTTTTTTTACTTTATTTTTATCTCTCACTTAACTATACTTTAACTTTCTTTTTTAAGAGTCAAACAACCCATAAATGTGTTGAAGTATTTGTTGACATACCCTTAATTAATATTTTTTATAAATTAAATTTTATTAAAAATTTATTAAAAATTTTAAATAATTAAATTTATTAAACATTAGTAATAAAATCTAACAAATTTTTATGACTATAATTAATTTAGTGACACTTTGATTCACTTTAGTTTCATGGGTGTAATCATTAAATTTATTTTATATTAACTATTAATTAGACACATTTATCGGATGTCCCCGAAGGGACTACTAGACACATTTAGTACTCGAAGTAGTCTTAACTCGAAGGTCGGCTGCCCTGAACCTCATGGTCCTTCTTTCTATGGCAACATTTCCCCGGAATTCTAGACCAGAATTTTAACATCAACGCGCTGGGACCCGCGGGTTGATTCTACCGGTTATGTGGGATCACGTCATCAATTGCCCGGCATCCTAGGATTTACAAATGGATCTGCCTGTTAGGGCCCCACAAAACCCGCTTTTGCCTTTTCAACTTTCTAATTTTTCCATGCCACCCCTCTCTTCAGTCTCTTCCTTCCAGGTTTCACCTCTCTGCCCCCTCTCTTTCCCTCACTCTCTCTCTCTTCCCCACCGCGCCTTAGAGAGAGAAGAGATTTCCCATATAGCGCCCGGCCCCACGCACCGTAATCTGGATTCTCCGACGAGCCTTTTGCTTGCCATATATCACCTCAGGCCTCCCGACTCTCCCGCGTAGCATTGCCCCCCTTCTGCATTGTCATTGTTCTTCGCCATAGGCTTGAGGGTCCAGGTGGGCCCGCCTTCGTCACCTCAAGTACGTCCTTCAACTGTCTTCGATCAATCATTTTCATTGCCGTTTCCTTGTTATGGTTTGGCCTCTTTATATGACTGCAGTATGTGCATGACTGTTTCACACTGTGTTCTTCCTTCTGGTACGACATTGGTGGATTGCTGTTTAGTTCCGTAGAAAAGTGAGACATTGGGAAAACAAAAGTACTCAGTCTACATCGTCTGTGTTTTTCTTCTGTCAAAAAAAAATTGTGGCGAAAAGCTTTTTCCTTGAGATTATGGATTGAAAATTTTCTTTCTCAATCTCTTTAAGAACAAGCACTGAGATTTCTGCCCTCCCCACTTTTGGCCTTCGATTTCCGCCGATTAATGGCGGGTAAAAATTCAGTTTTCGGACTTTACCCCTTTTCCGTTATTTTATTATCTAATCATTTCTCACCATCCAGACAGCTATTTACGCTCTGTTATGGAAATCTGGAACGGTCTTTTATTTATTTGGTATCTAGAGAGAATAAAAACAAGAAAGGGAAAACAGGTTCCAAATTTCCTCTATATTTACAAATGATTTTAGATTTCCCTGCCTGTACTGTATATAACTGCAAATTTTTTACGCACTCCCAATCACAAGTGTCCAACTATTTGGTGCCTGCCCTTTTTTAAAGTTTGAATTTTGTCCCTATTTGTTTCTTTCTTTTCTTGTTCATTTTGGTTGTTGGTTCTGTCATCAACACCACTGGCCATCTATGTGTCTTATTTCCTTGTATCTTCTTTATATGCTAAGTCACTTGAGTTACCAATATTCCTCGTATACCATCTTGCTCCCTTCAATTGCAATCAACATAATACAATTTGATAATTGATGTATCTACTCTCTGCATGTTTAGTTGCATCAGTCATGGCAAAAATGAGACCAGGCAAGGGAATAACAGATGATATCAAAGGAAGAGGTGGATACTATAAACAAGACTGGATATGTGCAATATGCTCTGGCGTTAGGTAATTCTTATCTATCCTGGGACAAACTACATACTGGGACATGCTCGTATTCTTTGGGGGTTTGCGAAGTTCGTGTTTATGATTGTTTGATTTGTGCCAGGATTTTGGCTCCAACTTTCTATATATTCTTCGCTTCTGCACTACCTGTTATTGCTTTTGGGGAGCAACTTAGCAGAGATACAGGTAAGTCTCTTTTCCTTAATAGCCTCATTTCTTTGTACATAAGTAACGAGGAGCTGAGAGTTATTTTCAGGCTTTCGGTGGATATTATGTTGGATGTTCAATGAATGGCGTGTTTTTCAGATCGAAGCTTGAGTGCTGTGGAAACGTTAGCATCTACTGCTATTTGCGGAATTATCCACTCCATATTTGGTGGCCAGCCCCTATTGATCTTAGGAGTTGCTGAACCAACTGTTATAATGTACACTTATCTCTACGATTTCAGCAGAAAAAGGCCAGAACTAGGTGCGGAGCTCTTTCTGCCTTGGGCAGGGTGGTATGTCTTTTAACATTACAACTCTGCTTGTGGCTTCCCCAATACTTCATTGTTTTCCTACAACTCAGCATTAAAGAGTATTTTTTATCAAAAATATATGTTCATCAACTTTGCAGGGTTTGCGTCTGGACAGCACTCTTGTTGATTCTGCTTGCAATTTTTAACGCGTGCACCGTCATCACGAGGTTTACAAGAATTGCAGGGGAATTATTTGGCATGTTAATTACTGTCCTTTTCTTTCAAGAGGCTATAAAGGTATTACTTCGTTTTCTAGTAAAATAGATTTGACTTTTGGCACTTCAGGAATCAACCTGACAATTGTTTGAACGTTGAGCCACAGGGGCTGATCGGAGAGTTTCGTATGCCCAAGTCTGAAAATCCAAAGTCGGAGGAAAATCAATTTCAATGGCTGTATACAAATGGGTTACTTGCTATCATTTTCTCTTTTGGGCTACTTGTCTCTGCCCTTAAAAGCAGAAGCGCAAGATCATGGCGGTATGGAACAGGTAAAACGATACACAAATTACTAAATTAATTAGTAGCCAGTGTCATAAACTAAATGTTCTTGTGTTAGATTTAATTTGTTTATCACTACTAATTTTCTTGTGGCATCCAATGTAGGGTGGCTACGTGGTTTTGTTGCAGATTATGGGGTTCCAATGATGGTCTTGTTATGGACTGCCTTGTCTTATGCTGTACCCGGAAAAATTCCACATGGTGTTCCTAGAAGGCTATCTTGTCCGCTTCCCTGGGAACCTGCATCTCTTTACCACTGGACAGCAGTGAAGGTATTGTTATACATGTAATATAATTTTTTCATTCAAATTACATTTATCGTGACACAGAATCAGACGTTTATTTACTTTTGTTCTTCCACCCTGCCACGTACACACTGTACTTTTAAATAACAAATGGCTGTTAGCATTTTTTCTGAGTCAAAGTTAACTTAATACCATACAAATCTTCCAGTTCATAAACATGTCCTAGAAATCATCTAACTGTTAACGACAAAGTGCAGGACATGTTGAAGGTGCCTGTGATGTACATTTTGGTGGCATTTATTCCAGCTGTGATGATAGCAGGTTTATACTTTTTTGATCACAGTGTAGCTTCTCAGATGGCTCAACAGAAGGAGTTTAACCTTCAAAAACCATCTGCATACCACTATGATATTCTATTGCTTGGAATAATGGTATATTATTTTTTCTAAAAGATCTTGCTAGAACATGGCTGCTTTGTTTTAATTCAATATTAATGAACTTGTCTTAAACTTATCCACATGGTTTTTAGACTCTGATTTGCGGTCTTCTGGGCCTTCCTCCATCAAACGGAGTCCTTCCACAGTCCCCAATGCATACGAAGAGTTTGGCGGTTCTTAATAGGCAGGTAAGTACCATTTTTGCGTCAATACTTTAGGTTCCGAATTTCAACTCAGTTAGATTCTTAACATAACACCATCAATTTGCAGTTGATCCGGAAGAAGGTTGTACAAAGTGCCAAGGAGTGCATTAAGAACCAAAGGAGCAACTCTGAATTATACGGACAGATGCAAGCTGTCTTTAGAGAAATGGATACAGCCCCTACTGTAAGTACTGTTGGCTTGCTAGCATTGTGTCTGTGTGTATGCAGGCATGTTTTATGGTTTTAAATTTGGTGCAGGTTAAAGAGTTGGAGACTTTGAAGGAAGCTGTAATGAAATCTGATGACAAGGACGGTAAAAAGGCCAAATTTGATCCTGAGAAAAACCTAGATGCCTATCTACCTGTCCGGGTTAATGAGCAAAGAATGAGCAACTTATTGCAGTCCCTCATGGTTGGTGCATCAATTTTTGCCATCTATATAATCAAAAGGATACCCACATCAGTTTTATGGGGATATTTTGCTTACATGGCAATTGATAGTCTCCCAGGGAATCAGTTCTGGGAAAGGATATTGCTTCTCTTCGTAACCCCAAGCCGACGTTACAAGTAAGTCACCTACCTTATAAGTATGTAGAACCTTTAATCACAAATGACGTTTGTAATTAAGGGGTCAATCATCAGTTGTAGAGTTTCTGCTTCTTAATGATGGAAACACTTCTTTCCGAATTTGTGGAACCAATAATAAAGCAGTAGAGAACAGAATTTAATTTAATGAATTACTGAAAAGAAATAGTTAATGGAGAGATCTTTTATTTTTCAGTCGGAGTCCAAATGCCATTTTGATATACTGTAAGAAGGTAATGATGTAGTTAGTTTTTCTTAATGTTCTAATTAAGTTGTGTCTGTATGGGCAGAATTTTGGCAGGTTCTCATGCCTCATTTGTGGAGTCAGTACCATTCAAGATAATAGCAGAATTCACACTCCTCCAGCTTGTATATTTTCTGTTCTGTTATGGGGTGACATGGATACCTGTAGGTGGAATATTGTTTCCACTACCCTTCTTCCTTCTCATAAGCATAAGAGAGCATTTGCTTCCAAAGCTATTCAACCCTTGCCATCTTCAGGAATTAGATGCTTCTGAGTATGAGGAAATTGCTGGTGCTCCACATGCTGCCCGGAAATTGCTGGTAAGATCCATTATTCATTTTAATGCTGACTATATATACTTGTGAATACAAACTATTTATGTTATTTTTTGTGCAATTGTACGAGTTCATAATCCTTTGTGGGCTTGAAACTGTTTCACCAGGAGGAGTCAGCTGATATTGATGGTGATGAGAGCTCAGATGACTACTTTGACGCAGAGATATTGGATGAGATGACAACCCACCGGGGAGAGTTGAAACTTAGAACTATAAGCTCCAGTGATAGAAACAGCTTTGGTGATAGAAACCACAGCTTCGGTTCTCGAAACCATAGCTTCAACGAAGACAGGCACTATCAGGTAAGAGACTTACAGAAATCCTTTATATGCATCTTTCATTAAACTTTTAGAATAAGCTAACATCAATGTGGCATGATTTTGAACAGGTTCACCCAGATGCTGTATGAACATGATGAAAACTCTCTGCATCGGCTGGTTGTTAGGAAATAGACTGAGTTTAATATAAGAGTATGATCCTCTGAGAGGACCACTCAAGATTCTTGTGCAGTCATCAGTTAGGGTTGAAGATAATCTTCTCTGTACGAGCAAGGAAGAATAAAGGATTCAATCGGGGAAGACAAGAAATGCTAAACAAGGAGAAAGGGAGAAGAAATTTGAACTTGGAGATGGACATCAAGCGCAGCTAGGAAAGACATTGAAATGTTGAGTTGAAGAGATTTTTCTTTCATAAGTTCACCTCCAAGTTCAGAAAAAATAAATGATTAGGCGGGGTGGGGTTGCGAAAGAGCAATGATGGAAGAAAGGGGGAAGAGCAAGTCTCATATTGAGAAATACTATATTATTAAAGTAAAAATCTAGATAAGCAGAGTTAGTAAATCCTTTTTGTTTTTGTTTTTTGGGTGGGGATACAACAACGAGCTTGTAAGAAAGTTTTATGAGCCAGTGTCGGGTAAAGTAGGTATTCTTGGTGATGAACTGAACCAGCCAAGCGACAACACCAGCATGGATTTGGATGCAATGGAATTTGGTCGTTGTTGTTTTGCACTTCTCTATATAAAGCTAATGTATTTTGAGAAATGTTCAGCATCAATACAATCCTAACATTTGGTTTGGGAAAACTTGAAACATTTTGTTCTTAGTATGAGTCTTGGCCATTGATGGTATGCTAACTCGAGTAACAAGAGTAGTAAACTGAAATGATTCCATACATCAAGCTTAAGAAATGGTTGTGTGACAGGCAATTTTGCAAACCAAAGAGAAGATTGCAATTTAATCTAACACACTGAAATGCCATTACATAGTAATCTTCCTTTTTGTAAATCAATGTTCCTACACTGATTTCTAATAGCTACTAAAGGGTCTCAATTTGTGCCGTTTGCTATATACAGTTTAATGGGTTACTTAGTGGAAGATGAAGGTTTACCAATTTTAAGGAGTAGTGATATTCTCATCAATTTTTTTTACACATATGTTGTCATATCTTTAGCTCAATAAAAGAAAGTAGAAACAGATCAAAATAAATACTTAAAGAGATTTTATGATAAATAAAATTTTTGCAAATTTAATTGTTGATAGAACTTAATAATATTATTCAATCTATTAATAAAAATAAGACTTTATTGTTATTATATATTATTTTATATTTATTTTAAAATAAAAATGGTCATTCATATCTGAATTTAATTTTGATAAATCCTATTAATTTCAAATATTTGGGAATAAAAAATCATGTCAAATTTGCATTTAAAAGATTGAGAAATTGGCATTGTTGTTAAAAAAAAAAAAGGAATTGTCTTTAGGTTTCTGTACATTTCTTTATATTAGTTTTAGTTTCTGTACGCCTGATTACTTTCTGTAATGGCTTGTTAGCTCTATTAAATTATATGGATTTCTTGTGATAAATTAAATCAGTAACAGACCTTCCGTCTTGGTTTAAAGGTTAATTGATTTTCATTGAAATGAACTAAATGCATCTTATATTTAAAAGAAAAAATGTTATGTACATACAATTTTGCATTGTATGTAAGTGTAAAAATAAATTAAAAAATATAAAGAGATAAAAAGATATATAAAATTTATATCTTTAAAAATATACACATAGTATAATCTTTTAAAAATGTACTAACTTTTTTGGTTATCATTTAACAATCTTTAGCTCTTATTCAAAATAACTAAGTAAAGGAAATTCACAAATTTTGTCAAAGAGAGGTAATGTATGTGCTTTTGGTAATCCTTTTTCTTTCTCGTAATTTTAATACTTGCGGCTCATTTCACAATATTATTAAGGATTTTAGGTTTATTAATCAGTGTGTGCTTTATGTGACAATACGTTTAAAGTCACAGTAGCATTTTCCTTATAACTTTTTTTCTATATATCATAATTATTATATTGTCAAATTTTAAACTAGTCTCTTTTCACTACATAAACATTAGATTGAAAAGGTGTATAACTAATGAGTATTTACTAAAATCTTGAAATTTCACTTTCTCCCTTTGAAAAAAAAGTTGTGTTGTTTTAAGGATTTCTAGTATTTATAATAAGCCATGCGTCGTATGCTTTTTACCCAGCATCTTCGTGGAATGCTTTTTCGACCCCGCAGCCGTCATCAAACAGTAAATGGGCTTCCAAGAATCTCCATCACACAGGCAGGCTCTGCTCTCAGAGACAACAGTAATCTAGCAGAGTTGGCTGATGAAGATTTCACAAAATGATACTCTCACATAATTTTAGTCATGCCATCTTCATATAATCATGTGAGGACGCTCCTTGCAATGAACTTGTATGCGCTCATGGGATTCAAGGTTTTGGTTGTGCCGTCTTTGTTGAGTTGAGTCAGTAGAAAGCAGCATTGTAATTGTTAATGCATTGCCTTGTTTAACTTCTGCTACTACTCAACCATTTACAACACGACCCGCGAGGATGGAAACAAAATGTTGGAGAAGGCCTGCTGTTATAATACCACTTCTTGTTCAGGCCATGGTCTGAAACTCCCTCACCTTTTCCTTTTTTTTTTTTTATTAGTCATGGTGTCATTGCCACTATCACTGTGCAAGCATAAGATGGTCACCATCTCTTATAAGCTTTACATCTTCGACTTCAGCTCCTTCTTTAGTCAATATCTTCGTGCCAGAGAAATTAAATTTTTGTCCACCAATATCTAGCAATTCTTGAAGGGACGCGGGCAGAAAAACAAGCTTTCCAGTGTGTTCACCTTTTTCTGGACAACTAAGAGTTATTCTCGCTGGAAACCCATCCATGCTCGCTGTACCAGCATAACTGCCGGAGGATGATGCCCTGGGATTTCTTTTATCTGCATAATTTCCGATTTTGTGAACAAGTAAATTAGACAAGCAAGAATAAGAAACCCTCTAATGCTTAATCTATCATGCAATCTTCTAAAGATCTCAACATACAACAACGTCAGATGGTTTTCCCGTTTTTCTTTTTGGGCCAACTGGGAAAGAAACCACATAAATCAAATCAACAATTCATTGCAACGTAAATATATACTCACCGCGACTAGCCGCTGACATGATCCCAAAGAAAGAATTGCCAAAATCGTTGGCCCTTCGCTTACGATGAGTATCCACCCATGTCACCTCTTGAGTTGGCGGCATGCTTCCCTGGGAAAAGTGGGATATAGTGGGTTCACTTTGAAACCTCCTAAGGCAAGACACCCCATTATTCGTTGACATTGGAATAACAGAGGGTTTTCTGCTCCCTTTGCTATTCTGAAATATCTCTTTAATTACTTCATGGCCTTGATGATCGGCCAAAGCATTAGGAGTCCAACCATGAACATCTGGCTTATCAATGTCCGCACCTTGGTCTAGAAGGAACTTAACAATTTCGGTGTTTCCTTCACATACTGCAGCGTGAAGTGCTGTGGTCCCATTACTCTTGGGTTTTGTCACATCTCCACCATATTGAACGATGTCCTTGAGCAATTCAAAGTCATTTTGTTCAACAGCAGTGCATGCAAGATGGCCTACATCAGCAGAAGATATGTCTGCACCATTGTCTATGAGTAGTTTTATGACAGATTCATGCCTTCCTATCATTGCTTCCCATAGTGGGACACTTCCATCTAAATCTGTATAAATAAGTACACAATTTGAGATTACAGTGTTAAAATTTTCTATATGAAGAATTTTCTGATTACTAGTAACAACATCACCTTTGCTGTTAGGGTCAGCGCCATATTCTAGAAGCAGAAGTACACAATGCTTGCTGCCTTTAGATGCTGCTGTATGCTGTTACATGAGAAAAGTTGTCAATGTGTAGTTCAATGTTTATACATATACATGTACTGTGGTACACCTATGTATAAGTGTTCATGTGAAAAAAAAGAGAAGATCTGCCGACCAGTGCAGCCCTTCCATGCTTATCCGCTTCATTTGGATCTGAACCCTTCCTCAGCAACCGATGCAACAGTTCATCGTCACCTCTGTTTGCAGCAAAGCAGGGACCTATTGGCAAATCCATTCTGCCTCGAGCCAGCATGGCCTCTGTTTCTGCCAAAACTCCATCCATAATTGGATCCCTTAGTTCTTGCAAATGCTGCAACAACTTATAGCACAAATCACTATGTTGTAGGCAAAGTATCCTCCTTGGGTACGGAGGAGTTTGTTTGCTCCTAAAGCCATCTTTTTATATTCTAAAAATGTATTATAATCTAATGAAGCCATTAAATAAGAGTTCAAATATTTTACATACCAGAAGAAAATTGTTCATAATTATTGTCCCGTCTCCAACATTTGAATGAGCAAGATTAAGAAATATAGTACGGTTCAAACGAAGAAGCTGACTCAATCGTTTAGTTCGAACTGTAAACAACTGCGGCCTGTAACATAGGACACCTATTTCTCCAACTACATCTCCTGTCTTTGCCTCACCAACAACCTGCATTTATTGTAGTCAGCATGTTATGTTAGCGACAAAAGCAAGTCTCTACATTGTCATCCCTATAACATCAGATACAACAAAAGAAGTTATGATACATAAACACTGATGTAAATATACTTGCCTGTTCTATTCCATTTTTCTGCATTATGAGTTCCTGTCAGTCACAAGAAAATTAAAGTTTGAATTGTTTTCTATAAGAGTTGGGGGTAGGAAGAGCATCATCTACAGTGACAATTTTTGGTATTTCTGCCATCTTGAACAGCACAGATCCAAGAAATGGTATTTAATTTAAACTGATCAATAAATCCAACATCACTGATGCACCATCAATTCACTGTATTTGAGAAATTCCACACCCCTAAATGAAAACTCACTTTTGGTTTGCTTGATTTCATTGCAACAATATTACCCTCCTATTTTTTAATTTGGAGGCATTTGGTCCAATATTTACATTAGTTTGATTTATAAGATGGAATTAGCACATATGGATTGAGATTGCTGTTCTATTGCTGATGTAGACTTCACTAGTTGATAGAAAACCCATCAAAATCAATTATAGCTAATGTGAACATCTGCTTCTGAATGATGAGCAACTATTTATAAACCCCCTCGTGATCTGCAAGTGGGTTTTGGATTGGTGAAGGCCTTTTCAGTTATAGAAATTACTGTTAGAAGTTTAACCAAATTGCTCCAAAATAGGGTTATATGTAGTCGAAATTGAAACTAAGGGAGGAATAAAATGAGCTTTTGTAAAAATTAACAAGACCAAAAGTTTAATAAAGTTAATGATAATAATATAAAGAAGTTATATATTGAAATCTAAAAGTTAGAAACTATATCTGCATAAAATTTGTGGTAATGTTACAAAATCATCCACTTTAGTTCTTTGTACAACAGCCTTTGATCCAAGCACCTCTTAGTAAAGGGAAAGCAAACTGCAATTTGAGTGGAAGTTAGAATCCTTTATATACTGGTGTTTCTTCACATAAAAATTCATTGGAACCCAAACAGTGACAAAGTTATTTTCTACGTACACTTTGAGTATATAAAATGAAGGAAGATTAAGGGAGATAATTTCTTACTACAGCACCAGTAATCAATATGTAAAAGTCTGTTGGTGCCTCATTCTGCAAAATCACATCTTCCTTTGGAGGAAAATACTCTGCCTTCATCTCCGTGACCTTTGAAGTTCAACAATTCAAGATATAAACACAAAACAATCTGTTCACCATCCAGAAGACAAAGAATAAAAAGAAGTAAACATATGAAGGGACGAATAGTTCCTCTTGGAGCTTATGTCTATATATTTTAGACTGAATTAAAGTACGATATTGCTTAGTTGATATACGTGAAAAAAGAGAAGATTTTTTTTGGGTCTCTGTAGAAGCTTCTTGACTACCAAGGAAAGTTTGCAGAGGGCAGATCAGTCTTAAAACACAGTTTTCTCCCTTAAAATTTCAGCTCTTATATGATGAACCTTTCTTGATTTGCTTCACCAAAACAAAATTGAAAACCAATTAATTAAATCCCTTTGTAAAGCTCCAATAAGGTTGAAACTGTTTTGTTTTAGACTTAATGGTAAAACTTAAAGTAGAGATAGAAAGATTACCAGCTGGAAAAGTAGGTCATTCGACACCCCGTGAAACAAGTACACTTTGTCAACAAGTGGATAGAAAAGAAATTGTGAGATGCTAGATCGAATGGCTTTTGGAAGGGAATCAATGATCTCTTGCTGCTGCAGTCCTTCTAAATCAGTTCTGTACTTCATGAACAAATGAGCAAGCATCTGTTCTTGTAAGCGGACTGGTAACTGATTCCGTTGTGCAAAACCTGAGGCAGCTTGGACAGTGTCTCTCTGACATGCCACAAAAGTGAGCACAGGAAAAAAAAAATTACATCAAAACTATTGTTAATGAGCCTCTTGAAAGGAAGACAAGATAACTATTATAATGATGTAGAATTTCGAATCCATCCGCGGCAGGTATAAATTTTCAGATTCGTAAAGGGTGCTTTTTAGGAGTGTCTCAAACAAATTGTAGTCATTATATCCTTTTTTTCTTTGTGTATGTGTGTGTGTGTGGGGGGGGGGGGGGGGGGGGTGATGCAAGTTTTGAGGGCAGATGCAAGTTAGCATGAGAGTGACTTATGCCAGAAACTGAAGCAAAGTTTGGCATTCTTAGAAAAAACACGAAAGATCTTGAGATGCTATTCAGTTCAAGTAATCAGACAAATTTATAACAAAAGGGAGAAAAAAAAAACTTCAAAAAGAAAGGATTCCAGAAACCAAAGAACATTTTCCTTACTTCCCAAAAGATGATAACAAAAGTAGAAAACTATGAAACTCAGAAGGTATAACCCCAATAGTCAATTAAAATTGGAGAACAAAAGAATAACACGGGATATACTCACATATTTTCTTGTTCGACTTGTGCCATGGACAATCAAGTTGGTCATGTTTCCTATCAGATATGCAGTAAGTCCAAGATTGAACAGCATATAGAAAATGTCAAACATCATCTCCTTAGTATTTACAGGATGTAGATCACCGTAACCAACAGATGTAAGAGTCACGATGGACCAGTATACTGATGATACATAGCAGTTATACACAGTTTGACTGTCAGCCTCAGCAACTAGCCCAAGCCAAGTTTTCTTTGTGTTGTGATGTGCAGCAAGAAAATAGAAAAAGCAGGCAGCAAAGTGCACTGAAAATAGAGTAACCTACAAATGCATAAAGCTCATAAGATGGTTGGTTACGCACTGATACCCCAGCTCTACCATAAATTGACTATGTAATTATAGAGTGCAGCAAATACTCACCCAAATAAGCTTTGAACAACGCACCCAGAAGTAGTTATAATTCCTGTCCTTTTCTAATCTGACACAATGAAGGAAGAGGAATAGAATAGCCTTATCAGTTTGAGAGAAAATGCAAAAACAAAGCAAAATAAATTGCCCGATCTAAGCCTATCATTAGATCAAAAGATCTCTTATTACTAATTAATGACAGATGTTTATGACAATAGAGTTTATGAATTCCTTATATCTATAATCTAATAAGCTCTCCCACAGGAAAGCGATAAAGGAAAGTTTTCACATTACCTTGCAAACAAGGCGCTAACTCTACGGAGACGCCAAAGGCGGAGCATATTAAAATTCCCATATGGCTGAAGAACGGTGGGTAACACAGATCGAGCAACTTCAGAAGGGATAGTAGAGATGACATCAAAGGCCAACCAGGTTTTGGCATATCTTAAAGCTATCAGCTTTGGGCTATCTATGAGTAGATAGGAAACCTTATCAAGGTATGCAACAAAAAAAGTTAGAATAATATCAACGCCAAAAAATGCATTGACAACATTATCGGTAATAGCAAGAGGTCCCGTCGGTCTCTCGAGGAATCCAAATTCAAACGGGCAGACCCATGCAGTATAGAAAACTAAAACGACCAGAAATGCCTCCCAGAGTCTGCAATACAATACAACCACCATTCACTAACAGGTTAACATATAATAAACGTCAGGATCAATAGAAATTACAGAAAATGAACAAACCAAAGGAACCGCATGAACCTTCAAAAGGAAAACGTAAAATGCTGTAAATTCCTCAAACAAGTGTACTCCAATTCAACTACTATGGCAATACCATGCAAAACAAAAATAGTACAGAGGAAATCATATATACAGGCATCAAACCTCCAAAGATTTCACATTCAGCCGGTAAGAATTATTTCTTTGAGGAGGATAAAAATTAAAACAGTAGAACTTTCCAACATTGTTCAGCAGTAAAAGAAACCTTTAAGCACGCAAGGGCCAAGACACAAATGATGAGGTGAATGAAGCATTACCTGTAGCGAGAGTTATAGGGGGAGATAATGAAGTTTCGAAACTTAGGTCTTCGATTGCGGCGGGCGGTGGCGCCAAGGGGAGGAAGAGGGATACCGCCGGTAAGGCTGTACTGGCTACCATCATCCCTGGAAATTTGGTCTAACTCGAGCTCTTTCTGCTCTTCCCTGCCACACAACAATGAACTTGATAAATTCTTCATCTCTTTTTTTGATCACCCACATAGTTAGGAAGAGTGCAGCCCCGCCGAGAGCATCAGCGTGGCTCTCTCCCCTTCTCTTTCTCTCCTCAATGGCTTCCATGTGACTATATATCATATTTATACGTCTCCACCACCCAGTCGGTCCCTCCAAAACACGGCCCTTCTCAAATTACTATTTCGCCCCAGTTTTTCTTTCCAAAGTTTTATTTATGACCAGATATGTATTTTATTACTTTCTAATAATTTAAACTTTGTTTGGTATTTACTTCTACTTACTGCCCTTTTCCCCCAAATCATTTATTTTGTGATATGAATCATAATGAGAAGCCAGTTCCATTAAAGAGGGGATTATTAATTTTTGATAAGGTATATGCTCCATAACTTGTTATAAAATTGTGAAAGCAAAAATTAATTTTGTATAAATTTTATAATTCAGTTTATAACAATTATTAAATTTAATAATTTAAATTTCCTATTATTAAAATTAATAAAAATAAAATATACTTAATATAATTAATTTAGTGACCAAGAATTTAAATAATATTATAAATATAGTTAAATCAAGAAAGACTTATTTCTAAGTGGTATTTATACCAAAACAACCGTGAGAATAAGAAATCTCACATTTAACACAAACAAACGAACTGCACTGAATATTTGAAGAAAAATAATGAAAATATTAGAAAATATAATTATTTTTTATTATTCAAGATGATCCTTTGATATATATTTTTTATAAATTATTATAATAATTTTTTTACAAATCTTTATATTTATTCATATACATATTAAGTATAAAATTATACATTTTTATAAGAGAATAAAATTAAGTATAAAATAAGATATTATAAAAGGAACAGTACAACAAAACCGTCTATATGACTCTCGTATTGATTTTTTTTTTCATTCTCTTTTTTGGCTTCTAAGATGGTATTTTTAACAATAATATTGAATAATAAGTATAATGCATTAAGAATATCAATTAAAAATTACATTAAGTTATTAATAATTTTTTTTTTATTTTTTAATGTATTGGCTGTACATAACATTAGGCTTTCGTTTTTTAGTTTGCTTTAGTAATAACTCACGGGAAGCGAAGGGCGGCCTTGACAATTAATGTTAGTTTGACAATTAATATTAGCAATATTTGTTTTGGTCCATGCATGATTGCATGGACAGAACGTTTAGTCATGCCATGATAAAATTGATTGTATTAAAAGAAAAATTTTGATGAGATGGAGAAATGAAGCTATCCACAATGCTGACTTCACCTGGCCCTATAATCCTGTTCAAAAAATAAAACAATACAGTCGGCAGCAGATTTGAGAAATAAAAAGCTAATGGAAGAAGCTGACTCTCAAAAGTGTGATGATGGAACTAAATAGCAGTAAAGTGCATAGCAACCCAGTTCTAAAGGCCATTGCAGAAATGCTGAAAGGAGATTGGGAAATTCAGCTGATTGTTGAGCTAACAAGGGAGTGGAAGAGGAGCCAGGAGATCTCCAAGTTTTGTTGTTAGCTGATGCAATGCAGATGGCATCGTTAAGAGATATTCCTGTTTAGTATTCCTTTTTTTTTTTTTTTTTTTCCTGTCTTTTGGGGCTCTCTAAAAGGTGAAAACGAGAATTTTTTGAATTTCATTGGATGCGCTATAAATACGCATATATATATTATATGGTTTCTAAACGTCTTACCTTATATATGATTCAACTTGTCATAATTATTTAATTCTTTTAAAAATTTAAAATGAAAGGAAGTTATCGTATTTTAAGATATATGGCCAGCGGCGGATCTATGTTCATTGGTGAATAGGCTAGTGCCTACATAGGTTTTTTAAAATTTTAATATACACATATGTCAAATATATAAGTGCCCACATAATAAAATTTAAAGTGTCCATATATATTAATGTATTTTGTCTAATTTTTGAATTTGTAATTTTATATCGATAAAAATTATATTGGAATTATTAATGATTTGCATAAAATACTACAAGGAAGTAATTAAGATTTTTTAAATGTTATATCATTAGTTAATGTATCTACAAAACAACTACAATTAATAAAAGATGAAGGATAGATGATGAAGTTTCATTATTTTGTAATAAAATAAAATTGTGGCTTATGAGTGATTTATTTGTAACTCAGAGAAGGTTAAGGCAAGAGGTTCAACAAATTTTAATTTTATATTATTTTTAAATTAAATTATACTATTAAGTGATTAATAAAAAATTTTAAAATATACTAATTACGTATCATGTTTAAATCCAAAAAATTTATTTGTTACTTTTAATAAAAGAAAACTTTTACAATTAACTCATATTTATCTAAATAACTTTTTTACATATAAAAATTTTATACTTAATAATTAACTTAAAAATTATATTTTATATATGCGCTCAAATAAAAAATTTCTAAAATTAAAAGAAATGGATGATTTTTAATAAAAATTAGTTAGAATAAAGAAATATATTATATATCTATTAGTAAAATTACTTATTATTTTAGTATTTATCTTATTAGTGTAAATTGCATTTGTTAAAAGAATATTTTCTAAATATTATAAATAGTAGAATTTGTAAATATATGAGAGATAAATAGTTGAATGTTTATTTAGTTATTTATAAAAAACAACATCTTTGATAATATAGATAATAAACAAATTTTGCAATGATTCTAAAAAATAAGACTATGTAAATAATAATTATAAATATTTTTATTTATCTTTTTATTTTTGTGATACAATCAAAATATTTATTTTATGACTATTTTTATTAGTATCCACACTAAAAAAAGATTGTGAATGCGCCATTATCACGTGTTTCAATAAAAATTTATAGGCATAAATACATATTGTTTATAAAAAAATTGTTAATAAAAAATTTAAATTTAAATTTTATAAGAAAAAATTTAAACCTTGCTAGTTTACATGGATAGCATGCTGTAATGGAGTTGATATAAAAAGTTCTATATTATGGGCAAAAGATGAACATAAAGGAATAAAACGAGAGGCGGAACCCGTTCTCTTTGGGTGCCGTGATAAAGTTGGAATGATACAGGGACTTGGAATTCCTCTATTTTACTCTCATTCCAGTTGCAATGTCAGAGCAATTTCCTTATCGCAAATAAATCAAAGGAAAATTCCAGACAAGAACGCAGATCATGGCTTTGATTTTGAGGGAAAAGAAAAATGAAAATTTGGCCGTCTTGTCGCATTGATTTTGACGACTCAAGTTATTGTGAAACAACGAAATTGCATCAGAATAAGTTCTTACGGCCCGGTAAACAAAGGGGTTTCTTAATTTGGCTCCCAATCTCAAATCACAAGAAGGGTGTTTAGCAATTTTGGCAATGGCGGAGATGCGCGATATGTTAGGCCTCCAATTCCCACCATTTCCCATCTAAATCCAAACTCCTTCTCCAATGACCCAAAGCCATAGGCTTCAGATTGGGTCACCCAACTTTTTGTGAACGCCTTCATGGACAAGCAACTTTGACTAGAATGCTACCCTCCTAATTGGTGGGCCTCTTCCTTTTGGAATCCCCTTAATTATTCTGCGTAAAGAGTTCGTATTTTATCTGTCTTCGCACCGAATCTTCCAAGGCCGAACAAGCAAGTAATCTCCACAAATTTTAAACTTTAAATTAAAAAGAAAAGGAAAAAGATGTTTCAACTATTAAATTTATACAAAATATTATATTTAATTGCATGAATTTTTAAATTAGTTAAATTTTATAATTAAATATGAGACATATTAAATTAACTATCTAAATTTTATTAAATAAAAATGATATCAAAATAGAGAGAATGAAGAATCATTAAAGTACTTTTCTAAATTGATTATTATAGATGATAGGGGAACCATAAGTCATGGCTTGATTTAACCTTTTTAATTAATTTTAATGACTTTAATTTTATTTTATAATTTAATGTATAAATTTTTATTTTTTTAAATTTTAAATTTATTTTTTTTACTATTTATCTTAATTTTTTAAAAAAAACTAAAAGATTCCAGTCGATTTAACTCGTTTATTAAAACTATGGCTTGGTTATTGGTGGGCTTTCTTTCGGCCCACAAAAGAAATGTCATCATTCGGCCTATTTAAACATTATCCCTAAGGCATAACCTAAAAACAAAGCAAGACCCTCAGCGCATTATAGACCCAAGACCAACTGCGGACCAAGAATGCAAAACCTCTTTTTGGGCTACAAAAGCAAAATTGAAGGAAAAAAAAAATTGAAACGGCTAGTCAAAAAAAAGAAAAGATTGAAACAGTGTGTCGTTGTGAACCAATATCAGGAATTCTGTTTACGCAATTGGGAAAAATCATCGTCACAGGCAAAGGCCCAAAGCCCTTCTTACTCCGCGATTGTTCGAGAAAATCATAGATATCAATTAGCCAGCAAAACGAAGCAGGCGGCAGGCAACGGAAGTGTGCCACGCAATTCGCATCTCAGAGAACTGAGTAGCAAACGAGCGAAGAAGGAAGCAGAGCAATGTCTTCGTTCTTGCAGTCATTTCTGGACCCAAGAAAGAACTGGTTAGCAGCTCAGCACATGAAATCCCTCTCCAAACGCCTTCGCAAATACGGTCTTCTCTTCTCCTTAACTTGTTTGCTTTTGGTGCAAACCCTAATTTGATCTCATAACCAGTTCCCGTGTCGCTGACTTATGGAGTTTTTATTTGTTTATTTATTTTTCTTGGGGAAATAGGGCTTCGATACGATGATCTCTACGATCCCTATTACGATCTGGACGTGAAGGAGGCCCTGAATCGGCTTCCCAGGGAAATAGTTGACGCACGCAACCAGCGTCTCAAGCGCGCCATGGACCTTTCCATGAAGCACGAGTACCTGCCTGAGGACCTTCAGGTTCGTTCTGTATAGCTTTCTTTGGTCTTCGTCGTTGATTGTTCCATGGCTGAATTTTCCCTCGAGCTTTGTTTTTACAGACTTTTTTCCATTTCTATATCTGGTTCTGTAAAGTTAGATCTTTTGACACGAATGAATTTCAGCTACTGGAAAGACGGACTAAAATCCTTCTTGTGAACAAATTTAATGGTGGTTCTTTTCCATTGTCCTTCAAAGAGAGGTTAACAGGGGACCCGGCCTTAGCTTCATTAACAGATAGAAAAGTAAAGAAATATAGAATTCGGAATTTCGGAGTCCCAAGTGCCTCGAATGGTCTGAAGAACTGTTGAGTCATTTGAAGCAGTCCAAGTTAATGTTACTGGATAACCCACAACCCACCGGTCTCTGTATCGAAACAAGGCTCTGATACCATATTAGGAGAAGAAATGAAGAAACGAAAATTTTCTCATTATTATTTACTGGTACAAGAAGAGAGTGTTTTTATAGAACCAATCACACTGAAAACACTCATAATACAATGCCTAACTCACTATGACACGTCACTATAACTCTTTTACTTTAATATGTCTAATGTGTTGACATTTCATAAAATTTTATAACAAGAACAATCTTTTGGAGACTGGGAGGAAGGTAAGGTGACCGGCTAGGAAATTAGAAATACTGAAATTACCGAAGTCTTCATTCATGCATTATATTGCTTTTATGATAGTGGAGACCTCTATGATCTGGCTTCTGTTAAAAAATCTTAATGTTACATCCCATTAACAACATTTATTTTCCAAATTAAATCCTCGGTATACCAAAAGTTTTACTTGGTTCTGATGATCCTTGCAAATGCTCGTTGTTATTTGACATCTGCTATATATAGTTCCCTAGTTCTTGTAAAGATATACTAAATCACTGTGTATTGGCACTTGGCACCTTACTGGTGGACTGAAACAGTTAAAGCCATTTTCTTATATATGCTCATATCCGTTAACTTCATAACAGGCAATGCAGACATCTTTCAGGAGCTACATTCAAGATATGCTGGCCCTGGTAAGTGCTTTCTTGATACTAGTATCTGATGCATGTTTGGGTGGGTGGGTGTTTAGTTAATTTTTAGAGTCTAATTCCATACTTGATTTTCCATGCTTTGCCTTGAGACCCTTTTCGAGAACAAAGTTGACAATGTGAATCGAATCAATTAATGTGTTTGTTTCATGGTTAGTCTAGGTTTGTTGCCTTCAGATCCTTGGCTGTTTTAGTCTCAAGTGCTGTATGACATGGTTCTACATATAGTTTAGATTGGCAGTAGCTCTCTGTATGGACGGAGTTTTCTAATTTCAGGGGATAGAGTAGTTTGTTTGATAAACGTAATCAGTTCTCTGTTGACAGTTATGTTATCAACAAACCTCTTGTCTTTCGGTTTATTATTTTTATGAAGAAATTACCTCTATGCTTGATTAGATGGATATTTTGCTGTATCTGAGATTTTTTCCCAATCTGTTTTCGGTGTGCGTTCTTTATTACCTGTGCAAAAGAAATTTATGTGTGTGTATTTTTTTGAGAGCAATGATCAATTAAGAAAAGAATTATTGATTTCTGGAGCTTTAGAAACAATATAACTGTGTTCATTTATTGGTGCACATTTTTTTGTGCGTACCCTTTTTACGAGGGGGTTGGGGAGAGTTATGGTGTTTCATGTCTGCGAGATACAAAATGAAATGCACAATTATGAATACCTTACATTAATGTTTCTGTTGTATGAAGTAATTAATATAATTCAGAATTTTATGCACATGACACTTTCTATTTGACTTTTAATTAAAGAGAAGAAGTCAACTAGTGTTGAAGTTGTCTCTAAATGCTTGGTCACCCATGTTTTGCAGGTGAAGAAGGAGAGAGCAGAGCGTGAGGCATTGGGTGCTTTGCCTCTCTATCAACGAACCATTCCTTGAGTGCATTAAGTAGCGCAGGACATTATTTCGGTTGGAGTGGGATCTTGTGAAATTGTACTAATGTTGTGGTAGGTTGTTTTCATTCGAGAAGAAAGATGGACAACCTCTTTGTGCTTTCCCCATATATGAACCGCAATTTTGAATGGTATGACCTTGTCCTCCAGTGTTTCGCAATAAAGATGTGAAACTTTTGCATGCTTGGCAAGAATAAATTGCTTTGCCATCAAATTTTACTTTTCTATTTCTGCCCCTCCTTCTGTTTATCTTAATTGCCACTATTGAAAATCATTGTCTGTTGGTAGAGTTGTGAGTATTTTTCGATATCTTTAAACCTCTATCTAAATCCTGCCAAAATTGAGATGAAAACTGCGCGGAGAAATTCTGATTTTGCCGATTTGTTTTGCTTAGCAAGATATTAGAAACAGTTGAATTTTTTATAAAGAGATTAATTATAATGATGCACTGACAACTGAAGCGGCCGGTAACTAACTAGTGGTACCAAATAGACATATATCATTTTACCGTGAAGCAATGCAGGAACCTGTGTTACCAGAGCAAAGCTTGGCAGTTAACGGTTTTCAGAACGCTACGTTTGATATCTGATTGAGAATCTTATGCGCCAATCCAATGTACGTCTCACCTTGGAATAGTCTGGACTGACAAACTGAGCTGACAGACTCTGCTTGCAACCTCTATGGTAAAATTAAAAATGATATATAAACAAATATTATAAAATATGTATAATTTTAATTATTAAAAATGGTTAAATAACTTTAGTATGAGATAATGGAAATGTGATACATGCAAAATTACTGTAAGATGTGCCAATGAATTGTTGTATAACATGTATTAAATAGTATGTTAGAGTAATGTTATTCTTGTAAAAAAAATTTGAACAAAAATTTTATAAAATTAATGTATAACCCTTGGATGTATTAAATTTTATAATATAAATTATAATATTTAATAAATTTAATAATTTAAAATTTTTGTGTAAAAATTTTGGAAGAATAAAAACCTATATCGTAAATTCACAACCCAATAATTAGAAGACTCTGGTTTTGAATCTCTGCTTCGATGCTTTAAATTCCTATTACGATTAAAAAAGAATAATGATATTTTTACATATTTATATTTATATTTTTATTCTTAAATATTATTTTTTTAATTTTTTTAATTTAATTTTAATAATAATGTATTGAACCACATTAAAGACATGGCCAAACACATAACTCCACAAACGTGGGGCTATCATTATCCTTAAAAAAATAGCAAATTTTGCACGTACCTAGTTTCTATATTTTCTTTGTAACGTACATGGCTATCGTTCTCAACTTGTGTCCTTAATATCTTTGTGAAAACTGTGTGTACCACGTGTGACTGTTCAGTTAGACGAATAGCATCAAAGAGTTGGTCCATCATTCTACTTTAGTTGGGACAATCCCACCTTTCGTAATAAATTTCTGTAACATGGGTTTTGTTCCTCTCATTAATGTAAGAATTAGACCAATTTTCCATTATAAGTTTACAACATTTTATTACCGATCATTGCTAATCATTCATAGGTGGCAACTTCCGCTAACCATGGTAAATTGATCCTTGTCTATGTCTTTGCTCCCCAAAAAATGCTTACATTCTTGCGCACTCACAACCTCCGTCGTCTTCTGCTCAAACTCATTTTCTGTCAATATAACTGATTGCTTTTTCGTCCGTACTAATATATTATTGTTTCGTTATTTCATATTATTTTGCAGATGACAAGCACAGATCAGAGATGTCCTGAACTTTCATGTAAAAGGAAAGAACCAGCTGCGTAGCAGTGGTTCCAATATTTGTAATTGGTAAATTGAAGTCTGTCTCTTGGTCTCTTTCCTTTGAGTCCTCTTGAAATTCTACCAAGGAGAGCTACAAGCAATGGACATTCCATGTGAACCCATGAGAAGGCTGTTCCTGTACCATCCTCTCCTCTTTATCTCTTGAGCTGTATATATGTCAATGCAACATATTCCTAAATCTCCTTTGAGTTCTAGCTATTTGGTAGTATTATAATATTAGATCTTACGCTAAATATGCGCATTTTATTTTCACAGCTTATTCTATTTAATTGCTTTTGAGTTGATCATCTTGAAGTACATGACCAAAAGTGGTAGCTACCAGAAGAAGGTAGTTCCCACTTCAGATGTTCACCACTCTTTACTTCACCCTGGCATATTTTAGGTGGAAGACAACATAGATTGGTAAATGGGAAGGGAAAGGAGGGTTGTGAAATATATATATATATATATATATATATATATATATATATATATATAGTCTTGAAAGAAATTAGGTTGATTCTGAAATTCATATAGCTTTACATATCAGTTACGTAAATCTCCCATCAATCATTGAGGGAGGAGCAATGGATCGTAAGTTGTGACACCCATTTGTATTTGCTGGTTGAAAACGACCTTCGTTGGCTACTTGCTCTGTGTGGGCTTAAGAAAAATGAATGGGAAAAGGGTGTTTCATCAGTATGTACCAAAAATTGAGCATTGCCAGTAACAAAAATTGATTCGAATTTATAGGATGTGATAGGTTACACTTGTTGAGAATGAAAACTGAAAAGCATGCTCACTCTCTCTCTCTTTCTTGGTTTTGAAGACGTTGAGATAAATGACATGCTAAACTTTTTATGAATCTAAAATTGAACGTACTGTAAGCTTTTTTCTGGAAAAGGCCAGGGTTATTCACTCAGAAATGAATATTAATGGGGTGGGGAAGAAGATGGGCCGGGGTGACGGTGGATTTGTAAGGTTAGTGGATGGAGAAGATAAGGGGGATCAAATCACAGAAAAGCAGTGGGGTTAGCAAAATGCAAGCAAGTGGTTGTTTGAAAGTGTAAGAACTTTTATTATCACATGCAATTGATTGACCATATGAGCTTCTGGGAGATATGAACTCTGTTATATCCATATCGTATGGTTTACAAATGGGCTATGCTTTCAAAAAAGACAACAGATAAACAGTAACCCATTTATAAGTCATACGTTGTGAGTATATATTTATTCGGAGATATATCCATCAATGTTCTTATTATACCCATTCTCTTACATCCTACTATCATTTGTATATTTCATTAATGAATACATGTAAGATTTGTATGTCATTTGAGTTGCCTTAGAAACCCAAAAAAAAAGGGTGAAATTTAGACATCATAAGTTTGATCAGAGAAAAAAATTCACTAAATTAAAATTATTAACATCTCATAAATTATTTTATAAATTTAAATTTATTAAGTCCATATTTTTATTTATAGAACTCATAATTTAGTAAATTTTTAAATAATTATTTAATCAAAATAATTTCTGAGAATAATATAACGGTTTAGTCATTACACGTCAAACATGCTTCTAAATGTTACCCCTTCTAAAGGAAGGAAATCCAAAAGAAAAAAAATTGCTGGTTTTAGTATGTTAAATCAAATCAGATTAATGGTAGGCGCTTTAGTATTATAGTAATATTCAATTATTATTTTAAAAGTTTTTATCATATTTTTTACCTTTAAAATATTATGTGTGTTAAATGAATTGTGACTGATTGTATAAAATAAAAATTATCTCAATAATATATAATTACTTTTAGAGTAAATTATTATATTTTTTTTGTTTTGCTTTAACTCTCTCTATTTTTAAAAGTTATATTAATTTTTTATATTTTATAAATACATTACACATAAACTTAATTTATTATAAAATGTTAAAAATATTCTTAATTAAATAGTGAAATTTTTTCTTAAACTTTATGTTTAGCCTTTCTGTAAAAATAATCTCATAATCTTTTTATAATTTACAATTTTTTAAAAAATACAAAAACATTTAAAACCATGTTTTTAGTATTATTTTTTATATTTTATACAAAATATTCAAAAAGAAAAAATAATTTTTATTTTGTAAAAAACTTATTTATTATAGTGTTATATGAGATCATTTTTATAAAGAGGAGCAAAAAAGAATTTCAAAAGAAAAATTTTTTATTGCTTAATTAATAAAAAATTTAATAAAATATAATAAATTTGTTACTTAAATAAAATATTTTTAGTAATTTAATTTTATTTATAATATATATAATATAAATAAAGATAGTATAAATTTTAAAAATAAAAGTTTTATATAAAAAATTTAAAATAGAATGAGAGATTAAAATAATTTTTTTTTAAATTCTACCGAAAAAGCTAAAAATATAAATAAATTAATTTTGTTTTGTTTCGTTTATGTGGGAAAGGACCGGATGCGGTTTCCTCTAGCAAACGTCCGAAACTTACCTGTCGAGAACAAGAAGACAGCTTCCTTAAATGCAGGCTACGTGGAAGGACGTTTGGCCATTGATTTTCTGCGTTAAAAAGGGCGTCTGTTGGCGTGTCTCCATCAAGTGCAGCCACAACTCTCTACTCCCTTTACTTTCTTTCTTGTTCTTTTTGGAGGCCTCTTTCAGTTTGTGGTTTGTGGATTGAAATTTGAGGCTGGCCAACTCAATGTATAAACTCCTTATGTGCAATGCATTTTTGGTAGTTGACTGATTATTTACATCATCTCCAAGGAAATCTTAACTTAGTCATTATCATGCTAATTACATCATTTCATGGTATAATCAAATACCAAAATCCCCCCAAATGTTAAAGTTGTTGTCCTTTCTTTGCATTCATTTGAGCAGCCCAACTTTATAATGATCTTTATTCCTCGTTCTATATATAGGACAAAATTAATGGCCTAAACAAATTGCTTATTGTGCCTGCCTTTCTTTATTCCTCTTGCTTTTCATTTCATCATTGAAGAATGCCCAATGTATGCAATTCAAAAAATCCTATTCACACATGGGTTTTGAAGCCAAACCCCTTTTCCAAAGCTTTCTAGGGCTCCCTATTTCATGGCAATAACTTGTCAATTAAACCCTATACCCATAATAATGTCTACAAAAATATGCTTATGAACCTACACTTCTCCCTGCTAGTAAGCATACAAATTATCCCTTAGTTTCTATGATATATCTATTAATATTTCACAACTATTTTTATACCAATATATTTAAAATCCTACTAAAATCTGTAATAATATTTTTATAAATAAAATTTCATTAAATACTTACTTAAAATAATATGCACTATAAAATTTATTGAATCACACCAATTAAATTAAAAATTTTAAAAAATCTTTTGACAAAATCATTGTATATAATAATTTAATAACATGCACATTAATAAATCTACACTTTTTTTAGTAAAATTTATACGAACAACTCTATACTCATTCATTTATTAATTTTCTTTCTTTATTTTTTTTATTCTTATTATTTTTCATCTTAGAAAAAGAAAATTTTGTAAATCCTACCCAAGGTATGAATTCCGTAGTCTATCACAAAAAATTTCAAACACCACAGTAAAAGAGCAAAGTTTATTGATAAAACTAATAGCCACTTGTCAATTATCCTCGCAGTTTTACTTTTCATCAAAATTTCAAAGTTGTTTACTACTATTTAGACGGCAAGTCAGGAACCATGGTGTTTTTTTGTTGAGATGCGGCCTCTTTAGCCGACGAGGCTGAGAGGGAACCTCGCCCCACTTTGATTTTTCAAAGGTTGAAAGCAGAAAGGCCCGCATGTTTTTACCACAAATCAATGTCAACAAGGAGGCTCGGGCCCCAGAAAGCAACCGTCATCATGGGGTGCTCTCGCCAGTGGGTCAGTGGCGATTTTCAGTACCTCCCCCCCTCTCACTGTGCCACCTCCCCCCCGCCCGTTTCATGGCTGCCTCTGCCCTCATCTTCTCTGCTCTGCATCCTGCCCCACCTTCCTCGTGCTATGTTTCCTCTTGGACTCTTTTAACATGCAAATGTTTCAATTAATATCCCCTTTCACTAATAATAAAAAATTGATTAATAAATTATTAAGGCAATAATAATCAATTGTGCCTTAAAAAAGTTTAAATTCAAGTTATCAATATAAGTTAACTTAGAATTACTAGGAGATTTTCGTTTACTGATTTAATTGATGAAAGCGCCCTGTAAAGTTAGAGGAACAGAATTGAAGACGTTGATGTCGTGGCTTTGCATGCTTTGCAACAGCTGGAGAGAGGGAGAACCATGAGACATTGAATATTGAACAGCTCTTTTTGGTCATCGACCTGCAGCGGAAACCATCCAAGGTTCAGATTTTATTTAAAATGGAAAAAATAAAAGAGGGGCAAATTCGTCATTTGAATGCCAATGCGGGTTATGAAGAATGAAACACCCGAATGGCATGCCCGCTATTATAACTCAAATGTGGGTGCTTTCTTGTAAGTTGGCATGCATATAAGGCCATGCTCGGCTTCTCTCCTGCTACACGCTTTTCTCCATCATTTCTTGCTTTCTCCCCCGAAACTGCAGAGTTTCGCAGTATTAACATGGGAAGGCTCGCGCTCCTGTCGGTGCTCTTCTGCACCGCCTTCTTCCATGTCGCCTTTTCCTTCACAGACGGTGAGCTTCACATATACGTATTTATGTAACGTATAATGCTAGTAATAGTATACGTACGTATACATACATAGGCATCTCTACACTAACACACCCAGTTTGATCGGCTTCAGTGTGTTCATCATTTTGTTGTGTTCTTCAAAAACAACTAGTTTTATTTGCCAATCCTTCACTTATCTCACGGGCAGGTTACTCAATGGGTTTCTGTTTAAGAAATTTCTCCATCAAATACTCCCTAAACCATTGTTGCAGCTTGGAAGCTCTTTACTTTCACTTAATCGTTGAAATGGTATATATCCGATATATGTATACCAGATTCCAGATTTCCTGCTACCTCCTAGGCTTCATAGTAGTACAGAAACATTATATGCATTACTCTGAATCGTGGTACATTAGGATGATGGTAACTCTACTTACTCAAATTTCCACCTTCCAAGGGGTGAACTTGCTATTCCATTTGCTCCATTCAATTGCTTTTTTCTTCACTAGCGTTCATTAATTTTCTTTTGGTTCTGGGTAAGTATGTATCTTCTGGTCTGCAACCAGTACTTGATTGCTAAAATATGTAATAAATATCATTATATAATATCAGATCAAGTTGGGGTTGATAGCCTATCTGACGGCAACCTGAGTGTTGTACAGCTTTCACAAATCCTTTTTTCTGGGCCCCACATTTGTAGCCTATGCAGATGCTCTGAAAATTCACGTGGCCTTGCTAGAGATATATCACTGGATACTCAGATAGGTGCTACAGTCCACATGACATGACAATAAAATTTTGAAAGACAGTTTACCATAAATAGCAACTGCTACTCAATTTTGTCATTCTGCTGTAATTACTTGGGCTTGGGAACTAGACAGCATTTGAGTTTAAAATGTTTCTTGTTGATTTCGAATAATTAGTTAATGTTATAATCTAAGCACTTCCCATTGCATAAAATTACAGTATAAATCATGGGAAACATTATGATAAAGATCCTGTTTTTACCGTCCTTCGCATTGATTGATACAGGCTTGGTGGCGAATGGGAATTTTGAGCTGGGCCCCAAGCAATCGGAGATGAAAGGGACGGTCGTGATCGGCGGTCGGCACGCCATACCGGCGTGGGAGATCTCTGGCTTTGTGGAGTATATAAAATCTGGGCAGAAGCAGGGTGACATGTTACTAGTGGTACCGGAGGGAGCTTATGCAGTGAGGCTTGGGAACGAGGCCTCTATCAAGCAAAGGATAAAGGTTACGAAGGGAATGTACTACTCTATTACGTTTGTGGCAGCTCGCACATGCGCACAAGAGGAGCGTTTGAACGTGTCTGTGGCTCCTGACTCAGGAGTGCTCCCGATGCAAACACTGTATAGCAGCAGTGGCTGGGATGCTTATGCATGGGCCTTCCAAGCGGAGTACCCTGAGGTCGAGATGGTCATCCACAACCCAGGAGTGGAAGAGGATCCAGCTTGTGGCCCACTCATTGATTCTGTTGCCCTGAGAGCTCTTTACCCTCCAAGACCAACCAACAGTAAGTTCATTTGTATATCTCCTTAGCACACACTCCCATAGACACTTTTTTTTTTTTTTTATAAACACTGTTGTTGATGCAATAATGCATCATTCTTTTTATTATTTTTATTTAATCTTCATAATATAAAATTTAAAATATTAAATTTATTAAATCAATTAAATTAAGAAACTCATATAAATCAATCATTAAATTAAATTTATTAAATTTTATGATTAAAATTATAAAATTCACAAAAATTAATTACTTATAAGTTATTGTTATAACACAATATAATAGCAACATTTTTCTAACACATAATCCATTTTGATATGATCTTTACGATATAAAAGTTATGTTTTTTCTTCTTTCAACTTCAAAATTTTTTTATTAGAATACACTAGTAAAGAATTAGGCATAGCGAATAAAGTTAATACAAGTAAAGAAAGCTAGAGGCCTAAAACGAATTGAAAGTGTGAATTCCCAATTAATACTGGCACGTTTAGATGATGGGTGCCAAGCAGTAATACCATTGTCCGTGGTCCTAGTGTTCTTCATCCCACACACAGAAGTAGGTAGGTAGGCTTCTCATAATTATGCAACGCAATAATGCATTCTATGTCTGTGAAACTTTCCCCAGGGATAGTACCATACCAATGCGAGGCCAAGTCTAATTTCTGTCTAATCTCAGATTAGCAATCTGCTGCCATTTGTTCTTCATTAAATGATTCTAATAAATTTTCTGAAATGATTTTTTTTTTTTTTTGAAATTGTTGTCACATTGTGCAGCTAACATACTAAAGAATGGTGGATTTGAGGAAGGACCTTATCTGTTGCCTAACTCGTCTTGGGGTGTGCTTATTCCACCCAACATTGAAGACGACCACTCTCCCTTACCAGGATGGATGGTGGAATCCTTAAAGGCCGTGAAGTACATAGACTCAGACCATTTCTCAGTACCCCAGGGCAGAAGAGCAGTGGAGCTGGTAGCAGGGAAAGAGAGTGCCATAGCCCAAGTGGCCAGAACAGTTCCTGGCAAAACCTACGTCCTCTCATTTGCTGTGGGGGACGCCAGCAATTCATGCGAAGGATCTTTGGTGGTGGAAGCCTTTGCAGGTAAAAACACCATTAAAGTGCCCTATGAATCTAAAGGGAAAGGTGGTTTCAAGCGTGCAGCGCTCAAGTTCGTGGCTGTTAGCGCGAGAACTCGCATCATGTTCCTTAGCACGTTCTACACCATGAGAAGCGATGACAACTCTTCGCTTTGTGGGCCAGTAGTTGATGATGTCAAGCTGCTGAGTCTTCGGAAGCCATAGGTGATTAAGATTGGAGGCTAAAATGCAAATCAATATACATGGTTTCTAAACCTTTGATTATATAGCAGCAAAGTAATTTAAGAATATATATTTTTTGTTTTCAAGAGAAGGGAGAGATGCTAGTGTGATTTATATCTTACGTGAAATTAAGGGTATATATAAATATAAATATATACACTAAAATTATAGTAGTATATTCTATACAGTAGCGTGCATTTTATAAACTGTTTCGTGTATGCAATTCTTTGGGCAAAGGGAAAATCCAGTGTACTCAATTTGTGGTTTGGACACAAACCATAGAGATCAAATTCAGAGATCATTACAATGGAATGGGGTCCAAAAATAACTGGAAGCCCATAAACAACGACCCACAACCAAAATATTAAAAAAAAAACAAATTGGACTTTTCTAGTGCGAAAAGCCCAATTGGGTATAGATGATCAAAATGTGCAATGAAGTTAATCGACTAAAACTTTATTTTTGCCCTTTACAGGTGAAAGTTTTACTATTTTTATCATTTATTTTCAAAAATATTTAATTAAATTTTTTATAAATTTAAATAATTATTAATTAAGTTCATTAAATGATACACTAACTTGCTCACATGATGAGTTGATTTAGCTAATTTGTTAATACAGTTGTCACATCAACATAATGATGTGATAATTATATGATAGTTCTATTTATAAAAAACTAAAGTAACTTTATATGTAAAGAATTAAAATAAAAATAATTTAATTTGTGAGTGATTAAAATAGAATTAATTTTATTTATGAATGATTAAAATAAAAGCAACCTTATTTATAAAAAATTAAAATAAAATTGACTCTATCGATATAAGATCAAAATAAAAGTAACTACATTTGTAAAATGTCAAAATAGATTTAATTCCATCAAGAAACTAAAATAGAAAAATCCTTTTGTGAAGTATCAAAATAGAAGTACCTCATTTGTAAGGAATTAAATTAGAAGTAATCTTATTTGTAAGAGACTAAAATAGAAGTAACTCTATACATGAATGACCAATATATAATTAATCTTAAAATTTAAAATTTTAAACCATAAAATTGCAAAGTCCCAAACTTTTAATCTTAAGTTATGAAATCCTAAACTTTAAATTTGAAATTTTAAAACCCTAAACTTTAAACCATAGACCACAATACCCCAAACTTAAATTGCAAAATTTTAAATTATAAAATTTCAAATATTAAATAATAAAATCTCAAACCTTAAAATCTTAAATTATAAACCAAATATGAAACTATAAAATTGAAAGCGTTAAACTCCTAAACCTCAACTTCAAAACTTAAATTATGATGTCAACACGCGACGCGGAGCGGTGATAAAAAAAAATTTATTTAGGTGAGGTTTTAGAAAATGATAAAAAAAATGGAGTCATTACCGACTTAGATTGAAATGGTAAAGTCGAACACCGAATAATATAGTCTACATTATAGAGAAATGGATTCGGGGATTAGTTACGTGTAGAGAAAGTATTAGCACCCTACAACGCCCTTTCGGTACCACGTTGGTGTTTGTTGTTTTTTATTTCAAAACTATGCTTTGTCCTTTGTTAAATAAATTGATTTTTACATGTGATCATGATTTAAGATTATTTGTAAATGCCTCAATAGAGTCATGCCAGTTGGCTAGCTAAACTCATGATGTAATTTTTCTCAGAATAGTTTGATAGTGGTCAGTTGATTGACAACTATTTTTATTCCGTCGTCAAGATTATTTTTAATGCATTAATAGAATCATACCAATTAACTGACTAGGTTTGTAACATGATTTTCCTTAAGATAGTTCAATAGCGATCAGTTAATTAGCAACTATATTTATCCATCGTTGGGAGCTTCTTTTTAATGCATCAATAGAATCATACCAGTTGACTGACTAGATTCGTAATATGATTTCTCTCAGGATAGTTCAATAGCGACCAGTTAACTGGCAATTATATTTATCCATCGTTGGGAGCTTCTTTTTAATGCATCAATAAAATCATACCAGTTGACTAACTAGATTCGTAATATGATTTCCCTCAGGATAGTTCAATAGCGACTAGTTGACTGGCAACTATATTTATCCATCGTTGGGAGTTTCTTTCTAACCAAGACAGAGGATCAAAATAGTTGGAAAAATTATAACTAAATAGAATGTTGTAAAGTGGTTGGAGCAAAACCACAACTATTCTTAACAATTCCAAATAATCAATACTTCAATACTTACTTGTAGAAAAAGTATAAGTAAAATTGTAATAACATATAATTATTCAACAAAACAATATGTCTAATAATGGGAGAACATAAAGAAATAAATAAAACCTGTGTTTAGAGTGCTTAAATGGCCTAACAAGGACCGAAAATATGATCTTCAATATATGAATGAGGATGACTTCCAAAGGTAAAGTTGAACTTCTTAAGATCAGTGTGATGAGTTTGTTCAAGGGAAATTAGAAGAATCAAAGGAGATTTAAATTTTTTCTCTCTAACTCCTTTCCTTACTCCCATCTTTCTCTTTTTCTCTCTTCTTCTCCTCTCCATTTCTTCTTATCTTCTTCCACACTTTCTCCTCTTGCTCTCTTCTTCTCTTCTTCCTCACTTTCTCCTCTTACTCTCTAAATGTCTTAGTTTTGTTGTGTGTCTTTAAGAGAGATTGATATGGGTTATTTATAGTAGTTTAATTGTAAATTTTTTTCTTTTTTTATTTAATTTTTATTCTTAATTTTCATCTTCCTACCTAATCTTTATTGACTTTATTCATCATCTTCTTTTTTTTTTTCAACATTTTCTTCTTTTTTTTCAATAATTTCTTCTCTTCTTTCATCATTTTCCAACTTTGTTTAACATGTTTTCCTCTTCTTCATCATTTTCCTACTTTCTTCAACATTTTCTTCCCTTCTTTCAATAATTTTTCCTCTTCTTCATCATTTTCCTACTTTCTTTCACATTTTCTCCTCTTCTTTCAATAATTTCTCCTCATGGCCAACACCCATTTTCACTCTTTCCACCTTCACCCACCTTCTTTGATTTGCTTTTCTTCAATTCACACTTCTTTTTCTTTTGTTCTATTTTTTTCTTTTTTTCTAATTTTTTAATTTTTAACAATTTTTAAACAATGTTATTCACATTTGGGACTAAAAAATATCTTTAAATTTTTTATTTTTGCTCAATTAATTTCTAAAAAAATATATAAAACCTCATATCCTAAATCCTAGATGATGAAACCTTGAATTTTAAATTTTAAACCATAAAATACTAAATTAAAAAAATCTTAATACTAAACCCTAAATTATGAAATTTAGGATTTGAAGTTTCCTAGTTTATGACTTGGGGTTTTGTAATGTAGGGTTTAGGTCTTATTATTTAGAACTTAGGGTTTTATAATTTGAGGTTTAAAGTTTTGTGGTTTAAGATTTAGGGTTTATGATTTTTTAATTTAAAATTTAAGATTTTAAAGTTTATAGTTTAGGTTTTTATAATTTATGTTTTAGGTTTAGAGTTTCATAATTTAAGATTTAAAATTTTACGGTTTCAAATTTAAGGTTTCATAATTTTTATTCTTTTTTAGTTTGTTTGTATGCTTATCAAGTAAATTTTATTTTGGTCTCTCACAAATAAAATTATTTTTTTTTGTTACTCATAAATTAAATTACTTCTATTTTATTTACTCTTAAATAAGATTATTTCTATTTTAATTTCTCAAATATAAAATTACTTCTATTTTAATAGCTACATCATAAATAATATATTACTGTCACTTAACATTCTTAACAATTCACTGACAAAGAAACTTAGTTGATAACTATTTGAATTTATAAAATATTTGATTAAAAATTTTTAATTGTAGGAAATCAAAATAAAATGATCCCTTTATAAAGGAGTAAAATATAATTTTAATTGAATTAATTAAAGGAGAAAGATTGGAGTCTATTTAAATTAATTTTAAGTAAAATTAATTTTGAATAAGGAATTATTAAAAGTAGATAAAAATATATATAAAATACCCAAATTTTATTTAATATAAAAATGATATAGATATTTTTTAAATAAATGATATAGATGTTTCCTAGCGCCTCTCTTGTTAAAAAATGACTAGAAATAGTTTGTATTTTCTTATTAATATTTCGAAGTGAAATCAAATTTCAAACCTTCTGGAGGTGGGCTAACGGGTCGGGTGAGCCCAGATACAAAATTTACCCAATTTAAATTCAAACAGGTTGATGTTATTGCTGTGATTTTAATCGGACGGCCCAGATAGCAGGCGTCAGCTTGACGCTAAAATAGGCTCTCCAAAACTTGAAACCCTTCGATATAAACCCTCGCAGAGTCCTACTCACCCACTTCTCGAACTCGTATATGCTACTTTCCGCTTGCTTCATAGCGGCTTAGATTTCTCAGCAGTCGGAAAGAATGGTATGCAAGGCTTTGCTAGAGTTTTCTCCGATGAACAGCGTGTTTTTTCTTCGATCTCTATTTTGCAATTTCGTTGCCATCAAACGCGTTTAACATTTAGGGCTTTTTCTCTTTTTTTTTTTAATATGAGATAGATTAATCTTTTGTTTATGTTTCAGGCGTTGCCAAATCAGCAAACCGTTGATTATCCAAGCTTCAAGCTTGTAATTGTGGGGGATGGTGGAACAGGTAATTCTAATCCTCAGTTGGTGTATTTTCTTTCGCGATCTATCTGGTGCATGGTTATTTGTGGTGTTCGATATGGTGTCGGATTTGCAGCTGAATATACTTAAGCATAGGCAGCTGAACTAGACGAGCATTTCGTAATACAGAATCTAAGTTTCGAGCTTCGAATTTAAAGCTCGTCGATTCTCATTTTGAAGTTAATTGAGCCAACTTTTAAAGGGGGTTGTGTGGTGATTAAAATGTTGTTTTTACGGAAAAGGCCTGTATTTGTAACTTGGGTGATTTGATAAATTCCCGAAGAAGTTTACTACACGGCGTACTTCATAACTGTTTTGTGTCAGCTTTTTTAGTCTTCATAGGGGATTGTTGCATGCGGGTTTGATTTGTTAACGTTGCATTTTTAATACATGGCGCTAGGATTTATTGAAAGATGACTTGGAAAATTGCAGGAAAGACAACATTTGTGAAAAGGCATCTTACAGGGGAATTTGAGAAGAAATACGAACGTAAGTTTTATAGTTGCATACTCTAACTGAGTTTTCATGTTTTTCCATTAGCTTAAATTGAACTCATTTTGGTGATTCTCTTGAAACAGCAACGATTGGCGTGGAAGTCCATCCATTGGATTTTTTCACAAACTGTGGAAAGATTCGATTCTACTGCTGGGATACAGCTGGGCAAGAGAAATTCGGTGGCCTCAGAGATGGATATTAGTAAGTCATCTATATAGGCCCTTTTTAGTGCAGTGTAGAACGTTTTCTCTTATTAGTAGGAAATGTTTGTTGTTTTATTCTCCTATTATTGATCGTGTTAATTTTGTGTTTGCAATCAGAAGCTTTTGAGGATTCTTTTGTTTACCTTTTAACTGCTAAAGGAATTTACCCGTGAAAGTTTGTATAATAGTTTATATACTATTGAGCTTGTTAATTTTTGTTTTATGGATCATATGATTTCTGGGTTTATTCTATTTGATTTTTTACTGCTGAAGAGATTTACCCATGGAAGTTTGGATCATGCACGGATTATACTTGTATTTGTACGTGTTTTACTCTCATATGGTTTATTGCAACCTAATGCATTACAGTTTAGTTCATGTCTGGCATTGTGCGAGGCTTATAAGACTTAATGGTCTCCTCTCCTGGCCTTGATGCTAAATCTTAATTTGGATAAGGTTGTTGATGTGTTTTTCCAATGGTTGTGATGGCATAGGCTGTTGTATTGTATTTTCATTAGTTGTTTGAAGAGTATATCCTTCAGGAATGATAGTTTTGTAATCAGACCGTTAGTCTACCCAGGAGTTATGGCTTTTAAGAGTAGACATGAAATACTCAATTTTGTTCTAGTGAAAATGATATTTGCATTATCCGTTTGCTGGGTGTCCTTTTGTGATGACACATTTGCTTTGGAAGTCCTCTCTGTTTCAATTCTATATATGTTTTCTTTTTATAATGTTCTCAACATCTATTATATTGCAGTATCCATGGGCAGTGTGCAATTATCATGTTTGATGTTACTGCCCGGCTGACATACAAAAATGTCCCAACCTGGCATCGTGATCTTTGCAGGTGTGTAAATGAATTCTTAGAAGTTTTGGAGATTTATGGTCTTTCATTTACGAAGATTAAATTGTATAGTACCTCATGGGCATTCTTTGCACATTTGCAGGGTGTGTGAAAACATCCCAATAGTTCTCTGCGGTAACAAGGTTGATGTAAAGAATAGGCAGGTGAAGGCAAAGCAGGTTACTTTCCACAGGAAGAAGAATTTGCAATACTATGAGATATCAGCTAAGAGCAATTATAACTTTGAGAAGCCTTTCCTGTACCTTGCCAGGAAACTTGCAGGGTATATCCCTTGTTGCTAACATGGAAGTTCATTTTTAGTGTAAATTCTGCAGCATTTGAACTTACGTTGTCCCGCGTTAATTTTGCAGCGATCCTAATTTGCACTTTGTAGAATCTCCTGCCTTAGCTCCGCCTGAAGTTCAAATTGATTTAGCTGCTCAACAACAGTAAGCTCTTTCTGTGCCTTTCTTTCGTACACTCACTGTATCTTTGCTGGCCTTATACCTGATTTTGTAGCTGGTGTGCTTATTAAAGTTTAATCAGAATAAGCTTCTGACAGTTGAAAGTCAGTTGAGCCTGCTATAGGGTTCTTAGAGAAATCTCTGATGACTAATTTTAAAAAAAAATTCCCAAATCCAATGGTAGCCTAATGATAATTATTGAATTTTTACTGTTTTCTTAAACTGAAAATATTAATTGTCAATTTACCTGAATTATATCTTTATTTATTTTGCACTGGGGGCTTTTCAGGCATGAGGCTGAACTTGCTGTAGCTGCTAGTCAGCCCCTTCCTGACGACGATGATGACGCATTTGACTCGTAGACTTGTGCGTCTGTGGACCATTTTCCAGAGTTGGTGGTATTTGTGTATGCTAAAATATATGTTTCGAGTTATATCTTTGATGCTCGAGGTTGTGGATTTTGGGGACGTGAAAATTTAATTGTTTAAGATGTTTTGTTTAAATTGAATTTTCCTTGAATCAGCTATACCGTCCATGGGCTTTGCTTGATTTTTCTTAACCATCAACTTTGATGAGCTGGACCGGAGGCTTCGATTTTGAATTACACCTGCTTTAGTGCCTTTCTGCATATCATAGGTGTTTACATATTTTCCCTATAAACCATTGCTTAGATTTTATTATTATTTGCGAGGCCATGTTTGAAAGATAAGTTAAAGGGCACCGATCACATTAGGATATGCAGCTTTGGCTGTGGTGTTATTGAGGAATTGTTGGAGCCATCGAGGTTGTAGTAACTTTATCTTGTTGTAGTTACTGAATGGATTTGAGTTGTGTTTTACAGAAATTTGGCTAAATTTTACTAATATTGGTTGACGACCGCCGAACTAGAATATTAGCTTTTACAGCCCTCACTGTATTTGCTACTCTTTTTTGGCATCAAGTTTGGAAGGCAAGGAAAAAATCTAATGTTTTTGTGTTAAATTTATTTTGGGGCGTTCAATTATGAATTGCCAAGCCCAAGTGTATAAATTACTATTGGATTTGGAATCTTCTCTAAGTAGTGTTTGACCTAAGGAATTGATCATCGAGCTTGCATTGACGTAAATTTGCTTGCCCATTGAAGCTTCTATTTGTTTGTCTCTGGGCTTTTAAGTAAATTTGTGGGAAAAGGATGATAGCGCTTTAAGAGAATTGAAATTATTTTAAAGTGAAAATTCTTATTTTAAAAAATTCACAAAATACGGTGAAACAAAGAACTATGCAGTCATTTCCGTGCCGGTATGCTTGAGTGGAGTGTTTTCCAATGTGATTGAAACAAGCAACGAAATTATCTATGCATATGTGCGGATCTTTTTGGCATAATTCATTCGAGTTGGAATATGATGAATACGTTTAAAGCCTTTTAAACAAGCCAAGTAACTGTAGCTGTGGTGGCTGAAAAGAAAACGGCTTGTTATTAGGAGATGTCAGCACCAGCAGCTCAGCTTCTTGAGACCATTAGTGAATGTCTCTCCCAAGCTGCAGCAGATTCCCATGAAGCTCAGAAGAAAGCTCTGCAAACACTGGCTTCCACCACCGAGGTCAGTCCCCACAACAGAACCTTGCCAGCTCAAACAGATGGAGCAATCCAAACCCTAGTTTCACTGACAAATGCGACCTCCCCCGTTATCCAAACCTTTTCCTTGTTGATCCTCTTCAACCTTTCCCTTAACTCTGATCTAAAGCAGTCTCTTGCACGCATGGAAACCATATATCATCTTAACTCCCAGATTAGCTCACCGAGTTCTCCAGATTCTGGCAAATTAGCCTCCTTATTGGTTTGCAGTTTGGCTATGCTCGATAAAAACAAGGCCAAATTTGGGGTAGCTGGTACAGTCCAGTTGTTAATCAAGGCAATAGCAGGTTTACATGACCCCGATGCTCATCACCTTTTGAGTTCTTAAGCTGAGCTTGTTCATTTCCATAGAAACCGCACCTTGGCTGTGCAAGCTGAAGCAGTTCCAGTGTTACTTGATGTAGTACAGAGCACAGATAGCGAGGATCTTGCGGGCACTTCTCTAACTATTCTTGGTCTCCTTGCTAGGTTTGACGAAGGGTTAAGTGCTTTGAAGAAAACTGAACAGATAGTAAGTAAAATGCTGCATGTGCTAAAAGGGAGGTCCTTGTTGAGTAAGGAGGGTGCAGCCGAAATCCTTCTTCGCTTTTTTGATGACAGTGAAAGCTGTATCAAAGAGGCTCTCATGTTGCCAGAATTCTCAACTGTGCTAGCTGATCTTTCTGTGAGGGGTTCATCAATAGTTCGACAGAAGGCTAATTTGCTAATGAGAAAGATGGCGGAAGTGAACTTAGTTGCTAATGTGGTAGGGGACAACCTGTTTGTTTAATAGCAGTCAAGTACACGAGTTGAATGATGACCTGCTCGGCAGGTTTTTAACCCATTCTACGTGGAATTAGTATGTTTTCTTTATATAATATCATTAAAATTTATGGCGCTTTTTTTTATAAACGAAACTTTATTTAATATTTATTTAAAAAATTGTTATATTTATAAAATTTAAAAATTTAACAGATTAATTGTTTGGATTATTTTAAGTAATTTAAAAATTTTAAATTATTAAATAATTCAATTTTATGAATAAAATTATAAAATCTAATAGATTGATGTAATAGTTTAATATACTCTCCATTAGTGAGTTTTCCTTTGCGGTTGTATTAAGTTCAGTTATGTTTTAGATGGCTTTTCAAAGAGGCAAGATATTGAAGTGGCAATGGTAAAGATTTTGATAGGAACTAATAAAGAACGTTGGCATTGGGAGTGGATGCTAAGGAATGGCACATGAATTCTACTTTTCATGCGTCTAAACCTGAAAACAAATTGTTAGTTGTTTCTGGTGATCCCATTCACTGTCTGCGAACCAGAAGTCGCCATTTTGTATGCTTCCTAGTCGGACGTGGCATAGGGTGGCTGGCTGGCTGGCTGGCCTGCACTGCCGCCCTGACCTTACAAATGATCCTCCAGAATGCATGTAGCTAAGCTACGCGTTTGTGATGAACTCATCATTGCCAGTGAGCTCCAGCTCATTTGACATGCGTGAAGGTCTTTCTTGAACCTGTAGTCAGGTTCGAATCCCATTCCTGCTTTCCTACTAAGCCTAATTAAGGCTCTTCTTTTATCTAAAAAAAAGAAAAAAAAATCATCATTGCAGCTCATTTGAATTCTGACAATTTTAATGGCGTCAAAGTGCAGATGAAGTTTATTGTAATTAAGGTCAAGAACAACACAAAATGACCATCACACTTGCACCTTTTGTTGGTTCTGTTGTCTTGTACTGCCGTTCAAGTAGAAATTGTTATGGCAGGTGAGAACTGATATGGAGATGGAGAAGCATTTGTGGAAGAAAACAACTTATTCGCAGACAAAGAAAGAAAGGAAAGCAAAAGCCAGTTTCCACATACCCAAACTCTGTCAATTTTCTCCAACTAATAGAAAACAGCGGGAAAAAAAACAGAATAACATAGAACATATCTACGTTTGAAGTTGCAACAGGGCAGCACGATATAATGTACTTGTGTAACAACATTGATATTTGAATGTTCCTTAAGTGTAGGCTCACTCATATCTGGATTGTTGCGGTAAAGATAGAAGAGAATAAAAAAGAGAAAAAAAAATTAAGAAAGAAAAGGTAATGAGAAAAAAATAAATTTTATATATTAAATTTAAAAAAAATAAAAATAAAATTATTATAGTTAAAAAATTAAAAAGTCAAAGAATTTAAATCTTATTACTTTTGTCTAATTACATTACATGTGCACGCTTAAAGGGCATGCCAATAAACTTTCTCTTTATGTAATAGAAACAGTCTAGAGCTCTTGATCTACTTTTTCTCTTCAAAATATACTATCTTTCATATCGCAATGTAGGCATAAATAAGTAAGAGTAATGCTACTTTTACACTAAATTTGTAGTCAGAGATTATATGCGATTTGTAATTTTTATAAAATTAATGAATAATTTTACATTATTTTATTCTACCAATACTAATTAATCACAAATTTTATAAAAATTACACATTAATTTTATAAAAATTATAAGTAGTGGTCAAATATATCCTTATTCCTTCATTTAAATTTAATTCTTAAATTATAACATTATTTTTGTGCAAATAGCATTAGAGGGTAATGCTATATGTCCATTGGCTTTTAAGTCTTACAAATGAAAATTTTTTAACACTAAATCACCACAAAAATGCCAAGAAAAAAAAAAAGTAATATTTTACAGTTCACATATTCTTTGTAAAGCCACTTTTGCCATTCCAGTTTTGTGGAGTGCACGAAAGTCCAAAACAAAATATTCCCCAGCAAAGCAGCAACTTCATATCCCATGCAACAAAACAAACACAGTCCGATGATCAGCCACTTTCAACCGTATGGCACAGATTTTTGCTTGTTTAATAATTGGTTGCCACACCAACTTTAACCTTCGGAATCTTCAAATAGCATCAGAACATGAGAAAATGGAGAATATGAGGAATGTAAATGATAATTTTAAGTGCCAAAATAAATATTACTGACATGCAGCATTTAAGGTACTTAGCTGCTGTCTGATTTTAAAGCACAACAAGAATTGTGGTTGATAAAAATATTGAGTATATAATATTTTCTTTTAATTTTTTAACAATAATTAGTTAATATATTCTAGATCTTAAGACGTAAAATTAAAAATATAAAGATTCTCTAATTTTTTAAAATAAAAAATTTGAGTATAATAAACAAGAGATAAATATAAAATTAAAAAAATTAATAAAAAAATCTAAAACTTAAATTTAAGAATAAAATAAGAGATAAAAATTATCAAAATTAAAAAAATGAAAAATTTAAATCTGTCTTTCTTGCATATATTATGATGCAATAAAGCAAGAGTATTTAATTGTTTGGTGTACACTTTCACTCAAAATTTAAAAAGGATTTCTTTGGTATCCTACCAACTAGGATGATTCTACCTTAGTTGATTGTGGTGAGGCAAGAGTTGACTAATTAAAAGAAGTGCGCAAAAATTGTATAAAAACTAAAATTCCATATTGTTTTCTGGAAGAAATTAATTTATTGCAGATACCTTATCTTAATTTGATGAGTAAATGGCTATGTTGGGTGGGGCTAGCTAGCTGCATAAAATCATGTAAGAAATCTGAAGCACATTACGAATATAATTGTAGCTGCTATTGAAATATCTCAGAGTCTGCATATGAAACTGAGAAGTCTTAAAAATCTAAAAGAAAAATGATAGTGTGAAAGAAGCATAACCTGAGGCCATTTGGGAAAAAGCTCAGAAGACTGGCATGAATATTGAAGGTGTGAACCCAGCTTTTGCTTTCTCCAAAATGACAAAAAGGCTATTGCGGAGTTTTGATTCAGAAATAGACAAGCCAAACTCTAATCTTGGGATGTCAATTCCCTAAATTATGTGAAGCATCTTTCAGCAAAACTTAGTTTTTTTTTTTATTTTATTTTTTCCTGAAATTCTTCCTTGCTAGCTGGAGTTCACGGGCTACCCACTAAAGTAAATCGAGCATCCTTCTAAGAAATATATCATCAATGAAAATTTTTACCCAGATGCTAACAATTGCTTTCGTTATTTCATCTCGTTATGTTGATGCCAATAGAACTTTTTCTCTTTTACTTCAGGAATCGTTTGTATTAATTTGTGCCGGGGAAAAACAGATGTTCTTTTTAAAAGAATGATAAATTATGCTAGTGAAAGAACTGCTAATATTGATACTAAAGATATTTCATTGAGACTGATTAATTCAGTTGATGCATAAACAAAAATACTTTCTATCAAGAGAAAATTTACTCTTGGTTCTTTTAGACTTAAATAATTTTTACAAATTTTGATGTAAATTTTTAGATGTGCTAAATTTTATAATTTGATTTATAAAATTTAATAAATTTAATAATATAAATTTTATTATTATAAAAAATAAATAAAAATAAAATTTTAAAAATAATATCTTCCATCAATGATTCTTATATATCAGTCATTTTTTCGCTGTGTTGAGTAACTTTTTATTTTAACTGTCCATATTTTCACAAGTTTTTCTTTTTAGCACTGTGTCGTTTCCCTCAAGGCTACACTGAAGTGTCTCTGTGGAGCGTCTGTCTTCTTTAATCTTTTATGGTACGGGGGAAAATGGCGAAAAGAAGACAAACGATATAGAAGGGCATTATGGTAAATGACGTCAGAAACAAATCGGGTTTCGGACTGCTGCTGCCGTCACTACTTGCTTTGCCTTGGTGGTTGTTTCTCACTTTCTTTGCGAGTGTGAACTGGGAAGAATGAACTAAAAAAGAGAAAAAGAGGTAAGGGAAAGTTGTGGGAACGAACGAAGGATAATCAAGGAGATAAGGAAAGCCCATTTGCTTTTGGGTGTATTTTCCACAAGGTTGGTGCAAAAGAAAATACCCACTTTTCTTTCTCGCCATTCAATATTAAGTTTCTTTTCTTTACTTAAGATTCTTGTATATTATACAAAAGAACAATACTTGCAAGTTTCTGCCACTGAACTCACTGAAGAAGAAAAGGTTTCAACTTGTTTTACTTAGTAGTAATTTGTCAGTGATCAATCTTTGCAAAATGTACACTACGTTGTTTATATTTAGAAATGGCAAAAGTTATATTTTTATTTTTAAATTTGGGAAATATTCTTCAGTTGAAGTGCTTTACTTTACCCAGTGTCCACAAGCATAGATTCTCCGATCCTTTACTCTCTCATTCGCTCTCTGTGCATTACACAGTAAATACTTCGCCCGGCTTGGTTTCTGCTTTTTGTGCTTGATCTATTGTGGATTCTCTGTCGTAAAGGGTTGCGACTTTTTGTTGTTTGGTCCCTTTAGTTACTGTCTCCTTTTCTTAAGTGCCTTTCACTTTCTGTCAATTTTCAAGCAAGTCTCAGCGAGTCTATACTAGTATAAGAAGGGTAGCTGATGCAGATTCATTGATATTTATTCCTTTGTCATCCTCCCGTTTGTGTATAAATAGAGATTGCTGAAGTTTATTTTCTTCATTGCAGGAACACATCTTACGCATTCAGACAGTAGCCTGACGTATTAACTATTTGGGTAAAAAAGCATGAGCTACAGCAGCTCTTCTACGAGTTCTGGTCAGTTATTTATCCCATGGCTTCATCATTTCTTTATAGCTTACTCATCTAGGATATCTGTCATATGTGAAATAAACTTTATTGCTGCAATGTCTCAGGTAGCAGAACTGGCAGAAGGACATTTGAATTTGGAAGGACTCATGTGGTCCGACCTAAAGGGAAGCATCAGGCAACTATAGTTTGGCTACATGGCCTTGGTGATAATGGCTCAAGGTATATATGTTACTATCATGAGAAGCTTACTTCTGACAATAGCAATTATGCAAGTTTAGGTTAAAGATATGTACTCTATTTTTTATTGTAAGTCGCTTGGGAAAATTATCTTCTTTTTTTTTGGGTACAAATGTGGCTGAGAGAATTTGAACTTAAGTCCTCTTGTAATACTATTCAAACCCTTTACCATTAGACTATACGTAGCGGCTTAATTATCTATTTGAGTAGGTTGGCAAATGGAATTGTAGATCATAATATGTTGAAAACTCGAAGAACTTGAAGCAACAAATTGCCATGCATTTGCTCAATGACTGTCCTTGTCAATGTGCATGGCTCAACAATTTGGACTGGTGATATTTGAAATTTTAATTATTATTTTCCAATAAGTTTATTCCTTTTTTACTACTATCCAACTCACTTTGAGTGGATGCATTTGCTTGAGAATATATCCTCTATCAGAATGGTGGATTTGTTTTCTTCTAATAAATTAAGGAAGGAATGTCAATATTTTGTCCTCTTCTGGAGGGAATTTTTTTTTTTTTTTTAAGTAAGCTCTGGAACTCCATATATTCTTTTAGAACATTCTTGCCAATTGACTTGGTCGAATGACACGATGGTATGTCTGCCCAAAAAGTACTATTAGTAGTCATGTTATTTCATCTTCTTGATTTAACTTTTTCTGTACAGAAAACCTTGAATATGAGGTTGATATATGCTAAATAATAGAACAGGCGACCACTTCCTCACTAGCTATGTTGTTCCCAAAATTTAGCAGACAAAAATATACTATTCACCAGACAGGAACAAATTTTGTCCCACAGTGGATTGAGGTCTTAGTTTTCATAATTATGAAAACAAGTTGATTAGTGCATATATTCATAGAATATAGTTTATGCCATTTATTAATATGTGATCCCAAATTTAGGTAGGGTTGATGGCTGAGATCATTTTAGTGGGTTTTCCCTTAATAATAATTTCAAATATCTTTGTCTTTTATGATAGTTTTTTCAACCCCTGGGTATTTATAATATTTGTCTAATTAGCAAGATTGTATGCTTAGTTGAAGAGTTCAATATTAGTCAATAGTGATTGAAAGGATCTCACTTTGTTCTGCAGCTGGTCCCAGCTCTTGGAAACTCTTCCTCTTCCAAATGTAAGAATAAGCATGCTTATTACATTTCCAAGTAGTTATTGCACATCTGGGGTTGCCATATGTTTTGCCAGCTGCCGAAATGATGTATGGAAAGCATATGTCTAATTGATGAGCAAATGCCATTTTTTTGTTCAATTTTGTTGCAGATTAAATGGATTTGCCCAACTGCTCCTACACGACCTGTAGCATTATTTGGTGGATTTCCATGTACTGCTTGTAAGATTCAATTCTTGACATGCCTACATTATTCACTTGGTGACACCAACGTTTTTCTTTTCCATTTGTCTTTGACTGTGAAATTTGTCACTAGAAGGTAGTGCCATATCTAATTTCATTGGTAAACTCTACATTCAGTTTAGTTAGAAACTGCCTGCCCTTAATGTTACAACTTTAAGGAAAAAACCCTTATTTGCTTGAGTGATCTCTGCCAGGGTTTGATGTAGGAGATATCTCAGAAGATGCTCCAGATGACTTGGAGGGTTTAGATGCTTCTGCAGCGCATGTTGCCAATCTTTTGTCAACAGAGCCTCAAAATAGTATGTTTTTCATGCTCGATTAAGAAACTCTTCTATCCATAGGATATAGGGACAGTAGATAACCCATATACTGCAATATTTTATAACAGTACTTAGAAAGTATACAATATATGTTTATGGTGTGAGAAAGCAAACAATTTGATGTTGTTAAATAACTATTTAGCAAAACTGACAAGATTTGGAGATTATTGAAGTAATCAACGGGTTATTGCTCTAATTTCTGCTCTACTTTTAAGTTAAACATTGGTTGTCCCATAGCAAAAATTCATTCTATAATAAGGTTGCATTGATTTTCCTTCAGTAAATCTTGGTGCCATGAGTACAGTCTATTTACATCCATGTTTGTTTGGGGAAAAGAGAGGGGGCGGATTTAATATGTAGAACATCTTTTGTTATCGTTGCACTGTTAACCTGTTCTAGAACAAGAAGCCATCAATGCTACAAGAACTTGTTTAGATGTCTGCTTCAGTATTAGCAGATAATTATACTCTTTCATTGGACCCCTCATTCAGCACCATATTATTTAGTGTTACAGTAAAACAACAACTAATGTGAAAGCTTACAAACCCAAAAATCTGATTCTGTGACATGATCTTCCAAATTTGCTACCAATGAGGGGTTTAAACTTATTCAGTTCTACTCATGAAATAGTGAGTGACATGTTAATTTAATAACTTCTTTATGAAGCATGTAGTGCGCAGCCAAATATTAACAATTAGATCATCTACATGAGGCAATTATTACCAAATCCAAGTTGCATGTAATCGTAATTAAATTTGAATGCTACTGTTCATTGTACAGTCAAGCTTGGTGTTGGGGGCTTCAGTATGGGTGCTGCAACTGCACTTTATTCAGCTACATGCCATGCTTTGGGACACTATGGGAATGGAAACATTTATAATGTCAACTTAAGTGCAATTGTCTCTTTAAGCGGCTGGCTTCCATGTTCAAGGTTTGATTTCTATCATTTGTAACAGGCAAATTCATAGAACTGCTGCAACAAAAGGGCATGAACCCATACTTTCCTCTTCTTTAAGCGATATAATAGACTTTGACGATACTGTTTATGCAGAACTGTGAAAAATCGTATTGAAGGGTCACATGAGGCCACAAGGCGCGCTGCCTCATTGCCCTTATTTCTCTGCCATGGCCTAGGTATTTATTACTTTTGGTCTGTTAAATATGGTTTAAAAAGTCAATTCTGTTCGGCATCTTCTTGACTACTGCTTTTGGGTTTGGAAGCATGATTAATTCATCTATCTTTCATACTGAATTCCTTTCCAAAGCCCTGCATGCTGCTGGAATTTATTAATACAAATTCACAATAGGACAATTATTCCTTATATATGTATTTTAGGGAGTTGAGATACTAGATATAATATGCTATCACTGATCAATAATCTGTAGATCTGTCACTACATAGTTGCATAATGAAACAAAATTATCAATGGAAATGCTCACGCTCTCCCTCTCTCTCTCTCTCTCTCTCTCTGGCTTTTTGTACGTTTTACTTTTATGTCATACATATGCACCAGCAGAGAAATTCTTTGTATGAGTTCCACTAATTAAGACTGAGTAGGACATTTAATTAACAGTTGCTACCAGTATAGAATTCCTTGTTGGAATGTGCACTGGCTTGTTGCATGTTGCAATTACCAGTTACATTTGACTATACCATGCCAACATCTTCAATTCGTGTTAGATTTTATCGTGTCTTGCTTGTTTCTGTCTGTCCATTTCATAACCATTATTCTCATGCTAATGTTAGCTGTTAAGTACATCAGTTTCTCTCTCCTCTTTAGTAGGCTTGTATCCAAAGAAGTTGTTAATGTAAGTCTAAATCAATTTTAATGCACTGCTTGGCTTTCAAAAATGCAAAGTAGATGTTGCCTTGGATGTAGATAATATGTGGACACTATACGCTAACAAATTAGAACTACGATTGGTTCTTTTTTGTTAAGACTTTAGAGAGGCAGAAAGTCTATGAGGTTGAAGAGTTTCAGGAGCATAATAGATACAGTCATTGACAGCAGTTATTTCAGAGCTATGCTGTAGGTGAAGGGAAATGAAAAGTTAACATAATAATACTCATTATCTGCATTTTTAAGAGAAGTCTAATTCATCTTTGCTTATGTATCAAGATGTCTAGAGGACCAGCAAGTACTAACCATAATGATCTCTGCCAGCTTATTCTGTTGGAGATCAAAGTCTTGGTGTGATATAATCTTCAATCAGCTGGTAGAAAATAGATTTTGTATCTATTCACTGCACTATATCTCGAATTCATGTTGCAGGTGATGATGTGGTTGCATACAAACATGGAGAGAAATCTGCAGAGACTTTAAGCTCAGCCGGATTCCGGAATCTTTTATTTAGGAGCTACAATGGGTATTCAGCTATGCTCTGCAAAGACTATCATACTGTTCTGTACAGTAGCCTAACACGATGCCAAATTTTTGGTGTGCAGGCTAGGTCATTATACAGTCCCTGAAGAGACTGATGAAGTATGCAATTGGCTAACTGCGAATTTGAGACTTGAGGGGTTTCGATTGAACTAGATAAGCTCAAAGAGGAAGCAGCGTAGAAGCATATACTTCTAGGCAAAGGAAGAGGCACTAAAGAATAGATATTGGTGTGGGGGTATATTATGTAGCCTTTTGTACTAAATAAAATTTTCTCCTGGTATCCCTTTTGTACTAAATAAATTTTTCTCCAAGAGTCGTTATCCTTGTTGCTTTAGGAGTGCTTTGGTGGGAGGACATGGACAAATCCTCTGCATCCAGCAAATTTTGTTTATTTCGTTCAAGGGGTCGACTGGCAGTGGATATGTTGGTTTCTGTAGTCTGGTTTAAATAATGTCAAGTTTTGGTTCATTTTTTTTATAGTTGTGGCAACCAAAAGAATAAAAAAGTGAACGGCTAGTGGGGTTCAATCGCATCCTCACCTCCCTGTTGGCCTTTAGAAAAGTCAAAGGTAGCTTAATTTTCCCTCTACCATTCCAAGGCCAACTTGGTTGTTGGCTGCTTGCTGGCAAGTTGAGCTTATAAAAGGAAAATAGATCAATTGCATCATGAAAAATGGAAATCAATCTCTGATGATGTTTCAATATATGCAATGAATTTATTAATTAGTTTGTAGACAATATTCTAAACAATTAGTTACAACTGTCAGTGATAACAGAGAATTAATCATCTGATTAAACATCCTGCCTTTGGAGCTAACTTCACGCATATAAGCATTCCTGTTTAGTATTTATATAATTTTTTTATTTAATTCTTATAACACTGAATTTAAAATAAAATATATTAAACTATCTTCAACTTTTATTAATATACACATAATCCCTATGAACTTCGAAAGATAACAATTTAAACAATCCTCTGTTTCAATTCTACCAATTTTTGTTGAGTGCTCATTGTGCCTATGCCAAGTAACAAAATTTTACAGAAATGGTGTGAAGCGCGCCGTTTCTTTAAAATTTTGTTTTTAAGTGTACGTAGTGTATTCCTATTGTACGTATACTCAGTATTTCTCATTTTTGTTACTTCATCACTTAGAATTTCTGGAAGAAGCATATCAAGTTTTATGAACCTCCTCGAGTTTATGCTTGATTTCACTAATCACATGAAAGCCAATTTGGGGTTGGAAACAAATCAGCAATAATGAAACCTCCGGCCAATCTAAAACCCTCCTTAAATTGTGCAATAAATGGCTCTTGGTACACTAATTAATTAAACATATTTAATAAATAATTAATCAATCGGTGCCTCATAATAAAAAATTTTCAAAATTTTTTAATATAATTATTAGTTGTATAAAATTTTTATGATAATTTTTTTTATTTTTATCAATAAAATATTAATACAATGACAACTAATTAAATTTCACAAAATCTTAACTCGATTTATTAATACAATTTTAAAAAAAATTAATCTATTACTCAAAAGATACAAAGATATCTTAAATAAATCTCAATTTGAATTCAATTTTAAAGAAAATATGTTAAAATTATATCAAATTATTTAAAAGAAGATAATCTATAAAAATTTATGTATAAAAATTAAACAATATGATTAAATTAAAGTAAAGTGTTAATTTTAAATAAAAATAATATTTAATATTATTTAAAAAATCCCAAAAAGTGAAATATATTTTACTTAACTAAAAAAATATAAAATTATTCATAAATCTCAGAATTTTCAAATGGCATCTAATCTTTGTGCATAAAAACTACATACACATAATTTTTTCAAGTCGGGTGTAACCTTCTTGATTAAAAACTTTCAATTTTGTGTTAAGTAAGAAAACATTTTCATATAATCCGTTTAATTTTAAAATCGCCAACTTCTCCCTGCCACTCGTCTCGCCTGAGGGATGAGACTAGATTGAAGAATACCCAGTAGCATTCATAACGAAAGAAAAGGAACCGAAGCATTTCTTCAACGAAAGAAGTACTAGAACTAAATGAAAACAAAGCATGCAAAGGTATATACAGGAATACTACACAAAATCGCCATGCCATAGCAACTTCAGTTTTATATTAATCTGGTCCAAGTTCATACGATGATCACCTGAAATCCTGTTTACCAAAGGAAGTGTCAGCGTCACATTTTTTAACACTAAACAATAAAACAAGAACTTGTAACCATAACCGTACCTGACAAGATGTCACCCTACGGCTACGAGATTGTCCGCAGCACTCAAGTATTACCAAATTATTTTTTATTATTTACATTTTTTCAGTTCGGATATGGTATTCCCAGATTAATTCGCACATTGTGGAAAGTGGAAATCCTTGAGCTCTCAGGATTGTCTGTCACTTGCTGGTATTGGTACCCGAATTCTCATGGCCATTGCCTTTGGAATCAGTGCAAGGGGTCAAAGGTGGGAAAACAGGCACAGCTTTCAATATAAACTTCCTGCCACTTCTCAGAGCCCCTGAAGAGCTTGACCCAAGTTCACGGAAATGACTCTGAGGAGGAGAAACTCGCTTTTGATTTGGGGAACCTGTTTTGACAGACCTAGTGGGAGTTGAAGATTCCTTCAATATTTCAGGCGTTTCATCTTCCAGAATGTCATAAAGTCCACTATCCGATTCAAGACACTGTAAATATTTGGTTTCACCCAGTCCAGTCATTAGGGTATTTGGTGAACTACGCCAACGAAGAGAACTGCCAGGTAAGGGGCGACTACTTCCATGGGACAGTTGGCCTTGAGAATTTTGTGTCCAATCCCTTATTTTAGATGAAAATGATGAAGCACTAGACTTTGACAGAGGATTAGACAGAGGAGTAAGCTCACATACGTTGGTAACTGAATTACTTCTTGGTGATGACTGATCTATTAATTCCACGTTATTGCAGTCTAGTTGCCAATCATAGAAATCACTTCCCATCATCTCATTCGTTTCCGGAAGAAGAAGACTGCTTTCCGAGTTTGCGACCAGAAATGCGCTATGTGATCCTTTTTCAACTCCGCTGCTCACCCTTTCCTTACTCAAAGCTTGTTGCATAGCAACGTAATCTGAATCCAAATATGTTTCACTTTAATTAACACTATTATTTACATATCTTAGTGAATGGTTTCTCGATAACAAATCCACCATCTTCAGATGTGCATTGCAGATGACAACAGCCACTTGAAAGAAATGGAGTGACATATATATAACCATCATGGCCAAAAATTTAAATTGGTAGCATGCGATCTGGGCTAAGCTCGGTGGTTGGGTTGTGGATTTGGGCGGAGGTTCTAGGTTCAATTCCCATTGTTGAATAAAAAACTAGATCTTTACCGGCTCAATTACTTTTCCTTATATAAGGATGAGTTACACCAGTTTTCAACCAAATATGCTACTCACCAGGCAAAAACAATAAAATTTTCTGGTGCATTTCTTTAAGAACTAACCAGAGGTGCTTGTAATATAATTTCTTACCTTCTTTCCTGCCATAGACATTCTTACATCCCTCGCAACGACATCCACTGGAGCATCCAACATTAGCCTTTTTCAGAATGAAAAAAAAGTTAGCATATACAGGAGAGAAAAGTGGTGAGCATTATAAAGCATTTATAGCAAGTACATAATATACGGTGTATATTATACAGAACCTGATAACATTCACAATATTTTTTTAGACACATTGACCTTTTGCAATTGCAACCTCTTTTGTGCCTCGCTGACGATGGAGTCATTAGATTGACATCCTCCTGCAGAGGAATTTAAAACCAATAACTTATTTCTGAAACCAAAAAATAAGGTAAACTAGAAGGATTTTGTACCGCATTATTTGATGGAAAATCAGTGGCAAGCTTTACAATCTTGGGAGCAAATGCAAGCGGGTTACGGGATTCAATTTGTTGCCTTGTCTCAAGAACTGTATCTTCATATTCTGGTCTATTAAAGCAGCCTTGACAAGCACAAGACTCAGCACAATAGATTCCAGCAGCAAAACAATCACAATAACTGCAAAGAAACAAGTCAAAATACGTTGGTAATGCATAAAAAGTGAGATGCCACAACTGAACAACATACACAAGTTCACTCACAGTTTTAAACATTTACTCTTCTTACAATTGCACCGTTTACAACCATCATCATCAGTGGTGCTGGATGTGTTCTTCCTGACGAAGAATGCAGAATTTCATGATCCAAGTAAATATATGAAAAAAAAAATATAATAACTATGAGAAAGATTACAATAACTGACTTTTTCTTAGGACTTGACTGGTTGTATTCATCAATATTCCCAGCGTCATTAGAGCTTACTTTCCTCTTATCATGGACACTTGTAAGAAATAAGGAAGTGACAGGTTCTATTGAGCTAAGAGACTCAGAGGTAGGAGAACTTTCAGCTATTGAAGTATTAATTTCATGCCTTTGGTCTTCAGTGCCAACGGATGATTGCCCATCCATATTTGATGAAATTAAGCGTCTCGTTATGTTCTCGGCTTTATGGCAGCTAACTGATGTCCCCTGCAAACCCATATAACCTTCTGCCATTCCCATACTTGCAGTTGAAGCACGACCAAGCGGCATAGAATTTACGATGCTGTTTAAATGCAACCCAATACCCGAAGGAATGGAACCATTCACAGGGAAGTAACCACTAGATTTCGGAGGAAACAGAGAAGTGATAGGTTCGGACTGCTTGACCATTTTCTTTTTGCTTGAAGTTAAATCTAATGCTATGCAAGAAGCTTTAGAGTCTCTTGATTCTGAAGAGGGAGTTGATAATATTGAGTCTTCTGAAATGTGTGCAGGAATCGGGGATCTTCTATTGCTAACAAAAGCATTTGATGTAGCCTCCTCAAACTGAAGGCAACGCCTACGCATGCCTCGGTGCTTTTGACCAGCCTACATTGACTGTAATAATTATTCTATTGCACGAGAAATTCTGATTGGACCCAATAACCAGAAATGAAAATGCCTGAAAATCATGCTTGCATTCCATTCTCATACGATAAATACTATAATGTATAATCGTTTTCCAAATGGATAATACTACTAGGCCTCGCTCGCCTGATCATATGAATAAAACCCTGAGCAAGCAAACAATCATTGAACCAGTAAAAACAATAACGCCATTTTTCACATTCTTCACAATGCTCAAGATACATGCATGGATGACAAGAGAGACCATGATGTGATATCTCATCAGGTCTGATAGAAAATTGACTGAGAAAGTGAAATCTGCATACATGCAAAAATTTTAATAAACGGAAATTATCCATCTGGGGCAGAGATATGGAGCATAACACTGCTCCTAATTTCCTCAGGAACATTCCTGCCATGGTGCATGCAAAGATTTTGTAATTTAACCTTGTCAATAAAGTACATCTACCATTCTCTGAATTCACAAGAATAGGTGCAGAATGATGGAAAAACGAAAGCATATTCAAGTGCCCAGTCATAGAAATCAAAAGATTTTAGCCTAATTTAAAGTATATAAGGGAAAAAAAAAAGTAAAACACGGACAAAATCGAAGCTATGTCCATGGCACTAAATTAACAAAATTAGAAAACAAAAAGATGCGAACATAAACCAGGAAAAATCAAATATATCCAGGCCTCAAAACCATCTTGCAACATGGTCTCTTCACTTACCTCAGATGTTGGCCCCATCTCCCCACTATCTTCATTTTCTTTAACATCCTTTAGATCAGGAATCAAGTGGGCGGTAGAATCACCATGATCCTGCAGTTCATTTCCTTTAGACTGCAATTTAAAATATTTCCGGTCAACAACAAATCCAAACATCAAAAAAAGAAAACGAAAAAGAAAAACTTTAAATCACACTACTTCTATATTGACTTCATTGATGATCCAAACAGCAAGAACCTTGGTTACCTCGGCGAATGAATCATCACAATGTTGTTTCTCAAAAGCAAGGTCTGCAGACATACTGGACTCTAACTTTCCGCATTCTAGAGGCCATTCATTATCATTTTTCTCTCCTATTTTTCCTGTTTCAATAACATGCGTTGGTTTTTCTTGATGAATCTTTTCAGATTCCTCTGGCAAAAGCAAGGTTTTGGCCATTTTGTAACCAGAACCATATTTATCATCAAATTTAGATAGGCTTTCCTTTGAGTGAGTCAAGTCGCTCAGTGATACTTCAACTACATCCTTAGCTATTTTTATGTCTTGGTTGACTGAATACATACTGTCAATGTCCGCAGGATCAGCCAAATATTCATCAACACATGGCGAAGAACTGCAGTGTTGAACATCTTCATCATTCTTGCTATAAAAATCCTTGGGAGCGTCAGTTATGATTTTTCCTGGCAGTTGAGACCTTAATTTCTCGAAATCATTAGGGCCATCAATAGGACTTTTGCTTCCATTGTCACTTTGAGAGATTTCTACACTGGGCGATTGAGAGCAGTGAGGCCTGGAGTAGGCAAAGTTTGTCAACAACTAGCCAGTCCATTGTCAATGACTTAGTAGCCATATATATAAAACAAATAAGAATTAAAAAATGTAAAGAGAAAACGTAAAATTAAGTCACCAAACCTTTTGAAGAGCTGTGCTTCACGTGGTGACGTGAATACCAGAGGTGGGGAATTGAGTCCAATGAGACCTTGTGCTACATGAGAAGCCTTGACAGGTTTTATTGGTGACAAATTGTTTACATATCTTAAAAATGGGGATTCCTGGAATTAAAAGTGTGACGCTTGAGACATCTAATGTTCATCAATCATCATAATGCAAATGAGTCTGAAGTTATAATAAGGTAACTAGATAATATTGTACACATTTCTATACAGAACAGAGGATTCAAATGCAGCAACAAAAGTTATGCATATGTGCAGCACTCTTCGAAATCTTCTAAGCTTTAACTTCTACAGAATTAATGGAAGCAAATAAAAAATTGCATGTAAGAAGGAGAAAGGGAAAAGGAAAAGGAAAACTATAAAGCTATGCCAACTAAAAAATTAGGAGGGTAAATTACTTGTACGGGAGGGGATTCTGATGAAGGAGTAGCGGTGGCGATGGCGTTGGAGGTGGAGGTGGAGGTGGAGGTGGAGGGCCCACTGTTCTTGACAGCTTCAGGAGAATCCATAATCAAAATCTCTTATTTTAACCCTAAGATTCTCTTCTCTCTTGTGTTTTCCCCTTACCGAAACTGACCAGCAAATGTGAGATTTTTAATTTTTCTATTTTTCTTTTCCCAGCGAGAGCGTGGATGAGTGAAATGTGACCGCGATCAAGCGAGAGAGAGACGTAGAGAGCAAGCGCGGGGTTTAAAATGTGAGCGGGAATTCTCTCCTCAGCCGCGGCCGTTCTACAGTTTGGGCCGGGCTGCATAATGGGCCTTCTTTGCCTAGCTACCGATCTTGCTTTTGACCAACTTCGAGAACAAGAAAGGAAAACAACCAGGTTTTTTGCAGAAGCTTTAAAAAAAGAAAAGAAAAGAAAAAGAACTAGTAATTCTTTAGAGTTTTGATGTTGAAGCACAGATACCTAATCATGGAAAATTAAATTAAGATATATAAATTGAATTTAGACTCCCATTTAAGATGCTATAATAATGTTCTTGTCTTTTTAATTATTTAATTACCAACACAACTTTTTTTTTTTTTAATATGGCATGATTTAAATAAGGACATAAAAGGATTCAAGAAAAATCCAAAATAAAAACGGTTTGAGGTTCAAAATTTGAATGGATATTTATCTACAACTAAATCCAATTTGATGAAGTTAAAGCTACAAGACAGTTGAGAAGAAATTATCCTGAAGTAACTGAAATTTGATGTGAATAATCATGAAAAAAAGTCAGAAGAGTGAGGAGAGAGTCCATGCAGATCAATGCATGGCTCGGCTAGGCTAGCAAGTAGCAACACACCATGATGATCTCTAGTAATTTCCCAAGGGAATTGATAGCAACTTAGCAAGTAGTGAGCTGAAATTTTAACTGGGGTCAGCTCTTGTGGACATAGATCTTACATAAGGTATGCTGCGTGTGCTGTGTGACGAATTTGCTTTGATTGATAATATTTCAAACTTTGATTATTTCATATAATTGAGTTTATCTTTGATAACTACTCAGTGTACTCCCTTGCTATGATCTTCTTTATCCCAATCCACGCATTGTAAGGTTGATTTGCCTCAAAACACTTTGATTTGTTAACTAATTTTTTCTATCTTTTAACGCACTTTGCATAAGAGATGATGACCACGCTAGAAACAGAACACTCTAAAACATTATCATCCCAACATCTTTGCTGTCATAACAACATTCAAGGGGAATAAATTTTGAAGACAACAACACAGGGCAAATTGGAAATATGCAATAGAGAAAAACGTAGAACTCCCAAGGGCTCGTTGTCAGATTTAAGTCCTCAAAACCCACTAGCATAATTATCATGTTCGTACCATTATTCGGGAAACACTAAATTAATTCACGAAATGTCACCTAATAAATTCAGAATGTCAAACCCAATTCGCGAAATGTGGGATAAGAGAGAATCGGGTAGCTACACCCACCAGTAATCCTTTTCCTGGTTCAACTTCAAAGGGACAGAGGCATCATCCAAGAGGCGGTTTGACACGTACAATCTCAGGTGCACCTCCCTGTTAGTGCATTCAGTTGAAGAGCGCAGTCGAAATCTCAAAATATGGTATGCATGTTTTTGCGTGGAGCGGAGACTTAGAATTGTTATGGTACTTGGTTCTGGGATTTATGGTGTAGCTTTATGTAAGGCACTTGCTCTCTCCAAAATAGGGAGGTTACAGAGAAGCCAGAGAGGTTTGTGCTCAGTAAAACCATCGCTATCTTCTCTTAACACCATCAACTTCTGAGCTATAAAGCATTAAAACTTTATTTTGAGTAATGTATCTGTACCCATAATGTATCCATACCCGTTTCAATATGAAACTTGCACAACAATTACATAAAAATTTTATTACAAAACTGTCATATCCATATACCCATACCTGTACCCTTGCAAATATAAGCTACGTATAATGTATGAATAGCATTGGAAATTTGTATCCAAGCGGCAGAAAAATTGCATTAAGGTCTTGATCTTGCTACAATTCATCCCAAACATCATCTTCATTCTGTAAGAATTTCCAGGCTAACTTACATATGAAAGATTGACCAAGATTACATAGGCCTATCTTTCAAAAGGGAGATGGTGGCTTTTCATGAGTGGGGAGAGAGAGAGAGAGAGGAAGGTGGAAATAAAAGTCCAGCGTTCATGTTACATCCATGCAAATAGTGGGATTTATGTAAGGTTGGGCTGCAATAGATTATTGAGTAATGCCCGCATGGAGACTGGAACTGGGCTATGCTCATCATAGGGTTGGCTGAGCCATATTATTCTGAGGAATATCAAACCCAACCCAATGACCTCAAAAAAAACCAATATGTATTATCAGTGCACCATCCCAAAGACCACAGAAAGAAGTCCTTCAATACGAGGGGCAGAGCTAGATTTGCCTTGAGGAGCTCAAGAATTTACAGCAAAAAGTTAAGGTTGTTTTTGTTATTTTAAAATATTTAAAAATTATTTAAATAAAATATAAATGAGTTATTACAAATTTTTAAAATTATTGCGGGTTATATACAATATTTTATCAAATTTAGGGAGAAGTTTTTAAAATTTTTTATGTTATATATAAAATATTTCAAAACTTCAAAAAGGTAATAAATATTTTACAAAATTCAAGAGGCTCAAGCTAAAAATATAAAATCTTTCCGTATGAGAATTTTAAAAGTTCAAAGAGGCCAGAGCTTCCCCTAATGCTTCTAGCCTATGTTCAATACTGATCATTTATTGCTATCTAATTATTAATGAAAAAAATCAAAATTTATAATACCGCACTAGGTCTTCATTGTCCCTCTTACTAGATAAACAACTCAAATTAATGAATCAAATCCAAATCCACTCAGTTTGATTGTTGGAAAAAAAATTCCTTATACATCTAATAAAATATAATAATATAAAATTTAATTAGAAAGTTGTTATGTGATAGACTTATAATCAACTTATATTTTTTAAATTCCTTCTCTTTTTTTATCTTTTAATAAAAATTACTATAATTATTATAGTTAACTATGCCATGTACGAGTGCTGCTAACACAAGTTACAAGATCAATTTTCCTTGTGATCCCAAACTGAAGCATGCAAGAAATTGTAAATGCAACTATCAATTCTTCAGATTTATAGTCTTATTGCAAAGTTTTGACATTAAGAGGAATAGAAGGATAAAAATTAGGTCTTCAAGTACAAACAACAATGAAATGAGAGAAATTTCAAAATGTTTGTTAAACATTGACAATGAAAATATAGGAGAATATCTAATGATGAATTTAAGATACAAATTGTCACAAATTCAGAAGATCTATTCAAAGAATTTGTCGAGTTCATGTACCCTAATCTTTTGAGCACTATGGCAGATCCAAACTTTTTCTAAGAGAAGGCAATATTTGCATCAAGACTAAATTAGGTTCAAATATTAAATGACCATTTGATGTTTTCAATCCTAGGTAATGAAAAGAATTATTTGAGCTTGTATAGTATTTGTAAAGAATATGCCAATGTAGACAATGAGTTAGACACTTATTCCTCCAACATATTAAACACTTTTATGTGTTGTGGGCTTCCAAATCACAATTAAACTTTTAAAACGAGTTATAGTTATATTACTATGAAACATTGATTAGTTTAATGGATTGTACAATATAACAAGATTGAAAATAACTAAGTTTAGTAGCCATATGGTTAAGGCGAGAGTGTTTTTAGATAGTAATGTTGAACAAGTTGTACTAATTTTTTGTATAACAATGATTCTGTCTAATCATAAAATCCATATCAAGCAATAATGAAGATAGATTCCTCTTACAGTTTGCTTTGTTATGATCATAAATAAAAGTCAAAGTCAAACACCTTTCATTGTTGAACTGTACATCCTTAATTTGGTGTTCAATCATGGACAACTTTACGTGTCTGTTTCTAAAGTGAGATCTAAACTTGGTCTCATTAAAGTCATGAGTTTTGATTATAAATGAGCAATTTCAAAGACAATGACCAATGTTATTTTTAAGGAAGTCTTTTAAAGACTGCATTAATTATGGAAACAAATAATGATTTTTCTTTTTATTTATTTATATTGATCATCTTATATTTATAAATGGTTTTCAAACTTTATAATTTTCTTTAATTATGAAACTACTTATGCAAATCAAATCAATCTATCAGTAAGTGTATTAATTGCACAAATGAAGTTTCATTATAATTAGTAGTGCAGGTTATCGTTACACTTTGTATGTAATAGGCAAAATAAACAAATTTTATCGTGCAAATAACATATTTTATAGGCTAAAATGTATAGAACCTCCCGAAACTTTAAGTCGATTTTAAAAAATCCTTTTAAACTTTAAAAAGTTCCAAATGACCCTCTTGAACTATAAAAAATTTGCAAAACACCCCCTTCCGTCAAGTTTTCCATTAAAATTTGGATGTTTTTCGGTCAACTTCTACTTTGACCTGATAAAAAGACAAAAATACCCTTCAAATGCACATAAATTTTCAAATCTGCCATGAATGCAAAAAAAAAATCTAATGTAGATTTGTAATTTAGGGTTTAGAGTTTAGGAATTTAGGGTTTAGGGTTTAGGGATTTAGGATTTAGGATTTAGGATTTAGGATTTAGGATTTAGGATTTAAGATTTATGAGTTTAGGGTTTAGGATTTAAGATTTAAGAGTTTAGGGTTTAGGGTTTAGGATTTAAGATTTAGGATTTAGGGCTTAGGGTTTAAGATTTAGGGTTTAGGGTTGATGGTTTAAAGTTTTAGTTTTAGGATTTAGGATTTTAGGGTTTAGGGTTTAGAATTTTAGGATTTTAGGGTTTAGGGTTTAGAATTTTAGGATTTTAGGGTTTAGGGTTTAAGATTTTAGGGTTAGAATTTAGGGTTTAGGCTTTAGGGTTTAAGGTTAAGGTTCAATGTTAAAACTCCAAAATTTTACTATTCACAACCTTCAATTTCTTAACCTTACAATGAAGGTCATTTTCGTCATTTTCTTAAATTTTGACGGAAAACTTGACGGAAGGGGTTTCTTGCAAATGTTTCATAATTCAAAAAGGTCATTTGAAACTTTTCAAAGTTTAAGAGGATTTTTTAAAATCGACGTAAAATTCAGGAGGGTTCTGTGCATTTTAGCCTATTTTATATGTCTATTGAATTAATGGTTTTCTACAAATGAGTAGATATAATATTGTTAAGAAAAAAGCAAATTTACTTCCAAAGCATCTTCTTTTTTTAATTACAATAAATAGAAAGCATTATTTTATGTAATCATAATATGTAATCTTTGTACAACGCACGAGTAAAAATACTAGTCAATGAATTAAATTCAAATCCACTTGGTTTGATCACTAAAAAAATTTGTATACATCTAATAAAATATAATAATATAAAAGCCAATCGAAAAGTTATGTGATAGTCTCATAACTAACTCATATTTCTTAGATACCTTCTCTTTTTAACATTTTAATAAAAATTGTTGTAATTATTGCAGTTGGTTGTGCCCTCTACGAGTGCTACTAACACAAGTTATAGGACCACACACTAATATAATACATATATATATATATATATATATATTATGCTCTATATATTATTACATTTATATCGAGACTTTCTTTTTAATCTTTTTTGGTTGTCATATATATAGAAGAAAAAAGATAAATATACGTGCAGATTGCTTATACATCCAGAAAGAAAAATTTTTTAAATAAAAAATAAAAAATTATGCAAAATGTGTGTAGAATGAAAAGCACGTATATCAGGCTCCATAGAGACTATAGTTTTGGCCTCAGGGAATATGGAGGGGTTGTTCGAAGGTTGTAGAGAAATTTGTGTGTGTGTTTTGGTGGGGGGGGGGGGGGGTGGAAAACTCTGAAAAATCAAAGACGATGGACATTTGGGGACTCTCAGAGCATATTATAAAAGATATTGGAGGTCTAAAAAGTAAAAGAAAAGAGACAACTTTTATCATTGTTATGGCGTCACTCACATCTTTCTACCATCTCACGTGCAAGCAACCCAAATACGATTTACGTAACACATTTTTATTTTACCTTCTACCAATATTTTTAATTTTCTTTCTCTGTCTTTCACTATAAACAGAAGCAGTTATGATTTGTGAAATAAAACTATATGATAAATAAATATATATAGTATTAAACCTTTGTACGTGTGCTAACAATTTTAATGACTTTCTGCATTCAAATTCTTGAGTTGGCACGAACGACAATAGTAAGATGTAGATATTGTTTAGGTACGAGTTGAATAAAGCAAAATAAATGGTAGATAATTACACGTACATGCATGCACATGTACACGTACGTAGCAAAACAAGAAAAAGCAGAGGCATTTGCAGTTTTAAATCTGGTGAGGTGTAGATAATGAGAATGGTTGATCTGGTTTAGTGCGTATAATAATAAGATTGATTGAAAAGATAAAGTTGGAAAGCAAAATGTATACGTTGGGCGTACTTCGATTTGATCATATGCTCTCATGTATGGAATATTGAAGCATTTCCCAATGAGAGAATCGAATCAGTACTCTTACTCGCCTTTCTTTTTGCTTTTTCACAGCTTGCTACAGCCTTCTTTACCACTCCCCAAGAAAAATGGTGGGCGATGATATCTTAGTTTCAAGTTTTCTTTCTTTTTTTTTTCATTCATTATTCCTATATTTTCTTTTCTTTTCTATCTAGAAAGAGAGAGAAAAGAAAATGACAGCGAAAAAGCCATATCAGTAATGGAGGAGAAAAAGAAAAAGAAAGGATGGTCAAAATGTTGAACCTCGAAGACTTGTCTTCCATCATCATCAACTTCGACTATCTTTATCGAAACTCTACCAATTTTTTTGTTCCTTTCTTTGAGTTTTGAACCATTTCCTTCAATTCCAATCAAATATTTGGTCATCAATGAGAACCCTTCTCTGTCGCTTGTAGTTCAATAATTTGAACCAAGGACGTTCCTTGAAGTAATGGCCATGCAACTTTTGCTTTAACTTCGCCTACGTCTCGGAGATATACACATAATTTCTCCCACGACATCTTCAGCATATCTGACATGCACGAGTGACCCTACATTTTTTTATTTCTATATATATAATTCGGAAACTTCACTCCTATGAAAATACGCTCATGCTTACACGTTTCCGAAGGATTAATCGCGAAAGTTTTGTGCATTTTCTTATGGGAGAATAATGGGACTTACTAACCCTTTGACATTCGTAGAGCCTAAAATTGAGTCCCAAGTACAAAAGAGGAATATTCAAAATTGAAAAGCAGCACCCATTTTTACCATATAGCTTGTGATGACCCTTGTATCTGGAGGCCCGTTTCTGAAAGTATATTAGTGAAAGTGAGACATGACACATCCTCAGCAACATTTATTTTTAAAGATGAGGAATAAGGGAGCCAGTGGGGTCAAATTGCTCTTAAGGTCATTTTCCCTTATTCAAGTGTGGGGAATATTCATTTTGTCTGGTGATAAACAATTAACTCTGTTCCTTCTTATCCAAAATCCTCTCCCCCATCAGAACAGAAAAGGATGCACTTAGACCATGCGGTGATCATTTAATTAAGGACCATGGACCATTTTGTCTGTGACTTGTGATTCTTTCCCCGCCAACTTCACCATGAAATAGGTCCCAATATCCATAGTCAAAAGGTAATTTTGTTATCATTTATGGACTACAAGATTTAAAAGATAGGGCATGGGCTTTGTGGTGTTTAGAGGTCACAATGCATGCTAATGTTTGCTTTATGTGGGGACAAAAAAGTGCAGCTTGACAAAGTTGAACAAATTATAAAGCTTATAAAGAATGATACTCCTGCAAAATTAATTGATAAATATCTTATAAAATTTAATATGAGATATTAAATGTGTTGAGTTTTATAGTTTAAATTATAAAATTTAATAAATTTAATAATTTATATTCTTTTAAATAAAATTTTTATGAGATTCAACTTACAGAAATAAAGAGATTGTAAATTTTTAAGTTCAATTATCACAAAGCCAAATTCTATTCCAATCGATGAAACATTGAAACTTTAATTTGAGTAACGCATTTATATTGGATACATCTCGTACTTATTTTAGATACAAAACTTTTACAAGAGTTATACAAAAATTTTATTACAAAATTAATGTACCTAAGTAGATTCATAGATTCCAAATCTAAATGGCTTCATAGTTGTTGAGTTTTGTTAGAGGCTATGTGGACTTTGTACTTTAGCACCTCCAAAACCCTAAAAGATCATGTGGCTAACTATGACTTTAGTATTAATTTATTTGGTGTCTTCAGTCGAATTTCGATAATTCCTTTTACGCTTTTCCCAAAATTCAGTTTTTGATGATATCATCGAGCCTTTCAAGGATGCCAAAAGAAAAGGGGGAACAACGACCTTACTTACCCCTGCGCACTGGCTAGTTTCATGCTTGATCTATTCGATTTTCGAGGCCTTTAATGGCAGTATATAAACCACATCAAGTCTGCTCTTCAATCACAACTCTTGTTCTACTTGGGGCTATTCCACCCAACTGTGTCAGGACCTATAAATTCTGTGTTTCAGCTGTGCAAGTGAGGTTAGCCCTTATTTTCAAGACCATTTTTGTCTATTGCTTTTCCCATGCACGGTTCATTTTCTGTCTTTTCATCAGCATTTTTTTTTTCCTTTTTTATTTACACATATAGCTTATATGTTGATCTTTGGTCACTGTTTGTAAGAAAGATACGGTACCAATGAAATGATAGCTAACTCTCTCTGCGTGTTCTGGGGGAAAAGGAAGAAGAAAATTTGAAGGAAAATGAGCAGGCCAGGAGATTGGAACTGCAGGTCATGCAACCACCTGAATTTCCAGAGAAGAGAATCGTGCCAACGATGTGGGGAGGGAAGGCCCGCAGGGGATAGGGGTGGTGGCGGTGCTGACTATGGAAACTTTGGAGGCAGAGGCTCTTCGTCGTTCGGGTTCACTACGGGTCCCGATGTCCGTCCCGGTGACTGGTACTGTACAGTCGGAGGCTGCGGAGCCCACAACTTCGCCAGCCGTTCCAGCTGCTTCAAGTGCGGTGCTCCCAAGGAAGAGTCGTCTGGTGGTGGATACGACGGCGACATACCCAGAATGAGAGGCTACGGATTCGGCGGTGGTAGCTCCAGCCGCCCTGGCTGGAAATCCGGTGACTGGATATGTACCAGGTGACTCCTGTTTATTGACACACTCACTGTCTCCAATTCTGTAATTAAAATTTACTACAAAAACATGGTAGTTGTACATGAAGACAGTGACAGAAGACACCGTCACATTTGTAAAACTTGACATGTTGGCATAAATAAAACAGTAGTCATAATATCTTATTATTTTAAGATTTCTGGAAACAATTACAAATAATCAGATATTATTTTGTGTAAGGTGGAAAATAATCAACTTTCTTGCTGTTAGTGTCATAATAATATGATACAGCAGCAGAGACTTAAGCATGAGTTTCACATAACTTGGCGTGCAGGTCTGGATGCAACGAACATAACTTCGCCAATAGAATGGAGTGCTACCGATGCAATGCACCAAGGGACTCTAGTAGTGGCACTGGCAGATCTCCATACTCATCATAAAAATTTCTCCAAATGGTATGTATATATTCATTGTATTTATGCATAACGTATACCATTCCATGTTTGTGCAATTGCATCTATTGTTATCTTAAGAGTTTTCCTTTTTTAAAATCTTGAGTCAAAGCCAGTACGTGTTTGTGCCACTCCTCCCATTACCAATATATATATACACACACACACACACACCATTCCATCATGCTTTCTCTCTATATGTGTATATTCCAGTAAATTAATAACACGCATCCCTTGCTTTAATTTTCAGGTATGTCCAAGACGAAGAGAATTGAGAGGCTATCCATAGTGATATTTACTTTTTTGGGTCCCCTACCTATATGTTATTTTTTTCATCATTTCGGATATTTAAGTTTCCTTCTTTTCCTCTAGCTAGGAAGCTTTTAGATCATGAATGGATTATTATTTTGGGTTTTGTTGGCGCAGTTGAGATCTCAGCTGCCAGCTCATGTACTTTTAGTATTAAGGTGAAAGCTTCTAAGCATAATTAATGATGATTTAGTGCAAAGTGTTCCTTGTCTAATTAAGTGATCATGTGCTGGCTCACTCAGCTCACCACATGTGTCTTCGGAAAGATGCTCCCTATAGATGTGTGTTTTCACTTTCTCAGAGCTACATTTAGCTCTTCAGTGGGAGTGGTCCATGAAGAGCTATTGACTTGTAAACTGTTATTCACAAGCAATTCTTAAAGATCTGTTCATGGACCACTAGGGGTTCTCGGTAAACCCATCGCATTAACGAAGCTTATGAAAGTCTCAACTGAAGATAACTAGCAATGATCGCTCTACTCTCGCCACTGTGTACTATTATTTTTCATTTCTTAGCCCAATAGAAGCTACACGAATATATGCAATCATCAAAAACACAAACAGCTAAGTTATAATGTATAAATTGGAAGTAATACTAGTATACTATATATTCAAATTACTGTTCAAATCCAAGTCAATGCAAATTTGTTTTATACAGTAATGCAGAGTAAACCTAACTAGAAGTGAAACAGGCCAAGTGGCCATGGAATCTTATCATGTTGCTGCGTAGTGCAAAAATATGGGGGAAAGTCCCGTGTGAAACAACACAATTTTTTATCGTTTTGGGAGGTTGGTGATTGGGGGTTTAGAGGCAAACATTTACTCCCAACGATTTGAGCTAAGGCTCTTAGGCTCAGGATCGATGGACAGATTCTGTTGCTCTGTGAATTGTTTATAAATTTTCGCATGCATGCATAAATAGCTACAATAGATCACCAGCTAGGATTGAGCTTATTAAGTAATGGCAGCTGCAGATTGTTCTTGCTTCTGCTGTTATGCACCAGATTGTAAAATTTTAAATTCTGCTGAATCTGTACCGTCATTGTAAAAATTTGTTTGCTTTCTTGTATGTTCAAGCGTGATAATAAACTCAAAAACAACTTAATTCATGTTGGTGGGTTCGTCATAAATCCTTAATAAAGGGACTATTCTGAGAGACCCACTATTGCTTAAGAGTGCAATCATCTTTAGCTGGCTTTCAAAATCATCAAAAAAGCCGTTTAACTCAATTGTTTTTTTTTGTGCTAACTCAATATTTTTATTTTGTATATTAATCAACGGAGGGGGTTCAATCACTTTGCTTAATCAACTAAACCTGCAGGTTTCAATCAAGAATGACAACAGTTTCTTTAGTATTAATTGACATAGGATTCTGAAACTTTACAAGCTTATAATACCTTTCATGGTTTCCCCATTGACCTCCTGGGTTAACATTCATTGGTCAAAAGTTAGCCACAAATTCATTAGTGTCTGCTATACTACACTCCATTATATAGCTTTTGGCAAGATTCTTTTGTTTTCACTTTAGTCTAAGCTTTATGTTACTTCATATGCTTTGTTGATGTTAGCAAAGTGAAGTACCTCCTCTTCAATCATATGGTTTTGGGGTCCAACTTGCTAATTGAGGTTTGAGCCATATCAGTACATTGCATATTCCCCATCATAGTTTGGGTCCCCTCCCACAGAGGTGCACGCACGTACATGCACTTGCACAAAACTATAAAGCAAAACATGGATAAATGAGTTATGTTTATGACCAAATGCTTCCTAAAATGCATGGATGATGCATTTTTTAACTAGAACTCCTTAATCTTATAATGAATATTAATCTCGCTATAGTAGGATAGAATTGGAATCTTCTATCTTGGTAATATTACTGCACGATGATGTACCATTAGAGAGAGACAGACAAGCATTGAGGGGTTTACACGACAAATTCCTATAAATAAGGAAAAAAAAGTTAATGCAAAATGAATCTTGAGGGTTTAGGATTAAACAAAACATTAAATCACCACAACTTTAAAATTACAAGGTTAGGAGATCCATATCAAATAGGATACTAGAAATATTGATAGATGAAATCAATGGGAGATTGAACTATTTTTATTGATTAAGTGACAAACTTTCAAGAAATAATGATTATCACTGAACACAGATAGTGTGCATGCACACTTAAAAGTGATTTGCTCTATTTGCTTTTTTCCCTCCTGCTTCTTGTTTTTAGTTTGTTGGCTGCATGCCAATCTAACAAAGACAAGACCTAACAAAGAGTTGCTCATGAAAGCACAACAACAACATCTTTAATCATGAGGATTTATAATGCAGTTGGGTCCCAACTGTCATGAAAACCAGCCAGGGTTTAAAATCTAATACTGTGATAGTCAAGGGTAGCAAAAACAAGAGAGCTTTTCATCCAACTCAATGCACGAATAAAATGAGTTTTACTACCAAAAGCTTTCTCTTTTTCTGTCTTTTCAACCCAAGCAGGCATGTTTAAAGCTTTTAAAGCAAAGGTTTCCCTTTTCTTACTTTGAAATTAATGGATTGAGCTTTGGTTTGCAGGTCAAATACTAGCTCATGAGGAAGTTACATGATTGAAATGCGTTTGCCAACTAGGGTTACCTTCTAGATTCTTTATAGCTTTTATATGAAATGCATTTTCCATACTTTTGTGACTGGAATTTAGATTATATTAGTTACATGGCTACTCAGGTAATGAAGCAGATATCATAAAGAAGTGCTACAAAATAAGTTAGGTTGCACAAATACAAGTACATATTTGATATATGAACATTACATCAGTACATCAATTTTATAATGATATTTTTATTTAGCTATCATATAAGTTTTGATTCCAAAACGTAGCCTAAATTAAAATTTCGGTACTTCACGAAAGGTAAGAGACTCATGGTGTAATCTACCTGCACCCATAGTTTTAAAATAACCTACAATGTTACACAACACACACCCAGAAAAAGAACAGGACGTATCTATTCTGCTGTTTTTTTGGGGATCTTGGAATACAAAGAAAGGAAGGAACAGAGGCCAAACACCAAGGCAACAAGCAGCGGAAGTACAGTTACATAGCAGGCTCGCTACCTTGGATAGAGGGCATAAAAACAGTCAGGGTAGTACACCCCTACATTGGGCCGTCTCTGTCTCAAATAGCCCAACGAAACAGGGACGTCTATTCCCAAATAGCTACTTGTCAAATTCTTTGAAGGAGGGAGTGCAGGAAGCACACTCCTTGAAGGAATGGTATAGCAAGGAGTCTTGCAAAGTTTCCTTCTTGTTGCTGTGCGTAGGACTTCCATTAGAGGTATTCGTATAGGCTTCTTAATGAACTGTAAAGCACCATTATGACGTGAATCTGCCTCATGAATGTTCGTGAACAAAAGCAGCTAAGAATGTTTCAGGCAAATGAACTTTTGCCAATTGAGTTTTACCGAGGTCTCAGTTGATTGACCATAACAGACTTGATCGGCATTAATTTTATAATTTTCTTGCAGATATTTCTCTGATGCTAAAAACCCAAGGTCACAATTGACATAAATAAAACAAAATCAGCAAAAGCAAAGACTCTGCCAAATCAAGATCCTTAAAGAACAGAAATCCAGACCATTACTAATGTTTAGTATATCAGTTTTAGTGCATCACTAACATCCAAATTAAAAAACAAATATAAGAAAGACAAAAAAAGGAAAAGAAACGCATAAACATTCTCCCCAATGACGAGTAGGTATAATAAGTACATAAAATTTCAAGAGCATATAGTTGAAGATAATAGAAAACATTCAGTTGTCTTGGAAGGTTCTGCCGAAACTAGCATTGCTGTGGGTAGAGAAAAATTGAATTACGGTTAAGCTTGCTTAAGGATTGTTGATAACTATACTTTGTTTTTCTCTTCTTTTGGAAAAAGAAAAAGAATGTTGACAAATTCTTGTTTGCGAATATAAAAATGCTTGGGTATTTGCACTTCTTAATTAGTCAGCTTCGATATTGATCTTCTATGCCACAAGCCAGCTGCTTTGCAACCAGATTATTACTTAGTTCACTAAAGCATGATCTTGAAATCAAGTATCATGCTTTGTAATTGAACAGACAAATTATCAAAACTTCCTGCAGCCAACTTTGTTGAAATCTTAACAAAGCCAATCGTTTGACAATGGAACCAGATAAAGTTGAGCCATCAATAAACCAGCAAAGCAGGTGATCCACTCCCTTCTTAAAATTGTAGATGTTTTTTTCCCCACTTCGGATCGACAAACTCAAAGCCTCAAACACTCCAAATATGTGGAAGTAAATAAAATTATTTTTGAAGTGACCTATATCATGTGTTCCCGAAAGAATTTGGGAGGAATCCATACAACTATAGCTCGTCCACATGGAAATTACTTATTTCAGCTTAGACTTCGAAGAGCTCTGAAGAGGTCTCGCAGTGGGGCGGACAGGGGCTGTTCTAACTACCTTCTTCACATCATACTTCACAGACAGGAAGGCACACACCAAGGCAAGCAGCATTGTTGGGTAGACGTACACGGATTTAGAAGGATCGGTGTTAACTGGCTTTCCTAAAATCCCTTCCTTCATGAGGCCCCAAATTACCAGAAGTGTCCCGAACATGCTCATCCTCCCCGGTTTCAGAAGACCCACAAGTGCTCCGGCCACTGAGAAGTAGCTTCCCGCAAGAACCTGGTAGGCAATTCATATATTGAGATGAAAAATATAAACAGAAGCATAAAACAGAAGCATGATGGAACCATATGCTACAGTGAAACAATTTAAAAATCGATAGGGACTAGAGTTTGAAGCAGCTGTAGGTAACCAAATGGCAACTTTGCAATAGTAGTGAGAACAACCATGGGACCAGCACTCTTCTGTAATACACAACACATTTTACACGAGAAGAAGCCCACTTAATGCAGGGGAAGTCGGGATTTAAAGCCAATAAAGAAATCTCAATTGTCAGAGGGTATATGACCAGTTAAAAGGCCTAACCTCTAATCGTTGGAGATCAGTTACTGCAGAAGCTTCCTTTATATTGGTCAACTTATATATGTCTAGCAGATTATTCCAGCTTGGAACAGTCATGTTGTGGATGAAGCCATTTACAGCAGCTCCAGGGTACAGAAGGCCCTTTATAACAGGTACAGGGAATATTTCACTTGAAATTAATTGGGACGATGTGACATGCAACGGGGTTGTACATAGACCAGATCTGCAAGTCACCCTGAAAGTAACCAAACGAAAAAAGACAAGTCTCAGATGTGCTAGATGCTAATACATAAACTATCAAACACAAAATATGAAAATAAATAATGATGATATATTACAGAAAGCCAATACATCACAGATATTAGGAAGTAAGCTAATGTGATAGCATTTAGTTCATCATGGCAAGCACGGGACATATCTAAACTGGATCCAGAAGCATGATACTAACCAAATCATCAATCAACCTTCCTGAAAGTCATGATCTTTATTTTTGTATTAAAACAAGCTCCAAATGAACGAGCCAATTGTCTCATTATCCAAGAGGTGGTGTTACAGATTTCAAACTGGTGCAGAAGGTTTTTTCATACTTGGTCAGAGAATCAGCAGAAATGAAGGTATGAAGTGGACAGGGCCAATATGTATAATGATCTGATAATAACATACTCTTCCATTAAAGACTTTTCTCCTAGACAAATTAACATTTGATGGTCAGCTGCAAGTTAGAAGTTAGACCGCCCTAATATTATGCATGGTCAAAAAAATTTGACATTTAGAATTTGGATTCTATAGTAAAACCTATAACAAACAATACTTAAGCAAGATCAACGGAATTAAGCCAATAGGCAATTAATGAAATCATTTCAATAAAGGTGTAAGTTCATGGTTGAACTAATACTTATAAGCTCAACGCAATTTAGTAATTTAATACACATTAAAGTCACATGTAGTTAAGCGCCACGTCATTAATGAAAGCTTAAAACTAAATGAGAGCTTTCGGCCGCAAACGCAGCTAGCAGGAAATTTAGATTTTCTAACTTTTTTATTCTATGACTTTAATGACTTTCTTTCTCTCTTTTTTCATTTTGCACTCAAATCTAAGTTATGAGTCCCACTTTTTTCTCTCATTAATTCTTTTTCTCTTTTAATTTTGTTTCTATCTCTTACTAATTGCACTCTAACTTTCTTTTTAGAAAGTTAAAGAATCCCTATGCACCTGGTGGAAGCCTGGAACCCATTTCCTAATGCATGCAAGATCAAGTTTTCTTCCTACAATACATGTATATAAAAAGATATCTGATGAAATGTGTTAGAACTCTCAATTTGGCTTAGCTCGTACTTGTTTCCAGTTATGAGATTCAATACTGCAAAATCAATTTCTATGGCAATTTTAAACTGGTAAAGCTGTCAGATTGGTAGCCATTCTTGCAATTGAGGAATCACAAGTGCACATGAACTATCCAATATCAAAGATTCAAAGAATATGATTCTCCATTCATTGATGTAACTTTTTCCAGATTCGTAGGTATAATTGATCAAAAGAAATCTATTCCCCAGAATAAAGAGTCAACTATAAAATTCATCCAAAATATAACAAACAAACAAAGAGAGTAAACACTCTAAACTCCATAAGTCAACCACCAAAGAAATATGTAAGAATTTCATCATACTTCTTAAATTCATAAAGTGTTTGCTCTTCCAAAACCTAAATTTACCTTACCTTTCACAGATTCATCACGAACGAGTTGAAATCCATGAGCACCAGAAAACAGAAGTTAAAAAATTAAACTCAGAAACAGCTTGAGAAGGAGGTTGGGGAATACCTGAAAAGAGGGATCTGGAAGATGATGAGGAAGAAGTAGATGCGAGCTGCTATTGATGAAAGATTCTTTACCCATCTCTTGGAAGAAGATGAAGAGGAGGACGATGTCGCTGAAGTTGCCATTATAGAAGTACAGAGAGAAAGAGCGGTAGGATCCGCTGCTTCTCGATCTGGTGTGACCTGCCAGTGTGTACGCACCGCTGCCGATTGACGGCAAATTTGTTTATGGGAGGATTTTATTAATTAAAGTGTGTTTTCCTAAATGAAAAAAAAATTGGATATTCTAAAATAATAATGTATTTTATAAAATAAAATCTTGGTAAATAATTATTTATTTAAAAAATTTATGATAAAAATTATTATAAAATATAAATAAATAATATTTTATAAATTTAAAAATAATTTATATAATTAATTTTTATTGTTATTTTTGAATTATATTTTATTTTATAAAGTATATTATTTATTTTAAAAAATTTAATATTTTACTTATATTTATTATTTTTAAATTTCTCATAAAATTCTTAATTAATTATCTCCTTGATTAAAATTATTGGCAGAAAATTAAATAAATTATTATATATATGTATCTATATATATCAAACCATGATGAACCTATTATCACAACTTTAACGTTAAGTATCAATTACATCAAAATTGCATTTTTATAGCAATTTTGTAAGTATTATTTTTTTGCATTTCTTATAATTTTTTCAACTTTAAATTACTTTTGCATAGAAGTAGTCTAGATATTTTTGTTCATTTTGTTTTATACTACTTACTTTACGTTTATGTGAAATGTTAGATTATATCATTATTTTTTTCAAAGATAAGAGAATCAAATTGGTTTACGCTAAGTTAAAGCTATTATTTTTTATGTGAAATAATTCAATCGCTTTTTACTTTTTTCTTTTTGTTATAGCATGCTTTTTACTTTGATAGGTGTTGGCTGGCTTTCATCTACAAAATATAAGATATTCTATTTTCATTTTTTATGAGTTAGTATTTAACAATTCATACATCAACTTGACAGATTATCTAGCTTTGTAGTATTCAAAGTTTTAAGATAATTGTTTGGCTCTCAACCAGATTTGATTTTAATTTTTCCATTTGTTGTCATTCTTGGAGGTTCAAAGCAATGCAATATTTGAGCTTCAACTTTGAAGGTTGCTACTAGTACTAATTTCTTGCCTGTAATTGATGATTTTGCCCAATCACTGAGTTCGTGGCTTGAAATGGAGTCACTATCAATTTGCTTACTAACAATGACATTTAGATTGAAAACAATATTATTTATATATTTAGAACACATATAAAATTTTATATTTATTTTTTAATTTAAATGAAACTCACGTCATATAATATGAGTCATACTTTTAAAGGGAGACTTCTGTCATGTGATATGGGTTTCATTTAATTTAAAGATAAACACAGAAATTTGCTGCCTGCCCATGTCTGGGTCCTGGTCCCCGCTTCATGTTGGAAACATTAGTCTCAACTTTATCATCGTGATTTGCATTGAGGAATTTTAATTTATAAAATTAAAAGTTAGGATATTTTAAGTAGAAAATAAATTTAAAATTAAAATAATTATTGATAAAAATAAGATTTATAATTAAAATATTTATATAAAATTAAAAATAGAAAGATTTAATTTCAGGTAAGTTGTTAAATATGATTAATAAGTTTATTAATATCAATTTTAAATTATAAAAATTAATTAAAATAAAATTATAAGAATTACTATACTATTTAATATTTCCTCATCCTAACCATGACCCGTCTGATGTCCGAAGTATCCAACGGCCGATGTTTCTCCACGATCTCACAACACCAGCCTTTATTTGCCCGATTCCTCATGGCTCACATTTCTCCACGATCGTGCTATTATTTCCGTTCGATCTTACCAATCTACGGTTACAGTTGCACTGATAATAGCCTTCTCTGTCAATTACTCACCGTAGCATTAAATGTCCCGCTCTTTTTCTCGCTCTCAAATAAAAGACTCGAAAAAATTTCATGGAACCCATCTCTTTATGATATCGCTCTGGCCCTGTTTGTTTCTCGAAGGAAGGAAAAAGAATGCAAGAGCCTGCAACGAGTTCAGTCGCCGCAACTTCGCTGCCTTCTAGTAGCGAAAAATCTTCAAGCTCTGCTCTCCAACTTGAAGTTAAAGAAGGTCAATTTCGTTTGGAAATGGCTACTTACTCTAATTGTAGATAAACTTTTCATCGACTGCATGTCTTAATTCTTCTTCGAGATTTTGGTGAAGCTTACAGTTTGGGTATCTGGAATCTGCATGAAGCTTGAAAATTAATCTTTTTTGGTTTTTCTCCGGAAACTTTCAAACTTTCCCATCTGGGATTTCCGGTATTTGAGATTCCCATTACTGGGTCTCACTGTCATCCCGAAAATCTGATAATTTCCCCAAACAAACGCTGCCCTTCCTGTTACATTGTTTTTTCATTTGTTATATATAAAAACAAAAGGAGATTAATTCAGTCAGCACAGAAAACATAACCGTTTTTTATATGAAAAATCATAATTATCTAGGACTGGAGAGCGACGAGGAGATCAGAAGGGTGCCGGAGATCGGAGGTGAATCGGCTGGAACATCAGCGTCCCGGCCTGACACCGGTTCAGTTGCCGGTCCAGAAAGGATTCAGGGAACCGGTGAGGGCCAGAGGAAGAGAGGGAGAAACCCAGCTGACAAAGAAAGCAAGCGGCTAAAGAGGTATGTAAGCCGGGACCAGCGTGCATGTAGTCAAAGTTTCTATCCTGCCCCTTTTTCCTCACGGAATCGATTGCATTTTGTAATTGCTTTTCCTTGTGGGGTGTATTTTTTTTTTTTTTTAAAAGACTACTGAGGAACAGAGTTTCAGCTCAGCAAGCAAGGGAGAGGAAAAAGGCATACTTGATTGATTTGGAAACAAGAGTTAAAGACTTGGAGAAGAAGAATTCAGAGCTCGAAGAGAGGCTTTCTACCTTGCAGAACGAGAATCAAATGCTAAGACATGTATGTTTTCTTGGCATTTTTAGTTACCTTCTCATCATCGTCATCATTAACCTAATCACGATGTTAACGTTCTTTAACTGATCATGTTATTACTTTGCTGTATTGGAAATCAATTGAATTAAGATACAATAAAGTAACAATTTGTGTTGAGTTTGTGCAGATCAATTTGTCTAACTAATATTATTATTCAATTTGATGCTCCAAGGCCTTTCAGACTGCATCATGACTCACCATTATTTACAATTGCCCTGTACCCTAAAAATTCTTTCTACATGGCATAAAGGGAATATTCATGCGATCTGATCCATGATTAATAACACTTAGTAACAGTTTGTATGGTGTATTATGTATATGATCATCAGATATGGTTTGTTTTATTTTTTAGGCAAAGTAATGCAGAAGTAGATTTATAGCATTGGAAGTTATTCTGTTTGCTGAAAAAATAGTAACTTGGAGAATAGATCGTGAAAATGCCCATCCATTGTAAGTGTCTTTGTCAGACTACTTACTTAAGGTCAAGTATCACAATAAATTGTTAAGAGTCAAGCTAAGAGCAGAGCTCAGCTAAAAAACCTAGCTTGAGAGGGAACCTTTTAGATTTAAGTACCATTCTACAAATTATTTGTGGAACTGATGTGGGACTCGAAACATAAATCCTCAGTCCTCTGTCCCCATATTAGGACAAATGGTGTATGCCACAGAGTTAATGTGTATGAATATGTGCCTCTGGTCCTCCATGTCACAGCTTTTACTTTGGTTAGAATGGATTTGGAAATGGGACAGTCAATGAAGGCTGTTGGTTGTGGTACTTTTGCTTAATACATATCTTCCATCTCCTATTCATTGCAAAGAAACCAAATCCACCAAACTGGCATCAGTTAAGTTGAACATCTTTCTCTTTTTGGGCTGTGATTCGCATGGTAAAGCTCTCAACTAGATAGGCTAAGATTGTTAAACTTCAATCATCCAAATTACCACCTTCCATCTGGATATCTATGTGTCTAATTTTTTCTCCATATGCTTCCCATTCCATTTCATGTTTGTTGCTTGTGTAATGCACTTTACAAGCTCTCAATCTTATGCATTACAACAACTTTCATGTACCATAAACTTACTTCATGTGACACACTTGTTTTGATTATAAATTTTTGTCGACCCTCATCTTGGCCAGTGCATTGAATTGTGTGTTCTTGAAATATGCAGATACTGAAGAACACAACAGCAAGCAGGAGAGGAGGCACTGGAGGTGCCAATGCTGAAGGAACTGTGTGAGATACACAAGAGGACAGGGCAAGAATAGAGGGGTAGATTGAGAAGAGAGAACTTTGAAGAAGAGAAAAAAATTGTGACAAAGTTGAAAAATTCATTTTGATAATTCTAGGTGTGCGTAGATTGAGAAGAGAGAACTTTGAAGAAGAGAAAAAAATTGTGACAAAGTCGAAAAATTCATTTTGATAATTCTAGGTGTGCATTGGAATATGATGAATGTTGAAACTTACAGATGCTATATCCTAGACTGGTGTGGTCTGATGCGGAGTCTCATTGGTCATGCTTCATTTTCTTAACCAGTTTCTCTTTTCAAATTGTACTATGGGGGTCACTGTCCTCATTTTTCACCAACCTTAGGTCGGTCTTTGGGGCTGGATTACTTATGTGAGGGAGGATATTGGTCTTGGCCATAGCTCTTGACGATGAAATTTTGGTCCTTTGGATTTAATCTTTTGTTGGATTGAAATTTGAAATTCTCAATATAAGTCGTCTCTACAAAGGGGTTCTACGGTAGATCAGTTATTTTTATTAGGTCAGGTAGAGACATCCACTTGCGGTTGGTCACCCATCTACATTGCGTTTTGTGGAAGCCATTACATATGATGCTTTTGACACAATCGAAGGGTGGTTGTGCCGATTGTAAAAATTGAATTTTATTAAATATTTAATTTAAATTGTTTAGTTTATTAAGTTCCATAAATTGACTGTTTGACTTGGATATCTAATGGTTCTCAGTCATTAAGATTATGTTGGTTGCATTGACATCCTTTTTTCATTAAAGGATGGCTATTGTAATTGTTTGGAGATGGATCTTTCAATGGCATGAATGATCACAGTGAGTCCAATCTCTTTGTTGCTAGTGTTGTGGCTTTATAAAACGCTGTAAAGAAAGCAGATGATGACGCGCCTTAGTAAGGCTTGCTGTCAAGTTTCAAGCTGTGTTGATATGGTTAAAGTCCCATCCTTTGTACCCCACCCTTGGAAGACAATTGAGACCATCTCTTTCTCTATCTTCCCAAAAGTGTACTAATCTGGTAGATAAGAGCGGCCTAGCAGATGTCTTAATTAACAGAATTGATAGTGCTAGTTCTACCACTAATTTATATTCAAGCGAACCCTTGAGCATTATGTGCAGCAATTTAGTTATTTCTTCAGAGCATTATAATTACTATCAAACATTCAACAGGTATGCTAACCCATCACAGGGTGTTAGACCATTAATTAACAAGAGGTAGGCTAGGAAGATTGGACGTGAGGGTAAGGGAAAATGTCCAATGACAGAGAACTCTCATGAAGGGCTGCCAATGATGGAGGCCACATGGTTTGAGAAGAGTGGAGGGGAAAATTCGTTACGATAGATAGTTAAACAATTAAGATAAATAGTGAGTGATGGGTAGTGTGAGAGGGAATGGAAAAACTGAGTAGTGTGAGAAGAGAGATTGGCCTCTCAAATTGCCAGAGGACATCTTTGTTTGGGTAGAGGTTCTCTCTTACTTTCTTATCTGTACTTAGGCTCAATTGAGAGTTCATTTGAGCTTCGACTGTTTCTGTAATTGCTAATTTTATGGAAGAATCTTAACATGGAAGATATAGTTATAAATAAAAACAGGAAAAATTTAATAAAAACAATTCATGAGATATATTTAAATATAAATTATAAAAATAAGTAAAAAATTATTAAAGTTAAAAAATAATAAAGATAAAAGATTTCAATCCCTTTCAACATGAAAAATTGCATCTAACTAGGCATAAAACTATCTTCATTAAAAAGAATTTACAGTTATATTATTTTTTATAAATTAAATTTTATTAAATATGTATTAAAAATTAAGATTATTAAATTTATTATTTAAATTATATGATGTAATAAATTTTATAATAAAGTTATTATTTATAATAATTTATTATTCTTTTTCTAAAACTTAAACCAAACTCTTTTCGTTAAAATCTCTTGCCAATGTAAAAAATGATGAGTAAATATAACGCCATAGAGAGGTTGATAAAAATTTTATAATAGCTGGTGTGAGATGTCAGACTAACAAGGTTTTATAGTTTAGTTTAGAATCATTTAAATTTAACAACTTAAATTTTTTTAAATAAAATTTTTATAAATTTTATGTAAAAATAAAATGACTCAAAAATTAAACATATAAAATTTACAAACCTAATTTCTAAGAGGGCCAGCTTTTGCTAATTTTGGGCTGAACCCCAATCTCTTCCTTCGTCCTCTATAATTAAAAATTTAAATGAAAAATATTTTTGATTAGAATATATCGATATGTTAGGATATTTTATATATGTAAATTTTGATAAATAAATCTAATAACAGATCGAATTTATAATACAAAACAATTAACGAAAAATATAAGAAATATTACATGATAGTTAACAGATAAATTTACTATGTATGCATGATGTAACTTTTTATATCATAAAAATTATAATACTTATTACAATCTGGTCACTTGATTTGAGGCACTTCTAATATTACAATTTTAACTTAAATTATGATAAATTTTTATTCTGATAAATTAATTATCAGAGAAATCATTTAAAGAAGAACTCAAATTACATTATAATTGCAATAATCACATAATATATTACATCTTTATTGAAAACCAATTTCATATATTTTTTAACTTTTTTAAGAAAAGTTTATCCCGAGCAGCTTTTGTTTATAGCGGAGATGCGGCCCACAGCTATACACCAAATACCAAAAGAACGGAAGATTGCGATAGGACATACTTGTAATTTTCAGCATAATTGGGTGCATTTCCAATTAAATCACATAGCACCGACAGTAGCTGGAGTACCAAACCGACGATTCCGTCAGCGAGCCGTCTATCGTCCGACACCCTGGTACCAGTTCACAAAAAATATTTGCTACATATGAAGCAGCACGTGTCTAAATTCAATTGGTTCTAAGGAGAAGTACGCACGTCCAAAAATCTAGTACAAACTGAAGGGGATTGCCGAACCGAAATAACAAAGGAGACTGAACTGAGCTGACAAGCTCGAGCTTGCAACGGCTAAAATGAAGTGGCTTCGGAATGATACCGATAACCGGCTCAGTCGGTAGACATACCTTGCGACACAAATAATACGCACGGGGATGATGGAACAGACAGAGAAGCACTGAATGGCGAGCTGTAAGCGAAGAGAGAGTGTGCGAGAGATGGCGTATTGAGTGGGCGAAGATTTTCTGGCTTTCCCCTCTTGGCTCCGAATCTCACGGCTGCTTTGATCGTAAAACTACACCGATCTGCACTCTCTGTGGGAAACTTAATTTGAGAAAAGATGGAGGCCACTGCTGGAATGGTGGCTGGGTCGTATAAAAGGAACGAACTTGTTCGAATACGCCACGATTCGGATAGCGGGGTTAGTGTTTCTGAAATGCCCGTTTCAATGACTTCAGTCCTTAGAACTGTCGGCGATTTGTTTAGCAACTGTCTAACTCAGTTGGGACTTGTTCCGTCTGAAAATTGGTTCTCTTTTATCACTTCTGGATTGAGAGTTCTTAGTGATCAGATTGAATTTTTGCTCCAGCTTCCGTCTTTGGTTTAGAAATTAGTTTGATCACTTGGTGTTCGTATTAGATTGCCTTTCTGAGTTCAGATCTGTGTGTTTACCGTGAGTGCGGGGAGATTGACCTCCAAGTTTAATTTTTTTTCCTTGAAAAAGAAATGGGTGATTTGGTCCCTCTCTGACCATCGATGCTTGAGATTTTTCATGTTAAATATGTGTCACTCCTGATCTTGTTGGGATGCCTTGGGTAGAATTTTTATTTTTATTTTTTAATTTCCTCAAACAACTGGATGTCGTTTTTTTTCTTTTCCTCCTAAAATCAATTTATGATCGAGGTCTTTGATTGCTGGTGAATACTCGCTATAGACTTATGCGTTGCAGTTGAAGCTTGAAGTTGATCGCTCTTAGTTTTGCACTTCGGCAGGGGCTTGAAGCTTTAACCTTTTTTTTTTTTTTTGGGTTGAAATTTGTAACATTGCATTTTGTACTTTGCAATACATATAGAGTCTATTTGAAGTAGGTGAGACTATCGAAGTTTGTCATGTGAATAGGTCAGATAAATTGTCGTTTAGTCTGGCTGATGGCAGAACTCTGATTTTGGTTAGCATAGTCTGGGTAATGTTAACCAAACTCGCGCAGTTACTGTAAATCATTTTCTGATCCTGATGCATCTCATTACTAATTATGTCAATTGTGATGACATCAAACTTGTTTTCCACTCCAATTATCTCCTGTACAAGTAATCCTCTAAATGAATCATGTCATTTTTCTTTTGCATCTTGCAAGAAATATATAGAATGAATTACATTTTTCTTACATAATTCCAACTCATAAAGCGTGTCTTCTCTGCAGCCGAAACCCTTAAAGAATTTAAATGGTCAAATCTGTCAAATATGTGGTGATACTGTTGGATTGACTGCCACTGGTGATGTCTTTGTTGCTTGCAATGAGTGTGCCTTCCCAGTATGTCGCCCTTGTTATGAATATGAGCGAAAAGATGGGAACCAGTCGTGTCCCCAGTGCAAGACGAGATACAAAAGGCAGAAAGGTTTGCGTGTGTATATTTTGTTATTTTTGTGTCTGGTTTGATCCTCTTTTTTTTTGTTTTATTGGGTGGCAATGAACAAGATGAATCTGTGTTTCAGGGAGTCCTCGAGTGGAGGGAGATGATGATGAAGATGATGTTGACGATCTAGAGAATGAGTTCAATTATGGCCAAGGAAATTCCAAGGCAAGGCGGCAGTGGGAAGGAGAAGATGCTGATCTCTCTTCATCATCTAGACATGAGACACAACAACCAATTCCCCTTCTCACTAATGGACAGCAGGTTGTGTATGAAAATGGCTTTTAGCTTCTTACTGTGGTCTGTATTTATGGATCTTCCTTGAGACTTTTCACGCATGCTTCCTTGTCTCCCTCTGTGCACATGTTTTTTTTTGTGCGTATGTGTGAGAGGGATAGGGATGATCAACTTCAAGATTGATTTTTCTGTCACGTGGTCTGTAATGTGCGAGTGAGGAATTATTATCTAAAGATTTAATGCTGAACTTCTTCTTTTATTCGCTGTAATTAGTATTTCATTCAATTATGTTTGTAATTTTTGTTTTTTATATGTTCTTTATGTACTGGTGAAATTATGATATATGTCTATATTAGCTTGTTAGTACCCCAGCCAGATACTCAGTACCTCTCTGCTCATATTTGGTGCTTCAATTTGCAACTCTGTTCACTAACTGTTGCTTTATATGGTCAGATGTCTGGTGAGATTCCATGTGCTACGCCTGATACCCAGTCTGTGAGAACAACGTCAGGTCCTTTGGGTCCATCTGAGAAGGTCCACTCACTTCCCTATATTGATCCAAGGCAACCAGGTATGGAGTTAACTAGAAGTGATGGTTCCATATCATATTTCTTGGTTATTATGAGTTATTCCATTGACTATAAATTTTGTTATTGCAGTTCCAGTGAGGATTGTAGACCCATCAAAGGATTTAAATTCTTATGGTCTTGGAAATGTTGACTGGAAAGAGAGGGTTGAAGGGTGGAAACTCAAGCAGGAGAAAAACATGGTGCAAATGACTGGTAGGTACAATGAAGGGAAGGGTGGTGACATGGAAGGTACCGGTTCCAATGGAGAGGAACTTCAGATGTAAGCCACTTATGCCACTTGAATTGATGTTTAATAATGGGATCATTGGACATGGAAAGTATATTGGAACTTTTTCTTGTTTATTTTACTGTTTTAGTTGAATTGCATTCAAATTACAAAGTCATAAGAGGTGACTTGCATTCTCTCTTACACCAATTGCATTTTTAATTGCATTTTCTTTTCCTTGTTTCTACAGATTGTTAGTTATTCTATTCTCGTTACATCAATTTCATCTTTCTTTCTTAGAAGTACCTGGAACTGTTTATATATTATTATCCATAACTGATGCTATGTCAAAGCTTTCGTCTACTTGAATATTTTGTATTAGTTTTACCTTGAAGTTATTGTTTTTCATGACAGGGTTGATGATGCTAGGCAACCTTTGAGCCGTGTGGTGCCTATATCTTCTTCACACTTGACTCCTTATCGTGCTGTCATCATTCTCCGACTTATTATTTTGGGCTTCTTCTTACAATATCGTGTAACTCATCCTGTGAAAGATGCATATCCACTGTGGTTGACATCAGTGATCTGTGAGATTTGGTTTGCCCTGTCCTGGCTCTTGGATCAGTTTCCAAAATGGTCACCGGTTAATCGTGAGACATATCTTGACAGGCTTGCTTTAAGGTCAGGATTGTTCATTTTATGTCTGTTACTTTGAGGTTAGGTTATTATTCATGGTTGACACTGATGTGAGAATTTGCTATTTTGCTAACCTTAGTTTGTCTGTCTTGTTTAGATATGATCGTGAAGGAGAATTATCACAGTTGGCTCCTGTTGATATTTTTGTTAGTACAGTGGATCCCCTCAAAGAACCTCCTCTTATAACTGCAAATACTGTTTTGTCTATACTTGCTGTTGACTATCCTGTGGACAAGGTCTCCTGCTATGTATCGGATGATGGTTCAGCTATGTTGACATTTGAAGCCCTTTCAGAAACAGCTGAGTTTGCAAAAAAGTGGGTGCCATTTTGCAAAAAGCACAATATTGAGCCAAGAGCCCCTGAATTTTATTTTGCCCAGAAGATAGATTACTTGAAGGACAAAATTCAACCTTCCTTTGTGAAGGAACGACGAGCAATGAAGGTGATTATTGAGAATGCGGATTGTAATGCTTGTGTGCTGCCATGTTCAATAATTATGTGAATTTTAAACAATTAGGTACCTTTTAGATTTCAACATACAAAATGAAAATTTGCTCACAACAAAGCACAATATTCTAAGGCCCTTTTGGGTACACGGATAATTTGTTGTTGAGCAAAAGGATACAGAAACAATATTGATGATTTTGCTTAACAGAGAGAATATGAAGAATTTAAGGTACGGATTAATGCCCTAGTCGCCAAAGCCCAGAAGATGCCAGAAGAAGGTTGGACAATGCAGGATGGAACTCCTTGGCCTGGAAATAATCCGAGGGATCATCCTGGAATGATTCAGGTATTACTATTTTCTCCAATTGTATGTATGATCTCTCTGCCCTCTGTTGATTATGTTATTAAGTGCATTATTTTTGTACAGGTGTTTCTGGGTCATAGTGGAGGGCTTGATACAGATGGAAATGAGCTTCCTAGACTTGTTTATGTTTCTCGTGAGAAGCGTCCAGGCTTCCAGCATCACAAGAAAGCTGGGGCTATGAATGCTCTGGTATGTCATGAAGAATCTTATGATTTATTTTGGTTTAGATTTTACCTGACGTGTACTTTATTTTTTTTAATGCTTATATCTTATGGTGCGCTTATTGAGTTTATGACCTTTTTGTAGCTATTAAAATAATTCATCAGCTTATGTTAAGAATCAGAATAGGTGGAAATTTCCTATAAAATGGTGCCATAATTCAATATTGCTCATTGTTGGACTATGAATAACAATATCTAATGCTGCTTTAGGATGTCATGCTGTTAGTTGGCCATGTGGATGACATGTCACTTAGCATAAAACATTATTGTTCATGCTTTAAACGCAAATAATTATTTAGCATTTCGTTGCTGTTTGTGGCATGGTTTGAACTTTGGAACAATGTATTTTGTTATTTGGCTATGCCTTTACTGGGAAGTTATATGCTGGGACAAGGCTTACATATCTAACTAGGATTTTTATGTGTAGATTCGAGTTTCAGCTGTCTTGACCAATGGTGCATATCTTTTGAATGTCGATTGTGATCACTATTTCAATAATAGCAAAGCTCTTAAAGAAGCCATGTGTTTCATGATGGACCCTGTTCTTGGAAAGAAGACATGCTATGTACAATTCCCTCAGCGGTTTGATGGCATTGATTTGCATGATCGATACGCCAATCGTAATATTGTGTTCTTCGATGTAAGTCCCACCTTTTTTATGTCAATTTTAAAAATATATATTTTCTTTCCTTGCATTGTTCTCAGCTTGCTTTGGCTAATTTGTTTTTTACCTGTCAGATCAACATGAAAGGGCAGGATGGTATACAGGGCCCAGTCTATGTGGGAACTGGTTGCTGTTTTAATAGGCAGGCTCTCTATGGTTATGATCCTGTTCTAACTGAGGAAGATTTGGAGCCGAACATTATTGTTAAGAGTTGTTGGGGTTCTAGAAAGAAGGGAAAGAGTGGCAATAAGAAATACATTGACAAGAAGAGGGCAGCAAAAAGAACTGAATCCACCATTCCCATCTTTAATATGGAAGACATTGAGGAGGGTGTTGAAGGTCTGTTATTTTAAAAATATTGTTCCCTTGATTTTGCTTTCCTCTCCCTGATCAAGTTTACATGAAATTTACACTAATTTACAGTTTGTTTGCCAAATTGTATAAGATGAGGTGACAGAATGTCTACATCCTACCTAATTTTAATGCATCTCTTTTCTTTTGTAGGGTATGAAGATGACAGGGCACTTCTTATGTCTCAGAAGAGCTTAGAGAAGCGTTTTGGTCAGTCCCCTGTTTTTATTGCTGCCACTTTCATGGAACAGGGTGGCATTCCACCTTCAACCAACCCTGCAACTCTTTTAAAGGAGGCGATCCATGTTATCAGCTGTGGTTACGAAGACAAGACAGAGTGGGGCAAAGAGGTGAGATTAGTAATTTATCACTGTGCTTTTGATTCCCCTGTCTTCTGGTGTATAAGAAATCTGGAAAGTGAGATTAAGGCTAACTTGTGTTTGATTTGTTGGTTACAACTTTTTTGACTTCACCAGATTGGATGGATCTATGGTTCTGTAACTGAAGATATCTTGACTGGGTTTAAAATGCATGCTCGTGGTTGGATTTCCATCTATTGCATGCCACTTCGCCCAGCATTTAAGGGTTCTGCTCCCATCAATCTGTCTGACCGTCTCAATCAGGTGCTTCGGTGGGCCTTGGGTTCAATAGAAATTTTTCTTAGCAGGCATTGCCCCTTGTGGTATGGCTACAATGGAAGATTAAAGCTTCTGCAGAGGCTGGCCTATATTAACACGATTGTCTACCCCCTTACCTCAATACCACTGCTTGCTTACTGCACGCTCCCTGCATTTTGTCTTCTCACTAATAAATTTATTATTCCTGAGGTAAGTGATTGTTTGGCTTATTTTAAATTGTGTTCTTTTTTCTACAATGGGACAGTTCAGTATGATCATTGAGCTGTGCCTTCTTCATCCTGGAAATCTGATAAGTTTGGTTAATTTTATGCAGATAAGCAACTTTGCTAGTATGTGGTTCATTCTCCTGTTCGTCTCCATTTTTGCTACTTCAATTCTTGAGCTCAGGTGGAGTGGCGTCAGTATAGAGGACTGGTGGAGGAATGAACAATTCTGGGTTATTGGTGGTACATCTGCCCATCTTTTTGCAGTATTCCAGGGGCTTCTAAAAGTACTTGCCGGGATTGATACAAACTTCACTGTCACTTCAAAGGCATCTGATGATGATGGGGAATTTGCAGAGCTTTATGTGTTTAAATGGACATCACTTCTTATCCCTCCTACAACAGTCCTTATTGTGAACTTGGTTGGGATTGTGGCTGGTGTATCATATGCCATAAACAGTGGTTATCAATCTTGGGGTCCTCTATTTGGCAAGTTGTTTTTCGCTATCTGGGTCATTGCCCATCTATACCCATTCTTGAAGGGTCTCTTGGGTCGGCAAAATCGTACCCCTACCATTGTTATTGTTTGGTCTATACTCCTTGCTTCCATATTCTCCTTGCTGTGGGTGAGGATAGACCCTTTCACCAGTGATTCCTCAAAAGCTGCCGCCAATGGTCAATGTGGCATCAACTGCTAGTTCTGTCGAAGATGATTTTGTTGTATTAAATTCTCCCACTCCCTGCTGTTTGCAGACACACAAGGTTGCAATCTTGTATATAGCAAAAAATCAAGGCTATCAAACTTGTCTGGAGGATCTAAGTGAAGAAGGGTTGTATTGCATGGAAAAGATGAGAACCACTCTCTATCATTCACGTAGTCTGTGATTTAATTTTTCGTTTTACTTGTCTTTTAGGTCCTTTCCGAATAGTTATCTTGAGACGTGTGTTGATGTGATTTGTCTCCTACACAGAATGCAGAATAATTTAATGAAAGCAAACAAGGTGCTATTTGGTGCCTTTGGCGCTGGTGTCATTTAGACTCGTCAAGTTGTTTTGGTCATAAAAATGGAATCCTTGTAAATGGTTATAGACCGAGATGACTAATTGGTTGGTGACTTGCAGCACTTGTCCCAGTCTTGAGAAAAATCTTAATATTTATTTGAAAGAATTTAAATTATTAAATTTATTAAATTTATAAAATTAAAATGAACTAAATGGAGAAAAAAATCAATACAAAAAAAAGAAAGATATCAGTGTTATTTATAAATGTGTCCAAGATTGGTTTATTATAGCTTCTCGTCTGGAACGTGCTAGTTAATCTCAACAGGCACTCGTAGGATTCAGGTTTGAATGGGTATCACGAGCTTATGCGAAAATGAAAATGGAGTTGCTACTACAACCAAAAGGAAATCGAAGTTCTCAGCACTGTCTGATGTCCTGCCAGAGGCTGGGCTCTTCGATGATTAGGATAAAGTTGGTTTCCCATTAACACTGATAAAATTAGTCACTTCCAATAGAAGAAAAAGGAGAAAAAATATATTGTATAATTAATAAAATTCCCGACGTTGATATTCTAAAAAGTAGCTAATTCACAATTGCACCAAACCCAAAACTATCAATTGTTACATCTTTAATGTAAATCCAAAACCATTATAACGGCCTCATGCTTCTCAGAGGTGATTTGCGTAAAAAAATTTCCAGTAATATTGGAAAGGAAGCAAAACAAATTAACCAAAGTGTGCCATTATGCCTCTTAGATCCATTGGAGGCCCAGCACTTATTCATCTTATTCCTCATCATCTTTCTCTACCAGTATTCTCTTGCACGCTTCATAACACATGAAAGAGATTCCAGCAGCTGGTACTAACTTCAGGCAGCTGGGTCCCAGTCCTCTATATAAACCCTGGATCCCTTCTTGTTCAAGTATGCTTGCAAGGGCATGGATTACATTTTTATAAACCTGCCTTCCGCTTAGAGCTCCTACTTGCATATGCTTGCGAGCTACCTCAAGTGGAAAAGTCGCACTACTTGAGATAGCACCAGCTGCTGATCCGATCAGAAGTGTTTCAATGTTGCCAATCTTCTCTTGCTTGAAAAATTTTCTGTATGCTTTTCGTAGAGTGTCATACGCAAAGTAATTGGTAGCAGAATATGGAATTACTCCAATAAGACTGGGAGCAAGGCCTCTATAAAGTTCTGCAGGGCCCTCTTCTCGAAAAATTTTTAAGAATGCATCAAGCAGACCATCATAAACACCTCTCTGCAAGATTACTAATTCATCTTTAGTTTTTCCCTGCTAAAACATATATACAGGAAAGCCAACTCTGGTTTATTTTTACGTAGATACCTGGATAGTTAGTCGAGTTTTGAGTAACTCAAGAGGATATGTGCATAGAGTTGAACTAACTCCAGCACAGGCGCCTGCAACCAATGATGCAGGAATAGGCAGCTTGGGCTGTTCCCCAGGCTTGGGTGATAGGTTCTTGTTAACTGTATCATAGGCAAATAGCTGGAGAAAGGAAACATTTGTTAAGATACAGAAAAACTACCACATAAGAGTATATTTGATCATTGTCTGACATATTATGCTTTTTGCAATTTGAAGCATGAATTTCCAACAATGTTTTTAAAAATATCAAATAGAATTGAACCTTTTAAAAGCAAAAAGCAGAAAGCTCATCATCTATGTATTAAGTGAAAATGTGAAAAACTTCAAGAGGATGCAGATATATATACCCAAAATGTAACAATCCAGAACACCAAATAAAGAACAAAAAAAAAAAGAAAAAGAAAATAAAGGTGTATGTGACAGTTTTTTATCAGCACAAATCAAAGCAACTTAAGCCCTAAACCGACTACTACCTGATTATAAAAGAAGTCAGATAGATGTGACATATCCAATCAAAAGTTTAATTCCGACTGTAATTTGCCCAAGTATTTGTCATGATAATTGAACATGACATAATGCTAGCTAAAAAACATAACCATTTCAGTCAGGGGAGGACAAAGTAAGTAATTTGTGGGAAATGACTAGCATATACAGTTGAGGAGTAAACTTATGCAAGAGAATTGCTTCCCAGAAACAGTTGAAGGTAGACGATAACATAAAGGGCAACAATCGTTGTATTAAGGGATAATTTTCAATGACAATCCTGATGAGTCTGAAATCATAACAACACAAAGGATTTTTGAAGACAAAATTAACATCATCTGCAGCTACCACATCTATTTCAATGCACTGATTCCACAGCAATCTTTTCAAAACGAAGAAAAGACTGGAGAGATACCACGGAAAGCTTTTGTTGTCCATGTCCTTCAACACTCTTTGAACTATGGTGGCATAGCCTCTCTACCCAATATATCAGTCATCAAAATTATAGTTACCAGACAAGGATGGGTTATGCTGTGAGGAGTAAGAAAAAAAAAAGTCCAAAATTCCTACTTTAAGCCATCAACAGAAGTGATTATATATAGCCTTAATAATCTTTTAAACACTCTTCTTTACATTGAAACGATAACGGCCTTTTTAAACATCCAAAAAATCAATCATGCCAATAGCAATAAATTCATGACTAAAAGAAATGCATGAACCAATATTACAATCACCCAGCACTCGTATCAAAGTAAAGCAGAATTGAAAACTGGGAAGCAATCAAGTAACCCAGAAAATCCTCCGAAAAAAAAAAAGAACCAAGCTGATTATCAAATATCATATATGGATGAATGAACGAATAGCATCAAAATCATGTGGGAGATACATAGAGCATATTACCTCTATTGCCTTACTTGGTGCAACTCGAATCACATTAACGAGATTGCCCCTAAACAATCCCTTCCATCCATCAGTTTTCATAATATTTTGGAACACCTCAGTCGTAGAATGGCCGCTACTCCCAACCATTAAATGAGTCCTTACAGTCTCCAATGGTGCCACAGCGGTGCGGGATACTGCCCCAGCAATTGCGCCACTAAACAACCTTCTAAGTGAGGGGTTTCTGATCTTAACTTTCAGTTTAAGACCGCCCTTCGTCTTGCCCTTAACGCCTTCCTTCTCTGGATACCCAACAATACCAACTTTTCCCTCTGTTTGGACATACTTAACATATAATTCAGTATATGGTACTTTCACTTCACCATTGTTGCGGGAATCAGGAGGGTTGGGTTGAATACCAAAGCCCATCCCCATTTGACCAACGCTGGCAAACAAACCTCCGGGATGGTAGTACCCCTCTTGAATACTCCATTGAGATCCAAAATCACAGACAGAGAAAAATTCATTTTTTTTGTCATCAAAATGCTGAAATCCTCTCTTACCCATCAATCAAAACCATGTAATACGCTTCCCGCTAGGGTTTAATGAATCCCCAAATTCGTCCCTTTCATGGTTTCAGGCGAGCTGAGAATATATGGGAAGACCAGATTCGCTTTTTAACAAAGGAGCACATAAAAGAATCATTCTGAATAAAATGGGTATCACACAAAACTGACAATTGATATTCTGGGTTTCGTTTGGGAGTGGGAACAATTTGAAAAATTTGTATACGACAGACACTGTTAGGTTGAAGAATCAGTCAGGTGCGACGGTGAAAACGAGAAAAGTAGACAGAGGGCTGTGGTAGGAAGAAGTGTCTGACTGATACTATGTAGGAGAGAGGTCGGTGAAGGAGCGAATCTGTGTCTCCCAAGCTCTCTAAAAGGACGCCCTTTCTCCGTCCAAAGTTATATACAGTATGTTTTCTTTGCTTGGTGGGTCGGTATTCTTGGCAGGTGGCGGGCGTGCAACCCGGCGTCTCACCATACCAGCAAAACACCATATGCGACACGTTAAAAATATTATATTTTGGCGACGTTTGACTATTTTCTTCTCAGTTACAGTGTGTGCATTCATGCCGTTCACACTACATTCTTCCTGATTATTCATCAAATACTATTTCAATGGTTTTTGTAAATTCTTTGCCTCACCAATTTATGGAAAAGGAACTCCATTGACGATCTAATATTAAATATTTATGAAATTTAAAATAAGTTGTTAAATTTGTTAAAATTATAATTTAATTTATAAAATTTAATAAATTAAATAATATAAATTTTTAAATAAATATTTAATACAAATTAATGTATGAAAACAATATAATTACCAATTTATTAATGCTAATTTGTTGATTACAATTTCTATTTATTTAATTGAAAATATTTATATGTAATAATAGCATCAAGATCACTTAACTTTATTTGAAGTATTAAACTCATCTTTATGTTCCTTTCTTTAATGAGAAATCCATATAATAAATCTCAATAAAATAAAAAACAAAATTACAATAGTCTTAATATTCTAATGTCAAAAAATCTTAATGTATAGTAATATATATTAGACACATCTGTGAAATACTAAAAGTCTTTGTATATTCACCATCAATAATGTTGGATTCTGACTTGGAAGTTGGAAGGCCGAGGCCCCTGACAATTTTGTTTCCACCCATTCATTTTAGTAGTGGGAAAGTTTTTTTACTGATTCACTCTCTGTGCCCTGCCTCTGGGAGACTGCATCCCCAGAAGAACGGGCTAAAGAAGACATATAAAGCTTAGCATTTAGACGATGACTAGCTGTTTCAATAATCAAACCAAGAAAGACATATGCCAGCGATTACCATCGTTCCTTTGGTTAGATTTCATGTTTGGGGGCTAAATTTGGTTTAAGTTTGTAGCCATTTTTCTTACCAAGTGATAAAAATGGGAACTGGCAAAACTGGTACTTGCCCATAAGGTGACGGAAGAACCTATCAAAAAAATGAAACAAAAAATATATAATATATTAAAAAAATGTGAGAAAAATTATATTAAAAATTTTTTATCTTGCTACTCCATTTTTATTGAATATTTTTTATATTTAATTACAAGTTAGTTAATTATATAATTTATTGTTTTAAATAAATGTTATTGAATATATAAATAAGTAATGAAATAAAAAAATAAAGATAATATAACAATTCTTATGGTTTCATTTTAAATAATAGTAGGATAGACCAGTCAACACAGGCAATCCGCCCATCTCACCTCTTGTGTAAGGCATATCTTTTTAGATAAAAATATATATATTTATTTTATTTTTAAATTAATTAATTTATAAATTAATATATTTTAATATATAAAATATAAATTAATCTACCTTTTTCTCACATTAACTTACTTTTTATTTGGGTCACATATTTACTGATAAAAAATATATATTTATTTTATTTTTTATGCAGATAAGATAATTATAAAATTTAATAAAAAATAATAATATTAAATAAATATATTTAATATAATAATTTAAAAAGAATTACAAGGTATTTACCCTATATTACATAACGTGAGAACACTTTCACTGTGTCACCTCATAATCGTTGATTATTTGTGTTCCAAATGATAACAGTAGCTCCACATTTTACGTGCGATAGTTAGGTGTAGCTACACAATTCCAGAGTCAGTCAATATGAGAACAACGCCTCCAACAAAATACCCTGTTTTGACACGGCTCGTCACAAAATCACAAGACTGCGGACGTTGTGAGGCTACATTTTTTTTACTGACTGGACTGTCTTTCTATGAATTTATTATTTTATTTATTTTGTTTTTTCTCTCAAGCTAGCAACCAAGGCGTTGCTTTCTCCTGCAGTCTGCAGAGAGAATACTACAGAGGTCAACAGGCGAAGGGAAAAAGTTCTCCATGTCAAGCTTCAAGGCTGGCCACTCTGTAGATTTCATACTTTTCAAGTGCTTTTACATGTTTGGTCCTCGCTTATTCACGTTCTTGTTTGCTAGCAAGAGGAAGTAACCAACAATGGTTTTGTCCTTTGGGTAAACATATCTTGGGTTTCATCAATCTGTGGAATCTTTGTCACATGTCCGGGACTCCTTGATCCAAAACAATTTAATAATAGGCCCAGGTTCAAATGTTGATTTGATGCAGCTTAAGTTATGGCCGATAATTGACATTAAGCTAGAGGATAAGGCAAAGAACAAGGAACATATCTAGAGATAATACAGTTTTCCTTGATTCTGTTTAAAATGAATTTCTGGATTCTTGTCTACTACTAATAATTAGGTCTTCATTTTGATCTACAGCAATTAGCCACAGAGATAGAGAAACTATGCCCAAAATATCCCGTGAGGCGTTGGTTGCTGCCAGAAATAATCATCTAACATTAATAGTTATTTAAATCAGCTAAGCCATCTCGGATTGGATGGACATTGGGTGCTACAGTAGAATAGATGCATTTTCATGTTCATTAAGGCCTCGGTCTGCTGTCATATTTAGATTCTTGGTTTTAAATTTAGTGAGTTTAGAAAGAAACTGAGAGAATAGGAAGTGCTCTTGTCTTTTTCTTTTAGTGACTTCTCTGTTTTTTTTTTCTCTATCCGCATCCTCTAATTTTGAGATTCAAAGTCACAATATCCCTATCCGTTCATTGTCTCCTTATGTGTAGAAGTTTAATATTTCGTTTCAATTTTATCTTTTAGAGGGTCTCCCTCCTCATATTTTCAATTTTTTTATTTTTATATATTTATTTTTTTATTTAATTACAATTTAAACCATTATAAATTGAACTGTGTCATTTAAGTGATTCAAAAGCTCACACGAAGTATAAATATTTTACAGAACAAAAGATGTGAAAACATCTTTTCTGCACCTTTTTTACTCTCTTGCTTTTTTCTGCCACTAGCACCCCGTGAAGCTCATCTAGAAGTTCAAGTCTAGTTAAATCTTGAACATGCCAGTCAAAGGAATCTTATTTTAATTAATTTATAAACTTATGGAAAAGTTTCACAAAGAGAAAGAGAAGGCTGATGGTTATAAATTGAGCACAAGATGTGTGTATGATGAAGCATTAAGCACAATCTACCGTGTTTTTGCTTCGCTGAACCCATGAGGCTCTTGGTATTAGCCCTTGCAATCTTGTCAAGCCGATTGCTGATGCAAGTGAGCCTAGTTCTTGGGGACGTAGGTACAGCAGAGTCTTATGGACCCCCATACATACGTGAGTACAAAAATTCAGTTTTTGCTCCAATCCAAAATACAAATGATGTGCTTCACAAACAAAAGTGCAGAGATAGGCCACACCACATTTCATGTAGTTTTTGCACACATTAATAACTGAGTCCACTTTGTAATGAAGTAATTGGCTTTCTTCTGATATTGTATGTCCTGTTTATCATCTTTGTGCAGCTACTGCGTGTTATGGAAATAGTAGAGACCAGTTTCCTCCCGGAAATGTTTTTGTGGCTGTGAGTGAAGGGTTGTGGGACAACGGTGCAGCCTGTGGAAGACGATACAGAATAAGGTGTGTGAGTGGAAATAATAGGCCATGCAAAGGTGGAAGTGTTGATGTCAAGGTGGTTGATTTCTGTGCAAAATCGCCATGTCCAGACACCTTTCTCATGTCAAATGATGCCTTTGCAGCCATCTCACGCTTCCATGATGCAAAAATCAATGTTGAATATACACAGTAAGTACTTAAATGGGTATCTTGAATCTTCAAGTGCAATCATTCATCCTCTTAAAATCATCTTCAGCATTTCAATCTGTTTAACTTAATTCTATGGCGGCTTATGCAGGATATAACATTGATCAGAAGCCACACACACCTTAGGTTAAACGAATAAACAGCATCATCAGGGCAGCTGCTTTTGTTTCACAAAAGTGCAGAAAAAAAATGGAGAGTTGTGTAACCAAGTCAAGGATGCTTGATTGTATAATCAATATCATGCCCTCAATGAATTGGAATTTTAGTAATTTATTACGTACGAAGATGTTCTTAGGCCTTTTTTCTGCTGCCTTAGCATTAGTATCTGATAAACACTTTTTAACCTAAAGTTCCAAAGACAGATTTTGGGCATTGATGCATGTGTTAGTGGTTTGAGAAGAAAGATTCAGATATGCCTGCACTTGCTACAGTATAATTTGAATTGGCAATCAAAACATATATAACAACAGCCAAGGCTAAGAACCGAGCATCAGCTCTAGCCCGAAGCAGATTGCATGACCAAGACTAGTTAACATGAAATTAAATGAGGTTCTTGTTTGGCAATTCTCAATTTTCCAATTGTTCTATTGATACTAAGTGATCATAGTATGGTAGAATACAAGATCATTGATATAGAACGAGACTCATAATTCAGGAATAATCCCATTGTGGGAATGAAACATTTAAGGTTGGTTCTTGTAGCACAAGGAGATTTCTCTGGTGCTTGATAATGGCATTATAATGCTTCACGACTGCACTTAGCATAAGTCAGTGCAGCAAAATGGCACCTTTCTTTGCATATTGTTTGATCATAATGGAAGCCTAGGACTGCAAGCACGGTTGCGAAAGTCTGATCGCTTTACATTCCAGACCAGAGTTACGTAATGGCTGCAATCCGTAACAATGTCAGTCAGTCAGTCATTATTATATAGGAAAGCCAATGCTTTCAGTGCAGCAACCACATCGGTATTTCGCATATCGTTTGACTATAATGGAAGCCAAGGACTGCAAGCAAGGTAGCACAATTCTAATCTCTTTACGTGCCAGAACAAAGTGACCTAATGCCAGCAGTCCATAAGAACGTCAATCAGTCATTATACATTTTAAATTTAATGCTTTTAATGCAGGAACCGTATCAATATTTTTTTATATATCGCCATAAATAGGAACCTTTCGGTAGGGAAGCACGTTTTAGAAAAGAACATGCTGCTTCCTCTGATTAGCTTGTCTTATTCATGAACAAAAGAAGCACGACTCTGAATAGGAAAAAAGTTCTTATTTGGGATCAGAAGAACTGGGAATGTTTAAATTTTCAAATATGCGTCACTAGGCCTTAACAGGAAACAGAAGATTCATCTAGCTAGTGGATTTCGACCATGAATGGATGTGTAGCCATTCAAGATAAGCTCAAGTCTCCAGTGACTCAAATGATGGTGCGATAGTGATCATTAAGAAGAAGAGTCCCTCTGCTTTGGAACTTTCTTTACCAAACCCACGATCCTTCTGGCAAGGTCTCAACCAGTCATCCTCAATCTGAGTGGGTTTTATCTATTCATAATGGATCCTTTCAACCTTCAGTTCAACATCCAGTCCCCGCTCATCCACCACTACAACCTCCATTTTTTTTTTAACACATAGCAGGCACAACACAAATTGATTACTTGAAGCACGCAAATTAGTTATACAGAGAGGCAAAGTGGCAGGGATGGATAACCTTATCCTGCAGTTAGTGGCAAAATGTAGAATTTTCAAATGGAGCCAAAAAGCACCATAGAATAACCTTATTGCGATGAAAAGGCTCATAATAATCACATTATGGCCGTAAAGTAATGACAGCAAAAATAATTCATCAAGTAACCGATGAGGCATGACCCATTTTGATTTTGCCTTTCTCTAATAATATTTAGTGCCCAATACTGCATCAGTCAAGTAATCTAATCAAACTAATCATCGTGCTTTCCAGTCATTGACAAAAAAACCACTATATTTACTCAAGATTGTATTCAGATAAATCAGGGAGCCCACAACATGCGCCACCCTTTTTTTTTTTTATCAGGTTTAGTAAGTGCCATGAGCCTAGCAATCATAGCTTTCTGAAAAGAAAACATGTTAGTCGACGCAACTAGCAACTTAACAGCATATCTTTCTCATACTGCACCTACCTTGCTAGCAAGTTCTCCAGCTCTTTCTTTTTTTTTTTTTTTTGGTGTGGAAACAGATTCTCCAGCTCTGAAGCAACACTTTCTTGGTAAGGATCATATTGCATCTTCCGTTGCTCAACTAGACTTCTATACTACACGAGCGACCCGGCAGGACCAAGATGCGCATTAAAAATTGCGTAGATTGAAATTAAATCATATTAAACGGTACAAAATTCAACAATTTTGAACATTACGGAGCTTCATGATCCACAAAAGATCACAATTTTTCAGAAAATACAAGATACAGGAAGAAAGAGCGGAACCTAGACGATTTTATCGGCGAAAATTGAAGCCATCTCAACGAGGGAACCGACCGACCCGGATTTTCGAACTTCGAATCGCAACAAATCCCTGAGAGAAACACCAAATTGAAACCCCTCTCCTCATTTTCATGCACTCCCTCTCTCGCTCTCTCACTTAAGTAGCTGCACACTACATCGCGATCGCGCAGTGGCATCGTTTGGTTCTCTGCGATGATAACTCAGGCAAGTTCAGACAGGTAGATGTCGATTGACGTGGCCGCTTCTCTTATCACCCACGTAACTAAAGTTATGGGTGCTCTTGCGAAACTAAATACGCCAACGCACATATGTTCTTGGGCAGTATAATTGGGTGCATCTACCCCTCTAAAACGACAGGTAGTTTATCCTTTCATGTTTCTTTCGTCTGATTTGATAGAAACCAGAACGAGGAAGCGGAATCAGGGTCCCATTTTCAGTCCCATTTTCTCTGAACATCGTTGCTGTTTTTTAGTGTTGAAATGAACCTATGCAATTTCTTATCATCAAAACCAAGCTGTCTCGTACGATCAGCACCGTGACGCTCGCGGCCACGCTGCAACTCCCGCCTGATACCACCAGAAGAAGAGCAGCGGAGCAGAGCTGCTTGGTTCTTCTTCAATCTTGCAACACTGTCAATAAGCTTGCGCAAATCCATGCCCTTATACTCAAACTGGGTCTTAGAAACAACCCATTAGTTCTCACCAAGTTCGCCTCCACTTCCTCTGAGCTTGACGCCATTCACCATGCTTCCTCCTTTCTGTTCTCGTCTGATGCCGATACTCGCGTCTATGATGCATTCCTCTTCAATACTGTCATTCGAGCTTATGCTCAAACGGGTAACAGCAAAGAAAAGGCTTTACACTTTTACCGAACTATGCTCGATTGTGGAGTTTTGCCCAACAAATTCACTTACCCATTTGTGCTCAAGGCCTGTGCTGGCCTTGCGGATTTGAATCTCGGCAAATCGGTTCATGGGTCGGTGGTAAAATTCGGTTTTTATGACGATATTCATGTTCAGAACACCATGATTCACATGTACTGTTGTTGTAACGAAGGAATAGAATCTGCAGGGAAGGTGTTCGACGATACTCCGAAGTCAGATTCGGTGTCATGGAGTGCTATGATAGGTGGGTCTGCACGTTTGGGCCATTCTGAAGGCGCCATAAGATTATTTAGGGAAATGCAGGTAATGGGCGTTCGGCCAGATGAGGTCACAATGGTTTCCATCTTATCTGCGTGTACGGATTTAGGTGCACTTGAGCTGGGGAAGTGGATAGAATCTTATATTCAACGGGAAAACATCCCAAAATCTGTAGAGCTTTGTAATGCGCTAATAGACATGTTTGCAAAGTGTGGTGATGTTGACAGAGCTCTGAAACTATTTACACAAATGAGCAAGCGCACCATCGTTTCCTGGACTTCAGTGATTACTGGTTTGGCAATGCATGGTCGAGGTTTAGAAGCTGTTTCTTTATTTGAAGAGATGATAGAAGCAGGGGTGGCCCCTGATGATGTTGCTTTTATTGGGTTGCTTTCTGCTTGTAGTCACTCTGGGCTTGTTGAAAAAGGAAGACACTATTTCAATTCAATTGAGAATAAATTTGGCATTGTGCCCAAGATTGAACACTATGGATGCATGGTAGATCTGTTGAGTAGAGCTGGACTTGTCAATGAAGCACTGGATTTTGTTCAAAAGATGCCCATTAAACCGAACCAAATCATATGGAGAAGCATAATTACGGCCTGTCATGCCCGTGGCGAGCTCAAACTCGGAGAGAGTATCACAAAACACCTTATCAGAAAGGAGCCCATGCATGAATCTAACTATGTCCTACTTTCAAACATTTATGCAAAATTGCTGCGCTGGGAGAAGAAAACCAAGATTAGAGAGGTGATGGATATGAAAGGGATGAAAAAAATTCCAGGGAGCACTATGATTGAGTTAAATAATGAAATGCATGAGTTTGTGGCTGGAGATAAATCACATAATCAGCACAACGAGATATATGAAATGGTGGATGAGATGGGAAGGGAGATGAAGAGGGCAGGATATGTGCCTACAACATCACAGGTTTTGCTTGACATTGACGAAGAAGACAAAGAAGATGCTTTGTTCAGACACAGTGAAAAGCTTGCTATAGCTTTTGCTCTTATAAACACGCCGCCTGGAACACCCATTAGAATTGTGAAGAATTTGCGCGTTTGTGAAGATTGTCACTCTGCTACAAAGTTCATATCCATGATTTATAACCGAGAGATTGTGGTGAGGGACCGTAGCCGCTTCCACCATTTCAAGAATGGTTTGTGCTCCTGCGGAGACTTCTGGTGAGAAATTGATTGCAGCATCAAAGGTATTCTATTCATTTACTAAAAACATCAATTGTCCTTGTCTGGATGGGATGCCATTTCAATATGATTGCAGACGGAGGGAAATCTAACCCATGTGTCAAGGTGGGATGAATTCATTGATGAACTGGCCAAGATACTGGGTCATTAGAAGTGTAGTCCATTATAGGCACTACCACTGTTCATGCACTCATTTTTTGTGTTACAGCAACGAGGTTGATAGCAATGTGTATCAACCTCAGCCTATTGATTGTTTGGTGAGTAATTACAGATTATACTAAGTTTTTCTAAATTTTAATATTAGTGCAGTAAGTTAAAACTCTGCAATTTGTCTCTTTAAGTTTCACAGTCGTAACAATTTACTTTCGTTAAGATTCAAAAACATATGCAACCTTTTTTTGGCACCTATGACACAAGATTTTACCTTGTTTCTTTCCCCACCTCTCACATAAATGAGTGCGTACCATCGCACACTAACAAAAAGTGTATCCCACAAGAGGGCAGGTTGTAGAAAGAGAAAATTAGAATTGGAACAGCTGAGTATTACCAGATGCTATTTATATTAGTATATAAAAATTAGTACTTTTTATAGATAAACAGAGCCTAATCTCAAAGACAGAGACAAAGGCTAACAGGGCATAGCAGCTCCCACTTATATAGCAAGCAGATAAGGAACCACACCAAGTGGATCAAAAGGAAAAGAACTCTTAAATCCACTAATCCTTATTGCATATGTTTTTGCAGGATCATTGTAGGCCACCTAGATCAAATAAACTAGACACAATTAATATTCTGTGCAAAGTGATATCACTTCTACAAATCTAACATATTTGTGAAACGCTAGAACATCTAAGAATTTCTCCCACATTGTTGAAGAATAACTTGAATAGATTAATTACTTGTATTGATCATAGACATGTGCATGGAGGAATTATGCTCGCTTGGTTACACACTATTCTAGCTCATTTACTCTGTTTTTTGTTATTATTGATTTAATATGACTTTTATTAATATATGTAAAAGTTACTTATATAATATGGTATTTTTATTTTCATAAATTAAAATTTATAAAAATTTTATTTAAAATTTTAAATTACTAAATTTATTAAAATCTAAAAACATTTTATAAAATTTTTGTAAACTACTTTAAATAGGAGTAACATCTTAAGTGGGAACAGCATTTCCTATTATGGGAGTATAGGTGAGAGATATGAAGTTGAGGACAAATGGCACTGTGACTTAATTTCAATATAGGATTCTTTAAAAGGAGTCATTGGATTACTCTGAGAAAACAGACAATATTGCGAGATATTTATCTAGTAGTCTGATTCAGTTTGCTGGAGTTGGACAGACTTCTCGGAAATGATACATTTCCAGACAGGAAGGGAACATAAGATCCTTTAAAACGAATTATCTACGGGTGCTTGATGTTCCCATCCAATTTTCTTAAAATTTAAGAAAAAAATAACTTGAAGAGTGCTCTTTGCAAAGATGAACAATTGAGGAAAAAATTAGGATAATCATGCCTTTAAAATATTCTTATTTGATTTTCTCATCAATAATTTATTAGAACCCTACTATGCAAAAATCAAATTATACAATTGTAAAAATGGAGTTAACCCCTCCCCTCCTTAAATTTTTTGTTTCGCGAGAGCCAAATCCTGCAGTTGAATATAGCAGATTTTTTCTATTACCGGAAAAGAAACAAGGAAGCCATTGATAAGATGACATTAAAGATTGAAAACATGGTGAAACTAAATGCGAATTCAAATGTCCCAAACTTGTTAAATCACGTGCTTCCAACATCAAAACTCGATTTACATCTTGATTCCTGTTTTCGGGAAGCATGATAGCAGCAACGACGGCATTAGAATACCCATGGCCATCTTATTATGTTTTAGCTAACAGAACATCCGCAGTCGACGGCCTCGAAGGAAACCACCCAATATCATTTTTGGTCTAGAATTATTCAAGATACCAACGAAGGGATGCCCATTTTTCACTTAAGTTTCCTTTCAAACTATTGACAGCAAGGTGAGGTGAAAACGGGATGACGGAATTGCTACAATCACATTACCATTTTTCAATTTTCCCCTCTTCCTCTCATTTTAATTCTCACCAAATATATCTAATAAAGATGAGACCCCATGATTTATCTGTGCTCACCAAACCAAGTAGAATTCAAAATTCCTTTAGAGCTTACCAATTACCAAAGTGATTAACCTTCCTTGAAGGTTTTAATCACAATTAAACATGATGTTATTCAAACTTAATAGCATGCGAGAGACAAATCCGAAATTTACAATATCTGAAGCGATTACAAAGAAATGAATTATGAATACATAAACATTTAAACTTCATAATTCAGTTCCTACAATAACATAACATAACACTAAGGGGCAAATGACCAAGAAGAGAGAAACAAAGATTGAAAGAAAAAAAGGATTTGAGATTCTTCCTCCACTAACATATAAAATTTGGCTCTATAAGCAACAGGTGTAAATCTCAAATCCCAGATAATACTAAGAACTAGCCACGGCCACCAATAATAACATGAAGATCTTAGGCAACATGCCCAATCGGCAATTTGTCCAGAAGACGTCAAAAGAAAAACAGAGCATGTCAATTTTCTTTTCCTCCCTGATGCAAAATCTAGATTGCTCTTTCTCCACCTTTTATTCTCATAGTCTTTCTCCCTTTCCATTCTTTCCAAAGTCAGCTGTTTTAAATTAATTCTGCTGCTCGCTCCTCTTCCCCAGTCCATCTCCTTCTCTCTCCTCCAGCAACCTCCCTGACTCCTCATCAGCCTGTGTAGTCTTCTTCTGCGCTTCCTTCGCCTTAAGAGCCTGCAATTTCGAATGGTTGTAATAGGCCACACCAAGGAAGGCAAGCCCATATCCAAACAAATTGATGGGTGTGACTGTGTCCTTGATAACAGACCATGAGAACGCAATCAACAACCAGTCCTTTACCACACCAGCCACATTCATTGTTAAAGCAGAGGTTTTTCCAACGAGGAGGAACACGGCGAGATTCAAGGCGAACGCACAGAAAGAATTGGTGCCGAAAATCACAAAATCAAAATGGAAGCTTGAACTCTCTTTCAACAGCGGGTATTCGACGAAGATCCATGGCACGGAAAGGAAAGCCAAACAACAGGGTGCAACATAATAGAGAGAAGTGATGGGATTCAGTGAGATCCCTTTAGAGGTAAGCAAGATTTGAATCATTACCAACCTGGTGGCCTCGAAAGCGACGGCACCCAGTTGAAGAATGACACCCCAAGTATCAAATCTGGCCTCCCCGTAAGCGGCAATGGCGACACCGAGGGAGATCGAGACCATGTTGGCCATGGTGTCGCTCTTGAAAGCTTCCTTTTTGAAGAGAACACCAATCGAATACACGGCAACTGGCATCAGGGCTTTGAGCATTTGGATGAAGGAGACAGAGAGGTAAATATAAGCTGAATTAGAAAGCCAGAGGGAGAGGGAATACAGGGCTCCGATCGGAACGACGGAGGAGAGGAAGACATCGCGGCCCATCGAGACGGGCTCGACGACCTTGAAGACACGGATGAGGATGAAGGCGAGGCTGGCGCAGAAGGACATGTGAATCATGGTGAGGGATATTGGGTAAGGCCAATTGTACATCTTCTTGTCGAGGATGTACTTGTTGTAGACGATGACGGTGAAGCTGAGGAAGATCCATATGGCGACGTAGGTGTAGGAAAGGACGATCTTCTTGACGACACTGTCACTGAGGGAGCCACCTTTTCCCATTGTCGGAGAAAGGGGTAAACACGCAGGGGAGGGAGATGGAGGTGGTGGTGGTGGTGGGAAATGAATGGGAAAACAGAGCGCAGGATAAGGGAGGAAGAAAGGGTCAGGTCAGAGAGAGAGAGCTGAAAGAGAGCTGAATTTTAGTGAGTGAGAGGACAGAGAGTAGTTTGATGCGGTAAAACAACTGGGAAGGCAGGCAGCTACAACTGTAACTGCTTAAGAAAAACAAAAACAGAACGAATGTTTATACGGAAGAATTTCCAACTTTTTGACAGTTCATTATTTTTATATTTTATTTTCATGTAATTTTAATTTTATAAAATTTAAATAAAAATTTATTAAATTTTATAAAAATTATAAAAATGAATGGTTCACATATAAAATAAAATTATATAAAGCTTAAAATATAAAAAAGACTATAAATAAAATATAAGATAGAAATAATGTTTCATTTTTTTTTCTATAGTATAATTTTTTAATTACGGGACAGCAGAAGTTATAAACAAATTTAAAAAAATATAAGAAAGGTTTGATGATAATATCATGGCAATTCTAAACTTATTGATATGCATGAATTTAATTTTTTTGAATAATCGAATCTAAAATACTTACAATTTTTAATTTGATAAAGTTACAGGAGAAAGTTGTTTCTCATATTTCGTGAGGGACAATTTTTCGATGTATTAATGACGGAACCAGAAATTCACCTATTTCAACAAAGAAAAACCATTATTCGAATGTTGTTACAGAAAGAAATGTCACTTAAGAAGCTTTATGTGATCCCAACTGTGAACTGAATGCATATGACAAAATTGTTGGAACAAGCGTTGGACATGTCAAGCCGTCAGGGTTTGAAGTTTGTGGAAAGTAGCCACCCCATTGATGTTTTTGCTCTACTTCATAGGCGCAAATGTTGGCACCAACGTTGCAATGCCACATACTACAAATGACTTTTTCACCATTTTGCTGCTGCAGCTGCTGATGTTGTCAACCTCACGGAATTGTCCATTACCATCCTCGAATTACTTGCGCCAAATGCTGCCTGAAACTGGTTGAATTCAGAGCAACAATAAATGGCATTGCCACTTTGTCCATTTTGTGACACAAACTTGTTGCATTTGATTTGCTGAATTGCTTATGCCCGTTGATAAAAATGCCATTTGTGTTAGGTTAGGTGACCCACCCTTTCTCTGGGCTTCCACAAGAAGGCCCTTTCTGTGTATGAAACCCTGCCCCACCTCTGATTATGACACCCTACCCTATATAACTTGTTGAGTTCACTTTTGCCCTTCGGCTACGGCCCTCTACATATTATTTGCCAACGCCATGACCCACAACAAAATAATTATAAAAGAATCACCAGAGAAAACAAAAAAATGATTTTGAATACTTCCAAATTATGTTCAATGTATTTCGTATTATTTGGAAAAAAAAAATTGTTCGAAGACTTTCCGGGGATATCAGACATGGGTTTGGTCAAAATCGTTAGGGGTCGAATAGATGCCTAACTTGGACGCAGCCCACAACAGTCACTTCATTCATGGAGAATCTTATAATCAGAACAAAAGGGTGCACATCTCTCTGCTCCATAATTGTATTTATTATTTGATAAGTAAAATTTAAATCTTTTGACTTTTTTATTTTTTAATTTTTAGTAATTTTTTTATTTTTTTAAATTTAATTTACAATTTTTTTTTCCTTTCTCCTTCCCTTATCCCATCCCTGAGAAGAAGGAGAAGGCCAAAGGCAAAAAGCTACAAAGTGATGGAGATGGCTGATACCAATTGGCATTTGTGGCAATGGCTTTGGACTTTGGAGAATCTCTGGTCCAACATGATGCCTTCCATTCTACCACAAAGAACACTCAATTGAATGACTGAAATACTTGCTACCCTTTACGACAAGTTGGAGTAAATCATGGGGAACAAAAGAAAAGCTATAGTCTAGTCTTGTTATGGTACTTCTTGGTCCAATTCCTCGGCTGTGCATAACAAAGAAAAATGGGTGTGAGTTTATTTCTTGGAATCGTGTGGCATAAGGTTCGCAGTCAGTGGAAAAAGATTAGCACATGTCAGTTGTCATCTCTAATACTTGGGTAACAAATGGTCCAATCAAAGACCCAAATGAATAGAAATTTGATCATGAGCGTGTTGGTTGCAGTTATCTTGTTCCCACGAGTTTTGGACACGAGGACATGCAATGATGCGAAATAAGGCAGATATAGCGTACCTATTGGTACCATTGTTTTGAATCTGTTATTCACATCATTTTACTTTTATAATATATAATTTAAATTATTAAATTTTATAAATTAATTTATAAAATTTAATTAATTAAAAGATTTATACACAATATATAAATCTTTTATAAAAGTAATTTTTATCTTTTTGAATCATGTAGAAGAGAAAATATAAGAGATGACATATATGATTGGTCAAAGGAAAAAGATGTTGTTATACAATTTTTTATATATAATAATATAAATTATTAGATTAGTTAGATTTTATAATTTAATTTTTAAAATTAAAATTATTTAAATTTTATTAAATAATAATTACATAAAAATAAAAATATATAAATAGAGATATTTTTGGTCAAATGATCAAAATATTATAAGAACTATTGTGGGTACGCAGGAATGAAACGAAATCTGAAGGGAGTAGAGGAAGATCCAAACCTAAATAAGAGTATAGCTTTGGGCCGGAAGGATTAAACCTTAAAAAACTTTGTGTCGGACATTGTCATGATCATCAGACATGTATAGCTCTGCATTGTAAAAGTCACAGGCAGATCATATGTACATGATTAACATTTGTTCTCATTGAGCCTTTTTCTCTTAAAGAATTTCTTTTCTTCTCTCTTCTAAAGTAATGAATGGCTGAATACAAACAATTATAATCCAGAAAAACTACAAAATGAATAGTTATCTCCAATGGCCGTCACACCAAAAAAAAAAAAAAAAAGAAGTCTTGGCCACCAACTAATTGTTAATAAGCAATAATCACTTGTATGTAACTGCATGCCGATCATACAGAACTGACATTTCGTCCGGTGATGTTGTGGGTGATTTGAGCGAAGCAAATGCACCTTTGGAGCCAATGTCAGTAGTTGATGTAGCAGAAGATACAGACACATAAACTCCAGTAGGTTGCTTTCCGGGTAATTCTATTAGAGGCTCATTTGGGTTCAGAAAGATGTGCACCACTTTACTCATCTTTGGCCGGAACAAGGGATCCGGATGCGTGCATGCCAACCCAACCACCAATGCCCTTTTAGCTTCTTCCTCATCAAACTGCTTCTGAAGTAATTTATCTACACAGTTGAGCAATGCATTTTGAGCATGTAATTTCCAGGCATAGTCTACCAAACTGTTCGCTTCCTTAACACTATTAGACCTTCTCCCACATATGACTTCAAGTACTACCTTGCCAAAGCTATACACATCTGATTCTGGGGTAGCCTTCCCTGTGTAGCTTACTTCAGGGGCCACGTATCCTGGAGTTCCAGCAAGAACTGTTGTCACTGATTGTTCATTATTGAGCGATCTTGCGAGCCCAAAGTCACCCAGGTGAGCATTGTAATCAGCATCCAACATTACATTATTAGGCTTAACATCTCTATGAACAACGGGGTTACCACACTCTTCATGAAGGTAAAGTAATGCTGATGCCAGTCCCGCTAATATCTTGTACCTGGTTTGCCAGTTCAGAACATCCTTGCCAATGAAGTGGTCAAGACTTCCATTTTGCATATATTCATAAACCAAGAGAAGATGTGCACCTTCATGGCACCAGCCTCGGAGCTGCACTAGATTTTTGTGCCTGAGCCACCCTATGGTACATATTTCAGCGGAAAACTCTCTTTCACCTGGGGTAGAAAACCAAAGAAACAAGGTGAGAAAAGGGATAAAGAGGAGAAGATAACTGATATTTGGGTAGTCTTGTGGAGCGTATGGAAAATTAATGATGGTAAATTGATTTAAACTATAAGCCAATGGATGATCTGGCAAATTCTGTATAGATTTAGATTAGGCAGCTAGCACTGATTTGATTCCCAAATTGGTGACGCTAATTTCCACAACTTATTGCATACTGACCAGAAACCCAGTTTGTTTCTTGAATTGTTCAATAATTCCCAATGAGAACATACCTTGTTTAGAGGTTGCTGAAATTTTCTTTACTGCTATAGTTGTTGGAGGATCTGATGTGATGCCTTTATAAACACTGCCAAATCCACCTTTGCCCAAGAGATTTTCTGAGCTGAAGTTGTGAGTGGCCTTTGACAGTTGCTTGTAAGTGAACCTCTTGGGAGTATCTGCAGCTGTCCTTGATAGGCTTTCTATGTCTTCTTTCTTCTTTCGCCTCTCTCCTTTTTTCCTCAAAGCTTTCCAAATAAATGGAACTGAGCTTATTGACACGACGATAAAAACTGGTATGAGAATTATCAGTGTGGTCTTCATGGTGTCCCGTTCACTGGGTTGAACAGAAGGAAAGGGAAGTGGCACTGAGGTGAATACCCAATTGAGGACCTGGTGACTTTCAGGGAAGGTATTGCCGGTGGAGGCAGTGAAACCAACATAAACGTAGCTTGGAACTGCATCTGACATAGTTATAGAATGATTAAGAACGCTCTTCAAATAGCTTCCAGAGTATCCCACAGAGACAAAAAGCACATTAGCCCATCCATCATAGTCTATTTTAACCTCAATGTCTCTTCCACTGTTGAGGTCCACGCCTGTGCTATTGAGACTTTGTTCAGCCACTGGATTTGTTATGCTTCCTGTGTCTATACCAATGTGATTTCCATCAGGATCAAACTCATTCATGAAAGTGTCCAGCTCCACAGCTAGTTGTCGAAAAGTTCCACCTGCACCACATGTTTTCGAGTAATTAATTGTGCAATTGACAAGTCCAGAATCCAATTCATGGGGATTAGGCCAGAATCAGATAGGTATATATAGAATTGAATATTTTCCGCATTATAAAGTTTTACCTTGTGTAGACCGATCAAATAGGCCAAGATACGAGCCATGGCTACCATTTGGGGAGGGGCTACCATCTTGTGCAAAAACAAACGCCATTCCATCGCCGGAGCTGGTTGAATTTGGAAAAGGAATAATTCTAATGGTAAAGGTGGTGGAAATAATCGCTGGCCAAACGTGGACAGGATGAGAGTACAGAACACGACCAATCTTGTTTAATGTGGAAGACGGTGAACTTGAATTGCTTTGTTCTGGCTCAGGGGTGAGACTTAAATACCCGGTACCTGCAGTCGCCGACCCCATACAGCGTAACTTGCCATTGCTGCAACTTTCAGGGCCGAAAGAAGGGAAAGAAAAAGTAATGGGGTCAATCACAGAGCTTGAACAAGATTGAATAAGTAAGGCTGAGAGAAACAAAAGCAGAAACATTGTTGTGGTACTGTGGATTAGAACTATTGCCGTGGATTAAAACCAACACAATAAACAGAACCCAGTTTTCGCGTACGTAAATAGATTTCAGTAAAGCTTTTACCTTTTGACTGCTATGCTGTTGGCGCTCTCTTTCGTCCATGAAATGGCGAAACTGTGGTAAGAATTCTGGATGACTAGCTCATTAAATTCAACTTTCTGTCGGGGTTTGGATGCTGCGTTTGGCACAGGTTGACTTGGGCCTCAAATCCGAATCTCGTCTTCTTAGGTTGGTGGGTAGGTCTCATAAGGGACAGCGATGAGTACAAAGGGACCGTTTCATGAGAGCAACAGGTTAACCTTATCTAGAGCAAGAGGCAAAACGGCTTGCGCCCACAATAACAACTAGAACGGCTCTTCCCACTGCACAATAGGAAAAAATTTTCTGTATAAATGTATATGCACTTTTTATTTCTGAAACTTACATACCAGTGAGAGTTTTTGAATTGGAACTCTCGTCTCACCTTAAAAGGCAAAAAGAATGGGCAAGAGTACTCCACCACAAGAGGAAAGAGTGGGAAAGATTAAACGTTTATTGCAATGAATTCAGCATTTACTAAAATAAATTAGTTAATTTCTGGATTATTAAATAAGAATTAAATTATTTTTCTTAAATGGGTTATCAATGCACTATATATAGGAGCTCATCTACGTATCACTCTTGGCCTTATTCCTTTCGTTTATAGGCCCCTTATCTGACTAATTTTTTTTTTATCACTGACTAAAATTATAGCAGTAATTATTTATCCTTCCTTTTAATCATAAATATGGTAATGAATAATAATTGGCACTCTTTCTCTGTTTCAAATTAATTGTGGTTTTAAAACTGTTTTTAATTATTATTTTCTTAAAATTAAAACTATATTAATTTTGTTTTATAATTTTACTCTATTTATCTTATTATCTCTATTAATTAAATGCTTAGTTTAATGCACTTCAATTAGTATATTTTTTTTGTGCAGATAAGATTTTTGTACACGTAACATTACTCAATCAGTATAAATACGTACCTAGACATGTAGGATATGTTGTTGATCATACGGCAACATTGCTTCTCTCTCAATATCTATTCTGCTGGACTCATGGTTAGAAAACTTATGATAGCTATATTTTCATTTCAAACCCTTTTGCGACTCTGATTTTAACTTGCTAAGCCAATTCAATTTCCTGCATCCTATGCAGGACCAACGTGTGATTGTCATGTTGATCTTGTTAAGTGCTTCATCCAACTTATGGGTTGGACATGCCCAAAGTACTTATAACGTGCTTGATTATGGTGCCAAAGGGGATGGCCAAACTGATGATTCTGAAGTATGTGATCTTTCAAGACTTTCTTATATATGTTTAATTTATATATGCTGAAATTATTGTTGAATCAATCTATAGGCTTTTCTGAAAGCATGGGATACTGCCTGTGGAGCCACAACTGGAGGCACTGCATCAACTGTACTAGTCCTCGCGGGGTATTCATTCATATTGCAGCCTACAAAATTCAAGGGTCCCTGCAAATCCAATCGTCTGTGTTTTCAGGTTAAAATCCAAACAGAGAGAGTATTAACGAGAAAGAGAGAGAAAAAGAAAAAAGAAAAGTAGTTGAATTTGGTGGTAGATATATGGTAATTGATGCCATGGTACTTTCCTGTGCGGTAATATCTATAATATAATCTACTAAAATAAGAGTTGACATAATATCTATAATATAATCTATTAAAATAAGAGTTGACACAGATAATTAATATTCGAATTTATGTTATATTTAAATTATATGTATAAAAAAAATTATTTAAAAATCTATTTTAAATCTCTGTTCTTACAGAGATTACTCTCTTAATTGTTGGTTACAAACATATCCTGAAACAATAAAAAAAGTAAACACCGTTATTCTAATCAAATTGTAGATACTGGGAACCATAATGGCGCCTGAAAGAACCAAATGGAAACCATGCATAAGCGGGACTTGGCTTGTTTTCTCAGACACGGACGGTTTGAGTTTTGATGGGTCAGGGGTGATCCATGGCCAGGGTGCGAGCTGGCATAGGAAGAATGGCTCGCGTTTGATTGGACCTTGCGACGACAAGCTACCTTCGGTCACCCGCCGAACTCTTCCTCGTTTGTTTGTAACTGATGATTCATTCATAATTAGTTAACCTTGATTTCCAACATTGGTAGATCATTCGCACTTGCAGGCCCTGCGATTTGAACATTGTAAAGGCCTTCAAATAAGTAGACTCAAACATATGAACGGCCCCGGAGGACACATCCATCTGTATAACGCCACTGCTGCTAATATCTCAAATGTTACTCTAAGAGCACCAGCAAACAGCCAGAATAGTGATGGAATAGACCTCGACCGCTCTTCTTTCATCACCATATCTGAGTCTTCCATTAGTGTTGGTAATTAATAATTGATTCAGTTCAAGTTGTTCAATTAAATCTACTCAATCCCTATCGCCATGTACTTCAGTCCCTTTATTCTACATTAGAAATGTCAAATGACCCCATTTTGGCCTGTTTATGATCTAACATTAAATTGGACAATGCAAGTCAATTTGTAATTTTGATTGGTCAAGAAAAATATTAACTTATTTTGCCTTTTAAGAGGAGAGTAAGTGAGTTTGATAAGTTAATATATTTTTACATTAAAATATACTGATCTATTTTAAATATCATCTATCATAATCTATAAATTAGATATGATAAAATGAGTCAAGTCATAATTTTATTAAATCAAATAAAAAAATACAAACTCATCTTACCTTTTAAAGAGACTGAAATAGATTTAACTAATTTTGACATGCCTTACATATATTATTCATACAATTTTTTTACATAATTCAGATAATTAAATTTATTGTAGCTCCCGTGCATTTAACATTGAATTTGTACTTTAACTCCAACCAAGTCTGACCTGAGAACAACTTTTCTTTTTCATATATCTCAATTGCGCAAATCTGAGAAATTTTACGATCAAGTTATTGGGTTTCATCTTATTATAGGGGATGATTGGGTTGCCATCAAAGCCGGTTGCAGCTTCATCAACGTTACCCAAGTTGCGTGCGGATCCGGTCACGGCATTAGGTTAATTTGACAATGTTTCTTCTGAGATTTGACTGATCATGTTAGATACTAAAATGGTTAATCGATGAATGGTTGCAGTGTGGGAAGTCTTGGGAGATATGGGGCTGAGGATAAAGTAGAAGAGGTATACGTCTGGAACTGCAGCTTCAATGGAGCTACGGGTGCAGCTAAAATTAAGACATGGCGGGTAAAGCCACTACTTTTAAGCAGAAGAAAAAAATGCACAAGAAAAATTTTATTTGTGTGTGTATCTAACAAGAGCTGTTTCTGTTATTGTACAGGGAGGAAAGGGATATGCTACGGCAATGTCCTTCAAACATCTCACAATTGCAAACACAAAATATCCCATATTTATTGACCAGCATTACATGCACAGTCCAGAGCAGGTTAATCATTTTTCTCATGATTCAGCATCAAGAATAATCAATTTCTTATGGCTGGTTTCTTTTTGGTGGTTGGCAGAAACAAGCAACAAAAGTGATCAACATCACATTCAGTGATATTCATGGAACGTGTGCCGATGAGAGAGCAATTTTCTTGGATTGCGCCGGAATAGGGTGTAATCACATAATTCTGGACCAAATCAACATAACCTCAATTGATCCAGAAAAGCCAGCTTCTACTACAATTTGCAACAATACCCAGGGGATCGCTAAAGCTACTGCACCTCCTGTTCCTTGTCTATCTCGGTGAACAATACTTACAAAATGAAAAACAATTTTTGTTCATCACTTTCATTTTCGATCTGTTTTTTTTTTTCCCCCTTTTTTGGTTAGAATATGACAATTTTCTGATATCAAATTAATTTATAAAGCATCAGCACATCAAGCAACTTGTTAAAATATTATCAGTTACTTTCATCTAATTTATAAACTTTAATAATAATAACAATAACAATTTATGTTTATATCTATAATAATATTAATTAAGGATTAGGTGACTTTTTGTGTGAAAGTTATAGTGTATAGTAAGAGAGAGATAGAAATAAAATTAATAAAAAAAATTAAGATTTACAAATTTAAATATAAAGAAATAAATAAAAAGTTATAAAAAGCTAGAAAAAAAGTTAAATTATCCGAATCCAATAATATTACAGTATTATTATAGCTATGGCAAATCATTGTATACAGGATGAAAATATGGCCGATAATGTGTATATATATTTTCTACCAAATGTCTTTAAATACTATACATCTTACGTATTTATGTATTACCTATGTGTATATTACACATAAATACTTCAATCTAAATTTTGATATTTAGGTTAATTGCTTTCGATAAACATAGAAATCATAAGTTAATTAATTAATATTTCTAATAGTAAAGTCATCGTCAATATGTTTGGAAAAAAACATTCTATTTATGGAATAAATAAACTTCTCTTGATTTGGTTACCATATTTATAAAAAGCTATTATTATTTCATAATTTATCATTTTTTCCTTTTGAGCAATGGAATGTGCTAGGAAAAATTCTTATGAAACATATCATAACTACAAAAAAAAAAAAAATCATTAATATATCTTCGTCCAAGTAATTAATTTAATGAATCTAATTATGCATCTTAATTTGACCATATCTTAATTAGTTAATTAATTAATTTAAATTAATTATATATATCTAGGAACAATGTTACCTAAAAAGATAATAATAAGAAAATAGGAAATAATATCTGAATTAAAACGATAGTTATTTAGGTAGAGAGTGTTGCGCATAATCTTGTTAAGTTAAATAGTAATCTTAGATAATTATTAGTGCATTGTCATTTGTAAGTCATTATCAAAATAGGGGGTTATTCCTTTCTTCCTATCTCATCTTGAAAAAATATTTACATTATAAAAAAATTTGTTAGCCACATCACTGATTTTTATAAAAAAGTGTAATTAAATATATGAAAAATAATAAAATAGAAGAAAATAAAAGATATCAAATTATTTTTTTATAAGATGACATCTATTTTAAAATAGTATACAAAATGATGGAAAAGGATAACAAGACTGATCGATAAAAAAATGTTAGCCATAGGCAATGTTGTTAAATATTTTCTCTTGAGAAAGTTTACTTTCACATCTTATATTCATAGTTTTTGGTGTGTGTTTTTAAATTTTTAAATTTTATAATTTAATTTATAAAATTTATATTATAAAAATTAAATAATAATCATAAAAATATTTCCCTTTCTTAAGACGACGCAATGCACCACGAAGAATCTTGATTAACGCATTTATTTGCTCCATATATGGGCCCCAAATGGCCCGGCCCACAACAATGACATAACTCTATTAAAGGTTAATATTTAACCATACAAAATCTCAAATTCAGAAAAACCCATCCAATATAGAGGTAGTGTACCACCATGAGCAGCCATGAATAAATCTCACTTATTCGAAGTTTATTAATTCCTTAAAATTGTAGTCACATTTTATTTTATCAAATAAAACACAAATGAGTAACATTTATTAAAAAAATTAAGAAATTAAAATACATCAAGTTTATAAGTTATTATCTAAATTTATTTATATTTTAAAATAATATATATAATTATTTTTTATTTACGTAGCTTGTATATATTTTACAAGGTGAAATGCATAGTGCATTTTAAAAGAGTTTGATCTTACTTTTAAATGTATGTTTTGACAATAAACTATTTTAAAATTATAAATTATTAAATTACATAATTTGGGTTCAATTTTAGAGTTCTTTCATTGATAGGTAATTTATGATTTAATTATAAATTATCGTTGAAGCTAATATTTGGCCTTAATCTTAATAAAGAGAGAATCTCCTTTCACTTTAAACTTTTTTTACTAAAAAATTTATAAATTATTAGCTAAATACTTAAGTATTGTTTTGTATATTTAACTTAGCTCCTCATATGGAAGATCTTTAAGTTCGAAGTGTGGATACAAATTATCAAATATTGTATTAAAATTCAATTTAATTGAGAGGAGGCAACAAGGATCGGCTTTTAACTATCTAAATATAGAAACTTTGATATCATATAAAGAATAGTTTAAACCTATTCATAACTTCATATCTTTAACACAATACATCTTAGATCCAACTATAATAATAAATTTTTAATAAAAATCGCATGAGTTTTTTTTACAAACTATTAAAAATCCAAATTTGAAATATCATAAGTGTTATTATTGTATTTAATAATTATATGTAGGCATTGAATAATCACCTTGGACTTATGATAAAATCCCTTCTTGCCTATACGTATTGTACCTAAGAAACTTTTGACAGGTAAGAACAAAGATTTCCTCAATTTAAGTTATCTAACCATCTTTTCTACGTGTCTTGTTTTCGATATATATATTTTACAAATGTGACAATGAAAATTTTAATTTAAATATTCTATAATATTATGTGAATCTCTCATCACTAAATACATTTAATGCTTATCTTGTTTCCATTGTCAAATTCACAAAAACATAATCAATGTAATGTAAAAATTTTATGATATATAGTTAAATGAAACTTAGAGTGAGACTGAGCATTTTTAATAAAAATTAAAAAAAAAAAAAAAAACTTAGAGTGAGACTGCGGGTTCAATCATAATTAAAATTTTATTTATTTATTTTTGCGTTTTGAGGAGGAGGGGCGGTTGGTTCAGAGGTAACACCGCTTTTCCGTCATTTGGAAGTTCTATGTTGTTGACTTTTGCAGCCAACAAACTTCCATTTTGTCAAGTGACGTCAGCTCCAGAACTGAATTCACGCATATGTTATCCCACGGTCACTGCGTCTGCTGTTTGATAGCGCACGTTAGTTTTTGAATTTAAGAAACTCAACATTTTTTAAATTCTTCACATAAAACCATATTTATTTATTTACCCCCAAAAAAAAAAAACTCCTACACAAGATTATTTTGAATTTCTAGATTATCCCTATTAACGCTTAATTGGGTAATCAACAATGAAAATCAAGTAAATTGATGGGTAAAATCTCAGAATTACAATGATTTAGGGACCTAATTATAATTAGTTTGAAAATGAACCAATAAAATAAGTTAGTCTTTTAATTTTGTTAAGAGGAAAAAATGGTATAAATGAGCCGTTGTGTGTTTTTGGCATTATTTTAAAAGCAACACATGTAGCAAAAGAAAAAAGATGCTTTTGTTAAATGTGTAGCAACTAAATAGTTGCTTATGCCTCTAATTTTATAAATTATATTATAAAATTTAATAAAATTAATTTATTTAAAAAACCTAGAGAGTTTTAAATGAAGGCAAAAGGCCAAATTTTCCATTAATTCAAAAGGGGGATCAGATTTGTTGGATGCCAATGAAAAGCAGGTTTTGAATGAGGGATTGGTAAATTGGTAATTCAAAGAAGATAAAGCCGAGAGGATCATTAAGGCAAGTTCTTTTCTTTTTAGTGGCATTAAGGCAAGTTCATAAAACTACTTGAGAAGCATTAGTTGGCATTAAACATGTATTAAAAAAAGAAGTGTTGTCACGCGCAAATCATGCGAGCTGAGGTCCTCAGATCAGGTCCACACTGCCCCATTTCAGATACATTCGCCGCTTTTTGAACTGCTATATTATCATATATGGGATGCAACCTGGTGATTTTCTGTGCGCTAACACACACTTGCCAAACCCCAATTATCCCTTTTGGGGTTTATATAAAGAGTGGTATTATTCCAATTTAGGGCCACCATTTCCACAATTTTCCAATTTACTGTGTGAATTTCCCTTTTCTCCCCCACACACTCCACTAGTAGGTAGCTAGCTAGCACCCAAAAATGGCTCCCATTTCTGCTCAAGAACTCCACCTTTTCCACAGAATAGACCGTGAAGTTTTCTTTTGCTTGGTCACGAAGCTTGCTCGTGACCCAGGTCAATCTCTGCTGGTCATGTCCCTTTGGCTTTGGTTAGAGAACACTGGGTATCCTAATATCATCTCAAAAATCGTTGCTCTCTCTCACTCTTTAGTCAACTCTCTCGCCAACGAAGCCGTGCTCTGCTTGCGGTGCTTGGAGGCTGAAATCCCTCCTCGCATCCCGGCCGGCGGCGGCCTCCCCCTTACCACAATCTTAGTTCAGAAAGAAATCTCCCTTCACCTCTTCAACCAAAAAAGGTTCGCCGCCATAACCGGTATCCGAAGCATTCTTAACAACGTTTCTTCGCGAATTTTTGTTGATATCTTACAACATGTTCTGTCTGGCCCTAGCAGCAGCACATCGCTGCCGGCTTATAATCCACGTAGACCTTTGATCGTGCCCGGTTTCCCACACCCATTGTTCGGAGACCTTACCATACCCCCAAACCCTGAGAACCAAATTGATTTGTCCGATGAAACATTATGGGGCGGGAGGCGACCGTCCGATCATGTTACGGATGACGACAAAACCATGTTCCTAACGTTTTCCAGGGGGTTCCCAGTGTCAGAAGAGGAGGTGAGGCATCTTTTTACAAGTGCCTATGGTGCGGAAAGTGTGAAGGGTATCTACATGGGGACTGTGGACGTGAACGAGCAAGCTTTGTTTGCTACCATGGTTTTGGACACCGTGGAGACGTTGGATAGGATTCTGAACGGGAAGCGGATCGCAAAGTTTCGGGTCAATGGGAAACACATCTGGGCTCGCAAGTATGAGCGCAGAGACTGATCAGTTGGTGGAGATCAATGGTAGAGATGATGTTGGCACAGATAATCCCAAATTGCTAATCTACACTGCATGCTAGCTAGCTAGATGCCAAAATGTAAAGCACAGCTCGCTAGAAATAAAAACGCTTACTGGCCTTTGTTTTTTTCCTTACAGTGTTTGACGATCCACTCCTTTTTGTTTCTTTTTCAACTTTTTTGGTATTTGTAAGTGCAATGACACCCCCAAATTGCTAATGCCAATGGGATGGTGGTGTGGTTCAACGCATTGTTTGAGTATACGTTATTGGTCATTGTACCTTGTCCAAATTAATGAAAGCTATATATGCAAAGCACGGAGTATTAAGGTTCTAAATGTGGGATCTATATCTTGTATTGGCAACCGCTGGTTTGCTCATTTTCGGGTTCATTTGATCTTAGCCATCATCTTTGGAAAGTTACGCCAACCTATGGATGATTCGGTCAATTCGTTTAAGGTACATTGGCCACATTACAGCTAGCTAGAAATTTTATTAGAAATGGTATATGATACTCTCCTTATTTTTGCCTTTCCACTGCATTATGTGCTTCACTTGAACAATGGAGAATTAACCAATTGTTTTCAACACATATTACATTATAGCTAGGCAGGGTTGTTATTGAAAATATTAGTTACTTCAATATATGTTTTATATATTAAAAAAATCTTGCTATGCTGCTCTTCTCTTTATAAATACCTCTTCTTGTAGTCAGATCATTCACTTTCACAAAAAATGTATCAGACTTTAAGGATGGATGTTATAAAATGAAAATAGCAGAGCAGCCCCTAAAAAATTAGAGGATAAATGTATATGTATTTTTTTAATTTTATGTTATTTGTAAGTATATTCTCTTAACTATAAAAGTCACCAAATACACTCTTTCAACTATCAAAACAATATAAACACATCCCTTTCATTTATTTTTCGTTAAATGTTAATAGTTATATAACTTACACATGATTACCACTTGCAAATAGCTTCATGTTAAAAGGAGAATACTAGATACTCACAGAAAAATGGAAGTGAAAGGGGTATTATATTTTTTTTCCTAAAAGAGGAAATATATTTTCATCGTTGATTACAAAAATATTAAATGTTAATAGTTATATAACTTACACATGATTACCACTTGCAAATAGCTTCATGTTAAAAGGAGAATACTAGATACTCACAGAAAAATGGAAGTGAAAGGGGTATTATATTTTTTTTCCTAAAAGAGGAAATATATTTTCATCGTTGATTACAAAAATATTAAATTTTACATCTAAGACTTTCTACTCATTTCATCCTTGACCACCCATCTAAATTGAGTTTGACTGCTTTATTACCATTCCATAGTTGAGTACTTAATGTGTAATTTATCTTATTATTCTTCATTCATAAACTCCAAAGATAGATCTTAGTCAAAATAATAGCATGAGCAACAATAATTGTTTAGTATAAAATTTTCATTGATATTAATATTTATTTATATATTAAATTTTTTTAGCAATAATTAACTATACAAGTTGAAAAAAATTAAATAATTCAAATTAATGTGTCATTAATTTTTATTCTAAAAGTGCAGTTTATATGTCATTCAAATTTAAGAAATTTTAAAAGCATTAAAAATATAATGTTATAGTTAACTTCAATCTAATATTCTGTTATCACTAAAATTATTATTTGCAGTGTATTTAATGAATTGTTTTCTTTGTTTTCTTTTTTTTTTTTGTTGCAAACTAATCAATTATTTACTAGATTATTAATAATCAAGTGTATGCGTAAAATGTATTATATCCTTTTAAATCGCATAGTGATTTTAACATAATATAATTTTATGTTATTAACATACTAGTTATATATAAATTTATTTATGTTTTAAACTTTGAGAGAGTCATATAATTTTTACATAGTATTTTGTTAAATTATATAAACTTCTCTTATATACAGACTAAAAGTTTCAAAAATTTTTGGGAGGGCCATGACTCCCTCTGCCATCATAAAGATTTACCATTTATATAATTTGATATTATCTTATTTCAAAAAATTCTATGGAAGTAGCTATAGATGATTGTATGTTTTATATCACTAGTTTATAAAAAATATCATATATTATAATCAAAGTAGGAACACTTATTTTAAAAGAAAAAAATTAAATAAAACATAAGTTAACAATCAATTCATCAAATTATGAAAATCTTATGCCTTTTTTTAATTTTAGTTCATGCAAATAGACAATAAAAAAGTTATATATATTAGTAATTTGCTAATCATGTAAACGTTAGCTTTAAGAATAGATAAATGAAGAGAATATGTTTATATTATTTTAATAATTAAAAAATATATTTATTAATTTTTATAATTAAAAAAATATAATTATAAATAACTTAAAATTAAAAAATATATATTTTTAAAAATATAACAATAAAGTAAAATATTATGTATATAGACGTTCGCGAATAACAATCTGTTTAGAGTTGTATATAACGGGCAACATCATCCAAAATGAAAATGTTTTATCTACATTTCTATGTCTATATTTCATCTATGTTTAATGACAAGTGAATTAAAAACAAGAACACAAAGAGCATAAGAGACAAAGACAAGATGAGAAGAGAATAAGAAGAGAGTGAATAAAATGTGAATTTAGGGATATAAAATTAACATTGCTGCATCCAAAAATAGAATCATGATTAATACCGACAATCCCACATCTCATGTGTATATTCCTATTTCAATTTTGACAACAGTGCCTATGTATTCTGTCGACAATTCCGCTAGTTCTCGGAACTCAAGTCTCACATATGTCAGAAACACTCAATGACATGCAAAACACCTGCAATTTCAATAAAAAACAAAAATGTATAGTATTAAAAGTACGTTGTATGTCATGAAGCATAGCTATATATTTACCCCATGTGCCATCATGTTAATTACTCAAAACGTGGTAAGTTTTTGTGTTGATGGCACCCCTGACACACTGAAAAGACACGTAAGGCTTCGTGATTCTGTGAGTTATCATGATTTGTGTCTCTTTGTGGTTCTACACTTATAGAAATGTAATATTTTTTGATAAATATATTCACAACTTTTTTTTAAAAAAATATTTCATATACAATAGTTAATCCTATATCATAAAAATTTATTTGGCTGAATTTATTGGAGATTGAACTGTTTCTTATTCGAGTTTAGTTATTAAATTCTTCGTACCATCGATGCACCGCAAGCGGAACTCCACCTGCTCCTGTAGGCAGGCACGGCTAGCTAGTGTAGCCTGTGTAGTTTTCGGATTTGAACTTTTTTATTTTTTAATTTTAATAACTTTTTTATAATTTAATATATAAATTTTCTTTTTTCACAATTTTTTTCTTATATTCTTATACTTTAAAAACAGATGATCCGGTCCATAGTTTCCCTCTTGCAGTTGCTGTTTTCTGGGCTTTTATCCTGTCTCTTTAGTAAGGAAAAAATTTTAATTTTAAATTTTTTAACATTTTAATAATTTAAGAAATGTTAATAATATATAATTTTTTAAACAATTGTGTTGTTATTTTATTTTAATGATATTATCATTCTTGGGATGCACAAGTACACTTATGAGTTATTTCTTTATTTTAAAATATTTTTTTAAAAAAATACAAGAATTAAAAAATTATTAAATAATTTTAAAAATAAAAATATTTCAACTTTTTTGACTAAGATATCCTTTGTATAGAAAAAAATAACTTTTTTGAAATATAAAATATTATAATATAAAAATTAAATAAAAAAATAAATTTAACCATTTAAATCAAACTCAAAATTTTTAACTATATTATGACCACCTTTATTTTTTAAATTTTTATTGCACTTCCACCTACTCCACTAATAACTGTAAAATTAACATGGTCCATTCTAATAATTAATATATAACATATATGCTATACATCTCTTTATTTACAATTATGTCATAAAAATTGAATTTAGGCTCATATGAGTAAATAAATTGTTTCTTTGGTATTTAGTTTCTCGAAATTTATATTTATTGATGTTTTCCTCTTTTTGGTCAAAGCAAGAATTCAAATTAATTTATTCTAATTTCCTTGCGTGCATTCATGAGATTTGATGGAGTAGACACACGGGACACTGCCATTTAACTTTTGTAGAAAATAGAAACATTCTTTATTTAAAATACTTTTTTTCAAATTTATTTATAAAAATATTAATTTCTTACAAATTTAAAATATTTTAAAATGTAACGTATTTTCAAATGTAAAATATTTTATCAAAAATAAAACTCAAATTTATAAATAATTGTTTTTATTCTCATTATAAATGGTATATTCTATTAAAAAACTTATTTTTGCATATTTTAATATTTACTATCTATTATATATTTATTATACTATTAATTATTTCACTCAGAAGCTTATAGAAATTACTTTTTTAAGAACTAAACTCTATAGGTTAAAATTTATTTTATAACTTTTAATCATTTATTTTTTTTATAAAATATTTAATATGACACTAACTAATCTTTCTAAAAAAGAATTTATCATATTTTATAATTTATTTTTTTTAAATTCATATACAATATATGTGTTTAAAAACTCATACACTAAAATTTGAGTATCAATGAAAAGCTATCTATTGATAATTATTCTTTTTCAATACCATTATTCTAATCACTTTTTTATAAACTTTCTAAGTGTGCATAAAAGTCTCAAATCCATATGCGAAGATGAGAGAGTAATCACTTGAAGCGAAAATGAAAAATGTTATGGGTATGTAGTTTTACGCATGATATATATGTGTAAAAATATATTAAAAAAGAAAAAAAATAAAAAAAATGTGTATCTCTAAAAATATATAAATAACAAAACTTACTAAAAATAGGCCAAGTAATCTATCACAAGCTTATAACTTAATTTGAACGAGTCATGCCATTGGCACGAAGCATGAGACGCGAGAAATGTCATAAAACAAAATCATAGTTAGTAATTAACATATTAATGTTGTGTTTCATTCTTTATATGTTAATTATCATTCAGAATAATATATTTATAAATATCTAAATTAATAATAAATAAAGAAATATTTTAGTAAGTGTTTGTTTTCGGTGTAGTCCATCTCAAAAACTTAGCATGTGGTTTGACGTGCTAATACTATATAAATTAATTTGGTATCATAAAATTGTTATAGGAAAAAATTGTTCCACAAATAAGGGAATAAAAGGTGTACACTTTTGTGAGTGAATTTTTTTATTAGTTGTATCTCATATTTTAGTTTATTAAATTTTATTTATGTGAAATTACAAGTATAAAAATAAAGAATTTAAATATCATATTCTAAAATTAAAAAATCAAAAAAAGAAGTGGAGAAACAAACATCACCAAAAATTAAAAAAGTGTATGTTGATTTGGTCAAACACAATGTTATTAATTACACATATAGGAAATACATAATTACGTAAGCTGTAGAGCACCTGAAGACGTTTGGTTTGGTGCGTAGAAGACATATGTACACGATATCGGCCATGCTAATTTCATTCTATATTCAAATGATTTGCCATAGCTATAATAATTCTGTGATATTATTATAAATATCAAATAACAAGAAAGTAACTCTTACTAACTAACACGAGTTTTATTAAATTCTTTTGCACGATTTATCAAATTAGTTAGGTTCTTTTGCACAATTTAAATTTTGTAAGAAAACATTTAATAAAATTAGTTTATAGAAATAACAAAGTTATGAACATAAATTTTTATTATTATTGCAATAATGCTATATTCACAAAAAAATATTATTTACACTTCACAAAATACAATCATAACCATTCTAGAAGGTGGAATCTATTCATAAATATGTAGAACCCATCACATCAAATAATGATAAATGTATTTTGTAAGATTTTAACAATTTTTTTTGGGTACAATAGCAATTTTTTTGGGGTACTTACTCCATATGGAATTTGATAGTTAATTGAAAGTTAATGTTACGTTTGATTAAAAAAATGTTGCATTTGATTGTATATACTAATTATCATTTACTATAATATTTTAAAAATTTATAAATCAGTTAAAAATAACTACAAAAATTTTAACAAGTGCTTTTCCCATCTTAAAATTTTAGAAAATTGTCATATTCTAACATTAAAAAGGAAAAAAAAAAAAAACAGAAGATTAAAGTGATGAACAAGAGTTATTTTTTATTTGATAAGTACTTCTCCAAACATTGAAATCAGCACAGGTGAAGAAATCAAACACTAGTTTTTCCAAATCAAAGCCTAATAAGTGTGGTTGGGTGTTCAATGGGATAGACAAGGAACGGGAGGTGAAGTAACTTTAGCGATCCCTTGGGTATTGTTACATATTGTAGTAGAAGCTGCCTTTTTTGGATCAATGGAGGTTATTCTGATTTGGTCCAGAAATATGTCACTACACCCTATTCCAGCGCAATCCAAAACAATTGCTCTTTGATCGGCACACGTTCCATCAATATCACTGAATGTGATATTGCTCATTTTTACTGCTTGTTTCTGCCAACCAATAAAAAGAAATTACATCATTACAAACGGTTATTTTTATTTCCAGTAAAGATTTCATTACTCTATTAAATGTAAACTCTACCATCCATAGTAACAATCCTTATATGATAGAATTAGGGGCATGGACAGGTTCAGATGGGATAAAAAATTAGTTTAGTTCAACAAATTCAAGTTTCAAATTTCTAACTTCAATCCAATTGATTATATACATAAATTAAGATTGGGTTGATTGGGTAAAAGGCTCTATATATATACATATATATATATATATATATTTTGATTAATTAATTTGGTATGAATCACTTTTTACAAAAAATATATAATCTACCACACACTCAATATATATATATATATATATATATATATGTATGAGCAAACCAAAAATAAAATTAATTTTTCACTAATCAAACAGGTCACAATTTTTTACACCCGTAGTTAGAACAGAGATCTTAGAATGTGATGCCTGTTATATTGTAGATATTGTCATTTTTGAATAATGGGTATTTATTATTTTATAATTACTGTACAAGTAACGCCCACATTTAAGATCCTATTACGTTAGTTCCATTTAAATGCCATTTAAGAAAAAATTAAGATATTTTAAAGTGTAAAATATATTTTAAAAAATAAATTATATATTAATAATAATTATTAAAAAATTAATAATCATAATTATTATTAAACATAAATATTTAAATATCATTTTATAAAAACCAAATAAATTTAAAAATTATTAAATATTTCTATATTGAAAAATTACTTTTCTTACAAAATTACCCTCTTATAAAAAAAACTCTACTCAAAAAACCAACAAAATAAGTATATGATCAACACAACTACATGCGCAAGACTTAAAAACTTGCGAGATTCGAACTTCTATATTTATTAAAGAGAAAATTTTTACAGTTATCCAAACAATCTTTAAATATTTATTATTATAATAAATATTAATACATATCACTGTATTAAAAATATTAAATAATTATGTATATTTAAAAATAAAAATTAAATTCAATAATATTAAATTTTCAAATAAGCATAAAGTAAATAAAGAAATAATATTTAAATTTAAATAATGTTAACCAGATATAAAAGATTAAAATTTATTAACATTATAAAAAAATAAACAAAAGAGTTAATAAAATATATTTTTAATTTTATTTTTATTTATTTATTTAATATTTTTTATAATAATAAAATAAATGTTACATTAATCTTTTAAAATTTATAATTTTTCTTAAAATATAATATACTACTCACAATTTAAAATTACATAAATTTATTTTTCAAATTATATAAAATTTATAAATTATAAAAATTAATTAATTATTAGCCTAACTTTTTAATACTGTACATAAGTTTATATATTGATAAATTTATTTTATATGTCCTGACTTTTTCAAATGGAGTCCTACAATTTAACTTCAAATTTTAAATTTAAAACACAACTACAATTTCAAATTTTAAAATGTAAATTTTAAATTTTATATCAAAAATTAAAAATTTTAAATTTCGAAACTTAAAAATACATTAAACTTAAGATAAAATGCACAAAACCTCTTAAACTTTAGATCAATTTTAAAAAACCCTCCTAAACTTTAAAAATTTTCAAATGACTCTCTTGAATTATGAAAAATTTACAAAACATCCAATTCCATCAAATTTTCTGTCAAAATTTGAATATTTTTTAATCAACTTCCACTTTGACTTGATAAAAAGACAAAAATACCCTTCAAATGCACAAATTTTTAAATCTGCCATAAATACAAAAAAAAAAACCTAATGTAAATTAATAATTTAGGGTTTAGAGTTTAAAAATTTAGAGTTTAAGATTTAGGGATTTAAGGTTTAGAGTTTAGAATTTATGAGTTTAGGATTTAGGGTTTAAAATTTAAGATTTAAGATTTAAAATTTAGGGTTTATAGTTTTAAGATTTTAGAGTTTAGAGTTTAAGATTTTAGAGTTAAGATTTAGAATTTAGAGTTTAGGCTTTAGGGTTTAAGATTTAGAGTTAAAATTCAATGTTAAAATTGCAAAATTTTACTATTCATAACCCTCAATTTCTCAACTTTACAATAAAAATCATTTTTATCATTTTTTTAAATTTTGACAAAATATTTGACAAAAAAAATTTCTTACAAAATTTTCATAGTTCAAAAGGATCATTTCAAAATTTTTAAAGTTTACAAAAATTTTTTAAAATTAACTTAAAATTAAGAAAGATTCTATACATTTTAACCTTAAACTTATAATCTAAATGTCCTTATTCCTCAAATCTTAAACTTAAAACAATCATATCCTATGATCTCAAATCCTAATTTTAAACCCTTAAAATCCCTAAACCCAAATAACAGTTTTAGATTTTCAAAATTTTGATCTAATATTTCATGTTTGGGGTTCAAAAGTATAAAATTTTTATTCTAAAATTTAAAGTTCAAGATTTAAAACAAAGGCTGAATTAAAAAGATAAAAACCTATAGACCTATAAAATTCTTTAACCAAAATGTTTAACTCAAACAATTAGTTACATTCCCTATCAACTACGCAGCTTAGTACTTACAAAATTAACAATAAAAATTAATCCAAACAGTTTTAAATTAAAGACATTTATCTATGGAGAAAAAGTATTAAACCCACAAGTTTAATTGAACCTAAAAATTTTTGAAAGGCTTACATCAAACATCCAAAAATTTTTAATACATTTTTCTCACTTAAACCCTTAATGAGCATATATATAGTAGAATACTACCCGAAATCAAAGTACTCATCAATACAGCAATTAAGACACACAACAAATATGCACAAAATGTCACAATCAGGCATTTCATCCGACAAATCTCGAACTTCAGAATCGCACCCCCTTATTCCACTTGTCATGGCTCATTCAAAATTGAAAATCTCGTTTTAAAAAGCCAGCATATGTAATACAGCACCCGGAGTCTAAATTAAGTTGCACATTCTGCAGCTATCCACGAACTAAAATATTAAATCAAGAACATCTAATCTTTATCTCATTCGCAGCCACAATATCAACTTTCCAACTAACTAATTCAATCACAACGTTAATGGAAACGGTGTGGCTACCAAGAGCGAATCTACATAATACAAAGTACAGAAAATGAAACCCCATCAAATTATAAGACATAGTACTGCAAGATCCTAACACCAATAAACCTCTATAGAAGAAGAAAGGCCTTTGATAGTCTGTAAAATCACAAAAACTAGGACATCATCAGCTTGGTGGATCATCTGGCTTCTTAAAAAGCCTTTGTCGCTAATCTGGGAGATATTACTAACCTGCAAAAGCTGCTCACGCCATCCAAGCAATTTTAGCACTGTCGTAACATACCTCAATTACGATGGCACTGCATAAAATGTCAAGGAGGCCAACTTAGAAACAACAGCAGGATATAATAACCTAAAATGAATGCCCAAAAAACGAGGAAACAAAAGCTTTTGGCAATAAAGTGGAGAAGATATCTAAGGTCAGGAAGAATCCTAATTACACCTCACACTTCCACCAAAACATGCATGCCCAAGAAATAGGCAGGAAAACTTGCACGTCAAATACAATAGAGCATAAAAATACAGCATAAATATAACCAGAGTTCTATGGAAAAAATTCCATTTAATTCTGAATTATTTGGGGACAGTGTATTAATATCTTCTTCAAACATTAAATATATGCAACTGATAGTAAAATATCATAAGACAAAAATGTATTCAGAGTAATCTGACATCCAGAGTTCTAATTTCCAGTTTCAGGAGCTACAGCCATTATTGAAATTAAAAGGTCACACTTCAACACAAGAACCCCAAGTAAAAGAAACTAGCATGCTTTTATCATCAAACTCAAAATACAGAAATTAACACAATAGATGAAACCTGACATTTAATGATTGTAGGAAGATATATGGTCTACAAACATGGCAATGGCAAATTAGTGGAAACAAAAATCCAAAATTAACATGTGCGCCCAAGCGCGTGCACGCACACAATACACTCAAATGAACATTCTAAAATGCTAGCTCCAAGGATGAGGGCATACTGTAGGTAGAAGTATCAATCTGCTCTGGAAGCTGCTTTATATCCACCTCAAATCTCGACTGAACCTGGAATATACAAGAAACAATGTTAGAACTGCCAACAGATAAACAAAACATTGAAAACCAAAATAGTTATATACATTGTTAAGAACATCAACATCGGCAGCACATGAAACAAATGTAATTGCAAGGCCTTTGGTGCCAAACCGTCCAGCTCTGCCAACCTGTGAGAGGATTCACCCAAAAAGATGAGACAATCAAATGGGTAGATATAAAAAATATACTGGCATAGAACTAACATAAAGTGACAACATATGATTATCTAATCATACCCTGTGCAGATATGTGTCTGCAGAGTCAGGCATGTCATAGTTTATGACAATATTCACGCGTTCAATGTCAATTCCCCTACCAACCAAATCTGTTGCAACAAGAATTCTTGTATGCCCTTCCTTAAAACCTTTGTATCGCTTTAACCTACAAATAGCATAGTCCAGATCAGTCGCACAAGTTACCAGTGTGCAACCATTTCTTACGCTGCAAGACTTCATATTTGACCACAATCACATAACGGAAAAATCAAAGAAAATACCAAATCTATTATGGATTGACCCCCATTCATTGACATAATGGAAAACTGAAAATTATACACAATCAAAATTATAAAAACATGACAACTTTTTTCCCATCATATGGTACCCTTTCCGAATATTCTAGTACATCACATATACCAGCCCCTCAAAATGTGCAATAAATAAAAATTCCACTCAGAAATTCCCAACACAATTACCAGTCACTTTTTGATCGGGATCATAAAAAACTTAGTAGGTACCTTCAAACTTGCCAATATATTTTATCTAATTCACAAATAAATTCATAACTCTTCAAATGCAAATTCAAAGAATAGAATAATAAATTATAATCACATAATATTTGTATTATTAAATCATTAATACTTAACAAGCTTAGTACTTATTGCCATCCAACTTGAAAATGACAGAGAAAAGATGTAAAATTCCTCATAAAAAATACAAAATAAGAAACCATTCTGGCCGAACCACTGAAATATATCCCCAAGGCTATAGACAAAATAAATAGTCAAGCATAGTCCTTATTGCCATCCAACTTCAACCCCAAGGGCATAAATTGCATCTGTTAGAATTAAATTTCCACCTCAATATGTCCACTGCCAAGAAGTCTAATCCAATAGAGTACTGCTACACACACCCAGTCTAGGTCAATAAGTTACTCTGTCCAGTAAATTGACCTGAGTGTTGCTGTTAATTGCGATGCATCGCAAGGGAACCTAGTGCAACAATTCCTTGATTGCATTGCGCAATCCTCTTTGCAACACAAGGTGAACTAACGGTGAGAAAATAATTTTGACCCCTAGACTTCGTCACTTCCTATCTCTTGCAGCCCTCACTATCTCTCGATCTCTCTATCTCCACCCTTCTCTCTATCTATTGGGCTCAATTGTCTCAGAGCCATTATAGCCTTCATCTGCAGTGCACCCATTGGAACTCTCTGTCTTTGTTTGCAATGCACTTATAAGAAGTCTCTTTTCTCCGTCTATAGAAAACCCATCAGAGCTCTCTATCTACTTCTGCAGTTTCTCTATTTTTGTTTTTTGCATTAATCTCTCCATTTTCCCTTTTTTTTTTTGTAGAGCTTATTTTAAAAGGTAATGGTTTAGTTAGAGTTGGCCCACCATGTCATAATAAGCTTGAACAACACCAACCTATGACCCTTCCACTGCCAGGAGCCAGAGATTGTGGCTGTTTTGTGAAGGTAGCTTCACACTCTGCCCTTCAATCTAGAAGCCATGATACCCAAGAGCCTTTGCTCAGTGGAAAGTGATATATAATTTATATATTTAATATAATTATACATGAAACTACTATAATCGGAATATTAAAAAAATAAAATAATGACTTGCAAGTGCAATAGGTGATGTACAACTTTTGAAGGTGTGTTTTTTTTTTAATTGATTCTTTTCATAATTTATTCTAACAACTTTTAATAATTGTTAGTTCTTATTTTATAAAGATGTTAGAATCTGACTAAGACGTGAAAGTTTGTCCTTTAAATGATTTTATATATCTTGTTTGTGCTGAAAGTGTAAGATTTATTATTTTAATTAATATTTATATTTATTGGAATTTATTTTTATATAAATTTTTATTTTTATATTTGACAAGTCAAAACTTATTATATTCTCCACCATTTCACTATAGATGGAAAAATAAAACTCCCATAGGTGCATTGCAAACAAAGGTAGAGAGCTCCAATGGGTGCATCGCAGACAAAGGCCATAATGACTATGAGACAACTGAACCCGACAGATAGAGAGAAGGGTGGAGACAAAGAGATCGATAGACAAGGAGGACTACAAGAGATAGGAAGTGACAAAGTCTTAGGATCAAAATTATTTTCTCATTGTCAGTTCACCTTGCACTGCCAAGAGGATTACGCAACGCAATCAAGAAATTGTTGCACTGAATTCCTTTGTGAAGCATTGCAATTAACTATAGACCTGAGAATCTACAAAGATTTGACAGTCCAACTCTCAGAGAGTAATATTTTGTGTTACTATGGGATAAGTGACTCTCATTATTCAGTACACATATATCACACAAATATATCCTCCTATGTTAGAAGACACATTATTCATTAGTACTCCAAGTCACATTTCCTTCAAAATAGTATCCAGCAGAAATACACAAGCATAACATATATCATAAATGCATCCACAATGCACACCATACCCGCCCTTATGGATTATCAAATCATCATTCAAACAAAAATGAAGACAATGCTTCTTAGCAACCACATATATACCAATACTAACCTTTCCTCCTGTGACATGCCAGAATGGATGCATATAGATGGAAAGTTGCACTCCACAAGTAGTTTGTCCAGCTCAGCTGCTCTGTTAACACTTTTCACGAAGATAACAACTTGATTGAAGTCAAGTGCATCAAGAAGATCATTCAGCTTACGGTTCTTCTCCTCCTCTTTCAATTTGATGTAGTGCTGCCATTTAAGTTATCAATGTTAGCCTAATAGGCCACAAGTTGTTGAAAAAGAAAGAAAAACAAACAGAATCCCAGTTGCCAGAGCCCTACCTGAACCAGTCCATGAAGGGTCAACTTTGCCTCGTCGTCGACATAAATTTCCATTGGCTGAAAGGAACAAACGTCACAGTAAATCACATTAGGGGCCTCCCTGAAGCTAATGGAATCCAGAACGAAATGAATGATGGATGCAGATCCCTTGAATCACAGTTCTGGTCCATCTGTTTTGTCTCCTTGCTGATACTTTTATTTTTAGTTACGCCAAGCAAGCACCACTGGCACTCAACACTCAAAACACAGCCAGTGATAACCCAGAAGACACTACACACCCCCTCTCACTCTTCAAAAATAAAAAAACTAAACCCTATATTGTGAAAGCCCACCATCAGGCACAGGCTATTAGAACAAAAATTTCAAACAATGAACTAAAACAGCAAAAGAGTACAAAATAGAAGGCACTACAGCCACAGATGCAGTGCTTTGAAAACATTTCCCCCATCCAGATCTTCTAGCCCCATCAGAAGCCACCCAATCACAGTCCACCCTACAAGCTGTATATTTCCATAAACACAGCTGGTAAAGAACACTACAAACAGGGCCCCTATTAAAAGCAGATATTGGTGGAACCACAGCAATCTAAATATCTAAAAAGCTCTCAGGGAATGCGGGCATTATGAAAAAGAGACTTCTAATTCAAGTAGTACTGGCCATGGAACATTACATCTTGCATAAATTTCTTGCAGACTGGGCGAATCTCCTTGCTTAACGTTGCAGAAAACATCATAACTTGCTTATCATGAGGAGTCATCTTGAAAATCTCTTGCACATCTCTCCTCATGTCTGCAGATTGCCCAATTGGTACAATTAACACCAGACTATAATCACAGAAATTCAAAGTAAGATTCAATCCCAAAGAATAGTGCTCAACAATTAAACATACCTAGTGATTCCAGCATCTTATCACATTCATCCAAAATGAAATGCCGCACATTCTTTAAAGAAAGATCTTTATCCCTAGTCAATGCTAGTATTCTTCCAGGTGTACCAACAACAATATGAGGGCATTCATTTCTCAACAGATCCTTGTGGACTTTAATGTTAACACCACCGTAGAAGACAGCAACTTTCAGATCAGGTAAGTAGGTACTGAACCTCTCAAACTCATGACATATCTACATGAACCAAATAGTACACACACATTAACTACAATGTGACAAGAATACCAAGTTCCATATGTCCATATGTTAAACCCCATAAATACCTGGTAAGCTAATTCCCTTGTATGACACAAAACAAGTGCAGAAACTTGGCCGGCAACAGGATCAATCTGCTGCAAAGTTGAGAGAACAAAAACGGCAGTTTTCCCCATCCCAGATTTAGCTTGACAAATCACATCCATCCCAAGGATTGCTTGAGGTATGCACTCATGTTGCACTGATGTTGAACCAAAGAAAACAGGGTCGAAGGAACCAGTGGTAAATAAATTAAACCTTTCTGACCCTTTTAATTTCATAGCTTTACCAAACCATATTAGTTCTCCAAAACAAGTTTGTAATAGAAGTATTACCTGCAAGACAAAATCAAGCAAATATATAAGTTGGGTGTCATCGACTAAAAAGTTATGTGCAATCTTATAATGACAATTGAATATCCAACCACTCCCTAGAATGCCCCAAACTCAAAATAAAGAAAAATATAAACGGAAGGAAAGACAAAAAGAAGTTAAGAAAAAACTTTTTTGGAAAAACTCAGCAAAATTCCAAAAAATCAATTCAAATCCAACCGCCAATTTAACCCTTTTAGTCATAATAATAGTTACAGTTACAACAACAATGATGAAGGCTATTGGCAGCAGCCTTTAAAGACTTATAAAAGACGTGGGAAAGCTGTCCAAACATTAATTTGGCACATGCCCAAAGAGGGAGATCCATTTTGGGAGCTTAATTAGGAGTAAATAATTATTAGGGGTATTTTAGTAATTTTGGCAGTAATTATTTTAGAATTTTCGCAGCTTATTTTATGTATTTTGGTAGGAGCAGACTTTTAGTCTATTTGGGTTTGTTTTTAGGTATTTTAATACTTATAGGATTTAGATGAGTTTTAATCCTTGTCCTTATAGGATTAGGATTACCATGTGGGTTCTAATCCTTATCCATATAGGATTAGGATTCCTTTTCTTTTAGGATAAGTTGTAGGAGGCTTATTTAAACACTTGTGTATTTCTTTCAGATTAGACAGAGTTTATGTTTATGAGAATTATTCAGAATTTGCTTTGATTGTGTGATGCGATCAAACACTAGGTGTGATGCCTTGGGACCCTAGGTGTGACTCCTAAGTTTCTTTTTCTTCTTCTCCTAATTTTCTTCACTGTTTCTTGCACCAAAATCCTAATCTCGCAGCCCCTGTTCACAGCCATAAACACTAGCCCAATTAATCCTAATAACCATTCTATTGCCATTACAGCATCCATTCCTTCATACACAAACCCTAGCCTACCAAGTTCCTAGCTTTTCTACTTTTTCCATAGCCCCAAAACCCTGATTACAGCAAAACCCCTTGCTGTCCTGCATCAAACAATGACTATAAACAATGATTCGGTAGTTTGCCTTCAGAAGGATGCTCAAATCCCGAGTCCACTATAGCCCGAAGAAGCTCCGGCTTGAGAAGAAAGTCCCTAAATCCTGAACTGTGTATTCCTACATAACCCCTGCCAAAAGGAAAAAAAAATATTTCAGAACGTATTTAAGTAATGAACAAGTGAAATAAGGTTCAACAGAAAATAGTTTGCTTGATCGTTAAAACAAAAATATCCAATTAAAATTATGTATTGATTATTAAAAGAAACTAAATCACACATTTTTAATTATCATTTTATTCAAATTCTCTAACTCCACCCATTTCCCAATAAAAATGTAGAAACTTCATACACCTAGGCAATCCACAACGGAAAAAAAAAAAAAAAGCGCTTCTCGTACAATTTGATCCTATACTGGCCAAAATAGTTACAATTTAACCCAACTCAGTCGGCGCGCTATATCACCTGCCACAAAATATTAGGAAATTTCACTTCTATCCTCCTAGATTTCAAATAATGATTAACCACACACCCGACCTAGCCTTACCAGGCATTAGTCTTCTCTTCTCAATCCTAAGAAACAAATTGGACCATTCCAAACACTAACATTAAGGTTTAAACTAAAAATCGACAGCTTACTTCTTGGCAGCTTCACCGTTGACTTTAGTTCCGACAGAGTCAGGGGCCTTGTCTTCTTCCTCTTCATAGTCAAGAAGCTCTTCCTCGTATCCTTCGTCCTTGGTTTCTCCCATATTCTGCACGGGCAAGCACAGAAGACATAGTTAACAAAAACTGGGCTTGGAAGCCTTGGGAACCGAGAAGTAAAACTAGGGTTTAACCCCAAAACTTCTGGAGTGAGAGAAAAATCTAGGGTTTTAGAAGATGAGAATACCTGCGAGCAGAATTTGATGGAAGGATGCTAGAGGGGGAGTAGGGTTTAGAAGTCTGCAAAGGAAATTTGTTAGCTGAAAAACAATTGTGGGCGAAAAGAAACTTGAGAGAGCGGAACCTCGACGACAGACGGAAAAAGGGAGTGGGAAGCAACTGGGAAGCTGGGCGAGTGATTGAGCGAGAATAGGGTTTGGGGATTTGAGGCCTTTTATAGACACGCGCCATCCTCTCATCTTATTCCCCAAATGCTATTGCTGTGAGCCCATATTCCCGCAACGACACCGGCCTCGGCCTCGGCCCTTCACCTATGGAAATTATCCAAATATTTCAGTATTTGGCTTACTTTTTTTTTTAATTTTGAGAAACTTTTTTAAAATTTAATAAATGAAATACTTTTATAATTTTTTCATTAAAATTATATTTATTTCTTTCTAAAATTCTTCTATCTTAACAGTAAAATAACTGAATTTCAATAAACATATTTTAATTATTATACAAATTATTAAATTATTACAAATTATAATTTCGACGTATAATGTATTAATTTTTATATTTTATTATTTAATAAATTTTAAAATTTAAAATTTTTTAAATAAATATTTGATATAAAAGTTAACTTTTCTACCCTTCCCAAAAAAAAAAGTTAACCTTTCAGAGGTTTAAATTTTTCTTTTAGTTTGAAAATACCTTTTCTGATTTTATATCAAATTTAACTTTATATGTTACAGTAAATTTATATAATTTTAAAAAATAAGTGAAAAACGATTAAAGAAGGCAAAATGTAAAATCAAATTCAAATATAAATAATAATTGAGGCATCAACTTCCCATCTTGGCCCACAAGAAGAGTCTGCATTCCACGTTCAAAGCAGACCCAGTTTGGGTGATAGGTAGTCCCATTTCACACAAAAGGAGTCCATGCTTCTCAGAAAAAATCATACCAACATAAATATCTAATCACACCGCCAAAATATCTATCTATCCATTCCAAGTTTCCGACTGCTTCAACTGTTATTTCATTACACAGAAGAGTTGAACCAACTGGAGCGGTTGTCGTCCTCATCTATGGCCCCTGCATTGTGCCTGACTACTCCAACTTCCCTCACAACCAACGCAGAACCAGGTTCCCTCTTTCTTCTCTCTGTCTCACTTTCCCCCCTTTAGTCTTATTTACTTCTCTTTTAATCTTGGTTTGATGCTGAACTATTTGTGTATTAACAAAAATTTGAAGGCATGATTGGGTTAGAAAGCTATGCGAATTCAGAGCTTATCCAAGTCAATTATGCGTTTCAAAGCAATACCATGGCTAAACATTGCTCCCTCATTGCAAAGGTTCGTTTATGCTCATCACTTCAACTTAGAAAAGTGAGTTTTCTTTTCCTAGCATAGAGACTAAGATGCCTATGTGATTTGATGGGAGGTACTTACAGTTTGTGTCAATTTACTTCGATTGGTTTCTGTTCATGCAGGCTGCAAACAGTAACCAGAACACAAAACCCAATAGTGTGATTTGTGCAGATTGTGATGGAAATGGTAAAATTAATCTACGCTTCTTCTACTTGATATAATCATGTGATTATGTTATTGATATAATCAGTTTGGTATACATGGAAACTAATAAATTAAATGGCCTGAATTTTATAAAATTCAAATTGTGTGAGAATAAAAGTGTAGGAATATAGAAACTGTATTCTAACACCATTTATGAAGATATTTTGAACAAAGACTCTTTTTGTCATGTTGCAAGAGGCAAAATCCTTTGTTAACGGTGTCTTTAAGAAGACAAAGACCAAAAAAAAAAAAACCAACAGCTTGAACATTAAGATTTGTTGTTTAATTAACAGGTGCTGTTCTCTGCTCTCAATGCAAAGGTAGTGGAGTGAACTCTGTTGATCTATTCAATGGACAGTTTAAAGCTGGTGAATCATGTTGGCTTTGCGGGTATCTAAAATGAACCATTCTACTTATTTAATAATTTATATTCACATTCCCTCAAATGCAGTAACACCTACTGCCACTTTCCATCCTAGTCGCATTCCCAGATCCTACTTTTTCAATTCAGAAGAATGCAATTGCTCATTTAGCAAAAGACTGCAATTAACATTTTCATATTTCGTTTGGCTCAAATAGAAGAACATGATGACCTTTCTGAAGCCATATTTCCTTGTAGTTAGCCCAACTTTGCTGGCTTTACTTATAAATTCTACCCAAAATCTAAATCTGGAATTTTAGGAAAATGGGTGCTTCCACACCACTATGGTTTTCTCACTTGATTACTACAATGTAACTTGTAGTCATACTTTTTCCTTTTAGGGGCAGAAAAGAGATGTTATGTGGGAATTGCAATGGAGCTGGCTTCATTGGCGGATTCTTGAGCACTTACGATCAGTAATGAGACTCCCTTAAGGACGTAATGCTTGAAGCGGTTTGAGTTTGCAGAAATGAAACTCTTTCACAAACCCATGCTTTTGCATTGTGAATGACTACAGATATCCATATTTTCTTTAGGTAAAAATTCATAGTATTTGCCTATTTGGTAATCCTCACTTCTCTCTTTAGCGATCTCGTGGCCATAGTTTCTGCTCAAAAACGAACAAAAGGAAGGATGCAGGACTCCATGCCAATGAGAATGATGTATTGTGTTGGATTGCATCATGCCAGTTTGTCAATCAAAAGTACATGAAAAAAGAAACTCTTAAAAAATACATCTTATTAAATGCTCACTAAGTTAAAAATAAACAGTTAGATTTGTTAGTTTCAAAATTTTGTTAGTAAAATTTAATAAATTTAATGGTTGAGATTCTTTTAAGCAAATATTTCATAAGACTGATTTATGGGAATAGTAAAACTGAAAATCTGTTACATGCTTCATACAAGGACAGAATGACTGAACATCAGAATCATTTCTAATCTGAATAGGTTCTTTATTAATGTATATTCGCATATATATTCCAGTGACACCATTATTGATGTTTAATATCTCTTTAAAAACTGGCTCATCTGGCTTTGGAGCAAGCGGGTTGCTTCAGATTCAGGATACAAAACATGGTATATATGCGGCTGTCCCTTTGCCTCCACAAGCTTGACCTCCTTCACCTTCTTCTGCATATACTCTGCATACATCACTCCCCTTTCCTTCAAAAAATCCATACCAGCTACATAAACCTCAACGGCAGGGAATTTAGACCATTCACTTGCAGACAGTTCGGCTTCCTCAAAATTGCAACCAAAATAGTCGCGGTTGGAGCCTTCCGGTATACTTAGCTTCCAAAACATGTCATTCATTGCCACATTCCCTTCTGCATCAACAGCCATCTCTTGCTCTGTCCTCCTTTCAGTCCCAAAGTAGGGATGTATAGGCAATATTCCTTTGATTTTAACATGACAAGCATTGTTGCGAATGGCCCTCAAAGCGACATGGTGTGCAATGTTTCCTCCAGCACTGTCCCCAGAGAGGAAAACCCGGGATAAGTCAGCTTGCCTAAGCCATGGTTCAGAGCTTACTTGGTTACTGAGCCAGTCAAGTGAGCTGTAGCAGTCTTCGTAAGCTGTAGGAAGACGATGCTCGGGGGCCAAACGATAATCAACAGAGAGAACAATGGACTGTGAGGTGACAGAGAGCTTAGCAAGAAAATTATGGTATCCAAGCCAGGTGGTGGAGCCAATGCAAAAGCCACCACCATGGAAATAAACCAAGACGGGAAGCTGGACGGAGGGGGCAGGGGAATCAGGAAAGAAGAGCCTTCCAGCTATGGGTTTTGAGGGGTCAATGATAACATCCTTGGACTTGCATCCATTGGACGATTCTGTAGAGGCAGGGGCGATTTCAGGGGTAAAGCGTTTGACAGAACCATCAGAGTAGACCTCAAGAAAGCCGGGTGCTTCAGCTATTAAGGACATTTTTAGTCAGGGACAACTTAACGGCTGAAGGGATGTAGATGTCGACGCTGTCTGAGATTCCGAAGTTGGGTTATATAGGGGCGTCATAATGGAAGTGGTTTTCTGCCTTTATACTCTGTTTGGCGTTGGCCAACACGTAAATGTTGTTCGGTTGGTCATTGAAGTTACGTTGGGATCCTCAGGTTCCTTTCAACCAAAATTGGATAGGAAAAATGACTCAAGCGCGCCAGGTAGGGGTCGAACCTACGACTTTCTGCTTAGGAAACAGACGCTCTATCCACTGAGCTACAGGCGCTGCTTGTGATGGTTAGTTCCTTCATTTTAACTATGATGAATTTCTGGCAATGGTACCTGTGCACTTTTTTATTCAGTTTTAAGACAAGTTCTAAAATTATTTTTGACCACATTTCCAATCCTCAATTTAACTATGATCTTTCTAATAGTGTTATGATGAAATAAATGCCCTGCACAATTTTTCTTTAGCTAAAAGTTTAAAAAAAAAATTAAATTAAGGATCATCTCTTCATAAAATAATATAGACCTAAATAGCTCCTAGCATTATTAGTATGTTATTTGGCCCCCTTTTTAAATTTTAGTAAAATATTCATTATTACTTCATACACATTAGACTTTACATAAAGTCTACTTAACACACAAATGAATATCACTAACTTAATTAATTAACTACAATACATTAGTAAATATCAATTTCTATTAATATATTATAATTAACCTTTATTTATATATTATGGAATTCTCAATTATTTTATGCATTAGCTGCCAAAGGACACTCAACATTTTGCATAAAGTTTTTGGAAAAATATATGAACATTTCTTTATTTTTAAGTTATTTATAAATACACTCTTTTAATTATAAAAATTAATAAATATATTATTTTAACTATTATAATAATACAAACACATTTTTTTAATTATTAAAATAATATAAATACATCATTTTTATTTATTAACTATTAAATCTTAACTTTTACATATTTACATATAATTACTAATACATATTATTGACTGTTTAAATGAACTCAAATGTAATTCAATAAATTAATTTTTTAACTTTATCTTTTTTACTTCTTTATTTCTTTACAATAAATCTTCCTATTTGGTTATAGAAATACAATTTCATATAACTATTACTTTCAAATTTTTAAAATCTTTTTAAATAAGATAATAATTAAATATATAAATAAAGAATTATATTTATATTATTTTTATAATTTATATAATATAATTATTATTTTTAAATATATTTATAAATGACTTAAAATTTAAAAAAATGTATATTTTTCTCAAATTTTTTTATTGCCATGCGACTGCTAGGTAGTAAGCGGTAACCTCTCAGCCCTTCAAGCATCCCGTAGAACGAACCGTAGCTGCACGTGTTAATTTTCTCCACAGAACAACACCGTATAGCATACATAAAATTCCAAATAATCTGTTTCCAACTTTTCTAGCTTACAATTTTATGGGGAAATCTACAATGGCAAATGGGGACATCGTCAAGGGCTAAAATTTGACTTAATGCTGTGCAGTCCATGACACTCCAAAGCCTGAAAGGAGAAAAAAGGGAGAAAAAACAATAAAAGGGAAAGCAATTCATGTCACACCTATCTATCAGACACTGTCCCACAAAGGAGAACGGTTTTCAATTCATTTTGAGCAGGTTCTGACCGTAAAAAACCAAGTTGATCAATGTATAATCAAGAAATATGAGACGGGAGTCCGCAGGTAATTTGTACTATTCCCGATATTATTTGGCTGCTTGTCCTAGAGCAGTTATCTTCTCTAGTCCTCTTCCAAAGCCTTGTTATGCAGAGGAGGCAATGAGAAAATGCTTACAGTTGAGCTTCCACCACGAATCTCCTCCAGGGTACGCAGTGCTGATAAAGTTAGCTTGGTATACATGTTCTCCATATATTCGATTTCAGCAAGTTCTTTGGGAACCTGCACCAGTGTCTCTTTATCTTCATTTATAGTCAAGGACTCAGACCCATCTTCTTCAATAACTGATGTGGAGGCGCCTGACCCTGACAACCTACTTTTGGGGAAAAGATTACTTAGCATCACCTCACACTCCTTTACAAGCTTGTCAAGCACATCAATCTTGAAGAAGGGCTGGTGCAACACCTCTTGGATGAAAGGCAAACGAACTAGTGCACCAGTTCGCTTATCGTATTTCTTTATTATTTTCACTAGTCCTGCAGAAAGTACGTGAGAAGAGACAGAAGACAAAGAAATCATGTTAAACAGCCATCATCAAACTCTCATTCCCACTCCTAGATCTTTTATTTTTCATCTTCTTTCAAAATGTCCCTTGCAAATCGCAGTTAACCGTCTGTTCACCAAATACTTACATTGTATCTATATCTTCTTATTTGATATTAATTTAAATTCCGAGTTCACTTACTTGCATATATGCATTCATCTATCCATAAATATAAACCAGCCACTTGAGAAAGCAAAGTGACTCCAACTTACAGAGTCTCTAAGGTACACGATGAAGATATTATTGTTTTCATAGGAGTTAAAGAAAATATTGCGTTTCAATAAGATTTATATCCCCCTTTTCTGTTTTCCTGTGGAGGATGTTTCTCACTATGTAATTTCTTTCTCTGAACCTGAAAAGAAAACCCAAAACCCAAAACTAAAACAAAACACTTGTTTGATCTATGGCGCATAGATTATATCCACATACAATAAAGAAGACCATAAATCTTTCAAAACAAAGTTCTAAAGTTATCCACTAACCTCTAAAGATAAAATATTTGATAATTATCAGCATCTACCACACTTCGGAAAAAAATGGTTAATTATCCATAGTTTCCCATTTGAATTTTCTACGAATAAACACAGTAACCGAAAATCTCATAAATTCTAGAAGTTCTATATCTTAACTGTGCTTAGCATCCTTCTAAATCATTATATCTTTATACTTTACACCACATCCCACTTCAAAATCAAATGCATCAGTAACATCTCATGCACAGCAAGTTAGAAAATACCTGTGTAGTTAAGCGCACTGTTGTTCTCTAACAAAACCATCTCTCCATGAAAATCCACTATTTCCCTCCCCACAGACATCAACTCTTCGTTTGAATCATTGGCCCTATCAACTCTATCTTGCAACTCCTGCATTACAACCATAAATCAAAGGTAACAAAATTAAGTGGCAATTGAAGCTCAAAACAATTTCCTTCCATCTTAAAAGTTTTATGCTGACCTGATAAGCAATACATCATGTAACTTTCCACATAAACTTGGGACATAGTTAATTAAATGTGTGCCATTAGAACCACATTCTCAACAATGAAGGAACACTAAAACCAAAAGCATAACCCAGGAGCTCCAAAAGTTAACGTAAGCTGAAAAACAAATGGACACTCAAATCAGAAGTTGACTCCAAAAATCAGTGGGATAATAATTAATAATATAGTACTGCAACATAAAGCCGCAAATGACAACCCTTTAAGGAAGAGGATATTTTAAGGAATCAAAAACCACCATTCCTATTCAATATACACAATTGCACAGTTACTAAGACAAAAGGACTTAAACGATTCATATTCAAATGCAATAAAACCCAAACCAGTAGAACTAAAGAGAGAGAACTCAGATGTAGACAGTAAGGCCACAGACATGAAGTAAGTCATTTAATTTACTGTGCATCTAAAAGAACAACCCAGGTGCAACCCACTCAAACAGACGATTTAAGGGGCGGTGATGGAAAGAGAGTACTCCATCAAACTTGATAGGTCAATAAGACAATCTAACAAGTACAAAATCTTTTATAGGTGAACAATTTTTTTTCACCAAAAAAAAAAAGACAAACCATTTATCATATCAGACATAGCACTATATCTTTTACTTGTCACTAGTTTATGACAGAGTTGCAACCTTCACAAGAGTTGTTTTATTTCATTGCCCTTGAAATTTCCAACACTGTCTTCATGAACCAGATGATTTGCTGTAGAAGAGTAAATATTTCTGAGTTACATGGGTAGCACAACTAGAAAATGTACGAAGAGAATAAACCCGAGGACAAAGAATCCAAAGTAGGTTGCAATTTAAGGAATTCAAAGCTTCAATTTCAGAGGTAAGCAGATCATTTGTATTGCATGTCTTGCTCTTGCATGTAGTGTGTTGCGTTCCTCTGCTAGAAACACAATATTTCCATAAAATTCTATGCAAAAACACATTATTTCTGTCATTCGGCATGCCATGGCCTAAAATAGCAAAAACATTCATCAATTCCATTGTGGTCTTCTCAAATTAAAACAAGATGTCAACTTCCAAAATCCATTCCATCAAAAGTTTTGTGAAGAACACCAAAATGTCACAACAATTACGCTCATCTCGAATTCAATTTTTCTAATTTTGTTTCTAAACGCGCTATCCATTACATACACCTATACAAGGTATCTAAACTCTCCCGTGCCTCCCAAACTAAAAAGCCAGAGGTGAACTGGTAACGAAATTTGAACGAAACAGAACAGTTACCCACTTACCTTCCATTTGATGACATATTCTTCTTCCTTCTCAACAAAAAAAGCGTTAAACTTTTCTATCTCGACCTCCAAAAGCTTCAAGAAATCATTGACCTCTTTGGTCACCTCGACTTCGCCGCCGTTTAATCGGGGCCGTTTACCGGGTGGATTCTCGCCGTCCTTGGGCCATATAAGCTTCAACTGTTTCTTCAAATCTTTGTATGACAAGAACTTGTCCCGCCAATCGGGTAGGGTCTGCTCGATCAGGTTGCTGAGGATCTTCCAGAACTTCATGGTCCTGCTCGCAGGGAATAGGAATCCGTCGGAGATCAAATATTCCGGTCACGAGAAAATAAATGATACGCTCTGGATAAGAAGGAATGGCGGATTAGAAGTTACCAAGGAGTGTTTGGGTTCCGGAATTAGAATATTCGTGCGAGGGAATGTGGAATATACTTTCTGTTCTCCAATCATGACTGTTGACAGACCAATAATTCAGGCATGCCAAACACCTCCCTGAAATGTTGTACCCTCAATCATTACTCTAAGGAATCACATCATGAAAAACGAAAAAGCAAGAAAACAAAAAAAAAACTCGCCTCGCTTTTCCCCAACTCTTCCCCACCACCCTCGACCCACCGATATTGCTCCTGTTTTTTATTTCGTAGCCCTTGATTTACCTGCCGCTATTGAACAATCATGCAGTTTAAATCTCTGGTGCTTGCAAATTCTCTTCTCTGACGTCAAGTTCTGTCTTCAGCCCACACTGAATTTTTCACCAAATTGGGGTTGAAATTTTGGACCAACCCATAAATTTGAATGCTCATCTCCTGAACACCCGAGTGGAGACATTAAGGAGAAAGATTAGATTCTTATAGGGCTTCGGCTTTTCGTATAAGGAAGCAACCTTAACATCAATCCATGACCAGTGTATTAGGTTATATGAAAAATGAAGATGCTTGGAAGAAAAAATGAAAATTTAGAGAGTTGGACAGATATGGTGTTGTTGTGCCGTTTGAGATTTGGACATAACCTAAATCACATCAATGTAAAAGTGTAATAGTAGTAATTGGTGCAGTAATTCCTTTTTTTTAATATTTTAGCCTATTGTTTATTATGAGTTACACTATTTACATGAAGTTTGATCATGTTACATGACAATTCACAAGACCTTGCCTGTGTATTGTTTTAGTACATGAGTTATATTACTTCTACAAAGTTAAATTCATGTGAGTTCCATGAATAATGAAGATAAAAACACTTTCAAAAATAATTTCAGTAAGTCATCACACAAGTCTTTTCTTGAATATACATCTTTTATGTTTGGGTGATTCATAAAAAAAAGTAAAATAAAAAAATTAATATAAAATTTAAAAAATTAATAAAAAATAAACTCATAATATATTTTTTAATATAAATTAAATAAAAATTATTAAAATTAAAAAAGATTCAAATCCATCGTTCTTCAAAGTAGCGTAACTCTTGGTATATAACTTTTGTGTCAAATCATTGGTGCCTCCTGTCTTGTGATTTTCCAAAATAATATTAGAGATTTATCAATGATGATATTTACATTTTATTTTCTTTTTACAAAATCTATTACACGTATTTGCATTTGAAGTATTTGTCTAAAATTAAATTTACTCAAACTTTAGTTATATTAATATAATTTATATCTTAAAATTTAAATTACACATCAATTAACATTTATTAAACCGTACATAATAATATATTTAAAATGTAGTTACACATAATCAATCTTATAACCAAATTTCATTTTATTTTCTGTAGTTATTAGTGGGGATTACCGATGATAGTGCAAAAGGCTTAGGTGAAAATTGAAATTAAAACTAGAGAAATGAAATCAAAAGATCGGAAGTCATGCAAGCAGCGTGCTTGCAATTGAAGGAAATCACATTGGGCATAGTAGAACTCAGCCAGGATTTCCCATCAATGGTTCATTTTCTGGTTGCTATTGATTTTCTTTATTGACTCGACAAGAATGCTTTTTAAAGTCAATGTAAGTCAATGAATGCACCGCCCATCGAGCATTCTTTTTGTACGTTTTTCTCTTCTTTTTGTCCTGAAGCCCCACTAAAATACTTGCAGAACAATTTTCCCGTACGAGAGGAAATATTAGGAAGGCAAAAGCAGAGGAAAAAGGCGAACGCGGAGCGGGAATGGCAGAGAATAGCGACAAAATGCAGTGCTTTTCTAAACTTCCAGGCGAAGGTATCTGAATGGCACTTCACCCATCTATAATTTCAGCCTTTACCATCTTCCAGACTCGCACTTGCTTCGCACTTCACTATCTCGTGCAATCTTGAACTCGACCCGGAAGAAAGGTTTGTTCTTTTATCTCCCAATTTTGTTTAGAATGCGAATTTATCTGACATTTCTACTGATTCCGCTTAAGGGTATGCAGAAATAACTGGGAGTAATTTGTAAAAATGGCGTCTTTAGTTTTGGTTAAATTAGTCGGGAAGCATTTGGCATTCTTCATGAATTACGGGGATTTCTTTTGGTTCGGATAATCGGGTTATTTTCTTGTTGTTTTCTTTTTTTTCTTTTTAAGCCAGTTTCTACAAAATTTGTTATCATGCCAACTCAAGGTCCGTAAGCGGCGCGACGGTAAATTGGTCTGCAATATCATTTGCTTTCAGGTTCGTTCGATGGTGATAGAATATGAGGAAAAGAATTGACAAATTTGGTATCTTGGTATTGTTTCTTGGATGCGGTTAATTTTGATTCATGAATATGGGCTGACAATATTTGGTTGCCGAGAAAACGCGGACATACTGTATGTCCGGTCGAACTGATTAGAGCACTATACCATCTATGTCGTTCCTGCAGATTATTCTGTTATTTCATGTCTTAGCTTTCGCTTTATGCTTTCAGATTTGGTACATGGGATCGTTAGGAGATCAATTGCTTTGTGTATGATTAGTTTTCTTGTTTCTTTTAATATGGGACGGGTAGGAGATGTCTGGTTCTCTCAGAAGAGAATAATCAGTTTCCGGAGTTGGAAGTTCTGAATGATGTTCAGAGTTTAATTTCATTTCTTTCGTTGTGTCCGTGCACTTGGCCATCTATTTGTATCTATCTCTTCATTTCAATGTTCATCGTTAATTTTGCCATATTTTGTGACTGATTTGCTCTATGCTGCTTCATACGTATGTCTGCATCCAACAATAACATATCAAACTGCTTGACCAACAGTGGGCTAGCCTTCTTTTCCTCCTGATTCCCATTGTTGAAAGGTTACTTAGATGCACGTGTTCAAATGTTTTAGACTTGGGAACACACTATTATTTTTTAGAGCAAGAGCTTGTTAGAACCATATAATAATTTTATGGCTTAGATGGCCACTCCCCCTTCTTATTTTCAGTTACTTATTGTGGAAAATCTCTTGAAGGTCAATCTAATCTGCTATATTTTGCAATTTATAATTTGCAGACTTTCAAAAGAATGGAGCTAGAAGGAAGAGCAAAGGATATAGTGGTTACGCAAGTTAGCATTGGTGGATTTGACAACCAGGTCAAGGCAACGGATCTTGTGGCGTATTTGGATAAACTTGGGCTTGTATACAGGTGTCGGCTGAAAACTTCCTGGACTCCGCCAGAGTCTTATCCAGATTTTAGGATAATGGATCCTACAAAGATTGAAAGAACAGATGACTATAAGAAGGTGGAGCCCCATGCATTTGTGCATTTTGCATCACCCGAATCTGCAACTGAAGTCCTTAATGCTGCAGGTCGTTGCGATCTATTTTGGAAAAATAAACCTTTAAAGGTTAGCTTGGGGCCTGAAAATCCCTACTTCCTAAACCAAAGGAGGAGAACTGAACCAGCCTATATTCTGTCCGATGTGCTTGTTGAAATTGGTTCTTTGGTTAGCCCAGGTGACTTTGTTGTTGCTTGGAGAGGACTTGATAAAGGGGTCAAATTTCTGGTAGATCGTTTTGATGGCATGTGCAAAATTTGTTTCTCTAGACATACTGTTTTTTCATTAAAAGATGTAGAGAAAAAAGCAGTGATAAAGTGTGATTTTCAGTTGGGGTTCATGGTCAGAGACATAAATGAGATTAGGCAATACAATGATACATCATATCTAGTTATTTTATTGCAGCTGGCTTCATCACCTCATGTTTGGTATCGAACTGCTGACGATGATATTGAAGATTTAGTTCCATTTGATTTGCTGGATGATGATGATCCTTGGATCAGAACCACTGATTTTACACCTAGTGGGGCCATTGGTCGATGCAGTTCTTATAAAATTTCAATCCCACCCCGTTATGGTGCAAAATTGGCAAAGGCTATGGATTATTTGAAAGGTCAAAGAGTGCTGTTGAGTTCACTTAAATTGCCAATTAGGATAAGGGATGAACCTGATTTTGGGGTGCCCATGTCAGATCCATTTTTCTGTATTCATTTCCAGGAAGGCATCTCTTTTGATATCATGTTTTTAGTTAACGCAGTCGTACACAAAGGCATATTCAGTCAACACAGGTTGTCAGATAGTTTTTATCAGTTGCTGAGAGCCCATCCTAAGGAGGTCAATGTGGCTGCACTGAAGCACATATGCTCTTATAGGCGCCCCGTGTTTGATGCAGCTAAGAGGCTGAAAACAGTCCAGGATTGGTTGCTCAGAAATCCTAAGCTTTGTCAGACCTCTAAACAGTTAGATGATATTACTGAGGTTAGGAGACTGGTTATTACTCCTACTAAAGCCTATTGTGTATTACCAGAAGTTGAATTATCCAACAGGGTCCTAAGGAAATTTAAAGAAGTGGCAGATCGTTTTCTGAGAGTCACATTTATGGATGAAGGCATGCAGACAATCAACCCCACTGCTCTCAACTATTATGTCGCTCCTATAGTGAAGGAAATCACATCGAGCTCCTTTCCACAGAAAACAACAATTTTTAAAAGGGTTAAGACTATTCTGGAAGAAGGGTTTTACTGTTGTGGACGAAAATATTCATTTCTGGCCTTCTCATCCAATCAATTGAGAGATCGTTCTGCTTGGTTTTTCGCTGAAGAAAACGACATAAGCTGTGATCAAATAAGGAGTTGGATGGGTAGATTTAATAACAAAAATGTTGCAAAATGTGCTGCCAGGATGGGACTGTGCTTCTCATCCACATATGCAACTGTGGAGGTTGCAGCAAATGAAGTTAATCCCATGCTACCAGATGTTGAGAGAAATAATTACAATTTCTCTGATGGGATTGGAATTATTGCTCCTGATCTTGCTGGTGAAGTTGCGGAGAAGCTGAAATTGGATAGTGCGCCCTGTGCTTATCAGATCAGATATGCTGGCTTTAAAGGGGTTGTTGCCTGTTGGCCCGCTAAAGGGGATGGGTTCCGACTTTATTTAAGGCCTAGTATGAGCAAATTTCAGTCCAAGCATACTACTTTGGAGATTTGTGCTTGGACCAGGTTTCAGCCTGGCTTTCTTAATAGGCAGATTGTGACACTGCTTTCAGCATTGGATGTACCTGATGAAGTATTTTGGAATATGCAAGAGTCTATGATTTCAAAGTTAAATCAAATGCTTGTGGATGCAGATGTGGCCTTTGATGTTCTCACTGCATCTTGTGCTGAGCATGGAAATGCGGCTGCAATAATGTTAAGTGTTGGTTTTAATCCCCAATCAGAACCTCATTTGAGAGGCATGTTAACCTCTGTACGTGCTGCACAGCTTTGGGGCCTCAGAGAAAAGGCTAGGATCTTTGTCTCATCTGGGAGATGGTTGATGGGTGTCTTTGATGAGCTCGGTGTGCTCGAACAAGGACAGTGTTTTATCCAGGTCTCTACTCCTTCACTTGAAAATTGTTTCTCAAAGCATGGCTCAAGGTTTACAGGGACAAAGAACCTGCAAGTAGTTAAAGGTTTTGTGGTTATAGCCAAAAATCCGTGTCTTCACCCGGGAGATATAAGAGTTCTGGAAGCAGTTGATGCCCCTGATTTGCATCATTTATATGATTGTCTTGTTTTCCCTCAGAAAGGAGAGAGGCCACATACTAATGAAGCTTCTGGTAGTGACCTTGATGGGGATTTATATTTTGTCACTTGGGATGACAATCTTATTCCTCCTAGCAAGAGGAGCTGGCCACCTATGGAGTATGCCCCACAAGAGAGCAAACTTTTGATACGGCATGTCCAGACTCGGGTATGTGTTCTTCGTTTTTGTTTCACTCTGAGGACGGTAAATCAATTTTGCTTAATAATCATAGTACCATGTCATTTTTCTACTTTTCTGAGCTACTTACTATTTTTCAGTTCATTATACAAGTATAGATAGATAATGAGTAAAACTTAGTGATATTCATAATTTTCACTAATATTTGTTGCAATATGTTGATCTTCAGCACCCAAAAAATACAAGGAACATATTAGTGATTCGTTCATGAAGAATTGGAGTCAGATACTTTTGTTTTTTGAAGCTTGATTTCTTTTTAGTGATTTTTTTTGGAAGTGGATAGTGTTAGTTAACTTAGTTTATGTGGCAACATCTGCAGAAAGTTCTGTTATGACAAATATGCCCTTGTCATGTATTTGATGCTAGTGTGGTACTAAGATTATGTTTTTGGCTTCTAATACTTGTTATAGTAGTCAATGCATATTTACTATTTAGAGCATATGACTGAAGTGTGTCATTGGGATTAAACTTGCCTATGTCATAACAGTTGTTACATACAGTCATAGAGTTTGGGGGATTAGTTGTAAGTGTGAGCTGTTGTGAGTATCCGTGTGCACACATCACATACTGCACATTATCCTTTAATACATCTTTGATCTACCTAAGTTTGATGTGATTTTTCTTCTTGAGTATGCAGCATCTGTGTTTTGAAAGTGCAGCAGTAAGTTCTAAAAATTGTTTTTTGTTCCATACTGCAGGACATCATAGATTTTTTTGTCAAAAACATGGTAAATGAGCATTTAGGTGCAATCTGCAATGCACATGTGGTGCATGCTGACAGCAGTGACTATGGTGCCATGGATGAGAAATGCACAACCTTGGCAGAGTTAGCAGCTACAGCTGTTGATTTTCCAAAGACTGGGAAGCTTGTAACAATGCCTTCTCATCTGAAACCCAAACTATACCCTGATTTTATGGGGAAAGAGCAGCATCAGTCATACAAGTCCAAGAAAATTCTGGGTAGGCTTTACCGGCGTATCAAAGATGCTTATGATGAAGATATTGACCACCCTGCTGGATTGAACTATGTGCCTGGTGATATACCTTATGATACTGATCTTGAGGTGCCGGGATCTGCAGATTTTATTACTGATGCATGGGAACAGAAGTGCTCTTATGATGGTCAGCTGAATGGATTACTGGGTCAATACAAAGTGCAAAGAGAAGAAGAAGTTGTAACTGGTCAGGTCTGGTCCATGCCGAAATACAATAGCAAGAAGCAAGGGGAGCTTAAGGAGAGGCTCAAGCACTCTTACAGTGCCCTGAAGAAAGAATTCAGGCAAACTTTTGAGAAGTTGAAACTAGATATAGAAGAATTAAGTGATGAAGAAAAGAATTTATTGTATGAACAGAAGGCGTCAGCCTGGTACCAGGTCACTTATCATCCTAAATGGGTGAAAAAATCCCTTGATCTTAAAGACAAATCTCCAGAGAATCAAGAGTTAGGTGGTCCTGGAAATATGGTGATGCTGAGTTTTCCTTGGATAGCAGTTGATTACCTTGCTCGCATTAAGATAAGGCATCGGGGATCTGAAAATGCTGATTCGACCAAGCCTGTTGATTCTCTGGCGAAGTACCTATCTGAAAGGTTATAAGTCTTCGTGTTTGTACCTGAAGTTTGGCTGCAAGGCCACTCTGCCATTCACATATTAGCTGTTACATTTTGTCATGTTTAGCATTTCTAATGCATTGTTAGCCATTTGGTGTTCAGTTAAACAATATTGTGCTTTTGCATTTTGAGATTTCTGATGGTGAGTAGCCACATTCGATACATTGGCCTGTGTTTCATTTTGTTTTTGTGCATGTGATGTAGATGCTAGAAAGTGGAATTTATTGGGAAATAAAGATCTTATGCATTAGTTGATCTCTAATATGTAAAATTGTAGCTGCCTTGTGGTCATGTTTGAGCTCGACTTCTTATGTTATAATCTGATTTGCTGTCTAAGGAGTGAGTGCATTACAACAAATCTTGAACAATGCTTGTGAAATTTCAAAAGTTACCTTGATATGCATATGCTGAGTTTTGTGCTCAGAGTTCGGCTAATACAGAGTCATAAGCTGTCCAAAACTGGTTCACATTAGTTTACTATTTACTACAAATTATCAGATTGGTTTTTGCCCCCCTGATTCAGATGGCTATGCTATCTTTGCAAATACTGTACAGAAATAAGTCATGACATAGCAGAAGAGCAAGAGATGACATGAATGACCCCTCTTTGAATATAAAACTCGACCAGACGGTGTAGGAGAATCAGATGTTTGATTCTAGTTTTGGTGTTGTTTCCCGACACTCAAATTTTTCTGGGGAATCTATGGTGCCATTTGTAATTTTGGCATGCAATTACCAGAAATATTTGGTATATATGAGATCATTTCATATAATAGATAAGAGTACCAGCAGCCATTTCTGACAAAATTTTGTTAGCAGAGAAATTCGTAGAGGCTGTAGACCCCTCAGTTCATCCATGAACTAATAATGGAAATGACTTAATTAATACGGAATATGGTCATTACTACCAGATAATCTAAAAAATCAGATGATCTAAGGTAAAACCATGTACAATTTGATCGGTAATGTTCCTCAGAAGAACAAAACACCTAAACCGCTTAACAAACATCACTATTCTTTCTGTAGAGTGGAGAAGGGATCAAGCTTCAAGCATGGTAATGTACGGCCACCAAGTTAGTTGATGTGCAAAATGATTTCTTCAGTAAATTGTTAGAAGATTTCCCCACAGAAGTACATAGAGAGAGAGAGAGAGAGAGAGAGAGAGATCCATGAGGTGACTTGTATAATTTCTGCAGTTATAAAGAATGGACATAAGTAGAGGTGTAAACTCTATCAAAATACCTCTTGGCCTGATATTTGCATTTGAAATCTACCCCATGTAATAAAAATGTCAGATCTTACTAACAGCAACAATCTGTAGTTTTGTACTACATTGCTCCGTGATGCACGGAGCATTTATTGATTAGCCAACAACTTGGGTTATCTTCTCCTTTATGTCAATTTCTCCTTTATGGTGTTGTAGCAGCCAACCGGACTTAGTGGCATCTAAGCTTGCATACTTCGATTAAATTTAAATGTAGGCCACACAGACTTTGTTCGATAGAAGCCAGTAGCTTCCATTCATTTTCGTACTTCAAAAGCTGCACATCCATTCTCTTTCATCTATTTTTTTAACTGTTTATCTTTAAAATTATAGTTATATTATTTTAATAAATTTAATTTTATTAAATATTTATTTAAAAATATTTGAATGTTTAAATTTTGTATAATTGGATTCAAATATATTTTATAAGTTATTGGAATCTGACTGCAATCTTAGTAAAATATCATCATTTATGCCTAGAGTTTTTCTTCTTTTTTATTCATTTGAAAACATATTACCTGGGGTTTTTTTTTTAAACAATTTATTTAATCCTTACAGTTGTAGCATTGAATTTTGTTTTATTTGAAGTTAACCAGGTCCACATGTGCAATGAAATACCACCTGGATAAAAAGAAAATAAGAAGCAAGGAGACAGAAATCCAGGAAATACAAAAAGATTATTTCCAACGTATAAGACATATTGAATGATCTCCCTCGCTTTGCATTTGAGATCATCCATATAGTATTAAAAATCCTTCTTATTTAAATGTCCTTCTTAAGCAAGTATATCCATTATGCTGCCTCCCCAGCTTCGTTTAGCAATTCTGAGACAGAGTACTGAATCTCAAAAAGCTGACCACACAGATAAAGAGCACGAGCCATGGCCACGTATATGAGTTTTAGTTGCTTGTCATAGAGCATAGAGGAAGAAAACAAAGTGTAGGTGCATGCTTCTGTGTTGGTAGGTGTGGTAGATGTGGCTTTAAATAGAAAAGAGAAACAGTGGTTTTCCAACTTTATTTAGATTGTGAGAGTTTATAAATTTTTTATTTTTATAATTTAATTTATAAAATTTAATAAATTTATAATTTATAATTTTTTATATTTAATTTTTATAGTCTAAAATTTAAATTATTAAATATTATGAGATCTAATAAATTATTACATTACATATTTAGTTATAAGAAAAGTTAAAAAAAAATTATAATAGAAATAACACTTTTCATAAATTTAATAATTTAGAATTTATTTTATAAAAATTATATAAAAATAAAATTATGAAATAACAATACCAAATGAAAAATGAAAAAATAAATGATCTCTGTCTTTGACGTTATGCCATATCCATTGAACATTCATAATTTGTGATTTTTATCAAATCTCTTTTTCGTTGAAGTGCCCATCTTACGCAATTTATGAGTTTGATGGAGAGTACAACATCACAAGATGAATATTGATTATCAAAGTTTTCCATTGAAGCCCACATTGTCCAACAAAGGTGCTCAATCAAGTGGAAAGACTCATTGACAGAGTAATTCCAGGCTTATTAATGCCATTACCAGAGTGGTAAATTTCTGATCCCCACACAGGCCAATTAACTGGATAAGATTTTAATAAAAGTTTGTAAAAGAAAACTCCTATCCTATAGTAGATTTTTATTAATTTTTTATTTAAAAAATACAAATGTATTATATTCAACAAATTGTACAACCATAAATAGTTTTGGACCTGCATTTTTGATTTGGAAAAGGGTTAAGAGCGCAATAAATGTTAATTAGTAGGAGGATAAGGAAGGGATAGAAGAAACACCCAGATACACAAGGCAAAATTTTGCTCTTATTAAGAATTTGGGTGCCAACGTAAGGGGAAAACGAAAAACAAAAGTAGAATACTTGGCAACTCCCTTTCCAATTTTTGGTTCAATTGTGACTCAAGTATCTTTGAGGGAATCTAAATGAGAAAATAAACCGTTAACTGCTCCCTTTACCTGCTAGGCTAATGGCTACGGAGTGTAAGCCCTGAGGCTTGTGGTTTTGCAGGCGGAGCTTTGCTGAATCAAAACAACTAGAATTGACAGGTTGAATCCTCTGCAAAGTTTATATGCATATATCTACAGTTGCTTCCAGACACAGAAAGCCTCCAAACTGCCCCACACGCCAATCCAAGTTCTCATCCTTGCCAAATCTCAATCACAATTCATAGCGTATTAAGTTAACATCAGAGACGACCTTATAAGCACTTTAATATAGCTTTTTCAATCTTTTACAGAAAGACCAAAAAGTAAATGAAAAAGATAGCTGAAAATGGACTAGTTATTTCTAAGAACTATGAAATGAAAGGTTTGCTTTTTCTTCCTGAGAATTACTTGAAGTGCAGGGATAGTTCCAATTAAGTAGCTCCTCAATCATCTGCATTGCATCTCTGTCTTCTTCGTTTACCCCATTTCCAGCTTCACCTCCACCACTGCCTGGTAACCCCGCTGACAAAGTTGTCGACTTTTTCTCTGTCTGTTTCTTCCCAAGCTCCACCCTCATGACCCAACTGGAGTCCGAACGTGGCCCTGCACCTTTTTGCCACACGCCAATGTGGGAATTATCAGCATCTAGCCTCAGGCAAGTGAGGGATGGAGATGGCTCTTTGCAGGACTTTCTGAGCTTTGTGCTCAGGAGATCTGAGAGAGCCTTGGGAGATAAGGAAGTGTCATCACAGGGGTTGGCATCTTCAGGTTGTTTCATTGATGCAGGGAAATTGGTCTTGGCATTTTGTCCATTCATCAAAATGGAAGCTTGGTCATATGCCCTTGCTGCTGCCTCTGCTGTCTCAAACGTGCCTAGCCATACCCTTCTCTTCCTGTGCACAGAAAAGAAGGTAAGAGACAAGAGATCAGAATTCAGAATGTTACAGAACGGCATGTTCTCACTTTCAATTATTTACCATGTAACCAAGCCATAAAGAAAGGAATGAGAATTTATATATGCAGATTTAAGAATCAAGAAAGAAGCAGCATTCTGTAATTTGCATTGGTTTAAAGAGTTTGGTGAGCTCATTACAGCAATGGGTGGCGAATTTCTGACACCCAAGAGCCCCACTGGCGCTGCCTGACTCCCCTGAACTTCTTTGCTTGTACCATGCCTTTGTGTGCGCCCAGGCGCGTGGGAAAGTGGGTGTATATGTGTGGGGATTAGAGAGAGAGAGAGAGAGAGAGAGAGAGTTGAAGATTGCAGTGCGGAGAACCTAAGTACGAGTTGGTGGCGAAGAAGGAAATTAATATAGGGTTAATGTGGGAGTGATTTTAAGTTTATGAGCAGCTCTTACTAATTTATATGGATTGTCGGTGGGGTGGTCGGAAAGAGGAATTGAAACAGTGGACATGCAATAAAAGTTTCACATGCACAAGTTTGATTAATCCATAGCTTCTTAACAACTCAAATAAATGAGCAGCAGCAGGCAGGCTCCCCCACATAAGATAATAACAAGTACTTTCCGGATTTAAAAGAAAATGAAAACTTTCCCAATATTTTGCATCCACAAGTTGAAAAGTAAATTCGTGTACAAACATGAAATGTAAAAAGGATTAATCTGGGTTAGTCAAGCCATTAAAATTTAAAATAATTTATTTATAAAACTTGATCTTAAATTTTGTTGTTTATAATTTTTATAAATATTACTGTAAGTGTTTATTGTTGTAACATATTTTGACCTTCTCCTTATCTTGAATTTTTTTTATATTAATAAAATTTGAAAAGATGGTTTTTGCTGTTGAATTGCAAATCCCACTTATTGCTCCCATGAAAGTTGACTTATCAGTGGACAAGTGATGTGAACTTGATAACACAAATCCTTCTCTCTCAGCCTGCAAACTTTTTGCAAGTGAGAACTGACAAAACGAACTCAAATTTAACAACCCATTCATGGATTGTTGTCGGAAAGTCCTTTCCAAATGTCACTCTTTGTTCTAGCTTCAATCTCCATATAAATAAATCATCCAGCAATACCTATGTGTGCATAGACGCAAGTGCAACAACACATTCTAATAAATAATATTGTAAACTCATTTTAAAAGATATATAAGATAATAATTTCTTTAATATTTCAAGGTAGTTCAAGTTATTTTTAATTCTAAATAAAATAATTATTATTGATATTCTTATTAACGATGTAGTTATTCTCAATTATTATCTTAAATTTTTTTTAAAATTTTATATATATATTAAGTGACTTATAACTCATTTATCACAAAAAAAATACAAATATTGTATTCTAGTTTTTAAGTACTAATTCATATTTAGTTACCTAATAGTTGATTCCAATTTCACATGGAAAATAGATTATTCTTAAGTGCCCTTTCAGCCAATAATAGTCTACATTAATTAGAATTAATGATTGAATAAGTGTTGTTTGCTCGTTTTGTCAAATTTTTTTAATCAAAAGTTTAGAATAAGGGATAACTCTTCTTATTTTAAGGCCAAAACAGATTATTAAACATAGCAAAGATTGACAGTAAATTTATAAATTGTCTACTAACGAACAATTCTTTAAATTAAATATAAATTATATAATTATTACAAATAAAAAATCAACTAGATAAGCCAACCCCATTAGATCAGTATCAAATTAATTACTTGTATCACTTAGCATCTCTCCATGAAGTCGGCTAGTTTTCTTTTCCGGTTTGACCTTGTCTATTCCCGTGGCTTAAGCCAAAAACAACCATATATGGAAGAAATAATTAGTGGGTAATTTAATTTGAGGGAACATAATTATTTTTTACAAAAAATACATATTTTTTATGTAAGTTATTAAATTTATCTTATAATTTAATTTATAAAATTTAAAATATTTAATAATACATATTTTATATTATAAAAATTAAATAAAAATAATAACGCTTATCTAATTCAACTTGCATCTTTTAAAATAAAAATAATATTTTATTTTATAAAATATAAATAAATAATTATTAATAAAAAATTAATAATAAAAATTATCATAAAATATAAATAAATACACTTATAATTTATTCGTCATAAATTAATTCTTTATTTTAGATTTTGACAATTAATTTTATATAATTTATTGGTATTAATGACGTCTTTTTGTTTTATATAGTAATGGTGGGATGGCCATAATGCCACGATCTAGTCAAGATGCAGGTGAACTCGGAAAGTTGTCGAGGATTGACAAATCGGTTGCACGGAAACAGCCAAGTGTTCGTTCATCATTGGCGCTTTAGGGCCGTCAATTTATTGGTGGGGCAAAAATGTGGAACTGTTCAACTTGCGATCAGAGCGCATTTCAATTCAGTTGAATTGATGTGTAAACTAATGTAATAGCATGCCACATTAAATGGCCTTAACTCAATTGACCTAAGCTCAAGGGGACCCAACTTATACCTCGTGGTCTCAAGTCCCATCACATTTAAGAAGATTAAATATGTAAATTGAATTATAATATATATATATATGCTTTGTACATTTAATAATAAGATTTTAAAGTTCACTTGACATGGGTAATTTTTGTTTCAAAATCTGTATCCCCCTTTAATGATAACCTCTTTTTATATGTTATTAGCCATTTAAGAGTGAATTTAATTTCTAATGAAAATTTAAATTAAATTTATTATACACAAAATTAAATTTGTATCACTTAACCTAATTTTTACCCGTATTTAATTTAGGTCTTTCTCAAGTGATTGTTTTGGATCTTCCTTACATGAGTTATATATTACTCTTATACGTTATTTATGTATTTATATATTGATGTTTAATACATGTTTTACATGTAATTTTATTTTATTATTTAATTTAAATATATTTTGTAGATAAATGTCTACATAAAAAGATACAATAAAATTTTAGCAATAATTTTAAATGTTAAAATTGAATAATAATAAATATTTATTGAATTTTCATTTTCTTTATTTTTTATTTAATTTTTTGACAAATTATAATCTAATTTAATAAAATAGCATAATAACCAAATAAAATTTAAAAATTTATGAAAAGTATAACAGTTTATTAAATATTTTTAACTTTTATATATTTATATATTATATAGATAACAATATCTCTTTTGTGGGTTTATATTTATTCTTAAAAATAAGGGTATCTCTTTTGTCCTTTAAAATAATTGCAGTGTGCAATAATAAAAAATAACTTGTTGCCGATAGAGTTTGACTATTCAAGGGTGTGAATCTTTTCAACTTTTTTTAGAAAGTAAAAGTTACCATTAAAAAAATAGATATAAAATTAAAAAGGTTACATATATATATTATAAAATAAATAAAAATAAAAATATTAATTTATTTTTAAAAAAAAGAAAAATAAATAAAGGATCTTCACACGGGTACCTATTCGGTGGCCGTTTATCCTTTATAATAATGGTAACTTGGGCCTTCCACAATCCATATGGGCAAAGCTTGCCTTGGCAAAACGGGCTTCCAGTTCTTAGCCATGTACTCCTTGAAGGCAAAGGAGGGAACCAATCCTGGCTTATACTCTTCGCATACACATCTCTTTCTTCAGACAAAATATTCATCAGATTCCCCTTTCTTCCAGACAAAATATTTTTCATGCACCCACATTTAATGAGGATGTCCCTCTCATGCTCTGCTACATGTTTGTTGAAATTCTTTTCAAATCCCCCTCATATCCCTCTCTTGGGTTCTAATACTGAACGCGTAGCAGAAGAGAAATTCGGAAGTAAAAATGACCAAGCTTTTGCTCCACGGGACACTTGAGGTGACCATATTCGAGGTTGATAGGCTACATACTGGAAGCAACTTCGACTTTCTCAGAAAGGTACCTTCTACACTTTTAAACTATATCTCTGATTACCATTGTTTTTGGCTACATCTAATTAGTATCATGATCAGTGCAAAAGTTATCATGATGTAATTTGCAGTCACGTCAGTATGGAAGAAGTTTTTCTGTCTGATTACACGTATAAATATGTATTACACAGTGTCCTCTTTTCCTAATTTAACCTGATTTCTGGGTATGTTAGTGAGTGTCTAGTTTGGTTTTCTCTGTTTTGAAGTGATATCTTAATTAGTTATGAAACTTCTATGATTGACTACTTTGTTTTAATCTGCACCACTTTATACTTCTCCAATCCATCGCAATACCAGTTTTTATGTAAAAGTACAAAATATCAAATTTTTTTTTTGAAACAAATCCTCTTTAGTATTGTCATTTTTAATATTACAATGGTACTCAGTTATTGTATTAAGCTTTTCTTCCTGAAGGATTCTAGATTTAAACCTATAGTTTTGCATGTATATTAGATAACTTATCATTCTTATAATCATAAGAAAAAAGGTCATATCTGATTAATGGTCACAAAATTAGCTGATAAAATAAATTTTATTATGTGAAGTTCAATAGTGGTCATGTATAATTGTTACACATCAGCTGAAAACACTTTCTATATTAAGGTATATTACATTAGTTGTAAAAGGGGTTAGGTATTGATTTATAAGTGTGAAAAAAAATCATATATCATAAGTTAGTTTTTAAAGTTGAAAATGTCCAAAATGCACCTAACAAAGATGTCAAAGCCCAAGTTATAGTATCTCTTTGTTAGGTCTTCAACTAAATAAAATAATTTTACTTAAACTTGATGTGTGCCGAGAATTAGATTAATGAAGAGTATCCAATTGAAGTTTGATGTGTGAATAGAAAAATTATTGTTGTTACTTTATAAATATAAGGAAAACCCTCGTCTCAAAAGTTACCTTTTAACGTGAGAAAACAAAATATACACACCACATTCTATCACCCCAATTAGCAGTTCTACATAACCTTGTTGTCAGATACGTATATAACTAGTTCAGCATTTCAGCATTCTCTCCATACTGGATTCTACAACTTTAAGACTAGATTAACATGCACCTTACTCTCTTTGTTTTCGTCTTATCTTATTCTTAATAAACAAGGGTGCATCACGCCGGGGAAAGAAATTTCTCGCCCTTGTCAAGAGACATCTGCTGTTCCGGCCTGAGGTATCTCAGCCTTTATTTTAGTGTTCTTTTTCTCCACATGTGAAATTTCCTTCTAACTCTGACATATAAAAATGTTACATAGATTGTTGGGACCAGACTCTATGCAACGGTTGATTTAGATAGGGCAAGGGTTGGGCGAACTAGAGTGATACAAAATCAACACTCCAATCCCAAGTGGATTGAGAAATTTCGCATACACTGTGCTCATGAAGTCTCAGATATTATCTTCACAGTCAAAGATGATGATCCTATTGGGGCAACTCTAATTGGAAGAGCTTATGTACCTGTTGAGCAAGTTATCAAGGGCCATATATTTGACAGATTTGTTGAGATATTAGATGAAGATCATCATCCTATACCAGGTGGCTCTAAAATTCATGTTAGATTGCAATTCTTAGATGTTACCGCTGACGGAAGCTGCCATTGGTCTCAAGGAATCATTCAAAATTTTCCTGGGGTTCCTCACACATTTTTCAATCAAAGACAAGGTTGCGATGTCACTTTATACCAAGATGCCCATTTCACTCCGAACTATCTCCCTTGGATCCCAATATCTAGTGGGATATATTATGAGCCTGGCAAATGTTGGGAGGACATTTTTACAGCCATTCGAAATGCTCAACACTTAATTTACATAACAGGATGGTCGGTGTACACTAAAATAACCTTAATTAGGGACCCAAGAAGAAAAAATGAAGAAAATGCCCCCACCCTTGGGGAGCTGCTCAAGATGAGAGCTGATCAAGGAGTGAAGGTTCTTATGCTTGTTTGGAATGATATTACTTCTGACCCAACATTGAAGACAACAGGCATGATGGCAACCCATGATGAAGATACTGCAAATTACTTCAGGAAAACAAAAGTGCATTGTGTTTTGTGCCCGCGTTATCCTGATGGTGGAAAAAGCGTCGTTCAGGGTTTTCAAACTTCAACAATGTTTACTCACCACCAAAAAGCAATAGTTGTCGACAGAGAAGTACCTGGCGAAAGATCTGACAAGCGGAGAATAGTAAGTTTTATTGGTGGTATTGATCTATGTAATGGTAGATATGACACACAAGCACATCATTTGTTCGCAACTTTGGGCACGGTACATTCTGATGATTTCCATCAGCCAAACTTCCCCGGAGCTTCAATTAAGAAGGGAGGCCCCAGAGAGCCCTGGCACGACATTCATTGCCGACTAGAAGGGCCGATTGCTTGGGATGTCTTGTACAACTTTGAGCAGAGATGGGAGAAGCAAGCTGGACAGAAGCAATCCCTTTTCTCACTTACCCAATTTGATGAATTTCTAGTCCACCCATCTGCTGTAACAACATCAGATGATAGAGACACATGGACTGTTCAGTTATTTAGGTCTATTGATGGTGGAGCTGTTTCTGGCTTCCCTCGAACCCCAAAGGAAGCTGCTGAATTAGGCCTTGTTTCTGGGAAAGATAACATCATTGATAGAAGTATTCAGGATGCTTATATATATGCTATTCGGCGAGCACAGAAATTCATCTACATTGAAAATCAGTACTTCCTGGGGAGTTCATATGGTTGGAAAGCATCCGATATAAAAGTTGAGGATATTGGGGCCTTGCATATTATACCAAAGGAGTTGTCATTGAAGATTGTTAGCAAGATTGAAGCAGAGGAGAGGTTTTCTGTCTACATAGTCATCCCAATGTGGCCAGAAGGTGATCCTGCAAGTGCTGCAGTTCAAAAGATATTAGAGTGGCAAAGGAGGACAATGGAGATGATGTATACTGACATTGCTGCAGCCATTCAGAAAAAGGGTAGCAGAGCTCACCCTAGAGATTACTTGACATTTTTCTGCCTTGGAAATAGGGAGCGTAAGATAGATGTAGAATATACCCCTCCAGAGGCACCTGAAACTGATAGTAACTACGCTAGAGCACAAAAAGCTAGGCGCTTCATGATCTATGTTCATGCAAAGATGATGACCGGTATGTCTAGTATTAGTATTTTTATGTTGATTTTCAATTTCATTTAGGTCCATAATTTCACATTCTGATTATGCCTATTCCTTAAATTTGTTCAAACACAAGAAAAATAGGGAGTCATTCTCATTTTTTCTTTTCATCAAGTATAACAAATGATTGTCATTTGATCATGAGATGAAATGAAGTCAAACTGGGCTTAATTTTTGACTAATTCTGCTGACTTTTTGCATGCTTTCAGTTGATGATGAATACATAATCATTGGTTCTGCCAACATAAACCAGAGATCAATGGACGGTGGAAGAGACACTGAGATTGCAATGGGTGCATTCCAACCACATCATATAGCAGCTTGTGGGCGACCACCCAGGGGTCAGATATATGGGTTCCGACGGGCATTATGGTATGAGCACCTTGGCAACGAAGATACTGCAGCTTTTGAAAATCCAGAAAGTGAGGAATGCATCAGATTTGTGAATGAACTTGCTGAGGAGAACTGGAAAGTATACTCAAAGGAAACATTTGATGAAAATGAACCATCTCACCACCTCCTGCGCTACCCTGTAGAAGTCAACGAGAATGGAGCTATAACAACACTGCCTGGGTTCGAATGTTTTCCTGACACGAAGGCTCCCATTTTGGGCCCCATTCCTGACACGAAGGCTCCTATTTTGGGCTCCAGATCTGATTACCTTCCATCAATCCTCACCACCTAACTCTGCATAAACACCAAAGGTTAATTATCACATGCCCTATATATGTAATTCGTTTGGACTTCACGGTCTTTGGACTAAGCTAACAGATCATTAAGGTTTCTTAATTAAATACCAGCTTGACATCTTGTTATATTTTCAAATTTCCATAGATGCTAAATCATCATTGTTAAAACATATTTGCTTTCACTGGAAGTGATTCAGATTAAGCCTGTGCTTCAATGGTATTTGTTTTTCATTTAACTGTTTTTGATATTTTTTGTCTTCAATGGTATACAGTTTCACAGGGGATGGCGCCCTTCTCACCTTTTCAATTTTATAACTAATTTATCAACTACCACTCTTGTTTATGGTGTAAAAGGAAAAGAACAGGAAAACTACAACATCAAAAAATGGTAATGAAATGGTAACTACAACCTCAACCTCAGAAAGAATCTGATTCAATGGTCACATGAAGTCAAATGGTAACCTGTGGGCGTTCCAAATAGCATACCTTGTTCAAACGGGCTCCTGGTTCCTATCATGCGGTATAAAAGTTAAAGAGGAAATCGTGGTATATACACAATTCTATTTCTAAGAAGAATCGAATTCTTAGGGCTTTGCATCAAGTTTACTGTATCTGCTTGTGTTAGATAAACAAACACAATCCCTTCCTTCAAAGTATAAGCAATATGCATACAAATAATTTCTCAATTGTCTGTTACTTTTGTTCATACAATTATAAACTACGTAGATGGTAAGGTTGTGCTTGTTCAATCTGCAACTCGAAATTAGCATTGAAAATTTAATACTTTACTTTGGAATATGGATGGTTTGAGGTATAAAACATGTAATGGTTCCTCAATTTTATATGTTTATTCCTATGCTATTTTTACATCACAAAATTTAATATTAAATCTTACAAACTAAATTGTAAAACTCACAAAAATAAAAAACTCGTATAGACATTATGATAATTTCATTGCTCCCACGTTGAGAACATGTAATGTAACATGATATGCTGGTGACCCTTGGAATTTTCCCTCATCATCTCCTTTGTTTGCTCTCGTCTAAACAACTTTTTTGTTCAACTATGATATAAACAATTTGGGAAAAATACTAAAATCGTAAGTTCAATGGTGACTTGTGCCTTCCAATAAGAATGAATACCTTGGCGAAAGGGGGTGCTAGTCTTGAGTTAAGGAGGGAACAGATTCTAGCTTACGTTATCCATATTATATGTTCTTACGTTTACGTATAACAAAAATACTTACCAGATTCCCTCTTTCTCACGGCCCCTTTCCACATATAAATATGTGAATTCAAACCAAGGCTTTTATCATATGGACAGAACTATCATCAGATTTTTCTCCAGAAGAGCCCCTCTTTAATTTCCAAGTACGCACATTACTTTACTCAAATCTAAAATTTCCCAGTTACAGTAATTTATTCCTGTCATAATTCTTTGATAGCTTGCCAGCTTTTTGTTAAAATTCACTTTCTGTCTCCATTCTCTATTCACATGTGACATGTCTGTCCTCGATTTATGATACAAATTTCGCAGCACCAAGGACAGGGAGAAACATATAAAGCATATACGTGATGCCGCACTTGCTGCACGGCACGCTTGATGTGACCATAGATAAGGTCAATCGGCTAGGTGGATGCAACTTCAATTTTTGCAGAGAGGTACCTTAATAGCAAATACTCTGTTTATCTTGTTGTTCAATCAATGCCTGGATCGAAGAGACAGAGTTTTATGGGTTGCCATCCTTGCTTCCATTGATTTTGAAGCCTTGGTTATTAGATATATATTTGCAAGACAAATTAAGAAGTAATCATTTGCTAAGCTTTTCTTGTCTTCTTTGCAATGCAGTAGAACTTGTAACTATACTTCTTTGAGTAGTTACAATAATCATGCCATGATACAATTTTGAATGAGTCATGCTAGATGAATACAAATATACTGCACAAAAATTATACAAGATTAAATAGAGACTATTCACTATTTATGTTTTATAAAAATATTGTGTAATTTTTATGCAGAAAATTTTATGCAACAATTATTACTCATTTTGAAGATAGGAGATGTGTTTTCTTTTAATTGGATATGTCAACTTCTTGCGTTGTTAAAAAACTTTTATGAGAGTTGGATTTTTTTTTTCAAAATCATGCGAGTTTAGATAATTTTATACTTTGGAATGTAATTATTTTGGGACACATATATTTTATTTTCTTAATTTTCTTGATCTTTTCAAATTTCTCTATTTTAAAGAAAAAATAGATGAGTTACATGTAATTCTGTGTTGAACATATGCACAATAAGTTCTATGCATACCTTATACAAAAATGTCACATGTAAATAGCAGTGTTGATTTAGAGTGTATATCTTATTAGTCCTGAGGCTTTTATGTTTCTTTGACCTTTTGATTGCAATACTGCTTCACTGCTCAACTTTTTTTCATCTTCGTTATGAGAACTTCTTTGAGTGCTCAAGCCATGTATACAAAACTGACATCATTTACAAAATGATTTTGAATTCGTACATGTCTTGATCTCACTTGCTCCTGAAGCCTATAAAAAATTTTCCTTTTTTATGTCAGTTTTCTTTCTTAAAAGTGCAAAAGTCCAACATAGTTCCCATTCATTTACTTTTAACTAGCTGGAGCAAAATCTTCTCTAATCAGCAATTATACAAATTTAACTTTCTTAGTAAATTCTGTCAAACATGCGCAGCATAATTGTTTGTTTTTCAGTTCTGGAGAATTTGCTGTTATATCAGACATAAGCTACATCTGTTCAACATCTTCTCGTTTTGTAATTCTTTTTCTTTCCTTCAAATTTTAAAAATAAGGGTACAGTAGACAGGAGAAAGAAACTTCTTGCCCAACTCAAGAGTTGTTTGCTGTGCCAAGGCAATGAGGTATCATAATTAACCTTTCTTTGTTTTGCTTGAAGCTATTCAATGTTTAATGTCCTTCACCAGTTCAGTTACTTAATTCCTTGGGTGTAACATACTTCATTTTCTCTCCACATGTTTTATTCCATCCAATCACAAAGTTTGTTGGGTTAGGACTCTATGCAACTGTTGATTTAGACAAAGCAAGGGTTGCGCGAACAAGAATGATAGAAAATCAAGCCTCCCACCCCAAGTGGAACGAGACCTTTCATATATATTGTGCTCACAAGATCTCACATATTATATTCACTGTCAAAGGAGACAGTCCTATTGGTGTTGGGGCAACTCTAATTGGAAGAGCGTATGTCCCTGTTGAGCAAGTCTGGAACGGCTCCATATTTGAAGGGTGGGTTGATATATTAGATGAAGACCATCATCCTTTACCAGGTGGCTCTAAAATCCTTGTCAGGATGCAATTCTCTCCTGTTACCAGTGATAATAATTGGTCTCAAGGACTAAAGAGTCCAAAGTTTGCAGGGGTGCCTCGCACATATTTTACTCAAAAAATTGGTTGCAAAGTTACTTTGTACCAAGATGCCCATGTCGCAGATGGTTCTTTCCCCTGGATCCCACTATCTGGGGGAAAAATTTATAACCCTGGGAGATGCTGGGAGGACATTTTCTATGCCATTATGGATGCTAAGCACTTGATTTACATAACTGGGTGGTCTGTGAACACTGAAATAACCTTAACCAGGGAATCGGCAAGAAGCCTTACTCTTGGGCAGCTGCTCCAGATGAAAGCTAATCAAGGAGTGAAGGTTCTTATGCTTGTTTGGGATGACAGAACTTCTGTTCCGGACTTAAAGAAAGATGGATTGATGGCAACCCGTGATCAGGAAACTGAAGAATATTTTAGGAACACCAACGTACACTGTGTTTTGTGCCCCCGTAATCCTGATGATGGAAGAAGTATAATTCAAGGAATAGAAATTGCAACCATGTTTACACACCACCAAAAGAGTCTAATTGTTGACTATCAAGTTCCGGGTGGTGGTTCTCAGAAACGGAGGATTGTAAGTTTTGTTGGTGGTATTGATTTGTGTGATGGCAGATATGATACGCAGAAACATCCATTGTTTGAAACTCTGGGTTCAATCCATCATAATGATTTTCATCAACCAAACTTCCCAGGCGCTTCGATCAAGAAAGGAGGCCCAAGAGAGCCCTGGCATGATATTCACTGCCGACTAGAAGGGCCAGTGGCTTGGGATGTCTTGCAGAATTTCCTGCAAAGGTGGGAAAAGCAAGGTGAAGACCAATCCTTACTTGAACTGAGCAAGCTTGAAAAAATATTAGTTCCTCAATCTAGTCTAGCAACACCAGAAGACGCAGACACATGGACCGTTCAGCTGTTCAGGTCCGTTGATGGTGGTGCTGCTTCCGGATTCCCTCACGACCCTAAGGAAGCAGCAGAAGAAGGTCTTGTTACTGGGAAAGATAACATCATAGATAGAAGTATTCAGGATGCCTACATCAATGCCATTCGCCGTGCAAAAAATTTCATCTACATTGAAAATCAGTATTTCCTGGGGAGTTCATATGACTGGAGAGCATCTGATATAAAAGTTGAGGATATTGGGGCCTTGCATCTTATACCAAAGGAGCTGTCATTGAAGATTATTAGCAAGATTGAAGCAGGGGAGCGGTTTGCTGTTTACATTGTCATGCCAATGTGGCCAGAAGGCATACCTGAAAGTGCTTCAGTTCAAGCAATATTAGACTGGCAGAAGAGGACGATGGAGATGATGTATACTGACATCGCTGCAGCCATTCAAAAAAAGGGTAGCAGAGCTCATCCTAGAGATTACTTGTCATTTTTCTGCCTTGGGAACAGGGAGGGAAAGAAATCTGGAGAATATATTCCTTCAGAATCACCAGAGCCTGGCAGTGATTATAGCAGAGCACAACAATCCCGGCGCTTCATGATCTATGTTCATTCCAAGATGATGATAGGTAAGGAATATTCCTAGACTAATACAATTACAAGATAAATATTGCCCATGATTGTTTACAGTTACAGAGCATTGTGATTCCACCTGTTTCCTCTCTGATTTTTTTCAAACACAAGCCAGATGGCATCATATAATGTTTACCTGAACCTCTATGATTGTGCTTGGGAAGCAAGTCGTCAAATTTGGCATGATGAAGTGTTTAGTTACGCTCAAATAACTAATTTTGGTGACTTTTGCATGCTTTCAGTCGATGATGAATACATAATCATTGGTTCTGCCAACATAAACCAGAGATCAATGGACGGTGGAAGGGACACTGAAATTGCAATGGGTGCATTCCAACCACATCATATAGCAGCTTTTGGGCCACCACCCAGGGGTCAGATATATGGGTTCAGACGGGGATTATGGTACGAGCACCTTGGCAATGAACATATTGAAGCTTTTGAAAATCCAGAAAGCGAGGAATGCATCAGAACCGTGAATGACCTTGCTGAGTGGAACTGGAAAGTGTATTCAAAGGAAACATTTGATGAAAATGAACCATTTCACCACCTCCTGCGCTACCCAGTAGAAGTCAACAAGAATGGCGCTATAACAAGACTTCCTGGGTTCCAATATTTTCCTGACACCAAGGCTAGTGTTCTGGGCATCAAATCTAATTACCTTCCTCCAATACTCACTACCTAGCTTCGTGCTTATCACTGTAATTTATTGAACCAACTTACCAAGATAAAGTATAAGATAGTTCAAACCATTCTAGTATAGAATAATGGAATCACAAATACATTTCATATTATAATGATATCACTGCATTGAGTGCATTCTTACTCTAATAAAGCTCCACATAGAAACTTCTTACAATGATGATGTTATCCTTTTATCTCTAACTTTTGTGATATATATTTACTTTTCCATACTTAGGTGTTGTGGGGTGCAATGTTTTATGCAGAGTTATGGTGTGGCTTATTGTTAAAAACAATGAGGGTTTGAAGGAAAATTTGATTCCCCATCAGAAAATTTGAATTTAATTTGATGACAAGTAATAATAAAATGGAGGTCTTGGTTTATTTGGTTTTGTATGCCTCCTTTTGACCTATACAATTCATGTAATTTCCCTGATTTCCAATCTTAGGATGATAAATTTATAAAGTTCTCCCAAAGAGCAACACAATACAATGCTTGTAATGATTGGTAAGTTATTAAATTTTTTTATCTTTTGAATTTAAAGATTACGTAAAAAAAATTTAATTTTTTAAGTCAGATTATATAAAAAAATTTTCTCAAAATAATATCTTTAATATAATCATAAATGATTAATTTGTATAAAAAATTTTTTCTAAAAATAATATTTTTAATATAATTATAAATCATTAATTTTGGTGAGAATTGAGGATAAGCATATTAACCCTGATAGAAATGATAGAAAGGCAAGTGGAAGGATGATTTTCTCTCTCCTGTTTTCTTGGTTATCATCACAATGAAATGACAATAAACCCACAGGGACATTGCTTAACCCTTCGAAGAACTAAATGAAGCGAAAGCTACATTGCGTTTTGAAAAATGCTATTTTGGTAATGTTTTGGTCGTATGTTAATTTTTGGTGAGGTTTTTTTTTTTTTTTTTAATTTTTTGATGCGGTTGGTCGTATATTGTTTTGTCAAAGAGGTGGGGCGTATTTGGCATGGAGCTTCCAGCCAAACTTTCCAACACGACTCTCTCCAATTTCCCTCCTACAAATTAAGTAGAGCCATTCCTTCTGCAAATAATCTATATCCAATTCCGCATAGCATCAGAAAACGACAGGGCGAAAAACCGAGGCAGCCCTTTGGTTGTATTTCTAATCAAAGGGCCAGTCTTTGCAGAATTCGGACCGGGAACGATAGTGAAGTGGCTAAGCGTAATTTCAAGCATGCCATATATCCGGATTATGTAATTCCTTACAAGCTTTTGTCTTTCTTTTATTCAAGCACTTTCCGGGGAAGGTGACAGAAAATCTGCGCTTATAATTTCTCGGCAGCCAAACAAGCCTTGATTTTTCCTCCTTCTTCTTCTTCTTTTCTTGGGAAGAGGGCTGGTGGGCCTGGCGGCTCAGAGGTTACTTCTTGAGTTGATTCTGATCGATGTTTTCCACTATTTTTTTCTCTGGAACTAACAGCTAGAATATTTGCTCGCGTTTTGTGGACCTTTCTTTTCGTTATTAAATTCCGAGTGGTTCTCAACTTTTTGAATGTACATGCAGGGAATTGAATTCTTTCTTTCCTGGATTACTTGACGGATCTCTGATTTGACATAAATGCAATTCTGTAGATACCTTCCACCTTGGGTCTGCCAGTTGTTGGCCTGCGTAGGGTGAGTTATTTGGTCTCTTTGTTGCTAATGTTGTTTGGTCGCAGTGAAAACGAAGATCGTGAATTTCCCATTTCTTCCTAACCTGTCTAGGGCGGAAAGAAAATTACTTTGTAGATATACGGTTCAGTTTTATGTAATTTTATATTAGTCAGCTTGCTGAGCAAGTAAAAAAAGGAAAAAGAAGCTGAGCGTGTTATGAGTTCTCGCTTAGCAAGAAGGTAATGGTAAAACGAATTGAGAAATCGAACTATGGCGAGATCCAATATCAATGGCCTATAAGGATACCATAGATTATAGAGCTACTTGCGTTGATTAAGACGTAGTTGCTGATTATGTAGTTCTGAACTTTCAAGAAACTAGACATTCAGAGTTTTCAATTCTTTTGCCTTCTCTTGAGCTTTCTGGATAAGTTAAGGTCTTCCTCTGTAGTTTGTGGTACTTTATTAATCTTGTTTTGGACTCTTGTGCTTGTACTTGCTTGCTCTATAAGCAAGCCTTAGATCTGGTGAACAGGGTTACTGGATGGGGCTTTATTATTTACCATTCTTTTCTTGGATTATCGGGAAGTTGACGATAAGATACATAGAATTGTAGTTCCCCTGTAGGATTTCATGGGAAGTATGTATTCTAGGTGTTGCTTGTTAACGCAGATGAGGAGTTGCACTGGGAAGAAGCCCTGCAGTTCATTTTTTCTGTTTTGTGGAGCTTGTTTTCGCGCACTTCTTCTTTCTATCATGGAAAAGTTGAAGCTTAAATGCAAGGGGCTTTTCAGTGTGAGCGAGATTTATTTTTACCCAATATAGTTCCATTAAGTATAATTGCAAATATCTTCAGTCTTTATTATGACAGGCTTTTTCTGTAACTTTCATGAACTTAGTGGAAAACATCGAAATAAATAGAAGTCAAAGGAGAAGTTTTTGGCCATCATAAAGGGGTTAAATTTTGGAACTGTTTGTATAATTATGGACTTTTAAGCCTGGGCACTATCTTTATTCCTTCTATTATGCTATGAATATGCAGGCTTTGTTAATTTTAATCTAAAGCTGGTGCCTTCTTCCTTTCCATTTTTTGCCCAGCTCCGTTGATGATGTTTGACCTGAAATCCTAGGAGGATATTTTTTTTCTATTTATCTATATTTACAAGTAATATCCGTTTTTGAAAGAACGTTCCATTTTTTTCTTATTTTTGTTTATTCTAATTGAACTAGTTACTATGGACTTTCTTTTTTTGGGGGGGTATTGGTGGGGTGAGGAATTAGTATACTTATTGTATGTAAAGAATGCGTAAATAGGTCTCAGAAATTATACTAATCGATTCAGGTAAACCTTCAATGCAGAAGCGCCAGGGGATTCTGAATTATTTAGTGGAAGTAGAAGGTTTTCCTTCATTAGAAAAGTTTCTGAGGGGAGAGTCCCCGTAAAGTGTGGTCTTGAATGCATCATGATCATGCTTCATCAGATGTCTTCAATTTCGCCCTCTGACATGTAAAGAGAATTACTTAGTCAATAGAAGTTCTCGATAGTAATCTGATTCTAGATTTGCATATAATTTTCTCAGATTACTTGATATATAAAAGGGCATACTTCCTATTCCAAATATTAATAATATTATCGCTGTTGAGTAAACTCGTCTAATTACACCCTTACTCTTTTGTTTTCTCTTTAGAATAAGATTAACGCATCCTTTGGGTCTAATGGGATGTAATATACAGTGAATGGGATAAAGTATTCATGCTAGGTTGTGTTCTTCAATTTAGGTTATAATTGGCACCTGCAGTTCTTCTTCTTTCCTTCTTCAAGCTGGTAGACAGATTGGAGTTAATAGTTGGTGCTAATCATGGTTGTGGTTGAATTACTTTGTAACAGAGCAGAGGTTGTCTTGGATACTGCAAAAAACCTCCAGTAACTATTTCAATGTGTGAACCATCTGAAGGATTAAGAACTAGTGGTCAAACAGCAACGAAAGACGACAGATCAGAAGATTTCTGGAGCAGCTGCGCTTTTGAAATGGATCAGAGTGCAGCTCAGTCCCAGAGAAGCATCTCATCAATTTTCATATCAAACCAGTCTTCTGATCCTCAAAGTAGCTCTGGCGGTCAGATTGTTCCTCCTGAATTTGTCAATCATGGCAAGTTCTTGGTTATATGTTTAGATATTATCTGTTGGATCATGTGTTTATCATATTTTATCAAAGTGTGCTTAATCTTGTACCTTCATGTTTGTGATTTACCCTGCTGCAGAGACTATCTTAAATTGTTGATAGAATCATGTAGGGCTTATTTCATCTGCTTTGTAAAATGTCAGTTAACATCATATTTTCCTGGAAATTTTAAATTGAAACACCCTGAACCTTGAAGAACTATTACAATACAACTGCCTTGGAATAGCTTTATTGCCACCTTATGTGCTGGTTCTGCAATGCAGCTGTCCCGATATAATTTTTCTTTTTCCTCTTTTTAATATTGACAAAAAGAGAAGAAATGTACCTCTTCCCTAATGGTCAGTAGAATCTGCACAGAAAAGGCTGATTGGTTGTTTACATCATTACTTTCTCTCTATTTTTGGTAAACTGTAATTTCTTTTATCTTGATCTGGCCAATTTAATTAATTTGTAACTGGTATGCCTTGAATGTACAGATGCGGACAAGCAGTTTTCAGGAAATATTTCAATCTGTATCTATAACGTTTAGTTTTATTTCGTTGGCTTAATTATTATTGCATATTTAACAATTGTTTGCATATTTATCTAGCTAGTACTTTTAACCACAGAATCTGGCTGGATGCAGGCCTTCTTCTCTGGAACCAAATAAGGCAGCAATGGGTTGGAAATAGAAGATCTCAGAGCCAAACACAAGTTCGAGAACCTAAAATAAGGTAAATAAATATATAAGCTTTCAGCAATGAAATCTTAAGCATCAACTTGTAATATAAACATATTATATTTATATTACAAAGCCAAATGTAGTGTTTCCTATCCTTTTATGCATATGTAGGCTGGTGAGGAATTAAACTTGCTCTGGCAATTACTTTAATGTATAACCTGCAACTTGAAGTTCAGACCATTGTCCGTTTAAGCCTGAAGTCTAGATGCACAAATTTTACCCTAACTGAAGAATCACTCATCCATTGTCAACAATACTGTTGCTTGGTTTCCACCTTGTTCATCTGTGCCCTTGTCTGAGCATGTTTAAGCCTAGCAGTCTGCTCAATTTTTTTATTATTAAGCCTATGCACTGTGAAAATATCAGAGACCCCTCACCCCCTTCTTTTAAATGAAGGCAGTGTTGTTGCAATTGACTTTAGGTTTTAGCATTTACCCCTATGTTACATTTTAATTTGTTTTTTAAGCTCTAATTCTGAGTTTATGTTCCGCACAGTTGGAATGCCACCTATGAGAGTTTACTTGGGACCAAAAAGCCTTTTTCCCAGCGCATCCCTCTTGGGGTATGTTCTTCTGCGCTTGGTTTTATAAGTGTTGATCTTCTTGTATAAGTGAGCACATATACGTAATTGATTCTAATATTTTACATGACAGGAAATGGTTGACTTTCTTGTTGATATTTGGGAGCAAGAGGGTCTGTATGACTGAGCAAGCAAAATAGGATAGTTGTGAATTGTCATTTGTTGAAGTTGTTTTTGTTCCCTCAGTCTGCAGCGGCTTCTTTTAATGAATTAAAGTAAATGTATACTTCTTCCTAGTACTCTACTGGGGTGTTTTATGGACAAACTATCTTTGCTGCAAATGGAATACGTGTCATTCTCCTGCTTGGGCTGCAAGCTTATGTCCTCAAGTTTGATGTTTTCTGTTACTGGAAGAAGTAGCACGAGGAATCTTATCCCTGGGAGTATATTTGAACTGGTTCAGTTTAGGGCAGTAACCTAAATTAGTGTTTAGTTTGTGTTGTTGGACTGATAAATTGCCTCCTTGGGTTGGTATCCATCCAGTTAAGGTGTAGGGCAACTGCCTCACAAACTGCGCACAGATGACTGATGGGGATTTCATAAAATGGATGATTGAATGGGGCCTTTGGGGGCGAGGAATGGTAAGTGATTAATTCAATTGAAAGAGGTCAATCAAAATGGTAATTGGTTCACTGGCTTGTAAAGTGATTAATGCAAATGAAATTTAATTAATCAAATTCAAATGTAGTCAAAGATACAAATTGTTTAGTAAAAAAACAAAAAGAAAGTGGAGATATTGTCCATCAATAAGTGAACAAGAAACATAAATCCTTCGGCATGGGTAAGGCAACATGTTATCAATATGTTGGGATCAGTTGGAGCATCTCTGGGTGCGAGCTTTTCTCTTCACTTCTCTTTTATTGTTTCCCCAGCACCTTATCTTTCAAAAATTATTCCAATTTTTTAGTGAAAAAATTTTGAATTATTAAATTTTATAAATTAAATTATAAAATTTATTAAATCTAATTGTAATTTTTCATCAAATAAAGGTTTAGTGTTCCCAAGGAGTGCTTTTCCTCATCCAGTCTGCCATCAATGCTGCAGTAGGGAAATGGACAAATCGAGCGGAAAGCAGAGATTAGGGGGCTTGGGCTTCCCATTTGCCATTTATATTTTAATGAAAACTTGAACTATATTTGTTGATATGGTTTAAGTACAAATATTTAAAAAATAAAATAAAAGATATGAAAGTTGTAAGTAATAAAGTATAAGTATAATATTGTTATATATATATATATATTTTTTGATATATAGAGAGCTCCTAAATGGAGTAGGAGTATATGGGAAGGGGATCAAACTAGTACCACCTCAAAGAATGACAACCTTCTATGCCAACTGAGCCCGAGCCTCTTGGCAACATTGTTGTATTTTAACTTAGACAAAATCAAATTGTATTCCTTCATTTCCGTGTATTGTACTCCAATTTTACAACAGCAACAGAAGACGCTGATGCTGTTGGTTCACAGGTAGCAAAGCAGGTTGGGGTCAAACACAGAAAAGCCGAGTAAGACACAGCAGACGCGAAACTGCCGGGGCCTCCAAATTGGACCCAAGCTCTGATTACCCTATTTAGAACGACAAACCAATGTGCTTCACCATTCAGGCCAAGAGACTCAAAACCAAACCTTTTAATCATTAACGAACAAAAAATTGCATTCAGATGCTTCTCTCCTAGACTGTGGTTTAAAACCATTGAATGTCACATAATGCTGTCCCTTTTGTACAGGAAACATCAAACCAAAAAAGCAGAAGTGGACCAATTCCAGTGTGGAAATTGAATGAGATAAGATGGAGGTAGCCCCCATTGTCATTATGAGTTTCAATTCTACCCGATCACTCGTAATCACGGATATAACTAGCAGTTTGGGGAAAAAAAAACCATACCAACACCAAATAAAGGGTCTATTAATGCATGTATTATTACAAGTTATACTAATCTTGTATATTATTATAATATCATATATAAAATCCGTACAAAATTATATAGACTCAAATCTTGAATCTGTATAAGCATTACTCTTAAGTAATATAAAAGGGAAGTGAAAGGTGAATTGGGAATGGGTATAACTGGATTCAAATATAAAGATAATGTAAGAGATATAATTTTATGTATATTTTCTTTCGTAAACAATGACTTTTTCAGCAAATATATTATGTCTTTAATTAATGAATAAATATGAGATTTTTTAACTTTGTGGACCAAAGTTTTGAATCAAACATTATTATTAAGTGATGAGGCCAATGTACCGAGTTCAAGTTGGCGATTTAGATGGAATATATAATCACAATAATTCTTAGCCTAAAAAGGAGCAATTGAGAGAATTTGAAAAAACCAAAACAAAAAAAAAGTTTTTATCCAAATGACGCAGCGAGAAGTGTGCAGAGAACCAAATGATGGGTTAGAAATTGTAAACTGGAATATGTTGCACACTTCCACAGTTTGGATGAGTTGGAAGCCTCAAATTTCTCAATAGTTTGAATTTGACCAACGTGTAAGGTTGCAACCATTTTCAAAAAACCCCCAGCGTGGCATAGCAAAGAAATTATTCCGTAAGATAGGTATCCATATGATTGATGTCATATAATAATTAAATAATTAATTATTTTTATATTATTGATGGTTAAATTACATTTTGAATACTAAGATTTGCATCAATTTTTAATTAAGCTTTTATAATTTTAATTTAATTAATTCAATTTTTAAAATTTTAATCGTTATTAATCACACCAAATTTTATATAGAACTATTTATAATGAAAGAACCATTGACATGTTAGAAAAAAAATTTAAATCATAAGAATTTAATTGAAAATTGATATAATATTCATAGACTCAAAGGACATTTATTTTGGCTAATACTCTTAATACGTCAAATTTAGTCTTTTATATTAATGTAATTTTATAAATAACAAATATAAATAATTAAAAATAGATAAATAATAATTTTTATTAAATTAATATACTATATTACATCATATTATTAACTCGATGCATGGCATCACAAGCCAGCATACAAATCTTATATGTTACTACTATAACCCAAGTGGATAACGTGGTCAATGAAAAAGGGGATCTCTCTTTATTATAATAACTATAAAAATGAGGCCAAATACAATGCATGCTTTAGGGGTAATAAGGGGAAAGCAAATATAGTAGCCTTTGGTTGGGGAAATAAAAAACAGGAAGTGGGGACGGACGGGACGGTGGTCCTCAACTAAAAGCAGTCTACGGGGAAATTACTGTGTGAATCTGAGAGACAACTCTCTCCGCAAAGGAAAACCCAACTCCCACCTTCCTCAAACACGCATGCATTTTGTAAATCTTTTTTCAATAAAAATTATTTATTGAAAAATTTAAATTATTAAATTTTATATATTGAATTATAAAATTAATAATTTATTTTTAAATTTAATAAAACATTTAATATGGAAATATTAAATGAGATTTTTTTTTTTCTTGAATTGCCCGGGCAAATGCATCTGAAGAGAAGAAGGAATGAAACGAGGGGGGATAAATCAAAAAAGAATGTGACTTTACAGCGAGGCGAGAGGGTGGTGGCGACAGTGCACTGTAGAGACAACCCATCACTGTTTCTAATCTTTTGTATTCTAGTGGGTCATCGCACATGTCCATCGCGTACATCACTTCGACAGTTCAATGAATGTGAACAAACAACATGCTACAGCCGCTCCACTTGTTTACGTTTTTACTTCCATGCATCCTTAACCTCTTTTTTTTTTTTTATTTAAAATGGTAAGTAGGGCGGCACCCAATGGACTTATTAGGAAATATTGCGTTTGTACCGGTGTTAGCTTATATAGAAAAAGCATATTTTGGTTATAATCTGTAAGCCCAACACACCAAAACTCTCATTCTCTTACCAGAAAAAAATGCGTATGTTTAGTTCTATCAACGCTTCTATAAAAATTTAAATCCAAACACTAATAACAAAGTATCCAAATATTCTCATACTAGACCACAACCTTATGTAGTCATGTATTTTTTACTTTACTCATTATTTTTTCTCACTTAGTTGCAACTAGGCCTGTTAAACAAGTCGGCATGTCCCAGTTGGTCCCATCTTACGTTAGTCTGCAATTTAAACAGAATGGGACATTATGGGTCATTTTTATGAGAACTTAAAATATATATATATATTCGTTGTACCTCTTATATAAGATGAAGTAGATCAAGTGGATAATCAATATACTTTTTACATGAAAAGATGTAAGCCAACTTGCCTAAGCCTGTCTTGTAATGATAGGTAAAATAAACAATACAGGTGGCAAGTCAAATTTTTGTAGATTCAAAATATATATATATATATATATATATATATATCCACTTTGTATTTTATACCATGCAAAGTGTGCTAGCCAAGTCAATTTTAACAGACTCGGTTAAAACAATTATTGTTGTTATTTACAAAATTTTATTTAAAATTATTAATGTTTGTATATTAAATTATGAGATTAAATATATTTGATACGTATTTTATGAGTTTAACAATTTTATATTTTGTGAAATTATATTTTTTATTTAAAGTTTAAAATATTTAATTTATTTTTTTATTAAATTCTCATAAACTCAAAATAAATTTATAAAATTTGTTGGGCTAATAATATTATAAATCTAATAAATTTAATATTTTAAACTTTTAAATAAAAATTTATAAAAAGTTATTTGTAGAAATTATAGAATCATTTGAAAACTTTCTCACTTATATTTTTTATATGATAATTTAATATTAATAATAATAAATAAAATTTTATTCTATTATATGAGATTAAGTATATAACTAAAATAATATTATTAAATTTTATTAAAACTTAATTTTTTATAAAAATCATATATAATAATTTAACATGTCTAAAAAATATAAATTTATCTTAAGGTGAATTATCTTAATCAAATCATGTTATTAAATTTTAATAACAAAAAAAATCAATAACCACATACAAAATAATAAAATTATCATATCATTATATATTTTTTACTAACCAACTTTAATATGTTGGTATTTATGTTGAATAAATTAATATTTTTTAAAAGAAATGGTGCCAAAATCCTCAATAAAATAATTTCTATCAAAAGAATGCCATTGGACATAAACAAATGGACTTCTTTTCGCTTAACTAAGTTGTTTGAGTTCAAGTTTTGAGAATGGTATAATTGTGTCAAAAAATTTTACTATCTTTCTGATCTTCCAGACTCAATTCAAATTAGTCAGTTACTAAAAACATCGAATATCAAACAAATATACTCATAAAAAGAATATTAAATTTGTTAAGTTTTATAATTTAATTTAATAAATTTGATAATATAAATTATTTTTTAAATTCATTTTATAATAATAGAGTGAATATGCATCTAATACATATAACTTCATTTTAGGCTAAGATCCAGAGATTCAGCATAAGACCCGTTATAGGCAAGAATAGACAACTGCTCACTGGACCCAACTCAATTGCATTATACAATAGTACATCTATTCTCATTAAATTTAAATTTATTAAAATTTACTTTAAAAGTTAAATTATTAGATTTATCAATATCATAATTTAAATTATAAAATTTAATAATATACCAATTTTTATTTTTTTAACTCTTAATTATAATAATTTATTTTTAATGGACAAAACTTTTCCAAATATATATTAGCTCATCTTGTGAATCTATTCCTTTAACAAGCATACGAGAGTTTCTATACAATTTCTTAAATGTAGTCTTACACTAATAATTTTTTCTTTTAAACTTGATTAAAATAATATTATAAATATTAAATTTTAATAAAATATATTGTTAATAAATGAAGATAATAAGAATTTTGTGAGATAATTTTTATACGTATTAAAGTTTAAAAAATATAGTAATTTTCATTTAATCTATTATTTTTAACAATTTTATTTATAAAATAATACTCAATAAGTAGAATAATGAAATAAATTATGCTACTTTTATTATTTATTATATAAAATTAAAAACATATTAATTTAATCGGCCTCCCTCATGGTGTTTTAACATTGGTTGTTATGTTAAGACTTTTTTTTTGTAAATATTTACAAGTTTAAATATATGATTTTATATATATTTAAAAAGTTGTCACTCTTTTTGTTATTAAAAATATACTAATCTATAAACTTATAATTATATTAATACAACTAGGTCAATCGGTTAATAATCTTTATTATAAATATGAGATTAAATTAAATTTAAACATTGTCAAGTTGGTTTCAAGAATGTACTTGGAAGGTGCTTATCATAATCATAGTCAAAATATTCGTTAGGACAGGAGGACCTAAAATTAAAAAATACCCAAAATTTTTTTAATCATAAATTACCCAAAAGGCTAGTTCTAGCTACTTTCTAGGTAACTTAGAATTTTTTTTTTTTTATTACATAAGGAGGGATTGAACCCTGGATTGGGGGGAGGGGAATAGGAAACAGGGATAAGTGTCACCAGTTGTGCCAACCGTGGCCGGCTAGGCAACTTAGAATTTAATCAACTAATTCTAAATAATGAGCAATTCTTCCTACCCTTTGAATTAACAATTAGTTTTATGGGTTGGACTTCGGTCAACGATTGCAAATTGCTTTTCATCTCTCGTGATTGTAGCGCAAAAAAGTTGTTGACTGCTCCCAAGTTGGCTATAAAAAGATTGTGGTGGCATTTGTCTTTTTAAAGTTATATATATATATAAAATGTATTAATACGTAAAAAATTCAGTATATTTTAAAATTTTTGAAATAATTTATTAATATAAATAAAGGTTATTATTAAATAATTCTCGAAAGAATTTATTTTTTCCCTAAACCTAAAGATGAGAGGATAACTTTCAAAAATTTAATATATATTTAAAAGATAAATCATTACTAATAAAAATTATATTATATTAAATAGTAAATATTAATTTAATTATTTATAATAATTTAATTTTTAAATAATTATGATTTATATTATAAAATATATTATATTTTAAAATAAAACATTATGTAAAGTATTTTTTTATTTATCAATTTCATTTTTTCGGTTTTATAAAAATCTGTTTCTTGTAAGCTTAATGTCATAAATTCTATAATTATATATTAGAGTTACAACTAAATTTATTCAGTGCTCTATTTAGATTCACATGAACCTTTTAGCTCCTTTGATGTGAAAGTAATTAATTGAGGGTAATTAAATATGTTAGAAATTTGAAAGAGGATATTTTATAGGAAAATTTAATTCTTTTAAAGTATATGTTATATTTTAGATAATATAATATAAATAGTTATTATTATTAAATATAAATAAATAAATTATAATTAATAAATTTAAGATAATTATAATTATTTATTTATATTTTTTTTAAATATATTTTATATTTTAAAGAATCAAAATCTTTTTATAGGAATACACTTAATAAATGAGTCTGTAAAGTTAATTTCTTTAAATTATTATTTAAAATAATTTTTATTGTTAATTTTATGATTAAATTATAATTTTTAAAATAAAATTATTATTTATAATAATTTAATAATTAATAATTAATTTTTTTTAAATGAGAAACAAAACCTTGCAGATACCAAACACCCCTCGTATTATCCGCGCTACCAAACATGGCCAACTTTGCATTAAAGAAAGAAAAAGAAAACCGGATGCTGTAATCTGGTTTCCGGTTTTTATTTGGTGGCGAAGTCTATGCGCAGATACATCGCATGTGGGCAACTTTTCAGTGCATTGTCGCGTACCGGAATCTGTTTCCAACTTGCAATAAAGGCTTCCCATTGACAACCTTCAACCCTTGGTTTTTCTAACCTGCTCTTCTTCTTCGTCTTCTTTTTTTCCCTATCTCATAGGGTTTACATGTCCTTCTAGCTCTGCTTTCTCTCATGCAGTCGTGCTCTCAACAGCTAGACATCGCCATAAAAGCCTCTATCTTCTTCTGCTCTATCTTTTTTGCTCTCTTTGGAGGGTTCTTTGGTGGAGAACAGCGCAGATTTGACCTCCCGGGTTTTTATCAGCTTTACCCATGTCTAAAGTCTTCGGCTTTACCGGTAAGTTTATGAATTCATCTTTTGATATTCCGATTCTTGCATTTAGCTGTTGTGATTAAGTTTGCTTGAAATTTGGTGGCTTGAGATTGTTTAGATGGTTTGATGGTGCATAAGAAACAGTTTGTTTAATTCCTGTACTGGTTTTCTGCCTTACTAAAAATTTTACATTACTTGTTTCGTTTGATTTCTGAATTTTCCTGACGCAAGGTAGAGTTGATCATTGGTGTTTGGATTTTCATGCCAAGCCCTTATTCTTCTTGATGGATCTGATGAAGGATAAAATGATCGGGTTCTAATACTTGGCTGAGATGTTATGGTGTTTGGGCTTGATTTTAAATTGAAATGATTCACTGTGTAATTACGAATTTTTTTCCTTAGGCGCTCTGAGAGGATGGAGTCGGGGTGCGGGAATAGATTATTGTAGCCAAAGGTTCTATTTTGACTTTTTTTTCCTATATATAGTTTAGCTAAACCTTCTTTCTACTGTTTGTTTAAATTTCATTCACGGTATAGATACTACACCTTGTTGTATGTACTAGTTTAGTTGGCAGGTTTTTCATTATGTTCACAAAGTTCCTTTGCATTTTTCTGACTCAGTATACGTTTTGGGTTCTCAGGAGGTGATGATTTTTGCCCTGGGGGGTCACTATATACTAACCCCAAAGAATCAAATCTCTTCCTGTCTCTTGGCCACCTCGTTGATATTTATTTTCCTCCTCAGAAGAGGTCTCGTGTCAGTGCTCCATTTGTTCTCAGTGGAGAATGGATTGAGCAGAAGCAGCAGAAAACTATTGAAGCTTTGCCAGATGAATGCCTCTTCGAGATTTTTAGAAGGTTGCCTTCGGGCCAAGAGAGGAGTGCATGTGCTTGTGTTTCTAAGCGCTGGCTTATGCTTCTAAGCAATATTTGTAAGGACGAAATAGTCAGCAACAAAAACATTGCACATGAAAACGAGTGTAGTGAAAAGGAGGCTGAAGATCCAGAATTTGGAGGTGATGGTTACCTCTCCCGGAGCTTGGGAGGAAAGAAGGCAACGGATGTTAGACTTGCTGCCATTTCTGTTGGGACTGCTTCCCGTGGAGGATTGGGAAAGCTTTCAATCTGCGGAAGCAATACTGATCGTGGGGTGACTGATCTTGGCCTCAAGGCAGTTGCCAGTGGTTGCCCTTCTTTGAAGGTTCTTTCTTTATTGGACGTTGCTACAATAGGTGATGAAGGCCTAATTGAGATTGCAAATGGATGCCGACAGTTGGAGAAGCTTGATCTTTGCAAGTGTCCCGCAATTTCTGACAAGGCTTTGATTGCAGTTGCAAATAATTGCCCAAATCTGACCGAGTTATCAATAGAATCATGTCCTAATATTGGTAATGAAGCTCTACAAGCTATTGGCGCATTTTGCTCCAATCTGAGGTCTATATCAATCAAGGACTGCGCCCGTGTTGGTGATCAGGGAATTGCTAGACTGTTTTCTTTAGCCTCTTTGGTTTTGACAAAGGTGAAGCTACAGGCACTGGCTATTTCTGATCTTTCTTTAGCTGTCATTGGACATTACGGCAAGGGTGTTACTGATATTGTCCTTAATTGCCTCCCTAATGTCAGTGAGAGGGGGTTCTGGATCATGGGTAATGGTCATGGGCTGCAGAAGCTAAAGTCACTTGCAATTGCATCCTGCCGAGGGGTAACAGATATTGGTCTTGAAGCTCTAGGAAAGGGTTGTCCAAATCTTAAACACTTCTACCTTAGTAAATGTGCATTTCTGTCAGACAATGGGTTGGTATCATTTGCCAAAGCTGCTCTTTCACTTGAGAGTCTACGATTGGAGGAGTGCCACAGGATCACCCAATTTGGGTTTTTTGGTGTCCTTTTCAACTGTGGTGCAAGATTGAAGGCTCTTGCTCTGGGAAGCTGCTTTGGGATCAGAGATCTGAACTTCCAATTGCCTACAGTATCTCCTTGTAATTCACTGAGGTCTTTATCTATCTGTAACTGCCCTGGATTTGGTAATGTTACTTTGGCCAAACTGGGAAAGCTGTGCCCGCAGCTGCAAAATGTTGAATTGAGTGGACTTGCAGGAGTAACAGATGCTGGGTTTTTTCCATTGCTTGAGAGCTCTGAGGCTGGTTTGGTTAAGGTTAATTTCAGTGGTTGTGTAAATCTGACAGACAAAGTAGTTATATCCATGGCTGATCTGCATGGCTGGACTCTTGAGACGCTAAATCTCGAGGGTTGTAAAAATATCAGTGATGCTAGCTTGATAGCGATTGCAGAAAATTGCCCTTTGCTCTGTGATCTTGACCTTTCCAAGTGTGCCATCACTGATGCCGGGATTGCTGCCCTGGCACGTGCAAACCATCTGAATTTGCAAATCCTTTCTTTGTCAGGTTGCTCTTTGGTTTCAGACAAGAGCCTACCTGCTTTTCGTGAATTGGGCTTGACCCTTCTGGGTTTAAATATCCAGCACTGCAATTCTATCAGCAGCAGCGCAGTGGACTCACTTGTGGAACTTCTCTGGAGGTGTGACATCCTCTCCTGAGCAGGAACATTGATCTCGCTCTGCATATTAGGGCAGCAAGTGGCATGGACTGGACCAAGCAGGAGGTTTTTTAGACAGCTTTTATGACTAGTGTTGCACAGTAGTTTTTGGGTCCATTAACTATGGGTCTTGATTATCCATTGACTCGGTTCGCTTTTTCCAGAGGATACAGTCACTTAACTTTTTATTTTTGCAGGTTTCCCTAATTGGAAATCTGCTTGAATTTTTTTTGGGCTCCTATCGATGGGATGCCATCTTTTTAAGTGGCTGTATTTCCCTGAGAACATAGTTACCGGTTTCTGGAATTAGGAATCTTTCTTAGTTGTGTTGGCACCTGATGTTTTTAGCCCTGCTTTGCATCGGTTTTGCCGCCATGTGTGTCTTAAGTTTTCCTTGTAAGTCTTCTACAGCTATTGTAGCCGAGTCTGTTCAATGTTGTTTACCGGATCATTCAGGTTGTTGAACTTTGTTCTACACGTGATGGTTGGGTCTGGGGTTTACTCAAAGGGCAGGTCAGAGTTCCAGAGTGTATGCTGTTGCTATCCTGGTTGCTGTTGGCGGTTCAGAGTGATGATGCCTTTTTTTTTTTCACGGGCTTTGGCCATGGCAGCAATTTATACAGGTCTGCCATGACAATCCCCTCCCTTCTGAGAGGATTGTTTTTTAATTTTCCAAGCCCTAGTTTTTAAGGCTTCATTTTTTATGAACTGTGCACTGCAACTGTGAAATCATGCTATGATACTGATATCTGCCCTTTGTGCTGTATGTTATCCTATGAAAAGTAATGAATAAAAGTTTGTAGTCTTATTTATAAACCTTTTGAGTGTTAAAATCTTTACATTGTTTCTTTGTACAAATAAATCATCCACATAGGAAAGTATCTCCTAGCAATGATTTGTTGGTCCACTGTAAAACACGCACTGTGGTTCAGTGTGGCAGATAAAAGCCACGCTTGGGGCCAAAATTTGCAAGCAATAGGGTGGTTATATAATCTAATTATTTTATCACTAAGCAGATTGCTGACAAAGTGATTGTAACATAATGCAGAGATTGATTACAGACACAATATCACGTTGATTGGTTATAAAAACATTTATGTAATAACTTAAATTAAAATTCAGATGAATGTTATTTACAGAATTTTTTGTTTTTTTTGGGTGAGTGCAGAATCTTTTATTTGATGCAGGAACTGTTGACCGTAATAACATCCAATTTTAATTAAAATAATAAGTGAGGTTATTTGAATTTAGAGGCAATCATATCGTCACTTATGTGTGCATTATGTAAAAGAACTACTAAAATACCAATAGTTTTAAGAATAAAATGTATGTGGTTTAATTATTGTATTATTCTTATAAATTTAATATTATTAAATATTTATTTAAAAATTTTAAATTATTAAATTTTATAAATTAAATTATAAAATTTTATATTTTAATAAATAATAATATATGTATAAATCTTTACTTTCTTTCATCTCTTTTGTACTTCCAAATTTTAATACTCTTAATTGAATTTCTGAAAAACAGTGCTGATAGTCTTACGCAATATTTGTGTACATTGTCACTACAATTAGAAACAATAAAAGGATAACTATACTGTTTTCTACTTTTTTTTTTCCTTAAAGATGTAAAGCAGTAGTACACAAATTTTGCGTACTATTACCATTTTCTTATGGGAATTTGTCCCTCGATTTCCATGATTTTAATGATTATTTCTTCTTTCAATGTGATGCTAATGATACAAATATTTCCTCTAAGAAAATTCACACATCCTTTTTGTATTTAATTATGTCTAAATTTATGTAGTAATTTCACATTAATACATCTCATTTATAAGTATATGCCATCACTCTCTGCATATAAGCCCAATTTCTCATAAAGTATAATAACTTTCTGGCAAATCTCCAGTGGTTAAGAGTATTCAATAAGTGTAGTTATATTATTAGCATGTTTCGATTATCATGGTTAAGACTTGACATAATCCTAATCCACTATTCAATGATTTTACAATACCTAATCTAATTTCAGTAAGAGAGATATAACCCAAGATTTTTTTTTTGCTTTAAGTTTTCTGTTTACAAAGAATTCAACCAAAATTAGGCTTCTCAATGTTGTAATCCTGAGTGGTGATATCAGTACATAATTATGGGTAAGCTCAATGTTCATTCTCTCCGTTTCTCTCTTTTTCATGTTTTCTCTCAATTTATGATGTAAGAATACGATGACCTCTATCATTTTCCAAATAATATTTATCCTACAAGTAGGGATGTCAAAATGGGTTTGGCCCGCCGGGCCAGCCCGCCCCGCCCTTTATGCGGGGCGGGTTGAGTTACTATATAGGTGGTCCATTTATTCGCGGGTAAATTAGCCCGCACCCGCATAACCTGCGGGTCAATGCGGGTTGGGGCGGTTTGGACCTGCATAATTTAATTTTTTTCTAAAATGACATCATTTAAAATGATTTCAACTTTTAAGAAATTACTGTAAGTTATACTATTATGACAACAAGATCAATGGATATGCATTGGAAGAGGAGGACAATTCAAATGATTGTCATTTGGTTCCAATTTGGATTATGCAATTTAGGCAGGATCCTCATGCAGTTTAGATATAATTTTCTTATGTTTTGAATATCTTATGTATAATGTGTGATTTTATAGGTGACCGTAGAGACAAAAGAATTTTTAAAAGGTTTCGAGTTAAAAGGCAAGTAAAAATTGATGAGTTTAAAGAGAAGACAAATTATTATACTATGCAACAACTCATTCTGAATTATTTAGAAAATAGTATAAAACTTGTGTTATTACACAGCTATCATCAATATCACATTTATATATTATTTTTTAAAACAAAAAATATTATCTTTATATTTGTATTGAGTTGTTTAACTTTTATGTTATCATAATTTAAGGTGTAAAACTCAAGCGTTGCATATATAGAAATAATGTTATAAATGTACAATAGCATAACTTTATTTTCAATTAGCATGTAGTTTATTTTAAACAACATCAATGTTAGACTTTGTCACATATAGAAACATGACCTTTATGTCTTTGTAAGCACATGTTTTGTTGTGCATGTATGTTAGTAATATTATTGAAGCCTTGCCTAGAAAATGATGTTGTATATTAGCAATTTTATGAGTAGAATCAAAGTTTTTATAATTCATTACAAGCTAAATCCAAGTTATGCTTTTAGGTATATTATTAAAAGACAAATTTGATTGTATTCATTTGTAATTGTTTTAAAATTAGTGTATTAAATTTAACTACTCATTTACTATTATTCATAAATTTGAATTTTTAATAAATTTTTTATTTTTTTTAATTATTAGCAAGTTGGCCCGCCTAACCCGCAACCCGCCGCGGGGCGGGTTGGGTTAGGTAAACTCCAGCCGTCAATTATGTGGGCCAGCCTGCCCCGCCCCGCATAATTGTGGGCCTTTGAAGGCGGGACGGGCCGGCCCGTTTTGACAACCCTACCTACAAGCGTACTGATTGTTTACTACAATAAAGGTATAAAAGAGAATCGATGGAGATAACCCTCATACCCAGTTGGCCCTGGAATAAATCCAATTTTTACAGAAGAGAGGCCGAGGCTATTGTCTGAGAAAGTCGATGAACAATTATGTGGGGTGCTCTCTTTTATTGTCTGTCTAGGTTGTTGGTTACCCAGAAACATGAGTTGTAAATAACAATTATCTTTCAAGCTTTGATACCCCAAGTGATCAAAGCAAGGATATGCTTTGCAGATGAGTTATACAACTTCAGTGGTTTCTTTATTTTCACCATTCAAGCCTCTTTAAGTTGTAGTGCTTACTAAAGATTGTAAGGATATCGGTTGGGTGTTATGGCCCATCATAACTAAAGTTGCCCGCACTCATGGGTATAGGTCCATTAAGTGTGCATAGAGAGAGGACTAGAGACTGGAGATCGATTAGAGTACATCTTAGTAACAATATAAACTAAAACATAATTCAGCCAAAGAGGAAAACTGACCATAACAAAGATAAGTTGTTATACAAGCATATGACTCGGCAAAAGCGTATCCACAACACAAACGGCTTGTTTTATGTGAAAATGCCCATTGTTTAACAAAGCTAGGCCTAGACCAAATTCACTTTAACATGGCAAACTTTCTCAAAATTTTCCCTAAATATTTCCACCAAGCAGGCAACTGCCGCATAGTAAATAACATAAACTAGAATAACCTGGCAAATAGTTACATACATTGTTGCAAGCAGGCAAGAGAATCGAAAGAACAAAACCAGCAACCTTGAGAGTAAAGCACATAAGAGAAGCGATGCTGCTATGGACAAGATGACATCACAAACCATAATGCAAATCTTCAAGCCTTCATTGCCAAGTAATCCCCAGCCATATGCGTCTGTAGTCTTCCCAAGATGAATCAAAGGCTCAGAAGAGAACATCCAGTTCTGTTCCTGCTGTTGGCTTAATGCTCTGCTGCTATGGGTTCTAGTACCAAGCCACGTGGGGGTTGCTCTTCAACCACTATGTCACCATTCACATGCAACTCTGTTTCATTTGGGGTGTCTGAGGTTACCCCATTCTGCTCTGTGATGAGAGGTTGAGCTTCATTTGACTCACTGAAGAAGGTACTATTCTCTTCATTGACTGCAGCCACTTCAGTTTTCTCTTCCCCAGTTGGATTGGACAAGGTGGTGGTATCTTTATTAGCAACTCTGGATAAGGAGGTCTTTTCATCAGTCATTGCCTTAGATGAAGTGGTTGCAGTTGTTGAATTGGAAGAGCTGGTCCTTTCAGAAGGTAGTCGAGGAGGAAGAGATCTCCGTTGTGGTTTCTTTTGATGGGTAGGGGTGACTCCTTTAGCAGGGTTACTCTGAGATACTTTCTCATCCAGACTTAGACGACCTTGTCGAACACTGCTGCGACTGTTTCCTTCTGACTCTGAATTGCTTGAACTCTTCCTTCGACCAAGCTTGGGAGATTTTGCTCTTGTAGTTGGTATCTACATAAGGAATGTCCATTGACTAAAAATGTTCAATCACCAATTACTTGACCAAGCTTGCTAACTCAAAAACAAGATCAATGGTCCAGCTAACAAACAGAAATTCTCAACCAGAATTGAACTTACCCTTGGGTTCCTCGTGCAGAATGTTAAATAGTAAGGCAAGGAGCATGACTTAAATCAACAGTCGCAGAGAACTGGGGTTTTGGCATTACTTTATGAAATAAAATTGAACTAATAAAAGCTTGCCGTTTAAAGAATGCAACATTCAGTCATTCATTGAGACAAAGTAAATATGAAAAGAAGCCTGTGACACATTGCGAGATATTTAATGTCAACCAATTGAGCGCCCATACTTAACAAGCTATTAATATGATAATTAACTTCAAAAACTAAGCAGAGAAGACTGCCACCTGGTCAGCTTTTTCAACATAGGTTAGATCAAGCAAAAAACTCTTCTAGGACAACAAACTAAGAATGAAAATTATTCACAAACAAAAGAACTTAAAATCTTGCAGACATAGTTTGGTTCCATCTATCAAAATTTACAAAACCGTCTAAATTAGAATTTCCAAAAAATTACTATATCACAGCCCAAATGTAAAGGTTCCTCGGGGAGATTGGGAAAAGCAGGTATTTGAAAAAGTAAATGTAATATTCTAATTGGTAGTCTCTATGTAGAATGACCATCAGATTCATCAATCCAGATCAAAATAAATGAACTGCAATACATATAGGATTTTGTAACTATAACGTATAAATAATATATCAGCCTAATCCTTTATTTCAACTCTCAGTAAATGTTGCTACAAACAACCTAAGAAAATACACCTTTTATCAGGAATGTCATAATTCAACCTTCATAATTTAAAACATTTTCTTCCATGTTCATGTCCAGCACACCAAAACTTTATGGTTGCACACCTAAATAATATAATGCATTGCAAAAAGAAACACCTGTATTCTGTGATCACTAAAAGTCTAAAAACAACCCCAACATTAGTCAGATGCTATTTGATGGAGAAAAGTGTGACTAGTGACAAAAAAGCTTCCGTTGACAAAGAGTACTCTTCACAAATGTTTTTCAGAAAATTGAATGCTGATGCTCTGATTCTCTAAAGCCATATGCAATGTGAGTGCATGTGTGTACATTTGCATAGCAGCAGACAGACACATGCACAGACACGCATGACATATGACTTCAAACCAAACAGCCATCTTCTTCTGAAACTAATTAATGCTATACACACTCAAGAGCACATGCACACACGAATAGAGAACAAACCTTCTTTAACTCCACCTTAGGAGGAGGAGGCTCCTGATAAAAGCTTGGCATTGGAGTTGCTTTAAACGCTAGGCTCTTCCTAAGCATCTTAATCTCGGCTTCTTGACTCTCCTGCAAAAAATATGATTAATTTATTAAGTAAAGATATCTTAAAGTTGCATTTTGGCCCAGAGATCAAATATCATCACCTTGGTCTTTGCTTGCAAGTTACTCTTCTCCACTTCCTTCGCATGAATCTTTTCCTCCAGCTTAGAGTAGAACTACACAGAGAAATATCATATTTTTTTTTTCAATCCACAAAATTTTGCAAAAGAACACTGCACCATAATGCAAAAGGTGGAAACACCAGTACTAACTATTTACCTCTTTTCTTCTCTCAGCTCGTTCATCACATCTGAAATTGAAACCATAATTTGGAAGTGTACCCACCCTATGAGGTTTGGCATCTCCTGCAGTGGTTTGTCTACATAGTGGATTAAGGATAAACCACGATGATACACAACACCACACACAATAACAAACTTAATATATATGAATAAAGCCCAAGTAGTTTCCAATTTCTGCTCACAAGAAACAAGAAAAGACACTCAAACAACAAAAGGATAAGAAGAAGATTCAGCTTCTCCTTGAACTTCATTAAGGGGTTCTTTCTTCATTGAGTTAGGTTTTGTCTTCTCCCTGTATCCAATAAAATGCAATTCTCTTGTAAGAGAAGTACAACCATCAAGTATTCATATCATAATTATTTTCTTACTTCAACTAACATATAACGAAACATTCACAAATTAATGCAAGCAGTACATACATTGGTGCATCAGAAGATGCAGCATCAGACTTGCCAGAGTGCTGAGAGAAGCAAATTGAAAAAATAATCAGGAACACCAAGACTATAATTCTTACTACCAAAAAAGATAATGGAAGACAAAACAAAGAAACACAAAATAATCAAAGTGCCTCACTAAACACTAGATAAAGCAAAGTGAAGGTAATAACAGACATTACCTTTGACAATTGAATCTGTCCGTCATTAAATGATCTGCCTTTGGCAGGCTGTCGCAGGTGAGAGTTTGAAGCCAAAATACCATTTGGAACTTCAGATGTTGCCTCTTCATCCTTTCCATCTTTGCTCTTCTTCACCCAACTTGCATGAACACCTTTAGCGCTTGCAGGCTTTGCGTTCTTGTTCTTGATATTACCCTTTGGTGCTCTGGATTGCTCTATTTGATCTGTGATTTTCAGTTCCTCAAACTACAATGCAAGCAAATAAATGAGATTGAGGTGATATATATTATAATACAAACAAAACAAGAAAAATATTTCCTATTACCTGAGAAATGGTCACATTGTTGCTATCCACGCTATCATTTTCTCCCATAGGTGAGTTACAAGTTGCATGGTCACACTGGACAACATTTTCAATATTTCCATTTGGAGCTACATTTTCTGTAGTTTCAGTGACAATGGGTTCAACATCATTTGAAACAGCAAGATTTTTTCCAGAGTTAGACGGTTCTTCATGAACACCATTTTGGCCCCCCAATTCAGGCCCATCAGCAGGTGAAAGATTACTTGAATCCATCGTTTACACCAAGCTTCAAGTTACATACAAGCAGTGAATTGAAACTCAGAAATAATTTCCAACAACAAGACCACCAGACCTGTATTTATATTCTTACAAAACAAATTTCGCTATTTATCTGGTGTTTATATATAATTTTTACCTGCCTGTTAGCCAGAGGAAAATGTACCTAAACAAATTCTCAAAATTGCAAGCATTTTGTTCTCACAATACTCACACTGATTTTTCTTTCACACTGATCCTAGTGCAACTCACCCAGTCGGAGAAGAAAGCCAGGAGTGAGAAGACAAAAGTAACAGACCTGTTAGGTGGAGGCAAAAGTTATATACGAATCAAAACTAAAATGGCAACATAAGTATCATAATTCAGAAATCAACAAAATATGATAAATATTAACAGGGCATTTCGAAGGCAATGACATTAATCAGTAATGGACATCAATTTTGTTGGATACATGTATTTAATCTCAGCTTTGTTTCCAAAGGCAAGAAAAAAGATAAATTGAGAAGGGAGATTTAAAACGATGAAAAATAAAGAAGAGTTGTGAGGCTTTAATTAACCAAGACCTAATTCAAAACTAACTTGCTTCTGATGCATCCTCTTAGAAACCAAATGAAGCACAAAAACAGTAGGATATGAACTAATGACGTCATAACATGATGTCTACAACGAGGCAACCGACCAAATCAGGAATAAAAAATGAGAAATAAACAAGAACAACTTGCTCAACAGTACTCCGATGCCCAAACTAACATTTGATATTAGAAAACTTCCATCTAACACCGATCTTCTCATACGAAAATAATGCCACTAAAAATACCCCAATGAGAACCAAATCCCCATTCTGTAGCAGTGTACATGTCACAAACAAATCAGTAGATTACTCAATCTTACTAAAGTTGAGGATTTCTAATAACTGTCAGTAAAAGAAACAGAACCCAGAAAAAAAAATTAAAATTTCTTCCATAATTTTCAGTTCTGAACTGTTTCCCCACAAACCCAACAGCGAATAAGTGAAATTCCATACTGTCCTCCTTACCTCGTATAGCTAACAATAGTCAAAATGCCATTAAATCGCGAATGGCTTTGATGCTTGGATTAAACCAAAGACTTGCAGAGTACCCAAGAGATCTGCCCGAGAAAGAAAAGTTAAGGTGGCGACGGCGATAATGGCGACGGTTTTCACGATCGAAGGACCCGACCCCGAGCAACAAGATCCGAAAAGATTCCAACTGTAGATGTTTCAGATGATTTTATCTTTTTTATTTTGCTTTAAAAAAAAGTCGAGCCAATGAAAGGTGCAAAGGTCGAGATCTCTTATATACCAGCGGATTTGAAATCCAAACCCAAGTCAGGCCGCTCTCTATAAATGGCGAGCCACATAGAGAGAGAATATACGGTTAGATAACAAGGTATACGGTTATACGGTTTTCACAAAATGTTCATTTAATTTAAATAACTATATTTATAACAAATTTTATTTTATTATTTTTCTGACTGATATTTTATTATGTAGATATATTTAATTATATCTTTACACAGCATAATTGATATTTAATTTATTTTTTATAAAAATAATTTCATTTTCTCTACCAAAAAATAATACTTTCATTCAATAAAAATAAAAGATTACTTATATAAAGAGATAAATTGAAAAACAATAAAAAACTTAATTATTCATTTACGATAAATAAAATATAAGAATAAATTTGCTCCTTCCCAAGAAGAGAAATGCCTACCTCATTTTAAAATCGTAATTTTTTATTTCTTATTTTTCTTGATAAAAAAGACATGAATTTATAATAAATTTTCTAAAGAACTTGTCATTAAATTCAGTGATTTTTCGTTTTTTTTTATTTGTTAATAGCTACTTATTACTGAACTTATTGTCTATGTTCATTCACTTTATTTATTTATTTATTTATTTATTTTGCTTGATATGCCTCCATTGTTCGAAACCAGTTGCCACTTTCATTTTAAAAAAATTTCATTAATTCTTTTGTAAAAAGAAAAGGCATTTTCATTGTTTTAATAACTATTTTATAATATTTAAGAAATTTCAATTAGGCCATGCTTTTTAAGGATTGATGGCAAAGTATAATTATACGTGTATTAAAGTCAATTAATGTCATGCTACTTAATTTTATGTGAATTTTAAAATATTCTATTTATTTTATCAATCGCATTAATTTTTGGCCATCATTTAAAAAATAAATGTATACATATATAGATAAGTAATTAAGCTCTAGAAACATATAAAAATAATTAATTTACATCCACAAGTCTTTTAATACGTATTAATATTTTACCTATTCGAAGCTGGCAGGAAATTTTATGCCTTGATTTTGATGGGTCACCCTCTCCCTTCCATTTAATTTGTAGCGCGTAGCTTGTGAGGCGTTGAAAGCGCAGCCTCATAAAACAAAAAGAATTATTAAAACTTTTATTTACAGTACTTAATAATTTTCATTGATTGCATCAAATAATTTTATAGGGAATTATTTTTTAAATAAAAATTAAAAAAATTAATGATATAAATTATAGTGTCAATCTTATATAATTTTGAGTAGAATTACTAAAATTATATATAAAATATACATAACTATTTAACATAAATAATGATAGAGATCTTTTTAAAAAAATGGTAAGATATATATACATATATTTTATTATTAAAACTATTTTTTCTTTTTGGATAAACCATTTAGAATTAATTTTAAGTTAGTACACTTAGCATTTTAAAAATTTTTAAAAAAAGGGGGGGAACTCTTGTGGGGTTTATTTAAATTTTGGGATGCCTGTGCAAACAAAAGATGGATGGTACATCGTAATGGCAAAACCTATTCATGATTAGGTTGAAGCTAATATATAAATACAGAAGAAGTTTGTTTGTTGGTTTTGCACCGTTCCTCTGGAGCGATCAGTGCGCTGTCTGGTAATCAAAGGGGTCTTCCTCACACTTCACCCAATACGTTTGCATTCTTTAACCCTTTTAATTCTTTAATTTTTGTGAATATCTCTGTGTTTTCATTTATAATTTAATATATTTATTTTTTGTTATTATTTTTTTAATTAAATTTTTAAATAAATTAAGAGATATTCCCACTCAAAATATAAATCTTTCAAATTTTTCAATTTGAACTGGTCTAATTCTCTTCAAATAGATAATGTTATAAATTTTTAAATCTAAAAATACTTTTAAAAATCAAACTTATAATTATCAAATAATTTACTAATTACACCAATTCTTTAAAATTTTTTCCCTGTTAATTTCATATTTATCTTATTCTTACATTTTTTTTTACCTTAATCACAAAGTATCCACATCCCTTTTTTATTCCCACCTTCTCTTTTTCAATGACACACTGTCATTGTTCTTCCTCCACATTATTATTATTATTATTTAATTTTTATTTTATTAATTACATTGTATTAAATATTATTTTAAATTTTAAAAATTAAATCATAAAACTTAATAAATTCATAATTCATCTATATATTTATATAAATATTTAATCATATAGATTATGAACACAGACTTTTCTTTTTATTATTTCCTTTTCTGCTCTTTTTTCCAATCTTATTTTAAAATATCACAAAACCAAAACCCTTAGTATTATGAGATTGTATTCTTCTAACGGAGTATATTTCAAAAAATAAAATATAAATTGAATATGAAAAACAAATAATATAAATTATTATATGATTAATTAATTTATAAAATAAAAGCAATTTCTTTGTTAATTTTTTTTAATAATTACTTATCTATATTATATTTTTTTTAAAAAACTTGGTATTAAAAAAAGTGAGATCTTATGTCATGAGTGACTAAACTAGTTTAATTAGTTATTATGCCCTTGTTTTCCATCTTTCTATAGATTGCATACGCTTATATATCCATGCAAATTGTAACTAAAAGTTTAGTTGCATACAAAGTTCGAACAAAAATAGTAAAGCTTTACTATTTTTATAAATTAAATTTTATTAAATATATATTTAATAATATTTAAATTATTAAATTTTATAAATAAAAAGAAATTTTTCTCAAATATGATAAATATTCTCTATTGATTGATGCGAGAAATCACTACTTTGAAATTGGTAGGTTGTTAGTAAGGTTATCAAAATGGATTTAATTTATAGGGCAGGATAAATTAATTTATTTTATTTAATTTATAAATCAATGTAAGCAAAAGTAAAATAATTTATATTTTTTTATAAAAATATTTTAACTTATAAATTAACTCATTCCATCTTTATATAAATAATAGATTAAATTAATATTTTTTTAATTTATTATGTCCCACTTCATTTAATTGCAAGCTTTTGTAAGGTTGGCAAGCCTGTCTGCTCTGCCACCCTTAGTGGTTAGACACTCATATGAAGGTAATTTTGGAATATTAATTGAAAAGTTAATTCCAAAAAACAATTGTACGCAATTATTAATTGAACCTTGGTAACAACTATTCACAATAATTAAGCTCATGATAACAAATTGTCATTCTCCAATTCTTGAATCATATATTAAAATTAATAAAATTTTCACTTGAAAATATCCAAATTATTAATTTTATTAATTTTATAGATTAAATTGTAATATTCAAAATTTAATAATTCAAAAATATTTTTGTAAACTGTTTATAAATTCATTTTCTTGAGAATATCATTTTCCAAAAGGATATATACTTGCATTTGAATTCCTCCAGTCTTGCATTTTTTGGGCAAACTAATAACCATGTTTCTTTGAAATGCTGCAAACAACTATTCAATTTCTTTGACAGACCCTAAATGTTAGTAAGATTATAAGATGATATCAGTCATGAATATGTATTACTGCTTTTAGTCGAAAATATTTATGGTTTAAAGTTAATATATAAAAATTAAGAAAATCATTAAATAATTTTAAATATTCTTTGATCTTCTAAAATTATTCTTTTATAAAGAAACTTAAAGCAAAAGAAAAAAATAAATTTTGTTTGGCATTTAATGAAGATAATGATTATAATAAGAATAAAATTAAAAAATAATTAATATTACTTTAATTTTGAAGAAATGAAGATTAAAAAAGATAAAATAATCTAAAATAATAATTATTTTAAACCCAAAAAAAATAGTAAAGAGGGTTCCAGTACTAAAATTTGGATTGTTACAGCCTAAAAGTTGAAAAAAAAAAAAATTAAAGTTGGATAAACTTTTCAACTCAATTAAAATAAAAGATGCCATTAATTAAAACCTTTTTCTGCAGCTTCTTCAATTGATGTAGTTTTTTCAATAAATTAAAGTAGAAACAAATGATAACTTGGTTGTTCCAATATGATGTGGGGTTCAATCTTGGCTTTAATGATTAAACATTCATATTAGTCATATGGGGCAGGTTAAGTAAGTCTCTCTATTTTTTGGTTGGGTAAGTTAGGTGAGGACAATATTGTATTTAACTAAAATTATTTGCTTTGCTTAATGGATTGTAATACCGACATGACAAGACAGATATGCTTTCAAGCCAAGTTGGACTCCACAATTTGTATAAGATTTTGTGCCAAACAAGGCTGTTGTCTGTCCACCTCACATACACTGTCACTAGCTGTGGCCAGCGTGTAAATGTTTCGAGCAATTTTTACAACTGATTTGTTTTTTTTTTTTAATTTTTTGTTTACTTAGTAATTCTTCTTCTTCCTCAAAATTTCAAAGTTTTGCTTCACCCTAAAAAAAAAAAAAAATTCAAGGTTTTGGTTTTGTTTAGTTTTTAAATGGTAGGAATCCAAGTCTTCGATACTATATATGGAATTTCCCAGACAAAGTAAAACAGATAAGCAAACTCTTATTTAATCAGCACAAATAATTTTCAAATTATTTTATTTATTAAACCTATAATTTAATTTATAAAAATTTAATAGTTTAAATTCTTTTAAAAAATTTACTAAAATTATATTTATAAAATTAATAATTAGCAGAGAAGGTGCCAATTGAACTTTGATTGCAAGAAAGTATTTCAGTCATGAATCCAGAATTCTATCTGGTTTGCAAACCTTCCACTGTATTAAATTTCCTCAGATTCCAAAATTTTCTTTTGTTTTAAGATTTAAAGTTAGGAAATATAATAAGGGAATAAATAAATAATTATTAAAATTAAAATAATAAAAATAATATATTTAAATTCTCATCGGAAAAATTAGATATATGTTTTGAGTATATATAGTGTGTACATGTAGATAATAAAATTTAAAGAAAAACTAAATAAAAATAATATATATATAGATATAAGTACTATCTGCATATATTATTACTCAAGTTATAGTGAGAATGCGAAATTGGTAAGAAGTCGACTGCTAGGCTGCTACTGAATTGTGAGCCACCATATTATAATATTATTGAAAATTAGATCTCTTTATTTTTTTATTTTTAAATTTAATGATTTAGTTTTATCTTTTTATTTTATATAAATATTTAAGTTATGAGTTATGAGTTATTTTTATTTTTATATTATTTTTTATGTAATAATTTTTAATTTTTAAAATAAAAAATTAAAAATATTGTTAAGCACTGTTATTCATATTTTGCGTAAAAAATTGATATGTTAGAAAGAAAATAAAAAAAATTAAAACATATAAAATTTCTTTACATATTTTAAAAAATACTTTATACTTTTAATTATAATAATAAATATATCATATTTTGAAATTATAATAATTTATTTATTCTATTAAAATATTATTCAAACCTTAAAAGAATACATAATTTTTCATTGAAAATTACAATGCCTTTTATGGAAGCCCGATCACATCAAACAAAATTATATATATTGGTCTTAAAATAGTTTTAAGTCTTCAAATTATGCAATTACAAATAAAATTTTATTATTAAAAATTTTTACTTAATTATAATTTTGACAAAATATCATTTAAAATTTAATTTTATTTTATTAATAAAAATATATGGAAGGATTACAATTTTTAATAAAAAATTATATACTTTATTAAAATTTAAATAATTCTTTAATGAAAGAGATAGTTTGTTATAATTTTAAAATATAACATATTTATTATTATAATTAAAATATAAAATTTTTTTTGTAATAAAATAGAAGTGGAAAGAAATTTTATATATTTTAGTTAAATAAAAATAAAATGTTTTATATTTTATATTTTTTTTATAAAATTTAGAATATCTTTCAATTAATAATCATAAATTAATCTTCTTTAAAATATAAAAATTAAAATAAGTATAATTTTTTTAATAAAATATTTTATATACATATTTAAATTAAATTTAAAATAATATATTTTAAAAAATTATTTATTTATCAACTATACTAATCTTATGCAAAACTCGCACAGGGGCATCAATGTTCTAACCTCGCATCTTGAGGACTCTTTAGACATTCTGTGCACCGGCACCGATGTTTGGTCCCAGATATTTGTGGGGCTTACCGCCTCTTTCATCCTACTCCACAGAATAAGCTTAACCCCCCCAGTTTTTATGCATTGCAACAAGCCTGCAATTAATTTGTTTAATAAAAGAGCCTTTTATTCATATTTTTATTTTAAATAATTATTATTAAATTAAATTTAAACCATAAAATTAGTGAATATTATAAAATAAATTATAAAATTTAATTAATTTTTATACTAAATATGAGAACGACTTTTTTTCTTAAAAAATATCTTGTTAATAAAGATTTAACCCCACATAATTTTTTAACTTACCTGTTACTCATAGTTTATGAAAAGACCTTTTGCTATTCACAATCAGAATTTATAATGTGAAAGTTTTCATATTGCATGGTATTGAGATGAGTAATGATTTGAGTACACAAGCATTTGCATACTCAGACTTTATAATACAGTGTATTAAATTTTTTATTTAAAAAAATTGTAATAAGTGAGGTTGTAAGATGGGGTATCATTACTCATTAAAATTAGGCTGACTCCCTACAATTAAGGACACTACGATTGGTAGTCTTGAAAGATAGGGACATGATGTATTATTTATGAAGTTGATAATCCTTGAACCAAAATCTAATTTATTTATACTTGGAAAAAAAGGAGAAAAAAAGTTGCCATGGCTAGTCTGCAGTATTGATTTGACTAATGACAGCTCCTTGTTCATTCCGTAGGCGTTAGGGTGCCTGATTAGTTGAATTATTAATCGTTTCCTAGGCACTAAGAAAGGCAACAGTCATTATATACAATCCTAGAATTTTATATTTTTATTTTTATATAATTTTTATTTTAAAATAATTTTTATATCATTAAATTTATAAAAATTTAATTAATTAAAAATACATATAATTATATAAATATACATTTGTGTGAGTATTTTTTAAAACTAACTTTTATATATATATATATATATATATATATATATATGTGTGCGCGCGCGCATAAGATTCTAAAATTGAGGGCATGACATGTGAGAGTAAATCCAACAAGTTAACCCCAACAATAGAACAAGGCGAAAGTGATGAATTGCATTCAAAATCAGCATCTCTCCCTCAGTAATTTGTGAAATAATTAGATGCGAGCCAATAGAAACGACATAAGAGTCTGAGCTTTTATCAAATCGAGACCCACAAGCACAAAATATTGGACATGTATGGTTGTTCTGTATCCTTACGTCTTTGCCTCATTCTCACCAAGTTTTGTTTTGTTTCTGTTTCCTTGTTTCAAACCTTCAATTCTGTGCCATTGCTATCGAATGTAACCTCTCTCTCTCACTAAAACACAATGAAACACACCCACTTTCTTATTGCAGATGAAGGTGAAGGTATTTGGCAGCCATTGACATGAAGGCAATTGTCTCTCAGTCCCTATCATTTATTAAAAGTAGACTCATAAATTGAGGCCAAGGAGGCAATAATGACAGTTGTTGAAAGTCAAATCCATAGTCTATCATATTTCCATTGGAAAATTCTCAATCATCTTCCTCCTCCCTGTTCAGTGATCAGTGATATGCGAGTATTAAAAAACCTAGTCTCATAAATAATTTGTTATTAAATTATTACAACCGATTGGTAGGTCCCCATTTAGGGGATCAGTCATGCATCAGTATACTTAAATTGCCTTCTACCAGAAGGGTTCATATTCTTATACAATTACATTATCAGGTCTAGCCATAAATGCAATTCAACAGCTGTTTTGAACAGGTAATCAGTTTAAATAATAAAACATAACTAGTTTAGGACGGATGTACTGCTTGTGTATAGTCTCACTCGACATTGGCTCAAGTACTATTTTTTTCTAAGATGTGGGGCATCTATGTTTGCTAGTTCAAGGAAGGGGACTCTGAGAAAGTTGCACAAAACACAAATAAAGGACGATCTTTATTAATATCACTTTTTATTTGCGTTTTATAAAACTTTTGCGAGTTTATATAACGTAAGAGTATAATTTGTGTCTGAGTTGTACTACTGAAGCGGCAAGCCTGTAACTACCTACATCAAAGAATCCTACGTACTGCGTTATGTCTTTCTCAATACAAAGCATTCGTTCATGTCACTGTTATTCTTTGATCTGAATTCATGAATTAAAAGATCAATGGTCACGTCATTTTTACAAATAAAATTCTATAAATTTTATTTTAAAAATTTTATAATTAATTTTATTATAAAATTTTATAAATTAAATTATAAAACTCACAACTTAAAGAAAACTTTGTAAGGATTGTATAAATTCCATTAAGTGGGTCTTTACTCTTGGAAAGGATGATATACACCTTGGTTTCCTTTGAAAAGGAAACATGAACACCCTTTTTGGTTATTCTCGATGTTCTGGTAGCAGGTATGATAATAATTTGCTTTTGCCGGAGCATACTTTGGTTTCTTTCTTGTTTCGTACTCCAAAATTTTTTTGATAAAAGACCAACAAAATTATTGAGACCCATTTAGGTATATATTGAGTAGCTGTCGAGTTTAGGTGGGGTTGAAATTAAGAAGATCGTGGTGCCTAAGCCCCCTCGGATATGATCTTTGGCGTACACGAAACTATTCATACCAAATCAACTAAATTTGGTCCCTTTCATTGAACATTCGATTCCTAAATTTATATGCCTTTCCAACTCACTCCAGAATTCACCAGTTTCACATAAGCCTTCTTGAAATCTTCAAAGAACACATTCTCATCGTCTGCGTATTTTTTAATCCATCTGTGCAATAAATGAAATTCACTTCAGAAATGTACATTAACATACACATAATTAGAAGATAACAAACACATGCGGTGCATAGGGACATTCTATCGTCATGTACAAGTGAACTTTATAGTCATATATTAACAGACAAGATTCTTTTCATTACTTCGTTGTCCAAATGGATAAAGGGAAGCAATAAGAGGCCCTAAGTCAATCAACCAACCATTTATGACTACGTTGGGAACCATGATGCTAAAATACTGAGGTTTCAGATTTCAACTAGAAAAGAAAGAGAATTACAAGTGTTCAAGTATGTGTAAACAAATACTCCAGTTAAAGGACTTGTTCACCGCCGCAAGATGCTATGAATGTTGAATGATGGTACATGAACTAATAAACTACCAACTAAATTTACCTATCGCCAATATCCTACGTACGGTGTTCAATTCTTCGACTATTTGCTTTAATAGTTCTTTTGTAAAATCTTGAATATAAAGGGGGGAAAGATTATCTTTCTTCATTGTTAACTTGTTTATATAGTTTATCTTAACCTGTTTCAAAGCATTTTAACTTCTTTAATTGTAATTATAGTGCCAAGCAACAAATGAACCAGGGCAAATTCATATTAAGAGCAGCTGTAGAATTAGTTATAGGATGAAAAACCTTAAGCATTCATCATCCTCAACAAGTGCGTGATCTGAAGGAAGGCCAGTCATACTTGACATACCGCCTGCATAGCAAATCAAGTCATAACAACATTTATTAAATGAAATGAAAACAACAAGATGCTATAAAGACCTGGGCAGAAAATGAGCATTAATCACAGAATGATCTCAATTAGCATAAGTTTTCCCCCTCAAAAAATAACTGATCTCAAAGAACTCAATCTTGATTGGAACATTAAGATCCAGAGTAGGCTGGACCAAAATTCAGTAGTACGTCAGTTGCTAAAGCCCAAAGGACAATATGCCTCAACTCCTTCTTTTCTCTCTTGCTTTCTTGAAAAGAGCTCAGAAAATGATAAACAGAAACTGATAGTAACTTACCTTGAAAAAATTCTCCTTTAACAGAAATTCAATAAAGTTGTGAATTTACCTGATGACATCCATGGCTTCTCCAAAAGAACCTTGTAATATGAATTGTCAAACGAAGTTGGATTTCCAAAGCCTTTACCTCCAAGAGTGTGCGCTCCAGATAAAGCTACAAGTTCTTGTGTTCTGCAAATGAAAAGCACCACCACTGCTCATCAGTGCATAAGCAAAGTTAGTTCTGGCACTACATGCCAAACCTGTTGCACAAATTGCAAAAAAGCTGTAAGTCTCGGCATGAATTAATTGTTTTTAAGCTAGTAAGTTATTATATTTTTCACCTTGCTACTTTGATTTAGAATTAAGAGCTGAGACTCAGTTCAGAGACACTTCAGCATGTATCTGTATATATTAAGATTCTCTCGATAACTTGTGGACAATCAAATACTGCTTGAAAATTCTATAGTTGCAAAAACTTAAACTCACTGTCAAATAACCATACTTTCTCCATGTTCACTAAAAATGGAAATTGCAGGCAATCAATCACCCTCACACAACACAAATGCAAAGTAAAAGGAATTCTCCTCATACTCACGTAAAGCCTTTTCTCTGGAAGCAGATTTTCAAACCAGAAGCATTTAGAGATTCCTCAGGCAGTTTCCCTTCAGGATCAGGCTCCCTATTATTAAAAAGACTGGAAATATTAATGTCAGTAGGAACAAATCAGAATATCATTTATAAGTTATAATCCATGAATTAAATCCCATTGACTGGTTGTTTCCTTTAAAGAAGAAGATAATTCCTCAACAACAGACTGAAGCTATCGCATAACTCAAAAGTTCAACTAATAATTGCACAAAGCATCTGATATACCAAGCTGACACAATTGATTGTTTGTTCATTTCCTTCCACAAAAACCACATTGTTTGTTAATAATACATGCTAACTGTATGTTTAGCATCTTACGATGAATCTAATCTGCCCAATGAAACTTGGATTGCTGGACCTCCACATACTGCAACTGCTTCAGCTCCAGCCACAGCAATCATATCCGCCCAGGATACTGATACAATGTGTTGGGCAGGACCAGATTACCACTTAATATTAAGAACGTTTAGTAGCAATTACCAGAGAAAAAAATGACCTGGTTGTACAGCATCTATCTGAGTCTTTGCTTTCTGCAGAACCTAAACAATATATCCAATGAGGCATTAGACAATAGTCAACATAAAGGCCATACTGTATCAATGTTTAAGAAATCAGAACTATAATTACAGAGAGTACAATGATATAGAGTTCTTAGGAATTGGTATAATCAAAGAAGGCTAGGAGGAGAGGGGGAAGGAGGCTGAGAACAAGAGAACAAACATGCCTTCATAGACTTTTTAAGGCCAGCATTTTCAGGTCTTTCAAGTTCATAGACTATGGAACCATTCATACCACCTGCAATAACATGAACAGTGCAAAATATGTACTGATAATCTGATAAGAGTAAGGAAAGAAGAGTTCTTTATCAGAAAAGAATTAAGGAAAAACTCTTATTTGTAGCACATATAGTTAAAGATGGCGCATCATTCCTTTTCTAATTTCCTGTTACATGTGCCTTGTGAAAATTAACCCATACAAATGCAATTGATGAACATAGTCTTTAGCTACTACCGAAACAGAGTAATAATAAGAGAAAAAGAAAAGAAAAATGGTACAATATTGACTGAAGTTTTCCATGATAACACCAATTACATGGACAAAACGGTGCATCCATTAATAGATAATTTCACTAGATAGGAATCAGTATAATGACATTCACCCAACTTCATGTCCCAAAAAGCCATCGCTAGTATGGCTTTGTCTCCATTACAGTATGACCAGTGATGATTATATTCTACAAGAAAACAATACAAAGATTAGCAATCAAAAGCAGGTTTGGTCTGGGAGGACTCCTCGATTTAACACAACTGTGCTTGGTTCCAGGCTTAGCAATCCGGAAGGGATCTGGACAGAAGGATGCAAACTTGAGTGTTTCACTCAAAATGTCAAAACAATGGTAGCCTAATTGCAGAGTAGATGTAAATTTATTTAATTTTAAAATTTTAAAAAAATATATTAATACATTGGTAATGCCACACCTTCAACGCAAGGAATTTACATCCATAATAAAACAGAGATAACAGTGTTGTAACCCTTGATTAGTTGTCAAACTTTGAATCGTGCCTTAGAACCAAAAGAACCATATGATACTACCAGATTTTTGAAAGATTTATGTCCCTCAAATGTATACCTGTATTGTCATCCATTTCAAAAGTTCCAGCATCATGAAAAACCAATCGAAGAACACCTGGTGCCTTTCCCTTTGACAATACCTTCCTCAATTCTTCTTTAATGAGCAGATATTCCTTTGTACCTGGCCTTCAATCGGGGGAGATAGGTAGCAGAAATGAGTAAACAAATCTAGCATGGTGATTTCATATGCAAACTTAATAATACTATGGCATGCCCAATATGTTAAGCACATCAATGAGATGTATTTGTCTACATAAAGCCAGAAGGAGATTGATCAAAACTTAGTTCAGGAAGTAATCCGTTTGAGAAAACATCACACTGGCATTAAGTTATCCGCAATGTGACAACCAACAATACCAATTGAATATAATCAAGCACACTTCATTTGTTACGCACTGTATTAATTTGGTGTGATCCATGGTTGTAGATGGCAAAAACCCCATTCTACCTGTGGGCATGGCTTTGAGAAAAATATTCAACCTTCGCTGAAAGTGGAAGTCCAATTAGGCCCACAAGTGATGCATAATAAGAAGATAAGAATTGTGTTATTATTTATATTTTATGTTAACATTTATAATGTGATGATTATTTAGAGTTAGGGCTGTAATTGGAGACTTAAAATATAATTATTAATATAGGTTTAGGTACTTAGTTATTAGTTTATCTTACTCTTAGTTGGGATAGATATTCTAATTTAGAATTTCTTGAGTTTTAAGTTATCTTTAATTATAGTGAGTGCTGGGCTTTGAAAGGTCAACAAGAACAAAAAATGGGGGTGACAGAAATGAGAATGTTGAGATGGATGAGTGGACATACAAGAAAAGATAAAATTCGAAATGATTATATTCGGGAGCGAGTTGGGGTGGCCTATTGAGGAGAAAATGACAGAAACCCAGTTACGGTGGTTTGGGCATATACAAAGAAGACTGCGAGAGGTACCAGTAAAAAAGGTTGACCAAATGGTGTTTAGTCCTGTGAGGAGATGTAGAGGAAGACCAAAAAGGACACTTGGAGAGGTAATTAAAAGAGATCTTTGGTTAAATGGTATATCCGAAAATTTGGCTTTGGATAGAAGTGTATGGCGTCGTTTGATCCATGTAGCCGACTCCAACTAGTGGGAAAAGGCTCAGTTTGTTGTTGTTGTTATTGTTGTTGTAAGTTATCTTTAATTGTCTTAACAATCTTTGCTTGTTTAAGACCTTGTTATTTTCCTCAATATTCAGACTTAGATTATTCAAAGAATAGACCTGGAGTGTCTTATTTTCTGTTCCCATCCTACATCAATAGGCCTATTCATTGAATAAGAAGTGGTAAGTCGAACTAAAATCAAGGACAAAATTCATGGATTTAGCTTCATTAATTACAAATTAGAAAAGATCATAACTCTAATCAGAAACAAGAAATTGAATCCTAGGAAAAAAAAAAATGAAGAACTAGCTCAACTTACTCGGTCGCGATTGCTCCAAGACAATGCATGGTTTGACTTAAGGGAAGAAGACATGGGATTGTGGCTATGAAAATTAGCCCTCTCCTTCTGCTGGTTGAAGCAGGTATGCCGATTTGACCTACGATTCGAGCATGTAAGCGTAACAAACAGTAAAGCAACTAAATTTGAAAATTGGGTCAGAGATGACCACACCTGCCTTCTCTGGAAGATATTTAAGGGTTGAGACAGATGACCGTTGTAATTTGGCGGGAGAATTGATTTCAGAAGAGGGGATGGAAGAAGAAGCAGTTGAGCAAAGAAGGGTATGGTTGGAGAGAGTTGAAATCATATCCCCAACGAACGGCGGTAAACGAATTTTCCTTTCGGCCTTTGCATTAGATTTAGAGCGCGCAGGATTCGAAACTCTAGTGCTTTAGTAGAGTCCCACTGGGGATTTTCTTGTTTGTAACTTTGTAGTGTTTTTTATTTTTCATTATTAAAATGTATGAATTTCAGTTCTTTGGATTTTTTTATTTTAATAAATTTTTTATCTCTTTCTAAAACAATAAATAAGATTTTTTTTATTTTTTAATTTTATATTTATTTCTCTTCAAATTAAATCAAAGTACATTATATAAATACGTATAAAATATAATTTACTTAAAATTTATGATGTAATCATTATTTTCATGTTAAATTTAATAAATTTTATTTTTAAGATTTATTGAAAAATTATAATTTTTTTAAAGTAAAATGTTATTTAAAATAATAATTTTCTCAATTATAATAAATATATTATTAAAATTTGAATTAATTATCTTTTATATTTTTTGTTGTTATTACACAAAGCATCTCTATTTTACAAACTTATACAAATTTCTTCTAAAAACAAAGATTTATAATTACTTTTGAAGTAAATAGTTTCTTTTAATATGAATTATAATATTAAAATTATTAAACTTTTGTGATCCTCTATATGAAGATATAAGTAATATTTTTATTCAACTTAAGAGTTTTAATTTTGTTAATTTAGAATAAAAAAATATATTAATCAAATAGCAACAAAGAATTAGTTTGCATAAAAAAGGTTTATGATGCTTTTAATAAAAAAATTTTAAAATTTTTTGTTGTAAGTTTTTAATATTCCTTAGAGAGGGTTTGTGCAAATTTTTTTTAAAAGAAAAAATTTACTTTGGCTTAAGCCACATTTTGGGGAACTATGTATTAAACAATGAAAACGTCTCTTTTTGAGAAATAAAGGGGTGTGGATGAGACAAGCTAAGGAGAATTTTAGCTAAATTAATCTTAGCGCGTTTAATATACGAGGTTTTAAAGCTCATTTCATTATTATAAAAGTCTCAAAATTTTTTGGCCTAACTTCTTTATTAACAAGCTTCTTCAATTTTTTTCCTTAATATTATTTTTATCTATAAAATAAAGCTAAAATAAACTAATTCAAAATTTAAATAAGTTTATAAAATTTTATTTTAAATTAAATGATCTGAAACATAGTATTATCTTAAACTATATTTATAAAATAAAAATTTTAATTATTTTTTTATTATTTTCTTAATAAATGAGCTGTTTACAATCTTCATGAGCTAAATATTCAAATCTCAACCTTAGTACCTTTAATAAACGGGCCTATTACAATGTTTAAGTTTATTTGTTTAATATATAAATGAATTTGAACCAAGTTACATATAAGCCGAGTTCAAATAATTTACAAATATCTTATTTCATTTACACTCCTAAAAATATGGATTCCAATTAGATGCATCTGAATTTTTAAAATTATAGCAGGTTCCATTACTTAATCAAAACTTACAATTATCTAGCAAAATTCTGAGTAACTAAACAAAGTATACAAGAACAAGAATTTTGAAAACCCTCTACAATAGTGGTTAATGTCTCAGCCTCTACATTAGATACCAAATTCCTCACCAGCACCCAGAAAAAGGATAAAGGCTCAGTTATTGTTATCTTGGTCCTGACAGCCGAACTGCAGAGAGATAAGCATCGCTATTATAGTCTGATGGCCCTGAAGAAGTGCCACCGCCGCTCGTGGATTTAAAGAAAGTCGAGAAAAGGCGAGAACCAAGGGGAGAAGAAGTTGGTGGCTTAGGAACAGCGCAGAGGCCCTCAAGCATTTGGACAACTTTGGTCATGGAAGGCCTCAGAGACATATCTTCCTGTATGCACCACAATGCAACTTTAATGGCAGTATGAACCCTTTCATCATCCTCGTCTATTATCAACTTTGAATCAAGAATATCTTTGAGCTTCCCTTCTTCCATCATCTTGAAAGCAAAAGATGGGAAATAGGATTTCTCTGACGTTTCATTAGGGTCATAGCCTTTCCTTCCTCCAATGATCTCTAGCAACACCATCCCGTAGCTATAAACATCACTTTTCTCTGATATGGCATAGTTTGTGATCCACTCTGGTGCTAGATAGCCCCTGGTCCCCCTTAGTGTCGTAAAAACGTGGCTTTGTTCGCGATTCATGAGCTTAGCCAAACCAAAATCTGAAACTTTGGCCAGGAAATTATCATCAAGAAGCACATTTTCTGGTTTGATGTCACAATGGACAATCTTTGAGTCACAATCTTCATGCAGGTAGGCCAGCCCTTTTGCTGTTCCCAGTGCTATATTAAACCTTGTATCCCAATCCAACAGGAATTCTCCTTCGTGTTTCTTGAATATCCATGTATCCAATGAGCCATTTGCCATATACTCGTAAGCAAGAAGCCGATGAGTTCCTTCTGCGCAGAATCCTTTAAGCCTGACCAAATGTACATGATGAATGCTGCCAATGATGCTGACTTCAGCTCTGAACTCTTTCTTCCCTTGGCCAATGCCTTCCAACTTTTTCACAGCTAATTGAGTTCCATCTGGTAGAACTCCTTTATAAACTGAGCCAAAACCCCCATGCCCAAGCTTCATAGAAAAGTTATTAGTTGCAGCTTCCAGATCTTTGTAGCTGTAACGGATTGGCATTCCAGTTAAATTCTCCAAGAAATTGTCTTCTTCTGAACTCCCTCGAGGAGACTCAGGCAACTTTTTCTTTTTCCTGAAGCATCGAAGCCCAACAAAGAGCAGACCGGAAATGGCAAGCAATGTTGACACGACGATGATCACAACAATTATGGTGTGCTTATTGCTGCTTCCACTTCCCCCAGCGCCTGTGCCCGTCCCTCCATCACCCGGGACCTTAATGTAGGAAACAAAATCAGAACCTGTACTAGGATTCTCAAAGCTTCCCACCCAGTCCAAGAGGAAACAGTTCCCTGAGTTGCTGTGGAAGAAGATAGCAAGGCATGAGCAGTTTTTAAGACAAGAAGCTTTGCAACCATTCAAATCAGTTTTTGAAGAGGGTGGAAGGAAATCAAGGGCAAAGTAACTGAGCTCATCATTAGCTTTCGCGAGATCTATGGAGCCTATTGAGTAGTTACAAGGAGAGACACTCCATGGTGTGCAATTGGGACGAGAGCTAAGAACAGAAGGGCAGCTGCACTTGTTGTCACCCGAGCATATATTATATGGATCACAAGGCTCTGGTGTACCACAAGGATCTTGCGGTATTGCTGTTGGTGAGTCAACATTTGACCCTTCACTTTGGAGATTAGAGAAAGTAATACGGCCGTCACTTCCCAAAACTGCAATCCAAGTGGAATTTGTACCAGAATCTTTGGCAAAAATGAATTGCCATAACAATGATCTGTTTGTATCAAAGAACCTCCAGGAATTTTCACCAATGGAAGCCGAAGCAACCACATCACCATCTTTGTTGATGGTTTTGCGGTTTTCCTTCCACATAGACCAATAAGTTTGCAGAATTGGGAAAGCAGCAGAAAGAATCACATTGCCAGTTTTGATCTCAAGAACATACGTCAAGTTGTTAGGGCCAGGATCGCTAACAAGTTTCATTCCCTCTGTGAAGTCCTGAGCGGGCAACAAGGTATTTGTTGGGTGGCTGAAACTCTGCCAAATTACTCTACCATCTTTGCCAAGCAAAACCAAATTTCCTGTGTCCTGCAACTGCATTGAAGAAACTCCTTTGCCGCTTGTTTCTGTAGACCAAACCTCAGTTCCTCCCTTTTGTAAGAAGGCATTACCCGTTTCATCAAACACAAACATATCAGAATTGGAAACAGGACGTCCTCTATTTGCAGTCCAAACCACTGTGGAACTGTCACCGTAGACAATTACTAGTAGAAACAATGTGTTGTCGTTTGCAGTGGTGATAAAGCCCAACCCAAATTCTCCACTTTTGGACACAAGAAACATGCCATCTTTGTCAATCCAATTCATTTGAGAACCTTGAAACCCAGGAGAGACCTCCCCGACACTTTGAATACCAGCCAAACAGATTTCAGACAAAAGGAAAACAAACAACAGGGTACCAAGAACAGGGAAGAAAGAGCAAGGTTCTTCCATGGCTACTGCTACTGTTTGGGAAAATTAGATGTCACCAGGAAGGAAGAAAATTATGGAAATCATTGCACTAAGAAGTGAAAAGACGTTCTGAAGACTTAAAGAACAATCCAACCTTCAACTACCAGAGAAGGCATCAGTATAAGACTAATGACGGGCAGGAACATATGAGAAGAAACCAAGCAACTCTATAGCTGAATTTTTCTGAATTTCACTATATAATGGAATATGAAGAACTTGGATGAAATGAAACTGTTTATCACTGCCAATTAAAGGTACAGTAAAGGGGCCAAATATGAACACAAGAAATGTGTCATTTGGATTGATTCCATGAGAATTGACCAAGACAAACATCTACGTCGATCTACTTTATCCGCCGACCTTAATGCTAATTTTCACACCTAAGGGTATGCAAGCCTTTTGAATTATGGAAGCAAATGGGGAAACACGAGGAGGGAAAAAGCATAGAAATTCCAAAAATTGATGCGGAGCATAACAGAATCTACTCTTGCTATTGCGAAAGCAGGAGGAGGAGGAAGAACCAGTTGAGAAAAATTGCAAGAAATAGAGAATTTGCCGATAACAACCAATGGGTGGTCTTCATCCGAGCACGGGAAGAAAGCAACAAGTTAGAGAGCCGTATGAGAAGGGAACCCATAATCCCGAGAACACCACAACTGTCTAACACATGGCAATTAATGAAGTATAGGATAATTCAATGTATGCAGCACAGAGAAGTTGCCCTCACCTCAGTTTGCGTTTGTGGGTGAGCGCAGCAACAAGTTGGGGTCGCTGGTTCTTTCCTAAATCTGTTTCTGCACCTGTTGATAGATCTAAGGTTGGCCTTGTCTTTTAAAGTTAGTTCTGGAACTGCAAAACAGAAGCAGAACAAGTTTTCTTTCTTGGCGGTGGGTTGACAAGTTGACGGATTCAAGAATTTCCCCTCACGATTTACTAACTGAAAGCTGTAAAGTGGAGTAATTTTTTGAGGTGTATATCTATACAATGTTAATGTCTTTAGGAAATTATTGGTATCCCAAAATAATTAGGCAATTGGCATAAAAAGAGTTTTGATCTAATTGACGGCTTTGGTTGGGAGATAGCTGGTTCAGTTTCTTTAATTGTTTGCTGCTAAGTGGGAAGGAAGGTGAGATGGGTCCATTAATTCATTAAATAGACGGATTGAACGTGTAGACCAGTTGGATTTGTTTAACGCAGAGTTGGACGAATGTGAGGACAGCATCAATGTTAGCGCAAACGCAATGGTGGGTCCCAACCCAAATCAACTGCCTTTTCCAACTTTGCCCTGACGCTTTCCCTTGAATCTAACTAACCCTATCGACGTCAGTAAGGCAAGCAGCCAATTCGGGCGCACCCTCGCAGGGTTCAAAGATTTGATTAGATCAAGGATAGTGGTTGCCTGGCTGGGATCTGAATTTCGGGGGCAAAGGCTGGCTGATTTGATGGTTTTGGCGTTAGATGCGGCAAATGGGTGTATGGTAATTTTGTTGGCCATTGTTGATGATTTTGAGGAGATTTGAGAAGCAAAATCTTCAACGGAGGGAGACGGTTCATGGCTTAGAAGTCAATGCACGCAGGTGTGTTTGATGCCACGATTATTACTTCACTGGTTTATGCAATTAGGGGTAGAAACTGAAGCATATGGAGCATAGGCCAACTCATTTTTAAAAGGCAAGCAGATATTTGTTTTGTCTGTATATATATATATATATATATATATATATATATATATATATATATATATATAAAAGCATACGTTAGGATTCAAACGCATCAATAAGTCATGACATCAAAAGGATAAGAATAATACAGTGCCTTTGGAATTACAAATAGTATTTGCTTTATTGGGGATTTGACGAAAAAGTTGAGTGCATTCATTGTATAAGATATATACAATATATTTTTATTTATTAGATTATATAACATAATTTATAAAATTCAATAATTTAATAATATATTATATAGTAAATTTTTAAACAAATAATAGTACTTTAAAATGATCAGAGTTGTAGATTAGTTAAATTTATTTAATATTAAATTACTAAAATTTAATTTCTTATTAAAAATGTAAAATGACTTATCTTTATAACACTTGAATCAAGTTAATTGAGTTTGATTTAACGATAAAAAAAATGAAAGTGACTTAGCTTGACTAATTTAAAGAAAAATAAGAATAACCTCCCCCACAATACACACATTCCATTTGTGATTTTTATCAATAAGAGCATTACCATAAACCTAATTAGCGGAATCATACTCTCTCTAATTAGTTTTCAATTGTAACGTGAACATTAGAGAATGATTACAAAAATAAAGAGAACAAATAAATAAGACTTTATATCAGACCGTTTTGTCCCTTTTTTTTCTATTTATTTATAAATTTATTATAATTAAAAAAGTGTACAACCTCAAAAATCACAATCCCCAACTAGCTACCTTAGCAACATCAAAACCCACATGCCAGTGCAATACTACTGAGTGAAGTGCCATCTGCCTAGCACCAAGCTACATTGGCATTTGATCACCTTTGCTCCGATCTCTCATTTTACTGTAAATCCATTTCCAAATTATTGTGTTAAACAATCCCTACTTGTCTTCCATACCAAACTGCAGGGCACAAAATCAGGCACAACCTATGCAAACTGTCGCATTTTGAGTCATTAATTTAGGATTTGGGATTCTCAAATAACCTCACGTGCAGCAGCCACCCCATTTGAAGATGTACCCACATTTGATTTACGCAAACGACATTAATATTTTCACGTAAAATTTTTTTTCTTAAAATATGCTTTTACATGTGTAAAAATTATTTCTATAGATTTATTGGAAAGTGGGGAGGAGGTGGGAAGAATTGGACAGGCTGTTATGCATCATACCTTAATCATTTTGAGTGCTGATTTAGATAAAGGCTTCTTGTACGATACTCCCATATTTCACATTTCTTGATATGGATTTTATATTAATTAATCGTCCCATTATCACCCCACCCACATTCAAAACTATAATATACCATTATATTTTTTAAGGGTAATATAATTATTTAATATTTATAAAGTAAATGTGCGAATTATATTTAAAGCCCCATCTAAATAGTCGCTATGTTTATTTAATTTTTATTCAATAATAATTGTGAAGTTGTGGTTTTTAATTTTTGGGTGTACAAAACTATGAGATTGCTAAATTGTATATTGTTTAGTATATAGAGTGTTGGTGTATTTGTTATAGCTTTTGGCAATGGAAATATTGGTGTCACTACTCATAACAATGTGAAAGATTTATCAAGAGTCAGGCTTTCGAGGAATAAAAAAAGAAAAGAAATACTATTAAAAATAAAATTTGGCTAAAGAACACACTGTAAGGTTATGTTGCGTAATTAGTTACTTATCAGTACTATTACTATATTTAAGTTAATTTGATGTGACAACATAAACCAATGGGACATGAGGAAGAGAATTGGATGATTTTTTATATGAAAATTATTGTGTGCAATAAGACTAAAATATAGATAAAATTAATGAAAAAAAATTATAACTTAGAGATTAAAATATAAAATAAAATAATAAAATTATGAAATAATAAAAATAGAAATTCACTTATCCAAAAAATGAGACTTGAAGTGATTGTGTCGCGCGTTGAAAAATAATGTGGTTGGGATTTTGTTATATTCGTATAAACGACTAACTGTGATTTAGTGACGAAAACCTTTAGTAGTTTGCAAAGTGAACAAAAAATTATGCGAAATTCTAAAACTGCAAGTCAAGCTTTGACAGGGAAAGTGACGAGAATATGTTTAGTTATGCGGGCGCTAGTTACAGTCTTAAATCTCTCGTCTTGTTTTTTGCATGAACTTTTCCGAAGGCCCAACTTCGTACTTGACTGCTATTACAGCCCAAAATTCAAAATCCAATGTAAATTAAAAAGTATTGGGCTTGGTATGGTCCATGGACTCCCTCACCTACATAGCTCATAGCCCATATAACAGAGGTTGTGGTCTGTAATCAACCCCAAACAATCAAAGCCTAAAGCAAAAATAAGAAGAACGAATTCTCAAAATAAAAAATAAAAAAAATATATAATATTTAAACAAAACAAGAAATGTGTAACGTACATGAAAAATGTTAGTTTTAAAAAATCATATTTATTAAAATATTATCAAAATTCATAATAAAAATATTAATAATCAATAATTTAAAATACAAAATTTTAATTTAATTCTCGAAAATGAAAAAACATAGCATGTTTTGCACCATTCAACCGCACTCCGGGCCTGCCGAATCAGTCGCCCAATAATAAGCTGCCACATCATTCAACCAAGTAACTTGACCTTAAAACTAAAGGGCAATTTCTTTATTAAAAAAAAGCTAAAGGGTAATAATATATATTAATATAAATTTTACATATATTTTTATATTTTTTCTTTTCTTTACTTTTTATTTTATCTGCCCGTATATATAATATATTCAAAAGCAAATAACGATGGGTCACGTTTCTTGCACGTGAAGTGTTATTGGAAAAAAGGACGCAAGCGTGGGTGGTGATAAGCGTGTGAAGACAAGAGCTCAGTGGCGCTCTCACACGGAAAACGGGACCGCGACTGGTTCCCTAGATATGAATGCATATTTGCATAGCAGCATCTCTAACCTTTTTTTTTTTTTTTTTTGTTTTCTAATGGTATCATATTATATAAATTAAATGCAATAGTAGCTGTCACTTTGCCGAATCAAAGATTCATTGCAACGTTTTTCCTAATATTCCCGTCTTTTTTCATATCAATTCTATCAATGGCTGCTTCTCTGCATCGTTGAACAAGAAGAAGAGCATCGCACCAGAGAACGACGATGACCATCAAGATGAAGTACTGGGCGCCCAGGTTGTCGGGGCAGAACAACAAGTACGAGGTGAAGCTGAACCACTTGAAGCTCGAGTTAGGACTGTTTGGAGCCCAAATGGCTTCTGCAAATGACAGAATTGCCATTCAGATTACCGCAGGTAAACGTTCTTCTTCTTCAAAGCCAACGAAGACAGCTCTGTCACTCCCGCTTCACCGATCAGCGAAACCAGGATCGACTTACACCAGCCTCCGCAGATTCATCCGTCAAGCGCGAACTCTTACATGGGACGCTCGCGACCTCTCCGACTTCCATGTCCTCCTCAAGGACGGCTCCCTTGCTTCCTGCGACATGGCATTTCTCGTTCTATTTGTAAGTTATCATATTAATGTCTTTCTAGCGTTTTTCTGTCGTTTTTGTCATTTCATTCGGTCCCTTATTTAACATGTTGCATCGTAACTGTCATTTGGAGCCTGAAAATGAATTAAATGCAGGGAGAGGGTGGGGGAGCAGAATCGGACCCTAAAATGGTGGTGATCGGAAAGGCTTCGACGAGCGTTTCGGTGGCGGAGTTGCTGGTTACGGAGGAGAAGAAGAAGACGACGGGGTCCAATTCTCAAATTCAAAGAAAGCTTCCAATCAAATTGAGGGTCAATGGTTTGTCGATCGAGACCACCCTTTCGGTACGCTCTGAGTCCATTTCCCCATTGTTCCTACTTTATGTTCATTAAAATAAAATACATTCTAATTATTATTCTTTATTGGTCAAAGCACTTCAAATATGCACACAGCAAAAAAACCGAAGGAAATTAACGATAAATTAGCAGTTTAATTTAATTCTATATATGGAAAAAAGAATACACTCAAAAAAAATTTCTGCCACATGCTACCTACCCACAAATTAGCCCTTGATTTATCATAGCGTCAATGGCTCAATAGACTCTGTATGAATTTACCTTTCCAACGAAAATTTACAGTGAATATTATGATTATTTTTTCTTTTAATGAGATGATGATTCAATTCAAACCATTTTTTGCTACTATTTTACTCTTAATCAGGTTTCCGTGAGCCTAAGGAAAGTAATGAAGAATTCTCATGACACGCAAGGGGCCTTGGAAAACCAGGCTGAGTCAGAGAAGGAACGCGGGGTAATTGAAAAAGTGAAGTATTTAACAAGCTTGAAGAATAAGAAGAAGAAGGTCAATGGGAGAATTGATCAAGTGGAACAAGTGATCAGTCGTTATGACTCGGAGGGCTCTCCCGTGTTTGACTCAGATGACTCGTCCAACGAGCTCACCACGAGCAGTGGTAGTGGCAGTAGCGTGATCAACACCGCAGGGTCAAGTCCCACAAACGGGTCTGAGCGGTTTATGAGCTCGAAAACAGAGACCCGTTTGGACACAGTCCAGAGGAGCTGGTCAATGTTGTCGCTGAATAGAAGCTTGAAGCGTTGGAATTTTGGAACAACAAGAACCAAACAAGAGACTTTGACCACCCATCCTGGTCCTTTCACCGTATGGAACATCCTCTTCTTTATTTTAATTTCATTGATAGTTTTTTAAATTACTTCCCAATAAGACTGCTTCAATGAGCCATTGTAGCTGTTAATATCAAGAGGTCAAGGGTCAAAACTTGTAGGATAATAGTTTTTTTTTTTTGGGTTAATTCTTGCAGAAATCAGGGCAACTTTGTCCACAAGTAGAAACTAAAGACAATGCAAGTAACTGGGAAATGAAGGAACTGAGAAGCAGAGATGGGCAAGCTAAGCTTAAAACCAATGTGTTCTTTGCTTCCTTTGACCAACGGAGCCAACAAGCCTCTGGTGAGAGTGCCTGCACAGCACTGGTTGCGCTCATTGCCCACTGGCTCCACTCAAATCAGAACATGCCCACGAGACCCCAATTTAACAGCCTCATCACAGAAGGTTCCTCTGAATGGAGAAGGCTCTGCCACAGTGATGCCTATTTAAAGCTCTTCCCAGATAAACATTTTGATCTGGAGACAGTCATTGAAGCCAATTTGAGACCTCTGACAGTCCTACCGGAGAAATCGTATACTGGGTTTTTCTCCCCGGAGAAGTTTGAGTGCTTGAAAGGAGCCATGTCCTTTGATGATATTTGGGATCACATCAACAGCAAGGTGTTTGATAACGAGCCAAGAGTTTACATAGTGAGTTGGAATGATCATTTCTTTGTGTTGAAGGTAGAAGCAGACGCTTATTATATAATTGACACTTTGGGTGAGAGGCTTTTTGAGGGGTGCCAACAGGCCTTCGTATTGAAGTTTGATCATTCTAGTTTGATGTATGGAAAAGCAGACAAAGCAGAAAAGCTAGCCCCTTTGAAGGGAAGTGGCGGCACTAAGAGTTCTAAATGTAGGGAAGAAAATGATGAGATAATTTGCGGTGGAAAAGATTGCTGTAAGGAGTTCATTAAACGTTTTCTTGCAGCTATATCAGTTAGGCAACTAGAGGAGGAGAAGAAGAAAGGAACTGTCTATAATCCCTATCTTCACCGGCAACTGCAAATTGACTTCCATTACAGCTCTTCATCATCATCATCTTCCTCCCCTTCGGCTTCTTCTTCCACCTTGTCTCCCTTCTCAAGTGGAGTTTTAGAAGCTGAATTGTATGTATAGCATTAATTAAGGTAGTTTTTCACAGCACTAGCTGGGGAGACATTGAACTGGCCTTTGTAGCCCGATGATCTAGTGGCTTGCCTCTTAGGGCTCGGGAGCTGGCTCTCACTATAGCAAATAAAAGACAAAGGGATTAGATAGATCATAGAGGTTGACATTAGCCAGTTAGCGTTGTGGCTTGACGATCATGTACCATAATATCATTTAGGTGTGTGAGCCCTCACTTTGCTGGGTAGCAGAATATTCAGCTTCTCCCTAGTGATTTGACGGTACTTCAAGTTTTATAAATTAAAGTTTATAAAAATTTTACAAAAAAAAAAAAAATTTCTAATTGGTAATCTTGAGCATTTGCAACAAATGCACCTTAAAGAATCATGTGATTATTTAATGTCTGTGGATCGTGTAATCAAACTTTAAATAAACGTCCTTCTTAGAATAATTTTATCCTTTTGAGACCTATTTCTATAATATAAACATCATGAGGAGAAAAATACATTAATATAACTATCTTGAAATTTCCCTTATTGCTTGCTTGTTGTTTTCTCTTGGGATCATTGTTCCAAATTCAGCTTCAACTCTGTATGTTTCTCCAACTGCTCTTTCATTCTACGCAATAACTGATAATTATATATAAGATTTGCCAAGGTACTTTGAATTCCTCTCTTCATCTATTCACTTTTTTTGTTTAGTGAAGATGATCAACTCACGAAAAATGAGTTTATTAAAATTTTATAAATATAATATGGGTGATTGAATTAGTATTTAATAATTTAAATATTTTAAGTAAATTTATTATAAATTTTAATTTATAAAAATAAAATAATATTTTTTAGTTACGGTATTTGGTTATAAGTTGATGCACAAATGGTTGTTATTTTTAGGTTTTTTAAAATATTCTTTATTTAATAAGTAAAATTTAAATTTCTTGACATGTTAAGAATGATGAAATGAATAATTTTTTTTAAATAAAATTTTTTTATATTAAAATTCTAAATCAACCAAATTTTGTCAAAAGTGCTTTGTTAGAATCAAACAAGTACTCATTGAACTGTAAGCAGCGAATATTAGAAGTACCGGGATACAGTGATTCTATAATAAATTCACTTTGCTTCCAAATGAGAATTGGGTCCACTCCACTCAACATCATGAAGGCTAATTGACTTTAGAGTGGATATGATGGTTAGATATGGGAAAGGGGATCTGCTTGTCCCCCACTTCCAAAACCAAAGCCCTAACCAGTTCTCCTCTATCAACCCCCTCCCATCTCTTAACACCACGAATCTCAAAGGGCCCCACAGATCCCATCTCTAATGACCCAAGATTATTTCCTTGAACAGTATAGTTTTAAGGTCAGTCGGCAAGCCCTGAGACAGTTCCTGTCCCCCTGTTTCAACTAAAGATCCCATAACTCATTTCTGACACAGTCATCATTCTAAGCTCCTATCTTTGAGTAAAATATAGATCAGTTTCATCTAGAATACCCAAATTAAAGGTTCGAACTTAGGACATAAAGGAAAAAAGCTTCAAAACAACATCAAATGCCACTGTCCATCAGCTCCAACTTATCGCCATTAACTTTGCTATTGAGCCACATTAACATTCAATTACAACATTAAAATTAATTGCAGATTGATATTATACAAGCTACGTAAGTTTGGCATGACATAATTTACTACATTGCAGAAATATTCTCCGATTCATCCTCCATCAGAAAACAAACTAGGTTACTATTTACATATCACAGGAGCACAGGAACATTGCCTAGATGAACCTCTGCTGTACAAAAAATCACTAGCCCTTTCTAGAAGCATAGTGCAGCACCAGTTAGCCTAGAAACCCCAATTTCTCACATTTCCAGTCAAATTTGAAATAACTATCTGATATTCATGGCTGCAAACAAAATTGATGATTTTTCAAAGGGTTAATGAAATCAGCCTTCCGTTTTCTTGCTGTTGGTTGCACACTCAGAGATTCATCCTTGAACCCCAACTTACTTGAAAAGCAATCCAATGTGACATATGCTTTGTCCCCAGTTAACAAGTAAAAATTTTTATCCATCTGCGAGTCCCCATCACTGAACTTGCTCCTGTCTTCAGTATCTTGGAGCCGATCATGAACAACACCAGGGCCTGGTATGGAGAGAGGGGCTAATCGCAGCGACAGATCACATTCAATTGAGCATGGGTTCTTAGGGTCAACCCTCTTCAATGATTGGGATCTCTGATTTGAAGCATTCAACCCACAGGCTAATTGGGTCTGAGCAGCACCCAAAATGGTTGGTCCAAAAGTGTCACAAACTGATTTATGCGGGATTTTAGAACCATGCTGGGATTCATCAAATTTAACGTGATTTCCATAATACAAGGGGTAAACAGAAAAGAGCTTTGATGATAGCTGCTGCTGTTCCAAGCACGGTTTTTTACTTGTTGAAGGAGGATTTTCAGAGACAAGGGGTAATGTGTTGGTGACAGGAACAGGATCATCATTTCGGAAAATCGATCTTTGACGTTCAGAGTCCAGATGGGTAGATTTCAAAGTTGTTGCTTTCCCCAAATTCAAGCAGTGAGACCCGTATTGAGATTTTGTTATATGATCTGCTCCAGCAGGATTTTGTATTGTGCAATGAGTAACAGTGGGAAGCTCTTGATTTCTGGTAGTCAGATAACAACTTGGGCTATAGCGTTGACCTCTTGAAGCTTTTTTTGGGGAGCAACCCAAATTGAGAGCGGCTAAGTCATACCAAATCGGGAAGAAGCATACCCACAAAGATGAAACAATTTTCCATCAGTCTTTGTGCTCTTTTTTCCTTTTCCCCAATTTCACTTTCTTTCCATTATCTTTAAGCAGTGGAAATGCAGAAAAGGTTGCTACCTTTTTCAAAGGAAGAAACATACGCAAAAATACAAATATGGGTTTCAATAAAAACAAGTTGAAGTTTGGATCGATTAAATACCTTCAATGCAAGGCTGCAGATACTCTCCAGTTTCTGTGGTCTCGTCGCATCGAATTATTGTATTAATGGCATCATTCATTCTTTCCAAAAGTGTTGTGAGGTCCATGTATTCGACCTACGCAAATATAAATTTGCACTTAAATTATAAAAGATATAAACTTTGAATCGATAACTCGAGTGGATTCTTGGAAATTAAGTTCAACATAAGAATTTTCAGCAGAAAAGGAACAAAGCTACCTCAGAATTGGCTTTAGAGTACATAATTTCTTCGGCCCTGAGCACAACGACAGGGAGCTTTTCTTGGTACTCTTTGTTCTTCTTAGTAGCTGAGCCATGTATCTCATTGACAACCCTATACAGTGATCAGAAACAGAGATTAGATGGGAAAGGAAGAAGCATAAACAAATAGCTGAGAGATGAAAGGGAGAAGGAACCTGAAGATTTCTTGAATAAGAGATCCTCTAACGGGTTGGTGTCTATCACTGTGCCAAGCTCTCCTTACACACTCATAAGGCCTCGGGCCTGGCCTGGGCATCCTGGGAAGTTCTTGGAGAGACAGAGGGAGAGGCAGACTGATCTGTTTCTTCGAGAGAAACAAAACCCGAGTGTGTGAGAACTGAGATGTAGAGGGTAACTTTGTGCTTTTTCTTTTGCCCTTTTTCTTGTTGAACCTGCCAAAGACTCAACCAGACAGAGACCCCCTAAGCAAAGATGCAGTAGTACCACCACGATTGAGTGAGCAGAGGAGAGAGAGCTTTCACTCCTTCTTTTTTTCTTTTTTTATACATAAAAATTCTTTAATTCATGACAATATCCTGCTCAATAATTTTGCAAGGGGGTTTAATTGAGGAGTTTGGTATGTCCCCCACACCCCACAGATCCACATGCCTGCCTCCCCTAGCCCCAGTAGTCTTTTTCCCTTTTTGGTTGTTTTGGCCCTCTGTCTTCCTCTTTCTCCTAACCGTTCATTTTGGTGGGAAGGGAGAAGACAATTGATGAAAAAATGCTGCACCTACTTTTCTTTTTCCTTATATTCTTTACAATTAAATAATATAATATAATTTATTAAATTTAGATATAAAATTATAAAAATTAAATAAAAAATAAAAATATGATAACAATTAAACTCTTTATCATAATGTCCCTGTCGGTGACCTCTAGGCAACCCCAACCTCTACTCCAACCATAACAACTGGAAATAAAAGAAAGGGGTCCCTCATGTTCACTTACCGCGGACGATAAAATTGAACTCTCCTAGTTCCCTACCCGACCTTATTGATTCAACGCAAATACCACCCATTATATCCTGTACTTTATAAATAAAAAATTATTAATAAAAATTATTAAAAAATATAAGTAAATAATATTTATTAAATTTAAAATAATTTATATTATTACTTTTAATATCAATAAATATTTATTTTTATTTTATTTTATAACATATACTCTGTATTTTAAAAAAATTTTAATCTCACTTGCTCGTTATGTTCTAGGTAATGCAATTTTTTATAATTTTAATTTAATTTTTATAATATAAATTTTAAATTATAATATTTATTTAATCTCATATATTAAATCATAAAATTTATTAAATTAACATAGAACTATAAAAAAATGAAGTTATAAAAGTGATGTGGCAATAATTTTTTTGAATAATGATGGAAATGTATAGAATGTACACTTATCATTTAAAAAAAATAATTACTATTTAAATATAAAATATTATAAGACCAAAAAAAATATGAAATATTATATTATAATTATACAAAATTTTTATGTACTGATAACAATACCCAAATTTTATTATGCTTTTGGCTGGTAACTCACTGCTAATGTATAATGCAGTATTTTGTTTGTGTGTTTTTTAGGTAAGGATGAGAATAGTGATAAATTGATAATGGCATCTGATGTCCCACTAGCCATATGGCTTTGGTTTGTTTTCTTGGGAAGAGCCATCAGTTCTTCCTTGGATGGTGATAAATTGATAATGGTTATGCATGTCTCTCTGTCTCATCAATCATCATTGGCATCGTTGCTTTCTCTCTTTCCTATTTTTTTAAGTAACTGATATTATTCTCCCGTTTGCCTTTAATATGATTCCAAGTACCAAAACCTTTATGGATACAGCAACTCTAATCACATATCTAAAACCCAACTAACAAAAAAAACTTGAAAAACTTGCATGGTACTTATGTGCATTTTCTTTTTATAGATTTGTGGTATTCAAATAACAATTTTAATTATTACGTTTGATGGATTATTTTTTTATTTTTTAGAGTATTTTTTGTCTAATAAATAAATATTAATTTTTTTAAAATTCTAAAAGTTCTGAATTAAATAGATTTTTCTCAAACAATTTTTGTTTAGAATTATTGCATTTGATGAATATGCATTAATGTAAACCTATGGATGTGCATTTATTATAATATTATTTTTTGACCAAAATATTTAAGGTGATAATTGAGAAAAGGGAATTAACCTTTGACCATAATCGAATTCAAGACCTCCTTCTATAAAAAAAAAAAAAAAAAAGAGTTTTATACTAAATGTGAAATATTTTGAAATTCTTTAATCATATTTCTCAATTTTTTACTAAATTGATATTATTGCTATTCCTAATCATGTTTGTGTTGTTTCCCCTCACACACCTACCATGTATGTGTGACTCCTAATTAGAACCATAAAAGATCGATTCCATCAATTTTCAATCGAATTGAACCAAATCAATTTAATTAAAATTGACTAAAATTGATTAATTAAATGGATCTATTAAATAATATTTTTTGAAAACCAATTCAATCCATTCAGTTCTTAGACGATAGTTTGAGAAAATCAAAGAGAATAGAACCCCTATTAAATATATAAAATAAATTATTTTTATATGGTTGTTCTAGTTTGATAATATTTTTATGATGTTTATGATTCTAAAGTTATATAACTTTTAATTTAATTGAGTAAATAAATATTTGATCGCATATGAATATATTTTTGAAGATATAAAGAAAGAAAAAAATAAAAAAAAAATTATTATGAAAATCAATCCAATTCAATACGGTCTGGATCATTCAGTTTTAAGCAACTAGATTAATCGGTTGAATTAGATTTTTTTTTTTTTATAATTCAGTTAAATTGGATTGGTTGGAGTTAGGGTATAATCAATCCAAATTAAATCGATTTACATCCCTAGTCCTAAGAGTGGAAATAGGCTAGGCAATCTATCAAAGGCCTACAACCTAACCTACATTGGTCTCGCCTGACTTGATCTGTTCAACAAATTTGGACAGCCCACGATAAAATAGACCTATTCTCTAAACAAGGCCCAGTCATATTTTAGCAAAATCTGCTTGCAAGCCTGCAGGCTAGGTTGTTTTACTTAGTAACATAAAATTTTTACATCTTTATATTTAAATTTATATATTTTTTAATTTTATATAAAATTAAATATTTTGTGGTATGATAAGCTTGGTAAGCTCAAATATTTTATAGGTATAATTGCTGATTTTGATGGTAAGTACACGTGGAAATGAGATGAGTTGAATTAAGGCTAGTTTAGCTTTAATTCAACTCAAGGCTCAACCTATATTTGGTGTGAGTTAATTCTTTTAACTCAAACTCAACTCATATAGAGTTCTCGAGTAGCTTAACTCAACTCAATAACTCACATGTATTAGCTGTGAAATTCAAATGAGTCAAGTTAAAATTTGATATGAGGTTAGCTCATTTTATTTCTAAATTAATAAAGTAAAAAACTTGCTTAATTAGATATCACATTTAAAGCCCCAGTAAATAATCAACTGACATAACAGACTTGCATATTTAGAGTTAAACTCATGAATCAAATGAGTAGAATATCTATTAATTTAAGTTTCAGCTCAATTTTAAACGAGCCAAAACTCTCAACTTATATATTGCTCATTTGATTTATGAGCTTCCTTCACTGAGCCAATCAGCATATCGAATCATAAGTAGACTCAACTCATTTTTATCTCTAAATATAAGCTTAAATAGACCAATAAAGCATGTTAGGTATCCTTATTTTCTAAAAATAGGCCATGTTAGAATTGAAATATAGTCTACGTCGAACTAATAAACCAATCTCAAGCAAAAATTTACCATGCATGCCAGTCTAGTTTGACATATTTCCAAACCAAACTCTTCCCAATAGAAATAAATAAATGGTTAAAATCAAGAAATGAACGAGTTTCAATAAAAAGGAAAAAGGAAATGAATAGCAGTTTGCAGCAGGTGTGAGGCGCATGCAGAAGTCAACAAATTGCATGGCTATTAAGTGTCAAAATGTTAGCAAATGTTGATGAACTGTCCTACATACTAACTCATTCACAGAGCCCAACAGAAAGTTGAAGACAAAGGTTTTGGTGAGGTATGTGATAACGAAGCGTATATAAATAGCATTAGAAAAACGATGCCAGCGAATGAAACCCACAACGACAAATTTATTAGTCTTTCTCTGCTGTTCTCTGCCGCCAATTCAGCATTTTGTTTCATTCCCACCAAATCAATTCCTTTCTTTCTCTCTGTATTCTTTTTCATTCAGTTACCCTCTTCTGCTTCATCTCAAACGTCTGAGCCATGCTCTCTCCCAACCCACTTTCTCTTTTCTGTGCATTACTTCTCTGCTTGCTTCTCGCCATTTTCTTCACCACCACCTCAACCCCCAACGTTACCCACCAACATAACTCCACCAACCCTGACTGCGCCATTCTAAACGCAAATCGCAGAACCGGTTTCTTTGTTAGCCCCGACCACTGCAAGGACTTAAGCCCATTCTGTCATTTCGCAGCAAGAATCTCCTTTGTCCGCCGCGTCTCCCCCGCTCGAAGACGACGATGAAGTTCTCTTCCGGGTCGCCGTCCATTTCAAGGTAAAACCCACTTCTCCCAGGAAGATAGCCTTCATGTTCCTTACGACCACACCTCTCCCATTTGCGCCCCTTTGGGAATGCTTTTTCAAGCAAGCCCCCAACAATTTGTTCAATATCTACATCCATGCAGACCCCAATTTCTCATTCGACCCCCCGTTTTCTGGGGTGTTTTCCGACTGGGTCATCCCTTCCAAATACACGAAGAGATTCTCCCCGACGTGATCTCGGCGGCGTGTCGTTTACTCACACACTCTCTCATTGACGGCTCTTCAAATTACATGTTCGCCCTGCTATCTTCCTCCTGCATGCGCCTGCATTCGTTCAATTTTACTTAACTCTACCCTCATGAAATCCGGGAAGAGCTTCATCGAGATTCTGAAGAACAAGGTGGGGACCTACGACAGATGGGCCGCGCGGGGCGAGGGCGCGATGCTGCCGGAGGTGAAGCTGGAAGACTTCCGCATTGGGTCCCAATTTTGGGCATTGACACGTAAGCACGCGAGGCTTGTTTTGAGGGATCGGACACTTTGGTCGAACTATAAGTTGCCCTGTGTGCGATGGGACACATGTTATCCGGAGGAGAATTATTTCCCTACCCTTCTGAGCATGCGGGACGCGAAGGGGTGCGTACCGGCGACGCCCGCGCACTTGGACTGGCGGGGGCGTGATGAGGGGCATCCTCGCACGTACGAGGCGTCGGAGGTGGGGCCGGAGCTGATCGAGAGCATGAGAAAAGGTAGGCCTAGGTACGGTGATGCGGAGAACTACGGCTCTGATTGCTGGACGGGTGACGGCAGGATCCGTTTTTGTTTGCGAGGAAGTTCGCCCCGGGCACTCTGCACCCATTGATGAGCATAGGAAACGAGGTCATGTTAAAAGATTACAAAAATATTAGGAATACGTTTGTATCCTCAAAGTTTTAGTCACGATAATAGATGTAATTGAAATAATAATTTTTAAAAATAAAAAATAAAAATTATAAATATATGAATGTAAATATAATAATATTAAAAAATTAAGGATAAGACAAATCGTAAAATTTGGTGCAAAACATGTAGAAAAGAGGGAGGGAATGAGCCACAGCTCGGTGGGCTTATTTTTGTAAATGTGAGCATAGAACGGGGAGTCAGATATTAGGATATATTCTGAGTTGATTGTGCTTAAAAAAATTGTGTTTAAATTAGTGAAAATTAACTGTATTTTAAGAGCATTTGATATTAACAGTGTGCCCTGCAAATGCTAAAAATTATTTTGAAGGCCATGTCCCAAGCTGAGAATAATTCCACACTCTTAAGATGCGACGACGTGAGTTGACAATAGAATATAGTTATTCGTCGTTATCTCGGACGAAATTCCAAACAGTAACAACGATCATGCGTATTGATGGTTAACCAAATCCATTTGATTGGAGTCCCTGTATCATATCATACTTGGGATTCGTCGATTTAACTTGCAATTATTCATTACATCGGAATTGAATCAGGCTTCTCAAATGAAATAAGCAAAAGATGGCCCTTCTGTCGTTTATTTGGGCTAAGAAATCAAAGCATAATTATTACCGATGCCTCAGATGCCGCATTAAAGCGTGGGGAGTATTCTAATTATTCCAACAAGAAGAAGATGAAACCAGTAGAGAGCCGCTTGGCATGATTTTCATTTCGAAGCCACTAGTGTAAAGGAGAGAATGCTGGGGGCATGGGTGCCAGAAGCTTTCGGTCAGTTTTTGGGACCAATTAGGTAGGAACTTTGCATTAAGATGCCAAGGGATCAAATCCATACAAAAATTCCTTTTGGTTCCTTCATATCTAAATATGACAGTAATTAGCATCATGATCAGAGTGCTGTTGTCAAAAAAGATTAGTGTCCCAACTGAGTTCAATAATGACCTGTAACATTGTGACAATATTATCCAAAAAGAACCAAATAATAGTATTTATTTTTTAATCGAGTCTGATTCCGAAATCATCCTAATCAAAAACGTGAATAACAAGAGAGATGTTAGTTGACATTTAAATAAGATGTCTTTAATGGTGTAGTTGAATTCGTTAACCAAATCAATCGTGCATTTTCAAAATCGATCAAACTCAGTACTTACTCCTATGGTCAAGGTTAGCAACAAGAAACTTACAGAACGTATCAAACCCATCCTATCTAGATGGACGAATCCCAATCTTTGGGTAGGTCAGAATGAAGGGTGGTGATAGTGCCCACAGATGGTATATCATTCAGCAGAATAAATCATGATTGTCAGCACCAAGATTTAGTAAAATTTACAGTCGCTGGGTGTTCAATTTTAGAGTGCAAGAATCACTTTCAAGTACAAAATCGAGAAGAAAAAATTTCACTACTACTACAGAAGAGAGACATCACAATTGAATTACACATCTCCCTTCGTCAAACCCCCAGCAAGAATTTGTCTCTTCAACTCAGTCGCATTGGCATCCCCATGATATTATGGTGCAAATCTCAAGAACAAGATGGCATCATTTATAACAAAGGAAAACACTAACATGTAAAAATAAACGAGGTCACCTATTCGGAGAAAAGGAAAAATCAGTACGGAGTATAGTAATACCCGATCGGAGGTCCCATTCCATTGACCGAGGGCATTCCATTAGGCATCATGGGCATAGGACCCCCAGCATAGTATCTAGTACCACTGATTTTAGTCAAGCTAGACTGACCTTGCATACCATCTCTTGCATACTGCTGCCATAAATGCTGCTCTTGCACAAGCAACTGCTGTTTCTTTTCCATATCAGCCATTTGCACATATGATGGGGGTGGAATGCTCAATGATGCAGCAAATGGGTCCTGATTAACTGGTTGCACAGATCCATCAGGGGCAGGGAGAGCTAAAACAGGTGTTGTGCTCTTTCCTGGCCCAGGCAATGCCACACTGCTTGCGCTCCCTCCACTCAGTTGGGCAGTGCTGACATGCTGCCTGACCATTCCTTGATCGTACATGCCATTCAACAACAACGGATCAAACCCACCACCTAAAGTTGCCTTCTGCTTGGCTAAATTGCTGGCAGTCTCTACCAATGCCAATTCCCAATCGGCCTTCCCAGGTTCTGCAGCTGGGGTTTGCCAAGCGGAAGTCACTTCAGGCTGTCCATTTGATGGAATTGCTTCCCATGATCCATTACCGTTATTGGCTGGTGTACCAGCAAACAGTGCCAAAGCCAATTTATTACTCTGATCATCTGCAGTGGCTGCATCATCTCTCAGATTCACCAAATCCTCTGTAACTTGTTGCTGTGGCTTAGCCACAGGCTCAGGTTCAGGTGGAGGTGGCAGGGTGTAATTTTCAGGCGGAGGCAGTGCCTTTATTTCATTCATATCTGGTACTGGCTTCTCATCTTTAGCCACTGGCGGAGCTTCCTCCTCTCTCTCTGGACTTTTTGGTCTCTTTGCCCTATCCCTCACGAACTCTTCAAGTGTCTCCAGTAACTTACTAGTAATCTTCTGAACTTCTGGGTACTCTGATGATCTTGCCACACCAGTATCCTTACACCAATTAAAGAACGCAACAAGCTCATCGATCTGTTTAGCTGTACTGGCATACGCATCAAATGCCTTCACACAATCTGGGTATTCCATATCAAAGAATTTATCGAGCAACACAGCCAAAACCTCACAAATATCAGCATACAACTGAAAGCTCTCCTTGACCGCGGGATACAACGCAATTAAAATCATCCTACTATTCTTTGCCAATCCTGTTGGCCTACAAGCTAAGAATCGATCCAATAGCCTCTGCAGATGACCCATCTTGCCGAAAATCCTCTCAGGGTTCATTTCCCTCAATGGGGTCAAAACCCTTTTCTCCTCTCTACCTTCCCGGCCCACCGTTTGACTCATATCGCCGAACGATCTAGTCCGCCTCATTCCATTTCCATACCCACTTTCCCCTCTGAATTCTCCAGACTCGTACTCATACGGCCTCGGTGGAGGCGACCTGAAATTGTCTCTGCCCCCAAATCTATCATCCGCACTACCTCCACCATTTCCAGCCCCAACGCTCTCACTTTTCCTGTCACACAGCATCAATTCGAGTCGTTGATCCAGATACATAGCATAGGTCCTCACAAAAGCTGATTGATCCCAGGAACTAGAGTGAGCCTCATCCCTGAAATCTGACATGTTCAGAAGCCTGGTCCCCCTCCTGGTGGCATACAAGATCTCCTCTTCAAACAGCGGAGGCCCCTCATTCATCAACCTGTGCACCAACATCAGTGCCTTCAGGGCCACAATCCAGTCCCGAGTCTTCCCCAAACGCTTGGACACCGCTGTTACGCAGGCATGAACATAGCCACGAGAGTAAGACATTAGGTTCAAGATCTCGCGCACGTACTTCTCGCTGGCGGGGTCGTCGTCATGACTGGTCGCCTTCACGATCGCCACCTCGAGCTCCGGTGCCATATTGCTAGCCACCTTCGCTATCCCAATACTGGTCTGGTCCTTCACTGCCCCAATCGCTTTCCGAATCGTGCTCGGCGCCATCTCGGATGCCGATGCACCACCCTCTCTCTGTTCTCCTTCTCCACTCACCGACCTCAAAAGCTATAAAACCGTTATAACAGAGTTTGTTTTCTCAAATTTCATCTTCAACGAATTAAGCTTAAATGGTTGAATTATCATTTTTTTTTTTCCAAAGGTAGAAACCATAAATCCCTTGGAGGCTGGAGCTTACCGTTCTTGTCGCCTTCTAGATCCGCGGTCCAAACCCTCCGAAGATTCAAAACGACGTCAAACCCAGCGACCTCTTCGCTAGTCAAACCCCGGAGCTGAGTTCAAAGCGGATGTGGCTGCTCCGAATAGTTCTCCTTTCTAGATTCTCTGTGTCTGAACTATGCAGGAAGGAGAGGGGTAGAGAGAAAAGCAGGGATTTTAAATCGTTCAGGTGGAGCATGGCCACGTGGAACGATGCTAATCGTTTGATCTGAGGTCTGGCGAAGATGGTTCTATAGCCGCCGGAACCGGATGGGATGGGGGCACGTAATCTTTTTTGTCTGAACGAAGCAAAGGAAGGCGCACAGTTGCATCATCCGGAGGCGGCGATTGTGTGCGTCGTCAAATCAGTTTATTACCATAGGACAAGTACGGTCTACTGTTGCAACCAATCGGAGGGTGAAACGTGGAGGAACATGGAGGGGCGATTTGGAGGGTCCCACAGGGTGTAATAGAAATGGGTGGTGGATCAATTATAGGGTACATCGGTGGAGAGTAAAAAGGGAAAAGAGGTTGATGTTTTTATATTTATGGAAAGCAGCGATTGTGGGATTTGGTTTATGTGGTCACCTTTTGAGGAAATTTTGCTTACTGCCACTGAGTATTGGATAGAAAAGATTAATAATAATAGTGTGTGAAGGACAAAGTAAAATCTGATGTGCCGGTGAACGCTGGCTTATATAGTATTACTCTCTTATCTTTTTTTTTTTAAACTTTAAATATGATTTTTGTAATCACTAAAAAAAAGTAAAGTCTGATGTTTTCATTTATTTGTAAAAAAATAAAGAAAAAAAGCTGCTCCTCGCATTAACATCGATATACACAAAAGGTGCAAGGCTAATTGATGTGGACATTCCATACTTTAGTATAAATTTTTAATAAAATTTTTTTTATAAAAATAGGACATAATTATAAAAGGTGCAAAGACTCTTTTAAGTCAGTGTTTGGGTGATGTAGAATAGTTGAGTCTCCAGATTGATTAGCCGTTAGAATACTGATTGAGCACATTCTTGAATGAGCCCTTCATCGATATGTTGGGTCAGGCAAAGTAGATGCACAATATTTTAGAAAAAATTTCTGTAACTCGCTAAAAAGCAATGATCGCGTGGCCTAATGGATAAGGCGCTCGCCTCCGGAGCGGGAGATTGTGGGTTCGAGTCCCACCGTGATCGTTCCAAGCTTTATCGCTTGGCTTCGTAGCTTAAGATTTTAAATAGCAGAAGAAACAGACGGGGGGATTTTTTTAACCGGAAAGAGAATAAAGGTCATACTTCACATCACGGACCAATGAAAACATCGAAAACTTTCATTTTGAACTAGTAAAGATCCAGTTTACCAAGTATGTCAGAAAAAACAAACGATCCAGTTTACAATTGAATACAGCGTCACCCATCAAATAATTTGTAAAATGAATACAATTGATTTTTCACTGAGTTAACGTTTCCACTTCAACTACATCTATGTCCCTATTCTCCATTTGCGTCTGCCATCAGCATCCCACAAGCGCAAAACGGCAAAACCACTTCAACTTGTGTAATCAACGGGCTGAAATACACAAGACCCATTGAGGGCCAAACGCATAAAGTCGAAGGCTAAAGATTGAGAACACAAAAATTTGCTCTCTCGAAGTTACTGACTAGCTACGCATGAACCTTCGGTATACTCCATTGGGACAAAGTTCCCCATTCTCCTTCAGATGGCAGGGGCTCAAGAAGTATAACTCTACCATCAGTAAGCCCCAGTGCAATTTGATTGGGTATAAACGGATGTGCCGCCACGACTGTAGGATAGACCTCTAAGCTTCTGTAAACCCATTATATCATTAGCTGAAAACTTACTGTTAACAAGTTCATCATCTACTCTTAAAAGTAGTATTAAATAGTAATACCTTGGGATTGCTCGAGCATATGCAGTAAGATTAATCATGCATCTTATATCTAGTGTCTCACTGGCAACAACTTTTATGCATCCACTTCTGAAGCTAACAAATATTGATCGACCGTCACATGAGTATGTCGCATGTGTCATTGGAAGATCCAATTCCCGGGGAGCATACTGAAAAATCATAATTCAAAAAATTAAGATTTGGAAATACAGAACAAAACTAACTAACCCACTTGCAGACCTGCATAAGGTGATTCAGCATAGGTGCTTCATATATGTCTATCTGCCTTTCATGAAAAGAAAGGAAATGAACTTGATCTTTGTGAAACTCAATACGATTCACCACAGCAGGATCTGGCACCTGCCCAGTTTGAAAACTGCGCAAAGATGTATTTGCTAGCTTCTTCCATCCAGCCACATCCCAAACACACAGCTGTACAATACATAAGCCTACTATATTATGCAGCATTAAACCAAAGACTCGGTAAACCTCTACATGAGTAAAAAGGTAAAGAGATAATGAGGAAGACGCATTCCCCAGCCCCCACCAGCCACCCACTGGGGCTAGATACTCCAGAAAAGAAAAGTAGAGGCACAAACTATTCATAAATATAAGCTTCAACCAAGGTCATTGCCAGTTTTTCATCGTAACACACAAGTATACAGAACCAGCTCACCTGAGCATCAGCTCCTGATGACACAAGCACATTTAAATTGTGGGAAAATGCCAGGCATGTTATCATCTTTTGGTGACCTTCAAGCCTAGCTTTGATCTAAGAAAAGGCAGAACATAGGTTAATGTGAATATCGTAAGGTTAAGTTATAAAAGAGATTCTAAAGATGGCATGATCCCAACCGTTTTACTGTAAATTAATATTGTAGAGTCATCAAAGCCAATAGCAACGATATCCTGAGGGACAAATATAAAATATGTAGCCACAGGTGGTGGAGTTGCAAATGTTTTTTCTATCTGCGGGCAACAAACAGGCATAAGAAAATCAAAAAAGATGCCGGCAAGAGACAATAGCGTACAAAAACAAGCAGATGACAGCTTTCATATACCTCATAATTCTTCAGATTATATAAGGAAATTCTTCCGCCTGATGCTGACAGAAGATGATAATCTTTTAGTGCAAAACAAGGAACACTGTTTTCAGGATCTGGGCCAACATCATTTATCATAACTCGACCATTTGAAGGTTGATGTAAATGTGGTTGGATATCAGTTATTGCCTGGACAAGGACACAACACATACAGCCATCTCTCACACACAGAACAGAAAAACTGAAAGTAAAGATTCACCGCACAGAATTGTGGTACCTTCCCAGATGAGGATTTATCATCGTGCAACAACCATAGTTTGTGACTAGCATTTTGTGCTAAGGCCAATATGAAATCCCCTGAACATGAGTACGTCAACCTAGCAACCTGATCCAGATGTGGTTCACACAGCCAGTAAGTAGCTTAACATTAAAGTTCATTATCCAAACCAAACAAAGGCTGAAGGATATATCATATATCCAAGATATATAAACACAATCTCCCAGTTCAAACTTCACATGCAAACCATCTAAGAAACTCCATTCTTCTACTGAAAGTTCCCCTCTGATGTTAGAAGAGTGAACAGAGATCCTTGCAAAGGATTGATTACATTTTAAAAATAAACGTATCTAAAATTAGATACAATATTACAATATAAACATATGCTGATAGATTGGGATGAAAAGCCATACTGGTAGTTGAACTTTAAAGCACCAAGATTAGCCACTTACAGAACACACATATTGGTTACTAGAAAAAATTCTGTTTTAATTTTCTTTCATCAATTAATCTTAAACTGATGGAGTTTCTTCAAAATTTATCACTGTTCACCACAACATAATAGAAGGGAGCACTTGTTACATAAACTCATCGTACCAGACCTAAGCTTAACGTCAGCCATGATTGTGATATCTTTATTCAATAATATGATGAACTAACAACACTTGTTAGAAATGTCATAAAAGCAAACTTTGACAAATCTTCTGACCTCAAAAGTGAATCAACTCTAAAGAAGAATTTAACCTAACAGCAATTGTTCACAAATTGGTAGGTCGAATATGGCAAGTATCTTTTAAATAAGTCTCACAGAGCAAACTATCTAAGATCTGCTGAAGTAGAAACTGCAGGTTATTTATATTCAGGGAGACTTCAATTCCAATATATTCAACAGTATATTTCTTTCTGGACATGGTATTCAACGGTAGATTCATACCCTTGCCACCAATGAATCATCAGGGAGTACCAGCAAGCAGCATTGAGATGGATCATTGATCTTTGTTATCTTTATGCCAGCTCCACAATTTATGTCCATCAAGCAGCTGCTTCCACTAAGCATAATGAAAATATAAAATTAATTAATTAATTTATAACGCAAAGAATCACCAATTAAAGTCTAATGAGTAGTGAGTTGTTTTGTCCAGAGAAATAACTTCATGCAGCAAGATCCATTTGCCTCATGACTGCTTGGAACTGACTTTTCCGTTGCTTTCTGACTTCTGCAGTTTTCTGAGCCTTGTAATCCAAACATCTCTGTTATCTTCATGCTGACCCCAGAATTCATATCAGTCATGCAGCTTATATCATTAGACTGAATACAAATTAACAAAATAAAAAAAATTAATGACTGTAGAGAAACATCAGGATGGACAGAGACATATGACTACATTGCAATTCCACAGTCTAGCTGATTCCTCATTCTTCCTGACTGAAAGAATTGATCACAAAACAATGGATTAAAAAATATTAAATTATACAGTATCTTACACTACAAGACCATGGCATGTCTGATTCTTGTATGTTTAGAATAGACGAACTAATATGAACAGCTGGGTCATAACAAAGGTAGGGCACTTGAGGTATATCACCCAGAGAAACAGTCCAGTTATTCGCACTTGCTTTGGTACAATGGGGAACCCACCAGTCCATACTGCAACATTAGATCACAAGTTAGCTATGAAAAGGAGGAATGGCTAGAAAATAAGTTATCTTAATTGCCATATAAACAAATAATAGATGAAATTTGCTTACGTCTGCTTGATTATTGTCAACAGCCTTGATTTATCAATGTGAGGAAACTTGAGTTTATCTTGCAAAACAGGATACTTGCCAATCAATTGACTGAGACCATCAATCAGACCAGGTTTCACAGAGGAAGCATCCATGTACTTGGATAAAAAGTCACTTTCTCTGCTTGAAAAGCAATATGTGATATGCCATTATTAATTGAGCCAAAAAATATATTAAAAAAAAAAGAAGCTCATAATTGAAAGTGTGGGAGCTTCATGCATCTGTCATCAGTTAGCTTAATTGGATATTCTAAGGAAATCATCATCAATGCAAAACCAAGCAAGGGGAATGTTTTGAAGAAGAAATATTGAAGTTGAAACAGTTGTAAAATAAGCTAATTCAAAAAATCAGTAACAAAAACAAGCATGCTATGGATAAAATCATAAAATAATGATGCTGGACCAATTTTAGAAGAGTTATACTCTCTACACACCACTTCCGCACCTACACACATGGCAGCATCTAACTTTGACTGGGCCCATCTAAACTTTAACAGGACCTACTAAAACTTAAACTGCAAGGCACTGATTATTTGCACACCACCTAGTGTGCATTAGGTTGTGTAGTAACAGTATTTCTCATTTCAAAATAGATAAAAAAATAATACTAATAATAATAAAGAACACACCAAATGTGGTTTTAAAGTATACGAGATTGTTGGAACAAAATGTGTAAACAAAAGTTGTCCCGCAGGTTTTTCTAAAAGAACAGTTGCAAACCATAGACAAAGAAACACATTCATACAAAAGCATTAAAGTGTCTTAAAAGAACCTTTATTCTCTATAATTATTCCTCTCATCTATTTCTTTCTGCTATTCAGTGAAGGGGATAGTCACTATCAGCAAACATATATATTTTTGTGTACAGTATTTTTAGTTAAACAACCTTTTCCTAAAAGAAAAGAATGGAACATTTGGGGGAGGGGGGGGGGGGTGGTGGGGGTGGAGGAAGAAGAGCTGTAGATCCCCAGGTAAGGATGCCCAAGAAAAAACTAATCAGATAGTTACCCGTGGAATACTTCAAGTTGCCTTCCAGATTTCATCTCAAAAGTTCTCTGTAACAGGTGGGGGTCATCCAACTTGGTGAATGCTGAGAGGTAATTCACTGCCTTATCCCATTCTCCATCAATAACAAACTTTCCAAAATAATTCAGATTGAAAAATATTTTTGTTTCTTGCTCCAATCTTCGCCAGACATTTTTTAAGCCATATTCACCAGATAATGTTGGAATCAGTATTTTAATAAAAGGAAATATAAAAAAAAAATGTCTCAGACAAAGCAAAAGACATAAAACTCCAACAACATACTTGTGAAGTGTCCCTGTAAACTTCTCTTCATCAAGAAATTGAAGTATTAAGTAAATTAATTCTTCCTGCAGGTGTTCTAATTAAGTATCAGATTAGATGAGTTTATATATGAAATCAGGCTACATAAAATGCAGATAAAATTCATATTGTTACCCAAAATTTTTCAGGAACATACGGAAATAACTGGCCTTTGGTGAAATCAAGCTTAAAAGAAATAAAGCATATAAGAAGATAAATGGCTGATTTACTTTTATGCTTGTTTCTTTTCCTGAACTGGGGTAGATGAGATACATTATTGACAAGAGTCCTGAATTATTCAATTTGGGGAACACAAGTTTATCTCGGAAACTAGGATTTTCCTCTATTAATTTTTTGAGATCACTCTGCAAATTGGCCCTTGCATATTCTGTGTTAACGTACCGGGATAAATTCTGATCTTCCCTGCAGGCAATTATTTGACATCAATATAAGAAGATTTTGCACCAAGCATAAATCACTAAGCCAGATTGTTTGCTTGCCTTGTACATTCGGATGAAAGAAACTTGGCAAATTCCCCATACTTTTCATCCAGAGAAGCCAAAAACATACTGAAGTCTTTCTGCAAAATGGTTGCAGCTTCAGCTTGATCTTTTCTGCAACAAGTTGTCCAAAACACAAATATCACAAGCAATTCAGGATACTGCAGAAAATATCAAGGCTATAAGTTGATAATAATTAATAATTGCAGTAAATATTTAGTGCTTCATATCTTTTATGCAACTTCTTTTAATAACCATCAAGTATAAAGATGTTTCCACCGTTCATCTAAATAAAAGGAATGTTTACTATATGATTAAACACTGATGTATATCAAAAAATTTCAGGTTTATAAACAATAGATCTACACCAGTATTTCAGCAAAAATTTTATAACTAAGATATCAAGTAACAATTAAAGGTAATATACCTGAATGTTGCTTCACAATATCTGTGCTTTTGAATCTCAAAGAATATCTTCCTTGACAACAGACTATCATGAGTCCCTGTAAAAGCAGAAATATAGTTTTCTGCCTTCTCCCACTCGCCGCTGATGATTTTATCCCCAAAATATTCTAAGTTGAAATAAATCTTTGATTCTTGCTCCAATCTTTAAAGACAAGTGTAAGAGAAAAAGGTTAAAGAAGGACTAAATTCAATTAATCAAACTACTCTCAAAATGATATTTAAATCTTATTTCTACAATTTATAACACCGTAATATCCAGTTTCAAATGCAGGAAAGTACTTTGAAAATGGTATAAATTGTTTGGGAATCCCACAGTTGGTTGGGAACAACTGAAGGAAAATTTGGGATGGGGTTGGATCAAAGAAAACAAAGCAGTAGTCATAGAAAAAATTAGAGAAGTGCTTTTAGCTTTCAAAATTGGTGAAATTCTATGTCTGCAAATTTGCTGATTCTGTGTGAGCTGATTACAAGAAGTTAGTTTGCATGCCAATGGTTTGAATTTATGTTTATTTGAAGAAGGTGAACAATTCAATCCAGAAGTTGCTATCTAAATATTTGGATCCTCGATTCAACTTCTCTACGTGGAAAAGCAAATTTGCAAAGGGAATAGCACTGCTTGTAAGTTAAAAACTAGCTCATATGCTATAACTAGTTTTTGTAAGCAAATGAAGCACCATCAGACTACCAACAAAACAAGTTACTCTTTTCAAAAAACTTCTATTGCAATGAGAAAAGACAGAAGCAAGCAGGAAGCAACTTAAATCCATGGCATTTGGAAGCACATGCGCCTGAGTCCTCATTCCGCAGAAATGCAATGCAGGAACCAAAAATATACTGTGAAGAATAAAAATGAATGACACTTTAAAATATATATCTACATATAAATGCAAATAATTAAGCATTTTTGACTCAACAAGGAGGACAGCATTCCAATCTTAAATCGGTAAGCCCAAATCTCATTGCTTTACAATAGTAACTACAATGTCAATTGACTAACATTAATTAATCAACAATTAGGTACCGCGTTTGTTTCGGTTTGGTTCCAACTCTTGAACAAGTACCCATAAATCATTTCATCTGGCGTAAAATAAACAAAATAAGAAAGATTACGAGGAGGAAATTTCACCGTACAGATGAAGACTCTCTTCGCAATTCTCCTCCGTGAGAAACTGAAGAATCAAAATTAGGAGATGCCTATACGTCTTCGAGTCTATATCAAACTCTGTGCACATTAATCATAAGAAAGAATAAAAAAATTGAGAAACTGAATTTATGGGCTAGGGTTTCCAAACTCGACCAAGGCCGGAAACCCGAGGAAGAAACAAGAGCATGTCGGAAACCATACTTGCATTTTTGCTTTCTGTACCATCCATCTGTCTGCTAAATAGAAGGAATTGATGGATAAAGGAGACAAGGTCGGAGTCGATAGAGTGGCAGTGTTTGGTTGCACAGCTGGAGTCGAAAAGGACAGACCTAACCAAGAAAATTTCCAATGTTTTTTAAAACCAGACACAGATGCTGCAGTGCGTGAGGGAAGTGTCTGGTGTTGGTCGTGCAGTGATTAGAAATGAAGATGGACGCACATTGGCTGCTGCGGCATAGAAAGTTCAAGTTAGAGTTGAAGCTGGGATTGCAAAGGTTACGGGGATTCCCTTGGGATCGCAACCTGATCTTGATCCGTGCTCCATGGATTGCTTGGAGATTATTCAAGCTCTAACTCACAAGTAGCAATGACAGTCTTTTTCTGGCTTGCTACCAGGGACTGGAAGAGAGGCCTTTTTGCAGTTACGTACTTAGGGTCTGGGGATAGAGTGGCCCATGGCGTGTGGACTGAGCAAGCGCCTGCTGCAATTTCTAGTCGGAGAAACTCATTTTTCACAGTATGAGATTAATTAGAGCTGTATTAAATTTGTATGAGTTGTTACGTGAGTTTATGGAGCGGGTTACTCTACGGTTAAGGTAAAGAAAATTTTGAGAAAAATAAATATAAAATTTAAAAATGAAAAATAAAATTTTATATTAAATTATAAAAACATTTATTAAGATTTAAATGCAAGTTCTTACCGATTAAGGAAATTTGGTAACTAGCGGATTAAACCAATTGATTTCGGGTGATTATATTACAAGGGAGCTTTGCCTCTTCGCTGACGGACAGGCTGCACATAACTTGAACGGATCTGACCTGACCCGATTCAAGTTGAAGGAGTACTGGATCGGATTTTGGGTCAAAATTTTTCAACCCATTCTTATTTTGGTCAAGTCTCGCGTCATATTTTTCCAACCCAACAAGAATTAACGTCACTAAATTTTTGGTCAAATCCCACCTAGACCCAGCCACCCACCCCCCGCCGGTAGCTGCAGCTTGCAAACGTTTGAGACGTTGACATTTCTTCTTCCGTAATTCATGGACTCTAGGAGACTTGGTCTTCACGACTGTTTTAACAACTTGAGCTTATCTTAGGAATTAACCATAACCTAAATCTATGGGCCTGTCATTTTGAAAAACAAAATGTTACTATAATTATATTTTTGTAAAATATTTATATTTAATAAAAATTAATATCATTCAGAAGATAATAATATCTCATAAAAATTTAAATAAATTATATAAATTTTAAGATTAGTTAAATTTTATAACTTAACTTATAAGATAAAAAAAATTAATGACTTATATATATAAAATTATGTGAGAATAAAAGTGTAAGTTGGCACTTTAATAACTTGTTATTTCTTTTATTGATCATTACTAAAAAAGGGGTCATTTTGCAAAAAAAACATATTTGGATGCTAACATAATTATATAAAAAATGGAAATGAAATTACTTAAAATCCAAAAAATAATTGCCCAATTAAACGTCTGTGTATGAAGGTAGAAATTATGTGTATGTGCTACCCATTTCATTGCAATTATATGAATGATAGAAATTAAATATATTCGTCCACACGACTTTAGAGTGGTTAAAGCATCTAAATAAAAGTTATAATTTTAGTTTGATAAGCTTTTTCATTAATATAATATTATTTAAAGAAGTTTAACATGCCTATACCTAATAGCGCATTGGATTAGGATCTTTTATCGTTTTAAGAGTAAAAAAGAAAAAAATTAATAAAAAAATAATGAGAGAAAAAAATTTATTTATTAAATTTAAAAATAAAAAAAATTATCAAAATTAAAGAAAAAAATAAAAAATTCAAATCCTTGTACATCATATTTATTCGGATTCAAAACTCCTGCTGTAAAGGTAGGGAGGGTGAGAGATAAAGATAAAGATAAAATTAAGAGGTAAAAAAATAAATTTCATGTATTAAATTTAAAAAATTATTAAAATTAAAAAATAAAAAAATCCAAACCTTATTTATTGGCTGAGGCAAGGGGCCGTAGTGGGCATGTGCCTGATACTCTCGTCTTTATTTTTTTATTTTCACATATCCGATGCAATGCACATCTGATATGCTTGTTATATTGAGCTAATGCTAAAATTTATTTTAGTAAAACTTAGGGCATTTTGTTTAGAGATAGTCCCTCTTTGTTACATCATCAAACATTTAAAAATGAATTTAGCTCTAGATAGGAATTCAAATTCAATGCCAAAATTCTTTTATTAAGAAGATAAGATACTCGGTACATGCCACAGTGCATACAATTGAAGAGAAAGCTTTCTACCCTTTCCTTTTCTCACATCGTTGACATATAACAGCAGGTTATGCTTTTTCCCCTTGTTACACCTGCCTAATACCGGCCAGTACTAAATTTTATTTCTCCTCTCTACAACTGATCAAGCAAATAGCAAGCTTCTCGTTTTCTTTTTCGAAACTAAGATACGAATATAGATCAAACATCCTTGAATTGACCTGCAGCAGGTCATGTAGTTTCATTGCGGTTCCTTAATATCTTCAAACGCTGCACGGAATCCATGAATGATCTACAAAATCATTAACATATGTGTTAAATACTACATCTATGTTCACAAATTAAAATTTACATAAGTTTTATTTAATAAATACAGACCATCAGTTCCATATAAAGGTGCGGTCCAACAATAAATGAAATATGCCAATTTGATAAGATAATTTATTTTGATATTTTTATATTTAAATATATTAACTATTAAAAAATTATAAAAATATAAATTTATCCGATAGCTTAATTCAATTAGAATTAGCCAACTTAATATATTTAATTCACTTTAACACCTTTAGCTTTATAAGCTAAACATTATGAAACTCAAAATTACATACACTATCAATTTTATAAGATATTAATTTGTGGGTCGTTTTAGTGAAATTAATTTTTCATAGATCAAGTATTTTCCTAAAACTTATGTGACACTAAATTAGCAATGGGAAAAGTAGGGGTATAAAATATACATACTGCCATGGAACATCTCCAGCAAGCAGCCAATCTCCTTCCTGGTCTTGATAGGTGAGTGTATATCTCGCTCCATCTTTCTCAAATTTCTGGTCTGCTCAATAAAAATAAATTAAATTAAATTAACTAGATGGCACGCCAAAAAGGAAAGAGAAACGTGATTTTATGAAACTGTGCGAGCTTGGTATGCCTTTTTTTGGGTAGGCTTTTGTTTTATGATAGTGAGCTTGGCATAATTCAGTTTGTGAGAGTCAGAGTAAAAGAGTTAATCAATTTAGTGTATTTAATTTTTTATAATGAAAATTTGTTTGGCAAAATTGCAGGAATAAAAAGGGGAAAGGTTAATGAAGCAGTACTTTTCACTTACATTTAGCAAACATAGTGATCAACATGTTTGTAAGAGTCTGATAAGAGCTGTAGAGCCTCAAATCAATCTTCCTTCCTATTGCTACCCCTTCCATCTTAACCTTGACATATAAGGAGTTTGATCCTCTACTTTCATTCTCAGCTGGCATCCTATTCTGGCCTCCTGCTTGAGGCTGATGATGGAACTTCTTCTTCCTCCATGATTTAATGGGTGGCCACCCCACCACACATTTTTCTTCCTCGTTATCCCTAAATATGTGTACACAAGACCAAAATACATATTCTTTAATTTAATTTGCTTATAATTGAGTTTCAGAATTCAATCTCTTTCTGTTTCAAAGGGAAAGCGGACAGGGAAAGAGAATATATATATATGTATATAAAAAGAACCAATCGCTTACTTGTTTGTTGTGTAAGCGTTCTTGTGTTTCTTTCCACTGCGGTCATCTTCTTCGTTTGGCTGTCCACTCCACACCAGCAAAGGCAGAGGTTTCAAAGAATGTCCAAAGGATTCCTCGAAGCCACGTTTGCCTTTGACATTATTTTTGCTTTCAAAACAGCAACTGGGTCTGCTTAATTCTGAGCACACCATCTGTTTTGACCCTAACCCATGGTTGGTTTGGTCGGATCCCTGGAAGGGATGATGGTGCACCGGGAGGGACAGACCTAGCTGAAGATCCATGTGGCGCTTGACAAACTGATTAGAACAATATAATAGAGGAGCAGAGAATATATATATATATATATATATAAGAGAGAGAGAGAGGGCAATTTTTTAAGGCAGATATGGAGTATAGCTCAAAGTGATTGGGAATTTATTCTTTGGGACTTGAAAGTATATATAAGTGTGCATGTGTGAGTGAGGGAGAGGAACGAAAAGGACTAATGTCTTGTGGGATAGAGATAGTTTAAGACAGCATGGAAGTTGGGTCGGCAAAAAGACCAGCAGCATTATAAACTAGTTGAGGATATGGGTGCATTAACGTGCCACAGCCACTTTGCTTGCCTTCTTTTATGGGTCTCAATTTTCCTCCCTTACTGTCCCCAACTGTCCCCACATACTTTCTCCCTTTCTTCCTCTTCTTCTGGTTTTTTTTTTCTGGGTTACCGATTTATACGCTTATTTTATTGTTATAACCAACTGTCATATTCATTAACACTATAATTTGGTGAAGATCACTCCGAAAAGACATTGGAGATTGAGTTCATTAACGAGTGGAAAGAATCTAATCTTGTTAAAAAATACTCCCACGTATACAGCACGACTCTCACCCATAAATGGATTCCAAAAAAAGATATATATCAGCAGATGCGAATATTTGATGTATCAAATTACATTACTTAAAAGTGGTGGTGCCCAACAAATTCTCACCCGACCGAACCCGGCCAACCCGAACCAAACCACCAACTAGCCTACATATGTATAATATTGACAATTCTGACCTGATCATGTAAATTACACATATATACAACCCACAACCCGACTAAATTGATTTGATTCTTACATATAATTAGTTAGGTTTAGACCAAAATTTCATCGGTTTTTTTTAACCCTAAATCCGACTGTTGTACACTCTTAATTTTAAAGTATAATGATCTATTTTGCTTGCTTCTCCACGCAATCCTTTCTTAGCTTATAACACCTTCAATCAAGGGGAACTTTATCAAACACTTGATCAGCTTCTAAAAAACCAAGCTCCGCTGGATTTGCCGGTAACAAACCAAAGTCCCTTTGTTTTTTGTTCATGCACCTGTTGTTGTTTTTGTTTGCTAATAACATGTCCAATGTGTCGGCAGATAGCAGTCAACCATATAATGATTTTAAATTTAAATTTACTATTCTTATAATCATAACACTGATTCTTATTCTTAATTCTCTTGAATTAAAATAAACATTGATTCTATGTGTCGGGTTTGATTGTTGATTTGAATGTAGTCCATGGATTGGGGAAGTTGGGGAGAGTGAAAGGTGGTAGACAAAGAACCAGCAAGGTAATGGTACAGTAGGTATGTGCTGCAAAATACAAGTGCAGTGTAGGGTTAGGGAGAGAGCAGAAGGGAGTGGCTGCTGGTCCAGAGCGTAGGGAAAAGGGTAGAGGTTGCCAAGGCCACGTGATGGCGCAGATGGGCAAAATCATGCCATTCGCTGAACCCCGCACGGCCATTGTGCTTCCATAACGCAATTCGGACCGGTTCCATGAAGGGTCTCACCTCTGTCACGCTCGTGCGGTGGAGCTTCCAAACTCAACTCAACTTGTAGGACCCAAAATTGCATCCTTGTTCTAATTTATTGCTGCTCCTTTACCTGCCACTCATTACTGCCCCCCGTCGTACAACTCACTTACTCTCTGAAAAATGCTCCTGTTATAAGATGAGATTTATTGAAATTTTAAAAAAATAAATATAAAATATTAAATTTATTAAAATTAAAATTTAGTAAAATTTTATAATTTAAATATTATTTAAGTAATGTTTGATTTGTAAAAGTAAAAGACTGATCTCAATTTTGATGTTTTATTAATTCTGATTTTCCATCAAACATTTTGTGAGTAATAAAATTTGGTGCAACCAGTTCTGACGTTGAAAATACTCGCAGAAATTAGTAACATGCTAAATGTCACCCTTTGATCTCAATGTCTGAAAAATGCAAGGGAGGCAAAGGGTCATCCTCAAGTATGATGAAGGGCCCCATTCACGAGAATCGATATGCATTCAAGCACTAGACTTCCTTAAAGTAAGCTTATCTTGATGAAGATAAGAAAACATGTATCCCCTTCCTGTGTAAATGACATATACAAGTGTTTGCTTTGCATAACTTACACACAATATGTGGCAGTATTTGAATTTAATTTACTTTACTTGAAATCAATTATGATCAAGTGAATTAGATTCAGATACAAATATAAAATCAATATTTATTTAGAAGTAATAAGACAGTTAATATATATGTAAAAATTCAAGTTTAAATTTCAAAATCTAAAAGAGAAAAACCTTATAACAATAATCAGATATTACTATATTATTAAATTTGCCAACAATTTATAATACTTCATTAAAATTTAAAAATGCTCTACACATAATTTTTACTAGGTTAGTAATTGTATATACATTAATAAAAAATACTAATGTGACCTTAATACAAATCTTTATGTATTATTTTCCATAATGTGAGTTGTGTTGTAGTAGCTAGAGATATGCAAATTGGACGGATATTCCTGACACCATATTCCGGTTAATAATATGTTTTTTTTTTTATTAAAGCCGATTTAAATACACATAAATGCAATAATTTGACTAAAGTCTGACCAACACGAACCTAATTTATATATTTTCAATTGGCTTTGAGTTAAAATTTTTAAACCGGAATCTTTTCAACCTATCCAATTCTTTCTAGTACACACCCCTACTAATAGTAGTGTTAAATGTTATCTCATCCTTGTCAATCCAAGTCCGACTATGTCCCTACATTAATTTACCAACAAAATGAACGCTCTATTTGGGACGGAGTCACAAATTTTGGGTCCTTTGTGGTTCCCGCTTACAATGGCCTCATTGGTGGGGCTGTCTCTCTTTCGGCTGTCGCTGGCTTCGACGAACTTTCAAGTTTCAAAGCAGGTTAAGTAGTCAAATTGGAAGAATGTGAAGAGAGTTTGAAGGATTCCTATGACCTCTCACTCTTGAATTGCGCAATCAGCTCCTTAGCAGTCTTCGCGCTGTGAACGCAAAAAAAGGGACAACTGGAACTGAATGCCCAGTTAATTGATGTCTACCACATACATCAATTAAGAGCCGTTATTTATATAATCAGTGAGTGTATAAGGTGTGCATAATATATTGTTAGAAACTAGTCCGTAACAGTGTAACACAATTTATATTATTTGAAACTGATCTTTAATAATACATTATGTACTAATTTCTTATACACTAAACTTTTTCTGATCAATTAAACTCTTGATGTCATTAACAAATTATAATTTTTTTTTTTGATAATATAAGGAACCATATACTGATTTAGTAAAAAAAAATAAGATAGTGGAGATTCGAACCCGTAACAAGGTTGAGGAAAAAATGACAATATGCCATGTGAGTTATGACTCATTGATAAATTGTAAATTTTATTTTAGGTCATCTCTTATTTATATAAAGTACAAAATGTATATTTTAAAGTAGAATATAGAATAAATTGATGTACATAAAAGATTAAGAATGTAGATTGTTACAAAATATAAATGGATAATAACTCATTAATTTAAGATAATTTAATTTCTTATTTTTTATCATACTAATTGCCCACTTGAATTATTGCTATCATATAAGATACATTATACACTTTTATAAAATCAAATCTTAGTTTGATATATAAAAAAATTTCCAAAGTTGAGAGATGACACCCTATCATCCCTTCATTGGCTCTGACCTGATCCAATGCCATGCCATAATTATTATGTTCAAACCATCATTAGTTTGTTTAATTTTGCAGCCGGAGAAATTTTTTCTCCATTTACAGCCAAAGCCAAGGCATTATTAATCTTTGTAAAGCAATTTGGTAGGAATGTGTAAACAATCTGAACACAATCCATCATTCCATCATTCGTGCATACATATATTGATTATTGATGAGTTATATTTTTATTAAATTTAATCTGAATTAATTATATAAATATAAAATATATATAATTTGTCAACTTAACTAAACTAAAATTTTATAAGATATTAATCTTTACCCATCATAATTTATAAGCAAAATATTTAAAACTTAGCAATGAATTCCATCAGCATATTGCTAATATTTTGTAATCCTTAGCAAATTAATTTTCAAGCTTAAAAAAAGAAAAATTTTAAAACAAAAGCTTCAAGCCTAGAACCAAAAAAAACCTTCAAGGCCTATAACAAACAAAAAAAAAAAAGGACTTCAAGGCCCAAAGTAAAAGGGCTGGCTTTGCCGTTGCAATCTTCCTAGAACCTAAAGACAAGAAAGGAGTCTGCAAAAAAATCAAAAAAAAAAAATAGAGATTAAGTAAAGAAGAGCGTGTGCTGTAACTATTGCGAGGTGGAAGGGAGAACAGGGTCAGTGTGGTGGGCGCACATTGTTGACGAAGTCAAGGCAACTTCCGAGTTCCGAGTCACGACTCGCGACTCACCTCCGAGTCTTTTGATAGGGTCCGATGCTTTGCCCAGCACCCGCTCCATTCCAAAAACATTGAAAATTTTCCCCCAAATCGCAAAACCTCTCTCTCCCTCCCTAACGGTCAGCGAGGTGGAGAAGAACTAGCCTACTTTCGAACCCAGACTCTACACGCCCCGAGAAAGACAACTGAGATATGTCTATGAAACTGTCGAATTCATCGGAGAATCTGATACTGCCAGTATCCGATCCTCCAAAGGACCAAGATGGAGACAGGCTTTACAAGGTCGACGACAAGCTCTTTAAAGGTTCTGCCATGACCAAACGGGGAGCCTACGCTGCCATCTCTTACATGTCCTGTGCAGGTGCATCTATAATCCATTTCTAATTCAATTTTTTTCAAATATATATATATATATATATATATATATATATATATCTCCACTTTTCGTTTTCTGATATTTCTTTTAGAGATTCTATATGTTATATCATTTTTCACCCTCGGATTCATCCTTCCCCTTTTGCTGTAGGTGCTTCAATTATGCGCATGTCTTGCTTTTAATGCTTTCCATATATGAGAATAAGGCTTTTATTTTTCCTCTGTTACTCACTAATTTCTATTTTTTGTTTTGTAGTGCTCTTGGTGATGTTTAATAAAGCAGCACTTTCATCTTATGACTTCCCATCTGCAAATGTCATCACACTTCTTCAGGTTGATCTTTACAGAGGTGTTCTTTGTGCGTCTGTGTTTACATGAATACATTTTCATAATTTTTTAAGGTTTTAAGTCTGTCCTTGAGATTTTAAAAATTATATAGGTGAACTTTATGCTTTAAAAGTAATTGGTAATAATTATTTTGGCTTTTCCTCTTGTCCATCTTGTTATACTAATATTTTGGTGCTCTTTACAATTTAGCAAAATCTCTATATTGTAATGGTTGAAATTCTTTAGACTAAGTAATTATAAATCATTCAACCTAGTTAAAGCAAGAATGGAAGAGCTTCTTTCATATTATGTCTAATGCATGTGATATGTACAATATATTTGCCAGATCTTGCATACCTTTAAGAAGAAGTAGAAAGAATTGTTGTTGAATCTAAAATCTTTTGGACTTTGTATTACCTGTGCTTCTAGTGTACAGTTTGGCCTTGAAACTTGATTTTTGATCTAATTCTTCCTATGATCCATATGGTCTATTTCAATATTTTAAACATGACTCCGCCAAATCTACTGCAGATGGTATGTTCTGTTTGTTTTCTCTACATGTTGAGGCGGTGGAAGATAGTTGCCTTTTCAGCTAGTGAATCTTTGGCTATATCCGATAATGTAACAAAGTTTGTATCATTGAAGACTTTGAGGCACACCCTTCCTCTGGCAGGAACATATTTACTTTACATGGTAGGTCCTTCTTTCCTTCTTTTCTCTTTTCAAAGGATAATATTCTTAATTTTAAACTTTTTGGTTTCTTTTATGTTTTATTCACCCTTGTATTTCTCCTTGAAAGCTAGTCACTATGGAGTCTGTTCGTGGAGTAAATGTTCCTATGTATACCACCCTTAGGAGGACCACAGTGGTATTTACGATGCTTGTGGAGTATCTTCTGGTGGGGCAGAGGTATACATCCTCGGTTATTTTCAGGTAAATAGCATTCTTTTTATTGCATGATGAAATTTGCTCTATGATATAATTTATTCACATGAATGGCATGTCTGAAATGATAAATGACAATTCATTTTGGTTGTGGTAGTAATAATCAATTGCAGTAAGTATAAATACATTAGAAATACCATTTTCTGTGGGGTCATATTAAATAGTCGAGATGAGAATGGGTCCTTATGAACTTGATGATGGTAAAAGAATAATTGATTGATTCTAAATAGCAGCATTTAATCATGCAATATATATATGTGTATGTGTGTGTGTGTGTATGTGTTTGTGTGTAGTATAACATTTTAAAATACTATATACTGAACATTTTGCATAAATATTATTGTTGTAGTGCCTTTAGTTATTTACTTAATATCTTTAACTCTTGCATGAGTAAAAATCAATATCCAACAATTTTACAGGTTTGACAAATGTTATTATTTGACATATGGTGATGGTAATGTAGATATGTCTGTTATCTCATAGTATAAATTCCCACAAGTTGCACTGGATTATAACACACCGTTCACATCAAGTGCTTCTACCTTCCAGACTACCTGTCCTAGACAAGGATATTTCTTATTTGTATATTGAGCGATAGATGGGTATGGGCCATAATGAGTCTAAACATGTTTTGTGATAAAATTGGAATATGCACTGTACATATGGTACATTGGACTATCTTTTTAAGTTTTTCCTGGTGCTTCCTCTGTGTGCTCTTTGAAAAGGTGTCAACATGCATTCGTTTAAGAATAATATGTTTGGTTCACTGTTTCTCATTTAATTTACCCATTTTTATGAGCATCTGATTCCTTCATTTAACTGAAATTTATAAGGTTGTTATCAGTGTTGGCTTGATTGTTTTTGGTGCATTTATTGCGGGAGCACGGGACTTCTCTTTTGATGCTTATGGCTATACCCTTGTTTTCATGTCAAACATCACCACCGCAATATATCTTGCAACCATAGCCCGTGTTGGTAGTATTTTATACACTCACTCTGTCATAAAGTGCAACGTTCTATACCTTGTTTCCTTTTAGCCTGATATTTCTTATTTATATGGTATAATATCTTTCTCTCAGGAAAAACCAGTGGCCTTAATAGCTTTGGCCTTATGTGGTGCAATGGTAAGCTAACAGATTGTATTTGATAGTGATACCATATAAACTTTCTTATCCTTTAATTTCCATAGCATGTTGTTCATTTTATAACTGGTTCTGATTTGAAATGCTTTTTCTACTGTATTATAGGTATCATATGTGGACCCTTTTTGCTTATTTGGACACTCATTCGGGGTGACTTGAAGATGACAATCAATTTTCCTTATTTGTTTTCTCCTGGTTTTATTGTAAGCTCTGCATTCTAACAGATGTTTCTCCTTTGAAATTGTTTTAGTATTCATCATTGGTGTTTGGCTAAAAAAGGGTTTTTATCCTGGGAAAGTCAATTAGGAATCTTGGACCATCTGGCTATAGTAAATGATATAAATACACATGAAATTAATGTTCTGTTTCAAACTTGGTTGATTAATGTTGTAATTGTCTTCCGAAACCTTGCCAGTTACCATGCTGTTTTTTCAATTTGATTTTTAAAACCCCTATAAATTGGATTTTTTTTTTTGGGTACTATATCTATGGTACTCACTGGGTAATTGTGTACCTAAGAAGTGATTAAATACATGTCTATATCGCTGTTCTACACTGGCATTTTTCACTACATTTCCACTGCTCTGTGTCTCTGTATCAGTCTTACTATTAATTTATTCACTTAAATGACGCAAGAATTGTGTTCTCATGTATGCTTTGCATGTAATTTTTTTCTGGCCACTGAAAACCTTCAATGTTTGTAAAGTATTGTTTTCTCTTGTCTACCACATTTAGCATCAAGTTTAAAATCCAGTTTTCTCTTACTTTGATATCATTTTTTTTTGTTTTGGCAGGTTGTATTGTTTTTTTCCTGCATACTAGCTTTCTTCTTGAATTACAGTATTTTTCTAAACACGACATTAAATTCGGCGCTGACACAGACAATTTGTGGCAATCTGAAGGTTTGTTTAACTGACTTTTTTTTTACCTTGCATGTATGATGCACCTATTGTTGCAGGCTGGCACTGATGATGCTCTAAGGACCCTCTTTCAGAGTGGTAGCATAGTAGTTGACTACTGCATGGCCTTATCTTTGCAAGTACTGACAAGTGGGGATAAAGTCCTCACAAATTATACCAATATAGAGGAAGAACAGGGATTCTTTGGTGCTCTTGTTGGCTATCGTTATGTAAAAGTTAGGAAGTCCTCATAGTATATATTGTTTGTGATGATACAGACAAGCATAATGAACTTTTATTTTGCTTGTAGGAATTGATGCAGGTGTGTATGTGAGAGATAAGAGTGTGATGAGAATACACTTCTTAACTAATCATACCTTGGAAAATGGAATTAAGGTTAAACTCAAACTAATTACTGTGTAGTGAGACAGTTTGAATGTATTGACACTAATTTTGCTTATGACAATTGTTGAACAAGAGCTAAAAGTGAGGATGTTCTCGGGCCATCATCTTGCCTGTCTTAAAATCATGATCAATTGTTTTATAGATAGCTATGATCAATTGGGAAAAGGAAATAGGTCTTGATATTTTATTGCAGAATAGTAGTCTGACTCTCTCATCAATCGGGCTTAATGATATTAACTTTGGAGACTTTCAATTAGGATATGAGACTATGATCTGGTACGATTTGTTGTTTTAAATTAGATTAAGACTACTGTACCTCTTCCTCATAATGTCGTTGTGTCTAATGTGCAATCAGCTCTAGAGAAGTATCCTATGTGTTCTAATTTTACTTGTTGCATGTGTTTTTCATGCATGAATTCTAATTTCTTCTTTGTTGATGGCTAGGATCTGTTTACTATTGGCCTTGGCTGGATACTCTTTGGTGGGCTACCATTTGACGTTGTGAGTGCTCTTGTCCTGACAGAAGTGCTCTTCTAAAATTAGGTTTTTTTTTACTGTTGAGATCTTTTATTTTCTATTCTGTCATGATAGAATGTGGTGTGTTTTGGTTGCAGTGGAATGTGATCGGGCAACTTCTTGGTTTTGCTGGATCTGGTTTATATGCCTACTATAAGCTCATCGGCAAATAACTTGCTTAATTCCTTCAGTGGATGTCTTTTGGCATGAGAGACAACCATTTGCTTTGGTCATCAGTCACTACATCCCTGTGAAGAGGAGAAGAGTTTAATCTCAGGTCTGTCAAAATTGTGATCTAGCTGATCTAAATCAGGAAATTTTGGCATGGTGAGAAGTTGACATTCCAACATTTTGCGGGCAATCAAGGCCTGCTTTAGTGTATTTACACCACCATTGATGTACTAGTGCATTCACGCATTGTATACACTGAATCCTGTGCATCCTTCCGTCTATATTACACTTTTTAGAAGCCCCTGTATGTAGATAGCAATTCCACGTTAGGGAGAAGATCTGAAGTTTACATTTACCAAATCTTTATAATTTTCTTTTAATGTTGAGGTGTTAAATATTTTCTGTGCAACTTATTGCGGAAGAGTATCTGGTCACATGGAGCAGTAAGTTTGGAGCCACCCTTACACCCATAATTGCTTGCAGCAAAAAGAACACTTCTGTAACAGGATCGGAACAAGTGACGACAGACGAAGGAGAGGGATTTCCGGCGCTATGCATAATGAGTCATGTACCAACTCCCGTCTTTTACCAGACAAAGCATAAGAGTCTTCTTCTTCTTTTCATATATTGTTTTGGTTTTCCTTCTGGAGTAACGAGTCATGGTTGGGTTTTTTTATTAGTTTGTTTGGGATTTGGATACTTCGTATGTGCAAGAAATAGGAGAGATCGAGAGAGCACTTGCAAATTCAGCCCATCTCTATCAGTAATTATCCATTCATTATGTCCAATCCATCACAATTAAATGGTGTGACCAGAAAAATTGAAAATCAATGGAATCTTGGCTTTACCTTAATTTTTGAGGCCATTAGCTACATTTTGCAAATCCAAGAAAAAACAATTCAACCTCACGCAGCTCAAATTTCTAAGATTTAAGATTTGCAAATTTATCTCTTGCTAAATATATTTCTATACACATTTTTCACTAAACAAATTATTTCTTCATTATGTAAAAATATTTATAGACATGTTAAGACTAATTTTATACACAAAATTAAAAATATTATCAAATCACTAACTTTTGGTATAGATCGAGTAATTACTTCCGTCGACATCTTTTAATCGATCTTGGCTGGTGGCTACTACTAGTGAAAAGATATATTGTGGGGTTACAACTATAATAATTGAATAATCGAAGTTTAACTTATTTGTATAAAAATATCTAAATTCTAATTAAATTCTAAAAAAAAATATTTATAGAATTACTTTTTTTTTACGCTAATTTATTTATAGTGTAGAACACTTGAATAGTTTAATCGACAAATCAAAATTAAATAATAAAAAAGTATGTTAATATTCTCACATTTTAAAATAAAATTTTAAAAATAAAAATAATAAATATAAATAAAAATATTAAAATAAAAATAAAAATATAACATTACTCATAAAAATTTATTTGGAGAGATGGGGGCGGAAGAAGGCTCTCAAAGAAGCAGTTGAGTCGGTTGACGGCGGGTGTAACGGTTTTTTGTTGGAATCTGGATCCCTGAACCGAGGCCACAGCCTAACTGTCATTCTCTCACTTCAAACACGAAGCAATGTTTCTCTCACTCTCGGGAATCACCCCCGACATAAGCTCCGTTACAGTTTCTAAAAGCCAAACCAAAACTCCAATTACGCAATGCGTGTTGATCTGCTCCAAGAATCTCCCTCTTCGCTCCCTTTTATAAAGATCATGAGTTCAGTCGCTTCTCCACGCAATTGAGCCAAGGGTTTGTGCTGTTGGCACCTATGGCTGAGAGTGATGATTTTGCCTCTAGAGTTTCGAAGGAGACGCCTCGACGATCTCTGTCGTTGCAGTTTTCTCCGCTGCTGATCATCGATGGCATTTTCTGCCGGAAGAGTTTGCCGTCTTACAATAAGCTTCCTTCGGAACCCCTCAGGCTCTCGGTGCTCAAATTGGACGGCTCTTGCTTTGGTAATTCGCTTCTCTACATATATAGTCGGAAATAGATGCGTTCTAATTGTTGCTTGGGAGGAAACTACTCTTGAGCATCTTCCCTTTTTTCTTCAAAGAAGCTCTTAATGCGCTTCCGTTTTAGGAGCCCCATTTATCATCATTAGTACAGTTATGATTTTCTGGTGATCAAGAAAATTACGGGAATGTACGTATATGTATCTTCTGAGAAGTTTAGAGTGTTATCATTTTCTTTATTTATTTCTCCTTTCTGCTCCTTTTCTTTGGAGTTCTGTTTTGTAGGTCAAGATGAATGTATATTTGTATTTCAAGATTAGAAGAAAGAATTAATTAATTAGTTTTTTATTTGAGGGCGAGGGGGTTGGTGGAGGCTTTATTTAGGTTTGTAGCTAAATAAGTATATGCTGGTTTTGCATCAATTTACCTCTTCTCTATCCCCATTACAAAGACATGCGTCTGCATTTTGAATTGATATAGAAGTTTCTGTTCACAGATATTGAAGTCACAAAGACAGCTACTATCGCAGAACTTAAGATGGCAGTGGAGGCAGTTTTTAGTCACATGCCTCAAAAGGGGCCAGGGAAAATCTCATGGTGTGTTTATTGCTCGTCATTCATATATTGATGAAGCATGCATGATATGTAATTTCACTCAAAAGTCGATTCTGGAATGCTTTTGGTTGTTACATTTTTTAAATTTCACTTGTTCAACTCTATTGGAATCCAACTTTGTGCGATTTTCTCACCACAATTTGGTTATCAAGGATAGGGGCAGGCATTGGAGAGAATTTTGTTTTAAAGTTAAATATGCCTTAGCAAGTTTAAGTAGTTGTTTGATTTGAATCGACGAACGGAAAGTTTCTTTCTGAATTCCATGGAATAGAAGTCTTTTCATTCTCTCCGATAGCTAGAATGCCATTATTTGTTGTCTTTATTGTTTTGGTTGTTATTATTTTGATTATTAATTTTTCTAAATAGTGTTTCTTGTAGGCCACATGTTTGGGGGCGATTTTGCTTATGCTATGATGGACAAAAACTAGTCATGGAAGCAGATTATCTTAAAAACTATGGAATCAAGGATGGTGACCAGGTTCGTTACCAGTTCTTTTAGATTTATCACAGAGGTGGCATGTTGGTGAAATAACTTGCTGAAATAATTCACTTGAACTATAGGCACCTGTTGTGGTTATTCTTCATTCTCACACGCACAATTTGCAGTCGCAGATGTCATCTGACATATTGGTTCCGATTTATTCTTCATGGGTTTGGGAGAAAACTAAAAAAAGTTGAATGGAAGAACCCTACATTAGCGAGTTCTATGTGATGTATGTAATTATCCACATGACCATGTGATTAGACAATATACCAGGAAAGACAGCTCCACCTAAATTGATGCTTATTTATAATCAATGTTATTAATCACAAAACCCTGATGATCTGGATAGAATAAATCTGCTTAACAATGCTAAAGAACTTCTAGTCTCAACTAGTAACTAGTTGGTGACAACCCCATCGTATGGGAAACGGAAATTGAGACAGTTTGAATTTGTTCTTGTCCTAGTTTATTACCAGAGTCAAGAACTAATTTTCCGATCATTATTAGGACTGCCTATCTTTCAACGTAACTCCAAGAATGTGTTGTATTTAGAAGTCTATCTTATAGCATTTATTGCCTTCTTTTTGTTTTGTGCAGCTTCATTTCATTCGCCACGTCTCAAACAGTTGCAATTTGAAAAAAAGACAAATAAAGAAACGAGTTGTTACTTCAAAGTTATGCAGGAGGTAAGACTTTCTTTATGGATCTCTATATCATGCATTGCTGTTATAATGGTAAAATTTTCAACCCAAGTAGGCAAAATTTTAGCTGTTTACTGCATGAATTAGGACCAATATCACCTTATTTGCCATCTGCACTAGTCAATGCTTTTTAGTGTTTCAAGCAGTAAGTGTATCATCAGGAAAATATCAAATTTAAACAATGTGATCTAAGTAAGCAGTATTTATAAATCACTACATAAATTTAGTATTGGCTTAACAAATTGTTTTTCAAGTGTTGTATGGTTCATTTATCACTCCTTTGCTTCTTTGGGTCGTAAGTGAACTGCCTTCTTGAATGTGTGGAATTGATTGGTTAATGGTAACCTCCTGTAATAAAAGTTCATGTATACTGTGTCGTCATCAAAGAAGTCCTTGCACTAGCTGGGATGATATAAATGAAATTGCAGGTTATTGTCACAAGTGATTAGCAATCAACAGAAGGAACGTAATAATGATGATGAAGACATTGGTTTGGATAAGACAGTCATAGAAAATGGGAAGATCCAACATTACAACCATTATGAAGATCGTGTTGTAAATCATGAAAACAGGTTAACTGGCTTCTTGGGAGGGTTGTTCTCATACACCCGGCTGGCAATTGTTAGAACAGCTAGAAATGAAGGCAGAATTTCTCCCATAGGGATTGCGAGAGGATTGCTTAGCAGTTTTAGGAATATTAGAAGGATTTTATACTTCCGGAGGAAAAGGCACTATTCTAGGAGGCATGCATGGTGTAGGTAAGATGTGTTTCTTTATTTACAACACATCCCCTAATGCTTGCTGAAAGCTGATCTCTGTCTTTAGATTTATATGTTGGCATAATGCTTGAGACTACAGTGGCTGTAGGACAGCAAGTATGGCTTATCTTCGTTCAAATGATTTTACACGGAGTTTCAGCCGTGCTCTGTTTTCTTTGATGATAGATTCAGCAATGTCTATGTGGGACAACATACTTTGGTTTGTTCTCATGTGTGATGTTTGGCACGACAATGCCACGGAATACCTTCGTCCTGCGCACAATGATGTCATAGGAATTGTAAATGAGTCAGACTTGCAAATGATCATAGAGACAGGCCCCCTAATGTTCCTGCAGTAGTTGTTGTCCTATTCAATTCCTTTCATTTGGTTCTGTCGGTAATAATGTCACGAGACCAGAGATATTTCCTGTGGTAATATCTTTTGTAAGAACTTTCAATTTCCCAACGTTTCGTATTTTTATTTAACTATCAATTTGTTATAGGGTTTGTGAGTCGTTTATGGCATAGTTTAGCCTATTATTTTCTATGCCTAATTCCATTCGATCAGATATAATTCCACTTTTATTAAAGTGGCTGAAACCTCCTTTTTTACTTTTGGATTAAGAAAAGGATCATGGAAATCCAAAGAATTCCAAGTTTCCAACCTACGCAATTTTATTTTATTATTGCATATTATTTTTGGTCAAGGGCCTACAATTTAAATCAACAAGTAGGTGGGCTTGTGGCTCGGATTCTTGGTTTCTTCACCTTTCCAATTGCACTATTACTACTCTGGACTTAGGCCCATCCCAGCTAGAACCAAAAGCGTTCAAACTCGCCGCACGCACTACGCGCTTGGCGGCGTGAAAGTACCACCTAATACTCATCAAATTGTGTGGCAAAGCCGACAACATTTAGCTTAGTGGCGTATACTGGCGTCTAAACTTGCTATGTTGCAAGTTTGAATCCCACTCTCAATACTCTCACTTTTACTCCATCTTACGAGTCTCATGTAACTAAAAACAAAACAAAATTGTGTGGCAAAGAATTGAGAATCTGAGATAGCCTTCTCCGTATTCCTGCCCCTCCTTACTCATATCCACAATGCAACAGTAATCCTGCTCAGGCTGCGAGAGACCAAGACTGACAAACAATCAAACTCTACATTCACAAGCAGCAGCATCAAATTTCATCCCCAGCTGCTGCCCTGGCTAACATGATCATGGCCTCCTCCAAACCTTTGAATTTAGTTCCCCTTTCCACTACCAATTCCCCTCCACCCAAATTCCCATTCTCCAAATTTCATTTCCAACCACTACAAGCATCTAGCTCCCAAAGCTCCAAATCGTCTCCCACAAATCCCTTTTTCTCCTCGCAGCCGCCTCGCTGGTCTTCGCCCCGCCCTAGCTTGCCGAAGAAATTGAGAAATCCGCGCTCTTTGACTTCAATTTGACCTTTCCTATTATAATGGGAGATTTCCTGCTCCTCATGCTGGCTTTGGATAAGTTATACTTCACCCCACTTGGGAAATTCATGGACGAGAGGGACACGGCGATCAGGGAGAAGCTGAGCAGCGTGAAGGACACATCGGAGGAGGTGAAGCAGCTGGAGGAACAGACGTTGGCGGTGATGAAGGTTGCGAGGGCTGAAATATCTGCGGCTCTGAATCAAATGAAAAAGGAGACGCAGGCAGAGGTGGAGGGAAGCTGGCTGAGGGCAGGAAGAAAGTAGAGGCAGAGTTGCAGAAGGCTTTGGCTAACTTGGAGAAGCAAAAGGAAGAGACCATTAAGTCCCTTGATTCTCAAATCACCGCTCTTAGCCAAGAGATTGATAAGAAGGTTCTACCCACTGCTTAGTTTATCTACCTTCTCCTCTTTTCGATTAAAATTCCAATGTGTAATGAAAAAGATCATGGATTGTAAAATCTGGGTTTTTACCACGCAGAGCTTCATCGTTCTTCTAATTGCGAAAGAAATTTCATTGATAAAAATGAATATTAAACAAAAACAGATAAAAACGAATCTCTGAATATTGAACTCTCAAATGAATGAATGAAATTTCAATTGTTTCTTCGTGTGTTGATTGATTACACTCGAAATGCGATCAGCGATAGCAGTAGGACAAGCATATTCTGCAATGCACTGTGGAAGACTGCTGAGTTTTTTATCCATGCATGTTCTCAGCAGAAGAATTAAGCGGGTGCTTTGCAAAGTCCCAAGATGAAAAAATTATGCAATATATAAATACAAAACCCTCTCTTGATTCTGTGATTTGTACTTTGGTATGAGATCGCTAGAGTCTCAAATATACTGTTCTATCTCAATCTCAATAATCATCGGCAAGGAGAGAGTCAAGTTATCGTGGGGAATCTGAATCGGGATTCCCTGTCTTAAAAAAATTCAGGATTTGCAGTAAGAAAGGTAGAAGCAAAATTAAAAAAGATATCATAAATGAAAAAAGATTTTTATATTAAATTATAAAGAGAAATGAAAATAAAATTAATAAAAAAGGATTTAAATATAAAAAATTGAGAAAAATTATAAAAAATTAAAATTTACATAATAGAAATAGATAAAAATAAAGTTATTAAAGACACTAATTTTTTTTTTTTACACAAATATCTTGAGTTTTAGAATTAGATCTCTTAATTTTTTTCATTTTCGAATTCTCTCTATTTCTATTTTAGACAAATATTTATATTGTAAGTTTCTTTCTTTTTTTTCCATGAACTTTTTTCAAACAACAGAGAACAAACTAGAAAACAGAAATAAATAAATAAATAAAAACTACATACAAGAAATCACCTTATTCCATTTTATCCCTGCCAGATCAGCCACGAACAAGTTGCTAAGACCCGGAGGCAAGTTTCTGAAAATCTGCTTCTCTGTTCAATCTCTGATCCCCTGTTTAGTGAGCCAGCAGCACACGGTGTGCTGAAATATGAGGTTCCATTCACGACGTTGCCATGCTCGAATTCTCGCCATTATGAATCTCGAGCTGATCTGTTTTATTTTAACTTTTTTTCTATTTTTATTTTATTTTTATTTTCAATTAAATCACCCTAACTTTTTTAGTTAAGGAAGTTAAGGTATTCAATCCTTTTACTCTACCTTGAACTGGCTGTTGACCAAAGAGCATCATTAATAATGGCAAGCAACAACTATGTGTATATGAAAACGATAGTTTAACAATAAAATTAAAGTAGCTCATTTTAACAAAAAAAATTCTTAAAATGGTGAAGAGTATTCAAATTATTAAATTTATTAAATTTTATAATTTAATTTATAAATTCTGTTAATTTTTATAAATTTAAGAAATTTAACAATTCAAATATACTAATAAAAATAGCATGACACTTTTTAATATAACATTAATAAAACAGTAGTGAGGTACAGAATGTATTATATGCACCCCATTATTCCCTACACAGACTGTGGGTTACTCACAACAACATGGCGCAGGCTTTGATGACATTACCCTTTATTTCAGACAAAAAAAAAAGAGAAAGACGTATGTGTAATGTATCCTCTCATTCGTCTACATATCTCTTTTCTTATGTACTCACTGACATGAGTATGATTATTATATGTAGCAATATTCCAGACACAGGCTCACGCACACGTATATGTATGCATGTATGTATCTATGTGGTTGCACCCTCGATCTACTTGTGGCTCCCAGGAAGCTTCTCCTTGATCTTGTCCATTACTCCTTTCTTCTCGTGATGCTCGCCGGCTGCCGCCGCATCATAGCCACTGGGCTCTGTGGTGGAGGTTGCATGAGATTGGTCATGCCCATGATCTTGGCCACCAACACCTGGTATTTTCTCCTTTATCTTATCCTTCACCCCCTTCTTCCTTCTCACTCCATGCTCATCCTCCTCTTCAGACTGCCACATAATCAACCAGCTCCAAGTATATTAATTAGACTAATTAAACAAAACAAACAATACTATATACATTGAATTACGTACCGAGCTAGAGCTGGAGCTACCAGAACGACGGTGGCCAAGGCCGTGCCCCTGCTGCCCTTTCTCGTGATGGCCGGCGGTGTCTCCGTATCCGGTGGCACCTCCAGCACCAGTAGTCCCATAATGTGCGCCGGTGTCAGCCGCACTTCCGTGTCCAGTGGCACCTGTGGTCCCGTACCCAGTGGTTCCACCAGTACTGTGGTGAACTGGGTTGCCATGTTGGTCAATTTGGCTCACTGGGCTGCCATTCTCATCGGTCTTAGGAACGTGACCGTACTGTTGTGCCATTTTGCCTCAAACACGATATAACTCAACGTAGATCTATGAAGTTGATTTCTGTTTCTATTATGACAATGTACGAAGGGAACTTTGATGGTTTGGATCAAAACACTGGCTTGAGTTTATATAGGGTATGAGAAGTGCAAAATCTGGCGAAACTGGTCGGTGCCTGGTCTGACACGTGCTTGTCAGGCCTTAATGCAGCTGCCACGTCCCAGGACACCTGTTGGTGTCGTCGTTTTCGAGTCCAAGAGATAAGACCAATATCAACCGAGATTAACCTGAGAAAGCGAGAATAAAGAGAAATATCAGCTGCAGCTGGTGAGGTGTGCGTGGTTGGGTGTTAATTGAAGTCCACGACAAGCCCATATTTGTATGCAAACTCAAAATGGTTCAAGCGAAAAGGATAAGTCACAGACGCAATTAAACATGCTGGACCTTAATGGCATCTTTCGCCACGTGGACTTACACTTGGTTGGCTGGCCGGAACTTGAAGCAAGGGATCTGCAGATTGACACTGGGAGAGATGATAGAAATTGTTCCTGTAACTGTTAAAAGAAAGAAAGAAACTGTTTTTGTTGAAAAGCATTTTATAAATATCTTATCAAATTTAATGGATGATATTTAATTTACTGAGTTTCATTATAAAATTTAATAAATAAAATGGTTTATATTTAAAATTTTTTTTTTATAAAATTTAATTTGTAAGAGATTAAAATAGTATTGTCGGTGGGTTTAGGTTTAAATTTTTCATGTTAAAGACTGTTTTAAAGATGTATCAAGTAAAAATTTTCTTGACTTTAATGAAAAGAATTAATAAAGAAAAAAATTAGTGAGTAAAAATATGATTTATAAATTAAATTTAAATATAAAATAAAAAATCAATAAAATCGAATGCAATAGATATTGGTCCGTGTCAAATTCTAGGACATCTATATATATATATATGTATGTATGCAAGTTACCATTTTTTTTTCTCTAACTCTTAACTGTTTGTGGTAAAAAAAAGTACACATTAATTAATTTAATAAAGTCTTGCCCTGGCAATTATTCATTACATTCGTTTACGTAGTTGCCCACCAGAAGGCACTTCTTAAGTTTTACTTAGGATTAAGAGTAAGACAGGGTTTGATTATACTAGTTAGGAATATTCACTTTAGACTTCTAAGAATTTATTTACATGATATAGTACTTGAAGCAAATTTTTGAGGAGGCCAAAGTACTCATCAACTAGTGGAAAATATTGTTCTTAAATATGTGGGGCAACCCCTTTCTTATAATAGTTTTGTGGTTTGTCGAATTTTATAGATGTTATAATCTAGTTTGTAAAATTTAATAAATTTAATAATTTAAATTTTATAAAATAAAAATTATGTGAAATAGAGACACAGCTTAATTAATTAAAACTCATACCAATAAACCATATATATGCAATAAAAATATAAGAAAATGAGAGGCATGTCTAGTAGTTAAACTGAAAAATAGTGCTATGTGAATAAAAAAATATGAGTTATAAATTATAATAAGTAAAGTGATTTTGAGAAATTAAAATAAAACAAAAAATTGATGTATGTGATAACTTGAGATAGAAAATTTACGTTAGAATGAGTGATTACAGCATGATTGTATTGTACTAGCCATCTATGTATTTCTTTTCAATTTTTAAATTTTATACCTTAGTTTTAAGTTTTGCTGCAAATACTTAATATGAATTGTATTATGAGTTTAACATTAAAAAATATGGGCATTTAATTTAATAATAACTAAAAACAAAAATTAATGAAACGATGTGTTTTATTTAATTTTTATTTTTAATTGTATTAAATTTATATGCAACTCTGGGTACCAATATCCATGCTCTTTTTGGAGGCATGCTTCCTAGCCCTTGTAAAGGTCCGCGTGGATACAGCCATATAGGCAAATTAAACTTCTGCAAATTATTCAACAGCTTTTTGCAAATAAAGAATTGTTATTTGTGACATTATATAAAGCCCTAGTTTCACAAAATGTGAAGTTTGGTAGACAGGAGAAGCGCTTGCCTTTTGCGGGTATGAGATATCTGTTTTCTCTGGTAATGACTGGAAAAACTGAAATTTGAGAGTAAAGGAGATTTACGGGAATGGCATCCAAAAATTTGTGGTGCACAAATCCAAAACAAAATAAAGGCCAGATGTTATCTCAAAATGGCAATAAACCAAAAAAAAGGTTATTGGCTTTATTTTAGTGTCATTTCCGAAATAACAATTGACCTTTATTTTGTTTTAGATCTGTACACCTCGAGTTTTTGCTTCGAGCTCGTTCTCACCTAGTTTTCAAAACGAAGTCGTAGAAGACGCCAAACAACAAATTCTTGCTTGGGGGGTCACTCTTCCTTACCCATTTAGGTAGCTGCTCCAGAAAGCTGAAATGATCTTGAAATGTTGACACTGACTGATTGGATGCTACTTATTGGCAGCAAAAACACTAATTTTATAATCTTCAGGGATGTAAGTGTAAATACCAAATGAACTCATCTTCCTTGCAAGCAGTGAACCATTACACTTGGCGTTTGATTATTGGTCTATTGTTTTTAAAAGTTTACGTAATAATTTAAAATGTAAAGGCTAAAAATATAAAAGAAAATCACCTTTGCCTTCTTGTAAAAAAAATAAAGAATTTAAACCAAAGTAAAAATGAGCAGTTGCTTGTCATTTGTCAAGAGTCGCATTTCTATGCACAAATCACCAATATCATGATCAATTCTGTTTGACTCATTTGATTTGGTCCATATCATTCCATTTCATAAATCATAATGCTTATTTGCCACTAATATATCATTCCATTTAATTTTGTTCCTTTTCTGTTTATTTTCTTAGGAACTTAGACTTAGTTACGTTGAAAAAAATTATTAAATAATATGCATAAAAGATGTGAGTTTTCTTAATAAAATTAATAAAAACGATATTTTAGAAAAATAATAAAATTTATATCATTTTTATTATTACATTTAATTTTAAATATGCGGAATTGATTTTGAACATGAATCATCCGACGGCAGTGCATTATTGCGTTGCGTACACAACTCCACTCAGCCACACTTCTCCCATTTTAAGTTATTAATTAATCATAAAAAATGTTATCGTCGTATGTTTTTTATAAAAATTTATATTTAATAATGTAAATAATTAAATTTATTAAATTATTTAATTTAATTCATAAAAATAAAAAATTTAATAATTTAAATTATATATTATAAAAATTAAATAAAAATAAAATTATATAAATAATATGATCGGATAATTATACGTAATAATATCTTAACATGGTGGGTCCCACCTTGGAGATACCGGTCCCAATTTTAAAAGCCTTTCCCGTTTCCATTCCCTTCCGGTCTTCTTCCCCCTTTGCAAGGTTCTAACTTCCCAACCCAGACTGCAGAGGTTCCCTTCGTCATCACCTTTTTCCTTCGGTTCTCTCTCTCCCTTTCAACTTTATTTTTGCCTTTTCCTTTCAATTTCTGATTATCTTTACTCATTTCTCTGTTCACTCAGCACTGCTCTCACGTAGATTTTTTTTTCTTCTTCTTCTCCTTCCATCACGCTCCCACTTTTCAGTCAATTTTCCACTGTTTATTGTGTCTGAATTTTTGTGTTTTGGACTCTGGTTAGTTTGTTTCCGAAATACGAAAAGAGTTTAGGAATTTGCATGATTTGTTTTGTTGCTCTTCTTTAATTCTTAAAAAGTTTCAACGGTTTGCCTATGCTGATCGTGCGTATGGTTGTACGCAATGTTTTTTGGTATGAGTGTGCATGACTGATTGATCAGGTGAGTATTAATGTCAAAGTTTAAAAATTGGGATCAGTTTTTACCGAAAGGAACTCTGGGCTGTTGATTCATGCTTTAGATATTTCGGAAAGATCGAGAATTTCTGGTGCAGGCTGCAGCTAAGGGAGACAACATTTCTGATTGCCTCCACTCATACCCGTTGACTTACTTACAGTAGAAGGGATATCTGTTTCTAGTTCAGTTTAGACAATTTTTTGGTTTTGGGTTCGGTTGACGAAAACACGCATATTCCCTGTGATTATCTATTTTCATTTGACACTGATTAGATTCATATAGATTTTTTCTGCTCTTATATTTACTTGTTAAGGAGTTAACAGTATAATAAAAGTGATAGGACTTTTGGTGTTTCAAAATCGAACAATGTGAAAAGGGATTGAAGATTCCAGTTCTTTGAGCATAAAATTCAACTTCATCAGAAGATATTTTAGTTCTTTCTTTGTTTGCATAATTTTTTAATTACAAAGATGGCAAGATACTTTAACAATGTTATGCTACATTTTGATCACTATCTCCATCCTGATTGAAGTTAGAGCATTTCATATAGAAATTCTGAACGGCAAATTTCAAAGTGGCAAATATGAAAGGCGGTGCGATCAGAATAAAACTTTTTACTTACTCAGGGGTTCTCCAGTCTCCCCTTCCCCTACAAATTCCCAAAGAGAAGAGAGAAAGCTCAATCTCTTTATTGCTTATGGTACTGAAGTTTTGATATGTGGCAGTTTGACTTTTCAATGTATCACATGAAGTCATCCCGGGATCCATATTGAAGGATTACAGAAAACTTGCATACAGTGATTGTCCTGTTTGTAAATATTCGTATTCATTCTCAAGCCTCAATATGTATATTATTTCCTTGCTGTGTTACAGAAAATAATTATAGCCTAAATGAAGAGGGGGTAAAAAGGAACAATTTTTAAAACATTAATTTTTACAGAGTATTGTGAATTCCTGGGTATGCCTGCAAATGTGGATTAGTGAATTGGAATATACCTGTTATTTGTTGTCAAAACTCAGTGGTTATAAAATTATCTTCTGTGTGCCTCTTCTCTCTTATATTTGCATCTATCCACATCCAAAGTGCTAAGTGACAGTGAACTGTTTTAAGCAATAAGAATGTATTATATGTATGTTCAGAAGTGCAAATGTCAATAATTGTAATTGAATTGTGTCGTGTACAATTTTCTAAATTATATCATTATTATGAATATCTCAACTTCAGCTTGAGGAATGGCTAAAGAAATCACTACATCTCCAACATCTGCTTCATTTGAGTATGAACTCTTGGAAGAACTTGACCACCTTAGAAGTGTTAGAGCCTCATCCAGCCATACAAGTCCATGGATTGAGCCTGAACGGTTGAAGCTTAGACACAGAATTGGTCGGGGGCCCTTTGGTGATGTTTGGTTAGCAACTCATCATCAATCAACCAAAGATTATGATGAGTATCATGAAGTTGCTGCCAAGATGTTATATCCAATCAAAGAGGAACATATGAAGATTGTGTTGGAGAAATTCAACGAATTATATATGAAGTGTCAGGGTGTGGGTGGGGTTTGCTGGCTACATGGGATTTCTATGTTAAATGGAAGGGTTAGACTATTAGTTTGTATTTCAATCATTACATGGGAGATTTAGCTGCACATCTGACTCGTATCTAGCTAAAAATGTGTTTGTTTTGGCTTACAGATATGCATCGTTATGAATTTCTATGAGGGTTCTATTGGTGACAAAATGGCCAGGCTAAGAGAAGGGAGGATTTCGTTGCATGATGTTTTAAGGTGATTTGGTTTTGAATTATTCAGTGAAATTTGCTTATCTATATTATTGCATAGAAAAGAAAGAAGGAGAGAAGGGAAAAAAATTTCAATCCTATTGCATGTTGCTGGCTGCAGGTATGGAGTTAATCTGGCTCTAAGTATTCTGGAACTTCACTCAAAAGGGATCCTGATTCTGAACCTTAAGCCATTTAATGTGCTTCTTGATGATAATGACCAAGCAATTCTAGGAGATTTTGGTGTTCCTAGTCTTCTGCTTGGCTCCTCATTCTTGAGCTCAGATGTGGCTACCAGGCTTGGAACACCAAATTACATGGCCCCAGAGCAATGGCAACCAGAGGTCAGGGGTCCTATCTCCTTTGAGACAGATTCATGGGGATTTGGGTGCACCATTGTGGAAATGTTGACTGGAAATCAACCTTGGTATGGGCAATCTGTTGGTGAAATCTACCAGTCAGTTGTTAGAAAGCACGAGAAACCTCACATTCCAAGTGGCCTTCCTTCTTCCATTGAGAGTGTCCTAAGCGGATGCTTTGAGTATGATTTAAGGAATCGTCCTTTAATGATAGACATTCTGCTTGTCTTCAAAAGGTATTTGTCTGTATATTCTCAAAAGTTTTCTGGAAAGTTGCTGTGACCAGGTATCCTCTTTTATTGTTTCAGGAAATTATGACTCTGTTGGGTCTGGCTTATATTATTTAGTTGCATTGTGTTCATTTAGGTGGCTTATGTGTGAAATTAATTAAGGTGCATTAAATTTAAAATCAGTTCATGAACATGACAGGCCAGGATTGTAGATTTTAGACATCACTGAAGTTTCATTTATAATACCAAGCAGGCAAGCACTGTCTCACACCTTTGATATTAGCACTATGCTTGTTCCTCATGCATATTGAGTATGAACTTGTTTTGGAAGGCTATTTATGATAACTAGAATTCTCTATTTTGGTAATTCAGAATTTTAGGGAAGGTTGTATATTTGTAGCGGAATTTAAGTAAATTTACAGTGCCTAGAGCAGCTACTAGGTGATACAGCAACTATAGCTGTCATGAAAGCTTGAAGTTGAGATAGTTCCTGGTGAAGGAATATGTTGAGTGCTAATTATCATACCTTAATACGATATTAAAAATTTTCACAGTGGGTTTTATCTTCTGCCATTTAGTGCCATCATCATATGTTTTTTATTTGTCTATCTAAGACATAGGACATGGTAAGAGAAAGCGCTGAAGTGTGGAATCTGACATAATACCTTGGCATCTAGAGCTCTGAAACATATTCAAGTATGTGCTTATATGAGGGCACAGGTGGAGTCCTTTCCTGGTTTCATTTACAAATACAAACTATTGGCATGTTAGCTCCACATTTTAAGTTGATGCCATATTCATTAAGACTTCATTGAGAAGAGGGATTGAGATGGAGACTTTTTGTGTTGGTTGGTTGAGTTTATGACAGGGATTCATATGCTTTTCGAACACCCTCGATTGTAGTACAGGTCAATGTCAACTGCAGTGCCCCTCACATTTTATTTTTAGAGAAGGTTTTTTGTCTAATTTTAATTAAATTGAAGGTTATGCTTACAAGTGATTTTGCTTGCTTCATTGGTAAGAAACATGGATTTGATAACCCTCCTGTACGTTCATATGATTGATATCATTGTTATATAATTTATATAGCATCCTTTACATCATCTAGCCAGTAATTTTGAATTCATATTGTATCTATCAAGCTCATTTGTTAAAGCTAGCTCACGTCCTGTGATGGTTTGATCAAGAGTTCTGAGCAAGTAGTAAGATTGTCCAGTACCCTAATATTAAATTTACTGCCAACTTTGCAGCTCACTAAATGCACTAGCCAATGATGAAGGATGGAGATATCTTGGAACCATGAGAGTTACTGAAAAATCAAGTAGCAATGGCTTCACAGAGTGGTTCCTTTCAAAGGATCATCTTCAAGTGGGTGACATGGTGCGATCAAGAAAGCCGCTGAATTCACACAAACCTCAAAACATGGATGTCTCAGAAGGAACTATTGTTGGTTTAGAACGTAGTGCAGATCATGGTTTTGTTTTAGTGAGGGTCCATGGTATTCACGACCCAGTAAGGATTCATGCTTCGACTCTGGAGCGGGCCACATTTGGTTTAGCAGCTGGTGATTGGGTGCGACTGATGGAAGAAGATGAGAAGCATTCTCCAGTGGGTATTCTACATTCCATCAATCGTGATGGTGGGGTGGCTGTTGGATTTATTGGACTGGAAACTCTTTGGAAAGGAAATTCTTCAGAACTTGAAATGGCAAAACCTTATTGCGTGGGCCAGTTTGTTAGGCTGAAAACCAATGATCTGAGTCCCCGATTTGAATGGCCTCGTAAAAGGGGAGGGGCCTGGGCTACTGGAAGGATTACATGGATCTTGCCAAATGGGTGTTTAGTTGTCAAATTTCCAGGGATTTTGACTTTTGGGGATGAATCAAACACCTTTTTAGCTGATCCATCGGAGGTTGAAGTAGTTAATTTTAGAACTTGTCCAGGGTTGAGAGAGAAGTTTCAACACATAGAGGATCATCACTGGGCAATCAGACCTGTTTTAATTGCAATAGGCGTGTTTACAGCCGTGAAACTAGGTGTATCATTTGGAAAGAAAATGGGGAGGAACATGAAAAAGGTCAGTGCGATAGAGGGCGAGAATCAATATACAGATGGCCAGAATGCCGGCAGCCCTTCATGGAGATCTTCCAGTGCTATAAATCCTGGCAACCCGGCCTGGGTTCCTTCATCGGTTGCAAATATCCTTTTCCGAGAAGGTGTTAACACATCCATGCCAACCAGTCGGTAGTTTTACCCCTCCTATCTCAACAAAGTTGATTAAGTGATGCATGTACAGGTTAGCATAGAACACTTTCTGGATAGTGAAGGAATTCCATCAGCTGTTATGCCATACTGAACTTTGAACAAACCTCACTTGAAAATGATAATTATACTTAATTGCAAACCGGGTTGACACTCAATGCAAAAATTGTACCATGTGCTTACGAAGGATTGGCCTCCTTTGTTCATATAGTTTGTTTTGTTCCCACGCAAATGCTTTGCTTTTGAACACTAGTAAGTGCATGGGGCTTTTGTTGATAGTGAATACAGAATGAAAGAGGAGGAGTAAAATAAGCAATTAATCAAGATATACGCGTCTAGATTCCTGAAGCCTTGTTTGTATTCACCGCTTCTATACTAAGCCTAATCTTAACCTGAGAACTACTGAAATTTATGTTTGTGTTTCTGAATAATATCTTATACAACATTAAAGGGATTCTCTACTAGTTTACAGCAACGATACCAGCCTCCTTCACAAGCTGCTCAGTCAAAGCTGAGAGTCGAGTAATTCCTGTTTTTACCCCAGTGAAACAGCCAATGTTATCAGCGATACTTGTGATAGAATCAGAGTTATTTCACAAGACACTGATATAATCATCAACCTCAACACTTGGGCTAACGTTATTCAAAAGTTGTCTACTTCTAACCAAAGTTTTGGTGAGCACTTGTAGCGGCTCCAGCTTCAAGCTGAGTTGGCTCAAGCTGAAATTTTTCAATAGCCAAGTCTCCAATGCTTTTCTCGCCAATTCTCTCCTGTGCCAAAGCATACAGCATTTTCAAGTCATTGGCATCTTCTGTCATATCCGTCATTATCTTTAACTCGTTTTCTTTTGCATCCAATCTTTCAAGAGTTCGTTCAAGCTCCTCATCTTTTATTAAAGAGGGTTCTGTGCAGCTAGAATTTCCACTTCCTCTGGTTTTAAGCTCTCTTTGGTCAATTCAAGTTCATTCTCAAGCCGTCTTTCTGCTGCCAAATAACTTCATCAGTAGTTTTCTTCCAGAATTTCTGCAGTAGTTCATTGCCCATTTCATCCAGTGGTCTCAATGACTTAATGTCCTGTTCCTTGCTCGAGGAAACCAATGTGTTTGTGAGCTCTAGAGAATGTTCCACCATATTACCAGCCACAGAAGCCTTCAGCTTTGTATCATTTAACTCATTCTGCATCATCTGCGCATGCTCATCTTTCTCCTTCAGCATATAAGTTGCTTCAATAAGCTGTCTTTCTTTGTTGTTCGTAAGAATTTTAAGATCTGAGATTTCCTGGTTTACTTCCTCCAGCTTCTTCCTTGCAGTAGAAAGTTCCAAGTCTGTCTCCTCCAAAATAACCTGAAGAGAAGGCCTCAGATTTTAAATGCTTGTTCTTTAGCTTAGCCTCCACTAGCACTGATACTTTGACATGAAGAATAGCTCACCTGCTCTTGAAGCAAAGACATTTTTCGGGCTGCCTGCTCCAGAAAAAATCTTTCTTTCTTCAGCTCCTCCTGTAACTCTTTCAAGAGATCCTTTTCCCTATATAGATCCCGTTCAAGCTCTTTGTTCCGAGCCTCAGCGCCCCCAAGTTTCACTCTCTCGCTCTCCAGTTCAATGTGGGCATCTTTTAAATTTTCCATGTATGACATGATACTTTCCCTTTGTTGTGCAAGTTCAGCCAGCTGCTTTTCCAACAACTACTTTGTTCTTCCATTTTATTTCGAGAATATGCCAGTGATTGCTGAGAGGAAACTAATTCAGACCTGGCTTCATCAAGAAGCTTCTTTACCCTTCTGTAATCTTCCATACTTTGATTACTCTCCTCTGCATGTCTTGAAGCCCCCTCTCCCATTTTCTTAAGTTCTTCCTGCGCCGTCAACCATTCCATTGTCCGCTTTTCCAAATTGGCTTCTGCAGCCTTCAGTTTATTTTGTTCAATTTTCTTTTGAGTGAGAGAAAATTCTAGTTGTATTTCCTTCCCTCGGATAGCTTTCCGTAGTCCTTGAATCTCGTTTCTTCATAACGCGATTTGCTTCATTCAGAAGCTGAGCCTTTAAGTTCAGAATCCATAGAAGGAGCTTCTTGACTCTTCTTTGCAAAATCGATCTTCATTCTCTCGATTTCTTCTTCTTTGAGTAATTGCGTAGTTTGGACAGTGGCAATCTCTTGATCTCTCTCTAAGCAGGAGCTTTAGATCCTGTATCTGGCTAGCTTGAAACCCAGGTTAAGATTAACGTCCTTCAGCTCCTCTTCCAGTTTTTCATACTTCAGACGAGCGGCTGTGATTTCTCTCTTCTGGCGCACCAACTCCCCCTTCATATGGCTTAATCTGCTGTTCTCTAGCAAAACCGTCCTCTATGCATCCTCCAGATGCTCTTCCTTCCTCTTCAAGGCTGTCAGTGCTGCCTCAAGATCTGACTACAGGACTTGACGGTTAAGCCCGAGCTGAACATCCTTACCAGGGAAAGATTCTGCAGTCATCTGTTCTTCCAGCTTCTGCGTCTGCTTAAACAATCTCTCAAGAAGTATCCTCGCAGAATCAGCTGCCCTATATTCATTAGCACTTGACTGTTTGTCATCTAAGACTGATTCAAAAGTATCCAATGAAAGACCTTTTCTTATCTTGTTTGACACAAAATATAATCGGCTATATACTTCCTATTGAGCCCAAGAAATCAAATCTGCACAGAACATGGAGTTATTCTAGATTATAAATCTATGATTGAAAACATAGGAATTCTATAAACCTGTTTCCAAAAATTCTAATTAGCTATTCATCGGTCGAATATTACAAGATCTGTTCAGTTAACTATAGGCTGAAATCAAAATTAATTTGCTGATTTCAGCAAAAGATGATAGATATCAATCAATATGGAATTACAATACTCAATTTTATACGGTGACAATATGCAATTGACTGTGACATGAAAACAATGGCAGGAGTAAACGAAACAATCTAGCTAGACGGACCTTAAACTTGCTTTTCAAATCACTAGACAGTTATCCAAAGCAACAAAACATGGGGCAACACAATCCATAGTCAAGATTTCAGAAATGGAAACAAAAGAATCAAAGGGCAATTAGAGAGAAACAGAAAAGAAGGGAACCTGAAAGTAGCGTCGAGACGAAGTAATTGGGAGATTGGGGCGAAGAGAGGCAGAGAAAGCCATGGTCGAAGAGCATTCGCGCTGAGTGTCGGTTTAATCGCCAGTGGAAGAAGGCAGCATTAGCAAGCGCACCCAGAAGTTGGTCCAGCGGATGGAGTCAAGCAGCAATTTTGCAGGCCAGAAATGCAGATTCTTGAATCTTGAATATGGAGAAAAGGATATGTTGAGTTGAACAAATATATGGAGGGAAAAATCGGGGACAGAAAAAGATCGAGATGCACTCCCTAACTTCCGCCGCCAGAAATATATAAACCTCTTCCTCCCTTTTCCCAATCAAGAAACAAGATTCGATAATTCGGTTACAAAACACTATTCAACATTTTACTACCTATTTATTTTTAATTTTATTATTTCTCTGACCTATTATCACAGTTAAAAATATATAAATGATATATAAAATTTTTATATAAATTATAAATATTTTTATATTCTTATTTTACTTTTTTTTAATTTTAAAAATTATTACTACACGTAGGGTGGTAGGAGGAACTAAACTCGCCCTACGAGCAAGTAACATTTATGCTTAAAAACTTGTAACATTTGGATGTATTTTGGTGAAAGAAAATAATTCTGCCCACGTTTACTATTTTGGCAGAAGAATTTTATTTTTTTATAAAAAAATAATTTTATCTACATAAGGTGAATTTATTATTTTGTTTTAGTTTATTAACATCTAACTACTTTGAGTAAAATTTACTTTTATATATATTTTTATTTTATATTTAATAATATTTTAATCATTTTATTCAAGTACAATAATTTTATGGAATTAATTTAAAAATAATATATTTAGACATAAATTAATTCTAAAATAACTAATTTTGTAACATAAATTACTTTTGACCTAATGTTATTAAAATGTTACATTCACTACTATGTCCAAAGTTAACTTGTAACCTCACCAAAAAGAAGAAGAAGACAAATTTTGAAAAGAAAATTCGTGGTGCATCTGAATACTTCCTTTTTCCAAAGAAAAAAAAAATCCCATTTTTATTGTAATATTACTTTTTAATATTTACAATAAAATTTAAGTCATTAAATTTAAAAAAATAATAATTTTTTGTGTGCTCCTTACACAAAAGCACATAAAATGATTCTCACCCTTAATATATAAGAAAATTCAATAGTGATATATGTGTACAGTCTTTTTTATATACATTTTATACGCTTTTTGATATTTTTAAATTTTTTTATTTATTTATATTTGCACGAATAACTATTGTGTGATATCTAGATATATATCATTTTCCAATTATTAAGTTTGAGAGAAACAGGGGGCTGCCGCCTGGGATGCCCATCTTGGGTTTTTATGGGCCGTTCCAGGCCTTAAGTCCTACTTAATTAACTCCTATTTAATGGGCCAAAACCAATCGATGGCCCCCCACCATTGCCTTGCCCCTTCTCTAAATCAACACATAGAATCATGAGTTGGAAGGGGTGGATGCCATTGTTGCTTCAGTGTGTTATTGAGATGTTGATATATCAAGCACGTTTTGTAGCACCATATTAAATGCGATAGCTTGTTTGTCTGCATCGTCCCTTCAAAATCACTTCTTGATACAAGTTCTCGACCATAACAGTACGCGTGCGTGGCTTAGCTTGCCTTGACCCTCCCTGTCCCTCCCCAGACATGCTGGTCTTTGATGGCTGACCATTTGTCCGCCCCTATGGGAGTCTCCTTTCCCTGTTATTCATTACATTGCACGCATATGTTCAGGAAATTGTGAATGGTGCGTGGCTTTCTCTTATGTCCAGAAATATAATTTTTGGGATGAGAAAAAAATTAAAATAAAAATGTAAGAGTTTATATGCAAAATTTATCTGTATATATAATATTATTTTATATTACATGTTTAATAAACACCTCAAAAACCTCTTCAACTTCGTCACTTTTGGAATATACGGAAACAAGATTACCATTAATAATCTTCCACAATCTTACCCAAGTATTATGCTAAAAAATATACAACTCTCTTCAATTTGTAGTGATGTGTAATCAATTCTTTCTTATATTTTGAAATATAACAATGTTCCTCTAAACTTTACTTAACATGCAGTTAACTTGTGCTTTGAAACATACCAATATATGTGTTAAAGCATGGAATTTTGAATCATAAATACTAAACCTTTAATCTTGATATCCTAAATTATTAACTTTAAAAATTAAAATTTTAAATTATTAATTATAAGCCCTAAACTCTTAATATTAAACTATAAATGATAAAAGTAACTCATAAAACCCAAAATTTTACATTATAAAATATTAAACTCTAAATTATAAACCTCAAACTTAAAAACCTTGAGCACAATATAGCATTATATCTTAAATCTAAATTTAAAATTTTAAAATCTTAAACTCTAAATTTTAAAATTTTAAAATTAAGGGTACCTTAGGATTTTGATTATAACATTTAGAGTCTAATGTTATTTCATATTTATTTTTTTGTAATTTTATGTTTTAAGATTTAAAATTTTAGAAGATAATATTTTAATATTTAAGAGTTTATGGTATAGGTTTATAGAAGTTAGAGTTTTAAAATCATTAATTTAAGGTTTAAAGGTTTAAAATTTTAAAAATATATAATTTAAGATTTAAAATTTCATATTTTAAAATATAAAGATTAATTGTACATAAGTTAAAGTCTCAGGAGGATATTATTAGTTTCAAAGCACAAAAGAATTAATTACGTATCACTAAAAGTTCAAGCTGAGAATTATGAAATATCTCTTGACAAAAAAAAAGTTCTACAATAATTTATATAAATTATATATATATATATATATATATATTGTTGAGCTTTTTTTTGTGTGTGATATGTATTGTTGAGTCTTTTATTCTACTTTATTTATTTTTTATTTGAAATAAAATCATATATAAATTATGAAAAAGCTACAAAACTATAAATTTCATTTTAAATAAAAGCAAATTGAACTCAAATAATATCAGTTGTCTATTAAATAGAAAAAAGCGACAAAAGAATTGTTTATACAACATTAATTTTATCGGGAAATAGAGATATAACTTTTAGGTGTTAAACTTAGGCATGCAACTACGGAAAGCAGCAGATTCCATTCAGATCTAAAGGGGCCTTTTTTTTATCCCTCCCTCATGAATAGTTTATGTAGTTCAAGAAAGCTTGAAGATAATGTAATTAAAGAGATCGCTGCAATTATAAATTGTAAAACTAAGATTTAGCTAGGATTAGGTATAATAAGACCGTGGGTCTTTCCACATAAGCCTCATGATAATCTTGTTTAGCCAACCAAAATAGAAAGAGAAGAGAATGCTCATGATTAGCCTAATGGTACGAGGTCCACCCCTACATATATACCATAAAACAGCAATAAATTGGCAAAATCCTAGGTGGGGTCCCTTGATCCTCAGAAGATTTTCATCCATCTCACTTGTTTATCAAATCTAGATTCTTTAATTTATTAATTTTGATGAAATTTTTAATGTTTATAATTTAAAATATGAAAGTTTTTAATTATTTTTTAATTTTATATTTAATTTTTGTTATTTCGAGTCTTAAAAAATCCAAATTCACTCCCCATCACTCTGCTCCAAAAACCCTGCTATGTGCCTCTGTAATGTAGATCATTCCTTTCTCATGATCACTTCTCATTTCTTTGCTACGTACCGTTGGATTAATTGCTCTCCCATATGATTAAGCAAGTTGATTCAACGTTTGAGCCTCACCGTAACAGCCGTGGACTTGACAACATGTGATCGCGAGGCATGGGTGAGGGCTTTGACTTTGCGTGTTGCTGAAAAAGGCAAAGATCTGGCATGATCTTCTTCGAGCATGAGTTCACACGGATGCGATCTGATGAGGTGGTTCCCTTAAATGATCATGTTATCATGTTTTCATGGTACGCTCGCGTGCGCATGAACAGTGAATCCTGTAGGTCCATGTCTCGTGGGGCTCCCAACGTCACCCGTAAATGGCTGCACCACCTCCTTTCTCGGCGCGTCAGTCACTCCACAATCAGCTGGGGATTTTCCAAGGTTCCGCACGTGTTTAATTTTTCTTCTGAAGTTTGGATAAGACAAATTAGTAGTTTTCTACAGAGTTGGAAATCTGTACTAAACCGGATTTAATTTTTATTTTTTATTAATGTTCATAATTTTTTTTATAATTTAAGTGTGAATTTTTTATTTTTTTAATTTTATATTTATTTTTTTATTAACTCTCTTCTACTTCTATGATAAAAATTTCAATTTATACTAAATCATGTGTGCCTGTAAATTTAGTGACTTTCCTTATGGTTATGTGATTTTTTTTATTTATATTTTTTTAACTCATAGCATGAATTTTTTTAAGTTAAGAATCGAGTGATAAACATGATAGAAATAGGTCAGTGGCCTTGGTCTTTAGACATGTTCGTTGCTTGTAAATTTAAAAAATAAACAAATATTTTTCAAAAAACTAATAAATAATTTTTTAAAATTTTCTTAAGTAAAGATAAGAAATACCATTTAAACACCTAATAAAATAGTAATTATTAAAAAACATCATTTGAGATTATATTTGATAGGACATAACCTTTCTAATGAAAATAAAAATAACCATGTCTGAGAACTGAATAACACTTTATATTCTTTTAAAATTTTAATATATTTTAAATTTATAATAAAAAAGAGCAGATGCTAAAATGATTATTAAACAAAATTTAATTTTATAGCAAAAACAAGGGAATTCAATTTTTTTCCTTTCTTATTTTTCAATTTTAATAATTTTTTATCTCTTTATAATTTATTATATAGATTATATTTTTATTATTATTTTTTATAATTTTATAGTTAAAATACTTAATATTATGTTAACTAATAAAAATATTATTTAACTTTAAAATAATGTCAGTTTATAAATAAATGGTGTTTTGATAAATAAAATTTTTGAAAAGATATTTTAATTCAAAAACGTTTCTTTCTTCCTCACTTTTATATATAACAAAATTTTAGTTATAAATATAAACATATTTTATATATTATATAAAGTTATATATTTTATGAGTAGTTAAATTTGATAAATTTAAATAAATCAACAAATCAAAGCAAGGTTGGAATTTAATCTGTATCATACCAATAAACCAAGCATAGATTTATTATACAAACTTAGCTTATCCTATTTTCATGTTTAGATAAAATAAAAAGCCAGTAAAATTAAAAAAGAACAAATTCAAAGAATCCATGTGAAGAGTCCACTGTGATCGACAATTCAACATGCAATCTTTGAACCATAACAAAAGATTGATTGTGCCGAGCATTTTCCACATACTATGTGCCGTGTGGTACACGTGGTCTAAATTCGCGTCGTCCTGGTCCCATTCGCTCAGCACAATGGTCTGGTTCGCTCGACATAAATAGGTTCGGACAAAAGAGTCGATATTTAAAACCAGAACCCAACCAATTGCAATTACTCGCATAGAAAACTGAGAAGCGAGCACAATTTGGGAGGGAAAACCAAAACAAAGCCCCAGCTTTCTTCGTTGAACACACTCCCCAGATAGCAAGAACAAGGGAGACACCACCCCCGGATACAGACTCCAGATTCCAGAAGCTACCCGCTATCACAGAGCCGCCAGAAAATGTTTGCCGAAGAGAATGGTCTAAAGGGAGACCCAAGGTTGCAAGCCATCTCCGAATGCATTAGAGTGGTGCCTCACTTTCCAAAACAAGGTTTATTTTATTATTGATGGTGTTTTATTTGCAGCCTCTTCTCCTGCTCCTGTTTTCACCACTTTTTTAGTTTCCGTTTCGCCTGACCTTGTTTGTTTATTCCTTTTTTTAATCTTCTTCTTGCAGTTTCTTTTTGAACTTTCATCGAACAGATCTGGAACTATTCTATTTATGCTTCTTTTATAATGAGATTTGCAGGAATTATGTTTCAAGACATAACGACATTGCTGCTGGATCACAAGGCTTTCAAAGACACCGTCGACATTTTTGTCGATCGTTACAGAGACATGCAAATTTCTGTTGTCGCCGGTACTGTACTTTACTCTCACCTTCTCTATACTACTAATATTTAGTTGCCGCTATATATATTATATATAAAATAATAAAAAATGCCAATATTCTTTTCATAAGTTTATTCGCCCCTCCATTTCTTGCTAAAAACATATACATATTGTTAAGATTTAGCAGGATGGTGAAGTAAATTTCAAAATATATTGGATTTTTTGCATCAAAATTTTCATTTTCTTGGGAGGGAGGTGAAACATAAGCATTGTTGCCTGTTGTCTTTATTGGTTTATATTTTGTCTTGCGTTTTCTGAATAGTTTGTTGCCTTCCTTGAACTCAATTAATCTATGAATTCCATTATTCTTCGTTTATAACTGCAACTATGTTGAAAGTGTTTGCCTTTTCTCACCACACACTCCAACTTTAAATGATTCCCGCTCTTTCAATTGTTGCACTCCAGTTTCTCTGTTATCTTGTTCGTTTTTGTTCAGCACGTCTCAATTACTTTATCTTTTCATTTTCTTCACGAAACTCGGATATTTTGGTGCGAGCAAATTAGCCTTTTATTTTTCCTTCTTGAACTTGGGAGCTACCTCTTGTAACACTTAGTATATTTTCTTGTTCAGGGTATTGAGATGCTCAATGAATTTGTTTTATGCTAGCAGATGTTGCCTCTGGTTGGTTTTCTCATGTTATATGATTATATGTAGGAGTGGAAGCTAGAGGGTTCATGTTTGGTCCCTCAATCGCCTTGGGCATTGGCGCAAAGTTTGTTCCTTTACGCAAACCTCGAAAGCTGCCAGGTATACCTGTTTTATGTTGAGATTTCAATTTAGACATTGCTACTAAAGTGTCAGACTGTATTAATTTGATCAAGTTGAAAGTACCAAACTGTGGCCAAAGCAGGTCACAACTCTGTGGAATAAGATGGTTTTATATGAATGGAACGGATAAACTCATGCATCCAGGGGAGATCTGCAATGCTAGATATGTTTGAAGTTTCATATAATTATTCGATCATCCTTTTAAATACCAATAGTGAAACTAAAGAAAGCTCAGATTGAAGATTACGATACTCTCTTTTTTATGGCATGTGTAAAATTGCTATTTAAATCTTTGCTATGAAAAGATCCCAGAATCAAAGAATAGATCAGGATCCAACTTGTTTTCATAACTTCATTTTCCTCTATCATGCTGTTTTCCTCAGTCTTTGTCTATCCCCAAGAAGCATGCTTGCACAGTCATGATGAGACGCTTGCATATGCACATTCAAATCATGCCCTAATTGGCTGCAGCTGTTAGCTAGAATTAAATCTTATTCAAATTGATCTGAAAAAAAAATTAAAGAGTTTGGAAGTGTTTATGGGCTTTGTGTCATGTCTATCTGTTTGAAGTACTCGTCTATGCCTAAACTTTAACATGCTTCATATTTAGGTGAAGTAATTTCAGAAAAATATGATCTAGAATATGGAACTGATTGTTTAGAGATGCATCTTGGCGCTGTCCAGCCCGGTGAACGGGCCTTAGTTATTGATGATTTGGTCGCTACAGGTGGAACTCTGTCAGCAGCAATAAGACTTCTAGGTGATTTGCATGCTTTTATGTTTGGGCATTACTGTTTGTGCCTATATTCTCTACTCAGCATTCTTTAATTTCCTCATGATTGTTCCCTGTAATCCAAGTATGCGCTATGGTTTTTTTCGTCTTTTTTTTTGTAGAACGTGTTGGTGCTGAAGTAGTTGAATGTGCCTGTGTTATTGGTGTTCCTGAGGTTAAGGTAATGCTTAAACGGCTACTTTTGTAAGTTGTCTGTTTTGCTAGTTGGTCTCAGAAATTTGCATCTTTTTATTTGTAATACAAAAGTCAAATTCTCAGTCAACAAAACTAAAAAATAAAATTCAAAACTAATTCTGTTTTCTCATATTGCTAGCCTATTTTGACCTTAAGATGATATTTATGTAAGATGCATGCTTATGGTTGATTTAAAATTTCATTCTGCCTATAAACACTTAATAATAATTCGAAAAGGAAATATTGGCCAACCTATTGGCTGGTGTTCCAAGATAATCACACACCTTTGAGAAGCAACTTGTAAAACCCAATATAGTTTTGCACCTGAAAGGAATCCTATAATGACAGAATTCATGCTAGCTAGGTCCAGAGTGTCAACTACATAAAATTTATGCTGTGTTCTATATGATTAGAGAATGGCATGTAAACTCATAATGTTGAGAGCCATGCTAAGTGATACGGTGATAGTATAGTCATACTTGCCTATCGCATTTATATATCTTCTTAGGAAGAGAGTGAACATTCCTTTTCATGGTAAATGCATGATTTATATTCGTTCTTTCTCTAGTTAGCCTTGCTCTATGGCCTGAAACTTGATGTTACTATTTTTTTTTAGAAAAACAAAATTAATCTTGGAATTTGTGGGTATGAATTATTGATCGAACTTGTTTCAGGGCTCTGTAGACTCAATGGAAAGCCACTTATGTATTTAATGTTATTGAGTTTGTCGTCTACCATGTTCTTCTTTTCTAACTGGAAGCAATGTTCTGTTATATTTTTCTTTTACTTTTGGAAATCATGGAAAGGAAACATGTATTGAGCCTGCTCTTTCAGGGACACTGCAAGGTTAATGGAAAGCCACTTTATGTCCTTGTGGGGCCACGCCAAATAGATAATTGTTTTTAAGGTATGCCATTATATCCTGACATAGACATTCAAGCAATGCATTTGAAAGAATGGTGCATAGAGTGACTGTGCATTACATTTTAAGGGTTTATAATAACAGACTTCAAACTTGTATGATACTACGAAGGCTCCATTTTGCTAGTTTAGTGATGTTTATGGCTATTGAACCCGACTGGCATCTCTGTGGTTTGTGGGAAGTGATAACGTTTAGCTAGTATCGTGGTTATCTTGCAGAGAAAAGCCACATTCCTTTACTCTCATTTTTGGTTCTGGCTACGGCTTTTGAATTCTTTTTTCCAGTGTGGGTGCTTTTAACACACAGAAAATAACATATGAAAATCCAACTTTTATTCCTGGGGATTTTGTTTAAGTTCATTCAAAAATATACAGTTAACTACCCTTCTATGCTTGCATTAGACCCATTTTATTGTTTTCAATTTCTTTCATTAGATTGCTGCGGAAGTTTACTGTCTGATAATCGTGGTGGAGATATCTAAATGTGTACATGTTCATGCAGATATGTGCTTTCAATTCTGCTTCTGCTGACTTACAAAAGGATGATTATTTTATAAAACAGATTAAAATATGCCCACCTTACCAGTTTTCAGCTGATTGAATTCTCAGTTCACCATCGCAAACATCATCCTGGAAATTCTTCCCCTTGATTTCTATGTTCCTTGTAGTTTGTCATGTATGACTTGACAGTTTCAATCAAGCATCAAAGAATGCATGAATTTTTCTGAAATTCAAATTTCAATGAAACACTCTTTCTTCTGCCCCCCTAAACCAACGATGAAAACAACTATAAATGTCAAGCAATCCAAAAAAAGATTTGTAGCCAGATACAGGAGATTCTGGCTAGACAACCATGGTGAACTATTTAGAATTGAGAATATTCTAATCAAGGGCGGCTTGTGCAACTAATTTCCAATAATCATTTGAAGAGTTTATTATATGTAATTTATTTGACCTGAGTAGTCATTTAAAGTGATTATGTATTAATCATTTGACTTGAAGAATCACTCCAAGCAGGTTTTTTGTACTAATTGGTAATTAAGTACCACTTTCGCAAGCTGACTTTTGTCTGGGGAAAGATAAGTTTCACTAACTCCTATAGAGTCTCAGTTTTAATTATAAAATATAATAATTTAATAATTTAAATTTTTGTAAATTAATAGAGGTATTGTGTCTGTTTTTTCATCACTCTAACTCAGAATCTCTGTAAGAATATTTAAATGTCATAAAAGATTGGCATCCTCTACTTACACATTCATAAACCTGACTTCCGTAAAGAGCTTCACATTCATTTTATTTTATTTTTTCTTTTGACTAAGCTTCACATTCATTGTTTCTGGTTTTGATAGTATGATAAGAGAAATAATATTCCATGTCCAAATATGAAATTAACATTAACACACTAAGTGCATATTATTTCACTTTTTTTTTAAACATTATCTCAAGAGGGAAGAGACAACAGAAGACTATGATTACCCAGTAATGATAATTTTGCCTCTTGGATAAAGCTCATTAGGTGAGGAGATGAAACACCAAATTCTAGTTTTGTCATGTTAATATAAATGCAAGTAAAATTCAGTTTCCTATTATTTTGAAACTCGCTCTTCTGCAATTACTGCTAGTGATAAATTATAATGCGCTTCAGGGTAGGATTTGTCTCCTTACTCCAACTTCATGCAACGTATGCAAGGAGCGTAGCTAAGCTCAGAACACAGTTGTTTCATCTCCTGTTTGGCACATTGGTCCATTACACAAGTCACACTTAACACGCAATCGGAGAATAAAGTCGCATTAACACGCAAATAATTGTCGGCAGTCGACCAAAATGCAACTGTATCTAAGACCCGTGAAAGATAAAGCAATCTATCCCCACGATTTCTATGCTTGGTTGCTTACAACGCAGATAAAGGAAACAGCAAACATCATTCATGTCTAATAAGGACTAAAGCTCCATCTTTTCATTATTAAGTATAAAGTTCACAAAAATGTTCAAGTAAAGGCTCATCTGTGTGCAAAGTAAAATCTCGTACTCGTGGAAATACACTTGGGGCTACCGCATTCAGTGGGATTAACTTGACTATTAAGAACAGCATATAATCATCGACCACAGTAGGCTCTTTGATCAAAAGTTAAAAGAAAAAAATAACAAAACTAAAATAGAATGTACATCAGTTCATATTTCTATAGACTAGTTACAGTTTCCGTTGAAGGAGAATCATCAGTTGCTGACATGTCCAATTTGAGAGCTTCCCTTGTAATGCTGTTCATCTGTTTTCTCAATCTAGCATTGTCAACAAACAAATCTGCTATGATCTTTCTCAGTTCATCATCACATATTACACCATCTTTTATGTCATTGATTTTATCTACATTGGAAGCAAAACTTCTGGTGTCCTTCCCTAAGTTTTCTACCTGATCAAATTTGATTAAAAATTCTTTAAATAAGGCACAAAAATAAAGTTGCAGGATAGACGAGATTATTTTTGGAAAAATAGTTGCAACTTAACTCTAGTTTAGCTCGTAAAAACCATAAGAAGGCCCAGGAAAGGTATTACTTGTACCTCTGCTAGTAGGAGGCCAATCTGGTCATCAGATATCTTTAATTGATTTAAAGCATCTGTCAATGATGACACGTTCATGATTGGGCTGCTATCTCTATCTCTTGTAAGATGATTGATGTTGCACTTTTGAAACTGCTCAAAAAGAAGCCTGCATTTTTGCAGCAGCTTTCTCCATGCGGTTTCTGCATGCTCCCTCTTCTCTCTTTCATGTTGAAGGAGTTTCTAGCACACAAATGAAAGCCAAGAAAAGAATCATCATATATGCCATACATGTTGGGTTCATGGCTTAATTTAACTTCAATATTATCGATCTAGATGAATATTATGGTAAAGTTGGAGTAGAAGTAATTGCTAGAAATATCAAGCTTGCAGAGTAATGCACGACTCATTACATTACATATAATTTCAGATAAATAGATAAATGGTACAGAGGCTTGTTATGACTCAAAAGTAACACGAATGTTGTGTGACTTATCAGTAATTCAGAATCCCCAAGTCCTGCAGAATATGATATGTGCAGACTGATAACCAACCTCAGCTTCACACTTTTCCTCTATTGTCTGACTAAGCTCTTTCTTCAGTTGTGTTTGTGAATTTCGGAGAGATTTGACCTCCTTCACTAGGACTTTAACATCTGCTTTGGATTTTGCTTCTAGCTCATCATACTGTTTTGACAAAATTTCCAGTTGCTCTTTAGTAGCAGCTAAATTCTGCAACAGTACGTCTTTCTCCTGATGAATTGATTCCTGTGTCAAACTCTGACATGTATTTCCACCCTGGTATCATGTCCTGAACCATTATTGAAATCACAGAAACCAACGAAGAGAATAATATATTATGCATAAAGTCATTACAAGTATGTTATACCGATTCAGACTTCAGTTTCATCTCCATTTCCAATGACTTTCGTCGAAGTTCCTCCATATCCCACTGTATTTGGGTAAACCTTTCCTTCTCAATCAAAATAGCCTGCTGCAAGTTCTCTTTACCTTTCTGTTTGGTAGCTTCAAGTTCTACTTCCAAATCCTTGACCTGAACAGATCCAATTTGTTATGGTCATATAACAATAAACATATATGACATTGAAGTTCCACAGGTTGTAAAAATATTTATTTTCGACTCAAGTTCACCATAATAATTTTCATCTGTGGGCAAACTAACAACAAATGAGAAACTAATTTACAAGCAAATGCATGATGAAACATACCTTAGTCGCAAGAAAATCTTTTGCAGCAATTTCTTGATTTAGTCTAACTATAAGGTCCTCCATATCAGTTTTTGTGGTGCCTAGCCTTCGCTGCATGGTTAAAAGAATTCTGTTCAATTTATGGCGTTGATCCAGTGGAAGAACTACTTGAGCATCACCAGTAAACCGCAACTCTTGATGGCTCATAATATCTGTTGTTCTTGATACCAAGGAACCTCCGGGAAGGTCAAGAGAGCCATTACCAGATGAATTTGGAATCCCAGAATTAGACACATCACTACATCGCAAAGAGCTTCCATCACTTCCAACACTCTCATTTGAAAGCTTACGAACATGACCGCTAATATCCTTAGCATGCTCAGGCTCAGAGAAAAGCTCCATAGAGTTGTTAGCTAAAAGTGATGCATTATATGAATTTCCATTATTTTTGTTCTTCTCAGCAACGTAGTTAAAATGTCTGGCATTTACTTTGTGCCTGGGAAGGCCTTCCAATTGCTCCAAAATAGACTGACCCATAAACAAACCCTCATCAATATTCGATATGCCATACTTTACAAGCTTCTCTATTGGATTTGTCATATCTTCATCTAATGTTAGATCATCTGTGCCAACTTCAGAATTATCATCCTGTCCAATTCTAGGTGTTCCAAGGTCAGATGGCTCATATGCAGTATCACTACCATAATCTGATGCAACAGATGAACTGCCTGCAACGAGTGATAAGCTTGAATGGAGAGGGGATTGGACTGAGTAAGCTGTGCTATTGGATGCAGGATCTGTTTCTGAATTCGGCTGACTTGCATCTTGGAATGCTGAAAAGTGTTTTAATGAGGTAGAAAATGTCAAAATTTGGCAAAGCTAAGAACATACAAGTCACATAAAAAGCTAATATTCACTATTCTTGAGATTCAGGTACATGTCCCTTTCACTAAGGTTGATACAAATCAGATGAAAAAGACGAGTATCAGGTAAAGTAGATGCAAGATGCAATAGACAAGCACATACAAGACCTAGCAGCAGCTTCTAGTTCAAGAAACGATGCCACTGCAGCACATCTTGATATATCAATGTCAGACAACAGCTTGGTGATCCACTCCTCCAATGAGCACCTTCTCTGTTGCAAAAGTAAATGTGTTATCAATATCTATGGCCAAATACACTTAGATAACTGAAAATAGAAAGATGCTACCGACAGAAATCCTGCATTTACAATTGTGCATTTACTATTGTTTTTGTTAATAAATAGTAGTTACTTATATATTTTAAGCAAAATTAAAAGTTTAAGCATTGTTTTAATTGCTGTGTAACAGATGATTCGTAGCTCATGTTGCTACATTTAAAAGGGTGTGGAAACAACTTTCTTCCAAATCAGTAACCGGTACAAGTTGAATTATCTATAAAGAAGTGCAGCGCTATGAGAAGCCATTCTCTTCTGGGTTTGATCTCTTCTGATTAAAATTTTTTAATCTTTTGGTGAATAAATAACAGAGACCTTTTTGACGAGACAACTGAAAAATATCAAGAAACAAATTTTGGATTGCAAGGGCATTGTGTAAATCAAACAGACACGTAAAGGCAGCATGAGGCTTAGAAGCCTAAGCAATAGATGCGTAAGCTAGATAAGCTTTATATAACCAAGCTGCCCATCCTAATTGGGATTTCTATATGCTAGTAACTTACTACACATGTAGGTCAAGCAAGTTTTTATGGCATTTGTTATTGAATGGAGTAATTAAGAAAATTCAAGAAAAAATGCCAACTGCAGATATATAACGCCAAAAATTGTAAAAATTGGTGTTGTACTCAATGAAAGCATTTCCTACCTCTTCCAGCAATGCTCGGCTTTTCAATCGTGCCAGTCCCCTGGGTGGAGCTGGAGGGATGATTTTTCTGGGAAAATCCTTCTTAATCTACAAAGACCACATGTAGCAAAATAAATATCTAGACATAAGTGAAACTAGTAAAAACATAAATACACACACATGCACAATAGTTTATATAAAAGCATGAATGCTCTAATGACAACTAAGTTGTTGGAATCTGGGTGAAAGTACTAATTTCATATGGGGGGCCAAGGAGGGAAGGGTGTGGAGAGAGAGAAATTAAAATGCGGTAAAAAAAAAAAGCAGAAACTTACATCAGCAAACAACCTTAGAAAATCATTGAACCTTCTCAGTACTCCATGGAGTGTTGTAATCCCTTCTGGTGATTGTACACCAACTTGAACCCTGTAGAACTGTCCCCTAATGATGTTAAATATTAAATTTCACAAAGATGCTGCTATTCCACAACATACTATAAAGTATAAATGGCCAGAACGAAAATTAATAAAATAATCAACTTCAGAGCAGCAGTTTATCTTTTCTACAGGACAAAATTGCCCATTTTTGAATTTAAAATCATGCCATTTGAATTTTTTTCATTTGTTTCCCTATAGTTATTTTCATTACTAGTTCAAAATTTCCTGTTAGTGATTTTCATCAAGCACTAACATTAAGGCAATGGATACCATCAATTTTAAAACACAAAAACTATATCCGATAAATTTACATCAGGAACTAAGAGTTTCAACTATCAGGAGGCTGGTTAGCCAGCAACAGAGTACTACAGGGGGACAAAGTTACATTAAGTGGACCACACAATGGTACAGTGAACACAAGCCCAAGAAGATGGCAAATTAAGTGAAAATCTCCCTTTTTATATATAGAATCAAAAGTTTCTCATTAATCTTCACAAAGAAGAAAGCAAACTAGGGAAACAGAACATGGGTATCACAAGGATTGCCAGATAGTCAATCTGCAAATAATCGTCAGGGAAGAAAGGTGGCAGCATTAGATAAATCCAACCGTTGGGAGAGAGGCAATGATGTGAGGATGGTTTTATCGAAGAAAGTATTCATAGCATTGATATGGATGGAGACAATTACTACTTGATGCATAAAATATCCATATGCAAAAGATAACCATGAACAATAATTAGATAAGAGGATGAAAATCACATTATGATTCAATCTCAAAAATTCAGGTTTTGATATTGTATAATTTGAACCTGGAAGATGGTACAAAATAAGCATCTAGTTCTGACAATAAATAAAATAAGACATATTGATCAACTTAAGTACCGCTATAGGATCTGAATTTCTTGATTTTGGAAGGAAGACCCAAGAAGGTATTGTAACACAATAACTCCAACCAGTATGATGATTCTGTGGCCATACTGTATCCCGCCCATTCTGCACAACAAGGACCTTCTAAATCAAAAAGTAAGTTCAATACAAAAATAACCACACAAAGGAAGCAACTTTTTACACATGTAACACAAACATGCTAACTTTCCGACAATAACTGAACTTAAAGAAGGATAAATCAGCTCAAAGTACCAGAAATTTTCAGAATGGATATGCTTGAGGAGGATTCTTTACAAAAGCCATAACAGAGACTATTTTAGACATTCAAAATAATTCATTATATATCTTCCTTATGAACTGAAGAAAACTACAAGTCCATAATCCTAAAATCTTCTGATTAGCATATATCAAATTAATTTCATTGAACACCTCTTCTCCAACAGTAGAAAATGCCATGCAATTTTTAAAACATTTTTCTCTTTGGAAATATTATATTCCCTCAAATCAGTACTTCCTAGAATGTTTTTTATGTAATGATCTACAAGTCCTTCCTTGACAAATGGTGCGGAGACTCTAGAATCAGCTGCAAAATGCCTTCTACATCTTTTTTCCTCTAGCATAGTTAAATTAAACAAAAATGTGCTGATGAGCATACATAGGAGAAATTAAAAAGCTCAAAGTTAGGCATTTGCAGCTTTAACTTTGAGCTTTTAAATAGGTATAGATTTCTATGATTTTTTTCCAAGTGCTTATCCATCTGCCATAGAGGGGAATTGATTCATCTTTTGAACTCATAATTCTAACAAATCAACGCCAGTTGCCAGCTTTATTTAAAAGCCTTCATAACCGCCAGGTGCATAATCTGATGAATGCATTTTCATCCATTTCTGTAAGAAAGGACTCAATTCTACACAAAGAGAGATGAATATTGGGTTTAAAAAATGATACTGATACAGAACTTCCAGCGAACTCCCATGGACACAATAAGACAAATTTCATATTAGAAATGCCTCTAATACCTCTTCATCCTTGAAGTTCACTTATCAACATCATTAGCAAACAGAACATTCATTTTTTCACCCAGAACCAGAAGAATAAAAAACGTTACTAAGATTAACACTCCTTTTGGACAAACTCTTCCGATGTAAGTCAGGAAACACTAATAAATTTAACATGCAGTAAACACTGCATGCTCATCCAAACAAATTTAGCATATAGTAGAAGAGACAAATAGAATGACCTTATATCAGGAAACAGTGCAGGTGAAGTTTTGCATATAGTCAAGCACGTTAGTCCAATGCTCAAGTTAATAAAGTAGATGATGACGGCAGGCTGAAGCATAGAGAGTTGAAACTCACAAACAGAAAGCAGAGCACCCAAGTTAACCCAGCAACTTCTGGTGAGGTACAAAACTCAAAATTGAAATATTACCACAGCATAAAGCATGCAAATACTTTTAATAGCACATTTAAATATGAAACATGGCAAATCCTATACATTCAATCAAATTCCCGCTGACGATGTTCACAAAACACAGTTCATCATTATCACCATCGTGTCTCACGGAATTAACTGGAGGTGAGCTGAAAAAGTCACAATTAAATCATGATAATAGAGACCCAGCAAGCAATCAAGGAACTCAAGTCAAACTATGAACTCGGAAACAGATAGTTAATTGGCATTGATTAAGGGATAAAAAAATAACCACGAAGTGGTCAATGAGGCCAAATTACGATTGCGCTCAAAGTTGATCAAAGAATATGTAATCATTCATCCAAGTTTGGCATGATTTTTGAAACTAAAGTATAATTAAGATTATAAGCTCACCCATTTTCGCGGCGGAGGACTCCAATCCATACCCAGAGGAAGCGGCGAAGTCCCATCGTGCCTGTGCTTGGGAGGACTCCGTCTCTGCATCTTCTTTGTTTGCCGCTAGAATTCGCTATATCTTCTTACGATTTCAAGATCATAGTATCACAGAGAACAATAACTTCCTCAGTGGAATTGATACGTGAAGTGGAAGTGAGAATCGACAGCTAGGGTTTCGATGATCGGATCGGATCAGCAGACGGAGTCCGATGGTGTCCGTAGCGTCTTCAATCCGGGTTTCGTCAGCCACAGTCGACGGTGCACGTTAAAATTAGTACAGGCAACGTGGCTAAGAGAAGCCGCGAGCGCAGTGCGTATGCATATACGTGTCCAGTCCAAATCCACGTTTGGTTTCGGTTCTGTACTCTGTTTCTGGAGCTGATATGAAAAAAAGTCACACCTAACTGTCTTCTTCTGCAATTGCATTGAGCTTCACGGTATGCCTCTGCCACAGCGAGAATCACCGACCCATTCTGAACCGTTCTTTTTTTTTTTTCTTTGGGGACACCTTTTCGTCGTTTAAGTCTTTGAAGTCAGGCCTGGGCTTAACAAATGACGGCGACCCTTTGTAATGGGCCAGACCCACTCCCGCAAGTGCAATTTCTATGGACTTTCTTTTGTCTTCTTACAATCCTACTTCGGATTTGACGGATTTAGACCTGACTTTATTATTTTGTAATTTTGTGATTTTTTATATTTTATGGAATTTTAATAACTTTTCTTATTTTTTATTTCTTTCTATGTGTATTTCTTAAGTCCTCTAGGTTTAGAATAATTCAATAATTAATGAGTGGTCCAACAAGGTAAAACGTGAATGGATTTGCTGTTGGTTTTGGGGATCAATGGCATCTGAACTTCGGGTAGAAATGGATTCACATCCATGGAGATTGATGTCATCACTCGCTCGTCAAGTCGGTTTTAATTGGCACTTGAGACTCCTAAAGCTCCTTTATTAATTTGCTGGATTCCTCTGGTTTATAGTGCGCTATAAAAAAGCAAAGAATTGTTGCCCAAAAGTTCTCTGCTTTTTTCAGCAAGACCCGTGAATCATCCATCTGTCGTGGCGATATTGGTCCAGACTTTGATCAGAGTGTCAAGTAATAAGGAAAAAAAACGTCTTCCCTAAATTCTATCCTATCAAATTCTTATAAAAATCTCATATGGAGTGATAAATGTTAATTAATTAAAGCACTTCTTGAGTCAATTGATTAAATTTAGTTTTTTTTTTCTTTTTAAGTTAGATTCTTATATTATAACATTTTTAATATTTTAAAAAATATTAATTAATTAAATTTTATAATTTAATATATGATGTATAATAAATTTAATTATTTAAAATTTTAAGTAAATATTTAATAAAATATAATTTATAAAGATAATAAACTGTATATATCTACTTTTCTAATTGGGTTAATTAATTAATTAAGACTGAGATTTTCTATATTGGATTCTCACATAAACCAAAAGTTTTGAGATAAAAGGCAACCCAATCAGTGAGTTCTAAGACCGCAATAAAACAACCAAATCGCGAGGATCACATATGTATCACGCTTTCCTTACCGTTTCAGCATGGCACGCAGACTGCTTTGCTTGCCATGGGGCCATCGCAAGCAACCTCCCAACAAACACAGAGGTTGAATTTTTTGTTTTTTGTTCACCCAAACAAAGGGTTTGATTTTGAGGATATCTCTGTCTCCCTGAACTTGACCCATAGTACCTCACGCCATTGTTTCTGAGTTTGTCTGTTGTCACTAGCAGACGCCATCATACAATGGAGCAAAAAGTAACGTATCTGTTATCTACCCTTCTGAAGGAATGGCCTAATATCAGTTTCTCTGCAGTAATTCTGCACAATATGGTTTAATATACCCTGAGTTTTACAATTACCACTACAGTTTTTTAAAAATATTTATGTGATCAAATTTCCTTCTCAGGGTCATATATAAAAATAAATAAATAAATTTGAGGGAAAAAATATTAAAAACCAGCAGGAGAGTGGGTGTGGGAGGGAGGGTTTTTTTTATGCCTTGTGGCTCCAAACTTGCCTGTACGTGTTGGCAGTGATCACTGATCGGTGACTCTGGTAACGTATACTCTTCTCTTTCTTTTCTTTTTTTCTTTTTTGTTTTCCTACTTGAAAACGAAGCCCCCACTTCCATCTGCACCCTTCAACTATTTTCACCTGTGCGTCATGCCTCAGGGTGTTTTTACTTCCGAACTGGGCAATTCAAGGATGTCTCCAGTACACTAAAAACAACAAAAGAGAGGGAGAAAAAGCATAAAAGGGATTGAACCAAGACCCAAAAATTCATGTGGTGCACAGAAAAACGAAATGGCCTCTGATATGATCATGGGAAGAAAGAGATCTGATCTACCATTGGGTTCTAACATCATCTGTCTCTAATCTGCATGCATGGTTTGATGAACGGTAAAAAAAGCGATTCTGTTCCTTAGCTTGCTATCAAATGAGATGCAACGATTGAAACTTTTTTTTAAAAAAAGAAAAAAAAATGAAGAATCAAACGAAGAAGTGCCATGCAGTTATTAAATGTAGACAATTAAACACGGAAGAATCGCACCTAATCCAGGTGACCAAAAGCTGAGCTTTTATGAAACCAGATATGCGTGCTTGTGGATATTACCGAAAAGAAGATAGAGATGAATGCAGCTCTCATCGGAATTCTGCAGCAATTCATAAACGAAACAGATCATCTCAGTGGTGTTCCACAACTTTCTTGAATTGTGTTTCTGCGCTTTGGAGAAGCCTCACAAGTCACACCACAGTTCAAGAAAGCCGTGGAAGATCACAAAGAAGACCATTCATGATAAATCCTTCATATAACTGATTTCTTAGACTACTAACCAGTGGAGAGAGAAAGGGTGGAGAGAAGGGGGCAGGGAATGGAGACGAGGTGAGGATGCTACGTGCATTGTTGAGCTCTTGAACTGAATTTGCAGTTTATATATAGCCAGAAAGTTTGGTCTATGCGGCTTGTGTGGTAAGAAAGGTTAATTAGGATTAGGGTGGAGATTCTAGATTTTATCTCAGTAAACTCAAATTGTGATTGTATGAGAGTAAAATTAATTGTAATTTTCTACCCTCTGTAATAGCCAATCATAAGATGCCACATTATAAATGACTGTAACTCAACAAATTTATCATTTGAAAAATACATTTACTAACAAGTTACCTTTATTATATGTTTTCATGATGTTTAGTAACTTTGAAAAAGAAAAGAAAAAACATTGTATATGTTGTTGTTGTGAGAAATTTGAGTAGTTTGATCTGATAAATTCAAACATTTACGCTACATGTATAATAAACAAAATAGTAACTCTAAGGAGATCCTTAGTTTAGTTTGATCTCATATGATTTAGCATCTTATGATTGGCTATTATATATAGAGCTATCATATGTAAAAGTATACTTGTAGAAAAAGAAAAGATTAAATTTGCATTTATTTTTCATATTTTATATAGTCTTTGTCTTTCTTTCATCTTTGATTGTGTTTGGGTAAGTTTAAGATTTTAAGACAATATATCATAACCTCAAAAACATTACCTTGTAAAAATCATTGTTCAACATGTGTAAATGTCAGCTATTATAGAGATCAGTAAAGTTTTTATAAATGACTTTAACTCAACAAATCTATTTCGTATAAAAATATATTTATCAACAAATTAACTTACCTTCATTGCATGTTTTCATTATGTTTAGTAGCTTTGAGAAAAAACATTATCTATGTTATTGTTCTGAGAAATTTGAGTAGTTAGATGTCATAAATTCAAACATTTTGTACAAAAAAAAATAGTAACTTTAAGGAAATGCCATGAGTTTGGTTTCATTTCATATAATTTGGCATCTTATGATTGGCCATTGCATATATAGAAAATTATTTGTGGATATGATATTGCATAGTTAATTTTAAAATAAGTGAATATATTTGAATAGAAATTACAAGAGTTACTTTTAAATGTACAATGACTAAAAAAGACATGAATATAAAAGAGGTTATATAAGTGTGCATATTGTTGACAATTGGAGTAACAATTGTATTAATGTTAAATAAACAGCTTCATTATTCAAATAGATAATGATATGTTTATTATAATTTAAAACGTAATGATACATTATTATTTAAAGACATTTAATGTTATATTTATTTATATAATTATAAATTATAAATTAAATATATGTAAAGAACATTTAGTAAGGGCAAAATAGTAAATGCATAATTATTGTACTTTATAATAATTTTAAGAAAAAGTGAAAGTGAAAACTTATCAAAATCAATTCTAGTAGTTGGATAATTGAATTTACTTTTAGGTTTGCTTGGCACGCAAAGATTATTCTCTTTTAAGATATTGAAAGTGTCAAAATGGATGGACCATTTTTAAGTGAATTTTTTTATATATAAGACTTATCTCAAATCTATCACAATTTGTTTAAGGTGTTTAAACCTTTAAAAATTTTTAACAATATATATGGGTCTTATCTATTTTTTAAAAAGATATGTTTATAATTCTTTATCAAGTAGATTTGTATATTTAATGTATATACGTTTTAATAATCTCATCAAAAATAAATTTTACTCACAACTAATTTAATATGAAAAATAACTTCTTTTCTTTTTCAACAAGTCTACTTTTCCATACGATGATAGCTCCAAATACAAACTCTATATAGAATCAATATACAATTATATGTATAATACTATAATTAAGTCATTAGAAATAAGTTAATAATTAAAAATGTTGGTATTTTGTAGAAGATAATAGATTTAAATTTTGAGACCATTGTTATAAAAAATAAAAATCCCTCTATATACTATCACACATTTAATAATTTTGTAATTTAATATCACATATCCATCCTGTGAAATATATATGTAATGCGTTTTTTAATAAAAAATATTAGTTAAAAGGAGACTTACATTCTAATATCAAGATAGTATAAACGGGAACTTATACTTTTGAATTAGTTTCTAGAAAAGTTATCGAAAATTCAAACTTAAATTTATATTTCAAATCTTATTAGCGAAACTAATATTGTTGACTTTGTTGTAATTAATTTATTATATGCTTTATTATTATCTTTTTATAGGTGTAGATGTTTGAGTAAAATAACCGTCTGTTACAAACTATGCCAAAATGTTTCTGGTGTCTTGAACTTACCAATCCCATCAAAACCTCAGTGGCTTTGAGAGAGAGAGAAAGAGAGAGAGAGAGAGGGGTTAGTAAAAGCTTAAATATCAAGGATAAATATAGATTTTTTATTTTGAAAATAGTAGATGCAGTAGTTTTGATCAATTTTAGAAAATGTTTGTAATCTTTTTTATGTGCTTAGTGCATACATCTAATTAGCTAGACATCATTTTGTTTGGCTTTTACGTTCGAGAGACGTGGACCAGCTTGTTTGTCTTTCACCTTGGAGAAAAGTGGCTGTCAAACTAAAAATTCTAGTTCGGATGCATTTTAATATTAAAATAAATTAATTTTGAACTTATCAATTATTATTACATGATAGAAGTGAAAAAAAAAATGTTGCTTTTTAATAAAAATTCATTTATATCATATAAAATATGAATTTATTATTTTATTTTCAATTAATAACATCAAACTGTATTTAAAATTATTTTCATGTAATCTTATATTATTTTACATTTAAGAATTATTTTAATCATTTTATTTAAATACATTCAATTCTTATAAAATTAATTTTAAATTAACATATTTAAACATAAACAAATTCTGAAATAACTTTTAACAAATTATTTTTAACTCAGACTAAAATCAATATTACAACTATACAAGGTCTATGCAAATTTAATGAATTACAATACATTTTTTTGCATTTATTAATATTTGTAACATTCTTATTATTTTTATAAATTAAATTTTATTAAATGTTTATTTAAAATATTTAAATCATTACATTTATTTGATCTTATATACTAAACTATTTGACTCAAAAGATTAAAGGTTTCTCATAAATTTTTTTAGGATTTTATTTCTTTCTTTACATAAGAGGAATTTTTCTGTATTTTTAAACACATATGAGTGACCATTTTGGAATCAACAATCTCTGCCCTTGTTTAAAAAAACAAAGTAACAAAATGAAAAACCCATATAATTAATTACAGTGATACCTATTGTTGCTTTCATGTTTTTTCTTTCTAAAGATTTAAAATTTCATGTGTATATTAAGTGGTTTATTGTTCCACCTATATTACATATGGTTATATATCTCATATGATATACTAATTTAATTATTTTTTATTATATAAGAGCTAATTCGGAATTACTGGTACATCTTCACTACACTTAATCTAATAATTGGAACTAACCTTATTTTAGACAAAAAAATAAAAAAAAGAAAACAACTAAGTTGGAATTTTAACTACTTGCGTTGATGTTACATGACCTATCTATCGTTATTCCTTACTGATAAAATTGACGGATTCGAAACTCGTGGTGTCATCAATCTCAGGGTACCGCAGTGTGTGAGAGATAATTTTGAAGGAAGCAAAGATAATTTTGGTTTTTTATTTTTTTAAAATAATAATTTAATCATTTAACTTTAAAGTTAAGAGTAATTTAATTTCTTTACAAATAAATTAGAAATTTAATTCTTCACTTGCTAAATATCCTTTTTCAAATATACACAACTTATTAATAATAATTTTATTTATTTTTATTATAATATAATATAATTATCATATAAATTTATTTTTTTATTAAAAAAATAGTTGAGATATATAAAATTAACAGTTAAGGCTTAGAGTTTGGCAAAAGAAAATATAATTTATGCCAAATGAATTGTGCTAAAATTATGAGAGTAAATATAAAGTTTAAATTACTATTAACGAGTTACATCATGTTAAAAAAAAAAAAATTTAGTGTGTGAAAAATTAAATTGTTCTAATTATATTTAAGAAGAGGTTAATTTGCTTTAATCATATTTTTAGGGGAGTTAAATTATTATAATTATAATTGTAAAGATATTAAATTATTAAACTTAAAAGTTAAGAGAGTAAATTATTTTTTGAAATAAGTATAAGAATAAAAAATGCTTTTACTTCAATTTTAAAATTATTAATAATTAGTAAAAAAAAGTAGGCAACGAGTAATTAGAGAGCAGCCCCTAATCTTTACAAGTAACTTCAAGTTGCTAAAGTCAAGATCCCGGGATCCCTATCCTGAATTGATATTGGGGAAAACAGGTCTCATACTCGTATATAAGCATGGAACGTAGCTAGCTGTTGCATATGAGCATTATATAATGTCTTCACATTTATGTAAAAAGGTAAAACAGAAAGGGTGATGCAGGACTGGCTTTCTGCTTATACAAAGTGTACAGGATCAAACGGTTACAAAAACTGACATGCAGGGCTTGCTTGCCAAAGAAACTTGCAAGAAATGAACAAGGCGACTAATTAATCGGCAAACAGGCTTGCCTCATTATTAATTTTGTACAAATGAAAGATGAACATTGGCAGAACAAACACTTGAAGTTTGGACACACTCACCAATAGCAAACTAGACAATAATATTTATGCACAAAACAAAGGGAACAGCAAACTCGGGACTATGCATGAGAGTACGTGCGCAGCAGACATTATTCTAGCTTGAATGTTAATTCCTCTATGCACATTGGAAACCGGGGGGAACTGATTTCTGACAAGCACTGAGGATCAAACTGAGCGTGACAGGTACATTCAAGTTGATGCCAAGCACATTGGCCTTTATAGCAGTGCAAAGGCAAAGGGCTACCTCCAGATCAGCCAAACCAGAAAGCAAAGCGCAGCACTTGCTTGAAGGAGGAGAGCCAACAACAATGTTAACCAATCCAAGAATGTCAGCACAGACCCCTAGCTTTAACGTGTCCTTGGGGCAATACTCAACTGCAGGTGGAGACGGTGGATAGTAAGGAACTGGCGGAGATGGTGGGTTGCAATAACCACAGGCTGCGGTGAATGTGGAGTGAGCAAGGAGAGAGAGCACCAAAATGGTGGCACAAAGCTTGTTGGAAGCCATGGCTCTCCAAACCAAAAACAGCAAGTTTTTCTGTATGTGTGATTGATGTGGAATAGGAAGGACAAGGGAGGTGGACTATTTTTAAAGACACTTTGTGAGGTGCACGTCGGAAATGGATTTCTGATTGAGTAGAAGAGAGTGAAGAGTGTGAAAACGTTGCGGTTGTATTTTTTGTACGTTTCTGAAGAGCAGGCTGTAATCCACTTTTGGTTGTTACTTGATAATAGCTAGCTAGCCAGCTACTAAGATATTTTCTTCATTACCCATGGCTGATATTAGCATTGATGATCTCCAGCTTCTGTAAAATAGTTGTAGACAAGGTTTACTTTCTCAGTTACAGGTTCTCATTCCACGGCAAGTGATAACATTGCCATAGGCGATCAGAGAAGAGTAAACAAGTTGATCACAATTGGACAGTATTGCATTAATCTCATGAAAAGGCCAGCTATGGTTTATACCCTTGGTGGGAAAAAGTAAAGAATTGGGAAGCTTAAAAAAAAAAATGAAATATCTTAATTTTTACAAATAGGCACTTGTAAATAATAAATATGAGTGTAAAAACTTAGAAGATTCAGAGCAGGTAGCTCAGAGTTCATAATCATGATTGAGTCTCCTGGGCCCTGGCGGCTTTCTCTGCAGATGCATGACTATGAGGGGAGTCTTTTCGATAAATATTGGAAAAATTATTAACATATTTTGAATTTCCTGAAAATAACGAGGTGCTTAAAAAAATCATGTTCCGCTATAAAAAGTTACAAAATTTCACAAAATGCTAGAATTAATAAATAAGGCAGAAGTCTATTCATTTTAGTATTTTCAATACTTTGAAGAGAAAGATAATTCGAAAAAACTAAAAAATAAATAAGGCAAGTTGCCGCAAATGCAGGAGATTTCCATTTTAAAAGTGGAGTCCAGCCGATAACTTGCATGAATTATGAAGGTATTTTGGACAGTTTATCTTGTTTTATGTCCATCACGGGGCTCTTCTCTCAATTATTGAAATTAGTACATAAGCGTTTTGCGAGAGCGGCACATGCATAGAGCCTTCGTGTCGGGGTGGCGGCATGGCTAGTATGGCAATGGGTACTGGGTGGGGATAAGATGTTCTGCCTTTGAAAATTTAAAGCTATGCATTACAATAAAAGAAAATAGATATAAAATTAGTAAACAATAAATATATAAAATATATTTTAATATAAATTAAAAATAAAATAAAAAATAATGGCAACTTAAAAAGAATAAAAATTCCAAAATTTTAGATACTAGAATATAGCGAGCGAGGTCAGCATACGTAGACGGTGACGGAACCTCGGTGGCTGTGAGTGCCGACTTGTTTGATGGAAAACGATTTCTCGCAACAAATTAAAATCATGTGAAATCAACCTCCATTTTCTTTGTTTTTTTTCCCGATTATATTTCGTTTTAAATAATTACTATTAATTTCCCTTATGTAATGGAAACGTCAACTCTTTGTCTATTGTCTTATTAAAGGAAAACACAAGTGATGTTGACAAATTAATTTCGAATTTTTTATGAATAGTATACGAAAAAGGGTAAAAAATAATGCATGTAGCAAATTACTGTATAATAAAAAATTGTAAAGTAGAATAAAACTTTTTATAAGAAATTGAACTTATTTTTTAAAAATAGTAAAGAGAACAAATTAAAATATATGTATATAACGACATGAATATATATATATATAGAGAGAGAGAGTATCACTGTTTTTATAATTTTATATCTAAGTAATTCTCATGAAACAGGATTAAAGTTATTAAATTTTATTAATTAAATTATAAAATTTAATAAATTCAAATATTCATGATATTAAGTGTGACTTATGAGTCTTTTATCAATAATAGACTATGAGATTACTTTATTTTATATATATATATATATATATATATATATGAAAAAAAAGGAAATGCGTACAAGTTTTTCCATTTTTAAAATTCAAAAAAAATCAAAAACAACTTATTCTGAATATTTCCTCTGGAGTAATCATGCCCCTATGTTTTTAGGTAACGCATAGGTAAAATTATTAAAAATAAAATAAAAAATAATTATAAATATAAAAATATAAATATATCATTATTATTTCCTTGGAGAAAAGTTTAAGCCTGGTCCCAAACTCTCCATCTTTTAGAAGAAGAGCGACAACCCAACGATCCATGCCACTCCTTGGCTTAGTTCCAAGTTCATTCAAAAGCAACGCGACGGAGTCAAAAGTCAAATTGATCCTGACCCATAGGCCTGGGCCTGGGTATGTTGAAGCTTGCTTTCAGTACCACGTTAGTAAGAAATCACACGTGCCCAAGGCGTTCAAAACCAAATTTGAAACAATACTTGACGGGCCCAACTTCTCTAGTGGCCTAGCCTCTTTGGGCTTTTAGTCTTACACGTGTCTCAACCCAAGGTTGAAATCCATTGCGTTACGGTACTGTTGATTTGATAAACCCAACCCAATCCCGGATTCGAAAAAAAAAAAAACCGATGATCCATAGGAAAAGGATTATGGACGAGGATTTTAATTTTTTTTAGAAGTTAAGTATATAATAATGGAGATATAACTAAAATAAAAATTAATATTCATTATAAAATAAAAGGATAAACATAAATTTACTAAAATGAAAAAAATTAAATCCAAAAATTTTATTATACATAAAAATGAATTTTTATTAAATTATTTAATTAATAAAATTTAAATTATTAAATTTAATAAACTAATTATAAAACTTACTTATTTAAAACAACAAACTATTTTCTAAATTCACATTTCTATCATTTTTAAAGAAAAAAGAATTACACATAAGTGTCATTAAGTATTTATAAATTTTAAAGTAAAATATTAAATTTATTTTTAATTTATAAAAAAATTAATAATTTTAAATATATATTTAATAAAATTTAATTTATAAAAAATAATAAACTTACGCTATATAAAAATCTAGTATCATATTTTATAAGAGTATTATTATTTTTATATTTTATTTATAATGTATAATTTTATATAAAATTATATAAAATTTTATATTTAATTTAAAATCTAACTTAATAATTATTATAAATAAAATATAAACTTAAAAATATAAATATAAATTTTTTTTTTGTAAATAATTGTACTATTATTACACACTAATTTTATTAAAATACTCGTTTAAAACACCAAAAACTAACTGAACCGTGGATGCTAAATCCTAATTAAACTTTTTCTTTTGCAAACTTCCCCCATTCCCCAAATTCAATTTTCAATTTTAAATCCTTCGTTTCCGGCAAGAGGACCATGTGGGGTGCCATGTTAATCATATTGGCACAGATGGATTACACTTTCTCCTCCTTTATCATTCCATCAATGTATTAATTACTCTACACAGATTCAGCACGTCACTGCACCCAGTTTTTACGGCTGTAACAGAAGGGATAGAGGAACAGAAGCTTCATCGGTAGTTCGGACTTCGTCAATCTCCGATTTCCCGCAGAGGGAATCGTCTATCTTTACCATCATTTTTCGTTTCTATTATACGCAAGTTTTCTCGGTAGATTTAGATATATTATTGTTCGGATCCGTCGTGAGGGAGAGACAAAATGACGATAATCTACGCGCTGGTGGCAAGGGGCCCGGTGGTTCTGGCGGAGTTCAGCGCCACGTCCACTAACGCCAACGCAATTGCGCGGCAGATATTGGAGAAGATACCAGGCGACAGTGACTCGCACGTCTCTTACTCTCAGGATCGGTATATCTTCCACGTTAAGCGCACCGATGGTCTCACTGTCCTCTGTATGGCCGACGACACCGCCGGCAGTAAGCTTTCTTTCTCTATTTTAATTTTTGTATATCATCTGTTTGAACCATTTCTGTACGTTTTAGCTTGAAGTGAGCTTGTAATCGTGAAATTCCAAGTTAATTTCCCGGTGGAGCCCTAACTTCGGCCGCTTTTCCTGAATGATTAGTGATCGTGTCAATATGCTATTGATATTGAGTTCAGTCTTTGAATATTGAACATGTCTTTTAATTGACAATTCATACATGTTTGTTCACTTGTGAATTTAATTGTATTAGCTACGTCTCAGCAAGATGTCGTTGGAGAGCTGTACATGTAAAAATGAGGTTCTGTTGGTTTCATTTTCTTCGAAAATACATTCATTTCCCCCAATTTTGCAGGAAGAATTCCTTTTGCATTTCTGGAAGATATCCACCAGAAATTTGTGAGGACTTATGGACGTGCAGTTCTCTCAGCTCAGGCTTATGGAATGAATGACGAGTTTTCAAGGATTTTAAACCAGCAAATGGAATATTACTCAAATGATCCTAACGCTGATAGGATAAATAGACTAAAAGGTGAAATGAGTCAGGTAAGCATTGAATTCTTCTAGTTAATTACTCCTTGAAGAATGCCAAATCAATCACGGTTGGGGAAACTGCATGATTTCATGCTTTTCTGTTTGATACACCAGTTCTCTTTTTCTTTGAGGATTTTGTTGGGCGGTTTCTGCTAGGTAGTTGATTACTTCGCACAAACACTGCTTAAGTGAATATAACTATAAATGATTTGTGATGATCACGTCATATAACATTTCAATCTTGAACTAGCATTATAAACTTACAATTCTGACCAGAAATATTACTTTATTAGTTTGTTTTTACTTAGTAACATAAACCACATTTAGAATCATCTTCACTGCAAATTATATTGGTATGCAACTTCTATTTAAATGATGAACTGAAAACTGATAAGAACTATTTATTTTTTGTGACTTAAACATGTTGCCATGGAATTAGCATAGTGTTATGAACTTATGTATCTACTTTGTTGGAGTTGATAATAAAATCAAGAATAAAATGGATTCAATATAAATTTTCAAATATAATCCTTCTATAGTAGTAACGTGTAGCATCTTTTATGTGATAAACTGAAACAGATAGTACTATATAGTTTTTTATATCTTAAATGCCGCTGTGTGGAAAAGGCGCTTCTGGTATTTTCTTACAAGTCAATATCAAGAGGAGATTATATGACTTAGTTGTACACAATGCATTTGAAATCCCATTCCCTCCATACTGCCATATCCTTTATTAGGACACTATGCCTTTGAATTTTAACAAGTCCCTGTCATCAGTCTCTGAGTCTCAGCTTTGATGATTGTGAGAACTGAAGTTGTCACAAATGTTTTTGTAAGAACTTGTAGATTTTATGTACTTTAATTGGATATATTTATTCATGTTCATTAAAGGTTATATAAACTTGTTGCTCTGTTATTTTTGCTCTCAATGGCACCTTTTTTAATAATTTCCCATGAGAGGAAGATTATCTGGGTAAAATTTGGCCAAGATTCTTTTACCTCAATGGAAATTGAGGAGGAAATCTGTTTGTGGCTATAATAGCTGGAGTATGTGTTGGATTTAACAAAAAGGTTCCTGGTTTTGTGCAAATTTGGTGTGATTTCCATTTGATGAGTGGAATAGATTTTCTGATTGAACAGCTTCCCTTTGATCCTTCATATTCCTATAAAATTAGTGCAACATCTTGACATTCGCCCCCTTCTTCCCCCCCCCCCCCCACAAACAAAAGTGTGTTTGTTGAAACCTTCCTGGTTATCACAGTCTCCTATCTGGTTATCTGTAATTTGGAATTTATTGTCATTTTTGGTGCTTTAATAGGTACGAAATGTCATGATAGAGAATATTGACAAAGTTTTAGATAGAGGTGATCGATTGGAATTGCTAGTGGATAAAACTGTTAATATGCAAGGAAACACTTTCCGCTTCCGGAAGCAAGCTCGCCGTTTCAGAAGCACTGTCTGGTGGAGAAATGTCAAGCTTGCGTATGTTCATGGTCTAAAACCCAATTTTACTGTTGTGTGCTTTGACTTGTCATTTTAGTCTAATGGGGACTCTTTCTCATTTAGTGTTCATCAACAATGAATATGAGTTACTTTTTAGTGATATAGTTGCTATCTCTTAATTTATTCTGGATGTCTCGTTCAGTCTTCTATTCTAACTTACATTGTTGGAGAATTGATTAGATTTTCACCTTCTTAAGGAATATGTCTATTTTTTTAGGTGCTCAAGGTATGGTCATTTGATACAAATTTAGATGCTCCTGATGGAAATAGTTTCACTGTTAATTAGTTATAAATAATGTAACGTTAATCTCTAATACATTGACCTGAGTCATATTTTGATGGGTGTGTGTTCTCCTGTTTCATTTCTGATCAAATAAATGTACTCCTGTTTCATTTCTGATCAAATAAATGTAAAGTAAAAACCTTTTCCCTTTTTGTCCAGTACTTTGGTGAGTTCAAGAAATCTATTTTGATTTGTTATTTGATGGTGATTGTCTCCACTAGTTTTTAGCCAAGTTTAGAGTGGTGAAACATGCGGCAGTAATGCCAGTATTCAGCCTCATAGCACATTTATTGATATTTTATCTCTGTTTGGGAACTCTGGTCTAGTTGAGTTTTCATTAGGTGGCTCAATTTTTGGGTTTTATACCACACCACTGACAAAATGCTTGCATGTTGCAGGATTGCACTTATAGTTCTCTTGCTCGTAATAGCCTATGTTATACTGGCTTTTGTTTGCCATGGGCTTACGCTACCATCTTGCCTGAAGTGAAGGGACTGGCAAGTGAATTTTGAGTGTGCTTCCTTGTTTTTCTTAAATTTGCTTGCGAGGTTACGTCTTCTTTGGTTTCATTGTAATGCATGTGCTTATTTGTTCAACTATAATTGTTGGGCTGTCTGCATTTGTGCTGGTGTGTTTCTTTCTATAGTATTGAAAGGTTGTTGGCTGTATTTTGACGGTGATGCCTGATTGGTCTTTTAACTTAATTTTAAGGAAATACACATCGAGTGTTTTGTATTGTGCTGTCATACCACAAAATTTGGATTGAACAGGAAAATGACTTTAGGTTTTATTTTATGTAAATTATAGCACTGCAACTCGTTCGTGTCAGATATTTTCCATCTCTTCATGATTGGGGATGGTGGTGTGTAAGATATTGAATTTGATGGTGGCCAGCTTTAGCTGTATAAGGTTGGTTTTTGTTCTCAATGGTCTGTTGTTTCATGTGTCAAATTGCTGCCTATGGACCAGTGATGAAAGTTAATTGTACATTTGCATGGTTTTTTTCTTCTTCCGCACTTTTAAATGTCTCTGGATGTTTCATGAAGATTGTTGGAGCCGAAGTGATGGTGATTCTTTCAGAGAATTCTGTATAATTGGTCTGAGTATGTGATTGACGAGTGCTATTGTATATAACAAGCAGCAATTTTTTCTGGTCTGTTTTGGAAACTTACTACTTTTTGATGTTACATAACAGCTGTTATAAGACTTCATCCTCCGATGTAATGCTCCTTAATGTGACTCTGGTGATTTTTGAGGGGTGTCATGGTACCTACGCTTCAGTTGTTTAAGTACAATAATGCATTATGTCTGAAGTTTGAAATTTAATATTTCTTCCACTGTTACTTTACTACTATACTGGGTGTTCCCAGGTTAGGTCGGGTTATGGACAGACCCAACCCCAACCCTAGTTAGGTATAATTTGGGTCTGAAATCTTGGATCCTAACCTACCTGGCAATGCCTTGTCGGGGTTGGGTTCGTTGGGTCTGAACTGGGGTATGACCGTATGATATTTACTAAGCTTTTGTTGGGTCGAGTCAGGTTTAACTACTAAGTGTACGGAAAGATTTCTTTTTGCAATAAATTGTGTAATATCCTTGTTTCTATCAATTTGTATAACATTCAAACAGCATTTTATACGACATCTCTTTCCTAAGACAGCATTCATCACCGCATATAGAGCTAGGGCATAAACTTTCATTAGCAAAATCATGTACAAATTAATCCCAAACTTATACTAACTTAAAACTTACCCAAGCCCAAAACGCACGTAGAGTCTTGCGTTGAACGAGGTAACCAGCCTGACTTTTGAACGCCTCTGCTTGTAATTTCCTCCAACAAATATAACGGAAATTCTATACCTACATGTTTAGTCTTATACTGTGCATTCGTTTAAGAAGAAATGTTTAATAAAATGGTGTATTTCATCAAAATTTTCTTTCTAAAAAGACGTATTGTGTAACTCTAAAAATGTGAAATTAACAAAACTCCAAATGTAATACGGGCATTAAAAGATGTTAAATAAAAGTATCATTTTAGCTAGGCAAGGATTATGAACGCTTTATGTTGGCTAGGATACGTTAGTAAAGTTATCTAGGTTGGTACATACACACTCGGCTGTTACGGAATAATAATTATTCTGCATGCATAAACAACCTACACAAACAATTCACGCACAGTAAATTTTACAAAACTATGCTGGTAACTTTTTATGAAGGTATTGAACATGACAACTGCAATAATCACCAACCAACATGCTTGGAAACATATTTTATTTGTATTGTTATTCACCCTCACAGTCAATATCGTGCACCCGAAGGGAATGTAAATAAAAGAAAAAATAAATGCAACACCTAATTTTAACCTACTTAATATCATATCAGACCTCCGTCCTCGATCAGTATTATCCAACGGTGGAAAGTACGTCGTATGGGTGAAAATATCGTGGGAATCAATGGGATCCCAGGAATTTTTAAAACGCTGACGTGGCCGTATCGGAATGTCGAAACAGACTTCATGGAGGCATGGAGGATCTTCCCTTAAGCACATGCGGCATTTTACTACTTACTATCAATGGAACAAGCCAACGGTGAAGAAGTGCCTATAGTAAGTAACTATGTAACCGGGGCCTGGTCTGTGCTGTATCTTATCTTATCACTGATTCACTATTTACTATGCTTAAAAACAAAAAAAAACTTTAGGAGCCTAAGATTGCTATCATGCGCCGCCTAGTCTTGAGCAGGCGCATGTTTACTATCGTGAGCCCCATTTCCCGAGCTTCCTGTGTTCCCCTTTCACCACATATCACCCTCCATGCCCCTGCCCTCCTCCTTGTCTCTCTGTTCTCTTTACCCCTCCTCTTCAATATTGATGAATAAGAACCATAGAATAGTCGAGCATTAGGAAACACCCCAACAAACCCCGAAGCAATGAAGCAGACTTCGTCTGAGGCAGTCCCCTCTTTATCCTCTGCACCCTCTTTAATGGACCAATCGCAGGCTGCCACTTCGTCATCGTCAGCGTCTTCGGACAAGCCCGTCTCAGTGTCGTCGGTGGTGGCTGCAGAGGACTTACCTGTGGGGCCAAGGGACGGAGGCGGGGCCCAGGAGACCGTGACCGTCGATCGCCGGGGCGAGTACTCCGCTGTTTGCCGGTGGACGATATATAATTTCCCAAGAATAAAAGCTAGGGCACTGTGGAGCAAGTACTTCGAGGTGGGAGGCTATGATTGTCGTCTCTTGATATACCCTAAGGGTGATTCCCAGGCTTTGCCTGGCTACATCTCCATCTACCTTCAAATCATGGACCCTCGGGGCACTTCGTCTTCCAAATGGGACTGCTTTGCTAGCTATCGTTTAGCAATCGTGAATGTCGCCGACGATTCCAAGACCATTCATCGGGATTCGTGGCACCGGTTCTCAAGCAAGAAGAAATCACATGGGTGGTGCGATTTCACGCCTTCCTCAACTGTGTTTGATCCGAAATTGGGTTATTTGTTTAATAATGATTCGGTATTGATAACCGCTGATATACTTATACTTAATGAGTCGGTTAATTTCACACGAGATAACAATGAGTTGCAATCATCGGCCTCCTCTTCGTCATCAATGATATCTTCCTCTGTGGTTGCGGGCCCAGTATCCGACGTCTTGAGTGGGAAATTTACTTGGAAAGTGCATAATTTTAGTTTATTCAAGGAGATGATCAAAACACAGAAGATAATGAGCCCGGTTTTCCCAGCTGGGGAGTGTAATTTGAGAATTAGTGTGTATCAGAGTTCCGTTAATGGGGTTGAGTATCTGTCAATGTGTTTAGAAAGCAAGGATACGGACAAGACAGTATCGTTGTCTGATAGGAGTTGCTGGTGTTTATTTCGAATGTCAGTCTTGAACCAGAAGCCAGGCTCGAATCACATGCATAGGGATTCATATGGGCGGTTTGCAGCGGATAATAAGAGTGGTGACAATACGAGCTTGGGTTGGAATGATTATATGAAGATGTCAGATTTTATAGGGCCAGATTCTGGGTTTCTGGTGGATGACACTGCAGTTTTTAGTACATCATTTCATGTGATCAAAGAGTTTAGTAGCTTCTCTAAGAATGGGGGTTTAATTGCAGGGAGAAGTGGGAGTGGGCCTAGAAAATCAGATGGCCATATGGGAAAGTTCACTTGGAGGATTGAAAATTTCACAAGGTTGAAGGATTTGTTGAAGAAGAGGAAGATTACAGGCCTTTGCATCAAGAGCAGGAGGTTTCAGATTGGTAACCGGGACTGTCGTCTCATTGTTTATCCCAGAGGTGTGCTATGTTCTCGTTCTTGAAATTTCTTATTGTCCGATTACCACTTGCTTTGTTGTAGCTATTAGAAACTGTAATTATTGGTAAATTCAGCAGTTGATGTCCTATCAGCATCTCCTTTAAATGTGAACCTTTTGCCAACATTGTTTGAATCGAAGGGGGTGTCGTGGCAGTTTATTCTCCTTTGTTATGAACTTCAAACTTTTTTCAGTAATTAGTACTTGTATGTTTGATGATATCAAGTTAGTGAAAGCCACATGAACCTTTGCTTATAATTTAGACCTTGTTACTTGCTGCATGTGTGGAGTTTGGTCCTTACTCTTGGCATTTTTGAATCAGACTGAAATAATGTTTTGGTTGTGTTTGAAAGAGGAGTCTGACAAATTTATGTTTGTGATGCTATCAGGGCAGTCTCAGCCACCATGCCACCTTTCAGTGTTCCTTGAAGTTACAGATTCAAGAAACACTTGCAGTGATTGGAGTTGTTTTGTTAGTCATCGGTTGTCAGTTGTGAATCAGAGGATAGAGGAGAAGTCTGTCACCAAAGAATCTCAGAACCGCTATTCCAAAGCGGCAAAAGATTGGGGCTGGCGTGAATTTGTGACACTTACAAGTCTCTTTGATCAAGATTCAGGCTTTCTTGTACAGGATACTGTTGTATTCTTGGCAGAAGTTCTTATATTGAAAGAGACATCAATTATGCAGGATTTTACGGACCATGATTCTGAGTTAAGCAGTAGTGGTTCTGCAATAGATAGATATGGGAAAAGAAGTTCATTTACTTGGAAAGTGGAGAATTTCCTCTCATTTAAGGAAATCATGGAGACTCGAAAAATTTTCAGCAAATTCTTTCAAGCTGGTGGATGTGAACTTCGGATCGGTAGGTGTTTTGTCTCACAGATATCATCTCCTACATTATTATCAATGGAAGTAGTAATTGCAGATTTTTGCATTCTGTTTTTAATAATTGTGTCTAAATCTTATGCTTCCTTGAGACAGGTGTCTATGAGTCCTTTGACACCATATGTATTTATTTAGAGAGTGACCAGGCCGTTGGTAGTGACCCAGATAAAAATTTTTGGGTAAGATACAGGATGGCCGTGGTAAATCAAAAAAATCCAGCCAAGACAGTGTGGAAGGAATCCTCCATCTGTACAAAGACATGGAATAATTCTGTATTGCAATTCATGAAGGTGTCTGATATGTTGGAAGCAGATGCAGGGTTTCTTGTCCGTGACACTGTTGTTTTTGTTTGTGATATATTAGATTGCTGCCCTTGGTTTGAGTTTTCAGACTTAGAGGTATGTATTTATGGGATTTCCCTGTATATACGTATCTAAATTATTCATAGATGTCTAGTATTCTATCTCTGTCTCTCTTCATTTTTCTATTTGCTCTCTCTACCTGTACGATGACTTATTTTTGACTGTAGGCTCAAGACTACTCATCTTTTGTGTGGCTTTCTATGTGACCCTGAGCCCTTCTGCCACTTTTACATCCCTAGTTTAAAGTTTTGCTAATAGCATATTTTTTCTACGTTGAAAATTGAACAAGTAAACTGGAAAAAAGTGACATTTTCATTGGACCTTTTTCTTGTTATGTTCTGATAACTGATAATGTGGATGCAGTGACTCAACTTTGAAGATGAGAATTTACGTTGATGAAGAAAGAGTGTACTATCATCAGTTACTGACCAAATTATCCAAACCCCCCCCCCCCTAAAAAAAAAAAAAAAAATCTTCTATTTCATTAGTTTAGAAGTTGGTTATCAGTTCTGTTTCATAATTTTTCTTCCATTGGACTTTGTAGATACATTATAACTTGTGGAGTTGTAGACATATGTATTTTGTACCCGAGCCATTTGATATGACTAGGCATAATTTATATCCTTTTAATTACTAGTTTCTTGACATGCACTGACGTGCCTATTTTTGTTTTTATATAACTTTGTTTAGAGGGGTGGAGGGAGAATAAAGAGTATAACTGCTCATTCCTATTTTTAGGATAAGGCTTGTAAGCGGGAAGAAACAAACCACCAAACTCAAGTTTTGTCATATTAATATGGATATATGACTTACCTTTTAGCTTGTGAAGCCAGATAGAAGCTTTTGTTTTGAATTTATCTCTCGACTCATTGCAGCTTATTGTCCTTATGTCATGATTGCATCTGCCCCTTTTAATTTATTTACTCATTATTCTTTTTGTTATTAGATTTTAGCTTCAGAGGATGATCAAGATGCATTGACCACCGATCCAGACGAACTCATTGATTCTGAAGACAGTGAAGGAATAAGTGGAGACGATGAAGACATTTTCAGAAATCTTCTTTCCAGAGCTGGATTTCATTTGACATACGGTGACAACCCTTCACAGCCACAGGTTACTTTAAGAGAGAAACTTTTAATGGATGCTGGTGCAATTGCTGGGTTTCTAACTGGACTCCGGGTTTATCTTGATGATCCTGCGAAAGTAAAGCGTTTGCTTCTTCCAACCAAGCTCTCTGGTAGTTGTGATGGGAAGAAGGTCACCAAGGCTGACGAGTCTTCCCCCAGTTTGATGAATTTACTGATGGGAGTTAAAGTATTGCAGCAGGCAATCATTGATTTGCTTTTGGATATAATGGTGGAGTGCTGCCAACCTTCTGAAGGGGGTTCTGTTACCAATTCACTTGACGCATGCTCAAAACCTTCTCTAGATGGCAGTGGAACTGCTAGTCCTCTTGAATGTGATCGAGAAAACGGAGCAACAGAATCTGTACAATTTCCTGTTTACGAGAGATTGGATTCTGTTGCTGAAGAAAGTAGTAGTACATCTGCTGTACAGAGCTCTGATTTGCATGGTAATGGTATTCAGGAAAAAGCTGTTCCTGGGCAGCCTATTTGTCCACCAGAAACATCTGCTACTGCTTCAGAAAATGCTTCTTTTCGGTCAAAGGTACAAACTTTCTTCTTTAGTGATGATTTTGCTTCTGCATGCTTACAAAAAAAAAAGTGAGATGATTTGGCAGAATTTATATTTGGTCTTTTTTTGTTTTTGTGTGTGTGAATTTGTATTCCAGACAAAATGGCCAGAACAGTCTGAGGAGCTCTTAGGTTTGATTGTGAACTCTTTAAGAGCCTTAGATGGGGCTGTTCCACAAGGCTGTCCTGAACCAATGCGGCGGCCTCAGTCTGCACAGAAAATTGGCCTTGTATTGGACAAAGCTCCTAAGCATTTGCAAGCAGACATAGTAGCTCTGGTACCGAAATTGGTTGAGCAGTCAGAACATCCACTGGCTGCCTGTGCACTTCTTGAGCGACTACAAAAGCCAGATGCTGAACCTGCTTTGCGAATACCTGTGAGATACATTAATTATATTTTTTCCTCAATGTCCCTTCTTTATTATTTATCCTATCATATACATTTTATGCTATGGGAATGCAATCTTCAATTTAGATTTTACTTTGGATTGTATCTCAACAATAACAAAATGATGCTGTTTATTTGCACATTGTTTTCCTCTTATTGATGGCATCTTCATTTTTTAAGGTTTTTGGGGCTCTTAGTCAACTGGAGTGTGGTAGTGAAGTGTGGGAACATGTTCTGTTCCAGTCACTTGAGCTTTTGACAAACTCAAATGATGAACCACTTGCTGCAACCATAGATTTTATTTTTAAAGCAGCATCTCAGTGTCAACATCTCCCTGAAGCAGTAAGCATGAAGATAGTTGGGCATTTTACTGTGTACATTTCATATTCTTGTGTCAATGTTTTTGAAGCATTTCTAATGTTAGTTTTTATCTGTATATAGGTTAGATCTGTTCGAGCAAGGCTGAAAAATCTAGGTCTTGAGGTGTCTCCTTGTGTCCTGGACTTTTTGAGTAAGACTATAAATAGTTGGGGGGATGTTGCTGAAACCATACTGAGGGACATTGATTGTGATGATGATTATGGTGACAGTTGCTTATCGCTGCCTTGTGAGCTTTTTTTATTTGGTGAACATGTCACTGCTCCAACTAGTCTGCACTTGGTAGATGAGCAGGTTTTCCGAGCTAGCCATCATTTTTCTGATATTTATATACTGATTGAGATGTTATCTATTCCTTGCCTTGCTGTTGAAGCTTCTCAAACATTTGAGAGAGCTGTATCTCGAGGTGCAATTGGTGCTCAGTCTGTAGCCTTGGTTTTGGAAAGGCGCCTCTCCCAGAGATTGAATAATAATGTTAGATTTGTTGCTGAAAATTTTCAGCTTTCAGATACTGTAGCAGAGGAAGATGCCAATGAGCAATTGGGTGTTCAAAGGGATGATTTTACTTCTGTTCTTGGTCTTGCTGAAACTTTGGCCCTCTCTAGAGACCCATGTGTGAAAGAATTTGTGAAGTTGCTCTACACGATATTGTTTAGATGGTATGCGAATGAATCTTATCAAGGGAGAATGCTGAAGAGGCTGGTTGACCGTGCCACCAGCACCACAGATAATGGTCGTGAAGTAGATTTTGATTTAGACATTTTGGTTGCTTTAGTCTCTGAGGAGCAGGACATTGCCAGACCTGTTCTGAGTATGATGCGTGAAGTTGCTGAACTTGCAAATGTTGATCGTGCTGCTTTATGGCATCAATTATGTGCTATTGAAGATGAAATTATCCGTGTTCGTGAAGAAAGCAAAGCTGAGATTTCTAATATGGCTAGAGAAAAAGCTACTATATCACAAAAACTGAGCGAATGTGAGGCCACAAACAATCAGCTTAAGGTAGTTTGTCTTAATTGATTATATTGTATGCTGGGGTTATCACATGTTAGTTGATAGTGGAGAATTTGGTTCTGATGCATGTCATGGTTTGACAGTCTGAAATGAGGACTGAGATGGATAAGTTTGCTCGGGAAAAGAAGGAGCTATCAGAACAAATACAAGAAGTTGAGAGCCAGCTTGACTGGCATCGCTCTGAGCGGGATGATGAAATAGCAAAGCTCTCTGCAGAAAAGAAAGCTCTTCAGGACCGTCTCCATGATGCAGAGACACAGCTTTCACAATTGAAGTCCCGCAAACGTGATGAACTAAAGGTATTGTAATATAGTTTTTAAAATTTCTTATCAGTTATGGCAATAGTAAATGTTGCCTAATGCTTGCTACTGTGCAACATAATCATGTTTGCATTTTTAATGCACCAGCATCTTGATTAGGAAGTGGAGCTTTTACTAATAATATTAAAGGTTTTAAGCAATACATGCTGTGACTGGAATGGTAAGATTTCCAGATTCTGAAAGCTGTTAGCACTCAAATTATATGTAGGAACAACAGCGTTTGGACTTTTAGGATCAGATCATTTTCTTTTGTACTTGCTTTATCTAATTACAGTCACGTTTGTCTCCCTCCCTCTCTCTTCTCACCCTCTCTCCCCTTGTAAACTCTGATATGGGCAAACTCTTCCTGTTGCTTAGGTTGGCAACTTCTAAGTTAGTGCGTGCCTTCACTTTTTTTATTTTTTGGTGCTATGTGCATACCTCCACTCTTTTTCTCGCAGGAAAGCTGTTGTTTCCTTGTTAAATGAGTGCATTTCATGTTTATGGCTTGCTTGTGGAGGCAAACCATTTAAGGGAAAGTGATGTCTGACATAGGTGATAGGATAAGAATTTAACTTCTTATTAGTTGTTAACGAGTCTCTGCTCTAAGGTTTTTACTTCCCAATCTCCCAGCCATTTTGAATTTACTCAAGCTATTTGGATTAGCTAAGGGGTGGCCTTTTTGGACTATGGTGATTTTGTTGAATGCTGCTGGCTCATCATGTTGAGAATTTCTTCTATAAACAGCCCTGACATCCTGCATTTGCATGGGGATTTCATAGGCTTAAGGGAGTAATGGTTTTTCTGAATTTAATGGACTTGATACCTATATGCTTACAATGTGGGTTTACTTGTTATCCTATTCATCACTGAATGGTTGTGAGCTGTTATCTGAGGTCTTATCTTTTTGAAGTCCTTTTTATTGTACAACTTCCCTTTGATTTGGGAGGGAAGCTTTGATATTTGGTTTTGAGGACAGAGCTGTTTGTTCATATGGGTCAGCTTGGTTTTTATTTTAGACTTACACTGCAGTGATATTAGGATAAATTCTTAAATTTGAGCTTCATTTTTTTTTGGGGGAGACTATAAAGGACCTGTGAAGCAGTAAATGGGAAATAAAAATAGCTATTTCAAATCATTTTGTTTGTGGGTTGATAGTTATTGGCTTCTTCTCATTGAGTGGCTAGTTTTGAACCTTTGTTCTCTAATTCTCCTGTCCTAGTTTGCTAACATGATTTCATATATCAAGCAAGCTCAAAGGGAACTTTTACCGAACTACTATTAAATCAACTTTACTCTATGGTAGTGAATGTTGGGCTCTGAAAGGTCAACACGAGTAAAAAATGGGAGTGGTAAAGATGAGAATGTCGAGATAAATGAGTGTACATATAAGAAAAGATAAAATTTGGAATGATTGTATTCGCGAGAGAGTTGGTGTGGCACTTATTAAGAAGAAAATGACGAAAACTTGGTTGTGGTGGTTTGGGCATATGCAAAGAAGATTGCAAAAAGATTCAATAAGAATGGTTGATTAAATGATTTTTAATCTAATGAAGAAATGTAGAGGAAGATCAAAAACGATACTTGGATATATTATTAAAAGAAATCTTTGGTTGAATAGTATTTCAAAAAACTTGATTTCGGATAGAACTCTATAACAACGTTTAATCCATGTGGCAGACCCCATTTAGTGGGATAAAACTCTGTTTGGTGTTATCATTATTTGACTTTTGGCTATAATATAACTATCTGGGTCTTATTTAGCCTATAAAGTTGTTTTTCTGACTCATTTTTTTCCTCCATTTTTCTGTATTAAAGTTTATAGGATGAAGTGTTTTTGTATTGTTCTTATTTATTCCTGTGTGATCAACAAGTGAAATCTTATTTTGATTGTAATTTTCAACCACTTGGGTGGATTCAGAGCATCCATAAGTATATAAAATAACAGTTTGGATAAGATATCATTTATCTACTTCCTGAAAAATGTTTGGTCCTGGTTAAGGGGGCTGGCTGCATTTCTGGTCTTACATTGATAATTGGTTTGCTGTGAAATGTCTAATGAGGGTTTCGTTAAAATTATGTCAACTTGTAATATGTACAGAAAGTTGTGAAGGAGAAAAATGCACTTACCGAAAGATTGAAGAGTGCTGAAGTTGCAAGGAAGAGATTTGATGAAGAACTGAAAAGATATGCAACAGAGAATGTGACTAGAGAAGAAATCCGGCAATCACTTGAGGACGAAGTTCGTCGATTGACACAAACGGTTGGGCAAACTGAGGAAGAAAAACGGGAGAAGGAAGAGCAGGTTGCTAGGTGTGAAGCATATATTGATGGCATGGAATCAAAATTGCAGGCCTGCCAGGTTTGTTTTAACGTTGACATTTTGCTTTGCCTATATATTCTTTTAATAATTTGATTGCTTTATTGCATATTTTAATTGCTAACATGTCCTAGTCATCTAATGGTTCCATAGTTCAGTTATGGTGCTTCCCCTATAGAACTAATTTGCATGTTATATGTAAAATTACTTGGTATATTGAGTATGTTCAGCCTGGTCTGCAATTTCTATGATCACTGCCATTCTCAAATGTTTAGTTGGATTAATGACCAGTTTTTGTCAGTTAACCATGAATAATATAATGTCGTCAAGTGAAATAACTGATATATTTTTCGAATGTTTTACCAGGTTTTATTGTTAATGGTAGAGGGGTAATTTATCCCAACACAGGGTTAGACTGCTTATATTGTGTCTGGAGTTCTTCAGAGTAGAAGATCACTTTAATTTAAGATCATCTTCAAAGTTCATAGTAGTATTTGTTGGATGGCCCCAAAAAACTTAGTACCATGGCTGTTTTATCCCTGAATTGTAACATTTCAATTTGTTCTAGTATCAATCTTCATAAGATTTTTGGTTATCTATGCTCTTAAGCATCTTTTCTTTCTTGCAAATGCACAATAGTTTCGCTTTATAGTTATGCTCCTGAGAGAAATACGGTTGGTTTAATCCCCCACTTTCCTTTTGCAGCAATATATTCACACGCTTGAGGCTTCACTTCAGGAGGAAATGTCACGACATGCCCCTTTATATGGTGCTGGTCTGGAGACTCTTTCAATGAAAGAGTTGGAAACACTATCACGTATTCATGAAGAAGGGCTGAGGCAAATCCACGCTCTTCAGCAGCTTAAAGGGAGTCCAGCTGGCAGTCCCCTAGTGAGTCCCCATGCTCTCCCACACAACCATGGGTTATATCCTGCTGCATCAACTCCAATGGCTGGGGGACTGCCTCCCTCTCTCATCCCGAATGGGGTAGGGATCCACAGCAATGGGCATGTCAACGGTGCAGTCGGTCCCTGGTTTAATCACACTTGAATTCTTGGTTCATAGTCTCCTTTATGCTAGGTATAGGTGACATCTCAATATTAGGGATGTTATTCTTTTTGAGTTTTTTCTTTGGCATTTTGGCTGGTAGGACTATTGGAGCAGGATGTTGGGTTAAGGAATACCGAAGATAGAAGGGATGGGTTAAATTTCACCTGTTATATGCGAGGAAGAATGTCCAATGGGACTAACAGTTGCAAATGCCATACTCATTTGCGCCTTATTTTTTTCTGAGGAAAAGAAAATTAATTACGGGCTTTTTAGAAGTTTCCATAGTTACATGTCCCCTATATAGTTTTCCATAGATGGTCTCTACTTTGAATCTAATTTATCGTTGTCATTTTGAAGCTCTCTTGATTGTATAATCGCGTTTTAACCTTTTTCCTTTGGGAAAATTTACAGTTTTTCCAGTCAATTGTGTTCATCATGTGGGTGATGAATGTGGATGAAGTGCTTTTGTTGTGGATAGCGGTGTCCTATTTGCAAACTGAAAGGGACGATAGCTTTGCAATGATCAATTATAGGGGGTGAATAATGTCAATTTGCAAGCCCCGCACAGAAATTGTAGATGACCCGCCAGTCAATAAGAAAGCTAGACTTGCAATATGACTCATTCTGGTAGCGATTATCATTGCAGAATTGCGGGATTCATTCAAAATGTATTCAGTTATGGACCCTTTACGTCTCAGGATGCATAGCCAGTTTGACCTTCTGTCAAGTGGTGATGGGTATTCCTCATCCGAATATGGTGTTTTTAGAATATGGAGATAATACCAAGTCAGTGTACTACAAACAATTGTTTCACACGAAATCTCTCAAGGAAAAAATTGCGAGACGCCCTAGTTGCTATTTAGCATTTGGTGGGACAAAGCAAGAGCTTGCTTCTAGATCACTCAAATATTCGTCCATTGAGACGCTGATCACACGTATAAGGAGAAGATTTTGGGAACCGGTAGTGTGAGCGGAAGAATTGAAGAAATTAATACGAAACCTAGGTAGATGTCTCTTTTCACTTTTGTACTTGTCCGTTGGTTGCTGTTGTTCCCAACTTGATGTGATTTTCTATGATCCATGATTCCCTTCCACATTTTTTTTCACTTGATTTAAGCTAATCATGTATATTTTTAGAAATAATTTTTTTTTTACAGCAGCATAATATGATATATTTATTTATGGAGTTTTATAATTTAATTTATAAAATTAATTTAATTTAATAAATTAAATTTTATATTATAAAAATTAAAAAATAAAATTGTTGGCAATAATTAACTTGCCTTGTAAGCCCCACTTCTCCGTTATCTGTGTAAGCTTATATTTGGTACCGTATGCGCTTTAATGGACATGCAGAACGTCATCTTTCATGCTTCCATCAGCGCCCATAGAGGTTAGTTCTTTTTTCACGGGGTCCACGTCTAAGTTTGAAGATAGATATACACGATCAATTTTGAATTTGTAAATGCTTATTCACCGCTTAACAAAAAAAAAAATGTTTATTCACCAGCAATCTCGAATTGATATATTGACTAATGGGGTTGATAGGAGTATTTTATATATTCGCCATATATATGAATAGGAATTTAGATTTTTTAACTTTTTAATTTTTAATTTTGATACTTTTTTTTAATTTAATATATAAGATTTATTTCTTTTAATATTTTTTTCTTTTTTCTCTCTCTCTCTCTCATTCTTTCCTACCTTTATAGCAGGGATCCATATCTACATAAATGGATACACTTTGAACGAGTTGCCAAATGCTTTGAGGCAGCGATAGAATATGCCGATCGAGTTTGAGGACAATAACATTGCTTTTGCACAAAATCACTCTTAAACTCTTTTCATTTTCACCACACATGCAGTAGTTTCTCTTTTCTTCTGGTTAAACAAGGAGTATATATGATTCTAGTTAGGGAAAGCTGTTCAAGGGGATAGGGAACGCAAAAGGTAAACCTTGGTTTGTAGAAAAGGGGATTTGGATGCAATTGATTATTGAAGTGTGATGAAAAGGATTTTCAATTCTGAGTAAAAATATGTTAAGTTGGCAAACAAGAATGTCCCATGGCATAGCGTAATCTTATCGTGTGTTGTAATTAGAATTAAACATCATGGCTGCATTTTGAACATTCCAAACAACGTTTATGATCATGGTTCATTTGAGGTTTTAAAAATTCAGTGACAATGTGATAATGCCAATTTAGATTTTCATATAATTTAGGATATACTTTTTGATACAATTTTGGAACATCTTGTAACTTAATCCAATCCTCACAATAATCTAGGTCAAAAAATGAACTAAAAAAACCACTGGAGTAACTAAAACGTAATTAAACGGAAACTGTCCGCTGAGTAATTCATCTATAATTATCCTTAAATATTTGCTTCTTTTTTTTTTTTGTGTAAGAGGAGAGAAGTGGGAACGTTTAGCGGAGTCTGATATTTAATCTCCTTAGCCATATAGAGTGTAATAGCATGTGAAAGACATCGTATCTCTGGGCTGGGTGATTCAGCGTGAAGTGTCTCCTTACGGCCTTTACTCCCTCCTTCAGCTTCTGATACTTGTTCTCCGGGATTGAACTAAGCACCTCTTTCAACCTCGGAATATCTGAAACATTAACCTCCACTGAAAACGCTTCCCATTGCAGCACATCACTGAATGGCAACACATAATACTTTGATAGGATCACCGGCACGCACTCGGCATAAATTGCCTCCACGATTCTAGGGCTAGCCACTTCATGCCCACTTGGACAAAGACAAAACTTGGAGCTGAGCATGAAGGAATAGTAGTCCAGGTTTTTGGGCAGGTATTCGTAGACACGAATATCATTGTCTTGGTTTTTCCAGCGCTGGAGGAGAACGGGACGGATTGGGCCATGCATTCCACCGGCGAAAAAGGCAAGATAGGGACGTGGGGCGTTGTTTGGTCGCGAGGAACTGAGTTTGGGGGAAACCTTGCCTCCATAAAGGCTTATTTCAGGAAGAGAAACATCCTTCCGCGGGTCGAAGCCTTCAGAAGTGTTGGCATTGCACAAGACCCTTATAGACGTATTGTAAAGGAAAGAGTTGCCCATTGATGCATGAGGACCCTGCAGAAATCACGGGACAGCAAAGAGTTATGCAAAAAATGTTGAAAGAGAAGCTTATAGTGCAATATACATGATAATGGGTCCAATGGAGCAAAATGGCGAAAAGCTTTTCCACCCCAAAAAAAAGTGGAATTTATTTTTATTTTATATTTTTGCTGATTAATGAAGCGTTTATTTTAGTTATTTGGGGCAAATGGATGTTAAGTTTTCAACCATTAGGTGACGGAAAAATAAAAACTAATGAAAGGGAATTAAACTAACCCAATCATGACAAGCAAGCATGAAGTGATCAGCACCTTGAGATTTATTCCAGAAGGGGTACCTAGTAGATACCAGTCTCACATAATCAGAGACAAACTGCTTTAAAGGAGTGAGATCGTGGGAGTCTGGTGTGTATAGATATTTGACCATCCACGTCACACTGAATGGTAAGAAGAAAACGTGAGCTGCATTGGGATCATTGGTCCTGAGCCTCCCAGCGCCGTGTTCCAACTCATGGAGGAACCTCCCCTCGATCGAGTATATGTCTTTGCACGGGCCATCGTGAGCAATTGGCACGTCGCCTTCTCGGTATACGTACACCTTGAATCTCTTCTCCATCTCCAAGTAGCTTCTGTAAGAGTTACCCCTCAAAAAAATTCCATCAATTAAGGTCTTAATTTCTGGAAAATTAATTTACTATTAACTGTAGTGACGCCAAAGAAAAAAAAAATGAATTAACTGTTGTATTCCCATTTTCCTAAAATAAAGAGAGATTTTCCGATAGAAATGATGGGACGTCGTCCTCTTGGGACATTGGGTAATTAAGTGCTGTAAAAAGCAGTAAGAACCCAACTGGCACAACCACATAATTAGCAATCAATACTCTATATGGTTTCGAAGGTTTCTTTTGTATACTTTAAGCGTCAAACTTGAGAATATTCACGTGGCACTTAATGCAATATAGATGATTTTGTAATAATGACGATAAGTTAATGCAACAAATTGGGCGTCATGTTTACCTAATTTAGGTCTGTTTGTTTTGAGGGAAATCTTTTTCAGGAAAATTTCTTCATTTTCGGATGTTTGGGGATGGAAAATATCACAATCAAGGGAATATTAATTCATTCTGGTAAAATTAAAAATTATCTAATTTTTGGTGGAAGGCCACGTACTTAAGCACGACATTTTCGCCTTTTCTAAATTAAACAGCAAAATTTTTACTGTTTAACACCAAACAACATTAGAATTACAATCCTGAAAGAAAATGTTTTCCTACATTATCAGATTTTCCTTGAAAACAAACAGACCCTTAATGTCCAAACCTATAAATTACTCCACCAAGAACGAGCCATCATAAGTTATATATTAATTAACCAAATAATGACGTTGATCATTTACAAATTTCAAAAGTTATTTGCAATGCTAAGACTAAAGTTTCGTTAATTTACTTATGGCCACTTTCTTTTGCTATAGAAATTATGGGAAATAGGAGTGACCACCACTGTCCAATTGATGGTTCCATTGAGTGTATAGCAAAGCAGCTTCATACAGAAGTTTTTATCATAAAAAGAGTTACATATGAACTATGAAGCGAATGAATGCTAGCGCACTTCGCCACTACCTAACGTCTTTTGGAAGGAAAGAAATCTTGCAAACCCAAACACAGAGAGAGAGAGAGAGAGAGAGAGAGAGAGAGAGAGAGAGAGAGAGAGAGAGAGAGAGAGAGAGAGAAATCAAAAAGTATAACCATTGTAGATTCGTGGCATAGAGGCATAGAAATGTTATGGTGGCAGTGACTTTTAAGCAAAGCTGTGAACGAGCTTTGGACGCTATTATCATAATTTAAACTAATTTAATTGTTCTTCAATGTATCCGGAAAAAGAATGTTAAAAGGTGGAGGGCTTACTGGTAAAATAAACGGGGGTTACGATACACAGCACCGGCTGGAATGAAACGGTCGCCATCACCGTCGTCTGCGATCTCTGTCGACAAATTTCTTCTGCTTCCTGCGATTGCCGCTCTGCGAATCGAAGCTCTAGCTTGAGCAAGTGCCGCTTCGAGCTTTTCTTCTCTGCTCAGTTTTTTCTGTGAAATAAATTGGTTGATTATCACGTAATCAGAGACGCTGAGACAGTGATTGAAATTTTTGAAGGAAAAATCAGCACCGATAATTTGATATAACGGAAATGGCTGTTATCACGACAGATATTAATTTGAAGGCCACATTCAAATCTCTAAGACTGAAGCAGAGAAAACAGAAACAGAGACAGGAAGCATTGAATCGTTTTACATTCAGAAAGCATTCAATGCAAACAATCACTCGGTGAGGATTTAGAAATCCTCGTTTTAAGAACGAAAACTAAAGGGGAGAAGAAAAGAGCAGCATGAGCATTTAATCACAGAACTGTGCTCTCGTTCCTGATCGAGAAGGCTTCTATTCAATGCTAAACAAACACTAGAAAAGAGAGAAATGGAGTGAAATCAGCGTACGCTTGCAAGTTGGTAACTGGATCTGTTCCGGCGAAGATCACCGCCCAGTACGTGGAAACCAACAGCACTGAGCTGATTATCACCAGAAATCTTAGTAATCAAATGATCCACTGGTGCAAAATAATCTGGTTTCGATCCATTGGATCTGATGAGCTCTATGAACGGACCTGGAAGCAACGAAATGAGGATGAACGACACCAGAAACAGCGAGAAAATTACATAATAGTTTCGGTGAGAAAGCTTCATTTTCCCTCCATAAAATTCCCAGTGTTTGGTTGCTGTGATTTGATTTTCTCTGGAAACTAAGTAGACAAGGAATGTGAAGGAAAAGGGCAGGGAAAATGAAATGATGGATACAGGGATGGAGCTATCTCTGTTTCAGCCACTCTCTCTCTACAACGAAAGGTGGAAAGTGTGTGAACTGCGAAGTTAAGTGAGATGGAATGACGAATTTGACCTTGATGGTGGTAGCCTAAATACTATCTTACCCTTGCGAATGTAGTTCACACATAGAGAGAGATGCGATTCGTGTTTGTTATGAAGCGGCTAACTTCCTTTCCCGCCAAAAGTAGATCCTTAATTGCTGATTTTGAAGCCAATATTTTTCTTGAAAAGGAAATTCGTTCTGTTTGTCTCTCTTAAACGGTAAAGTCCCATGAATTTCGCAGTTAAATTTCTCAATCACTTATCGTTCTTGATTTGCGTAATCTTTTTGTTCAGTTTTCAAAATACGACTAAAACTTAACTTTGAAGATTATCACTAATTTTACTGCTTAAATATTACAATTAAAAATGTTATATTTTAGGTAAATATTACGTGCAGATATCAAGGAGATATATATATATATATATATATATATATATATATATATCAAAAATGACAATGCGTAGTAGTAAATAAATAGGCCAGTCCACGAGTGGCTTGTATTATTTTAATTTACAAACGATTAAACTGAAAATATATTGTAAATCTTTTATAAATAATATATAATTTTAAATATATATCATAAAAACTTTGTGTCACGACATAATTAATCAAACCTACATATTATATGGATATTATTTGATAATAATATAAATTTACTTAAAATAATTGATCAAAGCTACAAGATTTTAGTTTTAGGAGATTGCTTATATCATACTAACTTGATTAAAATTTGTTTTTAAACTTTATTTAACATTCCATATGTAGTTTACATAAAGGTATTAAAATAAGTTCGGTTCACCAAGTTAACCCACTTAATCTAAGAGATAAGATGAGTTTACATTTTTTTTATCCTTAAGAAAATGTAGGCTAACCCTCTTGTCTCATTTAATGTTGTGGGTGATAAAAGATCAAGATGAGCCAATAAATTTATATATAAAAATATATTAATTTATCACTTAAGAGATAAATTAGATTAATTTTTTTTAACTCACTAGTATTGCAAGCCGACCTATTCCCCTTTTATTTAATAATAAATCAGGACAAGTTGAAGTAAGCCATATCGTTTTTATGCCTCTAGTTTTACAAATAATTTTAAACTCTAGATAATGGATTCCACTAATCTTTTAGTGACTTAATTTCCCACTTTTTATTTTTATAATTTATTATTATTTGTTATTTATTTTTTAACCTAGCACCTACGTGCATATATAATGTTAATTAATGTTTATTATAAAAAAAATCTTATAAATTTATGAATATACTTTTTAGTAACACTTATAAATCGCTAATAAATAAAATTACTGATAAAATATTTAAATTTAAATCTTATAAATCAAATATTTCAAACATGGCTAATGGGTAATTTACAAATATATCTAATTTACTAAATCGAATGATCTATATACACATAGTATGGCATTGACCACACTAACTGGTAACTGCCAGAAAACACGATATGGCCTAATTGGGTCTTGGCCAAAAGTGGACTCTTGCCACCTAAATCATCCATGAATTGGCGTTCAATCGAGTATTTATCATTCATTGGTGCCTCGTAAAACATGGATGGCTCTTATTCCTTGTAAACTCATACTGGGAAAGGCTTCTCCATCACAATGTGACTTGTACTGATCAAACGCGTCAACAGTATTCAAGAAGGATGCAACAAAAGGGGGGTTAAAAAAAGCACATCCCATGACTCCCCAATTTATGAAGGTTCTTTTTGAGCATAACCCACGAGTTCTGCTGAAGGGAAACAAACCTCAGAGGGAGAGGGGGGACCATATCAAAGTCAAATTCCCTACTTCTGGCCTTATGGGTACGCACAATAGGATATAATCATTATGAATGAGCTGATATAGGCCCTCTAGCTACAAAAGGATCTAAGCGTACTTAACAATGGTATGAATTTGGTGAATTGATTTGTGCATAGAACGCACGCAACGGGAGTCAAAGGCTCAATTTCGTTTCTCTCATAATTAAATTTTATTAAATATTTATTTAAATATATATTATTAAATTTTATAAACTAAATTATAATATCAATTAATCAAATAATCATATAACTGTTCATATCAGGTTGTGCTCTCAAATTGTCAATAGGAGTACATTATTTTGTGCTAAGCAAATGCGAAGTTCTGTTAAACCTGAGTAAAGTTAGTGTATATTTTTTAAGCACATATTTATTTACGTTTTTTTATAGAAGATTAGTCTAAAATTAGTTTTAAAAATTTATACTATTTATGATTTATTTTTTATTAACATTTATATAAAAATACAAAAATAAATGTATAAATATAACATTTGTAATTAAACATAAGCTTGCGTTTTCCCAACCCATGACCATGCTAGGCTTTGAAGTTCCATCAAGTTAGTACAAAAAGTGGATGCTAGTCATTCTAGCCGTGTACTCTCCAATTAGGTGGAGGAGAGAGAGAGAGAGAGAGAGAAAGACCCCCCCGGGGTGGGGGGGGGGGGGGGAATGAATAGGGAACCACATGGCTTCCAAGTTCCAATGTCTACCCTCAGGCATGATCATGCAAAACTTAAATGAAAGACCTTCTAGTTCAGCCTTTTTCTTTTGAAAACGTAAACTAACATAAGACTTCCACATAGCAATTATGTACCAGTTACGTACTCTCTGGGCTGCATACTCGCATATTATGGTGGAATTCGAGTTTATGATCACATGCATGTCTTTAGTACTCATGCAAATTAGAACATTCCATTCCACTAATTAACTGACTCAAGTATAAACATAAAATGCAGAAGCTGATATCAACTTAGAAACAAACCAAGTTTTAATTTATTAATACTAGTGGTACACCAAATAACCTACAAGGTAAAACGGAGACTTGGATAAAGACAACAAATAGATTTACATCTTCCCCAGGTCAACTAATACTTGTATTAAAAAAATGGAGTTTCTGGAGAAAGACCATGGGTTGACGGTAACAGTGACAGCCAAATCACCAAAATAGCACACATCTTTCAATAGGGATATATATGTCACAGTCCCTTGCGTGAGCAAGGGATACGTGCGATGACAATACCTATTGGCAGATGACCCCCAGTTTCTTCAGTGATGCCCTTATGTCATTGGTATGCAGTCCTTCCGCCTGAACGACACTGGGACTATCAAAGGGCAGAACATCTTCAAGAGGATAACTTCTGTTACTATGAACCTTACATGCATCCCTGCCAATACCCCTCATTATCACAGTTTTGTGGATCCCTCCAAGCAATCCTTCATAGTCTGTGTCTCCACATTCTCCCACAAATACCACGGTATTGGATAAATCCATTCCCCAACGAACGTACAGGTACCTGTAGTAAAAACTTGTTTGATAGCATCTCTATCACTAGACCAAGCATTTATGTAATTTCCAACCATTAGAGAAAAAAACGTATGAAACATATCCTTAATTTGGTGTAACTAAGTTTCATATTGATATAGGTAAATGGCAATTCGCACCCTGTCTTATGTAAATACCAAGATGTTTCATGACATGCCTCTTCCATCTCATCGTGCTTGTCCAGAACCTAGACTTTATGCGCATTAAAGAGGATTCTCCTCCATTTGCTGATCTCGTCATGCTTCCTAATGTTAGAAAATAAGTTTAAAAAATAACTAATTGAGTCTAACCACCTTTCGGAAACCATGACGCACATTATTTTCTGCCATTTTGTCTCCATGTTTATTCAACCTAGCTAATCAAGAGATTCAATACTACTTGTCACTCGAGGAAAAATATGTTCTTCCCCTGCAAGTGTCAAAATCAACCATTGGATTTCTATCATGTATCCAAACAATACTAGCTCTGTCAGCCAGACTGCATATACCACTTTATCAAATTGTACAACTACCCGTCTCAACATCCTTATGCACCTTAATTTGCCTATTTAATTTCTGCATTATTTAACTAAAAATCAATTGAGAACCACTTTGGTCCTTTCAGCAGCAGCTGGTAGATTTAAGCAAACAAGGTTGGGAATAAAAAGGTTCATTTAAAAATATTGGCCTAAATCTCCACTAGGAAGTTGAGAATGACTACAAGCTTACTCATCCCTTATGCGTAGAATTGACCCTCAATTTCAACAAGTTAGCTACTACTAGTAATTAGACAAAAACATCGCACCATATCAAAGTAATATCCGCGACTGACAACATAATCTCAGCATCCATACCTGAGTGCTTGACATCTAGAAGCTAAGACAGGTATGACGTTCAACCTTGTACCATTTTGACAATATATAACATGGCAATGAAGAGCTTGGATCCTCATTAGTTTCCGAAGTTCCTTAACTGGCGGAAGCTGTCATAAAATAGCCACCAAACTTGTCAAACTTAAAAATGTTTAGAATATTCCACCATCACAGGACAGATATACTTAAGAACTCATGCTTTATGATGTAACATTTCACACACACACACACACACACACTTTTTCGGAGAATCAGAAACATTACCGATGCTGGGTCTTTCACTTTGAAAGCGTAACAATGTGCACTTGATCCAGCTTCATCTTCAGAAATAGATGGTCCTTCTTTCCTTTTATCATTTATTGAAGTAGCCCAACGGGCCAAAGTCTTTCTTAGATCTTCTCCCCCCCAACGGTATTCAGTGTGAGAGCGGTAGTCTAAATCTACAACAAAGGGAAGCCCAGTAGGGCTGTCCTCTGAGGTTAAAGATGGATAATAGAGCTCACTACCACTGTTACATATTAAAGCATCAAATTCTGATGGACTTAAACCTCCTGAAACCATAAGGGAGTTTATCTCAGATATGGGCAAGGCAGTTGACAATATGAACCCGATGGACCCTGCATTCCTGTCCTTGTGCACTGCCTTGATAACTTTCTTGATAACTTCAAACCAATCTGAGGTTGCATCAGAAGCAAATACAAAAATGTATTTTCTCCTTCTCAATGTTAGAAACTTACTCACTGCATTGCTACCTTCTTTCTCCGTTGACCCTCCTTTCGGTGTGCCATCTGACCCAATTTTTGACAATGTCAACACAGCATGATCATGATCAGCCCTGCTCTTTCCAGTAACAGGGGTTTCTACGATTTCTAAAGCATTATCAAGAGAGCCGCTCTCTTCAATTTTCTCACCATCCAGAGAAAGCTTCAGGTTTAATGATAGATCCTGTACATCTCGCAAGGAATCACCAGGTGAATCTGAACCTGAATTTTCACCTTCAGCGTCACTTCTCTGCCATCGTGGCTGCCTGGGTCTACAGGTGGTTAATCGAGATAAGTAAGTCTTACAATGCTCTGGCCAAGAAAAAAGATGAATATTTTTCAGCCCATTCTGCCGGCACTTTGCCCAAAGATGTTTATCAGAAACAAGCTTCAAAAGAGCATCAGCAATGGACTGTTGATCATGGGGATCAACCAGAAGACCATTGTCAAGAACCTGAAATACATATTCACCAATCATTATAAAAAGAAACTAGTAACGAAGGAAGCATTGGTAGATTATGTCTTCAATAATCAGGGGAAGGTATATTTCTAAACCATAGAAAGGTTGCAGAAGATTGACACACCCGATGAATATCAACAGGGCCACCATTTCTGGTTGCAACAATAGGCAAACCATGAGCTGCTGCCTGGGAGGTACAGCGTTGTGTTACAAACTTATTTTTAATTACAATAAAGCTTGTAACCAGAGGATAAAAGAATCACCTCAATCAAAGTAAGTCCAAATGGCTCAATAAAAGCTGGATTAATGAATACACCCTACACAAAGGAAAGAGGTCAATAAAGAGTGCATAGCGCATCATATAATAGGGGAAGCTATAATTCAAAAGGTTTTTCCATTTAAAACCAAGACAAACTACACAAACGAAGCTGATTTCACAGGGCAAATTTTGGTGCTTGAGACCCAAAACTCATGATTTTACTGGAAACTAACATCCCAAGGAATCATTTCATGACAATGAAACCCGTTAAGGACAGCATCCAAGAAGAATCCATCCCTTTCCCAGGTATGCATTGTTTTAGATACCTTTAATGATTCGAATTAGAAGTTGTTCTGGAATTGAAACACATGGCATTAAGCAGCCAGAACTTCTAAGTTCGGCCAAACTTCAACATGCCCATGTCAGTTTTCATATTGGTACTACCAGGCATTTATATGTTTAACTAGCACAAACTTGGATTTTCTTCCCCTCTGAAGTCAATTATACAGATACATATAATAAAATATTCATTTAATTATACTAATTTCCCTTGTGAAAAGTGTAATTTAAGAGTGGCTTTAGCACCATGCTTTCATGTAACATAAAACCAAAGTCGCTTAGATTTTGCTCGTTAATTTATTGTCTCATTTTCTCTTTCTCTATTCACTCAACTGTTTACTAGAAGTCTAAAAGCCACATACCAGATACTCCAAATGTAACAGTTTCAAATTAACTAAGTGCATATCATACATTATGAAATTTTGTAGTGTCTAGAACTAAATCATGCGATATCATATGAAAGAGGGAACTATTTTTTTCTTAGGCACTATTTTATACAAAAATTTAATTTAACTACCTTGGTCTTTGCGGCTAGACGATAGATATCAGGAACATCAGACTGTTTATGGTGTTTAGGATATGCCACTTGCCCATATAGATCATATTTGTCAATCAGCTTAAGAATTGAAAGGAGCACAGAAGCATTCGTTGTGGACATCACTTCAATATCATCACGATTTCCCATGATCAATGTCTGGAACAGCAGAAAGGTGTAGAATTTTCATAAAGCTTCTGTAATGATGACATTTAATTTAAGTAGAAGAAAATTTCAAATATTAAAATTTTGGACAATAAGTTTAAGTAAAAGAAAAACATAAGTATGAAGATTTTGGAAAATAAGGGAAAATTAAAAAAGAAATCTATACATTTAATTGCTATAGCCCAAAGAGTTGAACATACAAGGTTTGCTAGCTCCCTGAGGTAGCGACATTCTCCAAATGCTTTGACTAGAGTTGTGAGATTCTTTTTAGGGTCTGGTCGGGCAAGTGCAAGTATCATGGGCTTGCGTGGATTGGAGAAGAAGCGCATAATCTGTTTCAGTCAACCAACAGCGTCAACAATATAATTTAAAAACATATATAGCTTCAAAATGAGTATCTAGAAACAGTCCTGCAATTATACTAAGTCAATCATTAAATTTATTGAATTTTATAAATTAAATTGTGAGAACCACCAATCCGGTTTAGAAAACCACCCTTCGGGTATATTTTCTCTCCCACAATTGAGTGAGACTGTTTTCCGGTTTAGAAAAGCGTTTCCAATTTTTGAATTATCACCAATTCAAAGTAAAGAAAGTCTGGAATATAACCTCAGACCAAATTGGTGGGTCAGGACCGCAATTATCTTCATTCTTTTCCACTTCATCCGAATCCGCAGAAGGTGGAACAATATGATGGAATTCCATTCCGGGAGGAATCACCTAGACATTATTATGATAATTTGGAGCATGTATACTTTAGTTTGTGAGAAGTATTTAATTAAGAAAAGAAAACAAGAAAAAAAAAAAAAAAGAGTCAGAATTAGAACTTGGCATGAATCTCTTGATACTCACAACCATGCGAGGCATAAACCTTCCATAACAATTTACACCCCTTCTCATCCTTGCTCTCAACTTGCGCTCTAAAATTGGATCAAAGCCATCGTAAAGGCGCCATTGCTCCTCGATCTCCTGTCTAGTGCTGGTTATGACAATTTCAGAGGCATCAAGAGCTAACTCTTCCGCTTCTATTCGCCGCATTATTTTGTAGGTTGCATTAATTTCTTCTCTTGACTGCCTTCCTTGTTTTAAAATTTGTTCAAGCTTGTCTCGTCCAAGTGAATGGCCAGTGAAAAGCATAGGAACATTTAAAGATCCAGATAGCAGGGCAGCAGAATCACCTGCATCTGCACAATGTCCATGAATAGCAGCTGGCCAGACCGGTTGCCCACCACCAACCTGTTCGCCCAGAACTTTGGACATTTGAATGATGTGCTTCAGTGCACCATCAACAAATTCAGGAACATAAGGCCAAAGACATTCTTTCTGAATATATTTATCTTTTGGGCCAAATGGTATACGGATTATATAAGCCCCACTGCTCTCCCCATGCTCTTCAGTTGAGTAGTCCGAGCTTATAGGATTGAGCATTTCTGTTGGTTCACCATAGCTCCAGTCTACATCGGGAGCTGATATTTGCCTAGTTAGCAGATCGACCCTATAAACACCCGGCATCATACCCAATGCTCTCGCAAGTTCCACAACATACTTAACCTGAACAATAGTGGGAATTCTCATAAATTTATATCATTGATAAGCAGAGGGCAAACTTACAAAGAAACAGCATTAACTCCCAGGAGTTACCTGGCCACCAGTATCAGAATCACGACCAAGTTCCATGTTTTCCCCCCGTATCAAGCCGTGAAGGCTGTATGATGAATACCATCAGTTAACATGAATAAATACAATCATCAATGTGAAATTTGTAATAGAATATGGATTCAAACATTATTACCAAATTTTTGTTTATGCTTATGAATAAGATAATGCTTTCACTATAGACTTCCACACAACCTCATGAGGAGCTATTGCATGGAAAAGTTTATGTTCATGCCTTATTAAAACAATGTAGAGTTTCTTCTCCTTGTGCTGACTAGCCCAGTTCTCCATCACATCCACAGAACCGACCCTGGGCATTCTTCCCCTAGTGGTGTCACCATGAACTGAAATATCTCCTTCGGATAAGTCTTCTGACATGTCAGCGGTTGCCTCCTTACGTCCTCTCTCACGTTCTAGATAACGTTTAGCATTACGCTGGTCTTCATCTCCCTCGAGCTGGATAAGGAATCAGATGAAATAGATGAACCAGATCAACCCATGGATGTTGCAAGAATATGCAATAAGCGATGGTTAACCGCAATTTCTGTTTCATAATGTAAATGACATCCGTACTTTAACAAGAAATATTGGCAAATAGGAAGATTCGTTCTGATGCTTAGTTCAACATATTAACTACTAAGTGGACCCAGGTAGAGCCACACTGGAAGCAGGTAGATCATCCAATTTGCTCAATCAGATATATAGTAACCAGCAATTAATACAGCATTAGAAATCCAACCACAAACTACATAAACTCAAAAACATGACACTTCAATTATCAATCTAGAAAACTATATTGAAGACCTTCGACATAGAATATGAGAACAACATAACGAAGTCAATTTAGAAGACATCTCTATAGACTGAAAGCAAATGAACGCTGAACGCCAGCTGCTGCTTGATGAGTCTTGCCAGAACATATTACCAACACTTCAACTAATTAATTCAATCTTTTGTAACTCAAGATTTCAAATGCCTTTGTAACGCCAAGAATATTAAAAAGAAGCGGAGAAGAACCTGCTTTTTCTTGCGCGCCAAATTCCAAATCCTCCAGCACATGTTCTCCAATCTGGTATTCCTCTCCTCCGTGCTCCTCGTCGACGCAGCCTCAAAGTAAAAAATAATAACAATAATAATAGACCAATTAAATAGAATGACGTGCACTAATCTTGATCACAGAAATGAACGTGTAATCGGCTTGCTTATTTGGTAAGTGTACGTACTCGGACCCAGGAACGATGAAGATCGGTTTCATCGAAGCAAGTGATGACCTGCTCGACGAAATAACGGGTTGGGCTGAACCGGCCCCTCTCTCGAAGCAGCAGTGATGATTTTGCATCATCGCCGGCGATTCCAGGTCCAACATCGAGGATCGCCTCCAAGTAGCTGTTTATCCAGTCGTTTCCCGCCATTACCACCCGCAATGGAATAGAGGCCTACAAAAAGATATACAGTTGGGCAATGACGCGAAGACACAGTGCGACTCTGCGACTGCGACTGCGAGAGTGAAACGGTGACGCTTCCTATTATGGTTTTACGGATGCATGGAAAAATGGAACTGATGCGTGAGTGGAAGAAAAAGAACGTTCTAGAGGATAACTACAAGACCTTCCATGATTTTAGGTTCCGCGAGTTTTCCGGAAGCAGTTGGCGGCTTTGGAGCTTTTTATTTTTGCCTTCTGGTTGATCCCCGTTCATATACTATACTGCTTGATGCTTCTGACATGGGTTGGATATTTTCGTCAATTTGTAAATTATGCCATAACTGGCTTCGTCCAGTAACCAAATATTCAAATACATTTCCAGAAAATCATTAACCAATTATGATAAACGAATTAAGCATATTCTATAAAATTTTATACCATGCAATTTCCGCACAAATACCCTCAAGCTTTTTGCCAGCTGAGATCTATTCTACGGGCCTTCCTTTATTTATATATGAGAGGTAAATACCATAAATCCTGCCAAATTTCAATGGAATTGACAAGGCAGTATTTTTTGATGGATGATCTGTATGAGCTGTCAAATCTGCTTGGAGCCTTGACGGAACACATCAATTGAATAGTAACGTCTTCCAATCGCAGTTGACAAATAACGATAGAAGCTAAGGTAGGTAACGTGGAATGTCTGCTCAAAATATGCTTCTATCTTCAACTTTAACTGATTTCTTTAAATGAAATATAAAGAGATGCTTATGTTGGTTATCAAATCTGTGATTACTTTAATCACAACCCGTCAAAATGACATCTGGCCAAGTATGCGAGATGGTAGTGCCAAAGTGTTTAATTCCATGTGTAGTTCAAAGCATGATAGTTATTACCTCTGAGTATTATTATTTTTATAATTTTATTTTTATTTTTATTTTATTTTTATAATATAAAACTTGTATTATTATATTTATTAAATTTTAAGATGAATCTAAAATTTTATATTAAAAAATATGATTGTTATGGGAGATTTAAATTGTGAGACTAATTTTTGTTGTGCTGCCTTTATGCTCCTTTCCAAATAGGATCCGTGTGCGGCTAGTGCTGGCCATCATTCTTCTATAGCAAGTCAAGATCTGTGGGCGAAATCTGGTTCTCCCTTTCTTTTCTTAGGGCGTTGATTAGTTAACTATTCCGTTACTTTCACTGCAAAAGATATAATTATAGACATGTGTCAGTTAATATTTTGCAAAAGTTTTATAAATTTATTTTGGTGAGAGTAAAATTTTCTGTTAGTTAAAGATTATAAAAAATGTTTTTGAAAATATTTTATTTTATTAATACAATTTTATAAAATTTTATTTGAAAATTTAAATTATTAAATATATTAATTATATTTAATTTATAAAATTTAATATATTAATGATTTAATAATATTTTATAATAATTTAAATTTGCTTTTAAGGAGGAATTTTTTTTTCTCATGTGGACCCATTTTGGTAATTTTATTTTGGGGATCAAATGGCTGGTTGCGTTAGGGCGGGAGGTTTAGGTTGCTTTTTGCGGTTGGCGTCTCTCCAGGCAAAATGGTTTTTTGTTGTAAGTATATTTTTAGAGATTTAAATATTATATATATTTTTTATATTTATGTTTTTTAATATATTTTTATAAGAATTAATATATAAAATTATGCATATATAATATATTTTATGTGCATAAATTAAAAATATAAAAATATACAAAATTATATAAAATTTAGAATAAATTACATTAACCTCCCTTGAGTTATTTGATTATTACACTCCACCCCATTTTTACTCAAATATGATACTTTACTCTATTCTTATTCAAATATAACACTTTATCCTATTTTTTTTAAATATTAATTAAAAAAATACATAATATTAATAAAATATTCATAAAAAGAACATTAAATCAATATTTTGATCTAATTTTACTTAAAAATTATATTTTGACTTAGTTTAACCATTTTAAATAACTAATATTTTGATAAATTATATTTTTTAATCAAATATTTATATTTATTCCAAGTTATAAATTTAGTAATATATATGATTATGAGAAAAAAATTTAATATAAACATAAAGACATCTTGAGGTGAGTTTAGTTATTAATTATTTAAAATGATTAATTGAGTCAAAGTATAATTTTAAATAAAATTAAAGTAAATTTTGATTTAATATTTTTTTTATGAAAATTTTATTAATATTTAGATATATTCTTTTAATTAATATTTGAGTAAATGGGATAGAGTGTTATATTTGAATAAGAATAGAGTGGAGTGTTATAATCAAATAACTGTGAATGTAATTTATTCTAAAATTTATATATTTAAAAATATACATGTAGCAGAGCCCTCTCTTTAGTGAGCATTGGTGCCGCTAAGGATGAACAGGGGTAAGTTGAAAAAATGATTTGATCAAATTGAACGTCTAATTTCATTTCTCTACCGTCTCGGTTGGACGTTTGGAATTTGGAGGACTATGGTTTGCGGCTTCCAAGAATTCCTTTAAAAATTGGTCTTGGGTTTGCTTAAGTGAAGGATGCAGGCTACGCCTCGGATTTTTCGAAGAAGATCCGATCAGCCATTGCGATCGACCAGTAACAATTGACCGTGATCCTTTGTGCTAGCGTGGTGATACTTTGGGCGTTCTTGCTTCATTGCAATTAATGGCTTGTGCTGAATCTGAAGTTGTGGAGGACGAAGTGTAACTGGTTGTAACGCTAGAAGACCATGACATGAAAAGGGGTTCAGGGCAAGAATTGGGGACAGGGATTAGATCCATCTTTTGAAAACATGAATCCCTAATTAATGCACACTAGTGTTGCTGAAATGGACGGCGAACAAGCTGGCTCAGGCCAGGTTCAGCATTAAGTGTTTCTGATCCCAAAAGTTTGTCCACGACTGCTCTGACAGATGAGAATGAAGATAGCCTGCAAAGATCAAAATCTGTAAAGGCTAGCCGTTCATACTGAAAATTTATCTCCTTTGGATCAATTGCAAGATAACTGGCGAAATACAGCATTGCAGAATATTCAGCGTAACCCTCAAACTGCCTCATCCGTTCCTCATATCCCAGAATAGAGTCCTCAGCGTTGAATGATATGTCTGAAGATGATCCGAGGCGGGGGCAGAGGCCACTTAATTCTATTTTTTTGTGTACCCAGGTATTCCTGACTTGAAATCGGAGAATAATTTTTTTTTTTTGGGAGTGAAGAGATTATTAAAATAAATTTTTTTAATATATATAATTTAAAATAAATTTAAAATAATATATTTTTAAAAAAACTTACAATATTTTCAGGCACCTTTTTAAATTTTAAAATCTTTTAATTAAACTATTTTTAATATTTTCATCATTTCATATATGTCTATTATATTTTGAGAGTTTCATGGTATAACTTGGTCAGGATAAAGTTAGTTAGGGATGCAAATATTTTTTAAAAAGTTATAAAATTATTACGTGAAAATAAATAAATTTGTATTAAACTTAAATATAAAATAAAAAAATAAAAATGTTAAATTTAAAAACAAAAATATCACACTAATTTTTTTTAATTTATATTAACCCTCTAAATATTTTGATATTTTAAAATTTACTCTAGTTTTTCATTTATTCACTTTTATATTTCTTTTTTTAATTTTAATTTTATTATATCTTTATATAATATTGATAATAAATTATATATATTTTTTAAATAGATTTATTCCTATTTCATATAATCTGCATATATTATATAATAATTTTAATTTTTTTATTATATAATTTTTAACCTTTATCCTAAAATGATGTGTGATCTCTATTAGTAGTAATGGAGGTCATCATGAATCATATCAGGATTGGATATGTTATTGAGCTTTATTATTTGTATAATTTTATTTAAAATTTATTAAATTTTATAAAACTCAATAGTTCTTAAAATTTAGATAAAAAATATAAATATTATAAAAAAAAGGTCATAAAAATATACTTTCCCGTGTTATTGCGGGCCACAATACTGAGAACTCACCTCTCCCAAAAAATTGGAGAATTCTACTCTGCCATCCTCAGATGCTGTCCCTTCTGTTATCATCAGTTGTTCTAATGTTACTCAATTGGGCCCACAACAATCTTAAAGGAGGATATCCAAACCTAGAAAATTCTGGGGTTTAGTAAGTCATGTAGATAATTTATCCAAGAAAGAGTTATATTGATTTAGTAATCAATAGTTTAATCTAACTTTATTTAACGGTTGAAGTTTCCGCAATATTCACAGCAGCACCCATTGCGTAAGAATTTCACGGCTATTCTTAAGAAAGTTGATGGCTAACGGGCAATGCCTTGTTTTGTAGTTAATCCAATACAGAGAACCACGAATAGAAGAATATAGGAATCCAGATTTCAACACCATCACAAGCAATCCAAAATTTTCATTTTGCTTTCTAGTTCTTGCAACAATTCACACTTTTTGTCTATCATCAATTTTTCCATCAGGGCTAAACGCTATTTTATTTATCAAATTTATTATTCTTATATAATAATTTCATTAAAATAAATTAAATAATTATTTAAAAGTGATTAAATCTTACTGAAAGAAAGGTCCCAGATAGGCGGATCCACTAAGAGGAACGGGAAAGAAAGGCATATGCTACTTATCGCCATTGGGCAACACCAACACCCACTCAGTTCAATAAAGGCATCGATTACTTCAGTAGTAATCAATGTAAAAATAGTAATAATTATAATGATCCTACTAGTTTTTGGTTCTCTCTCACCCCTGCTTGCGCGCCCGTTCACTGCCCCAACGTAACTAATTTCCCAACTCTCCCTCCCTCTCTTCGTTCCGCCAATGCCTAACCAACGGACTCTCCTGTCCAACATGACCTCGCAAATTCAGTATCATTTGAACCAGAAAGCGCATGCTTGAGCTGCCGTAAAACCTCGAAGCAGATACGCAATTTCTCGTTCTCGCATTTGCTCCAGAGTCTCTGTAACATTCCCCGGAGGATGGGCTTCGTTGGCGGCATTATCATTGGTGTTACCATTGGTATCTGCTTGGTTTTCGCTTTTGCTCGTTTCGAACGTATCCGATCCCGGCGTCGCTCCGATTTGGTATAATCTTGAATCTAATCTTTATTTTCTTTCAAAATTTTTTATGATTTTTTACTTGTGCGAATGCTGGTGTTGAATTTTGATTAAGTTTTAATTTGTTTTTCTCTTGTTCTCCAATGGCGGATCTGTTGGTTTTTGTGAACGCTTTTAGGCGAAGACGATTGCAGCTTTCGCGCGGATGACTGTGGAAGATTCGAGAAAAATTCTGCCCGCTAAGTTCTATCCACCCTGGGTGGTCTTCACACGGAGACAGAAGTTAAGCTCAACGTACTGTTTTCCTCTTGGATAATGATCCTCTCGCATAATTTTAGATACACCATCCTCACATAATTATGTGAGAATCCATGGTATTGTTCCCACACCTGTGTGAAGATGGAGTGTCTAAAATTATACGAGAATCGTGTCACTCATTTCTCTTATATGCAACCATATAACCTTACTACATTGTAATCTGACATAATATGAACTTTTTATTAACTGCAGTTGTCTTGGCTCAATCTCCAACTCCGGAAGCTGTGGCCATATATTGATGAGGTACTCCACTTTTATTTTTCATTCTGAAAAATACGATATGAATCCTCTGGGTGTTGACATCATTATTGAATTTATGTATCATAAAATGTTTATATACTTCTAAATTTGGAGTGAAATTGGCGTAGGCAACATCGGAGTTGATAAGAAGTAATGTGGAACCCATTCTTGAGCAATATAGACCGATTGTTTTATCTTCACTCACGTTCTCCAAGTTGACCCTTGGTACCGTGGCTCCGCAATTTACGGGTTAGTTTAATTCTTTAAACCATTGCAGCATTTCTTGTAGGTCTAATGAAAGCTTATTGAATTAGCAGCTTTTATCATTATTTCTACTTGTTAACTGCTTTACAACATTGTTACCTTAATTCATTATATAGACATCTGTATGGGCCAAAAAGAAAAAGGCAGAAAGGCCATGGATCACCAAGTGTTAGTTTATAGCCATCTTGGAAATGCTTTTTAAATGAATAAATCTAAAATGTATAAAACAATATGATAAGACTTATTAAGTATAAAGAATTCTAGTTCATGCTTTATGCACCTTGATTTTCTTGTGTCCATTAAGATGTTGGCTTTGTTCATTCCCAGGACAGTGTATTGCTACTGACTTAAGTTTGTAATTTGTAGGGATTGCTATTGTTGAAGAAGAAAGCGGGCCTGATGGGGTGACTATTGAGTTAGAGATGCAGTGGGATGGTGACCCAAATATTGTGCTTGACATTAGAACCCGAATTGGTGTTGGAATACCTATACAGGTAATTTACATATCGTTGTCAACTCCTCCCCTTTCGCATGTTGACGATATATTTTGATTGTCCAGGGATTTGAATTAGTATAACGGATGGTTGTGCATATTAATTTTTGAATCTAAACTAAATGTCTAAGAGGTGAAGAAAGCAAGCTTATATTTGGTTGCCGTGAAGAATAACTTATCAGAGAAATGTTAGTTTTATGTAATGTCAGCTGTTTTAGATTAAAAACTAGTAATTAACATCCCAAAAATTTTGCTATATCTATGAAAATATACTTTCACAATCAAACCGTCAGCTACAAACCAAAAGACACAAACAAAAAACCTTTTGCAGTCTTTTGGTATTAAATTGTGTATTACATTCTTACTTTAATATTTCATGATAGAAGCTCTGCTTCTGAGGTATTCTCAGTTCTACTCATAAAACATAGTTTGGAACTTTGAAGTCTGAATTTCTTTTTATGTTAACCGTATCCGCTGAATTACAATAATAAAATAATTTATGGTTTTATGCTATTATCCCTGTAATACATACATACTCTGTTCATGTTCCATTTTCATTTTCTTTTTTTTGGCTTGCAGAAGCACTTATATTTCAAGATCTTCCATCTCTATTTCTGTTGTTTGCTTTTCTAGTTAGGTGGTGTCCATTGATGTATAATCTGTATGTACTTGACTATGCCGTTCTGGTGGTTTGTTATTCTGTTTTATTGTAAGATATTTCTTATCATTCTGTTCTTTCTCTTTCCTGGCAACTTGTTTATATAGGTAAAAAATATTGGATTCACCGGGGTTTTCAGGTTGATTTTCAAACCACTAGTAGATGAGTTTCCTTCCTTTGGAGCTGTTTGTTATTCCTTGAGGGAAAAGGTGAGCTGTTTTGTCTTGTAACTTCATGCTTTCATTGGAGAATCATGTTGAAGAGAAGAAGTTTGCTGGAGATATGTATTCATTAGCAGGATATCTTTGCTCTTGATACCGTGTGAATAGAAACATAAATTTATCCAGGAAATGTTAACTACACAATGCACAATCATAATGAAATATAGCTGTCAATAGGAGTTGTTTCAAATGTGTTAAACTACAGTGATAGGGCCACTTATTTACATTTACTTTTTCTTCGTTCTTCCAACAGAAAGATCTGGATTTTACCCTTAAGGTTGTTGGTGGTGATCTGTCATCTATCCCTGGGATAGCTGATGCTATAGAGGTATGAGCATATGTTTCTTCGTAGTACTTTATTATTCCTTTGATTATATATGTAATAGCAATTTAAGGACTAAATTAATCAAATCTCAAAAGCTGGTGAGCACTACAATCTTCATATGTAAGTGGATTGTAGGTTGTTTTTGGAGAAACATCTTCTGGTTTAATGAAGTTGAGTGTTATTTTTAATTGCAGAAAACCCTTCTTTCCAATTTAGTAAAAACATAAATTTTAGCAGAGAAGTGTTAGCTTTATGGTTTACGAATTTTGAAAAACTATTCTGCAAGCATAATTGAATTTAGAAAGAGCTACTTTGATTTGATGCATTAGAGCCTCTGTAGAGTCAATTCTCTTGGCGGAGTCCACTCATCACCAAAAACTAACGAGTTCCAAATGTTTGAATAGGGGATGCAACTTATTCTAAAATCCTAATGCCTTATATTTTTTAAATGATGAAAAAGTAAAATGAATTACAAAAACTAGGCAGATAATCCCACATAGCATTGTTGATACTTGATAGCTCTGTAACTTGTATATAGATGTAAACTTTTCTGTTATTTATTCAGGAAACAATTAGAGATGCTATTGAAGATTCTATTACTTGGCCCGTACGCAAAATCGTACCCATTTTACCAGGTGACTACAGGTATGCAAAAATACATTCCCATATTCTCCTCAAAGGATGAAAGAAATTTTCTGTATACTAATAATTTTTAAGGAATATAAATAATTGCGTGCTGATAGGGATATAAGGATATTTAAAGAAGTTTCAGAGACTATTCGAAGAATTGGTTGCCCATAGTCTACACTAGGTTGGACAAATATAAGCCATAGAATTTCCAGCAATTTATATTTTGCAGCTTGTTAAGTGGTGGTATAAATTATTGAATTAGTGAGATGTAATTTTAATAAATGCCTATCCAAAATTCAAAATGCCTTTAAGGTGGTAAAATCATAGTCATTAATAGCATACTATAGCGATCGCTATGGTACATGGTGCTGCCCTACGGCCTGTTGCACTAACATATAGCGCAATATAGCATGTGTTATGCTGTATTATTGCGCAAAAAAAGTATTTACTATTTGTGCTATTGGTATTTGGTCCAATTTCTTCACTACAAACCTTCCTTCGCCTATGTTATCTTTTTTATTTTGCTTTTCTTCTCTTCTTTCATTGCTGTTATCATATTTTTTTAAAGTTATTTTTTTATATGTTGTTATTATTTAGTATTATATTACATATATAGAAATATATATTTATATATATAATACAATTGCGCTATTGTTTAAATAGCGCAATGCTATGCGCTATGACGCAATGATCCCAAGTACTATAAATACACTATTCGATATTAATAACTAATTAGTAATTAATGTTGGTAAAAAATATGAGTTTTTAGGTTTAAAAATTTTTTTAGATTTCTTCTTGGATATTGATGTAATTTAACAATAACTAATTTTAGCCCCAATGATAAAATTATTGAACTAAAAATCAGCAGGAACTTGGTACAATTCTCATTTTGGGTACCTACAATAAACATTTCTAGCCTTGGAGTATTTAGTTGAGCTTGAGCTTAGGATGCCTTTTGCCGGTTGCTTCCCCTGTACGAATCTGTGATCACCTTAAAATGCTCGTCGTAGAAAGGCTTGATGATCAATGGCTTGTGCTCATCTACCATTGTGTTTGGACTTTGAACATGGGTTCCTGTATCAGCATATTACTGAGAGATCAACAAGGATGTCCGAGGTTCCGTTTTCATTTCAGTGAAACTCATCGTAACTTATAAAATATCTGCGCTTTGGTTGCAGTAAATTACAATCAACTTTGGCATGGAAAACGTTATGCTTGTGTTTCACCCTTTTGTGCATTTTTACTTTACCATTTTCATCACGTTACGTGCCCTGCATATCCTTTAAGCGCATTTGAAATCGCTGTTGTTTTTTCTTTCTCTTCTAGTTCTTATACTCCCGTGCATATGAATTGTTTCTATCCTCCCAGTTATCTGGAGTTGAAACCGGTTGGAAAACTAGAAGTAAAACTTGTCCAAGCGAAGGATTTGGCAAACAAAGATTTGATCGGCAAATCCGATCCTTTTGCTGTTTTATTTGTACGTCCACTTCGTAACAGAACCCAAACGAGCAAAACAATCGTAAGGCAACCTTCTCTCTTGTGGAAGCTTTCTTTATCTCACTCATTTTAATTTTTTATATATATTTTGCTAGTTGTAATTGAACTGCCTGCATTCTCAGAATAACCAGTTGAATCCAGTTTGGAACGAGAACTTCGACTTCATTGTTGAAGATGCGTCTACACAGCACTTGACTGTAAGAATTTTTGATGATGAAGGCGTTCAGGCTGCTGAGCTTATTGGCTGTGCCCAGGTGCCACTTAAGGACCTTGAACCTGGTAAAGTCAAAGATGTATGGTTGAAATTGGTTAAGGATTTGGAGGTCCAAAGAGATAACAAGTACAGGGGTGAGGTAAGAATTGCATTTCATAATCATTTCGTTATACATATTTTTTCTCACATTCTTAAAATTGTAAGACTAATCTATAGCTGTCACTAATCACTGGGTATTTAGACTTAAGGGAATTTAAACCTGCGTTTGTCAGGTTACACTCCCTCAAGAGCTCAAAAACAATTTGACTAATTGAGCCAACTTTTGAGATTACATTTCGTTATATTCTTCCAGCTAATGATACAGACATAGACGCCAAATACTTACATAACTCGGGCCCGGTGGCAAGGACAGAATACAAGAACCGAGGTGCATTCAAGTTGATTTATTTATGAACAATTAATCCGTCAGTACTTCATCCCAAGATACCTGGTTAAACAAGAATAGACTTTGGCCCAGATTTTTTTTGGGGCTTCGAATTTGGCCTCTATATGAATTAACTCTTTCTTTCTTGCAGTATGCTACCTGTGCAAATATATGAATCTTATAATTTTTTATATAATCTTGCTGATCTTTCAGTCATCTTCATGTACATATATCCGTCCATAGGTGCATTTGGAGCTCTTGTACTGCCCATATGGCGTGGACAGCTGCTTCATAGACCCTTTCAACCCTGATTATTCATTAACCACTTTCGAGAAGGCCCTTCAAAGTGGAGCTGATGGGACACAGGGCACTGGTGTTCTTAGCAGATCATCGTCACCGAAGAAAAGCAACGTTATTGTAAGAGGGGTGCTGTCTGTGACAGTGATATCAGCTGAAGACTTGCCAGCGGTAGACTTCATGGGCAAGGCTGACCCTTTTGTAGTTCTAATGTTGAGAAAAGCGGACAAAAAACTCAAGACTAGGGTAAGACTCAGGACGTTCTAAACGTTTCACTTTTCTATTAGATCAGGTAATTGGTAATTGTTGGAGAACACGTTAAGACTAGTTTGGAACATAAAACTAAAAACAACCAACTTGGGTGATTTTGAATACAAACTAGAAGGACATCAAAATCGTTTCTATATTGAAAACACATTACTCTATTAAGTTGATTGAATATTAATTCTGAATTCTTACAATAGGCTCTTGTATTTTCAGGTCGTAAATGAAAGTCTAAACCCAATTTGGAATCAAACATTTGACTTTGTTGTGGAAGATGCCTTACATGAATTGTTAACTCTTGAAGTCTATGATCATGATACTTTTGGGAAGGTGATATCTCTTGGACCTGTCTCGTTTTGTTTGTTTCTAAATTCTGCTCTGAGCTGTTACCTCATTCAATAACATCGAATCATCATAAGAATGCAGTGTAATTAGTATCAAATTTAGTAATTGCAATAACTTGTATGGATGTTTCAGGACAAAATTGGAAGAGTAATCCTGACACTCACTAGGGTCATCTTAGAAGGGGAATATCAGGACAGTTTTCCCATAGATGGTGCTAAATCAGGAAAGCTCAATCTGCATCTCAGGTGGGCTCCACAGCATAAGTATCGAGATCCTTAGTAGACCTCGCAGTTGGCACAATAGAGCGGCTACGATCAAAGTCTGTTGTCTAGTTTACTATGCTCAGTCATTTTGGCAGTGCGGACTCAACACAATTTGATAGACTATTCATGAGGCATCCGCACGCGCGGTAATGCACTAAACTGCATTACATTATTCATGTTATAGGAAACTACACGGTTTCATTTCGTTAAAGAAACCAAAGAATTTCAATTTAAGATGGTCTTCATGGAGTATTTCCTTTAATCAAACCAATCTTTGATATCATTTGGTTTTAGCTTTATTTGGACCTAAAAGGTTGACGGTAATACATGCATTTTCAATTTCATTAACTTAATTGCTGGACACAAATTGTACAGTTGTAAGTATTTTATCCTTGTATCAAAATTGACTGATGCTATCCCATTCAAAACTTGTAATAAAACTAGATTAATTGAAGTTTGTATAACTACATTATCAATTATATTTATAAAAATACAGTTAATCTTATTAATAAAACTACAAATAATAAAAATAAAAAACCATTCTCAATCGCTCACTAATATATAACTTGAGAGTTATATGTTAGAACATACATTGTTGCTGTATGCTATATTGCGTGGTTAAAGTCCATATATTAAGAGGATAAGAAAGTTAAATGAAAAGCAAACTATAGTTTGAGATTTCGCTAAGCGTAATCAAAAAATTTGGTGACAATAAAGTGTTATAAAATCTGTAACTGTAGCACTCCTTCTAAGATGATTCTAGTAACACCGTTTCGCTCGTATGTACTCTTGAAATAGAAAAAAATAGAATAATGACAAAACTACGTTTTTTGTCCATATGCTTGGAATAAACGAATTTTAAGGGAAAACAAACAAACAAATCAGAAGACAAATTTGCTTTTACGAGTTGAGTGGTTTGGCTGGTCCACTGAATACTCCTCTACCTCGTCCCCATACTTGATGACCGATACTTGAGTTTCCTACCTGGTCTCGGTCTCCGTCCTCCTCCTGTTCTAGCTGTTTCTCGCACTCACTGTTCACAACCATATTAACTGAATTTGCAGTCTAGGCAACCATGGATGAGCCGCAGAAGCAAGACACTCACCATGTTCTAACTCTATTAGAGGCTGTAAAAGAGGCTTCGAAAGATCTTCACCCCAACCCTATTTCCTTTGTGTACAAAACCGACTCCAAGGCTGCCATTGAAGCTATCTTGGAGCTCGAAACCAAAGCAGTTGCAATTTTTAAAACTGACCCAAATCTTAACAGGCTTTCTGAGTTACTCAGTAGCCTCAGAGCCTTAATTGAAAGGCTTGAGAAATACCAAGGTTATGGCCTCCGATATCTCATCCCCCGTCAAATCACCAATCACAAGATTTCGCAGGTTGCACATGCAATTGAGTCCGAAATTCAAGCTTATGTTGATCGAATTCGCGTTCAAGATCTTGTGAAAAAGTTGGTTGATTGGGGAAACGAGGAGGAGAAGGTGGAGGCTTTGATTGAGTTCGAGAAAAGGTTGTCGCAGGGTTTTGATGGGAATTTTCAAGATTTGATTTTGAGGGCAAAGGTATTCACTATTCTTGAATGTATACTATCTGAGCGATCGAGTTCAAAACGGGTTCAAGAGCAAGCAGCTATCGCTATATTTGCTTTAGTTCGATTCAACAAGAATGTTTTTGTTGGATTGGTGCTAATGGGTCCAACAATTAAGGCCTTAATAACAATGGCTTCCGGCTGTTCGATACAAGTATTGTCGTCTCTCATTCGGTTCATTAGAAGCCCATTGGTGGATGAGATTTTCTCAAATGGAGAAATCCCAAAAATCATCAGTCATTTATGCTCAGAAGATTTGTCAATTCGAGTTGCAACCTTGGATTGCGTTCTCGAACTTGCTTATATTGGGAGAAAGGAAGTGATTGAGGCGATGCTTAAGGAAGATTTGATCAAGAAACTGATGGGCTTGCAAAGAATAGAGCATGGGAGTGATTTGATTGAGACGGGTTCACAAGATGAGGTCAAAAGTTGGGTTAGTGTAGAAACAGGTTCAGAATCAAATGCAGAGATCAATGGAAACTTGGAAAAGTTTCCTTTCGCTAGTTGTGTTTCAAGGTTTGCTATCCAGTTGGAAGTGGGTGAAGGCTTGACCCCAGAAGAGAAGATGGAGTTTAAATTGAAAATTCTGAGGTTGGTCAAGGAGGCTTCCCAGTCAGATGCGGAGGCTGCCACCATTATTGCTGAGGTACTGTGGGGTTCTTCACCTTGAAATTACATTCAAAGAGGCTGCAGTTTCTTTGGCACTCTGCTTGCTTTGTTGTAAATTACGCAACTAATTCTGGGGCACCCATTACGGCGTCGCTGCTCAGCGTTGGCAGACCGAACGCTGAGTTGTGCACTTGACTTGAGATTTGAGGCGGTGTTTGTGGTGGTGACGAGACTATCGTGGGGCCGATGAACTTTCTCGTATTCGAATGGTTTTGTTGGGAAACTTAGTAGAGGTGGCACCAAATGTTCTGGTGGTTCTATTTTCAGTATATTGTAAAGATTTACACCCCTTTTTGGTATTTTATGGTTGGGTTGAGTGCCTACTGTTAACCCCTCTGTAAACCTGCACGTGCAGAACCTTCTGTAGCTGACATGGGCGGAAAATGTTGAGTTTATATAATTTTTAAAATAAAATTTATATTTAATAATATAAATGGTTGAATTTATAAAATTTTATAAATTTAATTATTTACAATATATTATAAAAATTAAATAAAAATAAAATTATAAAAAATAATATAATTCAACTTAAACAAATCAATTCATGTATGTAAATTAACCTCAAGCATAAAATTTTACAAAGTTATTCTTTTAAATATTTAATAATTAAATTTTATATACTAAATTATAAAATTTAATAAATAATTTATAAATATTTAATAAATTATATTCAGGAGATTATATTACTCATACAAACAAGTAAATTAAAATTTCTTAATTTATAAAAATAAAAATTAAAAATGAGGTAAATAAAAATAAAAATAAAATTAAGATAAAAATTAATGAAAAATAAAGTTTACAACTTATAGTTTAGTATAAATAAAAAAGTTATCAAAATTAAAAAATAAAGAAGACTGAAATTTAATGCAAGTTTTGTTATATATATTTTTAGAAATATAAATTTTATATTTTTTAATAGTTTTATATATACGTATTATATATGCAAAATTATCTTCACATGTATTTTCCTTCCTAAAAAGGCAAGACAAATATGGTGAGAGGTTGTATCGGGCCGACCACTTTTGTGAAATTACAAGAGTTGCCATTACCAGGTGGGATGGATTTTCAGCTGTCAGCGGAAATTTCGCTTTGGTGTTTATGGTTGGATATTTATAAGGATAAATTTTTTTTTAACTTATAAGGTTAAATTATTTAACAATTCTTGATATATAAGTTCAATGTTTAACTAAATTTTTATAATTTAAATTCGCATAGATATGTTATTATAATTTTTATGGTTTATATTTTAAATTTATATAGTTACTTTTTATTATAATGTAATATAAAATGTTTAACATAATTAACATATATTTATTTAAAATTTAAATAATTTTTATAATTTTAAATAATATTTAATTTAATTTTTATAATTTAATATTATAAAAATTTTATAATATAAAATTTATTTATAATTAATCATATAAAATATTTTTATACAATATCATAACAAAATATAATTAACAGAAATATAAGGTATAAATATTAAAATATATAAAAATTTACTTCTAAATTTTAAATTATAAAAATTTAATTAAAAACTGGATCTATTTATAAAAATTTTACAATATTTTAATTTTTTAATTAAATATTTTAATTAACAATATTTTTAACTCAAAATAATAAAAAAATTACAGATGTACTAAACTTTATTTTTTTTTTTCTACAGAAGGGAATAGAATATTCAGTTATGTCTGAGTTTGTAGCAGTGTTTTGCAGGCAGGGATTAAACCAGCCGTAACGTTTGCTTTCCGCGTCTGTCCGGGAGCTAGCTTGTCGTCAACTGTTGTATTAGATAGTTGACCTGACAACCCAAACCCCCATGGCATTCAACTTCATTATAATATACATGTGACCGACTTGGCAACCGTTGTTAAATATTAAAATGCTCTATTAACCAACTTTTTTCCTAATTTTGATTATTATTTCTTTGTCGTTTTGGGGCATAAAGTGGTCCGAGGAGGTCAATATAATTAGTTTTTAATAAAATTAAGTTAAAAATAATTGATGTTATAAAAATTTATTTATATAATTGATTTCATAACAATTATATACGTTGAGATAAAATAATTTAAATTATTTTTAAATGTAACATTATTAAAAAGATATTAAAATAATTTTTATTGTAGTAGTAAAATATTAATAAATAAGAATAAAATAATAAACTAATAGAGCTGATTTTTTTACTAAAAAAGAATTTTTTTTCAAAATTAATTTTAACTGTATTATAGTTACATTTGAGAAGAGAGACTTCCCAAGACAAATAAATATTATTAAAATTAATCCTTGACTGATTTTTATTAGTCAGGTTAAATACCTCGTGGATGCATGTTCCATTAAATTCAGCAAAACGGCATGCAGTTGGCAGGGATGACATATTCATCCACATGCGTTGTCGCCAGAGGTAATAAATACACTTCCTATGATGTAGACATATTCTTTTTTTACTTTTCTTTTAGGATAGTGGATCTTCTAAAACAAGGTAAGAGATTATAATAAAAAAGTAAATACAATATTTATAAAATATATTTTAATATAAATAAAATATAATTAAAATAAAAATAAAAGATTAAATTCTTATCCTGAATCTTAATATAATTTTTTATTTCATTTTTAAGAGAATTAGAAGCACTTGGTTAAAGACATCCATCAGAATATTCTTTTGCTTTTTTTGGAAATTAATCTTTAAAAATGGTTTGCAGTCTCTGTCATCAGTCATAATGCAGTGGTTTCATTAGCACAATGGTCTAATGGCATCCCACCTGCCAAATATTTTACAATGCTTCTTTCTTCTTATCTACTTAATTTTTAATTTGATATGTCATCAAGAGTCCAAACATGACCTATTAACTAACACAGTAGTGTCTGGAAAATTACACCTCAACTTTTTGTTGCTCTGTATAATTCAAGTTACACAGTCATACAAATAGCCACATGAGTTTAAGTAGTCGATATATATTTTTATTTTCCTCTATCAAACTCAAATATAATAATTTTATAAAATAAATTCAATCTTATTAAATATTTATTTAAAATATTTAAATTATTATATTTTTTAAATTTTAAAAATTAAATTATAGATTTAATAAATTTAAAAAATTATTTTAAATTTTTAAAAATGGTTACTGGATTTTACCTGTACTTGTATCAAAATCAAATGGTTTAAGAGTAGACACCCATCCAAAAATTTCAATACAAAATTGAAAACACGAAAAATGTAATACAGAGAAATGATTGGAAAATTAGAAAATTGGGAGAGAAGGATGCAGAATAGGGAGGCAATAAATGGGCATTAAAGGCATAGAGAGAATTTTACAAGTTAGGTGTAAATTTTTGGTGAGGAGGCATTAGAGAACAGATGCAAATCATAGGAGTAAAATGAGAGACATTAGCAAAATAACAACCAAAACTTAATTTTAACACTTCCCTCTCTCCTCCCGAGTGTTTGGCTTTAGTGTTTTGCAAGAATCCGGGCTCCGGTCCTCTATTCCTAATCCCTCCACGACATTGCTTCGGTATAGCCGCACAAAGCAGCTTGCTTTCTTCCTCTCTCCCCCTGCCTCTTGTCGAATTACTACGCAAGATTGAAGTATACCTTTCTCAAGATCTCATTTTTCAGATTTCGTGGGCAAAATTGGTATCTTGACGTTTGATTAAAGGATCTGACAAAACCGTGCGGATCTTTGTAATTCCCGTAGTTTCTCTATCTGGGCATTTTAATTTGTGATGGGTTGGAAATACAGGGCAGGATTGTTGCTTATAGCCGCTGTCGTTATCATTTGGGTCACCTCGGCCGAAGTCACCCAGGTCAGCTTTTACCCGTATCTGAGCCTTAATTCTTGTTTAGTTTCTTTAGTTGAGTAAATTAATTCCTCTTTAAATTGAATAGAATTTATTAGGTAAACGTGCATTTTATTTATGCCTTTTTTGTCTCTGTGTGTATGTATTAATAGGTGCTTGCTTACTTAGGAGTTTTTTGTTTTTAATTTGTCCCGATTCTGATGATCAGGAAGCTTCTTTAGTACCAATTAAAAAGTTTAATGATTTTGGGGCTTTTGCCCCAGCTTAGGACAGTTCAGTGACCGGGCTCTCAGATGGGAGTTTGTTGTGAGAGATTGAGGCAAGTTGATGTTTTGACTTCATGTGACTTGATGTTGAAGTTTTCTAAAAATTAACCTTTTTATTGACGTACCATCGCCAGTTAATCGTTTGATATTTTAGTTGTGATCAATGTTCAGCTGGTGGTACAATTCATACCTACAGTTAACCTGAAAACATGTAGTCGTATTATGCTTTGACTGGATGACAACTGCAGCCCTGTATAATTTTTCCCTCTGATTGAATGCTATTACCTTTGACTGAATGAGAACTGCTGCCCTATATAGTGTTCTCTCTGATACTTTAAGGGGATGCAAGATGCCTTTCCAGCTTCTTTTGTTATATGATACCTATGTCTACAAAAAGAGACTATGCTTGAAGATGTCTATTTCCAATTTTTCTTTCCTTTAGAGGTGGCATTTCACTTTTGTCTTCCAGTTTTGCGACCTCTGAATATTAATCCACATTTGGTGAGACATTATTTTGTTAAAACGCTTTCATAATTAGTGATCTCAATGGTTATCTGTTTTCCGAGAGACATTATCATGTAGTGGGCTAGCATCTAGGTTTCATTTATGAATATTTTCTAAATAATATATTTCTTAGCAGGATATTTTTACAGATTATAAGCAGCCATTTGCGGTGACATATCTTGGAGCTTCACTTATGGTAGTTTACCTCCCAATAGCATTACTTAAGGACTGGTTCTGTAACTTACTTAAACGCCACTCTTCTAAAAGTGGTAAAAATGCAGAAAGCATAGATGTCTCTTCTGTTAGGATTAGCTCTCCTCTCAAAGTCAGTGGGGTGCAGAAAAACTTTGAACTGGAACTGAATAATGTGATTCGAAAAGATAGTGAAATGGACCTTTCAAGTCTTGATGAAGGAAAGCCACTGGTGGCTATATACAATGATACACATGTGCTAAAGACAGAGAGAGAACTTACTACCAGGGAAATTGCTGCTTATGGATTTTACATTGCGCCTATCTGGTTTATAACAGAGGTAAGTAATTCAGAATGTTATCTCCATATTATTATATAAGACATTTGAGTGTCAAATCTCTACAAATACATTTATTGGCTTTTGGAGTGATATGTTTAAATTGTTATAGAACATCTAGGCCTCTTAAAATGTTGTAATTTTAGCATGCCCGATTTTCTATTCATGAAAAATAGCCGTAGATTAACAAGACATAAAGCTTTGTTAGGATAATATTCTGTAAGTTCATAAATACATGTTTGCTGCCACAATAACTGTTATGGTAGATGGTTTCTTATATGATCAAGTGTTCTTTGATTTTACAATTCATGATTTCTATTATTGGTTGTTAAAGATGTCATTCATTAAGTTGTGATTGAGTTATGTAAGAAGATGCTATGACTTATACTTGTGGTGTGACAAATACGGATGTACTCTTACATACTCTTTGAACTAGTTCTTCATTATATTTGTCATTGCTTTGTTTAGACAGGAATTCTATGACTTGTGAACACTCGCACGCCCACACTCACACAAACTTGCAAAGAATTTAAATAACTCTATTGTGTATGACTACTGCTTCAAACTTATGATTTATTTTATGTTCTGTGAAATTATTTGATTGCAATTCTATCTTGAATTGAATGGTTAGATGATGCATAGGTAACTCTTATAGCAGAATAGATTGGAAGCTTCACAAATTTGAGAAGTTATCTTGATCTGTTATTAAGTTAGTTAAATGTATTTTTGAATTAACCATAAATTCATAATAGTCAAACCTCTATTAAGTTCTATAAGTTAGTCCATTTCTATGATCCTTACATGGTAGGTCCGTTTGTTTGCCTTCAATTTATCTGTTTTTTAATTTGTACATGATTAACTTTGATTGTTTATGCTGTTCTAGGACAAGATTTAGGAAGGGTGGCATTGGAGGTTTGATAATTCATTTTTGTCTTGTTTTCAGTATCTTTCAAATGCAGCCCTGGCACGTACAAGTGTTGCAAGTACAACAGTATTATCATCTACTTCAGGACTTTTTACTCTTTTCATTGGTGCAATGATGGGCCAAGACTCTTTAAATGTAGCCAAAGTAGTTGCTGTCTTTGTCAGTATGGCTGGGGTTGTCATGACAACCCTGGGGAAAACTTGGGCTGCAGATGAGTCACAATTAAGTACTATGTAAGCCTTAACCTCTGTCTTTGATGAATGCATGATATTTATTTCATTTTTTGGTTTAAAGTGATTAATTAGAGGTCAATTAAACTAATGTGTATGAAACTAGAGGTAGTTCTCTTTCATGCTTCGTGCTCTAAGCTGGTTAACAAACTAACGAGATCCTGTATAAATTTTTGGGTTCCAAATTGTTTATGTTTGTTGTTTTTATACAAGGTGGTGGTAAAACCTGCTTCTGGTAGCTCATCTATTGTTTGGTTCCAAATTATATATAATTGACATTGTAATATCAAGTGTTCTGTAATGTTGAAGTACTTTTTGAGGTTTTGGTTGCCTGTTCTCAGCCATATTGGCATCAGTTTTTTTTTTTTTAATTTACTTTTTTTACTTTTATAATGGGGGAAAAAAACAATTTAAAGAAATAATTGTTGATGAAGCTTTCATCTGATTTGTACGTGGGGAGAGGTTTAATCATCTCTTCCTTTCTTAAATTCCAGATGCAGCTCTGGTTGTATGATTGAGAGAAATTTATATCTGATTGTATGTGTTCATCCATTTAAGCGTCATACATCATATGATTGAGAGGGAGGAAATGTGCCAAACTAAGTCTTTTAGTTAGATTATGCTGCAGAGTATTATGAAGCCAAGTTTTTGTCCCTGAAGATACCCATAATATTGTTAGAATGTTATAGTATGTCATGCAGACTGCTTCTTCCACAGTTCCATTAAGTCTCAAATGATATATCATTACCAACTTGCTCTGTACACTTTTTTTTGGGGCATTGACAGTTACTATTTGTGTTCAGCAATGGAAAGCGCTCTCTTCTTGGAGATCTTTTTGGCCTTCTCTCGGCTATGACATATGGTCTCTTTACAGGTTAGGCAATGTCTCAGCTGTTAGTTCTTAATTCTGCCAGATAAATTTTTTATGAATCATGACCACTTCTATTACCATTGATCCTGCAGTTCTTCTTAAGAAGTTTTCTGGTGAAGAGGGAGAAAGGGTTGATGTGCAAAAGCTGTTTGGATATATTGGATTGTTTACACTAGTGGCACTATGGTGGCTTGGTATGTCTTTAGGGGATGGATGCTTCTTAGTTACTCATCATTGTCAATTCATGAGACTTTGTGGGCATATACAACATTTTCTGGGCTCATTTAATCTGAATTTTTGTGTTCTTAGGCACTTCCCACCAAGCCTTTTAAGATTTTCTATTACATTAAATTATATATCCTTCTCACTTGCCCTCTATTTTTTTGGGCGCCTGTTGGCGGATTTGGGATATAATATATCTTTCCAGGAGGAAAATTTATGTGTTGCTTAAAATGATTACTAAATTATATTAACATTTTTCAGTTTGGCCATTGACGGCATTAGGAATTGAACCTAAGTTTACAATTCCCCACTCTGCGAAAATAGATGAAGTGGTTCTTGCCAATGGATTAATTGGAAGTGTACTCTCAGACTACTTCTGGTACATGAAATCAATCTTAGTAGTTTATTTATTCTCAATTACTCAAAACCTTACTTAACAGTTTTTCTCATCTATTCAGGGCACTTTGCGTGGTATGGACGACTCCCCTTGTGGCCACTTTGGGCATGTCTCTCACTATTCCACTTGCCATGGTGGCTGACATGGTGATCCATGGTCGGCATTATTCAGCAATGTACATTCTTGGCTCAGTTCAGGTATTATCTTTGAAGATATTTTGAACTTTATGTTTGCCATTAGGAACCAGGCTATCTAGGGCTTTTGCTCAGGTGGTACAAGTGGGGGGTCCTTGATCCAGTTTTTCCCACCAAAAAATTTAAGTAGGGAAAAAAAAAAACTCACATTCGTCCCTTGGTATTATGGACCTCCCTTGCTTTACGGGATTCTCTGGTCAGAAATGTATATTTGTGTGCATGCATGCTTGTGTTTTTGCACGTATGGATGCCTGTGCTCATGGGTGGGTTAGTGCATACTTTACAGTATATATTTGGAGGTTACAAATTAATAAATCATACAGGCTTTTCCTTGTCTTACAAATATAAGAATTCTTTTGGTGTTAAATTGCAGGTATTTGCAGGCTTTGTTATAGCTAATCTGTCAGACTGGTTCACAAAGAGGTTGGGATTGTAGCATATAATTTTCTAGCATAGTCTTGCCAGAACGGATTCTTTCTTTGGGCGGTCCTCTTCCCATTGATCGGATTGGGTGCTGTATTGAAAAACCAATGCCCTGCACTCATTTCCCAGGAACAACAAGATACACTTCACCATACTTTTTTTTTCTTTTTTAATTTTGTTTTTGGTATGACATGCTGTATTTGTTTTGTGCATATGATTATATTGGGAGGTCGTTGTTGTAATCATGATCAGATTGAACCGTTAGCCAAGTGTGTAATCAACTTTTTGTCTTTTTTTTTTTATTGTAATGAATTTTGTTAAATGATGCTGTGATACATAATTTCTCAATTTCTTATTTATATATTTTTCTTTAGACACATTGATAGTTTTTTTTTTTTTGTAATAATAAGAAAAATGATAAATTATTTAATATATATAAGGACTTAGGTTTAAATTTAAAATTCCAAATGAAAAAAGCTTTCAAAGCAACATCGAATGCCACTGGATATCTGCATTCAATTAATAAAGGCTTTTACCAATTTGTGAATGTCATTTTCTGTCAATTTATGACACAATTTTTTTTTAAAAAAAAAAAAAAAAACTTATGCTGCGATGTTTTAGAAAGTTTTCTAGTCTTTTCATGGGAGATCCGATGAAATCCAATTTTTTTTATATCTCGTACCAGAAAATAAAGTTTTTTTTTTTTGTTTTCATATCCTACTCTAATATTTCCTTTTGTAAGCACCTTTCTTTTTCTTTTCACATATTGTAAATAATAAAATAATTTTACATCTGCCCACTTAATGCTAGGAGTATTTTTCATAAAAATAATCTGAGATTTTGGTCATGGTTTGATACTTGAAACAGTTGAATTTACTAAAGACCAAGAAGTGAAAATTTCAACTTAAGCCAAACTCAATTATCATGTAAGCTAAGAAAACCAAATCATACACTTAATGGGAATGATGCATTCACATTATTTTTGGTATAAAAATTATTTAATAATATAGGTTATTGATAATTTAAATTATAAATAATAAAAATTATATAAAATAAAATTATAAAATAATAAAATTTTAACTACAACTTTAAGTAAAAGAAAATAAAAATGAGATGGTAATTTTGTATTTTAATTTTAAATTTACCAACGCATTAAAATAAAAAAGAATATCACATTCGTAAACCCTTCCCCTTCCCACGAACAAAACAAAACAAGTATTCAATTTACGACTCTGATTCTTGTTTGGAAGACTTTCCGTGTTCCTCTGCTGCCAGATCTTCTTCGACTGCTGAAGAACACCAGGATATTTAGCTTTGTTTGTTCAAGATCAGTTCTGGAAATATTCCATAACTAACTCTTCTTTCATGGCCTTGACCATGAGATCCGGGCCCATCATTGTTTTTCTTTTCGTAGAATTATGCTTCTCGATTCTCTCCTCCTCAGTTGCTTACTCTTCTGGGTATGAATTGTGGACCAACGCTGCTGATGATTCTATAGATTACTAGTCCCTTGTTTTAAGTTTAGTTTTCTGATAGTTGTGGATACGTGCAGCAGATTATTTCATCATAAATTTCCCTCTTCTTGTTCATCGCTATTACATTCAGCTTAATGCAGCTCTCTGACATTTATGTTTGTATCCGGAATATTGACACTAATTTTGTCTTCTAATGAATGTAATATCTGCAGGCCTACTGAAGGTTACACCATCAATGGTCGAGTGAAGATCCCGAGTATGTTTTTATGATAAATTTGATGTTTCCTGACATTTTATATTATGAGTCCAAATTCTAAAGCAACCCTTCTGTGTTCTGTATTGAATAAAATATTGAGCTTGTATATTTTGACGAAGCATAGGCAGTAATAGATTACGTTGCTACTTACTACATGATATGAAAGTTTAGGTTGTGTTGTGTCATCAAGATTGATTAGGATAATTAGACAGGACTTTATGGTATTTAGGTAAACAGTCAGTTGAAGCTGTTCAAGTGGTTTTTGAGATTAATTCATGCGTGGCATTGTGAAATTTTATAATGCTTTGTGTCTTCAGTGAGCTCTTTAAGTTCAGACTTACCTAGTTTAGGGCTTTTGCTGGTAGTATATTGAATTTCAATATGATACATGTTGGGGTTAGGCAAAAAAGGATTTCGAATGTACCCTTCTTTTTGGTCTATCATCTTTATTGCACCATTTTATGGAGTCTTATACATTGCTTTCTATGCACATACCATCATAAAAATATGCTTTCTCCCATCAATTCCATTTTTTTGTTCTTTTCTTTGTAAATAATGTTCTTTACTTTTATTCTTGGATGTTTTTCAGTAAATGCAGAGACAAAATACCCCTTTTTAATTTGTCGATGTAAAATTCCATCAACTAGTGGTATTTTTAAGAGGTCCTTGCTTCCTAAGGACTTCAAAGGAATTCTTGCTTGCATCATGACCTCAGACATTGTGACTGAGATTACAAAAGATGTGAGGGTCCATTAGGAAAGTTGGACCTCTAAGGTTAAGGGCTATTATATATAAATTAAATCGGAAAACCAGTTAGTCTTAATATCAGCATTTACCATAAGAATTAGCATTTGCTTTAAGTGGGATATACTGGAATTCCAGATCTAGGTCATTTGTCAAAGGAAAATGACACAAAAATCAATGTAAATTCTTTCTACGATATTATGATAAAAAGAGCCAGAAACATCTAACACTGAATGCTTTGGCATTCACTATGAAGTACTTGTAATATAGTTATCTGGTAAGGTCAAAATCAGTGATACAATTGTTTAAATTATGTCCTAACATTTTTTAAGGCAAGGCCTCAAAAAAAATGTTCAAATTCCATTTGAGAATATGGGTGATAATTGGTAATCAAGTCATGTATTAGTACTTTAATGTACTGTGTTTAAACAGAACCTTCTGCTTCATCTCATTGAGAAGAGGCTAATAAAAGAGAAAAAAGTAACTCCAAACAAACTCAGTGGTAGAGGAAGAAAGTTTCCAAAACCTGTTGGTGTTTCTTGTCAATGACAAGGTATATCTAATGATGCTGGTTGAGTGAAATTCAGTTGATGTTGTCTCAGGTTTGCAAGGCTTTTGGATTAAGTGAACAAAATCTCATATATGTTGAAATCTGTTTTTCAAAGTTAATCTTTGTTACCAACGTACCAAGAAGGTCAGAATGTGAAATTTTAATTGTTTCATTTTTATGAAGCATACTGCTTGTTGCACATCTATACTCATACTGTTCATGGATTTTCTATATACAATGGTTGTATGATAGTAATTTTCACTTCTCCGGACTTAAATCTAAATCCTTTTGGCAGGTTTTGGAACTAAAGAGTTTACTCTTCCTGGAAAAGTTTCAAATGTGAAAGTTATACTGAATGGTGGTCAGAGAGTTACGTTTCTGAGGCCTGATGGTTATTTCTCGTTGTATCCTTTGATTTTAACTTCATTTCTATCTCTATTTGAATTTGCATGATGGTGAGATGTCAGCCAGTCTCTCCTGTCTCTCATCCTTTCTTTTCTCCTTTTTGCTATTGCTTTTAAGAATTTGTAGTTTGGTGCTAGAAAATTATTCTGTAGAGACACCTCCCCAAAAAAATCCTTAATACATATGCTTAAAGCAACAACGTGCCAGCAGGGACTCATTTAATTGAAGTGGCTGCAGCGGGCTATTTTTTTTCTCCGGTGGATTCTCAATTGCGAATTGCATCTCTAGTATTTCTTTATTGAAAGTTTCTTTGCTCTATATATTGATTATGTTATTATGGGTTCTCATAAAAAAAATAGGTACGAGTTGATGTTAGTGCAAGAAACCCAGGCAAAATTCAGGCAGCACTGACAGAGAATAGGAGGGGGCTTAGTGAATTTGTGTTAGAGCCATTGAGAGAGGAACAGTATTATGAGGTTAATCCAGACTATTCCATTTTCTTCTTATGGCCGTCTATCAGTCACTTCAAATTATCATTAGAATCTCTGCCTCATGTTATCGTGTTTTGTTACAGATTAGAGAACCATTCTCTATTATGTCCGTTGTGAAAAGCCCAATGGGCCTGATGGTGGGATTTATGCTGATTGTTGTCTTCGTCATGCCCAAATTGATGGAGAACATGGGTATGTCTTTAAAACTTCTATCATTTTCTTGAGAGTGACTCATTTGTATGTCTACATTGCATTGGAAGGGAGGCATAATCATTTATTTCCTTTAGAGAGAAGTACTTTGGCATGTGAATAGACCAAAATTGTTAGGCCAATAGTTGCGCATTTTGCCTCTTTTTGGTGTAGACATCTGCAGAGATGGGGGGGAGGGGGGTGATCTTGTTATATTGGGTTTTTTTTTTTTTTGGGGTGTTTGGGGAGGACAGGTTCTTATGTTTTTATATCTTATGTTTCAGTTTGTTTTTGCTCTCTTCATTTTGTTTTAGGATTACTTATTCTCTCTTACGTGATCTTCTTTGTCTCTCTTCATAAGGCTATTCAAGTGCTAAATTACAAAGCAGTATTCATTGTTTGACATTCGTGTTTAGCCTCCTAGGTTCAATTTGAATGGGTCATAGTTTTGATGATATGTTCACAATGGAGTTTTTTATTGAATTCAGTATATTTTTACTTTTTTTGTGTGGCGTACCTTCAGATCCATGTTGCATATTCTTAAGTGTCTTGTCCTCTGTTTGCTTCCTTGTTGCTCCACATTTTCATGTGATAAATGGACATTTATAATCTCTTGAGCAATCTGTGCAATGGAAGTTATATGATTTTTTTTTTTTTGGGAAAGAAGTTATTACATATTTATGGAACTATGAGGCAGCATAATGTGCAATACTGTGCATAACCTACGCTGATGGTTCCATTTTATTGTGGTGGCAACAGATCCTGAAGAAATGAGACGTGCACAAGAGGAAATGAGAAATCAAGGAGCTCCATCTTTGGCTAGCTTGCTGCCAGGTGCAGGGAGAAGCAACTAGAGAGTGTATGATTTGATTAATGGGAAACCAGAGGGACCACGTCGGTTTTCCTGATCATTACCAGAGGAGATATCTGCTTCTATGTTTGAGGAATTTTGTTAACGGCAAACCTGTGCTGGGAGGAAATTTATATTTATCTATGTTGTGCAATAGTGGATTGAAATTTTCATTTAGTCGAGATCTTACATATTTGATTTGAACTTAGGAGTAGGCTTCCTTGTAAATCTGCTCACTTTCATGTCAATGGTGACAATTATGCACTAGTGGATTTTTTTTGTTTGCTTAACACTTTTACTCCTTTCTTGCTGTGGAAAACCAGGGAAGTACATGATCTGTGGCGCCAGCATTTCATGATTCAGCCTGTCTTTTCCAAGCTTGGTCCTTTTAACTTCCTTTAGCATCCCTTTAGTTTGATATGTGGGAGGTTCAACAAAGATGCAAGCAACAAGCACAATTTTGTTAAACAGAAGCGAGGAGCTAGATTACAATTTGGAAATCGTGGTTAGGATATCTGTTTGCAACTTGGGATAAACAAATCAAGCTGTCAGTCTGTCGCTAAGTTCTTAATGTTGGCAAGCTTCAGCTTAACTGTGGCCTTGGCTTGTGGCTATCAGTTCTGCTATCTACAGTTAAATTGCATCATTCATTTCAGTTCTAGTAGTTACTGTTTGAGGGGGAGGGGACGTATTGGCCTTGTGTCTCGTTCATCTGAAATTCAAGTCGGGGTCAACACGTCGCATCCAACGGCTACGATTGCACCCATTTGTTGTCCGGTGGGCGACCCACATGCATGGAAGCAATCACAGCCGTTGAGGCCGTCCACGTTAGAATCTCTATTTTTATCCATATTTTCAACGCATTTAATTAAAATTTTCCCGAAATTATACAAGCATCCACAAAACTTTAATATATATTATATATATCTAATCGAATGATGTGGTTAATATATATTTAATTGAACACAAATAGAATATTATAAAAGGGGTGTCAAGATCCTACCTTATAATGTTAAAAACTTTATTTTTAATTAAAATTTTTATCCATATTTTCAACGCATTTAACTAAAATTTTCTCGAAATTATACAAGCATCCACAAAACTTTAATATATATTATATATATTCAATCGAATGATGTGGTTAATATATAGTTAATTGAACGCAAATAGAATATTATAAAAGGGATATCAAGATCCTACTTATTAATGTTAAAAACTTTATTTTTAATATCACCAAAAAAGTTTATAATTATTAAACTTTATATTATTGTATTCATTAAAATAATAAAAATATTTATTATTAATGATTTTTTGTGTACAAAATGATTTTTTTACATATTCTAATATATGGTACTTTCTAATTTATTGACAATCTAGAAAAAAAAAATCTACATTATGAATTAAATTTAAGCTCTACTGAAAATTTTCCTAGCCCAATGAAAGAAAAAAAAAATCCAAATTAATATTAGTAATTAATGTAAAACGATTAGTCAGTTTGTATTAAACTTAAAAACAATTTATATAAATACTTCGTCCGTTAGTTAGGTGTTTATTCTTCCTCTTCTTCTTCCGGAGAACCACTAGTTTCCGCTTTGTAATTTGCATAATTGCATTGATCGGAACCCAAAACCTTGAAATACTCTATCCAGAGCGTGTCATATACGAATCTGCGCTCAATTCATAAGTTGACCCCTCAAGATGGAGTCCTTGCCGACGACGACGGCGGCAGCGGCGGTGAAATCCGATAGGCGAGGGAGATCAAAGCCTCTTCAGACCTCGAAGCCCTCGCTCGTAATGGCTTTCTTCTCTTGCGTTGCTTGGCTTTACGTTGCCGGCCGGTACGTCTCTTTTCATTTCTGTAATTTTTCGGTACTAAAACTTGGGGTCTTAGCTTTGATCGCATCTGCGGCAATATGGAATTTCGCATTCTTATCTGAATGTAACAGTCAAATTGTGCGAATTCCATTTGGATTCGAATTTATGGTCCCGTTTAGTGAAAAGTGACGACGATTTAATTTGCTTTCTGATTCTTTTTAATTTTAACTGTGTACTTTACACTCCCGATCAGAAGCATTTGCTGTCATTTATTATGCATATAACGAGTTTATAAGATTTGTACTACTCTGGGAGGGATCAGGTTATGGCAGGATGCAGAAAACCGACATTTACTTGCTAATCTTCTGAAGATGAACTCAGCCCAGGTATATTCTGGTTTCAAGTCCTCGTTCTTTGATTTTAGGTGCTAAGCTGTTTTTATAAAATTGAAGAAGTTATTCAAGCCTTCTATCATTGGACAGGGTCAATTCAATTTCTCCTTATTATGTTCTGTCTGCAAGTAGTTCAATTTGTCATTAATCCCTAAACTTCTATTAATGCATTTTCGTTGCTAGAGGCCCAAGGTTCTTACGGTTGAAGATAAGCTAGCGGTCCTAGGATGCAGGTAAGGTCTCCCTGCTTCTTTTTTTTTTTTTCCTTTCCTCAGGTAGATTTTGTTGTTTGATTTTATGTTGTTTGTTTGTATTATAATATTATATGACACTATGTTGTCTTTTAGAGACTTGGAGAGGAGAATTGTGGAAGCTGAGATGGAATTGACATTGGCGAAGAGCCAAGGGTACCTCAAAGGCCAGTCGCAGCAAAGTGGCTCTTCTTCTGACCGCAGGCTACTTGCTGTCATTGGAGTTTATACTGGATTTGGAAGTCGCTTGAAAAGAAATGTGTTTAGAGGGTCTTGGATGCCAAGAGGTCTGTTAGAATTTCTGTTAAATGTCATTGATCTTAGCACATATACCTGTGTCCTAAACTCCTAGAATTAAAACTATGAATGGGAATGCCGAAACTGTCTTAGTGAATAAAATTTGTGGTAAGACGCCTTATATTGATTCTTGTACGTATTTGGACTATAGCCTGTTGCACATTAAGTGATATTAAAAAATTTACTTGATTGTTTTGAACTGGGACTAAAAATCTACTATGGAGAAAGATGAAGAGGTTGAAAATTTAAAAAAATAAAAGGGACCTGTTTTCGTCTCTACGTGTGCAAAACAATTCCGATCCGTGCATTTTAATTCTAATTAATTAGTAATTATTGAATTTGGACAAAACTAAATTATCTCTTCTCCCCTTTTCTTCCTCTTTGTTTTTTCCACTGAGAATTCTGTATAATTTATATCATATCAAACTTCAATTTTGAAGCTTTTTTAAAATATTATTCAATTCTTTTAATCTATTTTCTACCTATAATCACCTATCCATATTTTTTTTGCTGCTGGAAGTTTGTATGTAATCTTTTCAGGTTCGTGATATTACCAAATCTTTTGGTTTCAATATTATGTGAATGATAATCTTTGTGGCTCACTTCCATTTCATTGACTTTTGCATTTTTTTGCAGGTGATGCCTTAAAAAAACTTGAAGAAAGGGGATTGGTCATGCATTTTGTAATTGGTCGAAGGTCTTGTCACACACTATCCTTAGTAGCTACTATATTTTTCCACCTTATTTTTTAATAACTGTTCATTTGCTTTAATTCCATTGATGCTATTATTAAACCTTACAGTTTTTACAGCCATCAGTGAGTTAAACTTCTCTTATGGCATAATAATTTGTAATTGGCAGTGCTAATCGAGGGGATAGCTTAGACCGCAATATTGATGAGGAAAACCGCACAACAAAGGATTTCCTTATTCTTGTAAGCAATATAGTTGCAATGTTTCTGTAATTTTAATTATTTGGATCTTTCATCTTGGAGGATGTGAGTTGACATGGAGCCTGAGTTATGGCACAATAATGCTTTACTATAGGTGCTAGTGGTGAGGATGTTGAAGGGCTTTTAAGTTATTTGCGTTAGCAAGATGATACTCTTTTGCTCACTAAAATGTTAAGAATCTTGCTTTTGTCATTGATGTTTACAGTAAAATTTGTGTTCCTGCTTTTATCCAGAAAGAAAAAATTGTATTTTTGGCACGTAGACACTTGTTCTATAGGGAGAAGGGGGTTGGGGGTTTGGGGGGGGGGGGGGGAGAGGGGGGCTGATAACAACAACTGATGTTTACCCTTATATATTGATGATCCTTTTTATAGGATAAATTATTTGAGTGCGATGCTTTTGTATTGAATTCCTTCAAGCATTCAAATATAGAATTGACCATTTGTTGCTAACATATCAGGAAGGTCATGAGGAAGCTCAAGAAGAATTGCCCAAGAAAGCAAAATTCTTCTTCAGTACTGCAGTTCAGACCTGGGATGCTGACTTTTATGTGAAAGTTGATGACAATATTAACCTTGATCTGGGTAGAGATCCTTTATGTACAAATTTACTTGTTTAGGAGATTTGCAACTAACTATATGCTTTCATTCATGTGTACTTATTGAGACATTCTTGACACTGTTTACTGGCCTAACAGAGGGTTTAATTGGACTTCTTGAGCGTCATCGTGGTCAGGATGGAAAATATATTGGATGTATGAAGTCTGGAGAAGTGATATCAGAAGAGTAATTTTTCTGTTATCTTTTTTCTAAATTAATTGTGATTGTATGTCTACAAATAGGCTGTTTGATGTGGTATAATATGGCGTGAATCAAGTTTCAAGATGCAGGGAATTGTTCACCGTTCTCAAGTTTTAATTAAGCTTTATTGTCCATTTTTGTGGAAGATAAGTGCAGTTTTTGAGTCTGAATTCTGAAGTTAGCCCCCCCTTTATAGGTAGTTTTTTTTCCCAATTATTATTTTATTTCTTTTTCATTCTCAAGTTATGTCTTCTTTTTTTCCCCAAGCAATTTTGAAATTCCTGGTGGTGAAAACTTTTGTGCTATGTTATTATAGAGGCCTTTTGTTTCTATGCTCATATCTAATTACTTTTGCAGTTTTAAATTTGTATCTGCCAAGCCCCTTAGCTTTCCTACAAATAGTTTGTGTTGTCTATATTTGTAATTTTCTCCTTTCTTTGAGTAACAGAATTATGTTCGTATAGTGATTTAGGTTTTACAATATGGAGTTTTTGGATTTGACTTGTAAACTTCTAAATTTGGTTGATTTTCAGGGGGAAACCGTGGTATGAACCAGAATGGTGGAAATTTGGGGATGAGAAAACGTAAGTGATCTACCTTCTGGTTGAGTAAATTAGCTGATTTTCTTCTCTTTTTTTTAATTAGTATAGAAAGAAACTTTAATGTGAGCATGAACGTGGGTATGTATGTATTGCTTGTGTGTGTGTGTGAGCATGAACGTAGGTATGTATGTATTGCTTGTGTGTGTCTGTGTGTGATTATCTCTGTGCCAAAAGTTGGTTTGTTCAAGCAATCTAACAGTATTTTCAATCGCACATCTGTGTGATTGGTGTTTGAATGTACTAATAATTGTGTAGCATGTGTGTACAAATATCTTTAGCTTGTGATTGATGGTTTTTAATGTAGTTGCTAGTGTCTGCCTTGTCCTCAATTGTGTGGAAAGCTGGACATAGTGCTAAAAGTCGTCTGGTGTATTATTTAGAATTGTATCTTTGATGGTTACTTATGGGTTAACTAATAATAAGATCGTGAGACAGGGGGGAAACACTGTTGTTTTATGCTCAGAAATATTTGTGGGTTTTGTTTTGTTATTTTTAACGAGTTATTGGTAACTAATGTGAAATTAACTGAATTATATGGACTTGTAGACTTCTCTTATAATTTCTTTGGTTATTGGTTTATCATTGCATTTTCTGTTTGAGAAACATGTTCAAATAGTCAGTATTTTTCAAGAATGTGATTCCTGTGGGGATAGGTTGGATCAAATATAGTTAATTCACTTTCACAAACAACAACCACCATCACTATAACATCTTGACCGCAATCACTGTCATGACATGGATGCTGACAGCATACTAATCTGAGTTAGTAGCCAAAAAAAAAACCATTAGCCCCATAGTTATCATTGTCATTACCACTAGTCCACTACTGTCATCACCATACCGGTACTATGATCATCCCGCTGTTAGGCAGGTGGCATCATTACCATTGTCATTACCCCATTGTTGCCACTGTTATCAATGTCATCTGTATTTGAATTGCCTCTTAGTCGTCGCCATTATTCCAACAGAAAGTCTGACTAATCTTTTTGACATTTGCTCCAGTTTTTTTTTTTGGGGTGACATATTTGAATCAAATCAATAGTTAAGATTTTTGTTTCTTGTTTGTTAGGTTTTATCATTGCATCCAATATAGCTAGTGCCTAGTTGTCAGTTCAGTCGTTAGAAGAATAACTAATATGCTCTTAATATATCCGTAGAAGTTACTCCTCTGACATTTCAGTCCTATATATGTTAAGTTCATACTAAAAGTATCCTAGAATGTTTGGAAGGGAAAAGTCTTTAGTATGTGCACGAATTTATTGCTTTATATCTGAATATTTATTGACCATGTTCTTTAATTTTATTTATTGAATTATTTCGTTTTAGGTACTTCCGACATGCAGCTGGTTCACTTATTATACTCTCGAAGAATTTGGTGCAGTATATTAACATAAACAGGTTTGTAATGAATTTGGCACAAGGAGGAAACTTTGAAACTGAGATAAGATTTGTTTTGCATGGGTACCATAATTCAGTAGTTTGGCTGATAAACAACAGCCTCCGGATGACATTATTTTTGAGAAACCTGGAAAAGTTTCTATCGTATTAATATTAGTTTTAAACTTTCTGGAGGGTGGATCTTAATACTGAACCCGGTTAATCATTTGTGATCTTAATATCTTATTATGTGTTTTTTCTTGCATTTTTGTTTTAAATTCAGTAACATCTTTCTCATGTTAGGACAACTGAAAAATTCGCTAGATAGTTTGAGTTTCTTACCAATCTAGCTGGCTCCAATCTGCTGGAGGAGTCTCTTACTCTCAGGTGCGGTTGGGAGCACTAGGGAGTGGTTGAGGTTGACAGTGTGAACCTCTAACAGACAGGGATTTTGTACTATTCCCCTTCAGATAAAACGCTGTCTCCTTTCTTGCATGCAATTTGATTATTATTATTTTTTTTTCATTACAAGAGGTCCACCTTAAAACGGTGAGGAGGTAGCTAAATATGCTTTGCATTGTTGGTTATTGTTTCTAGTTTTGGTAAGAAATGGAAAAGTAATTACATTTCAAAAGTTTAAAGTTGTGGTATGCTAAGTGCTGTCATCCTTGATGATACTAGATAAGTTCAACAGTACCAAGAAGAAAGTTGTTCAATCATTATTTTATTGACTGCTTGGAATTACATTCTAATTCAATTACGGTATATGTAGTGTATCTTTAAAGACTTACGCTCATGATGATATATCGGTGGGATCTTGGATGATGGGAGTCCAAGCAACTTATATAGATGACAGTCGCCTTTGCTGCAGTAGCATCAGACAAGGTCAAACCCTCTTCCATATTTTCTGCAGCAGTTCTCTTTTTCTTGTTGTGCTTCTCATGTGTTTGGGTCATTGAAGGGGTAAAAAGAAGGGGGGTGGGGGCACCCGCCTTTGGGTAGGGGTGGGTTCCTATGCTGCTTGCTTAATGTTCATTCTAGTGTGGTTTTTGACTTGATTAGATTTTTATTTTGATTAAATTCACAATGTAACTTGTCTTACAATTGGTGTTCATTTTCAGACAAGGTATGTTCCTTGGCCTGATAGGAGTATAACAGCTTGTCATCCGAAAAAGCTGCCACGCTGTTAATTACTTCATATGGGAATTTATGAAGTGGTCTGAAGATCAGTGCCAGTTTGTGGAAGATGTGCATTCTTTCCGGTGACACCCATCTTTGAGAACTTTGGAGACACTAGCAATATCTTACTTTCTGGATCTACGGATCTGATCATTCTTTTTAGGTGCACAGCTTTGCAGCAGAGGTGAAATGGATTAGTATAGATTGACACACCGATCATTCGTGGATGGCGGCCATTAAAGCTCACTTGATATTATAAGAGAAGCTCTCTGAACGTATATTTGGTCTGTTATTGTCCATACAAACTATCTGTTGATTGCCCAAAAAAGGTAGTTGCTTTTAAGACACAACATCTATGTAAGCTGGTGCTCCCTTTAGATAATTTCTTTTAAGTCTGACTAAATTGTAGATCGTGTTAAATTTTTGACGCTTGGGAATGACATGCATTGAATTTTTCAATATCCATTTTCAGTATGATTTTATTGCTTTGTACTTACGGATGCTATCGCTTTCTAGGTCATTTGATCTACTATGACTATCTACTCTTGGCTACATCTGCTGTTGGAAAAAATTTACATTACAATTGATTTTTGTTGGTATTTATTTTTACATATGAATTAAAAAATATTTTTAATTTAAATATTAAATTAAAAAATATAATCTTAAATACTTTTATTATACCGTAAATTTTTTCCTCCTTATAAGCATATTAGGTGGGACCCCCCCTCTCTATCCGCTGGTTTTTATCCTATGCTAGGGTGTGTTTGTGGTATTCGTTACGTAAATAGTGAATATACATGAAAGCAGGGAACGACAAATGGTGGGATGTAGGGGAAATTAATATAAATGACATGTGGGTGATTATATTTAAGGAAAGGGAGCTCATTAACTAATCGTGGTTAAAATCTATTTGTTCATAAATTTTACGAAGTTTACTGCCTGAAATTGCTTATTATGAAAATAGCCAATATTAATCTACATATTTGGGATGGAAAATAAAATTGCATTGGGCCAGAGTTATTTTAGTTAGAAAGGAAAATATTGTTTCAACATTATTCAGGCAGTGTGCAAATAGTTAGACTTTACAAGGCTATAAAAGTTGGAGGAGTGTTTGTATAAAGGTTAGTTGTCTTTGTCTTTTGTTCCTTCCGTTGTACCAAGAAAAAGAAGGATAACTTTTCGACTCGGATGAACTCATTCGTGCAAACTCGGAATTGCCGCTAACAAACCGAGTGAACTCGTTCGTTGTTGATAACGTGTAAAAATTGTTTGTGGGGGCCTAAAGAAACGAACGAGGGCTGGAGCAAGCAACGGCTTCGGTGCAAATGGGCACACTTCTGAAGTGTCACAGACCCTTCTGCTCAATAGTTCCCTACTCGGCTCGAACAATTCAACTCAGAATCAACCACACTGCCCACGCCGCCTTTTTCAGGAGGGGGCAACTGAGTTCGGTTGCCCGTTGTTTTAGTGTCAGTTCTTTGGGGTCATCCCAGCCGTCAACTGCCCAGGAAAACTTCGGAAAATCCGACGGTGAGAGGGTCAAGAGTCCGTCGCCATCGCCGGAGCTTTGGCTGCATAACACGATGAGTAAAAGGAAGGAACTTTTCAAACCTAAAGTGGAAGGAAAAGTGGGAATGTATGTATGCGGAGTCACCACATATGACCTCAGTCATATTGGACATGCTCGCGTCTACATCAATTTTGATGTTCTTTACAGGTTTCTCTCTTATCTGTATCTAGGAAGTGGCTTTTGGCTTAATATAATTTCGAGGGCATGGTTTAAATCTGTTACATTCACGAGAAAACGAAACTTTCCAGTTACTGAAGATGAAAGGTAGGGTTGATGGTAGTAATTAGCTGAGCCAGGTCTAAACTTTGTTGAACAACACCTAAAGTATTGTATGTTTTGACTTTAGTAATGGAATTGAGTGTCTGTACTGCATTATTTGATCTATGGATCCAACAGATAGATCGAATATCAAAATTAGCATCTCATTGTAGTTTATCTTATCATTTGTATTACCATCGTACAAGTTTTCTGCTGGTTATTTAAATCTAGGTTAAAATTTAACCTTTTGGTACTAATTGGTTTTTCTTCTTTTAATTTGTTTGACAACTAGGCAGATATCTTAAGCATTTGGACTTTGAAGTTTATTATGTTCGCAATTTCACTGATGTCGATGACAAGGTGAGTTAAATTGCTGCTCTGGTGTCTTGGGCTCATGCCCCCAGGGTACTTTCTAAGCATTACTTTTTTTTCCTACCTTCTTGCTGCGATTTTAAGAAGCACTAATGATAGGTTGTAAGCTCGACTGCTCTCCTTATATGCTACAATTTCTTTTGTTTTGGTTATATGTAAGCTTTAAGAATTCATAAATTGATGTTGTGTAATTTTAGAAGTTTCTTTGACTGAGCATTTTCCTTCAGCTTTTAGCAATAATCCACACACACACACACACACACACACACATATATATATATATATAACTCCATTAGAAGTTTTGTTTGAATAGAGTAATATTTAGGCTTGTTGAACACTGTATTTTTGCACCAAGTAGAAGACAGAAGTGAGGTTCTGCTGAGCTCATGATGCATCTACGTTTTGTGTGTTTGAACAGACTGATCCCTCTCATTATCATTTAATGCTTAAAGAGCACAACTTTTATGGAGTTTCTATGTCTTGCCTAGTTTCCTGGCCATGTGGTTGTTGTTCTGGAAATTGTAGTTTTAATCTTGTCGCTCATTAAAAATCTGAACAGGTTTTGAATTTTTATAACCTTTTGCTACAAATGCAAAATACCCACTATCTTTTACATTGATATGACAGGATATTTGTCTGCACTTTTCAAATTCTGTAGATAATTGCTAGAGCAAAGGACTTAGGAGAAGATCCTATCAGTTTGAGCCAGCTTTATTGTGACGAGTTCAGGCAAGATATGGTCACTCTTAATTGTTTGCCTCCTTCTGTGGAACCACGAGTTTCTGAGCACATGCCCCAAATTATTGATATGATTAAGCTGGTACCATTGCTGTCCATTTTACTGCAACATCAGTGTAGAATTCAATGTTGACAAAGTTTTTATTGTTATATCCAAGACTATCTTTGGTTTCATAAAAAGCCTATTTAGATATGTTATTGGTTGTTGAAATGCTGTTTTTATTTTTTAAATCTTCTTAGAGATATGATATTGATTTTCTCATTGATCTGTTTAACATTCTTGTTGGCAGATTCTTGATAATGGGTATGCCTACTTTGTTGATGGGGATGTATACTTTAATGTAGAAAAATTTCCAGAATATGGGCAATTATCTGGACGAGATCTAGAAGATAACCGAGCTGGTGAGAGGGTTGCTGTTGATTCAAGAAAGAAAAACCCTGCTGATTTTGCTCTTTGGAAGGTATATATTTGTGAGAAATAAGGATAAACATTTATTATCTTCCAAGTGTAAGATCAGTATTAATTAGAAGTGACCAAGTAGGAGAGATGGATTATATGTATGGCTTTGACATGGATGATTAATTTTCTGTAAAACTATTCTTTGTTCATTATATAGTGCAAACTGATGTATTGAATTTACTTCAAATTCTTAGTTGAGTTGGAATGCTAGTTATTGTGCATTTTCAATGCTATTCTGCAGTCTGCAAAGCAGGGGGAGCCATTTTGGGAAAGTCCCTGGGGTCCTGGGAGACCTGGGTGGCATATTGAATGCAGTGCTATGAGTGCAGCTTATCTCGGTTACTCTTTTGACATCCATGGTGGAGGGATTGACCTTGTGTTTCCTCACCATGAAAATGAAATTGCACAAAGTTGTGCTGCTTGTAAGAAAAGTAATATAAGCCTCTGGATACACAATGGCTTTGTCACTGTCGACTCTGAGAAAATGTCCAAGTCTCTGGGAAACTTTTTCACAATTCGGGAGGTGATACATTCCTGATGATCCGAAGTTATCGAAATATCTTTTACTATATGACCCAATTTTTCTGTTTTACCGTTGAACCTTATGCCATAAACATTTAATATTATCAGGCTGTAGACCTCTACCATCCACTGGCTTTAAGATATTTTTTGATGGGAGCCCATTATCGATCTCCAATTAACTACTCTCATATACAGCTTGAAAGTGCTTCAGACCGTGTTTTTTATATATATGAGGTACCATTTTCTTGGGCTGTCAAATAATTTAATAGAAAATTATCTTCCTGCCCATTCGTGTGTGCGTGTGTGTACATATAGTGTTCGCACTTCATTTTTTATGCATTTGCCAATTTCTACTTGTATGCCATTGATTTTTCATTTTAATGCCGTGTGGATGTATCTTGATGAACTTTATTTGGCTACAGACCTTACATGACTGTGAAAGCTTTCTGAACCAGCATGATCTAACAATTAGGAAGGATTTAATCCCACCTGATATTTCAAATATCATTGACAAGTTCCATGATGTTTTTGTGTCCTCGATGTCCGATGATCTTCACACTCCAGCAGTACTGGCAGGACTGTCTGACCCTTTGAAAACAATCAATGATCTGCTGCATACTCGAAAGGTATGGTATTTTTGCTTGTCAGTCTGAAGAGATTACGTCACTACAATCATATGATTGAATGAGATCAAACTTAGTAAATGCAGAAGTTTCAGGTTTTGATCATATTTTTTGGTGTACAATAGAATTTGGTCTTATAGTTCAATGTATGTTAGTATCAAATGTACACTGACTGATCTTTTTATAAGATATGTAGTATTACACTTGTTATTCGTTATAATTAATTAAAAAATATAAGCAAAGGTTGAACTAGAGTGTCTTGTCTGGAAACCTTCCTGTTTTTACAGCTAACCTTCTGAAGATATGGTTTCTCCATTCCCCAAGCCCCCAAAAAAACAATTGCTTCTCGATGCTAGAAATACAAATTTTTATATGCATATGCTGTGGATGATATTATAACAAATGATGTTTCTTATAAATGAATGCTCAAGGAAAATATAATAGAAATATCTTGTGAGTGCTACCACTTTTTGTTAATATTATTAACATTTACAAGTTCATTGTTCATTCAGGGGAAGAAACAAGGTTTGCGGATAGAATCACTTGCAGCTTTGGGAAAGAGTATCAGGAACGTTCTGACTGTTCTAGGATTCATGCCTGCAACTTATTCTGTGGTATGAAATTCATTTAAAGCGAATCAGTATGTAGCTGTTACCCTTTTTTGGCATTTTAAGAAACCATACTGATATTTTTTGTCAAGAGTGCCTAATTTTAAATTCGATGAATACTTATATGGATAGCAATGAGGAAAAGATGGCTAATTACTACTTTTTTGTTGGTGGGGAAAGGGGGCTGTTCTCTCTCTTTTTTTTTTTTTTTTTGAACTTTTGATGTAGGTTTAAAAACATTTCTTCCAATTTCTGTTTCTGAAAAATCTTTTGAGGGGCTACACATTTGTTTGTCTTGAATAAGTTCTTCCCTTAGCTAGTAAGATGTTTTGATTTTTCTACTTTTCATAATATTACTCAGTCGAGGTTTGGCTCAGCAGCCCGTCTCCCAATTTTACTCTCCTAATAACCCAATCTCCTAGAAATTTTGGGTTCAAATGATATTGGAGAACATGTTTTTTTTCCTGATTCCTGAATGCTTGAGTTTTCTGCATTTGTAGTTCCTAAGCACTGTTTCATGTGGCAGATTTTGCAGCAGCTTAGGGAGAAAGCTTTGAAGCGTGCAAATTTAACAGAAGATGAAGTCTTGCAGAAAATTGAAGAGCGGACTGTTGCTAGAATAGAAAAAGAGTATGAAAAATCAGATACAATTAGGAAGGATTTGGCTGTTTTAGGTATTGGTCTTATGGATAGTCCTCGTGGTACAACTTGGAGGCCCGCCATTCCCCTTGCTCTTCAAGAACAGCAGAATGGCGCACCATAAAGAGCTTCTGGGTCAAGATTAGCTTCAGTTGTTCAACATCTCCATTACAACCAAAAATTGAATGAGGAAACTGCCAGGATGGCATGTGGGTATTAACTGCTCAATATGATTGAGATTACTATATAAAAGTCATGAGCTTGGTGCAGTTGTTGTGATGACCGATTGGTGAACTAAGCTAAGTTTTTGTTTTGGAATATATGTAGTCGGCAATAGATTTAAGCAGATGCAATGCTTGTTTTGTCCGTAAACTAACAAAATCTGCATTCTTCTGAACTGCTAAGTTTACAATGGAATTTTTTTTTTTTTTGTTTGCCCTTAACACCAACAAATGCAATCATTAGCGCATCAGATCTTACCAAAAACAATTCACTAGTGCATCACATATTGCAAAAACCCCCTTATAATAATGAACTATCTTCAAGGGGGAAAAGAAGCCTCAAAAGCATATTAAAAGAAGCATCCTATTTACAATCTGACACCAAAAACTATAACTTTGGAACAGTTTGATGGAACAATTACTGAGGCAGGAATTCCGTTTTCTGTTTTGTTAAATAGTTTTCCTTTTTGGTCTCTTAACCATCAAGTATGTGGTCAATTCAAATCAGAAACACGAAGTAATGGGAAGCAAGAGTTCGACGAACCATTCTCAACTGGTGATATACCATTTGCCTTCAGATTCAAGTGGTTCGAAGACTTGGACCCCACCATCTGTTAATCCAATGGCAAACTGGTTTGGATCTTGTGGATGAGCAGCTATCACAAGGGGATAAGGGGCTGAGCTTCTGTGCAAAAGCAAAAATAAATGAGTATAATCGATGAGGTGATCTAGGACGACCACTCCACCGTTTCCACTACGTGAAGGAAGAAATCTCGATTTTGTGACCAAACATTATTTCAAATGCTTGCATCTCGTGGTTTATTTAAATCACAAGAACCACGAGTCCCTACGTTTAGATTTAAGGAATAACGGGAAAATATCATATTTGCTATGCTGGAAAAAAGAATGAGCATATTCTGGCAAATAAAAATACTAGGCAGAGGGATTACAGACAATGTGAAGGCTATATTATCCCAGTATATCCAGAGCGATATTAATGTGAAACAGGTGAAGAAGGTGTAAATTACCCGACATCAGAAACAAGATAAGCACTGGGGTTGATCTGGCATTGTAACTGGAGACGTGAAGAACTGAATATTCGTATTACTCCATCTACAAAGCTGGCATACACTAATTGGCCATCAGACGAGAATGTTGCATGGGAAATTGGTGCAGAAAATTCTCCTACAACCCACTGAACACAGAAAATACTGTTAAGTGTCCATAGGATGAAAACCCACTCATTTCTACTGGTCGATGCACCTAGAATTTGCATGGCAACCAGGTAAAAAATTGAAGTGCATGTTTTGGTACCAAGACAACTTTCATGAATTGACCAAAAAATTGCATTATCAGTTACCAGCTTCAATTTAGCGTCAGAGGCTAGGGGCAGTAATGTCTTGGCACTGTGATGTGATTGCAGTGCCAACAATTGACTGTGACCACATTACTTGATGAATTCCACTTGGAATTTGGAAATACATTTGATATTTCAAACCAGAATTGCTCTAGAACATACCTGTTTTACGCATTCAAGCTTTGATATTTCATAAATAGATAGCTGGGTCTCGTGTGCAACAAGGAACTGTATCTGATCCAGGTGAAACTGAATATAGGTGTATGATGTAGCCAGGGGTGTTCTGGCTATCCTTCCCACCGGAATTTGCAAAAAGGTGCTATTTTCCTTTTCCCAACTATCTGAGTTCCACAGTATGATCTGATCGAGAATAAAGAAAAATAAGATCAAGTATTGGATTGTGTTAACAATACAATAATCTGTTTTGTCTTTATCAGTGTACAAGGGAAATCAGAGGATTCTCTCTCTCTCTCTAAATAGAGACTCATCTCTATGTATTGTGTGTGACAAAGATGTAGGAATATTTACATGAGAATATACATCCCGTTCATGATATGAGATATTAGATAACAATACCACATACTCGGTTAATCTGCATGCCATGAAAAATGGACAACGAACCTGAGCATCTGCTCCAGAAGAAATGAGCACATTCCGAGCATGGGAGAAAGCAAGGCTACTGATTCTTTTGGTGTGACCCTCTAACCTGATAGCTACCTGTGATATGAAAAAATATTAATATTTTTCATATTTCTATGAATTCACCGGGCATCAGAGAAAAATGTATACAAGACTATATCATACCTCATCTATGCGCACATTAAATATATGGATTGAATTATCATCCATGCCAACAGCAATAATGTTGTTATCTTTAGGATGGAAAGCAAGACATGTTGGTGCTGGTGGTGGAGACATGAAAGTCATCATTGTCTGAAATTTACGATGGGAACTTTATTACTGAGTGAAAACTAACTGAGATGTGGCAGATGAATCATCTCCACATTATGGATATTTAATACAATTCTTCAACTTTGATGTTTCAATTCTTTGCCTACATAAAGCTTAATAACTTGGGGTACAGATGCCATCAACATTTGTTGCTGAAAAAAGCAGCTTCAACCAGAAATGTTTTATGAAAGCAGGTTTCCATAAGCTGTCTTAAGAATGGGAATCAACCCACAGGCTATATTATTTAATTCATAAGTTACCTTGAATGTCAGCATATTGAACAATGAAATTTTCCCTCCACAGGCTGACATCACATAGAAATCATTCTTGGACAGAGCAAGGCACGGCACAGCTTCTCCAGCTGTTCTGTCAGTTACGTCATTGGTCTTGAGCGTGCCCGACACTGCATTTATGAACTGAGGAGTCTCCTTCGTAGTTGCCTAAGCGATAAAAACACAAAAAGAAAAAAAAAAACGAACAAACATACGAGGTATAAATTTGGTGATTGTATTATTTTTATAAATTAAATATTTAATTTAAAATTTAAATTATTAAATTTATTAAATCTTATAATATTTAATTATTTGTATCATATTAATTATTTATATTTTGTGAAAACAATTTTCTTCATAATTTTATGTAACAATTAATTTTTACGTAGAAGCAACCTTTTTTCTAGATTTTGTGCAACGAGTTATTGTTGCTTTAATTGGCTAGAGAGGAGCAAATGCAAAATGAGCAAAGAAGGTTTTACCTTGCCGCTTGGATTAACAACATTAGGAGGCCACTTCCAGTGCAGATGGGAGGCATTTGATGCTAATGCCAAAATGCCATTCCCTGCACTAGTGTAAATTAATCTTGAGATCTGCAGTTGTCAGAAGAGAATTCAATGATGAATAACTTGTGCTTGGCATTAATGGAGTGGTAAATTTCTGCGTAAAAACTGCTATGAGCAATTATATCCTTCAAGATAAAATAATAAGAGTTACTTCCACTGTCACAAAATCATACAGACAACATTGTTACTTGAGAAACAAAATAATGCTTCTCAAAGCATGGTGAATATGCAGAATAAGAACAGAAGGTGAGAAGTTCAAATTATAAATGATATTCAAAAGTTTATCTAAAATTTTCTAAGATTTAAGATCTAAAAAGTATATGAATAGTAAATCTTCACCAAATTATGAGAGAATTTAAATTATTATATTTATTACATTTTAAAAATTAAATCACAGCTTAACAAATTTAATAAATTTATTCTGAGTTAATTTATAATAATTTAATAAAAAAGTGTTAATAGAACTAACTGTTTGTAAAGAGTGTTATTACCAATTGGTACAATGTGAAACCTATAATATATGAAATATTTGAGCACCAATTAAGAACATATTTGTACCTTGTCTACTCTGACGTTGGAAGAAAGTCTTAGTGACCTAAATTGAGTCGCTTCACTAAACTCAGAATGCATCCAGAACTTTGGCTGGGTCACTGCCTCTATCATCTTAGGTTTCACTTCTTTAAAGATTCTTTTTTCGCCACTCTAAGTAAAATTCAAGACCATGAGCAACATATAGGCATTAAAAATGCAGCAACTCATCAGCATCACACACATAGCGTTATTTGCAGAGCATCAAAGGAACAATAAATCTTTCAGACCTGATATTCATTCATACACATTAAACGCAGACCATCAACCGTTGCCAACACTTTAATTGTATTATTCCTAGCAGAAACAGCCAATAAGGTGCCCTCCTTGTTGAACCGGATTCGAGGACGAGCCTTCAAAGAACAGGAAAAGATAGATAAATAACGTAATTTAGAACCCTTTAAGGTTAAAACGATTGCTCTTTACTGTAATAGCAGAACTTACTGGTAATCCTCCTTCAGCATTAACACTAGTCAAAAGATTGATGTTATCCATATCCCAAAATTTTACCGAAAAATCATCACCAGCAGCCAAGAACCGATTCTTGGTTGTGTCAAATTGAGTGACAGCTAAAGAATTCTTACAAAATCCTTGGTAACTTCTTTTGACAGTGCCTTCATTATCATTCCATTCAACAATATGTGATTCACCATCTCTACTGGTTCCACAGGAAAATAGCCTACAAGTTTAACATGTTTATGAAAATTCACCAGACAAAGAACCATTAGAATGGTGTTAAGAGATCCATCCATGAACCAACCTTTTCCCATCAGCGCTATAAGCCATTGTTGTGCAAGATCTACCCGGAGCATCATAATCAACCCTTGAGCCCAAGTTGTCATACAACCATGCTTTAATTTTTCCGTCCACTGATGTAGAGAATACAAACTGAGGAAAAATGGGTGAATATTAATAACTGAGAATTCATCTCCAGAGGCGAGAGATTTGGAACAAATCTGATAATAATAAACCTTACATGAATATTTTCCTTATAATTTGGGCAAACAGAATATACAGCAGCATCATGACCGTCAAAAATGTGCAACCGTGCACCAGTGGCCACGTCCCAAACCTAAGTTTAAACATATTTGAAATGAGTAGTCATGTGTATATTAGTAATAGTCTAATTAGTCCCATTAGTCTCACAATTTTATTTTCACGACACCAAAAAATTAACAGCCCACATGAAGAGATGTAAGCATTAGGTGAGGGGAAAGCACTGGGAGTAACATTTCTGCAGCCCAATTATTTTTGAGAACAAACCTTGATGGATTTATCATCCCCACAAGTTACAACCCAGAGTCGCTCTGTGGGGTTACAAAATGCCAAATCATTTACACTTCCAATATGAGCATCAATCTGGAAAAATACAAAATGTTAGTAATAAGTGACTGATCTCCAGTTAAAGGCGCACCAGTTGAAGATAACAAGACCCACCTCCAAGTGTTGGTGAATGTCATTACCACCATGATAGGTGTACAACTGCATAATGTGTTTAGAATATGCAACTCCTGCTCAAGTTTTAGATAGTCCAGTAATTACTGAGTGTTAGAACTAATTAAGGTAGCAAAATAAGCATAATGATTTGAAAGATGCATTGTTTCAGGAATCATGTATCTGCCAAACTTACCAAGTAAAGAACCATTGGGGTGCCACAACATACGCCTAACTGAGACACATGGATCTTTGACCAAAGATGCCTGAAGTCCCTCGAAGTAGTTAAAAATATCAGATGTTCTGATCTTGAAAACATACTGCTGATTACGACTATAAGCAAGTGAGAGGAACCTCACCTTTAATGCCATTGAACTTCCATCAAAATCCCATACCTGAAAATTTCTTGAGACCAACCTCTTCCTCGAACTAACCTCCCACAAACTTATGTCTCCAACATCCGTTCCAACTAAAAAATAACATTGGAAAATCGGTTATGCTATTTTTATCATATGAACTTTACTAAATACTCATATAAAAGAATATATGAAACCTTAAATTTTGAAGGCCCAGATAAACCTTTGTGCATTTAGTAGCCTCCCATTAAAAGTGAGCTACTTTTTTTTTATTTTTGGTTGTGCAGTGAGCTACTTTTTTACTTGAAAAATATATCAAATTGACCCAAAACCATAGAAGTATCATAATAGTTGATGTAATAAACCGTCATCAAGGAGAAGATCATTTGTACGAACCTAGAAGTAGAATCTGTTGAAGAGGGTGAAAATCCATGCTTGTGGGATTTGACTCCAAATTTATTGTCTGTGCTACAGTCCTAGGCAATTCATCAGCTAGGGGAACTGCTGAGATATCGCTTTGAACTGGGAATATTGCAGGCTGCCTAACCTATAAAAATTTCAGAAGTATCACGTAATTCAAGTTCAGCTGTATTAAATTTAGAAGGCTTAATTAAATATGGATCAACTGACTGTGTTTGAAATTCCAGTCATCCTCATCCTGCACATGTCATCAAGACCACCAAGACCTCTTGCCATTGCTCCTGTAGCAATAAAAAAACGTAAAAAAATGAAACATACCAAAAACATGGTAGCTTTTCCAATTAAAAACTAGTAAAACGAGACCAAGAAATGTGGGAAGAAAAGAGAACTAGAAATAATTCTACCTGGATGTGCTAGACTAATATTACTGATACTTCCAAGAACTTCTGGATGCGTCACGGTTAAGGAATTAGGCCTCCATGTTTTGAAAGGAGTGTGAATTGACGTCGATGAGGGATGAAATTGATTCTTTAGTTTCAAAAAACAAATAAATGATAAAAAGATATTATTTCAGAAATTTCTGCACAAGTGTCTTGAATCATGAATATATTTACTCATTCCAACTTCGGAACTCACCCCAATCGCTGTCCCCATCGGAAGAAAACCTTCAACTTTTGGGGTAGAAGCTAAACTCTGATTGTTTGCAGGCAGTAGACCTAGCGGGTCACTAGAAATTCTACATTTATGATCCACGATGAGAGTTCTAATATCAGGATTGTGTCTAGGGTTTGCACAGAGTGCATGTTGCCAGTTTAAGCTACCACGGCAAAATTGCAGTCAGTTAGTTACTTTCAGACAATACGTATTGCAAGCAATTATAAGGAATATCTTGATGGAACAATTCCATTTCTTTTTGTGGGGAAAAAGATGAATTAAATAAGATAAAGAGGCTTAAAAAAACAAAGTTGAACAGTGTTCATTTGACATATATAAAGTAGTTTATTATTCTCGTGTTATTGGTGAAATGTTACCTTTGATTAACTAGTGCTCTCAATCTTGAACTTTTGATGTTAGGGAACTGCATTTTCTCAGATAAAACAGGATTTAATTCAAAAAGCCTTTTAATGCTAAGCAACACGTTCGCCCTAGCAGTCCTTGTATCTCTGTAAGTGGACAGAAGATCATTTTCCCTGTAAAATGTACATTTCACCAATCATGCCATTTTATTACATCCTTATAGAAGATTAAAAACCAAGATATCTGAGGAACAAATACCTAAAATTGTCTAAAGTAAGGAGCTGGGTGATTTCCTTAAACAACTCTTCGTTAAATGAAGCAAACACTTTCAGATCATTCACTAGAATATCCGCAGCCTTGGCACGGTCAAACCTGATCATTTAAGCCATTGAAGAATCAATGACATTGTACTGATAACTTCATATCAAATAGAAGAAAATTTGAAGCTAAGGCTTACTTATCCAAAGCCTCCAAATACTTCTGCTTCCGAATTTCAAAAATGGCCTGCATCGAATACTTATTGTCATCAATTTTGATGAATTTCAGAACATACCTTTCGGCTTCATCCCAGTTTCCATTAAGCACAAGCTCTTCTAAATACTTGAAGTTGAAGAACAATCCTGATTCTTGTTCCAACCTTTTCACAAAATGACCAAATCTCAGTTGAAAAAACTATATATCTCGGGAAAATAAATCATCGATTCAGATGATAAAAAGCAGAGAGATTGCAAAATCTATACATGTGAAGAGTCTCCCTGAATTTTTCCTCGTCAAGGTACTGCAGGATCAGGAAAAGTAGATCCTTGCTAAGATTAGACGCCATTAGCCTTCCCCTTCTTATCTCTGCAACCGGGAAACCAATCACTACCATTGACAGTGTCGTAAAAACGGAAGCAATAGAGGGGAGAAAATGGAGAACTATTCTCTTTTTTTCAATCATTAACAAAATATATATATCATAAATGTATTCTCTCCAATATAATAATGATTATACATCTTAGTAACGACAAATAACTTGTCTACTTTTCCCTAGGTACCACATAAACTCAAACAAAAGGGTCTGCGTCCTGACCGACATTATCAGGCAAGTCAGAAACAGAGATGCATTTCGAAATCGACAGACTCTAAGAATTGTTTCAAGACACAAAACGTTTCGCCGGGAAAAAACCCAAATCGAAACAAAATTGGTATATATGATAATTAATGTTAGAACATGGAGCTTTATAACTACATCGACCATGACAGCAATCTGGGGAGCTTGAACAACTGCATTAAATCCAGGAGAATTAGGGTTTTCAGAGATAGATAAAAAGTAAAGTTCACTTTAACCCATTAAATTTAAATCTGCCAAAAGCAGAATAAGGAAAATGGAGAAAAGCGTGGCAGAATAAAACAAAAGGGACCCAATGAAGCAGTGAGAAAGACGCTAGAACAAGACTTACCAGCAAAACAGAGAGATAAAACCAGCCGACCACTGAAGTGCGGAAACAGAGCGCTTAGAACAACTCTTTCTCTGTGTTTTCAGTGCTTGCTCTCCCAGAAGTCGCTGTGGAGGTGCCAATTACCATTGCAGACAGCCAGACAGATATCTATGTATATAAATATAAGGAGGCTCCTGTTACGATGATAAGTCCGTGCGCTTATTAGATAAGTCGACGGGTTGATAACTCGTACTACTTATGAGACTATGTCAATACTGGGTCCCGCAAGGGAAATCACACTCCGACAGCTGTCTCCACTTTGGTAAAGGCGACAGCGACGTTAGGGGTTTTGTCCTCCTCGCTATAGAAAGCGAGTGAACAGCACTCTCCACTACACTTACTATTAAATCCTCGTATTAAATGGGACTTCAATTCGATCTTTTTGTTTTTTTATATTTATGACAAATCCATCGGATTAAAGAGAAAATAACAAGTTTGAATCAAGAAGATAGAAAACTTTCAAAGATGTTTCACCAATTCAAAACCTCAATAAATGTCAATTTTGTTCTTTAAAGTTGAGAGTTTCAATCATACATCTTTTGGGGGATGATTTAATGATTATTACCAAAATCAATATTGCTTTTTACTTTTTTTGGGTAATAGATTAATTGCTTATTAATTTAAACTTTTGTAGTTTGAAACAATTTTAAACAATATGTATATTATTAAAAGTATTTAGACATCAATTACATGTTTTAAGTAGTGTAACCATAATGTCTTGTCAGTTTTAGTAAATATATGGATGTAAATGTATAAAAAGCAAATGATTGCTTCAATGCTTGGAACTATTGTTGATTTAATATTATAGTATAATATTTAAAATATCTAAAGATAATTTAAGGAAAACCAAAATCTAAAACTATTAAGTTTTTTTGGAAAATAAAAAGGAATGTTTTTGTTTATGTATAGAAAAATATATTTATAATATTAGTCTCTTGGAAAACTTCAATTCATTTATACTTCCCCTTCTCATTAAATTCTTTGAAAAATGATAAATATATATAAAATTGGGTATAATAATTATAAAAATACAACAATAAAAAAGAAAAGAAAAAATATAAAAATATATATAATTAATTTATAAGGTTAATTTTTTTTACATTATATTCTTATATTATTATTAAATACATTAATAACCTTTTTCAATAAATATATTTTTAGGACTGGAAGTTAAATCTTTAATTTAAAATTTTTTAATTTAAAATATAAATAATAATTATTATATCAATATTTTATTAATATATATAAAACTAATTTTTATCTATATCAATATTCAAATTCTTTTCGTCATTCAATTTACAACTATATATTGGTTATTCATTTTTAGTCAAAGATAATAAATATGACTTGTAAAGTTTTCTCTTTTTTTCTGAGAACTTGAGGTGATGCTACTCGCTTTGGAGGCGAGTGTGAGTGTGTCACTAATATATTTACTAATTTATTAATTTGTGTTTGTTGGGAAATGGACGGAGACGGAGGAGTTTAGCGCGGTGAAGTGCGTGCCCGGACATGCTCTGACGTGGGAACAAAAGTGAAACCATTGGTGGTCCCCACTTCCCTGCGACTGACGTTTAACGCATTCGCCGCATTTACTTCGTGCACGGTGGGGTCAAAGAATCTTGTAACCTCCCCTCGTTCCTCATCCCCAGCCCTCTTTTTCCCTTCCTTGAATCCCGCTTTTGAGAACCCCCAGTTCACAGGCATTTCTTAATGATTTGCATTTTTTTTACGCTTTATTTTTTTATTTATTTTTAATTTATATTAAAATATATTTATAAATCTTTTAATTAATTATTCTTAAATCTATATATGCCTTTTTAACTGTATCTTATACGTTTAAATTCACAACAGGAAAGATTCAGATCCTTTAATGACAGCATTTATTAGCCAGATAATAAAATTCTCACATTTTTAATTTAATTTTATATTTATTTTTATATAAACTTTTAAATTTATGAAAAAATTAATAATTTTAACAATTTAAATTTTATATTATACAAATTAAATAAAAATAAAATTGTGAAGATAATAATTAATCATTTGAATTTGTGATCCTTTTTCATTGACTATTAATATTCAATTCTATCAGAATTTATTCAATAAATGTTGCAAAGCATTAAAGAGAATTTTCATTTTGATTTAATGATCTTTTTCAATTAAATATTTAATATAATTAATAAAAAATAATTTTATTGAGATATTAATTATTAGTTTGACTACTTTCCCTTCTAAAAGACTTAACTGTTGAATGAGAAAATAGATTATAATATAAAAGCATCAGAGAAGTTAATGCTCTTTAATTAATAAAATTAAAAAAAATTTGGTGCAATTTAAATGTTATCCTCAGTTTTAATTACTTAATTAGCATTTTAAGAATTAAATATTACTTATTAAGGCTACTCAATCTGACCAAATAACATCTCTAATTATGACGAGATATCTCAAAAACTTGTACGCAACATTAACGTTTCAAGAGAGATTTTTTGTTTATAATTTTTAATTTAAAAAATATTAATCTCTTATTTTAAAAGGTAATATATATTTTTAAAGAAATAAAAAATATTTTTCATTGAAAAAAAGAAACTTTTTTCACATAAAAAGAAATAAAAAAAAAAAAAGAAGAAACATCACAACAAAACAAAAAGGAGAACACCCGTAGAAGCATAGCCAAACAGCTTTGGTATTGCTCGGAACATGGTTTTCTTCTTTGCACTGCTGTAAGAAAAAGAGGCTGTGTAGAAGCCTGATGTGTCGTCGCGCGAGGGTTGCGCGGCATGCAAGCGTTAAGGGTTCTGTAAGTGACGGAGGAAAGGGTCCCACCTGCTCCGTTTCGATGCATGCATCCAGGGTAACATAAATGAGCGTCAGGGGTTGTTGCACTTACCTTTTGGGAAGAGAAAGAGGAAAAGAAGAAAGCCTAGTTCTTTTAGCATATATATCAAGCTACATATAACCCTTTTTCACCGAGATCTTGTTCTTCGCACCGAGATCTTGTTTTTCGTTCGTCATGTCCCCATCTTTTTCTAAAAGAACCCACTTTTAGGAGTCTTGGAATTTCAATTTTCATCTTGGTTGAACTGGATTTTTTAGGAGGACAACTGCGACCATGGCTGCCTTTCTTATCACAAGCATCTCCTCATCCTTAAGTTGCACTATTTGAGGGAACGAGACCTCAATGACACTGCTCACTCGTGGGTTTTCAGTCCTCCATTAATTTTCTTGCCTCCTCCATTTTCACATTAAGTACTGCCTGCAATTCACACAAAGACATCACCTTGCATAGATGCATGCTCTCGTTCGATTGTTTTCCCTAATTTCTTTATTTTTTTGGACTTGTATAGCTGAAGCGTGAAGCTGGGGCTTTTAGGAGCTGGTTCTCAGTGATCTCTTTGATAAGGCTGAGGATTATTCGGTGGAAGAACAACAGCACTCAGTCAAGGCTCTCTTTGTGCCAAAGAGACTCAAAGTTTGATGAGGCTTTGCTCGACTTAATACAAGTTCAAATCAACCTTTCTCGCATTCTATTAAGGAGACCCCATCTTTTATATACATACACTTTTAGAAAGTTTTGCAAAATCAACTCTATGGGCACGAGGATTGTTTTGGTAGGAAGTCAGGCACAGAAAGTAATGTGAAGTGAGGCAGTAAAAGAAAGATATAAAAATAATTAAGAGAGAAAAATTTGTGAAAAAATGAGATTACAGATTAAATTTATCTATAGAATATAGAGATAGAAAAAAAATTATCTAAATTAAAAAATTAAGCTGATCCGGCAATAATATATCTCGACATGTATAAATATACGTAGCATAACGCGCAGATGTACTTTTCAAAACTTCATGCGAGAAGGTTCGTAGCAGAGGATATTAAGGACAGTCTGGAGATCAAACCCACGTGACAAGCTGGAGCTTCCCCACTAAAGAACACCCTGCAGCACCTGTTGGCTAGTGTGGAGAGCTCTGCAGCAGCTCGGCAAAATTGATGGAGGCGGCGTCAGATTCGTTTCCGTCCCCCCAATGGCAATGGCAGCGGCTACAACTAGAAAGATGTCATCACTGTCATGTCCGCTGCTTGTGCGTGCTTTAAGAGTTTATGTCTGGCGGTGTTGGCATTCAGATTTCTGTCTTTGTTTTCTAAGTACTGTTATGCTTTCTGAGCTTTACTGCTAGGCACAACGCAGGAGATAAGTTCAAATTTCTGCCGTCTGCCGCTGTATTGGTTTCACGAGTAGTACAGATGTGTGCCATCCTGCCATAATAAAAAGCAGCCAGATAGACCGTAAAAGTAAAAGGAAAATATTTGATGCACAAGGGAGAAGTCTGCTCTCTTACTATAAATAAAGAGAAACAATTTTGATGGAAGAGAAAAGGTAGAGGAGAATGTAGAAATGTATATACTCAAATGTACAAAATTATAGTATTAGCTTATCATTACTCAAAGTGAACCGCATGCTTCTTTTTCTGGAATATTGAGAATGTTATGCTTCTTTGCTTTGCTATTCTTCGTTTCTTATTTTAATATTGGCAATTTTACAAGCGCTTTAAAGCACTTTTTTCTTTAAAAAAATGGTTCGATTTATAAATGAAGAACATTAAGGAATAATTATAAATAGATAAAATATATGTATAAATAAATTTTATAAATAATTTGTATATATTCTTACATTTTTTTCTTTTATTTTCTTTTTTTTTTAATTTCTGTATCTTAAATTACTATTATTTTTCTTATAAATATACACTACTTAAATGTGTTCGATTATTTTTTATAGAAGGGGACTCAAAATAATTAACCAGAAAAGTAATACGGCCCGTCACCATGACATTCTATTAACAAACAAAAAGCTAGTCCCAAAAGAGAGTAGAGTAGGGACCAACTCGGTGAAAGGGGGGTCTTTTATGTTTTCATTCTTAACTTTCCCGATGAGAGTGACGCATATAGGCTTCTAGAATTAGGTGAAAGAAAATGTATAAAAAAAAAAAAAAGTTCTTTCACCCAAAATTTATTGTCTATGACTACGCACTAAAATTATTATTCTAAAAGTCTATATGCATTATTCTTATTTAAAAAATTAAGAATAAAAATATAAATTTAAAAATTTTAAATTATTATTCATTTATTTATTTTTTATAATTATTTTTATAATTAATTATTTAATTAATAATTATTTATTTATATTTTATAAAATAAAATAAAATATACTTCACACTTTAAAAAAAAAATGTACATCCATCTGCCGCCTCTTATCAGATGAGATGAGTTGCGCTGCTTATCATTTCGCCCGTGAGGCAGACGATAATTTCAGTGAGCTTCGTCTTTCTCTGACAGTCTCTGCATTTTTCCAGAAAGCTGAACTGGACACTGCACAGACAGGTTTTGGGAGTTAAAGTTAGATGCTTTTTATTATTATTCTCTTTTCTTTTAATTTTTCAGAAGGTACCAACATCCTTCAGTGACCCTAACCCTTCATAAAGTGGGAACCCGTGATTTCAAATGCTTGCCTTTAATCATTTGTACCAAAAAAAGAAAAAAGCTTGCTTTTAATCATCGAATTATTCTTATCTCCTCTTGTTGATCTTCGACGTGAGCTTCCAGAAACTTCTGCTTCTGTGTGCTCTTTTTTCCTTTTTTTTATTTTGAATAGAAAAATTCTTTTAAGAAAACGTCTTTACTCCCTTAAAGAAAAAAATTTAGAATTAGCTGAACCCATCTCACTTGACAATTTAAAATAATAAGTATGATGGAGATGAGTTTTATTATTTTTATGGATAAAATGTGAATTAGACTTATAATTATTAAAAATATTATATAATATTTTAAAGAATATGTGAGTAGATATATTGGGGTTATGCAAAGTGTATAACTCTATTATTTTCCGATCGAGATAGTTGCAAATTTGCAACGTAGTATAAAATGTACCATGATCTGAGACCTCTTTTTTACACTCTTTTCGTCATTTCAGTGGTTGATAGCCCTCATTTGTCCAACGCGAGAGCCTAACCTCTTTTCTTCCATGGTTCGAAATAAAAATAAATTGAAAATTGATGGAGATTCCAAAGGATGTTAAGAAGAAATCCCGTGGATTTCCTCAATACATGTTAGTTTTTTTCTTTTTTTAATAAATACAAGGGGACCGAAACCCCAAAGAAAAGCTACACTACAATAAGACGGGGAGAGGAAACTCCCATTCTATCGACCATCAAGAGAGGTTCCAATTCCTTGTATACATGTCAGTGTTCGATTTTGAGTGATATTAGGATTTGGGTGATCAAAAGGGGCAGCTTTTCTCTTTGAAATAAATACCAAAAACTGCTCTTTCCCATACAAGAGATGAATTAAACACCTTGGAAAGGTTTTGATCCCAGTTTACAAAAACTCATTAATAGTTAAAAATTGTTGATAAGTAAATGCTGACCCAACTTGTGTATTAATCTAATATCTCCGTACGGTAACTTTGCACAAACATTCCGGCATGGACGTTGGCATGATGTAAATGCTGGCACTTCCCAACCACAACCACTTTCAATTTTGATGCCGGACCCACCGTTGCTTTTGAATAAAAAGTTAATTTTTTGAATTATTACAATACTATTATGCATACATTTTTAAATATATAAATTTTATATTCTCTTTTATACTTTTTTATATTTTTATATTTTAATTTATTTAATATATATATATATATATATATATATATATATATAATACACAAAATTACATGCACATAATATTTTCTGAACCATTATATCCGAACTTTCTGTAACATTGTACATTTGACAAAACAAAATAGGGTATCAGCTGCAAATTTGCAGCTGTGTTGCGCTATCAGCCTATCACTAACATCAATCCATTTATCAGTCTATGCCACAACAGAATCCCCATTAAACAGTCTATGCCACAACAAGAACCCCATTAAGTCCATTGCCATCGTTAAGCCAACAATAGAAAACAGCAGCTGCTGACAATAAGCAAACCAAGAGTGCGATGTCTGCAACCATAGAATGATAAAATGCACGTTCATAGTGCCCGCCAATTTTCCAAACATAAGTAACTCGAGACACTAACTGGAATCATAAACAACAAAATGGATTATTTAACAGTACACGCATAAAGACAGGCAATATATGTTAAGTGATTCTGATCATATGTAAGTAACCTCATCCAATTGTTCATAGCCCAAATACAAATAGCTAATTTAATGAAAATGGAAAAGCCAAATGCCCTGTCAGAGAAGGATGATCTTCAACTAGAGCTTGAACCGTCAGCCCTAGCTGCTGCAGATGCATAACTAACACTACTATCCCTTGTACTTTTGCACTGACTGGACTGCTCATAGCGAAGGAATTTGATTTTTATCTTTGTCGAGCAGCTCCTCAGCATCTGTTTCAATTGCCAGCCATCAACAGCATAAATGGAATTGAATTTGGATAGAAAAACTTAATGTGGTGGGCAGCAACAATCATAAATCAGAAGTAGGTTCTCTTATGTTAAATTACCAATAATACAAATTCCAGGTTAAGTACTCATCAGAATTATTCAAACCTTAGATAGCAAAACATCACGCAATGATATAAAGTCATGAAAACAACTAAAATTATTACAAACCACTCCAAGTGCTTTCCCTTCCTAATTGCTATTTGCTATAAATTCTCCAATTCTGACAAATTTGAAAATAGATGCCTCAAACTTGGAGGGAATACAATGATATTCAACACCAGATAAATGGGATCTTTAGCAATGCAAATCATATAATTTCTAAACATTTACCTTAGAAGTTTGGTTGATGGACTACCAAATAACCTATTTCAGGGTGGGTATGTGTATCAAGGCTCAAGATACAAAATTAAGGAAAATTATGACAAGGTATCATATACAGCCTTCCCAAAACTAAAACTGGAATGAAAACCGACAACGCCAGCAAATTTAAGTGTTTTGTTTGCCCCTTTTTTTTGTAGGTGCACAGGAATAGGGACCGGGGTTTGGAGAAGTTCTCAAATTGATTTTTCAATTTTATTCTTACAACATTTGGAAAAGAACAAAATTAGAGTAGTAGACCTAGCGATCACATGATCATGTAACTAAATTAATGATCTAACAATAAATAATGTTGTTCTCTGCTAGCTGCCTACGTTGAACTATAATGGTAACTTTTATAAGGCACTTACATGGAGAAAAACACTGATTGGATGGCGTCCACATATTGTATTGTCGTACTCCAACAAATATTGTTTAAATGCATCTACATCTCCTGTTTCTATGATATCCATGCCCATCTTGTCCAGGGCCTCAATAGATTTGTATATAGGCCCATGTTTCTTGTCATAGTGCATGTAATTAAATCTGACAGAAGACAACTGTCAGCATACAGGAGGTAGAATATTAAACTAAATGAATCAGCTACAATGATCAATACTGACTTTAAACTATTGAGTGAAATGTGGTATGCATCACAATGCATAACAGTAGACAAAAGGAACACTTTAATATTTAGGTAACAGCTCATCGCTGTGACCTTGGAATTTATAATTATTAAATGTGAGAAAAAGTCTCACCAATGAAGCATATCAATACCGGAACTTGCAAAATTAGCAGTGAAGCATTTCAAACAACATCTACCAGTAACAGGACACGAATAAACCACATATGTGCCATATCTCATCGATGATCTAGTACAAGAAGACATAACCAGACTTTGAAAACTTGCTTCGTATGTATGTGTTTGTTATTAAAAGACATCACTAGAAGTAAGACCTTGGTAAATAAAAAGATGAATGAACACAGAAACTGTTCATACCGAGATCCCCAATGACAAAAATCTGATGACACACAGAAGAAATTATTTGGGTCATCCACATATTTGGCAAATATCTGCCCATACATGGCTTCATTCTCAGCACTTAGAGCACCAACTAAAATGGGTACAACTTTTACCTGGTGCCTGCATCAGTATCACTACTTTAGTCTCTGTTGCAAAGTTTCAGGACAGAAAATTCAGTATAACAAATTTTACCCCTCAAATACTTTAGCAAGATATGGCAAGTGCATTTCCATGCTGTGCTCAGCCTCATCAACGCGAATATTCATCAGTTCAAATTTCCCCGTAGATTTAAGCTGCTCATTTACTGGTATACACAGAAATTAATTCGGACAAAATGCAGAGAAATAAGTCGACAAGATGAAAAATTGACAGGAAACTACAATACAGGGATTCCCATCGACAAAATGTCCAACAAGAGAAAAAAATAACCAAAAGAGTGGTTAATTAAGTTAATATGTGGTTAAATCATCAATTATTATTACCTTCCAGATCAATAGGCAAATCCCCTATGGGTGTCTTGTAGACTGTGGTAGTTGAAAGAGCACATTTTGGCGTGTAATAGTGATGAGAAGGACCAAGAAGGAACACCCGTGTACTGAAATTGTAAAATAGAAAGACAATTTTCACTAATCAGCACTGAACAACACAACACAAAGAGGAAGCAGGGGAGCTCATCCTGTTTTCATAACAAATCAGGCCACATTTGCAGTTTGCAACAGGAGAGGTGCGCTAGAGAGCCAAAAAACAAAAATGGAAGAGAGAAAAGGAATAGAGAAAGATGGCCAAACAACATAGTAACGCACATGTTAGATGGATCTATGTTTCCAAAGGCATAGGCAGCTGCTCGTCCTGAATAGGAATAACCTGCATGTCTAACATTGCAGTGCACCAAAATGTTGAAGACATTATAATTACTATATCATATCACAAGGCAAAAATCGCTCAGAGCGTAACTTACGGAGCTACTACTCCTCGCACATCAGAAGACTTGGTCAGGCCAGCAGATCTCAGCCATTCTTCAAGCTCTTCTGATAGCTGCTTAGCTGAAAATTTAACGTTATATAATTAAGTGAACATAACTGCACGAATTAGTTGTTGCTGTCTGGCATATAAAGCAACCAACACATAGAGCAGACCAATAACTAAAATAATGGTGAGCTTCAAGTTCATCAACACCTTACTGTCTAACCACCGAAACTAACCGGCTGCTCCTAATGTCAGCACCCTTTGTGGGTGCAAAATATGAAAATTTCTTTTTTTATCAAACAAAGTTACACTGAATCAAAAGAAACTAATTCAAAGCGCAAAACCCTTTTCAACCTGATCAGAATTAGTCTCAAGCAAAATTAAACGAAACCCCTTGTTCCTAATTCTTATTGCTAGAGGTGAAAGCATCGATCTTTCCATCAAAAGCACGAGACTAGTTCGAATACTATCGTCAAGTTTTCATCTTGTTACTATTTTGCTGTCTCCATTGCGCGTGAGAGATACGAAGGAGAGAGGGAGAGCGTGTCGAAACTCAGAGACTTACGATTGTCAGTGTACCAAGAACCAGCATGGGACGCTCTCCTGGCCAACTCCATAATCAGGGATTTGAATCTTATCAAAAACCTTTTAAGAATTGATAGAACCCTAGAAGCTTCAATCGTTGAGTGACTTTCTCAGGCGGTGCTAAGCTCTCTTTCCGAGAGAGTAGAACATATATAGTTCACGTTACACACTCCAGAGAGCCGTCTTACTGTTGCGGACTTGGATGCTGGTTTCCTGGATTTGTTGATTTTTTTTATTTTTTATTTTACACTAAAATTTAAGTTGTGATTTTTTATTAATTTATTTTTATTTTTACTTATTTTATGTTGAATTTTTAAAATAAATATTAGGAGAGCCAATCCTTACTATCGCTCTCTGGTTGTCCTTTCCTACTAGAATAAGTCTAGAATTATATAATACCATAACTTGTCTCCAGATTTTGTATATCCAGATTCCAGAGAATTTTATATGCCTATTTTAATTTAGGCATCTTCAATTCAAAATACACCAATTAATTCTAAATTGAAGAATATATGCCCAATTTGATGACTTTTTAAACTGTGTGAAATGTTTTATATTCGAATATCTGAAACTAAAAAACTTATCACTAATAAAATACAAAAAAATTATAAGTTGAAGTCTCAATCTTTACTCAAAAGTGAAAATGATTGATCTGAATAAATTTTTTTAAGTTATTGTTATTTTTATAATTTTATTTTTATGATATAAAATTTTATTTATTAAATTTTATAAATTAAATTATAAATTTTAACAAATTAATAAATCAGAACATTCTATTAAAAAGACTATGTAATGAAATATTATCAGATTTTTTTCCTTTCTTTAAAACATGCTACCCAAGTTTTTCTGAGCCTAGGATCTTATGTCTATTACCAAAATTCCAAAAAGCTACCCAAATTCCTAGGTCCTAACCAGTAAATTACACTCAATGTCAATTTCTTTAAATACAATATTTTGTTCACCTATTTTCATTTTTGTAGTTAAGGTATCATTAAAGCACTTAATTAACCCAAAATATGTTCCCAGAATTTCACATTTTTATGTAAATTTTTATACCAATTACAATTTAATCTATAAAATTAATATATTAATAATGTTAATTTTATTAAATGAAGATGGTGTAAAAATAAAGAAAAGAAAAAAAAGTATATTGAGACAGTTCAATTCATTCTTCACGAGGGGCCTGCAAAGTAACTCCGTGACATTTGCAGAGACGATTTTCAACCAAAACACCTGAAAGGGGATGATTAAACAGAGAGTTCCACCAGATTGCAGTTCACGCATAATTGAGAAGATAGTTACTTGAATATGGTAAACTCTACTCACTTTAGAAGAATCTGATCGAACATCCATACATTGTTACAGATGACAATGCAGCAAACCCCCAACAAACCAGCAAACTGAACAATCAGACCCAGAGATAATCCTTTGCCAATCTTACATTGTAAGAAATACCAATCTCGCAGCAAGTTCCCCTAAAATAATAACGATAACTATAACCAGGCTTTCCAGCCTAATTTCTCAACCCCATACAAAAATGACCCCAAAAAAAATCCAATCTTAGCCCCCTTCCAATCCATGAGCTAAAACAACAGTATTGCAAAAAAGCCCTGCAATGAAAAGGCAGGAAATTTATTCAGGCCAACCACATTGATTTTAACAATGATATATATATATATGTAGCTTAAATGTATATAAATAAAAAAATTTTCAATGCAATAAACTAGTTGAAATTTACGGATGGATATACTCAAGAAAGCAAAAGAATATAAGACTAGATATGTGTTCTCCAATGCCACCATTTGTATGTAACCATTCTCTCCAATGTCACCAGCAAATAATCAGATGACCAATGTCATCCTAAAACAATGCTGTAGTTCTAGTCTGTCTTACCTGTCTTAGAATGGGACGAAGAAACCTTCAAAAAGAACAAGAGGCAATAATTATGCCTCTAAAGAATTCCCAACTCAAGAAGAAAATTCAAAATTGCTCCAAGATGTCATGAAGCTTTGGAACACGCCGACGAAACAATGGTTCAAGTCGAAAAGAAGGAACACCAAACTGCCACCTCTGGGCATCGTACATCTCATTCCATGCCTGTACAATTTCATCAATTTTGAACCCTAAACCAGCAATTATGTAAAATGGATTGTTAGTTCGTTCTAATATAAAAAAATATTATATGAAACGAAAAAAATGGAAAATTTTAATAATATACATAATGTATCACTTTTTCCATCCCATACCTTCTAGTGCTGATTCATTGGAACAATGATTCTTTATCATGACGGCTATATCTGTTGGAGAAGCCCCAGCAAGTTCAAACTTTTCAACCGAAACCTCCAAACATTCTTCCCAAGTTGGTAAACTTAATTTATACTCCACAACAGAACGCTCATACAACAAGGAACCCCATAAAAGATATATTTGTGACCTCATGTTTGCGGCATGCTCTGCAGCTTCATCAGGAGAAATATCCTTGAAAAGACCAACCAAACCCAATTTCTCTAATTGAGCTTTGTATTTATCTGATTTGGATAATCCATTCAAACGCTGCTCCTCCATCTCCTCCCACATCAACATGCCTTTCTCCATGCTGTCCTCTGCTTTGTTGTACAGCTGTAGAACCTCATCTGAAGGGCCGGATTCCAAATCCATATTGCAAGCAATTGCATAATACCAGCAAAGTTTTGCTTGCTCAAATTGCTGATGCCCAAGAGCAAGAAATCCTTCATAGAAGTCTACTTTTATTTTCACGACTTCTTCATATAGTTTTTCTGCTTTCATGTACTCCTTTTTCGCCCACTCGTATGCAGCTTTTATATGCTCAAAAGAAGACTCTCTTGAGCCATCCTCTGGAAAGGAAACCCGCTTCCTCGCCTTGGACATGTGAACATTCCCCCAATTAAATAATGCCAAAGCTGCCATCTCTTGAAATTTATCTGCAGCAATTTCAAAAAGTTCTTGAGCATCATCACTTGTTACTGTATCTTCCAATGCTTCCGAATATATCTTCATTCCAAGCTCATGAATATCCAAATATGAGTCAGAATCAAAGCCAACATGGTTCTTGAACAACCTAGCAAACTGGATAAGCCAGTCCTCCACTGTAGTTGTTTTATTTGTCACATCTTTGCCCTCTTCCGTAGGCTCATTCTTCATACCATCACCTGTTTTTCTACCGTCTCTTTGCACCTCATCCTTGTTGGATATTTCATCAAAAGGTGGTTCTTGGTCAGGATTGACTTCTATGATATATAGCCGAAGTGAGCCCAGCACATGACCTGAAGATTCTGCAAACCTTAGCTCGGCAGTAGTGGTGATTGTTACCAAATCACCTTCTTGATCTCTATACTTGATAAGAACACCCCTCAGGCCCGGAAACCGATCCCTGATTATATCCCTTACCAACCTTACACTACAATTCACAGGTAACTGTGCAAACCTTATATCCTCTCCGAAAACCAATTTCACTGTCCTTGTGATTGCTTTTTCTTCCTTAACAGGTTCCACTACCAGCTTTTCTTTTTCAACTGATTTTGTCACCACCTCTTTGTCCTTAAAAGCATTCACATTCTCCTCAACAACCACCTTATCCTCTGCCTTGTCCTCAACTTTTTTACTTTTCTTTTTCCTCAATTTCTCTCTTACCACTTTACGCAAACGAGCAGCAGGAGGCTGCTCTATAGCCAAACCAATCTCTTTGTCATCAAAAGTGATGCCTTTTTCTTGCATCATCTTTTCCACACTCTCCCGAAATTCTAATGCTGTAAGATTATTAGGCTCTATACCCAAAACAGTATTAACATCCCTCAGTGCCAAATCCAATCGTTTCAATTCTTCATAGCACTTGGCTCTTTTTAGGAGAGCTTTACTGTATCTGGGCGACACTTCTAATGCTAAATTGCATTCGTTAATAGCTCGAGGGTACTCCCCAAGACCCAGTTGCATATAACACGCAGCAATGTTGCAACGAAGGTGAGCAACTTCTATGTGAGTTTTTGGAAGGAGCTTAACGGCCTTATCATATTTCAAAATAGCACCTTCAAGATCCCTTTTTTGAAAGAGTCTATTACCTTCTTCCTTGAGCTCTTGTGACATGGTGATGAACATTGCTGTGTCTTCATCACAAGCTTTGGATGTACGTTCATATGGCTTGTTGGGGTTCCCATTTGAACTGACGGTTTTGTCAAGATCCTTCTTCTTCCCGGAGGGCTTCCCCATTAATAGTTTGACAACCGGTAGCCAAAAACAAAGAAACTGTCCAAATCAAAGCTCTAAAAACTCTGATTTTGATCACAATCAGAGTTCTTTTGGCCAAACCATACCGTTACAGAAAAATAAACGAAATTCCAGAATAAAAATTAGAATTTATAATAGAAATTTGCGGAAACAGGACAAAAAATATAAAATTAAAATTCTTATTCTCTCATTACAGACGTATAAATATATTATTTGTCTTATTTGTGCCTCCTCTCTCTCCCTTCTCTGAATAAGGTTGAAGCAATACTGACCCAAGGAGAAGCAAAAATGAACTCCTCAACTGATCGTAATCTCTAGAGCGATCTCCTTGGCGTGCATTTGGTTACAGAGGGAAGAGAAGAGGCCACAAGGCACCTGCGATTACAGAACAAATGCCAGGAGAATATGTTGTTGGTTTTCCCTACACTGAGGCCAACGTTGGCGGAAGAATGAAGAATTCTATACTTGCCATGTAGGCGCGTAAAAGTGACGCTTGCACATCCACTTCCCATATTGTCGTTCGCCAATACGAGCCTCGAAGGAAAGGGGCAAACACAAAGCGTGTGGTGGGGGTGAGAAGATTCAAATTCCCACGTGTAATTAAGCTATTAAAACATAATTTTGCAACCAATAGAAAAAAACTCGTGTCCCCCATTGAGGATATTACGGAATTACCCTGAAGGGTTGACTTTTGTGTATGACCATTCCTCTTCGTGTTTTGTCCGTCTGAAGGATTTTTTTTCTTTTTTCAAATAAAGATATATGATTATTTTATGAATATTTTTAAATTTGTATGAAGCCCCTAAATTAAAATAGGTAAATTTTAAGGTAAAATAATGCGGAGTCTTTGATTTTTTAAGATGACTAAAATTTGTTCATGTTTTTGTTTGTCTGTGACTATAGTTTCAACTTCTTCCCCAGGTCACCTCGACCATTATGCCATAAGCGGCATCGCGGGAGCGTTAAGAGACAACCTGACAGTGGTTGCTGTCCAATTACAGTTAGGGGTGATTGTCGTTTTGGTGGCAGTACCTTTGATGATACTGGTATTACAGAAACGGACATCGAAAAGATTGTAGAGATTGGGAATGGTGTGTAAAAGTCATTCTTAAAAATCAAACATCATTTATGCAGATGAATGTTGGTTACAAAACTGAGGTACAATTTGACTTCCGTGTCAAGAGTAATCAATGAACTGTGATCACTGTTTACATGGTAAGGGAGCTCGATTCAACTTATGTTTCACTTTTTCATATGTTTCAATCTTTATAATTACAGATTGTCAATAAGGTGTTAATTCCTAACGCAGTTTGTTGATTATGTACAAAGGAAGCAACGTTTTGCCTTGACCATCATAATGACTTGAGGGGAGAAAGAAGCATTTAGCCATTTACTTCATCAAGCAAGTCACTCATAAATTGCGCAAATTTGTCATGCTGAGGCATTCCTTATCATCATTCCCAAAATATAATTCCACTAGCCCTCCACTGTCTACAGTATCATTGACCTTTAGACCAATTCGCAGTCCATCCCTCCGGTGACTGGTAAGCAACTTGTCGATTATGAGATCGCATCAATGCCAGCACTTTCTTGAATGCCTCCTTATCTTTCCCCCAGCAGATTTGATCCCATTGACATCAGACATGAATCATATCCTTCTCAACATATGACTAACTGAGTAATCAATTCGACTGGAACCGGAAGATACAGGAAAGAAAAATCACAATCCACAATAGACTAATTCAGGCTACTGGAACATCAGACCTTCTGAGTGATGCTATACTTTTAAAGAGATGGCATGAGCTCTCTTACCCATTATTGTCCTCGTCCAACATTTTAAATACAACAGAAAAGCTTGATTCTGGGGTGCTGGGTTGTGTTACAAAGAAGATATCATACACCGGCTTCAAAGAAATATAAGGAAATTATACACATACACACAGATCGAAACAGAGTCACAAACAGAGAAACAGAAAGAGGTAACCGAAAAAAATTATAATGTCTACACAGAATGGTTAATACACCCTACCCTAATAAAAAAATCTAATCCTATATAACATAATAATTACACAAATTGCAAATGACTCTTTAAAAAGATATAAACTTATTCTAATTATCAAGTTAATTGTATATCACTATTTTAAAACATTGAATTAATTCACGTGATGTCATCTAATAAAAAAAATTAATATAAGATACTTCATTTTGATAATTCAAAACCGGTTCGTGAGACAGAAAGTAAGAGAGAATTTAATAACTATGAGCTCATCACCGTTTACATAAAAAAGCATAAAGAAATTCTGAAAGAGCACAGTGTAACAGCTCAGGACTTCTGTCTCCTATCGAGTACCCGTCTCTAACAAGGTTGGATTCAGAATTTCAGGAGGAGGAAAAACAGGGACAACAGCACGCATTTCGTCTGCTGTCTTCATGAGAAGTTCTCTTTCTGGCAGACGTTAAGATACAAAGTCCCCAAAAACCTTAATGCTGAGGGTACAGATTGTTAATGTAACAATAACATAGAACTGTGTATTTTTCTTGAAAGAGGAAGGGGGATGGAGGTTTGTTCAAAAAGCAAATAGTCTTTGTCCCCGAAAAAAAAAAAAGTAAATTGTCTAAAAATACTATTGCATGTGTGGCTTGAATTATGGGTCTCACTCATAAATGCATCTCCATGAATTATGACAGCATGGTCCGAAAACATTTCACCAAAGGAAGAGGTGTATGATTTCAGCTGAAGCCCCATATTTCTTCAGCCTATGGAATAGGCCGGTTGCAGGCTTATCCTTAAATAAAAAATATGCGTGCAAGCTTGGTAAAAATCACTTGTCTCTTATGGCCGAGTATGCCTACAAATTCCAACCCTTTGGCCATTTGGAAGGCGTAGCAAACTCAAGCATAAGTTCCCTAATCGGTGCAACACTAGAGGAAAATATTCTGCAGAAAGATGGTACAGAAAATGCGAATTACATAAACCCCACAACTTCTCCCTTCCATTGATAACTTAAAAAATCAAATATCGAAGAAGGAGTGGAGAAAAGAACCTAAAACAGGTTATCTCATCTTCTCAAAGAAAAAAAACAAAGGGTGCCCAATTTGCACTTGCGAAACAGCAACAACGGCAAAATAACTTACCATGTGCCGGCCAAGTCGCAAGCTTAAAAAAGAAAAGTGTTCCAATACGATACTCAAAACTACCGTTTTACAATGGTAACTTTTTCCTGTTAAACTATTTATTTTATATCTCTCTAACAGAGGCCCTAGACTAAAGCCTACGACAAAGCGCCGAGACGCAATTCACCGAGGAACCAAGAACTGGAGTGTCGTGTCGGTTACAGCCATACTTCCAGGTATTGATTGGCGATAGCAAAGAGGAAGAAGAAGATGGTGCAGTTGAAGGATGGCGTGTACGGTGGCTTTGAATTAGAGTTCTTTGGGTGAAAGGTGAGGATCTCCTGAGAGTTAAAAAGAAAGTATAGTGTGTGTTCTGCTGCGGCAGACAGAGTAGAAGCGAAGGAGGGAAGAAAACAACCGGAAGAGAGAGAAGATAAAGAATCAATAAATCAAACTAACATTGAATTTGTTATTCAGTAATAACTGGTGAGGATCTTCTAAAGTGTGCTTTGTGCTTGCATTATTTTTGCATTTTTCATTTTATAGTGCAAAGTATATTAATTTTGATCCTTTATAGGTTAGGCCATTGCACGTCAATTAATAAATATTGTTATGTCATTCATTAATTTAAATTTTAACTAAATATAAATTACTTAATTTTCTATAATTTTATGTTTTGCATCGAATTTCGTCTTTTCGTCTCCAATCTACAACAAAACAAAACTTTCAACTTTCCTCTGCTAACAATGAAGGCAAATAATAACTTCATCTCAGATCTTAAGCATATATCTTCACATTAAGTTATGTTTGAAACGGGGCATAGGTCTCTCTTGTAGCCCAAGATTTTCATGTTGGGAAGACTGAGAAACCAAACTCATCATTGCGATTGCGAGATTTAGGAGTGCTAAATTCAGGTTCACAGCCTTGAGTCCAGTCGTTGGAATTCTTAATCTTAAACCCATAGTAATGCTTCAAATCATGCTCTGTTCCAAGGCTATGAATTTATATGTATTGCTTGCCTTCCGTGCCATTCTCAATGCAATCACCCATTTGCATGTATTCCTAGACTTCACGGTTCAAAGGTTCAAAATGACCCGCAACACATACAAAAAGATAACCTCATCTCATGAGCATATATGAGTGAGCACTTAAAATCTGAAGTGAAGTTATCCTTTGCCTTCATTGTTAGCAAAGGAATCTTAGAAGCTTCGAAAGTGAAATTTTGTTGCAGGTTAAAAATGAAAAGACGAAATTCTGTGCAAAACACTAGTTTATGATGAAATTAAAGAAAATTAAATAATTTTAATTAAGTTAAAATTTAAACTACTAAATGAAATGTCAGTTTTTATTAATTGATGTGTAATAATTTTAATTTTTAATTGAAAGAGTGATCAAGATTGCTGCACTTGACAGCAAAGTGATCCTGATCCGTTGTGAAGAGTGATGAAATCGTAGAAATAGGGTGTCGTTTTACTAAAGCGAACGAAGAGTTAATCCATGGTTTTGGGCCTTTTGGCTCTTTAGTCCGAAATTGCAACGGTATGAAGCAGGCAAGGTTAGTGTAACTGAAATGGGCTGCGGAGTGACAGGGCTACTATGATCCAACGCTGTAACCCAACAACAAGTAAAGTAAAACAAGTCCAATACGACCAGAAGATAAGGCCCTTATGTTCCCAAAGCAAAAAAGGCCTCAATGAAAAGAGCAAACACAGAAAGCGGAAAGGGAAGTGGACAAACTCGGGGTATGTGACCCCAGTGATGAGCCAGCTCGTGAGCTCATCATCACGGATGTGCATTGAAAGGACCTCAATGGGATGTGGGTGAAATTATTAGGTGCAGATTCCTTTACCTGTTTTTTTTTTTTAAATATTTGCAGTAAAAATAAAAAATAATAATAAAAATAAAAATATATTTATTTAAAACAGTAAAAATCTTTTTAAAATAAGATAAATTTTAAAAATAATAAAAATATATTTTAAATATATTTATATAAAATTTTAAAAATTAAAAATATAACAATAAATTTAAAATTATAATATCAATATTAAATTTTTAAACTCTCAAATCTTAAATCTTAAATTCTAAACCCTTAAATCCAAAATCTTAAACTATCAAAACTTAAAACCTATACCCCAAACTTTAAATTATAATCCTAAAATTATAAATTTTAAAATTTTAAAATCTTAAAAGCCTAAACTCTAAACTTTTAATTTTAAATTTTAAATTTTATAACTCTAAACTTTTAAATTCTAAAACTACAAATCTAAAATCCTAAATCTCAAAATCCTCAACTCTAAATTTCAAATTTTCAAATCTTAAATATTAAATTTTAAATCTCAAAACTCAAATTATAAATCCTCAACTCAAACTTTAAAATTTAAAATTTAAATCTTAATCCTTAAACTAAATATATTTTTATTATTTTTATTTTTTAAAAATAAACTTTAACTAATACAAATTAAATATATTTTTATTTTAAAAAAATTATTTTTAATAAAACTAAAAAATATTTTTTTAAACCAAACACATTCTGAATTTTTTTTTAGGGCCAGGCAAATATTTGTGGGTAAGATGCCAAACAAACAATTCCTTCCCTTTGAAACTCTGTTTCGTAGTTGGTCCACTCCCCTTACTACCTCACCTGCATTGCCAGCTACTGTACTCTTCTTATCCTTCTTATCCCCTTGCTGGGCCAATGGTTGAGTCACTGCCGCGGATAACTGGATATGGTCGCAACAGCACAACTGCTTAAGCTACTTTGTATCTTCTAATCTAAATTCTGAAGTGTTCATTCAGTCACATAAGAAAGGTGGGAGTTAAACTTGCTGCTATTATATAAATGTACATGTGGGCTTGCAGCATTTGAGAACCATTATGTCTAGTATGTAACTTGTTTTTCGTCAGCCCAAAGGAGATAGAATATTGAAAATGATTTTGTAATTTTGCACAATGCAAACCTGTGGTTTGAAGCTAATACCCACCAAATTGAACATTTGAACGGGGTCAGCGTCAACTTCCTAGGACATAACGTGTTGGTTATACTAGTCCTATTAGTGGAAACCAACGTGTGACCCAACATGCGTCAGCTGCAAGCACCGTTTCTGTGCTTTGAAAATTTCAACGTGCTGGAATCCAATTTGTCTATTTAATTCCTCTAATGGACACCTGTCTCCAGTCACTCGCTATGGATCTACCTTCATTATTTTACTCATTTTCTTTCAGCCATCTAAATTGAGCAAAATGACGACATTATAACCACACTTCTTCACTCTCTCTTTCTCTATTAAATGAAAAGTATTTTAACTGTCATTTATCTTGTTGCTTGATATCTTGTCTGGGCTTTGGTTTCCTTTTTGTCGTAAAAAATTACAAACACTAACTTTTAAACTTCACTTTTTTTTTTTTTACATTTCCTTTTCTTTGATCAAATTTTAGCCAGCTGGCCTTCTCCCAATGAAGATTCTCCATAATTCGAAACTTAATATCATTTTCCATCTTTAAAATTCTTTAAAATTTAATTATTTTATTTTTGATATGATTTTTCTTTGTGCACAAATTTTTCAATCAGATTCAGTCTTTTCTTTTATCTTAATCTTCGCACTTCACAAGCCAAGAACTCCCTCCTGGGCAGGATGACAATTTTTCTTTTTTAAGTCTGCAGCCAAATAAATACATGGAACCAAACTCCTCACAGTCGCTGCGGCCACGCGAACCTGCAATGCACAACCAAACTGCAATTAAACAAATTAAATAACTACAAAGACAAATTAAAAGAAAAAGAATATACCTTACACCACACGCAAAGCAACTCGATGAGTGTGACGGAGACTCAACGGCGGCACAGATAACGGAACCGCCGTACGTAGTTCCCAATCCCAACGACGGGACCATCAAATACGAGCGGGTGACGGCATCGCATAACGCATACACAACGCTGCAAACAGAACTGGGATGGCTCACGGAATTCATCAATGAAGCCTCTATACCAAACCATCATTTTGGGATTTAATATTACTTTGATTCAGTTAAATCCAAGTTAAGCCGACGTTGCCATTTATTTTGGTAAAATAACAATTGTCCAAAACTCTCCTTTAGCAAATGTTATGTACAAAAAGGAATTCTCTGGGTCCAGTCTCAAAGATCGACGCCGGAGTCTTCCACGGTTTCAGGTGACAATCTTATCGGGTCAATTTCGACCAGAGATGCACTGAACGCCTACTTGACCCGCCACTGCTCCAGACGACGAAACCAAAACTCGCCGGAGAGGACTCACGCAATAAACTATCGCTATGTCCCAACTTCGCCGAAATCTGGCTCTGACGGCGGATCAAGACGCTGGAAACCACCACAATACGAGGCAAACGAGCGAACCTGTCTAGCCAAAAAAAAATACTCAAAGACCCTCAGCCGTAGACATGATGGAGAGGCGACTCGGTCTGGGCTCAAACGCCGCTCGCCTCCTCTGCTGATGTGAGGAAGGCCGAATCAGCGCCGTCAGCGCTCTTTTAACCCACTCGCCTTCTACTCCTCCGATCCGAACTAGCGAATTCTTCATCGCTGATCTACGCATATTCAGCCGATTTGACGGATACGAATCCGCGTTATGACTGCCGCTATTGTTCGCCGTATTCTTGTGAAGACTGCATCGGAACGAACCCGGATGCGTCGTCGGCGAGCACATACAGGTCTTCTTCTGGATGGAGATGGGATGGTTCTTCTTCGCGATGATCTGGTTTGAGATGGATCGGTTGGGAGAGATGGACCGATGTTCGATTGAGAACCGCACGCCGGAAGAGAGCGGAGTGGAAGTAAAGAGATTGACACGAGTAGGGGAAGCCGATCGGTGATGGCTGTGATGTTGATGATGATGGTCGTTGAAGAAGGCGGAAGACGGAGACGAGAAGCTAGAACTTGTAGAGGAAGCGAAAGCTGATGCAGACGATGAAAAAGAGGTGTTGGATGTGGAATATGAGCAAAATCTGCTAGAGGGTGAGAGTGAGCGAAGCACTGGTCCGCTTGATCTTGTTCTTGAAGAGGAGGTAGGCATTTTCTGTAGAAGAATTGCAGAAGAAAGAGACAGGCAGAGAAAGAGAGAATGGCAGAAAAGGGTTTTTTTTTTTTTTCCTTTTTCTTCCTCAAAGGTCCCCTTTGGGGAGTTGGTTTCGCAAACCTAGCGAGTCTCGGAGGCCGATTTTATAGCATAGGTGCAAGAAAGGGTGAGTCGAGATTAACTGCGCGTCCAAAGGGTATTCTGGATATAGAGGAATTGGATTAGTTAACTTAACCATGGTTAAGTGAGGGTCTGGTTCAAAAGGATCGCTGATGTGGTTAGGATTCTGAGGCAACGGCCGGTGTGGTGTGGACTGCACAACGCGACGAAAAGCTGGAGCCCTTCCTCTAACAACTTTCCTCCGCAACAGCGAAAGTTGCCACGTACTAACCATTATTGGGAAACGGTCATGTGCGAATGTACGAGAAAGCCGTTTCTTTGTGGGTAAAAACAGTTTGCATCATTACAAAAAAAAAAAAAAGCGTCATTCCTAACTTTTCACTGTTGCTTTCATATGTCCCTGATCTTTTGGAAAATAACCACGCAACCTCTACCACGGTAGTCATTTGCCTCGCGGGTTAACGAAAACTGTACAGAATAAATTCATAAGCAGTGTTACATTTATATTTTTTTATTTATAATTTATTTATATTTATTTATCTATTTTATTTAATTTTTTTATTTATTTATTTTCATTATTTTAATTATTTGACAAACATGACTTAAATATGAACATAACCATTGTGAACGGAATATTTTCGTAAATTTATATATTTAACGGTGTTCTAACGAATAACACGTGCAAGTAACTTGCAAGTACACCCTTTCGTTTATTTTTTTTCTACCAAGAAAATTATATTATTTTATATTTTTTCATATATATTTAATAATTAAGTTAAAAGTATAAAATCACTCTTATTTTTTAGTAGCGACATACGTTTATAAATTAAAAGAAATTTATTTTTGCAGTGATTCTAATGTAAATTTTAATGAAAGAAAAAAGAATGCGGCGTGTTCATACTAGGAGTTATAAAATAAAAGAAGAATAGAAAATGAAATAAGAATCGTGGGGAGTAATGGGAATTAAAAAGGGCGGCAACCGAAGCGGCGTTGGGACTCGAGCAATTATTTTGAATGAGAAGCCCAATAATGAGAGGTGGTGGGGATGAAGTTGAGCTAGTTAGTGGCAGTTTTGTTAGACTAATTCAATTCGGTTGGTCTTGTATTTCAAGTATTTGGACTTTCTACGTTGGTCCCGGAACGAGTATTTCCATTTCCGTTATATTTTTTAAAAGTTTCTGACTTGTAATCGCGCTCCCCTGCCGGTCAGCTTTTTCCGTAACCGCCTATTACTGCAATCAAATTCAAAACGACGACTTAGTTCTGCTGCTGTGGGCCAAGCTCTATGAACGGTCAAATGAAGCTTCCCGCTGCTGCTTTTGAGTGTCAAGCCTCCCTTTCGTTTTTTGTTTTGGTACTCTGTAATTTGCATTCCCCGTCAACCAGGATTTTGGTATGAGTCTTGTTTTTTATATAATTTTAAATTATTTATAAATATATTTTTCAATAATAAATATCATTAAATAATTTTTTATTATTAAATAATATGAATATATTATTTTATCCATATACTGTAATATCATTTTAACTCAAAATATTTTAAAATAACAGCTATATAATTGAATGTACCTATATTAATAATTTATGAAAAATTATTATATACTGTAATTAAAATAAAAATATATATTTAAAAAAATAAATATAAAATATAAAATTAAAAAATAATTTATCAATAAAAATATATTGTATATTAATAATTGTATGTAAATTTTGTAACTATAATATTTAACGAGATAAATAAAGAATATATTTATATTATTTTAATAATTAAAAAATATATTTATATTATTAAAATAATTAAAAAATATATATTTATTAACTTTTATAATTAAAAAGTATCCTTATAAATTATTTAAAATTAAAAAAATACATTTATTTTTATTTTTATTATATAAAATTTATATTATTTAATTTATTAAATTTATAATTTAAGTTATAAAATTTAATAACTTTAAAGTATTACATTAAAAAATATAAATATTTATGTAAGAAATTAAGTGTGAAAATAAACTTTTCCTTTGGATATACAAGCCTTTTCCTTTATTAATTCATGTCTTCATCCTTTTATTTTTTTTACGTGAATTACTTTTTTATATGTGAAAAATCAAATTAAAATTATAAATTGAGTAAAAGTATTTTTAATTTTTAATTTTTAAAATATATAATTTCTTTAGTTATTTTAAATTTAAAAATTCTGTCTCTTTAAAAGTCAAAAGGCTAACTGTTTTGAATTTGTAATTTTTTACTTACTTAAATTGAGATAGCTAAATAATGTTATGTAAAAAAAATTATTTTATCTTGTTTATCAGGCAATGAATATGTAGGTTGATTTGGTTAATATCTTAGAAGAATGTGAATATATCAAATCGAAAAAAAAAATTAACATATCACATAATGAATAATGTGAAGAAATTTTTTTTACGCAGTACTATTTGACCATATTAGCTTATAATTGAATTGAAATTTCGAAAAATCAATAATTTAATTTATTTATTAAATTTTTAGATACATGAATTTATCTAAATTGAACAATGAAGGATAAAATTGTATTTTTTAAAAAATTAAATAACTAAAGGCATCATTGCCGATTATAAACATGTACGGGACTGAAAAAAGAGTGTCAAATGCGATGTCTGTAGACTTTGTCCCCGTTTTTCTTTTTGTATACTGAGGTTTACTTTGTGTTCAGATGAACCGTTTACGTCGCTCAAGCCGTGGGATAAGATCCAATTGACAATCTTAAGGGAATTAACAGTAACAATTAGCTAATCACAAGGTAACTTGAAAAAATAAAAAATAAAAAAAAGGCTTTGTCTATTGCGAGGATCAAGCTTATATCGATAATTATGATCTGTATAAGATGATTCGCAGGATGGCTAAATATCTTGGACATTGGCTCTTACCCAAATCGTGCTCGACAACGCCAGATCTGTGGCCACCCAACAAATATTTTTGGCTTGAATTATTGTAAGTCCCTCCGGCTTTGAGCAAGAAATGGTTGAATTGCATAAAAAAATGTATAAAAGAAGAAAGACAGCTGTAATGAAATGACGAAAGCGACTGAGAATAGAATAGAAATTTCTTGAAATAAAATCGGTTTTTCTTAAATGGAAGGGAAAATAATTGACAGTGATTGATTTTGGACCCTGTAGCTTAAGCGAAGGGCCGCGCTTTAAAATGAGCAAGCTGTCGTTTTTAATTTGCCTCGGGTATTCAGAATCACATCAACGACACTATGCATTGCATCAATACTGTGAGCATTTGGGAAGAGCCAAAAGCCAGGCTGACGACAGTTTTGTATCTCTCACGTGTGATTCTGAATAGAAAAATTATTTCCACCCCAAATATGTAAATATCTTATAAGGAATAAATCCATGGCACGATCTCTTGTTGGCGAAGTTAATGAGATAAGAATTAGTCAGCTAGCGTAGAGAGGGGGATTGATGATGTATTGATGGGGAAAGGGACAGTTGGAATGCCAAATGTATTCATTGTAGCCACATGGATCACAGTTGGGGGGGGGGGGGGGTGTCTCAAACGGTTGGTTGAAAAGGAAACATAAAGGCTAGTAGGGGTTGGAGATCAGTGAAGCGTCAAGGAAGATCTAGTAGACAAATCAAATGGGCGGCAGCCCAACGTGTCAAAGCTGCCTGTAATCCTGCCTTGCCTTGTCAGTCGGCTCCTATCTTCCATGAATATAATAAACTAATTACCCGTCTCTTGACTTCTAAGTGAAAACCCCACTGCCACTGTCATACTCCTACGTTAGAAGTATAAACTAATTTCTAAAATATCTTCGCCCACAGCTCTATAAAAAACTCTCAAAAAAAAAATTTACTTAATGTAAATTATTAAATATAGTATTTAATAAATTTAATAATATATATTAATTAAATAAATATTTGATATGTTTTAATTTTAAAAAATAATATGTGAAAAAAATATACAAATTAAATTTAAATATTATTAGGAAATAATTTATAGGGGCTAAAGTGCACAAATTATGGATTATAAGCTTGGGTGTTTGAACAAATTGTGCATACTTGAATAAAAGGTGGCTCTTGTTAATTGTTCAAAGTATTAGATAGCAGTTAAGAGCGGGAATCACAAGATACATATATTTTTTCAGAAAATAAATGTAAAGGTGACCTAATGTGTGGGGCCTAATAATGTTTTGAACGCCTAAAAATACAGCTAGTCAAGCTTGTAAAATATTGTGATGAATTAAAAATGAATATTGCGTAGAGGGAGGTGCGGCTTGGCATTCGCATGGCGGGGTTGCAATAATGAGGATATTGGTCCGTCATTGTGCCTACTTTCCCGTCCAGTTGTTCGCCTTTAAGCAGCCATCAGTCATCACTTTATTTTTTCCCTAAATAAATTCCTTCAACGTTTGCTTTTTATATAAATTTTTATATTTTAAATTTTATAATAACCTTTGTTGTATTTTATGAATATAATAAATATAAATTTAATTTATTATAAAATATTAAAATATTTTTAATTTAATAGTAAATTTAATATAATTTATTAAAAATATTTTTATTAGTTAAGTAAGAAATTTTTCTCATATTTAAATTTATGTTTGGTTTCTTTTATAAAAGTTATCTCATTTTTATAATTAATAAACTTTTTTGCAAAATAAAAACTTATATTTTTTTGTATTTTTATGTAAAATATTTAAAAACATGTTTTAGTTTTTTTTCATATTTTGTAAGAAATTTATAAATTATAAAAAAATTTACAAAATTATTTCGCAAAAAGGACCAGTTAAATTTTAAAAGAATAAAATTTTATTATTTAATTAATAAAAATATTTTTAATAATTCATAATAAATTAGATTTATATGTAATGAATTTATAAATTATAATGAAAATTATTGCAAGTTTTAAAAATGAAAAAATGTGTAAAAAGTATAAAACAAAAAATAAGGTGAAGTAATTTTTTATATATATTCTATATAAGTGAAATAATTAATCTATTGAAATGCAAAAATCAGACAATTAAAATTTCAGGTGACAAAAATGAAGATATTGTCGGAAATAATTGAAAATGCAAACAGCACACCCAGTGGTTCTACTCTTAGGAATCCGTTGGATCTAACCATTAAGAGATTTGAGTAGTTTTGGTTCGTTTAAATGTATAAATTATATATTATAATAAACAAAAGTATTTTCCATAAAAAATATGTTCACATACCTCAGCCGGTTGTTGATATTGACATTAAAATTTGGGGTATCTACCCTTTTCCCATTTGTTTTGTTTTCCCTAATTTTGCTTTCGTGTTCAAATATCTCGTTTTCTCTACGTGGAAGATTCTACGCATTTTTTTTCTTGGACCTAGACTTCCTTTCCCCTCAAATGTTCATGTTTTCATTTTTCTTTTCTTGTGGGCTTTCTCATGGGCCCCAAACAATGAGACACGCCTTACGTTTTCCTTTTACGTGGTCAACCAGAGCAACAGACGGGATCATTAGCACTTGCAACTGAACCAATGCCCCCAATTATCGAGGACTTGAACGGAAATTAGCATTTGCAGCCGAACCAAATGCCCTCAATTTGTAAATTGTGGGCAGCACCTTTTCCGTAACAAAAGAGGATAACATTTCAGAGAAAAATTCGTGGATGAAAAGATTCATACGTAAAGAGAAGCTACACAATTATTCACCCACACTAGAAAGCTAAATTTCAACTAAATAAAAAATTGATAAAAAAAAAAAAGGCGACGGAATAAGCTAAAACTGGGTTCACAAGTTTCAAGCACCTAAATTTAGCGATGGAAGTAATGTCAGAATGAGTGTTGCTTAATTATCCTTGTCCCCTTCTGGGACGTGGGGCGGTGCAGGTGTTGACTCTTTTGTGGACAGGCGATGTCGCCGTTCTCTCCCGTATATGACCCAGAAGATCAAGGAGAGCATCACTGCCGTGGAGACCAATACCAATCCAACATAGATCCATCTACTGTTACGGATCAGACCAGGACAATGATCCCTGGTTATGTCACTGAAAGTTTCACGAACAAAGGTGCAGTCTTGTAGCTCGACCAGGAATGGAGCATCATTATACAAGGCGTTCCCCAAGTTTATTCCGGCTGACATTTGGTTATAGAAAGTTGGGGTCAGACGCCCCGTCGTAATACATATTTCTGACGGTGAAACTTGGCACACATAGCTACTATACACCTGCAAAATATCAATAAAGAAAGTTCAATCAAAACCTTCTTCAACTCTGAATGCCATACATTAATCTGATACAGAGTCCATTTCAAGGGCCAGCAAAGGAAGCTTTTTCCTGTGTTTATGTGTGTAATGGAGCAATAGGATATTCTAAAGAACATGAGCATCTTGGACAACCAGAAGGGTTGCAGAGTAGGTGAAGAAGGATAATAATGCAAGCACTTTCTGTTCAGAACTTACAAGCTTCATTTAACTTACCTGTGTTGCATTGGTCAATTCCACTTCACCAGGATCACACTGTCGATTTGTCATGTCAGGATGAAATGGATTGCAGAGGAGAGGTATCAAGGGACCAGATTGATTGTAGTAGAGTGGTGTGAAATTGGGAGCGAAGTTTATGTTAGAGACATTGGTTATGACCTGGTTGACCAAATTGACAAGTTCAGAAGTAACTTCTTTGCTTCGTAAAAAGGTTTCTTGTGCAGTTGTTTTGTCCACACAGGGCAGTATGTCATCTAAAGCTGTATGAGCCATTGGGAACATGATCCATTGATCCATAGCAACACAAGTGTCGGCTGTCACACTAGCAAAGCCAACCAAAGAAGAATTAGCTCCACACTCAGATGATAGGTCAGTATTTTTTTTCTTTATGATATATAACAACCAATGCACTAACTGGCAAACACATATTGTAGATTATTTTGGCAAGGACGGACTATGATGATTGATGACATTTAAAGACAATAACCAATTCATGAAATCACGGGTGCTCCCCAGAAGAACAGAAAATTTAGTAATGATTGCCAAATCAGTTAGAAGGTGAAGGGTTTGCTGAAATCTAAGGAATTCACTGACAAACAACACAGTATCATCTTAAGGAAGAACATGATAAACACTACATCCAGTAGACTTTGAGAAAGTAGGTGATTGTGGGTTAGACCAAAACTTCAAATTTACAAATTTTCTGAGTGAACTCTGGAAAGGTCCTCTAACTTTGCAGCTGGATGACAAAATTTGGCACTCGTAGTAAAGTATGCAAGCAAGTCTAAATATTTTTCAATCAAAAGTGATGGACATAAATCCTTGCATTCACATTGGTGCCAGTAAGATGTGCATGATCGTATGGCAAAACCAATGAATTTTGTTCAGACGTTTTGGGAGGGGGGAAGGGACTTACTTGTGGAGAACAAGGAACAAGCCACATAACATAAAGGTACCAGTAACCAGAATCCATCCAGCGATTACCAAGCTGCAGATATGTATGTCAGAGCATTTGGTGAGGAATTTATGATGATAAATAGATTTGTATTTACCAGCAAGGAATCATGAACCGAGACAACAGTAGGAGGTACAATTATATCTCACTTACATATACACGAGAAGCTGCATGCCGAAAATTGAAAACACTGAAGTAACAAAACAAAAGATAAATTAAAACTACCACAAGGAGTAAGAAATTCTAAATCTCAGATGGAACATAGAAGGGACTCACAAAATCCAAGAAATGTCAATAGTAGCATAACAGCAGCTATAATGATAAGTGCTAGCCTCCTGTGAGAGCATCGCCATGTTCATGTTATGGAGCAAAAATAAAAGTAAAAACCACAACAATGAAGCAGAAAAATGATGCCCCAAAAAAATCCGAAAAGAAGAGGGTCAGAAAACCTATTAAACCCCAACCCTTACACAGAATCTAAGAGATCTTGTATGTTGTCTGAGTTCTCCATTGTTTGATCAGCTACTGTGCTAGCAGAAGCATTAATCTTTGTTTCAATCTCATCAATATCAGTTTGAACATTAGTGGGGAGAAAAACTCGATCAATTCCAACCTGCTTAGCTTGAGCAAGATAATCTGATACATTCCTTAATTTATCCACTGTAAAATCAGCTTGATGTACAACATACTCCAATGTTGTTGTTGTACTATGATGAAAACTCCCCTGCCCAACATACAGAATTAGACATCCAATCCTGTTAACACAGACAAAAAAGAAAAATGATAATTTGTATGTGTAATACAGATTAAGCTTAACCTGAAACCAGAAAACCAGAGGAACAGAGAGATATGTACATTGCTGCAAGCATGAATAATATCAGGACAACAAGGGAAAGAACGTAGCATGTTCGAGAATATCCATAAGGCTCTCTTTCACGACAGAAATAACAAAGAACAATGACCAGCAAGCACAAGCCAAAGCCCAGGAACCAGACTGCGGCAACAGCATACACAGGAACTGCAGTAAATGCTACAGACTGCATTCAATAAAATGAAAAACTATAAGTGGAGTGTGTTGAATTGTCAATAGAAATCCAATATTGCAAAGCTAACCCAAAAACATAAGTAAGGTCATAGAGGTACAGTACGACATTATAAAAATACAAAAATAAAAAAAATTAAAGCATAGGCAAGGGAAATTTTGCGTTTTTCTTTCAGATAGAATTACACAGATGTGTATGACGATCATACTTTTTCTGTAACACACAAACTTAAGCTTCTTAAAACACCCACAATCCAAAAAGTCTTTCGGGCAGAATTTCAGTGACTTGTCTACCTATAGCAGTTCTTTCTCTACTTTCTACTTTTCCAGGATATGTTCTATCACTATCACCATTTTTGCAGGCACAGCCTAGACCATGTAACATCATAAGCTGCTGCATCGTCTCTTTATGAAACTTTCTGCTTCAGCTTTGTGAATTGAAATAGAGATAGAACGAAACCAATAACCTGTTATACTCCAAAATCAGCTTGCATATCCATTCCAGTATCTCAACACTAAGAAATAACCGAACAATATATGATCCTCCCAAAGTTGCAAGCCGTTGTACCTCAATATTATTTTTTCAAATAGCAGTACAATTACCACAAATACATACATACGCACATGTACTTCGTGCGTCCATCCAGTAAAACTGATTGATAAATCATAATATATCCAAAAAAAATCTATAAAAGTTTCTACATATTACTCTTAAAATCCCCCTGCCACCCCGCCCCTCCCAAAAAAAAAAAACTTTAAAGGAAGACACGAACATTCGTTTTCATTTATGCCCATCTTAACACCCATGTTTTGCTATTGCATAATGGACCGACTACTTCATGTATTAACAAATAACAATACCTGTAGCAGTTACTTTATATTTATACTCAAAGGGAGAAAGTAATATGTTCTTATGCACTTTTACAATAGTACCATCGTCACATCAAAATCTTTTGTAATGTGCCCACAAATCTGTGATACCAGTCCCATAAATAGGAAGTAAGTGCAAAATGTAAACCTTAACAGCAACATTTAGTGAAATATCAAGCATTGTCAAACCATGAAACTATAATCGCCCAAATTTACTGAGGGTTTGCTGATCTTACAGCCCAATAATGGTGGTCGCTGATATTCCATCCGTCGGTGTACTTTTTGAAGCCATCGAGAGGGTCATTTCGTCGTGTTCTCTCTGCAGCTAACGGAAAAGGCGAGTTCACGAATGGTGCGGCTGCAAATTCATCTAAAAGAGACCTCTGAGGTCTAGCTTCCCCAAAAAATCCCACAATGTTTCCGTCATTTTCCCGCCCTGGAAAATAAAGGGAAGGTTCATGCTTTTCTAGGGAAACATTTTAACTTGACAGAATCGAGAAATACTTTAAACAAATGTCTGCATTGTGGGTATGCTATAGAACTTAAACTGAGTGAGCATTTTTAAAATCAAAGATCATGCTTGTTCATTCATTTTCCTCGTAAGACTTCCTCAGCTGCCAAACAGTGAAGAAAAATAAGAAAACCAACAGAAAGAGGTATGAGTGAAATACCTGAAATGGGTTGAATCGAAACGGGTGGAAAGTTAGAGGCTCCATGCGACAGTGAAAAGAAAGTTGAAGAGTGAACTAAGAGAAAGGTGGCGAAAACAGAAAATTGCAGCGGCCGGTAAGATAACATCATGAGAGAGAGCATGAGAGAAAGTGAGACAGACTCAAGCCAGTGTGTCTTTTCACTATACACTGCCACTGGCACTGGCAATCACTACCTTGAGTGAGAGAGGGAAGAAACTCGATAGAGTTAACGGTTGGAAAAATGTGGGTTTGGTTAGGGGAAGCGGTAAAGCGTTGGATACTCCCCGTTACAGTTTCACCCCACCATAACTCTATGCCGGCAAAATAATCAAAATACATTATGCTGAAATTACGTTGGATGGAGGGTCTGTCATGTTTGGCAGGGCTCTCGCTTTTTATGCCTTCTAATATCCAAACACATTTAACAGCCTAATTTTGATTAATTACAAAATAATTTTGTTGTCTTTTTCTGTAAACGTATTATTGTTTTCTGACTTAACTTTTCAAGAATAAATTAAAATAAATAACGTAATTCTATTTCTATGGACATTAATGGTGTCTTCTTAAATCCTTCTGAAATTATCAGTGGGCAAATTTTGTTTAATATTTTTCATGCATTTTGACCCTTCCAATGTGTACTTAGGTTATATTTCCTGGTCTGTTTGTGCTTGATAATTTATATATATTTTTTATTTTAGTGAAAATAACTAAAAGTGAAGGATGATGAATAAATATAAATTATATTTCTTTTAATAAAAAAAAAATAACTAAAGAAGATTATAAAGTAAATATGATTTTACCTTATTTTTACGTATAAACAAAAGTGAAGGTTGATGAATAATTAAATACTATTATAACCTTGGGCTGAAATATTTCAAAATTGAGTTGGGTGTGTAACATGCAATAAAGAAAATAGCAATATTTTCTCAATTCATGGTTTTCGTGTCCAAAAAGTCAAAAAGGAAGAGGGGTTAAGCATCAGATGTAAACCGAAAGCGGGAAGGGAGGGCCCAGAAAGCGTGTCCAGTTATTTGATTGGGCTCGTTCCCCAGCGTAATAATCCTCCTGTTCTATGACACTGACACGATTTGACTATATACGCAAAAAAGGTCTTTACAAAAACAAAATAAACGCAAAAAGGTAATTTGTTGTGGGCCATCATCTCCGCCGGATTTTCTGGTCCTGTCCTCTTCCGGCCTTTTCCTACCACTTATGCCAGCTGGGCCGCTGCTTCCATCTCTGCTTTTTTATTATTTTATAATTCTCGTTGGATTTGCTAATGTTTGAGTTTGACTGGTTCACTATCTTATTTACAGCATCAAGATGAATAGAAAAACATTCCTCCCACTTTGATTACCGACAAATCAGGGTATTTAAAATTGTAGGATACAGTCGAGTTAAATTTTTTAAATAAATATTTAATAAAATTTATAAAATAATAAAATTAAGATGAATAAAATTTTTTTATTATTATATTTTTTAAATTAATAATATAAGTGATTAATATGTTTAAAATAAAAGTTAAAAATTAATTAAATTGCATTTTTTTTAAAAATGCCAAAGATTAAAAATATTTTTATTTTAATATTTTTTACATTATATTTGGGTCATATCTCATGAAACTGAGTCAAAAAAATATAAAAATGATAAAATTATGTCGTTATTATATTAAAAATAAAATAGAATAAAATATTTTATTTTTTATTTTATTTTAAAGACAAATAAAATAGACAAAATTATAAAAAGGATGTAACTTTAAAAGAGTAAGAATATCACTGCTTCAAAAAATATATGTCTAAATGAATTAATATTCAATATGAGAGACACATATATAGTAGCGAACATTGGTTCTTGCAAACAACTTGGAACATCGATACACCGAACAAAAGGCATTCACAGCGGACAAGAGTATTAATATATTCAAAGCCAAAAAATGGAGGCACGGCCATGAACCATACACGTATCTCTTCGTAGCGCTTTTAATCTTCACCTTCAAACTCCCTGAATAATAAGCTTTTGCTTGCTCGATAGCCTTGTCAAGAATAGGAACCTTTGTGACTTTCACCTCTATGGTTATCTCATTCCATAGCACTGTCACCTCTCTCTGATTCTTGGGTCGGTTCAGCAAAATCCCAGTTTCTTTTAGAATGCTCACATCCTGTATCAATAAGCCCGTTCATTAGTTCTGCATAGTGTGTGAAAAGCATGATCTCGGGTGCAATGGAGGCCTCGTAATCACCAGAACCACCTCTGAGTTCTCGTTTAACTGAATAACTGGAGGATAAAATGTTCCAGAGTTTCTGTCAAACTTTATGGTGTTTAAACCACCCACTGTGGCACGAAATCTAGGGCCAACTTTTGCCAGTTTGGAAACACTTGGGATAGCAAGCTCATCTGCTAATGGGCTTTCGTCGTCCTTATAAACTAAACCTTCTACTACCTCAGCTGCGTTTGCACAGAGGATGCGACCAAGTCTACAATACCAGCTTTGCTTTCAAGGTTGAAAAGGGTAAGGACGAGCTTGCATGGAAGAGTCATGAAAAGCATGGCAACTTTGGACTTGAAAATTTTCGAGAAAAGTTGTAGGAATGCCCATAGCACGTATAAAGCGAAAAGGGTTGAAGTGCTTTTTTGAAAAATCCATCATTCTCCATTTGATCATCATCGTCCTTGTTGTGGGGCCCATCAACCTGTGCTTTAACTGGTTAGCGGGGCAGTGGGCACCACCTTGCAATATTTATATAGAAGTTCCAGTAGATGTGCGCTTGAGAAGCAATCATCTCTAGAGCGTTGGCCATCCAGGTACTTGATGGGAGAAAGGTCTATACAAAATCCCATCAGCAACGAAGCCAAAACCTCGTCACCCCTGTCTTGTTGATTAAAGCCATGAACCTCTCTAGGCAAAAAGAAAGTTATTTGGTTTCCCAACATTATAATATCTCTCAGAATCGCTTCGTGCGAGGTCTTCCTTCCGGTTTAGTTGATCAAATCACTCATTTAAATGGTTATTTGAAATGATTGATTCGTAATAAAACCTACATATATAATGGTTAAAGTTCAAGCCGCGATATGGATGAAGTGAAAATTCACAACTAAAATTACTAAACAACATTTACTAACATTTCATAACTTTGTTTTCAGCAAACTCAAAATTTTGTTAGAATCTTTTCTCAGTTATATTGAGTATAATGTTCTAGTTGCGATCTTGTTTTTTTGTCTAACTTGTTAATGTGTGCGTATATTAGAAATAAAATAATAAATTTATAATTATTTATTTATATGATATATAATTTTATTCAAATAAATGTATTTCATTGAATTATTTTTACATTTATTTTTTGTTTTGAATGAAATTATATAAATTACTGATAAAAATATTTTTAAAAAATATACATAAATGATAGTCACCCATTGAAAAAGAGTAAATTACACTACCTCAAATATGACACTATATCCTATATATCTAAAATATTGCACTTCACCCTAATGACATGATTTAACTAATAAAATATATTTAAATGTTAATGTGATATTTACTAAAGGAATATTAAATAAATATTTTATTCTAATTCTACTTAAAAATTATACTTTAACTCTATTAATTATTTTAAATAATTAATATGTTGATAAGATACTATATTGTTAATTAAATAATTACTTTTATTGTAAGATGTAAACTTAATAATATGTATAATTAAAAAAAATTAGTATAAAATACAAAGACATTTTAAGAATAAATTTAATAAAATATGTAATTATGAAAGCATTCAATTAAATCTTTCATTTTATATTTTAATTTGAAACCCTATTTCAACAATTAAAGGTATATTTAACAAAGAAAATTTTGCGAATATTATTAGTAAATGATCAATAAACTTATTAACTATAACTAAGTGTAAGAATAAAAATTTTTTAGTCTTAACATTATTATTATAATAAAATAAAATTTAAAAAATAATTTTATTAATATTTAAATATATTTTCTTAATTAAGTTATTAGGATGATAATTTTTAAGTAAAAATAAAATAAAATAATATATTAAAATATTTCAAAGAATATAAGTGTAATTTACTTAAAAAAAGATTTCCATTTCCCAAACCCAACCCAATCTGACTCAGCGCAACCCAGCCCAACCCACACCATATCCCACTAGAAGAAGGGTAATTTCGTCTTATAATAAATATTGGGTTGCCTTGATAAACCTTAACTGCCTGGTATTGGCCGCTTCGAGCCTTGGATTAGGGTTTTTGCCAGCCGTGTACTTGTTCTTTCCGGCCTGTACCAATCTCCTTGAGCTGTAAACAATGGCGGAACAGGTTAACATCTTCTTACTTAAGTGGTTGCTTTCTTGTTTCGGGAAGAATCATATTGTTGCTTGTTTTACAGACCGAGAAGGCGTTCTTGAAGCAACCTAAGGTGTTTCTCTGGTAAGCAAGCTTCTGCTTTATTCGTTTTTGTGCGATGTTTGGCACAATCATTTACGTTGGCTTAGATGATTAATTAGACTGAATTGATTAACGTGGGGAATCGGTGGTTGTATCTATGAAAATTATAGCTTGCTGATTATCAATTTCTCTGTTGGGAAAATGTTTACATTCTGGAATTGGTCGTCACGAATCTGCTTCAACATTTTTCAGCTCGAAGAAATCCGGGAAGGGGAAGAGGCCTGGAAAAGGAGGGAACAGATTCTGGAAAAGCATTGGATTGGGTTTCAAAACGCCCAGAGAGGCCATTGAAGGTTTTACTTTGAACTTTGTTTTTACTTCAATAATTTTAATTGTTATTTTTTCAATATGGCTGAACAAGTTTGCAGTTGCTGTTGCATTCTAATAACTGGCCCTAGTTGTGCTTCTTCTACCAGATGCTCCTTTTTGTTTTGTTCATTTATGTTCATAAATCGTTTTATATATGGCTGTTCCGCTTTATCAATGATTCGTCAAGTTTGTAGTTTTTGGGATGAATTCTCGGTTTGCCACAACGGTAAATATATGCATTGTTTTTATAGTATATAGTAAGACTCATATCTTAGGCTCAGGCCGTTGTTTACAGGGATCTATTATATTTAATAAAGAGTGAGCTTGCAGGACTTAGGTTGAACTTGTTACAATTTTTGTCAATACAATTTATGTCGCGAGAACCACAATTGCTGTTTAATCTTGTGGCATGGCTTAAATATAGTATTTTGGTATTTTTTATTATGCAGTTTTGATGTGCAAATTTAAATATGTAGCCTTTATTCCGCATCTGCATGCTAACGTATTGATGATATTGTTTCCCGTGGAAAAGGGGATTGTAGATAACAGGGAACAGTGTTTGAGTTTGTAATATAGTGTAAGTCCTGATTTGGATGTTCTAATGGTTTCCTATTGGTGCTATTTGATTTCTAGTAATTTTCAGTTTGAATTATTAAAATATAGTAGCATTGTTTTAAGCTGCATACGTTGAACACTACAAGAAAATTGGCTATATATCACAAATAAAATAATGGTTACAATGAGGATTGGATCATTCCACTTGGGAGGAGATATTTGACTCTGCTTACTGGGCCTTACCCTGCAAGGATAACTATAGTGTGTTTTGACTTTTGAGTATTAACTGGATGCCTCTGTTTCCTCATGTTTATCATTCCAATAAGCTGAGAGATATATTTCACTGGTATGTATAATATTGGGTTGACGGTGGTACTGACAAGCATGACTTGCCTGCCGTTCAGGGACTTACATTGATAAGAAATGCCCATTCACTGGCACAGTTTCCATCCGAGGTCGCATTCTTGCTGGTACTTGCCATAGTGCCAAAATGACAAGGACTATTATTGTTCGTCGCAACTACCTGCACTATGTTAAGAAATACCAAAGGTAAGTCTCATTAATCTGTTATTGAATTAAGTGGACCTGTTATTTTTCTCGACAGCTTATTGCTTGTTGGGTACTCTCTTAGGTATGAGAAGAGGCACTCAAACATTCCAGCACATATATCTCCATGCTTCCGTGTGAAGGAGGGAGACCATGTTATTATTGGGCAGTGCAGGTTGGTAACTGACTCTTTCATATTTATCATGGTAAAATATGTTAATTTGTTACTTAAAATACAATGCTGCCATTTCGCTTGGTTTAATTTTACTTTTTCCCCCCAAAACAGGCCATTGTCTAAGACTGTAAGATTTAATGTGTTGAAAGTGATCCCAGCTGGGTCTTCTGGAGGTGTTAAGAAGGCCTTTACAGGAATGTGAGCCCTATCTTTCTGACTTCCTGCTAGTGGATGGAGTTAGATTTAGCAACTCTTGATGTACGTGTCATACGCTGTTAAATTGCTTTCGAAGAAAAAAATTTTTAGTTTTTTTTATCTTAGTTGCTGTTCTCAATTTCTTTTTCCTGTGTCATTATATCATATTTGTGGATCAGTGCTACGTTTTTCTGGTGAATGCTCCACTCACTCTGTTCTCTTTTTTTATTTATTTTTATTTTTTTATATATATCAGGATTCTATGTTTTTTTTTGTGGTGCTATTCGATATTGCAAGGAAACAGTTTTGCAAATGTTCTCCTGGAACTCCTATATGTCTGTTCACTAAGATTAAAAGTAAGTTTGTTGGTTGGACTGAACTACAACTATAAATACCCCTATAGTTGGACTGAACTCCTATAAAATTTTTTATACTAAATATTTAATATTATGTATTAATTTACTGAGTTTTATAGTTTAAATTGTGATGTAATAGGGAATAAATTTAATAATTTAAATGTTTTTAGGTGACCAGGTAAGAAGATTTAGTTTTGTGGGAACAGCAGGCTGTCTTGACTGAACTTGATACTATGCGAGGGCTATGATGTGTTAAACATTCCAATTTCCCCTAGCTATGGCCAATGAACTTTTAGGCCCCATTTATTATTAGTTTAGCAAGCATTTGGACTACGTCGACATAGGTTACAAGAGGTATACAGTTAATTTTCCCTTTGTGTTTTATGTTAGGAAATATAACATGAGCATCATCAAGTCAAATGATTCTTCTTTTGAACTAAAGAGGAAAGCCAGAAGAAAAGAAACAGCTCCAAGTAGAGGGTACACTCAGTAGGAGATTCTTGACATCACTTTGAATCAAGCAGTGTTTTTCTTTTTGCCATTTTAAAAAAAAAAATGGGTCGTCTTTTGTTGTAAAGCCGTGTGGATTCCAAGTATAAGCCTGTTAATGTATTTTTAAAATTATTCTCAAATTAATCACAGCAACCAATCAAAGTAATTTTGATTATGATATTATCTATAAGCATTGAAAGTAATTTCTTTGTGGTAATTTAATTTTTATAAATTAAAATTGATGTTATTAAATATAATAAAATTTGCAAATTAAATTACAGACTTAACAATTATGATAATTATTCATATTTTATAAGAATTCAATAGTACCATATAAGTAATGCTACATTTTTCCTTTTTTCCCCTCATTTCTTAGAATTTTGGGTCGTCATTAATTGTGAAACTGGATTCCATATAAAAGCCTTCTTATATATTATTAAGAATACTTCCCAATTAATCAGAAATATATATATATATATATATATATATATATATACTATAACGAAACCAAAATTAATGATATAGTAAACATTATATTTATTGTTAAGAATTATATGCATACTATTTTTGTCATACTAACACTAATCTATAGGATATATATCAAATGATTTCATTCCTCAGGTTCTCTCCACATACGTAAATTTTTCTAATGTGAAATGTTTGTCGCTTTAATAGTATACTGATGCTAAATATTGTTTTAGAGTTTTTTATGTGTTTAAGATTTTAAATATAATAAGTCTTTCTTTTTTAAAAAAAAATTATAAAGATTGAAGAAGCTTATTTGCAGGGACCCATGCAGCTTCCCAATTTTATTCATTGACCAAAAAACCGCAATTTTATTCATTTATCGTTAATGCACAATCCTTCAGGGAAAAAGATGAATTAAAACATACTTTGCATGCACACCAAAAAACATACTTTTCATAACCTGCAAGTAACATAACTGTCTACGCTAAAGGCATGCCAATGTTCCAATATTCGCCGCTCCCTGTTTTTCATTATGCCTATATAACATGCTATAAATTTATTGGTTCAATTCAAGTTCATCAAGACCCAAAGTCATACTTTTGTGATCAAACAAAAGCCATGTACAGGGTAGCAAACGCTTCAGAACTCCTGGTTATAACTGGGGTTGGCATCAAAGACATCAAGCTTGCGAAGAAGGCATGGATTTTCCCAGGCCAGTCATACACTGTCTTCGAGATCACTCCGGTGAATTACACCTTCAAAGTACAAGCCATGAGCGCCGAGAAGATCCCTTTCGTGCTCCCTGCTTTCTTCACCATCGGCCCCAGGGTGGACGACGAGTTGAGCCTTCTCAAATACGCTAAGCTTATCTCACCCCATGACAAGCTCTCTAACCATGTCACGGAGCTTGTCCACGGCATCATCGAGGGAGAGACACGTGTCCTCGTCGCCTCCGTGACCATGGAAGAGATCTTCAAAGGCACTAAAGAGTTTAAACAGGAAGTGTTTGACAAAGTGCAGCGTGAGCTTAGCCAGTTCGGGCTCTTGATTTACAATGCCAATGTTAAACAGGTGGTGGATGTGCCTGGCCATGAGTATCTCTCTTATTTGGGTCAGAAGACACAGATGGAAGCGGCAAACAAAGCCAAGGTGGATGTGGCGGAGGCTAAGATGAAGGAAGAGACTGAAGCCAAGTGGAGGGAAGGGCAAAGGCTTCTGAATGCGGCGAGGATCGACGCGGACAAGAAGATTATATCCACGCAAATGCAAGGAGAGGAGAAGAAAGAGGAGATCAAGGTGAGGACTGAATTGAAGGTGTTTGAGAATGAGAGGGAGGCCGAAGTGGCAAAGGCAAATTCAGATCTTGCTAAAAAGAAGGCTATGTGGGCGAAGGCAGCGCGGGTGGCGGAGGTGGAGGCTTCCAAGGCGGTAGCGCTGAGAGAGGCAGAATTGGAGCGGGAGGTGGAAAGAATGAACGCTATGACAATGACAGAGAAGCTTAAAGCTGAGTTCCTGACCAAAGCCAGCGTTGAGTACGAGACCAAGGTTAGTTCTTGGTAAATTATGCGCATGCTAGTGACTCTGCAATATTCGATATTAGACTCATCTTGACCATCCTCTAGGTTTCTTACTATCAATCTGCAAATTAAGGTATCATTAATTCAGTTGGGCATGAAGGCATAAAGGATTTGGTTAATTGATATTTAGTTCTATCTCAGCTTTCTGCATATTGTCCTTGATTTTAGAGTAACGAACGTCACCTCCACAACTATCTATCTATTTAAAACTATATTATTCTCCTGGAGTTTAGATTTGCCTAAATTGATTATTATCTTCCGTTTAGATATGTGTAATTAATAAGTAGAATAAGAAAAATGATATATTTACATTGAGAATAGTATACGTTATCTATGTCATCTTATATAATACATAATATTTATTCTTAATTTAAATAAAATTATAAAATTATCAGTAAAATTTATTTATTTCTTATTATATATAATTTAATGTGTAATTTTAAAAATATAGATATAACAAATCTTATAAAATAAATAGCAATCTAATGCTCTTGAACTTTGTTACGTTTTACTTTTAACTAGTTGGCTTTAATCAGTAACTCTTCCCATAATCGTAGTTGTTCATATTATTGAATGGTGCATTTCTTTCAACTATAGTTGTATATGTCATTAATTAGACCTTTTTTTCTTACCCAAAAGGCATAGCGGTTGATAGAGTAACATAGGGAGAAGAGGCCAAATGCTAATTGATAATACCATAGATCCCCATCAATATCAATAAACGGGAAACCAGTAACGAGACCAGGTGCTCAAGAATATGATCTATGATGGAATTTTTATGCGCATTTGTTTTTGTATTGGCACCATTATGCCATGATGATGATCTATGATTTAATATAAATATTAATTTTTTCAACTCTCTGTGCCCATAAATAATATTGTGGAATAGGTACAAGAGGCCAACTGGGAGCTGTACCGGAAACAAAAAGCAACAGAAGCGATTCTGTTTGAGAAGGGGAAGGAGGCGGAAGTTCAAAGAGCATTAGCGGAGGCAGCCTTCTTCGCTCAGCAACAAGCAGCCGAAGCAGAATTATACACAAAGAAAAAGGAGGCAGAGGGACTTGTGGCACTTGGCCGAGCCCAAGGGGCATATTTACGCATACTTCTTCATGAGTTGGGGGATAACTACGAAGCCCTGAGGGACTACTTGATGATAAACGGTGGCATCTTTCAAGAAATTGCCAAGATTAATGCTGAGGCAATCCGTGGACTTCAGCCTAAGATTAGTATTTCGACCAACAGTGGTGGTGCTGCTGGCGGGGGTAGCGCAACGGGTATGAAAGAGGTTGCCGGTGTGTATAAAATGTTGCCACCTCTGTTTGAGACAGTCCACGAGCAAACGGGTATGCTGCCACCAACTGAGATGGGCACCCTGACCGACGGAGACGCCTAGCCTCTTACCAACGAAATTATTGATATTCCACATGTGTATTATATATATTAAGAACTTGCTTGCCTGGTAATTTCAATTTAGTTTCCAGCAATCATTTTATGACGCAAATAGATCATCCTGAAGTCTATAACCATTCCCCCTCTGCTCCCCCAACCTATTTTCTTTTGGACTTACTGATATCATGTTATTCGAACTATTTTAGGCAAGTTTCAGGTTATTATATTTGAACTGTTGGGCTTTACCTGACAAAAGTCTAGCTGAAAATATTTGCTTCAGCTTTTGGTTTTCTACTTCGAATGCACGTTGTAGAAAAAGCTTAGTAGATTCTGGTTTTGAAGGTCGTCTTGTTTGCGGAGAGACATTTTCTGGTGAAGAGATAATATATGATTCTACCATGAAGATGAAGGAAATAAGATTCCTTGTTCCTGCAATTCAGAAAACTGTAGGCTCTATGTGAACTGATTATTATATAATCATTGTAAAATTACTTTTATTTATGCTTTTTGTAATTGTTACATGTCTATCCCAATGGAAAATGCAAGGATTGTACGTAGTGGGATAACACAGGTAGCATGATTACCACTTCAGCTGCGAAGATGTAGTGGAAGATAGTATTCCCTCACTTTAAATAACTTAGTAATTCAACTTAATTTTACCGAAGGGGACCAGAATGGTCGAATTTAAGACCACTTAGTCAAAGGTTCTAATAATATATTTGAAATCAATTATTTTAAAAGCTTAAATTTTTATATACAAGCATGAAATATATTTTTATTTCTGAACCCATAATACCTTTTTCTAGATGCCTATAATTCTAGTTAATGCAGTGTAGAAACAATGGCCTTCTAGTGATGAAGGGCATACTTGTGGACAAGAAGATTCTTTGTCCAAATCCAAGAACCATTGAAATTTGCTTCACCAATAGAAAGAATCAAACACTAGTAACAATCTGCCACGGCAATTATGAACCTATGGAAGAGTTACAAATATACCAAAAAACACACTGATGCTTATTGGTTACAGGTCCGATGCATTCTTTGTAGCCTCTAGTAGAATAATTCAGATATTTCTATGACCACCAATTTGGAATATTTGCTGTTGCTTCGTTTACCATTTTCACCAAGGTCACCTGTAAGAAGTACACCAATTGTGTAACTCAGCCATATGGCCTTAAAAAAAATCACAATCTATCCCATCTGAACAAAAACAAGATAACTTATGTAATAAATGTTTGTGTGCTTTTTTCTACTCCCTATACATATGAAAATCGCATACGATGAGGGCACCACACGGGGGAGATGAAACATACCACACTTTCAGGAACACCAGGTGGGGGAAGTGGCAGATTTTTTGGGGGAGCAACTTGACTAAAAGATCTTTTATCAAACCGCCATTCTCCAATCTTTCCATAGGTCAACTCACCCTGAATATCATGACATCATATATAGACAAACAATTGTAAACTTCATAATATAAAAGATAACCAAATGTAATATTCCCCAGGAATTAATTGAACTATAAATCAGTTTCCCTCATTTTTCCTTCCTTTCTTCAATGAGCATCAAAGAAAAAAATGACAAAAAAGGCATTGGAACTTAATTCTCAACTTAGTACCTTCATAGTATAATCACAGCCATAAGTGTAGTGAATTATGAACTTCTTGCCAACTTCTGTGTCCCATGGAGGCTGACACACATAATAAGTAGATAAATATTAGTGAATTTGGAGGTACTGCGTGATTCCGATACTATAAAATAGTATTTAAAATCAATAGAATGTAACGAGAATTGATGTATGCAAAATTGTTCTACATATTATCTGCATTCTTTTTTTAAAAAGTACACTAAAATCTTGGTGTCATAGAATATGATTGTTACATTACATATAATCGTAAAAAGAAATAGGCATAATGGGATACAGAAAGGAATATTAGGATTATGAAGATATATGACATTTATGTAAATCCCAACAAAGAACAGAAGATGTAGTTTAGCATAAATATATGTATCTACTGTTAGGATTTTATTTTATTTCTGTGGTTATTTTTCCCAGCTCTCTATAAAGGCCCCTTGACTGTCAACTCTAAAGGCAGTCTCGAGTAAAGAATAAAATTTTAGTTCTCCCAGACATTCTACCTTTCTCTCTCCCTTCTCTTCTTCTTCTCCCTCTCTCTCCCTCCTTTCCTCTCTGGTCTTACATGAAATGTTTTCTCTAATCTTTCCACTTTCTCTCTCTAGATTCTCCTTCAGTACTTTCTCTCTCCCAAACGCTTCTATTTCCCCTCTATTGTTCTATTTGTCCTGACTCCTGCATAACATATTCTACAAAACTTCAAACCAAAAAGAAAAAAAAAAAAAGAAGGAAAAGGATACAAATTAAAGGTCCTCAACAATCACAAACTATCTGTAGTAACATTGACTATCAAAAATTGAAAATTTCTACTGTTAAATATTATAAACAAGCATCTTATAAATACAAGACAGAAAAAGGAAAAAGAGAACCTTACTGAACCTGAATCATGAAGTCCTTGTATAATATGTTACCAACACCATGAAGTGCAGATGCAACAGCATAAGCATACCTATATAAATGATAGAAAATTACATCAACATCAAAAAGTTATAGTAAGGTTAAGAAAGGATGACATGGATTCACAAGAAATATTACATTTCAAGCACCCAACCAAAAGCTTTATCTGTTTCAGGATCTTTCTTCATTGCCAAGGAAACATTCATCCAAGTGGGAGCAATCTTTTTAAGGGATTCCTAACATTCTTTCATATAAGTTTAGTAACAAAATCAACGAGTATCCACAATTATTACCAAAAAAATGAACATATACCTTTCCAACAATAACAGGTGAATTCCCTATTGGGTCTATATTGGTTATTGGGCCATTCTGCTCAGGAAAGAACTTCCGTAGCACTGACTCATATTTCTTAGGCTCAATATAAAAGAAGGGAAATGCAGCTCCAAACCCTTCTCTGGATAAGTTAGGTATAGGTTTGACAATTATATGATCTGGCTCCGCCATCAATATGTAACTGGGATATGGTGCAAATGGCAATAATAAGGTCAAAACAACATACTTAAATAATCACAATTTGCATATTAGAAATTTGGAAGTATAATCACAATTTGCATATTAGAAATTTGGACTAAGTCCCATACTCTTCTTTAATATCGGCTTCTCTAAGCCACTGTACGAATGCCCAAGGTCTGTTGAGGACAATGTAGCCCTGTGATGGAGAAAAGTGAGCTGCGCAAGCAACAAGAGTGGACAAAAATGGAAGGTACAAAAATATAAACTCTTGAGGCTCATGTTTGTTATTTCTCACAAACATTGGTAAAACTCTTACTCCATAATCCTATAAAAATCCTGCATCCTTTTGTACAGTATAACAACCCTTGGCATCACTTCTATGAAATTTATAATTTGAAAGACTATTCTTCCATTCATGAGCAAGCAGATCAAATTTGAGTGTCTTCAATTTTCCATAACCATAAAGGGATGTAAAATTACAAGAAGTTACAGTTTGTGAGAGAAGTTGCAGTTCCATTTCTGCGATACATAATAAATTTTGGGGAACAAGAATGACTGAATAGGTGACATACCGGCCAGAAGTCTAGCATACGCATAAGTATTGGTTCTCTGGTTTCTCAGATAACCAAGGGAGAGAAGAGAAAGGAAAGCATAAAGTGAGAGTCTTATGGTTCTTCGCCAGTGATTAGGGAAGTAGGATTTCATTTGTCAGCAATCAAATTTCAGCAACCAATTCACAATCATAGTATAGACAGGTGCTCATTCTCGACACAAGCCTCAAATCTCAAATCGGCAAAATTTGGAAGAGTGAAAGCACGGTAAAAACAGACAACATAAACAATGAAAGAAGAGGAAGGAGGAGAAAACCCTAAAATAAGAAAAGAACCTGATCCATTCCAGCAGGTAAAGGCTGAGCAACGAAGGTGGGGATCTCGTCCATGAATTGGTCAGGTTTCCCAGAGTGGAGGATCCTGGTGAACCCACCCATTTCGGAATGGGGACCACCCTTGAACCTCTTGAACCAGTAGTACATGATTCTACACTGCCAAGTGTTGTACACGGAATCGGAAGCAGTGACGGCGGTGTGGAAGAGTCTCTTGGAATTGGCGCTGCGTCTGGAAGTGCGGAGAGGCATCTTGATCAGAGGATCTATAGAAATGGAAGATGATGATCGTGAGGGACCAGGGAATTCTTGTTTAAGAGGGGCATTTGCTGAAAGAAGGAAATTATAAGTGATAAGAGCTACAGAGAAGGTTATGAGAATGGCGAAGAAGAAGTTGCCGCAACCCATTTCTGACAGCACCTCACTCTCCTGCCTCTAATTTTCAAATGCAAATGCAGAATACATGGAGTAAGATCAGTAGAGCCCAAAGCTGTCGCCTGGCATACAAGCAGCAGAATTCAAGAAAAACAAAGGCGGCTACTTCTGCTGACTCATCGTCCTCTCTTTGTTTAGTCAAAAACGTCACCCATATTTTAACTTTAGATCTGGCCCATATTTGCTGTCTTTGATTTGGATTTATTCAACTTCTTATTTTTTTATTTTATATTAAAATTTAATTTATATTTTTTCTCATTAAACTTTTAATTTTGATAAATTTATTTCAACTTACTCCTAGAGACAAAAGTTAATGGACCTTCAATGGGTGGCAGTGCTTTCTAGTTCGTCTTTTTTTTTTTTTATAATTATTTTGTAAAAATTTTTTTATAATTATTTGTTTATAATTTTAAATATAACTTTTACTTGATTAAAAATATCAAATACTTACAAAAATTTATTTAGGCCTTTAATATTTTTTTCATCTCAATTAAATTTACACAAAAATAAATTTAATAATATTTAATAGAACTCAATTTATAAGAATAAGAGAATTATTTAATTTATAGATAATTTTATTTAAAATAAAATAACTTACCTAGCAAAATCAATAAAAAGGAGTTAGTGCGTGTTTAATTTTTTGAAGTGTAAGTTACTCATTTTTTTCTAATTTGAATAAATTAATCTATCGAATAACTCAATTAAGTATCAAGAGGGCATGGGTCGTTTAATTTTATAGGATTAATTTGTCCAAATTTTTTAAAAACAAAAAAATTAAATTGTACTTTTAAAACAAACAATAAACTAATTGTCTTATTCCAACCTTTCTCATATTTAATTTTGGCTATTTCAAGCGAAAATTAACAAAAAAATGAGCTATTGACAGCGAATCAAAATTTGAGGCGGTAGATTGAAAGGAGAAATGTTATTCATTTTGTACTATACATATTTTATATTTTCTTTCTATTTAAAAATTTTTGTTTATGTACATGAAGAACTTCCCACATACATAAATCATTTTTCAATTGAAACAACCCTAATTTGATTTTGGACAGGGATATAGTCCTTCACCTATACAAATTATTTTTCCACTGAAACAACCCTAATCAGATTCATACCGTTATTATATAAAATAAATATTATTAAATTTATTAAATTTTATAAATTAAGTTATTATAAGTTTCACAATAATAAAGGTGGCTTGCATTTGTAAGAAATTAATGACTTTTATATAAAAAAATTTTGTTATATATATTTTTAAAGATATAAATTTTATATTTTTAATTTATTTATATATATAATATTAAAAGAAATGTACATAGATATATTTGCCTACCCAAGCAAATGCAACACTAATTCAAAAACTAACAAGCAGCCCGTTGGGGAATGGGAGCATTTGACAAACATACAGAACGGCCTGGTTTCGTTAAGGGCATTCTTTTTTTCTTTTGGCCACATGTGTCTGATATTTTGACAAAATTTATATTAATATAATGTTATTTTTATAAATTAAATTTTATTAAATATTTATTTAAAGATTTATTTATTAAATATATTATATTTTATTAATTAAATTATAAAATTTAAAAAAATAATTGTTTTGAATAATTTAATAACTAAAATGACACTTTTTCAACTAAAACCATAGACAGCAATTTGAATTCAAGATTTCGTGTTGTCAGACAGTCTAAGAAGTGCAATAAAATGGCTCTAAAATTAAAATAATATTCAAAATTTAAATTTAAATATAAATATAAATTATCAAAATTATCAAAATAAAATATAATAAAACTAAAAGATTCATATCCTAGTAAATCTTGAAAAAAATTACTGAAAAAATACAAAAGTATTAATAAATATAATTTATCATAAAAATATATATATACACATAATTTTATTTATTATGTATGTGTAAAATAAATTATAAATATAAATATAGGATAATATAAAATTTATATTTTTAAAAATATAAATAGGTGAAGAGGTAGTTATGGAGGAGCAAACAGTATTTGTGAACAATGCTACCTCTAAGTTAAATTTTGCAATCTACAGCGATGATTTGACGGAGGAATTGGCACCACTCACAGGTAACAAAGGTAACAAAGGTAAAAAACAAAAGAAAGAGCCACTCTGCAGTAACCTTTGTTTTAACTTTTCAGTGGCTTAAATTACAAAAAACCCACACACGGTTTCAACGCAAAAACCACAGCCACGCACGTACCACGGATTCTTCGGCCTTTTCCAGCTCAACTCAGCTAAATCTAACTTCCCTTCCATGCCTACGCCAAACTCTCACCACTCGCATCCTTATCCTTTTCTCTCTCTCACCTGTCCTTGTGGGCCCCTCCCCCATTAACCCCAACTTATATATACGCCGCTCCACGACCTTTCTTTCTCTGTCCCCTACCGCCCCCACCACGCAAGCCCCTCAGAAAATATCCAGAATAAGAGAGAAAAAAAAGGCACTTTGGAATTTTGAGTATTTCTGAAGAGCTAGAGCTAATAATGCATGGCGACTACCACCGACAATCGTCTCTGAGGGACAAGTTGAAATCTTCAATATGCTGTTTTTCTAGCAACGTTAATGTCCATCACGAACCGCTAGACAACGGGGATTTATACTACAGTAAGCTGTACCACGCCAAGACGCCCAGAACGCCCGCTTCGCCCGCTTCATCGTCATGGCTCAAGAAACCGGGTCCCGGCGAGTTGGGCAGGGAGTCCGGCCGGGTCAGGTCTCGGAGCCTCATATCCCGCATAGGTCGGAAGCACCATCGCCAAACCCAATCCGCCGACTTCAGCTACGACCCATCCAGTTACGCCCTCAATTTCGAGGATGAAAGCCGCGCAGATGACGAGGAGTTCCCGTTCAGAAATTTCGCCTCCAGGTTGCCGGCGTCGCCGCCGAAACGATCGTCGGCAAAGTATGAGGAGGAGGCAGGGGTCACGGGGACCAGAGACATTGTTGGGTATAGCTGAAATTCGCACGTGAATGAATTGAATTGGAGGATTGAAGAACAGTTTTTCCATTTAAAGGGTCGTTGCTGTCCTCCACTCCACTGGTTTTTCTATAAATCCTTTCCATTATTTAGTCTGTGTAGAGAAAAAATACAAAACAAAAAATGAAAATTGTATAGAGAGAGCGAGCCCCTTCCACCTTTTATATGCAAATGTTTACATATCTAAGAAGCTCAATTTTCAGTGAATCTGACTTACATTCTGCCCAAAACCTTTACGCCCTTAGCACGGCTACTCCCTGTTATTGCATAATTTACTTAATGTTCTTCAGATTCTTCTATCGCACCCATACTACCATGGATGCATATTATACAACAAGCTTGCTTGAAGGAGGGAATTTGGATCAGGGCTCTGTTGATGGAAGAAAAGGACTGCAACCCTTTTTTTCAGAAATAATTGGAATCTGTACTGTGACAGATAATGTTAGACACTCATAATCGATGGGGCCTATTTTTTCATGGATCAAGCATGAATGGGCTAACACACCCTTCGCTATACAAGATGATAATTTAACAGCCCACCTTTGTCTTGTATTATTGTTTCAATAAGGATTTTTAAAGATTCCCAAACCAACCAAAAATAAGCAAAAGTATCGAATGCAATTTTAGAGGATAATGCAAATTTCAATGAAAAAAAAATAACGTAGACACTTATTTCTGTCCAAGTGTTCTGACGAATCTTGGGGCAGATATGATATTTCCAATTTGGCTGTACAAGTTTTACGGCTTTATTCTGCCTTAAATGAAAAAGGATAGAGTTATGTATTTATGTTTATATTTTTGATATAATTGTTTATTTTGAAATTAATTTTTTATTTTATAAAATTTTATAATATATTTAAAAATATTATCAAATTATACATTATATAAAAAATATAAACATAACCATATAACTTTATTGTTACTTACTTTAAATATCTCCCACTGTTAATGGACGATGGATCTGTTTGGGCCCTACTGATGATTGACAGGCGCCCCATAAGACCCAGCTTCATTCCTATGGATGGCTTTTACCAAAAGAACAGAGTTTTCGGTCTCCCAACAAGCCATGTACTCCTACTAGTAATACCATACTAGTGGAACACATTCAGCACAAAAGAAGTGATATATATGTTGACTTTATTTTTGTCTCCTATTTCGTATTATTAATTGATGTTTAAGAGAAAATGTTAAGACATATAATTTCTTATGTGTTTGCTGAGCATGCAACCAACATTGCTATACTTTTAAGATAAATATGGACCAACTCACCTGCCCGTCACAATAGAAAAAGAATCCTCCAATAGTTCTTATAACTACATTCTTTCTTATCATGTGGCACCACAACATTGGTTCTTATATTCTCAAAGCTGAAACACACGGAATAGTATTTTTTTAAAGTGTACTTTAATTTACACTATAAAGTATATTTATTTTATCTTTTTATTTAATTAAAGGCTAAGATTGATCTCTATTTTTTTAATGAAAACTGCTAAATTATCAACTTAACTTAAGTTTTAATTTAATAAAAATTAAATAATTTTCTTTAGTAACTTATTGAAATGACAAGTTTGTTGGACTTCCATCTTTTTCGTTTGCATCTCTGAAAACAAATGCAGAGCCTCCTCATAGAAGCCGCACCGAGCATAAGATGAGTGCATCAAGGACAATTTCAAGCTCTTGAGAGGGGCAAGACGCAGAGGGACCACCCTCCTTCAACAATTACGGAAAAGATATACCTACATTGTTATTTCTATGTTTGTTATGATTTTTTTTTAAACAAAGAATGAACAGTAATTTTTATTATTCATTTTTATATTTTAAAAAAATAAAAAAATATAAGAAACATAGAATAAAAAATATAAATAAAACACCGTTCAACAATTAATACGATCATCGCATTGCTCACAAAAATATCAAGTCCTCGTTAAGCGTGCCCAAGAACTTCCCTAAGTGAGTCTGTGTACAACGTGGGTTGGATGTTGGCATAACGACCACGATAATACTATTGTTACGTTTCTTTTGCATAGGGTACTTTTTTATTTTAAAAAATAAATTATAAACAATATTTTTACTGTTTATTTTTTATTTAAAAAAAAAAATATATAGCTTATGTATGAAAAAAAGGTAAAATAACACCACTCTAACGACCATTAGGGGCTTTTCAATTCTTTATTATACGTTTCTTTTTTTTTTTTTCAGAACTATTGGGACCATCTCGTTTGGGTTTTACACCCCCTTTGTTCTCTCTACGCCATTCTTCCTCTCCATACAAGCGTTTGCCCAGTTTTTCTCCACGATTTTCAACTGTGCCATAGCTCATTTCTTCTTTATTTAGTTCTATTCTGTCAAGAATTTGTTTCTTTCTCGGATTTTCTCTGGTTTTATTGAAAGTTTTAACCTTCGTCTTGTTTTGTTGGTTCATTCATTTAGCCTTCTCTTGCTAAGGTGCTGATTGAAGCTTCTCAATTTAGCAAATCCTAACGGAAGAATAGAGATGCAGTTAAGCTTGTCACCGAAAATATGACAAACTTTGATACTCAAAAGAAATTCTATAAAATAAGATAAAAGTTGAGCGTTCTTCTTAATAAGTTATATTGAAAATAGAATTTTCTAAAGATTATGACCTAAGTATGATTTGTTATCGAGATTTGTCCTCCAAAATGCAATTGTAAGGATTGAAACCCAATTAATTTGTGATTCCAAATTATTTAAAAATTTATTTAATTTTAATTAAAATAAAATTTAAATTTAAATTAATCATATGATGGATGGTTCTTATCAAATGACATAACTTATTTTTAACTTTAAATAAATAAATGAGTATATTTTAAAAATTTTAATAAATTAATAAAATATTAATAAGATGATAATTATCTGTCCTTTAAGTTGAAAGATCTTAGTTTAAAGAATTATATTTGATCTTTATAAATGAGAGATTCTGTAATTGTTTCAAACTTAAATTAATCTCTTATTTAATAATAATATATAATATTATGTAAAAACATTTTAATAAAAAAAGTATTTGTGTAATAAATTTATAGTTCTGAATTTTTAATAAATATACATTTTTTTAAAACATGACTCCTTAATAGGAGCAGGATACGAATAAGGGAGAATCGAACCTGCACAGACAAGTTCAAGGCCACCAGGTATGCCATTGAGTCTGAAAGCTCTGGCATAAAAATTATTTTTTGTTTGATAATTGGCATAACAATACAAAATGTAGATAAATAAGAAGTTATTCTCCCTTAAAACATAAGGAATCCTAATCCCATGCAACATATGTTACCCGTCCTTTATATTTCTGAATTCGCTTTGATATGCGTAAAGAATTACGTTCTCTTTGGATGCACTGTACACATAGAACCCTACCATTTCCCATCAATCTTCCAATGACAGCAACCGCCACCGATGCCCAAAATTCATCAAAAAAAGAAGTGAATGAAGTGTACTCCGTCGAAGGCTACGATTACGAAGATGCCGCTGCCGCCGCCGCCGCGGCGACCAGTTCTTGCGGGTGTTTCCCGAGATTTTGGTGTCGGCGGAGATGCAAAGTCTCAAGCCAATACGTGCTGCATCAGCATGAACGTGAACAAGGAGTGGCGACAGACGGCGAGAACTGGTTGAGGAAGAAGGCGAAGGAGTTGTCGGAGGGAGGGACGAAGCGGAAGAGTATCATAGGCAAGTCGAGATTGAAGAAGAAAAGGAGAATGCAGTTACAGTATGACCCAAAGAGTTATGCGCTTAATTTTGACGATGGCGTAAAGAAGGAAGGCGATGAAGCCTTGGTCGATTTCTTGGCTCGATACGCAGATCCTTCGGGGATTAATCACAGTGCCGATTTTCCACAGAGACTAAGGTTTTGATCCGAAGTAAAACTTCGAAGAACCAAAATTAATTGGGGAAGAATAAAGTTTATCTATCAAAAACCCAAACGGGATTTCAGTCAAATTTGTATACCCCAAACCCTACATTTTTCTCTTCACAAGTGATCATCGTTGGTGGATCATAGTAGTATTTTTATGTGTCTGCAAATTAATTTTGCAGTTTAAGCAGATATGCTTCTACGCAGATAAAAAATAATCACTACATGTATAAAATTTACAGTCAAAAGAGAGTTACCTTCTGCTGACGAATTTTTTGACGTCAGGCCAATTTCATAATATAGTATATTTTCAAAGTATAACAACCTGTTACACCTTCTAATATTTTTTTTTAAAACAATGGTTGATTAGCCTTTTTAATTACTTCTGTAATAGTCATTAGTGAGCACAAATTAGGCATGAGTCAATTTCAAAAAGAGATATCATTGCTTCAATTATCTCTTTATTAAAGTTTTTATTGTTATTAATAAAAAGAAATGTGATAAAAAAAATTTCAAAATTTGAACTTCCTTTCATAATTATCAGTATGCGCCTTCTAATTTCCATCATATCAAGCATAAAGGGAATAAACTTCAACACGATCAGACTTGTAATGGAAGAGGTACATTGCATGGTTCCAAATCAAGCCACCCACCCAGAGTTAACAACACAATACTTATTTCAATGTCAACATGATATGATTTGATATTGATGCTGCCATTGATTCTCTTACCGTACAAATTTAAATTAATTTCCATTGCGCCCCTCTCTTCCACCCAAATTTGTCCACACTATAATTTCAGAAATCTTTATGTTTATCCTTTTATCGCTCAGGTCTAGAAGAGAATCACGAACGCGTTCGTTCAGCCCCCAATTCCACCTAAAAGGTCCTGAGTTCCACTGATTCAACCTACTTCTCTCCTTTTTTTACCTGCTCTTTTCACATCCATGCCGTATACCCATTACGTCAATATGTCTATGCAGATTTTAAAGTTAAAAATATTTATTTTATTAATCCTGATTTGTCAATATCACTGTTAATATAATATCATAGACTAAAATTCTTATATTTATGTTGAGAGAGAGAGGAATTTAAGTGTCTGTATTAGTTTTTAAGATATTTCTAAGCTCGTGTATTTTTATCCAATCGATACAATATTGATTGCTATATGAGTAATGAACGAATTTTAAAATAAATTATTAAATTTATTATATTTTATAATTTAATTTACAAATTTAATATTTTAATATTTTTAATAAATATTTAATAAAATTTAATTTATGATATATCGATACTCAAACTGCAAGATGAGATTTAATAATAATAATAATAATAATAATAATAATAATAATAATAATAATAATAATAATAATAATAATAATAATAATAATAATAATAATAATAATAATAATAATAATAATAATAATAATAATAATAATAATAATAATAATAATAATAATAATAATAATAATAATAATAATAATAATAATAATAATAATAATAATAATAATAATAATAATAATAATAATAATAATAATAATAATAATAATAATAATAATAATAATAATAATAATAATAATAATAATAATAATAATAATAATAATAATAATAATAATAATAATAATAATAATAATAATAATAATAATAATAATAATAATAATAATAATAATAATAATAATAATAATAATAATAATAATAATAATAATAATAATAATAATAATAATAATAATAATAATAATAATAATAATAATAATAATAATAATAATAATAATAATAATAATAATAATAATAATAATAATAATAATAATAATAATAATAATAATAATAATAATAATAATAATAATAATAATAATAATAATAATAATAATAATAATAATAATAATAATAATAATAATAATAATAATAATAATAATAATAATAATAATAATAATAATAATAATAATAATAATAATAATAATAATAATAATAATAATAATAATAATAATAATAATAATAATAATAATAATAATAATAATAATAATAATAATAATAATAATAATAATAATAATAATAATAATAATAATAATAATAATAATAATAATAATAATAATAATAATAATAATAATAATAATAATAATAATAATAATAATAATAATAATAATAATAATAATAATAATAATAATAATAATAATAATAATAATAATAATAATAATAATAATAATAATAATAATAATAATAATAATAATAATAATAATAATAATAATAATAATAATAATAATAATAATAATAATAATAATAATAATAATAATAATAATAATAATAATAATAATAATAATAATAATAATAATAATAATAATAATAATAATAATAATAATAATAATAATAATAATAATAATAATAATAATAATAATAATAATAATAATAATAATAATAATAATAATAATAATAATAATAATAATAATAATAATAATAATAATAATAATAATAATAATAATAATAATAATAATAATAATACAAGGTACCCAAAAACACCCTATTATATACTTAAATAGAACTTCATAACTCCACACATGGTTGCATTTGGCATGTTCCCGTGATTCACTACATTATAATCGTTTGGGGGGAGCTTCTTGTCATCTAAAATCAAATCGTAAGAACTTTACCCCATTCTTACTAAAACTAGACCTCTATATGGCACATCGCAACTTAAAAAAATGAAAGGTATAATAAAATAGAACATTGTTGTATTGCAAGGAAACTTACTCGGATTATTACTGTACACCCATAACCCCTCACTGCTATATATTTATATTTCACATAAGTATAAATGTGAACAAAAATCATAAGCCCGCAGAATTAACCAAATTCATTTCAGAATATAATTCCTAACTGAATCTCCTAAATATGTTGCATCACAGGTACTAATCATAGCTATTTGCAGGCCTTTGTGCAAACGTAGAATGGCTCATCAAGATCAGCTCCTCATCTGCGTTGCCCTCGTTCCTTCAGCAGAAGCAAAATATTGAGGTTCTTTCTCGTTGCCTTTCCATGAATACCTCTCCAAGCAGCAGGATTGACCACCGAGAAAGATATTGAAGAAAGTACATGAAAGGATTGATTGCTGACTCTTTCTCCATTTTACACGTAACGATCAGTACTATTATCACCTGCATTACTTCTTTTCAAATCAAGGTTGGTGCAAACTTCATGAAAATTTAAATTAAATAAAGAGACATGTTTTAATGGGGCTACCTTTTGCGCTTGCTCTTCAAGACCGTAGAAGTTGAAGTACTGCTGTGCCAGTTCCTCTTCCTTTGATTGATGAACCAATTGTTGATCTGCTTCAAGTGCAAACCAGTTTCCTGCACCAGCCTTGCCTTATCTTCCTCCTGAAAAGAACAAATTTGGTGATAATCAGCAAGAAGATTTTGCGTGCGAGTTGTGAGACAGCAAGTAATATCAGCTTGAAAAACAAGTTCACTCAGAGAAAATCTCGAGGAGCTCTAATTCAGACTTGCGAGTCTTTAGAGTAACTGAACTTACATTTATGCTAAAATGTGGACAATGTGCACCGGTTTATTCTTCCACAAATGTGTAAATTCCTTATGTTTCTTATGATTCTAGGACAAATGTGCATAAGGACATCTTTTCTGTTCTAAATTTTGGTACCCATATCAAAAAGATTTAGCAAGCAATCCTTCTATTCTCACATCGTTTTCACTTCACAAGATCAAAATCATTAAATTTCTTGAGTTTTATAAATTAAATTGTGAGATCAAACAGATTTAATAGTTTTAATACTATGCATATGTGTTTTGTTCTGACACCAAGTGTGGGAACAGTTTTTTCCCTTGGCGAAATCATTGTGAAATATGTAAAATATATGGAAAATTAATTTGCAGCATATACTTTTAAAAGGTTTTTCCTAAAACTGTAGTGATGCCAACAATATTTAGTTCGGATAAGCAAAACTTACTGTAGGGTAAGGCCATTTGGAATGTGTTTGCCACCAAGATTTAAGGACAGAGGTAGTGTCACCAGGAAGTTTCCCTGCGCGTCTCTTGCGCAAAATTTCCTCTCTTATGTCCACAATTTTCTCCTTATAGCCCTACATATAAAAGAAAACTGAAATCAGTGACTCACATGGGTACAGAATTGAAAAGCAACGGGGAGAAAGAAAAGTTATCAACATCCTATCCATTACCTGCTTCAGTTCATGCTTTAATTCTTGCCTCACACGCTCCATGAGGGACCTCTCATTCTCTGTTGGAATGAGAGGGCCAAATCCCATGCTGTCTGGACCATCCAAACTACCATCAAACAGATTGGCATCACTGTCTACTTGGTCATCTTCGTCATCAGACATTGTTGCCCCTGTACCTTCTCCTGGTGAAACTCCTGTTCAGGCAATGTGGCAACAATTATAGCTTTAGTACTCTTTAGGATGAGGATTGCCTGACTTCCTATCGAGGAAGTTAGGCATGTAGTAAAAGAGAGAAAAAAATAGTATTAAAAAATAATGGGACTCACTAAATTTAAATGTAAAATGAAAAAAAAGAAAAAATATTAAAATAAAAACATATGAAAGTCTATCGATCTTAATCCGTACTATTTTAACTTAGAAAAGGAATTTGATTTTGCTGTTCTGTTTTGCACATGAAGCTGGCTAATCAAGCCTACTGTGAAAGGACTTTGTAAAAAGTATAAGAGTTGGGACTCTTAAAACGTGCCATAAATATGGCCGACTGAGCAAATACACTACAAATCCTTTTTCAACTTTATTTTAAGAAAACAGAAAATACCATCATTCTATCTCAGAATCAGTAGGTCTGGTTTTAGTAATTATCAAGTCTCGCCATTGAGGTTTCCCAAACCCACATAATTTTATATGAGGAATTGAATATCAACTGGTATTTCTTATCAGGAAGTTTAAACACCATTACAGCTCGCTGCAGGTACAATTCCTAATTTTAAAAACCACTTAATCTAAATTTGAATTATATGACAGCAGAAAGTCCGCTGTCTTGACGGCTGATTTGTTTCTTGGAATTGCTCAAAATTATGTAAAAAGTTAGTTATTCTCCATGTTTGGGATGCTGCATTAATTGTCCGTTCATTGCTGCCGGAACTAAGCAGCAAGAAGGAAAAAAAAAATTGGAAGAAAAAAGAAGAAGAAAGTAATGTAACTACAGTGTTACAAAAGAATTACACTGCTGCCAGGAACAATTGTGGGAACAGGTTATTTTCATTCCATGCAACGGCCAAGTAAATTAATTCTACGATGCATCACTAAAAATGGAGAATTTCGGCACCTGTTAGACTTTGTAAGGATTGTTCGATCTCCCAACAAGCCATTACTGCTTCCATTGCGTGGACCCGGACATGCTGTTGGAGTTGTTCTTTGAAGGAACAGAGCAACAAAACATAGTGCGACTGCAACACCAAGGAAGAAAGACACCAGAAAAAGCATCCTCAGAGTCAACCAGGATTGCACATCATAAATGGAATGAGACACAGTCAAAATAATACAGAGCTGCATTCTAGAGCATAATATAGAAACATGTGTAATTCGAGGCTGTAATTGAACTCAATGAGATTTCAATTAATTGATATCCATAGATATCTCTCATTCTTCTCTCAAGTTTGCTACTAATCAAATTTCACGTCATCTTGCTTATTTTCATTCTCAGTAAAAGTAACTGGAAACATCTAATGCTCTGCACTCTCTCGTTTCTCTGTTTGGCTGAGTAACTTCTTGATCGGGCCTTTCATTCGTCTCCCTCCGCAATTAACCGACAACACATGGAATTCAAATTTAAATTAAGATTTGTGCAAAGGAAGTATATTTCACTTCAGCTTCAATTCATAATGCACTCCATCCAATGACACGCCAGGAGAAAAACTCACAGCACAAAAATTGGATTAAACTCACAAAAAATTTCTAATTTTTATGCTGTTTAATAAAAAATGAAATTAATACCAAGGAAATCTAGGAGATACCATGAACTGATCGAGTTCCTTATCATCTCCGACCATGGTCTGAGCCCCATGTCCTAACGCTGAGTACTTAGCCACCACATTCTCCGACTGTGCTAGCTGAGCATCGATCCTTGGCAACTGGTCGACGGGCGTGGCGATCCGCAAGCATGCCACGTGGGCCGACAGGAGTTGCTCGTAGAGCGGGTGCGCTAGAATCTCGGCCTTGAGCCTAGCATTCTGCCAATTCAGCAAGCCGTCCCCGCTGTCGACGACCACCGCTGCCTCGGTCTTGTTATTGAGGTTGTCGCTGGTGGTCTTCAAATCGGCGGATTCATGAGAAAGGGTGGCACCGGCGATGATGGAGTCGCCGGCGGTGACATCGTCGATGACATCACTGTGGTTGCGGCGGAGGATCGGGCGGGCGAGCCATTGGCCGGAGGATTGAGAAGCGGCAGCCCCAGCGGAGTCTGAAGGGGCAGTGTGAAGGTTAAGGAAATTGTTGCCGCCGTGGTTGTTGTTGGGAGCGTTGGCGTTATTGGCGTTGTTGTTGTCGCTGTACTGGGTGCGGAGGAGGGCGTTATTGAGCCAATTGGGTGCGGTTTGCAGCGGGTGATGGTGGTGGGGATCGGAGCCGGGTTTGGAGGTGGGGTCCGTGGGGGAGTGGAGCTGGTCGGACAATATGGTACGCAGGGAGTTGTCAGAGAGAGGCTGGTTCTGCTGTTGTTGGTGGTGGTGGGATTGGTCCGTGAAATGGTGAAGTGGGAGGTCTTGGGAGAGGTGGTGGTTGTGGCTGTGGTACGCCATATAAAAAGACACGGCAAGCGACAACCTTGGAGAGCACGAGCTATGAGTTCATGGCAAGCTCTGGAAAACAAAAGAGATAGAGGGGAGACAAAGAGAGTGTGTGTGAGTAAGAGAGAGAGAGAGTTTGGTGCAGCAGTTGTAGGATTTGAAGATAAAAGGCGTGTATGTTAAGAGAAAGAAGAAGCAAAGTGTAGAAAGAGGGAAAGGGGGGGAAGGGAGAGGGCCGTTGCGAGTTACTATAAACGTATATTAATGGTTACAAAGGAGAGTGCAGAGACACAAAAGGAGGTGAGCCGGTTTTGTCCGGGGAGGAGGGCTGGTTTCAGGTATTTGTGAATTTGGATTCCCACATTTTACTTTTTTTTTTTAACAATTTTGTCTTTACTTATAAATTTAATTTATGCTTTTCTTTTTTTACTTACCTCTTTACTCTCCCAAAATAATTTTTATTTCTCTTTTATTTTAACCCATTACAGCTACAGAGGATCCACATGCTAACTATATCAACGACACTTGGTCGGAAAACTGCTTTCTGTGTTCTGTTCTGCCCATTGGGTTTTTTTCTTTTTCTTTTTCTTGCCAACATATAGCAAGAAAATGCAGGATAAACACTTTATTTTCTCATAAAGTTACTATTGACATTATATCTTATAAAAAAATTATCATTAACTAATGATTCAATGTTACAAAATTTAGAAAGTTAAAACATATGTTGATGGCAATTTTAGAAATTGAGTTATTTTAAAGAACCAGTCATTATTTAATAATAATTTTGTTTCAAATACTTAATTAATATCAATAATATCTTTCAAAAATAAATTTTGATGATTTTAAAAATAAATAAATAAAACACAACTAATTGTTCAGGTTATTGACTTGACAAACAAGAAAGTTACCCATAACCTGCATGATTTTTCATATAACTTAATTATTACCACCAACAATGTTACAATAACCCCATTATATATATATATATATTGTCCTTTAAGCTGAATCATTGGTTAACTATGATTATTATATCTTTCATTCATTAATTCATGTCGTGCTTTTATTTTGTTTATAATTGCATATTTTTAAGTCATTCAAAAAATTGTTAATATTAAAATAAAAAAATAGTTCCACGTTTTTATGAAGCTAGAGAGAGAAAGTGAATAATGTGTGTATACAATTTTTTTTTAAAACAATTAAATTCAATTTTTATTGCTTAAGTTGGATGGAATGTAACATTTGCGGCTTAATAATCATGCACATTAAGATATCATAAATTAATGTCACATAAATAAGTGATAAGATGTTTGCTTTTGTTTTGCTGATCCGGATGGAGTATATAACTAAAGCAAATCAAAGAGCAGGTAAAAGATAGAATAAAAGAGAATTCTTTATCCTAATAGTTAATAATTTTTTAAAAGAAAATATTTCTATTTATTTGCGTGGACCTTTATAAGCTGTGGAATGAAGCCACGTTGATCAAGTGTGATCTGACGGTTAAGAACTGAACACATGGTAAACAACTGGAAGTTTAAGGGCGTGCAGCAGTCAGTCATGTTTCAGTTGAACCAGAGCGAACATGTAATGTCCTGCCAACTTTACTGCGATGGCCGCATTTTGCCGTCAAGCAGAAGCTGTGAGTTTGCTTGACCAATGTTCGCGTATTATCGAGTATAGAAAATGATATATATATATAGTTCTGTCCATCTTATATATATTATAAAAAATAAAATTAAAAATATAAAAAATTATATTTTTAAAAATATATACATAATAGAACACATATAATATCTAGTTAGCTATAGACAAGTACAAATAGCTGTACAAGAAAAGTTTTTTACAGTATTATTTTGAGAAAAGAAAAATATTCTCTCCAGAATATTATTTTTTCTTTTTTTTTTAAGTAATTTACTTTATAAATTTTAAAAAGATAATTAAATTATTTTGACATTAAAATAATATGTTTACCAAAATACCTTTCTTATAAAAATGACTTAAAGGTTTCAAAAATTAATAAAATAAACATTAAAAGATAATACTTTAATGGGGATAGTTGAGAGAGAATTTATTTTGGTAAGAAGTGAGTAAGAGAAAATGTATTTTGGCTTGATATTTAGTGAGGAGGGGATTAAATAAGAGTAAAATTAAAATAATTAATGAAGTCTTAATTTTAAAAGTAACAATTAAAGCGAAATAAAAAATTTTAAAGTGTCATATATTTAAGAATAAAGATAGTATATATTAAATGTTTATTATTTATAAAATTAATAATTATATTTGTTAAATTTTATAATTTAATATATAAATATAACAAATTTAATAATTTAAAAAATTTTAAATAAATATTTAATCAAGTTTGATTTCTAAAAATAATAAGGTATAGAAATATTGAATAGCATGTATGACAAGATATGATCACTTTTTATTGTTAAAATTAATATATAGGATGACTTAATAAAACAATATTTATAAAAACTAATAAAACTCATACTTATTTCTTTTACTATTATGATTAATTTTGAAGTGACAAATAAATACAAAATCAATGTAAGCACATTTATCTTTCACAGGCTTGAATATTACTGTTGATTACAAAGCGAATGTCTCGTTTATTTAAACATAATATCTATACATTATCATGAAAGGCATGTTCTCAAGGCCTAAAGAAAGGGCCATATTATTTCTACAAAAATATGTGACATCGTTTTAAAATGTGATTTCAATTCTTACTATGACGTTTTCTTCTCATGAAAAATAATATGCATAAAAATTTGAGTTAAATATATATTATTTATATTCATACATTTAAGATTAATAAGAAACAAAGTTTATTGTTGTCTCAACAAATGTAATGATTTTGTGTATCCGTCGAAGAGTGTGTTTATACCATCAGGAAAAGTCTATTTTCATTTTTTTTTTTGAAATCTTACATCATGTTTTTAGTGTGAGGTTTTATATAAATGTAGAATTTTATAATTTAATTAATAAAATTTAATATATTTAATATCATAAAGCGAAAACAGTGAAACTCGTACCCAAACGAATCGGGTTAATTCGGGGACTGCGTTGACTGCTTACAACCGGTAAATTGTCGGTAAACAGGGCGAGAGAATACTCACAGTAAGGGGGACCATGAATCACGTCGCCACCTTCTCCGCCACTGGCGGGACAGCGACTCGGTGACACGCGTCGCGGTTGAATCCTTGGACCACCAGGAGGGGGGACCAGCCGAAGCACGCGCCTGAGTCGAGCGTATCAGGAGCGTGCAAGTGGAGAGACGTAGCGAGTAGTAGGGACCACCGAGAATTTTGACTTCTCTGACAGCCGCCGGCTCAATCAATGGGGACACTGGGACGGAGGGGATTAAGGTCCCCTGGCGGGGGTGGGGTCCATTAGGAAGACAAACCGGGTGTGGGGTCCACGTTAGGCTTTAGGGGAAAATAGTTTGGTCTTCACGGCAAACTGTCGACCTAGAACCCGATGGTCCCCTACCTAATAGGCCACCCTTTTCTCTTTTGTAGTTTCATAGCATAATTCGCTTAAGAAATTATTACTTGATGCATATTAAATTAAATGATGTATAAAAAAAAAAAAATAGTCAGACATTAACAAGCTTATTTAATATTTTGAGGTACTTCACTTTATGCGACATATATAATATCTATCCCCACCATATAATATTTAATTATTATTTGATCTTTTTTTTTCTGGAAGAAATATCTATTATTTTATCCATTGACATTGGAATGCTTTAATTTGGGTAACAACGTAATTGAGACAAACACAAACCACCATGGAATTTAATTTAAGAAAAATAATAAAATCAACATACTTAATTCTTTGGTAGGTTGACAATAACTTAATTAGGCTATATGAGAAAGTCAAATACGATGCCATTACCAAATCCTCGTAATCTTAATTCCAAAAGGTGGGAATTAGCGGTGTTTTGAGGTGAGGCATTCTAATATTATAATGAATTATAAAAATGAAAAGTGCAGATAAAAATGGAATGGTAATATGTGATGAAGAAGTACTTTAGTGAGCGATGAGTGTTTTTGGGTGGAACTATGATTTACCTTTTAAGTGATTGAGACCTTCTTCCCATCCCACACAACCCAAAAAAGAATAAAGCAAAAGCATCCATACTAAACAGCTAAGTACAAGAAATCCCCACATATATCAATCAGATCCACATTAGGGATGTCTAAAAAAAATGGATCTCAACACAAATGGTTTATATCTATATTCGAATTGTATTTTTATTTTAAGTAAATTGATCTAAATTTAAATTCAATCTGATCACATAAAATATATACATAATTTATTAATCAATTGGTTCGCATATATAATTAATTGAATTTAAATAAAAATTTTAAAACATATCACTAACTCAATCCATGTATCTAAAAATTATAAATCTTAATTGAGATAAAAAGTGTAAAAATAAAAAAGAAAAAAAATGTGGAGGCACTGTTTGGGTTGATGGGACAGTTGTTAATGTTGAATTGATATTCCTTATCCGGTAAGAAGGTCTAGGTTTCGTGGAGCATCCGCTACCTCGCACTTGCGAGTCGGGGGGGACTCCACCAATCATAAACGGTCACGCATCTTTTCTTTCAGGGTTTGGACGGTAGCAGAGGGCCCACACGTTTTGCACGAGCAAACACAGCAGAACGCAAGCTTTAACTCTGGTGTTGTTTCCTAATCATTAAATTAACTGATTCATCGACATAATCATAGTTAAGTAAAACAACGGATTAGTGATTCATTACCACCTTCATCAATTCCTCTTAATTTTTTTAATAATAAAAATAATAATAATTAAATGATGATGGAAATATTTTTGTATTTGGTAGGTTGGCAGTGAGATCCACGTACGGTTATATATATATATATATATAATATGTGTATATATATATATATATTTTAAGAAAACCTCCCTTCTTTTAGGTTTGTCCTTCTTGAAGCCCAATGGCCAAGCTTGGGTATTATCTTTGCAAAGGTGGGATCTTGGGGTCACTCTTTATTTTTTTTATTTCTGTTGCATGGTTAAGGTTAAGAGGATCCCAATTTTTTATTTTGGATCTCAAAGCCTTGCAATTAGAGAGAAATTGATTAAAAAAAACTCACAAATATAAATTACTTTCTGTTCTCTCTCCTTTATCCGAAGTCATTAAACTTAGAAAATTTCGAAGTCAGTATTATCCTTACGTACCTTTTGGATTGTACACAGAAAAAGCTGGATAAGTAATTTTTAGATTTGCAAACACATGACAAACTTTTGACAAGTATTCTCTTTAGAAAAAGGTTGCTACTAATTGCTTCTACAAAAACTTGTAAAGCATCTAAACTGTCATTATTAATTTATAAATTGTTAAATATTTGAAGTTTATTATTCAATTTATGAAATATAATAAATGTAATAATTCAAATTTTTTAATAAGTATTTGATAAAATTTTATTTGTGAAAAGAATACAACCATTCTCATTAGCTATGTGAAAATCCTTGTACTTTTGGTAAGTATTATGGACATTATGTGCGTTATTGTTAATTATTAAAGGGTTTTGACCAAACCCTAGAGGCTAAGCCTTGTGATCATATCAACATAGAAACGTGCACAGCAAGCCATGATCCATTCTTCTATATGCAAGTCCAAAAAGAAAACCCTAATAAATTCATTTGTGACCAAGCTAGCAATTCTCTTTCAACCCATAAAGGCTTTCATTTGATTTCTAAGTCCAAGTCTAACTAATGTTGATGGAAATTTAGAGCATGCCAGAGCTTGACCAAGCCTACTTTCATGTCACGGGCCAATGGCAACAAGGCACGCCTTGGCATTTTCTTTCACTGATTTGAAGCCACAACTAAAGGGATAGGGTGTAGACAGACAAACAGTTATAATCACAAACTTTAGCTGCACAATTATTTGAAAGAACCCTGGCTAGAAAATTATTGTGCAGTATAATTAGTCATAAGACATGGAAGTGTCTTAATTCCAAGTTTACGCGTGATGCATGCCGCCACAAATTGGATGTGATTGCCTTATCCTTGTAGGACTCTGCCACTGGATCTATCCATATGTTTCGTCTTGGAAGGCTTTTCATTGTTGTTTAATTTGGTAGTCCCTTTAATTCGATGTGTGCTTTTTGAGGTGCACTTTGTCGCTGAAAATGATTGTGCGGATCAAAGCAAAATGGTATATGTATTTATCGTCATGGAACAATTATGGAGGGCGAATTTGGCCCGAAAGTGGTACCCTAAATCATGCTCTTTGCTGGGTCTTTAAAACGACGTGCATCTTCGTTTGTTTTGAGTAATTAATGCTATTGGCATAAAGAGAGAGTATTTAAACATTATACAACATCTGATGTCTCATACATCTCATTTGCTCATTTAATTACTCAGCTATTTCTTTACTTATACATGAGTTATTATGTAATGTTAGTCCACTCTTCCTTTATATCAATGGTATTATTAATTTATTCATATAGATCAAGAATTGAATAGATCTCCCTTCATAACTATTACGTCCTATGGCTTTGCACATAAAAGTTTTGGAGGTTTAAAAAAAAAAAGTTATTTTTTTTGGTGATTTTTGAAAAATGATAGTCACATAACCAGTAATGCAACATTAATAAATACATTTGAATAGAAGCCATTGATTTTTTGGGAGACCAAGTAAAGTTGTCATTTCATTTCATGATAACGTCATGCACATTTTCTACTTGGGGTTTGAGAAACTTGAATAGGACGAGGTAATGTTGAAAGCTGGATTTGTTTTTGTCGCATGGTTGTGGCTTACATAACCAATTAACTCCCATCTTCTTGCCACCACCTGATCATGTTCCTTTGCCTCCCTTCAGCTGCCATCATATTAGGCTTTCCTTTCCTCAACTCCAGGACCACAAAAGCACTCGGCAGCACTCTTTCCTTTCCTGGACCACTCAACCACTCAGCTCAACTCTACTAATATCTTACCCTTCATCATCCTCTCTCTCTTTTTTCTCAGCTGCCCGCCCACAGTTTCTCTCTTTTTCCTCTACTGCTTTTCTTCACATAACACGCTGCATGGTTAAAACCAGCCATTGAAAACTTGATGATCATATGTATGAATGATACTCAACAACAGGAAGGAGTGAATCATAGCCTCCAACGGGAGGCGCATGAAAACGATAGGCATTATATATATATATATATATATATATATATATGAAAAATTATGTTCCTACGTACAGTTTTACTAAAAACTAAAAGGAAAAAAAAATACAAATAGTTAGTTTTTACAATTTAATTTGTATGACTTAAAGAACTTGATGATTTATATTTTATTAAGTGAATATTGTATAAAAATAAAAATATAGAAATAGAGAGTCTATTTATATATCTATATATGTAATAATTGAGAACACCAATCAGAATTAGTAAGGAGACCCAAGTGACTCCACCAGGCAATGTAGTTGATATGATAGATGACGGAGGAAAGGGCATCAAAGTGTACATATATTTGATACCAGCATGCAAACATGCCTTCTGAGATCGATGGGTCTGTTTTCTTTCCCTTCTTGCTTTCTTTCTTTTTTTCAAATCTATTTCTCTGTTTGGTCTGGTTTGGAACTGTAGTAATTTAATTTGATGCTAGCTTGAGTTCTTTCCATGTGGTCCTTCATGTCATGTCACACCAATCTGCTCCTGTTTTTGTTTTGTGGGTTGGTTTGCTTGATCAAGGAAACTCAGAATAAGTCAGGGATAAGAGTTTTTTGTAAAAAAAAGAAAAAAACGTTGGAAGAGTAGGCTTTCCCAGCGTACAATACAGAAACTGATGATAGTGTAAAACTTAGAAGTCTATGCTTCGGCTAAGTTGTTGAACGTTTCTGTCAATGCGAAGCAGCGATAGAATATTAGCATTCTTGGAAATAAAGAATCAAGGTTTTGGTTGGTCTGCAACGTAACATAAATTTGACAATTTAAGGCCCCTGAAGAACTCTAGCCTGCACATCAGTTTCTGTAAGCCGCTTTTACTAAAACAATGAAAGACTATTGGCACAGTGGAAGCAGAATTGAGGTAAGTCTTTGTTACTTAATTTTTATATTTTATGTTGTGAATTATTAAATTTATTAAATTTTAAAATTAAATTTATAAAATTAAATAAATTTAATAATTTAAATTTTATATTATAAAAATTAAATAAAAATAAAATTATAAAAATAATAAAATTCATTGCGACATTCTTAAATAAGTTCGTGCATCATATTTAATGACATATTGGTTTGAGCCATTCTACTCTTTGATCATTCCTATGGCAAATTTCAAAGTCTGATTTTTTACTACCAATATATAATTGTGTAAAAGATATTGGTCAAGGTGAGAAGGGGAAATAGGGTAAATCAAGTAGAGTCACGTGGAAAAACTATAGAGGTAGCTGATATAATTACAAAAGAAATGTCAAAGGAGGTTGAAGGTGGTCAATGTGAATTCAGTACTGCAAGCTTCCCCATTTGTGCAAGTTCCTAGAATAGTGATGGTTGACGAAACCGTATTGTTTCTCTCTAAATGAGGTTTCTTGCTAGATAATAACCATAGGCTCAATTGGGCATTCAATCATTTTTCAAATGTACCCTAAAGTCTTCCGTATTTTCCTTATTCTTTTGGGTCACTTTCCTTCTGTTTTAATAGAACGCCCTGTTTCCATTCTCCCAACCGATAACACCAAGAAAGTGACCTAATTCTCATTGCCATCTGTCTCCTCCATCAAGGTCATCTGTCCTTAACCAACAACTCTAACCTCACATGTAAGACATAGAAAATGAAATTACCCATTAAAAAGAAAAACCATCTTCCCCATTTGTATGGGATGGCTTCCCCTTCTTCTTGGTCTAGATCCTAGTGAGACCCAGAAAGGCAAATCACGCCCCTAAAAAAAATTTCTTTCATTTAAAAAATTAAAATAGAAACTAAACAAAACTAAGATTTTTGCTTTTTTTTTTCTCCTTTAGTAATAAAAGGGATTAATGTTGTTGTTTAAGTAATCTTTGATGAATCAAAAATAATTTAATCAAAAAAAATAGAGATGATTGAGCAGTCTTTTAATCTTACATAAATTGAAATAGTCTCTATGTTCTTATAAATTGATGTTCGTGGTGAAATTCAATTAATTTGACTGTTTATATTGTGTTCTATCAATTTTTTGTAACTCCTTAAGTGAGCTTATCTTTTCCCAATTTGAAGGGTAATTTGAAGTTGTTAGTAGTGCATATGCATGGTAACATCAGAAAATGGAAGTAAGTAAAAATGTCATAACTTGAAGAGGGTATTGTTTCATTCACATTGGGTTGTAGCTAGGGTTGCAGTCCATAACCATCAGGTCTTCACCTAATCACCTTCAAAGAGTTTCCGATGATGGAGACTCTGCACTCTGCTGCGGAACTCGGTAAGTAGTCCCAAAGTCACAATGAACAGAAACTTTTCTCACATGCTACACATGAAAGGGAGACCAGACAGACCTCGTCCAAGCTTATAATTTGGTGGGTTATAAATGTTGCCTCAACCTGTGCCACCTAAGAATTTCTCAAGGGTCAAATCATAATCATAATTATATGTCTTCAAAGTAATGAAAACCAATCAAGAAAGCAATTGACAGCCTAATTAGTCACGATCACAACCTTAAAAACCATGATTAATTAGAATTATTCTCTATCTTCAATGCTAATCAAAATTCCAGTGACAGAAAATCTTCTTGTTGAAGAGTAGACAAACTTCTCGTGACTGTTCATGTAACTTCTACCCAATTGAATCAGTTTTGCACAACAAATAAGAGGCAACTGAAGTGCACAGAACAGTAGATAGAGGCATAACTCAGAGGGAATTAATATGTTTGAATAATTGATAATGTAAATTTATTTTACATGGGAATCCTACACAGTTATTTAATGACCCTAATTTTGTTTTGTAGCATTTTCGCGTGTCACTTTACGCGACTCTATAACAAAGGTGGTTTTCTATCCTTCCCACAAAAGGGGATAGTAGACATATTTGCGTTGCTTTCTGCTATACGTTCAAAAAATCTGGAACAAAAGCTTGTCATTGATGTTGCCATTAGTGAGAACGACTTGCACATTTTGCAAGTTGGCTTATTTATCGGCATTTGTCAATTTGTTAATAATGATGGTTTGCTAGATGTGCAAATAATCAACTATCAATATCTGTATTTGGACAAGCATCCGCAGTTGCAAGAATAAAACAAAAATTCCAAAACCACTATCTCATCATAGTACATTAAACATGATTTACAGATATAACCCAAGTTATGCCTTCGGCTAAATTCTTTAATTTAGAAGGGCACTTCCAAGAATTCACAGACAGAAGATTATATGACGTGTAAACGCACTCCGGTTAATAGGACAAACTGGTTCTTCAAGCCAGAATTCTGAAATCTACAAAGATGAGCTTAACAAGTTCACATCTATGGATCAAAACTATCATGTTAAGCACTAAGCAGTCCCTAGGACACGAACGTGATATGGAGGTCCACGACAGAAGATTGGTTCATCAGCTGAATTGGTCCTCGCCCGAGCCCGAAGGATGTTATTTGCATCATTAATCACTGCAGCTGCTACTAGTGTATGCTCTCCAGGGACAAGAAAATACAAGCAGAAAGAATGTTTAATTTCTTGAAGTGGGGGAATTTCCACAGTAATATCAGCCAGAACACCTAAAAAAGAAATAATGGAGCGGGAAAAAAATTTAGGGGCAGACAAATTCCATGCTAGCAACAGAAAGCAATCAAAATTTAGAAATTACCGGTCCATAGAACAGTTGCCTTTCCACCATCGAAACAATTTTCCCCAGCTACATCTCTACATGAAATATTAAGGCTCAGTTTGATCATATCCTTTGTGTTGTTACGGACCAGAACCTCCAATGGTGTCATTTCATGTGCGAACACAGAACTTCTTGACGCAGGAGACTCAACATAGATATTGGATCCTCTATCAGGATCAGATTTTTCTAATTCGAAATCATTTCTAATAAGCCTAAAACCAAACGTTAATGGATCTGGCAGAAGGACATCCATAACTGATGTCTGCAGAGCTGCCTGGATAGCATCCATAATATTTAGTTCTCCAGAGCTATTACGTCCTGAATGCCATCGAACCTTAATTCTAGATATAAGGTTCTTGATACAAGCATTCAGTTCAGCTCTGGTGTTCTTTTCAGAGAATGATACATTTCTACATCCACTAATCCTGTCTTCCTGAGTATCCTTCATAAAATAGGTATCATCAAGAACAGATAACTTAAAATGCTCAAGAGGAATTAGAACCCTGGCTGAGCAATCCCTATCAATCCTTGTTTTAGGTTGGTCATATTCAGCAGCATCCTGATCAGCAGAAAGGTTATCCTTATCACTAGAATTCTCCAGTTTGAGAGAAACACTAATTTCAAACACAACATCAGTTGCATTAGACAATTCAAGCTCAAGAAATTGCAACTCCCAGCTTCCTCTGAAGGGATCAATTTTCACCAATCTGTCCAATTTTTTCTGGGAGTCAACTTGTTCATCAGTTGAGTTATTATTTACATTAACTAGCTTTGGAAGATGTTCACCAACATGTGCAGGAAACTCCATTGAAAGCAGCCTAGCCTTGACAAAAGATACACCCTGCAAAACGCAAATCTTCAGAGGAACAACAAGGCGTCTGCCTGGGGCCACACTAGATCCATCTGTTGGAGGATCTCCAGATGTTTTCAATGGACCTGAAATGAAAAGTGCAATTAGCACTATCGCCAGATACAAAAGGGCTAGCACAAGCAATAAGCTGTAATAAAATTAAAGCCAATTTAAGGAAAGCAGAATAAATTGCTAAGTTCTTAACAGAAAAAACACGAAATGACAACTACTGATTATGTTTTAAAGAAAGTACCAGCATAATGAATCAATAACGATGGGCTGCTTCCATCTTTGGACTGCCTCATAGTGCTTCCAGAGACACTCTTCGCAGCATTAGTATCATGATCCACCAAGCCAACTTGCCAGGCCCTCAAGGTCACAGGTAAAGTCACTTCTGCTCCAGGCTTTAGGGGAAGGCAAGATTTCAAAGTTTCACAAGAATATGAAATTACAGAATCTTGATTTTTGCCTGACAGTGAAATATGTGCCTGCTCAATTGGAACTGTGCCTGCATTAGCCAGACTTAGCTGTACATCACGAATTTCACCTTCAAACAAAATGATGGCACCATCAACCCCAACAACGTGTGACACCAGCAATGGAAGTGGTGGTACAACAGAAATATTTGGAACAGTTACATTCTTCAACTTTGGAGAACCACAGCATCGGAAGGGGTCAGAAAGGACAAGTCCTTCTGTTGCTCCAAGAAGCAGATTGTCAACATCCTTGAACAGGTGTTCAGTAATAACACCAAAACAATGAACAATGCACCCTGGAATTGTAACTGGTCCCACTGATGTTGGAATACCTGATAAGGTGATTACTTTTGATGAATTTGGTGCAAGGCTAACACTCACAGGGAAGGCATCGAAATTTCCTGACTGCACAGATAGATAGATGCTATCAACCCTCAAATCAAAGCCACATGGGTTTGCCAATTCCACCAAGACCTGGACAGGCTCACCGACAATCCAAACAAGCTCCTGCTTCCTGATATTATTTGGGTCTCCTTTGCTAAAAGGTGTATATATGAAAGGTCCTGAAGGAGCAGAACCTGCCCACCAGTCTTCTCTAGCTAGTTTGCGTTTGACAATGTCCATTTGTGTAGAGTGGAGAGGAAAAGAATGCAACCTGGAGGGAAATAACGATCAAATTGCTAGTTTAAGTAATTTTTCCCAAATCTCCAGCATTAATGACAACAACAACAATAATAACAAACAAAACCTTATCCCATTAGGTTAAAGACATTACAATTAAATCTTGAAGACTCCAAACCAAAAGAAAATTAATTTGCATTCCTACTGGGCCAAGTTCATTTGCCCTAAGGACTCAGCAAGCCACAGAAGCTAAAAGCCCAAAAAATTTGTAGTTTTAAGTTAAAGATTATAGAAAGAATTTTTTCTGTTTAGTAGAAGCTTCATATGATTTAGCCATCAAATGCACCTATTTGAAGTGACAAAGTTTAAAGGAAATATTGCTATTGGAATTTTTCAATACAAGCTTGAATCTTTAAAAGCAATACTGGGGAGATAACCATAGTTCTCTGAAACCTCACTTCTAGAAGTTAAATGAATCAAAATAAAGAACAAAGCAACAAAGTGCAACTTTTAGGTTGGCAAGTGTCATCCAAGAATAGTTGTGTGTGAATCACTTATAAGCAAGTTATCTCCGCTAAAAAACTAAATTTGTGAATTGATTCAGCTTGACTCCACACAAGTGCAAACAAAATGCATTATAACATTTGTAATACAATTAGGCTGTCATACAGTAAATTGCAGGCAAAGATATTAATAACCAAGTAAACACCTTATAAAAGGTAAAGCAGGATCAGCACAACGAGTCCCAGGTGGCAGCCTCTTGGCTGAATTTGAAAGTGAATTAGCAAGGCCATTTTGCCCAGCAGGAGTTATTAGAGGATAATACGATCTAAGTAGTTGTGCTGCTGCACTCCATGAAGTAAGAGGATCTCCAGCGCGAACAGCAGAGAGTAGAATTTCTCTTAATACCACCATCTGAAGGGTGCTCCACTGAGACTCAAATAGTGAGACTGCTGATTGGTGATGCAATTTCCCGCTATCAGCAGTACTTGATCCAATTCCCTTCTGTGAAGAAGTAATACTTCAAATGAAGACTTAATTTAAAATTCGGAGTTAGCTATTTATGGAACAGGAAAAATTATTTGATGAAAGCATCAAATTTGTTTGAGAGTTTCACTTCATACTAAACTTTCCACCTATAATATTGTCAAAAACTACTTATTGCAAAAGTTTAAGCCGTTAGATGAAAGTGCATGAATGGTTTCTTAACTTTAACAATCCCCTCACATGAAAGCTCTTTGATCTTGAAATGTGAACAAACTCAACTTAATTGTTGATAAATTAAGGGCGCACCAAGGATTAAACCCTTGACTACTTCGTCATAAAGACTTTGATATTATACCAAGAACCAACTATTACAAAAGTTTAAATTGTTAAGTGAAGGCATGGAAATGGTTTTATAACTTTAACATATATTAGCACAATAGGATCATTATTTTGTACTGTATATTTAAAAAACCATTAAAGGATGCCAGGGAGGGACAAGCAATGTACACAAGATATACAGTGAGACACATATGCAACAGAATTACATCACTTAGAGAAGATAAATTAATGCAACTATGCAACTTGGCATCTCTCCTTCATCAATCCACAAGCTCAATGGGAAATATTCGTATCTGAGTGAATGCTCCCAATGTGTGTATCTAATTGATAATCTTTGCTTCTTCCTATTTCTAGCAGTTAGTTTTCCTTCATTATTTCTAGCAGTTAGTTTCTCTTCACTGGAATTTGCAGTTACAGAAATCAACACCATATGATGTTAGATAACTCAAACAGAAAATTTTCATTTTTTCCTCTCATTGTACGACCTATCAATTCCAACATTCTTGTCCTAATGCCGACAAATTGTAGAAATGAGTTTCTGCGCCAAGATGTAAGACATCTACTATAAATAATTTGCTGCCCCTAAATGTAGATGCAACTGCCAGTAAGCACTTCAGTTGCTTTAATTATAAATAGATTAGATCAAAACAGATAATTTCCCAGGACAAGGTAAAATATTACTGGTACTGAATGCTATATATTTGATTTTGTCTAAAAAGCAGATCAAAAGCTTCATAGATGTACAATAAGCTTTTCTATTCTTCCCCTCCTTGCAAAGTCCTGACTTATAATTTTCCTCATCCCTGACCACCAAAGCAGAAGCCTAGCTATATCAATGCCAACATCAATCCTGGTATAATTAGGGAAGCGAGTGGATACTGGGCAGTGGTTACAGCATAATGACTGCTGACTAAAATAATAGTTCTAGTTTCAATGGACATATGATGACATATCAATCATTCCAAGTCTCAATTGCATAAACAGAATATTTCCTCAGTCAAAAAACCACATACATGCCCCATATATGATTAGGTCTATCAATGGCCAGAAGAAAATAATCATTCTGATCGCAGATACTTGTAAACTCACATTATGCAGTGGATTATCAATGGCTGATGCTCTACTTTGAACATGATATGCTTTAGTGGTCATCGCCAAAATTTGCATAGCACTTATTGCAGCCAGCCTATTTTCTTGCTGCATATATAACTGCGCAACCTGCCTTGTAAAAAAGGCTGATTTTCTCTGATAACCAAGGCTGCCATATAAACGAGCTATTTCAACAAACAATACGAGTCTATCATTAGCATCTATCAAAGATTTAGCACCATTTGCAGCATTGGTCAACAACTCCGCCACCTCCTTGGCCAGCTCTCTCCTGATAATTGAGAAAGTTCAGATAGAATTGATTGAAAAAATAACAGATAGGTAGCATTGCTTGACATAGTAGTACACCCTAGATTCCTCTAAAATTTATGAACATTGTTTATGCATGTTTGTCCACAGTACACAAAAAGGTATCTAGATGGGATTGGGCTCCTCTAAAGTACTTTACCATGTAAAGTGTACTAATCTTAGCCCTTAATTAGATTAATCCACTTCATTTAATGAAGACATGTTATCAACACATGCCATTTTTTTTATTCCATTTTAACTTACATAAAAAACTAGCAAAATAACCCAGTGCTGCTCTTCATCCTGCCAAAAAGTTTATTGCAACCCAAAAGAAGCAATCCAACCCAAAATCCATCACTACCTAGCTAAATTCCCGTCCCAATCTTTTCCTGGAAAAATAATCAAACTAAACAAGTGTGCAGAGATTACTGAACTCACACTAAACTCCGCAAAGGGAGAGTAGAAGAACAAGGAATCTTTAACAACTACTAAACTAGATTAGCGGTAACCAGTCTGAGTTACCAGTGTAAGTGAGTCATCTTCAAGCAAGAAGTTAGAAACCATAAAATTAGCAGCATCCGTAGCATTAATGACATGGTAAACCGATCACGTGACTCTTGGCAGTGCTGGAGCCTCGCCCACTGTTACTGAACTCAGCGGAATACAAGGTGCTTAATGCAAAATTACCATCCCATTCATGTCAACCAGCACCATCTATGACGCTATCCATGAACATCTGCAAATACACCATTCTGGAATACTCCTTCCACAGCCTTCCTAAATATGTGGCAGCTGCACCACTACTAGCTGCCAAATCATTGGCTGCTCCAATAGTGCAGTTGTGGGTTGAAGTGCCCTTTTCTGTTAGGGTTGGTTCAACCGTGAGCAGTGATGGCGTTGAACTGTCCACTCATGGGGAGACATGGATACAAGTTACAGTTCTGAAATACAGTGGCATTCACGTTCATGATTTTAGTAGCAAGCTTTTGCTATTACCACATAGATTCCCCGCCTGAAATTGATGCTTAGTTTAGTAGTTGTTAAAACATTCCTTGTTCATCTACTCTCCCTTCATAAAATATAGTGTGAGTTCAGTAATCTCTGCATACTTGTTTGGCTTGATTGCCTTTCTAGGAACAGAGACGAGATTGGTACAGGAATTTTACAGGGTCTGTAATGGATTTAGGGTTGAATTCCTTCTTCTGGGTTGAAACAAAATTTCTGGCAAGATGAAGAGGGGCGCTTGAAGTTTTGGTTATTTTGCTAGTTTGTTATTAAGTCAAAATGAAATAAAAAAAAGATGACATGTGTTGATGATATGTCTTCATTCAATTACTGTATTTTACATAGTAAAGTACTTTAGAGGAGCCCAATCCATCTGGATGCATAAGTTCAACCATTTTGAACAAAAGAAGCATGCAAACATGCATTTTTCAAGTATCCAGAAATCATGAATGACAATGTTGCTCCAACGTCGAAAGGTCAAGCATGATGCAGCATCTTGTTTCCAAGAAACTGTACATAACAGAACCTTCTATGCATGATGCATCAACATGCCAACAACATCCCATTATAGAATCTCAGATAGAGCACCTACCTGCAAAGAAACCTTGCCAATTTCACAGTAGCTTCAAGTTCAAAACTTAGGGGAGAAACTCTGCACAAATGGATTATACAGATACTGAAGATTGAGGAGTACCAATTCTAATAATCTGCAAGACATCTAAAATACATTCAAGCAACATAATTGGGAAAAAGCAGGGTTCATGAATTGGTTCTTGAAATAAGATTCATTAAAAAATCTTAAAAGCAGAACCAACTACCTCTGCACATTATCTTGTGGCTTCTTGTAATTCATGATTACACTATTATAACGATATGTGACTTCTTCCTCCAAGACTGTGTCTTTCTGGCCCATACAGTCAATCTAATAACATAAAATGATATAGAAATAAATATGTATAGATGTGAATGTACACAAGAATCATGCTGTTATTTATTTAGGTCAATCACAGTCACCATATCGATATTTGTAAATCGTAATATATCTGCTGCTTACATCTCATTTGGCATTTAATATAAAACATTTATTTTCAGATAGTTCAGTAGGTCGTTGATAATTAGCTGCCACGCAATGGTTTACAACAGCTTTTTCTAAAAGTACCAACTAATTTTCTCTTCCAGATTCATTATGAACTCCCAACCTTCTTTAAGGTGATTCAATAACCAAATCATATCTAACATGCAAGGGTTCCACGTTCCACAAATTTCAGCCTCAACCTCTGCCCCTAATAATACAACCCCAGTCCAAAACAAAAACACAAATATGGGTGAGGATTGTTTGACTGCCTTTCGTATATATGAAACTCATCCCTCTCTTCAGCAGTGAGACCTTGCTTATTAGGAAAACAAATGAGGAGAAAAGCAATTTCAGTTAAGGGCTCTAGTTTTTTTCCACTCACACTTATTAATTGATTTGATGCTTTGTAAATAACGTACAAGACAAGTGGTTATTTAAACATCGTTTCTAATCATATAACTTTGGCTGGAACACATTCACAAAGTAATAAGCAGTTAATAGCTAACATACTGCACCGTCTCAATTAGTTTTTGTTTATATTGCACCACCAACCACAGAGAGATGAGTTTCTAAAAATCATTTGACGAACGATCATACTAATATGACTTATTTTTTAAGCTGGCAACAGGTTTACAAAACCAAAATGAATGAAAACCAAAAAAAAAAAGAGAGTACAGAGAAGAAAGAATAAAAGATACCAATAAGGCACAAACGCTACCCTCCAACGCTCCAGCATACCAAAAGAAATCCCCGGTCAATCTGGCAAGTTCCAAAGCAGTAGAATAATGGGCATTGGCATCAACGGGCGATCCTGCAAGTAAGCAGTAATCACCTATGGTCTTCTGTGCACGACAAAGTCGTCGCTTTTTGGCCTGGATAACCTGTTTTTTTTTTTTTTTTTTTTAAAACCAAATATCGAAGATGAATTAAGTTGAACTTTACATGAGAAAAACTCCATATCGAATGAAAGATATAACACTATTTCCATGAAGGAAGCTATAAATACAAAAGCAAATAATCAGGACACCTAAACATGAACCTCCTCTGAGCTGAGACTAGCTTGAGAATCTAATGGTGTCTTGAGTAGGGTTCCCGAAGATTCAGCCTGAAGCACCCATTTTTCAAATTCCATCAATAAAGAAGCAGCAATTTCTTGCATCATAGTGCTCAAGTGGAATTCCAGTGCTTGACGATCAGCGGGAGGAAACAACCTCAAATTACCGCCCTTCTTACATCCCTCCTCTAGCTGCAACCAAAAGATAACATTATTGAATAAAATCATATGGAAGCAATAAGATTCTTTCGCTGATCGATTCCATTTCAAATTTTTAACAAACCGAACAGAGCTACTAAACTGCATAACTAGAAGCACCCACCTGCGAATCACAAGGACAGAATGCAAAACAGCGATCCACAAGTGAGGAAGGGTAAGACTTGCAGGCATTGGAAAATTGATCGATAACGGAATCAAGATCCGGCGAGGAAGGGCAGTGGCAAATGCCGATAATGGCGAGGGTTTTACGATGAGACTGGAAATCCTCCCAGGGGCTTGGAGGCGCACCTCCCAAAACGAATTTGAAACGGAGGAACCCTGAATCCCATGGTTGGTGTGTAAATGGTGATTTTTGATGCTCCGTGTAGAAGGAGTTGATAGCCGAGAGTGGAATCGTGTGGAGAGGGAGCAGCATAGAGTAATAGTCCCTCAGCATATTGGACGGCACCGTCCCGATCGGAAGCACCGCTACCTGGATCATCGACGAGCTCTCGATACTCACGTCCGGCTCCATGGCCGTGCTAATCAAAGCGCGATCAGTTACTGCTAGTGAGATTAGCGACAATACAATGATCAGAAAAGTGTGGAATGGCCAAAGTGCCCTTTCTAGTCACTAAGATTACTAATTAGTCCCGACTTCTTCTTTCCTCCAGACTCTAGTTTCGGGAAGAAATTCAGTCAGCAGTGAGAAAAGAAGCAAGACCGTATCACTCCGATGTCAGTCTCAGCGGAGAGCAGAGCTGAGACTCTACAAGCCTCCGTAGCTCAGAATACGTGCTTCGCCCCACGAAAATTATGCTCTAGAGTAAATTCAATCACTTCTGTCCAGCAATTGTATTTTTTTTTAAATTCTTTTTCTCTTTTCCTGTGAGCATTTGGTATTATTCTGAAAGTTAAATGAAGTAAGAAACTTTCTTTAAATAGTGATTAGTTTAACTGGAACTTTGTTGCGTTGGATTAAAGAATTTGAGTTAGCTTTTTTTTGGCAACAAAGGTTAGAATTTACCTAAATGAAGTTTCATAAAATTATTAATGTAGATATTAAATTTATTAAATTTTATAATTAAAATTATAAAATTAATTAGTTTAATTTTTTATGTTAAAATATATAAATTTATTTTATATTTATAAATAAATTTTTATACAAATTTTTTTTAAATTTATAAAATATTATAATGTATCTCTTTATTTATTTTTCTGTTCAAATTGAAATAGTTATAAAAATTTTTAAAAAATTATTAAATCTTAAAGTAATTATTATAAATAATTTTATTAGACTTTATCATTAATTTTATAGGACTCTCTTTGACTTTTATACAAATTATAATTGACCCTAGCGATAAAAGAAATCTTGTTATGCCTATATATTTAGGGGTATAAGATTTGTATATATTTTTATATTTTTTATATTTTTATTTTATCCTTTATATCTAAATTTATACATATATAATATATAAAATTTATATGTATATATATTTTTCAACAAAAATTGTCTCCTAAATTTAATATTCAAAATGATAGTGAATATTTAATAAAAATTTAATTTAAGAAAATAAGATTAACTTTGATGTGTCTTTAGAAATTAAGACATAAAAGTTCTAAAATTCTGTTAATATATTTTATTTATTAAATATAATAATTATTTAATCAATAAATATAATATATATTTTATATATACTCTCTATATATTTTTTAACTTTTACTTAGTGCATAAAATCATATACATATCATTTTCCATAATATATGCGTGTCAAGTTTTGGAGGTCTGACTTCTGAATTATCTTAAAGCAATGTACGGGAAATGATTATAGCGACCAGAACAGTGCTGCTGGTCCCTACACTCATGGTCGTGTACATTTATTTACGGGGATCATCTATTACATCCCCAACCGAGAATCGCTCAAAGGACAACAATCCCGCCTCATTTTGCGGGGCTGCGACGGATAAACTCGGATGAAATTTTTGTTTTTGGGCGCTTGTCTGTCCCCTGACATGGGACTTGCTAATCGGTATGAAGTGAGATCCAGATTCCCTTGGTCACCCAATTGCAGCTGCAGTAGACAAGAACTGAAAAATAGTAATTCCTATTATAAAATTTAAAGACTACTTTTCAATATGTCAAATTTAATTAAAACAAGAAACGTCACAAAACTCGACTGAAAGAGGTTTTAATCCATGAAGTGGTCATGTACAATAGCACGAGATTTCAATACTTTGAAAAACCCATGACCCTCAACACCATTCCCATATTATGCTGAGAATCCTTGCCTACTTCAAGTGTAGGGCTACCATCCTCTCGGATAGTCCTAAACCCGTAAGCAACTTCCTTAAATTAAACTCAGGTATTTAGTTTAAGATCAACCTGAAGGTACACCCCTTCATCCAAAGTACCAACCCACAGGATTATTGAGAGGATGGTAGTCCCGTGCCTCTCTTTTCTGAACAAAGATGTGTGGGAGAAGATACGTCATGGTGCAAAATAAAAAATAAAATAAAATATCATACGTTGGCAAAAGCTCTGGGAAAGTTTGTGGACAATGTCACGCTCTCCGTGCTCTTTTTCTTTATCCGTATCTTTACAAGAACGACTAGTTTGAATTTTTTCCAAGAGAGCGATAGTACTCCCTCTTCTCTTGCTTGAATGTAAGATTCTGTGAGTTGGGAAAGGGGCCCATCGAATTCGTAGAAGTTGCTAGCAAAGTGGCTAGCATGTGTGAACACGATTGAACTTTCGGTTGAAAAAGGCAGAAGCAAAAAGAAGCGGCTTTGTTACAGAGGAAGGCTTGACAGCCCTTCATGCCCATTGCTGGCATAAGAACAAAGATCTCAAACAATGTCTTCACTCTTAATTTAACTGATGTTCCGCTGATGACCACGGCCATCACCCGATACCTCGCAGCGATGAAGTCCTACACAAAAACCTGCAGAACGTGTTCTCCTGCATGACCTTTCTTCTTCCAGAATCATGTATTTTTAGATAATAATATCCAAGATTCTCAACCCAGAAAACATCCTATCAAGAGATGTCACATAAACTTCATAAAAATTACATAACAACCTACGGATGAACTAAACCTTCAAAGGAATCCGAGAGCTTTAACCTACAAAGAATGGTACATTTATGACTAAAGAATTCCGAAATTAGAAGTAACAAGGCTTTACCCCCTCAGAAATTTCGGAAACGGAGGAACCTGCAGCTAAGAATCTCTACAGCCTAACGGCGTGGAACTCTTGACTAACCAAGAAACATTCCCGTATTATACCCGCAAGTAGTTCTTTTCCCTTCAGAAGAATTGGCAGTTGAGATCAAGTTTCCGCCATGTAGTTACTTGTAACTTTCTCCAATGGGCTTCTATTAAGAGACTTCGAAGAGCTCCCTTGGCCTGTACAATTCCATCGGTTCATGTTTCCATCACACATTGCAAATGATCCAAAAATTCTTGTATCCTAGGTGATAAAACCAAGTAGGATGTTCATCAGCCCATTCCACATAAAGCATCCGAGTAAGAATCATCCTCAGATGGCATCATATTTAGATCTGGTATCACGAAAACACTCTCCCCAGTTGACTCGGTCCCAGTTGCCTTAGAATCTGCCTGTGGCAGAGAATCATGTTCGATTGCATGAATTAGGGACTTGGAAGGTACTTTTATCTGGTGGGGTTGTCCAAGAGGCGTGCACAGCAGTTCATCAGATGTTGAACTAGGAATGGTCTGAGATTTAATATCCAAATCAAACTGCGAATAAAATATTAGAATTCAGTATGAAACTGAGATAGACAATTCTAAAGATTATCAATACGGTACTCCAGGAACTGTATACAAAACAACATTTGAAATTACCTTCATCCTCTTCAAACTCTCATTTTTAGCTCTCTGAGCCTTAAAAGTTGCATTTAGGTTTGCTATTTCCTGCAAAATAAGTGTACTACACGTGAGCAGGAGAAAACTAAGGAGTGGGAAGGAAAATAAAGGGTAAAACTACACTCTTTTAAAAATTATCCAATGAAGGCCACATTAATACCTCCTTTAAATATACTCTTTCCTTCAGTAGGGTGCTCTCCTCCTCCTTTAGTTCAGCAAAAGTCTAGAAGATGACCAACAGGAATCATAATTAGCATACATCAGCAATATCAATGACTTCTCACTCCAGAACCATTTTGACCATAATGTATCAAGTAATTATTAAGTAAAACTAACTTATAAGAAAAAGAATTACTCAATTTACCTTTTTTCTTCGGCACCTCTTGGACGAGGCCGAGTTGTCAGTATATTCAGTTGTAGCAGTCGCCTGAAAATTTTCGGTCATCAAACATTAGCTAAATGATGGCATGAGCTTCCAAAAACAATACAATAAAATCACATGAAGAGGGAAAAGGGCGGTGGTGTTGAATTAAAAACAAAATTTTGTGGATCAAATCAGAGGACAGGTGACGAGTAATCAACTCAAAGAATTGTATTTTTAAAATTACAAAAAAAAAAAATGGAAAGAACGAGAAAGAGACGTGGGTTGCCAACATACCAACCCAAGAACACTAAAATCATCGTGATGAAGAAACCCTAATTTTTTCAGGATATAGAAAAGACACTAACGCTCGGATTTTGCTAAAATTAGCTCACAAACATGCTGATTGGCGCTTGCACGTTATAATAATAACACCGCCTATCAACAGCTCGAAAACCACTCGGCCCATTAGTACTGCATAGGGGCCCGTTCAAAGAAAACGACGTGGCCGTACCTTCAACCTCACGTTTCCTTGTATTTTTTAAATTCCCAAATAAGATAAGCAAAGGAAATACCAATTTCAAACAGAAGAAATTGAAGATAGCCCTCCTAAAAACAGAACTCAGATATGAACAGACAAAGCTAAGAACAGATGGCAGGCCCAGACCCAGACGATCGAGATTGGCAAGCCGCGCACAGTGCAAACAACCGCCGAACCCCAGCGCACACCACCAAGAGCGGAAGAAAACCATGTCATTTACAGGCACGCGGTGGCACGTGATTGCCTCTTTTTAGTGATCACGTGACTCGATCACATGCCCAATCGAGTAAATCTAATTTAATTTTTAAAAATTTGGTTTTTTTTTTTTTAAACAAAAAGTGGGGCAGATCCAACAGATGCTGCCCGGGTCATGCTCAATCGCAGCTTTCAAACCCAAACACTTACTTCCCATTTAAGGCTTCAACGACCGTCAGCGCTTAGCGAATCACTATCAAACTCATGAACTTCTGATATCTCATAACCGAATCAACGGTCCACCGTGATTGGAAACACTCCTACACTACGATGTGATGTGGGGCATTGAAATGGAGTCCCTCCCCAGCACCAAAGCACACTGCCCCCCATCTCGATAAAACCCAACAAACATAAAGATCAGATGGATACTCACAAAAAATCAGGCAGGGAAAAAAATTAAAAAGAGAGCCAAAAACAGAACCCGCCACTAACGACACTAACTTCAACCAAACACAGATAGAACTATTCATCACGAAACAATTCTTCCACGGACCACTGCCCCCTCCCTTCTGAGCCCATTCCCCTCTAAATTTTAGGACCCACTTACACGCACCATATATTTAATTGACCAAGGAAACCCTCGCTTCGAGTGGAAATTTCACGACTCCTAACATCAGCCGAAACCTGAGGGGACTACCGGGCTACTTGCGCTGTGAGATACGAGAATGGCCAAATTACCGTGTAAACTTCTTATCCTTTTCCACCTGACCAAACCGTCCTCCCAGAAAGGACGGTTCCGTCCGGAGGATGAGTTGGACGAGCAGAGGGTGTTTTGGTCAATCGAGCAGAGTACATGGAATGAAAATTCACCCTAAAAGAGCCGAGAAGTAAACGTGAAGCGCTTTCTTGATTCTTCAATCTTCTTGATCTTACTACTATCCTCACGTGAACAGAAATATCGCAAACCCTCGGGGATATATCCGTCACAAAGTTTGGAAATAAAAAATCAACAAAAAGAACAAACTCTAAGAAGGGCAACATCGACGATTATTCATCGACCGCCAGGAATCAAATTCGGAGTGGAAAATATTTGAATATAGAAAAACCGAATAAAATTTTTACTCGACAGATTTGCCCTTGTCAGCAGCTAACAGGGTGGGTTTCGTCAGCGATAGAACAAAACGATGCGCGATTGGGAAACGGAAAAACATCGGCTTTGAAGTGAGAACAAAAAATGCGAGATAAATAAGGCCATCGATTGGGGGGGCAAAATGGTCAGAAAGGAAAAAAGCGTGATTCCAAAGACAAGAATGTCTCATCGTCGACGAACACGCAGAGCCACCTTAACAGCCAAGGGCTAGAAGCTCCTTAGGCGAAATTACTTCATGGGAGTATTTCGGTTAAACAACACGGGTCTGACGCACCAGAGAAGAGAGATCAGGTGGCCAAAACTCTGACCGCATCAGCGAGAGTGAGAGAGAGAGAGAGAGAGAGAGCAATTCAGATAGACATCCGTAGAGAGAAAGAGAGAGAACCTTGGATCTAGCCGCGGGGTGCGGTAGAATGGTGGGCCTGCTAGATTCTTCGTAGCCATCGGCGGTGGCCGAGGGGGAGCCACCACCACTCCAAGAAAGCGGCGTGGTTGGGCTACATCTGGTTGAATCGGCCTCCTTCCTACTGGCAACGATGCCGTCGCAGCGTGACGCTGCTGTTAACCTGGAGCGTAGCTGCTTAAGGCCCCAGCTGAGCGGCACCACCGCTGTAGGCATGGGATGAGATTTGGCTGCGAGGGATGCGGCTTGCGACTGCTTGAGCCGAATCAACAGCTCCACAACGACAGTGTCGTCCGTCATCGCCGCGCTCACCCACTCGTCCTTGGTCATCATCTGGCTCCGTTGGTAGCAGCACTCTTGGAAGAGAATTCTAGTGAGAGAAAATAAGAGAGAGTGTGTTGAGTGTGGACGGGGATGGGAGAGAAAAATGGAAGAGAGAGGGGATGGTGGCGGAGGAGTGGGAAGAAAAGTTGAAGAGAATGAGGAAGATGGGTTTATATACAAGGAGAGAGGGGTTGGATATTATGTGGTGGTGAAGGTGGAGGAGATTCCAGTTATTCGTTTTCGTTGTTAGCAAGGGGATGGTGGGTGTGGGTCTGACCCTTTTCTGCTCTTTCTCTCACTCTCTTTGGGTGCTTTGGGCCCACCAGTGACGTGTAGCAGTGACCCATTTTATACTAACTTCTTGGTTTCGTTGTTGCCTTAATGGGGCTCTCCGTAAACCCGCTACCAAGCACTTATCCCTCATTTGGACATGCAAAACGACGTCGCCTCTCTCGTATCTTTTAACACCATATCTCTCTGCGGCGCCAATGATACATTTATTTGGCGGTGGACTTTCTTTTGCATTATTATTGAGAAAATAAAAGTATGTTATAGATTATTATTTTTGTGTTTTATAAATATAATATTATTAAATTTTTAAGTAAATTTTTTTTTAATTTTATAAATAAAACTATAAAATTTAATAAAATAATAATTATAACTTATTAATGATAGTTTAATATCCCACCCGTTAAGACTAATTTTTTCTTCTATTTTTATTATAAAAATATTAAATTTTCATTAAATATTATTAAGTTTATTAATTTTTAAAATTTATAATTTATTTTATAAATTTAATAATTTAAATTTTTAAAATATATTTTATGAGAATAACTTCGCTAAAATGTTTGATAATGTAGGAGTAGTGAAATTAATATAATCCATTTAAGTATAAGGATGTACAATTGGAAAGAAAAATTTTGACTAAAATGTAAAACGTTCTCTCGTACTTTTATTTTATTGTAAAAAAATTTTATACTTTTAATTATAATAATAAATATATTATATTTTAAAATTATAATAATTTTTTATTTCTATTATAAAATTATTTAAATTTTAATAAAATATATGATTCTTTTGTTAAAAATTAAAATTTTTAATTTATTTTTATTAATAAAATAAAATTTTATATAATCACTTACTAAATTATAATCAAATAAAAATTTTTAACAATAAAATTTTATTTATGACTATATAATTTGAACATTTATAACATTAAAAAGTTATTTTTAAAGATTAATATATTTAACTTTATCTTAAGAAAAAGTTTTTATAGAAAGGGTTCTAATTTTTAATTAAAAAAATATGTATTTTATTAAAATTTAGATAATTTTTTTATAAAACAAATAAATTATTATAATTTTTTAGTGTAATATGTTTATTATTATAATTAAAAATATAAAAAAAATGTAATAAATAAAAATATAAAAAAATTTTATATATTTTAGTCAAAAAAATTTTTAAAAAAAGTATTTTAAGTTTAAAAAAATTAAAATGCAAGAAAGTATATAAAAAAATTTATAATTACATTATATTACTATCATTATTCTGTTGCAGAAGGAATTTCAAATAAACTGTTGGCATAAAAGTTGCAGTCGTTGGTGGTCAGTTCTTGGAAAGGCCAATATGCTTCGAGCTCTAACATTTTTCAAATTCGTTTATCTCCAGGTAGCCTGACAGGCTCGCTCGCCATTCAATTATGGTTCTTTCGTTCCTTGTGGGATTTTCCTTAATTACTTCCCTTAAAGTGGAATTAGTTTCTCTGTTGTAAAAATAAAAGAATTTTACAGATAGATATAAAATTTAAAAATAAATTTTATTTGTTATATTTAAAAAATAAAAATTTAAATTAAAAAATCTAAATTACCTTGAACCACTAACTCAATACCAAACTTAATAGTTTGGCACGTGACAATCATGGAAAATAATTAAGAAGGCAAGCGTGGATCGGTGGATCACCAGGGTGGCTTTCCTTTCCGCCACCTAGAGTCTCTACCCGGCCCAACGCCATTGGCGCACCCACACAACTCAACTCCCCCTTTTGTCATTGATTTTTGTTGTTTGTAGTTTGTACATCCAACGTCAATACGTATTACATAAAAATCTTAATATTATAAATAAAATTTTCAGTAAAACTATATTCATTAATAATAATTTTACTAATATCTTTTAAAATAATTCAAATTATTAATTTTTAAAATATTACAAATTAATTTATAAAATTCACACATTAAACTATGCAAATATAATTTTTATATATTTAGTAAAGTCTCCATTTTTGGATTTTAATTTTTTATAAAGTTTCATTAAACTTTTATTTAAAAAGTCTTAATTTATAAAATTTATTAAATTATATAGATTAACTTATATATCTATATAATTTAAAAGTCAGACAATAATTTCATGAATCTTTAGTACCTTTTCTAAACATCTTATTTTATATTATTATAATTATATTATTTTTGTAAATTAAATTTTATTAATTATATATTTAAAAATTAAATAATTAAATTTATTATAACTTATTAACTAAAATATAAAATAATTGTACAATAAATTATTATTTGTAATAATTTAATAACCGAGACAACAATTTTTCATTTTCAAATTAGCTGTTTATGTCAATATTTATTATAGGACTTTTTTAAAAAAAATTTATTCTCACAAGACATTCTTACTTTTTTAAAATTATAAAACTAATCATTTATTTTGAAGCTTTGTCATCAGTATAGAAAGGCTGTGTAGCAACAATATTTTTTGTCCTTGTACTGCTGCACAAAATTCTAGTAACCATTCTAATGTTTTTGTATTTGAAAACTTTATTTTCTAATATTTTAAAATTAAATATAGATTTTGAATCATAAACGACCTAAAATATATGATGGCCATTATAATTTATAAATAATACTTCCAATTTAATTGCTTTTTTGTTGTTTTGATCAATTAAGTGACGAACGTATTGTGTCGTATTAATTAGGTTATTATTGAGATGGTTTTTGTATTAATTTTAGTTACTGTTAAGATATAATGATATCTTTTTTATGAGTGAGATATAATAATAATAATAATAATAATAATAATAATAATATAGTGACAAGTACAACTCTTAAACATCTATTAATTTTTCTTCAAACTTTACTTGGAATTCAGGAATCTAATACTTGTGACAGTTTTTAATAGTTGCATTTGTTCCATATGTATTCAACTATAACATATAAATTTTTATTTAAATATAAATATAAATGATTTTTTATGTCATATAAATATTAATATTAAAGATAACTAATAGGAGACCTTATATTGTATAATTTAAATAATACAAAATTAAAGCTTCATATTGAATGACATGACTAAATCGGTAGGGCATACATTAGTTATCATAATTTTCTTTCTCAATGTTGTTTTAAAAAATTTACCATAATTTTTTATTTTCTTTAAATTGAATCCAAAAAAGAAAGAAAACAAAATTAAGTTTAATACCTTGAATTAAATTCAAACCTCTTTTCTATAATTTTTATATGAACAAGTTTGTAAAGCAGCTCCGTATGGCGAACACCACGTTAGTTTAAATCTTACTGAAAATTAATGATTCCGGTAGCTCATATTATATTGGTTCAGTGAGTAACTATTCCGTTACAGGCTTAGAAATCAAAGCTATAGTAAATGAAGCCCATTCCATACGCGAGGATAGAGGAGAACACGAAGATGCAACACCCAGTACCGTGATTGTGAGCCACAATAAGAGTCATTACTACAGCGGAACCACTTGTCTGACGGCCAGAGCTGCAATCATTCCTAAACTTTATGACACTATTCGGCTCAAACAAATTGAGCCGAGACCTACCTACTAACGATCTGACAATAAACCCATGCCCCCAACCCAATTCAGAGAGACTACGCAAACCATTTTCTGTAATTTACCATGAAACACAATTCTGAGTTATCACTTTGTTCTTGCCTGAGTCAACCCTGCTCTGCCATTCCATCTGCAGATTCTGCAAAATACTTATCTCTCAGCACACATGGTGATATTGCTGTGTTAAGCCTCTCTCGTTTTCTACCTGCAGTTTTTCAAAAGTGTCACGTGATGATGAGTAGTTCACTGGTTTGTGTCAACTTGGGGGGCTGTAAATCGTCCGAATTCAGACCGACCCAGTAAGAACTAACCCGACCAGCAACCTGCCCATACATGGCGAGTGTTGGGTTATTTTTAGAAAATTTTGACCCGGACAAACTGTAACTGCATGTGCACAATCCGATAACTTGACTTGTATATATATGTTCGGTCGGGTTCTAATCAATTATTTAAACTTGATTTAATCACTGACTTTTTCTTAAATCAGATCCAACGGACACCTCTGGTGTCAATAAAATCCCTTAGTAAAGGAGCAAATAGGAGATTCAAAGGTACAAAGTTGCAATGCAACTGCATCAACGACCTTCCATTTTACTCTAAAGCTTATCAGTTATTTTAGAAAATATTTTTTCAAACGCCCAAATCCCAGAAAGAAGACTGGGCGAGGCGATAACCTAGATTTCTGCTGGAAACCCACCACTAGTTTTCTAAATGGTCGGTGATGACACTTCAAATGACCATTTGATTTAAGACAAGAAACTCAAATGGGTAAAAAACATTTAATGCCTACCAAGCCAAACAGAAGATATTCCATGATTGATACAAGGACCAATACGTGCTTTGGCCAACTATACAATTTCTGGCAACTTGGATCCCAGGAATACTACTTCGGAAAACTACAGCAAATAACAATGGACATATACATCATCAATTCTTGTCATTTGCACAAACTGCTTGTTATTGTCATACATCTGCCATTTTAAAACTTTGATCCACAAGCAGAAATGCCTAAAAATAGGTTTGATTCGTGTCAGGGAGAAAGACAACTTGATAAGTGCAACCAGGTTAGAAGATTTCCATTGCTACTGATAGATCGCAGGCTAGTGTATGCAAGTGTGAATGCTATTATGATCCAAAAAGTAAAAAACGGATAATTTATTCTATTTAAGTTGCATATACAAAGAAATTCAACAAGAAACTGAGACAACCAGTCACAACCTTGTCCTGCATCTGCAGCCACAGCAGAGTTCCTTAAATATCTCCAATGTCAGTATCATCCTAAAATGAAGATGAGAGTTGCAGGCTTGACCCATATAAGTGCTAAATAAATCCAACTCCTGCAGCTGTTACAGCAATATCTATGGGAATCATCCAGTAGGTACCAAAATCCCCTTGACATGGCAAACTATAGCAACAGCTTTGTCTATTAGAACTACTAAACGAAGACTATGAATTGATCCTATTATTCTCCGAAAAATTCTGTATGTTACCCACCATTCTTAGTCTAATTACCAAATAGAAGAATACGGGCAAAAGCACAAAAGACCTACAGCTCAATGTGAGACTTGATGAGGTTTCTATACAGAAATATGTTCAACCTTTTACATAAATCTTCAATCCCAATCCAACTGTCTACTCTTGGCATCCTATGACAGTCTTGATTATTAAACAAGAAGGCCTCTAATAGATGAAGATCTTGAAAACAGTTACAGACAGTTATTAAACTAATCGAAAATATAGTCATAAGGCATCGGCTCCATTTCATGATTCTAAATTTTTTAATCTAAAACCGCAAACCGCATAAAGTACTACCAAAACCTTAAATATATCTCTCATTCATTTAAGCGAAATGCCAATCAGGACAAGCCAAATTTACCGATCTAATTGCATCATGATGTAACTCTGAAAGTACCAATAAATAGGATCACAGTATTCAGCCTTATGGGCAAATTTCATCAACTTTATATCAGTTACTTAAAAATAAAGGCATTGCTTCCTTGTCCATGTATCCATAAGCCAATTATATTTAAGTAATATGCATCCACTTAAATTTTATGTAACTTTAAGGTGCAGAGAAAAGAAAAAGCAACGAAAAGAAGGGTATAAAAAAGAGACAGGTGAAATCAGATTACCTAACAATCAATCATGCGAAGTGAAAAGAAAGCTGCAGAATTTAAGAAGTAAGGGCGCTTCTTCATTTAAAATAAGATTTACCGTTTAAGAAGCTACCTGCTTTCAACAATGTTAGACCTAGCAAAGCACACTCCTAAATCAGGATGAGGATCGTCTGACTTCCATAAAGGGAACAGATTGCCTTCCTCTCATCTGCCATAGAAAACCTACCAAGAATCATAATACTCATACTACTTTTTTTTTCTTTATTCCTTTCACACATTAAAAAAATAAGATGAGAGGAAGGCAGTGTAACTTCTGAACACATTACCTCTGCAAATTTCATCCCCTATGGCTGATGAGAAAAAGTAGCATGGCTCTGCCATAGAAAACCTACCAAGAATAATGATACTCATACTTTTACACAAGTTCACATGTGAAGCAATTTAATTACAGATGCAAATCCACAAATGCAATAAAATCTAGTTAGTGAATTCGTACCCCAACTAACCCCTTCGTTCGGCACATAAAAAACTCGCGAAATGGACGTTTGAGACTCCGCTTGATCAATTTGACATAGGTTGACGATAACAGAGCAACCCACATTCAAGTCGCAAAGAGCAGAGGGAAAAGCCTAAAACCTTCTCGACAGTTCTCAAAATTTGGACTGAATATTCCACTCTGCTTCAGAGAACTAACAATTGTTAACAAATTGTTGTTGACGAGGCTGAAAAAGAGTATTTTACAAGAATTTTTCATATTCTTTACAGAGTTTCATATCTTAACATGTGAGAACAGAAAATCAACAACCTTCTGTTGCTTCTCTGCTTTGAATTTTTTATTAGATTATTTCCAAGTATGGTAAGCCTTAAACTGGTAGCATAATCGTGATGAAGCTGAAAAAACTGTAATGCAAGAAGGGTTATACTCAGATATGACACAACACATATTAACAAATTTCACTAGAAACTTGAAAATACATCAACCAGAACCTCAGACACTTACATCTCCAACTTACTTACAACGTATAGACAGATATACATGCCCATCCTTTCAATCAGAACCCAGAAAGGGAATACAACTACCTATTTAAACCCAGAAAAAAAGATAGTGTGAAAGAGTTATGAAGACAAATGAAACTAATCCCAATAGCCTAAAATCTATATACGGCAATCTGAACAAAGTGCTAAATAATTAGAGTCGCCAGCTCGACCATCCCGCTGAAAAAATAAGGGAAGATCAAAGGCTAGAAGCCCCAACCAGTAGCCTCCAGTGTTCAAATTCTCGCTAAAAGGAGTGCCAATGATCAGGGCACATCCAATCGTAAAATTCTGCGCAAGTTGCTGGTTGCTTCATTGACAGACTTCTTGGTGAAGAAAGCTGGCAAAGGAACAGAACTGGGCGGCGGCGATGGGAGAAACATCGACGATCCAGCATATAATCCGGCAACTCCCTCAGCGGGGACCGGCATAGGATTTTGAGCCACGCGCGCCGTTGAACCCATATCCGGTTTCTCACGACCCCACTTCTTGACGGCTTCCGATGATCGACCTGCCGCTGCGTCAGTCAATAGTTCACCGCGTTTCAGGATTTTGACCTGACCCGGGACTAGTTTATTCACTGGAGGTTTAATAGTGGCTGGGGATACCAGTCGGGTTCGGCTTGCACCATTCTGCGGCCGCAGAGGGCTTCGCTTAGGGCGGTTAGGGTGGTTGCGGCCGCTCCGGTTAGGGTTGGGTTTAGAGATGGGAGAAGGTTTCAGAACTTTCATTTTTGACGGAGGAAAAATTAGGGGTTGCGCAGAAGATGAACTTTTGAGGCAGTCTTGGGGATTGCGAACTACTACGCCCATCTATTGAGAAGATTAGAAGCAGAAATTTTCAAAGTAAAGAAGAGAGTAGAAGAGAAATTTCAATGAGCGAAAAGAAACGGGACTAGGGTTTTGATTTATAATAGCAAGGCAGCGTAGCAACTAGCAGGGGCATGTCCCAGTTCAAGAAGGAGTGAAACTCACAACACTCTCAACCCGAGAGCGTGGTTACCAAGTCATTCCTAAATCCTGGTCAAACGATACCTAGATTATTCCTAGTCATTCCCAAATCCTTGTTAAACAAAATTTAAATTATAAAATTATTTTTATTTCAAAATAATATTATATTAATTTATATGAAAATTTTATTTTAAAAATTAATTGTGAATTAAAATTTGTCTTAAATTCAAATAAAAGACCAAAGGTATATATGTTATGAAATCTTAAACAAAATATATACATATATATTAGATTTAAGCGAAGCAGTTATCTTGTTTGCTATTGTAAAATTTCATTTGGTCTTTACCCAGTTTTTATTATTATCTAATTAAAATTTTTTAAAATAATAATAATAATAATAAATATGCAGCGGCAAATAACAGAGAACGTGAGGTTGAGGAGTAGAGGTAAGCTCACAACCACCGGAGCGCGTAGAACGATGGCATTTGGAAGTATACGCTGATATATGTTTTCAATTTTAACAAAAGTCATCAAATTTCTCTATTTTTTTTTTTTTTAATGATGGCATGGTTATCTGTAACGTAGTCTCTTGGCTTCAAACATCTTCAACCGACGAATATGACTCTAGTAAAATAAATTTACTGTATAAAATTTATTAAATTTATAATTTAAATTATAAAATATAATAAATTTAATGAATATAAAATGAATAAAAAATTTTTAAAACTAAAATTTAGAGCATGATATTGTATTATTAAAATTGTTATTTTCATAAACGGAATAAAAAATGTTAAAATAAATTCTTTGAAGTAATTAAAGTCATATATTAGATTTTACGGTAATTGAATATTTTATAAAATTCAAAATAGTGAGAAACGGGTCATAGTCGTTGGATCAGGTGTCAACATTCAAGGTACAATGTTGACCTGTTCGACGCGTATGGAAGATTGACGCTGACGCGACCAATGAAATGAAACAAAGTTGACGTGGTGATGTGAGGCTAACATCGTAAATTAAGGAAAAGTAAGGCCCACTTGGCGGGGATCCTGGCCACCTATGTGCGAAGCGACAGCCTGCCTGGTATCAGTAACAACAGGCGCACGCCGAATTGGACGTGGGCCTCCGCACTCAAAACCACCTTCCGCGATGGCGGCCCGAAGCTGCCGTCCACTCCAAGTTTCCATCCGTTTGGGTTTGCCTGCCAGCTTCCATAGAGTGTATTGTTTTAGTTTTTCTAGAAACAATAAAATCTTATCTACTTACATTTTTTTTTTTTCCAGAAAGTCTCTCTGGTTTAATAGCAAATGAGCACATTGAGCAAGGAAGCAAAAGGCAATAGGCCGCTTAAAACGTGAAATGATAAATAGTATTGATTTTTACTGGAATTAGTGATAAATTTGTTAAAGTTTTGCATAACTTATTGATACTAGGTAATATTTACTTTTATTATTGGTGATAATTAATTTAAAATACTCTAGTAATTAAGATTTATTTTATTACATTAAATGATTTAATATCTAATTGCATTTCATTTTAATAAAAATTATGTGTTGTAATTATAATTATAACTTAATTAACACTAACATTAGGATAACTTTTTTTTATTTTTGTTTTTATCAAATATGAGATGGAATTGTGATGAAACGAGAAAAACAAAGAGAAGCGGCAATTGGGCCAAGGCCGAAGCAGCCCTCGATGAAAAGCCACTTTTAGGCTCACAAAATGCAGACATCTTATACTTATTGACAGAACTAAAGAAAGAAAATATAATATTTTCGGATTGCAACCACGCCGGTAATTATCTTTGTTTTATTATTTTTATAAATTATATTTTATTAAATATTAATTTAAAAAATTTTAATTATTAAATTTATTAAATTTTATAAATTTAATTATAAAATTATATAATCAAATAACTCAAGAATTACTTTTGTAATTATTTGATAACTTTATCTATTATATATAGTCAATTTCAAATTTAGATATCAAAGAAGAATTATATTAAGTTGTCAGATAATTAATATATAATTTAATTAAATTAAATTTAAATTATTAAATTTATTAAATCAACTGATTGAATTATAAAATCTTTGTTACAAAATTAAGTAACATTATACTTTTTCTTAAAACTTATAGCAAGTTATAGTAATAACTAAGTAATTTCTCCTTTCCACTGTACATGATTAGCCCTACTAACATAATTAGAAGCTTCGCCGGTAAAATTAAACATGATGTTTACTATGCACATATATTATTAGTTATAAAAAAAAACTAGTATACTAAACAGTTGCACAAGGGACAAGAGTTGTCCAACCTCAGCATTCAAAGCACCAAACTTTGGTACTGTTGCCCTGATTAATGTAATCCATTTTAATATATAATAGATGCGTTAGAGCAAAGCAACCCCATAATCGAAGCTGAGTTGTTGAAATCATTTAAGATTATGATGCTAATCACAAAGCTTTTTGTTTTTTTTTTATTATAAAAAAACTGTATGTCTAATAGAAATAAAAAGTACAAAATTGAACTCATACTAAATAGTTTTAAAAAACATCAAAATACTTGATGAACTGTAATGTTACGGGTATGCTAATCACTAGGTTTATGATTATTGTATGTATAGCTACCAGCCCACCCACGTAAGACTATGTCATACATCTCTAGTTGTTGGAATGCACCATTTCCTGTGTCTCTTTTGTGTCGGCAGATAAGAACAGCTGCTCAGAAAGTCAAGAAGTGCAAAAGCTTTGTACAATTTGTATTGCACCTAAAAGGTAGGATCAAGTGTATTGCGCCTAAAAGGCTTCGCCATTTAAAAAGCTTTGTGCATGTTCCCTGGCAGAGAAGCAGAGAGTTCAGAGCAGGCACTAACTGGGAGGTCGCAGCAGCATAATCCAGGTGCTTTCAGCCTGCGGCCAAGCTCTGGGGCGCGGAAGTTGTCGTTTGCTAAAAACATCGGTTAATGCGTGTAAAACGCTCAGCTGATCCATTGCTCTGACTGCGACGCTGCACCCACCGTACGATCCTTGACCATTCCTATTGGTGATTGATCCCATTTTCTATGGGCCTTCTGATCAATCGGAAAAAGAAATCACACCAGAAAAAAAGGAAATAGGTGGGTCCCCTTTTGAATATTTCATCAGATCACCCATGCCGCTGCAGTCTGCATACGTGTCCGTATACTACTAGCTCGTCACGTTTGGGACATTGCTTGGACGTCATTGTTCACCTATCCAGCCCAATATGCATATAAAGATGGAGCATTTTATCTCTCGTATTTGTTAGAAGTGTAAAGTCCTTATTTTAATTCGAATAAATTAATTTTCAAAAAATCAATTAAATATAACAATTTGTTAACTCATTGAAAACATACTTTTTCCGCAATTTTATTTAACGTGATTAGAATTAAATATGAAAAAGATTGAAATAATTATATTTTTAGTCTATTATCTTTTTATAAGTGTCAATTTAATTTATTGTCTTTTGATTTGAACAAATTAATCTCTGAAGATTGAATATAAAATATATGTCCTGATGAGGTAAAGAGTTTTAACACTCAATTAAATTTATTCAGAGATTAATTTATTCAAAGTAATAAATAAAGCACTAAATTACACTTTAAAAACGACAATGATGTATGCCTAAACTCCATATAAAGAATACATATTCGATAATTTAATATAAATACATAATCAAATAGTTGGACTGCTCCACTATTTTCAAACCCATAATGTACCTAACACGTGACAAGAGTGTTATTTTTCTACTAGCTACTATTATATAATCCCTCCAACTTTCCAGCCAAATAATTCTCTACGCTCAAATTCATGCCTACTACAATATGTTATTATTTTTGTGTTAATGTTCGGAAATTTACAGATAATAGGTTAGAAAATAGTAGTACATTATGTTTTAGGGTTTGATGATGCATTTACCTTTACTACTTTTTTTTTTAGTGAAGTTTTTACTAGTTATGTTTATGCTATATAATTCTAGTTATATATATATTTTAAAATTTTTTAACAGTATTTTTTATTATTTAAATAAAAAATAATCTCTTTTAAAATAAAAATTATTTATTAATAAATTTTTTTAATTAAAATAATTTTAAATTTATATTTATATTAATAAATTATATTAAAGTCTTATAAAATATAATTAATTTCTATTACATTAATATTTTATTATCATAATATATATATATATTTTTTTTTTTTTGTGGGTTTGTGTGTGTGCGCAATGAGGTCATTAACAGCTGCAGCTTCCCACCAAACAGAAGAGGGAAAATTAAGAGAGCAATATGATCACGCAACTGACTTAATTAAAGCTATTATTCTTTACTATTGGCTCCAGATATACCCCACAAAAGCAAACGTAATTTTCTCATCATTAAAATACTTTTATGATATTAATGGTTGATGTGTGTTATAAATACACCAATGTGTGCGTAAATTATTCCTCTAAAGTCTCCGTTTTGGTTTCTTTTGGTATTTGTGGGCATGCCTACCAATCTGCATGATTAATTGCTTGTTTTATTATACTGAAAAAGAATATGTGGACATAAAATATTGGACAAATACACTTTCTAGGCCATCTTTATCATGTTGAATTTGTTGTTTTCATTCTTTATATATGTTTTGCCATCGTTGTTTTCACTCTTTAATCTTGGCAGAAAAATATGTAGTATCTGGCCATCTGCACCAATGGTAATGGGAAGGGGACGCAGATGAAAATGCCCAAATGCTGTCATCTCCAATACTCATTTTCACTATCATTATAATAAAGCTATAGTTATTCCTTCCAGCATTATATTTGGCTTTGCTTTTCAATGTGAACATTCAGCCCCATTTTAGCTGATATGTAAACATTTAGGGGAATGAAACTTTTATGATATAATTTTTACTTTCTACTTATATTAAATGGGTTGAGTTTTTAGATTTGTTTAATTTTTTATAAAATTTAATAATATAAATTTTATATTATAAAAATTAAATTAAAATAAAATTATAAAAATAATAACACTTAAAACATTTAAGCCATTTCCTTTTCTGTTCGAATTGCATGAGCCAATGCTTTAAGTAATTAAGCAGAACATGCTTATTATTATTATATTTTTATTTTTATATAATTTAGATTAAATCTCACAAATATATTTAAATTCCCACACCACATGGAGGGGGGCGGAAAGAAATTTTGAAGCGAAGAAAAATAAATGTCCGCGATGTAGCAATGCACATGGGCACATGATTGTCGCGCGGTTGGCCCCACCTAGAAATTGAATTTGCTCTGTCCACTGTTGCCCCTCCTTTCCTGCCCATAGAGAAAGTGACTGAGAATGACAGTTGCATAAAGAAACACAGAAAAATAAGACAGAGAGAAGAGGATTCAAAAGATTAGAAAGAGGAAACAAAATACTAAAAACAAAAGAAAAATCAGGTCTAGCATAGAAGATTCAAAACACCCGTTAACTTTCAGAGGCCTCGCAAAGCTCTCTCTTTTTCTCTGCTTGTGCGCGTGTGTGCCTTTACAGGCAGCATTCGCACAAGCCTCACATCCGCATTTCTTTGTCTTCATGTCTTCCGAGGACTCTGAATAAACAAAGAAAATGAGGCTTCTTTTCGGGCTTCTTATGCTGCCTCTTATTCTTCATGAACCCGTTTGGATTGATGCCTCACCAGACCCTCCTGTTCCTTCCCCCGAAGTTCCACTCTCACCCATCTCTTCAAATTCTACATCAATGGCCGCTTTTTCTCCAGGTACTCATCCTACTCTCTCTCTCTCTCTCTCTCTTCCCCCTGTTCCATCCATCTCTATTTTTGATATCTCAACCGCTTCCTATTTCTTCAAATGGGTTGGATTTCAACAATTTCAAATTGAAATTGAAAAAATAGCCCCCTGCATTTAATGCAGATAATATTTATCAATTTTATATTTATATGTGTTCTTACTGTGCAACTTTCTTTTATTTCGGATCTTACCCATTTCCTTAAGCAACACTCAACCTACTAAATCTTAATGCTTTTTATTTGTTTAAATTTTTTTCCATTTTGATGATGCTCATAAGCTTCGTAATAATCAGCAATTCAGGTGGGTAATAAACAGCACCAAATGGATTCACACAAAAAAATGGTAATAGCGTTCGTCACTGCCGGTACAGCATTTGGTGCTGTAATTCTTGCCTCGTTTTGCTTCTGGATTTATCATAGGAACCATGCATCCAAATCCAATAGAAAAGGCGTTCCAAGCTTAGGTACTTCACTTCAATTTCTGTTCTGCTTCATTATTCTGGGTATTAGGAAAATTTTTTAAATATACATATAAATTGCTTTGTAACACTGTCTGAAGATTTTCCTTCCTTGTTATGCATTTTGAATCCCAAGATGCTGAGAAAGGGCTTGCATTAGCTCCATTTTTGAGTAAATTCAGTTCTATCAAGGTGGTTGGTAAGAAGGGGTCTGTTCCAATAATTGAGTATAAGCAAATAGAAAAAGCCACACACAATTTCCGGGAAAGTAACATCTTGGGCGAGGGCGGATTTGGACGCGTTTATAAGGCTCGATTGGATGATAACTTGGATGTTGCCGTCAAGAAACTATGCTGTGAAAGTCAAAGTGCTGCAAGGGAATTTGAGGTAATTTTACGTTAACTATGCATTACTGCTTCTCTGGTTTTTATATTTTCTCTCACTCTTGTATTGAATAGTTAGATGGAAATTGCAGAACGAGGTGGATTTGTTAAGTAAATTTCAGCATCCAAATATAATTTCTTTACTGGGTTGTAGCGTTGATGGAGATACAAGGCTTATTGTCTATGAACTGATGCACAATGGATCCCTGGAAACTCAGTTACATGGTAAGACATTAATGTGACGTTTTATCAGAATGATGAGGCCAATTTTAAAATGGTACTAATGTTTTTGAATTTGTTCATGTTCAAGGGCCTTCTCGTGGCTCAATATTGACTTGGCATATGCGGATGAAGATTGCTCTTGATACAGCCAGGTGAGCTACCTTAACAGCCTTAATCCATTTACCTATCAATCTAATGTGCTTTGATACCCGTATGTTAACATTTTGATGGCTATTTAGCAGAGGATTAGAATACTTGCATGAGCACTGCAAGCCTCCAGTGATCCACAGAGATATGAAATCATCTAATATCCTTTTAGATGCAAACTTCAACGCCAAGGTAAAGTAAAACCCTACTGGGGAGTTGCTGTATTTTTTTTATTAAAAAAAAATTGTAATTCATGAGATTGTATCATTCAATACTTTCATAATTTATTGTATTCACCAAACCTCCTTTATTGGTGGATTCAGCTTTCTGATTTTGGACTTGCCATAACTGATGGGTCCCAGAGAAAGAGTAACATCAAGCTCTCAGGCACGTTGGGCTATGTAGCACCAGAGTATCTTTTAGATGGTATGCTAGTTAGTCTTCTTATCATGTCACGGCATATGCATTGGTCTGACATGTTGCCGTGTCTTTAATATTTTGCTCAGTTTCCAGCGAACCAGAACCAATATATGATTTCTTTTGGAGCTTTTATTGAGACTTCAATGATCTTATGAGTTTAGAGTGGGTTGGAAACATATCATCTTTGCATCTTGTGGTCATGCTGGAAATTTACCTGCCCAACTGACTTGGAAAGTCATCTACATTTTAGAAGACTAATGTTTGCTACATAAATTTTTTTTTGGTTGGTAAGAAACTGACCAATGGTGTCATTTTTATAAATTCAATTTTACTAAATATTCATTTAAAAAAATTTAGGTTATTAAATTTATTGATTCCACTGAGTTAATTGTTCAATCCAACAAATTCTACAACAAAATAATAATTAATGATAATTTAGTAACTCATTTATTAATGGGACTACCTTTTTACATATGGATAGCTTATTGATTTTAATAATGTATTAGATCCAACGAGAATTCTGTGTACATTGTGGTTGGACCGTTTTCATTACTATTATTTAAATCACCACATGCCTAGTTGTCAGTAATAAAATAAAAAATATCCAGAGACTGGGAACAAAAAATTGGATCTCAACTAATATGACAGGAAGGATACCTGAGATGGGTTTGATTGTTGTCCGAAACCTGGGAAACATTAGAAGGTTTTCCTGCGGATGGATGAACGTCTATAAGCTTTCTAATATTCCGTTGAAAACTTGGGAAATTTTGGTGGTGATTCTTATACTTTTGATTGTTAGAGTTCAAGTTTCCTATGTAAATTATAAGTAGACATTGTCTTGTCGGCGTAGAAGTGGACCATGTTGCTAATGATTTTCTGAGCAACATGGAGAAATGGCTCGGGTCCATCTAACAATTAGAAATGGATTACGTATGAAGTTCATGTCTTGAGCAACTCAGGATTCTTTATTGATTGTTAAGAAGATTACAATTTGCTTATTTTGACAGGTAAACTGACTGATAAAAGTGATGTCTATGCTTTTGGAGTTGTGCTTCTGGAGCTTCTACTAGGAAGGAGGCCTGTAGAAAAACTGGCACCAGCTCAGTGCCAATCTCTTGTCACATGGGTATGAATCGCTTTTGATCTCATGGAATCAAATTTCAATTGGATTGCGTCCCGAAATATGGCAAGTGACATACCTATTATAATTGCAGGCCATGCCACAGCTCACCGACAGATCCAAGCTTCCAAACATTGTTGATCCTTTAATTAAGAATGCAATGGATCTGAAGCACTTATACCAGGTTTCTGAACCTTAAAACTAGACAATAGAAAGACATATCCAAGTTTAGTGCTTATCGACTTCGATGATAATACTAGGAAAAGCATTCTACGAGTTACTAAATTGTTACAAATAAAAAAATATAACGATTTAGTAATGTAATTTTATTAAATTTTATAATTTAATTTATAAAATTTAATAAATTTAATTATTTAAATTTTTTAGATGATGATTTTATAAAGTTTTATTAGTGAGATAACATGACTAATGATATTATAATGTTACTTTGTAGGTTGCTGCTGTAGCTGTGCTATGCGTGCAACCAGAACCAAGTTACCGTCCGCTCATTACAGATGTTCTCCACTCGCTCATCCCTCTAGTTCCCATTGAGCTCGGAGGGACTCTCAGAGTTTCACAGGTGATACAGCGTGCTGACCCAACAGTGTCTTCTAGTCATTGAAATTTGAGACCCACTACATTGTGAGAATCAAGGACATGGTTTGTGATGCTACCGAACCATTCAGGTTCACAAAGGCACAAGACTAGGATACAGATCGATGCCAGCCACGGTTTCTGTAATACACGTAATGTAGAATTTAAGTACTGAAACATGAATATTTAGGAAAGAGGTTGTCCTAAATGAGGTAGAGCTATAGAAGTGCACTGGATTGTTAATTACAAATGTAAAGAAACTAATATCACCCTATTATGAAAAAAATTGTGCATAGAGGTCAATTTGTTGGACATTAAACCATTCAGAGAATCTGGTTTGCACTTCCAATGCCTATTTGGGGTTATGAAATTCTGCAAATTAGGCAGTGGTAATTATGATACGCTTTCTAATTAGACCTATTCCAGTTCCTGTCGACTTGACAAATTTGGAAACTGCTTTAAAGGAATTCCTACCCGGTTGTGTGCCCAGACAGACAGATGACTTGTCCGCTGTGCTTTATATCTGGTTTTCTGTTAAAAAAACAGCTTCGGTTCATGCGATTTTGATTGGGTTGACAAATTATGACAGTCAGCACTTACACTGACCACATACTGACGCATCTACATCCCTCTTGGCGCCATGCACCAATGTGTGACAAAAATGACTAACCCTCTACGGGTGTCAAAGTATGTTCCTTTTCGAATCGTTCTCCTCTCTGATTTCACTTTTGGGTCAGGGTGACAGACCATGCAATTTTTTCAGTTTTATACTAACAATTTTTCTATTTACATGCTTATCATCCACACACTGGGTGACAAATGTCAAAATAACTAGAGAAATATGCCAAGGGCGAAAGATCAGCTTGAAATGAAGGTTTTAAACACCATCAATTGCTTTGTAGTTACCAGTCTACAGAGTTACCAAGTGAAAATAAGAACTCTTTTCAAGAACGGTTGCTGTCTATCTAAACTGTTTGATCATACTGCAGGCAGGATAGAAAGAAAAACACACTGACGGATAGCTGAAACACGTGCGACCAACAAAACTATGTTATCATGCATTATCAATCTCAGCAACATGAGATGAGAAACAGATTCTTTATGATTGAACAACTTAATTCAACTCGTCTAAGTTCAAGGTTACAAAATTTCCAATGGAATTTCTAGGTACAAATGTATGACAATTGATGCATACATAATTGACTTATTTTCGTATATGTCTAATCCCCATAACTGAATATAATACTAAAAATTATAAGGGTGGTTCTAATGCAAATTTCATTGAGTTTCAACTGACATTATGAAAGGAATCAATAATAGCATCTGCAAGGTATTCACATTTGGCCAACGACAATCCTGCCAGGGATATCCTTCCATCCTTTGTCATGTATACATGCCACTTATTTGTCATATTCTCACTCTGATCACGCAAAGATAGAAGAGATAATTTATAAATCACAAAACAGCACAGTCAACATCGTAATGCAGCAAAAATAATTCATAGTTGCATATGATAGAGTTATTATTCATAAAAGTTCGGGATCTCAAAGCTTAAAAGGCAAATTGAAAGGGATAAAACAAAGTAGGTTTTGATAAAGGGTGTGTCAAGTCGCAAAGAGCAAGGTGAAATGACGTATTAGCTAGAAGATAACATCGTCCTGTCTTGATAGAGACACATCCACAATATTATGTTACTCTAACTAAAACATGGATACAAGACATCGTGTATATAAGCATGAAGTCGATTATAAATACAAGTCTTAAGGGAGGCGACAATTACCTGGTTCTTGTTCAAGCCTGTGTATGAGAACATGCCTATCTGCTTTAGTATAAATGACCAATCTTTTCCACTCCTGTCTTTTGCAGAAAGGCTATCATACAGCTGCTGTCTCACATTCTTTATCCTGCCAGCCATTATTTCCATCTCTGCTTTCCATTCAATGAAAAGTGCTGAATTGCCAACAACATTGGCAACAATCCTAGCCCCATGAACTGGGGGATTAGAGTACATTGGTCGGGCAAGCCTTTTAAGTTGGCTCTTTACCCTGAAATACACAGTTAGTTGTTAGGAGGTACGTTGATCAAAAGACAGTATCCTCATCAAGGCATATATTCTTCTGAACAAATTGAATCTAAGATGTGTTATTTCTTAATATATCATTTGAGAATTTTGTAGCCGTACCACCCCTTGAAAACATTTTGGAACAACTCAATTAAGTGTATATAAAGGTGCAAACACAGTTGTCATGACTCATGATATGTATTATTCTAGTATCACATTCCCAACTATCTGACACTAACTATAACTATTTGGTAGAACGATCTCCTCAGCTTTCCATTAAATGAGGGAAAACGCAACATAAGAAGAAAATAGACAGATTCAATTGAAGAAGGACTTGTCACTTGTAGGTTTTGTTGGATTCTCTTTTCTTATGCATATGCACATACAACTTCAGATATGAGCAAGCATGGCATATTTAGTTCACTGCACCTTGCTGCAGCTTCTGGTGACGAGGAAATAACATTGATTGCTCCAACCCTTTCAGCATAAAGTCCCAGATTTTTACTGTATGACTGAGCAACCAGAACCTCCATACCACGTGCCACAAATAATCTCACAGATGCTGCATCTTCATCAAGGCTTCCACTAGCAAACCCCTAAAATTCAATAAGTATGAATAGGGTCAGGGTGATAGTACAATGTAAACCTGTTTTAAACATTATATATTTGATTCTCTGCAAAAGCCTTTTTGCATCATTTCACATATGCTTTCACCAAACCACTAAAATAACACAAATAATTCACTAGGAGATCGGTACCTGGTAGGCAACATCAAAAAATGGAATATGGTTCTTCTGTTGAATAACATCAGCCATTTTTTCCCACTGTTCAGGTGTTGGATCGATACCAGTAGGGTTATGAGCACATCCATGAAGTAACACAAAAGATGCTTCAGGGGCTTCCTAGCAAATTTGTTAAAACAAACAAGCAGGCAGAGAAGTTAGCTAACCTTCATATAAAGTGAGAATGTGTGTCCATGTTGGCCTTCACCACATGATGCCAAAATAACTATGACATAAAAGTGCATTGAACACCACTCCAAAATATGGCATGTTTAATCAAAACAATAATATCAGTTGCAGAACTCATATTTTAAGTGATATGTATGTGATAACGTGACTTTTAGGAGAAGAGACCTAAGGTAATGATTAAAAGAGACAAAAACAGAACACAAAATGAACATTCTGGAACATCAGTATCACATCCAAAATAATACAACAAAACCCTGTTGTATAACACTCAACTATGCAATTTTTTCTCCCTTAAAAACCAGATCGGGATTTACCTTTATATCGGCTATCATCCCCTCAAAATCCAAACCAACTGTCTCGGGATCATAAAATCGGTACTCAGACCATGGAACTCTAGCATCATTGAAAATATTCTTGTGATTACCTGCAAGACAATGTTGTTAGCCATGAATTATGAATTCCCTGAAGATAATATCACAACCAAGTTAAACAGAGAAAAGAGCGAAATGTACACCCCATGTTGGAGATGATATCAAAACTTTTGCCCCAGGAAAATATCGTTCTATTAGAGCTGCACCTAATCGCAGAGAACCAGTTCCAGAAAGACCTTGGACAGTTGCAACCTGGGTGCATTTAAATATAATAAAGAAACCAACTTGGTCATTTGCACTTATAAACATCAATGAAATTTCGTTTTAGACATCCTTATTGTCCGTATCCACTACATACCCTTTGTTGTTTGATTGCTGCGTTGTCTGCTCCAAGCAATAATTCTGCAGTTGCTTTATTAAATGCAGCCAAACCTTCAATAGGGAGATACTGCATATAAAAACTGAATTATATACAATTATCTAAATATCAATAGTTTCAGACCAAACTTAAGGGACATATAATAGGAAAAAATTTACCTCTTTGTTTTCCCCTCTCTCCAGCATAAGATTCTCTGCCTAGAAAAACAAAAGTTTTATTGTAATTAATGTCAAACTCATTTTTAGCATAGTTTAAGGTTTTTCAGAAATAGGCAAGATTCGGGACAAATATCTGAGACGAGTTGATGTATACTCAGAACAAAAATAGGCCAACATTGTCCATACATCAAGAAACACCAACCTTCTTAACTACATTAAGCACATAAGGCTGTAGTTCTTCAGTTCTGTAGGCCCCAACTCCAAGATTGAGCTTGACTTCATTTGTGTCTGCTCTGAATGCTTCAGAAACCCCAAGAATTGGATCCGGAGGAGCCATTGGAATGCCCTCAAATCTAGATACATTGACTGCAACAGTCATACATAGCCACATTGGAGACTGCGGATCCAAATTGACAGTAATCGGTGAAATCTAGGGAGGCAAAGAAAGGAGATATATTCATACTGTAATATCTGATCATAGTGGACCAACCAAGGAGATATATTTTTCCCGCTTCATTGCATATGCCTCATCAGTGAGTAGTCGTTATTATTTTCCTATTATACAAAACATTTGCTGGATAAAATATATGAAAATGCTTAGTTATGGTACCCTTGTATTTGGGAAGGGATTGCCTCCTTTCTTGCTGAAACTCAAATTGCTGGCTCCAAGCTTCGGCTTTCCCTGGTCAAATTTCAAAGAGAAAAAGAAAGGTTTACAGTTGCTCAATAATAATTGGTTTGATTACTGAGATGAAGATTCAGGTAGAACGCCAAAGAACGAAATAAAAAGACAAAAAATTTTATATCTTAGGTTTCTACACCAACCAATAATTGCTAATTTTAAATCCTGGGCTACAAGGTATGAGTCAATTATTCAAATTTCTGTGAATTTTCGCGCATTTCCGAGCAAACAAACCAGACAGAGCCCAAAGCGAATTAGGGAATTGAATTAAAAAAAAAAAATTAATTGGATGTACGAGTTGGTTATACCTTGAGAGTGTCTTGCATAGACAGTGAAGCAGAGGGAGAAGATGAAGCTATTGAAATCATTGCGGAAGCCATTGTTTATGAATGAATAAGTATCTAGCGTAGAGAAAGCAATCAAATAAAGTTGATAAACGATCTGCGAGAATTAAAGTATTTGAACCAGACAACGGTATGAATGGATATAACTGCAGAGTCTGATAACTTACCCGAATCGAATTGGTTGAGTAGTGGACGATGAAATCGAAATTAGATTAGAATCAGCGAAGATCAAAGTCACGAGTGGAAGAGAAGGGGCGGTGAGTACGAAGTGGCCTCAGGCTTCCGTGCGCAAAAGACCGTGTGCTTGGGCATGTCTTGCAATATGGAAGCATGTCAAGGGGTAAAAGTGTCCTTGCAGATGGTGAGATGCAAATTGTTCATTACTGCACTCCGGGTAACGACAATGGGGTTCCCGCCACTGCCAGCGTATTTTGTTTGCGAGCATATGTGCCATAGCGCCAACTACAGTCACCGCTTTCCCAGTCTCCCTGTGAGTTTGCACCAAAACAATCGACAAATAGAGCTTCTAACTCCTAACTGGAGCGAAAAAAATGCCCATCCTCTTTTGATTTTCCTTTTTTATTTGTATTTTTTGGTCATTGCAAAAATGTTTACATAATTTAAAATATGAATACATAGTTATAATAAAAAATTATTTAAATTTAAATTTTAAAATATATTTATTTGGTAAATTACTGTTATTATATTATGGTGCTATTTTAAAATATTTTTTCCAATTTTTTGGCGTAACTTCATTGGAATTAACTTGAGACTAGTAAGAGTTGTCCTGAATTACCCATTTGATACGATAAATTTTATTTTACATACTTAAATGAACCACACTAACGATTCGTATAGTTGAAATTACATAAAATTTCAGACTGAAATTTCTCTAATAAAAATACCATTTCTAACTTGTCAATATTAAGTATGGGTTTCTTTGTCTGCTTGTTTCCAAGTTCGGGTGATCAACCCGAGGAAAGTGAAACTGCACCTTTCAGGGCTTCATTTTCTTTCTTGAAAATAAACATAGGATTTGACGACAAAAACTTGATTATGCATAACCTCGATGAAATTAAAAGAACGTTGCCGCATACTTCCAAGTGCCATACGAGAGCAATCGTTTTTATTTTATTTTATTTTTTTTTTTTGAGCACCAAGGAAGTATAAAAACTTTGCAGAGAATTCCATCAAAAGGCAACATCCAATTTCAAGACATGTAATATCCCACAGAGAAAGATGACCACAAGCCACCTCTCAGAGGACTAATCTCTCGACAAATAATCAGCTGATGAGTTGAAAGGCATGAACAAGTGGCATTCACACAATGGTATTGCGTAAATTGACGCTGATGCATAGCTATATAGAGACGGCAAGATAGAAATAGACGCGATCCCCCCACTAAAACGTTGATTCGCATAAAGCTAAGCGTGGCCACTGATCTAACGGTTATCAATCAACAACATATTCACATAGCAGAAGAACCATATTAGTCTCTGCCCCTGGCATCACTGTTCCTCATCTTTGAACCTGATAAAAAATTCGATCCCAACTTTCCCCTTTCCTTAATAAAGCTGTACAGATTCCTTTATTACCCAAAAAAAAAATATTAATCTCTAACCCAACAAAAATTGACAATTCTGCATACGTTCAATTCCAAACCACTGCCATCACATCGAAACAACCCACCCAAACAACAGGTTTTCATAACTTGAAATTCACTGCCCAACCATCGCCGTTGCAGAAGATTTCGATCCATTTTTTCATACACATTTTATGACGGGAATATCCTTAAACAGTTGCCAATGTATGCGAATAGTCGGCGTGTGCTATAAAGAACAAGTCAAAATTATTGAACTGACACAATAAGTTCCCACCACAACCATAAAACCAGGAACTGAAACTAAGTTCCACGGAACTTATTTTATCAAATAATCATTAAAATGGTTAAAATGTTTTAAGGTGTTACACTAAGTTTATAGAATTTGATAAAATAATGATCAAAATTTTTTTAAGTATTAAATAAAATTCTATTTGTGACCAATAGATTAATGATCAAAATCTTTCTAAGTATTCAATAAAATTCTATTTGTGAGAATAATATAATTGTATCAGGAATAAGTCCCGTTTTCCAACCATCACACACCAGATTGAGTTATGGAAATAGCCATGAGCCATCACTTGCCAACCAATATAATGATCAACAAGCCAAGCATAATGCATATAGTCGTTTGAATCTAGTTAAAATATCAAGTCTTGATAAAATTATAATGTGCATCAGTGAAGAAAGAATCCCGAGCTGGCTAAGTTGAATGCAAAAGATTCTATTTTTCAATATTCACTACTCAACCATCCAATATATCCAGAAAAAAAAGAAGTTTTCAAGTTTCATCAAATAAAGAAACGAAAAAAATAAGCTTTAATGCTTGCAACTCTGCATAGTTAAGGCCCAACAAATATATACATGATTTTAAGTCGGGAATACAAAAACGGACAGCAATGGAATGCATTGAAACATGATACTCAAGTACCAGGGAAATGAATGGTAAACAACCACAGGAAAACAGACATATCAGAACTTCAACGAAACACCGCAAAAGTACCACTAATGCAAATTAATCAAACAAAACACAATATAACGGCAAAGAAGGTATCCTAATCAGCTAACTGATCCACATCTGATAAAATGCAACTTACAGTTTCTAACAAATGAATAGGAAAAATTAAGTTCATGCGTAAAAATCATTGTTCAAAGTTAAACATAAATACCAACACAAGAACCCACCAGCTGAAGATCGTAGGAAGGAAAACCCATAAAAAATTATGTCTTCTATGAGGAAAATAAGCGCAGGAATTAAGTCTAAAGCAAACAAACTCAGAGGTCCAATATAAATATCAGCTCACATAACTACCAGTTTAAGACAATTCAAATGGGATCAAATCGAAATCATATAATATGATACGAATAATCCAAATTACTTAAGGACAAAAAAGGTAAACGCCATTAGTAGACTACAATGGGTGCCTTACAAACTGGTCTTAAATGGAAGCAAAACATCAAAGCTCCGAAACATTTCTTTTGCAAGAGAAAACTAAAACCCTAATTAATTCAATAAACCCAAATGAATTAAGGGCAAAACGGATGCAAGCACCTCAGAATCCAAGCTTGGTGCGACGCCAGTGGCGGCGCTTGGCGTTGTACCTGAAAGGGGAATCCAACGACAGAAAATGTTAGACTCAGAGGATGAAGAGTCGAGTAGAAAACAGAAATTGAAGAAGCATAAGTATGAACCTGATGGTGTTGTCGGTCCTCATGCGGATCCAGTAGGGAATAGGCCTGTTCTGCCTCATCTTCTTCGCCAACTTCTTCTTGATTCTGAAGGTCTTGTGGGACGGCTGCAACAATTAACAAACAACAATTCAAGAGTCAAAACCCTAAAACAAAAGAATCCGACTGCAAATGGATTAACGTAATCTGAAAACCGTGGGCAAGTACCATTTTCGCTTCGACTACGAAGTTCGACCGCGCCGACTGTGCAACTGAGAAAGCAGCGAAAACCCTAACAAAGAAGATCTAGCGAGCGACAATCCGGTTTTATATATTTTTGTAAACGAGAAAAATATCGAAAATAGAATTGAGTTATATTTTATTATATTCTTTTTTCGCCTTCTTCATTTTTTATTTTCTTGAAATTTTAAAAAATTCTGATAAACAATATTAGCGATGTGATTGGCTGAAAATTCGACCAAAAATTTTTAAAATGTGGGTGTTCTTGGGTTGTGGGCCGACTTATTACGTGGAAAAGGCCTGCGTCACAGTTGATGCCCATTTTAGGACAAATGATCAGCCCACCAAAGATAGAAACGAATTAAAGGTACGTTTGATTTGTAAAAATATGTTTTATTTTTATTTAAATTTTTTTATTAAAAATAATTTTTCAAAATAAAAATACATTTAGTTCATAGTAATTAAATTTTATTTTTAAAATATAAAAATAATAAAAATATTTTTAATTTAAAATTTAAAATTTAAATTAAAAATTAAAGATTTAAATTTTTAAATTTAAAATTTAGATTTTAAAGTTTAAATTTTAAAATTTAAAATTTATGCTTTTGAAATTAAGAATTGAGAGTTTTAAAATTTGAGATTTAAGATTTTAAATTTTAAATTTTAAAATTTAAAGTTTAATTTTGGAAATATTTTATTAATTTTAAATTTTATTTTTATTTTATAAAATATTTTTTATTTTTTATATAAATAAATATATTTTTTTATTTTTTTTATTTTCACTAAAAATAAAAATAAAAGACAGACATAATAAACGCACCCTTAGTCTCTGCAGCAATCACTAATATCTTCTTGCGGTGGTGTACTGCCCAAGTGCCCGCTAGTCCAAAGCCCAGAAGCCTTTTCACAGCCTTAGCGAAAAAATTTACAGTAAATTATACTAATTTTTTTCGAGATATTTAATGATAACGTTTTATCTTATTCTTATTTAAATATGATACTCTACTTTATTTATTTAAATATTAATTAAAAATATATATTTAATATTAATAAAATATTTATATAAAGAATATTAAATTAATATTTTAATTTAATTTTATTTAAAAATTATATTTTAATTCAATTAATCATTTTAAATAATTAATATTTTGATAAATTATATTTTTTAATTAAATAATTATATTTATTACAAAGTATAAATTTAACAATATATATGATTAGAAAAAAAAATTTAATATAAATATAAAGGCATTTTAGGATAAGTTTAGTCAATAAAAAATAAGATCAATTATATTTTACATTTTTTTCTTAATTAAACTCATCCCTAATATGTTTCTATATTTGTACTAAATTTTTTTTCATAATCATACATATTGTTAAATTTATACTTTGTAATAAATATAATTATTTGATTAAAAAAATATAATTTATCAAAATATTAATTATTTAAAATGATTAACTGAATTAAAGTATGATTTTTAAATAAAATTAGACTAAAATATTGATTTAATATTCTTTTGTGAATATTTTATTAATATTAAATATATTTTTTTAATTAATATTTGAGTAAATGGGGTGAAGTGAGTAAGATTGGGGTGGAGTGTCATAATCAAATATCTCAAGGAAAGTTAGTGTAATTTACTCAAAAATTTATAAAAAAGTTTCTCCGCTTGCTTTTTATGGTGATCATAGGGTGAGCTTTAACACAATGGTACACATTTTTTTCATTCTAGCAAGTGAGATACGAAGGGAAAGACCCAGAAAAAAATAATGTTTACATGCAAAAGTTATGTTACATCGTTTGCATTTTTCCTTTTATCAGAAGAACACAGCCCAAAAAAGCAGCCATTATGCGCCTCCAGAATCAGGAACTGAAGACAGAAGATTTAATCCTTACTTGCCACCCAAGCAGCTCATTCAGGCTTCATCCAAACTAACTTTAAAACCAACAGGTTTTAGCTAACTTAACCCAAGTATTCAGAATGAGTGTTGTTATTTTTATGAATAATTTTTTACTTAAAAATTAAATTATTTAATTTATTAAATTTTATAAATTAATTATAAAATCCAAAATGATAAACCTCTTGAAGGCCATTCATAAGAGTTTGTAGTTCCCACATTTCGTGAGAGCTGCTCGAATTATGAGAATCTTAATTGATTTCTGCTTTTTCCCTTATTATTACAAACTTGGGCCTATTTGTTATACCAGATGATGATGGGTGCATGGGAGCAGATATGGCCTACACTGATTATAAAATCCAGAAAGTAACGAAGGTTGGGTCAGCGCCACATGAAAAGACGAGCTTGAGCCTCACCGGGTTCAGTCTTGGGCCTACAGTTTTTTTGCCTTGACAAGATATGCAAAGATGAGCAGTGGCATTGCCAAGGGTCTTGCATGTCTCGCTAACCTGAGCGAAACAAACACTGTTCTTAGCACTGTAGCTGCACGCAAATTGCCCTTCCTTTAATTATACCACTTGTGTTAAACCAAGAGATAGCTCACAACACAGAATGCAAACTCCTTTGTCGCATCCATTGACAAATCCTGCAAATCTCCCTCATTGTTGATTCGTTGACTATCTTCTTCCAAACCTATTGGCTGTTGAAGTTGGCGGGAAACACCCAGTCTTTATCAACAACACATCAAGTCACATGGACATGGCTTCGAGAACGACTTTTCTAGTCTTGGCCTGCCTTAATTATCGCCATTTGTCCTAATTTCAAATGTGTTCCCCATATTTAAAATGCCATTTACAAGTTGTCATTTCACAGAATATGCCATTTAAACCCAATTCATGGTTTGTATTATTAGTTCCCAGAAAATCTACTTTGGATGCAATGGACGATTTCCATGGGCCAAAAGTCTTGTTATTTCCTCTGTACAAGCCAAGAAAGTAGCCATACTTACAATTGTCATTTCTCCTTTGATCTCTTTATTTTCATAAAAACTTCACTTCAAAAATTAAAACCTATTAAATTTATTAGATTCCAAACACTAAACATATTTACCTTAAATTTTGTAGACGTGCTTTAATGGAACAACCATTACCTTCCTCAGTTAACTTCATGGCTTTGACAAAGAGAAGAATGTGTTAAAACAGAACAGTATATACAGAACTGTTATATAACGCATTAAGCCAACCACATGGTGGTTGTGCTTTTGCTCACTTCCAACTCTTGGCAGTTTGTAGTTATCACGCTACACCATGCACGTGCTCCTCTTGACTAACTTCTGTGGGGACAAATTAGACTCTCTGACACATTCAATCCCCAGTACCTTTATGCAATGAAGTAAATAAACAGTTGCATTTGTATATTATTCTTCCCGCATCATTAAACTATAAGCACTGATGGGAACGAAGAGTTTAATGTTGGTGTCAGGACTATGCATCCAAAAAACAACAACAAAATCATGAAACTTGTTGAGCAATATATATACAAGAGAACTCAGTGACATCAACTTACGATTTAAACTTAAATCCTCGTACAAGACCAGAATACAGAAAGAGATAGCAAACAAATATAATAGACATTGGAGCTGTTGGACTTTCCTGTTGTTTAATATAACAAGCGTTTGATAAAATGTTTGGTAGAAGCTTAAAAAAAAAATGTTTGGTAGAAGCTTAAAAAAAACAAATGTTTGGTAGGATCAATCCATCCTAATAGGTGCAAATACACGTTATAAGTGGAGACAAAACAGGAACATGCACATGGAAGTTGCATACATCTTTTTCATGGCTTCCTCTCATTATGAGTTGTTGGCTAGCAACCGTATATATTATTTTTATTTTTACTTAATTTTTATAATATAAATTTTATATTATTAAATTAATTAAATTTTATAAATTAAATTATACAATTCAATTAATTTAAAAACTTATATAATTTTTTATAAAAATTTTGTTGATTTAGAATCATAAGAGCAGTATTTGGTATAAACTGTATGGTTAAAAAAATACGAAGGGGGAAAGAGAGAGAGAGAGAGAGAGGGAGGGGGGGGGGGGTAGCATAAGCAATGCAAAATCGCATGGACTGCGGGCTGGGAGTCTGTGGATACGAACATTTCATTGTCAACATCCCCTCTTTAATTCACCCTTTCATTTTCTTCCTTGCTTTGCAACGAAACCGCGTCATGACTTGCTACCAAAGTGCATGTGTTTTTATGCACGGCAACTTGATGATAAAATTTCTCTTTAAACCCAAAAGGTGAAAGAAATTTGGGAATATTTCATGAATAAAAAGAGGGGGGGGGGGGGGGGAAGCAAAACTTGAAGGTATAAATTAAAGAATAATTGTCAGCCTCATCCCATTCCTTGTAAAAGGATATAGCAGAGGCTAGATAAGGTGTGTGGTAAAATTGCAAAGGAAAATGGTAACTTCTCTTTTGCTTTAGGAACAAGGAAAGAATTTCAGGGCGACTGCTTAGAGGCAATTGTTCTCGCATATTCATTCTTTCAACATAAAAAATCAAAGAAAGGAAACAAATCAAAGAAAAAGACAAATGGCAAAAGAGAAAATTGATATGTACATGCATGTATGTATTCAAGATAGGACTCAACATACACAAAAAGACAGAAGGTACCATACTAATTTCTGCGATTGATTGGAGAAATTCACATGTTAAACCTATCCTCAAACCACGCAGCTGACCCTTCATTCGCATAGTTGAATTCAATGGATGGTGCATGCTGGCAAGTTTTGCATGTGAAGCAGCGTGTGGGAGAGAGAAAGGGCCATTGGTTGCCATGACATGGACGGCATCAGTGTCATGGACTCGGTCATTGCTCTATCAAACGAGAGATTATTCAGTCATCGCTTAAATTTATTAATAAAATACTATTTATATAAATTTTATTACTCGCATTTACTCTACCATATGATATAATTGAATAACTTCTCCCTAGAGACAGACGTATCGATAAAAATTCATATACTGCAATACAAATCAATTTGGAATGACAGCCACTGCTTTTGCTTTCATCACCCATGTTATGTTCTGGGACCCTCCCCACGCGTATGTAAGGGTGGGTCCTAAACAAATATATAATCTCACTTTCTTGACCTTTTGTGCATGTCAAGTTTGATGTTAGCTGTAAACCTAAAAATAAAAATCACTCTAGTGCAAAACAAAAATGAAAATAGATAAAGAGACACAAAAAGGGATTTAGAAAAAGCTCCCAATCTTTCAGCCCATCACATACAAGCTGCTTGCTCTCTTGTCCCCCTCCTATTCTTTTTTCCTGTCTTTTTTCTTTCCCTGGCTAGTTTTCTTCCTTTCTTCCACCTTAGAAAGAAACAAAAAAAAGAAAAAAAAAAAAAAAACCCATACCAAAGACTAAAAAGTTTATATTTTTAGAAGTAAAAATTTTATATATTTTCTGGTATATTTATTTTTTTTAATTAATTTTTATACATATATATAATGTACGTAAGACTAAAAGATAAAAAAAAAAAAAAAGTTTACTGTTCGTGCACAGCAATTGAGCTAAAAAATTGTGAAAATTAGCCGCAGACAGCGCAGCCTCAGCTTCTCTGCATGATGGACCCCATTTGTGTTTTATTCAAATAAGAAGGTATGTTACCGTTAGCCGCGTGGCACAGGACAGATGGAATGGGAGTTTTCAAAGATAAATTATGCTGTTTTATATATTATATATATATAAATAAAAAAGATTAAAATGTAAAAATATAAAAAAATATATAAAATGTATACATGTAAGAACATACACATTACAAAATTCATTACCAAAATTTAACTCTGCAGTTAAACTATTAGATTCTTTCATGTACCTCCCGAACTAAGCATGCGGATAAGCCTATATAGCTTCTTATTTTTGAGCAGAAAAGAAAAAAGGAAGAACTTTGTTTAATTAAACCCGTGATTTTTCAATAGCTATCTGGTGCAAGATTTTTGTATTAGTGTTGCACTTGCACATTCTGTAAGTATGGACAATGAACTCTGGCACATGTGTGAAGAGTGGCTACAAGAACATGGGCCATTACCAACAAATAAACGCTGAAATACTGTTGATATTCTCACACATAGCAAGCACCATATGCTTTTGTTTCCCTTTCAAGCATCCTAAGCACCAAGCTGTACATTACATACACACACAAGCACTGGATTGAGATCCTTGCATTGGTGATCTCTTACTTTCATAACTTTAGTTAAATTTTACATATTATGAAGTAATCTTTAATAGTAAGACTTATTATTATCTCTCATTAAATTTTTAGTTCCTTAAAAAATGTGTCTCTCTCTAACCAATTACAGAGGATCCAATCCCACAAAACCCCACAAAATTAATCAATACAAACAAAATTCTCCGTTTGAATCCAATTGCTGATCAACTATATACATTGTTCTTCTTCAATTTGCTTGAAAGAGAAGTAAAGTTCTACGATAGGCACCACTAGTAAAAATTCAACTACTTCTTAATACATTTATAAAAACAATAAAGAAAAGAGAAATCTCTGATAGGTATTGATGTTATAATAGGAAAAAAGATTTGATCAAATGATTTGATCTACTAGGTTAGTAATTATGATGGTCCAACCGTCCAAGAATCTTTGATCTTTAACCGATTTGCCTCAACTTGAGATTCACTGAATTACAAAATATACATTTACACATCAACATATTGTTGCAGAGACTAGTGGTAGAGAATTTTGCCTTACCACTTATCATATTCATGGGTATCATACCAGGTTGCAACATATGATCACTCTCTTGGTCTCCAGATGGTCCCGACCAAGGTCTAAAATGTGATGATATCTGACAACAAAATGACATAGAAGCTTTAATTAAAATGCATCTAAAAACTTTGGTTCACCAAGGCAATTGGTGCTTGATATATTTGAGAATGATATGTTCAAAGATCTTGCAGTTCAAACTTCACACCAGAGAGGACTATAAGCCAGTCAGTATCTGCAATTGCTCCCTTATTCACATGAAGAATCTATGGGAATGCGACCTTAGATTTTAGTATTTTTTTTTTCTTGGAGTAAAAATGGTAATAATGTAAGAGGACAATGCTGTTTAAATATTGAAGAAGCATTTTACTAGTAATAAGTGAGTTATTAAATTATTATCAATAGTGATTTAATTATAGATTTATTTCGCCTTTGAATTTGGTTAATAAATTTAAAAAATATAATAATTTAAATTTTTTAAATAAATATTTAATAAGATTAATTTATAAAGATAGCACTATCATTATACATTTGAAACAAAAGTACCATGAATCATAGACTGAAACATGTGAAATGAATTTGGCTGTCGAATTGCGACTGAAGATTCTAATTCAATATTCATCCATGGCTTGCATATTACAACATATAGCCAACTGTTAGCTATTTAGAACTCAAAAATCTCTGTGGGCCCCCGTCGCTTAAATTGGATGCCAGATTGTTGCTTAGAAAAAAAAAAAGAAAAAAAAAGTAACAAATCCAACTACAAAAAGCCGCTTCTCCCCATCTTCAGCCGGTGCCACATTCTCCGTCCTCTCAGCGGTTCCCCACTCAGACATTTTCACGAACACTTTCTGAAAAGAATACGTTTCTTTTTCCCTAACATGGCCAGACCACAACAGCGATACCGAGGCGTCCGACAAAGGCATTGGGGCTCTTGGGTCTCTGAAATTCGGCACCCTCTATTGTAAGTGCTCCTTAGTATCCACGCTCATGCACGTTTCATGCGGACATTCAATTCCGGATTTTAAACGAAACTTTTTTTTTTTGGTGCAGAAAGACAAGGATATGGCTTGGCACTTTTGAAACGGCTGAAGATGCTGCTAGAGCCTACGATGAAGCAGCGAGACTAATGTGCGGTCCAAGGGCAAGAACCAATTTTCCTTACAATCCCAATGCTTCTCAGTCATCATCTTTAAAGCTTCTCTCTGCAACTTTGACTGCTAAACTGCATAGGTGCTATATGGCTTCTCTGCAAATGACTAGACCAACATTGCCAGAGCCTCAGAGAGTAGTTTCTTCACCAATTGTTAACCCCACAAGCAATTTTGCTGCAAAAAGCTGCGAAATTGATACATTGTTGCCCCATAAAAGACCACAGGAGGACCAAGAAACAGAGGCCAACAGGGTTGTCAAAAAGGTGAAAGTAGAAAGTGCTCAGCAGCATTTCAAGCCTCTTGAAGAAGATCATATAGAGCAAATGATAGAGGAACTGCTTGATTATGGCTCCATTGAGCTCTGCTCTGTTATACCACCTCAGGCTCTGTGACACATAAGCAATGCCACAATACCCAGGATGTTAAAAACTTTCAGTACTCTAGCCGGTTCACATTCTTATGGGCAATGCCGCTTATTCTGCTAATTTAACCCAATTTTCTACACCTTCCCAGCTTCTTTTAGCGCTCTAGTTCCCCCCTAGAAAGGTCCTAGAGATCTTGTTCTAAGTGACCCATTAGTTAAGATAAGGATAGCGGTCTCGTCTATGTACATCCAATCATGTGGTAATCTATAAAGTTGTTTTCTTTTATGTTTCATGGTTTTGTTCCAAGATCATAGCCTTTCTGCAATTAGCAGTCGTAAGTTGCAGAATTACAACTCTCTTTCTGAAATGTAGCGGAAGCTTTGTCAAAGGGCACAGCTTTTTAGAAACTGGCTATGTCCTTAATTTCAAAGACTGTAGAATTTTATGCACTGGGATCGATCTTTATTCTGACACAAGATTTTTGAATTTTTTTCCCTTCCGATATATTTTGAATACGAATAAACAACAACACCGTAACTTATGTCCTGAATTGTTCAAATGGAAATTGGATACAACTTGACTAGGTGATGAAATGAAATCTAACATCTTTCTTCAGAATCCCTATTTGTATTGAAATCCCTGTTCTTGAAGTCTCTGCTTTGGGAATCAATCACCCTGCAACTTAGTTAACTAAGTAGTATTTACTTTGACTGTTGAAGTTAGCTGCCAGTCGCCAGAGGTTACTTCTTTAGCGTTCAGATAATCATAGTTTGACTAGGCAACGCTGGCATACGCATCTTTTCTGAGCCTTTCTTGGAATTATGCTACTTGCCGTAATGTTACTGCTATGTACCTGCAGCATAAATACAAAGAAAAAAAATTTCACGAGTAAAATGCATCGTTTCGCGAATTTTTTTCTTTCTATCAGTATCAATATATAACATCATTATTATTATTTTTATATTTATAATTTTTTTTAAATTTTTTTATTATATCTTTTTAAAAATTTTAATTTGAAAAGATGTAACCCAAATATTTGCATAGCAGCGTGGCTAAAATTTTTCATATAACACCACTCTATTACTTATACAACTCTCACAAATGTAGAAATAATGCACATGTACGACTCTCCCCGACTTAACACAAGAAAAGTGCTTGGTTGAATTGCTTTTAACTCAAATAGAGTTGCCAATGTTTTAACTGTGCAGAGTTTTTTGCATGTACGAGTATGTCTCCGAGAAGATTAAACACTAAAACCTTCCTTTCGTATTGAAAGTGGGACTTGATTTCAAACCTTAAATTTTAAATTTTAATGTAAAACAATATCAGTCGACACATTCATATAAATAATGAGCATTAATACTTGCAGAAAACCAAATGCACTCTCTTGATATCTAGTGAGAAGAATTTCAATTAATTTTCATGGGTATGTACATTCAACAGCAAAATTATGATATACTATTAATTCAGTTGATAAGGTTCAAAATGTTTTAATTTATAAGCCTTAAGCTTAAATCACTCTCTTTCTAATTTCTTTTAGTATATTATTTGTAAATATCTTTATAAATTTTTATTAAAATTTATGACATTTCCTAACTTTGAAATACAATAATATCTCCTCGGTTCCTAAATTTTGTTGTATCAAAAAACAAAATTATGATCTGGTGTGGCAAAGATGCTTTTATTGTTGCTCTGTAGGATGCCATTTTGGTGGAAAAGAATCTCTTTTTAACGTTTTATTCTCATTTTGTAGGGATTGCCGCTGTAAAAGAGAGTTGACACTGAATGAGATTGAGTGGGAGTTCTAATGATTTATATAAGGTCCCATTTCTCCAAAAGACTGTCGTGATTCATCTTTGTTGCTCCTCTTTTCTGCAAATACCTTCCCTCCCTCCCTCCCTCTCGTCTTTTTCCTCCCCCACTAATCCAGCTAACCCAATTATGTTTCTGAAGCTTGTAGCTTCTTTTCGAAAAATTCATGGTCCATGGGGAGTTTAGCATTCCAACGATCATTCACCTCCAAATAGTATACACTTAACGCAGAAAGGCTTCTCTTTTTACCTGTTGTCGTTAAAGAAGACAGCGAAGTCTTAGTTCCTGCTAATTTAGTAAAAGAAACTCAAAAATCTTTATCAGTAGAATCTTACACTGTTGAAAAATAAACATATTACTGAATCAATTTGGTAATCCTGAAAGGGAGACAATATCATCGGAGTGTGAAAACGGATGATTATATTCGTGTGATTGGTGAGGATTCTACACACATAATTCAAAAGCGAATATGTCGCTTTCTTGCCACATCTGCAGCATTGATCAGTTTTTATTACTTTTTTGATTCAAACTTCTATTATGGGATAATTTTTTCCATTGGTTTTTGACTAGTTGTTAATGATTTCTGTTGATTGGTATTAGTTAGACTTCATTTCCTAACCATCTTTGTTAGCTTCATGTCAGCTTCATTAACTCCAGATCTGATTCAGTTGAACACAATAATTAGGCAGTTCTAGATTCCTGTCACGGCTGCACTTCTCCACAATAATTACAGCGTTAACAATAATTCTCAGTTCTCGCCCATATGGTCTAAGCAGAACTAAACAATACGAAAATTATAAGCTAATTATGACTTAAATTTCCACATCTAAATTGGTTATCTGCAGTGCCATTCAAATGATTGCTGCAATTTTCGCCCCCTTTTCTACCAAAAAAGCATATTTTCCCCCCTAATATGTTATGATGAATGAATTGTACACAGTCAGCTTGGCCTACTGAGATGACAGAACAATGACTCGTCTTTCCCGCATTTTGTTTAGAAGATTGATCTGTGAAATTGACATGAGGCCGTAAAATGTTTGTGAATGAAGTATCGAAAGTTTAATTTTAATAATTTATATGAAAATTATGTAAATATTTTATTAAAACATTAACGTATTTAGGTGACTGTTATCAAAACAGAAGTATTTAAGGTTTGCAAAGGAATAGAACGAAAAGAAAGAAAGAAGAAAATCTGCAATTTTTATGCGCGACCTTGTAATTTTCTTTTCGAAAAATAGAAACATCATCAACTTGAAGATTGCCACATCCTCTTCCCAATGCAGGTAGTCACAGACGCCTCCAACAATGCTCAAGTGCTTTGCCGGTATTATCATGGCTAACATATTGGAGCATAACTGTTCATATTATTTTTAACTTAGGCCTTGCAGGGTTCAAATTTCAGAATAATATGTTGAGGTTTGTGTGCTTTGGTGTCCCATCTCTATCAGTGAAACTTCATGATTGTTCACCTGTTTTGGGGTTGATCTTGTTCCCCACCACTATCAAAAAATAAAGTTGTTTACTCTCATTATTTTGTTTTACTTTTGAATCAGCAAAGTTGATTAAATCATGGCATGTTAGTGAGTTTTTCATCATTAACAGTTTGAATCTTGTGACCCTAAAGGCACACTTTAAGGTTCACCATATCATCCACATACCTCAACAGTCACTAAACTGGGTCAAATTTACTCCCCCTGTCACAGAGACAGAGAGAAGGCAAACAAGAAAGGGTGAAATGCTTTATGAAAAAATATCTTTGTTACCTAGTTGCTAACTTGCTATTGATTAACGAAGTTAATCAATAGTGAATGATTTGATGACTTGATAAGATATACTGAATTGGACCCATTTTTGTGCCTTTGACTTATCATCATTTCTTTTTATATTTACTCTGTATTTAATAGTGTTTGAAATGCATTTTTTATGTTAGAAATAGTAGAAGATCTTTTTTTAGATTACTTTTTAAGAGTGGTCTTGCTTGCATGCTAATACAGAATTCATCGCCATGTTTGGCAAGCGTTTTGGCTTAAATCGCTGGCATGAAGAACATACAGGCAATACTAAAGAATCTCAGATCCAACTACATATATATCTAACACTTCCATTGTCTTGTGCATTCAATCTTAAAAGTTTGAGGGAATTATGAGTGTCCTGTTCATGTGAAGCATGTTCCATGTTTATAATTATCTAAGTATGTATCATCCTTTTAACCTCATTTTCCAGTAATTCCAAAGTTGAAAAAACTAGTTGTCTGCCCCGTATCCTGTGTGGGCAATTTCAATGCAGGCGTGAGGCTCAAAGTCATAGTTACTGTAGAACTTAAAAAAAAAAGAAAAAAATAAGAGCATGGACGAAATTTGCGAGTCATTAGAAGCTGCTATAATCAAATTTACTCTTAGTATAGGTAATAGTATCCATTAGTCCAATGGTAAGTGGCTTATATATTTGGTTCTAAAGTTAAAATATTTTGATCAAACTATCCTTAATTAGAATCTGTTCTTCTTGCTGCTTGAGTTTTGATTCAATGTAAGTTTTTGAGTCTCCACCAACAAGTGAGGGATGCAGGTTTGATTCCCGTCTTCCACATAGAAAATAGAGATAAAGTAATGCTTGAGTATTTTAATATTCACCACCAACAAACAGGTCCTATGCATTCACAAATCTGTAACCTGCAAACACCTTTAGAGAAAATACTCTCTCAATTTGATGTGTATGGTACGAAATTTCATTGAAAAGGGTCTCCTCTGGAGTTGGAAACTGAGTGAAAAAAAAAATAAAGGTAAGTGAAGGAGTCAAAGGTGAGATCTTCCTTAGAAGAAAAAGCAGTCAAAGCCAATCATGGTGCGCCCAATCATGGTGTATAGAATCTCTTGTTGAAATGTTGGGTGAGAGACAATCACACATGGGCTTAATTCCCTTTTATTCCCAGAAAATCCCACCAAATTTGCAGGCTTAATTTGCAGACATGCGTAAATCCAAAAGGGAAAAGAAAAGGTATTGTTAGAAGTGATAAAAAAAAAAGGGTTGGTGGCCTACTCTTCTGAAAAGCCAAAATACTTTCAACGAGCTGTTTTGGAGCATAACAAAGCTTTTTCATTTAGTTGAGTGGAAGATGATTTTTTCTGAAAACAAAAGAAAAACAAAAAACACAAAGACAAGCACTGAACCATGTTAGCCTATTTCCGTGACATCTGGTTTAGGTCTAGCAGAACAAAATGTCTCAATTTTCCACTGCTTGGCCATCCCAATCCCTTCACGTGGTCGAGTTCATGCGCACGCCTTTGATCCACGTGGTCTTAACCTGCTCCCCTTAACCTTCAGAAACAGACAAGGCGTACTGGGACCCGCACGTATGACCTTATTTTCTTAGTTTCTTTTCCTTGTTAGCTGCTGCTCTCTCCTAAGAAAACCAAGCTACCTCCAGGTGACAAATGAGTGGCATTATTGGTTTAAAGCTGTTGTTGGGTTTGGGTAGAAAGTTCGGATTTTTTGGGCTAACAAAAGTATAAACCTTATTTTAATTAGAGTTAGGGCGCTTTTACTTCTTTTATTTTTTAAAGAATAATATAAAATTTTAATTTTTAAGTTAAATAATTTAATTTTTATATAATTATAATTAAAATAAATTTATTTTGTTTACGAAAATAATTGAGATAATTTAATTCTTTTATAAATATAATTAAAGTAATTTAATTTTTTATTTATTAAAATTTTTTAATATAATATAATTAATTAATAATAACTTAAATTTAATTTTTATTTTAAAAATTTGAACACTAATTTTTTTGGTATAAAATTATTTATTTATTTTTATTAAGTTTCAAACTTAATTTCATATATTTTAATAAATATTTTAATTAAAAAGTAAATTTATATAATAATCATATTATATCACAATAAAAAAAATTTTAAGTTATTATTGTATTATATCAAAAAAAATTTAAACATAAAAATTAAATTACTTTAATTATAATTATAAAAATTAAATTATTTAATTAGGTACTAAATTAAAAAATAGAAAGACAAAAAAATTCTTACTCCCATTCTAATTGTATAGTTTACATCGCGTAAAAGATTTATTTGATTTTGAGTAAGTCCGACGGGCCAAGCCTAATCAACAGCTCTGACAGTGAGGACATCTTGTAGCGGTCCTACTTTATTCTTCTCAAAGGATCTCAAATACGACGACGCCTATTTATGGCTATACACTTTGTTTTGTTCCTCCGTCATGGGTTACAGATTGCAGGGTGCAATGAGCGGGATCTAAAATGGCCGTGGACCATATAACGACCCATTTACGACAAGTCCTAAATATATCTCATCCTTTTGGGCCACTAGCAGTCTATATTCTCATTATCAAAAGCAAAGCGACTCGACCAAAGACCCAATTAGATCACCACCAGAAAAAGGACACAGCCCCTAACGTATGGGCCATGGGTGAAAACCCCAATCCTCTCAGCTGAATATCCCCAAAAAGCTTTTATATTTTTGTCAACATAAAAAACGACTTCAAAAGGTTCGATTTTTCATTCCTTATACTAAATTAAAAAATATATAGATCTAATTAAACAATAGAATTCTAAGTCACAACAAAAATTCAATTGCATGTGGTCGTTCAGAATTTCTTAATACTAGAACTTTGCAAGATGATGGATTTCATCAAAAAAATTTTCACATCATATATGAAACATAGTACTAATTCGATATTGGAGCAAACATTTTATAATTGAATATGTTAAGTTGTGATTGTATATGTTAATTGAGAACTGATTTTAAAATAAGTAAAAAAGATTAGATGTTGAGAAAAATCAATCATGGTATTGTAGGAAATGATTTTGGTTTTATCAAAAATTTCACCAAAATACACACCAATACAATGAGAATCAATTCTTATAACTATGGTTTGGCCTATTCTTTAAAAAATGTGGTCTAGTTTTACTTTTTATTAAAAACAATTAAATCATCTCATTTCTCAAAATCATATTTTTTATTTGTGACCAAAAAAAAATTAACTTGTTAGCATAGCGTTTAGACCCCGTTGGACAATTGACATGTGTGGTCAAAATTCAGGTCAAAGAAAAGAGTCAACTGAACATGTTGTTTTCTCAATTTTAAATATAAAAAAAAAAAAAAATAGGGAAGATCGTATGCGTTTACTTTGACCAGTGGTCTTCTATGTTACCAAACACCAAGCAAGTAGATAGCGGCCAAGACAGCAGGACTAGTGTCTTGTGCTGGTTTTCCCCCTCTATGAATATGGAAAACTTTCAAATTTGAAGGCCATATTATATCAATAAGCCTCATATCACACCTTGGGCTCCTATTTTATTAAACCCAATCAATGCCCCCTAAATGGCATGAAATTGTACCTCATCTTCCAAGAAAATGGATGTTTTTGTTTATACTTCCTACCATAAATGTGACTAAAACTGTCACAACTGTAAATCAACGAGCTGTTTGGGATTGAGAAAGTTTAAAATTATTTGAAATTCGAAAAAGAAAATTTCTCATAATATAAATTAGCTTTTAGGATTGAGATGTTGGGATGACCATCAGCAATGTTCAGCCATGCTTGGAGCATGAAATCAATCAATATCATAATTGATGAAGGAATAATTAAGTCGAATTTTCTTGCCATGGCATCTCGGTACCCAAGCAGCGATAAACGCACTGTGTCCATTATCGGGAACGCCACGCCAAGGGCATGGCCCCGCTGCTTGTTTAGGTCGTCAGTCTCTCTCGCCTGCCTCATCCATGCAGTAGTTTTCTTACGTTTTGAATTGAGACCCACCTCACTTTGTCGTTTTCCTTCTATTCAGCAAACTCGCCGTCTGTCCTTTTTCGTTTTGCTGTCGTTTAGTCATTTATTTATTTTTCTTAATAATATAATAAATGGTAATTTATTTAACAAACATCAAATATTTTAAAGTTAAACTTAAAATTTCAAAACAACAAATAAGGAGTAGTGCATATTAAGATGACCGAAAGTTTATTTATTTAGCTATTTGTACACCTATTTTGCTCTGCGTGGATGGTGTCTATGGGCAAAGGGGTCGCCCAGCTTTCTACCGAGAAATGATTAATACACATGAAGTTGGTGTACATTAAATTTACATATATTAATAAATCTTTAGATTATTAAAAATTAAATTTTATAATATATTTAGACTATTGAGTTTTAAATTTATTAATTAAATTATAAAAATTAATAAATTTTACAACAAAATTGTTATTTATAGCAACTTAACACTCACTTAAAAAAATTAAAATTATTAAATTTATAAAATCTGTTAATTAAATTATAATAATTCAAAAAATATTATAATAAAATTATTACTTGTACTTGTTAATATTGCAATCCAGAGGAAAGAAAACTTTGGAAAATGAAAAGAAAGAAATAAAGTCCAACTCCTAACTTTGATTCCTTTATTCTTAATTTAGTTGTTCTGGAGTTGGCGCAGAAAAAGAACTTGGTAACTGACTTGCAGATCTGCCACTTTTCAGGCCAAGTTAGGTATATGGCTGGATGCTGGCACTGAAGCCTTAGATATTTGTGTAGGTAACGCGACAGCTCAGGCCCTTGCGCACATCCAAATTGATAAGCAAACAGCTTGCCCGGACTAAACTGGCATGCTGTGTGCTGCGCAATTTGGGAGTTTCCCTACGCCAACTTGTACCCTATCCTGTAAGTAATCAACTCCTCCAATAGACAGTTAAAACTTTAACAAAAGACCGAAAACAAGAAGGAAACAGACAACATAGGAGGGAAGTTTCATAATTGTTTCGAGGAAATTTCAGAGACAAGGATGGTTAATTATCCAACGGCAAGAAATTGGTGTAGCAGCAGAAGGAAGCATGAAATTAAAGCAAGCATGCAGGTGAATAGGTGTGAGTGCGGATTGTACTTGGAAACCTAATGTTGTTGTAAAGGAAAATAGTGGAACCAGCTGGCGAGTTATGGGTAAGAACGAAGACAGGCATTAAAGTATGATGTTGCCTGCCAATCAAGCTGGGACGATGGCTGTCCATGTCCATGCTTGATTTATCAGAAATTAAAAGAGAGAAATCTGGGCATCTAAATATTCCTGAATTAATCATACTGGGTCACCGCTGTTTCTGGAATTGGAGCGTAGTCACACCAGATGCTGCCTGGGTACTGTGACTGTGAGAGCGACACCTGCACACAATTATGTCAACTATCTCACGCCCCACTTGTCTGAACTCCGGACGCCACAACACGCTTACGGAAAAAGAAAAGCTATCATTTAGCATATAATTGTGATTAAAGGTTGGGTTCACTTTGGCTTTTGATAAAGTAAAGGTTAATTACAGCTCACAAACAAACATGATATCTGCATATATGGATAATTATATATTGGTGTAACAGTGATTCCAGTCCCTTATTTTATTTAAAGGGCAGTTTCATCTTCTTTCTTTCAATTTGAATAAATTTATCTCCTTAAAAAATTTGATTCGTAGATTACATTTTTTGCTTATCAAAGTTTTTTTTGTTCAATTAAAAATTAATGTGACCAAATAATACTATATAAAGACAATTTTTATACCATTATATTCAAATTTTGTAACGCCTTGAAAGAAAAAATCAGAACCAAAAGAATAAAAAAGAAATGAAGATGGAGAGACAAGTTCAAGGTAGAGAATAATAATAGGAAGATTCCCTTCACATATTCTTGTTCGACCACGTTAATTTTTAATTGAAGGAAAAATACGAATTTTGATGAAATCACAACTTATATTTGTGAGAAATGAATATTTTACTACTAGACCACATATATTAATTTTTTAAGAAAAATAAATTTATTTAAATTAAAAAATTAAGAGATGAAATTATATTTTTATTAAAAATATCCTTAATTTATTGAATAAAATTAATTTTAATAAATATAAAATATTAAATATTCACAAAATATATGTTAACTAATTAATCTGTTAAAATTTATAATTTGATTAATAAAATTTAATTCATTTAATAATTTAAATTTTTTTAAATAAAAAATTAATAAAATTTTGTGAGATAAAATAACAAAATCCTCGTACATTATATAAAAACTTTTATATTTATCATCAGTAAATGACGCAAAGCGAACGTCAACTTCCAAAAAGATATTTAACCGAAATCCTAGTGAGTCAGCACTCTCGATTTCTGAACAACCTTCACGGGACCGTGGTGGCACGTCATATTTTAAATGCAATGCCTGCAATAAACCCAGATTCGGCCATTTGTTTCCCTGTTGTTGGAGACCCATCAGCCACGTTGGTCGAGCTGCCACACCCTTTACCACTAGTTTATTACCGATAGGGATGGGCAAATCTTCGCATAATCCGTGCAAAGCCGACAAAACCCGAAAAAAAGAGGGGGTGCAGTTTGGAACGGGTCGGGTGGAAGCGTATATACTGTAGCATAATGGTTTGTAGTGATTTGATTTGGTTGGATTCGGGTTAAGATTATTTAAACTGCAGTTTATTGCGGTAAACTGACTCCAAAACGACATCTTTATACCGTATAATAGATTGGGAAAAAAACGACTTGAAACAGCTTTAAACAAGTTTCAAAGGATTATCCAACCCAGCAACCCGTCACAACCCAACCAAGTGAATCTGACCCGGATCGATTTCTCAATCCAGCCCACCTGTCCCAACTCGCTCGTGTGAAATCAACCTATGTAAACCTAAACCTGACTATTTCTAGCTTCGACCCAACTAGAATCGGGTCAATCCATAGCTCTTCTCAGTTTACCCGATTCCACCATTTCCCCAACCGACCCGATCTGCCCGAAGCCCACCCCTAATTACCAACCATAACCTGCGGCCACTCATCAGACAGATGCTCCAAAACAAGCACGGTCAATGAACATTGAATCTGCCTTAACATCAAGTATTCAATATCAACGTACGACCTCAAGGCTTTGATTTACTCCGCATCGTAAATAAATGAACAAAACTGAATTGGGAAACAATTCACGTAATACTTAGGAAAATGTTTTAAGATTTACCAATTAATCGAGGACACATCGATGTCGATTGTCACTTGGCTGGATTCCCGTGCATTATACAAATTGCTTCCAATTAGCTTTCACACATACTTTTAAGACATGGCTGCTTATTTCACGCGTTACCAATTCAAACACCAAGAACCAAGACATTTTTATTTTTGAAAATTATTCTTTGCTTTACTTTGACTCTTTTATATATTTATTTATTTATTTATTTTTGGTTATTGAATTGTCGCTCAACTGCGAACACAATTAAACAAGCGTGTACGTATATTCTCAAATTTCGTGAATATATACAATCTGGTTTGTCACACTTGTGTAGTAGAGGTATGCATAAAATGAGATTTGAATTGAATTAAGATAAAAAAATCAATTGTTTAAAATATAATTAAGTTCAAAATTTTTGATTAGAACTCAATCAATAATGCACATATGTGGAATTGGTTCCTTACTTTTACGACGCGGAATTTGGAGTGGGTCGACATGGAAGAATGAATTGAATCAACCCTCTAAACGCGACCACATTGTACAACATTTTGATTGGTCCAGCACGTGGAATATTCAAAGTAAATAGTATTAGCATAATTTGCAAATTTTTTGAATATAATTGGTAGAATTTAAATTCTTTGACTTTTATTTTTTTACTTTAAGTTTTTTGAAAATTTTAATTAATAAAATTTACATTTTTTTATTATTTTTGTAATTTAATATCTATTTTTTTTTCAAAATTTTTAACTGAGAAACCCATTCCCAATTGGTGAGTGTGTTTACAGTCAAAAGCCTACCTCTCCCACTCCTACCTAGATTCCACCGCTTTCGCAAATATCATTTTTTGCATTTCATGGGTTTGCTTGCACATCACAATTTTGTTCCAGCTTCCACAATCAGCACATGATAATTAATTATTTCACACTATATTCAATAGTTACTAGAATACGAATCAAAATCAACCATGATTCAAATGGAATAGTTTTTGTTTCATATATCAATAATTTCATTCTTTAATTACATTTTTTATTGAAAATAAGATTAATATTTATACAGTAATTTATATAATCTATATATAATTTTATTCAAAAATAAAAAAGAAAAATAAAAAAGTAAAGACAAGTGATTGAGTAAAATAAATTTACTTGAAAAATTTTGTATACAGTTGTGGACATATTATTATGTTATTAAAAAAATATGATGTACATGTCACTTTATATATATATATATATATTAAGTGTCGTGCAAACAATTTTAATTTCTAAAAAACTTTTAAATTGAATATTAAAAGTTAAATAAGTTTTAAGTAAAATTATATTATTATCATGCATATAATTGAATAAATAAAATGTTAAAAATAATGTATAAATAACATAACTCATTAATATCTATTATCCTTTCAAGACGTGAAAGGCAAGTAAACAAAATAAAAAAAGAAAAGAAAAAGGAACTTGCATGGTCGCTAACATAAAGTACAAAATAGGGGTAACATATTTATCTGGTAAATGCTTGTGATGACTATATTACCATTTTTTTTTTTTGAACTTTCGTCTTTGTTGGTCATGTACAAGTTTGTCTCCATTCTCTAGCCAGTTTACCTTTAAGGTAAGATTTAAAAAATCTTAGGATGATACACACTGCCAAATAATTAACAAACATTTTTTGAGTAATAGAAAAGGAAAGGTTGTTAACTGACTATTATTTTTGGTTTTTTAATTTTTATAAATTAAATATAAATAATTCAATTTATTGAATCTTATATAATTAAATTATAAAATTCAATAAGTTTAGTCATTTATTTTAAATCTTTACTTTAGTAAAACAAGCATTACCCTTTTTAATTTGGGTGATTACATTTTAATTTCTATTTTATTATGTTAGAAGATGTTTACCATGTAAAAATAAAATCAATAGAGACTATAGAGTTACAAAACAGGATCAACAACCGGGTAGATCCGACCTGGTGGATATGGGACCTATCTAACTTTAGGTTTTTTTTATTATTCATTTTTGGATAAAAGTGAAATGTGCATTATAAATTGAGGTGTATTTTTCATTTAAAAAGATTGTTTCAAGACAAAAATAAAATGAAAGAAAGGAAGGTGGTTGTAGTAAACAGTGGAAAGTGCCTGTAATTGCTTTGTTTTGGACCAAAATGTGATTTACCAGATGGGGGGTGTCCCTCTCTTGGCCTCTTCCAACTCTTTAAATACATGCAATGGTGAATGATAGTCCGAATCTTCTTGTCTGTTCTCTCCCAATAAAAAGCCCCTCCTTTTCTCCATTCACCACTGCTTCTCCAAAACCAAAAACCCTATGCCATTATTACAATTTCGTAGTTCGTACTCCTTATTCTCTCTTCTCACATTCCCAAAACCCGAAAGGCCAAAACTTTGACAGAAGCATTGACTATAACAAACACCAAATGTCCTCGCTCTCCTCCCCCTTCCCTTCCTGCTTTCGCCCCTCCCCAACCACCGACGACCGCCGCCACTTCTCTCCTCACTCGCCGCGGCCGCCGCATCCCCCGCTCTCCACCAATCCCGACCTCACCGCATATCTGTATTACACCGACGTGGGCCTCGTTTCTCTTGTGTGGTCGCGCTCCATTCTCGGTCGCTCCCTCCATGTTCACCTTCAGCACCACTCATTTGATTCGCCTCCTCTTCTTTCCAATCCCAATTCCGCGTCTTTTCATCTCCACGTCAAGCCCTTCATTTTTTGGAAAAAGCATGGAACTAAGAAGCTTTCGCCCAACACCCACATATACTGGAACCTTTCCAAAGCCAAATTCGGGTCCGGACCCGAACCCCACTCCGGGTTCTACGTTGCCGTGGTTGTGGACAGGGAACTTACTCTTCTCGTCGGTGATTCAACTAAGGATGCGTACGCGAAGACCAAAGCCCGCCACCCCAAGAATTCTCAATTTCTCCTTCACAAGAGGGAGCATGTTGTTGCCAACAAAATTTACACTACGCGGGCAAAATTCGGAGGCAAAATGAGAGAGATTCAGATAGGTTGCGGCCCGAGGGACGACTCCAGGCTCTCCTTCAGTGTGGATAGCAAAAAGGTATTGCAGATTAAGCGATTGAAATGGAAATTTAGAGGTAATGAGCGAGTGGAAGTGGACGGGGTACCCATTCAGATCTCATGGGACGTCTACAACTGGCTTTTTAAGAAAGAAAACAGTGATGGGCATGCGATTTTCATGTTCAAATTCGAAGAGGAGGATGAAGAACGCGGTAAGGAAGTAGGGGACAGAAACTTGATGAATTTGTGGACGCATCAAAACTGGAATCTGGCCCTCAATGGGTCTTATGAATGGGGGAAAATGGGTAAGAGCTTTTCGTCATCTTCGGTGTCAATGTCATCTTCTGCGGGCTCTTTTGGTGGTAGTTCCTCTGTGCTGGAATGGTCTAGTGTGGAGGAGAACGAATTAGTGGTTCCCGTTGGATTTTCCTTAGTTGTTCATGCCTGGAAAAGGTGAACAAAGATTTGGGTGCTCTTTCTCGTTTTGATTGATTTTCCTCTTCTATGATTAGTGTACTACTAACTAGCTAGAATGTTCCCTTCTAACTCATTTGTTTGTTGAACATAGAGTTGAATAATCTACTTAGAAGCGTGTAAGAATCTATTGTTAGATTCATACTTGATAGATCTAAAAGATTCTTCTTTGCAAGGGCGAAAAAGATATACTAGGAGAAGGTGTTCATCAAAATCTTTTTTTTTTTTTTTTTTGCTTCCACTTCTTTTCTGGCTTATAGAATTCGTGGAAACTTGCTGCTTTGTAATCTAAATTTCTTGTACTAAATAATTTGCAGTTATCATATTGTGAGAAGCAAAATGATAGAGCATGATGCAACGAATTGTTTTCAGTTTGTTACTGTTTTTCTGAGTTAGTTAGCCAAAACCACATTGGCCGTGTTTACTGTTTGCCCTTTTGATTTTCCTTGTAGCAAATAGTTCCCTTGTGTGTTTAGGTGGGCTTAGCCTTAGCAGTTGTAGTTGGATTTTGATGGGAATAGTAATTGAAAATGCGCTTTCTAATGTTGGACCAAACGATGGCCACGAGCGTTAGGACTTTTCCTCTTGGGTTGTTTTGACAGCCAAGCTTATAGCCTACTGTGACCCGTACTAACCGTCAATTTGGTTGACCCAGTCCACCAACACTCAATTCTTCAATTGAGCAGTTCTTTTTAGTTGGTAAAATTTGTTGCCGTGAAATATAAATAACAATATAACACATTTGTTATTTTATTAATTTTCTTCCAAAAATTAGAAATTTAAGTAAAGAAGGGAAAAAAGTCCAAACTCCGAAGGGTAATCTCAGAAGTTGGAAGAAAGCAGATAAGAAAAACAAAAAACTGAGCGATTGCCTGTTTCTGCTGCACACGGAAAAAGAAATGTGCGGAAGGAGCTGGTGATGGATGCGTTACCAAAAGGTCGGTTGGGTTGTCTGCCATGTAATGTTGACCGAAATATGGACCGCAGGATTCTGTTTTTGGGGTGGGATGGGATGGGGGTTTGTTTCCTCTGCCTCTGAGGAGCGCAGTCCAGCCTCGTGAACACCAACGAAATCGCCAGTTTTTGCGCAGACAGGCTTAAGCTCCGTTTACCTGGTCAACGACAAACTAGGAAATTTCCAAACGATACTCTTTATTTTCTCCGTTGTAGTTTTTTGTTAGCATTTTCCATCTTATTAACAATAACCTTAGGCTCAAATAATATAGAATTTTTCCCACCTAATTAAATTTATGAATGCCAGCTCTTGCAGTTTGCACAACAAGTATTAGATTAGGATGCTTTTCTGTCAAGCAAAAACAAAAAGATTAGGATGCCTTTCACGTGGATGCGGGCACCAACATACAAGTTTGGATGCAAATAAGTCAAAGCGGAGGAACCTCTTTAAGCCTACACCACAGATCCATTGGGCTTTCGTTTGCTTCCCGATTGTAACAGCACTTGTGTTTCGCCACAAAAAAACTGAGGCGTAGATGAATTTCACAAAGGTACAACGCAAAACCATATAAAAAAATTTATTTTCATGGGATCATTTGCTCTAAGCCGACAACGAAGACTTGTTTACACCTCGTTCAGATTTCATGTGCTAAACAGCCCCACGCACAATTCTAAGTAACATAAAATAATGTATGGATTTGTATCATTTAATTCCGAGTAATTACGGTGATTGTCGACAATCACGACTTCGTAATACAAAAATTATGCCTAACAATTTTACAACGACCCTTTAGGTCTTAATTGCAAGATTTGGTGTTACGCCACGACCAACGTGCAGTGCGGGGCGTCAGTTTTATATTGCATGGGCATGATTTGATGTTCTTATTTTTTGTTTAAGCGTATGTTAATCAAGGATTTTATAGTCTCGTAATTACTATCCTTTCTGGAAAAGCAATCAAAGGAATCTTGACTCATGCTACTCGTCCTTCTTTGGGGCTGAGACATTATGCCCGCAGGTGTATAAATTAAAATAGTATAAATTTTGGACAAAATTTTATATTTTTTATATATATATTTTTTCTTTTCTCAAAATAATTTCTCACGTTACGTTATTTTAGCCTAGCATTATTCTTTTGAGAACAACCAAAAAGATAAAGAAGGAGATTGGCAGAACAATCAGTTATTGCAGACGCTGAATTCCAGTTCTCCGGAGACTTACCTGATGGTTTGAAGCTGCTATTCCTTGCGGATTTCTTGGGAGTCAGCTCAGATAGACGCATTCGTGTTGGTTAGGTCCTTGTGGGGTGTTTTTTAGCGCACAATGTATTACCCAAAAAATAAATAAAGAAAGAAGGAGTCTAACATTTCGAAGGACATTCAAATCTGACAATCAATTGGAGATACTTTGGACTTCAAAAAAAAAAAATAGTAATGGGCCTAAATGCCCACTAAGAAATTGAAATCCAGATTACCAAACAAAGCATTAAAGTGGAGTGAGGTGAGGGGTGCATGCAAAGGCATAATGGCTATTCTTTTGCCATTCTTATAAATTTAGTTTTATTATTTTTCAAAAAATAATTAAATTGTTTTGATCTTAAAACAAATTTTGTTTTCATTGCTAAAATATTCTTGCATAGAAGAATTCAAATACTAAACATAAAAAAGAGAAAATAGTTATATTATGGACTAGGTTAAATAAAATAAAGTCAGTAAAGAAAAGTAATGAAATATTAATTTTAAAAAAGTAACAATTAAAAAGAAATATAATTTTTTAAAAAATAGTTACTTAAAATAAAATAAATATTAAATACTCATTTAAAATAACTTAATTTATTAAATATATTAAATTTTATATAAAATTAAATTATTAAATTATGTTATCCATTTACTTATAATTTATTATGATCTACATAATTAATTATTTATATTTTATTTTTTAAAATACATCTTATACTATATAAAAAGATCCAAATCTATAAATAGTAAGTTTTAAAAATCCTTGAATTGAGCTCTAAGTTCCACAATCTTGCATTTCCTTGGAAGAGACAAATGCTGGAAGAAACGGCGTGACGAAGGGAAGGAAAGACGAGAGAAGCCGGGACCCATTGATCAGCAAAATGGGAACAGAAATTGCAATGAGAATGGGGAGGAGATAGACCGATGGAGTTTATTCATGCCTAAGCACCTATCAAAGTCGATACATGCAATGATTCTCTCCCAGTTTATGCAGAGCCGAAGACCGGGACACCAGATCAACTCAAATCAGCCAAGGCACTTGAAACTCTGGTAGTTAGTGCTGGCCTTTAGGAAAAGGTACCCACACACGAAAGGAAAAAGCCCTCACAAAATGCATTTGACCCTATAAAATTGAGTATTATAATTTAATTTATAAATTTTAATAAATATAATTATTTATTTTTTTAAATAAATATCTAATAAAATTTTAATTTATAAAATAAAAGAAATTAAAACTTCACAAAATCCAATATGAGTAGTTAATTTTTTTAAGTCTCCCAATTTAATTTTTAAAACTTAATAATATAGATTTTTTTAAATAATTATTTAATATAATTTTATTTATTATAATAATAAAAGTATTGCCTTTAATAAGTGATGGAATTTTCAAAATGATCCTACCAACACCAAGGATCACGTCTAGCTGAAACTGTATTATGCTTGCATCCAAGTAACAGTGAGATAAGATCTACTCGAATTCAGATACTTGGGCAATCGCAGCCATTTGTGATCCTAAGCTTCGTATAAAATGCATTACTATAATTTTCAAATCTATTAAAGACAAAGTCATACTGACAACATTTTACTATGCACTGCCATGTGCCAATATGAATTACTAAAGAATCAGATATACGTAGTCGAGTATATTTTGCACATCAAAAGCTGGAAAATGTACAAGAGAAGGACCTTTCCATCCACCGGAGAAAAAAAATTACATTTTGAAGAGAACAGAGACACAACTATTCCCTGGCAATAGAGCAGATTAAAAGGTGTTGCTTTCCTGCTCATCTTCGGTTGCTTACATGATTCTAAAGCCCTATGAGTTTCAGAGCCTGACTCCTGTCAAAGCTTTTACTTGACCGTTAAAGCAGAGGATGAATGAATCAAAGATGAAGATTGAGGAAGACAACGTCTTTGGCTACTACTTTTAATTGCTGAGCCTGTAGGGCGAGATGGGTTGGACTGGATTTTTAGTTTCTTTTTTCCTCCTGCCTGAACTTTATTTTCTAATGAGGCTTGACGAACCTTTGTTTCATTCAGTCCTGGGGGAAGAACACAGTTGCAGAACAAACCTAGATATTTGGAAAAAAAATATCGTTAGAAACCACAATGTATACAAGGCATGGCGAAGGAATATCATCAAAGTTGCAAGTGCAGCATCACAGACTTAACGGACTGATAAAATTTGTTGCATAATCAAAAGCAGACACCAGATACCGAGAGAGCAATCCCATGCTCACTATGCCCATACTTTATAATAAACAATCTTTTCAAAATATTTCATGACCTTAAGCTACTCAGTAATTAATTTCCAAATTAAAGTATATGGAAGACTGCTCCTAACATCAATTATAATCTAGTCATATGAATCAGTAACAAGGGTTAAAATAAACATGACATTCAACAATCATAAACAGAAAAATGTACATCAGTACATCACATAGTTGTAATGATAGGTGTAAGGGGAACTTGGATAGAGGGAAGCATTGTTGGTTTATTGCAGATTCTAATAGTGATCTACCGCATTTATCATACATAAAAACACCTATACCCAGATTCTTACCAATTCGAGCAAGCCGATTAACCCAACTAGGGATTGACTTTCCAGTTAATCTGACACAAACATCTCTACAGAAGTGGTTGCAATTTTTTGTGATGAGATGGTACGCGTTCCCAGGGTACTCCTGAGCTAGTTTCTCCATAAATACCCGAACCTCTTTTGGGCCCAGATCTGTTTTTCCAATGAAAATTGATTTTCTGAAAGTGAAACCAGGACAGTGTCTTGGTTCCACTTCGAAAATCCCTGTTGTGTCACGTTCATGTGCTCCAAATGCATATTCAACACCATGAACTGCAAGAATTTTTAAATCATTGAAAACATATTATAAACGTTGAACATCCAAAGTAAAATAGAGAAGAAAGCAATATGTAAAACATATATATCGCCCGGGTGCTTTTATATATTTTCGCGAAAATAAGAAACAAAAGGAAATTCGTATTTCTTATTATTGAAATGAGAAAGGCTCAAACAGAGCTTTTATACAGAGGCTCAGTTAACAGAAATGAAAACTAAATGCTTAACAAACAAACTAACTTCTAGACTTTCTTCTCTAACATATATCATATGCCTGATATGATTGGCAAACTTATAACATTTAAATCAGCTAAAAGCCCAAACTAAGAGGAATAAGACTGTGATTAAAATTGAATCAGTTAGAGCAGGTTTCCTTTCCACACTTTTGAACATGGAGTACAATCATTATAAATTCATGAATAGTTATCCCTCCAACCTCGCCTGCGCAATATTCTGCAGTTTGGGTTCTCGGGAACTAGATTTTCAGATTACAGGTCAATACTTACTGGTTTAAGCGTCTCCCCAATAGAATATCTAACTCAATAAACATTATGCAACATTTCCTTCAATAATCCTCCATCTCCATCAACCTACATCAATCTTCCTATCCCGGTATTGTATGAGAAATTAAGATCTCAAGCTAACAGAATCAATATATAAAGAAAAGTTCTTCTATTTTATATTCCCGATTAGTGATGAACCCAGTCTTAGACTTCAGGTTTTCATCTCACAGGCCATACACGTCACACAATAGCAAAAATAAAAAGATATATATCATCTCATGCTGAGAAACAATAGTACAAAAATTTGGGTTGCCTCCAGCTAAAATTGGAAGAACCCCAATCATCGAAAGTTTCTTTTGATTTCCTGGCTTCCTTGAAAGCAAAGAAATAACAAATAGAGAGGAAGCAATGAACCCATCACGGAATGGAAGGAACTTGCTTACCTTGAACACCGGAATGGTAGACTCCGAGGCCAAGCCAGTAAGCATAGCCATTAATCGGCGTGAGATCATAGACGTTCAAGTAAACCGGAACCGTGCCATGCTTCTTTTTCCGCAGTCCCATCCCTTTACACAACATTATTCCTATCGTAATAATTTTTTGCAGTTCCTCAGCTCCCCCGAAGCCTTCAAGCCACGGTAGCAAATGCGGGAAATTCCTCGGATTACTGCAACGCTGTGTAAGGGTGCCGCCAAGAGAGAATGGAGAGAAAATCCGACGGCAGAATGGGAAGGCAGAAGCCTAGAGATTTTCTCGGAAAATCTATGGATTCTTCCTGCCTTCACATTGAATGCCCCCCTTGGGAAGAAGAAGAATCCTGTCGTGGCCTTTACCGGCGGCAGAAAGTGCTTTCTCTTCGCCCTTTACCTTTTTTTCGCCATCGTGCTGAGTACATTATTTTCCATTACTATTTAATACTATTACTTTACAAATTTTTTATTTTAATTTTAGGAAATTTTTGAAATTTTATAATTTACAGCACATTTAAATCCAACCAAATTTGCGTGGGGTAGGAGTTAAAACGGATGAGGCGAGGCTAATCCTTCAAGGCATTTTCCGGAATTCCTGTTTCTGATATACTATATACAGAAATGCAAGGTTTTTTGCTTCCAATTTTTTTTTTTTAATTTGTCTTTCTCTGGTAAATATTTTGTTTGCTTACAAATTTTGGTTGTAATAAATCTGGCACAAACATCCAGACCATTTGCAAAATTGTGATTTCATATATCTTATTATTGTAAATTATACAATGCATGGAAGAGAATCATCTGAAACCTTTTGAAAATCAAATTATTTTGGATACTTTTGAAGAAAACTTCCCCTCTAAAAAGAATAATAATATAAACCCTCAAGACTATTTTTTGACCAAGGTTAAAATGAATTAAATAGTTGATTTTCAAGTAATGGTGTGGATTTTTCAAGAAAGGATTTTTCATATTCAGTCAATTATAAGAAATATCTATTTTTTTATTTTGCTCACAAGATAATATTATAATTGATTGATTTAAAATGATGGGAAATAGTTTTCACCATTTTAAGCCGGGACGCTTTTTACAGAAAAGTCCTCTCTATTAGAGTATTTACCAAGGTTCAAACTTCTACCTTTAGCAATGAAGCATGGTGGGTGATACAAAATGTAACACAAAAAAAGTAAAATAAAATTATCAACAAAAAAGTAACACAAAATTAATGGATTTTATTAAAGTTTTGAACTGCAATAAATTTGATTCTATCAAAACGATTGAATCATCTATTAATTTAATTATCAACAAATTATCTTTGACAAAAAAATTATCATTTGCTAGTGATCTTATAAAAGGTTTAAATTAATGCTATATTTTAGAGTTGATGAGGTTTTTGGTCTATGGTGGAAGACTAGGGAAAGACGAGGAAAAATGTACGAAGAGAGTAAACAAAAGCGGGAGCAGTGTTTATGTATGGGGATCAACAATTTAATGAAGAAATAATTTAAGGAATTCATAGGGAACAGGGATAGCTTTGATAACGAAGTACTAGAACCCACTTTTTTAAAGCCATTTTAGAACCATCAGGAAATAGCCAAGTTTTGTGACACCCATTCCTAGTTCCCCATCCCCAGGCGCATGCGCCATCAGGCCGTGAGCCAGGCGTAAGCATGGCAGGGCAACGTTAGTTTCGGTTCTCAAAAATAAAATATGTATATATGAAATATGTTTTACTTATAACAATAGTAATTACTGTGGATTTTGAACCAATTTTATTACAGACAAAACCTTATGATTTTGAAAGTCTGCCTGCTTTTAACCTTCGACATGTTGAGTTAGTGAAACAGCAATGTGATGACACATTCGAAGTTTAACCAAGCGGTAATTGCAAGAACTAATGATTGCAGCATGCTTGAAGGTTCCTTAAACAATGAAGCAAGAGACAAGGTGGAATGATTATGAGCAATGGGGGTGGGGGTTGCAGAGCCCACAACCACCATTCCAAAGCATCCATTATCTGTAAGCGTCATTAGTTTACAAACTGTTCCGTACTCAAATAAAAAAGGATTATCTTCTGTTTGGACAGATTAGCCAGTTAACAGGCGGAACTTGTGTGTGTTGGGTTCCCTCTTTTCATCTCAACTACGAAGATGGACAACAAATTCATGGAAGCAACTGTATGTTGTTAAAGAGGAAATTAGTACTTCTCTGGTATCCAATCCATTAAACATACCCCAAAAGATTCTGAATCGGGGATCTGATCGCTTGACGGTGACCACCAATTTCAAAGGGTGTTGTTAGTAAAAGAGAAATGATTTTAAAAAAAGAGAAAAAATAATAAAACTTTGCATCATTCCATCTACGCTATTTGTTTTGATGTAATTATTTGGGTCAGCTTCTGAGCATATAATTATGGGCGACACGGCAAAGATGGCAACTGGTAACCGATGCTTGTACCTCAGAAACTGAAATTCACGCCCCTCCCACCTGCCTGCCTTTGACTTTATCCGTCGTTTGGTGCCACAGGAATCAATGCTTTCTTTCTTTTCTGTCATGCATCTTTAATCTTGTTTCTTTCTTCCTGAAAAAGAACTCCGATACTTTTCCAGAAATTACTGTCAAAGTCGCGCAGGGAGAAAAAGGTGTTTCTTTTAAAAAAAAAAAAAAAGAGGTTGTATTATGGTATCCATAGCATTTTTTATCCAAAAAAGGGTAAATGATTTGCACCCTGCAAGGCTGCAACTACAATCCACAGGAAATTTTCATGCGCATCTTGTCATGGCTCGGGACTCTCGACAATTCATGTGGGCATGCATGCTTAGCTCCATTTTTATTAGCGGAAAATAACATACATATGGTTTAATTAAGAAAAACAAAAGGTTACTTTCAACAGTGTGATTGGCATTAATTACCGTGTCGACGTACAGTTGGAGTTTTGGCGATGAATGTTGAAGAACGCAACCCATCAAGCAGAAGGATGAAGCTTCAAGCTGGAACTTTTGCTTCTTTTTTCTTTCTTTCTGTAGTTGTCGCAGGCAACCTCATGTGTGTTGTCTATGCATCTCCTACTTCCCCGTGCCTGTCACTCAACGCCATCCTTTGCAACAACGACCTTGTCTCGGGATAATGTAATCAATTCATTTTAAAAGCCATGCTTTAACATCCTATTTCACACCTCCACTGACATCTCTTTCTCTTATCATTAATTATATATATATATATATATATACACACACACATACATATATGTTACTTTAATCATTCAGACTGATATTTTTTTTGAAATTACTATTTTTATAATATAAAATTTATTAAAAATTCATAAAAATAAATAAAAAAATTAATTTTATAAGTTTTAAATCTAATAAAATTAATGATATAAATTTTTTAAATAAAATTTTTATAAAATTTAATTTGATATAATAGAAATTAATTTTACTTTTACAAAAAATTTTATCCCACACATAGGATAAAACACTCAGGCAAACAGAGCACCGCCGTGGAATTTGTGGATTATACAATCCGCTCCAATGAATAGTTGAATTCGTTTAACTAATCTTTTTATAACATTTAATTTTTGTAAACAGGAGGACAATTGCTTTTAGGTCCACCACAGAATCGTACGTGTACTAGATAATAAGAGAGGGCCTGGGGATTCTACCCAAGCCCAATTATCATTGTGTACCTGTTTCTTTGGACCAATCCATTGCGCGATGAATTGTAAACCTAGGCCATGACGTTAGAAAATAGTGAGACAAGTTTGTTTTTCTACTTGGAGCTCTTCAAACTGATCCACACACGGCACCTGCAGCATGTGCTCTGGACACGGTGTACTGAGAAAGTTTAAGTACAATGTATGTTAAATGTAAGAAGTGTTTCCCCTGTTATTCCAAAGAAGAGGTTCACTGTTCATAGATGGGCCTCATGGAACTTGGATTTGATTACTTGGAGATTCTAATACGCTCGGGAAAATTGAGTTTTAAACCCTTGGGCCTTGATAGGATACTCACAAAAACTAAAATGTTATCCGTTTTGGGTCTAGAGAAAGACCGAAAAATCTTTCATGGTTGGGGCCACAGGCTCTGATGACAAACAGCCACGCTCATTGTAGCATTTAAATATGCAGAACAGTACATATTGGGTTGTTGAGACACATTACAGTGTTTGATATTAACACATACGAATCTTTCCTAGATTTGAGGCCACCTGATGGAAGATACCCAGGAGTTGCACCCCAGATAGGACAAACATACCTTCCTATATTTAAACCTAAATAATAGAGCGAGTCTTAGTCTACTGTTTCCATGTATAAATAAACAAACACTCTCATTTTTTATCAGATGATATATGTCTATAATAATGATATCCAACTCACCAGCTTGGTTTTTCTTATAATGATGATAACTTTATATATTGATTTGTGTAATTTCTTTGTCATTGCCTTTCCTCGTTTTTTAGATACATGACATCAGAATCTTATAGGGCCACACCGAATAACTCACAATCTATATTTTAAAGAACATTGTGGGGGCAAGTTATGTTTGTGGTTATTTCGGGGCAGAGTCTTATTGTGAATCAGTGACAGAAAAGAACACGTATTATACGAGTTCTAAGAACTCGGAGAAATCCATGTAAATGTCCTGGACTTTAGTGTTCATTGATTTGGATGTATTTTTCTTGGTCTTTCCACTTTGTAATTTTTTTTTTCTCTCATTTATAACGTGGATTCAACTACAAATTGGAAAAAGATTACAACAAAATTAGGAGAGACATATCCAAATGTCCCTAACTATATACCGACATATTAGAAACACAGTATCCGGAATTAAAGGACTTAGCAAAGCATCAAAAATTCAACTCAAATGTACCTTACAGAAGTCGAATGATTCTGAAGTCATTCAAAGATAAAAAGAACTTGGATCTTCCCATAAACGAATTTACACAAATGTTATTTAACAAAGTGGGAAAAGAAATCGAAGAAAATGTTTAACCCTAGGAAGAAGTACTTTAAACATCCATGACTAATTAATGAGCTGATGCTTAGAGCTTGAGTGACAAATCAAGGTGCTTCTGCTTCATCCCTTCTTGATTAGTCATCAAACGAGTTCCGCTCACCAAAAATCCACTGAATTCTTCATTGGCTGCAGAACCTGTCATGGTCTTCGCCATTTCAAACCTACCTACACTGCCTCTTGAGGAGAATACTGATGATGTTCTGAGAAAATTCGCCATGGTTAGATTCCCTGTTCCAGGTTGTTGGTCAATAAGGGGTCTTGACCAACCCTGGTGTCCATAATTGCTTCCAAACCCATTGAAAGAATTATGAGAAGGCTTCTGGATCATGGAGTGTGCCTGAATTCCAAGAGGTCTATTACAGGCACCTTGGAGGGGTAGAAAGGCCATACTTGCATATCGTTGATCATGCAGAAAAGGAAGCCCAAAAGCTGCTGCGGATGCCATTAATTGTGTTCCTAACTTCTGTCCTCTTTTTGCAATTGACCTCTCCCTCGTATGGGCATTTTGGTGTCCGCCAAGTGCTTGTGAACTGTAGAACTTCCTCTGGCAGTAGTTGCAAGAGAAAACTCGTGGCTCAGGTTCAGAACCAGCTGGACCCTCTGATGAAGTCTTAGATGAATCCAATTCCAAGCAGTTGATGAGATTGAGTTCTGTACTGCACCCAAGAGCAGAATCATCGCCGGAGACATTCAGATCGAATGAAGTTTCGTACTTTGCCTCCTTTTCTCGGTATTTCTCTTCGTCTTCCTCCACAGATTGCTGTTTCTTTTGTTGTGGAACCCGCAATGGTGTGCCTGGACTTGGAGGAGCCTCTCGAGCAGAGAGGATGCTTGAATATTCACAAAGATAGGGCTCGTTACTCTGTCCTTCCATGGCAGAGTACTTTCCTCGTCCCCTTGTTGGTAAGTAAACAAATATTTGTTTGATTCTTGAAACACACCGTCAAAATGGATAAAAAGGTAGTACATTTGTGGGAGATGAATGCTTTATCCTATTCCTCTAAATGAAAGCTGGGAGTGTCTATGTTATTCAAACAGTAGCATCGTTTCTAGCACAATTGATGGGTTTTTTTTTTTTGGTAAAGACAATTGATGGGTATATTACACGGGTAGTATAAACTAAGATTGTATAAATTTTGTATAATTTTATATATATATATATATATATATATTTTTTTTTTCTTTGTAAAATGACCGCATCCTAACAAGAGGAGCATGGTCTTTAGACTGTCTATCATTGCTCTTATTAGACTTTGGACTTTGATTGAAACTCCCGTATCTAACCATGTGCCCATGTAGAGTTGTACGTAATTGAATTGTACTTCTAAACAGTACCCCCACACAGTAATTTATAGAAAAAAATTATATTTCAAGTAAGAAAACTCATGGGTCTAGATCTTAAAACTGAGGACCTACCTTCTCTCGTTTCACATAAATCCTCATCTTAATTTTACACTCTTATTTATAGGAGACTCGCAAATAATGGCTATTGACTATTTAACAGTGATCACTCGTTACTTGTGTTTTGTAAAATGATGTGAATCTTTACATAGAAATTGAGGGACTCTTACAGCAAAATAATACTGTAGACACAAGTTAATACAAATTATCACGTGCTTAGTCATCTATCTAATAAACATTGCATTTCAAAGGGTGCCAGGACAACTTCTCTTTGGTTAGTATCTATATTGTACGCGTCTGGTAGTTTTAATAGTTCTATAAGTGTTGATAGTTACCGAAACTTTTTCTATTAATTATGGCAGCATCTATAACAGTAGTATATGTGAATTGTGAAGGAATTACATGTCGTTATCATAATTATTTCTTCTTTTAATGTGATATGTAGAGGACTGCATGCATGAGCTGTATGACTCTGAGCATTTCCCTAATCAACATCTGCAAATTGAGCACCTGATCCTGTTATTGGCTTATGCAGAGACCGCAAAATTTGAGGCACTGTTTGGAGTTGGCCATTGGGCACATCAAAGGAGCAGGAGAAGATTATCAAGGGATGCCATCATGCGCGGCTTGAAAGTACCTTAATCATCATATAGGAGAAAAACAAAGTGCTGTCTTGTAGACCAAACAACTTTCCTGTGTACTTGAAAGTCCATCAGCCAGGGCACAATGTCCATAGCTGCTGTAAGACTGTCCCTTCGATCTCACTACCGTGGCAGAATTTTGCTTTTGATGCCCTATATTTTCTTTGAAAGTACCCCTTCCGTGTCTCATACACCACTCTTAGAATGAAGAATGTTGCTCCTTACTCAATTATTTGATTATACTTGTAGTTTTATACCAGTTTAACTGAGAAAGTCCTAGATAGGAAGCTTAATTATATGGAGCCCTTGGGAAATTACGCAGAATTGTTTGTCTAATATTCCACTAACTTATCAAACATTGAATTAAAGCACGATGGCATAAAACTAGCCTATCTAACCCTCTTTATTCTAGAGAGGGACTCTTAAAGGTCTTCCCACAAAATGGATCCTACAATCTCCACCAGAATTTTATCTTGGTAACCTAAGAGCATCATTTGACCACCTCAGTCGCATTCTTATGGTTTAAACATTCTAGTTTTCTTGCACCCTTCGATACAGAAGAAACTGTAACTGGCAAACAGGAAATAAAATTATGTTAAATTTGAAAGAGGAAATAAACAGAGGAGAAAAGATCTGTTCCATAGTGAGAGAAGAGACAAATGGCCGACAATTAAAAGGGGAAGCTGATGTGTGCAGTCCCTCATATGGCCGTGACAGTGTTGTCTGTAAAAGTTACCTAATTGTTATCATTCTTAATTAAACAAAATGAAATCTCCAAGTTAATCCTTTTCTGTTTGGTATTGCCTTGGCTTTTGCTTATGTAACTCTAGTTACCACAATCATGAGTCATTTTTGGCCACTTCAATTTGCGGAGTCCTAACCCCACCTTAAAGGGCCATGAGTGAGTTTTGAAATAAATAAACCAATTCCATTGGGCAAGCAACTCCTATGATTCCATGTTACTATATTTTGAGTTGTCTAATCAAACATATAGAACCAAATCTCTTTTATAGATCTCTCTGTCTGTTCAAACAAAGTCCATCTCGAAAGCGCCCAGAAAGAAAGAAAGCTACAGAGTTACCATCTATCCGCTCTCCCTCTTGTCTTAAATGTATCTTTAGCACATAACAAAGTACTCCAAAGTCGAAACAAGATAATCAATCCCTCTTCCTCTCTCTTCTTTGCACTGCTCCTTTAGCCATCCAAACTCAAATCAAAACCATCAATGTAGTTCAAAGCTCTCTTTCGCAACACAAATTGATGCAGATGATGACACATCAGAAGCATGGCTTGGCCTTGAGGGTCACGTACTTGTGGTGTTACAGATAACCCGAAGATCATATTCATTTGTCAAATATCTTTCTCTTTCTTGTGCACCTTGGACCTTTTCTTAAAAGAAATGTTGTTTTAACTGCAACTCATTAACAAAAATTGTACAAAATTTAACACAAAGTGTTTAGCTGTAAGAATGTTTAATTGTAAAAGTGAACTTTCATATAATAAATTTAATGGTATAAATTTTTTTTAATTAAATTTTTATAAAATTTAATTTGTGATAATAAATGATTTATTCTTTATCTTGAAATCGTATTTATTATGAAAGATTATCAATAACTGACTTTAAATATGAATTTATCTCACATCTAATAATACTGTAAGAATATCATACAAAGAAATCTCAAAAGAAGAACCTATTCTTTAAATCTTGTGTATTCCATCATCTCATCTTACCTTTCATCCTGTTCTTTAAATTTTGTGCATCCTATCATCTCATCTTACCCCTTATCCTCATTTCCCATTCACACACAGCCAATCAAAGTATCCAACACTCCTTTCTCAATATCTGAACTGCTTAGAATCTTTTGTACGTTGCAACTGTGGAAGTTGGGCTATTAAAAATGTTTCTATGACAGAGTCTTAATCTTATGGCATGTAAATACAAAAGCAAGTGTGGCGTAGAGGACACAAATTCAATTCAAATATTGCTTTTTGAACGACATATGCAAGACGGGGTAACAGTAAGATAACCAAGATAACGGCGGGATCTTTTAGTATACTTTGTTGTTCTAAACCATTCAATATATGCAGTGACTTACCACCGTTCTAGGAAACGATAGTGTTGCTGGTTGATGATATCCATGATAATAATGATAAATGGCAAAGTTTTTGGTTCTTGTTTTGTTTTCTCAGCACATAGTTCTCGCTGTACATTAACTAGGGATGGCAATCATTAATAGGATGAACGGATATCTATGGAAATTCTCTGACATCGACTGGAGAAAGGAAAAGAAATTTTCCTTGTAAGAACAGGGACGAGAAAAAATTCTCCCCGTTATTATTTTGAAAATGGGGATGGGGATCTCAATTCTCACCCTGTCGGAATCCCTGAAATATTAAATGACTAAAATACCTTCCATATAATTATTAATATATAATATAAAGGGCAAAATGATAAGTTTACAAAAACCCTAACCTATCTTAGTGTTTAGGAAATCAATTTCTCTTTTGACATCTTAACCTATGATTTGGCATGCAAAGAATGCAATATTTGCACCCCAAATCAATTATTTACTGTTAAATAATGCAAAATAATCTAAAAAACTTGAAATTGACATTACATTCTAAGGTCTATAGCAGTACTATATATTTAGAGCTTCATCAAATAATATTAGTAAGCAATCAAAATTACTTTCATTGTGCCTATTATTTTTTAGGCATACTGTAAAGCTTATTTCTTTTACTATTAGATTATAAAAGAAAGAAAATACTTTCGGTATATTACTGATTCTCTAAATTTGTGTTTTAGTACTTAATAGTTGAATACATTCAATTTTAAGTTTGTCCATGTCTTTACATAAACAAGAGTTTGGATCCCTGTGGGTATGTATTCCCTGTTATGATGGAAATGGGGAGGATTTCTTGATGGGGAGGATTTTCTCTTGTGGGATTGAGGAGCAAGAAGGCACTCCCCATCCCCGTCTTGTCCCATTGCCATCCATAACATTAATTATAAATTTAAGAGTATTTTTATTTTTATAAATTAAAATTTATAAAAATTTTATTTTAAATAATTTAAATTATTAAATATATTAAATCTTATAGACTAAATATACTTTATGAGCTGTTGGTGATTCCTTTTAAATAGGAGTATCATTTTCCTAAACTTAATCATTTTCTTGCCTGTTCAAGTAATATAAACCAAATTACTCAAATTACAATCATTTTTGTGAATTTATTAAAGTTTTTATTAATTTAAACATTATAATTTCTTACAGAGTACCGTGATAACAATTTGTTTTATTATTGACTCAATATTTAGAGATAAACTCTACATTATAATTTGATCTCATCGTAAGGTTGTCATGACCGGTACAATCAAAGCCTTGGTTTTGTAATTCCATACTTACGCATGGAATCAAAATATCTCATAAAAGTTCCTCTCACTTAAGAGAAGATTATTAAATTTTCATAAAATATGTGAAGAATTATTGATATATTGGGTTTAAAATTTAATAAATTTAATTATTGATATTTTTTAAAAATAAATATTTAATAAGATTCAAATTGTTAAAATATTTACAACAGTCTTATGAGCTGTTAATTTTTGTAAATTTTATAATTTAATTTATAAAATTTAATAATTTTAATAATTAAAATTATATAAAGTAAGAATTATATAAAAATAAAAGGGTAAGAATAAAATAAATGAATTGAAATAAGTTTCTGCAGCATTTAAATTGGTCCCTTCCATTTGTGTTTGGCAAAATAATGAGAGAGAAGTAGATTGAAGAAAAACTGAAGCAACTTCTTTCATTTGATTGAATCCAGTGAATCAAACATCTTCGAAGATATTTTAGACGCTATAGCGTTCGTTTACTGGCTGATCACAGGTTTGCTCTAAGAAGCGCTGCACTAACTGCAGCAACACTCAAAAACCATTTGTTGTTATGAATTGCAAGGTGCATTTACTCCAATCAACAAGTGGGTTCCGCCTTCCTTACTGGTGAAACTATCTAAAGATAACTCTTTTGCAGCATGGTGAATGCACCACAAATGGCTGCACCTGCAGTCCAATTGCTTCCTTCTTTTTTGAAGAAAGAAATAATAATGAAATGATTTCCAAAAGATCAAAAGGTAAAAACCTTTCACTGGCAGGAGAGGTGGATACAATTTTTTAAGGCAACCTCGTTTTTAAAGCTATTGCATTCTCGTTCTAGATGTTTTGACTTGTATTATATTTGTCACCTTGTCCCATCCATTTTGGTTTCATCTGTTTGATTTCTTCTCTCTATTAATAATTGTCAGTGGAGGGTTCGAAGCCACTTCGGAACAATTCGAACACAACTCTCCAATCAGAACGGCCACCAATTATATAATATCTATTTTATTCGATGTAATCCACGGGTTATATGCAATTTATGCTATATATTTGTACACAATCTGGTGACCAAATCGATGAAAATGGCCGCCCAAAAATTCATACCCCTTTTGGTTCTCGTGTTCTTCCACGCATTTGTTCATAGTTCTGAATCAATTTCTTCAGCTGATGACAAGTCCGCAATGTCATCTTCACCAAATTCATGTTCAGGAGTCAGAGCTGCGTATTGGCCTGCTTCTGATGGATTTCCAGCCTCTTCCATTGACACCACATACTTCACCCACATTTACTACGCCTTCCTCATACCCGAACCCAGTTCATTCAAGCTCAACGTAACCGACTTCGACCAAACAAAGATACCCGAGTTCATCAATGGGCTCAGAACCCGGGAGCCGCCAGTCAAGACCCTGTTATCTATAGGCGGAGGTGCTGGCTACGACCCAACATTGTTTTCGGACATAGCGGCCAGCGAGCAAACCCGAGAAGCCTTCATCAATTCCACGATCCAAGTGGCGCGGCAATATGGGTTCGATGGCGTTGATTTGGATTGGGAGTGGCCGGGTAATCAGCATGACATGGACAACCTTGCTTTGTTATTCAATGAATGGTACCGTGCTCTGGCTTTGGAAGCAAAGGTTCACCAAAGGCCGCGTTTGCTTCTAACGGCGGCAGTGTACTTTGCTTCAAGTATCACAATGATTGGGGATGGACCAAGATCTTACCCAGCTGAAGCAATTCGCAAGTATTTGGATTGGGCACTCCCCATGTGCTTTGATTATCATGGAGCATGGGACAACAACACGGGGGCAAACGCAGCACTGTATGATCCCAAGAGCAATAAAAGCACCCAGTATGGACTCGGGTCATGGATCAAAGCGGGTGTACCACCTGGGAAGCTCGTTATGGGTTTGCCGTTGTACGGACGAACATGGAACCTCCAGGACCCGAATGTTCATAGGACTGGAGCACCGGCTGTTGGGGCTGCCACTGATACGGATGGCACTATGGATTATAATGAAGTACTGAATTATAATAAGCAGAATGGTGCAAGTATTGTGTACGATGGGCTAAGCGTTTCGTTTTACTCTTATGCTGGCACTTCTTGGATCAGCTACGATGATGTCCCATCCATTAGAAAGAAGGTCCAGTTTGCTCAGTTACTGGGCCTACGTGGTTATTTCTTTTGGGCTCTTGGGAAAGATAAGGACTGGACCATCTCAAGACAAGGTACACTTCCTCATCCCCCCCACCCCCCAATTTTGTTTTTCACTTTTTCCCCATTTTTTCTTTACATTTTACCCAAAAAAGAGTCATATTAGCCGTGTTAACAAAATTTTACTAAATTTTTATTTATAAATATTTACTAAAGAGTCATATTTGTCACTTCCTCATGATCCTTGTCTTTTCGCAGCTTCAAATGAGTGGGGACATTGACGGGTCCAAGGCTTCTATTCATATGATTATGTCATTTTCTTGTCATTGCTAAAGACTTATGTAACTCGCGAAAAATTTTATTATAACAGAATCATGTAATTTTCAGCCTTGAATTGAATTATAGACGTTAGCATTGAATTGCTCATGTCGACAACCAAAAGCAAAAATCTTCCAGTGCCAGCAGGTTGCTGTTTGTAAACCTTTGTTTTATTAAAGAAAAAAAAAGTCTGCATGGGTTCAATCCCTTGTAATGCCTTACGAGGCTCCTATGTTCACCTAAAAAAAAAAGAAAAAAAAAGTCTATTTTAGATTGATATGATGACCAAATCTGTTAACAGCAGTGTAAAATTGCGCAGATTCTACTTTCCCAGTAAAGCATCTGATCACAGCAATTTTTTTGGCCAGAATATTTGGTACAGTAAAAAGCATGTCTTGCACAAGGAACATTCAACAAACATAGATACAGATGCAATACATACAAACTAGAACTCAGAAGAGCCTGACCTTTGTGCTTGCTAATTTTGACAGTAGAATCAGGAAGCATGTGACTTGAGCATTCTTAGCTCCTCAGACTAGCAAGTTACGACGTTGTACATTGAAGATGTCACATTAATTAAATATTTATCACAAATATAATTTTATTTATCACCATTCAAATTTTGCATCAGATAAACTCAGAAAAACATACACACAGAAGCAATGCATCTAAACTAAAAAGAGCCCAATATTTATGCTTTCTAACTTCAACATCAGGCTGCCATGCAGCACATGTCTTCAGGGCAGGCCTTAAATCATCAAACCAGAAAGGTTAAAGATCTTCTACATTGAAGAAGTAATCATAAGTAAATAGTTATCACAAATATGATGTCATTTCTCATACATCAACTTTATTAAATGTATCAACAAGCATGATCCAGGAAGAACAAAAAAACAACCCTGTCACATAGAACTGGATAATTCTAGGCGCACGTCCTTAGTCGTCCGCTATGGTCACGTGCACAAAGGAAAAAATTGGTTAAACATGACCATTTTTTTTTCCTGTCCGTCCATTACGGACGTCCAAGGACGTACGCGTAACACTACTGCATAGAACTAGTTATCTGAGCCGCATTGACATCAAATCATACTTCTAACTGAACCTAGTAAAGACAATCCACTCAGAAATTTCATCCACTGAATCAACTAATCGACTGTAATAGTTAAATACTTAACACAAAATCGCACATGTGATGCTACTTCTCACAACTCACCATAAACATACCTGCACTAGTTCCACTTGCAGCAAGTGTAGACACAGGTAGTAGTAGACTAGGGGTAAGGAAAAACACGCAGATGTTGATGCTATAGTTTTTGATCGAGCTTTACGCAGAGGAAAAAGTTCACTGTAAGATAAGACAATTCGGGCGAGAGAAAATAAGCAGTTACCTCTAGATAAATCCAAAACTACCACCAGAGAATATAAGGTTCAGTAAAACTAAAAATTTCATTAATACTGAAAAACAGTAAAATCACTCTATAGCAATGCACAGGTATAACCCTGTGAATAAAATTGGACAGAGGAATTAAAACAACTATCAATCAAAGCATTAATAATAAAAGCTTAAAAGCATGTTTCTAGGTCTACACCCGAAATACATCTCGCATTCTCTATTGAGACTTCTGTCAGACCCTCATGCCATACGAGCTCAGGCTCAAGTTTAGAATTCATTTCTTTTTTTTTGGTTTCTCTTTTGATAGCTCTCGAACCTTTCGTTTCCGTGTGAGAGCAAACTCTCCAAATTTATGACCAACCTTTCCTTCAGTGATCTTACAACGAACAAAATTCTTTCCGTTGTAAATTCGCAAAGTAGTATTAACAAATTCAGGCAAAATAGTAGACCTACGGGACCAAATTGCCTTGTTCATAAGAAGATTGCTGTTTTTCTTCATCTTGTACAGGAATGCATCAATAAAGGCAGGTTTGTGATGTGAAGGCTGGGGCTTAGCAATATTTGTAACTCCGGTGGAACTCTGGCCCTCAACGACTCCAAGAAAGCGCTTAGGAAGATCCCTAAGAAACATGGTAGGCCTCATCCCTAATCAAGACAACAGAAACCCCGAACAACCATCAAACTCACAAGATCATATTTGGTACTCATCAACTATGAAAAGAAATAGCAATAGCAGGCATTCCAATAACAACTTTGATCAACACTCGAGAGGTTACAGCAAAGCTATATAATGCAAACTCAGCAATCGCAAGACAGTAATTCATCAGTCTCCAAACTGAAACAGGCAAAGTGTAGCGGCGGCTAACGGTGCCGACAACTCAACCGGGGCGGCAAGGCCAACCGACTGGGGCCTCTAGCAGCCCGGCAATTCGGCAGCTCATCCTAAATCGAAGAATTTTTTCTAAAAGAAAGAACAAAGAAAGAGACACCTTACTGTACGGGGTGTCGGTTCACGCCGGCGAGTTCCAGTTCACGTGATCGGTGCTAGATGTCTTTTTTTCCTCCGATTTTGCAGTTCCGATTCACGGAGGCGAGCGACGAATAGGAAAAGAAACGCACGACCAATTTAGGCGGGTGCCCATTACCATATGAGTTGGGAGCCCATAATAGTAGTGAGTCGGGCTTTCTAAAGAAGTTGAGACTTTGTAGTGGCCCCTCACAAATTCACATTGTAGCACCACGTCTACACATGTTGACGCCTTACCAACATATGGCATGCCCAACCATCAACCATGCAGCCCATTCTCGATTAACTCTCACTTTCTTTCATTTTTTTTTTTGTTATATAATAGCCATTAGACGAAATATTACATTACTAATATATATATATATATATATAATATACACAAAGATAAGGGTGTGCAATGAGTCAGTTTTATCTAAAATGTTTATCTGATTGAATAAAATAAAGTTTAAAAATTAATTCAAACTTGACTAATTATATGCACAGATCAAATTTGAATTAGTTAAATTCTGTTAAATTGATGAATTATGTGTATATTTTGTGATTAGAGTCGAGTTTGACATATATACATATACATATATATGGCCTATCACCTTATACAAACGAGGGTCATAAGTTGAATCAATTTTGTAAAAGTCAGATGGGTTTAGAGTTTTTGCACACCTCTATTGATAGAAGAGAGATAGCCAAATTTTCATGTATAAACATGCAAGCAACATATTCTTCCCGTATTCCCCTTCCCAATCTTATATTAAAAGGAAAAAAAAAAGGTATAAGATGGTAAAGAGGAAGTCATGTGGCTTCAAAAAGCAAGGAATCCCAAGATTTTATGCCAGGAATGAATCTTAAAAATATGGTTATTATATAAGGTAGAGGTTATCATGCAAATTTGAAACCCATATGAATATTAGTGGACGGCCAATGATGTTGCTTAGGATAATCATAAATTAGTTCATTGGGATCTTGTTTGAATACATATAGTGCGCGAGGATCTCCTAACATGTGATTTGAGGAGCCAACCCCAAGGAACTTACTTTCCTATCAATCGTTTACATCGATTTTTTTGTCTTAATTTCATCAACATGTTGCTTCTTCCAGCTTGGCAATCTCAATTATATAAATTATTCACATATTTATTAGCAAATGGGATACTTTGGGGCAATAACAAGTTTAATCATTATGTTTTGCTATTGATTTTTCAATAAATATATCCCACATCCTATTGGCTTCTTAAAAATTACACCTTCGAATGAAAGTTGGGTTTTTAGTCACTAACTTTGGTTGTCACTCATTGACAAAGATCCCATTGTAGTATTCCATCATTTGTACAAAATCATCATATATAGGCACTATGACTTGGTTCTTATCCTAAGTGATCTAACGTGAGATTTTAAGAAGGATCGACAATGTATGGGATAAAGTTTTTATTTTTCTATTTTAATTCATCAAGTATTTTATAAAATAAAATATAAGATAAATCTTTATTAATAAAAAATAGTAAAATAAACTGTTATAATATATAAGTAAGTTGAAAAAATTTACTTACACTTTATTTTTTGAAGTACATGTCATATATATTTATTGTAAAAAAATGCTTTAAATTTGTATGGGTAAGTATTTTTTTTACTCAAATAAAAATATATATTAAGAATCTACCTACTTTTAAAATAGTAAACATTTACTACTAAGGTTAAATACGTTCGGAAATAATACCTATTTTAAGGGACTGAGATGTTGTTTGTGGGGGATTTGTAGTGCAAAGTGGAATTAAGGCAAACTTAATGCTGATTTAGGTCACTAAGCTCGTCCTTGTCTTCAGTGTATGACGTAGTACTACATTTAGTTTAAGGTTAATGTTTGTTTAAGCCTGCATCTATTGGGTGGGTTGGATGAGAAGTCCGGCAAGAAACTTTTAAGGGCTAATGTAATTATAAACAAAGGGCACTTACCTGAACATGCTCTAATTATATAACTTTTCCAAGCATATCCGAGAACCATATGGGAATGTTTTCTCCACTCGAAGGGGCACCCAGACACCATTCAACGTAAGAGGGCATTCAACAAAGTGATGATTGCTTTTGCATAAATGTCACGCTATCACACTATTCATTAGTCATTCTCTCCCTTTCTCCACCAACCCTCTCCTAAAGTGCTTGTCTACGTTTCCACAATGTATAGGCGTGTGTTGGCTTTTACATGCACTGTAGGCGCACGTAAATTAATTAATTACAACAAGCAATCTCTTTCATAATCTTAATTATAACCATGAGAAATGTTTTATTTTAAAGATAAATAGGGGATAATTAGAAGAAATGAAATAACTTAATTACCTTTGGCAGGAATTGACTATGAGCCAAATATTTTTATGCTGTGTAATGTGTTTCATGAGAAATGTCACTTACAGATTTTTGCTGTTGTCTATTATGAATGTATTTGAGTGTAATATGGAGAAATATTAGGTGGGGTATTTGAATTCAAACATAAGCAGTTGCAAGTACCTTGTGAGAAGAAAAAAGAAGTATAAATGATACAGTGCTATTGCCTATCTTTTGCTTTTGGTTTTGGTAGAATGAGTCAATTTTAGTGGTTGGATGGCAAATTTTTTCATGGGTCAAGAGTCAAGACCTCAATTAGCAATATGCCAACTTCTATTAATTTGAAGAGCATGAAGCCAAACGATAAAAGCGTCAGAAATAGGTTTGACCTAAAACATAGATAAAGAAGCTTGCAGAACCAAGAATTAACGTTTACTGTTTTGCTGTGTTTATGCTGTTCTTAGCTTAATGCTGGTAGTCTTTCGACCGTGAAGCACGCTTGGATGCTTTGCTCTGTCTCCATCGGTATGCTCTGAACTTAAAAGGGTCTTCTCCGACATATACAGTGGTCCACTTTGGCCACCACAAACGAAACCATTCACGAAATCTCTCAAGTAAGACAAACCAAAAAGACTCCCTTTGGTCTTTGGTTAAATCTTGTAACTTTGAATAACTGCAAATGACGTACAAGAAAATCGCTTGAAGGAGATCATGGAAGACTTTCAAAACAGCGTGGATCGCTGACTCCGATTAGTCTAAATTTTTTGTGTCTCTAATTAGTAAATTTTTCCTCACATCCTGTGATCAGTCCAAAAGAGATTTTTCATTATAAGGAGCATTTTAAATTTCAAAAGACTCATTAATGCTTTTTTTTTTTTGGGGTAGGTTATAAATGCATTGTTTAAAACTATTGATTTTAAGGTGCATTAATTGATTACATGAACATTGATGTGTAGGACTTTTAAGGTAAAAAATAAAAAAGAAGTAAAATTAGGCAACAAATTATGGGGTGCTATAATGATAGTGATTGTGAATAATATTTTATTACCGTAATTATAGTTGAATTATCAATGCCTAAAAACATAAAAATGGAAGGTATAATTTGAAAAGTTTCAAATAATCCTAAAATATGGCAATTAGGGAAAATATTCTCATATTAGTTTAAACTGATGATAAGTGGAAAGTTGGTATCTTTTTCAAGGTAGTTGTAGATATGCCTGAAAATAAAATAAAACTTTCCAAAATTAGAATCAAAGGAAAAAGCTTTCGTACCAGACGAAAAGGATGAAAAGGAAGTCCCCAAATCAATAGTTTGAGTGCTTACTGCTGTTTTTTTTTAATATAAAATTTAGGGATCATTCTGAGTGTTTAATATAAAAAAACCAATATTAGTCAAGGTAGATGTCAAATTTTTAATTTTTTTAATTTTTTAATTGCTTATCAATAACTTAAATATTAAATCTTAGTACAAAAGGTAATTATATGAAGAGTTGACCTTAGGAAATTAAGTTTCATTTACAAAATATTTATTTTTCAATTCAACTGATTACTTTATATTGGAAGTTAAAAATATAAGTTCAGAATTTTCATATATGTTATAATGAAAATATTGAATCTTTTAAAAGATAAAATTTTTTCATAGGAATTTCTATAAAAAATTAAATAAAATAAAGTCACTTGTTGACCAGATAAAAATAAAAGGAAGAAGAAAACCAAGGCAATTGAGAAGTGTAAATTCAAATCGCAGGCCAAGTATTCTTCCTTCTTGCAGCGCGTGATTATGACGCGTCAATTTTCCCCGCAAATTTCAAAAATTCCATCCTAATTCCTGGTATCTAATTCTAGCCATAACCAGACATTTTCTGTCAAACCACATTATTCAATCAGCTTTCACACTCCATAGATAGTTGCAGATTCTATTTCTTTCTGCTTCTACAGTTACAGATACGCATAAGGAGAAAGATAGTAACTTTTGCTCTTTAAAGTTTACGGTATCTTATTCCTTTACATCATACTATCGTCTTCGCTCGTTCTCCCTGTTAAACATTAATTTACACTCCGCAAATCCTTTTCCCAGTGTCTCTTCTATTTCAGAGATTCTGGGTCCTGTATTTAGACCCATAATACAGAGACTACGGTAGTGTAAAGCTAGAACCTTTAAGGCTTGAACTCTCTTCTGCTTCTCTCTTTCTTTCTTTTTTCTTTTTGGGTTCGTGAATACCTCTTGGAGAAAATGACCGTAGAGACTAGAATAGATGATCCCAGCGACCAGTTTCCTCTGGGAATGCGTGTTCTTGCCGTGGACGATGACCCCACTTGCCTCTTGGTGTTGGAAACGCTGCTTCGAAGATGCCAATATCACGGTTTGCTTTGTCCCTTTCTGGGTTTCTTCTTCCATGTGCTATTTTTCTTTTAGTAAGATTGCGGATTTGGGTTTGCGATATGTGCTTTGTTCTTTAGACTAAGGTTCATTTGGCGTCTCATGAAGAATCCGCAGTTCGTTTGGTCGTTCGATATTGAAATAAGAACGCCTCGTTTGGTTAATAGCGTACAGGGTGTTTTAGCCGTAAACGGGTCTAAATTTTCCCTTGGCCCTCCTACTTCACTTTGTCCAATTTTCGTTTTTTTAACAAATTTTTTATTTTGTACTTGAATTGTTGGGTTCATTTGTAGGTTCCTCCAGCAAGTAACATGTTTTTCTTAGTATAATCACTGGTCTGTGGCGGCACTTCAAAGTTCTTATATTCCTATTTTACTTTCTCTGCCTTTCCGACACCCCCTTCTTCGATTCATTTCGCCCCCTATTTACTGGTTTTCTGTTCTTGATTCGGTTTCAAACGATAAATCCCATCTACACAACTGGCTTCATCCGATGCAGGATCCGCATCTTTGCCTAAGGCGGAGATTGAAATTGTTTACAGATTGGAATTTTTCTCTATTGAACATTATGTATTTGTTCTCTGTTCTAGATTTATTTGGGATAGTGTGTTTACTCTTCAAGAATGGCATTTATGTAAGTTAAGGCTGGTGGATTTTGCAGTAACGGCAACAAGTCAAGCAATAACTGCATTAAAGTTGTTAAGAGAAAACAAAAACAAGTTTGACCTGGTTATCAGTGATGTTCATATGCCAGACATGGATGGATTTAAGCTGCTTGAACTTGTGGGGCTTGAGATGGACCTACCTGTCATAAGTAAGCAGAAACATTATGCCCAACCTTCATCAGTTCATCTTTTTCTATTTCTGAAGTTTTCTTTCCAGTATTGGTATAATATTAATGAAGTAAATGGTACGGTTTTTTATTTTTATTTTTTTAATTTTTTTAAAGATTTCAAATGATAAGATTTTGGTTTTTCTTATGTTCCTTGTAAACATATTTAACTACATTTTATTTACTTCATTTTATTCCAACCTAGTATATGTAGGTTATGAGTCTTGTTTTATACAATAACAGAGGAATTGTTTGGCATGATGGCAAAAATAAAGTTCGAGTTATTTTGACTTTGCTATATAGGACAGTTGATTGATAAAGTAAACTTATCTTACAAGGCTTTTTTGAGTTCTTGTATATTGCTGCTTCATTTGGTAGTTTGATGAATCTTTTGATGTTCTAAATGTTTGTTTCAGTGTTGTCTGCAAATGGTGACCAGAAACTGGTGATGAAGGGAATCACTCATGGAGCTTGTGATTATCTGCTGAAACCTGTTCGGATTGAGGAGCTAAAAAACATTTGGCAGCATGTGATCAGGAGGAAGAAGTTTGACTCAAAGGAGCGGATCAGTACTGGCAACAAAGACAAGCCTCATTCTGGTAGTGGCAATGGACTAGGGTCTGCAGGAAATGGAAATTCAGATCAGAATGGAAAGGTGACCAAGAAAAGGAAGGATCAGGACGAAGAAGAAGATGAAGATAATGAAATTGGTCATGACAATGAAGACCCATCAACCCAGAAGAAGGCCCGGGTTGTTTGGTCTGTTGAACTGCACCGCAAGTTTGTTGCTGCCGTTAATCAGTTGGGCATTGACAGTATGTGCTTCACCCTTTGTCTACCATAAAAGCAATTGTTATAAAAACATGGATAGTATGTTCTTCACCCTTTGTCTACCATAAAAAGCAATTGTTATGATAATTTAAATTAATTATTTTTATTCGCTTTATCAAGCTTTCTTTCTTCAAGTATTTCTTTAGCAAACTTTTAGAAATATTATCGGGAATATCGAATGATAGGATATTTCTGTTGAAAATTATTACCAGGAATTTTCTCAACTACTCTGTCTTATTGTTAGCGCCCCTGGGTGTAAATATCAAGTCATGACGTGGTTTTCAGAATATTGAATGGTAGTATGATTCTGTTAAAATTTACTATCAACACTTTTCTCAAGTCTCAACTACTCTCCATTATTGTTAGTGCCCCTGGGGATAAAGATCATGTCATATTGTGGATTCTGAATCTGTCAAATCTGATGTCATATCATGAAGTTTTCCATTACAAAATACAAGTGTGAATCTCATTTGAGCATTGTTTTGGCAGAGGCTGTGCCCAAAAAAATTCTTGATTTAATGAATGTTGAAAAGCTTACAAGGGAGAATGTGGCAAGCCACCTCCAGGTATATTTTTAGTAGCCTTTACCTTACTTCAACATGGCTTAAACCATCCCATTCAGGTAGCCTTACTGGTATATTTATCATGTCTGCAGAAATATAGGCTTTATCTGAAAAGAATCAGCTGTGTCGCAAACCAACAGGCAAATATGGCGGTAGCTTTAGGTGGTGCAGATCCATCCTACTTGAGAATGAGTTCTCTGAGTGGGCTTGGACATGTGCAAACAATGAGCGGTTCTGGACAGTTTGAGAATAATGTTATCAGATCCTTCCAACCTAGTGGGATAATTGGTAGATTGAACACTCCCGCTGGTCTGGGTGCGCATGGGTTGCCTTCTTCAGGACTTGTTCAGTTCGGACATGCTCAAAAATTAAACAATTCTATGAATGATCCCCTTAAGTTTCAGTCAACCATAGCTCATGTTAATCCCAATGGTGGTGCATTTGACAGAATACTTGTGTCCACAGGGCTTGATCAATTACAGCACAATAAGGGTGTTACTACTGCTGAAGACCTGACGTCTGGTATGGGTGATAAAACATTTTTTCCCATATCAAATAAACAACCAGATCCAAGACCAAGAGTAACCACCAGTTGCACACGTACCCCACTTCTGGGTGTCACAAACAACACGTTAATGTTAGAATCACATCCTCGGGACACACAAAGGGGCAGACTATATGAGAATATTTCTTCAGTAGCCTCTCAACATTCAGAATTTTCTTTGTCTGCGCTGGATCATGGTAGATGTAGTGAGAACTGGTCAAGTGCAGTGCAGTCATCTGGGATCCAGGCGAATTCTTGCTCTCCAAATGAATGTTTTGGGGAGGCTGCTATACCTCTTGCAGATAACATGGCATCTACACCTTTCCATGTGGGGAATCCAAGCATTGCGTCATCCATCACTTCACTGTCCAGTCAATCCCATGATTCAATGACAGAAAAGCACTCCCAAGGAGCCATTTTTACTAATGCAGGGCATATTAACAGTAATGTGCCTTTTCAAGGGTGGGATGACAATAATCAGGATGCTAGTTACCATTCAAATACTATTTATAGCTCAATAAACTCTCTAATTCCTGCAAATGGTACTGTTGGTTCATCAAGCCATACTTTAATGAACTCAACCTTCCACAGAAACTTGGACTTTAATTTTGGTGATCCCTTACAAATGAAGCATGACGAGTTCACGAAATCAATTGAAGAGATCTCATTGAAACCAAATCAGGGGTTTATCATGGACCAGCAGAGGGTGCTAAAGAGTAGCATCTCTAATAATCTCGGTTCACTGGAAGACTTAGTCAGCGCAATGATGAAGCAGGTAATAACATTTGTGCAGACTTAGGAGGGATTTCTGATAGACTTTTCCATCTGATCCTTCTCTTGGCTAATTAAGTACAATCAGTACTTAAAAACTTTTTGAAGACCTGACTCAGTTATTTATAAGTGCTTCTGTTCTGTAGCTTTTGTTTAGATATGATTATAGCATTGGTAGGTCTTTCTAATTAGATGAATACTATTGAAGTAACATGGTAAGTGTAATACAAGGTTATTTATTTGCAATCTAATGTTTCACACATTTCTCTTGTTGCTCTCTGTCATATCAAAATATACTTTACTGCTGTAACGTAGGAAACATTCTGTTGAGAAGTCCTGCTAAGCACTATATTTGTTCAATGATAAATAGAAGAAAAGCTAAGAGGCATTTGTCTGCATGATAATTGACTGGCATATTAGGACCTTACATTGCAGAAAATGAAAATTTACCTTTGTTGGTATTTTTTCCCCCTCATAAATATCCTTGTGTTTTCATCTTTGTTTCTGCTGTCCTGTGTTTCCTTCATGCTGACATTAATAAGCTATCTGTTTCACTGATCTTCCATTCTAGCAGATCTACTGGCCAAAAGAATGAAATGGATAATTATGATTTTATACTTATTGGTTCGGTATAATCCTTTGTCTTTTTGGACTCTCAGATTACTAAAAAGACACCCTCTTAGTGAATTTGTTATGTAACTTCATTTGGAGTCAGTTGGTTTATCAATTAAATTGAAGTCCATCATCTTTATTGTGTTCACTTTCTTCGGACAATCTTTATTGTGTTTACTGCTTAACTGAATGATGCGTTTAGTACCTGTCATAAGTATTTTCCTTTCATGCTCATTATGACCATGTTTACGTGATGCAGGAACAGGATAAGGTGAAATTGGTGGATGGAGACTTCATATGCGATAATTACCCTGGTGGGACATCTATATGATGGAGCAAGTTTGACAGTATAAGCATGATGGTTGTTTAAAAGTTTTTGAACTGTGAAATTTCAATCTCGGTTTACCATGGTTCCCACTTCCATCTTCTCTTAGTTCTCTGTATTCTGTAGCTTATTTAATTTGCTTCCGGCAAGTGGCTTTCTTATTTCATGAATTTGCGTTGTTGTCCATGGGCCCGGCAATGCATTATGGAGTTAATCATGTCGTTTGTGTAGACAAGACAGGCTTTGCTGGCAAATTTTGTTAGTGATTTATAAATAAGATGATTATGCTGACAATAAATAGATTGCCCAACTAAGGAGGAATATTTTTGGCCTTTAAGTGCATTAATTTATTAATATAGCTTTAGACGCGTTCTTTTATTGTGTATGCCATGCCAGCTGCCAGCCTACAAAGTGACGTATCCGTTCCCCAACAGATTTGAACTGTGCATTTCTTGTTCTATGACTTTAGCCATTTTATATTTATTTATCTTTATTTTGTATTTAACTTTAAAATATGGGTTTTTTTTTTTAATAAATTTTTTGTCTTAATTTAGTATTTCTCTTGCTTCTCATTTTAACTTTAAATCCCAGCTCCACTCCTCAACATAAATGTGTTTGTGAATCACCCTGTAGGGCAAAACTAATATATACTATTAAAAATACTGTATGTACTACCTTTTCATGGAACAACTGAAATGCTTCCCTACCACCACCTAAACGCCGCCGATGATAAATGAAGAGGAAACCCCGGAAGACGATTCTGTTGCCCTCCGATTAAAAAGCTGCGAGAAAAATCACTCATGGTTTCTGCTGTCAAGCCAGTTTTCATATCATCGCCTCTATTATCAGTAGAATTTTGCATGAAGTATGCCACCTGTGGAATTGGAGTGGCCGGAGCAGATGAATAGTGATATGCTTTTCCAAGGAAGAACTCAATATTATGGAATGGCTTCTTGTCCAGTCCGAAACTAGAGTTAAGCTCCTTCAGAATCGGAGGAGGGAGCGAAGCTTGTGGTCCTTCAAGTGCCTCGGCGTAGGACTTGACATACTTGTGGTTTACAGCGTTCTTCGCTTCCCTTATACAAACTTGACGCAACAAGAGCCACTGTGAAGTCTAACTTACCTTCCAAAGGTGAGCTGCGAGAACCACAAAGGTTGAGAAGGGAAGGGAACCTCTCGTCGTAGGGACGTGCTTCCTCTTCAAGTAATCTATCATTGCATCACTTAGATGATAGGTTTCAAGAACACAATCCTTTCGATCCGAGCTTCCAATTTACGGAAGAAAACCTTTGTGTTCACCAGCTACTTGCATTATTAGTTGATATAGATCTATACATTGCGGAAGAAAACATTTAGTTGAGACTGCTCAAGTTGTGTTGGCTGCAGGTGAATGAAGATATACTTATGTTACGGGTTCTTGCTTCCATTTTTTAGATTCGAAATTGTCCTAAAAGTCATAAGTTACCAAGAGAAGAATATACATATAATTATAAGCATTAAGGTAGAGAAAATTAAGAAGAATTTATGACTTCTAATTGTTGAGTGTGAAGGAAACATGTCCCCAGTTTCATGTATAAATAATTAAACGGACAATCCTCGCTTCTGCCATTTTTGTATGATGCAAATAAACATTCTCACTCATCATTTCTTTAGAATTATATTTTTCTGGGGAAAAGAGTTACACATCTACCGGGACGTAAGAGATCAACAAATTAGTAAGAGCTACAGAAAAAGGACAGAAAACCCTAGGAAATATTTAAGAGTTGTGTTGTAATCTTTTCTTAATTATTTTGGTGTCTTTTCAAACCTGAAATATTTAAGAGTTGTGTTGTATACATGTGTTTCAGCTGAGCAACAATATCAGAGGATGTTAGAGAAATTCCCATGAAAAACTGGCTTATAAATCAGCTTTTCAAAGAATTGAGTATACTCAGAGAGGTCTCTAAAGTGGAGAGATTTTGAGCAGCGCCTCTGCCTCCACCAGAATTGCACCTTCGTTGTTGAACCAAAGGTTTAGCTTGCCATCCCTTTGGTCCGGCCTCAGCCTACCTGCAGCCAGGTACCACACACTCAAGGGCTCTTCCAGCCCAGAGCCAGAATATTTCAAGCTGCTGAAAACTGAATTTAGGGACAAATCCTGGAGAGCTTGTGATTGGCTATTATAAATAAACAAAATAAAACCAGGCACATAAGCATTGGACATTGCCTATCCAAGTTTCGAGAGTCTCAAAACCCTTAATTAGACTCTGAGGCTCCACAACCCTCGGATACACAGACAAACCTTGAAATGGAAACTCTGCTGCTACGTTCATAATTTTCTTGTCGCGCAGTCATCATCAACACTGAAAAGTTTGGGTAATAAGAATTACTAGCTCAAGCTAAATATTAATGACAAGTAATATATATCAGATATTGGTTAGCTTGTTGATAATTTTTTTTTTTTTTTGTGATACAAGAGTCATATTATGATTTAAGATAGGGAAGAAAAAAAATAGAAATCGAAACTAAAGATGGGTGTGAAAAAGAAAGTAAGTGTACTACTTGAGTTACAGCTCACGAGCTTGTTGACGATTTTTTTATTAAATGATTTAGTAAGGTATCTTTTATAATTAATGGTACATGCATTGTGCATGGTACTGTTCTGTGAAAAATTCAAGGAGTTTCAGTGAAACCTGCCAACAGTATTATTTGGTTGGTGATGGGTAATGATATATATATATATATATATATATATATATAAATTTTACATACAATACATTCTTATATTCTCATTCCTCATTTTTCTTACATTCATTTTACTTATCTCATATAGCATTTCGGGAGCCTTAACTTAACGTTACGCTATCTGGCTGACATGGATGTTGAAAGCGACCTACCACCTGTCTATGGGGATCGAGGGGCTATTCAATCCAAGATTATTGTCTCCTTTGTAGGACCTATTACCTATAGCCCATCGAACCAGCCTTGATTGTAATTTGTTGGGGTAAATTTCGGGAAAATACTTGATACACACCAGTCTTCATTATTGCAGAGTATGAAGCACATATTTATAAAAACCAGTCTTCATATCCAAATTGTGCAAAAAAAAAAAAGAAAGTGCAATCCATATATGTGTAACTAGCGGCATTGGTTTGTATTGTAGTAAAAACTAGTAAATCTAAAAGCCAGATGAACCGTTGAAGCTGGATAGCAAGATATATAGACAAAAAATTTAGCATGTGGGCACCTCACATCCAGTTACTCGAAAAATGTACTCCGATTAGTCTCGTGTTATGCATTAACTGGAGATATATATATGTCATTGTTCAGCTGTTATTATATAGAAGTTGGTTCGTAAATGATAATTGCCAATTCTCGAATGATTAAAACACTCCTAATTTATGATGTTTTCTTACAATTTAGATGGTTTAATTAGCTGAGTGGGTGTTTCTTTCTGGAAATTACTTCTAATAGAGTAACGTAAACAATGCAGTTATATATACTTGATACAATCAACAATTATAAACAATGCGTTAAGAAACAGGAAGAATTTAAGGCCTTGTAGCCTTCCCGTGGTTGGTTTGCTTTTGTTTGTTCGCTGCAAGATCAATGAATTTCTGTAATCTGTACACTAAAGTTACTAAATCTCACAGAAAACAATAAGAACAATGGCAGCGAAAAACTGTTCTGTTCTGAAAGCCGGGGAATTTAGGATAATTCTAGGTGTACCTCCTTAAGTGTACACCTCCAATCACGTATTTGATGTAATTGGAGACTGATTTATTAAAAAAATTTTAAAAATAAAAGAAATTGAATAAAAAATGTGAGAGATGTAAATAAAATTATAAATATAATAAAATAAAAATAAAAATATTAAAAATTTATTGAGATCTGAGGCTAGCTTGGGATGCTGGATATAGGGAAATCATCTTTGAACCAGATTTTTTTTTTAATTAGAAGTGATTATATTTAAGACATAAAGAAAAAAAAAAGACTCAAATTAAAGACTTAATTTAAAAAAAAGTACAATGATACCGCATGAGCTAAGACCCATAGACTGAACCAGATTCTTTGAATGCAATGCAGTTGATTTTGAGCAATTTGAAAAACCAACACCCCATGTGACAACTTATTTCTATGATCAGAGATATGACGGGAAAAAGCTGGTATTTTAGACTCAATCACATTCTAGGAAAATAACTTTGCAGCTGATTTTTTTAGCCTCACATGATGTTATATTGTCTCGGGAAATCTACCATTTCTATGATCCCAGTGTCTTATCCTAAGCTTAGTTGCTTAGCTTGTTCTTTTTCTTTCTTTGATAAAAAAAAAAAAAAACAAAGGCAACGAAGAACTGAGCTCACTTTTTGTTTTCTTTGAGGACGAAAGGAACTTTTTAATTGAAAGAAAGAAAAGCGATGCCGGGTTGAAGCTCGTACGAAAGCAGGTTGGCATGTCGGAAAAAATTGTTAATCCTATAATTGTACTTACATTTTAATTTAAAATTAAGACATGTATTTAATTTATTAATATTTTTAATTAATTTATAATTATTAATTTAAAAATAAAATATATATCTTTATTTTGAACGGTATTTCTGCAAAATTGAAAATGATTGGATCTGAGAGATAGAGAGGGAGAGTGAGGGTTAATGGGAGTCGGGAGGTGGGTCGGGGAGTTGCATAAGTAAGCACAGCTGTACAGGCTTGTCTCTTCTTGTCCCAACTTTACCAGCATCAGCCTCCTTTCCAGGTTCTTAGCTTTTATAAAATTATTTGAGTTTTATAATTTATTTTATTAAATTTAATAAATATAATAATTTAAATTTATTATTATAAAAATTAAACAAAAATAATTAAGCGTACGTAGCAAGTAGAATTTGCAAACGTAAATGCAGCGGAAGAGATTACAGGTATACAATATATGCATAATAACCGCAATGTCATATGTTGAGAAAATTCCACTGGAGAGTAATTCACATGTCTACGTTAAAAAGCTTCAATCTCTCCCACTTTGCCTTCTACTGAATCTTTTATTATTCCTTGTTTGAATCTGGTTGGTTGTTTGACATAATTTATAGGCACAAAGTAAAATCCAACGAATTTTAGTACCAAATATATTTAAATAAGTTCAGTGGTAAAAAGAAAATAAAAACGTTATTCTCATTAAATTTTTGTTATTAAAATTCACACAAAATTTATTTACTGTCATTAAATTTAACAAGTCTAACATATTTACAGATATATTTACCATATTTAATGATAAAAAATAAATCTGATTGGACAAGCATTTTTTTGGTAGATAAACGAGCCAATCAAATATTTGATATACAAAATTAGTTGAAGACTTTAAAGGGGAGTCTTCATACTCTTCAAGTAGCTTTACAGCATAAAGTGGCAAAATAATTGCTATCCAACGCCTCGAATCAAAACACAGGCTGTTAATGCCTTGTCCTATTCTATTCTATTCCTCTTAAGAGTAGTGGCTCTCAATAGACATGTGTATATTGTATTTCACTTTTCATTCTCATGTTTAGTTCAAACAATCATTACAACCATTAATCTTATATCTAAATTATTATACAAACATACATATGCCTGGAGTTTATTCTCTGTATCTTTTGTAGCTACGCGTGGAACAATTATCGACTCCCATTTACATCATGCTAACTTACCAAAGTGTACAGTATCTATTATGCTTCTTTGCTTCATCATATATATCATCCTGCATAGGCACGTATTATGTGACCTAGCTATATATTATTTTACATAATAAAATAATGAAAGAAAATCTGTTATATGGGCAGCTTTATAAACTTATGGGCCAGGATGAGCATATTTGGAGCAGTGATACTCAACAGTTCTATCGACCTATAAAGCAAGTTACGAAGGTAAGCTAGAATAAGACAGAAATAACATAAATGCTTAATCAAGTTAACTAGTGATAACAAGAGGAGGATATTAAAATGACAAATAATCAGTTTTAGGTCATCAATCACTTGTAGACCAGATTAACCATTCGTAATTAATCAGTTCTTTCTCGATTCAATATTTTATTATGTTCTGACCTGGTAATTTTTCCAACAATAATTTCATCGTGTGAGGCTTATTCTAAATGTTGTTTGCAGTGATATTTCAATACTACTGACTACTGAGGCCCGTCAGTTGGCTGTTGGCTAACGTGCTTCAGAATCTAAGTGCAGCAGTGAATACCGTGCAGTTAGTGCTTAAACTCTAAAGCTGCCTAGTAGAAACTTATATTAACACTTTTCAGTGAAAGCTTACAACGAGTTTTATAATTACTGCAAACGCTACAGTGGTTTTTTTTCTTTTAATCTACTTCCCGTTAATGGGTTAAAAAATGTTTAGACTTAATGTTACACAAGGTTTGACAAAGCTCCCTCTGTTCCGTATTGCTTAATCATCCAATACAATGACCCCCGTGTCAGATTTCTCTGTGCTTTGATTCAATTCATCTTCATCACTTAACCTTGCCTCGGGAAGACTAGATGTTTCATTCTTCTGTTCTACCATGCCAGGGCTGCTTTCTCTTTTAAGTTCAGACGCTAGTCCTGGATCTTTGCTCTCATTGTGTAACACATCATCAGGTTTGCGGTCATGTTCAGGGATAGCTGGCAATTGGGAGCCAACAACTGCACTCTTGGATATAACCTCTGATTTGTTATCTGAATTGAGTGTTGGCAATTCTGCATTAGGATGATCTTGCTGTGCGGTTGTCAGAAGTCTAGTGATGTCTTGACAAATGGTTTCTAGCGGAAGGAAATTCTTTATCACATTGACTTCTGCTTGTTCTCTAGCCAAAGTTGGAACTACTTCCATGGTATTTTCCTCCACAATCTTGCACATCTGCCAAAACAGAGAAACATAGGTATTCCAGATGTAAGCACAAAACTATCTCCCATCCTTCTCTTTTCCTTTTTAAAGTATGACCAGAAGAACCTTCATAAGGAAAGCGCAGCTCATGAAGAGTGTAAAAAGTATTTATACCTTATTGTAAAGTCGAACCAATTCAGACCTATCAGAAGATTCATTGTCACAAGCGGGAACAGTAATTTCTTCTGTGGCTGCAGAGAAGTCAGCGCTAAGTTTTTCATTGTGCATTTTTGTATCCAATTAGCAAAAGCAATTGAAAAAAAAATTAAGAAAAGAAAAACAGAAAGGCCTTCAAAGAAAAGGAGGATGATAGACCCCAAACAAAGGAATCAAAGTAAAAAATGACAGGTATACTAACACATTGGTCCATCATCGGAAGCAAATTAGGTAATAGCTATTGTCAAATCTTTCAATGAACAACATAGATTATACCTATTGCTTCTAGTTGAGGAAGTTGATCAATAATTTGGGTGTCAGTCTCCATTGGTGCTGGTGTGGCCTTAGGTTCACTTTTAAGTTGTTCATCTGTAATTTCAGTTGCTTTTGGCTCACCCTGCAAACAGTTTGTGAGAAAATAAATGTCAGTCTACAAACAAGTCAAGCAAACCTTATCAGAGACAAATCATAGATTTCATACTGCAGAACGATACATAAAGGAAGCCCTATCATACCTATAACAAAGTATATGAACCCGAAGTACTAATTAATGGCAATAATTATAAGTTTAAGTAACTATACAGTTCATGCCCTGACTTCCAAGTATAATAAAATGAATTATACTTGATATAAGAGTGGAAGGATGTAAAACAATACTTTTGGCAGTAAACAACCCATATGGACCTTTAATCAACTATTAATTCTAATTTTGATCATATACAGTCTATAGAAAAGAATTTTAAGTAATAAGATGTTAGGCATCATGGAATATAGATTAACTCACAAAGTATTCCTTTTGGTACTCAGCATTGAGCCCCTTCTCCAAGAGAAGCACCCTTTTTTTTATAAACTCAACCTGTCTTCTCTGCATATCTCTAAAATGATAAAGTATGGAGGACTCCTGATATAACTGTGCTTGGTTCCTGGCATCACCAGAACCATTTGAACCATCAGCTACAATGTCACTCCCACCGTTTTCCCTTAATTGGTTGCTGGGTGCTTCTGCATTTGTTGAAGTTGCACCATTTTGTGCCTGAGAGCTAACTTGTCCTGGTAAGGGTAAATTTATAATGGGAAGATTCAACTCCTGACAGATGACCTCTTGAATCTTGAGGTCCTTATCATCAACAATAGCTTGCCACCTTCCATACCCATGCCTTTCAAATTTAGAAAAAAAAAAAATCAGCAATATATCAACAAGAAAGAGCCCGTAAAGGTTAAAATGTAGCAGATTACCAGCATCCACAATCACCTTTCTTAAAGCATTGAATATAGACAAGGCAATACTAAAATCAACATATCAACACAAATTAATTAGATGCGTATAATAGACATTATGGTATCCAAGCTTACAAATATTTTATGTTTACTGTCAGTCTAGAAGAAGATATTGTTTGTTGCACACTTGCACTATATAAGCAACAAATATTTTAATAATAGAAGTAATGTCGTTGCCTAATCATATTTTAGGCAAAATTATCCGTTGAAAAAAACATACTTCAAAACAGCTCGTAGCAACACTAAATCATGCTCCTCTTTCCATATTTTTCCACCCTTTAAACCAGGATAGCGTAAAAAGATGTCATCTGAAAAAAGTGGAATTCCAGGATTTTCTGATGCAAACTTCACCTGTTATCCAAGGAGAAAAAAGCATACATCAGCTTAAACATTTACTCAAAACATGAAAAATTACAGAAATATAAAAGGAAAGTAATAATCACAGAAAGATAATACTTCCTTTCACCACAAGAATAGCATATACTGATAGATAGTAACAGAATCACATTGATATAAGCACATGCTAAGTTAAAGATAAGAATTTTCACATTTTACCACTTCACAATTCAGATCAGTGACATAATGTAAAAGATTAGATCTCAAGCTTATTTTACAATTACTTTGTTTAACCAGTTGACCATCTGCAGGCTACCTTGCCACCAATGTAAGAACAAGTGAAATAAATTATGAATTTGAACGTGGATATATCGTTGTTACTTGTACATCATATTCCAAAAAGAATACCTAGTCCATTATCAATTTATCACTTGAACAACAGAAAATTTTTACAATATATCTCACCAACTCTTCTTTCGAAGTACACATGAGGTGTTACTAGAATTCACAAGCTTGCAATTAACCATGTAAAAGACGTTCAATTTAAATGAACCATAATTAAATTTGTGGACTATAATCTTTTAGATATCAATAAACCTTTACATATACCGCATAAATTCATGAAGATACAGCTAACTTAATAGGCATATTCTTCAGTAGACAAACCATACAAATTCAAAAGCCCAGAACATAGTTGGCAAAGCATAACAAAAAGGAATTACTAGTAACAACCAACAGGATCAGGCGTCACATCTTGATGCGATTCAGAATTCACTCTCCAATATTACTCAAAATCAAGAACAGTTATATCACAGACATGAAAATTTTCAGATTGAACCCAACTGCACCATACACGTACTCAAATTGTAAAGCACATTTCTTCAAAGAACTTACTTTGTCCCTTAGCAAGAGCAGAATTGCAATCCTGACGAGTACATCTTGTATTCTGAGTCCTTCTTTAGGAACACCATCTACAGCAATTATTTACAAAAATTAAAGATTAGTATACTAAAGATTTAGGAAAAAGGAAAATGAAAATATAAAAGATAGATATAAGGATGAACCACCTGAGAATGTAGGGGAATCAGTTATATCTTCAGCAATATGAGACAAGAAAAGGGTTCCATAACTGGAGGAAAAAAATGTATTGTGTTAATTCACAATGCTTGAAGGTTTCATAATATTAAAGGATGTTTAAAAAGCATTTATCAAACTAATATATGACAACATTTATTGTGCATGAAAATAGATTCTAATTACCCATTTCAACATTATTTTAGACCAAGTTATTCTTTGTTTCTAATAAATTTTCAATGAAATATAGGTCCAACCACATGCACCTGCATATGCCCTTCATTCATATACACATATCCAAGTAAAAAAATAAGCTCGCTGCTCAGGTAAAAGTACATGCAGCTAAGAAAATCTTAGACAGACAACACATCAAGTTTTTCTTATTCTTTTCAGCTTAAAGAATATATTGAGGGATGGAGAAAATACAGAGCTGGAGGGCGTGGAATCTTCCAAAAACAAAAGAAATAGATACAAAGAAAGATGAGCGGAAGGAGGAAAACATCCAGCATGATATGCCAAGACAAATTAAAAAATTTTTAAAAAAAAAGCTAAAAAGCTCATAAATAACCAAAAAAACTTTTCTATTACAAAGGTTACTGTTACTCCCTCATTTTGAATGTACAAAACGAATAATACCAGTTTCCTTGCATCCTAAAGTAATATATATATTTTCCAGAGCCAAAGCCTTCTACAAGCACTGGATTTGCAAAAGGACAGCATGACATCCTCACATGCAATTCTCCTATATGCAGAGACTTACAAACAATGCTACTAATGACTTAGTAATATACACAAGATCTATCTCGTTATAATTAAAAACTGTTTTCTAATTAATACGCCTGAACTAAAAGCTAACCAAGAAAATGAGCATAAATGTCATCTAATCCCCCACTCTCCCAACAAAATATAAGTTACAACAAGAATAACAAGATAAATTCAAAAGAAAAATTAGATTATAATGTACAACACCCCAAAAAAAGCTAACGTAATAAAGAAAAATCCATATTAATACTCTTTAATTTCTTCATGAGTTTTCTGTTTCATGCGAGAAGTGAACTCCTTCCAATCAAAATCGCCAACTCCAAACCTGTAATAGGTTTGGAAAGTGAGATTTACAGCACAAAATCCTATTCTTCAATACACAAGTTGAAGGAAAAAATCAAATGTATTCATAAATCAACAAGTAGCATGTACCGCATCAAAATTTGCACAAAGGCAGCCCTCTGGTTTTGATTGAAACCAAGTACTCTGAATTGTTTTCCTTCACCTTCCATCAGAGGAAGCGGGTCTGCGCTATCTACTGTTTAATAATTTAGGGGAAGAATAATATCATGGTCAAGGCCAGAAAATTAAAGTCCATCAGTATCATTGAAATACTTAAAATTCAATAGAATATTATTTAAAATATACCACGGGCTCTCTTTTTGTAAGGCCTCCTAGCAGGAGCAGATCCAGTTGAATTTGAATCACCATCAGTAAGATCTGCTTCATAATTGTCATCTTCACCATCAGAGCTTACATCTTCCAGACCAGCAAGATCATCCTCCTCAACAGAAACCATCTGGAAAGTTAGGATATTACAAATATTACCCTTTACAAGACCAATCGCTTGGAAGGGCAGTGAAGAATTTTAACTACCAAAATCATAGATATCAATTTCTACTTATTAAAGAAAAAGATTGATAGAATGCACCATATATTTTGATAAAATACACCGTATATAGAGAGGCATGGGAAAAATAACTAGTTTCTCAAGACCATAACATCGTAGAAGCCCTCTCACAACAAAAATGATTTATATAATAAGTTACCAACATCAAAGAGTAAACAGAATATGTATTTGCACTGTCGTATATAATCACATGCAAACTCATTATAGACAACAAGAAGCAATAGGCTCCCTTTTGCAAATTAATATGAATTTATGGCATAAACACATAAGACTTAAGGCATATACCTGCTTGCGAGACCGCTTCCCTTTGCCCAAGGCACTAAACTCTTCACTTTTATGCACTTCATATCTGTCTCTTAACAATTCCTCCCAGTAACTTGTTCTTTCTGTACTACTCACATTAGACTTGTTCTCCATTGCTTTCTTTTGGGCCTCCTCCTTTGCTGCAGCCTCAACTTCATCAATATATTCAAAATTCGCCACCTAGAAATACATGATCTTTTAGCCACTGAAAAGCATTGAGCCCAAATGAAAACACAAAACAAAAATGTAGTACATATTGTGCAGTTAGCCAAATGTAATGCAAACTTTATGCTGATAAATACATGGGAAAAGGTCGTAAACATCTGAATTGCTCCATCAACATGAACAGAAAGCACTGCCCCAGTCACATAGCTTTTCCCAGGATATAAGAAGCAGTTCCATCAGGAATAATGGTGCTTCTCAGTTTGGCAATAATAAAGTTTCAGGAGGAAACCATTACCAAAATCTAGATGAAGTTTATGAGTACTATTGCAGTTGCCAGTTCTTTAGATTTTAAATATTCAATATGTTCTCAATTTAGCTAGTGTTGACCGTGCAGTATTTCTTATGTAAAGAAGTCCTAGGCCAAGAATGATGTATTCAACTGACATAAAAAAGTAAGGGAAGAAAGGAACTGAGTACTATCATCTAGCAGTCCAAAAATATAATTGCAAAGGTATTTAAAAAAAAAAAAAAAAAAGACCCTCCAATTAGAACAAACATGAAAAACACATCAATATAGCAAAGCTTGCCAGACCTCTGAAATGACAAAAGAGAAAGCGATCCAGACTCTGGACAACCCCAAAATTCATGAAAATTTATAAAAAAAGTCTACACAAATATCTAGCTGTTGGACAGCGTAAAAGCAAGTGACTGCTAGATTCTGGATCAGAGAAACACAGCAAAAACATTAGGGGAGAGAATCATGTGTAATCGGTGAATTTGCAAAAAATATTTGAGTTAATCCTATTTAGTATTGTCAATCATACAAAAGACTTCACTTTGTTGGGGGTGCCTACAAATTCCAAAGGCAGCTCCCAAGAAAAAACTGTCCCTATTGAAGAATGAGTGAGGAATTGGAATTAAAATTTACATGAATACATTCCAGAGGGGTCAAAAGTCCAAATCATACAATCCCTCAGTATATAAGGTCACATAGATTCAAGAACCCCAGAATATATTCCAGTTCCAAAGCCTCCCTATCATTAAGGTTGCAAAAAATAAAAGTCTCAAGAAATGGAAGATTTGAGAAATAAGTAGCTGCAAATGGGTTGGTGATGTAGAGGCAATCAACAATGAAGGTAGTAATGGGATAGAAGAAAGAATTATCACCAACCCACAAGTACTCCCAGAATCTGATGCATGATCCACCCCAAACTTGAAAGAAACAAAAGAAAGGAAAGAGGTGTACAATTGTGAGACAAGTTTCCATGGCCAAAACTTAAGTATAAAATTTCTTAGGAACAAAGGAGAACAAAATATGACATGGGCAACAACTATCAAAAGTTAGACGTAATTCGTTAGATGTTATGAAACATAACAAGATCAAATGATATCTTAGAGGGCTACTAGCAACTGGCAAGTTTAACAAACAAGAGAATAAGACTTCAGTAATGAAGATAATGCACATAAAGAGAAGAGCAGGATGAAACACATATTAGCAGAATAATGTATTTTAAGACAGGACTGCAGCAAAAGAGAATCCACTGGAACTCATATAAACAATGCCTGGCTGGCTGCATATGAGGGATTCCAAAGGCAGGCCCAAAATACAAATAGAAAATTTAAACAACCATGTCCATTAATCACCATATAATGTCTTATAATAATCAAATAACCAAAAATAAGCAATTGTTAATAGAAAGTAAAAGCGTCATCAAAGTTATTCCAAATATATGAGAACTGTTTACTTATGCACAGGTCAATCCAATTCCTAAGAATGATTGGTCCCTCTGCTCCCAATACCCTTTTGCAAATTTGTTAATGTTGAATGGAGTAGAAATCAAGTTCATCTTCACTCACCACCAAGCAAAGTGGAAAAGTGCAAAAGGAATGAATAATAGGAGCACAAATGTATAGTCATGATTATATGACAGATTCAACCTTAAACGCCTTCAGAAATCCATCTTCATCTTCATCTTCCAAAGTAGCCTCTTCAACTCCTACTTGTTCACGATCAAGCAATCTGTCAAAGAGGAAAACACCCTAAATAAAATACTCAAGCAAATTTGTATTTCATGGTTGCCAAAGAGAAGTGTATGATTACCTATCTATGGCAGCATCATCATAATGAATTTGACGTGACTTGCCTGCTTCATCATTCTCATCAGCAAATAGCTCCTTCGAGCCATACCTTATGATATCATCTAACTCTTCCTAAGTACGATTAATATTCAGAAGCCACCATCAGTTTTTCAATAAGAGTACTTTAAATTGGATATAGCCCAATTCATTCTTAAACCCCTAACTGGCATTTAACTTTCTATTTAAAAGATATTTTCAACAAAAAAGGCATGAGTATCAATCAATATACACAAGATAAATAAGGGCTCGCTCGAAAGGGTTCTTTTTTTTTTTTTTTCTAGAACAATATTGTAAAACATTTTGTGGGATAATTTTTCAAAATAATAACCCAATAGAACTTGTTTAAATGATATGTATTCTAAAACAGGTTTAAGAACAACAAAATAAAAAACTTGTTTGAAATGTGTTGATTTTTTTTTTTCTTGCAAGAATTTTTCCAAACTCCATTTGGCAGAGAGGCAAATCAGCTGGAAAAATTCTTGGAGACCATAATAAATGGGTTTCAAAGGAGCAAACGCTCTCCATTAGTATATTTGGGATATCTGTTCTTCCCAATTTTCTTCTGAGGCTTCATCAGCACCTTATGAGTGCCATTTCAGTGTTTAATTCCCCTTGGATTTTCCTGAGACCTTGTCAGTTAGTAACAACCTTGCATTCCTCAGTTTCACCATACTTCCCACATACACTAGTTACTGTTTCAGCAGAAGTATCCCAGCCAAGTCCATTAATCAAAACTGTATTCAACTAGAATGAAAAAGCAAAGAGTTTCAGAGACTGGAGGTGTGGTAATGGGTGTCTGAAGCAAATGAGCAGACACTCTCATGAGCATTTGCTTCAAAGTTCAAACCCATACGCAGATAAATTTATGAGTGAAAATGGTTGAGAGAACTAAATTGAATCTGCCATGGACAAAGAAGAATGGAAAGAAGGGGATGGAGAAGATGCAGAAAAGTTTGGGAGGGAGATAATATATTTACTATATTACCATTAATAACATCAATAAATTACAAAAGTGCCACAGCAAAAACAAAATATGAAGAACTAAAACAACCTATAGTTGTTCTTGTTGTCTTGTTTTTAGAACAAGAATTTGAGATAAGTTTTTAGAACCTGAAAACCAAAATTCATGTTTTCAAACAAGTTTTTTAGGGCCTGTTTGATTTCTATTTTGGAGAATAGTTTTTTGTTTTCAAAAACAGGAGAACAAGAAAACTTATTTGATTAGACATTTTTTTTATGTTTCAGAAATAATTCAGAGATGTGCTTTAAAGCAAAAAGCAGGAAACATCTTTAAATTGTCTTTGTCCTTCTTTCATTGCTTTCATGGTAGCAATCTAGTAAATATGATAATACATTAATGGCAAGAAACTAAACAAAAGAAAGTTCATTTGTCTCCTAACTCTCTCGTCTCTCTTGACTCCTTCATTTCCATTTTTCATTTTTCTTCTGCAAACTGGGGTTTGAGTCTTGCAATACCCACACTCTTCACATGCTTTGTTGGGTTCTTTTGCTTTGTTGAGAGCTTGTGCATGAATGTGCGCTGTGCAAGCAGTTCAAGATGGCGTGTTGGGATAGGAGTTGGCAACCAACACAAGGTGTGCAATGTAGGCGTCGGAAATGGGAGCAATATTGGCACCGGTTGAGGTGGTTTTGGGTGGAGAGTTGGCGTGTTTGGGTTGATTGTGTCTCTTTGTCTTGCAAAAAACACCAATGAAACAAGTAACTCAATTCCAAACAAGCTTTATAATTTTTTGTTTTCAAAACTGATCTGAAAATACTTCATTTAAACAAATTTTATTCATGATTTGTTTTTAAAAATTGTTTGTAGTTCCATTTTACAAAACTGTTATAAAAAAAAACCAAAAAAAAAATAGAATACTTTCAAACAAGCCCTTAGCTTTTTTGTTTCCAAAAACTAAAACTTGTTTTTGAAAACAACAATCAAACAAGGCCTACATTTTTTCAAGGACACCCTAGAATGCATCGGATCCTGGAGGAAGCTAATGCAGTTACTCCTATTATCAGGGTCCCTTTCCTTCCCCCCCCCCCCCCCCCCCCCTCTCCAAAAACAACCCTTCCTCCCCCAAAACAGCAAAAACGTAAAGGAGACCTGGAAGGTCTGTATCATATGACACAAGACATAACAAGAAACACACATATATAGGGTGGGGATCCATCAACACCTGTATAAATCAAAATCAAACTTAACCAGTCAACAGCTTTTTATGGATGACATTATAAGTTATAACAAAACCCACTGCTGGGAGAAAAGTGTACATCACGTAGCTCATTCTCAAACTTTAATATTAATTTGAAATATTTTTTGCTTCAACAATAGTAAATATCAACTATATATGAGATTACATTTATATTGTTGTCAATTTCTTTTAAAATTTGGCATGAAAGATCAACATGATAGTTACTTGTAATTCAACCATTGGACTGGCATATATCACATTATATAAGTAAGCATGCCAAGTCTTACCAGGTGTCCCCCCACCAATACATGCATGCATGCATACATGCAACAATACTCCAATACAATATTCTCATTCCAGATCAACAGTCATGATATTTCATTTGGAAAAGACATCTCTCCCTACACTAATCCACTTTCATATCCAGCCCAACAGTGGGCCTACAATAGGGGAACAGAACAATGCCAGTCATATGTGAGCTCCCCTTACTTCTTAATTTAGTTAAAAGTAAAATCATTTAACATGTTCCACTATAAATATATATTAAGTATACCAACAGGTTATACATTACACAGCTAGAAGGTGGAATGGACCAAGAAAGTGAACAGTAATTAAGACAAGGAAAAAGCATTTATATCAGCGTTTCTAATAATCTAAAAAGAATGCTAATGGACACCTCAATATCAATTGGTCACATGGCTTCCACAATCTAAGTCCTAGAAGTACTCCAAAAAAGCAAGCGCAACACAAGAAGGTAACACAGTGTCAATCTATATTATATAGATATAGTTTTGCCAATGAGACTCAGCTGTTATCAGCAGCTTTCTTCACATGAGCCTTCACTTTTAAAAAGAAACTTTTACCTGGTTTATGTTATGAGCCTTCAGCCTCAGCTGTTATCACCAGATTTCAGCGCATAAGTCTTTACTTAAAAAAATATATATATATATTTACCTGGTTTATGTTCTGAGCCTTCAGCCTGCCAACAACTAGATGTTCTAACACCATTTTCTTTTTAGTCATTTGCATCATCCTTTCTTCAATGGTTCCTCGTGTTATGAGTCTAAAAATCATCACCTACAGCAACAGAAGTACTATAATAATAGAATAGGTAAAGTCAACAACAATAATCAACCACACATTAATTAAAGTATGACTCCAACCTTATTAGTTTGTCCAAGTCGATGAGCTCTAGCCATAGCTTGTAGATCAGCATGAGGATTCCAATCACTATAAAATATAGTTTTGATCAATGAATTAAAATGAAACATTAAATTGCCCTAGAACAAAAAGAAAGCACATAAGTAAAACCTTTCGGCAAAATATGAATTGTCAGTACCAATAAAAGAACTATATGTAGAATTCCCCACTATTCAATGAAGGCAAGACATGAATACAAGCAAGATTCTCCACATTATTGCAAAGATTCATGGCATGGAAATGGGTGTAGTAAGGACACCCTATCATGCAAGAGAAAAAATTACAAGCAGACTACAACCAACAACGACCAGTAAATACTTTCAATAGGTTTATCTTTTGAAGACTGATAAATTAGAAGCAGAAAACATTCATGTTCCTGTGAAATTATGCTTCTTTTGTGGAACTTTTTTTGAAAGTAGTGCTCATAAACTTGTTTAACAACAATTTCCCAACCTCATTTTTTTCAAATCTCCAAGAAAAAATTGACTCTACCCATCTTTACACGCCTAATCTAAAGAAGCAAGAAACCTTTACAGTGAGTTTGATTAAAAAAAAGACAATTCAGTACTAAAGTTTTAGCTGAAATATTTCAGCACTAAAATTTGTATTTTGAAAATATTTTCATTAAATTGCTGAATTGACATTCAATAAAATAACAGGCTATTATATTAAAAGAAACTAGTGACAATTAATAATTTATATCAAGAAAGAATCGATGCTGAAAGCATTCAGCAACCTCTCAATATCCATATATTGAATGTTTTCTTATCTTTTCGGCTTAAATTCGTTTATGGAAGGTATTCAACAAAAACCTCTAGATTTTAATATTACTCACCAATAGCAATGAAGAAAAAACTTAAAAAATTCACCACATGGCAGCCACTTTAATAAAATGATAAAAGGACAATGAATGACAAGCCTCGCACTAAGAAAACTACTAGCTTGCAGCTACTTTGATTAGATTTTGCCTTGAAAAAAGCAAATGCTTAGTAGACTGTAGTTGCATACATGAGAGATAAAAAAAAAAGCAAAGATACTACAATTACACATAATACAATACCTTCACACTTGTTTCAAGCCCAATCTTGTTAAAATAAATTTTCATAGAAGTGTTAATCCTAATTTATATTAAAAAAAATAACTTGCATGTAAAAATTCACCTATCATATATAATTACTGTGTCTGCAGTTGCTAGGTTTATCCCCAATCCCCCAGCTCTAGTAGAAAGAAGAAAACAAAATCTTGAAGAATTTTTGGCATTAAACCGATCTATCCGTACTTGTCTTTCAGCTCCACCAACCTTGCCATCTATCCTCTCATACTGCCAATTCTGATTAAAAAAGTGAAAAATAAATAATCATATAGAAAAAATCATCAACCTTGCACATATATCTTCCCATTACATAGACAGAATAACCTCATATTAATACCTTGTAAGAACAGTAATCTTCTAGCAAGTCCAACATGTGCTGAAATTGTGAATAAATGAGGACTCTATGTCCTTGCTCTTTAAGTTTCACCATCATTTTGTCCAACAATTGCAACTTCCCCGATGACTCCAGTAGCAGTCTGTCAAAGAGAAAACCAAAACAGAAAAAGTAAAATTAAATAACTTAGTCAACAATACAGTTAAATCTATGATCCAAATTATACTAAAATATTGCCTTTAAACATAAGAACACCAACCATTTCATTTTATATACAGGAGACAACAACCCCCAATACCACATAAAATCAGAAACAACATTTACCATCACATAAGAAGAACTCACCCAATACTTCTAATAGACAAACATAATGGCATATTCAAAGATAAATGCCGTAAGAGCTTACTTGTATGATTCCTTTGCATTTTCAATCTCCGGTTCAACTCCTTCTAACATATAAGGATGACAACAGAGCTTGCGCAATTCCATGACAACATTGATAAGAGAAATCTGATTCAAAAACATTCAAAATACAAAGATGCCAATACTGTAAAATAAGCATTTAAGATGATTTGGCTGATTTCTTAAGAACACCAAAAGGGTTACTTTACTAAAGCATGAATCTTACCTGTGCACCACCACGACGAGTTAGTATCTGATAATTACGAGTCAAAATTGCCTTATAATATTCTTTCTGTTTACTGCTTAATTCAACTCGCAAAATAAGTTCCTTCTTAGGAGGTAGTTCCTTCATGACATCTTTCTTCACTCCTGCAGGAGCATCAAAAATTTAAATCTACATTTCAGAAGTACACGTTATTGATATACAAATTACCAACTTAGCTTATCATAAGATCTGAAGACTAAAGGTTTTAAGATCCTTCATGTTATCTTCCATTCAAAAGAGGACTAGCATGAAGCCAAACTAAATTAGTCACTCATCCAAAACCATAAATAAATAAAACTATCATGTTTCTCTTCCAGCAAGAAAATTCAGGAGATAAAAAAAAAGCTCCTAGCACCTGTTCCAATATAAATCATTCCACCTACAACTACCTATCATTCTTTTTTGAGTTGACTACTTGAGATTTAGACCCTGGTGCACAAGCAGTTTCTGCACGAATCTACCTCTTTCGTTAAAAGCGATTGCAGAGTAACCTCTACAAGAACAAGATTACTAAAGTACACAGAAAGATCAATATTTTTTTAACGATGACTAAGTCCTGAATAAGGCAACAGTAGAGCAGAAACAGTCATTCACTTGCATAATATTAACTGAGTTTGATGTGATATACTCACCTTTAAATAAATATTCAAAAAAATATCTCAGATATGTTCACAATAGAAGAAAAAATTCTTTCACATTTATGCTCAGATATGATAAATTGGAACAATTGCAAAGAAGTACTACAAGACTGATTTTCACCACTAAAGCAGGTTCACCATCATTCAATCAAGGAACATAGATTAAGGAAACATAAAATCCAATTGCAAAACCAGCAGAATCTAACAAGCAAATTCAGTGCCATGTTACAAATCTTGAGCATAAACAGTAGACCAGACAAGCAAATGAAGTCTAATTATTTCATAAATTTGAGTTTGAGATGTTTACTTCTAAGCAGGTGTGGAGCCAACATTTTGTGAAGCCTCAAAATCTGTTCCTCTTGATTGATATCCTTGAACTCTTCCTGGAACTCCTCTAAACTTCCAAACTACCAGCAGTCATATAGAAAACCCATAAGATACTCTTGGCAATCATGAGCAAATTCAACCGCTAACAATAATTACCGTGTTATAGTACTGCCCGCATACTAACCTTCCCAGCATCAAGGAAGTGCATAAGCATAAAAAGTTCATCCAGGTTGTTCTGAAATGTACCGGACAAGTTGCCATAAATAGGTTTCAATTCTCAATATATAAATTCAACATATGCAATTAAGCCATATAAATCAACAATATACATTAGTAAGAAAATAGAGAAGTTTAAAGTGTACAAGACAATAAGAATCTTCCTACACTACTTGGATAAGTAGAGTTGCTAATTGAGGATCAAAATATAGATTAATGTAATACACAAAGAACAAAAATTTAATATCCTTTCCATGTAGAAAAGTGCGGAAAAAGAGGGACCAAACTAAACAACAATAACTGAAATATTAATCTATACAATGATCAGCCACTCTTCTCATAAAGGCAATGAAAAATTATGTTGGATACATCTTTTCCTATCAAGAAGGTGGTTGACCTCCATTTTATTTTCTGAAATATCAAATGCATGGAATTTTGAAAAATGCATTCCCAATATCAGCAACTTTCCAAAAAACTATATGACCCAACTAAAGAAAAACTCCAAATACCAGATATGAGTCATATGACACCATCTTTCCAGACGAAAACACAGCCAGCAAGCCCAAAAGAAAAAACAAAACACAACCCAAAAAAATGGGTAGAACAATGCAGAAGAATTAAGGAAAAATCATGCAGTAAATAAACTATTGTGCAATAGCATAGTGAAACATAAACCTGAAGAGGAGTCCCAGTCAAAAGCACTCGATGTCTGCTAGCATATTGCTTCAGTGATGAAAATAATTTTGAATCCTTATTTTTTAGACGGTGACCTTCATCAACTATCTGCATATAAAGATGTCACGCTGTCAGCATTATGCAGCAAGCACAAAGATTAAAAAGTAATAATATAATGGAAATTTGCATTTTGTAATGGTACTTTAAAAGTGAGTAGAATGTTACCATGCACTCCCACTTTATTGGTTTCAATGAAGTTGTGTCCAAGTTGATCATCTCATATGATGTCAAAAGGACATCAAATTTGATCCTGTCTTGCTTGCTTTCACTGACTACTTGACCAGATTTCTTTTTCTTGATCTTCTTCTGGCTCTTGGGAAAGTAAAATTCATACTCTCTTATAACAGCACGTGCTTGGGCAGATCCAACATACATGAGCTACAGAAACAAACATTTGATTAAAAGATAACAACATATATAAACATAAATAAAAAATCTCTTATACATACGACATTCATTTGAGGTGCCCATGTAGCAAATTCGCGTTCCCAGTTTCGCAGTGTTGAAAGAGGAGCAACCACCAGATGTGGAGAAACATTCTCTTCAAAAAGGGAAGTTAAAAAAGCAATACTTTGTATGGTTTTGCCTGCATGTGGACAACTCATACATTAAGGTTCAATAATAAACTTATGAAGAAAACCAAAAACAAAGAGGAGGGGAGACAGATAGTAAAAGGAGAAAATAGACAGAGAAACAAAAGACTAAATACCAAGCCCCATTTCATCAGCAAGTATGACATGAGTTTGCTTAGACCAAGAGAAACGTAAGAAGTTCAAGCCTTCAAGCTGATATGGATGTAGTGTGCCTTCATTTACAAGAAAATGATATCAGTAATCAAGGTGAACCATTTGTAACACAACATCTATAAATCATTATACTTCCAGAAGAGATCAGTCAAAACAACATACCACCCGAAAGAAATTCAGGGCTACGTTCATACTGTTGAAATTCTTTTTGTTGCTTCTTTAATTCAGCACCATCCTTGATGCTGCTTTTCTGCTTAGTAGAAGAAAATTTCCGAGACGTAGACTGCAATCTATTGAATCTTTCAATTTCTGGCTTAAACGCAGAAATATCTGACTCAAACTCCCAATAACACTCATCATATGAAAGCTCTTTCCACTTCACAAGATATTCTTTCTCATCATCATCACCCCTACACCATTTTAAAAACAATTTCAACAGAACATATCCATCTGTCAATGTTTTCAAAGAAATAGTCTAAGGTAATTGCAACTGATCATGAACTTCTTGAAAACCCATCTACTGTCAAAAGAATGTCATTACAAGTAATCATTCCAGGAACTTTTAAAGAATTAGGTTTCATAGTGTACAAGCGGCTATCTGTGAACTTTCTCTAATGCATCTATGATGAACGAATAATAATCACATCAGCATTTTATATTCTGTTTGGTTTGGAGGATTAAGAAAAGAAATTTATTGATAGAGAAAAAGAGAATAAATACCATAAAGAGTAGAAGATATCATCCAAAAGATGTACCAGGATTTCTTTCTGGTAAGATTTTTTCCACAGTACTGAGATCAGGCAAGAAATCCAGTATGATTCATCAAAAAATAAATAGATAGTCCATCACTGGGAAAAAAGATATAAGGGGCTAAGCTAACTAATTAAAATAACAAATTCCTTTCCCCTACAAGTCTGAAATCTAAAGATAATGAATGATCTAAACAGACCTAGTCAATTAGTCAACGTAAAAGTGATAATCCCCCACCTGTCTAGCTACCAATTCTGTCTGACAATAGGAACACAAACTCATTTCATAGTTCAACAGTTACTCAATCTAAAAGTTTAAAATAATAGTTTGGACCTATCCAATTAAACATGCACTGCCAGAACTCCAGTTAAACCTTTCAAAGTCACTCAAATTCTGGAAAATGAATTGCAACTCAATCAGATGTTCAGAATTAAGCACAGAAATTAGGATCAAGAACCATCTCATATTCTTTTGCATATGGAAAGGAGGGAGATAGAGCTCCAAACAGTTAAACCTGCAAGCAAGGATCCGATCAACTGTTGTCCATTCAGGTCTAATGGCCACAAAGTCTTCTTCAGAAGTATTCACTGATTCCATTTGACGGTGAAAATTATTAACTTTCGTCCTTAGACGAGGATGTGTCTTGAAAGCTTTCAGAAACTCCTTCTCTGGGACCCTAAGGGAAAAGGACATATAACTGATAAATGGACAATGCCCATAGGGATAGAAAAATTCACAGAAAATAGATGTTTAAAAAGGTGGGCTTCAAAAGCAACTATTAAAGAGGAAAATACTTAAAACTATAAATAGAGAATGATACAGAAAAAGATATTAGAGCTAGAATAAGAAAAAAAAAAAAAGTAACAAACAATAGGCATTGCAAAAAGTTCATAAAGATCTATTACTCTATAGCACAAGACACCATGGGAAGTTGAGACAAACAATAGGACTTCCCACAAATTTACCATGTGCAGTGCAGATACGATAGTCCCTTCCACTTAACCAAATACTGCTTAACGAAAATTTGCTTTGACCCCAATTTTGAAGCATCAGTATCACCAGCTACGGTAGGACGCATCTCACAGTCTAATATTTTATCTATATCATTAAGAGGGCTGACCTGCAAAAGATAACACATAAAATATACAAAACCAAAAAAAAAGCATCATACATTTAGGCTGTCACCAAAGCAGAAAATCTATAATAGGTATTGCTGGCATGAAATATAAAAGCTTACACATTCAGGGCACCTCCAGTTTTCTGGAAAAGGAGCTCTAAGTGTTGGAAGTAAACACCTAGGATGGTAAGCATAAGTGCATGTTTGACAGCTAAGAAGGCTTCCACTTTCTCCACAAGCTTGACATGAGTTCTCTTTCTATTAGGAAGTGACGAAAACATCAAAACTAGGGGGAAAATCCATTTACTAATTTAAAGCAAGAACACTAATTCCTGCTATATGCAATCTATAAAACAATGACAAGTACCAAACATTTATGAATTAGTAAATGGTCACTAATTTCAACTGGTTTATTGAATGAGAGCAATATCCCTAAAATAACTGCACTCAACACTATAATACCTAAGAAGTAATCAAGATTTAAGATTAAAAAGTACAAGAAGGAACAAAAATATGATTTAAATCAAATGAAAATTTTAAAGGAAAAAAGAAAGAAAGTGTCTACCGCATCAATTCTAATTATTCTCTCAAAATTTTCCTGAGATGTCCCAGGTTTTCCAGGCATAAAATCAGCATCATCGTCTGACTCATCTAGATTATAAATTGGTTTGCGATCTGATCTTACACGAAGCCTCTCAACCAAGCTACTCATATTCTGCCAGAAGGATAGAAATTCTCAAGTGAGCAACAAATTGAAAGAACACAATAATAATTCTTATCAACTAAACCCATGGTAAAGCCATCAACTTCTGCCATAAAACAATAATCATCCAAGGAAATAGTCATGGAACACAAGGTTGACATGTTGCCCATAATATAAGCTTATAATCTGAAACAAGGGACCGACATCATAGATGCACTAAGTTGAGAGATGAATCTATTATCCTCCAGTATCTTTTCTTGCACTACAAACACTTCAGTAGATAAAGCCAAGAAAACTATTGCTTGCAACATTAATAAACGTATATGCCTATGCATTCCAAGAATGCATCCATGCGTGTGAGACAAGCCGGTGACAATTTTTAGATGAAAATACAAAGCGATGATATAATGAGTTTATAAACCCCAAGGAGCATGCTACACTTCACAACTTAATGAGACTACAAAACGGTGAAAAAAAGAATACAATGTGTTCATAATTCTGTATACAATTCCACAATGAAGCTAGGAAGAAATTCGAGAAGAAAATATTGTAAATTCTTAGTGAACAAACAAAATATATGCTGCAGACACTTCCTATTTTCGGAAACAAAGCAGAAACCCTATATTATTCAAAACTCGTCCGCCATTCTCAGAATGCTCGAGAGAATTTGAAAGCTAATCCGCCGCTTTCGGAGCTATCAGTAATCAAAGTGAAGTGTGATAAACGAAAATTTAGAGTGAGATGTACCGTCGAGTGCAAGAATTAACGGTTACCGCCGGATCTAGAAGCAGCGCTTCGGAATTTCGCCGGAACCCCAAGCCGGAGTTGGGAAAAGAAGAAAAAATAAAAAATAAAAATATAAAAAAGGCGGTGTGGGAAAAAACAGAGATGCTAAACTTAACCAGACAATGACGGCATTAACAGACACATAAATACCCTATTCAATTTTTCAAAAAATAAAATATTATATTGTTGAATATTTAGTTGCAAAATGACGAAATCAACCATGGAATAATATCAAGCTTAAATAGAAAGTATTTTTTAAAAAATATAAATAATTCCTCTCATTTTCATCTTAATTTTAAAAATTTCTTATACTTTCAAATTTTAACAATTTACCTGCATGCACTTCTTATCATTAACAATTAACCTGCTTTATTATTTTTCACATCCAATTTTTAACAACAAATTGTGATTGCAGGCAATCACAATCCAAATCCAATTTCAAGTATAGTAGTGTTTTTGAACTCTAAAATGTAAGTTTCAGAGTTTAAAAACACAAAAAGAAAGGAAGAAATTGGAAAAAAAAAATTAGAGAATTAAGGATTTAAATTGTGAAATTATGCATTAGAAATTAAATATAAAATGTAATAGAATTGGTCAATTGCTATTAAAAGAAAGTGCATGAGTTAATTATTATAATTAAAAGTACAACAATTTTTTTGTATTAGAGTGAAAGTATGGAGACTTATTTATATTTTAGCCCTTTTTTTTATCCATAGGCAGATTTTTCATTTAGATACACAAAAGCACTACATTCTTAGTTTAAAAATAAAGATAAATATTGTGTAAATTATTGACAGATTTTTTGGTGTTACAAGTTAAGAAAATAGTAATATTGCAGTAATTTTTTAATAATAATAATAATAATAAAGATAAAAAATCGTTATAATTTCAAAAAAGATAATTATTTTTTAACTCTGTCAAATTTTAGTGGACATAAATCAAGCACTAATCAATTCTAAATATGAGTAAAGTTGTCACCACTCCAAGGATTTTCTCTTGAGATATCTACTATTACTATTTGGATAGCACCTAAGTAGAGTGAGGCAGGTTAAGATAAGTCTGAATGTTAAAATGGGTTGATTTGCACCGCTCCCGCCTTGATCCACAAATAAGCAAGCGGGCAAGCTGTTCCATAATTTTGGCATGGAAAGAAACTCCCGGCTTACTCTGCCCTTAGCGAAATGAAGGTTAAGTGGACTCAAATAATATTTTAAAATTAAAAATTAATTCTAATTAAAATAAATATCATAAGTAATAAGATATTTATAAATAAATTTATCAATCTGCAAAGGAAAATGGATCAAATGATATATTTCTTTTTGCATTAAATATTTAAGGTCAAAATCAAATGGGTTGCCTAGTCCCAATCCCACTTCAACTTGTAGGTTAAACAAGATGAGATTTTTTATTGCTATTATTTTATATAATAGCTAATCTAACTCTACCCTCAATGTAGGGCAAGATGAGTTGATCTCACGAGATAAACTCAATTTAACATTTATAGGAATAAGTTTAGTAAAAACTAATTTAACATTTAGACAAATAAGTTCAATAAGAACTCAAATATTCAGATAACATATGAGAGGATGTTCCAAATTCGATAATGATTATTGATTTATTCTACTTCAATATAATCTTTATAGACAAAGGACACTTTCGACCCCTTATAGTTTTTCAAAAGAGAAATTTAATTTTTTATTTATTAAATTTTTTTTTCTTAATATGGTATAGTTTATTGATAATGACTTAAATTTTATTTTTTTATTATAATATAGTGTGACTATTTAATGGATTAATATCTTAATTAAAAGAATCATTGAAAATCATAAAAATTAAAACTTGGTGCTTAGTAAAAAAGCATATCACTTTATACCAGAAAAAAATGTTAAAACCTTTAAAATAAAAATGAAATCTAGGTGGTTACTAATTAATTGTCATATTAAAAAATGAAAATCCTATGGTGACGAACTAAATAAGATGTTTACTTGCATTATTATAATTATTCAGCAGCAATGCTTATGTTAAGCGTTTTGAGCAAAATATAGCTCAATCATCTTGACTGATCACCCTTGCTTCAAAAAAATTAGGGCTCTTGACCCCGCAAAAATGTCAAAGTTTCGATTTATGGTTTCACGATCTGAATTAGTTAAAGCTCATATAGATCCGGGGTTAGTCACTTTGGAGAAATGTTTGTTGTACTTAAGGGAAGTTTACATCGCAGAAAGAAATTACATAAAAAAATGTAAAAAATTGTGTAATTAAAATGTAAAATTTTTATATACAAATATCATTACTTGCCACTTTTGGTTCCCTGGTTGACTTTTTCTAACGTGTTACAGATCAGGACCTTCAGGTATTGTAACTGGAAGACAAATAGTACGAAGAAACATTCCAAAGAAACATCATCGAAAAAAAAAAGTTAGCAAGGAACCATAACAACAAAGGGAGTCTCTATATTCTTTTGTTTTTTTTTTTTGGGTACAGAAATGGGAGCTAAGGCCCCAAAAGAAAAACTAACTGATCCTAACTAGTCTATTCTTAGAGACACCAAGAAGGTCTGCATGCAGTAACTGAGACAAACCACGAGGGACGTTGTTAAAATACTGCACTCCATCAGCTCCGTCGGTTGCGTGGTTGGCAAGCCAATCAGCGCAACTATTTGCTTCCCGCAAAACATGGGAGAAGTGAAGAATCAAGTCTCTGTTAAACCACTCCTTAATGTGGTTTATGGTTCGTGCATGTTTGGTGGGAAATCCAGGTGACGTAATCATCTTGAGAACCACTTCGGAGTCAATCTCCGCAATAACCCTCTTGTAACTTGAATTCCAAGAATACATGATGCCCGAGTCAATCTCCGCAATAACCCTCTTGTAACTTGAATTCCAAGAATAGGTGATGCCCATCAAAACGCCCCAAAGTTCTGCCAGTGAAGGTGTACATCTCCCGATTCCGTATGTAAAACCCCCCAACCACTGACCTCCAGCACACCTGAGTACTCCTCCGCAGCCAGCTTGACCACCACTCCTTTAACAGCTCCATCACAATTGAGCTGGACCCATTGATCAGGCGGGCACTCCATTTCACGCTAATTGTCGACAAGGCACGAATTGACATGATGGTCTGCAAGTGGAGGATATTTTGACGAAATTCATTAACATACCTCCAAATGCTTTCTACTGTTGTCTCTGGTCTCCTTGTTTGGATATTATGAACATTATTTCTCCAATGCCACGCCATCCAGCAAGTGGTAATAAAGAAATCACGCCACCATCCCATTTTAATGGATCCTGTGTCAGGCTTCAAATTTATCTTGCACCACTAATCAAGAGGAAGTGTAAAAAGATCTCGTTTGCTTTCCTCTGGGAGAATAGTCATTCAAATGGAATGAACCTCCTCACGGTCTCGAAGAGCATGTAGTATTGTTTCAGGAGCAGTATGACAGAATGGGCAAGCTGTAGAGGACTGGGACCAGGCACCCGTGATTTGTCTCGTCAGTAATCTATCATGAAGGACCTTTCAAAAGAAGGTTTTAAGTCTATATATTCCTTTTATCACCAAAAAAAAATTGTATATGTTGATGTAAAAAAAGGTACTCTATATATTTATTTCATGCTATTTACACATCTTATAATATGTAAATATTTAAGTTGCCACACCTCATATAATATAGGAAAATCATTATTCTAAAAGCATTTAACACTATAATAAAATAAAATTTAATGTTTCATTTATATTGTTTGGTGCACAGAACACAAACCTCAATCTTAATTTTTACCACTAACATGAGTATGAAATCCATATGTTCCACTTATCTTTTTTTATTGTGCATAAAACATAAATTCAATCTCAATTCTTATCAAAGACAAACAAATCATGGTTCGATTAATTATATATTATTTTAATATTTTATGGACAAACACCGTCAAGAAAGAAAGTATTTGATTATGAGATCATGGTAAACGGGTCTTATTAATTTATAACAAAATGTTTATAGAAATATTTGAAATATTTAATTTATAAGTTGTACAATTTAATTTATAAAATTTAATAAATTTAATAATTTATATTTTTTACATAAAGGTTCAAATTTTTAAATAAAAATTGAATAAAATTTTATTTATAAAAATAAAAAATTTTCTAAAATAATACAATAATAATGGGTTGCTAAGCTAGAAAAGTACCAATTATTTAAATGCAAACAGCGTTCCAACCTAGTAAAAGCCCCAACACAAGTGGATTAGGAAAAAGCAAAAAATATATATAATAATATATCCTACACTGTCTTTAACCAAAAAACCAAAATTCTAAATTGTCCAAATAAAATAAATAATAGTTGAAATCCCCCAAAATCTGGTGTGCACTCACCTTTGCAAAAGGATGACAACTTGGCAGGCAAAATTCTTTATGACAAATGTTCAAAAAAGCTTGATGTTGTTGTCTGTGACCAACTTATACCAAAAGGGTATCTAGCCTGACATTTACTGAAATTGCATTTCATTTAATTCCAGAACGCACAAGAATTGTCTTTTGGGGGTAGAAGCAAGAGCAATTGCATACCTTTTGTTGCCCAGTACTCATGCATTCTCATTACTCAATATTTGAAAAACGGTATATATATAATTTTGTGTACCATATATTTTATAAAAATATATTAAAAATAAAAATATAAAAAAAAAACATAAAATTTACATCTTTAAAAATATATACCAGCTCAATATTTGTATAAATACTGTTTAAATGGATAATTAGCATCACCAGCACAGAAAAAGACTCACAAATACGCGGTCAGCACAACAGTCGCCTTTGGAGTCATCAACTGCTCATCGTGCCACTGCAGCCTTGTGCTCAATACAATAGGATACAAATAAGAAGCCGTGTTACCCTGTCCCCCGTTCAGGAGGCAAACTTCTCAAATTCAACTAATCTGGCCATTACATCTTTGTAGATATATGTGAGAGGTTCTATATCACGGACTTCCATATTTTTATTTTAATTATTTTTTATTTCTTTATTTTATATTTAAATTTAATATATAAATCTTATTATTTAATAAATTATTTTTAATTTTATTTATATTTCTCTTTTATTGCAGCAATCCCATTTCTCCATAACGGAGGAATCAAAAAGCAACTCATCAAAATGCAAATATGTAAATATTGATTAAATTGTGTATAAGCCAGAAACACCAGAGCTACAGAGTTACTAATAAACGTAAATCGCGTTATACAATGTTGCCTGCAACATTGCACCAAAAAATTGACCAATCCTTGGGGCTATTGTGATGCAAAAATTTGCTCTGTTCCTGCCAAACGCACACCTTCAATTAGTCATTCTGTATAATCATATAGATGAAGATTGGAGATGTAAGTTTTTATTTTTTGGTTTCTTTGCAACCAAAGGATTGGTTTAAATGCTTACATTGTCTTGGCAATAGATAAGCACCGGGGTTGAACGATAAGAAAAACTTAAGGAATCATAAATTATTATTGTGCAACACTACTTGAAGTGATTTACAAAGAACTCGAGCTACAAAACCAGCTATGGTTTCAGTTACAGATCAAGCAAAGATGAAATGTTACAAGTAAACAACAACTTTTTTTGGGCAGTGTACACAAGTAAAATGCTCACACTTAAACGTACTCTACAACCAGTTAATCTTTCAATTAGTCTGTCCATTCTCAACACCTAAACCGTACAAAACACCAGCATATTTCTCTGTAGAGCCACTGAAGAATGTATCCCTCAACTTTCTAAATGTACAAGACGTGAGTAAACTATCGGAACCTGCTTGATGGCACACACCAACTCTCTCCACTTCCAACAACTCTGCGAGTTTGCTCAACCCACCGTGGAGGCTGTTGCAAAACTTCATCAAATGTTTGATATCATACACCATTGGGAAGTACATATGGATCAAGTCAAAGAACCCAGCCTGGGTATCGGGCAAGCTGCGGCATGTCAATAGCTTAAGGAGGTAACCAAAATCATACCCACTGTGGAATGTGACCCAATGAACACCATTATTCAATACAATCCCTGAGGACATCAAGAGCTCCCCGAATCGGTTCACATCAATGCCCTTCTCATTGTTCTTTTTGAAATCAATTCCACATTGGCGCAACAACTCAATTGAATCACTTGCGAAGATATCTTCGCTGATGTTGAATTCACGGAAATTAAACTGCCAAATGCAGAATTGGTCAGTGCCGCAAGTAGGAAGGTTTCCATGCTCGTCGGAGAAGGTGAGACCCAATTGGATCAACTTCAACATGTCAACGTTGTCCTTCAAGGTCTGATAGTTATAGTCATTGATGTTTTTGAAATTACCCACGGGGCGAAGAACCACTCCAGGGAACTCCGTGTCCATGGCGACGTAATTATATTCGTCAACAATTTCACGAATCAATGCGATCTCTTCCTCAAGATTGTCATTCCAAACCTCCCTGATTTGAATCGAATCGCCTTTCGGTAAAATCGACATTTCCGATACACAAATCCCAGCAACAGAATGGAAAATGGAATCAAACACAGATCTACAAAAAGATGCTCAAGCGTTCAGATCCCAAAACTTAACTAAGCTGTAACCAACTGAGCTCGGAATCAACAGCTTGATTGTGCAATTTCAAACGAATTCTCATCATAGGCGCAAAACAAAAGGGAAAAAGAAAAATCTACAAAGAGAGAGAATTTTAAAACCTGAAGTAAGTTTCAGCGAGAAAAGCGGCAAACCAGAGGCGTCGCTCAGATTCCAACTAGATCTGAAAGAAACTGAGTATAAGAACCATTAACGAACAAGGCCTAACAGTTTCAAACTGATGTATGGTTGAAGTAGGAACCCTAAGAGAAGAAATAGTCAAGAGTGAGGGATCTGACCTTGTAGTGGAGGACGTGAGGCTTGAGTTTTTCCGATCTCAAACCTAGAATCAGCGAAATTGAAATGGTGAACAGGGATTTGCAGGTCAACGAATGTAGAATTTGGGAGAGAAGATTTTTTAAGGGAAAGAGATAGGAACGTGGGCTGGGACAACGCTGGGTGTGGGTGTGGGTGTGGGGTGGCTTGATTTACAACTGAAAGGGTAGGGTGCAGGGGGCGGCTAGTCGACTAAACGAAAGACGTTACTTGCTAAAACAATGGCAGTTATGAGTCGTTTACTGCTTGCAAACTGGGACACGACAAGATGATGGCGGTCGTTCACTTCAAACCATGCTAATTCCACGATGCCACCGACTTTAGTATTATTTTATTTATTTTTGCTTAATGTCGACCTTGAGTGGATAATTATTTAATAATTATAATATTAATAATTTTTAATAAAGATTTTTTTTAACATTTAAATCATTGGCACTCAAAATCCGCTTAAAGTCAGCATAATTCTATTAGATTAATAGTGTGTTAGTATTTATTTATTTATTGGATAACTATAAATTTGTAGTGTATGATTAATTTCAAGTTATTTTATTGATTGATTCATATGATGACCTTAAATTAGAAACCATGGTCGCTTTATTATTTTAGGATTTTTTATAAAACCCAGGTTAATTTCAAAAGTTTTTAAATTTATAGATGATCAGATCATAGTACAAATTTATTTCAACTTAATTAGACTATTATATTTGAAGTTATATTAATTGATAAATTTATTTAAAAAATTTATCCATTATTTTTATTTAAATATATCATTCCAAATATATATATTATAAATTTTGTTTCTATCAAGATACTATTAGCCATTATTTTATATCTTAGGCATCTTTTATTATTGATAATATTATTGTGAATAATTTTTTAACGTATGATGTGAGTATATAGAGATAATTTGAAGGCATTCTATTATGTGCAAGTATCTTTTTAAAATTAATCGATGTAAAGTTCTCATATGCCCATTCAAATGCATTATATGGTTTCTGTGAGTTTCATGATATTGAATGAGCACTTGTAAGACAAAATAAGAAGAACCTTGGACACCCATTTTTAACTAATCAACTTATGGACGGTGAGGAATAAAGCTGATAATCTAATACCAATGTTATAAAATTTGTAAAATAAAACGCTAGCATTTTGACCCCACATGTGCATGACATGTTACTTTAAAAAAAAAAAAAACCCAAAGTATTAGAAAAAAAACATATAATTAAAAAAAGAGGGATTTTAAAATATGCAATGCTAATTATATTTTTTATAGAGAGTGAAGTAAAAAATTCTTAGTTACAAAATATTAAAAAAAGAAAAAATAAGAATATAAAATATATAAATTATGTACAAATTTTATTTATACATATATTATTATTTATTTGTGCCGTCCATCTCTGTCAAAGTCATCGGCCATATAAAAAGAATGTGAAGCAAACAATGCAAGTAAGTGAATTTAATATAAAAACTATATAAAAAATACGACAAAAACAATGTCATTCTGACTCGAATCCATATCATACTACTCGTCCTTATGGTCCAAAATGGCAGGCAACGAGTCCACTATGAATGTAATACCATTTTCAAATTATTGGCTTTACTATGCTATCCTTCTGGCTTGAGAAACCAAAATTTGCCATTTCATCTGCTAAACGACGTTGTACCGACCAACCAAAGTTTGCTTCGATTTAGCAAATAACTTCTCCAGTATCGACAGATCATAATGTTATGGATGACAAAGAAAAAATGATAATTGTGTACAAATTTATAAACCTTTTTTTTTGGGATGAATTATAAACCTTTTTTTTACATTTTTGAAAAATGCCATAACGTTATAAAGGGCATATAATATTAGAATAGTTAAAGGCTTTGCTTTTTTAAAACGTGCTTTAGGCTTTGTCTCCTAAGTAAGAAATACTTCATCTTTTTAGGCGGCATATACAGCTTTATCCAATCAAAGAATAAAAAAGATTATACGTTGAGATTTTTTCCTTTCAAAGCATTCCTTTTTGTGTGTAGTCATTTTTTTTTCCTTCACATTAGAGGGATCGGGAAAGGGGAAAATGGTGAGGTGGTTCGCCATTGTGCCAACCTCAATTGCTGGGTCTATGGTCCGAATAGTGTATGACCTCGTCTTTCAGTTACCTAAGCCAGCACAAAAATTTCATTTTGCCATAAGATTGGCCAAGAAAAAATAGCTCTTATTTGATGAGAATTATTAAATATTTATAAAAATTTATTTAAATTTTACAATTTTTATTTTATAATTTAATATATAAAATTTAATAATTTAAAATTTTTAAATAAATATTTAATAAAAATTAATTTATAAGAATAATATAATTATTTATTAAAACCCATTTTTTATCAAAAATTTTGGTTCTGTATCTTGCTCCTCAATAGAGTAAAATTTGTATCTTTATATATTTTCTCAACTTTTATATATTTTTATATTAAATTTAATATATAAAATTTATATTTTTCATTCATTTTATAATTGTTTAAAAAATTATTTTGATCTTTCTCTTAAATTATGCATAATAATTTAGTAACAAATTAGAGAGAGCCCTGATATGATATAATTCACTTAATATATTAATTTAATAATAAATTATTATTTATATTATTTTATTAATATAATTACTCATCAAATAAATATATAATAAATATAAATAATACAAATCATATAAATTAAACCTGGTTATTAAATTGATATAATATATCAGCTGCACCAAGGTAAACAATGGGCTCCGTTGGTAATCTCTTACTCCTAGAAACCATCTTTCTTTTCTTTTTGCGTAAACAACAATTAAAAATCTCCTTAATTATGTGGAAGGAATTTTATTTGGCTGTTGGTTACGATTGGTGCATTATTGGAATTTGCCACATGATGCATCTACAGCTCGGCACTTCTGACGACATGACAAAGCCTGAAATGACTATTGGGCCATTTTACCTCTCCAGCGTGAGTTGGAAAAAATATGACCAAAATGGTTGCCTTTGAAAAGTATTTCCCACAATGGGGCAATTATGCCACATAACACAGCCACATCAGAACAGCTCAGTGCCACATCAGAACAGCTCAGTGGCTGGCTCGGTTTGTGGCTCCATTTCCCTCAATTTGTGGCTCTCGTAACTGTGTTTTTTCTTCTTCTAAATGTCTTGCAGAAGTAAAATGGCCCTCAGAAACCTCAGCCCTTCGTCCCATAACTCAGTTGACACTCTGCTTTGTTTGCTCTTACTTTCACCTCTTTCACTCTGCTCTTGCTCTCGTCTGGCTTTCTTTGCTCTTGGTGTCGTCTGGCTTTCTCTGCTCTTGTTCTCATCTCTGTTGACTCTGCTCTGGTTCTTGTCTCTCTTCACTCTGCTATCGCTATCATCAATCTTCACTCAGCTTTGTTTCCATTAAGATTGAAGTAGAAGCAACACTCACTGTCTTCACTCCACTTTGTTTGTGCATTTCTGTGTTCTTCACTGTCTTGATTTCGTTTCTCCTCTCTCCTGCGACATTGAGCCACACTTCAGCTGCTACGTTGCTCTGTCATTCTCTGTCGTCTTCAACTCGCAAATACTGAGCTATCTGAAAGGTAAATGCTTCACTCCATTTCTCTGTCACTCTTTCTGTATTAGTTGTTATAAATTGGAATTTTTAATTTTAATGTTGGGATATGAATTAATAAATCATGGCATACATATGTTGGAGTTTGTCTACTGATGTGGAAAGCAAATTTAGGGAAATGATCAATGCCTTGTTTCTTTTCATTCTTGTCAAATGCAACTAGGCTGTATGTTTAGCTACATGTTACCTTCATGATGACCACCATACATGCATGTTCAATGTACTAATAGTTTTGCACTTTTATGCAGACACACATTTGTCAATATGGCTTTGGCACAACAGATGGCTGATAATCTGCATCCTGGCCCTTTAGATGATAGTCAGCTTTCGTTACAAACAAAACACTGTTCAGAGGCAGTATGGCAAGAATTGTCCAATTCTTATGCATAAATGTGCTGCTCTTTCTTATTTTTTTCTCGTAATTTTCGTTAGAGTGCCAAGTTGCAACAGCTGATCCTTCATTTCCTTTCTTAATAAACCATGTGATAAAAGGAACCACGCATAGCTAAAGTATAACCTGTGATATTACGGGTAACATAGGTAAAGTGTAACCTGAACATTGCTAAAATGTAACGTACCACATAGAAGTGTAACTACCCGTAGCTAAAGTGTAACTTTTATTCGAAAAAAACTTTGCCTAAAAAAGCAGTATGATGATCTAATGTGAGGTGTTTCCTTCAAATGGATCGATTACCATGCGTTAGGAAGTAATTTTGATCTATTGCATCCGAATTGAAACATTCACCTTCTTTCGGGTAAGATAGCTAAAGTGTAACTTGCCCGTTGCTAAAGTGTAACGCGGCGTTCAAAAGTGTAACTACCCGTAGCTAAAGTGTAACTGTTATTCGCACGTTAACTTTACCTAAGAAAGCAGTATGATGCTCTAATGTGAGGCTTTTCCTTCAAATGGGATGTTTATCATGCGTTAGGAAGTACTTTTGATCAATTGCATCCGAATTGAAAAATGCAACTTCTTACAGGTAACGTAGCTAAAGTGTAACTGGGCCATTGCTACTGGCATGGTTGCGCACAGAAGTGCAACTACCCGTAGCTAAAGTGTAACTGTTATTCGCACGTTAACTTTGCCTAAGAAAGTAGTATGATGCTCTAATGTGAGGTGTTTCGTTCAAAAGGGATGTTTACCATGCTTAAGGAAGTACTTTTGGTCAATTGCATCCGAATAGAAAATGCAACTTATTAATGTAACGTAGCTAAAGTGTAACCTAGCCGTTGCTAAAGTGTAACGCGGCGCTAAAAACTGTAACTACCCGTAGCCAAAGTGTAACTATAATTCGGACGTCAACTTTGCCTAAGAAAGCAGTATGATGCTCTAATGTGAGGTGTTTCCTTCAAATGGGATGTTTATCATGCGTTAGGAAGTACTTTGGGTCAATTGTATACGAATTGAAAAATGCAACTTCTTACGGGTAACGTTGCTAAAGTGTAACCTGGCCATTGCTAATGGCATGGTTGTGCACAGAAATGCAACAACCCGTAACTAAAGTGTAACTGTTATTCGTACGTTAACTTTGCCTAAGAAAGCAGTATGATGCTCTAATGTGAGGCGTTTCCTTCAAATGGAATGTTTACCATGCGTTAGGAAGTAATTTTAGTCAATTGCACACGTAGCTAAAGTGTAACCTGGCCGTTACGAAAGTGTAACGTGGCGCTCAAAACTGTAACTACCCGTAGCTAAAGTGTAACTGTTATTCGCACGTTAACTTTGCCTAAGAAAGTAGTATGATGCTCTAATGTGAGGTGTTTCATTCAAAAGGGATGTTTACCATGCTTAAGGAAGTACTTTTGGTCAATTGCATCCGAATTGAAAAATGCAACTTCTTACTGTAACGTAGCTAAAGTGTAACCTGGCCGTTGCTAAAGTGTAACGCGGCGCTCGAAACTGTAACTATCCATAGCCAAAGTGTAACTGTATTTCAGACGTAATCTTTGCCTAAGAAAGCAGTATGATGCTCTAATGTGAGGTGTTTGCTTCAAACGGGATGTTTACCATGCGTTAGGAAGTACATTTGGTCAATTGCATCCGAATTGAAAAATGCAACTTCTTACTGTAATGTAGCGAAAGTGTAACCTTGCCGTTGCTAAAGTATAACGCGGCGCTCAAAACTGTAACTACCCGTAGCAAAAGTGTAACTGTACTTCGGAAGTAAAATTTGCCTAAGAAAGCAGTATGATGCTATAATGTGAGGTGTTTGCTTCAAATGGGATGTTTACCATGCGTTAGGAAGTACTTTGGGTCAATTGCATCCGAATTGAAAAATGCAACTTCTTACGGGTAACGTAGCTAAAGTGTAACCGGGCCATTGCTAATGGCATGGTTGCGCACAGAAGTGCAACTACCCGTAGCTAAAGTGTAACTGTTATTCGCACGTTAACTTTGCCAAAGAAAGTAGTATGATGCTCTAATGTGAGGTGTTTCGTTCAAATGGGATGTTTACCATGGTTAAGTAAGTACTTTTGGTCAATTGCATCCGATTCGATAAATGCAACTTCTTACTGTGACGTAGCTAAATTGTAACCTTACCGTTGCTAAAGTGTAACGCGGCGCTCAAAACTGTAACTACCCGTAGCCAAAGTGTAACTACAATTCTGAAGTAAACTTTGCCTAAGAAAGCAGTATGATGCTATAATGTGAGGTGTTTGCTTCAAATGGGATATTTACCATGCGTTAGGAAGTACTTTGGGTCAATTGCATCCGAATTGAAAAATGCAACTTCTTACGGGTAACGTAGCTAAAGTGTAACCGGGCCATTGCTAATGGCATGGTTGCGCACAGAAGTGCAACTACCCGTAGCTAAAGTGTAACTGTTATTCGTACGTTAACTTGGCCTAAGTAAGCAGTATGATGCTTAATGAGAGGCGTTCCCTTCAAATGGGATGTTTACCATGCGTTAGGAAGTACTTTTGCTAAATTGCATCCGAATTTAAAAATGCCACTCATTACTGTGACCTAGCTAAAGTGTAACCTGGCCGTTGCTAAAGTGTAACACTGCGCTCAAAACTGTAACTACCCGTAGCCAAAGTGTAACTGTAATTCAGAAGTAAACTTTGCCTAAGAAAGCAGTATGATGCTATAATGTGAGGTGTTTGCTTCAAATGGGACGTTTACAATGCGTTAGGAAGTACTTTTGGATAATTGCATCAGAATTGAAAAATGCAACTTCTTACTTGTAACGTAGCTAAAGTGTAACATGGCGATGCTAAAGTGTAACTCAGCGCTCGAAACTGTAACTGCCCGCAGCTAAAGTGTAACTGTTATTCGGTCGTTAACTTTGCCTAAGAAAGTAGTATGATACCCTAATGTGAGGCGTTTCCTTCAAATGGGATGTTTACCATGCGTGAGAAAGTACTTTTGGTCAATTGCATCCGAATTGAAAAATGCCACTCTTTACTGTAACGTAGCTAAAGTGTAACCTTGCCGTTGCTAAAGTGTAACGCGGCGCTCAAAACTGTAACTACTCGTAGCCTTTCTTTTGTCCCTTTCTTTTTTAGGTTGTGACGAAAAAAATGCCTCAGAGCAATGTTCATCAGGGAGATAGTGAACTTTGGAGGTTGTCAAAATCATTCTTTCTATCATAATGTACAGTTCTTCAACCCTTACCAATATTTTAAATGACAAGTCTTTACAAACTAAATTTGTAAGAGGCATTTGAACTTATGGGATGCTGCCTTGCATCTTGATTCTGATATTGGTTTATATATGTATTTTTTTAATGAAGTTAAGGCGTTGCAGATAGCATAGTATGCTCTAAATCTCTATTTATTGCTATGACTTTCTGCTATAGGTGTATGGTCTGCTGATGGCAAGATCAACCTATGATGTCTTTCTATATTCCAGTATGGTTCTTTAATGTTTAAAAGATAAAAGAAGATCATTTTCAGTATTTTCACTACAACTCCATATAACATGAACTGCAAAACACACATCCGGACATTCAAATTCACAACAAATTTACTTGCTAACCAGACAAAATTAAAGAAAACGAACAAAAATCTGTACACATTTTAATGCCACCAAGAAGCAAGGAACAAAAAGCTATAAACTAGAAGAGACAGCTAGAGAACCTGAAATCTCCACTTGACAGAAACCGTGGCCGGGTGAGGGAGTCGCAGCGCTAGCGTCGCCGGGAGCCGGAGTCGTAGTGGAAGCTTGGCCGGGGCCGGCAGCAGCAGTCGAAGCTTCGCCGGGGCCGGTTGCGCGAGCGAGACCTAGAGGGCTGGAAGAGAAATGGAGATGAGAGAAACCGAGAGTTGAGAGCGGGAGGCATAGAGCAAAGAAACGAAAGGCAATTATGGGAGCCACAAATTGAGGGAAATGGAGCCACCAACCGAGCCAGCCACTGAGCTGTTCTGATGTGGCTGTGTTATGTGGCATAATTGCCCCATTGTGGGAAATACTTTTCAAAGGCAACCATTTCGGTCATATTTTTTTCAACTCACGCTGGAGAGGTAAAATGGCCATTGGCGGGTCTGACGTGTTCTTGGGGACTTGGTTATACTTGTTTATTCTCTGTCCGTCTCTCTGCAGACTGAAACTGAAAGTATTGTAAGAATTTTTTTTATTCATTCCAAAAAAAAAAAAAACCTGAAAGTATGGTTCAAAAGGATCAAATTCATGGAGGGGAGGAAGGAAGGAAGGAACCAAGAACCCCCAAAAGGCCAATCTCCTAGATGCTCACTCTGTCAAGCACCTTCTCGACGAGTCTGTTTCCGAGGTTTAATTTCAATGCAAAACCCTTGCTTCAATCTCTTGCTTGTCTGTGTTGTACTGGGTCATTTATTTATTGTCTTCTGAAATTTCCAAATTTCCCCCGTAGAATATCGAGAGCCGCGGATATGTGGCAGATGCGAGGTTGAGCAATGCGAAGATGTTGATTGGCACCATCATCATAATCATCACTCTTTTTTCTCAGTTTTACAAAAGAAAGTTTCCTGAAAACAGAAGCCTTTTGATTGGATGCATTGTATTACATCCTTATCTTTGATCTAATGCAGGTTTCTTTCTTCTTTTGCAAATTTAGTTCTGGTACTAATTCAAAGCTGTTATGAATTTATTTTTTAATGAATGGGATTTGAAGAAATTCACATCTGCTTTTAATTATGTTATGAATGAGTCCAGTTCTGAAGCCTAAAAGGTTTCATCTTCACTATCTTGGGGAAGCTTCGAAATCTATATTTTTATAAAGTCTGTCTCATGCTTAAAAGTGTGCTTGACCCTTGACACATAGCAAGTATGTTATCTTTTGTGGAATATTGCACCTTATCTCATACGTATAGGAGAAAAATGCCATCTTGTTCACTTATGCTTCCCTGGTGAGTTACTTCTCTCTTATAGTCTTCTGCATAAATGAACTCTGATAAACATAACACATTCATTTTATGGACTAGAAGATCCCCATTTTGTCTGCAAAAAGTACAAATGAAAACCAATCTCTATTTGACTTTACATGTGTCTTATGTGGTTTTATTACGTCTGAATAGACAAACTCTCTTGCCGGAGCACGCATATGGCTCTATATTTATGTATGGCAACCCAGTGAGGAACTAACTGCCCAAATATCTGTTTTAAGATTTTAGACCATTTGTATGTAACTACATATGTGCTGTATTTCAAGAAAAAAAACTCTGGCCAAAAAAAGAAGAGGCTGGAGAACATGCAAGTGGGCTTCAGAGTTTCCGAATTCAGACTCTGTTTTTGATCTTTATAGTAGTACTTATGTTGTAAACATGTAAAAATATATCAATTTGCTTGAATATATCCATTCTAAAGAGAGCCGACTTCTTAAACATTGCTTTTCTTAGGGCTTCCCCGAGAAGCCTAATTGAATTTGTTAGCTTTAATTGCTGCTCAAATATAAACAATTTGTCAAATATTCCAACTGGAGAAGTGAAAAACGTTTAATTCTGTAACAGCAATTTATGCTGCATTGTCATCTATGTTCTCAGTTTTCCTGTGCTCTCACATTTCAACTTATAAATGATATAAAGGATGAACATAATGTGATCCTCCTTTTGTTATCATTGCTCACTGTGAGTTCATCTGATTTTCAGGGATCCATCAACAGCACGGGGTTGGTGGTTTCTTCAGAACTGCCAAGATTATCTGACTTATGCACACTTACTGTATCCAGTTCAGATCCAAAGTCAAAGTCTGCTAACCAGCCAATAACATTCACCAAGAGTGTCACTCACTGGTCTCACATTCTCTCTCTCATTCTGCTTTGCACAAAATATCATAGAGCATCAGTTTTACTGTCCTTTATATATTCTCAAATTACATCTTTTGTATTGAGCAGGTTCACTGAAGATGGAGTTCTCATGGAAGGCCTGTTTTGGAAGGATGTTGATGAATTGGTACGGGATTATCCCAAAGAACATAAGAAGCATATATAAGATACAGATACAGATGTTGCACTATATGAAAGTGATAAACTTGAAGTCAATTTATGCCGCAAGGAATTTGGCATCCTTGAACTTTTAGTGGGGTTGATTTCGTTTTCCAATGCTACCATGGAGTTGGATTCAATGATTGTTATTGATGGCTTCTAAATTGGATCCAATTATCCAAATGCTTCTTTTTTAATTGGATTTTTATATTTTAAATTTATTACATTTTATAATTTAATTTATAAAATTTAATAAATATAATAAACTGAGTTACATAAAGTAAAAATTGTGTAATTCAAGTTTACAAGTTGAAAACTGTATCATTTTTTGGGTCTTGCAATGTGACTTCCCATTTTTTACTTAAATAATTTGTATTCAATTATATATTTTTATGAAAATAAATGATATGACTGATTTTTTTTTTCTTTTTATAATGTGATGAATATAAAATGGGATAGTTGAAAATGGGTAACATAACAAGACCATTATTTTTTTGGTCTTGAGCTACCCAGGCTTGATAGGGCTTGAAGCTTAAGCGATTGGATAATCCTCAGCCTTCCAGCCCAAAATTTGGACCAAAAAAAAGGTCGACACGGAAATCCGAGACCAACATATAAAAGCAAAAATAAAAAGCGGCAAAAGTTTTTTTACCGTTAAACAAATTAATTACAAAGACAGCATAAAAACATATCTTTCTCTTAAAAATTTTGACAATATGAAACATTTACTTTTAATTCCGTTTATTTTTAGCTACTGTACTAACAGTTGCTGGGAATAAATTAAAATAAGAAACCATAAATAAATGGAGCAATATTGATCTATTTTTCTAAAAGTTCAGTTGTTACAAGATACCTATGAAATTTAGAAATTAATATTGTCCAAAAGTTTTATTTTTTATGTGTATCTTGTATTTGAGCTGGATTTTATCTCCCAATATATGCTTTTTTAAAACTCATTTATTTTTGAAAAATTATTATTATGGGCATTGCAACTTAGATTCCACAGGAAAAAATTTTATTTATTATTGTTAAAAATATCACTTTAATAATACTATATTTATTATTATTAAATTGATAAAAATCTCCTTAAATGTAAAATATATTATAAATAATGTTTACATTTAAGGTATAGTATATTTAATTTATTAAATTAAAAAAAAAGAGGGAATAAAAAAAAAAAATTCATGGAAGCTCCGTACTACATTCTTCTACCAGCTTCCTTTGCCCCTTCCCCAAGCTTGCAGAAGTTCTCGTACTTTCAAAAACCGTTGTGATACTGGCTGATACGCAGACGAACAATCGTTGGTCGTAATACTGGACTGGCTTTTGTTAATGGCAACAAGAAGAACTTCAAGGCTAACCAATTCCGCTGTTGCTGCCATTAGTGCATGCAGGACCTCTCACAACTCTCTTTATCATACTCGTTCAGCACAGTCTAGCGCGCGCGCGTTCTCTGCCTTCTCTTGTACTTCGAGGAATTCTACAAATTCTCTGTCTCAGTCTTGGATTATCGTCAACGTTGCAGACAGAAATGTCGCCTCTACCAAGTTCCTCTCCCAATATTTCACTCGCAAGTTTCACGCCTCTAATCCCTCGCACCAGCAGGCTGGCAGTTCTCAGGTTTCTTAATTCATTTTCTTCGTCTTAATTATCGTATGGATTTAGAACGAGTACACTAAATTGGGAGGGAATTTGAAGAGAAAGCGGGAACAAATTTTAGATTATCAAACATTTCAGCTAGAAATTTGATGGATTAACAGTTCTTATGAAAATAGAGTGAGGATCCTCTTCGGTCTGTTTGTGTGGATCAAATGCGAGTCTTCTTTGATACACATTGCTCTTGATTCTTGAATTATAAACATTACAAATGACTACTGGTTGTCTGGTTTGCTATTATATGGTTAAGATTGAGTCCCTGTGGCACAATGACGCAAGGCATGGCTAGTCAGTGCTGTTTCCCCCTCCCACATCTGCTTCTGCTTCTTCTGCAAAGTGAATAATTATTTATTTTGGACCCGGTTATGATGCTCAAGTGTTTTTTGCAGCCTGTCTTTCCTGTCACTTGTTAATAATGTTGGTTTTGATCCATTTCATATATTATGGGGTATGCTGCCTCTATTAATGTTGGTTTTTATGTAGCTGGTAAGAATTTCAATGCAAACTAACTTTTTCTTAACCACAATCAGCTGTCAGTACAACCCGATTGTGTTGTTTGATTATGTAATCCACTCCACCTAGTAGGATAAGACTTTGTATGTTATGTGTTGCAATGAGCAGTCAGTAATGGATTTCTGTTATCATTGCAATAGGTTTGATATAAAATTCAATGCAGGAGCTCAAGTTTGCCTGACAAAACTAAATTATTAAATTATTTGGTGATCACCTTGATTTCTAGATAACAGCTCATTTTTTGCACAAATTCTAATATTTTATTGTTATTGGCCAAGTCAATGTCAAGCAATCTTTCAACTGTGAAACTAAAAGGCGATTCTTGAAGTATGTAATATTAGCTAATATATGTGCTCCTTTCCTTTTTTTCTGTTCATGATTAGATTGCTCAAACTGAGTTCACAGAGATGGCATGGGAGGGCGTTATTGGTGCTGTTGATGCTGCACGAGTTAGTAAACAACAAGTTGTGGAGTCTGAGCACTTAATGAAAGCCCTTTTGGAGCAAAAGGATGGTCTGGCTCGTAGAATATTTGCCAAGGCTGGATTGGACAACACATCAGTTCTGCAGGCTACTGAAGACTTTATATCTCAGCAACCAAAGGTGTGTATTCAAGTGATAGATTTCTTTGGGTATTTTAGGAAATTCTGACCCTTTAATTTGCTTTGGCAGGTGACAGGTGACACAAGTGGTCCTATAATGGGTCCACATCTCGGTTCCCTCTTAGACAATGCAAGAAAGCACAAGAAAGCAATGGGAGATGAATATGTGTCTGTGGAGCATTTTTTATTGGCATTTTACTCAGATAAAAGGTTTGGGCAACAGTTGTTTAAGGACCTTCAACTCAGTGAGAAGACTTTGAGGGATGCCATCCAAGCTGTTCGTGGCAGTCAAAGAGTGACTGATCAAAGTATAAACTTATTACCAGAAGTTATGTTTGTGAGGAAAAAAAAAAAAAGATAATACAATTGCTTCTGTGATATTAAGAGAAGGCTTACTGAAAAGAAAAAATGAAACCAATTTCATTGGGTTGGCAAGAGAAAATTAAGGATCTGAAGTTTAAGGAAAATTCATGATTCTAACAAGCTGCAGAACAAATGGAACAGTATTTAAAGTAGTGAACTATAAACTGGTGATGTTTTAATAAGTAGATTCCAAATGTTTCAAGCAGTGTCCATGTCAGTGTGGAGGATGCTCATTGTTCGCATGCTTGACTTCTGAGTGTATTTCAATTTTCAAGTTGTGGCGCCATCTCAAACTTTAATGCTTATGTTATAGTGTTATATTTGTAGAAAGTGGTACTATGCAGGTAGGAGAATACAATTTTGACATGTGGTCTCAATTACACTACCGTAGCATATAATTTTATAATCTGCTTTTGTTATGTTGTCTACTGATCTCAGCTCATTCCTTTTTTTTCCTTCCTAAAAAAATGTAGACCCTGAAGGTAAATATGAGGCATTGGACAAGTATGGAAATGACCTGACTGAACTTGCTAGGCGTGGAAAGCTTGATCCTGTCATAGGTCGAGATGATGAAATTAGGCGGTGTATTCAGATATTGTCAAGGCGAACAAAAAATAATCCTGTCATTATTGGCGAACCAGGAGTGGGGAAAACTGCAATTGCTGAAGGGTTTGTCTAATATGATCTTATAGTAGCTCTTAGAAAAGCATTTATAATTAATGTTTTTTAATTTTTATCATTGTTATTTCTTTATTTAATTCAGAATTCGTACATATATTTCTCTTTTCATGATTTAGGCCTAATCTATAGGTGCATTGTGATATGAGTCATAACGAATCTTTTTCTTTGTGTTGAAACAAATTCCTTTATTTGTGCCGCATGTTCTGCCTCTATTGTTCTGATTTGACAGTAGCCGATCCCAACATATTGATCTGCACCTTGTGAGTAAAAGCTGATTGATAACCAATTAACCATAACACTTTTGTACTATAGAAAAGAATGGCTTGTTCCATAGATGTGAAAGATATGTCAATTTCAAGCATTGGTCCATATCATTGAACTTCGAAAATTGCAAGTGGAAATTTGAGTCAAGTTCAATAATTAAGGCTTAAATCTTTAAAACATGAACCATGAAATGAAACATGTGCGTCTGTAAAATTCTTCTGTTTTGTTAATCCAAATGTGCTTTTCAATTGGATGTGTGTATGGTGTACCTGTAGAGTGATAGTTACATTCTGAAGAACTCACTTTACAATAATTGAGCATGTGCAGCTACAGAAATATATACTATATTAGTTCAGAATGCTAGTTGCTTGTAGACTTAACTCTGTTCTTTCTGATTGTCTCCTTTGTTGAATTTATCGCATGTTGGTGCTTTTTTCCTTTATATTGTTACATGTTCATTTCCTTTCATTACATCACACTGAAACTTTTGCACTGTCTTATAGATTAGCTCAAAGGATAGTGCGTGGAGATGTTCCTGAACCATTGTTAAATCGGAAGGTCAAGCTTCTCTCTTTTGATCCATAAATTATTGGTTATATAATAATGATATGACTATAGGCTCGAAAAAATCTTGTTCAGTAAAAGTCTCATTGAGCAGCTGCTGTATCACCTTTTTGCAGTCTTAGATTCTCCTTAAATCTAAAATAATAGTGACTCTTCTTAAATATATTTGAATAGAATGTACTAGGACCATTTTTCCCCTGACTTACTTTGTGTTTGGTCCTGTCATCAAGTTAAATGTGATGATTTTGGATGTGAAACTAGCTGTCATTTTTCTTATGAGGAAAAAAAATTGATAATTGGCTGTTTTAACATAATGTTATGTTTTCGTTTAACTTTGAACATCTTATGAAATGGGAATAATCAATCTTTAATTTCCTTTTTTTTAATTTGGAATGTAATACTGTTAATTTTGTCTAAATTTGTGTTAAATTTCTTTGTTATATTTGGTTTTGTGTAGTTGATCTCCCTTGATATGGGTTCACTGGTTGCTGGTGCCAAGTTTCGTGGAGATTTTGAAGAAAGGTTAAAAGCTGTCTTGAAGGAAGTTACAAATTCAAATGGGCAAATCATTTTGTTTATTGATGAGATTCATACTGTTGTAGGTGCAGGTTGGTACCTTGCCCCTGTCGTGCCTACAAGCTGTAATCTTGCTGTTGAGAATATGTTGTGTTTTTCATTAATAAAAACCTACCTCTCATGCGCCCACACTCTACAAAAAAAATAAGTCTTGGTTATAATACTTGACTAGCCTAGGTTATTTAACTACTGAACCAATTGACTGGTTGCTTCATTCAAAGCATTATAATTTTTTTGGTTTTGTTGGCCTTTATTTTAATTGGACTTTCTTGATGCTGGATGGATGGGAGAAGATTTAAATGAGTATTGAATATCATAAATTGTAGAGAACTGATATATTTATTGTTTTAATACCAATTGGTAATGTGATGCTTTTTGGTCATTGGTTTACTACTAGGGGCTACAACTGGTGCAATGGATGCTGGGAATTTGTTGAAGCCTATGCTTGGGCGAGGTGAACTGCGATGTATAGGAGCAACTACATTGAATGAGTACAGAAAATACATTGAGAAGGATCCTGCACTTGAACGTAGATTTCAACAAGTATTTTGTGGTCAACCATCTGTTGAAGACACAATATCCATTCTTCGTGGTTTGCGTGAGCGCTATGAGTTGCATCATGGAGTCAAAATATCAGATAGTGCACTCGTTTCAGCAGCAGTTCTTGCAGACCGATATATTACAGAACGCTTTTTGCCTGACAAAGGTAAATTGTGGCTGTAGATACTCTCTGCATAATCAACACTGTATTAGAGTTGTCCTTTTTGCCATAAATTTTCAAGTTGCTTAAATGACAAGGTTTGACTAGTTATATTAGGAGTTGTAGTCCTGTGAGAACGAGTAAAATTTCCCTTTTGGAAGAATAGATTCTCTTCTATTTTTCTTTCTAATTTCTTGTGTATGCCTGTTTTAGAAGCCTGTGTTCTGATTTTCTGTTTGTCTTTTCGATTTCAGCCATTGATCTTGTTGATGAAGCTGCTGCAAAGTTGAAGATGGAGATCACTTCTAAGCCAACTGAACTGGATGAGATAGATAGAGCAGTTTTGAAGTTAGAGATGGAAAAACTCTCTCTGAAAAATGACACTGATAAAGCATCCAAAGAAAGGTTATCTAAGCTTGAAAATGATTTGAGTTCACTTAAACAAAAGCAGAAAGAATTAACAGAACAATGGGACCATGAAAAGACTCTAATGACTCGGATAAGATCAATAAAAGAAGAGGTAATAATGTACAGTTTGTGTGATACTGTTACCAATGCCATAAATTTTTTTAAAAATTTTTTATTGTGAAATTTTGGGTCTCTTACATGTTTAAGCACCTATAGATTGATCGAGTTAACTTAGAGATGGAAGCTGCTGAACGTGAGTATGACCTGAATCGTGCTGCTGAGCTCAAGTATGGAACTCTTATGTCCCTTCAGCGCCAATTAGAAGAAGCTGAAAAGAATTTAGCTGACTTTCAAAAATCGGGACAATCATTACTTCGAGAAGAGGTCTCTGATCTTGATATTGCTGAAATTGTAAGCAAATGGACAGGTATTCCACTGTCCAACCTCCAACAAACAGAAAGAGAAAAGTTAGTCTTTCTAGAACAGGTCCTTCATAAGAGGGTGGTTGGTCAAGACATTGCTGTAAAATCTGTAGCTGATGCCATTCGACGTTCAAGGGCAGGATTGTCTGATCCAAATCGGCCAATTGCGAGCTTCATGTTCATGGGTCCAACTGGTGTTGGCAAAACTGAGCTTGCGAAGGCTTTGGCTGGTTATTTGTTTAACACAGAAAATGCTCTTGTTAGAATTGATATGAGTGAATACATGGAGAAACATGCAGTTTCCCGGTTGGTTGGGGCTCCGCCGGGTTATGTTGGTTATGAAGAAGGGGGTCAACTAACTGAAGTGGTTCGTAGAAGACCATACTCTGTGGTACTTTTTGATGAAATAGAGAAGGCACATCATGATGTCTTCAACATCTTGTTACAATTGTTGGACGATGGAAGAATTACTGATTCTCAAGGAAGGACTGTTAGCTTCACAAATTGTGTTGTGATAATGACTTCAAACATTGGGTCCCATTTCATACTTGAAACTCTTCGTAGTACACTAGATGACAAAGATGCAGTTTATGATCAGATGAAAAAACAAGTGGTTGAGTTGGCTAGGCAAACATTCCGTCCTGAATTCATGAATCGCATCGATGAGTATATTGTTTTCCAGCCTTTGGATTCCAAACAAATCAGTAAAATAGTGGAGCTTCAGGTGATTGAACTTTTCTCACCTGTCCATTTTCATTTGAATGTTCATATTTCTTTTCTAATATCTATGGAACTCTCCTAGTATTCATCTGCATTTTACTAAAGAAAACGAATAACTGAGTACTTTATTGTTCAAATGAATAAAGGGACATCCAATAGCACTACACTAAATGCTAGTTAGATTTGTACAGCTAACTGCAGAAATTTTAGAATCAAGGCCTGCTAATTCTGTTGTTATTGCTTTTGTATTCGTTGACTAGACAGTCTTAGCGTTACATCAACCAATACATAGGTTACATTTGTGATGTTACGGTTGTTAAATGAAAAATACATAGGCTGGTTCTTAAGGTAGAGCGACCTTTAATGTTATGATGGTTCCTCTGAACTGTTTTATAATTAATGTTCCATCTTCATTCTTCTCTATTTCAATCAATGGAGTTATGATATATGTTGTTACCTATGACAGATGGAACGGGTGAAGGACAGGCTCAAGCAAAAGAAAATTGATCTTCATTACACACAAAAAGCTGTGGAACTTCTCAGTGTTTTGGGTTTTGATCCAAATTTTGGGGCAAGGCCAGTTAAAAGAGTAATACAACAATTGGTTGAGAATGAAATTGCAATGGGAGTTTTAAGGGGAGATTTTAAAGAAGAGGATTCAGTTGTTGTCGATGCTGATGTGACTCCAACAGCCAAGGAACTTCCTCCTCAAAGTAGACTACTTGTCAAGAAGTTGGAGAACCCTGCTGCGGATGTCATGGTTGCAAACGACTAGTTTTGTCCATTGGATTTAGACTGCACATGAATGCTTCATTTTGTAGTGATAGCAGAGTGGGCAATTAGTGTTCACCGTAAAAAAGCATAATATGCAATTAAGTTATGGGACAAAAGAACTTATTTTGTATAATCAGCTGACCCAATTTGTTTAGATTATCAGGACCTGTGTTTATTTCCGTCTCTGTCTTCATCCTATATGATGACGCAGTGATGGTTTCCTAGAGGCTCCAGAAGTCCGGAGATTCCTATTCTGTATTTTCTCTCTTGCATAGCCTCCCGTCTTTCCCCATTTATGCACGTTGATTCCCATTTATGAAAAATTGAGTGTTGATGTTTGCAGGATGTGACCTCTAATTGGAACGTGAAAGATTACTCTAGTCTTCCTTTTCTTTTTTCATCCAATAATAGAGAAAGATTGTGAAATTCCTATAATTTTTTTTTTCTCATGTCTAAGCTAGTAACTATTAATTGTTTGTTTTAGATATGAAGATTTGAAGCCATTACTATTATTTGTTACGTATTATTATTACGCAACATAGATTTGGTAAGTGTCTATACGCTATCATAGAAAGAGAAGTTATATGTTATTCAATTTTATTTAGTTTAATATGTGCCTAATATGTACTTTACATTTAGCTAGAAAGACTGAAGAAATTTGTCTAAGTTATCGTATGAATTTTGCTTATTTCAAGAAACATTTTAAAATTATAAATTAGTTTTAAAGTTGATTTTCATTTTTGAAGCACCTTTGCTTCTTAAAAGTTCTTTGTTTTGGTTTAGCTAATACTACCAACGCATGCATTGGTCTAGTAAATTGGATTGACTCGAAGTAATTTAAAGTTAAATTATAATTCGTATAATTATATTTTGATCGATAATAAATTATATTTTTTCTGTTAAATTTAATTAATTGAAACACATATAAACTTAAATCTAACTTATACATATTTTTGATTGAATTTGTGTAAAAAATTTTAAAATAAAATTTTTCAACCCAAACAAATATTTTTTACAACTTGACCTAGGTCCATCCGAACACACCCCGAGTTTAGGTAGCGAGCAAGTTGTCGGTGTGTCAACAAGCTTAAATAAAATTTTTCAACCCAAACAAATTCTTTTTACAACTTGACCTAGATCCATCCGAACACACCCCTAGTTTAGGTAGCGAGCAAGTTGTCGGTGTGTCAACAAGCTTAACATTGCCTGGTATATACTAGAAGAGAATCTTTAGTCTTATAAGTTAAATGGCACACAATTAATACTTAAAAATTTTTAACTATTAATTTATTATTATTATTTTTTTATAAATTCAAATAAACTACCAACTCAACTTATCTTTTATGGGTATTTTATATCACTCCTTAAATAGTTGTTTTCTCTGAACTAGAAATCATAGGCATTAAAGTGAATTGGCCTGCCAATAAATTGGGCAAGGTAAATTAACCTAATATGTTTACAAATTAGAAAACTATAAATTCATTATATCCTTCAAGTAGAGTAAAATAAATTAATAAATTTTATATTTAAAAATATTAATTTATCTTGATGAGTTATAAAACCTATTTATAAAACAGTCATAAAAATATAAATTTATTTCACTTTTTATTTAAGGACGAGGAGGACCAACCTACATCCAATGAAATCAACCCATTTAACGCTTCTAACTAGAATGATATAAATTAAGCACCCCAAATTGTGATCGAACCAGAAATGAGAACCATAATGCCGAGAACCATTTTGGCATCTTCATTTTATAGCAAATACACACATATATTTGTATATAAAGAAGAGTATTTAAAAATATTTTTGGAGCATTTATTATTATAATAAATATTAATAAATGTCATTATTATAAAAGCTATAATTAAAATATATTAAAAATTAAAATTTATTATCATTAAATGCTTTATAAATAAAAATTAAAAAAGAAAATAATTAAGTTTAAATAATGTTTCTTAGATGTATAAAATCAGAATGGTCTATTATTAAATGATTTGTAACCAATAAAAAATAAAAAAAATGTTATTCACTTCATAAATTAAATTTATGTCACGTATTGATTAATAAAAAGTATTAATTATTGTAATAAAAATTAATACATTAAATCATCATAAAAACTATAAAAATTCAAAAGTTAAATAATTAAAACATACTAAAAATAAAAGAAAAGAAAATTATTTATTGATATCAAATACTTTAAAATAAATAAAAATTAATGTTAAAATTTAAATAATATTTACTAAATTTATAAAAGTAAATTATCTATCAATAAAAACTGAAAAAAAAAAAATTACTATCATCCCTACAATGTACTTGGCAGTAACTAGTTTATAAGAATTTAGTGAATTTTTACAAAAGAAATGGCCCCGGGTCAATCTTCTTCTAAATCAATCTCAAGTATCTGTAACCGTCTCAGATAGAGCCAAAAGCATGCAACAAACTCTGAAAAAGAAACTGGTAATTGCCAAAACAAGTGATGAATGCGCATCAGAAACCGCTTCGTCAACATTCTCCTCACCCCTCGTCTCATAAATTGGGTTGTGGCCCTGGGAGCCTTATTACCAAACATGACGAAGCCGCCAGCGTGTCGCTTGACTGTCATCAATTTTTGCATCTTGCTGAGCACAGAATTTACGCTATATATACCACTCCTTGTCCCAGCTTCCATTCATCTCCCTCAGCACAATGCCTCCGCAGAACAAATGATGTTCTGTCCATCTCAATACCCCTTCCTGCCTCTGAAATCTCATTCTTTGTTTTGGTACTAAGTTCCTCAATCCTCAGCTAGGTTCCTCCTCCTGATTTTGGGTTTCTTTTGCATTCTAGTTTCTCAATCTCTATCAGAAATCCTCTGTTGGGTTTTGTTCCTCTGTTGCCTCAAAACCCAGTTGATCTTTGTTCTAAAACCCCGTCACCAGTTTGAAAATTTTACCCTACAATATTAATATAGTTCTATGTTCGCCATTCCATCTCACGAAACAAGAAATGATTTCCTAGGTTGATGTCTGAATTGCCCGAAACATTCAACTTTACACATGTCTTATATTATTACAACTTTATTTCAAATCTGGCCAAATTACGTAACGTTGGAGAATGCAAAAGCATGCTTCTCCAGAATAGATATGGAAAAATCGCAACGACCCCCCCACATGACGTGTGGATCTGTAACGCGAGGCCAATGTGCCTCTTGGTGAGGACCTGAAAGGGTCCAACCCGGAGAAGGAGCAGCTTTTGGCTGAGATCGTGACTGACCTGTGGAGCCACAAGAGCAAGGACGAGGCCCAGGAAGTCGTACGGTAGCAAGAGGCAGCTTCTACCGTTCCAGATCCTGCTCATCAAAGGCTCCTTTCTCAGTTTGAAACAGTTTTACTCTCTCATGTCTCTTTCTAGATAAACAATACTAGTTACTGTACTTACGTGCCATCGTTAAAGAAAAAAAACTAATGTAATCTTTCTCTGATTGCAACGAGAAATTTGAAGTTGACGTTATAAGATTGATCGTGCAAGTGTGAATTAAATGAAAGGTAATTAAGGGAGGTGAGACCCAGCAAACATGGGCGCATTTACATGGTGTCGGGGAAACAGTATTAATTTAATTTTTGATAAATTAATTGAAACATCGTAAGAAATTTTGTTTGGATTGCGCGAGTCACGGGAAAGATGAGATCAAATCAATACACGGTGATGAATGGTAAGGAAAATAAATTCAGTACGAAGTGATGAAATGTCCAAACAGCAACCGGACATGGCTGACGTTATGATCAGGACGACGGGGTCCTTAACTGGGCGATGTAAAGTAAGTTAGGATTCATGTAAATATAAAATTAATTTTATATTAATTATGATTTTAGATTTTTTTATTATATTTTTTCAAAATTAATGACACATTTGTTTTATTTTTTATCTTTAATTTATTTATCTTGTTATCTCTTTTAAATATTTATAAGAGAAATATCTTTTTTTCTTCTGATATTTTAACAAAAAATTTAAATTTTTAATTTTAAAATTATGTAATAATTTTTTATTCATGTTTATCTTTCTTAAAACATAAATATTTTAAAATAAAAGAAATATATAAAAATTAAAATAATAAAAAGTAATATTTATAAAATATATTTAAATATAAAGTAAAAATAAATAATATTAAAAAAAAATATTAAAAGTAAAAAATTTAAATCTATTGAACTTTTTATTATGTTAATCACATTATTATTTTTAAAAATAATAAGTTTTAGTTTATTCTTTGTTAAAATTTAAAGATGTGTGCCAATTTATATCTATTAATGATTAATTTTTTTTAATAAAATTATTTTAAATTTAAATAAATTACATAAAATATACGTATAATTTATTAATTTCTCAGAACCCAACCAACCAGAACTTGATCAGTGTGGTTCAGATTTTTAATTTTGGCTTCACCCAACTCGCTTTTGACTCCGACTTACGCGGCTATGCCACACAGTTGAAGCGAAAGTATGCACAGCAAGGGTGTGGGGTATTAATTTTTTTATTTTTTTTATTTTAGTTTAGCACTATTTTTATTTTATTATATTTATATTATCAAATTTATTAAATATTATAAATTAAATTATACAATTTAACTTATCTAAATTTTTATAATATTTATTATGATAATTATGTAGATTTTTGTTAAGGGAAAAAGTTTTTTCCATAATTATTATAGTGGTATCAGTATATTCGGACCATAAATTTAGAAACTCCACCGAATATGGCAAACGGAGCTTTAATTATTTCATTAAAAATTCGGATAAAGCCAATAATTATTCATTAATAATTAAGAGATATGAAAATCTATACACCAAATTCCATCATAATTTTGAAGTTAATCAATTTGTGGACAAAGAAGAGAACAAAAGAAAATTAGTGATCAGATTTTCTTTTCTTTTTTGCGGGAAAGATTTCGCCTTAATATAAAGCCAGCCTTTGCTGCTTGGGTTGCCCTCCACCTGTGAGAGAGGTGGCACGGATTTTGCCACAGGCTCTGCAAGCTTGGAGTTGGATTTCACCCGGGCATGTACTCTGTACTCCCGCATCTACTAAAACAAATATACACCCGCCAATCAAGTTCAACTGGCCCCACCAGATTCTGGGCCCTGGGCCCCTCGCTCCCAAACCATCAAAGCTCCCCTCGTCCACACACTAGACGGGCAGTAGGGACGGTGCTACTACCATTTGCACACTACACTCCACTATACCCATTTCCAACGCAAAGGTGTCCAACGACGTGGCTTCTTTTCCAAGCCTTTCTTTCATTCATTCCCTCCCCTCTCTTCTGCATCCAAGTTTAACGTCTTCGGTTTTGTTTGTATGCGACGCGTTTGTTTGGCGCGCCTAATCAGTTTTATATTTTGGGAAAGGCATTTTCTATTATATTCGCTTATCACTTTTTTTAAAAAATTATTACATTATTTTTTATTTTCTTTTATTCCACAAACCATATCACGTATAATTTTTTTGTAACAGTAAAATTTTAAAATGAGGCAAAAATATAAGAGAATTGTAATACCCTTTAAAGAAGTATCAAATAAAAAAACTTACTCCATTTTGTATCAATTGGTCAAAGACAAAATAACAGGTTAGAATAATGGGTTTCGTATGTTATATTTTCTTCATGATAAATAATCACAATATTCTGTGTATGGAAATAAATTAAAGTAATTATTTATTCGTTAATTTTTATTATAGAAGGATGGGAAATGTTTTCATAAAACTGCGTTTTATTCCATAAAAATGCAAGCAAACAGGGTTTTCAATTTCATCGCTTTCTATCCTTCTCTCAACTCCATTACATGTAGCCTCTCGGAACTATAAATAGCCAAAGAAACGCTAGAGGACGACGAAAAACACATTCTCTCTTTTTCTCTGGCTTTGTACCCGCACTCTGAAAAGAAGTAGCTAAAGTAAATCACTGTGCTTTCTTCTCTGCGATGTAGGTCGCCGGAGAATGGCCAATTGTCACCGGAACAACGTCGGATCTCTGGTTCTCGACCACCACGATCCCACAAGGAATGCGAGCGTTGGCGGCAACTTCCGGCTATGGAATTCGTTTTCCGGCTCTTCATTTCGCCGCATCATTTTAGACGCCGTCAGCTGCGGGGCTAGCTCTCGACATCACCACCGCCGAGATAATGTATTTGACTCCCCCACCGTCTCATCGACGACGAGATCAACCTCCAGGAACTCGAAGGAGAAGCAGCAAGAGCAGATGAAGGGCGCTTCGAATTCCGAGTCCAGTCCAAAATCGAATGCAAAGTCGGAGAAACTCTCGGATCTTCTGAATGTGGCGGAGGCTGAAATTGACGCTGAAACGAAGAAGAAGGAAGAGGCGTTGGAGGAGCTGAAGCAGTTAGTGAAGGAGTTGCAGGAAGAGGATTTGGCGAAGCGGCAAATGGCTGCGTCCAGCGTCAGGTTGCTCGCGAAGGAACAATTGGAAGTTAGAGGGACGCTGGCAATGCTTGGTGTAATTCCTCTTCTCGTTGGAATGCTTGATTTGGAGGACGTTAATTCTCAGATCGCTTCGCTTTATGCGTTACTCAATCTTGGGATCGGCAATGATGCGTGAGTTTCGGCTTCTACCTCTTTGTTTTCCACTTCTCTTTTCCTCTGCATTTTCATATACTAATTTCATGCCATTAATCATACTGCTAATGCATTCTTTTTTCTTTTTTATGACTGTCCGTCATCCTCTGGAAAGTGCTTCACATATTTTGTTTATGATTACATATTTACATTACTCTCTCACTTTAAATTAATTTCTGTATGGCTGATTTCTCTTCTTCTGTGCTTTCCGCGCATCAATTGTTTATTTTCCCGCCATTCCTTTGTTCACCAGTCTTCCCTTTTTGGTTTCTATCTTTATGCTGTTAAACTATGTCGAAGAGGATTTTTTTTTACCTTGTTTTTGGGTCTCAAGTTTTTTCTCTCATGTCCCAAATGTATCATGCAAATTTTTACTGCTTGATTTAAGACTACTACGATTGTTTTGACCTCTAAATATGTGGATGTGTTCTTTGAATATTCATAAATTTTAATCTTGCTTTCTGTACAGAAATAAAGCAGCCATTGTCAAAGTTGGTGCTGTTCACAAGATGCTAAAGCTTATTGAATCTCCAACAGCTCCAGATTCATCAGTCTCTGAAGCAATTGTTGCAAATTTCCTGGGTTTGAGTGCTTTGGACTCGAATAAACCGATTATTGGATCCTCAGGTGCAGTACCATTCCTGGTTAAAACCCTCACAAATTCAGATAATAAAAGTCGCTCCCAAGCTAAGCAAGATGCTCTCCGAGCACTGTACAATCTCTCCATCACCCCAGCCAATATTTCATTCATTTTGGAAACCGATTTGGCTTCGTTTCTGATAAATGCACTAGGAGACATGGAAGTAAGTGAAAGAGCCCTTTCAATTCTAAGCAATTTGGTATCAACTCCAGAGGGTCGAAAAGCTGTCAGTGCTGTGCAGGATGCATTCGCAATTCTGGTTGATGTGTTGAATTGGACTGATTCACCAGGATGCCAAGAAAAGGCATCATACATTTTGATGATAATGGCACACAAATCTTATGGTGACAGGCAGGCCATGATTGAGACAGGGATTGTATCATCACTGCTTGAATTGACCCTTCTGGGTACCACATTGGCACAGAAAAGGGCTTCGAGGATATTGCAATGCTTGAGGGTAGACAAAGGGAAGCAGGTTTCCGGGAGTTATGGTGGAAACTTAGGTGCAACTGTCTCTGCTCCAATTTGTGGCTCTTCATCGTCTTGCACAAAGTCATACGGAGGTGGAAAAGAGTGTTTGGAGGAGCAGGAAGACATGATGAGTGAGGAACAGAAAGCAGTGAAGCAATTAGTCCAGCAGAGTTTGCTAAACAACATGAGAAAAATTGTGAAGAGGGCCAGCTTGCCTCAAGATTTCGTTCCATCCGAGCATTTCAAGTCACTCACTTCAAGTTCGACTTCAAAGAGCCTGCCATTTTGATTAATTGCAGCTGCTGAAGGGGGAGTTGAGATTGAAGAGAATGAACATAAAGTTAGTCTTCACATCATAATCCTACTGAGCTTTTGTTTTTGTACTCATTTGATAGCTCTCACAATATAGCCATTGCTTGTCAAAATCTTCATCTATAACTAAATAAATATTATTGGTATGAGTTTCTCTATCGGTTGCATCCTTTCTGGTTTCTCTGTTTCTTGGATGTGTTCCAGGAGCAGATTCTGATTATTTGGGCTTGAATACGAATCCACCAAAGACAAGAGGTCACTGTTTCTAAAATTAAAATGAGATTTTCAAAGGTACTCTGTAGAGTGATCATTTTGTAGGGATGCTTCACTGCCAGTGGTATGACGTGCAAAATTGGAACTTCACAGGGTTTCTTCAGTCATACTATTGTTGCTAGCATCCTTACATTCAAGGAGTCACTTTCAAACCATTAGTACACTTTTGTCTACCTATTGGCCCTACTATAGGTTTAATATTTCCAACTGATGCTGAATAGGTGTCGGTCATTTTCATCTTCCTTGAATAGGGACTAATCATGGCATTTTTCTGTTTGAGAATCTTTCTCCTCTTGGTTTTTTCAATTCCATGTGTTCAAACGGAATCTTTGGATTAACAGAGTTTAATCTAATTTGTTATGTATTTGCACTGAGATTTTAAGCTGTTAACCCATGATTTTATTAATTTAAGGGCAATTAGTTAATGCTCGTATTTGTTTAATGCCATAACCTATTTTACTGAACATCATCTTTTAAATTACGCACAGATCTGAAAGGAACGGAAGGATTACAAATCGAATCTGATTGGATGGAGAGCTGAGCTGTTCGTAGCAAATAAAAATCAGTGGCATTTTGTCCCCACTGTGTACTTTTTACATCATGTACGTTAGGTAATGTCATGTTTGATGTTATCTTCTACTGGGTTTTCTAAGTTTGTTGACTTTTAATGTATATATTCCATGCTAATAAAATTTAGGTTTAAAAAATTGTTAGTATTTGATCAATGGTAATGTTAATATTCCTAAAATAAATCTACATATACTTAATTTAAATTTAGAGCAGGACGTTTCAAATGATATCTATTGTGGAGGACAACGTCCAAAAGCAAAATCTGTGTCTGTAACTGGGCCATCAATTATTGAAGGGTTAATCCTAGTTGGATGGCAGGAACCTTCAACTTTTTTGTGTCACAGACAATGATGTGACGATTAATGACTAATAATTTTGGCTAGAAAAATCATCAAATGGACGACGTTCATAATTAGTTGCATTATACCATCAATGACATAAGTACATCACAACTTTACATGGGTTTATTTCAACCACATGATGCATATAAGCATACATTTTTTCATTCTCAAGTGCAACCAAAATTTTGTATGTACAGTTGCATGTAGTAAAGGAGCTAAGAAGGCAGTTTCACCACTATATCAAGCCTATAGCATAATGTACTTGCACCATATCACTTTGTTAAACTCGTTCACTTGTGTTGTTTCTCAACAGAAATCCTTGAAAGTTGAAACAGAAAATTTTTTGTACCCTCTATTTGAATGTAAAGTTTCACACAATCTGATTAAGTTCGTTCCACGCTTTTAAGTGTGAGTCTTAATAAAAAAGCATGCTGATTTACATGTGTCTTTTGCTTGAGATTTTACGTCATGCTAGCATTTTACTAAACTATTAGACAGAGATAAAGTATTAACCCAATTCAACAGACCCATTGACAAACATTGTACTCACTAGATATAGCTACTTATTGCTCTTGCATTAGTAGGTTGAACGCGAAGCTCTGCATCTTCTTAAATTACCATTGTACATTGTGACCCACTTCTAAAGTCTCTAGGCTGCAAATAGGTCCCAAACTAGACACCCGGTAGATAAAGGATAATTCTAAACTTACGCTGCAGGTCCTAACAAAGAAGGAAAGTTTAAAACTAAGAAACACCGATTCTGTCTTAAGTTTTCCTTCTCTGTTAATACCTACAGCGTAAATTGCAGGTACGTAAGTTTAACAACATTCATAGAAAAATAATGGCTAAAATTGTACTGTGTAAGCAAAGAAGTAAATGTCAGTAGAACCTAAAAAAGAAATAAATGTCAGGGGTTTTTGCATGAATCAAACAGAAACCTTAATAGTGGCTCATGCTATGTGAGTTATGATCATGTACATGTGTATAAGGAAGCAGGAAGTGCAAAGATGTTTAATACACAACTGCCATCATTTTGATGAGTAAAAAGCCTTCCCACCCTGTCGTACTGCAAATTAACTAAAACCAACGCTTGAAAGTGGGGAAAGGTACCCACTTTACTACCCATTCATTATGCCAAACTCAAAGCCTCCCTTTGCAGTTTGCATTGCAGTGGCATGACTATTAATATCAGTATTTAAAGGAAGCAACCAATTCGTTACTTGTCATAAACATTTTAGTTAGAGCACAGAGAAACTTAATAAGTGTTGCCAAGTTGTTTTCCTTGCAAGTTGGGATCCGGATTCCCAATAGTTAGATGATTAACTGCATGATGCAATAAGTGAGAAAAAAGTTAAAAAAATAAATGAGAAAAAAAGAGAGTAGATTTTACCATTAGAGATCACTTCTTAATTTGTAAAAAATAATTGAAGTTTCAAAAATTACGAATCCAACTGTAGGACAATTAAATACTTGCAAACTGTGTTAGGCAAAGATAGTGGTTTTAATTTTTCCTTGAATAATTCTCAATAGGTGCCTGAGAAGTGGGCACTATGCAATCTCATTATGAGGTTTTCCCTATTGTAATTGAGAAAAAATGATGCGCAACCAACTTATTGTGTATTTAAAGAACAACTTTGTGATGATAAGTATATAGCTTGGGTCTTCACCAACCGCACTCACCAAATTAAAATTAGCAAAGACCATCCACTTTCCCGTTTAAGTTCTCTGTATGCTCTGCAGAGCTGTCCCAATATACTGTAATTATCTGAACTGCACAACTTGAAACACTCCACATATTAACTTTCTTGTGGGGCTCTGCTTAGGTTTTGTTGCTTTCTCTGATTTCAAAGCTATGATATCAGATCTTCTTTGGATGCAGTTGATTACTCTTTGCATGTAGTAATGTCTGAAAAGCAATAACGAGAAGCAGAAGAAGAAAATCCAGATAAAATTAACTGCAAAAGATAGTTAGTAGTTATAAAGTGTGATTCTGAGTACATATCTAACCATAGATTGGGCAATGTAATGTAGCTTACCCAGTATAAAAATCTGAAGGGCACGCTGGGCCATAGGTACCATTTTCCTTTATCTCTATCGCAACTATAGACCCTACATCAGATGGATGGCATAACCCTGGTGTGTCAATTCTGTGATACTATCCGTAAAGTTGGGTAAGCCTTGAATTATGTTTTTTTCTAATAGGAATAGCAGGAAACTACTTAACATATAATCATAAATTTTAAACTATGATTTTAAAAAAAAGAAACATAAAAATTTCAAAACAATATACAGATGTTATTATATCTGACAATTACATTTGAATTATGTTACACTTACCACAAAGCCACACAATTTTGACTTTTTTATTTTGATATTTTTTATTTTTTATTTAAATTAATATATAAATATCACGTTTTATTATTTTGTCTATCGCATTTTTACAACATTTCCTTAATTCCCTTAAAGAGGCATATTCATCCTTCTATGAATTGTTTAGCAAGAAATTTGTTGCAATACAACAAAATCACAACTAAAGTCATAAAAAATGAGTAAGTAGTGAAGGTTTTCGATAGCTTACAAGAAGTGTTAAGTTTGCATCTGGATATCACCATTATATATTCGTATATTTTAAAATAAATACTGAATAATAGCCAGGGGTGGGTGCACATCATTTTAGGAGCAGTTTGGCGTGTCTCTCATGCCAAAAACAAAATACATATTATATTAAGGGGGAGTGGTATACTATTTAATTGCTCTGCTCATGGCACTGGACCACACCTCAAACGGTCAGCTTTTGAATTCCACAAAAGTTGGTTGAGTTGCAGACATGCTCTAAATTTTACAGATCACCCACCCACTCATAGATATATTTATGCTAAACTGACATTGACATGTAGAAGACAGTCTATACAAACATTAAATAATCGGCCGGCATCGCTAGAAATGCAATGAAATTAATTATTTTTTAATTCTAAATTTAAATTCGGAATCTTACCTATGGTTAATCACTTTTCTTATCACAAAAATATTAAGTACCCCGAAATTGTTTGGTGATTGCAATAAATAAACCCGATGCAGTTCCTTTTTGCCTCACCAAGGTGTAGAAGACGCAGTGTTCTCCGGGAAGTTGACCTTTATAGCATATTGGTGCGACCACTTGCCCACAAATAGCACAATTTTCCTCACCTCAGAATGTAATTAAAGGGTGATGAAAAGAACTCGGAAGTTGAAATTCAATGGAATTCTTTTCCTTTCCCAACTACAAGGCTGTATCACAATCGCCGAAGACAATTTTTTTTCCCCTTCTGCATAAGGGGGACCATTGGGTCACTCTGAGAATCTCCCATTCCTGCCTGTAGCTCTAAAAAGATGAGTTACATGTTCGTAAGAAAGTCTGTTTCTTCTCTTTTGACTTCTAATTCTGCTGTGTTCTTTTCTGCTGACTGTAGTCAAAGTGTGAGTATACCCAGGAGATCTAAGTAAATCCAGTAAACTGCCAAAAGCTTTTCCCAGGACCGGACAACGCCTTTAAAACTTGAGGTTTTGGCCGCCGAAAAATATAACTAGATTCTTGATATTAAGTTTGATTTGGATTTGATCACATATATTTACTTAAAATCACAAGAAGTTAGGGATAAAATAAAAAAATATTTAGAAAATTAATACCATATGGCATGCAACCACCCATACTACGTAGGTCTTCATTCTCAGATATTGTTGGACTGCGCTTCTATTCACTCCTTGGTAACAATCGAGGGCAATTTGAAAGTGCCTGTGGGACAAACTGACTAAACAGTGAAAAGTCGATCCCACCGGGGATGGGGGGAAAATGGGGCAAAAGCAACTGGAGAAACTCCAACGAATAAGCACCTCTGATAAGTGGGGTACTGGAGATGGAGCAAACTTCTTGCGGCGCTACCTTGCTGGAAGCGGAATGCACATGCCGCTGTAAGGTTATGTCGACGTAACTAACATGAGCTACTGAGCTTCCTTTGCTTAAAGGCTTGGGTCAATCCAGGTCTAACAAGTAACAGCTGTTGTAATAGAACTAGGTTAGGATGTCAGGGTTATGAATCTAGTTTAGTTCACCTCATAATTCATGATTGATTATCCATCTCACAAGCTCAATCAAAATTGAAGAATAATTTAACTTCGCCTTTGAAAAACAATAATTTGACTTTAGCTAGGATAGATGTAGATTGGCGCATAAAGCATAACGAAGTGAGCCTACGGCAGAACATGATAATCCTAATATTTCTCACACGTTCCTTCTTGCCTCGCCAATCTACATCTATCCTCAGAACAGGTACTAGCCACCTAAAGTCCCAAAAACCATCTAGCCGCTTTTACAAAGTATCAATACTAATGCATGCCAAGGTAACCGACTTCACTTTCTTTCAGTAACTGGAAGGTACACCCCTTCGGCTGCCAACCAGACATTGTCAGAACGCTTTTCGTGGACACCACAAACCTGTTAATTGCAGTCAAAGGATAGTAATTAAAATCACTGAAAAGTAACAAAAATGATACCAAAACTCTATATTGCAATGTTAATTACAATTTTGCTTCTGAAAATATGTTCAACTGCAGATAGAAAAATGGGATTACTATAAAAATAGACTATACACCACTCTCACAACTTACACTCCACAAGTCAAAACCAACTTTATGCCAAAATAACTAAGCTGACAACAGACCATCGTCACTCCATTGTTACTACATTTTATACCCAAGCAACTAAAATCTAATTCTAAGATTAAATAACTAAACCAGGGCAAGTGGGTACATGAAACCCGGTGTTACTCATTACTCAAAAAAAATATCCAAAAATTTCCAGAAAATTAAATTTGATTTGCTGACTTATAATCCCATACTGATTATTTAATAAACAAGGTATCAAGGTTCCAGTTCTTTTCTTACCTCCTGCTGTCCCCCAGCAGTTCGGCTGTATTTCTTATCATGACTATGGAGATAGGCTCCAGTGTCCACATGTTGAAGCCGAATCCTCTGATCTTGCTTCCAAGTCTTCCCACTTCCTTCTATCATGAGCCTATTGAAAACAAAACCAATATGAAGGCCCTTACAGAATACGGAAGAGTAAATATCTTATGAACATGTAATAATGCCTCACCTCCAATGGTCCCCAGTGTTGTATTCTGAATCGCTTCCAAAGCAACTCACCTACGTACAATTAAAATTGATTAATTCAGATAGTCTAAAAGTAAAATTATTTATATCAAAACTTAAAGAATAGGAACCACTCATATAAAAAGGAACGAAACAATCATCAGAAAAAGGCATCCAGCTTTACATGCTATTTGGGCCCTACAATTCATAAATGCAAGTCATGTCCTTCTTGAACCAGTCCTTTGGAGGATGGTTGCACATATGATTAAATAACTTAAAAGTAGAGGCAAATTACTATGGTACTGATTTTTGGATAAAATGTGACATTCAAAGCTGCATGCATTAGAATGGAATTCAGCCCCAGTCGCACAACACAATTTGGGAAAGACATGTATGTATAGCAATTCTTAGGGAAGAAAAAAAAGAGAATCATTTTGATTTCATGACTGAGTAAACTACCACACATAATTGTGTAAACTTCTTTCAGAAGTCAGTCTCGGTCATAATTCACTACTTAAGATTGCAATGATAACCAACTTACATCAAAATGTTACAGAAAGCCATTTCCATTTTGATGTCGTAATAAATAGGCTCAATAAGTACAGTTTAAAAAATATTTTACCAACTGAGAACAAAATAAATAAAAAAAATTTAAGCGGGTACTACTGAGAAGAGCTTCAAAACATATGTTATTTAAATTATTAAGTTGGACTGATCCCACAAATAAAACATCATATTATCAAGAGTATGAGAAAAGATAATGTACTGATTTAGGGGCAGAAGTTATAAAAATATGAGCATTTTCATATTCTAGGGTAATGATTCATGTCTAATTTCATAAAACAGAATGTTTACCATCGTTCATAGTTTTAAGATAAGTTACTTAGAGAGGAAAAGTGCAGACTAAATTTTCTCTAACCAGATTCTGGATCTGTCATACAGCATGCTTGATGGTAAATTAATAATGGAGAGTCCCATATTCATACATTAAATGACAAAAAACTAGCACAATATTAGTGTATAAGTGCATTTCTCAAGCTATCTAAAACCACCTAGAAGCAAAAAATGAACTAGGATCTCCTAACAAAGAAAATAAACGGTAATATAACTACTAACCTCAAGATTGCCTGTTATTGGGGATGCATGCAAATGGCTGTGCAGCCACTTCCTAGTCGTCATGTGCTGCAACCTAATGATTGTTCCACTTTTGATGGTATCACCTTGTTTGGCAGAAGTTCCTGGCTGAGGTCTAACAATCTACAAAAGAAGGCACATACCATATCATTGTCAAAATTACAATGATCAAAATTTCCAGCATCAAAAGGTCTTAGCTAACCAATACTTTATAATTTTGTTGCATACTTTACCAACGAAAAGAAATACCAATGGAAAAATGGAAAAAACAAAGGTGAAATCTTGTATTGGCAACTAACATTGAAGATCTTGAATAGCATGAAACAAAGGTTCACGTGATTTATAACACATCTAAAATTAAGACTAGAGACAAAAACCAATAGGACCAGTGATCTTTCTTTCTTCTTCCAACTACAAGCCATAAGCACAATACCAGAAACTTTCTCTCTCAAGCCATTACACATGGTCGTTTAGTTTCTATAAAGGTGCAGATGAAGAGAACAAGGAGTGCTTCTAAACCAGAAAAAGAATCGAGGATGCGTGGTCCTGCAGATTAAATACTTACTGAACCTTAGAAGGGCAACACCCAACACAAGAGAAAGACTTCAAGAAAAATCATAAAACCAAGGAATTAACAGAAGTCAGGATTCAGTAAGTTACCCAGTAACTATTTGATTCGTCAACATTGGGAAATCCAGTAACTGATTGTTGTCCGCTGCCAGAGCCATATGGCAGGTCATGAGAATGTAACCGAAATTTAGTCCTCTCATGAACAAGCTTTAGAACTGTTCCATAAGTGATCTGCACCTATACGAGATCAATGGTTAAAGTTATTAGAATTAGTTTTCAGTAAAGGAAGATATCTTGTATTTCAGACAACGAAGGTGCTACCTAAAGTGTGTGTAAGTGTAGTCTCGTAAAGAAAGTATATACATTGGACTGCAAAATTACATTTCTCGAACTCCATTTTTTTATTTGTCAGCAAACAAATGCATACAACAATTCAATTAAGCCATTCATTGGGTTTCCACCAACGTAAACTACAATCTCCCCAACCGCAGTTTGTCAAGATCGCCCCTTGAATTTCCCTTTCGATCAAACTTCGAAACAGCCAAACCAAATTTTGCAAGCATATAGTCCACCGAAAAAATAAATAACAGAACTTGAAAACTATCAAACCTCGACGCCTTCAGAGGAAGCAGCAGATGCCATAGAAGAAGGACCATTATCCGAATCGAGGCTGAGAAAAAGGAAAAGAGCAAGGGCAAAAAATCCGAGACCCATGACGAAGAGCAATGCGATGAACCAGTTCTGTTGCCAGAAAGGGAATTCGGAACCCGAAGGCCTTCTTGATTCCCTATACACAATCCGGGCCGGCCCGGAAGTCGGGGACGATGAAGAAGACGAAGCTGTAGAAGGCTTTCTTCGAGATAGGCTCGGTGACCCTGAGGTAGCCACGGTTCGACTCGAGATCGAAAACCTGGAGATAAAAATTTCAATTTGTTATGCTCTGGACTGGTGCAATGTGGGGTTTTGGCCTCAGATAAATTTGAGATTGAACAACATCTGAACTTGTATAGACATCGCGGTTCAGATCACGTAGATATGGAGAAGATGAACCCGTCGGAAGTAAGCGTCTACGCTGCGATCATGGAGACACGTCAATAGACATGTTTTATTTTTGGAACAAATAGAATAGAAGGCGTAGTAAAGTGAATGACGTGGAAGTCTATTAGTGGATGGAAAACAATGTTGGACTAGAATGGGCGATGGAAGTTTGGACTAGTTATCATGGGCCGACTTGGCATAGCTGGGCTTCCAAGCCCAACTATGATATTCGCCAACCTTTTTAAACCAGTTTTTTAATAAAAGTCATTAAATAGGAGTTCGTGACGAGTAAGGCAGTTTCTTTGTATCAAACTTAGCGCCTTGATGTAAAACCTCGGGAGTGGAAGCTCTTTGATGGCTGAACTGTGGGCTGTAGTGATGGGATTGGAATTAGCTTGGCAGTATGGGATTAAGGAGCTCCAAGTGGAAAGTGATTCCCTCTTGGCAGTGCACCTCATCCTTAACGGTTGCTCTGTTCCTCACTCGTTTTCCCAGTTGGTTCTGCAGGCTCAGGGGCTAAGGAGTCGAGCATGGGATGTTCAGATCACTCATATCCACGGGAAGCATATGGGGTGACAGATTGGCTTGCAAACTCAGCTCACTCACAGGGTTATGGTATCCAAATTTGCCTTCAGCCTCCCAATAGATGCAGTTTCATGTATCTTAGGGATTTGATGGGAGCTGTCTCCCAGACTTACTAGATTTTAGTTAGCTTTTTGTTCTTCTATTTTTTTTTATCCAAAAAAAAAAAAAACCTTCACGCCCTGAATTTGTTTTTAAAAAATTTCACGCCTTCGTGGATATAAGAATATAGATGTAGATTTTTTTGTATTTTTTTAAAGTAAAATATAAATAAATAATTATTAATTAAAAATTAATTATTATTATTATTAAAAATATAAATAAATAAATAAAAATTAATAATTTTAAAATAATTTTATATTATTAATTTAATCATTAATAATTATTTATTTATGTTTTATTTTATAAAATATATTTTTTATTTTGAAAAATATCAATCCTATTTAAAATGATCACTTATGTTGAGTTCGGTATGGATGCCCCAGTGATCATGCCGACCTCTTACATATGTAAAAGAAAAATATTATTTGTATATAATTTTACTTATAATATATATATGAATAAATTTAAAAAATTAAAATTACGAAAAAGTATATTAAATTTATATTTCTAAAAATATAAACATAATAATATTCAATATAAAAACCGATTTTATTTTTTTTCATAAAATAAATAAAATTAAATTTCACTTCACAAAAAGTTAAGTTTTTTTGTTTCAACGACAAAAAGTCAAGTTGACTATTAAGAAATAGATATTTTAAATGCCTTTGCTGGCAGGGGGATCTTACAGCCGTTACAGGGAATATCCTTAGCATATTGTTTATATAGATTAAAAAGTTGGTTAAATAAATCACCAAAGAGAAAGTTGGTTAAATATGCATTTTTTTTTTTACAAATCATAATCTCATGATTTTGAAGTACTAAAGTTATCGTAATTATATTTTTAATTTAATATAATTAACTCATATAATAAATGTTAACACTAAAAAATAAAAATATACAAATTTATATTATATACAAACATCAGAAGATTCAAATATTTCTTTCACTTAGCTTGAACATATGATTCAACAATGGTTGGATTCCATTCAAAAGTAGCATCTTACAACAGGAACTTGCGTAGCATTATGGCATGTAAGTATGCATGTCCTTGTGTAAGCCAATATAAAAAGACATATTATCAACAATATATCAATGCAATGAAAGTAAATTGTATTTTAAAAAAATTTAAAAAAATTTATTAATATATATTTAATGTTAAAATCATCATTTATTAAAAAATTTATCGTTGATAATTTTTATTTTTAAAAAGATTAATTTTTTATTAAAAAATAAAAATCCTTAAAAGAATAAAAAAACGCTGTTTCATTTATTTATTAAACAAAAAAAAAAAAACATTGCGTCCACCTGGATCCTCGTAAACTCAGCTTGGGAGTTGCTTGATGAGCAACGATACCCGCGAATAAGCATCCGTCCAAGCTCCAAAACTGTACTAAACGGGGCACAGTTCCTTCGCCAGATGGCGTCTTCATAGCCATCGTGATGAGCTGATCGGTCAAAGTCAAACGCTGAAATGTTACTTTACTAGGAGCAACGATTCAACTCCATTGCTACTTCTCTAGCTCCTTCACCCTCACACCCGTATCAGTTTTTGTGAAATGGCAGGCGCTGGAACCTTTGCAGAGATCATAGAAGACGATATCTTCAACTACTATGCGGACGGCGAGTGGAAGAAATCCTCCTCGGGAAAATCCGTTCCCATCATCAACCCCACCACCAGGAAAACCCACTTTAAGGTCCAAGGTATTCATTTCCCCTAACCGGCTATCCCCATCAAACTTACTCTTTAGTCTTTACCATCTCAAGTTCGTTCTTATTAGGTTCCCTCTCTTACTTGATACTTGGAATGTCACTTTGTAATTTCAGTCTTTGGTTTTTTTTTCTGCATGAATTCCTCTTATTTTAGTTCAATATTTTAAATACTAACATTCCAAACTCGCTGATACAGTTTTGCGCAGTACTTTGCTTGGGGTATTAGCTGCAGAAAATGATGAATTTATCCATGTGATGTTAATTTTATTACTAAATTTAAAGTTTTGTCGATAACAGGAAATTTAATCTTTTTTTTTTTGGGTGCAAAAACTTCTTTCTCATTAAGAATATTGATTAGTCTATATCATTCGAAATTCAAACAGCTTGTACCCAGGAAGAGGTTAACAGGATCATAGAATCCGCAAAAACAGCACAAAAAACGTGGGCTAAGACTCCACTATGGAAAAGAGCAGAGTTGCTTCACAAGGCGGCGGCAATACTGAAGGAACACAAAACACCCATTGCTGAGTGCCTTGTGAAAGAGATTGCGAAGCCAGCTAAAGATGCCGTCACTGAAGTGTGTAAAATTAGAAGTTTACATTTTGGATATGGAATTTTGGATGTTAACTTTATGGCTTTCAAGTATTATGCATAAATAGCTTAATAGCATTTTGGACTTAAAAGTCGAAGTTGCTTCCTGAATCATGCTGTGCTTCTACATGGTTTTGAGATCTATTGTATCTTTAATTAAATATGCTGTGCTTTTTAATTTAGGTTGTAAGATCAGGGGATTTGGTGTCATATTGTGCCGAGGAAGGAGTGAGAATTATTGGAGAAGGAAAATTTCTGGTTTCTGATAGTTTTCCAGGCAATGACAGAACCAAATATTGTCTCACTTCCAAGGTATTTAACCGATTCTTTTGTAAGTAGTTCGCTCCTTGGTGGCTTCTATGATATGCTATGTACAGCATATCTTATTATCTTATGCATCAGTTATGGCTGGAGTGGTTATTCAATTCTATAAATTTACAAGTAATAACCAATCTGAGTGATAATCATTCATTTGAGGAGGATGATAACCATTTGGAGTGGATAATGTATGCATATAATTAAAGATAACCATTCAGAGTTGTTATTGCGTGTAAATGTATATACTTGAATAACCACTTTAATTATAGCTTATGCATAAGCTTAGCTTATCACAGAATTCGCCTCAATGTTTCGGTATAGGCAAGTGGAAATGGAATCTAGAGCATCCGGTAAGCCTTTTTCTTCTCACATGAAACTTGCAATTTCCAAGGTCATCTCTAATTTTTTTCATCTTTCTTAGTGGAATGTTACATATCACATAGAATATCCAGGTATTATTGACTGTGTGCATAAAATCATACGATTTAATCCCTCAAAATGTAATCAGAAAACACATTGTTATATACTATAGAAGCTGGTATGGAAGTGCTGTTGAACTGCTGCAACACTTGTTACCTTTAATTTAAAAATAAACATAACTTCCAAATAAATAAAAAAGAAAATTCGGAATATATGACTATAAGATGTGTTTGCATTCCGGAATGTTTTGTTATGTGTTAAAAGTTTGAAAATTAATAATGTATGTGCTGAAGAAGTTGTGAAGTACTATCTCAGTGGCAATGGAAGTTGTCCTGGGAAATGGCTGTGTTTAGGCATAGACATTTTTGAGGGAGAGGCTTCCAAATGATTGAAATCTGGTCAAAGTCATTCCGTAAATGATGTTTGACTTGACATGGGTTTAATCTGTTTGCTTGTGAAGTTATCAAGTCTTGGTTGGGAAGAATTTTGCTAGATTGGCCAGGTTGTTCAAGTAACCAACACAGCAACATATGACTTGATTCTTTTTATCTCCAGTATTTCATTGTAAACTTAATACCTTGCTTACTTTTGATTTCATTGTTTGCCATCCAACATTTGTATTGCAATTAGATGTTAACTTTACGATGTAAAGATGAATCATGTTCCATGAATAGGCATTCTGTTCTAAGCTTAGTCTCCTATTGGAATATTAATTCTTCTCTGAAACATTATATATTTGAAATAAAAGCATTAGTGCTTTTTATATGGTAAGTTCAGGGTCCTCACTCAAGCCAAGCATTAAGAATGATGAGTTCGTAGAAGTCAGTCCTTGGGCAATACACAGAAACCAGTTCTGGAGATGCTGTATAGTGTTGAAAGATAAATTGTTGTGCTACCATAAATTGAAGGATGGATGTTGAATTTGTAACTTGCTTTCTGATTAAATGGGCATGGAGTGTACATGAACTGACTACCCCATTGGATTATAGTTTACAAGATAATCAGGTAGGAGAAAGACATTAATTAGGTCATCTCATGTCATATACAAACTAGTATAATAGCACTCTTTCACTTTTAGTAAATGCTTCTAGGGTTTTCCAGGAATTTTTAAAATTGATAGCCTGTCTTTTTTCAGCAGAAAGACTTGGAAAGGAAAAACCTGTAATTCATCTGATGTAATTACTTACTTTAAATTGATGTAGGCATTAGCTCCCTCTAATTGTTAAAAGAATAGCCACGGTGGGGTTGGATTCTTACAATGCGAAGAAAACAAATGAAGAGTGTTAGGAACCAAAGAAATAAGGAACACAAATAGGAATGAAAACAGAAGGTCTTTCACTATAATGTGAAGGAAAAATGAAAAGATTACAGAGGAAAGATAATTCTCAGGCAGAGAAGAACACCCTCCAGAGCTGCTGCTCCTTTCTCCCAGAGCCTATGCTCCTGACAACTTGCTAACAAGATACTCGAATACCTCCCCCACTAACAGCTGATACCCCTTTCTTCCTAACTCTTTTTTTCAAATATACCCCACATATCTTTTCTTCCCTTGCTGCCCTCTACATTCTCTCCGTGCCTAACAGAGAGATAGGGGTTTGATGAGTTGTCAATAGTGATCTGGATTCAAATCACTGCTTGGTCATATTAATTTTCTACTTATGATTTCCTTCTTCCATATTTGTAGACTCCTTATATGCTGGTGATAACAAATAATGTGTCTATATGGATGAGTTATTTGCTGTATGCAGATTCCACTTGGGGTTGTTTTGGCTATTCCACCATTTAACTATCCTGTAAATCTGGCTGTTTCCAAGATTGCTCCAGCACTTATAGCTGGAAACTCCCTAGTGCTTAAACCCCCAACCCAGGTATACAACTATTATTAGAGCCCATACTATTAAGTATTACATATTTTGTTGCATATGTAGTTATTTCATGATTGAAGTAAACTTCCAAGGGGATTAACTTATGCTTTTTTAACTGGTTTTGTGAGTTGCACAGCTTATATGGCCCTATATATCTGATTTTGCAGGGTGCCGTTGCTGCACTTCACATGGTGCATTGCTTTCATTTGGCTGGTTTCCCTAAAGGTCTTATTAGCTGTGTTACAGGGAAGGGTTCTGAGATTGGTGACTTTCTTACTATGCATCCAGGGGTGAATTGCATAAGGTAATTTATGAGTCATCTTTGCAAGCACATTAAGACATATATGTCAAGTCAAATATCATGATTATGATATTTTTGTGTTTGGATGTAATTGCAAATAGCACATTTCCCATCTAATTCACATTAATTCTCAGCTTCACAGGCGGAGACACTGGAATAGCAATCTCAAAAAAGGCAGGTATGATCCCTCTTCAAATGGAGCTGGGTGGAAAAGATGCTTGCATTGTTCTTGAAGATGCTGACTTGGATTTGGCAGCTGCTAACATTGTAAAAGGAGGCTTCTCTTACAGGTGAAGAAGAGTGTTAGCACTTCTACCGGGAAATTATCTAGATTTTTGAAAAACCTACATTAAGGAATCTTTATTCAGCTTAGCGACTCATATATTATTCAAAAGATTGGTTTGGGTTTTGATAACAAACTATTAGTGATATTTAACAGCCATGTGATTTCTTTTTTGCTTTATGGTTATATTTATTTTCTCTTCCCCCAAAAGGCAAATCATTCATTTCATTTTTTTTTTGTTTTCTTAGAAACAAATATGAAGAAGTAAGATGTTTTATGCAAGGAATTAGCACATCTTTGAGTACCGTCATAATCTCTTTTTGTTTTTGGCAAAGTCTAAAGGCCTCCAGTTTGTATCCAAATTCTCATTTTATTAATGTTGAGACTTTGCCAATGTCAGCTAAATAATATATTGCAATTATCTCGTTGTCGCTGCATTGTCTCCCTTGACCAAAATGTTCCCACTGAAAATGTTCTGAGATTTTGGTTAACTTCTCTATCAGTGGGCAAAGATGCACTGCTGTGAAGGTTGTATTGGTCATGGAATCAGTTGCTGACACTCTTGTTGAAAAAGTCAATGCAAAAGTTGCAAAATTGACTGTTGGGCCTCCTGAGGACGACTGTGATATCACTCCAGTTGTCACAGAATCTTCCGCTAACTTTATTGAAGGATTGGTAATGGATGCTAAGCAGAAAGGAGCGACATTCTGCCAGGAGTACAAAAGAGAGGGAAATCTCATATGGCCATTGTTGTTGGATAATGTTCGTCCAGATATGAGGATAGCATGGGAGGAGCCATTTGGTCCAGTTTTACCTGTTATCAGAATAAATTCCGTTGAAGAAGGAATCCACCATTGTAATGCTAGCAATTTTGGCCTTCAGGTATAGCATTTTATCACCTATATGCTTATATATAGTACTTCTGCCTATTGCATATACATTCTCTATCCTACTAGATCTAGAATTCTAGAAAGCTTCACTTATAATCAGAATGCTGCTAAATAGATAAATTGTGACAAACTTCGAAGAAAAAGATGCTTTTATGAATTCCTGTCTATAATGGGATGTTAACCCTTTTTTTAGTATTTCTTTCTTCAAATCCGTGATCACATGAGGCTGTTACAACAAATTCTTCTCTGCATTCTAAGTTATAATGGCATTAATCTATTTCAAGGCAAAAATTTTCTGTGTCTTAATACTTCAATCCTATGTGTATCTCAGGGGTGTGTCTTTACAAGAGACATAAATAAAGCAATACTGATAAGTGATGCAATGGAGACAGGAACAGTTCAAATTAATTCAGCACCGGCTCGTGGACCAGATCATTTTCCTTTTCAGGTGCAGTCTCTTTCCCCCATCTGACTAGATTCTGTACAAATTTAATAGATTGTAATTCTAATCACAAAGATCTACCTTCATAAGAAAAAAAAAAAAAAAATCTCGAATGCCATATAAGCACCCCACTTTACTTGCTATGCAATGTTGCTCATTGGTATTCAGAATCCTAGAACAAAAATAAAGTTATGCAGAGCCATCTGAGCCAGTATTTTTCATCAACTATTTTTTCTACTATATAAAGATATGAATATGTTTTGTTGGCAGGGTCTGAAGGATAGTGGAATTGGTTCTCAAGGAATCACTAACAGTATTAACATGATGACGAAGGTTAAGACTACTGTAATCAACTTACCCGCCCCTTCTTATGCCATGGGGTGAAATTCCTATGAAATACCGACTTGCACATAATAATATGCTAGTAATAACCAAGGGAGGAGATGCTTCCAATTTCCCATGCTTCTGCTCAGTCGTATAGAGTGGCAATCTTTGAGAAGTCTGCTCGCATGTACTGCTACTTGCGGGGGTGTACCTAGAAAAGGAAATCTTCAGTAGGCATCTCTAGCTTTCAGTTCATGTAGAAAATAAATCGTGAACAAATTGAGTCCTTTTCTCAAACTCTTGAACAGTTGGTTCAGGTATGGTTTATCATACCAGTATGACAATCCCTCTAGGGATTGATGTGTTTCACAATAATCCATGTAGTCGCTTTTATAATAGTTTTATTACGTAAAAAAGTGATGGGATATTACCGGTAGGAAACTCTTTCCATAGCTTGGCTTGTTAGTTGAAGTCTTGGAGTTGACCAGATATACTGTTGCCTGGGAGAAGTTTTCCTACGATTTCTTGCTAGTAGGCTTGTAAGCATTTCCTATTATTTATTTATTTAGGGTTTAATGTAAGTGATAACCAAAAAAAGGGAAAGTGTTTTCTTCAAATAAAATTCAATCTGTGTTAAAAATATACGAGACAATTATGAGAACTACAAAATATTTATTTTCAATGATATATCTAGAACAAGACTTTTTTTCTTTTGTAAATTTTCCTTAAATAGGAGCAAAAGGAAAGAGAAAAATTCAACGGCAAAGATCTATGTAAGGATGGAAATTTAGATTTTTTTTTATTTTGGTATTTTTTCTTTTTTTATAATTTAATATATGAATTTTTTATTTTTTTATTTTATATTTATTTTATTCGTATTTAATATTTGGTTCAAGAAAAATGAAAGGGAGGTGAAGGAGAATAAAGGGTTTAAAATTTATTTTTTTATTTTATTTTTTATTTTAAAATAGGAGAATTTATAGAAAGAAAAAGTTTAATAAAAATTTTAAATTATTATAATCAAGTTTTAGTTATTTTTTAATTTTGAAATTATTATTATTTTTATTTTTATAACCTAATAATTATTTTTTAAATAATATAACAACATATTATTTTTTAATTAAAATTTATTTTCTTACTAATCAAGTAAAGAAAGAAAAAATAATATTTATTTTTTCTTTCCTCTTCTCATTTAATTTAAATACTAAATTACTCTCTTTTAATTTTAAATTAGATAATCCATATTTGTAATGATGGAATTGATAGAACTGTTAAATGTGTTAGGTGCTAGGTCGGCTTAGTTCACGATAGGCTAAATTTAGTTAACTTTTTTTTAAATAAAAAAAAATTAAACCTAATCTTAATTTCATAAAGTTAATGGGTTGATTTTAAGTTTAAATTTAAATTTTAATTTAAATTTAAGTAATAAATTAATATAAAAAATTTTAAATTTAATTTTATTAAATATTTATTTTTTAAAATATTTATATTATTTAATTTAATAATTTAATATATAAACTTCAAATATTAAATTATTCTTAAATTATGTATAAAAATTTAATTATATAGCTTATGGGTGAATAAAAAAGAATTGTTATTTTATGAGTGAATAAAATTAAAATTTAGTTATGATTTAAGAATGAGTTAAATTTAAAAATAAAATATTAAAAAATTGACTGATCCAAGACCAACTGGCCCAATCTAGTTCAGTATCGGGTCAATTTGAATTATCGAGCCAGATCAAAATTGCGGGCTGTAAGAATAAGTAGACGAAATTGATATTTGACTTAAGATAAAAACAAAGAACATGCCCAAAAAAAAACATAATTAAAAGGATAGAACAAATGAGTTATGGCATCATGGGGAGGCCAGACGTAGCTTTCTGTCATCTTCAAGTTGAATCCCACTTGGTGAAGTAATCTAATCTAAATTATTGTTACAAGCCACTTACAGCAATGCCATTGCCTCTCTATTTAGGTCTGAACAATAAAAAATTACCCATTGTCAGCCATAGCAACTTTAATGGCACAAAGGAAAACAGCTTTATTTATTTATTATTTTATTGACGAAAGTGAATTATAAGGATGAGATGTGCCCTTACAACTGCAGACCGTAACGTTGGAGAGAGCGAGGGAAAAATTTGTGAGAGTTAACATTAGAATTTATCTTAACTAAAGGCATAGATTGTACACGATTCCAACTGTAAGAAATCCCAATCCAATTTGGAAATGCACATGTTTGTAGTTAGTTTATAGTAGGATGAAGCTGGTCAGTAATTTTCTTTGGTTGAGATGTTTTGTTGTTGTACAGTATTTTAATGGCAAAAACGACACTGCACTCACATTTTTATTTTCTTTTGAGCGGCACATTTTTTTCCGCACCATGCTATTAGAAAATGGCGTAGCATCCTGCTCTTATCTATTTTTTTAACAAACGATTCGTTTTGAAAAAGTTATTGTTTATGTGTTGGATTATACTTTAAAAATTTAATTTTTTATTTAGTAAAAAGTATTTTTAAATGATAAAAAAAAACACAATTCTTGTTTGCTTCTTTGGCTCAAAATAGTTTATGTCTTAGCATTCAAATATCAAAAATCTTTTTTAATAATGTTGCATGTATTGGATTTGAGTGTATAAGAATAGCACAATATGTTTATTATATATTAACAGAGAGTATTCTTAATTAATTTTATATAATAATTAGACATCAAATTATGGAAAATGCTAGAAAGTATAATTCTTTATATTTTGGAGGGCTTGTTATGTGCTCATAGAAATATATTAGAAAGTAACCATTCATGTATATTTGATGATGTTTCTAAAATGAACAAGATTCTAAATTTCTCAATAAATAGTAAGATAATAAAATGCAAGGTTTTGGATAGCAATGTACATGCACACAAATTTTAGATAGTGATGTGCATGAACAAAAATCATAAATGGCTATAGCAAATTATCATGGCATGCCCACTTGCCCTTTTAGGGTCATTGATAATATTTTATTTTTAAGTTTTGATATTTTTCTTTTATAGGAAAATTTAAATTTTCTTGATATGAACTAAATGCTTTAGGCACCATAAAACTTACGTACTAAACCAACCCAAAAATTAAAATCATAAACTATAAGAAATAAGATCCACGGTCAGGGGAAAGCCACGTGGGTCCCTGGACCCTGAAAATTAAAAATCGGATTCCAAGTCCCAAATTTAACTCAAATTCACCAACCCGCGAAATCCGGGCGGAGCTTCGCTGGGTTCCCCTTTCGTGCTCGCGATTTAAATTGCAGTGTAAGACGGCTTGCAAAGATGGGGAAAAAAAAGCATTTTTGAAAATGATTTTTTATAAATAGCGGCATTAACAAAAAAGAGTTTTTCGTCCCGGAAAATTTCCCAAAAACTCACTTTACATTCTCTCTCTTTCCCTCTCGGAACCGGAAGGGCAAAAAAAAACCCTAACTCTTTTATGTTTTCTCAGAAAACAACCATTGTACTGGCTTTAATCCGCTCTCTTCTGCTTCGATTCGTACATTTCTAGGGTTTCAATGGAGTGTAACTGAGGAAACTGGTGCAGTGCTGTCAAAGATCTAGACGGAGAGACTCAAATACAGCAGCAATGGCGTCCGCAGATAAAGAGCTCGAGGAGCAGCTTCTCGAAGCTGGAAACAAGCTCCTAGATCCTCCGTTGTCTGTCGATGAGCTCCTTCCTCTTCTAGATGTAAGCAAGTTTATAGTTTTCCCTTAAATCTTCTTCCTGTTGTTTTCCCCTGCTTGTTAGAGTCTCACTCGCGTTTTTGGGTTATCGTCTGAGTTGGCTCCATTTCTCTGGGACTCTTGGTCCATTTGATTCCAGGGGTTTGCGATATTTTGCGTGGGTTCGGTGGCTTTGTTGATTCGTATTATTCTTGGAGCCATTTAATTTTCGTGTTGCATGGGGTTCTTGTCTTTGTTCCTGCTGTACTGTTTTTTTTTGGGTGGGGGAAGGCAAATTTTACTTCTGTCAGCTTACCTCTTGGTAATACTCACATATAGTATGTGAATGGCTGAAGTGAAAGCCAGAAATGGCAAACGAGCAGCTGAAATTGTTAGGTCATGGCCTTATCCTCTTGACGAGGCCCTGATAATAAAATCTGTTTCTTGGAAGGAATTACTCCAACTTGTTACATCTAACTCCCCCTGACTAGTTAACCATGAGGGGGCAGTTATAGCACTTATAAAGCTAATATAGACTTTATTAAACAATGCATTCATAGATGTTCTATTTTCTCTTATACATTCCGAAAAGTTTATGGGGATTCTCATTGGTAACAGTATTAATATCCAAATTAAATCTACAATATCCCGATGTGGGTTGTAATTAACCATTACCCTTAACAACTGTCTGCTTAAGGAAAGAGAAATGATTTGAGATGCCTGCCTCTATTGACTAGATTGTCTTTATCGAGTGAATTAAGTGGAAAAATTGGAGTGGGTGATGATATTAAGTTCCAACTTTAATTGATTGGTGGAGACTCAGAATTAGTAATGAATATACCGAAGAAATGATATTAAATGGAAAGGCTCTCCTTTGCATTTAGGATTGGATCAACTTTCTGAAAATTTGTTTGGAAAGGGTATATTTGGATGAAGAATTAAACATTGTCTCTAACGTATTTGGAAAAGGCATGTTGGTGTAGAAATTAATTGCAGAAGAGTTTAGTATACATCTCAGAGTCTCAGACATTTTAAATTGTAACACGTAAGTAATTTTTGTAGTTTGTGTTGCTTTAATGATGCATTTAGATGTTGGAAATGTTCAAGAAAAGTAATAATATGGCTGAACTGTTATATTGAGGACGCTAGTTACTTTCGTCTGTTTTGTTAATGCAGACTGCTTAATTACTTTTGTTTAATTTAGATACCCTCTCTTTTCCCTTTCTATCCAGAAATCCTGATCTATTCAGGATATTGTTAAGCCCCAGTTTTCAATTTATAGGTGAATGGAATAATTTGAATTCAATTTCATATTAGTTATGCTTTAAGACGAGACAAAATTCTATGCTGGTGGATTCTCTATCTTGTAACGCCTAGTTATGAAAGAGCCTTTTGACACTAGTTTTTGTGTATGACTTATGTTCATTTTTCTTCCTGATATAAAAAGACATAAAAGTATTCATAATTATGAAAGAGCCTCTTGATACTGGTTTTTGCTGAAATCTTACGTTGGCAATATATATTTTTGAAGATTTATAGAAATTGAGTCATTTTCCCTTTGACATAAGGCTAAGGGCTGTGTCTCTCTTACTGGATCTGTCTATGCATTCTGTTTTTGTTAGATGCCTCATACTATAGATTATATCCAGTCATATACATGAGTCTCAAGTGTTGGATTTGTGGTTCTTGTCACATTTTGTTTAGATTTTCCTCTATGTTGTTGGTGCTGTGTTGCTGTGCTTGGCGTTTATATAGCAAATATTGCAAATTGACCATGTGATGATTGTTTGATTTTCCATGTAAACTGGTTACTCATCTTAGCTAAGCACTTATAAAGAATTGTTCAGGTTATATGTCTCTAAATCTGATTAATTTCTGGAATGCTAGACTTTGTAATTATTTGGGAAGTTTAGATTAAAAGATGGGAGTGAAGTAATTTGAAGCTCAAGAAGTGCCCTTTGATTAAAGATACGCATGATTCAAAACATACTATTAACTATATGGTTGTTCTTAGGAGTGTACTTTTTCATTAACTTAAGCACTCCTTTTCCATGGCATTGTAGCAAGTTGAGAGTTGCCTATCAAGGGTGGAGCAGTCTCCTACCAAATCTATGCAAACTGCGCTCTCTCCATCATTGAAAGCATTAATAGCTGATAAACTTATAAGGCATTCTGATGTTGATGTGAAAGTTGCAGTCGCCACATGCATCAGTGAAATAACAAGGATAACTGCACCTGATGCTCCATACGATGATGACCAAATGAAGGTATGGATAACTGCACCTTATGAATTTAGTTTTTTTTCTCCTTTGCATTTGACATCTTTTCATTGTTACTGTGCCAATCATTTGCAGGAGGTCTTTCAATTGATTGTATCTTCATTTGAAAATCTATATGATAAGTCAAGTCGGTCATATTCAAAGAGAACCTCAATCCTTGAAACTGTTGCAAAGGTTAGGTCATGTGTGGTAATGCTGGATCTTGAATGTGATGCCCTGATTTTGGAGATGTTCCAGCATTTTTTTAAATCAATAAGGTAAGAAGCTATTGTGTACTGGTTTGTGATCATAATTGATCATAATAGACTCTGATGCTTTGTAATTTTATTTTTTTTTCACTTCAAACTTGATCTAATCCTTCTAAATAAAAACTTGATTTTTGGTTTGCATTTACCTCATAATTGTCTGTGCAGTCTGTGTGAGATGATTTATTTATTGGGCAGTAACTCCAGATGTATTCTATTTTAAGATGGATATGTTGAGAACTTACTGTTGTTCAAACGAAAATTGTGCCAAAGGACCCTCTTACATAATTTGTTTTGTTGTCCCTTGAATGTTGTCAATAGGATTTTACCAATCAAATAGAAAGAAAATGTGTGATGATGAGTAGTTATAACTCAGGATCTTCTCTCCGCTCTATATGAAAACTTCAGAATGGAAACTTTGTCCCAGAAAGGATTATTCCAACAACTGTGAAGCTTGATTCTCTATTTGGTTTTGATGTTTCTGTTATGTTCTTCAGTTGATTTTGATCCTTTATTTAACCATATCTTTTATTAGTTAGCTTCCTAGATATTGGCATTAATTGTTCTCTAAGTCAGTATCTTCTTTGCTTATTTGCTTAGTGGAATTTTTAAGCTAAAAGAGTTAACTGATTTATTACTGTGTACAGTATGTAATTATTATCATCTGTGACTAACCTTCTTGATTTGAATCTTCAGGGAATATCATCCTGAGAATGTTTTTTCATCCATGGAGACTATTATGACCCTTGTTGTTGAGGAAAGTGAGGACATATCTCTGGACCTACTCTCTCCAATCTTAGCCAGCGTGAGGAAAGATAATGAGGTTTGAATGACAATTATGATTTCATTCTCTTTAGTAAAATGTGATTTGCAGATGAAATTTATTTTGATTGTTAGTATGTATATTTTCTTAATTATTGTAGTTATCATTATGGTTCAGGAAGTTTCACCTAGTGCTCGTAAATTGGGGGAGAGAGTTCTTGAAAGTTGTGCTACCAAGCTTAAACCCTACTTAGTACAAGCAGTGAAAAGCTTGGGCGTTTCTCTGGATGATTATAGTGAGGTACTTGCTTCAATGTGCCAAGATACATCTGGTAGCTTGGACCAAAATGATGTTTGTGCTGCAAGTGAGCATCAGGTAAGTTTTCCATTGGTCTCTTGTTAACTGGTATCTTATTGGAATTGAAAATTTACACTGACAATAATGATCATGTTCTTGTTCCTTAACTTTCAGGCAGATGATAGTAAATCGACAAAAGAACCATTGGAGGAATCAATGCAGGTACATGGTTCTCCCCCTGGGAGCTTCGGTTGTTTTTGTTTTGTTCTGGATTCTATTTTTTTGGGAAATTTATGGCATATGAACATTTGAAAATGTTAATTTTACTTCATCAGGAAGTTAAAGAGGATGCAGGAGAAGCTGGTGCTCCTCAACAGGTTAATCTTGTTGGTGACAGATCTCCCAAGTCGGTCATGAGTAATGGCATTGCACAAGCTGGTGAAGATGACCCTTTGGTTGATTCAAAGTCCCAAAAGAAGCAAGAGGATGTCAATCGTTCTGATCAATCCAAAGGCATGAATGTATCGCGTAATGAGGAGGCTAATAATTCAGAAACTGAGAAGGTTGACACTACAAAACAAAAGCCAGGGCAAGCCACCAAGAGGAGAGGTAGAAAATCTAGTTTTTCAACAAAATCAGTAGAACCCTCCGAGGGTCCAACTGTTGCTAATGAGAAAGAAGCTGAGGAACAGTGTGACACTAAAAGTCACAAGGACATTGCCAGTTCACCTCATGAGGAGAATTCTGCCGAGGCAGCAGGAACTTCAGAGAATGACAAAGAGATTCATACTAAGACTTCTTCTCCAAAGGCAGGTGATGATGAATCTGAAGTTGTTGCCTCTCCTTCATTGAGTGTTAGCCTTCCTGATGAAAGTCGCTCAAAGAAAAGTGGACGAACAAAGAAAAAAGATAGCACTACCAAAGAAGGGGCAGTGCCCATGGAGGATGTTTCCAAAAAAGTGTCTGAAGGAACAAGTGATTCAGAAGCAAAATCTACCAGGCGTACAGCAAAAAAGGCAGCTGGTGGGAGCTCTGATGGGAAAAAAACGACTGTTGTAGATTTGATAAAAAAAGAAAGTGGGACTATAAGTGATCCTGAGGCAAAGAAGCTATCAGCTAAAAAAGTAGATAATAGCAATAAGAGTGGAGATGGAGCTTCTTCAAAGAAGGTTGAGGACAAGAGAAGGCAGAGGCGGGGAAAAGCTGTTTCTGAAATGGTTGTAGCAAAATCTTCTGCCAAAGATGAGGACAAGGTATTTTATGTGCTTTTTTTTTTGTGTTTGTTTTTATAAAATGAAATGATTAATGGAATTATTGTAAATTATTTAGGAAATGGAGTCTTCGCCAAAGTCAGGTGCAAGATCAACTAAAGATGAACAACATTCAGAGGAGACTCCTAAGACAAATTTGAAGAGGAAACGTACTCCAGGAAAAGAAAATGTATGCATACCTGTTTCCTATAGAGTTTATATTAGAAAATGAAATGTAAATTTCATGATCTAATCATTTGGGTGCTTTTAATTCGGGATTTGTATTTCCACAGCTATATGGTTTCTATACTGGACCTTTGCAGTTAGACAAATCTGTTAGGTTCCTATTTAAATGGATAATTGCTAGGGAGGAATATCATTAATGGGTATCTGTTTCCTTCTGAGTCTGTAATATCTTACCTCTATATTTAAAAAAAAAAAAAAATCAATATGTAGGAAGTGATTACATGCAAAGTCTTTTATACGGGCTGACTTGTCATGTTTTATGCTAATGATCTGTCTTATTTTATGTAGCTTTGCTTTATAAAAACAAGCAGTTGTTATGTCTTTCCAATTTTAGAATTCCCATTTTCTTCTCAGTTTGATCCTTAATCACTGAATGCAGTCTCAGGAGTTGGATATCAAGGAACATAGTGAAAATCTTGTTGGTTCAAGGGTCAAAGTTTGGTGGCCAAAGGATCGTATGTAAGTACTTGACAGTTTATCTATTCCATGCTTTGACTAGAAATTAAAATAAAAGAAGAAAATAAAAGCCTGGAGTGTTGCATGCTGTTTTACATTTTCTTCTCTCTACTTTTTGCATTCTCAGTTGTGCTGTCTGTTTGCTTTGTAAATGTGACCTTTTCTTTGAAGACTTCTCTCTGGATAATTTTTTCTCTAGTATTTGTTATTAGACTAGTTATGCTCTATAGTTGTGAGTTCTAGGCTCTGAAAAGTCAACACGAGCAAAAAAATGGGAGTAGCAGCAATGAGAATTTTGAGATGGATAAGTGGATATACAAGAAAAAAAGACAAAATTTGAAATGATTTTATTCGGGAGAGAGTTGATGTGGCATCTATTAAGGAGAAAGTGACGGAAACTTGATTATTGTGATTTGGGCATGTGCAAAGAAGACCGCAAGAGGCTCTAGTAAGAAAGGTTGACTAAATGGTTTTTAGTTTAATAAAAAGACATAAAAGAAGGCTAAAAAGGACACTTGGAAAAGTTATTAAAATAAACCTTTGATTGAATGGTGTTTTTGAAAACTTGGTTTCGAATAGAACTCTATAATAGTATTTAATCCATGTAGTCAACCCCACTTAATGAGATAAGGTTCTGTTTGTTGTTATTGTATCGATCATCTTGATGAACTACTTCATTGAATTTTTTCATGGTCTAATATTTTTGAGCTGAACATTCCCCTTCCTTACTTGTGTGTGTTCTCATTTAATAGTTCATATAAGCTGTTGGACTGTCTTATTGTAGTAGAAGTCAGAGTGCATTTAATTAGTTGTTTGGAACTGTGTTGCAATCTATAAAATTTTCTGGAAGAAAGCTTTGAAGTAAAAGAAGGGGAGAGAATATATACATTTGAAACAGTGTGTCTACTTTTGTGGGCTGAATTTAGGTTATTGTGTTTTCTGTTTTTGCTTTTGATGTGCGTTTTCTCTTGGGTGGAACAGATATAATTATCTATTTTCATTGACACAAAGGTGTTATTGATTATTTTGCAGGTTTTATAAAGGTGTTATTGGATCTTTTGATTCTGCCAAAAAGAAGCACAAGGTGATTTGGAAAACAGTCGTCTCTCTACCATCTCCCTCTCCTTCCCCATTCAGGAAAAACTTTACTTATTTTATGTCATGTAGTTTTATCCCGTCAAACAATATATCTTTTAGTAACAATTTGATGCTGAACTCAAGATAGATTGTTTCTATACTCAAAATATTGGTTTTCATTATTTCTTGTATATACTTGTTATTTCTGTACTCAAAATGTTACTACTAATCTTGTATATACTCATTATTTCTTACTGTCCCTCTATTTTAGGTCATGTATGATGATGGTGATGAAGAAGTATTAAATCTTAAGAAGGAAAAATGGGAGTTCATTGAAGCCGACTCTGATGCAGATGGGGTGGGTCTCTGCCTTCTGTTTTGTGGTTTAACTTTTTTTAATTACTAAATTAATGGCATTTATATCTGTTGACAGGAAGAAAGAAGTGATCGTGCAAGTCCTGATGCCTCTGCTGATATGTATGTCCTGCTAATTGTTGTTTAATTTTATTCATTGTTACAAAGGATTACAATGTGCTAGAAAAAGCATTTTAAAATATTTCTTATCATTGTTGTTTATATTCAGACCTTTTGGTTATATTTTGAAAATATTACCAAAAAATGTATTGATATTGTGAAATTTTGTGCTCTTGTGGACTGTGTCCCAACGTGTTGTGGACCAGGTTGGTGAGTTGATCCTATTGTTTGTCCATTATGATACTGAATATGACGATTAGATTGTTTCAAAGCAAACCTGAATTATAGTCCTGTAAACTCAAGCTACTGCGCACACAAATATATGTGTCTATTTGCTTAGTGCTACTTGACATGGAGTTCTGCATTAGCTCAACCGAAATTAGGGATTTGTCATCTGATTCGTTATATGCATATAACTAGGTTATATTTTTTTTGAATTGATGTCATTTTGTGAGTCTGTGGGGAGCTTTTGCAGTGATGTATATTGATCATATAGCCTTTCTGTTTTCAATGTGTCTGTTAAGTGCTTTTGTTAAAGGAATTGGAAAACAAGGGCATATAGGGGTGGTACTGTATTTTCAGATGGACTGGTGATAGTTTATGTTTAATGCTTAGAATTGAATACTTACCACGAGATTTTTAATGATGAATTTTATCAACTTTGAAAATTGTGTAATAATCATATTATCAAAATCATGATAATGATCAGTTCCACTATTGCGGTACATTGCTATGATACCATCTCATTTCCTCTCTATTGGTTTTGTCTTGTTTGTATCCTGTATTCGCTAATTTTTACTGATGCTTTGTGGCCGATGTGGTGTGTGTTCTAGCTGTGCTTTGGTTATCAGTTCTTTTTTATCCTAATTCCATTATCCTATTCAGGCCCTTGAAGAAGAAGGGGAAAACTGGTACTGGTGACACAACTAAGCAAGGAAAGACAGATACCTTTTCCAAGAGGTTTGTGAATATCATAATCAATTTGTGTCATTAGTTGTTTTATATCTGAATTTCATCTTCAATTTCTAGTGGTGGAGGAGCCTCATCCAGTAAATCAAAGGGTGCATCTGCAAAATCTGGTCGTAAGTCCAAAGATGGCATCAAAGTTGATGGCAAATCCAAAGATTCCAAGACTGCTGGCAAGTCAGAGGATGAAGTTAGTAAAAGATCTAAGGATCACACGCCCAAAAGTGGTAGCAGTAGATCTGTTGATGCTGCATCAAAGATGACTAGCAAATCCAAGAACACTGATACTTTGAAAACAAGCAAATCAAAGGATGATGAGGTTAGCACGCCAAAACCTGCCAAGTTTAAGCAAGAAACCCCCAAGACAGGAAAGTCTAAGCAAGAAACATCTAACACCCATTCTGCCAAGGGCAAACCCGACAAAAGTGGTGGGAAGTCTAAAGTTAATGGCACTGGCAATGTGAAATCTGGTTCATCAAAGGCTAAAGATTCAGAGAATGAGAACTCAGCAGATTCAACAAAAGCAGAAGATACGAAGGGTAAGACATCAAGTTCAAAGGCGCAAGGAAGTGAAGCCAAGTCTGGAAAGAAGCGTCGAAGAGCATAGAATGGGATATGTACACAGTACGCTAACTGTTTATTCCTTCTTGGCTGCTTGCAAGTCTTCTGCAATGTAATCTTCCTAACAGCATTTTGGAATATTCCCTTCTGGTCGGAGCCCTGTAGTGCAACGTAGGCCATGTATTAGGTATCCGTTGATCAATGTGGTAATTCCCACATTGTTACTGGCATTGTTATCCATAGGTAGGATAGTTTAGTAGTAGCAGGGGCTGGTATTTACTTATTTTTTGTCCCTTGGCCTATTTGATTAGCGACCTCAATTTAAAGAATGCTTTCATAGATTTGGCAGGTTGACAGAACTTTGCCACCCAGTCGATTCTATCAGGTGGAGACCGCACATCTGTTTCAACTGTGGAGATATCTTTTGAGACGTCACATGCGTGGGTGGCTATAGTACTAGTATGTTTCATTTAGGCATTAGCTGCCAACCTAATCGTTCTATGATTTGTTGGGTTTTAAGCTTGTCATAGCGTGTCAGCAAATGAAATCATAAGCTAAATTTATTATTTTTATGAGCTTTTCTTGTGTAGATCGATATAGTTTGGCATATTTGGGCTATTTGACCGAAATGTAGATACGTAATTCTTTTCTAGGGTTGAACATTCATTAAATGTATATACATTTGAAACGTACCGAGCAAAATAGTAAGGAAATATAAAACTCATTCATGGATATGATAATATGTCAAGTAATACAACAATGGGATTTTGTTTACGCTTAGTCGCAGGCCCAGTAGCGTGTGGCGGAGTTGGATTGTTAAACTGTTGTCGTAGGCAAAACTGTCTTCTTATTCTCATATCTTTATATTTTTATCATTATTTTTAAAAAAATTTAAATTATTAAATTTGTTAAAATTTGATTGAGCTTTTTGTTTAAATGAAGAAGTAAAATAGATTATCGTCATTTGTTATGTTAAATTTGATTTTCTGCTATTATTAAATTGATTGGTCAAATTTTAAGAGAATCATGCCAGGTTAGACTCATCAAAATTTGAAGAATGATTTTCCACATGCCTACAGATCTTACACAGCACAGAATTCTTGCTTGCTGTCATGCCATTTCTAGTTTCTATTGTATTTGGGCTAAGAAACTGTTTTAATATTGAATCCACATCGTTGTTGCATGGAAAACCGTGGGGCCTTTTCCTCTTATCATGGCTGAAGCAATAACCAATGATAAGAGCCACTGTCTTCAAAGGTCTCATTGAACTGTTATCAAACCCAGTCTTTCTATTTCCACATTTTTATTGAGATATATAGTTAATTCAAAGATTCTTATAGTATGTGTGAGCATTTACAAATGCGTAAACAACTTTTCTCTATCAAGCTTGCTTCTACATAGATCGTACATCAGTTGCCTTCAATCATATACAATTTTTCAATACTCGAGTCGCAACAATGCATATACGGATTTCACAATCTCAACATCAAAGGAAAGGTAGTCCTTGGGAGTCATGATGTGGTTCTAGAAATTAATTTTTTTCAATATACACTAAATTGAATAGGAGAAAGTTTCCCTTTTGTGACAAATAATTGCGCTACAATCCCCACATGCAATATCAAAATGGCCCCTTTTCCCCACACTTGAAATTTCAAAAGCTAGTGGTGGTTTTGCTTTACTCACTTTGTTGGTAGTTGTTAGAACTCAAACTCTGTAGTTGCCTTGGGTATGTAGTTTGGGAGGTTGAGGATGAGATTAGGCCCTGCTTTTCTTCTTTTTCCTTTTTTCGGTTTTTTTTTCCCTTCCTATTCCCAGTGGTTGTTTATGGGTCATTGCCTCGATCACTTTATATTGGTCAAACGTTGCTGCAAAGTGAAGTTACATGTCGTGTATCTTTAAAAAGAGAGGCTTAAAACAATTGAAGATATGGTTCATGGAGCAAAAGTCACTATGCTTTTGTCTTCTAGCCCTATGTCTAGGTGCTCACTGTGCTCAGGGGAATTTTATGCCTTTTGACAAACAACAGTGGTACTGTGTGCTGCGTTAGGTTTTAATTTATTCAGTTTATTTTTAATGAGATTTACGCATACAATCCCTGAAACAAACTATTCATTGCTAGCTTGATCATAAAATTGTATTTATAAAAAAGAAAAAAGGCATTTGAGGGGTACTGTGAGTTCACTTACATCTTGTTGGAAGGCAATTCAGAAGATGATTACAAAGTTAATAAGCAACTAGCAGCGGTTTCAAACAGAAAGCCATGCTGAAAAACCAAGATTTGCCATTAATGGATTGTTTTCTTTCGGTAAAAGGCCAGAGAATACTTTCCTTGGCGATTAATTGATGCAAAGTATATAGACACAGCATTTTGACAAATGGGTGCTATTGACAAAGTGTCTTATTTATAGAGCATATGATAATCAAAATATAGACACTTGGGTTTGACATCCTCTTTCAATTATCCTCTAAATTTTGAGGTGCATCCCATCATTGAAGAAAAGATTAATATTATAGATTATTTCAAGTTCATAATTATTATTTATTTGTTTATATTTTATAATAATCTACATTATTTAGTTTTATGAGAAATTATTTACTTGTACTTTATTCTATATAATGTATCTTACACTTTAGAAGATATAATTCCAAACACTTGAGGTTTACACAATTTATTTAGTCCTTTTACTCTCATAAATTGAAATTTACATAAAAATTTCACTTCAAATAATTTAAATCATTAATTTTATTAAATTATACAATCTTAACTAAAACTTAACAAATCTAACATTCTATGTTAAATTTTGTAAAATGTTTATAAGTGGGAATAATTTTTCCCTACCCTACTTAATGATCATGCTATTTTGTTTAGTGTTATATATAGTAGCCACCACCAAATTAAACTCTATTGAAAAGTGGCTACTACTGCTACGTTGTGAACTATAATAATCAGACCAAGGCCTTATGGCATATCAACCATATATCTAGTGTAATTAAGGAACTGGTTGACATTTGTTATGGAATCCAAATTCAATATTTAGTAAGTGCTCATTACGTATTCATTCCACTTTAAAGTTTATAGCATTAATATAATATTTTTATCTATGAAAAAATATAAAAATATGATGATAACCTTTTTCATATGCAAGAAAATAAATTTTATTTTTATTTAAATCCCACTGGGTCATGGTCAACAAGAATTTAAAATACCTAATTCATATAGGAAAAAGTCACTTGACTTCCCCACTCTGCTGTGATCATTCATTTTGAAAAGGAAAAAAAAATGGATTCCAAGCCAATTGTCAAGAGTACCCAAAAGCAAAAGGTTGAGGCACTCAGTAGCAGCTATCAATTTCCACTTGCAACCTGCTCACGAAAATCACCACTTTAGATCAAATAGTTGTGTAATAGTTTTTTGGCCTTTAATTTTGTAATGTAATGTTAGACTTAACACAATGTTTGATGAATGGAGCAGCATTAACCGAGTAAGTTGCCTAACCATTGTCCTTTTCAAAACTACACTTAATATGTTAGAGTGGATTGTCCTAGAAACATCACACCCACTTCCCAACAAAAGAAAGTGTTGACAGCAATTTCAAAATTCTATCACCATTGATATTTGAGTTTTACTCAAAGTGACTGAACTCAATTTTGTTTCTCCTTCTCTAAATTCAATTCTTATATTATAACTTTTCTAGTACTCCAAAAAAAAATTCTACCACTATTTAAATTTTACCATTAAATTTTGAATCTCATCTTAGAAATTAATTATAGAATAATAATTCTATATAAACAATGGTAAATCCTTCAATAAGTCAAAGTTTTATTTATTTAATTGATGATTGAATTATTAATTGAGTTATTAACTAAGAAATTAAGGCAAGAATATTAATATATAGGATTTAGATGCTCCCACATTTTTATGTTTTGATTTTAGTGACTTTCTCTGTAATTTAATGTATAAATTTTATTTCTTTCTCTTATTACTTTTTCTGTTTTTTAATTATGTATTTATTTCTTTGTTCCTATCATCTGCCTTAAAATGGAGGATTATGATCCTCAATACATATCATATAATGAAAAAAGCTTATTTTAGAAGGCTTGACTTCTTTAATGAATTTATCCTATACATCAAAAATTTGTTATACTAAGTTTATATGTTACATGAAATTTTGGATATTTACTTTTTATATAATGAAAAACAACATGCTTGTATTATATCTAAAAATAGGGCACTAAAGTTAGAAACTAACTAATATTAATTAAAATCTTATACCGAGAAGTATGGTAGGATGCGAAGGTCAAAAGCTCACAAATTGCTACAATAAATTCATATAAGTATTTGATGGCTTTGACTCCACTGCTTTTGGGATGGGGGTAGCTATTGGGCTCTGGAAAAGGCTTCACCATATTCATGGCACCTTCCTACATAGATAGATTCATAGGTTCAGTTTTTTTTTTTTTTTTTAAATTGAATCAACAATAAGTCAGACGAGTAGCTAGAATAGAAAACTAATTAAAAAATGATTATAATGGTGCCCATTTTGGGTACACATACAGTTAGGACTGCACTGGGAGTATCAAACAAGGAAACAAACAAATAAAATAGGCAGAAGGTACATATAAACAGACGTAATAGGGTTGGTACTTGGCAACGTTGTACACCATTGTTTGTAATCTAATTTAGGGTTATTGCAGCGCAAACAACGGTGCGTTCTAACAGTTGTTGCTGTCAGTGACTGCTAATACTCCAAAACTCGTGGTAAACAGTGAACACCACATGCTAATCCTCCAATTCTTTCTTTACATTAGGCTCGCTCACACACAAATATAATATATATATATATATATATATATATATTATCTTGTTGTGCTACCTCTTTTTATAATATTCTGATTCTTATTTGTAGCTAGTTATATATATATATATGCTAGTTACATCAATTTTTTATAATAAAAATAGTGTCAAATTACTTAACATGTAGAGAAATGAGTTCAAATTTAAAAAAAAAACTCTAAAACAATAATGAATATCATTATATTATTAAGGATGTCCAAAGTTATGTCATCTATTTTTATGAAAGTATTTATACTCATTACAAAAAATATTAAAAAAAGATAATATAGCAACTTTATTATATAATAAATATTATTTTTACAAAAATTTAATTAGATAATTTGATTTACTCAAATTTTTTACATCATTAATAAATAACAATGTGTCAAATACTAGAACAAGTAATTAAGAAAATTTATTTATAATAAAAATTTAAACAATTTCAATAACATTATAACATGATAATATAAAACTTTTGTATTTACGTGCATTTAAACTTAATTCACAAAATGTATTTTTTTGAATTTTTTAAAATATTATTTATTAGATTAGCAAAAATTAATTTTTTCAAAATACGGTCATAACAAGAGAATAAAAAAAGAAGAAAAGACTTATATTGTAACTAGAAGTAGGAAGAATGACGGAAAGAAAATCGTCTGTTAGGGTCGGAGAAAGAGATCAACCGCTGCTAAAAAGCAGTATTGATAATATAAGCAAAAATTATATAAACCAAAAAAAAAAAAAAAAGTGGGAGTAAGATTGTATGGTATAGAAGTATGAAATTGTGGGTATAATTAAAAATAAGATTGAAGAGTGTATGGGAATTGCTTTGCACTGACATCACATGGGGGCTGCTACTGCAACTCCCACTTGTTAAGATTCCTACAGAATGGATCCCAGTGCCATGGATTGTGAGGATGGGAGGGAAACAAACCCTTGTGAACCACCACCATCGCAGATCAGACACTCACTTTTTCAAAAATTGACACCTCATATCACATTATATAAATTTAGCTATATGCACATATTATCTTTAATATTTGACTCATTATTTCTAAAGAAAATAACCTAAATTCAATTTCTTTCAACAATCATGCCATTTTTTTAAATATTATCAATTCTATTTATAACAAAGAGAAAGCCAAGTTAAATTAATAAAATATTTTTTATAATAAGTTAAATTATTTTATTAATGATTAGTTAAATCTCAAAACTTAATTTAAGTCATTTTTTATATTGTATTTGGAACCTAATTTTTAATTAAAATAATAAATATGCTAATCTTAAAAACCAGAACAAGAACACAGTTTTTTCATTATGAGAAAGATGTAGTCATATGAGTGATACTAAATACAACCAGACATGTTGCGCAGTTATTAATTGCTATGTATTTGTTGTCGGCTAAATAATTGAGTAATGCTTTTTACAATGATTTGTGCATAAACATCATACTAAAATATTTTTTTTAAAAAAAATAAGTTATAAGTCATTAAGACTTCTATTTATTTATTATAATTAATTTGCTTAAAAGCCATTTTATTATAATGTTTATAGACAAATTATTGTGAAAAGAGTATTACTCAAAAAAATTAAAGCGTTGAGTCTATGTGACTACGTGAGCTGATTGTAATAGGTCTATTAGACTTAATTCAATTCACACTAAGCTTATATAAACTTTAGTTGCATATATTTCACTTTGTAAAAATTAAATTAAAAGATGATTGGGAGAATAAATAATTCTATATCTCTAATAATAATCAAAATTAAGATTATCTCTTATAAAAAAAATATACTTAAACTTTTGTATCATTAAAACTTATTTCTTAATATTTAATATATATCAACTCATAAAAAATTATTTCTTTTCCTAAAAAATTAAAATTTGTATATTAAATAAATTTTCTTAAATTTATAAATTATTATACACTTATTTATTTTTTATAATAATTTTTATCTTTAATTTTTTATTAGTAATAATTTATTTATATTTTATTTTATAAAAAATATTTTTATTTTAAAAAATTTTAATCTGAATAAAAAATATATATTAGAAGGCATGGTTGATTAAATTATAATAAATAAAATTTAAAAGAAAAAATAAATAATTATTAAAAAAAATGAAGGAGAGAGAAAAAGAGGATAATAATTAGTGAAATGAAGTCGAAATGGTCCCCGCCCACTAATAAATGGACGACACCTAACCTAACATAAACTCCAAAGCCGACATACTTTTTTTTGGGTGCAGGTCGTACGCTTTTCATGCGCTTACGGCCTCACGTACATAACCAATTAAATTGCCGAAAACATCACACATCATCAATTATATATAATAAATATTGTCAGAATTTAGCTGATTTTCATTTAAAATTAATTTTGATAAAATTAATTAAATGTAAATATAATAATGTAATAAATTTTCTAAATTAGAAATATTACATACATATCATTATCGTTTCACAAATAATATTTTATGATAAGTTTGTAAATTTAGTTATATTGAAGCATATGGTATGTTTATAACTGAGTAAATTATCAATAAATTTAACAAAATATCTTTTCAAGAATCATGTACATACCTGGTATTTATTTGGGTAAGGTAATATGTTATTTTATAAAATATATTTTTAAACAATTTTTTTTCCTAAATTTTCATAACAACCTTGCAATATTCTTAAGAACATAGAACCACTTTCTCAGTTATTAGAAATGTAATCAGCACAAAAATAGTCTCTTTAAAAATATGTGTCTCAGCTCTTAGCTGCTAATTCAAGTTAAGAATATATAATAAACTTTAAGTATTATTTATTTAATTTTTGAGATTTATAATGCTGAAAAATTGCACTCATTTTGCAGTCTTGAGGGATTTTCATCAAGTGCTAAATATACACAACAGAAATTAAGTTATTATTAATATATTTAATGAAGTAAATGAGATTCTGAAAAAGCAAACTAATTTGTATAGGACATCTTACTGCACTTAAAAGGGGATGCAGAGGTGCCAAATGCTTGTGAGATGCCATAATGGTGTTTACTACTCTATAAATGGTCTTTGATAATAAGGAACAGATTTTCAATCCTTAAATACCAGTTACTTCTTTCATCTTAAATGAAAATATATATTTTATATTTTAATTAGTTATCATTATTGACAATTTGAATACATATATTTATTTTAAATGAAAAAACCTAATCCTCTAATACTAAAAATTTTTTCCATAATAAGACTCTGGTTGACACTTGGGTGTTTTACTTTTGCCCCTTCCACTTAATGTTGATAGAGTTTTTGAGCTATGATCTTACCAATGGATTTTTATAATATCCAGAACCTCTCAAAAAGAAAGACAAAGAATTGACGGAGTAGGAACTCGAAACAAAAAGTAATGTGTTTTATATTTTATATAATTTTTATTTTATTAAATTGATAAAATTTATAAACTAAATTATAAAATTTATCAAATTTAAAAATTTATATTCGATAAATATTTATTAAATAAAAATAATATAATATAAATAAATAAATTTTCTCAAAAATAATCACTGTCTTGACTGATATCTGAGCAAATCAGTTTCAGTTTGACATCTGAACACAGTTTTTTGACTCAACTGTGTTTATCTCCTAGCACTTTTCTGAATTTGGATGCCTGTAACCATCAACCAACCTTGTCGCGGTAAAAGTTAATAGATATTGAAAAGAATGATAGTTTTAAAATTTTAGGTGTCCCATACACTTGTGTATCAGCACATAAATGTTAGATATAATAAGATTTATTTAAAAAAAAAAATAGCTACTCCAATACAAATAAAAAAAAATAACATGAGAACTAAACCCACAAAATAACATACATTATTTTGAAAGTTCTAAGCTAAAACTAAACCCACAAAAACTTTCTCATGAAATTCTTACGAATATGCACAATGATGAGAGAGATGAGTGGAAAGAGTAATTTTTTGTTCTGCCAATGTGGAAGTCATTGGCTGGCACTTTGTAAGATTTTTCATGAAAGAGCTTTCAGTGGATACATTCATTAGACAGTCATCTGACTATATATGCTTGTCATTGTACAAAGGAAAAAAATCTCACTTGAAGATAATGAGCAGTAAATTGTATGAATTAAAAAAAAATTTGAGAAATAAAATAAAAAGTATAATCATTAAGCAAGTGAGTTAATGATGTAAATTTTTATTTAATATAAATTCAAATATTCGTATTAACAAATAAATTTTAATGTTGCTATCATTTTGTAGGTGGTGTATGCACATAATAGGAAATGTATTAGAAAATACAAATGGAAAGGAAAATACAATAAATAATATTTGATTATTTTTGGTAAGAATGATAAGTTTTGGATTGTTCTGCTGCTTATGTGTTCGGTTAGATTAATTGTAATTAGAATAAATTTTAAATAGAACTATTAAAAATATATAATATGCGGACTCATTTGATAGAAAAATAATAAAAATATTTTCTAACCAATTAATAGAATAAAATAATTTAGTCTCATTAATACCTTTTATTAAATTATCATAAATTTAAAGTTAATTTATTAAATATGTTTAATTTATAATTAAACACAATATTTTGCACAAAAATCGAGTAAAATTTTATTTATAAAAATAATATTATCTTAATATTATACATATTTACTTTTTACCACGAATCATATTATTCTTATAATGATATTTTTATACAATTTTTTATAATATAAAATTTATAAAAAATGTAAATATTATATACTAATATAAATATTAAAGTAAACTTTTTCTTTTACCATATGGATTGATTTTGAGGTGCATGTATCTTGAGAAAAAGAGGAAGGGGGTTGCAGAGAGAAACAGAAAAAGCGGTTGTAGCAGATCCAGAAAGAGGGGTGATGTTTGGGAAATTGGGAAGCGTTACAGTACAAGTGCTCACAGTTCACTCTCAATATCCCAATCGCTGTCTCCCCCGAATGACGCAGTCCTATCAGCGCAATTCCCGATAAAAGACCACAGCCATAGTAATTTCGGACCCCACACGCTGCCATCAGACGGCGGGGAATATGGCAGTCAACATCAACGGCTATTAATCAGATCAGTGCCCACCGAACGACACCCACACTCTGCAAATGACAGCCAATCAGCCCCCCCGGTCCACCCGAACCCCAGAACACGCGCGCGCACACGGAGACACTCCCTCGCTCCGCTGAAAAGCTTCTTTGTCTTCCCCCAAAAGATAGCGCACACAAAGAGAGAGAAAAGAGCTGGCCAGGCCATCGGCCTGGGTGGTCATGATAATGATAATTTGCTCTTAAATGGGCAAAGCAAACCTAAAAAGGCATTTAAGCCATTTGCTCCTCTCTTTTCTCTGATCGGCATTTAAGAGTCTCTTCCTTCCTTCCTTAACACTTAAAAGCACGCAAAGGCAAAGCCTGCAAAGCCAAAGGCTGCTTTGCTAATCTTTGCAATCTGGGGTGCAACCGTTTCTGCAGTGATCGCCGTTCAATTCGTTCACAGAAAAAGGAAACGTCAGGGGATCTGGCTACATGTACGTCTTGCATGACTGAAAGGGGAGGAATAAGCAACGCCGTAATGAATGAAGAAAGAGAGGAAGTGTCAAAGAGGAAACAACTTTCAGTTTTTCATTTTCTTTTGGATTATCTTCTTTTTGTTTTTCTGTTTCCCCTTTTTCCATTCCTTCATCTTTCCCACTTGCTATCTTATAATTCCTCTCTTCTTCACAGTAGTTATTCTTTTTCTTTTGATGAGTTGTGTGTATTGAAAAAAAAAACCCTAAAATTTTCATCCAAGCTTTTGCTCTAAACGTTGAACAGGGAGATGGGAGATCCTAGATTTTCCTTTTCACACATTTGGTTATATTTTCCGTTATTGGGTATCTCTCCATTCCTCAGATCTGACTCGATTATACATTTTTCTTTTATTTTTTCAAAGCACTTTGAACCTCTACCTCTCAAGGTTTTCTTTCCTTATTTGGGTATGTCTTGTATTCACTCCACTCCGCTTTGCTTCTTTCTTGGGACATAGAAATTGACAGAAGAGAGTGAGCACACAGAGGCACTTGGTATAGCTCTATACTATTGCTTTTGCGTGCTCACTTCTCTTTCTGTCAGCTTCCAGTGCCGGAAATAATTCCAATTTCCATCGTCACTATCTCTGGTACTGCTTTGTTCCAAATCTACCCTTATACTTTCTGTCTTTTATACTTTCTCTCTGGGCATTCCATGGAGCTCGCTCATGAAAGGATCGCTGAAGAATAAGAACAAGAACAAGGTTATCAACTTATCATTATCCAACAGTGAAAAGCGGTGTTTCAGGTGTGTGTTTGTACGCTTGCTTTCCCAATATTTTTTAATTTACTCTTTATAGAAGTTTATTATTTTGTCAATAATCAATTTAATATTTTCAGCGTTTAGTAACCTGAAAGCGTGACTTTTGATGGCTTTTGCAGAAGGTTCCCCGGATTAGTGTGCAGATTAAGCGGCAAGATTTTATATATAGCAAGGGACCATTAACGTTGTATAGTATGGTCCTCACAATCTTTTGCTCTCGTCGGTTGCTTCCTCTCTATCATTATTCATCCTCCTGATTTCGTGCCTTCTGTTTTTGTTTTTTTAAATATATGTAAAATATAACTCTTGCGCATGCGATGTTTACTCACTCGGTAAGTGGTTCAAGTTGGTTGTTTGTTTTCATCTAAATCCGTGGACAGATTCTGGTTTCTTGGGCATTTCCATTTTCATATGGCTATTGTTAATTTTAGTAGTAAAACCCTATCCATCAACCTATTGTAGGGTTGCTGGTACTGACTGCTGGGCTGAGACTACAAATTTGTGGGTGTTTGAGTGCGTGAGAATCATTTTATTTCTCTTCGCCCCAAATATTTTGCCGTTGCTCTACGAGTCCATGTTATCATATATAAATTACTGAGTTTTTGGAAATACGTTTTAATGTTGCAGACATTCTCTTGAGCAATTTTAACTATTTTATTCTTCTTGTAGCGTGATCTAATGTGTGGATCAAGAGATGGCACAGAAAAATTACAGGATTTGGTCGGTTTTCTATATATGCATATTTAAGTTTATGCAGATTAGTTTTGGCTGTGGATGGTTCTTATAAGATAATGTGCTTTTCTACCCAGAAGCAATTTATTATAGTAATATCCATTTTTCTCTCATTTTCCATTTCTTTGGATTTCTTATCACCTGGCTTTGGGACCTAACAAGGAACTATATGTATGATTTTGATAACATCTTGTGATCACTGTGATCTGTACTTGTTCTAGTTAAGTTCTTGTGAAATTATTCTGGCGTTGGGATCTTCAGAATGCAAATTGAGATGTTTTACAGAGTTTCGTGATGATTCACTTTGGCAGTATAATATGTTATTGAAATTTACCAATTCAACATGTCTTTGCCCGGTAAACTATCTAGAACTGTCCCTGTGATAGTTGTGTGATCTTAATTAGCATGCTCCTGCCAGCACTACATAAATTCAAATGCTAATGGTCTTAGCATGGCATTTATATATTCTCACCTCTATAGTGACCTGCTTTTGACAACATTCGTTATTACATTGTGGAAGGTTAGCCATTATTACATCTTTTTATTTATTTTTTCATGATTTTATGCTGATTGAGTTCACTGAAGATTGATTTTGTTGTGTCTGGGTAAACTTGAAAAGATAGATGCATATATATATGCAGCAACAATCTCTCAATTAGTGTTGTTAATCATTTTACACAAAGTAACACAATTTGCTTTATTACTGGCTTTTTGCTGTTGGTCAACATTTCTATTGGGTTTTTGCACACTTCTGTGTTAATTACGTATATTGTTAATTTACCAGTAACAAAGGTTTTTGTGGACACTTTATATTTAAAGGGGTAGAGGAAGATCAAGAAATATATTTGGAGAGATTGTGAAAGAAGATCTTATAATAAATGATATTTTTAAAATTTTAATTTTTAATAAAAATAAAATTTAATGATATCATTTAATTCACGTAACTAATTTTATTTAATAAAATAAAATTTTATTTATTATTATTATTATTTAAGCCCGGTTCCTTTTCATATTTTCTCCTTGCTGAATAATCTTTAACATATCAGCGATCCTTTTCGCATTTATTTTGGCTATTATTTGATGGAGACAATATATAAACTTCCACCAGCAAAAGGACAACGCAATAGATAAGATTTCCAAAGTAGTAATCGGTGGATGTAGCAAGAAATGAGTAGTAGTTGGTGGACATGCTTGCAATTTTAGGTAATGATTGAAAGATATTTAAGCCCAGAATTCTAATTCTGATGTCAGAAGAGTATCCTTCTTTCTTTCCACATATGACTTGTTTTGTTATAATGTATTGATGCTATGTTCTATATGAAGTTTAGTTCTACAAACAATTTGTTACTTCATAAACTCAAAATAAATTCATTGAATTTGTTAAGTTTACAATTTAGTTTCTAAGATCCAATACATTTTATGATCTGAATTTTATTAAGTGAAGATCTAGTAAAATTTTATTTATGGGAATAATGGAACTGTATGTTTTGTATTGATTTGAAAGGAAAGTATATTTTTTAATGTTTACTAGACGGTTTCTAAGAGATAAAAAGTCTCAAGTAATTTTATTTTAGCCTAGCTGAGACATCCGCAGTTAAATCCTATTACTTTTGTTTAGCATCAGCATATATAAATGCTAAGTTAGCATCATTTATCCATAGTGTCGGTTTGAAAATGATTTTAGGTTGAATTCATGGAGTTACTATAATCTATGGCTTTTAAGATGCTCTTGTTAATCGTTGCATAATATTAACTATTCTTTTCTTGAACTAATCATTAGTATGTGATCGAATAATTATTTGCGTTTATTGTTTGTGATAAGATTGATTTGTATTGTTTGCATGTGTATTAATCAAGGAAGTCTTTGGAATACATATATGGAGGTAATTCTACTGATAATTTGCTGTTGGGTGTCATTCAAAAATATAATTCATATGGAATGATTATGGCTCAAAGACAGGCTTTTTTTATTTTTCATTTTTAACTAAATTTCAAAGAGCAACAAATAATGTGCAGTGGAGAATTGTCTATGATTTTGTACTGGTGTATTTTGATCTACACATATACATTGTGTACCTAACATGTGGACGATCTTATATTTTAAGGCATCAAAACACCACATCCTCAAAGTATGAGAAATCATGAAAGTTAATTAATATCGATTATTTAACAGACAAGTTCATTTGTATATAGAAAGCATAGACAATGTCGGCTTTACATTTTCAGTCCATTTACTTTTAATTCTTGAAGGGCTCCTTGGTGTTAAAGCACATATAATTAAGTAGCTCCCCATGCATACTTGTAGTGGTTGAGATCAGGCGTCAATTTTAGGAGATCTCCAAACAGTGTGGATAGTATTATGTACAAAGATGAAAGAAGTATATATATATATATATATATATAGAGAGAGAGAGAGAGAGAGAGAGAAATGTCTGTTTTTGGATCGCTTCTGAACAAATGATGATTTTTTAATTTCCAATTTTGAAACATAGATATAGACACGATACAGAGGTTAGTATTCTATTATGTGTTGCATTCTTATTCTATATGGAGAAAAATTTTCTTTGTGTTTTGATAATCTCAAGAGTTCTGTGAATTTATGTCCTCTAAGTCTGGTAAATGTCTCTTCTTGAGGGACTTTACCTTCAAGTTTACGTAAGATGCATAGTCTTACTGATCAAGATTTATCAAATTTGAGCTGATGCCTGCTGGCTTCCTAGTTATATGTCACACCTGCATCTGTTTTTTAGATGTTTTTAAAATGGGGGTTGCTATGCTACCTCCTTTTTCGCTACTCCACCATGTATTGAGTCACATTCCCTTGTACAAATGGATGACGTGGCTTATCACCTTCCCGCATACCTGTTTCTGAAATTGCTGCATCTATATATCGTGTATAATGTTCTGAAGGTTTTCTCAACCCATGCTGGAGTATTTCATTCTGTTTCTGGCTTGTGGGTGTTTTTTTTGTTGGATTCCTTGTGTCAAATATTTTGGGTTTCCCGTTTCCACCTCAAAAGTAATACTTACTTGCTTACTTGTGCTTTTGTGGTCGCGAAGCCCTTCAAATGAATCTTCTATAAGACTACAAGTGAGGCTCACAATCATGTGATCGTAATGTTCATATTCTTATTTTGTGAAAATTGATGGCTGCCTGCTTTCTTTATTTGTTCAAGCTTGATGAAAAATCTTGTCTAATCTTGATTAATTAGGAGTCATCTTTTGCATATTGGATCATTTATTATGCCTTATTAGTATAGAAATTCTGTGCAATACTTGTCCTTTCATAATCATAGCCTATGACCTTCCAATAGCGATATATGGCCTCTGAATATCATCTCTGTCAAGTTTAATGCATTTTTTTGCTTGAAAGTTACTTGGTGAATCTTTTCCATGCGAGGATTTGAAGCTCAGTAATTGGATGAAAGTATGTCCTGTGACATTCCGATAGGGATATCTAAGGCTAGTCTTATTTAAAACCTATAATTGTTTTTTTCAACACTATGACATATGGGCTGATGGTTATATAGTGCCCATGAATTGTCTATTATATTTCCGGTGCATAAATGCTACTTGGTGAGCCTTTTCCCATGAAGAATTTGAAGCTCAGTAATTTACCTTCGCAAGGAAGGTACTTTTAATTCATATTAAAGTTTAGTGAATTTATGGGGATTAACATCCCACATCCTCTCAGCTGATTCGAACTCAATAAAGTAAGCAGAAGAGCTAACTGTCTTACCACCATAGGCAATGAAGAAAGTATGGTAATGTGAAAACGAACTTAATCAGTATTGTTATTCAGGTAATTTTTTTGGGGGTTCATTTATCGTCTGAAGTTAGGTATAGTTCATTCTTTGTAGCAAGAAGAAATCTTGAGGAAAGGTGTATACATTATAATAGCAAAGACTCAATGAAGAAGTGGCGCCAAAGTTGTTGATTAGAAATAAGATTCTAATTAATCCTTTTTTAGGCCTTTAGTACCATGATAAGAATTTGAGATGAGTTGTTTGTTCATCTTCTTTTTTTTTTTTTGGCCTTTGTTTATGATGTTAAGTTGTTATTCTGTTCTTGTATAATTATCATTAATTCATGTTATGAGAATATCATTAAATTGGAGCTTTATTAAGTAATTCCATTTAGGGCTTTTGGTAGGACAAATAGTTACTATGGAAATTATGCATGAATTTTTGTTAAAAAGTAATCTTCTGTTTAGTTCGTGCAGATTTATGCACATGAGGAGTTGGATCCTTATTGCATTATATAAGGATTGGATACCTTTTAATTGTTAAATTTTGGTGAATTTTATTATGTTCATGCTTGGGCTTACTAGTTTAATTTGTGCATCAAGGGAAGCAAGAACAGTCCAGGAGGTTGAATTAGACAGAATATATATTTTGATGGTTGGAACAGGTGAAGGAAGAGAAGGCAAAGTCATGGACAAAGTAGCAACCCTAACTTCGCTTTAGGTTAGTGAAAAGCTTTCATCAAGGTTTATAAAAATATATAATAGAGATCATTTTCACTTGAAAATGATGTGATAGACTCTTTCCTTTTCCCATTGTGGCATGCAATTTTTTGTTGAAAAAGGTGTCTCACTGTAATTTGGTGATGCTGGATGCTCTCTCACCGGAATGGAAGATCAGTGGTCCATCAATACATGGAATTCTAATTTACTGCTCAACGAGTAAATTGTAAAGCAATGCTTTAGCAGAGGTTTTGCTCTTAAACTCTCAATTTGAAAGAGTCAAACTTCAGAGGCTTGTCTGATGTATATATGATTTTATAATGAAGCATGTACAGCAGCAATCTTTGTCCATGTAAATATTGGGCAATTATGGAATCCATTACATTATCGTCAGGATTGAGAATAGGTATTTGTTACTCACGACTCATTTTGTTGTTTAATACTTTATTACCCGTAAGCAGTGTTAGTTTGGATTGTACAAAACAATAGTTAATTACTTCTAGCAAGTGTTGAGAAAAAGAGAAAAATGGATTTATGGGAATCATTCCTCTTATTTTCAATATTTTTTATGCATATAGTTTTGTGAAACACACTCTTATCTTTCTTTTGATGGTGACACCCTATCACCCACAAGGCCAAACGTGGTTATTTATTTATTGCCCTACTTTTTAGTTTACTAATGGGATTCTTCACCTCTATCTTTCCTTTTATTATTATCCTTAGACCAAACAATCCCGGGAGGCATCTGAAACCTAAGCAATTATTGGCGTCGTTGTTTTAGAATACAATATACACACACACGCACAAACACATATAGTAGGATGCAATGCAATTCAAAGGTATTTAAAAATGGAGACATTAGAAAAATGACTCCGATAAAAACATGCCTTTGAAAATCTGTTTTCTACTTTAATTGGTTGGCCCTCATTTAAGCAGGAGTCTTTCTAGCTTTTCTCTTCTCCTGTGATGTGGCCCTACGCTGTATTATATATGTGAGCTGAGGTTTTCTGTGTGGTGTGCGATGAATAATGGGTATGTTACAGGAAAGCAAGGGGCTAGATGCCAAAAAACTTTACTGGGTTTGTTGATTCCAATGGCGACAATGGGGCAAACTAAAGAATTCTCGAGGATTAATGTTTTAGGTATAAGAGCCAGCATACATGGAACGGTTGAGATTATGTTTGTGTAACAACTATTCTAGTTCATATTTATAGATGCCACCACATCCAACTGATTTTGAACTTTCCACGATAAATGAACTGCTACTTTTGCATCAATTTCCAATCCCAAACCTTGAGGCGTAAAGGTCTGAAGCTGCAATGCCTAAAGGCTCGTGTGATTATAAAATTTTATCAAACCACATTAGTCACTTGGGCTGCAGAGAGATCGTCTTCTTAGTTGGAGCTCACCTGCGATAGGAACATACAACAGAAATGAATGCAAATTAGACGTTCGGATCAAGGGTTGCTTAATTATCTATAGAGCTGCTCTGATTTCAGACTGCCCAGAGAGCTTTTTCGCCAGTGAAAGCGCTTCAGTTCAAAGCTATGCAGCTACTTTTCTTGAAGCCGTTAGTGAAATGTAGAGTTTAGAGCAATGGCTTGTGCTGACTTGGACGCTCAACAGTCCTTGTCCAAGCCGCTGCGGGCAAGAACGCTTGGCTTTTAGCGGTCAGGTTAAAGACCTGGACAGTGATTCAGTGAAAGATAATCATAAACTTATTACCTACTTTCCCAAGATTGAGTCTACTTGGAAGAGCAGAAATGATTTCAAAGTTTTCGCTTCGCATGTCTCATATCAATGGAATATTTATTCTTGGTCCCAGAGATCTTGGCGTTCAGCGAGTCGACCTTCTTTTACGGTACTTTGAGGGCTACCCACTATCAGTGGAAACTCAGGCTAGATCCGAAATTCTACCAATGCTAAGCAGTATGCGTAATTGGAGGTAAATGAGTGGAAGAGGATCCCATAGGAGCTTAAAAACCGCTCTCATTTATGATATTATAATTACGTGAACCACTTTTGTATGTTCTGTTCACTGCTTTCCAAGGGAACCGGGACCTTTTTATTAAGAATTGCCTAAGATTTGTCTTGATGCGTATGGTGGCAGTCAGTTCTAGTGTTCTCGATCTGGATCTCCAACAGCAGAAATGACTTAGAAAAAGAGAGAGAGAGAGAGAGAGAATTTTTTAAAAATTATAAAATAAGAAAAAAATAATAAATTTCATAATTAGAGATTACTTTAAAATATGTACAATATAATTAAAATTGTCAAAGTTAAAAATCTCAACAATAAAATATCTAAATTCAGTGTTCCTACACTTTAGTATTTAAAAATTCTGATCATCAACATTCCCTTTTCCCTAGGATAATTAAAAGAAAATTGTTTGATGAGCAATTTTACATGAATACTTCCTACTCAGTAGTTCTGCCAATTAATAAAGTTACATAATCACTTTCGAGTTAAATATATAATTCTTATTTCGAATGATTCTCATCTAAGTTAAATTAATAATTATTGAAAAATATTAAGTATAGATTTCTCAACTTAACAGAGAAGGTACAGTGACGAGTAGAAACCCGGTATAAAAGGAGAATAGTTACTCGCTGGGACAAAAATCAATACATGATGCATAAATCGGAAAATTTGCTGACAGAATATACTTTAATTTAGAAGTATTAAATAGTAATTTACAAACAAGAACAAACCAAAAACAAAACCGCGAGTAAAAATAACACATCATGTTCACATGGCAGATGAGCATTGAGTATTTTTTGTTTTTTGGTCATCAAGTCAGCTGTCCGCTTCTGCCACTCCAAAGGATATTTTAACCACCTCTTGAAAGAGCTCCAGCAGCAAAAAGAAGATTCCTGCGAGAAAACTGCTCCAAGAACAGGATATAAGCATCGTATGACAAGTTATCAACATAATAGCTTACGAAGCCAAAGAGAATGACAACAAGACTATCCATGGATTAACATGCAAGGATACAATAAAGTAGAGCATTTACCCGCAAAGAGTAAACTGGAGTAGATTTGGTCGGCAGAGTTTTCAAGGATCTCAATCTGTTGGTATTCCCAATTCTGCTAATCACAGGTGAAACGATGCAATTAACCTTTCAATAGGAATAAAATTCCTAGAGAGATAATAATGCGTTTACCTTGTTCATATTAGCAAACTTACTTCTCATCTGTCTTTGGCATCTTTGTACTCGTAGTTACATCCCATAATTTTACAGTGCAATCAGCGGAACCAGATGCAAGAAGAGAACCCTCACAACTGACACCATCGAACAACAATGAATAACAGAAGCAGTATTAGGAAGTTTATAGCTAGCTGAAAAACCTTTAGCTTCCTTCCTATATTTAAGTTGGAAATAGTTACTTCCTAACGAAAAATCACCTGAAAGCAAGTGTCCAGACACATGAAGTGTGACCAATCAAAGGTGTGAGACTGCGGCCACTAGAGAGGTCCCACATCATGATTGTGCCGTCTTCATCACCAGATGCCATATAGCGACCATCAGGAGACATTGCCAAAGATAAAATCATACTCCTGTGACCAATGAAAATTCGGACACACTCCCCACTCTGCACATCCCATAGTCGAACTGTTTTGTCACTGGAGCCAGTGGCAATGTAGTTGCAGTTGGCATGCCATTGCACACACTAAAGGAGTACATAACAGGTGAGCATTGCTTAATACAAATTGACACGATGAAGTTTTTTGACTTGACTTTTGACAAGAAACGTTATGGTTGAAATTGAGCCCTGCTAAGCTCTACTCAGGAAGGTTGGTTGGACAGATGCAATTTTACTTTCATGCTTAAATAAAAAAGGACTATCAGCTGGATCAATGAAAAATGACCGAGGCAATATTATTACTGTACGGCAACTTCAAAGCATTACTGTAAAATTTCACAATGAGACCATATCTCTTAATTCAATTATGAGTGAGACTCAGGAATCACAGGAAACCAAATGAAATATAATTTGTATGAATTGTACGTTTTCAGTTTTCACAAGATGGGTGCAAAGAGATAAGAAAGAATTAAGGATGTGAACATTCACTTCACAATTGCAATAGAGAGAAAAAATAAAAAGTTAAACACAGATTCAAACAATCACAGCTCCAAGCCTCCAAACAGACTAAGCATGAATTTAGACACATAAAAGATCATCAACTGTTATACTCACGTATTAAGAAATATATTTGACAATTTTGAAGGCCCACATTATTTTTCTTCATCATTCTAACTAATTCATTTGTATTTTCAAAAATTTAGTTTCGGATAGAACTCAATGATACCGTTTAATCTATGTAACTAATTCCACTTAGTAGGACAAGACTCTATTTGTTATTGTTATATTTTAACTAATTCATTTATACTGCTTAGATCAGTCCCATGAAGTCATATTCCAAGAAACAACATGTTACGAATCAAATTTCTTATAACTAATCATAAAGTAGAAAGAAGTGTCCTCAAACATAAATACTTGACAACACCAGAATTGTTAGTTATTACTTTATATCTACAGAGGTCTCAGGTCAAGAGGCCTTCAGTTCTTTATGGTAAATGAGATTTCTTTTACTCACATATCATTGACTAACCAAAAATGTTCTTGATCTCTGCGTGAGCCAAGTAGGATTTCTTTCTCCGTGGATGACTTCAAATAAATCGTTAAAGCTAATAGTTGATCGTGTCTATCACAAGTTTGTCCATAATCCATATTTTACTAAATTTAAATGAGAGAATAAATTTTACTCGCTCATATCAAAATGTTAAAAGCCAAGGGATTGATACACAGTACACAAGCATCTTGCAGAGGAGAAAAGACTGGTATCTCAATTTCAAGGAAGCAAGTTGTGAAATCCTCTTTAGTATAGGATCATAAGAAGTCAACATCAGACTTTAATAGTCTTGCTCTCACCTCGAAACTCTTACAAAGAAGGGAGGAGAAAAGAGAAGTTTTAGCCACTTGATTTAACACCACCTAGTGATTTGATGCTTTTTACATTCCCTAGTTCCTGGAGATGACACAACAACCACACCATCTCCAACATTGTTTGGTGAGTTGACATAGAACAAGACGTCTTTCTGGTAAACTCTAGTTTTAGCATGGGTGCATCTTAGATGCCAGCTTAATTGGACAAATTCATTGGAAACATTGTATAAGTATAGTGCACTTTTTGGTTTTCTTAAATGATGCATATTACTCACTTTAAAGAATCCACCATATCATGAATTTATAGAAGGGAACAGAATTAAATCACTGGTATATTATTACAGATAACAAATTAGATTTTTTTTCTCCTAAGAGTTAAATATGTATATTAGAAACTTTGAATGAGCTAATGTAAAGACTGTGACACAAAATTAGAAAAAGCAAAACAAGAAGAGAATATAGGAGTTGATAACTCACATCAACATCAGACAAGTGCCCCGCCATTATTCTTAAAGGCTGTATCCTGTCCATGGACCAAATCCTTGCAGTTCTGTCATGTGAAGAGCTGGCAAAATAATGCCCTGCAGGACTAAACTGCGCCAAATATAAAAATAAAAAATTAGAAGGTATATGAAGGTTACGTGAAGGCAATAATGTCCAAGGGATAAAATGAGTGAGAAAAAAGAATAGGAGATAAACAAAATTTCCAATTACTAAAAGTAGGACAATTACATTACTGTATAAAGATGACTATGCAACTAATTCCAAAAATGCACATACTTCCGGGTAAATCAAGGCCTAAAAGAAGCTTTGTGCAGGAGAAAAAGCCATTTGTTTTCCCTCCTAAGTAATATTGTTAAAATTACAATGATATATGCTTTTCTAATGTATCCAAAAAAATCTAAGGCAACTACTTCCCCAAGTGGCACACTGGAGTAGGCATAAGACTAGCCAATATTATGAGTGACTAACTGAGTTACATCGCGATAAACGGAGGAAAACTAAGGTCATTATAACGTTCAAACCATCAACCTATCTAAAACAAGGTGAACATTTTTCTAGACATTTAGGGTAGATTGGAAACTACAACAGTAACACGCGACATGCATATGCTATAATTGGTTAAAGCGGTCAGAATATGTACACCTTACACCTGATTTTTAAAGGTATTTCCTTCAAGTATTTGTCTTTTCATTGTACATAGATTACGAGAATACAAAGGTGAAATATAGTAAATTTTAAAAAAATCACATGAAAAATAATAGTAACCTGAACGTCCCAGACAGGGTAATTGTGACCCTTGTAGCAAACCAAATTGGCATTTAACTTTGTGCTCCATAATCGAACTGCATAATCCAGTAAGACAGAGAGTTCAGAATAAACTTCAGAATTGAAAAAAAAAAAAAAAAGAAAAGAAATATAGTGAAGATAACTACAAAAAGTAAATAAGAAAAAGATCAGAAAAGATTAGTTAAATGGAATCAAGTAAGCATACTTGTTGAATCTGCTGAAGAGGAAAGAATAAAATCTCCGACAGGACAAAAAGTGGCTGCATAAACTGGCCCAGAATGACCTTGAAATAGTGCATATTGTCTTTTCCCGCCGCTTTGCCCAAGAGCTTGTTCATTTTGCAGGGCATCATTTTCACCCAGTGAAAGAGCTGAGAATAGTAGAACTGGTTACCAAACTCTTAACAGCAAGTAATATATAAAACATAACCGTTAGCATCTTAAATTGCCAGAGACTAGCACAAGGTTTCCACTTTTTCAATCAAGTTCATATTATCATTAGCAGCTTAGTATTGTCTTTGTTCAACTAACATGTCATCTCTTATAAGAAGCCCTGATGTTTTGGGCAACACGCATAATATCTGAGCTTGAGTAACCTGTTCGATAAAAGGAACTGCCATGGGTGGTGAGGACCATCATTTCACACATTAACCAATTTTTCAGAAGTTATTGCAGTACCATTGCACAATGTCAACCAAAAAAAGACCCAGAGAGATCCGGTCTCCCCCCCCCCCCCCCCCTTTCCCAAACTCTCAACCTGTTTCTGGGGCAAATAATGCCCAAATTGCTACATATCACAATTTTAAAGCAGCAAGGTTTTTTTTTTTTTTTAAAGAAAAACAAATCAGGTTACAAATTTCAAACATGAAAAGATAATGCTACCACAAATGAAAAGTTAGGTGGTAAATACACTCATATCTTCCACAGGATAAGAAAACCAGCTCTAAGTCTAAAACAGAGGCATTTCTTAGAGCTTTCTCATATTGGATAGTAAGAAGTTTCAAATATAACAACCATAACACTATATCGCAGAAATTTTTTCTTACATCAAATGTAAGGTTCACTTTGCCCAGTATTTTGTGCATGAACTATATTAGAACACTGCAGTACATTACATGTAACCAAATTAATATCTGTTAAGCATTAAAGTTCTTTGATCTTTCCAACCATAAACACATTTTTCAAGCAAAGGATTGAACAGTCTTAGCTTGGTATGAACATAAAATTTTACAAAACACAAACTTACAACTAGTGGGCTGTTGTCCAAGCTTTGCCATATCCCAAACCTATAAAAAAAATTCAGAAATCACCCTAGTTTATATTATCAGGTAAGTTAAGCCTCTGAGAAGGAAGGGTTTCTTTGGGGCATGGAGGGCAGGAATTGAGGATGTGGAGAGAGAACCTTTAGTGATGAGTCAGAAAATCCTCCAGCAACCAATGATCCGTCCTGGGATATTGATGAACAGCTTAAACTGGGATATTTGACCAAAAATAAGCATTAAACAATAGAATCCATAACGTAATAAATAACAATGTTCTGCCAAGTATAAAACATTACCCATTATGTGTATTGATGAATGTGTAAAAGCTGATAGATGGCAGTGCAACACTGCTCAATTGCACACGGTTCCTTAAATCTTCCAGAATGGACTGTTCTACCTCTGTTGGACTGCAACAATGCGAACATTATATTATTCAATTGTATGCAGTTACAAGTATTTTCATATTTATTTTAACGCCTTACTTGGGTTTAGCGATTCAAAACTAATATTTTGCATATTTACATCAATTCAAACACTAAACTACTACTGAATGACTTGAGAAGGAAATAAGGAGACCAATCCTTTTTTTCTTGAGTTTTAGAATGCTTAAACTAAATTTAGGAATCTTATGAGTAATTATCCTGCAACCCTTCTTATCCTGAAACTATAAGCAGACGTAAGTCACAAAGCACCACTAATACCACCTTTTCCAAATAGCTGCTTTCCTTTACACATTAATGACTTACAAAAGTGCAGTTGTTTCAATTTTTTAAGGTAAAGCATATCCTGTTCGGTCTACAACTGGCATTCACCATAAAGTGTTATGAAGTTACAAATTTCCTAAAATATTTCAACTAAATTGAAACTGAGCTGACAGATAACCTTGGTCTCTTTTTATAGTAATCTCATTAAATCTTTCAAATTTCAAAATAAAGTTGCCAACTTTGACTCTGCATTTCCAAGAAAGAAGATGGCACATTGAATTCTGCTTTGGTCCAAGGCCTACATCTAATCTAAGTTGAAAAAGAGATTATGAAAAAGTGGGCTTCAGAAAATACATTACGGGCAAGGGGAGTTCTGGTTTAACTCTTGGTGCTGCAGATACAGTGTTAGCCTCAGGTTTTGCACCTTTCCCCATTGCACTTCCAACCTTGTCCCTTTTAACCTTCTTGATTGAAGCACCTTGCTTTCCTCCTTCGATTGATCTTTTCTGAAAGATAAGTATGTATAACATAAAACTGAAAAGGCATTCAAATCTTTAGAAGATTAAAAAAATGGACTTCCAGTTGATATTAGTTAAAGTAATAAAAAACTTATCAGTTAAATTTCATCCAAACACTCTCTGCAATGCAGAGATTCTAGCATCGTATAGTATCAGTTACAGAAAAAGCCATGCATGGAATAGACAGAGTAAAAGGTGCACTTTAAAAAAAAGAAGTACCTTATTCTCATCATGCTCCCCCTCTCTAATTTCCCCTTCACCCTTTTCAGAGTCTGAAAGCAAGGCCCCAGCCTTCTCCAAGCGTTCTTCAAGAGAGTCTTCAAGCAACTATGACAGAGAGATATTGAGAATGAAATCAAACCACTACTCAATAAATAATTTCACATCACAAAAGCTTTTCATTCAAAAAATGATACAGGAACTTTATTTGAACCAAGATTCTCAGAGAGAACTGCTTGCACTATGGATGCTACCAAGCCTGTTTAACCTTTGTTCATCAAAAAGACAAAAACTGCTGCTGGCTCAGATTAACCCATACCAAGCATGCTGAATGAAAATATGAATTCAAACAAAATTATGGAGAAAAAAAACATACAAATATCTGAAAAGAATTATATCAGTAAACATGATTTTCTGTTCAACTTTTTTCTTCATACTCTCTAAACTGGGCCAGAGTTGGATCATAGAATAAATAGTCCAGCCAAAATCAAAATTGGTTATGCAGTTGGATAATAAAATGGAATTGGTAATCTTTGTTTCATAACTAATTTTTTAAACCAGAACAACATTAAACAAAAAAAAAATGAACAGGCTGCAGAAAGGTTCTATTCGTTTGCTATTTAATTACTCAAAGATAAAAATATGGCTGCTTATAAAAACCATTGATATAAACCTTAGATTGTGAGTTAATCTCTAACTTTGCTCTCAATGGATTCTTTACCCTTCCCCCTCTTTCAATATAATTCAATAATGTGTTCAATGTTTTCTAAGTAAAAAAACTCACATAGAAATTATTTGCTCATCCTAATTTATGCTAGTATCCTGGTTTCCATGCCACACAGGAATCATGGCCCTGGGCCAATCAAGATATTGTAATTTCACAATAGAACTCAAATTCTAATTCCATGCATCAATTATCAATCCCAGAAGTATTATGACATTAGCATGACAAGGTATGGTAACATGCATCAAAGTTCAATTGACAGATCACAAATCATGGTTTGCTAATCTGAAAGTTGTACTTTGTAATAAATTTGGCAAGGCGTGAAACTGAGAAATGTAAAACTCTTGGTCACATATTTCAAGTTTTTAAAAGTTTCAGTAGTTCATGTATTTCTGATGCTATGAATACACATTTATTACAAAATGTAAGAAACAGGTATCATAAATTAAAAAAAGAATGAGAAAAGTAGTTTCTAACTTGATTGAGTTTTGTAGGAAATAGCTATAGAGGAATTAACTCACCCCCCAATGTATTTCTTTCTGATTTATCTGGTTTGCTGCATCTTGGCTGCTTCCAGTGAGGGTAACAGCCTCTGGATCATCAGAAATTGAGCTAGGCTGTCCAGGAGTAACTGCAAAGAAGAAATTTATAAATTTTGATAACAACAATAACAATGAAGCACACGCATCACTGACAAGTCCAAAAGAACATATGCAACTAAAACTAAAAATAAGTACCTTGGAAGTTAATATGCTCATTGATAATACCAAGTATGGTAGTGGACTGCGTACTGTGTAGATGTTGCAATAGAAGCTCATACGAATACTGACAAAACATGAAGTGTCATGAGCATTTTTTACAGATATAGCTTGTTTTCAAGAAAAAAGAGACTTTCTTTTACCAATGGGATACTGAAACAACAGTTACTAGCATAAACAAAGACAATGACAGTCCAGGCAAAGAAAAAGGGAGCCATAAAAGTTATCTAGTTCAGCAAACTTTAGAGTAATTTGTACATCAATTCCTTCTTGTCTTCAAACAAGCCACACCCACCTTCTCAATAGTACATTATGACAATGGTATACCACAACAAAGATTACAATGAAAAACATTGTATAACCCCATATTTCCCCCTCAATCAATAAGTTAGACTTGATGCTACAGCTCCATGCTTTAACATGTAAATGCACCATCAAAATTTATAGTAGTCAACTTTCATCAAGCACTAAGTACCAAAGAGCAGGAATTAATATCTGATACATCTATATAATCACTGGAGAAACTACTACAACAATGTACGCATATCAACAGTTATTGTTAATGCACAATACAAATGCAATGAAGTGTATCATATGCAGGCATGACCCAACATATAAGTCAACAGATTTGACACACTAGCAATCAAAAAGGCAGATTTTCAACCACCCCAACCAAAAAACCAACTTGAAGCTACCTGAATGTGACATCAAGTGTTAATAACTAAGCATTCATTCAAAAAGTAAAGCATCGCAAAATTTTTTTTTTACTGGATGAGCCTTGCAAATATTAATATAAAAAGAGTGCTAAAAGTTTTTGGGCCATCCTGAAACTAGTCATGCGTTTCTTAGTTTGATTATATGGGGACTGCACAGACATAAAACAGCTTATCTGACAAACTAACCCAGAAGAATCAAAATATTACCTCACATATCTTTATGTTGAATTTGCTCTGCCTAAGGGAATGAGCGAATTCCATTTCCTGATTAAGAATGGCATTGTAGGATTATTTCATGCTAATGATTCAAGAACATCAAGAAACCAAAATATGATATCATGATACAACAGATTAGAAAGCAACCGACCTCTAGATGAGAAGGAGAAAGCACTCCTTCCAACTTTTGAAGATCTCGTAGATGCATCATCTCATGGTCTTCATGAAAGCTATTGAAGAAGTTCCGAGCTGAGGACATCAACCACAATCATGCAATAGAACCATTAAACACATTTCGCTGATACTTTGCAATCTAACAAATAAGAACTCTATATATAAAATCAATTTCTACCTTCTTGAATATGCCCTTTCGCCACGAGATTCATAAAACAATGAATAAATACTGGATAAAGCACACGTAGCAACTCATGCTGCAAGGAAGTGTCAAACTATGTAATATCAGCAGAAAACTAAAACAAAATATGTCATAATGAATTTAGAATACAAAAGCAGAACACCACCTTGTATAAATCCAGTGAGCTATAAGCCCATGATCTTAGTCTGCTGTACCCATCATGGTATCTTGCGGGACCACTCTCCAATCTGCTAAGTTAGGGTACTCATATCAAGCATATAAGCACACTTTCAAAAAGAAGAAAAAAAAAAAAAATAGATGCACACTCTTCTGTGACAAGTCAGCTTAAAGGAATAATCTGTATTCTATAAGGTAGGACTATGAAAAGTTATGTTCTGAGAGAATATGTTAACCTTCTTTTTAGAGCGGACAGACACTATAGCTGTTTTGTTAATTTTACAGGGAATAAAAAAAAGTTTGCAAATTATCTCTGTACAATATTTCATTTCAGATATTCAAAATGTCAACAGCAGAAAATGGCTGGTTTATAAGCACATCACTACAGTGTAGAAATGCATAAGCCCAGAAAAGTAGCAAACTAAATGTTGGTTCCATTAGCTAATAACATTATGTATATTCTCCTTAATAACATAAAATGCTGGGGAATTTATCTTTTGCATTCTTTTTCACTCATTGCTTTCTCATGGCAGTAGGCGTCCTTAATTCATGCTTTCATGGTTTTTTGTATAAATTTAATTGGCAAAATATTCTAGTTTCATGGCATGTCAATCAAGCGAAGTAATCTGTAGAATTTTGTGTGAAATGTCAAAGTGAAAATATTATGCTTCCGGGTTTTGCAAAATAACTAAAGTGCAAAGTTCCTCACTAACTCCAAGATACCAACATCCGGAACCTATCTCATTTTATAGGCCAAAATGCTAGAGTTCTAAGAAAATAACGATTGCTTCTGAAATTAATAACCTACAGGCCCAAGATTTTAAGCACTTTCAGCTTTAATATACTGAAGTTCATAAACATTCTAAAAAATTGGCTCCAACGTCTAAATCAACAAGACTCCAAGCACTTTCAAAGTAGCGCGAACAATAAATTGAAATGAAATCACAAGAAACGTGAGGGGAAATACTTGGAGAAGGCAAGGATGTGCTTGACAATGTCGGGTTCGACAAGAGAATTAGCAGCAGAAGTGTTCTTGTTCTGCTGAAGTTCTTCCTGAAAAGCCTGCTCCGTTTGCGTGAACCCTTTCTTCCTAAGGTATGCTGTGACAAATCCCAGTATTTGATCCTCGTCCATTTTTGAGCTTTGCCCTCTTTGCTTCCCTCGTAATCAATAGCAGGTCCTTCTTCCTCGTGCTCCAACACCACGGTTTTCCCTTACCCTGCGTTGCGTCGTGCTTGGGTCCCGGTACTTCGAGATTTTAATTTGCTTCTTTTCTTTCAATCTGTTCTGAGGTTATTTCCGGCATTAAAACTGATGGGCTTGGATTTCCTGGGCTTTTCACTTGAGCCCCTTTCATAGCCCCATACTCCTAATTAGCGCTAGTCCAGTTCACCCACGATAAAAACGAAGGCCCAAAGAAACATTAGCCAGACCTGATAAAAGTTGGCTCATTGAAAAAGAAACGTAGAATGGGGTTCTTAAATTAGAGGTCCAAAATTATGAAAGAGCACAGACCAGGTGTTCTAAACTTTGTGAATATAAGAGGGTGCGAAATACAAGGAAAAATTTAAACCTATTTTCAAAAAATTTAATACAAAATATTAAATATATTAAATTGTATTATTTAAATTATAAAACTTAATAAATTTATTGTTTTTGCAAAATTTTTATTAAATTTTCAAAACAGGATGTGTCTTCTTTTGCAGTCGTCCATAACGAAGCATAATTAGGCTGCCGTCTAGTAGAGAAAAACAAAAAGCCATTGAATTGAAGTTTAAACATAATGTTTATGTAAGATGTATTTAAGATAAATTTATGTGAATAATGTGGGTCTTGAGTAATCTTCGGAGGGGAGCACAGCATAAAGACATGGCCATGATCCATGGGGCGGCGGTCATTGTGGTGGGGTCATTAAAAGAGGGCTCGCCATGTGTATCAAACAAAACGATAAACAGAGAGAGTATGGGCAGGCGTTGGGCATGCAGGCCACCACACTAAGTGACGCTCTCAAACGTGGAACGGCACTGTTTTATATACTCGTCCAAACGTTGAATGGTAGAAGAATGGTAGCAAAGATGTCCAAGTGTCTAGAGCATTACGGGCGTCTGCATTATTGTAGGGCTGCTGGCATCCTCCGGTCGAATCGCCCTCCAACGCCATTTCCATTATCACCTTTTGGAATCCAATCCCAGGTCGACAGGCCACGCGCTTACGTTGTCTACGATAATGTCCTATTTTTCTTGGCAATACTGAAATTATTACCATATCTGGCATGTCGTTTTCATGCCAGACTGAGATTAAACTTATAGACAATGTACTGAAAAGAAGGATTGGGTTTTTAACGTTTGAGTGACGCCCATCGTTTTGTAAACCATGTGTTGTTGGGTCCACGCATCTGCTCCGAATCCCGCAGTGCGGTGACATTCGCGACGCACCGGACCCCGAAGGTTAGCGTCCTTGAAAAGACAACGGTTAAGACGCTTGTCATTACATGGGCGAGCCAGAGAGTTAGCGGACAAGAGGTCGTTGGGGTCAGTTGGTGCGGTGAGAGTGGCTCGCTATCTGCAGGAGGAAAATCACAGTGGTGCTAAAGTCACGTTTAAAGTCACGTATAAGATATATTTTTTGATAAAATATTGAAATGATTCGTATTAAGAGAAGTAATCTTCATTTTGATTTTGAAAACGTAGACAATTATGTAAGTCTAAAGATGTAAATCAATCATTACCAAAAAAATTAACAAGAACGTCTATGCATAAATAACTTGAAGTTGTTTACATAAGGTTTTTCTCTTTTTTGTATTGGTTATAGAAGAAATAATAAATTATTTTATATACAGATATAAATTATTAAATTTTAAATTAAAATTTAAAAATAATAAATAAATATTATTATATTATTAAAAAATATTATTTACTTTTTTTCCTTTCACCTTTCACTTAGAAATCGGAAATTAAAGCAAGTCACATGGATGATAATATCTTTCAAGTCCAGGAACGTATTATCTGTGGAAAATTGGAAAGCCCGTTTTTCAAGCGTACAATAATGCTTTATATTATATTATGTTATATATTTGGGTGCGTTATCAAATTTGGCTCTCCCCATGAAACAAAAGATGTTTTGGCTTTTCTTGGGTATGGAAGGTCCTAATTACAGTCCCTTTTATCCATATTTAAATTATATACTATCTATTCTTAAATAACTAACAATTTAGAAATGTTTGTAATTAATTTTCTATTTTTTCAACTTTATCTTTATTTGATACGCTCCCCATTTATTTTGCTAACTTTTAGCGTATTTAGTTATTTTATATGGAGAATATTTTAGTAAAAAGAAATTTTTTTTACAAAATTTTAAGATACTCTAATTATTTTCTTATTTTTATAGTTATTTAAGAAAAAATAAAATATTTATTAAGATTATGATGCTTACCCTAATCAATTCGAATACCCATCTCATATTTCAATCTTTGATAATTAATTTTTATGTGAAATTTAATAGCAATTTTTATAGTTAGTAAATTTTAATACTTAAATAAAAGGGAAAACTCTTTCGATATGTCTAATTTAAATGTTAATTAATAATAAAGCTATAAGATATTATAACCACTTCTATTTCACTCACTCACCCTTTAAAGAAAATTTCTTACATTATTTTTTATTTTAGAATACCACTAATTCAAAATACTATGATTGGGACACTTGTATAAACATTTACAAATGAATCAATACTTATACACAATTGTATTATTGTTTGACTTGTATTGGCACTTGGGCAAACTAATTGCTTTATTCTATGAATAAACATATAATATTATTTATTCATTTATTTATTTTTTTGAGTGAAATTGAAGGTATCCAACTATTTGTTAATTGTGTCAGGCTAATCATAATATTCACTTATTTATTTTATTCCTTCTAATTATTATTTATTGATATGCATCCACTAATTGTGGTGTGCATTAATGTGAGGGGAAGGCCATCGAGACATCAGACGATCCATTTCGGCATTAGTGATATAATTAGTCCATGCTCCATAATGGAGGCCTTTTCTTTGGTAAGCAAAACAACTCAAAATAATAATTATATGGTGCTGTTTTATAGCGAGAGGAAGGTACATGTGAGGTAATCGAGCTCCAACCCTGTCCAAGTTTAATTAAGTGTTATTACAGTGTAATTTTGTCAAAGCACATCGATGATTCCATAATATTCAAGCGCCGCCGCCATGATTTGTTGATCAAAATTCATTACTTCATATCATCCTGGCCCCATGGTGAATCATTTCAGCCTATTCCTCGACAACTAAGACATTTCAAGCATCCCATGTGCAATATCTTGGATCATCGGCCTCATCATAATAGATAAAGCAAGTCCTATGTATAATATACACATATGGAAAGACTATTTTCATTATTGGAATCTTACATAATGCTTACGTTTTTTTGGCATGGGTTTTTATAAAAATTTATAGATTAATTTATAAAATTTAATAAATTTAATTATATAAATTTTATATTATAAAAATTATATAAATAAAATTATAAAAACAGTGTAACTTTAAATATAAAAGGAAAATAGAATAAGACACCTCAACCTAGCTAGCTGCTGGTCCAAAATGATGGACCAGTGCTCGACTGTCTATTGAATAAGTGCCCACCAAGCATGTGTTTCAATAGTGTTTGTTAGAACATTATGTGTGGATACTTAGTATTGTCTTTTATTTATCAGAAATTATTAAAAAAATTACACGTAAAAGTCATTTGAGTTTCACTTAAACATTTTTCTCTGGTGATAAACATTAATTTTTTCTATCAAATTAAACTTGGATACAACTTAGAGATATAAAATAATAACAAATTATTTATAACCTTTCATCTAATAATTTATGTTTTTAGAATAATTAATTTTTTATATAATATCAAAATTTCTATATATAATCAAGTGATTAATAATTTGATTATTACCCTATTTATAATTAAAAATTATTATACTTCAAACTTAAAACAAACAAAAAAGCTTTGATTCACGCCAGGAGCATTTGATTAATTCCTCAAGAATTAATCATGTGTACGTAGTTTTGAACATTAAAAAAAATGTCCAAATGATGATAAAAATAAAATTCATTTATAAATTTATATTTAATAATTTAAATTTTTAAAATAATTAAAATTTTTAAAAATATTCTACACCCTCAACAGGGTGTATCATAGATTTCACAAAATTTACGATACACTCTGGTGTAGGTGTCGCGGCTCTCATTTCTTTAGCTTTCAAAATAAATAATTTATATATTGACAAATGACATAGTGCCAGAGTTTAATTGATTTGATTATCATAATGTTAATATGGCGGTGAGTTTTTGTCCCATCTTGCCAAAAGTTACTGGTGCTCAAGAAAATGCTTGGTTGGGGTTAATACATCGAGGTGACAAATGAGAACCTAAGAGAAACAGACAAGTTACCAATAAATGACAACTTCCTACCAAACTGTAAATCATATTTATTCTCAAACTTACAAAAATCAATGTTTTAAGCAAAAGATCCATATTTGCAGACTAACTCTAGAACCGAGCGGGGGGCCCTTGGTGCCATTCTTCCAAACGCAACTTCATGGAGCAATAAGAACTCCCCATGGGCGACTTGAATATTCCAATTGTCCCTGTGTCTCACGCTTTCTTGGCCAGCAATCCAACAAGCTTGCTCATCGTGGAAAAGTATTGAAAGATGAATTGACCAAAATTCCATGTGCTGTTGCTGTCAATAATTTGCATAAAATGATTTTTATATTTTATATTTAGCTGTTTATAATTAAGTTAGAGGATCATAAATAAGAAATTTAAATTATTTAAAATGTAAGTAAATAATTATTAATAAAAAAATTAATAATATAAGTTATTATAAATTATAAATAATTATATCATAATTTATAAATTTAAGATAATAAATATTATTAATTAATTAATAATTAATTATTTATATTTTATTATTTAAAATATTCTATTAATTTATTAATTAATAATTATTTACTTACATTTTATTCTTCAAAATACTCTACAAACTTTGAAAATTTCCAATCTAATAAGAACAGGTAGATGGTTTTGATTTACAAGTAACCATCTAACACAACAACCACCTTTAAATTTGCCAACCCACAAAAAAGGAAACCCAATAAAAGGAAATCTCCAAAAAAAGATATTGCTCAAAATTAACTAATCGTAAATTGTGATAGATATTTTAAACGTCTGCGTCTTCATTTGTTCAAGAATTAGATAATTCCAACGTAAACACTTTCTGTTTCGGTTCAATTACCAAATTATAAAACGATCTGAATTTGTTGGTATGAAAATGTGAGTGCATACTACAAGTTTGATGCTTAAAAACAATTCATCTTGAAATTATGAGTATACCATATGTAAATCAATATGCTCAATGACCAATCCCTCAGGTTCTTGCTTTTACCGTCCAAAATCTCCAGCCAATGAAAGAAACACAGAGCATGAACCAAAACAGAGTATACCATATGTAAATCAATAGTTAGGAAGTAAATTTTCAAAAGAGCCATTTTAAACCTACGCCACTATTCTTACGCATATCATATGTTTATTCACAAAATATTAAAATGGGCTGTTTTGATTTTATTATTTTTAAAAGATATAACTTTTTCATGTAAATGAATGAACGTATACATATCATTTTTTAAAAATAAAATTATAAAACTTTTATAAAAAAAATAATAATAAAATTTTAATATTTTTTTTAATTTAATTTATTAAATTTTATAAATTAAATTATAAAATATATCCTCTTTCTAATTAGAAATTTCAGTTTTTAAGTTGTTGTGTTTTGGCCAAACATCAGCACGAAAGTAAGACCCCACGCCTTACCGTGGCCCCTTTCTATTTGCGTAATAAATAAAGACGATATTTTCGTTCTGTGGGCTTTCAAGCTCAAGGAAAGGGAGAAAACCAGATGCTCCAATGGTTTCAAGCCAACGTTCCCATTCTTTTGTCCCCTTCTTGTAGTCATCGTCTCCTTTAACGTCTTTCTTTTCAAACCTCCTCTAATCTTCTTTTTTCTTAATTAGTTGCATGTGACAGAAGGAAGAGCAATCAGTTCAGTGTTTACTCTGTTCTTACTTTCATTGCTTTATACACCATTTTTCTGCAAACCCATTTGAATCCTCATGCGGGAAAAAATGCCTTTCCGTTGCATCTAGTTTCATTAGTCAGCCATTGTTACATGCTGCAATTTCTATAGCTTTTTGAATCAATGGAAGAGACAAACACTCTGTTTGGCAAGTATGAAATGGGCAGGCTTCTGGGGAAAGGGACTTTTGCCAAAGTCTACTATGGCAAACAAATAGCCACCGGCGAGAGTGTTGCGATCAAAGTCATCAACAAAGACCAAGTGAGGAAAGAGGGCATGATGGAGCAGATCAAACGCGAGATTTCAGTGATGCGCTTGGTTCGGCACCCCAACATAGTTGAGCTCAAAGAAGTTATGGCCACAAAGACCAAAATTTTCTTCGTCATGGAGTACGTGCGTGGCGGCGAGCTCTTCGCTAAAGTTGCTAAAGGCAAACTCAAAGAAGATCTCGCCCGCAAGTATTTCCAACAATTGATCAGCGCCGTCGATTTCTGCCACAGCAGAGGCGTCTCGCACCGCGATCTCAAGCCGGAAAATTTGTTGCTTGACGAAAATGAAAACCTCAAAATCTCAGATTTTGGGCTCTCGGCGTTGCCGGATCAGCTCCGTTTTGATGGTCTCCTCCATACCCAGTGTGGAACCCCTGCATATGTTGCCCCTGAGGTGTTGAGAAAAAAGGGGTACGATGGATCCAAAACAGATATCTGGTCCTGTGGCGTGATTCTGTATGTATTGCTTGCTGGGTTTCTTCCTTTTCAAGATGAGAATCTCATGACTATGTACAATAAGGTGTTCAAAGCCGAATATCAATTTCCACCATGGGTTTCTGCGGAATCAAGGAGATTGATTTCGAAGATTCTAGTGGCCGACCCAGAGAGACGGATCACGATTCCTGCTATAATGCGGGTTCCCTGGTTTCGAAAAGGTTTCTCGAGACCCTCTGCGTTTCAATTAGAAGAGCTCGGTACGGACAAAGCCGAAGAAGGCGAACTGCAAAAGGCAGAGCTTGAAAATCATCCCAAAACAAAGCTTTCATCGCCCAAATTTTTCAATGCTTTCGAGTTCATTTCGTCGATGTCTTCCGGGTTTGATTTGTCTGGGTTGTTCGAGAACAAGAGGAAAACTGGGTCCATTTTCACGTCCAAGTGTTCGGCTACGGCAATCATTTCCAAGATTGAGACAGCAGCGAAGGCATTGAGTTTCAAGGTGGCGAAGGTGAAGGACTTCAAAATCAGGCTGCAAGGGCCGTCGGAGGGGAGAAAGGGGACACTGTCCGTGACGGCGGAGGTGTTCGAGGTGGCGCCGGAGGTTGCGGTTGTGGAGTTTTCAAAGTCTTCCGGTGACACGTTGGAATATGCCAAGTTTTGCGAGGAAGATGTTAGACCCGCGCTGAAAGACATCGTTTGGACGTGGCAAGGGGACGGCACGTGTAACGTTAACATCAGCCATGGTAGTTATTAAGAAGAGTATCAGGAACAACAAGTAGTATTATAATACTAAGGGCCTCTCCGAAGGTTGGTTGAGTTCTAACAAGGTTTATTTTGAGAACGTTTTGGGATTGGTCTTTATTCCCAGGCTTGATTATTAAAAAAGATAGGGTTTTGAGATTGTACATAAATTGTAAATAGGCTTCTGTTTTAAATCCAGAGCAGAAATTAATCAAACCATGCCTTGTGTCTATCATTTTTTTTAAGTTATATTTAAATTCTATTCAAGAAAGAAAGGAAAAAAAAACATTGTAATTAGTAGACAATTTTTTTTATAATTTTATTATTTTTACAAATTAAATTTTATGAAATATTTATTTAAAATAATATAAATATCAGTTAATAAGACCCATCGATCTTTAACAATAAAATTATAATTTGTGATAATTTAATAATATATCTTAATGATAATTCATTTCTTTTAGTGAAAGCAAGACAGACTTGGCAAATGGAGGACACAAAAACAGTGAGATCAAGACAGGGTTCCACATTATTGAGAATTTAAGACAAAACAAAAGAGAAAAACCGAGAGTTATCTAGAACATATTTTTGTAATGAGGTATTACGTTTATTGTAAGTTTTAATGCAGAAGATATTTTTCTTTGTTTGTTAATTAATGATGGCCTAATTGAATTGCCCTTTTCGGTTTGTTGCCATCAAAATATAATGGATTGAAAGCCATGTGCGTAGTGCTCTGCTCCACGAACTTAATATCGCTAAACTGATGGCTTAGGTCTACAAATATCTGGGGTCCCTATATAGATGTGCTACTCGCTAACCCTGACTATGAAGTACAATTACTTGGAGAAATCAAGAAAATCACAGGGCATATGGTAGCTAAGCTGCTGGACAACGCACCAGATAAGAAGGAGCTTTCTTCAAGTTGTATGCCATGGGACAGCACGGGCCGTTGTGTTGGAATGGACATTGTAAACGCCAAAGAGAAGTCAGGAAGCAGTTTACTGGTTTAATTTACCAAGGATGCTGTAATTAACCATCAATGCCAAAAGAAAGACAAAAAGCTATTCTAGCAAATTGGGTGACCCGTTGATAAATGTGTCAAAAATGAATTGTGTTTATTTTAGTCTGTTTAAGAGATAGGACATGTTTATATGTTGTTAATATACAAAAAATATAAATCTATTAGTTCTTTATAATTCATAATAAAAGTAGATTAATTTATATTTTTTATATATTAATTTATTAATTAATGCATCCCATTTATCTAAAAATAAATTAAATTAATATTTTTTCACTTATCAAAGCCATAGACCATCGCCCATTTAATTTTAGACCACCCCAAATCAAAACGGCCAAGATAGATCCGCCGTTTTATCGCGTCAACCCACAGATGCTACGAAGGAATCAGAATCTGAGAACATGAGTGGCGGGACCGTTTGTTTATTCTGATTGCCGAGTCAAAGAGACTTGTCTGGATAATTTAATTTTAAACTCATTTGGGAAACACCACAGACGTAGCGTCCCCTTCGCTGGGTTCCAAAGCCACAACATCCATATATTGCATCCGTAACAAAATTCCACCACAGCCTTGTTCTTTTTCAGTAGCAAATAGCAGCAGGACAGCGCTTAGACTTTATGGAAGGGCCTCAATCATTGACGGCATTTAAACACAATTTGCAAAATTACTTTTTTTCAACAATAATTCTCCTAAAATCAATTATACTTGCAATGAGACTAGTCTTGTTCCGTTCTATCGAAGAATACCAGAATCAAGAAAGAAATGCTGGTAGGATATACTTGCAGAGTTGGAATCTGCAGCAAAAGAAATAATAAAAAGGGAGATAGAAAGGGCAAGAACTAGGATCTGAACGTTCTACTGTTTCATCTTAGAATAAAATTGTGATTTTAGAAAATAATAAATAATTAAAAAAATAACTCCACCACAATTAACATGTGAGAATGCGATTAGTTAAAAGTAATGGAAAAAATATCAAAGTCATGTATTTTAAAATTTTTTTATTACTTTTATAAATTTCATTTTTATTTTATGTTTTAAATCCCACAAATCTAATAATTCATCTAAATATTTTCTAATAAAAATAACACGAATGTAACATTCCCCATCCAAATAGGAGAAGATCCATTTCCAAAGAACTAAACACACAAGAAGGTACGGGAATGGGCCTCAGACATTGCATTGGGCCGGTGGCTTTGTCTTAGGCTAGAAAGAGGCCATTGAGTGGCCATTCTCCATTGTAGTAAATCAGCAGGCGGCTCCTGAAGACCGAAAGCCAAAAATCAGCATCAAAATTGACCCAGTGGCTAGGCTTCGGACCATTAATCACATGGGGGTAAAGGCCTAAGAGGGACTGGACTTCTGGGGAAACCAAGTCAAGGACTGATAGTCTGATACTAAAAGTCATTGGTACTCATTCAAACTCAAGCCCAACTCAATTTTCTATTAAAAAATATTTCTTATAATAATTTATACATAATTTTATTTAAAGTGAAAAAAGTATAAATGGCTTATTCAGTAAAATAAACTTATTACGGAATATAATGTGTTCTAAAACTATGTCGGCAATCTCCAATCAGACAAGCTTCTCCTTTGTGTTAAGCATACCGAATTTATGAAACAAAAAGTTCCTTCCATGTAAAGGGAGAAATGAAATTTCCACATAATTTATAAAAAATTATTTTTAATCATCCAAAATTTTAACTAAATATATAATAAAATTTAATTTATAAAAATATAAGATTCTTCATAGAATGTGTGGCTTCATAGCATTTTAGAAAATTCGAATTCAAAACAAGAAAAGAATCAAACTTGCTTACAATACAAGCAAATAATGTGCCATTGCGCTTATTTCCTTTTCAAGTTGTGTCTCATAAAAATGTATACCTGCATTTCAATTCCACAGTTGTGGTTTAGAGAATTTGACCCTTGAATCATCATCACATTTTAACACAGAAAGGCGCATGCAGCAAAGAATCAATTATTGACATATACACAACGCTTCAAACACTTTTATAATTCCATCAACTTCTAATAAAATATGATCATTCTAGTAATTAAACCACTTGTTAAATTCTAGGTTATATAGCGTTGACTTTTAAGCCGATTTTAAATAAAAATTATACAAAAAAATCTTGCATTTAAATTGGCTTTAATGTATACTTAAATGGTTCAATTTGTATAAATTAATCTTGTAAACATGAGATTAAAATTGATTTGTCATCATAAAAAAAAATTAATTTGTAATGCACAACATTAGTTGTGCACTTTATTTTTTTATTATGGATCATAAGAAGAGTAAGCATTCATATATGTAAAACTTTATAATAACAAGCTTTTAAACACGTGCATTACATTTGAATTTAAAATAATCAATCATAAAATAACATAATTTGTTTAAAAAAATTAATTGATGTTATATAAAATATTTAATAAGATGAATAAATGCTAAAAAGTTAAAAATAAAATTTAATAAAAATATTTTTTAAATTATACACATGATTGAATTTATAATAAAATATTATTTTAATAAATAAAACTTATAAAAAAAATATTCTAGACAATAAATATATGTGCCTTCTACATACGTGCACAAGACGGGAATAGTTTATTCTTTCAAATTAAAGAAGAGAGGTGTTCACGGGATCCTGTTCACAATTGACCACGCCACCGCCTCGTCAGCAATTACGCCAATGTTAATGAAAAACTGACGTATACATTTGTTCCAAATTTCCACAACAAATTATAGATGCTGTTACTTTATTCAAAACAACTGATGAACAATATAAAATGACTCGAAGCAATCCGTCTAATAAGGCAATCAACAAGTCAAGTGGAGAGGAAATAGCGTGACAATATTCCACCATAGATTTTTGTTTTTGTTGGGATCCTTGCGTACATAATCCCCCACCAATAATTAAAAAAAAAAAAACCAACATTATATGGCAATTATCATAATTTTTTAAATTTTTTATGAATAATTTTTTACTATTTTGATAAAAGAATAATTTCATTTGAAACTAAAATTATAAACAAATTTTTTTTAATAATAATTTTAGACTTAAACTCATTGATAAATTACTTTAAAGTCTCTTAAAATATAATTAATTATCATTATATTAACACTTTTGTTAATTATAATTATCATAATTTATATAAATAATTGCCTCTCTAGTCACCCCACGATATAGTATTTTGACCTCAATTGACCCACAAAAGTTTTGGTGGAAGCTGCCTGGGGAACCCGAGAGGAAAAGTTAAAGCGAGAAAGCAATCTAGAAAAAGGGTTGTGCACTGCCAGCATACAAACAAACCAACAAGCACCACAATGTACAAGTTCATGATCGTTTTTCAATTAAAGTTATGCAATCAAAGAATGCTAGCATCATGGAGATTATGTAAGGATGGTGACCTCATGCATATGTGTGTGTCTATATATATAAATATATATATATATATATATATATATATATATCTCTTACTCCACCATACAAAGGGCGTGGTAGTTGCCTTGATTTGACATACCATATAGAAGTTTCATTTGATGACAAGGTTAATTTGCTTGACTTAACCCAATTTATAGTCTTCCGCGCACTTTACTTGATATGTGAGAAGCGCACATGGCGAGTGCTGGTTAGAGTTCCATCATTAATCCTAAAGAAAAAAAACCATTTCATAATTTATATCCTATGATTGTGAGAGTAATAATAATTATAAATTATTAATTTGTTTGAATTTTATAATTTAATATATAAAATTTAATAAATTTAATTATTTAAAATTTGCAGTATATAAATTAAATAAGATGAATCAAAATATCCACTATTAATTAATTCATTTAAATCTTACACCAACTCAGATCATAAGTGCGGTGGGATGATTCAATCTAATTGTGGCCAAAACCAATCAAAGTTGATGGGGTTTGGAAGAACTAATATAAAATTTAAGCTCAAAGTTATAAAGAAACACAAGGGTTTAGAAAGAAAAAATAATATTATTATTTTTACAAACTAAATTTTATTGTATCACAAAAAATTAAATTTTATTTTAAAAAATTGAAACTATTAAATTTGAACTAATTTTATGATACCAAGATTAAAACTCATAAAATATATACTTGGAATAATATGTTCAAATAAAAAAAGTGAATAAACTTTTTAAGTAATTTTATAAATGGATATAACTTTATGAATAACCGTTGATCAAGAAAAAATAAATTATTACCTATTTAATTAATTTATAGGAGCAAGTGTCATAACTAAATATATGCCATGATTATCTGTAAGTTTAGATGCTTTAGTAATTAATGTGACTAACATAGAAACTTTTTTAATTTATTAAATTCTAATAATAAATTATGAAATTTAATAATTATTTATATGTTTGTGATAATTTAATAAAATTCTTATTAATGAAAGTTGCTTTTCTGAAGATAAAATGACGTGAAAACGTCAGGTAAGATAGCTGGGCGTATGGGCGAGAGATTCAAATAGTGGAATCTTGTGGAAAAAAGGAGTAAGAGAGAAGGTAGGTGACGAGATGCGATGATAACGGCAATTAGATCAGGGATGAACGTAATCACAAAGAAACAAATGGCAAATGATAGTGGAAATTGAGGCACACGGGTTGCACTCGTATAAGCACATATAATTGATAAATGATTTCTCATTGAGCTATACCTGTTACGGCAGCAGAAAATATCAAATACGATAACCTCCAGCAATTTGGAGGAAAGTCACCTTTAATTACCTGAGTCGAGAATGACTTGCATATAAATTAAAAGAAGATAATTAACTCAGCTAACTGATAAGCTTCATTGACCCCAGTGTGAACAAATCCCGCCAAATTTAGATTCCCTTTTTAAGCCTGAGGGGTTCTCTCTACATCTGGGTAATTTGGCAATTGCCAGAATAAATTAATTTGACCAATGACTTATAGCTCATTTAAGAGTTAGAAAGCTGATGAGCCCTTGTAGATTAAATGGAAGGAAGAGTTGGTTTGCAGCCGCAAAGTTTGAGTTTTGAGCATCCAATTTGCCCAATTGCCTCAACTATTTCACAGGCAACTTCCAGTTCAGGTCAAGGTCCGTTTCAGTCAATTTTTTCTTTTCGCCTTTCCCAGATGCCATTTTTCTTCGTTTTGCGCGTTACATTATTGCATTTCCACTTGCGGCCGCTACTAGTTTCTGGAAGTCTGTTGAACGCGATTTTGATTATTAGCTGTACACCTGCTTTCCTTTTACGTCTCACAGATATGTACACCATGTTCTTCCCAATTTAGCAACCTGGGATTTTCTTAGAGTCTTCATTTAGTTCATCCACACTGTCTAGTACGTGTTTATTGGGAGCTAAGCTTCTCATCGTCAATGTGCTTCCACTTGTCACTCAATTTTCTCGTACAATTTCCCATCAAACGTTGTGGGCTTCTAGATTGTTTAGAGAAACGTCATAAAATTGTGGCTACTTTTTGATTATAACTTTAATAATATAGGTTAGGAAAATATTGGATTCATTAAAGCTTAAAAAGAATTAAGAGGTTAGATTTGTTCAATTTTATAATTTTAAATTATAAAATTTAATAAATTTAATAATATAAATTTTTTTATAAAATTTAATTTATAAATTAATCATATAAAGGTTATATAACACTCTCTTTATAGTAATACAGAAAAGAGTTTATCTCACTTAATAAATAATTAAATATTTAGAATCAAAATTAATTTATTAATTTAAAATTTTAAAAATAAATATTTAATAAAATTAATGGCATCACTCAATTATACGGGGTGGCTACTCAACCGTTAACTAGAGATAAGAAAAAGGGTTCGCAAAAGTCCAAGATAATTAACGGACTGAACTTCGAAGCAAAGAAAGCGTTAAAACGGATGGTCAACAAAGAAGATGACCAAGGATGATAGTTGCCTCGTGCTTACATTAAGAAGAAGAAAAAAATAAAAAAAAACAAAAGCCAACAATAGAGCAGACAGACAGACAGACGCGGAAAGGTAACCAGCCATTCATGAACACCTCAAAGTCTATGAGATAATGTTTGGAGTCAACGAGAGAACATCCACAAGTTCAACATCTGATCGTCTTTTTATTAAATACAAGACAGGCTTGACCTTGACATCCTTGTGAAATTCTTATTGAATTTGAGGCATAACATCTCTTGAAGCCGACATCATTTTCCATCATCTCTCTCTCTTTCTTTCTCTCCTCTCTTCCTCCAATGCGCGTCTTGTTAAATGCTTATGCGTATACAAAATTGCATAATAATATAGAATAGAGATAACCTAATAGCGACGATGACTCCTGGCTGTAGAAGAAAAAAAAGACTGCTTTCTCAGCCCATTGCCTACAACTTTCCAAATAATAAAAAAAATAATATAACCAAAGTCTTCCCATCCATATTTCTTTCTCTATATATTTCCATTTGTTTGATAGGTTTCATCTCATTCACTGAAACCAATTGTCTAAGCACCCCAACCACTTTGGGTTCCATAACTTTTCTCTCATTTTAAACACTTCCTTCAACAATGGAATCGATATGCGTAGATACTTCTCTCAACCTCAATGCTAGTCCTTCTCGGCACACGGACATCGCGGTTCGAAAAACCAATTTTTATTTCGTGGTTAGTTTTTTTCTTTCTGGTCTCTTTGAGTATCTCCGCTAATTGATTTTCTGACTCCTGCAGGCTGAAGTTTTGGTTGAAGAATTGCATCGTTTGAGTTCTGAGAATAAGAAGCTAACTGAGACGCTGACCCACATGAGTAAGAACTACAAGGCTTTGCAAAAGCATTTCAGCCAACTGATGAACACCATTTCTGAAAAAGACCCAATACAGTCAAAGAAGAGGAAGGCTGAGAGTGAGAATTGTATGAATGGGTTTGGTATTAGTGGTAATACTGAGTGCAGCACCAGTACTCTTGAGGAGGACAGTCCCCAAAGGCCAAAGGAAAACACCCCAGCAAAGGTTTCCACAGTTCTTGTGCGGACGGAAGCATCTGATACTAGCTTGGTAAGTTCCCTCAACTTTACAGTCTTCAAATTCAATGGGTGATGTTTTAATTAAACTCTCGACAAACCTTCTTTTTTTGGTATAAAAGCAGCAAAAAAAAAATTTGAAACTAAGTCCTCTGTAACACTACCATATATAATCTCTCATCACCAGATCACACCTAATGAAACCTTCTTAGTTCTCTTCTTAGCTGCAAAGAAGATTTGAACATATACATGTACATATACACATATACATACAGCTATGTGCTAATTAAATATGTGTAGCTTCCAAGTATTAAGCAAGAATTCTGTCTCTGTTTTTGGGTATTACAGTACGTGAGGGATGGATATCAGTGGAGGAAATATGGGCAGAAAGTGACCAGAAATAACCCCTCTCCTCGAGCATACTTCAGGTGCTCCTATGCCCCAAGCTGCCCAGTGAAAAAGAAGGTAATTTGAGATTGATGCCTTCTCTTTCTCTTAACAAAATCAAAGATTTTGACCATCATTAACGATAAACCAGACCAAATTTTAACCTCTGTTTTCACCATATATTTATATTTATAGGTGCAAAGAAGTGTAGAAGATCCAGCCGTGTTGGTGGCAACTTACGAAGGAGAGCACAACCATGTGCAACGAGCAGAATTATCACTGAACTCAAGCCAAAGTAAATCCCTCGGCTCTGCAACTTCAGTTCCTCTTTTGTCATCTATGAATGAAAGTGCGGTTCCAAAGTTGACTCTTGACCTGATTCAACCGTCAGGATTAGTTGAGAATACCCAAAAGTCTATCCAGAAGTTCTTGGTTCAACAATTGGCTACTTCTTTGACAAGAGATCCCACTTTCACAACCGCACTTGCTAGCGCCATTTCAGGAACAATTTTAGACCAGACTTCTTTAGAAAAATGGTGAACATGCTCATGTAATAAAACATGCACTGAAATGCGTAGGTGTATATATATTTATATACACACACACTCACATATACATAAATAAATAAATATATATATATATATATATATAATATATTGTCTTGTCTGGCTCATTTAGACTTCAGAGAGCAGAGAGAATTGGGATGGAAATAGCTACCTGAAATTTAAATTGAAAAAAAAAAGAAACTGTGAAGCATGTATTTGGAGCCGAATGCTGCAATGACGTGAAAAGTGAAAAAACTGTAGAAACAGATAAAATCATTAGCTTCTTTTTACCTTCACATGGAACCAAGCATTAGTGTTTTAACATAACAATTCTCAACATGGACAGCACTAACTTTCTGGTAAAACCAAATGGGCACTTGATTTGGTTGGTTTTATAATTTAAAATATTCAAAATATACATAAAAATATGGAAAGATGTGGTGAGCTTGGATTATCAAGTATCTTATATTATGATGTCAATATTCTAAATATGGACTAAACCCATTCAAAACTATTTCTTAGTGTATTAAGTGCCAATAATTCCAGTTTCAATTGCCCCAACATCATTAAATCCAAAAGCCCCCGTCCCCGGGGAGGGGGGGGGGGGGGGGGGGCTCAGTTCTCAACCAATATGTATGCAAAGGCTTTAACTTTACTTCATCGCTTTGATCTTTATTTCAATAACTCATCTAAAAGGGACCAAAAACTTATGAGTTTTACTGGCTACTGGTACGAGTTAACAGTTTGCATAGGTTAAATTAAATTGGTAGTTGTTATGCTTGTTGGCAATCATGCATTAACGATCAACAGATATAGGTATTTCGCATTTACCTTTCATGTGAGGTGCGTGAGAGTGGGATTATAGAGAGGTTTGAACATGAGATAGTTTTCAATTCCCACTTGTTAATTTGGCTCAAAACCATTAGAGGCATGCATGGATTGAGTTTTCTACATCATTCAGATAGATGGCCGCACCTCAGTTATATAATTTCAAAGCACAGCTTTAATTACTTCGTTTGTCACAGAGACACTTGAAAAGTACTGGAGAGATGGCAGTTTTAAGGTCAACCACGAAAGATTAAACTTCAAATATCAGTTCATTGTAGGCGCTGTTTGTCTGTGATTGACATCTGATCTAATAGGAGGGGATGAATTCAGGGGCGGCTTTGGTGCAATGCTATGAAGCAGATGTTCCCACAAACTTTTCAAAATTTTATTATTATATATATCTTATGAATATTTTTTGGTAGAATATCTTATAAATTATTGTCCTCACTAAAGTCAATAATCGCGTCCATGCCATTATCTAAAATTCTTCTTTACACAAGCTTTCCAATTTTAATTCTTTCTCATGTGACAGTTTTTCATTTAATTCTTAATTAAGGAGTTTTTTTTTATTGATTTCAAAAGGGAAACTTTTTGGTTTGAGATTTTTTAGAGAAAAACATATTTACAATCATAGACAGTGATAAAGGTATATTTATAAATCTGATTCATTTTACAACTAACAGGTAAGTTATCTTCTTTTTATCTCATTATAATTTGAATATATTAATTGTAATAATGCAATTTTATAATATATGTAATAAAAATAGAGTATAATTATTAAGAATTTAGTGAAATATAAATTTTTATAATTTTCTTTTTTGTAAGAACTTGACTATCTTGTGTTATTTATAAATATAAATTTTATATTACAATTTAATTATATTATATATCATAATCTTTTTATGTATATATATAATATTATATAATTATTATCTTTACTATTCAAAATTTCTCATTTCAAATGAAGTGATACGGTTTGACTCTTGGTTCATTGGGCAACGAAGCAAAGGGCGACAGTGACAACATATGGTAAGTGGTGCGTGTGAATGAGTTATTGGTACCACTCGCACTATGGTCCATGGCTATATAGCTCTCGCCATGAAAGTTGGAAACTGATAGGACTGGCTAGTGCTTCGTCATCATGGTACCACATGGACCTTCATGGATTCCCCACTCATCCTCAAAGACTCTATGTGATATATTCTCTTAGTTTAAATTTTATTTATTTATGATTTAATGATTTTTCGTAAATTTAAAAATATGGACAAGATTGAATACATGCATTTATTTTAGTGGAAGAAATACTTACACTGAAAAGGGCTAAAGTTTTTCCTCCACCATCAACCTGAAGTGGCCTGGCATATTGACCAACTACCGGCCCGCATGGTTTTACTTCGCATCATTTTTACTAAATTATAATAATAATAATAAATAAAATTTTATCTTATTAAATAAAATCAGTTATATAAATTAAATAATTATATATAATTTTATTTAAAATTAAAATTTTAAAAATATTTTTTAAATAATTTTTATTTAAGTGTTTTTTTAAAATTTTTAAATATTTTATTAAATTAAAAATTATTTGATTAATTTTTTTATTAAAATATTTTATAATCTTTTTTATATATACTCAAATTATTGTAACTAAATTTTGTCATTTTCACTAAACTCATCTACGTATTTCACCATGGTAATTAGCAGCAAGGAATGTGTACTTCATCATTTCCTTCCAACTTATCAGAATTCAGAATATATACATCTTAATTGTACATGAGAAAATGCTATGTAATCTGCATAGGAAAATTTTACAGTAATTCATATGCGCCGGATATAATTAATACAAAAATAATATAGTTATAATCTTATAACTATGTTTTCAGTTACGTTAGACATGTGATTGAAAATAAATTTATTAAAAAAATTAAAAAATGTAAAATATAAAATATAAATAAAATTATAAATATAAAAATAAAAATATTATAATTAATATAATATCCCAACTCATAGTTTTGCATTCCCCACTGTAGGGGGGCGGATTGCAAGATTCTGTTTTACATACGTGAAAGGTGCCCAAGGCAAAGCAATGACCGAGCGAAATGGAGCTTTGTAGAACCGGTGGTCACCTACAGACCTGCGCACATTGACAAAGAACCGGTACGTAAAGGGCAGTTGATGAACCCACGGAGAAGATGAGTGAGTTGTCGTTTTGTCCAGAACAGGGCTGGGGGATGATCTCGGAACTGCGGTCAAGGGGTAGCAGTTACGCGCATGGATTGGATTCCAGATTTTTTGCAGTTCAATAAGAGGTACGTGGCAGTGCGTGGGTCTATGTGATTGACTTTCAAATGCCATTGACTTTGAAGTGTCGACACAGACTTTCTGACTGTCTTATTTATGCGCCTCCCCCACATATCTAATTATAACCTTTGAAATTTAGCCACATATATTATGAGACTAATATTATATTTTTATTTTTATTTAATATTTATATTTTTTTATTTTTTATGACATTTTTTATTTTTAATTTTTAAAATTTTTATCTTAAAACTATATCATAAATGTGGCTCAAGACGCAAAATATTAACATATTATGAATTAAGTAATTTCTAGTTTAGTATTTAATAACTTGCAAAAATGTACGTGAAATTTATTCTGCAATTAGTAAAATAGAAAGATTCCATTGAATTATGCTTTTTATTTTTAAAACAGTATTGATATTTTTATAATTAAATAAAATTTTATTAAATATTTATTTAAAAAATTTAAATTATTAAATTTTATAATATAATATGTGAAACTTAACATATCTTCATACTGTAGATTATCTCCTACCTACTCTTAGATTTTTTGTTTTTTTTATAATTTTATTTAAGACGTTATAAACATACAACTAGTCTCAAGTCATAACCAATATACGCTTATCATTTCCATTTTACCCAATAATTTATATGGTGATCTCAAGATATATGGAAAGGAACTTTCTATTTGTATCTAATTTTATATTTAAAAAAGCTATACAATATTTATGCGTTTTCTATTAATTGTATCAATAACATATACCTATATAAAAATGCATCTAAACCCCTTACTAATGGTTAATATATAAAAAGACTTAGAGTTGGCGACTTTGTCTTCTAAACAGAGAAGGGTTAGCAGGATGGGTGACATCTTACGTTCAAATGATGATTGCCGTATTTTGTAGTGTTCAAAAGCATTAAATATATATTTCGAATTTTCTCTAACACATGCAGTTGAATTGAACAGTTTAATCAGAACCAGCTAACAAACAAAATAAAGCTCCTTTTTTCATGGTAAAAGATGGCTATCAATGGAGGAAGTATGGCCAGAAGGTTACCGGAGACAACTCTTCAATCGAGCTTAATTATTTTAGGCGCTCCATGCACGGCTTACAGCTGCCCAGTCAAAAAGAGGTTCAAAATGTGTTTATGTGTGTGTAATGATTAATGATTAGAAGACAACATTGTGTGGTCTAAGAAAATCTGCCCTTGTTACAATTACTCATTTGTATGCGCAACCCCGCTAACAGAGTAGGTCCATTTTTGTTAAAACTTATAAAAGGAGAGCAGAACCATGTAATGCATCATTGATGATTCGCCTGAAACCATCTTCGTTATATACTTTTCTTTGAACAGCAAAGAAAGTTGAAGACGAGACTAATGTCACAAGCCTAATATCTATTGTTTATTAAAAGGAAATCTAAACACTTAGAAGCAAAGTAATTCCAACCTTGCTACCAACCCATTGGCTCCATTTTCTTAATCTACGCCTAAAGACTTAATGGCAAGTTTATCTCTTCAATCATTGCAGACTTCAAAGAAGCATTAACATGGATATGTTATTCCAGGAGGGCCTCAAACAGATAGAAAAAAAAATACTGTAAGATGATCTGGTGGAACGGAGCAACCATGGCAGCAACAGCAAAATTGAAGAATATGCGGGTTCTCCAGCTAAAGATCCAATCTTCGGTCACAAATGTTGCCCCACCTGTCTAAGAATTATGCAAATACTACTCTATCGACTCATCTGGGTATATATATAGACTTCATGTATCAGCAAGTACAAGGCTATATATAGCTCACAACACAGAGAAACACATGACCGGAGCAGAGCGAATCTGAATCAAATGCTTAGTCGTTTGTACACCAAAACTGTTGACCATTATCTTACAAACGGCTCGCTGAACTGAACACGTAGAAATATACTTCTCCTTTCCTGCTGGACAGAAAACAGATTAAGAATGAAGTGAGTGTCCATTCGAAATCGACAACTGCGTAGCAGCATATAGATCTCAAGATAAACGGGGCAAAGATGCGGGGCTATTCCTCAGTTTGAGAAAATGGGTGAGAAATTCGTATGTTGTACAAAATGGCACGGTTGTTTTGAAACTTTCTCGTTTTAGATTATGGGATCGATCTTTGGTAGCAGCTTAATGAGGTATATGTGTCTTCTCACCCAAAAAAGAGGGAAGAAGTAGATAGTCATCCTTGTGTCCTATTACGGTACTCATACTTTGATGTCCAGGGCTTGTACTGTCAGCAAATTAGGTTTTAAACATTGCATCTGTTAACTTGATATATAATTTGAATTATCGATTTTTTTTTCACTTTTTTTTATTTATTTTAACACATAATTTTATCATTTTCATTCTTTTTTTTAAAAAATTTGATATGCATCTCTGTTTTCAGTTCTTCTTCAATAATTCAACTCATCCCTATTTAAAATATAAATATATAAAGAAAATATAAATATAAAACATATAAAATTAAATGCAAAATTGTTAAATTGTATATGAATATAAAAAAATGCTCACATTAATAATTATATAAATTTAATACAATAAATAGTTATATAGACATAAGAACTCTAATTTTTTAATAATGTTTGTAATTTATATTTTGAAAAAATAATATTATAAAATTTTTAACATTTGATGCAATGTTTGTACTTTATTTACAAAAAATAACAAATATATTAATTATGATATTCTATTATCCGTAAATCATCTAGCATGATATTTTTTAATATCAAATCCTCTAATATTTATTGGAGCTGTTTGAATTTTATTTGCAAAAATATCTGAAACACTAAATAATGAGGCCCATTGATAATTAATGCTTATTTTTGCAAAGATAAATTTTACTAAAAATAAGAGATGTAAATGACAAAACATTACTAAATTAAGTGTTTTTTATAAACTGATTCATTAGATGGTTAATTTTATAATTGAACAATTATAATTGTACAATTGCACAAGAAAACTTATAATTGTACAAATCAAATTAAATAGTTTAAAATAAATGACAATAATCTTAATATTAACACTTTTTTTTGGGTAAAGATAAGGGGCTTGAGGCCCAAAAGATAAATAAAAAACTATACAATGATTACAAAACTAGGGTAAGATACCCCTAACAAATCATATTAATCTCCTAATTTTACTAAATCAAAGATTTGATACGAGCTGTCAAGTGTGACATATTATGATTATCAACTATGGATTAGACTATTGAAATGGCTAGTAAAGAGTCTGATTCAATTAAAACTCTACACCATCCTTGATGCCAGCCGAATTGAAGTCCCTTCAAAATAGCTCATTGCTCTACCTCTAAGCTTGAGATAATTCCAATAGTATAGCAAAAATCACCCTAACATATCCCTCTTGAATCTCTAGCAAGCTCTCCACAACCTACTAAATTCTTTGTGGCATGTATGGCATTGTAAAGGTTAGAAACACAAGGCAGAACTAATACGGTATGTATAGAACATTAATGGTCCAACTGTATAAAGTATTTAAAAACAAGATCATGTTTGCAGCAAATAGTAAATGAAAGTCACGGGAATATTAATTCAGAAAATCAATTAATTAGCAAATTATGGTTCGTGGGGCCAAAGTCATATATATATATATATATATATATATGTATATGTATATGTATATGTTACTGGCAGTAGCAGTGAGTGGTGACCACACATATTAGTTGATCCACCAAATCACTCTTTGCTCAATATGTTGTGTTTAAGAATACCAATTAAGTTGTTAAAACCATTAGATTGTATCTAAACTTATGTAAAAATTATTATAATACTAACCTAATTGTAGATACATATAAGATCATGTTTAGGAAAATTAATAGTTCCGTATGCTCTCAAACAAAAAATTTGAAGATGAGATAAAAAAAGTGAAAATATAAAAATATGTACAGAATTTATTTATATGTATATTATTATCCCCATTTTTATGACCCACCCATATGCAAGATACATGTTTGGAATAGAGCATTAATCTTATCATTTCCCATTGCCTGTACAGGTGTTGAAAAGGAAGTTTTACCAATCAAATCTAGAAAAATAATATCCATAAATTGGCCAGTAGAAACATGCACAATTAATGTAATTTTAAATTGAGAATTAGGAATACCTGTAAGATTATGCACTTTTATATCCATAAAAATTAATTGTACATCATTACAATATCTTAATTTATTAATTATGGATAACTACGAAACATTAAATATTGGTGTAATTGAGAAGCACCCCATATGGTAGGTGGCTTGGCAAAATAAATAGTTTCTTTAAATTTCATATTTGTTTGGTACTCCAATCATCACAACCCCTAATCAACGGTGTATTTGATTTATTATTTATGTAATTAATTCAAACCTATTTTATGTGAATTCAAACATTTGGTTTTACAGCTACTCACTATTGAAGATAATATTCAAATAAGGGAAATGGTAGCCTTACATTTTTAAACCCATGTGAGTGGCTACAATCTTATATAACAATGATTTAGTTTAAATGCCAAGGTGAAAACGCATCATTTTATAAACTTATTTTGTTTTACATAAAGAGCGTAATCTAACCATGTAATTCCAGAGATACGGAGCTAGCATTTCTCTTCAAACAATGTGAACATATTCATTTACTCATGAAATAAATATATTACCCTTTATTTTCAAAGAGAGAGAAACCCTAAGAACCTCGTTTGGACAATTACTAATAAATATAATGCTATTTGCTGCAAACGATACATCTAAAAAATATATTAAAGTGTATTTAATCATAAATTAGGTATAAAAATTTTGAGAAATAGAAGCCAAATAAGTGTAATAAATAGTTTCTTTAAACCTCATATGAAATATTATTTGAACGCGAATAAGGTACACCAAAGGAAGTGAAAAAGAAGAGAAATGCGCTGTTTCATTTATTTTCTCTTCCATAGAGTACATTTCACGTATCAATTTTTGTGTGCCATTATCTTCACTCTTTATTTGAAACTCCAAACATTATAACCCATTAATCAATGGTGTATTTAATTTCTTACTTATGCTTATTAATTCAAACCTATTTTATGTGATTTCAAACGTTGGGTTTTACCACAACCCGCTATAGAAGAAATATTCAAATAAAAGGAAATGAAATAAATATATTATCTTTTATTTTTCAAAGAAAGAGAAACCCTAAGTGCCTTGTTTCGGTAATTACTAATAAAATTAATGTGGTTTGCAATGGATGATATGTGTAAATAAAAGTAATCTATTAAAGTGTATTTAATAGTGAATCAAGTATAGAAAAGTTTGAAAAATAAATACAAGGTAAGTGTAATAAATGAATATGAGTCCTCTGCTAATTTACTTTTAAATTTTGATAATTTTTTTACATATTTATTTTATATTTAAATTTAATTTATAAATTTAAATATTTTCTCTTATTTATTTTATAAATCTCTTAAAATAAATTTTTTCCTTTCCTTTCTAATACATATAAACAAAATTTATTTTTTAATAAATATATTTTAATATATTCTCGTATATACATATTATACATAAAACATTGTTCAATTATTTAATAGAGATAACAAATTAAACAATTATAAAATAAAGTGACACCGAAAAGGTACACGTCCCATGATTGAGAGTCGCGGCGCAGAGGTGGAACAGTTCCTCAACCGGACTTTCCCTCCAATTTTGGCTCCTAAGTTTGAACTTCTCCACTTTCTCACTCCTCGCCGATATTAATACCTGCTCTGTGCTTTCTGCATCAGTACACATGAATGAGGAGCCTTTCTTTAAATCCCCGAGCCTCTGCCCCTTCCCTCACTCCACCCACCGCCGCTTACGGGTGTCCGCTATCCTTGTTGTTGGGGAAGACGAAGCCCAGGTCGACGGCGGTGGTCGCATAGGAGAATCCGCCATGGATGGCGTCGGAGAAAGACGGCGACGAAGAGATGGGTCTGGGGCTATTCAATGCTACTCGTTTCGCCGGATTGTTGCTCGATTGTTGGCGATGCTGAGACGGGCCAAGCAGCAGAGGCCGAAGACAGAGAACGGGGGGAGAGAATTCGAGAGTATTTCGTCGTGCACAAGCTGTTCGATGAAAGGATTGAACGGGGACGAGGAGTCGGGTGAGGAGTCTGGGTTCTTTGCAAATTGCAATTTGGATCATCTCCATCTTTGAGGACACAAAGAAATGATATATTTTTTTATTTGATAGTCTTCGTGAATTGTTAACGTTTAAGTGCTTATGCCGCAAACCGAGTTGATGCTGCTTAAATTTGTTATGTTCAAGTGGCATGTCCTCAATCTGAATGGTAGAGGACTGTTGGTTGCGCTTGCTTTTGACTATGAAAATGAACCTAGAATGTTCTGCCCCTTCCCTGGCTTTGAAACTTTCTTTCATTCATTTCTTCTGCTTCTGCTCTTCTTCCCTTTTTTCTTTTTTGGGAATCTTTTTTCCATATGCTTAGTGAACTTTGTGATGCTGTTGATGTTTTGCAGGACATTATAGAAATGATACATCTTTTAAGTTGGGAGTTGGTTGTGGTTTGCTAAGTCTGATGGTAGCAAGTAAAAATGAGTTTAGCAAGATGGTTGAGCTGCGGAAAGAAATGGAAATGCTCCTTCAAAATGTGAAAGAGGAACTGCAAAGGAAAGATGCACTTGTTACGACATTGAAACAGACTGATACTCTTGCCTCTTCCATTACTGATATCCAAGGTGTTTCGAGCTCTACTTGCCATCTTTCTGTTCAACCACAAACACCATATATTCAACCAGAACAAGAAAGCAGTATGGTTGATAATCTTTTATTAGAGTATAACATAAGTGAACCAGATGAATGCGTGGAGGCGATAAATGAACTTGAGGCTGAACTTGAAGTTGAGTTAGAACGGTTGCAGCTATGTTTGGATGGAGAAACAGCATTTGAATATACACAACAAGAGAGAATGAAGGTAGGTGATATTATATTTTGATTTGTCATGTTTAGTTTCATTTGTGATAGGGGGCTAACAACTGTACATAAAATCCAATCAGCAGAAATAAAAAAGGAAATCACTTCGCTTCTGTTAGATCTCAAATGAAAACATCTTTATGACATTAAGAGATGTATCAATTAGTTCCTCCAATTACATTCTGGAAATTATTATCTGGTTAGTCCAATCTTGCATGAGATTGACTACTGTATTCTTTATGCAGATAATAGTAAATTCTAACTGCATAATCTTCTTTCTTTGTGTTTATTATTTTTATCCGTTTTCCTTATTGTTAGATGGCTTTTATTTCGGTAATTTGTCTCATTCATGTATAGACAGGTCGATGGTGGTGCAATGATTTAAATGTTAGCACCGCGAGTAATTATGCTGTCAGATCTTGTCTGAATTCTTCAGATGGTTTTCCCAAATTTGATATCACCGCCAGCTTGTTACATTACGTATTATAACATTTTGGGAATTAGTCTCCTCATTTAGTAATAATGCTCTTGCATTTCTTATTACACTTTTGTTCTTTGCCTTCTATACTTGTTTTTAGTTCTATTCAAGAATGGCTGAAAAGTGGAAATGGCAGGTGGCAGTTAAGGAATCTTATACAAAGAGCCATAGTACCAGTTTTGGTGAAATAATTGACCCTGAAGGAGTAAGTATTGATGTATCCTTTGGAGTTCCTCCAGCTGAATTGGAGAGGAAGTTGCATGAACTACTTGAAGCAAGACTGGAAGAAAGGGTAGTAGAGCTGGAGTCTGCTTTAGACTGTGCCGGGCAGAAGCTGATTGAGAAAGAAGTTGAGGTTACTTGGTGGAAAGACACTGCATGTCTTATCTCACGCCATGTTCCAGAAACTTCACGGTTTATTTTCCAACTTGATCCTGAGACTGCTGTTAAGTTGAGGAGGTGAGCATCAAGATGTAGGACAGCTTTGGAAAGAGTGATATTGATCAAGCAACCAAGTGTTAAGTAGGAGTGCTGTTTAATGGCCTGTTGCTTCTTTGAACTTTCTGGTTTGGTCCTTTGAAGCATATGGTGTGGATGATGATCTTACCTAGCTGTGGTGATGTGAGAAGTAATGGGCAAATTGAAATCAAAATTAGTTAGTCCTTCACTGTGAGTGTCTTACTCAGGATATATGAAGCTTTGGGTTTTTTTTTTTTAATTAAATTTTATAGAAAAGATAAGGGTTCAAGTTTAGGTGATAGTAAGCATCTGGACAAAAACACATGAAATTTGTTATCAACAGTGGGGGTTGTGGTGGAAAGTAATTGGCTCCCTGTAGCTGTATGTGAAAAGGTTCTGTGTAGTGGCTGATATCCTGTTTAGAGTTTAGTCGATCTCGATGTACTATAAGTTTCTACTCTACTCAGATTGTTTTCGTTTTCTTTACTACAATGAAAGTTTTGGAGTTCAATTGTGAGAGTTACTTAGCAATGTTTTTTATGTTTTTCGTCGTCCTTTTAAAGCAAATTTGTGCCTATATTACTTATTTCATTACAAAATCATATTTGGAAATCATCATTGGAATGATAAGACAAAAATCAAAAAATGGATATAAATTTGATACTTCCTTTTTTTTAATTAGAACAATATCATCTTTCTAATTAACCAGATAAAGTTTAGAAGTAAAATTATTGACAAGTTTTCTAGTTCACTACAGCTTGACAATCTCAATACAGATACAAGTACAACAGAACAAGATAAGCAGAACCAATGCTTCTTTGTTAAGTTAAAGGGACATCGAGATGGGAACAGAATCTGGGCTCCCCGTGTCGCATGATTTGTTATGGCAACGGCCCAACGACTTCTTGTGCTCTGACCATTCATATTCGAAATCATGGATTAATAATTATTTTTTTCTTATATCATATGATTTATAGTTTATTTACTTTAAAGGCATAATAAACAGTTGCGAAATTGCTCTGCCGTACGATGGAGTTCTAAGTTAATATCTACCGCTCATTCGTAGAGTACACCTCTTCCCTGAATTGACGGAGAAGCACTGCTGGCCTTGGTCCCACTTAGCGGCACCTTTCTTAGCTTTCATTGGAGAAGGACTTTGGCGTGGGACCCATTTGTTGATCTTTTCCAACCACGTCTCTTGTGCGAGGACGCAACGCAACACGGAACAGCGTAAAAGAAAGAATCTCCCGCACGCGCACTGCGCACCCCTCTGCTTTGCAGCTAAGTTTTCTGTCCGTTTGAGAGCGGCTGCGGTACCATTCACTCTGTTTCTGCCTCCTTACCTTTTCCTAAACCGCAGAGTCTAAGCTCCATTCCGGCGAGAAAATTCCATTCAAGCGCGACGTAATTATATATATATATATATATATATATATTGAAAAAAGATAGAAGAAAGGGCTTCACCAGCTCCTCCTCCTTCTCTTTCTCTGCTCAACATTTTACCAGCTTATATCAAAGGTATCTAATTCTTCTCCACGATTTGAATTCGTTTGCTTCCGCGTATGGTAGTAACATCTGTGTGGAGACCAAACAAATAGATATGACATGAGTGGCCTTCATTTGATCTCAGTGTTTGTATAAAATAATAACTCCACATGTTATTTATCGCATTCCATGGCATGTTCGAATTATTTTCTTTGCTCTTTTGTCATCAATTTTCTCGGCTACCAACATAATATTTGCGTTATTTAAATTTACACGGTGTTTTTCTATTTTGGGGTCTTTCAAGCCCAACTATTTGGGTTAGCATGTTTTTTCGATTTGGAATGCTCGTTCTTATATTGGTAATTTCTGCTGAGAGATACAGAATGGCCGAAGCAGACTCAATTTCTGACTCTGGGAATGCCTACACGCTCGATTCAGTGAGGAAGGCATTGATCAGGCAAGAAGATACCATCGTTTTTAATATCATTGAGAGAGCCAAGTTCCCAATCAATTCTCATACCTACGATAAAAATTATGCTTCCATACCCGGTTTTTGTGGTTCATTGATCGAGTTCATTGTCAAGAATACAGAGGACATTCAAGCCAAGGTAACTATCGCCTTATCTGTTGGTCTTAGTCTCTGTGTTGTTTATGAGCTTGTTTACTTTAATATTTTGTTTTGTTTAGTTTGTCATATTTTGTCATTATTGTGTTTGCCACATGTATGTGGTGAGATGTTGGACTTCGTCATGTCACTGTAACTTATTCTACTCATAATTGATGCTCTTCTACAGTGTTGGCCTGCAACTGGCCTATTAAAATCAGAAAAATTACATTTTACATTTTGTATGCGATTCATATGCCTAATACAAGTGATTCATTCTCCGTCCTTTAATTATCAATTCAAGGCCCAAAACGTGAAATATAAACTTGTTAATATGGAATGGAATTTGCGTCCCATGATTATATCAGCCCCTACACGCCTTATTTTCAATGAATCAGAGAGACCAGTTATATGTTACATGTAGGGATGTGGAAAGGTTGTTACACCTGTTAGTTGCATAGAAAGTTTAATTTCACTTGCTTCCATATTCCCTTGACTTGAAGAGCATGCTGATTTCCTTCCTGGACATGTCAACAAGCTCCAGCAAAACGTGCTTGGTAGCATGTTAACAGGCGATTATGTCTTTCCTGTTCAGGATCAAAATTGTTATCTTTTGGTTCTGCTAACTCAGTTATGCTGCATACTGATAATTATATTCTGTTGGAAATTTGTTTAAAAGGATGGAAGGGTAAAAACGGAAGTCTGCTTCCAAGAAATCGATTGGTATTAGTCATTCAAAGTCTTTGCAAAACCCGGAATTAGTTGTCGATCTTAGGCTTTGAATTGAGGAGTGTCTCCATTAGGTTGCTATTCTCATACTGCCTAATGTATATGTATAACATTCTTCATGAGTGATGTTAATTCTTGCTTTGATTCATGTGATTGCATTAGAATAGTATCATGCATAAATTTGATAAGGTATTTTACAGACTGGCAGATACCAAAGCCCTGAAGAAAATCCTTTCTTCCCGGAACATTTGCCGCCCTCGATTGTGCCAAATTACGCCTTCTCAGAGGTAACCTCCAAAACTCTAATATGTTTTTATAATTCATAGTACATAGAAGAAAAGGGATTTCTTAGAAACTTACTTTCATCTTTAGATTTTGCATCCTGGAGCTGCTTTAGTTAACATAAACATAGCCATTTGGCAAGCGTACTTCAAAGGAATGCTTCCATTGTTTGCTGCCACGGGTGATGATGGGAACTATGCACAAACTGCAACTAGCGATCTTTCATTGTTGCAGGTAGGTTTATAGAAAAATTTATGTGCAGAGCAGTCCTTACTCCTTACTATCATATTATCCGTTTTTTTTTTTTTTTGGGAAAGCGGTTTCAATTCAGTTTTATACCTTGAAGTCCAATTCAGGAAAGAATATTCATCGGTTGCCTAAAGTTATAATAATAGTGGTTTTGACTTTTTGAGTTTATTGGCAGGCCATCTCCAGAAGGATTCACTATGGGAAGTTCGTGGCTGAGGTGAAATTCAGGGAGGCTCCACAAGACTATGAGCCTTTAATTCGTGCTAAGGTATAATTTGGATTAAGAGTTTATTAGTTTAAGTTCATTCATCTTAAGTGTTGCCTGCCAGTCATTAATTTTACAAGATGAGTGGGTGCAGCTTGCAAGAATTGGCAAAACCTAGTAATAGTTCCATCTTCCGAAGTACCCTTGGTACTTTACATTATGATCAGTTTTCAAATAGCAAACTCTAGTTGGTTTTGAAGTTCACCAAAGGCAACGAAAGTAAGATGCCATGCTAGTCTACAATCTAAAACATAGACGTTTGGATTTTGCAGGACCGAGAAGCATTGATGAAATTGTTGACATTCGAAAGCGTAGAAGAGATGGTGAGGAAGAGGGTTGAAAGGAAGGCCACGGTGTTTGGGCAAGACGTTAGCCTTCAACGTGATGATAACAAGGGACCATGCAAGGTTGATCCATCAGTAGTTTGTCGCCTTTATGAGAAATGGATAATACCTCTTACCAAGCTTGTTGAGGTCGAGTACCTCCTTCGTCGCCTCGATTGAAGCCATTCCTATGCAATTTATTGACGAAATGGGTATGAAAATGATGTCGTAGTTGGAAAGATCTCAATGTCGATTGAGTGTTGTATTTCTTTCTCCTATCAGCCAGAATTTCAGTGTCACCTTTGTTCCTCTGTGGCTTGTACCATGATAATTGCATAATCAGATAACATTTTTTTTCTTCGTCCTTAATTTTCATTAATACTTTATTGAAATCTAATCTATATAAGCTATGTATGTATTGTACTTTTTTTTTAATGGGAATATGTTATTCATTCATGAGCACTTATACACACATATACTATTTATGTATATTCTTTTACATTTTTGTTCTCTTTTTCTTCTATTTATTTGTATTTACATATATATTAGACATGTACATGGCAGTTCAATAACTTAATTATGATAATATTCAAATTATCATAATTAAGTTACCATCATTTTTTTTTTCAATTAGTATACTATTAATTTTTTTTAAATATAATTATTTTAAATTTTTTTTATATATTTATTAATTTATCTTAATATTTTTATCTTTGCACATCTATTTTCTGCTCCTATTAATTTTTCAAAACCTAATATTCATTGTCATAAAGTATAAGTTGATTTGGGTTATTTATTTTTAATTTTTAATTTTAATTTACTTTTTAAATTTATATTAAAATATATTTTATAAATTTTTTTCTTAATAAATTTTTTTTTCTTTAAATTTTATAATTATCTCTCTCTTTCTATATCTTGAATTCCCAATTTCTAAAGAATTCTGCCGAGGGTAATGGTATATGGATAAGATTTGTGAATAAGTTATAATTTTTATAAAATTAATGAAAATTAGTCCCAACCAAACGGGTCCTAAGCTAAGGCATGTTGCTCCCGGGGCACATGCGTCTTTCCACCTTCGGCGGTGCGATACAAACCCAGTCAGCACAAGAGTAGCCAAACAGGCAAAACATTATCCATTTTCCATATATGCTCTTTGATCCTGGGCAAATTTCCCATCACCTACCGCATTCGGCGTAACTCGACAAGGATGTATTTGTCAATTCAAGTAAAAAGGCCAAGACGAAGCAAAGCTCTCTCCTCGCTGAAATACTTCGCGGCCTTTCAGAGGTTTTTCATAGTCACCCTCTCGCAGTGCTTTTACATTGTACAGAGAGAAGTCCTAACCCATCCCGCATTGTGTGTGTGGTAGAGCCTAAGAAATTAGGATATCTCACATTGGAACTGTGGAAACAGAGGGGAAGGCCCTTCATACTCGCGGCTAAAAGTTTCAGCGGAAGAAGGGTTTTAGCTTTTAGTGTGGAAACGGAATCATGGGTAAAGATATTGGTACCAGTAAGGATGGCAAGTGCTCAGTCGAGGTTGACGACATGGATGTAGATGACGACTTTGACGACCTTGACGACTACGACTCGCCCAGCATACATGACTTGGGGGAAGAGAATCTCAAGAATTTCTGTAAGAAGGCCTCGATGCTTTTCTTCGAGGAATACGGCCTCATCAGTCACCAAATTAACTCTTTTAATGAGTTCATCCATAATGGCCTGCAGAATGTGTTTGATTCATTTGGTGAACTGATTGTAGAGCCTGGGTATGACCCGTCTAAGAAGGGAGAGAGTGAATGGCGATACGCTTCAGTGAAGTTTGGGAAGATCACCCTTGATAAGCCAACGTTCTTGGGTGGTGAAGGAAGGGAGTTCGATATGCATCCTAGGCATGCCCGGCTGCAGAGGATGACATATTCATCGAAGATGAAAGTGAATCTTCAAGTTCAGGTAAAAACAACTGACCTTGTCTTTGCTCGAATGCACATATTTTATTTCTGAATTTTAGGTTGCTAATGCTCGTTAATGTTGACGTTGAGGGTTGTTTTGGTTGCTGAGTGACTGCTTGTCATACTCTTATACCCAAAGAAATGGATATTGGTCATGCATGTCTATCTGTTCTCGTACTTGACTCTTGGTTATATTCTTATTCATAAACCACAAACAAACAGCGTGTTATTCTTTTTTTCATATGGCTTTGCACATGGTATCATTTGGAGAATTGGTGATATAAGAGAGTTTCTTGTTTAGTTCGCTGAGTTAAACTTTTGAGATTAGGTTGCAATCTTTACTACCCTGGAGCACAGTATATGATTTGATGAATTTGGTGTTATTAAATTTCTTCCCCGATCAACAATTTGTGAGGATAATTCTTGATGCTTTACAGTGTTTGATGTTATTGCTAATGCCATGCTGTATCTGTGTCAATCTTAGGTATATAGCCCAAAAATTGTTAGGAGCGACAAATTCAAGACTGGCAAAGATCAACAATTCGTCGATAGAGAGATTATTAAGGAAGATAGCAGAGAAATCATCATTGGTAGATTGCCTGTGATGGTGAAATCTGATTTATGCTGGACGAAAGGAGCTAAAAAGGGTGATTGCGATTTTGATCATGGAGGCTACTTTCTGATTAAGGGTGCTGAGAAGGTTGACTGCATTCATGATATAAACTTGGTTCTATACTGTGAAAATTTGTACTCATTAAAGCAAATTTCATTTTATGTATCTCATATGATGAAGAGGAATAATTTTAGAGATTGAGTTATGGCTAACTTTAGACTCTTCGTGGGTGCAATATATAATGCACTATGAAGAACCATTAGATTGATCAATTGAGATGGCTTGAGTAAACTGCTTATATGACTTGACCTAATATCAAATATCAATTACCTTGCACATTGTACAGGAAGACTTACTTTTGACCCTCTGTTGATGTATGCATGGTGATTTTATCTGGATTTGTTGTTGAACTGTAATTGTTACTTAATTTTGGTATTACTAGGTGATGTACTCTTTGATGAGCAGGGTTTCTGGAGCATGTGAGTTCAACAACTGCATGATTAGCATTTTGAATGTATAACTATACACAATTTTGGCTGGAATATGAGACAAATAGTAGATTTATAGTTCCTGTCTGCAAAGTGCAAACGGAATTTAAGGATACTTGTCCAGATTCTGTAGATCTTATAAAATTGATTGTGGCTTGCATCAACAGATTCAACAGCTGAATATTCATGTAAAAATGAAGAAATACATTATGGACGAAGCACCAATTCTTTGGAAGGCATATTTTAAGTGTGATGAATTGACATTTGGGCTGCGATTGGTAAACATGAAATAGCTTCTTCAGGGTGAAAAGCTCTTATTTGATGCTTGTAAGTTGGAAAGTGTTTGGGTTTGCATTAGAAAATCTTGTTTGGGAATCTAAAACTCTTTAATGATGAAATAATTTGTGTGAAAGGAAAGATATTATAGACAGAGATAAGGCATCCTCCTAGAAGAAAGCAATGAACAAAAAGGGAGGAAAAAAAAAAGGAGAACAGAAAGTGAAGAAGCCAGCATAAAAGAGCATTTCAAAAAAGCAATTTTGTCCCAGATATATATAGAAGCACTCTCTTAGTCCTTACACAGAAATTTAGAATTATCTCTTCATTGAATACCTGAGACATGGTTTGTCTTTGGGTTAATAAAAAATAAAATTGCTAAAGGGGTTGGTACTACCTCAACTCAGCTTCTCGATCCATATATGGATGCCAAAGGGAAAAGAGTTAGTGTTATGGCTTTTTCAAAGTCTTTCTTCTTGCTTCTGCACTGTTGATTTGGTCTTTGTCTAACTTCAAAGTCTTATTGTTTAATCCTATTCTTCATTCTCGAGTGTTGTTTAATAGTCATCTGTATATCCATGCCTGATTTCTTTCATCTTTTCTCTCAGTTGCATTTTTTGTTCTTTTTTTTCAATTTTTTTAATTTAATCATATAATTTTTTATGTATTATATATAATATATTAATTTATTGCAGACTTTTATTGCTCAAGAGCAAATCTACACGAAGAGGCTCTGGATTATCAATAATCAATGTTTGAAAGTTGCATACAAGTCACCGGTGAAGAGGAATAGGTTAATAATCAAGCTGGCAGGTAATCCGAGAAGTGAAGATATCAGAGGTGGAGAGAAGGTTCTTACAGTATATTTTTTGTCAGTTGAGATTCCTGTATGGATACTATTTTTTGCTCTTGGTGTCTCATCTGACAGAGAGGTTATTGATCTCATTGATTATGGCAATGATGATTCTAGTGTTCTAAATATTCTCTTTGCATCCATCCGTGATGCTGATGAAAGAGTTGAGGGCTTCCGTGAAGTTCATCGAGCACGTGATGAAATAGATAAACTCGTAAAAGGTAGCAGATTTCCACCTACAGAATCTCTGGAAGATTGCCTTAGTATTTATGTCTTTCCCAGCATTAAAGGCTTGAAGAGAAAAGCGCGCTTCCTTGCATATATGGTGAAGTGTCTCTTGCTGGCCTATACTGGCCGCAGAAGATGTGATAACAGGGATGATTTTAGAAACAAGAGGCTTGACTTAGCTGGTGAATTAATTGAGCGTGAACTGAGAGTGCATTTTGCACATGCTCGGAAGCGCATGGCAAAGGTATTGCAGAGAGACCTTTATGGAGACCGTGAAGTGCGTCCAATTGAGCACTATCTCGATGCTTCAATAATTACTAATGGTCTTCAAAGAGCATTCTCAACTGGAGCATGGGCACATCCTTTTAAAAAGGTGGAAAGGATTTCTGGTGTGGTTGCAAATCTTGGGCGAACAAATCCATTGCAGACCATGGCTGAACTGAGAAGAACTCGGCAGCAGGTTCAGTACACAGGAAAGGTTGGAGATGCTAGATACCCGTAAGTTTCTTTGAGCTTTTTCTATTTTATTTTTTTCTTTGTCCTTTTTGGAGGTGTGCAGTGGGTGAGGAGGGATGTTGTTTGTGGTAATGTTCATGCCTTACTGTATTTGTTCCTCTTCATAAAAGGTGCAACAATGTTGAAATATTTGCACTTGCGTTAGTAGTTTTTATTTTATTTATAAATATATAAATATCCCCTTCCCCTCCTTTCATAATCAGATTGATCAAAATGTAGTTGCAGATGAATGTAGAAATAACAATTCTTACTGGTGATACCGGACAGCAACAGACATCAGGATTTGAAAGGCTAGGGATAGGGTATCTGGGTGGAGTAGGGTTAGAAAATGGGAATTTGAAGTTTTGTACATGGGCTAGGATGGTTTACAAGCAATAGGATAAGGCTCAAGGGATCAATTATTAGCTGTCTAGGTTGTATAGGTCTTTAGGCAAATTTAGGAAAGAATGAACTAGATTGCTCAAAACTTAAAAAAATTTTGCCGTGCTGTCTGTCAAAAAAACTAGGTTTGGATTGGACTTTGAAAAAATTAAGGAAACATAGAAGTTGAGAAGATGAAGAATATCTGGGCAACTAAATTGTATTGCGCAACCAAGAAGGATGTAAGTAGCTTAATAAGTCATAGAACCGATTAATGTATGGAAAGAAACGTTACATCCCTTTACTTAGGCTTCCTGCAACTTTTGTGAATAAAGGCAAGTTTATAAAGATTGAGGCTCCTTACTACTACTATATCCACGGGGGAAAACTTTGACATTAATATAAGACACTAAAAGGCTATAATCCTAAGTATTTCAAACCTAAATCCAAATAGCACATGAATAGACTGAAAATTACTAAATTAGCCCTAGGACAGAAAATTGAAATTTAACCAAAATAACAGCTTGCTAAACCAACCCTAAACAGTTTTGATACTGCATAGCCTATGGAATATTACAGTCGTCCACATAGCTACAAGCCTGCAACAGAGACAGTTAGTCTTCTAACTCATGCTTTCATAATGCTAGACTTGCCAGTGCTGCCTTTGTCACTTGTTAGCCATCAAGTTTCATGGTGACAATTGAATCTCTTTCATATGTGCTGAATTATCAACTTAGGTGAAGTGAAGTCTTGGTTGAGGAGTTATTGTCTAATATGTATGCTTAAGTTCTGATGGAATGGGTAAGGAATTATTGTGAAAATGAAAATTTAAAGTGCTATTGGGTCGAACCATCAACTTGTTATCCTTCACAGAGATGAATAGCTGTCTGGCAGTATTGATTTTGTAATGTCACTGTGTCAGTGGCTTTAGCTTTAGCTGTTTAATCCCTCCCTCGACAAGGATTTAAAGCATCAATATGAGTTCTATGTGAGTGTATGTGAATTTTCGAGTTCTCTAATTAGTGGATTGAACATTCCAATATAGTGTTTTGAATGTTTGAGATTTGTTGCTTTGATTTTATAATGGAATTTGTGGTTGCAGGCACCCTTCTCACTGGGGTAAAGTGTGTTTCCTCTCTACCCCAGATGGTGAAAATTGTGGACTCGTAAAAAATTTGGCTGTCACAGGACTAGTGAGTACAAACATATCTGAACCTCTACTGCCTCAATTATTTGGTTGTGGAATGGTAGAGCTGGTGGATGACACTTATACTAGCCTAAGGGGAATGGACAAAGTCTTCCTAAATGGGGATTGGGTTGGAGTGTGTGCAGATTCCTCTTCATTTGTTGCTGAGCTTAGAAATATACGACGCAGAAATGAATTGCCTCATCAGGTTCACTTTTAATTTTATCTCCCAAGAATTTATGATTTGGTATGCTACAATAACCATGTTTGTTTAATTTGAGCCACGGTATGTTCTATTAAATGCAGGACAGGTTTTACAGTTAAGAAACTTAAGCGCGCACAGCAGATTATACGTTCTTCATTGAAAGAGATGCTTATGGAATAGGAAGTTTTTAGTGTGTATCTGACTATCTGTTGATAATTTTGTGGTTAGCTTGGTTAAAAGGATCATGGCTGCCAAGGTGTGAACTATTTAGTGTAGGACAGGATTTGCAGCTTGAGAAACTTAAGACTGCATAGCAGATTATACGTTCTTCATTGAAAGAGATGCTTATGGAATAGGTAGTTTTTAGTGTGTATCTGTTGATAATTTTGTTGTTAGCTTGGTCAAGAGGATCATGACTGCCAAATGGCTACCTTATGAATGTTTTACTCTGATGCATTCTATAAATGGATTAATTATTTGCATTTTTCTTCCTCTTCAAGGAAGTAAGCACTGTTTGCAATTGAAATTTGGTCAATGGTATATATCAAATGAGTTTGTCATTTATATGTCCCTCCTGTCTATGAAACATTTGGTCTGTGCAATGTGTTTTTGGTCTTTCTTTTGACACGTGTCAATAATTTGCTTTGCTAGAGGGATTGGAGAGCCTTATTCTATTGATGGTATATTTTACTTTGCTGGGTTCTGTTTGTGTAACTTCTTAGAGTAGATACCTTAGTATTTTTCCCATAATCCTTCTATCCTCTCCTTGAGAATTTTTGTATAGAGCTATGTCCTGTCATATAGTTGATTTTATTGGATTTTTTTTTCGTTTATTTGTAAACTTAGTGATAATCATTTGCCCTCCTAGGTGGAAATTAAAAGAGATCAGCAGCAGCTAGAGGTGCGTATATATTCTGATGCTGGACGGATTCTGCGCCCTCTTCTAGTGATAGGTAATCTACACAAGATTAAGGGATTATCCAAAGGGGAGCATTACTCTTTCCAGTATCTTCTGGAAAAGGGAGTGGTTGAGCTAATTGGACCTGAAGAAGAAGAAGACTGCTGTACTGCATGGGGAATTCAATATTTATTTGCAAAAGAAGATGGTAAATCTTCTGTAAAGTACACACACTGTGAACTTGATATGTCATTCTTACTTGGTTTAAGTTGTTCAATCATACCATTTGCTAATCATGACCATGCAAGGAGGATACTCTACCAGTCTCAGAAGCACTCGTCACAGGCAATTGGTTTTTCTACAACAAATCCGAACATTAGAGTTGATACATTGTCCCACCAGTTACACTATCCCCAAAAGCCCCTTTTTCGTACAATGACTTGTGATTGTCTTGGAAAACCTGGATATCCTCTAGTTCATAATGGAGTACTTCCAAAGCCTGAATTCTATAATGGGCAAAATGCAATTGTGGCTGTAAATGTACATATGGGGTACAACCAGGAGGATTCCTTGGTGATGAACCGTGCTTCTTTGCAGCGTGGTATGTTCAAATCTGAGCATGTAAGGAGTTATAAAGCTGAGGTGGACAATAAGGAATCATCAGAAAAGAAGCGGAAACCTGATGACATCATAAATTTTGCCAAGATACAAAGTAAAATTGGTCGAGTTGACAGCCTTGATGATGATGGCTTTCCATATGTTGGTGCAAACTTGCAGAGTGGTGATATTATTATTGGGCGGTGTGCAGATTCGGGGGCAGATCACAGTGTAAAGCTAAAACATACTGAAAGGGGTTATGTTCAGAAAGTTGTGCTGTCCTCGAATGATGAGGGAAAGAATTTTGCTGTGGTTTCTTTGAGACAGGTAACTGGTAAAAATAGATTTAGATTTACATGGTTAAAGATGCCTGTGGCTTTTGTGCATTTACTTTTGAGAGTTGCAGCAGGGCACACAAGTTACTGTATGCACAACTACATGAGCTTAAGCACATGGAAATGAACATGCATATATATAAGCTATAAACGCTATTTATATGTGCAGTATTTGAACATTATGCCAAACTGAACTTTCAACCTTTGTGGTAATGATATTGAATTCTTTTAATGAAAAATTCTATCTGTATTACATGAACATTGCAGGTCCGTAGTCCTGTTCTTGGAGACAAGTTTTCAAGTATGCATGGGCAGAAGGGTGTCTTGGGATTTCTGGAGTCTCAGGAAAACTTCCCTTTCACGATACAGGGTATTGTTCCTGATATTGTTATAAATCCACATGCATTTCCCTCACGACAAACTCCTGGGCAACTCCTGGAGGCTGCTTTAGGAAAGGGGATTGCTTGTGGTGGCAAACTGAGACATGCCACCCCATTCTCCACTCCCTCTATTGATGTCATCACGGACCAGCTTCACAGGTATAGTTTGAGAATGTTAATAATACAGACTTATTGCTTTCTACTTTTAATATTTTGCGCAGTATTTGGGCTATTCTCTAGAAGATGAACTTTCTTGTATTATACTTCTGCTTTGCTTCCTGTATGTTTCAAATATGCTGCTTTTTAATGTGACTTCCAAGTTATACAGATAATCCTCCTTGCGGTTGCTCTGGATCAATTTTACTATTGGAATTATTTTCCATACCTTCATTTCTAAGTTGTCATTTTCTTGGTGTATTGTTGTTTGAGTGCCTGATTCATGTAAATTTTGAGTATATGGCAGAGCTGGATTTTCAAGATGGGGAAATGAGAGAGTATACAATGGGAGGACTGGTGAGATGGTCCGTTCACTGATATTTATGGGCCCAACATTCTATCAGCGGCTACACCACATGTCTGAGGACAAGGTTAAATTCCGCAACACTGGTCCCGTTCACCCACTAACACGACAGCCGGTGGCGGACAGGAAGCGTTTTGGTGGTATCAAGTTTGGTGAAATGGAGCGTGACTGCCTGATCGCCCATGGTGCATCAGCCAACCTGCATGAACGCCTATTTACACTCAGTGACTCCTCTCAGATGCACATTTGCAGCAAATGCCAAAATGTTGCCAATGTGATCCTACGGCCAGTATCTGGTGGCCGTAAGATAAGGGGTCCCTACTGCCGCTTCTGTGAGTCTGCTGATGATATTGTTAAGGTGAATGTACCCTATGGAGCCAAGTTATTGTGCCAGGAGCTATTTAGCATGGGCATAAGTCTGAAATTTGAAACCCAACTCTGTTAGACTGACCATTTCGAGTCTGTGGCTCCTTTTCCCTGGAAACTTTCTTGTGAACTCGCAATAAATAACCGTGTTTATAATTGGATGTTTTCAATTTGATGAATGTATGTCTGGAGAATATCAATACTTCGTTGAGAGATTAGGCTGTTTGTACATCATTAAGAAATTGTATAACGCGACTATATATGCTCAATTTAACGTAGCTAGCTACATACCCGCCTGCAACGCTCACGATGTGCATTTGGGCATATTGTACGAGGAGGACGAGAAAAATCTTCGCACTACCTCGTACGGTACTGGAATAATTTAGCTGGACAACTAATAGAAATGGTCATTTGCATAACATTACAAGTTTGGGGCCTTTAATTGTTTGAGTTAAAAGAACAATGGTAAATAATACATGTATGTAAGCTGAAGGAAGGTTATGTATAATTTAGCTCATAAGTTACGGAAGTTGGTCTACTTATAGAATTAAATTTTATTTTAGATAACATTAACTAAAACTATTAACTAAGTCAATATATAATTGAACGCTAACCATTTATAAGTAGTGAGTATTTTTAGTCAATATAACATATTAACATGAAATAAAAATGAGTTTTACAAATCCCTCAAATCGATCATTCTTCAAAAAAAAAAAAAAAAAAAAAAAACAGCTAACGACGTTTCAAGCACATTTCTGCAGTTACATGCTATTTTCTCAGCCATCCAAGGTAGTTTTTATTTATTTTCTTTTCTTTCCTGTAGCGTGCGTACTGGGTGAGTAGCATCACTTGAAAATGATTCATGCAAGTGTTAGTCAATGATAAAATGTTGTATTTGCAAGTTGTGACTCGTGTGAAGGAAGTGTACAAGTGGCATTACTTACAAATCAAAAACAAAAAACCTCTTTCACCAAAAAACAAAAAACTTACTCAGCTTAATTCTGTAATGGTTGAAAGATACAAGCATCTAGCATTACTTACAAATGCACGGTCCGCTCAGTGTTGAGCATCGTGCAAAAATAAAATCTTGGTTAACTTTCTTGTTTAATTACGAAGCCCCACACACACACAATCACATATTTCAATTGGTTTTATATGAAACGCGTGATGAATGAGGACAGACTGCACATTCCAAAGTTTCGGGGAAAAAAAGAAGGCGTTGGAAAATCTGTCAAATCTGATAATGGCCCCAACTGAAGGCATATGACTGAACTAGTATGCAAAAATTAGATAAGGGGGAAGAGAGCGCATCAACGGAAAATTAATTTCAGCCATTAAATGATATAAGACTCATAGTATTTAATAAGTGAAATTAATTTATATGACAATTATATTTAAGTGAGTGAAAGAAACATTTCTCTATTATAAACATGAGATGTTTTGATGAAGAGTCGACCAACTTAAGTAGAGGAACATTGTTACTGCTGCGAAATGTTCACAATTAAATGTAAATGTTAAAACGGCTTGTACAACTAATTGTTAAAATGGCGGGCGGATCTTTGATTTTTGTAAATTTTGCGTTTGTCCAATTTATTGAATTTAATAATATAAAATTATATATTGTAAAAATTAAATAAAAAAATTATAAAAATAATAATATCAGATCAAGTATTACCACATTCCTTATTTAATCCATAATTTTATGCATAGAACGATTAGCTTAATTTTCTTCTCAATTTAAATCAAATGTTCAAAATTAGAAAGTTTATCTCGGAATATTCAAATTTCATTTCAACGACGACTTTCAATAATATTTATAGATTACTGCACAAAAACAAAAAATTCACCGAAAGAAGAATTTAAATCTGCACCTCAGAGGCAAATATTTAAACCCAGTTAAATCACACCCATAGCAATCCGTTAAATTTTTCCAATACAGGTGTCAATAACAATTGCAAATATGAGCTCGGCAGCAGCCAAATTACAATCACAGACTTTGAGTTCAGTGACCACAAAATATTTTCAGGACTCTTCAGAGAGCTAGACATTATATGTCATGAGACTGAAAAATGGGGAGCTAGGAGGCCATGCAATTACTTGCCATGGGTATACCATGACAAAGATTATGAAGGAAACGCATATAACCATCTACTATTAAGGATCATGCATGATTCTATTCGTGGACACAGCTAAATTAAACATAACGATCCCTACCCCAGTGATCTTGTACGATGGAAAATCTAAACATTTGCCAGAAAGAAACCCAACTTTTTCACAAATTAAAAAAAAAATACATTATGGCTTGCCTCCCGCAGTACTAGCAACATTTTTTTTTTCTGATTCTGTGCATGCACACTGCAGATATAATATTGACACCATAAGCTGTCGCAAAACCTACTACCTTACACTTCACGGCAACTTGAATCTCCCTCCCCAGTTAAAGAATCTATGAACTGCAAAATCCCCCCCTAAGAGATAGAATGCCTCCTGTGTCTTGAGGATGAACGAGATGATTTGGTATCACCAGGGACTAGAGAAGTTGGGCTATTCGAACTCCCTGAAGTCTCAGAGCTCCTATTCTCTCCTTGACCTTTACCCGCAGTCCATAACTTATCAAAGATTCTCCTCGACCGCGATGGCAGTAGTTGTATGCCACTTCTGCTATTTCTGCTATTTTTCTTACTCAATTTCCCATTCTTGAGGAGCTCTACATCCGTAATCTTCAAACGACTCATCTGGTTCTTGAGGGATTGGCAGTTTTCTCCTACTGTTTTCTCACATACCTCATTTGCACTCATCACGTTGTTCAACGGTTCGCATGGGTTGTTACCAAGAGCTTGAACATTGGCAGAAGCTCTAACCTGCTCAAAATAGAGAACCTGCACTACGACTCTAAGTGGAAGGCGCTCATTCTGTGCGGCATGCATAGATGCTTCCACTGTCAATTTCTTGACTTCCATAAGCCCACAAATCTTCTTCCTATCAGCTTTTGACAAACTTGGGTGTTCCTAAAGGCAAAAGACAGAAGCAAAAGTTACTTACTAAAATGTCATCAGCTAGGTAAAGAGGCACGGGTAAATGGAGCTATCCGGTCCATGTTTGGCTGGTGAACTCCCGAAAGCTGCATGAGCTGATATAAAATTAGGCATACCTAAACATTTGTTCTGTTCATATGTTGTTTTATATTTTGCTAAATTAGAAGGCAGAATATAGACAGAAAGTGTCAATTTGAACTGAAGAACCTCCCACTCAAGAGGAGAGGTAATTACCCAGCATGCTACTGTCAATGTTACCAAGCATATACACTATTAAGTAGCTGCAGTAGATCAGTTTACTAATAGAGTTCTGCTAAAGAAATCTGAAAAATACATTGATAGTAGTACAAGCATCGCAGAAAAATATAAGCTCATATATAAATGTAGATGATTTTAAATATGCTTTTGAATTTTAATCACAGCACCAAGGAGCAAGTCATGCAAAATCCAAAATATGAAATAAGAGATATCAATTGAATGAGTTAAAAAATTAGATTGAGGGCAACTAGAATAGAAACAATGAAACAATTAGTGAGTCTGTGAAGTTGATGTTTGATCTATGATGCCATCATGTTTACTGGAACCTCAAGTATGTGATACAGTTGTTAGGAATTCAGTAGGTATAGACAACAAAATCAAAAACCATACTACATGAGCCTACCTTCAAATAGATATCAATAGCTCTGTACAGACCATCATGATTTGGTCTAGCAAACTCTGGAACTAACTGTGCAAGCTCAACAAAACTAGAAAGGCTGAGATTTGGATCATGTGCAATTTCTGCAAGATAACCATCCACCAACTTGCCTATGTTCAATAAAGACCTATGCCCTAACATAGATTTATGGTTTCCTTTATCCTTCTCCTCAACATCTTCAATATTGCAGCTCCCCCTTTCACAAGTGATGTATCGATTGAAAAGACCCTGTACCAATTGAACATCATATATAGTATTATCAGGAGACCTTGCTGGGATCAGTAAATCTTTAACTGAAGCTTCATGTAATTTTAAGCCAATATTCTTCATCAATTCTTCTCTTGATGACTGATCTCCTCCAACTAATATGGCCACCTTTAACAGCTTCAGCAAGAAAGTACATGAACAACCAACACCATTGTCAGATGGCAATAAACAGACAATTGTTTCTACCAAAGATTTGTTCCTCCAGGCATGGGCATCAGAAACCAATGCATCGACAGAATCAGGCAACCATCTGACTGCATAAATTTTCAAAGCCTCCCCAATCACAATACCATCCATTCTTCCCTTTGATTTTACAGCAATCATTACCCGTCTGTAAAGATCAACATCCAATTCACATATATCTTCAACCCACCAATCCTTAGGAACAGACTCCAGCTTTTCTGGAAAGGTCATCTTATCCTGAGTAATTTTATCTGGCTCTTTTAGCTTCCGATTATAAGTGTAGGACCAGGCGATGTTTGCTGGGTCTATAGAAGTTTTAGAAGCTATAGAATCAATGCATCTCCCAACAATCTTCAGATCCTCTGACCATGGCAGAATAGATTTAGTCGTTTGGAGAACAATTATGGAATCTTTCCAGCTACAGAAGATGCTTGAGTTGAGAAAGACCTCAATTTTGAATATTAAGTTTCCTCTATCAATATCCTCAGTCATCTCAAGGTACTCAGCCGCACAACGAGCTGCCACAACATTGTAAGCATTAAGAGTAACAGTCATCCCATAGCAGAATTTTGCACATATTTCAAAGGCTTTGGGTCCTCCAGGGAAATCAGCCAGGTAAATTACATCAGAATTCTCTTCATTAGCCTTTGATACCAGCTCTTGCAATCGATTGCTCTTGGACAGTAAAGGGAACTGGCAGATCATGAAAACTCAACATTGATATACAATGCAACAAAGGAATTCAACAGAAAAATAACAGAGATACTTAATTTTGCATAAGCTTCTATTGTTAAAAGATAAGAGATTTCCAAAATAACTATCAGCAAATAGTAATCAATAATCATGCACACCTAAATCATTCTGCAACTCTATATATCATATCACTTAATAAGTACTTTGTATAACTCAAGCGTGTTTACATAACAGGACCAACTGCAAATTCTGGAAGTCATACCTTGTGAAGGTGAAATTTTACTTCACCAACATTTACGATGATGTCAGTAGCCAATTCCGACGACATATACCTGCATGTTTTGAAATCGGCATTAAAAAGAGAAATTTTTCTCAGTAAAAAAACTGGAAAAGAAAAAGGAAAAAGATAAAAACGCTATCACTGAAACTATACTCAACTTCTTGTAATGCATCCAGTATTCCCGCCACAACATGGCGAGATTTGGATAGAATAATCCAGCAAAAGTATGCCGTGAATTTTGGTCCATTTAATAAAATTAAAATGTGTGTGGCGTTCAGCCCATTCTAACATGGCTATATCATTTATCTTGGCCAGAACACATACTGTTCTTATATTGGCAGCATCCGGATCCAGATTCTGAAAATATCTGTAATTTCATTACATTGTCATCAATTACTGATATTAAAATGTTATTTAAAAGTTTGAAACCCCATTCTTATGGATCGAGAACGATGAAAATCTATTTGCCTGTCCTCACCTCATGCAATAAACAGAGGATTTACAGAACAGCAAAATTAAGGCATAAGAAAGGCCCAGTGAATAACTAACTAAATACAATTCCAATTTCATATTTAGCCGAACAAAATGTCGCCCTCAGCTGCATAAATATAGCAATAGAACATGCTTGACAGACGATTTTCCACTCAGATATTATTTAGAACAGACTAAAAAGACAACAAACCAGGATATTTTTTAAATGAACTATCCACAAGATTCTCCAATGTTTTCTATACACAACCTAAAATTAATCTGAGTGCACACTAGTGAATTATAAACTAAAGCTTGTCAGGTTTTGTAATATAAACAATAGTTACATCTAATAATATTGTTTAAAGAGGCTTTGTGTCCGGTGATGATTGAAGATGCTGCGTACTCCCTATGACTTTACCACAGTTGGACCACAAACTCAACCAAAAGTTCAGAGTTTGAAAGCTGGACCACCTTCGAATAATTGGCCTTTTAACACTATTTCCCTCCTTTTTTACTGTCACCAGCAAATAAAGTATTTAAATCGTAATTTTTAAATGAGACATTGATCAACAACAGGTTGATTGTGTTTGTCGTATCTATTTTTTCAACTTTATTTCTGGAACCAACAAGGAATAGCTATGTAGACAGATCCCATCCGCCATCGTTCATCCCGGTTCCTCACCGCTTTCAGTTTCTGCCTAAATATATCTAAATGCACCTCAGATTTCGAATCCAATGACAAACAAGCTAACACACATCAACAATCTGGGAGATACTTAGAATCAGAGCACCTAACAGCTAAAGCAGTGACGACAATGGAAACCAAATCAAGACAAAAACCCTGTATACTACTCTAAAGAAAGTCAGGGACAAGAATAAGCACGCATATGTTTTGAAGTTAAGAGAATGAAGAAAACACAACAAAACAGGCCTCTCACCTGATCGACTTTCCATCAGCTTGAAGAGCATCAGGCTTCGAGCCCAACTTCATAAACTTCATTTTCCCCCAACTAAATCAAATAGAGCCGCAGAGCAACCTTCAGATTAAGTGACAAATGACGCCTCCGTTTCCTCCGAAGTCGGCCATGCGAACAATACAGATTCCCATTGCAGTTTCTGATACTTGCTCTAAACCTCTGTTTCAAGTCACCAAAGAACAGAGACAGAGTTTACCGAAATTCAGGCCAGAAATGGCGTTTCTCAGAAGAATACACTCTCTAGCACGCTATGCCTAAGCGCAATAAAATTGAACCAAAACAATTACTGCGTTGCACCAAGAACTCGATTTTCGTGTTGTATTACCCATTGAATTCCATACACTTATGACGGCATTGATAACCCTGTTACTCAGGGAAGGAATAGCGGATGGGGCAGACACATGGATGGAAAAAGCAAGAATATGTTCTCGGGTTTAACCCGTCTTCAAGAGCAAAAAGAAGGAAGATTGGTTAGAAAGAGCACTGATGACTCGTTGGGAAGGAGAGAAAACGCATCATGAATGGAAATTGCTCTGGCTCTGGAATTATGAAGTTGTTTGTGCACAAAGAAAAATGGCGTCAGAAGAGAGAGAACTGTCTTAAAGAGAAAGAAAAAATGGCGTCAAAAATAATTTTAAAAGAAAATAATTAACTTTTCAGATGGGAGGAAGAGAGTCTCTCTCACTTAAAAACTCCTCATAAATTCTCGCCGCCTTTGCTTTAAATCATCCCGATCCGCTGAAGATCTTCTTCCTGTGGCGCACATCTCAAAAGGATCTCCCTCTCCTCTTCCTTCTTTCTCTCTCTTAACGGAACCTCTTACCACTATGAATGATAGTCGTTCCAGGCTCTGTCGCAGTTGTCTCTCTATCCCCTGAAGTTTACAGAAAAAGAAAAAGATAAAGAAAAAAGAGTAGGGAGAGAGAAAGTGAGGGAAAGTTGGGGAGAGACGATGTGTTGTGGTGGTGTACTGCACTGTGGTGTGTATAGGGCGTAGGGGACTGTGTTTCAGGGTGGCTCAGGGTACTTTAAATGAGACTTTATAACGCACGCCACCCTATCTTGGACTATTTTATCCCTACTCCTTTTCTTAATTCTCCGCCTCCCTCCTGCAATACCAGCTGCTCAGGCAACTGTTTTGTAGTTACGCGCGCGCTTGGTGATCTAGAATTATTATGAGTTTAAAGGTATAAATAAATTTAAAAAATTAATAAAAATAAAATTTATTCATTAAATTTAAAAATAAAATATTAACAAATTATTATTATAATGATATATTAATTTAGTCTCAATTTTAAATTAAAGGTATAAATTTAAAATTATTTTTATTAAAAGAAATATAATTTTAAAAAATTTAAAAAATAATATGAACAAGAAGTAAAATTATTAAATTCTTTTGTTTTAAGATTTTGTATAAAAATTTTTTATATTAATTAAGATAAATCATATGTTATATTTAAAATTTTATAAAATTTATAATTATATATTTTAAATTAAGATAAATTTAAAAATAATTTAAAATTATTTTTAAACTTACCGAATTAATATTACAAATATTTTATAAATATGACTTAAAATATAAAAAAATTTAGTACATCCTACTAAGCAAGCCACCCCAAAGCCGGTGCTGTTCCCGTCACGACACGTGGCATTTTCATTTTGACTGTTGGCACCACAGTATTTCTCACTTTTTTATAGCAACGTCCATACGTCATCTGACCTGTCATGAAACTCCCACGTTATCCTTTGAAAATCATAAGAAAACCTTATAATATAGCTTCAAATGATTAGAAATTTTATGTGCAGTCTTTCTCTCACGTCTGTATACCATGAAGCAATGATAATATACTGCACGAATTACAAATTTTAAAGTATAAAATATATTTTAAAAAATAAAATATATATAAATAAAAATTATTAAAATTTTAATAATATAAATTATTATAAAATATAAATAAATTATCACATATAAATATAAAATAATTTAAATTATTAAATTTTAATTAATAATTATTTATATGGCTTTAAATTTTTAAAATATACCTTATACCATTAAAAAAGCACAAAAAAATATAAAGAAACATATTGAATAATAAAATAAAATTTTATCTAATTCACCAGCGTAATAAAAGTAGCGTTGTTTTCATCATAATAAAATAATAATTAATATATTTTGTAAAAATATTTGCTTAAAACTCATTTATCATCGTTTAATATTTAATAGGATAAAACTAATCAACTGAAATCGATCATGATAAATATATTTGGTAAACATTAAAAAATAAATTATCTTAATTATCAAATTATTAAAAAATTTGAAATTTAAAAACTTTATTAAAAATAAATTATAAAATTTATCAAATTTAATAATTCATTTATCATCCCGCATGGACATTTTGAATAATTAATAAGATAAAAATATTCTAACATTGCCAACTGCATTTGTGATTTTGCGTAATTCAATCTCATATTGAAAGGAGCTATAAGATGCTTGGATTATGTATTTATGAAGATACAGATATGTATATATCTCACCGTCTTAGCAACTGCCAACTTGTACTGAGAAAAGGATATATTGAGTAATGTACAGGGAGTGATGTGTTCCTCAATTGCCATCTGATATGGCCATACGGGAAAGCTACCCCCATTTAACCGCATCTTCCAACCATGGAAAAAAAAATTGTTAATATTAATTTTAAAGTGATAATAATAGCATGAGTAAATAATTATTCTTAGGGAAAGCATAAAACACATTGGAAAGAATCTGTTATATAATATTATTATATATGAGATCATAAGAGTTTGTTTAATCAAATTGGCCTCTTTTTTCATTAAAATCAATTTTGATTGAGTTATTTGATAATTTATGTATAAATTATAGAAAAGAAAATTTTTAAAAGGAACAAAATGATGCGTATATATTCTTCAAGTGGAATGGCAACCTTTTTTCAGCAAATCACTTCAGGGCATATGGTCCCCTTATATTATGATTAGAGTTAGTTGATTCATTTAATGGGAGCACTTTTGTCCAACAGAAATCCATTCATTGTAGAGGTGTGATGGTCTTCATAATTGGTAACAACTAACATATAGTCTTCCACTCTTCAGGACCACATAGGAAAACAATATTGATGTCCCCTTTGTTTGATGGCCCTATATATCTATATGTACATATTCTTCAAAAAAATAAAGTTTTAATTTTTTTTTATTATTTCAGGTGTTTTTTTTCTTAATAGTTAAGAAATTAATTTTTTAAAAAATAAAAATAAGTGAAATGGGTAATTTTTTGTTAAATAAATATTTTTTATATATATGACCTAAAATCAAATTTAAAATAATATATTTAAAAAATTCAAATATTTATCACCTATACTAACTCATGTTAGCACCCAACTTTGATTTCTAATGCTCTGTTTCTATCCATATCGTTATTTCCATCTTCCCAACATAATTGCAATGCCACCCCTCCAGTTCCTTTGAAATTCTCGTGTCTACGATTATTCCTTCGATTTTAAGTACTTTCTACTTTGTTCCTTAACTTCTTTCTCTATTCAAAACTCCTTCCCATAACCAATGATTTCACCCTAAAATATACACAACTTGTTTACTCTGCATATGAATTCTTTTAACGTATACGCGTACAGATATTATAATATATGTATAATTCATGTATAAAAATTTATCTCTATCAATTTATTATAACTATAATATATATATATATATATATATATATGGAGACTGATTTCTTTCTTGAATTGTAAAAAAAAAAAAAAAAAAAAAAGGCATTTATAACTATAAGCGTTATTTGTATACTATCTTCTTCTCTCTAGAGCCACAAATTTCACGTAACTATTTGAACGGTTGCTTGACAGAGAAAGATGGATGACTCATTCGAATTGAGTCGAATGTGTTCCAGGTGGGCAAGGCGACCATTTCCAAAGCAAAGGAGACCACCATGCATGTGCGGATCCCTTCAACGGGATGGTACTTTTCTCAACCATAAACCTGCATGGTCCCGCAGCTACATCTGCAGGGTTGGTACTGTCAGAGTTGGAGGGCCCTACTGGATGTGCGTATTTACGCTCCTCTTAAACGCCTGCTCATCTGGACCAAAACCACCTTTATAATTATAACCTAAACGCATCCCTCGGCTCCTCATCGGCAACTCCTCCATGATATTACCAAACATTTACACTCCTCTTAAATGCCTGCTCACTTGGACCAGAACCACCTTTATAAGGACCGCTCTTGCAAACATGAAACTTCGTAGATATGTATGGAATATCTGGTCCATGGCCATGGGTTGCCTTTGTGCTGATTGGCCTAGCCACATTGCAACATGACGGTGCGTACCCGAGTGTGATTGCATGTGTGATTGTGGGTTCCAGGCGCGCGGGTCCAGAAAATCCTCTAATCAACAGAATGGTAAATGCTGATGCATACACATTCCTGAAAATTCTTGCCATATAGAGAAAAATTATTATATAGATAAAATGTTTAGATTTAATATGATAACCGCTTAATTACTTAAGTTTTATCATTCAATCTGTAAAATTTTATATAGTTTAAATTTTATGAGATAAATATTATATAAAAATAAATTTATAAAAATAAAAAGAATGATTACTATAATTGAAAAACTATTATTTTAGTTTTAAAAGATGCACATTCAATAAGTTTTATCCTTCAAAATTTTTTGTATCAATTTAGTCCATTGGTCTGTTTCCGTTAACCAAGTATTAATGTATACAATTAAGATTTAGAGTTTTAAATTCAAATATGAGGTTTATGATGTAGAGGGTTAAGAATTTTAGAATTAAAGATAAAAATGTGATGTTTAGAGATTTATTTATGATTTTAAGTTTAAATCTTAAATTGATATAAATTAATTATTTTTATCACAGTATTAATAAAAAAAGATTTAAAAAATAAAATTGATAAACCTTGATATTTCTTCTATTTTTTAATTATAATTATTAATATATTTTATTATGTCACTAAATAAAATATAAATTATGCCATATTAACATATATTAATGATATGTTATCACTTAACATTACATGTCAGTGTCAGATCAGTGCTTAAATTTATACATCAATATTCAATTAATAGAAAATAAACGAAGGTTCTAAAAAAATAGAAAATAGATGAAGTATAAAATAATATATTTTGAAGAATATGTATGTTTTTAAAAAATTTAAGATATTTCTTAGTAAATAATTAAAAATTTATTTTTTAAATAGAAAGATTATTAAAGTAAATATAATTTTTTAATAAAAATTTTTATATAAATAATTTATATTAAATTTATGATAATATATTTATAAATTTTAATTATTTATTAATTATGAGAGATTTAAATTGAATCGTGAATATATTTGAACAAACGTGTATCTTTTAATGATAAAATAATAGTTTTCTCTCTGTCGCAATGTATTATTCTCTGGGGCCAAAAGTGGACTATTCTTTATTCTGTGGGAGCCAGGAGAGCGAGAAATCCAAAAGAGTTGGTAATAGGTAGCATAATTACAAACCACGTAGGGGTTAATTATGCCCAAACCTTAGTTAACAACTCTGGATAAAAGGTAGCAGCCACGCCCCTTCATAGTCAAATCATCAGTGCATGTGTGGTTCTTCGGGGAAATCATGGGAGAGATTAGGCGTGGGCAAAAGGCCATCACAAATCAATGATGATGGGTCCCAAACTTTAATAATGGTTGGGGTGTGGAGGGACTTTGCTTGACAACTTGGACAATGTGGGGGACCAGGTGGCTCCCTTAAACCCCAACCCTCTTGCTCTGCCGATGCCTTTAGGATCGATTTGGTTCCACGTTTTGGGTGACCGGCGCTGTTGCTGCTTGGATTCCAGCTATTTGCAACCATTTCTCTCCAGGTTTTATGCTCTTTAAAGCTTAACGTGATTGTACGTTTGTTTGTAGTTGTACTGACTCCTTTCTCATACCTCTGCTCCCCGGTATTTCTTCAACTTTTGATGCTGCTACAGGAGATCACGCCCTCTTGAGGCACATGCTGAAAGCATCATAGTTCAGTTCAATATGTACATGACAATTTGTTTCTATCATGCATATAGAGGTTTAGGGATAAATAAATATAAAATTGAAAATAATAATAAAAAATAAAATTTATATTTTAAGTTATAAACAAATTTATTACAATTAAAAAAGTTACAAAACTCAATTAAATAATGATTTGCATACTTAGATACTGCGCCACAAAATATTTGTAAATTTTTATTTTTATAAACATCCTAACAAGTGAAAATATATGATAAAATATACGGGTATTACGTACTCATATAATTACTCTTCAAATTTCATGGCCAAAGTTATCCATATTTTTTTCCTTTAATTCCTACACGTGATCACCATAGAATGGGTTGTGAGATGACGATAAGATACATCAAAAGGTTACGGATTGCCATCTTTTAGAGATTTGAAAGTAAAAAATACAGTCGGATACATATATAATAAAAAAATTGATATAAAAGGCAAGTAAGAGTTGCACAATACATTTGAATATAAACTAAGAAATAATTGATGAAAAATTATAAAATCATGCAATGAAAAAGGCAAAAAATCTAAATTAGTAAAATTATTGGATATATTGTCATATTTAAATATTGAGAATATATCAATTAAGTTGGAATTGAAAAATCAACGGTCTATAATATAATCCAATTTAAATGACTTAATTAATAAATTAATATTATTAACAAAACCAACTTACTTGACTAAATTTTGTCATCTTCATTATTACTTAACATTGTCTTGTTTGGATTTGAATTTCTTGAAAACCAACTTTTTTTTTTAAAAAAAAATGAAAACCTATATAGAAAGAAATTAAATTTTGACTAATGCACACCTTTTCTTTCTCTTTGTCAATATTTAAATCGCGTTTTGCTGTTAAAAATCAATTACAGAAAAGCTCCACCGTCTTTTTTTTTTTGTAAAATTATTTTGTGAAAAATATTTAATGATTCGATAATATTATAACTTCGGATAAAATTTATGAACAACTAAATTATAGGTCATCATTTCTTTGTAGCAGAAACAGATCAGGTGATTTCAAAATTGAAAGTGACCTGATGCAATAAAAGAAAGATAAGAATAAAATTAAAAAAGAAAAAATTAATAACAAATTATAAATTATAAATTTAAATATATAAATAAAAAATTAAAAAAATAAAAGTCAATAAATTTAAATCCCTTTGCATCACATCTCAATTCACTCAGTACATCCCACCAAAAATAGTGGGCATGAAATGGGCCAAGCTCAGCTTTGTCCTGGGGATGGCCCAATCATTAGAACAAACAGCAGAAAAGTTAACTGAACCTTGCGCAGTTCGATGTGTTGGCCCGGTAAATTAATTCACCAATGGGGAAAAGGCCCAAAAACTTAGGCCCCTGGGCCTTTTAATAATATTATATGATATGATTATATCTAAGAAAAATTGAATTTAACTTAAAATGTTTTTATAATATTACACAAACTCCTCCCTATTAAACTATATCTACTAGTAACTTAAAGAATATATTTTATATTTTATTGTGAACTTGCATTTATTGTAAATATATTAATTGAATAAAATCTATAAATACATTATCTATCCTTCAAATAATTTAAATAATTGAAAATAACTTTAATGGATTTTAATAGGTCAATAAATACAATTTTGAATAAAATTCACATTAAGATAGTTGGATGCCAAATTTATTTTTTAATAATTAGTCTTTACACACATAGTTTATATATGAATTTAAAAATTTAATAATAAAATAATAATTTAAGAATAAATAAAACATGTTAAGATAGTACATTTTTTTAAAAAATACTTATTATAATTTTTAATTAAGATTATTGATGTTATTTTTAATATTTATAAAAATATTAAGTGTTTAAAATTTTGTAAAACTCAAGTTTATTTTTTAAATAAACACATCATTTATAATAAAAGTAAAGACAATAATTTTAAACTTATTTTTAATAATATTATTTTATAAATTTTAAAAATTCAACAAACTGTATAAAAAAAATTGTATATGTTTGCCGTGCCCACTGTATTGTTTTATCTAGCAAGAAAGTTCCAGATCTGACGAATAAATTATTTTATTATTTAGTTTTTTTCTTAAGAGTTCATCCTTCCTTTTCCTGGCAGATCTGAAGCTGACGTACAAATTAAGAAGCTTATGCAAGTTCTTCTCAATTCACCGTCATCGTTAAATTCCCATATTGCCTTCGCTTGGAAGAAAAAATAAAATAAAATGGAACCCTGTTTGGTCATATTCAATTCGAAGTGCTGACGTGGCACAACAAGAGAAGTAGAATACCGTAACCGTACCCAGTCGTAACCGGAGAAAATCTTGAATTCATCTATCTATCTAGTCGCGACTACTCTTCCTCCTCCTCGTTCTTCCCCCTTATAACCCACACAACGGACATTCCAACAACCATTTGAAAGAGCACCTTCTCTGCTCTCTTAGATTAGATCTAATATCTCCTCCTTCTCGATCTCGAACGCCATGGCGTTTTGGAGATCTCTAACGTTCTCTGCGGTTCTTCTGTTTCTCATACATGGCGGTCACTGCTTCTATCTCCCCGGCGTCGCTCCACAGGACTTAGAGAAGGTCAGTTCTATTCGTCTCTCGCATAGACATAGCCTATTCATTTGTTCCTACATGCGTAGGAACCGCTTGATCTGTGTATAAATCCGGGATCTGTGTTAGATATGACCCAATTCTAGGTTTTCTTGATTTAAATAGACTGGTTCAATGAAGAACCGACATTCCAACAACGATTATTTAAGTAGATTGGTTCACTGGGTAAAACTGAGTGGGGAGGGGTGTTTTTATTTTTGGGTAGTAATGCTTCCTGAGACAATGATGGTTGTTGGACATTAAGGTTCTGATTTGCAATAATTATTCTGCACTTTCCTTATTGACAAATTAACAAATTAGCAAACTAGCAATATTGCTTTCTGAAGATAATCGCTCTCTGGTCCCTTATGTTTAATACCTCAGTGTTAAAGTGTCGAAAAACGAGGATCTCTGGGATCTTATTATAATTGTCAATTTGTCATTATTATTTGCAATTATAAATAGCTGACAGTGTCTCCTGTGGAGTCATGTGAGGTTTAAAGTTGTAGAATGTACAATTCCTACAGTAATTGAAAATCTATTCTTTAAAGATGTTGGTTGGACTTGCAAGTATGGACTTATGATTTATCATATCACTGTTGTTCTCTTCCTGTGAATCCACGTCATGTAAGCTATCAAAAGTTTACAGAAGAAGAAATTTATGCTGCTGGTTTGATTTTATTGCATTATTTAATGGGAACATAACCGAATCATGCGTATCAATACTGTTTTCTGTCACGTGAAGAAATTTTACCAATTTTGGATACATAGTGGCTATTACATTACGCCCAGTTAAAATGTGAATGTGAGGAATTATAAATAAATATGTTGTGTATCAGAAAAGGCAAAACCTAGATGGTTTTCAGAACCTAGATCAAGATGAGACCTCTTTGTGCCTTGGCCGAAGATTATGTAGATTTTGCAATTGCCTCAAGCCTACTCTTGTATACTTGTGGAGTGTGCTAAGAATTTGTTTTGTTCCTATTAAATGCATTGCCCTTGTAATATTCCTTCCTTGCTTGTGGCTTTATGTACATTATTAGTTGACCTCCATTTTTTTTGCATGTATTCAGCTACGGTGCTACACCATATATCTTAGGAACATAGTAGCCACTTTATTGATGCAATTTGTCATCTGGTACAGATGATTACTATCCAATTTAGCTTTTCGCCTCCTTCCTCAAACATTTCTATCCCACCAACTAATCGCTGTATCTAACATCTGTAGTCTTCTACTCTTTCCAGTTGTTTATAGATATAAAAGATTAAATAACATCAGTTTATTTTGCATATGGTTGCACTCACATGTATATCAAATTGCAAACCTGATATTGGCCTTCATGGAATTTATGAAAGCTGAAGATATTGATCTAAGCCTAACTATCAATTGAACCAGTTTTGACTTTGGCTTTCCATTTTTTTTTTTACCATGGCCACGGGACATTTAGTTTTATAAATATGTGATACAGTGTGTTGAATGTGGTATATGCACTTCTGTCATGTATATTGCTCTGGTCAAATTAATGAATTTATGGAATCCTGAAACCATGTATATAACTATGTCTTAACAGACTATTTTTAAAATTCTTTGGTGCAGGGAGATCAATTGCAAGTGAAAGTAAACAAATTAACATCAATAAAGACCCAGCTTCCTTATTCATATTATTCACTTCCATATTGTCGACCTGGTGAAATACTGGATAGTGCAGAAAATCTTGGGGAAGTGCTTCGTGGTGATCGCATTGAAAATTCTCTTTATGTGGTCAGTTTTATATCTCATGTTAACTCTGACCTGGTAAAATTTCTCATGGTTGTCACCTGACTCCAAACCTGTGATATTTTTTCAGTTTAAAATGCGTGAACCACAAATGTGCAATGTTGTGTGTAGGCTTACACTTGATGCCAAAACTGCAAAGGACTTTAGAGAGAAGATTGATGATGAGTATCGTGTAAACATGTATGGCATGCCAGTAATTCACTTTGTTTTTAGCCTTGCCATTGTTCTCCTACAAATTGTATATGGTGTGTCTTTTACTGTCTGTCTTCTGTGCACAGGATCCTAGATAACCTTCCTCTCGTTGTTCCCATTAAACGGATGGAGCAAGATTCTACCATTTATCAGCTTGGATTCCATGTTGGACTCAAAGGGCAATATAGTGGGGTACTTACTATTTTCTAAGCTTGATGTCTTTCATTGTAATGGCAATTATTTTTATGTGCTTACTTTGTCTAAATACACAGAGCAAGGAGGAGAAGTATTTCATCCACAATCATTTGGCATTTACTGTCAAGTATCATAAAGATATGCAAACTGACTCCTCTAGAATAGTGGGTTTTGAAGTTAAGCCATTCAGGTTATTCTTTCTTAGCCCTGCTTGTTCTATTAATTCATTTGTATTAATTGGTTCATCATTATGCGGTATATAATGATTAATTTTCCAAATTTGAATGTCAATCTGCAGTGTTAAACATGAATATGAAGGGAAATGGGATGAAAAGACTCGTTTGACAACCTGTGACCCTCATGCTAAACACACAGTTGTGAACTCCAACACTCCTCAAGAGGTTGAAGAGAACAAGGATGTAATCTTTACATATGATGTTGAATTCCAGGTGAGATTATGGGGATGATTGAATGGTACATGTATACTTGCTACTTTACAATGGTCATAGGCTTTACTTGAGACAAGCAGTATGGTGTATGTTTTAATGGAAGGAGCTGGTTATTGAATAATGAGAATAATGGCTAGACTGCTGGAATAATTACCATGTTAATTGGCATACTAGCTTCTATAATTTTGTCTTCTTATAAGTACTTATTTGGTCTTCTATGTAAGTGGTTTTATTAATTTGCTGAAAGATGACCATGAAGTCTTGTTCTTATAATCTGCTTTGACCTGTGTCTTTCTTCAGGAGAGTGATGTGAAGTGGGCTTCAAGATGGGATGCCTATTTGCTGATGAGTGATGACCAAATTCACTGGTTCTCCATTGTGAACTCATTGATGATTGTTCTCTTCCTCTCGGGCATGGTGGCAATGATAATGCTTCGGACACTTTACCGTGACATTTCAAAGTACAATGAGCTTGAGACCCAAGAAGAAGCACAAGAAGAAACTGGTTGGAAGCTTGTCCACGGAGATGTTTTCAGGCCACCTAACAATTCAGATTTGCTGTGTGTTTATGTTGGAACTGGTGTTCAGTTTTTCGGGATGATACTAGTAACTATGCTATTTGCCATCCTTGGGTTCCTTTCTCCTTCAAACCGAGGTGGGCTAATGACAGCCATGCTTTTGCTTTGGGTTTTCATGGGACTTTTTGCTGGTTATTCCTCAGCCCGCTTATACAAAATGTTTAAAGGATCAGAGTGGAAGAAAATAGCCCTAAGGACTGCAATCATGTTCCCTGCAGTTGTCTTTGCCATTTTCTTTGTATTAAACGCTCTCATATGGGGCCAAAAATCGTCTGGAGCCGTGCCTTTTGGGACAATGTTTGCTTTGATCTTTTTATGGTTTGGCATCTCGGTTCCACTCGTTTTTGTGGGTACCTATGTTGGCTTCAAGAAACCTGCAATTGAGAATCCCGTGAAGACAAACAAAATCCCAAGGCAGATCCCTGAGCAGGCCTGGTACATGAATCCAGCGTTCTCTGTTCTTATTGGAGGAATCCTCCCTTTTGGAGCTGTTTTCATTGAACTTTTCTTCATCCTTACCTCAATTTGGCTGAATCAGTTCTACTATATCTTCGGTTTCCTCTGTTTGGTCTTCATCATCCTCATTGTCACGTGTGCCGAAATTACGATTGTGCTCTGCTACTTCCAATTGTGCAGTGAGGATTACCTTTGGTGGTGGCGGTCGTACCTCACGTCTGGCTCTTCCGCACTTTACCTCTTCCTTTATGCGGCATTCTACTTTTTCACCAAGCTTGAAATCACAAAGCTGGTATCTGGGATATTATACTTCGGCTACATGCTTATAGCTTCGTATGCCTTTTTTGTGGTAACCGGTACCATCGGGTTCTATGCATGCTTTTGGTTCACAAGGCTTATCTACTCATCAGTGAAAATTGATTAGTTATAGCAGTCAGTGGTTTTGGTTAATCTACCTGTACTCCTTAAAGGTCGAAGAAAGTTTGTGTAAGGTTTTCAAATTCAGGTACTATCATCTTCAAATGTAACCTATTTTATTTCTATACAATTTTGAATTGTGGGGACGCCGTGATTCTTTTGTTTCAGTACCGTTTACCTGCCTCAAAATTTTCACAGTAGGATTCTTGTTAATTATAGATTGTTCTGCCCCCTGCACTATATCATCGGCTGTTTCTGTTTTACTCCCGGATTATCATATAATGACGAGGCTGATGTTTTTGTAGTAATAACATAGCGCATATACCATGAATTATTAAATTTCGGATAACCGCCCAAATTTGAAGCTGTATGAGATTGTCAGAATGGCAGCGCCATGATTCTTTTCAGAGTTAGACTCCGTTCAGAGGTGACCTGCTTGCCCGTGAATTACGTAACGGATGGTTCTCTGGTTGTGTTGCTAGTTTGAATGATTTAGTGGTGTTCTCAATAATCCACAGAGATACACTTCCTTGGGGCCAACTGCCAACTGGACACTGCAAATGGGATGCAGCTAATTGTATCCTTGCCTTGGCGGGGTAAGCATATTTTATGAGAATGTAATGCATGTAAAGTATAAACGACGCAATTTATGCAAAATATGAAAGTTAAAATCCACTAAAACATTTTGAAATTTCATAAGGACATTATTGGATTGTGTGTGTCTGTGTTTGTGAAGGATAAGAGATTCATTCATCCGTAATTGTCAAATTGCATCACTAGAAAAAGTACTGAAAATACAATAAAGTCGTCACACTTGGTTTTCACTATGTTTTTGTGGGCATCATGCACTAGCCTTGCACGTAGCTTCAATAACCTATTTCCTGGGGCGAGTCTCTTCGGGTTCTGCAGCTCCAACAGAAACCTTTGCGACATCCTTAGCACTGGCTTCGGGCTTCTTCTTGACGTACAACACGAAGTATCCCATGGCGGCTGTAAGAAGCAAACCGGCTACAGTCATGGTGGTGAAGCTTAAGGGAAGGTTTCGCCTCTGGTGAAGAACTTCCCCCGGGTTGTGCCCAGGGGGTCTCTTAGAGCCTTCCACTCCTGCTGCTCTTACTGCATCTGAACTCATCTTGTGCGTGTCTGCCGTTTTCCTCCAATCTTGGTCTCCGGCCATGCCTCCTCTCTCACTCACTCTCTTCTTTCTGCTTGGGACTTGGGTTGCCACTCTGCCTCAAAACAGAAGGGGAAGAAACATTATTTGCCACGTCTGAGACGAAGTGGGTTCCTTTCCAACACGTAGCTGCTACGTGTCATTGTAGTAGGCTTGCATGTAGTTCAAGAATTTAAAAAAAAAAAGGCTATAATGCTCATTCATGGCTGGCTGTATTGAACACAAAAATACGGGACTACTGAATCATTTCAAGAAGCACAATGCACCGTTTCATGTTTAATTCCAAGGTTGGTTGTTTCTGCATTCTGCACCCAACAGATTAGTAGAGACAGCTAGCTCTCTTCGCTTGACAGAGTTAGAGTCTTGATCCTCGTCATGTAGGGTCATTTAACCGTTGTTATTCAGTATTCTCTGGCTTTTTTAACATTTTAACAGATGCCATGGCACTCGGATCTGAATTTTCTACGAAGTTATTTAAACTGTACGGCATTGAGAATATACAAAACTTTCATACGCTCACAGTTTTGCTTATATTGATATGTTGCCTGTTGAAAGAAAAAAGAAATTACTGATAAAGAAATTCAAACCTGAGCAAGCAAAGTAACAAACCCCGTTCGCCACTTTGAAAATGTTGAGAAAGAGAAAAATGGAGAAGGTACTTCGTTTTAAGGTCTCATTCTCTTCTTCATTTCTTTTTCTCTTTTAAATTATCCGTTTTCAACTGCAGTGCATGCGAATCATTTATGTTTTTCCTGCAACCGCAATAATACATTTTAATTTCTTAACACGAGTAATCACTGACACTTCTTCATGTTTTTCGGCTCAGTGGAGCTATGATGGTGGGAAAGACTCAGTTTTGCAAGTGAACGGGAAGGTTATGCTCATTGTAGTACCTCCAAACCCATAAAGAATGCAATGATGGGAACGCCAAGGTGAAGCTTGACCGGCCTGGGTCTTCTTCATCAGTGCGTGAGAAGGGCCAAAAGCTCGTTGTGGTGGTCATAACTGTTTTAAGAGGAACAGAAAGTAGAGATGGAGTAATTTGTAACAAAATATTTGTCTTTTGAAGTGGACAAATATACACCGGTGAATATTGTTTATTAAGTTATTGGTTCCAATCAAAAGGATATAGCAAAAGCATTTAAAAAATTATGATTAGTAAATATTAAATTTTTTTAATAAAATTTAAGAAGAATAGTTTAATTTAAGAAATTAAAAATTAAAAATATAAATAATATTGATTTGAATCTCTTTTTTCGGTCATAAATATATATAGATATAAATAAATATTTAATCAGTATATATAATTATTTATTTTATTATTTAATTTATATAATTCTTTATATACAACAATATTTTATATTCAATAAATATAATCTTTTCACGTAAAAACACACAATTTTTCATGTTAAAAGACATGATTTTTTTTTAATGTCTAATAAACATAACTTTTTTATGTCTTAAATTACAATATAAATTTCATCAAGTGTTCGTCAACAATAACTCCAAGAAACAGGTTCAATGGTATCTCTCCAGCACCTTCTCCGGCGGAGTTTGAAGGTTCTATTGCGCCCACTAGTTGTGCGACAGCTTTGCAAGATGGCCTTACGGCGGTTCTTGGAGTATTGGCTATGTGGGTTTTCTGATGTGAATCGCTCGATCTCATTAGATATTAGGATAAAAAGAGGTTCACTGGTATCTCTCCAGCAGCTTCTCCAGCAGAGTTTGAAGATCCAGCTGTTGCGCCCACTAGCGATGCCACAGCTTTGCAAGGTGGCCTTAAAGATATTCTAGAGCATTGGCTTTGTGGTTTTTCTGATGTGAATCGCTTGATCTCATTAAATACTAGAATAAAAAGAGGTTGTGAGAGTTCGTGGCCAGCCTTATTTCTTCTTGTAAGGATTATATGATGGATTTTCTTTTTACAAATAAATCCATGCGAAAAGTTGGCATCTGATTCATAGTCATTATATTATACCTTATTACATTTGTGTTGATGCTTTCCCTCACTGTACCTTCCCAATTACATTCCCCTCCTTTACAAAATTAGGCCAACGGAGTCTGACAGGCTTGTTTTTTCAAATATGGTCTGTCTAGATAATTCAAGCCTCGTTTAATCTTGTGGCATTCCCAAGGTTTGACCAAGACCGCTCATTCTCTCCTTCATGGCCTGCAAAGATCCATAAAGACAAACTCCGTTGAAGCCAACCCTATCCAAAGAGAAACGTCCAGCATACAGGATTCTCCCACCCGGACACTTTTCTGGTCTTTGTATGCTTCAGTAACCAAATGAGAAAGTTTCAACATAGAGGAATAGAGAAAATATTGCTCTGTAGGGTCCGAAAAAGCCAAAACGCCTTGAACATATTTGGAACAGAATAAGGTTTCTTGCAAAAATCTTGTAAAGTAACATACTTCAGCTCCTAAGTTCATCGCAGCTTCTGTAATTTCTATGCGAACTGGTCGCTGATTCCCAGGAAGAGTTGCCTACAAATAGATGTCAAAAACATTTAAGTCCAGTTCTCCGGAAGCAAATGCCTTTCCGCCCCATAACCTCCCACATATACCCATTATTTCTTGAGGGCTTTGTTTGTAGAACTTTCCAACAAGGACTTTGTGACGCCTATTTCCCATTCACAAGTCCAACCTTGTTTGTTAATGATGCAAGGACAGTGATGTTACTGCTGAAGCTTTTTATCAAGGAAGGAAAAGAATTCAATGGCTGCATGCCAATACTAATGACACTTTTTTCAGAATGGAATTTATTAACATGTATGCATAACTGAGTTTTCAACCAAATCCGTTCTATATTCTGCCCTTTCCATATCCTTCTTTTGAGTAGTGGACATACACACCATCATGTTCGATTCTACTGTTAAGATTTTATCTTTAAGTCGAGTCAGTAAACCTTCTTATATTTCAGCATCATTTCTGCAACTTTTAACCTTTTATGTAGGAGGTATAGCCAGATGGGCCGCTTTTTCTCCTCCTTTTTTTTTTTAAAAATATATATTTAAATTTATTTTATAAATCTTATTTTTTTCTTTAGCAATTTTTTAACTCTTATTTTTATTATTTTTTTATTACAGGACAAAAAAAATGAAGAGATCGAGATCCCGTATGGATCATACTTGATACATTCACAGCACCCAATAGAAAGCAAAAGTAGCTCAATTGAGAAAATGAATTAGATAGGCCTACTTTAAAGAGTTGAAGGGAAAATTAAGGAGTTAACTTGTCCTTTCAAGCTGTTATATCATCCTTTTCGTTATTTTCCTTTTTACCCCCTATAAGCCATGCTTCCACAGATCCCAGGGTCTTTCCAGTACCCTTCCTGGTCCCCCCGCACAACTGATTGACCATACGGGTTGGCAAATGGGATTACCTAACCTAAATGCAGCACTGGAATGTATGTATGTCGTCACCTATACACGGAACCAAGGGGATAATTAATTTAAAAAGAAAACCTAGACTTTAGAACTGAAAAAGCAGTCAAGCATTCATCTACTTCTGAAGAGGCAAAATGCGATGATGCACCAGAAAAAAAGAAGATTTTCCAATTGAAAAGGAAGAGGTTCCACGAACTACCATGTTTAAGGAAATAAAAAGAAGAATCAGAACACAATAAAACCTTACCCAGAAAATGTAAGCAAGTAATTAATCGGTGACCGGAAAACAGGATTTCAACTTTAGAGAAAGTGTTGAGATATTTATAATTACAAGTTGTGATAGAATACTTATATGGAGAATGCTGTTTTGAGGGTGCAGATGAAAAGTTAAAGCAGTCACTTCCAGCATTACTGTTCTTCTCTTTAAAAAAAAAAGTGATAAAATTTGCGCCAATCATGCAACAAATTTGGATCTGAACTGCTATAACTCGATCAAATCAAAGTTGCAATTGTTTTCTGCTTTCTGACTAACCTAAACACCTCAGAGCCAGCATTTAAATATATTAACCATACAAATTAGGCAGAAAGAATTAAACGACATGCTTCTAACAGATATGAAAGCACCAACATTCTTATGCAAAATTGAATCCATATACATGTTTAAAGTACACTAAAGGTATTACGACAGGATGGCGTAGTTCACCCAGTCCTATGCAACGATCATTTATCCCTTGCAAATTGCCCGGATAGTTCTTACACATAACTAAGATAATAAGCTAGGAAGACAACCATAGAAAATTTACATTATACATGCCTCCAGCAACTTCTGGCGCCTTTGATTGTGAACTAACATGCCAGTATGCCACCCAAGGTGATAAGAAGATTACCAAGATAAAAAGATCATTCAAAAGCATGGAAAAGCAACAAGGCCACAGTGATTCTCCTTCCAGTAACTTGCATAAAGATGACTGCCAACACAGCTTCATTTTGGCCATCGATACTGTGAAGATGAAATTTATTAAAAAGAAATTAGGCAGCATAATAGGATTAAAGGAACTTTAAATTTTCAAGACATCTGCAAATAGTCAAATACTTGTATATCAAATTTGTTAAGTAACTCTGGCAGGGTTGGCTATAATCTCAAGTCTCAGCATTGGCATTAAATTGAAAGCTCAGACATGTATATTCAAATCCATTCACCATATAAAAATAGCATTTAAATATGTACTCACTAATAGCAACAATTTTCTATGGTAAACTCAACCTCAACATAATGTTATGGTTTCAAATCTAGGTTAATCTTTCAAAAACTACAGTAAGAAAGACTTCAAATTTTGAAGCAGGCTTCACATATTCCATCAGGATCAGATGAAGGCTGAAGAATATGGTCAGATCTAAAGGATTGGACCAAACTTTTTCTCTCCCTCCCTCTCTTTCTTTCAAGTGAAATCTAGCCTGAGTTGATCCAATTAACTGCTCTGGGAGTAAATCATGCCCATCTTTGGTATTGAGGATCAATCTCAGGAAAAGATCGTGAATCATTATAGGCCACTTGCTTGCTAAGGTTTATCATGAGGATGCATTAGGAAACCAATAAAATATGATAGCCAGTCAGACATCATGGTCAGTCAGGCTCAGGCTAACTGATGTATAGAAAATAGGAAAAGCAGCAGCCAGATGACAAGGTAAGGTTAAGAAATAGGTGAGATAAAAATTGGAAAAGGGAATCAAGGGTTTTGAAGTTTTATGAAACCCCAGATATCTAGGTTTTTAATCAAATAAATTAATCGAATGAGTCCCAGGGGACTCCGTATGCTAAGGTACTCATATCATTAATACTAGCCCTTGTTTATGGCATATCATTGACCGCAATCCTCATTTACTGAATATTACTGATCCCTCTCGTGACTGCTTAGGGAATATTAAAGCAAAGACTATGAATAAGACATGTCACAGTGGTATAAAACAATGAATAGTATTTGCACTACAGTAGCGTGAATAATGCCAGCTCCTGCCCCACAATCAGTTTTTAGTGTTAGTGATAATATCAGTGTCAGATAGGTCTTTAATGGCATCAAAATATAAATTTCATCAATATATAGCCCCACAATATAAGCCTTCCAGTCATTTATTAGTTTGAGCAGAATTATGAGCATACTAAGAAAAAAATAGTACTATCACCCAAAACTACCAGACATGGATAACATCAATTGAAGCAGTAAGCAACTACAACTGCATGCCACATTGATTCTAACCACACAACTATCTTAGGAGAATACACTAACTTGTTCAAACTTTTCTGCAGAGGGCCATCCACTTAGGTACACATCCCATATCAGAATGAAAATTCAGGAATATTCTCACACTATCAAGGACAAAGAAATACACCTTCTTGAAATTATATAAGCAAGAATGCTAAAACAATACTTTCATCTTTTTCCTAATGAACTTATAGCAATTGTGATTTAATATCTGAAGAAAGAGGCTAAGACAATACGACTAGTTCTAACATTTTCCCCTTTTCTCAGGAACAAATGGTTAAATTTACATGATTCTAGGTAAATAACCATTACATTGCTGCAGTTTAAGGGGTATAAGATTCAATAAAGATTTAGATTACTCATCAATCTCACATTTGAAATGCATGAACCAATTATAATCAAAGTTGTTTTCTTTAGATGCATATGCAAACTGACCATACACAGTCTTCCACACACCATGATGCAGGAGGATGAGTCCCACATCAGCAGAGTGTGACACTCAAAACTCCCATTTACATAGTGGAGGATCTCCCTCTTATCAGCCTGGCTTTTAGATGCGGGTGTTTAAGGACTACTCTTTCCAAACCAACAGGGCTGATGCAGGAACATGAGTCCGATACAAGCTGGGTGTGAGACAAGGGACTCCCAGAAGGTAGGAAAACTTTCCCAAATTACTTAAAAACTGGCTGGACTGGAGGGTAGGACCTTCTTATATATAAATGTGTACTATTTAAATTTAAGGATACTGTCAACACAATTACTCCTAAGAACTTTCCAAGAATCCTGCACAAAAAGGTTATTTTTTATTTTTCTCAACAAAACCAAAGAAACATATCCCCTTTAGTCACATGCCATTTATAGTCCATACCTGAATCTTAGAATGTAGGGGAAGCAATTTCTGATTGCAAAGTGTAACTCTGGAAATCATTTTCCCATATTGCACTAAATTTCAGTCATCGACATGAAATATACCTCATATATGGAACAAATTTCCCCTCCAAGTAATAGTAAAAACCAAGTACCTAATGATCCAAATTTTTGAAAATCACATCTCTACTTTAATTGTGTGTTGAATTAGGTTACAATGGCTTGCTCACAGAAGCAGAACTTTGATAAGTGCACTTGAGGAATATTCTTAAAATTTACTATAACAGCATTGTTACCAATAAAACAGTTGTCTCATTAAGCAAAAAATTGCATATAATAAAAGGCTGTAAAGGAGCTGCGGAAGATACAATTTCTAGGTTGGAAGGCCAGCAAAATAAGATCCCATCTGAGGGACAATGCCAGTTATAGTAAAATGAGATAAGCCGATTAAATTCGAAAAATATCAAATAAACAGTTTTTATGAGTTCCACAAATGCGCACTTGTTACATCTCTCCAAACTATTTACAAATGCTTTGTCCATAAGATGAGTAGTTAATAGCTCAGATGTTTTTATCAATTTATGTTTCTTACTAAACGATTTATCCACATCTATATTGAGGCTGGAATATATAAACAAAAAGTCCAGCTCACAGCTCACGTGGCAAAATTTCTTTTCTGTTTATATTCTGTGTAGTACACATTCCCTTTCATGTTGATTTTCAATGCTTAGAAGTTTCCATCCACTTTCCTACAACAAAGACACATTGGTGTTGTCATGGAAGGAAAGGAAAAAGTATCTGTTCTTTCACATTCTAAATTTTTGGGTCTCAACTTTTAATATCCAGTAGATAGTAGACAACTTCACAATTTAATAACACTTAACAGTAACAGATAACAGGTGCCTAGGCAAGGTGATATTCAAGCCCACAATGTTCCTCCAACATCCATGACTACAATTCTTAAGCTCTTAACCATGTTTAAACCTTAAAGTGGAACTTTAAAAAGAAAAAAGATATAAATATTGGCTCATCAACGTTTTACAAAGATTTCAAATAAGGATTTCGTGTATTACCATTCATCCTATCACTCTCCGAACAGCTAAGTTTCAAAATTAATATTAGTATCACAAATTCTCTGATATCTGAAAGGCTTATTGGTGAATATTGGTGTTGGCACTTACTAATTAGCCAGCCATCTAGACAACAAATCTCTCCACTGCCAACTATTAAATGGAAATAGAAGTAGTGAAATTTTTGTTTAAATTGGTTACTTCAATTATTGAAGCCAATACAGGTTCAACTTTGCCCTAGTCGGCAGTTCATATACATCCAGTGGGTGCATCTGGAATGTATTGTTTGTTCAGCATTAAACAAAATACAGACACAGTAACTCCATAGTACAACGAACCATAGATCACACTACGATAACTACACTAAAAGACATCAATTTTGGGACATTAAATTCATACGGTAAATGAAGAATATCACAAGAGACTCTACCAGAATCCAGGAAAATCAGAGCACCGGAAGTTCTTCATCATCATCTGAAAGGTCAAGTGGGATCGGTCCCTTAATTCCACCATTATTATCACCAAGAAGCTCTCGAGCTGCTTTTTCAAGAAATTCCTTGGCAGCAATTTGGACAGATGGTTTTTCAGAAGATTGGTATTTCCTCTTCTTTTGACCACTTCTCCCTTGATTATTCATCTTTGGTCCCTCGTCTCTACTTATTTCTCTCATTTGTCGCCTCTGCTCTGCATATAATGAACAGTTCTTTACATATATCAAATCAAAATCGACAAGACATCAATAATCCCTGAAATAAAGAACTGTTAGTGATTACCTACCTGGTGTGAGGTCGGGCAAAGAGTGCTCAATGAACCGGCTAGCTGCCTGGTAATTCAGGGTAGTAGAAGGTTGTAGTGGAGCTTCAAGAACAAAATTGAAAGCATGAAACAAAATTCAAGTTTCAAAAAACAGATAGTCGAAACAGAGAACTATGCTGGTGTTAAGTAGAAATCTTCATATAACTCAGAAGATATGAAGCACAACTTGGTGCAGATTAGAAAATGCAGCATGATTTAACTTGAAAATTTGACACACCGAACTGATAAATAAACATATTCTTCAAATTTTTTTAAAAAAAAAAAAAGAAGAAAAAAACATACCTTTACTCAAATCCATAAGACGTTCCAGTTTGTCTTGGTACAGACTTAATCTTTCCTGAGAATAGAAAATTATCCACTTTAAGCAAGAAAGACACTTCCAAAGGTTGAAAGAACGTAGCCATGCATTAGAATCAAACCATGCGCTTTCAAAACATAATTTCATTTACTAAAGCTATATCCGCAAAAGAAAAGGACGAGGTGCTAATTAGTAATTACTATGCTATATCCGCAAAAGAAAAAAAACTAGGTACAAATATGCCCCACCCAATGATTACAGGCATATATTTGATATCAACCAATTTAGACATCGAGCTTGAAATACACATATTATGAAAAAATGCATAATGCATTAATATTAGCAAGAACTTACAAGCTCTGAATTTACAGGATGGTCATCTGGGTGAACACCGCTACACCTCAACTTCACTGGAGGAAAGGTTGAAAACAAAAATTAACAAAATTAATAAAAGTAGAATCAAACTTCAAAATTGCAATTTTTCCTTTTTTTTTTTTAAAGAAAACATTATGCAGTCGCATGACTTAATTTACATGTGTAAAGGGTTGAAGTGATTTTGGCAAGCAGCAACAGGGACTGAGCCCGTTGAAGAGGCGGCATTTCGGCGAGTATATCAGGGTCGCAGAGGGAGAGAAATTCGGGTAAGTGGGTTTGCACTTCTTCCACGAGGGCCAAAGTTCGGTTCATTGCATCCATCACCGACTCTGGAACTACGCCGCTCTCCCGTACACTACCTTGCATTGCTTCTTTATGTATACAATAAATAAGAGGGAGGCGCACGCAGGCAACGAGCGGCGCAGAGAAAATCTTGGGTGAAAGAGAGGCACGATTCCTATCCTTTTTGGTAGCTGCAACAACTAGGGCTTTTGAATAGCACTGAGGGCAAATTAGCTCAGCCTCTTCGAGTACCTTCTCTCCTACTCTTCCCTCCTTCAACAAAATACAACAAGCAATTGAATAAGCCAGTAAGGTTTGGTTTTGTTCCGCCCTGAGACTAGATATCGCGCGGGTGTGCACACCCGGACACTTACGATCCACTAAATATTCTGTATATTCAAAGTATGAATTAAATAATTCACATTTTAATATATTTATAATAGTTTTCTTATTTTTATAAATAATTTCTATTAAACTTTTACTTAAAAATAAAATTAATTAATTAATTGTGAGACATGAAATTTTAAATGATCCAAAAAAAATCTTTGTAAGATTGGCAGGTGAGAGTTACATTTTCTTTTTTTATAATTATATTATCTATATATTATATGAAAATAAAAATAAAATGCAATTTATCTCATAAAGTTAATTGACTTTTAACATTTAAAATTTTACATTTTTCTGTTTTAAGTTTCACAAACGTAATACTTTATATTCTTCAAGATTTAAACATATTACAATTATAAAATAGTTCAATTAAAAATAATAATAAGAGCATGTGTTACGTCTATCCTTCATTAAAAATATATTAATAGAATATCATTTTTTTAATAATATTTATCCTATTTATTTACAAATCGTAAATTATTCTTTTGATTTATCTTTTTATTTTATTCCCAAAACATATCTATTTTTTAGGTTAAATTATTTAAAACCCTCTTGCACTAGCATTGAAATTAGCAGATTTGTTTATTAGAGATGTCGAGGAAGTTTGATTACCCCATTTACTTTATTGGACAAGTTTGGTTGATATTACCAAAAGCTTAAACTGATGCTGTCTCTTTGTTTTAATTGATGCTTTTTGCACTGCAGGGAAACTTGATGGAGCCAAGGAATTGTATACTAAGATGAGATCTAGCGATCACAAACCTGATTGGATAACCTACACTACTTCATTGGACAAGTGTAGTGACAGTGAAAAGCTTATGGAGTGAGATGGAAGCTGATGGTTATGCACCTGATATGGTTACTTTCACGGTACTTGTTGATGCTTTATGCAAGTGTGGGAGTGTTGAAGAGGCATTTACTATGTTTGATGTGCATGGTAGGCGAGCTGATGACGGCTTGTGCTACTTCAATGAACTAAAGTTAACTGGCCTTGATCCCTGATACAGTTTCTTACAATCTCGTGACCATTTATAATTCATTGATTCTCAATCTTGGGATTGTTGGAATGGTGGCCCAAGCTAGAAAGATGTGTGAAGAACTACAGCTCATGGGTCCTGATTCTTGAACCTAATGTCTTCACTTATAAAGCCCTCTTCAGAGGATAGCATGTCAGGAAATCCAGACCGACCATTTGCAGTTTACAAGAAGATGATGGTTGGGGGTTGCAGTCCCAACATGGGGAACATTTACTGAGCTTCCTAATCAATGTTGGGATTATTTTCATTCATGCAGTACTTTTGATCATAGTACGCTCCCTAATAATATGATGTGCAATGAAAAATCGTATAAATAGCGTCATTTGAGTTATTTTTCTACCTTTTTTTCTTTTACAGTTTCGATGTTTGTTATAAAAAAAATTAATAAATTTGTAAACACGCTTCCAATTAAATTTATAATATTCTTTGTAATAAATGAAAATATACTTGTTTTAGAATATATTGACATTTTCAGTTCAAACAGTTGATTAATTTAAAAAAGAATAGAACATAGTTTCGAGAAATTTTCAGTGTAATTAGAGTAGTCAAAACAACACAGTGATATAAATAACCTTGACATGATATATCGTTGAATATTGTTGGTTTCATGAAACTCTTTTCAAATAAATCTCATGCATGCCACCGTATCACTCAAAATAAAAGAAGACACATGAACCTGAGTATTACATGAATTATCATCCGTGGAGTAGTACTTTTCTATATTGTTTCGCTTACTTCCCCCAATGTGTCAGGGAAAACGAGATTGTTTCTTGTAACAAGGGATAATGGAAACAACGTACTTAGAGTCTTGGGTTTTTTTCCCCTTTCTTTCCGTGTCGGGGAATCAGAGAAAGACGCCGCTCTCTTACATTCATAGAATCATAGTAGTAGTATTGCCCTCCTGTACGCTGTAGTGCAGGTGAACAAGGCTTATGGAAGCATTCTAACCCTCAACAAGCTCTTGTTCCCTACTTTAACAAACCAACAACAACCAACCGAACTAATCTGTGCAGGCTGATTCAAGTGTTTGCTTGATTGTTGGGCGTGTGAGAAGCCAAAAATCCTTCTATTACACAAGGATAATGCTCATCACAATTTTTTAAGGTTGTGTTTTTGCATTTAAACAAGGCCATTAGATTGTATTTGTACACATTCAGCAAGTGTAATCTCCAAGCGGCGCTATCTTTCTGGTCAAGATTATATCAAGAACAGAATCTATCAGTGACGAAACCTGATTGCTAAGCTTTAGGAGTGAAAAGGCTAGCCAGAGCCTGAGTATTTTTCATTACTTCGTTCGGAAGTCACTAATAATTTCAGGCCTCAGCAATCAACTACAACTAGCATAATATATAGATATATATATTTAAAAAATGAGGTCATCATATTGTCCTCAACTTTGATATTTACTCTAAAAATGGTTTTTCAGCCCGAAGTTTGGGAGATTTGAGAGTCTAGTGACTAGCGAGAATCAGAATCTGTTTCTGCTGTCTTAGGTAACAATGCAGAAGCTGTAAGTGACAATGGACAAAACTGATAGCCACTTGTAGCAAATTACGATTTCTTCCCCAGCCAAAAACGCAGTTCCACCTCTACCAATCGAGAATATATAATTCATACTTTCAAAGCTACCTTATCTTGCCGTGACACTCTCCTCTTTGCACTCTTATTTCCATTGTTTAAGCCATTCTTTCGCTTCTTCCCCATATTCGGTGTCTTCCCTACACTCGGTGTCTTCAATGGAAGCTCCTTTATCACTTTGTCTTTTTGCTCTATGTAAGACTGCATTGAAAGAAACTGACTTCAAATTTATAATCATCATAATATTTATTAAAGGAAACAAGGTTGTAATGATTCTGGATTCTAAGTCAAAAATCCCTTATTACTGTTTGATTCATATTAATAACAGAAGTTGGGTTTTCCATCAAACTTAATAGTTAATACCTCATTAACAATGTGATTCCTCTCCTTCCTAAAGGGCACATCCCGGATATCTGCATTTTGATGAAGTTCTGATTCAACTTTGCCAAACTGAGACTTCATTAGATATTTATGCCGTTGCCTCAAAAACCTAAGGCAGAAAACACTGGTCATAGACTTTTCAAAAAAAAAGAAAAAGAAAAAGAAAAACGTAAGAACCGTGAAGAACTCTGTATGTGTCATACCGAACTTCATCGAGAAGTATCTCTTTCTTCTGATTCGCCACTCGCAATTTCCTTTTCTTTGAAACATACTCCTGTAAGATCATGATCATAATTCATGATAAACATCAAGCTACAAACCATAAACTCAAAAAAGACGAAACCCATCGTGAAAATAATAGTCTCACTCCAAACCTCCATAATTTTCATCCCATACCGAATCTTGATTTTTCAATCACTGAGACCCACTAAGTTAAAAATCTTCATCAGCCAAACACAAATAGAATAATCATTTGTCATAGTAAACCATTAAGCTTATAAGCCATCGCTCTGGGCTTAAAAGGGATGGCTAAGCCTAATGGTTTTATAAGAACGATATTCCCTTTTTCCCTTTTGCTACTATCTTGGAAGCCAAGCAAAGAATCAAGAGTGATAGAATGTAGAATCAAATAGCATATTTTAGGCAGCAAAGAAAAATACAGCATTACGCAGATATTATCAACGACAAAAGTATAGTTGAATAGATTAAAGAGAATACACAAAATCATAATTCTCTAACCTTTTGCAGGTCCAAGTAATCTTCCAACAGATTCTGGTATTTTTGCTTAACCTTCGAATTTTCAAGAGAACCAAACGGTTGATTGGAATCAACAAAACCCCTTTTCATCTTTCCCCTCAATTTTCAATCTTTCAATCGAATGAGAGCAAAGCAGAGGTAGATTTTCGATTAGTACAGTAAAAACCTCTGTACCCGCTCTCAAAACTGCGTCTTTTAGGGGAAAAATTGGACGCAAGAGAACCGAAAAGAGAGTAGCGGATAGAGTATCAAAATTGACCCTTTGACATCAATATCAATATAATAAACGGCAATTAAAGAGAAAAGGGTTCCCCGTATCTGGGTCAGGGTGTCTCTCCAACCCTTCTGTGAAACGGTGGAGGTAACAACCCGAAAAGACCCATGAAGGTCGGGTAAAGGGATATGGGATGAAGACGGATACAGAGAAGGGCATTTGTGGAAGTAGAAGATATAATGTTTAATGGAGAGAGCTGTGGTTGGATGACAATAGAAGACATATCTATCTGGCTTTCCGTTCATCGTATCCTTGGGTTCTTTTATTTTGTTTTTGTCTCGTACATGGAAATTTTATTCCAGCTGGGACAAAGTTACCATTTAGAGAGAGAAAAGAGTCTTAGAAAGAGAAAGGGATATCTATCTGGCTTGGGAAGGATTATGGGTAATGGCAGAGAAAAGAGAGAATGGCGCAGAAAAGGCAGGAGATAAATGGCTGCAGAGAGCTCATTGGCTTCGCAGTCTCCTTACACGATTAGGGACGGTGGCTCCCTTTTGTATGAAACATGGGGAAGCCCGCTAATTACTATAATGCCCTACCACAATTTAGGATATTCACCAACTCTGACTAAACTTTCCTATAGAGAGAACCTGGGATGCCAAAATTACCCCCGACAATTATAGAATTCCAAAATTATGATATTTTAGTTTCCATCTCGCAAGAGGAAAAGCAAAAATGAAAGATAATTTATAAAAGGCGATAGGTTTAGTTTTATATGCCATCGTATAAAAAAAAATGGTCATTTAATTAAATAAAAATATTTTTTAAATTATAATAGTAATCCTACTTTTTATTATTCTTATTTTGTATATATACTTTAAAAGAATTTTCCTTTAATAAACATCATTTGTATATTCAAATTTGCAAAACAATGTAGTGTGTGAATTTTTTTGAGTTTTTTCCAAATATTTTTTGTCTGATATATAAAAATTAATTTTTTTAAAATATTAAATATATTAAAATAAATAAATATCTCTTGCATAAATTTTTTATACACACAATTTAAATTAAATTAAAAATAATTTATTTATATGATTAATTTCTTATTACTCCAGTCAAATCACGTTGATATGTAATGTGTAAATATTTGTCAGCTAATATATTCATATTATTTGTATGCAACTAAAAATAAAAGATTGTTTTGAACCATACAGGTAGTCACTTTTTCTTATTTTCATGCTACATACTTTTGAGAATTTGCAAAACAATTCCTGGAGTGTTAAGTCATGCGAGCAATCTATTCACCATATATATTTGCTAGATTTGTAACCGTTTAAATTGGCAGTGAATATAATTGAATTTGAGTAAAATTAATTTAAAAATAAATATAAAAAATGTATTCTGTAAAAATTCAATTGTCAACGTTTCCTAGATTACAGAAGGTCAAGTTGAGACATTTCCTAGATTACATGATGTCAAGTTGAAGTGATGGCAGGGCAGTAAATTTCTACCAGCCAATTAAAAAAAAGGTAGCAAATTTAGATTTGAATTTTTTTATACTTTTTATTTTTTATTTTGGTGACTTCTTAAATTTTTAATTTTATATTTAAATTTAATTTATAAATTGCATTTTTTAATTAATACCTTTTAGAATTATTCTATTTTTATTTTTCTCTATTTTTTAATTTTTTATATGCCCTTGTTTCATTTTTACCTTACTCCAATCCAAATCCTCAATCCACTTTATGTGAAAATAGAGTAAGAAATAATAAGGATACAATGAAAAAAAATATATAATTTAAGTATAGTTTTTCACAAAAAATAATTAAAAATTATTCTAAAATTTAGGTAAACTATAAAAATATTATTTTTTAGTAGGTTATTCTTTCATTATACAAATATTAAAACCCAAATAGAGCAGCCCTTTTTATGGCGGATTGGTGGAAATTTGCTAGACCAAAATTTCCTGCATTCACATTGAACGCTGACCCCAAAGGCGATTTTTAACAAAGAAAGAGAGAATTTAAATTATTGAATAAAAAATGTTACCACAAACAACAACCAAGTCATTATCCCTTAAAAATTTCGCAGAGATTTCAGTTTACAATGGATCCGTTTGCCCCGTTATATGATGCCTGGAACTATCCCAAGTTTTTTGGGTAGAGTGGTCTGTATTCAAGATTTTTTGGTCAATTATTAGCTATGTATCACAAACTGATAGCTCTTCGGCCAGTCTTAGAATGAGGTACCACCTGACCAAGGTTTTGGAAACAACTGCCAAAAGAGTGCTCAGTTCGGATTGTCATTATTTACTCCATGTTGATCAACATTTGAAGTACGACGTTGAAGTAGCGAAGCACATTCTTGGTGTATAAAGTATATAAGGGATGAATGTAGAGAAGGAATAATTACGCAGTACTTCTACATATAAACAGAAAAATATAATGCTAGTTGAAAGGGAAATGACCATCCAGGCACATTCTAACTAGTGGTCCACAATGTATATAATACATATCTGAATAGCTGCTGCCACGGAGAAAGCCCATTAAGTTTCGATTCTCTCTAGTTTTGATTCAGCTTCAGCTTTGTCCATTCGAAAAGGATTGCTCTTCTGCTAGCTAGTGGACTGGATGGGTTTTTTGAACTGCACTAAGATCATGGTCATGTTATCACATCCCTCGCCACCGGTAGTTGATGGTGCCAAACACCGATCTAGTGTTCTTTCACACACCACAGAAAGTTTAGCTTCCTGCATGTTTAGAAGGTTTCATGTCAAATATCATGGTCCACACATCACCCAACACTGGCCATTTACATGGTTTGATTACCAACCAAACCTCTGTTCACACCTCCACTAAAATAGAATTATAAGCACAAAATCCTTATCTGCACACAAGATGTATCAGGTGACAGATGCTGCCACCAAACCTAATCACAACACCAAACTAGGCATGAGACACAATGGCATGCTTTGTCAATTCTCTCCAACTACTTTAAGCACAAATAAGACATCTCTTATCCATCAAGGTACCCTCAACCAAGTGCTGCCTTATTAATCATTACTGATCATGTTCTCTGGTCAAGGATGATAACTACTGATTAATCAAATGCTTTGTCATCTTTTAGCAAAGAAAATTAACTCTCACCGAGCGCAGCTGTTCGTGCACAAAATCAACCAATTGCTGGCTTGACATGCAATCCCTGAAAGTAATCAAGAGAAACAGATACCATCACAAACTCAGACTTTTAAAAATTAATCGTTAAAGAGGGAAGTAATCAATTATACTACTCAAGAATTAATGGAACATAGCATTTGCACGCACACAGAAGAGATCATGAAATTGTCCAAAGCCAAATGCACAATATCCAGGATCCAAACCTATGCTTTGTCTATTTAGAAAATATAGAGGGCTGTATGCAAGGACATGAGTAGCATAATGCAACTCATAAGGTAAGCAAATTACTACTTGCAGGTTCACAGTTGCTGTTGCCCAAAAAGTTTGTAAGCATGAAACAACAGACTTCTCCACGCCACAACAAGACACTCATAATATCATCTGGCTGGTGTGTAGCTTACATTTTATAATGTCAATGACCATTATATCCTCCAAATAAATTATAAGATTAAAAACTGAAAATAGCATACAGAAGCATAAAATGTATACCATATGCCATCACATGCTAGCACTATAAATTCGTCATCATCACAAAGCTCAACCTATTAAATGTCAAAAACACAAACAAATTAATCAGTCATGGCAGATAATTATTAAAAGGTGAATATTTGAACAAGTAGCAATGAGTCTAAACCAATCATTTTATTATTCGGACTACAGATTGTGAAGGAAAATTGTAGTAGATGATAGATCAATGAACCACTAGGGCAGTTAGCTGGACTGTGTAACAGGAACAAACTTACGGTTTTTATATCTGGATTGGCAGTCAGAATTTGTTTTTCAGCGGGCAGAAACTTATTTTGTTTAAACTCCATGTCACCTGCGATAAATTGAAACTAATTAAAGAATTTGGAAGCCATTGAAACCACCCACCCCATTCCCATAAATTCTATCTATCCACAAAGAAATTAGTACTGACCAGACAGTCACACAACTTAGCATGTACCATGCACGTACAACTTTAAAATCTTAAGATATGCAAATACAAACAAATGTTCATTCTAAGAAAAACTTCACTGCCTCCTCTGGTCTTTAAAATAACAAAAATAAAGCATGAAAAATAAAAGAGGAGACATTTGCCTTCAATTTTGGGCATTCTTATCTATCGTGTCTAAAAATTTCAAGATCTGTCTCAGCTAAAGGTACGGAACGCCAAGGTTATTTACTTGATCTAAGACTGGTAAAAGGCAAAGAAAAAGTTAAATATATTTTCAAAAAGGTCCAGAATTCAGCTAGTACCTATGGCTCTTGCAAGATTTAAACTGCCATTAACTCGTCCTGCATGAATAAAGCCACCAGCTTTTAAGATTCTTTCCTTCTCAATCTCAAGATCAGGTTTGTGATCTTGAGACAAGTCGTATGCCTGCACAAAAGGGCCAGAGTGAGAGCAATCTATGTAATTATATTCAAAAGTAGTAGATTTTGAAACTTTAAGCATATATTCTATGAGAGAAACATTTCCTTCAAACATGTTCCCTCAACGGCTTCATCAATGCAATTCAGAGGCATGCATCCTTATACACAGTGCATTAGTTATGTCAACAGCCTGTGCAAGCACTTAGACAATAAAATTGCTTATGAATATTTGTTCTAATAAATTACCTGGCCTTTCCTAGATATCACACATCGTGAGTCACCAGCATTTGCGACAAGAAGTTGATTGTTTCTAATAACTGCAACACAGGCAGTACTTCCTGAAGTTGGTCCGGCAAAATTAGAATGAGGCCCCTGATTACAACAATTAAGTTCAAATCACACAATGTCTACCAAACGAAACACTAGAAATGTATAGAATTTTTTACTAAATACAGGCACAGATTATAAGCACATTTAGAGCCCTATAAAGCGCACCAATACACCAAGTACGTCCAATGAAAATGGTGAACAAAATTTAGAGTTTCCTTCTTCAAATGTCATACCTACCTCCTCAAAAGCCCAATCACCAACTTGGTCATTACCATCACTGCTTCTTGGGGACCAAATCAACCCTTCTATCATCCCAGCAAACTTGTTCATTTTATGTCCCAAGACTGCTAATTCACGCCATCCCCTTTGACCACGCATCATCTCATCCATTCTGCATAATAGTAAAATCATAAATGTAAAACCACCGTCTGGTTCATTTCTTGGGGAAGTGGGGGTGGGGAAGTACAGTGTGTACGGAGAACTAGTTGTCATCTTATTTTTAATTTTTTTCATTCTTGAGGGGGAGAGAGAAAATAATACTTCATTTTACCCTTTAATTCTATACTTTATAAAAACACAATAAATTGAAGAACATGCTACACCATAACAAGCAACTGACAAGATGGTTCCAGCTTGCCATCATGATACACCCCAAATTACTCAAGTAAGTGGAACAAGACTACAAGACCAGAGAATAACAGCACTGTAACCTACACCTCTTTAGGTAATGAAATAGTTGTTCCTAGATTAAGAATAACAAAACCAAAATTTTGTCGCTGATTTAACTCGAATTTTAGACCTACTGCAGTCTCATAATTGCAGAATACAGAATAAAGGAAAAACCAGTTAAGTAATTGAAGAAAAGGGGATTGCATTGTTCACCCTACCTGAAAAATGCTTTCTGAAGTGAGCTTCCTAGATCTCCAGCCGCATATGCCTCACTCTTGAGCACCTGCTGGTGAAGATACTTAGCACAAAACTTTGCAACCACCTTACCTGAAAAGGTTGGGGGTAAGTGAGCAACCATAACTCAGTTATAAAATAATTAATCATCAAACATATCACTTTCAAATATTGGAATAGCTGCTGACTTAAAGCAACACACAGGTCAACTTGTCTTCTTTTGTATAGAAAGGAGACAGCATACAGAAAGAACAAAACAGAAAAAAGGTACAATCAATAGCATGGCTTTCATCAGAGAATTTCTTCCGTGAATATCTGAAAGAGATTGTAGAGCATTGCTGTTTCAAATTTCTTTGCTCAGAAGGGCTTTTTTGCACATTTCTTAATATATGTTGGCTTTCACTCTCCTTAAGTTAATAATAGATATCACATCTAAATCTCCTTTTCTTTATTAAAATACAAAAAAGAAAAAAGAAAAGTAATAAAGGACATTGCTACAATGATAAAGATTTCTCCAATAGAGTGGTTAAAAATTGCTGTTCTGCCCTCCATTCAAGTAGCAAAACCTTTGAAGTCTTACCTCCATGACCATCATAAACACCAAAAAATGCAGTGGACGCATCCAGATCAGGATATGCGGCATGCTAACAAAACAAAAGAGAATAAGAAAATCAACAGCACATTAAATGTATAGCTAAGCAATTTAAGTCACAGATATTCAATAAAATGAGATGCAAATTTCAAGATGAAGAGCATAATTAATTTTATTCACATTATTCCTGAAAATCCAATTCACTAAACTAGTTAACTAGTTGTCCCTCTAGGGCATGAACACAAAGATAAAATAACATCCTCTAGTTCCCCTAACAACAACTCTCAACCAACAAGTTAAGCTACACTAAAACAACAGAGTGCTATATACTAAATTACCGGACACCAATGAAAAAACATTCCTGCAGGTGAAGTGCTCCAAGTTTTAAGGAATCTTAAGAGGTCAACTTTTCTTATAGAATTTGCAATGAATTAATGATTTATTTGTAGAAGCTCTAAAAAATACTCCCAAAGTCCATTGCATACCAAAGACTTGCATAAATAAAGAAAAGCCATTGACCCACATCAACTTGACCTGAATTACTGGCTCAACTCCCCAAAAAAGGAAAAAGAACCTTTTCTTTGGATTAAAAAAAAAAAAAAAGAAATATGGTTATCAGCAAAGAGTGAAATTACAATAAGGGGGAGGAAAGGATATCCTCCAAAAAACAGAAAGTAAAAGAGACAACAGATAAGCAAAAACATAGCAAGACTGTCCAGTCTTACTGCATAGAAAAGATTTAAACTCTCTTGGAACTGCCACAAGTAGTGTGCAAGACAGAAGCCATATACACAATCCTATTCCATAACAAATTACGGGGCAAAGTGACAAACTTAAAGATTCACACATTTTTCTCCGTCAAATACACCAGAATTTTTGCAATTTGGAAGGCCAGCTAGAACGAGGAAGCAATGTTAGTGACACAAAGTTTATCCCCTAATGATGAGTAGACAAGAAAATGGGAGTAATCTAAATAAAGATTGAAACAGTTCAGCAGTAATGTTGGCTACTACTTACTAGAAAATTCAGGATTTATGTTTGCCAAGAAATATTCTATATATAAACTATCAAATGTTTATGTTACAATGAATACTTACAGCATCTTCCATTGTAGCGCGCCACCCTTGCATGGATGATAAACCATATCTAAGATGGTCATTCTCACCATCGTCAGAAAACTTTTCAGTCTTGGGAGAGCTAAGATATATCCCCATTCCTATCTGATTTCAAAAGGATAGGAACTACTTTAATATATTCAAACAGGCAAATATACTAAAACTTAGACCAAAACAAAATTTAACGATGTTCCCCAAAAAGGATTAATGGGGGATCTTTTGTGATTCTGCAGGACAATCATAGTTGTGGAGAAAATTACTGATGATCAAAACCTTCTTAAGTTTAAAACTAGGAATTAGACTCTTTTTCTCACACAACGAAGATAGGCAAACAACGAGAAAGAGGAAACAAATGGTCCGAGCAACCGTTAGAGGATAGGCAAGCGCACCATGTAACAGAATAAAGGTTATGCAAAACAAATATGAAGGAAGCCAGCAAACCAGAAGTTTCCTCTGGTCTGTATAATGAAATATACATGAGATAACAAGTTGGGGTAAATCACAGCAGACAAGACAGCCGAAAAGACAAATGCAAATAAAAAAAAAAAAAAATCAGCCACAAAAGGTAGTATTATTATTATTATTATTATTATTTTCAAACAAATCAAAGTAATAATATTTTTGTTCGACAAAGCGTTAGCCTAACCATTAGAGAATCACTTTGCGCATCAGAAAAATATCCTTCATGTTGAAATCTAGTTGGGATTTTTAAACAAAACCTACACTCTTTCAAGAATTTTGCATTACAGTTGATGAGATAAACGTTAGAATAAGCATTGAGCACACGAAGTTGCAGTTTATAGCTTGAAACAGCGACAATCATTAACCTTTATCGACAAAATCAAAAACCCAGACGGCTGATGCCAAGGTTTAAAATAAGAAAATAGAAAAAAATATAACCTTCCAGACCGAAAAATAAAATCAACAATCGAGATCAACCAGAAGGTAGAATCAAAGCAGAACCAGATGATACTTCCAAATTCAAACAGTTAATGAACCAAAATGGAACGATGGATTACAACTCATAAGTACAATCCAAATTCTTGGCCTGACATACTCACTTGGCCAGCAGGGCCTCCGGCTCAGCTCAAGGTCAGAGATCAGTGCCAGCTGAGAGAAAAAGCAAATGAGGGCGACTTGCAAGAAACTCTCTCAGCAATTCAAGAAGACCCAACAGATATTTTTCCTAAAAAATAGTGTAACTGGATAACAAAGAGTAAAAAGAACTCAAGAAAGCGACGGCTTTACTCCGGGAAGAAAAAAGAGAAAAAATAGGAGAGTTAAAGAAAACACTGCTCCAGAGAAAAAGAGAAGACTTTGCACAGTATGATCCTTTGTTTAAAGTCTGTTAATTTCTGGGTGGCTGCTCATTGACCGGAACGACGTTTTCATGCCTTGACTCTCTCTTTCCTTCCTATACTTTGTTCTGATCTCATTCATTGATTTTGTCTGCCATTTTTTATTCGCTTTGGGCTTTTCCCAGACTAGGAGTTGCAGTGATTTTCTCTCCACCAATTAAATATTACCAAAGTTACCTCATCCAATCTTTTCACTCACTCTGACACTCTCCCAACTCACAAATAAGCTAATCCTAAAGTTGAATTCTAATTCTTTGCCTTGACGCATCTCACCCACATTTTCCATTTCCTACCTCAACCGCAAAGATTGAAACCCTTCTAGTGTAATAAAAAAAAAAAAATTCTAATTCTTTGCAGCCGCTCCTAGGCGATAAGGGTAGATTATCGTATTTTTGTCTTCTGCCTTTTATTATTTTCTTAATTTTTGCATAAAATATATTTTTTAAACTTTTTTTCTTAATTTCATATTTATTTATTTTTATCATACTCTACCCGCAATCCAGCAATTACAATGGTAAAATACATGTTCAGTTAAGTTAATTTTGCTAATTAAATATTATTAAAGTTATCTCTTTTAATATTTTTACTTACTCTCCTTTCACTTAATACAGGTTGAGATTTTTCGTTTTAAAGGTATAAAAAATAAAATTTAAAATTTAAAAAATAATAAAAAAGTTTTACATCTTAAATAATAAAAAATAAAAAAATTATCAAAATAAAAATTAGAAAATTCAAATCCCCAATTCACAATAAGCCAACCCTAAAGTTGAATTATAATTCTTTGCAACCGCTTTTAGGCATTAAGGGCAGATGGTCATACTTTTGTCTTTTGTATTTTATTATTTTTTTTAATTTTTTGTAACTTTTATCTACTTTTTTAATTTATATATAAATATATTTTATCAATTTTTTATAAATTTTTTTCTCTTAATTTTATATATATCTTTCTCATTCAGCAATTGCCATGGTAAAATACTGTTCAATTAAGTTAAATTTGGTGGATTAATCATCTAATTTTTTATTATAGTTTTTTATATATTTTCTATAATAGTGTTTAAATAGAATAGAAAACATATATAACAAATAAAAAAGAAAACCCAGTAAATAATTTTTAAAATTAAAAATGATGATTTTAACTTTCTTATAATTTTCAACTTTAAAACGGATTAATCAGAGTTTTTTTTCCTCAGAAATAATATTTTTTTCTAAAATTTATTAAGTTACTGAAGTTTGCAGTTTGAAAAACTCTTAAACTGTAGTGATTATTCTATTCACCCATAATCCTTAGAGTTTTCAACTCACAAATTCAAGGAAAAAAAAAAGGTCCCGTCTTTGTTACTTAGATATTGTATAATATAATCTCTTTGTCTCCATCACTACCAAGATTACCATATAAACCCTTATCTTTATCATCGTATTATTCTATAAAGTTGACCCTGTCTAGTAATATGACACACCCATTCCAGTGGCACCCCTTCCACACATGAAAGATGTCTCCCCCAGATTTTATTTATACATTTTTAGGATGCGTGTTGTCTAAGTCACACTGTTTTTATTCCATGTCAATGCCTAGCTTTAGCTTGCTTGACATGGAAAATATCTACATTCCCTGACAGTGTTTTTTGGGGATATAAAGTTTAACAATGTCATAAGGTTAAAAAAAATATCTACATTCCCTGACAAAGCCAGAGCACACCTAGATATTTTCTATTACCGATCTCCTCTCTCTTTCGCTTGGAATTTGGATTCTAACTTTATTGATTTTATGTAAAATAAAAAAATTATTTATGATTTTTTTTGTTCTAATTAATTTTTTAATTTTATTTTTTTTATAACTCCTAATTGTAGTCACTCAAATCAAAAAAATTGATTTCATAAAAAAAAAAAAAAATTGAATTGAAAATCCCAATCCGCGTGAATTGTGACATGTGCTGGTGAAGGAGATGTGAAAATCCGCACGCATTGAACCAAATCTTACGGAAGCAAATATTAAAAGGGAATTGTATCACACATGATCTTTATAAAAAAACTTAAACCTCCTTTTGAAGGCTATTATTTGGATAGAGATTTTTGTTGTAATGATAGGAAAAGTGAGAGAGATAAATATATAAAAATAAAAGAGAGAAAAAATAATGAAAGAAAAAAAAAGATTTATATATTAAATTATAAATAAATAAAAAATTAATAAATTTAAAAAATTAAAATATCAAAAAAATCTAGATTCGCTATTTTATTAAAGGGATGCTCTATCTGCCTCTGTTGGTTGTAGGAACACGTTGACCTGTCTCCTAACTAGGTAATGATTATTAAAAAATCGTGTAATATATCACCTAAAGTTGGTGTATCCCACTATTTGGTTGGTTGCAAAAGATAAAGATCTCCCTGTTTATTTTGGTGAACTGATTTTCTGGGAAAATATCCTGCGTATTCCTTTTAAGCCAAGTTTTAGATATGGTTCTGGGGTGACAATCCTGCTACAATTCTCAATAATGCAGATGCTGTCGTTGAAACATGGAAGATTACCAATTAATTCTTACGAAATTATACCATCAGTGGCATCTGTAATGGAATCTGCCACTTGATGTTACAATTTTTTGCAGCCTAGTGAAGATATTTACCTTTTCAATTCAAGCCAAGATAATTTTTTTTAAAGAAAAATCAAAAGGGGTAACAATTCTAAGAAGAACCATTTAGATTTTACAAAATTATGTAATAATACCTTAAAATAATTCCGAGAAGAAGTGGATGGAAGAGGCATTAATTATATTAATTTTCACACTCTTTTCCGTCAAATTAATGAATATTTATTTTTTAAAATTCACACTAAAATTAATCCTTATTCATTGAAATTTGTGACATACTCTAAAAATAGGATCCTTCTTAAACTTATTTTTCATAAAAAAAATTCTTGTAAGTTCAGACATTACCAATGGGATGACATTTTTTTAAATCATCACAACAGATCAAGTTGGCCACTAATGGCACCATAGAAACTTTGCAATTGATTATTATAAATTCTTACTGCACTTTTGTGATTGACTGGTTTGGAAAAAATTTTCTTCTAAACCAGGCATCTGCATACAACAAGTGGATCTCAATAAAGTAAGAAGAACCGAGTTCCAACCGACTCCAAGTGCAGACGAAGCAATATTTGCAGACTACCAAAATCATAATGTAGCCAGTGAATTGCAAGCTGAGTTTCAACAATGCTTAAAACATTCATCACAGTCCTCCATATCTGCTTCTTGCTGTTGACAGATGATGCAAATTTAGCAATCATGAAGTCCCCATAATCGGTTGATAGCTTCGTTATTTTTTTCTCCGGGAACAAGTTTCAATTAATCAGATCGCACTGAGCAGAGCGCCTAAGATTGACTTTCCTGGTTCAAGTGGCGTAGAATTGCATGATGAACAAGGCTCGCACTGCCAGAAACAACCATGAAACCAGAGTGCTCAATCAAAATCCTTTTTCGCGTAATCACATAATCATCAGCACTAAGCTAGCCATGGAGTGAAAATCCAGAGCTTATGGCGTTCCACGTTTCCAATAGTATCTGTCCTTTACTAGACACTTGCAGAACATCTCCAGTGAGCTATATATGCTTCCGTTCTTGGCATGTTATCATTTAATGTTGTCTATTGGAGTCGACCCATGAGGTTGACAGAAATGTGGATTGCAGAACAAAAATCAAGTGATCCTCCATGAATAAGCACAGGCACTATAGGACACCTGCAATTACCAGAAAACCAAATTCCATGTTCTTTGTTTTTTCGAACTAGTCAGTAGACTCAGGGTAAAGCTGAGGTAGTGTTTCATATTTTGGTCCAACATTCCTTCAATGATATTAAACGTGCTTCCCATGAGACAATCACTTCAAGCAGAGACCTTTCCTTCCAAATATGGAGCACTGAAGAATTATTAGATTGAGGGATCAATGAAGAGTTCATTCAAGTCTCCAAACCAGAAACAAAAAGTTCATCCAAGGCTACAAACCAGAAACCTAAGGTGGGGTTTATTCCATTTTGTTATGAATGCGGTTAGTGAAAAGCATAAGCATCTGAGATGGAGAACCCTGCAACAAGATCTCCTACATGCATCATATCAAATACTTTTTACGAAATCTTAACATGTCCAAATTGATGATATGCACAAATTATCAGAGTAGTAGTTTGACTGCATGCCACTATGGCTGGAGAAAATTTCTACTCCTTAGATTGATAAGACTTACATTGGTATCGTCTACTTTCAGTAGAATTTCAATCTAAACTTTACAACCGAAGCATTTCCAATCTTATTAAAGATTTCAAACAAGTTCTTACCATTTCATCCCCTGCAATAAATTAAAGATTGAAAGTAAATCACACAAATTTAATGAAACGAGTTACATCATCTTTTCAATTTGTTTTAAATCATATTTTAACAAAATTATGTAATTTCTTTTAAAACAGAAGCGATAAACGACAAAAGTCCAGAAAAGGCTTCTAACAAAGAACTAATCTGCTCTGCTTTGTATTTGTAGATCGTTCACGGTAAGCCAAAGGGTGATGCTTCTCTTCAATCAAGGATTTGCATGGCTGTTACCACTTGTTTTTGGCAGAAACGGCTCCGACCCTTTAGCAGTGCATGATTCTCCTCTTTGAGGTTGTACGAAAATTTTTGTCTCAGCTCCATAAATCATCTACAATTTTAATATAATTTGTGTCTAATGTTTATGTCAAAACAACGAAGACCTACAAATATTCAATCTGTCGAAGGTACTAATTTCTTTGGAAAAACATGGGTCCATGTGTACATATTTTTTTAATAAAATTTTAAATTTTAAACCTTAAATCTCCTAAAACTTCGCACAATTTGTGTCAGATGTTTATGTGAAAACAACTATGATCTACAAATATTCTATTTGTCATAGGTACTAACTTCTTTGGAAAAACATGGGTCCATGTGTTCATGTCCAGTAGCCTACGTGTAGGGACCACTGTCATAGAAAAGAAAGACCGAGGAAGGACGTCACAAACTCCACTCCTATAAAGCTCGAACTTCAGGTGGCTCTGTAGCTAGAAATTCCTAATCAGGCAAATGGCTTTCATGGCTTTAAGTACTACGTTCTATACACCACTTCATGATTTCGGACAAGCAAAAGTAAACCTAAATTCTTCAACCTCACGGCCTTCCAAGGCTTTCATCGCTCCATCCATCAAAACCTCATTTGTCTCGTCCAAGTCCGCCTTCTTTCAACATGGGTTCTCTCAAACCTCATCCAATTTTCCTGGCCTGCTCTTCAAATCTCGATCTTTCGGCGTTTATGCAAGAGCAGCCACAGAGAAAACTATTTATGATTTAACCGTCAAGGTACCAAGCAGAATTTGCATTCTTTCATCTTCTTTATATAATTATATAATTTTTCATCCCATAAATGTATTTTTTTTTTTGAAATTCTAATCTCGCCGCAACTTGGAATTTGAATGTGATTCAAGCCGTCCTATTTATAGTACATGGTTTAACGAAGTTAATCTCTTTAATTTTCAAGTATAATGCGTTTTCGAAATGATGAAAAAATTGATTTTTCTGTTATTTTTAAACGTGCTTAACTGCTTACGAACGCCATATGGTGCAGGACATAGATGGGAAGGATGTTTCTCTTAGCAAATTCAAAGGGAAGGTTCTCTTGATTGTCAATGTTGCTTCAAAATGGTATTGAATCAATTCGTGTATTATATATTGTCCTGTTTACGCCTTCTCCCTCCTTGCCCACCCTCCCTCAATATAAAAGTGAAAATCATATAAGTTTCACAGCAACCTATGTAACTTTAAATTTAAGACAAAGATTCTGGTCGGTTATAACTAATTGTATTCTTTTCCTGCAGTGGTTTGACATCATCAAACTACTCAGAACTATCACACATACATGAAAAGTATAAAACTCAAGGTATGTTATTCTATGGAGGATAGTTATTTGTGTTTATTTTATTAACTTTCTGAGTGGGACAATTGGTCGTATTCATGTGACCATGCTTGCCGAGTGTGATTTCTGAATCTATCTCCTTTTGCAAATTGCTGTGTTTGAATTGGATCTTGTTTGAAATTCCAAGAGTAATGTTGTCCGATGTGTTCAAATTCTGGCATAGTCCACTGGTTTTTTGGGATGGAAATAGTCTTGTAATGTTCTTATTAAGTTGTCCTTTCTCCTTTTATATAAGAAGTCCAAATCTTCTAAAAGACACCTTTTAGTCATACAGATATGGCCTCTCATAAATCACATCTTCATTTTTAGTGTTTCTCTATATTCTTTACATATATTTGTATACAGAAAAGATGCCCCCCCTTAAAATAACTCACTCAAATTTTATACACAATCAATAGAGACACATCTTTTTGTGCTTCTTCATGATAGTAGATAGAGACCTGTCTCTAGTTGTTGTGCGTGGGAATTTTGTGAGTCATTTTAAGTGAAAACGGTGGGGTTGGTTTACATATATGTTTATATGGCAATTGGTTCATTATGGATTTACTAAGTATGCCCATTTTTCCCTGTGATGCTTTGTCCAAATCCTGTAAATGATTTCATTTGTATCGTTTGGACTCTTGAGATTGCATGTACATCTTAGATTCATTCCAATTTGGGATGGAGGAAATTTAAAAAGGGTGAAATACAAATGGTAGTAACTCCATTTTCGTTTACTCCCTTTACTCCTCATATTCAAGCCGCTGATTTTTATATCTACCAAGCACACCTTAAGTCTGTCATTAATATAGGTGGTATAAGAGGGTCCTCTTCCTTTCATAGTGGAAAATTGATGAGCTTTGATGCATTTCTGATCTCTTGGTTTTAGAAAAGCTATGATGCCTGGTAATAAGAAAATTAAGATTCCCACCAGAAGATAGATTAAAAAGTGAATTAAATCTGTTCTGGTGAATCATTAAAGTTTCTTGTTGCTCTTCGGGCATGCCTCCAAGACTTTCAGCTCAGGAAGTAATTTGTTTTTATGTCTACTTGCTTCTATATGCCCTTATGGGGTGTGTTTCCAGGATTTGAGATTCTAGCTTTCCCCTGCAATCAGTTTGGTGGGCAAGAGCCTGGATCAAATCCAGAAATTAAGCAATTTGCTTGCACGCGGTTTAAAGCAGAATTTCCAATTTTTGACAAGGTTTGATTATGTGTTTCTTTAGTTGGTGGCACAGTTCATAACTTCATATAAGAGTAAATAAAGCATTATAGTCCTGTAAAACAGGTTGATGTAAATGGACCAAATACTGCTCCAATATACCAATTCCTAAAGTCAAGTGCTGGGGGTTTTCTGGTCGATGTAATCAAGTGGAATTTTGAGAAGTTCTTGGTTGATAAAACGGGCAAAGTAGTTGAAAGACACCCACCTACAACCTCACCTTTTCAAATTGAGGTGTGTTAATCTCTTTTTTCTTCCCGATGCAGTTTCTAATGGTTTAACCATGCCCCCTCTTTCTAGTGGATAAGACTGATGGGAATGAACTTGTTTTTTAGCAGTAATTTTCAGTAATGCAATTATATATATAGTTACTGACAGTTCTGCCCGTAAACTGTAGCATAAATGAAGCTTCTGCTGATTGGAGATTAATACTGGCAGGCACCTAAAATACTTTGAAGCTTTAAGACAGCAGGAAATAAGTGACTTGTAGCAGAATAATTGGATTATTTGCAGGGTAGCCTATCCTTGAGATTTATAGGATTCATGCCAATTGTCATTGGTTTGTTTAGTTAGTTAATTTATAGCCCTTGCAAGGTCTGTAATGATGCTATCAGACCAACCATCCGCATTGGATTTTTCTGCGGAATAAACATAGGCGCATGAAACTGAACATGTTCAATGGGTATAAAATTTAACTTTAACTATGAATTTATTGGATCTTATAATTTAATATATAGAATATAATAAATTTAATAATTTATATTTTTTTTAGAGAGTATTTAATAAAATTTAGTTTGTGAAAATAATAAAATTGTTTACTTACATGTCTTATGAGGGGCTCCACATTTTCTTTCTACTATTGGATTAGATGCAAGGTTTGAAAAATGTAATGCAGACTCTGCTATTTTCCTCTTGTACATTTGTGGCAGAAAGATATCCAGGGATTACTTGCAGCCTGAATGTGGAGTTGAAGGGACCAGAATGGTAGCTGTGCATATGGGACTTAAAAAGCAATATCCGACTTGCACCTACACAGAGCCAGCCAGAACTTTTAAGCAATAATATGTAAATTTTTGTTTCTTCTTTGTTTGTACCAATGCGAGTATTACTTCAGGGAAGAAAAGTTAGATATGTTACTAGCTCAAAAATAAATTAGTTTAAATGATTCAAAATGTTGCATGAAGGAAATATACCTGCAATCAAAGTGTGGCTTGCATGGTGATGGAAGTTATCAGAAGAACTAGCGGCTGCGGATATATTATCAGCAGATTAAAAAACTTGCGGGCCCTCTGTTTTTACAAAATTTTTGTCAAAAAGTTATAAATATTAAATTAATTAAACTCTATAATCAAATTATGAGATTAAAAAATTTAATATTTTATATTAAAATTTTATATATTATTATATTAAATTAATAAAATTTATATTATATTAAATTAATTAAATTAATATTTTATATTAAATTTTAGGCGTAGATAAATTAATACTTTCTGTTTGTTTACTTATTCTTCTATATTACTTTTTAATCATAATATGAAAATTAAGTTACGAATATATTTAAGAAAGTTTTCAATACATGAGTACTTGTAAAGACATGTAAAAATAAGTGCGAAATCTTTTTTTTTAACTCAAAAAATGTGAAATTGGACCAACGAGTCATGAAGGTTTATGTATTGTAAGTAAATTATTTTAATTTTAATTTAAATTTTGTGTATAAAAAAATTTATTTATAAAAATTTTTAATATTTTAAAATATTAATATTTACCTGTTAATAAAATTGTTTAAACAAATTTAGTTAACAAGTTAGACCCACCTCATTTTATATGAGATGAATATGTACTTTTTTAACTCATAAAAACTTAACGTGTTTTATTTTATTTAATTCATAAATTATAATAAAATAAGATGAAATGTATTAATTTATATTTTTAAATATAAAAAATATATTAATTTAAAAATAAATATATATTTTCTTAATTTAAAAAAAATATAAACTATTTCGCTCTCATCCTTTTTAATTACGAACCATTGCAGATAACTCGCATTAACAGTCCTACTTGCTAAGCCGAAGATACTTCAATGAGATAAAAAGAAATGTGAAATTGGTTTATGCGCTAACAAGATTTCGTGAGAAAACAGCAGTTTAAGGGGAAAAGAAAAATGAAATTCACCATTTCATAGTGGCTTGGAGCGATCTTGCCACTAAGCCCAGTCTGAGGAAGTGAACCGCCGGTTTGACCACCCCGTCATCATTGACACTGACAACCCCTCGAAAGTCGATATTGCCCTCAACGCTGACCTGGCATTGCTCCACTGGGTCTTCTCAGAGTCCGCGTCGCTGGTCAGCCGCTAGGTACCTTGCGTCGCTGCAACCAGACCTGAGACCTGGAATAGCTCTTCCGCGCCCTGCTTGCGATAATTCCATCTCTTTCTTACATGGTATCAATTTTCATTACCTTCCTTGATCTCTCACCACTGATTTTGCCATTTTAATGTGATTCATACCTGAAACTAATTTGGGGCCGCGGTTCCTGCACAGCTCAAATTGATTACGGCTATGATTCTTGCGCTATATTCCTATTTTAATTTTTTTGGTTGTACTCCGTAGTTTGGTTTCCGAGAAAATATAACACAAGAATTGAGGTTTAGTTTTGGTTTAATGAAGTGTTCAGTTTGAGTCCGAGAAGCGGTGTAGTCCAGGGCAGTTGTCATCAGGTTTTCGATTTGGTTGGATGATCAGAAAGTATAGTTTTTTAATTAAATTTAAAAAATAGATATATATAAATCTGTTCTTAACCGTTTTCCTGTCTGCTTCTTTTTTCTCCTTTTTATTTATAAAAAAAAAAAATGTTGATTTCGTGTTGCGAATGCTATATTTCTGGGTATTGAATTAACACTAACGATGAGGGCCAGTCACCTTGTTGGATATTTAGGGTTTGTTCTTTGAGAAAGGAATTGTTTCGGGCCCGAGAGAGTGTCTTGACTTTTGGTGGAGTTGTATTTTTGTTAGTTTATTTCATCTTCATGTTGTTAGCAACTTCTTAGCCCTTAGTGTCAACATACTATGATCTCGGTCTATTATTATTGTGAAAGGTTTTTTTTTTTTTTTTTTTTACATCTTGAAACATATTATGAAAAGATATCTTTCTGTTAGTTGTTAAAGTTAAAATCGGCAAGAGGTTGTGAATTTGTGCCAATTTTGTTATCTCTTATTGAAAATTTGGTGACATTTATTTTCCTGTTTTACTGACTGTACTTCTGTTTTTGGTCCAAATATGTAGGCTAATCGCCACACAATTATTCTAATGCAGACCTCTCAGAACAGAGCAACTAGAACGTTTATGGATTATGATTCAATAAGTCAGGCCATGGATGGTATGTCTTACATGTGGGTATAGCTTGGCCATTGCTGTTGATAACCTGACATCAATATTGACAATTCTAGTTTTCCTTCTCAAGAGTTAAAACAGATGATTTTCATATGAAATTTTGTGAATCGAGAAGAGAGTTATAAGTACTGCCTTGAGAGGTATCCTGATAAATATTCTTGTCAGGAGGAATTTATCTATTTGCATTCATTTTGCAAGTGTTGTTCCAACATGTCAAGAACCAACAATTCTAAAAGTTTAACCTTTAGGTGAAAGCACATGAATAGTTTTATATTTTTAACACAACCCCTCATACAAAAGCCCAGACTCGAAGCTTGGACAACTCATAGGTCCATTAAATGTACAAGTCCATCAAACCTTGTCTTGAAATTCAACTTAATTTTTTTAAGAATGAGGACGACAAAAATTAAACTTCTGACCATAGGATACGATACCATGTCAAGAACCAACAAGCCCAAAAACTTAAGCTATTAAGTAAAGGCTAATGAATGATTTTTTATGTCTAACACAACAAACTACTCATGCAAGCTGTTAGAATATTTGATAGCCTGGAATATATAGTTAATGCTTAGATATCAAATAGCAAAATTGTGGTGCCATTGTGAGTTTTCATTACATTGAATGTTAGCATACACATCTGCAAATAAAAATTACAGATTTATATCAGATTAGGACCAACTTCTTCTCAACTGGGTACTTATGGTTAAAGTATATTGAAGGTAATTTATAATTTTTCTTATACCTGTAACTGGTTGGAAGATTGAATTTTGAACTTGGCCCCATTGTCAATAGATAGATGGGATTCAAATGGATCATGGGTATCAAATCCTAGAAATTTGTATAGTTAGTGAGGTATTGATAAGAAGCAACTTTATTTATAAGGTAGAGTAGTGAAGCATAGAACAGAAAACAGTGGATTTATTTGTTGTATTTGTTCGTTGATGGACTTGGACAGTGGTTGTGCTTGTAACTGGAAATGTCCTGCAGGTGGTGTCCCAATAGTAATGAGCTGCTGGATTTAGTTGGATGCTGTTTAGCAGCCTTTTCCCACTTTATAGAAACCCAATCCTGAACATCTGAAACAATCTATGGATAACACACCTGTTGCTTCTCCATATCTTTTGTAACCTCCTTGTGACAGAGTTACACCTCTTTTGAAATTTCATTGAATTTCCTTTTTTTATCGAATATGTATGTGCGTATGGCCAATTCTTGAAAGAATTACATTGAACATAAGGTTTGCCCACAAGGGATGGCATGAAATTTCAGTGCATAAATATGATTGATCAATGATGTTAAGCTTGCTTGTTCAAGATGATAGTGGTATGCCGCTGCAGCAAACTAAATTAAATTAAAAAGCTTATAAATATTTTTTTTATTGTTGATTTATATCTCTGTGTGACATTCTTTATGTTGATACTAATCAGCTAATGACTTTATTTGGACTAAAAGTTAGAATTTAGTATAATATTTTGCTTATACTTATACAGGTATCTGTGCATTATACGAGAGGAAGCTAAAAGAGTTAAATCCGGCCATCAGAAACCTCTCTTATGATATTGCTGATCTCTACAATTTCATAGATGGTCTTGCAGACATGAGTGCTCTAGTGTATTTCTCTCTCACTCTCTCTCTCTCTCTCTCACACACACACAAACACACAGAGCACATGCATGTATGATGCTTTGATGTGCTCAGTTAATGTAGGTATATTTATTTACATATTTTTATTTGTACAAGCCAAGTGAGAAAGATTATATTCAGCCAAAAGGAAAAAAGAGAGACAATAAGTTAGAAAGGATATACCAATGCTTTGCCTTCCTCACCATATAAGACTTGGGGTTCGCTACTAAACACCTCCCTCATTTCACCCGGTTTGGTAGTGATCTTGCTGAAGCTTAATTTGTCATTAGATCTGTTCCTCTTGACATTGAGGTGTATAAGTTGTAAGGAAATATGAATGAATTATTTACTGACGGCATAACTGATGTAGAAAGCAAGATTACAGGTGAGATAATCGATGCATCGATCTCATAGCTGAATTGATTGGAGAGTTCGCATTTACTAATAAGTAGCTATGACTGATAACATAGAAACCATTTCCTATCTAACAAAATTATATCTTTTATTTTGAGGTCCTATCTGTTGATACTGTTATAGTAATAACACAAAATCTTTAATGAATCAAGGGTTTGAGAAGATTAGCAAGATCCAAGCCTCCCTTCCCCCATAGCAGGTGCTCCCTGCTTCAAAGAGGATTAGTGATAACCTAAGATTTGGATGTTTACTCGGTTTTCTTATGTATTTTTGTTGCCTTAGTGGTGACTAATAGTACTTTTTTTTTTACTTGCAGTTATGATCATTCAATTCAAGCTTACTTGCCATATGATCGACAGTGGATTAAGCAAAGAACCTTTTCACATTTGAAAAGATTGGCACAATGATTGATGTATGTTGTAGCTCAATCCTCTGATTATAGCTTATGTAAAGAAAATCATGGAGTGTAGAACTTTTCTGTCGTGTGGGCCATACTTCTGATGGCTATGTTGTTTAACATAAAAATTGTACTTGAACACATTTATTATATCGATAGCCCGTGCTGGGGAAGCTTTAGACAAAAGGGGTTGTTGTTGGCTTGGTCTATTTATATCCTTTTCAAGAAGAATTTGTCTAGAAAACCCATCCTTGTTTGACATCTGTAATCCGTAATTCTAATATATGGGTTTGTATGTGTGTGTTTTCGCTCTTACTTTTTGCCTCCATTTTCTTTTTATATCAAATTTTCATGTGTTGAATAAATAGTGTAAAAAATGCATGAACATAGGAGACATGTTTTCATATTATGGTTAAAAGATTACATGTAATTGAAGTTTTCATAATTTCAAAGCTTAATTTTACTTTTCCTATTATTCTTACAAATTAAATTTTAAAAAATTTAAACTATTAAATAATTATGGGATTTGATAAATTTTGTGATTTTAATTAATTGTATGGTAGTTTGGTCACTTTTCTTTTCTGCGGGACAACACATTTCCGATGCTTATATCGTTTAAGAACGGACATTATATTGACGATTAAACACAACATAGTCATCGAAGACGCACATTGTTGGAGGGTTTATGTTCTGTTTTCATGCAATTTAGTTGTGTCTGAATCAACGAAATTCATGCTTTACTTTTGAATTTATTTTTCATTTACGGGAACAAAGTGTTGTAAGTTTCTGATTAATAAAAAATGTATACATAATAATTAGATTTCCTCCTGCGTACATATTATCTTAAATTATGATTGTTTTATTTTATTGATAGTATTATGTTATCATAAAGCACTGTCTATAATACAACGATAGAAAATAACTGAAAATTTAACTACGCGGAAAGCAGAGTTCTACCAAGTGTTAACCATGCATGACTCAACTGGCTAGATTTCCACGAGAGATTACTTAGAGTTCTGTGTTAAGAAGTTTAACAACAGTTCCATCTTCACCATTGGGGTAAATCAAAAAATGGTTGACCCAACAAATCTCATTGTTTATTGCGTGAGAAAAAAATTACTGTAGTTCTTAAAGCAAGGTCGTGTCTTTCCTCGCATGGCTTCTGTCAAAGAATTGAACAGGTCATCCCCTCGCATAATGAGAACGTTTTCATATGACGTAACTTGTTATTTTTGAGATATTCGTAAGAGGTAACTTAATTGATGCGGTCGGTGCGTGAGGTTTATACTCAGTATGATCTCATAAACAGCAGGTGGAAGTCATGGACGTTAACGGCAATGCCAAGATACCTCCTACGTCTACTGTAGGAAACATAATACTGACTTGAAAAATCTTGGCCACTTAAAAAGAAAACAAATAAAGGTTTTGAGGCTCTGATATGCAATTTCATAATAAAAATATGATGAATCAGACGGATATATGTATAAAAAGGAAGAGAGCTTTTTAAGTTCCACTGTACAGAATAGTCATTAGCTTAACCTCAGCAATGAAAGGTTCAATCTAGTTCAGAACTTTCCAAAAAAGATTGAATTCAGACGTCCGGGAGATGGTAAATGCTAAACTCTATACAGGCAGGTATGCAGCTACTATGGACGAAGCTTTCTCAGCAACCACTTCTTTCGCAAAGAGACATCCAATGCTAAAAAGGTCTTTGCTTTTTTCTCATCTTCCAATAGATCACAAGCATCCATTACTAGCTCCTCGTCTATGTCTGGCATAGCTTGAAGCGCACTCAAAGCATTTTCAAATGATTTATCGTTGTTTTTATCTTTCTTATTGATCAGAGTTATGACAGCACCTGCCATCTCAGACATTGCTTCTTGCATCTTCAGGCCTTTTTTTGCCCTTTTCTTGAGAGACCTGGAGCTTGATGGTATCTTACTTAGCCTTTTTCTATCACGGTTTGATATTTTCGTGCTGCCACTGTCAACCAAATTTCCAGATGTTCCTTCCATATCCATTCCGTTTGACCTTCTTTTATCTTGGTCCGATATTTCAGCGTTGCCGGTCACAACCAAGTTTCCAGATGTTACATCTGTATCCATTTTGTATAGCATTTTTTCATTGTTCCCAGTCACAACCAAACTTCCAGGTGTTCCATCCATGTCCATTTCCCTTGGTCTTTCTTTATCTCGATCAGATATTTCAGCATTGCCAGTCAAAAGCAAATTTTTAAAAGATGTTTCATCCACATCTATTTCATTTGGCCTTTCTTTATCTTGGTCTGATATTTCAGTGTTGCCAGTCACAAACAAATTCCCAGATGTTTCATCCATATCCATTTCATTTGGCCTTTCTTCGTCTCGGTCCAAGATTTCAGTAATTAAACTTTCAGATGTTCCATCCATATCCATTTCCCTTGGCCTTTTTGTTTCTCGGCCTGATATTTCAGTTTGGCTGCCAATCACAACCAAATTTCCAGATGTTCCGTCCATATCCATTTCAACGGTAAAATCAGTCAATTGACTCAGTTCCATCCACTTCAGCTGCCCCTGAACATTGACACTTTCATTTGATACTTTATTTCCAAAAATCTTGCACAAGTCAGGGTAAAAATCCAAGAACCTGTTTCTATATGAGATGGCATGGGGACGGTCCTGCAAGCATCATACATAAACAAGTTGCAATCATATTGTGAGAAACAGTAGACTTACAAACTAAGCTCTATTTATAGTCTCCTTTGCAAGCAGACATCTGTGTCAAAGGAAATGGGGTATTGAGGGGTGAGAGCTCAACTGGAGGCAACACAGACAGCTGCCAAAAGAAGGTATCAAACTAAAAAGTAAGAATAATGTCAATGGAGAGAAGAATGCACCTTAATGTAGGCTTCCCAGACATCATGCTCAGCAATTACCGTTTGCAGGGCTTCATCCCATGCAAATCCAACATGATTGAGAAGATTGCTGATATCATCATGCCGTTTCATCAAGCAGAAATATTGGTCTTCTAGAAACTGCTTATCACATTGCAGTCCCAATTTAGTGCTAAATGCTTCAATCATGTGAGTCCAAGCTTGCTCAATGAATGTAGTTCTAACCCCATTCCCTCTATTCACTTGCTCAATCATAAGGTCAATAAAATAGCATTCCATTGGCTCTGTCCACTCTATTGTGGAAGCAGCATCATAAACACTGGGAATATGGCGGTTCTGGGGTTCACCTTCAAATTATAAATGTCCATGAGTACAGAATGCCATCCAAAGTTCTCTGGAAAAGACTTGGTTCCCATAGAAACCATTCAACTTCACCTAACTTGATTGTCATGATATATAAGACAATCACATGGTCATGCACGCCCTGCATACTTCAATTATGTGAAGACACTAATTTTACATACACAGATTTCAATTTACTCTTCTGTCACATAAAATTTGTTCATTTAGTAATGCAACTTATCCGCGCGACACACAGAGAGAGAGAGAGAGAGAGAGAATTAACTATTTTTAAACTTAGATGCAAACACACTACTTTCTTGAGTTCCCCATAATTAATGCTGGCAAATTTAGAATAATTTATGTTTGAAAAAGGTAGCTAGGAATAACTAAAAACTGTACCATTAGTTATTTAGTTATGTATGACTAATTTTAGGGCATCTGAAGATGAAAAAAGGGAAATCTATGATTATCAATCTTCAAAAAATTTCAAGTAAAATTACACAATTTAACACCTAAAATTGAATGTAGAAATGAGCACTCCTATAAGCATCTCTGAGAGCACCCTATCTCCAGCTATAGAAAGCCCAAAATCTTGACTGTAAATAAGACATTAATTCAGCGTTAGATTCCATCTTTTTTAACAATCACTTTCTCTTAAAATTGGATGTAAAAACCCATCTTGAAAAATTGACAATAGCTATAAAAATGGTTATTGATATTAACGAAACACTTTCTGACCTTAAGAAGCTGCAGCTAACAGTCATACAAACTAAGAGGTAACAAGTTAATGTTAGTACATGACATTCATGATGCAATCTACCAGCCCATGTTGTACAAGATATCGCCTTATTATAAAAATTAATGAGAAGACATACCTGTTATTGACACTGGTAATTCATTACTGGGATCTGCAACACATGCCATATGGGTGGATCTTCTATCAGACATTTCCCCTCCAAAAATAACACACAACTTGCGATAGCCTGGCAAGGTTTTGATTCTAAGGGGTCGGGCTTCAGGGTGTACCTGCGCCAGTTGTATGTCAGCCACAAAACAACGGGCACACTTATTCAGAGTGAAGAATTGGTTCACCTTAGTGTAAGCATCCCAAACATGATCTTCTGCAGTAACCATTTCTCGTGTATCATTCCAAGAGAACCCACTCTGATGAAGTACATTGTCTACATCATTGAATTGTCTCCTCAACTGCTTGTAACGATTCTTTAGAACATCTTTGTCGTAATGAGATTCAAATTGTTTGTTAAACAATGTAGTAATGTCATTCCAAGCCTGGGTAAGGAATGTCTGCCCACGTTTATTTCCTTTTTTAACCTGCTCTAATAACAAGTCAATGAAGCAACGATCCATTGGAGGAGTCCAAGATGTTCTAGGTCGATCAATACCACTGGTGTTGTGACTCCCTTTTCCTTCACATTCAGAAAGATAGATAGTCATAGGGTAACTACTTGTTTCCAAAGATCCAAAGAACCTCAAATATGAATTATAACACTATCAATTACATTACATCTCATTAAAATTACTTGCCATCTTAAAAGAAAGCTGGTAAGCCCTTTCCATATATTTTGTTAGTTAGGTGGCATTTGGCACATGAGAAACCTAAATCCAAGCATATAGGAAACCAAAGTATAAGATATTAGGAAATTCAACATCCCCCATATTTTAAATGACAATGAAACATCGTGATCTTAAAATCCCATAAGCTTTATACCCAGATTATACTTAAATATCCAAGACACTCGTCATAATGTAAAATACAAGAGGCATAGACAACTTATGCGGAAGTAGTTGCACTTCTTCAATGTTTCTGCATTAAATACATCTCCAAGGAAACTAACTGGTTTCACATGATTCCATAGCAACCATGATGGATCAAGTTATAGATTTTATGTAATCATGCATAACATAAACATAATAGCTTGAACTGGCCAATAGAAAGCTGTAAGTTAAAACTCACCAGCCGTAAACACTGATATGCCATCTTCAAGGTTTTGCACTTGATGCAAACTACTGATCTCATCATCAGTCCCATTTCTGAATATTAATTCTAAATCACAATAGTTTGGAAAAGTTTTCATTCTGTATGTTCGTGCATGTGGATGTGTCTACAAGAGTTTTAAGTCAGTCAGTCCCAGGAAGCATGAATATGTGCATCTACAGCTACTCCTCCATAAAACTTCCCTGCCCCTCCCCCAACTTAGACACTCAAAGAGAGTCCTCATGATCACATACCTTGATATAAGCATCCCAGACATCATCATCAGCTGCCACCATTTGTTGTTTTTCATCCCATGTAAAGCCTTCTTTTAGAAGAACAGTTATATCACGATAATATTTCAACAGTTTTCTGTACCGATGCCTTAACACCCTTTTTCCATGTTGAAAGCCAAATTTTGCATTAAACATGACAAGCATATCTGTCCAAGCTTCTTTATTGAATGTATTGTCTACCTTATTTCCCCTACCCAGCTGGTCAAGCAGAAGCTCTATAAAGAATTGGTCCATGGGAGCAGTCCAATCTGTTCTTGGGCGCTCGTTACTTGAATGGGCAATGCCTCCCATTGCATCACCTAAAGCTGAGAGGATTAATCAATTAATAAATCTTCTAGTTTCATTGGATATAATTAATTTTGGGTTAATAAAAAGAGTCCCTTAAAAATATTTCTTATTTGGGTAGTATGTGAGAGTTTTTAGTAACTAAATTAATCACTTGTTTGGTTAATTCTTCCCAAACTAGAAATAATTTACTAGTGATTCCTTTTTATTTCTGCCATACTATTTCTTGCTAAGTTACACAAGACACTGATCACACTCAATATTTGAGGCAGGTTGTTTTTATGTTTCCTTTGATAATGTAGTAGTATAAAAGAAAGACATTATTCCCTAGGTCGCAGCACTTATTTCCATGACAGCTTTCAGTATATGAAAAACTGTAAGTAGATAGTTATTTACAATCTACGAGTTAAAAGCAAGTTAAAGATTGCCTCCTATCAGATTAGGAAGTCCTAACAGAACAAGTTTCATTCAAAATGATAGGGTGAGCTCACACTCAAGTACTTCATGAACATAACTTTAATGAGTATGAGAGGGGAAAGTACAACTGAAATGCAGCAGAGATAAACCTCACTCAAGTACTATAGTACGAAAATGGGTACTGTAAGCAAAACTCACCCAAATTTAATCCTAGTCCTTCATCATCAAAGCTTACATCATGGCTTGATAAACTATATCTTCCATCAGCAGTTTCATAGTCAAATATCACACACAAATCATCAAAATTCACCACTGATCTTGCTCTGTAGCATCGTGCATCGGGGTGAGTCTGCATATTATTCAAAGTTATAGAATACATATTTTGATGTTAAAGACAAATTTATTAATGCAGCAATGCACCTTGATGTAGGCATCCCAAACAAATTCATCAGCTACCACCATCTGACGGGCAGCATCCCAAGAAAACCCAATGTGACAAAGAAGATCCTTTACATCATGGAATTGTTTCCACAAATTTGCGTAACGGCCCTTTAAAACATCTTTGTCATATTGAGATCCAAATTTTGCATTAAACATGGTGAGCATGTCTGTCCAAGCCACTTTGTTAAAAGTGTGACCAGTCCTGTTTCCTCTGTGTACATGCTCTAACATAAGTTTAACAAAATAGCGCTCCATTACTGGAGTCCAATATGTCCTTAATCGGTCATTGCTTGTAGAAGTTTCAGTTTGGCTACCCATTACTCCTTCAAAAATGCAAATCTGCATTAGGAAAGCATAACAAAAATCACATGCCATCTTGAAGTTTCTACTAATGACTGCCCTTTTTAGGATAATTAGTAGCATGACAAGAAAGATAAAAAGCAATCATACCATAAAAACAGTTGCACGCTATATTTGAAATGTGCGAATTACTAGTTGATGAGACCCTTTTCATCTTAATTTTTTTCCAGTGAGGTGCTCATCATCGTAATATTACAAGTAAAAAGATATTGTCCAAAAAGAAATGCACATACAAACACAAAAACCAACATAAACAATCATTTCGCATTTGCCACGAACTTAATAGCTTACAAGTTGAAAAATACATATTTGATAATATTCCAAACATTTAATTCGCTTTTGAAACCTTCACCATTAAACATACACTTAATCACATGCAAATGGATTACCCTTTAAATTGTTCAACACACACACAAAAATAAAAAAAATGATATTATATCAGAGATGCAGAAGCACATAAGAAGTACAAATACAGCTCCTAACAGAAGAGGATGTCATAACTTTCATGGAAGGTAACATTTTTATAATAGTTTTCAAAAGCATTAGAGATTCACTTATTGATCACTGAATCCATGTTCTCTAACAAAGAGTTGAAGGAATAACTCTAAGCATTCATAGCATGCTTTTTAAAATTTTGAAAGATATGCACTAGTGAGAAGTGAAATACACATGGAAAAAACTAGGTTTCATTTTGCAGCAACTATCTGCACCAGCATCCCTTATAATAAAGTTTGGTTTGGTATATAGGAGTTTCTTTTATTAGTTTGCTTCTGGAACTTTAATCCATGAGCAGATTATGCATGTAGCCAATCACTAGAAAGTGTCAGGCAGTAAGGTCATGTGTCATCTGTAAATAATCAATTATTAGAGATTAGGGAATTGGATCCAACAAAGGCTCAATCTTAACACGCTTATTCTGTTAAGTTTTTCCAAGAAAAGAGCTAAAAAAGAGCTAGTCTAACAGATAAATATAATAATGACACTTACAAAAGTCAACCTATAATATTTCTCAACATTCCAGATATTAGTAATTTGACAAGATCCATGTCTACGACAGTTGAACCAAAATTGGTACAAGGCACTTACTACTTATATGATCCTATAAGGATGTCTATCATCTTCACAAAGATGGGCCAATGAAAGCTCAAAACAAGGTGTACAAACCTAGATTCAAAAGTTTCTGCAAAGAACTTCACATAAAAAATTTGTCATATAATTTAAAATTTGTCTCCCGAAAAAGCATGAGAACAAACGAGAATTCAACTTCGAAATAAATTATTTTTACATTCTCATCCATCAAAGGACAATAATGAATGTGAATTTAAAGATTGTCTAGGTATTACATAAGTTGACTTTAAAAGCAAAAGCTAATATAAATTCATCATAGAACAGAATAAACTGAAGTGGGCAAAATTTTGAACCCAGCTTAGCCCGCTACACTTCCAACAATAAGAAGAGTTTTTAAAATGGGCTGAGGGGCTGGGGGTAAACTCTGCTTCAAACACATCAAAAGGTAATGTTACAATTCTAATGGTGAGAAAGGCAACATCTTTGATCCTCAGGCCACTCATACCGGAAGAGAGGACTATACCAAGAAAATTTAGTGTGATCAGAAGGACCCAAATAACCAGAAAAAGCATGAGATAGGGACCGCAGGCTCATTTCAGTATCTTCACTCACAAATCGGTCTCCGTTAATTCAAGGAAAGGAAGCACTTCAATGAAACTAAATTTTCAGCATTTCAATGTTACAACGACAAGTACAACCATCAGTCTTTAACCATTATGCAATATGCATTGCCCAGAATAGCATAATCGTAACATATGGAGAAAATCAATCCAAGTATTAACACTCAAATTTCAACAATAAAGCGAGCATTGAATTTGATCATGTTTGAATCATTCATTGAAATTAAATTATTGTGGAGCTTTCCAATTTTGATGAGTGGCATTTTCTAATTAAGAGCTCAGTCCAAAACAGTGGCCAAAGAGAACCATACAAAACGGTGAAAGCAATGAAGCAGGAAATTCGAATACAGAGGGATTTAACCAAAAGTGAAAGTTTGGAGCTTTTTACCAGTTTGGTCTGAGACGGTTGGCGCCCAAAAGTTCCTGTGATGATGAAAGGAGTTAACCCTAATCCGGGATAAGGGATAAAACCCTAGGTGTTTGGCTATGGACGCAAGCTTCGTTGCTTAGCATACGTGCACCCCCCTTTTTTAATGACAAATGTTGAGGTAACAATGTGGTGACGTGAGTATAATAAAAAAAATTAAAATTAAAATAAAATATTAAATAATAAATAATAATTATAAATATAAAAATAAAAAAATTATTTATACACTCCCTTCTTCCGAAATTAGGACACAACGCATTATACGTAGGTCGATGGTATAAAACTAAATGAAGAATTGGGCCGGGCTTACTGATAGGCTTCAGCCCAGTGGTGTCCTCACACATCAATTTACGCCCTGAAAATCTGTCAAGAAGGCCCACATATAAAAAGAGAAATTCATCATCTTCTAATTAGTACTAAACTGAGATTAGCTGGACTTGCTAGCAACCCGAGGCCATGACTTTCGGAGATAGAAAGAAGAAAATTTGGGAACAAGTGAGAAAAAGTAATAGAGGCCCACATAAAAAATGTAATAAAGTTACAAAGGGAATGAGATTCCCAGCTGAGGGGAATTCCAATCCATTCAGTGCTACTCTTGTACATATATTGAAAAACTAAGCTCTACAAAGTAACTTGTTATTAAATAATCACAAAAATAAAAGATAATTCTAAACTTTGTTAAGTTTAAATTAATTTTTTTAAGTGAATATTTATTAAAATTTAATATAAAAATAACATAATTCTCATTAAGGAATCAAGCTTCTTGACAAAATACATTGATTTCAATTCTTAATAAAATTAAAAGTTGAAATTAAGACACATCATTTAACGAAGATACGTTATATTTTTATTTAATTTTAATCCTTGTCTACTTCTTAGCTTATCTTATTTCCCATACATAATTGAATGTAATCTCTCGGAAAATTAATTAATAACAACGCTGCCCAGCATTATAGGATATCGTCTGTCATAAAAATGCAGGTAATGCGAATGCGTATAAAGGACAGCTTGCATCTGCTGAAGGATTCGAGAGTTGAACAAGAAGAAATCCATTCGTTGAACAACAAAAGAAGTTGCTAGGCGCTTGCCAAAGACAAAACAAGATGGTACAAGCCAGAAGGATTCAATAGAGCAGAGCAAGAGAGAACGTGTGAGTAGAAATTGGAGAGTGGCACTCGCACCTGACAGCGCGCTTGTAGACAGAGAGCATGGTACAGAGTATATGGGTCTTAATTGGAGTTGCACAAGATGGAAAAATTATCGTTAACACATTGAAAAAAGAATAGAAAACATTCAACACGACTAAAGGTGACGCTATATCGCTGTGGTAATGTCAGAATTTGCACCACTTTTGAAGGAGGATTGGGAACCAGCTAAGGCACCGTAGCGTCCTCAAGCTCCTATCAGTAGTGAGTGATTCTGCGGGCGCTGGATCTTAAGGGAAATGCCTAACCCCATCAAGGTGAACCCTATCAAACCTAACAAACCCCCCCCCCCCCCCCCCCCTAAACAATATTCAAAGTGAGCTTCGATTTCGGTCTTGGGCAGTTTGCCGCTTCAGAAGTCCTCCTTCTTCGTTCCCTTTCATGTGACTTCCCCAGCGACATGTGACAAAGACATATCTGCTAAACCGAGTGCAGTCATACAAAAAGGAGTTCTCAGTACTAAATCATGAGCAAAACCAAGCCTCGAATTCGACTTGAAATGAGGATAAGGGTTCCAACGCTCAAGCATGCGGAGAAAGCAACAAGCGAGAAAAGCTCGTGAAATAAGTGGCTCAGCATGTAAAGAAGAAGAGAATGAACGGACTTTAGCAAGGGGAATGAAGTAGAGAGTGGGTTGTAGCTGCTTAGTATCGATATGTTCAGATCCACCTGCCGGATAGGAAGAAGAACAAGAAATACAAGATGAAAGGGAAGAAGATATGGATATTTTGATTTTTTATCTAAAATTTAACAAAAAATTTGAAGAAAGAGTTATTTTGTCTATATTTTATAATTAAAAAGAATTTTATAAAAATTTTTAAAGTTTAAAAAAAATTTAAAAATTAATATTTAATTTAAAAAAATTGTATACATTTTAATCAAAATAATAAGAGAATTAGATATTAGATAGATCCGGTATCTCACCAATGGGTCGAAAAGATAAAAAGAAAGGGACATAGCTGGCGGTCCCGCCGAATGCAGAGGATCAAGGAACGGAGAAAACATGGGTATAAAGACAGTTTTAAAACATTGGATTTTTAGAACAACAGAAAACATCGAAATTGATCCTAGGACATACCACTTTTATAATTACTCTGTTCCCTTCCCCTGCTTCTAGCTCCGTTAGTGTGAACCACATCCCCCAATAAATCTACGTTCACTCTGCCGGTTCAATCGAAGCATTGAAAATGGTTCTAACCGTGTTCCGCTACCGTCTTTGCTTTATGTTTCTTCTTGTCGCGTTTTTCCCTCTATCAACTCACTCGCTATCCTTCAGCAAATCTCAATTCGATAATAATACAACGAACATGGTATACGACGGCGATGGCTCCCCTTATGGTGGATCCATTGAACTCATCGACATTTCCAATTCACAGTACCGTGTTGGTCGAGCCTCATATTCTGAACAACTGTTCCTTTGGGACTCTCGTTCGGGAGCTCTCACAGACTTCACAACTCATTTCTCATTCACCATCGATCCCTTAAGCAACTCATCATACAGTGACGGTTTCACCTTTTACTTGGCTTCCCCCGGTTACCCACTTCCGCCTAATTCCGCCGGCGGATACCTAGCTCTGTTCAACAGTACCACCGGCGACGGCGGACGTCAGTCTGACAGCATTGTGTTCGTTGAATTTGATACTTGGGTTAACGAAGATCTAGGTGATCCGAATTTCACGCATGTTGGGATCAACCACAACTCCATCAAATCCATCAATTATATGCTGTTTGATATTAGAGGCAACGAAAAGAAGCCAGGTTATGTTTCCATAAAATACAATGCTTCTACCACCGCCCTCAGTGCGTGCTGGTCATTTGATGCAAATAATCAATATTCACCCAGCAATTGCGTGCCACCTCTCGTAATTGACCTGAGGAATGTTTTCCCTGAGCGGGTGACCATTGGATTCTCGGCTGCTACTGGCAATGACGGTTCGCGGCATATAATTCATTCATGGGAATTCGATTCAACTTTGAACTCCGGAGACCCATTACTCCCTAGAAGCAAACACAGAGTAAGCAAACCTGTGGTGATAGTTGCAATTGCTGCCACTTGTTTATTTAGCTTTGTGCTTGCTTTGGTACTAGGCGTTACCTGGTTAAAGATGAAGAAGAAGGATGATTCCCTTAAAAGCACCCAGAAAGAATTTGATCTTGAAAGAGCATCTATTTTTCCAAGAAGATTTCATTACCAGGAATTAGTTGAAGCCACCAATGGGTTCGCAGACGACAGAAAGCTAGGAAGAGGAGGGTCTGGACAAGTTTACAAAGCGGTTCTGAAAAATTTAAAACGCATAGTTGCTGTCAAGAGAATTTTTGCAGACTTCGAAAATTCAGAGAGAATCTTCATCAATGAAGTGAAGATTATAAGCCGTCTTATACATAAGAACTTGGTGCAATTTATAGGGTGGTGTCACGAGCAAGGTGAATTCTTGTTGGTGTTCGAATATATGCCAAACGGAAGCCTTGATAATCATCTATTTAGCAACGGAAGAAATCTACCATGGAATGTGAGGTACAAGATAGCTTTAGGGGTGGTCACTGCTATTCATTATCTTCATGAAGAAGCTAATGACGCGCAGTGTGTGCTTCACAGAGACATCAAGTCAGCCAATGTTTTGTTGGACACAGATTTCAGCACCAAGCTGAGTGATTTTGGAGTTGCAAAGCTGGTGGACCCCAGATTAAGAACTCAACTGACGGGGGTAGTAGGGACCTATGGATATCTTCCCCCAGAATATGTAAATCAAGGGAGAGTTAATAAAGAATCAGACATGTATAGCTTTGGGGTGGTGGCTCTGGAAATTGCATGTGGGAGGAGGACATACCAAGATGGGGAGGATCATATCCCTCTGTCGACATGGGTGGGGCAACTACATGTGGAAGGGAATATTCTGAATGCGGCTGATGAGAAATTAAACAGGGAGTTTGATGAAGATCAAATGAAATGCTTGCTTAGTGTGGGACTGTGGTGTGCCCACCCAAATGACAAGGAAAGGCCGAAGGCAGCACAAGTTATCAAGGCTCTTCAACTTGAAGCCCAATTGCCCGTGCTTCCCGATAGCATGCATGATCCTGCTCCTGGCGTAAACCCGATCACCCCCCAAGAGACCAGGCAATATTTGGAGGATTCGAGATAGTATCACAGAGTTGGCACTCGCACAGGAACAAGTATAAAATGTTTAATCTCCTTAAACCTACCATGGATAGGAGAGTTGCATCTCACACTTCCAATCTTACAAAATACTCATATTTAGTGGTATAAATTTTGTAGTGTGTAGATTAAGAAAAAATAAAATTATAAAAATAACAGTACACACTATAGATACATCATAAATTGTCATATTATGCATTGACACTTTGTTAACTAAACATATTAGCAACAATGCATCATATAAGCATTTGTGCTCTTTCAGGTATTCCTAGTAGATTAATTTGCAAAAGTAATTAGAGGCAAATATTGGTCGTCCCGGACATCATGCTCAGCAATTACCATTTGCAGGGCTTCATCCCATGCAAATCCAACACGATTGAGAAGATTGCTGATGTCATCATGCCGTTTCATAAAGCAGAAATATTGGCCTTCTAGAAACTGCTTATCACATTGTAGTCCCAATTTAGTGCTAAATGCTTCAATCATGTGAGTCCAGGCTTGCTCAATGAATGTATTTCTAACCCCATTCCCTCTATTCACTTGCTCAATCATAAGGTCAATAAAATAGCATTCCATTGGCTGTGTCCACTCTATTGTGGAAGCAGCATCACAAACACTGGGAATATGGCTGTTCTGGTGTTCACCTTCAAATTATAAATGTCCATGTGTACCGAATGCCATCCAAAGTTCTCTGGAAAAGACTTGGTTCCCATAAAAACCATTCAACTTGACCTAACTTGATTGTCATGACATATAAGACAATCACATGGTCATGCACGCCCTGCATACTTCAATTATGTGAAGACACTAATTTTACATACACAGATTTCAATTTACTCTTCTGTCACATAAAATTTGTTCATTTAGTAATGCAACTTTTGCGCGCGACACAGAGAGAGAGAGAGAGAGAGAGAGAGAATTAACTATTTTTAAACGTAGATGCAAACACACTACTTTCTTGAGTTCCCCATAATTAATGCTGGCAAATTTAGAATGACAATTTATGTTTGAAAAAGGTAGCTAAGAATACCCAAAAACTGTACCATTAGTTATTTAGTTATGTATGAACAATTTTAGGGCATCTGAAGATGAAAAAAGGGAAAGCTATGATTATCAATCTTCAAAAAATTTCACGTAAAATCACACAATTTAACACCTAAAATTGAATCTACAAATGAGCACTCCTATAAGCATCTCTGAGAGCACCCTATCTCCAGCTATAGAAAGCCCAAAATCTTGACTGTAAATAAGACATTAATTCAGCGTTAGATTCCATCTTTTTTAACAATCACTTTCTCTTGAAATCGGATGTAAAACCTGTCTTGAAAAATTGACAATAGCTATAAAAATGGTGATTGATATTAAAAAAACGCTTTCTAACCTTAAGAAGCTGCAGCTAACAGTCATACAAACTAAGAGGTAACAAATTAATGCTATTACATGACATTCATGATGCAATCTACCAGCACATGTTGTACAAGATATCGCCTTATTATAAAAATTAATGAGAAGGCATACCTGTTATTGACATTGGTAATTCATTACTGGGATCTACAACACATGCCATATGGGTGTATCTTCTATCAGACATTTCCCCTCCAAAAATAACACGCAACTTGCGATAGCCTGGCAAGGTTTTGATTCTAAGGGGTCGGACTTCAGGGTGTACCTGCACCAGTTGTATGTCAGCCACAAAACAACAGGGACACTTATTCAGAGTGAAGAATCGGTCACCTTAGTGTAAGCATCCAAAACATGATCTTCTGCAGTAACCATTTCTCGTGTATCATTCCAAGAGAACCCACTCTGATGAAGTACATTGTCTACATCATTGAATTGTCTCCTCAACTGCTTGTAACGATTCTTTAGAACATCTTTTTCATAATGAGATTCAAATTGTTTGTTAAACAATGTAGTAATGTCACTCCAAGCCTGGGTAAAGAATGTCTACCCACGTTTATTTCCTTTTTTAACCTGCTCTAATAACAAGTCAATGAAGCAACGATCCATTGGAGGAGTCCATGATGTTCTAGGACGATCAATACCACTGGTGTTGTGACTCCCTTTTCCTTCACATTCAGAAAGATAGATAGTCAAAGGGTAACTACTTGTTTCCAAAGATCCAAAGAACCTCAAATATGAATTATAACGCTATCTATTACATTACATCTCATTAAAATTACTTACCATCTTAAAAGAAAACTGTTAAGCCCTTTCAATATATTTTGTTACTTAGGTGGCATTTGGCACATGAGAAACCTAAATCCAAGCATATAGGAAACCAAAGTATAAGATATTAGGAAATTCAACATCCCCTATATTTTAAATGACAATGAAACATAGGGATCATAAAATCCCATAAGCTTTATACCCAGATTATATTTAAACATCCAAGACACTCATCATAATGTAAAATACAAGAGGCATAGACAACTTACGCGAAGTAGTTTCACTTCTTCAATGTTTCTGTATTAAATACATCTCCAAGGAAACTAACTGGTTTCACATGATTCCGTAGCAATCGTAATGGATCAAGTTATAGATTTTATTAATCATGCATAACATAAACATAATAGCTTGAACTGGCCGATAGAAAGCTGTAAGTTAAAACTCACCAGCCATAAATACTGATATGCCATCTTCAAGGTTTTGCGCTTGATGCAAATTACTGATCTCATCATCAGTCCCATTTCTGAATATTAATTCTAAATCACAATAGTTTGGAAAAGTTTTCATTCTGTATGTTCATGCATGTGGACGTGTCTACAAGAGTTTTAAGTCAGTCAGTCCCAGGAAGCATGAATATGTGTATCTACAGCTACTCCTCCATAAAACTTCCCCTCCCCTCCCCCAACTTAGACACTCAAAGAGAGTCCTCATGATTACACACCTTGATATAAGCATCGAGACATCATCATCAGCTGCCACCATTTGTTGTTTTTCATCCCATGTAAAGCCTTCTTTTAGAAGAACAGTTATATCACGATAATATTTCAACAGTTTTCTGTAACGATGCCTTAACACCCTTTTCCCATGTTGAAAGCCAAATTTTGCATTAAACATGACAAGCATATCTGTCCAAGCTTCTTTATTGAATGTATTGTCTACCTTATTTCCCCTACCCAACTGGTCAAGCAGAAGCTCTATAAAGAATTGGTCCATGGGAGCAGTCCAATCTGTTCTTCTAGTTTCATTGGATATAATTAATTTTGGGTTAGCAAAAAGAGTCCCTTAAAATTATTTCTTATTTGGGTAGTATGTGAGAGTTTTTAGTAACTAAATTAATCACTTGTTTGGTTAATTCTTCCCAAACTAGAAATAATTTACAAGTGATTCCTTTTTATTTCTGCCATACTATTTCTTGCTAAGTTACACAAGATACTGATCACACTCAATATACGAGGCAGGTTGTTTTTATGTTTCCTTTGATAAGGTAGTAGTATAAAAGAAAGACATTATTCCCTAGGTCGCAGCACTTATTTCCATGACAGCTTTCAGTATATGAAAAACTGTTAAGTACATAGTAATTTACAATATATGAGTTAAAAGCAAGTTAAAGATTGCCTCCTATCAGATTAGGAAGTCCTAACAGAACAAGTTTCCTTCAAAATGATAGGGTGAGCTCACACTCAAGTACTTTATGAACATAACTTTAATGAGTATGATAGGGGAAAGTACAACTGAAATGCAGCAGACATAAACCTCACTCAAGTACTATAGTATGAAAATGGGTACTGTAAGCAAAACTCGCCCAAATTTAATCCTAGTATTTCATCATCAAAGCTTACATCATGGCTTGATAAACTATATCTTCCTTCAGCAGTTTCATAGTCAAATATCACACACAAATCATCAAAATTCACCACTGATCTTGCTCTGTAGCATCATGCATCGGGGTGAGTCTGCATATTATTCAAAGTTATAGAATACATATTTTGATGTTAAAGACAAATTTATTAATGCAGCAATGCACATTGATGTAGACATCCCAAACAAATTCATCAGCTACCACCATCTGACGGGCAGCATCCCAAGAAAACCCAATGTGACAAAGAAGATCCTTTACATTGCAGAATTGTTTCCACAAGTTTGTGTAACGGCCTTTTAAAACATCTTTGTCATTTCGAGATCCAAATTTTGCATTAAACATGGTGAGCATGACTGTCCAAGTCTCTTTGTTAAAAGTGTGGCCAGTCCTGTTTCCTCTGTGTATATGCTCTAACATATGTTTAATAAAATAGCGCTCCATTATTGGAGTCCAATATGTCCTTAATCAGTCATTGCTTGTAGAAGTTTCAGTTTGGCTGCCCATTACTCCTTCAAAAATGCAAATCTGCATTAGGAAAGCATAACAAAAATCACATGCCATTTTTTAAGTTTCTGCTAATGACTGCCCTTTTTAGGATAATTAGTAGCATGACAAGAAAGATAGAAAGCAATCATACCATAAAAACAGTTCACGCTATATTTGAAATGCACCAATTATTAGTTGATGAGACCCTCTTTATTTTAATTGTTTTCCAGTGCGGTGCTCATCATCGTAATATGACAAGTAAAAGGATATTGTCCAAAAAGAAATGCACACACAAACACAAAAACCAACATAAACAATCATTTTGCATTTGCCATAAACTTAATAGCTTACAAGTTGAAAAATACATATTTGGTAATATTCCAAACATTTAATTCACTAATGAAATCTTCGCCATTAAAAATACACTTAATCACATGCAAATGGATTACCCTTTAAATTGTTCAACACACAAAAAAAAAAAAATGATATTATATCAGAGATGCAGAAGCACATAAGAAGCACAAATACAGCTCCTAACAGAAGAGGATGTCATAACTTTCATGGAAGGAAACATTTTTATAATAGCTTTCAAAAGCATTAGAGATTCACTTATTGATCACTGAATCCATGTCCTCTGATAAAGAGTTGAAGGAATAACTCTAAGCATTCATAGCATGCTTTTTAAAATTTTGAAATATTTTCACTAGTGAGAAATGAAATACACATGGAAAAAACTAGGGTTTATTTTGCAGCGACTATCTGCACCAGCATCCCTTATAATAAAGTTTGGTTTGGTATATAGGAGCTTCTTTTATTAGTTTGCTTCTGGAACTTTAATCCAAGAGCAGATTATGCATGTAGCCAATCACTAGAAAGTGTTGGGCAGTAAGGTCATGTGTCATCTGTAATTAATCGATTATTAGAGATTAGGGAATTGGATCCAACAAAGGCACAATTTTAACACGCTTATTCTGTTGAGTTTTTCCAAGAAAAGAGCTTAAAAAGTGCTAGCCAAACAGATAAATATAACAATGACACTTACAAGAGTCAACCTATAATATTTCTCAACATCCCAGATATTAGTAATTTGACAAAATCCAAGTTTACGACAGTTGAACCAAAATTGGTACAAGGCACTTACTACTTATATGATCCTGTAAGGATGTCTGTCATCTTCATAAGGACAGGCCAATGAAAGCTCAAAACAAGGTGTACAAACTTACATTCAAAAGTTTCAGCGAAGAACTTCACATCAAAAATTTGTCATATAATTTAAAATTTGTCTCCCGAAAAAGCATGAGAACAAACGAGAATTTAACCTTGAAATAAATTATTTTTACATTCTCATCCATCAAAGGACAATGATGCATGTGAATTTAAAAATCGTCTAGGTATTACATAAGTTGACTTTAAAAGCGAAAGCTTATATAAATTCATCATAGAACAGAATAAGCTGAAGTGGACAAAATTTTTAACCCAGCTTAACCCGCTACACTTCCAACAATAAGAGAGTGTTTAAAATGGGGTGAGGGACTGGCGGTAAACTCTGCTTCAAACACATCAAAAGGTAATGTTTACAATTCTAATGGTGAGAAAGGCAACATCTTTGTTCCTCAGGCTACTCATTCCCGAAGAGAGGACTGCACCAAGAAAATTTAGTGTGATCAGAAGGACCCAAATAACCAGAAAAAGCATGAGATAGGGACCGCAGGCTCATTTCAGTATCTTAACTCACAAATCGGTCTCCGTTAATTCAAGGACAGGAAGCACTTCAATGAAACTAAATTTTCAGCATTTCAATGTTACAACGACAAATACAACCATCAGTCTTCAACCATTATGCAATATGCATTGCCCATAATAGCATAATCGTAATATATGGAGAAAATCAATCCAAGTATTAACACTCAAATTTCAACAATAAAGCGAGCATTGAATTTGATCATGTTTGAATCATTCATTGAAATTAAATTATTGTGGAGCTTTCCCATTTTGATGAGTGGCATTTTCTAATTAAGAGCTCAGTCCAAAACAGTGGCCTAAGAGAACCAAACAAGACGGTGAAAGCAATGAAGCAGGAGATTGGACTACAGAGAGGTTTAACCAAAAGTGAAAGTTTGTGGCCTTTTACCAGTTTGGTGTGAGACGGTTGGCGCCCAAAAGTTCCTGTGATGATGAAAGGAGTTAACCCTAATCCGGGATAAGGGACAAAACCCTAGGTGTTTGGCTATAGACGCAAGCTTCGTTGCTTAGCTTACGCGCAGCTTCCTTTTTGAGACTCCCTTCCCCCGGAGTTGGGATACTCAACGCTTTATACGTAGGTCGACGGCATAAAACTAAATGAAGAATTGGGCCGGGCTTACTATACGCTTCAGCCCACTGGTGTCCTCACACATTAATTTGCGCCCTGAAAATCTGTCAAGAAGGCCCACATAAAAAAAAAAAGGGAAATCAATCATCTTCTAATTAGCACTAAACTGAGATTACCCGGAGTTGCTAGCAACCCGAGGCCATGACTTTAGGAGATAGAAAGAAGAAAATATGAGAACAAGTGCGAAAAAGTAATTGAGGCCCACATAAAAAAATGTAATAAAGTTACAAAGGGGATGAGATTCACAACTGAGGGGAATTCCAATCCATTCAGTGCTACTCTTGTACATATATTGAAAAAATAAGCTCTACAAAGGAACTTGTTATTAAATAATCACAAAAATCAAAGATAATTCTAAATTTTGTTAGGTTTAAATTAAAATTTTTAAGTGAATATTTAATAAAATTTAATATAAAAATAACATAATTCTTATTAAGGAATCAAGCTTCTTAACAAAATACATTGATTTTAATTCTTAATAAAATTAAAAGTTGAAATTAAAACACATTATTTAATGAAGATGCGTTATATTTTTATTTAATTTTAATCCTTGTCTACTTCTTAGCTTATCTTATTTCCCATACATAATTGAATGTAATCTCTCGGAAAATTAATTAATAACAACGTTGCCCAGCATTATAGGATATCGTCTGTCATAAAAATGCAGGTGATGCGAATGTATATAAAGGACAGCTTGCATCTGCTGAAGGATTCGAGAGTTGACCAAGAAGAAATCCATTCGTTGAACAACAAAAGAAGTTGCTAGGCGCTTGCCAAAGACAAAACAAGATGGTTCTAGCCAGAAGGATTCACTAGAGCAGAGCAAGAGAGAACGTCTGAGCAGATATTGGAGAGTGGCACTTGCACCTGACAGCGCACTTATAGAGAGGGAGCATGGTACACAGTATATGGGTCTTAATTTGAGTTGCGCAAGATGGAAAAATTATCGTTAATACATTGAAAAAAGAACAGAAAACATTTAACATTCACATTAATTTTATATATTATCCTTATAATATCGAATTCAAAAGTAATCAGAGAATTAGACATTTGGCCGAAAAGACAAAAGAAAAGGACATAGCTGGCCGTCCCGCCCAATGCAAAGGATCAAGGAACGGAGAAAACATGGGTATAAAGACAGTTTTAAAACATTGGATTTTTAGAACAACAGAAAACATCGGAATTAATCCTAGGACATACCACTTTTATAATTACTCTGTTCCCTTCCCCTGCTTCTAGCTCTGTTAGTGTGAACCACATCCCCCAGCAAATCTACGTTCACTCTGCCGGTTCAATCGAAGCATTGAAAATGGTTCTAACCGTGTTCCTCTACCGTCTTTGCTTTATGTTTCTTCTTGTCGCGTTTTTCCCTCTATCAACTCACTCACTATCCTTCAGCAAATCTCAATTCGATAATAATACAACGAACATGGTATACGACGGCGATGGCTCCCCTTATGATGGATCCATTGAACTCATCGACATTTCCAATTCACAGTACCGTGTTGGTCGAGCCTCATATTCTGAACAACTGTTCCTTTGGGACTCTCGTTCGGGAGCTCTCACAGACTTCACGACTTATTTCTCATTCACCATTAATCCCTTAGGCAACTCATTATACAGTGACGGTTTCACCTTTTACTTGGCTTCCCCCGGTTACCCACTTCCGCCTAATTCCGCCGGCGGATACCTAGCTCTGTTCAACCGTACCACCGGTGACGGCGTGCATCAGCCCGATAGAATTGTTTTCGTTGAATTTGATACTTGGGTAAACGAAGAATTAGGTGATCCGAATGTCACGCATGTTGGGATCAACAACAACTCCATCAAATCTGTCAATTATATGCCGTTTGATATTAGAGGCAACGAAAAGAAGCCAGGTTATGCTTCCATAAAATACAATGCTTCTACCACCACCCTCACTGCGTGCTGGTCATTTATTACAAATAATCAATATTCACCCGACAATTGCGTGCCACCTCTCGTAATTGACCTGAGGAAGGTTTTACCTGAGCGAGTGACCATTGGATTCTCGGCTGCTACTGGCATGGATGGTTCGCGGCATGTAATTCATTCATGGGAATTCAATTCAACTTTGAACTCCGGAGACCCATTACTCCGTAGAAGCAAACGCAGAGTAAGCAAACCTGTGGTGATAGTTGCAATTGCTGCCACTTGTTTATTTAGTTTGGTGCTTGCTTCGGTACTAGTCGTTACCTGGTTAGAGATAAAGAAGAAGAAGGATGATTCCCTTGAAAACACCCGGAAAGAATTGGATCTTGAAAGAGCATCTATTTTTCCAAGAAGATTTCGTTACCAGGAATTGGTTGCAGCCACCAATGGGTTCGCAGACAATAGAAAGCTAGGAAGAGGAGGGTCTGGACAAGTTTACAAAGCGGTTCTGAGTAATTTAGGACGCATAGTTGCTGTCAAGAGAATTTTTGCAGACTTCGAAAATTCAGAGAGAATCTTCATCAACGAAGTGAAGATTATAAGCCGTCTTATACATAAGAACTTGGTGCAATTTATAGGATGGTGTCACGAGCAAGGTGAATTCTTGTTGGTGTTCGAATATATGCCAAACGGAAGCCTTGATAATCATCTATTTGGTAACGGAAGAAATCTACCATGGAATGTGAGGTACAAGATAGCTTTAGGGGTGGTCACTGCTATTCAGTATCTTCATGAAGAAGCTAATGACGCGCAGTGTGTGCTTCACAGAGACATCAAGTCAGCCAATGTTTTGTTGGACACAGATTTCAGCACCAAGCTGGGTGATTTTGGAGTTGCAAAGCTGGTGGACCCCAGACTAAGAACTCAACTGACGGGGGTAGTAGGGACCTATGGATATCTTCCCCCAGAATATGTAAATCAAGGGAGAGTTAATAAAGAATCAGACATGTATAGCTTTGGGGTAGTGGCTCTGGAAATTGCATGTGGGAGGAGGACATACCAAGATGGGGAGGATCATATCCCTCTGTCGACATGGGTGGGGCAACTATATGTGGAAGGGAATATTCTGAATGCGGCTGATGAGAAATTAAACAGGGAGTTTGATGAATATCAAATGAAATGCTTGCTTAGTGTGGGACTGTGGTGTACCCACCCAAATGACAAGGAAAGGCCGAAGGCAGCACAAGTTATCAAGGCTCTTCAACTTGAAGCCCAATTGCCCGTGCTTCCCGATAGCATGCATGATCCTGCTCCTGGCGTAAACCCGAGCACCCCACAAGAGACTAGGCAATATTTGGAGGATTCGAGATAGTCTCACGCAGTTGGCACTCGCACAGGAACAAGTATAAAATGTTTAATCTCCTTAAACCTACCATGGATAGGAAAGTTGCATCTCACACTTCCAATCTTACATAATAATCATATTTAGTGGTATAAATTTTGTAGTTTGAAGATTAAGAAAAAATAAAATTATAAAAATAACAATACACACTGTAGATACATCATAAATTGTCATATTACGCATTGACACTTTGTTAACTAAACATATTAGCATCAATGCATCATATAAGCATTTACGCTCTTTCAGGTATTCCTAGTAGATTAATTTGCAAAAGAAATTAGAGGCAAATATTGGTCTTCCCGGACATCATGCTCAGCAATTACCATTTGCAGGGCTTCATCCCATGCAAATCCAACACGATTGAGAAGATTGCTGATGTCATCATGCGGTTTCATAAAGCAGAAATATTGGCCTTCTAGAAACTGCTTATCACATTGTAGTCCCAATTTAGTGCTAAATGCTTCAATCATGTGAGTCCAGGCTTGCTCAATGAATGTATTTCTAACCCCATTCCCTCTATTCACTTGCTCAATCATAAGGTCAATAAAATAGCATACCATTGGCTGTGTCCACTCTATTGTGGAAGCAGCATCACAAACACTGGGAATATGGCTGTTCTGGTGTTCAACTATGGCTGTTCTGGTGTTCAACTTCAAATTATAAATGTCCATGTGTACCGAATGCCATCCAAAGTTCTCTGGAAAAGACTTGGTTCCCATAAAAACCATTCAACTTGACCTAACTTGATTGTCATGACATATAAGACAATCACATGGTCATGCACGCCATGCATACGTCAATTATGTGAAGACACTAATTTTGCATACACAGATTTCAAATTACTCTTCTGTCACATAAAATTTGTTCATTTAGTAATGCAACTTATGCATGCGACACAAAGAGAGAGAGAGAGAGAGAGAGAGAGAGAGAGAGAGAGAGAGAGAGAGAGAGAGAGAGAGAGAGAGAGAGAGACAGAATTAACTATTTTTAAACTTAGATGCAAATACACTACTTTCGTGAGTTCCCCATAATTAATGCTGGCAAATTTAGAATAACAATTTATGTTTGAAAAAGGTAGCTAAGAATACCTAAAAACTGTACCATTAGTTATTTAGTTATGTCTTAACAATTTTAGGGCATCTGAAGATGAAAAAACGGAAAGCTATGATTATCAATCTTCAAAAAATTTCACGTAAAATTACACAATTTAACACCGAAAATTGAATCTACAAATGAGCATCCTATAAGCATCTCTGAGAGCACCCTATCTCCAGCTGTAGAAAGGCCAAAATCTTGACTGTAAATAAGACATTAATTCAGCGTTAGATTCCATCTTTTTTAACAATCACTTTCTCTTAAAATTGGATGTAAAAACCTGTCTTGAAAAATTGACAATAGCTATAAAAATGGTTATTGACATTAAAAAAACGCTTTCTAACCTTAAGAAGCTGCAGCTAACAGTCATACCAACTAAGAGGTAACAAATTAATGCTATTACATGACATTCATGATGCAATCTACCAGCCCATGTTGTACAAGATATCGCCTTATTATAAAAATTAATGAGAAGACATACCTGTTATTGACATTGGTAATTCATTACTGGGATCTACAACACATGCCATATGGGTGTATCTTCTATCAGACATTTCCCCTCCAAAAATAACACGCAACTTGCGATAGCCTGGCAAGGTTTTGATTCTAAGGGGTCGGACTTCAGGGTGTACCTGCACCAGTTGGATGTCAGCCACAAAACAACAGGGACACTTATTCAGAGTGAAGAATCGGTCACCTTAGTGTAAGCATCCAAAACATGATCTTCTGCAGTAACCATTTCTCGTGTATCATTCCAAGAGAACCCACTCTGATGAAGTACGTTGTCTACATCATTGAATTGCCTCCTCAACTGCTTGTAACGATTCTTTAGAACATCTTTGTCATAATGAGATTCAAATTGTTTGTTAAACAATGTAGTAATGTCATTCCAAGCCTGGGTAAGGAATGTCTACCCGCGTTTATTTCCTTTTTCAACCTACTCTAATAACAAGTCAATGAAGCAACGATCCATTGGAGGAGTCCAAGAAGTTCTAGGATGATCAATACCACTGGTGTTGTGACTCCCTTTTCCTTCACATTCAGAAAGATAGATAGTCAAAGGGTAACTACTTGTTTGCAAAGATCCAAAGAACCTCAAATATGAATTATAATGCTATCTATTACATTACATCTCATTAAAATTACTTACCATCTTAAAAGAAAACTGGTAAGCCCTTTCAATATATTTTGTTACTTAGGTGGCATTTGGCACATGAGAAACCTAAATCCAAGCATATAGGAAACCAAAGTATAAGATATTAGGAAATTCAACATCCCCTATATTTTAAATGACAATGAAACATAGGGATCTTAAAATCCCATAAGCTTTATACCCAGATTATATTTAAACATCCAAGACACTCGTCATAATGTAAAAAACAAGAGGCATAGACAACTTACGCGAAGTAGTTGCACTTCTTCAATGTTTCTGTATTAAATACATCTCCAAGGAAACTAACTGGTTTCACATGATTCCGTAGCAATCGTAATGGATCAAGTTATAGATTTTATTAATCATGCATAACATAAACATAATAGCTTGAACTGGCCAATAGAAAGCTGTAAGTTAAAACTCACCAGCCGTGAATGCTGATAATGCCATCTTCAAGGTTTTGCGCTTAATGCAAATTACTGATCTAATCATCAGTCCCATTTCTGAATATTAATTCTAAATCACAATAGTTTGGAAAAGTTTTCATTCTGTATGTTCATGCACGTGGACGTGTCTACAAGAGTTTTAAGTCAATTAGTCTATGAATATGTGCATCTACAGCTACTCCTCCATAAAACTTCCCTGACCCTCCCCCAACTTAGACACTCAAAGAGAGTCCTCATGATCACACACCTTGATATAAGCATCGAGACATCATCATCAGCTGCCACCATTTGTTGTTTTTCATCCCATGTAAAGCCTTCCTTTAGAAGAACAGTTATATCACGATAATATTTCAACAGTTTTCTGTAACGAAGCCTTAACACCCTTTTCCCATGTTGAAAGCCAAATTTTGCATTAAACATGACAAGCATATCTGTCCAAGCTTCTTTATTGAATGTATTGTCTACCTTATTTCCCCTACCCAACTGGTCAAGCAGAAGCTCTATAAAGAATTGGTCCAAGGGAGCAGTCCAATCTGTTCTTGGACGCTCGCTACTTGAATGGGCAATGCCTCCCATTGCATCACCTAAAGCTGAGAGGATTAATCAATTAACAAATCTTCTAGTTTCATTGGATATAATTAATTTTGGGTTAATAAAAAGAGTCCCTTAAAATTATTTCTTATTTGGGTAGTATGTGAGAGTTTTTAGTAACTAAATTAATCACTTGTTTGGTTAATTCTTCCCAAACTAGAAATAATTTACAAGTGATTCCTTTTTATTTCTGCCATACTATTTCTTGCTAAGTTACACAAGATACTGATCACACTCAATATTTGAGGCAGGTTGTTTTTATGTTTCCTTTGATAAGGTAGTAGTATAAAAGAAAGACATTATTCCCTAGGTCGCAGCACTTATTTCAATGACAGCTTTCAGTATATGAAAAACTGTAAGTACATAGTAATTTACAATATATGAGTTAAAAGCAAGTTAAAGATTGCCTCCTATCAGATTAGGAAGTCCTAACAGAACAAGTTTCCTTCAAAATGATAGGGTGAGCTCACACTCAAGTACTTTATGAACATAACTTTAATGAGTATGATAGGGGAAAGTACAACTGAAATGCAGCAGACATAAACCTCACTCAAGTACTATAGTATGAAAATGGGTACTGTAAGCAAAACTCACCCAAATTTAATCCTAGTATTTCATCATCAAAGCTTACATCATGGCTTGATAAACTATATCTTCCTTCAGCAGTTTCATAGTCAAATATCACACACAAATCATCAAAATTCACCACTGATCTTGCTCTGTAGCATCATGCATCGGGGTGAGTCTGCATATTATTCAAAGTTATAGAACACATATTTTGATGTTAAAGACAAATTTATTAATGCAGCAATGCACCTTGATGTAGACATCCCAAACAAATTCATCAGCTACCACCATCTGCCGGGCAGCATCCCAAGAAAACCCAATGTGACAAAGAAGATCCTTTACATTGCAGAATTGTTTCCACAAGTTTGTGTAACGGCCTTTTAAAACATCTTTGTCATATTGAGATCCAAATTTTGCATTAAACATGGTGAGCATGTCTGTCCAAGTCTCTTTGTTAAAAGTGTGGCCAGTCCTGTTTCCTCTGTGTATATGCTCTAACATATGTTTAATAAAATAGCGCTCCATTATTGGAGTCCAATATGTCCTTAATCAGTCATTGCTTGTAGAAGTTTCAGTTTGGCTACCCATTACTCCTTCAAAAATGCAAATCTGCATTAGGAAAGCATAACAAAAATCACATGCCATTTTTGAAGTTTCTGCTAATGACTGCCCTTTTTAGGATAATTAGTAGCATGACAAGAAAGATAAAAAGCAATCATACCATAAAAACAGTTCACGCTATATTTGAAATGCACCAATTATTAGTTGATGAGACCCTCTTTATTTTAATTGTTTTCCAGTGCGGTGCTCACCATCGTAATATTACAAGTAAAAAGATATTGTCCAAAAGGAAATGCACACACAAACACAAAAACCAACATAAACAATCATTTTGCTTTTGCCATAAACTTAATAGCTTACAAGTTGAAAAATACATATTTGGTAATATTCCAAACATTTAATTCACTAATGAAACCTTCGCCATTAAAAATACACTAAATCACATGCAAATGGATTACCCTTTAAATTGTTCAACACAAAAAAAAAAAAATGATATTATATCAGAGATGCAGAAGCACATAAGAAGCACAAATACAGCTCCTAACAGAAGAGGATGTCATAACTTTCATGGAAGGAAACATTTTTATAATAGTTTTGAAAAGCATTAGAGATTCACTTATTGATCACTGAATCCATGTCCTCTGATAAAGAGTTGAAGGAATAACTCTAAGCATTCATAGCATGCTTTTTAAAATTTTGAAATATTTTCACTAGTGAGAAATGAAATACACACGGAAAAAACTAGGGTTTATTTTGCAGCAACTATCTGCACCAGCATCCCTTATAATAAAGTTTGGTTTGGTATATAGGAGCTTCTTTTAGTAGTTTGCTTCTGGAACTTTAATCCAAGAGCAGATTATGCATGTAGCCAATCACTAGAAAGTGTTGGGCAGTAAGGTCATATCTCATCTGTAATTAATCGATTATTAGAGTTTAGGGAATTGGATCCAACAAAGGCACAATTTTAACACTCTTATTCTGTTGAGTTTTTCCAAGAAAAGAGCTTAAAAAGTGCTAGCCAAACAGATAAATATAACAATGACACTTACAAGAGTCAACCTATAATATTTCTCAACATCCCAGATATTAGTAATTTGACAAAATCCAAGTTTACGACAGTTGAACCAAAATTGGTACAAGGCACTTACTACTTATATGATCCTGCAAGGATGTCTATCATCTTCATAAGGACAGGCCAATGAAAGCTCCAAACAAGGTGCACAAACTTAGATTCAAAAGTTTCTGCAAAGAACTTCGCATCTAAAATTTGTCATATAATTTAAAATTTTTCTCCCAAAAAAGCATGAGAACAAACGAGAATTTAACCTTGAAATAAATTATTTTTACATTTTCATCCATCAAAGGACAATGATGCATGTGAATTTAGAGATCGTCTTGGTATTACATAAGTTGACTTCAGAAGCGAAAGCTTATATAAATTCATCATAGAACAGAATAAGCTGAAGTGGACAAAATTTTGAACCCAGCTTAACCCGCTACACTTCCAACAATAAGAAGAGTTTTTAAAATGGGGTGAGGGACTGGCGGTAAACTCTGCTTCAAACACATCAAAAGGTAATGTTTACAATTCTAATGGTGAGAAAGGCAACATCTTTGTTCCTCAGGCTACTCATTCCCGAAGAGAGGACTGCACCATCAGAAGGACCCAAATAACCAGAAAAAGCATGAGATAGGAAGCGCAGGCTCATTTCAGTATCTTAACTCACAAATCGGTCTCCGTTAATTCAAGGACAGGAAGCACTTCAATGAAACTAAATTTTCAGCATTTCAATGTTACAACGACAAGTACAACCATCAGTCTTCAACCATTATGCAATATGTATTGCCCAGAATAGCATAATCGTAATATATGGAGAAAATCAATCCAAGTATTAACACTCAAATTTCAACAATAAAGCGAGCATTGAATTTGATCATGTTTGAATCATTCATTGAAATTAAATTATTGTGGAGCTTTCCCATTTTGATGAGTGGCATTTTCTAATTAAGAGCTCAGTCCAAAACAGTGGCCAAAGAGAACCATACAAGACGGTGAAAGCAATGAAGCAGGAGATTGGACTACAGAGAGATTTAACCAAAAGTGAAAGTTTGGGGCCTTTTACCAGTTTGGTGTGAGACGGTTGGCGCCCAAAAGTTCCTGTGATGATGAAAGGAGTTAACCCTAATCCGGGATAAGGGACAAAACCCTATGTATTTGGCTATAGACGCAAGCTTCGTTGCTTAGCTTACGTGCGCTCCCTTCCTCCGGAGTTGGGATACACAACGCATTATACGTGGGTCGACGGTATAAAACTAAATGAAGAATTGGGCCGGGCTTACTGATAGGCTTCAGCCCAGTGGTGTCCTCGCACATGAATTTGCGCCCTGAAAATCTGTCAAGAAGGCCCACATTAAAAAAAAAAAAGGAAACCAATCATCTCCTAATTAGCACTAAACTGAGATTACCCGGAGTTGCTAGCAACCCGAGGCCATGACTTTAGGAGATAGAAAGAAGAAAATTTGAGAACAAGTGCGAAAAATTAATTGAGGCCCACATAAAAATGTAATAAAGTTACAAAGGGGATGAGATTCACAACTGAGGGGAATTCCAGTCCATTCAGTATTACTCTTGTACATATATTGAAAAAATAAGCTCTACAAAGGAACCTGTTATTAAATAATCACAAAAATCAAAGATAATTCTAAATTTTGTTAGGTTTAAATTAAAATTTTTAAGTGAATATTTAATAAAATTTAATATAAAAATAACATAATTCTTATTAAGGAATCAAGCTTCTTAACAAAATACATCGATTTTAATTCTTAATAAAATTAAAAGTTGAAATTAAAACACATTATTTAATGAAGATACGTTAAAATTTTATTTAATTTTAATCCTTGTCTACTTCTTAGCTTATCTTATTTCCCATACATAATTGAACGTAATCTCTCGGAAAATTAATTAATAACAACGTTGCCCAGCATTATAGGATATCGTCTGTCATAAAATGCAGGTAATGCGAATGTATATAAAGGGCATCTGCTGTAGGATTCGAGAGTTGACCAAGAAGAAATCGATTCGTTGAACAACAAAAGAAGTTGCTAGGCGCTTGCCAAAGACAAAACAAGATGGTACTAGCCAGAAGGATTCACTGGACCAGAGCAAGAGAGAACGTGTGAGTAGATATTGGAGAGTGGCACTTGCACCTGACAGCGCACTTATAGACAGAGAGCATGGCACACAGTATATGGGTCTTAATTGGAGTTGCACAAGATGGAAAAATTATCGTTAACACATTGAAAAAAGAATAGAAAACATTCAACAAGGCTAAAGGTGATGCCATAGATGTCTTCTCATGGCCACGAACCATTCTCATTCACATTAATTTTATATATTATCCTTATAATATCGAATTCAAAAGTAATAAGTTAAAATATATAAAAAAATTTTAAATTAAAGTTGACTTTAAAATTTTTTTTTAAATTTTAAAAATTTTTATAAAATTTTCTTTAATTATAAAAGAACGTGAAAAATAACTCTTTTTATTAATTTTTTTATAAAATTATAGACAAAATTCTAATTTATCATGATAAAAAAACTAAAATAACCCTATAATCCAACGCTCCTTTGGGCTAGTTCATGGTGCGGTCAACTATGATCCTTAATTTACAAAAATTTTTCTGCCAGCACGGATGCCTTCCTTTCCTTGCAAAGCGAACCCATGCAATGGATGTATGGGCTAGTCCGTGGTGCGGTCAAATATGATAGACTACCCACACGAAGAAAGGAGCAACTTGCCAAATTCAAACTGGGGTAACCGGATCACTCAATTAGTAGCGCTAGTGCATCACTCGGCTCCTCAGCCCACTAATCTACTAGCTTTTTTTTTGTTTTGTTTTTGTGAAGGAAGGCCACTTCATAGCTCACTGGTTGTGGTGCTCCCACTCCTGGTCGATCATTTACCTCTGTTCACTATCTCCCTCTCCTATCCGCGAGCAAGGAGTGAAAGAACCAAGTGGGTTGTGGTAATGTTAGAATTTGCACCACTTTTGAAGGAGGATTGGGAACCAGCTAAGGCACCGTAGTTTCCTCAAGCTCCTATCAGTAATGAGAGTGATTCTGCAGGCGCTGGATCTTACGGGAAATGCCTAACTCTATCAAGGTGAACCCTATCAAACCTAACAATCCCCCCTAAACAATATTCAAAGTGAGCTTCGACTTCGGTCTTGGGCAGTTTGCCGCTTCAGAAGTCCTCCTTCTTCGTTCCCTTTCATGTGACTTCCCCAGCGGCATGTGACAAAGACATATCTGCTAAACCGAGTGCAGTCATACAAAAAGGAGTTCTCGATACTAAATCATGAGCGAAACCAAGCCTCGAATTCGACTTGAAATGAGGATAAGGGTTCTAGCGCTCAAGCATGCAAAGAAAGCAACAAGCGAGAAAAGCTTGTGAAATAAGGGGCTCGGCATGTAAAGAAGAAGAGAATGAACGGACTTTAGTAAGGGGAATGAAGTAGAGAGTGGGTTGTAGCTGCTTAGTATCGATATGCTCAGATCCACCTGCCGGATAGGAAGAAGAACAAGAAATACCAGGGAAGAAGATATGGATATTTTGGTATTTTATCTAAAATTTAACAAAAAAATTTGAAGAAAGGGTTTTTTTGATATTTTTTATAATTGAAGGTAATTTTACAAAAGTTTTTAAAATTTAAAAAAAATTTTAAAAAATGATCTTTAATTTATAAAAATTTTATACATTTTAACTAAAGTAACAAGAGAATTAGACATTAGATCCAGCATCTCAGCAATGAGTCGAAAAGATAAAAAAAAAGGGACATAGCTGGCCGTCCCGCCGAATGCAGAGGATCAAGGAACCTAGAAAACATGGGTGTAAGGACAGTTTTAAAACATTGGATTTTTAGAACAACAGAAAACATCGGAATTAATCCTAGGACATACCATTTTTATAATTACTCTGTTCCCTTCCCCTGCTTCTAGCTCTGTTAGAGTGAACCACATCCCCCAGCAAATCTACGTTCACTCTGCCGGTTCCTTCGAAGCATTGAAAATGGTTCTAACCTTGTTCCTCTACCGTCTTTGCTTTATGTTTCTTCTTGTCGCTTTCATCCCTCTATCAACTCACTCGCTATCCTTCAGCAAATCTCAATTCGATGATAATACAACGAACATGGTATACGACGGCGATGGCTCCCCTTATGATGGATCCATTGACCTCATCGGCATTCCCAATTTACAGTACCGTGTTGGTCGAGCCTCATATTCTGAACAACTGTTCCTTTGGGACTCTCGTTCGGGAGCTCTCACAGACTTCACAACTCATTTCTCATTCACCATTGATCCCTTAAGCAACTCATCATACAGTGACGGTTTCACCTTTTACTTGGCTTCCCCCGGTTACCCACTTCCGCCTAATTCCGCTGGCGGATACCTGGCTCTGTTCAACAGTACCACCGGTGACGGCGTGCGTCAGCCTGATAGCATTGTTTTCGTTGAATTTGATACTTGGGTTAACGAAGATCTAGGTGATCCGAATTTCACTCATGTTGGGATCAACCACAACTCCATCAAATCCTTCAATCCTATGCCGTTTGATATTAGAGGCAACGAAAAGAAGCCAGGTTATGCTTCCATAAACTACAATGCTTCTACCACCGCCCTCAGTGCGTGCTGGTCATTTGATGCAAATAATCAATATTCACCCAGCAATTGCGTGCCACCTCTCGTAATTGACCTGAGGAATGTTTTCCCTGAGCGGGTGACCATTGGATTCTCGGCTGCTACCGGCATTGACGGTTCGCGGCATATAATTCATTCATGGGAATTCAATTCAACTTTGAACTCCGCAGACCCATTACTCCCTGGAAGCAAACACAGAGTAAGCAAACCTGTTGTGGTAGTTGCAATTGCAGCTGCTTGTTTATTTAGTTTTGTGCTGGCTTTGGTACTAGGCGTTACCTGGTTAAAGATAAAGAAGAAGAAGGATGATTCCCTTGAAAGCACCCGGAAAGAATTTGATCTTGAAAGAGCATCTATTTTTCCAAGAAGATTTCATTACCAGGAATTGGTTGAAGCCACCAATAGGTTCGCAGACGATAGAAAGCTAGGAAGAGGAGGGTCTGGACAAGTTTACAAAGCGGTTCTGAAAAATTTAGGACGCATAGTTGCTGTCAAGAGAATTTTTGCGGACTTCGAAAATTCAGAGAGAATCTTCATCAATGAAGTGAAGATTATAAGCCGTCTTATACACAAGAACTTGGTGCAATTTATAGGGTGGTGTCACGGGCAAGGTGAGTTCTTGTTGGTGTTCGAATATATGCCAAACGGAAGCCTTGATAATCATCTATTTGGCAACGGAAGAAATCTACCATGGAATGTGAGGTACAAGATAGCTTTAGGGGTTGTCGCTGCTATTAATTATCTTCATGAAGAAGCTAATGACGCGCAGTGTGTGCTTCACAGAGACATCAAGTCAGCCAATGTTTTGTTGGACACAGATTTCAGCACCAAACTGGGTGATTTTGGAGTTGCAAAGCTGGTGGACCCCAGATTAAGAACTCAACGGACTGGGGTAGTAGGGACCTATGGATATCTTCCCCCAGAATATGTAAATCAAGGGAGAGTTAATAAAGAATCAGACATGTATAGCTTTGGGGTAGTGGCTCTGGAAATTGCATGTGGGAGGAGGACATACCAAGATGGGGAGTATCATTACCCCCTGTCGACATGGGTGCGGCAGCTATATGTGGAAGGGAATATTCTGAATGCGGCTGATGAGAAATTAAACAGGGAGTTTGATGAAGATCAAATGAAATGCTTGCTTAGTGTGGGACTGTGGTGTACCCACCCAAATGACAAGGAAAGGCCGAAGGCAGCACAGGTCATCAAGGTTCTTCAACTTGAAGCCCAGTTGCCCGTGCTTCCCGATAGCATGCATGATCCTGCTTCTGGCGTAACCCCGATTACTACCCAAGAAGAGACTACGCAATATTTGGAGGATTCGAGATAGTCTCACGCAGTTGGCACTCGCACAGGAACAAGTAAAAAATGTTTAATCTCCTTAAACCTACCATGGATAGGAATGTTACATCTCACACTTCCAATCTTACATAATACTCATATTTAATGATATAAATTTTATGAAAATTAAATAAAAATAAAATTATAAAAATAACAATACGTACCATAAATACATAATAAATTATTATATTACACATTGACACTTTGTTAACTAAACATAATAGCAACATTGCATCATATAAGCATTTGCGCTCTTTCAAGTATTCCTAATAGATTAATTTGGAAAAGAAATTAGAGGAATATATGGTCTGTACAACAGTAGTCATGTAAATCATATTTATGGACCATTGCAACAAGTAAAAGTGAAGAAAATCGAAAGGAGCATATATCAAACTCTCCCTCTTTGATTGCAACAAAATTGACTTGTTACTTGAGTTATGGGATATCAACTGTGTCTGTGAACAAAGTGAGATGGTTAATGAAATAAACATACATCATAGCCACTTGAAGCTCTCCTCAATTTCATTCCACATCTCTGCACAATTTCAATCAATATTTGCTAGCTAGTTTTTTCGTAAGTCTAAAAGAATGTGTCTTGCCTGATTATTTGCCGTCAACACTGTTTACAAGGGAGACCAATTCAATATTTTCAGTATCAGAAGCTTCAATACCCTCGTTTGAACTCAAGCTTTCACGTGAAAGAATGGTTGAGTTGGGATCAGCTCTGGGTACTAAAAACAGCAGGCAAAGCGGAGTGAATCTCAATATGTTACGAATCAAAATAGCTAACCAGAGATTATCAAACTGCGTACGTGTAATCCTTAGTATTTGGAGTAAAAAGCCTCCTCCCCAGGATGCTGAGAGAAGCCCGGCATTATCAATTGACATTAGCAGAGCAAAGAAAGTGCCTTCAATACCTGAGGGGCAAAGCTTTGAGCTGAGCACAAGCATAGGCATCCACTTCAGCCTATTAGTCATTTGAGCTACACTTTCAACAATCACAACAAAGAAATAGTCTGGTGCACCAAATTTCAAGTTCCACCTCAAGACCAGAATGAGATCTAGCATGCCTGACAACCCATAAAGCAACTGAGTCCAGAAGAGCAAGTCTCGGAATGCGTAATCCTTTAGAGCATATTGGTAAAGTATTGCACCAAAGAGGGAGCCCACTGAACCAATTGAAAATATAAAACCAACATTCTCCTGTATAAGAAAGATGAATAATAAAGGTTACTGACACCCCTTCTTTCCACTCAAAAAAAAAAAAAGGTTACTGACAACAGATAATGTCTTAGTCTTTTGTTTTGTTTGGGCATCTGCTCCTTGTAGTTACCGAAAAAAAAGGTTTCTGACTTTCTATTCCATACTTAAACTTTGATATAACAAGATTCACAAGAGTAATACTAAATACTAAACAGTTTTCCTATTTAACAACTTAAGCATTAGAAAAAACGGCTCTCGCTATATCATAATCGTTAAAGTTAGGTCAAGCTTTGCAAAAAATGAAGTTAGAAAAACAAGGACTCAAAATCTCAGTAGCTTTATCCGGTTAATGTCTACAGTTGGCATACTTTGATGAACCAAAAAGACGGGCCCTTTATAGCAGAAGAGATCTTTCCGTGGCAACCTTTTTTTTTTATAATTTTAATTATTTTTGTTCTATTGTCGTTACTTGGTGTAGACCTGCAATTTTGGTATCAGAATCAATCTTATGGTCATAAGGGATGGCTAGGCATCCCCGCTACGCAGGTGTGCCTCACGACCAGGGGGAATTAAAAGCCAGAGCAAGTTATAGTCGCATAGGCATGAATCCTATATTTTCACATCAGATGGGTGGGCACGAGCCCAGAAAGGAGCCTCAACTGGGCAGATCTTCTTCAAGATGAAAGGAGCCACGGGACTCCCCATCCACATATATAGTGAAGATTAAATATATTCCATCTGTCTTTATATATAATGTCAATCAATTTATGCCGAATTAATACCTGGGAAAAGGATGGCCCGCCCTTTGAATCTGTATACCAATAGAACATTCCTTCAAGGATATTCAACCCCAATGCAAGGGATAAGTACATGTATAGACAAGGCCTCCATACGTCTTCACTCCTCAATGTGGTCAACATGGCCTTACCAGCATCAAGAAACTTTAGGTGCACCTAGCACAACACGGAATATTAGATTATGCATGCATTAGGAACACAAAAATGATGTAAATATAAAAAACCTGTCCGTAAGCGAAGTTGGGCGTACGAGGCTCATTGAGCAGAAAACCAACCAAGATTACGAGTCCAGCTGGGATTGTCATCACACCAAACACCCCCTATGAAAGTGGAAAAGCTCCGTCTTTTAAAATACAACTCAATCAGTATATAAATGACAAGGAAAATTGTTGTCAATCGAAGAAATATAAATTTTTAAGAGGCTAACCATAGGGCCAATAAGGTGAACAAAGATACCACTAATGGAAAATCCTAATAGTGCTCCAATAGAAGAACTAAAGGCACACAAGCTTTGCATGTCAGGAGCAAGTGACAGATGAGAGATACTGTTCTGCGCCACACAGGCATCAATGGTCACATCTGCTATAGCTACCCCAGCACTTCCAGCTGTCAATGACAGAAGGGCCAATACAAGATGCAGGTTCTCATGCAAAGATAACAAAAGCATGGAGATCACTCCTAAAAATCCTGTAATAATAAATAAAGGAACTGTAAGTCAGACTACACTGTTAATGAAGCAATTTCTGAATCTCCATCATCCCTCAACCAATCCTTGCGGGCAGCATTAATTCGTAATAAAGGACAATAAAGAAATTGAAAGTAAGCATGCTTTTTCATAGAAACTATATCACTTTATCGCTGGCCAAGGATATCATGTCGCAAAATTAGTTTGTTAATCTAAGGAGACAAAACAAAAGATAGATGGGAAGTAAATGCTTCAGATGATATCTTCATAAATCTCCTCCACAATAAGTGGATTCTCTTGGTTAAAGATAAGCTACCAATTGGGCTCCCCGACTAAGATAGTGTATGGATCCATGGCACATGCACAAGTGCTACACTGTTTAGCTTCTCACACCAATGCACCTGGTTTTTCCAATTTGTTCACATTGAAAAAAGTGTGCCCTTAGACTGGACAGTACCGGTGGCTCCCTTTGGTGAGATGATTATCCACTGACGCTAGGAGTATGTAACTTGTTATTGACTGACAGAACTTGACTGATAGAACCCTATCTCGAACACACTGACCAATGCTCCATGATGCCTAAAGAAGTCCAGAGACTTGACCCAATTAAGAGACATTATCCCACAATTGCTGCTTTCAGATGTACCAAGACTCAAAATTGTTACAGTATTGGCTGTATTGCTCAGGGTCTGATTCCTTCATTTGTTCCAAAATCATAAAACACCTAGAGTATGGAAAGAAACTGGTTGACTTAGACTCCAATCCACTATAGAATATTTGATACCCCATGGTACATGCTCATTCACCTCACCTCTCAGTACATTTAAATGGAATTGAGTATCATACTCCTGCGTTGAATAGATAGTATTTGAAGGAATTTAAATCAGAGAAGATATGCATAAATGTTATTACATACCAGCAAAAATGAAATAAGGTCGCCTGCGATATCCGAAAATTGGGAGAACATCAGTGAGAAGACCCCACAGAGGCTTGACAATCCAAGGAATGTATGTGATTCCTACATAAACCTGTGCTTCAGATGGCTGCACCTTCTGAACATCTTTCATGTAGTATTTGGTGCCAACTCCAGCAAGAGCCCCACCCAGTCCCTGGCTTATTCCATAAACAACCACAACCCCGAACACAAAGCTCCAATGCAATTCCCTGGAAAGCATATTGAACCAATGGATGGGAACGCAGAGACAGTCACAGACCCCCTTCCGGGGTTCAATCTCCTCCAAAGCTTCACCAGAAGGATCTTCAAGATTTTCGTCCTCCTGCATCACTACCTCTTGTGATGAAATCTAACAGCGAAGAATCAGAACCAAATTCAAGATTCAACTCGGTTATTTCTTCAACCGCGTGGTTCCTCCATCTCCAAAACCATTCTCCCCTGATCTCGGTGTTAAATCAGTATACCCCAAATAAAAGAATGGGATTTTGGAAAGGAAACGCTGACCTGCAGGTAGTTAAAGAAGTGGGGCAGGGAAAAGAAAATAAGGCAAAAAAAGGAGAAAAATGAAACCAAGCCATAAATCAGTATCAATAAACTGAGTTCCACCAAGTTCAGCTCAAACCATTTTGAAAATTTCTAACCATGAAATCTGCAAAGGAATTAACTTCGTTTTCACCTCTCAAACAGTCATCGATCACTACACTCTGTATTAAATCCTACAGAAAAATGGTCACCAAGAGACAGATCAAAGCCGTAACCTCCAAGTTGACCGAATGGTTTTTTCCGAGATTGACCAATCAACAGGGAAAAGCCCCATATAAAGTTTTTTTTTTTTTTCATGCTTTTTTTGTACTGCCCTTGCTGAAAAATGCAAATGTACGGCTATTTTGCATCATACGGCAACAGTCTATAGAAAATGAGGTAATCGCCTGTTCATTTTCTTTCATCGAATCTTACCAATTTTGCTCAGAAGTTTCTTGACATTGTTGTTTACGGCAAATTTTGCGAGAGCAAAAAAATTTATGTATTTTCTAAGCTATGAACGTGGAATTATGTGATTTGCTGCAAGCAATGCAAGTGGGGCCCTGTCTGTAAGATCGAGAGATGATTACGTAGGGAGACATTTTTGGAATGAGAGAGAAAGTGGGGTAAAAATACGATAATGATAATTTTACACCGTTTTTTAATATATTTTTTATATTTATTATTATTATTTTTTTATAAAATTAAAGAGTTAACAGTAAAAATTATTATTCAGAATAATAATTTTTACTGTTTACTTTTTAATTTTATAAAAAAAATAATAATAAACATAAAAAACGTAATAAAAAATTGCGCATATCTAGCACCCCTCGTAAACATATGTGGGAAAGTATATTACTGTATAAAAAAATCTATGCACGAGTAATAGCTACCGTAAGATTCTGCTGCCACTACGGTGACGCCAAGAGAAGGCGGCTACGTCCGATGGTCCAATGCAAAAGTTTTGGGATTGCGTATGATAAAGTTCCCCACCGTCACACAAATGACCGAATCCAGCAAATCCGGAAAGAACACGTGGAATGTTAAATTTTAAGTTAAATTTCTTTTTTATTATTGTATATTTCGTTTCCAATGTTTTGGGCGCACTCGTGATGCACCACGTGGAACCTGCGGTAAACATATATCTACACTTGATCTTAGCCAAAAGGCCGAGAAAGGTAGTAAATATATATCTACTTCCTTACGCGCGTCTGCGTCAGTATGGACTGTCAATTTGTTCCCCAATCACAATCTCCGCGTAGCCTGTCGCTCTATTTTTATTAATTGGCTTAAAATTTTAAATTATTAAATTTAATAAATTTTATAATTCAGTCATTTTATTTTATTAATTAAAATTTTAAAAAATTTTATTTAAAAAATTTTTGAATCACTGAATTGATTAACTTTTACAATTCAAATTATAAAATTTCATAAATTTAATATTTTACAATAATTTTTTGAATGTTTTATCCATAAAATTTTGTAGACTTTTATTACCATTACCTAATATGAAAAACTTAGCTGCCCAAGAACGACGTTTTTATTTCGTTTGTAACTTAAAATTGAAAAATCTAAATTAATCCCACAAGAGAATTCAATGCAGGATACAAATGTTCATTAATCTTCAAATTTCAAATGTTCGCTAATTTGCTTGTAATTGGGATATTAAATTAATGATCACTAACGTATATGAACTGTACTGTCTCAATTTGGCCGTATAATGCCAAAGATTCCAATAAATTAAGACGAATCTGCAACTTGATTAGGTGGTTCAGCTAACTTGGCTCTACCCTTCTTCTTTTTTTGACTATATTGCTATCAATGCTATGATTTTATATTTAACAAATTGACCTTTCTTGGGGCACTTTAGCGATGAAGTCTTCCCTTTGTCCAATGCTATAATATGGAGGAATGTTAATCTTATGCATTTATATTTAAATTTGTATTTACGTTCATTACATGGCAATAGCTTAAAAAAAATTGGTCTCTTTTGCCTTTTAACTCTTATCCTTTTGTAGCCACATAATAAATATGGATCTCATACATAAGTAAAAGACGTAAGACTAACAATCCCCTATAAAAAAAAACCCTCTACCATAACTACTTAACAAAGGCAAGTGGTTTTGGTTTGCCAAAAATGCACGTGGGATTACCGAGGAATCCCCAGTTTAATATGTTTTAACATCCCCGTGATTCTTGACTTCAGCCCACGAGTCATTAGGTCATGTTGATTAAATGGGACAAGCTCTACCCCTTCACTCCCCCCTCTAGAAAACTTGTACAATAAATTCATTTTATCTATGTGAAGCATTTATGTAAATTCTGTTGCTCTATTTTTTTCATATACTAAATTATAAGATTAATAAATCTAACCATTTATCTTAAACATTGTGAGCATACTTAGTGAGACAAGCATTTCCATGTAAATAAGAAACATTATGTTTCTATAAATAATTTGAGTTTTCATACAGATGTCCGGATATGTCTATATCTAGAAATAGTATACATAAGCTCAGGATTTGGAAAGGACACAGCAGATGTTTATCTAGTTAGTATATAGCGTAGCATTTTAGGTAATATGCTTAACTGATACATTTACTTCCGCTGCAATGTAATTTGACAACGCCAAAATTTGCCAGCATATTATTAGACTTGGGCAAACAAATGTGAGTTAAGGCAGTAACGCAAGGCCTAATTGTATGTATAGCTCTTAGCTATTGCCTACCTTGAACGGTAATTTTACTGCAGCTTCATCTATACATACATCAAATAAATGATGAAGTATAAGATGTAATACCATTCTTAAGGCAAGAATATGCCCTAGCATGAGGTTAGGCAGCTTGAAGAGGGGACAATGAAGTAATTGACTAAACTGCAGAAGTTAACAGGTAATAATTGTCTCAAAAACTGGAGCAGATGTTCAAAAGGTGGAAGGCCACTAGAGCAATCAAGCAGAACCAAATCTAAAAGATTTTATCTTCTCTAGTCGCTTACTATCTATATATAGCTCTCCCTGTCTCAACTACTATCTCTCTGATGGCTACCTCTCCATTCTTCATTTCATGGCGAGTTCTGAACTTTAAAAACCCTTGATATGAGCGATACATGATACAGGGCCAGATATCTTTGCTGAAAATCCATCCCTTTCGCCCGTTTGATGCTATATTTACCCTCCTTGTATGAATGACTAAATACGGAATTGTACAAGGTGCAACTCTAAATCCTTGAATATATAGAAATCTGTCAATCACATAACTGAGATACTGTCATCCTTCATTAATTCTGGTGTCAATCAGCTTTTATACTAACTTCTGTAAGTTAACTAAATTGGTGTAGCAATTACCATTTTATAACAGCTTTTTTCACACAGCCAACCAACATACCTTTTAGTTAGAGCGATATTATTCCTTAACTTTAAAAGAAAAAACATACCTCCTTATATACCCTTGTCATAGTTGAACTTGTTTTATCAAGAGAAAAATAATACCAAGAGCATAAGACGCAAGCTTTTTTAGTAACTTGCACTTTCACAGTAAAAGGCAGAGATTGGGAACCAGTCACATATAAGACTTTAACAACTCAAATTTTGTGGTATTAACAGTATGCACTATACAGTTGGCCCCCTCTCTCCCCCACACACGCACATGCAGAGAGAGAAGGCGAAAAGAAAAAGGAATTTAGAAAAGAAACAACAATAAGAGAAATAGAAAAGTATTATGATATTGAAGTAGACAGTCAGAGAAAATTGAGACTAAAGGTAAACACTTTTCCACATAACCTCTTCATTTACTTAGCTTTCATTCTTTTGTCCCACACTTTGTGGAGACTGTCAAGTAAACAATAATCGAACACATACAACTATCATCAGTTGTAATGAATTTCTACGTACATGACTAACCTGCAATCATAAATTTGAGAGATCTCATAATGTAAGGTTGTGTTATCCAATGTGAAGGAGTAGAGTTGCTTCTATCTCCCTGATCTTTCATTTTCAGGCTGCTGATGACATGTACATGTAATTACAACCAAACTAGCTACAGAGCTTCACTTCCAATGTCCACCTTTTGGCAGTCTGAATTCTAATGACCGACTCAACCATTAATTCTGATTCTCCTAATCCAGTAGAGGCAGGAAGAAAACACGTCTACAAAGCTTCCCTTTCCCATGTCCACCTTTTGGCAGTCTGAACTCAACTATAAATTGTGATTCTCCCAACCAGGAGAGACTCAGAAAGAAAACAAGTCTTATCGCACCAGGCATCCAACTGTCCCTCCAAATAAACAGAAAGATTAGTATTCTATCTAGCAGCACTCAGCAGTAGGAAGATATGAATCTCTTCCAGGGGAAATTGGCAGGTGCCTCGAATCACAATTATCTATATTGTACAGCATTTTTTGCACATAGAAAATCATGTAACAATGAGAAGCTCGGACAGTTGCTTCATCTACCTCAGTTATCCAAGCATCATCACACTTGTACCATTGCTTCCTCAAACGCACATAACAAACATAATGACCAGATTCAAGTGACCCTGAATGTGTAACCACGGCAAAAATCTCAAATTCAGAAAACATATCTGATTCATCACCCGCAAAAGAAAACATTCTATTTCCAAATCTTGATCTGATGATTGAAGATGACAAATATGGGGTCATGTCTAAGGAAAATGGATAGTGCAGGCAGCGGTCTATTTTTCTTGATATCTTTTTAACAAAAGAGTGCTCAAACCGTTTTACATTCAAACAAAGCACCAAAGGAAGCTTTCTAATGGACATTTGTTTCAATGAGTCCTGCCTTTCTTGACATTTTTGGCAGTAAAGTTTCTGGTCTGACCCCAACTTCTCTGGCCTGGTAAACAAATCCAAACAACCAAAAAGTGTAGACATACTGCTATCCTCATTCCGTTTAGTTAGCCTTTTTCCCTTTTCTGATGAAGAGAAATTGATCCTCTCCAAGTCAAGCGAAATGTCCAAACAAGGGTCAAAGGTTGTTGAGGTGAATCCACATGCCATACAGGTAACATCTGATCTCAACAGCCCTGAGAACACCCTATGAGCAATACATTGGCAATCTCCATTATCTGTATGAAACAACAATCATTCGTCACATATTTGGGTAAACCATAACAACTAAGATCCACAATCTGCCACCGACTGTGAAAGATTCGAATAAATATTTGATTATAGTCATTTTATAGAATTTAAGAGCCCAATACCAAGCATGTCATATCAAGTGTCTGTGTGTATTTGTGAGTACATTATTTTTTGAAAAATTTCTTCATATCTTTGGACATGAGATACACGGAACTTTATTGTCCATGTATGTCCAGACTGAATCATCCAGCAGCAGATAATCAATCACATCATCATGCAATCGCCTACACTAAACACAATGCCATGTATTTGACACCAAAATTGTGCATATGATACAGGTTAAACACCACATCTCACTATATAAGTACCTCTGCTTCCATTCTTTGTTTTGCCCTCTTTCTCATGGATCGCATCTAACATTGAAATGAAAAACTCATGAGCATCCTGCTGCTCGTAGCTTGCTAAATTTGCTGAATGCTGCCACCAGCTTGAAACAAAAACAAAAAGTTTCACCATTTACAAGAAACAAGAATTTGAGCACCAAAGCAACATTGTATGTCCAAAGGCGTAAATGTTTCAGGTTGCAAATGCAGTTGCTCTAGTTAACTTGCAGCTAGATTCATACGAGCGACAATCATCTTCAATCTTATGGTATGAAAAGCATCAGGTCAAGAGCCTTAAAGCATATATACACAAAACATACTCTTGTCGATTTATTTTCCACTAGAGCATATTAATTTTGTTAACTCAGACCAAAAAAATTTCGTCTGGTGTTATGTATTCAATCATATTCATCTTCAGCAAGTTACATATAAGGAGACTCAGAATTAATTAATTTGAAAAGGAAAGCAACTATTATTGTAAGATCTAAATGCAACAGCAATCATTAGATTATCTCACGAAAGTTGGCCCAGTTCATATATGTCAGCCATTATAATTGTGATAAAGGATAACATCATACAGATCGAATACAGAACAATGACAGACCTGTGCAGAAACTGAGCAGGCGTAAATGGTGTTCGATCGCCTGAAAACACGGCTGAAAAAATATCATTGATATCACAAAGTAAACATAGCTGGTCTATGATTCGTTTCTGACAAGCTTCAGGACGATGCTGGTCTATGATTCGTTTCTGACAAGCTTCAGGACGATGCCCACCACTCAAGAAATAATTCCTGAAAGGAGGTGCATGTAACAATGCTTGCAACACAGAATTCATGAAGCAAGTGCTACCCAGATTGTTCAATCCCCTTAATCCCAGTGGATAACACGATTTTGCCCTCTGATCGCTCATTGGATTCGATGTCAGTGAATGCAATCCAATACCTGAAACCAATCTCCTCCTCTTTTTCAATCTTTGTCCAATGCTCTCATTTCCAAATTCACTCACAGGCATACCCATTAAGTGTTTAAACATCACAGCTTGATCAAAATCAGGATCATAGAGTTGATCACGACATAGCCCACAATAGAGCTCTGCCCTTTCAATGTCTACGAACATGTTATGGCCAGTCTCGGACTGGGGATGCAGACGTGTATGATCTAAACAAGTGATTGAAGAGCAAATCAGGCAAATATAAAGCCTACCTTGATAGCCATTACAGTAGCTGCATCTGGGTATCGGCGTATCGGGTATCCTGATAGTTGTCTTCCCAGTAGGGGAGGTTATCATGAATTTTTGGATAGCTTTGTAGACATTCAAGCCCTGTTTGAGCTTATAGTCAGCGAGATGCTGGCAAGATTCTGGGTTTGCGTAGATAGGGTTTCTTTGAAACATAATGGGAAGATTTGGAAGAAGATTAATTGAATGTCAAAAAGATTCCAAACTGATAATAATTTCAGAAACAAAACTATATGCTATCTTACAATAATATGATCGGAATTTTTTTTTTTTTCCTTAGAGGGAAAGGATAAACCTATAAGGAATTACTTGAATCTGGACTCGAACAATTGAAACGTAAAAAGAAACCTATTTGTTTAATTATTGCACGTTTTCAAGGAAGATGGAAATGGACTAGCAAAACAGCTTAATGCTTTAGCTGGGAATAAACAACTCCAGAGACCCAAGAAGAAGTTGCTTCAAAGTTGTAAACTTTTGCTTTTCTATTAGATTATGAGGTGGAAAAAGGGTAAAAGAAGCCGACTTAATGAGTCATGGCCCAAAAACCAAGCATCCTCCGTTCCGCGTCATTAACATTACTTAGTTGTATTCGGTGATAGATCATACAAATTAAACACAACACAGACCATAATTGATATTTAACTCATTTTCTAATAAAATAGTCTTAAAATTGAATTTTTATCAAAAGACAATTTAATAATTTTATTTCTCTAACATTTTTAATTCTATTTATGAGAAAAAAAGATAAATCATTTAATTTCACAAATTCTTCTTTGGATACCTTTTTATGGTCAACCTTCGGTCGTCTGACTCATAGGTCTCTCGCCTCTTTTTGGGCCCTGGGCTCACTTGGGTCAGGATGAAACCCACGAGATGTTAGACCACAATTTGATTTGGGCCACGGTGTATCAGTCTAAGCAGAACTGCTAGCAGTTCATTTGAGCCCTAAACTATTGCTGGCACAAAAACGGAACTGTGCGCCTTCGATTATGTTGTTACGTCATTCACAAACAGAATTTTATAAAATATTTAAAAAGTTTATATCATTAAATTTGTTAAATTTACTGACTGAGCAGCTTTGCGTTTCCGTGTCAGATCATCAATTCCCAAGGGTGTTAAATTTTCATAACGATGACGATGAATGGTCTAGTTGGAAAAATCTAGGTGATAGTGTGCTTCATATTGAGCCTAGCCAATGAGCTGATGCCTTTATCAGCAAATACTCTTCGCAAGGTAACTAAACTGAGAAATGTTATCAACAAAGGTTAGGTCATATAATAAGAGATATGACTCGAAATATGACAAACTCATATTCAAAATTTTATTGAAAATGAGATTCACTTTAAGGTACCGATAATATCATAAAGTAGATTAATATTCTAGTTCAAAAGATTGAAAGATACCCTAAACTTATTCAAAAAATTGAGAAATGTTAAATGTATTGGATTTCTCTCTTATATGAGAACAACTCATTTAATGAGTTTATTTATTTTAATTTTTAGTTAAATGTAAATGAGGATTATTTTAATCTTTTATTAAGTCCTCTCTCACAAAGAAAAATTTATAAGTAACTTCTATCTAAATATTGAGAGAGAGAGAGAGAGAGAGAGAGAGAGAGAGAGAAGGAGAGTTACAAAGTGGAATCTTTTTTATTTTTTTAGTAATTATTTTATCTCGATTGCTTCAAAATTGTTCATTGTTGTATCAGGTTAAAATTTTATGAAATTATTTGACGCAAGAATCTTTGGAACAGTGACATTTGATTTCAAGAATTTTGAAACAAATTCTAAACCTGTAAAAAGTTGCTCTATATTAGTCACTTTTTTCCATTAAATTTGAGTTTACTTTTTTGTTGTCAATAATGTTTGTTCTTAATGTATTACTAAGTGTATGTTTTTAATTTTATTAAGAAAAACACTACTTGTACCTATTATTATTGTTGTTGATGATAAAAAATTTATTTAGACTAACTTTTGTGGTTTTTCTTCCTGACATTAAAGAAGTTTTTTATATCAAAAACCTTAGTATGTATTTATTTATTTTATTATTACTGTTCCTACTTTATTTTTATTAATTCCTAATAAATTTACACAGCCGGCTCGTCTAAGACTGACCTGGATAGTGGATAGACAGGTTCAGACAATTGTTGACATGATGCTATGTCAATTCCTATACATCATGTAATTTTTAAGTGCTTTAGTAATTGACAAACACTATTTTCTTCTTCTAATTGTAACTTAAGTATGCTGGCGTAGATTGTCGGATGGCTGTGTGACAATTCATTGACATGTAGTGTGCGGATGCATTTCTCTCGTTCCACCTGTTACAATGTGGTTGGCTTGCGGGGATCATGGCAATGGTGCATTGAACCTTCTACCAGTTACTCAAGACAACTCTTCTTTGAGTCTAAGGCTCAGCAACGTAACAGTGAAACTTAGTGATGGTGACAGTTGTGCACGGGGTAATTGGGGATGGTGTAATTCAGCTGTTTTTGGCAGAAATTAGAAAGTCTAATACAAAGTGTCGTGTGTGTGCGTATGCCTAAGGCGTCTATTAGGTGCATCGCTGTTCTTAGTTCCTGTAAATAATAGAATGGTAATAGTCGCTGTGTATGGAGTGTCACAACGTGTATACTCATGTAAACTCCATGTTTTCATGTGGCACCATTTGCTTTTAAATTTTAGCAAAATATGATACAGTTTTCCAGATTCTAGGATGGCCTCAAATAAAATAACAACCCTGGAGTAGATTGTGTCAGAGACTACCTGATAGCACGTTATTGCTGACAAAGATGCTGACGATAACTTGCTTGACATAAACAGTTTAATTTTCTCAATTTTAAAAGGCGATCTTGTCTAGGCTAAGTTCAACAATGCACTGCAGAAAAAACTGTGGTATGGTCATCGTCTCTTTTGTTTTGAGAGAGTTTGGGGCTTCCAAGATGCACTCTGCTATTAGCAGTAGATGACACCCTCGTACTCAAGGACCTCTGATGCACGAGATATTCTCTTCTTTCATGCTAGCATTATCTCAATAAAAAAAAAAAAGAAAGTAAGAAAGAAAGAAAGATAAAGCTGCCTCAGATATACTCTCCAGGAATTATATCAGGACCATCAGCATCAGGTTCTATTAGCGTTCTATATATATTTGGCAAATATTTCCATTATCAATCTTCAACTCCAGAACAATCACCAGTATAAATCAAAAACGATGGGTAAACACTAAACAGTTGTTATGATGCCTTTGCTAATTGTTCCTACCTCAATGAAATCACATGAAGATTGGATCTGTATCAATTAACCACAATACAACAATTGCAAACAAACTCAGTGTCCCCCGAAGTCCACAAACGCCGTAGAAAAAAGAAAGCAAAAGCTTAACTTGCTCACAGCCATAGTTTGTTTTGTATCATGGTCACAATTGCCTGATCTGAAAGGGCATGTGGATTGTAGCATACAGACGTAAATCAATTGAATATCCTTCTGTGGAAATTTCAATCCCAGTTGTCCCCAGTGAAAACCAATATTATGTTTCATATGTTCCATCCATGAAGATGGCTCCTTAGCAAAAAAATTCTTCAGATGGCATCTAACCCGACTTTTTATTTTACCAGAACAATTTACAAAAAGAAACTCCCTACCAACCCAATTCATTCAGCTCTCTAAAACCCCACATCCTAATCATGATAACAGGTGTCAACAAATATAGGAGTCTGAGGGCATCACTAGGTAAAATATCAAGTCTTTAACCCATTCGTCAGCATGTAATTACCTCAGGGTACGATTAGAAACCCAAAAATTCAACCTTAAGTCTTCAACACATTCATCAAACTGAAATTACCTCAGGAAACTATTCCACCACATATAGAGAAATCCAAAAATTCAATCTTTGATTAGCCATAAGCATGAAATAAAGTTGAACATAAAAAATACCCCTTTCTCAGACACATAGCATCTACATTCACGCAGAGGGAATTAGCTAGAGAAAGTTTTATTTTTGCCACGATGGGTAATAGTACATTCAGAAACGGAAACATATTCTGATATCACCAGCATCCAGATAACCAGAAACAAGTCAATCCCAATTATATATTTAGTACCATTAACATAATTAGAGATACAATTATAGGGTAGATACTGCATAGATGGAATTAATAAGCAACGCGGCCGACAACAGGGTACTTAGCTTCGAACTTCTTTTCCCAATCGTTGAGAACTCCGATCTCTTTCTCAGAAAGGCCATCGAGGGAGGGCGAGACGTCTTCGTCGTTCTTGCTCATCTTGGCCAGAGCTCGGCTCGCGTCTTTGCCAGCGAACACAGCGTAGGGTCCACCCGGGCCGTAGAAGGATTTGCCGGTTGTGACGTCGAAGACGCGGCCTTTGAGAGCCACATATATGGGTTTGGATGGGTCCGTGCCGTCGTATTGGCTTAACTGCTGGGGTGTCAGGTCCATTGGTTCCTTCGCAGCGTTGATGAGATCAAAAACGAACAGCACCAGAGAACAGATTCGGGTAGGGGATGAAGGAAATGCTCAGCTGAGAATAGTATTTATCTATTTTCTCTGGTCCTTACTTCAACTTCTGGTCTACACTACCAACCCCTGACCCACCCAAGGGCTTTATTTTAAAAGGTTATATAAAGAGGTCAAATTTTTAAAAGATCAAAATTATATATTAGTTAGGTGGCATTGCTAATCAGTTAATAGTTAAAAATCATAGTTAGAATTTTAATAAATACCTTATGATAAGAAAATTCAACTTTTGTCACATTTGCTAAAAAAAAGGAAAAGATTTTAACTTTATTTTTTAATAAATATTCTTTATAATAATGTGAAATTATTGAAAGAACAATTTTAAAAACTAGATTAGTATGAACTTTTTAAATTATAACACTTCAATAAAATATTATTAATAGAAGAACAATTTTGTCCAAGATGCAAAACATATAACATATTTTTTATTTTTGGTTATGGGCAGTAAAAAGAAGTATGTTTAGTTTAAATAAGAAGAGAAGAAAGGAGGATTTTTAATGGAGGAAAAAGCAAGAGAGAGGAGTAAAAGAGAAAATTTTTTTTATATAGTTTGATAAAAAAGAGCTGAGAGTTTTTTTTTTTTTCTTTTGTTAGATTAGAAAGTAAAAAGATTTTAAATTAAAAAATAATTTATTATTATACTTTTTTATAAAAAATAATAATTAAATTATAAAAATATAAAATAATTTTAAAATTAAAAAATATAAATAAAAATAATTTACTCACCACAATTTAAAAATTTTAATAAACTTTTCTTAAAATGAAAAGGGGAGGAATTCCCCTCCCTTCCAAAAAATTAAACCAAATAAAAAATTTTGATTAAAATTCCTCCCAACCGCTCTATTACCCTCAATCCAAACATAGTGTAAAGTCATGTTTACCGCAGAACCTAAAGTACCAGCCATTACGGCATCAGACATCCTAACATTTTACAAACAGGAACACATCCTCCATTCACTTGTATATAAACATGCTGGAGGTAGAAGATGAAAAAACTTAACCAGAAGATCGATTTCCTAACACATGATACAGTAAAATAAACTAATAGTTATTGATAACCCGTTTATGCATCACAATATATAAACAAGACAAAATTTCTTAGTTATCAGGAAATTTTCCAGTCTTCAACACTCCTAAAATCCAAGTCAAATACTGTGACTGCAAGAATTGGTTACAATGTTCATAATTCAGAAATAACCCATGTCTCACATGGTCCACAGTGCTTCTTACTAACATGCTATTGATCCATAAGCACCGAATCCTCATCCTGCTTCGTTTTTCAAAGACAACGCTGCACTTACAAGTCGCATGTCAACCAAAATTTACACCCCCACCTGAATACTCCACCTCCTGAATAACAAAGAGCAAAGAAAATAAAAAAAAGAACAAATTCACTGAAGTAGATTCAACATCACAATCATGAAAATGAGACAACCATTCATGTAATCCTCCTAATAAAAAAAAGGAAAAGTTTATGAGCTGGCAAAAAGTTATGGTTATATCTTCAACATCAACCATCATATCTTGAATTTGAAAACCAATCCTAGATGACAAAGTAAACTAGAAGCACATATTTATGGCCGCTAACCAGAACCTCTAAAAATCATTGCATAGTCATTATCATACATTTTCTTGATTCTCCGTAGAATTTACTAATAGTTCTATAATTATTCTGATATTATAACCATAAGATTTATGGTAAGCATTACCTTCCTGAAACCCATTTCTGCTCAATATAAGATTACTAATTATGTTATATAAAATACTGGATAACAACAAAATTTTAATTGTACAACCATCCAACACGAAGTACTGCTTATACTTATTCCGTAGTCTGCAACATCTGATGCCTAGGAAGACCAAGACATTTTAAGGCAATACAAAAATATTGATATATACCAGCATATGGGCAGGGATTTTTATGGGGACTCAACATCAAGACAGAGTTTCCCAGCTTGTTGAAGAGAAACCACGTGAGCAACTATCAGATTAATAGAAAAGAAAATTCCAGAACTAATAGGCTAGCAGCAATAATCGTTTTTAGACAGCCACAAACAAAATCAAGAAGACAGATGGTGTCATCAAGATGATGCAGTGTATTTCAAATTGACTTAACCATGGGACAATTGTGATAAAATCAAAGAGAAGTATTAAAGAAATGGTATTCCCACAACTTGGGAGTACATAGAATGCTCACACCTCTATGTGGACTGTTAACTTTTAGATCCCACAGTTCAATTTGTGAGACCCAATAAATTTAATAGTTTGAATTCTTTGTTGTAGAAATAAGGTTGTGGAATCAGTGGGACTGAAAGTATTATAGCTTCACACCAAATACAAATATGAAGGAATAGCATTCCTACTTGTTATAGGGATTGCCAACAGTAGACCCTTGGAATATGCATAATATCAGTAACAGTATCCTCATATTGCTAGAATTCAAAAGTTTCATTGATAATTTAATAAGATCTTTCATTGGCCCTGTACAGGAGGATAATCTCAAAGTAAAGAAAATAATGACAGATTGACAATGTTTAATCGATTTGAATTTAGACTTATATAGCATGTCTTTGCATGATAGGAACACAAGCATGAGCAAAAGAGACTCATGAATCCTAGCGGCAAACACGGAAAGGTCACAAATGATCGATAGTTACGATCTTGTAATAGGGGAAAGGGGATATAAGCATGAGAAATGCGAGGGGATAGGTATCATGGCATTTTAGTGTGAGAAATTAAGTTAGGAGCTTATGCTCTGGGAATCAGAGAGTTTTCTCTCTGGAATTGTGGATGGGAGAGTTCATTCTCTGAGATTGTGGTTGTTTTTCTGTAATTTTCTTCCATCTTTCTCCATACTTGGTCTAGATCAATCAGAATTTGCTACTATATTTGGTTATTCAATCTTCAGGTGCTTATCATTGCATCTCAAGGAGAAAAAACAGGTAAGCAATGAAGTCATCCATTCCCAAAATAAAGTATTCTGAGCTCCTAGCAGATGCTCCAAGTCTTAGCCATATCACAGCAAGTTAATGTTTCTAAGCTTTCATTCTGGGAGGACTCAATTTGAAAACCACTGTATAAACAAATAAATAAATAAATAAACATGCAGTTACTTGATAAGAACGAGAATCCAACCTGAGCAGGTGGTAAGGATGAGACCCAATCTGATGCATGTGTAGGAAGAAGGCCCAATGTGTTAAGCTACAGGGCAGGATATTCGGATCAGATATATATTGAGAAAAAATTTGATGGCAGATACACTTATGTTTGAATTATAATAGAGGTCATGAGTTTAAGGGACAACAGCACTACACATATTACCTTCCAAACACCCAGTGCCAAGCCCCCCAAATTAAGGGCTATGAAGAGCAACTTAGGCCCAAGAAGCTCCACTTTACTGTCTTTGTAAGGCTCAAAAACTGCAGTAAAAAAAATAGAAAACATTAACGAACTCAGAATAACATCCCCAGCATAGTTTTGCAAAAAGCATAAGCTAAGAATAATCAGAAGGTTCAAACCAGAAAGAAAATTGCAATACAAAGTAGCAGTACTCTAATAAAGAATAAGACTAACTTCTGTTAATGCAAGTGGGAAAAAATAAGATACTAGATATCAAGTAGGTAGCTCTGGAAGCTAATGCTTTGCTACAGAATCTCAAAATCACTCCTCCTCTGCCCCTAAACACTGGAGCTTAGCTAGGCACAAAAAGTCCAAGAAGTACAACCAAGACAAAAAGATAAACATGGAATGAAGTGGATTGTTAGTTGACCAGGCATTCAGGCATCAGTATAATATCAGCTCAATTTCTTATCACAGGTCAACAGAGGAGGGAGAGAGGGGCTTCCAAATCTAATTATACAAAAGAACCAGCTAGGTTTCAAACCTCCAGAATGTATGTCCAATCATAACTTGACTCACTAGCTGTGGATATCAAGTTTGAAGCAACATAACTGCTGGCTCAGATTAGATGATAATGAGTCAACAACAGTCGCAACATGACATGAAATCAAATACAAACCAAAACTAGGAAAATATTAATGTGGCTTGGGCATTCTAAAATCTTTTATTCCTTTGTTCTTTGTTATCATCATCCAGACAAAGGAGGGAGAGAGCGCTGAAAGAAAGCAGAAAACTAGCAGCCATCTTACCCTTTCCGACTCCTTGTAATGCACTAATTGGCTGCCAAAGAGCTGAAAAGGTAATACCAATGCTGAACAAGTGAACTGTATTACCAGCCATCCACATCATGAAGCCCATCATCAGCAAGTTCTTGAAAGGAGCCTGCGCTACTTCCCAAGCTTTCTGTTTGCGAAATACATAAAATTGAACATTAGATCACCTCTCTTCCAATACATAAGATCGACAATAGAAACACGACAGATAATACATACATATACAAGGTAATACTTTGGGCACAAATAAATTAAGAACTTGAGTCAATAGCTCGCAGCAAAAGATTTGCAATTTCACATATCTTGTTCACTCACTTCCTACTTTGATACAAATCCTTTCTTGATCCTATTCAAACACCATAAAATAAATTCATTATGAAACAGGAGGAGGCATGTTGCTTGCCTTCTCGAATAAGCCCAGATCAATGTAATCCCATGTGAATCCGACCCTCAAAAATGAAAATTTTTGGACGATGTACAGAGAGCACACAGATTACCCAACCAAAAAACAAGTAAAGCAATTATGCTCTTCGCTATCGCATAACACTAGTGCCCAGTCACGGATGCAATGCCGTGAAAGCATATCATGTCTTATACACTCCAACCAAAGAACTAGAACTACTCTAAACCGAGATATTGGTAAACACATAGAATTCAGTACAAGGAAGCTCTTTTTCCACCTCCCCCAACACCGCTTCGATATTTTCGCACGGAGCAGCGGCATGATTCTTCGAAGCGACAATTAGAATTTAAAATTGTAAACTTTAATATCGCATAAGAAATAAAGATGGTAACTTTGGTTCTTCAATGAATAATTGAATCCAGAAAATATGACAAAGATAAATTAAATTATACCTGGGCTTTCCAGTTGGACTCGGCATCCTTCTTTTGGCGACTTAGAGACGAATCGTCCTACAAAATATAAAATTCAAGAAGAAAAACAGTAAGCCCTCTATTGATTTGAATCAAGCACCTCCAAAAAGAGACACGGAGAGGAAGAGGGAGATAGAACCTGGTCAAGAGAGGCGCGAGAGAAACCAGGAGGATCAGAAACGTCTCGAGAAGAAGGAGAAGTAGAATTGTCAGTGAAGTCAACGGCCCATCGCCGTCCCAGCCCTCCCATTACTGCCTTCCCCTTTTCCATATAGTTTAGTGTCTCTCTCTCACAGAACGCTGGAGCTACAGCAAACTAGTAATAGATCCTCAACCTCCAGGTTCGTTACGGGAGAAACATAACATGACTTCGCGTTTTACTTAATACGACAAAAACCCCCCAGCGCCGCACCTTTTCCTCGCCCTCCATTGATCCTAATCCATGCTGAACTCGTAGACCAAACGATAAAACGACGTCATAAGCTTCTCGAATCACATAATGACAAGTGTCATTGTTTCTTTTGGTTAACCCTCATTATTTGATTTGAGAACTTGACGGCGACGACCTAAGCAATTAAAAGTTTTTTTAATTATAAGTTAAAATATATAGAATATTCTTGAACTTTAGGTTAATTTTAAAAAAATTTTTTAAATTTTAAAAAATTTTAAATAACCCTCTTGAACTATGAAACATTTATAAAATACCCTACTCCATCAAGTTTTTTGTTAAAATTTGGATATTTTTTAGTCAACTTCTACTTTGACCTGATAAAAAGATAAAAATACCCTTCAAATGTATATAAATTTTCAAATCTGTCATAAATGCAAAAAAAAAAAATCTAATGTAAATTTATAATTTAGGGTTTAGGGTTTAGGGATTTAAGGTTTAGGATTTAGGATTTAGAGTTTAGGGTTTAGGGTTTAAGATTTATAAGTTTAGGGTTTAGGGTTTAGGATTTAAGATTTAGGATTTAGGATTTAGGGCTTAGGGTTTAAGATTTAGGGTTTAGGGTTTAAAGTTTTAGGATTTAGGATTTAGGGTTTTAGGGTTTAAGGTTTAGAGTTTTAGGATTTTAGGGTTTAGGATTTAGGATTTTAGGATTAGGATTTAGAATTTATGGTTTAGGCTTTAGGGTTTAGGGTTTAGAGTTAAGGTTCAATGTTAAAACTCTAAAATTTTACTATTCACGGCCTTCAATTTCTTAACTTTATAATGAAGGTCATTTTCATCATTTTCTTAAATTTTAAGGAAAAACTTGATAGAAGGGATTTCTTGCAAATATTTCATAGTTTAAGAGGGTCATTTGAAACTTTTTAAAGTTGAGGAGAATTTTTTAAAATTGACCTAAAGTTCAGGGAGGTTCAATACATTTTAGCCTTAATTATATTAATCGGGGTGATTTTTCATCTGTTATATATGCCTGAAAAAAAAATTGTCAAAATTTTTACTTTCTAAAATAGTCAAAATTATTTTATAAATTCTTCATATTCCAAAATATTAAGATTTAAACACTACTTTAGAAAAAAATATCTTCTTTCCTTATTGATAATTTAATAGTAACACACTAAATCATTCTTTATTAAAATTTTAATTTATCTTTTTAAGTATATAGCAAGATGTAGCATTATTAGTTGTGATTAAAAATTTTTATTTAATAATGCATTCAATAATCAATGGCAGATAATTATAATATTGATGTCATATTTTTCAAAAAAAAATTAATTAACCGCCAAACTCTGCCACTTGCAATAATTTCCCATAAGTGCAGTAGTGCATGCTGGGTAGCTGGATCAAAATACACTTTGCTCAAGTGGTTGAATAGGCTTGAATTTTGGCAGAATTTTTAGGTTCCATTTTTAATATATTTAGGAGAAAAGAAAAGTACAGTCAGTTGTTAGGCTAAGCATAATATGACAATTTAACTGCACCATCCTTCAACCTAAGTAAATGGTGTGATATCATGGTTAGAAAGCATCAAAGTGAGAGACCTAAGAAATCTAAACTTTTCCTGCTGAACTGATGCAATAAATTATCAGAGAAGTTATTATACAGAGGCTGAAACTATCCTCTAAAAACATTTCTAACAAAGATGTGTAATTTTGTGTTTTGATATTTTTATTCCCTGTACCAAAAAAATAAAATAAAATTAACAAGCCTCCGCTGGTTCGTAAGCTTTCCATAATTAGGGGCACGCCATCACTTTTTTCAATAACAATGCTCTTGAGTTTCCAACTTCCTGGCTCTGTTGAGTTTCTGCTGGTTTAGTATACAAAATCCTTGCTTCTCAACTGTCATGCGGTTAACTCTGCATCATTTCTTGAAAACTTAACTGAAAGGTTTGCCAGAACAAATCCTGCAAAAACCTGTTTCCAATTGAACCAATGAATGGGTGTTCCAACATGATAACGATTGAACCAGTCAAATGCGTTTGATGATAAAAACATTGATATGTGTTTGGTATATGCAAACAGATTTGTTTCTGGGTGGATGATAGTATTTGGGAAACAAAAGTCACATTTAATTGACTCATTAAATACTTACAAACTGTAATGTAAGTCATTAGATTACTAAATTTTACAATTTAGTCAGTCAAATTTAATAAATTTAATGATTTAAATTTTTTTAAATAAGATTTTTATGAATTTCAATTTGTAAGAATAGAAATATTGTAATATTTGTACCTTTCATTACGGATAGGTTTCATTTTTTCACATAAAATAAGTTTCAGGAATGGGATAAACAGGAAAGGAGTAAGACCTGAATACATCCAAGGATGTAGATGGCCGAGTGCTGCGGCAATGTATAACCATGTCAGCTATCATTGCAAGAGGAATTGTCAAAGACATGCCCACTGTAGCAACCAAAGGAGTTGTCCAAACTATTGGAAGGGCCCTGTCATATTAATGAATAAAGTTAATAAGAAAAACCTCGTGCAATAACAATGCCAGTAGCATAAGGAAAGTAAAATGTAAAACATTCAATCTTTACATTCGAACCATATGTGAAATCTAATTAAACAAATATTTAAGCATACCAATTATCAATGTTGACAATGCATCATTTACCATACTGTTTTTTGTTAGACTTGAGTGATATATAATCTGACCAACTAACATTTATTGTACGAAATTCCATTGAAAGTAACACCTTGTACCAAGTTTTCTGTGTATTTTTTCACCGAACTAATAGAGGGCACTTAACATGCTAGCAGTAATTTGAAATCATATGTGACCAAAAGCTATTTGCTATCACAATCTCCCCAGAGGACAAGGATGTGGGAAATTTGAAATGAGGTTCAAGACCCACAGCATTTAATGGGCATGCTGCATGGAAGAGCATTGGTCAAAAAAGTACACAACAAATTAGTCCTGCCATTCTTGCAATACATTTGTGTTTACCAAGCATTCACCAAACCCTGCTGTTTTAGGATTGCACCATTACCAGAATATGTTCTAATCATGGAACACAACAAAAACTAGCCACACAAATGGCAAATCCCCTTACCTAGCCACCAAAAACCAAGAAAACAGCTACCAATGCAGCCAAAAAACTTCTGCATGTCAACCTTGTCTCCTTCTGAGCCAGCAGAATTCTTAAGCAGCACTGCAGTTGGTTGAGCAATCATTAACAACAATTTGATGGAATTCCACATAATTAAATATTCATATCTGGTATTAGAATGGACTGCTAGTTAGATAGTCATACCTGTAAATAAGTCATAACAAACTGCAGAGAATAGACCAAACATGTCCCCCATGATAGAGTGCTTTATGGTCCTTACCAAGAAGAACAGTTTCCAATTTGAAAAATTGGAAGATTAACAACAGCATAATTTATGGAAAGATATAAACACCCATATAGAATCACTAACAAGGTGATGAAAATTTTTCCAAATAAGTATAATTATGAATTATTTATTTTCTACTTAACTCTTTGGCTGCGAAGAACTTGGTTTTTTTGCCATATTGGCTAAGAGGAATTGAGATGGAGCTTGTACTGAAAGAGAATTCATATTTCAATATGTAACATTTTTGTGAGATTAAAGATTGCAGGTCAAACAATAGCACCATCAGATACAGTTACCTGCACATTATGCTTCTCATTAAAATTGAAAGCTAAAAGCCTTCATAGCAACTGCCAACAGACATAATTAAATAGGATTAATTTTATCCTTAAAAGTAGCAGCTTGGTGTTTTTATAGCAAATGGACAGGGTGAATTCAATGACTATAGTATTAGATAAGGTATCACAGGAAAAATCTAGCGCCAATAAGTAAAACAACATTTAACTTACTCAGAGAGGCTTGGCTGCTCATCTGCTGCCCAAGTTCTCCAAATTGTTGTCATGGCAACGCCAGCCATGCTAATTATAACAGCAACCATCCTTGTCATACACACTGAATCCTGTCCAAGAAGACCTCCAAAGTAAAGGGTAAAGAGACCTGATGTGGAACTTAGAACTGTTGAACTTGCGACACTAATATTAGCAAGAGCCACATTTGAGAGATATTGCATCACACCAACCAAATGCAACGTCATAAACATAAGATAGGGAACCAGAGGAGTTGTTCATCTTGAGAACTCATGAAGCAAAAATCAATCATGAATTTTTTTTTTCGTAAAGTAAAAGAAAGCATCGTATCAATTGCATAATTCTTCTTTTATGAATTAAAATTTGTAGGCAACAGAAATATTTTCATTCTGATGGTGGTGGGAGGATATACATGTAAAGTCAGGAACAGATCAATCAACAATTCAACATTACCCAAATTTTAATTCAAAGCTGTATAATACAATAAATATGATTGTCATCTTCAGACGCTCATTAATTTATATGTAAAAACCAAATGTGGAACTAATAGAGTCCCATATATACTATTTTTTAGAAATTTTCTGTTTTTTCCCGCTAAGTTAATCCAAGGCTGTACTGCCTAATGGTTTCTCCATTCATGTGTGAAATAAATTCCTAAGGTTAAAAGTTTTAAGGTGATAAAAAGGTAATACAAAAGACCTAATCTGGATGTCTTGCATACAATATCTGACACAAATACTACCAAGCTTAAGAGATTCGATCAAATTTGTATCAAAGGAAGAGGCATGTCTCAACTTTTTGTCCCCGCATTTCTAAAATTCATTAAACATTTTAAGCTTTCAGATCATTGTTACATGATGTCAAATAAATCCAGCAATAAGCAACCCATCAATTCAGAGAGTCCGGAAATATTCATATGAAATTGCTACATCTATTATCGATGCTCCACTAACAGTTTGTATGACAAAAGGAGGGAAAATACTTCAAATAAAAAGGAGGGGATCTAAATGAAAATCCCTTTACCTCTGATGGAAACCATATTGGAGTAAGGTATAAGCTACATTTGGCAATGCTCCAAGAACTTAATTCACAACTTTGTTCAAGCAAGGGAGGCTCATCTTCCTTTCTTTTTTTTACCAAAGGTTTCACCTCTTCTCTTTCACTAATATCCTTGTCAATAATTAAACAGCATTTTAGATCCGCTTCTTGTCCTTGGTAAGCCTCACAGAGCCGAAGAGGGACACTTAGTCCAGAAGAAATGTTGACAGAAGTGTAATTCTTGTAATGATTTCTATATAATTTTTTCAGAAGGCTGCAAATCCACTCTTTGAATACTGAAATGGGTAAATAGATCACCATCAGAGATACCCCAAGGTAAGTGAGTGCAAATTGCTGTTTATACTCTGTAAAAATCCTCTGCAGTAAGGTAGTGTATTTCCTTCTCGAATTTTCATTTTCATTCTGGTGAATTTGGATAAAATGCATAAAGAAAAAGAGTCCAAGGGTACAATGTTTTTAATTCCCATTTTGCAAAATTTTGTTACTGTATTATGGTCAATGAACAAGACCTGCCCCACAAAATACCAACTAGGTTGCTTGGGACATTAGAACAGAATCCACAAAAATAGAAATGTGTAGTAATAACATTAACATGAAATAAGTTGAGAAAACTGATCAGATATATCAAATATAACTACATTATTGCCAGGTTTAAGGTAGTGAGTTGGCAAAAGTTGCTAAAACTTTGATACAAAGCCATAGGCCCATAGCCCTCATGTGTTCTCTATAAAGGAGTGTATATCCTCCAGTTTCCTGTTGCCTGAAATAATTAAACAACCGTCTAAGTGGCTCTTCTATACATATACTTGCCTACCTAGGATGTAAAACAAAAAGAATGACTTGGGGAGAAAATGTTTGAACTCGCTTGTTTAAACCCAATATAAGATATGGCACTGACCTCCTAACGAAAGTAAAATTGAAGCTTGTATTACGTGTCATAACGCGGATCGAATTAAACGAGAGAGATATGTTAGAAATGTTAACAAAATTCAACGTATTACATAAAAAAAAATGTAATTAACAAACCCATAAAAAGCATGCAGAGCATCAATAAGTGAACCAAATAAAGGAAAAAGGAAAAAAAATTCAGAAGCGGGAAAACAAGAAGACCCAAACCTGAGTTATTTCTGCAGAAGCAACCCATATGAATACAAATGCTCCAACGAGCCGCAAACCCATTACAAGACCTAGTCGTTTATGAGAGAAAACTGATAATGTGAATGCATGTAAACTGAGTTGAACTATAACTTTTGCTACAAAATCTGCGTTACCCTGAAATGGCAGAATTCTGAAGCGAACGTAAGACCTCCCGACGATTTTAGCAGGTCTGGTTTGGGTTATTCATTTATGAATAATGAATAACGAGTTGGGTTTTTGTCACGTGTCGTATGTTCAAACGTAGTCTCCGGAGATTGTACAGAGTATTGGCGTCCATGTCTCATTCTCGTATTGGAGTTGCTTGTCTTGGGCGCTAGCTTTGGCGTCATTAGCCAAGGGAGCGAGTGCCACCTGCCGTTACGTGACCTCCTGTTTGGTTGCAAGGGAATAAAGAAAAAAAGAAGATTTTTAATTAAAATTTTTTATTCAAAATTTTAAAAAATAAAACATTTAAAATCTCTTCACTTCAGACTTTATATTTTTTTTAAAATAAAAAAATTTATAAAATAAAAAAAATTATTAAAAATTTTAAATTATAATAATTAAATTATTTTCAGTTATTTTTAAATTTTTAAATTATTTATATTTTCATATAATAACTATTTTTTAACAAAATATAATAATATATTATTTTTTAATTAAAATTTTTTCTTTATCAATAAAAAAAATCCTTAATTTTTTTCTTCACCAAAATAAGCAAAAAAAAATTATTTTTTACATTCATCCTTTTCTTTTTTATGCCAAACACTCCGTAAGTGAGGAAATCTTGATTCTTAGGTGTCGTGGCAGCCAAAATCCCAAAACATCTGTGTCGTGAGACCCAGAGATTCTGCCACGTATAAAGCGTTGGCTTTTGCTTTTGGATAATGCATACGAAGATTGATTTAATTTTTTTAAAATTTTTTTTAATACCCATCCTTTCAATAAAGACACAGACAGAACCACATCAAAATATTATTTTCAATTTTTTTAATTTTTTTATAATTTAATATATAACTTTTCTTACTAAATTTTTCTTCTTCAACTTATAAACCTCTGTTTTAATAACAAAAAAATGGGTACCGTTTCTCAATTCTAATACGGGTTAATTGTATTTTTGCTCCCACCGACATTAATTACTCCACCCTTTTTTAGGTGGAAAATATTTATTAAAAGTAAAAATAACAATGATGCTTATATATATATTTGGATGAAATTAATAAAAGCACTATATTTTCAGAAAAATAGTTCTTCCAGTAAGATCTAACAAAACCGATGACTTTAAAGTTTCAGGACTGATTCCTGTAGTCTTGACTAATTGATTAAGCCTGCACAAGTTTTTATCTAGTTATAATAGTAAAGAAAAAAAAAATAATGAAATAACCATAGTTATCTACCCAGGAACTGAATTTACAAGGGAACAACGTTTCGTATGCTGAAAATAGCCAAAACTATTATTTTCAGAAGATCATCATAACCAATGACGTGGAATTGGAGGAAGAACATACACGTATATTGGTCAATTATACATCCATGCCTAGTGCATCTTTTCTGAAGACTCAAACAAAAATTGCCTGACCGTAAGGCTAAGCTGCACAAGAGTACTCTGGCAGGAAACTTCTTTGTCTAACAAGCTCATGAAGGTCATGAACGATCTTGAATACAGCATCTGGCCTTGCCAACCTCAATGCATTTTGTGACATTGCCTTTAGCTCGTCAGCTTTTGGACCAAACCACTCGGCAACAATTTTTGCTATCTCCTTTGGCGATTTAGAGAACTTCCCACATCCATTTTCAACTACATAGGGTACATTGCCAGCTTCCTGTAATGAAAGATAATTACAGTAAGAGGGCAATCAGTGACAATATCTACACGTGACTGCAGCCTCATATGTCATATACATTCATTACCAAAACCGAATCCTACAAAAGCAAAACAGGAATTGTGCTCCACTCAAATTCAAAGTGTTTAGCCCCGCTTAAATCAGGTATAAGCTAATTTTGAAATTTGGCTGAGGGTTTTCAATTGTCATCACTTCCCCTACCGTTTCCCTCGAAGGAGAAAAATGTTCAATTTATCCTGACATCTAGAAAATATACATATTAGTACAACTTGGACAAACAACTATTTTCCTACTCTCTAAAAGATTCTATTACATAAGTAACATAATACTTCCTGTTTACAGAGATCTTTATTGCATCAACTAAGCTACTTCTTCATGAGTTGCTGTTCTACCAGATTTTTCCCAGTCTATGAGCCACAAAACCCCTACCAGAGCTTCAGAACTTAAAATTCAAATTTAGTGTGATCCACATACACAATTGGGCCAAGCTGAATAATTAAATCATTCATAAGATTGAGAAATTAAACCCAGAACCAATATACCTGCCCCGCAATGTAATCATTCAATATAATAGGGAGACCTCGGATCATGGCCTCAGCAATAGTCCCTGGTCCCGCCTACAAAAGCGAGATATTCATCAATGTTATCATAATGAGGAAGAAAAACATTAGACTTTATTTTGAGAACATACCTTTGTAATGATGCAATCACAAGCTCCCATGCTTTCCTCCATTTTGGTGACAAAACCCTTTACCTAAATAGGGGTAAAAATCAAGAAATTCAGCAGTTTGTAAGGCCATACAAATGATAATTTTAGCTTCAATTATGTTACCCACCACCCAACAGCTAAAATTTTGCCCACCTTCAAATGCAATTGAAGCAACTCATCTATTTTACGGACAGAAATTTAACTGATAAGTTCTACAACTGACTTAATCTTCCCCACCTCAGACGTGGAAAGGTAAACTAACATTTTAAATGCATTTGATCACAGAGAAACACTAAAGCAGTTTTTGAATATTAGACATATTCATTGCAGAAAGCAAAGATGAGCGTGACCAAAAATCATCACCCGGAATAACTGTAGCCAATTACATGAGTCCAAGATCAAAACTAAATGGAACCCTTCCTATAGGTTTCTTTTCAGCAGTCAGTTAATTTAGGGCTACTTTCTACACTCATAATTCTATCAGAATTTAATCAATGTATTTATTTGAGCCCCACTTATTGATATTCTTTACTTGATTGCTCTCAATCTACTCACTAGAATTCTTGTTACATGTGCAAATATTCAAACAATCACAATTGATTACTGAATATCCTAGTACACACATAGAATTACACTTTAAATTATTTAATCTCAATCAAATCTTGGAACATAGGATATCATAAAATAATCTGATCAACAAGGCCAAATGCTAATTCAAGCTGTACATGCAAGACATTATTTTTCCCGAGAAATATTTAGGATAGACAGATTTAACATATAGACACTTGAGTAAGTCGCACTGGACCACATTTATTTTCAAAGAAGTACATCTTTAAGCATATGTAATAAAAAATAAAGACAAGAAATGGTTGTGTATGTGTGTATATATATATATATGGGGTTTCGAAACGAAGAACAAGGCTCTAGCCTTTAGGAGGATTTTGATGGCATCAATACCTGCACAGGTACTTTCCAATCAATTGAAAGCAATTTGTTTGCAAGTTTCTTATTGCGACCGCAGATCACAAGAATTTGACCTATAGGAGCTCCAAGGATCTCATCGTATAGCGTATCTCCAAGTGCCCGAGCAGTAGACTCAATAGGGCCCATACCTTCTCCTCCCCCCATCAACAACACAGCTGGAAGACCCTCATCCATGCCTAATTCTCTTCTTAGTTCATCCTACCACATAATTAGGAAAGCTGAAGATAGTCAATACTAATTTCATAACATCAAATCAAAATTTGCGCCACAAATAATCTGTGTGACATAAATTCCCTGGAGTTGACATAAATTATCAAATCTCACCTAGCATATTGATCACTAAGGTTGAATTGAAAGAGACAAAGAAATTAATGTCTGGACATAAATTCATACATCTAAAGTGGTTGATATACATGCCTAAAATTACATCAATTCACACCAAATAGCTGAGTACATCACTCAGAATTACAATACATGAGTACATGCTGTAGTTAAGAAATTTGAACCCATAATGAAAACCCCCAAAGCTATTCATTTAAGAATTCTTTTCTTTCACATCCAATAAATAAATTGGAAGTTATTTTCTCTTTCATATTCCTTATCGCTTATGCTGACAAAGAAAGAAACACCAAGTATGGAATTGCGGCCAGCTGCAACTCCAGTTGTCAGGCCTCAAAACTCTCAAAAACTAGGTGCAACTTCAATAACTTGACACCTTGATGTAACTGGATACATCCAGCATCAAATTACACAACCAACTGAACATCACTCTAGGATCATAAGTATAGCCTACATTATGATAATGCTATCCAACTTCAGATTTACAAGTGAACTAACCATCCGACTTGGGAAATAGTATTAAGAAAATAATAAACCTTTGGTCGAACAGGTTTAACAAAGGAAGGACGCACAGGTAGACCATAAATCTTTATTTGGGCTGGCTGGAGTCCGGCTTTCAGTGCCCTTTTTGCAACATCTGTTGATGGACAATAGCATCTTGTCACAAGCTTATGAAACCTGAAGAGTGAAGATGAAAAAATAAGATAACAAACCAGACTATCAAGGCAGTTTTCAAAGGTAAATAAGAAAAAGACACAACTAACCATGTAGGATGACAGGTGCTTAAATCTGTCACAACTGTAGTAAAAACAATCTTGTTTAAAAGACCCTTTGCCCTCAAAATACGAAGTGGAACATGTTGCATCAGCGGATGAACACTGATTATTATATCAGGCTGATATTTCATCAGCCCTTTGGCGACCTCACTGTAACATAAGATAGGATATTCAATAATGACGAGTGATATTATACCATTTCACCTGAGAAGAACTAAATATGTTCGAGAAAATAAATTCCTTAACTAAGAAATTTTGCATGGACGGCAGCAAATGTCAATAGCTCAAGTCCAATATTAACATTAAACAATACAAACATGAAAATACACCACCAGGGTCCCTTGATCCAGAATATGGCGCACTTTATATTTTTAATAAACAAGTTTCATTTTGGAATTAGACTGAAATACTAATGAGTCAAGCCATATTGCATATATTTAATCCTCCCTCATCATTCTAAACCTTCAATCACAAGCAGACAAATATTGTTCCTATTTACACCGACTGCAACCTTTTGATTACAATTTTCCAGATATATTTGGCATCTTCGCTGGACACATAGATGTCCATGATCATGTAGATGATGGCTCTAATTTAGGTTTCTATACATCTATATTTTCAAACACCACAATTCGTTACAAATATGGGAGTAAAATTATTCCTAACACTTGAAATACAGACCTTAAGCAAAGGAAATTGTTCTGATATATATTTTTCTTTTGTTATTTGAAGGCAATCAAAGTCTCACCGAGCTATGAACGTGGAAGTTGCAGCAAAATTAGACTGATGCACTACACGTGGGGCAGATCCATAGTAAGTCATTTTCCACAATGTCTTGTGTTTCACCAAAAAGCTATAGCTCCTGGGAAGTTGATTAAATGGCCAAGGCGTATGATCCGTCCATAAATCAGTAACAAACACCTGTAACATGCACATTTCACACAGAACATCATTAAGGAAACGGACATTAGAGAAATTTTGCCTAATTCTGTTACTTTCGGTTTCGTTTAGATGGAAATTCCCCAACTTCTTCTCACTAAAATGATGATTATCAACAGTGTTTCCTTTTTACTTTCTTCTACTACTCGTATTTCCAGTAGTGCCAGACAACCGAACAGACACCAAGTAAAACAATAAATTGACAAACTAACCTGGTAATCATCCCCAAATTCTCGATAAAACGCCGCCTTGATGGCTTCTGCAGAAGCTCGATGACCACCACCTGTGTCACTCATCAAAATCAGAACCTTTTTGGGGTTCTCCGCTTCAACACCATTTAACGGCAATCTTTCATCCTCCAGAACACTGACGCACCCATCTTCTCTGAGGTCATTATTGTTATTATTATTACTATTATCCCCCGAACCAACCCGAAGCGAAGCAAATCCAATTGGAATTGTCTCACAGTGAAACCTAACAGCTCTATTGAACTCATTGAAAAATTTCCGAAGATTCAAACTGCCTCTTCCTCCTAAACTCAGTGAAGCAGCCGGCCGGTAGTTTGTCCCACCAATTGTACCTCCTACGGTATCAAAGTATAAAAAATTTGATAAAACCGAGGAGCACCCATCTGATCCCAAGCTGAGAAACCTCGAACTAAATGCAAAGCGACCCAATTGGGACACAAAATCAAGGACAACGCTGGGTTCTTGCTTAATACTTGCAGGATGATGCATGACTGGTTCGTGGCTAAGGAAGCGAAAAAAAAAAGTACGTTCAAGGCTTCAACTCATTATTGTCTTCAAAAATATAAGTACAGGTTGGTTTTTCCTAATGAATGGCAAGAAAAACATCATGCGGAAAAAAACATAGGATAGGAGTACACACTAGAATAGGGAAGAAAACACAAAACAATATTGGACGGAGAGTGTTTGAGGGTAAGACTCAAACGAATAAGAATGTTTGAAATGGGGTTTGTGCTTTGTATCTACACCACAGAGAGAAGATTTAGACAGAAAAATAGCAGACTCCAATTTCAAACAAAAATATACTTCTCCGATGGAATGGAACCACTAGAATTGGAATGCAGCAGAGAAAAGCCGACTTCGGAAGTCCTTTTTATGGGATTGGGTTTGCTTCGATTTCATCGCTAGACAGCGGCCTTGCTTCATCAAATAGTATCAGGGACCGCTGTGAGCTTTACCTTAAAATATATAGTTGACCAATAGCTGACTGCCACGTTATTTGTCAAGCGAGGAGAATATTACTCAGCATTTCGCACTTGTTAGAAGAGAACACTAAAAGTCAAAACTGCTAGTATTAATTTTTGCAAAATTAATTCTGTGATAAGATATATAAATATAAATTAATTTTAAAATACTTAATTTTTTAACATAAATTACTTTCAATTGGATTTTATTAAAATTAATTATATTCATAATTATATTAAATATGACGTCAAATTCCAAGTAGTAGTAATTATCTTATCAGAGAAGAAAATTCATAGTACAAGAATGTAATTTGATAAGAAAATTTTTCAAGCAAAAAAGATAATTCTACAAAAAAAAAGAGAAAAAATAGATTATATTAGGAATTTTGTTATCTTCCCATTTGATTCTTTGAATTGGCTTTGATATTTAAAATTTTAATTTCAAGTTTAATTATACCATAATTAGAATTGGGTTATAATCATAAATTCGGTGTTTGGGTGTTGTAAAAATTTAAGACAATATTAGGGAAACGAAAGGAAAATGAATCATATCTAGTAGCTCTAGCAGTGATTCAACGATAACAATGGTGGTCTTGCAACAATGTGCAATGATTGTGATGATAATAGTGATATAATTATAATAGCAGTAATAATAGTTTGACGACAATAACAACAATTATAGTAGTTACAATGATAACAATCATAATGGCAATAGAGGGTACAGTACATTGATAATAATAATTAGATGCAAAGGTTGTAATAATAATAATAGTAATAATAATAATTATAATAATAATAATAAAAACAATTATGATAACTAAAAAGGGTTGGGTTAAATGGTAAAGGATTTAATTATTAATGTAACAAATCTTGTTCAAATTTTTATTAAGATTGAAATTCATTTTAAGGTACCTGATGACATAACAAGAAATATTAATCCCTTAATCAAAAGGACCAACAAATATTTTGAATTTATCCAAAAAAATGATTGTAACCAAATGATGATGAGGTAGCAATAGCTAATTCTAAGTGTTAGAATTCTATATTTTAAGGGATGAGCTATGAATGTATTAATACGTTATTTTTTAATGGATAAAATTGTAAGAAGGAATTAGAATTAACCACTATAGCCTTTTATTTTCCTTCCTTTGATTTCAATTAAATTAATTAACCTTTCTACTCTTTTAATTTGTTACAATTAACCACTTATGTTCAGTCTCCATTCAAATATATAATTGTTGACTTTTTTTAACATTTTGACCAATTCACGTACACCTTACATGTCTCATTTTGTATATTTGACTAATCATGTAACTTGATTCTTATCTTAAAATTTTAAACCACAAATATAAATTTTAAACATTAAATTTTAAAATTATGAACTTTAAAATTTGAAATCCTAAAACACACAAGATTTGGAATATTAAGTTTTAAAATTTTAAAATTTAAGATTTTAAACTTTATGTTTTGTAATTTAGAGTTAAGGTTTTAAAATTTAATGATTTAGGGTTATCGGATTTAGGTTTTAGTTTTAAAATTTTAAAATTTAAGATTTATAATTTTAAATTTTAAAAATTATAATTTAGAATTTAGGGTCAAATTATATAAGTAGTATGTAACTAATTAAAATGTACAAAATAAGTCATGTGAAGTAGATGTAAGTTGAGTCAAAATATTTAAAAAAATTAATAATTATCTATTTAAATGAAAATTTAAGGTGACGGGGTTAAAAATTAGGTAGTTTAGCCAAAGTGCCTTAATCATTCAACATTTGACAAATCTCTCCCACAGCTGCTCCATTTTCCGACCAACCAAAACACATGCGGTTGCAACGCTGCCATGTGAATCGTGTGTAGTATGGATGCGGGTGCCGAAACGAGAAGGGTGCCAGACTCGACCAATAGAAATCTCGGTCGCTGGGCACATGGAGTGCTTTTAGATTACCGAATTTTTTTGAGTTCCACTTCCCACATGCACTCCTAAATGTGATTATCATGCACTTGCCTTGTATGATAAAGAAATGCACCTAATAAAATATTCACAAAATGTGACCATGTGGCCTAGTAGCAGCCCTTCCCTTCTGCATCGCTGGTGAAGATTTTGAAGAAGTCTTTTGACTCTTTTCCTTACCTTCTTAACCCCCAAAATTCAATTCCTGAACATTATTACTTTTGCACCATATTCACTCTACAAAACGATTTCATTGGTTCTACCCTCTGCAATATGAGGGCTTTCTTGTTCCGTTCTAATGAGAACCTTATAATTTGGACTTCTGAGCCCAATCTGTCTCGTTTGGTTTAAGATTGCAAGACAGGCCGTGTGCTTCATGGGCCAATGGATAAGGGTCTTAGTCATTTCAGGGGCAAACCCATGGGCCTCAAAAACAAACTCATTTTGACATCCTTAAGCTTTTCTTTGTTGTGTCGTCTAAATTTCCTTCACCAAAAATTGAAGGATATTTGTCCATATTTGGTTAAATTTGGAGTGTTCCTTATTAAGAACAAATTATTGGTAAATAAATTTTATTAAAAAAATTATTTTTTTAAAAAGTAGGAGATAACTTAAAAAAAAAAAAGAATTAAAAGATTTTTTTCCACAAGAAAAATATCGCGTGATTTTTGTTGCAAAGGTCAGACAAGACCCACTTTCCATTATTTTAGTTCTTCAGTTTCCAGCGGTTGAGAAGGGAGAAGGAGGGAAATTTCAAAGCCACTGGGAAACTCAAAAGTCAAAACCACCATCTGGAATTGAAATTCGAAACTTTCCGATATTTAGATGGTAGCAGGAGAAAAGGAGAATGAGGAGCTAAATAACTTGCAGTGGGTCTGCTCTTATTTCAAAAACAATGCATTCTAAAACTTGCATTGTAAGGGGAAAGATGTCGATTGGTATTGTGACCGTTCTTGTGCCCAGTAATGCAAGGTCCTGCACCAATAAGATATCCACCATCCGTGCTTCTTTGAGGGATTCCTCCTTTGATTTCGTTGGGCGAAGGGAACAAGCTTGGTTAATTTCTCAGGTTTTTCTACATCTTTCAGTTTGTTTGAATTTGCAATTTGGTGAATTTTCACCGGCTGACAAAATTCAGGTGAAGTTGGAATTTTGAAAATTTAAGGCTTTTCAGACTCAAATTAGGGGCTCTAATTGTCGCTTGATTCAAAACCTTCCAATACAATGAAAGAGCTTATATTCTTTTAGTATATCATTATCTATCATGTTTGTTCGTTCCTCAGGTAGTTTAAGGTTATGCTGTTATGTTTTCTTATTTGATGTACTGGGTTGTTTTTGACGGGAAAGGCACACAAGCGGCGCGGTAACAGTGACTGGGCAAGTCTTTGTCCGCTTGCCTCAACCTGTGAGGCGACAAACTGTTTCAAAAGCAACAGCAAACATATGCAACACTAATGGCAATCTTCCAAGAATGTACACATGCCCACAAGACACAAGATTTTTTGACATGAAAACCCGTCCAAGATGAAGGGGAAAAACCACGGGCTAACAATAAGTACAACAAAAGCCAGCCAAGTCACTTTATCTCCCATCACAATCACTAATCAGCTCCAAATAAGTGGAATCAATACAATGTCTACACGCAGCACCTCTAGAAGTAGGTACACCAGTTTCAGCCAATAAAGAAGACTACACTAGTAGCACAAATCAACATCCGGTGATACATATAACTGTCAAAAAAGGACGCCATAATGTCACTAAATAAAGCATGCTAAAGGAAGTTTTGTGGATACCTTTGCAACAGAGTAACATCTTCGATAGAGTCATAATTGGGTTCTAACAAGAAATAAATCAATACCATTTGTAATGTCACTGACGGTGCTTTTCTTCCTGCTTTAAGGTGATATACTTCAGAGTAGTCTGATTACATTTTATAGTTCTATACTGGTCCTTAATTTCTCCAATGTTCATGATGCTTGCAGCAACCAAGTCCAATTGTCTGTTCATCTTGCGACTCGAAAGGGCCTGTGGAATGCAAATGGTGTGGGGGTACAGGTTTTTTTATTCTGGGTGATAACATGCTTTGTGAAGTTCTATCCAGAAACACTAGCTGTATTATCTGCGCTGGGAAGGTGCCTTTATGATGAAAGTTTTATCTAAATTCACCATACAATTCTCCCACTTTTGTTGTTCTTATCCGTTACATGCTCGACATAGCAGTTTACAAGAGACTTGTCTTGTTATTATTCAGGGATCAAAGTGCTGTTCTGATTGTCAAGGAACAGGCTTTCGTGCCAAGTGGATTGAAGAACCTCTTATTTCCAAGTAGCAGAACTGCTACTCAGAAAAGATGGAGTATTAAGATATTACCTCATTCACATGTGTCTATGTTTCCTGTTCTGGGTTTTATGCCGATTGATGAGATACAGCAACTTCAGCAATAGATTACTGCTACACTGAACCTTAGTATTCATTGATTTCGTTAACATGTAGAAGCATCATTGTCTTTGTTTTACAAAATTCAATATGGATCAGTGTTGAAAGTATTGATACATGAGATATTCCTTCTTTCAACATGTAAGGACCTAAGCAAGCCTAAATTTGCTGGCACATTTATGTTGTTTTTTTAAAGATTGTTGTTGCCATGTGATGCGACATTCGGTTCACCTCTCCAACAAGTTATAGTCTATGGATATTCAGTTTCGTATCCCTTTGTCTGGCTCTTCACTATGTAATGTAGGCACGACATTGGTGCTCCCCGTATTTAATACCTTTTCTACTGTTACTGCAATTTTCTAGTACGTAATTCTGCTTCTTTACATTTTAAGTAACTTTGGTTTCTGCTAGCCCTCTGCTTTGATGCTGCCTAGCCTGAGTATCTTTCTTTTTGACCTTCTTGGAATGCAAATCCTTTAAATTGTATGGCTTAGAGTGAGAAAATTTCAATCACTTGAGATTTTGTCATGAGAGTGAATGAAGGGCAAAACGAAAAAGGTGGGAAGCGCAAGGGAGAGTGAATTTGTCACCGTTACGCAAGTGAGACAATTTCTGAAAAGCTCCTTCTCTTTGCTTTGTGGAGGTTGTGTTAGGCTTTAATCCATCAAATAATTGTTCCAGTCTTCCAGATAATTGCTTTCTTCTGGCTGTAACGGATTACCCTGCTCGCTGGTTTGGATAAAAATTTGAGAATAACCATTCCTTCCTCTTCCTCTTGATTCATTCTCTTAATTTTTTGATTTTTCTGAGGGACTCAGTTAGGGGACCTGGCTAGTGGCTGCTAATTAAGTAACCAACAGATGATAATGGGATTTATGGAGTAAGAAGTTCAAATGGGTTGAAGCTGAGACAAAATCAAAAGATTGCATGCAATTAAGGGAATTAGGGTTGTGCACTTTTTGTTGGATTCCATTTCAATTACTATGACTTATAGTGGCCTCCCACATCTTCCTTGGTGTAATACATCCATTCATGTTATGCAGGGATGTGATGCATCTGTAATGATACAAGGGAATAACACAGAGCAAATTGATTCAGGCAATAGGTCTGTTGGAGGATTTTCAGCTGTAGAGTCAGCAAAAAGAGTCCTTGAGATCTTGTGTCCTGGAACCGTTTCTTCTGCTGACATAATTGCTATTGAAATTTAAGTTCTTTTCATAGTTATTCTCATTGGATTGATGATATTCTCCAGTAGTGCAATAAAGTCTCTTTTGATACGGCAATTTTATTCAAGGAAAATGCTTGAAAATAGGTTGGTGGACCTGTGGTTGAGATTCCCACAGGTAGGAGAGATGGGGTGGTTTCAGCCGCTTCAAATGTCAGACCCAACATTGTGCACCAGTTTTACTATGGATGAGATGATTAAAGCTCTTCTCCATTAAAGGGTTGTCCTTAGATTATCTTGTCATCCTTTCAAGGGCATATTGTGTGCCCGCATTGCACTACTAAATTTTTTTTAATGCAAATTGCAATTTTCCAAAAACATTATCATAATTACTTTTGCCTTTGCTTTATTCCTTTCATTTTCAATCTCTTCCCCTGTCTCTATTCTTAAAAGGGTAAATGACCCTGGGTTTGCGTTCTACATTCTACACTTTCTAGGACTTCCACTTGAGTTACATAGTCTTCATGTCTAGAGATGAATCTCATAAAGTGAGACATTCTGTTAGGTACAGAAAGAATCAAAATATTAATGCTTTGCAGATAAGTAGTTGCTTTCTCATGTACATCGTTAGAAATACTGCTTTGGACTATTTTGACTATTTTCTCTATCTAGTTTTTGGTATTTAAAACAACGGTGTTTATGCGTAAAAATCGCATAATATAAATAATTTTCCATCATCAATTGTTTTGATAAAATATTATGCTAAATAGTGACATCTATTTGCAGCAGCTCACACCATAGGAACAGCTCATTCAGGGATCGCTTCCAAGAAGACTCAAAGGGAGAGCTTACGCTCATTGACGATAGCCTTAACAGTAGATATGCCCATGAGCTAACGAAACAGCGTCCAGCAGGTGCAATCAGTTAACAATGTTCCTGAAAGATCTTTGGTGTTTGGCAACCGGTACTACCGAAATCTACTTGCTCACAAAGGGCTATTCCAGTCTGATTCTGTTCTGTTAAACGATAATTGAACAAGCAAATTAGTGGAGGATTTTGCGAACGACCAAGAGCTTTTCATTGAGAATTGGGGTCTGTTATTCTTGAAGCTCACCAGTACTGGAGTCAAAACAGGAGATGAGGGCGAGATTCGACGCCCTTGTGCAGCAACTAATGCATTAGGAAAGGAAGAGTAAAGATGCAGCAACTAATATTCACAAGCATAATGGAAACTGATATCACCCAAACAATTTCGATTTTATGCCAAAACATCTTATAAGGATGTTTCGCGACATCACTTATACAAGAAAATGTGATTGAATACAAGTAAGTCGAAAAAAAAAGATAACATAGCAATTTTCCTTTAGATAACCTTAATTTGTATTTTTTTAATTTTTTTCAAAAAAAAGGACTCCAGATGAATTAAAGCCCCAAGAAACCCACTTAATTATTACTAGTGGAACTTAAATTATGGGATAATTTTAGAAATTAGGATTTGTTCTTCTAAAATATAGAAATATATTAATATTATAAAATGTAAATAAATAGTTGTTAATAAAGATTATTATTTTATATATAATTATTTATACTTACACATCACGTAAACTGTTGCTGATAAGTGTGTTTTGGTCTGAAGCAAACAACTTGAAAGAATGAAAAAGACAAAAAAAAAAGTGCGATCAAGCCCGCTCATTTGTCCATATTCAGGCCCGAGAAAAAGATCACTAACGATAATAAATCTGGGCTAGATCTGTTGACGTGTCCAATCAGATCGAGCTATCTGGCCCAAAATCTGTCAAGCTCTCCTACTTATACCCTTTTTTCAAGAGACAAAAAAATAAAAGAAAGAATAGAAAAAACTCACGGTCTGAGAGCCGAACTTGTTGGCTGCTATCATCCCCCAACAAAAACCTCCCTAGAAACCCGTCCCTCGCTCACTCTTAGCGGGCATTGGTTCCTTCAATTCATTCGTTTTTGTAGATAGTGCTTAGAAGAATCCGAAGCAGAAATCCCAGGTTTTTCTTCTGGATACTGTTACGATTCGTAGGGGTGCCACTTCTTTCTCCGCAGGGGAGGAATCTGAAGCATAAACTATTCAGTCATGGCGGAAGTGGCAGTAATGAAAGACATTGAGGCCACCGCTTCTCGGCTGGGAGTCGATCTTTCTAGCGTCGATCTGGACTCTATTCGTCTCCCTCCCGGCGAAGACTTCGGTATAGTAAGGTAATTTATTTTCTGTTTGAGTTACCAAGAGAAAATTGATGCCGGAAACTAGCTTGGAGATTCATTATTTGTTTCCGAAGGGGAAACTTGTTTCTCGATAACTCTATTATTTCCCATAGAGGCCCGTTACATGAATCTACTTGGGGTTGGCTTGCTTGACTTACGGTGCATTAAACTGATCTTGCGTGTCAAATTTTGGATGTCATTTGAGACCGTTTTTCAAAAATTATAACACATTCTTAAATGGCAGTGATGATGAGGATGTTTACCAAGAGGATAGTCAAGAGTTTGATACTGGATTTGGCAATATTATAGTTGTGGACAACCTCCCCGTTGTTCCTCGGGAGAAGTTTGACAAGCTTGAAGGTGTAGTACGAAAAATTTATAGCCAGATCGGTGTCATAAAGGACGATGGCCTATGGATGCCTGTTGATGCAGATACTGAGAAAACTTTGGGTTACTGCTTTATTGAATATAATACCCCTCAGGTGTACTATTACCACCTCTCCTTCCTTATTGAAGGGCATATGTGTGTGCGTTTTTTAATATATTTTTACTTACCGTTCAATTGGTGAAGGCTGTTAACTATTCTAAATTACTAATATATTTAAATGTTCGTATTTGAGTTTTATTATGAACGCCATTTACCTTTTCACAGTTCATATCCTAGTTTATCTCCTTCATTTGTACCAATCATCATTGACAAAATCAACATCATATTTTCAAATTCAGAAATGCAGACCCCCAATCTTTGCACTCATAATTTTGGGACCCATATATTTTCATTAAGTTAATGAACAAAAAATGATGCTTTGTTTTAAAGAAATGAAATTTTGGGATTTCACCGTTCGTTATCACGTCCCTGATTAGTGGATTATGGTGGAACTGGAAAGAAACGGTGATCCTTTCTTCTATAAGTTTTAATGGAAATTGTAATTTTATCCAAGCCATGTCTGATGCGAGTTTGGGCCATCTGAGCCACGTCATCATATTGAACGTTACTTATTTAAACATATAACATGCACTATGATAGGAAGCTGGGCTTGCTAAAGAGAAGACACATGGATACAAGTTGGACCGTTCGCATATCTTTTCTGTGAATATGTTTGATGACTTTGATAGGTTCATGAAAGTTCCAGATGAGTGGGCTCCACCTGAAACTAAGCCATATACACCAGGGGTAACATTCTGAATCAGTTCTGTTCTTGTTTTATTTGGTTACTACTTTTGTTAATGTTATCTTTTTATTTTTTGGCCATGTTATTGTTTTCTTGATATAGGTTATACAGAAAAGTAATCTGGAGACCAAGCATGCTTTCTTGATATAAATTTATATCGTAAATTAAAATGGAAACTGAATAATTGAAAATTAATAACAATTGTGCTTTTTTGCGGAAATTATCATGATATTCCGTTTGGGCTTTGTCATATAATATTCAGTGGTTCGTTATCCCACAATTTCATTGGCTTTATCATTGTTACTGATGTATATTTGGCTTATGGCTAAGCAGATATCAATTTTTCCTCAGGTGCCTTTAAATGTTGGGCTGAGCATGTGCCTAGTTTCCATGTCTGAATATTTGATAAATTGATAATACATGTAACTTTCTTCTTTCTTCCTGTATTCTTTTGAACCAAAATGTTTGTCCATCATCATCTTCATGATCGATATGATTCTAGTATTTGGTGGTTATCTTTAGGCATCACTTCAGTGCCATTTGTATTTGCTTTCTTATGTGATAGTTTAGAACTTAACATTTGATATCTACTATACTCTCTAATTCTGTTACCAACACAAATAGATGCTTGTTTACTTACAATCTTTGCTATTTTTATTTGGTCATTTACCCTTGTAGGAAAATCTTCAACATTGGCTGACTGATGCAAAAGCTCGAGACCAGTTTGTGATTCGTGCTGGTTCAGATACTGAGGTTTTGTGGAATGATGCAAGGCATTTGAAGCCTGATCCTGTTTACAAGCGTGCTGTGAGTGAAATTTTAATCCTCCGCTATCTTTTAATATCACCTTGTTCTTATTTCACAAGCTTCATAGCTTTGTAATCATGCTTAGGTTTAATCATGTTTTCATTTGCAGTTTTGGACTGAAAGTTTTGTGCAATGGTCCCCACTGGGCACATATTTGGCAACAGTTCATCGGCAAGGAGCAGCAGTTTGGGGAGGTGCAACAACATTCAATCGGCTCATGCGTTATGCTCATCCCCAGGTTTCTTTTTGGCTTTCTGCTATGCATTGTTTGGCACACGTTATGTTCATATTGCTTATCAATGAAGTTATATTAATTGCAGGTGAAACTTATTGATTTTTCACCTGGCGAAAAGTATTTGGTAACCTATAGCAGCCATGAGCCAAGCAATCCTCGAGATGCAAATGTAAACATTTGCTTCTTTGAACCTACTATTTTTTTGTGATTCATTGATGCATCAGCACCGTTTCTAATTTCAAATTACTATGTAGAGAGTTGTGATCAATATATTTGACGTTAGAACTGGAAAAATGATGAGAGATTTTAAGGGAAGTGCTGATGATTTTGCAATTGGAGGCACTGGGGGTGTTACAGGGGTGTCATGGCCCATTTTCAGGTAATATTTGGTTTTGTTTGGCCGTATAAATGTAAATAAGAAATAAGAAAATATCCCTTGATTATGTCTCATTGTCTTATTGGAAATATATTGTTTTTCCAGATGGGTTGGAGGAAAGGATGACATGTATTTTGCAAGACTTGGGAAAAATATGATCTCTGTCTATGAGACAGAGACCTTTTCTCTCATTGACAAGAAGTCCTTAAAGGTTGAAAATGTGTTGGATTTCAGCTGGTCACCAACTGATCCAATTCTTGCACTTTTTGTTCCTGAATTGGGTGGTGGGAACCAGCCTGCTAGGGTAAGTGCTTTTTATGAATCTGCCTTTTATGCATGGACATCAATGAAGGGCTGCTTGGGTGTGAAATATGATGAGCTGATGTCCTTTATATGTGTCTTTTATAGGTGAGTCTAATTCAGATCCCTAGTAAACAGGAACTCAGGCAGAAGAATCTTTTCAGTGTCAGTGATTGCAAAATGTACTGGCAAAGCAATGGAGACTACCTTGCTGTTAAGGTTGATCGTTATACAAAAACCAAGAAAAGCACATACACAGGCTTTGAGCTTTTCCACATAAAAGAGCGGGACATACCCATTGAAGTGTTGGAGCTTGAGAATAAGAATGACAAGATCATTGCATTTGCCTGGGAACCGAAGGGCCATAGGTTTGCCGTCATTCATGGTGACAACCCTAGGCCTGATGTTAGTTTTTATTCAATGCGGACTGCTCAAAATACTGGTCGGGTTTCAAAGCTTACCACTCTGAAGGGAAAGCAGGCAAATGCACTCTTCTGGTCACCTGCTGGCCGCTTCATTATACTTGCGGGGTTGAAGGGCTTTAATGGACAGCTTGAATTCTATAACGTGGATGAGCTTGAAACCATGGCAACAGCTGAGCATTTTATGGCAACAGATATCGACTGGGATCCAACTGGAAGGTAAATAACATAGGGAATAAGCAAATGCTAGCACATTTCTATGTTTGGTTCTTGAGTAGAGTCAATTTTCCAAATAATGTCTTCAATTGCAATTTGTGGTTCTTTCTCTTTAGTTGCTATAGTGAATATATCCAATGCAAAAGAATTGAGTTAGATTAGAAGTATTTAACTTGCGGTGTGTATCAATGACATATTTGTTTGAAATTGTGCTTCTTATAAGCAAACTTTTTTCTCTTAAACGATGTATAATTATATCAAATAGCCTGCACAAATTGCAGTTACAGTAACTTGTTTATTGAAAAGGCTCTGATTCATGAATTATGAGATGAAGTGTATCTTGATTTGGGCTAAATTAGTGAAATTTCCATTTGTTATTATTAAAAGGTTCCGCTGTTTTGTTTGTGAATTAATTGCCTCTGGGTTTCTGCTACTAACCCGTATGCTTCTGCAGGTATGTTGCAACTTCTGTGACTTCAGTTCATGAAATGGAAAATGGTTTCAATATATGGTCTTTTCATGGCAAGCTTCTTTATCGGATACTAAAGGACCATTTCTTTCAGGTACTTGATCATTTTTTGGCTCAAAGCTGTCTGTAATGTTTCTAAAATGCACTTATGTATGAGATTTAATGATGTTCCTGTCAATATCCACGTTATGTTAGAATTCAATTATAGTGGGATCCCTTTGATTCATGTTCTCTGAGTTTGGTTGGGAGGTTATATGGAAATTTCTGTTCGTGCAAGTTAAAATGTTTGACGTTTGGGGTTCTCCGGAGATTGTGTATAATACTCTGTTAATTACAGTTCTTGTGGCGGCCAAGGCCACCGTCTTTCTTGAGCCCTGAGAAAGAGGAAGAGATTGCTAAGAACTTGAAGAAGTATAGCAAGAAATATGAGGCAGAAGACCAAGATGTTACAACGTTGTTGAGTGAGCAGGAGCGTGAGAAGCGGAGGATTTTGAAAGAAGAATGGGACAAATGGGTCAATGAATGGAAGAGTTTGCATGAGGAAGAAAAATTAGAGAGACAGAAGCTTAGGGATGGAGAAGCCAGCGATGAAGAGGAGGAGTACGAGGCAAAGGAAGTTGAAATTGAGGAAGTGGTTGATGTATCGGAGGAGGTCCTTCCCTTTGACTATGGTCAGGAGTAAATGCGTTGAATACATTCCGAGTTTCTGAAGTCAGTCTTCTATCGATTTTGTGATGGCATTCGTTCATACCTCCCCCATCCCCCCTTCCCTTCTCCCCTTTTTACCCCAGAATTGTATCTCAGAAACACCTCTGGTCAGTGAGTATTTTATAGTCTATTCTTTTTGGCCTTGAGTATTTGTGTTTTGTATTACTTTGAACCTAGCCTTTCTGAAACTGATGTTTTTTGTTGGCAGTGCTTATATTACGCAATATCTACAGAAATTCCACCGTCTTAGAAGTAGTTGAGTTCTGGGCATATGTTGATAATTCCAACGATGAAAACAGAAGGGAGGGAATTGCGGGGTGGGCTTTATTCCGAGAACGAGAATCTTTTTTCTTATTGAGATGAGTTATTTTTTTATTTTAAAGAGGTATTTTGTTTAAATTATAAGATTAATCTCTGTTCATAAAATCATGCTTATAGTTAGCTCTTAAATTTTAGAATAAAATAAAACGAAATAATTAATTAATTATGATAATTTAAATTAATTTACATGTTATATAATAAAAATATTTTAAAATAAAAATAGTTTAGATTATTTAATTTTAAATGTTCATTAAATTTTAAAATTAATATATTTAAATTTAATATTGTAAATAAAGATATATTAAAACTAAATGAAGTTAAAATTCGTCTAATATTTTTGCATGGTGTCCGCGCGAAAACATACTAAAGAGAGCAGATTTAAAGCTTGCATTCTGCTCCCTTCATTCGAGATTGTAAATTCTCCCCCCTTCTAAAAACCTGACGAGCTTTGGACTCTCAACCCAATCAAAGGTGTCATTAGTGTCCTAATGAGTTCAATGGAATTTGAACATGGCCATAGTCATTCTCCTCTCACTCTGTATTCGACTTTGCTTCTGCAATGCATTTACAATAATTAATATTTATTTTTATAAATTATTTTTATATAATTTTTTATAGTATAAAATTTAATTTTTTAAAATTTTATAACTAAATTATATAATTAAATAAATCAATATATTATATTATTTAGTAATAAAAAAATTATAAAAGTAATATTTTTTATGGCAACTAAGTGTTCCTTCCCATGACCGATACAAAGCAATCAAGCCTTTTTATCTATCAGTTGTTTAGTATAAAATCGTTGGTGAGCGTGAAGCGACACTGGTTGCGTCCCAAGATCCAAAAATATGTAGCATTGCAAAGAAAATCATATATATGCTACTAAACATATTAACAGCCCCATACACGTGGGTTCTTGTTCAAATATATTCCATGATGAATTTGGGTCAACTTAGGGTGACGGGGTGGGGCTGTTTCTCGCCGTCCTCCGGCCTTTTTTTCTGCGTCATCTTTGTCCCATTCGCTGACTCCCCCCTATGCTTCGGTGTCTCGAGACTTGAGCGGCCCAGCTTTACACCCTGACCCAAAAGGTTGCTGCCATTTGTCAACCACCACAACCCATGCATGGTCATCCTAAAATTTATGACCAGATGATGATGCCACGTAACCTGCGCCCTGCAGTCCATATCATGACCTACCACCACCATGATGGTCACTTTTTGGTATATTTTGTTTCCCTGACACTACTTGTACTTGATTTCCTGAATCCCATTACAAATTGAGTGTTATTATTAGCACAAATTTTTTAAATAAGATTAAAATGATTTTTTTTATATTTATATTCTTAAAATATTTAAAAAATTGATACATTTAACATTTTTTTTTATTATTTTACTCACAAAAATACCGATATTTGTCCAAGAATCTTGGTAACAATTTGTCCGCAATCGAGATTATTGAGACGAGTTGATTGCAAATAGCTAAACCTTTCTTTTTTTTTTTTTGTTGTGGGGGGGGGGGGGGGGGAATGCACTTTTCAGACGTAAAAAGGATGCAATTAGTCATCTTTTTTTTTTTTTGTTTGTGTAAAGAGCGATTAGTCATCCCTACTGCATTGAGTGACGGCAACAATATGCACTGCCTGTTTAAATAATCAATACACCTAATTAACTACTCTCTCAACAACATTTTATAACAAATATCAAGCTGCAGTTGCACTCACTCTTTTTCTATTTTTTTGGTGATTGAGCTCACTCTTATTTAATTACTAAAATAATTTTCAAATTAATGATCAGAACAAGCCAAGAAAAAAATAGTAACCAATACTGCTCCATCCCTCAGTGCTAACGCCCAACATCGTTGGCGACAATAGAAACAATGTTTGATCAGAGAAGAGGTTGCCTCACATCATTTTGTTTTTGAATAATTAAACCGTTTAATCTATTTCATTCAACGAAAATTAATTGCTGATGATCTCATAGCTCTCACCCATTTGGTAGGACTCTAATTGCTTCCCATTCGGCCATTTCCCACAGCCCGCAACACAAAGCTCCAATTCCAACCCATCAACCGAAGTGTGCCCAAAAAGAAATTCTATGTCAATCAGGAATATGCAAGTCTCTTTCTCATGTGAATTTCACAATAATTTTATTTAAAAAATTTAAAACTTTAAATATAAGTTAAAAAAAAAAAAGTAAGAAAAGGGGAGGTTCCGTCCATCTGTTGAATCCCCGCTTTCGTCCCCACCCACCGCCAGAAACCGAATTCTCTCAGCCCGCACCTCAGCAAATGCTGTAAAGTGCACTAAAACATGCAAGCCCAGGTGGAAAAAGTAACACCCATTGAAGAGGATACATATTTTAGTAAGCAAAAAGAAAGATGGATTCATTTATTACTCTCTATCCACAAATGACCAATTCCCTAGACACAGACTCAAATTACACTTCATTTCAGAATTCACGAAATGTTCAAAGACAGGGAAGTAAATAAACGCTACAAATTAAAATAAAAAATTGATTTTACCACTAATTATGCACTTATTCCGTCGTCATCGACCGATTTATGGTGATTTACCTTCGACGATCCTAACCCACGCGCCAAAGGCGGTGCGTTTGGCGCATCCACGACCGTCGCGGACGACATCTCCATCTGGCAAACCCTAACGGCGCCTATCAATTTCTCTGGCAACTCTTCCTCCATCTGCGCTTCCACCAGAAACCCCATGTCGATGGTCAGGTTCGTCACATATCCCAATGCAAGGTGCAGAAGAGCGTTCGCTATAGCTGAGCTTCCGATATCAACGTCAATCTCCAAATAGTTCGGTCCTCTATGGTAATTACAGGTTAAGGCTTTCCCTAACAAGCAGGCACTGTAATTTCCCACGGCCTTCTTCACAATCCACGGTCCCTTCACGATGCGGTTAACCAACTTCAGTCGCTGGTTCCTAAACGCGTCATCACCATTGATGAACCGATAGAGAAGAGAACCCGCAGGAACAGGATCCTCCGTAGCAAAGTAGAACACTGCACTATGGTGGTCCTTACCGGGGACTTGGAGATTCACTGCGAAGATAAAGCTCTTCAAAGACCTGCCTTCGGCTTGGGCTTTCCCGAGCGCGTGTGCCACACGGTTGTCAGGACGTGCGAGTACATTCTCCAGCTTACTATTGGATTTGAGCCAGTCCATTCCCGCCGGAGAGAGCAGGTAGTCGCCGGCGGGGGCCTTCTGTCGCTTTGTAATGTAGTTTTTAGAACGAACCGGAAAGAGGTCGCCAGGCGGCGATGCCCAGCCGTTGGTTCCATTGTGTAAATCTACGCGGCGTAGAGATCCACTGTTGATTGTCTCGGACATCCAATCGGCCCCGGTGACCGATTCACCGGACGTGAGGCATTTTAGACCAACGGAATCGGGGCCGGAGCTCCGGCGGCTGTTGTTGGTTGGGAACATAAATGAAATGTTATCCGACCTGGTAATTTATTTTCGTCCGAGAACACACACTCTCGTCTCCACACTGCACAGGCTCTTTAAAGATCACAATTATGGTGTGTAGTGTAAATAACGAAAGAAGGAGATGATATAAAAAAATAAAAATAAAAAGGGGAAGATACCCTTGCATTTCGAAGAAACTACGAGAAAGCCACGAAAGCACGTTGGGTTGGATTTTCTTTGCAATCCATGGCAGAATTCACTGGCACGCCATTTTGGAGACATATTTTATCTGTAATATTTTTTTTTCCTCTCAAATTATCTTCTGTTTTATTTAGTAAAAGCATTAATTTTCTTAAGTAATAAAGATATTAAAATAAGTAAATTTTTTTAAGTAAAATATTTATATATAAAATCTGAATAAATCTCATAATAATTTCTTTGACATATTTAAATTTTGACTATTTAAATCAACTCAAGTTAGTATATGTAATATTACGCGATCCACGTGCATTTCCATATCCTTTGATGTTCCAATGAAAAAGGTGTCATTTGAATTATATTATTTTTATAAATTAAATTTTTTTCTTCCAAATTTCTTATGCATTTTTTATAGAAGAAATATTGGAAAGAACCACATGCTAATATGCTCATAGAGGAGTAAAAAGAACCTCAGAAAATGATGTCTGCCGTTATTTATTCTTGTCTTAGACTTGCAGTATATGAATATTATCTTCATAAAAGCAAGTAGCAAGTCGGGATTCTCCAACTTGGAATCGTGAGAGGGGATGAAAATTTTGACGACTGCATATGGGCAAAGGCAAGGCTTGTCTGTTTTGTCTCTCTCGGATTGCACTTGTAGTTTTATGAGAAGCCCTGGGATAGCTAAGTCATTTCATCATCACGTGGAATGAAGTTGAGGCTAAGAAAAGAAGCCGCAACGTCGACGCTGTATCAGACTCTATGGATGTTGACCACTAAGATGGCGACGTGCATAGATAATAAGAGGCAGGCGTGACAAGCCATGGACCGGTGGATCATCATCCTTGCACCTGACCGACTTCATCCTCAAGGAACACGTGGTGCCTTCTGCTTGTAATTTTTGTCGCCAAGAGACACGCAGCTAAGCAGAACATCATAACAGGAAGTTACATTCCTTGTGCGGGCCACCTCTCCTTTCTTTGTTTCCCTTATCAAGCCACGATTACAGAAATAAGGGGAAAAAAAGCACAAAGAACAAAAGACTTGCGCACCAAACCAAACCATGTTGCATCTCTGGCTCTATCTCCAAGCACCAGAATTATGAAAGTGCACATGGAACACAGCGTAAAGGAGCTAAGTCCGTTCACATTTCCCTTAGCAAAGAATGGTAATCTTTATTTGGGAAGTCTATGATCATGGTACACCAACTAATTCAGAGCTTGCCCGTGGAGGTATTACTTGAGGGAATGAGGGTCACATATGGGCCGCTCCATTCATGCTACCTTCTTTTTTTCCTCGCCCCCCGCATGATTTGCAAGCATATATCATCGCAATTAGTCAGTACACGTGACTCGTTTGATTTTACCGTGTTACGGCGAGGAAGATGTGCGGTGTGAAGTGTTGACGGGCTAACCATGCCATACATTCCATTCAATCCCAGTTGATGAATTAGCAGAGAAAACATGGCAGATTGTTCTGCTCTCTTTCTCTGCTTATTGCACTGACACACGCGATTGCTGTATATCAATGGGTGGCTGGGGTCTCCTAGGGGCTTGTTGGATTGGGCTACGCATTGTTCCAAACGATTTGTGTTTACAATTTTCCCACGCGTTCCGTTCGTGAAATCCCCTCTGCTGAACTGTTACCTGCAGATATCAGTGCTGGCCAATGAGGAATGCCTTCGCGACTCTCTACCGTCACCGCAGTGCCGTAGTTCACCCCACAAGTACTTATCTTAACTCTCGCAGCTTCAACTAATGTACTTCATTCCGTTTGAATTTGGCGCAATTTCACCTTGGTTGATCCCTATTTTTCACATTTTCCTTACAATTTTTTGGTGGCAACGAACCGGACGATCAGATTGAGTTTCAATTAATAGCGCTTGTTCTTTTATACATCTCTTGTCATCACTATGGACAGAAAATTCCTTTTTTGGCGTGACATTTATCCGATTAAAACATTGTTAAGTTTACCAATGTGTCTGGTCTATGTTAATTACATGGATATGTGATTTCAGGGGATGTTTCTACGAATATATTTTAGATTATTCATGCGACGGTTGTTTTCCTGCTGACTCATGACGGCTGCGGTTTTTGGAGTAGTTAGATTTCATTATAACCCACTAAAATAGTTGCATTTGATGATCTATAATTGGAGATGAATATTTGCTTAGTTTGCTTGAATGTTGAGCAAATCAATCAGATTTGTCGCTTCAATAAAAACTTGTAGCCTGTGATTTCCTTGCATGTACTTGGAGAGCACACTACATTAGAAAGGAGAGTGAGAATCGTTTAAATTATGATGAACTCGGCTTTGAATTTTGATTTCTTAGCATTTACTGTCCCAATAAATTTGAGAACATAAATGTATTGACACAACGAAGATGCTTAAAATATATTGCCTTGATATTGTAGAGGATCATAGATCAGTTAAGCAATCAAACAAGAACTTGCAAGGTGGCTTTGTTAATTGAAAGAGAAAGTAGAAGAGGACCTTAATTTATGAATGCAATATATTGGCCATTTCTTTTGTTAGTAACGTTTACTTAAATATACTCAGCAATTATGCAGACCTTCTTTATGCTTATGGATTATATTGTCTGCCTCAAGGATAAAATCATTTTTTCTGTTGAATCAAAGCAAAGACCTTTAGTTTTGAGATGAATGTATTCTTACCAAATCAAATTTTGTCCTATAATTTTATTCATTACAGAGGGTGTGTGAGTGTGTGTTTTTGAGCACGCTTGCACTTGTTCTCTGATATGTCTTCCTATTTGACTGCTTCCTGTATGGATAGTTTATTTATTTTGCTCTAGAGCATCTGTGTAGACTGTCTAACTTTTTATTCTTTTGATACCTGATAAATTTTTCAAAATTGAGTCTGCAAACTAGATTAGCAGCTATTAGCAGTTTTTCTGACAATCTAGTTGCTAATGTAATATTGCATAAGATGCAGAAGCACGTCAGTTTCCTCATTTCGTGCTGTAATGTTCTGTCTAGTTACTAGTGTGGATGTAAGCAATTATATGCATCACCAAACCACTTATCTTTTGATATGCCTTCCGGCAACAGTGTAAGGATCATTGTTTTATACTTGTAGGGGACATAAGTGACTGACTGGAATGAAGAGTGATGTCGGTACAATTGTATGCAGTTTCGTGAAACTCTCGCTTGGACCCTTTCTACTACATCAAGGCAAATTTCTTTATGAGATATTCCCATTTTCTGAATTCACCATACTCTCATATTCGTCATTCATAGAATTGGTTATTTGAAACTAAAATGTGATGGTTTGAGGTTACCATTTTGAAATCTAGATTATTTATGTGCATTATGTTTTCTCTCTCATTCAAAAACTATCTGGTCCAAAATTAATATTTTGGTTTTGTAACCTGATATAAAATAAGTTGTTGATGCCACTGAAGATCTTCTGTTATTTATTTTATCAGATAAGGGTCTGAGGGTGCGTCTTCCACTTCTCCACGATATAATAGAAGCAGCTGATGTGTTTCTGCAAGATGAAGTCATTGATTGCTCGTTAAATGAGAAGCATCAAGGCCAAAGAATAAAGCAATTTGAGGTATTGTTGAAGTTTATCTCAGATTCTAAATCAACAAATATCAGATTTTTTTTTGGGTGTCGTATTTCAAAATGGGCCAACTCAGCCCCCATGGGCTAGGGTTTTATGTTGGGGTGGGCTGGTCTGGAAAAGGCCAGCCCAACCCCCTCCAAGCGCCTATGTGGTGGGCTGCGCCAGCCCACTAAATAAATATTAAAATAAATAAAATATTAAATTGTTTATTACCATTAATTAAATAATAAAGCATTAGTTAATTTTAAATGTTATTAAAAAATATAGTTAATTGTCTGAGTAATCCATCTTAATCCGCTAACATAAAAAAAAAAAAAGAAAATTCATTTATATAAGCCCATGCCTGACCCTGCCCTAGCTTACAGCCTATATGGGTTGGATTATTTAGCTCTTTTACAATGTGGGCACAACATGTTGAGCTCAGCCTACCTATAAGTCGTAAGTAATCTTTCATAGTACTCTTCAAAGAATGACTTCAGTAAAAATTTTTGGTAAAGGTTCTCCACGAAATGGCAAGCACCAAATCCTGACAAACTTGATAGAGAGCAGTAAGATTTCTGAATTTTATATTTTAATTTATAAAATTTAATAGTTTAAATTTTTAAATAAAAATTTAATAAAATTATATTTATAAGAATAATATGATCCAAAATTTTTTGCTGATACCCTCACGCTAAAGCTTTAAAGGTATTTAGGTTAGGTTGAGTTGTATTCTTCTACTTACAAGACACACAAGTAAGTTTTTATAAATGTCAATTAATGTTTGATGGATTAAAGAAAAAAATTGGGATAGAGAAAAACTAATTTTGCTCCGTCAGACGTTAAATGGAGATGCCAACATCGCTGAATTTTTCATTCTTGTGCATTGCAGGGGCGGGCTATCCTCACTAGGATTGGACAGGGCTTTCAACAACCTCATGACGTGGTGATGTTGGCGCGTGGAAAGTGGACCGCAATACTTAACTCGAATGTCAATGAAGCCTGAGGTTCACAACTTTGCCATAGACGTCATTTCAGCTTTAGTTTTGCATTTTAGCCACAAATTGCAGGAAGTTTCTTAGAGCTATTTATCAAGACTTCTTCACAGTTTTACGAAGTGCCACATAGGTTAGATAAAAAAGTTTTAGGTGTTATATATGTAAGTTTATAAATTTATTTTTATAAGTTAATTATTAAAGTGGAGTTAAATGAGTTTATATTATATGATATTAGAGTCTATTCTATTTTAGTCGATGTGGATCATGAATTCTGATTCTTTATACGAGAATATATAGTCTAAAAGAGTTAAGAATGATAAAGTTTCACATTAATTAGATAAATAAACTAATTTTTAAGATAAAATTAGGTGAATTCATATCGACATATAAAATTTCATCTGTGAATAAAAAATGAGCAGATATTTTTGCTGCGAATTCCCTGCATGAGTACTCTTTTCTAACCATCTATAAGCCTTCCGAAATTTTTATGTTGCAGGTTGCAGAGAAGTTCATAAGGAAAATAGTGACTTATTAATTTTTTCAAGAGAGCAAAAATATTTGTGAGATTGGAAAGTCTTCTTTTGTTGTCGTTTCTAGCTGATTTCTTACATAAAAAAACAATTGTTTGCTTGATAGAATATATTTCCGTAATATCTTTATGTTTGGTTTTCTTTAAGTTATAGATGGACCTTTGGAGTTTATTGATAAATATGTCTTTGCATGTTTGATAAAAAAAAAAAAAAAAAAAGGTTTCAAATAGATAATTTATTTTGAAAAATTACTTCAAAGAAGTTAGTCTTCCGAAAGAAATAGATATTTGATTGTTATGTCTCATGAAATTTTCTGGTTTTTGAATTTAATACTTGTTTCATGGCTTGCCACATGATAGGCTTACTATTGTACTTGTTTCCTTTCTAGCAGGGTACTCCAACAACCATAGAAAATTCAGAAATGGTAATCACACATCTTACCGATCCTTGAGATAACAATATTTTTTGCTGCTTTCCTTTAGAGCTCTGTTTCCGTTCTGTTGTTTGGTTAGGTTTCCATTGATAATCTCGATCAGTAGGAAAAGACACTCAACGAATTAGTTGCTGTCCCCTGTATAAGAATTGTGCATTTGTAGTTTGTCACGCATTCTGTGATGTAGATGGTTGTAGTGATATTACTTGTCATCCATGATACCAACCAACATAACAATAATATACTTATATAATAACACCCAAAAAGATTCTCATCAAAACTATGAATAAAAAAAAAAATGGCTTGTTGTCAATTATATGTCATTTTCCTTAAAATCCTTCACCAAATTTGTAACATTTTTCTATAAAATTGTAATAGCCCAAGAGACGCATACTTCCATCAGTTGATGCAGGATCAAGCAAATGGTCGGACTCCTTTAAATGTAAAAAAAAAAAATGATAATCACATATAAATTAATTAGCCTCATGTTGTCTGTCCATTTCACAATTGTTTATAACCGAACGTGGCACGTCTTTTTTTTTAATATGATTTGAAACAACATAGTTTTGCCGGCCGAAATATTCAACTCATACCAGAAAGGGAAGGAAGAAGGGAATATGTTTTCTTCGCGGGAACAAACATGGTGCACAATTGCACATTGCCCTTTTCAAGTGTTTGAGGAGCGTGGGATTCTTCTGAGTGACTTTGCTAAATAAATCGCAGTTAGGTATCATTTTGTTTTTTAAAAAAAGAAAATTGCGACACTTTGTTGTCTAATATGTTTGGTTTTGTGCTTGACACAACATTTCTTACTCCAAAACAAACTGCTCTCCTTCAACAAATCTAGTTTTGCTATTCCAAAATTTATTAAATAATTATTTAAAAAAATATATCATTAAAATTTTTAAATTTTACAGATTAAATTATAAGATTTATCAAATTTATTCCTTCCATTCAAATTGACTGTTATTTTAGAGTATCTTTTTTTGAATGATCACTTCCTAAACAGTAAAGCAATATTAATTACTCTTTTTTAATTCTATTTTTTACCTAAATTCTATTAATTGCTTTATTAAATTTATCTCTATCTTATTTTGAATCATTTTATAATAAAGCAATTTAAAAAGATAAGAGAATATTTAAAGTTATTTAATAATTTTTATACATTTTTCTTAAATAACAATTATTTTGAAAAAAATACAACTACAATTACATTTATGTCTATTTAATATAAAGACTGTAGTGGAACTATCCTAAGCAACCGTCGTTGTTAAGTGTAACAATCTCATACACCAAAAGACTTTTAATTCCTATTTGGTGATTGTAAAATCAGCTTTATTGCAAACATTATGAACTAAATTACCAACTTAGAAAATCGAAAACGATTTCTCGATATTTTATATTTAATGATGATTTTATTCTTATAAATTAATTTTTATAATTTTTATTTAAAACTTCAAATTATTAAACTATTAAATATAATTTAATAATAAAAATTAAATAATATACATGAGAATTTAGATTCAACTTTTTTTTATATTTAATAAAAAATTTAAATTATTAAATTTATCAATTTTGTCAATCTAAAATATGATATTTAATTTATTTAATATTTTATATTAAATTTTATAAACTATTTATAACCTAATTTGAAAATATTAAATTTTATAAAGTATTTATAACCTAATTTTTCTTTTTTATTTAATGCTTCTAACTCTCAAGAAAATGAAATTTTTCAGGAAAGAGAATTTTTTTTTTTGTGACAGAGAAAAAGTATTTAAAGAAATGTTATATTATTAATGACATAGAAGGTGGAAAATAGCAATTAGTAGGTGGTGTTTTCAAATTTGCCAAAGTCGTAGATTCCACAGATTCTGACCTTGGGATTCTTACGCCCAAAATCCAAATTCCTTCTTGACGGTTCTCTATTCAATTGGCGAAAGGACATCAACATTCAAGGCCAAACGCCGTACATCATTTATTGTACACACACACACACACACACACAAAGGGGGCGAACATTGACGGTAAAGCCCAATAATAATTAGTCAACCTTCAACCATCTAATGTCTAGGAAATGTCCACATTATGCTAGTTTTTTCTATTGGAATATCCTAAAATGTTAAACGTATTTTTCAAAATATAAATAAATAAATTATAAATTGAAAATAATTTATCTATATAAAACATATTTTACTCCTTAAAATTTTTAATTAAGAAAATTGGCGTCGGGCGAACGGGGGTGTTTGCTTCTGCATGAAATAACATAGGTGTCAGCGCGTCAGCAGCACCGAATAAATGACTGTGTTTGTGGAATACGGTGTTATTTTTGATTGGCATTGACTGGGTCCCACCGTGAGATCACCTCATCCTTCGGCGACGCGTATGTAAGGCGCCACCTATTTGTGGCAAACGAAGAAACGAACTTTGAGCCCAAAAATCAAAGCGAATCACCAATTCACCAATAAAAGAATTGCACCTAAGATGAGATATAATAAAATAGTTATTATACCCAAAATAAAAATATTTTACAAATTTATTTCCCTTCTTCTTTGATTTTCTTTTTGAGGCAAGCGAGGAACTTAAAACTGTGTTATCAAATTTTCCCAAAAATGGTTCATGTATTTGTGTGTCACAATTGTTGAACAAACAACAAGTTGAGTTGAACCAGGATGAAACAGATTCCTCTCTGGTTCCCATCTCCCTCCTTCTCTCGTCGTTTTCTCCTTTAACGTCCTGAACACTCTCTTTCTCTCCCTCTCTCTCTCTCTCTCTTTCTGTCATGCCATTTCTTCTCACTTCCCTTCTTACGGTACTTTCTCTCTCTAAATCAATTATTGCCCGCTTTTGCTTGTTTAATCAATATTTCTTACCAAATCTTAATCCTCTCCAATCGTGGATTCTGCATCTTCTGCAAAATAGCTATTATACCGAGATCTATGAACAAAGTTTAAATCTTTTCTGCTATTAATCAAGTCTGGTGAAATTGTTTACAGTTTCTTCCTTGTGGGGTTTCTATGCAGGTTAAACTTGACGATTAGTGGTTTCAATATGACCCCACTTGTATTATGATAACTTGGAATCGTTGGCACGCAAGAATAAGCTATACGTACGCAATACTGCTATTGTTTCTTCATTTTCTCATGCTGGAGAAAGAAATAGTATCTGGGAACCCGGAACATACAAGCTGTAAAATGGGCTACCTCAATTCAGTTTTGTCCTCTTCAAGCCAGGTTCATGCTGCTGAAGATGCACCTGTGAGCGGCGGGGGCCTCAGGTTAACTTTTTTCGCTTATCGATCTTTTTTCACATCTAAAATAGGGCAAATTGGTTGCTTTATCCTTGCGTCAATTAGTTACTACTATAGTCGTTGATGGATCTTTGTAATACTTGCTAGTTACTAGTAGTATTGAACTTTTGTCATGTGTACCCACGGTGTTATAAAGACTCCTTACTATGTTTATTTGCATATTCACAATTCTGTTCTGTGCAATGTATGCATGTGGGTATTAAAAATAAGGAGCATGTACGATGGAATTATAATGTATTTACTGTATAATAACATTTTTTGATAAGGCCTTTGTTGATTTAAGTGCTTTTCAATCTTTTATGTCTTAATAGTATGATGAGTCACAATTTTCGGCTTGTGCTTTTGGAAATTTGCTTCTCTGTATATTATAATATATAATATATTGGTTAAAGTTATAATTGTTCTACCAAATATTTTACCGCAAGTTTTATTCTTCTGAGTGACTGAGATAAGGGAACATCTGTGTGGTGATTCATCTTTTGTCCTAAAACTTTGTTAACTGCTTCCAATCTTACAGGTTAATGGGCCTAAACTCACTACAAGCAAAATGTAAAACAAAAATAGAGAGCAGAAATGTGCTGAATATCTACTGGTTTAAGTAAACATTTTCCCTGTCTCCTATCTTGTCCAGCAAGATTTGTCGATTTATTGGCAAAATACAATGTTGTAGAAGGTCTCTTAACATGTCTACCTTTTTATCTTGTGTCCTTTGGTGGATTTCAGAAGCTGTTGTGGTAAGCATCTGACATTTTGTGATAACCAAAAAGCACATGTTTCTTTTTTATCTTTGCAATCTTAATATTCATACAAAACCATGCTATGGCGAGCATTGATCAGCGATAGCAGCTAAAAGAGCAAAAGAAGTTATCTCAAGTTGTTTGCAGTTTTTGGATATAGATCATCATGATTTGGCTCAATATTGCCGATATTTTTACGACTGCCATTTCTTTTATGCCTGTTTCCTGGATTTTGTTCCACTACGCTTGTCAAGAGGTTGAGAGGGAAAAGCAACCTAAGAAAAGAACTTTTGAACCACTTTTAACTGAGTTTATTGCAATGAAGTATTTTCATTTATATTTTTACCGAAAAGCACTATTGCCTTTTTATTCTCTAGATAATACAGTGGACAGTGTTTCTAATTTAATGCATTTCTGAGTTTTTGTGAGGTTATAAAGATTAGCTTAAGCCATTACGTAGTCGTAGATCTTTTTCTGCTTTTACTTTATAATATCTTTTAAACCAGGAAGAATTTTCAAACGTTTAAGGTAGTGATTGTACTGAGTACAGAATTCTTCGAGGTTGCAGATAATTAGCACTTTAGTGGCATTTCTTAGATCACATTTCTTTGATGTAGCATCAATTTATGTATGATAAGCCTGTTTCAAAGACATCCTATTTCCATGATTTGCTGTTTTAGTTATGGCTTGAAAATTATTGAAATTTTGAACCTTCCTAATGTACATCTTGCATGAGGTCACTTAAAAGAAGAACTGAAGAAGTGCCAACCTGCATTTGATGATTTTAATGAAATTTATTAACAGCATTAGATTTTCTAATTGCCGCTGCTTTGCCATGAAATTGGAAGCATTAATGTGACTGAAACTTTATTAGCATATTATAGATTTCCACAGTTTGAAGCTTCTCCTAGTCATGAAATGTAAAGAATACCTTTTTCCCTTCCCTTGTTTAATGTGTGTACCCTGAGATTTCTGTTTGTATACATGGTTCATCTGGCTTCATTGATAGCACAATTGTCTGTGATTATGTTGCCTAAATAGCAAGTTCCCCATAAGGTACTACATCTGAAAAACCAAAGACTTTGTCTTTGTTCTTCCATACTATTTTATATGTGTTGTTCTCCCTTACTTACTGGTGAAAAAGTGTCACCCTTGATTGTTGATATCTATTTTCTATCAAATTGAGTATTTATCAAATCTATGCTTGACTTTGGAGGCAAGAATGTGGGTGCATGAATGCATGTCCATGCTTGGTATCTGGGATAAGTATTTCTTTTGCATTATTCATGTGAACTGTGGGTTTTATGCAAGGCTGATTTGATACATTCATTACTTTATAAAACAAGGACTTTTCCTTTTAATAAGTTTCCGAAATGGAACTTAATATTTTTTGGCATTTCTTTTTATTGCGACACTCAAGAATGAGACAGCATCAGATGATTTGACTCTTAATTTATTGTGATTTGTGTCGACAGTCAGAATGGCAGGTTCAGCTATGGATATGCTAGCTCTCCAGGCAAAAGATCTTCAATGGAAGATTTTTATGAGACAAGAATTGATGGTGTTGATGGTGAAATTGTTGGCCTTTTTGGAGTTTTTGATGGTATATTTACTTCTCTCTTCCTTCTCCATTTCCTTCTACCTTTGCTACTTTATTTGAGAAGATGTTATATATCGGAGATTTGTTGTACATTAATTGGAGAGTATGCCAAAATGCACAAATATTTACTTAGAAATTTAGAATGCGGCTACAGGATTCTTGTTTGTAACTCTTTCAGGTCATGGTGGTGCTCGGGCTGCAGAGTATGTCAAGCAAAACCTCTTTAGTAATTTGATCAGACATCCGAAATTTATTTCCGACACTAAATCAGCTATAGGTTTGTTATCTTATACCTTTAGCAGCATGATCCTTACGTCCAATGTTATCTGATTTGCAAATTCATGAGAATGACTGCGGTTTTTTTTCCTGCTAAACTGATTTTTTCCGCAGCTGATGCATACAACCATACCGACTCTGAATTTCTGAAATCCGAAAATAATCAAAACAGAGATGCTGGATCAACTGCTTCCACCGCCATCCTAGTTGGTGATCGATTGCTTGTTGCAAATGTTGGGGACTCTAGAGCTGTTATATGCAGGGGTGGTAATGGTAAGGCTGGTAGCATATACACATATATTCTTAGACACATACATGTTATCACTTACTTTGTTTGTGCTATCGAGGGAACATGAAATTTGTGAGAACACTACAGAAATAATTTGAAAATAATTACTCTTCATTTGTCGAGTGTGTCTGCTCATATTGTCATTTGTCATTCTTCGTGTTGTTTATTGATGGTCCAGTTATAGTTTGTATATAGGCACGTTCTCTTGTCATAGGTGGGGGTATCCACTTTACATTTCAGAATCTTATTTGATATCATTTATTGATGAGGTATAAAGGACAAGGTTCATTTGGTTTTAAGTGTCTAATATTAGCGCCTGAATAAAGGTGTGGTGTTTGCATGTGTGATGTGACAAATCTCTTGCACATTTGTAATGAAAGAATCACTTTCCATGTTGAATAATTACTTTATGGTACTTCCATTTGTGGTTTCCTCCAGCCATTGCTGTTTCGCGTGATCACAAACCAGACCAAACTGATGAGAGGCAAAGGATTGAAGATGCGGGGGGCTTTGTTATGTGGGCTGGTAAGGTTGACTTGCAGTCAACTTTCTTAGTTAAATTTTAAAGATTTATCTGGATTAAATTGAAAGCAAAACATAACATTTGCAGGAACTTGGAGAGTTGGTGGAGTTCTTGCTGTTTCTCGTGCATTTGGGGACAGACTCCTGAAGCAGTATGTTGTTGCTGATCCAGAAATCCAGGTGTGTTGCTATAATGGTGCCATGCATTAGTGAACATATTCATAATTTAATCTGAATCTGTGTCTGTAAATGGATCATGCTTTAGTGTAAAGTTCATGATCTAAAGCATTCTACTAGTGAGTTGAAGATAGAACATGGGGAAGCTTTTAACCTGTTTAATTACCCCTAATTTTAAGTATATTAGGTGACAGTTTGTATTTGAGTATAACTTTGAAGAGGGTGGAAGAGAGCTGTCAACTTCGGAAATTAAAAATAAAACAACTTTAAAAAGAGCTTCCAGAAGTGCATTGTTACTGATGCTTATGAAGTTGTTTGTTATATAAGTTTTGCCAGACTTGAACAATGCATATAACCATGCTTGCGGTTTATTCGTTGGCCTAATAGATTTATGACATTTTTGTATGTTATGAAATTTCCACAACTTATGTTAAACAGTACAAGCAAGCTTTAACCTTGTAAGGTGGCATTTTTTAGCTTCTTTTAGAGAAATGCTGCTAACCAATGACATTCATGTTATATAATGGGTCTCTACATAACAAAGATGCTCCTGAATGATCTTTATTCTTATGGACATCGCCTTAAGCAATTTTTCTTGCCTCCTTTTTCCACCTCTGTATATTTTACTTACAAACATGCTTATGGTATTGCAGGAAGAAAAAATTGACAGCTCACTTGAGTTTCTTATATTGGCCAGCGATGGGCTATGGGATGTTGTCTCAAACGAGGTTTGCAATAATTTTCATATCCTCCCCTTTTTTGTTCGATGACTATTGTGCAACTCCATCATAACCACTGACTGAAATGAATCAGGCTGAGAATTGGATTGTTTCTTTTCTCATTTCTAGTTGCAGTATCATATTTTGGTAAAGTCAATACCTCGTTTTCTCAAGAGCACGAGTCAGAGATTCTCTACATCTAGAGATGAGAATTCACTAAAATTATTTCACACTGAGACCACCATTGAACTAAAAACAAGGGACACATCCTGTCTCTACCCTTGGCATTCTTAGTTTCTTACCATTCTCAATCTCCATCAATTCTCTGAAACATGTATAGGCACATCTTTGCTACTCTAATGATGGGTTGACACCCGTGATATAGGTTCTAAAATAACTATCGCCAGCTATCAATTTACTTTTACACAATACAGAATAGCAGGAAAATGGAAAAAAGATAAATGGAAAAAAGTCCTTGTCTATAAAATACATGGAGGCATATTAAGAAAAGTCAACTATGTTAAGTCTGATTCTTCCAACTCATTCAAATATTTCACTTTTGTCAGGAAGCTGTTGCTATGATTAAACCAATTGAGGATGCAGAGGAGGCAGCAAAGAGATTGATGCAAGAAGCATATCAGAGAGGTAGTGCTGACAATATCACTTGTGTTGTTGTTCGCTTCTTGATGAACCAACAAAGCACTTCTTGTAGTAGCTCTGGTATCAACCAACAAGGCACTTCTCGTAGTAGCTCTGGTATGCGTCCTTCAGTAGAAGGGTAGAACATCTCCAGGTTGTGGTTTGTAGTAGATCAAAGATTGGGATGTGTTAAAATCAGTTTATAGTTCGTCATTGATATTCCATGTAGCCGTGTACTATGCAAGAATAGAAGAAAAGGGAAAGAATCAAACTCATTATGGTCTTCTAAACATGGAGCTGTCTCAGTGTCTCTCACAGTCTCACTTCCGTAATTGGGTCCCTATTTGTAGCTAGGACAAAGTCAATGTGTAGAGCGTCTGTGGCCTAAGCTTTAACTGCTCATGCTGTATATGTGGTGATGATCCTGCTGATTTTCAGAAGAAAGGGTCATAAGGTTCGTTGCTGTTAAGCACCCTTTTCATTCATCTCTGGAATTTTCGTAGTGTCAGTTATTTTCATCCCGTGTAACACTGTTGTTTAACATGAGTTATGGCTTGTATCAAGGGTAATAATATAATCTGATAAGAAACAGTCATGTCTTTTAGTGAAATTGAACTGTACAATGACTGTAATTTTATTTTTTTCCTTTCTTTTCTATTCGGCCGAATGATTTGATGTTTGGAATTCAGAACACAGATTCGTTGGGTATGTGATTTGAGGATCTAATTTTATTCGAACGTGAGGGTGCATATTGGGATGATACAGAACTCAAGACTCTTGAGTGTCTACAGTCTACTTTTCAGGTTTGACAGAAGCCTCATTTATTTCTAAAAGAAACCTCTCTTGATCAGTTGATCCACTTCCACTTGTTTGAGAAGGAGCATGTCAACGCCTTGGAAACTAGTGTATCAACTTCCATCCACCAGAATCGTTTAAACTAGATGGTCCTAACACTGCTGTCGTGGGCCTAACATGCCACCAAAATGCAGCAGCCAGGAGACCTTATGCGCTGCATGGATAAGATGCACACTACAGTCTACAGCAGTGAGAAAGTTTGTACATATTCTAATTACAGGAGTGTTATTATGTTTCGAAAAGAGTGTTCAGTCACTACATGGTGCAAAATAGATTAATAAATGTAGTTCTTGCTCTAATTGTAGTAGACTTAAGGACTAAGCTGAACAAAATAGAAACTTTAAGATGACATTGACCACTAGAAAGATCCAAGTTTGGAAGCTAAATTTGATATTTTGACTCAAAGTTTAAAATATAATACAATCCTCGGCATTTATACATAATTACATGTAAATACGTACAGAAACAGTATTAAGATATATCCCAATGTAATTGGCTGCATAAATAGGTGAAAAAGTTAAAACAGTTCAAGTGCTTATTCTTTTCTTATTGGTGTAGAAACTTGTATTGGCCCTGAGTTCAAAGACCGAGCCTATGTAAAGCTTAAACCACACTATTTACCGGGTATGAAAATCACTCACAGCAACAACCTAAAGGCCCAGCTCTGTAGTTCTACGCTTCTAAATGTTTCATATAGCTACGTCAAGAGAGAATGAATAGTAAAATTAATGTTCATTCTATCTCTAAACGTAACTTCATGGAACACTTAAAATTTTAAACCTGTAATTTTTTCCAAAGCCCTAACGAGTTAAAAGTTAAGAGTCTAAGTCAAAACTGAAGAAGAAACTCCATAAAGAAACCCAAGCCTAGGTCAACCATAGCTTTGCAAAGATCTGGTTAAAGATTCAGTCTATTTTCAGCATTTTTGGCTTAAAGTTGATGAACTAGAAGCTCTCTTCCTGACAAGTTACATTAGAATCAAGGGACAAATCCTAAGTTTAAATATTGAACAAAATATTTTTATGTAACAAATAAATTTATATTGTAAAACTTATGGGCAGCTAAAACCTTGAGGTTAGAAATGAGTTTGATATTAACGTGCACCAATTGCGTTCCAGATTTTGATACGTTTCTTATGCATAGCCGCCGACCTTGAAAGTACGACAATTCTTTATCACTTTTCTTATCTTAATAGTTTAGTCAAAAAATCACATGTCCGAATGATTAAAATCTTTCAAAACCTTTCTACCAAAAAAAAAATCTAAAAAAAACCCAGAATTCGTTTGAGGATAGAGAGAAGCAGCAAAATTCATCATTACATACAGCAACGAAAAACCGACGGCCACCGTTTCCATCGATCCAGACCAAAAATATATACACAACCCGACACTTGCATTCATATAATAATACTAAATCAGAGAATACCCTGATTAACTAAAGTTAACACGATGGTACGACGCCGTATCCTGCGAAGCGCTCAACCTCCACTGCTACGTCGGAGCGCTTCGCGAACCTGCCTTTGATCCTTGGCCTCGTTTCCGCATACGCTTTTCTGGACGCGTACCGGATCGTCTTCTCGAACTTTCGGTTCTTCCTCTTCTCCCTGTACCTCGACACCCTCGCTTCCCTATCCGCCGCTGACTTCTGCACTGTTTGGTTCCCACCCTCCATCAACGCGCTCATCGGCTTGCTGTAGCTGTTCGATATCTCCGACGTCGTATTCCCATCTGGCACTACCCCAACCTCCATGGACGACGATGATACCTGAATTTAATATCAATTTCCAGTTTCTGTTATACTTTTCAGGAAAAAGCGGCATACTTTTACTTAAAAATAATAACTTTATAATGTAAAAAATTCATAAAAAGCTCTTACGCTTTGGCTCAGACACTGGGCGTGATAACCGTACGCGAAAGGCTTGGACCCTGAGAAATCCATGTCATTGTAGTGCTCGTTTACCGATGCTGCTAGAGTACTCTTGTTCTGTACTGGCACCACTCCGTCGGTGCCCGAACTGTTTTGCTCCTGTGCTTCTACTTTCGGATCCACCGGCCCGTAATCCAGATCCAGGTATGGGTCCACCTCAGAGAACACGAACTGGCTCGAGTTCAGATCCGGGCTCTCCACCACAGCCTTGGGGTTGGAAGGGTTAGGGAGCAACCACGAAGCGGCCTCGGCCTCTTCTCTGCTAGCATCAGCATCGCCGTCTGCGTCGGAGAAGTAACGGTCGTCGAGGAAATTAATGGGTCCGGATTTGACAGGACCGACGAAGTTGACGGGATCGTAGAAGGGGGTGACAGGGACGCGCTCGTGGCGGCGGGCGAGTGGGTTGGCGTAGTGGATGTCACGGTCGCATGTTACGCAGAGAGCAGCGGCGTCAGCCTTGCAGGTAACGTGGGCAGGAGCCTGCTCGCAAACCTCGCAGACCAAGACTCGCGCGTGACGGGAGGCGAGCTTGTTGGCAGCATGGACCTTGGAGTCACAGCCCATGCAGAGAAAGGCGGAGTCGGCTCGGCAGAAAAGGGTGGCAGTGGCGGATTTGCAGGAGTCACAGAGCTTGGACGCCATGGGCTCAAGCTCACTGTAGGGTCCAAGTCCTTGTAGTTTACGTGAATCTCTCTTTCTCTCTCTACATCGACTTTATTGGTTGAGCGCACCGTGAGTACATGAAACAAGTCTATCTTGTGGGGTTGGGGAGATCTGGAGAGCAGCGAATTGGGAGAAGCCACGTGGGTGAGCCTTAGCCAAAAACAATGCTTAGGAAACTTTTGGGTGAGAATGCTCGAAGCACCACAGTTGTCGTTTTTGAAAGTGGAGCCCACTTCAATTCATGAGGTGTGGGGAGGTGCTATGGTGCGACCCGTAAAGTTTTTGGCATCTTATTGCCATCTGATCATCATGATGTGTCAACTATTAACAGTAACAAACGGAGTAAATAAATAACAATAATTACAATAATTGGGACCAACATGAGGATGTTTTAAAAATTAATTGTGATATAAAATAATTTATTAATACAAATTTGAGTTTGAAATCTCATACTCAAATTGTTTTCTTAATTGATTCTTTAATTGTTTTTGTTAAATTTAAAGAGAATAACGGAATAATTTTAAATTTAAAAAACAATCATTTTTATTCTAAGCCTAGAAAGTAAGTTCTGAAATTTAAAATTTTTCCCTTATAATTGCGGATTAATATCCAACTAATAAAACACCACCTCACACTTCGTTGGCATAGGTGGATGTTGATTGTTCCTGATGATTCTGTAGCTGGGCTTAGCTGGCATTTTCCAGCCACAAGTCCAATAATACCGCCCTAAACCGTGACAGGGGAGAGGCACGTGCTTACTAAACTTCTAAGGCTCCATTGTCAGATAAAAGACCACAAGTAATAGTGCATTGAACGCTATGAACACCTCTCCCATTTTCATATTGATGGGCCTCAAGTTTTGGTTTAAGACACAATGCGTCTTTGAGAAAGCAAGCAAAGTAAATGTCAATGGGCCTAACAGGATGTCTGAGTAGGGGCAGGGCGAAGGGTGCAAGGTGTCTCCGATCCAACACCATCCTCGTCTTGATGAGCGGAAATATAAGCAGGTGATCGGACATGTGTTGACTTTGATCCGATCAAAAATGGGATATGTTAAGAAATAGTTAAGTAAAGGAGGACTGCCCAATTAAAGAACAAAAACGTCGTCTCGTTTGATGCCATTGCCACATGCAAGCTGCATATGAGTTGGTCGTACTTATTATCATTGATTTGTCGTACATATTATCAGAGCGTATGAAATGCTCCATCGTACATATTCCCAACTCTTTTTCCCATTTTCCTCGATGCTGCTTCCATTCCTTATCCACTTAATCTTTGTTTGCTTAATGCAATTATACAGTTCAAATAAAGAAAAAAATTACGAAAAAGTTGGCTCAATCATATTGAAATAATTCTATCCGTGTATGTGATGTCTTTTTTTTTTTTTTTTTGGTGAGTACATATACGAGGGCTAAGGCCCGTTACATTGAGGGAAGTGGCGACGAGTCGAACCCGGGAATCAGGGGATGGGGGTGTGGGTCGACTACCACCTGAGCCACGCTCAGGTGGCATGTGATGTCAGTGCTATATGAGCGATATTAATTTGATAATAAAATTAGATATTAAATTAAATTGAATTAAAAAATATCTGACTTTGGGAACGTGATTAGGAGGGAGCAGTGACGCGGCCTAACGTAGCCGCGCAGCTCGGACAGATCATTGCCCGTGCTGCTGCTGCTACTTTGGATTCAACAGGGCAGTAAACAAATGAGTAACACGCACGCTTCTATCTTCCTGCAGCCCAAGAGAATGAGAATGCTCATGGATCTCATTTTCATCTTTCTCGTGCCCCATACACTGCCCCAAGCTGTGTCCCTACCATCTCCATACTGTCGCAGCCAGACATCTTTCCTGTCCGCCTTTAAATTTTCCTGGAAAATGGCACCAGGAAATTTCTCTCCAAGTGTGTAGCAGCAAAACTTTTCCTCTAAACCAATTTTCGTTTGTTACTAAAGTTCATATACAATGCTCAGAGTATCAACTATCAGGATAGAGGAGTTTCAAGTTGCTTGACAAAGCACTATTCTTTTAATAAAATTTTGAAAACAATATTTGTTTTGTCGTGTCCTCTAGTATTTCTACGGAGACAAAATTGAGAAATGATGTGTGCAGGAATGGCGATTTTTATGAGGAACGTATTGACTGTTTGTTTCAAGATTCTAAATTTGTGAACTATAATTCTAAACAAATAACAGAGTATGCAAATTCAGTTGCAGAAAGATAATTGATATATTGTAGTATCTAGCTGTCCTTAGATTGAAAGAAAGCTCTCTCAATTCTAGTTCATCTCAGCTTAAATTTAAACTTCCCGAATCATGGAATGGAAGACCAAGAAGTTCCAAAACCCAGAAAACAAGGGAAACTGAGCAAAATGAAGAAGAGGAAATGAAGAGAAACAGAGACACGCATGTCTTTATATCACTTCCTCTTTCTTAATATAAATCAAAGCTAAAGGAGAAAGTATCCAACTCTCACTGGTTTTGCTGTTGGGTTTCCTGGGTGCCTTCATTTTCTCTCGGGGTTGCAGCCTCGACATTGACATGGGTGTCCATTTCTTTTTCTGATTTCTCGCAATTTTCATTATTTTCGACCTGTTTGTTATCATTATTACCAATCCCATCATCAAAAGGCGAGGACTTGGCGCAGACTGGGGTAGCCAAGAATGTGGGCTTCTCATCGCCGGCCATTATAACCAGAATCTTCTCCTCATAGACTTTCACTGAATCCTCCATTGCAGAGACACCCTCTTTTTCACCACCACCGCTTTCCAAGTCCCTCTCACTCCCTTCTTGGTTTCGCAACTGACCAGAAAATCTCCAATAAGAGCAAGCTAAGATCAATAGCGCAAAGGCTATCAGACCCAGCATCGCAGCCAGCCCTCCGAATAGATATGGAACCGGAGAGTGCCATGGGGAGCGTTGAGCAGTGATCGATGATGATGTGGGCGCTAATGAACTTGTGGGTGTGTTATAGATGGAAAGAGTTCTCATTTTTGCTTTTACCTTTCTCCTGTCTGTTTCTCTATGCTTTTGCTTTGGGTAGAAGAAGAAGGAGGAGGTCAGGAGTAGAGGGAGAGAAGTTGAACAAATTTGAGCTTGGAAGAGACGGGGGGTGAGGGAGGGTATTTATAGTGGCGAGTAATGAGCAAAAGAATACGTGAGAGAAAGTGGTTTGTTTGCTTTTGTGAAGAGGATCACGGACTTGGCCCTGTTTTGTTGTTGTAACTGGTGCTGCTGCAAACAGGGTGCCCTTAAAACTTGGATCCTGTGTAACCGTGTGTCATCGTGGGTACGGTAGTGGGGTCTTGAGTTCTGTCTAGACAAAGAAGGCCTAAAGGGGAGTGTGGGTCCGTTGTACTAGAAGACTATTGGTGGATGAGAGAAATTAATATTATAAATTTTGAATGATTGTCACGGTTTGGGATCCAATTTTTGACGAAAGTTCAAATTTTTACAAGAAAGAAAGAAACAAATTGAACACAACCAAGAGACTATATGGCAATTCCTGTTCTAATGAAGACCTACTTAAAGAATAAGAGGGATATTTGTTCCTTAAACCTCATCTTTTTGGCATTGGATTTTGTACTTGTAATGTTACCATATTTTTGCTCGAGCTGGGTGTTATCTTTGCAGAGAGGGGCATACACAGAATGAGAGCACATGTTTGCGCTTGATGGAGAAAGAATGACGTCAATTGGAGACAATATGCTCTTTTTGAAAGAGTGTGGTTTTAGAAAATGATAAGCTACAGTGCTGCAGTGGTTCATAATCTTGCTTTTTCAGATTTACAAGCATGGATGAGGTCATGGTAATATTCTGCAACTCCTCCACTAAACCATCACTAATGCGCCTGGAAAGGAATGTTTCTTCAGGGTTGACGCAATATTGTCATATATTTTTGGTGAAATTCAGAAAAACACTTATCCATTTTACGAGAGCCACCTTCCAATGTGGGTTCTTGGGTCCCTATCTAAGGCCACAGTGAAAGCGCACTATGCTATATGATTATATATGTCTGTATAGTGAAAGTAAACATAATCATCAATCGGTGATAGAAGAGAATAAGTAATGTGGGTAAAGTCGAAACAAAGCTATTGGGGCATCTCTTTGATACATCATTTGGATTTCTGATTTGATCTTATAATCAGTGTCCCAGTTTAAAGCAAACCGGTGGAGGTCTTAATCTATGTCACTTCTCCCATTTGCAAAACACAGGGAACGCAATGGCCGTTCATTTCTCACTCTTGTTTCAATTCATCAGTTACAAGGAAATTTCTGACCATTAGATGTAACTGACCATTTACTTCCTCTGCTGGACCACTGTGGATGGGGATTTGAGACGGTATATTCGGATGGGTGATCCCTTCTATCAAACCCTTCTATCAAAGGTCGTATGGCACTTTTTAATACCAATTTCGATAGACAATTTAGACTTGATTTTTCATAATGTTGCTTGATGAGACAGATGAACAGGCATAGCAACCAATGTATCCCTTTAGAAATTGAGTATAGGTACATGAAATGGAGTCAGAAAACTGAAAGGAAATCTTAACTTCGAAGACTTATATTAGGTAAAGTAAAAGATAAAAAATCTGGGAACGTAGATTTATTACGCTTCTGATTCAAATGAGAAGTCAATTGCCGCCGGCCGTACGTAATAAGCAGTTGTAGACTTTGAATTCGCTTTAAAATGAGCAGCGACTTGTTGAAACATGCTATAGCGGTTCTCACTCTTCACTCGTGACTGATAGTTGGCCATTATTTGTTGAAGCCACCACATCACGAATGCATTTTCTTCTGGTCTTCAAACTACAGAGATCAATATTTCTTCTCTCGTGTACCCATCGGCAATATTATTTCTTTTGGTAAATGATAGTAAACAAGTTAGCATAGAGTAAGTTACCCAAACTCTCATAATATTATTACATCATAACCTAGTCTAGGTTCTCTCATACCTCTCGTACCATGAATCAAATCTTGGTGTTTTTGGTTAGTGTATTAGAGTATCCTATATTAATAGTTTGAGCAAATTATATTAACTTTTCTTAAGGTATTTGATTATGATACTGTATTTTATTTTTATTCAAATATTATACTTCACTCTATTTTTATTTAAATATTACACTATACCTCATTTACTCAAATATTAATTAAAAGAATATATCTAATGTTAATTAAATATTCACAACAATAATATTAAATTAATATTTTACTCTAATTTTACTTATAATTTAGTTAATTATTTTAAATAATTAATATTTTGACAAATTGTATATTTTTAATCAAATAATTACATTTATTATAAAGTATAAATTTAACAATGTGTGTGATTATAAGAAAAAAATTTAGTACAAACATAGAGGCATATTAGGAGTGAGTTTAGTTAGCAAAAAATAAGATCAATTATACTCTACATTTTTTTTCTTAACTAAACTCATTTCTAAGATACTTCTATATTTATACTAAATTTTTTTCTCTTAATCACACACATTGTTAAATTTATATTTTATAATAAATATAATTATTTAATTAAAAATATATAATTTGTTAATATATTAGTTATTTAAAGTGATTAATTGAGTAAAAATATAATGTTAAGTAAAACTAGAGTAAAATGTTAATTTAATATTTTTTTGTGAATATTTTGTTAATATTTAAACATATTCTTTTAATTAATATTTGAGTAAATGGGGTAGAGTATCATATTTAAGTAAAAATAAAGTAGAGTATTATAATTAAATACCTCAAGAAAAATAATATAATTTACTCTAATAGTTTTTTTATAATTAAATAACATACCATGAATTAATTCAATATTTTTTAATGGTGATATACCACGAACCATTAAATAAATATATGCCATAGTTCAGCTATAGTTTTCCATTAACAATAGATTATGTAAGAGTTTGATATTATTATTATCTATACAGAGAATTGTAAACACGTTTCTTCAGTTCTTTGTATGTAGAGTCTTTTACTGTTTGTAAATGTGTGTGAATTTGGCATAGCTAATACTAAAAATATATATACCACCACTTTTCAAAATGTAACTGGTTAATTATAATATATAGTCACTTAATATTAAAAATCACCCACTTTTTAAAATATTGACTTTGCTCATTAATTAATTAAGAATCTCAAACTCGATCTTAAATACATTATATTAAATAATATTCCAGGTTCTCTCTTCTGTGTAAATTAGTAGTGTGGCTGTCTTTGTCTGTGGTTTTGGCACCAGTAAATATTCCTTCTCAAGCCAAACTGTTTTGATTTCTTTGATGTTGATATTATATCAGTGGGGAATGGGGATGTTGTGAATGCCCCCAGGTGCTGTAGTCCTAAGTGTAATCATAGGATAGCGATAATGTTAAAGAGATGGTGCCATGGTCCCAAGTTGTTCAAGCATTAAACCCACGAAACCATATTTGTTTGTACTGTATTTTGACACTATATTGAATACCATCGAACGTTTTATTTTTCTTTTCTGCTGAGATCTGTCTCGATCGCTATGCACTGTGGAAATGGGCATGGCTTCATGAGTCAAGTCAAGTGGGTAGCTAATTTAGAGATGATTTGCTGGAGTCGTCATGAGTAGGGCCAACTGAGATATGAAAAGAAATGGAGATTCTGATTTGTGCAAGCCACTGCCCCGCCATCACTATCACCACCGCCACCGGTGGCTTTGTTTGCCACCCTCTCTGCCTGGCAGGCCTTCTTCCCTTCCATTATGTCTTCAAGGATTATACTCCAAATATAAACTGTTTAAATTAAGACAAAAATGGAGGGAGGTATAGGGGGCGCACGTCAGATGCACACCCACCAACTGCTCACCCATAGACATATATATATATATATATATATATATATATATATATCTGCAACTCCAGGTGTGTGACCCACATTTTCATCATCGTCCCCTTCATAGGTACATATGCCAGGACTCACCGTACCCAACCCTCCCTGAGTGTTTCTAGCTTTAGTATATTATGCGGCATAATTGATGTGATACATTAGTCTAATAACAAATTATTATTTACATTTTTTTATTGATATAATCTCGTAATTGACAATTGTGATTAACAAAAATTGTATAAATGATAATTCATTAATGGCTGAATATATTGTACCAAGCTTAAATATCATCGTTTCATTTTTCAGTTTTTATGATATCCTTCTTATAACAGTATGATTAAATTTCACTTATTCAAATAGATTGCCGAAAGAATTTTGCGTTTGTCAACTTTAATATAAAATTCTTTCAGGCTGATATTGAAACAAGATTGTACTGTTTTCGCCCTCCTTATCCTTAAAGAACATAATCTTTCTTAAATTCAATGTGGAGTCGCGTAGTTGTGTCTTTTCAGCATATTGGCACCTAGTCTTTCTGTTACTTAAAATTGGGTAGTAGTGTCCCATTACCAAATATACAAGTTTCATGCGAACCATGATATCTTAATTAACCTCAATGATCTCTTGATTTTAGGATATATAGCAAGTTTATATATTCTTTATCTCCTCGTGACGCAGCTGATTCCATGTTCTAGTTACTTTGATCTGATTAGTTTCCTTCATATAGTAAAGAAGAGACTTTCGGATCAAAATAGTGCCCGCTTTTGTCCTTGGCATCATTTAATGTCCACCTTGATGCTTCAAATTTTCTGCTTTATTACGTCAAATTTTATTCTATACCCCATCCATCGCATTAAAACCAACCCAGAGTTGAAAGGCTCTTTAACATTGATTCTTCCAATTTTTTTCTTAATCGTCCTACTGACTATATCATCACCTAAAACCATCAGATTCTAGCTACTTTTGTACTCAATCTCTCTCTAAAATCCATCATATTCTAGCTCGACTTAATCTCTCCTATAGTCCTAATCCATCAAATCTCTATTTGTTTTCTAGTTATTCTATTGGATATATGGTGCTTTTAATCATGCATTAACCACTAAACCATATAATGATATGAAGCATAAACTACTTAATTAAACAAGCCCCATTAGCCAAAAGGAATTAAAACACACTAAGCAAGCTCAAATCCCCATTAGCCATCTATACATATATATTAAGTTTTCAGATGCTAGAACCACCACGGCAGTAACATCAGCATCATCCTCAATTCGCCCCATTGTGCTGGGCTGCAAGACGCACATAAAATATCAACCTTCTCGGATTTGGATCTTCTAGCTTTTTTGTTTTGTAATCTTAATAACTTTTTCTTGTATGTCCCCATTTTGCATAGAGTCTCGTTGGAGAGATATATAAAAAAAAAGTTATCAAACTCCGAGAGCACAAAAGTAAAGAATCTCAATCCACCTTAAATTCTAGGACACCCACACCACTGCCATATACAAATTTATTGAAGGTAGCTAGATATGTTTCCAGAACTGAGTCTCTGGTTTTTCCAGGAAGTTGAAGCCAGATGAAAGAGATATACATGTTGCAACTTTTAAAAAGGTTGTTTTGGCTTGCAGCTGGAATGGGAATAATGCTGTTTTAGTGGTTCAATCGTCAGTGCTGTTTCTATATATTCACCCTCAATCATTAAGAGACCGTGATTAATTAGTAGTAATCTGATATTTGGAGGATAAACAAGTCTTTAATGGTGACCTCATTTAATTAATCATCATATAACTTGTCATTATAACCATGTTCAGATATTTATGAACTAGCAAGGTGTTACGAAAATCTGCATCAAAAGTGAAGAGAGCACTGGCCAGTCTGGGGCTACATTCATCTAACATCAATAAAGAGTTAGCGTCAGAAGTAAAATAATTATGGCTTGGAGATTTGGTGTTGGAATCTTTTGTTGGAACCCAAGAAAAGAGAAAGAGAGAGTGATCGAGTACTGGTCAGATTCCCAATTTGGGTGGATGTGTGACGTAAAGCTTCAATAAATCCAATTCTGTGATTTATGCTTTGATCTGCTCCATAATAAGGTAAGGTTAATTCGCTAGTTAGCACTTCAACTTCAGGTTCCCACGTCCATTTCAGATGGATAAATACTAGGGTTGGCGCACACTAAAACGGCAGGTATAGGCCAAATCTATATTAAAGTAGAATATACTAATGGGAAAAGTTTTAGGTAGATTTACTAGTCTCATTGTTTAGCTTTTGGATTGAATAAATTTATTAATTTAAATTTTTTAAATAAATATTTAATAAAATTTAATTTATAAAAATAACAGAATTAATACTAATATTATCATTTTTTTTTTATGAATAAGATATGAATTTGTATATAAGGGTTCAATTCCATCTGCAAGATTTGATCTTAATCAATTGTGATCTTTCTCCAATTGTTTCCTCTTAAATATCCTTAAGCTGATAGTTAAGATAGTTTTCATGTATCAGCAAAAAGGCATACCACCTGAAGGAAGCTAAATATATATATAGATATATTCTGCTTGTCTCCCTCTTTACTACATATTCCTGCTGAGTCTGAGCTATTGCTGTCAGAACAAAGCTTTGGCAGGCCACTGTATCCTCCCTGTGGCTTTTTTTTCTTGTGTTTTCAGTGTTCCAACTTCCTACTTGCATCTGCTTTAAACTGGCATCTCATACGGCCACCCACCACCCACCACCCATGATGGTCGATTCCATGCTATGCTACAATGAAGAAATGAATCATCTCCAACTTGTAGAAGTACGTAGGAGGGCCGTTAAGTATCAGAATTGAGAGCTCCAAATTCCACCTCCTTATCTGTATATAATCATAGGAATCTCTTTCAGCTAAGCGTCTGTTCAAATGTAACCATCAAGCATAGATGCAAATCTCTGCAAGTTAAGATAGAGAGAATTAGCTTTTGAATTATATATCTTCGGGCCATAAACATAACTACGTGTAAGGATCTATGAATCTATTATATTGTTGATTTTGAGCCATTTATCTGCTTTTAAACCAGTTTGGCCGATGAACAGATCCACAAAGGCCTCTCAGAGAGCGAAACGTGTTGTCAGACATGAGTTAATGCATACGCTTTGACTTCTGTACTTATTCGAATAAGCTTCCAGCTTTCCACTAAAATAAATATCATGAATATTCGAATTTAAATCAGTTTATAAAAAATAATCATTGGAAAATTGATATTTATACACTGAATTTTATTGGTAACTAATTTTTACAATTTAACCTAAACTGAAATTGTCTGAAATATAATTGTTTGAGCCTCATATGCGGCTTCATTATCATCAATACGATTCTATATAATCCACATTCAACAAATTAAAACATTTAGAAAAATTAAAAAAAAAAGTGGCATAAAATGAAACGGAAATAAATTTGGTCAATCGCTACCTCTCTTGAACAGCTTTATATATATAAAAAAAATTATTGCAGTGTAAGCCCAATTCGCTAGCTGGACCTTTAGAGCCCAAACAGTAAATAAAAACCTCATTCCTCAACAAAGGGATCAAATTTGGGTACAGAGCTGCGCCCCTGATGGGTTTTCCTTGCCAAACACAACTACATTTGAATTGTTGGGTTTTGGGCTGGATGCCCACAAGCGCAACCAGCAATTTCATGCTAAGATTAGTGTCAAATTCAGGGTGAATTATCTTCTTTCCAAAGGTTCCAAAATTTTACATTCAATAACCCTTTTCTTTTAAAAAAAATTATATGGATGATTGACGTATAATTTGTTTTTAACTTTATTATTACTATTATTATTAAATATGACATAATATGTCTTTTAAATAAGAAAAGCTTTTATTTTCCAACTTTCTATATTGCAAAATGAACTTTCACAAGTATACAAAAATATGAAAAAGGAAAAAAAAAAATGAAGGAAACACCGCTGTTACCTTGTGTCGGCGCAATAGCTTAAAAAGTATCATCGTTATTCCTACTCCATCAGGGGCAGAGCTACGTGGGCTATCCTGACTGTCCCAAATTTTAAAAAAAAAAAAAATCATATATTTATAGAAAAATTTAAAATATTCAATTTGGCTTCTCTTCAATTTTATCAAATTTAATTTATAATCTGTATAATTTAAAATACTTCAATAAATTTTTATATATTTTATTTAAATTTTCAATAAGACCCACAAATTTTAAAATCATAAAATAAATCTTGTCACTTATAAGATTTTTCTTAAGTTTTTTAAATAATTCATGAAAATTTTAAAATGAATCTCATCTCTTTGTCACTAGTCATTTCACTTTCCAATTTTATACTTTTTCTTTCTAATTTCTTATTTGATCTAAAGTTAAAAAATTTTTAAATAACTTTTTTATGTTTTGACCCAAAGATTTCTCAACATGTTGTATTAAATTTATAGTATTTTAAAATAACAAAATTAATTTATTTTCTTTAATATCTTTTAAATTCAAAATTTGAACTTTTTTACATTTATAATATTTATAATATTATTTTTCTTTTATTTTTAATTTAATTGTCCTTTAATTAAATTAAACTTGTTTATTCATTTTTTAATTCAAATTATAATTATTTTTCTGCTCACTCAATAATTTTTAATAAATTTGAATTTTCAAATATTATTTATTAAAATATACATTTATTATTTCTTAATTAAATTATATATATGTAATTTTACTTAGTTCTTATATTTCTTAAAATTTAAATAAATAAATAAATAATATTAGGTGATGATAATACATTAAGTTATTTAATTTTTTTATTATTTAAAATTTAATAAAATTAAATTTGTATATAATTATATTTATTTATTTATATCTTTTAATATATTTAATTTTATTTTTTTATATTGTGTAAAAATTTTAAATTTTTTGTTATTTTATTATCTTTAAACTCAGTTTTCAAATAAATTTTTGACTAAAATATATTGAATTTTTTATTCTTTTATTTTGATACAAAAAGTTTTTTATATTTTTAATTATAATAATAAAATTATTGATATTTTAAAATAGTAACAGTTTACACGTTTTATTAAAGCATTTGAGTCTTTGCTACAGATTGAAAACCCTCCCATACAAACCCCCCTTCCCTTAAAGCCTCCTACCATTGTTTGAAGGTTTGAAATCGATGGTAAGTTGGTAACCCCTCGATGAAGTGTGAACCCTCTGCGTTACTCGCGACTAGTGAACAACGATAATAATGCCGCCGAGCATGATGCAATTGGATCATGATGCCGAACATGGTGAACATGATGTTGCCGCCACCACCAGAAGATAATACTAATAATAATTTGGGAATTGGATCGAGTGATGTTGCGGTGGGTGACGAAGTTCAGGCAGCAGCTGCAGGTGCTGAAACTGGGGAGGGCATTTCACAGTCACATGAATTGGTTTGAGACGAAATGATTGCTTGGCATAATGCAATTCCAGCAGGTTGGGTCCGGTAGCTCCGTGTGAGACGATTTGGACGCCACCAATAATCTTTTGTTGCTGTCACACCTTCTTTTGGGAAATCCAAATCAGGAACAATTTAATGATGCCTATACTCAAAGACAGGAAGATGACAGAGTACCAGGTTCTTCCACTTCCTGGCCCTGCAAGCCCAGTTTCTGGAAGGGTTAAGATTGAACTTTTATCTAAAAATAGGACCTTTAAAGTAACAAAAACCTGTGGCTTAAACCTTAATGCTCCGTCTTCTCTCTTTTTTTGGGTTAGAAACTCCTCTCAGATTGTTTTCTCAATCTCTCCGTGGTTGCATAGTTTCAAATATGCAAGCCTCATTGTGAGTCACGTGATTCCGTTAAAATTTATAATTATTAGCATTTTAAAGTATAAATAGATTTATTATTATAATTAAAAATGTAAAAAATTTTAAAATTTCATATATTTTAGTCAAATTTTGTTGCCCTTGTGCTCCAGGTTTCATGGAGCTACGTGTTGAACAGGTGTCAACAGGCTTCAGCGCCACGTGTTCGCTCTTGTTTTCTTTATCGCCCTCGCTCGGCGCAACCCATCCGTTCGTCTACCCATTGACCCCGTACTTGCTCAATACCCACTTCTTGTGTCGCGGGTCTCCGTCGAAATCCAGCCTTTGATATCCAAGAAAATGTTTCAGAGAGAACCACCAAAACAGTAAAGGGATCCAAGTCAAGTGAAATCTCAAATGAGGACAGTGGTTTCGCATTCGATCCATTCCAGAGCTCCAATTTCCAGGCTTCAGTTTTTTCCCCTTGAAACTTCGCGAAATTTGTAGTGAATTATATTCTTTTTCTTACATTCTATCGTGTTGTTTTGGTGCTATGATATGGTATCTTTATGATTCGACATCTGTTTAATGGGGATAGGGAAAGAGTAGCAACAACAATGGAATTGGGTAATTTGCGCAATATTTGTTTGTTAGGGCTTGCTTATGTAATTCAAGTTTTGATCCCCCTCCCCCCGGGGATTTTGGCTGCATTTTCATCATTTACAAATCCAAGCTGGTCTCAAGACAATTTATTTGATTTGTCTGGATTTTATTCCTAGGCTTATCTTGCTTCAGTTGTGGGCAGAATATGGGATAGTTGGTGCCAAATAATAAGTTACTTTATAAGACTCTGTGTCAACCAAATACATGGTTTAGGGAGTGAATGCTCAAGTTGGGCTGTGGCTACCTTCTCTATTTGTAAATTAAGTAACCAAATACATGTTCCTTTTCTTACGTTTAAGTGCGATGGCTGTGGCAAAAAATGGGAGACAACTCTGCACGGATTCTAGTAAGGTTGATGAGCCCTTCAAAGTCGAAGAAGCAGAGACGATAAATGTGCCTTCACCCCCAACAAAGAAGGTATTCCACAATGAAACCATGTAATTATTGTTAGCTTGTACTCTTATTATTATTATTTTTTTGGACATAACTAATTTTAACTGTTATGCATGTTCAAGTTACTTGTGTTGGGTGGCAATGGATTTGTTAGCTCACACATATGTAGAGAAGACTTAGATCGTGGTTTGGCAGTGGCAAGTCTTAGCAGGTTTGAAACTTGTTGATATTTGTGCAACTATCAGTCTATCATGCTTAAGTATGGTTGCTGTTAATTGTTGCTGTATAGATTATATTGGATATTGGGATAGTTTTGGAAAGTAAAGAGTTTATGAAATAGCCCATTGTATTTTTATACTGTTTGGGCATGTGTTGGTTCAACCATCGATTTTAATTTATTGTTTTATGGACCTTGTCCTTCATTCTATCATTTACTTCCAGGTCTGGAGGGTCATCTCTGCATGATTCTTGGGCTAAAAATGTCATTTGGTATTGAGGTTTGCTTTCTTGTTTACCAGTTTTCTGTGAAGACAATATCTTTGTGGGGTATTATGATGTCTCTAAACTGTCCTTTCATAACCAGGCAACCTCCTTTCAACTGATTTTCTGAAGGATGCTCGGGATGGAGTCACTGCTGTTGTAAGTTGGCTGGCGCTTATTCTGTTATATAATGCCTAGTAAATTTAGCTAAGAGGAGGTCCTTCCACCTGACTGTACCCTTTATCCTCCCAAGGAAAGAATGTGCAAACCTCAAAGGTAACATATGTGCAGACAGACATGTCCTCCACTATTTATATGATATTTGTGGTCTGCTCTTTTGAAGTTATTCACAATTTGTTTGTGATAGGGATACTTTTTTTTTTTCCTGGGTCACATGGAGTAATCAATTTATCAATGCAACTCTTGTATGCCTCTTGTACCTGGTAATAGACATCTAGAGTTATTGTCAAATTGTGTATTGAGATGAGATCAGTGTTTGATCAAGAGTGATAGATGAGTAGCCATAGTTCCTGGGAAATGAGTTGGTAACTGTGGTTGAAGGCTGGCATCTGTCAGGGACCGGGTCAGCAGAGGATGATAAGAGAGAGATAGATACATAATTAAGAGAGAAAAAAAAAATAGTGAGAGAAAAAAGTATGGGTCTCACATTAAATTATAGAGAGAGATAGGAAAAAAGTTACCAAAGTCAGAGAATAAAAAAGTAAGAAGATCCAAATCCCCTCTTTCAGTGATGAAATAAAATTTTAATGTAGAAAATGACAGTTCAATTTGATTGAAGGGAACAAAAAGAAGGAGTTAACTGATTAAAATGGAAAATAGAAATGTATATTTATGGTTGTTTAGGAGATAATATTGGGTGGCAAGAAAGGTTTTGCTTTATGAATTCTTAGTTTAGGCTTTCTTAATCTCTTTTTCCTTGGCAGTCATTGGTGCATTCTGCTAACTTGAGTTTATCTTCTAAGATCTTCTGTGTTGGTGCTTTGGGCTCCAATTCATACATGTATAAGATTAATGGGACTGCTAATATCAATGCAATCAGAGCAGCTTCAGAACAAGGTAATGAAAGAATTGGGCATTTCTTTCTATACAAATGTGAAGTGAAGCCTCTTGAATTTAGGTTACTCCATACTCTTCCCAACTGTTGGAAGATTTTGGTATCAAGTTTGAGCTTTCTGTTATGCCTTCTCGACTGCCAAAAAAGAGAGCAATGACTTGATATTATGCTATGTTTATGAAATCTACCAATATGGGCTGCAATCACAGACTGATGTTATCTTCTACTTTAATTTTCTGATGACACTTAATTTTTCTTGAGGTTTATACATTTGTTGAAGATGTTTGGGGACTAAATATGAAAATTTGTCCTTTCTGCCAGTTTAGTTACAAAAAAATTATCTTTTTTTATTAATTCTGCTTGAAATTTATGGATGGCCTTTTTCAAGTATGCATGTTATTCTTTCTTGTTGAATCCTTGATTATTCTAGATGACATTTTCTATCCTGTCTCGCTTTTTAGTCATTTATTGTTTTTAGCTATTGTTTTTGTTGTTATTGAGATAGTGCATCGGCATTCTAAACTCCAGTTGTGGACCTTGTGTCTTGTAGAACTTTATATAAAGATACTGAATTCACAGCAATTATCATCAGAGGTATTGTCAATAACTGACGTCAAACAATTGGCCCTTGGCACTACTGGTATAAAGAGATTTGTCTACATATCCTGAGCTGACTTTGGTGTAGCACATTACTTACTGCAAGGGTATTATGAAGGAATGGTAATTTGTCTTGCTCTCATTTCTGTAGAATATCTTAAGGAATGAATCAGTCTACTAAATGCGTTAGAAAATGTTACTGTAAATCTGCGCTACAAAATACTTAAACATTTTCTATTAACAAGTCTTTTTGTCCCTGTTGGTTGTAAATTAATTTAAATTGACAAGCAATTTAAATAGAAACATGCCCATTTTGGTGGTTGGTTTTTTCTCTGTGTTGATGCTATTATTCTTTACTTTTCTAGTATGATCCATGGCTCTCTCTCTCTCTCTCTCTCTCTCTCTCTCTCTCTCTCTCTCACACACACACACACCTGTGGTTCTGAGATATTTTTCATATTTATCTACTGAATATGATCTATGATGTTTAATTAATGCGGAGAGCTGCTGAAACGGAGCTACTGACCAGATTTCCTTATGGAGGTAGCATTCTTATCCCTTGACATTACTTGTGGGGAGTTTTATTGAAGAATATTGGTGATCAATGAACAATTTGGTGGATAGGTAAGCCCTGAGTAAAATCCACCTGACCCTTCAGATGTTGAGCAAAATTTAATTTTCTATCTTGTAATGAGTTGACCATCATATTTGATTATAGATATCACCGTTCAGTAGCACCTTTATTTTATAGTTTGACCTTTGCAAAGATGTTTCCTTAGTTTATGAAAAGTAAAATTTCCATCTACCTGAGGAATGGAGTGAAAAGTTACTAGTGGTTCTTGGTGTTGGTGGGGAACACTATGTCCAGACATGATGGGACAATCTACATGCCTTTTCCAGGAGTGATTCTGAGACCAGGATTTATATATGGGACTAAAAGTGTTGCAATTGGCTTTCCATTGGAGATGGTAATGTCATTTGTTTTTCTTGTAGATCATTCAAATATATGATTTTGTTCTATACTGGTGTTTCGATATATATTTGCTCTTTAATGGAGAGTTTCAACCTGAAAATTAGGAAGCATGATACTTCAAATCTTACATTCCTTATAACTATATATTTGAGCCTATTATATGCACACGTAACCTGAACGCCCCACCTCACCCCCTTCTCTCCTGCGGGTTCTTTCATATCACCTAATTGGCTACATCATTTTAATCTGTTTACCATTTTATTAATTGGGTTTAGGGTAGGTGTCCTAAAATTTGAGTTTGAATGCCAAGCCCCTGTTTGCTATGAGCAACTCCAAAGGAGTTCTGACTTATTTTAAGGATTTTTGTGATATCTTGAAAGTCAGGTTAGAAGTGTTTTGTTTACATTGTATCTGACTACAGTTTTCTCAAATAACTGTGGGTTCTCCAACATGCAAGACCGTTGAATCAGCTCCGACTTGTGGGGCCTTTATTTACTCCTCCTGTCAATGTTATTTCAGTGGCAGAAGTTGCCGTTACAGCTGCTACTGACTCTGTTTTTCCTCCGGGGATCATAGATGTGTATAGAATACAACGGTACAGTCAGCATATGTCAAGGTAGATGTGTTTTCTCCCTTTTTTCTGGTGAATGAATGGGTTGATTTCCGCTTGAAAGCTCCGGAGTTTACTATTGTTGAACTCTGAGAGTATAGGTCCATGCCAGGTCCCTGAGGAATAATATATAAAAGTACGTTTAACAATCGATTTCCCATTAAGTGGGATCGATGTAAACATTATACATCCTTCAAAAGAAACCGAGTTATTGTGATCAATGTAAGTTAGACTTAAAAGAAAATGATGATTCAACTATAACAAACGCCCACCTTTTCAGCACGAAAACAGTAGCTTTTTCATAATAAAGAAAGAAAAAGGGAATAAAAGGAGAGAGACAAAAAAAGATGCGACGAAAGTGGCAAGAGAGAGGCTTTTAGAGAACTGGTTCATTAATTTTAAGTAAGTTAATATATTGAGATCATTATTGTGAAATTCAAATTTGAAGTTGAACTTGCTGTAAAATGCAATCCAAACAAAGGAATTCAGTTGAATTCTCTAAATTTTGAGACTTATTACAAACACAGGGAAATAATGTAAATCGGAATTCAATTCAATTGTTAATTTTTACATAGGATTTCAATTGAATTCTCGCAAAGGAATAGTTCCAAACCCAGTGTAATAGCTTACATTCCTATAAGTTGGTTTGGTAAATGCTACAGGTTCCTTTCTCTGCAAATTAACCGCACAGAGTAACTACAAAATTATTTGCATTAAGAACTTATTTGCGTATACCTCACGAGTTGGGGGAGGATTGTTGTGCCAAGAGCAATTTCCTGTTCCCTGACGTTCGATTCTTGGTATTTTCTGAAACCGATTCCTCTCAAGCAAAGCCTCTTACCCTCGGTTTGAATTTGGGAACTCATTAGGCATTTAGTCATTAATATTTTAATTCTCTCACACTGAATTTGGCTGAATTTTATTTAAACAAATTTAAATCTTTAAATTTATTATATCCTCTCCTTTATACATAAAGGACCCACCTACCTTTGTGGCATTTTCGTTGGGACGTTTGTGGTTGCCGCGGCGTCTTTTTCCTTCAGTCGTGTAGATTGGAATCCAAGTCCTAGGTCGTCCCTTGCTCTCTTGTCAAATCGAAGACCAGCCAGAAAACGCGCCTTCTTAATTATGATAGCGCATGGATCTTTCTAGTCTAAAATCTGAAGCATTTTCCATGTTTTCAAAGTCAGCAGTGTTTCTTTCACGTCGTTATACTCAGGTCATTTTCTATATCTATTATCTAAAATAAAAGAAAGAAAAATGAGATGTTGTATTTTATATTCTATCTCCTTACTTATTTATAAACGGAGTGAACCATGTTGCTTCGAGTGAGCCATGTTGCTGTAAAAGTGTAGTGCTATCATTTTTTTTTTTAAATTGAATTTGACAGACAATAATCTGCAAAAAAGAAAAAAAAGGACAGAGAATTACCTTCTAGGTCAGCAAAAATAGAGGAAGAAGAACGATCCCCGTCCCAGTCGCATTTAAGGCAGTTACCAAATCAGCTTACCTATATTGTTTTAATCAGGAAAGATGAACGCAATATAAATGAAAACGATATGATGAGAAACGACATCTCAAATTCAAACAGTCAACTGGAGAACTACGCAGAAGATAACCAAGAGAAAAAAAAAAACTTTTGGAAGTGTTCACTATGCTGTCCGCAATGGCAAATGTCCATGACCATGGTATGCTGACTTCGCAAAATGTAATTCGTCGTGTCTAACCCGACACGGTAAAAACTTAGACAAATTCATGACTTTGAAGTGTACATGTGTTTCTGAAGTTGACATGACAAAGTCCAGCAGCCAAAGGAGAACGTAGAACGCTTATAATCTCCTCAAATACATGTTGGCAATACGTGCTTGTTAGTTTCTACTGGTACTGGTAGCGGCCCTGTTTTTCGTCCTTTGACGTCGCCTCTCACCGCACCATGATTGATACGTTGAGGGCAGCCGCGCAAGTAGGAGATATAGACTTGCTGTACAAACTAATTCAGGTGGATCCACATCTTTTGCAGCAACTGGATTTGATTCCCTTTGTTGACACTCCTTTGCACATTGCTGCTTCAGCTGGTCACACCGGTTTTGCCACCGAGATTATGAGATTAAAACCTTCATTTGCATGGAAGCTAAATCAGCATGGCCTGAGCCCAATGCACCTTGCTTTACAACATGAGCGTCACAACATGGTGTGTCGGTTTGTAGACATTAATAAAGAGCTCGTCCGAGTAAAAGGGAGGGAAGGCCTCACTCCTTTGCATTTTGTGACTCAAATTGGAAAAATTGATCTTTTAGCTAAATTCTTATCATCTTGCCCAGTCTCCATTGAAGACGTGACTGTTCGAAGTGAGACGGCTCTGCATATTGCGGCAAAAAATAAACAGTTAGCGGCTCTTGAAGTCTTGGTTGGCTGGCTTCAGAAATCTTGCCATAGACGTGCTCATCATCAGGAAAGATGCGCTCTAAACTGGCAGGACGAGGCAGGCAACACCATTCTGCACATATCCACAATGGAAAATTTCCCACAGGCATCCTTCTATATATCCTTCTACTCATAATCCTTTTCCTAAAAAATTAGTACAAGTTGAATGCTAAAGTTACACTTCAGGCTTAAGCTATCATGTTGTGCATCTTCCCTTTTGCAGGCAGTTAGATTGTTGGTAGATAGCAACATAGACTTAAATGCCAAGAATTTGGAGGGCTTAACAGCATTGGACATAGTGGAGGATATATATCAGACTCAGTTTTATCGTGCAGAGATCAAGGATATATTACTCAGAGCTGGAGCTTTACGGAGTTCCTCGCTTGCTGTTGCTCGTGTACACCTTGAAGATGAACTAAGATTGAAGATCACATTTAATCAGAAAATAGCAATTTGCGTTACTCGTTTTAGAAGAAGAATATCAAATGACACACGCAATGCTTTGTTGGTAGTTGCTATTCTTTTTGCAACTAGCGCATATGAAGCGACACTGAATCCCCCTGGCGGAGTTTATCAGGCCAATAGCCCTTCCCCAGCTCCTATTATGAATACTCTGTCTCTGCAGCCAACTGAGGATGTTACACAAGAAGATGCAGGGGAATATGCAGGGCATGTGGCGATGAAGTATCAGACTTTCGTTTGGTTCTGGTCATTTAATACCTTTGCCTTTTATCTATCAATTATGATGATCTGTTTACTAATGCCAAGAGGCCGCATCAGCGTTGTTGTGACTTCTCCACTCTCTGTATTTTCTATCTGCTATATGTTCTCTATGTTGGCCATATCACCCAGCCATCGTTTAACCATTGTCACCGTGGTTCTACCATTCATACATATAGCATTGCATTGTTGGGGTGCTTATATATATCTCAGAGTAGCAAAGAAACTTAATGGGCGTAAAGCTATGAAGGAAGACCCATCCAGATTTTCTGGAGGAAACAGGTGGTGACACTGCCGCAAATTATCCCACTTGGGAGTTGACCTTGGCTTTGATGGAAGAACAATGAAAATGTGCTCACTGCGCGATGCAGGTTGTGCTTGCTTTAGTTCACAGCCTCGGTGCCACAAGCTAGCACGTACCTCACGTTGCACCTTACCAAATGTCGTCCTCTGTTAATAATGATTACTTTGCATTTGCATGTCACAGCCTTTCAATTTAAAAAATTTTCTTCTTTCTCTTGGGCGTGCAAAAGCAAAACACACAGCGATCCTTTTCCCTTCACCCATACATAATGTTAATCGTTTGGACTAAATTCTGTATGTTTAGAGATTTCACTCCATTTATTCTCTCAAATTTAAATTATTTAATTTATTATATTTCATAAATACTTAAACCCATCAAATATAACATCTTACAGTGAATTTTATGACAATTTTAAACGAGAACATCATATATTTCTCTGAAAACTTTAGTCTGCAGCTGCAGGTATTAACTAGTGTAGTTGTGTGTGTGGGTACGGAGAGGCAAGACTAATGAAATTCGTAAGCCATGACGAGGGTAGGGGGGATTTGACTTGTACCCAAATAGCAATACTGATGATACCATTTGTCATGACTAATGAAACTCGTAGGTCAAGCATACACTAGTTAGGAAATTCCCCTCCTAGCCTTTTTTATAATTTGGTCAAAACGAAAATTGAAATGAAGACAAGTAATAAATAGTATGTTACCGGCATTCATCCACAAATGAAGAAAAACTAATACAATTAGGGCTCAATTCATCTCACTTGCTAGAGTTTTATTTTTTAACGAGGTTTTATTTCATTTACAGCAGTGAAAAACAATCATTTTTTAATCAATAATTATTTTTGTTTTGTACAACCGGAGACAACTGAATCAAGTGCTCCTTATTATTATCAAAGTCAACAAAATATCTTTGGTTCTTTCATAAGTCAGTGGTAAATAATAAACAAAGCTATTGAATTGTATTATAATTTCTCTCTCCTCAGCATAACGAGTTTGCGTTTGGAATATATGCATGATACAAATATTCTAAATGTGTTTAAGCTTATATTTTGCTCTAAAATAAGATAAACTACAAAGAACACTTAAAGCAACTAAGCCTATTTATTTTTACATAATTTTTATTTAATAATATGTGCAATTAAATTTATTAAACCTTACAAATTAAATTATAAAATTTTATGTTATTAAATATGAATATTTTATAAGAATTTGTTTATGGAAACACTTCTTTTTTTCAAAGCACATTATGTAAAAGTTGTTACCTCGAAATCCAGTTCCATGATATGATTATTTGTTTAATTAGCTTATATGTTAAAATTTAAAAACGTGATTCTTCTTAAAAATCCTATAATGAATAAAATCAATAATTAAGATGGGTTATAATTTTTTTCTAATATTAAAAAAGTTATAATATAAAAATTAAATTTAGAAAAAAAGACATCAAAACTAGATTGTACTACTTAAATCAACTCAAATTCCATAGATCGGTTACAATTGTAAGTTGAGAATGTTATTCCGTCTAAAAGGTTCTAACAAAAATTTTCACAAAATTTAAGTTGAATGCTTTTCACGCTCTTTTTCTGGAGGTTATGTGCTTTTAATAGTTCCTGAGACGCAATAATCAGGGTTATAACATATACATCTTTAACAATAATATAATTTGTCATAGTATATTCATTTAAAAAATTAAATTTTTAAATATTTATTTAATTTTATTAATTTAACAAATTAAATTAAAAAATTTTATAAATTTTAGAACAAAATTATTATTTATAATAAATTAATAATCTACTTATTAATAAAAATACACTTTTTCAATTGAGTTTCACTAAGACTTTTTTATCAAACGCAATTAATGTGCTCATATCTATAACTAATACACCAGCTGGAAAATACCCACTACAAAGGAAAAGGAACCACAAAACAACAATTTTTTTCACAAAATTATATTCAAAAAGCTAAAGTCTGATGGTGAGATCATGTCAACATTTTTTTCACAAAATTATATTCGAAAAAATTCCATGCACCAAAAAATACACGCAGTTTTATACATGTATCTAGGTTATTGTAAATTTTAATTCTAAAAAAAAAACTTTTGAGTTTTTTTATTTTGGTGACTAAAAGGAAAAGTAACCACTAAACAACAATCATTCTTGGGATGGCAACCCCAAAAGCGTCAACTAAAAGAAAAGTATTAACTATTAAGGCCAGCTGGAGGTCCTGTGAAGCAGTGATATCCCCTAGGGAGAGTCGCAACATGAGAAGCCATGAAATCTGCTGAGTTTCCTTTTCTGAGAATGTGGCTAATGTTCACCAACCAAGATTTCTCCAGATAAGTAAGTCCTCACCATTGAAATCAACTGCCATAAAGGATGATGGTCTTTCCCAGATTCCATAATCAGCTGCACAGCCACCTTGGAATCGGATTCAAGTTGAACCTTTATGAAGTCCGATTCCCAAGCCATCCTGAGGCCCTAGTAGATACCCCACAATTCAGACTCAGGAGCTCTGCAGTTTCCAATTTTATAAGCAAAAGCCGATAAAAAAGTCTCTAGGAGATTGGTTTGGGTAGTCAACTGATCAAGATCATCTAGGAATGCATTACTTCTCCTAGCATGAGTATATTGTGGAATGGTGAGCAAACTGAAAGTTTCTTTTCTGAAAGAGAAGTCAGACAGGGAGACCCCATCTCTCCCTACCTCTTTGTTCTGGGAATTGAGCGCCTTGCCCATGTCATTCAGTCTGCAGTTGATAGTGGAAAATGGAAGCCAATAAAAATTGGAAAAAATGGGCCTGCTGTACCGCACTTGTTTTTGCTAACGACTTGGTGATCTTTGCTTAAGCTTCTCTAGCTCAAGTTGAGACTATTAAAAACTGCCTTGATTTGTTTTGTGCTCAATCACGTCAAAAGGTGAGTATTGTGAAGACCAGGATATTTTTCTCTAGAAACGTGAACCACAACCTTGCAAGCCAGATTAGTGAGAAAATGGGGTTCAAGTTGACTGCCGATCTGGAGAAATTTCTTGGTGTTCCTCTTATACATGGCAGAACTAGAAAGAAACACTTTGATTACATTATTGATCAAGTCTCTAAAAGACTGTTATCATGGAAGGCTCTCACCCTATCTCTAGCTGGCCGGGTAACTTTAACTAAATCTGTGTTGGAAGCCATACCGGCCTACACTATGAATGATGCTCTGATACCAGCTGGTATTTGCGATAATATTGAGAAAAGTGTAGGAAATCTATTCGGGGGAATACCAGTCAGCAGAAAAAAGTTTGTCTTATCAGCCGGGGGGTGGTTTGCTGCCCAAAAACCACTGGAGGGCTCGGCCGAAGGCATGTCAGAGAAAGCAATGTAGCCTATGTGTTAAAAGTTGGATGTGGCTCATAAAAAAGAAAGATGATTTGTGGGCCAAGTGGCTAGGGCGACGCATGCATGTGGGTTTGATGATATCCCTAAAATTCCTAAAAGAAATTACACTTTCTGAAAGGGCATCTCTAAAGCCTAGCCCATTATGGAAAACTGCGCAGCCTGGACGGTTGGGAATGATGAAAAAGTTAGGTTCTAGAAAGATCATTGGCTTGATGACCTCGGCCCATTACATAAGTGGGCCATTGTGCAATTGACTGAAAGTGAGCTGGAGAGCAAAGTTTTGGCCTACTCCGACCTCAATGGAGGCTGGAATTGGAATCTTCTGCAGCGGCAACTGCCTATAAACATTTGCACAAGGATGGCAGCGATCCCATCTCCAAAGTTCACGGTTGGAGAAGACAAAATCAGGTGGAAATTGCCTACAAATGGAGACTTCACTCTAAAATCTGCTTATGATTTCATAAACCAGAATGATAGACTGGAGAGTCAAAAGTTTTGGAAGAGTTTATGGAAGTGGAAGGGACCGGAAAGAAGCAAAACTTTCTTGTGACTTTGTGCCAAAGGAAAATTCCTCGCCAATGCTAGAAGAGGTAACTTGGATTCTTCCCTAAGACAGTTCCTGTCTAAGATGTCACAAACACACCGAATCAATCTTTCATGCATTAAGGGATTGTGAGGAAAATTCCAGCTACGGCTCGGTTTTGTAAAGCCGAAACACTGGCAGGGATTTTTAGTTGAAATGAGCGGGAGTGGTTGGCTTGGAATTTCGCCAAGAATTTAGGGTGGGAAGAAGACTCCAATCGGCATTTCACTGTATAGCATTTGGAGGCGAAACTTCCTCATTTTTCAAAATACTGACCAAGTCAATCAAGATTTGGCTTTTCAGATCATATCGGTGGCCACCCAATATGGAAGACAGGAAAGTGTTGTCACCGATTGTCATGCTTCCAGAAAAGTGGAACTTACTGAGTTTTCTACATACACGTTACCTAAATGCATTTTATGACCAAATATACTTTGATTTGGTCAAGGTAAATGTAGATAAAAGAATTGCTTCTTCCCCAGGATCGAGGAACTAGGATTGATTACCTGTTTTTTATAAGATAATTCAATGAAATAAATAAAAAGTACAGACCTGTTTAAAGGAAAGGAAAAATACACTTGCTTGACAAAACTTTCAATCAAATAAAAAGGTTAGATAAATCCTTGCACCTAAAAAAAAAAAAATTAGATAAATCAGCGTAAACTTTAAATTACGTCAAGTGTATAATAATGAGTATAAAATTGTCTCAAAATAACATCACTCTTAAAAGAAAATATATGCTTCTCACCTGAAAAAAAAGAAGAAGAATGCATTGTACATATTAATAAAGTATTGATACAGTAAAAATAAAAAAATTTGAGATAATTTATTAATATAGATTTAAATCTGAAATTTTTATCTAAAATTTTTATAGGAATTCAAAAAGAATACACTTCACATAACTTGGTGCATGTCTTTTTCTTACTTGTTGCACTTAAATATATTCAACAAATTTTTTTTTAAATATATTGAGAATGTTATAATATGAAAATCAAATTCCAAAGAAGAAAAAACAAGACTAAATTTAACCACTTAAACTAACCATTAGTCCCATTCCTATAAATTCTATAGAGATATATATTTTTATTTTATTTAATTTTTGGTTTCCAGATTCATGATTGGGAAGAAAGTCCGGTTAACACCAACGACCGATGACAGTGTTTCTTAATTTTCTTGTACAAAAGAAGAGAATACTGGTTTTTGGGAAGTTTTGAAAGAATTGTATTAACGAATTAACAAGTGGTCAACGTACCCACTATTCCCATAAATGTGGTGCCTCTTTCTGAAATCACTCATCATTCGGGAATAGTCAACTTGCCTAGCTAGCTTGACCATGATGAGGAAGAAGCATGGTGCCAAACTTGTTTACTTCCTTATCTTGTGTTGGTTTGTGAGTTTTCACGATGCCATGGCGCAGGAAAACGCAACAGTCCCAGTGAAAGTAGGAGTTGTGCTTGATGTTAGCGGCACATTAACTGGGAAGATGGGGTTGACCTGCATCAACATGGCTCTTTCAGACTTCTATAGTTCTCATTCTCATTACAATACTAGGCTCGTCTTCAACGTCAGAGACTCTCAGAGGGATGTTGTTACTGCAGCTGCTCAAGGTTATTCTTCTCTCTCTCTCTCTCTCTCTGTTTGTCTCTATCTTTGTCTTCGTGTGTTTTTCAGTTTCTGTGAATTTGTTTGCTTGCACCATTCCTACGTGTATTCAATTGAATGGATTCACTTCCTTTTAAGTAGAAAGCATAAAGCGTTAATTTCTATTCGATATAAATATATAGGTTAGTTATCCATCAAACTGTTTCTCTGTTGCCCTGCCAAATTTAACTTTTGGATTAGCAGAACTTGAGTCTTGACAGTCTGTTATGGTTATACAGGGACCAAAACCATAGATCTGGAAAAACCTCTCCCGAAGTAGCTCTTGAAAAACGCGTACTTTGGCTTTGTCAACTCATGAATTGCATATAGTATTAGTTAAACAAGACAAAACTAGAAGTTTTCATTCTTAGCAAGGAAGTCTCACTCTCTCTCTCTCTCTCTCAAACGCACGCACGCACGCACGCAGACAGAGAGAGAGAGAGCGCAAAGGTGGACGTACTCACAACTTCTAAAAATACTATATATGCCTCTAAAATGTTTTAGAAATTTTCAATTAAATTTTTCTGTTACTTCTTTGAAGTTTTAAAAATTTTATTTGTACTTTATATTGAAAATTTTAAAATTTTCAATTAAACCCTTTTTAAATTTTTATATTAACCCTCTCAATATTTTGAATTTTAAAACTTATCATATCACTTCATTTATCCATCTCTATATCTCACTTTTTTCTAGTAATAAAAAGTTTAAAATAAGAGGTATCTACTTTATTTTAAGATTATAATATGTCATAGGTTTTAATAAGAATTTATAAATATAAAAACATTTAAACTTAAATCTTATAAGCAAAATGCTATGAACCTTACCAATTAAACTAACTCCTATTAACCATATTTCAATTTTTTAAATTTTATTCTCATTTTGTATAAGATTAGTAGCAAATTGAACATTATATTTGTATTTTTTATATGAATTTAGCCTTATTTCTTCTAATATGCAAATATTATGTGGTGATCTTAATTATTTTTATTGTGTAACTTTTTAATCTTAAGCCCCTCTCCTAAATGAAATTCCAATCCTGACTCTGCCGTGTACACATGATAAAATCTGAACAGCGATGTTCTACAACTCCAGATGCGTTAAGTAACACCAGCACTATGCATAATCTGACATGAAAATACGTAAACGCAAGCAAGTGAATCACTGACCGATCATCCTGTACTCTTCCTTTCCTTCAACCGAAAGCAAGCGGCTTACTTGTTCTACCATTGACTAGTGCCCCCCTAAGTCAAATCGTACGATAAAATGAGGGAATAGGTCCACCATTTGTTTAAAAAATATCCCCGTTATTTTGTTTTTTTGGTACAGAATATCCCTGCTATTTTGTTTATGAGTGGATCTGCATATTTGATATATCAGACTTTTTATAAAGCTAATTCAAATAGACACCTGAAGCTGAAACATGGACATTTTGCAAAATATATCAAGGACGTAGTTTTTGAAGAAAATTTGGTCTCAATATGATATAACAAGGATCATAGATGAGGTTCGGATCAGGAATTTTAAACCATTCAATAAGACTAAACACGATGTAGCTTTAAATGTAAAAGTCTATTGATCAGACCATAGTAGAATTACATCTGAATTTGCCTTATTCTTGGATGTACAGCTCTTGATCTCATAGAAAATAAGGAGGTGCAAGCCATCATAGGGCTAAGTACATCAATGCAAGCCAACTTTGTAATCAGACTTGGAGAGAAAGCTCATGTGCCCATCATAACATTTTCAGCTACAAGCCCTTCTCTTACATCGCTTAGCAGCTTATACTCCTTTCGGATATCACAAAATGATTCGGCTCAAGTAAATGCCATCAGTGCAATCGTGCAAGCTTTTGGGTGGAGAGAAGCAGTGCCCATTTACGTAGACAACGACTTTGGGGAGGGAGTTATACCTTACTTAACCAGTGCTCTGCAGGAAGTCTATGTCCGCATTCCCTATCTCAGCGCCATTTCTCCTTCAGCCACAGATGAAGACATCACAGAAGAGCTCTACAAGTTTATCACCATGCAAACTAGAGTTTTTATTGTTCATATGTCTCCCAATCTCGGCTCTCGCCTCTTAACCATTGCAAACCAGATCGGAATGATGAGCCAAGGCTATGTTTGGATCGTAACCGATGGTATTGGTAATGTATTAAACTCCTTCAACTCCTCAGTCTTGGAAACAATGGAAGGAGTATTGGGTGTGAAGACCTATATTCCGAGAACAGAACAGCTTGACGATTTTAAAGTTCGATGGAAAAGGAGATTCCTGCAAGAATATCCAGACCTTGTTTATACAAATTTGAATGCTTTTGGGCTATGGGCTTATGATGCCACCACAGCATTAGCAATGGCAGTTGAGAAGGTTGGCAGCACTAACTTTAGCTTCGAAATGCAAAAGAGTTCGAGCAACTTAGCTGATCTTCAAAGGTTTGGAATATCACAAAATGGCCGAAGGCTGCGTGAAGCATTAGCAGATACTAGATTTAGAGGCCTTAGTGGAGAGGTCAATGTTGTTGACGGGCAATTGCAAGCATCAACTTTTGAGATAGTTAATGTCAATGGCAATGGGGCAAGGCGGGTAGGATTTTGGACATCACAAAATGGACTGACCAGAAATCTGGGATTGGAAGACACGCGCACTTATTCTACTTCATTGAATAATCTAGGGCCTATTATATGGCCAGGGGACACTTCCTCTATTCCAAAGGGTTGGGTCATTCCTGCAATTGAGAAGAAGTTGAGGATAGGGGTTCCAGTGAAAAATGGTTTTACTGAATTTGTGAAGGTAACGAATGACGCTAGCACTAAAACAGTAGAGGTCGCTGGGTTCAGCATCGATGTTTTCAAGGCTTCTCTGGAAGTTTTGCCTTATGCCCTTCCTTACGATTTCATCCCATTTGCAAAGCCCAATGGGGAGAGCGCAGGAACATACAATGAGTTGATCAGCCAAGTTTATTATGGGGTAATTTAATTTTCCCGTCGCCTCCTCTCCTCTCCTCTCCTTTCTCCCCTGCCCTCAGTCTCTGTTTTTATCAATTGAATTTACTTGAATTCCACACTTGCAATGATGAAGAAAATCATCTTCTGGTTGACAGGACTTTGATGCTGTTGTGGGGGATACCACCATTACTGCAAACAGGTCCAATTATGTGGACTTCACTATGCCATACACAGAATCTGGGGTGAGTATGGTTGTTCCAGTGAAAGAGAATAAGAAGAAGAATGCTTGGGCTTTCTTGAAGCCATTAACAAGGGATCTTTGGATAACTACGGCTTTTTCATTCATTTTTGTTGGCTTTGTTGTTTGGGTCCTCGAACACCGAATCAATGAAAACTTCCGAGGGCCTCCCTCCAATCAGATTGGCACTAGCTTATGGTTTTCCTTCTCAATTATGGTGTCTGCCCATCGTAAGGCCCACTCATCTTTCTATCTTTCACAAATAATAATAATAATAATAATTTTTTTTTTTTGGTATAAGCTCTTTTAGCTAGCACTGCTATTTTGTGCTTTCACAGGGGAGAAAGTAGTGAACAACTGGGCCAGATTTGTGGTGATAATATGGGTTTTTGTAGTTCTAATTTTGGTTCAGAGCTATACTGCAAGTCTGACTTCGCTCTTAACAGTTGAGCAGCTTCGTCCAACTATTACAGATGTGAATCTGCTTATAAAAAATAGGCTGAATGTTGGCTACCTGGATGGCTCTTTTGTATATGGGATGTTGCTAAATATGGGGTTTAAAGATTTCCAGCTTAAACCTTACAATTCTGCTGAAGGAATGGATGAACTATTCACCAAGGGGAGTGCAAATGGCGGCATTGATGCAGCATTTGATGCAATTCCCAATTTGAAGCTGTTTCTTGGAACTTACTGCTCCAAGTACACCAAGGTTGAACCCACATATAAAACTGATGGCTTTGGTTTTGTAAGTTCTGGTTCTATCCTTTCTCTTATATAGTTATATTTCGTGCCAATATCCTCGATTGTGCCAACTATTATTGGGTGAATTGCACAGGTCTTCCCTATGGGTTCCACTCTCGTAGCTGACATGTCAAGGGCGATCCTCAATGTGACCCAGGGAGAACGAATGAAAACAATAGAGAATGCATGGTTCAAGAGAAGCAATTGCCCAGATCCATCTGATACCACGGTTTCTTCTGATAACCTTGGCCTTGATAGCTTCTGGGGCCTATTCCTCATAGCTGGGGTTGCTTCTGCTTCAGCTCTCATCATCTTTTTAGCTACATTCCTATATCAGCATAGACATATCTGGTTTGCAAACAATCCTGATAGTTCAATCTGGAAACGAATTGGTGTCTTGCTAAGAAGCTTTGACCACAAAGACATGAGCTCCCACACTTTCAGAAAGAGTGAAAGGCAAGATAAAAGTGAAACTGGCAATAGTCATCGTGGGTCGAGTGCAGTTGAGTCCTCCCCAGGTACGCACTGCCCCCCAAGTCCGTCAAGTCAAACCGAATCAAACTTCTCCTTTTCCGCAGATTATGGTGAGGCCAATCCTCATGGTCAAGTGACTCCAGATATAGAACCCACCATCGTGCAGAATGTCCCACTTGCAAGAACTACTACTGCAGACACCAGAATAGCTCCTGCAGACAACTGTTTGTGTAAGATTTAGCCCCAGCCAGCTTTGTTACAATAGGTCAGATAATAGACACCCGTACTTGTACAATTGCCTACATGTTGTATATATCCATGACAATATTGCATCATTGCAATGCAAGTATTTCAAATCTTGCTGAGTAGAAGTGATGTATGGAGCCTTGCTAAAACTTAAAATATCTATGTGAAAGAGTGGATTGCCACGGTTTGTTATTATGGGTATGAAGTCAGAAATTGTGGAAAAGTTCTCCTAAGATTTGTTGCAATACTTATCACCACCCTAAACTCTGGTGTTTTAAAGGACTAAAGACTCTTAGAAGACTAACCGATTAATTACTAGAATTTAGTAGTTTATTCAATACAGGCATATTTAATAACTCACATTATTTGTGAGATTTTCATTTTTCTTATTTTATAAAAGTAATTTTTTTCCTCTGATACTTCCCCCTTTTATTCCTATAGACAAGAAAAAGTCTTGGTTGATAATACTACCGCATTCAAGAATAATGTAATGTATCACCAAACAGTTTGACAACAATTAGTTACGTACCAAACATAGGGATTATACTGTAGTATAATATGATTAAATTCAAGTTGGTTATAGTTGACTCAAGATAGCGAGAGGACAGAGACTAATAAACGAGATGCCTATTTCCCCATATGAAAAGGTCGGCGAGAGATACTTTCCAAGAATTTGCCTCTATCTTGTATTGTAGGAAAATTCTAAAATCATAAAATTGGGTTAACAAATAACCCAGAAAAATGACTCGAGCTGTTTGTTACAATTATATAAGTAATAGTTAGTTTAAGTAAATTACAAATCAGTTGAAATAGTATGTACATAAGGGCAAAGAAAGCCCATAAAACATGGTTGCTTATTGGTGTTCAAGCGCTTTGTAATTTAGGCTGTTAAATACCAAAACAACGAAGAACTTAGGGTTCGCCCCCACATCACAGCAGCGTTACGTATTGGGTCTTCTTCTCAACCTGCGTTTTGATTTTGAATTATGGGTGATGAGAGAGACTTCCACGGCTGTTTGCGGTCTACGTGTATATATTTTAATCGTGTGACCATCTAAACCCGATTTTTAGTTCTCTACCTACAGGCCACGGTAGAATGAAAGCAAGCTAAGAAACGAAAAATATATAGGTGCTTCAAACTTGAATACTTTTCAATCATATGCAATGACCAATGGCAGGAATTCCCAAGTCAAGGAAGTCAAGCGTCAAGCCCAAGGAAGTCAGAGACTGGAAACGAATTCTTTACCAACAGGTACTTTCCAGTGTAATTTCATATTCCCATACAAATCCTTCCAAAAACCCATCCCATTGCACTTGTTTTATTCGGTACCTTAGAAATAACATGTTTACTCGTAAAACTCCCTCCAGTACTATATGCTTCGTTTTGCAATACTACTGATTTCAACGCCTGGGATCAATTATTTGAACATGACGAAAATGGAAACCACAAAACTAGTTTATTTTTTTGTGCTTCATATCACAACGATGATTGGGTTAGCTGTTGGACTGAACACAACAATTTCAGTAAACGTGGGTGTGCTTCTTGACACTGAAACATACCTTGGGAAGATGGGATTGACTTGCATCAACATGGCCCTCTCGGATTTCTACAATTCACACAGTTACTACAAGACCAGGCTTGTTCTCAACACCAGAAACTCGGGAACACAGGTGCTCGCAGCTGCTTCTGCAGGTAATAATCAGACCACAGTAAGATTACAGGAATATCCTATTTCATTATAACTCTGTTTCATGATTCCTCCAATGAATAAAGATGAAATTGACAAAAATGATTCCTTTGTGTGTTTGAATGGATATGATACAGCAGCGGGTTTGATAAAAAATGCACAAGTACAAGCCATCATAGGGCCACAATATTCAAAGCAGGCCAGCGTTGTTATTGATGTGGGTGAAAAAGCTCAGGTGCCAGTGATATCATTTTCAGCAACTAGCCCCTCTCTGACATCCCCTGGGACTGGGAGCCCTTATTTTTTCCGAATGGCGCAGAATGGTGCTGTTCAAGCGCAAGCCATTTCAGCAATTGTTCAAGCTTTCCAGTGGAAAGAAGCGGTGCCCATATACTCAGAAGGCTTGTATGGCGGGGAAGTCATAGCTTCCATAACTAGAGCCTTGCAAGAGGCAAATGTGCGTGTACCCTATCTAGGCGCAATTTCCCCATCGGCAACCGACCAACAGATTGTTGAAGAGCTTTACAAATTAAGAGCCATGTCAAACAGAGTCTTCATAGTGCATATGTCGCCCACACTGGGTTCCCATCTCTTTGCCAGGGCAAGAGAGATTGAAATGATGAGAGAGGGTTATGTTTGGATCATGACGACGGAGATGGGTAATCTTCTGGGTCACATGAATTTTTCTACAGGTGATTCAATGAACGGGGTATTGGGTGTAAGTACGTATTTTCCAATGACGAAAGGGCTAGAGGAATTTGAAGCTCGATGGCAATTGAAATTTCAACAAGAAAATCCGATCATCACAGGAGCCGAATTGAATGTTATAGGTCTCTGGGCTTATGATGCTGCAATAGCTCTAGCCATGACTGTGGAGAAAGCTGGGACCACAAACTCGAGTTTCCAGAAAACAAATGCTTCTAGTAATGCTACAGATTTTCAGGTTGTGGGGTTGATCTCTCAAGGTGGTCCAAAACTTAGGGAAGAAATATCTAAAATTCGATTTAAAGGCCTTACAGGGGAGATCAGTTTGGTCAACCGAGAAATCAATTCATCAATTTTTCAAATAATCAATGTGTTTGGTGATGGCAAAAGAAGGGTAGGATTTTGGACACCACAGAATGGACTAACGAGACAACTAGATTCAAAAATGACAAACACGACCACATATTCTACTTCTAAAGCCAATCTGGGACCCATTATATGGCCAGGGGATACCTCCTCCGTTCCTAAAGGCTGGGATGTACTGGCTACCGTGAAGAAGCTGAGAGTAGGAGTTCCCGTTAAAGTAAAAGATGGATTCGTTAATCTTGTTCATGTGCACAATAATCCTGGTAGTAACGTAGTGAATATCAGCGGCTACTGCATAGACCTATTTGAGGCTGTAATGGAGGCATTACCTTACGATGTTCATTACGAATTCATCCCTTTCTACAAGTCTAATCACGACGAGCTCGGCCCACGATCCTATTACGATGATTTGACTTACCAAGTCTATCTCGGGGTAAGACTATGCCTCTTGTATGCTTCTTGCATTAATTATTAGTTTATACAATTCTAAGGAAATATGGGAATCGATTTTCATGATACTGCTAAACAATAGAAACATGTTCGTAGACTAATTAGATCAATCATGTCATGCTCTGCATGCTATCTGGCTTCTTTTCTTTCCTTTTCTTTTCCATTGCGTGAATAATCCATATCGCTTCTGCATACACCGGTGCATTCCTATTTTCTCCTCGTTTAATGATAGAGTCTGGGGACACAGAGATTGGATGCAGTGGTGGGAGATATAACAATAATGGCTAGGAGGGCCCGGTATGTGGACTTCACGTTGCCATTCACGGGGAACGAAGCAAGTTTTCTGGTGCCAACCAAAGAGAAGAACAAGTCAAAGGCTTGGATTTTCTTGAAGCCCTTGACATGGGAACTATGGCTAACAACCGTTTGCTTCTTTGTCTTCGTTGGTTTTGTTGTTTGGATACTTGAACATCGAATCAACCAAGAATTCAGAGGTTCCCCCTCACATCAAATTGGCACTAGCTTTTGGTTTTCCTTCTCAACACTGGTTTTTGCACAAAGTAATTTCTCGTTTTCTTCAATACCCCCTTTTTCTCATATAATCCCAAATGTCACAAATTAATTTCTGTGATTTTTTGCAGTGGAGAGAGTCCAAAGCAACTTGGCTAGATTTGTGGTGCTGGTATGGTTATTTGTGGTGCTCATATTGACTCAGAGTTACACTGCTAGTTTGACAACGCTTTTGACGGTTCAACAGCTCCGACCCGCAGTAACAGATGTCGATCAGCTGATACAGAGTGGGGACTCTGTTGGGTACCAGGTTGGTTCTTACGCTATGGAATTGTTAAAGAATATAGGAATTGATGAAAGAAGGCTGCAGCCCTACAGTTCTCCAGAAGAATGTGATCGACTTCTGAGCATTGGGAGCAAAAACGGAGGCATTGCCGCTGCTTTTGACGAGATCCCATATATTAATCTGATCCGGGAAAGTTATTGCTCCAAATATACAACCATGGGTCCTACTTACATAACTGAGGGTTTTGGTTTCGTAAGTGTGCTTTCTACCTCTTTCATTCCACTTATATGCATTAATGTCTACCAAAGTGAATTTTTTTATGAGACCTTTTGTTTTGGTTTCGTATGACTTGATTTCAGGCTTTCAAAAGGGGTTCCCCTCTTGTACCTGATGTTTCACGGGCTATATTAAACTTAAGGGAGGAACATCCAGATACTATGAAGGCAATTGAAGACAAATGGTTCAAGAATGAAACCCGTTGTCTACAACCCTCTGAGATAGATACTTCTTATAGTCTAGACCTTGATAGTTTCCGAGGACTATTCCTTCTGGCAGGGATTGCTTCAGCATCGGCTCTGATCATATACACAGTTATGTTCCTTCACCGGCATAGGATGTTGTTGAAGCAATTTGATCCAAAAGACTCGTTGTGGAAAAGACTTTGGGTCATGTTCAGAATCTTCGACCAGAAAGACACCAGCTTTTCTGGGTCAGAAAATAATAGAGAGGACAACCCCAGGTCCACCTTGGGGGACACACAAAGCCCGACAAGTACACCATTAAATTTGGACCATGATCCCAATCCAAATGGTAAACAATCTCAAGAGAATATATAGGAGCTGTCATGAAGCTCAGTTTCCTTTCTGTTGAGGATGAGTTTTGATAATTGATAGAGGTTTATTTGTAATGGTCAAGACTACTGAGCTGGTATGATAACTCTCTACTCTGTAATGCATAAAAAATTGGCGGAAGCACATTTCCTAAAATTGAAGTATTAAAAGATAAGTAGTGTCAACCTCCTGCCTCGTGTCCTGGGATACCCAAACCGTTATTATGGTTGGTGTGGGGTGATAAAAAAATGATGTGTATCCAGTTTTATATTATAGATATATACAAAAATATATTAAAAAAATAAAAATATAAGAGGGTGTACACGCGATATAAGTTTGGATTTGGGGATTGTGGGTCTACAAAATGTGACAACAGACGAAATTGCCTGTGGCGGGAAACTTATAGCAGCAGAGCTACTGAGGAAGCGACGCCGGCGATGAGGAAGAGTTCCCGGAAGTTATGAAGTCCCAGACCGTTGCATGTGTTCACCGCACTTGTTGCTTGACAATGAGTTCTGTTCTTGAACCTTTTGTCTTCAATTGCCCTCATAATACCAAACCCTTCAGGCTTAATGGTAGAGCCTACAGTGGTGATATATTTGGGGCAATAACTGGAGAGAAGAAGCCGGAGGTAGGGAATTTCCTCAAAGGCGGTTTCGAGTGTTAAAAACGCTTTCACACTCCTCGGGAGAGTTATACACCGTGAGTTGGGAATCATCAAAGCCCATTTGTTCTCTCTGTGAGTGCTTCGTTGCATGAAAGAAGCACACAAATAGTAAAAATTCGCTTGTTTTTAGGAAAATATGCAGTAGACAAGGGGAAAAAAAACAGTGTAACAGTACTACTTTATTCTTGCCCTGTTCCTCTGGACAAGAAGATGTCATGTGTTTGATAATGCTACCATATTCAAGAATGATGTAAGATGATAATAGTTACTTACCAATTAAAGGGATTATTCTATAGTGTAAAATGATTAAATTTAAATTGTTATAGTTGATGACCTACGCTAGCGAGTGGACAGAGACTAATTAACGAGAGGAAAGGTCGGCAAGAGATACTTCCCAAGAATTTGCCGGTCGTTAAACAGACAAGAAACGTATGCACATATTTATATTATATAATAATCTTGCCGAATACCGAACCAGTGAAGGGCTTACCGTTCTCCCTCACATTGTTTGGGTGGCCTTTTCAACCTGGGAGGGACTTCTATGACGGTTTGTGGTCTACGCAAGAAAACGCGCTTCAATGTACCGCGGCGCTTTCCACCATTTCATGTTTTATGGTATTTTTCAATAAAGAAAATGAAACAAGACCCAGCCCAAAACGACATTTTTGTCGGTCGGTAGATTGTTGAAACTTGAGTGCTAATAAATTAATAACATTTAATGTGATGACCAATGGCAGGAATTCCCAACGTAAGGAAGTAAGCGTTGACCTAGAAATGAGTTCACAAGCTTTCGAAAGGAAAAAAGAAATGAGTTGACAAATAAATAGCATGTACTTTCCAATGGGACTGATTTCATATTCCTATGCAAATCCATCCTATTGCACTTATATATATATATATATATATATATATATATATATATATATATATATATATATATATACACACACACATGCTTGAAAGATAACTGATATCAACGCATGAGATCAATTATTTAAGCATGACAAAGATGAATACGACAAAACTGGTTAGTTATCTTTGTATCTTCCATGTCTCAATGATGATTTGGTTAACAGCCGCAGTAAACACAACAATTCCAGTGAACGTTGGTGTGGTTCTTGACACTGACACATACGTTGGGAAGATGGGATTGACTTGCATCAACATGGCGCTCTTGGATTTCTACAAGTCACACAGTTACTACAAGACCAGGCTTGCTCTCAACACCTGAAACTCGGGAACACAGGAGTTTGCAGCGGCTTCTGCAGGTAATAACTAGACCATTGTAAGAATATGGGAATATCCTGTTTCATCATATTGCTGTTTCGTGATTCCTCCAATATATTAAGATGAAATTGACAAAGTGGAATGATTTATTTTTATGTTTGGATGCATATGATGCAGCTATAGATTTGATAAAAAGTGCACAAGTACAAGCCATTATAGGGCCACAAGATTCACAGCTGGCTGACATTGTTATTGATGTGGGTGACAAAGCTCAGGTGCCAGTTATATCATTTTCAGCAACTAGCCCCTCTCTGACATCCCCTAGGATTGGGAGTCCTTATTTTTTCCGAATGGCACCGAATGGTGAAGCTCAAGCGCGAGTCATTTCAGCAATTGTCCAAACTTTTCAGTGGAAAGAAGCGGTGCCCATATACTCAGGAGGTTTATATGGCGAAGAAGTTATAGCTTTCATAACTAGAGCATTGCAAGAGGCTAATGTACGTGTTCCCTATCTAAGCGCAATTTCCTCATCAGCAACCGACCAACAGATTGTTGAAGCGCTTCAAAAATTGAAAGCCATGTCAAACAGAGTCTTCATCGTTCATATGCCGCCCACCCCGGGTTCAGGCTTGCGCAATTTCCTCATCGGCAACCGACCAACAGATTGCTGAAGCGCTTCAAAAATTGAAAGCCATGTCAAACAGAGTCTTCACCGTTCATATGCCGCCCACCCCGGGTCCATGTTTGTTTGCCAGGGCAAGAGAGACTGAAATGATGAGGGAGGGCTACGTTTGGATCGTGACGATGGAGATGGGTAATCTTCTGGGTCGCATGTTGTTATGGCAATGGCCAACAATAATAAAATTGCGGAATATAATTTAGAGAAGGAGAAGAGAAAGCACACAAATGTTTAACGTGAAAAAATCCAATGAGAAAAAAAATCACGGGCAGAAGAAGAGAATTTCACTATATAGAATTCAGTTACAAGGTTGAAATTTGGGCTAAACAATTAACCCCAAACAGCAGCACCCCAAATGACCCAAACAACTGCTGTATCTAAAATACAGAAAATCTGCACTCTTCTGTATTGCTGTTTTGCAGTAGCAAACCCAAAACAAATACTGTTTATCGTGCACTGTTCACCGGCACTGTTCACACACAGCACTGTGCGGTACTGTTCACGTTGCTACTATTCACGGGTCACATTGTTCATGGCGGGTACTATTCACGGCACTGTATTCTGTATATATTTTGCAGTTGAAAATGCTGTGTGCTGTTTCCTACTAAAACTGCAACTCTATCTGTGACTGTTTCACAGTGTCCTACTAAAACTGCAACTCTTTTATTTTTAGAATTTGGGTCACATCCAAAAACATAACAATCTCCACCTTGACACAAATTCTGAAAATAGACTTCAACAAAGAAATTCTCCACCTCTTCCACAAAAGCTCCTAAGAGCAAAACTCAACAATGGACACCAATTAAGTCCAAGCAATGCTTGAACTTCTTAATAAACAAGGGGTACTCCACCTCTTCTTCTACAGCAAGACAATAGGCAAAATCTGAATAACCATATTTCTCAGGTGGTTTAATAGTTCTCCTTGACCTGTCCTTAGCTATGGTGTAAGGCTGTGCTTGCGAAGAATCTGAAGCCTCTTCTGAATCACCATCTGCAGAACTAGGAATAGAGAATTGTTTAGGCTGAGTAAGAATTTCAAACTCCACCTGTTCTCCACCTTTTTCATTATTCTGAATAACAGATTCTGTAACTTCTTTCTTTCCAAGTATGGAATATTCATCAAAAGTTACATCCCTGCTAATAAGAAACTTGGATTGATCTGGACACCATAACCTGTATCCCTTCACACCAGATGAATACCCAAGAAATACACATTTCTTTGCTCTAGGCTCAAGCTTTCCTTCATTAACATGTGCATAAGCAGGACAACCAAAAATTTTCAAAACAGAATAATCAGCAGGTTTGCCAGACCATACCTCTTCTGGTGTTTTACATTCAATGGTTGTATGAGGAGATCGATTCACTAACCAACAAGCTGTGTTAACAGCTTCAGCCCAAAATTCCTTGCCTAAGCCTGCATTTGAAAGCATACACCGAGCCTTTTCAAGAAGAGTTCTATTCATCCTCTCTGCAACACCATTCTGTTGAGGTGTATTCACAATGGTTCTATGCCGAGCAATGCCTTCTTTCCTGCAAAACTCATTGAACTCATTGTTACAAAATTCAAGGCCATTATCTGTTCTGAGTCTCTTAATTTGTTTTCCTGTCTGCTTTTCAAGTAAAGTCTTCCATTGCTTGAAAGTCACAAATACTTGATTTTTCTGTTTCAGAAAGTAGACCCAGACCTTCCTTGAATAATCATCAATAAAAGTCAACATGTATCTGGAGTGATTGCCTTTAGAAGGAACTTGAGAGGGCCCCCAAAGGTCTGAATGAATATAGTCAAGAGCTCCTTTTGTCTTATGAATGGCTGAACTGAAACTTAACCGCTTTTGTTTGCCAAAGACACAATGTTCACAAAACTCCATCTTTCCTGTAATCTGGCCACCTAACAGACCTCTCTTACTCAATGCTGCCATGCCTCTCTCACTCATATGCCCTAGTCTCATGTGCCAAATTTTAGTAACATCTAAATCAGAAATAGAAGTAGCAGCAACTGCAGCTAAACCTGTAACAGTAGAACCCTGCAAGAAATACAAAGTGCCAATTCTATTTGCTTTTATCAGTAAAAGTGCACCCTTAGAGACTTTAAGTACACCATCTTCACATTTATATTTGCAGCCTTTCTTTTCTAGAGTACCCAAAGAAATTAAATTCTTTTTCAAATCTGGAATGTGTTTCACATTTGACAAAGTTCTGATCATACCATCATGCATTTTAATTTGCACAGTGCCTATCCCAGCAACTTTACAAAAATGATCATCACCCAAAAACACACCTCCATTAAACGGCTCATAAGTGGTAAACCAGTCCCTATTAGGAGTCATATGCTGTGAAGCTCCAGAATCTATCACCCAATTAGTTTCAAAACTGATTTTAGCATCAGTAACACAAAGCAGATCAGTTTTCTCATTTTCTGCTACATTAGCTTCTTCTGATGTAGCCTTGTCACATGCCTTTTCTTTATTCTTCAATTTAAAACAATCAGATTTAATATGCCCCTTCTTCTTACAATAATTACAAGTCAAATTCTTATGTTTAGACTTCGATCTAGACTTGTAAGAATTAGGATTTCTCTCCTTACCTCTTCCTCTATCAACAAATAGACCAACACTCTGATCACCCCTTTCAACAGATGTCAAATTATTATCAATTTTCTCTTTAGCTTGCAAATTTGACCTGACATTATCAAGGGAAATTTCTTCTCTACCATAGATCATAGTGTCTCTAAATTTTTATAGGAAGCAGGCAAAGAACATAACAGTAAAAGTGCTTGATCCTCATCATCAATCTTCACATCTATCTTACTTAAATCAGTAATGATGGAAGTAAACTCTGCTGTATGAGATTTTAGTGGCGTACCTTCAGACATACGCAGAGTATAGAGGCGTTGCTTTAACCGTAGCCTGTTGGTGAGAGATTTCGTCATGTAAAGACTCTCTAATTTCAACCATGCACCCGCTGCAGTGTTCTCAGTGAGAATTTCTTGAAGAACTTCATTACCCAAGCACAACTGAATAGAAGAAAGAGCTCTATCATCCATATCATCCCATTCAGCATCTGTCATAGTCTCGGGCTTCTTTGTCTTCCCAAGCAGCGCTCTCTTTGTACCTTCTCTTGATAGAATTGCCATCATCCTTACTTGCCAGAGTGCAAAACTGGTTGACCCATCAAATTTCTCAATGTCTGTCTTAGATGATGTTGCTGAAGTAGAAGCCATTGAGAGATTGAAAGAACCAGGCTCTGATACCAATTTGTTATGACAATGGCTCTGATACCAATTTGTTATGGCAATGGCCAACAATAATAAAATTGCGGAATATAATTTAGAGAAGGAGAAGAGAAAGCACACAAATGTTTAACGTGGAAAAATCCAATGAGGAAAAAAACCACGGGCAGAAGAAGAGAATTTCACTATATAGAATTCAGTTACAAGGTTGAAATTTGGGCTAAACTATTAACCCCAAACAGCAGCACCCCAAATGACCCAAACAACTGCTGTATCCAAAATACAAAAAATCTGCACTCTTCTGTATTGCTGTTTTGCAGTAGCAAACCCAAAACAAATACTGTTTATCGTGTTCACCGGCACTGTTCACACACAGCACTGTGTGGCACTGTTCACGTTGCTACTATTCACGGGTCACATTGTTCATGGCGGGTACTATTCACGGCACTGTATTCTGTATATATTTTGCAGTTGAAACTGCTGTGTGCTGTTTCCTACTAAAACTGCAACTCTATCTGTGACTGTTTCACAGTGTCCTACTAAAACTGCAACTCTTTTATTTTTAGAATTTGGGTCACATCCAAAAACATAACACATGTTTTTCTACAAGTGATTCAATGAACGGGGTAATGGGCGTAAGTAACTATTTTCCAAGGACGAAAGAGTTAGAAGAATTTGAAGCTCGATGGCAATTGAAATTTCAACAAGAAAATGGGACCATCGCAGGAGTTGAATTGAATGTTCTTAGTCTATGGGCTTATGATGCTGCAACAGCTCTAGCCATGGCAGTTGAGAAAGCTGGGACTACAAACTCGAGTTTCCAGAAAGCAAATGCTTCTAGTAATGCTACAGATTTTGAGACTTTGGGGTCGATCTCTCAAGGTGGTCCAAAACTTAGGGAAGCAATATCTAAAATTCGATTCGAAGGCCTTACAGAGGAGATCGGTTTGGTTAACGGACAAATCAACTCATCAATTTTTCAAATAATCAATGTGTTTGGTGATGGCAGAAGAAGGGTAGGATTTTGGACACCACAGAATGGACTAAGGAGACAATTAGAATAAAAAATGACAAGCACGACCACATATTCTACTTCTAAAGCCGATCTGGGACGCACTATATGGGTAGGGGATACCTTCTCTGTTCCCAAAGGCTGTGATGTACTCCCTAACGTGAAGAAGCTGCGAGTAGGAGTTCCAGTTAAAGCAAAGATGGGTTCGTTAATGTTGTGGGTGTGCCCAACGATAACGGTGGTAACGCAGTGAGTATCAGCAGATACTGCATAGACCTATTTAAGGCTTTAATGAATGCTTTACCTTACGATGTTCCTTATGAATTCATCCCTTTCTACAAGCCTAATTATGACAAGTTCGTGTTCGGCCCACGTTCCTATTACGATTATTTGACTTACCTAGTCTACCTCAGGGTAAGAACCTCGTGCATACTTCTTACATAATTGATATGATTGGTATACAATTCTGAAGAAATACGGGAATAGATTTTCGCGATACTGCAAAACAATAGAAATATGTTTATAGACTGATTAGATCACATGCAAGCAACTCCAATCATATTATGCTCTGCATGCTAGCTGGTTTCTTTTCTTTTCATCTATTTTCCTTTGTGACAATAGCTTCTGCATGCACCGATGTATTTTCTCCTCGTTTACTTATAGTATCTGGTGAAACAGAGATTCGATGCAGTGGTGGGAGATATAACAATAATGACTAGTAGGGCCCGGTATGTGGACTTTACGTTACCATTCACAGATAATGGAGCAGGTTTTATAGTGCAAACCCAAGAGAAGAACAAGTCAAAGGCTTGGATTTCCTTGAAGCCCTTGACATGGGAACTATGGCTAACAACCGTTTGCTTCTTCGTCTTCATTGTTTTTGTTGTTTGGGTGCTTGAACAGCGAATCAACCAAGAATTCAGGGGTTCCCCCTCACATCAAGTTGGCACTAGCTTTTGGTTTTCCTTCTCAACGCTTGTTTTTGCACAAAGTAATTTCTCTTTTTCCCAAATACCTCTGTTTCTCATATAATCCCAAATGTCAGTAAATTAATTTCAGTAAACTTTTACAGGGGAGAGAGTCCAAAGCAACTTGGCTAGATTTGTGGTGTTGGTATGGGTATTTGTGGTGCTCATAATGACTGAGAGTTACACTACTAGTTTGACAACGCTTCAGACTGTTCAACAGCTCCGACCCGCAGTAACAGATGTGAATCAGCTGATACAGAGTGGGGACTCTGTTGGGTACTGACATGGTTCTTACACTATGGAATTGTTAAAGAAAATGAGAATCGATGAAAGAAGGCCGCAGGGCTACAAGTCTCTAGAAGAATGTGATCAACTTCTGAGTATTGGGAACAAAAACGGAGCTATTGCTGCTTCTTTTGAAGAGATCCCATATCTCAAACTCATCCAGGCAAGTTCTTGCTCCAAATATACAACCATTGGACATACTTACAGAACTGAAGGTTTTGGTTTCGTAAGTGTACTCTCTCCCTTCGCCATTCAACTTATATACGTCAATGTCTCCAAAAGTGCATTTTTTATTTTCGGGGACGTTTTGATATAGTTTCGCATGACTTAATTTCAGGCTTTCAAAAGGGTTTCCCCTCTTGTGGCTGATGTTTCACGGGCTATATTAAACTTAACAGAGGAACATCCAGAAACCATGAAGGCAATTGAAGACAAACGGTTCAAGAACGAAAACCGTTGTCTACAACCCTCTGGGACGGATACTTTCTATAGTCTAGACCTTGGTAGTTTCCGTGGACTTTTCCTTCTGGCAGGGATTGCTTCAGCATCGGATGTCATCATATACACGGCAATATTCCTTTACGGGCATAGGATGGTCTTGAAGCAATTTGATCCAAAAGACCCTGTGGGAAAGAATTCGAGTCATGTTGAGAATCTTCGACCAGAAAGACATCAGCTTTTCTGAACAAAACCATGATCCCAATCCAAATGATTGTGAGAGTAGAGGGTAGCTTGATTAGCCCGAAGTCATAGTTAGCTGCAGACTAGAGTCGATGTCTGTCATTGTTAGTTATACTCACAGCCGTAATATATATAATACACACACACACACACACACACAAACTGTCCTGAAACGCAGTTAGGTTTCTGGTGAGGATGAGTTTTGATATGATAAGTCGCAAGCAACTTAAGGGTTGCAAGAATTATTTGACTTGAAATTGACAGGTTTATTTGTAATTGTTATCACTGTTGAGTAAGTATTCTACTCTGATATTCTGTAATTGCATTAAAAATTGGCAGAAGCAACTCCCCTGGCCCTTTAATATTCATACATCTAATTGATTCGGTTGGCTGAACACATCTTCTTCCGTTTATTTCCCTATTCTTAAAATCAATCAAAAAGAACGCAAATTAAATTATTTAAAAAAAAAAAAGCTTACAAGTTCCAATCCTGAATAGTAAGAAGTGAGCATCATGGATCATGACCAGACGCTAAATAAATATCAAAACTTTGAGTTCAGACGAAGACGAAAGCGACGCCAAATAAATTATTTCTACTTTCGTTGTAGTCATAGGTTTGACCCACGTTTTTTCTGGGGAGAATATTGGGTCAACATTGTTGTCTTATTACTTCACCCACTATTTAAAATAAATAAATAAATAGACATCATGATAGATGTAAGTTATAATGTAAGTTTTCCGGCGTAAAATAACAAAATTTTTTCTGATAATTACAAAATGCTAATTAGTTATTTAAAAAATTTAAACTATTAATATAAAAAAATATTTTATATTTTTAACATTTTCTATCACATAAAAGCTTGTTTTAGACTTGAATTATTTGATGTAGCTAACACATAACCATTATTAGGTCTCAAGTGCCAAATATATTCATGTAGCTAACACATAACTGCCACTGTAACGTATGTTCTGGGCTTTATCTACGGGCGACAATGTTGAACCGGGCCACAATGTTGAACACGACAACCTCGGTAGATGGTGTGATTTTAGAGGACATGGAAGACAATATTGCATCGAAATTAAGGATGGGTTGACTGAATCAACATGGCGTTCACAGATTTGTATGCGCCCGATACCCATCCTTTTTACAGGACCACGATTCTCCTCGAGTTGTTCATATGACAGGTTTCAAGTCAATGATCAGAACTACATTTTCTCGTATTTCAATAGATTGCTTCTAATTGATAACCTAAGATTTTGATTAAATTTACATGATAAATATATAAATAAATTAATAAAGATGTGAGAAATAAGTTTCTTTTACTACATTGACAACTGAATACAAAACTTGCAGTTAAATCTCTCTAATGCAGCCTCGCTACTAACACACATATATTGGACATTCAAAATTTGTTTCATTATCTTTTCTCCACCTAGACTCTTAATAATATCATGGGTCATGAGTTTGAAGACCCAGTTCATTCAAACTGGTAAGTACAAATCTCCAGGGGCTGTATAATGTTCTCGGATACCCAACCCGTTATAACAGTCGGTGTTGGCAGGTGCGTGATGGGACCCACATCTTGAGCTTTGGGGACTGTGGGCCAGCAAAATGTGGCAAATTTTGTCCCATACGTGTAGTAGACGAAGTTGCGTTAGGAAGTGCGGCCAGTGGCGAGAAACATATAGCGCTTCGCCGGCGATGAGGAAGAGTTCCAGGAAGTTATCAAGCCCCAGACTGTAGCATGTGTTCACTGCACTTGGCGCTTGACAAAGAGTTATGTTCTTGAACCATTTCTCTTCAATTGCCTTCATTAGACTATGGTTTTCAGTCACGTTTAAGATAGCCCTTGAAATTCCAGGCACAAGAGGAGAATTTGTTGGAAATGCCTGCAATTCACAGCAAACATTCAATAAACAACATCAAGATTCAAGATCAAACGTCTATGAGAAGATAGATAGATGTTGGAGCGGTGACTAACAAAACCAAACCCTTCAGTCTTAAAGGTAGAGCCGATAGTGGTATATTTGGAGCAATAACTGGAGAGAAGAAGCTGGAGGTAGGGAATTTCATCAAAGGCCACATCAGTGCCGCCACTCCTGGTTCCGAGTGTTAAAAGATGATCATCCTCCTCGGGAGAGTTAGACACCCTGAGCTGCGAATCATCAGAGCCAATTTGTTTGAGAATTCGGTGGGTGAAAGAGCCATGCTGATAGCCAACAACCACCCCACTCTTGACGATCTCGTCCACGTCTCTGAAAGTGGGTTGCAGCTGTTGGACTGTCAAGAATGGCGACAAACTAGCCGCATAACTTTGGGCTAGTATTGTTGCAGCTATCTCGCTCACAAGACCTGACACGCATACATCAAAAGAGAAAGAGAGCATATGACACTCACCTCCCCAGAGATTTGCCAAAATTACACTCACCACTATTCTTGTTTAAAGAATCACATTGACCTTCCTTCTTATGCACCCAGACAGAGCCTTCTTATTTATAAAAAGACGTGTATGTGGGTACGTTAGGAAACAGGGGAGGTGGCGAGTGTAATTTAGTCAAACTTCAAGGAAAGTGCTTATAATTTGCTGCAGCCTTGAAGCAAATGGTCTCAACAATAACTCTTGCAAGCTGACACAAGCAGCGCTGAAAGCTAAGGTATTAGTCAGATCATGGAGACGAATTCCCATATCCCTGAATATAACAGAAGAAGTAAAAATTCGTTTTCCACCGCTTGAGGCGGGCACACCCCCTGATCATCACTTCCTTAATTTTAGTAGCAAGTAGCAATCTCCACAAAATTTCTTCCCGCAGCTACAAATATTAGCATTAACTTTAGAAGGGATTATCCCTTGTGCTTGAATGATTTTGATTTTGCAAGTTCCCTTTGCAGTGCCGAAATACATATTAATACTTAATACTTTAGGGGAAATGCTTCCCTAATTTTGTACATTTCCTACTCTCCCTTTAGAACTAAAAAAAAAAGCTGGAGAGATGAAAAAGAATTTTCTAAACCTATACAATTTTAAAGAAGGCACCAAAGATAGAGATGAACATCATGCAACTCCCCTAGCCCTTTAATATTCAAACATCTAGATATTGATTCGGACAGCTGAACAGTCTTCCTTTTTTTTTCCCCTATTTTTCAAATCAATCAAGAAGAACGCAAATTAAATTAAAAAATGAAGTTAAAAGTTACAATCCTGATTGGTAAGAAGCAAGGATCATGAATCATGATCACACGCTAAATAAATATCAAAACTCACAGTTCAGACGGAGATCAAAGCGGCACCAAAAGATGGAATATTATATTTCTAATTTCTTGGTAATTACAGGTTTTATCCACGTTTCTTCTCAGTAATTACAGGATGTCAAATAACTAATTATTTTCAAAGTGTTATCTATTAACTATACTCACAAGAATGATTAGACAAAAATCTCTTTTCACACTTGAAATGTCAATAACTTTTTACACTCGTGAGTACAACTGTAACGCAAGTTCCAGGGCTTTTTCCTGAAACTTTCAGGACTTAGTGTACGAAGGTCCAAAATAAGAAACTTAGACACGCTGAGGCAGATTTTCATCAACTATTTTTTATTTTTTAATTTAATTTAATTTTATCTTTTATTAATTTTTTCTCTTGTGTATCTCTTTTTTATTACATAGTATAACTTGGAAACAAAAAAGCACTCAATTTTAATATGTTTACTCTAAACCAACCCTAATCCGTTGAAGAAAATATATTCATATAATCAAATTTTTGGAATGTGTGTTTCATTTTTTGTTTGGATTCTATTATATGATATTCTTAAAAGTGTAAATTCTATATAATTTTTTATATTTTATTTTTTAATATATTTTTTATATATAATATACATATCTACTTGTACGTATCATTTTTTTTTATTTGTATACAGAAATATTCATCCATAGGCCACAACGTTGAACACGACAACCTCGTTAGATGTTGGTGTGACTTGATAGGACATAGAAGAAAAATAATGTATGGAAATAAAGGATGGGTTAACTGAATCAACAAGGCGCTCATAGATTTCTATGCGCCCAATGCCCATGCTTTTTAAAAGACCACGATTCTCCTCCAGATGTTCAGGTTAGAGTTTTTAAGTCGATGATCAGATGCCATGAAAAGACTAAGAAATGGCGGAAATAGTTGCTGAAAGAACTTGATTTTCTTGTATTTCAATGGATTGCTTTTACTTGATAACCTACGATTTTGATTAAATTTGCATGATAAATATCTAAATAAATTGATAAAGATATTTCTATCAAAAATAAATTGATAAAGATATGTGCAAAAATAATTTTTTTATAAAATTAAAGTATTTTTTAATTAATAATTATAAATTAATTTTTTTAAATATAAAAAATAAATTTTATCTCTTTTAATAAAATTTTTTTTATATATGCTACAGAAAAATAATTTCTTTTACAACATTGACAACTAAATATAAAACTTGCGGTAAAATCTCTGTGGCGCAACCTCTGTACTAACACGCACATAGATTGAACATTCAAAATTTTTTTTTCATTATCTTTTTTCCACCGAGACTCTTAAGAATATCATGGATCATTATAACAGTCGGTGTTGGCAGGGGCATCGATGGGACCCACATCTTGAGCGTCATTCGTTTGGATTTGGGGATTCTGGATCCGCAAACTGTGACAAATTTTGTCCCATGCGTGTCGTAGACCAAGTTGCGTTGGGAAGTCCGGCCTGTGGCGGGAAACATGTAGTAGCAGAGCTGCGGAGGAAGCGACGCCGGAGATGAGGAAGAGTTCCCGGAAGCTTTGAATCCCCAGACTGTAGCACGTGTTCATTGCACTTAGCGCTTGACAACGGGTTATGTTCTTGAACCATTTCTCTTCAAGTGCCTTCATCATACCACCATTTTCAGTCACGTTTAAGACAGCCCTTGATATTCCATGGACAAGAGGAGAATTTATTGGAAACACCTGAAACTCACAGGTGACATTCAGTTGACAACTTCAAGATTAAAGAACAACGTTTATGAGAAGATAGATAGATGTTGGGGCGCTGACTTACAAAGCCAAACCCTTCAGTCTTAATGGTAGAGCCTATAGTGGTATATTTAGAGCAATAACTGGAGAGAAGAAGCTGGAGATACGGAATTTCATCAAAGGCCGCATCAATGCCGCCATTCCTGGTTCCCAGTGTTAAAAGGTGATCACACTCCTCGGGAGAGTTATACACCCTGAGCTGCGAATCATCAAAGCCCATTTGTTTGAGAATTCGGCGGGTGAAAGAGCCACGCTGGTAGCCAACAACCACCCCACTCTTGAGGAGCTCGTCTACGTCTCTGAAAGTGGGTTGAAGCTGTTGGACTGTCAAGAATGACGACAAACTAGCCGTGTAACTTTGAGTTAGTATGAGCACCACGAAAACCCATATGATAACCACAAATTTGCCCAAGTTGCTATACACTTTTTCTCCTGCATGTATGCATACCACATATATAGAAATTAATAAGTCATAAGATTAAATTGTATCAACAGCTCTTCACCCAAAAGAATTGCATCAAAAGCTAGCAAGCTAGGTGAGAACGAACAAAATTATTATCAGGCAGAATTAGTTTAAGATATATTACTGTGGGCAAAAACCAAGGTTGCAAAAGCAAACCAAAGAGTTGTGCCGACTTGATAGGAGAGAGGACCCTGAAAGTCTTCATTGACACCATGCTCAAGAACCCAAACCACAAAGCCGATGAAGACGAAAAAGCAGCCACTTGTGACCCACAATTCCCATGTCAAGGGTTTCATGAAGATCCATGCATTTGTCCTGCTCTTGTCTCTGGTTAGCACTATGAACGTTGCTCCATTTTCCGTGTATGGCAACGTGAACTCTACATATCGGGACCTATTCGCACTAATAGTTATATCCCCCACCGCAGCATCAAACTCCTGTATTGGCATTGGTAATCAATCATGGATTTTTTATACGAGCAAAGAGAATACTATGAACCATAGAAAAGGGAGAGAAGCTTACCCCAGAATATACTTGGCTAATCAATTCATCGTACGTTCCAGCGCTCTCACCATTGGGCTTCGCAAATGGAATGAATTCATATGGCAGGCCGTATGGTAATGCTTCAACAACTGCCTCGAAGATATCGATACAGTATCCAGTGACAGCAGTTGCGTTGGTGTTAGGATCATCGGTCACCCTTACTAATTTATTGAAACCTTGCTTCACTGGAATTCCGACCCTCAACTTCTTACCATTTGTAGGAATCTGCCAACCCTTCGGAGCCAAATTAGTATCCCCTGGCCATATTATAGGTCCTAGGATATTTTTCTTTGAATTGGAACCTGTAGAACTTGAGATTGTATTGGTTGGAGCCAGATTTCTCGTTAATCCATTCTGGGGTGTCCAAAACCCAACAACTCTTTTCCCATCCCCGATCACATTGATTATCTGAAAAATTGAGAACTGTACTTGTCCATCAACAATGCTGAAATTTCCGTCTAGGCCTTTGAAGCTTGCATTGGTCAACGCTGCCCTTATTTTCGGACCAACTTGAGACACCCTAAGTGTTCCCAAATGCGTAGTAGTATTCTTATTATTATCTGTGGAGGAATTTCTCTTCAGGATACTGAGATTTGTAGTGGCCACCTTTTCAACTGCCATGGCCATTGCTGCCGCAGCATCGTAAGCCCATAGACCGAAGACATTCAATCCACCCACTCTAGTGCTTGGATTGTCATGCTGGAATTTCATTTGCCATCGAACTTCGGAGTCTCTAAGCTCTTTAGTTTTTGGAAAATAGGTGCTTACACCCAAAACACCTTGCATTGACTCAATTACTGAAGAATTCAACACATTTAATTGATTGCTTATCCAATTGGTCATGATCCAGATATAGCCTTCGGTCATCATGCCACTCCTCCTGGCCCAGGTAAAAAGACGGGCGCCAGTTGAGGGAGACAAATGCACGATATAGACTCTAGCTGCGATTGCTCTTAAATTGGAGAGCTCTTGGCAAATTTGTTCATCGGTTGCCGATGGAGAAATTGCACTTTGATAGGGAATGCGCACATAAGCTTCTTGGAGGGCCTGAGTTAAGTAAGGTAGGACTCCTCCATATATGCAACCGGAGCCGATGAGGGCCACTTCCTTCCATCCAAAAGCTTGCACAACTGCAGCAATAGCTTTCACTTGAACTGAGTCATCCTGTGCCACTCGGAAAAAATAAGGACTCCTCCAAGGAGAAACTAGAGAAGGGCTTGTTGCAGAAAATGATATTACCGGCACTTGGGCTTTCTCCCCAATATCAATCACAATTTTGGCCTGCCTTGAATATTGTGGCCCTATTATGGCTTCCACATGTCCGTTTTCTATTAAGTCCATAGCTGCAGGTATGCATCAATTAATCGCATAATCAGAGCCCAGAGCAGAGAAATCAATAAGAAAATATTTCAGCATATACCCATAAGATTCTTGTGATGAAATCTAGAATGAAGTTAAAGAAAACAAGTACTGTATATATAGTACCTGCTGATGCAGCCGCAAGCATATCTTTGTTGGAACCCCTCAAGTTGAGAAGAAGCCTGGTCTTATAGTAAGGGTGCGAGACATAGAAGTCCGATAGCGCCATTTGGATAGAACTCAACCCCATCTTCCCGATCAATGTGTCAACGTCGAGAACCAGACCAACATTTACAGGGATGAATGTTGTGTTTTGCTCCACGGCTAGGCAAGCCCACACATAAACGCACAACATACATACATAACCAACCACTTTGATACCCATATTCATCTTCGTCACGATGCCGATGCAGAACAAGCTTAGCCTATATATTTATAATATATGCATGGAAAGGGTATTGTTTGACTTTTGGAAGAGGAAAAGTGCCCAAACAACGAAGAAATTGTATGAAAACATCACAAACTTTACTTTTTGACTATTTCAAAAAGGCCCAAAACAAGACCAAGTTTGAGCTGAATTATGTTAAAAACAAAAGTAATCATTGCCCACCATTAGGCTGATGCTCTGGTGGCGCCTGTGTTTTTTTTTTCTGAACCTAGTTTTAGGTTCAATTTTTATTTTTACTATTCTTAAGTCATCTTTGACTCATATAATATAAAAAAAAAAAAACAAAAGTAATCATTCAGTAGAAAGCCGTGTGTGATTGCGTGCAAAAAACCTGGTGCAATGGTTAAAGGGCACGTGTAGTTGAAGTTGTTTTAAATTATTTTGAAAAAAGATATATAATCAGTGTTTAATTTTAAAATTATTTTTATTAAAAAAATTTATTATTTAATTTTATTTTAAATAAAATTAATTTTATTAAAAAGTAAAAATATTTTGTAAAAAATAAAAAATAGTCGTACATTAAAAAAAGTTACATTATAAGAAATTAAAAAAAATATAATATAAATAAATATACTAAATATATGTAGATTTATATATACAGTTGATTTCTCAGCAATCAATCAATAATAATAAACAAAATAAAAGACTCTTTATTACACCGTACTACACCATGAAAATAGAAAAATGATTGACGGATACACATAATTTGCACGTTTAAAGAGAAGCTTTTAAAGAGGATAAAAATAGAAGTAATTTTCTTCACCTCTAAGTTTTTAAGTTTGAATTTTGACAATATATTTAAAAAAAATGGAAAGTGTAAAAGAATGTAGTGAGGAGAGAGAAAGCAAATATTTTTAAAAAAAGTGGCGTAATTATTGGATTGTATTATCTTTGTAATTGTTGTATTGTGCTGTGAAAAGTGAAATAAAACAGAAAATGCTACAGAGACAATAAATCAAAGTAATTTTGCACGAGCGGTAAGGCATTTGAATCAATGTCAACATATTTATTTTTTAAACAAAAGACGCCCAACACTTTCTGTTTGTATTTAAATTTTTAAACGAAAAATAAGATCATAATGAATATCACTGTTATGCAAACAATTTTAATGTAACTCTGGTATAAATTTAAAGGTAATCAATCATATGTGTAATTCTTATGAGGTTGTAAATTGTGTTTATGGGTAGCAATAGCATGACTCAAATTGACCGACCAGAAACATGAGCAGGTATCATGGAAGGAACAAAAAGCATCATGCATGTTGGAATGCGAGTGTTAAAATTTGAGTTGGTTTGTCAGCTGTTTAACGATGTCTGATAATAATAATAAACAAAATAAAAGTCACTTTGTTTTCTACCTCTTTCCGATTTGTTTGATTATTACTTTTGCAGTCGCCAAAAAAATTGAAAAATGCGCTTTAAAGACGACGTGTTTCTTTTGTAACCGTGTTGTCTTCCGCGCTCAATATCATTTTTTTATTACCAAAAAAAAAATTATTAATAAAAGTTTTGTAATAGTTAAATGAAAAAATTAGATCCTCACAAATTTTAAAAGAGTTTTTGATTGGCTAAGCAGTATAATATAATTTTTAAAATTTAATAAATTAAATAATTATATTTTTAAATACTATTCAATAAAAATTAATTTATAAAAATAATATGATAATATAAAATCACATTTAAAAATGGAGCACGTGACACACTCACCTCTCCAGAGATTTGCCTAAATTACAGTCCCCACATTTCCTGTTTAAAGAATCACATTGACCTTCCTTCTTTTATGCACCCACACAGAGCTTTCCTTATTGATGAAAACACGTGTGTGTGGGTCGGTTAGGCAACAGGGGAGGCGGCGTGTATAATTTTGTCAAACTTCAGGGAAAGTGCTTATAATTTGCTCTGTAGCCTTGAAGCAAATGGTCTCAACGATAACTCTTGCAAGCTGACATGATATCTACTGCAACGCCAAAAGCTAAGATATTAGTAAAATCATTGAGATGAATTCCCATATGCCTGAAGATAACAGAAGAAGAAAAAATTCGTTTTCCCCCACTTGTGGCAGGCACACAACCCCCTGATCATCACTTCCTTAATTTTAGTTGCAAGCAGCAATCCCCACAAAATTTCTTCCTGCAGCTACAAATATCACCATTAACTTCAGAAGGGATTATACCTTGTGCTTGAATGATTTTGATTTTGCAAGTTCTTGCCGAAATACATAATAATACTTTAGGGGAAATGCTTCCCTACCTTTGTACATTTCCTACTCTCCCTTCAGAACTAAAAAGAAAAGAAAAAAACTGGCGAGATGAAAAGAATTTTCTAACCCTATACAATTTTAAAGTAGGCACTAAAGGTAGAGACGAACATCTTGCATTCATTACAAAACTTTCCTAGGCTCTTAGTCTTTCTATACACGAGCAGAAATTTACAAGGATATTACCCTAAGTATTGTTCAAGGCACTCTTTCAATTTTTGGAGGGTCACAGGTTTTGACACAAATGAGTCCATACCATTTGAATAACACTGTTCGGCACTCTCTGACAAAGCATTTGCCGTCATCTGCATCAATGTGAGATAATGAAGACAATGATCATTCACTGCTCAAAGATTATGCATGTTAAGGGTTCGAGACACCCAAATTAGAGTAGATGTAGTCACACAGAATAAGCAACTAGACAAACTGCTCACCGCTATAATGGGGATGCGCTTTTTGAAAGGTAGAGAAGATTCATCCTCTTGCATATCTGAAGCTGGAAAACTTTGCACTATTCCATCTTTTCTTGCAGCATCCCAATTGCCAGTTTCCTCAAAAGAACGAATCAATTTCGTTGCTTGAAGACCGTTCATAACCGGCATGCAGACATCCTACAATTCGTAAGCACCAGATGATTACCAGAAAGTAATACAGAACTAGACCCAAAAGCTATGCACATAAAAAATAACTCGAAATATTAATGCTCACAGCCTCACACTTTTCAGTTTCTTCTTCAGTTGTGGTATAAACTTAATCACTCAACCACAACAAAGAAAGGAAAAGCTAGCCAAGAGCAGGTCCTTGTGCCACAATGGGAAGTGGAATATAAGGAAGCACTTGTTTGCAAAACTGGAATAGCAAATGGTAAGTCTACTTATGTACAGATAGGGATGGAGTAAAATTATGAAGAAAAAGTTTGGTGTGTAAAATATAGGACAGAGCAATATAACACCAGCAGGAATTTGACAGATCTGTGTAAACGAAGGCATATTCCTTCGAAAGACCCAAAACAAGTTCAAACAAGGACATCGTGTCCCGGAGGGTATAAGCCAGTTTTCTGAAAATGTAACAGGTACTGACTGAGTCAATAGAGCAAAACTGCCACAAGTTAGAAATCTGAGATTTTTGGAATTACCATCAGAATGAGATCATAACTCTGGCGCTGAACTGCCCGTACCGCTTCTACTCCATTATTTACAACATCTATGCTATGTCCTAATTGCTTCATCATTGACTGTGCCACCATGACATTGATCTTGTTGTCTTCAGCGAGAAGAATCTTAGGCTTTATTGCAGATTTGGTTACTTCCAATTTGGAAGCTATGTTTGCCTTCTCTTGACTCTGGCATGCTTGCTGGGGTTCGATAAAGTTTGTTGCCACAGCCCTTTCTTTCGTTCCCGTCGTACAACGTAAAGAATCAGCGCTCCCATTTTGCAAATAAACATATGCCTTATCTTGACGTTGTCTGTCTCTGCTAACTACATTCTCGTTCTCTGTTGTTTTGCATTGACTCACTGAACTTCCTGATTCAGACATCTCTGGAGCATCAATGGCTGATGATGCATCCTCAACTGAAGTTGTCCCATTTGATCTGTTTTTGTTACTAGAGCGGAATGAGTACGTATTCTCCGAAAACCCATTAAATTTATGCGAGCTTGAATACCCAATTTTGTGCTGTAATAACTTCTGTGCCCTGGTAGATCTATTGGAAGAGAACAGAGAGTCCAGAGTGCGAGGTTGAAATTGGAAGAAGCCCTCTGTATCATCAGACGCAGCTTCATTGTTCTCCACATCTGAGAGCTCATCCCCAGAACTGTCACAAGCGGTTGAAACCTTGCAAGGAAGAATAAACGTAAACGTCGAACCACAGTGAAGTTTGCTAGACACCGTTAGACGACCCCCCATTAACTCAACCTATTCGAGTGCACACAAAAGATTAATCTCAGTAAGGTTGTCATATTGGAAACAGAAATCCTAGAGTTACACATTTGCAGCTAGAAATCAACCACGTCTAGTGACGTGGTTGATTTGTTTGATTTTTTGTTTTCTTTAAATAAAATTAAGGATGGTTTAAAGTTTGATCATATCATTAAACGTAGTTAAACATAACTACAAAATATGTAACTATAACAATGCTCTATTTGAAAAAGTAGCAGAAAGGAAAAAAAATTACCAGTTGTTTGCATATTGCAAGCCCTAGGCCTGTGCCACCATACTTCCGAGCATGGTCTGCACTAACTTGCATGTACCTTTTAAATAAAGTAGGTATGGCATTTTCTGTCAAATTAGGAAATTTAAAAATTCATCATAATCATTAAGAATATAATCTTATGAATTTTAAATTGCACAAACAAGGGAAAATCAAATTGCAGGCTTTTGGAGTTTTGATTTCAATATGGATAATTTTTTTTTAAAATAATAAATACCTGGTATTCCAATTCCTGTGTCATACACATCACAGCGTATCCACACTGTTGTTTCACCTGAATGAGGTTGCTCCAAAGCATCTCCATTCACTGAGCATTCACTTTTGACCGGAGATCTACATTCATCACTAGATGCATGATTTTGGCAGCGACGGTCAGCATGCTTTTGACCATCAAGACTATGTCGATCACTGCTACCTTGAGATGTTGAGATATATTTCTCTTCTTTCAGTCCATTTTCTGAAACACTTGGCTGGTCTGAATCTGAAGTCATCTTTGGGTGGTTTTCTTCTGCTTTTGCGAAAGATGGCTCTGCTACAACGTAAAGGTTTACGCCAACTTTGCCTTCATGTGTAAACTTGACAGCATTGCTGCAAGATATAGAAAAGAATGAATGCAGATTAAACGTGGTACATTTGTTGTAAAATTTCTTTCTTCCTATATTCTTCCGTTTTTGAGGAAACGTTTCAAGTGTTTGACTACAACATTGTTGCAAACTTTGAGACTGTTCAAGTCAACATAGCTTAGTACCTAATTAAATTTGTGAGAATTTGCCGAATTCTTAAAACATCTCCAATGACCTGCAATTATGCATGAAGCACATGAAATGTAAGTCACAGCCGAAAACATGCTTTGTATTTAAGAGGCATGGCCCCCAAGATTGGCTTTTCAGAACAGCTAAGGGGGTCCAAATTAACAAAAATAGACCTCAGCCCCTATACAGTTAAAATAATAGTGATCCTTCTTAAGCACGATGCATGGTCACAAAAGCTGTCACTTTTGAAATAGAGGTAAAAGTCCTAGACCAAAAAGACGAACCGCAAAGGCATTCTTTCTGTCATACGCATTCAAAATAGGGACATCAATCACCAGATAGATGAAGGAACGATAACATTCTTTTAAAATACTATTCAACGTTTCTCTATCAGCAGAGATTAGATATGGCTAACAACATTTTCCCGACCAGTGTCATAGAAGTAATCCAGCATCAAATACTACGTGGAAATCTGTAATAGTGCACAAGTGCTCACCTGAATAGGTACATCATCTGCCACATGTCCTTCTAAGGTTAATATTTTCTGCAATGATGCTGCAGCAGTCTGGAGAACATGCTTTACCACCTCTCTTGGCCGGAATTTGGTAGCTTCCAACTTCATTACTCCTACATAGAGGAAACGGGATTTGAGGTTGGGAAGAAATTTAAAATATCAGCTGCAAGGTCATCCAATCAAAGCACGTTTTGCCTTCTCTACAACATAGATTCTATCTTCCAATTTGCTCTCTGAATGGTTGAAACTAGTATTCACATAACTGGCAGGTTTAATTAGAATCACAAATGAGCAGTGGGACAAGGATAGTTTTCAAACCTGACTCAACCTTGGAAAGATCAAGTATGTCATTTATAAGTTGAAGAACCAAATCTCCTGAAGACAGCATGACATCCAAGAGCTGTCTTTGCTCCAGATCAAGTTTTGTGGTTGAAAGAATTTCAGCCATGCTGACAACCCCAGATAGTGGAGATCTTATCTCGTGAGACATGGTCGCCAGCATTTGTTTTGCTCGCATAGTTTCCTCTATCAGAAGAGTGAAAACAGAGTAAGCTTTCTTTCTGTCAAAACAAACTGTAGTGAATTTCACTACCAAGATTTGACAGAGTGATTAAACCTGTGATGTGAATGCTTTTGTTCAGTTCTGTTTCCTTGGCTTTCTGAACTGCAATCTCTTCCCGAAGCTTTGCCATCCTTTCTCTTTTTCTCACCTAAAGTTTGTCAGAAATATAGATATCTTCTTTACAACCCAAGACTGCATATGTTCATATACATATACATATATATATCACTTATAGCTGAATAACAATCACCTGATCTGTAACATCCATGCCCATATAATTTATGCCAATTGTCTGTCCTGCTTTGCTAAAGACAGGTTCTACATAAATCAAGAATGTTTTTGACCCAAATAACTCTGTCTCAAAAGTAATTTCCCTTTTTGCTGGTAATCCTTTTTCCAGAACTTCTCTCTTAAAATCTTGAGATTCTTTAACACCAGATCCCGTAAAAATTTCAACATCTGTTCTTCCTATAATATCCTGAAAAAGATCAATAAGTTTTAGACATTTCAGCATACTTATTGTGGAAACTCCTCTTAAAAGAAATAAAGGAAATGGAAACCAGAAAAAAAAAGGAAAGGAAGTTCATATTTAAAGAAAAAGTGGTCCCTGAGATTTCAGGTATTTTTAATCAATAATTACAATGCAGTAGATCACTACAATATTCTTCACAAAACCTTGTAATATGAGCATCAGCAATTTATTACCTCCTCTTGCAAGCTTGGAAAATGATTATAGATAAAGCGATAACGCAACTCGCTGTCCTGGAAGAAAGAACGTAAAGAATAAGCCCTCGTGGTGGGAATTGGCAAACAAAAAGCTACCATTCATATTCGTAAGGACGGACAAATAATTGTCTTATAAAATGAGGAATGGTAAAATTATGGGATATAATCTGCCCCAAATTTCCAAAAGGCACACACTGTTGTCTAATTGTAAAGTTTTGCATATTCATATCAGTTTTGCACATTCATATTAGTTGACTTATCCTTGGCAACTAAAAACACAATTTCAGTCCATGTCCTGGGTCCCCTGCTCCGGGCCAGTACTGCAGCATTGCGTGCAGAGTAGTAACCCGGATGCCAGAGCATTCACTTCGATAATGAAAACCAAACGAATTGTGGTGGAAGGTAAGAAGGAAGAGAGTTAAGTCCAGGAGAGAATTTATGAGGGAACTCAAGGTCTGGCCCTCCAATAAGCAAAAAGACAGCTAAGGTTGACTGGTTGATACTTGACACAACTAACACTATAAATAATGTTTGTTGTTCAGTGTACTGCCACTTCTTGTAGGCTTAATAATTTCTGAAAAAGCTCTACAGAAAAGTAATTGATTACAAGTATAATATGCTTCTTAGGACTTTACTAATTTGAGTTCTGAAAAACTCAAAGATAATAATTAGCATCTCATATCAATTTTTAATATGGCATGCTAAGATTATTCTGTAAGTTGTTTCAGATACAGCAATCAACTCTAAACTTACTGTAATTTACCTGATGGCCAATAACTACAGGTGCATTCTGGAGTATAAAATGTAAGAAGTTATCTGCCCTTTTCAAAATCTGGGACAGTTCTTCCACAGGCGATGACTGCCTTTCAAGATTCTTTATACTTTCCTGCAACTTTTCCTCAAGTAGCTGCTCTCTCTGAACACTTGCCTCTAATAGTTTTTCCAAATGCAGAGCCCGTTGTTTCCAGTATACAACAGTATCATATTCTGCGTCTATTTCAATTCTCTTGTTTAGAACAACAAAATCACTTTTCCTGTGTGGTACCTCTTGCCATATGTCATAAACTTCGTCCAATATAGAAACCGGGCGTTTATCCCCACCGTACCTTTCTTCTTCAAATCGATGCTCTTCCAATATCTTCAACTTCTTGAGCTCAACTTCCTGCCTCTGTTTGCTTAGGTTGTCAAGTTCTTCTTCGAGAAGACGCACAGCATTGGCCTGCTTATACTCCCAGTGTTTCATCAGGTAGGCCAACTGAGAAGACCCTTTCTCAGTATAATTAGTAAGCTCCATGAGACGCTTGAAATCAGCTATGGTTGGCTCCTCTATAATTGTAACCTCCTCCAACATATCCTGGTCCCTTCCAGGTTTCTCTATATTAAATTGTTTTCCAACATCAATTCCAATATCTTCAGGCCACATTGAAGGGAGGACTTCAATGTCCGTGTCCTCAATACAGTCATGCTCCATTTCGCAAACCATGAAAGCAGACCGATTACATCCAATTTCTGCTATAGTACATACAACTTGTCATTTTAATTACTCCATCCTCCATCCTTCCTTGCCATCGCACTTGCAGCAATGCAAGTTTAGCTCTTGGATTTCTCCAACAGAACACTAGGAATATTGAAGCCAACGCACTATAGCCTGCTGCAATCTGTTAGGCCAAGATAAGAAAAATAGCCATTAGAGACGAAAACAGACTAACGAATGGAAATACTGAAGTTGCCAACATCACGAGTGAAATATAGCAGGTGCAGAATTCATTATCTAGTATCAACATTTGAACAAATTCAGTTCCCCGGTTTCCCTACCCTGCCCACAAAGAAAAAATAATTGAAGAAATTATGAATTTGATACACTGAATCATTTTCTGAGAATTCTTGAACTTGTTAACACAATTTGTATATCCGGTGCAAATGGTAAAGCACCTGACGTTGAACACTCGGAAGTTTGGGGAAGGAAGTGAATTTTGCCACTTGAAGAGCTCTAGCACAAAACAAAAAATTTCCAACTTCAGCAAACATTGGCAAACAATAAAGTTGAGACCCATTAATCAAAACAAAACAAAAATGCACTGGAAAAGAGTAAGAATCGAAGTAATCTCCCACAAACCAGGCATAATTGATAGCAAATCATTCCGTAGACGATTATAAGACATTAAAGCAAAATTAAGAGCTAACCTTTTCTGTAATGAATTACAGCTAGCCACCACAGAAGACCCAGAAAGAAGAAGAATTGAGGTGGACAATGTCCAAAAGGCTTTTCCCTGTAGATCTGAGGAATCTCTCTAACTGTGGTGTCGATAGCCTTCAATGATACAGCAGAAAAAAAAAAATTAGCTGGTCACTAGAGAGGAGAGAGGACGGCATGTGATTGTGAGGGGAAAGGAAAACCTCAAACAAAAAATAAAATAAAAATGAAGAAAACAGAAACCAAAGAAGAAGCCATGTGCATGAGGTTTAGGTCAAAAATGATAGAGAATTCTTGGCCAATTTTCACCTTTCTTATTTTAGTCTAGTTTTCGTGTCTTTGAGTGTTTGTCTTGTGAGGCAACGTTTCGGAGTTTTCTCTGCACAAAACCTCTGATGCCGATCAAACATCAATCCACTTATAATGTTTCGTTTCCTCTTCCTCTCTCCCCTCCAAAACTGATTCAACCAATCATTAATATTTAAGAGAGAGAAAATGGATTTTTATGGGGAGATGGAATTTTTAAATCCAAAGGAAGCCATAGCTGTTCCCCGCCCTTTGCAGTGATACGTGGCGTGGCGCGTACACTGACGCGCTCTGACGAGATTCTGGGTTTAACAAAATCAGTCCCACATGACAGATACAGATCTTTATTTTGGTTCGGTATTTTACCCCAACAGCTTTTGTAGTTCTCTGTTCTTAGGCATATTTTTTATTTTTAAATCTACAAATGTTTTTCTGCAAAATAATACACATATTTTTTTTAGTAAGATTAATTCATTTTTAAAATATTAGAAATAGGCTTATTTTTAATATAAATATAGAATAATTTAAAACATTTTTTAAAACAAAAATATATATTAAGTCTAGTTTATTATATTATAAATACATATAATTTTTTGCTTATTTAAAAAAAAATATTTTCTTCAACTTGGCATAAATTACATAAAATTATCAAATAGAATTGTATTTCAAGTATTAAAAAGGGATGCATCAAAAGAATAAAGATTCTTATTTATTAAAAAAGAAAGTTTATATCAAAAATAAAAATTAGTAAGAGCACTTTAAATGTTTTTTGATTTAATCATTGGCTAGCAATTACCAATCTTTTTTATAATTAAACGGAGTGGTCTTTAAACTTATAAACAATATATGTGTAGATTTTGAGCATTAAAAAAAAAAGTTATGTAAAAACTGAAAAACAGAAGGCAAAGTAAATGTACAAGAGCAGTCACTCTTCACCATGTTGCATGCAAAACTGGTTTCGGAAATTATAGATAAAAAAATGCTAGCCCATTACCTCGTTCAATGGATGTAACAGTCTCATTAAAAAAATAATTTAAAAAAAAGCATAGCGCTAATTTTACTAGGTTTTCCCAAAAGCAAGAGTAAATTACTTAATGAATACAGACATAGACCTAAAGAAATGGGCAATAATTAATTCACGTCCTCCTCCTCAATGTAATAGAATAACAACGTTCGTTGGAGCTACATGGGTGACGCCTGTCTTCTAAATTGGTGTTGGACTCCTTGTTATACAAACAATACTACACTATCACACGTTGCCCAATTGTTTATGCCGTTGAACAACTAAGCCATTTTCTCCTCTCTTCTGTCTTCCATTAGGATAAGGATCTTTTTAATTTTTAAATTGAAAAAGGACAGGTGATGTAAATAAAAGATAAAAGTAAAAATAAAATTTAAAAAAATCATAATTCATGTTTTAGCATAAAATTAAAATAAATCACTAAAATTAAAAAAAATAAAAATTTCAAATCCCTCCGGTTTCTTAGCCCTTCCTATGTCAGTCTGCTGACTCGCCCTTTCCTCACAACAATTTCCCAACTGCTACGTGGCATACTGGCATTTGCGACACATGGCATCAATATATGTGTTGTGTAAAATGTAAATTTCTTTTATTATAATTAACAGTCATCCATTTTGCAAAAACAACAATGTCCTACTCAATCTCTTTTTGCTCACATCTTTTATACGTGTACGATGTGACCTTCATTTTTGTAAAAAATTTACTCTCCTTTCAGTCTTTTTCTCGTCTTTTTCTTTTATTTACATCACCACATGTAATAAAAATATTAATATAAAACATCGACATGTCATTTCTTCGACAAAAATACAGTTTGTTAAATGTTTCAGTCCTTGTGTACTATTAAGTGTTCAGAACTACTTCTACTTAAATTGTAGCATTTTAATCAATTGGGATTGACATAATTAATAAATAATTAAATTATTTAATAATTTTTATAATTTAAAAAAGTTTTAATTTTTGATTTTTAATTAATAATATCTTAAATTTATTAAAAATTATAATATATTAATTTTTTTGCATAATATTTTTATTACATATCATTATAAAATTTTTTTTGAAGTAAAAATACTTTTGGTTTTACTATTCAAAAAAATTTAATAGATGGATATCATAAATAATTAATAAACTAAATTAGTGGCATACATTAAATGTTAACGGTAATTTCATGTGGGTGGGTAAGCATGTATTTTCATCCCATTTGCCTCGACTTCAATGCGTGTGCGCAGGTTGTTTGTTTTTTTCCATGTTATCCCAATGTATATACTTACCATAAGAAACAAAGCCCAAGCTGTTGTTTCAACCAAAAAAAAAAGAAGGCTAAGGTGGTTTTTGGGAGAAGGTTATCTGATTTTAACGTAGCTTTATTTTCACGTGTCCCCCGTTCCTAAGTCATTAACGCTACAAATCTGTTATATTTATATTTTTGAAATTATCATTAAATTATATATAATAAAAAATAAATAAATTTTATCAAAAATTATATTTAAATTTAAAAATATATATTTTATATTTTATAAAATAATATAAAAAATGTATATTATCCTTATCGTCAAACTTATTGATTCTTTTAACGCACAAACCTTAGAGCCTAGAGCCGCCATGCAATTTTGCAAGTTCGAATACACATTTTTTTCTTTTTATTTTTATTACATTTTGGGGGAAGGGTGATTTTGGGAAACGCCTACTACCACTTGGGTTAGTGCTAAGTGATTATACATAATTTTTTTTCACTCTTTTAACCATTATCGTAAAATATAATTATTCTATTTTAAACTTATAAATTTAAAATTTTAAATATAAATTATTAAATTTTATAAAATAAATTTTAAAATAATTAGTTTAAAAACCATTGTCATAAAATATAGTTATTCTAATTTAAACTTATCAATTTTATTTAAAAATATAAATTATTAAATTTTATAAATTAATTTTAAAAAAATTAATTTAACAACTCGTATATATTTTTAAAATTTTTAATTACCTTCTTTAAATAAAATCAACATTTTCTTTTAAAGAATTTTGCAAGCCACCGAGTCCGACAAAAGTTACATACATTTCATTTTTTACCAAAAATAAAATTGAGGATGTGGGAGGTGTCCCGGGGGCAGCCATGGGTGGTGGAAAATCCCACACGTATTTTCTTACATGTTTGTTGTGCAATATATTTCATCAATTATTTTTTAACACGTGAGTACAACAAACATTCAACAACATACGCGTATCTCGACTCGCCCATGTACAAAGAGGCGCAAGTGCCACATTCTAAACTCGTGTCTGAAGAACACAACACAGGCAGCACAATCCGGGAAGCCCGCCAGCAAAACGTACATGCCCCATGATGCAATTTGCAACCTTGGATGCATTTGTACCAAAAGCAGCTTATGGACAAAACAAAATAATATACATCTACTTTATTTACAGGCTCTACCCCATATATATTTATATATTATATGAATGCCTGCTTTCCTTAGATTTCACCGCAAGCTTTGCTAGATTCAGTTGGAATTGATTCCGGAGATTGCCAACTCACATGGTAGTGAGTATATAGATGGTTAGCTGTGTTGCTAGGGATGGTACGTGCGGCATGTGTCGTGTTTGGCTTATCTTAATTATAATTAATTACGGAACTTTTGGTGCGCAAAAAATGGATATAATGGAGAACACCACTCCGGTTTTTCTTCCCTAAACTTTCCCTAATTGTCCTATCCTTGTGCTTGCAACACGCATATAATTGATACAAATATATCACTAATCGTCATCTATTATGTATAAGCTTTTGTGGCTGTCATTTTCATTGTTCTTAGTCATTGCTAGTAGAAAGCCAGAAGAGAGAAACACCAAACATTGCCTATCTAATCAACTTATCAAGTTGGGAAATTGTACGCCGCTCTATCAACCGCTTATAAAATGTAAGATGAATTATTAAATTTAATAAATTTTGTAATATAATTTATAAAATTTAATAAATTAAAATTTTAAATAAATTTTTAAAAATTTTAATTTATAAAAATATAAGAACTGCATCAAACATTAACTATGAACTTTTCATGCCACTTTGTTTATCAAAAATGTCTTTTTCTTTTGTGGCAGAGAAGTGCCACAAAAATTATGACCCATTAAATAAGGTAGAATTCGTTAAAACTTATATGGGTCTACTTTATCTTATAATTCTTAAAATTTTAAATTTTATTATTTTTATATTTTTATATTTATATTTAATTATAATATATAAGTTAAAGTTAATTTTAAATCATATAAAATCTTATATTTAACTTAAGATTAATTTTAAATAATATATTATAAGCAAAATGTGAGTAAAATTTTTGTGGCACTTTCATGCGATGGTTCTTTCACCTCATATGCCGTGTACCTTTGCAAGTCTTTCGACCCACTGATTGCCTTTACGAGGGAAACCTTGACCCAAAGCTGAATTTAAATATTTTCCCATTCTTATTTTAACTTGAAATATATGTGCACAAAATTTATACACGAGCACCCATCAATTAATTATTGCATGACAAAAAGCAATATAAAAACGGTTTAGTTGTATATATAATTTTATTTTTATTTATTTTTATAATATAAAATTTAAATTATTAAATTTATTATATTATAAATTATTATTTTCATTGTTCGCATAAAATTTATGAATCGATACAACCTTACAATAAATTAAGAAAGCTATATTTCTCTTGTATAAATGATTGCTTTGTTAAAGAGCATCAAAAGCGCCTGGAACGAACGAAGTAGACAGGAGGACTTTTTTCTGGTTTTTTTAGTCTTTGGCTTTTTCCCATGTCCATATAAAACACAACTGTTGCCCATATGGACCTCATTAAGGTCAGTTCGGTGGCGTTTAGTTCACTTTCATGAGACACAAAGGTTCCTCCCGACACACTGATTCTATTTATTTAGAACAGAAAACAACTTGGATTCGCTTAATGTCTTAGTGGCATTGTAAATTTAAATTATAATATAAATAAAAAAATGAAAATAATACTAAAATGAAAAAATAAAAGTTATAAATTCAAGTCCTTAAGAACTATAAAGCAATCAATTGGGCATTTTTAAAACCCAAATTATAATTAATGCTGCCCTGGTCGGTCTTCCAACTGTCTAGGTGCGTCCACTTCCATCTTTCCACAATCTCCTTAGTTAAAGACAACACACAAGCCATGTACCAAATAAAAAGACAACACATGCCGACACCCTTAAATTTTAATGGTCCTGGCATAGTTGTCTTGTGGCCTTTCCGTTAAAAAAAAAAAGAATTTAAACTAAAAATTTTATATGTGTTGAGTCATTTTCCTTTTGCTAAGAAAAAAAAGGACACATGCTGAAGCTACCGTAAGACACTTCGTTGGTTGGCGAAGTAATAGATGTGCCTGAAACACAAGATGTCAATTAAACAAAAAACCCAACCATTGGTCTCGAGCCCAACGCTCTCAAAGCTGTGGTCAGGCCATAGGTGGTCCATTGGGCCAACCATAATCCGTGTGAGGGAAATTCTACTTGCCCCTTCTGGGAAAAGAGATGGCAATACAAGTCAGTCACTTACTTAACCACTACGGAGTCGGTCTCTTTATTTGTACCCTTTTTATTTTTTACGTAATTTTTATTTAATAAAAATTTAAATTATTAAATTTTATAAACTTTGATTAATTTAAAAATTCACCATTAATAATATGAACATTTTGCAAGAATTGAATTGGGAAAATAACTTTTCTGCCCAGTGGTTAGTTGTTTGTAATTAAAACATGATTTTGTGCTCCGAAAAATGATCAATTACTAAGAGATAATTCAAACCCATCTCTATCACAAACAGGGGCACCAATTGCCTGGAAAGTACCAGAGATTACAAATATCTCTTACACTGACGGGTTGAAAACTACAGGGTCTTTACTGGGAATTAGCATTTGGCAAATATTTAGCAAAAAAGGAGCATCTATGGGAGAACATTCTGGGCCGAAGGCGAGGGGTAGATCAAGCGATGCTATCCCTTTACCAATGTGGGCAACATTACCGCGCCAACATCTATAAACAATCCATTTATTACCAAACCGCCCTAATCAAATGGTATGTATCTTAAGGAGGTTGGAAACAAAGTCTACTTCGTTGTACAACTCAAATCAGAGTCACAATCCTGTTTTTTTCTTGTCTACCAAACAGTTCGAAAGCAACCGTAACTTGCATCTCCTTCCTTCTGCCCTTTGCTTCCTGAGCTTTCAGAGTTTCAGTGGCGCCTTCATTGGGTTACCGCACGGGACGACGCGCCCTTCACCATCATAAATAAAGGTAAAATAAAAAAAACCCAGAGCAAGAAAGCATTTTTTTCCGAAATTTCCAAAAAATTAGGGGTCAAAAATTAAAGTAGAGAAAAACGAAGAAGGAAGTTGGCTGCTAACGAACATTCCTTAACACTTTCTCTGCTCATAGTTTCGTTGCAAACTAAGATAGAGAAGAAATAAAAGAAGGAATAAAAAAGAGAAAGCAGAGAGAGTTGGAATTAACCTATCCTTCCTTTTATTGAGGTCTAAATCTGATCCAGTGGCAGCTAACTAGCTTAACCCCCCCCCCCCCCCTCCCCCCCCGGCGGGTCGTTCTCTCTCTCTGCTGTTTTGCCTCCGAAACACTGATACATATATACGACAAAGGAAGCGATAGAACAAGGAGAACCTTAATAAAAACCCCTTTTTGAGTCGAGGGAATCCTCTCTCTCTCTCTGCTGTTTTGCTTCCGAAACACTGATACATAGATAAGACAAAGGAAGCGATAGAACAAGGCGAACCTTAATAAGCACCCTTTTTTGAGTCGAGGGAAACCTAGTAGTTACTGTTTATAGATGTAATAAAATCGATGAAAAACCCTAGGATCCAAGGTGCGTCCTTGATCATCAACGTGGGGGTGCCGTAGATGCTTGTCTCTGGAGTCTCATGGGATCTGAATTGGTTCGTGCAGTTATTACTCACGGTGATTATTTTACTAGCTTTTGGATTTCTGCACGTTGTCAAGAACGCGGCCTCGAAGTGCTTTGAGGTCGACGCCAATTTCGAGGGGGAACAGCTCAGCGATCGGACTCCTGTGCCAGGCGTTCTCATGGACGAATGCGTTGTTTGTGGCAATTACGGCACCAAGAAGTGCTCACGCTGCAAAGCCGTGCGATACTGGTACCTTCCACCATTCCTCTATCTCTCTTGATTCTCGTTCCTTGGTTTCTTGTGTCTTGCTTATTCACAATAAATCTCGCCCACCATTAGTTTTAGTTCATTTGGTGCTGCAACTTCAAGGTTGACTTATGAAGTTGACTGATTTATATTGATTTTCTATCTGTTTGTGCCATTTTTCACTTAAAAAATTCTCTTTTGCCTGTATTCGTTTTCTCAGCTCGCAGGCGTGCCAACAGTCGCACTGGAAATCTGGGCATAAGACAAAATGCAAGGATTTTCATCTAAACGGTGCAATCAATTCGACTCAAATTGAGGCAGCTAATTGTGGGTTTAAAGCTTCTCCTGGTTCTAAAAACTTATCTGCGGTTGCACTCGTACCTGCTCGTGGAACTTATAAGTCAATCAAGCAGCCTAAAGATGTAGTTCTATAGAGATTTTGATTTATTGCTTTACGCTTTCTTTATCTGGTTGACTCCTATACATTTTATTGCGCACTTAATGTTTACATTTGTATGTTTTAGGTTCTTTTTCCGTATGATGAATTTGTTAGTCTCTTTAAGTGGGACAAACCAGGATTTCCTCCTTGTGGACTCTTGAATTGTGGAAACAGGTTTGTCTTATTCACGACTAAAGCTTTAAACTTTTAGTATAGGTTACCAATAGATTGCTGTAAGAGCATATGGGAGAAAAATTACTTACGTTGCAAACCTGTGCAGCTGCTTTGCTAATGTAGTTCTCCAGTGTCTCTCATTCACAAGACCCCTTGTTGCCTACTTGCTGGAGAAAGGCCATCGCCAAGAATGTAATGTCATAAATTAGATATTTTGGGTCTTACTGGTTCACAGCCATTCCTGTGCTTATGGTTGTATTCACTATGGTTTTTCAGGCAGTCTTAATGATCGGTGCTTCCTATGTGAATTTCAAATCCATGTTGAAAGAGCTAGTCAGAGTACTCAGGCATTTTCTCCAATGAATATTCTGTCTCGTTTGCCTTATATTGGTGGTACTCTGGGTTATGGAAGACAAGAGGATGCTCATGAGTTCATGAGGTTAGCTTTTCTTGCTGCACTGTCATTTGACTCTCTGGAGTGAATTGTACATTGACTGCATAGTAAGACATCATTGATAGATTTAGTTTGGTAATACACTAAAATTTGTAAAATATTTTGTTTTTGTAGGTTTGCCATTGATACAATGCAATCTGTTTGCCTCCAAGAATTTGGTGGAGAAAAAGCTGTTCCTCCTAGCCTACAAGAGACAACTCTTATACAACACATTTTTGGTGGTCACCTTCAATCTCAGGTCATATATGTGATCATAGTAAAATTATCATTTTCTTGTTTAAATGGATGCCTTTTTTTCCCTAAAAGACAGTTGCATGATAAAAAACATACAGTCTTGAAGATTATGTTGAGATGAAAATACTAAAAGGAGCTCGCGTAGTTTTTCTTGGGTGGTTGTCAGTTATCACCCATTACATTTTGTTGCCACTGACTTAGATGTCCCTGCATGTCTTAACTTTTTTAATAGGTGAGTTGCACAAAATGCGAGAAGATTTCAAATCAGTATGAAAATATGATGGACTTAACAGTTGAAATTCATGGAGATGCTGCCTCCCTGGAGGAATGTCTGGACCAGTTCACAGGCAAGGAGTGGCTTCATGGGGAAAATATGTATAAATGTGATGGGTAAGAATGCCTGCCTATTTTTCAGGTTTGAAATTGTGTTATATTCATAGGGGTAACTGCAATGTATTTATTATATTGGGGAGATAGTGGCAGCTTAATAAGGTTGATTACCATGTCTTATAGTTTTTTACTTTATGTTTCTTGGCAATAATGTGATTATATGTTAATTGACAATCAAGAGGTAATTATTTATTTCTTCAGTTTAAGTTCATGTATGTGTAGATGTGGCTGGAGTTGTAGATTGATTGAGTTAATATACATTGTTGAGAGTTTTGTTCTAAGGGCAATTTAATTGGACTTTTAGAAGTTTTTCAGAGGGGAAGTTAGCCTCTCACCCACTTTCTACTCCCATTTTAATGTTTATGAGGTTCTCTATGAAGGAGAAAGAGAAGTTGGTGAGGCTGTTCTGTAGCAGTGATCCACTGAGTGACCAGTTTATAGCTCACCAAGACAGCCTAAATTTATGGGAGGGGTTGAAGAACAACAGTGAGAGCACACTATGTTAATTTGTGTTGTACTCACATGCCCAGTATTCCATTTTCAAATCTCAAATATGTAAGCTTAGAATGCTCTACATATGGCAGTGAAGACTTCTTGGGTGGTTTAAAATGTAAATTAAACTGCTTTGTAGGAAACTCCTATAACCCTATCTGAAAAATAAAAAATCCTAACTCTCGTATTCAACTAAGATGAAACTGAGGCTGTTTAAACTATAGCCTGTGTATAAACATTCATGTAATTATAATCGAAATGGAATCTCACTGACGCTATCCATGAAGCTTCCAAGGTGTCCTAATGTAAACCAATAATTTGAAAACTTTTAGGTCCACTTAGTGGTGCTGCATTATGAGTTCAACTTCTCTGACTTTTTAGTTTATTATTATATTGGGGAGTGTAGATTGTGGTGAACTTCAGACATAACTTGTGAAATCATGAGGCTGGGTTGATATGAGGAAGTAGCTTTTTAGTTTTCATTTATTAATGCGATGCACTTTGCTTAGTTCTTATCAATTAACATGACTCAACACCTGCTTTTAGTCTTGGTTATATCAGAATTCTTAGTTGAATGTTGTTTCCTGTTCATCCATCCACTGCCCCTTCTCTTTCTTCTTTGGTGACTGAACCACTTGGAAAGAGATTTATAGTTGATTTTTGGATATTAATCTTCTAAACAGGGAAACTTTGTGATGGAAATTTAGCCATGGTATGGTATATGTAATTTGAAGATATGCTTCTTCATGTGCCTTTACCATTGTTCTGTCTGGCAGATCCTGTCTTATGCAAATTTTAATGCTTTCTGCAGGTGCAATGACTATGTCAAGGCATGGAAACGTCTTACTGTGAAACGAGCTCCCAATATCCTTACAATTGCCTTGAAAAGATTTCAGGTTAGATCAATTAGCTCTAGACTGTGTTTACTAAGTTGCTGTCAGAAGATTTACATTTTTATATATTACTAATATTAATGCTGAGATTTGTAGTAGTCTTTTCTTCTGGTGTGGATGTTAGTATCAGATGATTGATTATACATGTGATATTTTGTGAGTACATTACTCTTTTCTTTGTGAAATGAAAAGGCTAATATGTGTCTTGAAGTTTTCATATCAATTTTTCTCATTTTGGCATTCCAAATATTTTTTATTCGGGATTGTTACCTGCAGAGTGGGAGGTTTGGAAAAATTAACAAGCGAATAAGTTTTCCGGAGACTCTAGATATGGGCCCTTATATGAGTGAAACAGGAGATGGATCAGATATCTATAAGCTTTATGCTGTTGTAGTCCATGTGGATATGCTAAATGCTTCATTTTTCGGTCACTACATTTGCTACATCAAGGATTTCTGTGGAAACTGGTATAGAATAGATGATTGGAAGGTAGTATTTTCTGTCTCCCATTGTTACTTTGCTCATTTTGTTTTTGGTCACTAAGTACAGTGTATAATCTGCTTGGAGATTTAGCTAACCTCATTTGCTTTGTGTCATAATTCTCAGGTGGTGAATGTGGAATTGGAGGACATACTCTCTCAGGGAGCATACATGCTTTTGTATAGCAGGTACTTGAATGATAACGTGTTGAAGGGGCTAATGGCCTTATTCTCTCTCTCTCTCTCTCTCTCTCTCTCTCTCTCTCTCTCACTGACAATTTATTCTGAAAATGTAAGTGTTCACTCATTTCTTTCATGATTTGACTGCTAGGGCTTGGATAGATTTTTGTGAAGGAAAATAGATTGCCCTTGTCTTAAAAGTATTATTTTTGTTATAATAAGCCAACGAGCCAATTTTGTCAACCTAAACACCAGTTGAATTTGTCTGTGGAATTGAATACCTTGGCCTAATTAGTGGTGTTGCTTACTAACAGAGCAAGGGTTGTGATGAAAGCCTGATCTTTTAGAATGCCCTGACAAGGTGAAGCATATTTGGCTCAACCTTTATATATGCATGACTAAGACTAAGTTCTGGTTGTGTTTTGGTGTTAGGCTTCTTTTTCTCTTTCACCATGTACCAGACATGCCTTGGTGATGTATTTCATTGTAACTAGTTGAAGTTTGCTTGAATAACTTGAAATCAGGTGTTTGGTTTTGCTTTGCCACTTGTAAGTGCTTTTGCTTTGCTTTCTACATGAGCTATTCAATCATTGAAACCGGTTTGAAACAGTTCCATTCCCAAGTAGAAGCATCGCATTGTCTGACAACTTTGGTACCTGAAATTTGAACCCATCTTTATTTGAGGATTGATAATGTGCTCACTGTGCATGAAGGAAACTTGGAATACATGCTTGTGATTGTTTTTGGACAGTAATTTGATCAAATACATTCTGACTGAAGCTACAAGCATTTCTTTATTTTATCCTGGACAGGGTTATTCCCCGACCATCAAGTCTTCAAACTACTGAATCTTTAGGGGATGCCAAAGAGCAAACAGTCGAAGTGGAAATGGAGCTCAGCGTAACTGAACAAGCTGAATGCCTCTCAAGTATGGAGAATGTGGCTTCCATTAGAAGTTCTGAGGTTTTGTTATCTGATAGGAGTCCAGAATTGAAGATTTCTAGCTGTGAAAATGAGTCATTGACTGGAATAAACTCTGGCGTAAAAAGAGCGCATTCTGAGGATATGCACATGATTGATATTGAGTCAGATGAGGTTCCCTGCAGTGCTGTTGGATCATCTGATGTAGGTTCTCAAGCTGTCAAGGATATGGAGAGTATAGATTTAGTCAGATTAAATGCACGCTCCTCTATTTTAGAAGAGACTTCTGGATGCTCAGAGGAGCGGGATGATGCAAATATGGCTAAGTCTGGCCTTTCTCCAAGTTTGCCAAATTGCATTAATAAGGATTCTTTCGTGTCAATGGGATTTCAAAGCGCAAGAGAGGATTCAGAACAGACAAAAGTAATTAAGTTCGAGTCAAGTACAGCCAAGAGTGATACAAATTATTGCAATGGGCATGCCAGTGAAAATAAATCTGCTAATCCACTGGAAGATGGTACATTATTTTCCGGCATTTGTTCTTTTTCCCACTGAAAGATCCTCTGATGAAATGCTTCAATTGAAGCAGGGATTACAACCCTATAGTTCTGAAACTATTGGAAGGTAACGAAATCAATACCGTACAAATATCGGGATAATTTATAATTATCTAGGTGCTATTATTTTGTTATTTGTTCATATTATTTGATAATCCCATGATCAGAAAGATGGTGATCTGGGAATTTTTGCAGGGGTTTCATTATTTTCAGGAACCTTGGATCCTATTGTAACATTTTTATAAGAATTTTCTAATCTAATTATAGTTGACAGAATCTAATTCCTTTCTTCCGAGTTTTCTGAACTATACGTTATGTACATGAGAAAAGCAATATGCTCTGATTGGATGCATACCTTTGTAAGCCCGTGGGTCGATCTACCGTGACTAGGTCTAATATTAAATATCTTTCTGATTCACTTGAAAAACGAGAAGATTTACAAATTTAATGTTACATTTATGTACAAATCTCGTCAAGACGTAGATGACACAGAATAGGAGGAATAATTACTGAATGGTAGATGTAGAACCCAAGCCTCAATTATGATAATGAAAAGACCTTCTAAAACCTAAATACAATTAAGTATCTATCTACTAAAAGAAGTGACCCTTCGCCGTTTTTTTTTTTTTTTTTTTACAGATTTTCGTTACTTAAAATCTGCAATAAGAGTATTGTCAATTGCACAGGTAATATTTTACAAATAACTAAAACAAGAAGCCTCGGCAACTTTATAGATTAGAGTAATAATATTTTGAAAACCATTATCATAGTGCTGAATTAAAGGCTTGTGAACTTGGTTCATGTCAGTAATGTTATTCCAGATTCCACGCAACAAGATAGTGCTTTTTTGGAGGACAAAAAAGAGAAAGAATGGGGCCAGCCAAAAGCTGGGCCAAATTTGACAAATGACTCTGTGCAGTGCGCAAGATGTCGACCAGTGTATTGGGGCCTTGTTGGCTTTTGGGCGTGTGAGCATCTGCTTGAGCTGAAAGCACTCGAGGAAGAGTAAAAGCAAAAGAAGAGAGCTGAGAAAAAGATCGTAATTAACGGCTTTTGCTCTTCAATATCTTTTGGTTTCCCCAATAATTTAATCTTAATATTCTGTTAACAAAATGTATTTTATAAGACATGCTTGGCTTGTGGATGGGACTTTATGGGGATTGACTTCTGATTGTGGCTCTAGCCTGTAGGGGTGAGGGACTATTACGGAACAAAAGACAAAGATTCCCTAACGAGGAGCCAAAGGAAATGGAATAAGCGGTTGCTTTCCTGCTTAGCTTTGGGAGGGTCAGCAAAAAAACCCATACACGATGACAATTTCGCCTCCCTTTGACATTATAGGGTGAGCGACTTTGAAACCCAGTGGTGCTTTCTCTTTCTTTTATGCAAATAGAGAGTAGAGACGATTAAAGTGATCAACATGTTCCGGCAGTTTCTGTTTGGCGTTTTCAACCCGAATCCAAAGCTTACTTCATAGAGCAGAGAGTCAACGACTTCCCCTTCTCAAGTATAAAATTTGTTTTTTTTTATTTTTATTTTTTGTTTCAATGTTGACATGAACCCACCCGTGTGTGTGCCGGTGTCAAAGTGTCAACCATCCAACTAGTACCAAAAAAAACATCAAAAGAGCTACGAAGGAAGTTTCCTACCTCACTTCCTACTACTTGAGCTCCCTTTCCCTTCTTCCCTTTTTCGGATTTTCTGCCCTTTACTCCTCCTCATCCTCCTCAATGCCCCATTTTAAAACCAGGTCAGAACACAGGCCCAGCCAGCTCTATCCGTAACACTCTCTGTGTCACTGTGTTTTCTACCTGCCTAGCTACTCAACAAGGCAGCAGCTTCAGTTCTATCAGGTACATTTTACTTGGTTCATTATGCTCTTGTGTCCTTTTGCTTCCTAATTTCTCACGGGAAAAATCTAACCCTTACAATCGGGGTATGGGAGTGACTGAGCCTTTTCTATTTTGGAAATTTTAACATTATTTTCATTTACCCGTAATGCAGGGCTGTTTGATTTGACTCCAAGATTATGTCTTTCTCGTATTTGTTTAATTGCTTGTGAGTAACCATTTGTTGTTGGGGGTTCCTGATGGGGTTTTTGAAGGACGGGGTGGTTTAGGAAATTTGTTCGAATCTAAAATCCCAAGCTTCGTGTTTCTAAAGGAAAGATTTTTTTTCTGTGAGGATTTCTTTCTTTCTGTTCTTTAATACTTCCATATAAATCTACAGCCTTATTGTGGTGTGAGCATGCAACAAGCCTTGCATTTTCATTACGAATATACAGAATCGTGACGTTCTCGACAAATTAAACGTGAGAAAGAATGCTATTCAATGGGGTTCGCTTTTTTTTGGGTTGGGGGTGGAGGGAAAGTCTTGATTTTTTCCCTCAAAGAAAACTTTCCAGATTAGTTCTTGCACACTTTTTCTCCAGATATATTTTTGCTTCAGTTTGGAAGTCTTCAAGTTTCTATAGTTTATGGAGGCTTTCAAAGTGAAAATTTTTATTGCGCGATAACATTTCGATCCCTTTGTTGCTGCAGTTGTTTTCTGCTAACTTGTGGCCAATGGAACGTAATAATCAGCATGGTACAAGGATAAGTTTGAAGCGAAAGTCACCAGAAAATGGAGACCATCTACTCTCTGACAGCTTTTCTCTGGACCGCCTTAATGAAGACCTCTTTGAAATGGTGCTCTCATGGCTACCAACTTCCACTTTCTTCCGCCTTACTTCTGTGTGCAAGAGATGGAGATCAGTTGCTACTTCTGCGAGTTTCAAGCTTGCCTGCTCAGAAATTCCTTCTCGAGATCCTTGGTTTTTGATGGTTGCTCCCAATTTCAACCAATCTATTGTCTTTGACTCTGCTGAAACCAGTTGGAAGAGACTCAATCATCCACCTCTTCTACAGGAGGATTCTAACCACAGTTGCATGCCAGTTGCAGCCTCTGGTGGCTTGATTTGTTACCGGAAATTATCAGGAAACTTCATTGTGGTCAATCCTGTGACGGGATCTTGTACTGAACTCCCTTCACTGCAATTTACCTCACGAAATCAACCGCTCAATGCCATTGTGATGTGTACATCATCCAAACCCCAGCACTTCTTTAAGATTGTGTTGGTGTTTGGTGAACTTCCTAATCTTTCATATAAAGTCTACAACTCAGACTCTGGTTGCTGGGAAGATGAGGCTACTCTGAGGAGAAAGGTTGATGATAATTCTATGGACTACGATTCGACTGATGACAATGTTGTATACTTTCTTAGCAAGGCTGGAAATGTGGTAGTAGCAAGTAACATGCAAAGAAGTCCATCTAAGCAATATTCATCAGTTCTTACTAACAAAGATGGTCAAGAGATCGTCTATTTTCTTAGCTCCTCCGGGACAGTGGTAGCTTGCAATTTGACAAGCAGGTGCTTCTCTGAGTACCCCAGGTTGTTGCCTGTTTTCTGTGAGTACTCCATTGATATTGTGGAGTTTAATGGTGAGATGCTTGTAGTTTTGTTATCAGAGTTCTTGGAAAGTGCTAGTCTTAGGGTGTGGAAGTATGATGAGGCTAATCGATGCTGGCACCAGATTGCAGCAATACCTCCAGCAATTTCTCATGAGTGGTATGGCAAGAAGGCAGATATCAACTGTGTAGGTGCTGGTGACCGGATATTCATATGCTTGAACTGCCCTGAGCTTTGTACTTATATCCAATGTGATCCGGTGACCAACAGCTGGGTTGAATTACCAAAGTGTTGCATCAATGGCGAAGTCATAGAGTTCATGTCTGCCTTCTCGTTTGAGCCCAGGATAGAGGCTTCTGTTTGACAACAAAATACCCTTGCCTGTTGACTTCGATTATCCTCCCATTATTGTTTTGTCAGTGCTATTTTTTTTATCCAGTTGGTCCTTGAACTGAACCAAAATAGCTGGTGAAGATTGTTTGAAAATTGAGATGGAAACTAACTGAGTTATCAATAGCTAACTGAGATATTGTAATTTTCGTCATTGATTGTTACGTGTACACTTTTTCAGTGAGTATTAACATTATTAGTCAATGAATGACCTTGTTGTCGATTCTCCTTCTTTTACTTCTTCCCTTGTTTTTCCTCCGATGCATTCATCTATTCACCGGGTACGGCAGCTTTGCTGCAGATTGACCTGTTTTCATTGGGCCATCTAAGAACAGCTGGTCAGTGATATGATGCTATTTCGTGAATAATCTGGTTCGTACAGCAAGCTGAAGCCAACCACCCATTTATGATGCCTTGACCTTCATCGATGGTAAACAACTAGAGTTCCAATCAGAATTGTTGTCTGCAATTTCAATTACTTAGCTTTGGCGTGGAGATGACTAAAAGCTTGGACACTAATTTCTGTGTTGACAATTTCACGATCAACTTCATTACATAATTTCTTGTTCACCCCCCCCCCCCCCCCCCCCCAACACACACACACACACTTAATGGCTCTACCAAACTCGGCCACACTTGTCCTTTGCGACCTAGTCGCTAAACTCTTCTGGTATATCACCCAAAATATATATATATATATATATATATATATATATATATATATTGTAAAGTGGAGATCCTGCTGATGAAAAAGTGATGTAAAAATGACATAAGTCACAAGGATTGCTGTGGAATGTTGGTATGTGACACAATCGATGTGCTACCTGTGGGTTTCTTATGAGAAAAAGAAACAACAAAAATGTCTAATGAATGTGCTACTTGAATTCTTTTAATAAGAAAAAGAAGGAACAAATATCTTAAACACCTACATAGCTATTAAATTAGATTTGCGTATAAAAAGAAGTTAAATATGGTATTGGGGCAAATGTGAATACAATCCAGAGCAGAAGAATAAAATGTGTTTTTTTAAAGCATAAGTAAATTTGTATGAGGAGCATAATAATAATAATAGTAAAGTTAAATTATTTTGTAAGTTTTTATAATTTAATAAAAATTTTAAATAAATTTTTATAATTTATAATTATATAAATAGACATTTATAATTATTTTCATTTATACTTAAAATTTTAGTTATCATTTCACGTCATGATGTGTAAAACTATCTTATGTAACTAACATAAGAACTTATTTTAAGTTCTTATAATTTTAAATAATATTTAATAAAATTTGTATAATTTAATATAATAATATTAAAATCTTTATTTTAATTATAAGAATTTATTTATATAACCTATTGATAGTTAATCATATAAAATATCTTTGCACAATATCATAATGAAAAGTGAAAACACGAACTTACAATACAAACAAAAGTAATTATAAAAATTTATTTATATTATTTTAAATTATAAAAATTTACTTAAAAATTTGATTAAAATATAAAAATTTCTAAAATAATTTAACCGAATAGTAATGAAACTAGAAGTACCAAGCGACGGCCATGTTTACCACCGTTTTAAATTTTGGGCAATGCTGAATTTCAAATCTCTAGGGTATATATTTAAATTTAAATTTAGATTTTTATCATTCTCTAAGCACTTTATTATGTTAATTTTTTATTATTTTATTTTGTATTCAAGTCTAAATTTTGAATTTTTTTAATCTTAATTTTATATTTATTTTATTTTTAATTTTAAAAATAAAAATTAAAAATACAATTCTTGCCCTTCTTTTTGTTAAATTATTAAAATAATTGTGTCACCAGCTGAGAAATTGGGAGGCGTGTTTGGGCCCATTCACAATTTAGAACCCTTTGCCTCTTGTACAAGTTTGGTTTCCCTCTGGACAAGAAAATCCATTTCCTAAGGATATTTATACACAGAGGAGGAGGCTTAAGAATTGTGATCTGAGATAAGAATCCATAAAAAAATGGAATTGGAGGATGCGATGGTCAGACAACAATTGGAGGAATTGCAGAAACAGCTGGGGAAGAAGCAAATGTTCGAGCAAGCTGTCTTCTCCCTCAAATCCCTCCTTCAAGAGAAATACCCATCAGCTTCTCCTCCTCTCCGCAAATCCGTATGCTTACCTCTCTTCCATTCCCTTAGCTTTCCTTCATTTTGCTTTCCTGTTATTCTATCCAATTTGCTTGCTTTTCCTTCATATGGAGCGATTGAATTCCGTTTTACCCGGTTAATGCGTTGGGTTCGATTTCTTTTTTTTTTTTTTTTTTCCTTTTTCAATTTTGTGGGGTTTGTAATTTGGTTTGAAAGAATTGAATTTGAATTTTCCTGGATTGATTGCCATTCTATGTTAGTATGTTAAAGATCTTGGTTTGTTGAGGAATTATGACTATGCTGTTGTTGGTAATGATGGTGGTGGCAGTTTTATTCGGTGATATGCCGAGTTGCCACTGTGTTGAAGACCAGGTATACGGCACCGGGATTCTGGCATGCCGGACTGGGGCTTTTTGAGCAGGCTAAATTTCTTGTTTCTGATCCTTCTGAGAAGCAACACTTGATGGGTTGCATTGCTCAGACACGGGAACACTTGCAGTTGCAAGAAAATCCATCACAAACTTCACGGCCCGAACAAAATGCCACAAACGGAGGTGAAATTCTTCTTTACCCATTGGATTCATTTGTTAAGATACTTGTTCATAAACCTGCTTTATACCCTTCAAAGACTGTAATAATTTACCTTTATTTCTCCTCTTGTGTATCATGTTTTATGTTGATTCAGGCTTTCTTTTTGAGGGGCACCTCACTGTAGATCCAGAGCCGCCACAACCTCAATGGCTGGTGCAGTCAAACCTCTTGACAACTGCTGCTACGCTATCTTCCGCTGAATCTTCTCAAGGTTTAGCAGCAACTCATACCTCAACTGAAAATGCTGCAAATGTGCTGCGAGAGCTTATAAATAGATTAGAAGATGTTGTGCCACTGGTATTTGCTCAAAATCGTATCATTTCTTTTAACTGTTGTTTACTTAAGCCCTGATTTTTCTTACTCTTAGATTTCAACATGGCTTGACTTTACTGATTCAGCTTCTGTAATCAAATAAATTTCAAGAAAGAGGTGTAATGTGTCTTTGTTGTAGTTTGGAGAATAAGCAAGCTAAGCTAATCAGCTTGATTTTAGATCAATTTGACACTTAAGCTCCATTACAAACATAGGTGCACTATATTGATTTCAAAAAGCTTGTACTACCAATCGTTCCATTTAGCTCAGGGTATATCTATTCTTACAGAAACCAAGCTGCTTGGGATTAGTTCATTAAAGCACTTCTTTTAGATTAAGTTAGGAACTAACACAAACAATTAGTTATCAACAGAATTCATTTGATCTAAATCCCAATTTATATTGCCCCTTCTTGTTTCCATCCTCTTTAGTGGATCTTGCTAATGCAGTAGATGGTTTTGAACAATGGACTACTCAATTTGTTTGTTTTGTTTATGTGCCTACTCCCATGTCCCTCTTGTCAACATACTTTTTGATGGTTACATCATATATGCGTATTGTCTATTATGAATTGCACTTTTGTTGTTGCCTTTTGTACTGCTTCATCAAGGGTAACAATGCTGTAATATTTTTTGGTTAGATGGTGAATGATGGTCCTGTAGCTCCAAGAGTCCCTCCTGCCAGTAAAGAAGTTGTAGCAAAACTTCCAGTCATTACTCTCACAGAGGAAATCCTGGCTAAGCTAGGGAAAGATGCAGAGTGTGCAATTTGCAAGGAAAACTTGATTCTAAATGACAAAATGCAAGAGCTGCCTTGCAAGCACACGTTTCACCCACCTTGTCTCAAGCCCTGGCTGGTATTGTCCCTAACTTTCCCAGATTTGTTTGAAATTTTTGCAGGAACTTGTGATTGTTTCTATTTGTCTTGCTAAGCCAACTTGTGACCTTGAATTCTTGATACTGTGGCAGTCTAGAAGATATAGATTAGATATAAAATGTGTTTAAACTTATCCTTTATATTGCAGGATGAGCATAATTCATGTCCAATTTGTCGGTATGAGCTGCAAACTGATGACCATGCCTATGAGAGCTGGAAAGAACGTGAAAGGGAAGCGGAAGAAGAGAGAAAAGGTGCTGAAAATGCCATTCGTGGTGGTGAATACATGTATGTTTAGACGGATATTCATTGCATTTGATGTTCAATATTTGATTCTGAACAATGGTTGTGCATTCTTCAGTTGAACGATATAGTATAAATTCTTTCTTTCAAGTATTTAACACGTTCACTTACGTCGCCGTTTTTGATATGTCTTGTGTTGATTTCAGTTGCATATTTTTATTAATCTTAAATAAAATTATCAAATAAATATGAGTTACATAGATACTGAACAATGGTAACCAAATTCCAAAGTGGAGAGATATCGAACCGAATGTTGCTCCGCATCAGTTACATTATTTGAAAATGGAGAGCTGTACATATGGCTGATGTCTTGAAGGCTGTCACTGATATTCACAAAGAATCTAATTAATTTCAAGTAACTATGATTGATTTGGCCAGCAATGGTTTCAAAGAGTCTTTTAGTCAAGAATGAGGAAAGTAGGCACGTCCATAAATTGCAATTAAATGCAACATTTCCAATGAAATACTCAATATCTTGCCTGATGAATACCTTGAAATGACTAATTTGTGGCACAACTCTTTTACAGCAACTCAAGTATTGCAAATGAAGTTTCTTAATAACTTTCTAAGCTAAATTCTTTCTTTGCAAGTTCTATAACGATGTACGCTTTAACATGAAAATTGCCCCCAAGTCCTGATGCTCGATGTATTTACTGTGCCCCAACACAATCGAATGACTGACGGATCCCAATAGCCACGGAACTAGCATCTCTAATGATGGCTAACATTTTAAACAACTTTTTTTAAAAAAAAAAAAAAATACTAACAAAAGAGAATCCGCGATCACTAACACTGAGGGAAAAAGTAATCCGCTTGCTAGACAAACCATAAGTTCATTATTAGGTACCACCCTGTTGTAACACCTGTATAGACTTTAATGGAAGGCTAAAAAAATCTGTAACGTGTACCTAACGAGACAAGGTACTCTCTGTATACAGTGTCAAAGATGCATCCCCCCTACAAGACCTTAACACCCTGAAGTGGCACCTTCGAAAAAGCAGTATAAGAATGAGTACTTAATGCAGCATACGTGAACAGGAACCCTGTACTTCATATCTGTAATGCACCCTTAAAAGACTTTCATCAAGATTTCACCCAAAAAAAAAAGACTTTCATCAAGACGCACAGACCATTCAATACAAAGCAACCATTGGCATGGATTATATAACATTACATCTCAAATGAAAAGCCATACTACACTAAAATTTAAAACAAATCATACTCGACTTTAATACATAATATGAAAGTGCTACAAAATCTTGATAGCATAATGTCAATCTATGTGGGAAACTTCCACAAATCATTCGTTACAAATAAAATAGACCCTCTCACCATGAAAAACTAACAAGACTACACAACCCCCGTAATGCAGAGACAGTACGCATACCTAATTTGAAAACTTTATACCATCTCTTAACAGACAAGCAAGTTTGAAGTAGTTGATCCAACTATAGATCTCAAACTACCAAATCCTGTAAAGCTGACCTCGCAACACAACTATCACCTCAATAGAGAAGATTTCTTTATTCGTCATCAGGATTGTATAATGCAGCAAGCAATACAAATTTACATGTCACAGTTAAACCCGCCATATTTAATCTTGGTACTAAAAAATAGACAAATAACTATAACTTCCCACCAAATTCCAACCAATCTTGAATTCCAAGTTCACTCAAATATACACTGGCACCTGTTGCTTAAGTAACAAACATACCAAAGCAGCAGTGCCATTGAACTGATCAACTTGAGGGACTGTGTACATATATTGCATGCTCTCTTGAACTTTCCCAGAAATTGAACCATGAGCCAGCAGGAACCTTGGATCCTAATAACACCATAACGATCAACTACCTAGATTTACCCTACTCCACCTATTTGCAGGCCTTTGTGGACCCTGAGTCATCTCACGATGCTCCAAATATCTATCACCTCCAAGAGCAGTACCCATTGCATCCATCTGACCACCTCTTCTGTCTTTCTGTCTTTTTGTATAACGACTCGGTTTAGGTCCATTTGACCTCTTTTCCTTGTCAACTTCATAGACCAATGGTTGGATCCCCTGCAGATCAGGTTCTGAAACATAGCCAACAGGCCGTTTCGATTCATCCATCCTTCTAAATGTGATTGATATCCTAGATAGTAAAAGGGAAACAAATGATTTATTCAGAGAGTCATTGGTGTCAAAGCTATAGTGGAGGGAAAATATAATTCACAAAGTACCTTTTCGAAGGAACTGCAGGCACACAATGCTTGGCTACATCAGCCCCGTTTCCATTTAAGACAAGAACAGATCTGGAGCAAACAGGCTAACTATTAAGATTCTGAATTCTCCATTGCAGTGATAAATTGATAATAATTCAATAAATAGCCAGATTTGATGTCAAGAAGCAAAGCTTGAAAACCTATATAAAGAAAGTGGAATAGACACATCCAACTAAATACTTACCCCAGAGGCAGGGGAATAGCAAATGAACCATCAAATTCCCCAGCACCTACAATCTTTAAGTTTGATCCGAAAAGTATGTTGCACTCACTAAGAAATGATACAGTGCAAAATGGTCGAACAAAATCATGGTTGTCAATGTGCGGAGGTATACAGTCCCCTTCATCGTAAATATTTACAATGCAACTATCTGGTACACATGTAGGAGGAAGTACATGCCACCTAATCAACCGTCGAATTATGACCTTGAAAAGATCAGGTATAGGATCTACCATGGCATTCTGAAGAATGCCAGGTGGGTTGCCATTTTTATCCTGTAAGCAGAAAATTAAACTTCAGAAAAGTATATCCCTTCATCATAATTGTCAGTGATGATACTGGGGCTACCCAAGTTGACTTTGTTCCCTAAAAAAGTATGTATTAAAAATTCCAAGCAAGAAATGTAAAGTCAGCATAAGAGATTAACTAACCATTGCATAATTGTAACAACACCCATATTGAATAGTTTGACGTCCTTTGCCCCTCATCCACTTTTGAGGAGCCGAATATGTCCGATCTGCCAAAGTTTAGAAGAATAAACATTATGCAGTCCCTCATAAATTATACCATTTTTTTTTTTGGAAAGGGGGGGGGGGGGGGGCGATGAAAATCTTTCATCCTTTTCTGTGTTTGCTGACAGGTACGTAGTATAGGCAAATAAGGAGGAAAACATGGGTTGATCCACCCTTTTTCAGAAAAGACAAACAACAAATAAAAATAAAAGGTAGAGAAGCAGATATAGATCAGTATATATATTTTTGTTTGCGTCCGTATTCTATCTAAAATTTTCTAGTAGACATCATTTGACAAAGGAAATATCTTTTAACAAAACCAAAGCTCATCCACAATGACCAAAAAGTTCCCCATACCACATAAAGGTCCTCCTATTTAGGGATTCATTATTACAATAAACACGGAGTACAGAATGCTTCAGGCCTTTGATGAACACTTCAATTCACCTACCAGATGTAGCCTTAGAATCCAATCAAGAACAATTAGAACCACAGGCACTTTGAAGATAACTCAGATACGAGTTGTCATCATATAAAGTTTCAGTATCTCAGGCAAACACAGGCAGGGGCATACTTGTTTACCAAAAACAATCATAAATGGTAAAGTAGAGATGCTAAATGTGAATTAACTATATATAAAGAAGAAATAAACGTATATCAATCAGCAGCAATTATACTACAACCAAAAATAATAAAGGAAGAAAAGGAAAAAACTAATATTTTTGCTAACAACTATTAGTCTAAGGCTCAGACACAAACTTAACACCTCTTGATTGTTGGTCTGTACGATCCACTGTGCAGTTAAACACCAAAAGCAAACTTATTATAATTAACTTTAAAACACACACACAAAAACAAACAAACAAAGGCTAGCAATTATAGTTTCAAATCTGTAGAACATGGAACCAAGTGGACAACAATAATTTTGGATGTTCACTTAATTTCATTAGGTACAGTTGCTTTTCTTCTCTCACATGTATAAATTCAGAGAATGCAAGAGCATTTGCTAAACACAGCAATAGAGCAAACGAGAAAAAATGAAAAGGTCTACTATATCGTTTCAGAATATAGAGTAAAAATCATCTCTGACATAGTAGTACAATATAATTGAGAAAGTCAACAGAAATGCCTTGTCATCCATAATGAAACGGCTTTCTGCCCAACAGAACCCTCCGCGTGATTAATGATAACATTCAACTTGTGATTTATTAATAACATGAAATAAATACAAAAAAATCTCAATCAGAGGCCAGTTATCTCGCTATATCAGACAATGACAAAATATCAGCACCTGATAACATAACTTATACCACACAAACCAACAAACGATATGGAATAACGGTCTAGCAGGAAGAGAACCAACCTTTTAATTCACCCCTTCGTCCCATCTCCTGCAGTGAAGTTACGTAATTGACGATCCTTTTCTGTTCAGCAGCACTAAAAATGCCTGTGTGGAGTTCAAGCCCCTCAAGAATGTTAACCAGTTTTCCATTAACCCTTTCATAGCATATGAAGTCTTTCTTACGCCTGACATTCATGAACCTGATATACTCCCGCTGCTCCCTAGGCAACTTAGGCTTCTCGACAACTTTTGCTGTCGATAACCCCGAAGCGGGCAGCTTGTTCGATACATGTTCTTCTTCGCCAAATTCATCCTCTTGGGCCATGTCCGCCCAAGACAAACGCGGACTCGGAGTCTCAATCGAAGGAGATTCGAAGGCCACCTCACTTGTAGAAGTTTCGGGCACGGGTTCAGACAACCCCATACCTTCACCCGAATAATTTTCTTCTGCCCCATCTTTCCAACTCCCAAGCGAATTAGTGTCACAGTTTTCATCGTGATTGTCACCCGTGTCATGTGATCGCATATGATTAGCAGTGCAACCACGCGAATTCTCCCCAAACCGCTCTCTCTGAGCATCACCATTAGACTCTACTAGACGTTAAACAGAAACAGATCCCAATAAGTACACTAACTATACCTTACAGCGCATGAAGCATGCAACAAATTCAACAAATTACAAAAACTTCAAACTGCCAGCTTGAACCGCACAGAAAATGCAATGCTTTTCAAATTTACCTTGATGACAAAGCAAACAAAATATCCAAAATTCCCAAAATTGCGTGGGTGAAGTGAATTTGGTTACCTGGGTCAATAGAGCGGATGCGATCAGAAAGAACTTGAGTGCAGTAGCGGCACAGATCTCTGGAGAGAAAGGGAAGCCACGTGGTGAAAAACTCAGAGGCGATTCGAAGCTCGGATGGCTGGTAATTGAGAAGGAAGGGGTCATCGGATCTGACACGTTGGTCGTCCATGGCAGAATGTGGATGAGTCGACTCCGATGCCGGAATCGAGGACTGCAAGGTACGTGTGGGCGAGAGACGGAGAAAGATAGGAGAAGGCGCGGAAGATACTCTGCTGCCGGATTTTATTTTTTTGTAGCCTCTTTCTTTTTCTCTTAAATACTAAGCACTTAAGCTTGTCGTAGGAGTTGCTTCCATTTAGGATTCCTTTCAGAACTACATCATGTGTAGTATTTCTTCTAAAACTGTAAAGAAAACAGAAAAAATCCGGAGTCCGGATTTTCAAACAAAGAAATTAATGAACGACCTCCACTTTTTTTTAAGATAAATTCGAGATAGTTTAAGAATAAAATAATTTAATTGTTTTTTAAAAAGTTACAATATTTTTAATAAAGAATGAACAAAAAACTAATTATATAATATGTGTTGTGGACTTATAATTATTTATGTGCTGAAAAATTATAATGTAGAATGGCAACTTTGTGCTTATCATTTGGTGTGATGACAATTTTGTGATTTTACTCTAAACCATAATATGATTGCAACCAAATAATGGTGGAATTATTTCTTTGTAAGTAATGAAAGAAAAAAAGAAAAATAAATAATTGATGTAACAATCACATCTCATAGAATTAAATTTAAACCCCTTTTTTTATTGGTGTGATAGATGTAAACCTTGAATAAAAATTTTCTTTAAGACAAAACATCTAAACATTTAAAGATCAATAATTAAATTTTATTAAAATATTATTTAAAATAATTTAAATTATTAAATTTATAATCTAAATTATAAAACTTAATAAATTTAATATTTAATATTTATTTTTTTAATATCTTAAAGAACTTGAAAAAGCATTATCTATTAATAAGTAGACTACTAATTTTTAAATAATAATTTTATGGTAAGATATATTGAACTCAATAATTTAACCAAAAAAATTTTATAAATTTTATAATGTATATTTTTTTAATAAAAATTTTGATAAAATTTAGTTTATAAAAATAAGGTTACCGAATTGAACTCAACCCGGATTTGAATATTGTGGCTGTTTGTGGACTTTATCCAATGGGCCATTTGGGCTTCAACATCTTTAATTAACAGGGAAGCAGGAGATCCCTCTAAATCGTGACGAAATCATCAACTTATGTTCAAGCCTTAGCAACATGGTTATCACAGAGGAGATTATTAGCCTTAAAGGCAAGTATGAATATGGTTTTCAATACAACTTGTTTTGCTAGCACCCTGGCATTGTTGCTAATTCGGTAATGGAAGTGGCCTGCACCTCTTCCTCTGTTTTTGGCTCATATTTCAGATGCACATTCTCTTCCAAGAAAACCAATATTCTTGCCTAGGTTTGATGAATTCAGATACCCAGATGGAATATTATTCAAAGATTGGCTAGTTGGTAATTAACAGGTACAATCAATAAGATACTATTTGTCATGGCACTATCATTTTTTAAAAAGAAAAAATTAGCTTATTAGAGTGTATAGTATGTAGAAGTGTTAAAGTCGATTAACTAACTTATAATTAAATAAAGCAAGATAGATTAACCTAATAAATCAATATATTTTTATAAATAAATATGTTAATCTGTTTCATCGAAACCTACAAATTAAATAAGACAGCAAATCAATTCATATTTTTTCTAAGTTAAAAAAAATACGAAACACCTTACCTCTTAAGTAAGGCAATACTAGCTTATGAGTCAAAATTATTTTTACATCTCTAAGCATGCCATGCTTATTTTACCATTCCTTTTTAATGTAGGACTTGATGTAACGTATTGCTCACGGGCTGGTGTCTCTTTCCATGAATGAGAATAGAGAATGGGCCAGACAAATAAGCAACAGGTTCAAACGTTGAGAGTTGAAGTGGCAGTGAATAGCTGCATACATAAGCACACAAATTTGGCCAGTAGCAGCACACATTATATAGCATGCATACTAAAATTCAATCGAAGAACGACAACTTCTGTGTATATTGCAAGAGTGAAGTAATTATAAAACTTTCTACTGTGGCCAAATATTATTAATTTCACGTTTGGGGATTATACACATTTCCAAGTTTAGTAAATCGCTTCTTTCCTATCTAAGTATTCAGCATATATGCACCGATTAATTAAATAAATGATGGATTAGGCCAGCATTGGAAGTTATAAAATCATAAATTCTATAAACTCGTAAAATTTCACACAAATTTCCATATCCAATTTCACGTGACAATAACGCTTTATATGAATTACCAATTTATTATGAGCCTTAAAGACACAGTGATGGTATGTAATAGTTAAATAACAAAAATGGGCATAAAATATAAAAAACGTTTGCCTAGGATCAAGTTGCTAGGTTTCATGTATTGAATGAGGTAGATCAAGATTGGACGGTGTTCGGCATGAGATATTTCATTGAGTTAAATACTGAGGAGAAATTCAACGCCTTCTCTCTTCTGGTGACGTCCCTAGCCAAAGATAAAGCCCTTCTGGCCTTGTAAGAGATTGACCAAAGAGAGCAGAGGTCCTAGCTCAGTAATTGGATTTTGACTACAATTAAAGGTGGTTATAGTTTTGATGCCCACTTCCATATACAAACAGATAATAAATCATCAAAAATGTATACTTTCATAAATTTTAACTTTCAAAATATAAACAAATATTTATGAAAAATATTATATAAAAATTAAATTTTATTTATATTTTATAAGAATTTAACAAATTAAAATTTGTAAAAATAACTGAACTCATGAATCATGTTTTGATCTATAGCAGTGGTGAAAAAGATACGGCACATATATATGAACAAGCGAAAAATGAAAATAGACAGAGAAGAAAGGAGAAAAAGGGGAACGGATCACTATTCACTTTTGCAAGTAGGAGTGAACGGAGGGTGGTCACCAATTGTCAGGAGTCGGGACTGAGGAGTGCGGCACGCGCAAGCATGGCTGGCTCAGTGCTCACAGTTGCGGCCTGCGGGCAAGGGAAGCTGGCTAGGAATAGCAGTACAGTGAAGAAAGTGCGGTGAAAAGCATGTAGGTTTTTGGAAAAAAAAAAAAGAGACAAAATCATGAATACGTTATTAGCAAGCTTCCTTGGTCAGATTTGATCATTCATATCATTATCATGCAGATAAGGATGGAAGCAAAACAAGAAAATTTGGTGAAATTTTCTTTCTTTTTCTTTTTGACAATCACGTTAATTGCAACCTAACCTTGAAAACGGGAAGGCTGATATAGATTTGTGGAGGATGGTCCACGGTTTTCCATGAATGCATGGACACAACAACAACAACCTTCTGTTACTTTTGCATGCATGCCACCAATAACTCTTATCAATATCATGTGCTGCATTTAAGTGACTTTGATGCTCTAATTTATCGCCTCTCTTACCAACCAATTCCTAATTTCACATTGACTATTAATTGTCATCCCATTTTTTAGCTTTTAGCCAAGCGACAGGCATTCATATACTCTTATAATAAAAAAAAAAACCTAATTAAAATGATATTCGACGTCCATATTTAGTGATAATTTCTTATAATCTGTTTTTGAATTGTGGGTGGGTAGTGGGTACAGTGAATCATAACATAAAATACATAGAGTTAGTTGCATCTGTGTAGGGTGGGAAGGAAGGCCAAGCCCCTTTTGATCCCTGTTATTTCAGATGGTGGATAAGTTTCTCTTGGCTTTGATTGGTCGCAAGTTGCTACTAAATCAAAACCATGACGGGCAACGTTGAACAGGGTGATTGGTGCTTCCATCAGATTCTATAAACTCTTTTGTGGGAATAATAAAAAATCTAAAATGGTCCATGTAACAAATTTTAATAAAATTTAAACATTCTAGAAACTCTCTTGTTCCTTCCGCTATTGAGCCATCATTTATGTGTTATCTGTTTGTACGTAGTTATCCCTTGCTAATTATCTCTGATACACAGAGGGTCGGACACTGTTGCACAAAGAAAGTTGGTGTCAGATGAAAACATGAAAATGGTCCCATGGCCATGCCCACTTAAAGCGGAAAGTGACCTTACAATTTGGAGGTTTAATTGAGGGAGGCAAAGGGTGTGAGGGGCTGCATTCCAATTCATAAATGACAATTTAATCTTTACCAAATTCATTAGAATCATGGCCATCTTGGATTTGCTTGTTACGTATGCAAGTACTCCTCTCTCTCTCTCTCTCTCTCATGCGTTTGCTTGGTTTACAGGAATACCACCAGAACCAAAGAGTGGGGCATCAGCATCTTAACTTCTCAACGTTCGCAGGCTTTCTTTGAGCCGACGGCAGGCAAAACATGGCGGTGTGCTGCTAACATTTCGTCCCTTTCCTTGCTTCCCACGTGGCATCCTCAATCTGATTGGAGCCTTGAATACAAGGCCACGTGGCGCGGCCAGTGTCAGTTCTCTCAATGCACAAATTATAGCCGCTTGATTATGAGCGGTCACATCGTGCCCCACTCGGCCCGTAGCGGTCTCATGAATCTACTTCAGTCAATTTTTTGTTTTTTTAATGACAAATTCAGGCAAAATTATTGAATGGTGGACTATTGTCGGTTTATCACTTCTAATTCTTTATTCATATATTTATTAATTAGTTGCAATCTGATTTTCAAATTATCTTTACATAATTAATTTTACAAAATAAATTCCCATTTTTTTTTTTACATTTTTAAGGTACTCCAGCTCCATATTCTTTTTCATATATTATCAAATCTAATTGAAATTATCAAGATTAAATAATTAATACTGCTCAAATTATACAGTGATGTATAGGACTGTTGAAATTATAATTAGTTTCCAAACTATTTTTTACTTTGTTTTTCTCTTTTTTAAAGGTTAACAAGCTAAGCACAGTAAAAAAAAATGCTCTAATTGCCAACATAGTTATCATTGGGTTCGTAAAAAAACAGTACAAAACATACTCTACTTCCTTTGAAATTAATTAGATCACATTAATTTTTTTAAAATTTATATTTTTTAATTTAATCATGTTGATTATCATATAAGAATTTTAATAAAATAATCTTCGCTTAAATAACTTGACATTATTTTTATATATATTTTTAAAAGATGAACTTCTAAAACTAAAAAAAAAAAAAAAACTATGATACTAATATTTATATTAAAAGATGATAAAAATTTTTTAAATTATTTAATGTTAAAGTTCATAAAATTTTAAACTTTCCAATTTAAAAAATCTTAAATACAATATGACATTATACCCTAAAGATTTAAAATATTATATGTTAAATTTTAAATCTCAAAATCTTGTATAATATGCTAAACCCTAACACTTAAAATTTATAATCACAAAAATTTTAAATCTTAAATTTTAATTTTAAAATCCTAAAATCCTTAACAGTAAACAATGTATTCAAACCTAACCTTAAGTACTAAAATTTAAAACTTGATACCTTATACCTTAAAATCTAAATTAATGGACCCTAATAAAGTTTTAGTAGTAGGATTTAGGATTTTATATTTTAATATTTTAGGATGTAGATTTTATTTTAAGATTTTTAATTTAGAGTTTAGAATTTAGATTTTTAAATTTTAGCGTTTAAAATTGATGAATAAAGATTTAATATCATATTATATTTAGGATTTAGAGTTTATAATTTAAGTTTTAAAAATTTTATGTTTAAATTTAAGATTTTAATGTTTAAGACATAAGATTTGAGTTTAAAATTGTGTGTTTTGAATTTTAGAATTAAAAATTTATAAACTTTGACCTTATTAAGATCTTTGAGTATAATTATTAGTTTTGTAAATTTGTTATGATAAATTTTTTTATATTTTAAGTTTAATTTTTTAAAAATATGTAAAATAATATACAATTTTTTAAGAGAAAAAATTGTATTAAAACTTTTGAATGAAAGTTAATCAAAATCATCAAATTAGAATGTAATATGAATTTAGTAAAAATAAAGTTTAATATTATTTATTTTATTAAAAAATAACATTGCATAAGTTCAAAAAAAATGTAATAGTACTAGTTCTCATTGTAATTGTAACATAATGTAAAGAAAAAAGGTAACTTGTGAAAAAGTCATCAGCGACATGAAAAAAAGGGATATCCAGTAAAAGAAATGATGAGACCAGCCCAGCAAAGCAGCAAGAAGGGGGAGATTAAAAACAGAAAAAAAAAGAGTAGCAAGACAGGTGAGCTTAGGCTGAACATTTGAGAAAACCAAGATGGTTTTGTCCACTTAGGGATGGAATTTAGTGAAGTTCATCCGCATGGTAGTGGGGTTCACGGTTCACTCCGCAGCGTCAATGGCTACATAAATATGTATGGATGGATGTTAGTTAACGAGGTTAGTCAATAATCACCGCCAAATCCATTGCACTGGTTTAGTGTGAAAGAGAATAGAAGAGGCCTGCAACTGCAAGTTCTCTGGGACAGAGAAAAATGCAGTCCAAGGAAGTAAATGGTGGGAGGGCTGTGGTTCTGTAACTTCTGTTTGGGTGTATCAGTATAAAAATGGGGATGAAAGGTAAAAACGTTATAATGTTGGTTTGGTGTGAATGGAATCCAAAGGCGGGGAGAGAGAAATAGAGGAGCAAACAAAAATCAAGAGTAAGTGGGCGAGGGAGTGTGGGCGCCTGTGATTCGTCAAAAGCTGGCGTTCTTTATTTCTTTTTATTTGAAAAATTATCTGAAAGGGTAAACTGCATCTGCAGGCGCTGGGATTGGCTGAAGTTGGCTGCTTGGCTTTGGTTTTATCTCAGAAAACTGAAAGAAATAGAGGCCATATGCACCCATCCGACCTTTGATGTTATCCACTGATAACACAAGCGCAAGAGGCCTGTTTCTCTTCCTCTTCCCCTCCTTCTCTCTCTCTCTTTTAGCCGCATTCCCATTTCTATATTTTCATTATTATTACTGCTATTATTCCTGTTTTTAAATTTTTTTTCTATTCATATCTTTTACTAGTTGAAGTTAATTCTACCATACACCTCCACGCCATATTTCCTCCATTTGTATTATTGAATTTTTGTATATTTACATATTATTCGCCCCAATCTCGTAAATCATTATTGTCAAGAAGGTTTTTGGACAATTCACATTTGTGGTGGACTTTCCGCAGTGGGAACTGCAGTGCAGATAACCAAAACGGCACATCTTGAAAGCTCAAAGGATGACAAATTAAATTTTTAAGCTTAGTAACTCGATGATTCTTTGTTCAAGGGTCAACATAGTATCGGCTGATAATTCATGATTTCCCCTCATGTGAATTAGAAGATCAAGTGTTATTAGAGAAATGTGAATTTGGTTCCAGCAAGGAATAATCCAAGTGACGTATGTATTTTGAAGAGAAATGATACCCCCACAATCAATTTGCCACACCATTTATTAGGACTCAAACTCAAGAGGAGAGCTCAATCCAAAAAATGAGAGAGTCTCTTAGAGTTAAGTACCATTCTATAATTGCTTGTGTAATCAATGTGAAACTGTAGGTAGCTCTTTTCTTCTTTGGACAGTTTCATTCCGAACCTTATCAAGTATTAGGTAGCCTTTTTTTCCTATTTGTATGGCTTCACTACGGACCTTATAAAATACTAGGTAGTCATTTTCTGTGTTGCACGAACTTTCAATGAAAGCACCAAAGTTAGGACTTAAGCTTAAGAAAAGAATTCAACCCAAGAGACTAGCCCGTTAGGTGAGAGAGCTTCTTAGACTTAATTACCATTTCACAATTGCTTGTGGAATTTATGCGACTCGTGACACCATCCTTACAATAGAATGGTATAATGTGTTGATCTTGTAGGGTTCAATAAATTGAATGGTTTAGATTTTATGTTGTGCGGATCAAGTAAGAATAAAATTGTAGGCATAACATCATATTTTGAACTTGAAGTGAATATTGAAGGTAGGATACACTAATTTAATAAAAGAACAAATGCCTTGATCAGCAAGTAATTCTTGCAAGTTGCATTAGGAGGACAGTAGCATTTCCAAATTTTCTCTCAGGTGATTGGACCAATTGTACTTGATGGAGAATTTACTGTCATGAATCATTAATCTGGGAGGATAATAAATAATCAGTTCACATCAATGGTACTGTAATAAATAGAACTTTTTAAAAAGCTGATAACCCAACTGGTTTGTAGTATTCTAATGCTATAATCTCTTGATTAATCTTTTGTTTGTCTATGGCAAATCATAATATCGTACACTTGGTCTCTTTCTTTTTGTTCTTGGCTGTAATCCTGCGCTTGATTCAATGTTCTTTTGAAGGGTAAAAATCTGCTTTTCAACATGATTGCTTTTGTATTTAGCAAAAATGAGAGGGAGAGAAACTATTGATTCTGCACTGCCTTTTGATGTTACATCATTCTCCTCATGTTTTAGCAATGAGTGTCCATGAGACAAATAAAGTTGTGCCACATTGCAATCTTGTGTAGAAAAATTTCTTGCTTTAGTTGTAAACATTAATGTTTCTATATAATTTTTTCCACTTAATGTGTATAGGCAGAACCACTGTTGCTGTCTGAAGGATTTGGGAACAAACGTAAAAGCCATATCTCTGTCATTTCTAGGTGACAGTATAGAGCTGAAAATTTTACTTGTAAAACGGAAGCTAGCTAGAAGAGTACACAGAAACAGAGAAAAAAAAAGAGGGGGGGGGGGGGGGGGGAGGGGTTAAGGAGGGTGTCTATCTTCAATGCCTTTTACAAAAGGTCCAAGTTCTCTGTTCCCTGAAAGATTCAAATGATATTTAACAACTTGTTTAAACAGAAAAATTGGAGCTTCTCTCCTTCTGTCACATAATGTGTGGAAATTAAAAGACAAGGTTACAGCAGTAATGCAAATTCTTTTGTCATTCTCCATAGGCTCTTGCAGTCTTGCTGGCGTTTTAGAAGCTTGGTCCCATAGTACTTGCAGACAAAGCACTGAAACACCAATAATTGTTCAATGCCTTAAGTACCCTCCTTTGCTTATCTTCTTTGCTGTTAACACCTTTCATATTATTACAACAATTGTAGACTATCCTCGCGCTTATATTTAATTATTATACTCTTTCAGTCTTTTTACTCAGTGAGGGAAAAAAATATACCTTTTTAAATTCTAGTTTCGATGGATTATGAGTGAAGTTTATAAAAAGCACACTATTAAACATTCACTAGTTTAGATAAGGGCAGACCAATTCATAAGTCCCAAATTGCTTATATAACACTCTTGGTCTTTCACCTTCTAATAAGTATCTGTTTTGTTCTTATCATTGTCCCTTCATTGTATATGAAGCAATTATTTTTGAGCATTATGCTTTGGAAAATGTCTTTTATATTATTTTCTACTTCATACCCATCAGTATCTGTAAGAGGCTATAGAATTACTACGCTGGTTTAACCTCTTATATTTGCTCAATGTTTGATTAGTCTCATAACACATGGTATTTCTTTGCCACTTGGTTAAGGTAAAAGTTCTTTAATTCTTTAAAAATACACATGTGAGTGCGCAGTTTTTCTGCTTGATACTTTTGAATCTATTTTCTTCTTATGGAATGTAGTAGAGACTACAGTTAGAAGCACCTTATGGCCTAGTATATCGCTTCTTGTAGAAGAAAGGAGCCAATGAAGCATTCGCCGAAGAGAGGCAAGATTTGTATTATTGTTGTAGAAAGAGATGGACATTGTGACCTAGTTTCAGAAGAATCCATTTAAAGCAGGCAAGAAAATGTTAACAAACGCAGTTTGCCAAAATAGGGAAAAATACAAAATATTTTAAAAGCCCTAGGCTGTACCCAACTATTTATAACGCCCCATGAGGCCTTCCATGGGAACCAGGACTTCCTTTTGGATCAGTATCTGCCTCTGTATTGTGGACTTTGTCCCTCAGAATTATAGGAGCAAAACCCATGATTCCACCAACCCATCACCTCCTTTCTGAATTCTATTTACGCCAAATTTGATGCTTGATATAGAAACAGATACAAAGATGAGAGGTCAATCCTCTTTAAAGCAAGAAACCAAACAAGGAATGGAATTAGAAAAGCTCAGTAAGCTTGAAGAAGAGTCTCATCTCTCTGGTGCATACATCCGTAGCCTAGTGAAACAACTAACCACCTCTAGAACAAAAGACTCCATGCACCCTAAAGACCATGATTGTGTTGTTGGTGGTGATATCTCCCCTGGCAGACATTTAACCAAACATGCCAAAGTATCAGATACTCAACAAGCACAGCAGCTTCCACAACCTCACCAACATAAAAAACAAGTTAGGAGGAGACTCCACACTAGTAGACCTTACCAAGAAAGGCTTCTCAATATGGCAGAGGCTAGGAGGGAAATTGTCACCGCCCTAAAATTTCACAGGGCAGCTATGAAACAAGCCAGTGAACAACAGCGGCAGCAACAGCAACAAGCCCAAGAACAGCAGCAACAGCCCTCAGAATCCCTGCAGCCTCCCCTGCACCCAAGTTTTGAGCGAGATGGAAGAATGAAGTCTAGGAGAAATCCTAGAATATATCCATCATGCACAGCCAGTTTCTCAAATCACTTGGATGATTTTTCTTATTCATCCTTTTCTCATCCTCCTCCCACAGTTCCAAATCCTTTTTCCTGGCCTGCTGCTTCTTCAATTGCTCCTCCCTTTGTGGCTGAAAGCCCCAATTTCATACTTCCCAATCAGACTTTGGGCTTGAACCTCAATTTCCATGATTTCAACAACTTAGATGCTACTCTTTGCCTCAATAATAACTCATCATTGTACTTGTATTCATCTCCATCATTGTCTTCTTCTCCCCCACTTTCTGTTGCAACTGATCAGGAAGTTTCTTCAGTTGCAATATCACAGGGAGAGGGTACTTCTGCACTGGTGGATCATAGTGACCCCAGTGCTGCAACCCATGTTGGTGGAGGCTTGCATACTGCAATGGACGATGAGGGGATGGCAGAGCTCAGGTCGTTAGGTGAGCAATATCAAATGGAATGGAATGACACTATGAATTTGGTCACATCAGCATGGTGGTTCAAGTTCTTGAAGAACATGGAACACGGGGCAACTGAAGCCAAGACTGGGGATGACGCATATCATGTTTTTGATGAAGTCATGGAATTCCCAGCTTGGTTAAATGCAAATGAGAACTCCTTGGAACAGTGCTCGGAGGATTACTTTCAAGATCCAACCTTACCTTGGTAAGTTCAATATAAGTTTTCAGGTTTTTTTTTTTTTGGATATCTTCAGAGTTTTAAATATGAAATAATTGTTTAGGAAGTGCTTTTCGTTTACCAACTAATGAAAAGGAAGAAACATTTTGCTGTTTGTTCAAGTCTTCTTGTAACATATAAGTCTGTCTCGTCTTTTTGCTAAATAAATAACGTTTTCATCTTTTCTTCTAAAGAATTAAAAGATCTACTAGATTAGTAATTTTCTGTTGATATTTTTATTCTTGGGGAATTTGGGGGCCGAAGCCCCTTCAAAAGGAAAGTAATTTTACATGCAACAGAGTAAGGTTACTCATTTTAGTCGTAAGGTATCATAATGAGACTTGGATTGTAGCAGACATCAAGCTTAGAGCAATAGCTTCTCTTAATGTGTTCAATGTCCATCATTTTTGAGTCTGATGATAGTAGCTACTCCAAATAATCTGAAGCCTAATTGAAGTAGTGTGGGGAGTCTCCTTATGAGTTTTTACTTTCCAGTCTTAAAGCCCTGATGATACGGGGATCAAATTGGGAAGTTTGGCCCAGTGCAGTTTTGATGCAGGTCATAGGCGTCTCCAGTACGTATGTCAGATGACTTAAGGGCTTCCCTTGTAAAAGCTGTATTAGTCTGACTAACCCAGAAGGCCACAATAGCTTTTCTTTCTTGTTTTTGTTTTTTTTTTATTATTTTTTCTTTGTTAATTTGGGCAGGATAAGTCCATAAGATGCAACCGTTTTTGGTTTTGGGATCTTTAAAAGTATACTATTCCTTTTCTGTTCTATTCCTAATGTCTTTTTTTCATGACTGTGTACACAGCATGGACATTGGAGATATTGAAGGTATAGATGAGGATTGGTTAGCGTGACAAGGATTTATGTTAGATCAAATCTTTGGCTTTGTTCCAAATTTTTTGCTAGTAAATGGGGTTATGGGTATTATATAATACTTCTCCCCCTCTTCTTTTCAAAATAACAAGGCTTGCAATATGTCAAAAGAAGCAGGCCACAGAAAATTTTCTGCCCTTTGCTTCTCTTCCTACTTACTGTTAAGGACAATGAGCAATTTGTGTGACTCATTTAGATTTCCGAAATGGAGAAATAAACAGGGAAAAAAAAAAACACTTATGACCGAGGTAGTTATCATGAGTCGTTCTCAAAATTGCAAGCCTTGCTTTACTCTCCCAGGGTTTGAGGACCACCCTCATTAGATCTTCCAAAACAGACAAAAAAGAGTTAGGAGAAGAAAAGAAGAAAAGAGAGAAGCATGTGAGACAACTGCTCTGGAAGTAAGGCAGTGGTCAATTGAAGCAATTATTGTTGAATTTTATTTGCAACGAAAGCCTAAGTACTATGATTCTTCAGCTGCTGCTGATGCGTTCAGATCAGCCTGTGTTGAAAAAATGAAGTGGGTCAAGCCTTAAACTGAACTGGGTGACCCAATCAATCCAGACTAAAACTCTAGGGACCTTGAAGTCTGTATGGAAGCAAACCCAGTTGAAGATTTTTCCCATTATTATAGGAAATTTAAGGAATAAAGACTGCCTTGGGTTCACAACAATTTTTGTCATTATTAGTAAATTCAATTCCATGTGTTTGATGACGGGAACAGAATTTGCTCAGAAAAGAAACTTTCATTCGCGATAATTCATTATTCAAACATCTAACATCTAAGAAAATCGTATGAAACTAATTGGAATTTGAGAAAGCACAACACTGGAATCTGTAATTCAGGTTAAAAAAAAAATTGTATCTGTGATTTCATGGATACACTGTGGTTATTCTTCTCCTAAAATTGAGTAACAGAATATGGCGTCAGCCTAGGATGCCTCTTTTATTGTTTATGAGGGTTTTCCTGCAAGATCTTCGGGGGTGGCATCTGGAATGGGCAGTGTCTATTATTGTTCATAAATCATGAATAGTCTTGGCTCTGTAAGGGCTAAAAGCTTCAGAAAACCAGTTGTTCGTCCTCCAAGGGCTCTATCCCATCTCTTGGCAAATCTCATCACTATGGTTGATACTGAGAGTTGAAATGCAGTGTTTCTAATAAAAACGCGTAGTTCTTCTCATTGCTTCTATCTCTTTGGTGGTCTGCTCAATCATTTTCGTAACATTTGGATGCTTAAATTGCTCACCAGCAAGTCTAACCAGCCATTTGCACCTCAACTCAGCCGTGTGAAGATTTGAACCGCTTTCTATATACCCCACAAATGCCACGTTAGGAATCAATGGATGACTCGTTCCTCTGTTGTACCAATCAAATTATTGCATTTCATTAGCCCAATAGAACATGGGTAACTCTTTAACGAGTGTAGAAGGTATAGAAAGAGAAAAAAAGACTCAGGATTAGCTTTTGAACCAAAAGCTTCATAGTATACATTTTAATGTTTGAGTTACTTACCTATAGGAGGGCATGATGCCAGAAGAGTCCACAATCAAGCTGCTAAATGGCTCAGGTAGAAGACTTTGGAGCTTCTTCTTCCCATCATAAACGGTGGCAAGAATCAAACGGTAGGCATCCAATCTGGTATTGTCCTCAAATTCAAGTCCTCTGCTCCAAAACCACTATTTTGAAGCCTTTTTGACTGGTATCTTTCCCTTGTCGTCCTCGGAGAATAAATTCTCAGGCAAGATAGCCATTTGGCAAGAAGCGCAGTCCTCTACAAATGGGTGATCTGGTTTAAGCCCATATTTTTTTAGGGGAAGCTTCCAAACCAAGAATGATTCTATGAACTTGGAAATTGCTTTTCTCTGTCAATTTGGGGACACGGGAAATCACATCTAACAATTTAGTGCTGCAGTGTTGAGGGATATCTCTATCCAAGACTAATTGATCACTATTCATTATAATTAAGAGTACTATAGATACATAGAAGTGATAAGTAAGGATGTGAAGCTGAAGTACTTTTTTTTTTGTTAATAAGAGAGCCTGTACGGCTTTATTAGGGAAAAGGAGGATATTAGAATCGAACTTTGATCAGGTTAAGATATGGGAAGTAGTGATGCCAGGCGAGCTATCAATTTGCGGACGAAGCTGAAGTACTTATACTTTGATTGCCGACGGCGATAAAAGAAGGTATAGGAGGGCCCTGAACCACGTCTGGTCAGGCCTTTCATGAAGAAATTTAGAAGACCTTGTTGAATAAAACAAGAAAAATGGTAATCCTCAAATCTAGTAAGACGGAACTGTCCAATGTAAAGTCCTTATCACCATCGTGCAAGGGCCCTACAACAAAGAGGAACATTTCCAGATACTGACTATCTCACAGTATTCAATAACTTCTAGCTGATTAATCAGTGACTAACATATATACCTCAAACAGTAATTAACTTGCTAGATTTTCTATTTTATTTGATAATTCAGACTAATTAAGACATACCTCAATCCAGATCCTTTGGCTTTCCAATCAAAAAGTAAAAGTGATTTTCTCAATATTTTTTCTATTATTTTTCCAGAAATAGAACTTCATAATAGCTAAAAATTAATAGCCAACAACTGCAACCTTCTTTCCTTTCAGCAGTTGATGAGCAGCTTCCTTGTCTAGCTTATCCATGCTGTGCAGGACTTTGCCTTTGAAGACTTCTGGGCCTTTGTTTGGTGGGTAATCTGGCATCCTCGCTACTTCTCCATATTTCCCAATGCAGACTGCCACAAACTCAAAGGCATACCGCTGTCACAGAAAATATAGTTAAAATTAGCCAAATTAATTAAAGTACGTACTCCTTATGATCACAAATTTGCATAACGAACAAGCTGATTTAGTACTTCCCCCATCCATTCTGAATCAATAATTTTATAAGAAGCACAAGATGAGAAATATATATAATCTGTGCATGCTTGAATAAGCTTGTTATAAATGTATAGAAAAAGCAGATGCATGTATGTGTAAATTATCAAGCCAAAAACGCCTGAACATCTCGATAAGTTGGGCTAAGTTTTTCAGAGGAGATCATGGAAAAGGAATAATAAAAAGACAATTAGAAGGTAGTCAAATTAATTAAAACCAAGAAGGAGAGAGAGAGAAAAAAAAAAAAAAAACCAGGGTTTTATACCGTGTGTTCTCCACAGCAACTTCCCAGACCCGACAGCCACTCTAGAGCCTGCAATATTCTTCTTTTTTTGGATTGTTCTAGGGTTTTTTTTGGTCTGAAATTAAGAGACTAATCTCTTGGAATAGAAATTGTCAAAATGGACAATCCTCTCTTAAATGAACCTTCTATATTCTTGTTGAGGTTTGTTTGAATCCTGCAGCATGCATAGGTGGGTGCTTAATCACAGCCACCATAGCGAATTTCCACCACCCTTAAATTGTACTGGCCGAACTTCTACATATCAAAATGCGTTGCATAGTTGTGCAAGTATTCCAATATCATAATGGAAGAAGGAATAGAAGAGTTGTTTCTCTGAGGTCAGGGGAAATCTGAGAATTCAAAATCACATCGAGGGGTTTGAAGCTTAGTGGAGTTATAAGAACAATGTTTCCAAACACCCCCAATAGAATCAGTAAAAAACCACAGGGTTGTAGTGGGACAGCTGCTTAGCAGCAGCAATACCACTGATACCAGCCCCATTTATCCCCCAACTCTGAATTGAAGGTGGCTTGCCATTGGATGTTGGCTCAACTCACAAGTAGTAATTAGGGGCAAGACAATAATAATAGTTAGTTGCAAATGTTCGTAACCTTTTATAGAGGGGGCCAACTACGCACTTAATTTTTCTTCGTGCATAAACTTTTTTCCAAAAATTATTTAAATGATCACCACAAAATCAAGAATTGGTAGCCAGGTTTCATTTAACGCAGTCCATGCATACTGTTCTTCCTCCGGGCTTGCTATCTAGTACTGGTTACATAATTATAATACGTGACCTTTCATCCCTTTTTTTTTTTCATTTTTTTATAAATTTTATTATTTTTATAAATTAAATTTATTAAATATTTACTTTAAAAAATTAAATTATTAAATTTATTAAATAATACAATTAAACTGTAAAACTAAGATATCAAACTGTTTGTGTTAACATTTTTCTTTGTTCACTTACTAAATCTATGTAGGTTTCTGCAAACCCATGCAAGTTTCACGTACATCACACCGTAAATATATACGTATTGCTGATATAAAGGAGTTGACTTGGTTTGGCTCAAAGCTTTGTTTTCTGATGTAATATTTTGTCACTCGTCGTGTTTTTATGGTTGCTTGGGTCTTCCACAAAAGATTGAATAAACTACGTGGAAACAGGTACTTTGTATTTAATTCAGTTAGATGGAACAATTAATACTGGCTCGAATTCTTCATATGTGGGAACAACCAACCACTCTTTATTGTACTTGAAAACCATTTGCATTCCATATTGTATGCTTAAGGTCAAAGAAGGAAGAGTCTGAGATAACCATTTGCATCTCATACACAGAATATGAGCCCCTCCTAGCAAAGATACATGTGCAAGAATATTGATCATACCTCTTTTCTGGCTATGCGTTTATGATAAAGGGTTTCCATCCATATATATTGAGGCAAAACAAGAGCACATATACAGTTAATTACATAATGTGAAACATACTAGTCTATTCATTAATGATTTGGAGCAACTTAAATGATGGTTTTTTTTATATTAAAAAAATTATAATATAAAAATTAAATTAAAGAGAGAAAAAAAATAAAGTTGAATTTTACTATTTAAACTAAACTTAAATCTTAAATGATTGATCATTAATTGCTTCTATTATACCTGCAATCCATTAGTTATTCAATCAGATTAATTAAGACTTAAGTTCATATTTCTTTGTTAATAATTATTTTTAATAAATAATATATAAATTATATTATAAATTTTTATAGAAATTTATAATAGATTTTAATTTTAAAATAGAATAATTTTTTATCATTCTCAACTTTTCTCCTTTTTCATAGATAAAAAGAAACTAATCAACTAGTCAAGCAACATTACAAAGGCATCCAATAAATGAATAAGATTTTTGCCTTACTTCAAATGGATTGCTGTATATTTTTTTCTCAAAATCTTAACTTTTAATGAAATTATGATTTTATTCTAAATTTTATAGCGAAGAAGTTACAGGATACATAAACCTTCTCGATGTGTCTCTTCATTTTTATACATTCATCATATTTTTTTAAATTTTTATAAATAATTTTTATTTTTTAAGTAAAATTAATTTTTATTTAAATAAAAAATTAAAAAATAAATATTTTTTTAACAAAAATAATTATAAAATTAAATTTTAAATATATAACTTAACTTAAAAAATAACTAAAATACAATCAATTATTATTATATCAATCACTTATTTATCACTTATCATCTTTATTTATTATAAAAAAATAAAAAATTAACCAAAATAAAAGAAAAAATCTCAAAATAAAAATCATACCGTCCAAACCTATCAATCTCACCTCATGACTAAAAGAGTGTGCTTTTCCATTCAAAGGTATTAAAAGAAGCGTGCTTTGGATTTTGACTGCTACCCATTCCCGCATTTATGTTTCATTTTCAAAGTATTAATTGTAGCGTGCGTTGCTTCGCAACTGCCAACCATACCAATAAGGAAGAAAGGTCAACACATATATTAATTTTTAGTAATATTATTTTTATATTTTTATTTTAAATAAAAACAAAATAAATCACATATTTAACATAACTCATCACATAACCCTATCTAACGTAAAACTACCCTTACCCTTAATTTTTATGCTTAAATTTAATTCAATATTACTGTAAAGTCATGCCATTAATAAATGAAAAAGTGCAACATTAACAGATTAACTAAAGTATTTAGTTATAATAAAAGTTTTTAATAACATTATAATATGACATAAGAGCACATAATAATTAATTGATTAAATAAATTTTATAATAATAGCGTACCAAAATTTGATAAATGATTTTTATAAACTAGTCATTGTTCCCGACTGTTGTCCCAGATACAAAAATATTATCTGATATTTAATAAACTAATAAATTAATCAGCACGAAAATTCAACAAATTATGTCTTCAAAGTAAATCTAACATATGTATCAGGAAGTTCAAGTAACTGAGTTTAATGGTTCTGTCAACATCTCTCTGTGCAGGGAGGCACAAGGCATTCAAGCTTACAACGCCGTGCACCGGATTCTGCAGGGAATTGGAGTCCCCAACTAACGATGATCAATTTAATTAAGTTGCCATTGAATTGAGTCAAAGACTCAAGAGTGAAGCAGCTTAATTCATATAGATGTAGTGGGAGAGGGAAGGGGTCAAGATTTTTTTTTTTTTTAACACTAACAAAATAAATGTCAGTTGGGACGGTTAAGAGGTGCTTTTGGCACCTAGGGCCACATTGTTTTGAATGAAAGACACGTTAATAGATAGGTTCTTAAATTTTTATATATTAATATTTACAAAAATCTCACTAAAAATAATCAAGCTTGCTCATTGTGAGTTATTTTAACCCTTCTTTATCATTCTTGTGCCACAGCCAAAGATATTAGTTAGAGAATTATTATCTCTTTAGATATACTAGAAAATTGAAAAACAATTCAATCGTGGAGATACATTTGTTATCAAGTGTAGTAGGAAGCCTAATCAGCTTGACAATCTCCTTTTCCACTGCATATAAGTAATTCCCACTTGTTTTGAGCATTTTTTGCAATTAAATTTATATAATTCTGTTTCCAAATTCATAGAGACAGGTGAGGTAGGGCAATCAGAAGTAATTAGATATGAGTCATCAAGCCATTGACTTTATGTAGTCTTTCATAAACTTCTGATGTCCTTCGACAGATACATACAGAAACAAGCAGGCCCACTCCATGCCAAAATACTAGTGTTCAATTAAAAGCCAAGAAAGTGGGAAACAAATTGCAGCTGTAAGATTTAAAGACCAAATTAATTAAGAACTACTAATACTGATTCATAAATGCAGCTTTCTAATTATTAGCGTAGATGGATTGATAATAATGATTTCAACTTTCATCCAGTTGAATTGCTGAAGCAGATCATTGAGTAAGAGACACAGGATATCTGTTGATGCTGTCAAGCCAGGGGTTCCTAGCAGGCTTCTTGAGTCTACGCATAGAACGCCAAACAACACTGTTGCACTTGAAGCCAGATCCAAAAGCCAGTTGCCAAACACGGTCCCCTCTTCTCACCCTTTCCTTCGCTTCCAAGTAAGCCAGCTCATACCATATGCTACTGCTAGATGTGTTGCCAAAGCGGTGGAGTGTCATCCTAGAGGCCTCCATGTTCTTGTCGCTCAATTCCAGGTTCCTCTGCAGCTCATCAAGAATGATCTTGCTCGCAGCATGCACGCAGAAATGCTCAAAAGCCAGTTTGTAGTCAGGGATGTATGGCTTCTTCAATGATATGGAATTCCCAGCAGATTTGCCACCAAATAAGTGCCCCCATACCAAAGTAGCAAAGAAGAGGAGTTGCTCAGAAAAGGGTAGCACCAGAGGTCCTAGTGTAGTGATGTTGGTTTTAAGAGCATCACCACCAATTTCAATCAAGTCTTTGCTAACCTTTAGTCCCTTAAATTTTTGTTCATCTTCCTCCTGGTACACACACCTGTTGTATATAGCAGACAATATATTAATCAATGACCATGACGCTATGGGAGTAAAACAAATATGTCTTTTTGGGCTCACGTGTAGGTTGACCTAATTTCAGATGGCCCCTCGGTATGCTGGGTTATTATTTATTAATTAGACGGTGTGGCAGATACTGAACTGTTGGTGTCAGCCCAGAATTCAAAAGTAGCAGCTAAATATCCCGTACATTCATTGAACTAGAACTTACTGTGGAGGGTTCTATTCCCAGGACCACATTTAACTTTGTGTACTCAGTAACGAAACCATCACTTTTCGGCTAAATTGAAATTAAGACACCAGTATGACTTGCAAAGACCATCTCTGCTAGCACTAATTTTCTTTCCACTTTTTAACTTCATATAATCTTAAATACGTTACCTTTATTAAACATCTTATGTCTGTTAACTAAGCCCCTATTAAGTCGGTGCCATCTTTGTAGTGTCACATCAAAATTCAACATTTCTCATGAAACTTGAAAGGAACGGATGTGAAAAACACAGACACAGTGGACGTAGCTTCGGACAGATTTAGAATGTAAGATATGAGAGAGAGAATTAACTAATTAAGAAATAACAATATTTAAATAGAAAAAAGGCCAAACCTGAAGCTGCGGTCATCGGCACCTTTATGTGTGCGAACAATATGCTCAAGGCGGTACTTGGCACGTCTATAGTCACGACGACGGTTGGAGAGCAGCACAGCAGAGCATCCCATGCGAAAGAAACAGTTTGGAATTAGCATGGACCTTTCTTTGCCCTGGTACCAGTTAAATCCCACCATCTCAGTGCTCACCACCACTGCATAGTTGTTGGCGTTTGATTGAAGCATGTCCCTTGCCAAGTCCACAGCTATAATCCCAGCACTGCAACCCATCCCACCAAGGTTGTAGCTCAATATGTTTCCCCTCATCTTGTAGTGATTTATGATCATAGCTGACAACGATGGTGTGGGGTTGAAGATGCTGCAGTTCACTACCAAAACACCCACGTCCTTAGGACGAACCCGGGTTTTCTCAAACAGCTCGTCAAGTGCTCCGAACATAACCATGGATGCCTCGGCACGGCCTTCTTTCATTGTTGCACAGTTCTCATTGGAAGCAATCACTGCCTTTGGGATGTAGGTCTCGTCCCCTATGCCTGAGGACATTAGGATCGTCTTTTGGAATCCAAGGCTCCCCTCATCAAATTTGCCTGATTTTCTAGCTAGCTCAATGAACTGCTCCCTTGACACCTGCATACAATTCAACAGGGACATTGAATATAATAATTCTCATTGTTTAGCACAAATTCAAAAAAGGAAAAAAAAAAAAAATTTCTGGCAACATCATTTTCAATGTTTTTTTTGACTATATATCGAAACTTAATTAAACAGGGATTCATCATTCATGGATTATTTATACATTGATTTAATCAGCCAATCATCCGAATATTTAATGGTTCTAAACTAAATGTATTTTCTCCAAACTTTTCCTAGTAGAAACAATTTCCATTCTTTTCTTCTTTGGGAGAGAATCACAGTGGTGCGGCTCAAGTAAATATACCTTGAGGTCATCGTTGGGTTGATAGCATGCAAAATCAATGAGGTAAATGGGGCGTGGCTTTGACATGAAGTAGACAGACAAGGTGAAAACGAAGACACCAAAGAAAGCCAAGACAGTGGCAAGGTCGTAGCGGGCATCTTCCCAGAGCTTCCTCCATAGCTCTTCTTTGCTGAGGCTACCAATCTCAGCACTGAACACCAGTAGAAGCACTGGTATGGTGACCAAGTAAACGCCATGGTTTATGAGATAATGGTACCCCAACTTGACGTACTTGAGGTTGACTGACTGAAGAAAATCTGGTAGCCGCCTCCTGACCCTCACTGAGAAGGTCAAAGAGCCAGCGTTGGGTCCAGATGATTCGATTCCACGGTTCACAATCTCCGTGGAGAATTGATCACGTTCACTGGCCATGGCGGAAGGGATTACTATGAGTCTATGACTATTATTTGATATGTATGGTGAAAGATTAAGCCTATGTGTATATATAATACACAAAGCGGTGATGAGGAGGTGGATAGAAATTAGTTAATGCTATCACCTAACTAATGTGTGTGTAGTTGAGGCTTTCAAGAGCTTTAATTTCTTCATTGAATGTAAGTGGGTGCCCCAATTCAAAGTTCAAAAGAGAAGGGACTGTATGACATCTTTTTTCTTCAATTTTTTATCTTTGTTTTGGTCATTTTTTTAAGAGAAGGAAATAAATGCATAGTTGTAGACATTTATATGGACCCATCTCTGTCCATCGTGAATAATGAATGTCACATCAAAGGCCCAACTGGCTTCCCTAGGTGTGGTAGGAAAAATCTTTTCATTCTCATTTAGAGATCCACAGAAGTTTGCCTAAAGGCAATTAGGACACGGTCTACATTTAATAGCGTTTTATAACACTTCCGCGATTCTTTGTAGAAACATTCTTCCAGTAGGAACCCTGTGCGATTTAGGTAACATCTTTTCTTCTCCCTGATACGTTTCTCCCACCTTCTTCAATCGCGAAATGTAATTTTCAGGGTGTTTCTTCTATTTTTTATCAGCTTAAGCAGATCGTTTGAACTAGTATGACAATAATAATGGAAGCATTGATAAATGTGGGATGGGTATAATATTTTTCCAGATCAATGTATATGAATAAACATCTCATGTATCTCATATTACGCAATTCTACATTCATAACCATGCAAAAACCGAAGAAACAGAAAAAGAATGCCCAAATAATTGAAACCACTTCATATATTAGTAATACAGCAAGAAAAAAAAAAGATGGTTGAGGTTCAATGAGTAAATTTAGCAACATAATGGTGGATATGAGTAACAGTGATAGTAAATGATGATATTCGAGTGATGATACATGCACATCCCAAGTCAATAATACTCTTTCTGCATGTTTACATTCAAAAAAATAAATAGTAACATTTCACTTTCTTCTATACAATCTGATTGTACAGACTTGGTGCACATTTTGAAAGTGCACTAAGTATTTCCCTATTGGTATGATCAAGCCGATTAAGGTGATGAAGTGAGACGTTGATATGTGATGATGCATTGACGACAGACTGAGTTCTCAAGGTTAATGGCATTTATATTAAATATCTTTTTCTAAAATACACGTCCTAATCAGGCAAGTTATAACAGCGCAAAGAAGCATAAGCTTCAGTAAGTAGATATGTGAAATTAACAGTACAAAAAAACAACACAATGGCACAGATGAACTACAACCTGACAGTTGAGGCGCCGACCTGTAAACCAACATGCTTTTAAGAGGTCGGCAACCTCACGGTTTAATGTATTGGCAAACTACCTTATTTAACACTTTCTGTCATGGTTAAACTCCTAACAGGCCAGTTGGCTAATTTTCATTTCTTGGTCCACAGACTTAAGACCAGAACTCGCAATCGCATAACCCATTACCCAATCTTCTCTCTGCACCGCATGACCACCACGCTTGCATAACTGTAAAGTGTAAACAATAATTTCTGTTGTTCATTAGTTCCATCACCCATGAAAGTGCTGGAAAAATAAAACAACTACAAAAAGCCACGTGAAAGAGGTGAATATAACAAGCAATCTAGCATATAATGACAGCCCTTTGATATTGGACCTCATCTATACGATATGTAAGAGGAAAGAGACACGTCTAGAACCAACCTTTGATCTCTTCTCATCACGTAAAGCAGAGTACTTTAAACTTTAGAGCCTGAAGCAGCAGAACTGTCTTGAAGTTTTGTTTATGAAAACATATTCAAGACTTAACCTCAGAATAGCAAATCAACCTCAGACATCTATTCAAAATTTACAACAGACGATATTCCACATAAATGAATTTTGTAGAATACAAATCTAAGTTATATTTGTTAAGTAACCTACAATGGCTGTGATGCAACACCCAAGCATGCCAATTTTAAGTAGTTGATCGCAAGTAATCAAATTTTACATTGATTTGGGGAAGAACGACGTCATGTCATGCGATATTACTTCATCACACAAAATATTATTTATTGACAAAAAATTTAAAGAAAAAGAAGTTGCAACCAACATTTGCTTCAAAAGGAGTGGGAAAGGCAGGTGTGATACCATTGATTCGAGGATAAATCCATCTGCCATTGGGAAATACGCAGCTTATCCTATCTACTTTGACAGTGACATACTGGCTGAATGACAGCATATAAACTCAAACCATCCTGTTCAAACCTGAAGCATCTTGTCGAGTATCTAGAACAAACGTTTGTTCTCGGTTCAAACTACTAAGATGAATGTCCTGCAACTTTCTGGGGCCTTCCCTGGGTTTAGAATCAAGTTTCTTTCATCCCTTAGAAACATTGGGGTCTACAAAGTCTTCTGAATGAGATATATTTAATCGTTCAGCCTGATCATTTTCTCCATTTGAATCTTCAGTCAAATTTCTCATCACCATAGTGTCTTGATCTTCTGATATCAAAATTATACATCTACAGATTTGGCTCCTTGAAAGCGCAGAATCCACTTTAGAAAGTAAAGGGTCAATGGATAATCATTAACAAGAAGATAACTGAGGTAGGTCATCTCAAATCTAAAAATTGTTATCTAGGTACTTGTAACAATCTAAACTGTCAGTTTTTCCAATAACAATGATCCACCACACACTTTAATATCTAAATAGCACCCTCCCTTTAGAGATTCTATTCCTATGTCTACATATAATTCCCACCCCTCCTATCATACAGCTATATTAACTTTTGGATTACAACTTCATCCATAGAAGCGACCAGATTTAATTTCATATCCATTAAGCAGAAATATTAAACCACATCATAAAGAATGGGGATCTAGAAACTTCAACACAATGAAGATTATCAGATTTATCAACTGATCGAAGCAGAAAATCACTCAAGACTGGATAGCGAGGTTATTGATTTACATCGACATATATAATCACACCATCTAGAGCACCTTACGTGAAAGTATAATTATGACCTCATGAGGACGATTCAAAATTTTGGTATGCACGGTTAACCTCTGCAATTTCCATCTCAGACTCGTCCGTAAGTAAGACATTCTCATAACCCATGATATCATGTTGCTCAAGCTGCACGTGCAAGTTCTCCTCCTCAAAATCACTCTTAAGCAAACCATCACCTTCCATATCTGAAATGTCACTGTATGTCTCAATCTTCTTCTTCCTTCCTCTGTAACCAATAAGACTTTGCACTTTTTCCTTCCAAAGGACCAAAGGGCATTTCTCAATCAGCTCCAAACCTTCATAAGCTTCAGTTAGGAACACACTAAACCTCTTCCCCCTCTCTGAAACATAGAAGATGCCAAAATGCTTCAGAAGAAGTCTCATAAGCTTTTGAGGCATCGTTAGTTCTCGTCGGAAGTAAGTGAGTTGATCAGTTACCAACCTCTTCTCAATAGTAAAATTAAGTAGTTCATGCATAACAGCAACAGCCCTCTTATCAAATTCCAGCGATCCAGCCTGAAGCCCCCTGGCATCCGCATATGGAGATAAATAAGACCTTTTCTGAAAATGTTCAATCTTTCCTCCATATCGATATACTTTCTTAAAGTTCTGAGGGAATTTCAAGGGGAATGCTAGTGAAAGCATGCCTGGGGTATGCGAGCAGGTCTGAGTTAAGCCCATTACCTTTTTCTCCAACTCTGTGATTGCCCAAGCAGGGTTCCAAGACACGAGCTCCAAAAACTCAACTTCATCTGCAGACTTAACCACCCTGAAATATTGAGGATACTCGTTCACCCAATCTTTCCTGAAATCCATTGTCAAGCCAAATTCTCGCCTGAAATGAGCAATCTTATCCAACGGAAGTCGTTTATCCACCGACATCATCAGGAACCTCGTAACATGCTCCGCAGCTTTATCCGCGTGCTGCTCAAGAATCTTCTCTTCCTCTTCCATTAAGTCTTCAGCTTTCTGAGTCAGCCCACACCATAATACCCCCTTATGATCCTTGTACAACTCAAAAAGTTTCGGTGTTTTCCGAATGAAATCCGAGACCCTATGGGGCTTGGGCAAATTGATCTTCCTCCGGTATTGTTCAAGGGACCGAACGGGAATGACCATTTCAGGCTCTTTCTTAAGAATCTCCATCAAAAAGAGCACCTTAGACGCTATCTTCCACTTCTCGGTTACAATTTCAAGGTTATGAACCCTCTTCGTACTGCTTCTATCTTGGACTCGCTTACTAGTGGTCATCCATCGACACAGATACTGCGACACCCAGCTTCCATAGGGTAACGATTCTTTGATATTGAATTCACTTGTTCTCCCAAAATAACACAAGCAGTGGCCAACGCTAGGAGCAGGATAAACGCTTCTAGCCGCATTGAACTGCTTCATCCCAAAACTTAAAGGAGGATTAACCATTCGGATGGGCATTGCAACAGTAGCTGCTAAACAAGCGGAAGCATGGGAAGAAAATTGAGAAAATGTTTGAAATCTTAGAAGAATGCGATACATACGATGAGCAGCCCCCCATCGAACATCCCTTGCAACTGTTCGTGGAAAGGCGCCAGAGAACTAAGGCGTGATCAACCCCGCTACGTATGCCGCTGTCTATAGTGACAGATTGCGCCTTATAAATTGTAGATTAAAATGTATATAATTTTTTTGAATTTTAAGTAAATTTTAAAAAAATTTTAAATTTTTAAATTTTTAAATAATTTTTTTAAATTATAAAAAAATTTTAAAATATTTTTTTTATCAAGTTTTTATTAAGATTTAAATATTTTTTAGTCAATCTTTAATTGATTCGATAAAAAGATAAAAATATTCTTTAAATATATATAAATTTTTAAAATCTGTTATAAATACAAGAAAAGAAAACTTAGTGTAGATTTATAATTTAAAATTTGAGATTTAGGATTTAGGGTTTTAAGATTTAGAGTTTAAGATTTAGGATTTAAGGTTTAGGATTTAGGGTTAGGGTTTAGGGTTTAGGATTTAGGGATTTAGGACATAGGGTTTAAAATTTAGAATTTAGGATTTAAGGTTTAGGTCTTACGGTTTAAGATTTTAAGGTTTAAGATTTAGAGTTTTAGGATTTAAAATTTTAAGATTTTAGAGTTTAGGATTTAGGGTTTAAAGTTGAGGTTCAATGTTAAAACTTTAAAATTTTACTGTTCACGACCTTCTTCAATTTCTCAACTTTACCATGAAAGTAATTTTTGTTATTTTTTTAAATTTTAACAAAAAATTTAACGAAATAAGTTATTTAAAAATTTTTTATAATTTAAAAAAATTATTTAAAAATTTTTAAAATTCAAAAAAAATTTTTAAAATTAACTTAAAATTTAAAAAAATTTTATATATTTTAACCTAAATTGTAAGTAATTAAGTCAATTTGTAAAACTAAAAATACATATAAATTAATAAAGGGCTGTAATTGTTTCCTGAATTTTATGTTTCGTAAGAAGTCGTCGTTTAATTTTTATAAAAAGTATTTAATTTTTTTTCTTGTTGGGCCTAAAATTATTGGACTGGATGTATTGTTTACTTGCTACGAATCGGGCCTACATAGGATGATTTGGTCTAATTGTTAAGCGGGAACACAACCAAATCTAGTTAATTCCCCCAGTCATGAGGCCCAAAACTGATGGGTCATAAGTCGGGACATGAGTCCATGACATTCTCCAAATAAGTTATAGATCTTTTGATTTTTTTTAAATTTTATTAATTTTTTTAAATTTAATAAATAAAATAAAATTTTTTAATTTTATATTTATATTAATCAAAAATATTTTCACCTTTACAACAAAAGAATCCGATCCACCTTCATCGTTTGACTCGCATGATCAAAATTTAAAGGAAAAATGATTGCAATCTTCGTTAATATTTTTATTTTTATATTTTTCTATTTATAATTTTATTTATAATTATTATTATTTTATTATCTTAATATTTTATTTTCAATAAATCTTATTAAAATTTTAAAATATTTTTAATCAAAAATATTTTTTATTTTATTTGCACAAACGAAATGACAGAAGGCACCATAGGCGTTTCCCCACAGTTCTCGGATTATGCCATTTGATTTCTCTGTCTTATCTCTCATGTTTTTAACTTCAAATTGTCTTCTTCCTGCTTTGGATATTGTGGATGGCCAATATTCTGGAATCAATCCTTAACCATATCTTCTTTTTGGCCGTGTAACCGACCATATACACAGCTGCCATAGCATTTATGTCCTATGTTTATACCTCATTTACGAATAGGAAACCAATATTTGGATCTCCCTAATTTTTTTTTCTGGTTAAGAATAAAATGTATATAAAAAAAATTTAAATAAAGGGAGGCTATTCTATTGCAATGATCAGAGCATGTTATAGACCTTAATAAAAATTTATAATAATATATAATTTCAAGAGGGACTAAAGCAACCACTATTAGCTGATAATTTGTAATCTAAAAAGATATTATAATGTATCAACACAAGTTAGTTTAAGTTATAAGAATTCAAACATTTTAAACAAATTATTTTAAATTTAATTTAAATTTTATATGTAGTGAAAATTTGTTTAAAAAGAATTTACTTACTTCAACACTCTCAATATCTCAAATAAATTAATCTTTGTCTAACTCACAGAAGACACTCCAAAAAAGCTCAAAACAAGATATTATAATATAATTGACTGATTCACTTATACTTACTCTAATAGCCATACAACAGGGGATAATAATGCAACTTATATATGGATTTGGTCTGATTTTGGTAATATTTTGGTCATTTATTCTTTTCTGTATTTTACAGCATTTTTTTTCTTTCACTTGCAATGTGTACCAAGTGCAAGATGAAAAAAAAAAAAACGAAATTATTAAAATAAAAAAATAAAATCCTCAAGTTGTACATTATTGACTATAAAACATAATGATTTGTAGATGATCATGCGCACGATAGATTATTTTTCTCAAAACGAACCATTATATAATTGATGGCTCAGTCATGAAAGGAAGAAGGCATGATATGAACTAAAAAGGACCAAATAACGATGACATAGTTTGGATCAATGTTATCATAATTTGGAATATTGAATTTTCATGGAAGTAACGAATTGTCACTATACTTGTAGCTAATTATTGTATGTGTACAACAATAAGGACCAATGGTAAATTGAATTTTGTTCCCCATTAATGGATAGTTGCATATCAAATTCGTGCCTTTGCCTCAACCGCATATAGGCACTTGTGATTCTTGGTAGGGGAGAAGCCGTGATATCAACTCAAAAGGACCAATGAAAAACACAAAGTTTGAAAGAAAACCCTTCACGTTGAAATAGTAATGTATCAACAAAGCAACTGTTCATCAATCGGCATGCTTTGTCTGAAATTATTGTTTGTTCTATAAATATCAAAGAAAGTCAGTGATGGATCCACAAGGGCGGCGCTAAGTTTTCTCAGAATAGACGCTTATAGACAACCATCAATATTCTTGGTAAGATCCTTATTTAAATCATTTAAACCATTAAATTTAGACTAATTACACAATATCCTCTAGTATCACCCTCCGCCGATTTTGATTAAATTGATTGACTCTCCTACAATTTTAATTTGATGCAATTAAACCTATTCTATGAAGTTTCCATTCAAATATATGGTTATTGATTTATTTATCAACATGTTGACCAAACTCACGTGCACCTCACATGATTTATATATTTTGTGCATTTAGATTAATCACATGTTACTTACATAATTTGATCTTAAATGTTAAATACTAAACACTAAACCTAAAATCTTAAATCATAAACTTTAAATACTAAATACTAAATCTAAAATCCTAGATCATGAACATTAGAATTAAAACTCTAGGCCCTAAATTCATAAAATCTTAAATCTTATATTATAAATTCAAAATCTTAAATCCTTAAACTCTAAATCCTAAACTTTAAAATTTTAAACCCTATATTATAAACCTTAAAACCCTAAGTCATAAACTTTAAAATCCTATTCCTTAAATCCTAAACCCAAAAACCATAATTCTAACCCTAAAGCCCTATTATTTAAAACCTCCAAACCCTAAAACCATAAACTCCAAATTCTAAATTTCTAAAGCCCTAATTCTAAAACCCTAAATCTTATATAATAAAATCCTAAAATCCTAAGTCATAAACCCTAAAATCCAAAATCTGAAAACTCCTAATCCCTAACCTTAGACCCTAGATCTTAAAACCTTGAAACCCTAAATACAAATCTCAAAACCCTAAAATATAAGCCTAAACTATGAAACTCTTAAACCTTTAAAACCTAAATTATAAACCTTAAAATCCTAAAATCCTAAATCTTAAAACCTTAAACCCTAGTGTTAGGATTTATGGTTTAGGATTTTAGGATTTACAATTTTAGGGTTTAGAATTTTAAGATTTATGGTTATAATTAAGGATGTAAGGATTAGTTTTAAGATCTAGGGTTTAGGGTTTATAGGTTAAAGTGTAGGGTCTTAGCATCTTAGGATTTGTATTTTAGGGTTTGAATTTCAATGTTTAGAGTTTAGAATTTAGTGTTTAGAATTTTTGGGGTTTAGGATCAAGTCAAATTAGTAGCATGTGACTAGTCAAAATACATAAAAAGGTCATGTGAGATACATGTGAATTGGATCCAAATGCTCAAAAATTTCAATACTTATCAATTTGGATGGAGACTTAGTGGAAGGGGTTAATTGCAACACATTAAAAGTGTGAGAAAGGTAATTGATTTAATCAAACCTATAAGTGGGGAATTTGCACAAAGTTTGTAGTGCATATATAACGGTAATGTGTAATTCAATTTTAAATTTATTAGGGTGTACAAATAAATTGTAGATTCAACAAATTTAATAAATCCACTTTAAATTTATGACAGTTTAATAAAAAAATATTGGTAAGTCAAAACCTAATTTATTCTCATAATTCGGAGCATTTACTTTTTAAGACAGACAACAAACTATGTGCTCACAGGACCGAATCATAAGAGATAAGGAATAGAAACTGTTTCCGTAGTCTTGATTTCAAAATTGAATTTGGATAAATACTTGCACCTGGGATTTATGCATTCCCATTGCAAGATGATATTTTAACCTAGTTTTCTTAATCTATTGTCAGCTAAATTAAAGCCACATAGACACTGGTCCTTGAAAAATAACCATCTTTGCACGGCAAAGCTATAATATATACCAACTCAGTAAAACTAAATTAATGAGAAAGGCATATCCATTGGCAATATCAATCGGTAATTCGCGATTTTCTAATAGTGTGATGCCATGATTGGATTCTTACATCTTAATCAATCGATTTTGTCCTTCATGACTTCATTTTTTAAGTTTCTTTGTTAATTCTTCTTGCTTTACTTAATGAAGGCCAATATCTAAATGCACTTAAATTACAAGGGTACCATTCAGTTCGTTAATTTACGTTTACTCAATAATCTTTTGAAAGGGACATATAAGAAAGACATATTTTAAAAGTTTGCTTTCAAGATTCCAAACTAATAGTTTTTTAAGCCAAAAGATTAGAAGACAACTATTATTCATAAGAAAAAGGGACCATACTGGCCTTTGAGGAATGAGAAAATTAATATAGTTCGTTCAATTGACAATATTTTAACTACTTTTTTTATATGATTTAGGTTTAAATGTCTTCGATAATAATCTCTTTCGATAAATAATATGTAAGTAACATTAAAAGTTCTCGTTAAGGTTTAATTATGGCATCTCCTAGTTTTTGAATGTGATAGTTTTTCTTCACCGTCAGCTGTGGCATGTGAATGAAATAACATTCCTTCGCCTTAAACTTTTATACTCAAAAGAATGGGAAGTTTCTGCTTAATTAAAAGATCAGTTTATACAATTAACTTGTTTATTAAAAAACGATATTTACAATTTATGAACTTAAATACCTATTTTAAGTGATTATTTCTCCTTCTTAATCAACAAGTAATTACATAAGTGAGCGTAATTACAAGTCTCTCCAAATTCTTTTTCCTACTGGAGCCTAATGGAGCTTGGCCCCGCCGTTCGCTCTGTTCTACATTAACTTTGCTTTGAATTAATATCTCCGTCCATGTGTGTTACGTTCCTTATCCTCAACTTTCGGTTTCCACCTTGCATTCTCCCTGTCAGGGAAGAGAGAGAGAGGGGGGGTGAAGAGGAGAAGAAGTTGGTTTCGACTTCTCAATTTATTGATGATCAGGGATATTATAAGAGATATTTAGTCTCTAAGCACAGTTGCAAGACTGAGACGGGCTGCATTAGTGCCTTCATTTTCAGAGAAGGCATCATAAAACGCAACTTGATCATAGTATTCAATTTAAACCACAACTTTTTGGGAACAAAATTCGAGAAGTTGTTTTCATATAAAACTAAAGTACTGTTAGCGCTGTGTATGTACGTGTGTGTGTGTATACATATAAATCTCGTTGATCACAAGCTAATTAAATATATTCAATAAGAGCTCTGTTATTTTTATACACTTGATGCGTATTAGAGTTACAAATATTTAAAGTATTATGTAACATTTTAAAAGACATATAAGAAGACATATTAGAGTTACACACCTATGCACCTCAGGTGCATAGCTTTATCATTTTTCATTTAGTAAAGGCTGTGACTAAGCTACTTTTATTATTTAAATAAGAGTATTGTTACCTTGAGCCAATAGATTTAAAAGGTGTAATAATAATTGTTAAATTAAAAAATTGATTAGTTGTTGAATTAATTTATGCAAATTAAGGAAAAAATAAAAAAAAAGATACATGGATGTTTGTCATTATAAAGGTGTCAATGCGAGTTAATCTCCTTCAACCTGTGTCAACTTACGATGACCCATGATTAAATGGGATAGAGGTAGGCTGGCTTGCAATTCTAGCAAGTTAAGAAAATACTAATTTAACTCATTTCTTAGGCGAGACACATAAGGTAAGGTAGGTTAGCTCGGTCATATTTTTTACAAGTAAAAAAAATCTAAACTCATTTTGCCACCTAACTCATTTTGATACCTTTTTTTTGATTAAAATAGTAAAAAAAAAGAGTGAAAAAACTAATATATGTGTCAAACTAGATGTGCGAAAGCAAAAAAAAAAAAAAGGATACAAAGATAGTTATCAAATAGAAATGAAAAAGTGAAGAAAATGTATGTGTTAAATTTATAAAGTGGAAAGTGAAAAAAGAGTATGGTGATAGGTGTCAAAATAGACCAAGGGTGCTTTTGGTTCTCGTATTTTTTTTGAAGAATAATTTAGTTTTTTAATTTTTAAATTAGATAATTTATTTTTTATAATATAATTAAAGTAATTTTTTTTCTTTATCTACTAATTTTTTTTTTCTCAATATGACGTTGCTTATCAGTGGTGCCTTACACTTCATTTTTTCTTTAAAAATTTTATCACCTTTTCTCTGATGTGAAATTATCTTTTCTTTTATCAAATTCTAAACTCTAATTTTATGTATTTCAATGACGCTTTCAATTAAGTAATAAATTCAATTAGTAGTCACGTTATACATTATAATTAAAAAAATAAAATTCAAATCGTCATGGATGAATCTCGTTATAGAAGAAAAGAGAATTAGTGAAAAATGATTGAATTGTCTTAATTATATTTATAAAAAAATTAAATTATTCCACTTAAAAAATATTAAATTATTCTTTTAAAAAAATAAAGAGACTAAATTGCTCTTGCTGAATCAAAATAAAGGGAGAGAGAAATAAAGAAAACATAATAGAGAAACACTCGCCCAACCAAGCTAACACATGTCAAATATTATAATATTATTGGCTAATTTCATAAATACTGGTATCCTAAAAATTGAATGAAGATATCCTTCCTAAACTAGTTTAAGAGAGTGACATTATTGTTGTAGACAGAAAAGGGAGAGAGTAATCAACGGAATGAGCAAAGACGATCAGTGAGCCTCCAATGGCTTAACAGAGTTTGGCTTTCAAACTGTGATTGTCAACAAAAAATGGAAATGTGAACATATCAGCTACGACAGTGACAAAAAGATGTTGGTGTGCATTCAACATACTGAAATACATACAACAAAACTCCATATATATCATCTTCTGCAGATTTCGAATACCACAATTGGCATTGTTTTCTCTTATCAATAATAGAAAAAAAGTCCATTGTTCGTGAATTAGTTTCATTTATCTCGGACCACTCTCGACCTCCTATTGGATGAGAGACCTAGCTTGGCCTGTCTGTTATATCGTTAAGTTGATGATACGTTGGTGTCAGAGAGAAATGGGGACGAACTACTGTTTTGTCCAAGTCAACTGTTGGGCTACACTTTGGAGAGTCTTCCTCGTTATAAATTAAATCATATGAATTTAACAAATCCAATGCTAAATGAGTCATAAAACTGTAGAAAAATCGGCAGAGAAGTTAAGGATGAAAATTTTCTTCTGGAAAGAACATAAAGCATATGGAGAAACAAGCAGGATACGGCGGAGATATGAGGGTGGTGGATTCCTAGGTCCAGTACATGTTTGGTATGTCCAGTAATCAATGTTTCAAACCGACCAACATTATTGCATTAGAATATATAACAAAATATCATGGAAAAGTAAATATTTAAATAGGGTTTAAGTGTGTAAAATATAACATATTTGAAGTCCAAGATTATTTTTTACTAAAATGAAGGAGCTATCGAAGCCTGCGTGCGCTCTATCAAAAGTTGAAAGCAAGTCTTGAGATCGAGCGATACGGATCTCTGGATGTTGATCACTAATCTAAAATAACTTACAAGATAAAAACTTAGTGATAGAAAATTTACACTTAAAAAGGGTTGTTAATATCTAGAATTTGTCTGAAGTTGCCTAAATTCCCAACATTAGAGGATCTGATAGAGATAGGATTGGGTTCTAATCAACTAGTTCGAAGAGCATAGGAAGGTTTAAACTCATGACCGCAAAATGAGTAATTGAGTGTCCATTTTAAATCACGTTGCTGTCAGATTAATGCGATGGTCGATGCACATGACACACCTCTCTAACAGAGTAATGTTTATTGTACAATATTATATACACAAAAATATATTAAAATATTTGTATTAAATATATCTTTTATTTATTATTTATTATATTTAATCTACCTAAAAAGCACTTTAATTATGATTTGTTCACAAAACATTTGGCAGAAAATATTCCTCCACTTATCAGTACTCATTAGTCAATCTCATGGAAACATCCAAATCCTTCTCCCCCTCTTAGCCCAACAACTTGCTGTGATGTGGTCCACAAAACAAAAAATTTCAGACACAAATATTCACGCGCTCTTTTTATCATCAATATTTTAATATTTATTTTTTTATAATTATAATTTTATCTATAATTTTTATATGTTTTATTTAATTTATTTTTAATTTTTTAATCTATTTTTTAAGAATTACTGATTGAGTCACGACAAGAGACGGGACTTTGTCCGCCCTACCGCGTCGCAATATGTGAGCCGATCACACCTTCCCATCCTAACGCTATTTGTCCACTCCTTTTACGCTCTTTCCTCCCGATCAACACGTTTCGACCTGACCTTTCAAAATCCTGCACCTGCAAAACCTCACTATATAAACTACTTTCTGATTGCAGCCGTCAATTTCATCGCGAACAAATATTCCTTATTCTTATTAGGCCGAGCAACCTAGCTTTGCACTTTGATTAACTGAAAACAGGCCATGGCCACAGGCACAGATCATGCTACTACTACTGTTACTTGTGATGCCACTATTGTATCATCTGATCAACACTTCTGCAAGTACAAAGGCGTGAGGAAGCGGAAGTGGGGAAAATGGGTGTCTGAAATTAGGCTCCCCAACAGCCGTGAGCGCATATGGTTAGGGTCTTATGACTCGCCGGAGAAGGCGGCGCGGGCCTTCGACGCCGCCCTCTACTGCCTACGCGGTCGCCATGCCAATTTCAATTTCCCTCACACCCCTTTGGCTTTGGATATTAATGTTGGAGGTGACCAATCTCTAACCCCGCAGGAAATTCAAGTGGTTGCTGCTAGGTTTGCAAACGAGGAAGAGGGGGAAGAAGAGGACCCGTCACATGACAAAGAATCTTGTAATTCACAACGTGGTGAACCCAGTTCCACTTCCAACTATAATACTAATATTAATAGTAATAAGAAAAATGATAATGATACCTCGCCGTCATCATGTCTGTATGATGGGCATGTGCAAGTGGACCACGGCCATGAGCATGAGGACACGAGGAGCAGCATGGATTGGTCATTTTTTAACTTGTTGGATTCGACCAGCGACCAGGCTGTTGGCTCCGATAACGGCCCTCCCCTCTACTCGGGGCTAGATAAGATGCACTCTGGTGAGTTATTATATCCTACGTCACCTCCACCTCCATTTCTGGATGTTGATGGGGACGAAAATCTTATTCAACCTGACGATGATCAGGTTTTTTCTCACGAATCATTCCTTTGGAACTTCTGATTTCTACCATAATATTCCATCGGGTGTACGTGGGTGCCTCTGCTTTTTCCTTTTAGCAACCATATATAGGGTTGTTTCTTGATTAATAATAGCGAGGCCAGAGTCTAGATCAAACCAATAAAAACCCTACGTTCCGTATGGAAGGAAACAAGCCTTTTTTTGGAGCCATCTTTCCATTCTATATAATGATTAGTATATATCAGCACTTTCAATTCTCTTTTTTTCTTTGTGCAATAGCCATATAGGTATTGTATTATATTTTGAAAAGATCTGTAAGTATACTCTTGTAAGCTATATTTATATGTCAATGTATACACAGCTGTGATTATGCCTTGTTCCTCCTCCTCCTCCTTCTTTTCTTTCTTTGCCTCTTTGCTAACGCTCTGATTGCATAATATAGATTATTAAATAATGGCGACTTTCGTACCTTTGGATGCAAATTAAAATTTTCTATTATTCTCCATTCAGTCTAGTTATCCACCAGTAACCACTACGTTTTGCCCCGGTGCAACAACAGTACTTGTACCTTAATTACACCTCGTTTATTGTAAACTACATGTATAATACCATATTACGTGCTGTAGTACTTTCTTTTTTAATAATATACTAGGGTTTCTATTGCATATGATATGGATCTGTTGCTTATCGATTTAGCATCTCTATTTTTTATTAAAAGAAATTAAGAGATCTAATGGAATTGTTTGAAAATTTATTTCAGATTTCATTTTGTTACCAAATTAAAGATTCAGTTTTTTAATTTCATCCTTTTTTCCCCCTCAAATTGTAAGTTATGTTCATCAAAATCTCTCTATAGTTTTTGGAGTCCTTTCACTAATTAGTTTAAAAACATCACTTACTGCCTCTTAGGTGCATAATCATAAACTATAACATAAATAGCAGTGTTTGTATTCCGATTAGCTAATTGATTATTATGGGATTGAAGATAAGCATTGGGGAATTTAGGAACTTGTATATGTATGTGTAGAGGATTTAATTGCCGATTAATGTTAATTAGGGTTTTTATATTACTCTAAGGATTGTCTTTTGTTGGTTCATATGAAATTCTTTTTTTTGGTTTAGAGATGTAGCAACAATGTATTTATGGGATGTATTTTCCATGAATTTTATCTTACTTCGGTGTCTTTCATTTTAATAATCCTAAAAGTTAAACCACTTCATAGTCATTATATCTATACTATATATGTATAAAAGTATGAAAGGTAAATTAATTTGCTTTGCCTATAAAATTATTGAATTAAAGTTTTATCTACAATGATTCAAAATAACTCAAAATTTATCAAACCGCTCTTCCTATTAGAATTTAAACTCCACCTTTCTATATATGCTGTGTTCTTTTTTAAGTAACCAAATTGGTTTTAAAACAAAATATATATATTCATGAGATAAAATTCAACATCTATTTACATTTTCTAGCTAGTAGTTATCACTTACATATTAATATTTTTTTTATTTTTTAATAGAATTTACTTAAACTTTATAGTAATTTTACTAAACTAGTTGATAGCTTCGTGACAACTTTTGTAAATGTAGGTGGTAACTCATTTTTAAATTGAAAGACAAAGATATGTTACCACTTCTGTTTAGCAACTTTAATTAGGGATTGTCTGGGAGTTAGAAGGGGAAGGGAAGGGAATAAAACGTAGGGTTAATTAAGTAATGATTTAATTTCCTCTTCCTTGTTTGATGTTTATAATAAGTAAGGGAAGAAAAGTGAAGAATTATTTTTTTTTTCTTTCAAAACCCTCTAATTTTGGAAACAACAAATGCAGAGCAAGGAGAGTAGGAAAATTTTCATAATTCTTTGTTCTCCTGATCTCTTCCCTTATCAAAAAACTCCCAAACAAGGAATTTTATAATTTACCGTTTCCTCCCCTCTCCTTCCCCTCCAAAATCTTCCATCCAAATGAACCCTTACTAAAACTAGATAATAGCTTTGCTAATTAAAACTTTGTAGTAACTTTTTTAAAAGTAGGTTGTAATGTTTTTGTGTCTTTCTTTCACTTCTAAAGGTAGTTTATCTGGATTACTAAAAAGAAAAAGGTAATTTATCTAGAATAATCTAGTTATGAAGTTTTGCTTCATCTTCGTTAAATGAATTCAACATATATTCACATCTTTCTCGGCTTTGTACATTATCGATTTTTTTATAGAAATTACCAATAATAAATAGTAATTCTACTAAATGAGTGTAATTCCATTTTATATTTTTTAACTCTATATTTTTATTTTCTTAAAAAAATTACTAAGATTAGATAGTAACTCAAACTAGTTGATAAATTTATTAAAATTTTGTAATAACCTTTCTTTTTTTCTTCCACTACTGTACAGCATCAGTAACTTTACTCTTTTTTCTCCAAAAAATTATTAGCTAAGTGACTTTCAATTAAAATTTTGAAGTATTTTGAATTTTATCCAATAATATCTTATATATTAGAAATTAAACAATTTAATATAATATATTTTATTTTATTTTATCTAAATAATTAATTATATTACGTCATAATCAATCATCAATAATATTATTAAATAACATATAACACGTGTCTAAAATCCGTAGTTATACTAAATAAACTACCAATACCACTTGAAATAAAAATGGAACCCTTTAATTATCACCTGATCCATCAGAACATGGAATTAGAGTTTAACTTCTTGAGAAGATATTGCTAGATTATAAGTAAAGAATACACGCATTTACCAGTCCACCATTTATGAGAGTGCACTGTAGCACAGAAAGATGCTATATGTACGATAAGCTATATAAAAATATCCACTTATGGAAGAAGACAAAAGCACTAAACGTGGTGTACAGAAGAGATTTATCCATCTAGAAATTTGAACATCCTTTTCCAAAATGGCCCATTCTTAAAGTTTCATAATTTCTATAAAGCAATGATAGTTGAAAAATTCCATACCTTTCTATAGTCCAATGTTTTATTGATTATTATCTATGAATGTGTAGCACATGGTAAGAAGAACATACCAACCAAAACTCGTTATTGTTTACCCTGTTGCACACATTGTCTATGAAGACCTCAATTGCTCTCATGGTTTCCATTCAGAGGAGTGAATAGCACTATTCACTAAAATTGCATGCAAACGTGTTAGGTGTGTGAAAATTTGACTCATATTCTATTGATATGTGAAATTCTAACTTGACTTGTAACCTGATCATACATAAATCAAGAAAGTGACGAGACATTTTTGGTCAAATCTGATCTTAACGTACAAAATCCGTGTTCGATCTACTTTTTATCCAACATAACTTGGACCTAACTTGTGTATAGCCCTACAAATGCAGAGTGTTACAAAATTTGCAGCAGTGAGCACTTTGAGGGATGAGGTCATGTGCAGTGCTTAAGAATTTGCTGGTCACTCTGGGTATGCCCACACCAAAAATGAGACGAATTATGAATAGTGAAAGTAGTTTTGTTTGGGATATGTGGTTAGTTCCAATGCACAACGGTGCAGAAATATTAAACAGCTCTTAATTCTGCTTGAGTCTACTTTCACGATCTTGGATCCCATGAGTGGAGCAACATTGACCCATGGCTCCCCTACAAAAACGCGCTCTTCAACGCTCTCGATCGTCTCCTCAAGTTAACCGCGTAGGCAACATCTCTTCTGTCTTTTCTTCCTTTGTCACCCTTTACCTATCTGATGTGAGCCCTTGCATCATCATTCCTCGTCCAAACAAAACCCTCCACACTCACTATTTTCATTTGAGTTTGATTAGTATGCATCAAATATCAAATAATGTATAAAATAAAGTACTAGAAAGATGCAAACTAATGTTTGATTAATCCAACGTTGTCAACTGCTGACGCTTATTCTTTTCCCTGGGTTTGACCGTTTGACTTCAACCAATGGAACGGTCAAACATGGACTAGCTTCCTCGTTTTCTTTGCATTTTTTTATACTCTTCCCTTTTCCCTATTCTTTTTATTTCTCATGACTTGTATTGGAGGACAAAAAGAATATCGGATCTTGAACAATACAGACAAACTTGAACAATAATAGAAGGAAGACGACGAGATGATGTGTATGCTGATAACGACCATAATTCCTGTGGGCAAAAGACAATCATTTGGCCTGGGCATGTGAAGAGAGAAGTTCAGATATAAAAATTATATAAAAACATTTATGTCGAAAAGAGTCAACACTGATCAAAAGATGACAATTTCATAAAAAATTTTAATAGTTACATGTGAGCCAAATTATTAACAACTTCCCTGTATTTCCCTTGCAGTAGGCATATGAAAAACAGGAGTCAGTGGCATGTTTAATGGAGACATTTCTGCACCACATCCCAGATATTATCACTCGGAATGACAGCAAATTCACCTTCGATGGCATGAAAAGCTTAATCATATGTTTCTATTAATTGTTTAGGCTGCCAGCATGGTTTATGCTAGCCTCAGTATAAATAAACTTCAGCTGACAACCTCATGCGAAGGTAGCGCAGCCCTCAATAAGCAAGGAGTTAGACAATGTTGGCTTAGATGCTAAGGATTCGTCTCTTCGTTTGTGGCTACTTTACCAAGTTCGTGCTGTTGCAGATAGCAAAGTCAATGATTTTCATACGATACTGTTTTGGGTCAAAGAGGCTTCTGGCCGCTGAATGCGCTAAATTTAAGTTACTCCATCTCAAATGATTCCTAAGTACCACAAGATCAGGGATTTTTTATTTTTGGTCTTGAACATCAGGGATCACAAAGACCGTTTTTGACAAGTTTACTGCCACAGCGGGCATTAGGAATAAGCGTACGTCCAAGGGTTGGTGATGGGATTGAACTGATGACACCTGGTGACCCCAGGTCCAGCCCAACAGGGGAGCAGTTTGCAAGGCAGCAAGTGCTTATATTGGTTCAACTTCGGAGTAACCAGAAATTGGTTGCTTCTGGGATTAATGCGGAAGGGAAGCAAGCGCTCAACATGTTCAACTTACCTGCGGCAGCAAGCACTTCAGGTTGAACCCTACCTGCATCTGGTTATGGAGAGGAAACACTTCATGATTGAAAATCTTGGGAATCTTGGATTAAGATTCCCAGGGTGTGTCATGTTGCAATTATCTTTCCACATGTCATACCGGTAAACCCGTGTCAGTACCTGACAGTTGTCCTGTGTCTTAACACTGGGTGATCAGTTCATAACGTTTCAATAACTGGTTGAAGCCCGCAGTAATACATTTGATCTATCAAATCCTTCACTTTTTGAGATACTTAAAAGGACATTATGATTTTTCTAGTGGCTTCTCTTTATCCTTACAAAAAATTTTAGTGCGATAAATAAATTTTTATTTTTAAATTTTTTATCAAAAATTTTTATTAACAAATTTATAATTTTTACAAAAAATTTTATCTCTTATTAATATTAAAATTTCTTGTAATATATGATACCTTTATTTCACTATCTCAAGCCTATCTCATATTTCATTTAGTTAAATATATATTAGTTGTATCTTTTATTTTTATAAAAGAATGTGGCCAAATAAAAAAACTTTTTGTATATGAACTTTGTTTTGATCAAGAAATATTTTTAAGATAAAGCTTTTAAGAACTTGTTTAGATAGGTTTCTTTTTTAATCCAAAGCACTTTCTTTTCAAAAATTAAAAAAAAAACCTTTTAATGAAAAACACTTTTTTAAATATAAAATAAATTCTTTTTTTATACAGTACTTGTTTTGTTTATTTTGAAGTATATTTTTGTTATTGGCCATTTTCATTATTTTCTCCATTCAAATCTCTGCCTGAATAATTTATGGACCGCTCTCAACTTTTATTGTGGCTGTACCTTTGAATTACTTAAAAATGAAATTATAATTTAGATAATAAATATACTACAAGCTTTAAAATACAAAAATGTTTTATAAATATTTAAAGTAATCACTTTTATCTTCAACTGTCTCTGCATCATTCACACTTTTTATCTTCGTTAAAAGTATGTTTACATACTAAAACAGAGAAGAAATAAAATTTCAGATAAAGAGAAAAAATAAAAGAGCAAAGATAATACATTGTTTTATTTTTAACTATTCTACTAAGTTGTTTAAAACATTAATTAAATAATTACATTAGTTTTGAAAGCGTATAAAGAAAACAAGAGACGGAGGGGGCACTTCACAGACGCACTGACGTGCTCACATTCTCACGCACAAGAGAAGAAAGTGAAGAACTCTTGATTGTACTCAGAAAAAACACACACGGCGGCAACCCTAGGAGGGCTCTCTCTTCGACATTCTCTCGCTGTTGCTGGGACATTGCGGTACTTAGGGTCCTCGTCGAAGGGTATTGCGTCAACTGGGATTCACAATATGAGCTGGAGAGGAGCGAATCAATCAAATTGCGGCATTGGGAGACTTCTTTGTTTTTGTATTTTCTTCGATTGACCTTTACACAGTAATTTCTTGAATTGCCTATTTATCTTGGTGAAATGTCGTTACCCAGAATGGGTATTGTTTGCTTCATTTGGATCTGAAGTTTTCAAGTCCTGCCGCTTCTGATTTCAGAAAGGGTTTAGTGTTTTGCTGGTATAAGCTTTGGGTCATTTCTGAATTATTGACAATTTGAGTACCAGCTTATACTTCCTTCTTGCATGTACTTGATAACTTTGGTGTCTTGAACCGATAGAAGCATTCGGAATAACTTTGTTCTAAATCCGATTTGAATTTGACAGTGAATGAACTTGTGATGCCTTAATTTTTCTCTTGAATCTAATGTATTGGCTCTTCAGATGAGCTATACTGGATCTATGACATGTTCTGTGTTGGTGCGTGTATGTGAATTTATAATTATGCTAATGATTCGACAAATGTACTCTGTTCTAGTCTGAGTATCCAAATTTGATATGCTGAGCATGGTGGTTCAAATTATTGGGGATAGTTATCTGGAGTATAGATGCTTATGTCTCATCAATCTGTGAAAAGTCAGTCCAGTGTGCGTGAGTTTTATGATAGTGAAGAAGTTTCCTGATGATGCCACTTGATAGATGAATTTTGTTTTATAATTTCAGCATGTTCCTTTATATCCTTTACCTACTTAAGTCATAGGAATTTAGACAGAATGTTCTGATACTGATTTTATAAAGAAAGTTCATAATTTTTGTTTCATTCACATCAAGTGGTGAGCAGACATTATTTTTCTATTCAAAAGGCCTATATTATCTGCACACCAGCATGCCAATAGTATGAACAAAGTGGTATGCAAACAACATTTGACTTCCATTGATTTTCTTCTTCTGCCTATCCTAAGAAAAAAATTTTCTGATTCTGCCACAACAGCAATAGTTATTTTTTAACTAACAAAATTAGTCTACTTAATGGTTTTTCTAGTTTTTTTTTTTTTTTTTTATTGATATGTAACATTGTTCTAGATTTCCTAAGTAGCAAAGTAAAGCTTCTTCAGTTTGACAAAAAAAATCTATCTCTACTAAATTTTTGTTGAAAAATTTTTTTATACTGTAATTTTTCATGCACACCCATCTTTCCTAATTCCCAGTTCAAGTAAATGAGAATGAGCCTAAAATAGCATCTTCTTGCTAAGTATATAATCCCTCAAATTTTCTTAATATTGTTTCATGCTCCTTGCAGGTGCCCTCTTGTTTTGTCAGTTACTGCCTCTTTGTCCCAGATTTTTGAACTAAATCTGGGATCCAATTATTTTATGGGCGTTGAACAAGAGCAACAGAGTACAGACCAACATATTGGTGTTTGGGATTGCTACACTGCAGCTTTAGTTTAATAGTTATTATTCCAAGGCAGAAGCATGGCTATTGAGGGCAGATGGTGTGTGGTGACTGGAGGTCGGGGCTTTCTTGCTCGGCATTTGGTCGACATGCTTATCCGATATGACATATACTCTGTTCGGATTGCTGATTTGGGCCCCAACATTGAACTTGAACCAGATGAGGAAGTTGGAATCCTTGGCAAAGCTTTACACTCTGGCCATGCCCAGTATATGTCTACTGATCTTCGTAAGAAGGCCCAAGTACTTCAAGGTAGCATTTTTGATCCCTTGCTTATTTATATATATATATATATATATATATATATATATATATATATATATATTGAAAGATGAGGTTATTTTGGGCTCTGTATAAGTTCAGCTTTATCAGTGCAGCATGTGAAGGAGCTGAGGTTGTCTTTCATATGGCGGCTCCAGATTCTTCCATTAATAACTACCAGCTCCACCATTCAGTAAATGTTGAAGGTAAGGTGTTACTTTTTCTGTTTGATAAAGCGTTTGAATTGAACTGAGATCTTTTTCTTTCCCCGAAGGAACAAAAAATGTCATTGATGCTTGTGTTGAGCTAAAAGTGAAGAGACTTATTTATACAAGCTCTGCTAGTGTGGTCTTTGATGGAGTTCATGGAATATTTAATGTTGATGAATCATTGCCCTATCCACCTAAGGTACTTGTTTCAGCAAGTCTCCAGTTTACCTTAATCACTATCTGCAGCAGTTTCTTTTTATTAGGTTTTGTTATCAGTAATTGGGAATTTAAAAATCTACACATGTTTATATAATCTAACTATTAGGACTCATTAAAAATGTTACTCAGAATTAGTATATCTTGCTACAATCTACGGGTTCTAAACTAAATTCAATTGGTTTCAGCATAATGACCATTATTCAACAACTAAAACAGAGGGTGAGAAGTTGGTCATAAAGTCTAATGGGATTAATGGGCTCCTAACATGCTGCTTACGTCCTAGTACCATTTTTGGACCTGGTGAGAGACTGCTGGTGCCTTCATTAGTTGCTGCTGCGAGGGCAGGACAATCCAAGGTAAATGTTGTTGTTCTTCCTTCTATTGATTTGTATCTGTCACATAATCCTTTGTAAGATGGCATGATTTCATGATATGGGGTGTTGAAGGCATAAATGTATTAATTATAGTATTAGAGTTTACATGATCTCCATTAGGTATAATTTATGCTCTAGATCCTCCGCCCTGTAGCTAAGCTAAGTGGCATTAGTTAGCCATTGGTACAACTTCTGTATTAGGCCTAGCTACTGATGTTATGATGCACTTGGTCACACCAGCTCTTGGGTAATTTTGTTTGAAAGGTTAGAATTTATTCTGCATGTATAGAGTATTGGTAAGTCTCATCTACTATTAGTGCTTGAGTAAATGATCAAACACTCATGAGAATGTAACTTTGAATAGCACCCATAGTAAATGATCAAACACTCATGACAATGTGATTTTGAAGAGCACCCATCATGGTTGAGTCATAATGTTTGCATGAATTGGAGGAAAATGAAGACCAATAGTCTTTGTGCTTCGTCATGACATTAGGAGAGATATGGACAGACACAGACCAACTAGGCACAGTGAAACATGCATATGTAACTACTTATTAGAGAATTTTTTCTCCATGAATACTGATTTTTCATTTGTCTTACTTTTCTCTTTTGAGCAGTTCATTGTTGGCGATGGCAATAATGTTTATGATTTTACTTATGTTGAAAATGTGGCTCATGCTCATATATGTGCTGAACGAGCCCTAGCGTCAGAAGGGACAGTTGCAGAAAAAGCTTCAGGGCAGGTACTTCCAACAATTTCATTATTACTTAACTAGTTTGCTTTGAAAATGACATCTAGGGGATGATCAATACCTTTTCTCATGGACCTTCCTGTGCCATGCACCACAATCCACTTGTAAAGTGGTCCTGATATCTGCCTTCTGTGGGCATGCGTTTATAATTCTCTCTTGGGAACTTTACCTTTCTGCAGCATATTCATTGTTTTACTTAGCTCCTCAAAGGCCATATACAAGTCTTTAACACGATTATTTCCATGTATGCTGTTGTGTTTAGAGCTGTGGGTATTGGGTACTGTATCTAAGTGAAAAGGTGAAAACAAAGTTGTAGATTTCAATACTTTAGATCATATACTTTCAATATCTAGTTAATGGTTGAGCACAAAAGATATTATAAGCCTCGTGGTTACTTGAGCTGATGTCAGCTAAATATTTGCCACCTTGGCAAGCTTGTATTTAGAAACATAGCTCAACCTTGATTTGAGCTGAATGTGATGAAGATCAAGCTTTAATTACTATCTGAGCTAATTTGATACACAAACTGAGCCTATTGTTGAATGAGCCAGGATCTAATAACTGGTGAAGTGATCAATAATTTACACCCTTACATATAAGAAGGAAATAAATGATAAGATGACTATAATATATATGTAGTTTATTTTTGGGGGCTGGGGGTGGGGCTAATGAAGGTAAATGAAAACATATCTTTAACTGGTGAGTTCAAACATTGTTGATTTGATTCAAAACAAATTATTGCTTATCTCCGAAACAGCATTTGGCATTTCTCGAACTAATGAAAGAAATAGGGAACTAGATTATTTTCCATGTTACTTTAGAAAATCCAGCAATCACTTCAGTATTTTCATACTAATGGATATTTGCTTTGTAGGCATATTTCATAACGAATATGGAACCTATCAAGTTTTGGGAGTTTGTATCACTTATTCTGGAAGGTCTTGGGTATGAAAGGTAGTTTCTTTTTACACAGTTAATCTATGTTAGATATTTCTTGGTCTTGTAGTGCCAGTTTTTTTTTGGTTAATTGTGCCCTGTTATTCTTGGATTCTCATTCTCCCTGTTGTACTCAGTAAATACAGACATCTGGCACTTTAAATTGGACTTTGACATCTGGTCTAGCATTAGGCTCTAGGTCCTGTCCAATCACAATTTGAGTCTATGGATTTTTTCTTGCAATATTAGCCTATTATTTTTTATTTGAATAATGGTTTTTGGTGCACTAGATTTTGTTTTTGCTGTTGAGAATATTGGTCTTTTCCTTATAATCAATAATCCAGAAATTGATTTATTTGCCATGTCTTTATTTTAGGAGGAAATAAATAAATTAGATATAATTCTTTTAATTAAAATAAGTTAATGCATTTCTAGCATTATCAATTCCTTTGCTTTGTTGACTGAATTGGTTTAATTTGCAGGCCAAGAATAAAGATCCCTGCTATTGTTTTGATGCCAATTGCACATATGGTGGAGTGGACATATAGGCTGCTAGGCCCATATGGGATGAAGGTGCCACAGTTTACACCTTCAAGAATAAGACTCCTGTCATGCAGCAGATCATTTGATAGTTCAAAAGCAAAAGATCGCCTTGGCTACGAACCTATCATAACACTTAAGGTCATATAATGTTTCACAAAAGTAATTAGATATGATTTGCTATCTTTCTGCTGGGAAATATAATATTTTATACCTCATTGAGATGCTAAGTTGTTCATCATGTAACAAATTTCTAAGGAGCTTAAGTGAATTGCCATTTCATGCGTATCCAGTGTGATCTACATCTCTTATGTTGCTCTTACTTTGAAAAGATAAAAAGAATAAAGGATGTCAACTTATCTGATTCATAACCACAAAAATGTCAAGTATGAGAGTGACTATTAAATTGTATTGTTTTTATGGCACAAAGGTTCTTACATTTATGCAGTAATCCTACATTTTAGTCCTAGTTCTCCTATGGATGTTTAACTTGTGATAGTGTGATTGTAACTTTCCTGCAGGAGGGTCTGCAGAGGACAATTGAATCGTACCCACACTTGAGGGCTGAAGATCAGCTTAAAACTAAAAGAGAAGGACCATCAAAAGCTTTCATATATCTTGGAAGTGGGAGAGGCATGAACACTTAACATTACTCTCTTAATTTGTTTCTTTGTGAAGTCTTGATTTTCTGTTTTGTCAAATGTTGGTTTGGATTTGTTTTAAAGAATGTGGCTAAGAACCATCTTGAAATGAGTAAATTGCTAGTACTTTTGTCCGACCTAAGCCCACAGTACTGTATGGTTGGGTGACTTTGATTGTCTTCGGAGTCAATGTTAGATAATAATGAATATTTGCCATGATAAATATATTGGGTTAAAAATATGACAGCTGATGCCGGGGGCTGTATTTGAGGCTCACAATAGCTGTTCTGTTTTCAATACAACTTGTTACATGTAACTAGATCTTGCAATGATGTTTTACATGTTAACATAGCTTTATGATGGCTGGGGTGAAATCTCTAGAGGCTTGAAAACAGTAATTGAATTCTTAATCCTAATTTTAGTTAATTTTCTAACACAATTATACTGGTCTTTAACATTTACTCTTTTAACTTAATAAATGCATAGTCTGGGATGTACTCTTTCCATATATTTTACATCTAAATTCCTTGGTTAATCAGACATACTTGTAATATTTAATGTGTAGAATTGGATGATGGATTACGGTTAAAAATCTTGTGTGAGAAATACCAGCGTTGATATATACATATATATATATATATATATATATATATAATTTTACTATGTTAGAAATCACTCTGAATATTTTTTGGCAATTGTTTTCTTTTTTATTTTTTAGAAGAGAACCTAGTCAAAAGTCTCATATTTGTCTAGAGCGTGACATATTTTCTGAGCTAACATTTAATATGTTTTCTACTCCCTATACGAAACAGTGTAACTAAGTTCATGCTTGACGGGATTTCATAGTGTAAGTTCATTCATCTATAGGTTTTAATTGATTTACACATTTGCCATTGTTGGATTTTGCAGTTGCTGACACATTGCTCTGGAAGGATAGAAAGCAAACTGTTGCTGTATTGTTAGTCTTGGTTGCAATATACTACAACTTCATTGTGTCTGGGTGTACCATTCTTACTGCTCTTTCAAAGTTTCTCTTGTTCACATCAATCTTTTTATTCATTCATGGCATTCTACCCGAAAAAATGTAAGTAATCTCTGTACCCTCCTAACATACAAAGTTGTCAGTTAATATCAAGACTGCTGCTGACATGTCCTTTAATGCATGACATAATATCTATCTAGATGACATGATAGATGGAGCTGTTAGAAGCCTTTCAGTTTCTAATGTGAAGATATATACTAAGTATATCTAATACTTTTTTGCTGGTGCAGATTGGGATATACAGTTGAGAAAATGCCCACATCGTGGTTTCACTTATCCAAAGATACGTCACATCAAATTGCTATCTTAGTGGCCTCATCATGGAATTTTGCCTTCAATATTTTCAAATCCCTTGCAGAAGGGAATAATTTGGTGCTGTTTTTTAAAGTATGTTTGCTGGATCGCATAATTTTTGTTTTCAACCTATTGCTTGCTACAACGATACTGATATTCATTCTACAGAGCATCTTGTTAATTGAGCATTTAATGTGCTGACACTTCTTTGTGCTGGTGATCAATAGGTTGTTTTCTTCCTGTTTATTCTGAGCTTCCTTGGAACCTTTCCTCTCCAGAATATATATGCTATAGGTTTGCTGTCTCTGTCTCTGTCTCTCTCTCACACACACCCCCCTGCCCGTGCACATCCATGTGTGAATACATGTGCTGCAATGAATGTCTGCATAGAAATTTGTGTACGCATGTTTGCAAATTTGAATCAACTCCTACTCCCTATAGAATTATGACAGATGCCAACATACAAATTTGAAGCCATAATAAATGTTTGGCATATGGTTATGCTAAAAAAATTAGATTCATATTGGAAAAAGAAAGTTGAAAATTATGTTTGTAATTTAAGTAATTTTAGAAAACTCGTTTTGAAGCCAAAGTCCAAATCAATTCGATGCAGTGGTTTGGAATTTATGATTGATGTCTAGAGATATAAGATGAGCAGTCTGTACTTGCGTTCTTTTCAGAATAGCATATAAATTTCAGAAACCGCAATGTGGTGATTTCTACTGTGATAGTTTGTTTGAGAATTGAATTTGACTTGACATTTCTGAGGATCACTGTTCATATAATCTCCTCATTGGATCATACTTAGACAACTGTGGTGTACCTTGTGGTTGTGGGCAGAATATGAACTTCATTTCATGCTATAAATGCCATTTACTTTTTTTTTTTTTTTTTTGAGTTCATAGCACCCGGAAAGAACATGATATTAGCTTGTTTTTTTCTCATGGTTACAGGACTTACCTTTGCATTTGTAGCTTTCTATGTGTATGAGATGAAGGAGGAAGAAATTGATGCTGCGTTGCTGAAAACACATTCTCTCGGATGCAAACTGAAATCTGATTTCGTCAGGAAATTTGTTTTCATGAAGAAGATTGCTTGATTGCTTGTGGGCCAACCTTTTCTAAGCTAAGGTGGGAAGTTGCTTCTTCATTCATCGCCCGTTTGTAGAATTGTATGGTCATTCTAAAGTGAAATTCAAGCCTTCTTATGTAATTTTTTGTCTCAAACTCTTAAAGCTGCTTGGATGAATTAGTGCTTATCAATTACAGGAATTCAAAATTTCTTGGAATGAAACCTATTTTGTGTTGATTCTCCAAGGCCGGAGGTACGTCACTTATGATCATCGATGCCTGGCAACTTAGCTAAGATTTTTTTTGGTTGTTCATCTTTCATGTTGTGGGAGGTTATTTATTGTTTATCAACTTTTCTTTAACTCAATATAGATAATTGTTTGTAAGCGTCATTCACTTGCCTTTCATAATTTGATATCACGCCTCGTACAATCAGCTCGTTACGCAGAAAAACAGAGAAACAAATAGATTGGTTTTAGCATGTGGCTGCCTCATCCTTGAAGAATTATTATGTATTATGTGATTTTCTCTCTTTTTAGCTATAAAATAGAGGAAGAAACATGATCAGACTTGGTGCCTGTTTGGATATTACTTTTTGTACGCCATTTATACTCTTGTAATTAGATTCACTTATCAGACATTGCCCGTTTGGATACTACGCAAGATTAATTCTTATAATAAAGAAGTATGGGTTTTATCATCTTTTATAAAAAAATATTGTATTATTGCTGTTATCAAATGGGACTAACATATTTTATATACATATTGTTTATTAAAAAGAAGAACAAAGTGCCAAAGCTAACGTTTCGAAGGATCTATGGAATTACGGAAATTCTTTAACTACGGTGTCGTTTGCCGCTCCCGCAAAACCTACCGCTGCGCCGCAACGTCCCGGTTACTCTCTTTGCTTTACTGCGACTGGGGACCCCCTTGGACCTAGAAACTCCACGCTCTTAGCTATGAAACCTAATAATTTGCTATAGTTCCTTCAGCGCAAAAACAAGTTAATATCATGCGTGCAATTACTTTGTCTCGTAGCGGTTAGACATGGCGGACGTGAGGTGATGAAAGAGATTGATACAACGTCGTCGCGGCTCGGAGTCGATCTTTCTAGTGTTGATCTGGATTCCATTCGCCTGCCGCCGGGCCATGATTTTGGCATTGTTAGGTATATGTTTATTTTTGATTGGTCTCTGAGGGTGATGTAAAGAAGATTAGAATTCTTTGGCATGTGCCTAGCTGTTTTTTTCCTTATTGTAATGCAAAAGTAAGGAAAAAAAAAGGATAATGCTGGTGTTAAACAGGAAAAATAGGTGTGAGAGTATAAGAGTATGAAGTAGGCCTCTAGCATCTTTTTATTTGGTTCAGCTTAGAGGAACCAACTTAAAATCTCTTAATGTAAAACTATCTTAGATGGTTGAGTTGATAACGGAGAGGATTTGCTCAAGGAAAACTGCTATTGTGGCCGGCTTCAATCTTCTCTCTTTCACCTTAAATAATTTAAATTGTGTGGCTTTCTAACATTGCAAGTGTAATGACCTGTTATGATCGCCAAAATTACTTTCTTTTTAGATATGTGTGCGTGTGTGTGTGTGTGTGTGTATTATATTTATCTGTTTGATAGTCCACGTTAGGTATATCAGTTGGGATCCTGTTTCATTTTTCCATTGGGCAATGATGATGTGGATATTTACCGAGAGGAGAATCTTGAGTTTGACTCTAGATTTGGTAACATTATAATTGTGGATAACATCCCAATTGCTTCTCGGGAGAAGTTTGAGAAGCTTAAAAGAGTTACTCGTAAGTCAGATTGGTGTTATTAAGGAGGATATTTCTTTGTGATTAAATATGGGTTGCCATTCCAGGAAGCCGAGCTTACTAAAGAGAAGACAGATGGATACAAGTTGGACCGTGCACATGTTTTTTTGGTGAACATCTTTGATGACTTTGATAGGTTTATGAAAGTCCCAGATGGGTGGGCTCCTCTTGAAACAAATCCCTATGCTCCACGGGTAATATTTTGAAATGGTTGGGTACTATGAGGTGTGAGTGCATACTGACATGTATTTGCTTTGGATTACATATGATTTATGATTAGTAGCTTTTTCTGTGGAGCGTAATTTGTAAATTGCATATGGGATTGAGGCCTTATTTTTATGTCATTTTGTGCCTGCAGATATTGTATACGTAGCTTTTCAATATTTGTGATGCAGTTTGATCTTTTACCTTTTACAGGAAAATCTTAAATATTGGCTTATTAATGCAAAAGCCAGAGCTCAGTTTTTGATCCGTGCTGGTTCAGATACTGAGGTTTTATGGAATGATGCAAGGCATTCGAAGCCAGATCCTGTTTATAACCGTACTGTCAGTGGATATTGTATTTTAGTGTCTTGTTACAAATATCTTCGGTGTTTATTTGTGCCTTACTTCTATCACTCTCTCTTCTCCCCCTTTGTGACAACCATCGGGTGTTCATATCTGTTTTGAGATACAGTCTTGGACTGAGAGTTTTGTGCAATGGTCTCCTCTGGGCACATACTGGGCAAAAGTTCACAGGCAGGGAACAGCTGTTTGGGGAGGTGCGACATCCTTCGATCATCCCATGCGCTTTGCTCATCTACAGGTTAACGTTTGGTTTTCGTTTCTACTGTTGTTTGGCTTTCAATTTCTTTCGAAATGGGAAAAATTTTATATTCATTATATTAATAATTGCAGAGAAAACCTATACATTAGGGACAGACAAGCGGGTCAGTGAATGGAAACGGTTGCATGAAGAAGAGAAGTCGGAGAGGCGGAAGCTTAGGGATGGAGAAGCCAGTGACGAAGAAGACGAATACGACGCAAAGGAGAGAGAAGTTGAGGAAGTAGTGGTTGTATCAGAGGAGGTACTTCCCTTTGAGTATGGTCAGGAATAAAGAGTAAATCTATATGTACGTCTCACAGAAGAGTTGCCTCTTCTACCTTGTTGTATTATCAATGTACTATAACAATGCTCAGGAATAAATTTTGTACGTTAAGTTAGCAAAGTTGAGGCTTTCTATTCATTCGAGGTGTTCGTGGACAACACCCTTGAGTTCGTATCTGTAGTTAGTAATAATAAGCATAATGTTACTTGCACACGGGTGCAGTAACAAGTTTTTTAGGATGACAGTTTATTCATAAGGAATACACATTGTTTTATAAAATAAAAATTGAGTGTTGATTACTTAGTCACTCACTAAATATGTTTGTATCCATCTAACATTACTCTTTTGTAGTACCCAATTTTGTAGTATTGATTTTTTGAGACTATTTTTGTAGCAGGAGTTTTCTTTTTTTAATTCATGATGAGAAACAACTCTCGAGTCGCTTGTAGGCCTAGTCACCTACATATCAGTCTGCGGGAAAAAACGTAGAAGGGGGGGGGGGGGTGGAGGGGGGAGTGGGCAAAAGCAGGTCTATAGTTCATCTTCATAATTTCCCTCCCCGTCTTCCGTTACCCACAAATGATCAAATGGGTAAATGAATACGGTTCCATTGCGTAAGAGCTCAAAATACTGAATACAAGGGCAAATGCCATTTTTGGATTTTTGTTCAACTATATTTTCACTATGAGCTAAAATAGATTTTATTCATTCCCGGGACAATACGGAGCCAACCTCATTGAATTGGGTTAAGAATCTGCCGATATAAGGCAATCAGCCTTTGCACATGTGCTGCTAATGGGAATGCAGTTCTTTTTTGTTCTTGGGGTTTAGTGTTGGTAATACGATTGCTGTTTGAGTCATTCCTAGCAGTACAGACCAACCCAAGTTCTGGACTTACCAATAGAGATAGTCATTTTCTCCCTCTTTAAATTGCTTATGGCTTCATAAATTCCTGTCACTGGAAAAAAGAAAATATCCTTTTTTGGTATTTTATATGTTTTTTTGAAAAGTTCTGGCTAGGCCTGCAAAGTGCAGCGAACGTCAAGTAGGGGTATAAAATTCCCAAGATAGTGTTATTGGAGCTGGGGGGTTTCCGTTTAAATTACCAAGTGTTCTGTTCAACCTCACCAGTCACCACTATTCTCGAAGCGTCTCTTTTTATTCACCTATGGAGGTTGACAGCTTCCCACTTTTCCTTTTCTCTTTCTTCTTTCCTTCTGCTTTAGGCTTTTGAAATGGCAATGTCTCCATCCATTAACAGGACACCAGTTCGGCATGTGGTTGCCTTCTGTAGACTGGTTATGTGTTGTTGGAGATCAACGTCTCATCAAAGTGTTCAATTATGGAATAAGTCTTTGCAGAGTTGAGGCATTGCCAAATAATTGAGTAAAACAAGTTCCACGGATTGCCTCTTTGGCCTTTGCCATTCAGTGTTCTAGTAAATGGTATCTGTTTCTGGCCATGGTATATGTACAGAACACTATCTGCTCAAGGAGCTAAAAAAGCAAGCAATTAATAATACTGCTACCTAATAGATAAAAGAGAAGCCAGCGCTTGAGTTCATATCACCATGGCATTGGTAATAGTGGCTAAAGCTAACCAGACAAGCCTGTGGTTTTTTTTTTTTTTTTTTTCTCACATGGAAAATGCAGGCAAGTTTATGACTTTTTATTTCTGGTTTTTAAGTGTAGTGCTGGGATAGTTTTACGTTTGCACATGAACCACAATACAATTATGAGTATGTAGGTTTAAATAAGGCAAATGGGGGTTAAGGGGTTGCTTTGAAAGGAGACTCGTATCCGTGAGAACACGAGCATCAAGTGAATTGCCTACTGCGAGCACTCTCTCTTATCTGCAGCACCTTTCACTCTACAGTTCATACCATCACTGAGGGGTGGTCCTGCTACTTTTCTTTTCCATCAACATTCAACATGGTCTCCTGGCACTCCTTGGAGAAGCGGGCTTCAATTACATGACAAAGACTCGTCCACATACAGTAAGGATTTTAATGTTTCTATAAGAAAAAAGTAAAAGTAATCTCAGATTATATGAGAGTATTAAGTATTTATAAATAGGATAATCAAATTAATTAGTTTTTATAATTTATAAAATTAATAATTTAAATTTTAAAATAATATTCTATAAAATTAATATTTTGTTAACATTTCATTTATAAAAATAATATAAGCCTAACCAAAAAGAAAAAAAAGCCAACATAACGATTTGGACGATACTGTATTTTTTGACGAGAAAATAGTTTATCAGATGGAAAGTAAAAAATAAAACAAAATGAAGTGGTCATTGATTCAGAATTTGGTTTAAATTATGAAGTTGACTATTTGCTTTGAGAAAGCATGGTTCACGTAGCTACTTGGCAGAGCTTTATAGGTTTTGATCCCATCAAGAAGTTTACCAAGTTCAGTGTGGACCCAAATTAAGAATGAGTACAGGCAGCGTTTGTCTTTGAAGACGAGCCGTAAAGAGTGAACAGAGGACATCAATCTGCCCAGGCTTAGAAGATTATGATAATTCTGTGCGCATAACAGTAACTATCCCATCAGTTTTTCTGTTTTTTTTGGGATTACTATCCCGTCAGTTTAAGAGAACTGAAGTTGACCGGATTGAAATACAGAAAATAATAAAAGATATAAATATAAAATTAAATAAAATAAAATTTATATATTAAATTATAAAAAATTAATTAAAAATAAAAATAAATTCATATATTAAATTATAAATAAAAAATATCAAACTCAAACAGAATTAAAAGTCAAAAAAATCCTTATCCTTATCAGATTACATACTTGCAAGTCACTAACAAATTAATATTATCCACCATCTACCATGTACATTTGCTTGCAAGATTTCTTAAAAGGACTTATTAGTCCATATTCTACCAAAAAAAAAAATCTTTCTGGAACACACCAACCAACATCATCAATGCGTTTATGAAATTTAGGAAGAACAATATTTGTGTTGTCAAGGAAGTCGTCAATGGAATGAAATTATGCGCGATGACATGGAGCACAAAGTGAACAACCAATAATGCTGTTCAAATCAGCTTATAGCTGCAAACACACCAAAAAAAGGGGTCCCATTTATCAATTACCAAAAATAAATAATACTATTCGTCACATTTATAAATAGCATGATTACTTATATCATATTCATTTGAATGGAGGCAAGAGAATAGAACAAAAAATTATACTTGTAACATGAGATTTACAAGTAAAAATATCAAAAGATAAAATTATACGTAATTATTGTGTAAAAATATCAGTTCTCAAATAAAAATTTTTAAATAAAATATCATTTATCTAACTTTTGTTCAACCGTAATTATTAAATAAAGTAACCATGCAACTACAATTATTTTAATTTTTTTCAATAAAATATTCATGCTGAAGAGTTGGGCTCATATTTAGATTGGATTTGCCCTTTTTCCGATAAAATTAATACAAAGGCAGCGTTCCATGTGTCCGGACACATTACTCTGAAACAGCCACATTGACATTCAAATTAAAGTACTCTTTGCTACTATGCCACCTCCAAAGTCCCGCAAATGTTTCGTTTTGGTTTGATGCATACCTGCAAGAGAGACCTCCCCGACCTCCATCGACACGGCCATTGTCGAGCACCAATCCATAATCCGTAGTCTAAGAAATCGTGTTAAACTGCACTTACTTTAGGGAAATACTCCAAAGTTCAAGCTTTTGTAACCGCGCTTGACCCTCTGCCAGACTGCCACTTTCAATTTGCTCAGGGTTCCCTCAGTAACTTGCTTTATGTTCTGAAGCCTACACCATGCTTTGACGCTCTTCACATGCATATTATAAAAGCAGAGATTACAAAGTAGTAGACGGGACACTGGAGAACGTCTTCCTTCGCGTACTGCGAGCCAGTGCACGCCATTCGAGATGATTTGCTTTTCGTGAATCTTTTCAAGTTGTACCCAACATATTTTCATCTTCAAAATTCATTCTTTGTCTCCAAGACTTTGAATCTCTGCCGCTATACCTTTCTTCCTCTTTAACTCATGTTCTGAAACTTCAACTTGTTTCTCTCTCTTATGGGTTGAATTTTTCATTTCTGGGTACTTTGATCATTCCTTATAATTTGAGTTTCTTTTACCAATTTAGCTCTTCCATATCCGGCCCAATACATTGGCTATGAAAGATCAGGGATCCAATGATAATGGATGGTTTGTTTTCCTCTGAATCTTAAATTATATGTTTTGTGATATTTGAATTGGTGGGTGATGATCAGATAATTTTGTTCTGGTAGTTAAATTTTCTCCCAATTTAGTAGCGGTTATGGGTAGTGGTAGAGTTGAAGTGATAAGTAGCAAGGGGTGCTCTGGGCTGTTTTCTCCTTCATTGCCTTCGTTCAGGGGTCTGCAACCGTTTGGAACAATATCTCCTGTTTCCTCCTCTGTCGGGTCCGGAATGGTGGAAGTGCGATCAAGGGCTCCTTTTGCTGGTCTAGTTATATGCGTTACTGGTTTATCTAAAGGTATGATTTTCATGTCTTCAAAGCTTCATCTTTGATCAATTGAAATCCCCCCTTTTTTTAGCATAAACCCTTGTGTTTCCTATTTTTATTGGTTTGTCGATGGCGCTTTGTACCCGATTTTGATTCTCTTGGCAAGTTTTTCATATGTAGCATTCAGTTACCTGAAGTCATTAGCAAAATTCTACTCACAAACAAGTTGATGTGGCATTTTTATTTTGAACGAGCTAACCTATTCTCCGGCCCTCTGTTTATCTATTGGTCCATAGGAGGGGAGGATTGGTGATTGTGCTTCTTGGCAGCATATAATATCAGTCAATAACGAGATGATACTAAGTTAGAACGGCTTCAATGAGTTTATATGAGTGAATTGGGTTGCTGCTATCTACCATATACATTTTTTTATTATTTCGCGGCTGTTTGTCTATTTATTTGTTTAGTTGCATAAATACCGTGCATATGGAGAATAGATCGAGAGAAGTCTACTTTTACTCATCTAATTAGTTGATAGTACATATTTGCTATGATATGTGGCTTCCTCTGCTCTCTTCTGTTCCGTTCTGTTTTGTTTGTTTGTTTTTTTTTTTCCCTTTCTTTTGGTAAATTCATAAATATTGTGCATATAAAGATGAGGTTGGGAGGGTGTACTTCTGGTCATCTAATAACTTGATACTTGATTGTGCACATTTGCTATGAGATTTGGCTTCCTCTGTTATCTCTGTTGTAAATTTTTGGATTTCTATTTTGCCAGAAGCAAGAAAACAGGTCATGGAAGCCACAGAGAGACTAGGTGGCCACTATAGCCCCAATTTGCATACTCAATGTACCCATTTGGTGGTTCAGATATCCTTTATTTTTTCTATTATTATATGAAAGTATCTTCTTAAATGCAGGATGATACTGTAGGACGGTTGGATTCTCATATACTGCTCTTTGCAGGAAGAAGTCCTAAAATCCACTAATATTTTCAATTTCAAACTTAAATTTGGGGGGGTAAAGTTTTGTCCCTTACTAGGGTGGTCAATTATTCAAATTGGATTGCTTTGCGTGAAAAAAGGTCTTATTATGTTATACCTTGAGCACATCTCTCATGATGGTTTCTTGCCATCTATTTCCCAAACACTATTATTCTTACCAATTCAGTGCTAGCATGAATTCTTTAACACTTAATTACAGTTTTTTTGGACGTAAGTTTGAGCATGCACTGAAGCATGGAGCAAAAAATGGTCTATATGTTGTCACACTGGGTTGGTTTGTGGATAGCGTCAGGAAAAATGGTGAGTTGAGCTCATTTTGTCCTTTTGCTGACTTGTTTTGGATTTTGGTTAGCTTTTGCGGTAATAGCAATTTATTTATGCCATACCACACAGGAACCTGACTTAAACTGTTGTATAATTTTTGCTTATTTTGTTTCTCTTGAGACTGATTTTCATGGAGGATGAGTGCTTAAGCTTACATTGATTAAGCCTTTTTATTTATTTTTATCATTTTCTAATTGTGAACAATTCACAGTGATTTGATGATGTTGATCTACAATGCAACCTGTTGGATGAGAATGGACATTTTGAAATAAATTCTTTTTTGTTTTAGTTAGAGGATCTTGTTTCACTTGATCTAATCAATATAAATGAGATGCTTCCATTTGGTGTTTTCTGAGGCCAAAAAGCTTTTCAATTTTAGATAGTACTTTTTCTGGTATTTTGGCTCATTTCTTTCACAAAAATCTATAAGTAGGACAATTCTATAAGTAGGACAATGGAACTGATATAATGTAGTATGCTCTGAGAATTTAATTGATATGTATTGGTGATTGTTACGACCTGAATATATTTATTTATTTTTTATCTGCTGCAGTGAGGTTGAGTGAATCACTGTACAGTTTGAAGAATTATAGGGACAACAATATGCACTTGGATGATTTGAAACTGATTGTTGGGTATTTAAATGCTGAAAATTCTTGTCTTCCTGCTAAGTTACGTGAAGCCAATCAGGTTGATATTGTTGAATTGCAAAGATTTTCTGGGAGAAAATTTAGTAGAAATTTGGACTTAAGTCTGTCTGGTTGCTCTATCTATGTTGATCCAGACATTTCACCTGAATTGCGGAATAAGGTAAAGTTAGGTGTTCTAATGAGCAATATCTGCAATCTTTTAAATTCTTATGGGTTTATTTGTCATTGTACTAGATATATGTGAAAACTTTTGGATGTTAAAGTTTCCTGTTTCAAGTTGTTTAATGCTTTGCGCATTTGATAGGTTGTTGAGACTGCTTCCAGAGAAGGGGCCAGTTTGGTGGATCAATGGTTTGTTGGTTGCAATGTTAGTCATGTAGTCACTGAAGGGACATCCATCAGAAAATATCTTGGGTACTCTAGTCATCTCATCACAGTAAGTGCTCCTGCATTGTAGTTTTTCGTTTATCTTAAAATTGAGCATGATGGTAGGGAAGCTACAGCTTGGTGAAGCTTTGACTGTTTGGCTGTCTGGACTCCCACCCTTATTGCTATATTTGTTATACATCTTCTGGACAACATTTTTGTTATTGTGCACTAGGGATAACTCTACAGTATTATTTATATCACAGTGAATTTATTTGATATATGATATGCCTCAGCCACTGTGGATCCTGAAAACAGCTAAGGAGAAATTTGTACAACGGCTTGTTCACATATCTGCTGATTTGGCAAGACAAGTTGGCTTCATGCTTGAGAAAATTCACAATCCCATTGGAGGAGAGGTACTTTCTCTATGTGGACCTCTTACTTATTTAAACTCATTTTGTCTGCTTTTGTGTTGAACTATTCGTATAATGCAACAATTTTGTTAACATGGAAATTTAGTTTCTTTCCATGACGGACTTCACTTAATTTCTTGACACAAGAAATGGTGACTGAAACCTTAGTTATGTTCGGCTTCAGGTGTGACTGAGGTGCTGAACAAGTGGCCAGGGTTGGTATTCAGACTTTCTAACATTGAAAAATAAGTACATTTATGTGTAGGAGACTGATATTAAGGGTGAACTTAGTATTGATAAGGTGGGTGAGAAAAGAGTAGCTTCCATGTATAGTGTCACAGTTGAAATGGATTGAGATTATTGACCGTTTGGCTCAAAGGGTGGAGGTGGGCCTTGTATGTTTTGTGTCATAATCTTCATGATAAGCTAACTTGTGTATAAATTTATTTAAACCATAACCACACGCACGCGCGGGGGTGGTCTAGAGAGCATTTTTTGTTTCAGTAATCAACCTACTTACGTGATTTTATTATTCTTTATATTGGTAATGCCCTATTTTTACCTCGTCATGGAGCTTTGATATGTGCTTATTAAAATATTAGGAAGTAATAAACCAAAGAGCTCCAGAAGATCTTCAGGGCATTGGAATTAAACTAAGTTACAAAGATAGGCAACAGATCGTGAATTCTGCAAAAGTTGGTGTCAGAAATCGCCATGGTCGTCTAATGCAGGTGAGTCTGTTATTCGCTTATCTTTTTCTGCGGTGCTTAACCTCAACACCTACCTGCGTCTCTGAAGTACAAGCTCTTGTGCTCTGGTATTCCTGTTCCTTATGTAATTATGTTTAAGATGCTGCAATATCACCTGTAAAGCTGTAGCTTTTAGCCATTTACTATTTATGTAATATAGGTAAAAAATTTGACACATAATATAGAGACAGAAGAAGTCTTCTTTGTGGAAGACTAACAAGCATTGCAAGTGGCCAAAACCGGGCAAGTTAAATCTTCTTTGTGAAAGTTGAATCTTCCTACAGGGCCATCTACTCTCTTTAATTTATTGTTCTAAACAAGTATTAGGAAAACAATTGTATTGTTTAGTTCATTGAACTGTGTTAAATCTTCTTCATGGAAGTTAATTACCTTGTTGCTGATATATATATAAAAGGCACCAGCTGAATGATTTGGTGAGTGAATAATCGAAGGACTTCAGATTGATACAAACCTGATTCTTAAGTGACACTTACGTGGGAGCCAACTTCTTTCTGTTCTGCAGCTTTATGCTTTGTGTTGTCTGTCATTTATTAAGGTTTGGTGACAGGCAGTTGGTGGGGACTGGGATGTTCTGGCTTTTTTTTTAATATTTACTAAAATAGGAGCTATGATTTGATTACTTACATTGGTTTGAATGCGGTGTTTTGCTTCTTGCAGACTTGTCAGACACCAATACGTCCTATATCTCCAAACAAACTTCTGGATTCCATCTGCTGGTCCATATCTGAACCAACTTCAACTGCTTTCATTCACACAGACTCTTTCAGTGTTAAAAATCCCAGTGAAAGTCACACTTCAATATTTTTTGATGCAAAAGTGGATGGCAAAAATTCAGAAACTTCATTTTTAAACTCCACTCGGCCTCTAACAGAAAGGTTATTGAGTCGTTAACTCCCTTTGTAGTCCGAGTATTATATCTTTTTCCTCAACTGCTATATGTGAAAAATGAAGGAGATACTTCTATTATTTCTACAAGTTCACTGTAACAAATTCGTGTTCAAATAAGTTTTTCTTTATGAAGTACAAAATAAGTCATAAGAATATTGTTCCTATGTTCATTAGTTGAAGTTTGACGTCTAAAAATGGTGAGTCCCATGAAAGAACGTCATCTCACCTTATTCTTTATTTTTTGTGGCTTTTTGCAGTGAGAAATCTGAACTAATATTAAAAAACAATTTTCTGACGATACTCTTTCCCATTGACCGATTTGCTGAAATGGGGCCTTCTTCAAGAACATTTTTCAGCCATAACGGCTTTACATGTCTTCAGGTGTTGAATCACATCTATTCATTTTATCAGGTATATGGTTTATACTTCGAAAACATACATGCTTTCATGGGTTTTATTATCACTTCTCTCATTATTATAAGGATTAATATGATTCCCTTTTCGTCTATTTATCATAAAAGTTGCTTAGGCTTTCTGAATAGATATAAGGTTTAATATGATTCCCAATGGGTGTGGTGTTCTACTTCATCATAGGAGAACCTGTCAGACCCTGAAATAGAAGCTGCAATTCATACTGATTCAAGACATGCTGATAGGCTTCGATCAGTGTACTCCAGTAAGGAAACAGCAGAGCGTTGCTATGTCATCTTCAAACGGATTGATTTCTTGGGTAGTCGCAGAAGTTTTGAAATGTTGAAGCGTGTGTATGGGGACAACAACTCTTACGTGTATGAGCTACTACTCGGGGCATAAGCAGTCCATCCCTTTATCTTTTCTCTTTCTACTAGTTTTAGATCATTGAGCTGCTAGTTGCATTGAATATTCACTGGCAACATATGAATTTGAAAGTGAATAGTTTCACTGAATGCTTAGGATCTGAGATAATCAAAAGCAAAAGAGGAAAAGTCGTTCTCTATTTCCTACAATATATGATACATAGAATACTAGCTTAGCATGCATACCTACTCCATTGTATTGCTGAACTTGCCCTTGTGCAATCTAACGAGTTGGTACTCGTATTTACTATTGAAATTTTGATTTCTATATGGACGCACGCATGTAATTGAGGCAACGAATCCTTATATGAACCTCTCATACCAAATTGAATGAAGCAAATGCTTTACGAATTGCTGCTTTTCTGGGGTTGGGGTTACAAGTTTACTATTTGACCTTGTTGTCTTGAGCAGTATTTGTTACTTAGGCATACACTTCTGTCTTTCAATTGTGGGGTTGCACATGTGACTGACTGTTTTGTTTGTTTTCTGTACTTATTAATATATTAATGAAATGATCTTGATCTATGTTAGAGAAAAAACATTTACTGGATTTTAGGATGTTTGCTTTTGGTGAAAATGAAAATAGAAAGATGGAAAATAATCAAGTGAAAAATGACAAATGAATTATATATTTCCATCGTCTATATCTTAATATTTCACTTTTTCATTTTCTCTCATCTATCAGGCGTACCCTTACACTTTATTTTTTAATTCCCGAAGTGGGATTTCTTTTTTCTTTTTCACTATCCTTTCCCTTTTGTTTTTAAAATCCACTTATTGAAAAACGAAGTCATCTGTAATCTGCTCAGTCCCTTCCTTTCCTTTACTTTCCAATCCTCCTTACAAAGCCTCAATCACTTTCAAAGGCTACCAATCAATCTGTCCCCTAATTATCCTATCAAGTCAGGTAAATAGGATGGTGGACTCTTAAAAGGTAGAAAAATTAGGAATCAACAATCTTGAGCCTGCCTAATCGTTGTGGCTCCTAAAGCAATTTAAGTGCAGCCCGAGTCAAGTGAGCTTTTCTCATCAGCTCTAGCGTCTCCTTTACAATGCATGTTGCCACCCTTAGGTATGTGCAAGCATATTTTTGACGTAAAACAGTTATGTCGCTTTCTTCTTTTTGATCCTTTGCCAAATTCAAATGGAGTTATGTTACAGAAGATACTGATCAGATTAAAACATAACAAAATTATCAATATTATACTGGACAAGAATTCCTCTTCTTTTCTCGCATCCTTTTTCCTCCTCGATCCAAGGCCTGAAATATGTAAACATTTTATCATTGAAGTAAAAGTTGATTGGTTGGCTCACCTCTGTTTATGTTTCGTTGTTTCGAAGTCTGACATGGGCCACTGTAGTCTCTTGCATTGTTCATAGAGGGTGGTGCGGTTTCCACCCTTCTTCATATTAATTCATGTAACAACTGTAAACATGAATATATGAACAAGTTAATCCAGATAGTTGTTAAATAAACTCCTCGTTCCTAGAAATAAATATGGCAAGTCAATTGGTACTAGTTTCATGGATTTAATATGCAGGGGAAGAGAAGTTAGAAATGGTAGAGAACATGGGCCGAGAAAACAAGGTAATTTCTCAACTGTTCTCTCTCTCTCTCTCTCTTTCTCTCTCTCAATTTTTCCTTCTAATTGAAGAAAATTTGTGAAAGCGAGGGATAGGGCAAGAGCCACCGGCGGACCTACGTTATTTCTTGTGGGGGTAACTGTCCCCATTACAATTATAAAGTTCTAAGGTTAGATATATACTTTAAATTATTGTCCCCATAGATATTTGATGATTTGTACCTATTTGAATATTTTTTTAATAAATAATTCTGAGTTTTAAAATCAATACTTGCAATAAACATGCATGTCTAGATGTATTTTAATAAAATAAGTAGAATCAATTTTGACATGTAAGAATAAATTCTAATAGAAATGAGGAATGTTTTATTTATTTGGGGTAAAGAAATTAACTCTATTCATATAAAATTTAAACTTATTTAATACATTTAGCTACTATATTAAAAGTTAATTTCATATATTTTTTTGTTATTTTATATCCAAACATGATTTTAATCACTTTACCCAAATGTACTTAATCTTGTAAAATAAATTTTGAAATAGCATATCCAAATACAAATTAACTATAAAATAACCAACTTTTTTTACACCAATTATTTTTAACTTAATTATACTAAAACTAATTATTTCATATTTATACCAAACAAATATTCTTTTTTGGTATAAAGAATTATTTATCCTTTCTATTCAAAAATATAGGTTTGATATTGAAATCTAATTACATTATATTTCATGTTCTTTAAATATATATATATATAGTATATTATATATTTATTGCCTTTACTACTAAAATTTCTGAGTCCGCCCCTGGCAAAAGTTAAAGAACCCAAAAAGGGAGAGAGAGGAGTTTGTGGATCAGGCATTAGAACAAACCAGATGTAAAAGCAGATGAAGATCCTAGACATACACATTCTATCATTGGGAAGTTCAGACTCACTCACTGCATTTTTCTTCTCTTTTGTTTTCTGCCCGTGTCATTGACTTGAAGTGCATCTTAGCATTTATATAACTTCGGTCAGATTCTTGATTCTTGAGTTCTTGCTCCGCCTATTACAAGTTACAACACGAGTACTGCCTAGAAAAATAGGCTAGCAAGAATTAGTATCTGGTAACTGAAAAGATTGAAGCTTTTACATGGACTCTGAGATATCCGAGTAATTTGAATTAGTTTAAATTGTAAAATTTGCGAGCCAGTTATTTATCCAGTAATGACAAAAAAATGTATGCGGAAAGTGTGTAAATAAAATGTGTAACTGTAAAGTTCCTAAATTCTAGACACTCGCGTTGATTCTTGGATCAGATTTGATTGTGCAATGTTTATAACAAGAGTTTTGATGGAGATTGAAGATAATTTTAATTAGGGTTTCAATTATAAAATTAGAGTTTTAATTTGAAAATTTTTAATTTTATGAAGTTTGGGTAGAGATATTTTATTGTAGTTTTTTATTTTTATTTGATGTTTGTTGTCTATTTGACTACAATCCTTGATTAGCTATAAATAAAACCTTGGCTTAACATTATTTACAGCAGCAATCACATATCTGACTCTCAAGAAGAGTTCCAACATGTCTTCTTCAAGGATCATAACTCAACTTTCTGAAGGAACTTTGGATGATTGAATAAATTATTTTAAGACCTTGTGCACATATACACAGTTCAAGTTTGTTATGATCTTTTTTTCTTTTGACCATGAAATTACACTGGTGCCTTCTATAATTGCCTCTATGTCCATTATCTAATCCAATTTAAAACAAACTTCCCTAGGACTGTAACTGCAATACATGAACTCGCTTCACGTTGCAAACGATGAAAATTTTAACGCCAAAATACATGGCCAATCCCATGTCAAGCATTTCTCTGCCTACTATGCAAGTCTAAATCAAAGAACAGCCAATAAAGGCGGACTAGGTGACGGCTCCCACAGAAGGCCAAAGCAAGCGGTGTTGGAATTACAAAGAGGAAATTTAAATTGTCACCAGTAATCACCACAAGAGCAAATTCCACTCCGGAAATGATGAAATCGGTTTGCGTCTCTCACTACAATATCTCGCTGAAAAACCTTTGATATATATTTGATTGCATTATGGCAATCCCCACACACTCTAAGGTTTTTAATTACCCGTACTGTAGTGGACGGTGGAGTACTTATTAGCCCATAAGCAATTGCTAGCTTCTCACTATGAAAATAAAGAGTGTGTTCTTTTTCTTCTTCTTCTATATCAACAAGTACAAATTCTGTATCAGGGACGTATCCTTCCTCTCTGATTTTTCTCATTATGTACTCCACCTTATTATATATCAAATCAGCTTCCTCATGTGATCTATCGCCAGCTACAAACAAATGCACCTTGTTCTTCACATCAACCCAGCTAAATCCTGGATCCTTTTTCACATTTATCCTTTTCATCGTATTTCTAGCACTTGCCACATTGTCCCATTGGTTAGCAGCAGCATAGATATTGGATAAAAGAACATAAGCTGCTGAATCGGATGGCTCCAAGGAAAAAAGCTTTTCTGCTACACGCTTTCCAGTCTCTTTGTCTCCTTGGACCCTACAAGCATTAAGTAGAGCCCTATACATAGAAGCAGAAGCTTCATAGGGCATTGATACAATCAACTTTTCAGCTTCTTGAATACGCCCTGCACGGCTAAGGGCATCAACAAGACAAGAGTAATGCTCAATCTCAGGTTCAATGCCATAAATTTTCTGCATAAGAAGGAAATTTTCATAGGCTTCAGAAACCAAACCAGAGTGACTACAAGCAGAGAGAACCCCTATAAAAGTGACTCTATCTGGTGTTGCACCCCTAAATTTCATATCTTTGAAAAGGTTTAGAGCATCTTCGGCATTTCCATGTTGAGCTAATCCTACTATCATGGCATTCCACAAGGCAACACTCTTCATGTTCATTCTTTTAAATAAATCATACGCATCTTCTATGTCCCCACATTTGGCATACATGTCAACGAGTGAGGTCATGACATAAGGATCCAAAGCACAGTTCAACTTTATCACATTTGAATGAAGTTGTCTCCCCTGTTCCAATGCTGTTAGAAGAGAACTCGCCTTGATAAGGGTGGCGAAGGTATACTCATCAGGTTGCACCCCAGCAAGCCTCATCTGATGGTAAATAAAAAAAGCATGTTCTTCAACTCCATTTTCCACACATCCAGAGATCATTGTGGTCCATGCAACATCATCAAGCACAGGGATCTCATTGAAAACTCTATGAGCACTTTCCATCTCTCCACATCTTAAATACATATCTAGAATTCCACTAATGACATACAAATCTACATTAAACCCCCATTTTATGGAAATAGCGTGAATTTGCTTCCCCTGTTCAAGCCCCACCAAGCACCCCGAGGCTTTAGCTGCATTTGCTAGAGTTATCTGGTCTGCTTTCTTGCCACTTTCATGCATTAGACTGAAGAGCCCCAATGCTTTGTCACTGCAGTTGCTCGTTATATACCCAAACATCATAGCATTCCAAGATGCCAAATCAAAGTCATATTGGTTTTGAAAAAGAAACTCCGCCTCCTCCATCTTTCCGCTCCTAGAATAAACATCAATTAGAGCCGTTAAAACAAATGAATCAATGATGATACCAGTTTTTATTGCATGAACATGAATCTGTTTACCAAGGGAGAGGCCTTCTATAAGAGAGGAACAAGCCTTCAAAACACTTGCAATGGTGAACTGATCAGGTGCCAGACCATTGTGTAATAAATCCATAAACAGGCTTATGGACTCCTCCTCTAAACCACTCAGTACACAAGCAGATATCATTGTGTTCCATGATATCAAATCCACTTCTTTCATTTGATTGAACATTCTTTTTGCATAATGAATAGAACCTGCCTTCGTGTACATATTGAGAAGACAATTTGCAAGGGACACCACTCGATCTAACCACGATGACTTCACAACAATGCCATGAATCTGTTTTCCCAACTCAAGATGGTTTACACTTGCAGCCACAGATAGAATCACAACTAAGGTCGTGGTATCATATGCCACTTTTGATCTGATCATATCTCTAAAGCAATCAATAGCTGCACAAGTTTCACCTGCGTGAAGATAGTCAGACAATGTCTTGTTCCACAAAATTACATCCGAACCATCATTACACTGAAATAATTTTGTTGCATAAGCTTGAACCTGCTTAAACTCCCTTTCAAAACCAGTTCTGCTTATGCCCATTAGAAAACTACGCACACTGATGTCATCTGGACGCAGCCCACTTCGGTGAAACGCAGAGAAGAGAAGTAGCGCTTCATCCTCCAGACCCATTTCTATGTATGCCTTCAGCATTACGTTCCACAACACGACATCCCTTATTGCCATCCCATCAAACAAAGTACGGGCTTCTCTAAGTCGTTGAAATTTAGAGTATATATTCACCAAAGCCCCAGCTACAAATAAATCCAATTCCAAACCGATCTTAACAGCAAACCCATGAACAGCCTCCGAAGCCCAGACATAACCTGAGAGCAGACACATTTTGAAAACAGGTGCCAAAGTATGACGACTAATATAGACAACAGAATTCCGGAGAAGGCGGAAAAGTTGAAACCCCTCTTGAATATTTTCAGCCTGAGCGTCTCGGGCAAGCGCATATGCAGCCAGAATGGCGTTCCAGGTAACGAGGTCTCTTTCAGGGGTTATATCAAACAGGTGACGTGCCGAAGACAGTGACCCACATTTGGCATACATGGTGATGAGATTGTTCGTTAAAAAACGATCTGGGCACAGCCCTGATGTCAGAATGCGCGCATGTGCACACTTCCCGAGGAGCAAGTCGGATGCTGCAATGGCATCGCGGAGAATGGAAAACCATGGAGAAGAGGAGGAAGAACACGACGATGAAAACGGCAACGAACGAAGAAGGCAAGGTTTTGGGCGTGGTAGAAAAGCGAAGTGGATGAGATAAACAGATGGGACCGGACTGAGGCCGGTGACGGCAATCAAAGCAGTTCTGAGATTTGCCTGCAAACGCATTTTATGAACTCATTGTCCTGGAAGTTCAAAAGCAAGTAACGGTTGGGAAGACGGCATTTTGTTTGATACCATCCTGCCTTACACTTCTAATATGAATTCTGTAATAAGACCAGCAATTCTTAAACCTTTGACTGACTTCCTTGATCCATGCTAGGAACATTGTATGTTACCTGCAGCAAGGTTGCGCATGACTTCTCCCCGCCGGGGGAGGGGGAGATGACGAGGTAAGATTGGATTTAATTCATGCTGACCTAAATTAAATAATTGGTTACTCCTTCTTTATAAAAAAACAAAAAAAAAAAAAGTCGCTCCCTCAAAAAATTGTAAATGAGCTGTTCGAACATCATCGTTATCAAGGTTTTTGTTTTGTTTTGTTTTGTGGATTCCACCAAAGCTGGTGAGGGAACTGCAAATGTTTTAACACCAAAGCATTCGTGCTAAACATGTTTTTATTATTTTTATAATTTTATTTTTATTTAATTTATTAAATTATATAAGTCTAACAATTCACTTATTAAATATAAGATATGTAGACTTAGCATTTCCCGTTAAACATTAGCCTTTTAGTTTTTTTATTGAGGATTTTCTATCCTATCTTTCTTGTACTATTTTCTTTTTTAAAGAATTATTATACAACCTCTAACTCTCTTTTATTTTCTCACCTCTTTATTTATTTTGTCAAATTTCTTAATAAAAGTGGATGACTAGCATGATTTTTTATTGTAATACGAAGATTCAGGATGGGGTAAAAAAGTAGGGAAGTAGACAAACAAGATCTTTCTCATTATTATTGGCTCATATGTTACACGCATATTTTTCTGCATAAATTTACATGTAATCTAATAGCTTTAGTGGAAAAGACAACCTCACAACTCCTTTTATGACTAAAAGCTTATATTGTTAGGAATGAGTTGTTAAATACGTTAAATTGTAGTATATAGTTCAATATATGTAATTTAATAAATTTAATAATTTAAATTATAAAATATAAAAATTTAATAAAAATAAAATTATAAAAATAATAAGAATGCAGCTTTAAACAGTTTCCGACACTCCCCTCTTTTGTTCATGATCTTGTTGCGCAGATTCAATTTCGATCCAATAATTCTAAACAAATTCAGACAACACTTTCAAGAAGCGTTCATAGCATTTCCCATATCAACGCTCATAAGGAAAAGCAATTGCTAAGATCCGTTTATGTATTGAAAATTTACTTTAACTATTCCCAAAGGTAAACCACACCTAATGACCTGAATTCAGCAAATGCGAGGATTGCGTATCTTTCTCAACCGCTCCTTCTGCAGCGCAAGACAACTACTGACTCTAACTTATTTGTTCCTCGATTGGTATTTCCTTTAAGACTGATACTAAAGCTAAAGAATCTTTGAAGAGTACAAACAAGGTAGATTCCAACAGGCAAATCTATAAAAGAACCAACAATGGCGTTGAAGCATCACAACCGTGTGAATAATAACCAGAAGTGTACTAAGCCTATACAGTATAATTTGTGAACAATGGAGTCCTGCTTGAGGATGTTATGCCAGTGCTCACTGTCGATTGTGTGGCTCTGAATCTAATTGGCAAGGTGAATTGTTCTATCATGTAATTCAATTCCACCAGTTACATCTGAATCGTAGGACCAAAAAAGGAATTTAACAAAGAAATGAAAACTCGGGTACAAAATTAACAAAAGGAAAATCATTACATGTGCCTGATGCAGAGTCCCAGCTTGCCACTGTAATCCGATGCCGAAGTTAAGCCTTAATGATACACTTCTACAACTTTTCTCTTTCCTTCTAACATCTCCATTTTGTTTTTCTGAGTTCCCCCTTGGTTTTTTTTTTTTTTTTTCTTACTTTTGCTTTTTTTTTCTTTTGTTCAGACCTGAACGTTGCCACTACTTACATGTACAGATACAAGAATGACTACAATGTCTGTGACTTCATCAACATTTACTGTGTCAAAAACTTGTATACCTCACTGTCATCTTCTTGCCTCAATGTATCACAACCCGAAGCAGGCCCGGGTGTGGTTCCGTGTAGTCAAGGCCCTCTTCTTCAAGTAGATATCGCTGTACAGCTATGGGAAGTCTCGCTGGAGTGCGGGAGCCCCTGGTATGGTGACCCGTACCAACACATATATAAACCTGCAAACGCTGTTCAGCAGCTCTGGCAGTGCTTCTCAGTACACTCAATTCATGTTTCAGCACATGCATTGCTTCACTTACATGCAGCCCGTGCAGGTCTATCATCCTTTCTTGTCCCCTACCATTGCCCTGCATCTCTGGAGCAATTGGATTCCTGAAAAATCAACACTCATAATGACTGAGGCAGAACCCAAGATTCAAAACCTTGTACTGGGGAACACAAAGATAATGAAAAGGAGCATTCTAGTGCATATGACCATATAATACATACTACTCTATACATGGTGAGATTCTTGTGCACACATTGTGTATATTTACTTTGTACACAGGACCAATAGGAATACAAAGTCAGTTTGAAAAGTACTGCACATTGGAATCCAGTGTTGAAATAATCATGGCAATTACAAATCCTGGTTGGTTTAGTGCACAAACTGCATTATACACCATGTGTACCTAAGAGTTTTCCCTAATCTGTGTATCTGTAAATTTCCAGAATGACACTATTTGGCACCTTGTACCTGATTGGGGAAAAAGAGCTGCAACACAATGGGCAGCACATGTTCTTAGCATAAAGTACAAAGAAAAAGAAGGGGAAAGTAAAATATATTTTAAAAATGATAAAGGTCGGCTTGTCTAAAGATAACTCATCATATTAATATATACTTACAGGTTGTGAGGAGCAGACAACGTATTATCTAATCATGACGTCATACAAGATTTTTTTTCTTCAAATTTTTTGGACCAGAAAAGTTGATTAAATGGATGATAGTACAATTAAAAAAGATGGAGGAAGACCTAAGAAGATATTAGATGAAACTATTAACAAAGACCTCGTAAACAAAATTTCTGAACATCTAGTTTTTAATTGAGTGCAATGGCATTGTTTGATTTATGTAACTAATCCTACTTAGTGGATAAAACTTAGTTTATTGTTGTTATTGTAAATTTTTTGGACCAAGACTCACATGGGAAGCAGAGAGAGAATGAGAGACAAAGTGTGAACAACAAACCTCTGGCGATAGATAGATTCTTGAGCTTTTCCATGAGCTGCTTTCATATGCATGTTGTGCAGTTGCCCTTTAACGCTCAATTCCTTCGCTAGGGCCTTATTGCCAACAAGGTAAGCTTGCCGTGCCTGTTCTAACAGTATGAAGAATTAAGTTACAAGCATGGTCTAGTAGAAATATCCAATTCCACTGGCATTTAGGCAAAGTTATAAGGTTGCATAATTGCAGACTCAAGAACGGATGGTTGCAATAGGCATGTGCCTGCCTTGCAGCAATTGTTCCTCAACTTTTTCATATGCTCATGTTCATCTTGGTATCAGCCCAACAGCATGGTTAATAAATCTACCCATGCTTTCTTGACACAAATTGGTCATCTAAATAAACAATAATCAAATAAAAACAAGAGTAACCTGTGGACCAACTCAGAGGAGAGAATGAGAAAACTAGAAAACACTAGGAAATGCAAGACAATAAACAGTGCTAAGTGCATATAGCAAAATCATTACGCATATAACCATACTCTGCTCAGTAACTTCTCCATAGCATGATATGAAGACCCACCTGCTCAAAATATGCATTACGTAGCCGAGCATGATCGCGAGCCTCCCCCCGCAGCTCAGAATACATATTTGCTGCCATTTACAATTGTTAAAGAAAATACAGTGTAGTAGGAATTCATTTCGAAGCTAAATTACATAAACATAAATATTTACCAACTGCATCACCAGTTTCAAGCCAAACCGGAGCTGCCCGAGATGAACCACGATTCTGCAACCTATCAGCAAACTCGGCTCTCCCCTGCCCACCATTGTAGGCACTGGCCAGAACATGAGAACTTCTACTTGAACCAATAGCAGAATCACCAGAACCATTTCTATCGTACTTCCATATACCAGAATCCTGGGAAGCCAATTTCCTGACAGCTGAGGCGAAGTCAATAGCACCTCTAGATGGAACAGAAGAGTTAGACTTGAAAAAGGGCATGTTGTCCTTGTCAGACGAACGGTAAGGATAGCCACTCTGTTGGGTATTATCTGCAGCATATTTCACAGAAGTAGTCTGGACATCTGGTGAAGTAAGTGCAGGAAAGTCCATGGCACTCAGATTGGGGGCTGACAAAGTCTTTGAGTTTAGATTCTGATTGAAACTACCATCGACTTGAAGCTACAAATGCATAAAAAAAGAAAAGGGAAGGGGGGCAGAGATCAACATAAAGCTCATGGTTTAAGAAGGATATTAAAGAATAAAATAATGATAAGAATGACACTAATATTTACAGAATGAAGCAAAAAGCCTAGACTTGTAGCAGTGTTACTTGATCATATACAAAGTAAATATTAAAATATCAAACAAAATGCCAATTAAACACCAAAGGCCCCTATATAGTATGAAGTATAGAAACAACTGTCACCAAACTGAATTCAGAAAGAGTGGTGCCCAAAAACTTAAGAATAAGATTATCTGTAATGTGTCTGTGCCCCCCCACCCCACCCTCAAACAATACCAGGTTACAATTTTTAGAAACTCGAAGCTAGAAATAAGACTATAGTCATATTAGAGTCACCACACAACTTTACAGGGAGCTGACTCTTCCCTGCCAAAAGAAGGAAGCGTATTGATCTACAAAATTCAGCATTCATAATTCATACCACCAAATTTAAAATTATAATGCAACACATTGCAGGACATGCAGTTCCAACCATTAATTGCATTGCAAAATGCTAGGTGACAGAGCTTGTGCGTGATAGTAATTTATATGTTGAATAAAATTATAAACTTTCACTAGCCATCTTGCGCAAAGAGGCTTATAGGCAACCAGCAAATTACCATCAGTCAGTTCCACACAAAGATTAACTTACCTCTAACTGAGTGAGCATCTCAATGGTAAGGTTTAAATCGCATCCATTGGCAACGTAAACTTCTGCAAGGCTTTCAGCAGCAAAACCAGGGAATTGAGAAGCCAAAAACTCCAAAGGGTTCATATCAGTATCATCCAGAACCACTTGCTCACCCAAGACATCATTCGTAAATGCATGTCTAGAGTTGTCATCATAAGTAAGCCCCTCTTGACCAGTGCTAGCATGCCGGTCAGTATTCTCAATTTGTCCCCAAGGCTTTGACAACATGTGCAGAAGGCTCACTGAAGATGGGTCCTCTCTGTATGTTGAATTGGAAAACCTCAATTTATCAGCAAAACTTTTTCCATTAAGGTGCTGCTGAGATAATTCCTGCTGGTCATTTAATATGTATCTACTTCCTTTAGAAGAAGTGAACCTTGAAGCTTCATTACCATCATGTAAGGACAAGCCCGCTAAAGAAAGGTTGTTAAGACCTTGCGACTCATCTTCCCCTGTAACCTTGAAGTCAGGGGTGATATCATCGGGGAGCTGACAACGCCAGTATTGGTGAGCCTCTTCGTCAGAATTATTTGAAATGGATGACTCTGATCGATCTAAAATTGCTTTTCCAAGAGCTCCAGAAGAAGTGAACCTAGCTGTTGCATCTGCCAAGCTAGCACTTCCAGATGGCGATGACCTGAGGGCAAAAGGGACGAACTCTGCTGCATTTGGATTCAAAGTGGTTGCCTTGTTTGGGGAGCTTAACTTTGCATCCGTTTGGGATCCTTTCTTGGATAAGTTCATCATTAACACAAATTGACTACAGCATAGATAGAATGTGAAACAGTAACAGTAGAAATCCAGCCAGCCTCAACCAAATCCTGCAAAATGGTTCAACTTGATCATACTCAGATCAACCAGCCTACGACGACAATTTTAATTTTACATGTACTAGACAAATGAATTCAGCAGTATCCATGATAACAGGAATTTGCCATACAAACAACTTAATATCTAAGCTTCAGTTACAACTTTTTGTACTTGCAAACTAGCAGAGCAGTAGAGCATACGTAAAAGGCAACTATAGCGCGCCACTTCAAGCACTGTAACTCCTCAGCGAGCCCCATAAACTAAATTGAACAACAGAGAGACTAAAATGACTTGTTGACCAAATTTCAGCAAACTATGCATCTTGAACTACACAATTACAAAAAAGCTTTGGAGAAAACTGGCCAATTTCAGAACTAGCAAGCAACTGTAAAAGATGATTAAACCCTACGATTTTCCTATATAAATAACTGAAAATTGTTTGAAGCAGTTTTCATGATGGACTAAACAATGAAAAGAATTCTCGTACAGTACAACGAAAAAGGTATCTAGGGAATTCAAAACACCAATTTGACAAAACTCAAAACAAACTAAAAAACGACAAATTTAAAGCAAAGGGGACAAAATTAGTAACAAGTTAAAGCAGCAGCAGACCACAAAAACAAACTCCCAATAATCGAAGCCGTAAATTTAAAGAGATCTTAAGCAATTCAACGCCTAGGAAAATTAGACTAAAAAATCCAATAAGTGCAAAAGCTGCGAATTACAGAAAAATGAGAAAAGGATGAGGAGGGAAGCTTAAAGATCTGCAATTTATAGAAGTGTAAAACAAATATGATACCTTTGCGAATCAAATCGAAGGAATCCATAGGCGAAGTTTGCATGAGATCAGAAGGTAAGGTATGAGAGGGGGGGACGGAGAGATAAAGTGAAGCTGGTTTACTTTATTCTGGAAATTCGAGCTTGGAACTGTCTCCAGTATTATTATCTCCGTTATCGGGGCCTCCTTCTTCTCACTCTTTCTCTCTCATCCTCCTCCCTCCCTATCTTTCTCTTTCTCCCCTTCTCTCAGTTTTTGTTTCAAACCCTCTTTAGCTAATGCCACCACCACCACCACAAAAATACTAAAGAAGACACCCAACCTTTCGCCACTCGATTTGACCTCTCCCTCTCTCCTTCTCTTTTCTTTTTTTCTCCAAAACTTTCTCCCTCTATCTGCGTCTTCAGCCTCTCTGACCCTCTTAACTGTACACTGTTTATAATTTAATTAATCTACATGATTGTGATTTGGGAAGAAAAATACAACTACGGCTTATTTTTATATTTTTGTGTCATTCATATTTTATTGATATTTTTATATATATATTTATATATATATATGTATATTGATATAATGCATGGTGATATTAATGTAACTCTTACATAATTTTATATTTAATTTAATTTAAAATATAAAAATAATAAGCATAATATTTATACATATAGTTAAATTATTTTTAGCTAAATCATTGGTCACAGTTAAATGATTATGTTAGTTCACCATTACATTTTGTTTGATATTCAAAACAAAAATTGTTCAACATATGTTATGTGACCCTTTATTTTTTAGGAATTAAACTTTCATAATATAATGTCAAATAAGATTTTAGATTTTTTTGTTTTTTTTGGGTTCATCTTCTAGTCATGAGTCAACTTGTTTTCTATCGAATTTGCCGTCCATATCCAACTTTCAGAGTTTTTCAATATCAGAAAAAGTAATAAGGATTAATTTGAGTGATCATTGGCATTGAGGATTGAAGTTTAAACGGTTGCCAAGTATGAGAGACAAACCAAAAAACATGACAAAAACTGAAGTTAATGGCATGATAGTTAGTGAAGTTGCAGGGAAGTGGGGGCACGGTGGCCTGCTTTTTACCTGCCCAGTTAATGGGGAGGTGTGTTTAGAAAATCAAAGATCAAGACCATGTTGATTCATGCACTATGCAGTTTATTGCCTCTTTAATGGGGATTGGTTGTCCATCATCATCACGATAAAGTACCAAATCTAAAAAAAAAAAGGTACCAAATCTCAAGGCATTGCCTTTGCTTTCAGTTCATGCACTCTTACGTTGCTGTTACATTAATAATGGATACACTACTATTGCACCCCAACCATTTGTTTGCTCCTATTATATATCAGTTATGTTATTTTTATTGATTTTTTAAACAAAATTAATTTATTTAAATTTATTAATTATACGATAGGGAGCAACTTTCATCACATAATCATTGAAACACTGGCATTGTGGCATTTGGGTTACGAGAGAACTGCCATTTCATCTGAGGCTGACCAGCTATTGTAGCAAGAGTTATGATTTTACAAAACTACGGAAAGGGTTAGATTTTGCTTTAAGTATCTTACCTTGAATTATGTAAAAAATATTTTTAAAAGAATTCTTCTCAATTTAGATCTGATAATTATTTAAATTTAAATTAATTATGAGTTAAAAAAATTAAATAAATTTGTACCTTATGAATACTGGATAGTTTAAGATTAAAAAAGAAAATTATTATTTAAAATCGTTTAAATTGTTCCACCAAATAAGAAAAAAAGTTTAAATTTTAATTTATTAAATTTCATAAATATAATTGTGAGATATACACATTAATTCTATTATTTTTATAAATTAAATACTATTAAATATTTATTTAAATTTTAAATTATTAAATTTATTAAATTTTACATATTAATCTATAAAATCTAAAATTTTATAAACTCATAAATTTGAATAAGAATTTAATGACTCTCATCAAATAAGAGCTGTTTTTTCTTTACATCTAAGAGCCCAGCAAACTTTTATAAGTATTCAGCATTACCCATTAAATTAGAGTTGTTTTCTCCCAGTGGCAAAGGCCAACCAGCCAATGTGCGTAATTAACTTGAGAAACCAAACTACCTATATGATTTGTGTGGGTGACCATAGTATAATCGTTACCTAAGACGATAAGATCATTAAATACTGATGACGAGGACCATAGAAATAATACAATCTCACAATTAATAGTTATCCACAACATTCACTATTATTGCTTGATTACACGGAACAGAAATATAAGTTAACAATAAATAAGTAATTGGTGTAATGATACTTGATTACATTTTAAATTATTTTAAAACATATTATATATTTAAATTTTAATTTTAGAGTTATAATTATGTAAAAAGATTTATTATTTAATTTTTATTTTAAATAAAGATTAATATTGATATTTTATAAAAAAAATTTAAAAAAATGTAACTTTGGTAAGACAAGAATAACATTGTTGTTGGTGTTGGAGCGCTAACCTCAATGTCTGCTTTTTCTGCAAATTACTGTAGCCACAGCCTTATATAGATAGGTTGGAGATCACACGGAGTCTCCAGCAATGGCATTTGTAATTCTACACGACCGCGACACTGTGTGCCAAAGCCATCAGTTTCTTACGTGTTTTGCGTTGCATCTCTGAATGGTCTAGGAAGCATGAACCTGTTCTGCAGCTTCGTGGCTTTTTCTGCAATCGCAGATGGCTGCGAATGCGACAGCAGACACAATGGCGGCTTTGGGGTTTGTTAAGTTTCTGTAATTACAAAAACTGCCACGTATAATGCCTCGGCCTCTTTCATCACTTAAAAAAAAATTTACACTCATATTTTTAAGATTATATTTATATTTCAATTAAATATAAAATAAATAAAATCAAAATATATCAAGATTAAAAAAAATTACAACGCATAGTACACGAAAAAAATGCTATGCATAAGTGCCGTACGCTACGCACATGCTGTAACCGACAAATCCCATGAGAGCCTCGACTTGATTAACAATCTTCGTCAGCATTCTATCGTCAATCAACAAGCATGATCATTAGAAAGTAAAGGACAAAAAAAAAATTGGGTCAACAAGTTAATTAAACAAAATAAGAAAATTTTCTGTAAATAAAAATAGAATTATTTTTATATTTTATAATTTAATTTTATATTAGAAAAATAAAAAAATATTATAAAAATTATAAGACTAAACAAAGATATATTAATCTTTTAAGTAATAGACTGCAATTAAATGGCATCTTTTAAGACGATTTGAATTTTTAATTTTTTAGTTTATATTATAATATGTTTTAATAATTTTTTAATTTTATATTTATCTTACTTTATCGTCTTTTTTTAAATCAAAATATAACGAATTCAATCCTTTTAAGCCTGCTGTCCAACGATATACGGCAACAGGAGTCACCAAAGCTAATCTTTTTATTTTCGTGACACAGAGTACGGAAATACTGAAAAGTCTAGAATTTGCAAGACGGTGCGTTCCTAGTCCAAAATTACAGTAATAACCTTACTCCGTCCACTTGAACGTTTTTTTGGCCAATATCTAGGCGGATCAAGCTGGCCAAAATCTGGTTTTTAAAATAATGCAATTCACCTGGCAATAAAAAGAGCATAAAAAAAGTTTTTATTCTTTTCTGATTCTTTTTTTTTTTTTGGTACAGATTTTCTGATTCTCTCATGTGCAAGACTTGAGAGGCAAACCAGGTGACGCGCGTGACGGGGAATGAACGCGGACAAAGAAGTACAATGCCCTCAACCTTTTAGGTCCTCCCAATCAGAAAGGGTCACTCGCGGCTCGGTGACTCATCCTTCATAAGCCATCATGCTCGAACTTGGTCCAAGTGATGACACGCGCATGACCTTGCGCGTGTGCAAGTACAATCGCCCAGACATGTGGGGGCAAACGTCTTCATTTGCACGTTTGGCTTGGACGACTCGCAACATGCTAGGGCTGGCAACCGAAGGTTTAGCAATCCTGTACTCAACACCCCACAGTAAAGTCAAGAAACGGCCAATTCTGTCGGCCCGCGTATCTCGCACGATTCTTGTATTGATTAGCTTCAGTCCCATCCTGAGGTGCAGGCATCTCCCGCTGTGGAGCGGCGCAGTAAAAGGTCTGGGTGGTGGAAGTTACCTTAACCGTGCCAGTAAACCACCAATGATTGGGAAATTTTCTTTTTAGTTAATAAATAAATAAAACGAGGTACAAATATCCGTGTCCTTATAAATGTAGCTATGCTCCGCGTTCCACACTAAGACGGAGAAAGAGTATGAGACAGATGCGAGAATCAAAACCTGTTCGCCTTCGCAAACAGAGAAAGATCAAACAGTCTGAAGGAACAGAAAGGGAATTGATTTTGTTCTAGAATTCGATTCAAAGAATCGCAAGAGAGCCAATTAAGGCTCTGAGATGTACTGCATGCTATTTGGGGTTCTGCTTTTCGGCGGCGAGAAAGTAGAAGAGATTGAGTGGGAAAAGGAGCGATAATTTCTCCGGAAAATATATTCGTAACCCATCTTAGATCCTTGGAGTATCTCTGAGGATCTTCAAATTCATTTCGATTGCCTGTAATTGGAGTGATTTAAGGGAGACGGTAAAATTTAAGAAATATCCTTGATCAGTTTCAGTTTTAGTCTGTTTTTTTTTTTAATTAATACTTTCGATTTTTGAATGTGATTTGAACTTGCCATCGGGAATAATTATTGTCTTCAAAGATTTCATCGTTAAATTGAAAAGCTGCGTTTTGTTTTGTGAATCAGACTGAGCAAGTGAGATAGACAAGAGGGGCTACAAGTAAGGAACGATATGGCTGCGACGGTTTTAAAGGAAACGAAGTCACTATCGGCCATTGAGACACAACCACCGGCTGCGGCGGTGGAGGTGGAGCCTGTCTCCGTCAAGTGCTATTGCTGCGGGTTGATGGAGGAATGCACGCTGCCGTACATTGCTCGTGTGCGTGAGAGGTACCAAGGTCGCTGGATTTGTGGGCTTTGCTCTGAGGCTGTCAAAGACGAGACTTTGCGGTCGCAAAGAGACATTACCACCGACGAAGCACTGAAACGGCACATAAAGTTCTGCCAGCAGTTCAGATCTTCGACTCCTCCCAACAATCCCACCGAGGACTTGATCATAGCAATGAAACAGCTTCTACTTCGGACTTTGGATTCTCCGGGGAAGGAGCGTATGACTTGTCGACCACTGGGTAGATCCCAGAGCTGCTTTTCAACCATGCCAGGGACACAGACACAGGCACACACAGAGTAACCACCAGGAAGGCCTAGGGCTCAGGTGGAGGTAATGGTAGAGAAGAGGCAAACAGTGAATAAGACATTGCCTGCAGTTTACTGGATAGGGGTGCGTCAGCGAATTCGTATTGCTTAATCAAGCTTTAGTTAACGTAGTTATCTCGTATTTGTTGGGTTTATATTGGCGGTGGTTGTTTAGGAATCGGATTGGGTGTTTTAATTTGAAATTATGATTGAATGGATGATTGTTGGAGTACTCTTCCTCCATTGACTTCAATCTAGATGTTACTTTTTGCTAATGAAAAATAATTTCTCCATAAATAATTGGCCCGATGCCAATCAAATACGTGAATGATTTACGTGACACAACATTCTTGGGTTTGAAAATGAATTGCTGATGAAGCCACCTCCTCTTCCCTTTCATGTTTGAAACGGAAGTCCACTAGCACAGCCATGGGAACTCAAGGTTGAGAGCCATCAGGTACACGCCTGGTACAGAAGAAAGAATGCGTACCGTATCGCCACTTCTCCCCTGTACTGATAATGCCATTCTTCAAGTACTCCTTCGCCTCCTGCCATCATTATTAACTAATTAATTTTTCAATCTGAAAAACCTATTAAAATCCCAACCAAACATCCCCAAGTGAATTGTCAGTGATATAAGTGAGGTGGCATGGCATCTTCAAGTTGTTCTTATCTTTTGAAGCCATTATATAATGTTTTTTTTATAATGCCAAATTTCTTATGATACCTCTAATATTCCAAAGCCAGGTATTGCAAACTAAAGCAGAATGTTCACTTATTTTCTTGATGATTTTGATTTCTAGATTCATTTCATGGTGCATTTGCTGTTTTTCCCAGCAAAATTTTGTGTGGGATATTTAGACAAGAGAAGTGATATTATGCAATAAATGAGAGCCTCTAGGCCACACAATTTAGATTGCACGGAACAGTTATAAGTTTGTTTTTGGTACGGAGAAGAATATGTCGGTATAAATTTTAAAATAAAATTTTTATGGTACTATCATATAACTGAGCGGATACTGATATATGTCCGGTACAAGTATATCACTAAAAATAAAATTTCATTACTAAGTGTGGCGAGTCATCTGATAAGTGATAAGGATACAAGGTGGTGAATAAAATATCTGCATTGTCATCGGGTCCATTGCTCGTACGCATGGGAAAATTGTGTTTTATTAGGGATGGAAGACGGGGTCCATATGTACAATGAGTCATCAGAAAAGCCTGTACTTTATAGCCCCACAACCTGCAAGTTGGACAGTGCTAGACCCCTCCTGATAATGATGCAAGATACGCAATCCCTGAAATCTTATCTGAAGTTTTTGTGTTTATCAGAAGGACTAGAAACTGAATAGGAATGATTTATCAAATATTGAAACTATTTTTAGCAATGTATTTGTATTGGGTACTTATCCATATCTATTTTATAGAATAAAAATTTTATTATAAAATTAATGTATTCGATGTCTTTATGTATTTATGTTGGTGCGGCCTTAATGATTCAAAATATGATTCCTAGTTGAAATTTTATCATGTTATGGCACTCGATCGATTTTGTTAGTTACATAAATGTAATGATGTCTTTGTCGGATTAGTTACATAAATGTCATAGTCATTTTCAGTGAAGAAAGAATATTTCTACTTGGCATCAAAGACAATAAAAAAAAGAAAGAAACCAATTTCTGTGATTATATTGAATTCAAGGAAGAAGGATTTAGCATATTGGATGAAAAGGAGCTGTTAATTAGATTTCACTGTTTTGGTGTCTGCACATCTTCCTCTTGTTACTAAAGGGTCGACTGCCCTTCCCTCTGTGGCTTTGTCCATAATGTATGCATAATTTCACGGGTCCCTTTGGGGACATCTGATTAGAAGGTGCATTATTGACAGACAATGAGACAAAAGGGGGGTTTCTGTTGGGAGCAAGTGATTGATGAGACTTGAATTGGCCCTGCATTTTGTGTGGCTGCTAAACATGTCTCGCTCTACTAATCAGCAAGGCTTTTAACATTTGTACCAATTAGACAGTCATAGTTTAGTTAGCAGATTGAAAATTAGTGAAGTTGACCCTCGCATAATACTGTTGTGTCTGTCCATCGCCATTACTCTTTCCCAGCGCATGTGGAATTATGATCGCCTTCCCTTACCAGCAATCTCAGTTACAAAGATGACCTTGGATCAAATGGGTAATAACTTATCCCCTTTTTTTTAAAATAAGAATATAAAAATAGTCCCTTTTCTAACCCGTTTTTCTTTAGATTAAAATAGTCAAATTCAATATCATTATTAAATTTGTTGTTTCTATTTTGTTTCCAAGTAAGTTGAGTATCATCAAGGAAGACAAGCGTTCCTGGTCTGAACTTCTAATGTTTTCATCCATTGCCTTTGTAAACTATTGCTTAGTTTGACGGTAGATTTGCCGGAAGCTCTCCATGTTTATTTTCGAGAAATGCTTCTTTCAGGTAAAGGAGATGCGAGTACATAATTTTCATCAAAATGAAAATGTGTTTGAGCTGTGAATACTTTCCATCAGTGGTCATTAACACATCTCTTTATTTTAGAAAGAATGAGTAACTACCCATTTAGAATTAAAATCTTTTCACATAAAAGTGCTAAGAAACAGTTAACAAAATATAATATGAACTATTAGTTATCTTAAATTTTATAATGTAATTAACAAAACTTAATAAATATAATAGTTTGATATTTTTTAAGTAAAACTTTTGTAAATGTAAAAAAATTATTGTTATTTTGACTACAAAGAAAGTAAAAAAAAAATAATATTATTTGTTAATAACAAAATCCTTTATGCGCAACGTTCTTATGCACATACAAAATGTTGATGTCTACGATTCTCAGATTTATGATTTATTGGTGTCTTCTAATTAAGATTCTCAGATTTATGATTTATTGGTGTCTTCTAATTTTAAATTTATTATTTTTATAAATAAATTTTATTTTATTAAATCATCTCTTTATATTAATTTTACTAAGATGCTTTTTTTTTTTTGTGATCGGTGTGTTTCATTGTGTCAATTCTTATACTAGTCCAAAACATGATATTCTTATAAAATTATTTTTATTTAATTTTTTATAAAATAAAATATAAGTTATTAAATTTATTAAATTTTATAAATTAAATCATAAAATTTAATAAATTCAATTATTCATTTTAATTTTTTAAAAATTTAATAAATTCAACCACTTATTTTTAATTTTGTTGACTGTTGTCTCCACATAGAAACACGTTTTTCCGGCCCAATAAAGAAAAATGAGATTGCATACCCATTGTCTCAAAAAATTTTGTACATGGATTTATAATTGATTTTGCCAAAAGGTATAAATATGAAAAACAAATAGAAAAAACAGAGCGCTACTATTATTTTTTTTTATGGAATTAGTTATTATTATTTGAAATTTTAGTATTTACAAAACGAATGATATATTTATATTGAAGATAATATATATTTTTATATTATTTTATAAAATATATAATATTTTATTTTTAAATTTAAATAAAATTATAAAATTATTAATAAATTTTATTTATTTTTATTATACGTAATTAAATATAAACTTATAAAAATATAAATATAACAAAATTCATCTTGCACGCTTGAGATGTACTACCACACTTTTCTGGAGCTAAATTTCCGAAATAACCTTAAGGGCAGGAGGTAATCTAACCCAAAATACCGGCAAGGTAACGGGAAGTGAATCGGATAAAATGGTAACTAGGACACTCTTGAAGGGCATTTTCAGAAGTTGGAACTTGTCGTAACAACAACCGAAGCAGAGTACAATACAAGGGAATACGACCATTCGAGGTTGTTGATCTTCTCCTTCCTCCTTGGAAAACCCAATCCATTTGCCCTTCAAATTTCTGGCACTGCCTTTATTCCCTCTTCTATTACTCGTCCTTTACACTTTTATCTCTGAAATTTCTGAAAGCCCTAGCGAAAATGATGCACATGACCTTCTATTGGGGTAACAAAGTCACCCTCCTGATCGATTCCTGGAATACCGATTCATGGACGAGTTACGCCCTGAGTTTACTCGCGTGCCTCATCGCGGCGGCCTTTTACCAGTATTTGGAAGACCGCCGTATTCGCCTAAAGCTAATCTCCTCCGCGAGGGAGCCGTCACCGACGCCGCAGATCGAGACCCCTCTTCTGCAACGGAAGCTCGCCGGAGACAAAGTCAAGCTGGGGATGAAGTTCGCCGGAGCGATTCTGTTTGGGGTGAACTCGGCGATCGGATATTTGCTGATGTTGGCCATCATGTCCTTCAACGGAGGGGTCTTTGTGGCTATCGTGCTGGGCCTTACCATCGGCTACTTCTTTTTCAGGAGTCATGGTGAAGATGTTTCGCTTGTCGTTGACAGTTCTTGTGCGTGTGCTTAGTTTGGAATTACAGAGACTTCAGGAAAAATTGGTCTGTGCTTCGATTTTCTTATTAATCGGGTAATTGTGTTATCTGTTTTCCCTTTTCGGTTATTTTTTTTGTTGTTTTGGGATTTAGGGTAGGGATCCGTTGTTCGGGATGGCTTCTATGTTTAATTATGTGTTCATAAATGTCTGATTCTGATCATAAATTGGGAGCATGTTATTCTGTAATTCTACTTATTTTGGGGAAGTTTGATTTGGGTGTTTGAGCGTTGATCTTTCTAAAGTTGGGTCGCAAAATAATTGAAATTGGCATAGTCATAGGCGACTGGAGTTTCAGAAAAGCAAAACCGTCATTTATGGCAGAAGCAGATTTATTAGGTGTAACAGTTTTGTGGAATAGCAGAACTGTTCAGAAAAAGAAATTGCGTTGGAGGGGTCTTTTCCTGGCAATCAGAAATGGGATAAGAAAGCAGTTTTTAGAGAAGATGGAAAATGTTGGTAATGACAAACAAACGGAGGAGAAGAATCTCGTTTTTGTTGCTGTCAGTTATTCCATAATGAGGAACAAGATCTTCGGCGTTCCGACGCGCAAAAGATGTTTTTTCTGCATGTTCAGGACTGTCGAGCCTCTGCAAAGATATCAACGATTCTGGTTGTAATTGATTTACCATTGCTACGTGATGAAACTTAAATTGACCCTACATTTTCCAAATAGGTTGAATATCATCAAAGAAGACAAGCCTTCCTGGTTTGAACTACTTGTGTTTTCGTCGTACCTTCCCTTTGTAACAGCTGCTCTGTATGACAGTAGATTTGTCGGGAGCCCTCCATGTTTATCATTTTGACAACAAAGGAAATCAAAGCACAAAATCTATCAGCACAATTCTTTGTGCACAACATTTTCTCGTGCACATACAAAATGGTGATGTCTAAGATTTTAATGTTCATGATTCCATTATGTCTTTTTAGTTTTATTAAATTGACCAAAAGAAAAACTGTTATTTAAGCAAGTGTATTGCTTTTTTGTTGGGTGAAAATGGAAATACCGTGTGTTTCATTCGTCTGATGGTCCATGAGGGAAAAATGAGTAGTCCACTTACCCAGTTTGATCGTCTCAACAAATTTTTACATGGATTTATAAATAAATTAAATTTCCCCCCAAAAAAGAGTAACTATGGGGAAAAAATTACCTTGAAAGCAGGAGGGAATTTAACCATAAAAAAGTAATGATATATATATATATATATATATAAACTTTGTACAAACATTATATAATTGCTCACTTCTTTGCTTTCTTTTTCTTAAAATTTTGTCTCGTGCAAATAGAATTATCCCATTGAAATGTTCTACCACACCTGAGACGTACTAACACACTTTTCTAGAAGTGAAATTCCTGAAATAACTTTGAAAGCTAGAGGTGATGTGACCAAAACAATAATTATGAATGTACAAATAAATTCTAAACTTTGACATTACAGTATTTCACATTTTTTTCCTAATTTCTTTCACTTAAAAATTTGTTACTGTACATAGGGAAAACTACCCCCTACGTACCATTAGCATTTTTTAACCAAAATACCCGAAAGGTGATGGAAGGTGATAAATGTGTAAATGAATCAAATCGAACTAAGATAAAAGTAAGTTTGATTAAATTTATAGTACAGAATTTAAGGTTCGACTCATGGTTTTGCTCATATTTAATTTGTGCTATTTTTTTTTGTAATTTTCTACTAGTTTTTTCAACTTAAATCTAATCTATACAAAACTCACATATAACTTGACTTTACTTAGAAAGCTCACATATAAGAGTTGTAAAGTCTAAAAAAATCAGATTATAACTTGATATGAGTTTAACTTATCTATCTTAAAATTAGTTTAATAAAGTAAAAAATCTACTCAATAGAATAATACATTCAAAGTCTCAAAAAAAATCAATTAATATAATAGATTCACCATATTTTTAGTCAATTTAAACTATATCCAATATGAACCAATAAAAATGTAAAAGTAAAAATAATCACTCAACTAATATCAAAAGTTTAAAATCAAAAGTAAACACTCAACCAACACTAATAAATAATTTACTATAATATTTGACATCATTTATTGGTATTAAAATTTTTTAAATGTTAAATTACATATATATTATAATTAATTTATTATAATATATATATGAAATTAATTTATAAATTAAATAAGTCGAATACCTTAACTCATATTATAAAAGAACCAAAAATTTGTTTGTGAACTTATCTTATGGAAATAATTATTAAATTAAATCTGAAGTATTTATAGATTATTTAACTTATTTTTAATATAATAATATTATATTTATATTCTTATATTTATAAATTTATTTATACTTTTTATTTTATATTTTAAATATTCTTACTTAAACCATGTGAACGTGGGCTCTTTTGCATTCTAGCAAAGTGAAATAAGATAAAATGGTAAGCAGGATACTCGCGAAGGGCATTTTCAAGGAGGGAACTTGTCGTAAAAACGTACTGAAGCAGAGTACTATACAAGAGAATTCGATCATTTGAGGTTGTTGGCGTTGTTCTTGAATCTTGGAAAACCCAATCCACTTAATCTTAAAATTTCTAGCACTGTTGCGGTATCATTATTCCGTCTTCTAGTACTCGTCCTTAACACTTTTGTCCCTGAAACTTCTAAAAGCGCTACCAAAAATGATGCACATGACCTTCTATTGGGGAAAAAGAGTGATCCTCGTGGACGAGTTACGCGCTGGAGTTTACTCGCGTGCCTCATCGCGGCGGCCTTTTACCAGTATTTGGAAGACCGCCTTACTCGCCTAAAGCAAATCTTCTCCGCGAAGGAGCCGTCTGCGATGCCGCCGGTCGAGACCCCTCTTCTGCAATCGAAGCTCGCCGGATACAAAGTCAAGCTGGGGTGAAGATCGTCGGATCAATTCTGTGGGTCTTTGTGGCTATCGTGCTGGGCCTTACCATCGGCTACTTCTTTTTCAGGAGTCATGATGAAGATGTTTCGCCTGTCGATGACAGTTCTTGTGCTTGTACTTAGGTTGAAATTACAGAGACTTGGGGAATACGGATCTTTGTTTCGATCTTCATCTTATCTTGTACCTATTAATTGTGTTATTTCGTTCTTTTTCGTCCTCTCTTTTTTTTTTTTTTAGGAACTAGGGTAGGGATAGGTGGTTGGGGATGACTTCTATGCAGTTTAATTGGAGTAATGGTGCGATTACAGATGTAATGTCACGTTTAAGTAAAAAATTTTAAAAAATAAAATAAAAAAGTTAATAAAAAAATATAAAAAAATTATAAATATAAAAATATAAATATAATAGTACTGATTTAGTTGTGTACATAAATATCTGATTCTGATTATAGATCGTGAGCATTTAATTCTTTAAGTCTACTTATTTTGGGGCAGTTTGATTTGAGTGTGTGAGGGTTGGTTTCTCTAAAAATTAGGTCGCAAGATAACCGAATTTGGCATAGTCGTAGGCCACAGGGATTCCAGAAAAAGAAAAGGAGAATGATGTACACTCGGTATAGCCATTATGCGCACACACAAATTAAAAAGAAAGAGAAGTAGAAAGGTAAGGGTGTAAATGAATGTATGCAGAGATTCTATGTGCAAATGTTAGTGCTTAAAGAAAATTACCTTTCAGGTGTCTATTTTCCTTGTAATCAGAAATGAGATGAGAAAATCAGAAAAGCAGTTTTTAGAGAAGATGGAAAATGTCAGTAATGACAGACAAACGGATACATTATTCCATAATGACGAGCAATATCTTCGTAACGATTCTGCCTGTATTGTTTTACCATTGCTTCGTCCACTTCCTTCCTGAGCCTCACATGTCCTAACGTACGTACGATGAAGCGCTCCCCTTGATGGTGAGGGACACATGAAGGGAAGCAGAGGTAGAAACTAGATAAGAAATGGAGTAATGCTTAAATGAAGTAATCTTAGTACAAACCGATATAATGAATTATCATGAAATTTGCTGGCCAAACTAGGATTTATGGAACTATATAATCGACTATTAATTTCACAGAACATAATCGGCCAGCTACTATCTCATAAAATCAGGCCGGGGCAGCGACAGTATTGAAGGATGCATCAGGTAAATTATGTCGCCTTTCGCGGAAAGCAAGCATTTTTTGGCTGTTCGTGGGAAATCAAAGATGGGCTTCCATGGCAACCCAGGGGGGAACTGTAAACAAAATTCTAAAGATTCATAAAGTACACAAGTTCGTAAAGATTCTAATGATACCAAGATGTGAAGAACTTCTTTGGTGAGGGAGACTAATCAAAGTCTTCAGGAGAGCATCCTCCAGACAGTTAAATTCGAGATGACATAAACGAAACCAATAACTTTTTTCTGCCATAATGACCAAAATGAAAATGTCTACGTAGATGAAGGACCTGGATTTCACACTATAAGTCCTTTAATTATTGCTGAGAAGTACATAACCAGAAGAAAATGTTAAAAAACTGGTTTAACAAATTGTCACAATTTTAATGTGCATTTAGCCAATAATAATGAAAACTAGACATATATCCTATCTGAGAATTTAGAGGGAAATTACAAGCACATGTACAGGAAAATTGAGACTCGTAAAAGATGAATCATGGAGAGTTGAGCCTTTTCTTAAAAAGATGCACTAGCTGCTCCAACAGTGCTGGCTCCTCGACTTTAAGCATAATCCCAGTAGACACAGATTCCGCATGAACTGGTTCATCCACTGTTATGTGAAAGATCCAGATTGGTGCCGAGCAGAGGCATGCAAAGCAGAATTCATTGCATGGACGACATGATTCAAATAAGCAATCAACCAAACCAACAATAAAATATGAAATGAATGCTGCGAGCAGATGCTTTGTCTAAGAAAACAGCATCTCAGTAAACTACGATGAAACGTGTCAAATGATGTTATGGAGGATCACATCATGTCCATTCACTATCGTTGCTCTTCAATTTTTAACGAGACTAGTTCACTTTCTTCTTGTTGGTTCTTGTACCTAAAATTGTAAAGCCACCTGCGAAGTCTTTCTGGCAAGAACCTGGAAAAAAAAAGGGCCAATTTAGTAATTTAATCGAATTTAATGTGCTGAGAAAGCACCAACAAAGAAACAACATCTTTAACATATGGACTTCAATAAATGATTAAGGTTGCCTATCAGTAACTAATTGAGATCAAAGAAGAAACAAGAATTTGACTTCTGTGCCAAACTACCTTCAAATGAAGTGCTGATTAATACACTATTGACTGTCAATCGCTTCAACTTAAATTCTCAAACAACAGATGAAAGGTATCCTAATATGAGATTTTCTATCTGTGGGTTATACATCCACTAAATCGCACAAATCAGAATCTGAATGACGCACCAGTGACCAAGAGAAGAAGATGAAGTATTTGAAATGAAAAAGAGAACAAGAGGGATCAAATAAGTATTAAATTTGACTCTAGCCAGAATAGCAGCAGGACACACAAGCCAAAGCACACAAAATGGATTAGGTGATAAAGCTAATGCAAAAGGAATGGCCACAAGAATACACAATTTTAAATCCAGGATGAGCGATGAAGATATAAATATGGACCATACTTGAATGTCAAGGGAGATGCTTAAAAAATACTGGAAAAACAACTAAGTTTTCCAATGAATATAAATGGTATAGTATAAGGCTTACATGTCCAGTCTTTCACAAATTGCCCGCCGAACAGAAGAATTGAGGCCATATGCAATTGAATTGAAGAGGCCCTGCAACAAGCAGACAGAGTGACAAAAGTTAGGAAGCCATTATCATACATGTTGCACTTGATGTCCATTTTTTGCATGGTATCAAATCAGTAGTAAGACATGCCAAATCACACTAACTGGAAATGGAATACAACATTCCAGCGAAATGGAAAATAATCAAGTGTGGTAATGCCACATGGTTCCTTTGTGTATAATGAAAAAATGTTTTAGGATTCCATTGCACCTAGGACATTTTCACAGTATTGACAAAGTTATAACCACGTTATACCAGAGATAAGGCTGACAACAAATTAATTAAAGAGTTTTAAGTGGCAATTTCCTCCTCTAAAAATATTTGAAATGGTGACTCAATGAATACTTGAAGAGGTAAAAAAGTCACTAGCATGATAGGTTGAGTCAAGTGCTAACAAAAATATTAAATACAAAAAATGGTAGTGGTTCTCCAAAACTGTGCGCTGGGAAATGGTGGAGGTACTAGGACAAAAGATAATAATGAAGTGACATAAATTACAACCATGCCAAGTTGAAAGACAAGTTGTACAACATTTAATGAGTGGGACAAAAAGCTGGAAACAGAAAGTATAAGGATTGGGTGATACCATGAGAGCAGCTGTTCCGACATCAAGAAAAGAAAGCCAGAAGATCTTATGACCAGGTACTATAAAATCATGAATACGGTTGATGGTGCCAAAAGCCCATGATCCTATAAGAATAAGTGGATAGTATCCCCAGCGATTCAGAGCCTACAATGTAAAACAGAAAATACTAAAACATCAAATATGAACAAGACGAATAATAACAGTATCACCTTAAGCAACCGGTTTGAGCCTGGAATAACATTCAATCATGAAAATTGTAAGTTTGTAACCAACAAAGGGTGAGTGTCTCAAATTACACTAAAAGCACACTACAGAGTGTTGATTTATTTATTTAAAAAAAAGAAAAAGTGAGATCAAGAAAGACATCACAATGGAAAGAAATCAACAAATTAGGGGAATTCTATGGTTAAATTAAATTAAAAGCAGCTGATACTAGCATAGCATATGTTCTCTTATTGTTATTAACCTTTATTTTTTGGAATGGGGAGAGGAAGCAGGGTTTCTAATCTGTATGTATGGATCTTTACATTTGCAATATCATAAAATGGTCACAATATAAATACCTTCATGTTATCTCTTGCGTCTGAGACATAAGCTCGGTTTGACATGCCAACTGCCATCTAATATATCCGAAGAAAAGTTAAGATCTCAAAAGGAGCATATTAAGTACTATTTTTTCAAAGTAAAACCAGAAAATTTTAATACATACACGGGTTGCATTGTTCAGCATGCGTATTACTTGCAAGTATGTAAACCCATTATATAGAATCGCACCCCAAAGTGGCATGTAAAATGTTATAAAATGAATGGCCTGCATAAACAAAGAGACTTATTTTGAGAAGGAAGAAAAAAAAGGAAAAGTCAGACTATTTTAATAAAATAAAAGTTGTAAAGAACTTGAAGGTTGTGTGGCCATTCTGCTTTCTTTCTAATACTGTTCAATAAAACCAATTTCTGATACTAAAGATAATTACTAGGTTTTTTACTATCACAAGCTTCTTGTGGATAATGCTATATATAGAGTATCACAGACCCCTAACTAAAGTGTGTATCATGGAGATTTCAGCAGTGACTTAAACATGTCATGTATAAATTTATATAAGCTGTTATTAAGAGCTTGTCATGCTAATAATTACATAATTGATTGAAGAACTGGAACGTGAAAAATATTTTTCTTACAGACAACAAATTCTCGACTCCCACTTCCAATCTGTTTGCATATAATCAACATCACACAAATAACAATTACAGCATAAAAATGATATATGAATTAGAGGCCCATTCTATAACATTTTTAAAAAATAAATAAAGGAAAAAGAGGGAAAGTAAACAAAAATACTCAGGAATTAATTCGAATCAAATAATATTTAGCTAGCGCTCTGGCAAATACTTGCCTTTCCTGTCTGACCTGTTTGTGTCCAACACCATGTGCCAAAATGTCTATGGTCATTACCAAAAGACCGTATGACTGTCATAACTAAGGAAGTACCTGTCAACAGTAAGAACTACACAAGTGAGCTCCCAGCAACAAAGATATCTGGTAAGTTTGGCAGAAATTAAAGTGAAACTTGAGAATCAAGTTATTGGCCAACAACTGAAGCCATTCCAACACTATAAATTTTGTCTCAAATTTTATTTTCACATTAAAAGTCATGGTATTGGAAAGTTACAGAGGAAGAAAGAAGATTGTAATATAGCCTATTTTTCAGAGTTTAAATATTAAAAGCTGTTTCATCCACAAACACATACCCCAAACATACAGGTGAAACATGGCTTCCAAATCTTCAACATCTGTTTTGTGCTGGACAACAGTTCGATGAAGGGTAAAAGCAATTGTTGTAGTCCATAGGAAAGATGCCACGCAAAAGAGATGTGTGCTATACCCCTGAGCATAACAAAAGAAACCTTTGGATGGGTCCCTGTATCAAAATGAGACTTGTATCAATCACATAATGAGTAACTACGGTTGACACATACATATGAAGAAGACTGCACTTGATTCAGCAGGCATACCCTACTATGCTGAAGAAACTGCAAAGCATGTCCTGCACTTGGAGAAAATATCATAAAAACCATTACACAGAATAATATTAGGCAAACTAACTCTAAAGCATATCATCATAATGGATAGGCACAGACATATTTGGTTTCCACACAAAAGAATTAGTGACAAAAAGTATAAACTAGAATAACAGGGGCCACAAGAAAAATTACAGAATGTTGTTGCTCTACTTAAATTTTACAATGCAATCGAATAAAATTTTATCAAGAAAATCTGCTTTTACTAGCGAGATTAAAGTCAATAACAAGCTAGTAATAACTGGGCCTTACTGGTATTATGAATCATTTTCTTTAATATACTACTAATTCTAGTCCAGAATCCTGATGAGAATAATACTTCACTAAGAAAGCCTAAATAATTCTTTAATTGTCATTTGGTTCTAAAACGGTTCTAACATCAAATTGATTAAATCAATGAAACGAACAAACGGAGGCCAAAGGAATTGCGCTAAGATAAAGTTAAATCAAGTAAGAACCACAAGAAATTAGACCTCCTAGCAAAACAAAATCTCAGGCAAAACATACAGTTATGAGACTTCATCTATATAACTCAAAGAAAAGTGGCAGTAGCCAGTAGGCCCAATGAATTATCGGTTAGAAGACGAAATTTCCCATCAAGCAACTGGGTTAGATAACTTTGTGATAGAAAGCCCGAATTGAAAAACCAATAATTCGAAACAATGATAAAATATAGTGCGAAAACGCGGTGTATGGATCTGATAAAGATTTTAAAAAGGTGAAAGGGATACACACGGAGAGGGCGAGGTAGAAAACGAGCTTGAAAGAAAACTTGCGGAGCTCCTTGAATAGGACGTAGCAGAGTACTATGAAGGCCGAACCGACGAGTGAAAGGCTCGACGCGCCGGCGTGCACTGCTGTCAGAATCTGGCGATCGTGCGCTGTTAAAGCACCGGTGAGCGGCGCTGAGATCACCATTAGCCTCGTTAGTGATCAGAAATGTTGAGCCCGTATTCTGCTAGCCTATTTGTTTCCTCCTCCTCCTCGTTCTGGTTCAAGTCGCGCGAATAAACTGATTAAGACGCGCAGATTCGTGGTTCAAAGTTCGAACTCTGTTGCCGGAGAAAGGTAAATTAATATTTTTACTAAAAATATACATCTAGTTGCGTCATTCCGCGTCCTCGCTGTGGCCGAGTGGTTCAGCAGCTTACCTATTAAGTTAACGGTGTTCCCACGAGTTCGAATCTGGTGGGTGCAAACAGTTCATATGTTTTATTTTCTTGTGAGAGATAATGCACATTTTCATGCATATCTCACTATTTCAATTAAGATTAGGACTAGGGTATGACAAATGTTAGCACCTGTAATACCAAATTTCACAATCTCAAATGATGTAAGGCACCTCTCTCTCTCTCTCTCTCTCTCTCTCTCTCTACTTTAAATGTTGTGAAAACCCCTCTTCTGCTTGGTTGGATGTTTGCACAATTTCATGGATTCCATCTGGCTCCATTTCAATGCATGAATAAAGTTGTTACATCTTAAATATCATCCTTTTGTCACATGTTATCACTCTATCAGATTATAGATACATTTTGCTATCTTCCTCTTCCATATAGAAGGTATTCTAATCTTTTATCAGGAATTTTTATCTTAAATATAGCTAGTTGATGGACCTGTGTTTTATATGAAGCAGTTCCATGTAGAGCAAAAGTCCCTTATATGTAGCAATTGTATATTTAAAAAAAAAAACACACACACACACACACACATATTTGAATGTAAATGAAGTTGGTCAGAATATATATTTATGTGTGTATGTATGTATATATATATATAGATTATACCACCTCTGATGTAATAGACTGTTATAGCCAGGTCTGAATCCCAATTACCACTTCTGTTTTAGTGTGGTGGTGCTTATATCACCTCAAACAGCATTCACTTGGCGTAGCTATCTGTTCACAAATAGATTTAACCACTTACATTCAGCTTCACAATTGTCAAGACCAAAACGTCCTTTACAATTTGAAATAAGGAAGATAGGATTTTTCACTATCTGATGTATCTTATCTACGCTGCCTAAGTGCCTAGTTGGTGTTAACATAGATGTCTGCGCCCTGAGAGTAGGCAAAATGGCCACAAGGAGATGCCGGTAGTTTTTTCTTTAATAGGCATCCCTTGCAATTTATGATCCTTCCTGTCCTTTGACAATATCTCCGTTACTTTAGGTTACAGCTACATACACAAATGGTGCCATGAACATATCATCAAAGCCTTGAAGTTGCTCCAATATCTGAACCACATCACTCATTGTGGGCCTTGGATTTGGGTGGTGACTCAAGCATTTGTAAGCCAACGCAGCAACCTTTTGAGCTCCTTTCACAGGATATTGCCCTTCCAGTCTGGGGTCTATAATACTACGATGCAGCTTCCTTTGATTCCTCAATAAAGGCCTTGCCCATTCCACCAAGCTCTGCTCTCGACTTGGTCTGCTCTTATCCACTACCCGTTTTCCTGTTAGCAATTCTAACAGAACGACTCCATAACTATACACATCACTCTTTGTTGTGAGGCGACCTGGAATCAGAAAATTAATTAGCTTTGTATATCCCGTTGACTAAACGAGGCTGCTTCTTGTGAGAAAAACGTCCTTCGTTCTGAAGATTACTTGAGACTTGTACATTAATAAATTGACACTGGAACAAGGGCTTTCTTTGAAGTTTCTGGTACTAATAAATGACAGAAAACTTAAGCGTAAATACTTAAAATTGTGTCACTTTTCTAAGCATTAAATCAACCAGCAGCAACCAAGCGAGCATGTTAAAGGCCTTATTCCAATGTCTTTACCTGTCATGATGTACTCAGGAGCAGCATAGCCTTGTGTACCCATTACTCGTGTTGTTACATAAGTGTCTTCCCCTTGAGGGCCATCCTTGGCTAGCCCGAAGTCTGAAAGTTTAGCAGTATAATCCTGGATAGAAGGGAAAAGAAGTGCACAATATCTTGAAAGCCATTGAGAAGGTGATGTGGGAGATTAAAAAAATTCCTTCAGCAGGTTTGCAGTTATGCTTAGAACAGAGGGCATACCGAGTCTAGCAAGATATTTGAAGCTTTGAAATCCCTGTATATTACAGGCTTATCTGCTTCATGAAGAAAAGCTAGGCCCTTAGCCGCACCTAATGCAATTTTCATCCTGGTTGACCATGGCAAGGCAGCAGAGTATCCTGCACGTATTAGAACAAAAGAAGCAGGATCTCAGACTTGACTGTGGAAACAATTTTGTTTCCTAATTCCTTTATGAGGTATGCTTGATATATATCCCCAACAATGATGCAACTACATGAGAGTATAAAAAAAGGCAAAATAGATTAGAAGCATTTGGGTGTGCTTGATGACATGATATAGATCCAAACCATTAAGTCACTAAGCTATTTCCTACTTGCCAGATTTGAGAATGTTACAAATAAACTATTGATAAAATCAGATGCGCAGAGAAAGAACCCTGTCTGTGACTTTCTCCTCTATTTCACCTCTGCCTTGGTGGGGGAAATAGCGGGGAAAGAAGTAGAAGAAAGAGAAGCAACATACTTCTGAATAGTTGATTCTCCAAGCTGCCTCTTGTCATGTATTCATATACCAAAAGCCTTTGCTCCTCCTCATGACAATACCCAATTAACTTAACCAGATGCGGATGCCTTAGTTGTCCTAGAAAGATAATCTCTGCCTAGAAAAGCATAAATATTATAAGTTAGGACATTTTTTTTAAGATATGCAAATTTTTCCTAGTTTTTGGTAAAATTTTCATTCACAAATGTAGTACTTAACGACTTATTTAAGGGAACCTGTTATCTTAAATTGATTTGTGACAAATGAAGGATCGGGGAAAAAAAAAAAAGGTATTTATCAAAACAAGGTTGCGTCAGAAGCTAACCAGCCACTCCCTGTGACCTTGCAAGCCATCCAAGTTGAGTCGTTTCACAGCTACAGGCTGAGCCTTCAAACCAGGCCTAAGTTTTTCATCAACAAATCCCTTGTAGACAGGTCCAAACCCGCCTTCACCAAGCAGATTACTCCATGAGAAATTATGTGTCGCTTCTCTTAGCTCCTCAAGGTTGAATGTATAAAGTTTCGAGCCAACAAGTGAAACTGAAAGATCATCAATGGCCTGATTAGAACTTGAGCTGCTGATGTCTGAGAGGCTTAGCCTCTGAAAACAACCTTGTTTCAAAACCTGTTTTTCTGACTCCTGCAAGGGGCATTGAGTCCTGTAACAACTTAAGATCAAGACAACAGACTTCCATGTAATTTTCTTAGGAGTCATCTAGAAATTGAATGAATCAATATACACAATTCTCCAATCAAACTGAAATAGTGTATTTTTCACAATCAACCTTTCTGTTTTTGAATCTAGTAAACAAGAAAGACGACACAGAGAATGAGGTAGTTGATGACGCTGAAGAACTAGTGCACGCTGAGAGAAATTTATATTCCACACACATTCACCTACTACTCTCAGAAGAGACCATAAAAGGAGATTCCCTTCACTTTGCGGAAGCCAGAGTAACAGTATATATGCATGTTTTATTTAATTCTAGTTACATATTTTTAAATAATATTTATGATTACTGGGTCATATTTTCAATTAATTAGTGGTCAAGTCACTTGCCTACCTGTTGACCTCAATGTTATTCTGGACCTCCCCAGTTTCCCACTCTTCATACGGATAAGAAGTTACACGTGTGCGTCTCCATCTTGCCTCGCTTGCTGTCCACTTTTGTTTGTTTTGCAGTTGATATGCATTCTCCGGGAAGAACCCAGGAGAATGATATCTTACAAAATTGCTTGAGCGCTAAACCAACAATTCCATTATCAAATCTCTTGTTGCAGACGTCAAAAAGTTTGTTTAATTATTGAATGGGTTATGTCGTGGACATCGGCCTTATTTTAACAAAAGAAAAGTGTTATTTGGATTGTTGAATAATTTATGGTACGTTTTGATATTCCCAGTTTTTTGTCTGTAATGTTGCTCTGGATTAGTGTTGTTAGGATGTCAAGATCAGTCATTAGCAGCCTGACGTTCAGATTCTTGTTTAAAAATCTTAAAGGTGGTCATCCAGGACAGCTTCTAGAATTTACGCAATTGTCTTTTGGAACGACAATTAGGTGGTAATCAAATGTATGCGTTTTGGCTAGGGCGTACAGATTACAGAATCAGTCAGATCAACCAAGGATCTGGATTCCCTACAAAGATTGTAGGGCTGACCTTAAAAGAGTGAAAAAAAAAAAATTGGGTTGTTCAAAAAATAAGAGAGACAATGAATTTTACAATATAAAAACTGGGTCCATATTTTTTAAATAATGCTTAAAGTCACGGAAACTACAGATTTTAGCCTACTATGAGGGAAAAAGAAGAGATGGCTTCAGCCGAGAAGGTCAAAGATAAAGGGTGAACCAATCGATCTAACCCACAACCACTTCTCGATCCCTCATGGAAAATATGCCAAACTCCACATATTTTTTGCTTAGAAATTGGGAGTCATGCAAATGCCACTCCTTGCATCATCAAAGGGGTAACAGAAAATGGTCTCCATCTGCAACATTGATATAACGTACTTGAGTCTTTAGGGGTTGTTATCAAGAGCAATGAGGCATCCAGGGCTTGCGGTTGGTGAAGTGACATATTTGAATACGAAACCAAACTGTATAGGAGGGTGGGTCATCGCCTCCATACCCAGGTGCGCAAGCGTGCATGTTACGGTGCAGTGAAGTTCCAAAGCGGGTGCATGCCAAGTGTTTGGTTCGAGTTTCATAGTTTGCTCCCGTAACAAGCGCAACCGAACTAAAATCCAATGATTGAGTGATTGAAACTGGCACTGTAAATTTGTCTACTGTATGGGATAACACTACCGTTTGGAACTCGACAACTTGTGATTGGTCAAGTGGTGGCGTAGAAAATAAGAAATCGGAGGATAAACACTCCCAGAGCTTGCCACACACGTCATTAATTACAACACGTCAATATCTTACAAATAATGATTAGTGTTCGTTGAGAGATTATTATTCTATACTCATTAATTTTTTAAAAACAGAGAAAAAATTATAAAAATATGAAAAATTATATAAAATTATTTTGTACTAATATCAACGTCCATATCTGACTTTGTAGCCTCTCGCTTTTGTGGTTCAACAGTGAACCATGCCACGGAATTCAGGTAAGAGGTCACTATCACTCTGGAGATTATGATGCTGCCGCCTTAGATAATTTCCTTTTTTTTTTTTTAGGGGGGATGATGAAATAATTTTCCTTTTTCTCTATTCTTGTGCTTTGATAGTTTGTAAAGACCCAGCTCTAGATTTTTTGTTGGGCCACTTCATATGGATCCAAATTGAAGTAATTTAAGACCGAAATTCTGCTTGCTAGAAGCCTATAACCCAGGGAAACAAAACCAACTTTATGTTCTTGTCAGAACGCGATCCAAATGACGTATACCCGTTTGGCGCATTGGAAGGGGAAAATCTACACTCCCTCTTCCCTTTTAACGAAATGCTTATATTTATGGTTGAATGTTATAATTTAATTTATAAAATTTTATAAAATAAAAATTAGATGATAATAAATTTATAAAAATAATATTACTGATTGAAATTTATGCCTGTAAACATAACCTCAGGAGGGGACATTCGTATGAGTCAAGTCATATAGCTAAACTACAACGACATCGTCAGATAAAGTGAGAATTCAAAATAGATTGATCAACGAAAGAATGGCATCACCAATGGCTCACCCAAAAAAAAAACGAGAAATGCTGGGGCAACGTCTGTTGCCCCAGCGCTTCCCCACGTCGGAAGACGTGGGTGAAGCAGCAGCCGTATAAAATAAAAAAAAAATTAAGAAAAATCAAATCATCCAAGATGATGACAGACGTATAGGAAAGCGTAATTTTTGAAGCGTAAAACTAGCAGCGCTCAATGAAGCCTTCTCTCACTGATCAATATGACGTAACATTCTGAACATATTAAAGAGTGAAGACTGCGCACGTGAAGTTTTCCTTTTTCAAGTAAACTTGAATTGGGTTTTTCATCAATTTCCAATGTTTTGCGTGTCAATTTCAGTTTTTTCAATCAAAATCAGTCACACAGCTATTCGATTAGTTTGATTAGTCAACTTATTGTTTGGTAAAATGTATGTTTCATGTGATCACTTACTCCTGTGTCTCTATTCTATCAGTTGTGAACAAAATTTTGAACACAGTTCCATATCCAAATTTGATGCATCGCATTTAGACGAAAACTAGTAGTCAGTTTCTCACTGGTCAGACTGGCGATGCTCATGTTAATACAGTATCAATTACATGGCCGTGGAAAGAGTGTTCATGCCAATCTCCAAGCACAGCTGTGGCCCTTGTGGGTTTGATGAGAGTGGATCGAGATTCTCTTACGTAAAGTAAAAGAAACTTTAAAAATAGGTAGTCATAAAGTTAATAAGAAAGAAAAAAAAATTTATTTATTAAATTAAGAAATATAAAATATAAAAAAATAAAAAAAAAATAAAAAATCCAAATTCTATGAAATATTCCCAAATTGGGTCACCCCCTATTTAATTCCCATTGTATTTGAAAGTGACCCTACCACATTGAACCCCACAGGCTACAGATTTTGCCACCGACTTAATTTGAGTAATCGAAAAGGCCAAAAAATACCAAAACAAACCCCCGTGTTTCCTCCAAAAGCTAGCTCGCACATCCTTCCGTTCCCAATGCTTAAGTAAACCTCAAACCGATTTCCACAGCCAACAAACATGCTCCCATCCTTTCTTAGGATCGTCTCTCTGTATGGCGGCTACCTCCACCGTTGCTTCACTGCCGCCGGCCTCACCCCACAAACCGTCGACGTAGATGAAGACACCACCGTTCACTTTTGGGGTTCCACCCCAAAAACCTTCACTGTTTCTAATTCACGGGTTTGGGCCCATGGCTTTATGGCAGTGGCGTCAACAAGTCCAATTCTTCGCCCCTCACTTCAACATCTAAGTGCCGGACCTCGTCTTCTTCGGAGGTTCCACAACAAAGTCCAGCGAGAGAAGCGAGACGTTTCAGGCCGCTTCAGTGGCAAAATTGCTGGACAAATTAGAGGTGAAGAGGCTCCACGTGATGGGTGGCTTACCATTTGGGGAAGATGCTTGGGGAAAGGGTGGAGAAAGTTGTGATTGCAAGCTCTTGTGTTAATATGAGAAAGAACGACAACGTAGCCTTACTGGAAACGGCCAAATTGGACAAGATCGAGGACCTGATGCTGCCAGCCACGTCCCAACAGTTGCGGAAATTGATGGGATTGTCTGTGTCCAAGCGTCTCCATATGTTGCCTGATTTTTTCTTAAACGACTTCGTTGATGTAAGTTTCTTTGTCCTGTTGCGCCAGGGAATTAATATTGATCTTGGTCCTCTACCTAGCTAAACAGTAGTTAATCGTTGCTAAAATCACTTTATGATTGCAGAAGTTATACTCAGACAATAGGAAGGAAAAAATGGAGCTTCTGAAAGGGATAACCCTCGGAAGAGATAGTACTTTGATCATTTCAACCCTTCAACAGGTACATAGAAATTGTCATATCTCTTTGTCGTACATTAATGTACATGCCTGTGCACACTATTCATATATAATCTTTGTGGGTGGGCGCTGGGCATTTAAACTCTGGAGGTTCTGGTGATCTGGGGAGAACATGACCAGATATTTCCAGTGCGGATGGCCACTGAACTAAAAGAGTATGCATCTAACTGCTTTAATCATTCTAACTACTGTTTGTCCTTATTTGTCATCAAATTCCAATACTATCTACATTATACACTTAATCCAGAAATAGTTCTTCCTACATGCAAAAAAAAAAATGGTGTCATTGGTAAAGCCACTATTCTATTGCCAATAACTAAGGATTTGAGTTGTTGACTTTAGCTGCAGGGTAATTGGTAAGAAGGCACGATTGGAATTAATAAAGAATGCATCGCGTGTGCCCCAGATTGAAAAGCCAAGAGAAATCAACAATATTGTCCTAAATTTCTTACGCGGATCCTCTTGACTAACATTTTTTATTTTTAATAATTAAAAAAATAATAAGTTATTTAGCACATATATGAATTCTCAAATTCTTTTAAATAATTATTTGAGTATATTTTCATGCCATTGCTTTCTTCTTCTTCTTCTTTTTTCCTATTTTTATATGATAGTTTCACACAATATTTGTTACCCTTCTCTGTTCATGCTTTGTAACCGTGACCTACTTCAAGGAGTATTAATTTTATAAAAAGTTAAGTAAAAAATAAATCATTTTAGTAGATATTACAGTTTAAACAGGAAAATATAATAAATATAATATCTCATTTATGAAATATTGATAAATCCTATTCTATAAAACTTGTGTTTTAAAAAAAAAAACGCATAACATGAGAACAATGGCAGAGTACAGAATAGTTAAAAAAGTTTTCAGCCAAAAAAAAAAAAAAAAACACACACACACATCTAATCTACTTATAAAAAAAATAAACAGACGGCTCTGGCTTGTCAGATGCTGGCGGTTCAGAGTACCTGATATGAGAAATCGGGAGAATGGTTGCCAAGTAGCATCTTTTCTGACGCACCGAGACGTGTCTTTTCCTGTCTTTGTTGACTGATGGATAATTAGGTTCTATCGGTTGTCCCTTTTTTTTTTGGTACATCAGAACAGAACAAAAACTACCTCCCTTGTGCACTAACATCCCGGATTTGCATAGTTGAATTTTTTTTTTATTGATTTTGATAATTTTTATTTTATTATTATTTAAATTTTGTATATAAATTAAATCAAAATTTATATATTTAAAATAAATAAATAAGTAATTAATTTTTATTAATAAGAATTTATTTATATTTTATTATGTAAAATACATTTTACACGATCAAACCTAAACGATGAAGGATGCATTTTTAATATTGGAAAAACTATAAAGAGTTGGTAAGTTGTTATTCGCAAACTTTTTAACATACAGCAATATTATTAGCCCTTTGAAATTATGACGCGAAACCTGGCCCAATTTAGTCATTTGAATACTTTTATTTTTTATTTTTTCCAAATACAAATTATGGAGTTTGAGTTTTACAAGTAATAAATATAAGCTACATAACTTCACCAAAAAAATATAAGCTACATAAAAAATTGGAAAAATTCACACGAGTACACATAACTTATTTTAAGTTCATTGCCAAAAATGATTTTAGGTTTCTATAAAAAAAACTTGAATTTTTGGTGTTAATACTGCGTAGGCTATAGCTATACTCAACTCCCTTTTTATTTTTTTTGGTGAGGTAGCTATACTCAACTTTGCTTCTTTTGTAGTACATACTCCATTGCTGTGCCTATGATCAATTTTTCTTTTTGTAGCAAGAAAAGCTGACTCCCCCCCACCCCCCCAAAAAAAAAGGTCTCATTATTTCACCAAATAAAACTAATAAACTTTGATTAAAAAATTGAAATAATTAAATTTATTAAATTTTATTTACTAAACTTTAAAATTTAACAAATTTAATATTTAAATCATATTTTATGAATAATTTTTAACCTAATTTAGGTAAAACTATTTTTTAATTAATAAAAACAGACAAATAAGAAAAGAAAGGAAAACGTTAGTGGCACATAGCTAAATGGCACAGTAATGCTACAATTAAAATTGATAGCCAAGTAAAACACAGCATTTTGCTTGGCTATTATTTCTTATTGTAGCCTCCACATACTGTATTTTTACATGTATTCAACAATGCTTAAAAGAAATTATTCAAGGTTAAGAGAAAAGTTGTGAAAATAAAATTATATGTAAGAATTGTTTGAAGTATTTAATAAATTGAATAATTTAAAATTTTAAAATAAAAAAATAATTAAAACATTTATGTTCTTATAAAATTATAAGAATATAAATATTTATAAATGATTTATCGTCTATTTTATTATATTTAAATTTTAAAATTTAATTTATAAATTTTAATATAATAAACATATAAAAAAGACTTTTTCCACATTGCATTTAAATAGTCAAATTCTTTGGTCGTAAAACATAATAAGATATTAAGATATTTGATTTACGACTCGCGAGGACAGAGAGAAAGAGAGAGCAGAGCAAAGCAGTACAGCCCTGTCTTCGTACACAGTCATGCATTGTTAGAGAGCAATGCATTTTCCCAAGAGGACATACATTAGAAAAAAGAAGTGTCACTGTTCTGCCTCTGTCTTTTCCAACTCTGACCGAACCCAGCCAAAGAACTCATGGAAGTAAAAGGCTTACCAGCTTTCGGCGCTCTTTCTTTAATCTCTTGTTTCCTTTCCTTCCTTGCTTCTTTCCACCGTTTTCATTCTCTATTTCTTTTCTTTTAAACTATTTTTTGTTTGTATACTTGTACAGCTATCCCTTTTAAATAACAATCTTGAGTGCTGTAAAGATATAGATTAGTATTAGTATTATCTACCTCCACTAGCAACAACTAAATTTGCTTTCTAGCTTCACTCTCAACGAATCGGCCAAATCTACCGGCATACCTCGTTTTCTCCGGTACCGTCACTTTTCTGCAAAAGAGAACCTTCTTTTTCTTTTCCATTTCTCATTTTCTCTTTAGATCCTTTTTCCCTCCTTTTTCTTAATTACTTGTGCAGTTGAGATTTTGGTAAAGATATCTGCAATTGATGTTGCATATGCAGATCAACATTCGAAGCTATGCTGCTTTTTTCTTTACTTTTTGTGTGACTTTTTATTTATTTTTATTGCTTTTCGACTCTATTCCCTAAATTTGATGTACTGACTGCTGATTATTTCTTTGCATGCTCATGCTCTTGATTGGTTTTGAACTGCTAAATTTCTTGCTCGGGGCCGTAGAAATTGACATTAGAAGCTTCAAATGAATGGTTTATGCATAACTATAAAATAAAGAGAAGAGCATTTTTGTTTCAAGATAAATTTGATTATTGTTCTTTGGCGGGTGAGTTACAAACACTTGAGATATGAATGACTTGATGGTTCTCGGGAAGGCCAAAATTACCACTCGCCAACGCTCAGCAAAATGTTGGTTCATGTGTATTTCTAATACAACTCTGAGCATTTTAATTATCCTCATTAGGAATGTACTCAACATTGTTGTCTTGCTGATATCTGGCAATGGGCTTAATATGGTAACATGCAAATTACAGGTTCTGGAACAATGGGTACATTGTATAACTTCTATCTTTGCAGCATGCCAGAATCCATATGAATGTTCACTTATGATTACGAATGATCACTATATCATTCTCCAGTCTTGAAGGAGTGTATCGCCTCTCATTCTCCATTCAATGTAGCGTTTCGGCCAAATAATTCATTCAGAATTATCGATTCAACTTTAAACCTAATGTGTCTGACTGTCTTTTGACACTGAGAAACCATGAACATTGTCAAATATTTTAACCTAAACCTATGCAGATTTTGGTTTCACCTATCCCTGCTCCATTTACTTTGTTCAGCCATCTTGTTCTGTGAACTGAAAATGCATTACTTGTGCATGCTGTTCCAAAATGCATGAAGTATCAGCTAGTGGATGCTATTCATTTCTTTGTTTGTACGATTAACTTAAATATTCCCTTGTTAGGGGATCATGCTTGTTTTTGTTTGCTCCTTACTCTATCCTAGTTTTTTTGTTAGGTGAACTTATCACCTTTAAGGTTCATATGCATTAGAGAAGGGCATTGAAACACGGGTCTGAGTACTGGTGGAGCTTGACTAGTACATCTTCTATGCTGTCTTATGTAACAGAAAATATGGGCTTATTCTGCAGCAGAAATCGGCATTATAATGATTCTGATGCCGAAGAAAATGCGCAGGTGGGTTATGCTAAATAAATTATGTACTTTCTTTTCTGCTACAAGTTTTTGCAATTTCAGAGTCCTTCTGCTGATCATAGAGTGTAGATTGTCTTCAATTGATAATTTTCGCATGCATTTTTAGGCTGCAGAAATTGAAAGGAGAATAGAGCAAGAAACAAAGGCTGAACAGCACATTCAGAAACTTTTACTACTTGGTACATTTTACTTTTGCACTTTATTCTGTCTACTGTGTTGCTTATACTCAACATATACATTTTAAAGTTAAAACTATCTCAAATTTATTGACTGGTGAAAGTTCTGCAAATTATGCATGGTTTAAGTAGTGATGCTTCTACTTTATAGATAAAGCTGCAATGTCTGATCTTTTAACAAATAAAAGGTGTTTATTTTGTGATTGAATGTAACTGAATTCATAATTTTATCACTCCATCATGGGAATGGCTTGTTTATTTGGGTGCTATTCTTTCCATAGTCTGATATCCAATTGATGCCTTTCAGCAAGCAGTAGGATTTGGGGAATGTGCTTTCTCTAGATGGTCCATGAAACTAATTCATAATTTTATAGTCATGTCCATAGTCATGTCAACAGGAGTAAAAAATGAGAGTGACGAAAATGAAAATGTTAATATGGATAAATGGACATACAATAAAGGACAAGATTCGAAATAATTATATTCGGGAGAGAGTTGGTGTTGCACCTATTGAGGAGAAAATAACAGAAATTCGGTTATGGTAATTTGAATATATGTAAAGAAGACCGTTAAAGACTTCAGTAAAAAAAGTCAATTAAATAATTTTTTAATTCAATGAAAAGAGGTAGAGGAAAATAAAAAAAGATACTTAGAGAGGTTATTAAAAAGGATATTTGGTTAAATAATATTTTTGAAAACTTGGTTTCGGATACAATTCACCGGTGTCATTTGATCCATATACCCAACTCCATTTAGTGGTATAAGGCTCTATTTGTTGTTGTTATTGTTGTTGTCTATAAGTGAGTGCTGATCAAACAACATATAAGGTTTTCCACAGAAGGCATTTATTCTGGTTAAGTGCATATTCTTGCGATACTTCTTTGATTAAATCTCATATGCTCTAATCTCTCGTTGGCTTGCCAATTTTTATTTTTTTTTTCTCTCCTGGACTGATTGACATTAACATGGCAATGCCTCTGTTGTTTAGGTGCTGGAGAGTCAGGAAAGTCCACAATCTTTAAGCAGGCAAGAAATTGCGTCATTCCCTGTGTTTTATAATTGAGTATTATACATGCCAGATTGTTGATATGCACTTTTTTGTTTTATGATATCCAGATAAAACTCTTGTTTCAAACTGGCTTTGATGAAGCAGAGCTACAAAGCTATGTACCAGTCATTCATGCTAATGTGTATCAGACAATAAAAGTACGCAATACTTGAAAGGGTGTGTTGATTATTTATTTGTCTAAGAAAATAGGAGTTTATAGTGTCCACTGTTTGTAGTTTGGAAGAAGGGTTATTTGTGAGATGAGTTGTAAATTTTCAATGGAGCTAACTGAGGAAAACTTATAATCATGTGCTTGATGTGGTTGAACAGACATTGCATGATGGGTCAAAGGAGTTGGCTCAGAATGATACAGATTCTTCAAACTATGTTATAGCCAATGAAAATAAGGTAATTCAGTGCTCTTCTTTTATGCCCCAGTATAATAGAATCATCTTATGACTTATGGGTTAATAACAGTTGGGAATGTTATGGTGAGTTATGTTGTTAAACGTAACTTATTATGGCAAACCAGAGAGTACTCCATTGTCTGAATCCCTTTTTTCTAGAATAGATCTGTTTTGTTGAACGTATATGTTCAAGAATTTTCTTCCATACTCAAATTGAGCTTTATTTTTCTGGCAGGATATTGGAAAGAAACTATCAGAAATTGGAGGCAGGCTGTATTACCCACATCTCACCAAGGAGCTTGCACAGGAAATAGAAATTCTGTGGAAGGACACTGCAATTCGGGTGGCTGAGTGGCATACTTTTATTGCTTTTTTTTAATCCAGCTATTTAGTATTTTTCGTCATTAGTTACTTAACGTTTATGTACCATGTATTTTACATTTAACTGCAGGAAACATATGCCCGTGGTAATGAGCTTCAAGTTCCTGACTGTGCCCATTATTTCATGGAAAATTTGCAGAGACTGTCCGATGTGAATTATGTTCCTACAAAGGTATCCAATAAACTTGTTCATGCATCAGTTTTTTTCTTCTCCTTCTAGAATTGATACTTTTTGGCATATCACTCGTCATGAAGTCATGGTGCCCTATATTGCAGAAGTTATCTAGCTCAGCACATCATAAACTTGGAGAAGTGTGCTCCATTTTGGTCTATCTTCATAGTCATAAACCTTTAAATTTGAAGGTGTTATAAAGTCGCAAATTTTTCAGAAATTTCTCACTCTGTTTTACAACTACAGGAGGATGTATTGTATGCAAGAGTTCGCACAACTGGTGTTGTAGAGATCCAGTTCAGGTGAAAATGCTAATTTGACATGATTTTTCCATACTGAAATAACTCAGATAGATACACATAATTATCCCTGTATATTTCTTCTGTTCCCGGGATGCTATTTGTCTGCAGTCTTTCATACTAAACAGAATTTTGGTCATGTGATTGAGTGCTAAGAATGGTGGCATATATAATTTTTTTGGTTGGGCATGGCCAGGTATGGATAAGGAGTATTGTGAGTCAAAATGGGAAACTGACAAGATCCTTAAAGCAAGCTTTGTTCATGAAATCTTGAACATAAGTTGCATTTGGTTGGTAACTTAGTGGTGAATGCGTTGGCCTTGGTTGTGGATGAAATACTGGAATACATGATCCTTACATCTGTTGCTTTTGCATCTACCTGTATTTACATCTATAATTCTGATGTAATCTAGTCTGCCTGTCAATTATCTCTTCATTCTCATCTCATTTAAATAATCAAAAGGGACTTAAAATGATGGCAGATGCTTGCTTGAATTTTTCTGAATACATGTTTTTCTAGAATCCAAATGATCTTCGGCGCACGCACACACACACACACACACACATATATGTATATTATATGTAATGTTACCAAATATCCATCCTGCTTTCTAACCTTTTTGTGAATTATAATTTGGTAAACAAAGAAGAACAACTTGATGAGTTCATCTTTGCTTTTGACAGCCCTGTTGGAGAAAATAAGAAAAGTGGCGAAGTATATAGACTCTTTGATGTTGGAGGCCAGAGGAATGAGAGGAGAAAATGGATCCATCTGTTTGAAGGAGTTACAGCTGTAATATTCTGTGCTGCCATAAGCGAGTATGATCATCCTTTCATTTAAATGCATGTCAACATGATGAATAATGGGGTGATCAAGTCTGTTCGGTCTAGGAATGAAAATGTCAATTCTCGGCTGTAGTTAGCTTTTTCAAATGTGTTTTACAAGGTAAAAGGTTGCAGAATTCAGTTGAAGATTTTTATTTATTTTTTAACCAGGAGAGAGTGGGGGAGGAATTGGCTAATTATTCACTGGTTTATGTACTATTTGAAAATATTATTTAGTCTAGACATTTGGCTTTTTCTGATTGATGCGAATTAACAAAAGCATAATATATATTAATTATTAAGGTGAAGCTTAAGTTCATTCTAGCGCAGCAGCTGTCCCTGTGTATGTTTGGTGTTTGTTACTCAGATTAGAAAAGGAGGTTGGTATGTCCATTATTAGCAATAAAATATTATGTGCCAGGTTACACTGAGTAGGCAAAGCAATCCACCCATCCTTTCAATCTTGCTGGCAAGATCGTTATAATTATGAAATTTGTAAAGCTAAAGTGTTGACTTCACATTTGCCTTCCAGGTATGATCAAACACCTTTTGAGGATGATAACAAGAACAGAATGATGGAGACTAAGGAACTTTTTGAGTGGGTCCTGAAGCAACCATGTTTTGAGGTTTTCTTTCATGCTCTTCAATAATTACATCTATCTGTATTGGAAATTCTTATGTCAACTTCTTTCTTTCTTTGTTTCCTTTTTTGTGGCACTTGCTGTTGGGAGCTTTATACGTTTTTACAATCAAAATTCATAAAGTTGGTATCTATCTCTCTTTAAATAACGATGCCTTTTCTTTTCTGCATAGAAAACATCCTTCATGTTATTTTTGAACAAATTTGACATATTTGAGAAGAAGATCCTGAAGGTAAGAAGCATCAGAACATTGTAAACTTTATCATTGGTTCAGACCATTATGTTTTGGTCTTAATGGCTTGCATTTTGCAGGTCCCACTTAATGTCTGTGAGTGGTTTAAAGATTATCAACCAGTTTCAACTGGGAAACAGGAGATTGAGCATGCGTATGAGTGAGTAACTTCGTTATAGTCATTTTACCTTGTGAATAGATAAGGAAGGATGTTGGTAAATTGGTTGATTAGGGCTAATGAAAGCCTTCCAAACTGACATCATAGTTTTTTATGAATCCATAATCTATTGCATGTCATTTTCGTGCTTGTTTGCAATATACTGATGATGTTTCTCTTGGTTTATAAACTACTCATTTTATCTTTCAAATTTCAATTGAAAATTCAGACATTGCATACAATTTTTTTAACCCCATTAAAGATTATGGCTGGTTACCTTCCGTGAATAAACTAGTACTTGGAAATTTACTTTAAAGAGAGAGGGAAAATAGATACAAAGTGCTTGGTGAGTCACCTTCCAGAATGAACTTAACTCTTGAATAACTTAGGTGAACTATGCTTTCAGGTTTGTAAAGAAAAAATTTGAGGAATTGTATTTTCAGAGCACTGCTCCTGATCGTGTAGATCGTGTGTTTAAGATCTATCGAACCACTGCCCTCGATCAGAAGCTTGTGAAGAAGACTTTCAAGCTTGTCGATGAAACTTTGAGGCGGAGGAATCTCTTTGAAGCTGGCTTATTATGACCAGGGAACAATACGAAGGATAATATAAAATTACATTGAAAGCTGATGAGATTTTGGGTATATTAGAGCTCAGGTATACTCCAAATATTAAATCAATTTGTTGATTTTTATGTGAAGTAAATCTTGTTGAATGGGTGATGTAGGGAGACCTTTGAGAACCACATCAAAAATCATGATTTTGTTCTCTTTTTATTGATTGAAAGTCATTAATGATATCTGTTATTTATTTAACCATATTGCAAGTATCTGGGTGTTCGCGAGCGTCCCTGTTCTTGTGTTGCCTTGTTCCAATCGGCGACGGTGCCTATCAAGTTCTGACTTCATTATCGTACGACTGAAACTTGGGATGAACGCCACTTTTCTCAAGTTCGTTGGTGGCCAAGATGTTGTCCTCCATGCATGCTTGCCAAATAATGTTTTTTTGTGCACAAGACATTGTGCATAATTAGTGCACTAAAATACACTTAAGTGAGTAAGAAAAGTGATAAATAAATTAATAAAATTTTCTAAATCTGTTGAGGTGTATTTTGGTGCAATGGTTTTACACAACATCTTCACGTTATAAATTAGAATAATTTAGGCACGATATTATTTCCAATTGTTTACCAAAAAATAAGAGATTCTTTCCAATTTGATTTTGGTTTTGTGGTACTCTTTGGGTAAAGCTCAGAATCATGTTTGGGTTATGCAACGTGAAACGGATGGAAGCAACCAATATACGCCGCCAAGGCACCGTACGTAAGACGACCGGCCCCGTGGCTACGTCACGTGATCGAAAAGGACGGTGCGACGAAGGACGCGGATTCGCCCAAACTGGATACCCTGTCCGATAGACAAACGTCAACAACAAGTTCTCAAAAGGTTATTTCGTGCCCAATACTGCCTGCCCCGAGTGGGCCCCCTCCAACGCCACGTCCTCAATCAGTAATGAAAAGGGTAACTGCTATGAGGAACCAGAACGCGGCTCACAAATAGTTAATTTGTTTTTTAATTTGCGGTTTCCATTTTTGTCCAAAAAGACGCTTTTGAATCCACTAACTTGTTCATCTTTCGCACCCAAGGCATATTCTCTTCTTCTTTCTTTATTCTTCTCTTCAAAGACAATAACCTTTGCTTTCACATTCTAATTTCGCGGGGGTCAATGAATTTGCCGGCACTTCCTGGATCTAAGCGGTGTTAGAATTCAATTTCGCTTTTGATTCAGGTTTGTTCCTTTTTTTTCACGATCTTGCTCTCCCCTTTTGTTTGTTTTCTAAGAATGATCGGAGAAAAGGAAAGGTAAAGGAACAAATACGATACTTTCTTTCAGCTTTTTTCCTGCATTTGCCCATCTACGTTTATTTTCTTTAATGGTATTCTCTCTTCATTTTTTCCCTTTTCTTAACTTTTTGGTTCTGGAAAGAATTGTCTGTTGCCTTTGCTGAGGTGATATCAATTTTTGATTCATTCTAGTATGGGGTTTTCATGGTAGAATCATTTTTTAATGTAAAATGTGATCGTTTTTTTTTCATCTTTTGTGTTTTGTTGTATTACGTTGTTGGGCAATGTTTGGTTTGCACTATCACTTTCTTCCCCATTTTCATTGGTTGATGAGGAACACGAGATCTTTTGTATGGCTGCTTGACATTGCAGCTTTAAATTTGAAACTGCGTCGGCCAGTTATAATTCTGGAGCTGCTCCTTTTCATGCCTATCAGAATTGTTGCTATAATACAAATTTATGTTTTGTTTTTGTGCTATTGATATCCTACTGAATTGGATCGCCTCGTCCAAAACTCTGCAGGTTATTATATCAGTCGAGTGAGTTTATTCTGCACAACGTCAATCCTTATATTAGGTGTTGAATATAGCAAATATGAAGAACGATTGGTTAGCTCCTTTGGATTCGGATGGGCTTTATCCCGACATCTTCTCTTTAGAGCCCTTTCTATTCCATAATTTTGGGTCTCCTTTATTTTCACAGTTACATTCATTTGTGGACAATTCTTTTTATCATTCTAGAAATTTGTATGTTCCTGGAAGTTTTGCTCTTCACGAGGCATTTAAGCATGTATCGCGACTTGCTGGTGCTATTCTGTTTTGGTTCTGTAGTACGTCAAGTTCAAATATCGCACAGGATATAGCAGGTTCTTCACATGGCCCTCAATTCGGAACTGCCAACGTTTCTATGCAGGTTAAACCTATATCTTCTGTCAGTTATAATCTAGCTGGATTTGGCTTCAGTTTTAAATCAAAAAGGAAATCTCCTGGCCCTGTATCTTTGAGCAAAATTTCAAAATTCACATTGAGGCTGCTCGGGAGAGAAGCCAAAAGGCTACAGTCGTATCCAGTGCTCACACTTGCTGCAGCATTGGTGCCTCCAATCCAAAACTTGTAGGTGATGATTAATTTGAGTGATGTTTCTGACTGGCATTTTCCTTCTTGATATTGTGACAGGAATTCTGTGTCTGTGTTATTTGCCTTCAGATCATCAAAGGTACTAGCTGGTCCCTCGGAGAATACCAATCTGCAAAGGCATGGCATGGGCCAAATGCCTAGCGAGGTTGAACGCCAAGTATGTAGTCGCCTATCTTTCCCTGAGTTAAACTGGACAAAACATGCAGTCGAGCCAAAAACGGGCATTGAATTTCCCACGATTTTGGACAATATATTAGCTGGAGAGCAGAATTCCTGCTTAAACTCTGAGGTTGATATTCAAATCACAAATTTTTTCCTGTTTTTTGGCCCTCTTATCTGCATGGGTTTTATTTAAGCTGGGAGTTGATATATTCTTTGCTTTAAATATACAAAGTAGTTAAGCTAGTTATCAAATATATAGTTGATTAGCAATCTAGGAAAATATGAAAATGTGACTAGTGCTATAGGTAACCAGCAGTAAGAGAATCGGAAATTTATCTCTGTTTTACTTGCATGATATTTAGTAATCCATCCATCTGCTAGCACATGACTAATTTCTTGTTTCCAATTTACTGTGGCGGGTGGAGGTCTATTTGATTGTCATATTCATTGGCTTATCACCACATGCAGCATTTGAGAGTCCATAATTTCCTTCCTCTTTACATCAACTAACATGAGGAACAAATTTTGCTTCAGGTGCTGGTTGGAACAGGATCCAGAACCATGACGATAGTGAAAATTAAGTCACTGAAGGTCTATGCCTTTGGCTTTTGTAAGTCTTCTTGAGTATTTGATCCTGGATAGTGTTTTATAGTATTGTTAGCAAAATTTTACCTATTTATTTACCCTCTCTTGATATTTGTTTAACAGATGTACACCCTTACTCTGTCTGTGAGAAATTGGGTCCAAAATATGCATCAATTCCTGCTGACGAACTGAATAACCGCCATGATTTCTACCAGGATCTTCTCAGGTGTCGAACATCATTTGTGCTATCTTAGTTGTCTATAAATTTTACCTAATGTAAAGGTTCCTTTTTTGGTGTTCATAATTGAGTGTACACTGGTTATTATATAGTATATAGCGGAAAATTTGTGGCATGAATGTGAGGTAGGTATTATAAAAGGCCAAAATTGTTAGTTGAGTTGCGCTAAAGCAGGATTTGGCCTATATTTCTCTGCTTTTGAGTGTTGCAAACTTACACAAGCTGTTTGGTCAGTTTCATGATTATGATATTGATTTTCCTGGATTTGTTGGGCTTTTACTATCACAGGGAGGATATCAATATGACTGTCAGGCTTGTTGTAAATTGCAAGGGGATGAAAATTAACACAGTGAAAGAGTACGTACTATTTCTCTCTTCGAAGTTTTGGAAAGTTTTAATTGATTGTTTAATCTACGCTGTCAAATTAGTTTTGGCCTTTATTTGTCAGTATCATGTCTCCAAAGCCATTTTGTTCATGTGTCTGGAAGTCTTTGAATTAGTTTGCTAAATTTAGCAAGCACTTTGCTGTTGGTGGGGTCTTGATAAATTTATATTGAGAAGAGTCTTCATCTTTCCTTTTAGGCATTTGCTAACTGTGTTTGATTTTGAAATCTAATTTGGTTTATTAAGAATTAAGTAAAGTGTGGAACTATGCATAGAAGTACGATGTAGTTGAGTGTGAAAGTAGGTCCGATCTCTCTTTTAGTGCAGACTCAATATGATTCAAGGTGTTAGATATAGAATTAATGAAGAAGTAATCTTTTTCTTTGTATGTGTGTTTTGTTCCAGTGCTTTTGAGAAGTCCCTTCGAGCTCGATTAATTAAGGTGCTCTACTTGCACTTGTAAACTCTGTTTTGTTTCTGTACTAGATTATTTCTAACTCTTCCTGCTCCATCCTCTTTTGCTCAGACGAATCCAGCCACAGATTTTCATTGCTTAAGTACATTTGGTTCATACTTTACACAGGATTTTCCATTACCTTTGGTAAATAACTTACGAATCCAACATCTATTTTTTACTTTTTCTTTATTATGTCATAGAGTTATATTAGGTTTATTGTGATGTGCAGGGAACCATAATTAATTTCCGACGAACAGCAGATGGACATTTGATTACTGAAAGTGAGTAACAAACGTAGACAAATTATTGCTAACAATATTTTTACCTGTGTAAAATTGACTGAAAAAGAAATACAAGTAACTGGTTGTTTCTTGATCTGGTCTTTCTTCTGTCTTGTTTAAAGGCGGTACTTTAAGTCTTATAGAGCAACTCTATGTGCAACCTGAATTATTGAGAATATTCATTTTCACAACCTTAATTGTTTATTTTACCCGTACAGTTGGTGGCAATCAGATTGGAAGTGTTCACAGCAAGGATTTGTGTAGTAAGTCTTATTCAAACTTCTGGTTCAATCTTGTAATTTGTAATTATATGCAAGTCAAGCTGAAAATTCTTCCTTTTTTTTGTTCAAATATTATACTGATCTCAGGTTATTGAATTGTAATTTCTAGGAGCTTTTTTTGACATGTACATTGGAGATGTACCTGTGAGTGAGCAAGCGAAAGAAGAGATTGGCAGGAACGTTGCTAATATCATTAGGAGGTGTTGAAATGGTTCATTTTCTATCCCCAATTGTCTTAATTTTAGAAATGGACAATTGGCGATGGGAGGCAAATATCATTCCTTTACAGCACTAGCACTGGCTTCCTGAAATTTGAGTTCAATCTGTCTTTAGATAATTTGGAGCATACTGGGCAGTCCCCTGCGTGTACTTTTCAGGGTTTGTCCTTTGAACATTACAAGTCATTAGGATAGCTCAAATGGGGTTTTCTTTGCACCATTCGGTGGACATGCATCAGTTTGGTACTCCCATCCCTGTTAGATTCATAACCATTTTTTAGGAAAGGAAAAAAATATTCAAATTAGAAACTTACCTGTCTATTCTCTTCCGCCAGGCAAAATGGGGTAATGACTATCAAAAATTCAAAATTTCTGCTACCTTTCATTCAGCATGGCAAGTACTGAACTGCTGTTTACACTTACAAGTAACAAGTGCCTCATTCGCTTCTCACACTATTATGTAAACCACTGGATGTTCTCTTCTCGAAGTTACTAACAATAAGGTGAAATTTATGTAACTTTTTTGTAAACAACTTTTAAACTTTTTTCTGAACAATTGTAGGTGTTTGCTTTGTGTATTTATTATTCAATAGCAAAGAAGTTCTAATTAAATTGGGCTTATTAGTAATTTATAACTGTTTTGTGAGAAATTAGATTTGTAAATTTTATAGTTTAATTTATAAAATTTAATAAATTAATAATTTAAATATTTTAAATAAATATTTAATAAGTTCATAGTGTGAAAATAATGGACTTATTTATAGTAATCTCTAGATAAATAATTTTTTTTTTCGTGGATCTATGCCCCCGGACTCTTGGTAAGGGGGAAACCCGGTCCCATAAAAAGCTGTCATTTGAGGCCCTTAAAATGGCAATACCCCGAACCACCAAAAGACCAACTGCATAACATGGGACTGCTTGTGCATTTATCAGTGAGAGAATTTGTGTGTGATGCCATACTGCCATAGCATGGATTTGTCTGGAAGAAACACGAAGGCCCGCAAGCACGTTAGATGTCTGAACTAAAAAGTCAGTAGCAGAAGATGAAGTGATTCCGAAGTACCAAGAATCTTCATATTCAGAAATTCAGATGGGTCCCACGATTGCAAAAGGAACGACAATCATAAACGTGAAGTTCTGCTAAGCCCAACACTTGTGAGAATATCAAGGTGGGCTTTTATTTACTCATAAACGCATAATACTTTAATAAAACGTTTACATTATATTTATATTTAATATACAAATTATTAAATTATTTAAATTTTAAAATTTAGTGGTGTAATTAATTTAATAATTTAAATTTTATAAATTAAAATTATATAGTGTAAAAACATATGAATGACATAATATTATATTTTAGTTGAATTATTTAATACATCTCGTTAGAGAAAAATTTTAAGTAAATTTTTATAATTTATATTTTAAATTTATATCGTTATAATAATATAATAAAAAATAATAAATATATATAATATAATTATAAAAATTATAAAAATTTATTTATATAATTTTAAATTATAAAATTATACTTAAAATTTAATTTAATTATTATCTTATATTTTTTTTCTATGACTGACTTAATTTTAGATTTATATTAATTTTTTAGTATTGTTATTTTTAATTAAAATATTAAATTTATTTAATTTTACTAGACTGTGGCTACTACCCTTTTTGTCAGCAATTAATGCACCGTTTAGGTTTGCGCGGCTATACTTTGAAACCGTATATTCTAAACCTAAAAATGGAAATTCTGTCCAAATTAATTGCAAAATCAAACAAAACCAAATTATAATCAGACATGGATAACAAAGTTTGATACTTTATTAGCTGATTTGTTTTATGCTCGCCCTAAGGCATGCTTTCTTCCTTTGACTGAAGGCAGAAAGATGGATCCGGAGAAATTAAATTGAAGTGAGAAGTGAGTAGAATTGGAAGCCTTGTTATTTTTAATGTCTGCTGACACTCTGTTAATTTGTTAGAAAACTTTAACCCTATAGCTAATTTTAGATAAGAAAATTACTGCTGAAAACTTATCAATCATTCAGTTTAAGTTTCTCGTGATTGTTTAAGAATTTATTCGCTATACAGGAATAGGAGCTTGGTATGGCAAACTGGTAATAGTGCAATTTGAATTGAAACGAAGCAGAGAGGACAAGTTGCATGCTGTGCCTGTGCTTCCTCAAATTTCCATTTTCATCTTGGTAAACTTAAAATTAGGAAAGAACTCCAAAACAGTTGGTGAAGTAACAATCCCTTCTTAGCACCGCATGTCCAAGGATAGTAATGGGTAAATTTGGTTCCAAAATTATGGTTGCCAATGGCCAAATCTCTACATAAAATTTACCATTCCATGATTACTTTTCCTCCAAAAAGCAACTTCTGAAGTTTCCCGCCGTCACAAACACGAGGAAGATACCACAAAACCGAAATCATAGCAGTTTTTGCCTCTCTTTGGTTCATTTTCAAAACAACTATAACAAATCTCAAACCAAAACATAGTCTTGTATTCGAAATTCTTAATAAACTCCCACCCCATAGCGGCTCCCTTCCAACTCTGTCTCCCACATTGTCTGAAGCACTATTCTCCACTTTCTCAGTGTTGATTGATTTTTTGAAATTTTGGGTTCATGGGTATCGACAGAGCATCTTGTGCCATTGTTCTGATATGGCTTACTATGTTTGAAGGATATTTAATGCTTGTTAATGGTGATTTGAACTACAAGGAAGCTCTCACCAAGTCAATTATTTTCCTAGAGGCACAAAGATCAGGGAAACTCCCTTCCAGTAACAGGCTGCCTTGGAGAGGGGACTCAGCCCTCGATGATGGAAAACTCGCTAATGTCTCTCTTCTTCTCTGCTTTCTTTCAAAGACACTAAATTGAACAACAAGCCCAGAATCTGAATGGTTTAGCATATGTCTTAAATTAATTCAACTATGTGCCATGTATGTATAGGTGGACCTTGCTGGGGGATACTATGATGCAGGGGATAACGTAAAGTATGGGCTTCCAATGGCTTTCACGGTTACCACTCTGTCATGGGCTGCCATTTTTTACAAGTCAGAATTACAAGCCAGCAAGGAATTGGAAAATGTTCGTGATGCCATTCGATGGGGTACCGATTATTTTCTAAAAGCTAGTTCTCGACACAAAAGATTATATGTGCAGGTGAGGCCCCTGTAGATGTTAGACACGTACTATGTTTCTCTAATCGTCTTGTTTCTAACTTCGATTATATTTATAATATAATCAAGGTAGGGGATCCAAAAGAAGATCACCAGTGTTGGATTCGACCGGAAAATATGAAGACAAAAAGAACGGTTTTGAAGATTGACAGCAACACACCCGGGACAGAGATTGCAGCTGAAACTGCAGCAGCAATGGCTGCCTCATCTATTGTTTTTAGGCACGTTAATCGTGCATATGCTCGTCGTCTCCTCAATAAAGCCAAACTGGTACATGAACATTGAAACGTCCTTTTCTTGCAATTTGTTGAAGATAAAAACCAATATTGTAACAATAACACTGTCTAAATTATCAGAGACAAAATTGACCGATATAGTCATATGCGCTTAACTTAGATTCGTGCCTATGCAAGAATTTTCTCGCATCTAACAGTTTCAAGTTTTGGGATGATTAGTTTGTGGACATAATAATACCATGAAATTTAGGTATTTGAAACACAGTTTTTGGCAGAATTGAAGCACGTAACTCTTAACACCTTTTCTTTTTAATTCTCCAGCTTTTCAAGTTTGCAATGTCGCATAAGGGAACTTATGATGGAGAATGTCCCTTCTACTGCTCTTACTCGGGATATAATGTAATTTTCTATCCTAATTCAGCTTGAGTTAATGGGTTTCTGCAAAAGTCTGTGGCAAGAAATTAGTGCGAACATTGGCACATATTCTATGCAGGATGAATTGTTGTGGGCAGCAACATGGTTATATTTCGCTACCAAGAAATCAATGTATCTGAAGTACATAGAAGAGGAATCCATTAGTGCTACTGTAACTGAGTTTAGTTGGGACCTTAAATATGCTGGGGCTCAAATCCTTCTCTCTCAGGTTTTGTATCATTGAAGTCTTGGTAGTCTTTCTCTGTTATCTATTTTTTGTTATCTCCATTTAGTTTGCTGTTGGCCTCTCCTAACGAGCAGTGTTTGATGCGAGGTTCAGTTTTATTTTAACGGACAAAAGAACCTGGAAACATTCAAAAACCAAGCCGATAGTTACATATGCTCAGTACTTCCTGATAGCCCCTACCACCAGATTAACATTTCTCCCGGTTAATTTTCTCCCAGTGAACCCCTCCAGTTTGCCTCTCTTTCTGTGTAATATTCTCAATTTTTAGCTATGATTTTTCAGGTGGCTTGATTCACTTGAGGGATGGAGCAAATACGCAATATGCTACCGGGACAGCTTTCTTGCTAACCGTCTATGGTGATTTGCTTGCCCAACAAAAGCAGAAAGTCTCTTGTGGAAACAAACAATTCTCCTCAACCCACCTCATGTCTTTCGCTAAAAAACAAGTAAGCAAACATGCATCTAGTAACAAAAGTGTTAAAACCCCGAATTCTTCTATGTGCATCTTATAGCTAATAATATTGATGCCATAGACTGATTGGATGATATATTGATTTGGCAGATGGATTATATACTGGGGAAAAACCCAGAGGGGAGATCGTATATGGTAGGATTTGGGAAAAACCCACCATCACAAGCTCACCATAGAGGCGCTTCAGTGCCAAAGTTGCGGAAAGGCGAAGAGGTCAGCTGTCCCATGACCTTTGTGTACTGGTTTATGAAAGATGAACCAAACCCTAATGAGCTAACTGGTGCCATAGTGGGTGGACCTGACCGCAATGACAAGTTCAATGATAAGCGTTGGGATTCATCCAAAACTGAAGCATGCACTTACGTCAACTCGCTAGCAGTTGGTGCCTTAGCAAAGCTTGCATCATTGCATTGATTTCAACGACTGTTTAACTCATACATGTTCCATAGATAGATTATATGTACCCAGGCTTTATGTAAGCCTCAGGTGTTTAGCAGAATTAGAATTAGGTTGTACCTTACCAGAATCCCTCAACAAATTGAAGTGTGTACTATCTATATAGCTTCATTTTTCACTGATCTAGCATGTTCATTTTGGGAAAATTCTGTTCTGTTGTTTGCTTTTTACTTAATACTTATAATAAAGGAGGATAATTTAAATTAATTAAGTCTCGTTAAAAAAAATTATCTAAGAATAAAATTATAAAATGTGTGAGAATAAAGGGATTATTCTTTTTGATACCTTCAGAAGGAAGATAAGAGTTTTATTTCCACACCTTTGAGCATATACAAATCACACAAAAGAGGATGGTAGGAATGAATTGCGTTCTCAAACTCAAAAAATTAGCCTATCCCTTGCAAGAATATTAGATGATGGGTAGTAATCTGTCTATTTTCTTCTTTGTCTTTGCGGTCCAACATACAGCATTATCTCTACTAGTTTTTCCACGTTTTACATCCTTCTACTTTCATTGTTGTCGCCTCCCTTTGTTCTCCATTTGGCAATGATGCGTGTTACTAGGCCTTTTTTTTAAATCTCGATTAGAACTTTTATTTCAAGCACATTGTTGTTCGGGTTTTCCTATTTTAATTGTTCTGTAATTACGTGATCATGTAAGTTTTTGCTACTTTTTTTTTCTCATTAATCCTTGACCTAAACTCACAATAAAGGGGATTATTGGTAATATTTATTCATTGTATTATTAATAATAATTAAGTGGAAAAATAATAAATATATTCCCCTTCTTTCAAAATAACCCACCTTTTAGAAAGGTTTTGTATTTCACTCTAATTGTTATTTTTCTAAAATTAAAACGTCATTAATTTATTCTTTCAATTTTATCCTTATTTCACTCAATCTTTACTAAATATTTCTGTCAAAACATATTTTTTTATTCATTTTTCACTAAATACTCAATCAAAAATACTTTTTCTCCCTTACTTATTACGAAACTCTTATCAAAATAACTATTTTCACTAAAATATTTTTCATTATATATCTTACTAACTTATAATATATTTGAGTTATTTTATAAAAAAAACTAGTAAAAATAAAAAATTTCTTTAAAATATTAAGATGAAATTAATTAATTTTTATTTTCTATACATTTTTCCTAAACGTTAATTATTTATGAGCGGTAATAATTATTGTTATCTGAAAGGGTTTTGTCGAATTGCGAGTTGGCTAACCACCAACAGATGTTGCCAAGGTGGTGCTGGTAGCTGATGCTGACTACCCACCACGTGACGGAAAAGACGTGCAATTTGATGAGTTGAGCTGCGTCTACACGTGGTCGTATCAATATTCTTCCCCATCTGTTGTTCCAAAGATGTGGGCCCCAACGGTGGTGGGGCCTTCCACATGCATGCTGCAACTCGCAGATCCCCTAGTCGATGCCTCGAGTCAACGATGACATTTATGAAGCCGTTTTCCAAGCCACCAGCAGTCTCTTCCCTGGTCCGCAAAGCTTTTGCTATGCTGAGCCGAGCCAAAGCTGAAGAGAGCAGAAGGCAAGGAAAGAAGAGCGGCTCACCCAGCTGGAACATCATTAAAAGCGTCGGAGAGTAGGGAGCAAGGGTTAGACAAAGATCTTTTCGAAACGCGGGCGTTGAATGTTGAAGGCGTAGGTCGGTCCCACACTCATTTTGTGGATAAGCTCCACACCCGATGGTCATTTCCACGTCATTCCATTAGCGCCCTACCTTGTAGGCAAGTAGATAATGTACACACATTACGTTACAACACCGGCCAGATTCCTCTACGCGTCGTCACCATATACAGTTACCTCTGTTTTACAGGTCCACGTGGCTCTCCTTCTAACGTCCTCGTTCATCCATTGGAGTGGGTTCGGGCAGCACCTCGGGCAGGCGGCAGCTACATTCGGCATGTCCTCGCTATTGCGCCATAATCACCTACTCCACGCACCACCATATCACGCAGAAAGTAAAGTAGTCAAAGCGAAAAAAGGATTAAAAAGGGCAGCGGCTTGTCAAGTTAATAGGCTTGGTGAGTGATTCCAGGAACAACCAGAAGCAGCTGATCACAGCTCATTTGAATACTATGACATTCAGTGGATGAGGATAAGGCTGAGGCCCTAATTTTTTTTTAATTTTAGGATATTTTTAATTGATAATTAAAAATTAATTTTTAAAATAAAACTTAAACCCTAGGCTTCCTTATTTCCTAGTAATTTAAAAAGGACAAACGGAGGGACATTTCTATCTTGTTCCATACTTTATCCATTTAATTTTTTAATTAAATTAAATTCGGGGATTTTAAGACCTAATTATTATTATTACTAAAATTATATAGCCAGACACATATGTGAACCCCCCTTGTGTCTGTATGCTTCATCAACTTATCGAGTCTCTCTCAACTGGTCTGCATTTTCTCTCTTGCTCTGCTTCAAGATCTTCGACCGGGGTGGGTTTCCGTGCGCTCTAAGTTTTGTGGGAGAAACTGTCTTTGCTCTCACTGCTGAGTGAATTGGTTTGGCTCTTTGCATTCGAGGGAATATCTTTGGAGGGTCGGGGGTGGTTACGTTGAAAATGAGGATCGAACCCTCTGGATTGACGCTCGCGGTGACGTGCGCATCGGTGTTCTTCGAATCGGCGGGAGATCGGAAAGCGGATGCGAGAAGCGGTGGAGATGACGCACTGCCGCCGAAGCTTGCAGATGATCAGTGCAGTACGTCGTCGTCTTCAACATCGTCGATCGGGAGAAACAGCGATCTGTCGTCGGAGAGATCAATGGGTGACGAGGATGGCGGGGAAAACGAGGCTCAGAGTGCTTACAAGGGACCTTTGGACGTGATGGAGTCCTTAGAGGAGGTTTTGCCTATCAGGTATTTAGCAATTTCAGCTCTGTCTTCCTGGGATCCTCCATAGATCCTGAACCGACATAAATTTTTTTATCCTTCTGTTCGGTTCCCAGGTTTTGAAGAAGTTTTAACCAAATTTATTCTTTGTTTCGTGAAGCAAGAACAGAGTATGCGGTAAATATAGTAAATGTGATCAAGTTTGCGTTTTTAAATAAAGGAATTTAGAAGAAATCTCCAAGAGGCTTTAGAATTTTCATAGACAAACAAAAACATGCCTTCTACTGCTCAGCTGGTGAAAAAAGGTTGCATTTTGGATAGAAGGGGATTCGTTTCATTTTTCCTTTGAAAAAGGAAAGGTTTTTTGTTTGTATAATTTGGTGAACATACATCTTCAACAGATCTAGAACTTTCAGCTTTTGGTATTCTGTGTTTTCTCCGTAGAAATTTAGCTAAAATTTCATTGTAGCTAATGCTAGAATACTAGTGAAATTCTTCTGTTTAACCAATATGCATATATGGCTGATGGTTTGAAAAATCTTTTGGCAGGAGAGGCATCTCAAAGTTCTATAATGGCAAGTCGAAATCCTTCACAAGCTTGACCGATACTTCCTCTTCACCATCCGTCAAAGATATTGCAAAACCAGAGAATGCTTACAGCAGGAGACGTAGAAACTTAATGGCGTTTCATCACGTTTGGGACAAGAATCGAGGTTTTCCTTTGAGAAGCAACAGTTGTGGCATTTCTAAGAGAACAATCAGCTCAAGTCGAAGCGCATTAGCTATTGCAGTTGCCATGAACAGCTCTGATAGCAGCAGTAATTGTACGAGTGAGGATTCAAATTCAAGCTCAATTTCGAGGTCACCTCCATGTCTCCCACCGTTGCATCCCCGAAATAGAGTGTCTACTACTGGTAGCGCAGGTCCATCCTCTCCTCTAAAGCAGAATTTCTCTGCATGGCGATCATTCTCCTTGGCTGATCTGCAGCATTGTGCCACTACTGCAACAACGAAGATGTCCGGCTCCTCCCTCAGAATTGAAACTGATCATACAATTAACTAACTTGCTGATTCAAAATTATATATGCTTGAACTCCTTTCCATGAATATCCTGCTCTGGTGTTTAGTTGTTTGTGAGCAAGATTGTAGAGAAACATCAGAAAGATTTGTCCATCTGATGTTTCTAGAATAACAGTAGTACAGAATACAAGCATGGCAGCCTTTGCGAGCGCCGGCTCCTTCGTTCTCATCTTTAGACTTCAAATCGGAAATGCTATATGATACTTGGCTGTTAGATCTACCGGTTGCGTTTTAGATATTGAAAGATCAACGAGATTGGCAAGAGGCAACTATTCAACGGTTAGGGAATTTCAATTGAGCGGTGTAGATCATTCATCCTTAATCAACTATCATATGCCGGCTGCTTTCGAAACTTTGCCAAATGTTGTCGTTACCTAGGTGTTTTGGAGTCTGGTTCTTGAAATTTGGGTTTGAGCTTAAAATTGGATTTGGATTAAACTTGCAATTAGATCTCTACATTACTGAAAATTTATCAAATTTGTGGTTTTAAAACGTTCACTAAATAGTTAGGATCCAAATAAATATTGCCAAGGTTTGACATAAACTTCTATAATTATACACAATTGTACTCAAAACTACAACATAAAATTAGCATCTAAGGCTGCATGGCATTTACCCATTTCTAAATTCATATATATGTTACATACGGTAGTTAAGATAATGAGGGCTAAATAAGATAAGCTATCTTATTTTAATTTAATGTTCGACGAACCAGCGGGTAACATTTTTTTCAACGGACTGAAATGTCAAGTGTGGTATAACCTTTCTTTTACTGTCGTCTGTTAATTCCGAACTACATAATTCAAATTTGTGCCATGCAATACATCGTTTTGTAAGCAGAATCGCCCTAAATAGAAAATAATCAATTACTAGCGCCTAACTCCGGTTGTGAACTACGAAATATAAATTTTTAGATATTTTAGCCTTTACACGCATAATTTATATGCAGATATATATGTTTTTATTAAAAAAAAATAATTATTATATTAAATATTTAATTAAAAATAATAAATATTAAACATTATAAAATAGGGTTTAGTTTGTAAAGTTTAATTTTTAAGAGATATTTTTTACAAATTTTTTAAGTGAAGATAATTAATATTATATTAAACATCTAATAGAATAGAAAATATTAAAAGATGTAAATATTTTTTATTTTAATTTTAATATAAGATGAAATAATATTGGAAATGTGGATGAAAATAATATTTTAAGAAAGTTTTTTTAAAAAATACTTATTATAATATTTTAAGAAAATATTAAATGTTAAAAATTGTATAAAATTAAAATTTTTTTAACAAGACATATCATTTATAAAAAAAATAAAAACAATCATTTTTAATTTGAACAAAAATACTATTAACATTTTAAAATAATTTGAACTTATAATAAATTGATCTTTTTTAAATAAAATATTCAAAAAAAGTATTTTTATCTAAAAATATTGGACATTTTTATCTATATAGTATACATGTATATCATGATATCAGAACCTTTGGAGTTTGTTCTGTCTTACAACATAAATTTTTTTCGTGAAAAGAAATTTTAAGTAGTGAGCAATTATAAGATGACGTATATGAGATTTTAAAATTTGTTATATTTACTACGGATAGTGTAAAGAGTTTTATTCTCATTGGTAGGCATTTTAATAACAGTTATATCATTTTTATAAATGAAATTTTATACACTCTTACTTAAAAATATAGATTATTAAATTTATTAAATTTTATAATTAATTAATAAATCAAATAAATTTAGTATATCTTCTATGACAATTTAATAACAAAAGTTTTGTGCAACTAAACTTCTATTTTAATCAAACAATATATTACTAAACTATGCATGCTGATGGAACCTACGTATATTAGAGGCTTACACCAACAGGCATGAGCCTCTAGGCTGCAATGCTCATTATTTAAAGAAATGTGGAACTGTGTCATGTGATATGATCATCATCATTGATGCATCTTTCACATTATACATATTTGCATCGATCAAACACGTGTCCATTTTGACCTCAGAGAGAGCCCTTTCTGGTCATTTTGTACCCATGAAGCTGCAGAAGCAATGAGTTGGCAACCACGAAAATGGAGCTCAAAGCCATCAGTCCTCCTGTCAGATTAAATATAATGAGTGTAAAACAGTTTTGCTGAAACAGAATATAAAGTCAAGTACGTATGAGATAGTAGGTGCAGCAAATTTGAGGAGGGTATTATATGAAAATAAGCGAGCAACGGAACTTACCAGAAAGGGAAGGTGTCATCGCCAATTCATATTGGGGAAGTAACACACCGGCAGCAATGGGTATGGCCACAACATTGTAAGCCACTGCCCAAGACAAATTCTGATACACTTTCGTCATTGTCGCCTGTGCAAGGTCCAGTGCATCGACGACCTGTCAGATTAGAAGTCAGTCGAACTGAAAAGATGAACAATAAAGTGGCTTCCGCAGGGGCAATGCATGGTATTAAAGATTCTCCTTGTACTCCATGATTATTGGAGAACAATGTAAGTTCAATGCTCTAGCAGCATTTTAATTTATGGGGGTTCAGTAAGAACAAAAAGCTAATGTCTAAAATCGATGATGTTGATATTTACCGAGATTTAGTCCCTTCCAAAACTAAAAAAAAACTTTCTTAATCAGAGGGATCTAAAATTACATAATAGATAAATAAACCATGCCTACCGGACATACCGTACAATGTCCCATCGGTTTAGTTATAGTATCATAAGGGTTGTAACATGGAAAATATTCATATCCTTTAAAAGGATACTTGGAAAGATGAGCAGTCTCAGTCACTCTTCTCTCCCTCTCACTCAATTGCATTCTTTCACAGCTTAAAGAAGTTACTCAACAAAGCATTCACAAAAGAAACAATAAGAACACAAAATTTATTCATGTTAAGATCTGCATACTATATCAGCGTATCAGAGACTCTAGTGATCGTTTAAGGAGATTAATTTACCCATCACCATTAAATTTTAAAAAATATATAGCACAAATATGGAGCTGCTGTGTAAAATTATCTTATAAAGCCTATGACTTCTGCCCGCTGTTCGGATAAACAAAAGAGAGGTACAGGAAAATTAAAAAAATAAGATGCATAAAAGTAGATCTTCAACTTGCAGACATCAGAATTAACATACTTGTGAAATTTTGTTCCCAATAAGTATAATGGAAGCTGCATCTGATGCAGCATTCTCTTGAGCTTGATTCTGCAGAGCGATCCCAACATCAGCTACAGCCAAAGAGGGTGCATCATTTATCCCATCACCTACCTTCAAGAAGGAAATAGAAAAGAAAACTCTCAGTAGGATACCATATTTTATTATTTGCTACACACCTTAGTTGGCGGAAATTTTTAGGTTAAAACAAATTGTGCTAATGGAGAAGCACATACATAGCATGACAGAAGTTCATACACAATTTCCATTAGTCAATGAAACTTGGTACAAGCTACTCAAGGTCATCTTATTTGACAACGAGTGAGCACAATTATCTCAACAACTTGAAAAGAAAAATGTAAGAAAATTCAGTTCTCTAGTGTTGTCAACATGTGCAACATTTAAGAAAAACTCTGGAGCTTAGTTTAAGTTATAAAGAGAAAGAACAGGTTACTGTGGTGAAGATAGATCCCATCATACCATAGCAACACGATGTCCAGCAACTTTCAAGGATGAAATAAATTTGGATTTCTGTTGCGGGGACAATGATGCTTTCACAAAACTACTTTCTATTCCAACAACTTCTGCTATCGTTGCAACTGCCTCTTCCCTGTCTCCTGATAGAAGGACTGTTTTGATACCCTTCTGCCGGAGCCTTCCAATAAAACAAAGGCAGCAACGTCAGCAATCAAAGCATAAATAAACTAATAAAAGCACAAGACTTGACTTTGGCAAATATTATCAATTGATACAACAAGTGAATCAAATTCAGCGGATAAGGTACAGCTCAGTGGTTAAATTTTAGCAACTAAGATGGAATAGAACCGAAGCAACCATTTTGAGACGAGACTGCCATAACTAGAAATGGAAGAAAAACAACGAGGCCTAAAATCCTATTCAATTCATACATCTATATGATCCTTTTTCTGATGAATCTGATAGATAACTGTGAATGGAACACTTTCATAAACCTTTTCCATGGTGAACTGGCAGTCACAAGGCCCCCAACATGCATATACAAAACGCATTCAATGTTAGGAACCAACAGAATATAAAGATGATAGAAATGGTAGAATCACCATGTTATTTTTGACATCAAGCATAGCTTGAATAAAGAAAATGATCACTCTTTCAACAACAAGGAAAATGAGGGAAGCAAACCAACTTCATATATGATGAGAATAAACAATAAACTCCTTTTTTTTGCGTTTTTTCTCCAGCATTGTTGTTTGCTTAAAAGAGTAGTTAGCATTCTAATGATTACATTGCAGAAAGCTATACCTCCTTATAGTATATTCAGCATCATCACGCAAAATGTCAGATATGGCAATAGCACCAATGATGCCTTCCCCTTCACGTCCAACATAGACAATGGTTTTTGAGTAGTTTGAAGATGTTTTCTTCACTGATTCATTCATCAGAGCATGTTCCAGATTTATCAAGTCAGATGGCTTGAACCTTCTCTGGAAGCGCTCATTAACCCAATTTAAAGAACCAACTGCAACCAAACGCCCATCTATTTCTGCCAAGGTCCCGAAACCTGGTTCAACTAATTGCCCTTTTGTAACTGGAAGAACCAACTCTAAGGATTCAGCTTTATTAACAATAGCCCTTGCTATTGGATGTGATGCTGTTTTCTCCACTGCAGCAGCAATCTGAAGGATTTCTGGTTCTCCATAATTGAAAGAGCCTACAGCAGTGACAACTGGATTTCCTCTGGTGAGAGTTCCTGTCTGAAATTGAGTAATGCAGCCTTCAGAACAGCCTTCCATGCAAGCATGCTATCACATGCCCAGTTGCATATTGTTTGTGAGGGAGAGAGAGAGAGCAAGAGAAGAGTCTGCTAAGATGGAATTACCTTGTCTAAAGCAACATAATTTACTCTGGCTAAGCGTTCCAGCACATCTCCTCCTCTAATGAGAAGTCCTTTTCTTGCCCCTGGTCATGTTTAAATCATTGCCAACACATTTTGACAATTATATGACAAATGGGGAAAACAATCCCCACCCCCCCCCCCCCCCCCCAAATAATAATAATAATAATAATAATAATAATAATGACGACGAGGAAGAAGGAAGAAAGAAAGATAAAAGGACCAAAATCGCCCTACTTCATACAAAATTTCAATATTCAATTGCATTGGGAGATAAAACACCTCATGCCTCATCGAAAGGCAGCTACTTCATACTGCAATAGTTGTGATCTGTATTAGGAAATGTATATCTATAGAACCACAGATCATCCAGAGTGCCAGATAACCAGTAAGGTGAAATCTTTCATTTGGACTGCAGGCCTTAGCAGAATTATTACAAATGATTTGTTGCAGGTTCGCAGACCACAGAAAGCTGTCTCCTATTATTTGTATCATGTATTATTCCAATTCTGAGACCATTATCCATTTATTATTACAATGTCCAGTTGCTAGACATTTGCGGTGCAGGCTGTTCCAAATTTTTGATTAATGCTGGTCTCTCCAGTAAGCTTGGAGAACTTTCTAAAATGTCACTTTAGAGCTCTTGGGAGGAGTGAAGAGAGCAAGACTCTTTGGCAATGTGCAAAGTTTGCAGTTATTTGGAATGCATGCAGTTAGAGAGGAATGCCAGAAATTTCAAAGAAAAATCTGTGCATCCACCTCTTCTAAGGTGTTTAATTTTGGTCCCTATGGTGCTCATCTAAGGTGTTTTTTAGATGAATTTTTCAATAATGGACATGCCATGACTGGCAAGCTTTGCTTAGTTGATGTGTCTTGCTTGTTTGCCCTGATTTTTGGGTTTTTTCGGTTTCTAATAGGAGATTATCTTACTTTTTTCTCTCTTTCTTCATCCACAAAACATTCTACAACAATCTACTACCACTTTTACTACATATGCAACCAAATTGCTTCTATTCACTGAGTCACTGTTAACTAATTCTTCAAGGAAGAGAAGAGGTTAAAAAGCCATATTGACAAAGAAAAAGATCTAATATTTGAGCAATAAGCAAGATTACGTCACAAGTGCAATGGTATATCATGCATATTTGTGTTGAAGCAATTTCAAGTAACATATATCTAAGTTCCCGGAAGGAAGAAAGAAAATATAGGTTACATACCAAGTGACGTGCCAACTAGGATGGCTGTAGGTGTGGCAAGACCCAGTGCACAAGGGCAAGAGACAACCTGCAAATGAGCAAAGAGTAATCAACTAATCTCAAAAGTAAATTAAAAAAACAACAATCATTATTTACAGTGTGAAAATCTCCTTTTCATAGGAAACATGGCAAATTTGACTTGCTTGCAATCACATTCTTCTCTGACCCCATTTCCATATATTCCTGTCTTTTAGGGAGAATTCCAGAAAAGGAATTCCTAGAATAAATATTTAACCAGAAGCAACTATAACCACGAAGTTATTCAAGTCAACAACTTTATACCTAATAACCACTCCAATTCCTTCTGGGAATTATTCGTTTTAGAATCTTTTTTTTATACTCATGCAAGTGAACAGTACAATTGGTTTTAGATGGTTTTCATGCAGAGCACCCACTAATGGCACCATATCTGAGATTAGACTACCGTGATATTGAAGGCTGTTTTCGAATGGCTGATTAATCCTACAATAAAGTATCTATTTCAAGTTTTTAGCCAGAGTCTGACATACAGTCCCATATGTCTTAATCAACAACGGAGGCCAAAGCCATTGAAAAAGGGGTGCACAACACTCGGTGAGTCGGTGAAGAGTCCATGAAGACAGGCAAGTAGGGAAGTCACATATATGGAGGAAATAATTTCAAGTCAGTGGACCCTAAGCTCAACATCACTCACCAAGACATCTACAGCAAGCTTCAAGCTCAAAAGCAAGGGATCTCCTTCAGGCCCCGCAATATCATTTAGCAAAACATCTGGAAAAATGTGTGATCCAATAAAATACCTGTAAGTGAGACAATCACAACAAACTTATATGAGGTAATCGAAAGATAGATTAAATATGAAACTTTTTCATTTGAAAATTAATCATACACAATCGTACAACTTGGATTGCGTCAACATATGTCATAAACTCATAATAATAGTCATTACTGTGACAGGTCTAAACCTTACCATATGGGATCATTGACACAAATGGTAACCCTATAAGACAAAACTTTAGTTGAAATAAAAAGACATAGACTTACCAAAATGTAAATGTTGCTGCTGACAGAGTCATTACACTATATACAAATGGCCCAGCTATTGAATCCGCGAGCCTTTGCACGGGTGCTTCATGTGATTGAGCATCCTCAACCTAAATTTCACAAGATAGATTTCTCTATAAATGTTTGAATTTCATATAACACATGTCAATGGACTTGTGAGCTACCTAATATAAAATTGTCAAGGGACAAGTTAAATTTGATTCCAAAAGGATTATGCTTGAAGGTACATGAAGCCTAGCAACCACCCAATATGTAAGTGTATCTTACAACAATTAATTAAGGACACAGGAAACTGAATTTTTCCAGAAAAAGAGAAATCAAATTACTTCAACAACAATATTGTGTCAGTCCAGGGATCATTAAGTCATTGGAGACAGTACACCTACCATGCGGACAATCTTGGATATCATTGTGTTGGAGCCAGTAGAAGAAGCTTCAATCCTTAAAGGACCATCCTGAAATAGATTAATAAATCTGCTCTGTGTCAAATTAAGAAAAAAGCTAGACATTTGACATATCACATAAAATTCAATATTAAATTCAACTCCGTATAACTGTACCCAATTTATAGTTCCTGCTGAAACTGTGAGACCTTCTTCTTTAAACACAGGTAGTGATTCTCCTGTAAGCATGGATTCATCCACAACACTTCTTCCAGATACGACCCTTCCCTGTCCAGGGACTCTTAATATAAGCAAGCTACTATGATATGAAAAGATATGTTTCACATATCTTACACATTAAATCATGAAGTGGTGCCTTCCACATTCAAACATAAAGTTGGGTATGGCTGTTTTCCTCAACACTGTTATTTGTAAAGGCCAATTTATGGCAGCTTAGGCTAGTAGTTAAAATTTGGTCACAATCAGTATGTTCTTGATTGTAGAATTAGCAACGAAAAATAAAAACTCTGGTCTGGAGAAGGAAACAACTCTGATGTCTATAAACTTCAATTTAGGTACAACCAAGTATATGGTGTGGCAGGCTTTCTTTAATGCCCAACAGAATTTTGCTAAAAGTCTTAAAAGGCTTACATCTACAGGAATAGTTTCTCCAGGCAACACCAACACAGAGTCGCCTACTCGAATATTGTCAGTTGGGACTTCAACACAAATTGCATCAGAGCAAAGCACACTGTCTGTAGATGAGGCATTCTCTGAAGAAGTAATCAGAAGTCTTGATTGAGTTGATATCAGTGACTGCCAAAACATCCACCACCATGAAATTAGGTAATAATAGATATTTAAACCTACAATAAAATATGACTCATTACAAGCGTTGTTTTTTATTGGACAAGCATAAAGTACTTGAAGCCAAATTTTACCATTACACTCAGAAAAAAACAAAAACAAAAACAATAATTTGATGCTTAAATCTCATAAGCCACTTTTTCCTACAACCAAAATCTCAGTTTTTAAATTGCTCATTTTAAGAAAGGAAAATCAATCAGAAGAGAAAAGAAACTGAAAACTGAAATAAGGTTGGCTTTTTATCAATTTGAAGTGAACTATGGAAAACCAATAGGTTTGTTCTTTGACCCATTCAGTAATCAGCAGTTAGAATCCTAAGCAGTTCAACATCCTTGTGATACAGACATCCGTCAACATACAGTCATTATGACTGAGAAATGTCATGTTAAACACTAATATATAAAAAATGATAACTTCATATAAGAAACAAATATTCCAGAGTAAAACACCACATAATAATTTACGTAGCCCATAAAATTACAAGAAAACAATATAACTAAAAACATATATTTGCAAAAGGTCATCTTAAACTACCAAATCATACATTTTCAACTTAAAAAGTTATCCCAAAATTATAAAAACCGGGCATTCTGTCTTTGGCTGTCAAGGACATAAGTTGCCATTTTTATGATGCATAATTATAAAGAGCCCTACAAGCTGGGGAAAGTTGTTTTAAGCAATACAAGTTGACTCCAGATGTTAAACAACAAAGTTCAGTGATGCAAATTGAAAGCAAAATATTTTTAAGGAACATTATCTAACAGAGATCACAAATAAAAAAGGTAAATATCAGATTTAGGTAAAGATACCATGCATTACTGTTTTCTAAAATACTAGACCTGATATTGAAGAAAATTTACAACAACAGTCAGTTGAAAATATTCAAAAGATAGGCAAAATTCCCAGTCCATTTCAAGGAAAGTTGACGACAATGGCAGTTATAAGCAATAATATAATGTATATTAAATATCATACTTAAAAATAGAAGTTGTCAAAGAAAGTAATGAACCACAATACTACTTACTAGAAGTTCATTCATATCACTAGATGCCTGAATCCTTGCTTTTTCTTCCAGGGAACGTCCTAGAAGCACGAAACCAAGAAGCATGACCTGCACGCTAAAGGACACAATCCTTCCATGAGGAGCTTATGAATAAATTTGAATGGAACATTTTAGAAGAGCTACTACCACAAGGAGTGGCATATTGTGTGAACGTGAGAGGTTAATGTATCAAAATAAATGAAAGTCCAAGCCCAGCTGGAACAAGTTTGGCTTATGTTACTGAATTCTCCAATGAGAAAAACTAAAACATTTGAAAGTAAAGAAAATCACCGGTTCATCAAAGAATGATGCATCCCATGCCAGCCCTGGGTTTAGCAGTGAGATCTACAAAAAATACGGATTGCGAATGAATAAAACATACAAGGAAAACGTTCCAACCAAATATATATATATATATATATACACTCACACACACACAAAGAAAATAGCTATCTTGAAACTTAATATAGAACTAAAATCTCAGAAAAGGTCTCACCGAGCTTATGATAAAGGCAGCTATAGAACCAAATCCCACAAGAGAGTTCATATTTGGTGATCCCTTCTTTAATGCCTTCAAACCATCAAAGAGTAACTCTGCAACATTTTGGTCAGTCTAGCATCAACATTTTCATATTTATGATTTACTTAGAATCAATATATATATATATATATATATATATATATATATATATATATATTCGGTAATTCTAGTTAGCCACATTATATGTTTCAATTACCGAACTCAAAAGGCGCTGTAAATGAACAAATGAAAAGAGATACGAACTAACCTCGTCCCGGTCCCAACAGAGCCCCCAAAGCTATACCACCTTTCACATACGAATTATGGAGAATTTCCCACAGCGATCCTACAAACAATGGACAATAAGGCAAGTTACGGTTAAGTACCTCATAGCGATTGACTAATCAACACGGGAGAAGTTGCTTTGAGTAAATTCGATACCAAATTCCTTCCTACAGCGACTACAAATCTGTCTGGATAATTAACCGTTACCATGAGCAATATGAAATCCCAAAGAACGGAAAATATGCGATGCGTGCGATCCACAACACAACGCCACTAAAGTCCAAGCGAAAGCCACACGATTACGACTCTTCACGAGCAGTTCCTCCTTCTTCTTCACCAACTCCTTCCACTTCCTCACATTTTCCGCAACGCCCAAACCCGAAACCCTCCTCTTTGTCGGAAACCCGCATTCAGTCAATCTTTGAGCAAGGCTCTCGGCAACACTGTCCGGGATACCGGTCTCCGAAGACGAATCCCTCGCCGGTGCTCCCTCCATTTTTTTCAACTTAACGGCAGCGGACTCAGTCAACATGTTAACGACAACCGATTCCACTCGGTCATCTGCAGACAAAATGTTCTTAACTCGGGAGACGCACGCTCCACACATCATTCCAGTAACATCGAGTAGAATGGGCGAATCTTTGCTCTGTCCCTCGCGTTGAAGAAGAGGCAAGCCCGTTGAGTCAACTCTGGAATCCAGGGAGTTTGATATGAAGAATTTAGGGCCCGAATGGAGCCGGAGAATGCGCCGGCGTGTGAAGTTACGACGTCGTTCTACTGGGAGTAGAGAAATGAAGTCAACGCAGTCAACATGTCGGTTTCTTCTGTAATTGAAGCAGAGCTTAAGTTGAGGAGAGAGTGAAAGTCTCGTCGCCATAATCGGTGGCCAGCAAGCGAGACAGAGGGACGGAGGAGGAGATGAACATGAACTTGTGGAGGAGACCAGTTGGTAAAAGACGGTAGGTGCGCTCGTTGAATATTTCAAAGATGTGCAATCAAAATGCGACACGTATCTTTTGTTAGTATTTTCCTGGTCTACACATGGAAAGCATATCCGTATACGTGTTTGGCCGCTACGAAAGCACAGGTGGAGGAACCCCACTGGCCCACTCAAATCCCAATCTTGCGGTCAACACGAGCATACGCTTGCCAAGGTGTACTTACTACTTTGACCCTAAAACGCCGTCGTTGCTCAGACAACTGAGTAGATAATTAGATAATAGAAAGTGGATATTTTATCTTTCCCCTTCCATGCGTTATCTTCTTCGGCTACCACTCCATAGATGCACTGTCGAGCTTACTCAAACGAAGAAGAATGGCTGTGAATGACTCGTCTACTGAGAAACCCTTATTCATGGGGACAAAAAAGGTGCCGGATTGTTTAATGCCCACTTGGGCAAATGCTCGAACACCATTTGCATTCCCACTCCTGAAAGTATCCAAATCCAAATTCAGTTCCTTAGTTTCTCCCAATATCAATCTTCGTGAACTTTGCAGATCTGTGGGTTTAGCAGCTGATAAGTTCCTTAAATTGCTTCACCTGCTTGCTTTTGAAAACCCAATTGCCAAGAAAGTCCTCACTCTGTCTTCTGAACTCCACAGTTTATGCGTGCAGGTAAGAATCTCTTTTTGACTCGTAAATTACTGCTTCTGGATAACTAACTAGCTTCGATTTTCCACTCGTACCGTATTGATCTTTCACTTCAGATTCGCTGCAGTCAGTACAGGAACATGAACACGCTGTCTCATCACAACTTTGCTGCTGTTTTACCTGGAGACTCAGTGGCAGGGCTTGTGGTAGCTAATGGAATCCTGAATTTCTTGAACATTTACAACACATTGCTGATTGTCAGGCTTGTTTTGACCTGGTTTCCAAACTCTCCTTCTGCCATTGTTAGTCCCCTCAGGTCAGAGTCATTATTGTCGAAGTTACTTCTATAGCTGAGAATTTCATTTGCATCCTCACTAGGAAAACAAAATTGAGAGTGTGGACTAAGATTTAAGACCCTTTTAACTATAGACTGCCATTCGTTACTCTGATTCTTGCCTTCAGAAGTTTATCTAGACTAGTGGCTATGGCTCATATGGCCAACTTTGTTCAAGATATTTTTGCACATTGAGCTCCTTCTGAAGCTGCCCCAGCCATTTTCTGAATCTAAGGGTAACACATTGCGACTTTGTCCAAGTGTTATCAATGCAAGAGAGCTAAGATGTTTATTCTTCTAACTTACTGAGCTTGTTTATTGTTTAATGTTGGCTTTGGTGTGATGCAAGATTCAACTTCTCTATTACTTAGTAAAATTTTCAATTAGGAGTAGACAAAAGTAGGACAATTGGAGAGACCGGTCTCTAGACAATTGTGCGCGTTTTGTAATCAAGAGTTGCTTGTTTATAAATAGTGACAGCATATTCATCATTAATTGGTCATGAGAACTTCAAAAGTGTTTGATTAATTTGTCCTTGTTTCATCCAGCACAATTTGTGACCCGTATCTGAACATATTCCGTGGACTCATTCCCCCCCTTGGAGGAACGCTGGATCTTTCTCCCATACTAGCATTCCTGGTTCTGAATGCCTTCACTAGTACTGCTGCTGCACTTCCTGCTGAGCTTCCAGTCACAGAACAATCTCAGCAAAATCATGCAGCTCGGTCTAAGTACACTGATCTTACTACGTCACAGAAGAAATGGATGAGAAGGCTTCAAGGGAACCATTCAAGGACCTCAGGCGGAGTCAATTAGAGTACATTGTTCAGTTATGCCTTTGGCTGTTAGTAAATTTTACCTAGTTTTCTGTTCTTCATTCCACAATTATGATAGTTCTAGGCAACACATTTTTTAAGTTTGTGATTCCTGAGATATGAAGAGTTACAACCCGCCATCGCTTCTTAACGTCCGGTGAATAAATCGCAGAATTTGTTTTTATAACTACATTGTTCGTAAGTAGAACAACGATTAGATTATGGGGCAATCATCAACTGTCATTCATACTAAACTGTGAACATAACGATGCATGATAAACGTGAAAAAATTATGTAGTTATTTCATGCATATGAAAAGTTTTCGATGATTTGGTGAAAAAGGACATTCACTTCGGAATGAAAAATTGAGATTACTCCACATAAAAGTCACGTTTGAGCAAGAATGTTTATAATAAAGCGAGAATGTTAGTCAAATAATACCGTAAATTATTAAAAGGCAACGACCTAAAGAAAAGCACAATGTTCACGAAAAGTTTTTAAGTTTCAGGTGAGTGGGAAAAAGAAATTCTCTTAAAATATTTCTTATTACATATTTATTAAGTTTAAAATAAATTACTATTTAATTTATGAGATTTAATAAATTTAGTTATTTAAATTGCTTTTAATAAATATTTAATAAGATAAAGTATAATTGTTGAATTACAATTTTATTATTATTATAACTTTATTTCAATTTATTTTTTAAAATATAAAATTTCTACTATTAAATTTATTTAATTTTATGAATTAGATTGTAAAAGTTAATCAATTTAAAAACTTAAAAAAATATTTAGATATTATGTAAAACTTAAGGTGCAAGAATAAATTTTCCACCAAATTATTAGTTATTTCATCTGCTAGCAGGTATTTCCTATAACAAATGAAAAAAAGAACAAAGCATATAATTGGGACGGAGCTTGATTGACTTTTCTCCAAATACCACAAAAGAGAATGGAAATAATAATTAATGTGGATAATTGTAATAGAACCAAAGCCAAAATAATAAGTAATAATCATGATAAGGTAAAAAGAAAAAGAAAAAAATAGGAGTCCCAAATTGGCAGCAAAAAGTCTAATCTCAGAAGTCTGCGCTGGCTCGACTGAACGAGTTTAGCCGAGCCATAAGTGTGCTTGCACCTTCTACCTACCAAACCAAATGAGAGATGAAATAAGGTATGGTATGAAAGAGCCCTGAATTGGGGAACAAAAACGTAGAGATTATATGTACTCTGTTTTGTAGAGATTGATCATTTGAATTTTCTGATCGAAAGGTCCAAACGGCATTAAATATAAAAATCTTAAAAAACCAAAAGGGAATGGCCAAAAATACAGAACAAAACAGAGCTCAATCAAATCACAGATAAAGAGTGCAGGAAAGTTTTCATGAGAACGATTTGATTTGTTACGTAAACAGAAAATTAGTAAATCAAAAATAAAACTTATGTTATATACTGAGAGTGGATTACATTATTGATATGTAATTAGCTAAGTTAAAATCATCGGTTAAATCTTTTATAACTACACACACTGATTGCAATGACATCAACTTCTTCATCTTTATTTCTATCTTTCTTTTTCTCCTTCTTTCTTTCTTGCTTCTTTCTTTGGTTGCTGAACGTCACGCCATTCATTTATTCTAGAAATTGCCAAAAGGCTTCCTTTTGCTTTTGATTTTTTTTTTTTTTTAAAAAAGCTGTTAGACATTAATCCTTCATGTTTGAGATTCTGTGAAAAAGGGACTCAAATTTGTGCTAGAACGGAGAATAGGCATGCTTTCATGCAGAAACATTCAATGGTTAAAAACAGGCTGTTCTGGAAATCTAATTCTAATAATTAGTTCACGACTGACACAAAAGCAGTGATGACTAAATATTCAGCAGCAGAAAACCATAAGACACACAAAAGGAAAACAAAGAGAAAATGAACAGTCTTCTTACCTCATAGCCCCGTTATTCCATTCTTAATACCTGAAGTAGAGCCCGAAGCTGAATTAGATGGCAGCCATAAACTAAGTGTTAACCAACCATCACATTCTGTGCCATCGTCATCAGGCCCCTCCCCAAATTTGCCTTTCACTTTCTCTGTTATGGTATATTTTGTCCTTTTGTGGCCGTTTTGTTCGGCACCACTGTAATAGTCAAAGTCATTGAAGCCGTCGGAATCGATACAAATAGCTCCGTCCACAAGTCTGTAATTAGTTGTAGAGTCGAGTGGGGGGTAGTTAAGATCAAAACCAAAACTTTCGTCTTGATGGCCTTTCCCTAATTCTTGGGTAACTTTGCATTCAGTGGATTCCCCTTCGTTGTTCACTTCTTCGACGACATTCTGGGTTGCGGCGCTTTGGGAATCAAAAGCAGGCTCTTCACGCCGAGAAGAAGGAGGAGAACTGGGATTCATACCGAACGAGAGGGAGTGAAGAGGAAAGAGGAAAAAGGAGAGTAAAAATCTAGAATTAGGTTTCGACGGCGTTGGGAGATTTATACGGGGTTTGCTCGTGATTAATATGGGAAGTTTGCTCCAGTAATCATGCATAAGTTCCAGCCCTCGACTATCACCGCCATTACTCCCGTGATTGTGTGTAGTACCATGCACATTGTGCTACGGTAGGGTCGAGATCGCCTTCGCGTTGGACGGACTAGATTTTATACAGTCTAGTTTGGGGACCTTAGCTTATTGCTTGTTTATCACTGAAAAACGTGCGTTCCGTTTGTTTGCAAGTCAAGTACTGCCACGATGGATCGAAATTTTAGCGCCCAAGACTAACGTTATGCCTCAGTCCTCAGAGCTCCGAGGGGCAGAGCCGCAGAGCACTTTGACTCGCTTCAGCAATTTTCTAGTAACAGTTTCCCCAGAAGAGGGGGAAAGGACAGACTTAAAAGCTGGCTTAAGAGAAAGGGTGCGGCACTTACAGGTAGGGCATAAAAAAGCTTGGAGTCCAACATGAGGGGTTTGCAAGAGCCAAAACCATAAATATTATTATGTAAACAAGAACTTTGGTCTGGATCGCTTAACAAATAACAAGAATGAATTCAAGAAAAAAAAAAAAAGAAATTAAAAGAATAACAGAGGCCAAGTCCGCCAAATACAACATAGGCCCCTTAATGCAAATGGAAATCCATAGAATTTCAGTCAAAGTGTGATCATAAACCAAAAGCAAACCCCAAAGCAATCAGAACTGCAGTGGCAAATAGCCACATCCCACCCAACTGAGGCCAGTCATAAGCACTGCTACACTCATCATGAGCTCCACTGAAGCAGCCAGGCCTTGTTAATTTAGCCACACCACCCTCAAAAGCAAAGCTGTTGTTAGGTTTGCCACCACTGAACAACACACACCAGAAGTAAGAAGCCCCTCCATCGGTACCCGTCACAGCCGCTCCTACCTGGGTGTGATTCTTACTATAAAGTATGTCTAAGCTCTACTGGTTTCTTATCAGGATTTCAGAAAAAGCCTCGGGCATGGACATACCGAGACTGACAGCCCAGGAAACGACCAGTGATAGGAGCAAGTGTTTGTGCCTTAACACCGCATGCTGGGGCAAAAGTTTCAGCAATTCAGATTCAGGAGGCTTTTTTGCATCAGGTCCTCCGACAGCACCACAATCACATTCGTGGGCTTTTATGTATTGCAGAGCAATACAGGCAAGCCCAGGGTTGTTATATAAAGATGATACCTTGTGAGCTGTTCTGTTTTTCATTGATTGCAGCTACCAACTTGTCCGCAGGGTTGTTAGTAACTTTTACTGCAAAGTTTCATTGATCATGTCATAAATGGGAATTTGGAGGACACATTTAGTGTTGAAAAATATTAGCTAACACCCAAAATAAGGATCCTACAAAATTGAATCACATGAAAAAACAAATATAGATATGGAGTTTAATTTTAAGCCTTAAATTGGTTTAAAATTTTCCTTAAGCCATAAGGAAGTTAAATATCTAAATATCGTGAGGAAATAGTGACAAAAACAACATCATAAACATGTTTCTATTTACTTGCAAATTTTGATATACAGCTGCAAACACAACAAGTTATGAAATGCAAACTAAATTTATCATCTCTAACACATACAACACGTGACAAGTCCAAGGAAGAAAAGAATAAAAAAATTCAATTATAAAAATTATAAACTGTTCGATAGATTTTCTGACAAGGGTGCCCTGGAAAGCACTTCCGAGTCAACATAAATTCTGAGAAATAGCCTCCATGCAAAGGACAAATGCCCCTTGCGAAACAAATTTTAGGGCGGCAGTTAAGCTTTTCTTATTCTTTATTGCTTCTCTACTTCAGCATCCCCGAGTCTTAATTTCGTTTTGCTTAGATACCTGCAAAGCTAGGTCTCCAATGGCAATAACTAATTCATCTTTGATGAGATCATAGATTTTCAGCGGCCATTATATAATCTTTCATCCCCAAGACATTTCTATCAAAACAAATTTGGGGAAAAGCACTGTTTTAGTTTATAAACTGGAAGTCTAAAAGGTTGTTGCTGTTACACAGAGAAGACGTGGCCAAAGGCTTATGTGTATCGGACAATATAAAACTGTAAACCAGTGATATGGAAAGCATTCCAACCCATTCTAGAAGACGAGATTGGGCCCTAGCAGATTTTTGGAAAAACTACATATTTACCCTCTCCATTCCAGGGAAAAAGGAAAATAAATCGTAATGAGTATCTAAGCTATTATTGTCGGTTGTCTGAACCAAGAATGTCCAAATATACAATCACGGCGACGACCAACATAGGAAAGGTTTCAAACAAGTCTACCTGTTTTCCTCTTGTCCTTTTTTCCACCATTATACTCCAACTTCAAGATCCAATGTGGACATTGTTTTCTACGACATCAATTTCTCGGCCAACAAAGAGCATTTAAAAGGAAAAATGATCTTAAGTGAAAGAACTTCCGAGGGGATTCAACCGTTCTGGAGTTATTTTACTTGACTGAGATCTACTGCAGAACAACTTCACCACCAAATGCTGGCATTACAGAAACTCATTTCGTTACAATGTCAAAAATTGAAATGGATAACATGGAGCAACATTTAGACGTATTAGAAACGCAAACATCCAAAAAGTTGGGATTTTTAAGCGACTTTCAGGAAGATCAAACAAATAGCACCCAATAACAGATTGGTTCAAATCTGCAAGTTAAATCGCTGGAAACTAAAGGACTTGCTCTAAAAGTAACTTTAGAAGTGACTTACTGTGAGTATCTGCAGCGCTTTTAGCAGCAGCATACAGTAAGAGAAGGGTGATTGGAAAAAACCACATGTTCTTCGCCATTGTTGCTGTTTCATAACACAGAGTGATGCAAGGCAGTGCGAGATCGGATTGAAACAGTGAGCGAGTCAGTGGCATGTCTACCTCTATTCGAGGCCTTCTAGTTTAACAAACTGGGAATTCCACCAACCGGGGGCCGGGTCTAACCGGATTTTCTAGCAACTCTTCCTAATTACTGAAATACCCTTCAGGCTACTTTTTCTTTTTTTAATTACAAATGAGCTTATTAATATGATAATTAAAATATAATGCATAAATAGGTAATTCTCATTATTACTTGAAAAAAAGGGAAAAAAAATATTCCTCCGGTTACCCAAAACAAAACCATATTTTCTCTTTCACTTCAAAACACTCTAGAATATGAAAGAAAGCATACTTTCATTAAAAATGATTTGAACTTCCACCAAATTAGTTGACTTTTACTTTGCTTAAAATTAAAAAATTTCATAGAAATGTCAAGGCTTGAATAATTTTATGATACAAAGAAAAATATGTTGAAAGCAAGCGTCTTAAAATCAGCTATAAATAAGATGAATATGATAACTATGGAAAACCAAAATCATACAATTTTGTATATCAAAATTCCAATTAATACATTATTTTAGGTTTAATTTAGTCTGTTTAAGATATAAAATGAAGAGAAAAAAATAATAAATGATATTTAATATTTAATAGATTATCCATAAGATAAGACATTTTCCTTTTTTTAAATTATAATTATAGTAAAATGTAAGTCCACTTTAAAGAAAATTTATTAGAGCAACTAAATTAATTTTTTTTAAATATCAATCAATTGATAGTAGTGGCAAGGGTTGAAGATGATAGTTGATTTAGTTGATAGAATTTTTATAATAAATATGAGAAATTATGATCGAATTTTGAAAAATTATAAAAGAAAATGAGTTCTTCCTGTAAGGGCTTAATTGTAATTACATATGACCAGATCTGGCCAGGGAAAGACGCAACTAAACAAACGGATAAGACCCACCAGGTCATTACCTCTTCTATTATCTATTAAACCTCAGAGAAGCTGAGTCTGATGTTCTGACGGCATGGCTACGGTAGGCACCGCTGCGCATGTTAGCAACGAATCCTTCCATTCTTCCACCTTCCCTCTTTCAGTTCCACCGACTTCCACCTCCAAACCTAAGCAATTACTGCGCGTGAGGTGCGCACTGACACCCCCAAAATGGCGAGAGGGCCGCCGATTGGTCTCTATCTCTCTAGCTCTCTCGCACCTGCTATCTGTTCCTACTCGTATGGCCCCTTTTTCCTTTCTTAACACTTTTATTATTCACTGTTTAGTTGACGAGAAAACGGAAAGGAAATGCACAGGAAAATGAAAGGGGACGAAAAAACAATGCTTTTAGTTTGTTGTATTATTGCTCCAGCCTTGTTCAAGAAATAAAAATATCAGGAAAAGAAAATGTAAGGATTGAAAATTAACAATATATGTATGCATGGGTCGTACCCAAGTTCAATGGAATTGGACTTGATGGATTACTGTTTGTCCGCTATGCTCTAGAGGAAAGAGATGACGGGTTAAAGAGATCTAATTAAAGAAAATACATTCTCCATTTAGACTAGCATATTGCAACTTTGTTTATCAGATATATGGATAGATCCCTCTGCCAAGTCTTGCGAGCAAATGATCTAGTGTCTTCCATGTTGCAGGCGCTGCTGCAGAAGGCTTTTTTGATAAATATGTGAAAAGGTATGATTGTGCCATGAAATTTTTTTGTTTTGAAATTTTCTTTTGACTTATGCATTTATGCAATCAGTGTTCAGAGGGCTAGCTTAGATTTCAAGGAATAGTAGTCACACCTCAAAATCATATGGACATGGGTAAACTATCAACTCTTTTGCCTTGACTGGCAACTGGAGAAGGTTTGCCAGAGAAGAAAATAAAAGAAAAAAGGAAGCAACTTGCCTTGTTACTTGGTTGCAGTCTTACTTATTGCTTACTAATATATATACTGCCATTCAATAGCAGGGTTAGCTTTATTAAAATAAGACAATCATCTAATGCATTTAGCCAATTTGAACTTTGTTGAGAATGTCTCCCGCTTAAAACACCAAGACTTGTGAACAAACGCCATGTGTGAGTACACTCAACAAAGATTCTGCTCACTCAGCAGTATTTGGACAGTTACCAACTTCTTGGTAAACCTCCGACTTGTGCACTACACCCTCTCTGTCTCTGCAATGAGCCCAATCCAATAGGAAACACCTACTCAGCTCGCAAGGCCCTTTTGGGCACACCTATTGTTGATGCTAAGTTTTTGACCATGGAGTAGTATGGGTCTTAGGTGGTGAAGCACTAGACAAGAAGAAAGACACCGTGAGAACTCAGCATCAACACTAGGCAGACACCCTATCTTAGTTTTGGATTTGCTTTTCTCTGTAGGTATGGTTGAAATTTGGACTTTAATTTATGTTTGGTATTGATCCATATGAAGGATGTTTATTTATTTCTAATTTGCTCCCAATTACTTTAGGAAAAAGCTTGATCCTCTGGAGGTTTATGTGCCAGCTGTCATCCTTACGCAGTTACAGATCAAGGACTTAGGTAAAGCCTTTTTGTTTCCTTAACCATTGCCTTTATAATGGAGGTTTTTAGGGAGGAGAATAGGAGGTCATACTAAACAGATATAAGAAAATCTCTGTGATTTCAACTGTTCATAGTTCATTTATTTATTTATTTTATTTTGTTATTTTGTACTATGTTTAGACTCTAAATTTTCCCTGTCATTTTCCCCATCTCCTCTTAGGATTGTCTCTTTTGGAGTGGTGGGATATGATATTCTGACCATTAAAACATGACCTACAGTCTTCATCTTAAATGTTATTTCTCGTGAACTACATATTTGTTTATTTGAAGGGGGAATATTTGACATCATTGTGATGCCTGTATGCATGTGTTCTCTTGATTCGCTCTGCTGGGTATTGTCACAGCTCCCCTTTCCATTTTCATTTAGCGTTACTTCAGGTGTTCTTTTTTTTAAAATAAGTTTATTTGAATGATGTACTAGATGCCACTTGGTATGCAATGTTTGGAAATTTGAAATTGATAACAAATCTTCTTGTCTTTCTACTATTTTAGAGAAAACGTTGGAGGTTGATGAACCCCAATATGCTACTTGCCGATCTCTACTACGTTCTGGCCCCGCAGCATCGCTTCGTGTAAATATCCGAGCAGTAAGTAATGATTTCCTTATACTGCCTAATCTCTCTCTGCACTTCCTTCTCTGGTTTGCTTGTACTTTTTGATATGCAAAATTTGTGGTTTGTGGTGTATAAAATTTTTTCAAACCAATAATTCTTTCTTGTCTGAGGTTCAGTTCAGTTATTTGACCTCTGAATCAGTTGAAAGTTTTCTTGGGCTTTGATTTATGGAATTGAACATAAAGTACACATATTTATGGCAACTGCTTTGTTTGGCAGAGTTCCTGATAATTTCAAATCCTGGACATGAATGTCAATATCATAATTTTGCCCATGAAAACTATTTTTCCTTGCACTGCAAAAATTACTTGTGCATGCATTATCTCCTTTAGCAGTCATTCACTTTAGTCTTGATAACTGATTAGATGGAGAGAGACAGAGCATTGTAATCTCCAAGAATCATTATATAGATCTAAAACATTCTTTTTTTTCTGATGAGTTTAGTGAAAGGATATAGAATCGGTTATACCATCTTCGCGTTTTATAGGAACATCTCATTTTCTTCATTTTCAAGCAAAATAAATGGACCGTCGTCCAGGTAGAAGTTTCAAAGACTCCTAAACAACCTAGAACAACCAATGGCTTTCATTTTTGTTATTCAAACCATTGGTAACAAATCTTTCTAGTTTATACTCCATGTTTATAATCATTCGCTTCGTGTTATAGCTTCAAATGTCTTTTTCATCCCCCTTTCTAGGTGGCGCAATATGCATCGGACAATGGAAATGGTGAAACTGCATTCAACGATGTGGATCAATGTCTGAGGTACTGTTATCACTTTCCAACAACATCTGTGTTAAACAACTTAGTATTAGGATCTAGCCATGGGTTTTATAAATATAATATTTTGTTATTCATTTAAAAGTCAAACTAACTGGCGAATTTTCTGATTTGGAAGGGCACTTGAGGAACTTGATTCCTTACTTCTGCATGCATCAAGAAATGACCCTGAGGCCTCAGTCATGTCAATGAAAGCAAAAATCAATTCTGCAGTTAACGCTCTGGACAGGTGATTTGTTGTAATATCCCTTGTACCTATTGCACGTACTTTCCTAAAGTTTCATAAAAACTCTTATACGTACTCTCGAGGGCAAGATACGACTACTAATAAGCTTTCTGGTACAGCCTTTTACAGACTGTGCCTTCCGATGTGCTAACTAAGGGGAAGATTATAGCTGATTCATACAGGAACGTGGAAGATGTGGAACCGGAAACTTTGGACCCCGAAATAAAGCTGTTAGAATCAATCCTATGAATATTTGTAGTACATTTTCACCTCTAGCATGAGCCAACATAGTTAACATTATACCAAAGTTAAATTGATTTCTGTTCTTTTGTTTTTGGTTCACTAGTTTAATGGAACAATTGTATCATCATCTTTGGTTGTCCTGTGATGTCATCATGTGGTGATGCGATTTAAGAGCTAATAAAATCAGTAATCGTTAATTTTAAGTGTTTCGTGCGACAAACATTTTTCAATGTTTGATGTAAGAAGCCATCCTTCCGTACGGAAAATCTTATTCGGCGTGCTCCTTATTTCTCTTTGTTAATAAGGAAAATCTTGCATAGGAAATTTTTATATTTTCATAAATAAAATTTTTAAAATTTGCATAAAAATTTAAATTATTCAAATAATATACAAAATTTCACAAGAAGCGAAAGGCATTTTAGTAAGCACGGTTAATTTTTTTACAAAAGCACCGATTACATGGTACCAACTTGTGTCCCAAACCTCGACTTCATAAACTACTCACCACTACATGCACGAAATCGAGACATTAGAGGTACTCCATGTGCCTTGTACATTTGGCCGAAAAATCTTAGTATACTACACCAGTAGAAACTAACGGGTCCTTCGACACCAAGTTCCGAATCCCACCATACAATATTTGTCACTACCTACCTCTACCTGTTTCTATTGGTCTAGTGCACAATTGACTACTACACAATGTTTCTGATATTTTTCCGCAAAGGAACAATAATTATAAATATAATGTCATCAGTCACTGTTACAATCAAAATAAACTATTTGTCACTGATCCCAATACATAATTTACAATATAATATACTGATTTTATTACGGGGCCTTACAAAGGCTCAGATACACCCACTCTTAAAAAAACAAGAGGACTAGTTAGACTGCTTTAGGATAAATTATGCAACAACAAAATTGAAATTTAAGATTTACAAGATTAACTAGTAGGAACTAGGACGCCTTATTGTATCCATACATGAAGATAGCTACCTGATTTCTATATGCCAAACAGAACAGACACACAATGGAATTGATGGCAATTTACAATACATCAAATATAATAACCAGACTTATTACCAAGGTGCCTTCCCTCCAAGTGAATATTCACTAGAAGAATACATATTCTAGGTCTCAATCACGAAGCTGACAAACTGCTGAATATGCGCTTTAAACTAGAACATGCTGCACGAAATCTTCCCATGCTCATGGAGCTTATCTGTGGACCACCATAAAGCATACAATACCATAAATTTAAAAGAATGAGAGACAAACACATAGTCAAAGATCAAAAAATTCCAATATGATGGGAGGAGAAAGTTCATTAGCTGACAAAAAGAAAAATTTAAGGGAAATAAAGAGAATAGACATCTACCTTTTCCTTTGGACAAAAGCGAACATCAAGAGTCTCCAGCATAGTGCATTTTGATATAGCAGCTTCAACAGCTTCCTCATCGATGTTGCAAGACTAAAAAACAAAGGCCCCAAAAATAAAGGGCATCCACCAAACAAAATAGAAAAGAGAAAAGATCAGAACAAGCCAAGAGGATGGGAGTGAAGAGGGAAAAAGTTCTAAAATAAAAGGGTGGGGACCTTATCAAATTTAGCATTTTAATAACTTCGACTAGGTAAAGATGATATAATTCATGATACATGTAACAGCAGTATTGATGATAGAATATGACCAACATATGCCCCAATATCTAAAACTGTCTAAAAATGATCAACACTAAAACATCAAATGACATGTGTGCATTATTAATATTACAACCAGCGGGTAAGACCGATACCTGAAGATATAGACTGGTCAATCTGGGACATTGAAGCTTCAAAACTTCCAAAGAGGAACAATTGCTGAAGAAACAAGTCAAAATATCACCATATATAATAAGAGAATTGAAAGGGAAACCACACCATATTCATTAGAGAGGAAACCATACCTCAAATTGAGAAACCACAGGTTGAGACAAGTAACATCAACCTCCTTCAAATTTGCAGACAAAGAAAGGTTTAAAACTAACAAATATGAACATTGAGCCATTGGCGGAATGAGAACTTTCCTGATATTTGGACATCCCACACAGTTCAAGCTCTGCAGTAAACGGTCAGGTTGCTCACTTGACTCAGAGAAGTTTTCATGTGAATTTATGCCAGGTAACCTCGTCACAGCAGGCAGCTCAATAGTCTGTCCATGACCGCAACCCCAATTCAAGTCATGCATATTCACACAGCCATTCAAGCTCACACGCGTGAGGTGTGTGCAGCAAGCAAGAAGCTCCTCTATAGCAGACTGACAGAGAGTTCCATATGACAAGTCCAGCTCCTGAAGTGCTGGTAGAGCACCTCCCTTGTAAAGAGGCTCAAGGGATGAATCTGTGAGATATTTGCATGCCTGTAACTTCAATACCTACATATAACAAAAGAATGGCAGCACCATCAGAAGAAGAGAAGAAACTTTTTAAAAAATAAACTGATAATTTTAGGTTCCATGGTCTGAGGACAGAGAAAGCAACTACACGACAACTATACCATAATAAATACAGAAACCAAACAAAAAATTAGTTATTTTCCCTCCTGTTCTCAAATTTACTTTTCCCTCTCTTCCCTGTCTGTGTTCTCTAAGAGACTAATATATGCTCAATATTCTTCTAGATAACATGCATAACACAAATGCAAGATATGTAACATGTCACATGATAGTAGTATAGGTTTGCACAGGAAAATCAATGGTAACTCTTGCCTTCAGTTGAGAACAAGACTCAAAAACAGGCTGCAAGTTCATCAAAAAAGTGTATGATAAATCAAGAACAGTTAAACTTGGAAGCCAACGCAGAGAACAAAGTCCATCTGAACCAATCGATGGGCATGACATTAATATCAATGACTCAATAAGTGGGCATGAGGCTGTTGTTGCGGCCAAGCAATCATCCGTGAGTTGGCTGTATGTACAAATAATAAACATCAGTTGGCATAGTTAGAGGATATTCCCGAGAACATGCTAACCAAGAAAACAAAAGGCAGCATAACCTGCAAAAGGAAGCATCAAGACTTGTTAAAAGTGGGCAATTAATCGATGCTTCAGATAACACACCACATCCTTTCAACTCAAGGGAGTCCATATATGGGGCTTCAACGCTGAGTACGTTCAATTTTGGACATATTCCTAAATTGAGAGACCGAAGACCAACCTGAGAAGCAAGATATTAAAAGAAATTGCACTTAGTCTCTAGCTACTGTGCATCAGAATATCAAAAATCAACTACTTGAGCTTAAAATTTAAACTTAGCTGCCTTTTCAGCCCTAACCCAACCCAATCAGTTCATCCACATAAAATTATTGCATTACAAATTAATACAAAAACCAAAATCCAGTAATCCATGCTATATACTTACCCCCTCCTTTTTTGGCTATATTCTCAAATCAAAAAGCATATAGCACTCAACATCTAGTGCGAAAAACACTATATAGCAATGATAAAACATCACTCACAGGAGAAAATGATGCTCTTTCCAAATGATCACAGCCATCCAATTTAACACCCTCAAGATTAGGGCATGAGAGCTCAAGTGTAGTGATTGCCCGACAACCAACAAGTGAAAGTTGGACTAAAGAGGCACTGATGAATTGAACTGTCGTCAAACTCTGAAAGCATAAAAACACCAAGTTGGAGGCGAAAACACATTGTAAAAAAATAAAGGTTTAGAACACCTCAACACTGAATCAACAGTCTGACAGCAGGACTGCAAACAAATATAATCTCTCGCAAGCACAATTGCAGAAAATTTGACTGACCATCAATCTCAAAAGAATTCTTCAGGATCATCTAACAGCTACATTATTGAGCTTAAAACAATGTCAAGTTGATTTATAGAAAGGCTGATATTGTGCTAGCTAAAAACTCACAAATAAGACCCTTTCCAACAGTTTCTATAACTCCCGCCTTACATCAACCACTCCGACTAAAGAAACCAATGCACTTTCTGAACATGAAAGCAAAAATATTTCAAACATCAGCCCACTTCAGAGGATTAACTTGCCACCAACTTTAGCTACCTATAACAGATAATATTAAAAAAACTCAGCAAATACATAATAACAAACTCCAAAGGACACGTAGGATATGGTGAATACCATCAGTATCTAGCATAACACTATAACATCCATCAGTCCATACAGCTAGTGTAGATAAAGCACAAGCAAATTTCAGAGACTGACCCAACAATTGGGGGTGAAAGAACTTAGTCACATACCTCACAGTTATTAAGAATTAATGATTTCAACATAGGGCATCCTCCACCATCACTAAAAACATCACATACAGAGTTTGTCAAAGATTCACAATCAGTGAGGTCCACTTCTTGCAAAGATTGGCATTGGAGAGCTAATGCAGTTAGACTGTCCTGTTTTTGCAATGCTAGTTTCTGCATTGCAAACAACTCCATCCTTTTATACTTCTTCCAAATCCACATGAGCACAAAAACAAAAAAACAAGCTTAATCAAAGACATACTTGGAGTGAATTTGAAGTGATGTTCATACGGTGGAGCGCTGGGCAATTAGAAACCACTATAGAAGATAGCATAGTAGTCCTCAAGTTCAAATCAGCAAATCTTCCAAGGAAAAGAATTCAAAAACAAATCAGAGGAGAAAAAAGTCTAAAAACGGGTAGGGTGTTAAGTAAAGCATCCAATTAGCAAGCAGTAGAAAAATATGAAGAGTAAAAAAAAAAATACTTTCAACCAATGAAGTAAAATAAAGCAGAAGTCATACTTGCGACAATGTACCAATCTAATATTCTGCAAACGTGGAAGATCCAAAGACACAGAAGTCAACAGGCTGCAATTATCAAGCTCCAAAGCCTGCAGCACAAGTGACATCATTTGCTCAGTTACAAAGTACATACCCCAGGAACTCAGACATAAAATAATAAAGTACCTAGGACAAAATACATACCTCCAACATATGACTAGAAGCTATTGCAGCCATTGAGGCTGATGTGATACCATCACAGCTGTGAAGCTTGAGAACAGTCAACATTGGCAGTCTAACAGACTTTGAGAAGAAAACAAAGAAGCATGTCAAACAAAAGCAGATCCCCGCTTTATGCTAAAAAATTATTAGACTCTAAGGCATACCTCCAAAGATATATTCGGGCAGTACGATGCATCAAGAAAACTAAGGTTAGCACAAATCTGGGCTATTTCCCTTATTGTTTCATCACTAACACATGAACAATTAGCCATGTCCAGAGACACTAATTGAGGGCATGAAGTTGCAGCTGAACGAATGGCAGCATCTGGAAGTTTGTGGCAAGCGTTTATGTCAAGCTCACGCAGAAGAGGGCAATTTAGCACGGCCTGTGCCATGTTACTGCGCTTCAAAGACATAGTTTCAAGCTGCGGGCATCTGAGTAAGACAAAATAAAAAAGAAAAGATCACATTTTGGCTAACTGACAATGACAGCCAAGCTTGAGTTAAAACTTAAAATTTGTTCACCTGACTGCAATACGCATTACACGGCATTTAGTTAGTTGAAGGTGACATAGTCTATCATGATTAATAGGTATTTCCTGAATACCATTGCCAAGTGTAGTTTCATTGATGTTCAATCTTCTCAGCATAGAACAATCAGCTAAGGCATGGAAAAAGGTATCCCCTATTTGTCCTCTTCCCAAGGTTAAAGCCTCAAGATTTCTGGAAAAAAAAAATGCATAATTAGAACAAACCAGCCCAAAACACAGGTTGATCATAAAAACACCAGAGTGAAAGCTACCAACCTTAATGAAGAGATAGCCTTCATGACAAGCAAGTGCATAGATTGACCAGTTATGCTCATTGCTGTTGCATTAGGATAACGCCTACACATGTCCTCAACTGTAAATTCATTTAGAGATTCAAATCAGTAAATCTACCCCAAAAAGAACAATCACAACAGATATGCTAGTGGCACAAAGCATATTATCCAGCACCCATGTACAAGTTAAACGTTAAAGATTTGCCACAACATATATTTTAAAAATAAATATGAATTCAGACTGAGACTCACATTGCTCCACAGATATGTTCCGATCTTCAAAATTCAAACATCTCCAGAAATCTTCATGCACACTGGCAGCTCGCCATTGCCTACAAACTCTAGCAGCTTTGCAGAGATTAAGTTGATCCAAGAATGAGAATACCTGATTACATGATAACAGAAGATAAAATCTAAGAAATAGAACTGAAACAGGGAAGATTCAAAACCAGCACTAAATTCTCAATTGTTATTGATAGGGAAATAAAAAGCACAAAACTGATTCTTTAATCCAAAGGATACCATGTGCAATAAGTCATCTGTAAGATCCATCTTGACTTCCAGATCTTCAGCTTTTGAGCCATCACTATCATCTCCACCACCACCATTCACGCAACAAGAATCAAAGTTATTCTCTTCACCAGTACCCATTGTTGTGAAAGCATCATAACATGTGTCAAGACTTGATAGAACAGAGGAGTCCTTAATATTGTCATAATCTCTGTAGTCAGCAGATGCACTAGATTTCCCAGTATTTGAAGATGCTGGAGTCGCATAGTGACACTCACTGCAAAAGCACAGTTGATGATCAGTACAGGATATATCATAACATAAAACATATTCAGTTTCTACATAAAAAGTGAACATCGATTGTAAATTGCAATATGTTCATAGCTCAAAATTTCCCCAACTAATGCACTAAATACCAGCCAAATCAAAGTAAGTGGTTTGAAGAATTTCTCAAATGTCAAATGCAAATGATACAAGAAGAGTAAGGAACTTGCAATCAAAGAGACTGATAGATCATGTCTTTCAGGACAGTCGAGGGTGAACAGCTATAAAAATAATGTCTAATGACAACAAAACTACCTTTTTTATCCTTTTTTTATCAACTAAAACTAATTTCATAAATTCTATCAGAAGGAGAACCACATTGCCACGTGAAGTGGTACATGAGGTTTACACAAGGAAATACTATAAAATATATCTAACAAATAAAGTTACTAATAATGGCAACAACATTTATAAATTCCAAAATTCCCAAATGAGAACCTAGTTTGCAAACAAATGGGTTAAAGAAAGACACAAAACACAATGCAAAAGGTTATCCCTCACAAATTGTCGTACCACAGCCCTTACATCAAGTGCACCACATCAAATAACTGAATAAAGCTTGCATCCCCCCCCCCCCCCCCCGCCCCACACACACACACACACACAAAAAAAACGAACTGCCAAAAGAAGGAAAAAACACTGGTAATAACAAACAAGACAACCTTTACTTTTACAAACAAAACTCTCCTACCACAAGATCTAAGTAGAATTCACAGCTTCAGGCCACGCCCCATTTTGAAGGAAAGAGAAGGAAGAAATATAACCAAAAAAATATGACGAAACTTAATAGTGGGAGGGAGCTAGTGCTTTCATCACAATGAGCGTCAAATGCAGAGATGACTTGATACAAATACACATGCTCGTAATACACTTTCAGCAGATAGCACGCAGAAATTTCAACACAATATATTTGATTATGTAGCATACTGGAAAATTTCAATAGCAATCAGATCCGTCGCGTGAAACTACCATCCACTATTGTTAAAAGCAAATAATTATATTGCTTTTAAATATAGTAGAAGAGGCTAATCATAAACGAAAATACTCGCCAAGCGACTACGAATTCAAGTTTTGTCAGTTAGAAACGAAAGCGATAGCCGATGCTAACAACAGCCGAATAGATATAAGATGATGATTATCATTATATGTGCAGAGAATAAGAACAAAGTTCAGTTTTTGAAGAATTGTTGTTTCTGAAACTCACTCGAAATCGGAGTGGACTTTGGCGCGCTTATGGTGAGAATCGCGGCTATTTTCGACGCCACTATCCAGACCAACTGCTACAACAGCCGAAGCCGAGCTACTCTCACCCTCGGATCGCCGCGATGTTCGAGGCGCGGTGTTGGACCAAGAGGCAAGCGCACCCACACGCACAGCCCTGACCATCTCCTCAAACAACCTCACTTGCTCATCGCGCTCACGCCCAATCACCGCCAGACCTAGAGGCGAAGCACCGCCGACCAAAGGGTCTTCGTCATTTCCAATGGTGGCGTCAGGTAAGCCATCGTTTCGAAAAATGTCCTTATCCTTCATAGAGTTTGGACGATTATCTTCCTCTCTTGCCTCGTCGTCTTCTTCGTTGAAGCATAGACAGCACCAACTCTTCATGCACTTGGAGTTCGAAGCGGAGAACCTTACGAACCCTAAGTCACGATCCCACACATTTCATGGAGAAATTAAGAGAAGCGAGGCCGATTGTTAACAAACCCTAACGTTGAAGACAAGGGCAAGCCGAATTCAGAACTGGAATCACCCGGCGATGAGCAGATAAAGCGATGAAATTTGAGAATGCAAGAGAGAGAAGCAGAGGGAGATAATTTTGAGAGAGAAAGAGATGAGCTTGAATGGATCTGATCGGATCTTGGGAGCTGCTTTCTTGGGATGATCTTTAGGTTACCCTAGACCTGTGGAAAGAAAATTCGTGTACTTTGTGAGGAAAGTGAAGGAGTGCGAGACGGTAAACGACGACGTTCTAGTCCATATTCTTTTGCTCTGTTGGTTGGCGTGGCTTCATTTTTTGAAACTGCTTCAGTGCTTTCCTCTCCGTGTAGTGTGAATATAACGTCTGAATGAGCTCACTGTTTCCCACAAAAGTGATTTTCGGATTGAAGGTAAGAACTTGGTGTAAACTCGACCCGAAATTTATTTTATGAGTTTATTTTTTTTTAAAATCTTTATTATTTTATAAAATAAGTTTGAATTTTGTGTATAGAGCTTTAATAATTTTATCTAAATTTAATTTTATTCACAATTATATCAACTATTTTTTATACACACCATCATGAAAATCTTGAATAAGCACTTTTCAAAAAAACAAAAGAAAGTATTTTTATTTTAAAAAAAAGTCAGTCCAAACTGGACCTTGGCTCTATAATAACTATACTTTGTACATACCATCTCAATATGTATTGTAAGGGTGTACATAGATTGAGTTAGAAATAAAGTTTAATAAAGTTAGAAAAATCTAAATTTAGCATTTTGACCTAAATTTGACTAAAATTATGTATTAATCTGGTTCAGCTCAATAAGATCTTGGTTGAATTTTTGTGTTCGTGTGCTTTGATTGGTCAGGTCAAATTTAACATAAAAATCATAATTTGGTATCCAACCGAAATATATTTACATAGATTGAATTACTTTGAGTTGAGTCCAAATAATTTACAAGCCCCTAATGTGTTGTATAGTCAAATAAGTATTCACTATATAAAATAAAAAATATTAATAAAGAAATCACCCAAGACTTTACCACACAATAATAATAATAATAATAATAATTGGGTATAATTACCAAGCAATTACACCAACTCTTTGCAGGAAAAAATAAAAAAAAAGAAGAAATTTTTAGGTTATTCTCATTAAAAACAGTTTAATTTATTAGGCACATGAGAATATAAACACAAGATTTAGATAACATGTAACACCGGCAGCAATAATTGTGAGATAATTTCTTACATGAAAAGGGAGAGTTTTCTTTTTTTTGGTGGGAAAAAATGTGTCGATTCCATGATTGAACGCGGCACAATTGGGCAGTGTTGCACAGGAGATTGCGCGGTTCAGGGGCGGCAACTCCTTTTCTTGCTCTTTTCCCGTGTGCTTACCTGGATAGAGCATGTGAAACAAGTTTGAGTACTCCAGACAGGAAGCATGATGCTTCTCTTCAAGTTCTACCGTACGCGTGGCTTCTTCGAACCTGGATCTAAGCCATTTTTATTATTTTTAGAATATTGTGTTTCGAAATCTCTAACACGAGCTGTTTCAACAGTTACAAGTCAAGACCCGCTGAGTGTAGGCGCGAGCCACTGATCCAACCCAGAAAAAGAGTAACACAATGTTGACTAATGGCCCATTAGAAGCCCAGATTGAGCCCATTAGTGCAAACAGATGTTTAACAAAATTAATTGATCGGGAATGTCCTTTTTCGTTATGGAATTGATGATCAGCACGGATAATTAAGAAGAATGATGAGCAATTAGTCGGAGGAAAACAACTCAAATTAAGACATGGGCAGAGGCTTCCTTATACGGTAACAGGTAGGCCCCACGACCGTAATCAAATGGTCGCGGAGACAAGGCCGGTAGATCCCGCGGTTGATGAAATCCTGGACAAGGTCTAAACATGGTTATTTGGTCAGCCCAAATGGCCGACCGTTGACTCCATCGCCCCTTCCAGCCCCTCAACCACACCTTTTACGTACTATCACAATAGATGCCTCGCAGTCCATCAAGATTTTATGAGATTTTTTTGATAATATAAAGTATGTTTTCCATGGTTTAGTGAAAAAAGTACGACAGACACAGTGCACGGATTCAGGTTATACTTTTGCTGAATATGTATCTTCACATTATTAAATTAATGTTGTTATTAGTTGTGCAATGGGCAAATATATATATATATATATATAAATTGATAAAAGAATATTACAATGCTATTGCTACTGGTTACAGCAAAAGCTGTGACTGTCAAGTTTGGGTTTATAAATACGTCAAGTTTTTTGGCCAAAAGATTTTCTTTTTGTTTTTCATGCTTGTGTACACTTTGTGGTTCTTTGAAGGCTTGCCCATTAAAATGATACGTTTCATGTGGCCTGCATCGTGTGAAAAACAATGAGGCCCAGGATGCTCCCATTTTAAGCTCAGAGGCCCGGGGCACATTTGATGTCCAGCTGCTACTCTGCCCGGTTTTTTGGAAGTAAACGGAAAATAAAAAAAAGTACTACAATCTAGTATAGCAAACCCAATCATGTCAGGTAAGACCACCAACCCACAGCCATTAGTAGGTTGTTAAAAAATCTGGATACCGTCATGAAAAGATTGGGTTTTGTTCGCAAGTCAGTCTGCTACACAGTTGCCCTCTGTATAAGTGTGAGCAATTGTAACATGCCAGTTTCTCTTCCGAACGTCCCTTGCATGATCCACAAGCATAGTGTAAGGTTGACTAGCATGACAGCCATTCTTCAACGGGTTAACTGCAAGCACGAGTCAGCGTCCACTCCTCCAAAAGCTTCTCAATACCATGAGTGTAAGCCAAGCACAGTATTGAACCCACAACTCAGCTGCCAAAGCAGTTTCACTGCCCAGATTTTGGATGAATCCAACAACTTAAGCTCCACTAGAATCTCTAATGATACCCATCCACAACCGACCACAAAACCACCTTTTAAACTACAACCATCAACACATTTAACCTAGAGAAATCACGGGGGAGGTTCCCGCGAAATGAAAATTTCCTGCTTCAAAGGTATTGGAAAGTCACGTTTCGAAAGCAAAGAATGGGATTTTTCGATATTATCAGCCATGAATCCCACTCTATAAATAGCTTCAAATTCACTACATGACCGACCTTCAAAAACGAACATGTTCCTTTAGTTTCATATAAGCCAACAAGTTAACCCAAATATAAGACACCACCTGTCAACATCACTTCCCCTAATCTTTAAAGCCAAATTCCTGCACAACCAATCATCAAAATTAACCTGATTAAATTCATCCCAATAATTTAGCTTAATCAATTGTAACCAAATGCATTGGGGCCAAGGACAATCCCTTTGTTTTCTTGAAGTTTGACACCCCCCACCCCTCCTCTTCCCCCTCTCTCTTCCTAATTAGGTCCCGTTTTCAAATAAAACCAAGTCCCTTTAAAGATAGAAGCAGCCTATAATACACGCGCATCGCTTCCGCAACCATAGTCGTACTGGCTACTCCGTTAAACTCAAAATGTACACTATAGGAAATGAAGCACGCGGGTGCATGACACTTCTACCGAAGGACGTAGAGAACGCTTTTGCATGAGACTAAAAAGGGTAAACCCGAACTATTCTTTGCTACTTTTTCTCTGCTTTTAAGAACAGAAAAACAAGATTTATGGAAGAGGGAATAACACCAACACGAAAGACAACGAAAGTGACTACCTAAAGAAAGAATGAGACAAGTGGAGAATGAAGAAACCAAGTAGATTTCTTTGATTTTGGCGTCAATCAAAAATAGTAACTAAACAAGCACACCCCGAGGTGAATTGAAGAAACCAATCGGTCAGGAAAAAAGCAAAGGCTTTTCTTGAGTTTTTTCGTTTGGTTTCTTCAGCTTGATTTCCATGAAAAAGCTAAAAAAAGAGCCAGAGAATCCGATACCTAACTACAAACTCTATCAGCTTCACTTTCTAATCTTTATACCTTTCCTTTTTTCTTTAAAAAAAAGGAGTAATTAAGGAGTGCTAACACCTTAAGCTACAGGTAGCTAGTCAAGGATAAATAATCCTGAACTGAAGCATCAAGGCTAGTTAAAAATTGTCTCATACAACCCATAGATGTAGTGGGCTCTCCAAATTGATGATTGGCATGTAGGTTCTGAAAGATTGAGATCTAAAGGGACAAAGGAAGAAGGACTGGTTCTTAATGAGCACTAGCTAGTTTGCTTGATGTGGGATGAAAGTGACCACAGCCAACCAAGCTTTATAGATGTGTCTGTCATGCATCACAGAGCATGTGTATTTTGAACTTCTCTCATCTTAGCCATTGTGGTTTTTTTATTAATACATTAAATATATATCTCTATGACCATCAAATCAATAATTGACTGCGCAAAATGGACCAATATTCATACTCATTTTTACCCAATATATTCCCTTTACAATATTGGTTCAACTTATGATAGTTGTATAGTGCAGTTGGAAGATTAAAGCATGAAAGGGAAAAAAAATATACAAATGGAAAGATGAAAAGTAAAAGGTGTATTGTGAAGGACAACTAAGATTGAGGGATTCTGGGGAAAATTTTCTGTCCAGGTGCAAGGAGAGCCATGGGATCAAAATTGGCCTTTCTCTCTTTGAATCTGCTCCATTGGTTCCCAAAGTGCTGTTTCCAGTCCTCCTGTGACTTGTAGTGAGGGAGGTATAGCTTGAAATCAAAGCCTCTGCTGGAGCAGAACTGGATTATTTCATGGTTTTGTGCCACCATCAATTCAGCGGGTGGTCCTTTTGGGGGTGGTGCACTGAAACGCAGCAGCGCCACTATGTAGAAGATTTCACTCTCCGGCAACACTACCGATGTCCGCCTATCCCACCTGTTTAATTACCAGACATAATTTCACTGTAATTAAAATCAAGATAATAGCTGCATGCAGATATCCACAGAAAAAATTTCACTTTTTATCTTCCAAACAAAATTGAAGCTGCTTATAAAATAACATTAACAGACCAATTGGTTTTCATGTTTAATTATATTTTTGCACGAGGTCAATTCAACGCGCATGATTTAAAGCAGCAGCTGTCCTGCCTCATCCCCGCAGTGGGAAGGAGAGATTGCCGAAGGAGGCCCTCAAGGAACCAAATTCCAATCCCCAGAAAGCACCATTCCTGTGCATCTGGAACCAGTGGAGCGATATGGTCCATTGAGGAATGGAATAGTTTATAGAGCCCAGACAATGGGACAAAAACTGTTGTCACTGTAATCCGGTTGGCGAATAAATACCCCTGTCGATTCTCAAATGGCAACACTGACTATGAAAGCAACGTTGCTTGGAAAGGAAATCTCAATTTTCCACAACATAGTAAAATTCCCTCTCACCAAGTTGCCTGCCAAAGACTTGGAACAGAACAGAGTTCCCACATCGACCACGGTTCCATTTTATACTTATTCGCCTGCTACCTGTTTCAACTTTCAACGAGGATGGGCATGAACCCAGTCCCATAGTTGAGGTAGATAAGCAGCGAATCATAACCAGTAACCAGTGCAAGAAAATAAATTGAATACATCAATCCAGATAAGGGTTATTCTTGCGCGGACCCCACTGCATCTTTGTCCCAATGCTAAGGTATCCGAGAGGAAGGAGCCATGGGTGTCATGCTGCACTGTATAGCGCTAGGTAGGAACGCACACCCGTCAGTGTGATGAAAACGAAACTACTTAGGTACGACCAAAAGCATGGTAGAGTCTATGACTTTATGCCTAGGGCCCACTTCTGGGATGACCTCTATAGTAGAGTATATTGACCTACCCAATAAAATCTTAACTACTCAGTTTAAATTGGTTCAGCATTGCTTACTCAGCATATCGGGCTGAAAGGGGTCGGGGGATTCATATACGTGGCTTACAGGTCACAGTGGGCCCCTAGGCCCGCAGACACCTCTTACGTGTCATGCACGGAGACCGTTCGTGTTATTAACCTTGTCATCGCACAGCAAACACACTTAACCTCTAGCTTAAACGTGGCAACCATGCAAGAGAGACCAACGAGTTGGGGGAGGTGGGGGGGGCCCAACCTCTACAGATGAGCAAATGCAATGCATAAGTGAGTGGCAGGACTTACTTGCTTCGCAAGAGGGGGTATACCAGGATGGGCCCGCCAACCCCATCCTTGAGCATCTCGTTGAAGACCTCACGATCAAAATCAAGGATGTTGGAGCTTGATACGAAGAGGTTGAGCCAAGGGTGAGGCGCATCCCATATGCCGTTGGCTTTAGCCTGTTCCTCCGCACGCTTCACACGTTGCAAGAAGTCCATGTATCCCGCATCCACTTGGAACTTCAAGGCCTCAATAAATCGTAGCCGTCCAAGAAATCTATCTACATCCTGCAAGGAAAGCAACCGTTGGAGCACAGCAGTCAGTGTTGCTCAAACCAGGGTATTTACGTCATTGGAGAATAAAAAACAGGGGACCGTTTCACGCAGTTTCTATTTCACAGATTCCAGAATATGATGCCTTTTTGGCCATTTCTGGAACTGTGGGGACCGTAACGTCAGCGAGATCTCAATGATCAGCGCCATAGAGCAGCCGGTTATGTTACGCTATCATTTAACCACATGGGAACGCTCTATATTACCAAAGTGACACTGGGACACATTTATGCCACGCAACAACCAAACCTAGTAGGTAGCTACAATGTCATTGGGTAATTTGGATTGAAAGCATTGGCTTTATGGAGTGGAGTGTCAGAAAATCTAATGGAAGATATATTATTACGGAATAGTCAGTTTTCATCGACCATATTTCAGCTGGGTAGGAGCCAAAAAACTCATAAAAAATTGAAATAGAAAAATGGCCCAAAAGCAAAAGAACACAATAGCTGTGCGTATGGTGTACAAGAATAAGCTATCCGCATCGCTCAACTTGATACACGTGTAAGGGAACCCTGAGTACTTTGACTTTTTACCGGGGACCCACACATAGTGCTCTACTTAATAAAGGACCCGCTTAGCAACCGCCTAGGTCAAAACTCGGTGATCATTGGACACGATAAGGCACCACAGATACTGTGCTAGGAGGGGAGAGTAAGAAGTGGAACGACTAGTTCCCTAGCCCCTAGGGCGTATTGTGATGACAATTAGGCCGGATACACGAGATCAGAGACAGGAGGGGGAAAATAACCAAATGAGTTACCGTGTCAACATCGGGAAGGTGGTCTGCACGAGAATAGTGACGAGCAAGTTCCAGGCAATAGAGGACGGGGCCAGCAGTTGGAGGGATATGGGTCGGGTCGAAGCATTGTTCCGGATTCAATGGTACGGTGGGCCGTCCGTTGGCTGGGTCATCGCTATTCACAAACACGAACCCTTCCACGTAGTCAAAGGATTCACCTTCCGGGCAAGTCACCAGCGACTCAGCATCCAAAGTGAAGTCCTCAAAATCAGAGTAAACCACCCTTATCCACCTCACCTAATCACATGAAAAAAAAAAAAAGACACAATTACGTTCCATCAACGTGGTGTTCATGCAGTAGAGCGCCAATATTTTCCGGTAAATAAAAGACGAAAAATTGATCGAATCGTTTAAACTGTAGATTATTTTTAATTTCCACAAAATCAATAAAAAGTTTCAGAATTTCCAAGTACCCCACCATATCTGGAGCTCGTTGAAGCACGACCCTGGCTCTGGTAATGATACCGAACTGACCGAGACCACCCAGCGCCCCGAAGAAGAGGTCCGAATTTTCAGTTTCAGAGCACACCAACGTATCGCCTTTGCCAGTTACAACCTCCAATTCCGTTACGTTCGATGTTTGTGGACCGTAACGGAAGGCTTGACCGCTCACACCTGCGTTAGACAGCGTTCCCCCTACCGTTAAACTAAGATAATCCGTCCATGACCTCGGGGCGAGCCCATATCCCAACACGCACCATTTAAGGACATCTTCCCATAATGCCCCCCCAGGAACGTCAACGTAAGGCAAGCCATTTATCCACACCAACGAAAAATCTTCCTCCATGCTACGCATGTCTAGGACGAGCCCCTGATCGGCCATGGCCTGGCCGTTAATTGAGTGACCGTTGCCTCGGGCAGCTACAGTTAGATTCGACGATCTCGACGCCACCTTGACCACCCGAGCCACGTCATCGGCCCCGGTCAGTGTGATGACGGCCAAGGGTTTCACAGATTGCATGCCGCCGAAATCTTTACTGGCTAGTCCCGTGGGAGCGCGGTCTATGCTGCCTTGGAAGTCAAGCGCTTTGGAGAGGCCCGTGAGGTCATCGTCTTGCCACGATTCTGTGTCATTTCCGTGCACGAAGTGCTCCAGGTAAGCAATCATCTTCGCCGGCGTAGTTCGTCGTTGTTGCTCCGGTGCCAAATTCGATGGTGAACAGTGGGGGTCAGGTTTCCCTCTTTAAACCCCTTGTTTTTTTCGAAGTTGTTTTAGGAAATTGAGTGTCCTTCCAGGTGAAGTTTGGCCTTATATAGTGGCTGATATGGATTTCGATGGAATTTTCTTATTAATAAAAAATTTGATTTGGAATATTTCAGATTCCATAAAATTATGATGTCATCACCCTCTTCAATATCCTGTTGACGCTGCGATTCTTTGGACATCATCTGTCTGCCACTAATGCAAATTTTCAATTATATTATTCAGAACGGTGTTGATGTAAGAATCACCATATTTAAAGTTTTTTAAATAAAATTTACAAAATACGTTAAGTAATATTAAAAAATAAAATGATTTAATTTTGAGGAAAATTTAACTTAAGACATAAAAACAAATCAAACTGAGATTCATATTCTTAATTTTTTTTAATTTGTACATTTTTATTAAAACATTATAATATAAAAATCAAATTCAAAAAATAATAAAATTGAGTTGTATCACTCAAACTTCTGCTTCTGAACAATTTTTAATGTATACATTTGGACCCACATTTTTTATATTTGAATTGTTCAAGTTGCAAGGGCTACAAATACCATAACATCAAGAGTTGTTCTATTTTCATTATGATATTATATAGTCTATTCATAAATTCTTCTAAAATTCAATAGATATTAAAAGCTTAATTTAATTTCTTTTAAACAAATTAAATTATATAAAACTTCAGACAAATTGTATGACTGTAATTGATTATTAGCTTTTTGTCTTATTATTACATTATTATAAAATAACAATGCAATAATTTAGAACATATTTTAAAAAGAATAATAATATCTCTATAATTATGTATCCATAACATGCATATAACTTTACCTTAATGAAAAAGATAAATGATAAGTTATTTAGCAGAATGGGAATAGCTAGCTAAGAAAAATAATTTTAATTAAATAAAATTATGTCCGTATTGTGAATAAATAGTAGTGGAGATAACATTTTTTTAACAAATTTTTGTAATATTTTATGGTTTTAGGTCCCCCAAAGGATTTAAATAACTAATCTTTAAGAGGCGATTTGTTTACACATGTATCAGCATTAAAAAAAATAATAATAACGCTTTAGTAAATCATATAGCTGTAATCAATCAACCCATCAATTATTGATTTCCAATAAACATGGCTCTAATCAACTATCAATCAAAACTATGCTGGTTGGTGGATTGATTAGTTTTTCCGAAATCACTGCTTTTTTTTTTCCTTTATTATTTTCTTATCGGCATGGTTCAACCATCTAATAGCTTTTACTTGATCCCCACTAAGAAGTCATCACCGGAGGTCTGAATTTGAATTGATTGGCCAAGAACTTTTATAGTTTCATATAAAATTGTTATGGTATGACAACCATTTCACAATAGATAGAAAGAAATAGGCATTTAAACTCATGTGGTAAACAAGAAATTTGAGTAATGGTGCCCTAAATTAAAAAGACATAGTAATCGTTTAGCTTGATAATTCAGAGGCATCCCATAGTTAATGGTGCGGCCCATTCTTGTTTGGGATTTTTTTTCTAAGAATTTTGGATTTAAATTAGAGATTTTACGTTTGTGTTACATAATTTATTACTTATTCGTTTATTATAATATATATGTATATATATAAACCAGCTAGCATTGTTACATTTTTTTTTAAAATTCATTTTCAGTTTTGAAAATTTGATATCTATCTACTTCATTAGATTTGGCATTGCTTTGATTCCCCCTCCTCATTAAATTAGTAGAAGACATGGGGCCAAGCACCCCATTTTATTCAAATCATGAAAGAGACTTTACATTTGTGGGGACGAATTAAGAATAGAGAAACATGCTAAACTAGAATAAATAGATTCTATGGTTAATTTGCTAAAATAGTTTGTAATAGAGAATGATAAGCACTCATGATTTTGTCGGTTTCTTTTCAGGTAAGTAATTTGTTATAATTCTCAACACCAGGAAGGATTTTGATTCATGAACCAGGCACCAAACTGCGTTCTTTGTATGCCACTATAATTCCTTTATCGAATGTCTTAAGCTACGCACTCATATTTGAGCATTGGAAAATAGGTTTATTTTGAGAAATTATTCAGTATTTATAATATATTATGTGACTTGATTAATGTGGTATATTTATTCATAAATTTGTAAATAACAGTGGTTGCAATCAAAACCGCATAAATATTAATTTATTAATATTTAATTATAATCACTGATGCGACGTGGTATTATACTCTTGTTTATCTGGGCATCCAAACGGCAATGGCTCAGCGTAGTTGTTTATTTTTATACGGGCCGCACGTAATCTTCCATCAATATCATGCATACATAAACAGCCATGTTATAGTTGTATATGATGGGTACCGTAAGGCAAACTTAAAGAGGAGCCAGTGCATGAGAATGAGATAATCAATGAGGATCCGAGGCCGATATGGCACCTTAAAAGCAGCAAAATTCCAAGCAAATAAAACATCAAGACCTATATAGCTTTACTTAACATGAGACAAGATATAAAAGGACGATTTTTTTTTTTATTGGTAAACTAAGAAAAATTAACACCCAGTTGCTCTCAGCTTAGGAAACAAAAGAACTGGTTGCCCCATTAATCTAGCTAGCGAAAGCGATGTCAAAAAAGTTCTTCAGAACTTAGCCAGTTCCCAATCTTATCTGCCTTACCTAAATCTAGAAAAATGCTGCCATTTATGCAGCAATTTAATGCACAAAAACTTCACAAAAGTCCATTAGAGATCGCTCCCTAATATTGCATTTCCGAATCTAAGAACACATCGTTCCATCGTATAAAACAGACCATGTGGCCCCGTACAACACACAACTAAAGGCGTCATATAATGGTTTACTCATTCAGTTTTAATTGCGGGCCGTCTTTTAGGATTTGAAAGAGAGAGGCAAGATATAGGGTTGGTTCCGCGGCTGCAGTGCTCATGGCTTTGCTCTTTTAGTCGGCATGCGTATATGGATCAACTGTTTGATGTGATGGAGGTTCAAACAGCGGGCGCCGCAGGTGAAGTCGCATTGAATTTTGCAGCCCCAACCCCAAGTATGTTAGTTAGGTTGATGTTTGAGACCAATTATGAGAAGCCAAAACCTAAGCTTGATTCCCCAAACATACCGGTGCTTAGCAGTATGTGATATTTTAAAAGGTCATTGTCTATGTTCTTTTGGTAATTTGGACTGAGATACGAACTGAGATCATGATGATGTCTATATCTTTTTATTATTAATTTGTCTTTTATTTTAAGAGGTCGATCCAAAATGGGGTCTCTTATTTTCAAATGCTTGATAATTGATTGTTTCAGGTCTTTGGGTTAATCATAGACAGTGGCAGAAAATGAAGAGTGGTGGCTACTGATCCTGATTGTTCTGGTTTGGACACGTTGCCATGTCCAAATGAACTCCTCAAACGTGTCTCATCTCTTCGTACTCATTTGGCATAATCCCAAGTGTCTGTTTACGCGCAAGTGTCCTAGTGGCCATAATATGCACTTCAGATTTCAGAGTTTGAACATTACAGACAACAGCGCATTCGCATTATTGCTCACCGCATCCCAATTCTTGTACCCTTATCAGTCCCGGAAATACAATGTTGGATCTGAACCCCTTTTTCTTTTGTCTTCGCCCGACAGTTATCCAACATATAATTGGTCCCAAATTAACGTAGGTTAGTTCATCCGTCATTGACCAATTTGGCTAATCCTAGGCTGGCACGTGTTGACTTCAGTTTCTTCTTCATACTCTTCTTACGGTCCAAGACGGAGTGATTTTACAGAAACAAATGAAGAGTTTGAGAAAGTAAGGGAGGGAAATTGAATTTTACCATAATAAATAATGATCAAGTTATCTAATTTTTAAAAAATACTTAAAAGAGAAATTTCAATTGGTGATCCAAATTCACCGTTTCACCTTCAAATCTGGGTTTTATCAGCTCCGTAAATGGGAGAGTATGAATATAAGCAATTGTGCCACTTCTTTTTGTGTGTCACACTGTAGATGGGAGTGTCCCTCGTGCCAGATAACAAGATTCAAACATTTAATCTTTCGCTCGGAACATCATTTGTGTGTTGAAATTATTATAGGAGTTTGAGTGATGGCGACCAGTCTCAGCGATTACAAAAGTGGAGCATCTGTTGTTTCTGCTGTTGGCATATTGCTTTGCTTTTTTGGACCACAGCATTTATCTGTCGGTCTTCCATTGGCTGGCTTCTGACTTCGGCTACCCTCCAACTACAGCCTCTCTCAGTTTGCCCCACCAAAAAATCAAATTTGCGTGTATTGGATATGACTATTTTAAATCATGTTATAGTTCATTTAATATCATTAACAGAATAAATTTGTTATAAATTGAAACTCATACACTTTACTTAAAAAGATTTACACTAATAATTTTATCAAATTTTACAATTTAATATATGTAATTTATTAAATTTAATAATCTATACTCATTTTATGAACTATTTTGTAAATCTACATCCTTAGATTTGCTGTTTTTCACTTTGTTATATAATAGTAATAAATAAAATTTGAAATTCACTTTGTTATATAATAGTAATAAATAAAATTCTTTCAAATTTTTTCATAATTATTTATTTATATTTTTTAATTCATTTTAATTATATTTTTTATAATCATAGACTATATTTTATTTTGTAAATTACACGTTTTACTTTAGGAAAGTGGAATCTTATATTTAATAACCTATCTTATCGATTTGATTGCCACCGTACAAGTTTATTACTATGATTAATATAAAGAACATGTGCATTACTATTATTGGGTCGGCAATGATAAACAGAAATGCTAGTCACATGCATGGGGAGGAAGAAAAAAAAATATATATATATTATATATATAATTTATTTGGATATGTACATGTATATATCATTGTTTATGATAAGTAGCCGAGGACACAATGACCTTATTAAACAAAAAAGGGCTAAATCGTTACTGCAAATAGGCGATAAGGCCATGGGCTTTTGATTCGTTGAGAATTTTTATAAGAGGCATCTATGGTTGTTTGAGTTAGTGGGTTTCTCAGCCCAATATGTTTTGTACAATAGTGAAAGACAAAGCCCATGAGGTGAACTTGAAGTAAGGCCCAAGCATCCCCAACAAGACCACAGAATCACAAAAAAACAAAGAGAAAGAAACACGCAAGAAGTACCGGTGGCAATAAATGATCGAATAAAGAGGGTTGGGCGGTGGCTCGAAGGTAATTGACAGGGAAGGTACGGTTGTTGAGATTGTGGTGATTACAGAAACGGAGAATTTGTGTGTGGACGATAAAGGACAAGGATAGTTTGGGAAGCATAAAAGGTCAATGATGAGGATTAGACTCCACGGTCATCATAATTAGTTATGGATCTTCTTTTCTTCCCATAATTATTACTTAGCCCATCACCACAAAATAAAGACGCAATCATGAACGACCTAACAAGTTATAATCAATGGTACTGATATTTTCATATTTTTTTTATATACTTTATATATAATTATTTGCATTTTCTCCCTACACTATTAATGTTTATGTGCGCTACTACTATTATTATTCTAATCAACACGGATTTATTCATTGTACCCAAACAAAAAAAAAGATGGAGTCCGTCAAAATCCCAATAATTTAACGAAAGAAAAGGGCCTTGCATAACACACTTTATTTGAAAAAAAAATTTACAGTATAATAAAGATATTTAAGATTCTGTATTTCTTTAGTTTAAAATTTAATTTAAATATAAAAATAAATATTGATAAAAATATATACATTTATTTAAATAAAAGATATAAATATTATAAATTTTTTTCCATGCTTATATGCGCTTCATCATCCCTAAGCCTAATAAGGTTTCCATCTTGACACACGGATATAAAGATTGAGATTCAAGGTGTTTATTTGGGTGAGAGAGAAAATTTTGAATAAATTAAAAAATTGACAAAAGAAAATAGTAAAACTCGCAAGAACTTAAATTCACTGATTTTTTTTTATTTTGATAATTTTATTTTTAATTTTATTTTTAAATATAATTTATGAAATCTATTTTGTAAAGATTTTCTTTTTCTAATTTTAATAATATAACCTTTTTACGCCACTACCTCAAGCCATCATCGCACAATTAGACCACTGTCTCTAATATGTGACATTTGTCCGAAGTGACAAAATTCAGAGGGGTAAATCCCTATCCTAAACACAGTACACATACATATAAGTTGATTGGTGGGAACCCGCAGCCTTGGCTTTTAATAGGATACAGAGACCACAACCGTGTCCATGCACCAATGGGAATTGTTGCTGTCAACTTTATTGTTGGTTTTTTCCAGAGTGGCCATTATACAGCTTTCCACTCGGGGCACTCGGCATGTGACATGCCAATTGAAGGCATGCTACAATCCCTTTCTTACCTTAATCATAACTGATGATTAGATGTGATAGCATCTGCCCTCTGATTGTTGGGATTATCAGGACCACAGTTACCGACTTCCTAAATTTTACAGCACGCACTGCCAAGTCATGTACCCATAAACAAATCCTAGAACTCGGTTACATATGTGGACGGTCGAATAGGGCGCACTGTGTGCAGATCAAATTATTGTGGATAGAGAGCAGACTCCGAAGCGCTAAACCATTTGAAGAAATGCCAACGGATGCACTCAGTAGTCAAGGCCGCAAGACTAAGGAGCCTTGCAGAGGAGCGTGGACTCCTGAGGAAGACCAGAAACTAATTCAAGTCGTTCAAATCCATGGCCCAAAGAGGTGGAAGTTTATTGCAGACAAAGCAGGTATTCCAGAAAAATGACAAACACAATTGAAAATGGTCCAAGAATCAAAACGAACCCAAGTTTTTTCAATATCGATTTCGTTTGTGAATATATTTAGTCATGGCCTCGTGGGTATCCTGCCGTTGCAGGTCTCAATCGCTGTGGCAAAAGTTGCAGATTAAGATGGCTGAATTATCTTAGACCCAATATCAAGAGAGGCAATATTTCAGACCAAGAGGAAGATTTAATACTGAGGCTTCACAAGCTCCTGGGCAACAGGTAATTCTGGTCTTTACGATAGTTTACAGCCGCATGCCCAAGTTAAGCATTTTATGTTCTTTAAATTGGTGCAAAAAACTTGTTGTCCCCATTCTGTAGATGGTCGTTAATTGCTGGAAGACTCCCCGGTCGAACGGACAATGAGATTAAGAATTATTGGAACTCTCATTTGAGCAAGAAGTTAAATTCAAGGAAGCAAAACAGAGGTTTAAACAGAGAGTCCATGGAGATAACTACAGCACCGAAGCTTATGGGTGCCGCTCAAAATATACAAGAAGGTCCCTCTAAGGTTGTGGAGGACTTCAAGTGCAGCTCTGCTGAGGACGATGACTTCATTCACATTGCTAGTGAAGGGCCACTAAATTTGGAATGGATGAGCAGGTTCTTTGAAATGGACGAAAGTTGGTTTGGATTTGCATAGCATGCCAAGTCCGACAATCATTTGTAATTTTCTCTCTTCTCTCAAATGTTTGTATGATTGCTTTATTAATGGAAATGATGTTTTCAGATGACCGTCTTCACGATCGCTAATATTGTATTCACAATGAAGAAAAGCCTTACAAACTGTGATTGATGTTTTCAGAACGTGAAAAGGTAAGATACAACATATCTGTCTCCTGACCAAACAGAATAAAAAGACACAAAACAGAGTATCAATGGCATATCAAATTCAGAACAAAAAATGCGAAAGATGGCTTCAAAGATTTCAGAAGTTGACAATAGATGTAATTCAGGCACGTTCAGACTTGGGATTGGCTATAGGTCATTTTCTTCAATGTGGTCCTGCTGATACGAAAGGACCAACAGAAGCTACAGAGTCCCAAAAAAAGTCATTAAGGACACAGGTTGTAATGAATCACATTAGTGGGTGTTTTAGTTCATTTGGTTATTGGTTTGTAGGCAAAGGCGACATGCTTTACTAAGTACCACTCCTTTTGTTTGTTTCTGTTCATTGTCTTCTTAATCAAGTTTACCTACTCCATTTAAATTTAACAGACCTGTGATTACAATACTAATGAGCAAGCGAGCCACAAACAAAATTAATCAACACCATTTGAATTATTTAAGTATATTATTTTTACCAGACACAAGCTCCAGCTTGTTAAAACATCGTAAGGTTGAAGTTGAATATATTCTTTTTAGTCTCCTTCTTTGATTATGAGTTTAAGCTTTTATTTGGTCCATGGCAATGCCATGACTCGAAGATAAAGATGAAGATGGTTTGTGCGCAAACCAAATTAATCCATGAGAAAAGTTGATGTTTACAAAATTATATACTGTCGGATTTTTTAAGTTTCCTATAGTTTAATACATGAAATTTAATAAATTTAACAAAATAGAAAGATTCTGAATTCATATATTCATGAGGGCCTTAAATGTTTAATCCCAATTCCAAAAAGAATAGGATGTGGATGCCCCTTAAGAATAAGAATCCAACCAAAGTTTATAGGCTTCACCAGCCCATAGAAGTTAAGAATCAGATTGAGACGCGGAGACGTTCATGGTTAGGAGAAGTGGTGATGGGTCACATTGTGTAATTAGCATATTTCTTATTTATTTAATTAAGCAATAAACTTGATAAGTTATGGTTTCCGTTAAGTGGCTAAAGCTAGATGATTGGGTATTCAGCACTTGCCTCATAATCAACAAAAGGCGGAATCAAAACAGGTCGGTAGATGTCTCTCTCATTTGCACATGCATGATGCTGGTCTTCCTTCGGTAATCGTGAATTTACCAAAGCTTGTCTGTGAGTGTTTGTGGTTAATATAAAAGAGAGTTTTTATATTTTAACTGCAAGTGCGATCTGCCCGCTTTCTCAGATGATTAACAAAATTACATATAGAAACGGTGCCTCTTATAGGTATCGTTTCGGTAAGAACAGATCAAAAACATGTTCGATATGTAGTAACTGATATATAGTACTGTGTCAGTTTTTCAAATACCGGAGGAGCTTTATACTTCCGAACAAAGGAGGTATTCGATAAAAAACATTCGAAAGGACAAGAAAATGGTCAAAGATTCAGTCTTGGGTCAAATGGCCAACAAGATTTGTGTGCGTGTTTTTTCTCTATATTATAATCGTGGGTATCTTGCCATTGCAGGGCCAAATCAATGTGGCAAGGGTTGCAGATTGAGATGGTTCAATTATCTTCAAGGTTGTGGAGGACTTACTGTGATGCCCAAAAAAAAATTATTAAATGGACATTTTCACTATCTATTGAAGATCAAATCTAACAAAATAAAAAAGATTTACTGTTGTGTTATGAATCATATAAAATATTTACTTTACAAAAATTTTAATTATTAAGTTTATTAGTTTATGAAATTTAACATATTAATATATTATAAAAATATTTGTGAATATTTAATATAAAAAAATCTATAGAAATTAAATTTTTCTTAAAAATAATACTAGTTTTAGAAACAATCGAAATAGTAGTTTCTCACTCTTCGGTTTTCTCTCTAAAAGTCTGAGTTTTGTTTCAGTGTAAGCTTTTAGTAGGTAGAGTTCTTTTCTCCTTGTGAGCTCTTGTCCGGTTGAATCTATCTCCTTTGTGAGTTTGGTCCGCTTTGTGTGGTTTTAGTTGCTTTCCTTCTTGCCTTCTCGTGATTTATTTGATGATTTCCAAGGAATTTGGTTATAGCTTGTGTCTTCCAAGTCCTAACCAAAATGAGTCACAGGAAGTTGTTTGTTTATACGGAAGCAATTCCAACGATAAAAAGTGTATATTCTTATTTTTTACAATAAAAAGTGATGCTATCTGTTAATATAATGAACATTGAACATGTATATATATATATACACACACACACACACACACACTAAATGCAAGTGAAAGTAATAAGCTATAATGGCGTCACTTGCTGCTTCATACATTCTCATTTTGTTTGCTCCATTGAAATTAAGGCAAGTGAAGCAGAGGACTCTTATTTTGTAGCTTAGAAGCTGAAAGTTACAAGGCAAAGTGCTAGCTTATTTAGGATTGTAAATGAGCAAGGTATGGTATAGTAGAGGAAGGTATAAAGTAGCTTCCTTGAATGAACTGCGAAACAGTGAACTTGGCGGCGGTGTCCCTGTCAAGATCAGCATGCACACCACGCCACTTAACCCGCCCTGTGACGTTGGAGCCCAGCCCATGATTCTTATACTCTCCCAGAAACACCGAGTCTTGGGAGGTGGGACTGGGATCCCATGCCAGCCACCCGGCTGCCTCTACGACGTCGCTTAAGCTGGACTCCATGATCACCACGCGCGCGTAGCGTTTCCAAGGACGACCCAAATACGTCTTCGTTCGGTTCTCGGGAGCAGATGACATCAGGTCCCAATCCCCTGTAATGTTGCACAAATGGAAAGAGAAGCCGGTGGATTCAAGTTGGCTTCGACGACCCTGAGCGGTGATTGTGTTCGTGTTTCCGTTTTGGCGCTGCCTGGCGAGTATGTCGCACGTTTGAAATACCACAATGGCGTCGCCGAATATGAAGTCTACGGTGCCCGTGATTCTGCATTCTCTGTAAAATTGGCGTAGCTTGTGAGCGTAGAGTGTGTCCTGGTACCCTCTCATTTCACAGCGGTAAAAAATGGATTGGTCAGCGGTTGACCGTAACGCCACCGCTTGCTCCCCCGCTTCCCCTGCCCTGTTCTCGAATGTTATGTTAATGGCTATAAATCTGCACCCGCTCACGCCTGCTTATACAAATAAAAGTTAATCCCCCTTGACTCATGAATTATAATCCAATCATAAAGTAAAGATCATAATTGCATTTTGTACCAAATGTGGCAGATTTGTAGGTGGAAAAACCAGTTTTGTTGCTATAGTCCCCTGAAATGATAGTCTGGTCCATGCCGTCCCCAATCATGATAATATTCCACAAGTTTTTCTTGATGTCTATGTGTTCATTATATATTCCCTTCTTAATGTAAATAACATAACTCCGATTGCTGTGCTTGGGTGCTTCCCGTAATGACTGGTTGATACTGCTGAAATCCCCAGAACCATCAGCAGCTACAGTGACATTGGCAATGATGCGGTTCGGTTGGAGGATGTTTGATAATCTGGGTTGCAACCAGGAAGAAAAAGCTGATCTGGGGGTAGGCACATCCTGAATTTTGGAAAGAAGGCGGTCAGTGATGTCAGTGGAATTGTCCATGGAGGATTCAACTGATTTCGTCGCACTGTGATTAGCGTTCACTAACTCTTCCATGCAGGTTGCTAGGTTGGCGTGGACACCACTCAGCCAGGTCTTCAGATCAGAGCCTATATCCCCGGTTCTGCAGATATCAGCTGTAGAACAGCTTCCATGGTTAGAGTTACGATCGATTATGATTTATAAATTAGACAGAAAAAAAAGAAAATAAAACCGCACAAAGCTAGCCTGTTTCCCACTCTGGGATAGCTACAACTGACTAATGATTGATATTCTTAGAACGCAGTGACATAAATTATGGGGGATAGCATATGAAACCTATACAGCATGCTGTATGTTTAAGACAAAGTAGAGGAAGAACTTTCATATGTTGGTCCCCTAAAGAGAGCAGGAACTTGCAGAGAATTCTGTAACGTCCATACTGCATTTACGAGGTCTAGTTAATGCTCAGCCAAAAGACGATGGTGTCGTAAGATTGCATGCACCTAATTGAATAAATGTGTGCTCTCAGTGGTTGTGAACTTATACAAATCAATTTGGGCACACTTCAGTACGAAATGCAATGCATGCGTATGCATACACAGACACTTTCTCAATTTGGGTAACTTGAAAAACATTAATTGATCCAAACGCGTCAGATTATACATCTCATTAAAGTAACAAAGGAAAGTTTTAACGCATTTTAAGTGATCATAATGTAAATACTGATGCGGATTCCTCGTACGTTGCCCTCTGACTACAGAATGCGTGTGCAGTTAGAGAAAGACACACGGAAACAAAGCCAGTCAGAGGATGTGGGTCCTGTGTCCTGTGTCAGCTCGTGGGATTCCCTGCCTGCCTACCTCTGTTTTGTCTTTGTGCACGTAAGCACATCTTGTAGTTTAACTCTGGAAGCCAGGTCCAGGTTTATGAGCGCAATTTTCTTTTTTCTCTTTGGGAGGATCAAATTTGGGGGATTGGGAAAGAAACTGATATATACTAATTTTAATTTTACCTGTAGGCTTGTGATCAAGAACACGAACACTCCAGTCCAGAAGGTCCAGGCTTGAATTAAGTAATTCCAAGCAGTCTGAAATAGCATCATAAAGAGGAAAACCGTAGGTTGTGTTGGCAACCTTGGAGATCTCAGAAATAACACTTCGAACAGAATCCATGGCTAACTGCACTTCTCTTTCGAACTCATTTATTGGGACCTTCAGGTATTGGGATGTTGTGATAGTTGAGGAATCAGGTTTTGCTAGACAGGTGAAGACAAAGAGCGAGAAAATGGAGAAGTTGAGTGACTTGTTGAAATGAGCCATGCTTAGTAGCTAGCTAGCTCAGTGAAGGATGTGAGTTGCAGACAAGAAGACGAAAGAGAAGATTGAATCTCTCCCTCTAGCACACACACGTGTATATATATATATACACACACACGCACACACACACACACCATCGTCACCACCATTCTCCCTGTACAAATGTACATCCTTCTCCTTGTCACCTTATACTTCATTTCTCAATATATGTGATTTTTAGAAAGAGTACGTCACAGAATTTACCTTCCTTTTTCTTTTTCTGAAATATTTGTTTTTCAATAAAAAGTAAAGTTTGATTTTGGTTCCATGATATGATGTTAAAATGGCTAAATCAGATACATTAGTTGGCACTCTACACTTATATAGTAACACCAACTTTTCTTAGTCCGATTGTGGTTCCTTTCAAATTTCAATGGCATGTAGTAAAATGGATATGAAGGGAAATTGTCACCATAGTCAAATGTGAAATGAACGATACTTTCTAAGATATATAACAAAAATAACTTTACGCGTCCAGTTTCCGAGCTAGCTAGTCGATTTTGTGACTTCCAAAGATTAAACAAAAATAATAACTTTACGCGTCAAGTTTCTGAGTTAGTTTATAGCCCTACTTTCTTAAATTAGAGAAGAAGCTAAAACTGGAACTGCCAATGTAAAGAAATCTGAATCCTGAAAAGGTTAGTTTACTCTTGCAAATTTTAGTTGGCAATGTGTAAGAATTTAAAGAAAAAAAATTATTAATACTCTAATTTTTAAATAATTACCAATTTAATTACCATTGAGCTTATCGTGTACCCAATTCTCTGGTATGTCTTTTGGTTTCAACCCTTAATTACCCATCAAAATTTTTGACACTTAAACTAATTAACAGAGATAAATATTTTTGAGGGCCAAATACAAACTGCTGTTTTTTTTTTTTTTAAGTTGAATCAAAACGCGAGCTGTCATGTTTGAATCACTTTCCTTCTTTTAATATTCGCATAGCATTGATTAATCATAGCAATATTCGTTTGACTGCCTTTAATTCTTATTAAACAATTACCCGTTTTATAGTGAAGGGCTGACTAAACTCAAAATTTCTTACTTATGGTTGGAAATTTCTTCTCCTATGACTTCCAATGCACAAAATCCACACAAAACCTCACATCTAAGTGTGGGCGCCTGTTTACGTGTGGGATATGGAAGCTGTTAAATATAAAATAAGATGTATAGATTATTAATAAATATAAAATAAAAAATGTTAAAATTAAAAAATAAAAAATTAATGCAGGAGATTTAAATCGTTTCGTGTAGGATTTGTGTATTGGAAGTTGTAAAAATATTTACACTCATGATTCGCATGGTGTTGACCATAGGAGTAAGAATATAATTGATATAATTAATCAAGTTTCATCGTCATAACATAACAGATAAGCACGTAAATAGACATTACTATATTGAAAACGTATCATGTAATCAAACTTACGACACTTAGATAGGGAGATGAATAACAGGACCCCCATTGCTGTAGCTTAATAATAATAATAATAATAATAATAATAATAATAATAATAATATAAATGTAAGATGCATGAAAGGATTTAAAATTTTTAATTTTGATAATATTTTTAAAAAATTTAATAAGTAAAATTAATTTATTTTTTTTATTTTTTAATTTTATATTTATTTTTCTTTAAAAATAAAAGAGTCACATCCGTACATGAGACTCGAGGGGAGGGTGAAAGCTTAAAAGAGAACTTTAGAAATCATAGGGAGAGCCATTTTTGCTTCTATCAAGGATAATTAAAGTTTTGGCATGGCATATTCTTCCTGCATTCCTCTATCAGATCCTCAGTTGTCAGAGATTCGTCATCTTGTTGTTTGGACAGTAACAGCAAACCCAATAAATCACGCGTTTCACTCCACCGTTTTTGTTTAGGAAAACTCTATTGTCACGTTGTTAAATATACAATCGGGTATACAATAAATAGTAAATAAATAAAAAGAATCTTAGGTTTTGTGAGAAAGAAAAATTGAAATGAGCTCTTTTTTTTTCAAATTTAAGAGTGCAACCAAAACGTAAAAATAAAAACGTTGTTATAATAGAGCTTTTGGTTATAATGGAGCTCTTTTTTTGGGGATTAGGTTTACGCTTGTAAGCCTTTGTTTTTTATAGGCATAGTAAAAGAATGAGAAATGTTAAATGCATATTTTAAAATTTACGTTTTATTTATATAAATAATAGGGTTAAAATTGATATTAAAAAAGGAAATGAGAAAAAAGTAAATTATTTTAATTTAATTATGTCAATCACGTGAATAGAATATATGTCTTAAGATATAAATTTAATATTTTTAAAAAAAAATATTTTAAATATATCATTTTATTTTTACTTTTATTTTATACGTATAAGTCATATAAAAATAAAGGCGTAAAACAATTATTATTGATGTCTGGACTAGCGTTTCGCGACATTAATTGCTTTGATTTTTATAAAATTTAATAATTTAAAATTTTTTAAATAAATATTTAATAAAATTTTATTTATAAAATTCAATAATAAAACTCATCTTGTTTATGAATCAGGGAGCAAAACAAAAGAAAATGATAAGTTTATTATATTGAACTTACACTTCTTTTACATTTTAGAAGAGAAAAAGAGAAACAATAAATTCCAAACTTAGAAATACACTGCTCGTCTCTTGTCTTGTATGAGACGTGGGTGAAGTTGTAGGCCCAACAACGTGGATTTGTCATTGCTCGAAAACAAATGGTATAGACTTTGCACCCAGTTTACACGGCAGTACATGACTATGAGATTAGTGATAAGAGTAGACAAAAAGATGAACTATATAACATGGCCCGGTTGTTATCTATTGCATTATATGGAGAAGGCTGTACAAACTTTATATGATACAAAATAGTGTTATTAGTAAATAATTCAATTGATTTTTATATACATTCAATTCAGAGTCATACTTTTTAGAGAATAGACTTACACCAAGTGTATCATGTGTTTATGTACTCATATTATCTTAGTACTAAAAATTAAGTGAAAAGACTTTTATTTAAATAAATTTATGTGGTATTGCAGCCACACACACATACATATATATATATATATATATAAGTGGAGAGCAACATTCAATTTTTTTTTTGAATATTGCAAGGATATCTCCAATCTTTTAAGTAAAAGATTAATTATTTTTGAGATAAAAGCTGTTTAATAATAAACCCCTACCTCAAGGTATCTTATGATGCAATCAATTTTTACTGTACTAATACTTTATTGATGCAACATTCAATATCAATTTTTTATTTCTTCACATGGTATTCGTGTGCCACTATTGGATACAAAACTAAGTTATATTCATAACCAGTTATTAATAATTCATCCCAATAAGTACAACTTCAAATCTTAAACTCAGGTCTTTCCAACATTTAATATTTTTACACACCTTCGGTGTGTATGTCTTTATTAGAATTAGAGTTATTCATGCATATATTTCATTGTGCGTTGGAGAATTTTTTTTTAATTAATTAGGAGTCAGCTTAATTTATTAGTGTTTTGTGGAGTGTTGATGACTTGAGAAAGCACAACTTGAAGTAATATTATTATGTTCTAAAGACATTTATTAGGAGCCCGTCTACATCGATTGCATAATTAATGATGCCTCTTTTTATTTTTAATTGGGAAAGAAAAACACAGGTTGAATTGGAATTGGCAATTCATGCGTTATAAGGAATCATAAAACGGACAAATACAAAAGGGTTTCAGTCAAATATATATATGGTGGAGGCAAGTACCAATAAACGCATAATTTAATATTAAAACTATTCAAATTAATTATACATAACATACATATTATGACATATGGACTATAGTTGTTGGATGAGGTAATTAGACTAATGGGTGCAGAATAATTGGCGCTCCATGCTGTGGCTGCACAGTGAGGCGAATGATAGGAGCGTGAGTGTAAGAGGGAGAGAGCTGAAACCAGAAATTTTGTAGAATCATAGCCAGAGCCATTTTTGCTTCTATGAAAGCAAAGGTTTGGCCAAGGCAAATTCTTGGGCCCCAACTAAAGGGATAGAAAGCCATCTGATTCTTTGAAGCTTTAGAAACCCCTTCATAGAACCTTTCTGGGTTGAACTCATGCGCCTTCTCACCCCAATAATTGCTATCATAGTGAAGATGCATCACTTGCAAAGAAAGCTCAACCCCCGCTGGGATGGAAAAGCTTCCTACCTTGGTTTTACACTGACTGTACCTAGGAATAACTGGCACAGGTGGATACAATCTCAGCACTTCATGCAGTACCATCGATACCTGCAAATTAATTAATTATATATGAAGTTAGTTTTTGGGTTTGAAAACGATTTACAAATGATTTCTTTGATTCTCCAACTTGCTTACTATCTTGAGGCGATTAATTGCTTCAAAATCAGGTGCTCTTCTGCCACAGATCTCAAGGACCTCCTCTCTTGCCTTTTCCTGCCACTTTGGGTGCGTAGATAGAACAATTAGAGTCCATGTAAGAAGGTTGGCTGTGGTGTCTTGGCCAGCAAAGTAGAACAGCTTGCATTCCTCTATTACATTGTCAATTGTCAGAGAATTCCCGCTTTGTTCTCTGCACTGCAATAGTATGCTCAATAAATCAGGCGCTTCCAATTCACCATTTTTCATTGCCTCCTCTTTTTTCTGGATCATACCCTTAAATATGGTTCTGATTTGGTCGAATAGTTGGTACCTCCTCTTGTTATTCGCTGTGGGTATGAATCTGGAGACACATTCCAGCAATAATATTGTTGAAATTTACGTTTTAGGGGAAAGTTTTAGTGATTATGTTTTCAAAGACAAGAGCTTACGATGATAAAAATGACTGTACCTTGAACCCGGGATATAGATGTTGTTAAGAGCCTCTTGCACCAATAAAGCTTGCTCACGTTGTAATTCAAATATCTTCTTTCCCTCTTGGTAGCTGCTTCCAAAGGCTGTTCGAGCTATAACATCACCAGCCAGAACGCCGAATTCTGCAGCAACATCTAGTTCACATGATCCTTGGGCTTCCACTAATTTCTGCCACCTCTCGATCAAGCTGCAACAGCTAGTTGAAAATTCTGGCACCATTCCCTGTTTTTGACATTACTTTCAAAGAAAAGAGCAAGTAGCTGTGTGAGATGGATACGAATTAATTAATATTACCTTCAATTTTTCAAGTAGGAAGGCAGGTGTTATAAGCTTTCTGCGTTTACTCCAGGCTTCTCCCTCCAAGGATGACACACCCCTGGTTAGAAGTCGTACTGAGGGGTTTCGTGGTGGCTTGGTAAAGTGGCCATTTTTATTGGCTAATATCAATCTGATAAGTTCTGCATCCCCTATTATCAGCCTGGGACGCCTTCCAAACCAGCACAGTGAAACTTTTCCTAAACATAAATAAATGTATAGGCATATCACACTCATCAACAGAATCAATGGCATAATAATCGGAGAAGGGAATCATTGAAATATATATATATATATATATATATTTATATTGATGTACTTTCCTTCTTTTCTCTTACCATATTGTTGTATCATTTTGTGAAAGAAAGGGATGGCTCGAGAGAGATTAGTTTGGGGGTTGTCGAGGGGGAGAGGTTTTGACAAAGCCTGCTTGGCATACTTCTTCATCTCTAACACGTCCCCAATAAGAAGCCGGTAAGTAGTGCCTCTAATCCCTTGCTGCCTTAGTGATTTCTCTATACTTTTGGGTCTCCACCAAATACTATACACAATATTGATCGTGATATACAGAGCTAGAAAAGCAAAGCAGGCCGTCATGGTTTGGAAGTCTTCCATGTTCTACACAAGATGAGAGAAAAAATTTTCAGGAATATCAGTATCAAAAAGGAAAGGAAACTTCCAGTAGAGACCAGAGAGGAGGTTGGCACGCGGCGTTTGTATGACTGAGTTTAGAACAAGCTGCAGTTTTCATGGAGTTCAATACAACGAAGATAGAAAGTTAACTGATATATTTATATTAGAACCTAACTCTCACCTTGAAACAGCTAAAGCAAAAGGGCCACTTTCATTTCGAAAACTTAATAATAAAATGGATCCACAATTAGGGGCGGATCCACGTTCTCATGTGGGTAGGCAACTGCCCACATGAGATTTTAAAATTTTTTAATACATTTATATACAAAATAAAGAATTATCTATACGGCAAAATTAAGTATTTATATGTTATCAATTAATTGATAAATAAATTTAAAAGTTAAGAAATATTACAATGAGATAAATGTTGAACTATTTCTTTGTGTGACATGGTTAAATTCAAAAAACTTAAATGGTGCTTTTAATTACTAAGGAAAAGATTTTACCATTGATTCAATTTTATTAAACTGATTTCTCTACAATTAAAATTTTTATATTTAATAATCAACTTAAAAATTATATTTTAAATAAGCATAAAGATGAATAATTTTTAGAGTTGAGAGAAATTGGTAATCTCTCAAAGATTAGTTGAGATAAAAAATATAATATATATATATATATATATATCTATTGATACACTTAGTTATCAAGTTACTCTTATCATATAAGTTGCAACTGTATATCTTTCTATATAATAAATCTATATTATATATAAATACGTAGAAGTCAAAAATTCAATGAACCATTATATCCTTTATAAGTCTTCTAAACTCCATCTTTGCCATTATATTGTTTAAAGATAAACCATTTACTTAAATTCATATGTAAGATAAGTGGGTTATAAATTGTAGTTTTGGGGAAAAAAACTATAAACATGTTATTTCCTAGTGAATTTTTGGATTGGGAAAGTTATAATAATAGAATTTGTAAAAAAAATTTAACGCAAAAGAAAAAAGTATAATGAGAAGAAGCCTCTAATGAATATTTATTATTATTTAAATTCAATATTTAAAATAATTTTTAAATTTTTATTTAGAATATATGCACATTTTTATTGAAGTATTTATTTATAATATATTTATATTAATTAATAGAATAAAATCATGCTAAAAACTAATAATAAAAAATGAAATTTTCAATCATATAGAAAATGAATGTTGAGTGATTGCTCACATATATAGAGAATGACATCTTTAATAACAATTTCAAGATATAAGACTACATAAGTAACAATTGTAAATATTATTTGTTTTTATATTTTTTAATGGAATTACTATTTGAAAAATATATTACTATATTACAATAAAAATATTTATTTTATAATCATTCTTATTAATGTTCACACTAAAAAATTGTGTGACTTTTCACAAATATAATTGGAGGGGAAAATTGACTTTCGCCAATGGTGCACATAGTCTTTCCATAATATGGTTGCAGCATTGGGCATGGGCAGAATTCTTTTATTTGGACAAGTCTATTGTTGATGGGAAAACACAACATATTTAAAAGTTCTTGAGTACATAATACTTCTATTTTAGCCATAAACAAAGACCAACAAAGAAGGGATATAATTAAGAATTAAGTAGTAGTTGAAACTCACATTAAAAAGAAGTAGTTGGTGAAACTCCCCACTCTTAATATAAATAAATAAAAAAGCAAGTACTTAAAAAAAAGGATTCCCTTCTTGCATGCGCACCAGCCCCTCTTACACCAACCTTATGACGATGTGCCTTTTTAAAATTGGCAATAAAAAAAGGGAAGGGATACACGGGAGTATAGAACCTGTTTGGTTGCTATTTTTTAAAACAATTTTGTGTTTTAAAACATAAAAAGGTAATAAAATTTGTTTAAAGAGGTTGTTTTCTTTGATTCCCTCGGTCTGGGTGCCATAGAGTCGACCATATACAACAGCAATTGAAGATTGAGATAGAGTTTGACTGCAATTTGCAAATATAGAAAACACTCATCCAAGACAAATGCTAATGTCAGAGCAGGTCAACTGTGTGTGTGTCTATGTATATACATATAGCTATGACGATAATCTCTTAATATATTATGGACCCTTCTATTTGGAAGTACTAGGTGGACGAATCCCCATGAGTCGACTTCTAAATATTTCAATTTTAGGAATTTTTTTTTATATTTCTTTTAATTTTATCTCTATTATTTTTATTATTTTTAATTCATACAAATAGCCAATGACCTTATTTTTAAGTATTAAAAATAAATCTTGATTTGACTTTATTCTTCACACTACCATGAAGTTATATGATACCATGTGATTTTAAACTCTTTAAATGAAAAGCCAAACTCGAATTTATTTGTTACCAATAAGTTTATAGTTGTTTTATTGATATCTCTGGATTGAATTCTTGTGGGTTGTCACCCATTAGTCTTTAGATAACGCAGATTGCAGAAGCACCATTGGTAAATAAAGCTTCCATGCCTGTACAGATGTGTCTCCCACGCCCGTGTCGCATTGAGTGTAGCTGAAGAGACCTTACAAGCAAGGGTCAATAGCGTCAGGACTTCATGCAGTGCCATTGATATCTACAAAGTCAAATACGTCAGCTTTTTTTGGGGGTTAAAATGAAGAGTAGTACAGCGCAATGTGCGAACGATTTGTCCACTTTCAGTTCTCCAAACTTACGATTTTGAGGCGGTTTATGGCTTCAAAAGCAGGGGCTTTTCTGTTAAAAATCTGTAATACCTACTCTTTTGCCTTTTCTTGCCAATTTGGGTGCACAGAAAAAAAAAAAAAAGAATCAAAGTTCAGGTAAGCTGACCAGCAAAGTAAAACAACTGGCATTCTTCTACCAAAGTCTCAGCTGTTAGAGAATTGTCATTTTTTTCTGTAAATCATGCCCTTCCAATTCACCCTTTCTGATGGTGACAGCTTAGGCCTGGGATGTGGGTGCTGTAATAGGCTTGAAATACCAACACAAAATCACAACCTGCTCTTTCGCATTTAAAAAATCTTCTTTTCCTCCTGATAACTGCTTCCAAAAGCTGTTCCTCTAGCATCTCCAGCAAGAACATGAAATTCGATCGGTAGCAGAACGGATGAAATTAATCCATTTGAGGTGTGACATTAATTGGTACCTTTAACTTCTCAAGGTGAAATATTAATGCAGGTGTTGTTTGCCTTCTGCGTTTACCCCATTTTTCACCTTCCAATGTTGACACGCCCATTTGTAAAAGATGCACCAAAGGGTAAAGTGTGGCTGGCTTTATAAAGTGACCGCTCTTATTTGCTAATGTCGTCCAGATTAGCTATGCGTCCTCTACTGTCACCCTTGGCATTTATCAAACCAACTCAGCGTCAGTGACACTTTTCCTAAACATTACGTAACGCCACAATATTAGAGAATAACTAAAGAAATTAATACACTAAAATGAGGAAGGGAAATTACGGAAAATGTATGGAATATAAAAATATAAGTAGACTTGCTTTTAACCGTATTTCTGCGGATGTCACCTCTTCATCCCTGTCATGTCTCCACCAGAAAGCTTGTACGAAATGCCTTTTATCCCTTGATGCCTTAAAAATCTCTCTATGCTTTGGGGGTCTCCACTAAACTAAGAAGTAAGAGTTTAATTACAAATGTAGAAGATTACAAGAGAATAGGAGATGATCAAAGTATCCTGTGTGTGCCTTCTATATTCAACGCAGATTGAAAAGGAGAAAGAGGGGTCAGTATCAAAAAGAGGGAAATCATTGTAAAATGGAGCCTTTTCTAGGCACCCAAGGTGGAGTTTGAGGAATTTATGAATGACGTATGTGCCGTTGCGAGAATTTAACAAACAGATGAAATGCGTTAGGGGCTGAACGTGAGCACTGAGCAGAAAGGGTGGGTATGTTTGTTGCTTGGCGTTCAAGGAAACACTTGACAACGCAACATTTGTCTATGGTTGACTAGACCTCCCAAATGGCTAAATCTGACTCTACATGAGAATGATTGAAATGGACTTGAGAGAAAAAGTTGTCCACTATCCTACGCCTTTGTTGTCAAGGTTTTTCAAAAAATTGGTTTGGTCCCCATGCCGTGTCTCCTCACACTCCCACGTGATCATCCTCTTCGTACCCAAATTCAGTGAGTGTCCGGCAAACACATCATAGTCCCTACATTGTCAAGTTGAATTTGAATTTCGTTATTTTTATGATTTATTTTTATTTAATTTTTATAATACAAAATTTATATAATTATATTTATTAAATAGTTTATAAAACTTAATAAATTAAAAGATTTATTTCAAAAAATATAAGTATTATGTAAACATAGATACGTGAAAATGGATTTTTCCGTTAAATTTCTCCCTATCTTTGTCTGGACTCGGGAGCATTGACCCATAATTGGGTTTTGATCCAAAAGACATGGGAGTAAGGAATGGAAACTTAGCTGAGGCAAGGGATCATTCCGTTTGAGAATGATTAGGGTTTGTCTTTCTTGGTTGTGGGGTTCGAGTTGTTCCTCATAGCAGGCCGATGGAGTTAGCCCACTGGCCAGGCCCGTGGGCAAGACGAGATAAGATTCTAAAACTGAGCAGTGACTTGTCCAATGGTGACCGTTAGATGGTCCAGCGGTGACACTGCGGACAAACCGAATTGATGGAGGAGACAGCAGAGGACAACGTGGTGCGGCAGTCACGTGTGCATCAATTGTATACTTCCAAATCTGTGTCTTTGACGTTGTCAGACGACAACTGTTTAGACAAGTCTCACACTGTGGGCCCACACCTTTTATTGCACACAGTAGGTTGCCTATTGCTTGCTTCGCGCCAAACCGCGTTAAAAAAATGCTGCATTTTATTTTTATTTAGGCTCTGCTTTTATTGGTCTTGGCCTTGGATAAAAATTCATCCATTTAAATGAATAATTATGTAATTAATTTCAAATTTTAATTTATTTATTTTTAAAATATATTTTAAAATATTTTTCCGACAACGGTCAAAAAATTAAACTTTAAAAAAAAATACTGAATTAAGCAGTTATTTTTCAAATAAATTTTTTAATTCATTCATTCATTCATTTTAAATAACGTTATGTATTTTATTATTTATTTTTTAATAATAAAAAATTTAAATCTAAAAATCTCTTAGAAATTACTTAAATTATTTAACAGTGTATTACATTTACATTTAATGACTTTTTGAATTTGTCATGTTTACGCAAATGGGTTTGGTTTAATCTCTTTTGCATAAATACAAAACGCCTGTTTACTTGTAATGCTTCAGGCGTCCTTTACACTGTTCCTACTTCCTGCAGCACATCACAGGCGTAACTGGACACTGTACTGATGCAGTCTCGCTGCGAAATGGCGCATCCCTATACTCTTCCTGACTTCATGGATAATGATTGTTCCTCATCCATTTCCGCCATATCAGGTCCTTTAAGGCCAAACCAGAATCGCCACCATCTTCACCACCACTGCCATCTCCAATTTCAGCAACACCCGCAACAGAAACAACCATATCACCCGTATGAACACCTTCATCTTCTTCCTAATGCTCACCAACTCCTTCAATACCCACATCAGTTTCAGACATTCCAACAAGAAGAACAAGCAAATGGTCTGCAAGGTGACAATGGACATTGTGTTGCCGAAGCTATGTCACGTTATCAGAAAATAACCAATAGTAGGCTAACCCAAGAAGGCTCCACCGCCAGAGTATCCTTTTGGTAAATTTGGCTGAGAAAGTTTGGAGAATTTCGTTTCCTTTGTTTTATACTTTCTATGATTCTGGGGATTTTTTGTTCTTCCTCCAAAGTTTTTTTTTTTAATTTTTAATTTTTTTTTAAATTTTAACGTTCGTATTTGTCCGTTAATTACCTCCTTTTGTGTTGATAATGCAGGGAAGCATTTAACACAGAGCATTCTGACCGAAAACAGAGATGCCAACAAGTAAAGGAAGATGAAAGATGCATGGTTTTAGAGAACAACAGTGGAACTTTTGGTGAACTTGAAGCTGTGTACATTCTCGCCCAGAACAAAGAAGCAAATCAAACGGGTTCTGCTTCGGCGGTTACTGGGGAAAACTCGACAACAAAACCCAGTGTTCCTCTCATAATGCATGACTATCACAGGTCCAATGTGTCGGCCACGGCCCCAGCGGGGGTCGAGCATGTGTCTGAAGCGTCTGTTGGAGAAGCAGCTTCAATGAAGAGGGCTAGAAAGAAGATTCGAAAGAAGAAAATGGGGGAAGAATTGAGCGCAATGGCTGAGTTTTTCGAGAGCCTGGTGAAACGGGTCATGGATCACCAGGAGAATCTTCAAAGTAAGTTCTTGGAGGCGATCGATAGAATGGATAAAGAGCGAGCAGTGAGAGAAGAAGCCTGGAGGCGCCAAGAGATTGAGAACTATAACAGAGAAGCGACTGCCAGAGCACATGAGCGAGCTCTGGCTTCCACCAGAGAGTCTTCCATTATCTCTTACATGGAGAGGATTACTGGTGAAAGTTTTAATCTTGCTTATAGAAAGATTCACAATCAATAGCGGGCAATACATTAGAGCTGACACGAATTAAAGATGGTCCAGAGCATGTTGGAATCAAGTTGGTTTACAAAAGGGAAAGTCAAATCAACTGGGCAGTGACAATTATTTTTAAAGAATTTGGGCTAAATGAGAAGAAATTTGCTCTAAATTGGCTTCCAAAGGTGCAAGGATTAGTAAGAGAAGAGTGGAGACGCTTGAAGAGAACTAGACAAAAGTGGTGGGGGCATTCTCTGCTGTCAATCAGTCATATTGAAGATCATTCATGAATGGATGCTCTGCGTCTTTAATTCCCAATAATGCGAGGTGCAAACGGTGGGTTTGTTCAGACTCCATACATTTCACAAGCCTTTCTTCCAGGAGTCCTACGCCAAGACTGCATTCCCTTCAGAGCCTAGAAAAAACGATTTCAAAAGAAAAATGGAAGAGACCGAGCTCCTTTTAGCCATTTGGAGGAGAAAGAAAGCTCTAACCATGTTGCTGATTAAAAAAAAAAAAACGAGATTTGTCTCTTCAGCTGCTTTGGCTTACCATCAGATTTTAATAGTAATTGTTCTGTTGCATATTTATGTATCATAAATCTTCTTTTTATCTGTATTATATTGTTCATTGAAATGTTTTCCCATAAGTTTAAGTAAGCTCTGGATAAATATTGAGGTTCGAATGAGAGTGAACCGCTAACAATAACTGGAAGAGAGGATCCAAATCTCACTGTCCGTGCCCTATGTAACATTTCTAAAATTCGGAAGATTCAGAACACAAACTACAGATTAATCCAAGATGATACACTCTTCAGCTAAATCAAGCAAGGCATCCCAAGAGTGCCAAACAAAATGTTAGTTTCAAAACAATCACTAGCCCTCCAAACAGTTTCACGGTAATAAATCGGTGTTTCTCAGCTCTGGTTAGTGGTATTCCCAAATTCTCGCGTACCGGTTGTCTCGGTAGATAAATTTGGACACCCTCTGTTGCTTCCATCTTATTGTATCAAATTATCCCCGTTAAATATCTCAGAATCCGTAAGTTCTGCAAGCTCTGAGTCCTGAAATTCTGGGTTTCATTTGTTTTACAGAGTCCAAGACTTTGTCGGCGCAGGGTTGAAGAATAACCGGCTTTGCAGCCTCCCCGTATGCATGGGATTGTCCTGCTTCTGCAATTGCCCAATTCCCATTCTGACATTCATTTGAATATTGCTCCCCTTTCTCCCTCTTTGCTAAGTTGGTGTTCCATTAAGTTCTGCAATATGCTAGTATTTTGTCTTCTTCAGGTTTCCAACCCCCTGTCCATTTCTATTTTCACTGTCACCCTTGTCTTTCTCAATTTCCGCAAGTGTTTTGCCATCAATATTTAGTAGTAAGTGCCGGGAAGGATATTAAAACGTTGCATAATTACTGTTACAGTGGACAGTAGAACACCGTGACATCTTTTGTTTACAACATTTTGCAAATGTATAGCAATGAAATTCCTGTTTTACAGTTCGAGAAACTGAGACTATACTTAAACACCCCCCACGTAATAATACGAGTGCATCAAAGATGTTAGATTTTTCTTTTTTATAATTTAATTTAAAATTTTATAAATTTAATAATTTAAATATTTTTAAATAAATATTTAATAAAAATTATGAATAACTTAAAAGAATGGGACATAAGTAATATTGTCCCACGATATTAGCACATTAATTCTGCACACAATATTACTTTTAGATTTATATATTTTAATCTAATTGCTACATAAAATTTAATATATACAAAAATAGATTCTGTATTATTAAGAAGTGATAATTTTAGTATTTTTTATCATTTTAAACAAATAATGTCAATAGATGTTAGTTGCCGTAAATTCACTTTCTATTACTTATTTTTCAACCACTCCAATTTCTCTCTCTTCTTAACATTAGGATATTGTTTTTATCGAAAACCACAGAGAGTCCAGATCTAGTTGCTCCAATTACGACTAGCCAACCGGACTCTGTTTTGCCCTTTATAAGAGCCTCGGTCACTCTAATTACAGACCGAGCCAGTAAGAGAGAAGTAAAACCGAAGGAAAGGGGAGAGAGATGGGAAGGAGTACATGTTGCTCCAAGGTAGGACTCAACAGAGGAGCATGGACTCCCATGGAAGACAAAATACTCACATCTTACATTAAGGCCCACGGCGAAGGCAAATGGAGAAACCTCCCCAAGAGAGCTGGTATGTTTGATTTTTACCAAATTCAACCCAAGTTTCAATTTGGTACCCCACTCTCCCTGCAGCCCAAGTGCTCTGTTTATCCTTTCTTCATCACAATGCCCTTTCCAAGCTAACCGTGTATAATGTTGGAAATGCAGGTTTGAAAAGATGTGGCAAAAGCTGCAGGCTGAGATGGTTGAACTATCTAAGGCCTGACATAAAGCGAGGTAACATATCCTATGATGAAGAGGAACTTATTATTAGGCTCCATAAACTTCTTGGTAACAGGTCTTTCATCTAATCCTCTCTGCTTTTCTATACTCTCTTTTTTTTTTTTTTTTAATAATTTTCCATAATTGTCGTAATTTATTATTTATATATACCATGCAAGCAGATGGTCGCTCATAGCTGGAAGATTACCCGGGCGAACTGACAATGAAATTAAGAACTACTGGAACACTACCCTGGCAAAGAAAGTCAAGGCACAATCATCTTCAGTATCCAAACAAGATTCTTTAAGCAAATCAAGAGCAAGTAAGCCAGCAACTGAGCCCAATCAACCAAACATGACCCAAACCAAGGCCACTGCATGCAAGAACGTGCTTATCCGTGCATCCCTATCTCCTAAGGAAAATTCCTTCTTAAATCCTTTGGCTCCAAACCAGTTAGAGGAGCTTCAAGCTCATCAAACCCAGTTCACAAATCGCACTCAGGATTCACACACTCCAAAAATTGAACCTGTTGACCAGGATCATCTTCAAGAGGATTACAATACAGATGTGAATCACTTAATATCAGAAAGCAATGAGTTTCAGCCGAATGCAGCAGATTTCTGCGGAGACTTTAACTTCGACTGCAACTTAATGTCCATGGATGCTGAACTGTCCCTGCCTATCGAAGAACTTATGGCTAATTGCTGGACCACAGCCGACGGGTTGGTGGACAGTGGCACTGATACTATGGATTTGGATTCCCTGCAGGCCTTCCTGCTGGAAACTGGGGACTGGCCCTGACAAGAAAGTTACTTCCTTTGTAGTTTGTACGTACCGCATGTGAAAGAGGATGTTAGGCATTAACACTTTGGTCAATATTAGCACATGAGCTGTATATGGATTCAATGTAACTTTCTAATGCGTAGTACCCTAGGCCAAGTTCACTGCATCACTTCTCACTTTTGGCAACGAAGACGTAGACATTTTTCGTTCAAAACTTATGGTTACGTAAATGGGATTAGTTTAACTAGCAAGGTTAAATTTGATTTTGGCAAGGTTTAGAATTAAATTATTTTTACTTTATTCTAAATTGTTTAGAGTATTATTTACTAAATAAATGAACTCTTTTAAGATATCATTAGTTGCCTCTGAATTTTTTTTATATGGAATAAATTAAATTGATTTTACAAAATTTTTATTTATAAATCATTTATTAAAATCTTTTGACATATCTTAATCTTAACCTCATCTTATCCTAAGTTTTTGGAAAAGAAAATGTTCGGCAGCATAGGTGTAATAACCTCCTGCGCCATGTTTATTTGTTTTCTTACGAACAGTTGTCGGTTGGAGTTTGATACTAAATCATGAATCATGTGAGTTTTCAGAATTGCTTTTAATGATACGTCAAATAGGGATCCATTAAACAAATGAATCCCTCTCATGTCGTTTGAGACAAGTGTGCGGTGAGGAGGAAATGTCGGTTGTGAGAATCACTTTCGGAGGCCTAACAGCTCTCCAACTAAAATATGTAAAACAAGACGTAGCAAAATATAAGCATGCCTCAAATATCATTGTTTACAATATGCTTTGGCTTATGCTTTCAACATTATCAATGTGCATTGCTCTTCAAGTTTGAACTACAGCTAAATTAAGCAGAGCATAGAGCATATTCCTTTATTCTTTCACAACTATATATATATATATATATATATATATAGGAATGTTATTTGTATAAAGCGAGAGTAATCAGCAAGAAAATGACTCAGTAAATAAGTTTAGGAATAACTGATGTGTAATTCGCCTTTTGTGCAAGTAAATATTAATCGAGCTCCTTTATTAGTACAAAGCATCTTTTTATACTTTGTCAGAGGAAAGGAATTGAAACGCGCAGTTTCAATTCCTTCCCCTCTCACAAATGTACAAAGAGAGCAAAGAGAGATTGTGTACCAATAATATTTTTTTATTAATCAATTCATTAATTATATATATATGAAATAACATATCCTTATGATGATCATTTTATTAATAGTTTTTTTAGTTTAATATACAAAATATAATAAATTTGATAAGGTAATTATTTTTAAATAAATATTTAATAAAATTTAATTTATAAAAATAATGAAATTAATATGTATATATATTTTTTTGAAATGCCATATTATTCCAAGCTTAAAATAGTAAAGAAAGAGATGCTAAGGAAGGGAGGTAGATATGAAACACCCTGTTAAGCAATCAACCAATTTTCCTCAAATAACATTGGACCGTTTGGTCACAAAGGATGAAGACAGGTGCTGTCATTTGTCAGAGTGTCAAAAGCATTGCGAGCACAACCTATCAAATGCGGAACGCTTGTGAAGGCTGGGAATTGCGTTGGTCGTTGCCTATGACAAGATCCCTAATACAAGCCAAATCATTATTGGATTCAAAATAGTGTTAATACTATAAATAATTGTATGTAGCATGTGATTTCTCATCATATTTCGTCTTATTAATTGTCAACTGTTTCTTCAAAGAATAACTACTGTCGAAGTTTGACACTCGACAGTATAAAAAAAGCAATTAACAGCACCTAGCCAAAAACAAAGTGCTTATTTCTTGGCTAATGAAAATTAAAAAAAAAAAAAGAGGTTGCTAGATTGCAATCAAGTTGGAATCTGCTTCTGCTTGAATGAGATTAAAAACACAAACTTAACTTAATTATATGGTTTTGTTTTAATTTGCACATGAAACTCCTTTTCTGATGCGCTACTAAGCCAAATCGATTAAATGTTGTTGAAAGGGATAATTTACTTTAAGAGAAATATAATATCAATTTAAGAGACAATTTAAAATATTTGAAAAAGTGAAACGGTGAAACCCCATGGGATGTGCCGTCTGGTGCCAATTAGAGATAGCCTCTCTCTAAACCTAGATATATACCAAATTACGTAAGACACACACTTATAGACGAGATTGTCTTTCTATAAATAAACATATAGTTGACACCTATATTTCCAGTAATTACAAAAGGATGCCGGTGGCAGACATAACCTAAGGCTATGTTTCAGCTATTCCTGCTAGCTAATGCTACTATCACAGCTAAAAAATAGCTCACAATTGCTTGTTGAATTTCGGCGCACTGCATGCAACTTCATTTTTTTAATTATGGCCTAGCTATATGCCCACCATCTCTCCAATTAATGCTGGCAGATTTCATAGGGCGGTGATGCATTTAATATTTTGTGTCAAAGAAAGGTTGATCTCATGTATAAAACTTGCCTTCTTAAGTTTTTTCCACTAATCGTGGTCGTGCAATTAATATTTTGTGCCAATGGAAGGTTGATCTCCATGTATAAAACTTGCCTTCTTTAGTTTTTTTCATCACTCATATTGCTTATGTATCTAACTTCAGAAAACGATAAAAACACCTTTTCTATATATAGATTTAGTGAGACAAAACACAAATTAAAGTATTACTGTGATCCATGCTAGTCGGAAGGTATCCAACCAGTTATCTAGGTAGGGGTAGATATTGGGTGAGACAGTTTGAGTTGAAATAAAATTTTTTCGACTCAGTTAAATCCAATCTCTTATTAAGTTAGTTCAATCCCAGCCAAAAAATTCTTCAAATCAACATTTTTGAGTTGGAATAATTCAGTTTCACTTTGGTAGGTTAGTTTGGGTTAGGATGGGGACAAATGAATGTAAGGCGAGTGGTGGAACGAGGATGAGGTTCGATCGACTATTGAGGACCCAAAGTGTCGATGTGTGATGATTAGATAAGAGATGAGTCAAAATAAGAAGAAGCGAGTGAAGACAAAGTGGGAAGAGATAAGGGATTAGCATTGACTGTTGGAAACGATGAGACAACGAACGAGACTTGTAGCTCATGAGAGAGAGAGTTGAGGGACCGAGGGTTCAAGACGAGGGAGGAAGGAGTGGTGTTGGTTTACTGAAGTTGAGTTACCTCTTACCTACTTATACTTGTAGAAGTTTTAGGGTAAGTTAGAAAATGACATCATTTTGCAAAACGACGCTATTTTATAATATCAGAATTCAGAATATATATATATATAGCATAAGAATTGAAAAATATATATATGTAAATTTTGTTGGGTACCCGCGATAACCCAATGGAGAAGAGACAAAAATTTAACCCCACCCAATTTATCCCATCTTAAGTCAAAATATTACATAATATTTATTTTACCTCATTTTAACCCGTTCTAAATTTTTTTTTTTACGATTTGAGACAGATTAAAACGGTTTGACCCGGTCTAATGCCCATCCCTACATCCAGGTCCCAATTCCTTTGCTTCTTGTTCTTGTAATGAATATGTGGGCCGTAATTTCAATATTTTAAATGAATAGTTACTTACCTGAAAATTCGACATAAATGAGACAACAAACGTGATGCAACATTCTAATTAAGGTATTAAATTCTTCTCTCAACAATGTCGTTGTAGTATAGTGGTGAGTATTCCCGCCTGTCACGCGGGCGACCCGGGTTCGATCCCCGGCAACGGCGTAAACTTCCTTTGTTTTTGTTTTCGTTGGGAACTGGAACATATACGATCTCCAAATCGAGAGCTTCAGTAGTTACAATTGGAGAAATGATTGTTCAAGTTATCAATTCAGAAGAGGAAGAGCGTCACAATGGAGCTGTGAAGCAATATGCCACTCCAACTTGGGCGATTCTGGTAGCGGTACGGAGGCATGTCCCACATCCAGCACCGCCCCTGAACAATGGAACCACACGGGTTCCCCCTGGCGGCTCAACCGGAGGCGCTTACGTCTATGAAAGCCCGTGGGGACGCCTTCCGTCACCACTTTGGTCTCTCACTCTTTTGCCCTTCTCTGGTTACTACCCTCCAATTAACCATGTGTGATAATGTAGCTATCTTGCTTTTGTTCTAGGCCCAATATGTGGGCTCTCGGTTTTTACTTTCCCCCCGTTATTATCGCTAATTTCCCCCTTTTAAGACAATTGGGTCTTATTCTTTTATGGTTCAGATGTTTCGGCCCCTTACTCACCGTTACCTGCTGAGTGTGACACACGATGACAGAAAGATCCGAGTCCAGTTCTGTACCCTACAAAAATTTAGGAAATGAAATGAATCATATTCCTTTTGAATTAAAACTTTAAAAGTGACGTTGTTGGAAACGTTGTTTTAGTCGGTTTTTTCTTTGAGACTGTCCTTAGTGGGCAACTAGAAAACGGCGTGAATATTTAGCCCGATCAAAATGTGATGATAAGGTACAAAGTGGAGTCCATTTTATTCCCAGCTTCAAAGAGTCCAATTTATTCTCACTCTACGATATTCCACCCTCAAATTTAGGCCTGCTCTCTTATGCACCATGAATCTGTTACTAACTTGTGAAATATGAAATAAAACAATGTTGAATCCCACATTTATGTGAACAGTTACGTATGTAAAAGGAGAATAAACATGTCTCATGAAACTAAAAAAGTTATATCTATTTTTTTTTTTGGTACAGAAAAAAGTTATATCTATTAAACGTAAAAAGTCATGTATGTTAAATATCAAATAATCATTTTTGTTTGAATGTAAAAATTATGCCTGTTAATTTGAACTAAACAATTATATATATTGAATATGAATATACACATCTGTTGATTAAGTGACTTTTCCACGTCTATAGATATCCAATGGTATAGAAATGAGATTCGCATACACAAAACACAAAAAATTGCACATGCATATGAACAATCATGTAGAACAAATGTAAAGTCCCACATTTTGTGAAAAATTATGTATGTTGGAAGTGAACAAATATATCGATTAGAAGTAAAAAGTCATATCTATTGAACATAAATAATTATGTTTATTAGACATGTATAATCGTGTTCAATAGTTATGTTTATTGAAAATAAATAGTTGTATTTGTTAGAAGTAAAAAAAATCAGATCTCTTGAACATAAATAGTTATATAACATAAATAGTTATATATCTTTCGGATTGAACCGGAACTATCATTTGTTAAAGGGAAATAGACATGTTTGTTCAAATTAAAAAAAGGCTCACATGAAAATGTTAAAATATTGTATATCAAGTTAATTCTTTTCCATTCACCATTTTTTCTAACAAAATTGAGTTCAATGTCTATTTCTCAACTTTTTATTCAGCGGTCAACTTGACACGTAGTCAACTCAAATTGTTTCGTTCCAATAGATTTACATTAGTCTCCTCTTTATCTTTCATAGTTTCATCATTAATCGTATAGCCTAATTAAGAAAAACTCAAGCTTTATAACTAGATACTTTCAAAGTCGTTAACTACCCAGTCGGGAAAAAAAAATTGTCATAACTCCTTTTGGTAAGAAAGAAAATTGTCATAACTCCAAATTTGGATAGCATAGGGATATGCCTATCATAAACAAAAAATGATCCTAACCGAGGGTGTGCCTCTAACTTGTGTTGTCAATTTACTGTTGAACAATATAAGTTGCTAACTAGTGTCCTTGCAATTCATTGTTTGGATGATGTTGGCTTCAGATATTTGGTTCCCAGTCGAGGTTAGGATTCTAATTGATAAATATTCCTGGATTGGGAGACAAACAAACAAAGGTAGCCTTTAATGCAGCGTTTTATTGCCACTCCACAAACTCGCGTGAGCTTTCTTATTTGACATATCTCGTCCTTGCTTCGTTTTATTGCATGATAGTTACGGCTCCCTTTCAGGACAAGAAAAAAGACAAAGTATGTCTGATTTTGCAAAGATATATATTTTGGTAGTTACGGTTACAAAGTATACATGGCATGCCTAGGAAGAGACTGAAGCAAGGACTGAATTTTTATTATTTTCTGAAATCTAGTGAATTTTATTTATTTTTTAGTTGATATTAAAAATTATTTAATGAGTTTTATTTTTTTAATTTTAATTTTATATTTATCTCTCTAATTACATATTCTTTTATCTTTAAATTTGAAAAACAAGGGATGTGGATCAACTAATAGCTGACAGTGACAAAGTCGAGTTCTAAGCAACTTTGTTTTTGAATTTGTATTGATGTTTACAGGCAAAGGGAGGATTAAGGTTGGCTATCACCAATGAAAGTACCATTCTATGCATACAACACAAACTAATTTAAACTTGATTTGCAAGTAATTGCCTAGAAACACAACCTTAGAATATATGACCCTTTTTTTCTATTGAATGATATAGCCTTCTTTGATAAGATTATAGAGAAATTATTATATACTAAGCTTGGACGGCATATAAATAACCGCACATTTTGAACCAAAAAGTTACTAGCATAAACGACATGTATCTCCACAGCTCCACTTTCATTCTCATATTTCTAATTTTCAAATACTAATTATAGTTACTTTCTTAAGATGACTATATAAGTATAAAACCATCCTGCAGCTACTCTATATATTATTGCTTATAGGAGTTAGGACGGCAATCGCAAGGTGGTGCAGCATTTTTTTTGTAAGAGTTGTCATCAATAGGACCATCTCTGATCTCTTCCCACGCTTTCAATTTCATGATTATATCAAATTAGCAGTATATATTTATAATTATTCGGTCTCAGCGGCACCATATCTGATGAAGTCCCACATTGGTTAGGTAGGGAGGTCTTGGGTATTAAATATAGGTTCACAAACTTCTCTTTACAAGCTAGCTTTTGAGTGGAGTTAAGTGGGTTCATATTATATGGTATCAGAGTCTGCTCTACTCTGGTCAGTGTGGGCCATGTATCTTGATTCTCTATACGAGGACGTACAGTCTAAAGGGGTCGGAAATGATGAAGTCCCACATTGATTAGATAGGGAGATCTTGAGTGTTATATATATGGGTTCGCAAATCTCCCCTTACAAACTAGCTTTTAAGTAGAATTAGGTGGGTTCATATCAATATCATGCCAATGCAAATATGTAATGTGATGTGATCGTCCATGTCATGGAAGGCCATTATTTGCGTTTGGTCACTCTCTTTATATTACACTCATTAATAGGGAGACCAAACATAGTGATTGTTTGGTGTCGGATGAGACCTCTGAAAATCCCTTGACCTTATCGGCTTGACATCGACCATTGATAGAAAGCCAATTTCAATTTCGACTTTGGCTGGACTGAGCAAAATTGGTGACGCTTGGTGTCCCAGGAAAGCAAGGAGTATCACGATCACATTGGCTTTGAATGTTAAGGTCGTAATCGAGCATGCGCTGACGTCGTAAGGCAACGTGTGCAACACTATTTGACGCAGTGTCACTCTAAATCCACACATTTTTCAACAATTTTAAAGGATCGTTTTTGGAGCAGCAGCACCAAGGCAGCAGCTACCACAACAAAAGTGAAATTTTGACGACGAATTTGCCCCCACGTGCTGCGCTATTTGTCTGTGAATCTGTCATTTTTTTTACTTTTAAAAAAAGAAAATCATAGTGTTAAAGTGGGGTGGATACGGGTAATCGTGGGAACAACAGCCACCAAGCACGCCTGCCGCTCAGCTGAATGCTCAACAATAATCAATATTATTTGCTGATAATCATTATCATACACGTGTTACATTTTTTTTAAAAAGAAAAAACAAAAGAGTCAAGGGAGCACATAGTTAGTGAGAAGTGACATGCTTTGACAAGGAAAGAAAATGGAAATATGATTTAATTTATTTTAATAAAATATAATTTAATTTTTTATTTTTATTATTATTGTTGTATGCATAAATGAGATGTAAATCGGTTTTAGGTTGTCAAAGTAATGTCAAAATCAAACTCAGAGTCGTGGCACTTGGATGTCCAATCTATCAAACATAAACAATGATGAAAACACGTAATGTCAACATAAAAAACAAAAACACTGATCATAGAAAAGCTGAATGCTAAAAATATGCAACACTGTACTGCAAAAATCCATTTTAAGTTTCTTGCAAGAAGATGACTAATATGGGCATAGTTGTCATTGCGTATACTGAATATATATTGGTCCATGAATGAATGCTGCGATATATAATGGTCAAAATTAATTATATTTGGAAATAAAAGAGGTTCTGCAGAATTGATGTGTGCGCTGGCGAATGAATGCAAGGATTTGCATATGCATATGATAAAAACAAGGACAGAAACTATAAATATACAGGACGACAACAAACATGAATAGTCCTTCCAATCCTGAAAATACCAAACGTTGTTGTTGTTGATGTTTCAAAGAAAGTGAAGTCAGAGAATGAGGCTTGAGTTGCTTAAAGAAACGTGGATTACTGTTAAAATCCATTGACTCAACCGAGGAATTCTGCGAAGCTAGCTGGTTGCTTTTTTTTTTTTGTGGGGGGCTGTATTCGCATAGAAAATTAAATTCCACAGTCCTTCAAAAGGATTGCTGGCCGCCCTACACTTTTGTGCTCGTGAATTTGTCAAGAAACCAAGGGTTATGAATGTTGCACTCATTGTCTCCACATTAACAGGGAAAAAGGTTACACTTACAGTAATTTATCACCAATTTGGGTTGATGGTGCATGTCCTTTGGCACATGAAAGAACTGTACATCGTGGAGAATATGAACTGCTTATGGGAGTGGGTACTCCACAATATTAGTGGAGGCAACCCACGCTCAACTCTCCCTTTCCCTCCATGATTTCCTGCTGCAAGCCTACAATCTGATGGACCCCACATAACACATTCCATTTCATCTTCACATTACTTAGCAAAACCCTAAATTTGGATCATGAAATCGGTGACTTTGGAAATTATAAGTATTTTTTAAAAATTAGCGATTCTGTTATTATTTGTGATAAAATTTATCCTTTCTATAAAGTTACTTTTAGTCGTGGAATTATAAAGAACTCAAAACCCTAATAAATGGCGCGATCAAATGTTATGCGATTGGCATACTTCTTATGAGGTCAGAATTAACAGAGGAATTGGCAATTGGCATGCTGGTTGGTTTTGGATTATGTTTTATGGAATATGGGTTGGGATTGAGAAATGTTGGAATAATGTTATTATCTCAACTGAAGTAAAAAATGTTAAAAATAAAATTAAAAAATTAAAAATAAATAAATAAAAAAATCAGATAATAATTATAAATAAAATTATAGATATAAAAGTATAAAAATAAAAATATGAGATTGAAATTATGAAAAATGAGACATACTACAGTACACCACTAGCCACGCAGGCATGCATTGTGTCGTGGGTGGTACTATCAAACTGAATCTCCAAATAAATAAGAATATCCAAATACATGAATGGAACGGCTGTGTCCCTACCAAATTCTTTTGGGCCAATCACCCACTAACGCATGCCTACGTGTCACTTTATCCGTTTGTGTACATGAGGGGGCCCCACCACTACCCGGCAGACTGCCATCCACGTCACCACACTCAACTTTACTCGCGTGCGTCCTCATTCTCATCTGCTCACCGTACCGCAGCCGCTCCAAAAAGCTGTGTCCCACGTCTTCAAGCTGCCTGCGCGGTGGGTCCCCAGCTTACCAATCCACACAAAACCTAAACCAACCAGCAGTATCCCAGTCGGAGTGTTGCCACCAACATCTGCTTTTTACTTCCTTTTTTTTTTTCAACTTTTTTCTTCAATGAGAGAATCTAGAAGCCATGTATGCTAGACATTGGATTTGCAACCAAACTCCTTATTCTCTTTAATTTTGATGACACTTTCTATTTTTATTTTATAATTTATAAATTTTATTTTTTTACTAATTTTTAATTTTCTTCATTTTATTTTTATTTTTATCTTATTTCATTCCTTAACTTCAAAATAAAAAAGTTAAGATATTTGAATGCCTTATAAATTATAAAAATATTATTTAAAAATTTATATTATTAAATTTTATAATTTATAAAATAAAAATTAATAAATTTAATAACTGTACTTATTTTTAATAAATTTGATAAATCAAATATTATCCAATTAAATACATTCAAATTTAAGAATTGAAATGTTTTAAAATATATCAGATATTTTATTCATAAAATGTAAGTGAGATAATTATTATGAAAGAAAAATTAATAATATAAATTATCATACAATAAGTTGAGTATTTAAAAATTTATGAAATAATCTATTTTATTAATTTTTATAAATACTTATTTTTTTTAACTCTATAAATCGCTTCTATATTTTAAGGCAAATTACCCAATACCCCTCTACAGTATATTTCATGTGCAAAAATTTTTTTTACATTTTTGATTGCACTAAATAGAACCTTACACTTTGTAATCTATGTAAATAGCCCTAAACCGTTTGGAACTTAATAGAGTTCTGTTAAATGACAAAACGGCTTGTTGCATGGGAGTTCAAAGCCAAACCGACGTTTTTAGAAGAAAATCCAACAGTTCCAGTAATTAGGCTTTCATTTCTGATCAGTGCTTTCCCCAAATCAGAAGAAAATCCCTAAGCCCCAAATCAAAGCCTCCGGTGTTGAATCGATATCGCCCTAAATCTCGCTAATAGTCAGGGTAGAATCTATATCACGATTGTTGCTTTCCCTAAATCAGAAGAAAATCCCTAAGCCTTAAATCAGAGCCTCTGCTATTGCTTCTCCATTTCTACAACAGCTAGAGTTTTGTGACAGTTGAATTTCTAAAATATCAGGATTTTTGCCACAACCTCCATTTTTACGACAGCCAATCTTGCATTGCTTTCTACTGCTACCTGTGCTCACCGTGGTTCAATAAGTGTGGGTCACTGCCAATCTTGCACTACTTTCTACTGTTGGTGCTACTTAGCGTGAGTGCAAGGGAAGTATTTATATTTATAGTAGAAATTTAGTTGCTTGTGTTGCATGTGGGAAGAATTTACTTATTATTCTATAACATTCTAGAGATGGAAAATGCTATACAGATGAAATAGAGCAGATGCAAAGCTTAAGCCAAATAGAAATTGGTCTTTATTTGCATTTTTTTTATAATATTAAATAAAGATCAGTCTCTATTTGCCTTATGTACAGTTTGCTTATGTTATGTCTCATTTGAATAGCATTACTATTTGTAGATTGTCCTCATTCTTAGTCAAGCAAAGAATAACTTAGTGTAAAATCAAACCTGTTGTTTCCTTTTCCCTAAATTCTAACTATTTGATGGGTTGAGTCGGCTATAGTTACAATGTATAACTTTCAACAATATCATCATATTCAAGCCCCTAGATGGACGTTAAGGTGGACATCAGCTAAAAAGGAAGTGATTGGAACATGATGGGAGGCCAAACCACAAAGCCAAGGTGATTGTTCAAAGTTCAAAGGGAACACTCCACATTGTGGTAAGAAAGATCCAACAATAGTGAATTTACTACCAGGAACTCCTTACAACTAGCAGATTGCCAATTATTGCAAAGGGGGAGTATTAAATTCATGGGCTCAAGACCCAGCCACTGTAGTAAGTTCATTTTAGCTTAGTGTGGGTTCTGTAGGAACTACTAATAGAATTGTCAAATTACTAAGAAATTTCACCCTTAAAGCACTAGGGCCCAGATATTCTTATGGTCCTACAACGATTGTGAAACCAACTCTATTTCCTATTAATGATAAAAGGAGAAGTACTCAAGCATTGAGTAAGTTTCTTGCAAAAAGCATTTGACTTGGAATTTTAGGTTACTCGTCATATTTTTACTCGTCCTATTTTTAAAACTTTCTTGCTAAAACCAACATTTAAATATGTATATAATGGCATATACTGTTTTTAAGTGTTTTTGAGTGTCAGAAACTAAGTTATCATTTTTGTTTAACCTAATATGCATTTTTGGTGGCATCATATGACTTAGAACATTACCTACACATATTCTCAATTTTTGGCTCAAAAGACACCAAGTTGTTGTGTTTCCCTTTCATCGTTTTATAATGATACTATAGTCAATTGCCTAACCTGCACTTGTGGCTGTCAAAAGAAAATAGAATGTAGTGGCTGTGTAGAGTAAGTCTCAAAATTTTCTTTGTACTAAAGATCTAAAATCTTCAACATCTTCCTCTCTTTCCTTAAATTTTGGAAATTTGTAACTTCTTGGATTGTATTTCCTTGTCTGATTAGTTCTCCTAATTGTGTCATATAGCCCAGACTCTCCATATTTAGCTTCAATTGTATCAACTACAGGCAAAGTTGTCAATACTCCTCTAGTCCAGTGTACTAGTCATATATGTCTAATTCGAGTGCATTGGCATGTGAAGCTCAATTATAAAGAGTATTGGAGAGTGAAAATCACAATCACAAATTTCAATCACAGAATGAACTACGCATAATGGAACTTGGTTGTGTAGCACCCTAACTTTGACAATCTTACCTAGTTTTTCAGCTTTAATTACTAGTCATTAACATCTTATGAGGGATTAAGTAAGTTTGGTCTTGCATAATCATCGACTTCAACAATTTTCCCTGAAAATTTTCCAATTTTTATATTTTTGTTTTGGGATCTAGTTTTGCAAATGATACTGCAACAATTGGACTTGAAATGTTCATTTAAATCTTGTGTCGAGGATGCATTCTTTACTAAAGTTGCAACATTATCTCAAGCAAGTCTTCTTTTACTTGCAAATGCTAAGAGGAATGCTATATATGCTATGCACTTAGAATATGGTCCTAATCCAGAATCAAGTAGCATGGATTATATAGCAAAGTTTATTATGACCATGCCTATTCTAAGTTTTACAAGGATTAATGATATATTACCTCATGGTAAGCAAATTGTTTAGGTTTATTGTGTCTAGACATAGCCTATTCAGCAGTATGCTTTGGATTTATCTCAGTGCTTCCCTCTACCACTAAAAAATGTAGGACTAAAGAAGTCAAACTCTAATGTTTCCCAAGATGCAATTGCCATTGAAGGATTCACCTCTTTAGACTCATTTGCAAGTAGAACAACTGAGATGTCTTCATTGAGTTCTACTCCCAAAACAATTATACAAGAAAATAGCAGTGACAATGCACCTGCGGCAAGGTACCCTTTAAGCTCTGGCCCGATTGAGCTAGCTACTGGAAAAGAATTCAGCAGCTCTAATACTAAAGTTAAAACTATTGCATTGGCTCCATAACTGTGTGGAATCGCAAACCCTTCAACTCTTCCCTCTAAGGAGTAGGGATGGCAGTGATATCAGCTTTAGCAATGAATGCCAACTTGGCCCCAAACCAATTTTTTGAGTTCCTCCCATTGAAGAACTGAATCGAAATAAACTACACTTGTTATGTATGTAAATAATAGGGTTCTAATTTGTCTTCTTGTAATTTGTTGAAAAATGGCACTTTTGTATTGTTAGTGATGTTATGTTTCAACAAATTAGTGCTATAGTAGATGCTGAGTTTGAATAAAGGTATTTACCTTAAAATGCATCAGGAATTAAAAGAAAATACTTTAAGAATTAACAAAAAATTATAGGGCCTTATTTTAGTAATGTGATCCATATATTGCATGTGGTCTGATGTCAAGAGGGAAACATGAAAGGGATGGTGGGGGATTTAATGATGAATTTAAAAGGAATTTGAAATGGGAAAGGGATGTGAAAAAGTTGAATGCTGAAATAACCATGAATTTGGGCTGGGGAATTATTTTGTTCTTTTGTTACATGCCTAGAAAAAAATTGTAATGGCATGTGGCATTATATTAAATTGATTCTAATGGAGTAAATTTGGCACTGCAATTTATGACTATGACGAAATCACATTAATGCAAAAGAAGCAAATAGAAACAGGTGTATTTAAGGTAAATTTCTGCTTAATAATATTATTCTCACTTTTCAGAATCCATATAGAGATTTCAAATGTACAATAAAAAAGTTTGGATGCTTTACTAAGAAATAGAAGAAATCTTCACAATCTCATATGGTTCCTCATAATAAATAGCACAATAGCATTAATGCTAAAATCAAATTGTAGTATTTGACCTGCTTCACATAATATAAACCTAACAAAAAGTATGCATAACTTTACAGGATTACATTTAGAGTTGAATTGCATAGGGTTAATCCTTTAGCTACTTAATATTGCCTATACTTAATATCACCTATAATTCACCTTGAAAATGCCTGAACTAAAAAACTAAGTTATCTTCATCATACGATACGACACAAGACCAAGCACTAACCAAGAAAACAATAATAGTGCAATTATCTCCCTCTTTTTGCTCTTTTCATTGTCTAGCTCCTTAAGTAGAAATTCTCTATATCTCACCAAATGTTTCACTATTTTTGAATTGTGATAATTGCTAGCAACATCAAACCATTCAAAATAATTACAACAATGCCCTGTAGGGCCATAATTCCCACAACCAAAGAATCTTCATCTAGCATTTGTGGAGGTCATCGCTGTTATCAATAGAGTAATTTGGCCGTAATAACACAATTTCACCAATGGTGCCTCGTTTCCAATGTTAGCAGTGCTACCAATTGACTGAGACAATGGACTTTGATATGATCCTGAACGTGCCATTTTTTTGTGCAAAAAATGCAATAATAGATATAAGTACAAAATTTAAAATATTGAAACATATGTATTGGCATGTCAATACTCTTTTCGTAGTTTGGGGTTATTAATAATATTGCATGGTCATTGAAAAAGGTCGTCGTAAACACTAATTTTTCTCTCTTACACGTGATCTATAATTTTTTAAGATATTTACATTGATCTCTTCCACACATGAAGCATTAATTGGCAAAAATAAAGGACCATAAACACAAACCACTAACTTCAATATACAATAATCATGCATTGTTGTTTATTGCCAATGGGGACCACAAATACAAATCAGTGAGTTGAACATACAGTAATCATGCATTGTTGTTTACTACTCATGGGAACCACAAACACATAGTACCATGAATGCTTCCCGCATGCAATACAAGTAACTAAATTTTTGCTAATTCTAAATACTTGCCTTCCACTCACAATGAGCAACACTAGCGATAGAAAATAACACAAGCTTGGCTATCGTAGAAATAGAGGTTATCACTTAAATCCCGCTATCACTGAAATCTCATTGTTCCACGAATCCAATTGTCATAGAACTCTGAGAGTCGCAAAAGCAATACTATCGCAAAAATGGAGTGGCAGTGGCATAGGTGTTGATTTGGGGTTTAGGGATTTTCTTTTGATTTGGGGAATGCAACGGTCGACAATAATGAAAGCCTGACTACTAGTGGGATTTGAGGCTTAGGGATTTTCTTTGAAAGAAAGTAGCAGTCATGAATGAAAGCCTTCCGATTGTGTGTACATGTCTACGGCAAGTCGTTTCAATGACTTAACGAAAATTGTAACGGTTCTAAATAATTGAGAGCTATTTGTACAGATTGTAAAGTGTAAGGTTTTATTTAGTACAATCAAAAGTGTAAGAAAGTATTTTACACATGAGATATACTACAGGGGGTTATTATATAATTTATCCTATATTTTAAAATATTAATACAATAATAGTGGTGGTTCATGCCACTCATTAGTCGTTGGCGGGAAAAAAACAAAGGTTGGGTAGCAGTAAGGCTCTAGTCTGGTGTAGCTATAAAACACGGTAGTGGCCACTTCTGTTGCCCCGCATTCCCATCACAGCAGCACACGACAATCCAATTCTCTGATATTCCTGTTTTGTTTTGGTTTTTCAAACATGGGAGAGGCTCCGGAGGTGATCTACGTCGTGAATTGCATCTCTAAGTTTGGCCATGAAACGACCGAACGAAACCCCACCAACAATTTGAATCATGATTCTTCCTGGTACGAGGAAGTCATCGACGATGACCTCAAATGGTCCCTCAAACTGAACAGGTTCGTCACCCTCTATAACTTACTTCCCCACATAACTATAAGAATGCGGAAACAGAGCCACCGCTGCGTACTATTACACGTTCCCATTTCCAAATTCAAAATCGGATATCCGACACCCTCTCTGCTCTGCTTCATACACATTTTTGTTCTTAATTACATTAGTAACCCATTTCGTTTTCAAACAGAGTTCTCTATGAAGGGATTAGTGAGTACCAGGACATAGCTCTTGTCGTACATCGCGACGCGGGGTTGCGGCGACCCGGAAAGATCGGGTTTGAATTGGCAATGATTTTGGGGGATGGGTTTTTGGAGAAAAGTTATAAAAACTTTGGGAGTCGCCACCGATCTAATTTTAAATGGTGAGATCGGACACCGAGATTATGGTCTACGTTACAGAAATCAGGTTCGGGGGTTGGTTACGTGTAGGGAAGGTATTAGCACCCCTACAGCGCCCTTTCGGTACCAAATTGGGTTTTGTTGCTTTTAATTTCAACCTTGTACTTTGATTTTGCCTAAGACATGTTTATTCACATTTTTATTCTTTTATTTTGGTGGGACTTTTAGGAGGGACGAGGTTTACGTCATAAGGATTTTGTCAATTTCTTCAACTTAATCCATGACGTATTATTTTGAAAAAGGTCAACAGCGGCCACTTTCGTCAACCGCCCGCATTATGATTCTTGAAGGAATAGGATTTTGAGAATTAGGCTGAACTTTCAAAGAGGGTGCTAATCACGTTATGTGAACTATATCAATTTCTTCAATATAATTCATAACGTAATTCCCTCAGGATAATCAGTTACAGTCACTTTCGTCAACTGCACTAATAACCGTCGTCAGGGTTAATCAGGGATTTGAAATTTAGGGACATTTCGGAATGTGAATAACCTCCTTAAAACCCTTTATATCATTTTTTAACAAGATTGTGACTCTGAAATTTTACATCTTTTTTTTAATATATTTTTTATTTTTTCGAATTTTTAATTATTATTTAATTATTTTTATATTATTATATTATTATATTATATTATATTTTTTTTATTTTTTTTCAAAAAAGACTTGGGACAACACGGCATGGGCCAAAGCCCATGCCGTGAATTCAAAAAGCTTGGCCGACTTTTGGCTTCCCTTTTTATTTTTTTTTTATAAATTACTTATATTATATTTAAATAGTGATACTGATGAATTTATAATTTTTCTCTTATTCAGCTTCTAACATTTTTTGAAAAATAGAATCACATTTGTTAGACCAAATGACACAATCAGAATATTTTTCTGCAAAATCAATTTTTTTCTACATTTTTTTGAAACAAGATAAAAAGACAGAAATAATACAGTTAAACGTTGCATTCTTCATCCAAAATTTTTGCAACTAGTACCAAAAATTTTCTTAAAAAATGCTTGTTTAAACTGCATATTTTCTTTTATTTTTCTAAAATATTTTTTATTTTTGATTTATTTTCAAAAGGCTATGATTGGGTGCACCACACCCCATGAAGGGTGTGGTGCACCCTTCTTCATGAAACTGCGCCCGTAGGCGCAGTTTTGAACTTTTTTTTTTTTCAGCGCATGGCTCCAACTTTGAGCCATGCAATCTGAACCTCATTAAAACTACTCCATATTTTGAGCCTCAAGAACCTTAGTCAGCATTCACTTGAAGCACACAATAGCATCATAATAATATTCCAAACAGAGACACTAATCAATGAAGGATAAAAATTCAAACAGCCCGAGAACAGAGGAGATATGTTACCAAAGTCTTTGTTTCAACTCTCCTTCGGCCGGGACTCTCCTTTCTACGCACGGTTTGGGTCTCTCGAGCTTCTTATCGTGGGTCACCAACTTCCAGTCGTTAGCTCTTGAAGCTGGAACCAAAATCACAGAAGGTTCCCTCTCTGTTTCTGCTCTTAATGGCTTTCCCGGTTTCTTCTCTAACCTTTCACTCTCCGTTTCTTCTCTCTAAATTTGTCTCCAAGTATTTCTGGTTCTCACTCCTTTTTTCCTTCCTACTCTTACACTCTCTCGGGCTTGCTCTCTCCTTTTCTCCTCCTCTTGCACTCTCTGTTTTCTTTTTTTCAATTCGTCCTTCTGTTGCTCTCTGAAAATCCCCTAACTTGGCACCACCTCTTTGCCTTCTGAATTCCCCCTCTCTATATTCACCTCTGCTCCTTTTCTTCCAACAGGAAGCATCCAAACATCCACGAATCCCCGAGTCAGATGCCTCCCCGTGACTTTCATCTCATTTCCTCCAGTGAGAAAGGGCCGGGAGTGGGTGAATGAATTGGCTTCGGATCCTTCCCGTGACTCCCATTAACTTCCTTCCAGTGGGAAAGAGCTGGGAGTAGGTGAATGAGTTCTGACTTCCTCCTTGGCTTCTTCTCTGCTTAGCCAATTTGAACCTCTCTTTTCACTGACGAAGGAGCATGAAAATTCAGAAGTTGTGTGAAATTCTGCAGAGTAATTTGTTTGATTCAGAGTCACGTTGTCGGTGACCCCCCTTTTTTAGTATTCTTCCTCTCTTTTTTTTTTTTTTTTTTTTTTTTTTTTTTTTTTTACCTTATTAATCTTTTTTTGATTTTTTTTGTTTTATTATTATTATATTTTTTATTATTTATTTTATTTATTTTTATTATTTTTTATTATTTTTTTATTTTTAAAAGAATCATGCGTGGGTCTAAATTTTTCACAGCCGGACAAAATCGGGTGTCTACAGATTGCCCCCCTTTGCTTGTCTTCTAAGTATTAGAAGATGAGCAGAGGTTGAAAGACACTATTTTGGCCGACGATTGATTCTAACCCATGCATGAGGATTGTGAATTTATTTAAAAATGACCTGGGATTTCCTTGCTCACCCAGGTCTAAAGGGGTTAAGTCAAATGATGTATGACTCTAGCCCAAGTGATAATTGATTGAGTCAAACGAAGCCCGACTCTGGCTTGATGATAAAAAGGTTGAGTCAAACGAAGTCCGACTCCGGCCTTGATTGAAAGGTTGAGTCAAACGAAGCCCGACTCCGGCTTTGATTGAAAGAGGGGTCAAGTGGAGTTCAACTCCAACTTGTCCTGAAATGGCCTACTCGACATGCATACCTGTTTGACAGGGTTTTGCATGCGAACGGGTTTAATCTCCAAATGAGATTGCTGACATGCGTATCTGCTTGACAGAGCTCAGCATGCGACCTGCTTGGCAGGATTTGGCGTGCGAACCTGCTTGACAGGGCTTAGCACGTAAGGAGGCTTGACCTCCAAAATGGGATTACAACATGCGTATCTGCTTGACAGAGCTTGGCATGTGACCTGCTTGACAGGATTTGGCGTGCGTACCTGCTTGACAGGGCTTAGCACTAAGGAGGATTGATCTCCAAAATGAGATTACTACATGCGTATCTGCTTGACAGAGCTTGGCATGCGACCTGCTAGGCAGGGTTTGGCGTGCGAACCTGCTTGACAGGGCTTAGCACGTAAGGAGGCTTGACCTCCAAAATGGGATTACAACATGCGTATCTGCTTGACAGAGCTCGGCATGTGACCTGCTTGGCAGGATTTGGCGTGCGAACCTGCTTGACAGGGCTTAGCACGTAAGGAGGCTTGACTTCCAAAATGGGATTACAACATGCGTATCTGCTTGACAGAGCTTGGCATGTGACCTGCTTGACAGGATTTGGCGTGCGTACCTGCTTGACAGGGCTTAGCACTAAGGAGGCTCGACCTCCAAAATGAGATTACTACATGCGTATCTGCTTGACAGAGCTCGGCATGCGACCTGCTGGGCAGGATTTGGCGTGCGAACCTGCTTGACAGGGCTTGGCACGTAAGGAGGCTCGACCTCCAAAATGGGATTACAACATGCGTATCTGCTTGACAGAGCTCGGCATGCGACCTGCTTGGCAGGATTTGGCGTGCGAACCTGCTTGACAGGGCTTAGCACGTAAGGAGGCTTGACCTCCAAAATGGGATTACAACATGCGTATCTGCTTGACAGAGCTTGGCATGTGACCTGCTTGACAGGATTTGGCGTGCGTACCTGCTTGACAGGGCTTAGCACTAAGGAGGATTGATCTCCAAAATGAGATTACTACATGCGTATCTGCTTGACAGAGCTTGGCATGCGACCTGCTGGGCAGGATTTGGCGTGCGAACCTGCTTGACAGGGCTTGGCACGTAAGGAGGCTCGACCTCCAAAATGGGATTACTACATGCGTATCTGCTTGACAGAGCTTGGCATGCGACCTGCTGGGCGGGGTTTGGCTTGCGAACCTGCTTGACAGGGCTTAGCACTAAGGAGGATTGATCTCCAAAATGAGATTACTACATGCGTATCTGCTTGACAGAGCTTGGCATGTGACCTGCTTGACAGGATTTGGCGTGCGAACCTGCTTGACAGGGCTTGGCACGTAAGGAGGTTTGACCTCCAAAATGGGATTGTTAACGGTGAGGCTTCACATTGAGTCAATGCATTAAAACAAAAAGGACCGAATGCCTTATTGCGTGATGCGATAGTATCATCATAACATTTATGAAGACATCGAGAGGTATAACAAGTTCCAGCGAGCTATGCTAGATTTCCCTTTTCCACTCTCTTTCCCCCTTTTTTTTTCACAGACAATTAGTTAAGTTTGTCATTTTAGACATTTCAACACATACAATTGTCCACCATTTGAGAATTGAGGACTTTGTTAACCAATCAAGACTCTTTTTTTTTTTAATACTGGTAGAATGGATTCAACTAGGATGAAATCATGACAATAGATCAACCATTTGTCGCTCTTAGACACCAAAAATTGAAAAGATATCATAACCACGATTGCCCCAGTGTTGGCTTATTTGGGCGATGGTACCTTTCCCTGAGCGTCTACCATTCATCAGTCATTTATGAATTTTAGATGAGAGTTGATATCACACAATACACGATATCTTATTGAATTCGATAGGATGCCCATTTACAACCATTGCCAAGGCCCTGGGCAAAGCCATTAGCAGTACAATACGCAATTAAAAATGCGACATTTTTCTTAAGGGACAAAAGATGCATACGATGTTCCTGATGAATCTTGTATGGGATGCGCATCAAGAGTCTGGAACGACCCTTTACTCTGCCATGAGACTAATGTGGAAGATAGCATTTTTAAGGAAACAAAATATGCATATGATGTTCCTAACAACTCATGCATGTGAAGCGCACCAAGAGTCAAAATAACTCTTTACTCTATCCTGAGATTATGCGACAGACACTCTTAAAAGGAAAAGCCACACTTTTTTCTTTTTTTGTTATTATTTTTTTTTATGCAGGAGATGCCTATGATGTTCCTAATGGGTAATGCATGCGAAGCGTATCAAGAGTCCAGAACAACTCTTTACTCTGCCATGAGACCACACAAAGACATGCATAAAAAAAAAAGGAAAAGAAAGTACATTTTTAAAACACACGAGAATACATATGATGCTGGTTATGCATGGGATGCGTATCAAGAGTTAAGAACAACTCTTTACTCTGCCATCCTTTACATACCTCGACCTCGATAACTCTACTAGCAACTCTTCCACTCGGACCATCTTTCTTAGACTTGTACATTATTCAACTAACAAAAAGTGAATCTACGACAAGTCACAACCTAAGGATAGTGTCCACTTTACGCTTCCTACTACCATCGGGAGGCTTTTCGTCCACTTGTTTCACCAACAGACCTGATTGAAATGCACGGACTTGCAGCTGATCAATCAGCTGATCAACGTTTGAGCCTGTTATTATGTTACGACGGACCTCCAATGGTATGAAGCCTCGTTCCACAGCATGATCTAGGAAGGCCAATAAACCATCATAGAAACCATTAATATTTATCAATCCTAATGGCTTTCTGTGATCGCTTGATTTGGCCCAAAATGCCACACTAGAAATCCCTTCCAGTGTCTCCAAACCTCCAGGCAATGCGATAAAAGCTTCAGCAGTGCAAATCATGTGTTCGAAACGTTCATGCATGCTTAAAACTTTTAACTCATTCCCAAAGGTGAAGTAAGTTTTGTCGGCCACCTGTCGTGCAAGGATGCCGATGACATGGCTACCTCCCATGATTGCAGATGCGGCTGCACCTCCCCTTAATCCATGAATTCCTCCTCCATACACCACATTTATCCCTTTGGTAGCTAACGCCTTACCAAGCTCGGTGGCTGTACTGAGGAATTTATAATCCTTTCCTAGGGTAGAGCCACCAAAGATACAAATGGATTTGAATCCGCATGGGGAGGATGCCTCTTTTTCTTTTTCTGCCCCGGCCATGTGAAAGCTAAAGAGTGTGGAAGAGTACTTATAGATAGAAAGGCACGACAAAGAAGTCATGCAACTTGGTCAGGGTTAGGGTGATCAGAAAGCAGGCAGGTGCAATAACGGCATTATGGCAAGAAAGTCAAGTGAAAAGATGTGCCAGCTAACACTTCAGTAATTAGAGCGGAAAGAAGGCTGTAAAGTGGTCGACAATGAAGAGACGACTGCCTCGATAATTGAAATTGTGCATGTAAAGTCAAAAGTAAACAGTGTAAAAGGACAGATGCATCGACAATTGCTAAAGAGCAAGGACAATTATGCATTAAAAGCAGACCAATTTGCCGACAATTATTAAAGGGAAAGGACAATAATGGCAAACAGTATAATGATACATGCGTCGGCAATTATCAAGGAAGAAAAATCATTAACAGCAACTGTACTGATCAAAGCCGTGCATACACTACTGGAAAGAAAATGGTGGGTTCATCAGCGATTTAACAAAAATACATTACCAAGTTAACAAACAGTGATCTCAGCTGATCCTTCCCCTTGGTACTGCATCCATCGCAGCTTAAACACCATCCAGGATTTGCTTGCCATCTAATCCTTTTGCAAATCGGCAAACAGGGTCGTTTAATGTCAGATCCCCAAGACAAAAATGCTCCTTTTCTTTGTGGAACAAGTCCGCTAAAGCAAGAAGAACGCGATGCACTTGTCCACAAGAATGCGTCTCAAGAGTCTGAAGGACATTATCCAACGACTCTTTACTCAGCCCATCCTTGATGAACCGGATTTTGTCTTCTCGATTTAGGGACACCATTCCTTTTCCCTTGCAGCGTGCGTTACATGTCCACCTTGCACACTTATAACAGACATCCATCCTCTTAGCCCTCCTCCTCTTGGCGTAAGAGCTTCTTCCCATTCCGGGCAGATGTTTAATAAACGACTCCTGAAACTCTCCAGCTAGGCGTACCTTGGCTTCAATGACCCAGCGCACGTCTTCAGGAAGACCCAAACGTGTTAGCGCCTTTATTCGTTCGAGCCGACACTTGTAGATCTTCCTGAGTACGTCTTGGGGAAAGGAAGGGAATCTACTTCTAAGTTTCACAAGGCTTTCCTCCATGTTCTACCTCTCTGGTTAAGCAATGAATTCAGACACTCAAACGATGCTCCGTGAAGCCTTCTAACCTTTCTTTTTCTGATGAGCAGCTTCAAGATGAACTTTCCAGTTAGTCAAAAATGACGTCATGAACATTAAGACATACGGAGAGGGTGACAAGGCACCTTTGTGCAGTTGGGCCTCATGTTGTCCAAAAGCACTGATGGGCCTTAGGTTCCCCCTTGAACTAAAAATAAAATAAAAAAAATAATAAAATAAAAAAAAAACTAAAACATGCCTAATGATGATGCCAACCGACCTTTGAGAAGACCAGCATTCAGCGTATTGACTAGCCCAAATGGAACCCGGACTTAAACAGTGTTAATTGGGGCTTAAATAGTATCGATTTGGGTCTCAGATTGATGAACCAAGAACCACAAGAATGAATGAATGATGCATGCTTATAATGAAATGATCTTAAGTTTATGCTTATGCTTGATGACCTAATGTCGATCCGGATTCTCCACGACTCTGTCTTGCTTTACCCATCACAAATCCAAGGGAGAACTTAAATTCAAGCCTTATCTTTAAAGCATTCTGCTGTTTGCATGATTTGTTGTTACTAACATCTTGAAGACTCCCTTTTTTTTTTTCAAGCAACTAGATCCATCTATACCTATCCCTCCTCACTGTTAGAATTTAAAACATGTAATTCTCAACACGACATAGTTGAAGGATTTTTTTTTTTTTTTTTTGGGTCAATGTAACTAGATGGCAATGAAGGAAAGGAACTTTTTATTGATAAGAGTCTGTCGCTCTTCTTTTTTATTTACTTGAGGCTTAACAAAGGACAATTCATAAGGCAAAGGAAAGGAATTTTGTTGAAATAATGAATACAATACTGGAAAACTATGCTCAATCACCAGCCTAGGCTTTTAGTCCCTCAGGCATAGTATTTCTTCACAGCATCTGCATTTATCGGACTTGGGAACTCGTCACCGTCCATGTTTGCAAGGATTAATGCACCCCCAGAAAATGCCTTTTTCACTACATAGGGCCCTTCGTAATTTGGAGACCATTTTCCACGGCTGTCCTTCGTAATTGGCAAGATCTTTTTTAACACTAGTTCCCCTTCATAAAATTGCCTTGGGTGGACTCTTTTGTCATGGGCCTTCATCATCCTTTTTTGGTAGAGTCGCCCATGAGACAAAGCTGTTAGCCTCTTCTCTTCAATCAGGTTTAGCTGCTCATACCTCATCCGAGCCCATTCTGCTTCATCAAGTTGGGTCTCCATTAGTACCCTTAAAGATGGTATCTCCACTTCAAATGGGAGAACTGCCTCCATCCCATATACCAGAGAAAATGGGGTTGCTCCAGTTGAAGTCCTAACCGATGTGCGATACCCATGGAGAGCAAAGGGTAAAAGCTCATGCCAATCTCTGTAAGTGATAGTCATCTTTTCTATAATCTTCTTGATATTTTTATTTGCCGCCTCTACTGCACCATTCATTTTTGGGCGATATGGGCTTGAGTTGTGATGAACTATCTTGAATTTTTCGCACAATTCTGTCATCATCTTATTATTGAGATTGGTGGCATTGTCAGTGATGATCCTTTCTGGGAGACCATATCTACATATGATGTCCCTTTTAAGGAATCTGAGAACCACATTTCTTGTTACACTGCTATATGAAGCAGCCTCCACCCACTTTGTGAAGTAGCAAATCGCTACTAGGATGAAGCGATGACCATTAGAAGCCTTAGGTTCAATCGGCCCGATCACATCCATACCCCACATTGCAAACGGCCAAGGTGAAGTTAGTACATTGAGTGTTGAAGCAGATGTATGAATCTTATCAGCATAGATTTGACATCTATGACACTTCCTGACATAATTGATGCAGTCAGTTTCCATAGTCGGCCAATAGTACCCTGCCCTCAGCACCTTTTTTGCCATAGCGTGCCCACCAATATGTGTTCCACACACCCCTTCATGAATTTCCTGTACCATTCTTCGTGCCTCCCTAGCTTCAATGCATCTTAACAGTATCGTATCATAATTTCTCTTATACAGAACCCCTCCATCGAGGAAGAAACCCATTGCTAGCCTTCTTAGAGTCCTTTTGTCATTTTCTGATGCTCCAACAGGATACTCCTTATTTGTGATAAATCGTTTAATGTCTTCATACCATGGTTTCCCATCGGGTTCTTCCTCAACAACTGCACAATAAGCAGGGGAATCGAGCCTTCTCATGCAGATTTTTGGGAGATCATCACCCTTCACTATTGGATATAGAGATGACAGTGTTGCTAGGGCATCTGCCATTTGGTTCTCTTCTCTGGACATGTGATTGAAGGTGATGTCCTTGAACTGTTCTGCCAATTTGCTGATGTATCCCTGATAAGGAATCAATTTTGAATCCCTAGTCTCCCATTCTCCCTTTAACTGATGGATCACTAGTGCAGAGTCTCCATATACATCCAATAAATTGATTCGACGATTCAAAGCTGCTTCAACACCCATGGCACAGGCCTCATATTCAGCTATATTGTTTGTGCATTCAAAGCATAACTTAGCAGTTATGGGGTAGCATTTTCTCTCAGGAGATATCAAGACTGCCCCAATTCCATGCCCCAACATATTAGATGCTCCATCGAAGAACAAAGACCACCTTCCTTCTTCAGTGGTTTTGTCCATCGCTGAAAGTGTCATGATGTTTTCATCTGGGAATTCAAATTGGTCTGGTTCATGCTCTATGATGGGGTTCTCCGCCAAGTGGTCGGCGACTATGCTTCCCTTTATCGCCTTTTGAGGGACACATTGGATATCATACTCAGACAGCAACATATGCCACCTTGCAATTCTACCGGTTAGGGCAGGTTTTTCAAAGAGGTACTTAATTGGATCCATCTTTGAAATCAGCAATGTGGTATGACGTATCATATACTACCTAAGGCGGCGGGCTGCCCATGCTAAGGCACAGCACGTCTTTTCAAGCATCGAATATTTTGACTCATAAGGCGTGAACTTCTTACTGAGATAATAAATCACTTGCTCTTTCTTGCCAGTTTCATCATGCTGCCCCAGCATGCACCCCATTGACTCCTCATGCACGGTTAAATACATGAGTAGTGGTCTTCCTGGTATCGGTGGAACCAGAATCGGTGGGTTCCGCAAGTATTGTTTGATCTTAGTAAATGCTTCTTGGCATTCATCACTCCACTCGACTCCATGATTTTTACGAAGGAGCTTAAAAATCGGCTCACAAGTGGCTGTCAACTGGGATATGAATCTTGCAATGTAGTTTATTCTTCCCAGAAAACCCCGCACTTCTCTCTCTGTCTTGGGTGAAGGCATATCTACAATAGCTTTGACTTTATCTGGGTCAACCTCTATTCCTTTCTGGCTCACCATGTATCCCAACAATTTTCCTGACTTCACACCGAACGTGCATTTTGCTGGGTTCAATTTAAGCTGGTATTTCCTAAGACGATCAAAGAGTTTCTTCAGGTGCATCAAATGTTCTTTTTCAGATTTTGATTTAGCAATGATGTCATCAACATATACTTCAACCTCCTTATGCATCATGTCATGAAACAAGGCTACCATTGCTCTTTGATACGTTGCCCCAGCATTCTTTAATCCAAACGACATCACTCTATAGCAAAAGGTTCCCCATAAAGTGATAAACGTTGTCTTTTCTTTATCTTCAGGAGCTAGTTTGATTTGATTGTACCCTGAGAACCCGTCCATAAAAGAGAAAATAGAATTTCCAGCAGCATTGTCCACTAACACGTCAATGTGTGGAAGTGGGAAATCATCCTTTGGACTTGCTTTGTTTAGATCTCGATAATCTACACATAATCGGATCTTGCCATCCTTCTTAGGTACAGGCACAATATTGGCTATCCATTCTGGATATTTGGCCACCTCGATGAAACCAGCATCAAGTAACTTCTTAACCTCCTCTTTGATTTTTAGCAGTATGTCTGGCTTCATCCGCCTCAATTTTTGCTTAACTGGTTTAAATTCAGGCTTTATTGGTAAGCGATGGACCACGATGTCCGTATTCAACCCAGGCATGTCTTGGTAAGACCAGGCAAATACATCACTATATTGTCTTAACAGTAAAACCATCGCTTCTTTTTCTTGACTGGCCATTTGTGCTCCTATCTTGATTTCTCTTTTATCTTCATCTGTCCCCAGGTTAATCACATCAATTTGCTCTTCATGGGGCTTAATTCCCTCACCTTCCTGTTCAATCATTCTCTGTAATTCAAGTGATGGTTCCCAATCCCCTTCTTCTTCTTCTTCTTCTTCTTCTTCATTATAGATAGCACAATTGATTGAGCGTTCAAAATCTAGACTTGGGAATTCAGCATAGTCTCCTCCAATATTTTCTTCACTATTCAACCTGGATTATTAAGTATTGTTATGGCTTGTTATGTCATGGATGTTATGATATATGCTAATAAGAGTAAAGATGAAATTATTTTTGGACAAAGGAAATGAATTTTATTGACCATTTATTTGGAACGGGTAAACAAAGTGTGCCCATGCAAATCTAACCTAGGCCTTGGGCAGAGCCATAGACTATGGTGTTCGAGAATTACATGTTTTTCAAACTAACAATGATAGGAATCGGCTTAACGGTCCAGCTGCTGGGCTTGTATGATGTACCTAGCCCGACTCCTTTTTCCTCAGGGCTTCCCTCTTCAAGGGTGGCCACTTGGTTTGGGACCCAAAGACCAGCACTGATAAAGGTCTTGTGGAGGTCTTCGATGACTAGTTTCCCAGTCTCTGCAACTCGGCCTTCTAAACGAGCCCTCCTTCTTTCTTTCTGAATCCGGGCCATTCTAGCTTTGTCAGCCCTAGTGGGTTTAAATCCCAAGCCATATGTTCCTTCATTTTGTGGTAGGATTGGTGGCTCCTTCATGCCTTGTCCTGCACTCCCTAGTCCCTTTCCAGGAATATAGCCATTCCTCTTGAGTATCTTGCTTGTCATCAAGGCAGCTTCTGAGAAGTGTGGTACCAGCAATGGCTCTCCTTCTTTTGAGAATACCACATTCACGATCTCAAAGGTTCGGAAAGAGCCTCCGATCTCCATTTCTGCTGCGATATAGGGGACCGAAGATGGTCTAGACACCAGTAAGTCTTCTTCAGCATCGATCTCAACTAGCTTCCCTTGGTACACTAGTTTTACCTTTTGGTGGAGGGATGAAGGAATTGCCCCGGCCGAATGAATCCATGGTCGTCCTAGGAGACAGCTATAAGCAGGGTTTATCTTCATAACTTGAAAAGTAACCACAAAGTCACATGGGCCAACTTGCATGGGTAGCTCTATCTCTCCTACAACATCACTTTGGGCTCCGTCGTAGGCTCTCACAATGATGGTGCTAGGCCTTAAAAGCGTTTGATCAACTGCTAACTTTCTTAACGTAAGCTCTGGCATTATATTCAGAGCAGAGCCATTGTCAATCAAAACATTTGCTAAATCGTGGCCTTTGCACTTGGCTGAAATATGGAGAGCCTTATTGTGGCCACGCCCTTCAGGAGGGAATTCCTCCTCAGAGAATGACAGGTAATTGTGGGCTAGAATGTTTCCGACCACTCCATCAATTGCTTCTTTGGAAATATCCTTATCCACGTAAGCTTCATTTAGAATCTTCATTAAAACTTTTCTGTGAGGTTCAGAATGCATGAATAAGGACAACAGTGAGATTCTAGCTGGCGTCTTCTTTAATTGCTCAATTACCTTATATTCACTTTGGCAAATGAGCCTAAGAAACTCGCTAGCTTCTTCCTCAGCCACCGAACTTTTGAGAGGGGTCGGTGTAGAACTTTCAGCCCTTGTAGAGTTATGGTCGTGGAAGCCCTTTACTTCAACATCTTCTGGTTCGATTACCTCAATGCCTTTCCCCTTTTCAAGCCTTTTGACCTCTACAGGCCTAGGCTCAATCCCCTTTTCAGTTCCTCTCTCTGGGAGATAACATCGCCCACTCCTCGTTACTCCAGAGATGCCAGATATATTGGTGATTCGTGGATTAGGTTCTTCCATAGTCACCTTACAAGTATAATCCCACGGAATAGCCTTATCATTTTTGTATGGAAAAGGGGCCGGTATTGCAATAGTCAGCTTCTTCATGGCTGCAGTGGGGACCCCTATTTCATCACTACCACTTGTATACTTGATAGCCAGTGGTTTTCGCTTACTCGAAGTGGCATCAATCATATTTATGAACTCAGACTTCTTCTTCAATTGTGATGTGCAACTATCCCTACACCCTTGAGGTGAGCCTGAAGTTTTAGAAACGGGCATAGACTCATCAAATATGGCATTGACGCTCGCTTTCTCATGACTAGGAAGGGGATTTCCATCTACATTTGGTGTTGGAGCAACCTGTTCAAATGTCAACCACTTGGCGTCAATTAAGTCCTGTACTTTTCTCTTGAAAGCGGTACAATTATCCACTGTGTGCCCCTTGGCTCCTGCGTGATAATCACATATGAGTTTCTCGTTGTACCAGGCAGGGTATGGAGGTTGAAGAGGTCGAACAGGACACAATGTTACCAAATTATTCTGCAATAGTTGTGGTAACAACTGTGAATATGGTATGGGGATGGGATCAAAGTTCTGGTATCTGCGATTATTAGCTTGAGTTAGTGATCTAGATTGGGACGTATTGGTTGCACTTGTTGGCGCGGCTGATACTGAGTAGATGGTTGTGGAGCCATTGGTTGTGATGGATTTCGGTAGGGTGATGGGGTAAAGGTGGCTTGCGGTATAGCAACACTCCTTACTGGTGTGAATGTCGGTGCATAGGACACTTGACATGCCTGCTGATTACTTTTAGCTTTTCCCCTCTCTCTACTGCGGTAATCCACTGAGTGAACATCCTCTTTCTTCTTATAAGGTAGAGGCTTTCTTTGTGCGGCATTGTTGGGCAAGGATTTTCCCATCTTGCCTGCTTTTATCCCACGTTCTATCCTTTCACCCGTTTCTATTAAGTCTGAGAAACTCATATTGGCAAATCCCACCATTTTCCCATAAAATGGATATGTCAGAGTACTCAGGAATATGGTGACCATTTCTTTGTCTGAAAGAGGTGGTTGCACTCTTATTGCCACATCCCTCCAGCGTTGGGCATAGGCCTTAAAAGATTCATTATCTTCTTTGGCCATGTTTTGGATCTGAAATCTGTCAGGAGCTACACTCCGATTGTACTTGTAATGCTTCATGAAGGCCTCCGCCAAATCTTTCCATGTCCGAATGGAGTAACGATCGAGGTTCATATACCATTCTGCAGCTCCTTCGATCAAGCTGTCTTGAAAGACATGGATGAGTAGCTTCTCATTGTCTGCATATGCTGCCATCTTTCGGATGTACATGACCATGTGTGCCCTAGGGCATGATGTTCCATCATACATCTTGAATTCTGGTGCTTTGAACTTTGGGGGTATGACAACGTCAGGTACCAACCCAATTTCATGCACATCTAAGATATCATCATCTGCAAATCCCTCCATCTTCCTCATCCTAGCTTCCAGCAATTCATACTTAATCAGTGTTTCTTCAGAGGATTTTCTCAATTTTTCTCGCTCCTCTGGTTCACCAAAGTCTGAAACGGAGCTAACCTCTGTCTCTACAATATATGGCTGCCCGTATTCTGCTGGGTCTTGTGGTTGCTGGTTTAACGGGCCTTGTGGGGGCTCATTTTGTACATTTTCCTTAGATATGAGCAGCTCAGTTAGTCGAGCTACTTGTGCTTTAAGGTTCCCAATCTCCTCATGCAACTCCTCAACAGACTTCTCTTGTCTTTGTTCTGCCATGGACCTTGACTGGGATCGCGTTACAGGAGCCGTGGTTCCTCTCTCGACTTTTTCCCTTTTTCTTTTTCTAAATGAAACAAATGATAAAATGAATGGATGAAATTGTAATGCAATATGAATGCGAAAAGGAATGACTCAAATTATGATGTGATGCGAATGTTTACGCTTGGTATCACCTAAAAAATCATGATGAATGAGAAAGACAACATTAGAACAAAGTCCCATGCACTTATGGAAACCAAAGTAGAGGTGTTCAGGTGCCTGCACGGAGTCCAAGGGTCTCACGAAGGTCGACCTTACTTTTGCCTTTACCCGGTTAAATGCTTATGCATGCAGTAATAACAAATGCAAAGTTCAAATTAGAAACGCAGGAATGTATGAGTAGAATTTTCCCCTTTGTGCTTAAGTCAAGGTTACCCTAGGTTTGTTCCTTAGCTTCCATGGTTTAGGTCAAACACTCTTGTGCAAGGTGGTACTAAGGCAACTACCAGTGTGAAGGGTAGGTTCTAGACTCCTACATTAGGTCCCCAAATTGTCCTTGGGAGGATCAATCTGAGCGGGGTGTTCAGGCGCCTGCACGGAGACCAAAGGTCTCACGAAGGTCAACCCTACTTTTGCCCCTACTATCCTAAAAGTTCCTGGGAGCTCGGGTAGAGAGCTCAGGGGTCATCACCTCCCCTTTTCTAGTTCTTGTGGTGCAAGTGCACGTGTGTGAAGGGGATATTACATTCATATCCTGCAAAATAACCAGCCAGAAGCAATCCAAATAATAAAACTAAATCATCTAAACCTACTCCACAAGACAGATCAAAAGAATATAAACACACAAAGTATAAACAAATCAGGCATTAGGACAAAGCACAAAAATAAAATAAGACAGCAACAAAAACCAATTGAAATGGCCTAACCCTCAAGTAGTCCCCAGTGGAGTCGCCAAGCTGTCGTACATCGCGACGCGGGGTTGCGGCGACCCGGAAAGATCGGGTTTGAATTGGCAATGATTTTGGGGGATGGGTTTTTGGAGAAAAGTTATAAAAACTTTGGGAGTCGCCACCGATCTAATTTTAAATGGTGAGATCGGACACCGAGATTATGGTCTACGTTACAGAAATCAGGTTCGGGGGTTGGTTACGTGTAGGGAAGGTATTAGCACCCCTACAGCGCCCTTTCGGTACCAAATTGGGTTTTGTTGCTTTTAATTTCAACCTTGTACTTTGATTTTGCCTAAGACATGTTTATTCACATTTTTATTCTTTTATTTTGGTGGGACTTTTAGGAGGGACGAGGTTTACGTCATAAGGATTTTGTCAATTTCTTCAACTTAATCCATGACGTATTATTTTGAAAAAGGTCAACAGCGGCCACTTTCGTCAACCGCCTGCATTATGATTCTTGAAGGAATAGGATTTTGAGAATTAGGCTGAACTTTCAAAGAGGGTGCTAATCACGTTATGTGAACTATATCAATTTCTTCAATATAATTCATAACGTAATTCCCTCAGGATAATCAGTTACAGTCACTTTCGTCAACTGCACTAATAACCGTCGTCAGGGTTAATCAGGGATTTGAAATTTAGGGACATTTCGGAATGTGAATAACCTCCTTAAAACCCTTTATATCATTTTTTAACAAGATTGTGACTCTGAAATTTTACATCTTTTTTTTAATATATTTTTTATTTTTTTGAATTTTTAATTATTATTTAATTATTTTTATATTATTATATTATTATATTATATTATATTTTTTTTATTTTTTTTCAAAAAAGACTTGGGACAACACGGCATGGGCCAAAGCCCATGCCGTGAATTCAAAAAGCTTGGCCGACTTTTGGCTTCCCTTTTTATTTTTTTTTTATAAATTACTTATATTATATTTAAATAGTGATACTGATGAATTTATAATTTTTCTCTTATTCAGCTTCTAACATTTTTTGAAAAATAGAATCACATTTGTTAGACCAAATGACACAATCAGAATATTTTTCTGCAAAATCAATTTTTTTCTACATTTTTTTGAAACAAGATAAAAAAACAGAAATAATACAGTTAAACGTTGCATTCTTCATCCAAAATTTTTGCAACTAGTACCAAAAATTTTCTTAAAAAATGCTTGTTTAAACTGCATATTTTCTTTTATTTTTCTAAAATATTTTTTATTTTTGATTTATTTTCAAAAGGCTATGATTGGGTGCACCACACCCCATGAAGGGTGTGGTGCACCCTTCTTCATGAAACTGCGCCCGTAGGCGCAGTTTTGAACTTTTTTTTTTTTCAGCGCATGGCTCCAACTTTGAGCCATGCAATCTGAACCTCATTAAAACTACTCCATATTTTGAGCCTCAAGAACCTTAGTCAGCATTCACTTGAAGCACACAATAGCATCATAATAATATTCCAAACAGAGACACTAATCAATGAAGGATAAAAATTCAAACAGCCCGAGAACAGAGGAGATATGTTACCAAAGTCTTTGTTTCAACTCTCCTTCGGCCGGGACTCTCCTTTCTACGCACGGTTTGGGTCTCTCGAGCTTCTTATCGTGGGTCACCAACTTCCAGTCGTTAGCTCTTGAAGCTGGAACCAAAATCACAGAAGGTTCCCTCTCTGTTTCTGCTCTTAATGGCTTTCCCGGTTTCTTCTCTAACCTTTCACTCTCCGTTTCTTCTCTCTAAATTTGTCTCCAAGTATTTCTGGTTCTCACTCCTTTTTTCCTTCCTACTCTTACACTCTCTCGGGCTTGCTCTCTCCTTTTCTCCTCCTCTTGCACTCTCTGTTTTCTTTTTTTCAATTCGTCCTTCTGTTGCTCTCTGAAAATCCCCTAACTTGGCACCACCTCTTTGCCTTCTGAATTCCCCCTCTCTATATTCACCTCTGCTCCTTTTCTTCCAACAGGAAGCATCCAAACATCCACGAATCCCCGAGTCAGATGCCTCCCCGTGACTTTCATCTCATTTCCTCCAGTGAGAAAGGGCCGGGAGTGGGTGAATGAATTGGCTTCGGATCCTTCCCGTGACTCCCATTAACTTCCTTCCAGTGGGAAAGAGCTGGGAGTAGGTGAATGAGTTCTGACTTCCTCCTTGGCTTCTTCTCTGCTTAGCCAATTTGAACCTCTCTTTTCACTGACGAAGGAGCATGAAAATTCAGAAGTTGTGTGAAATTCTGCAGAGTAATTTGTTTGATTCAGAGTCACGTTGTCGGTGACCCCCCTTTTTTAGTATTCTTCCTCTCTTTTTTTTTTTTTTTTTTTTTTTTTTTTTTTTTTTACCTTATTAATCTTTTTTTGATTTTTTTTGTTTTATTATTATTATATTTTTTATTATTTATTTTATTTATTTTTATTATTTTTTATTATTTTTTTATTTTTAAAAGAATCATGCGTGGGTCTAAATTTTTCACAGCCGGACAAAATCGGGTGTCTACAGATTGCCCCCCTTTGCTTGTCTTCTAAGTATTAGAAGATGAGCAGAGGTTGAAAGACACTATTTTGGCCGACGATTGATTCTAACCCATGCATGAGGATTGTGAATTTATTTAAAAATGACCTGGGATTTCCTTGCTCACCCAGGTCTAAAGGGGTTAAGTCAAATGATGTATGACTCTAGCCCAAGTGATAATTGATTGAGTCAAACGAAGCCCGACTCTGGCTTGATGATAAAAAGGTTGAGTCAAACGAAGTCCGACTCCGGCCTTGATTGAAAGGTTGAGTCAAACGAAGCCCGACTCCGGCTTTGATTGAAAGAGGGGTCAAGTGGAGTTCAACTCCAACTTGTCCTGAAATGGCCTACTCGACATGCATACCTGTTTGACAGGGTTTTGCATGCGAACGGGTTTAATCTCCAAATGAGATTGCTGACATGCGTATCTGCTTGACAGAGCTCAGCATGCGACCTGCTTGGCAGGATTTGGCGTGCGAACCTGCTTGACAGGGCTTAGCACGTAAGGAGGCTTGACCTCCAAAATGGGATTACAACATGCGTATCTGCTTGACAGAGCTTGGCATGTGACCTGCTTGACAGGATTTGGCGTGCGTACCTGCTTGACAGGGCTTAGCACTAAGGAGGATTGATCTCCAAAATGAGATTACTACATGCGTATCTGCTTGACAGAGCTTGGCATGCGACCTGCTAGGCAGGGTTTGGCGTGCGAACCTGCTTGACAGGGCTTAGCACGTAAGGAGGCTTGACCTCCAAAATGGGATTACAACATGCGTATCTGCTTGACAGAGCTCGGCATGTGACCTGCTTGGCAGGATTTGGCGTGCGAACCTGCTTGACAGGGCTTAGCACGTAAGGAGGCTTGACTTCCAAAATGGGATTACAACATGCGTATCTGCTTGACAGAGCTTGGCATGTGACCTGCTTGACAGGATTTGGCGTGCGTACCTGCTTGACAGGGCTTAGCACTAAGGAGGATTGATCTCCAAAATGAGATTACTACATGCGTATCTGCTTGACAGAGCTTGGCATGCGACCTGCTGGGCAGGATTTGGCGTGCGAACCTGCTTGACAGGGCTTGGCACGTAAGGAGGCTCGACCTCCAAAATGGGATTACAACATGCGTATCTGCTTGACAGAGCTCGGCATGCGACCTGCTTGGCAGGATTTGGCGTGCGAACCTGCTTGACAGGGCTTAGCACGTAAGGAGGCTTGACCTCCAAAATGGGATTACAACATGCGTATCTGCTTGACAGAGCTTGGCATGTGACCTGCTTGACAGGATTTGGCGTGCGTACCTGCTTGACAGGGCTTAGCACTAAGGAGGATTGATCTCCAAAATGAGATTACTACATGCGTATCTGCTTGACAGAGCTTGGCATGCGACCTGTTGGGCAGGATTTGGCGTGCGAACCTGCTTGACAGGGCTTGGCACGTAAGGAGGCTCGACCTCCAAAATGGGATTACTACATGCGTATCTGCTTGACAGAGCTTGGCATGCGACCTGCTGGGCGGGGTTTGGCTTGCGAACCTGCTTGACAGGGCTTAGCACTAAGGAGGATTGATCTCCAAAATGAGATTACTACATGCGTATCTGCTTGACAGAGCTTGGCATGTGACCTGCTTGACAGGATTTGGCGTGCGAACCTGCTTGACAGGGCTTGGCACGTAAGGAGGTTTGACCTCCAAAATGGGATTGTTAACGGTGAGGCTTCACATTGAGTCAATGCATTAAAACAAAAAGGACCGAATGCCTTATTGCGTGATGCGATAGTATCATCATAACATTTATGAAGACATCGAGAGGTATAACAAGTTCCAGCGAGCTATGCTAGATTTCCCTTTTCCACTCTCTTTCCCCCTTTTTTTTTCACAGACAATTAGTTAAGTTTGTCATTTTAGACATTTCAACACATACAATTGTCCACCATTTGAGAATTGAGGACTTTGTTAACCAATCAAGACTCTTTTTTTTTTTAATACTGGTAGAATGGATTCAACTAGGATGAAATCATGACAATAGATCAACCATTTGTCGCTCTTAGACACCAAAAATTGAAAAGATATCATAACCACGATTGCCCCAGTGTTGGCTTATTTGGGCGATGGTACCTTTCCCTGAGCGTCTACCATTCATCAGTCATTTATGAATTTTAGATGAGAGTTGATATCACACAATACACGATATCTTATTGAATTCGATAGGATGCCCATTTACAACCATTGCCAAGGCCCTGGGCAAAGCCATTAGCAGTACAATACGCAATTAAAAATGCGACATTTTTCTTAAGGGACAAAAGATGCATACGATGTTCCTGATGAATCTTGTATGGGATGCGCATCAAGAGTCTGGAACGACCCTTTACTCTGCCATGAGACTAATGTGGAAGATAGCATTTTTAAGGAAACAAAATATGCATATGATGTTCCTAACAACTCATGCATGTGAAGCGCACCAAGAGTCAAAATAACTCTTTACTCTATCCTGAGATTATGCGACAGACACTCTTAAAAGGAAAAGCCACACTTTTTTCTTTTTTTGTTATTATTTTTTTTTATGCAGGAGATGCCTATGATGTTCCTAATGGGTAATGCATGCGAAGCGTATCAAGAGTCCAGAACAACTCTTTACTCTGCCATGAGACCACACAAAGACATGCATAAAAAAAAAAGGAAAAGAAAGTACATTTTTAAAACACACGAGAATACATATGATGCTGGTTATGCATGGGATGCGTATCAAGAGTTAAGAACAACTCTTTACTCTGCCATCCTTTACATACCTCGACCTCGATAACTCTACTAGCAACTCTTCCACTCGGACCATCTTTCTTAGACTTGTACATTATTCAACTAACAAAAAGTGAATCTACGACAAGTCACAACCTAAGGATAGTGTCCACTTTACGCTTCCTACTACCATCGGGAGGCTTTTCGTCCACTTGTTTCACCAACAGACCTGATTGAAATGCACGGACTTGCAGCTGATCAATCAGCTGATCAACGTTTGAGCCTGTTATTATGTTACGACGGACCTCCAATGGTATGAAGCCTCGTTCCACAGCATGATCTAGGAAGGCCAATAAACCATCATAGAAACCATTAATATTTATCAATCCTAATGGCTTTCTGTGATCGCTTGATTTGGCCCAAAATGCCACACTAGAAATCCCTTCCAGTGTCTCCAAACCTCCAGGCAATGCGATAAAAGCTTCAGCAGTGCAAATCATGTGTTCGAAACGTTCATGCATGCTTAAAACTTTTAACTCATTCCCAAAGGTGAAGTAAGTTTTGTCGGCCACCTGTCGTGCAAGGATGCCGATGACATGGCTACCTCCCATGATTGCAGATGCGGCTGCACCTCCCCTTAATCCATGAATTCCTCCTCCATACACCACATTTATCCCTTTGGTAGCTAACGCCTTACCAAGCTCGGTGGCTGTACTGAGGAATTTATAATCCTTTCCTAGGGTAGAGCCACCAAAGATACAAATGGATTTGAATCCGCATGGGGAGGATGCCTCTTTTTCTTTTTCTGCCCCGGCCATGTGAAAGCTAAAGAGTGTGGAAGAGTACTTATAGATAGAAAGGCACGACAAAGAAGTCATGCAACTTGGTCAGGGTTAGGGTGATCAGAAAGCAGGCAGGTGCAATAACGGCATTATGGCAAGAAAGTCAAGTGAAAAGATGTGCCAGCTAACACTTCAGTAATTAGAGCGGAAAGAAGGCTGTAAAGTGGTCGACAATGAAGAGACGACTGCCTCGATAATTGAAATTGTGCATGTAAAGTCAAAAGTAAACAGTGTAAAAGGACAGATGCATCGACAATTGCTAAAGAGCAAGGACAATTATGCATTAAAAGCAGACCAATTTGCCGACAATTATTAAAGGGAAAGGACAATAATGGCAAACAGTATAATGATACATGCGTCGGCAATTATCAAGGAAGAAAAATCATTAACAGCAACTGTACTGATCAAAGCCGTGCATACACTACTGGAAAGAAAATGGTGGGTTCATCAGCGATTTAACAAAAATACATTACCAAGTTAACAAACAGTGATCTCAGCTGATCCTTCCCCTTGGTACTGCATCCATCGCAGCTTAAACACCATCCAGGATTTGCTTGCCATCTAATCCTTTTGCAAATCGGCAAACAGGGTCGTTTAATGTCAGATCCCCAAGACAAAAACGCTCCTTTTCTTTGTGGAACAAGTCCGCTAAAGCAAGAAGAACGCGATGCACTTGTCCACAAGAATGCGTCTCAAGAGTCTGAAGGACATTATCCAACGACTCTTTACTCAGCCCATCCTTGATGAACCGGATTTTGTCTTCTCGATTTAGGGACACCATTCCTTTTCCCTTGCAGCGTGCGTTACATGTCCACCTTGCACACTTATAACAGACATCCATCCTCTTAGCCCTCCTCCTCTTGGCGTAAGAGCTTCTTCCCATTCCGGGCAGATGTTTAATAAACGACTCCTGAAACTCTCCAGCTAGGCGTACCTTGGCTTCAATGACCCAGCGCACGTCTTCAGGAAGACCCAAACGTGTTAGCGCCTTTATTCGTTCGAGCCGACACTTGTAGATCTTCCTGAGTACGTCTTGGGGAAAGGAAGGGAATCTACTTCTAAGTTTCACAAGGCTTTCCTCCATGTTCTACCTCTCTGGTTAAGCAATGAATTCAGACACTCAAACGATGCTCCGTGAAGCCTTCTAACCTTTCTTTTTCTGATGAGCAGCTTCAAGATGAACTTTCCAGTTAGTCAAAAATGACGTCATGAACATTAAGACATACGGAGAGGGTGACAAGGCACCTTTGTGCAGTTGGGCCTCATGTTGTCCAAAAGCACTGATGGGCCTTAGGTTCCCCCTTGAACTAAAAATAAAATAAAAAAAATAATAAAATAAAAAAAAAACTAAAACATGCCTAATGATGATGCCAACCGACCTTTGAGAAGACCAGCATTCAGCGTATTGACTAGCCCAAATGGAACCCGGACTTAAACAGTGTTAATTGGGGCTTAAATAGTATCGATTTGGGTCTCAGATTGATGAACCAAGAACCACAAGAATGAATGAATGATGCATGCTTATAATGAAATGATCTTAAGTTTATGCTTATGCTTGATGACCTAATGTCGATCCGGATTCTCCACGACTCTGTCTTGCTTTACCCATCACAAATCCAAGGGAGAACTTAAATTCAAGCCTTATCTTTAAAGCATTCTGCTGTTTGCATGATTTGTTGTTACTAACATCTTGAAGACTCCCTTTTTTTTTTTCAAGCAACTAGATCCATCTATACCTATCCCTCCTCACTGTTAGAATTTAAAACATGTAATTCTCAACACGACATAGTTGAAGGATTTTTTTTTTTTTTTTTTGGGTCAATGTAACTAGATGGCAATGAAGGAAAGGAACTTTTTATTGATAAGAGTCTGTCGCTCTTCTTTTTTATTTACTTGAGGCTTAACAAAGGACAATTCATAAGGCAAAGGAAAGGAATTTTGTTGAAATAATGAATACAATACTGGAAAACTATGCTCAATCACCAGCCTAGGCTTTTAGTCCCTCAGGCATAGTATTTCTTCACAGCATCTGCATTTATCGGACTTGGGAACTCGTCACCGTCCATGTTTGCAAGGATTAATGCACCCCCAGAAAATGCCTTTTTCACTACATAGGGCCCTTCGTAATTTGGAGACCATTTTCCACGGCTGTCCTTCGTAATTGGCAAGATCTTTTTTAACACTAGTTCCCCTTCATAAAATTGCCTTGGGTGGACTCTTTTGTCATGGGCCTTCATCATCCTTTTTTGGTAGAGTCGCCCATGAGACAAAGCTGTTAGCCTCTTCTCTTCAATCAGGTTTAGCTGCTCATACCTCATCCGAGCCCATTCTGCTTCATCAAGTTGGGTCTCCATTAGTACCCTTAAAGATGGTATCTCCACTTCAAATGGGAGAACTGCCTCCATCCCATATACCAGAGAAAATGGGGTTGCTCCAGTTGAAGTCCTAACCGATGTGCGATACCCATGGAGAGCAAAGGGTAAAAGCTCATGCCAATCTCTGTAAGTGATAGTCATCTTTTCTATAATCTTCTTGATATTTTTATTTGCCGCCTCTACTGCACCATTCATTTTTGGGCGATATGGGCTTGAGTTGTGATGAACTATCTTGAATTTTTCGCACAATTCTGTCATCATCTTATTATTGAGATTGGTGGCATTGTCAGTGATGATCCTTTCTGGGAGACCATATCTACATATGATGTCCCTTTTAAGGAATCTGAGAACCACATTTCTTGTTACACTGCTATATGAAGCAGCCTCCACCCACTTTGTGAAGTAGCAAATCGCTACTAGGATGAAGCGATGACCATTAGAAGCCTTAGGTTCAATCGGCCCGATCACATCCATACCCCACATTGCAAACGGCCAAGGTGAAGTTAGTACATTGAGTGTTGAAGCAGATGTATGAATCTTATCAGCATAGATTTGACATCTATGACACTTCCTGACATAATTGATGCAGTCAGTTTCCATAGTCGGCCAATAGTACCCTGCCCTCAGCACCTTTTTTGCCATAGCGTGCCCACCAATATGTGTTCCACACACCCCTTCATGAATTTCCTGTACCATTCTTCGTGCCTCCCTAGCTTCAATGCATCTTAACAGTATCGTATCATAATTTCTCTTATACAGAACCCCTCCATCGAGGAAGAAACCCATTGCTAGCCTTCTTAGAGTCCTTTTGTCATTTTCTGATGCTCCAACAGGATACTCCTTATTTGTGATAAATCGTTTAATGTCTTCATACCATGGTTTCCCATCGGGTTCTTCCTCAACAACTGCACAATAAGCAGGGGAATCGAGCCTTCTCATGCAGATTTTTGGGAGATCATCACCCTTCACTATTGGATATAGAGATGACAGTGTTGCTAGGGCATCTGCCATTTGGTTCTCTTCTCTGGACATGTGATTGAAGGTGATGTCCTTGAACTGTTCTGCCAATTTGCTGATGTATCCCTGATAAGGAATCAATTTTGAATCCCTAGTCTCCCATTCTCCCTTTAACTGATGGATCACTAGTGCAGAGTCTCCATATACATCCAATAAATTGATTCGACGATTCAAAGCTGCTTCAACACCCATGGCACAGGCCTCATATTCAGCTATATTGTTTGTGCATTCAAAGCATAACTTAGCAGTTATGGGGTAGCATTTTCTCTCAGGAGATATCAAGACTGCCCCAATTCCATGCCCCAACATATTAGATGCTCCATCGAAGAACAAAGACCACCTTCCTTCTTCAGTGGTTTTGTCCATCGCTGAAAGTGTCATGATGTTTTCATCTGGGAATTCAAATTGGTCTGGTTCATGCTCTATGATGGGGTTCTCCGCCAAGTGGTCGGCGACTATGCTTCCCTTTATCGCCTTTTGAGGGACACATTGGATATCATACTCAGACAGCAACATATGCCACCTTGCAATTCTACCGGTTAGGGCAGGTTTTTCAAAGAGGTACTTAATTGGATCCATCTTTGAAATCAGCAATGTGGTATGACGTATCATATACTGCCTAAGGCGGCGGGCTGCCCATGCTAAGGCACAGCACGTCTTTTCAAGCATCGAATATTTTGACTCATAAGGCGTGAACTTCTTACTGAGATAATAAATCACTTGCTCTTTCTTGCCAGTTTCATCATGCTGCCCCAGCATGCACCCCATTGACTCCTCATGCACGGTTAAATACATGAGTAGTGGTCTTCCTGGTATCGGTGGAACCAGAATCGGTGGGTTCCGCAAGTATTGTTTGATCTTAGTAAATGCTTCTTGGCATTCATCACTCCACTCGACTCCATGATTTTTACGAAGGAGCTTAAAAATCGGCTCACAAGTGGCTGTCAACTGGGATATGAATCTTGCAATGTAGTTTATTCTTCCCAGAAAACCCCGCACTTCTCTCTCTGTCTTGGGTGAAGGCATATCTACAATAGCTTTGACTTTATCTGGGTCAACCTCTATTCCTTTCTGGCTCACCATGTATCCCAACAATTTTCCTGACTTCACACCGAACGTGCATTTTGCTGGGTTCAATTTAAGCTGGTATTTCCTAAGACGATCAAAGAGTTTCTTCAGGTGCATCAAATGTTCTTTTTCAGATTTTGATTTAGCAATGATGTCATCAACATATACTTCAACCTCCTTATGCATCATGTCATGAAACAAGGCTACCATTGCTCTTTGATACGTTGCCCCAGCATTCTTTAATCCAAACGACATCACTCTATAGCAAAAGGTTCCCCATAAAGTGATAAACGTTGTCTTTTCTTTATCTTCAGGAGCTAGTTTGATTTGATTGTACCCTGAGAACCCGTCCATAAAAGAGAAAATAGAATTTCCAGCAGCATTGTCCACTAACACGTCAATGTGTGGAAGTGGGAAATCATCCTTTGGACTTGCTTTGTTTAGATCTCGATAATCTACACATAATCGGATCTTGCCATCCTTCTTAGGTACAGGCACAATATTGGCTATCCATTCTGGATATTTGGCCACCTCGATGAAACCAGCATCAAGTAACTTCTTAACCTCCTCTTTGATTTTTAGCAGTATGTCTGGCTTCATCCGCCTCAATTTTTGCTTAACTGGTTTAAATTCAGGCTTTATTGGTAAGCGATGGACCACGATGTCCGTATTCAACCCAGGCATGTCTTGGTAAGACCAGGCAAATACATCACTATATTGTCTTAACAGTAAAACCATCGCTTCTTTTTCTTGACTGGCCATTTGTGCTCCTATCTTGATTTCTCTTTTATCTTCATCTGTCCCCAGGTTAATCACATCAATTTGCTCTTCATGGGGCTTAATTCCCTCACCTTCCTGTTCAATCATTCTCTGTAATTCAAGTGATGGTTCCCAATCCCCTTCTTCTTCTTCTTCTTCTTCTTCTTCATTATAGATAGCACAATTGATTGAGCGTTCAAAATCTAGACTTGGGAATTCAGCATAGTCTCCTCCAATATTTTCTTCACTATTCAACCTGGATTATTAAGTATTGTTATGGCTTGTTATGTCATGGATGTTATGATATATGCTAATAAGAGTAAAGATGAAATTATTTTTGGACAAAGGAAATGAATTTTATTGACCATTTATTTGGAACGGGTAAACAAAGTGTGCCCATGCAAATCTAACCTAGGCCTTGGGCAGAGCCATAGACTATGGTGTTCGAGAATTACATGTTTTTCAAACTAACAATGATAGGAATCGGCTTAACGGTCCAGCTGCTGGGCTTGTATGATGTACCTAGCCCGACTCCTTTTTCCTCAGGGCTTCCCTCTTCAAGGGTGGCCACTTGGTTTGGGACCCAAAGACCAGCACTGATAAAGGTCTTGTGGAGGTCTTCGATGACTAGTTTCCCAGTCTCTGCAACTCGGCCTTCTAAACGAGCCCTCCTTCTTTCTTTCTGAATCCGGGCCATTCTAGCTTTGTCAGCCCTAGTGGGTTTAAATCCCAAGCCATATGTTCCTTCATTTTGTGGTAGGATTGGTGGCTCCTTCATGCCTTGTCCTGCACTCCCTAGTCCCTTTCCAGGAATATAGCCATTCCTCTTGAGTATCTTGCTTGTCATCAAGGCAGCTTCTGAGAAGTGTGGTACCAGCAATGGCTCTCCTTCTTTTGAGAATACCACATTCACGATCTCAAAGGTTCGGAAAGAGCCTCCGATCTCCATTTCTGCTGCGATATAGGGGACCGAAGATGGTCTAGACACCAGTAAGTCTTCTTCAGCATCGATCTCAACTAGCTTCCCTTGGTACACTAGTTTTACCTTTTGGTGGAGGGATGAAGGAATTGCCCCGGCCGAATGAATCCATGGTCGTCCTAGGAGACAGCTATAAGCAGGGTTTATCTTCATAACTTGAAAAGTAACCACAAAGTCACATGGGCCAACTTGCATGGGTAGCTCTATCTCTCCTACAACATCACTTTGGGCTCCGTCGTAGGCTCTCACAATGATGGTGCTAGGCCTTAAAAGCGTTTGATCAACTGCTAACTTTCTTAACGTAAGCTCTGGCATTATATTCAGAGCAGAGCCATTGTCAATCAAAACATTTGCTAAATCGTGGCCTTTGCACTTGGCTGAAATATGGAGAGCCTTATTGTGGCCACGCCCTTCAGGAGGGAATTCCTCCTCAGAGAATGACAGGTAATTGTGGGCTAGAATGTTTCCGACCACTCCATCAATTGCTTCTTTGGAAATATCCTTATCCACGTAAGCTTCATTTAGAATCTTCATTAAAACTTTTCTGTGAGGTTCAGAATGCATGAATAAGGACAACAGTGAGATTCTAGCTGGCGTCTTCTTTAATTGCTCAATTACCTTATATTCACTTTGGCAAATGAGCCTAAGAAACTCGCTAGCTTCTTCCTCAGCCACCGAACTTTTGAGAGGGGTCGGTGTAGAACTTTCAGCCCTTGTAGAGTTATGGTCGTGGAAGCCCTTTACTTCAACATCTTCTGGTTCGATTACCTCAATGCCTTTCCCCTTTTCAAGCCTTTTGACCTCTACAGGCCTAGGCTCAATCCCCTTTTCAGTTCCTCTCTCTGGGAGATAACATCGCCCACTCCTCGTTACTCCAGAGATGCCAGATATATTGGTGATTCGTGGATTAGGTTCTTCCATAGTCACCTTACAAGTATAATCCCACGGAATAGCCTTATCATTTTTGTATGGAAAAGGGGCCGGTATTGCAATAGTCAGCTTCTTCATGGCTGCAGTGGGGACCCCTATTTCATCACTACCACTTGTATACTTGATAGCCAGTGGTTTTCGCTTACTCGAAGTGGCATCAATCATATTTATGAACTCAGACTTCTTCTTCAATTGTGATGTGCAACTATCCCTACACCCTTGAGGTGAGCCTGAAGTTTTAGAAACGGGCATAGACTCATCAAATATGGCATTGACGCTCGCTTTCTCATGACTAGGAAGGGGATTTCCATCTACATTTGGTGTTGGAGCAACCTGTTCAAATGTCAACCACTTGGCGTCAATTAAGTCCTGTACTTTTCTCTTGAAAGCGGTACAATTATCCACTGTGTGCCCCTTGGCTCCTGCGTGATAATCACATATGAGTTTCTCGTTGTACCAGGCAGGGTATGGAGGTTGAAGAGGTCGAACAGGACACAATGTTACCAAATTATTCTGCAATAGTTGTGGTAACAACTGTGAATATGGTATGGGGATGGGATCAAAGTTCTGGTATCTGCGATTATTAGCTTGAGTTAGTGATCTAGATTGGGACTGTATTGGTTGCACTTGTTGGCGCGGCTGATACTGAGTAGATGGTTGTGGAGCCATTGGTTGTGATGGATTTCGGTAGGGTGATGGGGTAAAGGTGGCTTGCGGTATAGCAACACTCCTTACTGGTGTGAATGTCGGTGCATAGGACACTTGACATGCCTGCTGATTACTTTTAGCTTTTCCCCTCTCTCTACTGCGGTAATCCACTGAGTGAACATCCTCTTTCTTCTTATAAGGTAGAGGCTTTCTTTGTGCGGCATTGTTGGGCAAGGATTTTCCCATCTTGCCTGCTTTTATCCCACGTTCTATCCTTTCACCCGTTTCTATTAAGTCTGAGAAACTCATATTGGCAAATCCCACCATTTTCCCATAAAATGGATATGTCAGAGTACTCAGGAATATGGTGACCATTTCTTTGTCTGAAAGAGGTGGTTGCACTCTTATTGCCACATCCCTCCAGCGTTGGGCATAGGCCTTAAAAGATTCATTATCTTCTTTGGCCATGTTTTGGATCTGAAATCTGTCAGGAGCTACACTCCGATTGTACTTGTAATGCTTCATGAAGGCCTCCGCCAAATCTTTCCATGTCCGAATGGAGTAACGATCGAGGTTCATATACCATTCTGCAGCTCCTTCGATCAAGCTGTCTTGAAAGACATGGATGAGTAGCTTCTCATTGTCTGCATATGCTGCCATCTTTCGGATGTACATGACCATGTGTGCCCTAGGGCATGATGTTCCATCATACATCTTGAATTCTGGTGCTTTGAACTTTGGGGGTATGACAACGTCAGGTACCAACCCAATTTCATGCACATCTAAGATATCATCATCTGCAAATCCCTCCATCTTCCTCATCCTAGCTTCCAGCAATTCATACTTAATCAGTGTTTCTTCAGAGGATTTTCTCAATTTTTCTCGCTCCTCTGGTTCACCAAAGTCTGAAACGGAGCTAACCTCTGTCTCTACAATATATGGCTGCCCGTATTCTGCTGGGTCTTGTGGTTGCTGGTTTAACGGGCCTTGTGGGGGCTCATTTTGTACATTTTCCTTAGATATGAGCAGCTCAGTTAGTCGAGCTACTTGTGCTTTAAGGTTCCCAATCTCCTCATGCAACTCCTCAACAGACTTCTCTTGTCTTTGTTCTGCCATGGACCTTGACTGGGATCGCGTTACAGGAGCCGTGGTTCCTCTCTCGACTTTTTCCCTTTTTCTTTTTCTAAATGAAACAAATGATAAAATGAATGGATGAAATTGTAATGCAATATGAATGCGAAAAGGAATGACTCAAATTATGATGTGATGCGAATGTTTACGCTTGGTATCACCTAAAAAATCATGATGAATGAGAAAGACAACATTAGAACAAAGTCCCATGCACTTATGGAAACCAAAGTAGAGGTGTTCAGGTGCCTGCACGGAGTCCAAGGGTCTCACGAAGGTCGACCTTACTTTTGCCTTTACCCGGTTAAATGCTTATGCATGCAGTAATAACAAATGCAAAGTTCAAATTAGAAACGCAGGAATGTATGAGTAGAATTTTCCCCTTTGTGCTTAAGTCAAGGTTACCCTAGGTTTGTTCCTTAGCTTCCATGGTTTAGGTCAAACACTCTTGTGCAAGGTGGTACTAAGGCAACTACCAGTGTGAAGGGTAGGTTCTAGACTCCTACATTAGGTCCCCAAATTGTCCTTGGGAGGATCAATCTGAGCGGGGTGTTCAGGCGCCTGCACGGAGACCAAAGGTCTCACGAAGGTCAACCCTACTTTTGCCCCTACTATCCTAAAAGTTCCTGGGAGCTCGGGTAGAGAGCTCAGGGGTCATCACCTCCCCTTTTCTAGTTCTTGTGGTGCAAGTGCACGTGTGTGAAGGGGATATTACATTCATATCCTGCAAAATAACCAGCCAGAAGCAATCCAAATAATAAAACTAAATCATCTAAACCTACTCCACAAGACAGATCAAAAGAATATAAACACACAAAGTATAAACAAATCAGGCATTAGGACAAAGCACAAAAATAAAATAAGACAGCAACAAAAACCAATTGAAATGGCCTAACCCTCAAGTAGTCCCCAGTGGAGTCGCCAAGCTGTCGTACATCGCGACGCGGGGTTGCGGCGACCCGGAAAGATCGGGTTTGAATTGGCAATGATTTTGGGGGATGGGTTTTTGGAGAAAAGTTATAAAAACTTTGGGAGTCGCCACCGATCTAATTTTAAATGGTGAGATCGGACACCGAGATTATGGTCTACGTTACAGAAATCAGGTTCGGGGGTTGGTTACGTGTAGGGAAGGTATTAGCACCCCTACAGCGCCCTTTCGGTACCAAATTGGGTTTTGTTGCTTTTAATTTCAACCTTGTACTTTGATTTTGCCTAAGACATGTTTATTCACATTTTTATTCTTTTATTTTGGTGGGACTTTTAGGAGGGACGAGGTTTACGTCATAAGGATTTTGTCAATTTCTTCAACTTAATCCATGACGTATTATTTTGAAAAAGGTCAACAGCGGCCACTTTCGTCAACCGCCTGCATTATGATTCTTGAAGGAATAGGATTTTGAGAATTAGGCTGAACTTTCAAAGAGGGTGCTAATCACGTTATGTGAACTATATCAATTTCTTCAATATAATTCATAACGTAATTCCCTCAGGATAATCAGTTACAGTCACTTTCGTCAACTGCACTAATAACCGTCGTCAGGGTTAATCAGGGATTTGAAATTTAGGGACATTTCGGAATGTGAATAACCTCCTTAAAACCCTTTATATCATTTTTTAACAAGATTGTGACTCTGAAATTTTACATCTTTTTTTTAATATATTTTTTATTTTTTCGAATTTTTAATTATTATTTAATTATTTTTATATTATTATATTATTATATTATATTATATTTTTTTTATTTTTTTTCAAAAAAGACTTGGGACAACACGGCATGGGCCAAAGCCCATGCCGTGAATTCAAAAAGCTTGGCCGACTTTTGGCTTCCCTTTTTATTTTTTTTTTATAAATTACTTATATTATATTTAAATAGTGATACTGATGAATTTATAATTTTTCTCTTATTCAGCTTCTAACATTTTTTGAAAAATAGAATCACATTTGTTAGACCAAATGACACAATCAGAATATTTTTCTGCAAAATCAATTTTTTTCTACATTTTTTTGAAACAAGATAAAAAAACAGAAATAATACAGTTAAACGTTGCATTCTTCATCCAAAATTTTTGCAACTAGTACCAAAAATTTTCTTAAAAAATGCTTGTTTAAACTGCATATTTTCTTTTATTTTTCTAAAATATTTTTTATTTTTGATTTATTTTCAAAAGGCTATGATTGGGTGCACCACACCCCATGAAGGGTGTGGTGCACCCTTCTTCATGAAACTGCGCCCGTAGGCGCAGTTTTGAACTTTTTTTTTTTTCAGCGCATGGCTCCAACTTTGAGCCATGCAATCTGAACCTCATTAAAACTACTCCATATTTTGAGCCTCAAGAACCTTAGTCAGCATTCACTTGAAGCACACAATAGCATCATAATAATATTCCAAACAGAGACACTAATCAATGAAGGATAAAAATTCAAACAGCCCGAGAACAGAGGAGATATGTTACCAAAGTCTTTGTTTCAACTCTCCTTCGGCCGGGACTCTCCTTTCTACGCACGGTTTGGGTCTCTCGAGCTTCTTATCGTGGGTCACCAACTTCCAGTCGTTAGCTCTTGAAGCTGGAACCAAAATCACAGAAGGTTCCCTCTCTGTTTCTGCTCTTAATGGCTTTCCCGGTTTCTTCTCTAACCTTTCACTCTCCGTTTCTTCTCTCTAAATTTGTCTCCAAGTATTTCTGGTTCTCACTCCTTTTTTCCTTCCTACTCTTACACTCTCTCGGGCTTGCTCTCTCCTTTTCTCCTCCTCTTGCACTCTCTGTTTTCTTTTTTTCAATTCGTCCTTCTGTTGCTCTCTGAAAATCCCCTAACTTGGCACCACCTCTTTGCCTTCTGAATTCCCCCTCTCTATATTCACCTCTGCTCCTTTTCTTCCAACAGGAAGCATCCAAACATCCACGAATCCCCGAGTCAGATGCCTCCCCGTGACTTTCATCTCATTTCCTCCAGTGAGAAAGGGCCGGGAGTGGGTGAATGAATTGGCTTCGGATCCTTCCCGTGACTCCCATTAACTTCCTTCCAGTGGGAAAGAGCTGGGAGTAGGTGAATGAGTTCTGACTTCCTCCTTGGCTTCTTCTCTGCTTAGCCAATTTGAACCTCTCTTTTCACTGACGAAGGAGCATGAAAATTCAGAAGTTGTGTGAAATTCTGCAGAGTAATTTGTTTGATTCAGAGTCACGTTGTCGGTGACCCCCCTTTTTTAGTATTCTTCCTCTCTTTTTTTTTTTTTTTTTTTTTTTTTTTTTTTTTTTACCTTATTAATCTTTTTTTGATTTTTTTTGTTTTATTATTATTATATTTTTTATTATTTATTTTATTTATTTTTATTATTTTTTATTATTTTTTTATTTTTAAAAGAATCATGCGTGGGTCTAAATTTTTCACAGCCGGACAAAATCGGGTGTCTACAGCTCTCATAGATACAAAGCGTTTTGGCAAGGTTTTCCGGTTTCTTCTTACTGTTTATTAAGGCCAAAACATATTGAAACTTACTATATTTTCTTCTTCAATTGTAAGCGTAGCTAAGAGTTGTTCTGCATATGATGGTGTTGCATATAGGCGTTGATGATAGACGGGAAGATGCAGAGTGCTGAAACGGATGAATTCATTTATCACGAATGTTTGATTCATCCAGCTCTCTTATGTCACCCCAAGTAAGTTTTTTTTTTTTTTTTTAATGAATTCACTTTTTCTGTTTACTGTTAGATATAAAACTTTTGTTTAACAACTTAAACCTCTAAAATTTGACGTAATATAAAAGTTTATGTCTATCAGTCAATAATTAATATGTACCAAATAAGCATCCATTTACATGAAAAATTATGTATGAACAAGCTGTGATGAACAGTGCACCAGGAAAGGCCAATAAATATTTTGAATTTTGAAGTTTCCAGCGATAGCGCATACAAACTAAACATTTTGTTTAATTAAGTTAAAAGAAATTATAAATTTTTTTATTTGTTGTTGGTCTACCAATGTGATTGGTAAAAAATTGATGAATCATGGACCCGCCCTACAGAAGAATGCACTGAGGTGAGCATGCGCTATCAGATATTCTCTTCTGTTCAGTTGCAAAAAAAGTTATAAATTTATAATGGAAGATTGCGCTTCTTCGCATGCTCCATTGGGTTTTTGGTTGATGGTTGTCGAAGACTTTGACTAAGATGAAGAGGCATATGCCATATGCTGATGTTATGTTATTTACAATGGCAGCCCCAAAACGGTATTCATTATGGGAGGAGGCGAAGGGTCTGCTGCAAGAGAAGCACTCAAGCACAATTCAATGGATAGAGTGGTTATGTGTGATATAGACCAGGTCTTAATTACTACACCCACCTCCTCACCCGTCCATCTACTTCACAAGATGACGAATCAATATTGATGAAAAATACTTGGATAACAAATATTGAGCTCCTAATTGCAGGAGGTGGTAGATTTCTGCCGCAAATACTTGACTGTTAATCGGGAGGCCTTTTCTCATTACAAGCTGGACCTTGTAATCAACGATGCTAAGTACGTATCTTTCTATGTGGATTCCCCTTTTCGCATTTTTTTTAATAAAATAATCCCATTTTTTATTGGGCTTTTTGAATCTTTACCAACGTCTAGTCATACATTGATTTTTTGGTATTTTTTAAAAAAAATCCCATTTGCTTTAGCCTAAACCATTTAGCCCAACTAATCCTCTTCTTTTGTTGCACCCAAAAAAATTCCCTTCTTTTGGTAATTTTTATATGTTCTTGCACACTTCCATTAACACATGCACCACCCATAGACGGGATCATCCACTACTTTTTCTTTTCTCTCTTTGCAAACACTTTCCCTTGTTCCCTTTTTTTTTCCTCTGACGATGAATTTCGTTCATATTGACATGAATTTTGGGTTAAGGGCTGAATTGGAGAAGAGGAAGGAGAAGTTTGATATCATAGTTGGAGATTTGGCAGACCCAGTTGACGGAGGGCCTTGCTATCAGCTCTATACGAAATCCTTCTATGAGACAATCTTGAAGCCCAAGCTCAATGAGAATGGTATTTTTGTGACCCAGGTAGATTCTTAAGAATGCCCATCAACCTCAATGTCCTTGAAAGATATTGTTTTCCCTTGCAACACAGTGACAATGTTCCCCACATTCTCTTCCGCAGGCTGGACCGGCAGGCATCGTCACACACAAGGAGGTCTTCACCTCTATTTACAACACAATCAAACAGGTGTTTAAATGTAAGATTCTAATTGCCTTTTGCTCTGTCGTTCAATTTCAGATATGTACAGTAGAGCCAAATGAACTCAACGATGTTGTACTGTGTTTTAATTATAACTCCGTGAAAAAATTTCTGAATTCTTTTGCTTTTTTTTTTTTTTTGGCAGATGTGACGGCCTACACAACTCATATACCCTCTTTTGCTGATACTTGGGGATGGGTTATGGTATGCAAAAAGAAAGCTTTCTTCTTACAGATGCATTAGAGTTACAAGTTGTTTGTTTTATCACTTTATGTGTATGTGATTTTCTATGCTTTCAACTCAGGCTTCTGACCAGCCATTCTTGGTTGGTGCTGAAGAAATGGACAAAAGAATCGAAACAAGAATAGATGGGGAATTGCTCTATCTACATGGCTCCTGGTTTCAGTCATCTGCCATCATGAATAAGACTCTTTCACAATCGTAAGTACATTTGCTTGGCACCCCACAGTCTGTATACTGAGATTTCACACAAATTAAAATAACCCATATATTTAATGGCGAATCTATTCCCATTATTTTGTTTTCATTTAATATTCACGCCCATTGGGTGAGAATCTTTATTTTGGTTACATTTTTAAATTTTAAGACTCAATAAATTTAATTGTTAGATTATGTGAAATGAGACTGATGCAAAAATTTGGATGATAATATTTTAACATCAACATCGTTGTTGTTGCAGGCTGCTTAATGAAACTCATGTGTACACTGAAGAAGATGCTAGATTCATTCATGGACATGGTGTGGCTTATCGACCCTGACATTTCAAGACAGGTTCCGTTGGGGAATTGCTGTACAGAAAACAAGGATGAAAGGGCTGGACGTTTTGAAACGACAAGCATAACAAGTTAAACCAAAGAAACCAATCAACAATCAACAATTGTTTCGTCAATTTGGTTTTAGGAAATTTCGTTAGACTTAGGCCGCTCGTTGGATTCAAAAGTGATGAAAACTCGTGACAACTTTGATCCTATATGAATAAATTTTGAGGCATTCCTCCATTCATATTCTGACGTTTTAGTTTCAGGAGACAAATTGACAAAGTCTATAATTGTCAAACCAGCATCTATATGAATAAATTCCAATCTTGGATTTTGACTTTGGCTTTGAAAGTACTGTCTTTGATTGCCTGAGAGGTAATGCCCTGAAGAAGGCTTCAGAGGATCGCTGGTTTAGCCTGTTCTGGGTAGCAGAAGTCATTGGCAAAGCCATAGAAACAGAAGCCATTTTGTGTTCTTGTTGGTATTTGCTTCTATTTGCCTACCTGATCTCCAGACTCTGCTAAAGCTTCTGGGGTTCAGCAGAGCAGGGCAGGATGGGCTTGGATACTGGGTGGAGTCAGAAAAGTAAGATTGAGAGTCTTGAGATGTGACATGTGAGGTGGAGACTAGAGATCTCCAGCTGACGTGGCGCTTATTCGTGATCCTACGTGGCAGTTGCTCTGCCTGTGATTGGGGGTAAGGTTGTCATCTCGGTTATAATCTGGCTCACTTCTAAGTGATTCTTCCACCGCCCTTGGGTCTTAATGAATGTGGCTTGTTAAATTGTTACACTATTTTTTCTTGATATATAAAATAAACAATATATGGCGATTTGTGTAAGTTTAATGACAAACATTTTGTCCCCTTGAATTCTCTACCCAACTGTAGTGACTGGAAATTGGCGTTCCTCTGAATAAGCAAGCCAAAATTTTATTATATATATATATATTCTTTGAGTACCAAAAATTTGATTATATTTGTTAAAACACCATTCAGTTGGGCTTGCCGGTATCGGATCCGATCGTATCCGGCCCACACGCTATACATGGCGCTTGTTCTACCGCGCCTGTATAACTATTAGCTTAAGCTAGTTGATGAAATATTAAACAGAATCCAATATGAATGCATCTTTCGGCCTAATTGTCTTATAAATCAATTTTCTGTTTCCTGTGCTTTAAAGCAGCAAAGAACGGGACAGATTGTTGAATGAAATACACGTATAGTTTTGCCAGTGGCGATGAATTTGCCACACGAAGTGCTGTGCTGGGCATAACCATCCCCGAAGATCCTTATTCGGAGAAGAGATGGAAGCAGCAGCCTATTTGGGGCAGGCTCAATAGAATTACACAAAAGAAAGGGATTAGAAATTAAAAAAAGACAAAGCCCACTAAACCCACAGGAACACACAAGCATTTGCCATTCTTAAAAAAAAAAAAAATAGTAATGTTGACATCACACAACTAATCAGGGAATAAAAACTGAATGCACAAATTTTACCATCTGAATTATAAGATTATTTACAAAGTGTATAAAGTCTAATCCTTCAAAGTTATGATGCATAATATTTTTTTATTATAAAAATAATGACATATTATTTAATACACAAAATTTTGAGTTAAACTTTAAACTTTAAAGAAAAAAAAAAAAAGCCAAACTAACAACTTAATGCCAGTGCATGCCAGTTAGTACTCATTATTCCTGCAATGAATTACGGTAAAAGAAGTGATAAAAAGTCCAACCCCCACCACAATACAAATATTCTATGGTCACAAGATGGTAGAGTGGAATGCAGGGCCTTCATAACTGCAGATACCCGTCAAGGCAAAGCAACGCCAACTCTGAGATTTATTACTGATAGCTACGGCTTCAGGGAAAGTTAATTTCAATTCATTATTTGCAGACTAATAAGGAATATAGTGCAGTCGTGGGACCAAATTGACGAATTGCAGTGAGGGACCACTTCACCTTATCTCTCAGTCATTAAACTTTCACTCATCCTCTTCTTCCTATCTACTACTTCTGGGTTACGTGTTTACGCACATGCCAATTTTCATCTTCAATTCAATGCTTCTTAAGAATATCAAGTATGGATTCCTTATAAGCCAAGCAAATGCTTAACGTCTATATGAAACTTGGATCCATTTCAAATTTGGGATCACTAATAATTAATAAAGAACATTTGTTAAAGAGCATCATGAATTTCAATTAGAAGGCTCTACGCTTCTACAAAGACAACACTCCCAGTCTCCCACAATATCTACCATAATCCACTCAACCATCCTAAAGCAGAGCTACTTAAGAAGAGGACACAAAGCATATCACACTAGCACTAAGTTGCGGAGTGGTCAGGAAACAGAGAAGGCACATACTTGCAGAACAATTAGCAGTTATCATCTCTTAAGTACACTGATATCTGATCCAGTTTAGCTGAGATGAACCACTTGAGGAAGAAGATTGTATCTAATATTGAGCTCTTCAAACGTTTTCTTTAGTTCCATGACCAGTTCAGATCTCCGCTTGGTCTTCTCTCCAAAGTCTTGAAAGTTCATTGTGTGGGTACAGAAGAGACCCATCTTGATTTTATTCACATTTTCAATCTCTTTCACTGCAAGGCTGTGATTAGGATGCCAGTGTTGTGGATTGCTCTCCAAGTACCTGATTAAACAAAGATATTAGAAAAAATATGAAGAATAGAAAGAAAAGCAGATATTGATATACAATATCGCAATAAGATTTTGCACTAATTGCCTGATAAAACGTCACATTCACCTTCATGCATGATAAAAGTTCATTATTCTTCAAAAAACATTGAAAAAATAGGTAAGTCCTGATTGACGTTCAGGTCAACTTGTTTTTATAGTTTTACAATTTTCCATCCCATCTATCTTCCTGCCTGACTTACAATAATCTGAATCAGACAGTCGTAGTCAAACAAATTCAAGGTCTTAATTTACAATATAACCAAATATGGTATCAGACGCTCCTTTGACATAGTTTTGCATATAATAAAATGCTTCTCCAGTCGTACATATTATAGTAATTCACCGTAACTAGTTAAAAAACAGAGATGACACGTGCTAGCTGAACAATTTGGAAACATATTCATATTTTCTTTCTCATTGCAGAATTTATAAGAGGAAGGAAAAAAATGATACTTGGAAACCATCATATTGAAGGAATGAGTTAGGTAATTTGTGATACAATTACACAACCGTATCTCTAAAGTCAAATTTCTCCAGAAAATCAATTCTAATGAATATATACATGCATCCGTAAAATTTACCTCTTTATCTTTTCTTTCAGTGCCCCAATCCTCTCTACCGGTGTCATAAAGTCAATTGAGAACTCTACAGAGTCCACCATATCTGGGCTTCTGTAATAATTGCTAATGGGTTTTGTAGCCAGAACTTAGTTTGGATAGTACACCTTTTCATTATTAAGCTTTAGAAAGACAGTTGTCAATATGTTCATTTCTTCAACCAACAGCTGCCAGATTATCATAAAACATTAATATGTAACTCCCAAAGACTTGAATAAAATTTGGCTAGGATAACTCACTTGAATTCCATCAACAACACATCGATCACCAACATCAAATGGATGCATCACAAACACAAAGATGATAGCTTCAAATATATTCTTGCACGTGTTTTCAAACATAAAAGTTGCGAGTACTAGCTGTGATGAGAGGAAGACAAGTACTTTTGTTGAAGCAATCCCCATCAGTAAAAGCCACAGCATTATGGTCACAATTACCAGTATCCCTGCCACAAGCTTGTTTAATTGTTTTACAGCAGTTTTTGTGTCACCTAAGGCATGTGCCAATGCTTTGCGCTCTTGATAGACCTTTACCTAAAGAACACAAATGACACAAACATTAATGAATTAAACTTCTGCAAACCAAACAGAATTTCAATATGCAATTATGCAATAATACAATAAATTAAAGTCCTTACCACCCATTTTGTTAATGCCTTTCTCTCAATTCGTCCAGTATCTGCTCCTTCAAATAGTGGAAATACCAGATCCACTTCCTCCTTAATCATAAATCTCATGAGGTCCTCCTCCTCAATGTACCTATTCATAAGGTTAGGAATTTTATAAGAGCAACAAAAATGAAAAATACAGAGAAGGAAATATACAAATGCATTCACAAGCATCTAGAAGAGTGCAAACATTCTTACGAGCAATTAGGAGCCGCAACATTCCTAAAAATGTGATAGGCAGCAGCAGTTGCTTCCATCTCATTTGTAATCTCTTTGTCAGTTTGTTCAAGTCCTCCATCATTAAAACTTTCGTCTAGTACGTTAGAGATTGTGGACAGCCCTGAATTTGTCACTGCATCAACCAATATCTTCATAGTCCAAGCAGAAACTTTCTCTTGTTTCATCTTGTGAAGCTTGGCAATATCTATAACCTCTTTCTTTGTGCCTCCTTTAGCTTTTGTACTCCTGAAACTAAAATGGCCAATACTTGGTTCTCTCCCAACCTTCTCGGCCTCCTCTATTAGTGGAGGCCCCGACAAACTCTGTAGTACATACTGATGGAAGATTGATTCTTGAGTTCTATCAAAGAAAGATTTGACATGGAAATTCGATGCTAATATCTTCAGTAACAACGTCTTTAACAACCATAAGCATGCTCCAATAAGTAGAGAAACAAGGGTCCATGTTACACCATTCAAAATTTTTGTGGCCAGTTCCGATCGCTGGACCCCACGATTGATTAACAGAATCCAAGCGAGAAGAACTAAACCTAGCCAAATGAAGACCTGAACACTTTTCTTAAGCCCATGAACAAAATATAGAACTTTTTTCCTCAACAAAAAGTTCTTCTCAATCAAGAAAACAATAATGTGCATGAAACAATTAGAAACTAACATGCCACAAAAGATCACCATCACAAGCACGCACCACTTCCAAAACTCCAAACCCCAGATCATTGTGGTTTTCAGTTTCTGAACTGTAAGGCTAGCCACCAAGCACCCCGCAATGCACACCAATACAAACCACTCGATGAAAACCTTAGTCGTCACTCCCTTACGCTTCCCTTTACTCAATTGAACTTTCTTGAAAATGATTTCATCTTCGTCCCCTCCAGCTGGCCCTGGAGATGACATTAATGGTGTCTTAGGGGCGATGGAAGTGATGGAGACTGTTCTACTAACAGTCCCAAATTTATTATTAGGTGAGGCTTGACTGAAAGAGTTACTATATGGCGAATTAACAGCTAAATGTTCCAGCAAGGTCGAACTGTTATTCTCTTCCAGTATTGTTGCATCCACAGGATAAGATTGTCCACTAAATCTTGATTTGGGTTTGGAATACGCAGACCTTGTTAGTGACTTTCTTCGGGTAAGGTTTCCGTTGGCAATAGGAACTTTGGGGGGCTTATTTGGGCTAGAACTGAACCTTATCTCAGGGGAAGCACAGTTTAAAGGTGGCGACTTTAATGATCCGTACCCAGTAGTGAACTCGGTCGACATGTTCTGAGGAGAATCCACCCTGCTCTGCTTTGGAGGCAAAGATTCAGCAGCCTTGGAAGATGACCCTTTCGGGTCTTGGCTTTCTCCACCAGCATTCGGAGCCTGCTGGCCAGAAATCAACAGCACCACCTCACCCCCATTGGTTGTTTTCGTCTCTGCCATGCTTACTTCGCCGCCTGTCGGAGGTTGATGCTTGGCATCCATCAAGGTTCCTACGCGTATTGACCATATAAAAATTATACCTTGCATATAAAATCTAAAGGATAAAAGGAAACCTTAAACAAGAAACAAATTTTCAAGTTGTGCTGGAAAGTTTTAACAATCTTTCACCTATACTCACGCCTACTGTGTAGAGGTAGCTACCCAGTTCCAACCGAAATTAAATCAGAGCTTTATAACTTGAAATTTGAACATTTACCAGGTGATGGCCGCAATGTTCTGATATTTATATGCTTGGTTTTTGTAAATATTCGAGGCCCGCTTTGATTTTGATTGGAGAGCGAAGATTGTGCTTGAAAAGGTAAGTTGAATATATCACGGCCAAGCTTTGTTGGCATACAGAGTTTGAAAGTAACAGCTCAGAGTAAACGTATGGATGCCAAAATAAGAAATGAGCAGGGTACAATGGAATGGCGTTGAGAATAGAGACAGAGGTTTCTCATCCCGAGAAGCAGAAGCTGAAACTCTCAGACCGGACTCTCAACGTGTAATAACCAAGGCGATAAATGTAAGCGCGACCTTCTACTTTCCTGAGAACGAAACATTATTAAACAAATTAAATGGAAAACCATAGTTTATCTGCCCAATTAAGCACTTTTCACGGCGATTTTTTTTTTTTAAAAAAAAAATGGATGGTTTGACTGAGGCAAAAAACAATAATATAAAAAATATTTAAATAATTTATTTAAAATATTCAACTCTTATTATTCAAATCAATTTACGTAAATTAATATATATACTTTTATAAACATTGTTATTTGTTACTCTTAGTCTTTTTTCTTGGACAGAAAACCTCCAAGTCCAAGTCATTCCTTTTCTTTTTTGCACTGAAAGATTTATTTTAATTTGATTAATTCCATTGTTTGCCGCAATTAGCATGCATGATATGTTTTCGAACTATATAGCCAATAGAATATCCTTAGTCTAAATATAAAGACCATGCTCATGTAAATTTACAGATATTTATAGAGAGAAAGGGGCTGCTGATGAATTGGATTAAATAGATGCCATTTAGCCAACAAAATCCGTAAGTGACAAGAAAAGGGAAGAAGCGGCCGCAAGCGTGTTGGGTTCTTGTGTTAAAAATTACAACAATTTTATAATCACTTTGTATAAATTTAGAATAATTAAAATTTTATTGGCTGAATTAACCCAACAAAATCCAACATTTTGAGTGATCTGAAAACTAATAGATTTTCGGCTCTCAATGTTTTTTTAGATTTCTTTAAAGTATTATTTATCTGATAAATAAAAATTAATTTTTTTAAATACTAAAAACATAAAAAAATTTCTTTTAAATAATTTTTTTTTATATAAAACTTAAATTGAACTACTTAAAAATATTCAAATCTCTATTTCCGATTCTGAATTTTAACGAGTAAGCTGCGTAAAGCAGGCGAATAACGTGGATGAGCCTATTTCTTGGCCCATGGACTCAAATATGCTCTTTCCCTGTCCAAAGCACGAGGCCCAGTTGCCCCAATAAGACAAATGCACACCGGGCCTATAATTGACATCAATTTTGTCCCGAAGTTGATCTGTAATCAATTTTCTCCTCCACGACAGTACTTTCATTTCTATTTCTCTGCAAAACTAGCCCCAATAATGTGGTCTTAAAAGCAGTGACTGCGTACCGTACAGTTGCAACTTGCACATGTCCGATTAATTCAAACTGTTGGGAGTCAAAAACCTCAGAGTGGGTAGCAAGACATTGCCGTGTGAACGTTATTTTAAGCTTTTGGTTTGAAAAAGAACGAAAGGGACAGAGAAAGATATTATTCCACGGTATAGAAACCAGAAACAAATATCATAATCCTCATCATCATCTTCCCCCTCTTACTTCGTACTTTGTAAGATAAAGAGAAAGCTACTTCACACTCTCACTTCGGGATCGCCGATCGCCATACCTTTGTCTTTTGCTACCCAGCAAAGCAAAGGAAGGCTGTACTTGTGGACCATTGAAACCATCCAAAGCCACCCGTACGCCTATCTTCCCCTCCCTACCTTTCTGTTTGCTCTGCTCTTTTGTTACAGTTCAAGAATACACTTTCATAAGAGTTCTACTATTTTACCATTGAGGTGTTGGCCCAAGCCTCGTCAGAGTTGGTGCCTTGTCTGTTTCCTATTTGTCATCTATATGTATATTTTATTTTTTTATCATTTAGAATACTACAAATTAAAGTCATTAGCTTTAACGAGTATGATTTTGACTTTGTTATATTGTAACTGTCATTGCGAAATGAATAAACTAAGGTTAGCTTAGGTAGATAGGCCAAGCTCTAACAGAAGAGCTATATAAATTACATGTGTAGATAATGCAGAATATGAGTATCAAGAGAGGACTATTATGAATATAACTAAGGTGTTAGCCTAACAATTTGAGTCAACAATGGCTATTTAAAGAAGAAAAACGATGCCATCTTCCATCTAGTTTTGTATTTTAATGTTAATCCTTTTGCAAACTCCCAAAACGTGGAACAAAAGTCTTTTGGATGAGACATCACAAAAATTATTCCCCTCATCATTGCTGGGCTATTTATCCACCTCACCTCTTGGTACGGATTCTCCAACACCATCCCTAACCAAGAAATTAATCTCCCATGTTCGAAGTCTAAAGTTTATTGTACTTATAACACAACTTTTTGCACTAATTCTCAACTTAAATCCATAAAAGTAGGGCACTAAAAATGACACAAGCAGACCCCCACCTGCATTTTTTAATAATTTACAGAGCCTCCACGCTCTAAACAAGTATCATTCATCTTAGTTTCCAATGATATGATCGTGTTAATACTTTGACTAAGCAGAGATTCTTTTCGAGTGGGTCTTCCCCATTTTGTATCACAACCTTATGCATGCTCGTCATGTAGTAATCTAAACAATATACTTTGTGTGCGTAGGCCATTATCAGGTCTACCAACAATGTACCCTACTAGGTATCTCTTTTTCTTTTTAATTTTGTTAGATGTAAAATTTTTGTTGAAAGAATACCAATATTGTGTATAATATTAAGGGCAATTTGAAGGTTTTATCATTGTCCTCAAGGGGCATGGCATGATTCCCTATCTGTACAAATATACAGGGAAATTTTCTGGCATAAGCTGGCCATTGTCCTGTGAGGCTGTGATCAATCAGCATCTTAACACCCACAGCAATAACTTGCTTGCTAATGTTATATGCATGCTCCCTTTGTACAGATTGATTTTTTTTTTTTAAGGAAAGAAAATATAAAAATATGTATAATTAGTGTGCAGAAATAATGTATACCCCTGTCAATACTCTAATAACTGCTTTCTTAACCGCACACCACTGTCTTCTATAAGATTTAAATGAACAAATCTCCAAGCACTGCCCAAAACAAAGGCATACTGACTACAATCTTGCCCTGAACCACTTATCAAACGCTTCTCTCATAACGTTTTTGTAAGAGATAAACCCAAATAAAGTATAACCAAGTACGCAGTAAGTAGTAGTTTTGCTTTTTAAAATTATTCTTGACCGTTGGGGATAAGAATGGTGGTGCAATCTTCTGCAAGTAAGGGGGCCAATACTACTAAATACAAAAATAGGAGTTCCATCGGAAGGAAGGAAGGAAGCAAGAAAGGAAGAAAGAAAGCAAAAGCTTTAATCTTCGCTTTCTCTATTCTCATGGGCGAAGATCTGCCTTTGCCTTTACCATCAGACTCCTCTCATTTTGCTTGTGATTACGATCTCGAATCTCTCGTTTTCCCTCTTCTTTTTCTTCCTTCCTTTCTTTTTTTCCCACCTCCCCATCAAACTGCTGTGTCAGTATCTATCTGAATGTTAGATGATCATGATCGAATTAGCACAATCCCACCTCTTTCTTTTCTGAAAATCAAGCATCTTACTCACTTTTATAGGAAAAAAAATACCCCCACCCTAGTAACCGCTGTTCTCTTTATCATTCTCATGGTCATTCAAAACAATTGCAGATTCTGTAACAGTTACGTATGCACATACACGCGCTGCAAGATGCGCACATTCAACAAAAGAAAATGGTATTGTACATAACAGCGGATGTTCTTGGTCCTGTTCATACGGCTACATGAACACCATCACCGCCATCATTCTCACCCCATCAAAAAGTAAAGCTTGCAGATTCAACAACAATCTGGTTTCGCGGTACTCCAAGACCGAACTTTATAAAAGGGACATTAACAATGGCGAGATCTTTATGTAAGGAAAGCGATCGTTTCTGGGTACATTTGTTTTGTTTTGTTTTTTGGCGTTACCCACGATTCATCTCAAGCTAATCAGGACAGTGCTGGATATGGACCAATAAAATAATTAGAATTCACCCTTAACCAAAACATTTTTCTGAAAAGAAAGACAAAAGAAGATGGATCTATATAGTTACGATGATATTTTCTAAACTAAAAACAGAGCTACATTAGGCGGCCATTAGCAATGGCACGATTAGTGCTAACATGAGTAGTCTCATACACTGGCAGTTCTTCACAATACTTACCGTTTCCCAATTCTGTCAAGTGATCAAGCTCGAAAAGATCCGAACTTGAATAGCTTGCTGCGTCGTCCCCATCTTCATCTTCAATTTCATGCTGATTCGTCCTAGTGGCCCAATCCCTCATAATTAAATCGTTTTTCCTCTGGTTTTGATGGTGGTCTTTCAATAACTCTCTAGCAGCTTGTTCCACGTTCCTACTCTTATCCATTACCGGGAATTTTAGCACTTCATCGTTTATCTTAGTCGGTGATCGTCCAATTTTCCAAGCAGTTGGCACCGACATAGACGTTAGTCTAGTATCTTCCCCTTCATACAAGCATTTATGCCCACATGGTCGACTATCTTCGTCGACGATGACGCTAATGGGGTAGAAACGAACTGTTCTTTTATCCCCGTTGCATAATCTCTCGCCGGATGAAGGCGAAGTTTTGATCAAACAGGACCGCGAAAAGGAAGACGCCGAAGAACACGTTGATGCTTGCCCTGACTTTAATTTTCTCTCAGCGTTTACATCTTCGTAGCCTCCAACAGAGGACGTGCTCTTTGTTTTTCTTGTATTCCCTGCAGTAAAAAGAGAGTTAAGAAAATTCGTGAGCCTTCCACCGGGTGAAATAGGTTGCTTCACCTTCTTAAGATTATTGTAAATCTTCAGAGCCCTCGATTTGGATTTGATTAAACTTTCCTCGTGGCTTTGGATGCGTCCAATGCGGGAATTACAATGATAATCACCAAACATATACACTTCTCTCGGTTCATAAAACACAGCGCCCTGTCTTTTCTCTGTTTTCTCCGGTTTCTCTGATTTCACTGACACACTTGTCCTCACCGGCTTAGGCCGCGGTGGCGCGAAACACGAGGCGTGTGATCTCACTCCGTACTTGGACTCTGTGTCAGAAGAAGAGAATCCCCCAGAACTGGAATCTGAGGAACTTGAAGTTGAACTGAAGAACAGAACATCTTGGTCATGATCATGATCATGATGATGTGATTTTCTGTCCATTTGTGTGGGGCGGTGCTGTTTCCCTTGAGTTCCAAGCTTTTCGCTCACCTTCCTATCCATCCATTTCTCTAGCAAACAAGCGCGGCGAAGATTTGCAGAGGCTATCTCCTCCTCTTCCACTTCCATGGCTCTGTTACATTTCGCATTGCTTCTGCTCTGTTTCTTCCCCATTGTTTCTCTGTAAAAATTCATTTCTCCACTCTTTCTCTCACCTTCGTCGATCGAGCGGTAGATTTTGTCGAGAAGGCTGGAGGAGAAAGATGGGTTTTTTGGGTCGTTTGGGAACCTATCTTCTCTCGGTGTCCTCTCCAGTCTGTACATGTTTGGTATGTGGTAGTACTAAATTCACGGAAAAAGAATGATTAGCACGGGTGAAAAGAAAATGATGAACTTGGACAGTGACAGACAGGAAATAAAGGATAGTGTGCAAGACCCTTTTTTGGGTGAGAAAAATTTAAAAGCTGCAATGGAAGATGCCTAAAATCATGTGAAAGAAACTGGTATAGGACACGGGCATGATTGCAGAGGAGGATAGATCGATGATTTGCTTTCTGAGCTTCTTTCTGGCTGTTGGAAATGGTAGAAGAAAACGTAAACAGAGCAATTGATTTGTGTCGAAGAAGGAGGTGCGAGAAAGTTGGAAAGAGAGAGAGAGAGTAATTGAGAGCTAAATGGCACGCTTTGGAGTGGAATGAAGACGAAGGGAACAGGGAGAAGGAAGCTTTATAAGGTCATCACGCCACGCGCGTGCATATCCATCCTAGATGCCAGTTTGGCATCTGGTGACGTGGCAGTAAACTTGACTCGTTTATTCCCAAATTGCCCCTGCTTTGGTTTCGTTATGAAATTACGTTCCTCCGAAATTCGAATGTGTAGCCGTTCATCAAGTTAAAAAATCCGGGCAAATCCATTATGTGGTCGCGTATTCATTAGTCTTGGTACACCATACCGTCACCGTCCAAGTCCCACTTGGGGCCCACGAGTTCCAAGCGAATATGTACACTACATTATAGTAACTCTTTTTTTATGTATTTTGGGGTAATCAAGATTATGGTAGTTTTCACTAGCCATTAGGTTATTGCCACATTCTCTAATGCATGTATCCATCTCTCTTTAGATGAAATGCATGTGGCTCCTTGGATGGTGAAGAAAATTCAGGTGGGGTGCGCTGGAATATATACATATGATTCCATGTGTCCCGCAGTGACTCTAATTCTAATTTCTACCTTAGGTATCCAAGGTTTTTAAATGCAAACCAATAAATAAAATTAGATGCTCATGTTAGGCCAAGTTAAAAAAAGGAACTATTATTAGGTTGCAAATCTGAATTGAGCTGGCTAAGTTAATATGGAATATAGGTTTTTTAGTACAACATTGGAATATGTTTAATTAAAATACCTTTAGTGAAAACATTTTTAGATGAAAAAAAAAAAACTAAAACCCATATTTCTTTTCATATATTGTTGGTATCTTCTTGGTAAGATTGAATGATGCCATTAAATTATGTCCTTTGGTGTATATGGGTTAAGATTTGTTTGTTATGTGGGTTGGCACATAATGCGCATCATTACAATGATTGGCAGAGAACAACTCCAAAAAGTGTTGAGCGTGGGAGATAAAAAAATCTACAATCACTTGGCACACAGGTATATAATTAGCCATGCATGGGACATGTAGTTGGTGAGGGAGGATTAGTCAATGGGCTACTTTCGGAATATATAGCATTATATTTGATGGAGGAATAATAAATTACATAACGTACAGCATTTTAAATTTGAATTTATCTCAAAATAATAATTACGTGTGATTGCCCTGTTAAAGATACCCGTGTTAGGACATAATCCCAGCACAACACAAAAACTACATTGGACGCTCCAGTTGGAACTTGGTATTATTGGATACAGATGCTCCTAAGACAATTTGTTTTGCTTTTACGTGCCATCCATGGCTCGACTAACCAAAAAGGTTTTTTTACCAGTTAAAGTTAGAGGTTATGGGTGGAGGGATGAATGTATTAATAGAATCTGAATCAGTCGGTTAATGCCACAGCTTAGAGATTATGGGGCCCTCTTTTGCTTTTGCTAATGGTATTTGTTTTGAATTTGAAAGTGGTAGAAGCTGTTTTGGCTAGAGTATGGACATGACAGTTCAAAGGTGAAAAAACAATGGGTGAGACGAAAATAGGGTTGAATCATGGGAATTATGGGTGTGTTTAAGCAGGAGAAATAATGAGGGAGAGCCTGCCAATTTGGTCTTGAAATCATCAAGGAGCCTCTTGTTGAAAGATCAGATACGCAGTTAGAGACGGTAATGGGGGGGCTAAATTTGATAACGGCTCCCACCTTTGAATTTCTGATATGTAGAGTAAAGCTCAGTTGTGGTGCAACTGCAAGCAATAATATTTACATTGCTAGCTCGCGCATGTCATCTGCACCATTCATTTCGACCTTTCCAAACATATTTGCCAGCTGAATTTGCTTCACATAAATTCATTATAATAATTGCTGTCACAATTAATGCAAGTTTTTTGCTGTTCCCTTTTCGTGATAGCCGGCCAAGGATTTGGGATAATCATTTATATGCATTTAAAGTTCCTATTTTATTTTATTTGTGGTGTGAAAGTTTAAATATTTTCAGCAAATAATTATTTTTACTTAAGTTTTATAATATAATATTTAAATTATTAAATTTAATAAATTTCATAAAATCAACACATCTCATTATATTATTATAAAGATTATGTAACAAAATAATTATAAAAATATTTTTTTTCAGAACCTTAAGATCTAACTAAATGAATGTTCATAACATGCAAAAATAACACAAAAGAACTAGAATAACCCATGTGGGCTGGGCTATAGTTATATATGTATATGCACTTTTTTTTTTTTTTATGCGCTTCAGTGTTTGTTTATTCAATTTTTTTATATAATTAAATTTATTAAATCTTATAAATTAAATTATAAAAATTAATAACTTTAACAACTTCTTATATTTTGTGAAAAATTTATAATCTATTTTACTTAAGATTTTTTTTGAATATGCATTATTTATTTTTTTTATTTTGTAATTTTCTCTTTGTTTTTATTTTATTTTTAAATTTAACTCATCCATCTCATTTTTTATTAATTTTTTATTTTTTAACCTCAATGACTTTTAATTTACGTATTATTTTAAATTTAAATATAATTCATCACTCTCACTTTCTAATTTTTTATCAATCTTTTTCTTTTTAATTTTATTTCTTTCTTTTTTTTATTGCAATTCCTGATATTAAATAGAGATCTATATTTCTTTTTCCTTGTTTATTACTATGTACTATTAATTTTTTTTTTTTTGTGAAAGGCTATAATTGCATGTTCTTGACTCTATGCAAGATGCTAACAGCAGTGGCTACGAGTTGTTTTTGGAATTATAAATCAATGCTTATACATGAACGGGTTAATTTTAATAAACACCTACGTAAAAAAACGCAGATAACTTGGTGTTTTAATGTAAACAGCTTAATTACTCTACAACCTGTTTTCAAACAAAACCCACTTGCCAAAAATACAGCTTATCCAAATGGGGCCTGCCTAAGATTATGAAACACTGCCGGAAGCGATGCAGTAGGGCGTATGTTTAACGTTGTTGCTACTTGCTATAAAAGGTGCTCACACGATGACAATAACTGCCTTAATTATCTGACCTGCTTCTAAACTCCCTAATTTGTGAGGCCATTGGAGCTACCACTAAGGAAGGGAACCTCCAGGTGTTGAATTCCACAAGAAACACATACGATTGTCAAGCTGGTGCGTCTTATCAATTGCTCAGATACATACAAACCATTGCCATCTCCAATTGCTGTTACCTGGCTGATTCAACAACCACCGACCCGTTGATGCCTGTAATTAATTTACACATTGAAATCAAACAACATCATTAACCATACCGAAAAGGATGTCTCGGACTTGAAATAAGATCCAAACAAGCCCCACCACTGTCATTTGGTCTATGGGCATCCAGGTTTGCCCCCATAATAGTTGTCAAGATCACATGTCTGTGTTGATCTGCTTCAAGACATTGGCTATTTGCATTCAACGTCGATGACCCTTTGTGCACCCTATTTTGGTGGTTAGGAAAAAGATTGACACAAAGGCTCTTTCACTTGGTCTCTTCATGGTGTGATGGCCAATATGAGTTGCGGGTTTCCACCAACAATTAGACAATGATCTTATGTACTTTCGATGTCTGATGGCAATGGATCATGAGTGGAATTTAATATTGACACTATTCTTACATCTAAAATTGTCACATAATTTATATTATTAATATTTGTATTAATATTTTTACGTGAGTTAGACTTACGTTTATCCCACAATTAAAGAAAAACAAGTAAAAATCAGATTTAAACACGTTGCCCTATCATTTTTTTACTTATAATTATTAATTAGATGTATAAATTTTATTTATATATTTAATCAATAGTTATAAATATTAATAAAGTAAATTATGTCACAATTTTAAGTGTGGTGTTCAGCTAATTAAGGTGACAAGAAAGAGAAAATTTGTGGACTGAATTAGTAGAGAGTAATTCTGACTGATTAAATAGGGATTGATAATGAAGGAAGGGATTGTGTGTGCAAAAAGGAAAACATTGCTGTTTCTGAGAGATGAGACTCGCAGCTTCAATCATTTTTTCAGGGATTCTCCAAGAAATTGCCAAAAAAGAAATTTGGTTATGGGGCCATCTGCACTATTTCTGGCGCGGCGTTTATTATTAGGAGGTGTGAAAAATTTACACCGAATTCGATTTGCAATTTGTCTATCGATTGATAATAAGTTATATTTTTTTTATCAAATTCAGTATAATTGTACAAAATATAAGTATAACATACCAATCTAATTAATCAAATTTAGTATTAAATTTTTTAAATCTAATATTTTCTTCAAATAATTTGATTTTATCCCGGACATTTTATCAATCCCAACCTTTGTACACCCCTATTCATACCCAAGTAAACGAATTCTCACCAAACAAATGAGGGTTTGAAAAAATCATTTGATGGGGACATACATATATACATTAAATTCAAAGGAGCATAATAATCTGGATGTAGATATAGATATAAATAAAAATACATAAAATATATAAAATTTGAAATTCTTGTATTTGGTTTAAATGAGAAGAGAGAAAGGAAGAGATTTTAGTGGAGGAAAAGAAAAAATTTTCTTATTTAGTTTGGTAAAAAAAAAAGAAAAAAATAATCTTAATTTTTCTTCTTTTATTTTGATAGAAAGGAAAAAGGTTTTAAATTAAAAAATATTTATCATTGTATTCTTTTAAAGAAAGATAATTATTAAGTTATAAAAATAAAAATAATTTTAGAATTAAAAAATAATTAAAAATAATTTATTTATTAAAATTTAAAAAATTTTAATTATTTTTTAAATTTTTTATTCTTAAAAAAAGAAATAAAATAAGAAGTGAAAAAATTTTATACCCCCAGGATAACAGTAACAGTTGCGTGCATTTAGCTGCGGACATAACTGAGTATGGGTGCAGAGGTTGCTCCCTCAACAGTGAACCACGTGCCAAGGCGAGGCCATAGATACGCCTCACCGTACCTTCTTTCCATGGGACTGAATGAATCTTGGCGTTCCTTTCCTGGGAAAAAAATTTCAATTCAACTGAAATATCCACATTTTTTATTTAAATAAAAATACATATAATATTTATTTACACTTTTTAATTGAGAAGTGTTCCTTATTTAAAGTTTTAAACTAAGAAAAGTTTTCTATTTGGAAGCTATGTATACCAAACCTTGCTTTCCACGGTGGGACTGAAAGGTTTCTCCCTTCTCTTTGGATTCAAGGAGAACGCATGGCAAGCATCATTTAATAGTTAACAACTGAAGAAGACGTAGGTGGAGGTAGGGATGTGGTAGGGGCGTAGGGGGTTGGGTTGAGGATCCCAATGAAAACCAAATTTAGTATTTGTTATGCCAGCCATGCCATGATACCAAAAAGAAGGATTCAACATTGTGAACAAGGAGAGGAACACTGCTCTTTTTCCATCAAAGCAAAACACAGAATACATAAATAGTAAGCATATTTTGCATGCGCTACTGTTGATGAGATTGAGAGCCCAAGATGAGTATCAACTTCAACTATCATTTCAGGTAGCCGACTGATCAAACATGCACTGTCCAAACTCGAGAGAAATTTTGTACTTGTTTGCTTGAGAGAAAAATGGGTTCTGCTATAGGTCAAAATTGTATGTGTTCTGAAACTTGTACCAAACAATTTAATTATTTAAATTCAGTCAGTTGTTTATAAATTTGGTTCAATGAATAATTCTTTTGTTTCCAGACTTGATGAAAGAGAGAGCTGATGACTAGATGGGTACGGCATCTTATTTTACCTCAAAATGGAGGTTCAATTTGCACAAGACAAAAGCATCCATAATGAAACAAAACTGATTTTCACTATCTCATCTTTCTTGGCAAGGGCAAAGAAAGGGCACAAAAGGAGCAGGCCACTGTCTTGTCTCTCATGACGCATGCAGTGATAGCTGCTAGGAGCAGCTTGCCGCATGTGTGATGTGTCTGCAGCAAACGCATCTCAATTTCCATTACTTGACTCAACTAAGAGAAACGAGAAGAAAGGAGAAGTTTATTCCATTACTTGACTCAACTAAGAGAAATGAGAAGAAAGGAGAAGTTTAAGTCCACACAGGGCGCACGTCAATTCAGAAAATAAATAAGAAAAACATATGAATTTCAAAGAATAAAAAAAATTAAGATGTTCAAGCTTACCGATAACGTACTCAGTCCTAACGAGAAATATCACCTTTCCTCAACTATTGTAGTTAAAATTTATAGAAGTGCTCGGTGCACTTTGAATTCACGTGCTTTCATGAATAAGAAAGAAGAAAATAATTTAAAAAAATTTTGAAACATATGAAAGTAAGAAAGAGAACGTATACAATGAATCGAGAGTGAGAAAGTACATGTAACAAAACTCTAAAATTTAGAACCTGTAAGCCTTATTAGGTTATTAAATGCATTCAAATCAACTTTGAAGTTAAAGTTGCCTGGCAAATTTATAACAGTCGGTTTACTATCAAACTTAGAATGCGCTTCACAAGTCACAGGTTGGGAAATTCAAATACAGAGCTAAACATACTCCGTAGTCCATACCCTGATTCAGATTACAAGGACCTGATTTTACGTTACAAGGCAGCCTGGGGTGGGTCACTGATCATACAAACCTCATACCACATTGATCAATGAATGTTGGCTGTGAATGCTGACAAAAGATACTAGTACACCATCATATTTTGATTGAATTTGAAGTGTTACAGACGACAACAGAATAGTCTTCCCTGAATAGCACACTTGGTTTTTATTTAAATTATTCTCCTTCCGTCTGGGGTTTCAACAGTGCATTCTAGCCCACAAGACAGATGACAATATCCATATAACACAGACAGAAATGAGAGAAGGTCTCATTCTATATTCCTCTTGCTGAATACAACCCGCGTTTCAAGGCAATGCGGTAATCTTCTAAACTTCTCTGCTCTCATCAATGTGAATTCAGCCTCTGAAAATCCACCAATTGGTAAAGATCACCTCGTCGTTGCTTCGTCAAGGGAAGACTTGCCCTGAATAATTAATTTCCAAAATTCAACATAAATAATGAAGGGCGGCAACCTTGAATTAAATAGGAGATAGTTTCGTGAAGAAAAAATATTAGAAGGTAGGTCACCTCCTATGCTCTATTAATGAGTAATCGATTTCAGCTATGATGATTGTCTCCTCATGTTCTGTAGTAGCCAGAACTTCGCCAAACTGCCACATTGATAACCTTTTGTAAGTAATACTTATCTGGAAATCAGCTTCAGAAGCTTTGCTGAGAATTATATTTTCCCTTATATTTGTAATTAAAACTCAAAAACGTAGAATACAAACATGACCAACAATTTGAATAGCACAAGCCAAGGAATGCAAAAACCCAAATCTGATCTACTTACTGGTCCAACGAGGGTGGAGTGGCCCCAAGCCACATAACCAGATTCAGTATCCCGAGCAGGTGAGCAGGTTGCCACATATAACTGTCAGTAATGCATTTCCATAAGGTAAGCGGCATTAGACTCCTCAGAGTTTAGAATCAGGAATTCACAAAAAATAGCAATTTTTTAGTATACTGATAAATCCCTGGCTATAACTCAATTCTAATAACAAAACCAACCGCATCAATTCCACCGGTTTGATGCAAAATAGTGTGACAAATCCTTTCTTCCAATCCTCACTTCTATCTGTTACTTTCTTTTGAGGTGTGAAAAAAGTCATGAAGCATGCCCAATTTTTTACTGACCATATGTGCATATTCAATCTATGAGGCAAGATCATCCTAGAAACATGGAAGTATCCATTAACTTGATGAATAACCATCTCTCATTATCTCTCTTTATGATTAGCAATAATGAATTTGAGATAGCAATTGTTTTTCACTTGTTTGTAACTTATCACGGTAAACTCGTTACTTATGAGGTTTGTAGCTATTTCAATGATTTCTTTTACAGTGTAAAAACTCCAGTTATAACCTATTGTATAGAACACCATTATTTGTTCATCCATGGCATCAACAACCCAGAGAAACAAATGAGCAAAATCACTAAATAATACTTCTTTTCAAATATTTTAAAAAATCACGTGGCAAACATCCACAGTATTTAAGAAAAAAAAATGTTATTGCATTACCTGATTATCAGTGGCCCTGCACGTGAAAAGTCAAAACACAAATATCAGTAAAGGAATAAATCTAACTGTTATAATATAACCCACATCATTTACAAAAATGTAAAGAGGTAGGAGAGAGTAATAGATGGGTAATAAAAAGAAGGTAGCTGCATAATATATCTTCTAAGTATAATAAAAAATTTCTGGCTGTTCCTTTGACAAAAGTAATATTTCATTACTTCTGGACAAATCTCAAGTACAAATAATAAATATGCTTCAGTAAACCATCAATCCTACACTTCTATTTGTTGTGGAATAGAGGCAGGAAGGGTACAACTCATCCAATCTAATAGATATAACTATGGTACAAAACCAGTAAAAAAATAAAGTTTATGATATTAAAAAAATGTTCATTGTGGGTGTTTCCAGGAAGTGACTAGCTTTGCATATTATTCAGAAATTAATAGCATACTGGAATAGTAAGGCAACTAGATAAAGATATGATTTTTTTTAAGCAAAAAGTCACACATCATATGTTTCAGGTTGTCAATTGCCAATTAAGATGCACATATTACTACCTTGCTCTCTGCAATAATTCCCAATGCAATGGTCCAGTAGTCATGTTAAATGCCCCCGGATAGCAGAGCAAGTGAGCACCTGAAGTCAAAAGCTGATACTTTCAATGTCCCGTAACTTATTAACAAGAGAATTAATGTGAGCAGTGCCACACAAATTTGGAAACAAATAAACAAAACTTCACAGTTTATCCCAAAAGATGCTAACAGCCAATACCCAAAAAAACAAAAGGAATAATTAACATATAACATAATAGAAAAGGGGAAAAAACAATGGAACAAGAACTTGAGTTTCTTTCAGTAAGGACCTGAAGTAAGAAACAGACTTCGAGGCAGTATGAGGCAAATTCCAATCAACAGATATGAGATAGACAATTATGCCTAAACACCATGACTCAACCTCCACCACCGTCTCCCCCAAATATTTTCAAGACAAACAAAAAAGTTTAAAACAATAGAATACATGGATAAACGGATTTGTAAAACTCAAACCATTCTCAATCAATTACCAGTAGAACATAACAAATTGCTTGCAGGTGAATTAAAAGAAGAAACAGACCTCTTGCTGCATAAATCATTGCCAGTTCCTGAAATCGCATGTCATAACAGATGCCTATGCCAATTCGTCCAACTTCTGCATGATTCACCACATTGTAATAACTCTTGATCCAGACATAATATAATTCCAAAGTGAAACGAGACAGTTAACAAAGGAGGAGCCATTAGGCTACTCCATCAAATAAGGGGGTCAGTTAAGTATGTGGTATTCTAGTATAAATAAAGAAGTGATTCAACAGGAAGCCTTTACAATTTTGCTTTCTTTTCTGTTAAATTGTTATTTTCATTTTAAAATGTATAATACAATTAGGCTACAAGAACAACTAGCACCTGCATTATTCTCCCCTCTTGCACTAGTCTCTTCTCAATAAAATTTTTTCAAATTTACCACAACACACAAACACACATTTATCAAGGTCCACTGATATAGCATGACATGTCAGTTCAAGATGAGAGATGGAAAATTATAAGTTTGTAAGAAGCAAAACTTTATTTCCTTTCCCTGTCCTCCAGCCATCTCAGCCATCTACCCATACTAGCATCAGCTCTGTGTTCTGGATGTAACTTTCTGATTCACATGATTAAAGTTGAAAGGTGGAAAATTGGAAGTCTGTTAGAAGCAAAACTTTCCAGAGGCTCTAACACTGCAACTATAAGGTTTATAATTCTCTTTTTGTTTTCCCGTTCTTCTCCATCATCTACCAATATTAGCATCAGCTCTGTGCTTTGAATGTAGCTTTCTCATTCACATGATGACCAGCAAATTGGAAGAAATAAAGACTATCGTTATTCATAGAGATTGAATTGAAGAACATATGCTTCAATGGAAAATGTAAAAACATGCTAGACCTGTGTCCACAATAGTAGGAGTTTCCCCGGCTGTAAGAGTTTTTGATTCCACGAAGGTTATCTTCCCAGGGATGTCAATATCAAAAAGGTGTATCTGTAGTGCAAGTAGATTGAGAGAAATTATTCTTGGAAGAACGGGACATATTTGATTAGTGTATTACCCACCGCGCAGATTTCAGCCAATTACATAACTTTTAGTCTTCAGAAAGAAGTTTACAATTTAAGTTATCATCAGTCATTCTCTAATAATCTGCCGAGGCAAGTGAGTGATTCTGGCGTGCCAGAATAAACAATTAGAAATTTTCTACACTATAAGCCGATCTTAAATATGAAACTTGTGACAAATGGTCGCCAAAGCGTCAGCTATATGACTACAATAAAAAAATCTATACCAAACGAAGATTGAAAATAGAATCCAAGGGAATTTTAACTAGCACGTCCAATCTTCTAACTTAAAACACTTGTTCCAAAAAGATAATCCATTTCGTGCCCGGTCAGCATTAAAAAGCAGATAACAGCGGCATTGAAATCATCCGCAAATGCTACCTTGCGATGTTTTGCTTTTAGCTTTCCATCGGTGCCAAAAACACAACTCGTATTGTATATCCGGTCTCCAGAGCGTTCAGGTATGGAGCCACCAACTATCGTGATCTTCAAGAGACGAGAGACTTCTGATAGCATGGCAGTTGAAGGAGATGCATCTCCACCAGCATCAATGTCCTCGGCGTAGATGGGGAAACTATCAGCTGAATATGGACTATTCCAAATTTCCTGACAGGGCACAATTACAATTGCTAAGATGTACATAGCACAGTTTATAACGTTAATGTGGAAAAATCAATTAAAAATATAATAACTTTTCAAGATTTAAACAACATATGAAGACACTTTTAGGTCCTCCATTTGGGCAAACCAAATGATGCAATTTTAACAGGACCGTTGCTAGAGAAAAAAGAGGCGGAGAAGTAATGAAACTCACAGGCAAGAGAACGAGCTGGGCTCCCTTTCCTGCAGCCTCCTCAATGGCCTTTCGAGCATGCGCAATGTTCCTCTCCTTATCTGGGGTCACTGATAGTTGACAAAGCCCAATCTTGAACTGAAATCAGCAGACTCAGTCAATTATCTAACCAGTAGCTCGATGCCAGAAACCCCATTCGAGGGGGAATAATAAGAAAAATAAAAGACCCTAGGAGAAGAGCTTACCTTGGTGAGATGGGGAGGGGGCATAGGAATGGCTGGTGGGGCCCGGGATCTCTCTGGGTTGAAAGAGGACGCCATAATAGGAGCTGACGCAGTGTGGATTCGGAACTTCAGAGTGAGTTTGGTCTGATTGTGAAAGCGATTGATAGGGGGTAGAAGAGGGAGAGAGATGAAGGAGGGTTTAGAGGTACCAACAAAGCGATAAAGGAAGGAGGAAGAGTGGTGAAGATTAACAATCTTGGAGCTAAGCAGGGGCGATAGTGCGTACGCTTTCATTTCCCTTCTTGCTACTTGGATTCCTAGCTTGGTCCACGCCGTTCGGGTGCGCCGATGACTACTTGATTTGGGGTTATGAAGGGCAACGACGCCGTTTCCACGTCACAAAAAGTTCAAACCCGTGAAAATATAGAATTTCTAATTTTTCTTTATTATTATTATTATTATTATTTTTACTATTGCTTATTAACAGAAAAAAATGAACTTAAGAGTCAAAACAATAGAAAGTTATCATGTAATGGAATTTTCATTTGGGTAAATATATCTGTACTTAAACTTTTTGACATATAGCAGCACTCTTTTATTTTCAGTTAAATATAAAATATTAAAAATAAAACCTATTTCATTTCTTTTGAAATTTTAATGCCTTTGCACATTTCATTTAGGAAAATTAAACTTTCGTACCGTCATTAGACTTAATGCTTATAAACTTTTAAAATTAGTTAAATTTTATAATAAATTTGGGTTGTCAAAATAAAGAATATACTTTATGAAATAAAATCTTAATTAATAATTATTAATAAAATAAACAATATAAATTATATTAAACTTATGTTATAATAATTTTTATAATTAATTTTTTATTAATAATTATTTATTTATATTTTATTATATTATATAAAATACCCTTTTCATATTAAAAAATTATATTTTTTAATAAATTTTATAATATAAAAATTAAATAAGAATAACTAAACTCTTTCCTTTCTTTTAAATAGGGGTATCAAATCAAATGGGTTAATTTACCACAGTTTCTTGTGGATAAGTCACAAAAATATAAATATATCTCACTTTTAATTTAATACATTTTTATATTTAAATATATTTTCTATCTCACCTTAATTTGTGTTTTAGACCGTAAAAATGCAAACTTATTGTACCTTGCAAACTCGGTAGAGCTTGTAGGTGAGACGACAGGGTTTAACCTATTTTTAAGACGCTCTTAAAATTATTATAGAGCTGCGTCTGAAAACAGGGTTATTATTTACGCTGTTTTTGAATGTAGCTTCATAAACAGCTTAAAAGTATGACTATCATTTTTCTTTTTAAGTACTGCTGCACGCAATTTGACTCCATTTAACATGCTGGTCTTCTCTTATGATGCCATCTTATAGGGAGAAGAACGTCTTTCAATACCGTCAAAAATTAAAAAAAAAAAAAAAGAACGTCTTTCAATGGCGAACAAAATGTTCATCCCACTGAAATACTAAAATATATATATATATATATATATTTATAATAGTGTATTGGTATGGTCCGTACGGACACCTAATATTTCGAAGAAAATATGATTTTATGCGACTTTCTTTTTTTAATGTTTTGGTAAAAGTAATGGCAGAGAGAATGGTAAAAGTGAATAAGAAATGTGTTGTTACCGACTAAGATGAGAAATGCGTCGATTCTAGTTTTCTCTTCAATTTTCAAACGACTTCTTCCCAATCCCAACGGTCATTAACTGCCTATCGCGCCTCTTTCCCCCCGATTTAATGTCCTTTCCAACAATGTTTTTAACTGTTGCTTTCAACCCCGACCAACGCTACGCTGCCTGAATTCCCACACCATACTCCCTCTTTGTGGCGGCGCTTTCACTTAGCGCCGCTACCATATCAAGCAGAGCCAGTTTGTTTTATGAAACATATCCTTATGCATGGCAGACCCCGGCGCCTTTGTGCCATATAATGATCCGCATGCTTCTCCACTTGCTGACGAACTTCTCAAATTTGGCAACGATCCTAATCCGACGCTAGCCGATTTTGCCAACAAGAGACCCTTCTCATACTCTTCTTCGTTGCCCCAACAATATAATCAAACTAACTTCCATGCTAATGATCCTTATTTGGACACGGTTTTTCAGGATCATGTACAAAACTTTTCCGACGAAGCAGGGAACTTCGAAGCGGGTCCATCAGAATTTCATGCGGAAAGCCATCCAGGGGAACAGAATTTCGGGTCCCAGAATTTCAGTGCAGGGTTGCCACTGTCATTTTGGCCGGAACCACCTATCCCATTTTTTTGTAGTTGCTGCCAAGTTCTGAGAGAAATAGTTCATACCAATGGTAATCCACTGTTTTTCATATCACGTGTTTTCCCTATGTCCCGTTTTCAGTAACTTGATGCATTATGGTTGCTTCTTGTAGGAATTAAATTTATGAAACTTGAGATTCATGGAAGGCTTGGTATGATCTGTCATGCAATTCAACACCTCAATATTGTGGGTTCGTCTACTTCAGGCAATCACAACTATCAAATGTTTGAGTAGGTTCTAACTTTTTAGTACCGGGTTTAGATTAACTGTCTCGACATTATATGGTTTAAGAGAAGAAGGTGCTTCAATTTGCATGTCATTGATGGAATCTATAATGCCATTTATGACTATTTTTTTTTTTCCTTTCTCCTTTTAACACATTTCATTTCTCTTGTTGGTATGGGGGATTATGATCAGTTTTTGTGATAGAACCATAGAAGAAATCAAGCTTTTTCTGGTACAGTACTGCCTGGACCAGAACGCAGCAGGATACTTCATTGTGCAAGATCCACTGTCAGCCTATTATGAAGCCCTCTGCATTGGGCTGGATTGGAGTGAAGATCTAAATGATGACCTGGTTGATCCGAATCCTAACATTTCAGGTTGGACTCTGCCATGCTTTTCTTTAATCCTCATTCCGAGGACTACATTATACAAATTATGGGTGATTTTTTTTTGGTAAACAAAAGGGAGCCTAAGCGCCAAAGAGGAAAGAAACTTACACTAAAACATTTCGATGCCTACATGAAGTCAATGGGTGTGATGTAGTTACTATGGATCTGAATACTATTGTAGAAGGACATAAGTTTAAATCATCATTAACCCATTTGTACTATGCTTTATATGATAGTTATAAAGTCCGCTTCCTTTCTATAGTTCAGGTAGTGTAGCTGTACGTTTATTTCTAGAAAAATTATGCTGATTTTCAACGTTTTTATGTTTTTTAGGAGGTGGAACAGACATGGAACTGGAAGCAGAGGCTGAGGATACCAATATTCCTAGGACTTCCATCGCTGCACAGGTTATTTCTTTTGTCTTCTTCTCATCTGGTTTTAAATCTGGATTCTACTGGCTGTGTTTACTCTCTCACCTTAACATCATAAAATCAAGAACTCTTCCATGTGTCTCTTTTATTGTTTTCGTTTTTTGGAAGAATGTTTCTGTTCATATTCACGTTTTGACAATATATCCTCATCATCTTGCGGTGCCTTCCAGAGAGAGAGAGCGGGGAAGATGAAACTGACTGATTTTAGCGATTACTTTCATCTGCCTATTGGAGAAGCGGCAAAGCAAGTAAACTTGTGCCCTACTGTCATGAAGAGAATATGCCGTAAAGAAGGATTAGCACGATGGCCTCACAGGAAGGTTGAGTACTGCAATAGTTGATTTTTATTGTATTTGCAGAGAACTTAATGCTGACCGTGTCTCGCGTCTTTACATTTATACGCAGGTCAAAAGCATTGCCAAGCAATTAGCGATATTGAGAAGGACTTTGAATGCAGAAGATGCTGCGTCGAGGGAACGAACTCAAGCTGTAATTGACAGACTAGAAAATGAAATGATCCAGTATTGTGGTGGAGTTGCCCCAACTGCGTTGTCTTTGAATGAAACGCCTGCTAACCTAACATGGGAAAGTCGTTAGCCTTTTCTTGTAACCTTCGATTTTTTTTCCCTGATGAGTGTGATTAAATTTTTTTCTGATGAGCGTGATTGAATAATATTTTGCGGTTATATTTGTAATTAGTTCTTAGTGGTGAGAATCTGAAAATTGTAACACTAACTCTACTTGTATATTTAATTAATTTCACATTCACAAATGAAAATTTTGAAATTTATATTTGAGGAATTGCTATGCTACCTCTTTTATAATGAAATGTTACTTTATTACTATTTTTTTTTTTTTTTACTTATGTTACACTTTTAAACGATCTGACTGAGTATTATAAAAGAGTGTGCAACTGAATATGAGATGAGATAGTGAAAAAGGAACAGCCATACCCGACCATAATATATGGGTCATATATAGTATTTTGTCTTCTCTGCAAGTAATGGGACGTGATTGGCCTCACTATGTGTTTTTTTCAGCTGTCTTTATTTGAGATCGTATACAAATGTTTAAGTCTTCACTTCTTACAAAGGAAGCACCCCTTCATTGGGGGGACTTGCATTCGAGAATGTAAAGCCGGCCGGCCGTCTTGGCATTCCACGAAAGTCGATTACATTGCTTGACTATATTTGCAAAGAAGAGCACGTACCCAGTGGCATAGAAACGTTAAACACTAAGAACCGGACTGAAAACCCCAAAAAACCTTTACTTCCTTCAAATGTTCATTTATCATTAAACTTCTATTTTTTTTGGTTTAAAGTCGATCCATGATCAATTCGTGTTTCACCCTTAAGGAGGAGATGCGGTCTGATCGGACACTTGTTTGTGTCAAACAAGTGAAGCAGGAGGTGACGGATGAGTGGGATGAGAGCATGCCTTTACCCGGCGACATCATTGAAGGGTTTGCTGAGGATGAAACTGACGATTCTTTTGTGCCGGTTAAGGCCAGGTCAGAGCTTAACTTGCAGCTTGGCAAGATTAACCCAAAAGCGGAATTCATATGGTTAAAGGTTAGAAGGGGTGACAGCACACTGAAACTCCAAGCACGTATTGTGCAGCAGAGGATCTTATTTCTTCAGAGGAAGTATACTATTCAAGCTGTGACAGATGACAGGCATATTGCAGATATAGGGGACTTGACCTTGGAGCAGTGCACTGAACTGCAGGGTAACTATTCATTTAATAATCCTTCAATTTGAGTCTTAAAGCTCAAGATCGCTATAATTGAATTTTTGTCCAAGCTTGATTTTAAATGACAAGAATCTCATGCGACTTACAATATAATTGATGGGGTGAAGAGACATGCTGAGACAAATTTTTTCATTCTTGAGTTTGCAGAGATAAGCAGGAGAGTAGTAAATGTTCAGGGCATGGAATTCCGAAGAAATGGAATAAAATATGACTGGAGGATGAAAGTATGCACCCATCTGCCTGACCAACATTGTTCAGTGGTAAGCTCCATCCTATTCATGCCTTTAGAGAGCGAGCACAGCATCAATACCACCACTGCTAGGTGCATGGCCTGGTTTAGTTCAGCAGTTTCCTCAGGAGTTCCTCTTGTCTTTGTCAATATACAGACAGAACAGGTTGCATCCTCGGTAATACTTTTATTAGATTACTTCAGAAGCATATGGGTTTTTTCTTGTTTCTAATTAACCAACATTTTCTTGTTGAAGCTACTGATGCACAAGAACATGCCGATTGCCAATTAATTAATTTAATTTGATCACCTACTTGAGCTTCACCTTGTTGCGGATGCACTAAAATTATTCTGTTTCTCAGTTTATCTTTGTAACTAACGAGTCACTTCCAATTCTACTCTTACATAGGAAAAAACTAATTTCTCCAGAGGGGAAACTGGTAGGTGCAGGCTACCGAACCACAACAGAAGCCAAATGATGCAGGGTATAAGATTATGGTTTCTACCTGGACTGGCAGAAGTTTCAATAGAATTGATCCCTCGACACAATGAACTGCGCTTTGGAATGGAAATCAAACGGACAGAAGAGGTAAAATAACCCCTCCCCACCCTATGTGATTTCTAGCAGTTAAGTGTAGAACCTCTTTGGGATGTCTGAAGAACTTGATATCTAAGAAATCCTAGAAATCTGGATGAAAATATGGATGCACCAAACAGCTTTTAAATTTGTTCTGAATTACACTGAGATTTTAGTTTGAAAATCACGAATGCAGGGTTTTGTTTGCATCTACTCAGTGATAACAGGGTCAGCAGCTGATCGTGCAGGGATTAGAGAGCTCTATGAAGAAGCAACTGCAAGAGGGTTTCTTCTAGTGATCTCTCGGTTGGAAGGTAAGAGCGTGATGCCATCGAGTGTTTGCTCTTCTGGTCTTATACACTGCTGTGATCACTCTGATATCAAGGACGCTTTCACTCTAGCAGTAGACGAAAATGAAACCATTCAGCTGCATATCATGGACTGGCCTAATCAATGTCGCCCCAGTCCTGTTCAAGCCATTGACTCTGAAGCCCTCCTACCACCACCATGATTGAAGAAGAGATGTCAACAAATTAAGTCTGATTTTGGCTCAAACTAACTCTTGCTATTATATTAATATTGCTTTGAATCAAATTCAGTGATTAAATCTTTGCCTTTAATCTCATCACGCCAAGCTATGATATCAGTTTCAGTACTTTTGATTATTTTCCTCCAATATTAATTTACAAACTCATTTTCAACATTTATGAGAAAATTATTAAAAAAATATCCAAAGGAAACATTCAGATCTTGATAAATAGAAAAGTCCCAGCAAATTTAATATTTTTTTATTAATTTCATGATTATTTTTTCACCTAAATACAGTTTAGATATTGGAAAAACCCATCTTTCTTTTTTCCCTTAAGGGACGAGAGAAGAGCAGGCGAGCTGCTATCTTGATTCTTACCCAAGCCTTCCAAGCCTCACCCTTGTAAGTTGTAATCTCCATAACCAAAATTCTTCAAGCCCTAATTCCCAAATCCAAATGACTCCAACATCATCAGCTCAGAACCTCTTAAGCAATTCACATGTCACCTATACCCAAGCGTAGTTGTCGAAGACATTAAGAGCCAGAACAACCCCTACCATGCTCGCTTCTTCTTCGACTGAGCCTCAGGCCCTGAACCCATCCCCAAACGCTATTTCTCATTCTCGTTAGGTGGACATCGCCAATGTTACTTTCTCACCCCCTTTTCTCCATGGCTCCTTCAAAAGTCTCACAAAGTCTCTAACTTCATGTTCAGCAGATTCATTAAAGTTTTTGGTGATTGTGGGGGGGGGGGGGGGGGTGATCAGGGGTGCCATTCATTGGTCCCACAAAGCGAAATCATTGTAAGTGGCCATTGCTTGTGCTATAATGCGATTCTGGGTGTGTGTTGGTGAGAGCAAATCTGGTCAATTTGGCTAAGGCTTTCTGCGATCAGATATCAAAGGAAAATGTGGTGAAACCTAATGTTTTCACTTGTAAGACAGTGATTACGGTCTATTGCAAATTGATCATGATGGATGCTGCGATAAAGGTGTTCGATCAAATGGACTGCGACCCAAATTTGGTGATCAATGGCTTTCGTAAGGAAGGTGATAGGGTGAATTCCGGGTTAATTTTTGATAAAATGATGTAAAGTAAGAGTTATATACCTGATGTGGTGACTTACACGACTTTGATTGATGGGCATTGCAAGAATGGTGAAATCCGTAGGCAATGAATGAATTTTATGAATGACATGGTGAAACAAGGCTGTCAGCCAAATAAGTTGACATACAATGCCTTGATAGAAGATCTTTGTTTCAGCGGAAATGTGGATGGGGCCAACAGGATGATGACCAGGATATGATATCTAGCCCCATAAAATCTTGAATGGAAGTTGGGTTTTGTCTGCAACCAGGTCATACTTTCACAGCTTTCCTTTCTGCAATCTGATTTATACTTGAAGCAAAAACTGATGCGCAACTACTTGCTTTTGCCTATCTGACTCGGATGACTGGCAAAGAATTTAATTTTAATCGTTTGGGACAGGAATTGGGAGAATATCTAGAGCAATAAAAAAAGAATTTAATTTTAATTACCAATAGAATATGCATTATACTACATAACTCATGCATTCAATAAATTTAATTTTAATTAATTATAGTATTAAAATTAGTCACCAAAGATAAGTATAAACAATTATATTTAGTTCTGAACCACTTTTAATAATATTACATTTAAGCTTCGTTTATATAAAACTAAAGATACAATTGATTAATTAATAATCAAAAAAAGTTGTCAAAAAAAAATCATCAATACAAGATCCTCAATTGGTCAAGACTTCAGAGGATATGTAAAAGAAAATGCAGCTCACGCTTCTCTTTTTCATTTTTTTACAATTAATTAATATTATGTATTGATTTATTAAATTTTACAAAATTTTATAAGTTAAATAATGTATTATAAAAATTAAATAAAAAATTAAAAATAATAATACCCTGTACAAAAGCAATTGAGCCCGCAAAAATTCAAAATCCGGTAAACGGGTCAATCCAATCCCGTTAACGGACTCCAGGCCCTTTTATCAAATCCGGTCAATATATTCAATTGTTTCCGATTCAAATCCGCTAAAACCTATAATCTCACCTTCTCTCTCCACACACCCTGAGTTTGAGAGGTCAAATACTTTCCCATCTTTCCCTCCATTTATACACACACTCTTTCGCGGCTTGTGCCTCCAATTTGAGCTCGAGTCCAGTGTGCCAGTCATGGAGGCAGATGCTCCGTACAATCCGCGTACCGTTGAGGATGTCTTTAGGGATTTTAAGGGTCGCAGAGCTGGCATGATTAAGGCCCTCACCGTTGGTAGCTATCTGCTTTCTTAGTGTATATCCTTTTTTGGCTATCTTCATTCTTCTTTTAATTATGAGGTTCTCTTGTTAATAATCTAACTTTTCTTTTCAATAGTGTTTGAATATTAAATTCAGTGCGTTATTTTTTGTGGTTTTGCAGATGTTGAAGAGTTTTATCAGCAGTGTGATCCGGGTAACGTTTCATTTTGTATAATTTGTGTTTTTTTTTTTCTTTTGTGCATGTTCAAGTTTTTCTTCCCTCGCTGTTTTCTTTTCTTCGGATAGATGAAGGACAACACAGTAAAGCTGCACCAACAAAAGCAGTTACTAATTTATTATTGTTTGAATTCTTTTGAATTCGTACCATGTTCCGTTTGAAGTTATAGTGAAGTAAAAGTTCATATTGGTTTACATTCAGCGGTGGAATTTTCTTTGTAAACTTCTGGGTAAACTCTATGAAGCAAAAACTTTTATGGAATTTTGCTGTTATGGGCTGGCTTGGACTTTGGTAAATGGCTGTTTAAGTTATCAATCTCTTATCTTGCTAAAGAAAATTCTTTTTCCTACTACTTTCCAAAGGTTATCGTGAGCTTGTGTTAGTTTCTGTGTTATATATATATAACTCTAATGTGATGCACTAAAGTGGAATTATGCTTCCATGTTGGGGCAGTCTTAATTGCAAATTCATTAGCTTGTATTTGCTTCTTTGCTAGAAGTAGAAACAGTAATTTTGCAGTTAATAGCTGCAACTTATTATTTACTTGTAACACGTTCATTTGACCAATGAGACTTTACTTACCTGTTAAATTAAAGTCAAAAGGGTCTTTGATAAATAACCTGATTTTACTCTCTCTCAATAAGTTGCCATCAATAATCATTGTTTCCTGGACCATTGGTCCTAACACTGTCTTTGATGTGAAGGCTTCTGATAGAAATTGTTATGCAACATGAAGTGTGCAAAACTTGCATCCTATTTTAACATCACTTGTTGTTTTATGGTAATGGACTTCAGAATTAGCCCTTCATTGAAGAATGCCATTTGGGTTCAAGGATTGCTGTTATTAAATTTTCATTTAAATGAGGGAAATTCGTTAGGTTAATGGAATGCAGTCATGGTTGAACATTGTTATCTATGTTTTGACGTAGGTGGCATGTCTCAAGTGTGAACTAAGACTTACTCTCAATATCTTTGTTTTTTTAGTTGTTCTGGTATTCTTCCAGCCCAGTTGCATGAATGAGGAAGTCTTATTAAGTGAGGATTTTCAGATTACTTGAAATTTATAAATTAAAAACCTCCATTGATGCCTTGAGAAAATGGATATACAAGATGATTTAAACCAGAATAATGTAAATTGACCTGAATAAATTATTTGATTAAACTGTAAGACATGGGAAGAATATCATATTCAGATATTTTTACCCTTGATATTTGTTTATGTCTGACATTCATTGTTATCTTGGAAACAGACAAAAGACATTTTTGTTTTCCTCTTCATCTCCTATGCACTACCTAGTCGGTGATAATATTTTATTGTATTTCTTATCTTCTTAATGAAATGATATAAACTTTAACCCATGTTTTGCTCCATAAGCACTTATATGATCCAAACTGATGATTGTAGATTTTCTTTATGCAGCATGCAATGTTATCACATCTTTGGCATTAGAAAAATAATTCTTTTTTATGTGAGCTGTGGTACAGAGAAAGAAAACCTTTGCCTTTATGGATTTCCTAGTGAGCACTGGGAAGTCAATCTCCCTGCTGAGGAGGTGCCTCCGGAACTTCCAGAACCTGCATTGGGAATTAACTTTGCCCGAGATGGGATGCAAGAAAAGGACTGGCTATCCTTGGTAGCTGTCCATAGTGATGCGTGGTTACTTGCTGTGGCTTTCTACTTTGGTGCTAGGTTTGGATTTGATAAGGCTGATAGGTGTGTGTTTACCATTTGCACTTTATAAATACGTGGTTTTAATTTGCAGAATAGTTTTTTCCTTGAATGATGCATATGTTTGATCTGAAGTTTCTTATGCTTGGGGTCAGCCCTTTGGACTGTTGAGGATTGTTTACGTTGTATCCTGTGCTTTCCCCAGTATCCTTATAAGCACATGTTTATTGTGACAAAAAGGAGTTGCCTATCTTACTTATGGTGTTAAGAGAAGCAGGAATTGTCAATTCAGAAGGCCCTAGCACCTAATGTACTGGGATTGCTTCTTGTACTGTTGGCTACCTTACAGTTGTCAGTTGCATTTAGTTGATTGTTAAAGAATCATGCAAATTCATAACTTTTCTTGTGTGATTTTGGTGATCATATTTCGAAAATTTATTTAATTTCTGTCCAAATGAAGAGCAATGCTGTAAATTTATGCTATGACTATTCCAAAACAGCAGGACACTTAATTATCATTCTTAGGCCAAGTACGGAACTCTGTCCATGCAAATTTATATATTACATTGCATAATAATCACAAGAAAAAGGGTTTGTGTGTTATTGTTTGCAAGTTCTTTTTGTTTTCTTTTGGCATTAAAATAATAAACCGCAACTACTGAGGGGGTTGGGTATAATTGTTCAAGCTCTTTTTTTTGTATTGTTCATTCATGGTGTCTGAGAAAGCCCTAGTTTAATAACTATTCTGCAATTTTAATTGTTCAACTAATTGATCGTTTTTGGAAATTTTTTTGTAAGATAATGACTATCTACCAATAGTATATTTTCTAGGACTGATTAGCGTAGGTGATTCATTATCAGATTCTAACAAAAGCTGAATGGGAGAGTAGCAGAGACAGTAAAAACTATAAGTAGCACTAGCAGAGATAATAAGAATTATGTACATTACCCATGCACATGCATAGAGACAAGTAGGGGGTTGGACCTTACATTGGTATTTATGATGCTTACTTCTATATTTTCAATCCCCCCAACATTTGATCTATTTTTCTTTGCATGTGAGAGAATTGGACTTTTTACATTAAATTCAGATTTGTTCCAAAATTAGAACTGAAATGAAGCAACTCTAATCTCAACTCTGCATCAACTAACTTAACACCTGACTGGCTGAACACAACACCCCCCCCTCCCAAAACAAAAAAAAAAAAGGAAAAAAAAGGCTACAATCCTTTCGACGACATCACACAAAGTCTTATCCCACTAAATGAAGTTGGTTATATGGATTAAATGATATTATTGAGTTTTATCATAAATTAGATTTTTAGAAATACCATTTATCAAAATATCTCTTTTAACAATTTTTCCAAACGATAGTTGCAAACCTTTCCCTTTTAAAAATCAGAATGTGTGCTTTCAGCAATCTTGGTACTGTTTTACTTGACATTGATGGCTGTATAATTTATGGACACTGTAATAGGACTACAGTAGTTTTCTTTCTTCCTTGAGTTTGTTTTGCATCTTCTTGTGACGCTATATGTTATACCTTCTAAGTTAGTGCTTAATTAAGATGTTGCTGTCTTTTCATTATATTTACTTCTTATTTTTCGTGCAGGAAACGACTGTTTAATATGATAAATGATCTTCCAACGATATTTGAGATTGTTACAGGGATGGCCAAGAAACAAGGAAAGGAAAAGTCATCAGTTTCTATACATAGCAGTACCAAATCTAAATCAGACTCCAAGGTGTGCAAGCATAAAAATCAATCTAACCAACAGTAATAATGCTTTAGCCAATGTCATGTTTTAGCAATCAAGCTAATTACACTTTTCTCCTAAAAAGATTGTAATTCAGATTAATCTGAAATTTAATTCAGTTTAGACATCGGAACTGCAAATAGGTTCCATCATGGGAATGGAGGATAATTGTAGCAGAGATTCTTCTCTTGTTGGGCAGTATATAATGTTGATTTCTACATGCTAACATTTGAGCTATAAGAAGTAATTATTCTAGGACCTTATAGGCTGTTGCAATTTGGATGAGACCTGGACGCCTGATTGGTGTTTGTTGTCATTATCTCTTTTGGGTTGGCAAATGCAGCGAGGGTCTGAATCTCAGGGAAAGTATTCAAAGGCAATGCAATCAAAGGATGAGGATAAGGAGGGTTTGGAAGAGGAAGATGAGGAGGAGCACGGGGAGACATTGTGTGGTGCATGTGGAGAGAACTATGCAGCTGACGAGTTCTGGATCTGCTGTGACATTTGTGAGAAGTGGTTCCATGGAAAGTGTGTGAAGATTACCCCTGCAAGGGCTGAGCACATCAAGCAGTATAAATGCCCATCTTGCAGCAACAAGAGAGCTCGACCTTGACAGTGGCTAGGGTTTAGCTTTACATTATACGCTGGCTAGGATTTTGTGTAGTTGGTCAGGATTGTTAGTCTTGCAGTGAATTTCAAGTAATCTGTTTCAGAAGTTATGTTAGGTGTCTGAGATATTGTTTATTTATAATCTAAAGTTAGGATATTTCTGTTATGAGCGGGCTTATCTTTCTTCTAATTCTGTGGGTTTTTATGTGCTTCCTTAAATTTAGTAGTGTGTAGCTGTATTGTGTCCATACCTTAATGAAATTCATATTATTCCCATATTGTTCTTCTTTTCCAATTCAAGCTCTAAAATTGCTGAGGGTAAAGTTAAAAAGCCAGAAAAGAGAAGGATTGTATCTGTTTTAGGGCAACAGTCCGCTGAGCTTTGTCATTCGACCCTCAAAGGCATGATCTATGATCAGATCGTACAATGATGTCCACGAATTTTCTTGTAATAATAGGATTCCGTTTCCAGGAATAGGAATTATGACAATCACAGTTATTTTATTTTTACAAGTTAAAATTTATACAAAAAATTTATTTAAAAAATTTAAATTATTAAATTTATTAAATTTTATAAATTAAATTATAAAATAAAATAGATTTAACAACTCAGACTGCTTAGCTCATATTAGCAAATACTAATTGCACGTTCTACCGCATACTATGTGAAATACGTTTAAGCTGCTTCAAAAATTTGAGATGTACTGTATGCTTTATTGTGTCTCAACGTAGAGTGTTAACACTACTTTACAACATAAATTTATCATCACTCGCTCATATATTATATTATGTGATACTATTTTTCCATCACAATTATATGTTAAAGATTCATATATTATTCTTAAATTAAATTAAAGCTTTTAGAAGTAGTCTTTTTAGAAGAACAAACCTTGATCGCATGGTTTAACAATGGGTACATGACCAAGAACTGGGTCGAGTTATAGGGGATTCAATAGTTGAGCATGGCATACAAAACAGATTTTGCCTTCAATATTCACCTTGTGCTAATGTCTTCACTTGATCAACGCCGTTGAGACGTCGTTGCCCACAGCGCAAATTGAAGTGGCTGAATTCGGGAAGGAGTGATATAATGCCCTCGGAATGTACTATGAGAGATAAATAAAAACAAAAGAGTTAAAATATTAATTAAAAAAATAAAATTTATATAATAAATTAAAATATAAAATGAAGAGCATTTGAAAATTGAACTGAAGCAACTCTTGTTAAACCAAAATCAATTGATTTTTATTTTTTTATTTTGATAATATTTTATTTTTTATTTAAATTTATGAATCTTAATTTTTTAATTATTTTTATATCTCAATTTTATTTCTCTTTTACTGAGAATTCCAACTTCTTTAAAGACGTTTATTCTATCTCAATGTGACCGTACCCTGTTTAGCCGTTTGCTGTCTAGAAGCATTTTCGCATTATCCTTGCGTTCCCTCCCACTGCCGCCCCGCTACATTTTCCTCAAATTTTCTCTTTTTTTAAGGTAAAGCTTGAGTAAGTTTGATTTGTTTCTTTCCAATGGTGGATAATGTGGAGAAGAAACAAGATCAGAGGATCATGTTTGGCCCCCAGTTTTTGCTGACCAGTTGGTCTATAGAAATTCGTTATTATCCTCGAGGAATGCTGCTTCGTATTCAGTCATAGGTACATAATTTGGTTGGAGACCTGGTTTTCCTCGTCAGCACCTGGTTTCAGCAAAGAGACAAGAAGTATGTCAGTTTTTTTGTAACAAACTACACCCATGCTTGCTGCCTCTGTTCCATTATATCAGTTTTCAGATTTTGCCACCGTCCATTATGGCTTCTTCCACACATATCCAGAAAGCTATTAGAATTCTTACTGGGAATTAAACAAACCAATATGTAGCAAACTAGTCAAGTTTCAACATCTAAAATACTAATGGACTGAAGGACAGAAAGATTCGGATAAACAGGGTTTAGCCGCAATTAGGTTATTAACAAGCCAATTCCAATTTGGATTTCATTATCAATTAGACTGAAATCAGTGACTAACCTCCGCCTGAATGAATTTCTGTCATTGGTTGACCACACGGAACCAGTGGTCTGGCGTGCCTACTGAAAGAGATAAAAGCCGATTTTATTAATCCCCAAACAAGGACAATAGTCTCCCAGAATTCCCTGATCTAAACCCCTCTCTTAATGATGATTGATTCAGCTGGCAATCCCTTCCCCTAAACTTTTTCTCTAAAAAAGCCCTGTCAATAGAAAAATAAGTTGAAAAGCATACTCGTGGTCAGAATTGGTAATACTTTCGCATTCAAAACAAGCAAATTGCTAAATAAATTACCATATAAAAAATTGGAAAGAAAATTGGACTTAAAAGACTTAGCGGGAAAAGCATTTTGCCTTTTACAGGAACATCATTGACTCATGAGAAGCTTTAGCATACAACCCTGTGATTTATGTGTTCTGTCTTTTGAAGGCCTTAAGGGCCAGAGCCAGGCCTACCACCCCCAAGTTGTGGGTATGCATATTTTATATATCGCATCAATTTTATATATCTCTGCCAGTCATAGTCTCGATTAGAATCATTAGATGATGATCAAGACTGGCCATGAAGATAAAAAGGCCCTGTTAAATTTCATTAACAAACCACTGTCATACAAATCTACAGGAGTCTTCCATGGTCTCCATCAAAATCTGAAAGATAAATCAATAAAAAACCAAAAGAGAAAGGCCTTCTTTTGTCAATTCAATAGAAAGGAAATTTGATATTACAATATATTAGTGATCAGGCAGACAATTACAAGCTGAAAATATAAGAACATTCCAAGAGATATAGAAGGAAAAGACAGGGATTCTAATTCGTATATCATCCTTTCCAGCTTGGGGCGTCATGCGGTAAATTTCTCTTGGCGTTTAGTAGACATCCGTTTCAAAAACTCATAGGTAGTGATCATGGTTGTTGCAGACATGGACATTGAAGCCCACCTTGGCCCTAATCCTCTGTAACAAGCAAGGAGACCTCCTTCCCTCACCAAATTTCTAACTGTCTGCGTTAAAGTTAATGGCCTCCTTCGTCCGTTTTCCTCAACATCCAATACCTGCAACCTTGTCTTGATTGTGTCAAGTGGCATAGTAATAATAGCTGAAAGCCCACTAGCCATAACAGCACTCAACCCTTGGACAGCGACCATTGCCTTCGAATCAGGTCTGGCACCACACCCATTGGTCAAATAGCTGTCGTCCCTCTTACCCATGTAGCAACCAAAAGCACCCCAGACGAACTTATGGGCCATAGAGTAGGAAGTCCACCAAACCGCATTGGATGGTGCGTATGTCAATATTGAAATCCCAAATCCCCTGTACAATCCTCGCAGCCCATCTGCATAAAGAATTTTCCTGAAAGCATCAAGACCATCCCTGTATTTTCCAGAATTAACACTGGAAAGTATAGTTTTGCTGCCCCTGCTACTGCTGTTTTCACAGCCTTGAATCATGAGTCTTTGGCTCACAACATCAATTGGGGTCCAAACTAATTGTGCAGCCATAGCCGAACTCATCCCTGCAGCAGCATTAGCGATGGCAGTGGCAGTGGTATCTGAGAACCCCATTCCAACAGTAGCAGTGCCAACATTACTCTTGGTAACTTCAAGGGCACCCATGTAAAGTGCTCGGGCAGGGATTGTTCCCGTCAAGGAAGTTCCAAAACCTTTGTAAAACCCTCTGAACCCTTCATAGCGCATAATAGCAAAAGACATTTTGATGCAAGAGCTCTTAGCTGAAGAGACCTGTTGGCGAGTCTTTAACACAACAATAGGATAAAGAGCAGCTGATACACCAGAAAATAAAGCGGCGCCTAGGAAGAAAAATCTGGACTTGTCAAGCATGTGCCAGTCAATCTCGGCTGGGACATTAATTTCTGAATCCGAATCATCTTCGGCTGCACTTAAACTCATCTTCTTCACTTCGGAGGAACCAACCTACACCAATTCTGTGAAACCCTTCACAGATGGATTTACTGACTTCTATCCACCCAATAAACTCCGCTAAAATGGATGCGGTAATCTATTATTCTGATTAGCAATCCTAGCCTCCTAGGGAAAATAAATAAATAAATAAATAAATAATCTGTAAAAATAAGAAATTTGAAGCGCTACTCAAAGTGGGTTAGGGACTGCACAAGAAGGAAAGAAGAAATGGAAAAAGGCAAAGACAGAAAGAGTATAACTGTATAAGAATGAATTCTTATAGGGTTATTAGGAAATCTAATATGTGGGATGTGATGGAAGGACGGGTTTTTCTTTTTCTCTTCTTACGGAGACAGATTTCAGAGCGGGCGTGAATCACCGTAAATGGCTCAAACATTTCTTAATACAAGAACACGATTCAATCAGAGCTACAGTTCTTTGCAGGAATTCATCGCCTCTAATCATCCTTTTTTTTTTTTCTCACATCCACATCTCTAAATAAGGAGATATGATTGATTGAGAGAGTTTGCTAAGGAAATGAAAGATACCTAAACCTGATGGCACACGAGAAATAGCATTATAGAGAGAGAAGGAGGTGTCACAGACAGCTAAGCAGAATGACAGGGAGGGTAAGTGAAAGGGAACTAAAGTAAAAGATGGGAAGCGAGGGTTTTGCGGATCAAGGAAATGGACACGTGTCTGTTGCCATATCGGTCACTGTTCGGGATTTAAGCCATCTTTAAGGTTCAACTTGCCAACTGACGCTGTTGCTTCCTTCTTCTTGTGTGCTAGCTGTGGGCGAACCCTGAACTTTTAGCCACCAACAACAATACAATGGGTGGTCGGTGGAGCCGGCGAATTACAATCATTGCTGCGGTTTCGGTTTCGGCGTCTGTTTTTGGATTTTAAGATATCTGTTATTATTATTATTATTATTATTATTATTATTATTATTATTTACAAAAGAGCCATTCTAATTACTGTACAAAATATCATTTATTTATTTAAAATGATTGGATAAAATAGCAGGTAATTTGTAACTCTAGAAATAAATTAAAATTTTGAATCCTATAAGAGACATCACTTTAAAAATAAAAAATCTCTTGATATGACTCAATTCAAAAATTAAACTCTTTTACTTAACTTTTAAATTACTTGCAAAAAAAATACTTATTTTTATGTTTGTCAACACAATTCTGCTATTTTCATCAATTAGGACGGAACTAAGTGAGGGTTAGGTAATTCTCAACTTTAAAAATTTTATATATTATAAAAATATTTAAAAAAGTTTAGTGTGATTCTCTTTAAATTTTATAAATATTTCTTAATTTTACTAAATTTTAAAAAATTTCACATATAACATAAAAATTTGCCGTGTGCGAGATTAATGTTCATCACTATGAATAAATGACATTTGCTTTTCCTGTATATTTGTCTTATGGATTGTGTGTTACACATTGTTTACCCCAACTGGGGGCACACCCCATGGCCCATACACCCGAATTAGGGTGACAACGCTTGGGCTTCACAGAAGTCAATACATTAAATACCCTTTGTAGTCCCGTCGGGGACATTCGATAAATACCCTTTGGAAGAATTTCATTCGTTTTTTTTTTTTTTTTTTGGAGTTTGGGCCATTTCTTTGTGTAGTTGCAAAAGTGGTGCATTCCTCAGATTTTTTTTTTTTTTTTTTACTAATTCAGATTGAGTTAAGAGGAATCTTATGAGCAGTAAAACTATTTTATACAAAATTTTCTACATTCCTAAAATTTGAATTTAAACAACTTAATTAAATAAAGAGAAATATTTACCACTTCTCCATTGGGTGGTGGTGCACTCCTCAGATTTGTTGCATTAGGATTGCAGCATTACTGTAATTTGTTATCCAAGATTAAAAACAAGGGGAGATCAGCGGTTGCCACGTTCCCTAGTCTGGTCTAAAATGTCAGAGCCAAGCGGACTGAGTATCCTTGTTGTCAAAGCACGTGGCAGGCATTCAGACAAACATCACCGATTAAAAGGTTAAGGCCAACGCCGGACACAACAAAAGCCAGTTGCTGCATCAGAGATTAAGAGTGCTTACGCCGCTCTTCGCAGCCAGCCGCAGGGGCACTTGCTTGCTTCTACACATGCCCCTCGAATTCCTATATAAACCAGCCAAAAATGCAACGTTCCTTTGACGGCTAACTTAATTGTGCATCCTACATCCGTTTCTTTAGATCACTTCTTCCTGCGACTGCAAGGGAGAAAAAGAAAATAAGAAAAAATGGAGTTTGATCCTCGCCTACTTAACTTCTTCCTTGACCACATGGACTTCGCCGATGAAACCGACTTCAAGTCCCACCATGCGCCTTCTCGGGCCTACGTTCGAGACTTCAAGGCTATGGCCAACACGCACGCCGACATCCTGGATTACCCGAACGCCTACAAGTTCGTGGTGGACATGCCGGGACTGAAAGCCGACCAGATCGATGTCCGCGTGGAGAACAACACGCTGGTGATGGATGGCGGCAGGAGGAGAGACAAGGACACGGACCACAAGGAAGGGATCAAGTACGTACGAATGGAGAGAAGGCAGGGCAAGTTCCTCAAGAGATTCGAGCTCCCCGACAATGCCAACTCGGACAATATCTGCGCCAATTACCAGGACGGAGTGCTGACTGTCACCGTCCAGAAGCTCACGCCGGAGCCCAAGCAACCCAAGGCCATTCAGATCCAAGTGGGGTCCCCCCAAGCCAAAGACAACGCACCGGAAGCTCCAAAAGATCATCAGTGATCGACGATGATGGGCATGAAGAGTGAGGACGAAGAACAAGAAAAAACGTACGGGAAAATGATGTTCTTTTTTTTAACGATTTCTTATGTTAATGCATACATACTGTCACTGTTGATGTTCTTAATCATGCACTTTTTTTTTTTTGTCCTTTTTAAAAGTGTGGTATGACACATATGTCACTATATATACAGGTTACTTATATTACTGCGTTTATACACAAGTGTGTCCAACCTCCTTTCTTATCGGGAAATAAGAAATGCATCTAATTTCATTCCCTATTTCGTATATATAATTAATTTCTTTTATTATCTGGTAGGCGTATTAATTTATAACTCTATACTATATGTTATATTATCCATTAGTCATTCTTTCTGATTTTTTTCGTAATTTTTAAATTATACGTAAGTTCTGGAGGTGAATTTTATTTTATTTTTTTAACATTTTTCTGTCAGAAAATCATCCATATCAAACAATATCAAAATCAGGAAATCAGCGACAAAGCCCAATTCCGCAGTCATTATCTACTGTGCATTAATGTCTGTCACGTGACCTAGTTTCAAAGAAAAACAACGACGAAGTCCCCAACCCAATGAACCCATCATCTTGGAGAAATTATAGTGTATAAAAAGTTTAGGCCAAATTATAAAATACCTTACCCATGTGCTTTTAATTGAAGCAATTAAAATTATTAGCTTTGTAATATTGTGCAAATTACTCATTCTGTTAAACGTTTGAATTGTTAACAGAAGAAACATATAACTTCACGGGACCCTATCAATAGTTGTTGAATGCCAGGACTGCAGAAACCTTGCCATTGACAAACCAGGGGAGAAGCAGCTTGTCTTTGCTTCAAATTCAAAATCATTGTTTGGCTGAAATTCTGCGAAAATTTTGCTGTTGACAAGTATGAGTGATGCGGCTTGTCATTCAAAATCAGTGAAGCTTGGGTGTCGCTGTTAAGGAACGTGATCGAATAAAATGGCCTAGAGCGAGCTTCGGCAAAGAAATCTAAGAGGTTAAATGAAAGAAGTCAAAGGAAACTCAATCGGCATATTAGTCAGGGAGCTAGCCAATTGATTTCCCTGATGCCCGCCGATGGTGTACAAGCTAGCCCAACCTATGGAAAATCATTTTTCATTCGTTCGGCAATTAAATCTAAGATATAATTTAATGTGTGAGTTAACCAAATGAGTAATATGCACAATATTATAAGCGATGGGTTTTAATTGCTTCAATTCAAAGTATGAGATAAATTGTACATTAGTTAAAGTTGAAGAAAGTATTTTATAATTTAGTTAAATTTTTTTTTCTTATTTTCTCAAATTTTTAATTCTGTACGGAAGGGAGCGATAACATTTTCCTAACCTTCTAGACGCTAGTAGAAGGACTGCAACCGAACCTCCTGGAACTTCTTAAGCAGACTCTTTATTTCTCCAGAAATTTCCATTTTCTTCATCTGCTATCCTCTGTCGCCCTTATAAATACTCTACCACCATAGAAGCTTCGCTTCAAGCAGTAATCGTAAGCATTTAGGAAGAAAGTACATTGAAACTCTGCAACTTGCCTGAGCAGAATTTTTCCCAGAAAAATCATGGATTTTAGGCTCATGGGTATGGATTCGCCATTGTTAAACACTCTGCAGCAAATGATGGATTCGACAGACGACGGTGCGGAGAAGTCTTTCCACGCTCCAACCCGGACGTATGTGCGTGATGCCAAGGCTATGGCGGCGACTCCGGCTGACGTCAAGGAGTACCCCAATTCTTACGTCTTCATCGTCGACATGCCCGGATTGAAGTCAGGGGACATCAAGGTTCAGGTGGAGGATGACAATGTGCTTCTGATTAGCGGCGAGAGGAGGAGAGAGGAAGAGAAGGAAGGTGCAAAGTATGTGAGAATGGAGAGAAGGGTTGGGAAATTCATGCGGAAATTTGTGCTTCCTGAGAATGCCAACACAGATGCCATTTCCGCTGTGTGCCAAGACGGTGTGCTGACCGTGACTGTGGAGAAATTGCCACCGCCTGAGCCCAAGAAGCCCAAGACCATAGAGGTGAAGATTGCTTGAGGGCGAGGACGCGCATTCATTTCATGAATGTTGAGCTTGTTGGTTTCGAGTGGCTTAGCAGAAATAAATGTGCAGCATATTGGGCTGTGAAAGTATAACCAGTTTTTTACCTTCTTCCTCGGTTTCGTCGTGTGCTTCGTTATAGCGTAGTAATAATTTTGTGGCTGTCATGCTTGCCTACAATGTCAAAAGTTGGTGTTCTGTCCTAAGGGTTTATTGTTTGTAATGTAATCGCGTATTTTAATGGTTATTATTTTGATTTTCTCATATCTTGCTTCAGATTTTTTTTTGTCTTGGTGAATATATCTTGCTTCAGATTTACTTTTGTCATCCACACCCTTTGTTTTATTAAGAAAATTTAAACCGCTAAGATGAACTGGTTTACAAGAACAAAATTAAGGATTCTTCATCGAAGAGGGGGAAATCTAACATCATATTCCTTGTAACGTTAACAGGTGTAGTACATGAAAATGATTTCCCCCTCCATTTATAACGTTCTTAAAAAGATTTCCCAACATGTTACAAACGAACAGATGTACCTATTTTAGAATTCTTTTCATTGCCAAACACGGAAACGATCTATGTATTAAGCAGCTTTAAGATGAAATGCTCTTCTCGAACCACCACGGGGCTTCTTCATTGAACCACGCCTATTTAGTTGGCAGTGTAACCAGATATGGAACAACTTGGTATGAAAACATGGCAGTGTAGATTTCTTCCTTCGTGCATCTTTAGCTCCAGTGGTGCTGCGGGAACTAGAAGTTTTGGTTTCATTTTCAATTGACCTTGGTGAAAAGTAAGGACCCTTCCTAGCGAACAGAGCAATGAAGAAGCCTTCCCCATCTTCAGCAGGATCTGTCCGAAGCAGATGTTTAGCTGGAAGGTAAGAAATGAGAAGTATTAAATTCACCATAAAATGTCAAATGATTCAAAAGCACGTGCCATTTGAAGGGAACAAATAGTGTTGTATTAGGATTGGCACTTACAGCCTTCAAAAACAGGAAGACCACGGCGCTGCCATTGCGGGAAAGGAGTCACCAAATGAAACCCATGGAATTCAGCCATAGGTAGAACAGATTTGATAACATCTTCGTTCTCGATTTGGTTGATTGAACATGTACTGTACACAATTTTCTCAACTGCTGGAACTGCCAAAGGAATTAATAACCACAATATGCCTTCAGCAAGCTTCATCAGAGTACTGTGCTGCCCAAAGGCATAGAGTGTAGTTTAAGGAGATATTGTTAAATATATATAACATTTCTGTCTTTTCAAAGAAGATACAGAGCTATTACAAAATACAGTCCCATGTGTTGCCAATAAAAGGAAAGAAAAAAAGGCCTAACATATTTCGTGATATTACCCAACAAAGAATGATCGTGATACCTCAATTAACTTTCTAGAAACAGGAAAAAGGAAATCAAATCAGACTGACAAGGAAAAATGAACTAACAAGATAATGCGTGTTGGAGAGCCTTTCTCTGAAAGGTTGCAAGCTTGTTCAATCTTTCCGTATCAGTATCCTGGTCTGTGCAATAAAAAATTGACAATTAAAACTTTCTATTTAATCTACTTAAAAGTTGGTAAGGCTTTGGTTATATGCAACAAACTACATCATGGTGAACATAGGTTGGTGTACTAAAACAGACAAGTTTGTCCTTAACAGTATATATTTACATATATTCCTGCAATCACGGGTATCAAATTTGAGGTTACTTAGAGGTATTTCTTATACACAAAAGTTAATAGCAACGCTATAGGATGCCTAATAAGTAGGAGCTGAATGTAACCTGCAGCTTTAGAAGGAAGCAGATGGTCTAGTCTTAAAGCAGCAGTACCAGAACCAGAGCAGGAAGGATCCAAAAGAATAGCACGCACCTGCAATGTTGAAATGAAATTCAATGATAACCACGGGGACAAAACAAATGAACAAAGAAATACCACTATTTGGAAAATAAATATTATGTCATATATTCCTTTCCTGAAAGAATTAAGATGCTGTTTGGGAACCTAAGAACATTTAATGGTCAAATTCTTACTACATGATAGTAGAGTGGCCATTCATTAAAAGGAATAAAAACTTCTCTGAGAAACTATGAATAACAAACATCACTTATTTTTGGTTTTGTATCTGAACAAAATCTTTGACAGGAACCGAGTCCCTTAAAAGCATTTAGAATATTACATAATACATACTTTGTCAGACAAATGACCAATAAAGATTGATAAAAACCAATTAGCTACGATTCTTTATCCTTGATAGTAATGCAAGTATGCATTTAGTGGCTCAGTGCAAAAGAATAACTGATGAAAGATTATAATTGGCGAGGAAAACACTGGAAATTTACAGATGACGAATTCTAAAACTACAGGCCAAGCTACCAATCAAGCTGCTGGTAGTCAATTCTGTAAAAGCACAATGGAACAGAAACACTATTACAATGAGATATCAGGAAATATGCCCTACCTTTGAATATGGAGAAACTTGGGGATTTATGCTCAAGAAATCCTCATTGAGAACTCCTATGTCTGAACTTGGGTTAAGTTTGAAAGGTGGTAAAACAAACTGAAACTAACAACAAACGAGGGGATAATAAATCCCTCAAAATTTAAAAATAGTGCACAAATGGCATCTTTGTTGCAGGATAGGTAATTAATTTGGACCACTGCTTTAGATGTGTGGTTAAATAAGATCTAACAACATGCCACCACTGATACTCATACCTTTGTAAAGTAATTGCACAATGAAAAAGAATCCAGATATCATAAAATTATCAAAGGATACTAGAAGCACCAGATAACTTTATAGTGTCTTTTAGACGTTTAACCCTTTCTTTTCGCAGCTCACATGCTATAATCCTACCATTCCTTCTCATAAGAGCAGCAAGGTGGATCGTTTTGTTTCCAGGAGCCGCACATGCATCAAGAACCTTCACATACATTTCAAGCACGCAACCAGTAAAGATTGGTAGAAATTAAGTAATAAAATGAAATCTCATGGTCATGGAAACAATATACATACTGTGGGCAAATATATATTTTTAAATTTGTTTTGGCTACTAAGATATCTTGTTATTCAACTTAAGTGTTCAAAATTTTTCCAGTATGATCCCTAAAACAGAGCAGTCAGCAAGTAAAAGCCACATAAGTACATAGCTATTGGTCACTGTCGACAATTCACATGATGTAGATTTAATCAAATTGCAGTCCTGGAAGTTCGTTGCACCTGAGAACTTCTATATATAAATTGGAAAAGATGGAAGCCAGACAACACAACATATTGTAAAGCAATGGAGGAGGACAGGATTAACAACTTAGTAGATGCCTTATAATGCATTCAAAGCATTATACTTGACATTAACTCCCAAATTCCCAATAGATTGAGTAGTTATCAGCAAAGTAATAGACCCAGATAAATAGTGCGAGCTATTTCTGTGAATAAAACATACTTTTTGCACTTTTGCTTCATTTTAGAAGGGTGATATGAATCTGCTTCAGAATCTCAGAAATCTCACATTGTAATTAAATATAGGAAGCTCTGGTTGATTGGTTTTAATGAGGTACATTTTAGTTAATTATAGGAAGCACAATCTACCACAAACATAGGATACTTAATATGCTATGACAATCAAAGGCACAAAAAAGTTGGATGTTTACAATTCTCCTTGTTTTTTTATTAAAAAAAAAGCCACACTTTAAAGCAGTTGAAAAACAAAAATTTGGGTATGCGATGTTAATTGAATATAATAACAATGGATATGATACGCTAAAGCAGAGAGTTCCTAAGAGAGAAATAAAATACCTACATAAGTGAAATATCTTTATTATATACAATGCTGCAAGCAACAACTCACCTGCCATCCTGGTTCAGGGCCAAGGGCTGGTGCTACCATGGAACTTGCCTTGCCCTATACAAATGCTATATGTGATCTCAATATCAACCAAAAGATTACTAAATATGAATAATAAAAAAAAAACCACGGACATGTCATTATATTTTCTAAATATTAAAAATGCTCACTCTTCCGTCCCATGAGTCCAATATACGGACAACAATATTTACCCATGACTTTTTCATATTCTTTTTCTTTTGGAGTGAAAAAGAAAAGTGGGGAGGGAGGTAAGATTCACAATTCATACTTGCAAAAAGATGCTTCCACTCTTGACAAGAGGATGATCATGCAAATCAGTTCCTGGTGGGAGTATCAGCAAGTCAGACAGAAAATCATCCTTTTGAACCTTTGACACAATGTGAGGACACTCTATAAGTGAAGCAACCATTTTATTTCACTAAAAAGTAGTAAGTAGAGCAATCATTTGAATAAAGGAAAGAAATAATATCAGTTCTTGCTAATTAGAGATATCTTGCCAGAAAGTACCAAGTATTTCTTCCCAAGTTCAAGTAAGGCAGAATCAACATCCAGTTTAAGTGTATTCACACGAACATAACGAGGTATAGAAACATCTGTATTAAAAAATTTTGTACTTTCAGGTTATTCTCATAATAAAGCAGCAACTCATATGAATGACAGCTCCTAAAAGAGCTTATATTGAAAACATCTTCAATGGTAAAATAGATATTCTACATTATGAAATCCAAGCATCAACTGTAAAGAAAAAAAATTCAAAGTATATGTGTGTGTGCTTGTGCATGTGTATGTGTGTGTATTAGAAAAACAATATAAGCAGTTGGGAGGAGGGGATGGCGTACTAACCAGGAACTTCATACAAATCAATCAACTCTTTAATACTCTTAACATTTCTCTGTACCAAAAGCTGTTTCAGAGTTGACTGTAGGACATCTTTGTGGCGTGTAATGAACTTCTCTGCATAACCATCCGGTGAAACTGCCTAGAGATTTACTAAAAGTTAATTAAATCCCTACTGATATTGATGGTTACAACCTTACAACTATGTCGTGCAATACTTCCATTGTTTATTAAACATGTTGTTGCTACAATGCTTCAGCATGAAGGAGCAGGAAGAGGGAAATTAAGAAACTTTCATAGTAGAGTTGATTGGTCAGAAGTCAGAACTCAATATCATCCCTCAATACAAGATAGACAAAAATGTAAACTGCCTGTAACTTCGGTAAAACCCAGAAGCATCACTTTCACTCACATCTCTCCTTTACATAGGGAAGCTTCATCCTTCACCTAGTCCACAAGTGATCGGCAATTACCAAAGTTCAAAGTGGCTTGATTATGATATAATTGCGTACTTTCAATGGAAACTTTTCTTCAGTATACTTTAGCAACAAGTTATCAGGTGAAGAAGTAATTTCACACAATACAAAAGGACATAATGCAACATTTGGAACTAGAAGTCCATACAAATGAAGAGATAATATTACCTGGCCAAAAAGAATATCATATATGATGACGTAAATCAATTCTTTTTGTCTCTGCAAAAGCAATGGTAAATATTGTTATAGAATGTGCCAACTGAGAAGAGGTCCACATATCTAGAAAATAATACTAGCCATGCCACCTAAAAACAAGAATTAACAACATCAACAATAAGGAAAATAAGAGTAATGCAAATGTGCGTGTACCTTCCACCTGCTGTTTAGTATGGAAGCAGCTTCCAAGACTTCCCTGATGATAGGAAGATCTGAGAGCACAAGAATCACACTAATAATTAATATTTAAGTTGAAATAAATTCTTTCTGCGAATTAGTAACGTAAGGTTTACATTACTAAAGTCTAAAGGTGAGCCATATATGAAAATTTTCCAATTACTAAACGAGTGGCGATTTGGCCCGTAACCTCTGACTGCATTACTTATGACGAAATAATATGTAATCATGAGACTGGATGTGCATACAATTTTGGAGTACCGTTATTGGGAATAACTTGGTCAATTTGCTGCTTGCATTCTTTTTGAAATACAAAGATACCTTATCTAAGAAACAGGGGAGAAAAGGGAATGAGTAAGAAAGAGACGAAGCCAAGAGCTTACGTTTAAGGGTCTGACAAACCAGAGCAAAGGTACCCTTCTTGTTTTTGATAGACGGCCTATATATTAGCGATTTGATGGTGGCAACGGCCTGGCGCTTAGCGTCACCTTCAAGAACCAATTTTAACACCTTAGCTGCCTCTCTTCTTGCAAAGTAGGCCGACCTCTCCGCTACACTCATCCGCTGCTTTACCTCATTTTGCTCCGTGGCCTTAGACGGAGGCTTCTTGTGAGCCCTCTTCGCATGACGAATCTCTGCTGCGCTCATCCGCTGCTTGACCTCATTTTGCTCCGTAGGCTTTGACGGAGTTTTCTTGGGAGCCCTCTTCGCACGACGCGCCATTTCTCCCTCTGGCAGTGATACTGAGAAGAGACAGCTGAAGGGGCTTTGGGGGTTTAGGGGATTTGGTCTGAGACTCCGAGCCACTACGACGACGTTAGTTCTTTTAGTTGTCGTCGCTTTTCAGTTTTCACGCCACCGAAAAAATTTGGTGGACTAGTCATGAATGTTGAAATTTTTCATTTTAAGAAAAACTTAAAATGTTAGAATCTTTAATATATATTAATATACGCAGTTTCTCCTATTATTTCATTTTATTTTATTAAATAATCATTGGTTACACTTTGTGTTAGGAAATCTTCTCTTTTCTCTTCTATTTTTACTTTTTAAATATATTTTTTAAAAATTATTTTTGTATATACAACTTAAAATTTTCAAATGCAATTAAACTTAATTAAAAAAATTGTCAAAATCTAAATAAAGATCGTTCTTTTCAAACGAAAATTGTTTGACATGTATGATATATGTTAACATCACAAGTAACACTGTTGATATATTTGATTTTTTTTAAATATTAAAAAACTATAATATAAAAATTAAATTAAATAAACCAAAATTAATTTTTATATTTAACCTATTTTAAATTTATTTTTATTTTTAAAAATAATTTTATTTGTACCTTATAACTTTTTACACTCTTCTCCTTGTCAAGAGCAAAATTTCAGAAGGGAGAATTGAATAAAAGTGAGAATATAAAAAGTGTAACAAATGAGTGTAAATATTAGGATAGATTTCAAAATGTTCTAATCTTTTTAATAATAAAATCTTACTTAATAAAATTTATTTTAAAAATAAATTTTAAAATCATAAAACTAAAATTTTATTTAGTTTAATTTTTTAATCGTATTTACAATAATTTTTATTATGTCATAGAATTAAGTTCAATTTATGATGTGGCAAATTTCTATTAACGATGGTGCTTTGGCAATGGCCAAAAGATGAAGAAGGACTTGGCTTTAAATCCATGTGTTGACCATTCATTGGTCTAAATTACATGGAATGACATTTAGATTCTTGAGCGATTGTTTCCAAGTTCAGTCAAGTTTCCTCGTCTCTCCGTCTTCATTGTGCCTCGTGGCTGCCTCTGTTTGAGTTCTTAATCTCAAGGAACTCAAAGGATATTGTAGTGTGGAGAGGATTGCTTAATCTCCTGGGTCTGTTGTTGGCCATGGATGCCATAGCGTGGTGAGGATTGCTCTGCACAGTGTTCATACTCATTTTGTTTTGATTTGCCTACTTATTCTTCTTCAACCTTTGATTTCTGCTTTAGGTATGCAATCTGAATTTTTATTGTGTTATTTGTTACTAGTCTGTATATGTGAATTGCAGTAATCATTTTATTTCTCCCTTCGTGTTCCAATTTCCATTTTCTTTTTTGTGTCATCAAAGAACAAAATTTTACTGCTTTGATGCAATTTTGTTTAGTAATCAGCTCCAAGAAGATGATAGCTTACCGAAAGAGAGCAACTGAGATGGCTCTGCACAAATGGAGGAGCTCAGGAGCTGAAAAGAAGGAACCTGGGCTTTCGGACACACAACGAGAGAAGAAGGATGATGAGAAGGAGGGAGAAATATCTCAGAACTTCTGCTTATTTACGATTGTGCCATTATAAAAATAGTTTTCTCACTTGTTCTCCCCGTTTTCATCTAAAACTAAAAAACAAGTTAGGATTGTTTCCAATTTTTTTACTCTAAAAATAAGGTTATGAAAAACAACTTTCAAAAACTGTTAGCCAAATATATTTCACCAAACAAGTTTTATTATTTTATTATTCCCCAAAACACAAGAATTGTTTTGGAAAACATTATCCAAACAGGTCCTTAATATTCTATTTTCTCTTTCGTGAGGGCAAGAAACTCCAATGACCTCTGTGAGGACGAGGAACACCTGGGATGACTGTTGACATTACACTTTGGACAAATTATTATTGGTAACAATATATTCACAGCTGCAATGACTTGAACAACATTAGCCGAAGACCCAGAGAAAATAAATAAATAATATATAACAACTTATTACTCAAACTGGGTAGGGTAGGTTCAAAGCCAGCCGAGAGTCAAAGAATTGAGCAGCCTGCCATCTCACCGACGCCAACGGCAGCATCGTCTTATCGTAGCCACAGCCAAGTCTCAACAACCATCTTCAAACTTCACTTATTTAGTTATTTTCTGTTCCTTTTTCTGTGCATGCTCATTAAAAATTATTATAAAGTCATCATCATGAGGGCAAACGAGTGGCTAAATCCATGTTGAATCCAAAACGCAGAGATTCTTGCAGAGACGTAGCACATATGATCAGCAGCTGATGCAAATCCCTCGCAACACATGCACTGTGGCATGAACCTTCCTGGAAGCAGCAAGAGTTCAGTCCTATATGGGATAAAGTGGACGTTTGATTGACATATATCGGCCTAATAAGATCATGAAAGGGACTGCCATTTAGCTGCCGTTAACTTGTTTCATCATCAGATTACCATGAGACAAATAATCTCAGCTTTGAAATATTGCGTTGGCCCCAATCTGGGGTTATAATACGATAGTAAATGTTTTTTTAGCTACTAAGAGGGCCCCTTTATGAACTATAACCCCCAAAGGAAAAGTCCTGGAAGATACCTGTGAACTTCCAAGCAAGTGCTTAGACGCCTTTGATGATGTTTTGAGACCAGAATCTGGTATTGGATTGACTCCTGTCCTGTCTCACTAAACAGCTAGCATCTTAACTCTGAAGTCGACTCAAACGAAATAACAGTCAACTAAAGTTATATGTTCAATATATATAAACGCAAATCCTCTTCATGTTCACATCTTAATCTCTGGTATTACAGCAAAACTCTTCTGTAACAGCACAGTTACATACAAATGGTACTAATTCTTGATTTCCATCCTTTATGCCAAGCAGAACTTGGTGTACATCTTAATAACACTATTTTTCTTAACTAGATGGATCTTTTAAATTCTTATTAAATCATTTAACTTTTTAATCAAATAACTTAATATAATCTTATTATTCTCAAAAATTAAATTTTAATAAATATTCACTTTGAAAAAATTAAAATTATTAAACTTATTCAGTTTCACATATTAAATTGCTTAACTTAATTGATCAATAACTCACAATTTATTATATAAACATTTACTAATGTTTTAGTGCGATTTTATTTTCCCAACTTGATAAACCCACCAAATATTGTGGTGCGAAGAAGCCTGTATCAAACCCCAATTCACCATCCCTTTTGACTTGTACTTCTCCGTTGTGAAGACGGCCTGAGCACGAGACTTGTTGCCCAATTAACATTAAAATTTCTTGAAAGTCTTCCCCAAGTCATCTCTGTCATGCCCCACTCTCAGTCTCACCTTGTCCTCTCCATTCATCTTTTTAAGTTCACTGACAATGGGTACGTGGCATTCCCACTTCGCATTACCGTTGAAGCTTCCTATTATAGTTCCTAGGAAGGTCACGATGAAGCCGCCTCACTGAACTACGGCTGTGGAGTATATATGTTGTGCAACATCCTTCCTTTCCTTTCATATCAATGGTACCAAAATGACAGATTATACTAATTCAAGATCAGCAGATCATTCACCCGAGAGCGATTTCACCAACCAGTGGCCTTTTGAGCTCTCAGAGTATCTGAAGCTAGATGATGATCAAGGGCCAGATGACGATCCGTATTCATTTGTCTCTGGGCATCCCCCCAACCTGGTCTATCAAGTCAATGAAGTAGGGGACATTGGAGGAAGTGATAGCCACTTTCAAGGGCATTCTACCAGTAAGCAAAGTTCTTGACATAAAACTGTGAATTTAATGTTTGTAATTCAAATACTCTATAAATAGATCAAGGATCATCTTGAAGTACCCTTAAAAATTGTTTTCTCTCTGTCCTTTCTTATTTTCCTTAAAGTGCTTAATTATAGTCGTTGCTTGTTGGTGTGTCTTAGGAGATATTAGCAGTTTACGAGAGAAGAGGGAAGTTAGAGAAAGAGTTGCATTCAAAACAAAGTCAGAGGTTGAAATTCTGGATGATGGGTACAAATGGAGGAAGTACGGCAAGAAGATGGTGAAGAACAGCCCCAACCCAAGGTATATATGCTGTCAATAATTAATAATACTGAGATTGAAGTAGTATTATAAATAAAAAAATGTTGGATGGCCTTAACCATTTTGTGAAACAACCATTTACTAAGCAAAAAAGATGCTTGATGGAAATTTTCTTTTCTTTTTCATCTTATGAATAAATCACAGGCACACCTGTAATATATATACTAAGTGCTTGGTTTCTGTTTACAGGAATTACTATAGGTGCTCAGTGGAAAGATGCCCTGTGAAAAAGAGGGTTGAGAGAGATAGGGATGACCCAACGTATGTAATAACTACCTACGAAGGCACCCATACCCACCCAAGTTCTTGCTAGATCGAAATTCAATGAAGAGCTTTCGGCGGTTTTGTTGCCAGCGCCTGCTAATCGATTTTGCTCTTGTCAACCGTTTTGAGGCATTCGACAATGTTAGGGTCTGTAACTGGTCATATCTGTAAAACGGACCTTTTAATGTTGTGAGGATCGAATGGAGGAACATATGTAGTTTCAGTCTTTTCTGTTTCAGTGTCGGTATAGTATGGAATCTCACAAAAATTGTATTATGCAGAGATTCAACATATGTAATACCCACAACTAATTTTGTAAATATTTGTGGGTGAGTTGTGGAACTAGCTTTACAACAAAGATTTCGGGTAGGTACAATGTTTCTAAACCACAGAAAAAAAAAAAATCAAATAACTATTTAGCATGGCCTGCTTTCTTGTTGCCAACCTGTTCCAAATGTGGCATTTTATTTCTTGGGGTTGTTTTGTTAGCACTTCATCTCTCGTGTGCTTTGCTTGTACTCTCTATTTCGTGAAAAATAATAAATAAAATACAACGAAATAGAACAAATGACACATGACTCGCACGTGGTTAGACTTGAATGGCCACTCTACAAGATCCTCAAGTTATTTGTGAAAAACCCGGGCACAAAATTTCCCAAATCTACAAAATCAATCGTTGTGAAATAGAATGGACCATAAAATTCAGTGGAAAGCCACTTAAAAAAAATTTCGTGCTTATAGGTATTTGATTTATTCCCTATGAAAAATAATAATGAAAGAAGAAAACAGTTTTGCTTGTGCTGCTACTATTACGCCTATCCTTGCCAACTTGATAAACAAATATGAAAATTAGTGTTTAATAAAATATGATAAGAATGCAACGCAGTAAAGATTCTGGTCTGCGTCATGTTACCATGTCACTCATGTAGTGTCAAAGACGGGACAGACGACAATGAACTAGAAAACAAACGGCTTTCTCGTAAGACAACCACTTCTTAAATCATCTTAGCATTACTAGCTGCATAATAAGGCAAACAACGCAGTCAGACTCTGTATACTGACACGATAGTTCTATTCTAATCCTTAAACTTGAGCATGTATCTTAAAAATCAGGAGGGAAGGAAATTGAAAGGAGAAAGGGCCGCTTCCAAGATGGCCGAACATTTTAACATAAATAAAACAAATAAAGACCAGTCGTCTCATATAAGTTTTCAGATAATCCACAAGTATAAATCTATCTACATGGAACAGCTTCAGATGCTGGGTAGAATAGCATGCCAAACATAACCTGATGGCTCAATTCGAAAAGATGCTATCAGGGTTCCGAATGTGTACATTTTCAGTTCCCTGCTCTTTACCATCATCCTCATGCCACTGACATGAGAAGAAATGCTCCATAGAATATCTTCATTCTGCCACTTCTTGGTAAACAGTGGGGATGATCTTACAGTTGCCTTGGTTTTTGAAAATGAATGTTCAGTCCTGCCCATGCTGCTGGCAAGCATCCAACGCAACCCAGACTGTTGCTGAGTTGTAGTAAGCCACAGTTGCCTCTTTTCAGGATTGTTAAGGACACCTGCAACACGAATCCCATTCATTTTAAATCTGAACTGGGGTACTTTCATCTATATCATTTGCATTCCACACGTCCTTAGTACTTGTCTTATTTTGCAATGCCTCGTTCTCTATTAACAGCTGCATTTCATGGACATAAGCTCTTTCTACTTTAGTTAAAACGAGCATTAGAACACCAATCGGCTCATAATTCTGAAGGGGATCTCTAAGCTGAATTACAAAAGCCACTGTGAGGTGGTTCCTCAAAAGTCCATGCGTTCCACCATGTATTTTGGCCCCATCCATTACATTTCTCAACCCCTCACTATCTATGATTTTAGAAAGATGAATTTCAAGAATCTTCAACATTTGCTCTAAATTCTCATCTTCTTCAATAACCACAGCATCCAATCTCAATCACTGATCCAATGTCATTGACAGACCCATCAATCGTTCAACATTAATGCCTTTGTCTCCAGTGCCTTCCAATTGCAATTCAGCGGCTCCTTCTAATTTGGGAAACCCTCTTGGGTTGGTTCTTCTGCCACCAAAGGAAGTTATCTTGGTATATTTGGGATGGATTTATGATGGTGCCTCTTCATTTGACATGCCAGACTGTATTATCAATCCTTCCATTAATGGAGCTTCAATCTTATGATTAGCTAAGGGCGCTACATCTTCTAGAGACACATAATCCAAGTCCAGCTCCTCATCTTTTAAATTTGATATGAAGTTATCTGGAAATTCTTCAAACTCCTTCATGGTGCGATCTGCATCCCATCCAAGGGACAATTCCTGCTGCCACAAGCCCTGCCTGTGACAAAATTGAGAAAGAAAATATGAAAAAATAAATCAAACAGAGATTTTAAAGGACATAGAAAAAAAAATACCAATAATAAAGGTAACTTCAATCCTTGAACAAAGAATAATGCTAAAATGCTTGCTAACCTTTTGGGAGCTCCGGTGCTGGTTGTAGCATTGCCTACAATTCGCATTTTTTATTTTCCAATAACATCTTGCAAAGGCATTAATCTATTGATAGGACTACATAACTCTTCAACTGCAGCAGTATCTCCATTATATCACTACCCATTTTTGCTGGTAGAACAACTGGGCAAGAAGCATGAATTTAGATTCCCACCGTTTTTAGCAATTCTGAGAAGGGAAAATTCACGGAACTCAAAAAGCATCCACCCTTTGTTTGCACAAATGAACCAAGCAAGGTAACACAGGTGGTTCTTCCGAAGGTAGCTTAATTGGACTTCCAAATCCACCGGATCAAGTATGTGGATAATCTTTAAAGTCCCTGTCATTTAAACCCCATTGTAGATCAAGGCGTCAGTCTCCAATCTTTTAAGATATTCGGCAATCCATCTATTTATTAATGACTGACTTACTCTCGCATGCTCCTCTTCAGCAGCTTGAATGATTATAGACAAATCAGAGTCCATAACGCAATCCCCATTCTGCGGATCTATGCTGCCACACTCCTGCTCTTATTTTCATCAAAAGAAAATATGAAATTACCTGAAGCTATAGCTTCTTTCTCAAATTGTCTTAAAAGTGGTTCTCTGGGAGACTTGGGACCACTGCCATAACTTGAGCCAAATGAACCACTCTCCATACCTAGCATGTTTAAGAAATCACTTGCCACAGATTAAGTGATATCATCCAAGATAGTTCCTTTAGCCTTTCCTGTCAGCCGAAAACTTGTGGTCCATTTCCCTGAACTTTTATCAACCCTAGATCTTCTAAACTCACAGGCAAAGTTCCGGTGAGATCAACCCAATGCTTCCCCATGTCAAGTTCAGGTGCCTGGGACCCAAAAATGGAAGCAGAGTTCAAGAGGACTTTAGATTCATACTTGGCAGAGTGATTAGACCCATTTTGGCTACCATAAACAGAACATCCATGCGTCAAAGTTTCATCAAACTCAGCAACGCCCTCGAAAACCTTTTGATGGGCTTTTTTTTTAAAACACTGTTTTTCCTTTTCCAATGCACACCTAAACTAAAGCCATCTAAATTCAAAGGCACACCCTCAATAGAATGGACATGAAAGTTGAAACAACAATTCAATTTATTATAACCAATAGGGGTCAGAGCTTTTTAAGGGCTTCTTCCAAGTCCATGGTGAAGAAGACCTTTTGTCCTCGGGCAACAGATCTTCGCTTGGAACTCCTGGGGTAGAGTAAACTTCAGGTTTCGTCAAACAAATTCTTCCGGTTTAGGTCGATTATCAAAATGGTGTTGCGCGCAATTAAAGAGCTTTACTTATTTCCTTGATGTCACGCAACAGCTGTTCGTTATTGGAGTTACCATCACCATCATCACTTCCACTGTCAAACTCGGAGGCCATCATATTCGCATTGAACAAAAGCAATATCCAACAAATTGCATCAGCTCACGGTAGGCATCAGAAGCATCATCTTCAGCGACTTATATAAACCATCAACTCGGTCAAAAAATGAAACATCCGAGGAAAAAAGGGGGAAGTGGTGAAGCAATCAAAGACCTTATTGGGTGGCTACGAGGAATCAAAATACACCAAACAATAATTCAGACTTCCAGACGAATTCAAAATTCCAAATTGAGAATAAAGATTCATAATTGAACCCCAACCTGTTGCATTAGTTACCAAATTTCCATAAATGTTTCTCCTTTCCTTTGAGTCTCTGAGCAACCAGGAACGCTAGCAACTCAAATTTAAGGTTAAGCAAGGATGCAGTTAAGGAACTTATGACTCACTGTTCTTAGCAGGCGAATTTTACATACGAAATTGGCGGTGCTTTGTCAACTCATCCTCTGCGTCCACCGCGGGGATGGTAATCCGGTCTGTGTATTCCTGGTGTGTCGGGAACCCGGGTAATTTGTTGTATGGGAAAAACATGGGTCGCAATATTCGGGTTGTCTCATGGATTATCTTTTCCGGGTCGGACGCGGAGTGGGTGAGTTGTAACTTGTAATACCATACTTCTCTAAAGTTTATTTATTTGAAATAAATAAATATAAACTTAATAAATAACAACATTTAGTTTTCCATTTCAAATATGAAAAATTATTTATAGAATTTCTTGTTTATTTAATTTTGATATAAAGTCTCATAATTTATAAATTTAGTGAATTAAATTTTATATTACAAATATTAATTGAAAACAAATTAACAAAATCATAAAAATATTTTAAATAACTATTTGTGAATTTTGAAAATTTATTTAAATAATATTTTAAAAAATTAGGGAAAGTTTTTTAACGGCGTCTTCCTCTTTTGTTTCTAACTAAACAATCTAGTTCATCTGTGAAAACAGTCAAGTTAATGCGAAAGAGACAGAGCGAAGAAAGGCAGAGAAAAAAAAGCACTGTTTGTGTGGTTCCATGAGAGAGATAATGCAAGTACCTTATGACAGCTTCACTGAAGCGTTTTTTCGCTCCCTGATATTGTCATACGGAGGCTCACTTGTTTGCTGTTAGCAAGTCGGCTTCGCTCCGGTTACAAGCCCTCCTCTGAACTTCAGCTCTCTGACATTCTTCAATTCGTGCACTGTAACCCTTTTTCACTTAAAACTTCTGCAATTTTCTCATCTAATTTGTCGTTGGCTTGTGTTATGTCGTTCATGCTTATCAATATCATTGTGCAGAATATATCACATGACATGCTTTGTGAGCATTGCAGAAGACTTACAATTCTAACTATAATATCTAAGAGCTCCTATAAATATGCACACTTTGACATTTGATTCAGGACTATTTGACTGACGTGCTATGTGTTACCAGAACATTTCACTACTCCCTTAATTTCCCTAGGTTCTGTATTTGTGTTTCCTACAAGTACAAATCTTTTGGAAACATTTTGCCTATAATTTTCATTTACTTTTGATACGCGCTATAAAACACAAATAGAGACTAGTTTCTAAATGGGTTAGTCATAATACACTAACAAAAATCAGTCTCTATTTTTGCATTTTGCAGAGTTTGTGTAAAAGTTTAATGTATAATCTGCATTTTCCTTTGCTTTTACGGGGTAGTGGTTGGCGGCTTCAGTGATAAAGTGGCAAATAATGACATTTCAGTATTTCTGATGAAAATAGGATATGGTTAAGACATGATTGAGTACTGAAGATGGCAATTAAGTTCCTCTACTGCTCTCAAACCCTTTCTCACAGTTGGATTGACAATACTGCATCTAGTTGTTTACAGCTTGAGACCTGGGACTGTGAGGCTAGAAAACTTAAGATTGTGTTAGAGAAGCAAGTTTAGTGTTATCATATATTGTTTTAATATGAACCCAACCCAGTATGATAACTTTTGCAGCTTTAAGAGAGATGCCTATAGCCATCAGCACTGATTAGCCAAAAGCTCAACACTACGAATTACCGACATCTTTCTTCAAGCTGGTGCTCAGAAAGAATCTCAAATACAGGTAATTTGATGCATACTTTTATTTTAAATAACATTTTAAAATTTAAAAGATAAGAAATTTGGCCTTCTATTATTATCTATTTTCTATTGCTGATTATTGATTCATACGCGCATCTGCTGATACAGAAGAGCCAGAGGTGACCATCTGATGTACAAATAAAAGCACAATCACTCATGTTGTTGCAGTTTCTTATCTTTAAAGGCTACAAATTAACTGGAGCACGCATGTCTATCTATGGATGTGTATGTGTGTATGCGTGTTTTTTTTTTTTGGTTTTTGGAAGGGGGGTGGGGGGGAGTAACTATATTGATAGAGAAAAAATTTGTTAGAATAAAGATGTTTCCACATCTTTTATACCCACAAAAGGCTTGTATCTTATGTGTGAACTTTTAAATCAACTCAGTTTTATAGTTTAATTTATGAGATCAAATAAATTTAGTAGTTTAACTTCTGTATTATAAGGATTAAGTAAGAATAGTACAATTGAATTTATTATAAACAAGTTTATTATTGTCATAAATATATACAGGATGTAACTCATTATCAATATGAATTATCAAAATGTAAGTGTGTATATGAAAACACGCACATACAAGATGTAATCATCCTCATAGGCCTACACATATGTTTGAACTAGGGCGGTTGTTACTTTTCTTCTGCATCAATGACATTGGAGGATGCTGAAGAAGCAATGTTGAAACTGTACTGTGAGAGATCACATATGAAAGATGGTCATACAGTTCTTGATGTCGGATGCCGTTGGGGATCATTGGCCATATACATTGCCAAGAAGGTACAGTAGTTCCAGGGTTATGGGGATCTGCAATTCCACAACTCAGAAAGCTTATATCAAGGAAAAGTGTCGGTATGCTGCTTGATAAAAATGTTACTTGCTTTTAAACATTCGGCATGTCATCTAGTTCTCATGTATCTTGCAAATTAAAACAGATGACTCTTGCATGGTACCCTACAAATTAAAAATTGCAAGATCACCAAAATCTCTTTCACTACTATATTTTTAATAGGAATCTTCAGCTGCAAAATGTGGAGATCATTGTTGTTGATATTAGCACATTTGAAATGGAAGCATCTTATGACAGAATATTTTCCATTGAGATGTTTGAGGTTAGACTTTTGTGTCATGTTATGTAAACAGCATATGAAGAATTATAAAAAACTTCTCAACAAGATATCCAAGTGGCTTAAAGAGGATGGCCTTCTATTTGTACGTCATTTCTGCCATAAGGCATTTGCCTACCATTTTGAGTTGAATTGTTGTTTACAGACTTAGACAATCTTGGTTTCTCGATATGGTTGATTCCTTAAAGAAGGCTTTCATATACAGCACTCATCTCTTTTCTGGCTACTTACTTTAAGTAGGACATAAATGAAGATGACTGGATTACTAGGTACTTCTTTACTGGAGGAACAACGCCTTCAGCAAATCTACTTCTGGATTTCCAAGTAAGCTCTCTATCCATATTGTGAGAGCCGTGTTATCTGATTATGTAATAGCAGAATCTCACAAAGTGTTTGCTTTTTCTATTTTTCTTAATGAGAAATGGCAAGTTGAGAAGAAAACTGCATTTTCTTCCTGTAAAATATATAAAATTGAACTAAAAAGAATAAAAGCACTCCCCCAATATAATTGTATTATTATAACTTGTGCATCGAGAATTTGGCTCAGATATTAGCGGTTGTTTTGGTGATGTGTGCAGGATGATGTTTCTGTTGTCAACTATTGGCTCGTAAATGGCAAACACTATGCACAGACAAGGTAAGAACCAACCGACTTGCTCTAAAATGACGGCAGTGCTGAGTTACATTAATACATGAGTTGTGACGGCCTCTCGGCTACAAACCAATTTGTCCTTTATTTACTGAAGCAAAAACAAATATATCTTGCAGTGAAGAATGGGCTCAAAAGAATGGACCAGAACTTGACTCCTATCAAGCCAATTATGGAATCAACGTATGGCAAGGACTCAGCTGTCAAGGGGACTGCCTATTGGAGAACATTCTTCGCAGCAGTAGCAGAACTCTTTGGATAAAATAATGGCGATGAATGGATGGTAGCACACTTTCTATTAAAGAAGAAATGAAATAACCAAGATATAAATCTTATCTACGAGTAAGAAGGGCAACGCAAATAGCCGCTAAACGAGTTTTCATTCGTCAATCGTGGTTGTCTTGATTTAACTAGCATGCTATCCGTTTTTAAACCTGCATAACCTTCTTGGAACTAGAAATTAGTTCATTTAAATTGGTCTCTAGTATTTTTTTTCGGGAACAACGCCATGCGCCCTTCTCAAGTGTGATTCATCTCAATTAAATTACTTAATAATTTTTTTTTGGTGAACATAAAATAATTATTTAATTATTACAATTAGTGATCCTTCTTGGAGCTATCTGTCAGAGAGTGTAGCTGGTCAGCATTTTGCTTTAGCAAAACCGGATAATGGGTCAAAATTAAATTGAAGTATGGTGTGTCCCGCAAAACATGATAATGGGTTAAAACAGTTTCGGTCTCTTTATTTGCATGAGCGTGAGAATTTTATAAACGCAGCTTCATGGGAGTATACTTTTTTAAATTAAAATTAAATTGAGCTATGACGTGTTAAATGGATTAGTAAAAGTGCCAGTGAGCCTTAGCTCACTTGGCACACTTGCAATCCCGTTCCCTTATCCTTCAACAGTCACTTACAAAGACTCTTTACTTACAAAAAAAAAATGAATTAGTAAAAGTAAAACAAGTTTTGGTTAGTAAGTATAACTTTTGGCTTAGTGATAAGTGTTTAAATATCCAAGGGACATCAAAGCGATGGTCATAGGTCAACGAAGCGCAACATGCGTTGGGAGAAATGTTGGATAACATAATTGACTAACGTCCTGCTCTGGCAAGCTCGCTAATAAATTAAAGTTAGATCCAATTATGGCATGTTTACAGTTACGCTTATGACTAGTCTAGTGATAAGCGCCCGATACAATATTACATACTTTACCTCGCATACTAGGGAATGTGCAAAAAGCCATGCAGATAATGAAACCATATGAACTACGAAGTTGCTTTCCCGACAAAAATATTTATCTCTAATATTTTCAACCCTTTTCTTAAGGGCAAGTCATTTGCTCCACTGAACTGCTCACCGCCCCAACACGGGAGCCTTAACACGGTGAATAGGGATCATCAGAGATCGATATAGAACGGGACTCAAGATTGAAATGAATGGGAACAACTTGATATGGCCTTAAATGATCATCAAACGAAAGAGAACCTTTCCAAATCAGAATCCAGAGTTCCCCACAACTTCCAATCAGATCCACCCTCACCATAACTTTCCTCTCTTTTTTCTCCTTTGCGAAGAGACAACAAATGAAAGCCATCAAGATAAAGCCTGATGGAATTACAAGTTTTTTCAGTTCAAACAAAGACCTAACGGCAGCAGAAATTAGTACTGGTAATCATACATCCACTCAACTTGTACGTATAAGCTTGCTACTTACCTGCATGAGGATATCGAACTCAGAATTATGCCCAGCATACCATATACCCCTCCTCTCTAAAAAGAAAAAAATAGAAATAAGATAGGTAAAAATAAAACGAAACAGTTGCCTAACTCGGAGTAGATTTATCTTTAGGTTATTTGCTCTCATATAAGAGTTAGTTAAAGCCCCTAAACAAAGCAATACACAGTTCTTGGAAGCTGGTTTTTTTTGTCCGGGAGGGTTTGGTAAAATTCACCCGTAACCGAATGCAGATTCGTGATTAGCAAATCCTAAGGGGATGTTTTTTCAAGGATTGATTTCAGGGAATGTGGTTCTCGCGAACGTTGTTAAAAGTGTTTGGTTCAACAATACTTTATAAAGCTTCTCATGAATGTTACCCTCGTATTTGGCTAGAATATAATATTTTTCGAATCTTGATAAATTTTCCAAAATGTCCACTATCAACCACTGAAAAATTCATAAACAAATACGGCGAGGTGACAGTGGACGTGATAATGATAGCAAAAGTGATGGGGTGGAGGCTGTGGTGGTGATAGCAATGGTGATGGGGGGGCAATGGCAGGGTGGTGCAAACAGTGAGGGTGTGGTGGTGACAATGGTAGGGTGGCAAACTGGCAATAGTGGGGTGGCAGCGGTAGGATCGTGGTAGCAGGGACGTAGTGCTGGTGGTGGGGTGATAGGAGTGGTGAAAGGTATTCACTAAGTGGGGCTAGATATTTTTGTCTTCGCATATACTAATCGCGTTCCCTTCTCATGGGAATACAACATTCCCAGCCCCCTTCCATGGGAATAGAAAAATACCCGGAAATATCTTTCACTCAAACGAAATATGAGAATCTTGTAATCCAAATTCCAATCCTCACATTCTCAAAAATCTTAAAAGATTCCGCATACCAAATGCCTCCTTAAAAACTTGCCAAGAGGTGTTTTAGCGACAATCTACAAGGTATTTAGCCAAAGAAGGTTCACAGTGTTGAACTTGAGGTCCTTTGTCGATGAATGGGAAACATGGAACAAAAAGCCAGCAGTTCAGTGACGCAGGAAAAGAAGCGGACTTTAACTGGGAAACATTCGTTGTCAGTTCTGCTTAAAGATTAGACATGAATGCCCAACTTAGTCATAACCATACATTACTGTAAGGAATCCACCGAAGTTATATGAAGGGTTTAGCCTGGGTTGCTCAAATTTGACACAATATTAAGTTATGGACATCGTACTTTTGCAAGAATAACAACTCATTACATGGCTAGTCAATGAAAAGTTACTCAGTTGATTATCCATTATAGAACAATTCGACAAACTACTATATGAAATATTTAGAAAGAAAATATATTAATCAGTATTTTGTGGATGCCTCCTAAGTATTTTACCTAATAATGATACCAATCAATGACCTCAAGCAATTTCCTAAGTGCATTCAGATAAAGATTTGTCTCCCCCTTCTTTGCCATCTACCCAAAATTACAGACTCTCAATCATATTATATAATTGAAGCACACATTGATAAATATCTGGCAGATCCTCCTTGCCACAGATAAATGCCCCACTCCAGAAAAAGCAACTCTAAACATCAAAAAATTTGGGGGCAAAAAAGCCAGTCAATGAGTCTTGTAATTTACCTTCATCTGTATAATTTCCAAATTGAATAAAAAATGCATTACTGAGAAGCACCAGAAGCAGCAGCTTTCCCCAAATCGTCTAGAAAATCAGAACTAACCCCTTCAGCTGCCAAGAAGCGACTCAGATGCTTATCATTCAAATGTTCCTGTGAAAAATTGTTGAAAAGAGAGATGCAATTAGCAAATCAAACTCATAACAAAATAGTAATTGTCACGAGAGGTTCTTCTGATTTTTAATCGGAGTCATGGATCATACAGAAAGACAAGCTCTGTACTTTTGCCACTCGGACACACATTCTTCTTTGTCCCACTGACCCTTCATGAATTTCTCCGCGTACCACCTTCAAACAGAAGTCAAAATTAGAGGAAGAAGAAGGTGAAAATAAAATTAGGGTTTAGAAAGGGGCTTTAAGTTTTAGAAAAAAAAAATATCCTGTTCCGCTGAGATCATGAAAACCCAGACAAGAATACTTTGTTTAGAGACCTGTTGAAGCAATTGTGGTATGCATCTCTGAGAGGGGCACAGGGCGATGTTGAAGAGGAAGAGCTTCTCTTCTCTCTCATGATCATTAAAGTCAACAATCGGAAAGACACCAGAAACCGAGACCGTCAACAAAAAACCACGGTCGGCGGAAGACACATTCAACCGCCGTCAGCCACCAGAGAAAAAACGTGAATGGTAATTTGTATCAGCAAAGCTGCATATGGGATTTTGTAAAAGTCGGAAGCCAGTAATGGTAATTTTAGTTTTACCTCAAAAAAAAAAAAATTGCGTCCTTTTTTTTTACTCCCCTGTTTTTGTGGCGCGAAGCATCGGATAGATAATCCAGGTCAAGCACTCTGCTCTCAGGGTCTGCAAGCCCATAAGCAACCTAGCATTGACCGTTGCATTGCTCCAGCGAGAGTTGAACTACAAAGCTGAGAATCTGGGAAAGAGGAAGCTATGTAAACTACATAAAGAGCATAGAGTGTCCATGGCTCCTTTTTAAAATCCTTGTTGGGATTTTTAATACTAAGCGAATATTCAAAGAGTAGTATGATAGAATCAAATTTCTTGGTGAAAAACAGCTAAAACAATGAAATTTTAAGGTACCCAACCGATAGGAGAAATATGCTATTCTCCAGTGGCATACTCACAGATCAATTTCTTCATAAATAGATTTAGATAGTATAAACAATACAAGCATAACTGTAGAATTGGTTATTATATAGATTGTGAGGTTTAATAATTTGAAAATTTTATATTAAAAAATATGGGTAATATGTAAAATTAAAAGTAGAAGAAGAAATTTTCTTTTTTTATTATTTAAATTTAAGGAAAAATGATGGTAAAAATACATAAAAATGGCTATTATGAAGTTACGTTCTCTTTTTTTTCTGTTATATTTTGATTATGAGAAGATATTGATACTTTGTAAAAGTATTAACCTACCTGTAATTTTTTCTTTCAAGGAAATGTATACAATTAGAGATTGTCCAGGAAACGAAATGAGTTGTTTTTACGAAAAGAGAGAGAGAGACTGCATATAAGCATTAGGAGCTTGACAGTTACGAAAGCCCCAGAGACCCAGAAGTACAGTTAAAAACATGGATAATACAGCCACATCGGCAGCAGCAATGAATAAGCATTCTTTTGATTGGCAATGCAGCACGCAAAGACTCATACCTATAAGACAGAAGGTTGGGGTTAGTTTAGTTCCAAGAAAATAACTGGATAGGGCAGCAAACTACTAAAAAACTGAGACGTGGAGAAGAGAAGTAGAGCACCTGCATTGGCGCACCCTCCTTGACACTACAAGTTTTTGCATTTGCATGACCCGTAAAACGAAAAGAAGGGCACTTTTATTTATTTTTTTAATTTTTTAAAAGAATAATTTAATTTAAAGTGAGATAAATTTAATTTTTTTATAAATATAATAAAAATTATTTAAATTATTTATAAATATAATTAAAATAATTTAATTTAAAATTTTTTTAATATAATATAATTAGTCATTGATGAATTAAATTTTAATTTTGTTATAAAAATTTAAACATTCATCTTATATTCTGAAATTATTTATTTTTTTATTAAGTATCAAATTTTAATTTTATATATTTTATAAATTTTTTAATAAAAAAATTTATAATAATTTCATTATATTATAATGAAAAATATTAAATTTATATCATTATCCATAAATTATATTATACAAAAAAATAATTTAATAAATAAAAAATTAAATTATTTTAGTTATAATTATAAAAAAAATTAAATTTACTTTTTTTAAAAGTTAAAAAATTAAATTTGTTTTTAAAGAATTAATAGACTAAAATTACCTTTCTTCTTGTAAAACCCCGCGGACTCAAGATTGGTTTCATAAAAGTTTAGGGCACATATGCTTATCTTTTACTTTTAGTTGTCAAGACTCAAAGCATCCCATTATAGTTCTGTTTGTTCCTTTTGGGACGATAATTAGTAGTACATGTAAAAATCAAAGAATATTGTTTAGCTATTAACAAAGTATCGAGGCGGAAGACGCAGATGCTGTCGTAAAACTCATCAAACTAATTTAAAGTTGTACCAAACTGATTGAAGAAAAGAATTTATTCTAGTCAGAGTAGATGTACAGCTCATAAAAAATATATAATAGAAACTGGCACAGAGCTCCTTCAAAGACAGATAAATCGCAAGGCAAAAAAAATGACGAAGTAAAAACTGACCAGTCACATTCCATCCCATGCCCTCTTTTCAACAGTACTTCAGTGGCAATATAGTCTGGTGTTCCCACCGTGGAAAATGCCTTGCAAAGGGGAAAAAAGGGATATGCGAGAACCCAAAGAATGAAAGGACTTCTTCTCTTCCAAAAGTGGTATAATAGAATCAATTTCTCGGGGAAAAACAGCTCAAACAAAGAAATTTTAATATATCAAAATGATAGGGGAAATAATACTCCGATCCCTTAATATTGGTAATTAAAGTCAAGCGCTGCAGTTATGTAATAAAGAGGAAATAAAGATAAATTTATGAGAGAAAATAATATAACTTACAAATAGAAACAATTTTATATTTTTTATATTTTATCTAAAATCATTAAAATTGAATTCCAAACGATCTAAATATAGGAGACATATGTTATATAATACAGTGATAAAATGTAATAATTAGGGGATGGGCATAAATCGCCCGCCCAAATTATTTGTAAAAATGCAAACAACTCGGATTAAGTTGAATTACAAATAAAAATGGGTAGAAAATCGGATATATTTGAGTTGTTTTGGTTGGGATTAGGTTGCAGGTTTTCAATACCAAACAAAATTTTTTAAATGACTAAAAAAAAAAAAACTTATAATTCTTCTAAGAAACATGAAGCTAGCCTTTAAGTACCTCTTATCATTCCCTAGACCCAATTCATTCCTCTCAACTCTCATTCTCAACATAGTCACCACCTTCCATCTTCTTGAACTTCTCCTCACCCCCATTCGCAACGTAGCTGGGCTCATCGTTGGAGCAAAATGGCGGTCTTTTTGTTCTTCGTAAGACGAATAGTTGAAGTCCTTTGGCGTTGCTTCACTTCACTTTGCTCATTAATCGCAATATGCCGCTTTCTTCTCTCTTTGTTTGCCCGGTAAGTGCCCCTTTGACTTGAGGTTCCATTTTTTATTTCTTTTCTTTAACGAAGTTCTGGCTCTATTACTGAATCAGTTAATCGCTTTTGGTCTCTTATGCTATGAGCTTGCTCTTTTCTGATTTAGAACTCCAGAAGACCTGTCTGCAAATTTCTGACCATTTCATCCCTCTCGATGTTACTGCAATCCAAAAATCCGAGATTCTCAGTTTAAGGAGAACTCTCGGTCGGATTCGGAAGAGCTTTTGCAGTCTTTGTGTTCATTCGGTTTCCAAGTTTACAACTCAACCCAACCCATAATCAACAATGGCAACAACCAATAATCTCTTTATTTTTAAATAATTATTTTTTAGAATTTCTTTTTTATTTTAATTATCACTTGCTTAAAATAAAGATTTCATTACTTTTTTTTTTTATCAACTTTGCTTCAATTTAACATACTCTTTATAAATGCACAACCAACTCTGACCTTTTCTTATAAAAAAAATACAACTATTATTTTTTTGTTAACTTTAAGTATTTGAATTTTTCTATGTAATGATTTTTGGTAAACAAAATAAAATATTTTATAATATCTAGACAATCTAATAATTTTTTTTTAATTTATGTACATATTCCTTAAAAGAAAATTACTTAGAAACAGATGAAGCATGTCCTAATTCCGTACAATGAATGCATTATTAATCTGTATAACAACATTTTCTTTAGAGAAATAGATTTCATAAACTTAATATTAAGAGTTAAGAGAGAATAAAATTTTGAGAATAGTGAAATTATTTCTTTTTAAGTGTTTTAAGTTAGAAAAATGATACTTCCATTATTTCTCCTTTGTTAAATGCTTATATGCCTTTTCATGCATATTATTACTTTTGTCTTCATCATTTAATGTTTATATCTTTTTATATAGATCATTAATTTTTAAGTTTTATTATATAAAATTTAATAAATTTAATAACATAAATTTTGTTATAAAAATTTATAAAATTATGAAAAGAGTATAATTGATTAATTTGATCATTGTCCATCACTTCGACTGCCATTCAGAATTGCATCTAAATACAACGGGCTGGAATTGCCACCCAAGGATGGAATGTAAGAATTGTGCAGACAAGCGCAATGATGTGATAATGGAAAGAGAGAGAGACAGAGAGAGAAGCTGCATAAAACAAGGAACTTGGCAAGTATAAAAGAGTTTTATTATAAGTATATTTTTAAAAATATAAATTTTATAATTTATTTATATTTTTTATATTTTTAATTTATTTTTATATATTTATATATATAACATACAAAATTTTATATATATAACATTTTTCAATAAATAAGTTAAGAGACAGGGTCACAATAAGCATATGTCATAAACAGTAACATTGACAGCAGCAATATGAATTATAAGCATTCTTTTAGTTGGCGATGCAGACTATGCAGTATGGAACTGGCATATATACCTATGTACTATCAGATTTTGGGTTTTGTTTGTTTGCTAAGCAAAGTATCTGACAGTACAAAGAAAAGAATTAGATTAGATAGGAGAACAAATGACTAAAAAATTGAGATGCAAAGCATCAAAAAATAAAAATAAAAAATTGAGATGCAGAAGAAGAAAAGTAGAGCATCTGCATTTGCACATCCTCATCTGTTCACACTAAATAATACACAAAAGTAAATCAATAATAATTATTGGTTGTGATTAATTTTTGTATACTTTTGAAGTGTGCTTACAAATGTGTACAATTTACATGTCTAGGAAAAGAATCAGGATTTTTTTAACTTTCTTAAAAAAAATTAGAATATAAAACAAGAAAAAGATTGATATAGAATAAAAGAAGAAAAATATCACAAAAAAATAAAAAAATTAAAATAAAAAAAAATTAAAAGTCCAAATTTTTCATAAAATTATTGCAAAGTCAAGATTGGTTGCATAAATTATATGCAATTAATAATTGTGATTGAATTTATATGCTTTATAAGCTTTTGTAATTTACGTGCCTAGTAAAACCTTGCGGATTCAAGATTGGTTGAATAAAAGTTTAGAGGACATATGCTTTATGCTTATGTTTTGCTTTTAGTTGTGAAAGCATCGCATTCTTGTTTTATTATTGGTTATTTTTGGGAAGATAATTGTTAGTATATGATTATTTGAAAATAAAATTAAAAAAATCATAAGATATTTGAAAGGAAAGAGCAAGAAGAAAATTGGAGGATGGGAGGTGAGAAAATTTTAAAATAAATAAAAACCAGAATATAGATATTTGAAGAACTAATTTGTTTCATTTTTGAATAATATTCATAGGCGTATTAGTATTAATATATTTAAATATATTTCTTAAAACTCTTGAAAAAAAGTGAAAATCGAAAACGTATTTTGAAATGTACTTACGAGTAAGTTAATAACAACGATAATTGGAAAAAGAAACAGAAAGAAGAAAGAATCTATCGGTCTTTAGTACTGGGGGACGTCGTTTTTAGTTGGCAGCAATCTATAAAGATGCCCGCCATTGCTCGTTCGTGAATTAAAATCGGGGTCCTTCCCGTCTCTGTTGAGTTCAGGTTCCGAGTGGCAGCACATATGGATCAGTTCAAAGGCCAACCTCGTCTTCCCAAATGCGCTGTTCCCAAACGCTACGACATAAGGCTCAAGCCCGACCTCGTTGCATGCCGTTTTGCTGGTTCGATCGCCGTTGACCTCGACGTCGTAGCCCCTACCGCTTTCATTGTTCTCAATGCCGCTGAACTCACCGTCAGTAGCGGTGCCGTTTCATTCACCAACCGAGATTCTTCTAAGGTATCAAACCAGCCCGGACTAACTTTCTTCTTCGACTAATCTTTCAAGCATTTTTTTTTTCCCTTTCTCTTAACGTTTTATTTTTCCGGTTGTTGGCAGACACTTCTATTTTGGAACCCACTTTCTAGAGCACTTCAATGGTCTTGAAGTTTTTTGTTTATTTTCTTCGACTGATGTTTCATACTTCATAGTATTAGTTCCAGTACTCTATGGTTGAGTGTTGCTCAACTCCTGCTCTGTTCGGCAGCTTCGAAAATTTTTGGAGAAAAATACAAAAGCAATTTGTGATATCAATATTCTTCCCAACGTTGTGTCCCTTCATTTTTAAAGATTTTGGGTTTTCAAAAGTTTAGTCGTTACGCTAACTATCATCCAATGGGCAGAGCTGAATTTCAGCAACTGAATGAATCCCTGATTGGTGAGCGGTTGATTTCTCCCGAGAATGTGGGTTCACTAAGAACATTGCATCTTGCATTAGGTGTTCTATATCCCAACTTGTTACAAAGGGCATTTTTTCTTCCTTCCCTTCCCACTTAGTGAGAATTTTGAAGTAGACAATTGAGTGTTATTCAATTACAAATGTGATATTTGTAAAGCGCTGTACTTTTACTTGATTTCGGAGGAGATGATCGTTAGAAGTGTGATAAAAGTAGTTCTTATATCCATTTAAGGCGACCTGATATTATCCTTATCTGGGAATCTTATCGAGTGCTGCTGATGTCTATGCAGGTTCTCAAGCCTTCAAGACTTGAAGTGGTTGAAGAAGATCAGATTTTGGTATTGGAGTTCCCAGAGACAATACCGATTGGACTGGGTGTTTTGGCTATTCAGTTTGAAGGAATTTTGAATGACAGAATGAAAGGCTTTTACAGAAGGTAAGCATTTTTGGTATTTGTTTTGTTTTTATCAAACTTCCAACTCAAGCCCCGAAGCAAAAAGATTAACTTGAAATCTGCTTTAGGCTGCATTTTGATTATTTTTTGTTTTCTTTTACCGATTTAGTTGATTTGTTGGCTTCATACCATAGTATCAAATCACACGATTTCAGAAGTAATACGATTTAGAAAATAATAAAAGATTTTTTAACTTATTTTCCTATTTTATTATTATTATTATTATTTTATTTTTATTATTTTTATTATTTTTGGAAACGAGATGGATTGCAATTCACAAATACTGATGCTGTTATGTTCCATAAATTATCAAATTTAATTGATATGAAATTCATTGCTATCCAGTACTTATGAGCATAATGGTGAGAAGAAGAATATGGCTGTTACGCAGTTTGAACCAGCTGATGCCAGGAAATGCTTTCCTTGTTGGGATGAACCTGCTTGCAAGGTCTGTCCCTATCTCTCCACTCCCCTCACCCCTAGAATATTGACTCTTGTATAATGCAAGCTTAGAACTTAAAACAAATAAGCTGGGTTTTGGTTCTTGGGGGCAAGTATGGATGGACATTTCCCTTTTGGACTCAAATTGTACTAACAAATGATCAAATAGTTTGAGGTTGAACCTCAATTTCACAGCTGGTTGATTTTGCAGGCTACTTTCAAGATCACATTGGATGTGCCATCAGAGTTGGTAGCCCTTTCCAACATGCCTATTATTGAAGAAAAAATAGATGGGGATCTTAAAACTGTTTCATATCAGGAATCACCAATCATGTCTACATACTTGGTTGCAGTTGTTGTTGGTTTGTTTGATTTTGTGGAAGATCATACCTCTGATGGTAAAATCCTTCTTTCTTTATATAATATAGATAGTGTTAGTCCTGTACTTAATGCTGTCTATCATCTCTACAGGCGTCAAAGTCCGAGTATATTGTCAAGTTGGTAAGGCAAACCAGGGGACATTTGCACTAAATGTTGCTGTGAGAACATTGGATCTATACAAGGAGTAAGTTTTGAAACATTGCAATCATTTTCTTCTTTATGTTTGATTATTCCAAACTAACCTTATTGATGCAAAACCTGAAGGAAAATTTAGTTTTGCTGCCATAACTCAACTACACCAAGAAGGGTGGGACTGAGAAAGTGGGGAAAAGGAAAAAAAAAAAGAAAAAGTGAGAAGGTACTATTACATTCTCACATCAGGAGATCGAAAAATGCTCAAAGAGCACAATTTCTCATATATCAGACAAAAGTAGTTCCTTGTATGCCTCAGATCTGCAGTCTTAAATTGATCTCATACTGCAATTCAACCTAGTAGGCAGACTTGGACTAGGACACCACACTGCTATATAGTTCTCAAAGGAAAATTTGGTTTCCTCTCCTGTCCCTACAAGCTTATGGCAGAAATACGCATATCCAGCCACCACACCCTGTTGTCACTTCATAAATGTTCATGATCCATATGTTGAAGAAAAGGAAGAAGAGGAAGGGGGGGAGGGGGTGTCACTTAGTTAACCTTCTAATGTTGAATATCTATCAAACCTTTTCCATGTTGCATTCCCTTACCCTTCTGCCACCGCTTATTGATAATCTATTGCATCTTTCATATCTAAGGCTCACAAAGGCAAAGATAAAAATATATAGTGATTTATCTGTTTATCTTAGAGGTGGTGCATCTGCTTTGCTCCAATTGCTATGCTGCATCATTTATCATTCTGTAGTTAACTGGCCATAATAATTCAACAGTTACTTTGCTACCCCCTACTCTCTGCCAAAATTGGATATGGTTGCAATTCCCGATTTTGCTGCTGGAGCCATGGAGAATTATGGTTTGGTTACGTACAGGGAGACTGCTTTGCTTTATGATGATCAACATTCTGCTGCTGCCAACAAGCAGAGGGTAGGCTGCTTACTTATAAAGTTCCTTTAGTCTTAGCAACTTGGTTTTGGAAATCTCAATGCAAAACTAGCTTTCTGATTTTTTACGGAGAATAATTACAAATGTTGCTTCCTTGCTGTAAAGGTTGCTACTGTTGTAGCTCATGAACTAGCGCACCAGTGGTTTGGTAATCTTGTTACGATGGAGTGGTGGACACATTTATGGCTGAACGAGGGGTTTGCAACATGGGTACGACATGTGGCTCACATGTTCTCATATTATTTCCGTGATAGTGTCTGCTTGTTCAGTTTTTCTTAAAGTCACTGATGGTTTTCTTTCTTTCTTCTGTATATTTGATCTGTGAGTTCAGGTTAGCTATTTAGCAACTGATAGCTTGTTCCCCGAGTGGAAAATATGGTCTCAATTTCTTCATGAATCTACTGAGGGTCTTAGGTTGGATGGGCTGGCTGAATCCCACCCAATTGAGGTATTGGTTAATCTTTTGGTTTTACTGGGGCATAATTTGCCTTAGATAATTAGTATGCCTGCCAATTTTATCTGATTTTGTGATTTAATATGTAATGATTTATATACAATAAATTTTAATAATGCTAGTTATATTCAATTAATATTTATTAATTATTTTTATTAATTTCTTAAATATAATATCAAAGTACAAAAATGATTTGATCTTTTGAGTATCTTCTGATCAAGAATTTTGTAGGCTGTCTTTTCTTTTTTGAAGTATTTTTTAACCTGTCAATTTTCTTTGCAGGTAGAGATAAATTATGCTCATGAGATTGATGAAATATTTGATGCAATAAGTTACCGAAAAGGTGCAGCTGTGATTAGGATGCTGCAGACTTACCTTGGTGCTGAATGCTTTCAGGTCAGAACTGCCTTGCTACTTGTACAAGAGACTATGCATGTTGAATGCCAAATTCACAAGTGCCATGAAATGGGAAGTTGGTAACCTACAGTAATGTGTGCATATAAGAATATGGAATAAATATTTTGTCTATTTATGGAATGAGTAAACTCTTTTTGGTAGTTGTTAAAGTTTTCTCTCAACTGAATTGAGGTAGGTTCTTATTCTTTCTTTTGAGTTACGTAATGGAGCATGGTGTTACATGTAATGGTTACAAGCATACTCAGGTAGTATAGCTTGCTGGTGATGTGAAGATTTGTTTGAAGTGTGCATATAAATTTTCATTTAATAAATCATACAAAATATCTTGCATTATCATGATCAAATCACGTGTTGCTTGTTCATAAAAACAGAGGTCACTGGCTTCCTATATAAAAAAATATGCCTGTACGAATGCTAAGACAGAGGACCTATGGGCTGCCCTTGAGGAAGGATCTAGTGAACCTGTGAACAAGTTAATGAACTCATGGACAAAGCAGAAGGGGTATCCTGTTGTCTCTGTCAAACTCAACAATGAAAAATTGGAGTTTCAGCAGGTTTGTTGTATCTGACTTTTTCAATGAGTTCTTCATTGTGATTATTTTCGGAAAGAAAATTCCTTGCATGCAGTATAACTTTTGAGCTTTGTATGCTGATTGGCAGTCACAATTTTTGTTGAGTGGTGCTCATGGAGAAGGTCACTGGATTGTTCCAATAACGCTTTGCTTTGGCTCGTATGACATCCGCGAGAATTTCCTCCTGCAAACAAAATCTGAAACTCTTGATCTTAAAGAACACTTGGGTTCCCATAGTGCTAAACATACAGGAGGAAGCTCTTGGATAAAACTTAATGTGGATCAGACTGGTTTCTATAGGGTGAAGTACGATGAAGGGCTTGCAACCAGACTTAGACATGCAGTAGAAAAACAATACTTATCTGCAACGGACAGATTTGGTAAATTGGAAATTTTGTTTCTTTTTGTCTTTTTCTTGATGGTATAGAAGGAAAATCAACTTAGAGTTGTTACTTTGACAGGCATTTTGGATGACTGGTATGCACTTTGCATGGCTTGTCAGCAATCATTGACCTCCTTGCTTACCTTGATGGAAGCGTACAGGGAGGAGCTTGATTATACCGTGCTGTCTAATTTAATTACTGTAATGTTAATTTGTTATCTTCCAAACCTTGTTCAGTCATTACTTTGGTTATTTTGTGGATCTAATTCTGGTTCTCATTTTACAGGTAAGTCACAAAGTTGCATGGATTGCAGCTGATGCTGTACCAGAGTTGCTAGACGAGATTAACAAATTTTTTGTTAACCTTTTCCAGTACTCTGCTGAGTACGTTGTTATTACTCATGAACCATTGAAGGATATTGATATCTATGATAATAAATAGTAGCATTTCGAGTAGCTCTGTCGTAGCGTTCATGTGTGTTAATGTCTTAATGTGTGCAAGTTCCCCATCGAGTAACAATATCTGCTACGAGTCATGTTGCTTTATGGTGAAACTGCCGATAGTAGTGTGGATAAGATATTGGAAATTCAGGATAGCCAGAAAGAGATGCTAGAAGATATATTAGTGTGTCTGGATCAAGATTATCTATGTTCTTCCTTTATAATTTACTGTTTCCAGTTCTTTCCCTCTGTTGACATTCCTTTTGCAGGAAGCTTGGTTGGGAGCCTAAACCAGGTGAAAGTCATCTTGATGCGATGTTGAGAGGAGAAATTTTGACTGCCCTTGCTGTGTTTGGACATGATTTGACACTGGATGAAGCCAGTAAGCGTTTTCAGGCATTTTTACAAGACAGAAACACACCACTTCTTCCTCCTGATATAAGAAAGGTTGGCTCAAGCCGCCAGTTGGACTCTGAAAATCCCCTATAGATTCTCCTGTTGATGATTATTAATATTTTGAACTGTGTTGTCAGGCAACGTATGTGGCTGTAATGCAAAGGGCAAGCAAAACTGACCGATTGGGTTATGAGTCTCTTCTAAAAGTTTATAGAGAAACTGATCTGAGTCATGAGAAAACACGCATTCTAAGTAATGACAGACCCCTTAATCTTCCATGAGAATTGAGCAGAAATACATGCATTGTTTCTAGGTCAGGATATCCATTAACCTTCTATGCTTACAGGTTCATTGCCATCTTCACCTGATCCAGATCTAGTTCTTGAAGTCCTTAACTTTATGTTGTCTTCTGAGGTACTTAATTTTTCAAATATTATTTTCTGAATTCAGTCTAATACTTACACATTTTAGTTAATTAATTTAATGGAGGTTATATGTTTATGTATATGGTCAAGGTTCGTAGTCAGGATGCTGTTTTCGGACTCGCTGTTGGTTGGGAAGGACGAGATGTAGCTTGGACATGGCTAAAGGTAAATAACACAGTACCAGTAGTCATGTGATGTCCAAAACACAAGAAGATTGAAGGGAATTCTTACATAGACTTATTATTTTTTTTCCAATTTCAGTTTCTTACGAGGTTCTGAAAGTCGAACATGTTTTGGGTTAGGGTCATTTGGACTAACTCAGAAATTCTGGACTTACATTGCATTGTCATTTATTTTAATGCTTTTACAGTTTTACAAGCTACTACTTTATGTCTAGCTAAAAGCCTGGAGAACATAATCCGGTTCTTTGCCTCATTGTCTGTGGTAATCTGCCCGTTCTTAGCCCACCGCATCAGTGATAATCATGGGGGTCTTGATTTTAAATAAAACATTAGGAGAGAAATTATGGGTTACCTTTTGCCTGTTCTACCATTCTCTGACAATTTTCTGATAAAATACAGGAGCACTGGGAACATATCGCGAAAACCTATGGTTCCGGATTTTTGATAACTCGCTTTGTCAGTGCAGTTGTCTCGCCGGTTTGTCTTTCTCTCCCTCCATATGCTTTTTTTCTGTCGTTAGTTGTCTTTGCATTGCTGAGATTTCAGTTGGGTATATTCAATTATACCAGCGGAATAATTTAATTCTCTACACTCTGTTATCTCTTGCTTTATTCTTGCAGTTTGCTTCATTTGAGAAGGCTAAGGAAGTAGAAGAATTCTTCGCTAGCCGCGCCAAGCCCTCGATCACCAGAACGTTGAAGCAGAGCCTTGAGCGGGTTCGTATCAATGCAAACTGGGTTGATAGCGTTCGGAATGAGAAAAATCTGGCTGCTGCTGCCACGAAGTTGGCATACAGGAACTACTAGGTTGTGTCTGGCTTGACTTTCAATGAAATAATTATGGTTGTGGACCAGATTATGTCTTGCCCTGAGTCTGTAAAATAGTACAATTACTACTGAGTCTGTAAAATACTGGGGTAAGTATCCGCTTTGTCTGGCGGGACTGCCAAGAAAATAACTGTGTTGTGGAGCAAATTATGTCTTACCTTCTGTAAAAAAATAATTGAACATGGAGCATCAACATCATTTGTCAAATATTAGTAATATGCTTCCCTTCTTATTTTAAATTGATTGAAATGAAAATTCTTCGACTTTTTCTTTGGCCAACGAATAAGTTATTATCGGATGTAAAGAATGAGTTATTATGATACAATATAACAATCAAAGTGTTTGTAAGTTAAATAAAAATTAATTTTTATTCATATTTTTTTAATTTTAAATAAAAATATATCTTTAATTATTTTATATATTTTTGTACCTATTATATTACATTTAAATAACATTACAAATATGGGCTGTAGTGCCCTTCCCAGATTCAAACTGACTGCATTCAGATTAAATATTGACGAAAAATGCTTGGAGTTTTGTGGCTTTGCGGCATAAAGACTTGCCTCTCATGTTCGATTCTTATCTGTAAAGGTTTAGTTTTTTTTTTTTTAATCTCTTTATTCTCTCTTTTCATATGTAAATTTTGATCCCTTATATCACCCAAAAAAAAAAAATTTATTCACAAAAAAATTTTACCAAAACAATTGAAAAAAGAATGTTTTCTTTATATTTATGCTAACCTGAATTAATATCAATTTTTTTTTTTTAAAAAAACAATGTGTAAAAAATAGTGGATAAGGGGTAATCTTCCGATTTCTTCAAAAGGTATCTTCTAATTTGCAATATTAAAATAAATTGACTCAAACTTTCAAATTTTTATTTTGGCGAAGAAGATTAAAAATTATTTTACCCGTCTTATTCAATATTAACTAATAATTTTTAATTTATTTAATTTGTGAACCTTGTAATTCTATTAATGAAATTTAATAAATTTAATAATTGAAAATTTTCAAAATAAAAATTTAATAAAATTTTAATAAGAATAATATAACCGTTTGTTTATCTTTTTTTCCTACAAAATTTTTTAGCATTAATTTTTTAAATTAATTTTACATAGAACTAATTTGATTCACAGGCTAACTTAAACGGATAGTAACTTATTAGAGGTAGATTGTTAATTTTTCAAAAATAAAGATTAAATTCACATCAGTAAAAGTTTGAAGAAAATTTTATATATTTTAACTTAAGATAATTTATTAAAATTTTATAATAAATAAAAATAAATATCTATTACCTATTAGATTTGACACTGTTGATTGATAATTAAAAAAAATGTATTTCCAACTTTATGTTAGAGATATCTTAGGTTCAAAAAAAAAAAATTATTTACACTTTTCTATAATAATTAATAAAAATCAATTTTAGTTTATATTATTTTAAATATAAGTTACGAGTTGCTTTTGATATTGATGGAATTATGGAATTAAGCAGAAAGTTACATCACTGGAGTGAACGCAACCAGAAGAAGACAAAAACCTATGGAGTGCAATAAGAACAACCTTAAAGCAGAAAGCGGCTAATGATTCAAATCAACAAAATCAAGCTTGGGTTGGGATATTGACAAATTCGCTGCAAATTTGTAAGATATTTTGCTCATCTGAATGCCTAGCTTGCTAAAAAAACGTTTTAGAATAATACCTGCGGGCCTAGGCCCACCTCTAACAACGGTGCATTGATAATTTTATAGAAGGAAAGAAAAACACTTTTAATAGACTAAATACGCACTCAAACGTAATAGGTGTAAAAACTCCACACAAATTTACACAGGGTCCACTGTATAACACCATTTACAGATGATGGCATCGCCTGTACAAGAATGTCAGGTGCAATGGCACCAATAATAGATAAGCTAATTGCCTGTTTACAACCACACTTTCAAACAAAAACTAGGTTATGCACAGCCAATCCATTCCATTCCAAGCCCAGACGGAAGAAAAGGGAAGTGGAGATCATCTTGTCTTTCACTGACACCGGGCATTATTGCTGCAGTACAACCATGGGATCATGGGCATTGATATCAATTCACCAGCAACATGACCTTGTGGAATCAGCTCCGAATTGCTGCTACACAAGTAGAAGGACAGATTTAACAGAACAGAGAAATGTATGACAGCAGTTCACAACTTGAAAAACCCGTAAGAAAATTAGTCACTGCGTTTTATGAACAAACACAGCTAAAATAATATGAAGTAGATACCTCAAGAGCCTTTGTACTCGGAGGCATAATAATGAATACAATATGCTGATAGATGTCAAAGGCATGGAACTGGTCTCCTATCCCTACAGCCCCCCAATGCGGCAGTGTTAGGAGACACTTAACCAGTTAAGAGTTCTAAAGAAAGATTAATGTATTAGATAGTACAGAATGCTATTCCCATTAAGGCAAGAGATGCCCAGATGAAAAATTTAGGGGCAAAACTATACTGGATTATATTAAGCTTTTCTATCGTACAATCATAGTCAAACACCCAAGAGCAGTTGAAGAAACCTTCATGTCTTGTTTTTAAATCTTCTTTGAGCTTTCAAATCCACCACAATTACAGTGATGTTATCTTTGCTTCCTTTCTGGAGAGCACGGTTTGATAGGTACTCTGCAGCTGCTTGTGCGGCAGGATCAATTCCTTCTCCACTTTCAGAGGATAATGAAAGGCCATTTTTCTTGTGCCAGAGAAGTATTCGTCTCCGAGCTAGGTCACATGCTTCTTCATTGGTCATCACATCCCATAGACCATCGCTGGCCAGTATGAGGCATTCATCATCTTTTGCACGAGGAAGAAACATAACTTCTGGTTCTGGAATAATCCATGGCTTCAAATATCTATCTCCTGAAATTCACAGCAAAGGTAAGTCGGAACACTTTCAGCTGAGCAAACAACAGCATAAATATAGCAGGGTACTAGCTGCATGTACAAGCAAAATCACCTGAGGCAACCATCTTACAAAATTACAAAGCAAATAATAACAAGAATGGCTCCCAATTCTATGCCTTTTCCATTCAAGTGTTAGAAAATCTAAAGCACTCGATCTTTTAGAGCTTTGGCCAGTAAGATGTCTAAATTTTGATAGTCTAAGTAGTACAAGCAATAGGTGCTCAACCCACTGGCAGAAACAGAATGACATAAAATGCCAATGTCCTTAAGCAAGGCCATAAACCAAACACAAAATCGTTCTAAGGCGGAGCTAGACCATTTTTGCTGGAAAGCAAATAACACAGAGTACTACAACAACATATTGATAGCAAATTGTAATCAATAATTTAGCATTTAAATTAGTTAAAATTTTATTTAACATAAATTGTCTTTTTCAGGAATTCTTTTTCAACTAACTACATCAAAGAAAAATCAAAAACTAATAATCTTACTTACACATAAAGATTAGTACTTTTTATAAAGCAATGATAGTAAAAAAAAATTACTTACTAAATATTAAGCATGTATGAGATATTTTATTTAACATATTTAAGATTTGTAACATTGAGTATCAAAAAAAATAAAGATTTGTAACATTGTTTATGAAAAGAAAATATTATAATATGACCAAAGATATAAAAACTTTACTTCTATTCGACATTCACTTTATCTTTTTGTTCTCAATTTATTAAGTATGATCGAAGAAAATGGTTGGCACTGCAAAATCTGCTAACAGGACTAATACTATTAACATAGTCCTTTTACATACGAAAATTCACAATCATCAGTTCAAGTTATTGGGTATATATATTTTACCAGACTTAACGGCCAAGTACATGTGTGACTTTTAAGTCTTTAAATGACATTATTCAGTATTTAAATAACTTTTAAGTCTCCAAATATCTGAAGCGAAAGTGCTTCACAATCCTAGTAAGAAATGAATAAGAATAGTTCTTTTTATATTTTGAACTAGTATTTCTTATGACTAACTAAAAAATTCACTTCAACAAATAAATTTATAAAAAATGCGGCTGTGTAACCATAAGTCAACAATGCTCCGCTCCTGTTCATATACATCAGCCTTTTTCAAAATTTTATCTAAAAAAATTCCGTTACGAAGAAAATATGCCAGCTGCTGTATCGAATCATATGTTGTATATCTCTAGCAAAAGACCAAGTATGGGCGTTTTGGTTATGCTAAATCGCCAGCTTAAAAAATAAATGTAGTTAGTATAAAATGAAGAGGAGGGAGAGGGTAAAACTTCAAATTCAGAAATATTTCTAGCAGCCTTTAACTAGAGGAATCACAAAATTACAGAGAATTTTTCTAAACTATCCGTTATATTGGTTTGCAAACACAACAAGCAAAAGAAGCGTGTTTGCTTGCTCAAAGCAAAAACTTATTTTCTTATCGCAGCTACACATATAAAAGCAACTGGATCAACCCGATATCTACTGGTTCATTATTCAGTTAATTGCCCCTTGTACTCATCTATGAGATTAGCTGAAACAAACCTAATGAAACCAATATACTGAAATGCAAATATAAAAAAAATAAAATGCAAGCACAAACAATGCAAAATATAAAAGCAAAAAAGATAAAGATACTCCCACGTGTCATCAGATACAGGAAGATCCCGAAACCTATATCTGAGGCTTTTAAATATTCATGTTGGTGAGCATATGAGCCCTCACATTTATGCTTTATGTTCTGCATGGTACATAATTAATAATTACAATATACTGATCAGAACGAGATATGTAGCTTAAGGGGTTTATTGGCTGAAACTTTAGAGGTTGCTAGAGATTTTTGACAGAAGAATTTAAAACATTTTAAGAAATTCAATATGAAGTTTTAAAGAGTAAAACAGTAAGAAGTAAACATCTATATAGATTAATCAATTGAGAAAAAGGGGGACTGCACTAAGCTTATTTACATGGGAACTAAGATCTCAAGACTAATATATGTTGTCAAATACACAATATCTAATTAAAATTATAATTAGATCAACATCAAACAGGTAAAGAAATTAAAAATCAAACAAGCAAAATCTATAAGGTATACAGTTGAACTCCTGACTTCTGTTTCTCTAAAAGTAAAAGGCACAAATGAAACAGATTTAAGTTGTTCATAAACATTTTTATTGGTGCAACCAAATACAAGAAAGAAACACCAACAATATTTAAGAAATTATTCTCAAGTTGTTACTTATAATCCAATATCCTTCTGTCACAAAAACATTATTCTTTAATTGAAGGATATTTGTGTAAAGAATTCCTAACGGTTTGAACAATATGAGCACTTTGTTTTACTGTCTTAAAAAAATATAGCAAGCTCACATATAAAACCTAAATGGAAACCATGCATTTAAGTGTAAACAAGTGATTTGTATCATAGGGACCTGATAAGAATAAAAAATGTAGAAATGTTCATAATCTTGATATGGACATCATTTATATACAAGATAAGAGCCCTTTCAGAAGATTATGCAACATTAGTCTGCTTATTACGTTCATAATATAAGACAATCATGAAATTTCATTAAGAAACGAGAGAACTAGTGATTATTCAAACTCAACAAAAGGACCACTATAAAACTAAAAATAGTACACAAGAAAGACATGAAGAATACAGCAAATGGTTAAAAAATTACATACCAATAGACCTTGACATTGCAAGAACACCAAATACACGATGGCCATTCCATTGTATCACCTTGCCACCAGCTGCTTCAATTCTTTCATATTCATCTTCTCGATTTGGCTACCATATAACAATCAGACATCAAATTTCTGTAAGAAGCAGATATTTCAAAGGAGACACCAAACTATAATTAGAAGCAGCTTACTTTATGATCCACTGACAATGCCATAGGTTCTTTACCACGACATAGAACTGCTCTTGAATCACCACAGTTTGCAACTATGATATGAGATGAACAGATAATAGCAACAACAGCAGTGGAACCAACAGTTTCTGGGGCAACAGGTTCAGAATTAACTTTTCCTCCAACTTCAGAATCAACCTTTAAAAAACAGTTGGTGAATGCTTTTCTCCACTGGTCTTGGCAATCATCTTTGATACTTCCACTTAATAGACCTTCCCAAACAAATTCTATTTCCTCAGCCAAAGCCAAATGGATACGATCACGACAATAATTCGCCACCTGTACGAGGTAAGCAAACATCATGAGATGGGCTACATGCAGATAACACTTAAATGATCGGATGAACAGGAAAGGATCACACAACAATTAGAAGGGACAAAACAAAATAACTTCACCTGAGAGCCACCATGGCCATCATAGACCCCAAAGAAATGAACTGTCTGCTGACTCAAGCTCTTGCTCATTCCTTCAATTACCCGATCAGCAATAAGCATTTGAATGGGAATTTTTAAAAATCGAGGAACAGCTGCAACTGCATCTTCCATCTCAGGTCTTCTCCCACACATGGATATAAATCCCCACAGTGGGGTATAATCCAATTCAAAAACACTACGACCAACTGTTCCAGTCACTGCTTGTTCAAGAGGCAGCTGAAGAACAACTGCAGAAGGCTTTGGGCTAGAACTAACTCCAGTCTCTTCAAAGTCTTCATCCAGGCTCACTGCCACAGTAAGGGGTGTACTCACAATACCTGCCTCAGCATTTGAATCCCCCAAATCGGCGGCCCTGGCAACAATACTGACACCACAGATGCTCTTCTCAATGTCTAGAGAACTTGGTGTACCTACCTCTGAAGTAGCTTCAAGACCTATGAGCTCCTCCCCACATATGCTGCTGTTCTCACTGGCTACTGAAAGAGAACAGGAGCTATCAATAATCTGATCTCCCTCCACTGATAACGAGTCATCCTCTCCAATTTCTGGGCTCAACACTTCGTCGCCAGCAACCAAAGTCCTTTTATTTTGGGATATCATATCCAACAAAAGAAATTCTGGTTCCCTATCCTGATTTGGGGGTGTGACTGCAGTAATACTGACATCATTGTCCGGATTGCCACAGTTATGATTGTCATTAGAACCTGCAACCGTCTCAGTAGAAAACTTAGTTATAGAATTAGATAACAAGCCTGCATCTGCCATCAGCTTAAGTCTGGATACATCCATGTGGGTACCTATGGTTGGGTTATCACAGACTGAATTACCTACTCTTAATGGCACTGCAATCGGGGACGACATATCCTCCATCTAGGTAGTACAAAAAGTTAACCTCCCACCACTCTGCTACCACACAACCTGTCATATTTCAACTAACTTATCACCTACTTTTCTGATTGAAAATGGTATTGGAATGTGAACGGTGGATTCTAAAAGACCATTTTCCATGCCGAGGATACCCGATAGCACCCAAAAGAGGAAGCAAATCCAGGCGAAGCAACGTATGGACTAGCTAAAAGGTGGTGAAAGTGAAACGGGGTAGTCAGATCTGGTCAACAAAAGTGGATCCAAACTTCCATTTGTGGAAATTTTAACCATAAATAGCTAGGCTAATCCCTTTTCAAGCATTATCAACTTCTTTTGTGAACTCTCCTCTATCTACCTCCATCAACACTCAAGTGACAGGGAAAGGAAGCAGCCTGAAATTAAACAAATTATCTGCAAAAATAGATTGCACACAAATGATTAAATCCAAAATAAAAACCGCACTCCCTTATCTCTAAACACAAGAAAGATAAAGGATTAAAAAAGAGGAGTCATGAGAAAGAACCCCGGAGAGCCAAAGTCTCAAGAATCACAGGGAAACCCTAAAAAGATGACACCCTTTTTCACATACCACTTGAGTTCCCTGGATCTGAGGCAACACATCTGAGCCTCTTCTAGTTTACCCGCCGCGCGCGCTCTCTCTACTAATTATTATTACAACTTTAATCAATGAAAGAAGAAAAAATATTTTAAAAAAAAGGAGTCACTACCTAATTTTGTCAACTGGAGGGTCTTTTCTCTCCCTCTTCCCTGCCCACTCTCTTCTCTCTCCCTTCTTTCAGACTTTGATGGACTTTTTAAGTTTTAACACCTGAAAACCATGGAGAGGAACAAAGCATCAACCCGATACTAAAAAAAAGGGAAAAAGAAAAAAGATATGGGCTTTGCTTACCATTAAATAATAACAGCTCAGCTATGTTCTTTTGTATGATATTTTGTTATATGCATACCTGGGTGGGTGACTACTGAGTAGGGGTTGAGACTTGGATGCGCAAGAAAGCGAGCAGAGAAGAAAGAAAAAATAATAATAATAGGAATTTTTTTTGGTGATAATAATAATAGGAATTTTGATACACTAGAAGGTGGTCTGAAAAAAGAGAAGGACTGGGGAAAAAGAGTGTAGGCTCTGAGTGAGACAAAGATAGAGAGAGAAAGAGGACACATGTCAAATCTTGGAGAGCATATCAAAGCATCTCCACCCATCCCATGCTGCCTTGGCTTTTTATCCTCCAATCCAAATCTTCATCCATTTGCTTTAAATGGAATCTTAGTGTCATTAATGTGTGACTGTGTTTTTACTACTGCTACTTTTATTATGGTAGTGCCTCTCTCCCCCAACTCAAAGTGCAGCTAGAAATTAAAGGAAAAAAATACAGCTACATGAGAGCGTAATTGAGATAAATATTTGTTATGAAAGAAAAAAAAGAGTAAAGTATAAAATTTTTCTGTAATTGTATTTCTACTCGAAATTAAATTACGAATTATTTTCTCTTGTAATTTTGTTCTTGTTTTATGAACATATCCATGAGGTAAAGGGATATAGTTGGCAAAAAAGGAAAATTAGGAAGCTTTTACCGAAATGGTACTTCACAAATCACCAAATCTAACTTCGCCCCCTTGTTACTCTGTTTTTTTCTCCCTTATCCTAGCCATGAATTTAGCTGCTAGATAAAAATATCACCATCTCAATAGACGTCGCCACCTGGACAGATTACCCTAGGCTTCACTTCAACAAATTCATCTAAGTAATCGTTGTGTTATTAAATTCGGGTACTAAAACAAACAGGAGCTACAATTGCAATATGAACAATAATAATATATGCATTCATTATTTTATTTAATTTGTACATAATTTTATTTATGACTGTAGATTGAACAGATATTATTTTTATTAATTTAACATGTTGCTTTTGTATTTTAAAATTGATTTCGCCTCTAAGATTTTCATTATGACACGCATTTACTTTTAGTATACCTATAAAAAAGTGTTCAAATTCACCTATAGATTTTGATGTTTTATCATATACATATGGAGAGGAAATAAGAATCCCGTGATTATATGTCCCGAGAGATTATTCGATACTCTAATTATAAGTGATATAATAAATTAATTTAATATAAATTTTTATTTATATAATTTTTATTCATATTAATTACTTATAAGATTATACCAATAAAATATTATAAATAATAATTATTAAATTAATATATTAACCAATTCATTAATATATACCAAGAAGGTAGAATGGCAAAGAATATTATTTTATTATTTTCTATGCGTTGGTAAAATATGTACATACGTAGCCAAAATAAAAATAGAAGGCTGTGACTAGCTTTCAAGTCTGTCATCTTAAAATCGATAGAAAACTGGCGCTAACCTACGTGAGGAGAATACGCTTTAGGAAGTCACTAATATAGGATAAGATATAGTTGACATTCTTGATGATGGGAAGATCTCTTGCTTTCGTATAGCTTGACCATACACTTTTACTAGAGATTTTATCTCCATCCTTAACCACCCATAAACTACTCATAATCTATATGATAGACCGTAAAATAGATGGATGTCTGATTCAGCTTCAGGTCTTGTGGAAGTGCCATAAAGGAACATAAAAAATTCAAAACTGCATTTCCATAACAAAAAAAAGGGGCTACATATCGGGTAAGGGCAAGGCAACTGAACAGCCAAAGATAACATTCACAGTTTATCTCCAAACACCGTTTCTTTATATCTAATTTCTGATTTCTTCGAATAAATGTATACATCTCATGGAATGATTTAATCAGGATGCTTTCCTTTAGTTCCCCAGTAATTTTTCCATAGCTAAAATTTAACCAGTATCTGCCACTAGAGAAGGCAAGTCTTCCACAAGCCAGCCTGGGCAGACAGGAGCACTCAGTTGCACGACTCTTGTCCCTAATTTGCAAATACAAATACACACGGTGTTGCCCTGCAGGCTTTCACAATGCTTTTGACTACTTGCTGTACACATCGTTCCTGCAAATGGCATGGGAACGGAAGTACAAGGAAAGATATTTTGGGCGAAGTGTTTAAAAGCCAAAGCAAGTGCACAAGATCAATATGACGGGCTTCGTGCTGCATATAGCATGTCCGTGTTATGGTAACATTGGATCTCCAGATGACGCAAACATTTGTAAACCTGTTTCCTCAGCTGCCCTATCAGAAGAATAATCTTGCATGGAATCACCTGCAGATTTGTAATTCAATTAGCAGCTTTTTCAATATCAACAGAATTTTACGGCTGGGTTACTCTTGCTCTTCTCAAATTACACTCAGTTTGTGTCACGCCAACCCCAACTTGTGCTTTCAGACTATTTTTTTTTTTTTTATTCTTAGTACTGGTTCTAGTCTCCTCGCTGTAGCACCATATCATCGTTAACTGGGTGCAGAGTCAAGCGGATGGGACAGAAAAATCAAACTCGCTTAACCCCTCTAATAAAAAAAGCCCAACTACTCACAAGGGAGAAGATTGCAACAAGAGATAAAAGCAAATATTTGGCTATTAGTTAGTTATTTCCCACAGCTTTCTTTGCTGGAGGGGGATGATGGGAAGTAGAAACGAGGAGGAATAGTCCTATATCAAAGCAGCCTACTGTGAACTACGATTGTCTCTTAGCAAAGTTATGTCAAATGACAAATTCATGTTTCACATTAACACCAATATGACGATATGATATATTCAATCCTTGTGGTATTAGGCAACTATAATATAAACCAACAAGCTTTAGATTATTTTGAAATAATTACAAAACTGGCCACCCTCTGGAAACTGAATAGTTCATTTTCTGTCTAGCAAATGAAAACTCATAGTAAAAGACTCAAAGGTGACACATAACAATTCAACTAAATATGCATGGATTCATTCATATAAACAACAAACATATATGCATATATTCATTGAAAGAAAAGCAAAAAGGAAGATTTAGGAGAACTCAAATTTCAGCAATATTCTTATCCTACATAAGATTCAATACATCAATAGAAGTAAAAAATCACATACCAAGAGATTGGCGAAGCCCTTTAACAGCATCAAAGTTTTTGTAGGTGTAACCAACAAAATTTAGATCGTTGGGAGTAAGTAGCATCTGCAGGAAGTTATTGTGTGGAACATCATAATATGAGACAATTTCTAAGTAGTATAACAAAATGTTGTACGATCAGCTGCGTAGAGATGTTGAAACAAAAAACAAGCACATATGAAAATCATTCAATGACACACTCAATGATAATTTATAAAGGAAAAATATAATAAGAGATAAATGCCCCCCAACTTCTAGAAACAAAAAATACTGACTCTTCATAGTTATGACTAAAACTCAAAACATCAAATCCCTAAAAGCAGAAAGCAAATAGAGAAGAACCCCTGATAAATTTAAGACCAAAGGCAAGCAAGCAGGTTAAAAAGACAAAGTCGCTAGAATAATCTAACACCAAAGATTTATCGGCCATTTTTCTTCATGTTATTTTTTAGATCTGAACTGAATTGCCATTTGATCCCTACTTCCCAAGAAAGTGTGGCAACCAAGGAGCTAGCATCTTTGACCAGGGAGATTGACTGTTAGTTCATAACCCTTTTGCCTTGTAGTTTGAGACGATTTTATTATACTTTTAAACTTATTTAGATAAAAACACATTGGATAGAGAGGGGTTTAAACGAAGAAAATGAAGATGACATGGAGGCCAATACAAGCAATGAGTACCTTTCGTGAGGGTCCAGACCCAGTTCTCGCTGCTGTTGGTGGTTCTACCTAACAATTTAATAAAAGAAAATCATAAGAAAATCTTGAGGTTTGGGTTCCACAGCCCAGCACACAACATAGTTACTAACTGCATAATCATTAAATAGCATGTTTGAACAACAATATAGAAGGGTTGGAATGCCCAAATAGGTCCAAGATTTAACTTCCATATTAAAACAGGATTCGCAAAACTATTAATAACAAAAATTTTTACTTTAATAGCCACCACATATCATAAAAAGCATAGCTTTTAATATTATTAGAACAAAAAACATAGATCACATCGCCCTTTATTATATTATAGATCCTGTAGAGGCAATTAAAAATAATAACACTATAAATCATATAACCCAAAAAAGCTTAGATTTGAAGCAACTCGACTTATATGTTCAGCTAGTATTATTGAAGCAACTCTCTTAAAATAATTATGATGCAACTCACGCTAGAAACACTTACAAAGTGAAAAAGAAACCGGAACTTTTATTAATTTTCTTCACACGTTACATCACAAGCTAATGCCCGTTATAAGCTACTAGTTAAAAATAGATAACTGTTGGCTAATGAAGAACTTATCCTATCATATTATTTATAGATGATATAGTCACTAAATCCTAATAACTAACATGTTGGTTGCTCAAGAGTCCTCAGTCATATAAAACACCAGAGATAGGAGATAGGGTTATGTATAGCAAAAATTATAAGCAAATGGAGTTCCAACAATTTGACAGAAGTTCTGCAGCAACAGTAGATAGCAGTACATAATTGGAGGGAAATATATATTAAAAATATATATCAAAAAGGAGATGGCATCGTATTATACTTCATCAAACTTCATGAAGTTTTGGGTATCCAACTCATCATTGACTTGTGGTTTAAATGCTGCCGCCATTTCGTACAGTTTATCCCACTCGACACCTTTAAACCAAGGATGAGCCTGATAAATATAGAAAGTGTATAAGAAAAGGCAGATCAGCAAGCTGCTACGGCAATATTCTAATACATTGAAAACCTTACCTTGATTTCATGTGCCCCTTGAGTACCTACCCTATGATCAACATCACACAACAATCTGCAGATGAGATCCTTGGCCTCAATTGTCAACTGTGCATCTTCTGGAAATCTTAAATGATTCCTCCAATGAACAATCTGCTAGCAGTTGATGAATGGAGGGTCAAAAAAAGAATTTATGAAGATAGAACACTGACTAATGATAACATAACTATAATGAGGACGTTTAAATATTAGTCATGTCTGAAAGCATTAGCAGTATTCAGAAAAAGAAGCAAAGATAATTAAATATTGTCTATATAATCAGTAGGGTTGGAGGCACGGAGCAATGTAACCACAGTTCTACAACATAACACTATGTAAAAGCAGTGCCTCTTTAAAAAGTAATTCAATCCACCTACCATATACTGATGCCAGATTTTTCACAATGACATGACTCTGACATGCACTGAAAAATTGGCAACAAAGTTCACCAACAAAACAGTACAAACAAATCATAGATTGCAAGGATAAATGAGTCCTCTCTGAGAACTAGAAACTTTTTTAAAAACCAATAAGTCTCATTTCTCAAGTTATTTATTTTCAGAATGTACAGCTGAAAGACAGCCAAGTCGAGCTTTATGAAAAGACATTTAAGGGTGTTACCTTTCTGCATGTGGTTATTGGGTCATCTGAGTAAAAGGGAGGATAACCAACCAGCATTTCGTACATTATTGCTCCCAGAGACCACCTACCCATACGAAATAAGTACATGTAAAAATCAAAGAATCTTAATTAGTTATTAAAAAGCATCAAAGAGGAAGAAGCAGATGTTGCTGTAAAATTCATTAATTTTACAAAACTGATTGGAGAAAAATATGTATTCTAGTCAGAGCAGATATACAGCTCATGGAAACATATAGATACAAACTTGCACAGAACTTCAAGATAGATAGATCACAAGGCAAAAGAGATTAGGTAAAATCTAACCAATCACATTCCATCCCATATCCTTTCTTCAGCAGTACTTCAGGAGCAATGTAGTCTGGAGTTCCCACCGTAGAAAATGCCTTGCAAAGGGGAAAAGTGGGATATGTGAGAAATGAAAGTCCTTCCTGACTTCACAACTGTATTATCACAAAACTAAATACAGTAGTAATTATATGACCATAGTTTTAGCATCCTAAATCATGTATATGACGGCTTTTACTGTGCAAACAGCTATTATCAGGTTTTACTCTATAGTTTTATTTTCATAATATACATATACCGCTTTTCAACATTTGTTTTCCTAAAAGACCCCAAGTCATTTATACTTTGGTCCCTCCAATATCATGATCCTTATTCCAACCTTGGCTGCACAAAAGAATAGTATGTGTATGCTAAACCATTATTTAAAGAGAAAGCAAAGAATCTTACAATAATACTGATACATGTCAGTGATTTATCGAAGAAAAAATTTCAGGAATTATAAGATTTTTAGTGCTATAGTTGCTGCAAAGGGCCAAACCATATTATTGTTGGACCACCAATTTAAGTCTTTCTAGGAGACATAAGAGAATAGATGGAAATTAATGTCATAGGTAGCAGTTTCTGGTTGTGTATTAGTACCAGTTATGGGTAGTTATTGTGTAGGAACATATCTATCACGTATTAGGCTGAAAAAGGTAGGGAATTGTATAGAAACTTAGGAGCTCTCTGGTCCTTGAAACCAATGAAGGCCACTCTAATTTCAGAATAGATTTCAGGGGTTGTCCATACTGGACAGATTATGTGTTTTATGTATAATAATTCTGTGTTAGTGTGTGATTCAGTCAGTATGTAACTTCTATAATCTCTGTTTTTATCTATTTCAATAAGATGTTTCTATTATTTGGTATCAGAGCAAAAGATCCTAGGAGTTAGAGAAAGAAACGGGTTCTATTAGGAATCATATGGGGGGCATCAAAGAGCACTTGCAGAAATTGGACAGAGGCATCATTGCCTTGCGAGATTCCTGGACAAAATTCAAAGATGCTGTGTTGGCCAGAGATGTGCGGCATAAATCATTCTCCCTTTGTCCACAGTGCAAGCCAACAGGAAGAGGAACAAATGAAAAACAAGTAGAGGACAGAGACACATAGGCTATAGGCTATGGGCATCAGTTACAAGGAGAATGAAGGAGACTTTAACAGAACAATCCAGCTGTACTTCCCAACCTGTCACCTTGAGGACAAGGTGAAACTTATTGGGGAGGATATTGTTAGACCACCAATTATTAAAGTCTATTCTAGGAGACAGAAGAGAATGGATAGAAATTAATTTCATAGGTAGCAGTTTATGTATCAACCATGGCAGTTTCTGGTTGGTTATTGTGTGTTAGTAGCAGTTATGGGTAGTGTAGGAATATATCTATTGTCTATTAGGCTGAAAAAGGTAGGGAATTGTGTAGGAACTTGGGAGGTCGTCCTCAAAACCAGAGAGGGCAACTCTGATCTCAGGGGCTGTCCATACTAGACAAATTATGTGTTTTATGTATAATTATTCTGTCTCAGTGTGTGATTCAGTCAGTGTGTAACTTCTGTAGTCTGTTTTTATCTATTTCAATAAGATGTTTTATTAATTATGAAACCAGCAACATGTCAAGAAAGCATCAGCCTCATGAGCAAATCTTCCTTGGTAAAATAACAATGGCTTACATTTGATAAAGCTATGGACAGTTATTTCAGCATTATCATTGAATGCAAATATACATTTTCTTTAGCTGATGTATTACAAAATCTTTAAAACATGAGCATGATTCTAGTCAAAAGCATGATAGGGATCATATCTTTCTGCCACATTACAACAATAATATATCAGCAAACTTGATAGCATACCAACTTCCTTCGGTTCATCTGCCAATGTTGAAGTTGCTCACGTGGACTCCTCCAGCTGCTATGATTGTCAGCATCAATATCCATTGGCTCTGTGAAATTTTCATCATCCATGGTCTGATTTTCATGCAGTGTAGACAGGGCAGTACAGTCGAGAGGCTTACAGAGGCCAAAATCCGAGAGCTTCATATGACCATTTTTGTCTAGAAGTAGGTTATCTGGTTTAATATCCCTAGAAAGTAGACAATGAAATTTAATAAAACTAAAGCACATAAATAGTGACCAATGTCACCAACCAAAATAGCATCATCCTTTATTTAACAAATTAAGCTAACAAACTCTAAGCACAGCAAAATGTAACCTGTGAATGTAATTGTGTTTATGAATTGACTCTATGGCCAAGACACTCTGTGCAATGTAAAATCTAGCAACACTTTCACTTAAGGTGTCTTCCCTCATCAGCAGAGTCATCATGTCACCTCCAGGCAGATATTCCATGATTAAATACAAGTAGTCAGCATCCTGGAACGAGTAGTAAAGCTTCACTATGCAATGACTGGCGACTTCAGCCAACAAGTTCCTCTCAGCTCTAACATGTTCCACCTGTAAAAAAGGATGATATCCTGTAAACAAATAAGCAACTAAGCATGCTGCAAAACATCCTTGATCACTAATGGAGACAGCATAACTTAGTTATGGGTGATACACAGACTAATACATATTTGGCATAGCATTGGAAGTTTCATTTAGAGAACTGCATGGTTGGGTTCATATTTGATATTTGCATTTTGCATCCAAATGATCATCCACTCTTGATTTCTAAACCTAGTTCTAATCAATCTGTCACAAGTCCATCTCACCTGGCCTCTTTTGAGCATTTCAGATTTCTTCAGTTTTTTCATAGCATAAATATTTCCAGATTTCTTCTCCCGACACAATCTAACCTGTAATGAATGAGTTAGCTGAAATTATACTAGACACAACCATTACATAACAAGTAAAAGGTTCATTTTTAAAAAACATCAAAGATAATTGGATGATAAGTTGCATATCCAACAAGAATCTTTTTCATGCACATATGCATATACTAGGGACAGTTCTGACCTCCCCAAAGGCCCCCCTTCCAATGATGGTCAAAAGTTCAAAATCATTAACACATATCTTATGCCTTTTCAATCGCATGTACTCTGTCTCCTTTCTCTCCAAGTCTTTGATGAGGTTGATCCTTTCCTCATTTGGCACATCTGCAGAAGCTAATTTTCTCTCCAAAATCCAACGTCTAGAATCAAGAGAAATTGTGTCAGGAACTCCAAAACGTGTGATGAGCAACAATTAACCAGGCTGGAGATAGTTTTAGGAAAATACATTTTTACGACTTATCATTGAATGGCTCCAAAGACATGTTAAGGTTCACATTTCAGCCATTTTATTTATCAGATAAAGCTCACAAAAGGAAGACAATGTCTTAGCTTGTTTCAATCTAAAGAGGATAAGACCTAACTATAATGTTTAGAACACAACAAGCCGATTAAGTTTGTCTGAAGAACTTTTATGAGCAAGTCAATAAGTACTATCATCTCATTTATCAATGCCTATCAAAGCATAATGTTACAGTAAGATACCATCCAATGCTCCAAGAATATGCAGTTGATAAGTTTTTTCCAGCCATACATACAAAGATAATTCAAATTGGTAACTTGAATCAATAACAGACCAGAAAGCTAAAGCTACTTCCAAGCAGGCTTAAATAATTGTTAAGTCCCTATATAGCAGCCATGTTTTTAATGCTATCGATATTGTCCTTCAATCTATTAGTTCCCACTCAATTTGGTCAATGCCATCTAATTTAGGTGGTCATGTTGCTGCTTGTAAGCATTACCAAACTGCATAAATCTGAAAATCCTAAAGACTGAAATGAAAATTTGGTAATATTACGGGTCGAAAAGTATAATTAAGCATTCTAATAAATGCAATCTAGATTAGCTGGGGCATTTTGTAGATCAACATTACTTGTAAAATTTTAACTTAATCACCATTGTTCTGCCAAAATGTGACCAGAAGAGAATAAAAAGAAAAATATCCACGGTTCAAGATGTCTAACCACAAAAGAAATAAAGCAATCTATTTAATAGATTACTGAATCAAGGAAAATTATTCAACACAAGACCTGAGGAGCATTATATCATACTAGAAGCGGCAAATGCTGATCTCCTCACTGATCTAGTTAACAAATATAGTAGATATTCAAAATAATCATTATAACCGTGGATCATAAATAAGAACGCCACCCTGACAATATATTAAATATAATGTATTCAAAACAGTGACAGCTTAGTTAATCCCAGTTATTGACTCATCATCAGTGATCTCTGAAAGATTCTATGAATTACTAAAACTATAATCCCTGGGCCTCCAAACAGAGGATAGAACGTTAAACTCATTAAACCTAATAGGACTACTAGGATCAGTTAAATTAAGAGTTTCACAGTTCTCAGTGTAAAGCAAGTGAATACGCTGTCCAATACCTAGATTACTTCAGCTACCGAGGCAGTGCAAGTTGAAAATTAGTAGAATACTAAGATCTACAACTGAATTTGCATTGTGCACAATTTAACAAAAGGTTGTAGTTCTAACATCAAAAAAATTCTCAGAATCATGGTTCATACGAAATTGTTTTTTCTCAAACATTTCCTCTGCAATCACAAGGAAAGCGATAAACGATTCCCTCCATGTACCTCTCCTTGCGCTCTTGGATGTTCTTCATCTGAGCCCTATAGTGATTCTCTATGAACTTCTTTGCCGCCGCTACCTTCTCCATGGTCAAGCTCGAGCCCAACACCTCCTCCGCTCCGTTCTCTTCTTCCTCGAGATCCTCCATCGCTCTGTGTCTCGTTCTCTCTCTCTCCCCCACTCTCACTCTTAGACCCTGAGTGCGAGTGATACCGTGAAACTGGAAATACACCTATATATGTACCCGAAAAGCCTGCCCTTTTCTCTCTCACTAGAGTAGCGCTTTCTCTCTCTATAATACTCTGGAGGCTGGAGCTCATACATATTTATTGCAACAACGGGATAAATAACCAGAATAACTCCTGGATAGCCCAAATGTAGGACCCAACATTATCCAATGCACTTGCACGCACTGTCGTTCAGCCGCCCTCGGTAGCCAGCTCAGTGCCAGGCACGTGGCTAGCGTTGGATTTCGCTTTTAGTTTACGTGGCGGAACCTCGTGCGGGATTCTTTGCATGGGTGAGGGACGCTAGCGTAGGGAAACATAGCCGTTCATAGATTCATCAAAAGTTGGTCGGGCGAGGGAGTGACGGATGACGCGCTCGAGGTGAGCGTGTGCGACACATTGAGTCGCGGTAGCCGGTAGGATAAAGCGTCGCTGTCAGAACATAAATGAGATTTCCGCACTTTAGTACATGAAAACAACGAGGAAAGGCTCCCCTTTTGTGCTTTCATTGGGCCGTGTTGCCAACTCTCCGTGGCTTAGCAAGTTCATTTTATTGAACACTCTCCGCTCTGTGATTGGCTGTCTGTGCTTATAAAACGGGGTAAAACTCCAGTGTGATGCTTTGTATGCTACTGCCGTATACAAGTATTTTCTCCTCTGATGTGAGTTGTACGAAATTGTATTTTCTCTGTTTCTTTTTTCAAATTTCTATTAAATTGCATATACCCTTTTTTTAAGGAAATGAATTGTATATTAAATCCTGTTTGGATATCAGGATGTTTTCCCTGTTCGGGCATAATCCTGTTCTATTTTTCCTCTGTCCCTCCGAGTCTTCGTCCAGGCCACTAGACAGTTCCTTCTTTTTGGGCCCTGTGTAAATCACAACGGAAACAATTGGGCCTTTACCCCGCATTTGCATGGGTAGTTCATCCCGCGTGAGCGAGAAAGTTGATTGCTTGAACGGCATGGGCCGGTAGAGAAAGTAATATTACTGTCTTTTACTTTTTGGGCCCAGAATAGTGTATAACATTTAGAGTGATATTTCTGGTATTTGCTAGCTGCGATGGGGAATTGAACCCTATTCATGCGATGTGGTTTTGCTGAAGTATGTATTTGATAATGTTTAGTATGATTTTGATACTTAAGACAACTATTTTTTTATCACAGAAAAGTATACAACTTCTGGTTTAATGTTTGCATAACAAGAAGAAAGAATAGAATATAACAAAGTTTCTCTGATTAATGTATAAGAAGATGGAGATTCGGATTCTTTGATTTTTGTTTCAAAGTTAAAGAACATAATAAGAAAGAGATAAATATAGAATTATGGAGTTGAAAATCAGTGAAAAAAACTATAAACAAGCTTTTATTCTTTTTATGTTTTCTAAAATTAAAGAGAATTTTCAAAGTTAGAAAATTCAAATCTAAAAGAGAGATGGATTGCCTGAAATTTGAAAGCATATAATGAAATCACTCGCTGATTTTTACCATACTTTTCAATGAAATATAAAATTTAGAAAGGATTTATGGTCTGTCTCCTGCATGTGCATGGCATTGGGAGGCCCAAGGCATAAGAATATGTAAATGACAATTTGCTGACTTTTATAAGGTAAAAATGATAAGATTTAAGTTGTAAGCGTGATTTCGTGTCAAGTTGAATGCATTAAAAGTCATTCTTTAAGATTCTCATTCTAAAGGCCAAGTCCTTTATACGTTTGTAAATGTGAAGTAATGGTGCACGATGATAGTATTGATAAAAATAAAGTAATGGTGCATGATAATAGTATTGATAAAAATGATTACATTAGAGGCAATCCACGTGCCATGGAATTTCTTGCACCGTGGAACATGTGACTGAATGGTGCAAAAGTGTTCTTTTTGGTTTTTCTTCCTATATTCTTCTAAAGGGTGTTGGTTGTGTGTGAACTGAAAGCCACGAGCAAGCTCTTCCCGGTTCCATCTTGCGTTGACATAGCAAAGCACTGTCATTAGAAATACAATTTAAGGAGGATGACAGATTGTATGTGTTTGCAGCATGACAGCAGGCTACGAGTGCGGGCGAACATATAGTTTAAGCGCCGACATAAAAGAAGGTGGCATCTCTAAGTTGTTAGTTAATCTCTCTAACTAGATTTCAATATGATCGGGTTCAGATTGGGATCCGACAATTAGGAATTTTTAATTTTAGTTAAATTTCATACATTAAATAATAGTCTTTAATTGAAAAATTCATTGTTTTTTTACTAACTTTTTTATTTTCTAAATAATGTCTCTCCCATCCTTATGCTGCCCTACAGCTGGGTGACCAAATGGAGCAAATCTGAATCTCATTAGGTCCAAGTCAAATCAAAGCTTGCAAGCATTGGATAGAGGAAGATAAATCTAACATTAATGGCGTTGGAAGTTTTAAACATCTGGAAAAGCAGCAAGTAATATTCATCAGCAGAATGCTGTACATCATAGCTCTGGCCAACGAGACCAAGCTGCGGTAGGTTTCAGAAGAGATTATAATAACTGAAGAACAGAGTTTTATAATTGCGTCACTCACACATCAAGTCTCCAGTAATAAAATTGTCACTGCAGCAATATATATTAATTTACATGGATCGGAATAGTACCATTAATCAAGGTTAAAGTATCGTGAATGTATTAGTCTCACTTCTCTGGCACATACAGAGCCAAGCCAAGTTCAATGACTTGTCATTTTAACTTGTTGGGCCAATCTGCACACAAGTTTGGCTGGTGGGAAATGTGGGACGATCCTATATCCCCATGTCCACCTGATTGATTAAACTCGCTTGCTTGACAGCCAAAGACACTGCATTGACTTCAACAAGAATCATATCGGTTATGCAAAGGTTCAAATTAGCCCTACTAATCCTAGCATTTAAGCCAAACCACTTTGCTTATTGCAGATGCTTTCCAGTTTGGTTTTATGAAGTATGATGCGAATGATTAGTTAGGACTATAATGCACGATCACAATCAAAGATTAAATGAAAAAGAAGTATAACGTCAAATAGAATCAGCGTCGCTTGAAACAAGCAAAGACTGTCATAATTACCATCTCCTTCCTTACAGTTTAATGTCAAACGAGATTTATGGCAGAAATATTGAGGTATGAACCACCCACTACATTAAATTCAAGCGAAGAAATTATGCACACGGTTAACAGCTCAAGATCCTCAACAGCAATTAATCACTGTTGCTCTGATGATATGCTTGGGATTGTGTAGAAGAAACCAATTAAACCTTATCAGCCATGACCAGATAGTGCTTCAGTTATGACTTTGCTCTGTTAATCCATGACAGACATGCTTGAAAATCAACAGGTCCACGGAAAGCAAAGGAATGCTGCAAAAGAATTTTCTTATGTTTTTGACGAGTCTCTTATTTGGCAAATGAAGTATGGAACAAGTAAAAAGTCCGAGAATCTTACATGTAATATCAACCCTATTAAAACTATAACAATATATTTGCAGGAGGGGCAAATATATCTTTTACATAGCCCCTTCGACAAATTATGATGAATGGATTCAATATCCCATCTATAGCAAAAAGCAAAAGAATAATGGTCTCAAGTAAGTAGTCACAAACAGTCAAATACAACCTTTCAACTAAAGAAAAGAAGTGCCTGCTAGGCCATGGTGTAAGAGATTGTGAGCAATTGCATCCCTAGCCTTCATGGAGCTTAGTGATCTCAAAGCAACCTCTGGCACCATTTCATCATCTACAAGATCAATCTTCAGCTCGGGATCCATTTCTTCTTTCTTCATTTCACAGATATTGTGCAACACACAGCACGCCCCAAGGACAACAGGCAAATCTTGTAGCTTCACCTCTGTCCGCTTCTGCAAGCAACACCACCTCCCTTTCAACCTTGCAAATGCATCTTTTGCAACCTTCTGAACCTCCCCAATCTTCTCATTAAAAGCGTGCTGTGTCCAAGTAAGATTTTGCTGATTATAAGGCACCAAAACCCAATCCATTAAAGGGTACCCTGAACTCCCAACAATCCACACACCTTTCAGAAGTCCACCATTAGCCCTTTGATAAAGTGCAGACTTTTCTAACACCTGATCATCAGGCATTGAACCAGGCCAACCAATGCACACATCTGTGAACACCCCACTAGGGTCAACAACACCTTGAACTGTGATTGAATAAGAAGTCTTCTGATTCCTCACTGTGTGCCGCTTGTTAAAGTAAGCGGCCACACTAATCTTGGGAGCTATAATGGGGATATGCGACGTGTACATAGACCCCACCACATTGGGTATTCCCGAAATTGATTCAAATTCGCCTTTGATTTTTCTTAAAGCTGCTTCATCAGGCCATTGTAGGTACTTAGGCATAAGCACCTTCCTTATGGCAGTGCAGACCTCAAGAACTAATTTATGGCAAGTTGAAATGCCCAAACCGAATTTCTTAGAAACAAGCCGAAGAGGGTCACCAGTGGCCAACCTCCATAAACAAACAGCAACTCTTTGCCTCACAGGAATTGCATTTCTCAGAGTGGTGTCCTCTTTTGCAATAACCGAATTAAGCTCCTCACAAATCATATCAAAGGTGGCCCTTCCCATTCTAAATGCTTTTTTGAACTCTTCTTCCGGAAAATTAGGCCTGTTACATTCGTCCCACCATGCCCCAGAACGGTCCTTCACCCACAGCCTCCGCTGGTGGCCCTGCGGCCCACCAGTTGCTCCACCAGATTTAGCCCCTTTATCTATATGAGCCTTTTCTAATCCATCAGAAGCCGCGCCCACAGATACCGCACCGGCCATGCCCCGGGATTTCTTCCTACTAATTCGCTCTGATTCTTCGATTTCGCTGTAATAATCCTGAATATTGGAGTAGTATTCCAGCATGGCCTTCTTCTTCTTCTTGTGGTTGGACTCCAAAGAGAGCTTATCCTCCTCGGAGACCTTGTCGAGCTCTTCCCGGTCACGCTTTTCTTGTTCGTCCAGCAATAGCAGCGAGGTTAGAATACCCTTCAATTCTTTCTTCTTAGTGTCTTCTTTCTGGACTGGCCCATCGTCGCCATCTCCATTTTTTTCATTTTTTCTTCGGCGTTTCCTGGTGCTGCCGGTCTCATTCATTGGATCGAATGAGCTGTGCAGCAGGGTGCAGATGTAAGTGAGGGATTCTGGGTCAGCAAAAGTTGGGAGTTTCATGCAGAGAAAGCCGAGAAGGGAGACACAGAGAAAAGATGAAGGGAGACGGTGAGAATTCAGACGCAAGCCAGAGGGACGTCTTCCCGTTGAGTAAATGTGGCCTACGATTTTATGTCTAAACCCGTAGTGTGAACGCGGAGATTGAAAATCGAGGAGAAAAGCGATGCTGGGGCCTTTAATGTGATTTATTATTGTAACAAGAAAAACAATTTAAAATTTAATTTCGCAATGTGAATATTTTACTTAAGATAATGTATTATATTATATTGTTAATATAAAGTGTGGTATAACAGGATCTAAAGTTTAAATAAATTTTATTTTTAGTAATTATTATTTATTTATATTATATTTTAAAAATATATTATACGTTATAAAAGTAATTTTTTATATATATTCGCATTAAGCCTAGTTTTATTATTTATAATATAAAAATTAAACGTGATTTATATAAAAAAAAAAAGGAGATGAAAATTGATGGAATTGAATGATCACTAGAAGGTGACGTAAGAATAAGACGGTATTTAGCGGAAAGGCCCATGGGGAATGAGAGCAGGTGTGAACGGGGTTCCGCATTGGAACTTTTCGATAGATGCGGACCATGCGGTAGTGGGAGGGTTAGGTAGAAGACGGTGACTTTGGATTGCGCGTCTTTTGGAATCTTCTTCTTCTCCATCGCAATGCAAAGCATTTGGGTCTCAACTTTAATTTGCCAAGGATTCGACTTTTTGTTATGTATTTTATTTTGTCCATTTTAAGATCTATTTTATTATATATATACAAAACATTATAACATGTATTTCGGTTAATATTAATAATCAAATTAAAAAATTTGTTATTTTATTTGTAACATTTCTATCCTTATTTTTATTAATAATAATTTATTTTACATTTTCTTTTATAAAATATAGATAAAGAGTCCGATCCAATTATTAAAGAGCGAGTGTTAACGAAGTCTCTCTGGGCAGAGCCATTCATTCCAATTGGCTAATCGTGGGTCATACAATCTTGTGGGCCCCCAGCTAGAAACTGAAGAGACCTAACCTCAGACCCAAAATTAACATACATGACGACAGCCATTTACGTAGGAAGTTGTCAGTCGCGCTAAAGCCTCGTTAAAATGAAAGAAAGCTCTGTTATTAAAAAGTGAATGTTGTTATATTTATACTTTTTGTTTGTGTGATATATTTATAATTGTGTTTATTTATTAATGATTGATATCTATTTTTATTATTTTTTAAAGATTTAAAATAATTTTAAATTAAATTATAAATAAATTATGAGTGTTGAAATATAAATTTACTTTTTTCTTTTAAAATATTTTCCAAGTTTTTTTTGCTTAATAATGTCGTTTGTTTAGAAAGCTCTTCCCTAAAATGCGGTGTTGTATGATTTTATCTAAGTGTAATCTTCTTTTTAGCAAAAGTTTAGGGTGAAATGTTACTCAATTTAAAAGTAAGGGCACATAACAAAGAGGGATGTGCAAAATTGGATTGGGTGAAATTGAGTTTGAAATTTTTTTACCTGATCTCAATAGATTATATGCACCGATTGATTGGGTTCACAAGTTTCACATATATTTTGATTAGTTGGTTCTTGGTCAATTAAAATTTCATGAGAAATATGTATCTCGCAAACCACGTTTATATAGATATATAAGTGGAGGTTGTGGGTTGGGGTTCAAATTGGTGTGGTCGGTTGGGTACAGAAAGTTGGCTTGACAAATTTTACATACCCCTGTCCACTGTCCACAAGTGTTAATAAAAGTTTATAATAATATTTATAAATTACTTAGAAAAACCAATAGCAAAATGATTTAAATCTAAACCAACTAAGTATTTCCTTTCTTGTGTTTACAATAGAATAATACAGTAGTTGTTAGCCATCAGTACATACGTTTATACGAAATTGTATAATATTTGATTGTTTAATTAGTGAGATTTACTGGTGGAATCCACTAGTTAAACAACTATGATCAAATTTTATACAATTTACGTGGGCGTTATTTTGTCTAAAAAAGCATTTCTGATTAGCCACCCAGAATGTTTTAAGGTTTTGCTTAAACAAGTGCTTATTGTTGTGATTAGGCGTTCTCGTCTACCAAGGCACAGGAGACTTTTGACTTTGAGCATGTTAAGATTTCCCCTAGCGGGTCCTACGTTGTGATATACTAATTCAACAATATACACTACTTTTGACCTTTTGTCTAAGCTAGGTTAACAAGCAAAGGTGTTCTTAATTACGAAAGGCCAAAAGTAGAAAGAAGAACGACAAGGAAAGAAAGAAGAAAAACAAAGAGAAGGCAGAAGGGCATGCATGGCATCTGGCGTGCATTTGTCAACACATTGATTAGAAGTTCAATCGACAGATGAGCTGCACCTATAAGTAATAACAAGTTGTTGTCTTCGGTTTGAATTTGGAAACTTGATTCATTGGGAGTCCTGCTCGTGTTCGCGTACGCTATGTCACGCGCAGATCATAATATGTTTATACTTGCGGTGTCAAATGATTTAAGATAATTTCATTATTACATTTTATAATAATATAAATCGCTGCATTTTTAAAAATATGTTCGACAATTAGAATTTCAGATTTTCACAAAATTCCTCCCTGAATTTTAACAATGACCACCTACACTTCCCAAAATTTTATTTTCTTCAGGAAGCTGCAACAGTGCTAACATGTTTCCCTCCACATGTTGTCAGGGAATCTATCCCTCCAATTCACCACCGCATCCAATCCAAACATGTTCACCACATTTTATTTGTTGATAAAAATGGGACTCTGGGAGCTATTACCAAAAAAATAATGACACTCTGGGCGCTGCTAACCGAACCCGGGATAAAACTACCCCAAACTTTTTAATTTTTGAATATTAAAAAAAATATTAAAGATACCGAAAAGTAGTCGGGGGCAGCATTGCCATTAGCCCCCCTTGGTAGCATGTGAGGTCCCCGAAAATACTTCCTCCACAAATATATGGAGCCATTTGATTTATGTTGACATCCTTTGAGGGTCACAAGGTCAAACATCAAAAAGAACTCTTAACATTAGTTGGTAAGCGCAGGCCGAAACCTGTAGCATTCAAACTTACACTCTGACTGATCTTTAACCCCGAACCTTGGCAGTCTGTACTTCGTAGGGACCTTGATTTCCGGGGTAATTAAGGAACTAAATTTGAAGCTAGTAAATTACAAGCACGAGAGCATATTAGGTGGGGGGCAAGGTCCTTTCATGAGATGCTCGCACCTTGGTGGGATCTCAAAGCACGGATACTAGCTCAGTAACCCAACATCTCACTGCGCGAATTTTACAGATGGTCATTTACCTTCCAAGTCCGTTTCATGACCCCGCAACAACTTTGTCCCTGCAAAAGTCTCCAACGGCAAGGGGCAGATTCCTACTATAATTAAGGTTGCGCCGAGCTTTGCTTGGATATGATCTCAATCTTCAAAACCATGCAGCGTTGTACATTCACACAGCCATGTTGGCGCACACAAGATCAAGTGAGGGATTTCCCAGCCCACTCTCGTTCTCGTCTCTTTTGTTTGGCTTGCATCTTGTTGAACTTCTCTTTCCCCTTCTCCAGAAGAGGGTCATGCACAACATAGTCATTGGGGTCATCATTACGAGACATGCGTCCCTGCACAACACAATAACAGGAAAGTCACATCCAAGATTTACAACTGTAGAAAAGGGCTGACAAAATGCTTAAAAGTAATGTTTTTAGCAATGGGATATTTCAAATTATAAAACTACTGTCTCTCATGCAAGTGATGCATGCAAAGTTTTTCAAAAAATTTTTATTTCAGATATTTGCAGCATGGGTTGATTTATTTTTCATAATGTTTTTCTATGATAACTCAAAAATTGGTGATGTATACAGAACTCAGAAGGAAGTAAAAGATATTCATATCTAACAAGGTTTAGATTTTTTCCAGCCCCTTTAGAACAGATGGAATGAAAATACACAAGAGAAGACTCACCTTGCCAAACTCTGGTGCAAATTTCAAATGAACCCCTCTCCAATCAGACAAATCCTCATCATGAACATCTCCAGATTCACCAGTCTTGGGCATAGACTTTTCTGATAGAGCCTTCTTAAATGTCTCAAGCTTTGCTAGAACCTGATTATATAGAATTGCAAGCAAGACAGAAATGTAAAAACTATATGGTCATTGACAAATAGTGATAAGCAAATATACCCATAAATTATTGTAACAAAAGAAAATATCGATGCTATGAATATTTTTAGCTTTACCCCATTGCTTCTTTTCCCTACTCATCACAGGAACATCTATGGAACAAGACTCATCATACAGCAAAGTACAACTGTTCTCCATGAAACACACAGCAGTAATGTCTCAACCAAATAATGGGAAATGGCATGGCGGCACCGCCCACAGAGCATTAATTTTTACATATAAAAAGTTCAATTTGCTATAAACCATTACTTGGTTTATTCTAAAATTCCCAGCCAACAACTCTTAATATGACTCATACCATATCAGCCAAGCTATGTTACCTGATTAACTACAATTTTGAATAGTCTACAAAGATAAATCATTTAGCAAACAAGCTCTGAAGCCAGCGGAAAGAATACAAAGGGAATAAGAAGTAGAAAAATAAAAAATATAAACCACAAAATCATGACATACTTCATCTTCACGTCCTTGAAGTCTGCGTTTCTTCTGCTTTTGCAACTGTCTACCTCGCTCAGATTCATTCAATAATTGTAAATCTGCATCTGCAGTAGCCATTCGTTCAGACCTAGCTTCAGATCCTAATCCCTTTTTCTTCAAGGACAACTTTTCCATCCTTGGTTGATCATCATCAATACTTTCAGCATTGGATCTGACAAGAAGGGCTCATAATTTTACCTTTTGTTCAAGTTTAGGCTTCCATGATGCACCACTTATATAATCCATAAAAGCCCCAAAAACAGCTTGCATGTGCAGGAAATGTAGATAGAAATAAATTCTATATTTGGAAAATGAGTAAAAAGCTGTCAAATTTATGAGTCATGCCATGCTAACCCCTTTTACAATACCGCTCCTTGTATTCAGCTACACTCCCTTGTAAAAGTGGATCGCATATGTGGCTGAATACAATGAGGGGTAATGTAAAAAGGGGATAGCATAGCAACCCCTCAAACATATAAGCAAGTAATACTTCAAAAGTACTAAGTCAAACATGAAGCCATGTAAGTTCTCCTTAGGCCAATAAATTACAAGGTGGTGGTTCTCTATTAAACCAACAATGCTAAACATAACTTTCAAATGCCAAAGCCAAGCCAGAATTGACTCACAAAGCAACTGGTATAAAATGATTGTCTAATGTAATCAACCAATCATGAATGAGACAGCATGAATATTATCATCTTAAAGGGAACTCCAGCAATTTTTACTGCAAAATATTACATAGATTTCTGTCTACAAAAGGCATTCCAACTCAAAAATATTTGGAGAATAAACCAAATGACTATTTTAGAAATATTTATCCATGTATGTGATTAAGATGAAACAGGCAAGCATGATTGATATGTAACATATGTCCTCATTCCACCGACACGCTCCCTTATTAAAACTCATGTGACAAGCAACCAAACACACAGGCATCTAATAATCACCTCTACCTTGTGTCCTCCTTAATTGACAAAAGCAACCAGCTCTTTTGCCCACTTTGACACCAAAAAAAAAAAAAACGGCATTTAGAATACCCATCGACGAGCCTAAGCATAGATGACTCTTGTTTCACTGCCATATTGGACAACACAAAATCTCATGTTGATCTTTCTAAAATTATACACCACCATTGAATATACTGAGCATTGAAACTTTTGTGGCAACTGCTATCAGATATTCAAGTTCTGAATGTGGAAGCCATAAATGAATTTCCAAGACTCATATATATATATATATATATATATATATTCTTGGATAAAATTCAAGGCTATTATTTTACCTGGCTGCTAAGGCATCATGGTCATTCGGACTGGAACTTCCTACTCATAAAAATAATAAGATTGTCAGCCTTGATAATCGAACAATCATTTTGAATAAGAAAAATATAATAGGGCTGTTGTTGGATGGAATCAGAAATTAAGTATGGGCAAGTTTAAGGATTACAGCACAAAAAAAAAGTTCACCTATTGATAAAAAGTATAGTAAACACAAATTTCTGGCAAACATTCCTTCTTTGATAATTATTTTAAATGCATCTGACGTGTTAACCACTTTCATTTGCATTTGCAGTACCAAAATGAGGGTAACATTCCTACACAATGTTGACTAAATAAGAAAGAAACTTTATCGCCAACACAAAGATCCAATATATGATATGCAACTGAATGATTCTAAAGTACTGTTTGTGAAGTGACAAAACAATATATATATTTAGACAATAATTTTCCCTCCTGGAAGGGCCTATTTCAAATGTTAGAAAGAATATTTCTTATGCACTACCATTCTTTGATTCCCTCTGACATGCTTGCCACATGTGATGCAAAGGGAGCAGGCAGAGATAATAGCTTTGAAAAAGAATAATGTTGAGGAATAATGGTGATCAAAGTTGGAAGTTCTAGGGTTTAGAAAATTCTTAGATATGGAACTTGTCAGATTAGAAGGAAAATCCTTGGAAAAAATAGAATTTATTCTCAATTTATACTTTGGAGGCCCATTTACAGCTATGATTAACCTTGATCAGTTCATAGACAAAACTATCTAATAGGACTTTCCTAAGACACACAGTATTCTAATATGACTTTAATTCTGCTATAATCAACTTACACAACAACAAACCAAGCCTTTTCCCACTAGGTGGGGTCGGCTACATGGATCAAACGACGCCATAAACTTTTATCCAAAACCAAATTTTCGGATATACCATTTAACCAAAGATCTCTTTTAAAATTGTCTAAAATAAAAATTCTAAAAATAATCACCATGAAAACTACATATATATAACAAAGTTGATAGACAATTATGATTGATCTACCTTAGCCGTCCTGCATCAAAATGTTAACTATTATTGCTTGTTTCTTGTTTTATTTATCTTCTTATGCTTAATGCTATTCCTAAACATTTACCACGTGATTTATTAGGCCTGGAAATTTTTATATAATTCTTGAAGATAAACTAAAAATAACACAGTCTGAGGGCTATTATGATAGCATCATGGCATGTAGTTGAAGTTTGAATTTAGTGGCTTATTGAAACATACACAAGTAGGACCAGAAACACTTTCTAAAGTAGAGTTTGAGAATTTTGACAGTAAAGACATATGGAAGATGACTGAGTTACCATTTTTCAATCTGGGTTTGGGTGGCATATCTCCCAACTCCTTCCGCTTTTTGAGTATTTGCATGCGCATTCGTGCATCAAAGTCTGCCTCATCATCATCACTATAATCAAGACTATTCAAGTTACCAGCTTCTGGAACTTTCTGAGACTCTTCCTTTTTTGAGCTTAGTGCATCCCTCACAGATAACTTCATATCCTTAGTTGATTTACCACTAGATGAGCTCTGAAAAATACAAAGATAAGACAACAGAACTTATACATGTGTGCATATGTCATATTATTTATGCCATTAAATTTTTAGTAAAGAATGAACTTCTAGGATGATATTGTCAGGATGACTATCTAGTGATGGGAGTTGTAAGCCAAAACACACTTCCAAGAACTACAAACAATGTAATGTGTCAAGCGAGAGCCTCTATATGAGAATCACAAGGAAAAGCATAGGAACGAACTCAGTACCAATTCATTATCAGGAGTTGCTTCCTTTAACAGTCGAGGATCATTCAAGACATCATGACTGCTCTTAATCTTCTGTTTTAAAGATGCCAATTCCTTTTCCTCTTCTTCTGCTTCTTCCCCAAATGAAAGCAAGTTCAATTTTCTGCATCATGAATTATAAAAAACAAAAAAACTTAAACATGAAAAGTTCACAATACAAATATTACATTCCGTTCTTAAAAGTATATATTACTCAGGTGGAGGAGAAATTACTTTACAGCTTTCTTTTTCGAATCTTTATTGTCTGTATCAACTGTGGTTTGCTTCTGAGGTTTTGGAAACGTTCTGGGAACAATATCTTCAAATGGGTTCCATAATACCTAGAACAAGTAAGTTAAGAATTCAGCGGTTCTCAATGCACATAATTATGATCTTTCTGTGAAGTTCAACCTACCTCAACTGACGATATCTTTGGGACTGGATCTAAGGGTCGATCATCCTTATCAGTTTCAAGTTCACCTAGTCTCAAAAGATTATATATTGTATCTCCGGTCACCTAAAAGCAAATAGTGAATTTCAAAGATCCATGTTCACAGAGGCAACCACACACAAAAGAAAAAGGTTTTGTGACTATAACATTCCATTCATTCGGTACCTTTCCAAAAATGGTATGCTTCCGATCAAGCCAGTCACAACGATCCAAAGTTATGAAAAACTGACTCCCATTAGAATGCGGTGATCCAGTATTCGCCATTGCAACTAAACCTCTATGCTTAAATCTTAGACGTGAATGTAACTCATCTGAGAAAACACTCCCATATATACTTTCACCACCTGCATTAATTTGAAAATCATTTCAGCAGAATATACACACAAAATACAACCAACATTGCACAAATGGAGGACTGAAAGACTAACTGGTAATCACGAATAAGTCAACATCCTAAATTTCATGAAGCCTGAAGGCTAAAATTCATTTAGTGCAGCAGATGTCAACATCAAAACTTAGAAGTGCACATTAGCTTTTTCACTGTAGTCTGTACCAATATCGTATCAAATTAGCTGATCTAATAGGGAGAAAATTTTCATATCCCATATGTCTATATTTGAAAATTAGAATTGTCAGAGTAAAGACAAGAAAAATTTGACAAGTTATCAGCATTATTTTGGTAATCGACACGATGCTTAAGCTAGTTAACTCTCAATTTTAATTTTAGATAATGATAATATCTAAAAACATGAAGACTTAAATTTAGTCAAAGCAACTGCCACCAACAACAGCGTAAAGATTCAAGGAAGCAAGCATTCACTTAGGGCACACGATCATAGACATAATCGAATTTTAGAGGAAGAGAGAAACCTGTGCCAGTTCCGGTGGGATCGCCACCTTGGACAAGAAAGTCCTTGATGATACGGTGAAAGATGGTGTTTTCATAATAGCCGTCAAGGCAGAGCTGGACGAAGTTCCTGACGGCCTTTGGGGCCTCTTTGGGCCACAATTCAATGTCAAGAGGACCATGCGTCGTATTTAACAACACCTTCCCTTTCGTCGGCGGTTCTAACACGTACACCGTCGACATTCTTCTTCTATTTCTCTGCCACTCTCGGCTCTTCTCGACCACTTCACCGAAATTTGAGCACTGTAACTCGGAGCTTTAGAGGGTTTTGGATTTGAGAACCAATTTACCGGCAACCCGTTCCAAAAGTAGTCAAAAAACGACAGACGGTTTCCTAGTCAGGGGCCACGCGCCCACACTACTTGCCGTGGTTTTAACGCTACGGGGGCCTCTCCAGTCCAGTCTGTTCACGACTGGGCTTTAACCCACTAGTTATTATTGTATCAATTAATTTAAAGTTAAAATGACTCAATTTATAATTAAATTAATTTAATAATTAAAGTGAAAATGAAAATTAAACTAAAATTAACAATAAAGGGACATCAATTGGAAACAGAAATATTTTATATATGAATATTGATATCCTTACTTTTTTATATTTATATTTTTCCTTTATTTTATGATATAATTTAAAATTAATTATTATTTTTTAATATTTACATTCTTATTTTTTACTTTTTATTAAGTCCCGTATAGAAAAAACATGAATAGAAGTCTTGTAAGATAATTATTTTTCCTTATATAATACTTTTTTATTAGATAAATTTTGAATAAATTAGAAAGTAGACTTGATAAGGATATGGTTATATTTTTTAGACTTGATAAGGGTATGGTTATATTTGTTAGAGTCTTTATGAAATATCTTTTACTTGATAAATAAAAGTTAATTTTTTTTTGATATATTAAAGATGTTAAAGAAATAGATTTTTTTTTAAATTAAAATTTGTTATATACAAAATTTTTATCATATTCTTAATAACTTATTTAAAATATTTAAATTTTTAATTTTTAAATTAATTCACATTAATAATTAAAATTATTAAAAAATGTAGGAGGAGTAAGGATTATTTAGTTATGAAAGAAAGAAATTGATTTTCTTATAAAAGTTAAGTGATATGTATTCAATAAAAGTATATGTTTATTTTTATTAGCAGGCAATAAAATCAAATATTTATTTTCTTTTCATTTAACTAAATAAACATATTTTTTTTTGGGAATAAACATCTACTTTTAATTAAAAAAGAAATGATTAATTCAGGATACATGTATGTCGTAAGGACTTGGTGGGGTCAAGGCTACGTTAAAATGGCAAATGAGACGGATGGTGGAAAATGACAATGAAGCTTGGGTGTGTCCGTCTTTGTCGCGAGGCTGCATGGGGTTCCAGTTCCATCTTCAGAGCAAGAGGAAGGACCCAACCTTCTCTCCTCCTTCTCCTTCCGTCCCTTGTTCTTCTCCTGTTTGTGGGCAAGGGCCACTGGGGTGGCACCTCCAGTTGCGGCGGAGGAGGTGGTCTCCAGTTCCAGTCGCCGTGAACAAAACCTAACCATGTCCGCCCACCAACCATTTGATGGTAGTGCTCTACCATTCAACTCCACCTTGGTGGCCGTTGACAAAGACAAGAACAGTGCTTATGCTTTTCGATGGGCAATTACTCATCTTGATGGCCAAGTCATCATAGCAGCTCATGTTAGGAACAAAAACATTCCACATCGTAGGTACCCTCTTATCTTTCATCATCAATATGTAATATATATAATCTGAATTCATCATGCTAGCTAGGCATTTATAGTTTTAATACCTGACCCATTATCTAAATTTCTCATTGACGATAAAGCAGAGGGTATCAATGTTTTTCCACCTGACGAAAGCGATGTAGCCAATGTTTTCAATTCCTTACGTGGGATTCGTTCTCGCAAAGCGGTAAGTAGTTGGATCGGGAGTTGCCCTAGTAATTAGAAATAAATGAGATAATGATGGGGTTTGTCTAATTTTTGAGAATCCTACTAAAAGTTATATATATCTGAGATTTGAGCTTAGCTTAAATGTTTGAAATTGGCTTTATTGTTCTTCTCTTTTGGGTTTAATTCTTATGTTGTAACTTTTTCAGTATAAAAAAAAACTTATATATATAGATATTTATATGTCTCTTTATAGTTCAAGCTGAAATTCATTGAAGATGATCTAATCCATTCAGGTTCAGATAAAAGAAGCAGTACTTGATAATATTGATGTTGCCAAAGGAATTTTAGACTTTGCAAACAAGTATCATATCCATAGCATCGTTGTGGGTGCATCGAACAGGAATGCTCTAGCAAGGTCTCCTGTTTTATGTCTTTTTTTACGTGTCATACATGCACACGTGTATAATAGTCAATTAAAAGTTCCTTAATGTTGTGGTTTTGTCAGAAAATTCAAAGGTTCTGACGTGCCAGCAGCCGTGATGAAATCTGCCCCAGATTTTAGTTCTGTGTATGTAATTTCAAAAGGGAAGATGTTGTTAGCTCGACCAGCCATGCGCCCTATGACTAACTCAGTTACTCCACTCAAACAGCCACCTGCGCCTGCACTGCTAACTAGTGAACCAGAAACTGGCAAAAGGTGCAAAAGATGAAACTTATCAGCCACCTTGAATAGCCATGTCATGTTCACATCAGAATAAGTCCTACATTTTCATTTTTTTTATTTTGGCTGCAAACAGTTCACAATCGGCTAAAAGGTCCGAAACACCAGAAAGAGTATCTTTTGAGAGGGGCTATAATGTCTCAAGAACACCAATGCGTGAGAGGCCAAGGAGTGTTGCAAGTTGTATTTCATTGGAAAACATTGATGTACCCAGTAGGGGACAAAGGTCACCATTTAGCCGGGATTCAATCTCTGATGAAAGTGACCTTTCAGGGGTAATTAAGTTTGGGTCAATGGATGTATCTAGACAAGAGATGGATTTTAATTCAACATCAGATAAACCAAGGACATCCTCAGCTTCCCAATCCTCAGTAAGTGCAAAATGTTTTTTGACGTTGAACTGTTATAGCGGACCATGGATATTGGATAGTCTTTGTCGCACAAGAAGAGATATAAACAATCTAACTATCGAATCTTCACTTCTTTACAGCGAGAAATAGAAGCTGAGATGCATAGGCTGAGGCTTGAACTGAAGCAAACCATGGACATGTACAGCTCAGCCTGCAAAGAAGCGATCTCAGCCAAAAACAAGGTGATGTTATGCCATCATTCTATGGACTTTACTTAAAATGACTTACATATTGCAAGCTATGAGTTTCTTGTTTATTGTAAAAGGGCAATGACCCAACACTATTTAATACTACCCAATTATAAAATTTAGGTGGCATGCTTGATGCTTCATAATTTGATTAAGTTAAGCGGTATGGGGGTACTATTAAACTTATAGGAGATGGCAGTTATGATTTTGATGGTGTCAAATGAATTAACTCAAGTCAAGACTGTGTAATTTGGTTGACAGGCTAATGAGATTCATCAATGGAAACTAGAGGAGGCACGTAAGATTGAGGAAGCTAGGTTGGCTGAAGAGGCGGCTCTAGCTATGGCAGAAAAGGAGAAGGCTAAAGCCAGAGCTGCCATGGAAGTAGCTGAGGAAGCCAAGAGGATGGCTGAGCAGGAAGCGCTGAGAAGAAAGCAAGCAGAGATGAAAGCCATGAAAGAGGCAGAAGAGAAGGACCGGGCATTAACTGCTTTGGCTCAAGTCGATGTTCGATATCGAAAATACACCATAGAGGAGATTGAAATAGCTACTGAAAAGTTTAACCCATCAATGAAAATAGGCGAAGGTGGATATGGACCTGTTTTTAAAGGCCAACTTGATCACACGCCAGTTGCGATAAAAATTTTAAGACCTGATGCCGCTCAGGGCAGGAAGCAATTCAACCAAGAGGTATAGCGTGCACTGGTTTTTATATAATAAGATATGCGAGATTTTCAATTATCTTGAAAATTTTTTCACATAAAAAATGCTTTTGAATCTACCATATGCCATGAAATTAGTAAGTATGAGCAAATTCTAAGATCAGATGTATGCTTCATCACTGAAAATGCCAAGGTTGTATGCTGTTTATTAGTAGATGAATAACATGTGTAACTCTTTAAACCTCATATTTTTTGTTGTCTTTCATTACTTTGTTATCATATTATGCCTTTAACCATTTGCATGGATATAGCAGTACGTAATTTTAACAATCGACTTTTTCCCCTTCACATGCATAGATTGAGGTATTAAGCTTCCTTAGACATCCGAACATGGTCCTCCTCCTTGGTGCCTGTCCTGAGTATGGCTGCTTGGTGTATGAATACATGGATAATGGTAGCTTAGAAGATAGGTTATTGCGGAAGAATGACACCCCACCTATTCCATGGAGGAAACGGTTACAAATAGCGGCTGAGATTGCAACGGCTCTTCTTTTTCTTCACCAAACAAAGCCAGAACCCATTGTGCACCGGGACCTCAAGCCAGCCAACATTCTCATAGACCGGAATTACGTGAGTAAAATCAGTGATGTTGGCCTAGCACGATTAGTCCCACCTTCTGTCGCTGATAGTGTCACACAGTATCATATGACTTCAGCTGCTGGAACTTTCTATTACATTGATCCTCAGTATCAACAAACAGGAATGTTAACAACCAAATCAGATATATATTCTTTGGGGATAATGCTGCTCCAAATTATCACGGCTAAGCCGCCCATGGGACTTACTCACCACGTCAAGAGGGCAATTGAAAAGGAAAGATTTTCAGAGATTCTTGACCCTGTGGTGACTGATTGGCCAATTGAAGAGGCTCTGGCATTTGCCAATTTGGCATTGAAGTGTGCAGAGCTCAGCAAGAAAGATAGACCAGATCTTGCAACAGTTATAGTGCCAGAGCTTAACCGATTAAGAGACCTTGGATCCACATCACTCTATAGTGAAGCTTATAGTCATAGCCAGCCGGGACGCCCTCCTACACCCACACGAAACTCACACATCCAAAGATATTAAATAGAAGTCAGGTTTGTAAATTGCCTTACTCATCATGAACAAAATATACTTGATGCAATTCAAATTATTGAAGCAACCTACTAGTTCAGTAGAACTAATAATAACTCAACTATTACTATGACATTCATTCTGCACTCTCATTTTCAGGCCATCCATGCATTTGTTTGAAAATTTATTCACTATAACTTTATTTTATTTGTACTATCAATTTGTAATTGATTTAATTTTAACAAAATAGGAGCCAATCTCTAAGAATGGTGTTTGGGAATAAAGACCTACCCCGTTAAGAAAGGAATACATCAAAAATTAAAGATTGGGGATGCCAAATTCAGAGCAACAAGACTCAGAAAGTGAACCCAAGGAGAAAGGAAGGTGAGATAACGGATGAAGCAGATTTTCTCGTTCTTTGCCAGTACGAAACACAGATGAGTACTGGAAAGTTACATCTTCCACCTCAGTTTATTGGTAGGAAACAATTGTTCCTAGAAAGTTTCTGTGCAATATGCATTGTCATTTTTTAAATGGAAGTTCAACAATCTGCATATATTGGAATCTAACTTATCTGTTATTAGATGCCTCCTCTAAATTGAAAGCAATAGTCTAAGACAAGGAGATGAAATGCAGTGCAACATATAAGAATCATAATTTGTAAACTGCATTAAGTTGCTATCTTGCTGAGGTTTGATGAATTTACTGAAGATCATGCCGAAACATATGAGCGTGAATGATAACGAAGAGAAGCATATTCAGTTGTGATAAACTTCAGGATACATGGTAACTTTGACTACGATGATTTATTGGAGGACAGGAAAGAATTCAGACAAGAATTTAATCTAGCACGGTGATGAAACTGAAATTGAAGAGTCTTGTTATTATCTACGAGGTTAGGAAAAAAATTTATTTTGCTTAATTTATAAGGGAATGTTTTGTTGCTGGTTTTCTTGATAAGCAATTACCGGTTTTCACATTGTCACAATTGTCCACGATGCATGCTAAAGTATGTTTCCTGAGATTCAGCCATACTATCATTCTGACTCAATTGTACAAGAATCAGCTAGATATTGCATGTGAAAGGGGAACTCAAAACCCAACTTGCAAATTAAAGTTTAAACAGAATAGCACTGAGTTTGACACTTCGGCTGGAGAGTTGATCCGCACAAAGATGGATTGAGTTTTAAGGAAGGTATGAGAAAGAGAAATAGAGAGATTGTTAGAGAAGCTTCGCATCGGATTCCTTACCATATGAAAATGATGGATTGCAAATTTACCATGTCCAAACTCCAAGGAGATAATAAAGTAGGAATGACCGATGTTTTCCTTCGCTATCTTTCCGTGGTCATGGGTCCATTAACTATCATCATAGTCATGGTATCTAAATATCTTATGGAGATAACTCCAAATGTAACAATTAGGATAAATATGGGATATTGTGAAGTCAAAATTAGCTAAATTTTATAATTTGAATGTCTTCTTTGCGGAGGAAAATTCAAAAGAAAAAGGGAAAAAAGTTAGACATAGCAATTTCATGATGTCTGGTCCCCTGTTGGGTCATCAGAACCAAATTAAGATATAAAGGGCCAAAAAGAAATAAGAGGCCTTGTTCTTTCAAGCCAAGCACCTAACCAGACTTCGTCATTAAGGACGCGTCAGAATCAAACTTCCAGAAAAGCCCCACAAACACACTTATAGTGAGAGAAATTACCTACTCTCAATTGGTTGTGTCTTTTAACGTCAGAGAGTCAAAGTGACTGAAGTTTCTGAATTCTGAGTTACAGCTAACAGGGCCATCACCCATCAGCGTCGCTTGTATGCTTCTTCGAGCGCTTCAAATGGGTCATTGCAAGAGCTTGGCATTCATCAAAAGTAATTGCTTTTCTTGGCTCCTAAAAGTTGGGTTCATCGGACTGGCTGTGTTTGCTTAAGTGACATCCGAGGACAAAGTTGGAACGCCCTCGGGTGGATTATTCTGTATCAGTGATTGTACCACATGTCCTGTAATATGTTCCCCGCCCCCTCCTCCGCTTCTAACCTCGTATCCACCACCGACCACATGGCTGCTTCATTCCCCCTCCCCGTCTTATTTCACCTACTCACCACCATCACCCCCAAAGTCACCGCCACCGTCACCACCGCTGCCGCCGCCCTCACTTCCACCACCATCCCCTTCATCACATTCTTCAGGGGTTGCTCCCCCACCACCTTCGAAATCCTACAACACACTTCCTTCAGGTACATCACAGCCTACAGTGATATTAGGGCCCCATGATTACTCCTATCCTTATTACTATTTTAACGCCTCAGACGCTTCTTCTCTTTCTCTCCATGCGCCTTTTTTTCTGTCATTGTTATTCCTATTCTTTCGTTTGTAAGGTTACCGGAAGGATGAAAGATCTGTTAGGGAAAATGCAGGGTCTGAGATGTAATTACAATGGGGGACAAGCATTTGTATTTTGTTTGCAAATTCATCTTTATTAGTAGTTTTTTTTGTTTTTAATCTTTTACAACAAATGAAAAACATGTGATTTAATTTGTTTTTGTTTGTTTTAACGTGTATGTATCTCTTAGAACTTCACATCCTAGAAGTTACAATATTTCTCTTGGAAGGAATCATAGCGTTCAGATTTCAGCCTATATGAAGTTTTTGCACTGTTGTGCTAATTTTGCTGCCCACAACATGAGTTAAAGGGCTCATGTAAGTTGCAACTATTTTGGCTCTGTTCCTTCTTGTCCCCTGTTTTCGTTTGTCTTGGTTTGTGCAGCAGCAGAACGCTGTTCCTTGCTTCTTAGAATGATGCATTTAATTAGCAGGTAAATTCTTATAAAAAAAAATGTTTCACACTACCATGGAAAGCGAAACCAGCTCAGATGGTCATGCAATAAAAAGGCAAGTTCTGCTGATTACATCCTATAAGAGGGTCAACTCAAAAATAGGAAGGAAGGGCAAAAAAGCACTCTAATGCCAACTAGTAAAACGTCTACCACTGATAGCTGAGAAATGGAGCGTGATAGCGTGTCTATGACTCTATGTTGGGGCAACATCATCGGATTTCGTTATATACTAGGACATTTTCTTGTCAGAATTCAAAAGACTGGCTTAAACTTTGACAGTATGTTTCATAGTACGGCCAATGCTCCAGGATTTAAGAGTTACGATAGACTCGTAACGTTAAATTTATAAATAACTCATATTACAGATTAAAATATAAAAAGTAATATTTTTATATTATTTTTTTTTATTTTTGACTCAATAAAAGTCATTTATAGATCTAAAATTGTGAATATATCATCACTCAAATTTAATGACTTAAGAATTGATACTAAAAAGTTAATTTTGTCCCTTCAATTTGCTAAGAGAGAATATTTATATGGACAAGTGCGCGGAATTTTTCCCGGAAGATGTAAGTGGCTCTGACGCATGATCGTTATCTTTTGCTCAAATACTCGGTTCTATTTCGAGTTGTCTAGTTATAAATTCTTGATAATGTAAATCTTACTGTCTACTTCAATTTGCTGAGAGAGAATATTTATATGGAAACACTGAAGTTGACCAATAAGGTTGACCCAAATTTCACCTGCTTTTACTTCTAGGTCCTGTAGTACTTATCTCGTATCTTCTCTGGTCACATGGAAACAGGTTTTTAAATCGGTATACTATTAGTAGTCGTTGCACGTGACTTAGATTTTTTTTTTTCCTCTCAATCTGTTATAATTTCCGCAAGAAATTGAGTTTTGTTTTTTTTTCTTAACAAAATTTTACTGAATTTTCTCTCAAAAAATTTAAATTATTTAATTTTTAAATAAATTCAAAATATTCTTCTTCAAAACAATCTTTTTTGCTACATGGTCAAAGTATTTATTTAATTTATTTTATGCTATTTTGTTCCACATTTACTATCGCTACGAAGTGTTTTTTGGTGCAGGGAATCATACTTAATGAGATTTCTTTCGACTTTTTTCTCACTCAACTTCGTAGGACCAAGATTGGGCGGGGGCTGGGGCCAGTTTTTCGATTCTAGATACGAGCCGGTCGAACCAGAATTGAGTGGATCCAGATCAGAATTCGAGAACTGGAAAGCTGGAACCGGAAGCGCATCGGTTATCCCTTTCCAAAACCGAATGAAGAAGACGAAGCTCCGCATTGCTTAACTCGTCAGCTAGATTCTGCTCTAGCACAATCAGATCCGTGTCTCTCTGAATTATTCGCGCCGTAATCGAACGCCCATTTTGGCAAGCAACTAGTTTGGAGCTCCAAAAATGGAGTCTGAAGGGGCAGTGGAGGAGTCGTCGATAGTCGCTAGCCTTCTTTCTCTCGCCTCAGACACCCAGCAGCCCTATGTCTCCGAACTCCTCTCTTTCACCCTCGATCGCCTTCACAAGGTCCCGTCATCCTTTATGGGAACTGGAATTTCTATGCTTAGATTAATTTTTATAAATGAACAAAGTGTTTTCTGCATTGCTGTGATCTTGCTTTAATATTTCCCATTTCCATTTGTAATTAACGTTATTTTAGGAACCAGAACTACTTCGAGTTGATGCTGAGCGGATTCGGAGGCAAATGCAAGAGGTGGCAGTTGGCAATTACCGAGCATTCATCGCTGCCGCAGACGCCTTGCTTGCTATTCGGGAGGAAGTCTCTTCTATTGATAAGCATCTTGAATCCTTGGTATACATTTCGATTTTGTGACTTTTTTTTGGGTAGACATTTCGATTTTGCGGCTTTATTCATACAATGGATTGTTCTCCTTGTACATATTGGCTCTTGTTTTTCCAATAAGAAGTTGGAAACATCGATGCAAAAAAATTTTCTGTGATAACTGTTTATGCCAAATATGAAAATCCACATCAATTCACATAGGGAGCAGATTTAATCTGAAGTATAAGTGGAGTAGATTCACTTGATAGTCAAAGTGGGAAGCAAACAGTGCAATACTCACGCGTGATCATTTACGTTAGTTATCAACCATTGAATTGGTAATATGTTTTAGGCTGAACTTTTTCCATGAATTGATTCTGGGTGTAATATTGCAAGCATAAGCTTAAGTTTCTTAGATTCTAAAAATTTTACTTTGAATATATTTTTATCTGCATTGGAAACGAGGTGATAAAATTGCTACTTATAAGATTATTCGTCCACTATTTTCATCTTTGATTGCCCCTTCTTAAGCAGTTCATTCAAGAAGTTGTCTACAACTTTCCTTCTTAGAGAACTGCCACGTGCACACAGCATGCATGCATATTTATGAAGGTGCACGTAGACGCAATGACATGCTACAAAGATAATTCTCAAAGAACCAATATAGGTATTGGAGGGCAGTGAAACTTCTTGACATTTTTTAATTACATGAAAGTATGAACACCTATTTGCCAGTGTTGCAAGTGTATAAATTCTTAATGTTTAGCTCTCTCTCTGAGTACGATCTTACATTAAGTGACTTAAATGGGTAGAATATTATTATCAAAGCTTGGACCTATGATAATTTTGTACACGCAAAAATATTGCATTTCACATAAGTTATTTTTGATATCTATTTCCTTTATCACAGATAAATGAGATCCCAAGTCTGACATCTGGATGCACCAAGTTCATAGAATCTGCAGAACAGATTTTAGAGAAGAGGAAGATGAACCAAACAATGCTGGCCAATCACAGTACTTTGCTTGACTTGCTTGAAATTCCTCAACTTATGGACACGTATGATTTTTTTGTTTTCCTTAAAGAAAAACATATAGTTCACTAGTCAGTGTCAAGTTTCCACATACTAATTGTCTCAAATGCCATATGCCAAATGCATAAATCCTTTTTGAGAAGCCTTATAAGTTCTTATGTTTCTGCTGCAGATGTGTACGGAATGGGAATTATGATGAGGCTCTAGATCTTGAAGCATTTGTTTGTAAACTTTCAACTATGCATCCAAAGTAATTTTATATGACTTTGTCCTTATAGTTTAATGTATATTTTTGCTGCTAGTTGTGAAAAAGCATTTTACAGAATTTTTTGTTTCTTGTTTCTCTGTCTTCCCTCTTGTAAAGGCTACCTGTTATTCAAGTGTTGGCTGCAGAGGTTACGCAGACCACCCAATCTCTTCTTTCTCAACTTCTGCAGAAACTTCGTTCAAATATTCAGGTTATTGCAGTTTTTTGAATAACTTTTAATATAGGAAGGATTGATACTTGATTCGTGTAGAAAAGTATTTTGGCCAATAGTCTTATTCATGTATCTTTCTTTACAACAGTTACCTGAATGCCTTCGCATTATTGGCTATTTGCGCCGAATAGGAGTCTTTAGTGAGTATGAAATGCGTTTGCAGGTGAGGACTAAATAATATAGGAATGGATTTCTTGCATTTTTTGACCTTTGTGTTTTTCATATTGGTTGTAGCTTCTTCCATCCTTCATACTTTCTTTTCTTTTAGGTGCTTTGATTTGACTAAGACAGTTATTTATTATCAGTTCCTAAGATGCCGAGAGGCGTGGCTTACTGGTATACTTGAGGATCTGGACCAGACAAATCCATATGAATACTTAAAAGGGATGATTAATTGTCACAGAATGCATCTTTTTGATGTTGTTAATCAATATCGAGCAATATTTGCTGATGACACATCAGGGAGTGAGGAAAATTATGATGGGGGGCTTCTTTTTAGTTGGGCAATGCATCAAATTGCCTCACACCTCCAAACTTTGGAAGTTATGCTTCCAAAGATAACTGAAGGTGGATCACTGTCAAATATTTTGGATCAATGCATGGTGAGCTTCTTCTATCACCTTGTTCTAATGTTCTAGAACATTTATTTTGAAAGAGGGAGGAGTCTCTTTATATTAGTATATACTAAAAACTAAAAACTATAAAACACGATGCAGAAATGCAAATAATCTAAATTTTAGTGCTGATAAACTCTATAGCAATGCCCCCCTTCACCCCAAAAAGGGAAGAGGAAAAACTTAAAATTGTTTTGCATGCTGGTCCTGCTTATTATGTTGGAAAATGGTATTTAGGCAGATACTTTAATTAATGCTGCAATAAGAAATTGTATTAATGTTGTTCTCTTTTGTTATTGCTTTGTTAACAGTACTGTGCTATGGGGCTTGGTTGGGTTGGACTGGATTTTCGGGGCTTACTGCCATCACTTTTTGAAGAGTAAAACATGCTTCTTTTTGTTCGTGTGTGTCTTCTTTCTGGTTATGACATGTTTGAAACATGCTTAATATATGGGTTGGTTTGCATTACAGGGCAGTTCTGAACTTATTCTCAAAAAATATGAGTACAGCAGTGGAGAATTTTCAGGTAAATGAACATGAGGCAAAGTTGTGATACTTACATGATCGTTGCCTGAAACTAGTGTTATGATCATCTTTATTACACAGAAGAGTCAGCATGGATATCTCTTATTTCTTCTCCTTCAGAAGTAGCCTGCTTTCAGGTGAAGATTAATTAGTTAACTTGATGTTCTTAGTTGGTCTTGGATTCACATCGGTGGGTTCCCCTACCAGCAATTGGTTTTCCTGCAAATACTGTTGGTGAAGAAAGTCAGGAGGATGTCACTCCACCCTCTTATCTGATGGAACATCCACCTCTAGCTGTTTTTGTCAATGGTAAGTTTAATTTGTGCGTCTTTCTCGAAATTGCTTGTCTATCATCATTTGCCTAGTTTTAGCTATAAATAGGTATATTTGGGTAAAACCTGATCGAATGAAGATAAAGATGCTATTCTTTTAACAATTTAGCTAAGAAATTGAATTCTTGGTTCTTTGCAAACAATGATTGGAGCATCATAAGCAATTTGATTGCGTACACTGGACACACTGACCAGGATAACTGGCTCTCAATATACTTAATGTTAGATTTATTGCAGAAGGAATAGAGAAAAGACTGGATTCCAAATAGCGACATAACGAAGCTAGTAGAAAAGGGAAATTGTATGCTGACTGAAGTTTATTAATTTTCCTTGATCTCTCTTTATTGGCTGCAGGTGTATCTGCAGCATTGAATGAGCTGCGTCCGTGTGCACCTATAAGTTTAAAAGATTTTCTTGCCCAAGAATTGATTAAGGGATTACAGGATGTTTCTGATTCTTTGCTGCGATACAAAACAACTAGGGTGCTCAAAGAAAATGAGTCAGGACTTTTCTTCTCACTCTGCCGGGCATTTATAGAGGTATTAGTTTTACTAATTTGGGTATTTATCTGCAGTTAGTTCAGGCAAATTACTCAAGACCTTGAATTCTTTAACATTCATTGTGTAGGTTGCTTTTCCTCATTGTGCAACATGTTTTGGCCGTTGTTATTCTGGTGGAACTGCTCTTATCATGGATGCGAAGAATTTATATGATGGGATTAGCCGCCTAATAGCTGCCTCCTCTGCGAGAGAACTCCCCAAACCAGTGACTAATGGGGAAGCAAAGAATGAAACTGAGAATGGCGACCTGCCAGCAGTGGAACATGGAGAAACACCCGATCCCAAAGAAACTGAAGCCATTAATGCTGATGAGAAAGAGAACAAAAGCCCCACTCCAGAGACAGAACAGACAAAAACCAATGATGAAAATCCAGCATGAGTAACCACATTTTTAATGGCTGCCTGTTTCTCTCTCTGTTTTCTTAATTATCTGTATCTTCTATAATGTGTCATCAGCTGTAATTATATTCCTGTTCTTGCGAAATTCTCTCGTCTCTGTAGCGGTTTGAACTCTTGCCTTCTTGGTAAGAGTCTTCCTCCTAAACCAACAAGACAGAAGGAAAACAGCAGCTGTAATTATACTGTTGAATTACCTCATACGAATAGTTGGCAGAAAGAATTGATTATTTTAGAAGAAAAGGAGAGAGAATTTTGACGCCGATTAATTGTAGAGAACAATGTTTTGTTTGTCTTGTTCTTTTTCCTTCTTTTTGGGCTGTTCGGTGCTCTTGCAATGTGCATGATATGCAAATCAATGAAATCATGGACACTATGCTTTTAAGTGCCTGAGTTTTGTTAATTGATCATGGTGATTCGCTAGGCAGGCCTAAGACTGAAAGAGCTAATTAACTCCAGAATTTGTACCCGAGCCCGCCATAGTTAATAAGTTAGAAAAAGGCAAAGGAAAAACACAAGAAAAAAATAGAAGAAAATAAAGTAAAAGAAGATGAAGGATGATAAATGAAGGATGATAATCATGAACCCATGATGTATGCATTATAATAATTCACACTCCCACTGTAAATTACAATCATTAAATGATAAGTTAAATATAATAAAATTAAATCTCAACCAGTTATGTACGCCCAATTACACCGAAATCGCTTACACGCAATTGGGGAAAGAACTAAACAAGGCAGAAGAAAAGAGTCAAGAAACGGAATGTCTTGGATTAGAAGGAGGAACCCGTGCTCTCAATCAAAACCCTGAACCTCGAAGTCGAAACTCTGAAACCTGATGGCGGAGCTTTTGAAGCTAAACTTTTAGTTTTCAGTTCGCAGAGAAGTGAACTGTGAATTGATAATGTTGCCTGGATTTCTCCAAACAGAGTACAAAACTATTGGAAAGAAGAGAACTCTTGAGCTGAAAGCCTGAAAGTGCTTCCTCGCTTCTGTCATATACGTTTTTGTTAAATGCTCGGTCTCATTTTTAGTAAGACTCCACTGTGTATAATTCCCAAAATTGGCAGGCCAATGGCATTGGCCACTCAAGATTCTGGGGAGCAACAAATACCACCCCAAATGTTACAAATTTACTCTACTATCAATACTGGAGTCACCTCCTTCTGGAGAGGTCTCTATTCCTTTCTCTTCCTCATGCTCATGCTTGCAATTCCCAACCCAAACATTGAAAATTAGTGTTTTGTATGGCAGAAAAATATGAAAGAGAAGCCAGAAGGTATTGGGATGTCTTCTACAAGCGGCACCAAGACAGAGTTAGTTTTCCCAACTCTACTGTTTGTTTCTTATTCTATGTGTCGATTCCTCCTATACCTCTACTTTATTACTTTTAAGTCTGTTAGATTATTAAATATTCCCAAGAACCAAATAGCCTCTTCCAAATTATGTTGCCGGATTATTTACGATTACTGCTTCAGTTGGATGCATTTCAATTTAGCTTTGACTGGGTTTCATTTTATTGAGGACAATGCTGCTATCTATAATTTCATCCGGATCTTCTTGGAAATTTTTGTACTCTCTCTGTCCCATCATATCTAACGCCTTTGCTAGAAGTGATTTGACTACTGTTTTGTAACACCATTTTTCTTTCTTCAGTTTTTTAAGATCGGCACTTCTTGGATAAGGAGTGAGGCAGCTATTTTTCTGTGAGTGGAAAAAAACAATGTCTTCATTTGCAATTAAATTTGCATTTTGTATTTTTTCCGAAATGTAGCTCACGGTCCTAATCGTCTAAGTAATATTTTATGTCCAGGGAGCAGGAAAATGGGTGATTTTGGAGGTATGTACGTTCCATCCATGCTTTGTCTTTCTACTTGCCTCTTCAGCTTCGATGTGTGGACAGTTTACTTATTCTTGTGCTGCTACTTCATTAGTTTATGAATCATCATGTGACTTTTATTGATTTCGAGCACATTTGCATGCCATAACATTGGAGTCAGATTATTTGACAATTTCTGTATTCTTAAGTCCTGTGGAAAGCATACTGTGGTCATGAAGATATTGCCGTTCCACACCGTTTCCCTTAACAGTTATATATTAGCTGTGAAATATTTGAGAGGCAGATATATCAAAAGAAGTTTATTTCTTCTTTTTATAGTCCTCTCTGAGGTCTTGGTCTATTGAGTTGCTTAATAATTAATGCTGTTTGCTAAGCAGGTTGGTTGTGCAGCCGGCAATACTATCTTCCCTGTGATTCCGTCATATCCAGATGCTTCTGTTTATGCATGCGATTTCTCACGACGAGCTATTGAGTTGGTTAAGGTTGGAAATGTCCTTTTTATAAACTCTATGCCTGATCATCATATGGTCATAGTATGCATGTGTGGCTGGTCAGTCAAATGCTTATTGATTTAATCCTGGTATATTGGTTTACTATGTCCATTAAGATTCATCATGCAAAGATGACATGTAAATCCACTCAAGTCTTCACTATATTGGTCTAAATCATATTCTGTGAAAGAGACAGTCCTTGGGAAAGCATTTCTTGTTTAGTGGTTTTTTCGTATAGTATCCTCAAAACCATGCCTCATACTAGGTATGAAGGGTAAAGCTGAAATGCTACCTCTTGGACACAGTTTCACCTTTAGGGTGTAGGCAGATTTTGCAAGTACAGCCCCTATTGGGATATGCCATTTGGTGGTCTTCTGCCACAACTGTAGTGGCTTATAAGGTCTGTTATAAGTGTGTAGCAAACTTTGGTAGTCTACATAATTGAAACTAAGTTTAGTAGTTAGCATTTTATTTTACATATGATTGGTTTAATAGGAAAGGATTTGTATTGCTTTCTGTTATATAAGTCTTACAAGGATGACCTTGTTTTGCTTATTGCAGACACATAAAAACTTCAAGGAGTCCCGTGTTCGTGCATTTGTATCTGATTTGACAGCCAATGACCTATGCAAGGAGATTTCTCCCTTTTCAGTTGATATTGTTACCATAGTATCTGAATCGCATTTAGTATTTTTGAACTTTGTGTGAATTACCTCTGTGACCAAGCTTTCTTTTTACTTCATGTTCTGGTCTTTTTGTCTAATAAATTGCTTTTATAGTTGAGAATTAGTTATGACTTGGTTGTTGAAGAAGCTAACATGTTAAGCAGATATTTATGTTATCTGCAGTGTCCCCCGAGAAGATGTCTCTAGTATTGCAGAATGTTAGAAAGGTTATCAAGGTAAGAAACTGCAATTTTTATTAGTCTGTACGTTACATTTCCTTGAACTTGCTTGATAACTTGTTTGTTGTGCTCTTTTTAACCCTTTCCAGCCAAAAGGTTATGTGCTGTTTCGAGACTATGCTACTGGCGATCTTGCTCAGGTTCATTTTGCTGTATATTTTTTGTTTAAAAATCTTCTGCTAGATAATTGATGAGTGCACTATTCTTTGTCTAGATGCTTTTCATTTGATTATTAATTCTTTGTGATCAATGGAAAAGACTCTGATGTTAGTTCTTGTAGTAGTTCATATTAAAATGGGTTAAATTACACAAAACCTTCCTGCACTTAGACCTGTGTGCAATTTACCCTATTGTAGTTTTGATTAAACCAATTGACCCTTTTGCATTGTTAATTTGTTGCAATGTACTCCTTTCGTTAACTTGCCATCCCTTGATTGACGCCATTCATAGATGCGAAGTAGGGAAGCTCTGCTCCAAATTAGGGGATTTGGCAATGGCACATATGTGCCATTCAGAGAGAAGGACGGTGGTCTAGAAGGGGTTCTGCTGAGTGGGAGGAGTGCCACGTCACAAGTCAACTTGATTAAAAAAGGTCAACATTTTTGACTTGGATGAGAAGTTAACTGAAAGGGTATGTTGCAACAAGATTTGGATTCTCTAAAGTGCAAAGTACTAGGTGCACTTTAGAAAGTAAAATGTAAGTGAATGACTATTAATGAAAAAATTAATGGTATATATTATTATAAAATACAAACAAATATATCACAATTCATGGACTTAAGATAATCAATATTGTTGATTTTCTCATCAATGACCATTTACTTACACTTTACTCTTTAAAGTGCTCTATACACTTTAGAGGATTCCAATCCCATTGCAACAAATTAAAAGTACAAAACAGTCACTTGATTTAATCTAAACCACAGGAGGATAAATTGCACTAGAGCCTAAATATGGAAGGGTTTTGTGTAATTACTCATTAAAATGTTTTAAAGTTTCAAGTCGGTATTAGTTATGACTATATTAAGTTACGGAAATCCTGTAGAACATCTTTCTTTTTTGATTTGCATAGAAGATGAAAGAGGTTGGTATTATCTGATTCTGGTTATATTATCTGCTTTTAGAGTGATACAATAGAAGTATCCTTATTCAATCCATTATTGTTGGGTCTTTAGCTATAATATGACAAACCAAATACCATTTCAATATTTTCTTCTCTCATATTTTTTTTCCTTTGGTTGGGCAACTATTTGACTATCAAATTTTGGTAAACTGATTTCTTTTTGTTTGAGCAAATAATGTATTTTAATATTTATATTTGTTCTGTTCTATAGGAAAGACTCTCCAGCAAGGATCAAATTATTGGTGATAACTTTTATGTGAGAGGTGATGGCACTGTAAGTTTTCAGTTCTTGCCATGTTATCATGTAGTATAGTTCACCATATGAGCCTTTTTTCAATGTTATACTCCTTTTCCTATCCAGCGTGCTTACTATTTTTCGAATGAGCTCTTGACAAATTTATTCAAAGAAATGGTTTTGACATTAATGAACTTGGCGTATACTGCAAGCAAGTTGAGAATCGCTCAAGGGAGTTGACAATGAATCGGAAATGTATCATATCACTGGTTCCTTAATTTTCTTATTGCCAATTTTTATATAGTAGATTGGTAGCTTAGTAAATTTAAAAAAGTGGTGCTTTTTATTATTATTATTATTATTAAAATGACCAGTCCCTTATAGGATGATTTCTTATATTTCTGTTTTCTTGTTTAGAAGATGGTATATTTTTTGTTTCCCTTCATCTATGCTTCAAAAATGATTAAAAAGAAAAATTACTTTTCATTTCATCTTCTCTTGAGTCTTGACTGAAGTTATTCTTTTTTCTTCTCCCTTTTTTTCTGATTGGCGGTTACAAGCGTTGGGTCCAAGCCCGTCAGATGGTTCGAACTCTTCTTCCAATAAAGAAGTTGCACCAAAGGCTAATTATTATGATTTTGGTAGTGCTAATCAGGAAGTCAAGGAAAATCGTTTAAAGGGTCTTGTAAATGACTCTGCAATTGACTTGTCTGAGGGCGTAGCATTTGATATATTTGGAATCTCTCCTTCCATTGAAAACCAGGTAAGGCTCTCACATTTTTGGAAAGGTGAAAGTATTTGGTCACAAGTTGCGCTACTTCTTTCAGGTTTTTTACAAATTTGAAATATCTGTTGAAAGTTGTGTAAGCTTGTTTGTTTTTTGTTTCAGTTGAGAAGAAAAATTGTACTTTGTTAGTAGTTTCAATTTATTTTACATATGGGGTGTTTATGTCATGAATAAAAGCTTTGTTGACAATTTTTTTCCCCACATTTTTGTTTCTGATATTATCCTGTCGATTTTCATTTCGGACATATAGTTATTAATCACTCTGAAATTCTCCTTTTAGATAATAGAAATCAACCTTAGAGACTGGAAGTTCAAGATTCGGGTACTGTCAAAAGAATACCAACATACCTGCAAATTGACTGGTTTGATGCTGTGGGATTCGGCTCGATTGATGGCTTCTGTCCTAGTAGAAAATCCCAATATTGTTGCAGGGAAGAGGGTCCTGGAGTTGGGGTGTGGCTGTGGAGGAATCTGCTCTATGGTTGCCACTAGTTATGCTGACCTAGTAGTTGCCACGGACGGAGATACTTTTGCACTAGATCTCTTCACCAAAAATGTTGCATCTAATCTTCAGTTACCAGTCCTCACTAAACTGACTTCAAAGAGACTGGAATGGGGAAACATGGACCATATAGAAGATATAAGGGGTGTGAGTAATGGAGTTTTGATGTCATCATGAGCACAGATGTAACACACATTCCTGCAGATATACTGCCTTTGTTTGCAACTGCAAAAGATTTGATTGCCTCCAAAGAAAGCAGTAAAGATGAGCAGGAACCTGCACTAATTCTTTGTCACATCTTCCGCCGAGTAGATGAACCGTCCCTTCTTTCAGCTGCAGCACAATTTGGTTTTAAATTAGTGGACAAGTGGCCTGCTGAAATTTCAACTAATTTATCTCAAAGAATTATCAGCAATTGGTTCTTAGACAATGATTTGATGAAAGATCTTCCTAGTACGGCATTAAATATTTTGCTCTTCCACAAGGAGTAAATTTAATTTCAAATTCTAGCTTTCATTCTCTGTGCAATTTTTCCTACCCTGCAAAGTGAGAACGAGATTAGAGGTTGGTTCATCAAGGCAATTACTTTGGCTTCACCAAACTGTTAAATGGCTAGTTACCACAGATGGTATACTATAACAAAGATTTATATTTTGATCGGGAAAGGGGCCTAGAAAGTTTTTTTTTTTTTTTTTTCTGGTAATTTGTTAATATCATTGTTTTTTCCTGGTTATTCAGGTGGGCATATATACTGTTTCGTTGTATGGGCAAATCGATTTGCCCCTTGCTTCAATTGTCTGGAAATGCAAATGCCTGATTATTGTTTAGTGATTTTTATTGTAGATTACTGCTTTGAAGAGCCAAGTTCTCTCTTTTGCTTGTTAGATAAATAATTATAGTGGTGCAACACGACCATAGTTGTAACAAGAATTTACAATGCCGGTTGGACTCGTTTGATGCTTACTTTGCCAATTGCCATTGCTACTTTAGACATGGAAACAGGATGCACTGGATTGCTCACGAAATTAATGGGCACCATCAGATTTTGTGAGTTTTATTAGTAATTTTGTGAGATTTAAATAAATTTAATTATTTAAATTCTATTAAATAAAATTTTTGTAAAATTTTATTTGTAAAAATAATAAGACAAATATGCACAAGCTACTCAAGTGTTGTTTTATTGGCGCAACTCCTCAAATTGCTCCTCAATGCTCAAGGCATCTGAATAATAATCTTGGTTAATATTAGTAGTGATAGTAGAATGAAGACACATGAAAATATATATGACTTTTTCACTTTCTTTCTGCTTTTATATGGCATGATATAATTTCGGTGGAAGGAGCATAACTTCTGATGGTGATTTTAATGTTTATATATATTGGATGATCCCAGAAGTCAGTTACATGAACCAATTGAAATTGTCCCCTTCTTCCACAAAGCTTCAGCCTCCAAGATAAAACATTGAAATAACAAGAAGGACCACCATGGCAACAGCATGCCATTCAATCCAAATGAGGCCTTCTATATATTCCATTTACTAAATTCTTTTTATAAAATATAAAAAAGAAGCCCATTTTAGGTATCCTCATATTCTTAAGCATTATATTACTAATTAAGTGAATAAAGATCTCCTAATTTTATTCTTTTATGATTTGGTGGTTTTCTTTCTAATTATTTTTCACTGCCTTATAATTTTTTTCTCTTATTTATAATGTAAATTTAACTGGAAAACAATAAAAAATAGAAAGAAAATCAGTAAAGTGAAAAGAGACTAAAATCAAAGGGTTCCAAATCCAGGTGGCTGTGATCGAAGTCACATACTCTTCAGTCACTATGATTACCTTGCATGACAATGATGTGAAGGAGTGCTCTCGTACTGACAGGAATTAGAGCCCTTCGGTTATATTTGTGGAACTCTTTTGCTTTAGTAATACATGTATCAGATTTTATATCAAAGCATATTGTTTACAAGGTATAAAATTTGGCAGGTCTTCTTTGAGCTTACTGTTGAAAATGTGTTTTTTTTCTTGGTACCTTTGCGCATACCATGCCTTGATGCATTAATGTAAGCATTTCAATTTGGCCCTAATTAAGTACATTTTCTTTTTATTTCTTTCTTTATTTTCCTAACAAAATATGTTGTTCACGTGGAGTTTGGTGTGATCAACTTAAAGGGGGAAGGAAGAAGTGAAGTTGGAGAGCAAAGTTTGTACTGGAACCAGATGAAATTCGATCGCATATGTTATAGAATTAGCAATGTTGTCATTTTAATGACAATTTCTGGCTTGTTTTATTCATATAATTAAACATTAAAATCTTATAATCAGCAATGCCAAAAACACAATGAAAGCAATGAAAGGTAAGAAATAAAAATCAACGATTAATGTACTAAGATTCTTGATAAATAGTTAAGTTTCTGCCATTGGCTCTTTCTCTGCAACACAAACCCTAATTAAATTAATTTAGTGACGTAGCACCCAATTAATTGGTACAAATCCTACCCTCAAGGAGGGTTTTCTTTTTTCTTCCTTCCCAAAAATGACATCCTTGTTTTGCCACCATTGAAGCTTCTGCCAGTCAAACGCCTTCAATTAATGGAGTTCTCCAATATATATATATATTTGGTAAGAGAATATTTGATCCTAGTCCTCCAATATAGCTTTCAGGAACTGTGCATTTCAACCAGGTTTCATTTGTCATATGTAGGGAATTTATATTTCAGCAAATTAGTGACAGCTATACCGAAAACTTATACCTCACACTATGTTATAGAACCCTAGAGAGTATGTAGGAAGGAGACAATCAAGAGTATTCATCCTGCCCTTTACAAGAAATTAAATGACTGGAGAAAAAAAGGAGCCAGTGCTCTAGTTATAAGAATATCAGATTGCCTGTGTTTATATAAATAAAAGGTCAGAATGACAATGTATCAGAAGGAAAAGCAAAATAGTCATCTGGTTAACTTCATCTAACCATGAAAACCTAAACCCTAGGACTAAAGAGCAAATCAAAAGACTGGGTTTTTTCCAGATGCTTTACAGGTATGAAAAAATCAGGACTTTCAAGCTTTGTTGTAATTGTTAAAATAATACCAAATCTATCCATTAAAGCTAGAGAATCAGTTGGAACAACAGATATATACTTGTATAATTGCGAAATAACTTTAATCTCTCTTTAAGCACACCTGCCTCAGAGACAAGAAAAGAAAAAGTCTTTTCTTCATAAAGCATCGGCAGATAGATCAGCAAATGCTCTAATTAAGAGTCTAATTAAGACCAATATGAAAAACACAAGCCTTGCTGCTACATATGATATATACATATATACTTCTATATATATATATATATATATATTATATAGTGTAGATAGTAATAAGTCACATGCACTGTGGATGTGAATTATACTGTTTCCAATTGACTTCAAGAAATTACTAAACGTTTGCCAAATTTATAATAAAGTGCAACATGTGGATAGGTATTCCAAGTTAAATTCCAGAAACGGCCCCTTCGCAGCAAGCTCAAGTAATTAGGGTTCGGGGTAGCTAAAGGGAAAGGCAGGAAAGAAAAACCATAACCGCAGGCAAGCAAAAAGTGAAAGGGACAGAGAGAGATGGTGGTGGGATGACAGATAGAGAGTGAGCACGCATAGCTTCAAGCATGAAAACGTCACCATGCAAGAAAGTACCATGTGTGCTCACTCTCTTCTGTCACCTCCCTTACCCTTCATGTTCTCCGTAGAAATCTGATCATACATATGTAGTTCCGCCTTAAATTAACCTGCGATTGGATCAGACTGAGCTAACCCTCGTTTCTGAAAAGGGTTGGGGTTAGGGTGAGAAGCGAACCGACCCTTGTTCGCTCTTCAACCATAAGAACTACTATTCCCAGTATGGAACAAAACAGTTACTTGATCATATGTTGTTGTTGTGGTGAAGAAGTGAAGGGGATGCAGGGGTTTATATAGAGCAGGAAAGAGAGATGGTTCGCATCACGTATGGAAGGAATAAATGTGGGTTTATCTTCCATTGGTCATCCCCTAATATTTTAAAAAATTTTACAGAAGGGAAAAAAAGAAAGCACAGATTAATAAAGAAGTGTGTGTAGAAGCTTTATCTTTATGATCTCCGCCCCATATGCAACAAACCCAACTACTCACCACTCATTTATTCATATTGTTTTTACCGATGCATCTTGTAATCCTCAATCTCTTGACTGTCCAATCCTTGCCATTCTTCACCGGCCTTCAATACCCTATCATAATCTGAAACGTAATTAAGATCTTATATTTCATAGGTAATACTCTTCAAAGAGATCAGTAATTTTTTTTTTTGGTAAGCAGGGTATTGATTTCCCCTTTCAAGTGTTCTTACAACCATGCTCGACGGGAAGGAATTAGGTACAAAGCAATCTTAAACCTAAGAAAAATCATTCTTACTTTAAGGGTGTCTCTATCAAGATACCCATTATTGGGGTAAGAAAAGAGCGAGGATTCATTGTTCTAAACATTTTTATTGATGTCTGGCAATCTCTCCTTTAAAGATTATGTTACTTAAAGTAGAAGAGCCTAATTATGCATAACATTCACATCAATAAAACCTATACTATTATGGCATATAGTTCCTTTATTCTCATAAATTAAAATTCATAAAATTTTATTTAAAATAATTTAAATTGTTAAATTTGTTAAATGCTATAATATGTAAGACCCAACTTAATAGATCATTTATATATATATATATATTGTGAAGTTTTAATGAGAATCATTATTATCCATGCTTTGCAATTATTAAAAAACAGCAATATATATAATTAAGCATAATTCAAATGAATATATTCACCTTTTTTTTTTTTTACGAATGATGATTCATTTTGATTGAAAGTCAACGAGATAGATGCACAATTGTTCTTTCTCTGAATTGTATTTGTCATGGCGAACACAATTTAAATATAGTATTGTTGCCTTCCATCTTCAAAGACTATTCAAGGTGCATGCCCATGTTTAATTAACGCGTAATACACTGAAGATCAAATTGAAGGGCAACACATGGAAATATAATGGCAGGTCCACTTTCCTTTGCCCAAAGAGAAAAAGAAGAGAGGAATTGTTCGCAGGAGCAAATTAGCCAATTAATGCTCAACACAGCCTCATAATTGAACACCAAGGCCACATAAAGATCTAATGCGGCGTTAAAGCAGTTTAAAGTATATATGCTTTATGCTTTATATTAGTTTAAAACCATGAGTGATGCAAAGTAATCATTGACGTTAATCTTCCAACCAATCGCTACAAGTGCGTGGTTTAAGGACGTCATGCCTTTGACACATTCCCCATTGAGTATATTTAGTGAAATATATATAAAATAGATATAGATTTGATACTTTGCGTAGTTTGGTTAAAACATAAACATGAACCACTTTGATTGGTCAGTTGCACACCTTGTGTGTAAACTATAATCTATACTTCCAATAGGTATACGTAGCACATAAGCTCAGGATTTAGGGGAGTTAAGCGAATCATTTTAAGAGGATGTGAATCTCAACTTGATGAGTTTGAAATTATTATATTTTTAATTATAAAAAGAATGATAAATTACTTAATATATACATAAAATATAAAAAAGAAAAATTTTGTCCCATAATAACAATTTGATCTCACTGTATCAATCAAAATGCCTACTGATTCTTTGTTTATATTAATTATACGAATCACGCTTGCGGCTGGCCCTAGGCTGCTTCACGCCTCTGGGGGCAGGTACAATTTGAGGCCATGTATTGGTGTCTGGAAGGGCCTGAATGATCACAATATACATATAGATTTCATAAATCAATTATCAGGGACTAGATATTGTACTTCTAATCATGATATGAAGTGGGGTACCACAATGGGGCAAGGAAAAGTTTTCCCTATAGGGAAGGCCATATGAGTATAACGTCTCATAGACTTGCTCTTTTTGGAGGGAGAAGGTGTACATGCATGTTGATTCCAAGTGTTTCAGCAGACTTGACAGGAAACAAATACTTTGGGTAAAGAAAGGCCACTTGCATCATCATTAACAATAATGCTAAGCATCTTCTTCAACCATTGGGCAACTCTTCTTTTACTTTTTGGGTCGGTAACCCTTATTTTTGCAGGTAAAGAGCTCAACCTTTGGACTAGCACGTTCTACTGTTGATTTTTCTGTCCTACCGCTTTTGGTAACTAATAAAAATTGGGTATTGCCCATCAAGTCAAATATGAGAATTCACTATAATATGATACTAAGTATAAATATCTATGGGGCATTCTAGGGCAAGCCATGGTCAAAGGAAGAGGAAGCCATGATTCTGACTCCCGAAGATGACCCCTAGCATATATCCTTTGACTTTAATAGTTGCTCTCAAATTGGCATCTAATCTAGAAGGATATATATCATCACACAAAAGATTAATGCAAGAAATATAGGTTATTAAAAACTCACAAACAAAATGTAAGTTGTTAGATTAATTGAATCTTCTAGTTTAAATTATTGATTTTAATAGACTTAATAGTTTAATTTTTTTTGATAAAATAGTTTAAATTTTTTTGAATAAGATTTTTATGAGTTCATAGAAAGACTAATATATCATTCAAATCCCATATATCTTGTGGTTGGGCGTTGCACTAGGTGGGTCAAGTGGATTGGTTGCACTTTGAACTTTGGAGTATTCCATCTTCCATTAGGCTAAAACAGTGTGGTGGGAGTGACTTGAAGGATAAACCCCAACCCTTCCTTTAGAATACGATGCTATAGATGACTCGTTCCAGTGCCAGTGTGTCGGGGACTGGCCAACAACACCAGTCAATGACAGCACTGTTGTTGTTGGCTTATCAGAAATAGGACATGGTGGGGTTGGGGAGGCTATCCTCATCTGGTTGTGGTGAGAGAGAGAGAGATGGTGGGGTTGGGGAGGCTATCCTCATCACTTTGGAATTTTTTTCAGCCGACTTGCCAACTCAGGGCAAGCATGTGATCAGAATTTGGAGCCATGTGCATGAATCACAATTTCATTCAGATCTTCTAATGGTGAGCACGCCACTATTGGCCAGGTGTGGCGGTGTAGCAGTATCCCCACCTCTGCACTATGCAGTGCTTGGGAAACCGGATAATATTAATTTCCTCCTTCTTTCTCACCTTTTTTTCTTTCCCTTATTTTATTTGTTAAAAGAAACTTCGCTTTATTCCCTTTTTTTGTATTTGTATGACTTTTTCGTTCCAACATGAAGAGAAGTAGCTTGCTAGAGATTAATGGTTGTAACTTAATATTGTAATAGAAAGGCACTCGCTCTGTATATTGCATGTTATAGCAATGAAGTAGACAGTTTCCATCACCGTGTAGCAACACACATGCATCTTCCTTGAGCTAGCTAGCCATCTATGTACAGTGTATGAGATCTAATGGCCTGACATTATCCATCAATTTATAGATGTTATGCGATAGATGACACCAGGATAAGCACAAATTCAAATCTATACATGTAACAATCTTTACCATATGAACGCCTAAAGGAAGTTGTCTCCACATGTGATAAGGGTGTGGATCTAACACCTAATTACGCTTAGTATGAGAGATGATGAATTTACAAACGTTTTAGTGTTTAGTTTTTTTATTTTCGTTAATTAAAATTTATGAAATTTTTATTTAAAAAATTTAAATTATTAAATTTATTAATTTTTATAATCCAATTAGATATCCCTTTCATCTACTAACATTCATTGCAACCTATGCAATGACCATGCCTCGTATGCCAATAATATAAAACCATATTGTAATTTAAGGGCCAATGGGTATCGCATTGCTAAACCTAACAATAGAAAATGATAAAGATTCTTTCATGTGAAAGATTATCAGGTTTTAAAAGAGGGGTAGACAAAGTGTAAATGGGTATAAACCAAATTGTATTTACCCCTTTAAACAAATTCATGTAAAAAATGCGTCGCTGGGTCCATGTCATATCTTGTCGTGACGCTCATCCAATGCCTTCTCATAGCTGTACGTTTGGACAGGAAATCCAAAGTCAAGAGGGTTCGATGTCATTTGGGCCTGATGGGCCTTTGGCTATATGCGATCAAGCACAGCCACACATCGTAAGATGGGGTTGCAGGCTACGACCACAAGCACTTGTTCATATTGGGCCGTGTCTTTGGTTGATTTCAACAAGTGGACTTCATAAAGAGCTCAAGTGGCTTTCTGCAAGTTCACCAATGGATGTAACCGTGTCTGCAAAAATTTGCATAATGTTTATATTTTTTTGTAAATTTTTAAATTTAATAAGTTTTATAAATTAAATTACAAAATTTTATTAATTTAATAGTATAAAATTTGAATTATAAAAATAAAATTAAGAAAAAAAAGAATACAACTATAGCTAATGGTAAAATACTATTGAAAATTTCTTGGCAGAGAGAGTGGGATGGAAGAGCTAATCCATTACAGAAAAACATATTCTCAGTATGAAATATTTATATTTAATATCAAAATTGTTTAATTTAAATTTTATAAAATAGAATATTATATGATAATAGATAAAATGAAATATTATGACTGAACTATATTTTCTCACAAAATATATTTAATTAAATTTTTTTTTTAAAAAGTCTAAGTTGGTATGTGATAGGGACTCAAAATATGAAGCTTTTGAATTCCTCTGATTAACCAAGTTCAACAATATCGCCTCGCAGAGTTTTTGGACTTTTTGCATGAACCACACTAAAGGAAACGCATAAAGGCGAGTCGCCAATAGTCATGTAGCTCACGGCAGTGTGATCGTTGATTTTATAGTTTAATTTTACAAAGTTAATAATAATTTATTTACAAAATTAATTACATTTAAAGAAATGTAAATTTTAAATTTTTAGGTGATATTATTTTTATATTTAAAACTTTTATAAAATCTGCATATCAAATATACATAGTTTTTATTCATTGTAGGTGTAAAGTTTACATAAATAATTTGAGATTATAGATATTTAATATGTGAATTTTATAAAAATTTTAAAATATAAAAATAAAATTATTGTATAAATTATTATTATTGTAATTTAAAATTTTTAAATTTCTTTATTATTATTTAATAAGGTATAAATATATAAAACCTATCATATTAAATAATAATAAATATATTTTATAAGATTTTGATAAAATATTTTCAATGAGAATAAGATTATCGTTTCTATTTTTCTTTCTATGCTGGAAAAAAGAAAACACACACACACATTCCCTAGGAGGGGATGCATAGTATTACAGCCCTTTTTCTTCGCCTTTTGGTTTTGAAAAGGTTTGTTTCAGAGACGCACAAAAGCGAAGCGTAGCGTCAACAAACATCGGTAACGGACAGAGTTCCAAGAGGACGTTTTAGTGTCTCAACACGACGTCGTCATTTGGACCGATGGCCGATAGGATGCAATAACAACAAAACGTTAGGGGCAGAACCGACTAAGTAAATATAAAGGCATCAGATTTTCCCGACCATTGCCCAAATTTAATCTCTCTTTCTTTGCCTAAACCGGTGTCTCGGCTGCCTTTTTCTCTTCCTCCCAACGTTGCCTTCCTCAACTCCTCCGAAGAAGCCACCGAAGATCCGAGGAGTTTGGGAAGCCCTATACCCCTAATCCCCTCTCAAAAGAACCCTTGTCAACTTATTCGAGCTCCTTATCTGTTTCTGAAAGGTCTGAACTTTGAAATGCTGCCATCTTTATCTTACAGTTCAAACACTGCGTGGATTGCTTTTTTTGCTTACCTGGTTGATAGCTTGTAGCTCTGGTCTTTAGATTTTATTAATTGGTAACTATTTTAGTCTAGATTATTGTATCTCGAGTGTAGATCGATTTATGTCGGGGTAGTTTTCTGGTATATGAACTTTTTGGAAAAATCCTTTATTTGTTTTTAATAATTTAAGAAGTTGTATTAACCAGGAACCCCTCGAAAAAGTAAAGTGAAGCTAGTAAAGGTATCTGGGTAGTTCGTGTTTAGGAGTGTACTATAAGCATATAAGAAAGACGGATGTCTTGGACGGATCTTTTTTTTGATTTTTTTTTATTGTGTTAAATATTCATTCAGATTCCATGCCACTGTATCTAGATTATTATGTTGAGTGCTCTGCATCAGAGGTTGCATTTTTTTCTCTAGTCGGCAGATAGGCTGAATAGTAACAGAAACTCATACAGAATACGGTTCTGAAACAATTTTTATGTCTCCTCTATATCGTAGATGTTTGATATTTGTGATGTTTCCTACTGTTATGACTTGGCCGACAAAATCTATGTTTCCTCATTTGGCATATAGATTTTCTTTTATAATAATTGCTTGACATTTTTGCCTCGAATGTGAACTAAAGTTTTGAATCCTTTGACGGTCTTCTCTATAAAATTTGATTGCCATTGCAAAGTTAGGTTGACTGCTTAATGTCACCTCTACAATAAAAAGCTTTCTAAAATGTGAAGACGTGTTTTGGCATTCATTTGACAACTGTGTGTTTAAATGCCATAAGTGCACGCTTCTCCATCTTTAAATTGAAAAAGTAGTACATTCTGTACTGTTTATAATTGGGGTTTGACGTCTTATGTATCTTCTATTAAGGATTCCTCTTTATCATATGTACATGATATCCCAATTTGAGGTATACAAGCTTCACATACTATTCCTTGATCATAATTAGATTCAGATAGACAATCAGAATATGTAAACTCTGAATTATCCTTCTAATTGCTATGTATTTTTTAACAGTTTGCAACATGGCTGGGTTGGCACCGGAAGGGTCACAATTTGATACTCGTCAATATGATACTAAGATGAATGAACTGTAAGTTTTCTTTTCTTTAGTTTCTTGTTGGCCGCTCGGTCAGAGAAACTGCGGTATTGAAACATGTTTTTCGTTCTTGCATTTAAGCGGTGACAACTTATTGTTTATTGAACATGGTGCGCATCTATAATGCCTATAGTTTTCCTGATTCTTGGTTTGATGTGTTGATTGGTTCAGACTAAGAAATGATGGGCAAGAGTTCTTTACTAGTTATGATGAGGTTCATGAGAGCTTTGATGCTATGGGATTGCAGGAGAACCTTTTGAGGGGAATTTATGCATATGGTATGTCCTTGGATGCATGAATTTACTAGGTTTCTTATAAGTGCACCATGTATGTAATCAGTAACTAAAAGTTCCTCTTCCTTTTTGAGAACTCTGGTTTCCGTTATATTTGCATAGAACCTGAGATTATTTTATAGTAAAATTACAAGTCTCTGAGCATCTTGAGTAATTGCCCTTTTTGATTATTTATTCTTGTTGATAACTGAGATTTTATGCATGATGAATTTGGGCAATGCTGTTCTGTAACTTCTGATAAGGCTTTGAGAAGCCATCTGCAATTCAGCAAAGGGGGATTGTTCCTTTCTGCAAGGGGCTTGATGTTATTCAGCAAGCGCAATCTGGAACTGGAAAAACTGCTACTTTTTGCTCTGGAATTTTGCAGCAGCTTGATTACAGCTTAGTTGAATGCCAGGCATTGGTTCTTGCTCCCACTCGTGAACTTGCTCAACAAATTGAGAAGGTCATGCGAGCACTGGGTGACTATCTTGGTGTTAAGGTACATGCCTGTGTGGGTGGTACCAGTGTTCGTGAAGATCAACGCATCCTTTCAAGTGGGGTCCATGTTGTTGTTGGTACCCCTGGTCGTGTTTTTGACATGATGCGGAGACAATCTCTGCGTCCTGATTACATTAGAATGTTTGTGTTGGATGAGGCAGATGAGATGCTTTCTCGAGGTTTCAAAGATCAGGTCATCTCTTTAACATGTGTACTCTCTGTCTTTGACTTTTTTCTTTCTCTTGTTGATGTTTTTAGCTGGTATAGATTAAGATTTTTTTCATGTAGCAATTTAGCATACACTGGATTGGTTAGTTGTGTATCTCTTTGCTGTTTCTATTTGGTTTTTGACTTATGTATCATTAATTGTAATGGCTGCCAATAAGCTTATTGCTGGTTGTCGAACTGTACATACATCTGCTATGACTTATCTGGGCGTTTTGCATGTAGCAATTTAGCACATTCTTGATTGGTTAGTTGTGTATCTCTTTGGTGTTTCTATTTGTTTTTTAACTTTATATATCGTTAACTGTAGTAGCTGCCAATAAGCTTATTGCTGGTTGTTGAACAGTTCATACATCTGATATGACTTGTCTGGGCGTTCAAGCATGTGCAATATTGCAAATTATTTGATCCTTGCCTCCTAGTTAATATGTGGTAGCAAACAATTTAGTAGCCTGTTGAAATTGTAAATGCCTAAGTGACTAGATTTTGAAATTAATAGAATGAGATGTGGAAGAGAAAATAAGAAAATAAGGAAGAATATATTGATAATTTGAACTTTATGTGCCTTTAGGTACAACACTTTATCCTTCTGACTTTTTTTTTTTTTTTTTAATTTCTTCCCCATCCAGATCTATGATATTTTTCAGCTGCTGCCCCCAAAAATTCAGGTTGGAGTTTTCTCTGCCACAATGCCACCTGAGGCCCTAGAGATCACAAGGAAGTTCATGAATAAACCCGTGAGGATTTTGGTGAAACGTGATGAGCTTACGCTTGAGGGTATCAAGCAATTTCATGTCAATGTTGAGAAGGAGGAATGGAAGCTTGAGACACTTTGTGATCTTTATGAGACCTTGGCAATTACCCAGAGTGTTATCTTTGTGAACACCAGGCGCAAGGTAGATTGGCTGACAGACAAGATGCGTGGTCGTGATCACACAGTTTCAGCCACCCATGGAGATATGGACCAAAATACGAGAGATATAATCATGCGGGAATTCCGTTCTGGGTCTTCACGTGTTTTGATCACTACAGATCTTTTGGCTCGTGGTATTGATGTCCAGCAAGTCTCACTCGTGATCAATTTTGACTTACCAACTCAGCCAGAGAACTATCTCCATCGAATTGGTCGTAGTGGTCGGTTTGGGAGGAAGGGTGTTGCTATCAATTTTGTGACCAGGGATGATGAAAGGATGCTATTTGACATCCAAAAGTTTTATAATGTGGTGATTGAGGAGCTGCCAGCCAATGTTGCTGATCTTCTCTGAGACAGTTTCTACTTCACTGGTAAATTATCATTTTGTTCTTCGTGGTCCATGGCCTTTTTTCAGGCAAGAATTGGATGTGCCCCAAATTGGGGGAATCAGGGTCTTGTGCATTTGAAGTGGGCTTTCTTTCTAGTTTTGGGTGTAGCAGATAATATTGCAAATTTTGCTAAGCTTGTTTGTGTCTGTTTGTGTCTCAACAAAGATTGCAGATTTCTGTTAGCTTGGTTCTAAATCCTTTGTCTTCTAATTTTGTTTAAATATCAGAATTTTGTTTAATATCTGTGTGAGGCTGGTTGTGCAGAGTTGAAAGTTGAAATTCACCTTGTATTGGGATTATACCGAACTTGGCTTTAATTTTCACCGGTTGGAATGGAGGGACTATATCTTTACCTAAAACGCCTAATCTTATGCTTGAATGGCCAGTATGTTAGTATTGATTTTAATTTGCAGTCTTATTATGTGCTGTCTTAACATCTCTCGGGTTCGGTAGAGGGAGCATTTGGTACCTAAATGCTCTGTCTTATTCTTTGATAACCTGCTCCAGCTTAAGTTGCGTTTACCCTTTTGAGCTTAAGATTGGGTTCTTAAATTTTCATGTATTTGCCTATTTTGCCATATTGATTTAAATTCGTATCACAGATGGGTTAGCCCCTTGTATTGATGAACTGAGGATGTGATATAGTCCTTAGCTATCCAGGACCGGGAGCATCTCTTGCCATGAAAGCATTACTTTTAATTTTGCCTCTACGGCTGCATTGCTTTGATCTATCCTTAACCTCAGTGGAAAGATCAAGAGAAAAATAATTTTAAAGATCCGCTTTATGATTTAAACCCACACACGGCAAATAATTGATCTCTTATTGTCTTTTTAATGCTTGTTTTGGCTGAACAGCTGGAGGCAATCAAGACTTTCGTAACATGTAGGTTAAGTCGTTAGATGTTCACTAAGATGGCTCACTTTAAGGTGTGGCTTTCTTAGGTGATCAAGTCTTTGGTACAGCCAGTATAATTGGTTGCATTGATACATTTATGTATTTGTTCTGAGTTTAACCCAAAAAATAATTCTGAATAGATTTTAAACCAAAATCCAATATTCATTCGTGGTACAGGGGCAGAAAGAATGCATTTTTAGGGGTAAAATTCGAATATTTTATCCCATTGACTGACTATAGGAAAAATAATTTAATTTGAATTCCTAGTCTTTAAAAAAAATTTACGTTTTTCAATTAATCATATATTGTCATGTTACAAAAAAATTTTTAAAATTTGTTCTGTAATGTAATTTAATGATATTTTATTTGTAATACAATATCATTTTGTATTTCTGATAATAGAACAAGTTTTACATTAATAATGATTCAAAATTACACTCTTAAAAAGGAATTGTAGATTTCAGTTAATTGTTCCAAGCTAAACCTTAGAAATTTTATTTGCCTTAAGTTGAAGACCAAATGCAAGTTAAAGGTGTTAAAAAAGTGTGAAAAAAATTATTTTTTAAAAAATTATATAATTAGAAATAAGTTTATAAATTAAATATTATAAAATAAAAAAATATAGAGATAGTTAGTAAAAAAAAATTTAAATCCTTGAAGGAATTTGAAAGGAATTGTTACAATTTGTTTAATTGGATAAAAAAGCTTCATTGCAGACAAATTAAATACTGGGAATCTTTTGTCTAGGTCAAAAGCAAAAATCTAGAAAAGTTTTAAGAAAGTATCCCTAGACAATATGATTCCCCACCCAACACGCCATCTACACAATAAATAAATCAATTCTCTCCCATAGACCGTAGTGGAATTTGAAAAAACAAAATAGTAAACCAAGCCAGCCAATTCTCACAGAACCAAAGCTCTTGCGGTCTATATTGGACCCCACCCTACACTATAGTCTTTGTTCCTCAAATTATCATTCTGATAAAACAAGCTTGAGGAGGGGCAAACTCTTCAATCTCATCCCTGCCCGATTTCCATGGAGGACTACAACAGATCAAGGTCTTATGGACATGGGCAAACGATGCAGATGGAGAGCTACTATGGCGCATCTAGACCTTATGATCTTAGGTGCTACAGCGCTTCTTATGCACAAACTCAAATGGGTCCTAAGGAATTGAAGTTGAAGAAAGGTAAAAGCATTTCCGGGTCTTCTAACACCAAGTCATGGAGCTTCACAGATCCCGAGCTCCAGAGGAAGAAGAGGGTTGCCAGCTATAAAATGTATTCAGTGGAGGGGAAGGTCAAAGGGTCCTTGAGGAAGAGCTTCAGGTGGCTAAAGGATAAGTATTCCCGGGTGCTCTACGGCTGGTGGTGATTGATTTTGTGGCTATTGTTATTTCGTTTTCCGTCTGTATCTAAGCTTCTTTTCTCCAATTGAACCTTTTGTTCTTGAGAAAAATTGTAGATTTAGTTAATGAATTTCGCCGATAAAGTTTTCTTCTGTAAGTTAGATTTTCCTGTTACTTTAATGGATCCTGCGAGGTCTTCTTTTAAGAATCAACTTATATATTTTGTTCTTCATGATTGAATCCCCTGTCTTTTGATGTTTCCAGTTATTCAGAACTGCCCTTCTGTATTTTTATTGGCATCTGTTTACACACGGATTATTAGTCATCAAACGAATTGCTTTACTGCTTGAAAGATATTGACGTTCCTTTTTCATGGCGTTTATCCTGTCGCCTCCCTCATACCATAATTCAACGTGTCAAGAAGTTCCCCTCTTACGCTTCAGTTTGTTTTCATCCAAATGATTTCAATGTTCAGAATATAATACCATTTTACCATCTGCGCAATGGGTTGCTCATGGCCTACTTGGTATAAATTTCAGAGGATTATGTTTTCTAAGAATGAGCTTGTGTCCTTATCTTGGGTCAAGCTGTTGTGCCCTTCTTGGTGCGTGCCTTTGATGAATGCTAGTTTATACAGAAATTGTAATGACCTGTGTTTTTCTTTTGCTTTGCTATATCATGACTTGTGAGCTCTCTTTTTCAATCTATTAGAACAAGAACTAGAAGTTAGTTAATGTTTATTTGATGTTGATAGAACACTTGTAATCTTTTTTTTTTTTTTTTTTATCGCAGAACACTTGTAATCTTTGATTTGTAGAATCTAAGGAATTAAACGGAGCTGTTGTGTTTCAATCATTAACTTCTATCAATTTTTGTTTTAAGTAAAATCCAAGTTTTAATGCCTTTATCCAAACGTAACTTAAATTCACTTTCCTATATATAGTGTATGAGACTATGATCCTCCATAAGCCTGAGCAGCTGAAACTTAAAAGCTCTCTGCCCACTGCACTCCATAATTCACGGCATTTGCTGTTGTTTCTTCCTATGTATGAGAGTTAGTATTCAAACGAAAGCTCATTCATTTCACTTTTTTGGTTTTAATCAAGAGTTTTATAAATTAAATTATCGAACATAACTTTAATTTTGTCGGACACAAACTTTCTGCAATAATCAATGGTTTTTTTGAGTGGCCATCGCTTTACACTTCCTTTGATCCTTTCAAAGCAATAGCGGGGCGCTGTCTATACCTTTAACCTTTTGGAGTGACATTGCCATTTTCAACTGACTGGGACCACACACTTGCACGTAGCCACCATTGCACCAAACAAGAAGCCCTAACCAGAAACCGTCTCTGTTAAAATCATAGCCTATTCAACCAAATAAGGGTAGCATGGCTCGTGGCTGCGTGGGTGCTTGGCTCCCTCCGGCTCCGCTTGGGATGTCTCTAATACTGTGAAGAGCTTACAGGGAGGTGAGCACATGAAATGGTTCCAACATCATCAACTGCCTCTGACCAGACCGTCCAGTTTGTTGTCTGAGCGTTTTGCATTTTGTTCTGTTGCCCAACTTTAGTTGTTGAGAAAAAGCTACCAAGCAACAGCAAATTATTGGAATAGCTTCAACCACGAGGGGGATGCGGAACACCAGCAAGAAGGCAAAGACGGTGCTTTTCATTCATTTCTGCAAGTTATTATTATTTTGACAGAAGAAAGACGGGGCCTTTAAATGTCTTAATCAAAATTTTAAATCAATGTAGAAAAATAATGCTCTTAGAGGTTGGGCCTTTATCTCCTTGATTTTGATGCTTAAACAATAAATGGCTGAAAGGAAAATGCCAATATCAACGTTCGAAGGCACTCCTATGATGTTGACCTGGTGTTGTGAGATTTTGGGTCAGCTTGTTATGGCATTAGTTTCTGAATATCAGCATACCAGAGGTAAATTTCTAGATAGCAATCATGAAATTATGTTCCTAAAACTATCGTATTTACAAAATTCTTGTTTCTATTACTTTTTTTTTTTTTAAAAGAAAATAATAGAATAAGAGGTTCTTAGCTATGCTTTTTTTGAATCTGAAAGCAAATCTAAGAATGCATCCATTTCATGTACTGGCGATTAAAAAGTGGTTATTTTTTGAATCTGAAAGCTAATCTAAGAATGCATCGTAGCCATGCTTTACTCATTGAATATAAGAAAATTGGTCATACCACGACGAGTTAAATTGTTATCAGAAAATTCCATTCAAAAAATTTATTAGAAAATAAAACTTTGAAATCATTATTTTCAAAATAAATAGATAAAATTGTAATACCTTCACTGAAATTAAATTTATTATTATTTTTTACTTAAAGCTTGATGATTATATGGTAGAAAACCATCCATCAATATAAAATGAGCCATGCCAAATTCAGAAAACATGAGAATCATATTTTTATTATTTTTAATTTTTGTTATTTATTATTTATTTAATTATATTAAAAAATATTTTATATTTTTTATCATAATTTTTTTAATTTTATATCTATTTTTTTCTTATTTTACATCTATTTTTAGATCTTTGAAAATAAGAAATCTATATCCTAAAGTCATAGGTGAGTTCTATCGTTAATAAATTTAATATCTTAAATTTTTTAAACATAAAAATTTTATAAAATTAGAGTTATTTCTTTGTTTAAGTGCCTGAAAAAAAAAAAAGCTTGAATATAAAATAATAAAAGATGATAACTTGGTACAGGGAGGCCATTGGTGCGAATAGATTTTGGTCATTGTTGATCGTTATTGGACACGCCAAGGCAGGAATAAACGTTTAGAAAGGGGGGGACAGAATGTGGGAATCCATTTGTTTAACGGTGGTTGCCACCGCCGGCAATAACATCGGCAAGATCCTTCAGAAGAAGGGCACAATCATTCTTCCCCCTCTTTCTTTCAAGCTCAAGGCACGTCTTACTCTGTTGCCCTTGTTTCTTTCTTTCTTTTCCCTGTCACGTTTTCTGCACTTATGTTATGTGCGCTATTTGGTTCCCTTTCAAGATTGTGCCCTTTACAATTAGTGAATTTCATCTGGAGCTTATGGGTACCTCTGAAATTCAAAAAATTTCTAGTTAGCTGCATTTCTTCGCGGTCGATTTAACTGTGCTGTTTTTAAAAGACGGGATTGGTTATATGCCATGCATTTAGATAGTTGTAATCGCATATGAATAGGATTTCGGGGTTTTCAATACTGCAGTGAAATTAATTTAACGGGAATCCAAGATCCCATTTTTCACCCCAACCCCAAGAATATGTGTGGCCAAAATGTTTTTGTTTGGTTACTGGTCAACATTGCTCTGAACTTTTTCGACGATTATGTTTGCAGGTCATAAGGGCGTATGCTTTGAACAAAAGTTGGGCAATAGGTTTTCTAATGGATATATTTGGGGCATTATTGATGTTAAGGGCTCTATCTCTGGCTCCTGTAAGTGCTCTAGCCCATGCCTTTAGTCGAAAGATTGTAGCAAAGAAATGTTATCGTTAATATATTTATTTTTAATGCATGTTCCTTTAATTTTTTCTGTTTCGTATGAAGTCAAAGATATTTTGAAATTGGGCAATGCATTCAGTAGATTTTTAAACCAATATCAATGGCTATGAATGCGAGGCTGAAGCTGTATATGCAATAAACGTTGCAGAGTTCTCGTTATTACATTTCTTTACGGAGAATGGATTTAAATTTGTGTCTTCATGATATGCTATTAGTGATATAGCATAATGCATTTAAGAGGAAATCCTTAACTCTTGCATGCTTTTCTTGTTTTCTTCCTAGATTTTTTGCCTTGGTAATCCTGGTGGTTTCCTCTTATAGGTATCTGTTATCCAACCAGTTTCTGGCTGTGGACTTGCGATTCTTTCAATCTTTTCTCATTTTTATCTAAAGGAAGTGATGAATGCAGTTGACTGGATGGGCATTACCTTGGCGGGTTTTGGCACAATAGGTAATGTAAGTTATATTGCCATTATGCCAAAGAGCCTTGAGTTTAGATGTTTTTGATTCCTTTAATATAACAAGGAAAAGGTGTGGGGTAATCTATAAATATAATATATCTATATTCTAGACCTGTTTGTGTCTGGATCTGTGTGTTTGTGGGTGACAATTCTTCTCGTTGATTACAATGAATTTCTAGATGTTCTTATTGCTCAAATTTTGGATCTGCACAAAAAAGAACAGTGATCATTTTGTTTGTCTATGCTACATTATCACATTTGTGTGTTCAAGTAATGAATTAAGATCTCCTGGACTATTTCTTGTTTACATTATCTGATTGCTGCAAAAATTTTCTGGGTGTTTAATTAATAGAATCAGTCAATTGTGCAATCAGTTATTGGATGTCATGTATTAATATATGATCTTATATAATTATATTCATGTGACCCTGTAGGCTAACTATTATGTACTTGGCTATATATAGGAGTTGGTGCTGGAGGTGAGGAGCAAGAAGGTGCTACCCTATCTATTTTTCATATTCCATGGCTGGCCTTCATTGTTATCATCTTGTTTGTAGGTACCCTGTCTTATGCACCAGATTATTTTATATATATGTGGTTTTATAGTCAGAGATGTTGAATAGGCATGTGTAAGTTAATATAGGCTATGTTGGCAAGATATTGTTTGTGTCCCTTGATTTTGCTATAATGAGCTTAAGAGAAAATGCTCTGAGACATCATGAAAGAAACACTGGCATTTTACTGTTGACCAGCAGCTATGCATTGAATGGCTGCTGGAATGCATTAAGTGCATAAAGCAGCACTATGCTTGACGTTTCATTAATGTGGCTTCATGATTATATAACTGTTGGTGATCATGTTTTATTCTTGGTATTTTTCGTACCCCTTGAAAAATGATAAGTTCATGAGTGTAATAAGGGTGATATTGCTACCTTGTCAACGCAGTTATCATTTTAATCCTTAGAAACACTTATACAGATCCTGCTCAATGGATGGCTTCGTATATGCAAGTGTCACCGAAGAGAACAAGAGATGGTAATTTATTTTCTAATCATGTTGGTACACCTTCAGATTTGCATGTTTATTTTTATTGTATAATAACCCATATGGTGTGATGAGCTTTACGTGGTTTTGTTCTTCTCCCATTGTTTGACATTTTCAAGTGACACAGATGGAATATGATGTTGTTGAGGAAATCATTTATGGGTTGGAATCTGGACTTCTGTTTGGGTACTGTTGCTGCCCTTACCTTTTCTCTTTATGCATTCTGTTCTTGTGTCCATATATTTTGCTTCTTTCAGTTATCTCAATTTCTCAATATGAGGAGAAAGATTATGACAATAAATGTAATTGTTGCCTTTGCTGACATTTTTTGCATGTGTCATCACATGGTGCTTTCCTGAGTACGGTGATTGTTAATGTTAATAATCACCATCATCAAATTTTTGACCATGTTACATCAACTGCTTATACCATGTGATAAACTGCTCATATAGCTTGTCGACATCACAATGCAGAGCGGCAACCAAAATAGACAAGACGTTTTGGGAAAAAGGTGGGTTTTAGAAAACATGTGAAAATTTGGAATTTTTGAAAGATTGGAGCTGCCACTGATCGAATCTTAAGTGATGAGATCAGACATCAAAAAATAGGCCTGCATCATAAAAATCAATTTTGAGAGTTGGTTAAGTATAGAGATGGTATTAGCACCCCTACAATGTCCTTTGGGTATTATGTTGGTATTTTGTTACTTTTTAATTTCAAATTGTGCTTTGATTTTACCCAAAACAAATTTATTTGTTCTAGATTATTGTTTGTTTCACCATGGCTTTTATACGTGATTAAGTATGATTTGTGATTGATATCACTAGTGAGTGGTGTTTAGCCATTAATGTGGAAAGGAAAAATTTGATGCCTGATTTGTCTAAGATTTACATCAAAATTGGCTGCCTAGCCTGACTAACGCTTATGAATTCAATGAACACTTAGTTTGACTAGAGTTTTACCCAACTAGATTGAGGCTTTAAGAAAGTACTTAGCTTGACTAAAATTTGACTTAATTGAATTGGGGTTTAAAGAGGTACTTAACTTGACTAGAGTTTGACTTAACTAGATTGGGGTTTTAAGAAAGTTCTTAATTGGATTAGGATTTCACCCAACTAAATTGGGGTTTTAAGAAAATACTTAGCTTGACTAGGATTTGACCTAACTGAATTGGGATTTAAGGAAGTAACTAGCTTGATTAAGGTTTTGACCCAACTAAATTGGGTTTTTAAGAAATACCTAGCTTGACTAGGATTTTGACCCAACTAGATTGGAGTTTCAAGAAAATACCTAGCTTGACTAGGATTTGACCCAACTAAATTAGGATTTTAAAAAAGTTTCTAACTTAATTAAGGTTTGACCCAACTGAATTGGGTTTTAAGAAAGTAACTAGCTTAATTAGGGTTTTGACCTAACTATATTGAGATTTAAAGAGATACCTAGCTTGACTAAGGTATGACCTAACTAGATTGGGGTTTTAAGAAATATCTGGCTTGATTAGGATTTGACCTAACTGGATTGGGTTTTTAAGAAAATTCCTAACTTGACTAAGGTTTGACTCAACTAAATTGGGATTTAAAGAGATACCTAGTTTAATTAGGGTTTGACCCAACTAGATTGGGGTTTTAAGAAAATACCTAATTTGACTAGAATTTGACCCAACTGGATTAGGGTTTAAGAAAGTAACTAGCTTGACTAAAGTTTTGACCCAACTAGATTGGGATATAAAGAGATACCTAACTTGATTAGGGTTTGACCCAACTAGATTGGTGTTTTAAGAAAATACCTTATTTAACTAGGATTTAACCTAATTGGATTGGGGTTTTAAGAAAGTTCCTAACTTGACTAGGGTTTAAGCTAATTGGATTGAGGTTTAAGAAAGTACCTAACTTGACTAAGGTTTTCAAGGTTATTTTTAGATTTTTAGGGATTTTCTAAGGAAAGGTAAATTTGTATTAACCACGTCATTGGGACTTTATTGATTTCTCTAACATAACTCATGATATGATTACCCTTAGAATAGTTAATAGTGATTGCTTTCGCCAATCACACTAACAACCGTCGTTGAAAAAAATCGGAATTTGAAACAAATTTAGTGCTTTAAGGGACATCGATTCTTGATTGTTATGTTAAAAGGGTTTCGTCAATTTTTTCAATGTAATCCATAATGTAATTATCTTGAGAGAGATCAACAATGGTCGCTTTTGCCAACCGTATTCACTATCGTCCTTGGGGAGGATCGACTTTGAAAAGGGTAGACTAGATTCTTAGAAATGGGCATCAGATTTCAAAATACGGATGTTGACTACGTTAAGTGAGTTATGCCGATTTCTCCAACAAAACTTATAATATAATTCTCTCAAGATAGTTTGCTGCAGTCACTCTCACCAACTGCATCAACGTCTACCGTTGGAAAAAAAAATCAAAGACTCAAAATTGTTTTGGGCCAAAGAATGCTAGATTTGGGAATGACTAATTATGATGTCTAACCCTTTCCTTAAGTTGTGGACAAATTTTGTAGATCCCATAGATATTTTCATTTCAAGAACTTAAATTCAAAAAAAAAAAAGTTTAAAATTTTCAAAACTTTTCACTTTCAACTTAAATCTATCATGCCAAAATAATTGAGATAAAAATAAGATAAAAAGGGTTTAAAATTCTATCTAAATATTGAACCTAGACCAAGTCAAATTTAATTCACACAAACCATGGCCCACTCTTATGCTCTTATTTTCAACAGTGGCCTTCTTTGCCTTAAAACAAAGCTCCTTTTTCTTTATTTTTGTTTATATATGTATTTTCTTTTTTTTAATTGAAAACAAAAAAAAAAGAAGAACATTTTACTAATACTAGAACCCAAAGGCACTCTTGAATATTTCTACCTTTATCCGATTAATCTCCAAGAATTTCATATTCAGTAGAAAAATTTTGCAATTTGTCTATGGGTTCAATTTTTTTTTTTTTTTTTGAGACCTGGTCAAATTTAGATGTCTACATAGCTTATTAGTGTAATGTTTTATTCTGAAGTCTGAACTTTGTTTGATTGAATTATTTATTTTTTTATCAGCAATTAACAAAACTCTGTTAGCAACTTAGAGTCTATATTAATATTATACATACAGAGAGACGGAGGGAAAGCAGAACTTGATTTGTTTAAATATTATATGACTGCTTTTGTAACATGACTATGTTATTAGTCATAATCATCTGATAAATTATTGCAGGATGGCATCTGTAATATCAAAGATGGGATTTCTATTTCTGGAGCAGGGTTTTCACAAGCTGTTGGTTCCTGTCTGCATCATGATAAGTGTGTGTTGTAGTGGCACAGGGTTTTACTACCAGGTAGTTGAAAGACTTCACTGTCATACCATCTGGCTTGTGCGCAAACTATTAGATCATTTAAGCTAGCAGGATGTTTTAACTACCCCAGCAGTTCAGTCAAACCAGCTGGACTTTTGTCGAAGTTCTACAATGCAAATTTCAGATGTGATAACTTGGTTATTTATCTTCCCTGTTTTGCAGACACGTGGTCTGAAGCATGGACGGGCTATTATAGTTTCCACATGTGCTGCTGTGGCATCAATTTTGACTGGTGTACTTGCTGGGATGCTTGCTTTGGGTGAACGACTCCCCTCTGCCCCAAAAGCTCGCCTATCACTTGTTCTTGGATGGTAATACAAGATGTTTGGCTGTTACAATGTTGTGCCTTTACTGCCTGTTTTTTCTTTATTTTTGATGTTTTTAATAAAGAAAAAGGGAAGTGAACCTTCAACACCATGGGTTTCTTCTTTATCTGAATAAATTTTTTGACCTTGAGAACTCTGGTATAGCAAGGTTTTAAGACCTTCTGCAATGGAAAACGTGTTGAACATTTTATACAGACTCTAGAACTCTTGAAGAAAAATGAGAAATATCCCATGCTTGGAGAAACCCTTCGCCTTGCCCCCAGAGAAAATGAAATATGACGAGTCTATCTTATACCGATCTAATTTATGCCCAGCAATTCAGGACCTTTTTACATTCTCTGCCCTCCAAGGTTCCCAACACAAAGTAATTAAGAAATAAACTCCCTATACCTTCATACTCCTTTCTATCTGCAAGAAGGTACAACATTTGTATTTTGTAGCTGTCTTACTGACATTTCCTGTTTTATAATTAAGTTATTATGCCGAGTCGATATCTGGTTTGATTGAGAATGACTTTTTCAAGAGAACCAATGTGCAAGAGAATTATTAATGATGTTATGTTATGACCCAACCTAGGTATACTTGTTTCTTTAAGTTAGATGGAAAAAATGTAATTCCTTATGTCAAAAGTCATATACATTTTTGCTGCAGGCTACTTATCATTGTGGGCGTGATTTTTCTTGTTGGTTCAACACGGCTGGTTAGATTCCTTCCATGGCCTTCTCGGCGCGTTAGAAGAAGCAACGTCGATAAGACGTATGGCCCCAGAAGATCCGCGAGTTCCCGTATGAGGGAACCAAGCCCAACTGCTGTCATTCAAGCAGCAACATTAAATCAATTGCTATCTGCATCCTCCTCTAAAGAAAAAGCTTGATTTGACATGCGTTGGAAATCACCCTTCATCCATTCAAAAACGAGATTTTCTAAGCATTAGGTTGGTTTCTGAACCTTCTATCAATATATATGCACTGTGTTGCTGCTTCATCAGGGGGAATGAATTTTTTGCCGCTGTCCTCCTGGCTTACATGTTTTGCATGATGATTCGTTGTAACTTTCTGAGCGCCACCTCGTATAAACTGTTTCTGAACTTCCAACTATATTCAAGGATTGTATATGAAAATTATATACAACGACCACTATTTCGAATCTGGTTTGCATTGAAACAATACACAATAACTCACAACTGCTTAACATTCCTTTGCGCTACTGCAGTCACAATGTTCTTCGCAGACAATAGTGGGTTGTGTAAGGTGCCAAGGGAGTTGCTACGTCCACGAGGGCCACAACAGTCATAAAAGGCGGATCAGGAACTGCAGGAGTCAAGAGTAAAGTAGGAAATAGACAAACATTTTTGGAACTGCAGGAGTAAAGGAGTAAAGTAGCAGACAGACAAACATTTTTAAGAAAGTTGAAGATTAAATTTGATTTGAATTACAATCACTACTCTGAAAGGAAGAAAATAAGATTTGGATTTTCTATTTTTTTATTTTAGTGATTTTTTATTTTTTTTAAAATTTAATAAGTAAAATTTATTTATTTTATTATTTTTTTAAATTCTGTATTTATCTCTTCCTAAATAAAATTTAAATTTTAAACTTTTTTTTAATTTTAATAATTTTTTATCTCTTTTTAAAATTTAATATAAGAAATTTTTTTCTTTTAATTCTAATTTATCTTTCTCAAAAATTTAGCAGAAGGATCCAAACCAAAAAAAAAATTTGAAAAAGATTTATCAAATCAATTTTGTGAAATTAGCATTTTTTTTTTTATCTTCTAAGTTGGTCATATTAACAAGAATTGTAACTTCATTCGGATAAAGATATGATACGAATATTGACACGTCTAGCATTATTGCTAAAATTTACTTCATCTTGTTTGCATTCACTCCTTATAAATAAAACTAAAAAAGTTTAGCTGATATATGGTTACTATATTTTTTTTTTCCTTGTATAGGACTTCTATTGGACAACGAGCTTCCTACGCTTCTTTTTGGCCTTACACTCTCTTTTTTGGTCAAACTCTGCTGTCTTTTCTGGCCTTCTATCTCCACAAACATTCAGCAGAAAGTGGCGGAAGCAAACGAAGGGAACCATACAAAGGGAAGAGTTACCATTCAACTCGAACGAGGAATAGTGCTCTGAGCATTCATGCTATAACAGCATAATATTATTGCTCTTTCTGCATCACTATTTCTCAACCCTTTCACTTGCAAACAATACAAATCAGAAGTGAAATTTCTAGTCGCTGTCTGAAAAGCCAAAGTCTGATTCTTAGCAATAAAGTTGAAAGGGACCCCCCAAAACGAGCAGTTGAACACCTCTGCAATCCTTTCGTTTTGGGTCTGATAAACAGTCACTGGCTTTTCAGGAGGACAGCATGCAAAATATGATCATGAAGGAACGAAATAGAAGAGCGAGCCCCCCCTCTTGACAAAGACGCCAATGGTGAAAAATCGACATTGCAAACCAACCCATAAAATGACATTCCGAGAGCCATCATCAGACTCGTGACCATACCAATTGGAAGGAGAAATTATTTGATAGATCGAATATTTAATTTGATATAACTTAGGTAGTATATTAATTTAATATTAAATTATTATTTTATTTATATAATTTTATAAATAATACATAAATGTTACTACATCAATTATAACATGGGTTACAACATATTCTTAAATAGCCGTATTAAAATCGATTAGATCAATCTTTCTTATTTCACTTAAAAGATATGATGAGTTAGTGTTTTTTAGTTTGATATAATTGCAGTCAAATTAACCTGTTTTATTTAATCATAAATTAATATAAAATAAAATAAATCAAAATAAATTAACCTAATTTGATACTTTTATTCTCAAGTCTCAATTGTGTGAGGGTTGAATTTATTTTTTTTTTTGTTTTGATTTTTTTATATTTTTTTATAGTTTAATATTTGAATTTTATTTTTTAAAAATTTTTCTATCTTATCAACGGGCGAAACAGTCCATAAGGGGCCACGTCTTCTTGTTGCAAAGGCCGCATGTCATCTGGAAAGGTGAGTGCCTTTGGAACTTCTAATGAGAAAATCACGGCCAAATAGCAAAGTAAAAGTAACGAATGACTAATCGGAAGGAAAAACACCACTGTCAGTAGAGGACCCACAGTGAACAGCTCCAGGGATCCACGTCGGACGCAGTCGGCACCCTCAAATATGGCCAGCCCAAGGAAGATCTACATGTATCGTATCAACTAATATTCCTAAAATGGTTCAGTGGGAAGATAAGGGTATAATATCTGTAATTATTATATGATCAATTCGGAGTAAGTTAAATCGGAAGCAGTGGTACTATATACCTATCTAACTTTAAAAGTTTATTAAAATTAAAATTAATTAGTAAATTAATTAAATTTTATAATTTTTTTATTATAAAAATTTAATAAATTTAATAATATATAATATTGCCCTCTGCATTCCGCCATAGTAGACCCCACATCCTTCGCCAAAAATGACTTGTATTTGCTTCTTATTGTTTGGCCCTCCGGTCCAGTTACTTTAAAGTTAGAAAATATATCTTTTAAGATAAAACGTAAAGTTAATTGTTGTTAATAAAAAATTAATATTATAAAATTGTAAATAATAAATTTTTAAAGAATAGTTCATATGTTAAAATGTTTTTATCTAATAATTCATTACACTTTATATAATAAAATATATCACAATTTATACAAGACCACTTGTGTAAATTGTGAAACTTAAATCCAATTTATACACAGTTTGTCTTAATCTCAATCAATGTATTTAAATTCTTTAACTTAATTTCTTTTTTATAATTTTAGTAATTTTTTTCTTCCTATTTTAGAGTTGAACTTACATTATAAATGAGTAAAAAATACTACAAAGTAATCAAAGATAAACAAAACGTCACAAAATAAAAAATAAAAAAAAGTGAGAGATTTATATCTTACAAATCACAAATTTAACTATTTTTTTAATTTTATTTTTATTTAAATTTAAATTATTAAATTTATTATTTTTTATAAATTAAATTATAATACTTAAAAAATATTAATAAACATTAAATTATATGAAAAAAATATAAGAATTAAGTAAAAAAAAGAGATGTGAGCATATAGGAAGGTGTTCGATCCATTTATGGACATAAACCATTCTACTTTCCTGCGAGGTGCTACATAGAATATGTCAATAATGAAGTCATGGGAAGCTGCCTGAAAGTCTTCAGGTGCACCAAAAGTCTAGGCTGTCATCGATTCACCTATCTTGTCAAATTAAGACACTACAAAGTGGAGCCACCCCACTTTGCACAACTAAGATATTGCTCAGGAATTGCTTATCATCTCTTTTCATGTCGTAGTACTTTTGCCCTTTAATAAGTGGTAACAACCAAATATGACTATCAGATACAGTGATTCGACTGACCATTTTATGAAAAAATGATGCAAATACCAGCACTCTGGTCACAAGAAAACACACAGCACACAGCTACAAACATTATATGGCCCCATCTATACAGATTCTTGTACACGGCTTAAATTATGAAGAAACACATCAAGAATCGATTTAAGAGGAAGACCTGTCACCAGTGTACGTCTCACTTCGCATTTTCTTGTCCTGGATAATTACCCAACTGCTCCATCTGCCAGCTCGCATGAGGGGCGACATGTTCATGCGAAGGAGTGTAATGCTGCAAAAAGGGAAATTCAGCATTTAAAGTTACTTGGAGTTTGCAATATGCAAATATATGTAATCCTCTAAAAAATTTGTAAACTGGAATATATCTCATAAGCCTATTGTAATTTATGACACAAGAAAGAGCCTTAGCTACGAGAAATATGAAAACAAGTAAGTTTTTTAATTATTATCCTTAGTCCAAGTAAGAAGTCATGCAAAGAGTCGTATGTCCAAGCTCATTGACTTCTATTAAGATTTCAAATGGCAACCCTTAAACTGATCAATAGACTGCACATCCTTTAGCAGGTCAACAATCATTTCAATGAAGTGCCAACAGGCACACATATTCAATTAATTTTGCTTATGAATCTACTAAAGCAGTCTACTATTCATCTTCAGAATATATCAAGACAGAAATTTTCATGTTGACATTTTCCAATGTTTCATTTCACACAGTAAGGGGGAAAAGGCTAGCGACAGCGACACCTCCATCTTCATCATAAGTTCTTTGGCCGTCGGAGCAGAAACAACTATATTCCTAGCTCCAGGCTTAATGAAGCCTTCTTCAACACCAGTGTCAAATAATGCAAGCAAACTGTTGTAGTAACCGTCAACATTTAATAGACCAACCTGTGCAGCATAATATTCAGTTGACATTCAATCAGTATACTACAGAGTAATATTTAGTTGACATTCAATTAGCATAGTACAGAATAATATTTAGTTAACATTCAATTAGTATATCAAAGATTTTATCTTAAACACTTAAGATGCCAGTTTACCGGTTTCTTATGAATCCCAAGTTGGGCCCAAGTTATCATCTCCAATAGCTCTTCCATGGTTCCATATCCTCCTAATCATAGAAGGGGGCATAAGAGAGAAATTTCAGTATATAGAAGAGTTCAATTATGTTTGTAAATTATTGATGAGAACTGTTCAGTTGACTACCAGGGAGAGCAATAAATGCATCAGCCTCTCTAGCCATTGCAGCCTTGCGCTCATGCATATCTGAAACAATTCTTACTTCACCTACTGTTTCACCAGATATCTGTCAAAATGATCCGTAACAACTTATTAATTAATCATAATTTTTTGCCCTATTGAAAGCAGACTGCAAATTCTTTCCATGACAAATAGATTACTGTCATAAGGCTCCAATAAATTTGTCCCTAAATAAGTCCTGCTAAGAAATAAGAACTAAAATGCCAATGCAATGGTTGAGGAAGACTTTTAATATTGCTAATTTAAAGTGTAACAGTAAAATCCCTCCCTCATTACCCCTCCTCTCTTTCGACCCCCAAACCAGGGTTACTATATTCACACCATCCCAATAAAAATCCCAAGAAGTAAGCTAATATCAAACAAGAACCAGATCATTTACAAATGATTCATCTAATTGCATCCGAAAGAGAAATAAATGAAAACATACAAATCATTGTTAAGTGATCGTTACAAAAGAAAGTAGCAAAAATACCTCAAGAGGCATTAGAGCTTTTGGAATGATCCTGTACGTCAAGATGAAAAAAGAAAGAAAAAGAAACAGTGACATAATTCGATCAATAACACCAGGCTAACAGTAAATGATTATAGACGCTAAAATAGCATGCTGTTTTAGTGTTTTAGACCTACCCGAGGACATGACAGCCTCCATCATACACTCTCTGGGATATTAAACCCATTAGACCAACACTTCCTCCACCATACACCAAGTCTATCTTCCTCTTGACCTGCAATTCACACCATGAAATATATCCGAAAAACACAGATAATAATGAACTCCAATGTGCTGTGCATAGACACCAAAACCGAATAACACCTCCATAATGACTATGGGACAGACCAAGTCCAAGATATCAGACTACCCAATACAGAGCAATAAATGCATTTAAATAACATGTTAGTTGTCAAAAAATTCTTTTGACTACAACGTACCCAAATGTTTGGCAATTCTTTACCAAACGAAATAAATTTAGGATCAACATTCTAGACAACCACTACAAAACGTAGAACACCCGGTAACATGAAGAAGTTCATAAAGTAAAAGACAGTAGGCCCCCGCGACCATATACCATTCCTGTATGAAAGGAGGAATCTTTAATCAAAGATTGAGAAATAGAATAGGAAAGTGCTGCAAAACAACTGACCAGTTCATTGCCCAATTCAATCGCAGCGTCACTGAAGACTTCCCTGTTGCCGGAGTTGCTACCGCAGAAGACACAGACTCTCTTGAACTTGCTTCTGGCGAAGCCTTCCTCCATTCAGAATCAGTGGTTTCTTTGTCTTATTATTCTCGTTTTAATTCAAATCCCAAACCATTGGGGCAGCAACGCAAGACAAAAAGGCAACACTTACGCAGATTATATTTAAAAATTCAATAACTTTTTGAACAATGAGGCAAAGCAAGAAGAATTATGAGAAGGGTAATCCGGGCTGATCCTGAATTGACGAAAAAAGCATATCAGGGATATCGACGAGACTTGTACTTGTTGAAGAAAGCACGGGAAGCCCACATGTTCTATTTCTTATTCCAATTCAACGTCTCCTGGTCGGCTCTCTCTTATTTCCTCTTCAATTTTTTCTTTTAAATAGTTTTTGTCTTTCATGATTTTATTTTTAAATAAAAATATTATGTACAAGTTATATAAAACTTTTATAATAATAATAATAATAAATAAATATGTATTTCTCTTTTAAAATAAAAACTATTTTAAAACATAAATTACATTAATCTATTTCTATTAACTATTTTTTGCCATTGACCATATTTTTTAAAAAATATTCTGCCGTTTACTGATATTAAAATTATTTTACGTTTCCTTCACAAAAAATAAATTCTAATGAGGTCATGTTATAGAGATAGCATATTCCTTTTGGTAAAGAGTATTTTTTAATTACAATTGGGATATTTAGCTGAATAAAGAGGTAATAATTCCATTAAGTAATAAACAGTCATTTGGGGATGAAAATTAAAGGGACACAAAAAGTAAGCAATATAAAAATTTGTATGGCAGTAATATAAAATTATTAATATGCATTAGTATCAAGTACTTGACAAATAATGTGAAGATAACAAAATCTATTAGTTAACCTTTTCTCTTTACCTTGCATCTTATTATTACTCTTCCAAACTGTAATTTCTTTTAAAATTAGAAAAAAAAAATCATTCAAAATAAACCCAATCAACACTTCCAATTATTTGTAAAATCTCATATTAGTTAGTAATGCAATCCTTTTAACAAGTCTTGGTTTTTCTTTTTTTTTTTTTTTAATATTAGTAGAGAAGTGGCAAGCTAAACACTTATGCAAGGTGTGCCAAAAATTTAAAAAGAAAAACTTCCAAAACAACAATTATGGGCTGCTGCACCGTTGGAACGATTGCATCATAATTATGGCTTAGTTGTTGTGTGTTTTGTGTTTTTTACCACAGAAGATCCATTATATAGCCATTGTCATATTTTTAGCTTTAACAAGAGTAACTGAATGTTCGCATCCTAGCCAAAAATGAGGGAAAATTGGAAAATATATATGGCTGTCTCAGATTTTGACTCTGCCTCTCTGTCCTTTTTATCTCTGTTTCTCTCCTCTCAATTCCTATATTCAAGCAACCCAATTCGGATTTTTCTTCAACGAGGCAAAGAAACAGAGAAACTCTTTCTAAATTCCATATTGTTGTAGGAATTTCCAGGCAACCTCGTCGTTCTCACAATTGATTAAAACATCTCGCCTAAGAAAGAGGAAATTGTAGAAACAGAGAGCATAAAACAGAGGAAAACAGAGTGAAAGAATTCTGGCATATCTTTTGCAAGTTTAATGCGTGTCATGGGAAGAAGTATCCCTGATGAAAACCTCTCATTGATACACCCATTACTGTATTTTTCATTTGTCGCCGCAGGCTTTGCTGCGAGCATGGCTATAATCACAGCTCTATGCATCCGGAAAAAAACACCTCCTTCTACGTTGTCCGACGATTTAGAAATGACGAAAGAGTTAAATGGAACTTCACCATCAATCATGGAAGCAAAGGCAGAATCACATGAACATTCTCAGGACTCGGAAGCGTCAAAGGAGCTACCCCTTCCACCAGCAATGCAGCAGTCAAGGGACTCAAATATGCCAAAGAACTTGAAAAAAGCTGTTTCTGAACGAAAATTGTCATTCAGCTTAAGCCTGAAAGTGCCCAGAAGTTTGTCGGTGGCACAACGCAGGGATCCAAAAGACGACTCCAATATACGAATGAAAGGAAAGTTGAAAGCAGAAGACTCTTTATGGATGAAGACAATCATACTAGGAGAAAAATGTGTTCCCGATGATGAAGAGGATCCTGTCATCTATGAACGTCAGGGGAAGAAAATCTCAGCCTACCACCCTAAACATAGCGCCTCCATATCTGTTTCTAGGCAATGCTCTTTCAGGGATCCTGATGCCTTCACTTGTCCCCCAAACCTTGAAGAAAACATTAATAAAATTTAATGGATAATTTCTTTTTTCTTTTGTCCTATTATATTGGGATAGTTTCCTTGAAAAAGGTAGTTTAGGTATTCTGCGATTTTTCTAGTACGAGGGACCCTTATTTTACAATGAATTTTCTGCTTGAAAAAGCAGTGTAGGTATTGTGCGATTCTTCTAGCATGAGGGTTATCAGACTCTCTGCCCTTTCACAAGCTATGTGGGCAAGAAGTTAATCCATCATTGCTGGTAAAATTGTGAATAAGCTCCCAAGGAATGCGAAGTTAATGCGTCATGCATGATATTAAGAAACTTGGAAGCAAACATTAAAGCTTCCAAATTTATCTTCACTCACATTCTTCCCAGCTGTGACCTTATTTTGATCTAGAAAACCATTGATGACAGACAAATGTGCATAGAGCTTTATTTTTTATGCCAAACTTGGAGACAAGGCCTTGCTTATATGGAAAATAGGGCCTCTCTGCAGGAATGTCTTCCAATATTCATTTACAGTGATATCTGAGCTCCATATCTGGAGAATGATTCCAGGGATTTAGAAGTTTAAATTGCAGTACGAGAAAATATTGTTTTTTGTAAAGGCTTCAAGCACAGCTACTGATGTGATTTCTTGCCGCGGATCTGCATTAAGGTTTTAAACCATTCAGTAAATTTCCACGGCATTCACCAATGCAAGGAGACCTGCAGTTTGGCAATGAGGATCAAACTCCCTTGCTTTTTATTCCTTCCTCGTTAATTTAGTATTACGGACCCTGAATTTATCTGTCAAAGATAATGGATTGCAGGTGCAAAAGGCAGTGACTTGCTCTCTTTGCTTCTGTGATAGCTTTGCAGGACTGAACTTTGTTAACTGCAAAAGACCAGAGAGTTTGCGTAAGATAAATTCCCAGTTTTCCATGAAGCGAGCAAATAAAGTTAATGCAGAACTAGTTTGAGCAAGTGAGCCGCAACCGTCGTCAGATAAATTCCCATTTCTTTTGGCATAGCCACCCACGCAGGTACTTATCCATCAGTAGAAAAGGTAATGGTGGTTGTCGACATCCATATTTGACATCAATGAAACGAGTCTCTATCGGTTGTCAGATTTGCACGAGCGTCCATACTCAGGTCAAGTGGAAAAATAATACATCCACCCAAGTGGATTTAAATATGCCCGCAAAATAAGCATGTCATTAAATTTAATAAATTTCACAATTTTTGTTCCCTCAACTTATCTGTTGAAGATAACTGATATGAAAAGAATTCAATTATATTACAGGTGGCAATAATTATGTTTCTAATCTCTCGTAGAAGCTTCAGGCACATCACATCTGATTTCTCTATAGCTAAATCTCCAGTTTTGACTGGGGATCCTGCCATTCTACAACTGGGAAGTAAAGAACATCCTAAAGCCCAGTTATACGGTTTTTTATTTCTGTAGCTGCATCAGAATTTCAAGCGTAAGTTGTTGGCTACAGTCAACGTTTATATTTTCAACATCGAGTAATTGTCAACAGCATCAACATAGAGACGAAAGATTATGTCCCATGTAAGGCATGAAATATCAAATCTTGCACAATGACTTGAAAGGCTTCCTGGGACCGAGAGTCTATTCTTGCAACGGAGCATAGTTGTAGTTTCGTCGTCAAGTCCCTGCTTTTTTTCTTTATATAGGAGAAAGGCATGTTTCAATCACAAACCTTGTAAATTGCGAAGACTACCAACAAAAGACAAGTCTCAATCACAAACCTCCCGACAGACCCTTCTCCGTTCTTTGAGTTTGAACCGAGCGCATACATTTTTTACTTTTTTCCAAGGGAGGGCCTCATCAATGGACAATAATTTTCTGATCCAAAGCCACCAGATTCAAACTAAACCCTATCATCATTTCAGAACTCTAGAATCTCCAGTTCGTAATAACTAGAATGGCACCCAGGGCTCCGTGCTGCAGTTTTTTAAAGAAAAAAAAATCAAGAGAAATGAACTAAATAAATTTCATATACCTGATCTTTTTAATATCTAATTTTTATAGAAATAATGGTGATTTTGATCTTCAATTTTTTTAAAAAAGCAAAATAATTTCTTAATTTTTGAATTGAATAATTTAGTCTTTTCACAATTTTAATTAAAAAATTTTAATTATTTTATAAATATAATTAAAATAATTTAATCAATTTATAAATTTAATGAAAGTAATTTAGTTCTTCACTAATTAAATTTTTTTAATATGATATAATTAATTGATAATAACTTAAATTTTATTTTTATTTTAAAAATTTTAATATCATTCTTTTAATGTGAAATTATTTACTTTTCTATCAAGTTTTGATTTTATATATATTAATAATTTTTTAATTAAATGATAAATTTATATAATAATCATATCATATTATAATAAAAAAATAAAATTTAAATCATAATCAAGAAGTCGTATAATATTAAAAAAAATTAATAAATAAAAAATTAAATTATTTAATTTAAAAATTGAGAGATTAAATTATTTTTTAAAAATAAAAAAATTAATAATATCTTCACTCTAATTTTTAATTTTTACATAAATATAAAATAAATTTGACATAAATGGCTTCTCTGGAATTGCCATAAGTTTTACCATATGCTCATTAATACTTGACTATATTTTTAAATATACACTCCAAATAGTTAAATCATATTTATACCACTTATAATTTAGTAGAACACAATTATATTAAAAAATAAATTTTTGTTATTGAAAAGTACAATATATAATATGACAAAAACATGACAAGCACAAATGTTCTTAGAGTTGGCTTAACATATCAAATAGAACTTCTATGAAGAGTATAACTCAACAAGTACAAGCTCAAATATTTTCAAATGTAAATGTTTAGGAACTAGTCACTAGTGACAAACATAATTTTATAAATAAAAATTAATTTTATAATCTTAAATATATAAGAACACCTTATAAGAATTTAAAAAATATATATGAAAAAATAATAAAAATTAAAATTTATCTACTAATCCTTTTAATATTTAAATTTACGAGATATAATTTCCCTACAATAAAAGTTTAAAAAATAAATTAGTTAATTAATTATGCAATGAATTTATTTGTAATGGTGTTATTATATTTTTAGTAAAAAAAATTCTATTTACACATGGTTTGAGATACGCAATTGATAAAAAATAAAATAAAATGAAACGCACGTTTTACTCCATTTTTTTTTTTAATTATGCCAATTACGGTTTTCCAGCGTACGTAACAGCGCTGGGAGAAATTATACACCTACACAATTTGGGTATATTGATTTCTACAATTAAAAAGAAATAACGAGTAAAACTATGCGTTTCATCTATTATTTTATTACTAAAAGTCATGCACCCGTAAGTCTGCCACAGCTCTTTTCTGATGGTGTTAAATTTTTACTTGTGAATATTTTTTGACATCTGACTTTTCTTATTAAATTGTTTTTCACGTGGACCGAAAGCGGGGTCCACTGAAATTAATTGATGCTATGTTGGTGGATAGCTGGCTTGTTTAACCACTACACATTTCAGCGGAAGAAAGAGGAGAACCTTGCGAGAAAGGCAACAGAGGCCTCAGGTAACCTCTTTCTCCACGGAGAAGGAGAATGGGTATCTGTGACTTGACGCTGATAAGCTCTTATACCTGTTCTCCCACAACCCCAATCGCCTACCTTCCGGTATGTTTCCTTTTACATTTCGGCTTTTCATCGTCTTTCTTTCCTTCCAAATTGCGCATCTGGTTTTCTGCCGATTATTCAACAGATCAATTTCTGATGGGCCTTGATAGAATTGATGTAGATTGGTAGAATTATGGTTCTGACAGGAGTCCGAGTTTATGTAAATCATAAAAGTGCGACGACCAATTACATCAGTTTTTTCTGTTGTCCTTGCCATAGATTCATTCGAACCTTTTTCAATTGAAGAAGGACGTCGGGCATTCAATCAGTGACATCTTCTTCTTCTTAGCTGTTGATGTGTCTAATTGTCGCTCAAGCGGAACGGCTTGTGAACATACCCAATTCAAATGTGGATGTCCTCAGGCCAATAGAACAAAGACTCTTTTCATTTTGTGTTTCAAGAATAAGATGGGATAAGAAGTTTTCCGAGCTGCAGAGAGGCTGAATAAAGTTGGTCACCTTACAACAATAGAGTTGTCCTTTTTTATTTGGCCCGGAGTAATTTAGAATGGATTCTTCGCAAGGGTCTACGCTGTCGGCAAACGTGGCTGGTTTAGTCGATAATGCATCACTTCAAGGGGAGGAATCTTATTTGGTTGGCGTGCCTGCGTATGTTAAGGAGCTAATTGCCGGTGGTTTTGCTGGTGCACTTTCTAGGACAGCTGTTGCACCCCTGGAACGGGTCAAAATACTCTGGTAGGTGCACTTCTAGCTACTAGTGAATTAATTGTACTTTAAATTGACGAAAAGTCTTTGCTTTTAAAATGTGTGTTACATCCAGTGTTCCTAGAGATGTTTCATCCTTTAATTGCCGTGGAGAGTTGGAAAGTCTGGTTTGTAAATCAAACTAGAATATATTAGTGGGGTAACTACGTGATTTTGCGAAGGCGGTGGTACTATACAATTGCAATATGTACTCTGTAACAGGCAGTGGGTTTAAAGTAGGGTAAGTATTTTGGACTTGGAATTTTATCTGCCAGGCGCATATTGGAAGAGGGTGAGAATTCAGGTCTGGAAATTGAAAAATATATTTGTTATGATAATTGCTCTGATACCAATTTGTTATGACAATGGCCAACAAAAATAAAATTACAGAATATAATTTAGAGAATGAGAAGAGAAAGCACACATATTTAACGTGGAAAAACTCAATGAGGGAAAAAACCATGGGCAGAAGAAGAGAATTTCACTATGTAGAATTCAGTTACAAGGTTAAAATTTGGGTTAAACAATTAACCCCAAACAGCAACACCCAAAATGACCTAAACAACTGCTGTATCCAAAATACAGAAAATCTGCAAAACAAGTACTATTCATGTGGCACTGTTCATGATGTACTGTTCACGCTACTGTTCATAAGCGGCACTGTTTACCGCGGGTCCTGTTCACGGATTGGTCCATCCTCTGCACTATTCATGCAGCTGCTGTATTCTGTATATATATTTTGCAGTTGAAACTGCTGTGTGCTGTTTCTTACTAAAACTGCAACTCTATCTACAGCTATTTTGCAGTGACTGCAACTCTTAGTTGCAGCTTCCATCTGAAACTACAACTCTTTTATTTTTAGAATTTGGGTCACATCCAAAAACATAACAATATTTGTTATAGCAGTATGGTTCTTCTAGGCCCTGAGCTTGTCTAATTATGTCAATTAATTTCTGCTTATGGCTTGAAGTGTTTGATTATTACATGCTTGTAACTTCTGTTTATGAAAAATATATAGAATGTAATGTTCCTTTCTAGCTGTTCCCTAAATTTTTTTCTCTTTTCATTTTTATCTACAGACAAGGACTGCAGGCTTTCCGTCTCTTGGTGTGCATCAATCTTTGCATAAGTTACTAAAGCATGAAGGTTTTCTAGGACTGTATAAGTAAGTTCGAAATTTACATAATATGACTCCTCTTTATATATTTCTGTTCTCAATGTAGTGTTAAACTATGCTTATTTGGATATTTCAGAGGGAACGGAGCTAGTGTTATCCGGATTGTTCCTTATGCAGCTTTGCATTTTATGACATATGAGCAGTATAAGTGTTGGATCTTGAATAATTGTCCTGTGTTAGGCTCAGGTCCTGTTATTGATCTTTTAGCTGGCTCCGCAGCGGGGGGAACTTCAGTTTTGTGCACATATCCCTTAGATCTTGCCCGTACCAAACTTGCTTATCAGGTAGGGATAACCTATAGTCATCCTTGAACCATTTGGAACCATTAATAAATGATATACTATATCATTGTCGTTCTTATTCCTGTTGTTTACAACTTTATAGGTGGCAGACACAAGAGGAAGTACCAAAGATGGTATAAAAGGGCTTCATCCTCGGCCAGCGTATAATGGTATTAAAGGTGTACTAACAACTGTTTACAAGGAAGGGGGAGTTCGTGCACTTTACAGGGGTGTAGGTATGTAAGTTCCAGGATGTCGCCATACAGCCCTATATGGTTAAATGATGTTAAACACAAGTGGCTTCTATGCTTTGATCATAAAACGGCTTCTTTGTGGGGGAAAAGTTTTGTTTTGTTGCATCTCCGTTATTATTGTCTCTTGCATTTCTTGGTCTTCTCCAATCTTTATTTACTTTCATCAAACTGCTGCCTTACCCCTGTTTTTATTACCCCAGCTCCATCCTTGACTGGAATTCTTCCGTATGCTGGCTTGAAGTTTTACATGTATGAGAAATTGAAATTGCAAATTCCTGAAGAACATAAAAAGTCCATTTTGATGCGTCTTTCTTGTGGAGCTCTGGCTGGCTTGTTTGGGCAGACCTTAACATAACCTTTAGATGTTGTTAAGAGACAGATGCAGGTACTTCTAATGAACTTTCTCATCCTTTTTAATCTAAGTTACCCATATAATTCCCCCTACAACCCTTTCTTCTTTCCTGAGTTTAAAATTTGATGCAGGAGGCTTTTTGTTATTGACTATATATGCAGGAAGTTTACGAGAATGCACCCTTGTTGTCAACTTGCACTTAAACTTTTGTCTTTGCTTCTGCAGGTTGGCAGCATGCAAAGTTCGGCTCATGGCAATGTGAGATATAGGAACACATTTGAGGGACTTAGGATGATTGTTCGTAATCAAGGATGGAAGCAGTTGTTTGCTGGCGTAAGCATCAATTATATCAGGGTAATTCTCACATAATCTTAGCCAAATTTATGTTAGTTTTATTTTAGATTTCTCTTTTGACATATTTCAAGTTGTTTTCTGTTGATTTACCAATCCATCACTCTCTTGCCAAATCTTGCTTTCATGTAAGATGTGTCTTTTGTTGTTGTTTTGTTGTCTCTTCTGTCACTCACCAAATTTTGAGTCTGATCAATTGCTGTAATTCTATATGATGGAAGGCTTTTCTGTTGCTTGGGAGCTATAATCTGTGTCATAGAATTAAAGTTTGTTTCTGTCACAGTATCATAGTAGTAGGAGCTGTTTTCTAATAAATATTTCAAGTCAACTGGATAACACATCAATGTTATGTGATTGGAAAACTTGGGCCTGTGAGCTACGTAGGTAATTCTATTGGTCTACTATTGTGCTATTTGTCCATGTCTCAAGGACTTAACAAAATTGGTTTGAGGAAACGTTAATAATGACTGATGAGTTAGTTTTCTTCCCCAATTCCTGCAAGCAGAGCCATTGAAGTGCTTAGTTTTCTTCCCCAATTCCTGCAAGCAGAGCCATTGAAGTGCAACTAAGTCGGTCTTGCCACCTTCCTATTGCTTTTCTAAGATCTTGGACATCATGAGGAAGCGTTATACTTTTTGCTTGCTAATGCAAGTACTGTCTTTAATTTCAAAGTATTCTCACCACTGTAATGTCTAGTTCCTTAAAAAGTCTACGATCTCCTTGGGCACTAGAAGACTACGGTCACCTTGATTGCATAACTGCTCTATAAGAAGATAACTAAATAATCCTTTGTTTGCATCCGTAATTTTATGTTTGGTTCCCACCACAGTGCCATTTTAACACCGCCTGCTATGTTCCCAGGTTGTTCCTTCAGCAGCCATTAGCTTCACCACATATGACATGACGAAGGCTTGGCTTGGCATACCACCGCAACATGAGTCTCGATCCGTCTCAGCAGCATAACTGCTCAGTGCTCACTTGTAAGTTACAGAGAGGCCCTTTCTGACTGATTACATTTTCACCAGGATGGCCTTTAGATCACATGCTAAATATTCTGCGTTAGTGTGATTATTATTGTAGTGCCGTCGCCATCACTCGCATGAACATGTTAAGTGATCAGCTAATCACTGATGATTATACATGTGCATGCAGGTCTATGATTCTGTTGAGCAAGGAGAAAGGAAATTAATGGACCGCACAGTTTAGAGCTTCTGCAGTCTCGACCAAGTCAAGATAGCTAGAAGTTAGGATCATGTGTATGCATACATACACACGTTCATACGCCAAATTTATACGCTTACCATGAGCTTGACTAGTATACGAAAAATCCTCGCCAAAAAGACTTTTCGGGTTGGCTTAGTTCCTCGGGCTTGTTTTACTATCAACTGTCGGTGTGACAGTGTTTTTATTCCTCTCTCTCTCTCTCTCTATAGAAAATACTAATTGCACTCATGCCTCGACATATTCCACAAGGGAATCCTAATAATTTGCTCCGTTAACTCTGGGTTCCTGCAGGGTCAAGCCGGCTGGGCAGTAACACATTTGTTAATAATTAATTTTTGGTTTACCAATGCAAACACGCTAAGCTTGGAAGATTATATATGTACCTAATTTTGTGTATTATATATGCACATATAAAAATAAATTAAAAAAATAAAAACATGAAAAAATAGAGAAATATATAAAATAAATACATTTAAAAATGTGTACATAGTTTTATATATTATATATATGTATGCAATACAAATGAAAATAAATTATAAAAATAAAAATATAAGAAAATATGAAAATATATAAAATTTATATATTTAAAAGTATGTATGTAATTTATATATTATATATGTATATAAAAAATAAACTGTTTTGCAAATGTATCTAGTTCTTATAACTAGTTACATTATTATATTTTTAATACAATATACAATTTAAAATCAATCTTTTATTGTCCTTGCTCTATTGGACCACCTCAAATGAATACATGATCGTGCTTTACTATTGACTAGCCGTTGGTCTCAATCTTGTTATGCTCGATTTCTTTTGTTTGAGAATCCACGAAATGTTGACTTTGACCAAATTGTAGGAGCACTGCCCTTCCTGCTTTTTTCTTTTTTGTGTCTCCGAGGCGTTTGAGTGCGTGCGCGCTTCCCCTCGAGCGTGAGACCGGTACCACTGCTCCCGATGCCATCCCTATGGCTTTGAAAATCTCTTTTTATTTATTCTTTCTTATTTCATTTAAAAATATTATGTATATACAATTATATATATTATATATGTATATATAAAAATATGTAAAAAATATAAAAATATATACAGAATTTATATTAACGTAACCTTTTCATTTTATTCTCTTTCAAGTCGCATTAACTCCCTCTCTCTTTTTGACCTTCTTCTCCTCTCCCTGATTGAGAAGATGAAGAGGGAACGGAGAAATAGCTCTTTTAAAAAGAAGGGCAGTCATTTCAGACGTTCTTATTTTGTGAACCTTGGTTGTAATTTCTTTATCTATTGATAACATGAAACAAGACATCAATTTATTTCATCCAATAATGCTCAACGGGGCTGAAAAAAATCTTGTCTTTTCCTTTCCTCCAATTTGTTATCCTCCTATTCCTTTTATCAAACCAAGCCAAAGGCAAAGAGATCATCATCCTTCAAGTTAAATTTGTTAGATTCAAAGGTATATATTCTAAGACTCTATTTTACCTTTTTTTTTTTTTTTGAGAAAATGAATGATTAACGTTTTGACCCTTTCGGGTTGACCTTGTCACTATGAATTGCTGAATGAAAATTGATACTCATAACCATCCATTTTTGAAAAGAATGAAAAAAATAAAAAATATATATAAATTATATACAAAATTTATATGTGTACTTATTATTATTCAATATAAATAAATCTTACGTATGCCTTGCAATTGTAGGGGATAAAAAAAAAATAAATAAATAAAATTTTAAGTGAGATATAAAATAGGTAAAAAAATAAGTGTAATTATAGATTAAATTAAAAAAATAAAAATAAAATTAACAAAAGTTAAAAAAGATGACATGTAAGGATTTTAACATGGTCGATCATCTTCTATTTTTTAAATTCTAACGACCTGTTTGATTTCTTTTTTCGAAAATAATGTTTTGGTTTTTAAGAACAAAAAATTATAAAATCTATTTGATAAGTTATTTTCTCACCAATAATTTTAAAAACTTATTTTTTATATATTATTTTTAGAATAAAAATTAGAGAACAACTAAAATATATTTTTTCCTCTTTTGAGTTATTCTGAAAGTGGCACAATTTGTGATTACATGGGTTCATTAATGGCAACACAATAATTCTAAACAAATTGCAAGAAAACTTTAGTTCTTGTAGGCCACCACAAAAAATCACGACTTGTGTTTGTGCTCAGCGAAAGAATTGATTCCTGTGCACCACCTCATCAAAATTGCATAAAAAGAAAATATCTATTTAAATAAATCTTTTGTTTTATTACTTTAAAAATTATTTTGAAGAACAATTCATTCAGACAAATTTTAATAAATTTTTACTTTAAAAACTTATTTTTAAAATTATTTTAAAAAATCAAAAATCAAAAACACTTTCAAATAAGCCTGAATCGCTGCTAATGAGAAAAAAACTAGGAGCCAATTAAATTGTACATTTTTTCAGATTTGCTTATTCTGTTGAACACGGTCTCAATGTGGACGTCTCTCAATTTCTCATGTCAGCTAAACAGTGAAAATGAAACAAAGGATGACATTAAACAAAAAGAAAATAAAACAAAAACCTATGATATTAAGAATAAAATTTTTAGTATATACTTATGGACAATATGTTTAAATAAGAAGAATAAAAAAACTTTTTAAAAATTTTTATCCATTTATATAACTTTATGAATATATGCCTAGTGATATAAATATAAACTCATTTTTTATTAAACTAATTTATATAAATATGTGTCATAAATTTATATCATGATTATTTTTAAGTTTAAATATTTTAGAAATTAATTTAAATATTATAAAACCTTCTTTTATTAAACACTAAACTAAAAAAATTAATTATTAAATTTATTAAATTTTATATTTAAAATATAAAATTTAATATTGTATAATAATTAAAAAAGTATAAAATAAATTTAAAATTAAAAAATTAATATTTTTTTGTAAAAATCCTTTATTAAAAAAGGAAAAATTTAACTAAGCATTAATGCCCAGCAATCATATTTTCAACAACTTGAATCCCACCTTTACTTTCCTGTTGCATGTGAAGTCGAAAATTTCTATTAAAAAATGGTTTTTTGAAAATGGATGGGAATAGTTCAGGGAAGGAAAACCAGGATCTTCTCCATGTGTCCGAAACCAACTGCTTAGCAAAGCGCTCAAGAGAAAGTGTCTGAACCTAACTGGGCATTTAGTTTATTACTTTTGTTCTCTGCTCCTGGCTGTAACAGAAGCTTTTTATTTTTATTTTTTCCCTTTGCCAAGGCTAAAGCTAGGCGAAACTTTTCTTTTATTCTGAAAGGCCTCAACCCCAGCTTTGGGTGTGTGGGGAATCTGAAATACGCAACAATTGGGGCAGCGTTGTCAGTAGCAGCAGATCTTAACTGCACTGATTTGGTAGACCCTTTGTCTCTCAGCAATTTGGCCCATCTTTGCTTTTCTGCAACTTTTTCAGGTGCTGCCCTTTTCATGGTTTTTCTCCAACGAATTGGGCCCCACTTTCGCAAAAATATGTCGCAAAGCCAAGGGTGAACGTGATTCCAGTTTTCCACAGAAGAAAGCAATCGCGCGGGATTGAACACGAACCCTCATTTGTCCGTTGCACTCTTTTGAATTTCAAATCTCGAACTGCAACTTCATCGGACAAGACACAACAATGCCACCCCCCGACGAAAGAGAAGAAAACAAACAAAAGAGAAGCACCACCACCTCTCACTCTCTCTCCTTCTCTCTAATGTCTACCTCAACATTTTAGAGTTCATCCTTTAATCTTTTGTTGCAAAGGCAATCATTTTCGCTGTTGAAATTAATTGTCTCAAAAAGAACCTCTTTTGAACTGTGTGAACCTAAGTCTAATCAAGAGCAAGACCGTTTCTTGCTACTGCTACTGCTACTGAAGCAAAGCAAGAGCAGCCCACTGATGGGTGCTTCAGGAAAATGGGTGAAAGCATTAATCGGACTCAAGAAGCCCGAAAAGGATGAGCATGTAAAGTTCATAGCTTTAACCTTTTCCCGTTTCCCCAACGTTGTTCCCTTCCTTGATTTTTGCAGCGTCGGCAACACAACCTTGCTTCATTTGTGTAGGCGAAGGAGGGTGCTGGTAAGAGCAAAAAATGGAGGCTATGGAGAAGTTCTTCAGGGGATATGGCATCATGGAAGGGTTTAAAAGGAAACCACAAAGCAGCCTCCGAGGGCTCTCATTCCCCACCTGTAGCCGATGCTTTTACCGCTGCAGTGGCCACTGTGGTTCGGGCTCAACCCAAGGATTTTAGAGCTGTTAGGCAAGAATGGGCCGCAATAAGAATCCAAACTGCTTTTCGCGGCTTCTTGGTGAGATGCCCCGCTCACCTCTGCTTTTTTTTTTTTTTAGTGTGAGATTGTGCTTCTGCTTTTCCTTTTCATTTCTTCTCTATCTCTTTGCAAAACAATGCATAATCTTACTACAGCAAGCAGTATGTTATCTTTGGGTTGATTGGACTATCAAACTATGCACAGATAGAATTTCTCTTCACAAAATGATCTGAAGGCAAGTTTTTTCTTTATTCTCAAAACATTCCTTTGTTTTCTACAAAGAAGACTCTGTTCATATCCATGTCATGACAGATGAGCTTAGCTAAAGCACATCATTTTTGTCTTCCACACCCAGATACTGATCTTAAAAATGACCATACTTACGAGAAACGTTTCAAGTACTTGAGCACAAAGGAATAAGCGGATCTAAACTTATATTTCCTCAAATAATCTCACTAGGGGCCTTGTGTTAACTGTTTGGTTGTCTTCTAGTTTTATTTTAGTTACTGGACCAATGTTTCTTTTATCGTTAAGCATTGACCTCCAATTGCAGGCAAGAAGGGCTTTGAGGGCCTTGAAAGGAGTGGTAAGGCTTCAAGCTCTTGTTCGGGGTCGACAAGTGAGGAAGCAGGCTGCAGTGACATTGAGGTGCATGCAGGCCCTAGTTCGTGTGCAAGCCCGAGTAAGGGCTCGTCGTGTGCGTATGTCCATAGAGGGGCAAGCAGTGCAGAAGATGCTTAATGAGCGTCGCACCCAGGCTGAACTCTTGAAACAAGCTGAGGTATTATAGGTCATTCGAACTTGTTTGTGTTTCATTTACAAGTGCCGTAATCTCATACAAATTTGTAAATTGTATTCTCTAAAAATTATAGTCTGAGAATTTGCAGGAAGGGTGGTGTGATAGGAAAGGAACATTGGAAGACGTTAAAGCAAAATTACAAATGAGGCAAGATGGAGCATTCAAGAGAGAAAGAGCAATTGCATATTCTCTTGCTCAGAAGGTAACAGAATGGAATAAATGTTGTGACTTTTTCCTAAATCATTTATACATAAGAAGTACGATTGAATTCTTGAAATAATTTCAGCAATGGAAAACAACCCACAGTTCGAATTCACGAAAAAATGCGTCATTTTCCTGTCTCAAGAATTATGAGATCGACAAGACTAATTGGGGGTGGAGTTGGTTGGAACGTTGGATGGCAGCAAAACCATGGGAGAGTAGATTAATGGAACAATCCCAGACAGAGGCCAAAGAAAAAACCCCACCACCCAAGAAGTTTGTGGACTGCCTTGCAAGCTCAAATTCAAAATATTCAGAGCCAAGTTTTCTCAATGTCAGAAGGAACAATGTTACCACGAGGATTTCTGCCATACCTCCCCATATTGGGCAAGCTACTCGTTCTTCTTCAAGTCCCAGTTCTGAATTTCGATATGATGAGAGCTCTGCTTCATCATCAATTTGCACATCCACAACACCAATATCTGGGAACACTGTATTGGCCTCTGATAGGCCAGAGGGTAATAGTAACAGTAGGCCCAATTACATGAACCTGACTGAGTCAACCAAGGCTAAGCAAAAATCTAGTCTTTATCACAGAGGTCAAAGGCAACAGTCTATGGATGAGTTTCAATTTCTTAGAAGGTCAGCCATTTTCTCCAATGGGGATTCCAAAAGCACTGCTGGTTCTGACCATTCATCAATCAACTTTTCTAGGCCACTCTACCTACCAACCCACTTGGATAAGGGCTCAATGAAACCTCGGTGAGGGACGGAGTTTCCTACTTGGTTTGATGGCATTCATGTGTGTATTTATTTCCAAGTTCAACATCCTGTTGTTCCCTTGACTCTGAATGAGTTAGCTAGTGGTAGCTTTTTTGCTTCCCGAGCCTGATAACTAGAGGGCCCTGGATTGTATTATTTGTTCATTTGTGGGTATTCGATATCGATAAACAGTACTCAGCTCCTATCGGCTAAAACTTACATCTAATCAAAGAGCAAATTGATACACTCACGGACCTAGTTTGGGATAAACCCTGCTTTGAACACCATCACATGGATTTCGCCTTCTGAATTTGTCAATCTTCTGCACAAGGTTGTTGATAATATCCAAATAACATTTGTTTGAACATTATTTAGACTTTTTTTCTTATAATCTCTCCAAGAACTTGGTATCGAAATTATGACATGGAGATGATTGTCACTCTTGGAACTTAGTATACTGTACAAGTCATTGACTACATTATTGATATAAGATAGGCGGTCTACCTAGCCGCTCCATTCAGTTCTTTTAATTGCTCGTAACTTGACGCCGTGCTTGAAGTTGAGAACAATGCCATATTCTAGTTCTAGGGGTTTTTCCATGTTAGGTGAATGCCGAAGCACGCATTTCTGGTATAATTGAATCAGGGAAAGCTTTATCTCTTGTAGAGAAAATTTTTGACCAATGCAGGCCCGAGGACCTATTCCAAATGGTATAAATGCATAAGGATGCCTTCGTTTCATTTCTTCACATTTGGGATCAAACCTCTCCGGTTTAAACTTTTCTGGCTCTGGGAAGTTTCTTGGATCTTTTGCTAGAACCCCAAGCGCTAACCAGACCCATGTCCCCTGCTCAAACAAAACCAGATCAGCCTTAGCATATGTAAAAGCTCTCCTCTATGCAATATTTTATAAAGCCCGAGGTACCATACGAAAGACTAATGCTATTATACACATTAAGTTGTCGCACAATCTCTATATGATGAGTTGGACCAAATTTTTTTACGCTTCCCTTTCTCTCTCTTGGCAAACTCAAGTCATCCCGTGTAGAGATCGTGCAATAAATTCACATATATAGCATTAGTCCATACAATACAAGGCAAGACGTAGATTTGTTACCTTTGGGAGAAGGTAACCTCCTATCTCTACTTCATTTGATGTTTCTCTTGCAACTAATGGCGAGACCGTGTAAAACCTCATCGCCTCCTTAATTACCTGCGTAAACAATTTAGGTTCGCCAATAATCTATTATGCCATCTCTATGGAACAGACCACAGAAGTAAATTAATATCTGTTAGGTTGGCCCCTAGAACTTCACAATCTACCAACTTTCAGCAAGTTCAACTAACCTGATCTAGATAAGGAAATTTGTCATGAAGATCTTGAGCGTTGGGAACTCGATCAGCTGGACCGAATCTATCAATCTCCGCAAGCAACTTTTTTTCAACCTCCGGATGACCAGCTACCAAATAGACGATAGAAGACAATGTAAAAGATGTGGTTGCTGACCCAGCAAGTAGGTGCTCGTAAGTAACTGCACTGATATAGTCAGGTGTGAAGACATTTTCTGATACTGTCTTTGATTCTCTGGCATTCAGTATGAGTGACAAGAAATCCTTTGAGCTTCGATTCTTGTCTTTCATTCTCTTGTCTACAATCTCATCAAGACGGCCACTCAATTTCTTATTAGTACGATCAATTTTCCAGTCAATGGTGCCTGGTATTCTCTTCAAAATCTGCCTGAATGGCTCTTGAAGTATTGGAACAAGTAGACCCACTATGATGGAGAAGGAACCTGATAAGTCCATCTTGAGTTGTGTTGTGGAGTAAATGTGTTTATTGATGAAATCAGATACTTCATCGCCTGCATCCTCTAATTTGCCAACATCCTTGATCGAATCACAAACTGAATGAGGCTTGGACAGGCCAAAATTGACACCAAATGCTGCCTGCCCAATCACATCAGTTGCCAACCTTAGGGAGAGGTTAGAGAAGATGATGTCTTGTTCAGAAGAGTCAAGATTTTGGGTTGCAGATTGTATGAATGACTGCATTGTGGGCACCAGGTTGGCTAGATGTGATGGCTGGTACATTGACAATATTGTGTTTCGCATGGTAGACCATCTTGAATCCCTGCAGCTCAAGATAGCAACAACTTTTTCAATCGTCAAGAAGTATTGTAATACGAATAATTGCGTGATTTTGAATTACAGATCACAACTTGGAAATGACATTCAAGTGAGTGGCTAGCCCACTGAATGTCACTAATAATTCTGATACCTGGTGAAGAAAAGACCCTTTTGGTGAAGTGGGGAAGCAGAAATGGGAGAGGGAATGCTTCGGTTTGGAATGTCTTTGAATTTTCTTATTCCGACCTCTCTACAGAGCTCTGCATCTGCTATGATTATCAATGGTTGTCTTCCCATATGAAATCTGCCCCACCAAACAATAACAATATCATTCGAAGACAGTGAAAATTTTGGAAGAAGGAAACCAGAGAAGTACCAAGATATAAAGGCAGACACGTATTTCTATCAAAGGCTAGCAAGTTATAGTCCTTTGCCCCTTTACTACCGTTTCTATGTTTACTATTCCCAAAACCCATCACAAAAGGTCAAAAGACCAAAAGCATGATTTTATTTTTTTTTGTTTTAAAAAAAGAATTACAAGGTCAAAATTCTATATAGGAATAGTGAAAACTAACTGCAATTTAATGAACAAAAAAAGAAAAATCTTATATTGAATCATCCTAGCACTATCTTAAAAGTTAAAGAATAAAACATCATTTCAACGGTTCGTTTCCACCACACAAGCCCCTTTTGTGGGTTTGAAATCCCATGACAACGACCACAACAAAACTGAGGTCAAAACACCAATTATGTATACAAATGCAACATAAAATTGACGTTTCAATGACTTTGTGATTGGTACACATTAAATTTGGAATTGGAAAATAAAATCACTTATAATAAAATGTTTATGAATTATACTTATATATCAAATATTTAGAATTTTATATTGGCTTAATTGTAAATAAATTTGGCATAAGAATTCATTTATAAACAAAATAAATTTTAGTAAGTGGAAAGTTCAAGGACACTCCAAAGGGTAATGATATTGGAGCGGGGGACGATGTTGGGCCTCTCTTTATAAGGAAACAAGTATAAGTAGGAAGCAGCAACTGAAAAAAACGAGAAGACATTTGGAGCAGAGAATAACAAGAAGGCCCTTTTCATCTTATGCGGTGCCGTTCTTCCCCAGCCACCACAGAGACAGCGACCCATAACTACCGTCCACAAGTCAAAGATAGATGCCATGATTCTGCTGAAGATCATCTCCCAAAAGGAGTTTTGGACTTTGAATACAAGATATATAGGAAATCAACACTGGCAGCTTTTCAATGTCATGCAGAAAAGGAGAAGAAGGAGAATAATAACAAACTAACCTGTAGATTGGGCCATATTGCTTGGCGAGGACAGAGAACACATCAGGACCGTACTTAGCCAGCAAGGGAAGGTGCCCCATCAGTGGCAGGGGTGGTGGGCCTGGAACCTTCCTCACTCCCCAGTATGGCCCATACAAATAACCCAATAATCCCCCTATTAGTGCCAGCAGGGTGAATATTGCTGGAGCTGAAGTAGAAGCAATACTGGGAAACAACCATGGAATCACCACCATTTTGCTTCTATTATGAGGGAGAGAGAGGGGGGACAGAGGCTTTGTTTACTGAAATGGGGGTCTTAGGAAGAGGCTCTCTGGTGGTGTCCTATATATTAAGGTTGAAATTGGGGTGAGATGAGAAGATGAAGAAGACTCAGAGAGTGGGAGAGAGGTTTTTGTCGATACATGAATGATGATATAGGCGAATTAGATACCTTCTATACGCATTCCATTTCATCTTTATACTATTATAATCCATTTAAAATTGTTGTTTTCATGAGAAGGACAAAATAATAGAGAGCTATGAGTCATCCTTTTCCATTGAAAAGATGGGTACTAAGCTTGTGCATGCGTCTGCGTGTGGGGGTATGAGTGCACATGTATTAGAATCGGGACAACAAACACTGCCCACTATGCATTCTATACTATACTATGTCAGAAGGAAAGTTGAGGCAATGTTAGTTACGGAAAAATAATAATGTTATCTGCACAAAGTCAATATAATAAAAGTTGATTGTGTTTTAAAAAATTTAAAATGAATACTCTTATTTTAAGTGTAGAACCACCCCTTTTAAAAGGAGCAAAATTATTAAGATAATATTATTCGTACATCGATGAACTTATTCTTACCAAAAACAGTAATATAATAATCACCATGACTTCACAACTTTTGTGATATAAAACATGTTCAAACTTGAACGGCATTGATGCTTTTGAATTTCATTTCACAAGGGATAAATGCTTAGCATTTCAACCAATTCATGAATCTACCCTGGATATACTTGTTACGAATATTTCAAACATGTATCATTGACAGAATCTCTTCTCCTTGTTAATAATAAGATGCTACATACACCGTAGCTAGCTGCCAAAGATGGATGCAGATTATTATAACAAAATTTGAGGTCAATTACGTGTCATTCATGAGTGTTTTAATGTATTTAATATGTTGTTTCTATTGTTTTTGGTGTTTTGCCTCCCAATCTTGTATGGGTGAGTGACTTAGAAAATGACATGAACGGGACCAAGTTCCTCCCCTCTAAATTCCACTCACAACGATCCGTAACTTGTGTGCTTTGCTTAAGTGGGCGACAATAATCAGATAAATTATATCTTCAACTTCTAATTCTTTCTTTTTTTAATCCGAGAATGGGACCAAATCCTTTCCTTTCGACCACAAATCAATTTTAAATTTGAAAAAAGTTACTTGGCATTTTTCATTTTAAAAATTTAGAAGTGTTAAAACAAATTAGTTCGTCCAAACTTGTAACAATTTGTGATCAAATGGGACAAATCAATTTGGGACAAAATTTTAATGGATCAAGAAATATTAACTCAACTTATTTTTTAAACAAGGATAGAGCAGATAAATATATTTTTACATACATATGTCAGTTTGTCCCACCTCATCTACTATTATTAACATGATAACACTTACATATAATGAAAAATAAACTTAGGAAAAGCTCAAATATTAAAATGATATAAGATATAATATTACGAAATTCAAATAGCCTCCAAATTAGCAATTGTCTTTTTTAAGCACTTTTATATATATGTTTTTATATATATTTATGTATAATTTTTTTTAATTTATATCTCTATATGTATATATGATATATAAAATCTTATAGAAGAGAACCTTCTACTTTTAAAAAATTTAAAGATAAATGAATATAAAAGAGATAAATATAGAATTAAGAAAAAAATTAAGATTTATAAAATATATTTTTTATAAATTAGAAAGATTGATTAAAAATATCAAAATTAAAAATTTTGAATCTAAAATTAAAAAAAAATAAGACATCTTATGTACCGTCAATATATAATCTTGTAATAATTTCAGAAACCCTCCCTAAAAGAAATTTTTATTAAATAAATAAAGATCTTGTAATGAAACTGAGGTGGGGCCACGTGCCATACATTTGCCTTTTTTTGAACTGAAAATGTTACATTAGGTTAATGGGAAAGGGGGTGGCGACGTTGCCTCGTCTGACATCATTTCAAATCGCAACAAGGCACTTCCTTTGGTCTTTACAGCATCCATACCGAAGGTTGTCTTGTTTGCCTACGCCAGCTCCCTGGTCCACACTCTACCCTCCTCGCTCCATTTGCCGACATAACTTACGTTCCACGCAAAAATAAAAGAGTAAAATTTTATTTTAATCTTTTTAAGGATGAATAAAATTTTATTTTAATTTTTTATTATTAAAATTTTTATTTTAATTTTTTAAAAATTAATTTATTTATATTTTAATTTTTTATTATCAAAAATTTTTAATTAAGTCTTTCAAATATTTAAATTAATATCAATCAAATTTTTTAATTAAAATAGTTATTGATGTGACAAAAATTAATTGATATGACAGACTTTGAGTGACGTGTTATAATAACGTTAGTATAATATATTACTAAAATCTGTCACGTCATCATGACATATCAACTAATACCTTATCACATCAACAAATTTAACCTTATTAATGTGTCACGTCATACAAATTCTGCTACATCAATATGACATATCAATAATTTTTACTACGTCATCATGACACGTTAATAAATTTAACCTAATTAATAATCATCTTAATTGAGATACTTAATTAATATTAATTTTAATTTTTAAAAAACTTAATTAAAAATTTTTAATAATAAATTATTAAAATAAAAATTAATTAATCTCTGAAAAATTAAAATAAAAAAATTTAATAATAAAAAATAAAAATAAAAATTTATTCATCTTTTAAAAAAAATAAAATAAAATTTTACTAATAAGACAGACTGTCGACATTGATGCAAAAGCGACATTGTACATTACCTCATTAAATAATAATTTGTAAATTTGGTACTCAAGTTAGATTATTTTTTTCTGATTTTATTTTATTTTTTTTTCATCTTTGTTGGATGAGATTATAAAAAGGACCTATAAAAAGGCCCAAGTAACTCAACGGGCTCAACTAAATACGGACGGAGCGGCTAGAGGGAGTCCAGGAATGGCGGGCTGCAGAGGCGTGTCGAGAGATTCGTACGGTAATTGGGTGGGAGGTTCAGCAGTAACTCAGGGATATGCAACGCATGGCGAACTGAATTATGGGGAGTTCTTGCAGGTTTGGACTATGCGCGGATGAAGGGGACTCGAAGATTGATAGTGGAGAGTGACTCCGCTTCAATCATCTCCATGCGTACCGGTGTAGGTAACACAACTCGCGAGGATCGTTTCGTGTCTCGCATGACAGCAAGATATAACAGGAATTGGACCTTCTCCTTTTCTCGTATCTTTCCGGAAGGGAACGCTTGTGCTGATGCACTCGCGAATCTGGCAGTTGATCTCACAGGCCATCAAGTTTTTGACAGTGTGCCTCTAAGTTTTAGCCAAGTCTTCCCCAGCAGATTTTCTCGGCCTTAAAATGGCTGCGTTTTTCTGCTTTTCTGAGCGGTCAGCTCTCTTATTGTACCCAAAAACAAATGCTGGCTAAACTATAGAACGCAAAATTATTAACTATCCTTCAACCATAGTACACTCGTGGCCCAAAAGAAAAAGCGGTAGAGAAACAAAGGGGAAAAAGTATTTATATACAGCCAACACAATTAAAAAAAAAAAAAGACCCCAAAAAACTAAGGAATAAAATGGAAAAATCCCTGCTCAATTATATAAATTTGTATCAGAAGGTCACTTTTATTTCCATTATAGTGAAAAAATATCAGCACAAGTGAAAGCCCAAATGGTAGAGGATAGCAAGAAGCAACTTATTTGTCCTTCCAACCCAAACACGAGTGAAAACCCAGGAACACATCCTAACGCAGGACGCAGCAGACACTCAATCATTTGGATAATCGCCTTCAAATATCTCCTCCTTCATGTCGCCTGCAAGATGATGCACCAAAACAAACAAAATCATGATTACAAACACGGAAGAAGAGCCTTCAAATACCTCCTCCTTCATGTCGCCTGCAAAATGATGCGCCAAAACAAACAAAATCATGATTACAAACACGGAAGAAGAGCTAATTATTAATAGAAGAACATTATAGTTTTAAAAGACTATGTTCTTTAATAAAGGATACATATACACAGCAATATCTGTTGGCCTCTTCTGCAACTACCACCTTCCCTGCTGCATACAAAACCATTCACATTCTATATCAATTAAGATCAAAGAAATTGTTAACTTAGAAAATGTCAACAAAGCAACCAAGCCGTACCACTGTTGAGCAATGGGAATGGAGTTGCAGAGACCAACTGATGGCATTGACATTAATACAGCCACTTCTTAGTTAGCATCCATTAAGGTTTGGAACCAAGATAACCCATTTGATCCACAAGATCCTCCAAGTGCTCAGCCCAGTCATCGGGTTTTGCTATCAAATCCTCCACCGGTGCATCAATTTCAGAATAATCACCCACTACAACTTCTTCATTTGGATTCCCACCAACCAAATGTTCGTTGAACAAATCCTCCCAGATTGCATCACTAACTGAGCCCAAATCGCCCCCACTTGCTGGTAGCATTGAACTTGAAACTGGGTCTTTGATTTCATTGCTTGATTCATTATCATAAGCAGCTGAGAAAAATGTCTCTATCTCAGACTCCATACTTGCCAATTCCTTTTGTTCTTCGCTTCGATAGTCCACCACTGGGTCACCAAGCACTGCCACTGCTACAGGATCTTCTTGCAAATTCTCCACACTTGGGCTAGCAGTTAGTCTCCTCTTTCGTCTTATCTCAGCACCCTGTAATTCTCTGTTCTGGGAATTTCTCTGCACAAATTGCTGGATAAAAGATGGGTTGTTTAGTGCTTTGGCAAGGAATGTCCGCATCTGTTGTTGCTTCTTCTCTGTGGTTTGTAATCTGGCTTCCATAGCAACCAATTGTGTCCGTGAGTTTTGTTGCTGCTGCCTCAATCTCACAATTTCTGCCATTAACACAGTCCTGTCTCTTCTCAACCTATCCAGCTCGCCTTCCAATCCATACTGTCCCAATTCAACAAAAGCCCCACCTCCATGTTGTTGCATACCCTGTGGCACATTTCTTCTTCGCTTGATGGTCTTCAATAGGTGCTTCTGTCCTCCCAAAAACCCCTCGTTTGCGAATTCCCATCGATCAGGATCAACTTTTCTGAAACCCTGGATCCAGTTTTTGAATTCAAGGCAACAGTGAGAACCCCGTAAAAGATAAATTAAAGAAACCTAATTAACCACTGTTAATTAATTAAGGCATTAACAAGGTGATCAACCCTAGTTAATCTCATTCAACAAATTCACCAACCAAGGAACATCATAAAATATTGTAGTTAGCACATTAAACATTAAGAAATATCATGCACCAGTTTCACAAAAATCAGCTTCAGCATAGCAATAACAATTCAGGAAATATCAGATTACATAGTGGGTAAGCAAATTAATCGGTAAAAAAAAAAAAAAAAACTCAGAAAGCGATGACACAACCAAAATCTAGAAATACAGAGAAGGCAAAAGTTTAGACTTCTCAAGAGGAAAATGGCAAATCAGACAACAATCAGCAAAATCATGCTTCAATTAGAAGACAGAGTAAGGAGGAAAGAGTACTTCAAATACTTACATAGGTGTTGAGCTGGCGGATGAAGCTGGAGAAGTTACCATGCTTGAAGTAGCGAGGAAGAATGGTAGTGGAGAACCTGTGAGAGTCCCACACAATGAAGCTGTTGCGCGCTCTGCTCCACGACACGACGGAGTCGGTGGATGGATCTTCCACCATTTCAAAGGTTTTGGTAAGAAATGGAGGCGGACCCACCTCGTGCAGCCCTTCCATGGGCTGTGGGGAGAAGCTTGAAGACGAACAAGATGATGAACCCGCTGCACACGTTACACTTTCTTCCTCTTTCACTCTAATTCCCTCCATGCCTCTGGCACTCCGATCGAAATAAGAAGCCACCACAGAAGGATCAAAAAGTTCAACAAAAGAAAAATAAAGTTGGCTCTGTCGGTTAAGAGGTTCGGTTTGGTTACGACTCTGGGGAAGAAGGTGATTTTGGTGCGACTTCTAGCCTCGTATGCGGTACCTTAGCTTATGAGGTAGAAGAGAGAGAATAAGCAAATTTAAGGCGGTGGAGGAGAAGATTCCAGAGAGAGAGAAGTGGCAGATCTTAGCTCTTTACGAAATTTTTTAGAAGTTTCTGCCACTTGTTGGTATGATGTGGCCCTAGATATTTACTTAAGTTCTGGAAACTTCTGGACTTATAGGCTGCATCCACCGAAAGTCATTGACAGACAGATGCACAAAATAGATTGCAAATGAGACATAAGGAAGATATGAAGATAGAAAAAAAAAAATAACAGATCTTTAACTAAGTATATAGGATTTTCCGATAATTATATATATATAATTTTTTTTATTTGTACGAACCTGCGTACTTACAAACTACAATTATTTTTTAAATCTCAGTAAAAAAAAAGTAAGTAGGATTTCAATTTTTATCTTTTTATTGAAATTAAACACACAAATATTAACATTTTGAAGTTATGAGAATGTGCATATTGCGGTTGATTCACGTGCTTTTATTCTACGCTTGGCCCGAAGAACAGACAAAATGTGTCCAATACCCAAAATGGAGGGTTGCAGTTGAACTTCAGAGAGCCCAAATGGACCAGGGACATGACTCAAAAAATGGATTTGGAACTCTTAGAGTCATTCTCACTTAAGATCCAGAGTAAAGCCCAAGTTTGCACACTAACTCCCACCTCACATTACCTATGTCTGCAAGCACGTGGGAATGCTTCTAGTTTATTCAACAAACAGCAGACACGCAAAGATAAGAGTTTGAAAAGGGCCCCGAGCTTATAGGGAAAAAATATATTCTCGCCATATTATTTTCACAAAATATTTATATTTATTAATATAATTTTTTGGATCATGTACATCTCTCAATTCAATTTATAAAATTTATTAAATTTTATAATTTAAATTATATTAAATAAAAATTATATAAAAATAAAAGTATAAAAATAAAATTCTGGCCTATGTATGTGAGGTGCTTAACTAAATTTGATCAAACGATGCCATGCCACAAATAGTGCGTTGCTTTTTGCCGAATTGAAATGATAGGCAAGTGGTAAAATGCTGAATCAAAATTAGTCCCAGTCCCACCAATTTTTTGTGTCTGATTCATTAGGAGTGGCGAGGCAACTAAACTAAGCCATGGCTTTCTCATAATAACTCCCTCGTGCCGGTGACCTCACGTCCTTGTCCACTCAACATTATAAACATGATGAATCATGAAGCATCCCATCTTCAAATCTCACTCTTCAATTTAATAAGACATTTAGTTCAAAGCAACTGATAAGGGAGATCTTATTGATTTCTTAGAAATTTAAGGGGGAGAAAAAAGGTTTCACGTGCATGATTCCAATTTATGAAATTTTATAAATTAAGAAAAAGTTAATAAAAATCTTCTACTAAATGCTAGTTTATTAAATTTAAAATTAGTTTTTAGATTTATTAAATTCATAATTTAAATTATAAAATTTTATAAATTTAATAATTAAAATTTTTAATAAAAATCTATACATGAAAATAACGGGAACTGTTTAACAATAGCTTTGAGTTTGCCCCTCAATACTCTTTCATTCCTCTTCCTTGATCGGCTAATCTTACATATTCCATAGATTGAGGTTTTATAATTTTTTTATTTCATAATTTTAATAATTTTTTATTCTTACATTATTTTTCACATATAATATAAATTTTATTATGAAATAAATATAAAGAGAAAAATCGCCAAAAAAGGGTTAGGATGCAAATCTGCCTATCCTACTGCGATGAACCGACAAAGATTCAGATGATGAAGTCAGCAGGTCCCACCAGTGACATGATACTGACGTAAATGGTTACGTCACCCATGTGCCACACAATTTGTCAACCCGACTTGTAAATGCAGGTTGCAAGAAGAATCCAGTGGCGCCGACAGCTTCAGAGTATAGTAATCCTGTTATTGAGGACAGGTCGTGCTATTCTACGCGCATCAGTGGCGTGCGCCCTGTGTTGATTTGCAGGTCGCAGAAGGAGCTTCGGAACCGAATCCAAATCCATGCTCGGTTAATCGGGTTTTGTCATTTTTCGTCTGGATTTTATGCTGAATTTGGTTCTGGAAGGTACTGAATGCAGACCCGTGGTCGGTCACGTGGGGGATGGTTTCTTAATGATGATGTTAACGAATTGCGGAAGAATATCAAGACCCAACCCAAGGGCATGACTCCATGCGTCCCTTCCCACGTGCTCGGAAAGCCACCTCATTCGATCGTTTACCTTAATGGAAAAAAATTGGTATACAAAAATCAGCATTCATATAAGTAGGTTTTGGGATACGCCTTTAGTATAAAACATATTTTTATAATTTATTTTTGATATATAATAATGTGAATTTTAAATTTATTGAATTTAAAAATTAAATAAGAATAAAATTATAAAAAGAATAAAAAGAATCAAAGATGGGTGACGGGGAAAGCATGCCATGTGAGAACCAGTATGCGGGACACATGCTGAGCAATCAAATTAGATCCACAAGAATTGTTTATTCTATAAAATTGGTAGAAAGAGACATGGGAAGAACAAAGTGTGTTTGCAGCATGCGGGGTGTTGGGTGTAAAGACAATAGAGCCGTGGGTAATCAACCAGTGAACGCACCAAAATGTCAAATCCATACAACCTTTACTTAAGTAATACAACCAAAACGGCCCTTCCCACCAAAATCACACCCAGTGTATACTGTCCAGATATGAGCTAAAGCTTTCTTCATTGCAACATCTGCCTTGAAAACATGCCACAGAATATTGCACCATTTTATTCGGTTCCGGTTCGCCATTCCAGCTAACTAACACAACTTCAATTCAAATGTATTCACTTTTTAGTTATCTTACTTTTATAAATTATATATTTTAATTATTAAAATATATAAATTAAATTGTAAATTTTTCACTTTTAACTAGTTCGAAAATACTTCAATTTTTTAGTTGTTATTTAGACGATGGGTAATATTACCTCACGTGATAAACCTCTTTGACTCTAAATCTACACAATTCAATCTCTTAGTTTTTCTCAACACCTATTTGAGAAAAGATATTTTCATGTTTTCTAATTATATGTGATGCGTACATTCTAAGGTGGACCTTTTCTTTCATCTTTTAATATAAAACGGATTAATAATATAGATACAAGAGATAATACCTACATCATACAAGTACAAAAAATATACTATGTTCAAACTTAAATATAATATCTCTCACCTATTTCAATAAATTTAAAAATGTTAAAATGCTAAAATCTAGTTACTCCTAATATAGACAGACTTACTGAGGTGAGGTGTACTGTAGTGTCAATCTCAGAAGATTAAAGTAATATTGCACCTTTGCGCATCTACATATTAATTGACCACCTTGACAAATTTAATGGAGGTGGTGATGATGATGTGATCCGTACACTTGCCCATGATAATTTCAGTAAGGACAACGCTAAGAACTGAAGCCCGACCTCTCTTTTGCAGGAATAGAAAGGGCGTTGTTAACGTAAAGAGAGAGAGAGGAGAGGGGGGGGGGGGGGGGGGACATCGGCCAATTTATAATTTGCAGCCTTTTCATTTTGCCATTCAGATTTGACCTGCCGAATGGTGGGCACCAGTGCCACTTTCACTGTTTCACACACCAAGGATGACCCCAAATTTAAAAGGCTGAGAGAGAACGCTGTTGAAATGCTCTTCCATCCCCTTAAATATCATACTCTTCGATTATTTTGAAATGCCAATTAAGGGAAAGGGATAATCAGCCTCCCCCAAGAACGAGCGGTTCCAACTATATTCTGCCTTCTAATTATTACCTCAGCGTAAAACAACATCGTTTTGCACCACACCTTGCGTTGACATTTAGCATATTAATCTTGTGATTCCCTTCAAACAGTTCGTTTCCAATCTACTAAAGTCATGAAATAACAGACAAATATAAAATTTGAGATTCATATTTTTTATTTAATATTTTGCCTGAATTACTAAAGTCTGCCAAGTTTTAAATTCAGGATGTAAATGCAAACAGTCTTTTTTTTTTGGTTTGGTGAAATAAATGCAAGCAGTTTAACCCACGTCAATCTGATGGGCTCATCTACTCCAACGTTACAGTTCAAAAACATGACGTCAATACACAAAATAAAATCTCAACAAAGTATTACGGAGGGTGAAGTTGGAAGTTCAAGCGTCGAGGAGGGACCCTTGGCAAAGCGGTGATGCAACCCGGTACTCATCACACACCATATGGCAGACACCTTATTTACCACCATCAACGGTGCGCCTTTGAGGCCTCTACGACTTTAGATTCATGATGGTAGGGACCACGCTCCACAAGGTCACCCCTCTTTACCCTTGCGGCATGTGGACAACCACGTGGACTCGTATCACTGGCTCCTACCATGCAACCCCAAAAGCGTGCTAGACCCCACTTGTTTTATCGCCAAAGCCCTCAAGCCTCCCTGCCTGAAGGAAACTATAAGATCCCGCCACGTGTCCGGCGGGGGAACGTCACGTCACGATGACGAGGAAAGTGCAAACCCCTTCCGATGATTATGTCATGGGCGCGGGGACCACAAACACACTCTGAGCATTCAGTCCACGTTAGCCCACCCCGTCTTCTCTTTTCCCACACTAACGCCACGGGCCTTTAACTTTTGGTTACGTCACTGTTCAATCTTACCGTTCGCCGTCCAAGTCAATGTGACATCACCTAATTTACAACCATCGCCCTCCATGTGACCGCTCCATAGCATTTCATCGGCAAATATCCAGTATTTCCGAACCACCGTAATTAAGTGTGACACGCGCGGTCAGCAGTGGTGTTTTCACTCTCTCTTTCTTTTTTCTCGTAACCAATCATAGCCTTTGAGAAAGCCATGATACTGGACCGGGAATCATTGAAGATTATCCAATCAGCTGGTATCTAGCCAAAGTTGATGCCATGAACAAACAAGGCCTGCATATGGAAAATGTTTGGCCAATATTAAGCAACTTATTAGTATAATTTCTGCACACTTAAAATTAATTTAATAATATATATAGGTCTCTTTCTTTTTTTTTCAAACTATTTCTATCATTTATTTGATTAAGTAAATTCACATATTTTATATATATTTTTTATTAATAATTATATTAAAAATTAATTCTACTCGCAATTTATACCAAAGAAACACCCAGTTGACTCTTGTATAATTGTATTTATTTAAAAAAATATGTAAATAATTTTGAATATAATTGTAATTAGGGATTTAGTTTCACTTCCATTAAGATAGAAAAATTTTAGATAAAGATAAATATAAAATTTACAAAAAATAATAAAAAAAATAAATTTCACTTATTATATTTTTTAAAAAAATACAAATATTACTAAAATTAAAAGAAAATTAAAAGATGCAAATCCTGTAATTAAAGGTGTCTAGATAGGTTACAATTAAATTGGATAGAGTGAGGCAAAGTGCAATTTTGATATATTAAAAAAATATTAATTCAACTTACCTTTTAGATAAAATGAGATAAATCTATTAATAAATTAATATAATATTACATATATAAATATAAATTAATCTACTTTTATTTTATACTATATTTATAAATTAAATAAAATAAATCAATTCGTTTATATTTTATAAGATTATATATTTATAAATTTACCCCCACACTTTATGCCAAACAGAACAGGTAGGCCCGTTTTAATAGTTGAAGTCATGGTCACGAAAAGGCTATATGCCATGTTATTGGTGTTTTTGTTGTAGTATTAAACAAGGATCCAAGTCGAATGATATGCGCGCGTGGGTAAGATGAGTGTTGGAGATTTGGAAGGAGGTGAGCAAACACAGTAGTTTGTGATGTAAGCAACCACGCCCTCCTTTCATTTATAAAAACTCCTCCGAAGCCCCTTCCCACTTCTCAACTCACTTGCCTTGCTTAGCTCCCTCCTTGTTGACATCATACTGGGCCTTTCTCTCCTTCTTTCTCTCCCTGTACCACCAGTTTACGGCGATGCAAGGCCTTCGCCGCTGCTCAAACGACGTCGTTCACCTGGATTTCCCGACCTCCTCCACTACCACTGCCATGACCATCTCCTCCTCTTCCTCCTCCTTATCCATCGATGTGGATGAATCCACCGAGACCAAAATCCAACGCCTCATCTCCGAGCATCCAGTCATCATCTTCAGCCGATCCTCCTGCTGCATGTGCCACGTCATGAAGAAGCTCCTCGCCACCATCGGTGTCCACCCCACCGTTATCGAACTGGATGACCACGAGATCGCGGCTCTCCCACCCTCCCCCGCCATCGACAACGAAACCCTCCGTAACCGAGCCCCCGCCGTCTTCATAGGCGGTACCTGCGTCGGCGGCCTGGAGTCCCTCGTCGCCCTTCACCTCAGCGGCCACCTCGTCCCCAAGCTCGTCGAAGTCGGTGCTCTCTGGGTATGATTCATCATAGTATATATGCTCCATTAAGAGGGAAAAAACCAATATATATATATATATATAAAACTAATTGTATAACTTTAGTTCTGCAGTGCTTTCTCCGAAATTTCAATGAACCCATGAGGTCTCTGTTATTGTAATTGAAACGAGTATAACAGAATTTAGGAGAAGCGTTCCTTTTTCCTTGGTTCTAATTACTAGTGTGGGGAATGGGATGGATGGTGTGTAAACGAAGCAGTAGTGAATAGCCATTAGCCAAAGACGTTGTTGGAATAAATCCGCGTGAAGGATACTCGCCGCTTGCGGAGGGAACACGTGTATAGGGATATCACTTTGTCAGTGTATGCAATTAGATAAGGGTGCTTGGGGTTTAACGTTTTACTCAGTCGATTGATCTGGTCAGAACCTTCAGCGCTAGGTTGGGTCCCAATCCCATTGCCATTTGATGGGCTGGTTGCTTTGTCAGTTTGCTGAAGCTTATCCTTCTATGGAGAAATCGGATATTCATGTAGGTGTTAAAAAAGGTGGGAAATTTCCCCTTCTTCTTCTAATCTTGATGTTGTTGGTATTCGTCTTTGGTAATTTGATTGGTGTGGGACCACATACCTGCCATTACCAATGATGGAGACAATCATGGCCGTCCAAATAGTGAGGGATCTTTTTCCCTTTGGGGTTCGGTCGTTAAGGAAGAAGATAATGGGGTTTTCGAAGTACTTTGGAAAAGAGCAGATGAAGGATATGTATGATAAGAAACATACTGTAGGTCTGTATTTTTTTTTTTGGTTCCTCCATCTCATGTCACCTGCTGCTTTTCTGGGTGGGGTTGGCCCCTTGATAAGCGTAGCATAGATAGAAGAATCCCGTGGGTTTATAAGGATTGTGGTGTTGGAAGGAATTAATATCTGATTTGTTCTCTTCAGAGAATTACTTTAGGGCGTTGTTTATTAATTAATATTGCTGTTATTGTCAAGGCTGAGAATCGTTCTCTTGAAAAGCTTCTCTCTTTCTTTATTTTGTTTTTTGACTAGATCAGTATAAATTGCTTTTGAGAACTCTCTTTCTATTGAAAACGATAGAATCCTTCGTTTTACTCTAGCCAGAACCCCCTGCTTTTGAAAGGAGTGAAGGTATTTATCACTAGATTATAAAAGTTTATGGTTTCCTTGGTCTTGTTTAACTTTTAATCAACTTGGTAGAATAAAGAGTGGAGCAATTACTATTGGCGTGGAGAGTGTTGCAGATAAGATATTTTAATAATAATTATCATTAAATATAGCATTCACAAAAATATAAAGCCCCAGAAAGGGGAGCTGCCAAATAGATTCAGAGCCAAAACGGGAAGCAAGGACAAGCCTGAATTTGTCATCATCCCAAGGGACAGCTTTAATGGGTGGGTGCGTCCGCATGGCTGCATTAGCTCATGCCTCAGACTCTCAATTCTCAAAACATCTGACTATCATCATCATCTTCTTCTTCAAGAATCAAAAAAATCACTTTGGTTGCCTAAGCCCAGCCAGAAACAAAATCTCCAGTGAGAACAAAAGCAAAAAGGTTAGAAGAACTTAGCACTGCACTTTCTTCAGTATAAACAACTAATAAAAAGCACTTTGGTGCTGATTTATTGATTAGCGGCGCATCTTAGATGCTGAGCAATAAGCGAAGCATCTTGGGGCTTTCGATTGATAACTTAGGGCAAAGGTACCACAAACTAGAATAAGAAATTTGAAATCATCACTTACACAGGCTGCAAAATTTAAGGGAAAAGCCCTGGCAGGATCCTTTCCCAATTAAGGAAATGGAGGGCGGCGGGAGAGGGGGGTAATTAAGGGTTACCCCACTTCCCACCAATGGGACCCAATCATTTTCCTTTGGGCCGGGAAAAAACGGCTTGGTGATATCATCAACCACTACAGCTCCAACTACAACTACAGCCACAATCCAAGATGAGTGGGTGGGTGTATACTTTCCAATTTTCCTGTTTTTCTTTCATACAAAGGTAGACGTGGCATGCATGCCGTGGCTTTGATTCACAACATTAGTGGGTGGTCCCCTTTTGGAATCTTTACAGCCTAACGTAGGAAGAATCTCCTAAATCCTAATGATACTTTCCCACACACTAGTTATGGACAAACCATTTTCAACACATCATGTAAAATTTTAAATTAATTGCCTTTTACGTTTATAAAATTGGTGGAACTAAACAAAGTTAGGCAACCAAAGAGCCTCCAAAAGTTACCTAAATGGTTAATTGGTTATTAAGTGTTGCTCTCTTGTCTCGCTTTAAAACATCGCCCAAATGTGCAAAAGCTTCCTTCAACATCTGATGAACATAAGCATAAATAAGTTGTTTTTTTATCCCAAGGGTGGGAGGTCCATTTAACGGTTCCTTTAGGCTGCTTATGGTTGTGGGGTTCCCACTTCGCTTCTTTTACTTCTCTTCTCACTTTGCCCATGTATTTTTTTCACATCACTAGAAGTTAAAAGAGGGGTCCGCTTAAATTTATTTTTTATTTATTTATTTTTTATGTGGAATAAAACAAGTTAATTTATAATTTTAGTCGATTAATAAAATATAAATTTATCTCATATTTTAAATAAAAATAAGGCAAATTAATTAGATAAATTAATATATTTTTATATTTAAATATGTTAATTCATTTCACCTTAATATGCCTTTTAGATGAAGTAAAATGGACTAACTTATTAAATTTAACCTATTTTAACATTCTTACCAATAATATAGACAAAAACAAATTATGTTAATTTCACTTTGCGGAGTAGTGTGCAAATTGCATTATATGAAGTTTAAATATCAGAAAGATGTTTACACGTTTTGAGGCTACAAGTCCCAATAGACGTGCTGAGGTGGAGGGGTTTTTTTCAGCTTTGGTGGTGATATGTTTGATGATGTATAAAAGAAATAAGATCCACATCAAACACCTTAGATTTAGAAATAGCACCGTTCGTTGAAATATGATCAAACACCACAGATTTAGAAAAAAGGACGCGAACAATCAATTAAATTAAAAAAAAAGGACAATTTTCACTGTTGTCATCCCCATGTTATGCAGAAGCAAACTCATCAAAATGCACTACTAGTTATATGTGAACATCAGTTCTGGTGATATAGTTGCTAGACTTTTTCAAATTTAACTGTGGGTTCAATTTCCGTCTTTAATCTCTCCATCTTAACTCATGTAGTGCCAAAAAAATAATACACTATTAGTTCATTTTGGGTTCACATCCAGACACGAATATTACTAATGTAGATATCCTCTCACAAACTCTTTTCTTTATCCAAAAAAAAAAAAACACATTATATCAGAGGCAGAGGCAGAGCCACAAAAGCAACGAGGCGAATGAAAATAAATGGCATTTAAGACACATCATAAATGAATTGTACCAGAACTTGTGTTGATGCACTGGTTAGAAAAAAAAAATTATGCTGGTTCAAAGTGCCACCATGCTCTGAAGTATGCAGGGTGTTAATGAAATCAATGGCGAAAAGAAACTGCTGTTACAATCGACCCCAATTCATAAATTTCTTAACCTCGTCATATAAGACTAGTATAGCTGCTGCCCCAGTGCTCCTAAACATATTTGAAACTGCCCCACGGTAAAATGAGGCCGATCCCTCTGTCCTATAAATCTTCCTCCAGCAGTCCAGGGTGCTATTGTACACTGGCTGTTCCAGCCCAGATTGCATCATCATTCTCCTTCGAACTGTATCTAATGGATATGAGATCAACCCAGCAGATGTTGTGACCGCCTGAGCTACCACCCATCGCTTCCACAACGCCAACTCGAATTTTGATTCTTCAGACAAGATCTCGTTCATCGTATCAAAGCCTCCAAAGTAAAGGCCCCGGTGTACCACCATTCCATGTAGAGAGGCAGGAATGCCCCCGTAAATCCCTCGAATCCCATCCTTCTTAAAAATGGTTGCAAGGAAATGGTATATGCCTCGAAATTGACGCACTTCTGTTCTGCCAATATCAGCAGCAAGGCGGGTGTGTGCTATATCAAGTGGGTATACCAAGACAAGCGTTGTACAACCAGCTGCAGCCCCAGCAATAAAATTAGCATATGCACCGGACAAAAGGTTATTATCACTAAAGTTTCCACTTCTTAACACGTGTCTGTAAAAATCCTGTTGAAGAAAACTATCTATCAAGAATCTGCACTAACTGTAACATTAGCAATAAACATCATATATAACCTTTCATCAATCATGGGAGAGCAGCACACTGAACATTAGGAAGACATATATATCTTAGACCGAGAAATCAATATCTCAGTTTTGGAAGGGTAAACTCTTTCTGAAGCGTTACACATACCGCGTACTTCACTAAAACTGTATATGTAGTAAGGTTGTGTCAAAGTTTTACCTAGAAAATGTCCTCTACTATAATCTCAGATCAACAATAACAAATTCTATAAAACAAATGTTGAGCTGGCTTTGCTCACCTTTGTATGTACTCCACATACTTGAAAACGAAATAAAGAATGAAAAAAGAGAAGGTAGGGGTATAGAGAACAAGACTTCGAAGATGGTTGAAATGGTTCTTTCGTAGCTCAATAACTAGGCCATTTGCTGGTGTCTAATAGCTGCACTATCATCTCTTTCACTCAATCACAGTTGCAGCCCACGTAAACATTTATGTAATCCTTTAGACATCTAAAGCAAAATGTTATAAGGCCCATGTTATTGGTAACATGTAACCATCTTTCATGAAAAATTATAGGGAACAGTTAATCACAAATTTACTAATGCATCTAATGAATTTGGATAAGACTTGCTCATTTGATCCATGATTCATTACTTTGTTTCTGCAGTGATAGACATGCGGCTGTCATCCTCAACCTTTGTAATTGTGTTGTATTAGGAGAATTCCCAAAAAAAAAACTTCTGAAAAATAATAATTACGACAAAGGAAAACTGGCCACTCCAACTGGTTATTTAAGCCAATTTGATCGAAAATATTGAATATGATAACCGCTCCAAGTGATTATTTTTTATCATGCTAAATTAAATTAATTAAATACTGGGAATGTCTTAAGAATCATCCCCATAAGTTTCTACCCCATTTTTTTCACACTTTATGATCAGCCCAAGTTATTCTCCTAACTAGGCACATTTCTAGAGCGTTATTTCCAGATGAGTATAACTACACTAGAAGGTTGTGAAGTTATCCTCCCAACTAAGGCTGATGGGCCGAAGAAATCAAGTCATATAGGAAGAAATGACAGCAATGTACTAAAAATAACAAGAGGTGATTCCACAACAGCAGCAACGTTTGTCTTTCCTCCAGAAGAGGCGACTTTACTGGTATCCACCTCCTAGTCCATGACTTATCAATTCCTTTATTCCATTTGACATGATCTATAAATTATAATAAAGCTCTGTTTGGCATCTCTCAGCAGTCCACCCCCCCTTTCCTTTCTTGTGCTCGAAGTTGTAAGCAACACTGATACATGACACAGAGAACAGAAGGTGATTGAACTGCTGAAGAGAAGCTTGTTTTACACACTCATTTCCACATCACACGTTTGTGACTTAGGTACTGATCCTGCTCCTATTATAGACCCAAAAATAAGTTTCTACAAAGGACACTACGAAAACACCTTAAAAATAATCTGATCAGTGAGTGCTTTCTGTTTAAAGGCTGAAAAAAGCACCGACTAGTTAGAAACATTAATTGTATATCATGCAATTCAAGTTTAAGACAACAAAATGTTTGTAAAATTTAGGAAAACTTTCAAAGGTTGGGGTTTTTTCAATTAAATCTAGGCAGTGCTTGACTGTACCCAAAGAGCAGGGGTGGCGGAGAAAGACTTTCTTTTTTTGCTTGAAAAAAAAAAATATGGAATAATACCATGAAATAAAAGGTGCCACAGACAATTAAATTTGCACATTACTTCTCAGAGTATGTGCTGACTTTCTTCTTTAAAAAAAGGTGCGGTTCAGCAATGGGATGGGAGGGAGTGGGACAGAAAAGGAAATCCTGGCAACAATCACCTTCGAGACCAAGAATTAATAGGGAAATAACAGCAAAGCATGAGAAAACAAAAAGAAAAATGCCTACTTCTCACAATAAATTGGTGAAATAAGTGGATGCTGATGCTTTTTGGAGGCATATTTTGTCATCGTGTATTTGTTGAAAACATTTCATAACTAGTGAAAACAAGTAGAACAATGCAGTGTGGAGAAAATTTACCGATCAGAATCCGTGATTTTAGATTGAAGGTCTTCTTTTGTAGATTTGAGGCAGGTTTTTCGCTCCGGGAATGGAGACCAAAGTTTAGAAGCAATAAGGCATGAAACATTAGAAAGTGATCAACGACAGGTAAGGGAGATCAATTGTAACTATACATAAACTTTTAAGATTGATATGAAATTCTAACAGTTACGATTATAGAGATCTTGTTCTGTTACTTTTGGTAATTATAGCAGAATTAAAGCCATAATAGAATAGTTTATGGATTCATAAATCCCTAGAAGATAGTTTAATTGTCAGTCAAGTTTTCTTATGGTCGTCAAAGGAACGATAATTCATATTTTTCACACATGAATATTATTATTCAAAGAGATTTCCTTGTCATCAGAGAAATTGTTGATTTTAGAGGTTCTACACCCTAGAACTCTTATTCTGTTTTCCCGAGTTTGATCACCCCTATTACTCAACAGTCAACCCCATTCTGTTTCTAGGCTACTGTCCCCGCCTTAATCCCTCTGCATCAGAACGGGAGGTATATGGAAAAACAAGTGAAAGGAAGAGGAAGAGGGACAACTGATGAAAACTGTGTATGAAAGAAAAGTGTAAGAAAAGAAAACATAAGTTACCAAAAATACAAGCACAAACTTATATCTGTTGATTCCAAATTTTTAAAAGTTGATCCGTTTGATTATCATTATTTAAAACTATGGCAAACAGCTCTTAGCAATTTTCTGTTTGGAAGTGTAGACTACTCGCTCTGAGCCCAAGATGGTGCATTGCAAGGTATTTGTAAGTTCTATTGGATTATCCATTGACTAAACGTATTCAAGATGAATGTGCTTCATTTGTTTTATGATACACAAGAAACGTTTCAAGTAATCCTCTAGAAAACCAAGAACAAATACTGTGAGCAAAAATACTTCGGACAACTGCTATCCTCTTCAGAATCTTAGATGGCATCTTACAGCAAACAACCTAGGGATCATTTGACACAGTAGCAGTAACAGACTCATCGTAGAAGGGCATCGGAGGCTGCCAATTCCTCCAAAATTGCTCTTGATAAAACGCCGGTTAGAACCTTAATATCGTCATTTCGACATCAAAACGGTAGCAGCACTGCAGCTTAAGCTAATGGTCCACTCTTTCCGAGTGTGATTTACAACGCCGTTTAGGAAAAATATTAATAGGAAAGTAATTACTTGCCCCACCTAATGGCTAATGGGGGAATCTTCTACATTATCAACAACAAAACCTCAAACAATGAATCGCAACAAATGTAATAAAGGCAATAAGGCATACACCAAAAATCCAGTAGAATACAAGAGCAAACCTTAAGGGAGAAATTGAATATCCGATGCAGGATGATATTGAATTTGTATTCATATAAGAAAGGTGTTCATCTAAACGAAGCAGGATAGTATTCTTATATAGAATTATACTACATGAGAGTAGAATACAAGAGCCAACCTTAAGCGAGAAATTGAGCGCGACCGAAGGATAATAGCGAAGAACGCTGCTAACATTGCCTCTCCACAAGGAGAGAATGCCTTCTTCTCTGACAGTACGGACTATACAATCCAACATGCCCCTGAATTTCCGACGCCCACAAGCAACGATCGCCATATTGCTTTCTTGGGTTTGCAGCAAAAGCTTGGCCCTCTCAACTGGGGCTACAATCGTGTGCACCACCCCACCCATGACGGCCCCGGCCATCAGATCACGGTGAAAGTTAGCCAACCAAGAATACGACCTCAACGATTCTTGTGTCAATGCCGAGCTTCTTCTTTCTGGGTCATTATCTTCTGCACTCATCGTTCGATTCTTCAGCTCCGTGGCTCTTACGCTTTCTCCAGCCGTCTTGGTGTCGCCAACAATGCTTCACTTTTTTTCCAATTTCCACGCTGCCCTTAAGGAGGAAAGCCAATCATTGCTTGGTCTAAGCTAATGAATATTGGGAGCCCATCAATGGGGTTCCAGCCATATTATTTCAAATTCATTGAAAGCAAGCTTATCTTTTTCATAAAAAATACACGAATCATATTCCACAACTAGGCCTGGAAAGCACTGATTTTCCCAAAGTATGAAAATCCTGGTTGACGGGTGAAGCACGAAGTGGAACTTGATTTTCCCAATATGGTTTATCAAGAAAATGGGTTGCTTAATGACATTTGACCCTTCCGATCGAGGATGCCTTAGTACCGTAGGCCCATAGATAAAGATGTTTGTTGCTACTCACTCTCTCTCCTCAACGCTACTCAACCGGGGGAAAAGTAGACGCTTTGACCTTTTCCACGTGCAGTAACTGTCCTTCTCAAAATCTCATCTATGCTCCATTCTTTCTTTCTTTCTTTCTTTCGCTCTTCCTTTTTTAATATGAATATTACTTAATTACGACTCATATTATCCAGTACACATGTAGAGCAATCAAATATACAGAATAATAATTTGATTGATACCTGACTTAGGATTTGATATATGACCATTAAATTATAAAATCAAACTTAAAAGAAATTAATTTCACTTATAAGATTTATTAATTAAATATGTACATTAATTAGGTGCATAAAACATCTCAAAATCTCAAATTTTTTCTAAAAAAACTAAAGGCCTATTTTTTTATTTTTCTTTTTTTTTTATGTTAAACCCTAAACATTATAGAGTCAATTTATCTAATACTAATTATTTTCGGCATCGGACATTATGGGATCTTTTCATTATCTATAACTAAATGTCACCACATTTTATTTTGGTCAGCAAAGCGCATTGATTCCTGTAAAAAAAGAAAGAAGTGCACTGATCTGCAGAGACAAATACGTTCTTTCCTGCTCCCCAATAAGAATCATCCATTTCACCCAAAAGAGACCGCACATTTGTTTTCTGGTTACAACAATCATGAACAGAAAATCAATACTCAGATTATGCTGTATTATTCTCCAAATTCTGCTTAGCTCATGCTTAAATTGTGTTCAAGACCGATCTTGGCTTTCTGCATGCTCCAAGCATCCAATTTTGAGATTGACACACTCTTGGTTCCGTTGTTGAATATATAAAGATGGGCATCTTTGTCTATAGCCAACGAGGGATAAACTCTGCTTGTGATACAAACTCTCCCTTCATCCCCAAAATTCTCAATGATGGAGTGGTCAATCTGCACAATTGCAATTCATTTACATCATAAGGCACCAACAGGCACGTGGCATGAAGAAACGGCAAGAACTGTTATTACAACGAATATAGCATACCAAGCTCCGTAATGAAACCGTTTTGAAGTTAGCATCCAAGTCAAAGAAAGCTCCATATGTCGTTTTATCAAGGTCCTTCCGCAATGAAGACCTGTAAACAGCACTCAACCACATGTTACAGAGACACAGGTTCAAAGAAATGGAGAAAATCAACGGGGTAAAAGGCTGGGAGAATGTCAGAAGGTAACCTGCTCTCGTCACTGCACATTAGGCCTACATATTTGTTGGGAGCTTTATATATACGGAAGAAGACTGCAGTCTGCTCTGTCAGATCCTCTGAAGCCAAAACTGACAGACCAAACGGTCCTATTATTCCACTGCTTGCTGCATATTCTTCACTACACAGTAGTTGGGGATCAACCTCCATGGGATTTATCAACTCAGCTCCCTCAAGTTCAGGCAGCTCAAACAAAACCTCTAAATCGGCCTTGAAAATACATATATAAAAAATAGTTGAACATCAGCATTGTCAAGAAAATGAGCAGCACTTAGTCAGTTACTTACCTGTGATGCAGTGATGCCTGAAACTTCAAGAATTGATCCACTGGCTAATTTCTCTCCACTGATGCTAATTTTCTTGCCGCGCAGTTGTTCCACCTCTTCAATTGGCCACTGTATCAATCGCTTGCCACTTTTATCAAGCCAAACTTGCCGAGGAATTATCTGCAAAGCCAAACAACATTACCATTTACAAATGCAATCCCTTTTCACAACTTCAAAATCAAAACATTAGCATAGGAACGGCAGAAGCAAAGCAAGATATATACCTGCAGACCAGCCCACCCTTTCTCAATATCATCTCGTGCAGTGTCAGACTCGTTTACCCAAGCCCACAATATCCTCCTGTTCTTGGGGTAGTCAAAGAATGTCTTGGAAGCATAGAACTTGCCATAATCGTACCTTAAGTCCGAACTGTTTCCTGAGAATTTATTATCAGGAATAAATTGGTCCAGGTCAGATAGATATTCACCCAGAAAATAGTAGTCGTGTGCTCTCGCTAGGTAGCCAATCTTCAAGACATGCCTAACCCTTTGATTTTCTATTAATCTATCAACCCCATTTTTGCTATCGATTGACACTGGAAAGAAGTCTGGGCACTCGACCACCCCAGTGTTCTCTGATGCATAAAAAGGGCTTGAATCCACCGTCCAACTAACAAAATCCTCACTTCGATAGAGAATTGCCTTCCCTTCATCACCGTTTTGAGCACCCATTATGACTCTCCATTTTCCATCCTTTCCCTTCCAAGCAGTCGATGGGTCTCTGAAATTGTTCACTTCAACACCATTGGGTGGAGTCATGATAGGGTTCTTAGGGTGTTTGACCCATTCCCTTAAAAAGGGGTCTGATAGATTCTTTGGCACAGCCAAGTTCTGAACCTCATTATTATTATCAGCAATCCCAGTGTACAAAATGACAGGTCTTTTCCCTCGGAGGATTGTGGCCGAGCCAGACCAACAGCTTTTGATGTCATATGGTTCACTTGGTTCAATAGCATTATTCAGATGGATCCAATTGATGAGATCATAGGATACAGAATGTCCCCATACTATGCCATGGCCGAAGATTGCTGCATATGGGTTATGTTGGTAGAATAGGTGGTAAACTCCTCTATAGTACATCGGCCCTTCCATAAACAAATCAAATCAGTCATCAGATCATAGTTTGGAAATCATTTCCATTGAGTTATCAGATTTCTAGCAGATTCTTTTTAGAGTTGACTCTGGTGGGTTGTACCGTGGCAGATCTTTTCTTAAAAATTGAAGAGGAGAAGAAAGTAAGGAAAGAAATCGGTAGGTTTAATAGCTTCGTCCTATGTGGTAACAGTGAATGAATGCCTATTTCCTCAAAACCTGCTTGATCTATTTCAAATAAAACAGAGAAGAGAAGAACAGGACGTTTTTTTTATCTTCTCTGATGTCTTGGCAGCTGGAACACTATGATCATGCTGACAAGGGATGCATAAATATAAAGTTGAAATTAGATAGAATCACAAGCTTACCATTTGGATCTGCATCATGAAGGAACCCGTTTTCAGATTTCTTGTACAAACCATGTCAAATGACAGAGACAAAAGAATTAGAAATATTCAACGAATTCGGACTAAGAACAATCAATAGTCGTAAGCATGAGTGCTTAGATTGGTAAGGTTTGCTGAGGCTGATACCGTTCATCCAATTTTGCAGGGGCTGAAAGTGAAAAGAAGTTCGGTAAGGCTGTTTCTCCGGGACCCTGCGATTGAAAGAGCTGGTGTCGAGGGGGGAAGCTTCTGTTCCAATTCCACTGTTCAACAGCAAAGGAAATAAGCCAAGCAATAGTACTGCTGGAGCTATCTCCATGCTGCTCTTTGCGGATGGTTAACAGAAACCAGATGCCCTCTGCCATTTGGCGGGATCGTGGACTGATCATATACGCACGATGGATTGGTTGGTTTGCGTGACAGAGTACCAAAAGTGTGGAAGGAAACTAAGACTAGTCCAGATGCAATGGGGGAATCACACCACAACAGAGTTGGCAATTTGTCTTTTTCAATATATACCAGCTGGCAGATTGCTACTTGAAAATAATATTCGTTGATGACTGTCTTCTCTTTCGTCTTGACATCATTAGCAATGTTGGGACAGAAAAATTAATTTCAGAAACCAATCGATTCTAAACACTAAAGTTCTTAGTAATTTTTTTTTTCTAATCTCAATAAACATCTTAGAGAGGAAGTTACAACCAGACAGCATGAATACATCATAAAAAGAACAAACGAGAATGTGGCATTGTCATATACCGAGGCTCAAGGTAAACAAATGCCAGAAAGTTGAATCCATCAAGAATCGTACGTCAATGAGAGATCTGTAGAATTTTTTTTTTGTTTTTTTAAAGAGAGAGCGTGGTAAAAAGTTTTAGGCTCAAATTAATAATTTTAAGGAAAAAAACCTGAAGGCAATAAATGGATGCTAGTGTATCATGAAGAATACCGATAGATTGTTTTTTGGGTTCAAGTCAATGATTCTATAGAGTGCTGGTGGATTTTTGGTAAATTGAGAATCGATTGGCTGTTCAATTAGTTTCTCAATAATTTTTTATGAATGTAAATTAAGTATAAATTAATTTTAAATTTAAAAAATTATTATTATTATTATTATTATTATTATTAGAATCTTTGTCAGAATATCCATTATTATTGACGTGAATGCCTAAATGATAATGAGATAATAAAAGAATTCTATAAAAACTTAAATATAAAAATAATATACAAGGAAATTTTTGTGGTAAGACTCAAGTATTTTCAGTTAATAATTAAAAATTAATTTTTTTAAATAAAAAGATTATAATTAATTTAAGAACACATAATTTAAACAAAATTTAAAATAATATATTTAAAAAATTTAAATATTTACCAAACCTTATTAATGAAAAGAAAATTCTTAACTTCGAACGTCTCCCTCATAGTCACTAATTAATAACAATAACTAATGAGACATCATGCACTGAATATTATTTATAATGGAACCGTGATCTCGGGGTCTTAGTTTTAAAAAAATGGGTGTCAGACGTGGAAAGAAACATTTTTTTGGTTGTTGCCTTGAAAAACAAATGCAGCATCGATTGGCCACACATTAGCACTAAACATCCCTTCATTTTACTGTAATGTAAGTGAGGTTCAAGTTCAACCCAAGTTGGCCCTATAGTTTAGCTCTAATTCATGAAGTTTAATGATTAACAATTTGAAATCCGATCTGTAAACCAGCCCACCCCAGATAAGGCATCAGAAATGATAGTTATTTATATTTTAAGAAAAAAGAAAACCCTCCCCGGGTGTTTGGCTCGGATCCAGCCAACACTCTAAGGTAGAGAAAAGGAATTTTATATATCAATCGGAAAAGGCTAAGAAACCCCTTCACTTATACCCTCTTACATTTTTAAATGATAATAATTTAATTCTTTTATTAATTTATCATATAAAATACTAATGGCCGATTTAACTCAGCAACCCCTTCTTTCAGTGAAGTGCGGTGCCCTTTCCTCAAACTGAAACCCAAAGCTCCGCATAATTACAAGAGACCCACTGAGGAGAGTGACTCTGAACCAGCTTGAGAGACAAGCAATGGTAGCAACAGTGGCTATGGTCATAAAAGAAAACCAAACAGCAACAATCATGGCAGTTGGGGGTAGCCTTGCACTATAAACGGAAGCAATCATGGTAGGGAAAGAGTCTCTCAGTAAGTAAACCTTTCAAGGGTTCATCAAGTGATGAGAGTGAGAGCTGCAATCCACCTTGTCAGCATATATTTGGATACTCTGAGCATGAGTCACCTTATAATTGCGAACCTTTAGCAGATGAGGCAAACCCGTCATCCTTTTTCTTTCGGCAGCCCTCTTGATGTTACATTCTTCGAACGAACTTACAAATGCTTTCATTTCTCAACATGAAACCAGCACCTGCAGATCAAGGAAGGCTTGGGTTTCTATGGCAGATGAAGGAAACCAGCAGAGAGACAATGAAGAGCAGTAGAGTCGAGATGGAAACCAGCAGTAGAGGTGGAAGATTCTGGAGCAGAGTCTCTTGCTGAAGAACAGAGAGGAAGGGAGTATTGCGTTCAGTGAAAGAAGAATTAGTAATTATCTCGATGATAAATTAGCAGAAAATTTAAATTGTTATTATTTAAAAGTGTAATAGTATTAATTGCTATAGTTAAAAGTGAAAGTAATTGTTTTTTTTTGTTAATGAATGCAAATATAAGGAAATTTTTTTATATTTTAGAAAAAGGAAAATCCTCGCCAGAAAAGCTAAATTGCTTTCCATCTGTTTTCTAAATCGAGTACTGGTCTCTATACCATTTGTCTTTTGCCTTTAGCAATCTATTTGCTAGAAGCGACTCACAGCGAAAAAGAAAATTGGATACAGAGTTGAGGAAACATGGAGCTGCGAAGAAGTTTGTCATTTTGAAGAGAGAATTGTATATGGTCAATTTTTAATTACAAAAAAGTTTAGGACAAGAATGATCATCCTATTCGGTGATACATGTGATTAAAATGAAATGAGAAAGGAATTAGGAGTTTAGCCACTTTATAATATATCTATTATTATTAATGAAAATGTTGGTGGTACACAAATTTATATCTATAATTGATAGGTAGGGTTAAAGAGGAAAAGAAATTAAAATGATATATTTTAATTTTTTTTACTCGAGTAATAATTAAAAGTATAAAATTTATATACAAATATTAGTATTCTAATTCTAAAAAATTGGTATACTTAGTATACATATTTTAAGATTACTTATAATTATAAATTTAAATTTTAAAAAATTGTTGAAATTAAAAATTTATAATATTATTTATTTTAAAAAATTAAACTCGTTTAAATTAAAGAATTTAAAAAATTTGTAACTTTGACAATAATACCTTTTAGTTTATCTAAAAAAGTATTAATATTGTATCATTAAATAAAGTCAGAAAAGAGAAGATAAAAGAATAGATGGAAGAAATAAACAAGTTGTAAAGCGACACGTGAAATTAAATTACTAAAGATTTTACCCTGCCAAAAATGGGCGAAGACAGAGGAATCTCTCGAGAATTTGAACGAATAACGGTGCATTTCAAATTATACCCATCATCACATTCAGACCCTCTTTGCCCGCTTGGGTTGTTTTTTTCCCAGACATGTCACATACTAAGCTGGATGTTGCAGACCAAAGGCATGCAAAGGTAATCATTGTTTCCCAAGAATAATAGGGTCGACCATTACACACACATATACGTATATATATATATTTGTAAGGAGGAGATATGCAAATAAGATTAGAACTTTGAAAACTGTGTTGAAGCTAAGTATGAATGAATATCACGCTTCTGTTATATACAATTTTCTCTACAATAATCATGTCTTTTTTTTTTTAGGGGAGACAATAATCATGTTTTCTAGTTATCATCACTAATATTTTGGTAACCTAAGAATTTAACCCCACTAATAATATATAAGGTAAAAACATGTGTAAAAGTGACTCGACCAATTAAAATAAGGCTTTATTTTTTTTATTAAATTGTTTGTGTAATAAAAATTAATTGCATCTCTATATATCTTGAAATAATTTATTAATATAAGATTGAGATTAAAATCACTTTTTTAATAAGAATTTATTCTTGAACAGTTTGTCTATATAGTAATAATATATATAAATTAAGTAAAGTTGTCATGTTTTATTACTCGGACAAAAATTTTCCTTCAATTCTCATTGTCACTTATTTTCAATTCTATCCATCTTAATTAAATATCAATTTATGACAAATGTGTAATCGTGACATGAATTATTGGGTAAGAAACCTTATTCTTTTCAAATTTAATGACAGAGCCAAAGGAATATTCTGTCTCAGTTATTTTCTTGTACCTTATGCTTCTCTTTGTATATGTCCTCCCTCACTTTCATCTTTTTTCTTTCATTTTCGTTTCTTGTCCTGTGTTCATTCATGTGTAGTGTACCCTGTCAAGATTTTTCATGGCTTCGCCATTATCATAGTTACACAATGGCACTCAGCCATGACCAAAAGGAAAAAAAGAAAAAGATAGCTATGTTCATCCATTAAAAAAAGAAATAGTTACGGATACACGTGTATTTGAAAAGTGGTGATGAGTTGGCAGCATTCGTGGGGGACCGATTTATGTATATACCTTCTCTTTCTCTGGTATTTTTAATTTTGAACTTTGAAAGACACTGAAAAGGTCGCCATTTCACCAAGTTTGAGTCCTGACTCCTAATTAATAAGGAAAATCGTTATGCCTAAACAGTAAAATCATGTTAAGGGAATAGAATTAGTAGATTTGATATGGTCAATGAGCATAGAAGTAGCATAAAAAGATTATTATCATCAACTGGAACTGTTCTGCATATGAACTTGTCTGCTAATTCTAGTGTACGAACCATTGAAGGCAGGGCGAGTGCTCAGAAAGGAAAGCAGTGTTGCTTTTTATCGCTTTTACCCTTGATGTTAAAAGTTCATAATCAACCTCTCATCATCTCTCTTGGTTACTTTATCTTTACTTTTTGGGGGAGGGGAATGTTGTCCTGAATAATCAATCAGTGTCGGAAATATTCAGCAAAGATTTTCTTAATATTTATATAAGAAATCAACAGTGTTTAAAACACACGAGAAGAAAATGATAATCTCATAATTTAATGCAATTATTAAGGGAGAAAATTTTTTATAAATTGGGGGGGAAGCAAACAAAGGAAAAGACAGAAAGTGCACGTCAGAACATGGCTGTTTGGCTTGGGTTATGGTCTTGTATGGGTGCTAGCTTCAAAGGTATCCTTTTTCTCATCCACATCCTTCTCTCCCTCTTCCCTCTTTCCTTCTCATACACTCTCAGACAACTCTCTGAAATTTCCTCATCTAGCCAGGAAATTATCTGTGCTTAGCAGCCTCTTGAGCTGAGGCACCTTCCTTGTCCTTGTATGTTGCCAACAACAAGCTCTAAGAGGTCGTTGAGACTTATAGAGATACTTCGTTTTCCCTTACCTTTTTCTCCCTGCACTTCTCAAGAATCTGAGAGTTGGGAAGAATAGAGAGAAAGCTATATATGATTGTGTGGGATCTATGAGCAGAAGAAATCAGGTTTCTCATATATGCAGTCTCCAATCCCCATATATATTTATATGTATATCTTGCATTTTCCGGTGTAAGCGAGCAGTCTCTTAGAGGTAGAAAATCATTTATGGATCCTAACCTCACAGTTTTAAGCTCTCAATTCTCAGTTTTGCACTCAGATCTCACCAGAAATACCTGCCCCAGCTTGAGCAAGTGCAAAGGTTGATCTACCATTAATGTATATATGTCATAGATAGTGTCTGTTTCCTCTGTATGATGAAAGGTTTGGTGGTAGAGGAAAACATGTCTAATTTGACATCTGCATCCAGTGAAATAAGTGCTTCTTCTGGAACCAGGAATGACGCTGCCTCTCTCTATCTTCAACAATCTTCGACTTCAACAAATCAAGAACCACAACCCAAAAAGAAGAGAAGTCTTCCAGGCCATCCAGGTCATAATTATTCAAGTTACTTAGTACTGTTTGGCCCTAATTTTTCATATGATGTAAATAAATTGATAGGATATATATTGGGGTTGGTGCAAAAAGCAGTCTTTGTTTTTTATAATTAGCATATTATTTGTGTAATTATATATGATGTGGCTTTGATTTTATCTTTTTGGCTGCATTCAGACCCAGATGCGGAAGTGATGGCTTTGTCTCCCAAGACCCTCTTGGCAACAAACCGATTCATTTGTGAGATCTGCAACAAAGGGTTTCAGAGGGATCAGAATCTTCAGCTTCATAGGAGAGGGCATAATTTGCCATGGAAGCTGAAGCAAAGAACGAACAAAGAGATAATTAGAAAGAAGGTATATGTGTGCCCAGAGCCAACATGTGTTCACCATGACCCATCAAGGGCCCTAGGGGACCTCACTGGGATCAAGAAGCACTTTTGCAGGAAGCACGGCGAGAAGAAGTGGAAGTGTGAGAAGTGCTCCAAGCGTTACGCAGTTCAATCAGATTGGAAGGCTCACTCTAAAATTTGTGGCACCAGAGAGTACAAATGCGACTGTGGAACCCTTTTCTCTAGGTAAGTACCACATCTAATTAACTAGGCAATCAATCTTAATGAAATTAATTTATTTACACATTAGGGAAGAAGTTTGCTTCTAAAAAAGGTTCCTTTTGCAATTCAAAAGAATTAAGAAGCAATTCAAAAAAAAAAAAGGCTCATTTTTTACCCTATATATAATAATGTAGTAAAAAAAAGTATGAAATATATATGTTGGTGTGGTAGTAATTAATTAGATGGGGGCGAGGTGTTTTCTGGAGATGTATATATTGTACAGCTTGTTTCGAGGTGTACTGCGTAAAGAGCTTCTTTAGGAACGTTTAATGGCGAACAACTGCCATGTCTCCTCTCTTTCGAAGTAAAGAAGGAAAATACAAAAAGATGACACGGGAGAGAGAGAATATTTGGCTAATGGTTAAAAAATATTGAAGGGTTTGCTTTTGTTTGTTTATGGTTGCAGAAGGGACAGCTTCATCACTCACAGAGCTTTCTGTGATGCTTTAGCACAGGAAAGTGCCAGGGCCATCACGGCAGTGAACCCTCTACTGTCCTCGCACTCCCAGACCCAACTGCTTCATAGCCATGGCCACCTCCTCCAACAAGCACCACCACCACCAGTAGTGAAAAAAGAACAAGAATTGATCAATCTAAGAGTTCCAGAAATTCCACCATGGGTGGCATGCCCATCAAGGGCGCCGGCTCTGCTTAATTTCTCCTCACCTACACATATAGATCAGCAATTATCCTTAATCCACCATGAAAACCCTAACAACCCTATTACCGATCATCCATTGCTTCCCGCCTTCCATTCATCCACAGCTTCTCCTCACATGTCAGCCACTGCTTTGCTTCAAAAAGCATCACAAATAGGTGTCACAGTGAGCAAAGCCCACGTCCACCAGCGGTCTCAGTCTCAGTCTCATCATGACCGTCACGTGCCTGCACGAGAATGTACCACAGCCACTGCAGGGTATAACTATAATAGCTCCTCCTCATCCATGGGTTCATCTTCAGTTGTTCGTGCTGCAGCTGGTAATTTTGGTATGCCTTCGCGTGAAGAAATAGGGCCTAGTGGGTATGGGCTTGCTCCTCCTCATGATCATCATCATCATCATGGCTTGTCATCTTACGGGAATAAAGCTGATTACTTGGAGCAAGGTTCTGCTGCTGCTGCTGCTACCAATACAGCACCTTCTCATCATCATCTTTTCCACGACATGATGGTAGATACTGTGCCTTCGGCTACTAGTGGCTTTGAGAGTTCATCATCCTTCGAGGAAGCCCTGAGAGGAATGTTGAGTAATCCAACAACAAGAAGCTTGAGGGACAATATTCAAGGGAACTTTGATCAATCCCATAATTCCCAGTTTAGCAAAAACAGCGATAATAATAAGACTGCCGCTGCCAATGATGAAATGACGAGGGATTTTCTGGGTCTTAAAGCATTTTCACAAAGAGAGTTTTTCAATATATCCGGCCTTCATCATTTGGGTTCTGCATCTTATGCCAATCAAAATCAGAACCAAGCACCCTGGCAAGGTTAATTAATTAAATCAAGAGCAACATTTTCTATCTTTCATGGCCGGGGTCCAAGACGAAGGCTTCAAATATTGAACCTACCTCCTCTATAAGGCATTCTATCCCTTCAGTTGTGCATGGATGCTGAATAGTAGTCTAAGTTACACACTGTTCTCCTTTTAAGTTTCGTAATTTTTTCTGCTTCAACTCTTTCTGAATTATGTTAAGATTCTGATAATCATTTATATGATAATAAAGTCTTTTTTTTTTTTTTTTATGCATTAGGAGGTATCCCACATTAGGATGAATTTTTTGGATTCTTTAACTCAAGTGGGTATAATACCTTTCTATCGAAATGAGTTATGTTATAAATTTTTAATTTCAATATTTCTTTAAGAATCAAACTTACATTCTACCTATAAATCATGTACTATTTTTTAAGGGCACCAATTTAATAATAACTCAAAAATTTTTTTATTTTCATCTTTTATTTTTACATAATTTTTACTTAACAAAATTTAAATTATTAAACTTATCAAAAATTTTGAGACATAACTAATTCAAAATTTATGAGAACAAATTCGACGCACCTCAAATCCTCCGATCTTTATTTCCTAAGAGGCTTCAAAATAATCAAGCATGTATTTTTGAATTGTCTCCTGTAAAAACACTTTTAAGAGGATAAATAAGAAGTTTAATTTATATAAATTTCAAAATTTTTAAATTTATTATTTTTATTAATATCTTGACATGCATTTATGTACTTTTTATCATTTTTAATTAAAAATGAAGAAAATAATAAATTAACTTTTTAAAAAAAACTAAAATAACATCCTATTTTCAAGGATATAGAGATAATTTAATTTTTGAATAAAAAGTGAATAATTTCAAATAATTATAAGGTATGCTTTTGAGACGACAAAAGAAACCAAAATGGATCCTCTGATATTGCAATATGATAAGCATCTTCATGTTAATTCACATTTCTTTTGGTTGCGTAAACAATATAACCATATGGATTGGCAAACACTGTGACAGACGGCAGCAGCTCTACATAAAACAGCAAAGATACAAAAAGGAGGGTCTCGGCATGTTTTCTTGGTTTATGCAGTTTTTTGGAATGCTAGTATTGCAATTGCAATTAGTACATTTGCTTCAATCTCTGTGGAAACATTTTTGTTTTAAAAATCCTCTCTCTGTTGAAACTTTTTTTATTTTCATTTTAATGATCACTTTTTAAAACTAATTTTATTAATTTTTATTTGATCAACTCCTTGTTAAATATTTAACTAATTTTTTTTAAAGTAAAATTCAGAATATTCTTTAACTGATAATTATTAATTAATTTTTTTAAATTAAAAGATTATCAAAATAGATATGACTTAAATCTTAAACTTTAATTTTAACTATCTATTAATTGTATCAAACCTTACTCTTTCATCTTTGTGTTCCTTATATAAAAATATAAAATATAACTATTTTATTCCATAGACTTTTAATATATAAATTTTTTATGTAAAAAATATTTTAAGAAAAAATAAACTTATTGAATATTGAGATAATTTAATTATTTTTTAATTGTATATTTTTCAAAAATACCGTTATTCAAAATCATATTACAGTTATAAAAAGACGGATAGAGTATGCTGTAAACTCTTCAATGATTCTACTTTTACTTGCAAACAAAGAGAGTAGCTTCATTTATTATATATATCATGCATGCCATACAATTTTTACTGAATTATCAGTGTTATTATATTATCATTATATATTATGATTAGTCCATTTTTCTTATTTATATTAATAAATTTTCACCATACTAAATAAACAAATAACATTGCTATTATACATAGTGTGTGTAGGTAGATTTGACACAACAATTTGATTTCAAAATTGAGTAAAACATTTAACTCATATACAGGTCTTGGGAAGTTTAATTAGAACTAAATCAGTGGGTCTCACCCAATTTTACACACTAAATTCCTAAATTTAGCTTCCCAATGTTCCCATTTAGATTTAAGGTAAACGATCAACACTATTATATATATATATATATATATATATATGCACATTATTTTGATACTTTTTTATTTTTGTAATTTTTAAAAAATATTTTCTTTCACTTTTTAGATACCATAAGATGAAGTAAGACAAAAAAAATTATGAAAAATAAAACTAATAGAATTACGAAATTTAAATTATAAAATAAATATTTTTGACATTTGTTACTCGCAAAAGTCTTTCATTTTAGCTCTTTTTTATTAATGTACTTCAAATATTTTATTTTCACTTATACTTATGTTAAGATTTTTGAAAAATTAAGAAATGATTTTATTAAATAAAAATTAAGTAAATTTATTGTGCATATTGGAGGAGAAACAATTAAGTTTATCTTACTATTTTAAAAATTTAAATAATGTAAATATATTAAATTTATAAATTAAATTATAAAATTTAATAAATTTATTTATTTACTTTAAAATTAATGAATATTTAATGTTGCCATTTTTTTGAGAGCAACATTTAATATTACTATTTGGTAGAGCATGTTATCCAAATCAATTAGCGTTTTCAAGGGAGGGAGGGTCCACTCCTCCCTATCAGAAAAAATCCACCAGGCGCAGGGGGCAATTAGGGCAATTCAGCGCACCAAAGAGTTAAGTACCCATTTGCTAGAGGGGCGTGGGTTTCCTGTATCGTGCACAAATATGGCCCAGAATTTCTACGGCTGATTCAGAGCTGAGGGATATTTCGTTTTGGGCAGCCCTTTCTTCTCCTCTGTCGTAGACCCTTGTTCTCAAAGTCGACGGCAACTCAAACGCGCAACCGAGGAGAAATCTATACGGGGGGAGCGACGGAACATACTTGGTTTCTGATAATTGCTCTTCTACCTTTCTGGTCCCTGCATAAATAAGGAATGGCTTTGAGGCGTTTAATAACGCAGGTCAGTTTATACATCAAAGAAACTCGTACAACATCAATTTTCGGACGTGATAATGCGAATGTTTACTCTGTTTTATCCTTTGATTGTGAGTATCTGTTGTTATTCGATGAGCCCTAAGATAAATTTGTGGTACTATTTCTGATTGAAAATTAGTATTCTTTTTGATTCTTTTCTTCTAGATTCAGTAGTTGAATTCGCAGCGAGTCTATGGTTTTTTGGGGTGTTTCGATTCAGGATTGGAAGCATGTAAGATATACTTGGAAGTCAAGATCTTCCTTGTATGACCGAATTTGTGAAGGATGTGAATCAACTTGATTGCTCTATTTGGGCAGTGGAGGGGAATTAGTAGGGAAAAATTCATATGAGATGTAAGAAAAATTGTCTTTGAGAGTTTGACTGCTCTAGCTTAGTTGGAAGAGCGGTGTGATGGAAAAATATATACGAGCAGCTCTTGCTGTTGAATGTTGCGTCGATAAAAGGATGTAATCTATGTACTGTTATCAGCGTTTGATTGGTAAAATGCATTTCTTAGTGTTAATCCGTATTTCATTTGGTTTGTGGAGGCAGAGTATAGGGCACTACGTAAGAAAAGGCAGGTGAGAAGATTTTTTTTTTTTTTTTTTGGGGCGGGGAGATGGAGAGAAACTTTTTTTTTTATTTTTTGGTTGATGCAGGTTAAAGTAGAATGTGATATTTTGTTGAGACAAAACGCACTGATTATCATTTAACTAGATGGGTCTTGTCAGGTCTTACAATGGCGAGCAGTTGCAGAAGTAACTTTGCTCTCTGTCTGACACACGGACAGAAAAATAACATTTTGTGTCCATATGCAAAGTTTCCTTTCTTCCTCATGAATTCTTTTTATGTATAAAATATAGCATGTTAGATGCCATTTTGATTAAATGTTGTTTACATTTTCGTGAAAGTTTAAAACCAATTTCAATCTACTACATCTATCTTTTATTCCTTCCGTTTATCTCTTAACTTTGTGATTAATCTTTACAGGTTTCAAGGCATCAATCAGAGTTTACACGGTTCAAAAATCTGTTTGTTAGAACCTATGTTCCTGTCAATAAGTTTGAAGGCCATGCAGGTATATATTGCTTATTCATGTAGCATGTGTAGAAGTCCATGTTAATTGTTTCTATATGTATTGATCTTTGCTTTTGTGTTTATAATGTAGCTTTGCTTGTCCACATTATGTTGCTTTGCGGATTTTGTTTTAAAAATTCCATGTACTGTAGAATTTTTTAGATTTTTGGTTCCAAGCTTTAAAATTAATTATGCCTGTTTTCTGTATTTATGTCCAGAACACCAGGACATCATGTTTACATTATGCCTGTACTTTGTGGTTGTTGTACTGACTTTCTAGTTTCCATAGGAAATAGGCATTTGTTCCCTCAGGAGAGATTTCAGTCGAGCTATGTTAGCAATTTAGCTCGCCGAGTACGAGATGCAGATGAAGCCAGTGAAGTTGCTCATCTTAGAGAACTTTATCGTCGAAATGATCCTGAAGCTGTGATTAGACTGTTTGAGAGTCAGCCATCTCTGCATACTAATCCTTCAGCGCTTTCTGAATATATTAAAGCATTAGTGAAAGTTGATAGGCTGGATGAAAGTGAATTGTTGAAGACATTGCGGAGAGGTGGCTATTTGGCTAAAAGCACTCATTTTCTGAGGACTATATTGGCGTATGCTTATGTGTTGCTATCTAACTTTTATTTCTTTCAATATTGGTTTAAATATGTTGTTTTTACAAGCTAGCAAACTGAGTTTTTATTCTCTTACTTTCTACCTGTATCAGTCTGCGGTGTCTCCTGTCTTGCAAATAATTATATTAATATTGCATTCGGGTGTGTGAATGGCCAAATTGCCAGCTTTTACAAAATAAAGCATGTATCATTTGAAAATTAGTCATGTGGACACACTGTTAGAATTTTAAGTTGAAGGCTAGGCCAACATGGCTGGGTGGATGTCCAAGAGTATGTTTGACCCCTCCAAAAATACTTTTGGTTTGAAGTAACACTCAATTTTCTGCCTAAAATTATTTCAATTCTTTTGGTACGTACACTTTGTATACTGGAAATAGTGGTTGCACCCATAGGAAAAGGTACTAAGTCATGGAATTTTTCATTTGTTGCATTGAATGGGGTATCTTAAATTGCTGAAAGTTATGATTTAGTGACATAGATACCTTTGAATGTAATTCTTTGTTACAGATATATTTTCTCTAAACCCTAGCTTGTTTGTCTTGAAATCTTTGATTATCTGAGTTGCCAGATAAATCAACTGGTCATCAATATATATTTGTTATAATAGAACTGAGGGGCTAAGGTTTTCTATGCCTGATCTTGTTTTCCCTTGAATCCATGTTTCATGTAGAAATCCTGCTCTAATATGATATTTAGTTTGCATTGCTATGACTTCTCATTTATGCAGTGGCTTTCATTGTCTTATATGTTTTTGCGGGCATAATTAAGTTTAAACATGTCTTCCACCATCAATAAAAAAATAATTTTTTTAAAACTTACTTTGCTTTGTTATGTAACACTGTACCAAGAACATGTCATTTTTTGATCTATATATGTACTGTTTGGACAAGTATGATATACTGAAACTGTGTGACATAAATGAAAAATGAAAGTTGAAAGACTAACTATATTCAACCAGCATTTTACGTACAGCTAATTTTGAGTTTGGAAACTTCAAAGTGTGATGTCTAAACTTCATACTTGTCCTAAAAATGCTAGTCCTCATTTTACTTTCTAGCATCTTAATATTTAGCACATGATACTAAAATGTGGAAGCTTTAATTTTGTAGGAATTTCTAATTCAGTGCGGGAGGAAGAAAGTATGGTTAGCCTTTCTTCCTTAAAAAATGTGGGAAAACCTGCCAAAGATGGAATTCTCGGAACTGCAAGTGCTCCTATTCATATGATCACTGCAGAAGGTGGTAATTTTAAAGAGCAGCTGTGGCGTACAATTAGGTCCATTGCAGTAGTATTTCTTCTAATATCTGGTGTAGGAGCACTTATTGAGGATAAAGGAATTAGCAAAGGTATTACATTTCTTTGTATTCGCTCCTCAATCATTCTGTGTAGAATTTGATTTTGATGAAAAACATTGATCTTTTATTTACACTCTTTTTTCTCAGGACTTGGTATGAATGAAGAAGTGCAACCTAGCATGGAGTCAAGTACGAGATTTAATGATGTAAAAGGTGTTGATGAGGCAAAAGCTGAGCTGGAAGAAATTGTTCACTATCTCCGAGATCCTAAGGTAGACATATAACAAAGTCTCTCTCTCTCTCTCTCTCTCTCTCTCACACACACACACACACACACACACACAAATTTCATGCATATAATACTGAGCATTCAAACTTACATGTTTAAGTACAGTATGCACTTGTAAAAGAACAATGTTAGCTGTATTCATTTAACACATTTCCTACGCTATAGTCACTGCAGTAATCAACTTAAAATCATACTCCTTATGTGACTGCTAATTTGTTGCCACCTGACATTATGCAGCAGTTGTGGCTGGGGGAATACAAGTTTGTGAAAGTCTATACTTTCAATGTTAGGTATAGGTGATAATGTGCCAAAAAAGCATCTTTAGGCAGAAAGTAAAGAGAAAACGGCTAAGAAACCTGATTTTTTGCTATGGATAGGAATGAAGAAATAACTTCTTTATAACAGGCCTCTAGTTTTTAAAATTTATGCTATTCTGCATGTACACACTTTTAACTCTAGTTGTCTTATTGGTACTGTGGTTTCTTAGTTTTTGATGGGCCAATTAAATATCAATGTGCAATTATGCATAGGTGCCATTCTGCAAGTGTGAAATACATCTTTCTGCCATTCTGTTTTTAAACTGGCTGTCTGCATTGTGCGGGATCAAAGTGGGTTTTGGTTATAAATTTTGTATGATCTCTTTTTTCTAAGCTTGTTTCACATCTCCTTGCTAGGTTCCTCTTTTGGCAGTGTAGATATCTAGATAATTGGTTATAATGGGATATTCGCATCCCTTATTGTAAATATACTTGTATCTTGTATGGTTGAGCTTTATACACTTCTCAGACCACATATAATGTCGCGTATTTGTTCTTTACTAACTTTGGATGACTCATTCCCCTTGTGACAGCGCTTTACCCGTCTTGGTGGTAAGCTCCCAAAAGGTGTATTGCTTATTGGTCCTCCTGGCACTGGAAAAACTATGTTGGCAAGAGCTATAGCTGGAGAGGCTGGGGTTCCTTTCTTCTCATGCAGTGGAAGTGAGTTTGAAGAGATGTTTGTTGGTGTTGGAGCCCGAAGGGTGAGGGATCTTTTTACTGCCGCAAAAAAGCGATCTCCTTGTATAATTTTCATTGATGAGATAGATGCTATTGGAGGAAGCCGAAACCTAAAGGACCAGATGTACATGAAAATGACTTTGAATCAGTTGCTTGTTGAATTAGATGGATTCAAGCAGAATGAAGGCATAATTGTGATTGCAGCTACTAATTTTCCTGAGTCATTGGATCAGGCTTTGGTGAGACCTGGGCGGTTTGATCAACATGTTGTTGTTCCTAATCCAGATGTAGAAGGAAGGCGGCAGATTCTGGAATCCCATATGTCTAAGGTTTGCCTTTAACCCTTCCAAAGAAGGAAGACCTTTTCTGTTCCAGAAATGCTTATGTTATCTCAGTGAAGAACCTAGTATTAGTTTTTTGAGCTATGATTGGATAACCACGTGGCACTTTTGTTTATGAATTTGCAGCCAAACATTCTCAATTTACAATGATTCCTGACTTTCAATTTTTACTTTATAGCACATAAATTAGCATCATTATTGCCATATTTATTTGTTGTATAAGATTATGTTTTTTTGAGAAGGAAACATTCTCGCCCTGGAAAGGGCATATCGATGGCCTAGAAAGGCTTTGGCAGTGCCAGCATAGTCATTCTTTTCTTTTATTTATTAAGTTTATTGTCAATGTGTTAGCTGAAGTATCTTGATGTAGAGTACCTATCTTTTATGCTGATTTTCTGTCTGCAATCAAAATTCCTTTTAACAGGTTCTGAAGGCTGATGATGTTGATTTAATGGTTATTGCTCGGGGAACCCCTGGGTTCTCGGGTGCTGACCTTGCTAACTTGATAAACGTTGCTGCTCTTAAGGCTGCAATGGATGGTGCTAAAGCTGTGAGCATGGCTGATTTAGAGCATGCGAAGGATAAGATTATGATGGGAAGTGAACGCAAGTCAGCTGTCATATCTGAGGAGTCAAGAAGGATGACTGCTTTCCATGAGGGCGGCCATGCCCTCGTGGCCATTCATACTGATGGGGCACTTCCTGTCCATAAGGCAACAATAGTACCCCGAGGGATGGCTCTTGGCATGGTTCAGCAATTGCCTGAGAAGGATCAGACTAGCATCAGCCGTAAACAAATGCTTGCTCGGCTTGATGTATGCATGGGAGGTCGGGTTGCTGAAGAGCTAATTTTTGGAGAAAATGAAATTACTTCTGGTGCATCGTCTGATCTTAAACAAGCAACTGCTGTCGCGAGGGCAATGGTTACTAAATATGGTATGAGCAAAGAAGTTGGGCTTGCCGAACACAACTATGATGACAATGGGATAAGCATGAGCACAGAAACTAGGCTTCTTATTGAGAAAGAGGTGAAGAACTTCCTGGAAAGGGCTTACAACAATGCAAAAACTATTTTAACCACACACCGTAAGGAGCTTCACGCAATTGCAGATGCTTTACTGGAGCATGAGACTCTTACTGGAAGTCAAATAAAGGCCTTGCTTGCACAAGTCAACTCCCAGCAGCAACAGCAGTCGCATACAGTTGAAGCACAAGGCAGTTCACAATCCAACCCAGCGGCTCCATCATCCAACCCAGCAGCATCTGCTGCTGCTGCTGCGGCTGCTGCAGCTGCTGCAGCTACTGCTGCGGCCAAGGCTCAAGGTGTTGCTCCAGTGGGATCTTAGCTAGAGAAGACTCTGGTGACTGGCTGCAAAATAATTATGATTTAAATGAGCTGTGCAGATAGTACTTTAGTCGCCGGTTTTCATGTTCATGCTTTCCACTTGTGGGTGGAATCAGTTCATGTATTGCGGGGGGTCAAGTTGACCCGAAATTGTAGTCAGCGTGGCATTACGATAAAAGCTGGTGTAGAATATTTCGATGGTTTTGTTCTAATAATTTGATTTTACCTTTTTTCTCGATGTAGGTCTCAGAGGACTATCAAGTATTTATTACCATCTTCAATTTCCCCTTTTTTTTTTTCCTTCTGCTGATGTAACTAATTTTTGGTATTCTTAAATGCCCTGTAAAGTCAAATTGCCTTTTTTCAAAAAATTATTAGTCATGTTCTTGTTAACCCTTATATAATTCATTTGTTTATTTATTTGACGGGATCGGGAGGGTTTCGATTTTTTATCTTTAATATTTTTAAATTTATTAATTTATATTTTATATTTAAAGTTAAATTTAATTTTTTTTATAATTTAATAATTATATCTCTTATTTCACATTTGATTTTGAAAAAATCATGGGACGTGGCTTTGGGCAAGGGTAAGAGTAGGTTGGCTTTTACTTAATTCTTCAGAAGGGATATACTTAGGGTTTTTAATAATAATATACATATAAATGAAAAATAGATATTTTTAGTTTTTTAATTTTTTTTAAAAAATTAATTTAATATTTTAATTATAATTGAGATAATTTAATTTTTTATTTATTAAATTTTTTATATGATATAATTTATTGATAATAATTTAAATTTAATTTTTTATTATAATATAATATAATTGTTATATAAATTTATTTTTAATTAAAAAATTTATAAAAATATAAAAAATTAAAAATTAAAATTTAATTAAAAAATAAATAATTTTACGTTAAATGATAAGTATTAAAATTTTTATAATAAAAATAAAATAAAATTTATCATTAATTAATTAAATTATAATAAAAAAATTTAATAAGTAAGAGATTAAATTATTTTAATATATTTATAAAAATAAATTATTTTAATAATATTTTTAATGAGATATAATTATTTTAATTATAATTATTAATAAATTAAATTTATTTCACTTAAAATATTAAAAAATTAAATTATTTTTTTTAAAAAATTAAAAACTAAAAATGACTTTCTCCGATATAAATTATTATCACATTTCATTTTATCTGTTACTAAAAGCTTTCTCACTCTCGCGGGATTGGTGCATAGACAAAAGGGGTGTGCTCCTAGCTTAGCTCTTTTGGGTTCGATTCTGGGAAACCCGGGGCCAGGATAAATGCCGGAGTCGAAGCTCCGTGTGCATTAGCAAGAGGGTTGTGTTTTCAGGTTGGCTCTTCCGGGTTCGATTCTGGGAAGCTACTCGGAGGGCCAAAATAAATGCCTCGGGAGTCGAAACTACATATTTCTCTAAACCCGAACGCGAATTAGAGTAATGCTATTTTTACGTCATTTTTTTGTTACATTTGTTATATCTTTTACGTGACAAAAATAAAAAATTAAAAAATGCAGCGAGATGAATGAAAAAAAAATAAAAATGAAAAAAAGACAGCGACTATGATTTATTTTTATTTTGAATCTCGGGTTCTAATATTTTTCTTGACATTGCTGAAGTATATGGCTCTCAGGTGAGTATTTCTCTTGTCAAGGTTTCTTCTCCACTTTGATAAATGTAATTATCATGGAGCAAAGTTAGATTTGTTCCCTTTGACAGTTTGCACTAAAAGCGAGATTCTTCCTAGAAGGTATTTCTAGAGACAATAGGTTTGATATTAAGATATAGTTATGTTCATGAAGGAAAGTTAATAAATATTGGTTCTCATTATTTTTTTATACGAAGATTTATTAAGAAAAGAAAAAAAAAAGATTCAGAAGTTGAGATTGCTGTTGTAATAAAGTTTGTTGCACCGCCATAGAGGTTTGAGCATCAAGGTTATCTCATTGCCCTTGAAGAATCTCTTTGTCAACTTGGACTTCCTTTATGGATCTTTGTTAGCTTTATTAGTCTGTGTTTTAATGACCTTGTTAAATTACTCTTCTAGATCTTTGTTCTTTCTTTCTTTTTCTTTTCTTTTCAAATGTAAAGTATTAATCAATTAAATTACTCTTCCGTTCTTTGTTCTTTTCTTTAAAAAGTTACATTTTGCCTATTAGGTGTTACACTTTATTTATTGCATATTACACTTTAACTATCGGCATGTTATACTTAAGTTATTGCATGTTATAATTCAAAAAATGCTCAAAATTGGATGACCGATAAACGGTTGTCTTGGTACAATTGATTAAAACTATTTCCTATAGCTTAGTAAATGTTCCGTTTGAAGGAGAGACTTCATCTAATTCCTAGTCACATTTTGGCTGTTGTATGTTACATTTTAGCTATCAGCATATTATACTGTAGCTATCGTCACGTTACACTTTGGCTATTGGGTGTTACACTTTGGCTATTAGGTGTTACACTTTAGCTATCGACATTGGCTATTGGGTGTTACACTTTTTTTATTGGCATTGACTATTGCGTATTATACTTTAACTATTGGGTGTTATATTTTAGCTATCGACATGTTATACTTTAGCTATTGGGTATTACACTTTAGCTATCGGCATTGGTTATTGTGCGTTACACTTTGGCAATTTTTTTTATGCAATTTATAATAGATTACCAAGTTTAATTCCTGTTGAATGAAAATAATAATTTGATGCAATGTACAAAAAAATAATAATAATTTGATGCAAGGTAAAAATTCATGATATATATATAAATATAAAAAAATAACCATATGTTTTGTTATAGTTATTTGTTATTGATGGTTATTTTAAAATAATTAATTAGTGACCTTTATATTTTATTATTTTATATAAATTTTAATTCTTATATATATATATTAAAAATATAATTGTCTATTACGTGTTATATTTTAACTATTGGGTGTTACACTTTAACTATCAATATATTACACTTTAACTATCGGTATTGACTATTGCATTTTCTATAACTAAGAAAGAATAATTTCAAATCAAATATTAAACATATTACTTTTATATTTTTAATATATATATATATAAGAATTAAAATTTATATAAAATAATAAAATATAAAGGTCACCAATTAATTATCTTAAAATAACCATCAATAATAAATAGTTATAACAAAATGTATGGTTATTTTCTTATATATATATATATCATAAATTTTTACCTTACATCAAATTATTATTATTTTTTGGTACATTACATCAAATTATTATTATTTTTTTGGTACATTGCATCAAATTATTATTTTCATTCAACAGGAATTAAACTTGGTAATCTATATATTTAATTTAAAATTATTCTTTCTTAATCGTAGAAAACGCAATAGTCAATGCCCATAATTAAAGTGTAATACTCAATAGTCAAAGTGTAACTCGTTAATAGTTAAAATGTAATACTCAATAGCCAAAGTGTAATATGTAATACCCAATTATATTTTTAATATATATATATAAGAATTAAAATTTATATAAAATAATAAAATATAAAAATCACCAATTATTTATCTTAAAATAACCATCAATAACAAATAGTTATAACAAAACGTATGGTTATTTTCTTATATATATATATTATGAATTTTTACCTTGCATCAAATTATTATTATTTTTTTTGGTACATTGCATTAAATTATTATTATTTTTTTGGTACATTACATCAAATTATTATTTTCATTCAACAGAAATTAAACTTGGTAATCTATTATAAATTGCATAAAAAATAATTACCAAAGTATAATGCGCAATAGCCAATGCCGATAGTTAAACAAAATGTATGGTTATTTTCTTATATATATATATATATATATATATATATCATAAATTATTACCTTACATCAAATTATTATTATTTTTTTTTGGTACATTGCATCAAATTATTATTTTCATTCAACAGGAATTAAACTTGGTAATCTATATATTTGATTTAAAATTATTCTTTCTTAGTCGTAGAAAACGCAATAGTCAATGCCCATAATTAAAGTGTAATACTCAATAGTTAAAGTGTAACACGCTGATAGCTAAAGTGTAATACTCAATAGTCAAAGTGTAATATGCAATACCCAATTATATTTTTAATATATATATATATATAAGAATTAAAATTTATATAAAATAATAAAATATAAAGATCATCAATTAATTATCTTAAAATAACCATCAATAATAAATAGTTATAACAAAACGTATGGTTATTTTCTTATATATATATATCATGAATTTTTACCTTGCATCAAATTATTATTATTTTTTTGGTACATTACATCAAATTATTATTTTCATTCAACAGGAATTAAACTTGGTAATCTATTATAAATTGCATAAAAAATAATTACCAAAGTATAACGCGCAATAGCCAATGCCGATAGTTAAAGTGTAACACCCAATAGCCAAAGTGTAAAATATTGATAGCTAAAATATAACATCCAATAGCCAAAGTGTAACATGCAATAGCCAATGTCAATAGAAAAAGTGTAATACCTAATAGCCAATGCTAATAGCTAAAATGTAATACTCGATAGCTAAAGTGTAATATACCAATAGCTAAAGTGTAACATACGATAGCCAAAATGTGATTAGGAATTAGATGAAGTCTCTCCTTTAAATGGAATATTTACTAGGCTATAGGAAAGAGTTTTGATCAATTGCATCCAAGATAACCGTTCATCGGTCATAAAATTTTGAGCATTTTTTTGAATTGTAACATGCAATAGCTTAAGTATAACATGCCGATAGTTAAAGTGTAATATGCGATAAATAAAATATATATCTAATAGACAAAATGTAACTTTCTAAAGAAAAGAACAAAGAACGAAAGAGTAATTTAATTGATTAATAGTTTACATTTAAAAAGAAAAGAAAAAGAAAGAAAGAATAAAGATTCAGAAGAGTAATTTAACAAGGTCATTAAAATACAGACTAATAACGCTAACAAAGATCCATAGAAGGAAGTCCAAGTTGACAAAGGGACTCTTTAAGGGCAGTGAGACGATCTTGATGCTCAAATCTCCATGGCGGTGCAGCAAACTTTGTTACAACAGCAATCTCAACTTCTAGATCCTTTTTTTTTTCTTTTCTTAATAAATCTTCATATAAAAAAATAATTAGAACCAATATCTATTAACTTTTCTTCATGAACATAATTATATCTTAATATCAAACCTATTGTCTCTAGAAATACCTTTCAAGAAGAACCTCTGAATTTACAGCTCTTAGTGCAAGCTGCCAAAGGGAACAAATCTAACTTTGCTCCATGATAATTACATTTATCAAAGTAGAAAAGAAACCTTGACAAGAGAAATACTCACCTGAGAGGCATATACTTAAGCAATGTCAAGAGAAAGATTGGAGCCTAAGATTCAAAATAAAAATAAAGCACAGTCGCTGTCCCTTTTTCATTCATGCTCCTTTTTTTTCATTCTTTTCGCTGCGTTTTTTAATTTTTTATTTTTGCATATAAAAAAACATAATAAATATAACAAAAAAATGACGTAAAAATAACATTACTCCACGAATTAGGGCCATTCGCAAGGTACAAGAATACTTTGTGAAAATAAAAAAGGTTAAAATGTACAGAACCTCCCTAAACTTTAGGTCGATTTTAAAAAACCCTTCTGAACTTTAAAATTTTTCAAATGACCCTCTTAAACTATGAAACGTTTGCAAAATACCCTTTTCCGTCAACTTTTCTGTTAAAATTTGGATGTGTTTTGGTCAACTTCCACTTTGATCTGATAAAAAGATAAAAATACCCTTCAAATGCACATAAATTTACAAATCTGCCATAAATGCAAAAAAAAACTTAATATAAATTTGTAATTTAAGGTTTAGGGTTTAGGAATTTAGGGTTTAGGATTTATGGTTTAAGATTTATGAGTTTAGGGTTTATGAGTTTAGGATTTAGGGCTTATGATTTAAGATTTAGGATTTACGGTTTAAGGTTTTAGGATTTAGGGTTTAGAATTTTAGGATTTTAGGGTTTAGGATTTAAGTTTTTAAGGTTAGAATTTAGAATTTAGGGTTTAGAGTTTAAGGTTAAGATTTAATGTTAAAACTATAAAATTTTACTGTTCACAGCCTTCAATTTTTTAACTTTACAATGAAGATCATTTTCATCATTTTTTTAAATTTTGACAAAAAATTTAATGAAAGGAGTTATTTATAAATATTTTATAGTTTAAGAGAATTATTTAAAATTTTTTAAAATTTAAAAAAATTTTTTAAAAATTAATTTAAAATTCAAAAAAATTCTTTACATTTTAACCAACAAAAAATGTACGTTCTCTCAGAACCTCACGCTGGCTTTTTGGGGGATCCCCTTTTGAGCGCAGAGTGATGGGACTGAGACTACGAGCCAACATGAAACCAAAAGCAGAATGAGAATTGAATTATATCGTAGGTATGCGTATAACGTATGAGCCTCGAAAACTAATTTTTCGGAGCTTAGCCATACTGCTCTGCTCCGATTTCTTCTCGTAGCCGTTTTCGTCATTCTTCGACTCCGTTCAAACATGCTATCTGAGACAGAGTCAGCTTTGAACAGTGGGGATAGCCAGCAGCAATGGGACTCGCTACTAGAAAGAGACTCTTTTGGTCTCTCACCCTCAATTTGACCATGGATTTCCTCTGAAGCGTTTCCGTTGTTTTTCCTTCACGTGTAGAACCCTAATTCTTAATTAGGCATGGAGCTTCTATGGAAATTTTGGTAGTTAAAGTAAAACCCTGTAATTTTTGAGGTGGAAAGTATTAACTACCCTCCAACTATGACATTGGCGTGAAGTGAAAGCATGACTTGTTATAAGCGTTGTCCTGCAATGACCGGCAGCTGGGAAAGCACATACACACACTCTCGGTATTGTGATGCAGAAGGACAAAAGTAGACTTACATCCAGAGACTTAGTTACAAGTATTTCAGTATAAGAGGGAATTAAACAGCCTTTGGTAGCTAGTTCTAATGTAAGAAAAGTTAAGCATTTTGTATGCATATTGAATTAACAACGTTCATATTTTGATCAAACTAATGGCCGTCTTTGATTTGTATTTTCTATTCTTTTCCCTTATCTGCTAACTTAGTAATTTTTCTTTACAGGTCTCAAGGCGACATTTGGAATTAAAACATTACAATAATTCGTTCACTAGATCCTTTACCCTGTTATTAAGTTTGAAGTTAATGCAGGGATGTATCCTGTATTATTGTAGCATGCATGAGTTTTATAGTTAAGTCCATGTTGCTCTCTTCTATATGTATCGATCCTGTCTTTTCTGGTTTACAATGTACCTTTTCTTTCCCAAATTATCTTGCATTGGGGATTTTCTTTTCAAAAATTTATATTGTTGAATTATCTTTTCATTTTTAATTCACATTTTAAAATTAAAAATGCACGCGCTCTATATTACATTTGGAGTACCTGGATATTATGTTTCCTTCTGCTTTTAACTTTCTTTACTTTCAAAATTCTGCAGAGAATAGGCTTCTGTGCACTGGGCAGAGATTAAAGTCCAGCTACGTTGGCTATTTAGATAGCAGAGTACGTGATGCTGATGAAGCCTGTGAAGTGCCCTATCTCAAATGACTTTACCATCTAAATGATCCTGAAGCTGTTATAAGACTATTTGAAAGTCAGCCGTCTATGCACACTAATCCTTCAGCATTTTCTGAGTACATTAAAGCATTAGCAATAGTAGATAGGCTGGACGAAAGTGAATTACTGAAGCAGTTACCAAGAGGTGAGTAATTGGCTAGAATCACTCATTCTCGTGTAATTATGTACTCATATGCTTATGCATTGCTATCTTTGTGCTATATTCTATTTCAAGAGGAGAATTGGATTACATAGTATTCTGGAAGGAAATGCTTCTTCCCGGGTACATTGAAAGGAAAAAGTCATAACACATAAGATTGTTATTAAGAGGGGCATTCATGAAAATTTAGTTTTTGATATAATTTATTATGTTGTTTGATCCATATAACCAGCCTTACTTACTAGAACAAGGCTTTAATCGTTTATTGTTGTTGTTATTGTTGTATAGATATATCAACTTAAACCATGAACCATGAAGTAATTCTTTGTGACAATGTACCAAGAAACTTAAATGGACGAGGGTTAGATTTAGTGTTAGATGTAATTTATTCATTTTTTCATAGTATTATTATCTAACTACCTTACCTGTCCCAACTTTGTAACTGTCTGAAATGTGAGGGCAGGTAGCTTGCCAGCAATATATGATCGAAATAATGGAAATGGGAACCAAAAGTTTTGTTTGCTGACTCTTATATTTCTTCATGTCATGACAATAACTCATTGGTTCAATAGCATTAATCATCAGCAAAATTTTTTTCCTTTTTTTTTCTTTCTGGGAGGTAATCAAAAGATGGAAGACTGCCACTATATTGAATCAAAATCTTCTACTGCTATTTTGCATTGTGCAAATTCCAAATCTAAGTGTCAGATTTGGTATTTTGGTACATACTTGTCCAAAAATGCTATTGGTCTTATTTTATCTGCTATGTTGACATGGAATCTTATTTCTTTAGTTTGTGCTACAAACTTTTTATAACCACAGGTTTCTGTGAATATACATGTGCTGCAGACTCTGCAAAGCAGGAAGAAAGTATAGGAGGCTTATCTGTCATAAAGAATGCAGGGAAACATGCAAAAGATGGAATTCTCAGAAATTCCAGAGCTCCTATTCATATGGTGACTTCAGAAGGGGTGAATTCTAAAGCATTTCTGTTGCGTGCAATTAACCTTGCAATGATCTCCAATTTTATTTATGAGTTTAGGAGCTCTCCGAATGACAGATATGAGGGGTAGTATTTTGTCTTCATAACTTTTCATCTTCAAGGATTTATTCAGTATAGAGTCTGAATTTGATGAAACCATTGTTATTACTTTACCCTTTTTCAGGTCTTAAAATGACTGAAGAAGTGGAACCCATCTTGGACTCATAAAATTCACTGATGTTCAAGGTGTTGACGAGGCAAAGGCAGAGCTGGAAGAAATTGTTCACTATCTCTGAGATCCTAAGTTAGACATCTTTAGCAATCATGGGCTCAAGCTTGGGCAACAGACTGTATAATGTGTAGGTATAGTCTGATTTGTTGTATCCTCCCTTACCCCAAAAAGTTTGGTTTGTTTTTTTATTTCTTTTTCTTTTGAAGTTAGCATTTACCTACATTTGATGTCACATGTCCTGAGCTATCATAACCAAATTGATTTAACATCTAGTCATCCTCCTCTGTGCAGTTGTTGCCCTAGACAATAAGGTAGAGGTTTAAGTATATAAAACTTTGTGAAAAGATAATAATATAGTTAGGAGTTTAGTAATAATTCATATTGTGCCCTAAAAGTAGAAATTAGGATGAAAGTGTTAACAAAACAGATCTATATCTTTGGATGGAACATGGTAAATCAATTTTACCAGGATCCTTGAAGGTTTTTTGTTCTTGGTTTTGGGGGGGGGGGGGGGGGGGAGAGGGGAATGGCTATATCTCTAGTACAATTTATGCTAAGTCTGTATTGTGTCCATTTAGCTTTAGCTTTATTTATGGTTGCTTCTGCATCATTAAGCATCTTGGTTTCTTATCTTTCCATGTGCTGTGACTATGTATAGATGCTTATTCTGTACGTGCATAGCACCATTCAGTGGAGATTTTCTGTTGTTCATTTAAATGGCTGTGTAGCAAAATTTGTGCAGGAGCAAATTCAGATCATGGGTTCAGGTCTTGATGACTTCTTATAAAATTTGATTCACAGTATATTTTCTCCTTTAATTGGTGATAATGATTTCTCTCAAGTTCGCAAATTTGTGAGTGGCGTGTGTCTTCCCAGTTCAGAAATATGATTTATTCATGTTTGCAATAATTTTCTTCAGTTTTCTACTTTTAGTATAATGCTGCAACTTTTGGATTTATAGTCATATACTTTTTGTCTTGAAGCCAACTTTAGTTTAACTCCTTTTCTTTGCTGTCATATATTGTTTGCATTCATTTATTCTATATAACTTTTAATCTAACTACATATGAAGGTCCATTTATTTCATGATCTTTTAAAACTCACTTCCCTTACGTCAGCGCTTCACTCGTCTTGGTGGTAAGCTTCCAAAAGACGTATTGCTTTGGTCATCCTGGCACTGGGAAAACGATGTTGGCAAGAGCTATTGCTGGGGAGGCCGGGGTTCTTTCTTTTCATGCAGTGGAAGTGAATTTGATGAGATGTATGTTGGTGTTGGAGCTAAAAGGGTGAGGGAGCTTTTTAATGCTGCCAAGAAGCAATCCCCTTGCATAATCTTCATTGATGAGATAAATGCTATTGGCGGACAAAAGAATCTGTTGGATCACTCCCTCGTGGATGACCTGGAATCAGTTGCTAGTTGAACTGGATGGTTTCAAGCCAAATGAAGGGATGAGAATAAAATCAGTCGTAAACAGATGTTTGCAAGGCTTGATGTGTACATGGGAGGTCGGGTTGCTGTAGAGCTAATTTTTGGAGAAAACGAAGTTACTTCTTGTGCATCCTCTGATATTAAGCGTCCAACTGCTCATGCAAGGGCAATGGTTACTAGATATGGTGTGAGCAACGAAGTCGGACCTGTCAGATACAATTATAATGATAACGGTAGTAGCATGAGCTCAGAAACTATGCTTCTTATTGAGAAGGAGGTGCAGCATTTGCTCGAGAGGGCTTACAGTAATGCAAAAACTATTTTAACCACCCACAATGAGGAGCTTTATGCACTTGCAAATGCTCTACTGGAGCATGAGACGCTCACAGGAAGTCAGATAAAGGAATTGCTTGTCCAATTCAAAGCGAAATAGTGAGAGCAGCAGCAGATGGATGCAGTTAAAGCACAGGGCAACTCACAAGCAAAACCTGCAGCATCTGCTTCAGTTGCGGCCAAGGCTCAAGGTGTTGCTCCAGGGGGATCTTAGGAAGAAATTATTGGGTGACAATGAAATGTACGTATCACAATTTGCTCGCTGGTTTTTCATATTCACGAGGTTCCAATTCTGTGCATGGCGTTTAGTTTATGTGTTGCACAACTTCATCCAATCATTTAGTGGGTGGAAAAAGACAATGTGACAGAAAATAGCTACTGATTCCTCTGCATTTTTCTTTTAAAAATGACGACTAATAGTAGATTTATATTTTTATACTTACACTTTTTGTATAATTATCAATTTGAGAATGATTTCTTTTTGTATAAAATTTCATTATCGATTAAAATTAATCTCAAATTAATAGTTTTACAGAAAATATAAGTATAAAAATATAAGCCTATCATTACTTAAAACTCAAAAAATGACCAAACATTCCTTGATTAAGTGTTGATTACTCAAAAATGACCAAACATTCCCTGATTAAGTGGATTAAGTGTTCAAGTTGTTAATATCATCATTCAGGGTATACTGTTTACCATACATTTTTTGAAAATTTTATTTTTGATATTATCTGAGTCTAGCTTTTTTTTTTTCTATTTAAAGTTTAGTTTGGAAAGATTAAATTTTGAATAAAATTAATTAACATTAAAAATAACAAAGCAATTAATTAGTTCTATATATATACTTAACATATAATTCAGTTTTCTGGATATATTAACTACTATTTGAAAAAAGTTGCTAAATGTGGGAACAATTAAATAGACACTACCAATTGTTAGATATCTAAATTTTATAATTTAATATATAAAATTTAACAAATGTAATAATTTTAATTAATAAATATTTAAATAAAATTAATTGATAAGAATAACAGAACCTTTCTTATTTAAAACTTTTGTAAGGTGTTATCTACTCTACATTCAAAGGAAATCTTGTAGTTTTAAAACTCCAAAAAAAAAAAAGATAAAAGAGTAAGATAAGTGATAAAAATATCTTCCGTAATTTAATTATTATAATTAAATTTTATAAAAATTTTACCTAAAAAATTTAAATTATTAAATTTCTAAATCTAAAATGTAGCAGATTTAATGTCTATAATCTAATGAGATAATTCTATCAACTGAAAATTACGTCGTATAGAAGTACGGAAACATATAATTTCAAAAAAAAAGAAAAGAAAGTACGGGACATGACGGCTCTGTGAAATTAGCTTTTCCCAACTCTCTTGGTGCCAAACTGCCGACGACCAACTACCGTTGCGTTTCTTTTCTCAATTTTCCGACGGATTAATAAGATTGCCAACAAAAGGGCAAAGTTTGTTAGGGTACGAAGAGTTGTACAGTTGTGGTCAGAGTATTGGGCTTCGGCATCGTGGCTGTGAATCCGCAGCGCCAGCGAATCCCGATGAATCATCGGAGTCCGTCAGCGGATGAAAGAATTCAAAATTCTGGTGAGCCATATCCTTTCTTCTTTTTGTCGGAGGAATTTCTACCATTCTGGGTTTTGGCTACCAAAATTGTACCCACCAATCCGTCGTCGTTTGGGCGGTGGTTTCGGTTCACCTGTCCTCTGCAATAAATTTACTTATTAGCTAGCTGACTTCCATATCGTTATATGCATTTATGCTTCTAATCAATAACACGAGTCAGCAATGTATATATTTTGTCTGATTATTTACGTTCTAACTTACATGCCACATTCCATGGCCGTTTCCTCTCATCCTGCAGAAAGGCAGAAGCAGAAAGTTGTGATACGAAACCTCCACGGGGAAAAGCTTGTGGGGATTTTACATGATGCAGGTTCAATAGAGCTTGTCATCGTGTGCCATGGGTTTCAGTCTTCAAAGGTTGTTGGTTTTGACTTAATGCTGTCGTAAATTACATTCGAATATATGAAACCTTTATAAATACAGAATTGTCTAATTATGGCTTGTGAACTCTAATCCGCAAAGAGTTTTTTTTAACACATTCATCTGTCTTGGAGAATGGTTATAACAATCTTCTGGCTTTAAGATTTAACCTGCTAGTTTATTTCTGATTAAATTCAATTTATTTTTATTAAATCAGCATGGTGTTATCAAGTATTCTAAATGGTTCAAGCGAGGCAGGGGTTAACTTGATCTTACTTCCACCTATCCAATTTGTGATTATGAGGTCTCATTGAATACACAAGTCAATAGCTAAGTAACCTCATTAAAAGGATTTTCTTATCAAAGAGAACAGTTTGTAATTTAATTTTAGTCAGTTAGTGTTATTAGAATATAGATTACCATTCTTTTAAACCTTTATGCGTGCTATCGTGTCTTATTTCTTTGCTGTCATATTTGTCTATCTGCACAAGCATACAATATGATGAAACTCTAGTTGTTCTCTACTAAAACGTTGATGAATTCCTTGCTAGGAAAGAATTCCCATGGTGAACCTTGCTTCTGCTCTGGAAAACAATGGAATTAGTGCCTTCCGCTTTGACTTTGCTGGAAATGGGTAAGCCTTCTTTAAAGGAATAGAATATTAAATTAGTAAATTACTAGTTTGTTAAAGGAAGATAAACAAAATCTTCTGGGTTGTATGATTTGATTGCCTACAATAAGGTTTTTTTGGTTATTCGTGAACAGATCTTTAGATGTGCATGGTGGCATCAAATGTAGCAATATGTACTAATTCAGTTTTTTATACTTTTACAAATGTTAGTTTAAACATCTATATGTATATCAACTTAGATTTATAAACTCTGTTTTCAGCATCTAAGAAAGAGTGATTTTGAACGTTGCTTTCATAAGCAGTCCTATTTATATCTTTATTTCTGATTAAACGCAGATAGTGTTTACAGATCTAGGAACCAATTTTCTGTTCCATTAGAGAAGAAGAAGACTAATTTATAATAAAGAAATATAGAACTTATGATTTTCTAAGGTGACATAAAGCTGTACTTGTTGTTTTGATATACTGAACATTAATCATCTGACACTGATTTGGGTGCTAAGATAGAGAAAAATTTTGTTTATTGTCTTCTAGGGAAAGTGAAGGTTCATTTCAATATGCTAACTACTATAGAGAAGCTGATGATCTGCGAGCTGTAGTTCAACACTTTCATCATGAGAAATATATAATTACTGCAATTGTTGGTCACAGTAAAGGTCAGCTTATGGCTAAGCTCAATATATAAATCATATGAAGTTGAACGCATACATATGTAGGGAATGAACAACCTAGGAAAAGTAGTTGGGTGTTAAGGAATGTTGTGGGGGCGGCTTGATTATAGAAGTTATTTTCTCTCATAACTCATTTAACACATCGGGCTACATAAGAAAATTGTTTCTTGTTTTTCTTTAATTAACTTTTTATGAATGCATTTCTGAAAATCATTATTAATGCCTAGGTTAATTATAGAAGTTAAGTATTTGACGTAATCAATATGGTTTTATGACAAGGTAATTTTTAATGGACGCTTTGTTCTCGCTGAGAAGACATGTAGATATGTATAGAGAGTCAGGATTAGATTTTTTATGTGGTTTGACATTTGTTTGGAGAAATCATATGATGAGGTTCTCGGGGAGATAATGTGGTGGGTTTTGCTAGTTAGTGTAGTGGACATCTATCTTGAGACCGATGCTTTAAACATATGGAAGGTAAACTACAAAATGAAAATACTTTATCAGAGGTAGGAATAAATTTGATCTATGGGTAAAGATTAAGAAAAATCGTCCAAGATGGTTTACTCATGTGTGACTTAGAGGTGCAAATGTCTAACGAGAATGAGTGGGAGATGTAAAAAAATAAAGTGAAAAGCAAACCAAAGTCGCTTGGGTAGAAGGATAGGATATAATGTGTTGTAATGGTGGAGAATGTAGTCTCAGAAAGGGAATGGTAAACTGAAACTTAAGTTCTCACCATCCTATATTTAGTTTGTGGTGATGTATTTTACTAATTTTGGAGTCTATTTATGAACTAATCTATTGGCAGTATATTATGGCTTCCGCAGGGGGTAACGTGGTTCTCTTGTATGCCTCAAAATATAAGGATGTTCAAATTGTTGTCAACATTTCTGGCCGGTTTAATCTAGCAAGAGGCATTGAAACTCGCTTGGGTAAAAATTTCAGACAAAGAATCAAGGAGGATGGATACATTGATGTTAAGAATAAAAGAGGTGAGCTATTAAATGCAATTAATCTGACTCGTAATCATTTCTTAGTTGTGCTACTGAATGGCAACTTGTCTTGATCAATGTTGTCTTGCTCCTCTGTTCCATTGTTGCCATGAATGTTTTAAGTCGATGTTAAGAATGCAAGAGGCAGGCTATTAGATGTAAGTGATCTCATAGTTAATCATCTGTAGTCCTGGTGTTGAACAGGAATGGTTCTTACTTAGCATTTTTTTTCCGTTTTTGTCATAAACCTGTCAGGCTACTTTCAGATGATACGGGGTATCCAGAATGAATAAGCTACTAAAAACAGTCTTCAGCAATTTCTTGGAATTTAATATTTTAGTTTTCGAAATACATTGACCAGCCCAATCATCCTTTCCCTTTTTCTTATGATAGGGAATGTTATGTATCGTGTAACTGAAGAAAGTTTGACGGACCGTCTATCTACTATTACTCCTACTGCCTGCCAAATGATTCCACCAGTTTGCAGGTGAGGGATATCGTACGTCTGATAACATGCTTCTATTTTAACAATGTTACTATCTAATCAGTCCCATAATGTTTCAGTTACACCGTTGCTAATAACATTGTCAATGTTAATTTAATTTACAGGGTTTTGACAGTTCACGGATCCATGGATGCAATTGTACCAGCAGAAGATGCTTTGGAGTTTGCTAAGTTGATAACCAATCATGAACTGTGCATCATAGAAGGGGCTGATCACGAATACACTTCTCATCAAGATGAACTGATCCGCGTAGTTCTGGAATTTGTCAAGGCTCAACATGATACAGACAGAAATACGTCTAAGCAATCACTGCCTGGAGTCGTAAACAAACCTATTCATCCAAGACTCTAGTTCTTGCAGATTATACTGATCCTGTACCTCTTCCATTGAATTAGAAGTGGGGCCAACCTTCAAAAGAAAGGAACAAACTTCCTTAACTATGCCCTACAAGTTGTTGATTTGAACAATCTTCGGCCAACACCCAACAGGAGACAACTGTGATCTTTTGTGTATAAAAGAAAGTTGTGGCTGTAGCAACTCGAACTAGCTGTAAAAGTTGAAAAAAATTGACACATCGAACCATAATTGCGTTGGTCTTACATAATGCACCGGACAAATACAGCCGCATCATTATCGCCATGTTGCTGATCTAACAGTAATCCGTCAAACATTCAAATAGGAAACCTTTGCAATCAACTCTTTTAAAATTATATGTATATATACACTTGAACCTAAAGGATGGTAGTAAGCAGCACGGATGTCATGTGACCATGAATGTTGAGCTCGATTGCCCAATAAAGGAGACACGAAGGAATCTCAACCATAGCAATGAGTGTTATGAATAATGAGTGGCAGTTGGAGATATTTTGGCATATCCAAATTGGAGATGGTATATTCTAAATCTTGAATTATATTTATAAAAAACTCCAAAATAGCCAACCTGTGGACGGCCCTCATCTGTGCTATCGGTTGCAATTCTTCCACTATCAAATCAAGAGACATTTTTGGTCTAATAAAATATAAGTAAGAAATCATAGGTTCTAACCTTGGGGTTCCTGTTCTTTTGCTGGGTTGATAGAGCATCTAACATTCCAATGCTTGATTATGTTGACAACATCAGCTGTAATTAGTAACTACCATTCAAAGTCCATCCCCTTCGATGGACAAAACCTGTCATCTTTTTGTCCGACGACAGCCTGTTACAGCTAATAATCCCATCCTGGGACAGTTGTATTTAGTTGCCTGTCTTGGTCTTCGTTATTCCTTTTTTTCTCTTTTGAACCTAATATGGTTACTATTCATTGGCATTTTTCATTATATTTTTATTGACGAAATTTTATTAAGTATTTATTTAAAAATTTTTAAATTATTAAATTTTATATACTAAATTATAAAATTTAAAAATATCATAACACATTTTGTATCTGTCGAGTGATTTTACATGATTGAATATTTTTTAATGTTAGTTTCATTTTTAACGATATCGGAAATTTAAATTTTATTTTTAAAGATTAAAAAGTAAGGTATTAAAAAGAAAAAGTATGAATTAATAAAAATAAGATTTATAAATATATTTTAATAAAAATTATTAAAATTGAAGAACAATATAAATGGAATATCCAATTTTGTCCTTCCGAATATCTCTGACACCGTACCCCGAGATAGCTACCTTTCTTAGAGTACTATGCTGTATGACCAGTTGGCCACTCTGGGGAAAGGTACCACCACCCTATGATTATGAGTCAATGCAAATCACTAACTAAATTGAAATTTTTTTTGTTAAATTAACCAAAATGAAATTTGTTTTAAGAAACAGAGAGATTTCAATCACTTTCAAATAATTCAAGTTAGTTGGCTAGGTAAAAAAGTAGGTAAATTTTCTAGATTTAAAGGTTGTTAAAAACTGATTGTTGTAATTTAAATAGGCCTTTGTTTTTTGACAGAAAATAATTTCAATACTGATCGAACGTAGAGGAAATTAAGTTCAGAAGAGCAGCCAAAGAAGTGGAGTAAAAGGTCATATTCTGATGGATATTTTGTTCTGTTTTTCCGATACTACTGCCCGTGTGCCCCGTAGTACCAGCCGAAGGATTCGCGTTTAAAGCATTCTGTGGCGCTGATTCAATCTTTGTCTGGAAATGTATCACGGACATTTGATCTGCTCTCACCACTCGCTCCTTGTGTCCCGACTTCACCACAGAGGAAAAGGAGCCACTGGCCTCTCTACTGCTGTGATCCACACCCCATAACCCTCCATTTCCCCACTAGAAAGGGGCAGTGAGAGTTTTGTGATTGACTTCCACTCCCATAAATCTCTGTCTCTTTCTTTGTTGGAGCTTCAATGGCGGAGCCAAGGAAGTACATTTCGCTGGAAGACCTTGGTAAACACAATAAGAGAGGAGATCTATGGATCTCCATTCAGGGCAGGATCTACAATGTCTCTGATTGGGCTAAAGACCACCCCGGTGGTGAGCTTCCATTGCTCAATCTCGCCGGCCAGGACGTCACTGACGCTTTCGTCGCTTTCCATCCAGGCACTGCGTGGCAATACCTTGACAAGTTCTTCACCGGCTATTATCTCCAAGACTACTGTGTCTCAGAGGTATCTAAAGATTACCGGAAACTTGTGTCGGAGTTTTCGAAATTGGGTCTGTTTGAAAAGAAAGGGCACGGCGTGTTCTTTGCGCTCATGTTCATTGCAATTTTGTTTTCTGTGAGTGTTTATGGTGTTTTGTGCTGTAATAGCCCATGGGTGCATGTGGGTTGCGGTGGGCTTATGGGGTTTTTGTGGATTCAGAGTGGGTGGATTGGACATGACTCTGGCCACTACCAGGTTATGACTAGCCGGAGATTCAATCGTTTCGCTCAGATCCTTACTGGGAATTGCCTTGCAGGTATCAGTATTGGGTGGTGGAGGTGGAACCACAATGCCCATCACATTGCCTGTAATAGTCTTGATTGTGACCCAGATCTTCAGCACTTGCCTTTCTTTGTGGTATCTTCCAAATTCTTTAATTCCCTTACTTCGTACATCTACGAGAGGAAGATGAACTTTGATTCTGTTGCTAGATTCTTGGTTAGCTATCAGCATTGGACATTTTATCCAGTAATGTGCTTTGCGAGAATTAATTTGTTCGCCCAATCGTTCATGTTACTGTTATCTAAGAGAAAGGTCCCCAATAGGGGCCAGGAGCTATTAGGGCTGCTTGTCTTCTGGATTTGGTATCCTCTTCTGGTTTCCTGCTTGCCCAATTGGGGTGAAAGGATATTGTTTGTCATTGCTAGTTTTGCTGTCACTGGAATTCAACATGTGCAATTCTGTCTGAATCATTTCTCCTCCAACGTATATCTTGGGCCACCAAGCGCCAGTGATTGGTTTGAGACGCAGACTAGTGGGACGCTCGATGTAAAGTGCTCAGCTTGGATGGATTGGTTTCATGGTGGATTGCAATTTCAGGTGGCGCACCATCTGTTCCCTCGGTTGCCCCGCTGTCATCTGAGGAAAATCTCCCCTTTGGTTAGGGAACTGTGCAGGAAACATAATTTGCCTTACAACTGTGTGTCATTCTGGAAAGCCAATGCAATGACACTGCAGACTCTCAGGAATGCAGCCATGCAGGCTCGCAATCTTTCTAATCCCATTCCCAAAAATTTAGTTTGGGAAGCTGTTAATACTCATGGTTAAATAGGCCTTGGGTGAAGCTTTCTGGCATTTTGCTGTCATAGTTATGCATGCTTGTTTAACGGTGTTAGTCAAGTAAGGTATGATGACTCAACTCTGATATCTAGGGTGGCAATCCTTGGTTTCAGAGGAAGAATAATTGATTTGCACATCGCTTGGAGGCTTCAATTGTTCATTATCTAAATGCCGGGTCAGCTTATCTCCTTTCTGAAATAGGTGAGAAACTACTGAAGCTGGTAATCTGCAGACTAGTATAGTTCTTTATCTTGTTTTTGCCTAGTTTTTATGCTAGAGAGTGGGGTGTACGTACCCTTTTTTCATTCATTGTCTGCTTTAGTAGATTCCATGGGTCTCTCTACAAAACCATTTTACTCATACCAGAAGAATTCATTGTCATTTTGATCGAGGAATGTAACATTCTTTGGATTAAAATTTCATTGAATGATCCTCTATTTGCCATTTCCTGCTTGTTGCTAATATCAGTTGGTTGAATGCTTGGTCATTGTTACAACCAGATTGTGTGCCACTTGTTTTATGTATTCATAGATTGGGTTTGTTATACATGAAACCATCTTTAAGAAATTTGATTCTATGGGCGGCAGAGGGGTCTTCCTTCTACATAAGGATCAAGAACCAATTGAGACAGCCATTCTACATTTTCAAATACAATATTACATACTATTCATCTTAAGTCACTTCTTTACTGGATTGTGTTATAAGAAATAAAGTTACAATGATAATTGAAATTACAATTAGATTTGTGCCTAATCTGAGTGTTGTAATAAAGTGCAATTGGTATTTGGTAATTTATATAGAAAATCATAAACATTGTTTACTTAGAACATAAGTAAAGTAATACTCTTGTGACCATTACCAAGGGCCAGTCTATCACCCAGTAAGGGTAGACCAAATTTAGGAAAATGCTAATGGTACAAAGATTCATGATCTAATTTGATTTGAAGATCCCTTGTCCATTCGTTAAGACACCAATATTTAGTCTGTCCATAAACGTGCAATTTTCCAATTCTCTATCTTCTGCTCTACTGAAATTATCGACCAATTAAGATATGCAACTTTCTGACCTTTCCCAATTTTTACATTATTATTTTTATAAATAAACTTTTGTTTTATAAAATATAAATTATTAAATTTATTAAGTATTTCAAATTAAATTATAAACTTGACATACCAATGGGCTTGAAAATCCTTTATGAATATTAAGCCTCACTACCTTTTCCAATTTTGTCAGTCTTGGTGCCATGATTTTGTTTATAACCTTAATTTTCAATATAAATAAAACACAAGAGAAAACTCGGGTAGTTTAAAAAAAATAAAGCTGTCGTATTTATTTATAACTGAAAAAATAATTATACTAATGGAGTGATTGACTGCAAAACTTATCATGTGAAGTATTTTTTTTTTTTGGGTACAAATCATGTGAAGTATTTTAATAAAACATGAAAAAAAAGTAATCATGTAGGATTAGTTCATCTTGGAAGCTCAAATCCTACAAATTTTGGATAATTTAGACCCACATTTTTTAATTCTGAGAGGTGATTAAATGCAATATCTCTAATTTCCCAAGGTTGGATTCTGAAAGATAATCCAGAAAGGAAATTTATATATTATTTCCCATTTTATAAATTTGGAAATGGATTAGAAAAATTTAAGTATAGTAGCACGTCCCTGATTTTAGTCACAAAACTATTTTCATATAGTTTTTGATACACTATACTTACATAATTATGTCAAAAATTTTTGAGTGATGTGAAACTCATGCCTTCTAAAACTTTTTATACAGTTATATGAGAATAATATGAAAAAATTCATACGAGAGTATGATTATCAGTCTGAGTCCATTTATCACTCTCTGACATGCCGTTTCAAACTACACCGTCTCGCTATTGAATTCAACTGTCTCTCTATATATACGTTTCTCCTGCATTCTTGTTTCCCATTCTACCCACTGATAAGCAACAATAAATTAAGGCGCTTTTTATCATGTGAAATTAATTACATAAATCAATTTACGTCATAAACTTTTACCCACTGATAAGAATAGCGAAAACATCTGCAGAATCCCAGCACCGAAATAGGCAAAAACAAAGAAAAAGATCATCAAAAAGTTGCTTTCTTTATTATTATTATTATTATTAGAGTTATAGAATGGATACGGGAGCCGCCAAGCCCCATAAGAAGAACGCCTGTGTAGCTTGCCATTTTCAAAAAAGAAGATGCAACTCTGATTGCCCGATGGCTCCGTATTTCCCAGACCGCCAGTCCCCAGAGTTCTTGAATGCTCACAGACTCTTTCGCCTCCACAACATGCGGAATATCCTTGAAAGTCTCCGATCCCTACAACTCCAACGCAAGGCCATGGAGTGCATAAAATACGAAGCCAATGTCCGAGCCATGTACCATGTTCTTGGCTGTCTTCAAATCACACACAATGTATGCGCAAAGATTCAAGCTTGCCAACTTGAGCTTGATTCTGTGCTCCAGCAGATTGTCGAGCACAGTCAATCTGATAATCTTGCGCAACCTTTACAACAAGTTCCAAATCAAGAACTTGAGAGCATCGTTCAGAATCCCAATTTGGGTCCTATTATGATATCATGGCTATGATTCCTCATGATATTCTTGTTCAATATCATCAATGGCAACAGCAGCTGGAAAATTCATTTTCTGGGTCTGACTATGGTTCTCAGGTTATTAGTTTAGACCCTTCTAGTGCTTCATTTGATCCTTCTGAGGCTTCTGATGTTCTTGTTGGATATCAAGAAAGTTATCAGCAGAGCAATGCAAGCTTTACTTCAGATGAAGCACAGGGACAGAGTTTGGATACCCTGCATTCCGGTTCAGGTCAAGTTGATGTGGAAGCTGGCTCGTCATCATTGGTGCAACTTGGTGTACAAGGGCACCCTTCTCTTGCTGTATCTCAGGAGCCAGAACCTCTTCATGATGTATCTCAGGAACCTGAACCTGTTCTTGATGATGAATACAGCCTCGGAGAACCGATTAGTTATGGCAAAAGGGACGCATTTTATTCATTCTCTATCTGGAGAAATCTGAATACTAAATAAGTATAATCTTCATACTTCAAAGCTAATATTGAACCCCACCCGAATCACCCGATATTTACCTGTGTTCTTATTTATCTGGTGAATCGTATGTTCCGCAACATAATTAGTGGTCACTGTAGCAAAATCTTTGAAGGGCCAAACACACCGCCACACCAGCTGGCGCCCTACACCTGTCCCACATCACCGACACGTGTCCTCACTACTGACACCTAACGGACTTACCAGAACATTCCACGAAAGATTACAAAAATCCAAATCCATTCCTAACAATACCCTCCCCCTATAAGCGACCTTGTCCTCAAGGCGACGGTTGCAACTAGGTCACGAATGATGGGTAATCGAACTCAACCCACGTGGCGTCTTCTCGAGGAAGCATGAACCACTGAATCAAAACCTCTGTTACAGCTTTACCCTGTTTCTGACGAAGGCGACGGTCTAGAATTGCTACTGGAATCAACGGGGTGACATCGTGTTTATCCACCGGAGGCAAGGTGGTGAGCGGAACAGAGAATCCATGATGCGGTTTCAGGAGAGATACATGGGAAACTTTGTGGAATTTGCAGGCCGCGGGAAATTCAACCTTATAGGCTACTTCACCAATTCTGCCAATCACCTTAAAAGGTCCAAAGTAAAGTGCCGCTAATTTATGGAATCGGCGATTAGGCAATGATGTCCGCCGGTAAGGATGAAGCTTAATGTAGACAGAGTCACCCACATCAAAAGATCGCTCCGAACACCTTTTGTTAGCTTGGATACGCATGGGATCTCATGCCTTCAACAAATTGCGTGTCAGCATGGCAATAATATTTTCCTGCGTCCTTAACTCCCGATCTACAGCATCGATGCTAGAATCCCCTGCCATGTAAGGCCTGTGACTGGTGGGTGGAAATCCATAAAGAGCTCCAAATGGAGTCATGGCAATGGCAGAATGCCAACTCGTATTATACCAAAACTCAGCAAATCGCAACCATTTGGACCAGAGGTGAGGTACATCCGAACAAAAACATCTGAGATAGCCTTCCAGACAACGATTCAAAACTTCCGATTGGCCGTCGGTCTGAGCGTGATATGCCGATGATTTTAACAACTGCACACCATTTGCCTTAAACATTACTTGCCAGAAATTACTCAGAAATATCGGATCCCGATCCGAAATGATAGATTCGGGGAACCTGTGAAGTTTAAAAATGTGGGTTAGGAAAGCTGTTGCCACCGTGAACGGATGTCGCAACGGTACAAAGTGCCCATGCTTTGTAAAAAATCCACGACCATGAATATTACTGAAAATCCATTAGATGGAGGCAAATGAGTTATGCAATCCATTGTTACAGACTTCCAGGATGCACTGGCACCGGAAGAGGTTGAAGTAATCCCGGAGTTGAACTCAAATCAGGCTTCAACCTCTGACAAATCTCACAACTTCGAACCCAATTTCGCACATCATGCTGCAATCCTTTCCATAAAAAAAAAAACCCAATTCTATGGTAGGTCCCCTTCGGCCCGGAATGCCCCCTAATAGGTCCGTTGTGGAAAAGCTGAAGGGGAAATTCACGCAGTTTCCGATCATTCCCTACCAATAGTTTCCCCTTCCGTTTAAGAAGACCCCGTTGCCAAGAATATTTTGGGAACGAAGAAGGGTCCTGTTGCAGAGCAGCAATACGCCTCTGAAGCGCCTCATCTTGCTGCCAACTCGATCTCACCTGTTCCAACAGATAAAAATTCACCCCGGTGATCATCATCAAAGAAGGTGACTCTTCCTTATGCGATAAAGCATCTGCGACAACATTCTCCCTTCCATGTTGATATTGTACCTCGAAACTGTAGCCCATCAGCTTCTGCAGCCACTTACGTTGCATGGGTGTACTCACGTGTTGATCTAAAAGGTGCTTCAGAGCCTCTTGGTCATTGTTGACAATGAAGTGTGTCTCGACCAAGTATGAACTCCATTTCTTCACGCCGTAAATTAACGTGAAGAGTTCTTGTTAGTACGTTGACAATGCCAGAAACTTGGGACCCATGGCCTTGCCGAGGAACGCGATGGGATGCCGCCCTTGCATCAAAACCGCACCAATTCCTACCCCTGATGCATCTGTCTCGACAGTGCATGGCTGATCAAAGTTGGGTAAAGCTAAGACCGGAGTGGTAGTCATGGCTTTTATTCAATTTCTCAAATGCCGTCTGAGCCTCGTCGGACCAAGAGAATTGATCCTTCTTCAGCAGGGATGTTAGCGGCTGGGCAATTTTGTCATTGTCAGCAACGAAGCGCTGTAATAGCCGGTAAGCCCAAGGAACCCCTGGGGACTCTTAATATCTCGCTGTCTCAGCCAATCGAGCATGACCTCAATTTTCGTGGATCTGCTTGCACTCCTTTGGCTGATATGAGATGGCCCAGATACTCCACTCGACGATGGCCGAATGCGCACTTTTTCCTTTTAATAAGCAAACGATTCTCCTTCAACATCATGAACACACTGCTTAGGTGGGATAGATGCTTGAACCATGTTGGACTGTAGATCAAAATATCATCGAAAAAGATAAGAACAAAACGCCGCAGATACGGTCGGAATATTCGATGCATCAACGCTTGGAAAGTCACCGGCGCATTTGAAAGTCCAGAAGGCATAACAGGCCACTCGAAATGTCCTGTATGTGTCTCGAACGCCGTCTTTGGAATGTCATCAAGCTTGTGATAAATCAAGTTTGGAGAAGAATTGCGAGCCACACAATTCGTCAATGAGCTCATCCACTAATGGAATCGAGAATTTGTCTTTTATCGTCATAGCATTGAGTCTTCGAAAATCCACACAGAACCTACAAGTAGAATCCTTTTTCCGGATAAGAACCACCGGTGACGCAAAAGGGCTAATGACTGACCCTGATCCAACCCTTCTTAAGGAGTTCATCCACCATCTTTTCAATAAGCTCCTTCTATATGTGAGGGTAGCGGTAGGGCTGGAGATTGATTGGACAAGTACCGTCCTCCATAGGAATTCGATGATCTTCTTCCCTAATCAGTGGCAATCACCTAGGTTCCTAAAAGATTTCCTCAAACTCCATTAACAAAGCTTGCAACGCTGCATTTTGCTCTTCACTTAAACTGGGTGCTGAGAGACCCGAACTCTTGGCTCTTGTGATCATTTTGTTGTCTTCTATTCTCGAATTTGCGAGTTTAATCCCATAATCCCTTTTTTCCTATCAAAAGCCAATGAACTCCCCTAGTAACCAAAAAAAAAACTGGATGCGGAGCTATCCACTAAACCAATGGCATTTAAACAAGTGTTGCTCTTTTCCCACATGGACTCCAACGGAACAACCACAAAGGCAGAATTGACCTTCTCACCCTTACTACCTTCTTCTACCTCTGAAGCGTAAGCCGGGCCTCCGATAATGCCCCACAAGAGAACTCTCTCTGCGCCATAAACAAACCTCATCCATCTTTCCTCAAAATTCCAGCTAATCGTTCCTAGACTAAACAGCCATTCTACGCCCAAAATTAGATCATACCCCAAGAGTGGTAACGCAAAAGAAGGGGAAAAGAAATCTACCCTATGCGATTCCCACTCGGGTCCCAAACTTTTATAATTTGCAATGCCCATTTGCCACTTTCACTTGATTCCCCAGAGACGACGACTCAAGCTTACACCCCAATCGATCAGCACTCTTAATGCTGTTGAAATTATGAGTGCTACGAGAGTCTACCAGTGCTCTTACCCTTGGAGAATTTACTCTGACCTCCAATTCCATAGTTCGTATTCCTTCCCATCCCTGCAGAGCATTTAATGAAATTGGACCGGCTCTTCCTTTTCTCCGTTTACTTCCTCAGGCGCCGTTTCCTCCTGTACCATGACGTCCTCCAATGAATCCGGCATTTCTTCTCCCATTCCCTCTTCACTAACCATAGTGCGCATAACTTAGACACCCTGCAATTGTGACCCAAAAAATATTTCTCCCCACGAAACATACACAACCCTTTTGCTCGTCTTGCGCTCATCACGTCCTGATTAAGATTACGACTCATACAACGTAAACGTTTCGCTCCCCACTATTCTTGTTGGTTGAGGCTTGACCACTATTTAATCCGGTGCTAGAAGTAACTGCATTGCTCGTATAAGATTTCCCTTTCATACTTCTTCCAAAATTGCTTCCTCTATAACTTGGTTGCCACCCAGAATTTATAAGATTCTTCTCCATCGGTGGGTGTTTTGCAGGATAAGACATCCTGGGATTCTTAGGAATAGCTTGATGAGCGTCCACCTGCATTCTAACTATATAGATGGCCCCATTTAAGCTCTGGGGACGATGGATTCAGACTGCCCTTTCCAACCATTCTTGTAGACCTCCCAAAAACCAACGAAGAGCTTGCGTTTTCGTCAACCTTGCTCTGACCAATAATTCTTCAAAAACTCCGAGATACTCCATTAACGAACCTTCCTGCTTCAAACTCATTAACTTAGCCAATGGATCCTAAAAAGATCCATCATCGAAACGTTGACACAGAGCCGTCATCAATGTACGCCAATCTGGTAACGTCTCCTCCTTCCCTGCTGCGAACTGTTGGAACCAAATGAAAGCCCGACCCTCTAAACTCTTGAGGATGAGCTGGCTCCTCTGTTTGTCTGACACTTCTGCTAAAATTTCTTCATACCAAAACATGAATCAATAACCATTTTCAGCATGCAAGCCATCCAACATAACAAGTTGAGAAAGTTACCTGAAGGAGCAGCTTAAAACTCCATCACTGCTGAGTGAAGAGTTGCTGTGACGAGGGTGAAAGAGTGAGGAGAGATTTGAGTTGGTGACGGTGATGAGAGAGAGAGAGAGAGAGGTGAAAGGCGGTGCATTTCTTTCTTTGTCTAACATGTAAATTTTTCAATCAACATATAATATATATATATATATATATATATATATGCATTGAATCAATGACATACAAATAATGCATAACAGACTTAAAGTATGGATTTTTTTCTTTATATTAGTATAAAAAATATTATTTTATCTATCATATATAATACAACAAAGCTCACAATCACAAAAATTTATAAAATAATTATCAAAATAAGTCTCATGTTAGCTAATATTAATCTGAGTTTATTAAATATTTTATATGTAAGTTTATATATATAAAAATATCTAACAATCTATTAATTGGATTACATATGTCTAAGGTTTTAGAAAATAATTTTTCATATTAATATTAATGAAAGTAGCTACAAAAGTATCAATAGTGAGACAAGTAATATTAACTACATCAAACCTTAAGTTCAAAATGAGACTATGAGTACCTAACAATTCAAAAATTATATCTGATAAAGATACTGATGTCACATATGTCAAAATACTCTTGAACTCGTAACTTAAGTATAGCGGATATGTAGGATAAGGATATGCACCTCAAAAGTAGAAATGTGCAATCCTTTAATATAATGGTCCTGACATTCATGATATTTACTAAGTAACAATATCATATTTTAATATTATAAAATTAAGACTACAACAAAATATCTCTAATAAGATCAGTATCGGTAAGATCAAAATGTTATATATATAATGACATCGGATGTAACAACATATGTGGTACTATTTACAATAATCAACAATAATAATTGTCTCGATACATACAACACTATAACAAAATAAATATAACAGTCCCACTAACTTGAAATATCATATAAGTTTCACAACATTTATACGGGTCACATGTTCTTGAAATACTTTATCTGTCAAGCCTTTAGTTAGTGGATCAGTAACTATAAACTCATTTTTTCCTATATTTCCTCTCTAATAATCTAATATTTGACTTCAAAGTGTTTAGTATGTACAAAATTTTTATTGTTTTAAGAGAAACATATAGTAGTAGAGTTATCACAATAAATAATCATAGGCCAAGTAATATTCTCAACAATATGTAATCCTAAAATTAGGTTTCTAAACTATATAATTTTATGAGTAGCCTCATAACAACTAATATACTCTACTTTTATAACTAAAGTAGCTGTAAGAGTCTGTTTAGTACTCATTTAAGCAATAGCTCCTTCATCCATTATAAAAATATATTCAAAAGTAAATTTCTTATCATCTTAACAGCCTGCATAATTAGAATCAGTATTTTTAATTACCTCTAAATGACTAGATCTCTTATAAGTGAGCATATAGTCTTTGATACCTTAAAGATACCTCATAACTTTCTTAACTACTCTCAAATGCTCACGACAAGATCGCTTAAGTATTTTGGAAGCACATTAATAGCAAAAAAAAATATCAGAACATGTGCATACCTGAGCATACATCAGTCTGCCTATAATAGAAACATATGAGACTTTATCTATTTTAACTCGTTCAACATCATTTTAAGGACATTGGGATTTAGACAGATTTTTGCCTTTCAAAATAGGTGTTGCATAAAGGGAGCAATATTTCATGTTAAATTTGTTAAGCACCTTCTCAATATAAATCTTTTAAGACAAATCAAGAATGCCTCGGGATCTATCACGATAGATTTGTATGCCTAAAATAAAAGAGGCATCACCAAGATTTTTCATATCAAAATGGCTTAAAAATATTTGCTTTATCTTATAAAGACTCATGTCATTACTAACTAGCAAAATGTCATCAACATATAATACAAGAATAATAAAATTACTCCCACTAAACTTTAAATCAATATGTTGATCAACAGGATTTTCTTTAAAATCAAACAAAATCACAATATGATCAAATTTTAAATACTATTGTCTCGAGACTTGTTTCAGATCATAAATGGATCTTTTCAATTAATATACTATATGCTATTAACCTTGCTTTACGAATCCTTCAAGTTAATCCATATATACATTCTCTGACAATTCTCCATTCAGAAATACAGTTTTAACATCCATTTAATGGAGTTCCAAATCAAAGTGAGCTACTAAAGTCATAACAATTTGAAAAGAATCTTTAGTGAAGACTAGCGAGAATGTCTCCCTATAATCAATGCCTTCTTTTTTACTAACTCTTTGCCACTAATCTGGCTTTATACTTTTTAATTTCACCTTTAGAATCACACTTGGTCTTAAAGACCCATTTACAACTAATAGTTTTATGTTCAATAGGCAACTTCACAATATCCCAAACATCATTCTGATTCATATATGTTAACTCATCCCACATAACTTTTAATCATTCAGAAGAGTGAGGACTCAAAATAGCCTCTTGGAAAGTAGAAGGATCAAAATCATCGCCAACATTAAATTCGTGTTCTTACAAATAAATAAAATCTTTATAAATATTAGATTTATAAACTCTATCAAATCTTTTCAATAGAGTTTCTTGGTGAACAAGTGCCTGTACTACATCTACGTCAGTTGATGGAAGTGGAACAATAGCTAATGAATATTAAACATTAGGTTAATCTATCTAATAAGCACTGCAATAGAAACAAGAATAATTGGAATCAAAAACACAACATGTTCCTCTTTAAAATTAACCTTGCGTGTCTTCTTACACTTGTCATAATTTCATCCTCAAAGCAAATAGCCTTATTTAATTCAATGACTCTAGTAGTATGAAAAGAATAATAAAATTTGTATCTTTTGGATTTGATACAATAGCCAATGAAGAAACCACTAACAGTCTTTGAATCAAATTTCTTTAACTGTGGATTATAAGGTTTAACTTTTGTCTTACAACTCCAAACATAAAAATATTGTAAGCTAGGCTTCTTACCGAGAAAAGCTCAAAAGGAGTCTTGGACACTAATTTGCTAGGTACTTGATTTAAAATATAAGTAGTAGTCCTAACAGCTTCTCTCCCTAAGAATTTCGGCGAAGTAGAATGGCTAAGCATACATATCACCATGTCCATAAAAGTCTTGTTTCTCCTCTCAGCTAACCATTACGTTCAGGAGTATCAGGAATAGTGTACTATACTTCAATACCACTCTCTTGAAGAAATCTAACAAATGGACTAGGATTTCTCCCAATCTTATCATATTTGCCATAATATTCTCCCCCTATTTGATCACATAAATTTAATTTTCTTTTCTATTTTCATCTCAGCAACATCTTTAAAGATTTTAAAATTATCTAAATATTTAAACTTTTTAGTGATAAGTTCAACCTATCTATATTTAGAATAATTATCAATAAAAGTAATAAAGTATTTAAAATCACCCATAGTAGTGAGGGTGATTATAGCACAAATATTTGTATGAAATAACTGCAAACATCTTGACACCTATTAGACTATTTTTTTAGTTGCCACAGTTAAGTTTTCTTTAACACAATCAATACATGTCTCGAAATCTAAAAAATTTAAACTATGTAATGCACTATTTTTAATTAGTCTTTTCATTCTTTTTTTAAAAATATGACCTAATCTTCTATACTAAAGCATTGAAGAATTCTCATATACTTTATTATATTTACTTCCACTAACAAAGTTGACAAAAGAATATTTACCTAAAGAATAATTAATATCAAGTAAATATAAACCATCACAATGAGTGTCAGTGTCAATAACACAAGAGTCATAGTAAATAGTAACTTTTTCATGACCAAAAAGAAACAAGTATCCATATTTATCCAAAATATATACAGAAATCAAGTTTATCCTCACAGAGAAAATATAAACAATATCTTTCAAATGCAAAAAATGTTTGAATGGCAATTTCAAATATACTAGCCTTATGGATTCTACATCCATATTTGCTATACACACAAAAAGTTCTCCATCATCTGGCCTTCTACTGCTTATGAACTCTTGAAAATAATTTATAACATGAACAGAGGAGCCCCTATCTAACCACAAAATATTAAGAGAAACATCAACCAAGTTTGATTCCAAACAAACAAAAATTGAATGGATACCTTTCTTTTCTAACCATGCTTTAAAACTCCTATAATCAGCTTGCTTATGCCAATATTTTTGATAGGATCTACAATTATCTTTGAAAAAAGAACTGCTGGCCTTGTTTGGACCCATTTTGTTAATCTTCTTCTTTCCTTTTCTTCTGAATCCCTTGTTGTCTTTTTGAAATTTGCCTTTGTCATGAAAACTACCCATAATAAATTGCACAAACAAAGCTTTACCCTTCTTTAAGATATCAAACTGAAAAGGAAGAGATTTTAACACTCTCCAAATTAAATAATTTTAATCCAAATTAATTTTTAAAAATTTTAATTTATTATAATAATAAATAAATTTTATAATATATTTATCGTACACCACTTATTCTATCATATTTAATCATTTAACTCTTTTTATACCTCATCAAATTTCATAAATTTATCATTAACAATTTTTAAAAATTATTTAGCATTTAAAGAACATGCGGCCAGAGAGGCATCATTGCTGAATTACAAACTGAAACCCAGAAATGAACGAATCGAAATGAAACCCTCGAAACCCGCAAGGGAACTTGGCAAGGAATACTGACAGCACAGCAGAGAGCCGCACAAAATTGTTAGTGGCGCGGCTGGCACGTGGCTCTGTTGTTTAGAGGTTGTTTTTATTTTTTTTAAAAGATAATTTTTACTTTTTGATTGGAAAGTCATTTTTAGAATAATGTTTGAGGTACCATTTTTTTATTTATAAAGTTTTTGATAAATACTTATTTGAGACAAATTTTAAATTATATAAAATTTTGTCACTCATTTAAAATTAATCTCAAATTAATATTTATATAAAATATATAAATATAAATGTGTAACTTAAGAAGTTGTACTGATGTTCAACTTGTGTAGACTGAACAAGACAAATTTGAAGTGTATCTCCGATTCAACTACCAATTCTTAGCGTACTTTCAAGATTGAATTCCACATCTATTATTATATTTGTGGTGAATCTGTTTCCATTAGCCACTTTATGACACTTGTTTTGATTTGCTTCATTGGGTTATTATTTCATTTTCGTTTTTGAGAAGTGTGCATTTAGGATAGAGCATTTGCCTGGAGTTCGGATTCATTAGTGCCAATTTACTATACTCGCATGGTAACACCAGGCCGTCTCCCAGTGATGGGGGGCGGGTTCGAAACTTTGCTGTGGCTTTCCATTTTCTCCTGCTCTTCACAGGTTTCGGCCCTTTAATTATTAAAAACATAAAATAAAATGAAGCACACTGCCATACCAGCTGGCATCCTACACCTGTCCCACAATTAGCGACACCTGTCCTTACTACTGACACCTAATCAACTTACCAGAACATTCCACACAGTTGAAAGATTACAAAAATCCAAATCCATTCCTAACATGATGTTAGCAATAGAAAGTAATTATGACTTGACATTTTGTTTTTGTTTGCTGTCCCTTAGATGTGTTTATTGAAGAAGGAATTTGGCCCCTGTAAAAGCAAGAGCATGATTAAGAAGGAGCTTCTGCTTTATTTTCTTACTAAGCAACATGGTAAACAATAAACAGAGTAATAAATATACATATAGTTGATAGTACAATACTGTATCAAGTTAGTATTTCCAAAAATTACATACGTACATGCACCAGGAGTTAAATGCAAAATTTAGGGTTTTATAGGATAATTTTAGTCTTTTTTTTTAATTATTTAAAATTTTATGTACAAGTTAACAAAAAAATATAACAGAAGAAATTTTTTATATGATTTTGTAAGTTGTGAAAAAATTGTATATAAAATTTTAAAATTTATAAAAATTTTTTAAAATTAACTTATAATTCTAAAAAGTTTTATATATTTTAACCTTATTTTTTAATCTGTGTATTTTAGTTTGGGGTACTAACTGCAAAGCTAAAATAATTGTTGAGTGTTTTTCTTCTTCTCTTTTCGTCACTTTTCTGTAGGCTTTTCCTTTTTTTCTTTTTTTTAAGGCTGACTTTTCAGTTTCTTTTTGTGGGCTAAATTCTGTGGGTTGGGTGAAAATGAAAAAAAAAAAGTGAAAACATGTGATGTTAGGACTACTTTTTATAATTGTATTTTTAGGATTTTTTTCCTATGTAAATTTGTATTTTTTAATTTTATTTATATGCTATCTCTTTATTTTTTATTTTTTAGTGTTGTTTATCTTTATTATAGACTTACTTTATTGCTTATCATTTTATTTTTATCATATTTTATTTTTATTTTTTTATCTTTTATCCTTTATCATTTTTTTTCTTAATTTTTTTATCTTGTGTTATTATTTTATTAATTTTAATTATCTTATTATTTTTATTTTTTTGATTTTATTTTAGTTTTATTTTAAAATTTTATTCTTAAACTTAGTTTTAGATTTAATTTTATCTTGAGCTTATTTTTTGGGTTCATTTTATTATTTATTTTTTAGATTTAAATTTTATTATTTATTATTTATTATTTTATTTTTAATTTAAATTTAAATTTAAATTTTATTAAAAAATAAATTAGATAAAATATGATATCTACAATAAGTAGAGTGACTCTACTCATTTGTGTCAGAATTATTTAGTGATAATAAATTTGTTTATAATTAAATGCCAAAAGAAGACCCAAATACGGTGGGGGGTGAAAAGACGAATGCCAAAACGTCCAAGCTTGAACACCTAATAGAAGATTTCACATCATGAATAAACAAAGCTCCCAACCCTTTGGTAGGTAACGGCTCAAGACCAGTTAATATGAAATTCCCCTCCTTGATTGAGTACTCATCAACTACTGAGCAATATGTGATTAAAGGGCAACATTCTATTGAGATTGGGACAGGCCAAAAAGCCTAGCTAGCCACTGGCGTTCCCAAGTCTTATAAAAGGGTTTTGATTGTTTCTTTCATTGCAAGATGTCCACAATAATGCAGCTGAATCAAATGATTGCAATCATCGATTTGACTATGCAACTCACTTCATGAACCATTAGATCCAGCACAAGCTACTCCTTCTCCCCACGTCTGAAATTATTTTTAAATTTTTATTTAATAATTTAAATTTTAAAATAATTTATTTTTTATACAATTATAGTATCTTTATAATTAAATAATTAAAATTTTAATCTTAATATTCTCATTTATCAATAATTAAATTACCTTTCAACATAAAATTTAGTATACCTATGCCTCTATCTAAGCATATAGACTTATGTGTCATATCACTAATATCATTTTTTTTTTGGAATCTTATTACGCATAAATTTCTAAAAATATAAATTCTATATATTTTTTATATTTTTATTCTCTTTCTTCTTTTAATTTACTTCTAAATACACATGTATAGTGCCTAAAACGGTCTATACATAACGTTTTCCTTTCTTTCCATTTCTCCCTTCCATTGGGTTGTCAACCAACTACAAACTCTAGGAACGCAATGGAGCACGCTCAGACATAAAGCATCTCAGCCGTGCTCCCTGTTTGACTTTGTTAGGGTCATCATCAGCCATCACAAATCACAATTTAATTACAACATGTGAAGACAAAACAATGACAAGAATGATAATTTTGTTTCTCCACGAGTAAGAATTCTAAGCAAGGAACATGGACCGAGGAGAAAACTCGTGCTAAAAATGGGAAAGGAAAAGGAGACAAGCAGTCGCCCTGCAGACCAGGAAGGTCCGACTGCCGTGCCGACCAGACTGAGAAAACCTATAGAAACCACGTGCACCCGCCCTACGCCCACCATGCACCGCACTTGGCGGTGATAAATGAAAAATTACTTACAGATTCGGGTGCTTCAATGAATCAATCTTCCTTGACTTTTTTTTTTTAATTATTTTTGTTGATCATCATCGCTATAATTCCATAACAATCTCTGCAACTGCATGTGCTTGGGAGGAATTTGGGATCCCCCCACAAAGAGAGGTGCCCTCTTTAAGGGTAGAAAGCTGTTAAAGTTCCGTACCCACGATCCATTGCCTTCAGATCAAAGGGCAGCAAGCTTTCGGATCTCTCAATTGGCCCCAAATATAACCTTGCCACAACCACCCACTTGGCAGGAAGCCATTGTGGCCTTTCATGAGACTCGAGAGAGTCTCTTCTTCACGCATTAGAGACGAGCTATTTTTACTTTGTTGGCAATAAAATGCATGCTCGCTGTTGGATTAATTAGATTTTGTGATTCATCGTACATGACAATTGATAATGTGCTTCATAATTTTCTTAATTTTATTTTTATTTAATTTTTATAATTTATACTATTAAATATTAATTTTTTATTAAAAATTATGTGTACTTGATATTTTCCATGTACAATGTATTGAAGAGGGTAACACTGTTATTGCAACGATAATAACTCGGGCGGGACACGGCTTTGGGTGGGGGCTTGTACAGCACCCGATCTACGCACTTTGCATCAATGTCAGTACTTGCTGATAGTTGGATGTTGTTGGAACTCGGAACTCCAAATCTCTCAGTCTCAGATACAAAGGACAGCCTTTTTAAAGTCATCATCCAACTTTAACTCTTCTATTCACTATTCTACCACCATGCAAACACAATTTGACCCTCCCCTCGTCTCCCATTGCCATCCCTTTTCTTTTGTCACATTGTTATATTGTAATTTAATTTAATTTTCATTTGGTCATTAAACTCATGTATTATTGATATTATAGTTTATATAAACATCGGGTTTCTCAAATTGGAACTGAATAACTACAAATAAAAATTTTTAAAAAATAATTATTTTAAATTTATAAATATTATTTTATATTATTTTCTTTAATCCATAAAGATTATACTAAAAATCTAGTGAAACAACAAACATGTTACCTCCCTTCGTCCACAATCTATCTCACTTCTAAGGTTGATACCCAAGAAAAAAAGGAGATATAATATAATAAAAATCCTTTACTAAAGAAGCAAGCAAAGGAAAATACCCTGTGATAAGCCTTTGGTCCATAGTCTTCCATTTCACACACACTAGTTCTGACAGCCAGTATTGCTCCAATTCTTTCAAAGCAAACGTAAAAAGATCCCATTCAAAGGGGTGTGGCTATGGTCAGAGTTAGACACAATTGGGAAGTTGCATTAATATAAAAATTTAAAAGCACTTACAATACTGATTATAAAAAATAACTACAAAAACTGTAGCCAAAAAAAACAATTAAAAAAATTCTAAACTGTAGGGCCTCCCTGCCCTAAATCTTCTGAAACAAACTGAAGTTGTTTTTTGTTGAATTTCAGTTTGTCATAACATTTTTCTTGGCTTGGAATTCTCCTCCACAGTTCAGGAAAAACGAAAATGTATTACAAAAAAAGAAATGTAAAAAAAAAGAAAGAAAATCAGAAAAAGAGAAGAAAATGATTATTACCGGGAATGAATGGATAATGAATAATCAATCAAAGTGAAATGATCAAAAGGAAAACTTCCAGATCTTGATTCGAAGATCCACCTTACACTCCGAGTCCGTCACGGTAGCCACCGATGGAGTCTTACCACTGGGTACCGTCCCTCTGATTCCATCGCAAGCAACTCGAATTCCCACCTTCTTGCTCTTCAGCCACTCCATCTTCAACGTCACCTTCGTGTCCATCTGAATCTCCACTGGGAACCCATTCTTCTTCTTCAGACCCGATCTCAGAGAGGTCAATGTGTCAGTGTCCAGATCTCGGGAGTCGGAGAGGATCCCTCGGAGGCTGGTCTGGTTGTTCTTGTCAGAAGTGAACGCAGAGAGAGACCCATTCCCGATTGGCACTGAATCCGAGAAGGCAGTGACTGTGAATGAGTCGTAGAAGAAAATGAGGTGGTTATTTGGGTTTTTGGCGATGAGCGTGAGGTTGAGAAGGGTGGTGAGGTGGGAGGGGGAGTCAGGAGAAGTGGTGAGGTTCATCTTGGCAATTCGGAGGTTGGTGATGGAGAATTGGGGTTGGTGTGGGCGGTAGAGCACGTAGAGAGCAGCGCCGACAATGGACGCGATGAGAGCAAGGGCCAGAAGGCTAAGAATGATCCAGAAACAACAGCAGCAGCAGAGGTTGCGGTGGGAGCGATGGCGACGGAGGTATTGAGATTGAGGCCGGTAGATTTGGCGGTTTGGGTTGTAAAGCTGGGATTTGACAGGGCCAGGGTTGCCCTTGGTGGCGGCGGGTACGGCGGCGCCATTAGTACCATTTGCACTGGGTTTGTCAGTCATTTTGGGATCCGTTTGGACGACGCAAACAAAAAAGTGAGAACCAGGAGGAGAGGATGAAACAGCAGGTTTATTACGTAAAGGGAAGAATAGAGTAGAGCACAGAATAGAGAGAGGAGGCTGTGAGAGATTGAGAAAAGTAGAAGCTTTGTAGAAGAAAAAAGCAAGAGAGAGACTGGCTGTGCTTGTGAGGGAGAAGAGATAGATAGGAACCCAAAACCATTACAAGATGCTTCCACCTCACCAAAAATGAAGTCTCTTCTCTAATTGTGTTTAGTGGGTGTTTTGATTTTGATTAATTTCAATTTTCTGATGCTATGGGTTATTAAAACTTGCATGCCAAGGTTTGTCTGTCCAGTCATTTTGCTTATCTCGCCAACACGTCCTCGACCTTGAGTGAATTTTCAGGAACATTGTGGGGACCAGTACTCTTCCATCTGTCTCCTCTCAGGATTTGTTCATCTGCTTTCCTTTTTTGCTTCCCTTAGTTAATGAATGGATGAAATGGTTGACAATGCAGACTTTGATGGAAAACTCAAAACTCAGATTTCATCCAGAAATTTAATGATGACATGGGGTTATTGCTTTCTTCTCGAGCGTGCACTCCCTTTGATTGCAATGGTGGAATGTTGGGTTTTGCTATTTCAATCAATTCTGATATGCTTTTGCTATCAATTTACTGTTTTCCAATAATGAACAGCTGCTAACACAAACGCAGACGCAGTGCATTGTGTTTGATGATGCTACAAAAATCTCAACCCTTGATTGGTCAAACAATGCTTGTAGGAAATGACACGGGTCATGATTGTTTGGAATTTGTACGAGTTATTGGATAGTATGCACGCTATCAATCAACAAGGATTTAAGGATAGGCTTTAATTTCATAAATGAAATTTTATTTAAATTTTAAAATTATTAAACCTCAAAATTAAATAACAAAACTCATAAATTAAATTGTTCAAAAACGATTCATGAAGATTGAATAATTCTACTTTCATTATAAAGAAAATTATTTCTGTGGAAGTTACTTTTTTGAGATATTAAGAAAGTCAAAATTAGTAAACTTCTTTTAAATAATTTTTTATATATAAAATTTAAATCAAATTTAAATAACTTATTTAATATATCTAAATTTGAATCACCTAAAACAAATCTTATAGGTGGAATTGTGGAGTTAATAAGAGGGTAGGTAATTAATCAACGACCTACCTAACGTGTTGTTAATAACTTTAATAAAGGCTGAATGAAAGTGCCACCGATGCTTCAGTTTGTAAATTTGTAACAATATCTTTGGATGTTAGCGTGTCTCCAAACTGTAAAATCTGAGTCAGCAGATTTGAGATTAGACGCTGTAAGAATAGTTAGGTAATTGTACTCTGCTGTTGCATTTGCGTTACTCCAAAGTCAATAATTACTAAAATTCATATAAAATTATAAAAGAGTTGACATGGGCATTATATTTATTTTTAATTTTATAATTATTAGAATTTATTGTTTGAACTTCTCATGAAAAAAATATAAAACACAATCATAAATTCTACAAAAGTTGAGGATCCTGATTCTTAGAGGTTCAGCAGCCATAAATGAGCATGGGAGCATATTGTCAAAATCTCACCGTATCAGACACTACCTAATTTTTCCAAAACTAAACGATCACAGGGCCCTTCTTCCCCAAACTGCTGACAAGTTTTTTTCCCTTTCTTAAATTTATTAATGACCAACTTGCAAGCTTTTAGTTTTTTTTTTTTTTTTCCTTTTCTGGTAGTAAGGATAGGCCACTGTGGCTGTTGTTCAAGGAATGTGCCTATTATATTAGGCTCAATATCAAGCTCATTCAAATGCTGCGGCAATACTATCGGAGCCCTCTTAAATGTATTATCAAATTTTACATTTTTTCTGCATAATCTCTTACATTTTTACTCTTTTTATTTCTCTCTCTAAACACTGTCCATCATGTATCATTAGCTTTATCTATACTACCAGACTCATTATCCAGATGATAGATGATAAGTTCCTTCGCGTTCTTGTTACTGAGACATTTTATTACTATTTATTTAAAATTTAATTATTAAATTTAATAAATTATCTCTCATTAGTAACAATTTAGCATCCTACTTATTTTGCCGTACAATTTTTTCCTAATTCAAACTCACTAAAAAGGTGAAACTCCTCTTGCGCTCGCAGACGCCATAAAAATTAAAAACTAGAGCTAGCAGCCACAGGTTGCCAGTATGAATAAGAGCACCACGTCTAATTATGAGCAATGAATGCAAATTAGTCATCTTTTCACCCCACGGTCTTACACATGAACCTAACATGGTTTGGTTTGTCATTACTCGTTTATTAGAAGAAACAATGCTAGAAAAACAGCGTAACTACAGTGCGTGCTAATGTAATTAAGAGAATCTAGCAAGTAAACCCCATTTTTTCACGAAGGGCTAAACTTTCGGAGCTCCACTAAATCACAAATCTTATCTCCCTTTTACCCAAAGGGAGGTGGGGGAAGGGGAACCAAAAGCACAAGTGAAAGACACCAGCCACATGATGGCGAATATAATAAGACATAGCAGCAGCCATGATACAGTTGTTCAAACAGACAAGGGAACAGCATGTGCAGGAAGCATATCTTTTCCAAATATGCGACTATAGCGTGCAACACGTGGCATAAACTTTGTCAACATTGATTCCCAATAATCACTTGGATTTATTGGTAAATCAAGACTATAGACTTATCAACCCACCAGTTTGCCTTCTCACTTGTATCAGTCGCAACACACTCTGCTCAGCATAATATTAGTCATTCACGCATTTAAAGCAAAAATCCATTTTGGAAGACAAAGAGATGACCTATTATCACTCAGTACAAAATTTTCAACGCCTCAAGTTAACATATCCTGCGACACTCTAGGTCAAAAATGGCACCAGGATAAGAGCAATGGTCTACTTAACAGAAAACACAACCCAAGTTAGAAACTTCTGGTCCTTTATGATACATTTCATTATAATTTGAAATGCACAAGCTCCCATCCTACTTAGATGACCAGCCGCTAGGGAAGCACAAATTGGAGTCAACAGATTCCTTATGGAGAGAGAACAAATCAAACATTCCATGTTAAAGTGAGAGGGAAATTCACTTTAGCATACTGCTGAGTTCTCTAGCTCAAGTAGATAAAGAAGAGAATTGCATCTAGTTTGCAGAATATGTTAGAAGGCTCACGTAATTGTTAGGCACATGATCACCTTCATTGATTCTCTCTATCTCTTTATAACCGGTCTTTAACATCAACTAATCTGTCATTAAACCTGCAAACATATAAGAATTCTCAAGGGACAAAAGTTGGAAACACTCAAACAGGTAAAGCATTTAAAAGCGGAATAACAGGGACAATATGATATTTTAACTACAAAACATTTTCATTTGAGGAACAATCAGACTCATACCTTTGAAACCTAAGTTTCCTGTACATAAGCATCACAGTGAGTAAAACTGGAATCAAAGCTAAGCACAAGTGTTCCAATGAGTGCCCACTGATGATGTAGTTATTTACACGATACATTTTCCTGTCAGCAACAGCTTGAAATTTGGCCAGCAGATATATACCTGTGCCCAGGAGTTCAAGCTTCAGAGTTATCCACAATTAAAAAGAAAATGGCCCTCAATGGCACAACACGTATCATAACTTCAAAGTTGACAGCTGGCTTAGTTTCCTCATAATATACATATCTTCTAGACAAACCAATAAATAGAAAGAGAGCATTCAATTTCAGAGGGCAGAGTGCATGAGTGGAGGTTGTACATGGGAGAAGTTATAAAGGAAGAGAAAAGTAAGTATAAAATGATACCAGCAATATCTTATGCAAAATATTGGTGTTAGAATTGTTTTATCAGAGGAGCTCAGGCTGGTAAAAACACTCAGGTAGATAAAGAACAATGTTGAATAACACAATTGATCAATGTTTCTGAGAGGGAAGACCAATTAATAAGTTCAAATTAGCCCCAAAAACATCAAGAAAGACATTAGACAAAGTGTTAGCATGGCATTGTCAAGCCCCAACACCAGCCTTGTTAAAGGCATACACATAATCAGAAGCCAGATTTTTTATCACACGACAAATTTAAGATTCAAATCACTATCGTCAATGCAACTGCAATCATCTTAAACCAATCAGGACTTGTGCAAACTTTTGTTAAGATTTTTCAATTTTTTTCTTCAGCTTAATCAAAAAGAGAAGACAACCTTCCCTGTCCAACTGGAACAGTTCACATAAAAATCAAACAGTTAATAAGTAGACAGAGGCACCTACAGTTTAGTTTCAATTCAACTCCTTCACTACTAAGCATCAGAACTATAGTTAATGCATGTAAGAAGTGAAATGAGAAGTTGTTCTCTCATACCAAACATTCTAAATCAAGTGAGACATATATCCTAAGTTTGTAGAGAGAGTTCTCAAAGGCAAAGGGGAAGAAAAGATCTCCCCCTTTAGTTAGGGACTATTTCTGCTATTTTTAGTAAACTTCACATAGAATTACCTCATTAAATGGAAGAAAGAATTACAAAAGGTCAATGCTTACCTGTAGACCAAAACCAACATCTTGAATGAGTATATTTGGAACGATGCATAAAAGCCACTCCTGTAATAGCTAGAGGAAGAATGAACTGGAACATTATGCAGAACCGAACATCATTATAAATTCTGCAACCATCTAGCAGAAAGAAAGAATAAAAACTTTGTTCCAGTTTCAGCACCTTGAAGTAGAAAAATTCGAACAGCAGATAAGCCTGATTTTTTACTGAAAAATATTTAATAACAAAACTAACCGTTCATAAGCAACACTAAGAAAGGAAGCCAAAAGGAGTGCAAACATACAACATAAGCCAATCCTCTGGCCTATTCTCTCAATAACCAAACCAGAGAAAATCGAGGAGTAGACCACCATCATCTGCAATTGACAAATCATAATGAGCTTCTAGATAATCCTTTTTTCTTGAAACAACAAAAGGTGGAATAAGAAGTGCCATCCATTATTGCAAAAGAAAAAGAGAAAAAAAAGCGCTTGGAGTTCTTGAGTGTGTTAGTGTAATCAGGAAATTGAGAACCGGAAACGCATACTTGCCAATTTTCCGGGTGTTGAATGCCTCCCACTTACTATAATGTACAATTGTAATTCACTAGTCAATTTGAAACAGCCTTTGTCCCTGAGGAACTAAAATGATAGTATGGAAAAGAGCTAAAAATCACAAAAAAATGATAACATTGTAATACTAACCGGTAAAATGTCCCACAAGACTCGATTGTCATCCGGCTTCAAATGGTAATAAGCAGAGCCAAAAGCAACCCCTGCTATTCCAGCGTAGGATAGCACCCACGCCCAAACCTCCCCTTGAGAACTGAAACCAACCCATTTCCAAGAGCAAACAACAATGTCCGTTAAAATAAAAAATTACGAATTTGAATTAGCAAATTTTGTCAACATGATCACAGGAGTCAGAACCTTATGTTGAAAACACCTCCTTCCAGAGCGAGAACAAAGCCCAGAACACCCACGACTAAAAATGGGAAATTTGTGATCACGTTCAATGTATTGGGCACTCCTGCAGAAGACCCAAAAATCCAAATTATCTAAGTCTACAAAAAGATCAAGAAACCATTAAAAACAATGTGATTTTACACAGAGTGATCGGTTACCGAGAAGATTGCGCATGTCAACGAACTGGTGGTGTTTGGGAGAGCGGGGGATTTTGTGAGTGAAGAGTAGGAAGCACAGACAACAAAGAAACGCTGCCGCCCACGGACGGATACGAGTTCTCTTCCATCTTCCTAACTGTTGATTTGCCACCCAACCCATTACTCTGTTTTCCCCATCACCATGCGTTTTAGTGCTTTAAATTAATAAAAAAACTCCGCCGAACATTTTCCAGAAGAAGTGCCTACTTCTGCGTCTCTATGCCGGGCAGTGAACAGTCACCCTAAGCCTTTACCAAAATTCTACTCCCAAACTTCGACTCCTACTCCAGGGGCATTAACTATGCGAATCCTCGAAGTCTACGGATCCCGTGATCACCGCGTCTTAGTTCAGGTGGACCCACGTGGGGCCTCCTTTCTGAAACCGACGCTTCCGCACGGCCGACTGGAAGAGTCATCAGTCATTAATTATTATTCCTTTTGAATATGTGGGTTGGGCCTCCCACATGTTCTTCGCTCCGCAGCATGAAGGCAAACCATCTTTTAAGCCTGATATTGCTGTGCCGATGATGTCCAAGCCCACTAACCTATCTGCCGTGCCAAATTCATTCAGCTCATGAGTCTTGGCCCATAAGCAGTAGTCATCGTTTTGGCGCCCACAACATCAGCTGAGAACAAAATAGTCCATAATGTGTTCATATCGTCACACATCGATGTTGAGAACCAAATGGTCCATAATGTGTTCACATCGTCACTCATCACTTTCGTAAGAATTCCGTGAGAGTCTTGGCGACTATCTTTCCACTCATCTTTTCAGTCCAGCAACATCATGACTTCTGTTTATTTCTTGCGGTGATAGGGGTGCTCTTCTTTCCTCCTCCACCATTGATTTTGTGCCTTGTAAGCTTACGCTATCTTTTCAATGTAATCCGATTCCCCAGTACCACGTCGCTGTTTTACCGTCCTCGGCCAATGCAGTGGATATTGCATATTTTCTGTTTCTGTTTCCTGTCGGGGAAAAGCAATGCAGTATAAATCTTATAATATAATTTATAAAATTTAATTATTTAAATTATATATTTTAAAAATAAAATAAAAATAAAATTATAATATCCCACCCAAATTGAGGGCATTTTTACAAGTCTAAGACTAAAAAAATCTCTTTATTTATATAGATACGATAATTCACTCTATTCTTGTTACATATTTTTTTTATTTCAAAATGTAAGCATAAAATAATTAAAAACTTTCCGTAATTTAATGGGAGACCCTTTTTCAATTATATTATTATTAAAAAGGAAAATAATAAGTTGAGAAATTGAAAACGCAGCAAGATTAGGAAACAATGTCGACACCATCGCGTTCATTTCATTGCAAAAAGTCGCAACCGAAGCAATCCCCTCCAAGTACCATCCCTTGACTTTCCTCAATATGACGACACTCTCTCTCTATAATACTATTTTCTCTCTCTTTCTTCTTCCGTCTCTTTTCCCTTCATTCGTCACTTCGAAAACGAACACGAACTCCATCCAAGCAGATGCTGCTCTCTACTTTGTCCCCTCAATAACACAATCTGCCATGCCTTTCGATCGGCTCTCCAATCTCAACCCACTTCCTGATTTTCTTCTCAATTTGAGATCCGTGTTCGTCGGATAAACCCCAAACCCACACGTCTCCTTCTTTCATTCAGCACCAAAACCCCATGTTTTTAGTTGAGGTTCGTTCTCGTTTTCGTTCTCGATTCTCGACCCACCTATTTTTCTGTTTAGATTATGGATGACGATCGTTTGTTTCTGTTTTCTCAGGATCTCTGGCCACTGCTCCACCTTGAGCGTCTGGCCGGAAAAACTCATCTTTTTTCAGGTAATAATAGTTTAATAGATTAACATTTATTAGTAAAATAAAATAAAGATGAATAGAAATGAAACTTGTTAATTGCTGTATATCTGAATACTACACAATTTCAGTTCTTATAAGAAGAGAAAAACGTTATGCAACGCAAAATATCCAGAACTGCTTCCACGTTTTCTGCAATTTGTTAGTAGAAAGATTAAAGTTCTGATTTTTATAATTAGGATAGGTGATTTGTTTTAGATGGATTCTGAATTCTTGGACTCTGTGTTTTCTGGGAAAAAAGTGTCCCTTTTCCAGTCTCTATCTGAATCCATGACGAATGCAAGCTGTGGAGGCACCGAATTAGAGTTCTGCCGAGATGAGTCGGCTGCATTTGTCCTCAAGTTTGTGGCTATTGCATCAATACTACTCTCTGGAGTGGCCGGAGTTGCCATGCCACTGATCGGGAAACACCGACGGTTCCTCCGCACCGACGGCAGCCTCTTTGTCGCCGCCAAGGCTTTCGCAGCGGGGGTGATTTTAGCCACCGGGTTCGTCCACATGCTCTCGGATGCGTCAGAGGCTCTGAAAGACCCGTGCTTACCTGAATACCCGTGGTCCAAGTTCCCTTTTACCGGGTTCTTCGCCATGATTTCAGCGCTTCTAACCCTACTTGTTGACTTTGTGGGAACTCAGTATTATGAGCGGAACCAGGGGTTGACCCAGGCAAGTGAGGAACAGGGCCCAGTCGGGTCATTGGAGTCGGGTATGGAATCGGGAATTGTGCCTGTTGTGGAGGTTAAGAACTGCAATGGGAAAGTGTTCGGGGAAGAGGAAAGTGGTGGAATGCACATAGTAGGGATGCGTGCCCACGCGGCACACCACAGACACAGCCACCCTCACGGGCAGGACGCATGCCATGGCGGCGTGAAGGAACCCTCTCATGGGCATGGGCACAGCCACTCGCACGGAGTGGAAAACGGTGATGGAGAAGGTGGTGTTCGGCACGTCGTCGTTTCACAGGTTACATTACATTTTCTTTTTATGTTTGAGAGTCTTGATTGTTTGCACCTCCATTATTGTGCCTAATGAAGAAGACCCCGCATACGTTGCATTGGTCCCCTAAAGTTCTGACAATTACATTAATATGACAAAGATGGGCTTTGCGTCTTAGGATTTCTATCAACATCTTGCATAGGAAGTGCAACCTTACCTAGTCAAAAGTTGGGACATATCGAACCTTGACAAATTAATAAATCTTATCTATGTTGGAGTTTACTATATTTTTGTGGTGACTTTACTTTTGAAATATCTTATCATGTCATATAGTTTAGCTGGATTGTTTCATAAATTAAGGATGTCGCTCCATCTGATTTTGTCATAAAAGGAATTTGTGCGTAAGTTTAAGTGAGATTAAACTTTTGTTCTCCAACTTGTGTGCAGGTGTTGGAACTTGGGATCGTATCACACTCGGTAATAATTGGTCTATCTCTTGGAGTCTCACAAAGCCCTTGTACAATAAGACCACTGATTGCGGCATTATCCTTCCATCAGTTCTTTGAAGGGTTTGCACTGGGAGGGTGCATCTCCCAAGCCCAATTCAAGACCTCATCAGCAACGATAATGGCTTGCTTCTTTGCACTAACAACGCCAGTGGGTATCGGCATTGGCACTGGCATTGCTTCAATTTATAACCCATACAGTTCAGGTGCGCTCATCACCGAAGGGATTTTGGACTCTTTGTCAGCTGGAATCTTAGTGTACATGGCTTTAGTAGACTTAATAGCTGCTGATTTCCTTAGCAAGAGAATGAGATGTAACTTTAGGCTGCAGATTGCATCTTATTGTATGCTTTTCCTCGGGGCTGGATTGATGTCTTCGCTTGCCATCTGGGCTTGACCCTTTTCACTATTGTTGTAAATTTTTTTTATTTAGACTTAGATGTGCATGTTTCATTTTGGGAAATTTCACACAAAAATGTCTCAACAAACAATATTATAGAAATTAATCACACGAAAAAATTTATTTTTTCTGTCAGTTTATCTCATTTGTATTGCCAATCTTGATTTGATTCTAAGCATATATTCATTTTGTTTCTTCATTTGTTTTGTATGTATTTAAGAAACATTTAAATTCAGTGGAAGACAGTTAATTGGGTGGGTTGGGAAGTTTTGGAAGCATCCAGCTCCAGCTTGGCAATCCCCAACTATCCCGGTTATCATATATCATTGCAAGAGTTAGATCTAAGTTACTTAAGTCTAGGATGGATCAATTTCTGATGATCTGGGTTGCCCATGGTGATTGTGCCACTTGAATCTCACTTACCCGCCACCAAGTTTAGATTTTTTACAAGCAATAGGCTTTACTCAAATGGAACTACCTGTGTTGGATCTACAAAAGTTTTGAAGAGTGGGCGTGTTTTTATTTTGAGAAATGATATTTCATCCCGCTTAATGCTTATACATTTCCAAGTGGGCTGCTGATTTTTGAGTTTCATAGTTTATACTGTAAAACCCAATAAATTTAATGTTATTTTCTTTGACAAGAATGGTTATAATCCGAGTAAGCATCCCGATCTCTGTTACTCAAGAGGATGGTGGGGATTTGCTGTATGCCTTACATTGTACCTGGTTGGGGGTGGTTTGAAAGCATTTAGCATAGATGCTTGGTTTGAATGTTCACAGGGAAGATAACTGAGCAATATGTGACATTCAATGCATGCCTACATCGATTGCTTGGGACGTTCCCTAACGTTCAGGTTGATCAAAATTTTCAACTATTTTGACGACAGAATCTTGATTTCTGTTACAAATTGAAGCCTTGATTCGTCCGAGTTGTAGGACATAAACATAGCCATTCAAAGAAGCAGTGACCTTATGAATCCATATATGATAGGATATTGTGATGCACTTAAAAGTTAGCTGCTTCGAAATAAAATGGCTATAATTATGGATGGATCATCGACCACTTTTTTCATGTCATCTTTTCTGATGTCGCCACTTGATTGAAGAAAGCAGTAGCGCTCAAAGGAAGTACGTAGTCTTAACGTGAAGTTGTTTTCATTTAAGAAGTAAAAACATGTTGAATTTCCAGGATTATGTAACCCAGCTATGAGGGTGAAAGAGATGAGTACGTGTTCAAAAACTCCAGCCCTACCTCCTGACGACGCATAGTGGCTGCCAAATGATGGCAACTGGCCATGCAATTCATTTCTACATATGTTTCCCAGTTCCATCCTTGCTGTTGCTGACGAAGTGATATACTTCCCTTGCCTTTAGCACGCCAACCACTTCAGAACTCCACTGATTATTCTCCAATGAAGGAGAGCCTCTTGTTTGGATTTCGGCTGTGACACTGTTAGACTCAATTCTAGGAGTATTTGTTCGTGTTTGGGTACTCAAGTCTCTTTCATAATCAATTCTAGTATTGTTAAAAATGATTCTGTTACTGGCATTATTGGAATTGATTCTGGTACTGGTACTATTAGAATTAATTCTGTAGAAATGAGAAAAGTTTTTTTTTTTCTTTTAATGGAAAAGATAAATTCTATTCATACATGATGTGGTTTTGATATTATGTCATTATTTAATAATATCCAACTATTACATTTAAAAGATACTTTCATATGCTTTTTATTATTTTATATTTAAAAAATATTTTTACAGAGTATTTGATTTAAATAAAAAGATAAGACGGGAGGAATTTAAATAGAAAAGAAGGAAAGAAAAGAAAAAAATTTCTTTATTTAGTTTGGTATAAGGGATGAGAGCCCCTCAGTTTGGTTAGGAAGGAATTATAAATTAGAAATTAATTTGTTATTATATTTTTTTAAAGAAATATGATTTTTATATTATGAAAATAAAAATAATTTTATAATTAAAAAAATTAAGAATAACTTAATCATTATAATTTAAAATTTTTAATAAATTTTTTATTCCATTCAAATTTTCTCACTTTTACGGAGGGTTTAGTTAAAAAGAAGAGAGTGGAGTGGAAGGATTTTAATAAAGGAGAGGGAAACAAAAAAATAATTCTCTTATTTGGTTTGGTGAAAATGAGAAAAAATAAAAATTATTTTCCCTCCCTTTGTTTGGTTGGTAAGGAAAGAAATTTTAATTAGAAAGTGATATACTATTATATATTTTCAAAAAAAGATGGTTATTAAATTATAGAGATATAAATAATTTTAAAATTAATAAAAATAATTAAAAATAATTTAATCATCATAATTTAAAATTTTTAATAAATTTTTTCTTCCTTACAAATTTTTTCATTTTTGGATGGAAGGTAAAGTGAGAAATTATTTCCCCTCCCCTCTCCTCTCCACCATAAAATTGAATTAAATAAAAAATTTAATTAAATTTCTCCTCTCTATTCCCCTCTAACCAAATAAGAGATTAAAGAGAAAGTAAAATGAGGAGCAAAGAAATTTTAGACCCATTATTTTCTCTCTTCTCTCCTCCTAAAATCATCTGAAATAAATAAGAGATCTTTTCCCTCCCTGCATTCCCTTCCAACCAACCAAACATTAAGTTAATCATTCTCATAAGGACCCTTATCTTTTCATGTTTAAGTGTGTGAAAGGCAAAAATAAAATTAAGAAAAAATTTTTAATAAAAATAAAAATAAAACCCACGTAGTAAGTGAGAAATTATAAGGCACATAACATCATTTAATTAATGAAGATTGTTGCATCTGATAGGTTCTAGAATTTTTTTAATAATTTAAATTATGTGTTGTGATAATTGTGAAAATAAAATTATAAAAATATTATTATTTTATTAACTTTAAACATATAATAAAAATAAAAATATCAAATTATGAAAATAAAAATATCAAAAAATCCAAATTAGTTCAAACATAAATCAATTCTTACATGATTCTTTTTTTAATGTAATGTTTTTTAAATTCAATTCGACCCAAGGTCAATTATATTTATATAACTTCAAATGGACCCTACTATATAGTTTTGGGTTTCTTTTGGGTGGTAATTTTTTTTAATACATTGAAAAGGGGGATTAAACCGTAAAGAAAAATATCAGAGGGTCGATCCAAAACCTCCTGTGCCAAACTCGGATGGGTGGTAATTTTTGTTCCGGCTCTGTGCTATTCATGCAGTAATGGTTGGGAGAATGGTGGGCTCACACCTTTATATCTACGTAAAGAGTTATATTTCTTCTAAAAAATTGAGTTAAATGATTTATTTTATTATTTACTGAAGAAATATATGATATTTATGGGTGTAAAAAGGTGGCTTTAATAGCACTCATAACAGTAATTCTGTGAGGCGGCTACTATTGCGGCACTGTGGACAACAATGGGAAAACGAAATCACCGCTCTGTTCAATTGATGCCTGTGATTCGTGTAAGCCACAAGGCTGTCCTTTTGTTCCTCATCCTTTTTCTCTCTAACGTATCAGAATTTTAAGCGAAGGAATTTGTGGGTTAGCATTTAGCACCACTCGAAAGACACAAATGGAGCATCCTTAAACATACCACGTCACTTTTCCTACTATAATTTTAGATTCCTTGTCGTGGGGTATGACATGTCACCTTTTCAAATAAGACTATTAATAATAATTAATAATATAATATAAAATAGTACTTGTCTTTTTTGAGAGTAGCCTTTAGAGATATTATTGTATAATTGTATGTTTAATTGCATATAATATTTAATAGAATAAATTAATTATTTATAATTAATTAAGCTTATCTATTATTAGATTGATTTTAGTATTAATTAATTAATTACATTTAAATTAGATACATTTTTAATTAACTATTTTCTTTTTATCTATTATAACTTATTATCTTTTCTTTGATAAAATTTGTAGTTAATTATAACTGTTAGACAATTTGGAATAGTCTCAATGAATCGAGAAATGACTTCACATGCATGTGCACCACTTTACCTACGTTCTCTCTTCCACACTTATTCTCACTTATTCTCTCTTAAAATTCTTTCCCACTTAGTGGATTTGGATAAAGAAATGGCTTGGTATGTATGACTTTGAAATTAAGATTCTTTAAAGTGGTAAAATGTATTATATTTTATTAAGTGAAAGTAGTAATTATTAATTAAAAAATTAATGATATAAATTATTATATAATATAAAATAGATGAATAATGATTTATCTATAAATAATAAGTTATTAAAATAAAATAATTTATTTTAATTACTTTTTTATTAATATTTATTTATATTTTATAAAATAAGGTTAACTTACATTTTAAAAATTAAAATCATTATCTCTCAAAAGATATAATAAAATATTAAAATTAACGCAGAGTGAATTATTTCTAATAAAATTTTTATTTAAATTATTTTAAATGTATTCCTATTTTATAAATTTAAAATGACCCATTTATTCAATAATAAGTTTAGCATTTTTATTCACATAAAAACCATTTTATGACGTATTAAAATGGTGGCTGCAGCCGTTTGTCAATTCGAGTTTATCTCGTCAATTCGCGAAGTCATGCTTCTCGAGGCATTCTTGTCTTTACCTCCGTAGTTTTGTCAACGCACAGCTCAGCAGTATGCCGATCTCTGTGATTTACCGTTCGATGTCATCAAATCGCGCATCGAAGTGAAAATGTAACGGTGTGGCGTACGTTTTGTAGGCCACACCCACGCGTGATAGACGTTCATCACATCAAAACATTATCCCCTTCCGCGAAGAAGCTGACCGGACCGCGATGACTGATGCTTTGGCAATTGGCAGTACTATTCATCAGATGGGATTCCCTAGTTGCCACAGCATCAAGATCTGCCACGTCACCATCCCTACAGCTACCAACCACCAGCGTGGCATCTGCTTTCAATTTTTTCCTCCGCTAGACTCAGAGTCAGACCCTCTATATAGATGAGGCGTTACTCACTCACTCACAGTCACTACAGTTCACGCTCCTCTGTTTTTCCTTCTCCTTCCCCTGTTTCTCTTCTCACAGTTGGTTTGAGACTTCAGAGCTAGCTTCATGGACGAGAGCCCAGACTCTGCAGAAGCTCTCGCCTTCGGCGCCCCTACTGGACAGATTTATGACCTCCTAACCGAATCAGACAACGAAACTGGGCAGATTGCTTTCAGAGAGGAAAAGATAGTGGAGCTTATGCAAGAGTTGTACAAAGAAATAGCATGCTCAGATGTCACCCAACCGGCTTCCCCGCTGAAGATACCGTTGTCGTCTTCCTCGTCAACCATGTCATCCATTTCGTCGCTTCTCGTCGATCACGGCAAGAACGGAAGCTGCGGAGCCTCTGTTTCGGACTCAGCGTCGACGGTCATGGCGGGAATCGATGTGATCCTCCCCGCCGGCTGGTTACCCATGGGGATGCCGGAGACGGAGCATGGGTCGTCGTCAGTGGAGGATGTGACTGAGGACATGCTGGCATTTGGGGAAGACAAGAAAATGGAGGAGGGCGATGGAGGGGATTCTGACGATGAATGGCTGGCAAGAGTACTTAGTTGGGGTCAGGCTCAGCTGGAGACTAGACAGTGGTTTTGAAAAGCCATGCCAAATGGGGTTTGTGTTTTGGTGGGCCTTAAGGGGTTACCCGCACAGATCGGGTCCAACCGATCCGAGCCCAATGTGGTGATAGTGCTAGTGCTTGTACAGCATAGACTGTGACTGCTGGTACAGTCCAAAACGAATACCCAGAAGATGTGTAATTCTCTGGATTGTGTCCCTCAGTTCTCTTCTTTTGCTTTCTTTTATTAATGTTTCCCATTCTCTTACTTGGGTTGTTCCCCCAATCTTTTTCCCAGTCCCAGGCTTTCTCGTTTCCTCTCTATATTTATCATGGTATGATAATTCTGAGATTCATAATGTTTTTCTTGGACTGGACTGGATTTGGATTGGAACAGATCATGTTAATAGAAGTGGATTCAGTTAATATGCATATGCTAAAGGGTAAATGGCATTGACATCGAAACTTAATGAGCTTCACCGAACTATATCATTTACGCACACCTGTTGAATCATAAAGTCAGCTGTACGGTTTCCAATGTAAGCAGAGTAAAGCTGAGTAGGTGCTTGAGAACCTCATGCTGCATACCGAAAGTTTGAAGAGGATGGTTGCTACTGCTTTGGTTTCGAAATGGCATGGCTGATAGAGCAGTGTGCCGCTAGTTTTAGTGAGGTTTCAGTTTTAATGTGCTCTAATTAGGCCTTGCCAGCAGAGACAGAGTCAGATCTCTGGCATTACTTCTAACAGCACTCAATTATGGTGCACTCACACATTGTAGATGAGACCATTAATGGAGGGATCCACCAATATACTTAATTTCATCAATAAACCACTTGAACTTTAGATAACTTCCTTTTGCTTGTCTATTTGTTCCATGTCTGGCTATGGATGTATAGCCAAGAGCTGGAGGCTCCAAAAAAATTAAAGTGACTTTCATTTGATTTGATTTGAAAACTTTGAATTGATTGCTGTATTGGTATTTGGTAGCATTATTCTTTATGACGAAACTTATTGATACGGAAGTGTGTACTCCTAAGAAAAAAGAAAATATTATCTCAGTCAGCATACAGAGTTTGCATATACATATATAATTGTTCCTCTTTATTATCAGCTACTATAACTTACCCACTAAAGATGGGGTTGGTGGTTTTAAAGATTGGGTTCAATCAGTTTCAAAGATCGGGTTCATTCAGTCAGGTTTAGTACGGTGGAAACCCAACCGATGTTCACCCTAATTATATTGACGTTAAAACCATCACTTGACACTCGAACCAACTAATCGTACATGTTAGTACAAACTCCTAGCTGACGACGAAGGTAATCTGGTTGAGTTGCACAGGAATCCATGGCTACTGTCACTATCAATATATAATACTGCTTCTACCGTAGCAAGAGATTTGGTCCACCCTACTCTGCAGTCTGTTCAAGCGTCCTCTTTGTGCCTTGAGGTCGGGGAATTGGGACCATGATCCATCTCAATTTAAGTGTTTCCGATTTATTTAGGTCGAAGTTTCCAAAACAGGAACCACCATTAATGATAAGGGCCACTTGTATATCCCATTTATGGCCGAAGTGTGTTGAGCAGTGAAAAGCGTGCGCCCACCCATTTCCAAAAGCGGTGGCACTATGTCCATAATTTATATTTACAATATATTCATATTAAAAAGAAACAAAAGTAATACATTTACAATACACTATACACAAAAAAAACAAAAATAATAGAGATAAAAGATAAAAATAAAAAAAAATATTTATATTTTTATTCTCATATTTAAATCATATTTATTATATAATTTTTATTTTTAAATAACATAATTGTCACTCTTTTATTCTTATTTTTCATCTCTATTGTTTTTATCTTTCTCTTATCTACATGCATTGTGAATATAAATTATGAATATAATACCTTTACTTTTGGTACAATGTTGTCCATTTAATAGTAAGAAAAGGAAGGGTTGTCATTCTAAACCATTTTATCTTTTTTAAATAGTAGTCTTTACACATGTGAATTTAAAAATTTATAAAATAAATCGAGTAAAAAAAAATTTATTGAAAAAAAGAGATTTTTAAAAATATATTTGTTATAATTTTTTTAAGATAATTGGTGTTATATTTAATATTTATAAGAAAATATTAAATGCGAAAAAAAATTTGTAATACTCAAATTTATTCTCTAATAGGACATCTCATTTATGACAAGGATGAAGACAATAATTTTGAGTATTTTTAATACAAATATTATTTAAATTTTAAGATAATATAAATTTATAATAAAATAATCTTTTAGTAAATAAGATATTTGAAAAAGATAAATTAATTCCATCCACTTTCATATTTATATATAATATTAATTATAATTTCACCAAAAAAATAAAAAAAGACAAGTGATATGATTTTTGGCCATACTATACTTACAAAAAAAATTTAATAAAATTATCATTTATAATAATTTAATTTATTAAATATAAAAACTAAGCTGTAAAAGTCATGTCATCCCGCAACCACTCTTCATTACGTGAATGTTTGGCATCTATCTTTAGCTGATAGACGAAATAAAAATGCGATGAGATGATGGCGGGATGCTACATGGCCCCATAAACCAAGGGGACTACAAGAGCCCAGAATGGTTCATCTTCTGGACTATCGAGATTGGGTTTTGAAGCCAATTGGGCCACGGATTAGACAATGAGTTGAAAACAAGGGATAATTAGCCTGTCTTTACGTAGAAAGATTTTACTCATTTTTATTTCTTGTTACTAATGTCTCTTTTCTGGGAATATCTGGGATTGCATTGAACTTTTGAAGTCAGAATTTTTCTTTTTGCAGAATTAGGTGCAATAATTACAGAGTGTAAGATTCAATCTGTGCCAATATGGGGTCGTTGGGCCACCGGTCGAATTGTCATTTACCAGGGTCTATTTTGCATTGGCCCCTCCAAAATGGTCACGGACAGGACACACCTCAGTGCCTGCTCTGTTGAGACAAACCATCTACATCAATAACATATCTAATTTTCTCCAGCCTTCAACTCACAGCAGAGGAGTGATTCATGTCACTCTTACGTAGCTCCCTTCTTCATCATAAATATTATAGGCTCAAACGATGGCTAAGCTGTGAATCACCAAATTTTATTTTGAGCAATGTTCTATACCGGATATCTACCTATATCTGTATCTGATATGAAATCATGCTGATGTACCCATCCCGTATCCAATGCGTATCCATAGCTGTAGGTTAAGTTGATCATCCCTAAGAATCCATAGTTACAGCTACATGTGAATCATTTTTCATTAAATAGAGTGAAAGCTCCATGTTTATATATGCGTTTCGTTATATATTGAAACTGCTTCCACTTCTCAGGCACATACATAGCAGAGCCATGTGTATGGTTTCAAATATATACAGATGGAGCACGAACTGCTTGTTTCATTATTTCAGCTTTCCTTTGAGAAAACTGACGGAGAATGAGATCAGATCATAAAAATCTGCAAGATGTGGAAAATTCCAGACAAATTAATGCTCATTCTCAGATTGAGGACAGGCAAGAGGGGTGTGGGGACTAATCAATTAATGAAGAGGCTGTCTCTGTCACAAGAGTGTGCCTGCAGTGAGCAATTGATGCATTTTGGCAACACTAAGGAAAAGACATGCTCTTATGCATATCTATCTGTACGTGTCCATCTCTTCAGATCTGCAAAATCCTCATTCCAACCTTTATTCCCATAAACGTTTACTCTCTAATAAATTCGATTGTTGATTGGAGACACGCAATGGAATCATTAAAAATATAAATCGTTTGACCTCCGGATATGGATGAGCATAAGCACTGATCAGAATTGGCTGTATATTAGGAGCTGTAAAAATCTAATCCACATCTTTTACAAAGAGGCAAAACTCAGAAAGGCAGTATGAACCGTTTATGGGAAACTTACAATAACCTTGGTCGCTGAAATAGTCGCATTTGGTGCGTAGGGCATTAGACAATGCTAAGATTATATAAAAGAGAGTAAAACTTTGTATTGAATTATTGAGAATGTAAGAGTAGTGAGAGTGAAGTGGGTATGTGAGGGACTGAAAAACTGCAGATATATAGGATTTTGTCAGAAGGCCGAGTACGAGTAGTAGCGCTCCACACCTCCTTTGATCTTGTCCCTTTTTAAGATTTTTGTTTTGTTTGTAACAACAAATCACGTGAATGTCTCTCAGACACCTCTTGTTTGCCATTTCTGTCAACTGCTTTTAATTAATGGTAAGAACCCCACCACCGTCTTCTTATGCTTTACACTACCCTATCTCCCCACTCTGTCTACTCCGCTTTAATTTGCTCCATCGTCAACACAACCTCCTCCTCTTCCTTCTCCTCTCTCTCTTTCTCTGCGATCCATGAGTTCTGTTTCCCTGAACTCACCTCGTCCTTCTTTCCTTCACGCTGATCAAAGCCTACACTTCATTTCTCCAAATTATCAGGATTCAGCTTCTCTCTCATGTCCTACGTTCTTCAACATAATTGATCAAAGAAAGACTATACACGATCGAGAGGCAAGATTATATTCCCTTTTCATGTTATTCGTTTTTGAAAATATACATCATTAATTGAACTTTGCTTTTATTTCTTAATTGGTTATATATTTATATATAAAGAGAGAGAAAGTGCTTTTTATGTTGAACAGTTTAAGTTCTTGTATAAACCTAATTTTATGATGAGTCTTTGATACATCTACGTGATTAGATCCAAATTTTTTTATACAACCACAGAGAAAAAAGAGTCAAACACTCTAACTGTATTCTCTCTTTCAGGTTGTATAAAAAATGTAATTCTAAGGATGTGGGTGTAGCTTTTTACTTTTATGATCAATTAGCCTCGATTAATTAGTAATAATGACTTTTTGTTATAATTACTTGTCAATTATATTGCTTGGTGTTGGTATAATTGATTAACATGACCCTTTTGCGTGTTAGGTAGTTTTGCAGAAAAACATAGGTTCAACTCTGTACCAAAAAAAATTACTCGTTCATAAATCATATACTAATATGTACAACATTGATCATTCACTTTAGGATGATAACCTGGTATTGCATGGGGGATCAAGAAATCACCAAGTTTGTAATACTACTTCCCTCATTTCAGCTCAGCCATTTATGGATGATCCAAGCGACGTATGTGGCCACAATTCACCCTTGTATAAAATGGCGGAGGATGAAAGCAAACGTACCTACGGGTCTTCAAGATGGGTGTCTTCAAAGGTGAGGTTGATGCGAAAAATGATGACTCCGAATCATATTGCAGCCACTGATGACACAGTGGCAAATAATGTTTCTCAAACAGTCCAAAATCAGCACCACGATAATGGCAAAAGAGGCCCTTCAACTAGGGTTTGTGCGGATTGTAACACAACAAATACCCCACTTTGGAGGGGAGGCCCTAAGGGTCCTAAGGTAATTCTATCTCCTCAAACAAATTGAATATCACATAAACCTCTCACTTACAATTCAGACTACTAAATTTATGGGATATTTTACATATTAAATTATAAAACTTAGACCTAATAGTAATAAGACGTTTACGTGAAAGAAATTTCTCGCATAAAAGTAGTAGTTAATTAATTTTATTTACTTTAATTTCTGTTCCTTAAGAATATTTGAACAATGGAGAGGATGTTAATTAATGAATTTGCAATTTATAATATGGTGTGTGGGGGTGAGTGCAGTCACTTTGCAATGCCTGTGGCATTAGGCAAAGGAAAGCAAGAAGAGCAATGGCGGAAGCTGCTGCTGCTGCAGCAGCAAACGGTTCGGTCAGTTGCACAGATGCATGTTCTGCTACAAAGACTAGAATAGTGCACAACAAGGAAAAGAAGGCTCGTACAAACCACTTGGCAGAATTCAAGAATAAGTGCAAAGCCAGTGCTGCAGCAGGCACATGTGAGGGGGAAAAGAGGCTTGGTTCCGAGGATTTTGCATTGAGCTTGAGGAGTAACTCGGCGATTCGCCAAGTGTTTCCACGGGATGAAGTAGCTGAGGCCGCGCTGCTTCTGATGGATTTATCTTGTGGCTTTGTCCACTTTTAAATAGTTGTAGTTTTACTTCCACTGGTTCTACTTTTCTTTCCTTTGTTGTGCTCTGTGCTGCAGCAAAACCAAATTGTGGTTTTTGTTGCACTAGAAGTAAACCTATCCTGAAATCATTTCTAACTAGGAGAATGAAACTTTAATAATCCTAAATTTGTTTAATGTTCACTTCTTTTTGGTATAAATTTCTAAATTTTTTGATTTTTTAATTTAATTTATAAAATTTATTAAATTTAATTGTATAAATTTTATTAAATAAAAATAAAATTATGACAATAATACTGAAATTCTAATAATTAAGCCCAATATACATTACATAATTAACTAATTAATTTTCATAAAATGTGATGGATAGGGATATAGATGCTTTGTTTTGTTTAATGAAAATTAAAACTAAATTTAGTTATGGATCATGATTTATTCATTTTTTTTAAAGGAAGTTAAGATGTATAATAAGAGAGAGACAAACTTAAAATCAATAAAAATAAATAAATTTACACATTAAATTTAAGTATAAAATAAAGAGATAAAAAAGTCATAAAAATTAATAAAAAATAAAAGTTATCCAAAACAACTTAATTAATTATCAAAAGATTATTGTAACCTGGATATCAGTTATAAGCATTTGATTGTAGTAGTTTTGTTACTTAACATGGCAAGCATGCTAGATAAGGATATTTTGTTTCTAAAGATAGAAAAAAATTAGAAAAATAAGTATAAAATTAAAAGAAAACAAAAGTTAATAAAAATTTATTTAAAAAATAAAGACAAAAAATTCAAATCTCACTTATTTTGTCTTTGAAATAACTAGAAATGTACCTACTTCACCACAAGAATTAGGTGAACTTTGAAGTTTAAACATCTGTGAGAAAGTTTAGCAAATTTTCCTTTGGTCATGAACAAGCTTCTCTTTTTAATAAGCTAGTCAATCCCATCGCCTCTGCTCATTTTCGTGCCCATAAAAATTATGATGAACAAGTAAATAACCCACTCCACCAAATTCAGGCTGTCCTACCAAAGACACCCAATGGAGCCCAATTGCCCAAATGCAATAAACCTGAACTGAACCTAAACCAAGTTTCACATTCCCGATTGTGATCGTTCCCGTATTCTCTAGCCTGTGATCAGACACACCCTTCACTTGCATCTCAGTGACATCCATTGCTTCAGAAATCCTCACCCTTAGGAACTCTTTCGCTTCATTCTGCCGGTGGTGTGAGACATCAGAGAGAAGATAAGCCCATTGTGAAAGAGAATCTGCCAGCAAATGACTCCTTAGAATCCTACAATTTAAAAAATTAGAAACTCCCCCTCCACTCTTACCCAGAAGACTAAAAATTGGTCACGAAAAAAAGAAGAGTTTATCAAATTTTGGTTGCAAAAATGAAACGCATTTTGATCCATTGAAACTCAATCTCCGTAGCTTAAATTCCTTCCATTCATTCATCCCAAAGTCTGTGGTGTTTTGCAAGTCAGCAAGACAGTGATATCCTTGAATATGTCCTTTTCCTTCATAGGTGGGCGCGCAGACACCAACCACCTACCATTTCCACCAGATCTTGAACCTTTATTTAGAATTTTTTTTCATTTTTCCGAAATTTTACGCTTATTTTACTCGTTTTGTGTTCAATATTGAATTTTTAGAGCACTCAAATCTTATTTATATAGTATATTATCGTCGGCCTACCACCCCCACTCACATTCCCATGGTATCATAGAAAAAAATCACCTTGAATTTGAAAGCAGTTTTTGCTTTCCAAGACAAATACCATTTGCTTTGCTTTCTATTTTACATCTTCATTTCTATCTTTTGTACGTGTAATCCACATTTATGGAACGTGCTCGGCGGCTCGCGAACCGGGCGATTCTGAAGCGCCTGGTCTCAGAGGTGAAGCAGTACCGCCAGAATGAATCCTTGTTGAATTCTTCCACTCCTGTATTGTACACACCTTCCAGGTACGTATCATCTCTTTCCCCCTCTGCTATCAGAGGCAGAGGATCCAAATCAGAGAACTTGCTGGGCAGGAATCTGTCACGCAATGTTGCTGGGTTTGGTGTTCGGCACCAAACTCGATCGATTTCGGTCGAGGCACTCAAACCCAGTGACACTTTCCCTCGGCGCCATAACTCTGCCACTCCCGAAGAACAGAGCAAAATGGCTCGGTCATGTGGGTTCGATAATCTTGATTCTCTTATTGATGCTACTGTGCCCAAATCGATCCGTTTGAATGAAATCAAGTTTAACAAGTTTGATGAGGGGTTGACAGAGAACCAAATGATTGAGCACATGAATTATTTGGCGTCTAAGAACAAGGTTTTTAAGTCATACATTGGGATGGGGTACCATAATACTCATGTTCCACCTGTGATTTTGAGGAACATTATGGAAAACCCAGCTTGGTACACGCAGTACACTCCTTACCAAGCTGAGATATCTCAAGGGCGTCTCGAGTCCTTGCTCAATTTCCAAACCATGATCACAGATCTTACAGGTCTGCCCATGTCAAATGCTTCATTGCTTGATGAAGGAACTGCCGCTGCTGAGGCAATGTCTATGTGTAATAACATTCAGAAGGGAAAGAAAAAAACATTTATAATTGCCAATAACTGTCATCCGCAAACCATTGATATTTGTCAGACAAGAGCCGGTGGTTTTGATCTCAAGGTTGTTACAGCGGATCTTAAGGATATTGATTACAAATCCGGAGATGTTTGTGGTGTCCTTGTTCAGTACCCGGGCACTGAGGGTGAGATTTTGGATTATGGGGAATTCATTAAGAAAGCTCATGCTCATGGAGTTAAGGTAGTCATGGCCACTGATCTCTTGGCATTGACGGTGTTGAAGCCTCCTGGTGAGTTGGGGGCAGATATTGTTGTTGGCTCAGCTCAGAGGTTTGGGGTTCCAATGGGTTATGGAGGTCCCCATGCGGCGTTCCTGGCAACATCACAAGAATACAAGAGGATGATGCCCGGAAGAATTATTGGTGTCAGTGTTGATTCTTCTGGAAAGCAAGCCTTGAGAATGGCAATGCAAACTAGGGAGCAACATATTCGTAGGGACAAGGCCACCAGCAACATCTGCACTGCTCAGGTAGAACCTGTTTCTGCTTAATAAATTTTAGTTTATTGTTCTCTTACGGTGGTGTTGAAAAGCTAAATCAATTAATTTCATCTCTAGTTTTTCACTGTGTTCCATTTAATCCTACTTGATTCTATTTAGGCCCTGCTTGCAAACATGGCTGCTATGTATGCCGTTTATCATGGACCTGAAGGACTTAAAACTATTGCCCATCGTGTTCATGGTCTTGCCGGGGCATTTGCTCTTGGATTAAAGAAACTTGGAACAGCAGAAGTTCAGGAACTTCCCTTCTTTGACACCGTGAAGGTCAAGACTGCAAATGCCCAAGCAATTGCTGATGCTGCTTACCAAAGTGAAATAAATTTGAGAGTCTTTGACAAGAACACTGTAAGTGTTGCTTTTCGTTCTATTAAATATTGATTCAGTTAACTGTATTCGCACATCTTTGGATAGTGAAGTTTGTTTTTTTTTCAGATCACTTTGTCCTTTGATGAAACAACCACCTTGGAGGATGTTGATAAGCTTTTCAAAGTTTTTGCTGGTGGCAAGCCTGTAAGTAATATTATATATCATTTTCATAAATTAATAATTCCCCCCTTACTTCTCAATTTTAAGTACATCTAAAACGTTTCTTTTATTCTCAGGTCACCTTCACAGCTGCATCTCTTGCACCAGAGGTCAGCACCGCAATTCCTTCCGGACTAATTAGGGAGAGCCCTTATCTGACACACCCTATCTTTAACACGTAAATCCCTTTCCACAAATGTTGAATTCATATTGATACTTTATAAAGCTTGCCTGAATCTTTTTCCTTTTAATAGGTACCACACTGAGCATGAGTTGCTCAGGTACATTCACAGGCTACAGTCAAAGGATCTCTCACTGTGCCACAGTATGATCCCACTAGGATCTTGTACAATGAAACTGAATGCAACAACTGAAATGATGCCTGTGACGTGGCCTAGCTTTACTGACATTCACCCCTTTGCACCAACTGAACAGGCTCAAGGTTATCAGGTATTTACAAGCTCTAAATAAAAAAGTTGCAATGATAATGATTACAACAGATTCTTGTATTGCTGTTTCCGTGCCTAAAAAAGCAATGTTGATATCAGGAAATGTTCCAAAATTTGGGTGACTTATTGTGTACCATTACTGGGTTTGACTCCTTCTCCCTGCAACCTAATGCTGGTGCTGCTGGCGAATATGCTGGACTGATGGTTATTCGTGCATATCATATGGTATGGTGACTTTAATCCTAATGAAATAAATTAGTTAACTTTTGTAGGCATAATTAATTATTGGAAGGATGATGGTTATTGGCGGAGTTCTGTACAGGATTTATAGTTTTTTCTGACTCACATATATGAAATTGAAGTTGTACAAATGTTTTTGAATTTTTACATTGTTTTTGTGTTTCATGAGAGATTTAACAAAAATTTACATTGACTATTAATTACCTTACACGACCCTCCTTTTAAACAAAATTTCTGAATATTTAAATTTAAATAAAACTTAATGATATTATTTAATTTATATAGCCGACCTCACCTAATGAATTAAGGTTTGATTTGTTATTGTTTTTTTGTTTCAAGCAACAAAAGATAATCTCAGTTGTGTCATTTTCTCTTGCTGCATGTCTAGGAAAGATCAGTGATTTCCTTTCATTACCGCTTATGATAAATGTAAAATGTTTGTATTGCTTAATATTTTGGCAATTGGAAACTGTAGGCAAGAGGAGACCACCACCGCAATGTTTGCATTATACCTGTCTCGGCCCATGGTACAAATCCTGCTAGCGCTGCTATGTGTGGAATGAAAATCGTCTCTGTTGGAACTGATGCCAAGGGAAACATCAATATCGAAGAGTTGAAGAAGGCTGCTGAAACACATAGGGACAACTTATCTGCACTTATGGTACAGCTTGCTTTCTATATTGTAAATTGATTTAAATTACAAGGGAAGTATACTAGTGGGTTGGGAGGAAAGCTATTCTGGAAAACTTGAGGCAATTTCCATATTCATTTGGTTCTGATTTAAATTATAGGTGACATATCCATCAACCCATGGTGTTTATGAAGAAGGTATCGATGAGATATGCAAGATTATTCATGATAATGGAGGCCAAGTGTATATGGATGGGGCTAACATGAATGCACAGGTTTGTTAACCTATTTACATCTATATTCACGTACTATTTTCTGTTTGTTGAGCTGAGAATCGCCAATTAGGCAGGGAAATTTCCAGGGGTAGATACCGGGTCAGGATGCTATTATGAAAGAAAGTATATATTATGGAAGCAATCGTTTTGCTAGAGTAGTTATGTTTTTAGAAGTTCAAGTTCATAGTATATTCCTGCATGGCCTTTTTTTTTTTTGGTCCTTTCCTTTTGTTCAGGTCTTCTGCAAGTTGTGAGTTAATTGAAACTTTGAATCATATTTTCTGCCCAAATTAGACATAATACAAGTGATGCTTTTCTTGCTGCATTTCTGCACATATGTTTGGTTGAGAATTAAACATTTTCTGTCTCATTATCATACAACATTAGTTCAGGCACTAAATTAAACTTGAACACACGGTTTGTCTACAGGTGGGACTAACAAGCCCAGGTTGGATTGGGGCAGATGTTTGCCATCTCAATCTCCATAAGACATTCTGCATCCCTCATGGGGGAGGCGGTCCTGGCATGGGTCCTATTGGTGTAAAGAAACACTTGGCACCATTCTTACCTTCTCATCCGGTGGTAAGTATACATTGGCTATGGATGACCTTGTGTATAACATGCACAAACACATTGTTATTTCAGAGAAATTCATCCTTGAATAAATTGTCACCAAATTGGTTGACATTGTTCCTCCATATCTCAATACAACACTATGATGAAACTTAGATATTCTTTAGATAAAATATGCATGAACTTCTTGTTCTTTATTAGTATCCATATCTTCTTGGTATATTAACTATTACTGAAGGTACCTACTGGTGGCATTCCTGCCCCTGACAAGTCTCAACCACTTGGTACCATTTCTGCTGCACCCTGGGGCTCAGCACTCATATTGCCAATCTCTTACACTTATATAGCCATGATGGGCTCTAAAGGACTCACTGAAGCATCCAAGATAGCCATTTTAAATGCAAATTACATGGCAAAAAGATTGGAGGTTTGTGCTTCGACATATTATTTTGTTCAGTTAGTATCATATTGATGTGTTTCTGTATACCGATCTTGCATTTACTTATGGTTGGGTTTCTAACAGAATCATTACCCCATTCTTTTCCGTGGAGTCAATGGAACAGTTGCTCATGAATTCATTGTTGATTTAAGAGGCTTTAAGGTAGTTCAGTTTGATGTTTGCAGTTGTTCTTCGGCTATAGTCATGCCTTAATTAACCGTAAGGTATATCTGTCATAGAATACTGCTGGAATAGAGCCTGAAGATGTTGCAAAGCGCCTTATGGACTATGGGTTCCATGCACCAACAATGTCATGGCCTGTGCCTGGCACACTCATGATTGAACCCACTGAAAGTGAAAGCAAGGTATGACATTCAGAGAAACTTGCTGTCCTTTTCTCATGCCCATTTGGTTTGTATATTCTCTTTCGTAATTTCTTTTCTAATTCAACTAAGAAATATCATTGCAGGCTGAGTTAGACAGGTTTTGTGACGCTCTTATTTCCATTAGAGAAGAAATTGCCCAGATTGAGAAAGGAAAAGCTGACATTAAAAACAATGTACTTAAGGTAAAGGAGTTTCCTCTTAGACACTGTAAAACTTTCCTCCATTTATATGACAAAAATAACTAAACATAGATATATTAGTTTCATTGTTTTACTGGTTTAACATTGGACGTGTTTTGAATGATTATCCAAAATGTTTTGCTTCAGGGAGCCCCTCACCCACCATCACTGCTCATGGGAGATGCATGGACAAAACCATACTCTCGGGAATATGCAGCCTTCCCAGCTGCTTGGCTCCGCGTGTCAAAGTTCTGGCCTACCACAGGTATTCACGTCCTTGTTCATTTAGTTATCCCTTGTCTTTCATTCAGAAAATAAGAATATATGTCTGAATCTATCATCTTCTATCATGTTTTGCCAACATTCAAGACATAGGATATCTCAATGAGTTCAAGCTGTATACAAGACAATTCTGTTTGACTAAGATGCTAATAAATTTGGTTGGCTGTATCAGGACGTGTTGACAATGTGTACGGTGACCGCAACCTCATCTGCACTCTTCAACCAGCGACACAGGTTGTCGAAGAACAAGCTGCTGCCACAGCTTAGTCTTCTATTGCCGCTGTTTTCATCTCAAGTTGTACATAAACTCTTCCTATTCATACAGTCAATTGCAGCTGTTAACATTTACTTCTTAGTTATCATATCATAATAATTCACTGCTCTCAAGTTTCATCCAACCAGAACCCACTTCCCCCTCTAGAAAAAAGGAAAAATACAAAAATGAAGGAAAAATAGTAGATAATATGCAGCTGAATGAACAACGGCTTTGGTGATTAGACTCGAGCCCTGTAATTTGCTATTCCTGTATTTTAGGAATAATATTGCTTCTATAATTCATGTGCAGGTTTTTTCTCTCCCAAATTGATTGTGCCGTACTATATGCACGTATGCTCTTTTTAACAAACACATTATTTTTTGTTTGTGATAGAAGGAGTAGCAAATTATTTAAACATACGCAAAGTTCTGGTTTTGAATCCAAGATACCAATAAAGAAAAATTTTAAGACTTTATCTAATGCCACTACTCCATACACATTGATAAACACATTTTCTTTTTAATATGGGTTATGAGAAATTTATGTTATAATTATAAATGATAATATATACTAATTATTATTTATATAATATGTAAACAGACTCTTATATGGTAATATATGAATATAATTAATCTTATTAGAATAATTAAATTTAAATATTCATTAATTTTATTTAAATTATTTATATATATACTTTTGACAATATATGATCGGACAGAGTTTGATTTTATAAAATGCTCATAATATGTTGTTAGTGGTTGCTCCTAATAGCATTTGCGTATTGTGAGCATTTCCCATTTTGGTAAGAATTATTTTTTTTAGAATATATTTTTACATAAATTATACCATAAAATAAGTTTTTATAAATTTGAAAGCTTGGAAAATGGAGACATGGATGGCAAATTCAATTATCTTAAATTTCAATTGCAAGGGTAAGGGATACCAAGACTTTCTTAGTAATGTACCAAGCAGATTTGAGCTGGCATATTGGATCCCAATGAAGCATCGCCAATTGCCAGCTCCAAGATTCAATTTCTTATACTGGTTTTTGGCCAGATGATTGCCGGCTTAGCTGGTTTGTTGTTGGTACTACTTTATCAGCCAAATTGGCTTAAGGTCTCAACCACAAATCTAATTGATTTAATTATGTATATTTTAATGTTTTTCTCATTTCAAATATTCCCTCATTTGTCTTTGACCATTTGAATTTTGGATTTTATTTTCTTGGCCTAACTATAGGTTCCAAATTAGATTTCTGTAGTTTTATTTTATAGTTTTCCATTAATTAATGCAAATGGCTGGACAAACTCTTAATATTTAAAACATTCCATTTTTTCCTGAACAAACGTGTAGTTGTTTATCAATATTATATTTTTTGATTTTTATTATCTGTATATTTTTAAAATTATAAATTTTATATTTTTAATTTATTTCTATACATACTTGTATAATGTGAAAACTATGAACACATGTTTTCCTATTTTTCAGCCAACTATGAACACATGTTTTCCTATTTTTCAGCCAACTATGAACACATGTTTCAAAATCCAGGAATTTAAAAACGTACGTTGTTGAGTGGTTCAATTTATTGCGATTATTAAAGTCATACTTATCTTCTTCTGCACATTCTTTCTTTCTCTCGTCCATGAGTTTTTTTTTTTTGTTCTTTGATAATTTATTTTATTAAGCGAGCTATTCCTATTCACTTACTTTCTTTTTCCTTGAAAAATACAATAACCAGCCTGTAACATTAGTCTGATCTTTTTTATCTTTGACAATTTTTTCTTTGAAAATTTTGATAGTTTTATTTTAGTTATAAAGGAGTAACATAAAAAAAAAATTTCGAAAAATCAAACCCAAGTAAATTAAATACTAAATGGGTTTATGTTATGGGTCTTCTTTATTCTTTATTAAAAAAAAGTAAGATTTATAAATTAAATTTAATTATAAAATAAAAATAAATAAATATTAAGTCACAAATGCCATAAACAAAATTAAGAATTCAAATCTAATACAAAGAAGTTAAGTATAAAGTAAGAGAGATGCAGAAAAAATAATAAAAAATAAAATTTATATATCGAATTCAATTATAAAATAAAAAGATAGATAAAAATATTAAAATTATAAAATAAAGAAAGTAAAAGAATGTTGTTTATAAAATTTGAATATTCTAATTTTTTTAATTTTAATTAATTTTTTTATTTCTCTTCAAAATTTAGTAAGTAATATTTATTTTTTTTATTTTAATTCAATAATTGTTTCAATTCAAAATTTCTCTGTTTTTAGGACAAAAGGGTCTCTGTCCATGTATTCATTCGAGAAATTAGATAAAATGATTCCCCCATAAAGTTCAAAGCTCTCAACCTTCCCTTACTTTTCAGAACCATCCCCTTATTCATGAATCCAACGATCCGATTCGTATTAGTAAAGCGGGACAATACTGTACCCAAAAAAAAAAAAAAGTTTGGTGACCAATAAAATGGAGTCCCAACTCTTAGGGGATGCTTTTCATTGGCGGACATCCAGGTCTGCTGTATCTCCGATTGTAACCTACGGAGTCAACGCCATTCATCTTAACATTGCCAACATGGCTTTATCAGTAATTCTTTCTTAATAACTATCTATTAATTTTTTTTAATACAGCACAAATTATATAATCATTATTTATTTTATATAAAATGCGATTCAAGGTTAGATTTTTTACAGCAGATAATTAAATTCCCTTCGCATCAAATAAATCTCACTCCATCTTTTAAAAATAATTTATTGACTTTGTAATTATTTTTTTCAAAAAATTAAAAAAAAGTACCATTTTCAGCCTTACAAACAAAGATAAGAACCTCTATCGCCGTCTCGCGTGGTTGCATTGCATCATAAAGGTTCAAAGAAATGTATATTAAACTAAAGTCAACATTCAACACATAAAAATAGGCAAATAATTATATATTTGTTTCCTAATGTAACTCTATAAAATCTTTCTTTATTTTTTTGGTAATTAAAAAGTAAGTCAATCAACATATATTTTTAAATTTAAATTTAAAAAATGATAAATATTAACATACTATTAAAAATATTGACTATTTTATTTTGTACGCTGTGTTTGTTCACATTTTTTAAAATAAGATTTATAGATATATATAGAAATTAATGCATTATAAATATTATGTTTGATAAAAAATTAAACGCTAGATGATGATTTAGAAAATATCATTGTTTATAGTAAGTTTTATAAACAATTTAAGTGATCAGATAATGTTGTATTTAAAGACTTTGAGACTTATATTTATTATTTATTAAAAATGATTAAACAATAAAAACGATGGTTTAGTAGTGAGCTGTAATGGCCGTGGATAATCAGTTTGTAGGTCAACAAAGGCAACGGTCAAGATTGAATGCAGTGTAAGAAAAGCAATACTGGCATCGTGTGGATAAAGGGTGAGGTCGGAGGAGATTGACCCGGTGGCTTGCAAATTGGAAGATTACAAAAGCGACGCAGAGAAATTGTTTATTTTTGGGTTATAAAGTGCGTTGGAGGGAATGGTTGAGCGGTTAATTTAAGTCCTTCAACTGGGGGTAGCTTGACGAAGAAGGGTGCGCAGGTTAAGCGAATCTACTTTCTTTGAAGAGGGCGCAGGTTAAGCCAGTACAGAGCCAAGGCACCAAGACTAGTCACATTGCCGGAATACTCATACTGCAATAATCGGAACCCACTGATCCTTCTTGATGATCGATGTCCAAAATGAAGCATCTACTAAGAAAGCTGCACATCGGTGGTGGTATCAGTGATCACCAGAGATTGCCTGAGACTCGCCCAGTGCTCAGCCCCACTCCTAATCTCACTCCATCTTCTAACACTTTGGCGTCTGATGCAATGGAGGTAATCGGGGCAAATGAATCGGTTGCTGATCGGGCCGCTAGTGATGGCAGTGGCAGTTTTTGTGGCGACAAGGGAGTGGATTTTAATCTTTTGGAGGAGGAGTTTCAGATGCAGTTGGCTTTGGCAATCAGCGCTTCCGATCCTGATCTGCGCAAGGACCCTGATTCTGCTCAGATCGATGCCGCGAAGCAGATGAGCCTTGGGTCTGCAGCTTCTGTCACCGACACGGAAGCCCTCGTTCAGTTTCAGTCGCTTCGTTATTGGGTATCCTATATCTTTATCTAAAATTCATTTGGCGCAATTGGCATGCCTTTGTTCCCATTAAAGTCTCCAATTTTAATGCCTTAGAGTCAAAATTAGGGATATGGCCATTGTTTGGGTAACCATTTTTGGCATTATAAGTGGCCCCTTGCTGCAAATAACGGGAATGCCATATTATATATTGGGCCTAATCATTTTCTCATGCCAAGTTTATCTGTGGCTCCATTAAATGTTGGAGTAGTACTTAGCAACTGCGGATAACTGAATTTGGGTAGCCATGCATTAACTTGTAAATACTTTTCGATGTGACTCATATTGAATAGAATACGTAAGGCCTTTACCCGCTGTGGTTCCTTTGGATGTCCTGTTAACTTCTGCACATTACTAATTATAGACGTTTAAAATTGTCAAGGATGATGATAAAGATGCTTTCTAACTAATTGTTTGCATTATAACTGGCAGAACTATAATATCATTGATTATGAAGAAAAAGTGATGGATGGATTTTATGATGTTTTTGGCATCACCTCAAATTTGATGGAACGAGGCAAGATGCCATTGTTGGTGGATCTGCAATCCATGTCCATAGCTGAAAATGTTGACTGTGAAGTAATTTTGGCGAACCGCATAGTTGATTTTGAACTGAAGCAGCTTGAATTAAAAGCCAGTACCTTATTCATGGACTTTTGCGTTCCTACTGGACAAGGACTAGTTTTAAGTTGTTTACTTCAGAAGCTTGCCGATATTGTTGTTGATAGGATGGGTGGGCCAGTTGGTGATGCCGATGAAATGTGTAAAAGGTGGACTATGAGAAGTCGTGAGTTACGGAATTCTTTAAATACCATTGTTCTTCCCCTTGGCTGTCTTGATGTTGGACTTTCGCGCCATCGAGCCCTACTTTTTAAGGTTGTAACTTGTAAGATCCTTTCAGTTGAACAGTTAAAGGGATTTCATTTGAAATCAGTATACTTCGTAAAACAGTTTTTGTGCAATCTCTAATCATCACGCTTTTATATCTGGTAAACAATTTTTGTTAATTGTGGAGTGATATGGTCCATTTTGCATGTTCTATAGTGTTTGACATGTTGTCAAGAAAATGAACCACATGATCATATGTGGGAAGTGTTACTCATCTTAAACTTGATGTAAGAACAAAAACCCACTAAGGTTTCAGAATCAACATTTCTGGCTTTCTATAAAACAGGCAATATACAAAATGCTTAAAAGAATTTCCCTGCCACTCTTTTTGAGAAAGCACTTATTGTCATGTTATTTTCATTCTTCCGGCGCTTAGGTACTTGCTGATAGGATTGATGTTCCCTGCATGCTGGTCAAAGGGAGCTTTTACACTGGAACTGATGATGGATATGTAAATTTAATTAAAGCTGACGATGGAAGGTAATTATCTCATGGTAGAATTTTACTTTTCCTTTTTAAGATTGCTTTTAAGCTAGTTTTATTTGGTGAGCACTTTAAATCAGCCTTTAATGTAAGTGGTGCCTATTTGCATGTGTTCTAAGAGTTGGAAACTCTGCTTCATACTTCACCATCATGATGGGCAGAAGGAAGGGTTCCAAAGGCAATTCTTTTTTACCAATATTACATTTTCTAGTCCCACTGCTCTGCAAAACTTTGCCTCTTCTTTAAAATGGAAAAGTCGGTTTCCTTTATGGAGTTAGACAGAATAGAATATTGTTAAGAAACTGGTAGTTCTCTTGTGGTGAATGTGATCTATGTTGCAAAGGATGAATAGATTGAGAATTCCAGAGGAAAATATTTATGCAGATGGAAACTAACCACTCAGAATGGTTGTGTAAACATTGCGAACTAGTTGATATGACTGGAGTACATTAATAACAATTTATTTCTATTTGGATGCTCTAAGGCTATATGTTACTCTTTTTGGATTTTGTTCTGTCAAGAATTGGACTACAAACTCTCAGATCTTTTGACATTCTGGTTGTAAATATTAAGAACATAGCCTTTTAATAAAGCAAACACTACTTGTCTTGCATTTATGTTTTGGAAATATTTCTAGTGCTGCCTAATATTAATTTTGTTAAACCGATGCAGTGAATACATTATTGATCTGATGGGTGCTCCTGGCACTCTTATTCCTGTTGAGGTACCCAGCAGTCAGCTTCAAAATTTTGGTTTTTCCATAAGTGGTTCTGCAAAGATTACGGGATTACCTAATGACACACATTTGATGCTTAATGATGGAACTGGAATGCTGGCAGTTTCGTCTGAACTTGATAGAACTTCAACAATGTGGGGGACCCAGTCTGAAGAATTATTAAATGTAGGCAATCAAACAAATTTAGATGAAAGGAACCATGTTGCGATACATCAAACACAGAGATTTGAACATGATTTGGGGAATCTTCTTCAGTCACTGCATAAATCATGTGAAAGCTCATCACATACAGATGCATCGCCTGCTGAAAAGATGCAAGTTAAAAATGTCTCCAAGTATGTTCTCAGTGCAGCAAAGAACCCAGAGTTTGCTCAAAAACTACATGCTGTTCTATTAGAGAGTGGTGCATTGCCTCCTCCTGATCTTTTTACAGAGATAAATTCACGAGATTCAGGTGAACCTATAGTAACTGACGGAATCCATCAAGACATTAGACAAATTGTTGATGATACTGTTCAAGTTGGTCCAGATAAGTTGTTATTAAACTTTGAGAAGTCTTTCATACCCTCTGATATTAGGTTACATCAATCTGCTGATTGGTTGGCCGAACAGCAAAAAGAATTTCAAACAGATGCCATGAGATCTTATAATTCTGCACAGTGTGATGATACAAGGAAGGATTTGGTGTCTGTTGTCCATAGAGTTAATGAATTAGAGCAAAATGGTGCCATGACCATAGATAGGGTTTCTGTCAATCCGCTTAAGATGTGTGAAGAGCAAATTTCTGACTTTGTCTATGTTGATGATGAAAATGGTCTTAGCAAGGTTGGACAGGCTATTACTAACATTGGATTGGGGAAAGATTCTTCTGTTTATTTAAATGAAACAAATACTAGGGATCATATCGTACATGTTGAAAAGGGTGAGAAAGTTAACCCAGTACTTGGAGAGGGCACAGAATGGGAAATTCAATGGGAGGATCTTCATATTGGTGAACGTATTGGTATTGGTAAGATCTCTCATTATTATCTTATACTACTTTTGTGCCTTCAATTAAACTACCTAAAATGTATGTTTCAATATTTATGGTCTTCCCCCAAAAGTTTTGAAAAGATTAGGTATATATGTTAAAAATACATAATGAAAATTAGGAAAAGCTTGAATCTCAGACATTGTTGTTTGATATAAAAAGGTTTTACTTATTGTAAATCAGGTACTAGGTTGTTAGCAATGTGCTTTCTATGTCTATAATGTAATGTTGCAATTGTAACCTCATACCACTGTGTTGCTTATAGGTTCTTATGGCGAGGTTTACCATGCTGACTGGAATGGCACTGTAAGTTCCTTCTCCACTCTCTTTCCTGTGTTCTCTTTGAGGAGTTATTGGAATCACATAATCTGAAAAAATTCAGATAGCTCCTTGATGACTGCATGATTCTGTTTTATACAATACTTCTCCAAATTGAGGTTAAACCTGCCATGATAATATTTGTGGGTATGTTTTTCTTCCAATTCGTCACTTATCTTGCTTCAGTCCATAATTTGATTATGATCAAGTATGTTAACTTTAAATTTAATTATTACTTACAGTTTCATGACTAATTTTTTGAAGAAATAATTTGTCAGAATGTCTCTGACTAGCCTACTTCTTTGAAATTTTTTATGCCATATTCTTGAGGACAACCAAAGTATATTAGATTGAGGTTTAAATAAGACCACACACTTGTAAAAGTAGTTTGAAAGTTTTAAATGGCGATGGTACATTATAAGGCGGAATTAATTGCTTCTTTATCTCAAACTTGTAAACAATTAATTCTTTTCTATTAGACATTGTTGAAATCGAGATCTTACATAGAATAACTATTAAAGAAGCCTTCAAAATGAGCTATGAGAGCAGATGGTAAAATTCCTTGTTATCAGTAGTTACTAACTTGCTATTAAATATCGGGATCTTTCTTGTTTTGATTTCTTTGTTTTCTTTCTTTTTTTTTTCTTTTTTTTTTGTCTTGATTTGTATATGTGGGAGGAGGAGAGGTAATGGGGGGGGGGGGGGGGGGGCTCTACCAAGCCCCTCTATTACAAATTCTTCCAATAGCAGTTCTGTCTGCGTCAATATGAAGCACTGACAAGACAGGACTTGTCACAGCTATGAAAGCACTTGCTAGTTACTACTAGTAGTTTATCTTGTGCACTGATCTGGGTAATATTGTATGAATGGTTTGGCATGACAGGAAGTTGCTGTAAAGAAGTTTCTAGACCAAGATTTCTCTGGTGATGCATTGGCTCAGTTCAGATCTGAAGTAAGGGACTGAGTTTAACTCTCTTTTAGTGTCATAGTATACCTGCATATACATATAACTATTCATTTGCACATGTGTGCATTAATACATATACATTGCTGTTTTCAGGTTGAAATCATGTTGAGGCTGCGGCATCCTAATGTTGTGCTCTTCATGGGAGCGATTACTGGTCCTCCACATTTTTCTATCTTGACAGAGTTTCTTCCAAGGTCAGTTTTTGTTCTATACTTTTATTCATATTATGCTTTTCTTTACTTGATTGGCTTGAATTAAGTCATAGTCTTGTTCTCTTGAACATGAAATGAGATTTACTTATTTTAAATTGCATATGTTGTTGTTGTCCCACGACTCTTCAAAGATGCAACTTAGGTTACTACCAAATCAGTTGATTAATTGATATCTCAATGTTAACATTTTGTTTCATAAAGTACATTCATCACTTTGTACACAGAGGGAGTTTATATAGGCTATTGCATCGTCCCAATTTTCAACTTGATGAGAAGAGGCGATTGCGTATGGCTCTTGATGTGGTATGAGTTCAAATTTCCTCGTTTAAACTATAAATATTATATTTGTTTCTCTTTTGCCTCTTTATGATGTGAAAATCTTTACTGAACCCCTACCAGGCTAAGGGAATGAATTACTTGCACACAAGCCATCCTCCCATTGTTCATCGAGATTTAAAGTCGCCAAATCTTCTTGTTGACAAGCATTGGGTTGTTAAGGTAATTTTAATTAAATTTTTTCCGTTTACACATTGCTTTGTACAGCTTGTAGTGAAAGGAATGTGGAGAGCGAAATGAAACTAGAAGATTGAAATCTATAATTATGCTAGCTTGTAAAGGAGTAAACAGAAGGAATGAAAAATTGGGGAGGACACGTTTTCTTCCAATTACTAACAAATTATTCCACCCAGAAATGTGAATATCAACTACATATGAAATTGTTATGGGTCCAAAAGAATTTTACTATTCAACCCTTTATTTTCTATTGAACAATCATTTATATGCTGAGTCATGGGAGTGATCATGGGACATGACACAAACTTGACAACAAAGAAGTCAATAATAATGACATGCAATCACAATGGCATAGACTTCATATATTAAGAGGATATAGTAATTTCTAACTAGATAATAAAAACTTAGATATCGAGCAGTAATTGAAAAAAGAAGTTAGTAAAAGAATAATAACAACTATGTTATGTGTTAAATGAATAAATTGAATACAAATAAGAGTGAATTTAGAGTCAGTAATGCTTAAGTGCTTAAAATTTATTTGCATAACAAGATGGCATCATATATACAAGCAACTATTCATCTTGGAGTTTAATTGAGTAAATATTCTCCAAAAACTTTAGCTGAAAATTTTCCAAGCTGTGTTTCGAACATGTTAAAACTTGTTCAATTAATGCCCAGTGCATTTTCTAGGGGTTCCAGATTGGTGTCTAGTAAGAAAGTTCAACATATTAATTCTGATATTTAATTTGTGTCTGGCATAGCAAGATACTGCGCTTGGTAGTTTCCAGTATGCAACAAAGTGCTTCTCTCAAGTGTTGGTGCTTCATAGTCTGTACTTATGGAAGGCATAAATAATTAATAGTTTACTTGCACTTCTAGTTTCTGCAGTGATAGACGCATCATTATTGTACAATTAATACTTTTCAATCTGTCATTTTAAGTATTGGTTGGTAAAACATAATACTTCTCTACATTTTTTAATACCTTATTACTGTCTTTTAACAGGTCTGTGATTTTGGTTTGTCACGCATGAAGCACCATACTTTCCTATCTTCAAAGTCTACTGCAGGAACGGTAATTCATGACAAACAAAGGACTTTTAGATATATTATGTGCCGCACTTAGTTCATTCATATTTGACATAAATTACAAGTATCACTACTATATATATAAACACACGCACACACTACTATAGAAAGGGGATTCCCCCACTTGGCATCCACCGTTTCATTTCCTAAAAGGACAGTATAATAATTTTTTTGCCTTACTAAATATGGAGAAGAATTATAATCAATCACATAGGCCCACCTTTTACATCCACTTTCTACTTTTATGGAACTTTTCTATTTTACAATTTTTTCCCATAAATTTTGGTTTCAAAGCCAGTTTATATTAGTTTTGTTGAAATTTTGAAAGAGGGATTTGTCATATCATCCTCTGTTTAAAAGAAATCTATATTCTTTCTTTATACCCGCTTAACGGGTATCACTGCTAGTTAGCGGCAAACAAGCTATAACATCTTTAACTGCAGCCTGAGTGGATGGCACCAGAAGTCTTAAGAAATGAACCAGCCAATGAGAAGTAAGTTGATTATGAATCTGTTTATGTTCCTACATGGGAAGACAGGTGTGTTCAGATTGAGGATGTAATAGTCAAAGTCTGCTTGCTTGCAGATGTGATGTGTATAGTTTTGGTGTGATTTTGTGGGAGTTAGCTACCACAAGGATACCATGGAAAGGGTTGAACCCAATGCAGGTGGTTGGAGCTGTTGGGTTCCAAAACAGAAGGCTTGAAATTCCAGAAGATGTTGATCCAGCTGTAGCACAAATTATACATGATTGTTGGCAAATGTAAGTTCTAGTCTTGCTTATGTTTTCTAATTGCTACTCCTTTTAGCGTTAAGCATTAGCCATTGGTAATATCGAAACACAAAAGCAGGGACAGAGGCACAGAGCTAGGATTTTGATTGAGGAGGGAGTGGGATTAAAAAGTTATACAATAAAGAATAATTGTAGTCATCGCATAATATATGTATATTATACGAAATAGAGTTAAATGCATCTAAAAATACAAATATATTGTATAGTTTGCTGCCAACATTGTATGAAGAAAACATAATGACAAATAAAATTAAAGAGTATGATATGGAGGTGGATAAATGAAGAGGTGGAGTAAATTTTAAAATTCAAAATCTTTAGAGACTTAATATAAAAATTTTAAAAGAATTAGGTGCAATATAGAGGGAGTTACTTGACAACTCTTAGAAGTATTATAGACATCTATGAAATTTTGAAAACATTAGAGATGATTTAATTGAAAGTTTTTAAAACTTTACAAGGTATAAATAAAATTTTTAAAACTTCAGGGGAGTTCAGAGAAAGACTTAACTGAAAATTTTGAAAATTAGGTAAAGGTATATGTAATATTTCCAGAAGTTCAAGGGGACCAGGCTCCCTGGTACCCCGCCTCGGCCTCTGCTGGATAGGAACTCACGAAACACATGCAGCATCCATGCCCTGTGTCTCTTATAACAGAAGGCTAACAATTCTTATAAGCTTTTATATTTTCAAAAATTCCTATTCTTTAATATGATTTCTTTTATCTTTATATTTATAACTTATTTGGCTACAAGATATAAATAAGGTTTTAGTCTTATATTGTTATATACTTTTTATTATGATATTGAATTTATTTAGAGAATATAAACTTTGTTAATCATATTTTCTCTTCATCTTCCTTTGGTGGAACTTGTAAAGTTTTAGTACGTTCTGGTGCCTTAAAAAATTATGATTATGATAATATAAGGATTTATTCATGTGCTTTAGGATAGTCCGTGGATTTGTGATTATATATTGATAATGCGTGTCGGTTCTATTGTTCAAGTAAAATTGTGTTGTTTCTCATGCAGGGAGCCAAACTTGCGACCATCATTCTCTCAGCTCATGTCTCGTCTCCGCCGTCTTAAACATCTGGTTGTTGGGGAAACGAGTTCAACGCATGAATTAAATGAAGTTTGTCCATAGTAGAATTATTTTAATAATACTTGAAGTTGTTGCTGGGTTCAAAGAGCCAGAACAGCTAAAGTTTTTACCTCTGGACATATCAAAGAGATAGCTGAACTGGGAAGTGTTAGTTCATTCAAAGTGGGGACTAAAACACAACCCATTCAGATAGACTAGAGATCCCTCCGAGTATCTGAACAAAGGGCATAGTGGAGGTTCTATCACGTGCAGTATGAGGTAGAGCAAGTAGGTAGAATTGAAGTGTCCCCGCAGCAGTGGGGCGAAGAAAAGAAAAGAAAAGAAACAAAGAAAAATAAATCGTTACAAAATTGTTATTTGTCTGTAGAGGTCTTATTTGGAATTGTATACATATGGTCTCTGCGGGTTCTTGTGGAAATGTAAAGGAAAAGAGAAGTTGAAAAAAAAAATGAAAAAAAAAATGCAGTTGTATATTGTGCAGATCTGCTCAGCTTGAGTTTCCTCTGCCTATATTTCCTACATGTTTAGTTTAGTTTACTATTTTTATATTTTTAGTTTTACATAATTTCATTTTATTAAATTAAATTACGAAAGGACGATTCAGACACAATGCAAATGCAAAATGAAAGAATAGATTTTTCCTGTTTAGATTATGCCCTGTGACGGCCTAGTTGCTACTATTGGGACGACCCCTCCTGACAAGTGGCCAGATTGGCGTTTCTTTCGTATTTTTTTAGCGTTTATAAAATTCGATTTAAACATCATAAAATTGGCACTGTAATGGTCAACTTCTGGGCATGGCATATGAAAGAACAGTGCTGTGAAGTGATTAATAATGTAAATTAATTAAAAAAACTACTATGTTTTGATTTATTCAAAAAAGATTTGTTCGCTGAAAAAATCTTGGAAGATATTATGACAGATGAACTTTGGTCAACGTAGATAGCGTTGTCGTGTTGGGATTAAATACGACAATGAGGATGAGAAAATCATGGTGGGCCAGAATTATGGCATCTCCACGGTCGGCACCGACTTCACCATTTTACATACTGCCAAATTTCATGGCAACTCTCAATAATTTTTTGTTACAGTGCAACAATATTGTAATTATTGTATATAAAAATATGATGTAACAAATTTTAATAACTAAATTAGTTATAATTATTTTTCATAGATAAAATAAATTTAAATTTTATATTAATAATATTTTATAATAATAACATCACGTAAAAAAGTCACCCAGAGGTGTTACAATCAACCAGTTATTTACTCTAATTAAAGACACGAAAGTATGAAATGCATCTCACATTTTAGACTAACCAAATTCAGAACTTTAATTTAGTCATAACCAATCTATGAAGAATTGCATTGCCAAACATTATAAAAAATATATATATATAAAGGTTTTAGAATAGAAAAAAGCAAAAAGGAAGGAAAGGGAGATTGGATAAATGAAGAAAATAAAGAAAGAAACCAGCATTGAATGGGTGCATGCGCCACCAACCTACCTACCATAACAGGGGCTGAGGCAGCGAGGCAGCATGCAAAGCATTCTATTTCGAGGCCTGTTCACGTTCTGAGAGAGCGTAGCACCATGGGGAGCTTTAAAATGTGGCCCTATCATTTTTCTTCCATTTCCATTTTCCAGGGCGCGTCACCCCGGCGGCGATGCGAGCTATACCTAAAAAGGCAGAGCAAATTTATTCCATACCTGTTGTCACTATCTGTGACTGCCATTCATTGCAACATTGCTATAAAGAAATTCAACTACGCAAGCAGGTGGGGGCCCACCAGTCTAGAGACATATCAGCAATGGTTCATGCACCTTTCCCATTTCCCGTTCCTTCCCTCTGTTTCAAATATGAACCAGAGATTTCTTCAAATTTTATACTAAAAAATTCCTCCAAATCTAATAAATTTCTAAGGAGTACGTTTTCTTGAAATTTATGATTTTTACTTTTTTAATTAACTGGTTTCCTTTGAAATAAATCATTCCAGTCTTCGTTTTTTCCATTCCTCAGCAATGACCACCAACAGCATCGCTTCTGTTTCTTGTTTATCTCCTCTCGTCTCAAGATCTTCTTCGTTGTCCTTGTCTATCTCTTCTTCTGGGTGCATTCGTATTGCAGGACCTCTTCTGTACGCTTTGCTTCCGGCTCCTTTTGCTACAGGTAAAGAGTAAGAGCTGCTAATATTCTGTTTCAGGCCAACTGTTGCTTTTATTCTTTCGACTTGTTTATTGAAGTATTGTACGTGTTCAGATATCTGGGTATTCGTCTGCCTCCCCATATTTAGAATATCCCTTTCATTTAAAGGACGGTATTTTCTTCTGTCGCACATTCTTCACACAGCTTTTTTTGAGTGACTTGAGTTAATTGCTTCTTTAGTTAAAAAATAAAAATAAAAAAGAAACGCATACCATATCCTATGAAAAGTTGTCTTCCTTAAGAGCCTGGACAGTACCACTGAAGCTTACTTAGGTCGGTCTTCTTTTTCTGGAGGAGATGAAATTTAATATTCATATTATAGGAAAGTTTATGCTTTCAGGGGTAATGTTGCTCCTTAGCAATATAGGTCTGAATTTGGAGATTTTTTGGGAAAAAAATAATTTTGTATATCATCAAATTAATGGCTCTCAAGTCAAGTGAAAATAAGCGCAAGGGCCTTTTGGTACGGTCCAAATGACGATTATCTTCCTGCATTTTCCACTTCTACCATTATTTTCATTCCCTTTACATGTCAAGTTGTCAAAGAAGAATTTCCACGTGGCATATTATTTGTCAGGGAGAGGCGTACGTTGATTGCAGGTAGAGATGCCACAATGTGGCAGGGTAGCATTAGTTGAAATTGATGGGGAGATAATTGCTATTGTTTTGCTAGGCTATGCCCCATGAAGCTAGATTGCGAATTATGGGCTACAGCCAAGTTCCCTACTCTAGTTGATTGATTCATAGCGGTTTTGTATTATTGATTGCATACGTTTTGATGATGTGCTGTCTGATCTTCTCTTAGTATGTAATTAACTGCCTGTCATCACCCTTGATTCAACATTGGGCCCGTTTGGTGTTTTGTTTTTGGTCAAGTCTAAGATACCACCGTACTAAATGTAATATTGATGCCACGTCTGATATAAGTACATTTACATTTAATGAGCCACTTGTTCATTCTACTTTAATTACCTATGAAGATCACTGTAGCCAAAACGGTTAATGGTTAACGCATATGACTAGTGTTCTTCACGTGGAATTGGATTATGGTCAATTGAATGTGAGGTCTATGAAATTGTATCAATGATACTTCAAGTGTAAGTGGTATTTCTGACATGACCTGCATGTTTTGCAAGCGGAAGTCAGGGAGATTTCTACTATACCAAAATTGATCGGTGCACAAGTAGTTCAATGAAAACTTCATGCAAGGTGTGTAGGACAGTAGCGTTTGGTGGCTGAACAGATTATGTATCTTATATACGTGCTTCAGGCATTAAAATAAAGAAATTTTAAATTCTAGGAATCCTTGTGTTAAGTGTAATTCAGTATTTGACATTGTCCTTAAACTTATCCTTGATGTGTGTTTTCTCAATTTCGTATCCTTGATGATCCATCAGCTGTGCACAGACATTTGAGTCTATTGTTACTTGTACACCCTCTTGTACTTTATTATCCCGTAAACCATATTTTCTTTTGCTTTTCTTAACCCCAGTTCTAAATTAGGTATGTGTATTATAATTTCATAATTGCTGAACAATATTGGTGAAAGATTGACTTTCTCGCTTGACTCCTATTGGGATCAAAGTTGGAATGTCTGAAGGTGTAGTTTGATACAATGATGCATCTGCCCAGAAATTTGAGCAAAGCTGTGTGCTGTGCTGTAGACATCTATGATGGAGCTAAATGCAAATTATGACATTGAGCTTTCAAGTTCTATACAAGGATTCGAGCATGAGCTGTGGCCATTAAATCCAATCGATCCAAAGAGAGCAAAGTTTCCATGTTGTTTAGTGTGGACCCCACTTCCGGTTGTCTCGTGGCTTGCACCCTTTATCGGTCATGTTGGCATTTGCAGGGAGGATGGAGCTGTCTTAGATTTTTCAGGATCAAACTTTGTGAATGTTGATGATTTTGCATTTGGTGCTGTAGCAAGATACTTACAACTTGATCGTAGTCAGGTACAGTCTCATTGCCCTCTGTTTCTCCCTTTGCGTTGTGCACATGCATGCAAGCATGGCATTCATAACTACATCCTTGGTGGGAGATACCGTGTTATGGTGTCATTTGCATCCTTTTTTAGGGAAATTGGAGGTCTATCTGAAACTACTAAGGTCAAATATTTATTTATTTATTGTTGGTACTAAGGTCAAATATTGATTTATTAGTAAACATGAACAAGTAATTGTGACAATGATAGTCATGTCCTTGTTGGAAGCGGGAAGCATTCGGAGCTTGAGGCCTTACTAGCATCAAAAGTTACAAGGCATGTCCATTTGAACCTGAGAGGTTTATGTGACATATTTAAATCGTCTATTTTGAAGTCATAAATTCCACATCTATCGTGTCCTGTGCCCTTTTTTAAGATTAATTGAATCTAGTCAATTTGTCATTGTATCTTGCTTGCTCCTTCATTTAAGAGACATCTCATACATGTAACTGAGATGAGCTTTCCTACATCAGTAATATCTGAACAACCTAATTTAAATGCGCACATTAGTTTTTGAACATTATTTAATAACATTGTACACAATGGTTCGGTCTGTTTTTTGCGGTTGATTCATGATTCCAAACACGTAAGATGAGTGGGTTTTTGTCTTTTTATTCTATCCGCAAGATAATGAGCCACACGTGTCAAATTTGAATCATGTGCTAACCTTGCAAGCTCAGATTATAGTCATCCTGTTTAGGCCTTTGCCTGATCCTGATGTGGTGATTTCCCTTGCTTTTAGAAGAATGGCTCAGTCAGAGTTGTGTTCACATATGTAACTACTTTCAAACTTCGCTTTTGAATGTGTCACTCTTTTGACAATCTTGCTGTGGAATCTGAGATGTTGCAGTGTTGCTTTCCACCAAATTTATCTGCGCATACATGCAAGCATGGCTACAGACATTCTGAGTATGGGACAGCAATTACATGGGATGATGCCTTGCGTTCAAGCACACAGTATTTTGAGAACAAAAATTACAACCTTTTCACTTGCAACTGCCATTCATTTGTTGCCAATTGTTTGAATCGGCTTTGTTATGGTGGATCAATGAGTTGGAACATGATAAATATAGGAGCTCTATTACTATTCAAGGGGCACTGGGTCGACCTCAGATCAATTGTAAGGTCTTTTCTGCCTTTCGTTGCGGTTGTTTCCATAGGTGTTCTTATGGTTGGGTGGCCGTTCTTGCTTGGGCTTCTATCCTTCTCTCTCCTCTTAATGGGATGGTTTCTTTCGGGTACATATATTTTTAGAAGTCTGTTAGAGTGCTAGACGAACTGTTTAATTGAAGGGTGGCTTGGCTTTGATGCCTGATACATTTTGAAAGTGGAAATTTCAGTGAGATTTGTGTCACTGACATTTCCTTTGCACAAAACAATAGATTTAGTTATTACAATTGATCTGAGAACAGGAAAATTTAAGTGTCACTTTTGGAAAGTGAATAAATAGCATGAAAGGCCCCATCCTCATAAGTGTGCTGGTGCTCATCTGACTACAGAATGTTGTTTACCGTTTGTATGACCATCTGGTAAGCTGGAGCCCGGGGCCAATCAAATCACTGCCATCGATTGGTAAAACTGTTCTTCCAAGTTGCAGATTCTCTTTTTTTGGGAGGATGAAAGATGAAAATGTTGTGATTTCTAATGAAATTTTCAATTTAGTTTTATCCGTCAATGATGAAAATTTAGTTACTGACTGTATAATTTTATAGAACATTTTTTCCCTCTCGTTCGTACCTTTTACTAAGTTCTTTTTAATAAGTATATGATCATGGTTATCTTCATTGGACTCTACATTATACTTATTTTTTCTCATGCTATAAAGGGCACTCTTCTTTCCTATAATTCTAAATGTGAATTTGTAAATGTAACGTTCCAAAAAAAAAAAAAAAGAAAGCATATGTAAGCAAATATTTTCAAAAAGAAAACAAATGCGGAAGTTCATGCAACTATCTCCGCTTAAAGACTAGGATTCTTTACTAACAAGAGACTAAAACTTAATTTTATGTAAAATTTGAAACAAGAAATCGGTCTTTGGTCTACCAAAATGGATCATCAAACAATACTGACCACTGGGAAAGATACAAAGGGCAACGACCCCCAATTCTTGGAGCTAGACACGTGGAAAATGAACCCCAGTTGCTAGTAACAAACGCCAAACTTGACATCAAATTTCTATCATCTGTAAAGATAGGGTTGTCCTATTACATGATGGAACTAGAACCAAGTACGAATTCAAAAGTTAATCAGCATAAGTGAACAAACGGTTAATGTCAGGCATAATAAATAGGAAGCCAACTTGATGAACTTTGTTGGTCCGTCAAGAAGCTGACTACAATTAAGTTGAATCATGCTCCATACTTGGGAGCTTTCCACAGCTTAAAGGCTATCTCATGCAAGAACCTATCTGCTGGTATTGTGAGATTTCCACCATTCTGCATGGCAAAAAGGAAGAAAAAGAATAACACAGTCATGAAGCATTACACTGCCACAAGAAGTCTATCACTTAAAAATCCCAAGCAAAAATTAAACTCAAGGGACCAAAGTTGTAGTGCCGCAAATGAATTGGTTGTGTTTTTATGCTGAACAAAAGAGACTTCACATACTAAAAAAACTGCAAATAGTTGCAGAATCATATATGTTACCTATATACTGGCAAAAACACCCAACATACAAAAAGCAGGTCAATGACTTCAAAAATTTTCAAAATAAATCAAAATGTGCTTTTAATTGTGAACGTAAGTATCATCCGAATGCCACAGAGCAACATCAAGAAACAAGAAGTTGCAGTAAATCAGGCATCAAAGCAGATATAGTAACAATGGTTGGAATAATTGTGGATAACTTATAAATAAAACCTAAGATCATATCCTAAAAGTATACCTTCTTGAAGTCTTTGAAAGAAAAATTCTCCACATTATCCTTGCGAGTCACAGCATACTGCCATTGAGCAATCAACATGGGAGAATGGTGCCTGCATTGTTCAAACTCGAGTACATGTGCAATACAGTCCAAAAAGAATTCAAGAATATTTTAGATCCTCAATTACTATACTTGATTACCTCACATCCTTTCGAGGAATTTCACCTTTCATAGTGTAACTTTGCAAAGGCAAGAGCATGGAAAGATAAGAGTTCTTCTCATCAACACAATTTGAAACTGAAAACTTGGAATCATCATCCTCCATGACCTTCCCATAGCTCATGACAAGGGACAAGTGCAGACGAGAGCTGATGTCAGATCCAGGTTGAGCTTGGCGCATTATATCACCAACCAAGGCATTGATATACTCCAAGTCAGAAGCAATCACTTTCTCTTCATTACTATTCACCTTTTCACCAGCTCCAAGGTGAAAGAAAACAAGATCGAATTGGTTATTGTCCAGCACCTTCCTTTCTTCAAAGCCAAGCAACTTGAGCAGTTCAAGGGCCACAACATCAACTTGTAATTCAGCAGTCGGAACTTTCACCAACTCATCTAATTGGAATACACTGAAGCCAAGATCGGCACTAAAAGATTTCAAGCTTGAATTGTTGGTCAGTATGGCTGCTTTTATTCCCATAAACCTGAAGTCATCAGAGAAGGAAGCGCTTGGCCCGATATACTTTTACTATATATCAACAAAATGACAAAAAGACATGGAATACCTATCAGGTAGGGTTTGCTTCATCGAAATCTGTTGACTATCATTGTCAGTAGTTTGCCCACACTAACAAGCAATAAAAAGCAATAATGATATGTTATTATGTTATCCCAGAGCAAGCTTATTTAATGCGTGACGATCATGTACAAATAGATCTTACCGTATTTAAATGAGCCTCACATGCATCCATCAGCACTGAAAACTCTCTAACTATCCTCTCATCCTCGCTTTCTGTAAACTATATTCAAGTGAATTGGAATGTCACAGGGACAACCAATGGCAAAAGTAAGACAAGCTGGACGGTATAATCACCGTGACATAATAAATTGGGTTCCAGCACCGAGACTGCCCAACATAATTCTTAGCTCCGTAATTGAACTCCAACTAAAGATCGCTCTTTTCCAATCATGATTTCATTTTTCCAAATGTACAGATTTTATGCCAGAAATTTATTTCTCTTTCATTTGCCAATTGCCATGATATTTGCAGCAAACAATGGGAGAAGTAATATTCCATAACGCAACCTAAATTCACTTTGATGATACTAGGTACAGACACTCTACATATATATCTGATAATTTGCCAATTACAAAGTTGCTTTCTTGACGAGAGATTATATTCCAAAATCTAAAATTTTTAAGCACTATTAGCGTATGAATTACTTTGAAAATATGGGGCAAACACAGAAATTGGGAACAAAATGCGCAAAAGTTAGATTGTCTGACACAAGAGATACCTTATTGCACGACGGAATTTCAAGGTTAAAAATTTATTGAAAACTCAGTTAATCGTTCGTGTATGATTGATAAGAGGAGATGCATAAAAGAGATAGAGTGTAACCTGAGGGAGGAGAGTTGGGGAGACTCAAGAAACCACAGAAAGCCTTGGATGCGAGAATATGAAGGTGGGTGTGTGATGGACCTGTAAAACGGGCCAACCCGTCTCCAAACAAGACCAGAGATCGGCTTGGCTTGTCTGCCATTGCTTCGTCTCCCGGGTTGTGAGTTCTCCTGGGTATTGAACTGCTGCTTTTTTTGCTTTTTCTTTTGACATAGAAAGAGAACTAAAGCTTACACTTTAGGCGGAACGAGATGCCTAACTTTTTTAAAGGTTATTAGAAATTAAATATGTAGTAAAATAGATTGAATATAAAATTATAAAATATTAAAAATTTTATTATTAATTTAAATATAAAATAAAAAATTATCAAAACTAATAAAAATCTAAGAAATTCAAATGCACTTTTGGCACCGCAAAGATGGATCGATACGGAGAATATTATACAGGTGGCCATGATCAAGGGAAACAGCGACTGCAGAAAATGTCTTCATGTTCAGTTGTCCATGGGTCCGCGGCCGCGAGTCAGAATCTGGATTTACTAACTTTTATTTATTCTTTATTTTTATAATTTTTTTATTTCTTTTATTATTTTATTAATTTTTTAATTATGTTTTTGTTCCTCTTTTACTGGTTTATAATTTGTAGGAACCGGGATTTTTATGTTAGGTGACAAGTGAAAATACACAAGATGGATTACAATATTCTGATTTCTAATATTGCAATTATTATAATTATATATCTATTTTTATGTTATTTGAGGATACTGCATACTTGCATAAATAATCGATTCAAGCTTCAGGGTATGGTGGCAAGAGTTATGCAATGTTGTCCACACTTCTTGAACGGCAGTTATTTTTTTCCTCCTTCCCCTTTCAGCAATGAGGCATTCATTCTTCCGCCATAAACAGAAATTCTTGATAGCAAAATCTTGACATTTGTATTTAATCTGTGCTGCATAACCCTTTCCTTCTCAATCTTCATCGTGCGTTTTATATATAAAACTTGGAGACAAAGTTGTAGTATCCCTGCAAGACAAACATCATCACATTGTGTAGTTTGAACGCAAATTTAAACTTCTATCAAGAAGGCAAACTACACAAGGAAATTTCATACATCAAATAAGAGAGTGTCATGTTTTTCAGAAGGGATGGATTTCGACTGACAAAAGCTTTCCACTCCTCTTTACTGATTTTACCATCGTTGTCCTCATCAGCATCAGCAAATGTCTGCAGGCAGAGTCAAGATGATCTCGTCAATAATTTGCTCCTTTGAAGTTGAGTTTTCATATTTGAGAAGCAGTCGACCTTGTCAACAATGGCTTCAAGAAGATCATCCGTAGCTACAACCATTTGCTTGACCTGAAACTATGTAAACCAAATTAACTGCAAGCCCAAGATCCACTCGGCAAACGCAAACTTACAGTTTTGAGACTTTGCCAATATTCCAAAGGCCTAAATGAACTTTAATATACCCACATCTTCTCGCTCAATAGACCCAGTTTGCGTCAAATCATACAACCTAAATGCAACTGCAGAAGATCATCTGAAAATCTAAGTGAGAGGTGAAGAAAAATTGACATGAAGCAAAAAGATTGTCTTCGATTTGAACATACAATCAATTTTTTCTTCTATAGGGGCACAAGGATGGAAAACATTCAATGCATGAACAAACTCCTTGAAATCAATAACAGCATTTTTCCTTTCGTCAAAAACATCAAAAACCTAAAATAAAAGAGAAATGATTGCTCCATATTTTTAGACTCATGTAAAGGTTATGTTTATCAAATTTTTTACACAGTTGTGTCTGTTCTCTTACATTATTATAAACTATTGTAATTAACTTTATCATATAAAAAATAAGAGTTACAAAAAGAATGTGATTTTACAAAAGTAGAACTAACACAGTTTAAATAAAAGCCATTAAAGAAATAGCCAATCAAAAACACTAATTTTCATGTGAAGCTTACAGCTAAACATATAGAAGGAAAAAAAAAAAACTTAAAAAGGGCTATGCAACTATATATACTGGCATGCTCATTGCAGTTCTTTACTTTGAGTTGGACAGTCTACTGCAAATGACAATGATAATTCAGTTGCAGTCTGCCTACAAGTACAAACTAAATTTCATTTCCAATTGATAGCCACCAACATGAAGAAATGACATGGCTGAAAGTTATGAGAGTTGCTCACTCGATCGAAGATTAGATTTTCTCCAATTGGGGTTTGAAGCAGAGCCAACTGAAGCTCCTCCTACACCAGAAGAAAGGTACATCATTGCATCATACGAAGAATAAAACCCTAAATATTAATGTTTACAAGATGATAATCCATTTGTACAAAAAGATGGTTGTTGAGCTGCCATATTTGCACTATCAAAGCAAGTGAGACAGCTAAGGAAGAGTAATGCCGGATCCTCAAGGTTTCACTACACAAGGATTCTATAGTGTTTTAAGTCAAACATTAATGGCAAATGGTCACTAGTTGGTTTTATAATCATTGTGTAGTATAATTATATGCATTCAGCATTAGCTGGAAGAATAATCATAAAATTTCATTGCAGTAGAATTACACAATATTTTTATCAAATACTAATAATGAGCAGTCACTAATTGATCTTATATAATTATTATGTAATATAATTACATGCATCCACTATTACTCATTAGGGAGATGTCTAGAAGAAGGTGCCAGTCTCTCTAAAAGACAACGCATGCAAATTAACAAGAAACATGCGGCAAGCAGAAAATAAACAGTGACGCAGTAAATACATGGAATCAAGCATAAAAATGAAAGATTCAACTCCACAATTGATAGATCAAGTTACCTTGTGTATCAAACTATCGTCAATTATAGAGCTACTTAACCTCTTAAAGAGCTCATACAAGGCCGCCAATTCATTAACATCAACTGCATTATTACCATCAGCAAAACCAATAATGTAAATTATTACTCAGGAAATTAGAAATTTCGCATGCAAGTCGACCATAATACGCAAGGGAGATAATATAGAAGTCTGCGTTATGATAAAATACAAATTTAGTTCTTCGGTGGGGAAGAAAATGACAAACTTACACTATCTGTTATTAGTGTTTGTTCTGTGGCACCAAGAATCTAAGAATATAATTAATGGGGTAACGATGTTTTTAATTTCTTTATTTTTTAAAAAATAATTTAATTTTTAATTTTTAAATAAAATAATTTACTCTTTTTATAAATGTAATTTAAATAATTTAAATTTTTTTCTTAACAATTTTTTTTTTTAATATGACATAACTCATCAATTATGATTTAAACTTTATTTTTCTCCTTGTAACGTGATATGCCTCATTTGATTTCTTTCATTTTGTAAGAAAAAAATATTGCTATGCAATCCAACGAATGTATAGGAATAAAGTCTAGGTCACATTACAATAGATTGGGTTCCTGTACTTTATAAAATAAAATGTAAGTAAATAAATGATTATTAATAAAAAAAATTAATAATATATGTTATTTCAGTCTTATTCATTTATTTGTATTTTATAATGATTTATATAATTAATTTTCTTATAAATGGTTATCCTTACACCCTATATTTTAGGATATCCAAATATCAAAAATTAAATTACTTTAATTATATTTGTAGATGAATTAAGTTATCTAATTTAAAAATTAAGCGACTAAATTATTTTTTAAAAAAAATAAAAAATCAAAAGTAACCTTATTTTGTTAATTAATTCTACAATTATGGAATGAAGTAAGCATTTTTTATCACTTTATTTTTTTAAAATAATAATTTAATTTTTAAATTAATATTTTAATCTTTTTATAAGTATAATTAAAATAATGTAATTCTTTTATAAGTGTAATTAAGGCAAACTAATTACTGCACAAATGCAATTGGAACTAGTTAGTTCTTCACAGATCAAATTCCCCTTTTCATATGTGACGTGACTCCAACGACTATGGCACCAACACGATGCTCCACCACACAATTGGGCCACCCGATTTCAATCAGGAGCTTAGGTGCTTTCAGACTATCACTTGCTGCCAGGTTTGGATGGCAAACTTTCTTTCGTTTCTTTGGGTGGAGCTTCGATTCTGGGATAATTGATGCTCGGGATAAGTCTTCAAATTAAAAAATTTATGTGTTTCTTGCTATTTTGTTGATTAGAAGTGATGGATTAATTTGCTCCCTAGATTCCCCTTTTTGCTATGTGAACTTCATCAATTTTGCTAAGATGGTATTGGTACTTCACAATTACAAGTTGTGATCAACAACTTGGAAGACACTCATGAACAGATCGCGATCTCAACCTCATTGAAAGAAAGCAGGCCTATATACATAAGCATAAGCTGTAACTTGCCTGCGATTCCTCACCCCACTTTCAATCGTTGAGTGTATTTTATACTGTAAAGGGCAAAACGCGTTTTAAAGGTTTGCCTTTCGCTGAAAGATATTAGAGCAAATTATTTTTTAAGTTTTTATAATTTTATTAAATTTTTATGTGAATTTTTATAATTTAAAATTATATAAATAAATTTTTATAATTATTTTTATTTATAATTTAAATCTTTGTCATCATTTCTGTTATAATTTCATATAAAAATGTCGTCACTTTTGATTAAGATAATAATAAAGTCCTGGATAATAATACTAAAATATTTATAATTTAAATTTTTTTTAATTCAAGTTCTTACAACTTATTAGAGACAATTGAAAATTCGAGATCATGTATTATATAAGGATATTTTTGTATAATGTTATAATGGAAAGTTACAACTATAAATAAAAATTTATTTATATAATTTTAAATTATATAAATTTATTTAAAAATTTATCTAAATTATAAAAATATGTAAAATAATTGAATCATATTATTTTGTTCTGCTCGCAACTTACACTTTTAACTTGAATAATGATGAGAATATGTTTGTATCTCCACGTCTTGAGTCATGAAGTGCCTCAAGACATAATTATTTAAAAAATAATAAAAAAATAATTAATAATTATAAATATAAAAACATAAAAATAAAAATATTATTTAACCTTGATGTGATGGTTCCTCTTTTCAGCCTCTCAAATGTTATTAAGGAGCAATGCAATCCTTACGTTGGAATGCTTCACGTTTTGGCTACATCTCATCACAAAGCATTTTTTTTTTTTTGAGCAACGTTATATATATATATATATATATATATACACACATATATATACTTATGCAAGTGTTACGTTCAATAAAATAAAACTATGAAACGATCTGTTTTAACCTTTTTTGTTAAGGAATGTAACTCTTCGCATAAAAATAAATATGTAAGTCTACAATTTTTTTTTTGTTCTTTTAATGCTTCTAAGTGACTATAATATCTTTATTTTTATATTTTCATCTATAATTATTATCTCTTTTATTCTTTTTCAATTTTTTTATTTTCTTTTTAATAATTTTTATTTCAGCATTGTTGCAATAACATTTTTCGAGTGACTGTATGGTCATTATACTGATGTTAGATGTAAGAGTTTCCGGTATTAAGCTCATTTCTTATGTAATTATGATGGCATATAATTTGATTATTAAATTTTATATATTAAATTATATTTTTATTTTATAAAATTTAGTTTAAATTTTATAAATTTAATTATATTTATATAAAATTTTATTTTATAAAATTTATTAAATTTACTAAACTTAACTATATAATATGAGCACAATTTTGTCTATTCAAGTTGTACTCTGGCCCAGGAAAATGGATGGGCTATTTGTTCTGAAAAATGGGCCTTCTGGTCCTCGATCCCACGTATGGGCGTTAGTATAGAGGTTAAGCATTCGGTTTCGGTGCACTGTATATCCTCGCGCCTCCTGTGAGGGGAGGCGGTTCAAACGAGTCATGAGTTGCAATTTCTGAGTCTATCGGGAGTGACTCGTCATTATGCTCCACCGCCTCTTAGCATAATAGGAGTAGTATTTTACCCAGCGCGTCAAGCTCCCGCCCGGCGCTTGCACACTTCTTGAACATTCGATGCTTTTGCGTGCGTAAAGCAAGTTCGTGTTCCTGAGCTTTCATTGTTTGTATGTTTCATGAATTTTATGCCAAGTATTGTTCCTGAGTCGACTCGGAATCTCCTAACTCGGCTTTCTTTATATTATTCACTGTCGCTGCCATCAAGCCTCGCACATTCTATACCGATAGCTTAACGGGAATTCCAGATTGTCCTCTGGCTTCTAAATGTCGTCGTCTTCAGCGAACGACGCCGAGGCTCTTCGGCGCAGCCGTATCTTATCAAGCAAGCTCTACTTCGATGTGCCTCTTTCCAAGGTAAACTGCGCGTTGTTGTACATGTTTCTGCGCTTGCACTTTGATTGTGGCTTTTGGACTGAGAGTTTGATAATTCAGGTTCCACTGATTTACTCGGGGTCGTACGACATAGCGTTTCTGGGCCTAGAGAAACTGTAAGAATTTAAATCATTCACTTTGTTGCTTTTGATTGCTTACGGCTTGTTGAAGTTCTTGGTTGTTGAAGAATTGTCGAAGGTCAGAGTTAGCCATATCAGAAATAGATTCAAGAGTCTGTTACGTCCGATTATTTTCTAGGGAAAAAGAACTATTTCATTCTTTCTTTTCATTTTCTGAATTAAAAAAAAAAAAGACCAAAAAAAATCTGCAATACTTGTAAATCAGTGTCTTTGCTAAGTAAATCGTCCTATTCGTGCACAGACATAACAGTCAAGTTATATACTGCAATTTTTTCCTGCGTGTCTTTGTACATAAGTTTAGCAAGCTCTAGGAAATGTATCAGTTGACATTTGGTTATTATCACATTCAATTTTGTGGGGTACATCCCCCTATTTTAGTGGCGCATTTTGGATCACAAAGGCAAAGAGCAGAGGCACCATTAGACGCTGATTTGTTAGAGAGAATTTTGGGATATATATTGGATCATCAACTTTTCAGCTAATATACTGAGTTAGAAAAGTTCAGCAAGTTTCGTTTCAATTATATCATTTATATTTGAGTAACTAATCGAGAAAGATATATCAGTTCAATATTACTGAAATAGTAACGTAAAAAAAAAGAAGGAATTGATACTTTTTTTTCCCCTAAAGGCAAAGGAGCTTTAAAAAATGGCCACATAAATTAATGTGGGCTCAATATGCTTTTGTATTTGACTCAAGTTTATTGTTTAGTTTGATTTTTTTTTTTTGGTTGGTTTGGGGGAGTAATTTTGACATGACTTCTAAAGTAATACATTTAGCATGGATCGGTTATCAATAATATTTGCAGTTTCATTAGATTCTATATGGTTTTGTTGCTGTAATTTGAGTATGTGGGTTGAATCCTGACTTGTGCTTGGATTATTCAATTGATGTAGGCACCCATTTGACTCGTCAAAATGGGGACGCATTTGTCGATTCCTTATATCGTTTTGTATTCTAGACAAAAAATGCATTGTTGAGCCTCTGGAAGCTTCAAAGGAGGATCTTCTAGTGGTAATCACTATGTTCTTTTATATAGTTCAGACTTCAGAGACACTGTCACACAGAAAAATGGATAATAATGGAAGAAAAGTTGCTAACATTACTTTGGTGATTAGTATTTTGATCATAAAGTTACTGGACTGATCATTTGTTTGCAATTTGTATAGCTCATCTAGAGCAAAGAATGATTTGGCGTGGTGTGATACGAGCAGAATATGTCTAGTGCTAAAATATTTTTTCTTATATCTTCCTTAATTGTAATTTTATTTTTAGGTACATTCAGAATCGTACTTGAATAGCCTGAAGAAGAGCTTGAATGTTGCCATGATGATTGAGGTACTTTTGCAAGCTTACAGGCTTGAGGCTTTTACTTAATTGTCCTCAATACTTATCATTGCCCCTTTTCCTTAATTGTGGGGCTCCTTGGTTATCTTAAAAAGAAGTGTGTGTCTTAATAATTATTAATATTTATCCCAACATGGTATTGTAGAAGGAAACTGATATGATGTGACCGGAGGCTTGTGGTCTTTGTTTTCATTATTTACTAACATTAACTACTCAAATATAGGTCCCTCCTGTGGCATTAATTCCCAATTTTCTTGTGCAACATAAAGTTCTTCTCCCATTCCGGAAGCAGGTGAAGTAACAATTTTCCTTGATACCTGTTTAAGTTCTCTGAAACTGGGATTTCACCACCTTTTAGTTGTAGGTTGGAGGAACTATACTGGCAGCAAAACTTGCAAAGGAGAGAGGATGGGCTATTAATGTTGGAGGAGGTTTTCATCACTGTTCTGCAGAAAAAGGAGGTGGATTTTGTGCTTATGCAGACATTTCTCTATGCATCCACTTTGCTTTTGTTCGATTGAATATATCAAGGTACCTTTATATCTAGACTTAGCAGTTACAACTTTTAATCTGCTAATGAGTAACACTTGTATTAATGGTTATTTCCTCTTATTTTCTGCAAAATTTACAGGGTGATGATCATTGATCTTGATGCACATCAAGGAAATGGCCATGAAATGGACTTTGCCGATGACAGTATGGCCAAAAAATTTTATCCTTCTGCTGTTTGAATTCATATCTCTTAGGATTCCATTGATAAAGTTTGTAATGGCAGGCAGAGTCTATATCTTGGATGTGTACAATCCTGGAATATATCCTTTTGTAAGTTTTCTGCTCCAAAATTCGTTGTATGTTATTTATAATATTTGTTTTCTTTTTTATCTGATGAAGAAAATGCTCCTCCCTTTCTCTTCTCCCCCTACCTTCATCAGCTTTATTTATTGAAGGATTCTGGATAAAATGCTGCCAGGATCCTAGAGGTTATAGCATCTTTAAACTTATCATTGCCTCTAGTCCTGATAGGAAGAATGAATGTTTCTCCCTATGCCCATGGCCTGAAAAGCATATAATAATTTGTTTTCTCTTTTACAAACCAATGGCTAAAAACCTATTAATTTACTAGGAAATAGAGCATTTATATCGAGCTTAATAGGCTATGCATCCTTCTAATTATTAAATGAAATGCACAGAAATTGATGCTATTGGTACAATTATTGAAAATGGACATGAGGCATTTACATGTTAATAGCAATGCTTTGACATTATGTTGGAGTGTTGTTTGTTTTACAAAATTGGAAAAGGGGTGTACATATGTATATGAAAATGATGTATTAACAATAGTTAATTGTTATTCATGATTAGTTTGAGATGTCATCTGTTTAGATATGACTATCCTCACTTTACTGTCTGCAGGTTGAGTTTTAGTAGTCTCTAACCGTAATTATTTATGCCTTTGATATTAGGATTATGAAGCGAGAAGATACATAAATCAGAAAGTTGAAGTGAAGGTATGTATTTATTGTATCAGTGAAAAATTTGATCATATTTGTTTCTGATCTGCCTTTACTATAGTAAATTGTCCTTTCATCCCTGAATTTTCAGAGTGGGACACTTACAGATGAGTACCTTTGGAGACTAGATGAAGCAATTGAGGTATGTTAGGGGATCTTTGGCAAACTCAATAACTGATGCAAAACTGGTTAAGTGAAAACTAGTTTCATAAATTTATATAAAAGCGAATTGGTTTTAAACCATATTTAGTTTGTTTAAAATGTATTCTTGAATTAGTTTAATGTCAAGTGTTGTTTGGTAATCTTGGTTTTCAAATTTCAAATAAAGTAGTAAGAGATAAATGGAGAGATTAATAAAGACAACTTTCATTTGAGTAAAAACTGACTGAATTAAATCCAACTTGGTACAGGTTTTCTTTAAACTAGTTTTGACTGAAAAATTTATAAAATAAGAACTACTTGTTTAAAATTTTAGTGGTTACCAATCATACAATATTTTAAAGCTGACTACATTTCACCTAGTTATCCAGTTTCGATGTTTGGCAAACACCCTCTTAAATTTATATTGTAAAAGCAAATTTTCGTGTCCTCCAACATTTGTTGGCTTTTATACAGCTAGGACTAGTTATATCCATGCAGTTTTTGCATTTTGTGCATTGCTGTATCCTATTTAACCATGTTATCTTTGGTTAAGGAACTTATTGAGTATTTTAAGTGTTATTTGATTTATGCTGCACGTTATCGCCTCACATTCACAATGCTCAGCAGGATTGCTCTGGGTGATCTATCAAGCTGTTATATGGTTGTGCCTTACTGAGACAATTCTGTTGACAATTTTCTTAACTTTCTTTGATTACACACTTAAGGAGACATTGCTATATAAGATTACTTTTTCCTTTTCTTTTTACCTTTTCATCATGTAATGCACAAATTAATATACCAGATATTGACCCTGATATGGTAAATATAGTACCTTCAAAGATGAAAAGACTATAATAAAACTGATATTAAGCTCCTTTTCGTTGTTTTTGTTTTATTTTCCCGTTTTTCCAGGTTGCTGGGCGTAGGTTTGACCCTGAGTTGATTGTCTTTAATGCTGGAACTGACATACTAGAGGGTGACCCGTTAGGCAGGTTGAAGGTAATGTAATTTTTTGGATTCTCTTTTTTTTTTCAGTGAAAGATGAATTTCATTTAATTTCTTGCCCAGTCATTTTCTCTGGATCTCTAGTTCCTATTTGGAGAGAGTAGGTCATATTTGGGAGAGCTCTTTCTTAGTTGGCTCTTTTGTCATTACCATTGATGGTACTTATGATGGTTTATACATGCAGATCAGTCCTGAAGGGATAGCCCTCAGAGATGAGAAAGTCTTTCAATTTGCCCGCGAGAAGAACATTCCTATTGTCATGCTTACATCAGGTTCACTTTTCTTCTGCCTGCCCTCATGGGGCCATGAGAGTGTTACCCATACCCCAGGAAACTAACATAGCAAGGGCCCACCTTCATATATAACTTTTTTCAGTCGCATCTTGGTTTCTTGTGACTCGTGATTATGACTCCCGATTAGTTGTTCGTTTTACTTTTGCTAGCATCCCATGTTGGAAAATATAATGTGGAAGCTTCTGGGAATTGCTCTACATTTTTTTGACTCTCAGGAGGATACTTGCTCAATATGACCTTAGTGTTATTCATCTTTGCAAAAATAATTTATATTATGCAGTCTGAGTATCTTTAATCCTGTGAGGCAACTTTCATCCTGAAAGAGAAATCCATTACCAAATTACGTTGGTGGCATTTGAAAATCCATATTATATTGGAAGCCTTTATGTGTCATATTAAATGGGCCTGAGTACTTTGATTTACTTGAAAGTGATTAATTTGTCAATTGTATGCCAGCTTTGATCATAGCATACTCATAATGGATTGACCATATTTGGTCCTGTTGCATATATAAATTTATTGAGGATCTCTTCATTCTTTTGTCTCAGTTTAAGGGGCCTAGTCTGAGAGTTCTTTCTAATCTTATATCTTCACAATTCTGTGCTCATGTGAGTTTACCTTTATGGAGCTGGGTCCTTGGTAACTCATTACAGAATTGAACAAGTATCTGAAGTGACCCCTGTGGCAAAACTTTTTTGAAAACTTCCCTTTGATTTTATCAGGTTAAAGTTCAGTTTAACTTGTAAGCGGGTTGTAATTTATCTGTCTTTCAGGCGGTTACATGAAGTCCAGTGCTAGAGTCATTGCAGATTCGATAGTCAATCTCTCCAAGAAAGGTTTGATAGATACGGGTGAACCTCCAATGACTAAATAAGATGCTTATGCACTTTCGACGATCCTGTGTGATTCAATTGAACTAATCCTGAGAAGGTCTGCATGGAAGAGTTTTCAAATCCATGAATTATCTGGATTAGTATGTTACTTTCATGTGTAAATTTGTTAGTAAATCTAAATATAGAAAGAAAATATATTATACGCGTACGAGTTACAAGTACATGTCTTTAACTGGAAAAATGTATATGCCACATAAATGAGTAGTGAATAATTTGATCTATTATCATGTGAAGCTCAAATGGGAAAGATGGCGTCAGTTATGTCTGTGCATATGCTGACAGGCGAGATGAGTCCAGCAAAACCTTCATGGAGAGGTGCGACCAAAAAAATCTCTTTTCTGACAATTTAACACCTGAATGCGGGCGATGCGGATCAAGGGCTGACAGTGTGCTTGTTTTACCTTCCATGATTCCACTGCAAAAAAGTCCAATTCTCTGTTGTCTTGTGGCATTGGATTAGTCAGTGCCATAAGGCTGGGTGATTGAATTTTCAGGCCCGCAATCAACTGCATGGCGGCATCTGCATTGAATTTTGGGGCCGCTTGCATTTATAGCAATCTATTCAATGGAATTTTATTTAAGGCAAACATTGAGTTGTCGTTGTGCGCTCCTTGTTCAGTCTTCTTATGTACTTGCCGTATTGCTCAAATGAATGGCGCTGAAGATAAATACAATTTGCATTAAGCTAGAGTCTCATTACTTCCTCCAAACATCGATGCGTTCGGTCCTGCGGGCAGGAGAGACGGGTTGCTTAAAATGTCAGTACCGGGTCCAAGGATTTCTTTGTTAAACCAAAGCCGAGACAAATTTCTGAAGAGCACTAGTAAAGTTCCAGTTTGAAATATTTAATATATACAATAGCTAGAAGACACCGAGAACAGCCACGACAAGCAAGGGAAGAGAGATTCTTACCGGTTAGCGTGTTGTAAATATAATTATCAATCCATTACAAAGACTATTCGCTCTTTTCTTTTTCAAACGACAATCAAAGAGCCAAGAAATTCATGTTGTCTTAAAGAATTTTCAGGGAAAGCCATAAATCACGTGTAGGAACAAATTAACGATCACAAAGAATTGTCCTTTAAGCTTTATCAATACGAAAATAAAAATCGAAAAAGCAAATTAGCAAAGATTTTTATTTAATAATTAATTAACGTAAAATTAGAATTTGGCTGTAAACAGTATGGCAACTTGCATTGTACCGGGAAAATGGTAGTCATATGTGGAAAACGTATGCTCCTCCTATGACACAATAATATTTAAAAAAAAAAGAATCAAAGAATATGTAAAATTTTTATAATCTCAACTTATGTGATTATCAGCACAAAAAAAATGGCAACTGGCGAATGCGTCGCGTGTAGGGTACCTGCAATCAAATGCTCATGCATTGTTGGGATTGGTAACAAAGTGCATTGCTATGCCGCAGCTGTCACCAATTAAGATTTTTTTTTTTGGGGGGGGGGGGGGGGGGGGGTGTGTGTCCGACCTCATGACATATGCGCCTTTAACTAATCCAACTACTCAACTTGGTTGCATAAGAATTAAAAAAATTTAAAAATAAAACCCAACAGACAAAATTCAAAGATCACCAATTTACCACCCATTCTACAAAATCTATGGTCTGAAATTAGTTTTGAGAAGAGTTATATTAGTCAAATTATAATGGGTTGTCTTTTAGATTATTTTCCCTAAAATAACGTAGTTTAAGGTTTTAATTACTTTTAGCTCTTTTTTTTTTTGGTGACTATTGCATTTATTTCTAAATATAAAAGGTAAAAATTGAATAAATTCTAGTGAGTTAGTATAATTATGTGAATATGTATTATTCTATTTTCTAAAATGATATATGTCACAGCGTCAACACCTGAGGCGGAAACGATTTAAAAATGTTTCCTGGATCAGGGGAATGATGAATATAATACGAATTAGCCAGCGGAAACGAGGGCAACATCGTCAATGCGACATGTCGTCCCATGGCATAATAAGCAATATTAATGACTACAAGTTGACCCCTCACCTCCCCGTCTTTCCTTGGTCCTCGTTCTTTTTACTTCCCAACTGCCTTCCTCCACCTCTCTCTTCTTGTAGAGTATCGTTGAGGAACGCCGGCAACCGCCTAGCGCGCACTTGCTATCCTGCGCCGGACTGCTTAACTTGTGCGTGTGACGGCTTAGCAATGTTGAGAAGAAGGTCACCGCCATCCGCCATAGGCACTTTTGATAGCCACTTGCTTTTTTTGCTCATTCTTCTTCAGACTCTTCTGCTTCCTTCTTTTTTAGTCGCTGTCCTGCCTGATGAGTCGGATCCGCTCAACCTGGTCAATACGACCGAGTTTAATGCGTCCTTGTCCAGGCCAAAGGAAGGCAGCTTTGCCGACATGATTGATCGAGCTCTGGAGCATGAGTTCACTGAGAACGATCAAAATGAAGGTTCGTTAATACCAATTGAGTATAGTTTGTTTCGTTGGAGATGGTGTGCAATCTGGTTGGTGTTTCTCTATGTAATTATTGATCAGCATATTAACTAATTAGAGACCTGCGGATTTCTTCTGAATTCTTTCCGATGCCTCTGCCATGCGATGCGTACCTTTTTCATTTCATTTCATCTGAGATCATCAATGTTCGATCTATTAAGGCTAGCCTCTGCCTTGTAATTGCCGCACTTTGATATTTATCTGGGTCAAGGCAGATTCGTTTAAACCCGAATCAGTAGCGCAGCCATTGTGTTGCACCTCATGATTTTGCAATTTATTTTTCTTGCTATTCCTTTGGGCGTTTGTGAGGGGAGAGTCGTCTCCTCTGTTGCCTGTTCTTAATTTTTCTTTTCACAAATAAGATATGGAATTGAAGAATTGTTATTTTAAAGTTTACCTTGTCTTTCTGCCCCTTCATACCAGCAGCTGCTGATGCGGGAAGCTTCAACAACAGCGTAGCAGAACAACAGGTTGGTTCTACACTAATTCTTAATCTCAATTAAATGATTATCTAGTTCGATTTCATCAGAGACTATTTAGTACGATGACATGATTGAGACACCCTTTACTTTGTAATGAAAAGGTGCCATACATTTGCTTGATTAATTGTTTATTCAACACTAGTTTAGTCATCCATATGCAGTATTCTAGGTGAGAACAGCTTGAACTCAGATAGTACTAAGATATGTGATATATCTTTTGCGTCTGGTATACATGAGTACCTTTGCATTGTAATGTGCATTTTTCATTGAAAGATTTGACATAATTGTGTTTGAAGCAATTAGTTAGTGCTGAATGTTTTTATAGATCTAGTCTTTTATCAATTTTACTTCCATCATGCCAATTTATCAGATACTATTCCTAGCTTGAAATTTGCTGAGTGTATCTTTTTGCCTTCTGCATCAATCAGGCTGTTCTGGAAACTGTGGCCAGGGTCAAGCCAAAGAAGAATGAGACAAAAGATGAAAAGTACATATTTCAAGTTTTAAGTTAGTAGTTTATGTATATTTTCCAAATATTTGAAGTAGCAATCTTATATTACACATTTAATACAAACTTTTTTTTTTTTCCACGCATTAGCTAAGTGTGCTTTTTTAAACTTACAGGTCATTTCAACTCCATCATGTATTCAATTTGGATAATGATAATAGAGCTGAAGATACCCCAACGTTGATAGATCGAAAGGTGAGATGGCTTATTAATAGGATTGTTCTTCTTGGTGATATTCATTGGTTGTTGCAAATTCTAGTTCCTAAAATATGCCATTTCTTTCAGGACAATGTCTTTATAATATCTAACTTCAAATCCAAGTATCCAGTGCTGCAGCTGGATTTAAGGTAAGCTTATTTTGGTTGTTCTTTTTGTCAGTTTGAATAGACAAAATTACTTATGTGAATTTGTTTCATTATTGCATTGTAGATTGATTTCAGACCTAGTACTCGCAATTGTTTCAGCAACTTGTGGTGGTGTTGCGTTTGCTTTAGCTGGACAACCGGTCTGAACATGCTTGTTCTGAACTTTGTTCTTGACAACTGCAATCATAGGATATGTTATTGCATCATTTCTGCTAAATCTCTAGTAGCATTGACTTAAACTATAATTTGACAGGTTATTACCGGATATCTGCTAGCAGGCTCCATAGTTGGACCTGGTGGCTTTAACTTCATCAGTGAAATGGTCCAGGTATCTAGCAATTTTTACAACAGTAATCTATTGCTTCTTTACAGTTATCTATATTGTTGGTATACAACAAGAATTTACTTCAATTCAATTTTTATTGTAATTTTTTTTTTGGTTGGGCTTATTGTAATTATTTAATCCTTAATAGAAGATAAGTAGTAACACTTATTTAAAAGATTCAATTTGTTATGTGTAATCTAGAAGTTTCCAATTTTTTTTGTCCATGTGCATCTTACTGGAGATTGTAATTTACTTCATAATTTAATCTAATATCAAAGGCCTTGGAAACAAAAATATAACAGTATGGATTGCTATTCTTCAAATCAGATTAAACATCAATAATCCATGTAGGTGGAAACAGTGGCTCAATTTGGTGTAATTTTTCTTCTGTTTGCATTGGGCCTGGAGTTCTCTGCAGCAAAGGTTAGCTTATGTCTCTGATTCCTCCTTCTTTCCTTTTATTCTGTTTATGTGATAATTAACTTTAAATTCCATACTTTGTACCTCTTAATTTCAGCTTCGAGTTGTTCGAGCAGTTGCTGTTTTAGGAGGTCTACTTCAGATTTTTTTATTTATGTGTTTGTGTGGAATTACTACCTCGGTATGTTTTACGATAGTAGCCACATTTTTTTCTGAGTTTTGTCTTTGTTGTTCTTCTTTTTCCATTCGAACTACATCATCTGATGTGAATTGCAAACAATCCGCTTTTGGATCATGAAGTCTTCTGCTGCTGACATTCATGACTTACTCCAGATAAATCTGAGTTAGTCGTTATCTCATAAATGTATTTCTTAATGGACTTTTTTGTCATTCTTAATTACAAAGAGATAATGAATTTCCAATTCAAATGGTAAGTTACATCTTTTTGCTTTACAAACCTGGTAGCATATTGATTACATTAAGGATTTTTGTCATATTGGTCTCAGGAATCCGAAACCAAAAGAAAAAAAGGTTGTCAAATTTGTGAGTTTTAAACTGCTTTCATGCACATACAGTGGGAATAATTGAGATAATAAAGAACCAAGTGTCAGCCTTCACGTCTCATTATCTTCCTTTCCAGATTTCTTATCTTTTTTCTCAGACCTTTGCCCTTTTAATTTATAAGATTTGTGATGTTTGGTGCTAGTGGAACAGTTTAGTTTCATATGGTTTCACTGGCGGGTAATATAATTGGTAAAATCAACTTTCAAAAAGGTGTAATCACAAAATTTAAAATGTAAAGTTTATGATCGCCAAAGGATGTTCTTTGGTTGCTCTAAGCTGCTGTAATGCCACAGATACTAGGAATAAGTGGGATACATCATAAAGGATCAAGATTTAATTTAAGCATCTCATTCATTCATGATTTCTTATCTTCTTTCAAAGAATTTGATATCCACCTCATTATTTTACAAGATTTGTGATGTTTGGTACTGGTGGAACAATTTAGTTTTGTGTTGCTTCAATTTAATGTCAACTGATACAGACAGCCAAGGGGATCTAATATTGAATCTTAATTCTTAAGTGGTAGTAGTATGATCAAGTTAGTAATGAATTTAATAGGGTGGTTTTGTGGTGATCTTATCCCTTTGTAATGATCTTATGTCTCATTTGTTATTTGATGTTTGGTACTGTCGCATTTTCAGTTGATATTTCTAGGTAGCTGAAATTTGTCTTAAAATATTTCTTGCACAAGTAGACTCTGCTATATGGCATATTGATTGCTGCAATTCTGGTTGGATGCTTTTTGCAGCTATGTGGTGGTAAAGCATCAGAGGGAGTTTTTGTTGGTGCTTTTCTTTCTATGTCTTCAACGGCAGTGGTATAAGCTCATATCCTATCTGATCCAATTCCAAGCCTTGAAGTGCAGAAGAAGACTTATCATTGTTCTTTGTCTTAATTATAACTTTGGGGCCAGGTATTGAAATTTTTGATGGAAAAGAACACTACTAATGCCCTTCATGGACAAGTAACAATTGGGACACTTATTCTGCAGGTACTTAGTTTGTAGTGAGTGAAACTTTTTTTTTTTCTTGTCATGTGCGATATTGTGCTGCCGATATAGAAAATGAATACCTTCATGAAATGTTTTATTAAGTAATGTGAACTTTATCCATAAAGGATTGTGCTGTCGGATTGCTGTTTGCATTGCTTCCAGTTCTAGGTGGCACCTCAGATGTTCTTCAAGGTGTAATGTCCATGACAAAGCTGTAAGTATAGAACCTCTAAAGTCTTCAGTTTTTACTGATTCTCCAACAGTGGCCCTTTATTGTAGTTTTTCCCTCTCACCCAAAGAAAAAGTAAGATAAATTTATGCATCTAGTTAAACTATTGTGTATATTACTATAACCACATATAGTTACTATTAAAGCCTTTCAAATTAGTTTTAAGTCTAAGTTTTGGTTAACGAAAGTCAGGAGCGCCTCAACCTAATAGAACAAACATGTCAGTTAGATCCTTAAAGGCATGGGCACTTAAAGAAAGGAGCTACGTCCATGCCAGACACTTCATATACACTTTGTCAGATGCAACAGAGCACTTCAATTACTTTGAATTTTGCTGAGACACCTGTGTCATGTTGTATCCAGTATTTTTTGTCAGTGTCCATGCTACGTAGCGGGCTTTGAAGCTTGAATGTATGTTGCTTCTTCCATAAATTACCAAGCCACCATTATTATTGTATGTTTGAATAAGTAAATATAAATTTGGTACATGTCTTGTTTCATTTACTAAAAAGAATTAAACTGCTTTTTTTACAAACAATTTTTTGAGAAATCATCCACTCAAATTTTTTCTGTACTTGTAAGTAACTTTGATTAGAAATTTTGTACCAACAACTAATAAGATATATATGGTTTACTAAGTTTTGATATCAAATTGAAATGAAATGTGAGGGAATACTCAACTCTTTTCGGAAGTTGCACCAATTCATTGGATGATAATCTGGTACAAATCTTCCACAATTTGGTGTGCACAGCATGTTCAGTGCCTGAAATTTAGATTGGATGTGGTATATTCTTTGACAAATTTGGATCCTCTAAAGTGAGGAGTGCACCTTGATGACTATTAATGAAAAAATCAATAGTGAAAATTATTATAAAATACAAATAAGTGAATAACAATTCATAAATTTGAGATAATCTTTACTGTTGATTTTTTATTAACAAGATTATTCATTTGCACTTTACTCTATAAATTGTACTCCTCATTTTAGAGGATCTCAATCCATTCTTTGGCATGAATTAACTGGAATTGATCATGTATGTTAAGCCAAAGGACCTGAGCAGACCTGAAACTTTTTTAGAGCATGAGTGCAACTAAGTCAATTTAACATTAAGTTGAAGGTTTTATATAGCATGTGCCCTGCTGTTTTTTATCAGACATATACCATGACAATCTTGTCTTTAACCAGGTTGGTGACATTGATTGCATTCCTCTCTGTTCTGTCAATATTGTCTCGTACTTGCCTTCCATGGTTACTTAAACTGATGATAAGCCTGTCATCACAGGTCCGTATCGTTATCTTACTTTAAGCATAAAATCAACTATGAAAATAATTTCTTTTTTCTTTGTTTCTTTTTTGTAAACAACAATCTTTTGGGATGGTGGAATTGATTTGCAATATAGTTCTTAAGAAAGTTCTGCCATTTGGCTATACATTTTAGTTTGAGTGGTTTCTTGATATTTTGTTGGTTGTGCAGACAAATGAACTCTATCAGCTGGCGTCAGTTGCATTCTGCTTGCTTGTAGCCTGGGTTAGTTCGCTTCCTCTATCTTCATCTGCCTGAAATTCTAGGTTTCTCTTCAAAATGCTTTTCTTTCTCGTTTCTTTTAATAAACAGCACAAACAAGTTCCTTTTATTTGTTGTAGTTCACAATTTTTATAGGGTATGATAATGAGTACTAGGTAAACCTTTTCTGCATTTCTGCACATTCATATTGTAAAACTTTTAAAACATCTGTCCCCTGAGCTATTCATTGCTTTACTGTAGTGCTACCTACTTTATGACAAACTTAAGTCCTTGTTTCTAATTAGAGCTCATTGGACAAGGATTAGCATTGTTTCCTGGGAACTAGATTATCTAAATGAATTTTTTTCATGATCTAAAGAATAATTTTCAAGTACGAAGCTTGTGACATGGTCATTGGAATGCCAAAATAGAGAAAAGGAATATATTCTTGTGAAAAGGCTTCATGCGTAGGAATTGCCATCTGAATGTGCTCCTCTAGAATATGGAGATGTGAAAGAGATTTGCTTATGGCATTTGTGGTGTTGAAGGCAATTGGATTCATATTTCTTACCAGAAAGTCCATAACTGATGTATCTTTTTTTGGTTTAGGGGCCTCTGACAGTTCTCCTTTGGCATGATTGTGCATATTCTAAATTTTTTCAAATAATTTAAAATAGTTTGCATGGATGATTATTCTACTATTACATGTGAAGCTCCTTTTGTATCTGATTGCTTTTAAATTTCAGAGTAGTGATAAGCTCGGGCTAAGTCTAGAATTGGGTTCCTTTGCTGCTGGTGTCATGATTTCAACCACCGATCTAGCTCAACATACACTAGAGCAAGTAAGGAATATGTAGGAATTCAAAAGCTATGACTATGAGGCATTTAGTGAGTTTGTGTTGTTTCTATTAAGCCATAGTTTGTGTTGCGTTATATGGATTTCATGGATAGTGATACTGGTTGGCTGAAACTGATATACCCCGCACCCCTTTTTTCCTTTTTTTTTTTTTTTTCCTTTATTCTATGTTAAACTGGTCTCATTGACCTTTGGCTCATTAGTTATTAATCATATGTTTGAGATGATCAGGAAATGCTGAGTATGCATGTCATGCAAACATAACACATCAGTTGACTGTTGACATGCACTGATGTAGCTTTATATGTATGAAGACATGCATGTAAATACCATGTTTAGGTATTTAAAAATTGCATGAAACTATAATAAGGACATGGTTATTTTATCTGATTAGATTCTTTATTGTTGGAACCCACATACTGAAGGAGTACAGAATGATGTGTAAAAAGGCAATTTGTTACCTTTTCTCCTCTAGTCATTGGTTTGAAAAGTGAACGATATTATTCCAGCCTGTCAGATAAAGTTCAACAAGGTCCATATGCACAGCACATTCATTAATCATTCTCTTCCTACAACTACATTTTTTCTTCGATGAGCCTACAAGAGCATTAAGGACCTAAGTAGATTTTCTTTTTTTTTTTTTTCTACCAAAGACCGTTGTTTACATATTCTGATGTTGAATCTTATTCCCTTTTTTTATTATTTTATGTCTCTGAATATTGAAAAACTTTGGCTGACTATTTCATGAGCTGGACTCTTAAGAAAAATGATTGGTGGTCAGATAAGTTCATGAGGAAAACCTGACATTTGATGTTTACTATCTCTGCAGATTGAACCTATTCGCAATCTTTTTGCTGCACTTTTCCTTGCCAGCATTGGAATGCTGATCCATGTTCATTTCCTCTGGAACCATGTTGATATATTGCTAGCATCTGTCATATTGGTGATTGTTATAAAAACAATTGTAACTGCTGCTGTCGTCAAAGGATTTGGTTACAACAGCAAGACTTCAGTTCTCGTAAGCTTTGTTTAATATTGGAAGGTTATACTGTTATCCTTTCATTGTCTCAGTAGTTGAGGTTCCTAAATTCATGTATGTATGCAGGTTGGAATGTCAATGGCACAAATTGGAGAATTTGCCTTTGTTCTTCTCAGTCGTGCCTCTAATCTTCATCTAGTTGAGGTTAGTGCCAAAACGGCAGTTTGTTACGGTGACAAATGAAGTATTCAATTGCTTAATTGACCATTATACTATTGTCATGGTCTTGTATCTTAGACCACTTATTTGCAATGCTAAGGGTTAACATGTTTGGACAACTTAGATTTGTTAAATCCACACATGGTGATATACATTAAAACTTAAATTGGAAAATATTACTAGCCATTATGGATTTTAATAATTGATCATTTTCAGGGTAAACTCTATCTGCTGCTTCTTGGGACCACAGCTCTTAGTCTGGTATGAAGTATTTTTCATTTGTTTGAGTTAACAGTTACTGGGATCCAAAGCTCGCATGTCTTCTCCCTGGATTTTTTTATGATATATTGTGGATGTTCACAAAAAGGTACATTCTTGGCTTATTTTTCAGGTGACAACACCTTTACTTTTCAAGCTAATTCCTGCTGTAGTTCGTCTTGGCGTGCTATTGAGGTGGTTCTCTCCTGACAGTTCAGTAGAGGTAAATTAATTTTCTGGGAATTTTTTTGCGTTTGTATGTCTGAGTCAGCGTCTGTATCTGTGATTTTTCTAAACCTCAATCATTATGTTCTTTATTTGCTCGTGTTTTCTTAATGTAGATTGGATTTAAGGTAGACAACCTCCGAACAGAGAGTGGTAAGCAGCGGATCATTTTGATGGACCAAGAGTCTCATGATTCTTAAGAGCTGCACTAGACAAGGAAATATCCATTTCCTCATGACAAAGAGTTTTGATGGGGTTTTCAAGGTGTTGAAAAGAATTTGACGTAACTGGGATTTTTTTTCTAGTATCAACCAAACCTATTCAATGAGGGATACTTGTACACGATACTGACCACAGTGACCAAGGCAACTCATCGAAACCCCATAAACAGAACAACAGGGGAGAGTAAGGATAAAGAGTGAAAAACTAAACTGACAAAGATGACTAACAGACGAAGCTATGATGAAGATATTTTTATTTTTCTTATCCACTTTATATTTATTTTTTCCTTTAGTGGAGGGGGGAGGGGGGGAGGGGAGGTGTTGCACTGGGCTGTTCATAAGTGTATCATATTGATTCTAATATGTAATCTCAATTAGCCACTGTCCTTGATTATTTCTGCTAGTGTAGTTTGGATGTATGAAATATGTTTCCTTTCTAGCGATGTCTGTGCTGTCAATTGTATGATTCGGTTATGTATGTCAGAAAACACTTCATACTTGTGCTCGAGTGCAGTAAATACGTGTTTTTACTCTATGATGCTATCATAGGAAGCATCCTGGATACTGAAATTGTGTAACTATCCCCATTTTACGGTAACTATGCTTCCCATTCTGGAAGTTAGCTAACAAACTGACATTGTACTCCTTACGCCCCTCTGCACCATTCGCTTCCTCTAGAATACACGCCTAATACTTTTGGGTCAATGGTGTAACTTTTCGGAAAGCTTTGGGAAGGAAAATTTCAAGTTATAATCTCCTTCCATAGCAAACCTTAAACCAACCGGGAAGATTTCATATAATTGCTGATTATGAAGGATGGGGGAGAATGGCGCCTGTGCAATTTAGAAAATTTATTTCTCGTACATGAAGATTTATATTTTGACATAACACTGATGATATTCATCATTTGGTATTTCAAATATCACTGTATGTCCAGCAAAAGTGCCTACGGAAACTAAAACCCTTATCTATTTTCACGTTGGTTTGAAATCTCTGTAAACCAATGAGAATTTGTTCACTACGGTTATAAGCTACAACAAACTAGAGTGGTCATACAGTCGGCGACGAATCGGAATATGTTACTTTAGGAGATGTGATTTTTCTAACAAATATCTAACAAAAATAATTGTAAGTTATTAGTTATTAGATTTAGTAAATTTCATAATTTAATTTATAAAATTTTAAAAATTAATTATACAAATTTTTTAAATGAGATTTGAATAACGTTTAATTTATAAGAGTAAAAAAATTTTATAAATTATGCACAATATACAAGTGGTTCCCAACTTCAGAGTTTTACATTTAAAAAAAATGTAGAATTTTGAATTTAAGAATTGTATTAGCAGCATTAGTCTTACAATTTAAAGGAAATACACAATCAAGGAAGCATTTTATTCATCACTGTATGTATAGTTTTTCATTCGTCAAATAGGAGGACAAGTACGAGGTACTGAGTTGACTACTGGATGGGGCAATGGTCGCTGTTGATTAAACAGGAAGAGGCACATGTACAGAAAAATAGGGATACTTCATCGAAGTAAAATATAGATGAGCAGCATTGCAGACAAAACGTCAAAGTCATTTAATGATAGATGACTCGAACTTTGGAGGACCGGGGCGCATGTCTCTGTTAGCTCCACTGGCGTGGGGGTTGCATAGTTTGAGTTCTAAATCAGGGCCTGCTCTTGGAAAGGTGTAATCTACTGAAGTTGAAGAGGTAGGCCAATTAAGCACTGATAGGTGACGGGAAAGCCACTCAGAAAGGGGAATATTTTTGTTCTTCAAGGGGCTGCTGCAGCTGATGCCATTTGAACTCAACTCAGTTGTCTGCGATGGGAACCCAAATGGACTAAAAGCTTCACTTGGCCTAGAAAAGCAAGTCATTACTGGTTCAGGTCTGAATTTTCCTCTTCCCGGCTGCAAGAATGTGTTACATCAATTATTAAAAGACTGTTAAATAAGTTTATTACATCGGAAAAAACAGAACTTCCCAGTTGCATATATTAATTACGCAATTTGTGGGGATTAAAAATCAATTTGTATACTCACATCGGGGAGGCTGGGACTGCGCTTTCTTTTATTGAAGCTCTTCTGACGGAGAAAATATTTTTGTGCATGACTGGCCACTTGAGTTGGTGTTCTTGTTGTCACAAAATTCTTAGAGATGCCCCTCCAGTCACCCTTGCCTAGCTTCTCAAGCCCTTTAAGAAATGTGCGGTGCTCCTCCTCAGTCCATGGCACACCTGCCCATAGGTTCAAAAATTAAATCAAACAGAAAGCAACATTAATTCAAAGCCATTCTACAGTAGCAATGTAGCGAAGATAAATTGCCCAAGTTATGAGAAATTAATTTAGTTAATTAACCATTTAGAGCCTTAATTGAAGGCCAGTTTTCTGTTCTATAAACCCTCTTTTATGTTACAGCAAGTATCATTTTACTTTTCTTTCTAATTTCCTTTACAACAGGGCATCAGTTGGATGGAGTGAAAAATTCTAAAGTATGGTGTTACACAAGAGAGCCTTCGCAATATAATACTAGTATATTCGATGTGTTATCATTCTCAGTAACTCTATTTTTATATAATTTTTATTATGTAAAATTTGAATTAAAATTTATAAATTAAACTATAAGACTAACAAAAATCAAAGACATTATTAGTCCATCATGCAATGATTAATAATTCATATTTACTGACGTTTCCTCTTGAGGTGGAGTACATGGATTATTGCTTGAGTTGAATTCAATCCATAAATACTACTCACAATTCTGCAGTCACCAGACAGCTAAAAGACTAAGAACCTTGGGCCCCGGCTAAATATAAACAGGAACAGTGCCAAATTTGGATTTAGCAAATGTAGAAAATGCGAAGTTTGCCTCTATGAGATTAGTTTTAAGTATCTTATCGGATATTCATTCATATGCCATAATAGAGAAACATCTAATTGCAAGCTAATTAATTACCTTTTCTCCTTTCATGGGTTCTTGCAATGAAGCCACTAGCCAAGTAATTATCACACATTTTGTCTGAATCTCGATCCCCTCCAACCCCAGAAGGTGATGAGGAGGAGGAGGGTGTAGATAAGGAGGTCTGTGAAGATGGCAGGTAGTCCGTGCTCAGACTTCTTTTCATGGCAAAATATGTAGGTGAAGAAGATGATAATGAAGAAGAACAAAAATTAAGTTGCACCCCAAAGAGCTTTATCCTACCACCAAATCCCCCTCTGTGATCATTGCAAGTCCTTGAATTGTGGCCCATGTTTCCACAACAGGAGCATTTCCTCCCCATTCTCAATCAGACAAAGAACAACCCCTGATGTAAAAGCCACAGGCTTGATTTATATATATAGCTAAGAGCCTATAAAACATACATACAATCTCAGATATCAGAATGAAAAGCAAAAGCGACGGTGACAGAGAAATCACCAAATCTATTGCGTCGTCCCTGGTGGCTGCTTATATGTTAATGAGCAAAGTGGGGTAAAAAGATGCAACTAAGAAAAAGCAAGTAGCTAGAAAGAGAGGACATAGTTTTGTAAAGTTTGGATCTTTGCTGCCCAAAGTTTTGCGACTGATCAATGATCACACAGTCAAGTTCCTCTGCCCCAATTGTAAGTGGACTAACTTATAAAAAAAGTCATTTTTGCGCGACCATCGTTTCAAACTTTCAAGTGGCACAGTGGAATTATGCGGGGACCCTAAGAAATTAGTAAGTGTTAGCCACGCCACCATCTTTATTCTGTATATTCACATTTATATTTGTTAATTATGATAATATTAAATTAATTATATTATTTTTATAAATTAAATTTTATTAAATGTTTATTTAAAAAATTTAAATAGTTAAATTTATTGATTTTATAATTAAACTATAAAATTTAATAAAATAACACATTATAATTAACTTTAAGTATTTAATATAAAAAGATTAATGGAGTTAAATTTTTCATTTTAAATATTTGAAAATCAAAGACTTTTATAATATTCACAATAATCATGTGAGTACCATCTGATAAGTACAATAAAATTGTGTGAAAAATGCATATCGCAAAAAAATCATATCATTTCCCACGTTGAATCTACCCCCACCCTTTTTTTTTCCCACCACCAATTTTGTTTTCATTTTTGCACATGAGCCACCAGTTCAAGTTGACTTGCAAGTATATATGTAAATATGAATTTATACTAGGGTACTTTTCACAAAAATTTATAATCATGCGCCCAAACCAAATTTCAGGATGACCCATCAATATCAGTGATACTCTTTCGAAGCTCTAATCCTCAGAATTTCCTGTTCTGGGAAACATATGGACATCGTGCCACATCAACATCATATTATATATCATTCTGAGTAGCTGACATAAAAAACAAGATGAATGTAATGAAGAGGAATTGTACATTGAAGGAAGGAAACAAATTGGGTTGTTGAGGGATTGCAAAGTCCACCAATTAGTGCTCATAGTGGGTAGCTCAGATGTCTTTGATTAAATATGGAAAAAGAAACGTCACTGCGATTCTGTACGACGAATTAAGGCGATGATGACGAGCCAACATCATTGTTGTTGGAAATTTAAGGTTAGACCATTGCCACCATCATTTTTGTTGGAAATTCAAGGTTAGACCATTGCTTGCAAGATTGGACGACCTGATCCAATTAAGTCTCTGTTGCCTATGAATTTATTATGTCTGTCCAACCTCTCCAGGTTTAATTAGGTTTCACCTGCAACATCTACGACTAGTAGACGAAAGTTTGTTGGGGAAGCACTGCCCACATAATGCTCATATTTTTATAGAAAAATAATCTATGCATGCATGCAGATTCTGTATATTATATATATATATATATATATATATATATATATATAAATAAAAGAAAATAAAAATATAAAAATATATAAAAAATGTACAGAATCTACACTTCTAAAAACTTACATATATGAAAAGATTAAAACCCTGAATTCTACTCAAATTTTGGCAAAAAAAAGATTTGGTAGAAAATCAAAATCCATCACTGCCCTTTTAAGGAAAGGATTAGTAGGAACACCAGGACTAGGATGTACATATGACTAGGTTGTCACCATGTAAGACTACCTCGTCCCGCCAGGGCCACCCACTCTTGACGCCTTACGTTACCAACTTTACAATAATTTTTTCCTTTGTTTTTGGCATAAATATTCACAAGATCATGAAAATTGAGTTGGGATTGAATGATTTTTTCTAAAAGGTTCATGGTGTGCAAATAAATAAAAAATAGGAGAAAGAAAAATTATTGAAAAAATAAATTAAATTTACAGATTTAAATATAAAAAAATCATCAAAATAATAAAAAAAAAATTAGTTGATACAAATCTATAAATATTGATAAAAATCTAACAAAGTCGGCGTGCCCCAAGAATTTTAGTTGGAACCACAATGTCATTCTCAAGTTAAGAAACTATAAGATCAATTATCTCCAACATAGCAGTTAGGTGCCATTGATGCATGATTAGCCTTATAACTCACTTCATAAGACGAGAAATTAAGCTAGACCACTAAGACTAAGACAGATACTCTCTCTCTCCCCTCGCCAGTTCTTCTTTCACTGTGTGTTGGTTCGCTTTTAATTTACTGTATTGAGCATAAGATAGAGCCTAATTAACCCTAATCATGACGTGAGACTGAGAGTCATTTTAACTTATTCAGAACTGAATGAATAAACAAATTGATGAGGAGGTTTATAACTTGCAGCAGGGACAAAAAGGATAAAGGCAGAAAGTCAGTTGAAGTGTACCTTTTGCATGCAACTCCAAACAGCACCGAGTAAACGCCACCAATATTGAGTTTCTCATGTTTGCAATCAAGTTCAGGCAACGACGCCAAAAGGTATTATTGTAAAAGCTTCTTTTCAGCAACCCTATCAAACTGAAACTGCTTCTTTTCCACTTCGCATAAAATAAATCTATCATGCATAGTCAGAGTGCGCAAGTTCTGTGGGCTGGGTGGGACAAACAATTTATATCAACAATCATGATTCATAGCTGTTTCACCCAAAAAAAAAAAAAAGGAAAAAAACACAAGTTTAGACAGCGTACGAAACCTATATTGTCAGACGACAAAATTTAATGTAGTTTGCAGGAACTGGTTCATGATATCATGCTTCTTCTTTTATGGATTTGAATCTTTTAAGCGGATGAGTGTATTTTATTGAATAAAAGTATAAGCAGATGATTATTAATAAAAAATAAATAATAAAAATTATTATAAAATATAAATAAATAGATAATAAATTATAAATATTAAATAATATATAGTTAAAATTTTTATTAATAATTAGTTATTTATATTTTTATTTTAAAAGATCTTAATTTTATCTTATAATACCTTAATTTACATATATTTATTTTATAATTCTCATTTCATATAATTTAAATAATTAAATTTATAAAATTTTGTAAAATGAATTATGTGATTTAATTGAATTAATAATTCTAACATACAATATGAGTATTATTTTCTTTTGAATCAAAGGTGAAAATAATTTTTCTCTTCACCGTTATGATTGCAGGCCCATGCTTCATGATGCGTTTTTTTAAATGGGTCAATCCTGATATGTCTTCAACGGCGGCCCAATTGATCAAATGACCAAACAAATTAACTTTGAATATGTTAATGAGCAGCAGCTCAAGCGTTATAAATATCGTTTTTTTTTAAATTTTTTTATAAATTTAATTTTTATTTTTTATTTAAAATTAATATATGGCTCACTTATTAAAAAAGAAAAATTAGCTTGAATATGGCAAGTCCATGACCCAAAACAAAATTGTGGCAACTAGCTAGCCAATTGATGCTCATCCACAAGTTCAACTACTTCCAAAAGCGACACAAACAGGGTAATAACTGGATCATAATTCATAGATTATATGAATAGTATAAGAACAATAAAGATAAACCACTTAGAGAATCTAGTATTTTTCTTTTGAGTGTATAGTTATTGGATAGCATTACCCATCAGAAAATTAAGTAAACAACCACTTCTGTTGGGAGATTCCAGAAGTGTGTCCCAGACACATGCTACCTAGCAACCAGAAGCAGTGCCCTTTTGTATGGAGAGTTAAAAAACAATAAACCAATCTATCTGTTTTCTCTTGTCTTCCCTATGAGACCTATCATCAAGTGCTGTTATATAGGTCCGACTGAGTTAAAATTATTACTAATTATGATGCGGCATCTTTCTCAAAACTTCCATGATTGGGATAATAATTGACATAAAATTCAATCCACGTACCATAATTTTATAATTGTTCTCTCAAGACTCAAAACTGACCCACTGCTGGGAGCTGAGTGGTAAGTGGCAACCTAAAGGCAGCAGCATGCACAGATATCCATGAGCAAGCATCTTGACAGAACTCCCTACAACTTTTAGTGGAAGCGGCAAAGGTTGGGTTTTGTAACTTCAAGGATCGTGTCCCTATTTGCTACATAGCCTGTACCATGCAATGCAGGAATTCCACCAGTGCCAGCAAATTGCTGACCTTGAGGTTCCCAGCTGGGTTAAGGCCATCGAGTCTTTTCTTTTTCTTTAGACAAAAAAAATAATAAAAGGAAACATACCAATTAAAACATCTAACGAGTCAGTTCCAACGAGCCTTTGGATAAATATTTTAGTTAAAAGTTCAAAATTAATCTTTTAGGAATATAAAAATTATTAAAATAAATTTTTATAATAAAATATTTTTATATACATAATTAAATTTAAATTTAAAATAATATATTTAAAGACTTTACTTCTTATTAACTGTTTCCACCACCTGTATCAGTCCAATGAGCCTTTTACTCTCTGTTGCTTTGCCTTGCCCGCAGGGGCTCTGTTTCTCTGCTGTCAGCTTGAAACCACCATAGCATTCTGAATTTCTGGTCGGGCCCAGTTCTCTTCTCAAGACAAAGAACATCACTCTTCACTTTGATTGGCTAGGCATCTCTTATCGTCAACCATACCACCCTGTCTTTCAGTGACTCCTTCCAAATCTATTCCTTCAGTCTTCAGCTTTATTCTTACTATTATTATTTTATACTGATGTTGCACAAATCCTAATACGGATATATATTTAATATGAGTATGAATATATAGTTACATTAATTTTATAATAAAATGGTTATACTTAAAATAAATACGTTATCTAATTTTACACCAATTTCATCTCCATCCCATAACTTCCTTCCACTATTATCAAATTTGAAAGTTGAAAACCTTTGAATGGAAAAAAATACACCAACAGATACCTCGCTACTCAATCATTGCGAGGGCCATATCATACAGTCATATAAGAGATCTCAATTCAATGGAAAAAATATATAAATGTTATACCCATTTGATTTTCATTATTTTTTTTTCCTTTGAAACAATTCAAACTTATTCAGCTTTACATTTCCGCATAGAGTCGCACATGCAAAGCTGTACATTATCTGTTGCCTCTTCTGTTCTAGTGCTTTCAAACTCTGATTGAAAGAAAACCCCTACAAAACCTGACCATGATGCAACACTTTACAACAACATCAAGCAATCCATATATGACTTTCATGAGAAATGCATGTACCCATTTTCAATTGTACAAGGGATCAAGCAAAGTATGAGATTTGGTTTTATTGGTAAATAAATAGATACTGACTTTAAAATTAAAATTTAAATATATAAATTATTTAAAAATAATTAAAATATAAATAGTTATTATTGTATCAATTATTTATTATTAGATTAGTCAAATTTTATATACAAAAAAAATGTTCAATTTTGTGGTGGCAGAAATAGTGAGTCCACGTGAGTGTGGGGAATCATGCAAAGTGGAGTTTAGATCACGCGGACAAGAGGTTGTTAGTGTTCTCACATGAACCGCGAATCTCCAGCTTGCCCTTTCAATGATTGCGACCACTGCCCCGTTTGCTAGCTAGCTACCCATCTTTCTTTTCCACTTTTTATCCAATCCTATCCCTATTATTCCTTTGAAATTACATTTGTATCCATTTCTAAAATAATCGTTTTGAATTAATTTAATGATTGAAAATTTTTAAATAAAATGTATTTATGAATATAGTATAATTCTTTTTTTGGTGGTTTTCTGCTCACCCTAAAAGATGAGATTAATCTTACTTAAGATGATTTAATTTTTCTTATTAATAATAACTCTAAAATTAAACCTTAAACATTTGATTTACGGGAACAAATAGTATAACTCTTAGGATTAAGTGCTTTTCTTATTTTTCTTTACAATTAATGCATTATTGCCTGTTGGTCAAATTACAAAACAATGGGTGCTTAAGTGCAAGAATCTGTAGCTAGCAAAACGCCACGGTACTCATACAACTATAGCAGTATATATATATTATGGGGATAAGATAATTAGTAAAATCAAATCTATCAATATCTCACTTCTAAGAAAAGAAAGAAAAGGGGAAAAGAATACAGGAAAAAGTCAACAATACACACAATCAGGTACGAAGACTGTCGTTTTGCATGAGTATAGCTAGATCTACCATACGAAAACTTAAGTATTCTTAGCCAAGACTCAACATTATTTATGGGGAGGGCCTTCCATGCATGTTTGAATTTGATGGAAATAATAATGATAATGAAAAGCCAAAAGGAGAAAAGGAGCCTCAAAACTAAAGCACCACCGAGACCAATCCAATCAGCCTGGCGCTTATCTTAAATTATCGACCGTCCTTGAGCATATCGGTTGTCAAATTCGCCCCAAGACAAAGCCATGCATAAAAAAAGCATTGCATTAGAGACAAACAGCTTTCCTCCTATAGCTAAAGTGATGGTCCACCCTTTAATTATCTTAGTTTGCAAGTAATATTCATTGTATATAATATACTTTCGATAGTAGAGACATATGGTCCTCGTCAGTTACACAACGTTGGTGTTAAAAATCTGAACTGTCTTGGGTACATCTGTCAAAAAGTAAATGCAAAAAATATTCCCGTTATTATGGAACAAAAGGTCCATATCTTTGGGTATATGAAAGTTTTTACATCAGTTAGATTTAATTTATAAGATTTAATAAATTAAATAATTTAGATTAATTTTATGAAATGAAGATTGTATAAAATAAATATATAAAAAAAAAGAGAGAGGGAGCTAAAACAGACACACCAAGGATAAATAGAGACACATTTCCTCGTGCGTTCATATTATGATTGTTCACTTTTCATCTCAGTCCCCTTTTCCAAGCCCCCACTTTCTTCTTCATTGGCCTTCTCAGTTCTCAGTACTCCCCTCTTCTTCTGCATGCATATTGGATTAAACACAGTACTCTGTTATATATAGAGAGCTATATCTATCTATATATATTGTGACCCTCTTCGTTTGTCCAATTAATCCTCATGGCCTCCTCAGAAGCACAGCCACCTCAAGGTCTAACCCCAGAAGAATATGCTGAACTTGAACCCATCGTCAATGAATACCACAAATTTGAGCCAGCCCCAAACACATACAATTCCATAATAAAACAACGAATCGATGCGCCGGCAGAGGCGGTGTGGCCTCTGGTTCGAAGCTTTGAGAACCCTCAAAAATACAAGCACTTCATCAAGAGCTGCAACATGAGAGGTGATGGAAGCGTTGGCAGCATTAGAGAGGTGACGGTGGTTTCGGGCCTCCCCGCCTCCACCAGCACCGAGAGGCTTGAGCTTTTGGACGATGACAAGCGCATTCTGAGCTTTAGGGTAGTGGGTGGCGAGCATCGTCTCAAGAATTATCGCTCTGTTACTTCTGTCAATGAATTTCACAAGGATAATAAGGTTTATACCATTGTTCTGGAGTCTTACATAGTCGACATACCCGAAGGAAATACCGGAGAAGATACTAAGATGTTTGTGGACACTGTCGTCAAGCTCAACCTTCAGAAACTTGCGGTGATCGCCATGGCTACACTGCATGGACATGAATAAACTAAATTAAAAAAAAAAAGAAGAATTGGACCTGCTCTGCTATACTGTACTCTGTTTCAGGCATTGATCAGCGCATCGGTGGTTAGTAATGCTTCCTGCAACTTTCGTTGTTTCCTTTTTTTTAATCAATAAATAAAAAATTATACATATACATATATATATATATATTTAATTATGGGTGTTTGGTTAGATAGTTATAATTGATCATTTGTATATTTTAAATTATTTGGTTTGTGAATGCGACTTCAGTTATATTGTCATAGGCAGCTACTATGTGTATATATATAATTATTCAATAGAAAAATGTTTAAAATCTAACACGAATTGGAAACCTATATTCATTTTTCTTATTGTGGTATGAATCTTAAACAAACTAAATCTACCCTTCTCGTCTTTAAAAAGTAATGGGATTGAGTTTCTGTTACTCTCACTCTCTCTCTCTCTCTATATATATATATATAATATTTATGTAACATATATATACAATAATGAAATTTCTCTAAGATATTGTAAGTACATTTAATTAAAGAAAAAGAACATTGTCATTGAATCGCATGCATATACAAGTTGAGATAAAAAACATTGATCCGGGCCAAAATATGACATGACATGACATTTCTTGTATTATATAAACGTATTTCAAGATTCTGGTTGAGTGCATTTGAGATTTCGTGTACTCGAGCATGAAAAAATTAATACTAGACGTAGAGACTAATTAATAAATAAATGTGTATATATATATATATATATATATATGTATATATAGGGGAAAGAGATGGAGAGATTGAAGAAGAGGGCGGATACTTGGTGCATTTAACAACCTTTTCGTGCGGCTAAAATGTCAACCCTGAATTCAACGGCAAGGACGAAAAGTGAGAAAATCTTGTGGTGACTTGTGAGCAACCTTCACCAACATGTGACTAGCAATGACCAATTCGATGGTGCAACAATTATTATATCAATCTAGCTTTATTCATCCTTTAGGTTGAATCTGAATTTAAGCAATCAAATAATTCATAAATAAATAGAATCAAATGCATGCGTACCCCTAATTATCTTGTGTCTTGAAGTTTCTATAATAGCGGACAGCCACTTCACTCCAATTATGTGATTGTTGTGGAAATTAAATTTCAAGGATGTAGTTTTTCTGATCATCTATGTTGGGCTTCTGGATGTTGGGGTCCTGCTGTACTTAGAGGTAGTTCTTGGGCTTAAACTGAGAATTGTCATTGGATGGGCTCAGCTGTGATTGTGCTGTATGAGTGTGATAGTAAGGCCCATGACCCAAGCTATTTTTTGTACGGAGTGTCGTTTTGCTTAGCTGGAAAAAGTCACTAATGTTATTTTGTTCGTATATGATCACCCCTATACGAGGAGCCTCAGGCCCACATCTCAAGGCTGTCTTGTCTTATAAAAGGAATGGGTACCGTTCTGACACAATGACCCCAGTTACTAGCCTATAAAAAGGTTAAAAAGAGCCCATATATCTGTTTGTCTTGCTGCGCTTAATGAACCATGCCCCACATGACCAAAAGCCCTCCTTGAAAAAAAAAAAAAAACGGTTTTTTTAATGTTAAATTGATAGTTCAAATGTTCAGACGTAATATAAATCATTATGCATGCAATTTAACGTTATGGAGTATACCATCACTCTGGACATAAATAGACAGTGCGCCGCGCCCAAGAAAGTCAGCTGTGCGACGCGATTTTATTTTCAGGGGAAGGCTGGGTAGCATGTCGCACGTTGGGCTTCAACCCAATGCATGCTCCTAATGCCCCGACCTTACATTAATTTTACTTGTTAAAGATAATACTCGATCTTTAATAAGAAAAAGTTACCCGAACCCATAATCTGTAAAACCTACTTTATCCAAAGATGTAGGTTGATTTGTGTGTGTTTCTATGTGCAACTTTATGAGAAACAGCAGATTATGAATTATGACACTTTAAATCATGATCCCCCAATATTTGCAGACAAATACCAACTGGTGTCACTGTTTCCAAAATGAATCGACAGAGGTCGAGCTTATAGCCATCACAATTTATCCGCAATGCAAAACATTTGAATGCGTAGAAAGTACCAAAAAATAAAATGAACGCTGTAGCAAAGTCTTGGGATTGGCGCATGCCCACAAATACCAGAAAGGGCAAGAAAAGAGTTGATGGGGTTCTGTAATTGCCCAATTAATTCGTCAAATCTATCTACCAAAATGTCAGTCATTTTTGGCTTTTGCTTACATCACTAGTTCATCTCGTCTTCCAAGTTGGCTGTGCATAACCCCAAAAAAGTGCACGCTGAAACAGTGTTTCTCTTTCTCTCTCCTTTCCCGTTTCAATTGCCCTGTACCTTTTGTTGTTACATTCTGAAGATAAAGCTTGAGACTTTTTAACTCAATTTACTCCTTTCTCGTCACATTAGCTTTTTTTTTTTTTGGGTATAATCATCACATTAGCTTCTTGCTTTAAAATAGCTAAAAAAGCAAACGGCTTTCCCTGAAAAATGGTTCTGAGAGGACCTGCCATGAACAGGAGTTTGAACAGAGAGAATCCACATATTTTGATTATGATGATTGCAGAGAAGCAGATAATAAGAGGAGGAGAGGAGGACAAAAGAGATCAGAGAAAGAGGGAAGGGATGGGCCCGGTAAAGCCTGCAACAGAAATGAGTGGCACTGCACCGAAGAGTAACATTTCACTAGCCCCCCCCCCCCTTCTCTCTCTGTCCCCTTCTCTGTGGTTCCTCTACCCTCCTCTATCTCAATTAATGCGTCTTTCATTCATTTGAAACACTCGCGCAGACCCACTTTCCTTTTCTCTTCCTTTTAATGCTTTGGTTGCCTTTTAGTTTCACGAACAGTACACTTTTGAGTTTTCAAGTGTCTGGAGTTTAGGGAGGACAGCGATTCATGGAATCTTGATGGGGTCGGAGACGGTGTATCTCGATTTTTGGGTTTTTTGTTCTTGAAGGAAATGAAAATCTTGTTTTCATCAAAAAAGAAATCAACACAGTTTTGGTATTGGCCTCGTTTACTTTGGCATGCTCTGAGCAAGATGGGAATGGCTTACTTCTGGTTTGCTTCTTCCTTTGTTTTCCAACGAATAGCTCACATTCGTGTCTGCTTTAGGTTGTAATGTGAATCTGATGATTAGTTTGATACTGAACCTTAGACATCCAATGCTTCTCTTTCTTCTTCGGTTTTGCTTTTCTAGGTTCTCGGTGGACAACTACATTACTGGCAATCTGCTGTCAAATATTTGCAATCAAGACATCTAATTCGTCAAGGAAAGTCAGTTGTAGTGACTGCTTGCTTTTGGTGGGGGATAATTGCGTTGAAGATAAAGAAGGTTACCTGTGAGCTCACGCGCTTCCTTTTACTTGTTTATCTAATACTATTATGATGAAAATCTTGTTTCTCTTAGTTGATGCTTGATAGTAATTGATGCTTAATAATGATATTATTATTATTATTATTATAATCAATTTAGCACCTTCCAAATTATGTCCACATGGATATTTTAATTTATGCTTTTTCATTAGGATGCCAGCGGAATTGTCTAATCATTATCTCGCTTTCTTACTCTATATCTTCTGTTGTTGTATAGCATCAGTTTGACTTAAATATAGTTATAATAAGGGTCTATTTTTATTTAGATAGCCATAAGAACACAAGAAAGAGGAATAACTGGATTCTTTTGGCTCAGATTACCCTGAATTCAAAGTTCAAAAGGAGTTCAAGAGCAGTTATTATTAAAGCAAATCTGCATTAATTGACTATCGAAGTTCAAAAAGATTCTTGTTAGATCTACCTGCTATTTGTGCCCTGCCATTGAATTGTTATGTCAATGGAGAATGACATTTTAAGTGCTCCAATGGACATGGCTGGCCAAAACTCGCCTGTCGTAGATGATATTCCACAGCATCCTACACCAAACCCGCTTGTCCAGTGCTATTCATCTGACCTACATGACCCAGCCCGAATGATTAATGCAATTTCAATGCTTGCTGGAGTGCAAGGTGAACCTATTAGTAATGCCTATGCAGACATTCGCCTAATTATTCCTGGAAGCATTAATGATTCATTTTCATCAGTTATATGGCAAGGGAGGAATATTGTGGAAGATATCTCACTTGGAGCTTCAAGTCCTGTGGGGAACAATGAGATTCAGGAACAATTTACTGGAGGAAAGCCAATTACTCCTGCTTCGCTTGCTGCCATCCTTGCTTCTAGGATTGGTCTGCAAGAAAATCTACAGAAATCGGCAGCTTTGTCTCCTTCGGTCTGCTCATTCGAAGCACTTGGACCAAATGCTTTAAACAATTGGCAGGATGCTCCAAACCCTTTGTTTGCAATTTTAGGTGACCGTGGCTTTGATGCAGTACATGGTAATATTAAGTGGAATATCAACAGGAATCCCAAACCTACAGAACTAGATGGAACTGGGTTCCAGCCTTATTCATCAGCAGCAAACCTGGACCCAAATGGATGGATCTCATCAAATGGTGTAAACTTGACCAATCATCCTTACAATTCATCTAATTTTAGTGAAGAGCTTTCATTAAGTCTTGGAACGTCTCCAACCACTGGTCAGTGCTTGGAGGTGAGCTGTACTGATGTGAATCATTGCTTAAATGGAACAAGGTTGAACATAGAACAAGCCTCCCCCAGTAGTAGGAAGCTTTCTGTGAGTTTGCAATTTTCACAAGTAATTTTAGGATCAATATATCTTAATGGAATTCAAGAGGTACTTGCTCAAATTGCCCGGTATTCACTTGAAAATCTAGAACAGATAAATTGTTCAGCTGCTGGCTTTAGAGCAGAAAGGGATATATCAACCTTAGCTTTCCAACACAAGAGGAGAATGATAGCGATGGATCACAATGCAAATTCTGTGTCTGAGCCTCGTATGAAATCTACATTGCAAAGACTTGCGACTGAATCAAAGAAAACTCAATTGCTGACACTTTTACAGCTGGTAAGCTGCCACATGCTATGGTTGCCTTGTTTGGTCTTAGAATAAACTCTGCTTCTGGTCAAACTAGGGGCCTAGTTTTGTTAAATTTGCATGTTTGTCCGCAATAAAATTTATGGATAGAAATTTAAAGATTGCTCAAAATAATATTCAGTAAACAAAAAATGAGATGTTGGGCAGAATTGTTCTAGTTTAGTTAGGTAATTATCACCATTTGCAATCACAATTTGTCATGGAAATGCTTGATTGTGAATGGGTGGGGGTTGAGTCCAAGTAGGTTAGATGTTGTCTTGTATTAGTATTTAATGATCATCTTATTTTTTACAGGTTGACAATCAATATAATCAGTGTTTGGATGAGATACATACTGTTGTATCTGCATTCCATGCTGCTACAGAGTTGGACCCACACATACATGCACATTTTCCTCTGCAAACTATCTCCCTCTTGTACAAGGAATTGAGAGAAAGGATTAGCAATTATATTCTTGCTATAGGAGCGAATTTGAACTACTCATGCTCAGAAGAGAAGGAAAGGTCTGTTGAAACCTCATTCATCCAAAAGCAATGGACTCTCCAGCAGTTAAAAAGAAAAGAACATCAGTTATGGAGGCCCCAAAGGGGCTTGCCAGAGAGATCTGTCTCAGTTCTACGAGCTTGGATGTTTCAGAATTTTCTTCATCCGTGAGTTTCCATGCTAGAACATAGCTGTCATCTTCTTTCTTGGGTTCTAATCATCAACTATAAATATTTGTTGAATTCTAATCTTGTACTTGAAGCCAAGCTCAAAGTTTTTTGTATATAATTTGATGGATTCCAGGTATCCTAAAGACACAGAGAAGCATTTACTTGCAGTGAAAAGTGGGTTGACTAGAAGCCAGGTACTTCTGGCCGCTACGGCGTCCTTTTACTTGACTGAAACTCTGTTTGGGGAGGAACAGTGTTATGATCCATGGCTGTTCCTAGTTCCTGTAGTTAGGCAGAAATCCCAATGCATTTTCTTATTCTTGATTGTGGTTCGAGTTGCTTGCTTGGTTGAACCAATTCCTAGCTCTTGCCAAATCCATTTTTCTGATCTTTATGGACGTGGGTGGCCAGGTATCCAACTGGTTCATAAATGCACGCGTTCGGCTATGGAAACCTATGATTGAGGAGATGTATGCTGAGATGAATAAAAGAAAAGCATGCCGAAATGAAGAAGTGATGGAGGGCAGACATAGCAGCCGGATAAGCATGAGCAATCGTAGATACAATTTCAATTGAATATGAAGAAAGTCGCGCAATAACGTGTGGGAGCATTTTTTTGGATAATGTAGGAAAGAAAACACAGATGAAACCAGAATTGTGCATAATGTTCTGTATAGTTGTTGAGTGAAGTGAGGGGTACTGGGTACAGTTCTCTTACAAGATATGCTTTCAATTATGAATGTCCTAGATAAGCAGCAAAGAATCTCAGTAAACAAAGGGGGATATAATTTTTTTTTCTTATTTTGTAATGGGTACTGTTGTTCTTGGTTAATCACTATTTTTTTGCTGGAAAATGATGAGGGGTACTGGGTACAGTTCTCTTACAAGATATGCTTTCAATTAAGAATATCCTAGACTCGCTGTAAGCAGCATAGAATCTCAGTAAACAACGGGGGATATATTTTTTTTTTCTTATTTTGTAATGGGCACTGTTGTTCTTGGTTAATCACTATTTTTTTGGTGGAAAATGATGAATTTACGTCTTTTTGAGTACTAGTAAGGTAAATGTGAGACTCATATTTGTACTCATCTGAGGACACTTACATACGTGAAATTACCAGGACTCTTATTTACTCTCTTTGCTCTAATCCTTTAATAAGTCAACCAGTCACTATTGAGAAAATCACGATTCTATTTTAGTACCCCAAATAATGGGAGGCCCTTACCCAGCTATTTTTTTCCGACTGTCTGAGACGCCATGGAATTAGCTTGTACATGTAGATTAAGCTTGCAAGAGCCACATGAAAAGAGAGTGCTCCACGGTCTATATAGATGGCCATGACGTGAGGAGAAGACTCAAGGAAAGGTTTTAACTTCAATGCCCAACACTTTTGTTATTCGGAACTGTCCTTGTTTACTTGTCAAGTAAAAAATTAGGCTACAATGAGGCACAGGCTTACGGGTATATTAATCTTCTATTTAAATTTGAATTTTTTAAAATAAAAAATATATTTTACTATATAAAGTATAAATAATTAATTATTAATAAAAAATATTATTATTATTATTATAAAATATACAACAACAACAACAAACCAAACCTTTTCCCACTAGGTGGGATCGGTTACATGGATCAAACGACGCCATAAATTTCTATTCAAAACTAAATTTTCGGTTATACCATTTAACCAAAGATCTCTTTTAATCACCTCTCCAAGTGTCTTTTTTGGTCTTCCTCTACATCTCCTCACAGGACTAAACACCATTTGATCAACCTTTCTCACTGGTGCCTCTCGCGGTCTTCTTATACATGCCCAAACTACCGTAACCGGGTTTCTGTCATTTTCTCCTCAATAGGTGCACCCCAACTCACTCCCGAATATAATCATTTCGAATTTTGTCTTTTCTTGTATGTCCACTCATCCATCTCAACATTCTCATTTCTATCACCCCCATTTTTTTATTAACACTCATTTATTTACATTTTAATTTATAAAATATATTTTTTATTTAAAAAAATCTCAATTACCTGAATTTCATCCAAAAACCTTAGGCATGGGATGAACATCCAATCCCGCGGTTAATGCACAGTGTGTTTGCGAATCTAAGACTTTCGCTAGAAACAAACCCTAGACTTTTACTTAAATCTTAATCCACTTAACCAAGCCAACTAAATTTAGATAGTTGGCTCTTTTTATGCTATTTATTTATTAATACTTGTCGCCTGACGCGGCATAACGTTTAAATGATGGAAGTGTTTTGAAAAAGAACAAAAGGAGGATAACTTAAAGGGATGGCAAATTGGTAATTACGTCTACAGATAGGTGGATTTGGATTCCAATTTAAATTTGTATTTACCTTCAGTAATTTTAAGTAAAATAATAAAAATAAAAAGGGATCCATATTTATATGTTCTATTTTTTATTAATTTTTTAACCCTCTTAATTTCATTTTTATCTTTTCTTAATCTAACTATTGACCAAATAAGTGTATATTGTACATGTAACTGCCACCCTCACGCGAGTTTTGCGTTCGTGAGACTTACGTTGACTTGAAATTGGAATTAGTTTTGAGCTTTGCCACGCCAAAACACTATCAATGGCGCGGAAACGTTTTACTTGTTGTGTATATTAAGTTCCCAAGGCCTGATATTCTGCGTTTTTGGACAAACATTTCCGTTACGTATTATAAGAATAAGAAATGAAACGATAATTTTTTATTTTCATTGGCACATAAGAGAAATATTGGTATAAATGCATAGAAATAATTTTTTCTTAAATTCCCAATTTATCTTAGTAGAGATGTTAAAACGGCGGCCAAATACATTTTGTCCTGTCTCTATCTTGTTACGTTATTTTATAAAATTTAATAAAATAAATTAATTTATATTTTTATATATATAAAATATATTAATTCATCAATTAACTTATCTCATATATAGAATAAAACAGATATATATATTTTAAAATTCATATAAAATTAGCTCATCTTACTCTTTTTAAATTAAGAACCAACGCAAGGCAGAACAAACTCCTTTGACAAGCCTACCTGTAACTTACTCATCAAAACCCACTCAAAAAAGTAACAATCATAGATAATCCAACGCCACTGAAAATGGATTTCAATTCTTTTTTTTATTTTTTAAATTTAATCATTTTTAATTATATATCTCTAATTTATATTAAAATATATTTTATAAATTTTAATTTTTCTTTTCATTAACTTTTTTAAATTTTGTTTTTATTTTTCTTATTACTTTGAATCTTCAAAGATAAATTATCCGACTTCCATAATAACACCCAACCAATTAATTTCCAATACTTGGAAGTTTCAATTCAGCAAACCCTTAATATTTATAAGAAGATCATCTCAATTTCAACAGAGAAACGATGCCAGCAACATGACAAACTTCCGATCATTTGAGATTGCACAGTAATGACGGTATGCCGTCCATATTTTGTCTTTACAATTGTGCCCAGAACTATCATTTATCTTTCACCCAAAAACAACAATTCCGAACCTCTACCAACTAGTCTGATTCGTTCACTAAATTCTATGTTTACAAATCAAAGAATGACTGTTTCTGCTATCTATTAAACTCTTCCCTTGTCTCTTTCTTGGGATGATTTCTTCTTTCCTCCCTTCCCTATCTACACTAATCTGGCCTCCTCCTCATCCATCAATTTACAGCTAACCACAGACATTGTAAACTCATACAACAGACAGATCAGAACGAGCTGCCAATTGTCAATCCTTATTCTTCTACAGTTCTACTTTTAGATTTCCACAGAAATTCGTGTTTTTATCGGTTTCAGTTTCAAACCCATACTCTCTGGCGAATAAAGCTCAGGTGAGATGCAAGATGGACTCAAGGGACTTCGTGGGCTGAGATTTTGCTTGGATGGCCTGTACAAGCCATATCCCATGAGGAAGTACTCCATCGGTATTAACATAGCATGGGGCTGCTCCTCCGTTACCATTGAACCACATGCTTGAACCTGTTGTTCCACCAACAACCCCCATTAAATCTTAGCTTATTTCTATATACGCAAGCAATCCTATCATTAACTTAGACGTAATGGAACTATTTACACACCTCAACTAAGGTACTGAATCTTCTGTCTAACTTTGAAGTCATATAAAGAGCCTCAGAGTGCAAAGGAGACATATCCCCAACAAATATTAGCAAACGACACTGTAATTTTCTCAATCCTTCACTTATGTCAGGTCTCCTGCCAGATGTCAATACAAAAGAACCCTAAATTATAAGCATATTGCATTACACTGTTCCATAGTATCTTGAATTAAAAAGGATTTAGGTTCCATTTGTGAATATAAAAAAAAATCGTAAATAATTAGCCATGCATGCAAGTATCTTGCTCTAGCGTTAATTGTATCTTGCAGAGAAATCACTCCCATGACAAAGACTCAAAGAGTGCTGCTATTTTGAAGAGAAATCTTACCCGTTAATAGCTTCAAGGAACCGCCAGACATTCAAACTCTGCCTCTCATCCAATGACTGTCAAAGAGCACAGTTAAAAATTAAACTGGGAACAGACAAGTGTTCAGCTTTGAGCTCCCAGTCATCATTTACAAGAAGCAGATAATTGTATATGTAAAATAAACATAAATATGTAAGACTAACTCTTCGGCATGCTTGAACAAAATCTGACTCTGGTACTTGGGCACCACCTCGAACTTCCTATCACCACCATTAAACACGACTCAACATCACATCCTGGAAACTGGGGAAAAAAGCTTCTGGAAACAAATGTGTACCTTGCTAAAGTACCGTTTCAGCAATATTTCCTTTACCATACCACACATCCCATAAAAGTAAAGTAAATTTGACATCACCTGAAAATTTTACAAAACCTTCAGCAAAATGTAAGATTTACTTCATAAGGGGACATAGTCTTTTTTTTTTGGATACATTGAGGAATCGAACTGGGGGATGTCGGGGTGGGGGAAAGACCTACACCAGTTGAGCTAGCCTCAACTGGCAAGGGGACATAGTCTTTTAATGTACAAAAAGAACCTTGTTGTACAACCATTCTGTCCAAGATGGTGGTTTACATAGAGGAGAAACAAGTATCAAACCAAGAACACGTTGTCTATACTTCATCTGTTGTCAACAATCTCAAGAGTTAAAAAGTTCAGTAAAATCCCATCATTAAAACTTAAGGCTATCTATAAAAATTATTGAAAAAAATACACCATAAAAAAGAACAACTTACAGCGAATAATGTAATGATGAAAGCCCCGGCAGTTACTCCCATACACATAACTGCACTAAGACTACAAAGAGAGAGAGGTAAGGGGTCAGATCAACTTCTGAAGATGAATAAAAGAAGGCATCAGCTTCTACATTCTAGGCTTAATAGCACAAGTTATAAATCCATTACTTTCAATCCAATTACACAAGGAAGTTGCAGTTGTCATTGTAAATTAAATCACTAACTACCATTACTTAGAGCCAAACAGAACTTTCTGCAAAGAAATTTGTTAATGCCATCAAAGACAAACAGAAACAACGGCTAATTAAGATAGAACATGCTCACCCAAAGTAGTTGAGAACCTCAGCTATTTGATCAGCCAAGTCATCAACAGAAAGGATGGGACTGTCAGAACCAATCACAGCAGCTCCCAACTGTAATAGTTCTTGAAGAAAGTACAGGTAAGGAACTGGGTAATTATGGCATTCAACAATGCAGATATTTATTATCTTAGAGAGATAAAAACATGCAACACCATAGTATAGCTTCAAGATATAAAGCTAGAGACCTCATGCCCAGGAGGACTGATATGATATATGCAGAAATTGTGGAGCAGCAAGGAACATGCTTCAGGACAAAAGAATAACCCCTGAAAGCAGGAGACATCTGATGAAACGACATACATAAAAACAAAAAGGTTAGATTGTTAGTTTGTCCAAGAAATAAGCTCAATAAATCTTTTAGATCACATACATGAAAACAAAAGTTTCGCTTGTTAGCTTGTCAACATAAGTAACAACATTCAGAAATTCACAAAATCTTAATAAAAGTAACAAACATCATTTGTAGTTAAGAATGTTCTCTCCATGTAACTTTTTTACAATAAACCTTTAATTTCCAGAAAATAAATACCTTGACAAGAAACTCCTAACATTTTTAAATTAAGAAAACTTAAGAAGAAAAGAAGAATTTCCAATTTTTTTATGAAGATAGTGATACATACTTCTATTACTCTCAAAACTTTGCTTGCGTTGAATGGACTTTAATTAACTAATCAGCATTTTCACTATAATAGTTATGGAAAATGCATCAAAGAAGTATTTTATGGAAAAAAAAAAAAAAGCAATGCTTTCTTGAGGATAAGAATAAAATCAGAAATCCATTTAACTTACAATTTAAAGCCAAATCAGGATAAGTGATAAGCGCTGGCTTGTCCTGGTCTCCATACACAGCAACAGAAACATAACCTAGACGTGTTCTTATAAGATGTTCCTGCAGAGATATCTCAGAAGGATGTTACTCAGCAACAACTGACGAAGTGCAACAGAATAGACAAAAAAGCATGAAAAGTAAACTGTAATGGCACCATTCTAAGGTAATAAGGAAAGTGTGAATAATCACTTAATCAGGTATGTGAGCAATATCATTCTAACTATGTGCGAACATTTAACAGGCAACAAATATGTGCAATTACTTTGAGATTTAGTAAAGAACAAAGGGTGCACAATCATGCAAAGAAAGTCGCATGTAAAAAAGCAATTCACAACTACAGTGAAAATCTTTCAAGGCAAACACACAAGGGAAAATGCATGTCAAGGAGAAAATTAAAAATGAAAAGCTCAACTTAAAACATAAAAATGTAAAGCTCAATCACAGTTCTTCAATCCATCTAAAGCAAGATAATCACGATGTCTTCACTAACTTGACAGCTTTTCGACATTTAAAATTCAGTAATTAATATTCCATTACTGTCAAATAAGATTCCAATGCAAACTAATAACCAGACAGCCTGTATATGAAATACGTGGCTTAAAAATAAAACTCAAACATAACCACTAATACTAGTTTGCCAGATGAAATAACCATTTAAGCCCGCTTTAATGAATCCTGAATGGTTCTCAAACTACATATTTGATTCAAATCAATTCCAATAATAAATAAATGGTCCAAAAAGGACCCCAGGACCTAAATGTGGGAGAATTACTATCTAATGTTATTTTTGGCATCACACTTCAAAATTTATAGGATATCCGTACAGTCCTACCTACCATATGTCTAAACTACAGGACTAAAGACCCTTAGACCAGCCAGAGTAGAAGAATGTCGTTTTTGCACGTTTCATGTAAATCCAGCAGGGTTTGTTGGCAAGTAAAGAATGCTGAATTATTAGCAATATTTGATGCTAAATCAAAAGCAACAATTGCATATTCAATGGCAAGAAAAAAATGATCAATTGAACAAAATCGAAGACAATGTAATGTAGACAAAAACGGAATCGCAGAACAACCCAAAAAAGGCAAGCAAGCCATCATAATAACCAAACGCCTGGGAAAACAAAAGACAATGTTACTGGGGAAATAATATAAGAGTGAGCAAGAGGGTTGCCTAGAGCTTATTCAAGAAGCCCATTATTACAAAAACTCATATCACAATTAACTTCCGCTTCATCCTCAAATGCTTCATTCCAACATTTTCTCGGTAAACAAATAGAGAAAGGAACACTAGTCTGAAACCACAGCCAACACAAACAATCTTCTCATTTTAATTTGGCCATCGAACAGATAGCCACATACATGCACGGAATGTAGTACCTTTGAACCAGGAGAGATCGCCTCCGTATCCACCGACACTGAATCGCTAGAATCCGCCATTGCTCTCCGTCTCTTTCTCAAATGGCGCAGGCATTGCACGGGGAATCCATGCTTTATAACCTCTGTCAAATTTAACTCGCACGAGTCAAACCGAGTCACCGACGCTCCATCCCGTGGTACGTAAGGACTCACGAGCGGTTCGTATGCACAGTCAGAACCTGAGACTCTGGTTCGATTAACCAGAGTTGGGTAGGCCGACAGTTTTTTCTTAATTTTTTTTGAAGAAAAAATATTAAAAAATTGACCGCCCCATTCAAGTTATTCAACAACGACTCACTTTTTTTTTTCTTTTTTAAATCTCTACCTACAAAAATAAAAACGGCTTGTTTTTTAAATGGATATCTTTATATTTTTTGTGTGAAATTAATTTTATTTTAAATTATTAAATTATTAAATTTTATCTTTATCAATAAAAATCTTTTTAGATTGAATCTTAGCTTTTAACTTTTAACTTAAATTTTTGAAATATAATCAATTAATTTTATGCTAATATTTATTAATAAAAATAAAAAAATTTATTAAAATGCTCTATTGCAGCTGTAATGTTTAATTTTTCTTATTACGGAAAATATTAGGAAGACATTTCGTCATGCTTACCTATTAGTCATCTTTCCATTTATTATTAAAAGAAATAATTGCGATTTATTACAAGTAATCCATTTATGAAGGTTGACTCCATCATTTATATAAAAAAAATAAATGTAATAAAAATTTATATTTATTATTATTTTTATATTATATTAAATATTAAAATATATCATAAAATAAATTTATAAGCTGTTTTAAGAAAATAAACTTAGGAGCAGATTGGAAAGATATTAAAATAATGATAGATATTTGATTTATGGATTTGGTATCAATAAAAAAAGATGCAAAGTCAGCTATCATCAGCCATATGATGCTGTAGTCGAGACAACACGTGGCTTTACAGTAAAGATGGGCTCCGCTACAAGCATCACGCATTTATATCACTTTCCATTCAAGATGCCATCATTTGTGGTGACTCCTTGAGCGGTTATATTCATAAATTTATATTTATATTATATTTATATAAAAAATAAAAATAATAATAAAATAATAATAATATGTTATGAAAATTAAAGTTACATAGTAAATGTACTTAAAACTTAGGTAAAAAAATATGAATATGACATTTTTCTCCTACAATTGCATTGCGTTTTACTGTTAAGGCATTGTCAATATTCGCATTAGAAATGACCAAATAATTAAAGGAAATGTAACACCCAACTTATTGAAAATCTACTAAATATTTAGTAGAATCATGTGTAAATTATTAAATCAATAATTTTATAATTAAATTATAGAATTTAATAAAATGTATTTATAAAAATAATAAAAATTAATAATTAAAACCACTTATGATTTTTGAAAAGTGTTGGTTGGACAGTTTTTTTTTTCTTTATATATATATATATATATATATATATATATATATCTCCAAACCAGGTATCAGAGAGATTCTTCACACCTAATTTTACATTTTATTGTCGTTTTTTATCTACCAACTATGCTACTTTACTATATATTTTTTTTTAAATTTTATAAAGGTTATTTGTTGCTATTAAAATATGATGGATCCAAGACATTTATAAATAAATCCCATTATTTTAATGATAATAAATAAATTTAATAAAGCTTTAGTAAAAATAAAAAAGATTTAGTAAATTTAAAAACTTTCTTTACTTATTTATCCTTTATTTGCAGTCATATTACTAACTTGTTTTTTAAATTTTGCAGTCATATTACAAAATTGAGTGATTATCAAACTCAGATTTTAAAATTAATTTACTTTGTATAAATGTCTAGTTGTTATCCTGTACCACCAACACTATCCAGTTTTTTTTTTTTTTGATATATATCCAGTTTTTAAATATTGGCAATTAGACCAAGTTTTAAAGCCAAATTGACATTACATGACTTGAAAAAGAATTGACGGCGGAGTGGATTCAAGAGTGGCATCCCTCTTCCAGCAGGTAGCATAAAAAGTGCTTTAAAATAACAAAAAGTCTTCGTTGGATGTGCTCAAAATCTGGATGAAGCCTATCTCACGGCAAGCAGATGCAGATGCAGATACAGAGTCCGATAAGCCTGTATTCAATCCCAGTGTCTTGTTTTCTGGAAAGGGAACATCCCATGACGCCAAATGTTTTTTTAGCAAAACATCATTTGATTATTTCATGAGGTTTTACTGTACTAATCAACAACAGTAATATTTTATTTCTCTTCGGTAGATTCACACTGAAAATAGATAAAAAAAAAAGAAATTAAATGAATATTGAGATCATGCCTTCATTTGTAGATTATTAAAGATCTCTTATTAAAAGTGATAATAATAACAATGCTGTGTAATTTTTATTTATTATCATAAAAAATAATAAATAAGAACTGATTTTCTTTGATATGCATAATACAAGTATATAAATAATTATGTGAAATAACCGGACTCCTCATTTAAACTTATTGACCACAGTCTGCAGATTATTCAGTCCAATTTAAACTTTTACATATGAATGAATTCAATATGCAATAAATCGCTGACTTCCAGTTTTCACTCTTTGCCGTTCTTCCTTTTCCGGGACTTCTAGAATACCGAAAGCAATGTTCATCGTATGAACTATACTCAGTTAATTCTATTGAAAGATGCGAGAAATAACAGCACCGATATTCATTACCAAAAAATGCCAGTCCTCAAAAGTCCAATAAAAAAAGGGCGTGCCAATCGTGCATGCTCATCCTACAGTACATAAACGGATGTCCTTTTCTACTTAGACATCCAAAATCAAAATGGGAAGCAGGATGTTCCTGATTTACAAGACAGGAACTTTAAGCTAGATGAATTCTACGATACATTTATGATTGCAACAGAAGTTCAAACAAGTTAGTACTAGTAATATTTATCAACACCCCTTCAAGATTGAGGGTTAAGAAAACTAAAATTACCAATCAGTGAAAACCGTGGTTGGAGAAATATCTAAATTCATCGTGGAGGTATCTATATCAGGGACAGGCTCCTTAGTCTTTCCAAAATACTGGCAGAAAATATCCGGTTTCCCATCACATGTTTGCAACCTCAGTTTCCTGGTATGGCTGCATAAAACATATCTCATTGCTCCGGCACTTTCAAGACTTCATCCGAGAGACTCACTACCCAAAGCATCATTGTTGCCCAAACACAATTGAGTTTTCTCTCATTGAATTGTCATGAAACTGACATCTGAGAAACTTTACCTGCGTTTTAGTTTCTTCCTCAATTCCTTCTTTGCGTTTTCTTGTCCCATCAGTGCTGGTAGTGTCCACTCTATCATCCACAGGTAAAACCATGGTGTCCAAAGAATCAGTCATGTCTATATCACATTCAAACATATCTTCCTCTGTCCCTCCATAAATAGAATTAGAAAAGGTTTTATTATCCAGATGGTTATTGAAATGGTTGATTACTGGGAGCATATACTCATTTCCTGACATGAAAGGCTTTGCTTTGGCACGGAACTTGGCAGCATCACCATCAAAGATTGTCAATCCTTGATCCTCAACAACTAGAAGCCACTCTGATTACGAAACTTATTATAAAATGTTAGAAGTTTCATAAAAATTCTATCAAACAAAAGAAAAAATTACCCACAGGATGGGCAACTTATCTAAAATTACTACTCTCCATATTCAATTACCACAATGCAAACTTGGAAGTGCAGATACATTCACTGATATAGTCGGCTCAACTTTTGAAATTATAGAAGCCTTTCCATATTGTAAAAAGTACAGTCAAGAATCATAGGTGCGAAACAGGAGCCCAGAGATAACAGAGGAACTTACTTATAAGAGCCATGGGAGTCGAAACATTTGGTCTGCTAATCTTTCCGCCCACACTGCTTTGACTAGTAACCCAATTAATCAATTGAATGGGTATGCAGGATCTAGAGAAGGCATTTGCATAAGACGCGACTTTATCCTGGTCACCCATTTCCCTGTGGCAACCAGATTATGAGACTTATCAGCTGAAGCATTTTAGAAACCCCTTACTCCATCCCAGCCACAAAAGTCATTTCTCGTACCTGGCAGACTGTATAGCTGAGTCAGCAACCAACAACCATGTTACAGCAAATTCTTTCAAGTTTTTGGCATGTGGTGGAACTCCTATTTGAGGGTTGATGAATGAACACTCTACCATCACAACATCGTACAGGACTTCTTTTAACAGAACTTCATTTTCAGAACCCTGTTGTAAAACAAGTAGTTAGTTGAATATGATGGTAAAGATCAGGAACTTAAAACATATGCCTCATATACCTCTTAAAGGGAAAATAAATAAGTTGATTCAAAATCTAATTAGCAGAAATTACTAAGAGAAAACGTTGGCATGGTCATAAAAAGTATGACAGTTGACTAGCATAAATTGCTCACTCTTTTCATGAAAACAGACAGACAACCATAAATAAGGAACCATTCATAAATAATTAACAAAGTAAACCATCTTACTGAAAAGATTTAGTACGTGTAAGATTAAAAAATCCAAAAAATCATAAATTGCCGATATTGTCAAGACTTAAACTCTAACCACTCAATTATCATAAGTGAATAACTTGATGGTTAACTGAAGCGTATTTTACATGAGACAACAATTTACCCATCTCATTGGTAAAATATGTCTTTGCACGCTAAACAAAAAGTACCCTTTATCTTATTACAAGCTAACCTCTTCAGAGGACAGTGGCACCTAAATAACATATGCATCTTGCACAAAGGCTTATATGTCACCTCCGTTCTCCTGGGGCTTGAAATTATTTGAAGTTATAGTTATAGTCCCTTGAGCCTTGAGACCCGCACACCACCTTCTGAAGAAGAAGGTGCTTTGCCTAAATGAATACCAAATTATGATCGAGGAAAGCTACAGCAAATAAAAACATCATACTGACCAGGAGGTTGATCACTGGCAAAACTGGCTCCAGCATCATCCTGAAAAGGGTATCTGATATGCACAAATAAGAAATCAGAAAGTACATACACGAAAACTAGAATGAGGTCACCTCAAGAAACACTACAATGGCTCGACCAATTAGGTGTAACGGAAGGACTGAATTAAGAAACTTAGCAAAAGTTGGAACGTAATCATCTGATTAGTTTGGTTTGGTCCATTCCATATAAGAACATGAGAGGATTCTAGGTGAATATTAGATTATATCAAAATCAATATGAGTATTAAAACGCCAATGTAGCTTTACAAGAAAAACCTGTGCCCCTCATCATGCTTCAGCTTCTAAAAACCTCAATTATACCGCATACTACATTAGTGAAAGAACATGACATTTTTAATATACCATATAAATTATAGGAAAAGTTTTCTCCCACTTAAAATGTCACAAACTTCTAGAAGATCGGTTGGATTTGTTATTTTCACAGATTAGTCAGTGAGTTCAATGAATTTAATAATTCAAAATTTTAAGTCATTATTTAATAAGATGCAGCGTGAATAACTAGACTGTAAATTATACAACTCTAACATTACACTAAATTTTCATATTGCAAACAATTAAATAAGAAAAAGAAAGTTCTTACCTAAAAAGTAAAAATTCCGAAACCCAATTATAGTTTGAACTGCAGAACTTTGCAAGTTCTTCTGCTGCTCCGCTTTCGTAATACCAGACTCGAACTTAAAGCACAACTTCAACAAGAGAGCTTCACACATAACAATTCCAGCTAAGAAACCGATCTCACATCCCATTTCAATTCCCTTCCGAAACGGGTCGCTGACCATGGGAAAAAATTCTTTCAAGTAGTCTTCAACCCCAACTTGATCAACTAGCCACACGGGTATCAATTCCAGAAAACACGGCTCCAAATTCGTCGTCCCATCATCGTCTTCGTCGAGCTCCTTTGCACAATAAATGCTACAATAACTAATAAGTCCTTCTAATAAACTCTCGACCTCGCTCTTCGAGTCTTTGTCCTTGAGCGCCAAGCGGTACAACTCATAGACAACAGGAGCGAGAATGCCGATTCGTTTCATCGAACCGCAATAATCCGAACAAGAAACTAGCAATTGGAACAAATCTTTAGCTATTGATGCTCTTTTTGAATATTCTCTCTGAATCGCTAATTTGTTAGTGTGAAATTGAAGGGCTGAATAGAACCATACAAATTGCAAAGGTGGGTCGGGGAAATTCTGGAGCAATCTGGAAAATATGGAACTGAAGTCACAGAAATCGGTGACGCCACTCCGGTACCCGGCTAAGAAATGGTCGATCGATTCTTTAAGCATGGGCTGGTACGGTGGCGCGCGGTCGGTGTTCGAATTTTGGGCGGGTTTCGACGGAGCTTGGTTCATTTTAAGAACAGCGAAAAAGTAAAGGGGAAAGCCGTGAATCGGAGAGAACTTCAGCCCCCTTCTTAAATGGCAACTGTCAACGAACACGTAGCTCCGTGCCTTTGAGTGTTAGAGCATGGAGTAGGAGGGTAAGAGCAAGGACAGAAATTTGAATTTAGAAGCAGAGAAACCCTAGTTTTGCGGGTGATGTATGGGGCAGAAAAACAGGAGGGAATATGGGGCATTTTGGTAACGGGCGACATTTTGAATTCGGACCCTTTATTCAAACACTATACACGCAAAATAATATAGAAATTTGAAAAAATAAAATTGATTTACTTTTTGCCAAATGTTCAACTTTATAATTACTCTCTGTAATTTGGTTTTTGTTATTAAAATTGGGAATTATGTCAATTTGCTGTCTTTATCTCATCAGTTTATTATATTTTTTCATTTCTAAAGTATTTTATCTTGTTTGTGAAAAAATATTTTCTTTTGTCCCCTAAAAGAAGATCTTAGGCTCTATAATTTATAGACTAAAATGTAGATAACTTCACTGTAATTAAGTGCTTTTACAATTAATCCTTCTACTATTCTTATTTTTTGCAATGTAAACTTTCATACTCTTAAAACTGGGCAATCTAATTACCCAAAAAAAAAAAAAGAGTAATCTAGACTTTTTGTCAAATTTTCCATTAAAACATTTAATGACAACGCGTAGTTCCTCTTCAGACTCCCTGTTCTTCATGGTTTACTTGCCCCAGAAAGCAGCGTGGTCTCCACTCTATAAGTCAGAATTTGACTATGATTATGGCGTAATAACGGGGGTTTTTGACACTGGTGGCGATTTACAAAACTGCACGGTCAATATGAATGAAAGCTGCTCCCAATAAAAGCTTTCAAGTTGACTTGCAGAAGTTGCATTTTAGTGAGTTTGACCCGCATATTTCAAAGCCTGGGGAGAGAGCATTCCATAATTACATAGCAGATCAGTACGCAGAGGGTGAAGCAGATGTTCTCAAATGAATCAAGGAAAAGGGGCGTCCAGTATATAAAAATTGGACCCTGATATATGTATATTTTTAAAAATATAAATTCTCTATATTCTTTCACAATTTTTCATGTCTTTATTATTTTTTAATATATTTTCTACATATACACATATGATAGGTAAAATTATATTTGCATAATTTTTTTTTAAGAAATTATGTTATATTTATGTCTGGAGATTAATGCATCCTCTTCTATATAACATAATTAGGGTTGGCAATTATTGCTGGTTGATCGCCACGGGAGTTTGTTGAATTTGGCTAGGGATCAATGAGTCATTCCCTCCACAAGGGTATGAGTGGGGATAAAATTTTTTTCATCACCATTTTGGATATGGGGACGGAGATTACATTCTTGTCCTATGACAATTCCTGAAATTTAAATTATTCAAACTATCCTTCTTATTTAACTTAAATATAATATAGAGTAAATTAATAATTTCATGTACACAATTAATAAAAAAAATAATATCAACCCTCCTATTTCCCTCTCACTATTCACTTTCTCTTCTTATATTATTAAAGCCCTACCTCCCAATCACCGTACACTTCATCTCCATGATCTTGTTCTACCTTTTAAGAGTTGTTGCATGGCTCGTGTGGCTTCATCAAATGATTTTGGCATTTTCAAGCCAAAGACTATTTGAATGGTTAGTTTTGCAATTTATCTATTTCTCTTTAATTTGTGTGGTTTTCTTTTCCTGACAGGCTTCTTGATTCTGATTCTTGAATCTTGTATGAGAAGAGATGTGATCTTTGGACTATGAAGAATGAAGATCAAGTGCACGTGGGCATTTCACAACAATGGTTTGGAATTCAATGATAGAATTTCTGTTCTATTCCTTACCTTAGTCTTCATCATGCTTCTAATTGATTGCTCAATTCTTCAAAATTCTTTGTGTTTGATGTGTAAATGACTCTTGTGAAAGCCATTTATGCAATAATGCTGGCATTGCTTTGTTTGTTCAATCTAGTGGCATGAAGATAGTTCTTCATGGATATCCATCCCTTATTGGGGATCAAAGACGGAGAAACATTTCTCCTCACTAGTAGGGATGGGGGACAAGTTTTTCCTTGAACTCATCGCCCCCTTGCCCTAGCCCTATTGCCATCCCTAAGCATATACAATAATCAGGGTTTTCGAATGAGTTGAAATTTTCAAGATTAGTGACCTAATAAGTAATAATCTCATTGGACCCAACCTTAATCATCTTCCACCAAAGTCTTAGCCTCAGGCACCACCCGAAAAGGTCAAAGAAAAGCAACATTGCAACCATAATCAACATCATTGTTGGTGTTGTTATCAATGTCATTTTGCTACTCTTTGTTCTCATTTTCTTCATCATTAGAGGTGAAGAAAAAGTCAAGATTTAAAGTCTAGTGATACTGCATCAAAGTACGCTTCAATTTTTTTTTGGTTACGATCAAGTGAAAGAATAATAGAATCTCAAATTTGATTAGTTGAATTGTTGTTAAGTGTTTTAACAGAAATTGAAAATATGGAATGATATATCCAAAAAAAATAGAGGATGATTAATCATAAAAGAAATTAAAAACATAAGAATTATTTATATTTTAACCTAATTTTTATAAAGTCTATAAAATTAAAGGCTAAAAAAATTCGTTGTTATAATTAACTATCATAATTAGTATCTAATCTATTAAAATCTAACATAAGAAAGTGCAAAATAAATGTCTAGTCTAATAACCGAATGAATGAGATACATTTCATCATCCATAAAAACTCATTTATTGTAATTGAAGATGTCTAAAAAAATAGGTATAATAATTAATTTTCAAGAGCAATCCCAATCTAATAATAAATAAAGTTATCTACCATAACCATAACATGGGATTTTTTGGGTCTTTTTTTGATAGTGGTTCTCATATCACATAACATGTTAGACCTAATTGTCCATGCAAAAAAAAAAAAAAAGTTTAGCTGATGATAGAAATTTGCTATTGTTGAGATCCAAAATCAGAAATTATAGTTAAATGTATGAGGGGCGTTTTGTGAGCCCACAAATGCAGAAATGAGACTTGCAAATTAGACGTTTCTTTCCTTTTCTCCTTGATAACTTTGAATCCCTAATACAAATAATTTTGATATGACTAAAAAGTCATCCAAAGCATAAGAGTATGTAAACTTATACACATGCAAGTCCCTTAGAGGCTAGTTTATTTTGTTTTTGATTTTTCTCTCATTACCTACAAAAAGATGGGAAAATATAAAAACAAATTTCAAATATATAATGAGTATATCATTATTTTTTTTAGCAAAAATATAATAGAAAGTATTTAAATTTAAACCTTCTGTAATACTATCTAGCTCTTTTGTTATCAGATCATATTTAATGACTTAATGAGCAATTTATTCATTACAAATTTGGAGAGATAAACAAAATTGAAACTTGCTTGGTGACACAAGGGGGAGAAGTTCAATTTTGATTCCTTTGCCAAGGATGATGTTCAACAAATCTTCAAATGAGAAGCAATCTAGATTCAAATTATATTGATACGATTGAATTTAAATTTAAAATTTTAGATTAAATATTAACAATTCTAAACACAGTTGAGATTAAATATTTTATTTTATCAAAAAATAGTGGCCATCTTAGATAACAAATTAAACATTTTTTTTTACCATTTTTAAATATTTCATACATTTATTCTTGACAGATCAAATATTTCATACCTTACTCAAGTTGCAACCATTGTTTGTGTAAGAAAAAGCCATTGTTTGGTTGAACATCAACTCATCATATCATATCACTTCTAATTGCTTGATCACATTTAGTTCTCCACACCACAAGATAACATATTTTTTGGTCAAAAATATTCTTACCCCTTCGTAATCTTTCAATTCTGGACTTTCCTTTTGGAGTTGGTTTTGGCTGGAGCATCTTTTTGATCAAAAAAGGTGAATTGAAGTACAGGACAGAATAAAGAATCGTAATCTTCATTGTGATATACACCAAACTTCAACTTACTATATGACATATTAATAAATTCATTTTGAGCTAAATTACATCTATAAAAGTTGAGAATTGAATAAAATGATTAATATAATTTTCAATTTTATAATTTACGTAGAAATTATTATATAATAATACTTATATTTAAATAATTTTTATTAATCTTACTTTGAATCATAATTAACTCATTCAAATGTTGTCTCATGATTCTTTATATATATAAATAATGTAAAAAGATTATATGTATTATGATCTAATAAAAAATAAAAAGGTTAAAGTAAAACAAAACAAAAATGATGCAAGGACAAAAGTTTTTGTTAAAGAATAAAATTAAAGATAAAGATAAAGGAAAAGAACACTTGCAAAATTGTTGCTTCTTGGTTCCCATTTAACATTTTAAACTTTCTATGAACTTTTTTTTTTTTATTATTATGTTCCTATAAATATAATAATATTGCAATGACAAATCAATACATTGCAAAGTGTAAACAAAACGCGAGAGCTCGACGAATTTCTTTGTCCGTCATTTTCTGTCGTATCAGAAGAAGGAAAAAAGAAGGGAAAATATAGAGGGGAGAAAGAGAGAGAGTGTGTGCGAGAAAATTTACTGTTTCTCGTCCCAGGGACACAGAACGAAGATTGAATCTCATCGTCATCGATATTACTTATGTTGGACAAGTTTTTTGCAGGCACAGATATTGGACTGTGTTTTCCGTCGTCGTTGAGGCCATAGATTTCCAAACCTCTTGTTCAAATGGACGATGACGAAGGAAGGGAGCATTCAATCGGGTGAAGGTTGTGCTTAATCCCTCAGATTCATGTAAACTGGTTGGGTCTTGGATCGGTTGATTCTTGCATTGGGTTGGGTCTTCTTACCCGACTGATTTTGTTGTCAAATTGGTCTGCAAATTCTCGCAGAAGATATTATAAAAGGTGAAGAAAAAAGAAATGAATGGAGGAGATTGTCATGGCAGCGTGGGGCTCCAGGCCTCAACGGCAGCGGGGGTGCCACAGGCGCTTGAATGGAAATTCTCCCAAGTGTTCGGCGAAAGGACAGCTGGGGAAGAAGTTCAGGAGGGTATGCTACACCATTTCGATCATTTGCTGTTTCTTTATCGGGAATTGATGTGAATATATCATTCTTTTCTGATATTATTATAGTTGCAACATATTTCGACGATGGGCTTAATCGGGTGTGGTGAATTGCTGTAGTTGGCCGCTTGAACGGGGTATCTGGAATAGATTTTAGCTGAGGTTCTTTATTCTTATAATTATTCTAGTACAGTTCGAACTTAGTTGTAGCATGGAATTATTTTGTTGTGGCCTTCCCTGGAGTATTTGAAGCTGGAATTAGTTTTCCGGTTTCTTAATGAGACACTTGGCTTGATTGATGTTGCATGTGTGTATAGCCTTCTCTCTCGTTTGTGGTTTTAATCAATTAATTCTTTAGGATAGGATGATTGCATTTTTGTTGGACTTTGGGCAAATTTTATTGTGAGTTAAAACCTTTTTCTACAACCACGATTGTGATGACGTATGTGAAACTGTAGGGTGTGGCGACATGCTCTTGCGGGGACTATTTAATCACTGGAAAGATGAAGTAGGGACTACATTAGATTATTTTTATATTGGTTTCAATTCACTTATATATGCATTTATTTAGCAAAATCTTACTTTGAAATATTTTGACTGTGATATTTATATGTGAAAAACGTGTTTTCCATCATATAAAACACACAGTATTACATTTTCATATGAGATACGTGGGTAAAAATGTAGTAGCATTGTTTTTGCATGTATGGTTGGCATGAACTTCTGGTAGCAAATTGGTCCATTTTGCACTGTGATTGGTAGCAGATGTGACTGGAAGGGAAACAGACCATGAAAAAGAAATAAAAAGAAGAAATTATGAGTGCTGATTGGTCTAAGGCAAATTGATGGCCTTACAACTGTGCTTCTCTGAAAGTTAACGGTAGTTAGATCATCCTCTTGAATTTTGCTGGGTAATGTAGTCTGGTTACAAATGTACCTAGAATTTGATGTTTTCATACCATGGTAGATTTATCAGTTATTTAGTTTATGCCAATTGTGGTGAAATAGAATTTACAGATACTTAAATTGAATCATGATTATCAGGTCTTTGAAATTGATGGTTGTTCCATTACATGCTTTTAGAAGAACTTTTGACCTGTGATCAACTGTGTATGCTTTTATGCTATGAGTTGTTTTAATGAATGTTGGGGTTGTAATCACCATTTCTCCCGGCACCGCCAGATAATAATTCTATCTGGTTTGAAGAAGTCCATCAACAATTGAGAGGCAATATTTCCTCTACATTCTGTGCATATCACAGCATCGTTTACATGCCCCTGTTTGTCTGCAGTCGATATTATATCTGCAATCGAGTTTGACAGAACTGGGGACCACCTTGCAACTGGAGATCGTGGTGGCCGAGTTGTTTTATTTGAAAGAACAGATACACGGCACGTAAGTCTGTTAGCTGCTTCTAATTATACATTTTCTTTTCTTGCCCGAAGGTTTTCCTCCCATCTGTTTGGTGAATTATGGTTTCATTATCCATATTCTGTAAAATTTTTAGCATGGTAGTCTCCGGAAAGATATAGAGAAAATGGATTATTTGATCAATCGACATCCTGAGTTTCGTTACAAAACTGAGTTTCAGAGCCATGAGCCAGAGGTATCATCTTTCTCTGGTTAACTTGTTGATTCTTTCTGTATAATTTCGTCTTGCTTTGTGCTGCGATATTGATCTTAATTAATTTGTCCATCTATTTATATTTTTTAATTCAGTTTGACTATCTTAAGAGTTTGGAAATTGAGGAGAAAATCAATAAAATCAGGTGGTGCCAGCCAGCTAATGGGGTGCTCTTTCTTCTCTCTACAAATGACAAAACCATTAAATTTTGGAAGGTAGCTGCAATGCTTTTCAAATTGTTGAATTTTTAAAGACAACTTCATGAGTTGCTATTTAATATCTCTTTGCCTGGATGTGTTTCTAAATGCCTTTATATCTTTCAAATATGGTATGCAGCATTACGTTTTACTTCTCCTTCTACTTCTTTTTTGGTGGGGTTCAGGATGCTTTGATGGTGACTTTGAAATATAGAAAGCTATTTCTAGGGTAGTCATTTATATGAATAGACATCAAGTGAACAGTTAGTTTTGGAAGCTTCTGCATAATTGCATATCTTCTTATTTAATTGTTGTGGGAGATTTAATTGTTATCCTTTGAAGCTCTTGTTAATTGCAAGAGTTAAAAATTTTGAGTGAAAGAATGTTCTGTAGGTCAGCAGCCATTGAAACTGGTCATATGTTCCGGTTCAATGTTTAGTCCTTCACATTAAATATTATCATACAGAATGTGTAGGATGGTTTTATTTTTGCTGTTATTGCTTGCAAGTTAGGTGATGAATTCATCAAATGAATAAAGTAAATTATTTTGAGCAAAAAATAATGAACTGGAAGAGATTTTGATATTCAGGATAAGATTGCAACACCATATTTTTCTTGTGTTAGTGCATAACTGACAAGATCTTTTACTTCTTGGTAGGTGTTTGTTTGGTATATAACTGGAATTACTTGACATTCCTTTTGTATTTATGGTTCTGGATTGACGTAGGTTTTTTGCTGGGGGATTGACTTATGCATTTATCATTGGGTTAAGAGTCCAGCTGAAGAATTATATCAATCTAACTATTTAACAAAGGATTTGAAGTAGTTTGGTTTTTAAAGTATGGGAACAACTTGGTGATGGATAGTATATGCAAAAGATAATTGGTCTTGATGACCAAGATGAAGTACATTTTGAAAGTGAAAAGTTTGTTGAATTTTCAAAATATTGGAAAATTTTCAACTCAAACATTATTGAGGGGTAAATTTGATATTTTGGTGGTCAGTTTCTCATTTTTCCTTTTATGGGACAGGTCCAAGAGAAAAAGGTGAAGAAAGTCTGTCACATGAATGCTACTCATTCACATGCTATCAGAAATGGTCCAGTTGTTGGTTCAAGCACATCAAAGAGTTCCAAGCCCTCCATGGTTAATGGAGGATGTAATAAGATGCCCTTCAATGATGCTTCAAGTCCAAATGGCAGTGTTCAATCCCTACATTTGCCCATTGTGGTCGTATTTGTTCCAAGACTGATTCTGGCGTAGTGTTTTTTTTGGAATTCAGATTGAGTTATCATAAATTGAATATTATATGGTTGCATTTATGTATTGCATTGTGTTATTTTGGAATCAAATTGGCATTTCATTTAAAAGGTATGAACTGAACCAAAGCTGTCAGTCTGAAATCTGTATGGTGTTTAACTGACACTTTTCAATCATATTATGTTGAAAAATCAGGTGACCAGTCATGAGACAAACCCTGTGGCTAGATGTCGAAGAATCTATGCTCATGCTCATGACTATCATATCAACTCTATCTCAAGCAACAGGTTTATTTTCTTGATTGCATTTATACTTTATTTCTTTTGACTTTGTCCAAAATTGCTTGATTTTGCTTACCTAGCTTGCATTTAAATAAGTGCCTGTTTGTCTGTATCATGTGAAATAAATGTGTTATGCATTTGCCCCCATATTTCTGGGATGGGTGTGATATGACAGAGCATTATGATTTTTTGGGCTGTGTTTAGGTCGGTTTATATGTGTTTTGATATTGCTGTGGGCATTCAATCCCTTGGATGCATGGTTATTTATCATATGAATAATGTTGACTTATTTATCTCCTGTTTTTTTCTTCCTTTTCTTCTTTTGTTTTGTAGTGATGGTGAAACTTTTATATCAGCTGATGATCTCCGAATAAATCTGTGGAATTTAGAAATTAGCAATCAAAGTTTTAATATCGTTGATGTTAAGCCAGCAAACATGGAGGATCTAACAGGTAGAACTCAGAGCAGTCTGAAAAACAATATCGTATTCTGATGTGTGTCTACTAATAATTACTCTAATTTGATTGTAAAAGAGTTTTTTGAACAAGGTGTAAAGTATATGCGTTTGATATAATCTATTCACATTTATATTGGGACACTCTAGTGGGGAACAAGCAAAATTATTGGTAGTTATTGATATATCATTTTAGACAATTGATATTGCTAATTATTAAGTTGAATTTATTCTGTACCTTATTTTGTTGTAATTTTTTAATTAACTTGATTGCGTACTTATGCTCTCATTCTGTTGACTTGACTTATTTTTATGTACAGAGGTGATCACATCAGCAAAGTTTCATCCTACTCACTGCAACATGCTAGCATACAGTAGCTCTAAAGGCTCTATCCGTCTTATTGATATGCGGCAGTCAGCTTTATGTGATAATCATAGCAAATTGTAAATTCTTGGTTTCTGTTATTCTACTTTTGAATGCCCTTTATTCAGTATAGTTCTGGTAGTATTTTCCTAGACATTTATGTTTATTTTATTATTACAGATTCGAGGAACAGGAGGCACCTAGTTCAAGATCATTTTTCACTGAAATAATTGCCTCAATTTCAGATATCAAGTTTTCAAAGGATGGAAGACATATACTTAGTCGTGATTACATGACTCTTAAGGTTGATTTCTTTATAACTGTTGCTTTGATCTAGTTTTCTACAATGATGTAGGTGAATGTGACTACAACAACATGTAATAAGCCACCCTTTACTAAGCCGGGCCTTTTATGATCTGGCTTTTGTAACAGAAGTTAGTGGCTTATGTTTATTCGAAGCTGAAATTTTCTCCTATTGAAGCCATTATTTGGGTCTAAGCCTATTGTGCTTCTTTGCTACATATGTGCAAACACAAAATTAGCATCTGGAATCTAAATTTGCTGCTTACCTAGTAGATTATGCCAACTGGACTGTAGCGTGCAGCAGCTATATTGTAGAAATGTGGGCATATTTCTATGGAAGATTGCAACAGTTTTTTTTTGGTTTTTTAATGGTTTGTTTTTGACTTCGTGAAACGGTTATATGGAATCTGAATTATGATTTGGTATAACATATAAATTGTGTCTTGTAGTACATGAGTTAGGAAGTTTGCAATTCGAGAACTATTGCTTACTTGAATAGGAAGTAACTTTATGTTTAATAAAATTTGAATGACTGATATGGGACTCCATCGTTTGTTTACATGAAAATTAGATCCAGCATATAGTTCTTATTAGTTATTCATCTTGGCTCCGTTTGCTACTTTGGGTTTGTATGGTGGGATGTTTACGTAAACAATTTGTAATTTCTGTTCTCTCTTCTTTTTTTTTTTTTTTTTTTACTCTTTCTCCATCTGTTTTCCAGCTATGGGACATAAATATGGATTCTGGTCCTGTTGCTACTTTCCAGGTTCATGAGTATTTAAGACCAAAGGTGAATTTTTTTTTACTGGCAGTTTTGGATGAGAACAAATGCATTAACTACACCTTGTAATGCAATTTTGTAAACTTTTATAGCTTTGTGATTTATATGAAAACGATTCCATCTTCGATAAATTTGAGTGCTGTCTTAGTGGAGATGGACTACGAGTAGCAACAGGTTCATACAGGTTTGGTTTATAGATACTTTCCTAATTCTTTCTGTCATAATACTAACCTAAGATGCCTGTTTTTAACTAAATAAAATTTTATTCTTTTCTATGATTTTAGCAACCTATTTCGTGTATTTGGTTTATCTGAAGGCAGCGCAGAAGCAACGACATTGGAAGCCACCAAGAACCCGATGAGGTATAATCTAATCTTAGATACTTTATGCTATTGAAGGTGTATAAAGATTAGAGCTGCTACCCTGCAATTTAATTTTAAGCAATTCAACGAAGTTCTTTTGCAAATTGAGCAGTATTTTGCTGGGTGCTCACTAAGCTCTTGTTGTACATGTAGCTCAACTGTTTGATGTACTTTCAGGAAACAAGTTCAAACTCCATCAAGGCCTTCTAGATCTATAGGCACCCTTCCCCGTGTTCTCAGGCGAGGTATGTCTTAGTACACATATAGTGCATTTGCATCCAAACTCTTGTGTATAGTGTCAACATCTGGCTGTGATATTGACTTATTGTGTATGCCTTTGCGACACTTTGAATACTATATCACTTTTATGTAATAATTATTCTGTTAAAGTTATTCCGATTAGCTGTTTTTTCCCTTAAACTCAATTGCAGTGAGAAAATGGTTCTGCTAAGAGTTGGGTGAATATCAAGTTTATCAGAACTTACTTGTTTCCAGCTAGGACAACATCTTTTTATTTATTATATTTACAAATACGCTGCCCTAGCAAGCTTATATTCTTGCTTGGAATTTATGTTTAGCTTGTAAGAATAATATATCTATAATTTCCTAGTTAACTAGTCCCAGCATTTCCCCCTAACTATTCTCCTCCCTCACCATGGCTATAAAGGAGCAGATAATTCTGGACTTGATACAAATGGGAATGCATTCGATTTCACAGCAAAATTGCTTCATCTAGCATGGCATCCAACTGAGAACTCACTTGCCTGTGCTGCTTCGAATAGCCTTTACATGTATTATGCATAAAAGTCTCTTGGAAAGTTAACTGCTATACAAGGCTCATAATGTTGCATGTGATGGATGCTGTTGTCCCTGATGCCATCACCGCGGATGTGGAATTTACACTCATTACTGGATCTGAGATTATGACCCACTGATACTCTCACTAAAAGCTGACGTCAGGATTCTAATGTGCTCATTTGGAATCTGAGGAGATTGACTGACCTTTTACTTTCAGATGGGCAGTCATTGCTAATTGTTTTATTTTCCATATGGACCACAATTTTGTCTGTGTTTTGGGTCAAAGAAAATGTGATATATGATCTATTGCAAATGAGGCTGCTGCATGGTGCCTCTTGGTTTAGGTAGGGATGAGAGCTTATGTCAAATCAATTCTCACTGATTCCAGGGGCCTCAACCTTGTATACTTAGTTATAAGGTTTGTGATTTTATAGTTTCTGTTCTCTGTTCCAACCATTGCCCCTCCTTCAGAGATTGTGACTTGTGGATTCTATGTGTATTAGTAAACTGGAGTATATTTTAAAGGCCATAAATTCCATTCACTTCAAAAATCACAGTTGGAATTTCATCTGGCTGTGTTTGGTTGGTGGGGGGCTAAAGTGTTCCTTCTATGGGGAGGGCTGTGCCTAACCATTGATACGTAATTTTCTTCTTGTTTGTCATAGTCTCGCTCTCTCTTTGAATTGATTCTTGTATTAGCAGTTTTGTCAATAATTAAAATGGCGAATGAAGTGTACTGTGACTCCGATTGCGAGATATGGAGATGGGTTGAAGTGTTCAAGAAAATTGCTTCGAAATCGAGGGAATGGTAGATTTGCTATCCATTAGATTGATACTGAGCAATACTTTCTTTTAAGTTGAGAATTATATATAATCATACCAACTATGAAAATTGATTTTGCGTTTTAATATAGGGATCATGTGAAAGAAAGTTCATTCGTGTAAACATCGTGACAAATGGTTTATTAGAACCTTGATATGTTTACACCTTATATAATTTTTATATAAATAAATAGAAATCCCCTTCCACAAAGAGAAATTTATTGTGTGAGCTTTTTTATCTGATGCGTTTTACTTTAGTTTTAAATTTAATAATTTAATTTTTATATTATAAAAATTAAATAAAAATACATAATATTTTTTTATATTATGAAGGGAGTGATTAATAAGAGAAGTATAAACTCATGGATTTAGCTTCTATGAGTGGAAAAGTATTTTTATATATTTTTTTAAATAAAAAAGTTTAAGATGAAGAAAAATTATTTTATTTTAAAATCAGTCTCAATAAAAAATTATAATGATATTTATATATTACCTATTAAAAAAGAGTGTTAATAGATAAGTTTAAATCTAAACTCTATAAATGAAATACTCTAACATTTGAAAAAAGTATATAATTTTTATTAGATAAAAATTGAATATGAGATATCTCTTTATTAAATTGACTTTCTTTTTCATCATTTAAAAAATTGACTTTACAATACACTCGGAGAGATAAAATATAAACTTTTATCGATGAAAAAACAATATATTATCATTCCTATTCTTTTCAAACAATACTGGTTTATATTTCTTAGAAAAGGATTATACACAATGATAAACGATGGTTTAAGAGGAAAGGATTTATTGTTTTCTTCGAATATTAAAAAATTAAAAAGTTGTTATTTTTTCAATTCTTCCGCTTTTATGGTGTTCTTGTATTTGTAGGTCAGGTGAGTTGAGAACCGTGAGAATAAACAGTTGGTAGCCCAGATGAAGGACTTTGCCACCAATCGAGAGAGGAGCGGACCCAAAGTTCAAAAGTTCCCTCCCTACTGTCCGCCATGGCTCTTCTCAGCCGAACCTCCTCGCGCCTCCCACATCTTGCGTCGCCTCAACGTATAGTTTCCCTCCACGCCACCCTCCCCTCTCTGTCACCCGCCGCGACCTCCAGCAGCACACCGACATCGTATGCTCGGCCACCGCCCCCATCAACTTCCTCCCCGATCGGTGTATCCAAGGTGGCGGAGTACGTGATCTCCAAGGTTGATGATCTCAAGAACTGGGCTCGGCATGGGTCTATCTGGCCCATGACCTTTGGTCTTGCATGCTGTGCCGCCGAAATGATGCACACCGGAGCTGTCCGTTACGATCTCGATCGCTTCGGCATCATTTTCAGGCCCAGCCCTCGCTGTCCGACTGTATGATTGTTGCCGGCACTCTCACCAAAAAGATGGTCCCTGCCCTTCGCAAGTTCATTTCTGCCCCTCCCCCCTCCTCCCTCCCTTTCTCTATCTCTTTTACTCGCCCTTTTCATTCTCTTGCTTTCAATTTAGTAAATATTTTCCTTTTATAAATTTTGGTTTGCTTTCTAAGAGAATGTGTGGGAATCGATTCGTGAATTATAAAATTTTCAAGTTTGATCGGAGGTTTATGCTGGTTTTCGTTCCTTACTGTTCCATTTATAGGTCTATAGGATTCGGTTCTGATCCTTGAATTTCGTTGGCTTTAATGAGGGTTTTCATTTTGAGTGCATTTGATCTCATTAGTGCGGAACTTTTGAAGTTCAAACAGGCTTATTTTTTCTGTGGGAATTATCTCCCTGTACAATCATGGAATGGATTTGACTTATAGAATTTGGTATGAAGTTTGTTGTAGATCCAAAATTATATGCAATAGTGGCGCATAAATGACTTTATCAGGAACCTTGGCTTAATGTGATTTGCCATGTGATAGATGTATGTTTGCTGAAATGTGATACTCTAGTGGACAATTAGGCATTGTTTGGGAGAGGTGGGAAGAATGAAATGTGCGTAATTTGATTATTCCCGTTTTCCTACCTCTCATCTTTTCTGAATGAACCCTAAAGCATTTGTAATACGTGCAACTAATGGTCATTTAAACGAACTCAAATTTTCAATGCTTTTATGTAATTTTGGTGGCTGTGGTGTAGTTGTTGAAGAAACTCCATGGAAAAATTTTGAAACTAGCTTGGTAGTCAAGGAAGGTGAATGTCTGCTGTTTCTTTAATACTTCTGTTTAATTAGGAATTTTCTTCGACTAAATTCTACTTGGGAAAATAACTACTAATCACTATAGTTTGTGTTTTGTCTATTTAAGCTAATGATAATGTGTTTTGTCTATTTCAATTGAGTCTGGTTGTTTTGGTGTTGCGATTTCAGTTTGTTTTCAGCATATATTCTGTCAGTATGAAAATCTACTTTCTACGCGGTGACACTGACCGATTCTAGGTGTTGAAGAGAGGGTCTTATTCTTACGGTTCTGTAAGATAGTATTTTAGGTTGCTCATCTTTATTCTTCCATTCTATAGGTTTGTTCCTTAGCATTCGTTAGCTTGCTGATCTACTTATGTGACTCTGTAACGTACAATTCTCTCGCCAAATTGTATCTAAATTACACTTCACAACCTGGCAACTCGTGTTGGACATATCAACTATAGCATTCAGATGAGATATTTGTAAGTTTTAGGTTATTTCCTTCCTGAATTTATATTTCTTAAATATTCATATTCACCTTTGATATTTGAGTCATATCTTGCCTTGCGTTTAATCATACTGATTCAATTTTACAGTTTTCTTCTTGATGTTGAAAATTTTTTGCAGGGTTTATGATCAGATGCCGGAACCTAGGTGGGTCATTTCTATGGGAAGTTGTGCTAATGGCGGAGGATACTACCACTACTCTGTTGATCGAGGATGTGACAGGATTGTCCCTGTTGATATATATGTTCCTGGCTGTCCTCCGACTGCTGAGGCTCTACTGTATGGACTACTCCAGCTGCAGAAGAAGATCAATAGGCTCAAGGACTTTTTCCTGTGGTGGACAAAGTGAGGTCAATCAAATTTTTTTCTAGGCAGCTAAGCTGTCCTCATGTTAGATAAGCAAGACCTTGTAATTTGCCTTGCTAAGCGCCTTCTAAGGGGGAGATTGTATTGGCATATTACCATCTCCCATCTCAGGATGTTCTTTTGTTGTGTCACATTCTGTGCGGCTTTTTGTGGGGCTGGAGATTCCCTGGAAGTTTCTTTACCATTGGATTTGCATCTACTAATGAATCGGAATGTTTTTAATTTGTAAAATCATCTATGTACGTTGATTAATCTCGGGGTGAATAGAACACCTCAGAATTGACTCATAAGTTGCGGTTTATTTGCTGACCAATCTCATTGTTGCTTACTCCTGATCACCAGGGGTGGAATTTAGAAGGATGATTTCTTGGATGTTTTTTCTTTCGTCTTCTTGATGAGGGTGAGAAGAGCAAGCTTTCGGGCAATATCCCTTGTTAATCACCAAAAATAAATATGGGACTCCCAAGTTGACGCTAATTCAATTTAGTCTCGGGTTAATATAGTTTAGGTAAAAAATTTCAATTTTTAATCCTAATCTTATATATTATAAGTTCAAATGCTTTAGATTTAATTCTAAATTTAAAATAAATTACATATTTAATCAGTACTAAAATATAAATGTATATATTATAAAATTACATTAAGACATACATTAATAATTTATATATCTAAGTTTTTTGGATATAAATAATTAAAAATAATTAATAAAATTAAAAAAGTATAGTATCCTGAGCTAATTCAATTGGGGTCAAATATAATCTTGTACCAATTTCATCTTAGGTCAAGAAGATGTGAACCAAAAAAGTGAATTTTTTTGGGATAAAATTTTTTGATCTTAATCATTAATTTTTTAATTCAATTTTAAGTCGATGTTATGTTTTAGGCTAAAATTAATAATATCAATGAGGGGATGCTGGGTGCCTCTTGGATGAAACAAACTTTATATATTGCATAGGAAATTGTTTGATTAATTCTTCAAATTTTTAAATACTTATTTAAAGTATCGTTAATCGATGTTATGTGAAGAAAAGAATTCTGTCCTCAATTTATTTCTTCCAACCCCACCCAAGACCGAAATAAAAGAATTAAGAAGCTAGTTGATTGACTCGATAAATTAATTAAAAATTATAAATAAATAAATATAAAGAATCATTGAAAATAATAATTTTCTCTTACAAAATTAGTCTTCATTTTCTCAAGCTCAAATAATAACAATAATAAGTTTCTTTAATTTTGGTTGTCACCGATCCCTTACTAGCCGTCATTATTAGCATTACTCAACACTCATGTAAAGAACATTATTATTATATATAAATAACCAAATCTTTTGTAACATCGTCCAGTGCTCTCGCCCCAAACCTGAGACTCTAGGGTTTCCTGATTCCTCTTCACCAAGAAATCCAATGGCCGACGAGGCACAGTATTCATCCGGCACAGAGACCACGCCCCATAAGCGCAAGTACGAGGACCCATCGCTGCCGCAATCGGCTACTCACAGGCCCACTGGCTTCTCCGCGCCTATTGCCTCCTTATCTCCGGACAGTACTCACGCGCCGCCTTCCTCCTACAACAGCGTGCCTCCTCCTCAGGCAAGCGGGATTGAGCTTGCTAAGCAGCGTGCTCAGGAGGTTGCTGCTCGTCTCTTAAACAATATTAGCGGTGGAGCTGGTGGCCTGGATGCCAAGCGGCCCAAGGTTGAAAATGGTGCTACTGGATTTGATTCTAGTGGTAAGGGTCTTACTTCTGCTCTCACTCAATTCCTATTTGGCTGGTTTGTTTTGAGCTTGTGCGCTAATGGGTTTTTAGCTTAGGGTTTCTGGTGTCTATGATTGGTTACTTTCAATCGTGTTTCTTGAACCTATTAATTATGTGTAGCTTTTATTCATCAGCATTACTGCACCGCTAATGACTGATCTCCCTGAACACAGATGTGAAGCCACAATACTCTACCCCTTCAACTGCTCCTGTTTCTTATGCCTATCAGGCTACCAGCAAACATATAGAGATCCCTAATGGTAGGGTCGGGGTCATTATTGGTAAAGGCGGGGATACGATCAAATATCTTCAAACGAAGTCTGGGGCGAAGATTCAAGTTACCCGTGATATGGACGCAGACCTAAATTCTCCAACTAGAATGGTTGAACTTATGGGTACTCCCGATCAAATTGCCGAGGCTGAGAAGTTGATAAATGAAGTTCTTGCTGAGGTACTGCTATATTGCTTATTTGCTGTTTTCTTTTCTTTTCCTGTTGGAAGACCTTTACTCTTTTTGACCGTTGGTAATCTTCCTTGCAATTGAATATGTGGTGTCCGAGTAGATTACCAGATTATTTCCTTCATATAAAACAAGCAATTTTTAGTTTAGTGATGCATCTAAAACTTGCTTGTGCCTCGTTATGAGTTGCTGTGCAATGGAATTTCATTGATATTTCATATTTGAATTTTGAACACAGCTGGAGGCCTGAGGACTGGGTGATTTTTAACCAACTTGTATGAGTGTATAACTAGATATAATATATAATATCTGATAAAGAAGTTTCTCCAATGATTTTTGAATTCAGCAGGGGTTATGGCTAACATATTTATGTTTGTACCAGGCTGAAGCTGGAGGTTCTGCCATTGTTGCTCGGCGTCTGACTGGACAAGCTGGGACTGAGCAATTTGTCATGAAAGTCCCAAATAATAAGGTATGCAAAGGGTATTATGGCTATATACCTGATCAAGTGCCCATTTGGATGTGTTTGTGTGTGTGTTTTGGGAAAAATCGAATGTGTTTTTCCTATAAAGGGTTTTTAAGGGAAGTTAAAAGTACAAGTTTCAGATTTTAGGAGAATTTAAATTTTAAAATAACTAATTTTTTTTGCGCCAACACAAACTGATTACAGAACAAGCCTACCCAAGCAGGCACTGTCTTTTCAGTGGGTGATTTCCCTTCTAAATCTTATGCAAAAATTTAATGTGTTTGGGTTTTGAATGGTTTGCCCTGTGGCTGTCGCACCTTCAGGTTGGCCTTGTAATTGGTAAGGGAGGAGAAACCATAAAGATGATGCAAGCTCAGTCTAAAGCAAGAATTCAGGTTTGTCCTTTTGTATTTAGCATTCCTTGTACTTAGGTTAATAGGTGCTAAATAGCAGTCTTCATCAGTTGCCATGTGGTTCTTTACTGTAGCCTTGTGGAGATTTACCACTATTAAATTCTGATTATCAGAACTGTACGATTTCTAGCTGTGGAATCCCCATCTATCTTTGTGTAAGTAATGTAATGTTTGCTTTCATCAGGTGATACCTTTGCATCTTCCCCCAGGTGATACATCAACAGAAAGAACATTACAAATTGATGGGACCAGCGAACAGATTGAGGCTGCAAAGGAGTTGGTTAATCAAGTCATAAATGAGGTATGTTCAATGCTCATCTTCATCTTTTGGATATGGCCTTGGTTGGCAGGTTAGTCGCCATGTGCTAAAGTCTATTTTTTGTAAGATGGATATTCAAGTGCATGTCGGTATTCTGTATATGTAAATGATTTTTCTTTTGGTAGGTTAGGTTGAGTTTGTTTAAAACTAGGTATAGTTATACTCGGATTAATGATTTTGCAGTTTTGTTGGTAGATAGATTGTGCCATTTTGATTGTCAGATGGAACCTTTTTAATCTGTTGCACTGTTAACAGAATTTTACTTTGATGTTGGTATTATATGTTGGCGGTGTTTTAAGTAGACTGCAATGGACCCTTTTTAATCTATTTTATGTTGCACTTCTTCTATTATTTTCTGTATGTATAATTTATACCTTTTTCTTACAATTGAGTTGCCATCTAATTTTCAAAGTTGGATTGAGTAAATGATGCTTACTGTATATTGGTTTCTCTAGCTTGTGGCCTTGAATGTATGATATGTATGTATTGTGCCTCGTTGACTATCTTTTCTTCAGAAACAGAAGAGTATGTAGATACAAGATTTTATTAGTTTCCTTGCTCCATCTATGTCACAATATCGAATGTTTTATAGCTGCTTCCAATGCTAATCTTGACAGTGTAGTTTTAATAACCTGTCATGTGGAAATATGGGTAAGGAGCTGAGCTACTAAAGTAGTCGCATTTGTCAGATGTCTCCTCTTTCCTGGATGTGATAGTAACATACGCTTAGTATATTGGTGTTGTAGTCAAATTTCTGATGTTGGACGGTTGTGAGCTTGCAGGGTCCGTTGAGATTTGACTTGTTAACTACATGATTTATCTTTATTTAGATAGATATAGTATTTAGTTCCCCATGATATAAACTTGTTTGTAGCCATTCACTGTTTTAATATATTCATCATTTCATTGGGGAGATTGATCTATATTATTTGAGAATTGGATAGATCAATTTGTCAGATACAGTACCAGACTCTTGCGAGGAATTGTTTTAACTGCAATATAACTTTTGCTCGTGACCTTGTGCTTCAGTGAGGTGTCTCTTTCATCTTATTTGTGGTATAGGTAGGTGGGGACAACTAGGATCGCTTGATTGTGTCATTGTATTTTCATCCAAGTGGATAATCATTGGGATTATATCCTGTTCAACCATCGAATATGCTTATTAATTGTGTATCCTATGACTGATCTTGTTATTGGGACTATTGTAGGGTTAGTGTGTGTTGGACCATTAGTGACACCAACATGGAATCTCTTTGTTGGTGTTCCTTCAGCATGCCCTGGTATGATTCTAAATCTCGAATTTGATATTTATTATCGAGGGCAGTAAGTCTCCTTTTTATGTCAATACAGTGTCAATGGTTTGGAAATATAATTTGTCTTAAAATACTTTTAGACAATGTCATTTGTACCTTTACTCGGTCAATTGCTCAAGGAGATTATTGTATACTGGGAAGCACCTTTTGTCTTGACTTATCTTTGGCATAATTTCCTAGAATTTGTCATTGTGACATTTGGTAAACATTTTCCTTAATACTGTTATTTTGGTCCTTATCTTTAACCATTTAGTTGTTTTTATGAACTAGTGTGATATTGCTCAAGAAATTTCAATACTGTTCTAATTTTTCTGTCATACTGTCTATTTTTTAAAATTTTTTTTTCATGTGTGGCATCATTATGTGGTGTCATGCTATATATAGCATTTGCTGCTTCACTTCTTCCTTCTCTTCACCATCATGGTGATTTCTTCTTACTGATATTTCTTGCATATTTTCTCATACTGTCTGTCAATATCATTCGAATCATTGTTGAAGTTCTTCAGTCTAGAGTCAGGGAAATTGAGCGTTCCTTACTTTTTCTTTCTCTTGTATGGGTTCACTTTTTGGTTCCAAATGATAATATTACCTTTGTGATACATGGGTTTGAAATTATTTGTGTGCTTTTATCTAATCATGATTGGGGTAGTGGGAAAGTTAAGGGGATAATTTGGTATAAACTTAGAATGAAGTTGTCTCTGTAGTGTTTCTATATTTTGAATTTATGGTTGCTCCTACTTCTCCGATATGGTGTTCAAATACACAGATTTGCATCTTATGTTTTACGATCTCTCCCCTTGGAGAGCTGGCAGAACAAAACATCTGATAGTTGATTAAAGAAAATGTTGTCTCTTTAAATTGGACTGGTCATGCAACATGGGAAGATCTGTAATCATTGTATATCACAGTACCTTAGTTTATATGTGGTGGTCCTTATGCCAACCTTGTGTATATGATTTATGATGAATCAATTGGAAATAAAGACTTCATATATTGAGAAAATATATGGTGGATTGCATTTTGGAGGCGACTATGTTTGTATGCTTCTATGCTTTTTTCTTCCCTTTGTACCCATTCATTTTGAATAGGGAGAGGGTGTGCTTCTGCTGGAGTAACTCAGTTATATCACGAACCAGTACGGTATGTAGGCCTTTATACCCCTTTTTAATGCTATATGGAATCAGTTAATGTAAGAAATGTGCCCTTTATAATGTGTTCATTATATGTTGACTTTTTTTTTAAAAAATTGTTAGTTTTACTTGTCTATTTGTGTGAGCATCTTTCTGTATATTTGGATGTCATGGCATCTTGGGCGAGTTCACTTTTTTTTATATGGTTACAATTTGTTATTGCAGAATCGTCTTAGAAATCCAGCAATGTCTGGTGGTTATTCTCAGCAAGGTTACCAAGCCCGGCCACCCTCTAGTTGGGTTCCTCCTATGCAGCAACCTGGTTATGGCTATGTGCATCCTGGAGCTTACACTGGTCCTTCACCCCAGTATAACATGGGTCAGCCATCATATCCGGGATATCCTCCCCAGCCATCGAGTGGATATTCTACCAATTGGGACCAGTCCACTGCACCACCTCCCCAGCAGTCTACGCAGGGTGGTGGTTATGATTATTATAGTCAACAGCAGCAACAACAAAATCCCGGGGGTCCTGCACCTCCTGCTGATGGAACTGCATACAATTACAGTCAGCCACCTTCCTCTGGCTATAACCAACCTGGACAAGGTTATGCTCAAGACAGCTATGGTGGGTATCAAGCACCACCACAATCTGGGTATGGTCAACAACCAACGTATGATCAGCAGCAAGGTTATAGCTCAGCCCCCAGCTATGCTAGTGGGAGCAACACAGCACAAGAGGGACACGTTCCCAACTATGGATCTCAGGGGGATTCTGCTCAAGCTCCTCCTGTGCAACCTTCTTCAGTGGCCCAACAAGGTTATGGTACCAACCAGCCTAGTCCAAGCCCTGCTAACTATCCCCCGCAAGTAGCTGCTCAGCCAGGATATGGGGTGCCTCCAACTTCTCAAGCCACTTACGGCAATCAACCACAAGCACAGTCTGGTTATGGACCTGGTTACGGACCCCCTCAATCTCAAAAGCCTGGTGGCGCTCCTCCTGTTTATGGACAGTCCACACAGTCTCCTAGCACAGCAGGGGGCTATGGTCAGTCTGGCCCTTTGCAACTAGGTTATCCTCCTGCCCAACCCGCACCTTCTGGGTATGCTCAACCAGAATCTGGTTCTCAAAGGGCACCACCATCTGGTTATGGTGCTGCAATGCAGCCTGGGTATGGTGCCCCACCATATGGTGCTCCCCAAAGTGGTCAGCCTGGTTATGGTCAGACACCACCATCATATAGTGGTTCTTATGGTGCTGGTTACACTCAGCCTCCAGTATATTCTAGTGATGGTAACACTGGTGGCAGTACTCGTGGAACCTACGAGGGATCCACAGCCCAAGCAGTACAGCAGGGTGGTGTTGCTAAAGCGTCACCTCAGAGTTGATGTTTTAGTATGATGAATTTGGACTCCGACTCGGATGGTTTCATTGATGTTTTCTATTGTAATAGTAACATCAATATAGGTTTTGTGGACGGCTGCATTTATGTTTTTTATATTCTTCTTCTAAGTGTTTTGTACGGGTAATTAGGTTTTCTTATTTTGTACTGTTGGATGCAAGATTTGCTTTGCCTAAACAAGAATTACCTATAACAATGCATTGTGTCGCTGTTCTTGTTTCTACTGTGCAACTAAATGATATATCTGCTTTTAATTCGGTGAATAAGGGACTCTGGATGCTCGTTATTTCCCAGGACTGAACGCGCGCTCTTAAGTTGACGTATGTCTTGTACAAACGCAATAATCATGAAGTATCAAACAGTTTGCATGTATTCTAAGAAGCAGCAGAGCTAGAATCTAGGAGGGTTTACAGTTACCGGTTCCGATGTATGACACGACATAAGACATGCATTCGCTTTTAGTACTAATTCGTTTCAACGCAAACGTCTATTACTCCATTTAGTAAGTTGGTTTCCTGCTACGATTTTGTCATTTTATTATGATATGGAGTCTCGTAAGTGGCAATGTTAGTTATCATCTTTAGTTTCTCACTGGCAATTCAAAGAGGCAAATCTAGAAGATCATTCTTCTCTTTATTGCACAAACAACGATTTAGTACATTGCTTATAACAGAAGACAATAGCCACATCACCCAATTGACCACAAAAAGAAAAACCTCAAAAATTGAGAGAACAAAAGAAAATAGATTACGAAAAAATGGAACCGGATTTTTTCCTTAATTTGCTACTATGATCAAAATACCAGATCGCTGCTTGGCATCTATCTCCGTTCTGTATACATTGGAGGCTATCAATGAAATAAGAAGAGAAAACTAGGTATGTCGGGCTACATATTTTTCTTCCAATACGCAGGCATTTGTTAGCAAAAGCTTCAACTACTAGAGTATCATCAAATTCAGCAGGCAGTGTTGAATTCCTTTAGATGATATGATTCCTGAAAGCCATAATCATTCTGGGTGACAAAAGCAAAAAGAAGGCCAAGATGGAGCCGAAGCACATCCTCGTTAAAAATCTCACAGGGTCATAGTCAACAACTTCAGAAGCATCGGTTGTTGAATACATGGCTGTTGCCGATGGGAGAGCTTCTATTACTGCATCTGCCAGATCCGTAATGAAGGAAGTGGTGACACCAAGGGCAGGGACACGTCCCCAATTCTCAATGCCGGATTCAAGAGCCAAATGCTTGTACTCCATATCAATTTCTTCAAGGGTCTCAATGTGTTCGCTCACAAAGCTGGGGTTTAAAATATAGAAATAAAATACTAATTTAACTCCAGTATGCATTTTACATTTAACAAGAATCATATTTCCAAACCAGGACTAAAATTAACAATAATAGAAGGCTCGAATCATATACCTCACTGGAACAGCTAAAAGACTCCTAACACCTTTCTGGCCAAGCTCAATGAGAACTTCATCAGTGTATGGTTTAAGCCATTGTACAGGACCCACCCGGCTCTGGAGGGCCATCCAACAAAGAAGGAACAACGGGAACAAGAAATGGCAACAGAGGAAGGAATAATTAAAGTCAGTGACCGGACAAGAGATCTCCATGCAATTCAAGATACAGCATAAAAACCAAAATGATTCAATAAAAGGAAGTCAAAAGTTGAAATCAAGTTTCCAAACAAACCTGATAAGCAAGAGTGTGCTCATTATTGATTTCTCTAGATTTCAGCTCGTGCATGATCAAGAAAATGCACTCCTCCATTTGATCTCGGTATGGATCTCCAGCTTCCTCAACATAAGTGACAGGTACACCATGGGCACTGAAAAAGATCATTACCTGAATACATGGAAAATTGAGATAAACCATGATTCAAATTGCTGTAGAACACATAGTGTAAGCCTTGAATCTTTCAGGCCTGATTCCAACACAACTATAAATAGTATAACCATAGCAATGCAAGAATAAAACCCACCTCCTTAGGCTCAGAAAAACTCTGTAGCTCTTTCTCAATCAAGTCAGCCATTGACTTGATGTAACCTTCTCTTTGATACCAGTAGTTTATAATGGAAACAGGCAACCTTGATAAATATGCGTCTTTCCTGACAATCAAATAACATCAGGTAACAACATACTTTAATTTGCTAGTGAGATATCACAAAGTGACACAAAAAGCACCTGAAGATATGCTGGAGAACACGGATGCTTGACCCAGTTGTGGAAATAGAAAACTGAGGATAAAGGGGGAGCACCACAAGCCTTGTTATCCCATCCATCTTAATCTATCATGCGTAACAAGATTTAAATTTTAGATTCAAGTCTGAGCCGATAGATCAATGCTCAAAAAGTATTTTAACTGATTTTTTTTTTCATTTTATTATGAAAGAAAAACAAAGACATATAGGAAAGAAAAAAAAAAAAAACATGGACACGGCAGACAGGTAAAATCCCACCCAAAGAAACAATGACTCACTTGCTGAATTGCTTCTTCAGTGAATGGGTACCAGTATCGCATTCCAACATAGATATTTGTAGAAAGACCCTTTGCTTCCAAAGCCAATTTAAGTGCATGTGCCTGCACAAGTACCATAAACCATAAACACGTTGTTACCAGCATTGATTCCATTCAAAACCACAAGCATAAAGCTGAATTGAATATTAAGGGGAAAAAAAAGCATTCTTCTTTGGGAAGGATAAAGTACAAAAAAGCCAGAAAATGATAGGAACAGAAAATTAGAGAATTTGCAGTCTACCTGCTTGTCTGTAATTTTGCGTAAAGGAGAGCCACCTCCAATAGCAGCATACCCTTCTTTGGATTTAGGAGCTCGGAGAACCGAAATCAGTTGTGCCAATGGTCTCTGGAAAAACCGAAACAACCTTGGGAGACGAATGATATCCTATCTCAGTAAAAGACAAATATTAGCATTCAAATTATATAAAAAAACTACTAACCATGATATGGAATTAGGCCAGACAAAAATGACATCTGATGTTAAGTAGCAGAAAAAGCCAAAAAAAAAGTAACATACAGGATCGGCAAAAAGGTTGAACAGAAAAGGTTGAACATCATTCAGTGTCTCCGGCCCTCCCAGATTGAGAAGCAGCACCCCAACTTTTTCTTCCATTACACGGGAAGGAGATTCTATAAATGCAGTGTCATATGTGCATGTATCAACAGAAGAGAAGGGTTGACCTACTAGGCTTCTCCTACCAAAAGGATTCCAACAAAAGGATCCCCCATGCATGGTATTTCTTCTTTTAATTGAGCTTGAACACATTGCCAAGGATGCCTGAGATGTAGACTTTTTACAATCCGAATGGCAAGTGACATATGTAAGATATCTGGCGTCAGAGCACGGCCTGTGAATAATGGAACTTAGTCTAAATATTAAATAAAATGGAAAGCCAGTAGAGAATTTGCACACATACTGATAATGAGCAATAAATTGAATTTAGAATGTTAGCTACCTGTTTGAGAAAGACAACCAAAATAAAAATTTGGAACCCATTGAGTGTATGAATAGCATATGCCAAATATTAACAGAGAGTCAAATAAAATATACATAGAAATAATAGATACATTTGTCTAATGAGATCCACATACGACTGAAGGAGATAATGACTGTTCTATCACAACAGTGTAGGTTCAAGAAAGGCATATCCACTTCATACATTTTCTCACAAAGCATAAAAGTTTCAAAATTTCCTAAAATTCATAGCACCAGTCAAACTCAAGCTTTGCTTTTGCCCAATCACCCAACAATAATTCCGCAATCACACATATAAACAACGCTTATCCTGCTCAGGGTGGCACAACTCAATCAAGCATGAAACTCGGTGAAAAAAATTCCCATCTTAATTATATTTTTATAAGTCAGAAAAACCAAATCTTACTATAGAATAGGATGCAGGGTACTAAGGTCGCAACAACTCAATCCTTTCAAAGAGTAATATCTAGAGTGAGTGTTTGCGGAAGGGTTTTGGACATCATGATCAGCTAATCCAAATTCTAAAGAACCTTGTATTCGTCTCATGATTGGAAGTTGCAGATAAAGAAATCCAAATGGTCAACATTTTTACTACAATAAAAGAGTCAGCCAGCAGGAGCTTACACCGAGCATTTACGCTCCAAACTATGAAGATTCGAACCACTGGGGTTGGTGTTGCAAAGAACACCCGAACTCGACACTGCCTTCATTGCAAAATCGAAGACCATCCTTCTGGATCCTTAACGAAGAAGAAGTCAGAGAATGGGGTGAGGAAGAAATGCCCCGGGAATTGGATCCAGAAGAGTTCAATTCTTTTCTCTTGATTAAGGTGGAGAACCGAAACGACAACTGAAAAGTCAACAACAATAATAATAAAATAAGGAAGGCGTCAGTGGTTCATGGTCAACAGAGGCTTCAATTCGGTTCACTCTCTCTTGTGCTCTAAACGTGTTCGAATTGAATGCGACAACGTGTTAAGAGAAGAGTACATGAACATGGCCAAGCCAAACCAGCAGTTGAGGTATCTCCTTCCATGGTTCCTTTGCTCCTTTTCTTTCTTGATTTTTCGGTAACTGTCTTTGTCTTGGGTCGTGGTTTCCTTGGCTACGAAAGGGACCCTAAGCCAATAGCCTGGTCAGGTCCAAACTCATTGGGTTCATTCGGATTTGGTAGTTTGGTAATTTTATGTCTGCTTTAGGTTTCAGCACTTTGTTCCCAAAGCCTCCAATACTTGTCTTCAGTGATACTAAAGCGTATCTGATGTGTTTTCTTTCCTTGATTCCCAAGTTACTTTCTTGTCACATTGAGTCGTCAATTTGGCTTTTGTGAAGTAGTTTTTATGGTTCCTTCAAATTTAAAGCATCTATACTTATTTCATCCAAGTAAAGTCTCAAGCGGTAATAACATGTTCATATCATATATCAGTATAAGCAGGCTAAGCCAAATTTTAGATGCCATCTTCCATTTTAGATGGCTATCGTTATATTATCGGGCTTTGCATCAATTGACATTTGCCTCACCTCAACGACGCAATTGGATTTTTTACATTTTGATGATTCTATTTTTAATTTTCTTTTAAATTTAAGTTTTATTCTCATTTTTTTTCTTGCATTTATTTTGTAACTCTTTTAAAAAACTTTTTATCTTTCTCCTACTTTTAATCCCCTACAACAGCAGGTTATCCACATCGCATAAAGATCATATTCTCAGCAACAAAGCCGCAAATGTAGATTTCTTCATAGGTTAAACCATAGGTCCATGGGGTTTGATAGGCTTAGATAAAGGCACAAAATTAAAGGCTAAACCATAGGACTTGATCACTATTCTTATAATTTTATTTTTATTTAATTTTTATAAATAAAATTTAAATTATTTAATTTATTAAATTTTATAATTTAAATTATGCCTTAGTAATTTACCATAACATTATTGATAATCAGTATTTCTAGCTCCGCATATACGTTGAGCCATTGCTGAGACATAGAATTCGGATTTCATAACAAAAACTTTTCACTGCACAAGATAGTAGTTATCCGGCTGTAATCATATTTTCCTCTCTTAAAAGAAGGAAGGTAAAAGAGAGCAGTGTAGCCTGTGTAGGTTTGTGACTCTGCATTTCATTCGACATGCGAAAGACCCCCACCTCCTTCAGCACGTGTCCTACAAGTAAGAATCAATATTAGAAAGATGAACTATATAACAAGCCGAAACCAATAAAGCATAGGCTTCAAGCATTGCAATGCACAGGAAAATGCAAATTTAAGACTCATACAGAGAAAAATGGAATTATGTCTTTCTTGGAGTCACAAACACGAGGCAACTAGAGTAAGGCGTGAACTTCTTATCCAGCAGAGAAGACCATACAAGGTGAAGTTTTAGGAACAAAGAGCCAGATTACTTCATATATGTGAAGTTACCCCTCTAAGACATGACAATATTAACTCCAAAACCAACAGCAACACAGCATGCATTTTGCATCATTCAGCATATCTAAAACATTAATAACCTTTGACACAACTTAAGGAAAGGAAACAATGTAGTATGCATTAGACGAAGACCAGAGTTGACCACACATTTGGAATACGGGAATAGACAAGCATAACAACCTGCTTTGTGGCAAGCTGCACACACCGTCTAAGTTGTTTCTATATCTTGAGGCAAACTACCCTTCATATTATGGAATCACACAAGCACAAATTGAACACTATGCCTAAGAAATGCATTGAACGGAATGACAAACATAAGCCATCTTAAACTAGTGTCTCGCTGGACCAACACAACAGCACCCTTTTACAGGTTTTAGCCACTGGATCCTTTTTGGATTAAATCCCATTAATTGAAAAAGCTATATATAAAATTACAACAATAAGCCCACCAGCTGACCATTTCGGGAGAGCAATTATGTGCTCCAAGGACAAGGTCCTATAGGTTGAGATAAGCAAAGACTAGGATACAACCTCCTTAACTTTGGGAAATCAACATCTATAAAACATAGATAAATAGCTATTGGAAGGATCTAAAGAAGAAATATGATGATAGGAACCATGTCGTGAGTTTGATACTTACTTGTGGTCAGAAGGATTTGGCATAAGCTCATAAACAATGGTGGCAACAACATCCCTTTTTAACTGTAGAACAAACAAGAAATTAATCATACAATGGACCATACACAACCCATAATTTTATAAGCAGATAAAGTACCTGAGTGGCTTCGCCTTTAAAGCCAATATAGTGTATCTTAGTTGTGTCACCTCCAAAATTATCAGGAAAGTGCAATGTAATATTTCCCACGCTTTGGAATTTAGAATACCTAATCAAAAGGATTAACACATTAAATGAAAGATGGTTGTGGTGACATGAGATCAATCATACAAAACAATGCCTGTGAATGGTGATAACAATTAAAAACAGTACATTACTATCACATGGAAAAAGTTTTTATATACATATTATTGCCGCAGTATAAATTTTAAATGGTTTTAGATGTTATAAACGAGCCTTATGAATTACTAAAATGAGAAAATGGTTACCTTGTCTGGTATTCCAGCACGCCCTGCATATTCTCAACTAAATCCCATTCCTTCGAGAAAAAAATAAGGAAGTTAATATAAGTATCAGTATTGAACTTGTCAATTAATTCTTTGACAACCTTGGATAAGGCTATACCTGAATGGCTTGCATGCTTTGAGCATCTGAAAAGTCAATGCCATCTCGATTGATGAACCTAATTCAGTTGAAGTGTTCAGCCTTTTGCATATAAGAATATTTGCAATGAAAAGGAAACACCCTAATCAAGATTCAACTAAATCTATATTAATATTACTTTCCAAAATATGTTACCTAGAGATAGTATTGGCTATAATTGGCCAACCAGGAGGATAGATGAAGAAGTCCTTGATGATCCAAAACACTACACTTCATTACCTTTCTAAGAAAATAATAGGCATTCTTTTTTATTTTCCACTTCTTGAGTAATAATTAGAGGAGCGTTATAAAGTGTTGTCGACTATCTTTCAAGGGTTTTCCTTCTCATCTTTTCTTCTAGGGATGGCTAGGAATAGAAATCTTCCATGAACTTCATCATTCATCTTACAACCCTTCCTCCCCAGGCACATTTTGAAAATAAAGAAGAAAAGGCATGCTAGGATAAATATGCAAAGAAGATGTATTACTCGGTACAAGTATTAATTTAGAAATTTGTATGAATAGTCTCCACATCCAACTGAGAACATAAGTTACTCAATCATACCAAAAGCAAAACAAGATATCGTTGAGGGAGAAAATTTAAAGCCCAAACAATAAACAACATAGAAGATGGGGGATGAGATACATATTACTCAACAATTGAATCCAAATAATCCAATTAAATATCATTGGCTGGACGGGGGGAATGGGAAAACAGAAGTGCATCATAATCATATAATTGTTAATGAAGGCATGTGTCATAAAAATTAATCCAGATAAAAAAATTAGGAGCAACAATATCCGTTTACAAACTCAGTTCTCAAATTTATACATCACTCAGTGTGACACAAATTAAAAGATAGAGTTGCTAAGGCTGCTACTTTACTCAGAATTGAAAACAAAAATCATGTTTCAGGAATTTCAGTGCCTAAAATCACCAGTAAAAAGAAGTTCATCAAATAGAATAAAGCTGTTTCACACCATATAGACTTACGCTCTCATCTTGGAAGGACTTGTTCCATCAGCTCCACCAACTATGGATATGCTCTTGATCTTGACATCTGAAGTAAAACTATCTCGTTCAAATGCACAACAAACTTTGTAAGGATTAAAAGGAATTCATAAGAGAGGATGAAACATTGAACAACTGATATCTTAAATTTACTCTTTTTGTCTAGAAAGTTAATGGTACATAAATCTTTAAATTGACTAAAACTTATAGGGTTAAGATCTATTATGGTTGCCAGGTGATATCTGATTTATGTAAAAAAGTTCTCAGAGGGGGTAAAGCTAAAAATCTTAAGGAAAAAGGGAGAACTGCTATTAAGTATCTAACATTAAGATTTTCCTGCTTTAACTTAAAAAAGTGTATGTGATTAGGATCCTATTATCTAGTTCTGTTCAGTGTAGGAAAACTTGCTTAGTTATGACAAAATGGGGTATATTATTCCACTCTACAATCCGTGCTTTGTGATGTGCAGAAAATATTGAAATCTTAAGAGGCTTGGGTCCAATGCACACAATTAACAGTCTCTATAGAGAACGAACTCCAAGATTAAGATAATCAATTTGCATATTAACACATTACAAAAACACCAACTCCTGAACTCAGTACATCTAGGCAACAAGATTATATATGCATCTTCAAACTAAATGACTGCAAATAAGACAATAATGAATGGGCTGTGGATGTAACAAAATGGTATCTAGAAGATCAAAATTATTTGAATTAGTCGGTTGAAAGTAAAAAGATAATTGCTTATTCCACAAGTTCACTGTTGTCAGCATCAATAAGAAATTGAAAAAATAATAATACAAAATAACAAGCAAAGTGTTCACAATGCATATCTTATTGTGATGAAAAGATTTCTGTCAGGCCTTTATAATGGACATCATCAGAAAAATGAAACACTTATAACAAATCATGAGTAATAAATTTTAGACAGATAATTTCACCCACTTTACTCTCCAATTAGGACAGAAGATATATCTGCACAAATAATAGGGTAATACCACTTCATAAAAGCAGAGAAGTTGACAAAAAACAGAGAAAGAGCATGTTCTGTACAACATATTCAAACTTTGTGCAGATTCCCCATATTGTCAGGATGATAGATTCAGTCATAGCAACTTACGGAATAAACACAAGCAACTCAGGATCACCGCCATTGCTTTCCAAGTGCTCCTGTTACAGTCAAGAGGTACAAAAGGACACATTATAAATGAAAAACTAGTACACAGAAGCAATCACTCCCAAAATCTCATATCTAGCAAAATGACTAGCAATAATAATAATAATTGGCGGAAAATATCATTTCATTAAATAAAATTGAACTGAGAGGATACATTGGATTTACCCCATTACAATTCAGACGCTCTTCCCAAGCTTTAAAAACTGACTTAACACTGCCTGGAGTTGCCTCATTTAAAGCAGATACCTAATAAAGATTTTGAAAAAAGTTTACAAACAATGAAAAATCAGAAACACATTGAGCTTAGTTTATTGTTTGTGCATGTCTATGGGATAAAGTTAAATATATATTCAGAGGTTGTGTCTTATAAATCAGTAGTAATAAGCCCCTTTATCATTGTTTATTGTTGAGAGTGCATCATCGTACAATATCCAACCAAAATTGCTTCATAAGAAACAGTTATGAGAAAGACAGACAGATAGAGAGGGACCAACAGAGATGGAATGCTGCAATACTTAATAGTAAAAACAAATCTGAAATTCATAAAGCCAAAAAATAGATGGGACTTCACTTATAAGCAGAGAGAAATTAGACAAATCCAGGAAGACATACATATTTTGGTGTTTGCACACGTTCACTTCCTTACCTAATTTTATCCAATCAGGAAATAGTTGGAAAATTTAGATTTTTGCTATAGACAAGAAATTATACAGCATTTGTTAAATCTTCAAAATGAAAGACTAGGTCACAGTTGAAGGAAGTAAAGGCCTAACTGACATATCCTAATTGATAAGGAATCGACTAATCAAGTGGAGCTCCCATAGTACAAAGAAAAATATAGCACTAACGAGGCTGTTAATGACAGAGATCCTCCTCAAGTTTGGATATATAGATTGAACTTGTTAAAAAAGATTTTGCTGCACTTCTAGAAGAACTATTAGAGATATATAACCATTTATAAGCTTTGTTTAAACTTTTAAGATGATTAGTTCCTTGATATGGTATCAAAGTCTGTGGTCAAAAGTTCAATTCTTGCTCACCTCACTCTTCAAAGTAATTAAGTTGAATTTCAGGACAAGGTTTAGTAGCCTATGTGCATTTGGTGGACTTGTGGGTTGTTCACACTTTTAGCTCAAATGGCTTTCATGTAAGGGGGAATGTTAGAGATATAAAACCATTCATGAACTTTTGCCTAACAGCTTAAACTTTTGTAATAATTAGTTTATGACAAGAACAATTATAAACCACCAAAACTTCTATTTTGATATTGCTCTGTTAGAGACGCATTCAAACACATTTTCATGCATGTAAATGCACATTTACACCTAAAGAACACTCATGACCACTCAACTTGAACTAAACAGTCTCTCATGCATTAATCTTATACCAGATCTCCACTGCGATTTCTTAACTCCTAACCGCCTGACTTGTGACCTGGAAAAGACTGCATACCAAACCTCGCCTGGATATATTCTAAACCATATTATTAACGTCATATTTAACACGAAATAGTACTCCAAAGTTTCCATATAAGCTCAACAACCATGCAATAATTTAAGTAGTAGTAAAAGTCAAGCATTAACATATCAGCAGTAGACAGATTGACTAAAGTAAGAGTCAAATCTTCTTTCAGGATACCTTCTCCTCCAACTTAGTATCAATCAGAATGCCATACATCAAGTACAATAGACAGACAAGACTTTTTAAATTTGAGACCTTGGTGAACACTGAATTATCCCCTCTTTGCATTCTATATCAGGGAAAACTAGAAGGTTCAAAGCCACATAGGGCGAAGAATTTTAGCCATTTAGTCTATACGATATAGTTTCTTCAACGATAACATAAAATTAACGATCAGCGTCTTGCTTGCAACTCGTAAGATTAAATATCGAATATGTAAACAATTTCGACAAACAAAAACGATGAAGACTAACCTTGGAGAGGTCTATGTGCTTGTAGAGAGACCAATCAGAGGAACAATCATGGTCTTCACAACTGTGGTCATGTAAGCACGCCATCTTTTCCTCACTCAACTCCAGAAATTTTTCCGAGTGCGAAACGGTGAAAGCGAACAAGGCACGAGGCTGCCAGAAGAGCGAACACGCCAACTTGGATTCCTTTCCCTTCCGTGCGGGGCTACAACGACGCAGTCGTTTCTTACAAACAAAACGACACGTTGGGGTCTGTTCATGTGTGATGCAGTGTTGTATTATAGGGTCCTCATATCCGTGACAATTGGAGAAATGATACATATATATATATATATATATATATATATACACACACACACACAGAGAAGGTATAAAATGTGCATATCTTTTTATTAAAAAAAATGATATTTTGGAATTTTATTTAATTTTTAAAATAAAATTTAATTATTTTTGTGAGAAAATATACAAACTTTATTTTTATTCTCTATGTATATGTATTATTTTTATGAAAATTTTTTGTCTGAAAAGGAATTGAGCTGGTGTGAAACTCATGTCATGTGTGAGCTATGGCCTGCAAACCCAACTCTCTTTTCACCCGGCAACAAAATGGCGTCGCCTTCCTCCCACAAAATTTACTCAGGGATCAAACCTACGTTCTCACCCGGAGAGACGCCACTCACTCTAATGACATCAGTTATATGATAATTTTTCTAAAAATTGAATGTGCAATAAAATGTTATTTTTCTTTTAAACAGTGTTAAGAGCGCGTTGGCTTTTATTTTTACTTTAAAACATCAATCATTTTAAATTTAAAAATACATACACTTTATATATATGCTATACTAGTGAAAGTAGCATATTTCTTTCTTTTTGACATAGAAATTGACATACAAATCCCTTGATAAGATTAATTCCGATTTTAGTAATAGAGTTTTTTTTCATGTAAAAATGAAGTAATTTTAATAATATTTTATAATAGATCTCCTATATCATGGAAAATATAAATTTTATTTACAGTCTCACCTTATTGGGTTAAATGGATAAAGGTTTTTTTTTTTCACAATTTGTAATTTTACATATGGGGTTTATTATCCTACTTTTTTTAAAAACTATTTTTCATTGTATTTAGTTACATATGTAGCAAAATATAATAAAAAGTATTATAAAAAAGATAACATAATAAAACTTTTTATATATTATTAATTATAATTTATAAAATTTTTATTTAAAATATTAAAATTATTAAAATTTTTAACTTTCATAATTTAAATATAAAACTTAAAAAGTTTAAAAATCAATATTACTTAACTTAGCCTTTTTCTTTCATATATCATTACCCAAATGAAAAGGAAAACTATATGCCTTTGAACAATGGGATACAAAAGCCGCACAAAATAATTGAGGAACGTTGATCATTGAAATTATTATGAAAAATACACTATCCATAATATGAAGGCCCGTATCCGTATCCGAAGTGGTATTGACTTGGGCACCCGCATAATCTACCGGATTGCCGTCTAATGAAACGCACCGTTTCCTACCCCTTTCTGAGTAGATCAGGCCATGCTTGGGTCATTCTACTTCGCTTGGTAGCATTCATCATTTGTAATTAGCGTTAGGAAGCAGGAGGAAGCCCAGGAACGAGGGAAAGAGAGATGGAGGGGATGGAGGGAGATAGCAGCGCCGGGCCAGGCAGGTACGAACTGAAACCAGTACGGCTCAACAACGAAGATATTCTATTTTGCGTGGACGTGGATCCTGAATCTCTTGTGGAGATTAAGGCTACTGGTGCTAATGGGCGGCCACTGACCAGGTTGGACTCCATTAAGCAAGCCATCATCCTCTTCGTCAATGCCAAACTCACCATCAATCCTGAACATCGCTTTGCTTTCGCCATACTCGGCAAGTCCGCATCATGGGTAATTTCGATTTTATACCTTTTTTCCCAGAAAAATCTTCTTTTTTTTGTTAATTTGAATTTATCATTCTTCTATTCTTGCATCATATGCTTTTACTTACTAAGATTGCCTTGTTTGTCTTCCTGAGGAAATTGAGGATGGAGGAAATATGGCTGAATAGGAACATCTATATTTCAATACATACGGCCATTTCATTTCATTTGCAAGTTCTGTGCAGAGTTCATATGTTGATTGAATTTGAAGGAAAACCAAAATTGCTTGGATATATTGAATCAAAAATTATTATTATTTCAAATGTTTGTGCAGTCGTGTATATTGGTTAAAGAAAACGAGTCATTTGCAATTTGTCATACTCTGAGCTAGCAACTCGAATAAGGTGCATTTGCAACCCCTTTTCAAAGTTTAAATTTTAAATTTACCAGCTATTGTATAAAAAATAAAGTAAAACAAAATCTTGGTAGCATTATATGTGTTATAGTGGGGTTGGTATGACAGGTACATCTTTTTGTTGAAATTCGCTACTTGTGGCTGTGAACCTACAGCACTAAGTTCTGGGATGTAAAGTACACTAACTATCAGTAATCAGTTTGTGCTCAATCATCTAAGGATGAACCTTAGGTGTTGTTAGTCAACCCACAAATGTAAATTTACATGCTCAAAAGAGTGTCATTGGCAGTCGCCATTTATGCTATCTGTGTATAAATGCCTGCTGACTACAAGTATCCCTTCTTTAATTATTGTCATTGTTTCATCTGCTATCTGTTCTTTGGGTCACTAACATGGACTGATGCATAAATAGAAGTTTTCGGGGTTGTCCCATATTAATCTGGCTTCTTTAAACACTGTTATTTTAGGCTTTTTTCCTTGGGCAGGGTTTGAAGCATGAATTCAGAATGAGTTATTTTATAGTTTTCAATAATTTACAGCTGAAGAAAGAATTTAGCAGTGAAGTTGAGTCAGCAATTGCTGCAGTACGGGGGCTTTCAGCTAGTTCATCCAGTGGTCAACCAGATCTTACCCAATTGTTCCGAGTTGCTGCTCATGAAGCTCGGAAATCTCGTTTGCAGAATCGCATTTTAAGAGTGGTAAGTAGTGTCTGACCTAAATGTTGCGCCTTTCTGGTCAGACATTTTTAGGTTGGCATAGAAATCCTTTCATGCTTTGTAATTTGTGAGCTCTATAACATTTTCAACACTACTTTCACTGTGAAATATAATCTGCGCTATTATTCTCTATCCCAGGTTCTTTTCTACTGCAGATCATCTGTGCGGCCACAGCATCAGTGGCCGACGAACCAAAAGCTCTTCACGTTGGATGTTATGTACCTCCATGACAAACCTGGACCTGACAACTGCCCCCAGGCGGTCTATGATACCCTTGTGGAAGCCCTTGAACATGTCAGTGAATATGAGGGCTATATCTTGGAGAGCGGACAAGGGTTAGCACGTGTGCTTTTCCGTCACATGTGCACACTATTGTCACATCCTCAGCAGCGTTGTGTGCAAGAGTATCTTGACATACCCAAGTCTCTTACAAAGAAGGCTCCTCCAGCGGAGTCAATGTCAATGGCTACTGATGAAAGTACTGCAATATCCACCCAATGAAAACATCAATGGTTGTTTCATGTCACTTCAGTTCTTGGTTCAATGCTGCATTGTGTGTAACTAATATAAAACATGTATAACTGGGGAATTTCTTTGTAAAATATGGACTCCTTTACATGAGAATTTTGTTTGAATTGTCATTTTGTCATTTCACTGTTTTTATCCCAGGTTGTTAGCAGTCCCTTTTGGCTTTCCATTTGGAATCCTTTAAAGTGCATAGTGACTATTGATGAAAAGTTAGTAGTATAGATTATCTTAAGATTATTAATTGTTATTTATTTATTTATATTTTATAATACAAATTCCTCTCTAAGAGGAATTCTCTTAAGTGTATTTAAAAAAAAAAATTACACTCTTAATCTTCACACAAAAGTTTATTCATTCACAATTTACAAAATAAAGTGCACGTTATATTTTAAAGGATACAAATCTTTAGCTTTCTATTATCTCCTTGTACTAGCATCAAAATTGAAAAATGTTATGGAGTTTGTGTAATTTATATACAAAATTTATATGCACATATATTATTACTCTCAAGATCCAACTTCAGGAAAGACAATACTTCTCTGCATTATTTGGTTTCATTTCAAAGTATAAATGTTCTTCCTCTTTTTTATTTTTTTTGATACAATATGTTCTTCCTCTATTCAATATGTTGGAGTCTTGTGATCTATCTAACACATTCCCTCGTTCTTGTTGTTAGAGCAAGGAAAGATTATTATTAGAAATTAAAATCAATAAATTGGTATTCAAATTACGTCAATTGTTATCTTTATTATTGAATGTCAACTTTATCAAACGTCAAAAAAATTGTAAAACAAATCAGTTTTTCCACCTAGCAAAACTAATCACTTTTTGATAAGTTGTCTAACATTTCCAATCTAAGAATATATGGATACTTTTCCCACCTAAATAAATACACTTGATTTTCACGTGACTAGTAATTTATACATTAAAAATGAAAAATCAACTTTGAAAATCTTGCATGCATGTATCTAATAAGTATAACCTAGTGGTACATATAATTTTCTTATAAAATCGTGGAAGATTTATTTTAGCATTTTCTCTAATACGAATTGATTAAGGCAATATAGAATGTCCCTTTTGGTATTATCAACATTAAGTTGCGTGTTGAGTGAAACCATCACCAATTAGCAGTGATGTATCATTATAAATACCTCATATTACTTTCGCTTAACTATGCAGTTATATCGTTTTTTTTTTTTTTGGTCACAACCAATTGAGTTCGTAAGAAGAAATATTACTCTCGGAAATGGTCAAAATTAAGATAATCCCTTGAGAGTATGAAAAAAGGATTGAGACGATATAAATAATCTGAAGAACGGGCATTTCATGTACTTGGTGTTATTTATCATTTTTCATATCATATTCAATTGCGCACGTCATGAAAGATCTTTTACTTCCCATTTGCTCTGTTTTTTTTTTTTTCTAGATTTATAAAAGCACGTCATCTAATGTAATGTCATATATCTGCTTTTGCTAGATGCAACATTAACAAAATCTACACATTTTTCGAAGTAGTCCACACCCCCAACGCTCAGCCAGTGAGCCTGCCTTGTGCATTCATTCTCACTAGTTCAGGCTTCAATTTAGAAATCCCTGTGGACAAAAATGGGAACTCTCTCGCAAAATTTTTATCATAAATTATGATTTTTTTGAAGAGAGCACTGCTGTATCTGTGAACTTGCGTTTCCAAACAAAATAAAAGAGGGGAAGAGAAAAATGGAACAGAAGAAAGAATGCAGTGCCCTCAATCCAAAAGAGGTACGGCTTACATCTCCATCTACTAGGATGAAAAACGATGTCAAGCAACGAAGAGCTCTTGTTACACGGTCAGCTTGCATCACTCATTATTTACACTATCTCCAAGTAGTTCGTCGTCATAAGAAACAGGTCTCCTTAATCTGTCATGTACAGAAATACGTTTCTCTTCAGTAGCTGATGGTCCATGTTGATTTTGCATTTCAGATGAAACATTAGTACCGTCTGAAACATGTTCCTGAATCCCGTTAGCAAATGAAGAGGTCACTACTTGAGTAGAATCTTCTTTCTTTTCCCCAGATAGTTGCTTTACGTTTGGCTGCTTGAATTGCTTCTGCATGATTTACAAACAAATTGAGCAATGACAAAGAGCTATTACAAACCAAATAATGTTCTAAGCTCAGCCATAATGAATGGGTGATTATTGATAATACTTACTTAAAACCGAAGGCTCTTAAATCTAAAACATCAAAAGCAGCATATTATATTATATTTGAAAGGAAAAGGTTGTCCCCAACAAATCAATAGTATTTTGTTACAACAAAAGGCAAAAGAACAACTGATATTTCAACAAAAAAGATATCCTTGGTATTTTTCCTAGTAATTGAAAAATCAGTGCACCAAGAAGGTAGCAATCAACAGTTTTCTTGGATAGCTTTCATGCTCACATCAGAACCATAGAATTTATGAAATTCGGAAGTGCATTTTCTTTGCTGATAGGGGTTTCCTGTTCTAATAAGTTAATAGGCTAGAGGATGCCATCCACCCCTATAGCTAGAACTGAGATATACAGAGTAGAAATGTAGTGAATATGATCCTGTCTCCATCGCCCATGTTACTGAATCCGAGATATGATTGAACCGGATATATGCATACCCCACCATGCAGTGGGCCTAATAAGGAAATATTTGGGTAAGCCATCTCTTCTGCCAAGTAAGCCCCAATTTTTGTGAATGTGGGCATTTAGCCTCGCCATCACCCACCATGGATGTAGGAATTAAAGACCATGAGGTCCTGGCTTTTGTTCCTTGGACATTTTACATTGTTTGTTTTTCCTCACCTCATTTAAAAAATTTTACAACCATTTTCCCTACCATGGTCCTAGACTCCATTAATGCGCCCTCCCCCTCACCCTTTCCCAAACCCCCCCCCCCCCCCTCCCCCAAAAAAAAAAAAAGAAAAATTGTTGCCATTGCATACATGACAACCTAAAACCGACAAGCAAATAGAATAGTGCATGCACTAGAAAAATAAAGGTTAAGCACACACCTCAAATTCCTTTGCTTTTTTCATTATTTCTTTGTAGGCCTTTGGCTCTCGAACTTTAATGATGCTCCACAGTATGCCACCACCTGTCCGGAAACGTCTACCATCAGCAGTCTTCTGGCCTCCACAAGTCTGTATTGCATCCACCTGTGGCTTCCAGACTTCATTATACAAGTCTATGATATATAAACTTGGACAGAAAAGAACAATCAAACAAAAATGAAACCAGGCCCTTTTGTTGTAAAATTCAAGCAACATCTAATTTAGACACATATAAACATGGGCCATCATCCATTTTGATTGCATGAAGTAAATATGGTAAATAACTACATATTATAAATTTGCGAACTCTCTACAACAAATAGAGTAAGAAGGGAAGGAGAGAGACCAAAAGGCTCACAAGTCATAATATACCAAAAATTCAGCAAAAAATCTTCTCACTCCTTGATCATCCTAGTGCAGAGACCTAGAGCAACAGAAGGCTACAAATTCCAATTAAGAAAAAATACCCATTTGAACTAAATTTGGGCCTTCCTGGCCATTAAGAAAATGTGTGATGCCTAGGCATATTCAACCAAGATCCTAGAATCTGTACCAGTAAAAGTTCCCTTGCTTTTTAGCTAATCAGCATTTAGTCAAGAATTTAAAATTAATGTTGCAAATTATTAATAGAGGCCCTTTCAAAAGCAACATTGAGATAATCTTCAATAAAGCATGTAGTATAATTGGAGTGATCCAATTTTGGCTATTAAATTTTTGGCAGCTAACTTTAAGGTAGCAAGCACAACAAGGATATAGTCAATATTATTTTTAAAATTAGCCTCTGGCAGGGGGGCGAGGTACATGCTTATTGAATTAAATTGAGCGTGAAAGCATTCTCAAGCATCTGACAGAATGAAATGAAAAAAGAAAAAATGAATATCAACATTCACAATCAGTAAATGATGATGTAATTCAACCAGGAACATTGGAGCTCAAGCAGATAATTGAAAAGAGAACACTAGCTTCTGGAAGAAGCATCTGCATGGTTAGGGGCACAAAATTGTGCATCACAAAATTATGAAAGGATGTATGGCGCTATAAAGAGTTGATACGCCTGATCAGCTCTAGGCTCGTCCAAATCAGGTAGAATCTGAATTCTTACCTACCTTACAACAATTGAGTAAATTTTCGTTGCTCCCAAAACAAGACCACACCCTCATACAAAAAACATGAAAGAAAAAAAAAAGAGAGGAAAACCGACAACACAAAGAGCATTTTCTTTTAAAAGAAAAAAAATGGTAATGCACATTCCAAAGGGAAATTAAAAGAAGCCAGTGAGTAATGTCGAGCTCAAATATATCCGAAAGTAGCCACAGGACCATATGTCAAAACCACCAACTTTCATAAGGTTAGAGCAAAGGTTTTGGAGACCATTATGAGAGTTGTTCATATGACTGATATAAACAATACGGAAAATCATAGTGATAATTTTTACAACCGAGCATAGCACAGAGAACCATACATTAAATTATTCCATCAAACTCAAATCACGCTAAACAATTTGGAACAGGTAAGAATTTAGAAATAGAAAACCAGTTCAAAAGGAGTACAGACAAGGATTGAGAAAAAAGACAAGGAGAAAAGAGAGGGATTACTTTGCGGAAACTCTGCACATTGAGATACTGATGATGAAGGCAAATGAATGTACGAGATCCAGAGGCCTATAGGTACATGATATCCTCAAGTAGACAGATAATCATCAACTGGATCAGGATTTGATGCAATAGAGTTTTTATTTATATCAAATCCTATCATCAACACTATGCACTGTTCTTTAGGTGGTTCTTGAATTGTTTTCCAACTTCCAAGTGGTCACGATGTTTGACAGAAAACCTTACAGACAAACTAACGAAGGAAGTAAGCTTTCAATATGAAACCAACATCGCAGTCAATAAAAGGGTTCCAATACCTCTTTGATAAGATCGCTTAATGCAGAGACCCCAAGGCAACCAACAGCTGTGTATACCATGTATGACTTCCTCTCTTTTAGACGGCGACATGTATCCAGCACAAACCTGAAGATCATCATTTATTAGAAATTTAATCAGGTGGACAGGAGGGCTGATAAAAATATGTAGAAGTGACACAGAAAGATACAACTTGTGTCTGTCATTAATTTGGGGCGGGGGAATTGGACGGAGGCTAGAATAAGAAAGAATACAGTGAGCAAGGCTACAATGTAGGAATACAAAACCCATATATATAAATTAAATTCTAATGGGTCGCAAGTTATCTGCAAGCGTAACAAACATTAGATTAAGCTTGAAGCCAGTCCAATCAAAGCCAATAGATTGCATATATTTTTCCATATATCCATTTGTATAAAATATAAAGCATAATTCAATGTTTGCTACCAGACTAAATAAACCCCTTCCTCCAGTACAATAAAAAATAAATTTCTAAGACACGGCCCAATCATTAAAAAAAAGTAAAAAGAATTGTTTTAACCTGTCTATGTTGATGGCATTTGATCCTGAACCCTTTCTCTTTTTCCTATTTTTCTTCTTATTAGCTCTACGCCTGCGGTTGTGGCTATGCGATTCTTGATTTTCTGTCTTGACATCTCCCTTACTGTTTTGTCCCATAAAATCTTGTGAATGATGGTCCAACACCTCGCCTTCTTCGACATCAAGCATCTCAACATCGTCATCAACATCATCCAAATTATCCTCTTCGTAGATGGCGTCTAGAATATTATCTCCACTCTCCATAACAAAAAGCTAACCTGTCACAGGTTAAAGAGATTATTTCTATGCAATATCAACAATTGGTTTACTACTTAAAGCTATGAGTTTTCAAATTTTTACATAAAACGTTAACCGCAAAAGAAATAGGGGCTTCGAAGAGCACCTCAGCTACTCTCCCGTTGTACTTTTCACGAAATTCCAGCACTTTCTTCTGCTGTCGCACGGCAACCGCCAATGGCTTCCACGAAACGTGAGAGGGTGAAGGGACTACTGGCCTCTGTAACTTTAAAGTGGAAACCTGACGGTGCCAAGAGCAAGAGAAGCCTGATAATGGAGCCAGGCTTAGGCTAGGTTCAGTTATCACTAACTCTGAAGTAGTTGGGCCTCTTTCGACCCAATGCCGTTAGAGGATAGTACACATCTAGCCCAATAAAATCCCCATCGCTCCAATATCCAAGCCCAAAAGTGGAAACATCGTCTGTTGACCGTCATTTTGTAGAATGATACTTTTCCAAGTTGTCGTTGCGGAGCAAAAAGTCGAAAACGACAGTGACATGTAACGACGTTCTAATATGTCCACTTATTATGTCCAAATACATTGAACCCACTTCCTATGTCATTGATGCTATATTATTTAAATTATAAAGTCTGTAAATTCAATATTTTTTTAAGAGTATCTTTTATTCAATAAATAAAAATTAATTTTTTTTTAAATATTAAAAATATCCAAGTTTTATAATAATTAAAAATTATAGTTTGCTTTTAACTCCTGAGTTAAAAAATTTGAGATTAACTTAACATTTATTATTTAAAAAAAGTGCCCAATTAGCAAATACTATCATCTTACTATTCCATTATTGTTTTATGTATGTTATTGGCAATTGAATTCTGACATAGGTTTATATAAGAATTTTAAGACGGCACTAAAGTCATTTAATTCCCAATCAAATGAGAAAGCTATCTTTATATTTTTTTTAAAAAAAATTTCAAACAATAATGCAAATTGTGATCAGACTGATTTCCCTTATGGGAAAGTAATATTTGGCTGTGCTGCCATGATATTTTTTGATGAAGTGCAATCATATTTATTTTCTTTAGCTATCAACATGGAAAAAGACACACCCAAACTATCAAGCAAGAGATTATGATATTCTAACTTTTTTAAAAAAAATTTAAAGTGTAATAAATAAGAAATAGAAATAAAATAAAAAAATGAATATGATAAAAATAAGACTTATAACTTAAATTTAAGCAAAACATGAAGAGAGATAACAAATAAAAATTACAAAATCCAAATCTATCCACTAAAACAGGAGATAATATCTAGATTTACCACTACTTTATCAAATTATACATTTTTTTTTCTTAAAAGAGAGAAAGCAGACAGGTTTTAAATTATATGTATTTCATTAAAAAATATATAATCTCATTAATAAATGAGTTATTAAATTTAATTTTATTATAAATGTTATAAAATTTTGTAAATTAATTAATAATATTTTTTAAATAAATATTTAATAAATTAATATTTCATCTAACTTGATTGAAACAGACGCGAGTGGTGTTTTTCTTTTTCTTCTCTTTATGTGTGTGTATCGTGTGGCTGGACACTGGATAGTGTAAGAAAACATCTCACATGGGACCGACGGGAAGACCCACTTCTCTGACAGTAGTGTTTTACACTAACTAATTTCAACCGTCCGGGATTACAAGTGGAAAGCCTCCGTGCTGCTTTTACGTAGAAGATGCAACTTCCTCGCTCAACAAAAGGCGAGATAGTGGGCCCACCCATGGCCCCACGGAAGAAAATCCCAACGGCAGCCAATGATATCAAACCCTGTTGCCCGCACACCACCCTTCTCCTTGACTATTTATTTCGTCGTCTCCTCCTGCATTTTCGTGCCTTCCATCCTACTCTTGCCCATGGGCCGCTTTGCAATTGCTATCGTTGTCTCCCTTGTCATAGTTCACGCCGGTATCGCATCCGGTGGCCGAGACCTCGCCGGAGATGTTCTCCGATTGCCCTCGCAAGCTTCGAGGTTCTTCCACAAAGGGAGTGCTGATGAAAACGAGGGGACGAGGTGGGCAATTTTGATTGCTGGTTCCAATGGGTACTGGAATTACAGGCACCAGGTCGTACGACTATTTTCGACTTCTTATTTATTGCAATTGATTCCTCGTATATTCTTCCAAGTTTTTCCCTTTACGTTATTCTTTTATTCACAGATGGGTGTTTTTTCCCTGCCTTTGATGTTGGACAGGAATTACTGCTTTACCTTGCTGTATTTCTATCTCTTTGCTTCTGCATGCATGTTACTATGTAGCTGTTTACACATGATGGTTGGTCTCGATCGATTATCTTAGTTTAGGTTAAGTCACTTGCCACTCCTCTCCAAAAAAAAGAAAAAAGAGAGGGGAAGCCTCCTCTCCAAAAAAAAAAAAAAAAAGGAAAGAAATTCTTCCCCTCTTTTTTTTGGATTCATTCTTCCCCTTAAAATACACTTCCTGATTCTATCTCGGCTTAAAGCATTCGGTAATTTAAACTTTAAAGAATTAATAGTTGCGTTATAGCTGATGGTTCTGTTTCCTGGTAACAAGTCTACCTTTACGAAACTTCTATAACTAATTGCCATCGTACCTAGGCCTCTCAAAATTGAGGATCAACTTGTTGTCAATATTTTGGGAAAAAAATTAATTTTATTTGGAGATAAGGACCAAATCAACTTGTGCCATGTTTATTTGATACTTATATCAAAATTCGGCCCTTATTTCAAAATAGAAAAAATAAAACTTTTATCTCAAAATATGATTACAAGACTACAAGTTAGTCATTTATTCAAAGTTTTCATTATTCTTATCGTCATTGTACGCAGGAAAAATTTTCGTCATACTTTCTATTTAAACTTAGTGTCATAATGATAACTCTTTGCAATCCCTAAGTTACTACAAACAATTTTACATCTGTATTTTTAGTATGTTATTAATGGGCCTTTGTCATCTTATCAGTCTGATGTTTGTCATGCGTATCAACTACTGAGGAAAGGTGGCTTGAAAGAAGAAAACATCGTTGTTTTTATGTATGATGACATTGCTTTTAATGAAGAGAATCCAAGACCTGGAATCATCATTAACAGCCCAGATGGGGATGATGTATATAAAGGAGTCCCAAAGGTCTGTTTACTTCCATTCAGTAATCTTATGGCTATTTTAAGCGTTACAATCTTTTAATATGGATTTTACTATGCAGGATTACACTGGCGAAGATGTTACTGTGAACAACTTTTTTGCCGTTATACTTGGAAATAAGACAGCTCTTACAGGTGGCAGTGGGAAGGTTGTGGATAGTGGCCCCAATGATCATATTTTTATATACTACACTGATCATGGGGGTCCCGGGGTGCTTGGTTAGTAGCTCTGAATCTTTCATCTGAAACTCTAATGAAAGTTATAGGCTGCATAAGTTATGTGCATTTAAGCATGATTATTACCAACAATTAGGGTGTTTCCCATAGTTTATTATCTGATTGTTTGTTTTGTTGCTTGATCGTGTTTGAGTGGAATGAAACTATAAAATTTTGGCATCACCTATGACTGTCTCTGACTGGAACTCATGTTCTGTGGCTCTTGGAAATTTCCAAGCAAAACTGTCTTTAGTTGTTGAGATGAAGAACATGTAACTGAGCTGTGAATGTATGAATGATGAATCTGGATGATGACTTGAGAATGAAATATTTCAAAACTTCATTCCAGTTTGTTGGAGAAGAGTTTTGACCTCCGAAATGGTCCCAAGTGCTTCATTTGGATTATTAATATCTCTTTTTTCCCATTTCTTTCTGCTTCTTCATTCCCTTCTTTTTTTTCTTCTTTGGGTTGCCAAAGATGCTGCTGTCGTTAACAATAGTGGGGGAAATGAGGAACATAGCTGTACAATATAACATTTTGTTGCAATAATGATTTGATTTAATGGTATAGTATATAACTATTTTAGATACTGTTTTATGATTATCTAAATATTCTATCAAAGATATATTGTTCTCTTAGAACAATAAAACTTATATTTCGTCATGTCTGTGGCAATATTAAAAGAAAGTCATGCTGGGTAGCTTCATACTTCTAATTATCACTGTAGTATATGGTTACCCTTTTCCTGGTGACTTTACCTTGTGCCGTGCGGCAGCTGGTTAAAGTGTGCTTTCCTTTTTCTTATGTTTTTTCTCCATATACATGGGTGAGTAAATAATAAAAGAAACACACACAGAGTGACAGACAAAGAGAGAGAGAGAGAGAGAAGGGGGTTGAAATATATGGTTTCCAATGTCCTTACTGACTCTGACTTATCAGGATTGTTATTTTTTTATTAACACAATATGTTGGATGTTTACACGACAAAGCTTCTCTTCTTACCTATAATATCTACCTCTGTCCATAAATTCTTTTTTTCTTTTTTCTTTTTTTTGGGTTGGGGGGGGGGGGGGGGGTTGATTTGGATCTCAGGAATGCCTACTACTCCATATTTATATGCACAAGATCTGATTGAAGTCCTGAAGAAGAAGCATGCATCTGGAACATATAAAAGCCTAGTAAGTTACTAGCAATCATCATTTCTTTACTGTTGTATTAGTATTTGTTTAAGCTTCCTACTAATGATGGTGATGCAGGTATTTTATCTTGAGGCGTGTGAATCTGGGAGTATCTTTGAAGGTCTTCTTCCTGAAGGCCTAAATATTTATGCAACTACTGCTTCAAATGCAGTAGAGAGCAGTTGGGGAACATATTGTCCAGGAGATTATCCTAGTCCTCCCCCAGAATATGAAACCTGTTTGGGTGACCTGTACAGTGTTGCTTGGATGGAAGACAGGTATGCACATGATTTCTACTCTTGATCCTTATGTCACGCAATGAGAAAATGTATGCTACTTGGTAATGTTTAGGTACTAGAAGTAGTTATTATTATAAATGCATAATTGGATCCATATATAATACTGATTTTGTGCAATACGTAAATCTGGTTGTTGGTCAATTACTCCGAAGTAAATTAAATCCTGTTACTGCTGTCATTTGAGGGTATTGCTATGAGGATTTCATATCCCAACTATCTTTACTGATTTGTTTGTAGTAAACAATTCTTGTTCATTCCTTGAATTTACACATTTGTTTGGTATTATCATTGAGAGAAAACATTTCTTTTTTAATCCTATATTGTAAGTAATCTTCTAAGTCCTTTATTGGACTAATTTTAATTTTCTAAATTCTTGAGCAGTGACATACACAATTTGAGAACAGAAACTTTGCACCAACAATATGAACTGGTAAGATCCTGTTTTACTTACTTAATTGTTTTTGGCAATTAAATGAAAGAAAATGAAGATCATATTAGGTTACGTCATATGTGATACCTTGTTGCTCAAGTACACTTGAGAAATTTTAGTGCTTGTTTGGATTGGCTTTTTTTCTTTTTTTGCAAAAGCTCATAGTGCTTTTGATTCAAAGAAACTTTTTTCCAAAATTAAAAAATTTCAGCTTTTAGAGAAAGTGGAAAACATCTTTCTTTCTTTTTTTCTTTCTTCTGTATAAATGCCAATCCAAATGGGCACTTCATCTGTTTCATTAAATTCTTGGCCTATGGGTAGAAAATGTGTTTCAAATAGCGTGAATTTCATTTTTCTCTTTCTTTGCTTCACAGGTTAAGAGAAGAACCATCACTGGAAATTCAGTTTATGGCTCTCATGTTATGCAATATGGTGATATTGGGCTTAGCAAGAATAATCTCTTCCTATATTTGGGTACAAATCCTGCTAATGACAATTTTACTTTTGTGGATGAAAACTCTTTGAGGCCACCTTCTAAAGCAGTCAACCAACGTGATGCTGATCTCATCCATTTCTGGGACAAGGTATCATATATGTTCAATATTGTTTAGCTTTTATATTTTATGAACTAATAACTTTGCTTCCAAATTTAGCATTTAGAGTGTTTTATGCATAATTGGGAGATATATTATTGTTTAATAGAGGTGGGATCTTATAATTGAACATTACTAAAGATCGAACAACCAATCAGTGGTTTATGCATCAATGTTTTATGGCGAGGTTCTAGAACCATTTCCTGGTCTGGAATTCTTTCTAAGGTGTTGAAAGTATTAAAGTTAGAGTAGATGCATTGCTTATCAGATATTCACAAAAGTGCTTGATGCAGGAGAACTCTCACTTGCTAGAACAAACTCGAGGTCATAAGTTATAAACTGTGATAGGAATGCAAAAATTTCTTAAATAGATCAGTAAAAGTTGTATGAATCCCATGCCTTAGTGAAACATGAACTGAGCAGCCTGTAGCTTTTACATTTGTGGTACTGAAATATAGGAAATTGAGGGTTGTTACCAGCTGACAGTTGTTCTACTCTGGAAGTTATTTTCAATGTTTCTCATATTTTATCTTCCTGACTTTGTCTTCACTGTTGATTCTCAGTTTCGTAAAGCTCCTGAGGGTTCTCCTAGGAAAGTTGAAGCTCAGAAACAAGTTCTGGAAGCAATGTCTCACAGAATGCATATTGACAACAGCGTGAAACTTATTGGGAAGCTCTTGTTTGGCATTGAAAAGGGTTCAGAAGTGCTCAATACTGTTCGGCCTGCTGGGCAAGCACTTGTTGATGACTGGGACTGTCTGAAAACAATGGTACTGACTTCCATAATTTAGCATCGTTTCTGTTAAGATCATTGCCTATAATTAAACTATGAAACCATATTTGGGTCCCCACCAGTTTCTAATGAAAATTGTAAAATTTGGACAATTGGAGTTGGCCTTTATTTCATGATTTCAGTAAAGCATTTCATTTGGTTATTTTTATCTGGAGAGAATGATGTTTCTTATTTTATTCTCAATGTAGGTAAGGATTTTCGAGACACGATGTGGATCCTTGTCGCAGTATGGGATGAAACACATGAGGTCCTTTGCAAACATCTGCAATGCTGGAATTCAGAATGAACAAATGGCAGAGGCATCAACACAAGCATGCGTCAGTATTCCTGCTGGTCCCTGGAGTGCGCCGCACAAGGTTTTCAGTGCATAATTACAGGAGAATGCACGCTCGTAAGGACCAATCCATGAGTTGCGGATGCAACGGATTTAGAATTGTATATAAGCTGTATTCTGGTCATTGTTCTTGTGCCATCTCTGTAAATACAACTCCGATGCTATGGCAGGCCTTCTATTATGTAATTGTGAACACATGCTGTAATTACGTCTGTAATGCAATTATTGGCTTGTATCATTGTGGAAAAACTTAATTGAACTCTTGGTTGTGGCATTGCCTCATATGAACTTGCCTTGAAACTACTAATTTTAATAGGTCGCTTACTGTATTTTAGAATATTGTTTTTATATGAGAAAAAGCTAAATACCAAATTGAATTTTTGATTTTGAAATATCTATGATCATATGTCTTTGATGAATTTTGATAGTTGCATTCTTGTTGAGGATTGTATGGAAACAGGTTTTTATTAGTTGTCGCTTGTCATTATTAGAGTCAAGCCATAGTAAAAATGACTTTTCATACGAAAATGTATACTTTTTTATCTTTATAATGTCGAATTATATATAAATTTGTATATGGTCATATGACTCTTTCAATAAAATTTTCTCCACTCATGTATAATCTTCATGCAAGTATATATTTGTTTGTTTAGCAAATTCTTTATTGAAGTAATGATTGTAAAGTTGTATAGGCAAAAAAAGTAATAATTGTAGAGACGTAAACCTCTAATGAGGTAAACTTTTAATCAACTAAATAAATCCAAAATTGAATTTGCAAAATCAAAACGAAAATCTAAAAAGATTCAACCTCTTTAAAGGCTTTTTCCCTTTTTCTTTTTTGGTGCTAGATCTTTAAAGATCACCCTTTTTATAATATCTGATTAATAATAAGCCACCCTGCTCATAAAAAAATTGTTGACAATGTGAGGGCAACCACTGAATTATGCTTGGCACTGAGGGGAAGTGGGGCATGCGGGAACTAAGTTTTTCATATCAACAACATGCATACAAAACTCCTTCCGGAAAATTACGTAGGCAAAACCCGGAGAGATGGTTTAGGCGTGGATCATGGACGGGTGCTGCAGAGCGCTAACTAACCTCGAAAGTTCTCACCTTCCACAAGGAAGACAATTTCTTGCTTGACCAAATACTAATTTACTTTGTTACATCCATATAATAATCAGTAAGAGCCAAGGAAAAAAAAAAAAACTGTAAAAAGAAATTTACAGACTCACAGAAAGCTCACAGGAAATCGGTACGCACCGCAATACCCATACCAACAGGATGAAGTAACTATTGGATGATCACTCGGGTATGGGTATTATTTTTATTATTTATATTTCCTGAGAATTCAAATTAAAGCGACAGTGAAATATCGGACGGTCATGATTTAACGATTTGGTCGAGCAGTAGTTACCAGATTCAAGGTTTGCTTCATTACACCATCTACGAAACAGCGGACATCACAGAACAGAATTGTTTGTGAGTGAAAAAAACAATAAGATGTTTTCAGGTAGTTTGAAATTAACCAATACCTGGTTAACTAACCCTAGTTAACTAACTGTACTAACCCCATAATTCTCTGGGCGCCCGAATGAGCTAATCTAGAAAAATTGAATAAACAAAACGAATGAGTGATTAATAATTGGGATCTGACGACGATAGAGATTCCGTTAACGTCGTGAGATCCAATTTAACGGCGGAAGCGTTCGCGTAAACGACTTTACGGGCTTACATGGGGTGAACCTGTATAGTTCAAGGGAGTGGAGGACAGACGAGAGCCGTCAGATTTTTTATTAATGGTCAGCGATTCTCGGAGTAGGCGCTTGGTGTGAACAGGAGTGGCAGAAGATCTATATATAGGCTCAAAAAGGACACGGAGCATTTCGTTTTATCAGAACAAGAAGAAGAAGCTCCCTGTAGCCTCCTTCCCTCTTTCTATAGTCTCCGACAATTTTCTGAGCTTTTAACCATTTTCTGTTATACCAAACAGGGGGATTCAGAGGACAAATTTTGATATCTGAACGGTGAATGTGGAGGATCTGAGACTTCACAGGATATATATATATATATATATATATATATATATGTATGTGTGTATGTAATTGTAGGAAGAGGATTAATATTGAGAGATGAGCTGAATTTCTGTTTCTTTCTTCTTTATGGTCACGAAGCAGGAGCTCAATTTTGTGTGGAATTCCAATTGTTAATATCGACTTGTTTTTGCTCATTTTTGTCTACAGGTACATGTCAAGAACATTTGGCGAAATTTGTCAAAATTCAATCATAAGTTTTCAAGCAAATTCGATTCCAATTTGCGTTGGTTGTGCTGGAGACTTCATTGATATTTGAAGGTGCTTGAGAATTTCTACATTTGGAGGTCCTCTGGGAATTAAAGCCAGGGTTTCAGTCTCTTTCTCTTTTTAAGCTATTTGACGTCTGAGCTAAGTTTTCTGTGTGTTTGATTTGTCATCTGCAGACACATTTCTGGAACTACAAACTCTCCGGCCTATCACAGGAACGATCTTCACTTTCCGACTATAGAATCTAACGCAACTGCCAGATTTAAGCTCTGAAATGCCATCATTAGTTTAATTTCCGGCATAGATTCTCATGTTTACAAAGATTCCGGACTGCAAGCGGCGAGGTTTTATTGTGTCCTTGGCCGTGGATTCTAGTGGAATCAGATTGATTTAGGTGAGAACTAATACACTTCCTCAAAATCAGAACTGAGGATTTGGTTTTCATGGCAATCTAGCTGCGGATTGTTTACTTTTTGCTGCCGCAGTTAATCCAATCTTAATGTTCATTTCTTCTTCTATTATTGGTAGTTGTGACGATGCTCTGATTTCTCTCGGCTTCTTCATGAACTGTAGCACAGCAAAAAATCGGTCAATTATCTTTTGGTCGCGGGTTTTTCAGAAGGAATTGATAGCTGACAGAGTCAAAGCTATTCCGGTAATGCATTGATTTCCTTGCTTCTGTCCAGTTCTACTCTCGTTTTCTCTGCATCTGTCCATGGCTAATGATCTGACTGCTTCTTCTTTTGGCGTATAATATCATGGATTCAAGTCCTCCCTTTCCCATGGGCCACTGTGAAATTTTTGTTTGATGAGGATGGCCACAATGTTTGATCATCTTCTAAACGGTGGCCTTTCCTGTTTAAATTTCTGGAATGAACGGAAGCGAGTTCCATTGTCATCTTTCTCTTTTTCCTTATATTTTGGTCCCCATTTTCTGTGTGTTGTAAAATCGTTTATTGAGCTTTGGTTTGCTGTCGAAATTTACTTACTTTTCCTCTCTCAGTTTCTAAATTGAAATTTTATCCAATGACTCTGTATTTGCTTTCAGCCGAAAGTTAGCAGTGAAAATTGTGAATTCGCTGTGTCTCGTCTTCCAATCATTTGAAATGCAGAGAATCAAACAAACTGATTCTATGATTAATCGGGTAATTGAGGCTGGTTGTCGGGCGTTTGTGCCCTGCCCCTCTGAGTGGATGAGCCATTGAGCCATCTAACACCAGAAGTGTTGAAATGATTACCTCTTACATTTTTTATTACATTGTGTTGGCTGTCGAAATTTGGCTAACTGCAGAATAAGAAAAATCTTAGAGATCTTTCCAGTCTTTCGAATTGGTTCTTATCGTTGACAAAAGGATTTTGATAGTCCACTGTTCTCCCTTCTCATAATTTTCATCATCCATTTTTCTTTGATATGGAAGGAGATGCTCACCGCGCACATGATTCCCACTGTTTTCAATTTCGGAAACCGCGGACCGTCCGATACAAATCTTATTTTATAACCTTCTTTTGTTGATAACGGTAATCCTTACGGGGTTCATACCCTTTTGCCATGTTGAATTTGTAGAAAATACTAAATCCAAGTGCCAATATCTCGTGGCTTTTGCCCTTTGGGTCTCTTCTTGTTTTTTAGGTTACTGTAATAATTATAAATTTATTGCTATTGCAGAATTAACCCTGGTAACTTTAGCTTACCTTTTTGAAGACAGGTGCATAAACAAGATGGACAAAGAGTCACCTAGGAGCAATACTAACACTAATAGCAATTTATCTAACGCGAAAGAGAAAAGCGAAGGAGGAGGAAATGGGTCATTGTTATTAAGGGCGAGCTCTGACACCATCAGGCAGACGACGAGGTCTGATTTCGTGCTGCGGTGGGGGAACCGGAAGCGGCTCAGGTGCATGAAGGTGCAGGTCAAGGACAAGGACGACTCTTCCACCCGAGTTCAGAGGACAACGGTTCGGGTGGATCGCCGGGTGGTTAGATCCGATAAGAATCCTTCAAATCAGCCCAGCACTGCCGCCGTTAACAATAATAATCATAGTAACGGGTATCCGAATCTTCGTCAGCGCCCATCTTCGCCTCAGCAACCCCAACGAATTCTCAGGTATTACACTATTTCTACTTCCCTTTTCTTGCTGTATATAACTGTAGAAAGGCTATCTGTTCTGTGTCTCTGAAATGGATTGCCCACACGGTAAGAATTAACTGCAGTGATTTATAAAAGAAAGGCCCGGGCTGTCTTCTGAATATATGTATCATAGTAGTAAAGACGACCAGAAATAATACTTTATTTAAGGGGCCCGTGGGCCAGAGTCTGTGAGCGTGTTCAATGAGAGTTGGGCTGCAGTTGTCGACTTGTCCTGAACTTTGAATTTAATTAAAATTAATTAATTTGTTTTTAAATACTCAGTCTCTTTTGCATAAAAAAAAAAAAATTAGGAGAAACCAGAAAACGATGTGGAAATACAAATGCTTTTTAGGATAAGATGATATCAAAGGCTGGTGCCTTGTAGTGGGGACAGATGCTTGGAATTATCTATGCTCAACTTTGGCAGCGCTTTTGAATTTATTTGGCCTCATGTCTGCCACGAAACTTCATACAGGCCAACTATGCGATGAAGGCAACATGTAAGTCTCATGTGTCAAAGAAAGAATCTTCAGCTTCAAATGTACTAAAAATTAAGTTTAAAAAAAAATTGGGTGATGAATCTGTTGTTTTTGTAGCATTCGAAGATATCTGCTGCGTTTGGGCTGAATATTAGCATATGACTATGAGGCTTATATTTTGTCCACTCTTCAATTGGTCAGGTCGTGGCGGATTGTGTGATTCCAATTAAAAGACCGCCTCACGGTAAGTGCGTGAGATCGTTTTCTTCGCTCAAAATTTATTTGGGGTATGACTAAACTAGGTTGCTCATATTAGTCTAATGATTGCCTCACGGATAGGGCTTTTGTTTTTTATATTTATTATTTTGGCCCATTCCTAGTTAACCTATGATATTTAGGGGCAGATTGAAAGAAACAATAGCTATTCTATTTTTAGATTTTTGTTGAGCAATCACTGGTACCGAGTCCGATTCAGTGACAAATATCACAAATTTAGATCTAAGTTAGGCGAAGGTTGGACGCTTGATTTTGATAACAAAAAAGGAAATCTGAAGTTTCCTGGAAGGTACTAGTTGATAACAGTGGAACTGTTCTTTTTTTCCGAATTCAATTTATTTATTTGTTGTCTTTTGGGGGGGGGGGGGTGTTTTTTTTTCCTGCAAATTCAGCTTGAGAATTCATGAATAATTTTCCTTTTCGATCTTCCGATATGTGCTTAATTAATTTAATGGTGTGCAAGTTCGTTGAACCTACTATTATACTGCTAGTCCCAAATCAGACGTTCTCTATGCATTTTACTGTATTATATTAATTACATATTTTTTTAAGTATCATATAGTCATTATTGTGACATTAAATTTTATGCTGTTGTAATTTTTATTGATTGATATCCATGGGATAGCATTTATGACAATTATGATCATCATGGATCTCCATTTGGAATCCGTCTAGGGAGTACCTTTCAGTATTTGATCATGGCCTCAGAAAGAGTAGTAGCAAGCACGAAAAATTTCCTCTTCAGTTGTACTAGATCAAATCCCAGCTGCGACGTTTGGATCTACAGTGCCGAAACACCTCATATATATCAATTACAAGACATGTTGGAAAATGGAGTGGACAGTCTCCTTCCACGTGTCCACCAACTATCCTTTTCCATGAAAAAGCCCTCTGTGGCCGTCCGATGTGGTACCAGGTCTCAGATCTGGTCTGTCCCAACCCCACACAAAAACACGTAATATTCATTTGCTAAAAGGCACACTTGATCCAACGGCTGCAAAGGCTGCCGTGATGCCAGCTGTGCCCGTTATTGGGAATCACATCTCTGTCTTTCTCCATCTCATATATCTAATATAAACCTTTTCATTAAAGAAATGAAATTAACGAACCTCCTTCTCTTAAAGCGCAAACTCAATAAAAGTCCCCGAAGAAGCCAAAAACCAGCCAATACTGTACGCAATACCCGTCGAGATTCCAGCTTCTCCTACCCAGCGATCTAGATCGTCCCAAGGTCAATTTCGTAAACTCACTACTTCCGAGAAACTTTTTTAAAAACAAAAATGAATTTTGCAAGGCATATTTGTTTTTGCAATTTATTATGTTGCACATGTTATTATGATCTAGATACATGTGATATAATATATGTGGATTGTGTGTGTGTTTTTTCTAATTTAGGAAGTCTGAAACTTCAAGTGCCATGAGAGGCCAAAGCAACGGGGGCGTTAGGGGAATTGCCTCACCGGACCGGGGTGCGCACGATAAGAGAGTGACCCATAACAACACTCACAACAACCACCATAATGACAATAACAAGTCAGCGGCCTCATCCGAGACTGCGCATGATAGCAAGAAGGGTGCCGGGTCGCCGTCAGGTAGTGGAGATGTGGTTCCACCGGTGTGGCCACCCAAGTTCGTGATTGCCCTCACCAACAAGGAGAAGGAAGAAGATTTTCTGGCCATCAAGGGGTCAAAGCTGCCACAGAGACCCAAGAAGAGAGCCAAATTCATCCAACGCACTCTCAATGTAAGCTACACTTCCCTACTTTGCTTTTAGTTGTTTTTTTCCTGGTTAATCTGTTTGATATTATGTTTTGTATGTTCTTGATCAAGCTTGGATACAAAAAAAAGATGAATTAGAAGGATAAGAACAAGAACTAGCTCTTATTTTGGGATCTCAATTTTGAAATTGGATGATATAATTTTAAGTGCTTGTTTTGGTAGACAACAAGATCAAGGATGTTTAATTTCCTGCAGATTTGTTGGGTAAGCAAAGAATGAATTGAATTAGCAAACTATAATTTATTCTGTATTTGTTATTATTATTATTTTTTTAATCTTAGATCCGAGCCTAGTGACGTGGGTGAGCATTTCCCTTTTCCTTTTCTTATTTGTCCTTTTTACCCGGAAAAGCCAAAAGTCAGTGAGTTGCAGTCTTGTGGGGGGAGAAACTTGTGGGCAGACTTACACGTGTCGGTGGAAGCCTGGTCATGTACCTCATAGTATTAGTGACCTAAGGTTTGTTAGCGGTTACATTGAAATAACTGCTGGTACGGTAGCACCAAGTTTTGGTGTTCCCTATCCACGTAATTAAAAAACATACTGTAAGCCACTCTGGCTTTTGATTTTAAAACTAAATTCTGATCGTTCTTTTGAAATTAAAAGGATAACATATAAATAAAATAAACTTGAATACTTTTCTATTATTTAGGTAGGGAAAAATTGAACGATGCCACTTGTACATAGTGTACAAGTTAATCAACATTGTCACAAGGCTTTGATTCGGTCGCAGACAGCGCGAAATTCCAATCTCATTAATTTACACCCCTTTATGTATGACCATGTCTTGGTTTTGCTCTCTCTAATTATAGTATTATTATTCTATACGAAAAGGAATATAGTGAGGACAGGAAAGAATGTGGGCTGTGGGCTGGGCACAAATCCTTGTAAATTTGGGAAATTGTAGGGTTATATTCATAATTTTATGTATTGATATGTTTTTAACATAATTTAATACATGTTTATTAAAAATAAAAATAAAAAAAATAAAATAATAATTATAAATAAAATTATTGATATAAAAATATAAATATAAATATATTGTACAAATTTAGTGACCTTGCGTTCAGGCTTTTGGATGTTTGAAAGCGGGAGGGGACATGATTGAAAGACGAGATGCCAAGTGTGCCTTGTGGACGGTTATGATAGAATGAATAGTTGTTATGTAAGACTTATCAACAAAATGTCAGATCTTGGACTAACCGACAAATTAAAAGGGGAAAGTGGTTGAGCTGTCTTTAACCTTCTTTTTCTTCTTCGGGGCATATTCCTAGTAATAGTATGCATAATTCTTTTGAGGGTACGGGTCGTTGTTAATTTCCGTGATAGTCTCTCTATTTTATCCGCGTTCTTTCTTTCTTTCACAGTGAATTTGAATCTGCTTTTGTATTCTGAACTTTTTTTTTATTAATCCGTGTTGCAGCTCGTAAGTCCAGGTGCATGGCTGTGTGATCTTACCTTAGAGCGATACGAAGTTAGGGAGAAGAAGATCTCCAAAAAGGTGTTTAATTTAGCTCTTATTCTCGATGCTTTTTGTTTTTCTCTCTCAATGCTAAATTGTTAGTTGTCTTGTATTTGCCTAGATAATCGCCTAGTGTTTTGTTGCACTTAAAATAGAGAATGTAATTTGTATTTTGTGCAGAGACCACGGGGGCTAAAAGCAATGGGCAACATGGACTCCGACTCTGAATAGAAGGGCGTTGTTGATGATAATGATGGTTGGTGGAACGTGTTTGTGTTGGCTAACGGTGAGAGAAAATGTTTTGACAGTGTAAAGCATGGCTTTTCAGCTGAGCCTAGAATTAAATATAAATTACTTTGGCTTTGACCCTGCTTTTCCCACCTTATTGATAACTGTTCTCGTCCTTCTTTGTATCTGAAAAATTGGAATTGCGAGGAGAAAGGACCCAATTTCGGCTGGGGCTGGGTTTACGGCAACATCTTAACACTCTCATTATTTTCATAAATTAAATTTTCTTAAATTTTTATTTAAAAATATTTATATTATTAAATTTAAAACTTGAACAATGTATTAGAGTTTGTGAAGGATCATCCCGGATTCGTTTTCCAAATCTTGAATATCGTAATTCGGAAAAGAGAATGATTCAGACATGGACAAGCAATCAGTAGGTACTTCTATCCTCATTGCTTGCTGTAATTTTTTATCACACAGTTTCAAGTTGTTTAGTCAGATCTTTGCACCGTGAGAACAATAACAGCAGAGGCTCACAATCGTGACTTTGAATTTCAGATCACTGAACCGTGTTTGAGTTAAACCTTCTGAGTCCTCAAGGACAGATTAAAAGAAACACACCGTCCCTTCTAGTCCTCGCCAATGACCGTAAAAAATGCTTCGTACGAGTAAAGCTACTCACAACTCTCTTGCAATCCCAAGCCATAACTGTCTGGGTTCATTCCACTGTCCATTATCAAATTTGTTTCTTTAAACTTTCTTGGAATTGGTCATTTTATACTATTATCTATTTTTACTAATATAAGGAGAATATTATTTAAATTATTAAAAAAGATATTTTAATAAATAATATTTTTAAAAATTTATTTTAATAAAATTTAATAATATTATTTAATTTATATAATTAATCTAATAGAATAAAATTTTGCACCTTAAAAGAAAAGATCATCCCTCACCTTTCCTGTGTAAGAGTTAGAAAACTAAAAACATAGGGTGTACTCAAATTCCAATGTAATAATTATGATCCATATACTACGGTAAGATGCGATATGATTTTCTTATTTCAGTCACACACAACGAGGGGAATTTTCATTCATAGAAATTCGATTTCATTCATGGAAATCATACCTTGGGAAGTTCCTCAACAGTGCCATTAGCAAATAATAAACACAGCAAACTTAATTTGGGTTCGGACTTATAGAACATGAAATTCATGAACAATGTATTTTAGATAAATTTGTAAAAGTGAAAAGCATAGAACATGAAAAACGATAATTAATCTGCTCGCATCGTGTTTATTCTGCCTTGGTTATTACAAAGTAATGAATAAATAGGTGACCAGAATTTTCACGTTCAATAAAATCATATGCCCAGTTAATTTTTGTTTGGTATCACTTGTATCTGTATATTTTTTTTATTAAAAAAATGAGTATATTTGTAAGACCGTAAGAATTGGTAGTAGTTCAGAATCCCGAACAAGATTGCACACGTTTTATTTTCTGTTTAATAAGATCTTCATTCGCATATTTCGGTGATAGAAATCAGAAAATCAACGTGAATATAAACAAAAATACTTTTCTTCATGAATTAAATCTAGAAAAGAAAAGGATACATGCCGAATTTAGAAATGATTGATGCCATATCTCTGATGTGATATTACTTGCCAAATTCTTGGTACTTGTTAATTGAATGAGGTTACCATAATTATATTCACAGAGCAGCGTAATGTCCTCATTTACATGATCTCTTATATAATAAAGATCAAATTAAATTGGTTATAAATACCAACACCCACGTCCCCAGGCTCTCAGAAAATCTTGGTTGTGCCTCCCAGCAAAAGCCCTCTGTCATTTTCGAAGAGCTCCATCAATGGAGTCCCATCTCAATCTATCTCCAGTTTGTGATATTCTTAGGCCTTTATTCCCACACACACACATATATAGAACCCTGTGTTTTGGTCCCTTGACGTTTTTCATGTACTTATATCTTATTATTTGGATGATGTTATTTCAGATGTCCACCTTGAAAGTTGATTTCCACTGTTCTAAGGAATGCCCAAATGATGTGAAGAAAAAGTTACAACAATTCAGGGGTGCGCTTTTGATAGATATAAATTGTGATATATTTATGTATACTTCTCTTATCATTTTTTTGGATTGCTGGGTAATGTATGCTTAACGGATTCGAGTTTCTAGTACCAGTCCCAGCACCGTACCAACTTGTATTGGTAATTCTCCTCTTATCGTTTGATATCATTTTGTAATAGTTTTTTCTTTTTAAATTTAATATTGACTGAATCTAGGGGGTGGAATCCATCTCTATCGATCCAAAGCATGGGATGGTTAGAGTTATAGGGACGGTAGACCCCATAAGCCAAAGAGCAAAGCTTTGGTCCTTCCAAAAGGATCCCACGAAGGCTAAGATGTATACTCATCACACGCAACAAAACATCCACCGATACCATTCTCACAGAAATCCCAACACCCATGGTTGCTGCAACCACAACGACCAGGAATCCTCCTCCTCCTCCTCTGATTCCATTCACGGTTACTCAGCCAAAGGGACGAACATTAACATGCACTGGAACTATCCAGATATGAAGCGCATGTATGGCCAAAAGAGCAAGAAGAAAAAGGGGAGGAAACATTGGCTAGGGTTTGGGAATACTTTGTAGAGCCAAAATTTTGGATCAAGTCGCCACGTCGCCCCATCAACTTTCCAGCACCGCCTCCCCCCGCCAAAAACAACACGTTCAGGATATCGTCGCTCCAATCCAGAATGCCCTTGAATGCAAGACCAGTATCTTCTTACGGGTACTATCAACGGTGGCCGTCGAGAGTGCGTGGGTCATGTGTGGTGCCCAGTTACTTCAACCCTATGCTGACAATTATTACCACCCCTTTTAGTGTGACAATGTAAGATATGTCTGATGCCGCTACTGTTTATGTGTCCAAAGTTTGATGAGTTTTAGACATAACTTTGGGATTTCGTCGGTTTAGTTTAATTTAATTTCTACTACGCTAATGTTTTATATATGATTAATCTAGTGTTTTTAAACTTCGTTAATTTGATTGTGTAATATTGGAAATGGGAAATGTCCAATTTAAATGCTTCAGTTAATTGTCTTGTGAGTGCATTTGCATAATTCCTTTGTTAAATTCTTAGCCATAGCCTAATGAGCGGTGGGGTTCGTCATTTTTTGGTTCATTTTTTCTGGTTTTAATTGTCCTGACCAACATCATTGTAAAATCGAATTTAATGTAATAGACTTATTTAGTAGCTCGAAGACGACGAGACTAATAAAACCTTCTAAAATTATGTAGCTCGATAGGGGATTTTGAGGAGGCATGGCTGCCATTTCTAGACAAATTGAGTAATCCTTACTCCTTTTTCTTCTACTTTTTAATTAATTTGGGCTTTTGGTCATCGGGATATGAATCAAATATATATTGCGATTTTTGTTATATTAACTTTATATTTTTTTGGCGTGGAGAAGGGGAAATGGGATTGGATGCGTGGATTAAGGAGGATTGGCTGCCCAAAATGTTTGACCCCTCTTACATATCAAGTTCAGATGACACTAGATTCTTTCACTTGAGAAGAAAACAAAAACTGGGCACATACTAAAACAGAGAACAACAACAGCACTGTACCCAAAAAAAGGAACAGACAAAGCAATAAGAAAATTATCTCTTATATAACACGGAATCAGTTGCGCTGGTAGTGCAAAAAACCACAGATGTTGCCAAAAAGTTTTTGAAAAAGAGACATCAAAGGAAGGGGCTTTAAAAGTCAATCTTAGTGAGCAGCACGACCAAGGGCGAAGCATAACCCTCCACTCAGTGAAATGACTCAAAAATAACCCAGAGAAAGGAAACCCCCAGAAGAAAGGGATACCTTGGATCAATATCTATGCAGAACTTGCAAATTTAATGTAAGGAAATTAGAAATTAAAGCTCAATCAACATATACATAATAAAACTAACACCATTGGCTGCGGAATGCATGGGAAGTAAGGTTTGTTCATGTGTTTAGAGAAGCTAATTCATGCGCGGATTGGCTTGCAAGATTTGCATTAAATGGCAGGGAAGGTCTTACTGTGTTTCATAGTATCCCGCAAAGTCTGTTACAACTGTATTTTCATGACAAAGACGGTTGAGGATTGACTCGAGTAATTAGTTAAGGATAGGTGGTATTTGTTTTTGGGCCTGGGGCCCCATTTTGAGACCAAAATAAGGAAGAGGAGACTAGCCATTGCAATAATGCCTTTGAAAAATTTCAATCAATTATGCAACGGAGTAAGAATGCTTTATTTATTATCCATTTTTTATAAAAATAATTTAATTTTTATAATTTTAATTAAATTAATTTATTTTTTATAAATATAATTAAAATAATCTAATATTTTATTCATAAAATTTTCATTTTTTAACATAACTAATGAGAACGAGGTTTCATTTTTTTAATATTTTATTTTTTTAGGCATAAAATTATTTTATTATTAATTTTAATTTTATATCTTATAATTATTTTAATTAAGAGATAATTTTAAATTATAAATAAAATTTAATTTATCATCAATAAATCATATCCTATTAAAAAAATTTAATAAATAAATAATTAAATTATTTTAATTATAATTATAAAAATATATAATTTAAAAAATAAAAACTGAATTGTTTTTTAAAAAAGGGGCTATGACGGCCCGCCCGACGTCATCACAATAGTGTTCACTGTTGTGTTTTTGTTTTGTCCTGAGTCCCACCACTTATACAGCGTGGCCTACTAAGAACAGTGCGGCACGAAAATCAGCGGGCATTAAAACCTAAAAGAAAAGCTTCGATTAAACTATAATCACGCAATTTACCAGAAGAAGAAGATATCAATCCCCATTTGAAAAAATTGGAAAAAGTAGAATTCCAGCCTGTTCGAGAACACTAGAGACAACGATAAAGTAAACACCTGGCAATGTTGTCACAAATCAACAGACGGAAAATTGGCGATGACCAACTCACCCACAGAAAAAGAAATCGCGATGACCAAAGTCAACCCGTACATTCGTCGATCGATACCGATTATTATCAGGAATAATTATTTTAATATGTTAATTTATTAAATTTAATAATTTAAATTTTTTAAATAATTATATACTCGATTTAATTTATTAAAATTACAAAATTAAATGTTAAAAAAATATTTCGAAGGGTACCTTCCATAGTTTGAGTTGGCCCGAAAAAAAACAACTTAGAAAAAATACTAGAAGATAAAGGATAGCTAAAAGACCTATTTTATTATCATCCCAAACTTTAACTGTAATTCTTCTTTCAACTCCATTTTTCTTATGAAAAGTTTACTTGAAACAATTGTACAGGATAAGCTAAATTATCAGACCCACTAAGATTTCCTGACACTTTAGTTTCCCTTCTTATTTTATATGAATTCTTATTCCCAACTATCTCTAAAAAATTAATAACTATCTCATACCTTGTTCCAGAAACAGTGAAACAATACTCATTACTTTTTGAATCTACAAAATCCTAGAATCTGAGGCCTGGAATTGTCTGGAATTTATTATTCGTTAAACACTGTGACAAATGAGAATAGAAATTCAAGGTTTAATATGATCTAATTTTGTTAAGAGAATGACAATTACGATACATAAAACTTACGTTTGAAATAACATATCAAATCATGGTATCCGAAAAGATATGATAGAGATTATCAGTAAAAATGTTGAAAAAGAGAAAATTAGTTCATCTTAAATTCTAATTTCTTTTCCAATTATTACTGCTATAAGTATATTTGGTGTTAAAAACAACTGGCTCGTCATATTTAATCTAACTGTTTACAAATGAAAAAGGATTACTTATAAACCGAATTCAACGATAGTAGAAAATACTTAGGACAGTTGGACCAAGTGATCTGATTCCGTTCCGACAAACTATTCACTTCTATCGTATACTATACTCTTTGACCCTTGTTGCGACAATAGTATATGGCGACGGCGTCATCAGAACAAAAATACTCATTCCATTTCCGCAGATCTAGCGCTTCGAACAATTTACATATCGCCAAACAATCCGTTCTTTATAGCTCCAAACTTGGGGCAGAACTACCAAAAAGATATGTAACATCTTCTATAACTAAAAGGAGGACAAATTTTAACATCATGAAAGCATATAACATCATACATAATGATAAGAAGCCAAAGTCTGAACATCAAGAAATCAATTATGTACCAAAATCAATGATCACGATCACAATACTCATCAAATCATATGAATAATCAATAAAGATCCAGAAATCAACACATAATCTGTGCACGGAAAATACAAAGAAAATTATATACTACTAGCTAAGTCTCTAGTAGTAAAGCCACACCGGTAAATGTAAGCGAACTCCCTAGAAAAACCATCAGTAAAAACAGAGACAAATGCTTTCTCAGATCCGGAGAGTAGATCCAAAAACGAGAACTGCCACGGCGGCGAGACAAAAAGAGGCAAACGATGGGGAAAGAGCGCCAGCGAGCGAGACAGGACTAGGAGCAGGGGCCTCGGCGGCTCGAGCAGCGTGGATAACGGAAAGGACGGTGACAACCACCGCCATTGTGCTCATGAGCATCACTTTGGTGACAGCCATTGCTGCAACAGAAGCTCTAGTACCTTTACTTTTTGTTTAGGGTTTCGAGTGAGCAATAATATCGAGACTTTGTGCCTAATGGATCAACCTGTAGCCAGAGGAGCGTTTAAATAGAAAGGGAAAGTAGAAGTTGGGGCAGTTCGGGTAGCTGCCCGTAGTTACAGACTGGCGATTGGTTCAGTGCCAGCTGTGTAAGAGTACAAGCTCGCAACGACGCCGTATAGATATTTATGGACAGGCAAAACTGGCTCAATTCCCATGAGGCGTCCACTCAACGTGAGTGCAAAGTGGTTTTGGGAATGGAGACAGAAATATACCACTCGCGGGACGTAAGCCACTTGCTCAGGCGTTACTAACTCTGATGTATAGTATACGCGAGGTTGATTTCGGCTGCGGGATAAGGCGAGGGAAGTACACAAATTATTGGCGCGTGAAGAACAGCACGGGAGATCAGCAGAATGGGAAGAGTGTAGGAAAAGGAAGCACTCTGTAACACTAATGCGCAATCATAGTGATTCCAATTGGGATGCGCAATTCGAGTTGGCCTTAGGGCCCACACAAACCAGCCTGTTTGGCGAAAGGGACGGAATGTTAAAATGGGCGAAAAGATACGCCAGGTGTAAGGATCTGGGGCTATACTAGGAAATTGGGTTTTTCCAGAACCTTCTCGGTGTGGACTGGCCCTTGATAAAGGTGAAAGCCTGAGCCTGAAACAGAGTTGAGTTTACCCGAGCGATGATAGATTTACACATTAAGTTTATATTTTTTATAATTTATAATCTAAAATTAATTTTAAATTATGTAAAACTGTTAAATTTATTTAAAATAATCTTAAATAAATAATTATAAAAAACACATGTACCTAAGAATATAACTCTATCACTTTTGAATTACTCCGAATGTTGTGGGTTTTACGCCACAGGACTTGCGCCTAAGATGCATCATTTAACATTGGAAACCAGTCAAACGCCTTAGAATCCACGTCAAGGTTGTGTCCAAGGCTTTACTCTTGTCCAAATACTACAGGGTTGACAGATACAAGTTTTATGGTTTTTGTTTAACAAAGTAGCTTCCGAGTTACTGTTTAAAATTCCGAATCTAATAATATAGTTAGTATAATTTAATAAATTCTATAATTTAAATTATTTTTAAAATTTTCAATAAATTCAATTTATAAAAATAATAAAATTATATTTTATTATTGTATGTAATAATAATAATAAAGAGCTATTATATATACACATAGTAATTTTATATACACTTTACATGTTCTCATTCTCTTTCTTATATTTATTTATATGTATACATATATTGAATTTACAATCTAATAACTTTCCCATAATAAATGGTCTTATGTTCTTTTATTTTGTTAAAAATTACTATTATTTGAATAAATATTCTTTTCATTTAAAAAATATTATTTTTATATAATTATTTAAAAACTTTAAAATGATATAAGTTTTATATTATATAATATAAAATTTATATTATTTAAAAATATTTAAATAATTATATAAAAATAATGTGTCTATAGAGTTATACAAGAATAATCTCACACATTTCATTTTAAAAATTGTAGGTATACATCAAATCACACTGACAAAACAGATCAACCCCCTCCTTTTCCTTGCCGTTCTACTTGTTTGAGATGCAAACAGTTCAACAAATTTTGTAAAAGAAAACAATCCGATAAACAGTCAAGTAAATTGACCTCGGCAACGAAACGGCAGAGTTGTGCGGACAAACTTTTATTTTTTATTAATGAAATTTTATTTTAATCTTTTATTATTAAAATTTTTAAATATTAAAATTAATATCAATTAATTTTTTTTAAATATATTAATATAGTGATGATAAATAAAAAATTTAATTAATTTTAATTTTAATTTTTATAAGATTTAATAAAAAAATTTAATAATAAAAAATTAAAATTAAAATTTATTAATTTATGAAATACCAAAATAAAATCTTAATCAATTGTGTTTCTATTTACACGGAAGCAGATTGAATAAATTCCTTATAATAATTTTTTATTTTGGTTAAAAAACAATAATACATCATATGGAATTCACATCTAACACTAAAAGACATTCACAAAAAACTGTTGAGTATAATAGCTGATAAAGCACCTCCCTTTTGTACATCTAAAAAATAATTTTAGTAGAAGCGCAAAATCCTCAACAGGGGAAAAGAAACCCGCCAAATACTCATGAAAAGTGATGTTTGTCTTCCTATCATACCCATATCTGCATAGGGCAAATCACGAATTTTACTAGTTTCCGAAAATCTTATTCTACATCTGTAAATTACTATAGTTTGTAATGAGCAATTTGAGCAAGTGGATCGAAGTGTTTGTCAGAAGCCCAACACCTTTGGTGCTATCTGTAACAGGGGTTCCAAAGCACCGGGAGCAAATTTTCTGGCAAAAAGAAAACAAACCGAAGAGTTTCGGTTGTTGTAAAGGCATTGGTGACCTTCACGAATTCTCCTGAAAAAATGCTCTGTAACATCTGCTCCTCCAAAGGTAGCTGGATGAGCTCCGCCCCTTGACCAATCCACCCAAGTTATGCTCCTATTTGCCAAGGTATTTGCAGCTTGAATAGTAAGCATGGTGGGGAAATAGTGCTCATCCACATAACAAGCTGGTCTACAAAATTGTTCAAATTTCGGATAAAAGGTAACGTCTTCAATAATGTTGATGGCCAACTTCCGATTTATTTCAAACCATTGAGAGCCTTTACGCCATTCAGTGATATTCACAAGAGGGGCCATGTTCTCATTATAGCGTCCTCTGCCAAACGGCCCAGGATCATCAAATGCACCAACGAAGCTGTATTTGGATTTCACTGTATATTGGTAGATGAAGCTAAAACTATAGAGAGGAATGCACGATTCAGAGAGGAGAATAAATCGTTCATTGGAAATATCAAGCAATGCATTAGCAAGTAGTCTTCTTTCAGCATCACACATGCTCATCTTTCCCCACTCAGAAATCTGTGCAGGAGAAACACCAAACAATCAATTATTAGAATAAAGAATATATTGCATGAAACTGTTTAGATAGATTCTTCACAACAAAACTCATATTCATTGAACCCCAGATATATGAGTGAGCATCTTTTATGAGCGTGCATGAATCCCCACATGACCCTATTTAACACCGGAACAAAAAAGTCTTGGGCCAACTGCTATAACAGACCACATAAGACTCATGTAAGTTGTAACCACTGTTTCATACTACTTCATAATCAATGATTCCGCAGAAATCGACAACCTTTATTCCTCACTCCTTACTTCCTTGAAGGGAAACAGACACTTATATAAGGACTCAAGAGCACTTCAATACAAAGAAACAATTCCTAACTATGTTAACCTACCAAAAACAGATTGTATTTTCAGTAATTCACTATGCAATAGGAACATCCTCAATAAATTACCAGTCAATTATAAAAACTTGTACTTCATGTTTGCTGCATGCCTTTATGCAACTGTCTTTAATGTCATTACTCTATGCTAATCAGGTCATGATTTTTTATCAAGTTATATACCATTTTCCCTAGGTTTTAATAGTCAACATGGCTATGCACAAGCTAAATGTTCAGCCAGTCACTTTAAAAAAACTTCAGCTAACTTAGGTTGTAAATCCTTAAACCATTTGAAAACCAGCAACCCATAAACCTTAATAAAAGTATGTTTGTGATATAAACAACAAAACTTTCCATCTTCCCAAGAAATGCTAACATATATCCAAATTATCCACCTGGACCATCACTTAAACCCAGCTTCAGACTTCTCTTAATTAACAATTACAAAAGAAAAAGAAAAATTATTCTGGCTTAGTATTCAGAGGCTGAATTTGTAAACCTGTCCTACAATGCCCAACCTTAACCCTGGGTGAACTTGTTTGGATTCTTCACCCAACCATTTCTCATATCTTTAGCCTGAAAAAGATGTACACAATAATTGAAGAGACAATGATATTCCTCTAATGACAGCTCTGAGTTTTGCAATCAATTGTAGATTATTTACTAATCTAGTCATTGGGTTCCATGTCCCTGCCCATCTTCAAAACTGGTGCATTCATTGAATCATCACAATGTGCATACAAATCCGAAAAGCATCTTTATACCCTGCATACTTTAACCTTCCTTACAAAAGATAAGAAAACTTGATGCAGTAATCCAATAACATTGACAAGACAATCCATAGATAGGACATTATTCAAAAAGTAAGATAATAGGTAAAATAGCAGTTTAATGTCGACAAAGTAGTATAAAGGCCCCAGATGCCCACATTTTGGGTAACTGCATCCTCATTGCTACCTTAAAATCAGAACAAATAAGGCAAAAGAAGACAGAGAATTTGTGAACATCTCTTTGTAATGGATGAACAAGGTAACTAAACTGCCACTAATTTCAAATTAGCAACTTAAGATCAAGAAGGCGCCAATAGGAAAAAATTAAACAAACTCCTGGTATTGTTCAAATATTACATAATGACCACATTAATATACAGTAGCATAAGATGAATAGCACCATACCTGACTAGGTATTTGTCTGTTATGAAAAACTGATGAGGGAGGAAATTTAGCTTGAAATGATGGCAGTGAATGAACATAGATGGAATAAAGCCCCTCATGACCCTTCAAAAACCTCTCCCAAAGAGGTGCCAGAGGCAATGGTCCCTTGGTCAAGAACATGAATGCAATCTTTGGAACTCTTCGAAAAGGATATTTTTTAATTCGAGGCACGAAGGATGCTCTCCACAAAAGTACTTTATCGGTCATATTGTGCATCAAATTTGATGGAGGCCCAATCCATTTGTCCAAACTAGTCGGCTCCTCAAAACATGCCTGAAAGCTGGATGTCCCGGTCGTCACCACACTCTGAATTCCAAAATGCCTAATCGTGTATATACTGATAACCGAAAACCCAACACAGAGAGCAAGAAACAGCACAAGTAGCTTGAGTAATCTTAGAGGCAAAGCTTTCGATGGGTTCGTTCTGCTCGAAACCAAAGTTTCCTTCTCTTCTTCTACGGATACAACTCTCGATTGCATCTTGTTTAAAACATTCTACATTACAATCATCAAAATTTCAAAATTTTCTGGTAGAACGTAATCACCCTCAACATTAGAATCGCCATAGATCTAACAGGGGTGTTTGAGTGCGTAGAATCAACGTTGAACACGCACTTCTAGGGAAGACCAAGATCAGAGCACATGGATATTAAGTATTAAGCGAAACAGAGCTCATCTTGAGAATCCAAGTCAAAAGTGGAATTTTTTTTTAAATAATTTTATCAAGCAAGGAAATAACGTAACTCACCAAAGTAGCTGTGCTGCAAAATGAATTTGCGATGAAGAATCACAGCGCAGACCACGGTAGATTCATTTCAGGCACGAAATCAATCACAGAAATGACTGTCAACTCGGGTTAGACCGGGAAGTCGCCGCCGCAGAGTGGGAGGAGGTCCAGAAGAAGTTTGGCAATCGAAAACAAAAAATCTAAAGATACTTGGGTGGCGATCAATGACTTGAGGATGAATCCGATAAATTCAGAATGTTTATAATTTTGCACGGACGGCAGTCGGGTTATGTTGTGTGTTTTTTCTTGTTTTGCGAGTTGCCACTCAGCCGTGTAAAGGTCCGAGTCTTGAATTTGGAAGTGGCTCACTCACTCTAAGTAATTTTCTCTCGCTTTACTTCGTGTTTTCCGTCATGTTTTCTGTTCTTTTCATTTTTTTTATTCTTTTCTTTGTCATAACTTATAAGGGAGGCATAATTTACCATGATAATGTTCCTTTTTCTTACATCTTAGTATTCAAAGACTGAAACTTAGCTTCACTGTGTCCCAAATCCAGCTAGAATCATTGATTCAGTTGGTAAAGAATGGATCATTTTTTATATAATCATGTATGTGATTTCTTTTGTTGATGCAAGGATAATATTAATGGGTAATCTATAAAATCTTTGTAAATGTCCTTTACACCACCTAAACCTTTTAAAAAAAAATGCAGCCTGAATGAACATTTTTGACAGTTCATTCTAAATATTTGACGCCTTGACTGGAGCCCGGTCTACCAGCAATAATAATTGACAAAGAGATGCACCACTGTCAATCCTGGCTCCTCGCCCTAATCAATTGCCTAAATTCAGTTGTAAATTAGACACAACACCTCTTGGATCTTGTCTATACGCTCTACACTAGTTCATTTAGCTCAATGTTGATTAATGTCTCTTCTGATGCTTGTCAGTTTCGTTCTTTGTTTTTGTCTTATCCTTTCGCTAACTGTCCCCTATGATTCCTATGTCTTCGCCACCATTACCGATGCTTATTAATTTTCAATTTTCCTTGTCAAAAAATGGTTTGCCATTGATTGAATAATCTTCTTCTCAAAATGATCAATTGAGAAAGGTTTTCCTTTACGCAACCATAAAATCCGCACATGGCACATCCTTTCAGTTTTTTTTTTTTTTTTTATTGTCAATAAAACATCTACTGAGGCCATTTGGTGCACCTGACCTAGGACTTGCGTGTGATTACGGCAACCTGAACAATTAGGACCCGCCGTCAATCCCGCAACCACTGGCATTATACAGAAAATGCATGTCTTAACCCACCGTTGGAGACCTACTTTGAACTCAAATATTGTAAAATTTAATAGTTCATAATTTTTAAATTAAATTTTTATACAGAAAATGCATGTCTTAACCCACCGTTGGAGACCTACTTTAAACTCAAATATTGTAAAATTTAATAGTTCATAATTTTTAAATTAAATTTTTATAAATTTAAATTTATAAAGACAGATTTCAACGGATTTTGTGGTTCATGTCAAACCGAAGAAAGAGAAAGTAGGATCACATTTTGCTATAAGTTTTAACAGAAGAGCTGTAAGCGCAACAAGAAATGCGTTCACCTGATTAGAAATTTCCACACCGTCCGATTGCCGTAAACATTGACAGAGAAGGGGGAACGGCAGGCTCACGGTCCTCACCTTGATGCAGGCTACCGAATAGGGTCTATAGATGGGCAGAACAAATGGGCTCACTTTCGAAGTGGAGAAATTAATCGCCTTGTCCATCCATATTACCACCAATTAACACTGACGAAAATTACTTGCGAGTCATAATAATGAAGGTAATCTGGATTAGACATAGACATCTGTTTTAAACAAATGAAAAGTATAGAGACTGATATAAAATTAAGAAAAAAAAATTAAAAACAACTTAAATATTAAATTAATAAAAAAGTCACTAAACTTAAAAAAATCCAAATTTGAGTCCAAACACGTCCACGTTTCCAAACATGAAGCGTAAGGTGAACTTCAATCGTTTGGAGGTTGTAACATTCTTACCCTCAAAGATATAGGCCAGGGTCACCAAGTCAAGTTAGATGCACACATTTATCCCTGAGCTCAACAGCTCATCTACAAAAGACCAGTTAGTTTTACATACCAAGAAAACGAGCCAGCAACAAATTAGTGCGCTCTCTACTTCACCACATCAAATGTAGCTCGAACATTGGATATCATGACCGGGCACTCTCCCTTCTCAGCATATTCAGCAAACTCTGCACTCGACAAGTCAACATTTTCAAATTTAGTTCCCTCTATCTGTAAAAGCAAAACTGTATTAATACTTGGGACGGGAAAAAATTTATTGATAATTAATAAATAAATACCGTAAGTGTAGTGAGAATCAACCAATAAAAGCAGCTGACTAAATTCCAGAATCAGCCAATATATTACAATAATTAAAAAAGAAATACCTTGGTCGATAGATGGGGTAAGATAAAGAGGAAGGAGAAAAAGGTATCAGCATGACTAAGAGATTTCAGTGCAGGAAAGAAACATGGAAGGGAAGAAAGTAAACCTAAACCTGAATCATAGATGTTTCAACAAGAAACGATCATTTGGTGCAACTTTTGCATAAATTTTGAAGCTAGAGATCAGATGGAGGCTGCATCTTTGATATGTCTAGCTAGCAACAACAAGCTTCAAACCAGATCATATTCAGCTAAAATAAGTAACGAATAAAAAAGGAAATGCCTAAACATATGCTTGCAGAGTGTTCAATTGTTGCTCCATCCAAAAAATGGGCAAATCAGCTATTTACAATATACAGTTACATATCAGCGAGACAAAGCCATAGCACAATCAATGGAGATTGGAAACGAGATATCAACAGTAACAAAGAGAAGATATAGAAATATGGAAACTCACAGATTCAACTTTCCATCCATCACTGACGGCAAAATCTACTGGCTCATAGTCCCTGCAGTCAAATAACATTAATGGGGCAAACTTCCCAGATTGGCTCACTTCTTGGGTGAGTGGTTGACCACAGCTTGGGATCATTGTCACTGTACCATCCCTGCCACAAAATTTGCACTGCACACCAAAGAAGGGCCATTAAGAAATGACCAACTTCAGGAAGTAATATTTGAAGAATCTCACATGGGCTAAGTTATTTCCCTTTCGATTAAGTTATGCAGCAGAATTTAATAAAATTGTCGGCATCTTACCACCTATGTCAAAATAAAAGCACAAGGCACTTAAATGAAACTTACAAAACTATAAGTCAGATTGGTAAAAAAAACTAATTTCCATAGCTCAATCAATCTGCGATTACATGTGATAAATTATTTCAGTTAAATCATAAATGGATATCATGGTCTGCATTACCTTTGTCTTTTGTAATGTGCTATTTCTACCTACTTCAAAAAATATAAGGGAAACTCTGATTGTCAAAATTGCAAATAAATCATTGAAGAGAAGAAGATGGACAATTAATTATGGGGCCTTGCCTATTTCCTAAAATTTATACAAACATGGCTATTGTAAGACCACTTCATTCAAATTTCATTGAGCATATATCATATATTTTACAATACAATATGAAAACTTAAAATAATATGATAAAACAACTACATATAAGGGAACCTGATAGAATTGTCAATTGTGTAAGTACTTACAAATCATATACCTCCAACTTAGATGGCTAGAGTTATCGTTCATGAAGATTCTAATTAGCAATATATGGTGAATGGATAGCTCTCCGATTACTAAATTTGTTAAGTGGTGTATGTAAGATAAAACTGCAAAATTAGAGGCACAAAATCTAAAGTCATAAAACCAGCTGAATTGGGCGATTTTCAATGCGAACTAGAAAGTCAACAAGTGACAAAATTTGCTATTGGTCACAATAGTCCATCATCATGAACTTGTAAGCGGGAGCAGGGAAGATGAAGACAGAAATTACCTTCTGAATGAGATTAGTTGCTCCCTTGCCAACTGGTAGAGGAACAGTTTCATTCAAGGTCAAACAAGTTTCCTTTTGGCTCACCTCTCCACATCTCCCACATTTCAGCTACAACAAAATATCACAAGGAGAACAAAAAAAATATTTACAATAGAAAATGAGAGGGGGAAAATAAATCGAAATATTGGCTGAGAAAATCGACCAATAGAAAGTACAGAACACAAATCAGAACAGGGGACACGTAAAGGCTGCAGATTTTTCCCCAATTTGTTCACAAAAGAAGAGTGCATCAAACACAAGCACAGGACTATAGGGAAATCAAGTATGACAAAGGAACATCCTAAAATTTGCAAATATGATATAAACTAAGTTTGCGTATAGGTATGACAAAATAGAAGGAAAAATATAAATAAATGAAGATTCCCAGTGAAATTTTATTCCTCATTCCAAGCTTTCAAAATTTTCCTTTGAATTACTTTAAGTGCAGCACAAGAACCCTGATAGTCTATTGGTCTAATATTTGTCATCAGTCAATATTGATTTTCATTTCCATCTCCAGGGATGAAAAACGGATTGCATTACACAAATAAACTGGAAACAACTATCATCCAGCGCACACGTAAGTGCTAGACACCTCTAATAATCGATTATCAAAAAGGTCCAACGAATGACAGTAGTGCAGATTCAGTGTTGGAGCAAAATCGGCAAGTGAATGAATCAAGATTCATATGAACTTAAAAGAAACTTGTAAAAATGGAGAGAGTAATAAATGGCAGGCTGGCAGCTCATTAACTTAGAGTCACTGGCATTTTGGGGCATGAAAAATCAATTCCGAATAGGGAAAGGGCAGATCAAGAAAGAGTAAGAACTATAAACGGAAAACATCAAAGCCCTGCTAAATATCGTAATGAAAACGACAGATGAAGGATGAGATCGAAGAAACCTTGAAGAGGTAAGAGAAGTTGGGGTCATCGCAGCCACCTTGAGGTTGAAGATTGGCAGTGAGATTCTCAAGGGCAGCAGTGATCATCAGCCTGTAGTTCACCATTTTTGGGCTTTAAAATCAAGCAGACGCTCTCTCTCTCTCGCTCACTTCAGTCTTCACTCTCAGAGTCTCACTGGAATTTGGATTGGATGGTTCCCGAAAGAAGCTGAGGGCATAAATGTTTCGGCTCTTCGGTTTCTCTCTTGCGCTCGTAAGGTGGCGTGGCGTCAATTGGGATTACGCCTCTCTCCTCGTGGGGAAGATCACACTTACTTCCCGCCCGGCGTGTAATTATCCATTACAGAAATGCTGTTACTCCGTTAAATACATGTATTCTGTATACAAGGCTTGTCGGTTTGGATAAGGTGTAACATTGTAAAAAATACAAATAAAAATTTACTTTTATTTATTTTGTGCACTAGGCATGAGATATGGATCCAGCACGGAGATCTATATCCTTCTAATTTTTTTAAAAAAATTATTATATGAGTTATTGTACTGTAAAAAGAAAGCAGGATGCTTTCCTTTTCATAACAAGTTAAAGAATTCTTCTCATGTAGTATGTGTTGACATCAATATCTATTTGTTATATCCACTAAAAAAATTGAGGATCTTAATTTTATTATTTTCTTAAATTAAATTTTATTCAATATTTATTTAAATTAAATTAAATTATAAAATTTAACATATTCACTATTATTCTCCTAATTTATGACAATTTAATTCCACAGTGTACTACAAAACTTCTTATATTGGTCTTCTTAGTAAATTATTGTTAAACAATGATAAAATTTTTAATCTTATTAAATATTCCCTTAAATTAAATTAAATTATAAAACTTATCGCATTTACAATTATTTTCATAATTTATGATAATTTAATCTCCCAATATACTACAAAACTTTTCGCATTGGTCCCACTAGTAAATTATTGTTAAAGGCTAGTAGAATTTTTAGATAAATTATAAAACTAATATAAGTTCCTTTATTTATAATGTCACTACAAGAAAATTCATTCTCCATGATTGAAACATATTGTCACTGAAAGTATTGTGATAAAACATTGCCATAATTCATATTTCTTTTTTTATTTTTTTTGGCGCTGTATAATGAATAATTCCTCCAAATGTTATGTACTTGTATCCCCCAAATGGCCATTGTGCTTTTCAACTTGTACGAGTAATAAGTTGTATACTGAGGAATGCTAATTTTATACCACCCACTAACATGGAAGGCAGTGCCACTGAAAACGTTAACCAGTTTGTGGCACGAGTCATTTTTTGGTCGGTTTAGATCCAACGCGAGTCTGGAAGCAGATGCAGGAAATTTGGAACCTTTACCTGAAACATGCAAGTCAAGTTGTTCAAGAAGCACCCCTGTACTAAATTACTAATTCCAAATGCAGCCCTTATGTTTTTTAAACAACAAACAACGTAAAATCTTCAAGAACTTCACCTTGGCTATAATTCTGTTTAAGATAAATCTTGATAACTAGTCAGTTTAGAGTAATTATACCTGTACAATCTCATATTCACTTACTTCCACTAATTCTGCTACGCAAAATCAGAAAGTACAAAAATTTCGGGGGTGGGGTGGGGGAGCGTCTATGTGGAAAAAGTAATTATATATGAATACTCTGTTGCAATTGACCGGTTAAATATTCCATAGATATTAGGTCAAAAACAAACAAAAAAATTAAAAAAATACACTGCCACAAGATGTCATACCCCAAAATAAGAGGAACTTGGGTCACTAGACCAATTGAAGTGATCCAAGTCAGCGAACCGCACTAGACTGATTCATACTGTTTCCTCTCCTCTTGTATTGATTGGAAAATTCTAGCTGCTGATTCCGTTGCAGATCTGGGGTTATGAGGCACAACTTTAATTATCCGTGTTTGGTGTCTAGTTTCAATAGTCTGGGGGTCTCCTTCCGGTAAAACTGGAGCCATAGGGAAAAGAGGAAGTGCATCTCTTTCCTCAGCAATTCGTCCTGTGCTGATACCTTGTGCCATTTCACTAGGACTACTAGCTGTGCTTGCTTGTATCTCACTCTCCTTAGATGCCTGCAATTTCATGACATTTGATATAACTCCATTTCTCTGAACCGGCAAATTACTTGAATTTTGATTATGGGTGTTAAAATTGGTTTCCCCTTCAGATAAATGACCATTTTGACCATGAGAACTTCGTGAAGCTAAATGGTTCATGCGCGCAACAGCTGACCCTGACACTGCCGGATTTATAACAGGCATGCCATAAGGAGGGAAATAAGCATGACTGCCCGGGGGAGCGTCTGGCAGAACCCCAGTGCCATGATGAGAAGATGGAACTCCGTAGGCAGGATTCATGAAAGTACCACCAAAGTGAGCCGGACCAAAAGGCCCACAACTGCCACAAACTGTTCCGGTAAATCCATGCCCAGGATATGGCTTGTAGACAAGACCTTCAGAAGGAGTCATAACAGGAATTAACCATTGATGCCCGGGTGACTGATGGAAGCACCAGGGACCCATTCCACTATCAGCAGCCACATTTGCCTGATTTGTATTGCCAGAAAATGGGGCGTAATTTGAAAGGTGGCTATCATTTTTAACAGATGAAAGAGATGTCTTCCCAACTGCATTCTCGGCAGAACATTCCATTTTCTGATTTAACTTTTCAGAATCAACTTTACGCTTCAGATTTTGTTGCTGAGGTTTTACAACATATTCCAGACAAAATTTTTTTGGAGTAGATCCCTTTAAAGGAGACTGTCCAAGAAAAGCACCTTCCTCAAGCAAAACACCTGGGGATCCGGCAATCAGCTGTTGGACCTGCTTAAATCAAAAGAATTAAGCTTTATGAAAAGACACAGGGCAATATTGGCATCTGTGTGCATGTGTCTAAGAAAAGCTAACATGCTACCCATTTTGGGCTAGCTGAAGCCACATAACTGTCAGAGATCATTTTACCTTTATCAATCTGTGCAACTCAAACACTTGGACAGCAAAAACTCTCTGTTGACTGCAGAGAGTAACAGGAGTTGGATCAAGAAAATTGCACAATACTCATCCAAGGAGCCTTTGAGACACATGCAATCAAAATAAAATGGACAAGGCAGCATCTGGAACTAAACACTATTATGTTGGAACGACCATCATATACACCAATAACGACCAAAGGATCACCTATCATATTTGCTAATTGGTTAAACAATATATCTTCCAGTCTAGAAATCATAGTACACATATCTTTCATAGAAAATTTAACCTGACTCTTATCAGGAAAATTGGATGTATCAACTAGTCAAAAATATGCTCACAAACATGTTTCACAATATATGACATTAATCTTTGGGCATACAATTCAGTAATTTCAACAAGCTTTCCCACATAATTTAAAATGGAATATACTTATAATACTAAGGGTCTTGTTATGCTACCCCCCCCCCCCCCCCACGGGGGCCCCCAAAAAAAAAAATATTTCCGCTACCCCACCTTAGAATATTCACATTATAAAGGAAGATGGTTAGATAAGTCATCTACTTTTACAAGACAATGTGACTGAATACAAGGTGGGTAAGTGGAAAAAGGGGGGGATTGGGGGATAGCATAGCAATTCCCCAATATTAAAGACCAAGTAATATAAAGATTATGGCGGGGATTACATCCGTGTAATTTCATCTTCTATACTTCAAACTAAACACCAGAATCTACTGGTGAAAATTGACGCATACAATCAATTGTAGTACCTCCAGCATTGTCAATACAATCAACCAAACAGGATTATTGTAGAGTTTGACAATTTGTTTTTTTTTTTTGTTATGGGGCACAGTACACATCAATCAAGTCATACAAAAAATTACTACCTAATATGAAATGTGTACGAACCATAGATGACAGAATACCTCAACTAGCTAGAGTGTGTTAAAAAAAAAAGAGAAGGAAATCCCAATCCCAAAATGTCTCCAACACATAAAATTAAAGACACTAGAAATGCATTAAAAAAAACCCTTATCACCATGACATCTATACTCCCCAAGTGTCCCTACCATACTTCCAGGAATCATCCTGCATTACTTGGTCCCCTTCTTAATCCAAGCCCTTCAGTGCAGTGTAAGGAAACTTGCCAGTGGTCACAGGGAGAACCAAGCAAGAGGAAACCAAGACAGGAATATTATCCAAAATCCGGTTGCTAGACGACAGTGAATCATGAGATGATCTGCTGTCGCAGGGATCCCCTTCCAACATAGTACAATATTAAGACTGCTCACCGCCCTGCTGTAAGATGATCCAGTACCCACCATTAAAACATTATTAAGGACTTTGAATGTACAAAAACACCAATTTAGAAGGGACCCCAACACTATCAACAATTCCTTCTTCAAATCCATATAAACAACTCCTTAATTGAAATCTAGATATCCAGCCCATATGCCTAGCACAATTAAGGATGCATACAACAAACTACTATAGCTACAAATTTGTAGCAAAAGGAGAAAAACAATTTCCAGCATTAAATATAAACTTCCTAAAATCCACCATTTCTGGCCTACATTGCATCTATCCGAAGACAAAAAATTTCACATATTCTCAAACCAGACCTCATGCACTAATCAAACAGGTTTGCCTCACATCAAGAATACCGTGAATTAAATCAGTGAGGAAACTCCCATAGAAGCTAGTAACTTCAATATATTTTTCCATATCTTTTCACTTATATATACATGGAATCCAGGTTGTGACACTTCGTTCATTCCAAAGTAAAAGTAATAATCACAAAACTCAACAGTGACAAATTACCTTCACACCAAAAGATTTAGAAGAGTCCAATAAACCATATATCAGAAAAAAATTCTACAAGCAAATACTCGAGTTAAAGACCACCACAAAAACAGGTGCTACACAGGCACAATACTTACTTGACAATTGCTCTTCTTGCTTTCCAGAATTGTTTTTGACCTATTATACCTACAACATCATCAGCAGCAAGTTTCAAGGTTGACAAATTATCTACCATGGTGATCTTAGAAAAATTTTCACTTTTTTCTAAATTTCCTTTCTGTGTTGGGCTGTCAGTCCTGGTATCATGATATTCAGTATTATTGATAGCTTCTATCAAACTGCTCTGATCTGCTGTAGAATGAAAGCAGCCCCTTGGCAAGGGGGTGCTTCCCTTCTCTGTATCCCTTGCGGACTCAACAAGACCAATACCATGACCAGTGTCATTGGATTGTGACCCAGTTCCATGCTCCTGCTGTAAGCAAGCATCAACCTGGTGTAGTCTACCAAGATCTGCCACATGACAATCTTGATACTCTCGATTTGGAGTCACCTTGACTTGCCTCACTTGACTGCCAATATTTTTTCCATTTGATATGTTCCTGGCAAATTTTACTGTTTGCTCCCTATTTAGGCTAACTTTAGGAGGCACTTCATTCTCAGTTCTCACATCCATCCTTACACTGATATGTGGAGAGCCTATTTGCCTTCGATCCCTGTTACAATCATTTTGCACTTCTATTGAACAACCAAAATACCTTGAAACCGCGGGTGTAAGTTTTTTCTGATCAAAAGTCTTTTGAGTCTTATCATTAGATTGGGCAGTCCTTGAACGAACATATACTGGAACCATAAAATCGTCATCATCTACCTTCTTACTCTGTTCAAGTCGTGACAATGAAGAATTCAGATTTGCCCCATCAGATTGGCGAGAAGTATATTTTTCAGCTTGATAAGATGGGGCTTGTGGAAGTAATTGAATTGGGAAGATATAATTTCTCTCAGAGCCAGTCCCCTACAAACATGTTAATCCTTACATTCAGAAAGGAAAACAAACATCTCTTAATATACATGAACAGTAAACCAAAAAACTACTAACTTCCGGGGAGAACATAAAATAAAAGAATCACTAATTCCTAAAATGCAACGGACTGTGAACTACAAATAAAGATCCCCCATCAACCATGCCTTTTCGGGAAATATAAGACATGAACTTAATTTCAATCATCCAAACACTAAACCTGATTGAAGCAATTCTCCAACAAAAATTGACACGCACAAAAAGCCAAAAACCATAAAATGAACATGCAGAAGGCAGAATCAAAGCTACCAGCACAAATTTGAATGTGGAAGGGGGAGAGCAATTAAAACTAGAAGCAAATCCACAAACTCCATTAAATACCTGGCTTGAGGATGCTGGTGGAACTGTATTACTAGTACTGTTTGGGTTGAGTGGAAGAACGCCTGGGTTGAACCTTTGAGAGGGAAGACTAAGTTGTTCATATAAGGCCATCTTATTCCTTGGCGGTGCTCTTGGCCCTCCCTTCTCAGTATCATTGACGTGGAGTCTGGGGAACATCGCCCCCATGACCTTCTCATCATCTTTCCCTCTCTTCATTGTTACTCTTTCTAATGTAATAAAACCCCTTTTCACGTTAATTTTGTATCAGTAACAGAAGGCATGATCTCCAATCAAAACATCCACGCGAAGAAATCCAAATAAATTAAACCACAGAACACAATCACTTCTTAAGCGCAGCACGCTGCAGACGCAAGACTAATCTAAACCAAGATCACTGAATCTGTACCACTAACTGATAAGATATCAACTTTCCTCCAACTGGGTATGGAGCAAACCTGCGTAAACTCAATCTTGCTCGCAATAACTCAAACTTAAGAAAACCCAAACACAGATTGAAGTCAATTTCGGGTTAAACAAACAATTCATCAAAAATTCCTGAGGTTTCCCCAGCTCCAAATTCCGAAGAGAACTCCTCAGACAGACTCAGACGCCAAATTCGGTTTGCTTTCTTCCCAAAATCAAAGCGACTTCTCCAGAACCAGAAGTCGACCAGGTCAGAGTAGGATTACCCAGTGAAGAAAACTACTGGCAGAAATAATCGAAAATGAGGGGAATCCGGAGAACGGTCGGATTAGAAAGAGGAAAACGGATAGAGGCAGAGAAATGTGCGTAGGGCGAACGAATTCCAGGAGGGAGATGAGTCCAGCTGTACTGATCATTATTTATGTCTTAGAAAAGAGAAATGCCAAAGCGCGGCCCCGTTTGGATAGAACTACAAGTACCTTTTTACACTCAATTAAATATATTTAACTGGATGTGTTGTCCAAGTCATATTCTTACATGTTTTTGGATAATCACATAATGGCACTTAGTATTTACTATAAAAATATTTTTTTGAATTCTTTTGCTTCTCTTAATATCAGATCCAGGTCGAACTACAGCAGGGCAAAATTTGTTTCTTTTATACTAACCATCCAACGGATATATCTTTTATCTTTGAAATGCAAAAAATAAGAGATTTAATAAAAGAAAATAAATATAAAATTTAAGAAATTTTACTAAACATTAATCATAGTATTTTCAATAGTGTAGCACGTCGGTATTGGCCAAAATATCTTTGCCTTGGACCTGAATTTGAAATACAAATGTGACAAGTATATGATGCGCGCTAATACATATTGCTTTAACTCATAAACAGAAATATAGGTATAAATCTGAAGTATTATTATATAACTATTTCAATTTTGTTTAAACTGAAGAAACGATGTTAGGAAAAAAAAGTTGTTTTGTCAATAAAAACACAAAAATGTGTGATGGTTGTGCACAGAATCATAAATACTTTTTTTTTAATTGGTACATCTATTTAATGATTTAGATAATTAATTATTCGGACACAAAATTATTATATTTTTAAGATTTAAATTTAAATAATTTAATTAAACAAAAATAAATTCTTACCACATCTATAAACACTTCTTCTGATAACATGAATTATATATTAAAGTTAATTATTTTCAATCATGGGTTTAATGCAGTTTATATACCAAGTGAGAAATGAGGTGGGTAAGAATAAAATAGCACGTTTTGATATCTAAATTTAAAATGAAATGGGTTTAAAAGTTCTTTCTGAAAACGAGAAGAAAAAGAACGACATTGACTAGGAATCACTTTTCGTGTGTGTCCCCTGGAATTTTTCATCTGGTATCTGAAATCCAGTACTGGCTGCGATAGTGCGCAATGCTGCTTGCTGATTGCAAACTGCGAATTTTCTGCCCACGTGTCGTTCTGTGATTGTGATGTGTCATTTTCATTTGTTGCTCTTTGTACTGTATGGGGAATCGGAGGAGGGCTGCTGTCACTAACGTAGGTTACGTTCCTTCAAATTTTGCCATAAAATATATCTTTTAATTAAAAAAAATAAAAATATTGATTATGTCACCCCTTCAACATAATTGTGTGTGTATGAGTGTAAACATATCATTTTTCAATCTGACGGTCGAAATTCTTAAAGTTTGAAGGCACAGAAAAAAAGCACGATTCGATAAAATCCGCATGTCTGATGAGTTGCCTTAAAATAAAACGGTAAGTTTTAAGAAATTTATTATTTCACGCATTCCAGACGTACAATCCGTAAACTAAAACAATCACCACTCAAGCGGACATAAAAATTAACAAAACATCTAATGATGACTAATGCTGATGGATTAATAGAATTTATAAAAATTTTATAAAATTTAATGCAAAATATTATATTATTTATTAGTTTTTATAATTTAAATTATAACATTTAATAGATTTAAATTTTTAAAAAAATTTATCATACTAATAAAGAATAGAAAAATTGCTGGACAATTCAGAAAAAAAAGAAAAGAAAAAGAGTAAGGCAACTTAAACAAAACTTTCGTTATAAATTATAATTTTCAAAAAATTTATGAATAATTTTTTATAAAACTTATAAATAATTGATTCTGATATAATTTATAAAATTAGACATATAAAATTATATTACAAAAAGATATATATACTTGTTAATTTTATAAAAGTTATAACTTTAATGTATGCATACAAAATTTTATATATGTAGCATTACTAAAAGAAATTATAGTCTTAAGAATAAAAAATCATAAATTTATATTAAATTTGTATTCTCTCATTTTTCTTTTTTAATTTTAATAATTTTTTATATTTTTATTTTGAATTAGATTATTTAAAGTACAGAATTTCTATTTTACATACAAGGCCTGGTAATCCGTTGATCAAGGCTATGGGGAGCTGGTGGCAGAGATTACGTCTGGCTACCCTCTCACAACGGTCTGTGTTCCTTCTTTTCCTTCAGTTGTCTTTTTTCCTCTTGATTTATATTTGCTGGACGGAGAGAAAAAAGAGAGTTAAAGGGGAGGGGGAAGGGGAAGGGAAAGAGGAGACAAAAAGAAAAGCGGGCTGGGGGGATTTTTAGTATTGAATTGCAAGGTGATAGCAATCCTGTTATTTGTTGTCCTTTTTCTCGGTTTAGTGATGACGAAAAATATGTCTTTGAAATAATTTATTTTAAAAAGTGGTTTTCTAATTATTCTTAAAAGTTATTTTAAAATAAGTAATCTTAAAAAATGCATTAAAAACAAGTAATTAGGATTTTTAAAATAAGTAATTTTTTAAAAAAAAACTTATGAAACAAATAATTATGAAAAAATATTTTAAAAATAAATGATTTTTAAAAATACTTTTAAAATAAGTAATTTTGAAAAAATACTTATATAAAAAATGATTCTAAAAAATGCTTTTAAGTGATTTTGAAATAGGTAATTTTAAAAGAATTACTTTTAAAATAAGTATTTTTAAAATAGGTCATTTTAGAATAAATGATTTTTAAAAAATATTTTTAAAATAAGTAATTCTAAAATTTTTTTTACAGTGCGTCAAAATAAATGATTATGAAAAAATTATGAAATAAGTTATTATAAAAAAAGATTTTAAAATAAGTAATTTTGAAAAAGTATTTTAATATAAGTAATTTTAAAATAATATTTTTAAAATGTGTTTAAAATTTTAAAATCAGTTATTATCGAAAAAGTGTATTTAACAATAACTAATTCTGAAAATGGTCTTTTAGAATAAGTGGTTTTAAAAAAAAAGTTTTTATGTTAAGTGATTCTTAAAAAAAAAAAGAATTTTAAATAAGTAATTTTGAAATAAGTAATTTTAAATAAGTGCTTTTAAAATAAGTTATTTTTAAAAAGTGTTTGAAATGAGTGATTTTTTAAAAAAATATTTTTAAAAAATTGTTTTTGAAAAATCAGAATTGATGATTAAGTTACCCCTGCGTTATTTTTAACTTTGGGTTGTAAGTAATAAGTAGTGCAAAGCGGCGGGTACGATAAATAAAAATAAAGGAATGTTAGGTCCATAATTTTGGACTCACATGATTGCTATGTTTATTAAAAATGTGAAAGTAATACTTTATAAAACAACACATTTCATATCTTAGATATTTCTAAAACTTCATTCATTTAGTAGGCGTGGCCAAATTTGTGGTTTTAAGATTGTGAGCCTAATATTTCGCATAAAAATTAAATTGATGCTTATTATTTACGCAATATAAAAAGCAGGTTTTTTTTGGGGTTGTTATGCTATTCACTTCATATACTATTTTTATGTTCAGTCACCGCATCTATTTTTATAAAAAAAAAAAATAATTGAATATAAAAAGTAATCTAATAACGAATAGAGTAACAATAACTTGTACTTTGAAAGCCTACTAAAACAGAATGAAACGGAAGCCCATGCTCGCTTTTGGGGGAATAATGAAGGCTAATTTGAGTAAATTACTTGATAATAATTCTAAAAAATACAGGTGAAATTAATACTTTAACTTTCTTATTTTAATACAGTGAGATAGATAATATTTAAAATTATTTTATTTTTAAACATTTGGAATAATTAGATAACATGGGTTCATTTATTAAATAGTTTCTTGATATCAAATTTTTAGATATTAGTTTTAATGTTTTACAATGCAATTTCTAACTTTAGCCATTCTTGTCCAAGAGCTAGTGCTTAAAAAAAAATTACTAATATGAAATGTCAACACATAATTTCAATTGTTGAGAATGATTATTTTAATTTATTTATTACACTTTATGATATTAAGTGGTTATCTTTCTATATCTAAAATTGAATCAAACTTTAGATTGACTATGATCATTTTTTCTAAAAGTTTGTTAATATTAATAACCAACATCTTTAATACAGTTGAAGTTGTGAGTGCATTCCTAACAACTACTATGATATTATTAAGAAAGGATACGAAAGATCATCTATTGCAACTTGGCACTCTTACGAAAATCAGGAAAAAAAAAAAAAGCTCAACACATTTATCTGTAAGAATTCGATGACCAAAAACAGGTTAACAGCAATGTATATTCGTGTAAAGAAAAAGTTGAAAGAAATATTTACAACTTAAAAGCAACACCACAACTTTAGAGCACTGAACAGGACTTCGTAATCAATAAAACAGACTTTAAATTCAATAGTAACTCATCTTTTAATCATGGTAGTGTACCTTGTATAATACAAACAAAATCCAGCATGCTAAAAAGCTTGACAGTTTCAAATATGCCAATGCACACAAATATAGACTGAAAATGTGATAGGAATAGGACGAATTGAATAACAGATTTTACTTTTGGAACCCACCAAATTGATATTGTTGGCTACTAAAACTTGAGAATATGTGGTCTCCACCTGCTGGCTGTGAAGGTGTGAACCCAGACCTGCCAAGACCAGACCCTGATCCCATAGCTCTTCCCATGTAATGTGATGGAAGAGGGCCTTTCTCCCTTTCATCTGATCCATCACTCAATCCGCCCACAATTCCAACATCTGCCAGAGATACCTTCTTGGCTGCAAATCATGTAATTACAGAAGCTGGTCATCAAACAATCAACATGCCCTTGTACGGTTAAAGGAGCATGATCTTACACGAAAAGGAATAAAGAATGGAGAAAAATGATGATGATAAAATCATGATATCACATGTAGAATGGAGGAAAGATAGGTGGTTAACACAAGTAGTTTACCAATGTCCACCAACCCAACCATGTGTGTGTGTGTGTGTGTGTGATCTTAATCGGAGGACTTTTGCATCTGGAGACATACACAAATGTAATGTTGGTAAGGAACAGGATATTGTTTCCTATAAGGCTCAAACGCAGTGGAACAGATTGTGCGTGGATGTACTCTAGGAAGTAACATATGCATATTAAAAAAAGGCTAAAATGCACAGAACTCTCCTGAACTTTAGGTCAATTTTAAAAAATCTTTCTGAACTCTAAAAGTTTTCAAATGACCCTCTTAAACTATGAAACGTTTGCAAAACACCCCCTTCCGTCAAGTTTTCCGTTAAAATTTGGATGTGTTTTGGTCAACTTCCACTTTGACCCGATAAAAAGACAAAAATACCCTTCAAATGCATATAAATTTACAAATCTGCCATAAATGCAACAAAAAAAAAAAATCTAATGTAGATTTGTAATTTTGGGTTTAGGGTTTAGGAATTTAGGATTTAGGGTTTAGGATTTAGAGTTTAGGGTTCAGGGCTTAAGATTTAAGATTTAGGATTTAGGGCTTAGGGTTTAGGGTTTAGGATTTAGGATTTAGGGTTTAAGGTTTAGAGTTTTAAGATTTTAGGGTTTAGGATTTAGGATTTTAGGGTTAGGATTTAGAATTTAGGGTTTAGGGTTTAGGGTTAAAGTTCAATGTTAAAACTCCAAAATTTTACTGTTCACAGCCTTCAATTTTTCAACTTTATAATGAAGGTCATTTTCTTAAATTTTGACAGAAAACTTGACAGAAGGGGTTATTTGCAAACATTTCATAGTTCAAGAGGGTCATTTGAAAACTTTTAAAGTTTAGGAGGATTTTTTAAAATCAACCTAAAGTTCAGGGGGATTCTGTGCATTTTAACCTAAAAAAAATTTATATCATACAGATAGTGTTAGCAACCACCCACTAGATGCTTTACAATGTGGAAAATCTTTTAAATAGGTCAAGATAATAAACTTACGAGCAGATATATTGAGATCAATCAACCCACGGCTTAATGAATCTGACCAAATACCAGACTTAACATGGAAAGCGTCTTTTTTGGGTGGATTTGTAGACTCTGCGGAAGATTTACCATTTATATTATCATGGCTACCATCACTGGCTGGACTTTTTGAGGGCTGTGAAGATGCTGAATCAGAATGAGAAGTAAAATCATCAAAAAGCTCAGTTCCATCAAATTTGTTAAGTGGAACAGCAGCAAAGGGATCAGCAATGTTAATATTTGTAGGACCAGAGTTATCTGGCTTGCTGTCTGACTGCACAACTGGTTCCGGAATGGAAAACAAGTCCACTGTAGATGTAACTGGAGAAGAAATGGCTGGTTGGGAAGCAAATAGATCAACTTCATTCTGAGCATGAAAAAGAAAAATGCATCTTTGTTACTACCAAGCAAAAGGAAATTTAGCACTGAAGAAGAATGTAGCAAAAGAAGGTAACCATTGCTCTCTCCCACAATTAAAATTTAAAACTTTGAGATAACCAATTTTTCAACATGCTCGGAAACACACATAAAATCATCTATGATAAAGAGAACACCACTCTAATTGCAAGGGGTGTGCCTTGCTCAGCCTCTCACTCCCTCACCCGTGACCATGTCAGACCACTAGCTTGTACATGTTTATACCAGAATAACAGTCTAGTATGTAAATTAGAAAAAATAACTGATTATAATTCATAACAAAGAATAGACTGATTATATTTGCTTGAAGTGTAATGCAATTGAACATTCCTATTATCTAACCTGTGGTACCATTAAACCAACAGATCACAGCCAGCGAACATAAGGCAAAATTACTGTATCACTAAAATTAGACCATAAAATCTAACCTGTGGTTGAGAGCTGGCTCCTTTTTCTACATGAGGTGCTACTGATACAAATGATGCATCAGCAAACAGGTCAACCTCAGATGCACTACTAATTTCAGCCTTTTCAGGTGGAACTGAAGTAGGAGCATCCATGAGGTCACCGATTAAATCTTGTCCAAAAAGATCAACCTGGTTATGGCTTCCAGCTGAAGCCTCTGTTGAAAAGAAAAATCAACATCGTGAAAAGGTGTAACAATGATGCTAAGAAAGGTATAAGTATTATTTAGTTGGCACATCCTGCCACCAGATAAAGTCTATTTTTTTGGTGTGGAGAAAGGGGCGGGGGGGGGAGGGGGAGGGGCGGCACACGTAAAACTGCAAAAACTTGAACCTTACTTTTACTCAACTCAAACCAATGGATTTATATCTCCCAAATAATTAATTGAATGAAATCAACAACCACCACGTAGAAGACTGTCTCAAGATACTTACTAGTGGTAGAATTTCCTCTGGGGTTAAAATCATCAAAATCATCCTCATCATTATTCGATGGTACACTTGAACTTTGAGATGGAATTGAACCGTAATTATCATAGTCATTTACACTAGTAGCTAACTTTGATGCTCTTGACGACATATTATCCTGATTTTTGCTGCAAAACAAACATTCTTAAGTCAGAAAAAATTTAATGTCAAAGAACAGTTGCAGTACACAGTAGCAGTAACGTGCCCTTCCGGCTGGGGATACCAGAAGTATCTCATCTAATGCTGTTTGAAAAATCAGCTAATTGAACTGAAAAAGGAAGAGTAAAGACCAAAGAGTTGGGACTGGACATGCATCTGACAATTGAGTACACGTGGTTTATGAGATCATGCACTAGTAGCAAGCACATCTTTGGAGAATCATAGCACAAAAATCTTAGCTGCCTTTCAGGTTTTATAATTTTTAAATAAATTTGGATTATGATTATACAAACTTTAGTATTTTCAACTTCAAAGTCAAGAAAATGAATCCATAAAAACTTTGGCAAATAAATAAGGATAAATTATAACTAGTGTCTCATTTATTTCACCTTTATTCAAAGATAAGCTTCATTCAATCAATTATTTGTTTTCAACTAATGTTTTGCCTTTTTAAGCAATAAGAATTACTATTAGCATAGAGCCTCCATGTTTCAGAAACAAAATTCTTTTTCAAAGGTTCTTTAAAAAAATCCCAAGTGTCTTAATGAAAAAGGAAGAAAAATCACACTTGAATGTATACCAACTAAACTTTAACTATGATTAAATATCTTTTCTTAAAGGATATATTGTAAGTTGAAATCATAAATAGTGTCTCGTTTATATCACCATTATTCAAAGAGATGCTTTATTCAATCAATTATTTGTTTTGAACTAATGTTTTGCCTTTTTAAGCAATAAGAATTACTATTAGCATAGAGCCTCCATGTTTCAGAAATAAGTTTTTTTTTTTTTTAAGCTTCTTTAAAAAAATCCCAAGTGTCTTAATGGAAAAAGAAGAAAAATCATATTTAAATGTATACCAACTAAACTTTAATTATAATGAAATATTTTTCTTAAAGGATTTATTGTAAGTTGAAACATACAGACAAATAAGAGATTGCATCTTTAAAGCTTATCATGAATGAAATACTATTTATTAACTTTCCATGAAGAACAGCATATGGACCAAAACTTGTACTTGTTGCAGGGGAATATTTTTGTGAAGGAAGTAAGCACAAAATAAGTCCAATGGTAAAGGCGTCTCATTCTAATTCCAGAAATTCAAGTTGGACACAAGATAAATGAAATTACAATTTATCAAGCTCCAGAAAATAACATACACCAAAGTTACAGATATTAATCATTAAATTTATGCTGTAGTTTAAGTAGTAGCTGCAGACAATTTGCCCCAAAATCTACACTTACCAAGACTTATGACAACATATCTAGGTTTAGTATAAGACAAACACCAAATGCATTAACTATTTGCATACCATAAGTTCATAACAACCCTTAGCTATGCCCTACCTGATAGATCGTGCAGAACCCTTCTTGGAGGAGTTCCCTTGATTGTCACTTTTGACCCCATGATGTGATTTTGTAGGGAGATCTTTCTCAACTTTTTCGTCTTCATAGACACTCTTGTCTCTATAACTATCGTTGTACCGGTTACCATCTCTTGAACCAAATCCTCCATATGTATCACTGCTCTGGTAGCTGCTACCACTAAATGAGGCTGACCCGGACTTATATGTAATTCCAGTAGAAGAGAGTCCAAAGTACCTGAATGGCATCATAAAAAAATTTTATCTTCTGACAACAGATTTTATAGTTGCTTACTTAGTTAATCTCATAAAGCCTGGACTTAAAAATATTGACATATTTGACGTACTTGTCACGGTTTGCAGCAGCCTTATTCCTGACTTCTTGTATCTTATCTTTATCATTTAAAAGGGCCACAATGTTTTCTGCCTTCTTTCTGACATTGAGTCCTACATCCTTCCCACTAGGCTCAACATATTCAAAACTAGATAGTGCCTTTACCAATAGAAGGTAAATCATAACTATGTTAGAAAAAAGTTCTATGTTATATAGTTAATACTATTGCCAGTTGCTAGGAAAAAATAGTTGAACACAAGAGTCATCTTACAGAGATTTGAAAGGTATGTTCTACAATATCATCTACTGCACGTTCAGATCCATGTGCTGCCAAATACTCTATAACAGCTAATGCCTGAAACAAAAGTAGTTTCAGCCTTTCAGGAATTGAAAGATAGACAAGTAGGAGTAGCACATACAAAATAGAATATGAAGAAAAGCCTTCACCACATAACTAATAGATTTTGAGCAATAAAGCAGTTACACAGTAAGTATTACCTTGTATACATAACGCCAATCCTTTCCAGTCTCACTCAGTCTTGTCCAAAGGACATTCATGACCATTTGACATTCAGTACTGGAATGTATAGCAAAACTGATCAACTGAGAAAACATAATCTAAAAATAACAACTGATGAAATAATTGATAATTCTTTCAGAATAAGGGTAACCAACATAACGAAAGACAGAAAGACTACTGTCCACAAGTAGGAAAGTTTACAATTTTTTGGTAGCCTGTGCAATCTCTGCCAGTGCAGAACCATGTGGACCCCAAGGTTCATTGTCAGTAGCATCCAATACCTAAATCAAAATAATATCCAAATTAAAAAACAGTCAAAGTTCATTAAAATAACACAAACTAACATAGAAATAATAATGTTGGATATATTATCCACACATTGAGCATTTTAAGTTTTACATGCAAGCCGCAATCTATCTGCAGAAACTGGGGCCATAACCATTCAACCTATAGTAAACAAACTTGATTTTTGAACTTCAAAATTTAAACTGATCTCACAATTGAAAGAAAGGCCATAACATACAACAAATTACGACTATATTATGTCAGACAATAAGTTCCTTATGTAAATTTCAAAGTTTGCCATCTGCTAGAATGACTAGTAGTTACTTAGTACGTGCAGACAGAAGAGCAAGAGGATCAAATCTGACAAATTTCCTCTAGAGTCTTGAAATGGCTATATGTAAAACAGGAAATGAACCTACATAAAAGCCAATTTTTGTTGGGACATTCTAGATTTTGAACCTTCACTTAAACATTATGAATTCACTAGTGGGTTCGACTCAATATTTATGAACGACAATAGTGTACTCACAAAAGCATGACATTAATAAAAAAAAAAAAAATTTAAATCCAGCACATTATGGTATACAATGGGTATAGAGTCCTTAAAATTTGTAAATATGCCTCCTCTCATTGAGCGTACGTATTTCATCAGGCAGTAATACATTATGTTACATCAAGAATAATTTAACTATTCTGTAATGATCACCCGCTGCCACACTGCAATTGCAACTGCAGACATTGTTCCCTTCTTTCCCTGGCAGAGGGTGAGGGAAAGAAACAGTTCCTAGAAAGACTTCAATCAAATCAATTACAGAAAAAAGTAATATATCAATCTAGGAATGTACGATCTAACAACTTCGGAATTTACAAAATGTAATTCTCGCAATTGACAATGACTATTCAATAAGAGAAATTCACATGAATAAAGAAACTAACAGCGCGTAATCGTTAAACGTTAAATAATAAATAGAACGTTCAAATTAAGCACTTCGCAAACAACAATAGAAATAAGATTGAAGAGTTTTACCTTCTGTTCGATCTCCGGAACCTTCAGTACCTTCAGATTCACCTCCCTCTTTCTGTTATTTCCAAAGAAATCACAAACATGGAAATTAATATCCTCAACTTACCCGAAGGGAAGTGAAATAGAAAAATAAAAATTGCAATGCAGGGCAGGGCAAAGCTCACATTTCTCGAACAGTTTGATCGATAACCTTCATGAAATCCATGGTGGATCTGCAAATTATAATTTCCTAAGGAAACGATAGAAAATTAAATTCAACAAAAAAATAAAAAGAGAAGGTCGATCGAACCAAAAAAAAAAAAAGAAAAGAAAAACAGGTGCTGCAGATCTGAAGTTATAATTTGCAGAAAATTTGATGAGATCAAAGAGAAGTACGTAGAAGATGATTCAGATCGGGAAGAAGGGGCAATCAGGTAATCGAATGTGGATTTCAATCAGTGCGGGCAAGGGCGGCAAGAGATAGCGAAGCTTTTTGATATTGCAGACACCGGCAAATTATCACTACCGTTTGCAATTTTTTGCCAGGATACGGGTGTGCACCCGTTTCCTTCTTTGTGCCTCTTTTCTTTCAAAATTTTTGCTGCTAATCCTTTTCTGTAACGTTGGATTGGTTGATAAAAGAATTTTAAAAATTAAAATATTCATTATTATTTGCCTTATTATTTTAAGTTCACTTCTGCCGCTGCTCGTTTGACCGAGAAAATATAATCTTAATGCTTTATTAAATTTTTTTAGGAAATTCTGATCTAGAAATTGCTGACGAAATTTAAATATCTTTTTTAAATTTTTATATTAAAATTTGTTCGTTAATTGTTTAAAATAATAATTATCCAGTCCCTTTTGTTGCATAAAAAAATGATTATTTATATACACTTTGTGCATATTAAAAAAAATGAGTTTACATTGATTATTTGTCTTTCAGAAAATTATTAATGATAAAATTCCTTTAATTACAAAGCAAATGCCTAGTGTTATAAAATTAGCCACATATAAATTATGGAAAAATATATCCTCGTTTATTTTTTAACTAAATATTCTCAACATATATTAATATCCCTAATTTACACTGATTATGGGTGTTTACAAAAAATTTGCTTGAGAAACGTTTGGCCCTCCATCTGCTCCCCCAAACGCACCTGTGTATATGCTTACGAGCAGGGTCCTTTATATGTTTGGCCCAAGTCTTATCCCAACCAGACTTGACCCATTGTTATGGTCCAGTCCTTTTTTTTTTTTTTCTTGAAACCAAAGCCAGTCCTAACAAGATATTAATTATTTAAAAAATAATTTTATGTTTATATCTTCCTTACTTTCTGTATTGTATTCAGTCGTTATGTTATCTAATTCTATAGAAGAATGTGGCTAAACACAGGAGATGACAGGAAAAAAGATAGGTAAAACAGTAACCCTTATTTAAAAATTTAAGTAACTAGCGCAAATTTGATAGCAAGAGTATTTTTGTCTAACATCAGTCAGAAAAATGAATTTAGCCTAATTTTTTATACACAAGGGCAGTTTTATCCAATTCAAGAATCAACTGTGGAGACCCAACAAGCAGATGAAACTGTGGAGAACAGAACAGACACAGGCAGCCCTGACTGCAAGTCCCGCAAACTAGAAAGAGGAAGGCTAATCGAACAAATGCACGTCCTGATACTACTGAGAAAACCACCAAATTTTGCAGACTTTTGGGACTAATTGCATGCAATGAATTGGCTCTTCGTCAAGTAATGCGAGCTAAGGCGTGCCAATAGAGTCATGGGCGGCTATTACTTTGCCGTGATATTATATCATATATGCTCCAGCTTCCAAGAACAAGACTCCAGAGAATAACCAGTTCTTTTATTGTCTAGTTTCAAGGTTGAAACTGCCCAACCGAAATTGAAATTCCCTGCTCTATTAAACCCTATGTTTCCGTCAACATCTATCTTTAATATATATATATATATATATATATATATATATATTTGTGGTCATAGATGGCAGAGACCGACACCACTGCAGAGTTTTATATGCATTTTTCTGCGATTGACTGTGCCAAAGGGAAAACCGCTGCTATTCCTTCGCTTTCATAACAAGTTATACAAAACAAACCCTGCTCGTTATAATATGCAATTCGGTTGAATTGTATGCCCTACCAACACAGCTTGTGATATCATTTCTAAAGAAAATTTGTCCTGTCATTAACTAATGCTCGAATCTAATGCGTCTAATATATTTATTTTGTATAAATAGCGGCATCCTCACCGACCAACTCATTATATTATGATAACTGGTGGAAATATAAATTTAGAAATTAGTATTTAATAACACTAAGTTATTCAATCTAAATTTTGTGTATTTGTTATTTATTATTATTATTATTATTATTATATAAAATTAGTAATATGAGTAATCCGTTTGATTTAAACTTTGACTTTTTTAACTATCTACTAAAATGAGAAAAGAGGAAGAGCTTTGCTTTTTGAATTTTTTAAAATATGTTTCTTTTAATAGGTAAAAATTATTTTTTTTGAAACACGGTTAAGTACTTAAATAATAACATCTCTTAAATAATTTTTTTATACATAAAATTTAAATTTAAATTTAAAATAATTTATTTAAAATTTTTCATCTGGATCAACTCGAGTTGGTGAGAAATAGCCTCATTTAGAAAAAAGAAAATCAGGTACAATTGTTTGTATTTATGATGACTTTGGGCTTTTTTAAGGTCATATGTTAAGGAATATTCATCCATGTACATAATGACATGAAGAAGCAAACGGAGGCCTCTCACTTTTCTTTAATTCGGCAGTACATCCCTATCAATTCCGATCACTTCATTGGTGTTTTCTGGAAATTGATTGGTACCTCAATCATTTTTTTGAGTATGAATTAAGTATGAAGTGATTTTAAATTTTAAAAAAGTTATATTTCAATATTTAAATATAAAGATAGTGTAAAAAAAAAAAATCATCAAACCTCTTCCTTATCAATTAATATTCATGACCAATAAAACAAAACTCTAGCAACTTTGGTTTTTTTCTTATTTCATAGAGACACATCCTTATTAAGTCAATGGGATGCAATTAAAGTGATCGACAATGGTCAAGTAACCTATGGTTGTTAGGTCAGTAGTTTAAGTGAAATTCCTCTAATTAGGCATAGGATTCCAAAACTTCTAGTGTTTTATTCAGTGATCAAAGTCACAAACCGTGGTCTTGACTTGAACCAAGTACGGCAACTAGAAAGAGGGGTGGGATAATATGTAGTTAGCAGACTTTGATCCTCTGCAAAGGTAAAAGGCCATAGGCTCATAATTCTTATGATGTGGTTCGATGCCCATGTACTAATATAAGCAAATTACACAGGTCGTCATTGTAGCTCTCCAAACCATTATTTTCCTCTAGGTGCTCCTTAATTAATCATTTATGTTTTGGCTCTTTGTAGATGTTTGATTGTAGACTAACGTGAATTGATTCAAATGGTAAGAATTAAAATACTTTAAATAAATTATTTTGAATTTGATTTAAATTTTATATATAATAAAATATATTTGAGAGATATCTAATTATTTTAACGTTCTCATTATTTCGAAGAGTGTCTATTTTAAAATTATCTTAACTTTAATAACTTTGATAAATAAAAAAAATAAAGACTAGTATGATCCTATTTTTTTATTAATTTTGTTTTATATCTAATTATATCCTTAACTTTATATACTAAATTCAAGGTATCCAGGTTCATAATTAGGGTGAGGTGTGAGTTCCTTCTCTTACCTTTTGTATTCAAAGTGTTGCAATATACCTCTTATCCAACAAAAAGAAAAAGGGTGCCCTGACACCTAATATGATGAAGACATAATGATAATGCAAGAGAGCAACACCCACCTCTCCTATCTGTCTTATTGTTTGTTGACAAGCATAGGGAAACATGCACGTCGTTGAATATACCAGCTCTGTACTTGTGTAAAATTTCAATACAGAATTATAAAGGAGGCAGTTTTTTTATGATGAACAGATCATACTTCAGGGTGATCATTTACTATGGCTGCCGAGAATGCATCACGAGGGGAGCGGGCAGAGAGAGAAATAGAAATGGAAAAAAGAGAACATAGAGAATCTTTTATGGTTAATGCTTGAGTGGGACATAATATTCAATTCTGAGGTTTGAATTGGCCTCAGCTCCCATCTACCATGCAACTTTCGTGACCACTGACCAAGAAGAAACAGGCAGGCATAAAGCATGCTTATGTCATCCCACACACTAAAATCCCTATCTCCCAAACAATAAAGCAAAAAAACCGAGTCTCACTATGTCCCACATATGACATTGTCCGCCATATGCATGAACCTTAACAAACACACAGAGAATACTTGTTGATAATCTCTTAAATTGTAGTCTTTTCTTTATTTGCATAAATCAAACATTGGCGTAGATTATATGTTCCTATCTATGAACACAACATAAGTATCAAATCAATACTAGAAGTCTAGAACAAATTAGAAAAATGTCAGATAGCTCTCCCCTTCTCCATGTTTCTCCTCCTTTTCGTTCTGCCTTAATTTGCTGTTATAGATTCCATCTTGTCGATGATTAACTGTTGTACATACTAAACAAGGTTTTTTCATTCAGTCCTTGGGGCTTAATGTCAGCATAGCTGAAATCAACTAGCTGATCAGGGTACCAACTGCTTGAAGCAAATTCACCATGACAGTGAAAGCCATTGACAAGGTCACAAGGAATTCCAAAGCCAAAATCCATTAAGATCTCGTTAGCTTCGTCGCCGGCATGGTCTGGTAGCGATTCAAACTTGTTGCCCACCGCTTCAGATAATGAGAACATGTGATTGCTCCCTGAACTTGCTCCCAATTCTGAGACATCCATGAGCCTTGGACTATATAACTGAATTGGATCAAAATCCATGGTCTGAATGTTCATGTTAAACCCAGAATTAGCATCAGTTGATATTGGGAACGTTGAAGGTGAAGAACTCTGATTCTGTGAAGCAGCAAAATCTGAATTTTGAGTCTCAACATTTTGAGTTAGCAATGGGGTTGAAGGAAGAGTGCTACTGCTAGTGTCAGTCATTGTTTTGAGGCTCACTTTTCCTGCCATCAGCTTCTTCTTTAATTTCGTGTTCCAGTAGTTTTTCACATCGTTGTCTGTTCTGCCAGAAAGCTGAGAGGCTATGGCAGACCATCTGGACAATAATACAAATTCACGGGAAATTTTAAGTTAAAAATGGCAATCATGGTGCCCAAAAATAAGCAAATTACTTTTCAGACAACATTTTAGAGTTGAAGTAATTAAAAATATTTGCCTGCTTCCCATCTGACTATAGAGGGTGCAAATGATGTTGTCCTCGTCTTCAGTGAAGCCTCCATGTTTGATGTCTGGCCTAAGGTAATTGAGCCACCGTAAACGGCAACTCTTGCCACACCGCTTAAGGCCTATAACATATTATGAGGCATAAGAAAATTGTAAACAAGGGAGAAAGAAGTATCCAAGAAGAGACTGGGTCTCAATTTTAAATTTTTGTGTAAATCAGAATTCATCGATGGAAACACAAATGTATTATGGAACAGAGGAACAGTCAGGCCCTGTTTCATACAGAGAAGGTTCTCAAACTATGATGATAGAGCTATTTAGGACAACAAAAGCACACAATAGGCTGTAGGCATGTGCTGAAAACTAGGTTTCTGCCTATGGGCTTGCAAATTGAACAAACAGATGGACCGAGAACGCAAGAAAGCAGTAGCATTTCTTTCCTTGGGTATGTTAAATTTAAAGTGGAAACGATGAAATTGTAATGTGATTGAATTCACACAATTACAGATTCACCTACAACATTGTATTCACCATCAAATGAGCAACATAAGCACACGAAAACAGAGGAGACACTAGATGAACATCCTAACCTTCCAAAGGTAAAATGCATGTTAAATTAACACCAAAAGAAGTATTGCCTCCATCAGCTCCTACTGAAGAAAAAACAAAATCAATTATAGTTTTTGTTGGAAAAAGTTTCATTAACGCTTTTCCCTCTTCAATTATTTACAAGAAAAAACCGGAATGAGGATCAGCGATTGCATCAATGAAAATGGGCATCCATGAAAAAATAGTAGATTAATGACGGGGAAGAGAGAAAGACCAGCTTTTCTGGGCAATGCAATCCAATTTCCACCAGTGCCATGCGTCTCTACATAGCTTTTGAGAGTTGCGTCTTCTTCGGGTGACCATGGCCCTCTCTTAACATTCGCTTTGTCACAGCAAGGAGCTCTTCCCATGGCCACTCTCACTCAGACCCAAAACAAAAACAACGGAGACAGAGAAATTCAGACACGCGCAGGCAGCGATTTGAGCAATAAACAGAAGAACAGTGACTTCTTCAGGCGTTCGCTGAAGGGGTTATAAAGCTGCCGGCACTGCCACCTTACAGTAATAGCATGACTTCGTATGACAAATTTACAATCTTTAAGTACTCGCTTTTCTTATTTTGTTTGTTTTATATCATTTCATTTAGCGTTTGTTAAGACAGAGTGACCCAGTCAACTATTGGATAAAACGCTGCGTTTGCCTTGAATCATGACAGACCAGGCCGTCAAAAGATTGTACAATCCAATTTTGGTTCAAGTTTCTAATTTTCCCTATTTTTTAATTGTTGGTAGTATAATGTTGAACGGATAAAGCGGTAAAACAACTGAACGTTTACAAATTAAAGAAATAGTAAAATTGTAGAATCCAAAAATTGTATAGATCTCATAATTTTATATGAATTTTTATATATTTAGTAATTAAGTTTTTTAAATAAATATTTAATGAAATTTATTTTATAAAAATAGTAAATTTGTATGGCAAGTCCTTTGAAAATGAACAGTTATAAATTTTATACGCCCAACAGTGAGGTTCTTTTTTCTGCATTCCTGTAATGTGTTTTTAGTTAATCTTTGATTGCAGATCAAAAGACAAATACATATTTGATAAAAAAAAAAAAGCTCTCTCGTTGAAAAATACTACATTTAAGGTAAGAATGTCTTTTAAATGACTATTCCTTTTAATATAATATTCATGAAAATAATTTTTTTAGAAATACTACACTCATGAAAAATTGTTTCACAAAATATGTGTTTCTAAATTTTAGGGTTTAATTTTAATATTTGTGGTTTAACTCAAAATATATATATATATATATATATATATATATATATATCTTTACATATTATAAGGAAGGAAAACCATTTTCTAGTAAAGGGTAACATTTTTAGAACTCGACGCACATTGTCCAATGTGTTTTTTTTAGTAAATATACTACATTTAAGGTAAGAATGTCTTTTAAATGACTATTCCTTTTAATATAATATTCATGAAAATAATTTTTTTAGAAATACTACACCCATGAAAAATTGTTTCACAAAATATGTGTTTTTAAATTTTAGGGTCTAATTTTAATATTTGTGGTTTAATTTTGAGATTTACATGTTTATTCAAGAAAATGTATAATTATAAAATTTTTTTATGATAATAAAAACATTAAATAATTATTGTGACTATAAAAATTTTCATTAATGTAAGCACATGTCGCAAATCTGTTAAAAAGTATCTCTGCGTATGTGTACTTTGTAAAATACCACGAATAGCATAGAACCCTCCATATAATTATTATTACATTCTAATATTATATATAAGCATGTTAATCACAATAGTAATATGTGACAGTCGATGACAATACATTTATATATATATATATATATATATATATATATTGGTGATGATGACAATATTTCTGTCATTGTATATATGGTAACTATGTTTCAAGGCTGAGGAAACAGAAAAGCGAGGTGCGTAGCCAGTAAGTCGGACGCGTAAAAAAAAGTTACTTTAGTTCATTTCAGACATCTTTACCTTAATAAAGCTGTGCCTTTAACGGATCATGAAGTTTGCTTGTTCAAGTTGTTTTCCAAAGTTTGGAAAATTTTTACCACGCCAAAATATTGAAGGAGGGAATGCATCTTTGGACGACAAGGACTGGGTTGGTTTGAAAAGCCACCTTAGTCTTCCAAAAATGGCTCAAATTCTACATGTGAATGTAATTTTCTTGGGTAACTTTTTGACTTCAAGTGTTTGTGTCCATTCGTTCCGTCTCATTTCAAGAACAAACTATAGAAATCAATTACGACTTGTTTACATCTAGCGGGATCATATATTTGAATCATGCTTATGCTGGTGAACCTCCTTGAAATGCTTGACCATGATTCATTATTTCCTTGGTTTGAAGGGAATATAATGATTGTGCAAGAATGGAAAATTCATAAGACAATTGGTTCTACCACAAGAGGACAGCAATGATTAAATTCTTAATCATTTGATTATAAAAATTTTGATATGTCAAAGATCAACATTTTTAAAAAATTAAGCTACAAGGTAAAAATTTAAAGAAAAAATTATATTTTTGACAAAATTTTCTATCTCATTTCCATTCTTTTGTTTTCTTATTGATATGCAATTTTTTTTTGTTAATCATTTCCAAAGTGAATTAAAAGAATTGAAGACTCTATTTAGATATTTGGAATTGGTATATAAAACTATAGTTCCAATTCACATAAAATATTAAATTTTATATTGAAATTGCAATATCAAATATGAATAAAAATTATAATTTAATTTTAACTCTAATATTATCATTTCATCTATGATAGTAAGAATAAAAATAATGGTAGCAACCTTAAAGCTCTAATAATGGCCATCAATAATAATATAGAAATAGCAATAAATAGTTTCAATTCACATGAAATATTAAATTTTATATTGAAATTATATTATCAAATAAGAATAAAAATTACAATTTAATTTTAACTCCAATATTATTAATTCATTTATGATAATAAGAATAAAAATAATGGTAGCAACCTTAAAAGTTGGCGATAATGTAAGGTGCTGGTCTAGTAACAGGGGACAACTGCAAATGATAAAAAAAAAAAGGACAACTGCAATGGTGATTCGATGGAGCAAAGATATAGTACAGCACTCTCGACCAAAACAAAAAACGATGCAGTACAGCACTGATAATTATGATGGTGCCTCAATAAGTAATGTTATATATATATATATATATATATATATAATAATTTTATTTATTATTTCACATTAATATTTCTCTCTCCTCATCTAACCATGAGACCGCCATTGTATCCATTTTAGAGATAGGTCCATTCTTTTCTTGTTACAGGTGGTCAAGTGATCAGATATTGCTATTGTGAGAAGTTAGTTTAGATAATTATTAAAAGTTTTTTCTTAGTTTTAAAATTATAATGTGAAATTAAAACTAAATTTTAGTAAATGTAAAAATATCAAGTTTAGAATTTTAAAAATTAATTCAATCTTTCTAATTTTACAACCTAATTTTAAATTTAATTTCAAATGAAAAAAGATTCTTAAAAAATTTAATTTAATAGATGTTTATAAAGGTTAACATATATTGTTAAATCTGTTGTGCTTATTATTTAATATATAAAATTTAATAAATTCAATAATATATAGTTATGATTAAATATCTAATTTAATTTATGAAAATATTAAAATTATTTCAAATAAATTCGAAAGTAATTGTTATGGTTGGGGCTCACTTGACCATTAAGGCCCTGGGTCCGTGGGCCATTTTTCTCTCTCGTCTTTCGTCGTTAAAAACCCAACAGGTAATCGTCCACACCTATGCCTTGGCCCAGTAACACTAACACTGCAAGTTTGCAACTAGGACTAACCCGATGGTTTTTCTCTAGAGAGAAAACGACGTTATAGACGTGAAAAATGTTTTCATAAAACGTAGCGAGACCTCAACTCTATCCAAATCCCAACCTAACGTGAAGATAATGAGAATAAATAAAGCAAAACATAATCTTAGATGTCACATAAATAAAAGAAATACAAATATTTCAAAGAAAACGATGTGCAAGAATAAGAATTTTTTATATCGATAATATGACACTTTTATTATAAGAAATGCTGGTATTATCGGCACATAAATTTTTGATAAAAATAAATTCCTTTTATAAATTTTTTGTTGAAAATTTTTATTGATAAATTTATAATTTTTATATAAATTTTATTTCTTAAAAATACAAATTTTTTTTATAATATTAACATATAAAAAATAATTATTTATATAAATTAAATAACATCATGATTAGTATATTAGTGTTATTTAGAAAGTAATAGGTCTATATTTAAATTCTTTCCTTATTTTATTTTTATCCCATACAAAAGTAGTTTACAACATCGACCTAACATTTTTCTTTTCAACCTCGTTATTGTATTCTTTTTTTTCCTTTTGTAAATCTCAAGATATTATGATTTTTACCTCTATATAGTTATACAATATTATTTATTATTTCATTTCTCCAAAGAGTCTCCGAGGATATTTTTTTTTTACAACTATTAAACATGCATTTGAATGCGATAGTGTAAAATAGGGCAGTGGTTTTAATTTTTTCTATTTTTATAATTAATTTTTATTTAATTTTTGTAGTATAAGAGTTATATTATTACATTTATTATATTATATTTAAATAAAAATTATATTGTAAATCTTACTCCTTGTTTTAAGGACATCAAAAGCTGAATTGGAGAATCGAAAGCGAGAAGGGAGGAAAGGCGGAGGCCGTTCATCGTACAAGGTCACGGGACTTATAACTCAGGAGCAAAGCATTGAATCGGGAATTAATGTGTTCGTTAAGGTAGTTCATGCAACATGGGAGAGATCCTGACTGAATAGGGCCGAATAAGGGGGCTGGGGCCTATGTCGTCTGCTCCAACATGTCGTAGGTCACACGGTGACTGAGGACAAAGAAAGAGTACTATATAGAAAGCAAAAGGAAAACCGTTTTTGAATGATAGAATGGACAGGTTACCGGTAAGTGGTTTTTCCAAATTCGTACGATCCAAAACCATGTGCCGATGTGTTAAGGCAAGCTGTTTACAGAAATGTTATTTTTGTACTTTATTATTTAATTTTTATAATATTAAATTTAAAAGTATTCAATTTTATTATATTCTTAAATTTTAATAAATAAATATATTACACAATCTTTTATGAGAAAAATATATCGTATTTATTGTGAGAATAATATTCTTATAAGTCAATATCGGAATTTCTTGATTTTATGATCTTTGTTTGATAGTTAATTATATTTAAAAATTAAAGGACAGGTAATTAATTATTTTTTATGTAAAATTATATTTTTATTCATTATCATTATATTATTTTTATAATAAATTTATGTAATATATTCATTTATTAAATTTTATAATTTAATTTATGAAATATAATAAATATAATCATTTAAATTTTATATTATAATAATTAAATAAAATTAAAAATAATCATTATTTTTTATTAATTGTATAGCTCTAAAAAATTCTTCATTCTAATTTTAATGGTTAATTTAACTGATGAAATTATTTTTAAATTTTTAAAAAAACTGTAATTTGACAAGTGTCTTTTTTAAGTCCAAATTTTTAAACACTAATAACAGATATCATTTCATAAGTAAAGATTAATTTTATAATTTTAAAAATATAAAAATATATCTTAAAAATAAAAAAAATTCTTAATTCTTACAAGTGCATACATTTCCTTAAGAACATTAAACTTGTTCTTAAAATTTAAAATCGTTTAAAATATAACTAGGAAACCTCAATCTCTAGCATGGATTCGGGCTTTTTAAATTGAGTAATGATATAAATATAAAATGTTTGATATAATTTATAAATATTTTTATATATATTTTTTGCGTGAGAACATAACATTTTCTCGTTATATAAAACCAAAAATTATGTCAAATTCATTCAAAAAAAAACTACGCCAAATTACATTATGGGAATTCGGAACAAATAATACAGCCAAACAGGGCTTAATTATTAGACGCTACAAGTGCTAAAGGTTACACTGATTTGACCTTTGAGGATGTAACCTTATGGGTTGATTGTGATAGCGATGGATAATGTTTGTGGGCACCTTTGGCCACCGCACGCCACTACAGAATCTCTTAACTCGAGTAACTTTTCAAAGTCCTGTAAACGTGGTTCGACTGTGACTGAATTGAGAAACCACCTCCCCCTTTGTCCCATCCTTCCTTTGTACCATTTTCTTCTAATTAATGCTTCGGCTAATTTGTCGCCTATACTTCCCTTCGCAGTACCTCCCGTAGCCTTTACTTCTCAATAAAAATCAGATTATGATTTATTTAAAAGGACCCACCACAAAGCAATGGCGTATCCTTGACCACATCCTGTCTCCTCCAGGATTCAAATCCAATGGATATTACCAAATACTTTTTATTATTTTGATTATTAAAGAAGCAGTCAAGTACCAAGTGGCACAAAGTGGATAAGTTATAGGATTTTTTTAGTGATTTGGTGATAAGACCAGCCTCGTCAGCTTCACCGATCTCATCTGCTTTCAGATAATATCTGGTGCATTATTTAATCAAGCATTCAAGCTGTTAGATAAAATTTAATAATATTCTATTATTTCTCCATTATCACCGCCGTTCTATCATATTTTTAAGTTGCAGTATTATTTTGGAGACTGAATTTTATTAAATATATAAATTATTAATTTATTTAATTTAATATATTAAATTATAAAATTTCATCAATTTATAATTAAATAAAAATTTTATTTCATATTTTAAACTAGATAAATTTTTCTATAGTTATCCGTTTTTCTTAATAGAAAAAAGAGTTATCCTCAAAATTTGTTGTTTCCTAGCATGATTGTAGGGGAAAATTGCAGAATCTGTGCATAAACTGTGATTCTAAAAGATCAAAAAACGAGTGTCCGCCCATCATATTGGGTGTGAAGAGGGACCCAATACCCTAATCCGTGGATCGCTTGAAAAACCCATAACCAAAGGAAATGGATAAGTGTAAAATCTGGAACCACAAAGAAGCTCACAACGATTAAAGTATCAGAGCTTGAAGACAAAGACCCCCTTTTTTCCAGCAGATAACGATTTATCAGAGACAAATGTAGGCAGAATGTTGTGCAGAAAACTGGTGGAATTCAGGAGGTAAAAGCAAAGCTTTAGAAGCAATTTTTTCCCACACAAACTTTTTTTTGGCTCCAAGCCAAACACATCAGCTAATCTCCGGTGTTTCTTCCGGCGATTTCCAACAACCAAACAAGTAAAACAAGACTTGTGCGAGAAAACAATTTTCCATTCCACAAGAACATATACAAAACATTCAGACTAAAATACAAATCTTCAAAGCAATTGATACAATCAAATGCTACCCATTATTCGGCAGCCCTGAGAAATCATTCTTACAGAAAGAGTAGTCAAAGTTCAATTATGTCAAAAAGGAATCACAAAACAGTGAGACCGACAGTCTCTTCCTTCTCAACTATATACAGATAAGTTTTATTATAAATCAACGTAGCTATTCACAGGTCAGAAGAATCAAAGGCCACCGATTTCAAATGCATCATAAGGAAGGAAAATTTTTAAAAACGTAGCAAGGGGTTCCAGAACTAATATTCACTTCACCAGTTCTGAGACCCATCCAAAATCAGGTGCGGAGAGCCCCATGTCACTCCTGCCAAATGAGTTTTCTTTACTGAGCTTGGCATAGATTTTGGCTCTAAGGTCTCTCCCCGATTCCACTCTCTCCATTGCAGGCTCTTCTTCGTAGCTCCGATCCCAAAGCTCAGCTCCTGATTTAGTCCGTGCCCGAGTTGGAGTTGAAGGCAAGCTAAGAAACCCTGGTCGGAGATTCGACCCACGGGGAGAACCGAACACAGAACCCGTCTGGGAACCCCGGGTTAAAGCCACCTTGTCAAGTTGAACATCCCGCATTAAAGTAACTATATCACTCACGGCGTGGAATGATCCACCGCCGTATCGGGGGTCTCCTGGCGACGTGGGTGGGGAATCAGACAGCGTAGGGATTGGTGACGAGTTAAGGACCGAAGTAGGCGACGAAACAAACGAAGCATTCCTCCAAGAAGGATCATGAGCGTGACGAATCGGGGACCCGTCTGGTGATTCTCCCGACCCGTGGGTCAAGACCCGCAATTGCTCCGGAGTATGCGCAAAGAAACACACTCGGCGGCGACAATTTGTTCCATCCTTGCAGAGCTGAGTCCTGTAACGAGCCGGGTGAAGCCAACATTCAAACACTCCGTGAGCAAACTCGCAGGAGTCACCTTTCTTGCAAACGCCTTTGCGAAACTCGGGGCACGCGGTGCCTGAGTAGTGGTATTTCCGAGGGTCCCTACGGCGAGCCTTCTCGCCGGGATGGGCGTACGGACACTCCGTCCAGTCATGCGACCTGGCACGTGCGCACTTCCGGACCTTGAACTCGTATATGCGGAAATGATCGCTGGAGAAAGCATCAATGGGCATGTCGAAATCCTCGCAGAATGTGTCAAACTCAGCGGGGGTGAAATCGTTGGAAAGAAAAGGGTGGAGGGCGGTGGAGGAATCAGTGGAAAGAGAGTAGTCCCCACCAGCGGCATTGCCACCGAAGTTAACGGCGAAACCATTATTGATGGTGAATGGCGAGGTTGGTGCAGCCATGGAAGAATCAGATGGGTCCCAGTGAGAAATTTGAAGGCTCGGGACCAAACGTGTTGGTTCTCCAATAATCATTTCGTTTCTGTGAGCTCTGATCTCCGTGGGGGCATTGTTGTGTAAAACAGAGAGTTGGGTGAGTGAAATATAAAGAACAGAGAGAGAGTGCGATTGGAGGGAGGTGGCCAGGTGGGTTTGTTTAACCGAGGTTGAGTCGAGTCACATAGTATGTGAATATGTTAACTTGAAAAATATCTGAAGTTAAACAGAAATGATAGAGTTATGTTGCTACAATAATATAGTTTTTACGTTTTTATTAAAAATAATAATATGAAAGGTGAAATGTTTTATTTTTAAAATAAATAAAAATATAAAAGCGACATAAATTTAAGAAAATAAAAATATCACCGCTCGAAGATAAATGCGTCGACGAGGGTACGGGCTAGCTAACTTCTTGTAGGTTTTATCGTGAGCACCCATCTGCGCCACGTGCCAGGCCAAAGAAGCACATCGCCGGTTTTACGATTAGGGAATAGTCAAAGCATAGAAAACTGCATCATGACACGTGCCATCTACTTTCGGTTGCAGATTATATAAACGCATCATTGAATGAATAAACTATGCGAAAGTACCACACTGAACGGCCAAAAACACATTACTCTAGTTGTCTGCATGTAGTCTAGTGTGTTTTTCATTTCTGTAGCACCACAAAACAAAAAAAAATACATCAGTCTTATTTCAAATAAAATTTTTGAACTTCAACTTAATTCAATTAACTTATTGCCTCTAAAAATATTTTTAACTTATTTGAGCTTGTAATACTGGATTTAATTTCATATACCTGCTAAATCCAAGGTTGAAAAACGATGGAATGGCAAAAAAGATAAATATTTATAGTTGCTAAAATTCCTACTACAATCTGCCGGAAAATTAATTAAAATTTAAACTATATACAATCGTACTTTCAATATTATAATCGTACGACTGTTGGTGTTATCATTTTATTAATTTTACCATCACGCGGTATGTTGATGTTGTGGAGAGTTCTAGAGCAGACCTTCATAGGTCGGGTAGACATGCTGGAAAAATCATGATGCCAATGAAGCGGCTTGCCCCCCCCCCCCCCCCCCCCCCCTTTAATTGGTATAAAATTAATTCTGATGGGGCAGTCTGTAAGAACACAGGAATTGCAGCCTGTGGTGGAGTTCTAAGGGGTCCTGTATTGCTGGGTATTCTTACTTTGTGGGAATCTGTCCTCCAGATTATGGTGAGCTCTGGGGAATTCTTAAAGGGTTGGAGGTTGCCTGGTCTTTGGGTCTTAAAAACCTTGTTGTTGAGAGTGACTCTCATGGCCATTTCTCTCTTGAAGGATAACGAGATGGCAGCTCGGGACACCTCCTTGGTGAGCCGCATTCGAGCGTGCTTGAAGAAGCTGGGAACTGTTAAACTCTAGAACATCTATCGGGAATCGAACAGAGTTGCTGACTGGTTTGCCCACAATGGTTTTGCTAAGGGAGATCAACTGCAACTTTATGACTGCCTCCCCCCTGAAGTTGTTAAGTTTTTTCATGAAGACCTTCATGGGTCTGGTACTGCTACATTTATTTCAGTTAGGTAGGTTTCTATTGTTTGTTTGGGCTGTTTAGAACCTTTGCTATAACCAAAAAACACAAGAACTGACAAGTGTTGAAGAATCCATGTTCAGATGATCAACGCGAATTTATCTCATTTGGGATGCGCTTCTATTGATAATAGTTGATGTCCTAACAAAACATTCTTTAAACGAGAATGACAATTCTCATATTCATAATTGATTTGTGTCAGTTAAAAATAGTTGAAGAGCTAATTAAAAGACTAATCAGTTTCTAAGTTTTGTTTTTTTTAATTACCTCTTTCAATTGCTAGAGACGGTACAAGTTATCCTTAACATATTTTCTTACTTTTATTTGATTAATCACTAATTTATTGATTTTGAGTAGTTTATATTAATTCACTTATTAGTAGTTAAGATTATGAGCTAAGAATTCCATCCAAAAAAAGATTGAGCTAAGAAATAAAGTTAATTTAATGTATATTAGAGAATAAACTTATTTATCATAATATTTTTAATAGGAAATAGTTGCCCCACTGTACGAGAGCAATAAAATGGACACACAAAGTTTTATTGCCAACTAAAAATTATAAATTTTACAGTTTTAATAATTTGAATTTTATAATATAACAATATAATAAAAATAAAATTATAAAAATGATAATGTGATTTTTAATATGACCCATCAAAATCCTTAGTTATGTTTTGTTTAACTTAACTTTTTTTTTTGGAGGTTGAACTTGTTTAACTTCTTATTGCTTTCGAGGTAACAGAGTGTGGGAGCATTTGCTATCATGAGAGAGTCTTGCCATTTTCGTTTTTCATAAGGAGGAAAATAGAAAATGCAAGAGGCCAGCAGCGCTCCACGTGCAGCTAGTCACGTGATAGTTGGTTAGTTAGTTGGAACGGCAGTAAGCTTTGGCGCTTTCCTGAACCTGGATAATTGAAGGCTGCAAAGAGGTCGGTTAATTTGTAGGCGCTCATCCTGGGGATCTTCCAGATCTCGTTGATGCTGACGCAGCATTTCTCTTGTCCTCCAACTTATATAAGAAAATAAAATTGTTATTTTTATCATTTTTTTATAATTATATAATATAATCATTGACTTATCAAATTTTATAATTTATTTCCTGTACGTCGAATAAAATTTAAAATATAATAAAACCTTTATAATATATATAGGTAGTTGTACAAAACAAATTTTACAAGGTGCTTATATATAAATAAATTTTTTAAAAATTAAATTCAAAAGAATATAAATTAAAAATATAAAAATATATTAAAGTATGTATATCATCACTTTGTGTAACTTCACGCTAAATGCCCTCATACAGTCACAGATTGGAATTTAAAAGATAATAACATTTCTTAAAAAAATGAATTGGTTTTTAATTAATATACTTGGAAACCTAAACAAATTTTGGTTATAGTGCAGTTCAGCATTGGGCTGTATATCATATAATATGTTTTTTTTTTTTACATAAAGAATTTAATAATTTTGATAAAAAAAATATGAGATAAAATTCACAAATTAAACAAAAAAAACTAACATAATAACTACTAGAACTGTAAGTTTAGATAATATCATATAATATGTTTGTATACTCAGTTTGATCATTGGGCTGTAGATGGGGTTCTTGGTATTTACACGTTTGATCATTGCAGTTTGACAAAGAAGGAAACAATTTCGGCAAAAATATCAGAACTGCACTCAAACCATGAGACAAAAATCGTTGGTGTGGGTTAATTTTGACAATGATAAATGACAAGACTGCTCATAAATGCACCGCGATATTTCATTCTTTTAAGTTCTTTCTTTTTAAAAAAAAAAAAATTAGGATTTATGAGGCATTTGATGATGATCACTAAATTTGTATTGTCTGGGAAGGGTGATTAGTAAATGGTAATGAGTAATTAAGTCAAAAGCTGAGTGGATAATGATGGATTAAGATTATGCGTTACGTAAAGGCAATCTATTATGAATTAGTTCAATCGGTAAAAATGTAAATATTTTAAATAAATTATTGTAAATTTGATTTAAATTTTATATATAAAAAAATTAATTTAAAAAAATTTATCTATATTGATTATCTTAATATTTTAATAAAATTATTTTTTATTTATATAATGAAGAATACACCGTATAAAAAGAAAAAAAAAAAAAAAACCATCTGCTAATTTGCCTAGTAAGCATCGAACAGCTACATGTGTGTTCACGGGTTTTTCGCTCTTTCGTTTTCTTCATGTACCCCCGCCTCCGACATTTTTACATTAATTAATTGATTCGACGAAGCTACAACTCTACATTAATTTGGTTATGTTGAGTCATGTCAAAAGACAAAAGAAATCAGTATCCAAAAAAAAAAAAAAGACAAGAAATCATAGAAGTTTAGCGAAAAAAATGTAGGCTTTTGGGACACAAATGATTTAATTAGAGTTTTATTACTTTTATAAATAAAATTTTATTTAAAAATATAATTTTTTAACTTTGTTAGACATATAAATAAAATTATAAGACTCGTTATTTCCCAGTTCCCAGTGATTAAGTGAGATGTTTATACCTTGTTTTTCTGCGTGACAACCTTTTCTCATATAAGATTCGAATTTGGGCAGCAATAGCTAGGCCAGTAAGGCAATACAATAGGCCTTTACAGAAGTATTTGGGCTCAGGTTTGGTTGTTGCCGAAGCAATAAGAGAGAGTTTAAGCCCAGTACTAATATAGTAGGCCCCATAATTTTCAAATTTCAAGCTTCACCTATCAATCCTCCTAAATCCACGCATCCATCCCATTTTCCCTCCTCCACGCAAAAAAAAAAAAAAAATTGCAATAATATAACAAAAACCACAATAAATATTTGATCCAGTGTCCGGAGGACCAAAATCCTAAATTAGAAACTAGAAGAAACAGGAGTAAGGATTACTTAATTTGAACAGAAATGGAAGATATGCCTCCTAAAAATCCTCTATCGAACTACATAATTTTAGGAGGTTTTATTAGTCTCGTCGTCTTCGTAGGAGCAACTAAATAAATGCATGACGTGAAATTTCTATTTTACAATGATGTTGGTTAAACAATTAAAACCAGAAAAAAGACCAAAAATGGCGAACCGCCGCCGCTCATCATAGGCTATGGCTACGAAAACAACGGGGTTTAAATAGTATCCGATGTTGGGACATTTCTCATTTCGAATATCACAACCAAATCAACGAAGTTTAAAAAACACTAGATTAAACATAAATAAAACATTAATGTACTAAAAATTAAATCAAACTAAACCAACCAAATACCAAAGTTATAGCTAAAACTCATCAACTTTGGACATAAATAGTAGCAGTATCAGGCACATCTTACATTGTTTCGCTAAAAGGGGTTGTAATAATTGTCAGCGTAACTCCTGTAGTGGATCATAGGGTTGGAGTAACTGGGCCCAATATAAGACCCACGCAGTCTCGGCGGCCACCGTTCATAGTACCCGTAAGAAGATAACGGTTTTGCACTAATGGGCATGCCGGGTAGGGGCGAAGACATCATGAGCGGGCTGTATGTGAGTGGGGGAGGCGGTGCTGGAAAGTTGATGGGGCGACGTGGCGACTTGATCCAAAATTTTGGCTCTACAGAGTATTTCCCAAATCCTAGCCAATCTTTCCACCCTTTCTTCTTCTTGCTCTTCTGGCCATACGTGCCCTTCATATTTGGATAGTTCCAGTGAATGTTACTGTTGGTCCCTTTGGCTGAGTAACCGTGAATGCTATCGCCGTCATCAGAATCAGAAGAGAAGGAGGAGTCCTGGTCGTGGTGGCTGCAGTAACCATACGTGTTGGGATTTCTATGAGAATGGTATCGGTGGGTGTTTTGTTGTGTGATATGAGTACACGTATCGGCTTTCGTGGGTTCCTTTTGGAAGGACCAAAGCTCTGCTCGTTGGCCCATTTTCTCAAGAAGCTTCACCAGTATCATGGGGTCTACTTTCCCTATAACTGTAACCATCCCTTGCTTTGGATCGATAAAGATGGATTCCACGCCTAGATTCAGTCAATATTGAATTTAAAAAGAAAAAACTATTAAAACATGAAATCAAACGATAAGAGGAGTACATATAAATAAATCACAATGTGTATCTATCAAAAAAAGCACCCCTGAATTCTAGTAACTTTTTCTTCACATCATTTGGGCATTCCTTAGAACAGTGGAAATCAACTTTCAAGGTGGACATCTGAAATAACATCATCCAAATAATAAGAAATAAGTACATGAAGAACGTCAACGGACCCAAACATAGGATTATATATATATGTTAAATTGGAAGAAAGGCTTCAGAAGATCACATACCGGGGATTGATTGAGATGGGACTTCATTGGTGGAGCTTCACAAGATGTTGCAGTCTATTAGGAAATAACAGAGGGCTTTTGCTGGGAGGCACAACCAAAGAAAGATTTTATGATAGCGAGCGGTGTGGGAGTTGGTATTTATAACCAACTTAATTTGATCTTTATCTAAGAGATTATGCAAATGACGACATAACGCTGCTCAGTGGATATAATTATGGTAACCTTACTCAGTTAACAAGTACCAGGAATTTGGCAAGTAATATCGTATCAGAGACATGGCATCAATCATTTCCAAATTCGACATATATCTTTTTCTTTCCTAAATTTAATTCATGAAGAAAAATATGTTTGTTTATATTCCCTTTGATTTTCTAATTTATATCACCGAAATATGCGTATGAAGAACTTATTAACCAGAAAATGAAACGCAGGCAGTCTTATTCGAGATTTTGAACTATTGCCAATTCTATTTGGAAGTTGTTTCATTCGGCGCAAAATCTCAGTGCCATGCTCTCTCGAAACCCTAAACAAATAGTATGTCGGAATGAAACGATATGACTCTCTCCCACAAAATTTACTCATTGATCGAATTCACAGGTGTCAAAGACTATATACTGTACGTTTGCAGTGAATAGTATGTCGGAATGAAATCAGATCATGTGGATGTCGTCCAACTGTCCAAGTATTTTCCATTATTGTTGAATTCGGTTTATAAATAATCTTCATCGCAGGGTAACCATTTAGATTAAATGTGATGAGCAAATAATATTTTAACAGATGAGAATATATATTTATAATATTCAAAAAAATAAAATATATATTTTGCTATAAGACGGTGTAACCTATGTCAATATTATTAAGTAGCATACTTTTTAAAAACAGAAGTTGTTCTTCATTTTGACAAGTATAATTTTTCGTTGATTTCATTTTATTTTCTCAATTAGTATTATTTTTTAAATTAAACACTAGAAAATATTTTCCATAATAAAAAAATACCTAATTTTTGAGCTAGAGTCTTAAATGCGTGCAAAATTAAAGGAGAGGAAGAAGGAATGTAATAGACACTGCTAATTTTGTCCTAAATTAGACCAAACGCATGCCATCAAATGGTTCGTGATTGTAAGTACTTCAGAAGTTCCGTGCTGGTCTGGACTCTGGAGGTTCGTGTTGGAATGTAAACTCTGAAATTGCAACGACTGACAGCCCTTTAGTTGGTATTTGGGGTAATTAATGTGGACCATGGGGTTGCCTACGAAAATAGCGAGAAGTAAACTAGTGGTGAAGTTGAACAATTTTGTTATATGTATATATTTTGTATATTTTTTTTATCTGTATGATACATAAAATTATATATATATTATTTTTCAAAGTAACACCAAACATTTATCTTGTCAACAATGCGGATGAGGTGGATGGCAGACTGAATAGCCATGTGTGCCGTTACTGTAGGTGCAATTCTGAAGGGTTTCAAAAACAATAAATTTTTCATGGGCTCCAAAAACGGTGTCGCTTTTTCAACATAATGGATGCGAAGAACAGCAGACCGTTCAATAAATCGAAGCGAAGAGCCGACTTCAGGTCTACCGATCCAGTTGGCCCATTCTATTCCGCCTTGATGTGTGGCCCAAACAAATTACGCTACCGTCATAATTTTTGTTAAATTAATATGCGTAAATATGATGAACTCTGAACAAAATGAAATGCTCATGCTACATTGAAAACGGCATTAATATTTGCAGGGCCTTGGTTTGGGCTCTCAGTTGTAATAAAAAAATCAATGTGACTTAAACAAAGGGTATATGACAGCGAAATACATTACGGGGAATTGAACTTGGGGACTTAAGGACGGGGAAATTCCTACACCAGTTGAGCTAGCCTCAACTGGCACACGGTTTGCACATTTGAGTGGCTGCACCTCTTGCTTGCATATACACGCACACACAGAAGGTGACGTTGATGTGGATGACAACGAGACCCACGTCAACAGCAGGTGGGGCCATCCTCAGATGATTTTTATAAGTTAGACGCAACCCTTGGTTGAATTGCGATTAACATGCTTGCATAAAGCATATTTTATAAATAAATTATTATTAAATTTTAGTTTAAAAAGTTTAAATTGATAAATTAAATATATTTTAGTGAATTTAATTTTAGTATGTAAGATTTTATAGAAAAATATGTCAACCTTTTGATCGAATGATGCATATGAAGTTTATTCTGGGAGCAGTGTGAAAGCGCCATTAATTATGTGTTAAGTAGCCATCCATCAAATCGGATAAGAGAGATGGGCCAGAGATATAGACTACAGACACCACTCACGTCAAGTTGACAACCTCCTCCCATCTTTTACTGTCTACTGCTACCTCCTACAAAGTATACATGACAAAGATGATTGGACCCACATCCCACATGGCCACTTGCTCACCCGCTCTGCACCTATATGGCTTGCATTCCTTTGCTTTGCCCCTCAATGGATGCTCTTGGATTTATGTCTACTGTTTTTATTATTTTTTTTATTTTTAACTTATAGTAAAATATGTTTTATAAAATTTTTAATTATTTTATTTTTCTTATTTTTTTTTACCTTTAAATCTTCTAAATACAGAGAATTCTCCTCCATTTAACTCTTTTAATATCATAGTCATTGGGTGGCACATAAAGTGGAGCAGCATTAATCAGGTGAAAATGTTATTTCCACTTTTATTGTTTTGATTTTGTGATACAATTTATTACGAAGAAAGATCAGACTTAAATACAAAAAATTTGAGTTTGAATTCGAATTAAAATTCAACAGCAAAAGATAACATATAAATTGTATTAATATTATTATATTTATATTTTTATATTTATAATTTTATTTATAATTTATAATTTTATTTATAATTTTTTTAATATTTAAGATTAAACTATATCTCTTAATATAATCTAATTATAAGACTAGCAATATAACTTTACAATTTCCCAATTTAATCCAGGGCAACAGTGCAAATGGAGGGGAGTTATGATGGGCACTGCAGAGCAGCGCATTGGGAAACAGCTCGCGCGCCGTTCCCGCGCGCCATCCTCGAAACGACCCCGTTAGTGGGACCCGGGATTCAGAAATGAACAGAGGATAGACGGACGTGATGTGGTCGGGGCCCGTGAGATGTGAGGCTTTTTGGCTGAGACTTCCTGACTGTGCGACTGTGACTGTTAAAAATGCACATAACACACCCAAACATTAACACACACGGCCACTCCAACTGAAGACCCCACTGTGCCAAACACTCGGATCAGATATAATTTCCATTTAAAATACGAAAACCCTCAGTTCGCTGCACGGCAAGTCTCAGTTTCAAGTTTCAACAAGTAATGCCTTTGACCGTACGGACTTCATCTTCCCGAATTTCTAATTTTTCTCTTTCCTTTCTCAATGTCTGATCCTGCTTCGCCGCTGCCTCTAACCCATTTATCTATCATTAAACCAAAAAATAATGCTAACAATTTATTCATTTATTTCAAAAAGTTCCTTCTAATTACAGTGAATAATTGTTTTAGGAAATTTAACATGCTTTCTCTTGGGTTTTAGCTTCAAACGTTGGCAGCACGAAAACGAGATAGAGTAACGCGTTTATATTTATATTTTTATTGTAATGCATAATTTAAAATTAAATTTTTATTGTATAAAGTTTTATAATTTATTTGACACTAATTTCAAATTAAACACTATAACAAACATATACATATAATCACAGAACCTTATAATTACTCCACAAAAACCAGATAACTTGTGCCGAAGGGGTGTAGCCCGGGGTGACGATGTTGGGTCCACGCCGTCCGGAAGGTTAGAATGTTCAAAATGACAAGTGGCGAACATGCAAGGAGATTAACTACAAAAATCAGGTCGGATCGAACATTATTAAATGGATTTAATCAGGCAATTACTAAAAAATGCTTGTGCATCAATCAGATTCGATATCGGCGAGATCAAACAAATCTGAGCTCAGATTCTCTTGGCTCTGTGTGCGGATGTCACCTTAGTTTCGTGCGTTATTATGACCGTCACTAAAACACCGAAAATGGAAACTACTAGATTCTTTCCTATTTATCCTTTTTTTTTATCTGTTGTTCGTCATCTTTTTAGTCTCGAGTTTCAATTTTTCATTGTTTGTATGAAAAGAAACAAGCCTTAAGAAATATCGCCATATTATTAATGGTTCTAATTGTCCATAATGAGTGTCATATCGAAGGCCATGCCCGACTAAAATTTATCATAATAAGTCGGTCAATATATTAAAATTAATCAAAAATATTATTCAAAAAATTAGACCACTGAATTTGATAACTTTTACAGGTTAAATCATAAAATTGCAAATTTAACAATTCACTGTTTGTAAAATTTAAGTTACACACTCACTTTTTTCTTTTATATATATATATATATATATATATATTCTGTAGTCACCAATCAATGTGTTACAAATGTCATGCCTTAATTTATAAAAATATTTTCAATTTTGAAAACGTATTATATGAATAAAAATATATTATTTTCCCTTCAATGTCTTTTTGTTTTTTGAAAATTTCCCTTCAATATCTTTGAGTTGAGATATCTATTGAGTTAATTTATCACTTTCTCATTTAATAATAAATTAATCAAATTACGGGGACAAAGTTTGTTACAAAGAAAAGAAAAAAAGCACGTGGAGACAATTTCCTTTGCAATTACACAGGTAATTGAGTATTATATATTATACGCTAATTTGTACAACAAAAAAATGTTTATCATCGTGTTAAAAAAAAACCACAAAGCTTTTTTTCTTTTTTTTAACAATCGTCGAATAATGTAAAGGCAAAACAAGAGGAACGCGTTGTGATTACTGTTGTTTTACTATAGATTTGATCTAATTAGGCGAATTTTTTCTGTCCTTTCACATCAAATCAGCATCCTGATCTCTTAAAATAGACACCTTCAATCCTTTTCCCACACTTAGTCAAATTTTTAGTGCCTCTTGCTGTTCTCTCGCAGCTAATTGCGTGATTAAATCATCCAACTTCCCTTTTCCACGCTAATCAACTTCCTTGGGACACTTAGCCCTCAAAATTTTACTTTTTGGTCATATTATTTTTATAAAAGATTATAAAATTTTTATTTAAAAATTATTATTTTACAAATTAAAATCTTACAATAATCAATTCCTTTTATTAGAATATAATACTCCCACTAATGTAAGGATAACTTTTACTTTTTTTTGGTCCTGCTTAGCTCTTTTTTTATTCACTACTTGACAGCAAATCGGAATATTTGACCTAATTAATAAAGCAAGTTCATCAGCCATTTCCTTTTTTCTTGCACAGTCATCTCAAATAATTATTCAGCAGCTAGACAGAGAGGACCATTAATTACACAGACATCATGGTGTTATTGGTTGATTTATTATGTGGGAACATGGATCATATTGTTCCACATCAGTCGTAGGCTGTTCAATTTGTGAATTAAAAGCTAACCATTAAGCCCTCGGATTCTTGCTATAAACTCTGATTGGTTGTTGAACAAGTAGTTAAAGGCAAAATTGAGCCCACTATTAATTAATCAACAAGTAACAGTGACATTATCTATGAGTACTGCTTCTTTTTTTTTTATATGAAATGTTACCATGTAAAAATTAAATTAGAAGAAAAGAAAATAATGCTGAATTGAATCATTGAACTAAATTTACGTTCTTTTTTTTTTTATATTCTGACTTTAATACAAAATTTTTATATGTTTTTATACTTATTAATTTATGAGATTCAGTTACACTTTGATAATTTTAAATAAAAAAAAGAAAATTTTATAAAAAATTAGAATGTAACTATAAGATATTTAAGATCATCTCTTAATGCTTGAGCTTTGTCTTTCTTACGCAACAAAGCTACTTGTTGTGTACTACGACTAATTGCATCTGCAAAGGTTGCTGCTAAACATGTATGATATGATTTAATGGCAGACAAGGGCCCGCCAACTATTGTCTCCTGTTTAGCATATATTCAGTATTCCTGAATCATATTACTAACTATCGAAGATTTTTCTATATCTCATGATAATGGCAAACACAAACACTAGTAATTAATTTCCTACCATACAAAGTACATCCTCCCTGTTAAAGAATCATCACGTGAACGTAAGACAAAGTTTTCTTTTTCTTTTTGATCTGTTTTTCTGAGGTAAAATTCCACTTTTACTTTTTTTTTTTTAAAAAAAAAAAGCACTTTATTCCCCAGTGTTTTTCTTCTGCTTGTAACGCTATGCGATTCTAATAGCACCATCGTCACTATATAAAATTAAAGCAGTCATAAGATTAGTAGAAAAATGCGACATGCACATGCATGCGTGCCTATATAATGTCCCATACGCTATCATGTTAATTATGATATCTTACTTCGTTTTTTTAATTTTTCTCTGAGAGTGCGAAGAAATAATGCTCATTGTTCTTCTATGCATACTTCTTTTTCTACATCATTAAGATAAAGGAACTTTGTAACATAACTAGAGACTTTTTACTCTGCAAGCTAAAATGTTGCGAAGGAAATTCAAATTATAGATTTTTCTATCTTATCGACAATATAGTAAGTGGTTTTATTTTTCCTTAAATTTTTACCGTTATAGTGTCATTACATTTTATCTAGTCTTTTAAAAAAACTTAAATAATATATATATATTTGAAAAAACTTGATGCATATGATTTTCTTAATATATGCCACCACCAAGTTGCATATAATGGAAAATTTAAAAGATTATAAAAGAGGATATTGGAAACTGCAGAAAGTCAGCAAACGACTGTCTGGAATTTTTGGGTAGATCTCTTTTTATTAAGTGGTTATATATATATATATATATATATATATCTATATATATAAAGTGACTATTTTCGGTATATAAATGAAGATAAAAGAAAAAGTAAAATAATATATCACTCTTTTTTTTATTTTTGTTTATATAAAAAGAATAGCTCTAATTAGGAGTGTACAAAAAATTAAAATCTACCCAACCCATGGCTTGTCATATATTAGATTTGATTATTTAATTTTTAAAAAAATAATATAATAATTTTAAAATATTTTTTATAATTTAATTTATATAATATAATTTATTTTATTATTTTTTTAATTTTTTTTATCTATCTCATATTAAAATTTTCTTAAAAAAATCTGACCTATCATACATCAATCTTTAATTAGTTATTTTATTCATCTATAAAATTACTTAAATTTTGGTAAAAAAATTTAAAATCTAATTTTATTTAATTTAACTGAAATATAAGAAATAATATATGTATATGAAGAGATATATGTAGTAAATATATATATATTTTTTATAAAATTAAATAAATTTTATTTAAATATTTAAACAAAATTATTCTTTCTTTGTGAGAAAATGTATGTTTACATCTTTCAATGTAATGTACACATATAGTTTGTGTCGAAAATTTACCTTAAATCCGCAATGGCACCATGGTTGGTGAGATTTTGAAATTATTGACCCAAAATTAGTCTGTATTTATCTTTCCCTCTTTCCCTTCTCTCTCGCCTTTTCTTAAAGAAAATTTTCATGGGTAGCTTTCAGATTGACATGACAGGAACAGCTCATTTAATGATGACGATGCGGATGTTGATGTGATTGGCAAAAGGCAAACTCCAATAATAGACAGCCAGACTGTAACATTAACTCAAGAACTGAAGTGTGGGTGAAGGCACCCACACAGAATTTTCCACCAATTAATTCACCCCGTGATGTTAGGTTTAGATTGATGTGGTGTATGTCTAAATAAACAACCAAACTGGTACGAAAAAAGAGACCCTAAAATTACTCATCACCAACGAAAATTACTGTACTTGATAAATATAGGAAAATACGTAGGATTTGCGATGCGTGTTTTTCCCTTCTTTGACGTGAGGTTAAGTCACTCATTATTCCCCATGAAGATCTATGGAATGTTGCTCTTTGGGACCATCCCAAATTGAGACTTGAAACAACGAGGGATGTGTATGAATCCCAGATTCTGCACTCTCCCACAACCGGAAATTCCAAATTATGCCGCAGGCCGAACAGCTGGAGAACTGGGATTGTGGAAACTAGTAGGATCTGTCAACAACTGGTGATTAAGAAAATTACAGTGAACGAGTCACCACCATTTACATCGTTGAGAGCAATTTGCAGCATGATTAATTGTTAGTGTTGCTGCTTTTTGTACGCTGTTTGCTTAGATTGGGATTTTAGGAGGAATTAGGGGGGGGGGGGGGGGGAACAGAACATAACTTTCACCATAAACATAGAACGGATCATAAATTGGAATTTGATGGTTGATGCTAAAATGGTGAAAAACCTGCCCATGGGGATTTTTTATAATAAATAAATTTTCAAGGGATGAAAAGAGAGGGAAAGAAAGAGAGAGAGAATAATGCATAGGGAAGTGGAGAAGAATAGTGGAGTTGAATGACAAATGAGCTGAACCGGACATGGGGGTGGAAGAATTGAAGGGTACCTGAATTAAGTACAACTCATTCTGGACACTTGTGTTGAAAAGTTGGAAACGTCCACTCTGTTTCAGAAAAACCAAAAATGAAAAAGAAAGAAAATAAAAAGAAGAAGAAAGTAGAGAGAGAGGGGAGGAGAGACTATACAAAAAGCGAAGACAGATGTGAAAAAGGAAGAGGGGGAAGGACATCTCTCCAACTATGACCCCCACTGCTAGGAGCGCGGGACTCTCGGGGGGTGTTTGGGGCCTTTTGAGCGTTTGAGTGGTGTGGGGTCTTTTGATCACTTACTCTCTGTCTGTCTCTGCACAAGTTGGTATGTGTGTGCTGCGGAGGCATTACTCATTACTGTCACTAGTAACCCACTCATTCACTCTTACTCCAGCTAAAATTAGCAACACTGAAGCTATCTCCCTAATGGATGCCACTCTCTCCCTCTGTCTCTTGCTTTCTCTGTCTCCGTTCCTTTTGATTGGGTCGCCGTGGCAATTGGAAACGGTGGCGGTGGTGCTAGTGTTGTCATTGTGCACACGTGGTTTTGCTTCCATTCTCCGTTCCTGTGCTTCTGCACATTTTTCACAAACAGTACGGTACAAACATGACGTTGACGCCCTTCTCCCTGAAATAAACGCCTCTTTTACTACTAACTGATTGAATGTGCAAACTGACCCAATTCCTTCAATTGCCCGTTAGAATGAGAATTCTGTTCCACAATTTAAGTATTTTTTAATATATTTTATATTTACACATTATTTTTCATAAACATACTATAATTTTTAATATTTTATAATTTATACGATGCAACTATTTTTTAAAATTTTTTTAAAATATTACTAATTTTTAAGTAAGGGATTACTCTTCTTCAAAAATAAAAATTATTTAACAACAAATCTTTCTTAACACTTGAAAAAAAAATTCTTACTAAAATTTATAAAAAGAAATTCATAAAAGAAATCAATTAATACTAAAAACAATGCTGCGTCCTTCAATTTTTTTATATAGTTTCGTAATGCTTCCTAAACATTATAATATTATATAAAAAATACATAAAATTTATGTTCACACTAATAAAGAGTGTTTTTTAATTAATTTTAAGTCATCTTTATACAATATAATTATATATAAATAATATTATTTAATTTATATAATAGTAAAAGATATTGATGTTTACATCGTGCCTTAGAAACAAGCTATTTTAATTTGCTCACACGTATATTAAAAACTGTTTGCGCTGAGTTTCAATAGTCGCAAGTTTCTTAAACAATTTGTTGTCCTAGTTGTTTAGAACACCGTTAATTTTATTTAATTATTCTTATAATCTTGTCATATATAGTAAATAAATATTAGTCTTTATTTATATTTTAATAATAAATAAATTTTAATCGTTAATTATATTATTATTATGCTAATATATGGCAATTTAGCCGTGATATATAATTTACTGGTATTTAGATCTTATAATTAGGTATATAAAATTAAGGAGTGAAATGAGAGAAAAATATAGATGGAATTAAAAAATTAAATTACAAAAATAAATTTCAAAATTATATTTAAATAAAATAAAGAAATTAAAATTTATTTAAATTAAAAAAAACAGATAAGTCAAATATAATTACTGATACCTGGTCAGCATCCTCAAAGTATTTAATTACTTATTATAAAAATAAAATTAGACAAGTGACGAAATCACTTTGAATTTAATTTATGAAAAGATAAGAGAATATGTGACATGATTAGAACCTAAAAATAGAAATTAAGAAGTATATAAAATTTTTTATATTAAACTTAGCAAAAACAATAATTGTTGGGCAAAAAATGAAAAGAAAACAAAAAAGAGAACTAGGGACAGGGAATTAGGGAAAATCATTTTCCGGCAGCGAAAAATCTATTAAACTCACATTTAATATATTTTAGATATTATATTTATTAATTTAATAATTTAAATTTATTTTAATAAATATTTAATAAGCTCAATTATGAGTTATAACAATAAAAAAAATCAACAATGTAAGCGCGCTTATCTCCTAGGGCACACGGTTGTTCGCTTTTATAATTTTAAAATATTTCTTTTTATCGCAAATGAAAGAAAGTCTTGTCAACCACCCCAACGCGGAGCCATTGCCGGGTTTCGACTCCGCCACCCCTCTCTTCTATTTACAGGTCCCGTACACCACTTCATGTGAGCTTGTAGGTTATTTCCACCGTCTCATCACTCATTGCCCAAAATCTGATGACGGTGCAATCATCTCCTCCCTTCAACACATTTCTCATCATCACTAGCCAAAGCTTTGCTCTTATTTCTTAATCATTTTCCTCTAAAGTTCGGGTTCTTCCCCCTTCTTCCCCTTCACAATGAAGATGAAACCTCACTTCTGTTGATGATTGTGTGGCCTAACCCCATAGTCCTAGCAATCTGTCAGTTCTAGGGTTTTTAGTTGTTGACCTTCGTGTTTCATAAGTGTAGGGTTTCCTGGGCTTCTCTTCTTCTAATATAATAAAGGAGAGCTTACTTTTAAATTTTGATGGAGGGATATAATAATCACCTGAGCGAGAACACAGGCACAACGGCTAATTTCTTGTACTCTTCGGCTGCTGTGGGATATGGGAGAACGAGCGGAGATGGTGGCTCGAGCGTCGGGAATCATCATCATCATCATCAGCTTCCCATCAACACCATTCATCTTCAATCGGGTGGAGCAGAGTACTTTCAATCCGATCAAGCACACCCCACTGTGAAAACCGAAGCCAATACTGCTCAGATTTTCCACTATCCTTTAATGAGAGGAAATCTTCACCACACGACAGTGCATCTTCAAGGAGCAGGCAGCGAAAGTTCTAATAACGAAGTTGAAGCCATTAAAGCTAAAATCATTGCTCATCCTCAGTACTCCAATCTTTTAGAAGCTTATATGGATTGCCATAAGGTCCAAAATTTCACAACGCAATTAATTTGTCTCTCTAAGTAGTATAATAGTAAAAGAACACTTGTGATCATACATATACATATACAAATATATAGACCTCTATTGTCTTGGAAGTTTAAGTGGCCTATCTTGCCTTGAGTTGCGAGTCGAAACACAAGAGACCGAGAGAGAGACTTGGCCTAACATTGAATTAAAGCTCAAGTGCCAGTTCTGTTCCTTTCAGTTTTTTTCTGACTATAGCTTTGTAATTTGTAGATTGGAGCTCCGCCAGAAGTGGTGGCACGTCTGGCCGCGGCTCGACAAGAGTTTGAGGCACGGCAGCGATCTTCAGTTTGCTCCAGGCAAGCTTCTGACAAGGATCCTGAACTAGATCAATTCATGGTGGGGGATTCCGCTTTCTTTTTTGATTTTTTCCATTTTGGGTTCAAGCTAGTTTTTCTTGGTGAATGTTCGAATTAAGTTAGAACTTGACGAATTGAGGATGTGTTGGTGTGGGTGATAATCAGGAAGCTTACTATGACATGCTTGTGAAGTACCGGGAGGAATTAACGAGGCCTATACAAGAGGCTATGGACTTCATGCGGAGGATAGAAACTCAGCTAAATATGCTTTGCAATGGTCCAGTGAGGATCTTCTCTGGTACTACTACTTTATCTGTCTTTCTTGCTTTCTTTCTCTTCTAGCACCCTAATTATTCGTTCTCCTTCCCTTCTTCTCACATTTAAATTCTCTTTCTTCTACATTAATCATTCCCTCTGGCTGCAAACAAGCAAATTCTGGACTAAACAATAATTAGATACGCAGATTATATATGGTAGTATATATAATTATACTCCAGAGTATCTGCGATTCTTGAGATTCGTAAACTTTGTGTTTTTCTGGACTCTGAGTATGAGCCTTTCGAAACTTTGACCAAAAATTTTTACACCCTCAAATTAATCGTGGGCAAGGGGACCCAAAAAGAGAGAAAATGGTATTACTGGGGAAGCACAGAACCCTAATCACGGCCCTATCCATCAGTAGTTTTTTAATTTTTAAGTTCCGACAGTCGACCTGTTTCATTTTTTTATTCATATATTTTATTGTAAAGAATGTCCAGTATGCACATGATCATTATTGTTGCTATTTTCTTTTCTATTTTCTGACTAAAAATCCAGAGGCACGTTCGGTTCTCCGTTCAGTATAGCTCTGCCCTTTCCTAAATTTGGATTCAGTTCTTACAAGATTACTTCTCTAGGGTTTACCTTGCTAATAGTGTATGTAAGGGAACAGCATGTATTCTGTATTTGGTAATTAATCTTATATCGAATTTTCTTTCGACTGATTTCGTTGGGTTTTGTGGGATGCCATTCCCAGACTGGCCCTTGCAATTTAATTACAATTTAACACATTGGATGCTGTTCCAATCACCCGCGACACGAAGGAGGACTTTGTAGTTTGTCAGTTTTTTACTAGCTATAACTCTCATTTTCTGTGATTTTGTTTCTTTCCATAAAGTGCACTAACCAGATCATTGATATTTAACATGATTTATATAATAATAATATAGAGAAGAAAAGATAGCTAGCTAAGACTAGCAAGACTGCTTAACTGTGTTTTATACTCATACGTGATATTTGGAGCTAGCTAGCAGTATTTGGAGAACTGCAATTTAGGAACCTTTGGTAAAAATATTTTTATGAGCTTTAGCGATTAGTTTATTTAAATATATAATTAACATATCAATCACTATATAAACATTGTCAAGACCTTTGTAATTTATGTGTTTTAAACTGATAATAATATTCTTACCCAAATATTTTGAAGTTATATATTAGTACATAATTATAAGGCTTTTTTTTTTATTGACTTAACAAACTGCATTAACAACACTGGGGGGCTTTGGAAGCTGCATTGTATTGGTTCGTGCTGATTTCTTCTGTTTTCGTACTCGTTGCCATTTTGGAAAAAAAAAAATTTCTTCTTCAATGTTTGTCTTTTCAGCGTGAATCAAAATACTGGCTCAAGAAGTTTCACCAACTTTTTTTTGGTTTTTTGCTGCCCAATTAATTCTTATGTGGCTTTAAATCTCATGTTTGTATGCCTGAAAATTTTATCTCTGTTAACATTAAAATTATGCTGTATTATTTCCCTTGCACGTATGCCTTTACGTGTTTCTTATCCTTTTTAAAGATTGCTGAGTAGCTAATTCAATTCTAACTCGTGGGCGTGGTAAAACATCTCCACGATCATGAAGCTATTCATGTTAAACTATTAAATTCTATGCTGAAAATGTGAAAACTTAATTTAAATTATATTGTTTTCTCCTTATTTTTTGATGTCTTTTGATGGAGAGGTCTCGAGGATGGAGATATGTCATCCCATCATCTCTGGGTCTGTTGCAAAATTCTTGTTGTGCACTAGATGTGTGCCTTTCAGGAGCTGACAGAATAGATGCTCTGTAATATGTTGTATATGAATATATGCATGTGGGGAAAACTCTTCTCACAATCTCTTTTTTACAAAGGCAAATTTGAGCCTTTTAATTTGTTGAATCTCATAATTAATTTAATTTTTCAGACTTAGTAAATTTAGTAGTATAAATTTTATATTGTAAAAGTTAAATGAGAACTGGATTGTGAGAATAGGATTGTATGGATAGACTGAATAAAACGAAGAATTCTTTAGCTGAAGAACTTATATGTGTAATTACAAATAGTAGTGATTTGTTAATGAGTAGTGATATACATACATATAAATTCTGCATATACCTTTAGTCACACCTAAAAAATTCTTCTGTGGACACAAATCATTTCCCTTTGTTGATATGTGCCCCGTTTTCCTGGAATTAGAATTCTGCATCATTATTTAGAAAAATCAATAGGAATCTGATCTTGAAACTAAAGTGAAAAATGATACTATGTTATAACCGTGCATTGGCTATATAATATAGTAATGTATATGACCGTACAATGATCAGATTAATTATATCTACTCTAGATCTACATTTACTCTGGTGGTTTATTAGGAGCTCACGTAGAGGTGTATCAATGTTGAACAAATGTGCAGATGATAAGTGCGAAGGTGTTGGTTCATCTGAAGAGGATCAAGACAATAGTGGTGGAGAAACAGAACTGCCGGAGATCGATCCCCGAGCTGAAGACCGCGAGCTTAAAAACCACTTGCTCAGGAAGTACAGTGGTTACTTAAGCAGCCTTAAGCAAGAACTGTCCAAGAAAAAGAAGAAAGGAAAGCTTCCCAAAGATGCTCGCCAAAAGCTTCTTAGCTGGTGGGAGTTACACTACAAATGGCCCTACCCTTCGGTATGTCAATTAATAGTATTCTATTTTATATATAATTTATCCCTAGTATCACTTTTTTGTACATATATTATTGGTTTTGGCATAATGAGTAGGAATCGGAGAAGGTGGCATTGGCGGAATCAACTGGATTGGACCAGAAGCAAATTAATAACTGGTTCATAAATCAAAGGAAGAGGCACTGGAAACCATCAGAGGACATGCAATTTATGGTGATGGATGGGCTGCATCCTCAGAACGCAGCTATCTACTTGGATGGTCACTATATGGCTGATGGTCACTACCGTCTTGGCCCTTGACCATCTTTCGCATCTTGTGTTTAAATGTAAGCCGTTAGCCGCACATTGAAGAGTCTGTTCAAACGGGATAACAGCGCTCTACTTTCAGTACTAGGCATTACATGAAAAACCAAAAAAAAGTCTTACATGTGGAGCGTGAGATTACTCTGGTAATCTGCCATGGTCGTCTAGTTATAACTTCCAATTTCTGCTGCTGGTATTTTCAGAATATGTAACTAGTTTTGCGGGTGGCAATAGTCTTTTTAGTCATGCGTTGCTTGGATCTTAATTATTGCAGTAGTAGGCCTGTGTTTGCTTTCTTTTCTCTGCTCCTTCCGTTAACCTATATCTCTAGTGTGTAATTTTGTTGTGTGATTGGTGTAAGCAGAAGGGGAAATGTGCGATGTGGATCAGCTTCTGTGCAATAGAAAGTTAGAAACTCAGTATGGGGAGACACCAGCTAGTTACTAGCTTTTTAAGTGTATATAACGAAAACAGATTCATCATGTAACATACGATATTTTTATGTCTCATCCTTCCTTCTTCTTATATCCTTTATATTCTTGATGCATACTTTGAATTTTTGTTTTTCTGGTATATAATGGTTTAAAACCGTTGAACTCAGAAGCCTTGTGCAAAGTGTAGAAGTTCCTCCCCATTAAAAACAGTCATCTTATTTGCCTACAATGCTGATATTATAAAAATATGATCTATTAAATTTATTAAATATTATAACTAAATTGCGAGATCTTTTTGATGTTATGTTTGGAAATAACTTTTCTCTATTAAATAATATCTTAGACGAAAACTTATGAAGAAATATGTGATTCGTATTTCTTGATTTTGATGGTTCAAAATAAGAGCTAAATATGAGAAGAATAAATTTAAAATTTAAAATAAAAAATTAAAGAGAGAAAATATTTAAAAATTAATTTTAAATATAAAAAGGAGATAGAGAAAATTTATTGAAGTTAAAAATAATATATGAAAATATTTTCACATCTAAATGTTCGCTCTTATTTCTTCTCACCTCTAAATGCTCTCACTCTTTTTCATACCTATAGTCTTTAAAACTTTATTAATATAATAATTTAAATTTTATAAAATAAATATAATTTGAGAATAAATATATCGTATATATACACAGAAATGCAAATTGCTGGCATTTGTTCATATGCCTGATAGTAAAAATTCAATATATTGTACTCTTATTTTTTGTAGATAGTTAAATATGTAAGTCTTGTAATTTAATTAGTTTATAAGATTTAATAAGTTGAAAATTTTAAAATTCTGTATCAGGACCGTTCAAATGCAAATCCCCAAATCCTAAGCATCCTGGATGACTATGAAAAATATATTTACAGGGAAAGTATCATGAAATTTGAAGTCCTTCGTGTGCTTCGTATAACAATTCATATTTATTCAGACTTGTGTAACACCCACGCTATTTGATACTCTATGCGACAGCCGCGGCGGGAAACATAGTTCGACGATCATTTTAGGTGGGCTTCAAGTTCAGACAACGTCTAAAATTTTTTGGGCCTGAGCTCGCCATAATGAGTGGAGCGAAGCCCGTCATTTGTAGATTCAGATTATAAGTTTTGGGCTTTAGGGGTACAGAGTAAAAAAAACCGGTCTTGCATGATTAACGACTCCGTCCTCGAGACTTCTGCCTTCTTAATTTTTTTTTTCGTTTTGAATGATTTGATATTTATAGGACATAAATTTATTTAAGTTTTTTAATTTATAATTAATTAAATTTAAATTATTAAAATTAAATTAAAAATATTTTAAAAATCTTTTTTATATATACACTCTAAAAAATTTAAAATAAAATATTTAAATGAAACTTACCTCCCACCACTAAAATTAACGCCTGTTAGTTCTCCCTCTTTATTTGACGCAAGAGATTTCTTCTTTGGCGTTGTGCACAAGACCGAAAAAGAAACACGAGTTCATATATATATTATTTTGTTCCAGAAGATTGAATGGGTTAAAAAAGGTTACCAAACGTACCCAAAAACAAAAAGTGACCAAATTGCAATTGAACAACTCTTTTTCCAAAGTTGAAAAAGTCTTGACCACAAAAATAAAAATAAAAAAAGAGAAAGCCTTGTATATGTCAGCGGACGCCTCAAAAATTGGACACTTGGACCGCACTATTGTACGTATTATGTTGTTATATTTTCACACCCAAATTTGGCTTCCTGCATACGCTTTCTCTTGCTAGCACGAAATAAAATATGAATTATATATGTTAGATGGGCACATTTTACTGCCATTATAGGAAACAAATGTACATAAATTAGAACGGAACCATCTTAATTAGCTTGCGCAAATTATAATTATTAATTTTATTACTCTTACGACTTAAATATAATTAAATATAATTATTAATATATTATCTTAAATTTAATTTACATTATATATATACAAATTTTATTAAAAAAATTATTTTAATAATATTTATATTTTAAAAAAATAAATTTTTAACTTTTAATTGAGATGTCTTAAATCTATTAAAAATATATAATTAAATATTTATTTAAAAGATTAAAATTTTAAATTTATTAAATTTCAATATTAAACAGTAAATATATAAATTTAGTGGCCCATTAAACCTTCTGTAAAGGTTTACTTATATCGTTACCAGCCCCGTTTCTGTCTTCATCAAGGAACGCAGCCAGTCATTAATAGTTGAAGAAAAACAATTTATTTATCTAATTTTTATAAAATATTATTTTTTCTGCTTTTGAGTGTACCCATTTTTTACAACGTAATTAATAAAGTTTAGGTATGTGCGTGCGTGTGTTGAACTGGGAAATGATACCTAATTCATGTTGTCAACAAGCATGCATTAATATACTCTAAAAAGGACCAACTTGTTGTGGACCTGTGGCGCACCAATCAAAGGCATGCGTGAGTAATATAATTGGTTTATGAATTATCATGATCATGGCCATTGTTTTCTCGACTGGTGATCGCGTCTTAGCTGCCGACAAATTTAAACAATTGGGTGGCCATGGAAAATGTGGCAATCACAAGCAAGGTTATATATACTTGATCAACACAACAATCTAAATGACAACATTTTCTTTCAAATTAATCATAGACTCTGCCCAATCCCACTTTGTTCTTTCCTGCCAATGACAGACACAATAGTGACTATTCTCGAATTTTTTTAATAACAAAATTAGTATTAATAAATTTATAATTATCTTGTGCTCAATCTCTCAACGATCGGGTGACGGCATGTTTCAGTCCTGAATTTTTTTTTTTTTTGAATGCCCACTTGAATAAGTAATTAGGTAAAGGCATGCTTCACCACGTCATGTACGAACAATTTCATCCAATAATTAGATGCTTTTTTATTGCTTTAAATGGAATTGATGATGTTAAAAGCGCATCCATATGTACATGTCATGCACTTTGTGTCCTACAGGAAAATGTTCAAAATCAAGCACTGATGTTGGAAAACACTAAGTAACGGCAGCACATTTAAAATAAGTTACGAAAGATTTTTATTAAAAATAAAAAATTATTTATAAATTTTAAATAAAAAATAATTTTTTATTCGATAATAATATGTAAATATTTTATAATAATAAATATAAAAAACTATGAAAAGCATAGTATGACTTGTAAACAATAAAATTCTTATGTTATAGAGTAATATGACTTCTATAAAAATTTTTATAAAAAATTATTAATTTATGTATAAATATTAAATTTATTAAATTTTATAATTTAAATTATAAAATTTAATAAAATTTGCGTGAAATTTAATTGATGAAAAACCCACTTAATTACCTGTAACCCACGCCATCGATTGTAGACGGGCAGCTAAGGCGTGCGTGTAACCCACTTTAGCTTGAAGCAATTGATAATCAATAGTTCTTCTATTAGGCCTCGCCCGACTTCAGTTCAAAAATAAGATATAAAATATTAATAAACTCACCCATTCGTAATTGCCTGCTAGATTCGATTCTCGAAACTGGATTGGTGTGGGTTTCAAGATTACTTGGCAACCACAATTAGATTTATCTAAATAAAAAATCTCCAGTTTAAGCAGTGTGCCTTCTTGTGGAGAAAGAATCATTGGTCACCACTCCATGTTGCTAACATATTAGTATTTGTAGTGAAGTGAGATGCAACTGATTGAAGCTACTTGTGCATTCATACTTGTCAACTTTCAGACAATGATCATACAGAGTGTTTCACAGGGCAGCGAACTCGTTTTTTTTTTGGTCAGAGAGATTATGAGATAATTGAAGTAAGAAATTATTTAATTATTTTTGACAAAATAAAATATAGAATCTCTACCTATAAAAAATGTAAAAATAATTTTATTAAATGTGAATTATTAAATATTTTTAAAATATGAGTTGGCCTATAAGTTTATTAAATTTTATAATTTAATTTATAATACTTTATAATTTTGTTAATAAAAATAACAAAGACCTATAGAAAATAGAACTTGTACCAATTGTTGCACGCCGTGCTGTGTGGAGCAGCCAAGTCATTCAATAATAGACTACGGGGTGCTTTTACGGAACAGATAGATATTTTTTTAAAAAAAAAATTTCAAATGAGATAAAATTATATTACTAGACTTTGACTGGAGGAACTATTCTACCTGTCAGGACCGACTAATTAATATATATATATTATATAGTCAATGTTTAATGACTTTTTTTTTACTTAAAAAAATAGCGTTTCTACATTTTGGTGCTCTTGATTTATCTCTGAATTACTTCTATTGTATGGATCAGAAGAGGGAGGGAAAAATCCTTTTCTTAGGAAAGCTTTCCACCCAAATGTGTCAGAAGCTAATAGCCAGGAAGCAAACTTTAATCCAACTTCTGCCGAAAGTTCATGCTCAGCTTCAATGAGTAGGATTGCTCAATAGTTCCTTAAAGAAGATAATGCCTCGTTGCCATTTTGATCAACCCAAAAAAAAAAAAAAAGGAAAGAGATATTGACACTGACGAAACGATGTAGTTTCTTACTTTGTCATCCATAATCAGTTTGTAAACTGATAATCAAATATGTTATATATAGACATGGATGGATTACAAAGAAATTAAGAAATTTCCTATAATTCGTGCACTTAATTTCTTTGAAGTATCTACAATATCACGTTATACTATATAATATATAGGAGGCGTGTGATATACGATGGACCTCTCTACAACTACTTAGCTATTTTAACAAGAAGCATTGCTAACTGAGCAAACCGCAAATAAATGAACACTAGCTAATACAAAATCCCCCAGCAAAAGTAACGGCGACCCTGATGCCAGATGAAGTGCAAGCTTCCTAGCTAGCAAGCTGCAGGTGAGTGCGTTAATGGATAATTGTTGTTACTCTTATAGAAGTGATGTGATTTTGAGCCTATAAGAAACGCCGTCGTGGCGGTGGACCCGTTGCTGCCACTGCAAATCCTCTCACACGAAGGGCACATGGTGAGGGTGGCTGCCGGAAACTGCATATAAAAAGCTCCTGGCGTCGTTTTCATTGCTTTTAGCTCTTGCAGCTCTTTTTGTAATCTCTTGTTCTCTTCTGTTAGGGTTTCGCAGCACTTCTTTAGCAATTCACAGTCCACTTCGGTTTGTTTCAGCTTTGTCCTATATAATTGTGATAAACACAGTCAATAATTTTAACATAAACAGATTTGTGTTAAACTTAACGAACATGGTAAAGTTCGGTAATAATTAATTAACCTGGCTCTCCTGTTTTGGAACCACACTTCTACTTGTCTAGCCCGCAGATTCAGCTTCCTTGCCAATTCTTGCTTTTGCTTCTGAGGAGAAGGACAAAGGAAAAAATAGAAAAAGCATTAAAATAGCAACCCTTTTTTAAAGTACCGAGAAAATTAGAATATGATAATCAAATTCGGAAAAGATGATAAGAAAATCAAATTTTATTACTTGGGTCAGATTCAAATTTTTTAAAATAGCAATTCTCAAAACCCACGAAATGAACTGTAAATATAAAGATATGAAAGAATTAAATGAAGAAAAAGAAAAAGTAAAGAGCTAGCTACGTACTGGATTGAGAGTGGAATGCTCTTTGAAGTTGTCCTCCAAAAGTGCTGATTGTTCTTTAGTGAGGCGAAGTTTCTTTCTGCAGGGGCTACCGTCTTCATCAACATCACCTACCCTTGAAGAAACCTTCTCTACCTCCAGCTCAAATTCTTCACTCACAAGATCTCTCTCCCTCTTGATGCTAGACGAGTTAGAAAATGAAGAAACTGCGCTAGGAGAAGAGGCTTGCGGATGCAAATCGCCAGAGTCAGTCTTTTTGGCAAGTTGTAGTTGATGATTCGCCTCATCAGGAGGTGGTCCTAAAGTAAGAGACGGGTATACCTTGTTACTATTACATTTGAATGGACCCTCCTCTGTTTTCTTATGGCTTTGATAATCTCTGTGGTCATTGGTCTTCCTGCAATTCTCTGACTGATCATGGAGGCTAAGACCAAGACCAAGACGAAGGCCTGCATTAGAGATATCAGCAAAATCCATACTCTGAAACAAAAAGGCAGTACTTTTGAATAAAATTAATCAAGGAACTATAGTTTGCAATGTTGCTGAATATATATGTATGAAAGAGGCGAAGTGCAGAGAAACTTGGAGGAAACGAAAGGGAAGAAGAGCGTGAAGAGAGGGTGTGTTGTGGGGAGTGGCTTATTAAATTATATAGAGAGAAAGCGAAATACCAAAAAAAATGGAAGAAAAATAATGCAGAAGAGAATATGATTTATGGAATTATGAAATTCCCATCTCTCTTTTTGGCGCATAGGTTGACTATAACAAAGTAATGTCTCTCTCTTTATAGTGCTTTTCAGGTATAGGACAAGTTCAAATAATATGCCATGTATGAATGAAGTGTATATGGTGGATGGTATAGGTGGAATCACGTGGAAAGTAGTGGGTAACACAATAGAACGCATAATAGGGAATAAGAATATATCAGCCTTTTTAACCATTTCTTTTTCCACTTCCATTCTGACTTTTTTTTTACTACTCCTAATTATCACCTTTTATATTATTTTTATACGGTAACCCGCAAGTTTAAACTCGTTACTCATCCTTCCAAAAAAAAGAAAAAAAAAAAACTCGTTCCTCAAATCCTTAACGAAACATTCAATGGCCTCAGCTGCTTTACTTATTCCATAGGAGATAAGGAATCTTTCATGTTTTATGCCCATAAAATTATTCAATTCTACGTTCACATTAATTCAAGATTACTATATTGCATCTAGATTATGATGCAGTCCGTATGTACGGTGTTTGTCAAATTAAGAATAGGTCATTCTTAATATTATATGTTCATCATGGAAATACAATAAGGCATTTTTACAATCTTTTTGATAAAGTTTATATTTAATTATAGGAATTTTGAAATTTTGTTAAGTTTTATAATTTTATATATAAAATTTAATAAAATTATTAGTCTAAATAAATAAAAATAAATTTATAAAAATAATAAAATTTTCTCAAAATTTATCTTGAGACTAGAAAATAAAAAACCAAATTTTACGAAATATAAATTAATCAAACAATTATATATAATGACAGGACAACGTTCTTAAGGGATGGGTGTTGACCAAAAGAGCCGTGCTCCAACTGGCTGCTGGACTGACCCATCAAAAGGATCCCCGACTATATTGACTCAAACTTTTTTCTTTAAAAAAATATTATTGATTGACGAAACAAGCATCATTACATTTTACTTAACGCAGAAGATACAGAATCAGATGAGCCTTGTCCACATGACAGATTAGGGAGTAAGCTAGCAAATCGCATATAAATATATAAATCCAATTATAGGGGAAAATTTCACATTGATGATGCCATTTACAAAAAGGCTAGTCCAAGAAAATCTAACTACAAAGACTTCACATAATTAATTATAAGATACTAAATTTATTTTAATTCTACAACTTAAATTATAAGTAAAATTTAATAGTTTAAAATAATTTTATAAATTCCTATTTATGGAAATAGAACAACTGTGCCATTTATGATCAATTTTGTCTTTATCAAAATCTTACATGGATAGCACAATGGTATACAGTAAAGATCATCACGTGAAAATGATTGGGTATTACTTACTATACACCTCCAACTAACAAAACTCCTTTTTGGAACATAGAAATCGCAGTGGCACTGTACACAAGGAAAACAAATATTTGGTGTGGTAGCTGCCTAGTTTCCCCTATTGTACGCATGAAGAAATTAAGACAAAGCAAGGTGATGGTTGAACTGAAAGGCAGACCCGCACCCATCAGGGGAGCAAGGTAAGGATGACTAGGGTGAGTCGGAAGACAGCAACATCCACCGAGTGAGAAAACATGTTTCTCAAGCTTTCTATGCATTACTTATCAGTCAGAGCCGTCATCATGACTTGATTTTTTTTTTATGTGTTTTTTGGTACTGAGAATGCTAAATGTTAGTGTTGTATTTTTACAAAATTTATACAAATTCTTTAAAAAAAATTAAATTATATCAACTACTTAATTTAATAGCTCACTCATTTTCCTTAGCTGTTTGTAAAACATGAAGTTAGAATTTCCCAACAAACATCAAATCCATCGTGCTTTAAATGTGTTTCCTACCAAGAGCAAGTTGCATGTGCATTAAAGTCAACTTTGGACACACAAGAGATAGAGGCACTGATTTTTCTTTTCTTTTTCTTTAAGCTAGTCTCTAAGGAAGAAAAAAGATGCCCAGTGCCCACTGGCCACTACATAGAATTTTGTGATCCTGGAACTTCACATCCAATGATAAACCATCTGCTAAGAACGTGAACGTCATACAATTTTAAACGAGTAAAAAAGGAAGGGGCATATTTAAGGTTTGTTTTTTTTTTTGGGTACAAAACATAGTTAAGGTTTTATTTATAAGCAAGTTAAAATGTTATTCCGAACAAAGGAAGTTGGATTGAAGAGAATGGACAAAACAATTACCTAATTCTTTCTCTCAATTTTACATATATTCATGTTAGTTTTTAAAAAATTGTGAATTTTCTCATCTACTTCTTTGATGGAAAAAATCTTGTTTTTATTGACAAATGTAGATTATATTGGTAACTTTTTCTCATATATCAAAATCACTGTTGGAAAAAATTTTATTGGTAGGGCAAGATTGATATGAATCGCCGACGAATCAATTGGTTCAATGTATCATGATTGAGAATCTGAATTTGATAGGACGAAGTATAACCATCAAATATATCAACCTTTTCCAATTTCAGTCTACAATATTATTAGTCCCATATTTTTATTTGTATATAAATTTTATTTTATAAAATATAATTATTAAATATATTAAATTTTATAATTTATAAAATTTAATAAACAAGAAAATTCACAATTATTAAATATGAGATTTATATAAAAGCAAGGACAATAAATATATTTGTTCTTTAATATATGCGAGAATAACAATTTTGTAAATATGTAGTGGGTTTCTTCGCATTCAATCATTCAAAAAAAAGTAATAAAAAAGGGGCGCTTTTTTAAGTTGCGGTATGCGTTCATCTTATCACGAAAATATAGAATTGTAGATATCCTTAAGAGACAAGCCACAAGCAGGATTAGATAGAGCTTGAATCTGTCATAGTAGACAAAGTTGACAGCAATATTTAATTCAAGGGATGATTGGGAATAAATGTGATTGACCTAGACAACAGTCTTTTGTTCTATTTGGAGTACTAAACTAGACAACATGAAGAACCGGAGAGAAACCAAGTTGAAAGAACTGGAAGGCTTGAAATTGAAGGGTGTCCTGTGCATGGCATCTATGCGGGTTCTCCAATTTGATTTTGATTATCCCATTTTTTGTGCCAAGCTAGATATAGCAAGTTGGTGACAAAAGTGACGGAGATGATCACAATGATTCCAATTATTCAGTATGGGTTTTCCACGTGTCAATCAAAGGCCGTTGCCACATGGACAGCAGGAAGAGTGATAGGCTAGCTGGCAAGGTGGGCCAAACAATAATTTGGCATGATTGGGTATTTGATTCTAAAGAGGGTTATGATGATGGATTGGGCGAAGATTATGGGGCGTAGAAGTTGGCAATAACGCTGGTTACCCGCTGCCTCGCCGGCTAAGGAGTTATTCTTCTAACCACTAGGTTACGGGTTCAAACCAGCACCCAGAAGTTGGCAATAACGGTGGAGGAAGGTAAGGGAAGAAGGATATGGATACTTTATTTTGGAAAATATAAAGATAGATATAGCAGTAAGAGAGATATAAAAAATTAAGAAAATAAAATAAGTGAGAAAAATTATAATTTATAAAATATATTTAAATATAAATTAATAAAAGATAAATAAAATCATTAAAATTAATAAATAATATGGGTAAAAAATTTAAATGGGAAAAAGAAAAGGGTGTTGGAGATAAGGTTTCAGATGGGTTCCGGTCTTGAAGGGCAGCGAACCAGTGGGAAATCGGTTTTGTGCTCTTTGTTGGGCTTTTCCACATCCCCCTGTTTTGCTTTTCTTCCTCACCAACCGTCCATGTCAACAAAGCCACCCCTTTTGTCTGCATATAGAGTACAACAAAGTGGAAGCCTTGCTTTTGATTGCAATCTACGTAATCATTTTATTATCGCTCAGCGCATCTAGTTCTTTTCTCTCCATATATGGATTGTCTCATGGAGAAAACAGGGCATATACTTATGCAACTAGCAAGTAGCAACAAACCTGTGACTCGATGTTCTGTTGGCACATGATTCGTACCTAGAAAAGAAATCATCTGCGGTGCAAAAAGAATATTAGATTTGAAATGTTTGCCCTCCTGACATAATATTTATGTTTAGCTTTTTTAGTGCCCTTTTCAATAAACTCTGAAAAAAATTAATTTGTAACAAATTATTAAGAATATATAAATAAAATATGCAGAATTGACTTAATAAAAAGAATGATAAGAATATTTTAATGGGAAATAGTAAGACTTCGTTTTCTCTGTAAGGATTGATTTGCTCCGAAAAATCCCTGAATCATTGACAAATGATATTAAGCACAAAAAAAAAAAAAAACTCAATTCTAAAACCTGTTGGCTCCTATAAAATCTCAGATACTCTATGCAGAATTAAACAGATGTGCACTCTGCTAGGGTTTCCAGTTCTCGGCAATAACAGTGGTCTGTAACTTGTTAAATTGTTTGGGCTCATGGTTTTCTACATGTTTGTTTGGGTGTGATAGCAGCCAAATAGAGTATAAGGTTCGAACCCAGTTGAAATTTCAAAATAATAGTGAGTCGGGACTGGGACAAGAAAGGCCTAGTCAGAGAAACATAAAATCGCCTTCGAAATCCGAGAGAGAGCGAATCAGCAGGGCACCTTCTTTCTCAAAAGCAAAACTCTCGCTTAACATCACTCAGCCTGTGTTTGGGTTTGCTTACTGTTTATGACCAGACTTGAAACTTGGCATTTGGATAGGGCTTCCTCACCGTCCAACATGCTGATTAGTTGCTGTCTTTCTTTCTTCCTTCCACTGAGGACAATGTCAAGAGGCCCACGTGAAGTGCATGAGGGATCATCATCACTATGCTTGACTCATTTCTTAATTGTCGCTCTCCGTTTTTGGCCTAATAATTTGGGACCAGTTGTATATTATATGATTTCATGGACATTAAGAAATTAAAAAGCCTGCAGGAAAAAAATGTCAATATTGCGTAGAAGTTCGTAACTATTATTTTTCCATTGTGGAGCGTGCGTGTCGACATATTTCCTCCGCCCACAAGGCCCAACTCTCAATTCCTTACCCTCCCAGCTTTAAGATTTCGGGCCAACTAGATTGGATTCTTGTTTTTTTTGGTGCTTGAAAGGGGCAGAAGCGCCGAGAACAGAAACAACGACAGAATCTACGGCGTTAGTCTTAATGAAAGTTAAATTTTGTTTAAATATTTTATTTTAAATTTAAGACGGTATACATATAGAAAATATTTTTAAAAAATCTCTTTTAATTTAAGTTTGACGACCGTTCAAATCCAAATTAATCGTAAATTGAAAGAATTAAGTAAATTCATATTCTGCCCATACCTGACCAAAACCGACAGAACCTACTCAGAAACTAATCTATCCCTTGTGACCCCAGCAAGGTCTGCCTTAAACAAAATCCCAGGGTCCAGGAGGCATCTCTGAGATGAACTGTAAGCCTTCAATTCCCTCCACTGCTCTGTTAGCCATCCAATCAGCATTGGCATTACCTTCTCTAAAGACATGGTTGAATTTGATGTTCCACGACCTTCTGCACCATGCTCGGATTCCAGCAACTTAGTGTTGCTCCCGAGATTCATCACTGCATGCAGTGAGCATGGTGATTGCCATTTTTGTATCACTTTCAATTATGATGCCTCTGTATCCTGTTTCAACTAGATTGGATTCTGTTCAGCAACTCCGTCGGCTTGCTTAACTATGGTCGTTTTGTAGACAAGAATGCCTTTTGGCGTGATTGAGATGGAAGGTATTAGGTAACCTAACCTCCGACGAGTCTGTGACCGTGATGTCGTTCCTTCTCCTTTACAGCAAACCGCGAAAAAGCTTTGGCTTAGAGTACGGCAAGGCCAACGGCTGTGTGAAAGCGTGGTGTGCGAGTGCTCACGTTCTTCCTCCGGCACGAATTGCAGAGTTCGGCATTCGTCTTTCTGAATATCTAATGGCAGCCGTCTCGTTTGATCCCATCGACCGTCTCCTCCTAATCTCGACGGGCACTCCTTGTTGCCCTTCTCAAGCTTTCCTGATATAACAATGGTGTTATCTGCATGAGCAACGAGTGCCGGCCCAAATTCGTTCATCAAAATGGTGTTAGATTTATATGATTATGGACATTTTAACGGACGCCATTACCTTGCTTTCAAACTACATTTTACTGGCAGGTTAGTCGTTTCCTTCATCAAATTTGGCTTAATTTCTTCGAGAAGTCGTGTTTGAGACTCATATGTCCGCATTGTTACTATTCTGAAAGATTTCCTCAGACTCCGAGCATGTACAAATAACATCAAATTTGTTTACTTTACATAAACAGGGTATCAAGAAGGACCGGAATGTCAAGATTTGCTTTAAATTCTATATTTTTATTTATTTTGCCGGGATTCTTTACCTACAATTAGAAATATCACTCCGAAATTGGTGAAGGGGAAGGAATTTGATTACTGATCCAACCCAAATTCCTGGTCTTGGCATATTTCTTTTTTCAATTTGGTGAAAGGGGGAGATGACGTTTGGCAGGTCAGAGGCAAAATCACACATAGGCTCTTTGTTACGTAAGATCATCTTTAAATCTCTACAATATTCTTCCGCCGGCTTACATATATGATACTGTCGATCCCTTCGATACCTTTTCTAGTTTTTTGGATTTTGGTTGTGTTTTATATTCTGTTCCTGTTTAGCATTATTGGGGTAGTGTCACGTGAGTGAGGATGGCTAGGGGATTTGAAACTTAGTTGTTGATAATGCACTCGTCGTTCATACACTGGAGGAGTTGGAAGTGTGATACAGCACTACTGATTATCCAAAAAGCAAAATATAATTTGGCTTTGTATTGTCATCGTCAGAGGTCTTTCCCATTGTGCACAACTCAAAAGTTGTTATCGGTTCAATTTTCATTTCTTTGCCCGCCAGGTAGAACTTCTATCACGGAAGGGGTTTGTGACATGGTGTAGAAAGTCTAAAGATCTAATTAACAGAAAACAGTAGTTGGTTCTTTCGTTAGAAAGTTTTGTTTTGACTTTGGTGAGGGAGGGGGATTAAATTGGCATGCAAATGTCTACAACTTGAACTTGGGCATTTGTATCCGTTTTCACATCCACTGAAACTATCCAACTAAGCCCAAGTGACAGGTTATTGCTATCGCTTAAATTTTCAATCTGTCTACGATAAGTACGAAATGCATTCTTTGATTTAGATTCAGCAATCTTGTGAACATTTTAAAATCAAATAATTCTTCTACTATTTTGATGACGCAGACTGAATGTTCAGACATTGAATTGCTTGCTTTAAAATCATTCTAAATTCTTAGGGCTGCGAAGGAGTTGCTGAATGCTGACAGGAAACTCTAGCACCGGAAGGAAAAGCTTCTTCCTGGACTACATTTAGAGGTATTTACATCACCACCATGTGTCTTTTCTTGCAAGTGGTCTTATCATGCTTTAATTGATTTGATTTTTGACCTGTTACTCACCAAAATTTGGCGAAAATCTACTGAATTAACCAACGAAATATCATTTAATCGCTCTCTAGTTCTATTAGAATGATACAATTGCTTTGGATGGCCCTTCTAGAATCTTACTGTGGTCATCTTGTTTAAACTCATTGAAACTTTTGCAGAGGCTTATTTTTAAGAATTTGTTGTTTTGATGAAAACGAATGTAGGAATTGTCATGCCAATGATGTCATGATGTGTTCATATCACTATCTGCATCAGTTCGTATGATCAGTTTTGCCCTTCTTTTAATGTATACCGAGTGGCTTCAAACAACTGTTAGAGGATCTGATTTTGCTATAGTTTGATCGATTTTCTTAAGTATATAGCTTGTAGAGCAGCTGATGCCTGCTAAAGCATTGTTTGAATGCTGACGAGTTGTCATCTATTTTTCTAAGGGGTATAGTTTGCATTGTTGAAAGGTAAATCCGAGTTTACTAAGAGCCCTAAATTCAGCTACTAGCTTTCTTTCATCTCATGGGGATCCGTGTTTTTTTTTTTTTAATGGTAAACGAGGATTAACATTGTCTTATCATTACTTTGAACATTACAGATTTTGTTTTTTGGTAAATTGACAATTACAAAATTATACAAGGCTCTATCATGTTTTTCTCTTGAAGTTTCCTTTTTAACACCTTACGGTGATGTTTATCTTCTCCATTGACTGCAGAACCCTTGACGTTGCTTTTACTAGTCACTTCGTGTGCAAGTTGGTAACAGTCTGTCAAGTGACAGCGAAACGTTGATTATTAGGAGTGAGAAATTCTACGCGAAGGATGAAAATTTCCGTGAATAAAACTAAAACTCTACCTCCTATTTAGGCATGAAGAATTAGAGATAGAATGGTTGAAGGGGCTTGATTTGTTTTATTGAGATTACAATTACCAAACTCCATACATGGCTGATTTGTTAAACGTACTAACAACTTGCCCCAAATTTTGGAGAAGACGACACTTTTCGAAACATTGGGAACTAGATATATTAGAAGTGCATGGTCGTCTTTGTGGCTTGTGGGGGTGAAGGAGTGGCAAATTATTGTGGAACTGTGAGAACTATTTTGCGCCGTGAACTGACTCATCCCTCACTAATGAAAGGACCGTACAAATCAGAATGACGGCTGGCCGAACCCATTTATTAGGTGGGCCTCGTCATGATGTGCCTTGCCCCGTCGACCACGGAGGCTGATTTCGGTATTTGAAAGAGGCCTTTGAAATGAAATGACCGAAAAATAAGATGGAAGGAAAGAACCAACGGGCCAACGGCTATTAGGGAATGTGGACCGACGTGGATCTAGGCAAGGTAGCGTTGGATATTTGGATATGTACTGCCAGCTCCATCCTATCCATTCACTTTTTAAATAAAAAGTGATAATGTTAGATAAGCTCATGCAGTGTACCCTGGGATGGTTATATATATGTAGCATTAAAGATGGTTGCGTGGTGAAAGTGTTTTAGATTTATCAGCATTAAAAAAAAAAAAAAAAGGATGGCATTATCCTCGGCGGCTCTCCCATCCCCATTGCACTTGTCTCTGTCGCTTTGTTATTTTTCGTGGTCTTGGAATTCTTATTCTTCCCAGGAAGTTGGCACTGGTGGTGCCTGACAGGTCTTTGAAATTTGCAACAGCAGCCTATTTTCACAACAAGGAGCGGCAGGACCAATGATCCGAAGGGCTGTTTGCTTCCGACGTTTAGCTCGATTGCTTCTTCCGCTTGGTTCTTATTCTTCTTCCTCTATCTCCAAGGTGATCCATCTCACGATTCTGTTTTTATATTTTGTTCCATTAGTAACCTGTTCTGTTATTGTAGATTGTTACTACAGTCCTTCAATAGTGATTCCCATCATTTGCTTTTTGATATGGATCGATCCCACTACTGCAAATGCAAGGGCTTTTTCCTTGTCCTCCTACTTTCGTGTGTTTTAATTCGTTAGACTATTATTATTTGTATTTAAGAAAATTCACCAAAATTTCACAAATCGTAATCGTGGCAGAGTTTCTTAACGGGAATAGGAATTTTTAAATTCTGTGTGTTTTCTGAAGAATTCTGTTACTCTCGTGGTTTTTCTTGGCCATTTCGTGAATTCAAAACTGGAATTAAAGGGCGTATGGACATACGAATCCCAATTCAAAGGTACACTGATAACTACTCATGGTTACTGAACGTAAAAGCTTTCTTGGAACGTCGTCCAGGAACTGTAAACTTGAACAGGAAAAGTAACATGACTATACGTAGTGTAACTGTCTTTTAAATTAATTTTTCGTTTTAACTTCCACGTGATTTGTGTGCAAAGGCTAAAGAATTTAAATATTTTAAAATTTAAGCTTTTGTTTATATGATAATATACATGAGTCAAAGTCTATATAAAGAGAGATACAGAAATTAAGATTAGAGCCTGTGTTAGATCTAGAGATTAGGATCAAGTATATCAGATGAATTAAAAATTTATCGACTAAAATTTAAGCTTTGATAGGTTGAAAAAGGGATTTAGTATTATTATTGTCAAGATTTAAAAGAAGAAAATTCTGTTATTATTATATTTAACTATACTGTTATAATATTAAAATAAGAGGTTATTACTCACAAGTTATAATTTAAATAAGGTTATTAAAATTTTTTTATTTTCTCTTTTTAAAATAAAAAATTAAAATGTGGATTGACATACGTGATAATTTTATTGGGATTCTCAAATTGTATTTGCAAGAAAAATCTAGGAAAAGAAAATAGAATTTGCAAGTCTTGTGTACGTTATTATCTTGTGACTTTTTATAATCTCTATCTTGACTTATTTGATCAAAGCCATAAACACAAGTCTACGCTGCGTCCTTTGTCCCCAACTAAATGATTATTTAAATTAGGAAACGAAAAAAGTTTTGATAGTAAACTTGATTGTACATATTACGTATATAAGGATGATGTTGATACGTTAGCACTTAAAACATTAATAGATAAGATAATGTAAAATAGGAAACAGAAAAATGTCGACATATTAAATATATTAGATATTAAATATATACAGTCAGCATTGTTCTATCCGGATCAATTGTTCAATTTTTTGGATTCTGAATAACTGTATATTAAAATATAAAAGTAGGCTAACGTTATTAATCTTTCTTCTCAATCCCAAAAAAAAAAAAAACAAAAAATCACATCCAACCAAAAAAAAAAGCACATATTTTTTTTTTTTGGGTACAGAAAAGCACATATTTTTATGTTTAGGTAACTCTCACATATCATCTCAAAATACTCTGTTTTTACATAATTTTAAGTTCTAAGAGCGTTCTATCAAATTTGAGAATGTTTAAGGCAACTATGAAATGCGTGAAAAACGTTGAAACAAGACCCTAATCCACATGTTTTTCATGTTGTATCAGATCGGATCTTACCATGGCTTTGCGTCTGGAGCCTCCTCTCTCCAACAAATCCCCGAAAGATCATCCACTTACGGGTAATTTTGTTATATGATATTTTTAAATCTTATCCACTTATCTCATTCCCTTTTTCTTATTTTAATATTATCTTATAAATAAATTATTATCTACTTTTCATTTCATTCTAATCTATCACATTTTTATATATTATGTCACATTCCAACATAAAAATAAATTGTATGACCTAAAGATAAAAAAAAAAAAAAATCAAAGGTAAGATAAAAAGATGCTTGTTATATTATATTACCCTAATAACTTACTAATTTGTCCTCCGGTGATACATAAATAATTTTAATTATTAGTATAAATATATTTTGCTATGATTCTTTAGCAAATTAAAATGCATTAATTTTATAACTTTTTTTTTATCACTTTTTTTAATTTTATATTGTTTTAAAATTTCCAGTGAAGGAGAGTACGCTGATATTGACTGGGATAATCTTGGATTTGGGCTCGTGCCAACGGATTACATGTACATCGCCAAGTGTCCTGGGGACCAGAATTTTGGACTGGGCGAACTTAGTCGTTACGGAAGCATTGAATTAAGCCCATCAGCCGGCGTTATTAACTACGGTCAGGTACCTCTCAAACTCTAGTTTTTGTTCCTAGTTCCTTTAAGACTCTTTATAATCTTTCAATTTCTATATTTTTTATATATTTTTTAATTTTTTTATTTAACAAAATTTAAACTACTTAATTAATTGTATCTCACAAACATACTGTAAAATTAGCCGATCAAATAAAAAAACCCACACCTTTTGTAGAAACATTTTTGGGGTTTATTTTAAAGTTTCTTTTCAACCGGTCAGCTACTTCCAGACAATGGGGATTATGGGCTAATGTAGTGGTGTCGGCATAGTTGCTCCTTAATGAATGCCTATATGCAGGGATTATATATAAAACTAACTTCATTTTGGAAATTTGAGCAGGGGTTATTCGAGGGAACCAAAGCATACAGAAAAGAAAATGGGCAGCTGCTTCTCTTCCGTTCAGAACAGAATGCAATTCGCATGAGGATTGGAGCCGAAAGAATGTGCATGCCATCACCTTCCATTGATCAATTTGTTGATGCTTTGAAGCAAACTGCCTTAGCTAATAGGCGTTGGGTACTTCTTCTATCTTTATCTGCATGTTAATCTCTCATTGGATGGGCAATCTATTAGTTCACATTTCACGCTGAACATTTCATTCTACTTGCTTGACTGATTACCGTAAGCAGGTTCCTCCTCCAGGGAAGGGGTCTCTGTACCTTAGGCCTCTGCTTATAGGAACCGGTCCTGTATTGGGTTTGGCTCCAGCACCTGAATGCACATTCCTTATATATGCTTCCCCTGTTCGCAACTATTTCAAAGTAAGCCAACCTTTTCTCCCTTTAGCTTATGCTCACTTCATCCAACCCAATTCAACAAATCTGGTACTTCATTCTGTTGGACCATTGGCAGGAGGGTTCGGCACCGCTTAACTTGTACGTGGACGAGGATTTTGACCGTGCCTCTCGTCGTGGAACAGGAAGTGTCAAATCCATCTCTAATTATGCCCCGGTAAGTAAATTACTCTTTCACCATAACTGTCTAAATTAGGGGACGAAATGCTGATAGTGTTTTTTCTTTTTCTTTTTTATTTAATATACTTGTCTTGAGATGTAGGTCCTGAAGGCTCAAATGAGAGCTAAGAGCAGAGGCTTTTCAGATGTGCTGTACCTCGACTCCGCCACTAAGAAAAATCTGGAGGAGGTCTCTTCTTGTAACGTTTTTATAGCAAAGGTAGCCTTCTTATTTTTCTTTTTGTTTAGTTTCCCCCGCTACATTCTAGAGTGCAGAATAGTATTAGCATCTTGGATATAAGGGGATTACAGGGAGGAAACAAGCAAAAAAGAGGGTTCCAATAAACGAGGATAAATATTCACTGTACAATTGATCATGTGGTCAATTAAGACAATAGCAATCAGAGGACCTAAGAGGTGTGTGTGTGTGTGTGTGTGTGTGTGTAATATGTTGAATTGCAGATAATTGTAGTTGGGTTAAGTGATTCTCTTCCCTTTTGTACATGTTTAAACAATCTTATGTTTTGCAATTTCACAGGGCAAAGACATTTCAACACCTGCTACCAATGGAACTATTCTTTCCGGAATCACCAGAAAAAGTGTCATTGATATTGCTCGTGATCATGGCTACCAGGTGGTTGCTTCTTGCTATGTGCTGCCCGAATTTACACTCAGCCTTTCTCACATAGAGTAGCAATTTGCAGAAATTGTCTAAAACCATAGTCAACCAGAAACTAATCCCTGATATCATACACCTCTGCTTTAAAATTCACGTAAAGAATCGTTCTGGCATGGACGCAACCAAATCAGAAATTTACAGTTAATTTTTGGTTGGCAGATACTTATAAACTCTCCAAATTTGTAATTTTCTGTGCAGGTAGAGGAGCGTGCTGTTTCAGTGGATGAATTAGCTGATGCCGACGAGGTTTTCTGCACGGGAACTGCTGTTGGTGTTGCCCCCGTAGGAAGTATCACATACCAAGGCAGAAGGTAAAGTAACCGTATCTTTATAATTATATAGGGTGTGTCTGAACGTAGATCATTATTGTTGTCTGTGTTTTTTCATTTAGTTTTCATCGAACACATAAATATGCATAATTTATGTGTCACCAAGTTCCTTAAACATTATGTTACATATACAGGATGGAATACAAAACAGGTTCTGAAACTATCTGTCAAGAGCTGTACTCCCATCTCATAGGCATTCAAACAGGTAACATTGAAGACAAGAAGGGCTGGGTCGTTGAGATAAACTAATTCTTATACTCGTAATGTACCAAAATGTGGTATCAAATTTGTACCATTATTTGTGTTCATATTTAGTCGTATATTATTTAGTATCTTGTACAATACAAAAATGAAAATTGTAGAACTATGATGTCCAACAGGTCATTGAATTTGTCATTGCACAAACCTAGGTTGTCAAGTGCATATATAAAAATGCTTTTAAGTTTTTTTTTTTTGGCTTCATTTTAAACTAAATTATGTAATGCTGAATAGTAGTATTGCACACTTTTTTGCTACGAGTATTATAGCCATTATAGAATAGATAAAAATAATAGTGCAACGAATTGATGTTCCTTTTGCATAACAGAAAATGATAAATGAAAATGCCCATAACGTCCCACGGATTTCTGAAAGGTCTAACTGGCTAAGTTCACACTCATAATTAAATATTATTATTATTATTATAAATTAAATTTTATTAAATATTTATTTAAAAAATTTAAATTATTAAATTTTATAAATTTACAGTACAAATTAAGTTTTATATCTATGATCGTATATACATTTACTGGGCTTTTTATACTTCTTAATTGAAACCAAGTGTTAAAAGTACACTATGGGATCATTTAACTTTAACGTCTGGGCCAAATTTCTTTCAAGGTCTACGGACCTTGGATGAGAATGATTGCTACCTGAACATGGTTAAAAGCTCAATAAACAGCTCTTTTTTGGGCCACCAATCCAAATAAAGGACTTAAAGAACACAACGTGAATTTTCATTGGAAGGATTACAAAGAAAATAACAGAAGAGTCTTTCCCAGGTCAGCCTTGGCCTTAAATTTCTTTTGACATTAGAGACTTGAATTTAGTTCAAATAGTTAAATTATATCTTATTAGCTTTTTTTTTTCTAAATTTGATTCTCATATTATAATTTTTTTAATATTTAAAAATATTAGAAACACTAGAGAATAAGAGTAACGTTCTTTTGTAGTAATAAAATGTCATTATTTTGCTGTCAGTCGTTTATATTTTCTGGTGCTTTAATAGCGTAGAAGCATATATGATATATTCCTTCCAGTTCCTAATTATGAATTTGCATAGAGCATAGAGAATGCACTTTGACCTTAATCCAAAGCCCAAGAACGCCTTTTCTTGGGGTCAGCAAGCCCCATAATGAAATACAGAATGTCAATATGAATTTTCGTTAGAAAGATGGCTGAACAAAACGAGAAGATTTTTCCCCAGAGTAGCCTGGTTTTCTTAGTTGAACATTAGTGATTGAAGAAGAGCAAGATGATGACATATTATGGTCTGGGAAGTAGGGGGTGGAGTATGAATTAACAGCCTAAGAGCATATATTTCTGCATAGATCTTAAAAATTTCTTGAATCCAAACGATCTAGAGGTTTTGTCTACAAGCTACTGCAATTACAGCATAAAATTCTTTTGGATCGAACTTGGAAAATGACTTATCTTAAATAACCATTATTTTTGTTCAATTTTCTATTTTTACAGTATGACATATATCGTGACACTAGCATTACTGATAAAAAGAAATGAAAATTGTAGTTTGGTATAGATTGCTGTTAGCGATAAGATGGTGCCAGAATCCCTGTATCATCCTGCACTAACCGTGACAAAGGGGTGAAGGAGAAAAGGAAAATTAGTTAGCTACGAAAGCTAAATTATTGCTAAGTGCCAAATCAGCCAGCAATGCTGGTTTGTTCTAGTCTCTCATAGACCATGGAGCTAACTTGCTAGCACAAATCAATTAAAAGGATATAAATAGCAAATTTCCAGCATAGAAAGCCCCACATATGAGATCACAATAGACTTTCACCTGGTGCATAGTCGACCATGGCCATGCATTCAATGGAAACCTAATCGGCCAAAGTAAATGGGGCCCAAATCAGCCCTTACAAATCAAAACTGTTGAATCAAAAAGAGGCTACATAGAAAGAAAATTAGACCTCTGTTCAATGCACCTATCCTGGAAAGTTGGTTTTCTGGTCTCGCTAGCTTTCCTTGCCCTTTGACATGCCTGTGTTCTCTGTCTTCAGAATTATCTTGGTGTTTCATGGATTTTAGAGCAAAAATAGCATAAAAAGTCAAGACGCTTGACCGCTTAACACACTTCATTTCACTGCCCACAATATTTTATATTCTTCCGCGGTATTCCAAGCTTCCAAACCCCGCAGTCACTTTATGACATGATACGGAATATGACCAAGTCTGGTCAGCATTTCTGCTAAATTCAAGTTGAACTCTGTATCCCAATTAGCTAGCTTTTTCTTTTTTTTCTTTTTTTAAATCAAATTGAGAGATAATGAGACTATACTACTACTTTTAGGAGAAAATATTGTGCCTTATTTTTTTAATTTTTTTTTAAAAAAAGTTAAATCTCTTGTGATGAGTACTTAGAGAACGTAAATATGATTCCCTTTGCACATTTGTAAAGTGACACTAAGAAGTTACAGTTGAGGAAGAAATCAAACCATGCCATAGTTAGAGGCAACCAATTAGCTAGCTTTGAAAATGATTGTGAAATCCATTTTTGAATTGAATAAATCGATATCAAAGATGAACCTATAAAGTCATCGACCCAGCTGCAAACAATTACATGCATGTAAGGTCCCCAAGTATCAAGAGGTCCCATTTAAATCAAAATGGGGAAAGCAAATGTCCTACGTAATTGCGTGGATATTGGGTTCAGTCTTTTCTCTAATTTTTCTCTGCTTCTTTAATATCATTGTAGAATATATGTACTTTTAGGTTAATGATAAAAAGATGATAAGGCCTTGAGAGGAAGTTGGCTTCAGCAGTACTGAAGAAAGAGATTGTTACGAAATGATTGATTTTTCAAACATGCAGGTCAAATCAAGCTGGGAAGTTTTTATGAATATAATATGCAGCCTGCCCTACTTGGCCGACCTTTGTTATTTCCCTTTATTAATTTTATTACGACTACGATTATACAGCTTGCTAGCCTTGCTGGCTTCTATTTTCCACTAAACCTTATTTTAGGATGGTTAAATGTGTCTTTCAAGCTGTATTCTACTATAAGTATCCTTATTTAATCAAATCCTTTTTGACTCCATCCTTGGTTTCATGTTTCAAAGATGATTAATAGTAATCAATGGAAACAATTACGACCGAAACCAGTTACCTATAAAGCTACCTATTTTAGCTCCTCCTTTCCATAACAGAAAGCTAAGTCTGCTTATGTAGGTTCTAGCGATGTTAGAACTACATTTTTGGTCTTATTTATATTTTATATTTATGAAAAATAAAATAAAATAATTTATTTTTAGCTTCACATTTTTATAAGAGACGTAACTTATACATGAGTTTAAAAATGTATCTCCATCATTTTCGTTAGGTTCTGGCTCTGAATTAGCACGTTTATTTGGCCTAGTAGTCGCCTCATTGGCCGATTGATTTCGTTGTGTGACTGATTCATTAGACATAAAAGCTAGCTTCAGAAGAAAGAAAAAGTGCCCTTTTTACTTAATTATGTTGATTTATAAATTAAATATTTATTTTAAAAATTTTAATTTATTATATTTATTAACTTTACAAATTAAATTATAAAATTAAAATATTATTAATTTATATTATTTTAAGTGATATATAATTTAATAAATATCTTTGCTAATTGCAGTTTTATTTTTACCCCAGCTAACAAACCTAGCAGAAGGAGGATTGGTGCGTTTATACTTTATAGTCTTACAGAGGTCATCATGGTCAATAAGATGATGCCCTTCTCTGTAGTAAGAAAGGGAAAGTAAAAGAATAAAAAATATAAATATAAATTTCATATATTAAATTTTAAATAAAATACAAAATTAAAAAAAACAAAGAGTCAAAATCCTCGATGACACTAGCCTCTTTCCTGCTAGATACGTTAAGTTATAATTTTCCCTTTTTCTGGCACACCGTTATGTGACATTTGACTACAGTTATTTCTCTCTTTCTAAATATTTTTTTAATAATTATAGTTATTTTATTTTTTATATATAATTTTTTTAATTTATAAAATTTAAATTATTAATTTTTTAGAGAAAAAGTGCCTCTCACATTATCAATATTACCAAATCTTTACAAGTATTTATCAATTAAATTTTATAATTAAATTTATAAAATTTAACAAAATTTAATAATTTAAATTTTTTAAAATAAATATTTAATAAAAATTAATTTATAAAAATAATAAATTTATTAAATTTACTAATTCTCATAATTTAACTATTAAATTTAATTAATTTAACAATTATTATACCATTTTTATAACAACTAATAATTCTCACATAAATATTTTATTTCACACAAAGTTTAAGAACATATTTTCTTAGAAGCTAACATAGTAGTTCTAGTCGAAAATTTTGGTGGTAGAGAAACTTAAACCCATCATCACTACAATCTTTGATGGGTGTACTGAGTATCATTTGAGTTATTATTATTTTTTAAATATTAAAAAAATTACAACATAATAATTAAACTTAAAAAAATAATAATAATAAAATTGAGTTCGACACTTAAAAGCAAACTTAAGTCCTCATTTGAGTTATTATCTAAATGACTTAAATATATAATTATGTTTGAATGATTTATTTATTTTTCGTTTTACATAATAACTAAACGTTTTCATTCATAAAGCAAGTCTTTTATCGCCAATGGGTTGTATCTTGTATACCAAAAATTTTAGTTATTCTGTTACGGTGTGAACTGAGGGAGGTAAGGAAAGTGGTGAGCATGTTGCCTCGGTTCTCACGGCATTCTCATTATATTGTTGGTCATTTGTTCACCAACCAGAAAGGAAAAATCCAACATGTTTTCCACATAGATTCAATGCCCATTAGTGCCCTGTCTCTTTTGCTTCTAGAAACTACACCCATTCAATTTTGACCAAACGTTGCCAACGCAATGAGATGGGTTTGACCTTCGTTTTATTGTCATAAATTTCAACATAATGGTTTATTTCCCACTTGGGTGAAGTTTGGTTGGAGATTTAATGACCCCACAAAATTACCACCCAAATAATCTTCCTTTCTCTCCCTTACTCTTACACCACATAACCTTATCTTCTTCTTTTCACTTTTGCAGTTTTCTTATATATATGATGGTATTTTTATGTGTAACGTTACTTGCACAAATATTATTTATATGCTGATTGCACAAAAATCTTTTTATATTGGCTAAAATATAAGTTTTTCAATGAATAAAAGTTAACTCGAGTGAAAAAAATTTAAATATTTTAAATAAATTATTTTAAATTTGATTTAAATTTTATAAATAAAAAAGTTTTGTTTGAGAGAGATTTTTACTTAAACACTTGGCTGTAACTTAAAAAGATTGGTCTTTGCCTGTAAATCAAAAAGTATTCTAAAAAAATATAAAAAAAATATATAAGTTTTTCAAACATTTCTATAATTGTTTACTGTACTTAATTTACTTAAAAAGCATTTTAATACGGTGTTTATGTTCAAAACATTGTGCAAAGAGTCTTATTCTTTTCACACCCTTCTTTCATCATTATATTTCCTTTTGTCATCTCCTTAATTCAATGAGAATTGAGAGCTGATAAGACAAAAGTTTTAATAAAAAGCATGCAATTCGTCTCTATTTTTCAAAATGGCTGGTGTCAAATTCGAAAGGCTTGTTAATTTGGGCAATTGTACCAACGTTGTGCCCTTTATGTAAGCATTGTGGAACCAAGTCTATATCCTAAAGTGATAAGGTAGTCAACTAGGAACATGAGTTACGTAAGACATTCTAAATACTACATATATGACAAATTCTCAAATCTATATATTGACAATTAAATATACAACAAAAAATTCATGAGAAGTGCTAAATTGACAACTATTTATAAACAAAATGAATTATTTCTCAAACGAAGAATTTATATTGCGCTATTCGCCAAAAAATAGAATTTATATCATTCTCATTAGAGTTAATTAAAAGTAGGAAGAGTTTGCTTAATATAGCCAAGTTGACGTCTATGTCATTGCCAAGTACAAAATATTATTTGAGATGATTTTATTTTGGCCACAAACTAGATGCCCTATTGGAGACATTATAATTGAGCCTCATGAAGTTTCACAAGTTTACGATAGCATCATAACTAATACAGTTGGAGGGTCCAAAAGCTTGAAGAAATTTTGATTTAAGCATCTCTTTTTATTGGGAAACGACTAAGATAAACTCATAAAATTGGATTTAATTGTATGATTTAATAAATTTAAAAATTAAAATTTTTTAAATGATATTTTATGAGATTTAATTATAAAATAGAGGAATTTTTTTTTTTAAAAAAAAAAACTAGCCATTAAGTCAAAAAGCATAACCGGATGATGCATGAGGATCAAGTTTTAAACTAGAGTTTATTTACAAAAGTAGTGGTAATATGACTTTTGTTATTTCATGACAAAAAATACTTTGTATATCTAATTAAGTTTCAGAAGCTGGGTTGTTTCCAATTTGTGGGGGTATCCCTTGATGTTATCTTTAGTCTTTATACACTTGTGGCCTAAACAAATAGTCATAATCTAACGTCCACCAAAAAAAAAAAAAGTCATAATCTAACACTAACTTACCATTAGAGGTACCAAATTTACGAAAGTTGACCTATAGAAAGGAATTTATCTTGATTCTTTGTACAGAAAGAACAGTATATATGTATAGCGGAATATATGTACTAGCCCTGGAGATATATATATATATATATATATATATGTATCAGTGGACAAGGAGAGTCACAGTGGACTCTTAAAACGCGAAAGGAAATTTGAAAAGTAGCCCATATATGTACGACTTGATTCCGGTATACATACGAAAGACAAGAAGAACAAACCTTATTCTCCTATTCTGGCAATACTAAAATTCTGGAGTTTTTCTATTCAAATACCCTTCTTTTTCTGCCACAGCTCCTTGTGTATAATAATATATAAAGAAAAAGGTAAGAAGGATGTACAGGGAATCATGTTTATCCCCTCCCAGTTTTTTAAATATATATAGTCGTCTTTCTCTTTTCTCTCTCTTATAATTCTGACTGGGGTTGTAAAGAGAGAAGGTATCGCCCATAAGTAATCAAGCTAAAAGTAACACCAAGAGAAGAACAACAGTAACATGGGGAGAGCTCCTTGCTGCGACAAAGCAAACGTGAAGAAAGGGCCTTGGTCTCCCGAAGAAGATGCCAAGCTCAAGTCCTATATCGAACTGCATGGCACCGGTGGTAACTGGATTGCTTTGCCCCAAAAGATTGGTAATAATTGAATGCAGCACTTATTTACATCCCTACATATCTGGGTTTCCTTCTTCGTTTTCCCCTTTTGTTACCTTCTTTTCCTTTAATTTTGTTCATGTTTAACGTACAGTTTCATTTCTGAATCTTCAGGGCTTAAGAGATGTGGGAAGAGCTGCCGTCTTCGGTGGCTAAACTATCTCCGCCCTAATATCAAGCACGGGGGTTTCTCCGAAGAAGAAGACAACATTATTTGCAGCCTCTATGTTAGTATTGGAAGCAGGTTTGTGTTCTTAATTTTAATAATTACTATCTATCTATATATATATATATATATATATATATATATATATATATATATATATATATACTGCTACTAATTAATCCAGAGATCGATGCAAGCACGGTTGTATACCTTTGATTTCGATCAAAACTTGAGTTTTCTATGAACGTGCGCAGGTGGTCGGTTATTGCAGCACAATTGCCTGGAAGAACAGACAATGACATAAAGAACTACTGGAACACGAGGCTGAAGAAGAAGCTTCTGGGTAAGCACCGAAAAGAACAAGAGGCACGAAGAGGCAAGAATGCTAACAGAGGGAACGGGGACTCCACGGGTCAGCAAAATAGCCATCTTAGTAGTAATCAACAGCCATATTGGCCACAAATGCCTGTGCTATCTCCGTCGCCATTCTCGAACCAACGGCCAGGCTTCAACGATCAGGATTCTATTAGAAAATTGCTACTCAAGCTGGGAGGAAGATTTTCTGATGATTACCAAACTACTCTTGACGATGGTGCGATGAATGTTCAATTCCCAACGAGCACACAACAAATTTACGAAGAACAAGTGATCAATATGGCCTCTTCTGCTTGCATGAACGCAGTAAGCAACAACCACCGAGTACAATTCGAACAGAGCGAGTGCTGTAGCGAGGGGGCAAGACCTGAATTGGTGCAAGGACAAGGCAGTTTCACTAATTCAGCTGTACTTGAGGAAATGGCATCTAATAATTATCCTCAAAGATTAGATGGGTTGGAATTCTTCTATGGAAAGCATATGGATATGGTCAATTATAAAATAGGCTCTACCATTGGTATTACTAACTGGGGTGAGACTAGCTCTTCGATTTATCCTCCTCTTGTTGCTTCCAATTATGAAGGTTTGCGGCAATATCACACGCCAACTGAATATGCTTTTCAAGAGTTAAGGTACCTTGGGGCGCAATAGCTGCCATCTTGTACATTAAATTAGTACTTAGCCAATTGTAGCAAAGGGAAGCTAGCTAGTCTTGTATTTGATTCCCAAATTCCCATAGATAATCAAATCAGCTAGATATATTATATAGTTAGCGATCACTCTTTATATTTCTGCTTTCTTTCCCAACTCCTTCGAATTGTTCCGTTAGTGAAAGTACAGTGTATGTGACTTGTTTGTGTAATTTGGTGAGTTATTAATTAAAATATCTTCCATGTTTTAAATAGAAATTTTGCAGCATTCCAAGTACAAATTTGTTCATCTTAAACTTCTCGTCCGAGAAATAAAGTATTGGTTTCCTTTCTAATGAATGAACTAGCACAGGAGACAAGCATTTGCGAGGATAACTTAATTAACCGGTATGTGTTATCTTCCATGCATGTAGCATAAATCTGTGGGGGAGGCACTAGCTAGCTAGGTTCAGCGCCATGTAGCCTACACTGGATAATATGGTAGGTATGCGTGTGCATATATATATATATATTATATGCCTCTCTAACTAATTAAATGCAAGAGTTCCTTCTAAGCACATGTGGGTCCTTTTGATTTCTGTACCTTTACTTTCATAAATTTTATAAATTTTACAAAAATATTACTTAAAAGAATTTAAATTATTAAATAGAGTAATGATAAGTGTATTTAAAAATTTTACACATAGACTATATATATTTTCATATTTTCTCTTCTTTCTTTCTAAATCTTAAAAATTTTTCTTCTTAATGCTCTCCTCACGTATGTTAATCGTTTTCCATTAAATATAATTTAGTAGCATTTATATAATGTAAGTGATAATGCAAGCTAGCTACTCTTTTCTACGTTGGGCAAATAGTCTTGTGGACAAAACTGAACAATGCAAAGGCCTGTACTTACTGCACGTTGTTTACTCCATAACAGAAGCCATTCCTGCTGGCCTCTAAATGAGGGGATTCAATTAAATTGAGCAAATGAACACATTAATTGAATCTTCTAACTATCAGATGTGTGAGAAATCCATTCTTTGACGATATAATGATTCTACAATTACTCTATTTATTCTTCATATTTCTATGTTTTTGCAATAATCTAGATCTTAGAATGTAACTCCAGAAATTCAGCGTCATATTGTCCAGATAGTTTGCATTTTGTTTGAAGAATTTTGCACAGTCCAGGATTCATGGCTTTTGCAAATCTACAACAGAATTTAGAGGTAAACCTACATTATCTAACCATCAGTCAACAGTCATCACATCAATAACTAATAATATATAGTTTATAGATATTGCAGTTCCACCGTAATTTTATATTATTGTAGCAAACAGAATATATTACATATGCGCGACCAACAATTTTGGCCTTGGAGATGTTCTGTGCGTGCTTTATATCTAGACGGACTGCTACTGCTACCTCTCTAGATGGTGGATTGAGGCTTGAGACCTTTGAAAAGGCATTTGTCAAACTTTCAAAAGCGATGAGTTCATATAAAGTATCTGATTAAGCATGCATTTATTAAGTCATCCTATTTGATTATAGACAGTCCAAGTATACAACTACTTATCTTTTTGACGAGACTTTGAGCACATATAAATATATAATAATTTTATGTTCCTCCTTTTTTTATATTTTTGTGAAAATTAATGTAGTGTGTTATATTTACTTAATGATGAAAGTTCAAGGATTTCGTCTAAGGTTGCTTGAAAGATTGAAATGCCTATCATTATACATGCTGCCAAAACATCATTAATTAGGTGTCTTTTTCCTTGATGAATTGACGATACATGGTTGATATGGGATTCTTTTTTTTTATCTTTGATCGATCAATCACAGTTGAGTTTGCAGATGCTGTAATCTCGAGAAACAATGGAATACTCTTTGGTTATAATGAAATCGTCTTGCTTTTAATCCAGATAAAAAGAAGAAGGGTGTATGTATATTACAAAACCAAAAATTCTACTCACACGAAAGGAAATTCAGAAAGGTCTAATAAGGATCGTTCCTTAATTCTGTTTTGTGACCCTTACGTGAGCCTCCGAACATGAGAAAATAGCGAAGCTCCATCAAATTCACAAGTCCACACCACAGCAATCATAGAACTGCAATGACATTAAATTAAGAGCACTGATTTTACTGTGGGTTAAAGCAGCACGAACCAATAAACTTGATACTGATTTTTACCTAACACTTATGTAGCCATTAGCCATCAATTTTGAGCTGCGTGTTATGATGAGGGACGGATCTTTCAACAGTTGGTTTCAATCAATATCACCAACGAAAGACAAAGTTTGTTGTACATAAAGTATTGTTGTTTAATTGCCTGCTTTGACCTTTAAGCATATGCACTAAAATAACAAGCATATATAAATCTTTCAAAGATGAGAAATGTTCATCAAAATGGATAAAATATATGTTATCTTTCCATTGAATTTCTAAATGATGTGGTTACCAGTTCTGGGTCAAATATTGTTGGCATGCTCCTCAACCGCAAAGTTGATTTAATCTCAGTTGCATTGAATACATGTCAAGCTAATTGATTAATTTGTTTGAAATAGCTAGAAATTTTTAGAAACTCACGGACCAAAGTTCTCTACACCCACATTCAATACTACCGATTTTGCAACACTAATTACTTTGGTTGGAAAAATGCTTGTGGAAGGATGGCATATGAAGGGATGATTTAACTTGAAATTGTCATTCTCGCACTAGAAGATATATCATATGTGGACCTCCCATTGATTTCTAACTTGCTTTGCTTAGAAGGTCAAAGAAGTGATTGGCTTATATAAGTTCATACCTTGGCTAGCTGACTGTGAGTTTGTACCTAGCTGATTACAGTTGTCATATTTTAGATGAATTTTTGTTGACTATGGATTGTCTGGTAAGCTATGGTCATGATTTGTTGGAATTGGTTGACATAATTTGAAACTGGGAGCTAATGATTTTGTCTATTGTTTCAAGCTTAGGCCCCATCTATTCCAACTCTCTCGGTTTTGTAATTGTAATGCCAAGGTAATGTCTGATCTTCTTAATTCAAACCCTCCTCCCTCCCTATTGTGGTCTGTAAAGAACTAGTTAGCTTCTTAATGATGTAAACAAAGAAGAAATGGTCTTAATCTTAGTTATCCATTGGCAAAGTGGAAGAAACTATTTCCTTAGACTTGCCTCGTCTGCTAGTGGAAACTGGTTTGCAGTGACACATGAAAGGAAAGGGCATTTTCGTTTATGGGTAACATTAATTTTTTAGAAAGTGATTCGTAAATCTTAATAGACTTACATATGTCCTGACCTTGAAATAATAACCTCCTTTACTCTAAACTTTACTTTTATTGATTTTAAGAAAAAGGGCATTTCTACAACTTGGGTTGCAACTCACAAAAGCTCTAACTAATAAAACTTTTTTTTCTCTAACGAACAGAGGTACCCATGTTTTGTTGTGCGTTAATTCCGACCTTGTATTACAGGGTTTACACAATTGTAGCCCTAAATTCTGCAGCTGAGCCCTAATTGCTATTAGTTAAATACACAAATTCTAGCACGGCAGAGAGAGAAACTTACATGGTAGCTTAAGGAAAAGGTCAAACAAACTTTATGACTAACTTCGCTCTGTAAAGTTAGAGGGAATATCCCAAACACAGAAAACACAGCACAGAACAATCCTACAACATAAAACCAAGAATTCAAAACCTTGACTTGTGAACTTTGTGAGTTGGCTGGAGCATATATAATTAGCATTATATTCTGTCAACTTGGTGACGATACTAGTAAGCACCAAAACAATATCCGTGATTGGGGCCTATAGCCAGGCCAGGCCCTAGCCCTGACAACAGCCAAACGACGACTTCTCTTACCACCGTGTAGTTCTTTGTTTTTTTTTGGATATTAGTAGTTCTTTGTTTTATCTACTGATAATGACACTCACTAACATGTAAAATTCTTCAGCTTCAGTCCCACTTTAAGACCTCACAAACATGTTCTATTTCTTAATTGCATTTCTTATTTGCTTCAGAATGACTGCAGATAATTTTTTATATTGCAGATTGTACCTTTTGCAAGAAGAGGATGGCCGACCATGTCCCACCCTATTTGTGTGTCAAAGGTGCCAAAGACATTTATAGTAATTTTATTTTAATTTGTCTATATATGTTCACCACTATTCAATTTGCGCCACCTTGGTTTCATGTCTTCATGCGCATGTAACATGAATGCTTCTCTAGTCATGGATCGTACAGTATGAGGGAAACATGGCATGTCTTTTGCCATTGTTATATCATTTTTTTAACGTAAATAAACACATCTCTTTTTGGGGTTTTTAATGTAGAAAAGAGTATTGTAAAAAAAACTCACCACTTTTCGTCACTTTACAAACAGGATAAAAAAGTAGAAAAATAATAAGATTAATTTAAGATCAATGCTTTAAATTTTATTTTTTATTAGATAACAAAAAATTTAACTAATTAAGTTCGTATAGTGGTGAGAAATTTAAATACTATTGTAAGAAACTTAAGGTTCAAATTGTCTACATCGTATTTGTAAAAAGAAATAAAGAAAAAAAAAAAAGACCAATTTGCTCTTGTTTCTATTGTTGTTGGGTGATGTGGGCTCAAGTTGGCGTCTATACCTTGATGCAATATGGATACTTCAAAAACTCATCTGCAAGAACTGGACCAATGTGAGCGAGGTATGCATTTGCTACCCACAAAGCCATAGGCCTAGTTTTGGGCTGCATGGGCCAATCAAATTGTTATCCTGAGGCCCATAATCTGATTAGAGGCTGACCTTTCCAGATGCCAAGCCCTAGAGAGACAGAGTCGAACGGGGAGCTCGTTGAAGTTCTTGCGTGGTGCGGTCGCAGGTGAACAGTTGAAGGCATCATGTCAATGGCGCTTCTGGCTTCTCTTGCAATTCCTTCAACTCCGACGGTTCGGGTATGTTTGCCTGCTTCTCTTTCTTCTGTTATTTTCTCTATTAATTTTGAGTGTCTACGCCTGTGGATTCGCAAAACTGAAATTTCAGTTCCTTCGGTTGCTGCTCATGGAAGCTGTTAAAACTACTCTAATTAAGCAGATAAATAAAAATTATTGACGAAAATGGTGATACTGTTTATGCATTTCTTTGTCAAATTGGAAGTTGCTTTCAGTCATGGATAATTGAATTCTCTAATCTTCTTCGCTGTTTTGCCAATTTAAGGAAGTTCTAAATTTTTCTGGAATGTTTTGCATTTTCTTACCATTAATTCATTGGTGATCTAGATAGTTAAGCGCGACAAAGGCATTTGTTTTCATTCACTGACATCGGTTAGTTAAGACATTTTGGAGAGGATGTTACGTTCTTTGACCCCTTTTAGGTCAGCATCAAGCATCAATGTAAATCATTATCCCCGGCCTACGAAGGAATATATAAGCAGAACTTTCTGCCTATGCAACGTTTTACTGTCTAAGACCAGGCTGCTAGATAAGATCACTGTTTCTACACCTTTGGGGATTCATCTGTTACTTGCCAGAGTAAAAAAAAAATTTGGGTTTACATTTGGTGTTTGTATCTTCATCGGTTTTCTTTTGGACATTGTATCTTCATTATTAATTGTTAGCATCCTTATCACACTTATATTCCTTGCCTTTCATTCTACGTGTTCACGGGAGCACTTATGCTGTGATTCCCATAGATTTAATGATATATGAAATAATGTGAACATGCCACTTATCCAGAGTGGAGTTGTAGCAATATTTGAAATTGACATCATCCCACTGTTCATTTATTCCTAACAATATTTTTGTGCTCTGCACATATTAAGCCTTTTCAAAATCAACTCTGTCAACGCCAAAGATGCTCTATAAGTCTCCTCCATAAAACGGTCTGTACTCATACCTGTTCAATGAAAGTATCAATGGCAGACCGTAATGAGCCTGTTGAGGTCAAGAGGCAGATCATAAACTTGACGGAGAAGATCAGAGAAGCAATGCCAATCTCAGTTCAAGAATTTCCTTGGAGCAAAGCTGAGCATATGCTTCTAGACAGGCTATTTTTTCTTGTAAGAGAGGCAGTGAAGTGGTCTCTTGTTTCATTTTTCATCTTAAGCTCTTTATCAGACATTGTATTTACGCTGTCTAGGAATAATGAACTGATAATTCCTGTTGGCCTCTTTGCTGGCTGCCTTACGGCTGACTTCTTGATAGAGATTTCACAAGAATTGTTTCAGAGCTCTAAGGTATGTTTTGTTGTGTTATTCTTACGAAGTCACATTCTTGTTGCTTAGTTGCTTGGATTTGGATCCTCTAAAATGAAGAATGCATTTTATAGGGTAAAGTGTAAGTAGATTACTATTGATAAAAAAATTAATGGTAAATATTGGTACAAAATGCAAGTAGATAATGCATGAATCTAAGATAATTTATACCATTGATTTTTTCATCAACGATTATCCATTTGCTTTATTCTATAAAGTGCACTCTTTACTTTAGAGAATCTTAATCCCAATCCTAGCTCCTTTTTGTCACCATCATGTTAGTTTATTTGCCTTTGATGTATGTGAACATGGTTTGCTCCTTGACAGGAAAAAGGGTTGAATCGCCATCTATTGGGCATGTATTGTTTTTTCATGTTTGTCAAGTTCATCTCGACTTATTTCACAATACAAGCGCAAGTTTTTCTTTTGCATGTCGCAAATGGTGGATTGGTGCAGGTTTTTTGGCATTGGAGAAGTTTTATGGAAGGCGCAGAAAATGGACAGGAAGGGAGTTCCCTTTCTGGCTCTGAAGCTTAATGATACATAGATGGACAAATTAGTTTTTGAGCTTGTTTTTGTTCATAGACTGGTTAATACTACCATTATGGAATGTGTAGCTTTGTCCTAGTATCTTGCCCATGTGATCTGGCAAGTTTTTTGGTCTGATTCAGTTCTCCTACATTACTACATTCAGAGTAGCTCTGCATTTCCTTCGACTGCAATTAACTCCTTCAACAGACTTGCTTGTTCAAGTGGATGCAAAACAGGTACAACCATCATGTAACATTGGTTGAAGATTTGCTACGGTTGGTAAACATTTGTTAGGTTTTTCTATGCGATTGAGGGGATGTAATTGAAAAATCACGAGTTTATGACAGATAATTGTCTTTATAGAAGTGGGAAATGGGTCAGCAATAGAATTATAGAAAGACCAAGAAAAATGAAGTCATAGTACGCCTCTTCCTTTTGTGTATGGGCTATTCTATCATATTTGTGGAATAGTCTTTCGGATCGACGAGATAAATTATTTTTCACGTGGTATCATCTGTCTATATAATTATAAATTAGTTTTATAATGATTTCTCACATGAACTATAAATTAAGAGTAAGAATAAAATTAATCATTCGTAACTCAAACCCACTTTGAATTTTTGAAAAGATATATATTATCATTACATAACCATCTGAGTGTTTTTCTTTATGTATGAAGAATATACAATAACAAAAAACTCCAGGGTGCGGGTATGCAGAGAGTCTGATCATCTACAATAAAGGGAGCCAGAAGACTTCCGAGATTTTTTTGAACCATTTGAATGATTTTTTTTGGTAGAGAATTGCATGATTATTGAAACAATCTTTTAGTACTGAATGATCACTTTCAAATATTTTACGTGATTATAGTGACTTGAGAAACTATCATCTTTTAACCCGTTACATTCTCTAATTTGAAACAAAATAATTATCTTAAAAAAATTTAAATCATTATATTTTTTGATTTTACCATTCAACATACCTTTTTTTTTTTAATTCAACGTATCTTTATTTTGTGACAATTTTGTCTCTCCTGAAAACGCTTTTCCCTTCTCTATATAATCTTATATGCAAATATTTACAACAACAAATTCTAGAAGTCAACCAATCTAGCAAGGCAGATCTATCAGGTACATGAGATGCATACATTTTACAATTGCTCATGCATCGGCCGTTTACAGGCACATAGGCACATAGGATGATCGCCATAACATGTAGAGGCCGAAAAAACCCTATTTCTCGTGAGGTACTGCTTGGTCCACACTGCCTACTACGGGCCGTGATTTTTCTATTTGGCCACAAACCATGCCTGAAAGTGAAACACAATTAAATCCTTTTGTTGCAGAAAGAGGGCCGAATTCACGAATCATATGGATGAGAAACCAAACCTGTCTCCGAATCTTCTGGATCACGAACCCGGCTCATATCTTCGTGATGACAGACAGATGTACTCGTGCCATTCGACAATAAACTGAACTGGCAGTAGGCCGAATGCAACTTGTCATAAATCTCTTCCAACCTACCACTGTTCTCATCTCTCTTATCCATGTCAATAAGAACCTGGGAACAAATTGTCTTTTATCAATTTTGAAGGAGAGTGGGGAGAGAAGCGAGGGGCCTTAAGCAGGGGAGAGCGAGAGAGAGGGGAGTTTCTACCTGTGCCGAATTGCCGTTAAATACAGGAAGAAATCGCTGCCTACAGTACTCGTGAAATAGAAGGGTACCAATAAGCAGTGGAATGGTAAATCCCGATGCAACTGGTGAACGTTTCAATCCAAACACCCCAAGAGCGATAACTTGAGTGAGTAACAATGCAAACACCGTTGTATTGTGAGCAATGGGCCAGAATTGTCCTCCACTATCGTAGTTTGTAACGTACACGTTAAGCAGCTGAAAATGCTAAAGTTAAATGCAAGCTTTCTTTGAAGATTAAAAGAAATAATAAACTAAACACAAATATCAATGCAAGTCCTAAACTGAAGTACAAATTACATCTACCCAGCAAATCATCCGCCACAAATCAAAGAACTTCACTTGCGATTGCATCTAGAGATTTTTATTGGTATTGCAATCAAGTGGTGTCTAGGCCAGCTTGCGCGCATCTCAACTAATCCACCTTCCCGTCTGGTCAAAGACGGCCGTTAACGCTGGGACTAGGGAATTCACAAGGATTATTCCTTGAGGCCTAGCCCTAAGAATTATGCAAGTACACATAGTCCAATTTAAATTCCCTCCAATAGTAAGAGAACTGACGAAAAATGAATGTGTTACAATCGTGGATATTGTTAAGATAAATAAAACATTCGGATTCTACGTGCAATCTTCGCTAAAATCAAGTATCACATTCACTTCATATAGAACTCCTGATTTCTGGAGCTGTGCACACAACCTTAACAAAAATAGTAATTGCACAAGGGAATCTGGTAATTATGGATGTTTAATTCTATTAATGCCTATAATGAAATACAATAAAGTAAATATACAAATATTTACACATATTAGGTACATGATTGTGCAAAAAGAAGTTTAGTACTATTAACTCCATACGAGCAAGAGAGAGACAAAAACCTGAAAGAAGCACTGACCTGGTTTCGGTAAACAAGGTAAGCAAGGAAGAAGTAAATCAGCAAGAAGGGTATTATTAAAGGCGCCAGAATAGAACAGGTGAACCCAAGGAATCCAAACAGTAAGACCCTTGGAACTTCGGTATGGTATGGAAAAGATAGGGTGCCATCCGGTGGATCATCCTGAACTCTGAGCATGAGTCTATAAAATAGATTACACAACAGAGGAAAAATTTGCATAACTTCGAATGCCAGACTGGCCCAACCAGATGATAAAACATAGGTTATGAAAAAGGTAGCCTGCGTGAAAAGACAAATCACAGGAAAGGTGAATTACTAAACTTGGATTTTACACCTCAACAAATGTTATAGATTTTTCACCTATTTAAATTCCTCCACAAAATCTGTGTGAAAAAGAGCATAAAGTAAAGAAGAATGATCATAGTAACGATTTTCTTTTAATTGCAAATCCTAATCAACTATGAAGCCACAATGAAATAGTTATCAAAGCGAACACAATTTCATTAGGTAGTGGGTCCATGTGCCTCCTTGGACATCAAACCATCGACCATACTTCCAAAAACCTAATTAATGTGCGTGGGCAGATGCCTTTCAGCACAAATTGTTAAATCAGTAAATTAAACTTCGTGTTGGTCAAATCTCTTTAATCTACTAAAGTGCAGCAATTGCTTCTACTAGAAAATAAAATGATAACTAGTTCACCAAATTAAAGAATTGAAAAAAAAAAAAAAAAGAAACTCTAAATTATGACAATAGAACATAGAGTACCGATGACATGCGTAAATATATATAAAGGGTGCATTCATTTGAAAAGAAGGTGTTGGTCATCTACGAATCTAGACATTTCACCTGCGCTGGCACTGCTTTGGCAAGTTGGGCAGGTATGTCAGCTACACTGGAAAAGACTGAGAGCTGGCTGATAATAGACCCGGCAAAAACATTAACAAAAAACACATTCCAGATTGTGAAATACAAGACTTTGTAGCACGCACTCTTCTTCCTTCTAGTGCGGGAAATAGAGCCCTCCACTGCTGAAAATAGCATCATCATTGGCGGAACAGCATAGAAAAATAAGACCAAGATCACACTTGGTAGATAACCAGTCACCAGCTGGCTTATAAATTTCCTGCACAAAAATACAGGGTCACTTAGCAATGAAATGTGTTGCACTTCAGAATTTAACAAACTGAGCCTTCCACATTCAAATAAACATAATCGCCAACAATAGGTTTGATAATTTCTTATTGATTAAATTAATGTGCTTTATTGTACCCAAAAAAAAAATTAATGTGTCCTACATAGTAATAACATTAAAAGTCAAAGTGAAATTAAAACCTAAAAAATAGGTAGACAGATGATGAACAACTTATGAGTAAGCGAATACTGACAGCATCAATGCAAAAACCAGCAGATATGGCATACCTACATATATGCTTGTCACAGATAAAAATTTTGTTGAAGACCAGCTCAGCATTAACATACTGTTAAGTCTCATATATTGAAGGTACCAACCATAGGTTTCACACAGTAAATTGTAGATTGTTCAAGAACATAATAATCTTCTCGAACCAAGGCACAGACATGCTTGCTTACAAAGGAGAGCCAAAAATTTCTTACTTTTTTACAGCACCTATGTTGCTCAGAATAGCTAATAGCTATATTGAAATGCTCACATATAATTTGTCACGCATATTTTCTTCTTAAAGACTACTAGTCCATGTACGTTGCCAAAAAATTGATCCATGTCAAGAGAAATAAAATGTCCATAAAATTTGTCCTCGTAAGTTTGCTATATCTCACTTTTTAAGGATCCCTCTTAGAAAAGGGAACATTTTTTGGAGCTTCTCTAGTTGAGTCAAGCCTTGCACAAACGTCACAGGAATAAGGAACACCAACATGAAGGCTACAGAAGCCACAAGTGTAGCAATCTTACGAATCCAAAGCTGCCTATATGGTATGCAAAGGTTTGACCAGTAAACATCATGCGGTTCAGGTGCCAGGTCTGTAACCCATAGCATAGGATTTGATGTTTGAAGAATTTCTGCAGCCATAAGAGCAGCATACCGACTTCTAAAGAACACAAAAGCTGCAGCGCATTCCTGTATTAGAAGCCCAAAAAAAAAAAGATCACATAACCTGCACTTCTTTAAATGCAGCAGTCACTAAATGATGACATAAAATCGTAACAAGTCAACTTGAGAGTAATTGTATCTGTCAAGAATAAATGCAAGAGCCCTGAATCAACGAATTTCCTATTCCAACTCTTAATACACGGTTAACATACATGCACTGGCATGCCCCAGTGTGCACAGAAATCCAATTTGTGTTAAAGCAGCAAATAAAATTTTCGTTACAAGCTTGCAGCAGAGTCACAATCCAATGCACATTGTATCCTGCATCTTGTACCTACCAAAAAATAAATAGAACATATTTTAAATTTCTTTTAAGTGTATATCACTTATTTTGTCCGTTACCTTTAGTTTTAGAGACATACATATCAACCTAGAACACAATTTTCTTCCAGCAAAGCCAACAGTTTTTTCTCTTGAAAAGGGTCATTATTGACAGTGATCCACCCCAATGCATTAAAAATCAGCAACTCATATAACCTAAACCAACTCCAAGTCGCAAACTATGAGCTTTAATTTCTACATTCACATTAAAAGAAAATCATTCCCTTGGAGGACAAATTAAAAATGACAATCTTCAAAAGAAATAGTTTTACTCAATGCTTTCCTTCTACAGCGTACAGGTCAAACAATGTAGCCAGATATAAAAGATATGGCCAACTAATAAACAAATGAAAAAATTTGTTACAATTATTGCCTATGTTCAGAAATTCAATTTCCGCTGAAAATTGTGTTTCTTATTTATTTCATATGACAGAATCAGTTGCTTTTGATTACATAATATAATACAAAAGTTGGCAGTCCAATGCCACATGATTAAAAGGAAATTAACAAATGTTTAAATTAACATCAGAATTATATAAATAAATGCAGCCAAAAACTGACCTTTTTGCTTGCATCTAAATGCCTCTCAATGAAACCTGATCTCCCATTTCTACTGTCTCTATCGTTAGAAAGAATCTTAAAAGAATTGGGAGACCCTCCACAAAAGCAACCCTGCACAAAGCTTGGATCCCGTATCAGTTCCAATGAATTACCCTTAAGCATCTTATACATCAGCTCTGCATCATCCTGCAGGAGGAAGAAGATAAAAAAACACAAGTATACACAATGGTTATGTTAGAAAGAAGAAAAACAATGCAGGAAAAAAAAATGAAAACCACAAGACTACAGATTGCAAGCATATGAAGTTCACAATCAAATCCCACATTCAATTTTTTCATTAATTAGAGAATGACATCATAAATATTAAGAAATTCTGTAAATATTATACCAATGAAAGCCAATCACTAAATTTAGCGTGAAAAAGGTTATTAGTTTCTTTTTGCATGAAAAAGCTAAGATACAGAAGTCAAAGAGATGTAGGAAGCATATTTCCATCACAAATAGCAAGACAAATGCTAAGTGAAGCTATGTCAGAAAGAAAAGCAACATCCATCAAAAAACACGGATAATTACTGGGCTCTGCAAGCTCCAGCCAGAGAAAAAGACATATGAGAAGTAACATAAAATCATGCCCCGTGAAGTGCAGGGCAGAGCATGTGCCAAACACTTTCATAAAACCCTCATTTAGTTCTATCCATATTGGACCAAATAAGGCAAACCAGTCCATTGAATAAGCACACTCAGCAATTACTACTACACTCATCGATGATGACATATGCAGGGGATAATAAAATTTACCGAAATACCATTACAAATATAGTTTTAAGCATGATGCTGAGTGTAAGAAATTCAGAGGAAAGAGAAAGAAAAAACTTTATAGTGTTACATTGGGATATTGAGAGTGCATGTACAAGACTCATACCACTAGGTCCTATTTATGAAGGAAATTATAAGTCATCGACTTGTCTACAACTCTATACCTAATAATAAGAAACAAGACTTTAATAGTAAATTGAACATAAATAGGAAACTAATCCATTATTTTCAACATTGAGTTTCACACTACACAATTAGAGCTTTGGTACCATAAAAGAGATTGAAAAATGAAGATTAGAAGCACACCTTCAGTTTCTGAACAGTACCAGATTTATAAACCATTTGGTGTGACAAATAGGTTGATGCATGATAATATGAGAAAAACTTTTTCACAGTATCACAATATGAGTCTTCTGGTGACCACGGAATTGACCGGACAAGAATTGCAAATTGACTTGGATTTGGAGGTGATCCAATAATATGTACTAGCCTCAAATTTGTGATGCTCTTAAATTCCTGGACATAAATGCCAATTGATTAGTCTTATTTAAAAAAGATAAAAGAAACTCATTAGGTCATCCTATGAAAGCAGGAAGCTAGAGAAGTCAATCTTGTGAGTTCAGATCCTTACAAAGTAAAGAAGAGAACAAGCAGCAAAAGTTATGATGTATAATGCGAGACAATGAGCCCAAAGCCTGACATCAAACCAAAGATGAACAAAATCAACCAATGTTTAAACAGTTTGCTGACATGTTCCTGAATAAAGTCTTTATTTAATTATACATCAACATCTAAAAAGGAAACAGCAAAAATGAAATACAGAATAAATAATATCTAAGCCAACATCATCAATTAGCAGAAGTATAGATTAATTCTGATTTTTCTAACTAAGAAAATTTGAGTACTTTTCTTGGCCATGAGGAGGCAAAATGAAAGAGGAAAAATGAAAAGGACTAAGATGATCTTCATTTTCCTTTAAAAGCAGTGTTCATTCTTACTAATAAACCATCACTAATCTTTATTTGTTCTATTGTAAACTCTTTTTTCACTACTGGCTATTCAAACTAAAATAAAATAATTAACAATTAAATTGAGATTGAAGATATAGCCCGTACCACTTTGAACCTTCATTAACATTCTCAATAGTGAATGCCTCCAATGACCCAAGATCAATAGGCGTACTATCTCTGTTCTGACCATAATAATTCACTGGAAGCACTAGAACAGTGCAGATGACAGCAGCAATGGAAAATATTCGAAGACTGAAGGAGAACACAGTATCATTCAATGTAAGTAAAGCCCACAAAAAGACTATAACAATTGCTTTCTATTTTTTAGTCATTGTGCTTTTATTTGTGTGGTTTAACAACTGGTTTCTTGTAACATAAAAATGGTTCTGAGAGCAAACGCATAAAAACTAATCAAACTAAATAGAAAAAGGATGGATACATTTACCATACTACAAAGGTACACATCTTCAATAAACAACCAAATGCCAATTTTCACATAGCATCACCAAAAAGTTACTTTAGCTAGTTGATGCGTCAAGTCACCCAAATCCCTTACATATAAAACTTGACATTATACATAATCAACAGAAATGTTACTTCTAGCTCCATGCCTTCAGAGCACAAATCCCAGTTCTTTTTTAATAATTAATATTAATAATTAATAATACATATATATTTCTGAATCTCTTAGGTCTTCATTCTTCGGGTCACCAAGTACATTGAGAAACTGGACTTCAAAAACACAGAAAAAACATCATAAGAAAAATATCATAAGAATGAAAACAAATACAATCTTCCCTACTATATGTTTAAAGTTCGGGTTTCACTCAAGGGTGACATCTTGTCAACACAATTTCAAATGTCAAAATAAAAGATTATTTGATAATAATGCAAGGCAATTATTCAATTTATGTCAGATGCCAAACAACACAATTACAAAAGATTACACAAAAATTAGTTTCAGCAATAAACCACCAGCAATGATGCAATGTCCACTCCAGTGCAATGTTTGCCTAAACAACATAAGGCAGGCACATAGCTAAAACTTTTAAGTTTTGGCAGGACCGAACAACCTGAACACAAGTATCCTGACAAATACCACAGCATCGAAGCCGCCAACAGCCAGTATTTCATCTTCAGTTATTTCCCATGCTTTCAATATCCAACTAGGGGAGGGAACAAATCTTTCGAAGCAGGGATCATAGTGTTTTGAACGCCTAGGGGCTAGCCTCCGCCCAAAGTACACATTAACATTGCTGGGCTGTTTTCTTAATATCGAATAAAGTGAAAAGAGTACCATGCACACAGCAATATTAATTCCAGCAGAAGTTAAGAGAGCACCAATCTTCATTTCTGTCCACTATATTGCCAAGCTTGACAAACGTCATTCACCAAAAAGAAAAGCATAAGACGTCCAAATCATTCCCATTACCTGAAACAGTATATAGTTCAACCAATGTCTAAGAAAGAAATGGCTTTCTTCAGATAAGCTCAATACATGCAACATCCAATGATCTTGTTTTCTCTTTAGTTGGGGTATAACAAGATTATTGACCATAAACTATATGATTTTCATCTTGAATTAATAGGCAACAAAACACAGAAGATACGTGCCTACATAAAATCTCATACTTTGAAGAAAAAATATTTCAACATCCAGCAATCAGTCCCATATGCAACTTGTTCTTGAGAATGGAAATAGGGGGGAGTAATTACATGTTTGATTAAACCGTGGGCAACTACACCCTAAGTCCATTAACTGACCCAACCAAAAGTTTTGAAGGATTTTAGTAAGCCACATCCCACAGAAATGCAAAGTTACTTGGCATCAAGAACCATAAACAATTTATCATACTTTCCTACCCCTCTACAGCTTATCACTAGAAACTAAACAGCGAGCCCACTTCAAAATGATTAATTTTAATAGTTAATAAATTTAATAGCATATGACATTTGCGAAACTCTACTTTATTTCCATCGACTTCGAGCTAAAGCTCGCAGTTTACATAACTGAATCGTAAGGATAGGAATCCTGATAACAAAAAAAAAAAAAAATGGCAAAAGTCATAGACTATTCATCTTGTCGAAACTTCCGTATCGATAGTTGTCCAAGCAACAAAATTAGATTCGTAAAAATGAAGCAAACAGCCTCAAACTCAGATCTTTTCGAACCACTCGTTTCCTTCCGAATCAACTGAAGAATTACATATTACAAGCTAAACCAATTGCTACGGATAAAACCACAAATCAAGAGAGTAAGCACGACGGGCTAGAAAATCTCGACAAACCATTGACTGAATAAAAGTGCAATAGCCCAAATACAGGCCTCCTTTCTTACATAGAGCAGACAACTTTAAAAAGATTCAAAAATATGTGATTGATAAAAACTTTTAATCAGAATAAAAGAGCATAAAAGAACATTGCAGCAGTACCTTAACACGAATGAATTATTCCTCACTGAAGAATAATTAGCCAAAACGATCCGAATCAAGAAAACTTTCAAAGCAGAAGAAAATGTCTTATAGGAAGCGAAAATGCCAAAGAAAAGAACGCGACGGGGCATAAAACTAGTGCGCCATTGCCGCGCGTTGCTTCAACTTCACAAATGTGTAAATTATTGATTGAAAGGCAACAAAGAGAATCGAAACCCTAAGTGTTGGGTTTTTTTTCCCCCTTTAATATTTACCAAACAGGTAATGGCAGCAAATTATTGTTGAGAGCATTCTTGCCGTAACAGCGAGCCAACGCGCATTTTGTCCATGAAAAATGAAAAAACACGTTTATAATAATCAATCATTTGGTTTGAAAGAAGAGGCGGGAGCAACGGATCCTCCACGTGGCGGACAGGTATGGGGAGGTCCAACAAGACAAATACGAAACGTAACCGCCCCCAAGTAGCGAAGCTTTACTGATACGCTGCATCGCAATGCATCTCAAATGACGACGGAACTGAGTCTCGGCTTCTCGGGTGCTCGTAGTTGCGTGGATAGATGTTGACAAGGCAGCTTTATGATTTGTAAAAAATAGGCTATTGGTTAATTTCGGCTGGCACTCAGAAAAAATCGTGAACCTACTTGTTGCATAGAATTTGCGCTAGCGGGATATTATATGGCCTCATAACACGTGTCCCCAGTACTGTCCTGTCAAAACAAAAGGTTTGCTCATTACTGGCCTACACATTTGGCCCACTAGGGCCTTCTCTACTGAAAAGGATTCACAATTGGGCCACACGGAATATTGTTATTGTTAATTGAGACCTCTCAATTATTACTGACCGACCAAAAATAAAAAAAGAACCCCTCTAATTCTAGAGAGGAAACCCACTACGTGTGCCTTTTGACTGAGGGCATTGCTAGGTCCACAATTTAGGAAAACACGAAATTTCGTGTTTTCTCGGAGTGTGGGAAACCATTCCCGATTGATTGATTGCCGACCACAATTGGCCTTCGCATTTGACCCACTTGTCGTGGGTGAGCCACAAAATTTGGGATACATAATTCACAGAAAATTTGTGTCTCAGTTCGACAAGAGTAGCAAGGCTCTTTTATTCATCACCATGGCATTTCCAAAAAAAAACTTGCAATTATTAACATATTCCCTCACATAGAAAAATTGCATAAATGTTGGATTCACATTTTGCATCACACAAGTAATATACAAAATTACATATAACACTACTCGAAAAATTATTCTATAAGCTTAGTCGGTTAATCGAGTCAATATAACAATATCAATACCTTAAAAAAATGTATTTTTGTTTATTAAATAAAAGATACTTTAAAAAATAAAAAAATATATAACAATTTCAATATTTTCACCTAAATTCATTCACTCAATGATTATGTGAGAGATACTTTTTTAAAATATAATGAAACATGTTAGAATAGATAGAATTAATCAAATTAACTCACTTTGTTTAAAAAATAAACTAAATTTATATTTTATTAATTAACCGTAATTATAAATTGGTTCAGTGCACCCTATTTAATTGGCTGATTACAACAAATCAACAAAACCAATATATTTATATATAAAAATATATTAATTTATTAAATTGACTTATCTCACTTAAAATAAATTAATATTTTTTTGTTCCATAAAATTCATGAATCAATTTATTTTATTTAATTACAAATCACGGTAAATTGAAGATAGGTTAGATAGGCCGCTTGTCTTAACACCTCTAAATATAATTTTATTTTAGGGACGTATCTGCTTAAGTTAGAGTCAATTCATTCGTGCACAGAACAAAATATCTAAATACGGGTTGAACTGTTATGTATTTGGGTATGTTGAAGATTTTTTCTATGAACTTCAGATTCGAGTTACTTGGGTTGGTATTTTTATGCGATCAGTCTTCACATAACTTGCGTGGCTACATGATATTGACCAGAATGACACGCATAAACTTGTATTCTTTTAAATGATCTTGTTTTTAAATTTTATAAAATTTTTATTTAAAATAATTTAAATTATTAAATTAATTAAATTTTACATATTAAATTATAAGATATAAAAAATCTAATAATCAATTCATAATTTATAAGCATTTGATAAACTCTCATTTAATTAAACTACTTTTATTCTCTTTTAAATAGATAAGGGGAAAAATTACAACCATTACCTACAAATAAAGGCTTAAAACAATTTTAGACTGTAAGTACAATAATGACCATATCTGATAATCTATCCTGCCAATATGTAATACAAATTACTAATATCTTTTACTTGAGAATTAAACAATTTAAAACTTCATACTTAAACGGTAATGGGGCAGAGGTGTAAATGTGTATTAATGAAACTTTAATTTATATCTCGTTAGAAAAAGGAAAAAATAGTATCATATCAAGTACAAAAGTCACTGCCACTGAACTTAAGATGACCTAACTCAACTCATAAGTTAGATTCCAAACTGATTTATCCTTTGTCGCCAGAGGCTGGTATTTGAAAAGATATTATTCTATTACAGTCAAAAACAAAACGATACATCATTTATGGTGAGCATTTTTTTCAAAAGAATTAAATTACCTTTTATAGAAAGTGTTTTAGATGAAAAACGGAGGGATAAGCCATTAAGAGCACCTTCAATGGTACAAATGAAATCACCCCAGAAGTCAATGGAGAGACATCAGGTGGAATATCTGGCATTTTGGTACGTATGAACTTTCTGTCGAAGCCTGCCCGAATTTCTTAGAAGCAACTTCATTCTCCTCTAAGTTGGTCTGAAGGAAGTACTTGACCCACCAGGATGAACTCCTCATCTTAGCCTGAAAAATAAATAAGTCTGTTAATTTCCTCCATGTTCTTTTTTTTCTTCTTTCCAAAAGCGAGCTCTCTTTCTCCCTCACACACACATTCACACAAACTCATGAAAAGGAATATAGATATATAGATAAATAAAAAGATAAAAATGTAACTGATATATTTAAAGTGAAAGAAAATGATTAGAATACACTCTAATTTTAGAGTTCACACCAATTTGGTACTCTGAGAGTACAATCAGAGGGTATTGTACTCACTACCAAGTTGGTGTGTACAAATAACACCACTCTAGAGTAAAGTGCCTTTTATATATCCGAGCCCAATATTTTGACAATAAAAAAATAATACAAGTATCAATGAACATATTATTCTTTACGTGACATCCACTCACCGCCCTTCCAAATTTGGAAACATCTGCAACCTTTGCCTTTTGGTTACCTGGAAAACCTACATTAAGATTATTAAAAGATATCAATAAAAAGTCCAAAGAAATATTGATTTTTGAACAAATAATTTTTTAAGGTACTAGCACAAACACTTATTTTTCTTTTTTGATAGTTTGTGAAGCACAGTAATTTAAAAATTTTAAGTCCTACATTCATTTCCCGTTTTGGGCTGTATTTCTAATAGATCTGATTGACTTAATGCAAATTTTAGTTTACAGGTGTCTTTCATAATATAAAAGGAAGTTTCATTGGTAGCTGGAAATGGCCAATTGTTTAAAGAATTACCAGTAAATATCACTAGGCCATCGGATGATACCCTTGCCAGATCTGGAAGAGTTTTGTTGAGGTATCTGGGAGATAAGTAATCCAGGGCATCTGAAACGATTACAAGAGAGAAAGATTTTGGCCTATAAGGAAGAGGAAACTTGACATCAGCCACACGCACAACGCCCTTGCGGACAAGTGCTTTGCAATTACTATCAGCATCCTCTATATCATAGGGCTCTAAACCCCAAGCTTCAGTTTCCTCCTCCTTTAACAATTTAGAGACCACGTAGCAAGTATCAGGACCAACATGCAAAACTTTATGCATGCTATCTCCATATGCTTTCTGCAAAACGGGAATTGTTCGTTGTACCTCTCCTGTGCACAAATAATCACCTGCACCACGAAGGTCCATATCATTACAGTATATCTGGATGCCACGTAAATGCTAAACTGCATACGACCTGATAAAGCCACCAAAGTCAATTCTAAGGAACAAAATTGACAAAAAGTTGATTATAACACTACTAAGTCATGCCTTTTAGGTGCTGAACCAAAACACTTGGAAGTCTTAACCAATTCCAAACGCTGAGCCCAATTACTAACTATTTTTTATTGCAACTATTTCTTCACAAGAAATTAGAGTAGCAAAGGTTACTGAAGCAATCTGAACTGTTGAACTGATCAAAGAAACTATTCTGATTACTGCCTGGTTTTTTGCTACAGAACAATGCCACAAGCATAAAACAGGGCAGCAACAAGATATGATGCAAATCACTGAAGCAAACCTGAGTACAACACAGCAGGACAAACAGAATCCACGTTCATTTTGCATGAGGTCCAGTTACTTAAACTCAGCAACTGAGACAATATCTTCATCCTCTTAACATTAAGTATGAAGATTGTTATCATAACTCATCATGCAGCCAGTCTGAAGCTAAATAATATTGTCTCAGTTGCAACTAAAAGGATGATGCATAACTTATGGCAGAACAATACCACCTAAACAAGAATTTTTTTTTTTTTAAATTACTAACTAGAATCAGAAAAAACTAATCACAAGAACGACATACCAGTATTGGGTGTTTGCTATACATTGTTGTGATGCAATTTTAAGCATAATGCATTTTCCATTAAAAAAAGATGATATGGAAATGACAGCAGAAGATGCATTTCTTTTAAAGAAAGACCGATACACTAAAAGTAAATTTACTTTTTTTAATGGACACCCTCATGATTCACTTTAAGAGTATATTTTCCCCATTAAAAAAATTCTTTATAGAAGACTGATACAGAAGGACCAAGAATGCATATATGCGTGCCATAAATTTGCACCATTATACACCTTATGAGCAAAGACGTTTCCAAGAGAATGTATCTTACAGTTAATTATAAACATTAAATCTTTTTATTTTATAAAAATCAATATGACATAATATATTCATTATGATTGGCATAACAACAGTACACAAGTAAATGGACCATAATCTGAAAAACTTACATCATTACATAGAATCAACATTAAAGGAAACAAGAACCCACCACTTGAGATAAAAAAGACAGAAAGAAAGAACAAATATGGAAGCCACAACCGTGAGAGTTAAAATAGTATTCTGTTTTTCCTGATATTATTCCAACAAGTTTAACAATAAACACTAGTTCCAAAGAAATGGATGAGGAGCTTTCAGTCAGTTATATTTCAATAAAGAAAAGCAATTTACCTGTGCCATTCATAAACCAAAAGCATTAAACCTAGCACAAATCAGTGTCAGCCAAGATTTACAAAATCCCCCAAGTGAAGAAAGTGACCTATCAAGTCTTGTGTAGGCCATGGTCCCACAAGAAATAAGTATCAATTTTTTTGGTCCTGACTTATTATGAGATAAAGCCTACTGCATCAGATACCAGCCCCAGATAAAGCTTTAATGATTGAAGTACCGGATTAAAAAGCCATGGATACATTCTAGGTCACAATATTTCAAACAGTAAGTGTTCATAACTCTTGAATGAAACAATTATGGAAGAACATTAAAAGAATTTGTCACCTTGCAAAGAAATTATCTTGTCATACTATAACTGAACTGAAAATAGATGTTAAACAATGCAGAGGAGAACTTGTGGTTATGTGATGCCAAATATTTGGAAGCAGAGGGAAGGGGAAAGAGGAAAGGAGAGAAAATTTGAATTTGATGGTGCAAGGAAATGTTCAAGTGAAAACTTCCAGGGAGAAAATGATCATAGCTAACAAAGTAAACTCCCGAATGGTCACATCCATTACAGAAACCTGCATTTTTAGAAACCTGCATTTTTTGTTAAGTTACCTAAAATTCATGATGGTCTTTGCAAACTTCTTCACTAAAATGAGGTAACCTCATGGGGTCATTAGTTAGCACAAATACAATTCATTTCTTTTAGTGGTAATAATTAATAAACAGCAATGTCATATGTGGCATAATACCATCATCATATACATAATGGCTGAAGAAATACAAGCTCAAACAAATAATAGACCGGAGGGAAATAGAATTAGAATTACCTTCGACCCTGCTGACAGACTCTAAACGGCTGCCGAACCCACCTATTCAATTTTTTTTTGTAAAAAATAAATTACTTTAGTTACTAAGCTATGCATGTACGGAGCAAGTTATAAATAGAGACAATAAATAGATCATCTGAGTAACATAAAGAAAACAGTTACTAAGTAAACATGGGTGACACACCTGAACTCCTGTACGAATAGGCAATAAGAAGTAGGCCTCCCTAAAGTGTAGTAAAACTAAAGTAATTAGAACATCCCAAGTAAGCATATTAGAATAAAGGAGCAAAAGTGAGCTCCATCAATTATCCATCATGTGAATAAAATGTATAGGCGAATTTGCTCTTACCACTACTATGAGCCCAACAGTCAATATTGGTGAAGACCGTGATTTTGAATTCGAAAACAATCCACCTCCGCTATCCCCAAATCGTCGAGAGGGATTTCCCGGTCTCCTCGACATACCTTTCCGATTCAATTGATTATGATCACAAAGATGTTATATAGCTATCTGCAAGTAAGACAGTAAAAATATAAATCAAACTACGATAATGTCAGGAACATACTAGCACTAAGCTCAATTGTAAGCAGAGTAGCAAACAGATATCCAATTTACACAGATCAGACCCACAACGTCAATAGAGATGCACATAAGAATCCTATTGAAAGAGTAGAAGCTACAGTAAAAATGCATTAAAAATGTAAGGCCGCACAATAGGAAGCCAAAAATTTTAGAGAATTGCAGCTATTTCAGACATGGATCCGTACTATGTTCTCCAGCTAAGAATGAGATGGCAATTTTACCAACAAACAATGCTATTGAACCTGCATTATGCGAACTCGATCAGGGGCTAGATCTGATTTTTCGGTTTTGTCTGTCTTTGAAAAGAGAGAAACAGAGACACGGACCAGGACTGGGTTCGCGGTAATGTTCCTGTTGCTATGCCTATGCTTTAACAGCTAAAAAATGGAGCGGATTACTTGGTTGCAATTACCATTGTGGGAAGACTTTTTTCAAGTGTCGGTTGGAACATCCAACGGTGCTCAACCGATGACTGATCAAGGGCGGGACCTCCTTTCCTTGCCCCTGTTCGCTCAGTCTACTTGAGGAATGTAGGGACACCCATTGATCAAGGTGCTTCCACCCGTTCAGATTGAGAGAAAAGGGCTTTCCTCGGGTCCACTTACGTCGACCCAATCAAGGCCCAATACCAGACTCTCAGGGGCTGAGGAGGAGGCCCAACTACTGATTTGGCGCCGCGTAATTTCTGGAGTTGTGGAATTTGCGGGTGTGAGAGCTGATTCACTATCGAGCCTGGCATTTTCTTTCGGAGTTTCGCTCAGCCAGGAGGTTCACAGGAAGATTATGTAGCGAAGGAAAGAATAGAAAAGAAAAAGAGAGTTGTAACTTGTAAGTCGGTGGAAAAGGAACATGCAAATCAAAGTAAGATAAGAGAATAGGAACACTAGGAAAGAGAACTCTAGCGTGTGCTTGGTTTGTAGAATTCAAACAATCTATGCTCAGAGGAATCGTTGAATTGCGATCTCTGAGTTTGGTTGCGAAGGGAAAATGAAGGACGATGCGGCTGATCGAGATAAGGATAATCCATGGTCTTCAACAGACGGACCCTATCAGGGGAAAGCCGAAGATATGAAGCTTTGGGGAGTTCTCCTCTTCGGCTTGATTGGCGCCACCGTCACTACCTTCGCCGTGAGTTATCCGCATTCCGTTTCTTGAATTTCGTTTCCAATTGTTCTTTAACTCAGATTTGAATTTAAAATTCCTAGGTTCGATTTGAATTGCTGTTTCTCTTATCATCTTGTATTGTCCTTCTAGACTCAATTGAATTGTAGGTCGGAATGCGTTGTTCATGGCCTTTCTAGGTCTAAATTGTATAAACCAGAAATTGCTGAAACTTCTATGCTTTTGATAAGAAAAATTGAATGTATAGACACCAGAGGGTTCAGTTGCTAGGAAGACGAGGTAGAGAATGTTTGTGCTGATGGATAGTTCTTTTATGGAGCGATCAAATTATATATATATATATATATATATATATATATATATATATATATATATTATTTAATGCTTGAAGCAATTTGACAGGTTGGTCAGCTTCGGAGGACTGTTGACTGGTTCTGTACTCAGGTAGACATAGTATATGCTTAAATAAAGTTTTTCCGGTTTGTATCCAATTATTATATAGAAATGAGCCTACTGCCTGTTCAACTAAAGAGAGTATAATTTGCTCAATCATATTGCTTGCACAATCAACATTTTGCCATGATCAGCTGCAACTTCACATTAGCGTTGTATGGTTTTCTTTTGTTGCTTTGTCAATGGCAGTACTTCTCAGAAAGATCGACAGGTTTCCATGTTTGTTGTATTCTGGTTGAATAAGTGACTGAAAAATTGTTTTTGTTTTCCACTTCATAAAAAGAATTTTTGTTTTATCTCCTTTGAATATATGTTTTGGTCTCATGTATTTAGGTAATTTGCTTGTATGAAGGGTCTAAGTTCTTTTCCAATTTCTTTGGAGTACAAAATACATATAAATAATCAGCCAAACTGATCAAGCATGCAATTGAACTTTATAGATGTCCAGGTCACAGTCATCATGGAAAGGAAGGAGTGGCAGTTCTTTCCGATCTGCATTCAAGGAAGAAGCATGGAAAAGGTACAATAAGCGACTGCAAGAGGAGTACGAGGAAGAGATGGAGAGAGTGGTGAGCTTTTCTTAACTTCTACACTTCTTGCACATTTGTATGGACTATGCATTGCATTCTTGAAATTTAAGATAGGAAGAATATGCTGTAATCTTTTGAAAGAGTGGGTTGCAACATTTCATGGGAGATAAAATTCACTGCAATTGTCGTTAGTATACTGTAGCATACCACAGAAAAGCAATACTTATCTTGCCTAGAGGTTTGTCCTTTTGATTGGCTGCTTATCCATCACACTTTGTCATATACATGGGTAATTCTTCATCTGCTCTTTCCAGGAACGCATAAGGCGTATGCAAAGTGTTTTTAACAGAGAAAGGAATAAGTACAAAAGAAGCTATGAAAGCTGGAGGGAAAATGGTCCTGGTGCATATTATCAACAGTTTCAGAGAGATGATTGGTATTGGAAGGCTGATACATCATTCAGAGAGCAGAGGACTAATTATCGAGAAACTCCAAGGGAGAGTGGATACTATTCATTATCACATCACTACTCAGTTTTGGGTCTTGATAGGTACTCACATAAATCTAGTTTATGATCTAAAATCTAAGTGGCCCATGCTGGAGATATTTATTGCCTTATACCACAGCAGTGATATCTGACTTAACATCTCCTGCATCCTGCCGCAATTCTTGTCACCATACCAGTACTTGCAGTTATCTGAAACAGAATGTCACATACATGAATAAGAAATTTGTTGCAAATTTTTATAGAAATAATTGATAAGTCATAGATCTGGTCCTTTATCATTGGAATTTCAGTTATCTCTTATTAGAAATGCTATAGCTGAAGCAACATAAAGCACTAAGTGTCCAACCATATATACTGCGTAAATCTAGTTAAGAATTTGGAATCAGTGCATTTGTTGATGATTAAATTATTTTCCTTCTTCTATCTTATAGTACCAAGCACATTGACATCTAGACAAACTAATTGTTAAAATACTGTAATACACCTATAATATAACAAGATTTTTGGCTCATAATTAAAATGATATGTTTCAATCATGTAATCATTTGAGGTAAAGACTTTCCATATTGGGTTAAATCATGTATAGTAACAGATGATGAAATCAAAACCCTTATTTGTTCTCGGCCTTTTGGATATCAAAGATAAATCTGTTTAAGATCTTTGATAGCAAATAATAAAACTCTGGTTTTTTATACTAAGCTGTGCACATGTTTTAACACACTCTAAGAGTTTTTATTTTTTTAATAATTTGTTTGAATATCTTTTTGACTAATTGACTCTAGTGATTCATCTTTTATACATTGTTATCAATAGCGCATTATAACGATTGTATAGTGCTGCGCTGTGGCCCATTAGTTATGCTATGGGCCGTAGCATAGCACGGGCTATGCTGCATTGTTTCTGCGTTATAGTGCAGAAATAGCATGCGCTATTGGTATTTGGCCTAATTTCTCTACTCCAAATCTTTCTCCACCTATGTTATTTCTCTTATTTTGCTTTCCTTCCCTCTCTTCACTGCTTTTATCATATTTTTTAAGGTTATTTTTATATATTATTATTATTTGAAATTATATTACATATATAAAAATATATTTATATATATAATATAATTGTATTGTTGTTCAAATAACAATACTTAATATGCAACGTTACGTGTTATGTCGCAATAACCTTAAGCACTATAAATACGCTATTCACTATTAACAACTATGCTTTTATATCTTGCTTGTAGTAGGATCATTGTAAATTATTAGAAAAAGTGGGTTAGGTGGGTTGAGAATAGTTATATTTTTCACGTTATGATATTTAAATTTCTTTTTGTGAAGTATTTATGGTGGGACCATAAGTGGAGTTTCCTTCATAATATTATATTTATATTTCTTAAGAAAGTATAAGATAGAAGATTGGTATCATAGAAAACTAATGAAATTTGTGGAATGAGAGGAAGAAAATGTTTACCATTGGATAGATATAAACCAGTATGTTACCATGTCCCAAAAAAGTTTTGATTTTGGTATCAAATGGTAGTTGTTATAACATCAATCATGAATGGAGCTTCCATCTTTAGCTTGAATTGTAATCACTTGAAGAACTGTGCATGAATTTATACCATCTGCATACAAAGTTGACTTCTTTTTTCATGTTTATCTATTTATTTGTTAGCCATAAAATATTTATCTTCTTTGGCTGGGCCACAGGTTCAGAACAACGCCATACACAGATGCTGAAATTAAGGTAATTTCTCATTTCATCATAATTCCTAGCACATTACACTTAGCTCTTATTTTTACTAGTTTTTATGTGCATCTCACTCATCTTGATGTATATAATGCTTTATCATGATAGTATTTTATGTATATTTTTAGCCTCCATGCTATGTAACATATAGCTAGGATAAGCCTAACATACACCAAAATAACTTAAGAGAACCTATTTAAAAGAGACCTGCTGGCTGTTAAATCAAGAGCGAGTTGCGAAAGCCCCCAAAATTGTAAAAGGCGGCCTTCTCAGCCCGCCTCCCACCTCAGACTGCCTGGCAGAAAGGCAGCAATTAATCTTCCCGAGATGCTTGAGGCACTGAGTTGGGGTGGTGCCTCACCTCGCTGCCTAAGCGGCCACCTTTGACAACACTAATTTGTATTCGCATATGGTTTTTCTGTGACACTTAACCATGATTTGATGTCCTGTAGTGTAGGGTGTACCACTTCAGAATTTTGCTACATATTGTGGATAGGTTCACCTTTTACATATCATACATACATTCTTGCACATTGCCGTACATGCATTGTTTTGTTTTGTATTACCTAGTTTTATTTATCGAATATTGCCCTCACGTTTGCAGACAGCATTTAGGGCCAAGGCAAAGCAGTGTCATCCTGATCAGAACCAGGATCATAGAGGTAGATTTTGACTATTTATCATTAAGATCTTGAAACCTCACAGCAGGGCATTTTAAATCACATATGTGTGGATGTGTCATACCACAGAGGCTGCTGAAGCTAAGTTTAAAGAGGTGATGAGTTCATATGAGGCCATAAAACAGGAAAGAAAGAATCAGAATCTCTAATTGCCCGAATCTGGCTGAGAATGCTGGGACGATAAAGAGGATGTGAGGTATAACAAATAATTAACAAACAAGGTTCCTTGTTTCTTTAGAAAATTATTCAGCTAAAATATTATTCTGCTGCAAGTTAAATTTTGGGGTATTATTTGAGAATGAGATTTAGATGTATTTTTTAGGCTGCTATCTAGCGATGTATTAATATTCTTTACAGGAAATTCATAAAGAAAAGTGATGCATGTAATTAATTAGCATTGCATTTAGACATGTGGAGCCCCTGTAAGTAATGTAGTTTCAGCTGATTCCAGGGGTTGTTTAGGCACAAAAATTCATTCGATGCACACTTTTGAGGCCCTTGCTAACTTAGGTAAGCTGCATTTTCATCACGTAAATTTTTGCATCATTCTTTTGCAAGTTGAGGTTTGACCATACCATAAGCGCTATTCATCTGTACGGCTGATTTGTTTTGTACTTGAACTGCCTAATTTCCTTTTTTTTTTTTTTTAACTACAGATAATGTTGAGACAATCTGCTTTTCTGTATTCCAATTCAATCAGCTTATGGAATTTAATTCCTGAATACAGGGTAGTTTGTGGTAGAGTGGGAAAATTATTTATATATATATAATGGTTGGTAAAAAAGGAAAATGTGACAAGTTAGAATGATAGGTTGCTGCAATTCTTTTTTCTCAGGAAAGTGGACAGTAGCAACGACTTGGAATTTAAGTTGGAATCATATCAACATATTAAGAGGTCCTGGTTCTTTGAGTGTTAGGTAGTATGTATGATGTCTTAAAATTTTTGCGAGCGCATGACAGTGCACATCTGGTTTTTGACTGCGGTAGAAGTGTTTTCACGAGTTAAAATCGTGGAATCTGTTATATGTTATGATTTAATTTATAAAATTTAATAAATTTAATTTTGTAAATAGTTTTAGGTAAGAATCTAGTAAACATTTATTTATAAAAATATTAGGATTCCTTATATTTTATTCATACAATGTGCAGAGTTTGTGAAGCTTGGTTAGTGACAATAATTAGATTTGTCTGTCGAAGAAAATTCTTATAAATGACTGATGTATTAATCGTAGGCTAGCATGATAACAATACCATATATTTAGGGGTGTGAATAACATGAGTTATTTACAAACTATATTTAAGTTTAGTTTATTTGAATATTGATTTAGATTTGTTTATATGTTAAATATTTTATAAGCTTGTTTACTATACAAATTAAATGAGAGATTTTTAATTTTGACTTGTAAAATTTGTTAATAATTTGTTTATTAATAAAATAAAAATAAATGATTTATTACTTTATATTATATGTTTTTTATAAAAATTATGTTATATGATAAAACATATTTTAAAATAATAATACATTTAAAACTATTTAATTTTAAATAAGATTTATCAAATATTTTAATTCTGAGTTAGTTAATTTAAGCTTAATTTTATAGATAAATAGTATTCAAATTAAAATAAAGTTCAAAAAATTAATTTATTAAATGAATTGACTTAAACATATTTAAGACTCATGGTAAATAAATTTAAAAAAACTCATATAATAAATAAGGAGTTTAAACTAAGTTTGTATAATAAACAAGTCAAATTTTAATTGGCTCAACTCATTTACCGCCTTGCATGTATTGAACTTTGAACCTACATAGGAGATTGGAATATGGATGCGGTTAGAACAGACTGGCAGAAACCCTGATGCAAGTCAAATGGTTGACAGAAATCGGCTAAGAGATGGTGAGACTACGAGAATGGACCCAAGGACGAGCTCCCATCGTCGGTCCAATCTGTTTTTATTGTGCAATTTATTTGGAGTGACACGTTGAAATAATTTATTTCTTGGCTTTTCTTCGTAATACGCCTAAAAAATAGCTTTTTATCCTTTCAATGCTTTAAAGTAAGTTTCCTAACTCAAGGTTTAGGCCTGCCCTAAGTTGCTCTTATGGTGACTAGTGATCACCCATCACAGTGCACAAAACCAGTCACAAAAGAAGCATATGCACTTCGATCTTACTATTAAGAATGTATATAGTTGTAGACGCTACAAAGAATACACACCAGACGAGCCAAAATGTTTACAGATCTGTTCGTCGCTGAAGAATGGAGGATAGAAGCTAGCCCAGTGGCTCCTTGCGAGCAAAGTCACCTTTGAGGCTCACTATTACTTAACTGGGGGAGATCTGTAATAAGCTGGAACAGTTGCGGGGAAGAACATCTGACGAACTCCTTCTGCTTTGATTATTGGGAAGATGATTCCTGATGCACCCTGACAAAAGATAGATGATTTCCACAAGAATTTATTCTGGTACAGATACAATCAATTTAAATTGGCACATAAAGGCTAAAAAAAACTATTACTTACAGAGATTAATCGGGCACCAATCCATATTCGTCTAGGTGATGGGAATGGTAGCAGTAGACGGCCAACACCATATATTGCAACAGCAAAAAAATGGAGAACCAAGCTCAAAGGACGAGGATTTAATCCTGAGAGTAAAGAGACTGGTCCTTCTGAGAATAAACCCCCAAGACTCAAATAATCAAAGCAAGCTTGGCGCATTTCCTTCCTTGCCTGATCAGGTGATGCACAGAAAACCTTGTAGAGAGCTCCTGCTAAAGTATTTATTGTTGATGCCACTGGCTGCAAATTGAAAGATTAAGACATTTTATTTAGCTTTACTAAGTTGAGTGAAGTAAGAATTACGGTATCATAGCCATTTTGCTGAATCTTCAATTAGAAATTAGGAAACATGCAGGACTACATGATTTTGTGAATGCTTATTAATCGGGTTTGCAAGTTAAGCAAAAGGGCAAACAACAACATGAGTGATATTGAAGATCAATAATAAAAGAAATACTTGCCTTACGCAAGGTATAAAAGGATTCAAGATATTTGCAAAGTGTGGGTGCATCATTCAGGTCACGCAAAGGCCTAAGAAGATTCCGTAGCACCACTATGTCTGATAATGCGACGGTCATTCCCCCTCCAGTTAGAGGATGGCGCATGTTGAATGCATCTCCCATCAGAAGGGCTCCAGGGGTAGGATAAGGAGCTGCTGGCATGCTTCTGTTTGGCATTGTCCTTATGTTGCCTTTATCCACGGCACCTATGAAAGCATCAAAAAGCTCGGGGGGGACCTGCAATAATTTTCCACTTGATCGTGATCTAACATCCCAATAAGTCAATAACTGTAAATTTGAAATAAAATTCTGTTCTGAATGAAAAATCTGTAATAACATGACAATATTAAAACGAAAGTTATACAGGTACCTGTGGAGCCACAACTGCCTTCAAATACTTCGCCATTTCACCATTTGAAATGGAAGGAACCTTCTGACCAGGTACATCAACCAAACAGCGAATCTCTGTACTACTTATAGGATAGAACAAAATTGGCGAAGGATCTGCCAGTACGACGTGGCCATGATTTGCATATGGAAGTTCACAATTCTCCAAAACTAAACCAACAAAACAAGAGGGAACATCTACCTGCAATAAAGTATTACAAATTAGTAAATAATTCTAAAAATTGCTCAATCTTACAAAAATGTGTAACGCTTTTCTCAATCATAAAGCTTTGAATAAATGATAGTGTGACATGTAAGTCTGAAGTTGGCGTGTCACCGACTTTGTAGGTTGATGTTGACCAATTCAATTACAGGAACTTCGTCGCAAATTAAGCTGAAAGGACATTCATACCTTGGGGTTACAAAGAGAACGACGCAAGTTTGAGAAACAGCCATCACAAACAATGGTAAGAGGAGCATATGCTGCCAATTCCTGGCCATCTTTAGTCTTGTACTGCACACCTTTGATTGTCCCCTTCTCTTCTAATAGGGAAGTAACTGTTCCTTGCTCCAATCGTACACTAAAGAAGACAAAAATTACATTCAATAATTATGAGCGAACAAGATAAACCTTTAATTCAAGAGAAGAATGAAAATTACATAATAGATACCCAAATTTCATTTCTATATCGTATTATAGGAATCTGTTTCGCATGCCCTTCCATCTGATCACATACTAAAAGACATCAAAGAAACTAATTTTATATGACACTAACTCTCAACTAAATTGATCTGGTTTCAAATAACATGAGTATATTATCTACTCAACTCATCTTAAATGATATCGGAGTGAAATATTGAAATTGCATCAAGTTAGGCATAACCACAAATTCGAAATCCTATATGTAGAATCATAGGCGCACGCAACATTGTAGCTAGTCATTTGAATATACAACAAACAAGAACTAAAATAAAGGAGGAAAGCACAAGCATATACTCCAAATCCACAAAGGAAAATTCAATACTTGGGAAAGGAAGCAGCCTTCTCCCTCATCCTCTGAATAAAACGCCCATTGTGAAAGCTTCTGCCAGCAACATCCGAGTGAAACTTCTCCAAGGGATAAGAGAGACAAGTATTTTTCCCATCCTTAAAAAGGGCATAACCAAACACTCGCTGAGCATCAATTTCCTGCACACAATCTGCATTTCAACACAAGAAACGGTCATTTGGTTCCAGGATTTGCTCCGTCTATATACTAAAGTTGAAATATTTTATGTGCATTTGAGAACTCCTGATCAGTCAAAATATAAAAGCACAACAAATATATTCTCATAGTCAATGATTTTGCTACCTTCGAGTCCCAGCTCCATTAATTTGAGATAGCCCCCAGGTTGTAGTAACTCTCCAACAATTCGGTCAGGCTCACTCAGATCTCTTTCAATGACATGTACTCGACGTCCATCCTGCACTAAATTATAAATATTAGTATGCAAGTGAAATAGTTTTCCCTTGAAAGTTCGAGTTTCTGGAGATAATGCTGACATCTGTACTGGAAGTTCTTAATACAATCCTATGAGTGTTAAAAACTCCTAAATATTTATGTCCTACATTACACAGATCAATGATTAACAACACAAACAAGATATGATATGAATAATTCAGGCAATAGAACAGAGAATGTTGTGACTGCAGAATCCAAAGCAAATACCATCAATTCTCCTATGTGGTCTGATTTTCAGAAAGTCCATTATTGAGTTTCAAACAATAACTGGGAGCATATTTTTATTAACAATCTTCCTTTGCTGGACAGAATATATACAGACCCTTAGACTATTAGAAAAATAAAAAATAAAAAGTGATCACGTATCAAGTTAGCGCATCATGCAGTAGCAGACAGTAACAACTGAAGAGTAGGGCAAAATTAACTACTCTGGATATGTAAAAAATGTTGACAAAATGGTCAAGTGAACATGGTGAATTTACACCAGAGAAACTCAGATTTTCTACCCTCACTTTGAGATCTGGCATGCGAAAAAAGTAATGGTAATTATCAAATAACACGTTTACTGCCACTAAAATTACTATGACTACACCCAAAAATTGTTCATTTTTGCGAATAATTGTTCCCAAAATAATAATAATAACAACCAGGCATCCAAGAGATCTTGTTCATCCTAAATCAGGCATAAAAACTTCATTACATAATCACCTGCTTCAGAAAGAAATACACAAACTCCTAAAATTCCACTATCAAACGTTCAAGTACATAATTACATATCACATATCGGCATCACGAACACATGACAACCACATCTGCGAGATCCCTGACAACAAATTGTAATTTATAACAATTTTCTATCAATACATATGGTTTACGGGTAGTCAAAGAAACAAGCAGATGATCCTTCATTGGTGAACCAAATATAAAAAAGTCACAATTGTCTTTTCAATGATTTTTAGTTTTATCAGATGAAAATTAACCATATAAAATTCCCTGACTTTCATGGAAGATAAAGATAACCTAAATCCCTTCCAAATATCTTCATGATCAAGGGAACAACAAAAGAGAAGAATAGCAATAAGGAACAATTGTTGATACATGGAACAAACACACATACAGCAACTTTTTATTAACACCTAAAGTGTGCCAAATTCTCCTTTCTATTATAATAACTGGTTTTCTCATTCCTAAGGATCGTAGACAGTTCCTTAATGCTTTATAACGCAGAAAGCAAGTGAACCATAATTTTCCCCACAAATTGACCATAAAACATACGCTTATCCACCATTATGAATCGCTGCACATCCATTATCTAGAACAAGTACAAAATAACAAGTTATTTTGCCCGATTTCGTGCAAAAAGCGAGACAAATAAATCAACAACAAGAATAAAGCGGCGAAATCAAAATACCTTGCCAAGAGTGTGAGCCAGAGCGGAGCCAGCCACACCAGCGCCGACGATGATGACGTCAAGCTCGCCATTATGGTTCCTGGATCTGCATTCTCCGTTAGCGGCGGTTACGCTCTTCATGCATTGAGTCGCAGCCTCTGACGAAACACTACGGTTCGTCCTAGCAAAAGCTAAATTGTAGAGCGCAACGAGGCTAAGCACAGAGGAGAGGATCCAACCGAGCGTGTATGGATCCACCATTTCCAAATGCGGATCCAAGCAACCTCTCAGAGACGACGTCGCAGAACCAGGACGACGGTGGCGGCCTCTCGCTCAAGTTTCTCTCTCTGCTTCGCTGGCCGCTTTTGTAAATTTTGAAAGAATCAGTTAGAAACGGAACTCGAGGAATTTCAAGTCAAGTGCGCCTTTTATACAGGCTGGGTTGTTCACACGGACAAGGCACAGCTCAACAAAGGCTAACGGCATCGCACATGCGTGATACGTCGCGCACCACATATTTTTGTTTCATTTCATTCTGAAAATTTTATATTATAATAAAAAATAGTTAATTATTTTGTTTATTTTTATTAAAAATGTAATTGAATATATAAAAAATAAGATAATAATTTTTATAAAATAATATTAAAATAAAAATTTATAAAATTAGAGAAATAAAATAATAAATTCATTAAGAAAAAAGTTTTTGGGTTACTAATAACTTTTAAAAATATACGGTGAATTCTTAAATTATTAATATTTATAAATTATTTATAAAATTTAATAAATTGAATAATTAAAATATTTCATTTTTTGTAAGTTTAAAAAAAAAAGGACATTTACATAGATGAATTTTCTTTGAATAACGGCTCTAAGGGTTGCTAAAAACTCAAAACAACTTCAAAAGAGACAGTAAGTTCTTTTTTTCACGGTATGACAAGAAATCTTAAATTTTAAATTTTCATAAATTATTTCATGATTAATTATATAAAATTGTAAAATCAGCTTCGTTAAATATAAAGGTATTTTTACCAGAATTTAACTCTTTAGTAATCATGGATGAAACCAATCATCATTTAATTAGCGGTTCTAATAAGAGGTACTTACTTTATTTTTTTAAAATTTTTAAGGAAAAATAATGGATAAAATATATATTTGGAAAAATATGATTAGCGTTACTAATCACGATAAATGCATGTGATCCTTAACAAGCTTAAAAATTTTAAAACATTTATTATTCCCAATAAAAAAAAAAGTTGAATTGCAACCGCAAGTTTTTTTTATTAATGTTATTTCATTGTTGTCCTAAGACTTTTTGATATAATTGTTACGTTATTATATTTATTATATAATAAAATGAGTGGCAAGTCTCTTAATTAACACACATAAAGTTCTAAATTCAAACTTAAATTCTTAAGAAAAAACTCCAAACAATAATTGAACCATTAAAAAAGTTTATTGTCTTATACCGTTAAAGATGTCCATGTCTTAATCTATAAACTTTGGACAATCTGTTAATTAAGAAGATGAGAATGCGATTGAATTGAAATAATTATATATATAATGCTGAGTAATCGTAAATACATATTGGTCAACCAGTGCGTGCAAAGCATGGCCAATTTTTTATGTTTTGTGTAGGTGGTTTAGCTTATATAAATATATATATATATATATATATTTTGAATTTTCACAAAATATTCTTACTTCATTAAAATTATAAAAGTAATTTTACTTGTAAAATTATATTTATCATCGACTTCTAAATATTTAGACTTAAAGAAATTTATATTTATATTTATTAAATTATATTTTTTAAAAAAACTCAAAAATAATTTAATCAGTTGAATTAATTTTTTATAATTATATATTAACCCAAATAACTAGCAATCTGCTGTTTCAAGAAAACCAAGGGTATTAAATCAAGCGGCCGTCGGGTATAACAGTCAAGGCTTTAATACGGCGATGATGCAGTTTTTCTACACCGTCACCCCTACATTTATTTTTACGTTTTTATACTTCATTGACCCATGCATATGTTACAGACTAATCAATGAGCCCCGCTATTTCTACGCCGTTCCCCTCACATCATTGTTACATTTCTCTTTATCCTCTGGTTGCTGCAGTCTATTTTCTTTTGTTTTTTTCGTTTCATCACTCTTGATTCACCCACGTCTAATGACGTGGGTGAATTGTTGCTTTAACAATGTAGCCGAATCATTTCTCTAATCAATCGTAAGTAGGAAAGTTTGCAATTGTTAAACTATAAAAATATATCGTGTTGACCAGTCAAAACAATAAAAGATATGGAAGTTTCAGAGGTAATAGATTTCCATAACGTGGAGGATATTTAAGTTTAAACCTCCACATCGTTGTATAAAAAAAAAAAATTATAAGAGTTGTTGACTTTGTGAGTTAAAGTTGTGTGGTTATAGCCACTAAAAATAATTAATTTAGGCTTACGTTGTGGCATTTAAAACACACCAGTATATATTTAAACTTGTTCGATTGCAACCTTTATAATAAGCATGAAAAAAATCCTTTTTTCAAAAAAAAAAAAATGAAAAGCTAACCATCTTTCTCCTTACTATGATAGCAAATATAAGAAAGTTTAAAAAAAAATTACATGAAATACAAAAGAAAATTGAGCTTAAAATTATTCAAATCCTTTATTGTTAAAGCACAAATAATAGCTTCTATATATGTAAAAAATATGTAATTTTATATATAGCAAGAGGGATCAAATTATCCAGAAGTTGGTAAAGAAGCAACCTAGCCAGCGCTACTAGTGGATCTGCATTCATGTAACCCACGATTTTGTTAGGCGCCGAACGAAATCATTTGTTTGGCTGCTGCGCTCTGCTTCGGTGATATTTTCAGGCAGAGAGACAACGAATTTGCGAGATAAAGGAAGTGTATTGATTTTTCTTTTTTGGGTGTAAAAGTGTAATGATTTTTGAATGCGTAGAACATAAGTGGCTTCTTTCGATAAATGTCAAAATGAAAGGTGACGCGTTATACCTCTACCTGCCACGTGGAAAATTTGACTGAGAAATGCGAATCCTACCAACTTCCGCTACCTAGTCCTCGCTGGGAATACTGAGCGCCAGTGACTAAGCAGAGTCGCCAATCACATCTCACTCGGCGGCTTTCCCTGCGTGCCTCGCGTGCCCTGCGTGCTGCATGTGTATATTTTTTAATACAAAATAATATATGTATATTATTTTGTATACTATTTATATATAAATAAATTAAAAATATATATAATTTATATATTTCAAAATATATACAAAATAAAATTATTTTTTAAAAATTTCAGGACTGTGTTGGGTGAACCTAAAAACATGAAACTTTGACAGACACACCTATTTTTTGTTTTTATTTTTTGTAAAAATAAAAAATAATTATAAAAATTATTTATTTATGAAAATAAAAATATTTTAAAAAAAATAAATTTTAAAAACAATTAAATATATTTTTAATATTTATTATGTAAAATTTTAAAAACAAAAAATATAAATTAAAAATATAGTGATAATTCCTAAATTTTTATATAAATTTTAAAATCTAAATTTTAAAATCCTAAACCCCTTACACTAAATTCTAAACCCTTAATCCCATAATTTAAAATCTTAATACTTTAAGCTCCAAAATTTTAAATTCTAAAATCTTAAATCATAATCCTAAAACTATAAATTCTAAAATTCAAAAAGCCCAAACCCTAACTTTTCAACCTCAAACCCTAAATTCTAAAATTTAAAACCTAAAAATCCTAAACCTCAAAATTTCAAACCTTACTTCCTAAATCTCTAAACTCCCAAACCCTAAAACCCTTAATTCTAAACCTTAAAATCTTAAATTTTAAATTCTAAATCCTAAGCCCTAAACTTAAATTATAAACCCTCAACGCAGACTTTAAACTCTAAAACTTAAATCTTAAATTTTAAACTAAATACATTTTTATTATTTTCATTGTTTAAAAATAAAATTTAACTAATGTAAACTCAACATATTTTTATTTATTAAAAAAATATTTTTAATAAAATAAATTCAAATAAAAATAAAAAATATTTTCACAAATCAAATGTGCCCATACATTGTTATCGTTTTCTTTTTCATAGAATTGGGATATTAGGGGAATAAAATAATTAAATTGCATTTAATAGAAATTGGATTTGAGATTACTCTTCCTTAAAAAAAAGGTGCCAAATATTAATTTTATGCAATGTGTGTTGTGCTCGTAGCTCTATATATATATGCACAAGTTTATAATGTACGAATGGCAGTAAACACCGAAATGAATATTCAGTAATCATGAGTATATTTGTATGTTATTTCTCCTAACAGGAGTGTTTGTTTAGATTAACTGTAAGTAAAATTAATTTTAATTGAATTGGTATTGAAAAATTAGCTTTGTAAAAATTAAATTTGTAATTAAATGTACTATTGTAAAATTGATGTTACGCAGAGTTATGAACTCAGGGAAATATAATATTTTCTCTAGAGTTAGTCCTTTCGTTTACTTTTTTATTTTCCAACAAATTGAACTTTCAATCTTTTTTAATTAATTCTCGAAATGTTTTCATTTAAAATTATCCGTTACATTTAAATGGAAAAATAAAGTTTGAAGGGTGTGAAAAAAAAAAAGGAAAAAACCTGCCCATTATTCTTTTGTAGCGTTGGAGGGATTAGGGGAGCATATACACAAGATGGGGACGGCAGATTTCACTGGGACAGGGCTGCCGGCTATGGAGAAGGAAAGGTCGAAATCATGGACCATGTATACCAAAACAACTCGTACAACTATTATCATTTTCTTTTAATATCGGTACTTGTCTACAGGTCTGTTCCATTAATTTGGATCCCATCAGTTTTTTGTTAAAAAAAAAAAAAAAGTTGTCAAATGAACATTGAAGGCCAAGTTATCCTTAAAGGTAAGAACGGAATATCTCTTTGGTGTTTCGTATAATGGGATTTCCAATCCTGCCCCCTCTTACCCTATTTTCTCTCTTAAACAAATATTATTCTATTTTTTCCTTCATTTTTATCACCTGTCTAAATACTCTGTTAAATTTTTTAATAAAAATAAATGATGTGACATATGAATAAAAAATATAAAAAAAAAATTTCCTTATATTATTACATGGTCGCATGGGAAGGGATTAAAGATGGCAATTATCTCTGTTCCGATGAGAATTTGTAAAGATTCCCCAACTTTACCTAAAGTTAAAGAGAATTGTTTTTTCTTTTATGGGATAGGCACGAAAAAAGATTTCTTTCTTGAGATTTTAAGAATAGAGTTAGGAATCATAGTCCCAATCATATAAGAATTTGTGAAATTATAAAAATATAAAAATATTTTTTTATTTTATTATTTAATATATTTTAAATGTAAATAAATTAATAATTATATATAATTAATAAATAAATAATCATACCCCATCAAAAATAAAAGAAAAATTCCTCTCACTTTTGGAGTTTAGAGCGAGAACGAGAACGAAAGAAAATCTTTCCCTCAACACTGGAAGGCCAGAGCCCGTTCCCCGCCTCCGCCCGCCCATTCCCATTCCCATTCCCATTCCCAGAAGGGATGCAGGAGTAGGCATCTGGTAGTAACAGTTGCACATGCGGATTCCATGAGTTTCAACCGTTAGCAACGGCAGTGTTTGCTTTTGTTGTGGCTCGACCCGTGTCCTTGTCCTGAACCAGGGGACCCCTCTGCCAGCGTAAATGAAGTTGACTGTACTATCATCTTACTACATCTTTTTCTGTTGGTATTTTTACGAGGTAATTTTATATTTTTAAATTTATAAGATTAATGTTTACTCATAAAATTATGTATATAGTTGATCTTTGAATATTTAAATTTAAAAGTATTTAAACTTGTATATATTAATTTACACTCTTTCCAAATATTCAAAGAAATATAACCAATTAAACCAATGTTTAAATTTGCTAAATCTCTTTTTTTATGATGACATAATCTAATTTGTTTGCTTTAAATTAAGTTATATATATTATAAATAAACCTCAGGGAAGTATGAAATGATTTTTAAGTGTCCAATAATTTCGATCGGAAAGAGTTTGTCTGTCAATATGGCGTGCTCAAAATTATAAACCCATGCGGCAACTGCATAACTAACAATGCTTTCATTCAACCAGATATCCTTCGTAGCCTCCAAGGGCATCCATGACATTGTCTTGCCAATATAGGTTTAAAGTCTATCCTTAAAAGAGCAGTTCCTCGATTTTTATATATTTATTTTATAAAATTTAAATTATTAAATTTATTAAATTTTATAAATTAATTATATTTATGAGACCTAACTAATTTTTTTTTTTCCCAATTGAAGCTTATTTCCAGCAAACATGCCAGTCTGCATACCCTACGGTTTCGGACGGGCTTAAATTACCATATGATCAGCCCGTTGAAGTGTGAAGATTTTTTGGCCCAATCTGTTAGGCTCCGAGTCGACACGAAGCACAACGGGCTTGATGCAGACCAACTCGTTAAAAATTTCAAATAGAAAATATAATAGAGGCCACGCGTGAGCTCATTAAGACCCAAATTTTTTGTTAAATTTAGTTTGTTTATGCTTATTTAATTTGTTTTAACCTATGTTTTTTTTTTTTTGGTAAATTAACCTGTGTTTTATATATGTATATATATTTTATATTCCTGTGTAACCCGCAAGCCCGCAAGGATCGGGCTAGAGCTCGTATATTTGACCCCGAATATATAGGCGAGACTACTATGAGTCAGGTCGGGTCCGCCACGCTAAGTGAATCTGTGATTCAGTGTCAATGGAGTTTTGATTCGAGAATAAGAACAGGAAGCCATATGCATTAAAAAAAAAAAAAAAAGAACCGAAAGCCATGAAGAAGTATCAAGAACGAGGAGCGTAGTAATAACTAATTTGTTTAGTTAAGCACTTTTTTCTTTTGATTCCCATTTTGAAAGTTAAAATTTTTTATTTGGATACCTAACTTTTTGTTTTGTAATTTGGATAATTTTTCTGTATTTTTTTATTTTGAATTGAAAACCATATTATAAATGAAAGAAAAAATATTATATAAGTAAACAAGTATAAAGAGATAATCACCAAATAAAAACACAAAAATAAAAGCATTTCAATCTAAAATTTCTACTCTGAATTTTTGTATCTGCTCCAACATTAACCGGTATATAGACTGTCTAGAATGACCTAGGATTTTTTGAGCTGCGCTATTGCACAAATGATGCGGCATTAGTGATGGAGGCATAACAAGCATGACAGATAAGGACCGAAAATATAAGACAAATCCAGGGCGCATAAGTCTTAACACGAAATGTAAAAGATGCTGGGAAGTTTGGAGTTTTTTGAGTTTTGACTCATTCAGTGGCAGATTCAAGGTGGCCCTCACCCTTCCAAGGTTGGAATTCCATAGCAAATTGCCCCCCCGAGCAGAACAAAACTGAAGGATTTGCCTCCAACCATCACCCCTTGAAAGGTTACAAGGCATTATACTGCCCTTATTTGTAGATTCCTGTTTTGCCAAATGTTATATACCCTTATGACTGTCCTACAGCATGTGCAAGTCTTGTCTTTTTTGGACGTTATTTCTTTATTATTATTTTTGTTTTAAATTTCTTCGAGTGATGTCCCCATACCTTACACTCAACTTTTTCCTTTTCTGCTTGTGCATATCGTGTATCCTCCATCAGATACCGGTTTACTTGCAAGAAATTGTTATTGATTTTCCTTCTTTAATCTTCGGATTGTATCAGAATATTCGCTTAGATACACATCAACATTGTCCGTGGGGTTAGCTGTTGTATTTGTGGTGGTAACAGCTGGAGTAGCAACTGTTGATTTGATGAGTATATTTTGTCTGATGCCCCTTCCTTTTACGTTTCTCTTATGCATATTACATAGCTTAAGTACAAATCAGTAGATGAGAGTGTAAAAGTGAGAAAACAATGATTATTTTTAAGCTACATCATGAATTATAAGTAAAATGTGAATGTAAAAATGTAGGTATATGATTTTTCCGCTTTTGATTGATGGAAGCAATGGATGCCGTGCTTGATGCCTAAATTTACAGGCAAGGAATCATATTCGAAGCCTTTCACAACTATTCCCATTTTACTCACTCACTGCTTACATCTGCCACAATAATGGTTTGTACTGAGAGTACTGTGATAGATTCTTGACTTTGTGGTCAACAACTCAGGAAACAGCTATCAGTGCATTGCTTGAAATGTGATGATTACTATGGTAAACAACATATTATGCCTTTTTTGAATCAATTTTAAAGCTAATTGAAGTACTCATTCTATGGTCTCAAGTGTAATAATTGCAACTATCCACCATTTTGGTTCTAATTTTCTTATAATTAATGTACGCATACCTTCTAGTCTCTTCTGTTCCTTATGCCCATTCCTATTGCCTTTGAAAACCGTAGATTCTTTTCAGTGACTGCAGTTGTCACGGTTTTTCTTTTCATTGGAGCCGATTTTGTGCCTTCACGGGAGCCACGGCAACCATTTCTTTGCTGGGTTTATTTTTCCCGCTGCCCTTGCTCTTAGGTAAGTCACAGTGACCAATTGAGAATGCAGACTGCAGAGTGTCTGTTATTCTGACTGTCACACTGCTTCAAACTTAAAAAATACCATTATGACACTGTTCGTACCTTATTGCTATCACCATTAAACCTCTTTGGCAGGGATACCCATGGAGTTGCCACAAAGAAGGGCATGCTATTACCGTTGTTTGTATAGCATCTTCAGTAACGAAGAAGAAGCAGCTGGAAGTTGGCTGGGGAATTATTGCAGCTGCTTGAATAGATGCCAGTCACACCTTGAAGTAGCGTTGGCGGGGTCACTGAATTCTGACCAAACAAGGAGGCGGAACTGCCACAAAAGCAATGCTTCAGTAACTCAACAGATTGTTACAGTACTGCTGTCTTGTAAATAACAAAGGGTGCTGTTGGTTGGTTAACCTTCACTATAATCTTAGTTACTAACAAATTTGTTTTTACATTAAATAGCTTTTACTCATGCCTGGCAGAATCACGCTCACTAGGTGGCAACTTCTTACACAGGATCACCAAATTCTTACAGGCAATACAGTGAATTTATGAAATGTGTTTCAACGGTCATTCACATATACTACTGATTTGAAGCTGAACCATCCTGAACTAGGGTGAAAGGTATTTGCCAAACCTGAAATCAAAGGAGTTAAATCCAAAAAGTGAAAACTAGCAATATGTTCATCTAATATGTAGAAATGCACTACTATTTATATTTTATTTTTATTTAACTTGCTCTAAATTTACATTTAACAACAGTACATTTGGTCCATATCTGATAAAATCATTATATGAAGAAGTGAAAATAAAGTAAAAACTGATAAAAAGGTGAAATTTAAAATGTGCTCAAATTTTTTATTATTATTTTTTTGTCGAAGATAAAATCAATAAAAAATAAAATGATTCACCACTTCCTTTAAAAAATAAATCAAAATTGCCCTTTCAATTATACAAACGTGTTTTGAAATGTTTTCGTCTGTCTTAGGCTCAATTACAGGTTGAGTCGCTAGCTTAACAAGCTAGCCACTTTATCGAAATCATAGGGCTAAATGATGACCATTGACCAATATGGTAATTTTGCAGATTGCATTCTTTTGTGTTTAGTGCTTTACATATGAAATATTGACCATATCCATTACTCATTTCATTCCATTAACAAATTGATAGAATTATTTTGATTTGACTGTTCTTGGGCTTCCCTCATATGTGCTTTGTGCCTTTTCCAGAAAGATTTATCAAATTTGCTCCGATACTGTTTGACTTTATTGGCGACAGACTCACGATTTGTATCCACTTCAACAAGGTACAGTGCCTAATTCCTTTAAAACACTAGCTAATTGCTTAATTATTATAAAAATAAAATCATTAAATTCACATGATATAATATTATATTGGGTGAACTAAAATTAGTAGTTGTTATATAATATGTATCTTTAGTATTGATTTTTAATGTACAAGAATTTTGAAACTAATACTTTATTTTGTAATGTTACTATTTAAATTTTATTAAATAATTACTTAAAATAACTTAAATCATTAAATTTATTTAATCATATAAATTAAATGATGAGATTCATAAGCTCAAAAATTTTTGTAAAAGTTTATAAGAATATGTGACAATTTTTTTTTTCTCTCATTAAGTGAGAGAAAAATTGTTCTGAATTTTTATTATTCTCATGTACAATTTTTCTTTCAACTTTTACTATAATAATTTTGTTTCAAAAAATAAATAATCAAATTAAACATATTAAAATAACTTTGTAAGAACTTGTATATATCAATTATTATTTAATAAAATTTCAACTAATTTTGATTAAATATTTAGTTGTGAAATTATTATCTAATTTGTATAATTATCATGATCTAAACTATTAACTTTTGTAAATCTTTTAGTTATCGATTATTGTTGAGTGTAAATTGTCATGGGAGTTTCACCTGCTTTTTTTTTTTTATGATATAGTTCACGTGCTTATTTAATTGAACAAGTAATGTTTTTAGTAAAAAGTTGTCGTATATTAAGATTATATGGGATATGTAATTTTTATAAAACAATAAGTAGTTTTCATATAACAAAATAACATAAATTATAAAATTACAAAATAAAATTATTATGAATTTTAGAAAAAAGTACAAATAACATGTGAGCACAAAAGCGCTATTTCGACTCGACCAGTACGGGACTCTTAATTGCACTGGATCGGCACCACAGCACATGTGCATTTATGACGACGCTGACGCGTCATGAATTGATCCGATGGATATTCGGGCTGATACCACCTCATTTTATGAGTGCTCCTCAATATATTTTTTTATTGTCTAAATTACACAACAATAAGCTGGATTTTTCCCGTTCAAGTTCTCTTTTTTTTTCAAAATAATAAAAATGAGTATTCAAGCCTCATTCAAAAGTAAAGCTACAACCGCTTTTTTATAAATATATAATTTAATAATTATGCTTGTTTACTGTTTAGCATGGTTCTCACAGGAATATTCAAATTGGGAATTCAGGATTGTCGGTTGCAATACTCCAGCTGAGAATTAGGTGACAACAGGAAATCCCAAAGTTAGAAATTTCTTTTTTAACTTTTACAAGTTGCAAAGCAAAAGTTACACATACATTCATCAAAAGCATCAGTTCTCGTACCAGCATTTTTTTTTGTTTTTGGGCTACAGCAAATTAGATTTACATCAGCTGAGGATATTTGGGGGTAAGAGAAAGCTCAATTGCGATATTGCCATATTCGTTGTACATGAAAGTGGGAACAAATGATATGATCAGATATCTTTAAACCTTCCCCAATCAATCCACAGACACAATAGTCACATAAACTAAAAGATTGAACTGATTTTAGATTCGAAAATCTGCAAACGTTTTCTCCAATAGATTTTATAATTGGTTGGATATTAAGAAGCAGCACAATTGAGTGAAGTACTATTCAAAGATGCTTGCGTATCTGGTGCATTTTTCCGTCTAAGAAGTAGAAATTTTCTGACTGCCCAAATGACACAGTCGCTTTATTCTCAATTTCACACAAAATAAAATTAACACATAAAATAACATGCACTCATTTTTTTAGCTGTTTACTAATCCACTTTTTTGTGTAACGCTGTCAATATAGATACCACAATAATAATAAATAAAATTTTTATTATAATAAAAGTAATTAATTATATAAATTAAATAATATCATAAAATTTTATTCAAAATCAAATTTCAACCCAAATTTTAATATAGATATATTTACTATTTTTCCAATTATCAAATGACAAAAGTTTCGACCCAAGAACAATGAACAAGCGTAAGATTAGAAAGAATTAAAGGAAAGTATGACGAGATCATTGAAATTTTGTTGATAGGCATCTACCTAAAATTAATGCGAAATTCACATACACGTCAAGAAAAAAGCACTGCCAAAGGTTTTCTTTTTTTTTTTTATAAGTTACAGAGAAATTAGCGATTAAATTGAAATTAAGAGAATACATACCAATCCGATATCACTGCACTAAAGCTCCAGTGACACACGGCCAAAGGTTTTGAAACGTACTGGAAGAGTTAAAAAACTGTTCGCCTTGTCTTTTGGCAGTTAGCGCACAGTGAACTAATCCCTGTCCGCATTATTGTCGCTCACAGAATGCGAACAAGGTTTACTGTCGGTGGCATGCCTTTACATATATATATTTTTTTGGAAGCACATGCTTTCATCAATTCATCCTGCATAACATCACAATTCTGTTTGACCTTGTTTGAGAATCTGGTCTCAGATGGCGACTAATGCCAGGATTCCACTATCGGCTTCAACCCCTTTGTTTGTTGGCCAGTGCCCATTAGTGTCCAACTGGCTGCACAGACCAAAATCTTCCCGATCATTTTCTCTTTACATAATATCTCATTATTTATGCCATAAAGGAGAGCATTAATCAGGTGTATTCTATATTTGTTTTATTACTTTTATAAATAAAATTTTCTAAAATTTATTAATTATCATAATTTCCAATTTCATATATTAATTTTATAAAAATTTAATAAATCCACTGTTAATTGGACTTTATTTACCCATCATATATGCCATGACCCAAAATTAATATTTCTCCGCTAATATTTCTTCAATCAATGAGCATATGAGTAGGTTCCTTTGGACACCTTTTACTTCTCCATCATTACAATTAAAAAGGATAATTAATGCAATTGTATTTGTAAAACTAACCTAAATTCTCTGATTATTAAAAATAGTGGTCGATTTCAAAATAAGGCTCGCAAACAGTAATGATTAATGATTCCAAATTTTAGATTCATTTTAAACCAATTTTGTTCCATTGTTAGGGAAAACAAGCGTCGGTGGTGAGCGCAATTCACCGGGCTGCGACAGCTGGGCCAATGTTAAAGTATTCAGATATCTTTCCAAATGGAATCAGAAGGGATTGAATTATAAACGAGTGTCCGTGTGCTTAAAACCGTCCACCTGGACAACCATTACGGTGCCTTAAAACAGATTATTGCAGGCGCTCCCACCCCGAAAGACGCTAATTCCCTTTAATTTGCACCTAACCCTTCTCGTTATTATTAGATAATAAAGACGCCGTGAAGGGCCCTACATGTCATGCACCGAATGCTTTCTGTGTTCTGTATTTGTAATGTGGCAGCACAAGATGCTTCTTACAATTATCCGCCTTCTATAGTTCTATTGGATGCCGCAAAAGTGAATATGAAGATTTAAAGTCATCGTTGAAAGGAGCTGTCATCCATGATCTTTGAAAGCTTTTCAAAGGCCTCTACGTCCATTCACCGCTAAACAAATATTTCAGTTTCTTTTACCAAAGTAAAAGGACTTCTTTTGTGTTCCTTTTTTTTTTTTTCCTTCCGAATATACCGTTTCTCCTTGCTTCGATGCTCCCATAGATTTACGGGGAAATTATTTTTAATTTCTTAGTACTGCTGTAATGAAAAAAAGTTAATTTTATTAAGAATAATAAATATTTTTATAACATTTAATATAAAATATAAAATTTATATTATATATTTTAAAATTTAATAATTTTAAATTTAAAATAAATTTATTTTAAAATTTAATTTATAAAAACAGAGAACTATAATTTAAAACTTTAAAATAAAGCGAAATATGAAAGATGACGTGAAACATCAATGTGACTAACATCATGTTAAGATTGGACCCGCTACTCTAATACTAGAATATTAATTTGCCCTTACAATTTTATTTAGACCTTGTAGAGTATGATTCCTTAAAAAAATATATATATCTTATAGAGTAAGAGATAAGTATTTTTTATTCAACGCAAGAAATAGAGGAGGACGACGAAAGGAATCTAAAGAATAGCAATAATTTACACCTACGGGGCCGTTGGCAAATACTAACTTGCCAGGGAGCTTATCTATTGGATAAAATGGGAGCTAACCATTCATTGATTAAATATTCATTGAAGGTAAACTCGGTTACAATGTCTCATTCACCAACCAACCTTGACATCAACATTTTTCATTACTGATAGATTTATAAATAATCATAAAAAAACAGACACTACCATTATTTGTTGTATAAAAAAATGTAACTGGTTAATCGGATTCGTTAGCAGCCCTAAAAGAATAGAATAATGATGTTATTATGCGGAGAGCATCCATCCGGCATGTCAAAAACAGTAACTTTTGCTGTACCAAAAAAAAAAAACAGTAACTTTTGAGTAAGAAGAAATATAAAAAATTATATATTATTTATATTTATAAAAATATCAACATTTAAAGAAAAAGTACTGTATTACTTAGTGTATATATATTTTTTTAAAGAACAAGACTGTAAAGTGGCGCAATAATAGCGTACTCACTTGCAGTCCGCAGAGGCATAGTTTGCGACAAATTAGTTCTTTAATCACCCGCAAAATTAGTTTATGAATGCAAGAAAAATGCTCTGAAACAGTTAAGAAAAGGCATTTATAAAAATCTCTGTGAAAAAAGAAATTAAGGTGCGGCGGCCAGCCTGCACAGCCTGTACGCCAGGGTCTCACCGAGTACCAAGCCTTGCCACATGTCATCCCACGCCGCTCATCGCGATCACAGACTCACATGATACAAGCGTCTCTCCACTATTTAAATTATGTAAGAAACTTTTGTGAGTCTCACATAATTCTGATGCGCCATGATTAAAACCGTATTGTATTTAACCAAAAACAAAAACGTAACGTAGATAAAGTTTGGTAAATAGTTAAGTTTTTTAGATATGTTATTTTATGTTTAAATTAAATTATGTATATAAAAAATGTTATTAAAAAATTAAAATATATTTTAATAATTTTTATATTATTTTAAAAAAGTAATTTCTAATTTTTAATTAAAAATATCATATATTAAAAAAAGCACTGCATTACAGATATTGATTTAGGTTTTAAGCACTTTTTATTTTGGTTTTGTTATAGTGTATTTTAATTATTTTTTAAAAAAATAAATAAAACAAGTTATTCATAAATTATTTAAATTTATTTATATATTAAACTAATAAATTTAAAGTTAAATTAAAAATTTTTTATTCAGTTTATAAAACTCATAAATAATTTGTATCTTAATAAAATAATATAAAGATAAAAATTTTGTTATTATAATTTTATATTTGTTATATAAAATTTATTTATATATTACATAATAAATTTATTTAAAGGTCAGAATATATTTATCAAGTAGGATTTAATTTTAAATTAATTAGTTTATTTATTTAGAAAGTATAATTAAGTTTAATTTTATAAAAAAATACAATTAAATACATTTTAGTAAAATTTATTTATTAAACGAGTTAAATTTTAAAGGTTTTTAGAACTCATTCAATAAATAAAATAAACTTAAATAAATTAGTATTCGACCGGAGCCGTAATTCTATCATTACAATAACAGATAATGAATTGTATCATTTATTTGTCTAGAAAAATAATTAAATATATGATGAATAAATAGGAAAAAATAACACAACAGCTCCCTACTCTCTTTTGTCTTATTACCAACGTGTTACGGTAGACCAACAGCCATGGCCGCTTCTTCAACCCACCGTTACGTCCGATCAGTGAACTGTCACGGGAGTGACTACGACAAAACTCCTGTGCCACGGTGTTAGCTCCAAATACAACTGATCTGCGTAGACTTCCGTGCTTACCATCACACATCTGCGCACATCTCTGATTCGTTTACTGGCGAAAAAGCCGATTTTAGTCTTTTATACCATCCGCCCGCTCACACCGCAGCACTCGGTGATCCGTAATCACAGCGGCCTTATCTAATCCTCAATAAATTTTCTAAATTACCCTCGTGTACATTCCAACTCATTTTGACTAAATTTGTCGGTGGCCTAAGTTGGGATCGAGGCTAACTTGGTTCCTGAATGGACGTCCTTTCACTCCAAACAGTAATTCTTAACTAGCTAGTATTGCACCCAGACTCGCGCGTTAGGCGCGTGTATTCATCCTCGATCCAGCGTCAGGAAGACCGCCTAAAATATATGCTGCACAGTAATAATTAATTATATTTTAAATTATTTTATGTAATAAAATATATATTTAGAATTTAATTTTAAAAATAATTTTGATATAAAAATTAAATTGTTCTGCAATTTTATATTTTAAACAAAATTAATCAAATTCCTAAGAGTTAAAAACAAAGTATATGCTACAAGTGAAACAATAGTCAGAATGTGGAAAATATTAAGAAAAATAGCTCTAATGTCTTCAGGGTAATTTAAGATAAATTTCAGAGAGACGTTAATTTTATATTGGAAGTTACCTGAATAGGTTTTCGATGTTGAATTCATAATGACAAACTTTATATTTCATGCATGATTGATCAAGGTTGACAAGCATCTTATTAAATAGATCAAATTATAGACATCAGCCTCGTTTGAGTAGGCTGAACTTGGAAGCTAGCATTTAATCAACTCATGTGCATCCTTTTGTCATTTAGCAGGGCAGGGTGATTCATGTCAAATTTCATAAGGACATGTTGAACATGAATCGTGTAAGGGCACTCATGATTTTATAAAGTATTAATGTCTGCATGACAACATCAAAGGGAAAGACAAGTAACCAACGAATATTCAGAAAAATAAAAACGGATGCTTAAGTCTTTATGTTTAAATAAAATTGTATGGATAGGTGGGGCTGAGAATAAGAGAGAGAAAAAAATTAGAGAAATGTAAATAGAAAAATAATAAGCCTTACATTAAAGTTATTATCACTGTCTATTAAATTAAAAAATTATTTTTATAAATTACATCTGAATAAATATTTATATAAAAATATTTAAATAATTAAATTTATTATATTTAATAAATTAAATAATAAAATTTAATAAATTAACATATAATAAAAATATTTATAAATATTTAATATAAAAAGTTTTTAAGAATTGAATTTTTTTAAAAAAATTTATCATATGATAGAACAAGGACATATGCAATTAAAGAAAAATTTATTAAATACTCATTTAAAATATTTAAATTATTAAATTTACAAAATTTCATTAACTAAATTATAAACTCAACAAATTAATATATAATAAAATCATTTTTAAATACTTAAAATAAAAAGTTTGTAAAAATCAGATTTTTCTAAAAAATATTCCATAATTTGTTGAAAAACTTATAAAATGCTTAATTAAAAAATTTTAAAATTTTAAAATTATTTCATAAATTAAAATATAAATTAATTAATTTACATAATAAAAATATTTATTATAAATATTTAATATAAAAAATGGTAGAAATAAAATTTTGTAAAGGGAAAAATATGCTCACAGAGCATAGCTCTAACATTTTCTAACTTGCCAGATCACGTGTGAAACTAAAAGGACACATTCAATTAAGAAAAAAGTTGTGCTCATTAATTTATATTTACTAAAATAATATAAAGTAAAGAAAGGAGGTTAAATATTATAAATATTATAATTTTATTTATAAAATTTAATAAATTTTTAATGACTAACACAATTCTTTGGTTTATTGGGTTAAAATAATTATAAAAAAAGAGATGTGTATAACACGTTCTTAGGTAGAGCGTGTGCCATAAACTGGAAATTGTAACGAGGGTTCGCTGATTCGGAACCTAGAATTGAAGGCGCTGGCATTACAGTGGGAGGACTAACGACCTAGTCATCTCCTCAAATGGGGACGGCTATAGATTTCTCATTTCTCCTCCAACCAATATGAAATGCAATTATATGTTGAAAAAAGCAATTCAATAAATACAAAAATATGAAATTAAAGATGGTTTAAGTAGACAAAATTGAAAATTAAATTTATCACAAGGATTGAAACCAAAGCGTCTTTTTGGCTGGTTAGCGTGTTAGTTTGCGTTTGGCTGTAAATCGATCGTCGCACTCACATTCTCAGCCTCTGCTTTGCGAGTTAATCCTCGTTATACCAGTGTAAATACTATTCATTACATTACTAAATAGTGTACTTTCTTTTTCTTTCCGTTCCACGCGCGAAGGAGGTGACCCACGCTAAAGCTAGGAGAGGTTGGAGTTTTCAATTTCGGTACGCGGAAATCTCTGAATTTTAAATTTCCTACGATTGTAATAGGCAAAGTTTCCATTTTTCAGAGGTTTCCAGTTGTGGGGTTGTTGTGAATGTTTATTGAAAATTAAAAGGAGTAGGTGGAGAAAAGGAGCAAAAGGAAAATAATATTGATTGTCGGAAAATTTGCTTTAGATCCTGAGTTTGTCTAGATTTATCAATTGTCGCCTTGAGCATTATTAGTGTGATTTGTATGATTAATCTCTAGAAAGGGTTTGGATTTAATAGAGAAACTCGTGCGAGCAATTTTCGTTATGGTAAAAGAGATTTGTTTTATGAAGGTTGGAGATTTTGACCGCTGAACGTGCTTTCTGGGTGTTATTCTTGTGAAATTCGCTTTAGACATTTTTTTAGAAGGAAAATTCTCAGAATCAAAATCAAAGACGTGTTGAGCTGTTGCTCTCTCCGTTTCCAATGTCTTGCTCTTTTCTACCCTCCCCCCTCTTTCTTATTACGTTTGAGACACCCTTTGTTGCAAGCTGTAATTTGATGGGACCTGCTTTTGGACTCATCCAATAGATCATAGTGTTTCTCTCTCTGAAGCTCACACCCCTTCTCTCTCAGAATTCTTAGTTCACATATAAGTTGGCTCCGAATGTCACCATGGCTTAGAGACGTCTTGCCCTGTTTCCTCCTCCACGCGTCTGTTACTGTTACCATTCCTCACTTTCCTTCTTCTTTTCAGATAATGAGATCAAAGTTGTAGCCTTTTGCTTCTCCTTTCTTGTATTTCCGCACTCAAGCTGTTCGTGGGGAAATTAAAAAAGAAAAGGTTGAGAAAAACAGATAGAGAAAGGGAGATTGCAAATAGTTATTATTTTTTGGTTTTTTGAGGTGGGTTTCTGAGATCAGACCCAAAAATGGCACCTTCGTTCAAATGGTGGGGAAAAGAGAGCCACAGGGGAACCCCTGTGGTGGTGAAGATGGAGAACCCCAATTGGTCCATGGTTGAGCTTGAGGGTCCTTCAGAGGATGACTTCCTCATTACCGACCCCTCGGGTCGTTCAAGAGAAAAAGGCAAAGGCAAAAATGCAAAGCAACTCACTTGGGTGCTTCTTCTCAAAGCCCACAGAGCCGCTGGTTGCTTGACCTCCATTGCCCCCGCATTGTTCGGTCTAGTCTCCGCCGTGAAGCGCCGCGTGGCGTCCGGTAGAACCGACGCCGATCCTGACCTCGTTAATGAAAGCGTTGGCGGCAGAGAAAAGGAGAACCCCACAGTGAAGAGTAGGTTCTATTCATGTATTAAAGTGTTCCTATGGTTGTCTGTGCTTTTGCTAGGTTTCGAGGTAGCTGCATACTTTAAAGGTTGGCATTTTGGTACTCCACATCTTCAGCTGGACTATTTGTGGGCAACATCATTTGGAGTGAAAGGTGTTTTTGATTGGCTGTATTCGCGGTGGGTTTTGATTCGGGTGGAGTATCTTGCTCCTCCGCTGCAATACCTTGCCAATGTATGTATTGTGCTTTTTCTTATTCAGAGTTTGGATAGACTGGTTCTTTGTTTCGGTTGTTTTTGGATCCGATTTAAGAAAATCAAACCCGTTCCAAAGGAAGGTGTTATAGATCTTGAATCTGGGGAGAAAGATTTCTTCCCCATGGTACTAGTACAGATCCCCATGTGCAATGAGAAAGAGGTAAAGGCATAATCCTCATTTGTTTGTGTTGAACAGTAACACTATTGCCGTCCGAGTTATGTTGATCTAACTTGGTAACTTTTTTGGCCAGGTTTATCAGCAATCAATTGCTGCTGTTTGTAATTTGGATTGGCCAAAATCCAAGTTGCTAATTCAAGTTCTCGATGATTCGGATGACCCAACCACACAAGTGCTGATCAAAGAGGAGGTCCAAAAGTGGCAGCAAGATGGTGCCAACATTCTATACCGGCATCGGGTAATCAGAGAGGGGTACAAGGCCGGTAATCTGAAGTCTGCCATGAATTGTAGCTATGTGAAAGACTACGAGTTCGTTGCTATTTTCGATGCCGATTTTCAGCCTACCCAAGATTTCCTGAAAAAAACAGTTCCTCATTTCAAGGTACTAATTCAATGACACATTGTGCGGCTCACTATAAAATTATGCTTTTCAATTTTGCCCTAATTAATACATCAATATTTTATAGCCTGAATTTGCAACAGTAGATAAATGCAACCATGGTAGATGAGTATGTTGTGGTCAATTAAAGCGCTTGGTGATACTGATACTGCAGGATAATGGCGAATTAGGGCTTGTTCAAGCAAGATGGTCCTTTGTGAACAAGGATGAGAACCTGCTGACAAGGTTGCAGAATATCAATCTGTCATTCCATTTTGAGGTGGAACAGCAAGTAAATGGTATTTTCATTAATTTCTTTGGGTTCAATGGAACGGCTGGGGTGTGGAGAATAAAGGCTTTGGAGGATGCTGGTGGGTGGTTGGAGAGAACCACAGTTGAGGACATGGACATTGCTGTTCGAGCTCATCTTAATGGCTGGAAATTTATTTTCCTTAATGACGTTGAGGTTGGCCTCACTTAAACTTATCCCAACTGTTGGTTTGTCATTGCTTATTGATTCTCATATTAAGTTTCACTTGGTAATGTTTCCAGTGCCAGTGTGAACTTCCGGAGTCTTACGAAGCTTACAGGAAACAACAGCACAGATGGCATTCTGGGCCAATGCAACTGTTTCGCCTTTGTTTGCCTGACATCATACGGGCCAAGGTAGTGTATATTTCACAAGAGCCTATTATTGCCCTCATACCTTGGAATCTTTATGAAATTGTAGTGCTGATCTAATTGTGATACCAACTTTGTCTTTTTCAGATAAGCCTATGGAAGAAATTCAATATGATATTTCTCTTCTTTCTTCTAAGAAAACTGATATTACCCTTCTATTCGTTTACCCTTTTCTGCATAATTCTGCCTATGACAATGTTTGTTCCAGAGGCCGAGCTTCCAGCTTGGGTTGTATGTTATATTCCTGCTACCATGTCATTCCTTAACATCCTTCCAGCTCCAAAATCCTTCCCTTTTATTGTACCTTACCTTCTGTTTGAGAATACCATGTCAGTTACCAAATTCAATGCCATGATCTCTGGCCTATTCCAGCTTGGCAGTGCTTATGAGTGGGTTGTTACTAAGAAATCCGGTCGTTCCTCTGAGGGTGATCTTGTTTCATTGATTGAGAAAGGACCAAAGCCTCATAGAGGCGTTTCAGAGCCTGATCTTCAGGAAATGAAAGTGGAAATCCAACGACAAGAGAAAAAGGCCTCTAAAAAGAAGAAGCATAACAGAATATATGTGAAGGAGCTTGCTTTGGCTTTCTTACTTCTAACAGCTTCAGCGAGGAGTCTCCTATCTGCTCAGGGAATCCACTTTTACTTCTTGCTATTCCAGGGTATATCCTTCTTGTTAGTTGGTCTAGACTTGATTGGTGAGCAGGTCGACTGAAAAAATATTGATTAGGGCTGTGTAGAGATATATGTACGGACGATATGTACATGGAAAACAAGGGTGGAAGTCGGTGCTATCATGCTCCATAAATTACTGAGAACAGTTATGGGGACAGTGCCAGAGGGCTGAGAGTGCTTCTTTTCTTGCTCACGCTTCTCCTTCCAGGATCTCAATCCAATTCAACCGGATACTATTTGACGCTGCTATATGGACAGAAGATAGAGGACATTAATTTGGAAACAAGTACAGTAGTAGCTGTTTATGGCTTTTTCAATGTGTAAGTTTTTCCCCACTTGTACCCAAAAAAAAAAAGTTTATCCCCACTTTGTATTTTTCTTTGTCGATTCTATTCTTTTCTTGTTGGATCAAATTCTTTTGTAAGAAAATTTGTGATTCAAACATCAATTGGGAATTTTTTTATTATCCTAATTATAGTTAAAATCAGGAACAACTTTATCCCCCTTTTCTTCTTGTTCGGGAATTGAATACTTGAATTCATTTTGGTCAACTTGTGCAATGGTGGAATTTAAATTTTCTTCGGTCCTCGGAAGCCTAAGGTGACAGTGACATGAATGTTCCGTGAAGCTGGTAATTCAATTTTGTCCTCTGCTCTCTATTGATTTAAATTTGCCATTGAGTTTTGCAATGCCTAACCTTACTTTTAGCCTTGACCACCAAGTTATTAGAAATAATTGAACCTGAAAAATTGGGGAATGGAGACCCCACGCCCAAGAGTTGAAGAGAAGGGACTTTGTAGTCAGGTACCTTTTTTTCCAAGATAGACTGACTAATAATTGGGGCTATCTGTGGAAGTGTTGGGGAAAAGGTAATTCAACAGAAGGAGGAATCAAACCTGAGTTTAGGCCCTATGAAAAATGGGTCAAGACGTCAAGTATCTGTTGTGCTACAGGGCCGGCTTTTGTTCTGTCTGATCATAATTTTTAATCATAAAGAATGTAGAAATTGTGGGTTACGGATTAAAATTTGAAAATTTTACGTGTTCATCTAAACTGCTTTCCTGGTGAGCGCCAATACCCGTTTCGTTGAAATACTGCGAGCCAAACATTATCTCGAAGTATCTTAAAGGATACTGTACTTGAAAGAACAAAAACAGAGCAAAAGGTGAAGTCAACTTTGGTAAATTTCAATGGCAGGTTGCTTTCGTTGGCACATAGATGTAATGGTTCTACAGTTGCAGTTAAATGTCGAGGCTTCGGCCTCTTCAAGAATTTGGCTCACTAAAATATCGGGGACGGCTATCTGGACCACCGTTCTGAACCGTGGAGTGAGAAGCCTTGAAGCCAGCCAACTTTCGTCTGTAATCTGTAGTTCCTTCGTAGACCTTTTGTTCGTTCTGCTTTCCTTTTGAGAAATTCTACTTTCAAAAAAAATTCAGAAAGATGTTCTTAGAGAAGCTTAGAGTTTTTAGATAAGTTGAGTTTTATAATTTAATATATAAAATTTAATAAAAATTTATATTTTTATAATTAAAATTATGTGAATAAAAAAAAAATCTCATATAAAGTTTATAAAATACGAACTTTTTATATAATTAGTTCTACGCATAAAATTTATATTCTTATAATTAAAAATGTGTGAATAAAAGCAAAAAAAATCTCATATAAAATTTATAAAATACGAGCTTTTTACGTAATTAGTTCTACACATTTATAAATAGATCTTATTCTATAAATTTTATAAATTTTTAGGATAATTTTTTATAAGAATAACTTTATTCCTTTTCCTAGCTGTTCTGCTCTTTCAAAAGGTTACCGATACGACAAACGATATGTTTCGGTGCGGTGGGAAGTAAATGGCATCAATGCTTGTCGCTAGTATGGTGAATATTTCTTATTGTATTCACCAAACAAAATGATCATACTTATCCAGGTAAATTACAGGTGCTATGGTCTAAAAGCCATAACTGTGTATCTTTTATGCAGAGAGTAATTAAATTATGTACAGATTACTTTTTTAACTGAAAATTGATTGCCCTTTCAATCCTCTTTTGATTCTTTTTGATAGATTTAAATTAGATATAAAATAATTTTAAATTTTGAAAAAATTATCTTTATTTTAAAAATTTTTTACCGAGACATTTAGTATCACTGATGAGAGAAGTGAAAAATAGGTTGAAGAGGAGTACAGTTAAACTCAATAAATGTGTAAATTAAAGCTTTAATGTGACTCTTACAAGGAAGGTAATTTTTCACGGGAAGCTCATGAGCTGTAGTTCCATCGTTTTTTTCTTTTTCTTTTTTTTTGGTTGAATACAAGGGTGCATGAGTCCCAGCTGTAGTTCCATTGTTATGTAGTTATTTATGGGGCTTTACTGCTGCGCCTAATGTTGGAATGGATTTTGAAAGTGGCATGATCCTAGAAGTAAGATGGTAGATTTCTTGAAGAGTGTAGACTAAAGAGGCGGCAGAATAGTGAAAGGATGGGCCTGAGGCTGTGTCATATATGATTTTATGGGGCGATACCAAGAACGCAGGTTCATGGTGTATTTTGCGGGCCCCATTCCCTCCATTCATGCATAATTGACAGCCTGTTAATTGGGGCCAGCTCAACCTCCAAACCTTTCCCTTAGAATATTTTATGGAAGTTCGCTTCAGGACAAACATTATATAGGATTTGGAATAAAATACTATTGAGTAAGAATTGAATTATGCTTTCCGTGGTTTCGCAGTTGCTTTAAAATATGGAAAGATGAAAATTTTTCTGGTCTGTATGTCCATACTAACCTGATGCTCATTCTGCTATTTGAGTTTGTCCTTTTATTAGTATCAGCTGTGCAGCATGTACTGTTTTCTGTCTATAAGGACTAAGCAGCTGTCACCTGCCTCTATCCATTCAAATTATGAATGACTTCGCATATATTCTAATTTCTCTACTTCTATATCATTTTAATTGAATAAATTTTAAATTATTAAATTTAAAAATTTTATATATTAAATTATAAAATTTAATTAATTTAATAATTAAAATTATTTTGCACGAAAATAATGTATATCTTTTTTTTAAATTTTATCATATATATTTTTATATTATTATTGAGTGTAAAATTGATTTATATTTAAAATTAATTATTAATAATTTTTTTAATAAATATAATTTTAAAACTTAAATTTAAAATTATAACTTTAAATCTCTTAAGTTAAGATATAAACAACGATTATTGTGATAATACAATATTAATAATAATAATGTATATCTTTTAACGTGAAACATTCTTTTCCTTACAATATAGTTGCTCTGCCAATAAACCTGGGCCTTTTGCTTTTCGTTGTTAATGTTCACTTAAAATCTGTCAAATGATTTTGTAATCCTTTGTTTCTTTGTACGAAATTAATTATAGTTGAACATGTTATCTTTAGAAGCACAAAGCATAATTAAACTTGTGAATGGCTTATCTTTGATGAATGAGTGGAGTAATTGGAGCTCTAAAGGGAAGAAGTAGAAGAAGAAAACAGAGCTACTCTGCTTTTGTCCCTCTAAAATGAATGCTGTTGAAATGGTCCTGACTCCTCACTGGCCATTGCCTATCATTTTCACTCACAATGGATTTTAAATGTGCGAAGAACGGAGGGATGGATTGGGTGTCTCCTCCTTAAATGAATGGGCCGGCTATTGGATTGAGCGTCACCAAATAAATGACTTAGCGATGGACTACTTGCCCTTTTGATATACGCAAAAATACAAATTATGTCACATGCAGCTTATGATTTATCAAGTTGTGCCATTTGGGTATTAGGCAATGGGATTTGTTGCTCGTTCACCCATTTGTCAAGCTGTACCATGTCACCCTAATTTCAACGTGTACCACTTAATTAATTTCAGATATTACGTTCATCAGCATTTGTTTTTCATTTTGGGTGGGAAGAGGGATGAAAAATCCAAACGACCATTTGAGCCAAAACTCAATGCCATCAGCATTTATTTTTCTACTTTTAATTAATAATGTTTTTGACATCACTAACGTGAAAAACAATGAAGAAATAAGACATCACTTACTTTTTTTAATGACTTATCACAATCGCAAGTGCCAAAATAATGACCTAATTTGACAGATAAATTTTTATTTTTTTAAGATATTTTTATTACTATTAAATGAAAGATTCATATATAATTAAGATGAGAGCTGTATAATTAAAACTCTTATAATAATATCAACTCTAAATTCAAACCTAATTAGAAATCTTTATACGAATTAAGCCCTTTATCATAAATAATGAATATAAATTATACTTCATATGTAAACGATAATGGCAATGGTAAGCTATTTTTTCTTGTAAACAGTTTGTCGTACCCTTTGGTTGCGTGGGTGCCTTTGTCTTTCCACTAATAATTCTGAGTGGAAATTCCACGGGCTAGAGTTGACAAGCCATATGGTTCGTAACGGCCCGTTTGGGTCCAAACCTGGCAAGTGGCGCGGGTTCCCGAATATTGTTGTATCTTTTTCCTTTTTTTATCTTATTTTAAATATGGGACCGTGGGTTTCGGTTCGAGCTTCGAGATTATTTTGGGCTGAAAACTTGAGTATCGAGTATCTCACATGGGCCTCCCGCAAGAGATAAAGTTTCGAGGGGAGAGGAAGAGGGATTGATGGGCAAGGGGGAGTGCGAAAGACCAAGCCGGAATGGAAATCTGTAGACAAAAATTTTAGGGAAATTTCTAGTTAACTTTGCCTTCGTTCTATTTTTATAATTTTATTTTTACTTAATTTTTATAATACAAAATTAAAAGTTTTACAGACATAATTAATCACTCGTAAACTGCTATTATTATTATCATAATTTCAACAGATTATAAGGGCAGTATTTTTTTGGATTGACTTATACCAAGGATAATAACCACTCAATTATTATTATAGTATTGTTGACCCAATGTTCAGTTCTCGTGTAACAGAAGTGGAATAGAATTAAGATTCCATTATCATGTAAACAGAAAATACAATGGTACAGCAAGGAGCTATTCTTGGAAGCACAAATGCTACTCAAAACAATCTTAAGCCTCCTAATATTTGCTCTTCTTTGCATTGAGAAGCGCTCTTCAATCATTACAATTTATGGAAAGTAAAACAGAAAAAGAAAAGCCAAAGCCTTTACTAAATTAAACACATTTTCTAATCTGCAACATCAGAGCCTGATTTCGTTCCCTCAATTTACATGATTCATAAATCTAGCAAGTCATCTTCTTCTGCTAAAAATTCGGAAGAGCAAGCAGTTACGTATTAAGATCCTATACAACTGAACCTTTATTTTTCTTTCCCACTCTCTATTTTCCTCCCCTTTCAAATTCAGTTAACTCTGTGCAATCAACTGAAAAACTCAAAAGTCTCCATAGGAAGAAATTAGGCCAATTCCTATCTTCCACACATTCATTATAAGTCTGATTTCAGTCGCCCTGTGTAAATGATAATGCATTAGACGAGAGGTATAGATATTTTTTAATTAATGGAGCAACCAAGCAGAAACAAGATTCTGCCCATTACCATTAGGGCCCAAATTGTCAAGAGCTGTGCTGGAATCGTATGCTATTCCATAGAAGCTTTGGAACTCATGGTCCAGAACAGTCTGCATGTACAGGTTTTAGCACCCTCACAAACAAAAGAGCTAAATGGACCATGCTTGAAGATCTTTACCTGAGGCAATGGAGGAAATTGTGGTGATGGAATTTGTATGCCTGCCAGGGATCCCTGAAAACTTGCACCTGGGAATGGGTGAGAGGAGTTGATTCCAGGACCATATCCACCAATTGATTCATTTACAATGCGCGACTGAAGAATCTAAGCAAAGGAAATTAAGTTAATATAATTGTTTGTACTAAAATAGTCAATGAACTTAAAAAAGATTAAACAGCCAAGACTTTGCTTACATCTTTTGATAGGATTCGTTCTACATCAATGCTCAGTTCCGGATTCACCGTGGCAAGTTTCATTGACAAAAACTGCGTAACATCTTTTTTTGGTTCAGTAGCCACACTTTAAAGTTTGGAAAAAGGAAATCCCACTTAAAGTGGGCTACCAATTCCTCAAAAAATATGGGAGAATTAACAGATTTGTTAGGTCTTACAATTTAGTTTGTAAAATCTAATAAATTTAATGATTTGAATTTTTCATATAAAGTTTTTGCGAATTTCAGTTTTTAAGAATAAACAAACTGAACAATGCAGAGAAGCAGTTATTTCTCAGACTGCAGAAGAGCATACCTCAACCTGTTGCTGCAGTGATTGCACATAGTTAATAATCTCATCAAGCATTACTGCTTTGCCAGTTATCTAAAACAAGTGAAGGCTACAAGAAAATTAGTATAGTATTTCAATATCATGGCATGAGAAATCGTAACATACAAAATCAAATCTTCTTGAGTAACCTTGTTGCATCCCGGGACAAGTTCTTGAAGCAATCTCATGCGTTCACTAATCTTCTCTCTTCTTACCTACATGCAAAAAGTTCTACAATTTTCAAATATTTTTAACAAGAAACGGGTTTCATATAAGGAAAATTTATAGCAAGGAGATACCCTTTCTGCAAGGCTATGACTATTGGTAGCTTGACCTTTTCGAGCTCTCACATGAATGAAATTTTCTTTGGGGGCTTCTCCACCGCTAGAGTTGTCTTTAGTTTGTTTAATTGATTGCTTACCGCGCAAATTTGCACTTGGGTTTTGCTCAATTTTTGGTTTTTTTTCATCTTGTTCTTTCACACCATTGGAGCTCTTCCCAGAGGAATCCTTCACTGCTTCCCCTTCAGCATTCTAAACAGAAATTACAAAGCAAGTCATTAGCTCACTAAACCAGTTAAAACAGGCAATAAATTTTCGAAGTCCTATTCAACCCACCTTATTTGGACTGGTTGTAGAGTTATAATCAGGCCCTCGTTTTCTTCTATTTCCGTTACGTGCAGATCCTGTGGCTCCCTCTTCAGGAGTTGAATCCTCACCCTGACATTGTGCGCCATTTATCGGAGCCCTTTCGAGGATTGCTTCCTTGCTTAGATTATGATTCGGTCGATACCCTGCATTTGCTATATCACCACAACCAGGTTGGCTGAAGGAGCCAACAATTTCTGAGAAACCTCCACTTCCATAGGAGGGAACCGCAAAATTGGAGTCAGACATATATTGAACTAGGTGAGAGGTGCTACTCATTCCCTGATTTTCCAACACAAGAGGGTAAGAAGAATTGCGGAAGTGACCATGAGAAACCATTGAAGAGCATCCAAAAGTTTGAGTTTGACTCAATGAAACAAGAGGATCCCAAGTAGAAGAACCAAGAAAGGGATTAGCTACATCTAAAGGTTTAGTCATAGACACAGAACTAATTGCCATTTCTGAAACATTTGTACTCGGACCTGATGATGGACAATTCAAAATGCTCTCTTTTCCATGTTGAAAACCCATCGCATTTTCGTGACCAACCATCTTCAGAATTCAACAACCAAACTCCAAGAACTAAGAAACTAGACTATATATTAGTGCAATCCTGATTCAACAGTTTGTTCAGACACGGCCTGCAGATAGATATAATAGAGAAGAACTAAAGAAGTTCATGATTAAAGGGAAAGTGAATTTTGACTAAGTCGGCTCGAGATATCTTGCAGGACTCAACAAGGAACAAATAGCCTTAGCAGCTTTATAGGACTGAGAGGAAATTAAAGTAAAAGAAACCCCTCATTGTAGCATAGACACAAAGAAAAACGGAATATAATCTTACTCGCCACAAGCTAGTATCTCTTCCTTCAGAAACCCTAGGATCAAGTCTACTATACTGCTCAGAAAACGGGAAAATGCTCCCCCTCAGACAGGAAAGTGAACCTTTCAGAGCATAAAGTGAAAATCAACAAACAATGGGATTAGCTCACAGCTCATCAAACTATAAATAAAGCAGATTCCCTTTTTCTCCGCTGTCCACAGAACGGCTAAAATTTCCATTCTCCCATTTTATCAGACACCAATGTGATTGATGTAATTAAGAATGAGTTTTTTGGACCAAGACCCAACTGAGTGGCTAAAACGAGTGAACGTCCAGTCAGAGATATTGTCTATAGAAATCCAAACGAAGAAACAAGTGTTTTTAGTTTTGATTTAAAGACAGGAAAAGAGCAACTGCAGCAAGTCTTGCTATGAATTCTAGGAGGGGAATCCAAGAACCATGAACGACCAAAGGCATCAAATTCTACTCAAATCATGCAATGACTGGTGGAAGGGGTAGGATTGAGCACAGTGCCCTTTAATGGGAGTCTGACCGTATCATCAGGAGCATCAAATGCTTGATTAAATTCGACAAGAAAAAACCAAAATTTCACCAATTGGGTAGCATAGCATAAACATCAAAGGTAGCATAAAAATCCAACTTTTATAGATTACAGACAACACAGGAGCTACTAAAGAGAAAAGCATGGAGGGAGAGTGAGAGACTTCGCTTACCTGCCCAGGTTAAGAGGTGACATGTATCATATTAAAAAGACAGTCTAACCACTGCCAACTGCTCCTGTTGGTAAATTATTGCATAACCTAGTCTCTTTTTCTTTTACACTTTACTCCTTGTAATTTATAATTTTAGATTAAATTAATATTTAAAAATTTTGATTACCACCTCTGCTTTTCTTTCTGAGCGTTTTCGTGTCAAAAACGTAGTTTGGATTCGAGAGGTTCTTCTCTTGACGGTCAAGCTTGTTCCTTTTTTTTTGTTTATATTTAATTTTAATAATTTTTTCTTTCTTTTTTATAATTTAATATATAATTTTTATTTTTATTTTTTTCTCACTATAATTTCACTCTTTTTCTCTCTTATAATTAGGAGTGGGCATTAAACCGGATCAAACCGTAAAAATAAAAATTTAGACTGGGTTAAAATGGGATAAAATAAATATTATATAATATTTTGTCTTAAGATGGAGTAAATTAGGTAGGGCTAGATTTGTATTCCTTTTCCATTGGATTGCTGCGAGTACCCAACAAAATTTACATATATATATATTTTCAATTTTTATGCTATATATATATATTTTTCTAAATTCTAATATTATAGAATAGTGTCATTTTCTAACTTGCCCTAAAACTTCTGCAAGCACAAGCAGGCAAGAGGCAGTTCAACTTCAGCAAACCAACACCACTCCTCCCTCCTTCGTCTCGAACCCTCGGTCCCTCGACTCCCTCTCTCACAAGCTACAAGTCTTGTTCGTTGTCTCGTCGTTTTCAACAGTCAACGCTAATCTTTTACCTCCTCCCACCTTGTCTTGACTCACCTCTTCTCATTTTGGCTCATCTCTTGTCTAATTATCACACTTCGATACTTTGGGTCCTCAATAGTCGATCGAACCTTATCCTCGTTCCACTACTCGCCTCACGTTTGTTCGTCCCCATCCTAACCCAAACTAACCTACCCAAGTGAAACCGAACAACCCAAGAATGCTGGTTTGAAAAATTTTTTGACTGGGGTTGGACTAACTTAATAAGAGATTGGATTCAACTGCATTGAGAGAATTTTGCACCAACCCAAACCGTCCCACCCAATGTCTACCCCTACTTACAATCCGTTGTAAGATCTGTATCCGTTCCGTTTCGTATTCATTGACATACTCTCTTTCTAAGAAAAAAAAGAAAACTAATGACACATTTGCCAACTGTTCTAACAGACCTCTCCTTCTATCTGTCATTTCTTTTCAGAAACTTCATTATGTAGCTAACCTCCGTCATCCTTCATCAACCTCATTGTTCAGTGTTCATCACTGTTTCAAATCGACCCCACCAAATCTCACTTCAGAGTCCTCTAGACAGCATCTGCCATCCGATGGTATAAATTGGTATATTGGTCCAGTTGGCGGGCCCAACGGACAAATGTAAGGACCTGATTCAAACAAGTGAGAGAACACAATGTGCTGGATGCTCGGGCTATGGTCTACCCTGTCTCTGCTTTAGCAATTATTGTTTAAGTAATAATCTTGTACCTGCAAGCTTTTTCTAATTTTAACTTTAGGAGCTTTGGCCTGAGGAACACAGGGAATAATGGAATCTAATCATCAATTTTACCTTCTTGTCCTGGTACGGTTTTCCAGCTGTTAGTGTGCTATGCTACCTGTTCAAATGACTCAGCCGGTGGGATCAAACCCAATTATCCGGTCAGCCGGTTGCCAGTGCGATCTTGCTGGAACCCCTCAAAATACCCCCAGAAAAAAAATCCGAAATTGACGCCTAATTTTCTCCTTGCTCATGATCGGCCGAAGGACACCTTCTGACTGTTGATTTTCTCTCTTTTCAAAATTAATTTTGTTATTGTTAGAATTGATAACGTGAATAAATTTTCTTTATCTGCTAAAAAAAATTAATTTTACTTATATAATATACGAATTTATTATTTTATCCTTATTTAATAATATCTTAATATTATAATTAAAAATTACTTTCATGTGCTTTTAGTCAATTTACATTCAAAAAAGTGATTTTAATCATTTTATTCAATCATATCTACTTCTTATTAATTAATTTTGAAATAATATATTCAAACACAAATAAATTTTATAAATCAATCTTTTCAACATCAATTTTTTATTCAATTCTACCTATAATTTATTATATTTATCGCCACCCAAATCGACCCTAGGTCACATAAAAATGATAAATTGCTCATGAATATAGTCTCAAATAAGTCAAAAATAATTTTGAAGTAGCTAAATGAAATAAAAAAAAATCATTCCCACACCTAATATGCTTAATCAATTGAGTTTTATAATTTAATTTATTAAATTTAATAATATAAAATATAAATTATGGTACTCTTACCTAATTGAAATTGGTGGATTTGATTTTCACACTTCATACTACATTATAATTGTTTTGTATATTTTACCTATATGAGAAACGTTAGTCTCAACAAGTTAAAAATGATCAATTTCTCATAACTATAATCTAAAATATTAGATCTATAAAGTTTTATAATTTAATTTATAAAATTTAATAATTTAATTTAAAAATTTTAAGTTATTTTTTAAATATTCAGTTTAGAAAATAGATGGAACATAACTATATTTAGAGCTCTTTAACATAAATTTTGTAATAAATTCTGAGTTTTGTTAAAGTTGAGCCACTTAATTTCACTCGCAGATTACTCAAAAATCAGTCACGTAGATAGATAAATAGCCCTTTTGTGAGGTTTTAAGTTCCTTTTCCAATACTTGACTAAGTTAGTAAATTTTTTGTAAGATTTACCTGCTCTTAATTTTTGGGAACAGTAAATTGTTTTGAAAGATTATTACACATATGTGAGTTATGACAACTAAAAAAGCTACTAATAAATGGACATTTATCAGTAGAAGTTAATTAATGAGGTCTACCAAATGGGAGTTGATTAATTGGTTTACCTGCAATTTAAATGCGCTGGGAGGTGGAGGACAAACAGCAATGTGTCAAGACCCTTGATTAATAGATTTGTTCAGCTTATATAAATGGTCACAAGTTGTTTGTTTCAACCATTATGCAATCATTAATCTCTTTTTCCTGCATAAATTTGTCCAAGACAACTCCATTAGAAACACACAAACCAGACATTGACATTGAAAACACAATGCCTAGAAAGTCAATGCTATGTCCTCATGTGCTGATTTTGAAATAGAAGAGAGAAGAAAATGGTTTAAAGTAGCACAAGCATGAAGAAAATAAAATATTATTAACAGTGAAAAAAAAATAGCGCTATTAAAGCCATGTCTTTAGGCTCTCTACGAAATTATATTTAGAGAAACAAATTTTATAAAAAAAAATATATAAAAATGTGATTCTATTATTTTTTAAAAAAATGAAAAAATCTACACAGCTAGCATTTTGGTACTAAATTTGACAATTATGTTACAGCTTGGTTGAAAACAGGTCCCTCCCCTTTAACAACTGGTCGTGAACTGTGTTGCAATCACAATTTCTCAGGTTTTGTCTCAATCGGATTAGATTAATTCAATGACTGAAAGAGACATTGACCCAACTCCATCGGTGAGACAATTGTGAGCCAATGAGACCAAACAGGTGAACCCATACATATAATAGTTGTAAGTGTTGCTTTCACTGCTTTGACAGCTAACACCTTTCTCATAATTAATCTGCGAATTATTAATTTTTGTAAATTTTAATCAAATTAATAAATTTAATAAAATAAAAATTTTATAAAAATATATAACGGTTCAATAAAACTCAGTTCAACCTCTAAAATCAGCTTAACCTTAGGCTGATGGATAATGAATAACCATAAGAGCACGTGCGATCACCCGTGCGAAGGCCCTTGAGCTTGCGGTGGAACTCACCCCCTACGGTGCGCAGGATGTGGTCCCGCGGTATTAGCAATGATGGGGTTTTTGGCTATGATCAGAAGAATCTCTTAAGATTTGTTTTTGTGCCCTCTCCCTCTTAAATTATCAGCCTCCCTCCCTGTAATAAAATCAGTTGGGGGGTCTTTTTCCTTACAAAGTTAACTAGAGCCCATGCTGGGAGTCTTTTTGGTCAGGAAGATTTCTGCTTTTAAAGAAGCTTTTCCCTTCTTTCATTAATGAAAAGTTGCCAACCCCTCACGTTTCCAATTAGACAAGACTTATCGTACGTATAACCCAACAATAACATCGTGCAGTATTATATTAATGGGGTAATTAGAATCTTGGCGAGAGCATATCATCACATCTCACTCAAATTACATCAAACTCACAGCATTATATCATCTAACAATAAAGTTTAATCCTTTATTGCCTATGATACGAACGAGTTTCCAAACACCAAACTCTCCAATGGAAAAGATGGAAGCATGCGCAGAAGGGTCGTAAGGAAGCAATCATCATCAGGTTCCCTTAAAATTTTATCCGAAAAGGCTGCTACTGTATTCTATATAGTAAGGAAGCTCATGAGAACTTTAATGCTTCTTCTCTGATGGAGCTCATCAAACCCATGACGGCTCAGGAATAGCAATCATTTGAAGACATTGATGTTTCCCCATAAAGAAGTCTCTGCAGTCGTCAAATAAGAATATTAGTACCATCATGTGCATAAAATAAGAGATACAACTACTCTTGATGGGATGTGTACAAAAACAAAACTGGCAACAACACTGTAGCTGGCGACCGCATCATGAAACTGTTGGCTCCTTCGTTACCTTGCTAGATGTAAACCCGATGCAAATATTTTATAGCAAAACTCAAGACCTACCATGGCACCACCGTGTTAGAAGGGTGCCATTGGTTGACCCCGAGAACCATTTTCTTCCAACTAAGAAAAAGATGAAATGATTCAGAAACAGTACTACAGTAGTATCTGCTCATGCTCAAGTTAAAACGTTTCAATCACTTTTCTTTGTCCAAATAACCTGCAAGTTGCAGCTGAAGTAAAGTACAACTGAGAGATTCGGGTGTAACAATCTGCTTCTTTATGCTCATGGACCCTGGAAAGAATTAAATACATACAGCCAACTACACTTTCTAGGTGCCAAATACAATTTAATGAAATCGCCGCGTTTGTTGTTGTGGTGTATATATACAAATTCTTTTTTGTATTTATGCTACTTGCTTAACTGGTTACAGGCCAATGAGGATATCTCGTCGTTTTTATCTAATCTCTTAATGATAGTGACTTACCTAATTAAGCGACGGATGGCTATAAGCTTGGATTTTTTTTTTTTATTATGTATTTTATATTATTAAATTTATAAACTAAATTAAAATCCTAAAAGATATAAAGATTTAAAAATATATATAAATAATATGTAAGATAAAAAGTGTGATGACACCAATTCGGAGATGATATCTGAGAGAAATTCCCCTTCAACGACGCCGGCAATTGTGGGGGAGGAATCGGCTGACATGATAAATAGATTCGGAGACGAGTCAGAAAAAACGATGGGCTAGCACCTAAAATGAAAAATGGATGGGCTCACCCACTAATTTTTAGGCATGGAGATCAATATATGCAATGATATCTTTAGGCATGACCCAGTAATTTTTGTTAGGACGCTAATAACATTATAACCATGCCATTTGACGTGCCTGAAATTGAAGGGGGAAAAATGTTAAATTCACATAATTTCAGTTATAAAATGTTTAATTTTTTTTATTTGATTTGATAGATGATGACTAATGATATAATCAGATGTTTAATCAGGTATATGTCCAAAGAAAGTCTTTTTTAAATACAAGGTTTTTTTTTTGCAAGCATAAAAAATTCACTTTTAATGATATAAATTATTGAATTTGTAAAAAATTAATAAATTTAATAATTCGAATCATAAATTATAAAATTCAGTGAGAATAGAATTATTAAAATAATAAAACTTAAAAAAATGCAAAATTTACAATCCAACCATTCCATTGCACACCTTCAACTGGTTAGAAGAACTACATTCAAGCGCACAACAGAGATTCTTGACCTAAACAAAAGAGAACAAGTGCTCTGCCAAAACTTATGGAATAGAATGTATGGGATTTGATTCTAGTCATTTCTGCGTTCCAATGAATTAAAGAAACCATTGGTCAAATCTGGTTGATTTGTTATATTTACAGTACTGATATCATGAATATTTCATTTATTTTCATACATTAAAATAAAAAAATATTTTTTAAAAATATTTAATTTATTTATTTTATTAAATTTTACATACTAAATTATAAAATTTTTCAGATATAAATCTTAATAACTTGCCCGTGCTGAACATGGAATATTATTACGGGTCATCAGCAACGAGATAAAGTTTACGACCCAACTTAATAGGCCGCGTTGTGCTAATGCTGCTAGGCTTGCTCATAAGCAACGAACGACAGTTCGTTGCCCATAGTTTCTCAACAAATGAATAGTGAAGCGACCAATGAACCCAACTGGGGGACAGTTTGGATGGTCTGTTTCCCATCAAGGCCCATATTCTCCATGATAGCGCAAAGCCCTCAATTAAGTGAGGTCCAAATCTAGCTGATGAGCTTGGTTCAGGAATGGATTACCTATTCGGCTTCTTGCTAAGTAGGCCCCCATTTCTGCCTATGTCATTGTATGTTGTGCCGAAGAAAGGAAATCATGTACCAACAAGGTCGGGTCAAGAATTAAGACTTTTGACATTTAATACGGTGAATTTAAATTTAAATTTTTTTATTTTAAAATATTTAATAATATTATGAGAAAAATTAATTTTTTAATTTAAAAAATTAAAAAATATTTTGAATTTAATAACAAAATATATATTCAAAAAGATAAATAAAAAATATTTAAATTTATAAATTAAATTTAAATATAAAATAAAGAAAAAAACTTATCAAATATAAAATATGAGTTGTAAGAGTTTTTTTTTTTTACTGTTAATATTTGGGTCAAGTTGATTTTGCTGAAGAAATATTTTTAGAAAAAATTGAACTCCCCTATTATCACATCAGAAGTCAACATAAATTGGGCTAAAACCCAACTTCCAAATGCAAGATTTCTCTTACCCACAAAAAAAAAATCAAGAGTTCTGATCCCATTTCATGATATTTGCTCAATAGTCGATATATCAAATCAAAGTGGTGGGGAAAAATCATTCTTTAATCTAATCACCATTAAGTAAATGTCATCGAGATTAGGAAATTAAGGTCAATAAATGAAGAAAGGACTCGCAAAAATTGACTAGTAAGGGTCTAGCGGCGAGGCTGGAGGCGCAGCTGGGGTGGTGACAGCGAAAGAGACGGCGTTAAATGCCACGTGGAAACGGAGCCAAAAGAAGAGGCAGATCACAAGGCAATTCTGTCAGCCCCGAAAGATTCTCACGTAGATACGAGACGTTGACACCTTCAACCTCCTGTCCTTTCCTTTTTTTTTTTTGGTTTTCTGACGAAATTAATTAAAAATTGTTGCCGGAAAAATGCACCGATCTCCACGAGCAGATGGATGCAGAGGCAGCGTCAGCAGATAGCGACCTTAGCAGTTAGCACGCAGAAGGAGCACCAACACCGCCTTCTCTGACCCATTCTCTCTCCCTTTTGTATTGCTCTTCATGTACGGACGCCTCTGCCTACATGACTTGTCACCCTCGCATCCCACATGCTATGCCATGCCTCCCCGGAATCTCCTTTATTCCGGTGCTCTGGTCTTCCTTTTCAACTTTTACACATTGTTTAACCACCATTTTTATGACCAAAATTTAGGGGGGACATTGTCAACGTAATTACTGTTATAGATTCTGAATAACACTACAATTAACAGCTAGCATAGTTTATAATTTCTTTGATCACGCTTGACAATGCATCTATCATATGATTTGTCAATTTATACAAAGACTTTCCCTCTATTAACATTTTCGTAAATTTTTTCTTGTGCTCTCTTTTTCAAAGTATTACAAACAGTATCGGCATACACCTCTGACCTATCTCAATTTTAACAAAAATGTCTACAACGATAATGGGCGACATGTTAAAAACGTGAGAGAGCGAAATGTCCAAAAATAATAATAATGAACTGTATACCTATATTAAATTTATTAAATTTCTTGTATTAAATTATAATAATTTAATAAATTTAATAATTTATATATTTTTTTAGTAAGATTTTGTTTCCATTTCGAGCAGAGCCAAATCCCCTTTTCTGTCCATTATCGATACAAAATGGATGGAGCAATAGAGTACCAAAAACACTGCTGAAAGAAACACCTTTAACATGAAATTTGTTGGAATATAAGAGCTGTCTTCCTCACTGCCATGAAAAAATCAGACTGCAATGTTCATTCCAATGGTTAAACAGTAAAATGGGATGGGAGAAACATGAACTACGCATAGAAAAGAAGCTAGACTCCATTTTGTGCTGTCATTTCTATAGATACACCTGAGAAGCATGAGAAGGACGGGACCAAAACTGAAACGAGGAGATTTCGGAAGAAGAGCCAGTAAATGGGTTGGATGAAGTCTCCTTGGATGAAACATGACTCACCTATGGGGAACACCCATTGCTCCTTCCCTTTCAATTGCACCACAACACACACTCACAAGGTTTTCTTGGTCCCTCTACGGTCCTATTATTGAAAAATACATCTGCCTTGGAGCATTTTCTTTTACAAGTTTTATGCAAGTTGCAGTATTTGATAAGGCTCCAACATATTTCTGGGACCATCCCTGTTACAGTGCTTGCACCCTGTTTGTTTTTATGTTTATAATTGTATATGTGGGGACCTTCAATGCCTACATTGAACTAGCTAAATTTATTCTTAGACGGTAACCAAGCTAAACATAAAAATAGAGGGAATATCGACTTGGAAACTCGGGCTATATTGTAGTTCATACAAATCGTGGGTCTTGAAACAAGTAATTATTTTATATACATATTTTAGTAATTGCATTTAGAAGTTATTATACTCATAGCTAATCTATCCAAACGAGTCATTCTGTCTCTCGTGAAAATTGATATTAGAAGAATTCCCATAACGAAAGCCCTTCATTCACATGGGATCATGCAGGACAACTGCTACTACCTTCAATCATGCCAAGTGTTTCTTCAATGGTGTACAATAGGAAAGGCGAAATTAAATTTCAATGGCTCAGAGGGGACTGATTGGCCTCTGGTTTTGACCAATGCCTCCACAGTTCACAACTTGTCTCTAATGAAAATGGCAAAACAACTTTAATTATATTCACTTTGAATTCCACCTACCACATTCACATCTTTAATTTGTTATCCTAATGTCAAGTCCTTTCAATGTCTTCAATGCAACGATGTTCTACGTTTTCTGTAGATTTTTTCTTGGCCCAATATTCAATATTTTTGATACACTTAGCACTATATGATCCAGCTCATGCGCAAAGTGCTTTTCCAAAGTTGTCCTATGTCCAACTTTTGTTTTTGTGTTGGTGTTTGTTTGCTTAAGCTGTACACAATAAGATCCGTAATCATATTTGTTGACTAATACATAGGGATAGAGAAAGAAAAGGAAAAAAAACCATAGAAGTGGATCTTACTTTCTTTTCTGTTATAGGAATGAGGCATCCCCCTTCTGCTTTTCTGTCTTTTCCACGATACTTGCTGGCTTTTTTGACTATCAATCTTATTATAGTTTAACCTTTTGTTTGTCATGCAATCTGCTCCTTGCTGTGCTTCACTTTTAGATGTGCTCCCCTTTCCTTGGTCCAAACAAAGGCTTCTTTTTCTATTCCTCATTTCTTTTGGGTAAAAAATATGTATAACAAATTGTCTTACCCCTTGCACCGTTTTGGATAGAATTTTACTTTGGTAGGAATAAGTTCATTGATGGGAAATAGTACAAAGACCTTTTAACTCGTTTTCGCAAAAAATGGAAAAGGCTTTGTTCCTATTCCTTCACATTAACATGTAAACAAGGCCCCCATTTAGTAATTGTTTCTTATTAATCTGTTTTCGCTTCTTATTAAATTAAACTAATAACCTAAGCAAAGCATCTCATTGGATACATACACAGACACAGACAGACAGACAGACAGACACACACACACATATATATGTAAAATTGCATGAATAAGATATTTTTAAAAGAGAAAAGTATGATCCCAAAATGTTATGTTATTACATGTAGTATCTTTGCATTAATGTTGATCCTCGTAAGAGATAGTACTTTTTATTTTTGGATCTCATTTTTTTAATTAATTTTTCAACTTCCATTTTCTTTTCTGGCTTCCTCTTTGTCCTTAACTTTGAAATTTAAAGTTAGAAGTTCAAATCTTATAATACGAGGTTCAAGTATTCAACTAGAATATTTTTAATTACACGTAAGTTTATTACATAAAATTACATAATACATTATCAAAGGGTAATCATTAATAGAGTTTATATTGATCTGATATAATAAATTTACATGCATAACATTATTCATTCGAACACCTATCCGAAGTTAGCTTGGTAAATGAATAGTACTATCTCCTAAAACGATTGTACTATTTGTCTTATGATTCAAATTTTTTTAAATTTATTAATTCCTTAATTTCCCTAGTAGTACAATAAGGGAAAATATATAATCATGTATATAGGTTTATTGGCAATTTATAAATTTAGTATAAATTATTAAATTTAGTTGATTTTATAACTTATTTTATAAAATTTAATTATTTAAATTTTTATAAATTTTAATATGAAAATGAATGGGTTGTACAATAATTGTACCTAATCCGTTGCATCACACAGGCATATTAGCTTTTATTGAAATCGCCAAATAAAAGGGGAGGAAGCAATTGGTGATGAGAAAAACTTTTAGAAAATCAGCGGCATAAAAGTAGCTGGATTCATTACGTTGATCGCTTATTGATATAAACAGATCAACAGCTAGAACCTGTCCTTTTCCTCTGTTTGGTACATTACTTGGACAAGCTTACGTTGGATTATCTAGGGCATAATTAGATATCATGCTGTGAAACAGCTATTCCCAACTTCATGTTCGGAACAATTTCCATCTTTCCCGGCACTGATTCCTCGTTGTCGTCCTAGATTATGTTCAGTGCAATCGAGCACAACTACTTGCACACGAGGGACTCACGTGTGATAGCACTCGAAAACAGGATGGCCTGCAGTTTCTTTGGCTCTAAATGATGACGATGCACACCAAGACATGGAATCGCTTTTGCGTCCCAATATCTCTTTGAATAATATAATGGCATGTGGGGAGAGAAAAGTTATGGCAATTTTTAACCACATAACAGCTTTGGTATAATATCAGAGGTGTCCCCAACTTGTAATGACGATTAAGCCAACCAGAGACTCTCTGCAAACCCCTTTTGTTTGAACAATGAGAAACGGAGCTTTAAAGAAAGCTCAGATAAAGATACGTTTATGCAATGATGGTGTTATGCAGATGGAGGAACACACTGGCAACAAAACGAGAACAGAGTGGTCAAAGGAGAGGCCTTTTGCATTATTGGGAAACATTGAGCTGATATTTTGTACTTAGCTAGACCTCAAAAAGGCGCAGCTCCCAAAAGCAAATTCAATAATGTGATGGCCACTTCCTTATTGCCAACATCATTCCACAGAATTTAATCATTAGTAGCCCCATTGGTAATTAATTCCCCATTAATTTGCAAATCTTCGTTCCAATATAGAGCCAAAAGGCTATGTTCGGAAAGGTTCTCGTTACACTTGGTTACAGACAGATGACAATTAACTGGCCCCCACCCAACTTTTTCATTAATCCACCAAATTCCTCCACTTAAGCCTTTGTAAAACATACGCTGAATGTTACTTTTCAACCCCACCGATTTTTGTCCACCAAAAGATTTTCCCCTTCCCCCTCTCCCCTCTTTTAACATGCAAAACTCAACACATGACAAATAAATGGGGGACTCTCCCTTTAGGTATCATTCCATGCGGCAAAAACTGGCAGGTGAGACATGGAGATAGCGGCAGCTGGCCTCAATTGAGATGCTGAGGGAAACCAAGAGCTCACACCACTAGCAATGGGGCTGCCAACGATTTTTGATGCCAATGGAGGCTTTGGAAAGAGCAGTGTGGGGCCAGTTTTATCAGGGCTACCCTCTCTAGAGCTGCTTAAACTGGTCACCAGCGAGGGTGGGTTTGAAAAATGAGTCCCTATCTTGGTAGAGTCTTCCAGCATAGGGGCCTGGCCGGAACCTACAGAGTCAATCCCTATGAGATCTTGTAGGGACATAGAGAAAGGAAAATTTCTATAATTTCCACTGTTCATGGTCCTCTGGTCACAGCTGTTTGACTGTTGCTGTGGAGACGGATACAAAATCATCTTCCAGTCTGAACCACTTTCACTGTTGCTTTCAGCTTGAACTGCTTCTCCATTGCTCTGGGTTGATGCAACATGCTCAATGGCCTCAGCTCTTGGTTCACTTTCTTTGTTCCGTCTTGCCAGTTCCCCAGCCAGCAGAGTGTTGCTGGCCATGATCCTTTCGACATCGTATCTAGATATGTCGAAGTTAGTCACCGCATTCACCCCACGGAATTTGATTGCAGCTATGTCATATGCTTCAGCTGCTTCCTCTTGAGTGCCTGAATTCACCAAAATTTTTAATAAAAAGGATTTAAAAAAAAAAAAAAAAAACTATACTAGGCCATACTTGTTGAGAAATAGCTTCTATATCTCTTTATAATTTTTATATTAAAGAGCAGCCTTAAGAAAGTTACTTCCTCAAGTCTCAAAGTAGCTACATAGCCAGCCTTATAAAAGCATAGTGAATAGTGTCTGGAAAAAGAGAAATTGAAACGGAAATGACATTAAATAAGTCCTATGAAGCAACTTTAGGCACGCTAGGACCTAAAACATAACTGTTTCCGTCTCATAAGTTGTATGCTGAAATTCCACTATGCTCTAACAAATTTAGTAACGATGTTCGAGAAATTGACACTTTGGAAGGACTTACTGAATGTGCCAAGATAAAGGTCCTTGTTTCCTGCAACTCTGCCTATCCTCGCTTGCCATCTTCCATGTTGGTGGTGCCTGCAGAATAACAAAAAGTGGACTTCAGCTCTAATCAAACAAGTATTATTTTCTAACTTAGAGGAAAAAGCGGGCAGGGGCCAAACAAACCTAGTCACTCCTCTGTACATTGAAGCCCCCCTGGAAAATCCACTGCTTTTTCTGCAAAGCAAACAGAAACTTGATTATTATTATTATTATAAAAAAATAAAATGAAATAATTGGTAGCCTTTGGCAGCATAATAACCAATTAATCATCACTGTACCTTCTCAAGTGGGCAACGTATTCCTGCCTGCTCATGTTCTTCATTTCTTCAAGTTCTGCCTGATAATTTTCTAACTGCCAGAGAAGAAAGACAACGGGATCTCAGAGACTGCAAGATTCAATCAGGCTTATGAATAAGACATCTGGGGAGCGTAATACAAACCGGAAAGTTGATATGGGTTGTAGGTCCCCAGTACTTGAGGGCCGCAAGATCATAGGCTCTTGCAGCTTTCTCTTCCATATCATAGCCCCCTTAAATTCATAATTGAAATTGACCCGTCAGCAAAAGAATTAGTACAAGCAAAGAGGGTTGAAACAGTAGAGTCCTTGTGATTAGACTTACCCAAATAAACTGCAACATGATGCGGGTGCGGGTGATTGAATAGTCATCCACAAGTATGAACATGGCAGATAGAGAGTTAGTGGCACAGGTCAAGTTAACTAATACGATTGGACCAAAATTTGTTCTAGAAAGAAGAATACTTCCAAACACATACTATCAATGGCTTTTGTTTTTCCTCACTAACCTTGTCTTCCTTTCCTGGTCTGCCCCTCCTTCTTGCAACTGTTATCCCACAAATGCGCTTCGTATCTTCCAGTCCACCTGTGCCTGATACAGAACCATAAACACGAGTTATTAAACCTTAAGCTAAAGCAAAGGATACATTAAAGCTTTAAAAAGCCAGAAGCTCTGGCAATTCAAGTAAAATAATGGAAATCACAACTAAAAAATTTGAAAGAGACTGGTTTTAGCAAATAGCAACCGTGTGACGCCTCTATACTGGGACGTTCTCTGCCCAAATGTGTCAATGGATTTCCTATGCACAGGTTGCTTCTGGCCCATCTTGCCGGGCCCTCTTTTCTTGGCTTCCATGGCCACCGAGTCCGTCCCAGAGGGCGAAATCTGCCGTGGAGCAGTCACGCAGCTGGATTGAGAACCAGGGCTCATGGATAAGCTCAGAGACTGTAAATCCCCACATCCTACTGTGGCAACAGACCCAGAACCTCCGCGTTCATCACCCACGCTACCATTCATTTGTTGCGCCATCGCCTGTTGAGTAGAATACTCTTTGGGGGCCACCCAGTTTTTCAAGCAAGCAATGCCTCCTTCCTCTGCCCATTGAGGCGATTGGGAGTCGCAAACCCCAACGTGGGTTTCTTTGGTTTCCTCCTCTAATGGTGCCTGATAAATGCCATGGCAAGTAAGTCCAGGATAATATAGATGAGATTGGACATTGATGTGCCCTTGCTGTTGCCTAAATGGCTCTGAAAGAAGGTCCAGAGAATGGACTCTGTTAGTTTGAGGCTCGGCATGTTGGCTATAGTAGATACTGTCAAGGCTCAGAGCCATTGCCTCTCTTTCGTGGCCTCCATATTCGTGAGGTCCCATAGTTGCACCACCCAAAAAGTCCTCCAGTTTCGGAGCCGAACTCGGCAACATCACTTCATTGAAAACATGGCCACAAGATAATTATTAATCGGCAATAATAAAGACAATTCAAAAAGATTACAAATTTACAACTTTATAAAGCACACAGCATATTCTGAAGAAAATTAACAAATGGGAAAATAAAATTAAAGCGAACCTACCTTGCGTTTGTGATCTACTAAGAGCTTCCATTATGCAAAGCGACCCATCAGACTTGAGTGGCATTACAGTTAGAGGAGAATGAAAGGCGCCATTTTCCCCAACACCATAAGAAATTCCAGAGGAACTGAGGTGAGAAGGGGACAAATAGAAAGTTGTTGGAACAGGGTCAGAAGAAACAGCTATACCAGCCGAAGCTTGGGGTTGGTGATGTTGGTACTGATGATGGGAAGGGCCAGAGGAAGTAACCTCCATTTTCATGTGGGGTGAAAGAGAGAACCCCAACCAGTTACGATGATTATTCCCATCGTTGTTGTTACTATCATTCATGGACTTCATCTTCTTGCTCTCTCTCTCCCTCTCTCGCTTCCTTTTTTTTCCCCTTATCTTCTACTAGAAGTTTGAACTCGTTATCGGCAAGTATACCTCTCAGTAGCAGCAAGGCAAGTCAATCATTGGGAAGCAAATAAGCTAATCATGTCGAAAAATCTCTTGCCTCTTGCATATGAAGTGTTTTTTTTTTTGGTCCTAGCTACAACAAATTTCTTCACCAACCAAGACTCTTCTTTCTATGCTCTCTTTCTCATGAGAATGTCTCCCTCTATCTCCATCTCAGACTCTATCCCCGAAGAGAACAAAAATGGTCTCTTTAAACTAAGCAAAAAGAATAAATTCCCAGCAAGCAAAGCTTGGGGAGCACCCGCTTCATTCCATAGGGATCTGTGTATATGAGATAGACCACGTCTTTTGCTATTTTATTCTTTCTTTTTATTTTTTTGGGTGGATTTCCCTTTACCTCCCTCACCCACTGAGCTTGTTTTTTTAAACCCTACCATAAACCCAGAATCAGCAAAACATTAAACCAAAGGCCCTTTGAGTCCTAATAAACTCAGAAGAAATACCTCAAAAATAAAAAAGTTTAAAACAGGTAGGAATAAATTAACAATTTTTGGGTCTGCTTTAGAGTATCTGGCCTGGGGTCTTGAATGATCACTGAGCTGAATCTAGTGGACATGAAATGGCCAATAGAGTGGGCTGGAGGGCGAGAAGGGTCAGAAACCGCGATAGCCAAAACTAGTTAGCTTTAATTTTTACAGTGAATACGTCGCAGGACCTGCCTTGGCATAGATAGATTTGACGGGCAGGACGTCAGCCCCTCCAGTCACTTCAACAGTACGCCCCATTCTGCGCCACTCTCTGCCTCCGCAAACTCTAAAAGCATCTAATTCAATTTCAAACCCAACGTTTCCCAATCCTTTTCCAACATAAATACTGCTACACTTTGGTTCACAGCTTTTTCTTTTTTTTTTCTTATAATTTTTTAAGGTAAGATTTTAATTCATTTCGAGTTTAGTTTGGTTTAAAACTTTAAATTCGAAAAGAAAAAAGGGAAAAATTAGTGTTGAAGTAACACTCACAGGGCACCATAAAATCGGTGGGTAACAGCCCATTGTCCACCGTCTATGTGGACAAGAGAGGTTTCTTTTGTGGGTCATACGATCTGACCTCTGCTCTGTTCATGCCTTGACAATTCTTGGTTGTGTTTTGTTTTTCTTTTAATTAAGAGTATCTTCGATCAAAAATTAATTTTTTTTTTAAAAAAAACAAGTGAGTTCAAGTGATTTTTAAATTTGTAAACATGGAATATATACGGTTAAGAATAATTGAGAAATAATAGGTTTTAATTAATTTTATAAAATAAAATTTAATATTATTTTAATTAAATTAGATTCAAATTGTTTATTTTATAATATAAAATTATCATAGTTAAAAAAAAGTGTAAATTCAAAGAACTCAAATCCAATTACGTTATATGTAAATAACAATAAATAATAAAAGCAAAATATGTCATAATAATAATACTACGATGTAAGTTTGTTAATAGCAATGATCATGGCAATATTATTTTGTTTTCGTATAACATGATTAAAAAATAACCGTAAAAATTAAAAGTTTTCTCTTTCTAAAAATCAAAGAATTAGACATTTTAATTTAAATTACAAATAATAATATTATCTTAAATTATATAATATTATTATTTTATATTAATTAAGATTTATTCAGTTATATAATAAAAAATATATTTTATATTAATTTTTTATAACAAAAACTCTAATCAAGAAAAACCTTGAAATAATAATAAGTGCTACTAAATTATTAAAATTTCAACTATTTTTTATCCTCCTTTCACTCATTATTTTCATCCCTCGCATTTGTTTTTTTGGTTGAAGTATTTTTTTTTCATATTTTATTTTCAAGCATAACATACAGCCTTATAACTGTTAATAGACGAAAGATTTCAAAAGTAGAGAAGTTATTGGCAACAAGGATTGGCAGCTCCCACTTCTTTTTTGGGCAATTTCTTTTTTATTTTGAATTTCCAATAATAACTTGTTCCTTCAAGATGCTCTTTCAATATAATTATATATACGTTTATGAAATATAATATTTTTAAATAAATTATTCTAATTTTTTATTTATTTTATACTTTTTTATATAAATTTATTTTTGTTTTTTAGACCTATATTAATATTATTTATATTTTAAGTGTATTGTATATAAATTTATTTTGGGATAAATTATCAAACATATCTTTAGTTAAATAATAATTTTTTTAATTTCATATTTAATTCCTTCTAAAAAATGATTTCTTCTAGATTTTCTCATAATTTATAAATTATTGTAATTTATAGCATTATTTTTTAATTTTGTGCAAAACATTCCAAAAAACATGTTTTTAATGTTTTACTCATATAAAATATGAATTTACTATTTTATTATGTTTAATAACACTCAAATATTATAATTATAAATTATTTTTATTTTTTGTTATTTTGCACTCCAAATTAGTTTTAATCGTTTTTTTAAATACAAATTTATGCAATAATTTTTATTCATTATTTTCCTATAATATTTTTCCGATTTTCATTGAACAACTTCCTTCTCATAAAAATAAAAAAAAAATTATGTGGAACGTCAATATTGTTTTTACACGTCTTAGCGATATTTCAATATAGAAAAGTTACGGCACCGACAGCTTTTTTCTTTCCTTTATTAAATGCACCAAAATAACCATTTATTTAAGTTCCATTTAGTACCTAGTTTAGTTGAATTCTCTCAACTATGACTTGTAGCTCATTTGACTACTTTTCACACACCTACTTGTTTCTTTGCCTATGGAAGCTTTTTCATGGTAGAGATTAGAGCTTCAAATCTGCAGCAAATTAAGGAATGAAATTCAGTTTGTGATGTGTGTTTTTTCTCCTTTTTCCTCAGCTTCTCACACAATTCTTTTTCTTTTAGTTAGAAATAATCTATTTTTGGAGAAAATCAATATGATAGACATTTTGTTCACAGAAAAAATAGTGGACAGAGAAAGGAAATAATGCGTTTATTGTAAAATTTGTTATTCATTTTCTATCTTGGCCGGTCAAGGTATCTGTTTCTACTTCTTCTTTTTTTTTTTTTTTTTTTTTTCAACTTTTGGCTGTGGATGGCCTTGCGATAATGCAAAACTTAATAGTAAGTTTAGTTGCTAGCATTGAGGCTCTTTCTTGACTGGGAAAAAAGTTGAGGCATATTTTGCATGGTAGTCTTCGTGGAGACAAATTTTCAAATGGAAATGATTTCGGTTTGAACATTCACGGAAAGGTACTCTCAGTTTGGGAGGGAAAGTTTGGATATCTGCGTGAGCACAGAGGTGGGACTGGGAGTGATTCTTAAAATTATCATAAAAGAATCATCACTGAATCCACAAAAATTCCCACTTATTTGCCATTCCTCTTTCTTTCAAAATGGTAGCCCATTGGCAGAGGACTTTATTTTTTGGGTTCTCCTTTTGCAAACGACTTTAGTGATCTGCGTATCACAATTCATTTCTGTTCATTCACTTTCACCAACCTCTCCTACGAGTAGCAAAGGTGGTAGAATAGGATCTGAATTCCTTGTTTTATTATTTTTTTAATTTTGATAATTTTTAATTTTATATTTAAATATAGTTTATTCATTTCAATTTTTTAACTAATTTTTATCTTAATTTTAAATATATTTGGATGCGGTAGGATTCATAGGTGATGCCAACTTATCTAGCGCTTTTCTTCTTGTTACTTTTTGATGAAAGTTAAAATAATTTAAATTATTAATTTAATTAATCTTCTGAAATTAAATTGCAAAACAAGACAGATTTACATATCATAATCAATTTTATAAGTATTCAATATCTCGTATGCTCTAGCTAACACCTTCTTAGAGACCTTCAAATATTCAAATCTTAAAATTACTTTTAAGTGTAAAATAAAAAAATAATATGAAATTTTTTTTAATTATATTAGTTAAGTATTATTACATTAAAATAAAATAATAAGCTCATAATTTCTAAGTAGGACTAGTTTTGAGATATGACTCTTTGAATAGTCACAATTTTTGTTGAAATAATGTTTTGAGATTTTTTTTTTTTTAATGAGTACATTTACTTGATATCTGACATATTTAATAACAGATTAATTCAGAATAAATTGAGAGAAACCATAAAAATAGTAAAACTCTCCCACAATTATTGTTGGAATAATTATTGGAGATTTCATTCTACCCGCCGCCTAAACTGAGAGCTGCATGGGCCATCTGAACTTAACCTCCCTATTGCAGATGTTTTATCTTCTTTCATGCCTTTGGAACCCAGACGACTTGTCACTAGAGTTGCCTAAAGAAACCTCTTTGGAGAATTGAGTTTAGTTAAAGTGGCTGAATTTTGTTTTATTCTTTTATTTTTAAATTAAATTTTTTATTATAATATTTTCAATATTTAAAAGAAAAAAAAAAAAAAACCTCTAAGCTTATTTTCTGTGTCTGAAGTGTGAAGACTCTTTAGTTTGGGCATTAAGTGTGGATGATAGCTTAATATTAAATCATCTTATGCATTTATCTCATCCTTAGAAGAACTTCTTCCAGAGATTTTGCCTGGATAATTCTGGTATCTGGTTGCCATGTCCGAATTAAATATTTTATTTTGATCTCCTCCTTGATTCTCCTCACAGCTCTACGGTGTGGAACGTTCAAAAGAATCCTTTAAATCCCTCTTTCCAATTCAAACAATTTCTTCAATTGGCTCAAGCAGAACTGCTCAAACAAGTCCCCTACTTCTTTCAACATTCCCAAGGGTACTTTTGTGTGCCATACATCATCTGGACCACTTGGTTGGCAAGTAATGCCAAAATCTTCAAAGGAAAGCCCTTTGAGCCTAAAGCGAGATTGCCTCTTTTGCTTTGACTAGAGCTTCAGAGTTTATTCATATTGCAACTACCCAAAAGTCCAAATATATATGATCAACTGGAATTTCGCCTTCGCCCGTCAGGTTACTTTAGATTGAATATAGATGGGTCTGCCTTCCCAAATCCAAGAAAGATCAGTACTGGTGGTCTCATCTGTGATACCTCGATCGGGAAAACAGGTTAATTTTTGGCCTCTCAAAATATCAAGGAGCTGGCACCATTTTGCCGGCAATCTATTTGGGTTTATCAATTGCTTATGAGAGGAGCTTGTGTTGTATCCACTGATTGTGGAAACAAACTCTGTCTGCTGCTAATCTGTTGATTTCTTCTTGCTCATCATTACCGGCAACTAATTGATTCTTGCAGGTGCTTCGTGCACAGAATGGCCCCGTGTAGGGTACATTATGTCATCAGAGAGAGCAATTATGTGGCTAGCCACTTTTGCTAAACTGGGACTTCAGCTTGGTCACAAAGTTGGCTCCATCTCATGATTTTCCAGGGTCGGTTGGTCATCTTTTGGTCGCAGAAATGCTTGGAGTATGCTTCCCACGTAAGAATGTACGTAGGACCTTCATGCAGAAATGTGGTTAGGAAGGATGACTATATGACTCTAACGGCAAATCAATTACAATATTTTTATTGTATTAATTTGTATACTCTGTTTATTTAATTAAGTACTTTATTTACCAAAAATTAAAACCTTACGTATATACACCTATAATTAATCAGAAATATTTATACTACTTGCTTGATACTAAAGAAAATTAATATTACTTTGATATATTTTTTGTTTTGGGGAGTGAAATTAATTAGAAGTCGTATTGTGATTGTAATGCTTAGATTCAAATTTATGACCAATAATTTTTTTTTAAATTTATGACATATGTAGACCTTAAAATAAGACAATTTGCACCTATCTTAAAAGTGTCCTAAAAACCAGTAAAAATCTATGAACACTTTTAGCGATGTTATCCACTTCGTTTTTTATTAATGGTGATTTGTTATCCATGTTGTTTGAGGCTCTGGAATAATGGCGAACAAGATTCATTCACATTGGATTTGATAATTAAGGTAGCCAAAAGCGCCCTAAACCTATCTCATAATTAAGTATCAAATGTCTGTCCCCTTGCACCAACAAAATTGTCCCTTTATCACACGTTCGGTTGAACATTGACTTTAATGTTACTGACATTATCATAGAAGCAAAAGCCGATCAGCTAACATGGAAGACAACAAAAAGAGACAAGCACTGTTCAGATGGACAAAACAGTGGAAGCAGTCATGTGCAAAATCTCCGGTCATTGATACCAAACGAGCTCAAAGGACATAGATATTCCCTTTGATCCAAACCGAAGAATTTAAAAGATTGGAATCCGAAGCCTAATAAAGGTGGAATTATTAAACACTCAACATATACTCAAATGCAAAGAGATAGTTGTTGTTCCAAACTCGTTTCGCTTATTTAATCATCTGCATGCATCACGCTACGTTCTTTAACTAAGTTGACTAGCGCCAGCAGTTCCTATTAACTATCTAATTTTTAAGTTCCAATTAAAAAGATAAATGTTTTAATATTATACGATTACCCATTTTTTAAAAAATTGGATATTACTATATATACTTTTTTTCTTTCTCTATTTTCATGTTAAAATATAAGTTTCGTATTTTTTTTCCGTGTTAAATAAAAGAATATAATTTGATACTCATTTAGATGCCATAGACGTTGAAGAAAATAAGTATATTAATAAATTATTATCCTTTTCAAAAATAAATGTTTTTCTTAAAAAGGAGAGAAGAAATTATAAGTGAGATGGACATAAAATTCTTTATATTTTTAGGAATAGAGAGTGTAGTAAGAGAGAAAAAATTAATAAAAAAATATATAATATATTTAATATAAATAAGAGAAAAATAAACAAATAAATAATTTAAAAAACAATAAAGATAAAAGATTTAAATATAAGGGAGATATAACTGTACTATATAAACCGGTGAGTTTAAATTTGCAGTGTTGCATTGTGGTGGTGGCATACATACGCTGAGACCTAGCCCAGAGAGCGCAGGGAGAATATTAAATGAGGGAAGGGAAGGAGTAATGAGAGTCACGTGAGATCAGAAAATCTAAGCAAAATCTAAAGCATCACGGCGTTAACCCAAGTGGGGAGATCCAATAGAAGAAAGAAGTTGATTAAAAGATCACTGTTCTGAATTCCTGATGGCTACCCAACTGAGAAGCACGGCTGCGCCTGAGCTGCTGTACCCTAATAGTCTACTCTCTAGTTTGCTCTGGCTATATTGACAAAATGCCTTTTATCTTTCATGCTCGACACACTTTGCTCTTTTGCTATGTACTCTCTCTCTTCATTGCATGCAAAAGCCAAAAACTGGGCCATTTTAACCTAAATGTTCAAATCTTCCTTACACCAGCAGCAGCAGCACCACCTCTCCTTGTCTCCCTCCCGCATACAGCCTGGGTTGAAATGTCAAAATCTATTCTTATATGTCCTGTCACAATCAACCCAGATTATCTCTCTATCAGCTTTGCTATCAAAAGAGAGTCTCTTATCTTAAAAAAAAAAAAAAAAAAAAAGAATTTGTGTGTTTTGGGTTGTAGAATAGAAAATATCAGATGAAGATCCCGAGTAATATAAAACAGCTCTTTCATGCGTTTGATCTTATAGGAGAGCCCACTTGCTGCTTCCAGTCTTTGTCACAGATGTCACATAAACTAAAAGAGAAATACAGTGATATATGATGAGAAACCCTTTAAAGGGTATTGAAAATAAAGGCAAATCAACAAACCCAGCTAATTCCTAAGGCTCCTCCCTCTAGTCTGTAAGTTCCCAAAAGAGTGAAAAGGATATTAAAGTTCAATGGAAGGTGTAAAATTTCAAAGCTTATAAGCAGATAGATCTTCCTGAAAGTTAAAGCTGGATTGGTTGGGGCTCCTTAGTCCTTACTCAAAAATAATTTATGCCTATGTTAATTTGTTATCATTTTATGACATACACAAAAAGTGCCTTATTGTTTGATGCTTTCATGGACTTGAAGTGTTTGGTTTATATGTTGACTAGCATCCCTATCTGCTCTTCACTAATGGAATAAGACAATGAAAAAATGTTTCTTTTTATATGGAATGATAGGCTTTTAAGAGCAAGCATTTACCGAAGTGCCAAGAATGTGATGAAAAAGAAAGCTAACCCCACAACTCTGGCCTTCTTAGACTTCCTCCACTTGACAGATAGCCAAGCAATAGGGAATCTCTGTAACCAAAGGGCAAAATATGTTTGGTGCTTCTTCCACAAGCTATGATTATGATATCTTCCAGTTTGACTCAGTACCCAAAAACGGGAAACGGTTCTAGTTACAATTACTGTATATATTAACTTTACATATTGATTATATAAAATTTTATATTTTCTTAAAATATCTCTCTCATATATATATATATATATATAGTAAATCTTAAAACTTTCAAAGGCCCAATAGGCTAGTACACTGGAGAATAGTTTATACCTATAAAAAAAATGTTGGTTTCAATTCCTTCTAGGAATCCGAATAATGTCATTGGGTAGGTTGAGTGTAGGCTCAGCTTACATACTAAAAAATACAAGTTAAAAAAATAAAAAAAATATGAATAATTATATAAATATATATATATATATATATATATATATCACATCCACTCCAATTTCCAAACCAGTAAAACTATATATGTACTTTTTCTTGGTGACCTAGGACTAGGAGTAGCGTAATCCTCCTAATAATTTGTTCGGCTTCCCTTTCTTTTTATAGTTATTTGCTCGTTATGAAGTATGAAAAAAAAATGACAGGACATATAATTTACAAAATGTTTGACTGTCAAAGGAAAAAATGGTTACGGAGAAAAGAATGGCAAGAGGAACAGTGTAGAATTATTATTTGTTTGTTATAATTAATGGAAATTGTACAATTTATTAAAAATATAAATATTGAAGATTTATTATATATAATTTGCTAGCTTAAATAATTAATAATTTATCAATTTTAAATGAATAAAGTCCACTTTGATAAATCTTGCTGTCGCAGAACGCAAATATCATGGTCACATAATTCATCAATCACATAAGGTATGGTTGTTCGCAAAAGTAGAGTAATCCAATGAACAAGTCAAGTCATAATCAGAATCTATGATGCATCTGCAACGAAGGTCAACAGTGAATTAGCGCTGTTCCAGAGAAGTAGAAATCTTCCCTGGCTATGATCGGGACCTTTGACTGGGAACTTTCAATTCATTTAAAAATAATAAGAAAATCAAAAGAAGACAAAAAAAAGTTATGCGTAGGCTGATTTGACACCGCAGGCAGAGCCCAAACAAACTTTCCAGACGGCTAGCGGCAGCATGTATCAGAACTTAACAGTCTGGGCCCTAACTCCTACTCAAACCCAATGTCGTAGCATGATATTATTTTCTGGGCTTCAGTTTCCAAATATATATATATATATATATATATTCATTATTCAGATTATCGTGTATTTAATAAACAAAAATTAAAAATTTTAAATTATTAAATATGTCAAAATAAATAAATTTTTTTCAAAAATTTTGTTTTATATACAAGATTTCTCTTAAGCAGATAGGCCTACCTTATTATTATATTCTTTTTACTATCTAATCTTTACCTAAGAAAAAGGATAATAATACGTTTTGTATGTTTAAAAATAAAAATTAAAAAAATGTAATGAATATGTAAAATTTATTAAATATTATAATTTAAATTATGAAATTTAATAAATTTAATATTAAATTTTTTAAAGTATAAATTATATAAAAAAATAAAACTCAAGTATAAAACCTTACACTTGGTGTTAAATTGTTTGTCAAAAATAAATTTTAAAAGTAGTACAACAGTTAAGAATCCAAATTAAGACTATCTGGTATGATATAATAAAACTATTTTTATTTTTATAATTTAATTTTATTAAATACTTATTTTAAAAATATAAAATATATTTAATTTTTTAATATTAAATTAAATTATGAGAATCAACAAATTTAATACTTTATATCAATTTTGCAAAGTGTTAGCAAAATTTTGTTAATGAAGTTAAGCTTTCCTGTATCAAATCAGCCATGCGTTAACTGTGTCTAATACAAATTGTTAAAGCTCAGATGTAGTCAACGGTAGTAAGGATAAAGAAAATAGTTGTATATAAGATAAACTAAAGAAGTATTAAGAACGAAAGCGATATTTGTCTGATAAATCAGTTATGCAAGCGTCTTTTATTTTCATTACTACTGTATAGAATCAACTCCACTGCATCGTCACAACATGTTCGTCCCACGTTAATTGCCTCGAGGACCATACTTGAACCGCGGATGGGCAGAGTGAGGCCATTAAGTGGGAACCCAATGGAAACTTGCTTCTTCCATTTAAGGGGTCGGTTTGGGCCGGATCGACTCTAAATCTAGCCAAACTGACCAATCTGAGAGATATAATTTTTCAATTCATTTTCGGCTAAAGTTTTACCTCACCTGATTCTTTAGTTGCCTTTAGGTTGGAGAAATTACAGATGGGTTGAATTGGTTCTTTATTGGCGAAGGAAACACGACAAAGGCGACATCATAGCAATGCAAAAGATGCGACAATGTCGGCATCGCAACATCGAAGGAGATGCAGCAATGACGACATGACAGAGACAAAGGAGATGCAGCATCGCAGCAGACCCATGGCGACAACATAAGTGACGACTAACAATTTAGATGCAACATCACAGATTTGCAGCAGACCAAATTTTGTTAACAATGGTCTTCCTCTCTCTTAAGAAAGACAATTGTCTTCAAGGGGAGAAGAAAATATCAAAGTCTCAGAGAGCAATTTGAGAGTGCAAAGGACTTGAGACTCAACTAAGGCATGCGAGGAAAACGAAGAAAGGGGAGGTACAGTTAAAAGACTGAAAGGACGTCAATTTACTGCAAGTTGCTGTGGGTTTGGGACTTAAAACCCAGCATTGCCCATAGTAAACCATCTGAAACCAACCGTTCAACCTGTTTATTTTCTTACCAACTTGACCTGACCCAAATGTCAATTTTTTACGGTTTCATTGGGTTTCATCCGATTTGGCCAGATATTTGCCCACCCCACTTCCATCTTCCAAGTTTTAAGTGATCTAATGCATCCAATGACACGAACGAAAAGTTTATATTGATCTCCGCACCAAAAACAAAGTTTATGTCGTTCTGGTTGACCAAAAAAATGAACTGATACCAAACCAAAGAAAAATACTCCCCCCCCCCCCCTCCCCCCTCAAAACAAAAAAAACCCAACAATGGCGAAATAGAAGTTTAAACTTTAAACTGATCACATTTCAGACCCCATATAAAAAGATACGTGGATTCAGATCCTTTGAGCCCTTACTTGTGTTGCATATTCCGTAGATACGTGAGATTGCATAGTGTATGCATAAACGATAAGATTTTAAAAATTTTATTATTCTCACAATTTTAATATCTAAATCATTAAATTAATTTTATTATTTTTATAATTTTATTCTCATAACATAATATCTATATTATTAAATTTATTTTATTATTCATAAAATTTTATTATTACTTAATCTTCATAATATAATATTTAAATTATTAAATTTATTAAAATTTATAAATTTAATTATAAAATTTAATAAATTCAACAGCCCTAATCATTTAAGTGTGAGTATCTAGTGAAACACAAGTTGTGAGAATAGTTTTTCCCAACTATTAAACATTAACCCTCAAATGGATTGTGCAACAGTTCGCAGAAGCCAGCAAAGGATGTCCTATATGTGTTGAGATAACGGGAAATTCATCTCACAACAAGCTTCATGCTAATAAGGGGCAAGGCAGCCCCTAACCCTAAAGCCCACCAGTAAGGAAATCTATCTCACTTGTCTTTGCCAGTTAAATACCCTTGACAAGGCCAACATGACGTCCCGTTGATATCTATATAAATTATTGCAGGCCGAATACTAAAACATTGGTAACAAAAAATCAAAATCTTAATCCTTTGCCAACCCTTTGCCCCAAAATATCTTATCCAGTTACTCCTTACCTAAGAAGGATGGCATAGAAACGGCTCCTTTTTTCAAGTGTTTGTGCTTGACAGTCCTTATCTAACAAATGAGAAATTGCATGAGTCATGAAATTAATGACTACGAGCAATATCTACCTTGAGCTACAGTTCATGTAGGCAAGTATCAAAAAAGGTTGTCCAGACCATAAACCTACCGACTAGAAATCACAATCAGTTCCATCAGTCTTCCACGAGAATACTCAGGTTCAATGTTGATTCTTTGATATCATTACTTACCACCAAGACCTAAGACAGTAACCACGATTAAATTAAAAATCTAATATTCGCCATATATTATTAACAGGGAAATATGGCCGATTTCTCATTTTTGAACAAACACACATGCACAGAGGCAATTTTAAACTCGGTTCTACTGGCTAGAGCTCGCCGCTCAACTTGTTAAGCTCCTCTGCTGCATAGCAAGTGCAGCAGATTCCTAAACTTCAAGAGATGGAACTAGGACACACTTACCAGTCAACAGGCGAATATTAAAATCTTCCAGTTCTACTTGCCAGAACTGCAAAGCAAATATTTTAGTTTTAAGCCCTAAAGCCAAAAGCTTTTCTTTCACTCTTCCAATCTCTAATGACAAAATGCACTTAATAGACACAACTATATCTTTTGTACTTCTTTGAGTCTCCTTATTATCTTCATTTGGCAAGTCGAGCTTATTTTAGAAACTTGGGCACCCTCAAAATCAAATTGACTAAAGTGAACTAAGATGGATCAGAGCACAAATTCAAATAGTGCACCACATTTTACATTCTGAAAAAACATGTAATGTTAAACAAATTCAGCTTATCAAAATTTATGTACAAAATCAATATCTACTTCTTACTTGTTTCACATGAGTTGATAATACAAGGAGATTAGCTATGACACCGATTTCTTGACAGAGAATACAGTTACAGGTACATAGAACATGCAACTGACTGCTACCACCGCCGTACCAATGATGTGAGCAACTATAAAACAGGGAAAAAATAGTTGTATCAGAAATCAGTATAGCAGTATGGTTATCTATTCTTAAATGTTGAGCAGACTGTAGTGATGACGAGACTCATACGAGGAGAAAAAGCAATTGTTAGCAGCTCTAAAATTACAAGCAGAATAGTAGAAAATTTGGCTATTGTTCCTGATGTAGAAACTGACAACATGCTGGGTATGTGAGTTTTAAATTTTTACACTTATCTATTTACAAAACAGTTTTGGCAAAGACAAGAATTGATTTCGTGAGCCAATCAAAGATTGAAATGGTAGCTATTGCAACATAGCTCACAAGATACAGATTATTTCCCCCTCTCCAAGGCATGACACCAAGAGAAATCTACAAACAGTTACAACAGATACATCAATTTCTAACTTCAGGTTTTTCCACTAATTCAGTTTCATCTATGCAGTTGCAAAACATATTTCCAGGATACAATAAAAGTAGTGAATGTGCTGCACGAGCTACAACCTAATACGAATGCAATTGTACAGGATGTCCTCTTTTAAGTGGATTCTAAGCCAAATGAACCTATTCTAGGGACCAAGAACTTGCAACAGTATTTACAATATAATAGAAGTTAAAATCAGATGAAGATGAAAGTTTTACAAACCTCAAAAAGTTCAAAGGGCCTTCCACTGCGATAGACATCACCCTTCTTGCTCTTGTCAATGGGAAGAATGGCATATAATAATGCTCTACATGTGATAAGCAAAACAGCAGTGCTTCCCAGACTCACAAAAATAAAACCATTGTTTGGAAAGTGACCAGACATTCCTGCCCTTATTATTATTCCTATCTGCCATTATGGTAAACATTGATAAACGGGATTATTTTTAAGATGGTTACATGACAAAAAAGAAAAGCATGCAACAATAAGTTCTTCTGGATGGAATAATCAATGTATTTGAAGTTCAGGCAAATTTTCCAGTTAATCTTAGAGAAGAAGACTGTAAGGGCTTTATTTAATCAGAAAACATGGTAGAAAGCAATATTTATACAAAGAAAGCAGAAATGTATGCTACTGCAAATTTCTGAAATAAAACAGATGCTAGGGAAAAATGGTGAATTATAAATATGAATCCAGGCAGTTAGAAGTAACATGTTAAAGGATGGATGCAAATAGCTTTATCAATTATTAAAGCTCATAAAAAGAACAAGAAGCAATTAGCTTACTGGGATCCCGACAGCCCATGATTTGGCAGTGGCAATGAGACCCTTTGGCAGCCCATTCATTCCACGTCCATCCTCCCCATAACCACCAAGGAAGTAAGAACTTAAAAACCACCCTTTTAAGCATTAAAATAAATTTAGGTTTTCAAGTTTTTAATACGTTATCTCTCCCCTCTGATCAAGAAAACAAAATACTAAAAAATGCTAGTTTACAACTAACAGCGAAACAAAAATGAAGTATACCAGCTACGAAAGGGTCAGCTGTGTGCAGCGTCTCAATGTCGAAAACAGACAACCCATGACTAAATCTTCCGATCATAGCAAACAAAAGCAAGGCCAATACATCCCCACCCGCAAGCAGGGCCACGCGTCTGCGATGTAAGAAACCAAGAATTATAAAACCCGAATGGATGCCCGTGACAATTTTCCATTTAATCAAAAAATTTCAAAACTTAGTTAAACAGGAGAATTTTCGAATTACCCCCATTTTTCAAAATGAGGAGAAGAGCTAGGTTTCTCGAACTGGATGACGCCTTCCAACGGAACATCTTCCCCACCCACGAAAACTGTTTCGCTATTATCAAAAGGAGAAGGAGCCGTGGAACTTGAGGAAGCCGATTTAGACTCGGCGCCTGCTTCGGCCTTGGCAAGGGTTAGATGGAAGGGTCTGATAGAGCGTTCTCTGGTAATGAATCTAGGTTTACGATTCGAGAAGAGTACTGGATTTGCACTAATGAATTCAGTTGGGGACGAGAGGGAACATCTGGCAGATAGCGCTCCGCCAGGAGCTTGGCTAACGAGTATCATTCTCACCATTTGTATCAATACTCAACGGCGATTCTCTTCCACCCTAACTGATTGAAGTATACAGAGCAATTTCAACAATTTCCGTTCTTTTTTTGCCCTGGAGATAAAAACGCAATTTTTTTTTCTTTCTTTTTTAACCTGTGATTTTTTTTGGCCAGCCACAATCTTTTCATTTTACAAATAGGTTTAATAACATATAAAGATAGGTTTGCTAAGTTTTTATATTTACTCTTAAAGATTAAAGAAGAGTTTATTATTTATATAAATAAAAAATAAATTATTTAATATATACATAAAATTTAAAATTTAAAAAATTAAATATTACATCACTAAAAATATCAAAAATAAATTTATTATATAATATGATTCTAGCTGAGGAAAAGGATTCAAGTTCATCTTATAAATACCATTACTCATATTAAAATATTTTGATAGACAAAAATAGCCCCCTTTGTATCTAATGAAAATGCATTTTTCACTTATGATTTATTTTTTTAAATCTTCAATTTTTAACGAATTATTTGAAACTTTTACATCAATTTACCTATATATAATTAAAGATGATCATTGAACTTGGTCATTCAATTACCAAAAAATATGTTCATTTAGATCCATCTATTCTTGTGAATTATTTTGGTCAATTTCAACTAAATAATTTTATGGTTCAGAAAATGTTGTCCTCGCGAAGAGTGGGAGAAATTCAAATTGATTGTGAAATTTATTAAATTTTATAATTTAATTTATAAAATTTAATAAAGTCAATAATTTAAAATAATCATTTAATATTATTTAATTATAAAAATAATAAAAATATATGAGCTTAGATCCAACATAGTGCACTAATCAAGAATTATTTAGTTACCTTCAATTCCAAACTTATCTTGATTTAGTTTAGAATAAATTACATTTACTTCCATGTATTTTTTGAATATAATACTTTATTTTATTTTTATTTAAATATCACATTTCATTTCAATGATGTAACTTAACTAATATAATATACGTAAATGCTAACATAATATTCACATGCAAAAGGAATATTAAATAAAGATTTTACTTTAATTTTGTTTAAAAATTACACTCTAAATTAATTACTTTAAATATTTACAAAGTGTTATATTTTTAATTAAACAAATACAATTATTGTAAAATTTAAACTTAACAACGTCTTAGATTATAACAAAATAATTATAATACCAACATAAAAGCCTTATATTATCTTCAATATGTGATTGTGAAAATGTTCATCATGTTTTTTACTCTATATCTATTTTAAATCTTATTTTAACTACTAAAAGTATGCTGAGCAAGAAAAACTTTGCCAATATTAGTATTATATGATCAACAACTTTACTAAAATTAAGTGTGAGAGTAAAAAATTTTTAATTTTAATAATATTATTATAATATAATAATTAAAAATAAATTTATTCTCAAAAATTGTCAAAACATAATTTAATTAGTAGTTAATTGAACATTCTATTAAGTAAGTTAGATCATTAGAGTAAAATATAATTTTTAAATAAAAATAGGTAAAAATTTATATTCGAATACTTCAGAAGAAATAAATGTAATTTATTTTTTAGTTTAATTAGCTTAAATATTGAAAAATCTCAACTGCATCAATTCTAAAATCTCAATATGCATGCTATCATGTTAAAGTAGAATTTTCTTTTTTTGGGAGTTGTAAGGTTAACACCCAGGACATACATGACTTCTGTACTGTTATAGTAGAATTTTCTAGTCCAATTGATGCAGTTGACAAGCTAAAATGCAGTTAGGATTAAGCAATGCAGAGGCAGTTGAAGCAATCATAATACACCAAAATAGCTAAGCCTATGACGATGAGGACGTAACATATCATGGATGTCATGAGTAATGTTATTTGTGTAAAATTTTTATGCATAAATATTATAAATAAGTTATAATTTTTATAAAATTAATGAATAATTTATATTTTTAATTATATAACTTATACCAATCTTAACTAATCATAAGTTTTATAAAAATTATTTATTAATTTTATAAAAAATATAACTCATATATAGAATTTATGCGCAAAAATCTTTTACATAATTATTTTCTTTTTGGTCCTACCGATACAACCTAACCCACAAAGACCCAAAGCGGAAACAGCTAACACACACTTCTTTCTACTTCTACAATCTTGGCGAATTCCACAGGAACGGCCGCATGCTTCTGAAGCACGTTGGATCCTGGAGGGGCCCCTCTCGCTAAAACACATGCTGCTTGATTGCTGTATCTGTTTATATGGTGAAGTTTTACTTCCCACTGTTTCTGCATGAATTCTTGAATAATAACCACCATTTGGTTGCTATAATCAAACGTGCTAGAAATATCCTGTCCCGAATCCAATTTAACCGCCCCCTCAGAATCAGATTCTAAAATGATCTTCCTTTCTCCTTCCTCCTTCCTCCCATGCCACTTGTAGACCCTTTAAAATCGCCCACAACTCCGCTGTTGTAAATGAGCACTAAAGCTTGTTATCATTTCCCCTCTTGCTTTCCTGATTAAACCTCCAGAGGTGCCAGTCTATCTTCCCCCCCTACCATATTACTCTACTGTTATTACTCGTTCATCCTGTTAATTCTATCCGATTATTAAAGGTCCAAAAAAGCTGAATACAATTTTTTTTAATCCATTACTAATATTCATACAAATTGAAACAATATAAATACTATATAATCTCTCATATTCTCTCCTTTCTTTCTCTTTCCTCTAAAATCTTGTTTGAGCAGGTGCTTGTACTCAACTTGGACATAAGTCCATATGGAATGCAAAGGCTTACTTGTCGTGTCAAAATTTTCTTGAATAATAATATTTACACATAAATAGACTACACACAAGATACATATATAGACACATATAATTTTTGAAATTATAGTTCGATGATTATAGTAAAAAGAAATTATAGTTAAATCAAAGAGTAAATATTTGTTATATCTGTGTCTGTCTGTGTATCCTATATTGTATATAATCTTTCCAAGTAAAAATACCATTGTTTGGATGTCACATAAACTGAGCCTTATAGGAATAATAATATATGTATAAATTACTTCTGTACATTAATTACATATATTCTTACATTCTCACTCTCTTTTCTCTCTCATCATTAAAATCTATCTCTAAATTTCACATCTTCCCCTTATATGTAGCTAGTAAAAAGAAAACAAGTACATATAAGACAGCGGTAAAAGTTCCCCAATTTCAAATCAAATGCCAAGACAAGTCTTGTCAACCATATCGAGGGAAAAAGAAAAAGCGCATTGACCCCATATCAAGCATCGTAATTGTGGATCAATTTAAGATATACAAGCACCATGTAGATAATCTAATCAAACAAAAACTATATAAATGTAACACTATAGTTCTCGCCCTCAACAATTCCTGCAAACATGCGTCCTACCACGATAACCCGTTTAGAGGCCCAAAAAAAGATCACACAGTCAACTCTCGTATCCCAGCTTCAGTGCTTGGGTTCACTTCACTATATCAACCCTTAAAGATCCTCCTGCCAAGTTTCATTAAATACTTATTGATAACTTCTAAGCAATCTGGTTCAACAACTTTCTTTACAATCATATCCCTTATCATTAAACCGAAACTGTTCTTGCACAAACTTCATAATTGAGTTTAGACAGTTCCGATTGGCTGCTGACCTGCATTCTATATAATTGATTCACAATATTACATGCCTCTAGTCACTATGCATAACGGGGCCCCATATATTCGTGCCTATTGCATTTTATCAAAGACCACATAAAACCTTCCTTTGTAGGGGGAAAATATATTTTAACTTATTATCTATGAATCAAACATTTCAACCCAATTTGGATCGTCTCACTTCTCATCCACTCTATCAATCTATGTGAACAGCGAAGGCTGCTTACCATATTATAACCAAAAAAGAAAAAAAATAAAAATAATGTCACATACTTCCCAGCATTTCCCTCTATTTCCCACAACATCTGACTAACAACAGAGCAATCTGAACCAAGGATAACGATGTTGAAATCCATACATTTAATAAATCGTGTGCTCATGCATATGAAACACATGAGAAGTACTTCAACTCGTTAACAGCCCAGCAAACAATATGCATTTCGAACAGGAAGGGTGTAAAGGATTTGCATGCCATTATTTTACAGAAGCCAGAATCCTCTCCCGATAAACTCCAGAGCTAGACATGATAGACAACTACAACTACATATTTATGACACATAGAGAGGTATCTTCACAAATTTAAACTAACCAGAAAAAAATAAGACTAAGAAAAACAGTTACTAGCTCTTACACCATTGACGAAAGAATATATCAAACCTTTCATTGCACGGGAAGGAGCAGTCAGCAACTATTTACCTACATAAAGTCATAAATTAATGCCCAATGATCCATTTAGTCAGTCAACAAGAAGCTTCAGCATTGGTAATCTTCAAACTTTTAGAATCAATGTCCTGCTTTGCCCCTTCAATCTGAGGTGATGTCAGATCAGCTGGTACAAATTCATTGGCACTGACTACTTGATCAAATTCCAAATTTGCTGCAGATCCCACGATGCCATTGTACCCCCTGGTTCCAGTACCAACTATTCCAACCCTACCATTCACAAATGCAGGGCTTAAAGGGGCATTGGCATAAGGTATTTGGCATGCCTGACCACTAGTTACCATGGGTCCATACCAAAGGTTCCTAGGGGCATCTGATGGAACTGCATAGCCATTCCCCCCATACCCTCCCATAGGATACCAACAACCATAGATGTTTGATCCATAAAAATATACTCCATTACTGCTATACCAGGGAAGAGGTGCAAAGCCAGGGAGCATGTACCTAGGGCTATAATGAGGAGAACTTTTAAAGGCTGCTCTCCCACCCTTATTTCTGATTCTATAAAAACCATCAGTACCATTGTTCCCTTCTTTTGGCACAGCCCTCTTGACCTCCACTTGTCTACCATTCAAGTCATGAAAGCTTTTCAGCATAACATTTTCAACGGATTCTTCAGAATCAAAAGTGATGAACCCAAACCCCCTAGGCCGGTGAGTTATACTGTCCTGCATGACCACTACATCTGTTATTCTACCAAACCTCTCAAAGTATTTCTTAAACTCCTCCTCGGATATGTTAGCTGATAACCCTCCTACAAAAATCTTTTTAGTCCTAATACCACTGCTACTGTCACTACTACTACAGTTACTCGTCCCTCTACTCTGTGGTTGGTTTTGGTGTTGCTGTTCACTTCTGGGTATTGCTTTTTTCACTTCTACCTATACAAGCAAAGAGAACTAGTCGTAAATTAAACAAACCTTACAAAAAGAAATAAAGCGAAATTATTTAATTTAGAAGTTTTAAAATAGTGGGTGTAATTAAGAAACTTAAAAACTCCATTATCAGAAACCCGGTTTTCACTATTTCGTGCCTTAGTAAGCGTTTTCAATTATGTATTCCAACTCCATCAATAACTTTCTAGCCCTAATAACACAGCATAAAGAGACACCTTTGGCTGATAGAAACAGAGAGTGAGGTGAAACTGACCGTTCTTCCAAGTATAACATGCGTGTCTTGAAGGGCTTTATTAACCGCAGACAGATCAGAGAACCTAACGAAGCCAAAACCTCTAGGATTTTTGGTGCTGCGGTCTACCGAAATCGTAGAACCCAAAACAGCGCCATATTTGGCGAAGTGGTCTTTAAGAATACCTTCAGTGGTGTCCCGCGAAATGCCACCCACAAACAGCTTGGCTTGATCAGAATCCATCTTCAATTACCTCCCTAACTGTACAGAAACCCTAAATCCCCAATTTTTTCAGAAACCCTAAAACCCCTATTTCGTTCCTGACGGAAGTCTGCGATTCCTAACTAACTCGATCCCAACTTCCTCGTATATTTGGCAATATTATAAATTTGGGCCAACCAAGCTTTTGGGCCTTTGGCTTATATCATTTTTTTTGTAAGAAAACAAATCTTTCCTTGACTTAGGGCCTGATTTCTCTTTTTTAAAACAGTTTTATATTTTTAAGAACAGAAAATAATAAAATTTGTTTGAAAAGTTATTTGTAATAATAATTTTGAAAATTTATTTTTATATGTTATTTTTAAAGTAAAAATTAGAAAATAATTAAAACACATTTTAATTCTCTTTTAAGTTGTTTTCATAGTAACACAATTTGTAATTGCATGAAATCATGAATGGCAAAACAATAATGCTAAATAAATTACAAGAAAACTTTAGTTTTTATGTACCACCTTAAAAAACCACGACTTCTGTGTTTGTGCCCAAGGAAAGCCTTGATATTTGTGCGCAATCAAAATTGCAAGAAAAGAAACTATCTATCCAAGCAAATTTTTTGTTATATCATTTGAAAAGTTATTTTGGAAAACAATTGATCCAAACATGATTTGATAAATTTTTATTTTAAAAACTTATACTAAAAATTAATTTTTAAAATTATTTCAAAAAATAAAAAAATCAAAAACACTTTCAAACAGCTCCTTAATCACCATTTTCAAAAGCATTTTCTTTTTTGTGTTTTAATTTTTTTCATATTCAAATACATCATTCCCTTCAAGGCTTTTTATGAAAACGTGACATGGCACAATAGTAACGAAAGTTGAAAATCGCATACAATTTATGGGGGCCCATGATATGGCCCAATACGCGGGAAAGCCTACTCGCGAAAGCCCAAAAGAAAAGAAAGAAGCAACCCGTCGTCTGTGAACATGCTCTTGTCTCTCATATATACAGTTACTCTCCCCCGAGAGCTGGATACGGACCGTTGTCTATGAAAATGAGAACGGCAACTTGTTTTGGAATCTCGCAGATTGTTTGTAGCAAATCTTGATCAAATCTGTCTTGCTCCCCTTTGAATACGTATATTATACTTTTTTACTTTGGGTTGGAGTATCTTATACGTATGTCCTTTCTAAATTAACCACACCGGAACTAACTTCACTTGTACTAAATTGAAGGGGCTAATGTAGTAATGCTCATTATTTTCTGCAGCAATGTTTGATCCAATTAGGCCAAGAAGAGAGGAGAAAAAGAAATATCATAAAGAGAAACTCAACACAGAGCTTGTCGAGGAGCAGGATTCAATCCCAAGATTTGGTCACATGCTGGTTTGAAGCTCAAGGTTAATTAAAGCAAGAGGCGTCTTAGCATAGTATTATAAAAATGCTTGGTCTAATGCGTGCGAATATTCCACAATCGCAAACCCCAAAACAAAGTTAGTAATCAATTTTCAGTATACGTGAACATGTAACAACCATATGTTAAATCATTTATCTAATCAATCTTTTTTCCGATCTCATCAAATAATTTAATTCTCCGCATGTGACACAGCATTTGAATAATCCACCCCGTGGGATGTGAGATCCATGTTAACCCTTCTAGCTGTACATGACTATCTATGTGTGTTTACATCTCGCTCTTGCCAATAGTCAATTTCCAATAAGCCCTTTTGCTAAGCCACAGGCATTAAGCTACTTTCTTCCAAAAATATTTATATAATGAATTTTGCTACTTTGACACTTATTTTGTATATAAAATTTACACCTCATAGCCAGCTCCTGATTCATCGCGTAGATCTCATTTAAATAGTTAATCAAAAGTTAGAAGTTATAGGGTATAAATTTTCTGCAAAAAAAAAAAAAAGGTGTGAGAAGTGATTTACCTTTTACTTTAATAGTAATATCAAAGGGACACTTAGACTTTAGACAACCATCTATGCCATGAGAAACATCTTTCAGGAGTCTCAGAACTAAACTAATATAGGTTTTACCAATAACTAATTGAATAGTTTATCCGCTCTTGTTGTTGCCAAAACAGCGCACTTATATAATACTCAGAGCTCTATTTTCCACAGAGGCATTTCTTTTCCTAGGGTTTTGGGTCGTCTCAATATAACAAAGGCAATGCCAATGGACGCCATGAGTGCAGCTCATAGTCCAACCATTAATCAATATATATGTTTGAACAACTCAGCAAATTATAATATCAATAAAGATACATATTAGGCAATCTATAGCAATGTAGCATCATTTAAACTATTGGGTTTTGATTAACTTTTGTTTAAGTGGCTTCACAATTTAATTACATTCTCAACCTAAGTGCACTTCATTCCAAGTGACATTCATTATTTAAATATGCCAACTTGATATATATAATATATCAATATATAAAATAGCAAAACAAATTTTACTTAGAAAAAATAAATTAAAAGGTGGTTTATTTTAATTAAGGGTTTGTACAAATGAGTCACTTGTTGAGTGTAATTTTGCAGAGAGACAACGGTGGAACGTGATATGCACCGGACCACATGCTTGCCGGCGCACGTTGATCAATTTTATAATTAGTATAGAACCTAACTTTCGGTGGAGAAGCTCAAATTTGCCTGAATTACAAAGAACATTCGTATGGCTAATTCATCATGGGTCTGCTTCTCAATTAGTTAATTCTTATCAATAGGCTTTTAGAACAAGAATATGGGCGAGGGTTTTTTTTTTTTAGAGGGAAAGAGTACTGATTAGGTTGAGGGAGCGAGAGTGAGAGGGAGGATGTGGTTAAATACAAATTCCAACGAGATGGGATACCATCCAATTGTCTGTCAAAGTAACTAAGATATATAAAATAGCCCTCGTAAACCTTGGAGGCGGGATTTTACAATGAAACCCCCAAACTGATACAATCAAAGACCCGACCATTTCTAACTCTTTCTTTATTTTGACCAACAACAAAAGGTGACGACTGACGAGACATGCCTTTGGGATAACACACCCCCTTTCAACTTGGAAACCCCACAAAAATTAGGTTCTTGTTTTTATTTATGCTCCTGCATCGATTAAATGAAACAATTTTTAAATGTGCTTCGTTAAAATAACGCAATAAACTAATCTATATATGTCTGCGCTAGTGGCTAGACACTTGTGACGCACTAGCTACTTGTGTGGCCAAGACATATCGAACTAACAACCACATTATTTAAAAAAAAAAACAACCACATTATTCAATTGTTTTTTTGTCAAAGAAAAAGTGAGAACACAAAATGATTTAACATGAGGCCTATCATGTATTTTCCAAAGCATATGTATCGTATTCAATGACTAATGTCTTGGAAACTCGCAGCAGTTTGTTCCTCAAACTCGAGAGAGTAACACAGAACGAAGTGCAGCCATGTCCTCGCCCAAGCATCCCCGGTTCGTTAGGGAGCCAGGTGGTCCTTTCGGATCAAAAAGCCATCGCATAAGTAACGCTTTTTGTATAATTAGTGCATTAAGATGTACTTGAATACTTTGAAGGCACTGGTTGTACGTATATTTTGTACAGATGGATAACGTTACTGGGAGACTAGAACGTAGGAAAAGCAAGATAGTCACGTGAGCATCGTGGACTGAACTAGGGGTAACCCTATGGTCTATGATGTGTTTGCCCTTTAAGTTCATTATAAGCCCGGTTATTAGGCTTTCTAGAACCCATCCTTTTGTACTTAAAGACAATAAGGAACACTCACCCCACAGGGCGAGTGTTTTCTAGTCTAAGAGTACCTCTAGGCTCTAGCCCAGTTGTCAGGCAGGCCGCAGTTTCTTCCCCTCTGCTATTACATACAACGAATCCTGACCAATCCTTCCCATAGAACAGCAATGCGGCTCCCGGTTTCCGACAATTAGGGACCAAAGGTACTCCGCTCGTGGCAATATTATGGCGTAGGGGGTAAATCTAAATGCCGTTTAGCCATGTCTTGATCTTTTCTACGCCTATGTTTATTAGGCTAGCTCCCACTGCACAACATGCATTCCTTCAATTAATAAAAGTTCACTTCTATATAACGTCTTGTCTGGTTGCGTACATTCCTTTCCCTTCTCTTGAAAAATAAATATAAATAAAAATTCACGTGATTTGTTTTAATAAAGATATCTTTATACTGTTTTAATCATAATATTTTTGTATTTTAATAAAATAAAAAGTAAAATAATATTTTTTATTTTTTATTTTATTTTAACAAATAAAAAATTAAAAAGAAAGGTAACAAAATATGGATACAAGAAACATAAAGCGTTTTTTTAAGTATATAATAAAATTCACGAACGGAAGAATAATAGAAAGTTATATTTAATTTCAACGAAATGTGAATTGTTTCACGACACCTTTAAATGCTCCCAAGTAGAAACTAGAAAAAGTTTCGAAAGAGTAGAAACCCCCCCCCCCCCTTCCATAAAACATTTAGGCTTCTTAAAATGTTCTAACCAATTCCTAGCGTGACCATAAAACACAAATACTAATACGTATCAAAATATTGCTGTTCTTTCAGCTGTGGAGTGTTAGCATTTGCTTGTTTTACTCAACCAGCACCATTCCCAAACTGGATGTAATGGAGAAGAAGAAGAAGCGGCAGCTATTTAGTAGCTAAGCTATGAATCATCGTAGATCAGTGCTGGGAGAGGATCAAGGATGGCATCGATACAGTTCATGTCTAACTAACTGTTTATGAAAAAAGAAAAAGATTGTTGCAGATTATATACATTTACTGTATTTTCTTACATCACCAAAGTCAGCACTTTAATAAATCCTATCTCATATATGAAGTAAGAATCCACTGTTGCGCAGATACTGACGTGAAAAATCAAATCTGGTTTTTGGGAGTCGTCCATGCATTAGACTAGAGCTGGCAGATGGCGATGCGGCGAGGAAGGTGTATGCAGAGTCTAAACTGTGGTCAGCGGTCTAATCAGCTGAAGGGACAAAGTAGGTTCTGCTTCGTGTTGGAGACGAAAGATAGATTGTAGATAGAGAGAGATAGATAAAAAAACATGAAAGCAGGCCAACCTCATTGCGGGCCAGTCAAATCCAATAATGGAAGCACGATATGAAGATAGATATGCCTTGTTTGGAGTGAACATCAAACTCATTGACTTTCGTCATATCAAGTCCGTTAAAGTCACGCCTTCCTTCTGTCATACATCAATTCAACACTTATTGCTCTTCCAACTTAATAACGCCCAGAAAGAAAGAAAGAGGTAAAAACGCGTACTGTATTTATATATTCTGCACAAAAAAACAAAATATGACATTTACATTATTGGGTTGTTGATTTTTATTAAGTATATTCTTTTATCAGCGATATTTAATTTAATTTATACGCACTTTCAGAAAATTTTCTCTTCAATCTGGTAAAAATTGTAATAAGTTATATTCTATCTTCATTCATTTTCTAATGGTTTTACGTTATTCCAAATTTCCAATAATAAGAAAATAAATCAGTGAAAAAATAAAGATCAATGGTTGAGAGGAGAAGGGGGAAGGATATTGTCCGCGCCCGCGAGACCGAAATCCGAAGCAAAGAAAGGGCAAAAAAATCAACTGGGTAGTAGGGGCCCACCGGCAAATGCTATAAAAGGCCTGTTAGGATGTACGAAATTGTGACGCCAAGCATAAATGAGAGGTGGGGCCCCACTCAAAACCTGTCGGCATTAGGGAGGCGAACCTCCTCCATGGACATCTCGCTCTCTTTAATCCCAACACCCGGCGCCATGCCTCTTTCCTTTCCTCGTCTTCTATATATATTTCTGTGTAGCATGGCATAAGTATATTCTAAAATGGCATACATTCTATTTTACAAATTACTGAGATATAAATTTACGATAGCTGATAAAAATTAATTCTTTAAATTATGAGAAAATATATAATTATAAATTAAAATGATTAGTATAAATTTTTATCAATAATTATTTATTTATATTTTATAAAATATACATTCTACATTTAAAACTGAATGCATGTAACAAGTATGGTATGGACAAGACTCTGCTGGCTTTGAACGCTCCTTATCAACTGCCACTCTCATTCTTCCTAATCATGAAGCATGATGTATCCCCCCCCCCCCCCCCCCCCTTTGCTATTTGGACTATACTCTTTCACACAATCTTTCTTTCTTATAAACAGTTTCTTTTATGGAGAACGGACCGCGCCGTGGGCCCACCTAACATCACCACCTGCTCTTGACACGTCGACATCATGCGTCCACCCCTCCTATCTTTTTGTTTTTCTAACCTATTCTTAAAAAGGATGGTTTGAGTTAATTGATAAAGAATTTAGTTTAAATATAATAAATTTTGATTTAAATTTGTATTAAAATAAAATTTATTTTAAAATATTTAATATATTATAAAAAGAATTAACCTTTTAATTTAAATAATAAAAAATACTCCAAATTTATAAAAAAAACCTATACAGAGCGCATTCAACTGCCTCCTAACTCTGCCCGCCATTGTGCGCAGGGCCTTCGAGCCTTTCCCCGCCCATGGGATGGGTAACTGCAAGGGCATGGTCCGGTAGCAACTAACGGAGTGTTTGGCTTAATACAGAAGAGAGAAAAGAATGGATTTTAAGGGAGGGAATAAGAGAAAGAAACAAATAATTATCTTATTTGGTTTGATGGATAGGAGAAAAATCTTTTATTTGATAAGTAAAGGGAAAATTTTTAATTAAAAAATCATATATTATTATATTTTTAAAAAATAATTATTAAAATTATAAATGATAATTAAAAATTATTTAATTATTATAATTTAAAATTTTTAATAAAATATTTTATTTTTTTTATTTTTAGAAGAAAAATAAAATAAAAAAAGAAGAAATGTAAGACCTCTTATTTTCTCTTTGCTTTCTTTCAAAAATTTAAACTAAATAAAAAATTTTAATTAAAATCCTCTCCCTTCCCCATCCTTCTATTTTTATCCATCTAAACAAGGGTAAAAGTGTATAATATATAATTAAATGAAATTATTATCATTATTATAAATTTAATACGAAGGAAAGTGATGAGATGAGATCGAGATTACCTTGCCTTAGTTTTTCAATTTATTCCAAAATGATGCAATATTTAAATTCAACTTGTTTGTTTGTCGTCTTCTCTCCCCACGCCCCTGCTCTGTGATGGACTACTTTGCGCCTACTTGAAAAACAATAAAGGCAAAGATTTCTTGTCATGTTTTATTTGAAGAAATATCTGCATGTGTCAGGTTCTGAGAAATCATCCATCATGTGGGTGAATAAATCATGTCTTGCCCAGTAAATTATTCAGCCATCATAATTGTCATTTTTCATTTTTTCAAATGTCCGCCACGGCTACAGATGGAGTTTTATCTAATTTCATTTTCTCTATATTTTGTGTGCGTTAATAGTTTTTCTTCAATAAAAAAAGTCTACAACTTTGCTCATTGCAAATACACCATTATTCAGTTACTTGAAACTCACTAAATCAATTATTATGTCAAACAAATTCGTAACCAATGTAGCCAGATGCAAATCAATGTCATGCATGTAAACATTTAAGGTAGCCATCCTAGTAGGAAAGAAAGGGCGACCACCAAGTGTCTCGTGCTCGGACAGAATCCAGTTAACGTCCCCTACCACAAGCCATGGATTATCAATAATATTGACCTGCTTTTTAAGATAATCTCATCTGTGATTGCAGATGAGGATGAGGATTATCGCACAGCTGAAAGAATCCAAGGACGAGCAGAAGGCTTATTAGTAGAAGAAGCATGAATCAGGGGAGTAGAAGCAGAAACAGACTGGACCAAACAGAAGGGCTTCAACGCAGCGGAATTCCCCCCGAGTAGTAACTATAAGCATCCACGATTTGTCCACCAATAAAACGGATTCTAGAAGCTATTCGATTAGGAGTTTCAATAGAGACACGACGAGGTTCCATCAAAATGATTTTAATTGGGTGTGAGTTTCGGTCAGAATTCTCGTCACAGCTTGAACAGTAGGATGTGAGTTCATTTTCTAAGAGTGATGGAGAGACATATCGTACTTCAAGACTTGTACCTTTTTGTTCTAGGTATCCCAAGCGAGTGAAGATATGCAAATGAAGACGCCCCATAAACAGACGAGAATCGTCGTGAAATTCTTGGAGGTGGTAGGGATGGAGTGCTGAATAAGTTGAGCTGTGACTATTGGAATATAAATGTTGGCAGGATTTAGGACCAGCTCAGGTAGTGGATGGGGAAGAGCATTGTGGAGGGAATAGAGGGGGTTTGGGGGGCAGATTAATTAGCCATGGGTAACTGGATAGAGCTGAGCTTGGTAGTGGAAGGTTCAGATGATTCTGCTTGTTGTTCTCCTTGGAAGATTTTGGAACTGGAAGGGGATTGCTGTTTTCTTCGGGCTGTGATTGTTATTGGCTTGGTTCTGGGATGGGGTGGCCATTGTCAAGTTGAGATCGAGTTTGCAAGTTCTGTGTCTGAACACTTTCGGATAAGTAAGTAAATGTACATCAATAGCTAAATGAGTAGTATTTCAACTATAGATTTAGCGAAAATGGAAAATAAAACTTGAACTTTGTACTTTAGGAATCGGGCCTTTGTACCAAGGGAAACTACTAACTTCGAAGGTATACCACAGCGTTTATGCTTACATATCATCATCTTTTTATTCAGAAACCTAAAGTGAGATTTGGGGTTTAGTAATTTCACAAACTCAAGTTTTCATTTTAGGCCTAATATATATATATATATATATATATATATAGTGTGTGTGTGTGTGTGTGATTTATCATGCCGTACACCTGAGACCTCCAGATGTTCTTTCAAATTAATTTCAAATCGTGTACTTTCAGGTGATGGTTGTATATGCACTCATATCATTTGTGATGCTGTAAATCCAACTAAGTCAAGTTACATGACTTCAAAGATTAACTCGAGTTGTTTTAATAGTTAATATTTTGTTCTTATATATCACTATCTACTTCTAATTATTATTATTTATGTTATATTCAAATCTCATATAGAAGTAAATATTATCGAATTACATTTATACCCATAAATCCAAAGCATCCATAGGATTATACTGGTTAAACTTGAGTATTTTTATGTACATCTTTTTTTTCTTTTAAATTTTTCACATAATTTTCTTATATTATTATTAAATAAAAGATTAATTCACATTTAAATTAATTACTGATAGATACTTTCAATAAATATAATTCTAAGACTTAAATTTAAATTTTTAATTTTAAATCTCTCAATTTAAGATGTAAATAATAATTATTATATTAATATTTCATTAATTTTTTATGTATATTTCTTGATTCTGATTTTACATCCTATACTTTTGAGTGATGGTTGCATGATTTGATACTATTTGTGACACTTCAAATTCAACTAGTCAATAACAATTGTTAAGACGTAACACGTGACTAAAAAGATTGTCCTAAGTTGTTTTAACCATTAATATTTTGTTTTATGTACAATTATTCCCATAATCCAAAAAGTTGCATGGGATTTGCCATGATCAAACTTGAGTGTTTTCCTATGTCTTTCTTCGTTCAAATTTGACATTCTATACTTTTAATTTGAGGTGATGATTGAACACTTCAATACTATTTGTGATGCTTTAAATTTGACTAGTTAAAGACAAATCCTAAGTCGGACTACATGGCTTAAAAGATTAAATTAGTTGTTTTAACAATCAATATTTTGTTATTTTTTTAGGTGATTTTGTTATTGTATTTTATTATCTAATTAAATATTTGTTATTCAATTTTTACTATTTTGTTTTAAGTATCAAATATTTTCATACTTATTTTTTGTGTTCTATAATTTAATATATAAATTAAAATTTCTTATCTATAACTACTTTTTTCTTATGGTTCCCTTACTTTACGTTAAATAATATCATTCTACTCTAGGATAATGATTGAACGCTTTAATACAACTTGTGATCCTTCAAATTCGACTAATTAAAGACAAATTCTAAGTGATACCGCATGGATTAAAAGACTAACTTCTAACCATTTCTCTCTTATTCAATTCTCAATATTTTTGTTTTAACTGTCAAATGTTTTCATGTGTCTTTCTAATTTGTTCAAATTTGACATCCCATACTTTCAAGGTAATGATTGAACACTTTAACACTAATTGTGATGTTTTAAATTCAACTAGTTAAAAATAACTAGTTAAAGATAAATACTAAGTCGTTAGAGATTTCGGAGCTTCATGGCATCTATGCCAGTCTTCTATTCTTAGAAGACAGGTTCGATTCTCTCAGGTGTATTCGTCCCCTTCCTTATTCCCATCCCCCTTCCCTTCCTGGGACTTCGACCCTCCTATACTATCAAAAAAATAAGAAGATAAATACTAAGTCAAACCACATGGCTCAAAAGATTAACTTAGTTGGTTTAACAGTTAATATTTTGTTTCTATATTTGATTATCTAATCATTTCTCTATTATTCAATTCTACATGTTTTGCTTTAACGATCAAGTGTTTATATGTATCTTTCCTTGTTCAAATTTGACATTCCATACTTTCGGGTCATGATTGAACGCTTTAATACTACTTGCGACGCTTCAAATTCAAATTCAATTAAATAAAGACCAATACTAAGTTAGTTTACATGTCTTAAATTCAACATAGAATTGATAAGGAGGAATTTTTGCAATAGGTTTACTTTGAAAATGTAATTATGTCACCACATGGAAAGAATTGGAAGTTTGAGTAATAAGGAAATGATACGTTCCCTATTTGAGCCAGCCATAAAAGGTTAGAAATTTTAAAATCAATCCAAGTTGGAAACATCGCCAAAAAAAAAAAAAAAGACGTGTTTATTCTGCCCTGCATCCCGTCCGCTTAGCTGCGCAGATCAAAGTCAGATTCAAACAGTCCTATGAGAAACATTCAACACTAAGTCCAATGTTGATAAATGTTTGCTCACTCATTTTAGTACATCACAGTTGGAACCTACGATTGATGGCAATAGATATGGATCTCCTGTAGTTGATCGGGATGGCAATGTTGCCATAGATCCCATTTCCGGGAGACAGTGGCAGTACACGTCCATTAATGGCCGCTTGTTTTAAGGGCCACATAGAAATTTCCCCTCAGTTATATTTCAAGTGACAATAAGAATCCTGCCAACATTAATATTCCCCTACACTACCCCGTCGCCTCCGTTCAATTCCTTCCACTGACTATAACAGCGTAACCCTTTAAATATTGGGTCCTCAATGATCACGAATTACGTATGCTCATATAATCAAATCAATTTTTGGGCGAGCACTGTGTGATTGTACCAAAATTTTGCCAAGTGATTGGGTCTATTTTAATGAATGCGGATCTTATATTGGGGTCTGAAGATCGAAGGAAATAAATCTATGCTCCCTGTAGCCTTGGACGGAAAGGACCATCATGATCATGGGGTTTCACTGTTTGAATGCAAAACTTGGTATAAGACGGGTTAATACAAGCACTCTACCCTGCACGTTAGGGAATAGAATAGTGGGAGGGCTAGCTGCTGGCTGGCCACAACTATCAGATTCAATCTCGCATGCACTATTCCTTCTGTCTTGAAAACCATTTTGAAATTGGAACTGTGCAAAGGTTGAAGTGGAAAAGCAATAATGGGAAATAAATGAAAGTTAATTGCCCCATCGAATTTTTAAAATAAAGGAAACAAGAAAACATCTTCACCTTCAGTTATTTCTGACCTCTCTCTGTCTTCTCATTTATTCTGTTTTTTTTTCTTTGTTCTCTTAGTGTCTGAATAAATGGTTATTAGCTTAGGAGCCAGAAGATAAGTGCCACAATTAATTTGAAAGGAGAGCAAAAACTGTGGGTAAGAAGTGCCAACTAAGACATTAAAACACACCTTCTTTTGATTCCTATTAATTCCTCATCAATACTCTTAAATATTGTAAGACACAGATAAAAAGATAGCTGGTCAACTAAAAAGCCAGTTCGAGAATTCGGACATTTAGCTATTAAAAACGAAATTAATTATTCGAGATGACAAAAGCAGTATGTTAATTATACCAATGAGGGGTCGTGTGCTTTGAAAAATATAGAAAAGAAAAGAATCAATGAATTACAAGAGGAGGTCACGTGCCCTTATTTCTTTTCTTTTAAGAGGGTGCCTGTGGTCATCTGCCTTCAATCTCCATTATAGTAATCCTGGCAAACCTAACAAAGTTTCCATTGTCACCCAGTCAAAAATGTTGCTCGTTGCATTACATCAACAATTTTCCGTTGACCATGTCTAACGTTGAATTAGCTGGCTAGGTTGTCTTGTTCTTCAGCGTTAATTTCCAGCAGTAATGATGTTTTGAACCCGTTATAACCAGAAACAAAGGGTAGCCTGTAATTGTGTGAACACGTAGGGCGACTGTCTTTACGCGGGTTATTTACTGGATTCACCCAAAAGTAAAGACGGTATTGTTTGTAAAATCGAGGCAACTTTTATTTGAAGGAACCCAAAAAGTATTTTTGAATCCTTCTAAAACGAGTAAAAAAAACTGTGTTCTTCTTCTTCTATGGGTAGGAACCAGGAAGTGTATACCTTTGCTCTCAAGGCAATAGGCCATTTGCACCAAAAAAAAAAAAAAAGGTAATAGGCCATTGCCCAATAACTTGCATCGTCGAGACATTGAGTTGAGGAAGATATACTCTACAATGGAGGAACCTATTTAATGTATTTTTTTTAGAAAGACCGAGAGAAGAGAGAGAAGGGGCAGAGAGGGGGAGGGTGAGGTGAGGACAGAGGGAGGGTAGAATTTTAGGGGTGGCGACTGTGTCACGTGGCGATGCATCTTTGTTCATGCAGCCCACCACTACTTTGGCCTTGTAACTTTAAGATGAGTGAGAAAATGCTTCGGAAACCGCTAGCGGACTTTGCAAGGCAAAACCAAAATAAAACTGCCCCCACTTTTATCCAAAAAATGAACTGCGCCCTTTTTACTATCGCTGTCTAATCCCATAAAAGGTGAAAACCACGCAACAGATAATTTATGGGTGTAAATTTCTATAAATTAATTTTAAAAAATAAATTTCAAATTTGATAATTAGGCTTCGAAAATGACATTTCTATCCCTCTCAGTCTCAGCCCAGCTACTTTCGAAATTTTGTTGCGTAGGTTTCCATAAATGCCCCCTTATGTTACCGGTAGTAGATACTAGCTGGAATGCTAGAGTAGACCATGACCGAAAACAAAAAATATAAAATACTCAACTCAAAATCCTCATGAAAATTTTGCCATTGGTATTAAAAAATTAATATTTTTATTAGTGTGTCTGAGATGTAAACTTTGTCTAGTCAGTTTCTTCTGCCACCAGTCTCTCTCTCTCTCTCTCTCTTTAACTCTCTCTCTCTCTCTCCAATTATTTTATCTTTCTCAAGACATCTAGTCTTGAAAACAAAACCAGTCCGGTTTCTAGTTTCAACTTAGCTTTAAGGCGTTACATATCATATCTGGGTTTCCCGCACCCATAAGATGCGCCTCCCTCCTTCAACGGGAGCCTGTGTACTCCTGTTGTTGTCCCTGGAAGAAATACTCCATATCTTTTTCCCAGCTTAATACTAGTTTACTTCTTGGTGGGTGGGCTTTTTTACTTTTCTATATGGATCCTGGTGCTCTGGATTTGGATGGTTTGGTGGGTACTTCAGACACTACTGGGTTCGCTTCTCTAACTTCAGATCCTGAAACAAGGCACAAGTGGTACGGATCTGGATTCCATAAGCAGGAGAGATCGGGCACCACTGAAGATGACTGGAGGAGCTCCAAACTGCCCAGGGCCGATGACATCTCTGCCTACAAGGCAATGCTGCTCCAGAACAAGAACTCTTCTTTACTGAGATCTAAAACCCCTCTCTTTTCTGATGTTCAGCCACAGCAGCAAATGCTCAGCTTCTCCTCTCCAAAACCAGACACACCTTTAGTGGAGAAGCCCTCACCAAATGCTACATTGCCTTGTTCTTATCACCCATTATCTAGTTACAACAGGAATAGTACAGGTATTATATTAATTAATTTATTCATACATAGTATTAGCATCGTCGGTTTGTTTATCTTTTGCGATAAATAGGAACAAACTAGGTTTTTTATTTAATTTGAAAAATGGTAAGGGATATTTCCTTGGCTATTTGTGTTGGGGAGTTTTGTGTTACGGTGAATGTTTTTTTGTAGGAGGCAAAGCATGGTTTGTTATGGGGTCATTATGGTCTGATTCAACAGTGTTGGTGGAGGGTCTTTTTCAGGGAAATAGACGAGTGGTCTCTTAAGTCATGTCAAGAGAAAAGTGAAACAAAAAAACTCCTCCGGAAATCTTGTCTTCCCGTTCCAGGGAGATGGATTTTAGTAAAATTTTGCACAGTAAACTAGAGGGTACCGAAGGAGAAAAATATATGAAGTCACTGGATGTTCATAGAGCAATAGGAGCAAGAAAAGCTCCAAGATTTTGATTGGTGCTGTACTCTCTTTCTCTGGAATCTTTCTTTCCCTTTCCAGCTCCTGGTTCTCACACGCAACGCAAAGTTGACTGTTATTTCTTTAATCAAAACTGAAGAAATCTATTTTTATTGTAGTCCTCTTAAATGTTGCATACTAGAATTAATTCCTTTGTCTTCTGTCGTGCTCTTTTTGCTATGGTTTTTTTAAAATGCTCAGGAGTGACTTTTTTTTTAATTTCCTTTTTCTATTTCGATGTGGAATAGCTTTAGTTTTGGCTTTCTCTGTTTGTATTTCTTACTCAGTTTGACCTTATCTTTGGTGGTTATCATCAGGTTCCAGTTCGGGAAGCATGCATGGGGTTTTAACAGGGGCCAAATGGCCATTCACACCGTCTCAGTGGATAGAGCTGGAACACCAGGCCTTGATCTACAAGTATATCGCTGCAAATATGGTTGTGCCCTCTCATTTGCTCATGCCCATCAGAAAAGCCCTCGATTCTGCTGGCTTCTCTAACTTTTCAAGCGGACTTCTGAGATCCAATACAGGTACGTGCCTTCCGCTACATTTCGACTTTACCGTAAAATGTTAATGAACGAAAGCTAGCTTCGAGTTCTTTGGGTGCTGTCATGTGTTTAGCTTAATTTGATGTGTTTTAGTTCGATTTGCAGTGGGATGGGGAGGTTTCCATCTGGGTTTCTCGAACAACACCGACCCGGAGCCAGGGAGGTGCAGGAGAACAGATGGAAAGAAATGGCGGTGCTCAAGAGATGCCGTTGTGGACCAGAAATATTGTGAAAGGCACATGAATAGAGGACGCCATCGTTCAAGAAAGCCTGTGGAAGGCCAACCAGGCCCGGTCGTCACCACTACCTCCACAGATGCCACCACCGGTTCAAAAGTGACCCCTAATGCTTCCTCCACTTCAGTGTCTATAGCGGTGCCGGCCACTGGTGCATCCAACAGCCTTACCTTTGCATATCAGGATTCCAAGAATTTGCAGCCTCTCGCATCTAATTCTTCTGCGGCTAATAACCTCGACAGGTAAAAGAGAAGGGAAAAAAAAGTCCTTTATATTTGCCTTTCATCAATTAGCTTCTTGGCATCCCTTTTCTATTACACCATAGATCCTCAATCGTTGGTAGTTAACTAGTTTGATGCCATTTGCGGACTCTGGCCATCTTTTCATTTTGGATTAGAAGAATTAAAGAATCAATTATATCATCTTACAGACAGATGCTGACAACCGTGACTGGGTGGTCAATAGTAGTTGAGATTCATAGACAAAGTTGTTTTCGTGCGTGTCAAATGTTCTATCACTTCTTCTATGTTGATAAAGAGCTATAATTTAAGAAAATAGAAATGTCCTAGGATGTTGGTGGTCCTGAAATGGAAAATTTATCGTTCGTTGCAGGATGTTCATGAATAACAAGGAGAATGTGAGTGAAAGAATGCAGGATGCTCCTGCGCTTCCGATGCTGCCTCCTGCTCTTGAGCTGAGACCCAAGGAAAACCCCTTTATGATTCAGAAGCAGCAAATCTCATTGGAAGAGTCGTCGAGGAATGAGTTTGGGGTTGTCACTTCTGACTCTCTACTTAACCCTTCACACAAAAGCCCCACCCTGTTGAATAGAGGAAGTTTTGGTTCTTCACAAACCCTTTCTGACCGACAAACTAATTCTCAACAGTCCCTTAGGCATTTCATTGATGAATGGCCCAAGAATCAGCCTGATCGCTCCGCTGTTTCGTGGCCGGATCTTGATATTCAATCAGATAGAACTCAGCTCTCAATTTCCATTCCCATGGCTTCCTCTGACTTCATGTCGTCTTCCTCCTCTCCCACCAAAGATAAAGTGACATTGTCACCTCTCCGACTATCGAGGGAGTTCGACCCAATTCAAATGGGATTGGGTGTCGGAAATACTTTCAATGAGTCAAGTAATAGGCAAGCCAATTATATCCCAATTCCTTGGGAAAGTTCAATGGGTGGTCCACTAGGGGAGGTCCTGCATCTTAGTAGTCAAACCAATACCAGTGACTGTTCCAAGAGTTCTTCAGCTCTTAACCTCATGACTGATGAGTGGGACAATAGCCCTCCATTGGAATCATCTCCCACTGGGGTTTTGCAGAAGACCGCGTTTGGGTCGCTTTCTAATAGCAGTGCTGGGAGCAGTCCGAGAGCAGAGAATAAGACCCATGAAGGAGCCAGCTTGTGCAATGACCTCCTTGGATCCACTTTTGGGAATTCTTCATCCTCCATGCCTGGTTTGTAACTCTCTCCTTTCCAACAAACACGCCCAAATTGATGAAGCGGAGGAAGGAGAGTGAATTTTATCTGTGCTCCCTTAATTATTAGTTTTCAATTTCCCTAAATATGGTATCCTCAGAATTTGCAAAATATGTTTTATACCTAGTTTGGTAGTGTAGGGCTTGTTTGACCTTTCTTTTTTTCCAAAATTATCACATGGTTTTCAATTTTATGTAGTCTCTGCGCGTTTGTTAAGCTTGTATTGAACAGTACTGATATTAGTTGGACTACGGACTTCTTTTTATTTCAAGTGGATGGAGAGGCCTAGGTCAGTGGGGACTCACGGTGCGTGACGTAAACGTATATGTTAAAAGAGTTTGCTAATTCATAAGGAGTAATGATCTAACGGATTCGGTTCCGTGCTAACGTTAAAAGAGTTTGCTAATTCATAAGGAGTAATGATCTAACGGACTCGAGTCTGCTATTTAGCACGGAACCCATAGGTGGCAAGATTTAACACATTTGGTCTGTTTGCTTCTTTCTTGTGCATAAACAAACTACAGTTTCACTATCAAAATGCATCCTAGACCAAATCTTCAATATTTATTAAATATTTAAATTTAAGGATTTTACCGAATCTTATTTCTTAATTACATATACATACAAAAGTATATATAAAAATAAATTATGTAATATTATATAATTATATATTTTTTATTTAATTTATCATTCTATGGAAAATTTTTATAATAGCACAGTCTAACTTGTTCACTAAATTTTATATTCTAATTCAAGTTTTATGTTCTGTTTTGATTCACATTAGGTCTTTTTTTTTATTTTCTTTTAAAAAATATAAATTTTGAAAATAAAAATTTAATATCTTATTTCTTTTAAAAATCTATTTTGTAAAATAGTTAATTAAATAAAATAGAAGTATAAAAATGTATATTTGTACACTATTATATAATTTTATTTTGATAATAATTTTAAATTATATATTTATATATATGTAAATATAATTATATGTATATATTAAGAAATAAGATCAGGCCAAATACTGAAATTTAAATATTTAAGATTTGACCTAAGAAGGATTTGGAAGCTTCAATAAAGTGAATAGCATGATTATAACTTGTTTATGCACTAGGAGTAAAAGACCGCAAATGATTGTGCTACGTTTTGCCACGGGGTCCGTCCTATTTAGCACGCATCCGAATCCGTGAGATCATTACTCAATTGATAAGGCACCGCACAGATAGAAAACTTATGCTAGCCACATATTTTCTCGGCTATATTACATATATAAATTAAATTTTGGCATCTAGTTTCTTTGAAATAGCCAATCTTCCACAGTTATTCACTTATTTCTACCCCCGAAATTATAATTTGAAGTGAAAAGGTTCATATGGACAATGACATCTCCAGTGGCTTAGAATCAATTTGGTTGATGTTGAAATTCCAGGCAATGGTTAAGTGTGCTCATTTTTTTGGTAGGATCCAAATTTTAACTTGAAAGGTATAACCTAAAGGGATTTCAGATAGCAAAGCTATGAACTTTTATACTGATAATAATACCTAAGACAATAATTTATGTGAACCTGAAGATGGTTGTCAATACTTTAAACATTCTTAGAAATATTTGATAGTTACTTTGGTTGTGTTATTCAGATGCCTTATGTAAAGCATCTATCTGTAATATTTACTTGAACTCGAATACACATTTTGGAATTCTTCTGTCTGGCATCAACGTTCGTGGATGACGGAGGCAGTGCTATTGCATGATGTCGTAGTATCAGAATGGTCATTCCACGCAAATTTTCATTTGAAACAACCCCGCAATTTGGCATGCTGATTGCTGCAACTTACCCACCACAAATTATCCTGCGCCAAACAGGAAGGATTCGTTGCATTAGAAATTAGAGGGGTGAAATATAGGTTACAATGTACTTCATCCATAGATTCTAAAGTCCTACAGTCTGAAACTTTAAATAGTTTTGTATTTTCTGAAAGATAAAAACTTTTTCAAAAACTATTTTTTATTTTTTTGAAAAACAAGAAACCACATTGAGTTACCTGGACAAACTTTTTTCCATTTCGTATATATCTTCAAATTTTGACAAAGGTTGTTATTAACCCTGTGTATACGTTTGACAAATACTGCTTGTTCTCCTCATATGCTATTTTAAATTTCAAACCATTGGATGTAATCTTTCTGAATATTAAATCACTGATCCCGTTGTGTTATCAACAATATGGGGATAATATAAATGTAATGTGGTATAGGCAACCCTAAACTTGAAAATGCAAGTAAAATTAGGGCTATAAACACCATCAGTTCACTTTTAGAAGTTGCCTAAATTCCATGTAAGTATAAAAACCAATTACTTACTTTCCAATAACAGGGCATCCACAGTGTGAATATTAACTAGATGGGTAGAGCCCAACAAATCATAATCGCAATTAGAACATGCAAAGGACTAGATAGATATGATTGGGTGGTGCTCATATTCTATGGGTGTTAAGGTGTCTGTCATGCCATGGCAATAGCATTCAGAACGAGGAATTATTTTGTAATCACAGCAACCATCCCATTTTCTCTTCGATCCTGCACTTATTGAATCAAATCTATTAAAACGTATAACTATTTTTCTTTTTTAAAAACAAAGACATGAATAGCTAAGACCAACCATCGAAAGATTAGCCAAGAACATACAGAGAAGCCATATCCCAGACCACTCAAATGCAGCCCCGGAAAAGAAAACCGAAGCGTTGAACTAGCTGCTTCGACTCACAACAGCATAATAACTTAATAAAAACCTTCAATTCTCTTTCAGAGGACTGCATTAGACCATCTAACACGGACACCAAGCGAAATTGGTAGTAGAATCTAGTTTTGGAAACATTGACGTAAAACCGTAAAATGGGGGATTGTTGCTGAGAATTCACGGCAGGAAATGCAAAGAAACAAGCCGAGCAGAAGAGACTGCCATGCGTTGTACGCCGCGGTATAAGCAGCTTCTTCGTCTTCGAGCTTGAATGATATTTAAGCTCGAGGTTTACACCTGACACGCTTCGGCACAAAACCCTAGCCGCCAAGGCTTCGGAGTTCTGAGCCTCTGACCTTCGCCTTCAGAAATAGCCCGAAAAATTCCATACTCGCCCGATTCATCCCAGCCCAAACCTTCTTGGATCCAACAGTAACGCACAACCTTATGATTCGGCCGATCAAATCTTGCCTTCCTTCTAATTCAGCCCATACAAGTATTTTTTTATACAAATATAGCTTTTTTTTTCAAAGGAAAATACGATTCCTATGAAACTGATTATTAAATTCGGACTAAAAAAAAGTTCAGATATCAAAATGGCCCTGTGAAGAAGAAGGCAAACGTCATCATCAAATCAAAGATAAAAATCATAAAATTTTACATCAGAAAGTGGACCAGACTTTTTTAAAGAAAAAACCAGAACGGCAACAGTTGCGCATCTTCTTATTGTCAAATTCCCACAAATAATCAGATAAAATCCTTCCCAGGCCATGCGAGCTCAGATTCAATTATCAATTTAGGTCGAAACTTGAAACTGACAAATTGCTCTCGCCCCGTTAACGTGAATCAAAGTAATTGCTCTGACAATAATGGTATACCATCCGTCTATCTTTAGATTTGGGTTTACATAATATGTCTGTTGCCAATGAAAGGATAACACCAAATTCAACTTGACATCATCAGTACCCTAATGTTTCTTCATAAAACCAACTACCTATAATTTTAACTAAACCACAACAACATTGATGAAAGTTCAACAATTTGAAAAGTCATTTTTAACTAACATTGCTGGCACTTGAATAAATAAAACCATAAGGTACGTTCAAACATCAAACTCTTTTCCTAACAATGCAAGATAAGCATGTAATGTCCAGTCATGTGATGACTGATATGTATTAATCCACTGCTTCACCTTTCAACCTGTTTTTTTTTTCCTTCGCATTCATAACGTCAGACTATAGTAGAGCATTGTGAGATTATACGATAATCTTAATATGTCATCATGTGACATAAATTATAAAGTATACCAAATTATTAAGAAATTGTACTTTCTACAATTTTTGTTAATTATTATTGTCACTTATAACATTACATTAATAAAAAAATTTTATAATAATTTATTATTAAATTAATACACTATATTAATTTTATCATGTGAGAATAAGTTTTCATAGACCACTTCCTCAAAGAAAAAAAGACCCAAACAGGTAAGTGGGCATTTACTAGCCCATTTCATTTTTTAAGCACCACGAAATTGATATCAGAGGAGAGATGCTCACACGGTCTCGGGTAAATTTATATAGATCTGAAATGTATAAATAATCAATAGACTATTCTATTAACAAATCAAGGGATAAAAACTAAGTCTGCGCTATTGTCAATAAAAACAACACAATATATATATTCACTATTTCTCTTTGTTTACTCGATTCTGATTGAAGTAAGTATAGGAACTAGTTTAAGGGAAATTATCGATGTATATAGGGACTCAATAGTATTTGTGTACATATAGAGATAAGAAAAAACAAAATATTATTTTTTTTTTTTATACACAAAAATGTTGACTTTTTATGTGCACCAACAATTTTTCTTAAACTAGTTTAGTTTGTATGAGGATTTTTTTATTTATATTTAATTTTTACAATATTAAATTTTATATTATATTGTAAAATTTACATAAACTAATGATTTATTAATTATTGTTATTTTTATAATTTCACAAGAAATTATGAGAGTGTTTTCCTTTATATATATTGGGGTAATCATAAAAGTGAAAACTATGTATATAATGAAATGAACATTTTTTTTACATAAAAGAAAAAATTAAATTGTCAAATTTTAAGAAAATTATTAAATTTATTAATTTTACAATTTAATTTATATAATTTAATAAATATAATAATACAATTTATTTTAAACACGTATTTAAAAAATTTGTAATAAAATTACGTTGTTATTTAGTTTGCAGACTTGAAACTTTCTTTTTCCATAAGAATGCATGGCATAAAATAATTTACCAAAGCCAATGTAAAAAGTAATCGCAGACTCCTAATCAATTCTTCTTGATAACAGTGCAGACTTATTTTTTATCCCTTAACTTGCTGATAAAATAAACTTTTGATTGTTTAACACAAAGACCGTGTAAGCATCACTCATATTAGAGGGTGCCTGTACAACGAAGCTCGTGACATGGCCACCTCACCAAAGCAGAGTTACATAGCATTACAGCAAGACGAAACTGATCCATATAACGCTGCAGAACAAGTACAGCATGGGCAGCAGCTATAGCTAAAATAATTGCTACGAAGTAAACGTCCCCTTCGCATGTGAGGTACAAGCCTGGTCTGTGCTACAGCCTCCTCCATGCTCGTCTTTTGGGCGTGTGATACAGTCTGAGTGGCAGTGGATGGTGCGCAGTTCAGCCTTCGTTGAGGATTAATTCTTTTCGCATGGAGAATCAGAAGGAAGTAGACTTTAGAAGCTTTTAGGATTTGCACCAAAGCCCCTTCATTCTGCTCAAAAGGTCTCCTCTGGTTATAAAAAAAAGACCAATAAATCTAGGTCCAGCATAAGTAATTATATGGCTATTATTTTGTGTAGTTACTCGAGCGATGTTGAGAGGATGGTTTAGCTGTAATCTCTCTTCGCTGCCTTTTTAAAAAAATATAAAGACTGTATTGTGATTTTGACAGGTAATTCAACCAAGTAGCTAGCAGACAAGTAAGACGCTTATCTTGGAATTTTATGCAGCTTGGAATGTGAAAGTTGTTTCTTTCTGATTTGCACTGAATAATTGCGATTAGTTTACTGTGTTAGATGATAACCAACGTAAGACCATAGTTCGTTTATTTATTATAAAATAAAAATTGAGAAAGTCCTTGTAAATCCACTCTCTCTTTGTAGGGGGAGACAAGGTATGCGAAAATGCAAGAATGAAGCCTCCAGCTAATTTTTATCGCAGCCTTCTATAAACCTGTGCTTAATTTGGGTACATGTTTTCAAACACACTGTCAAATTTTTTCTGATTCTATGATCGCCTTCTATGAACAATATTTGCTTTCATTATAACTGAGCTAATAATTAAATTGATACGTAGTAGTGCTGGTTATTTTTTCACTAAACCGTCCAAAATCAATATTCACACTGTAGACAAATCAAATTTTTATAATGAAAATGACAACTAAGTGATTTCTAGTTACGGCCTCATTAAATTGACCAGGATTTTAAGAAACATACATAATGCTTTTTCTTCTGCTGAATTAATAGAAAATGGGCTGTCGTAATCTAGTTATTAACCATCTTAGTTCATATTGTTAGAAACGATCCCTACTGATGTAAGCTGATGCGACAATTTCAGTGTCCATTTTTTAAGCTGATTTGAGGAGTAAGTATGGCATTTCTTCGTCACATAAGAATCTCTATAAAGATATGAACCAAGTCAACCATCTTATTCTTGTTCATTATCTTTCTAACTCCTACTTCTTGTCATTTTTGGGTGATGCAGACCTGCGAACTTGGTCATCCTTTTGCAAGTGATCTGTCTTCACTTTCAATGTTGTTTCTTAACTAGCAATATATACATAGTACAGGTACTCCTAATTCTTCTTCTTAACCTTTTCCTACTTCAACAAGTCATCTTTTTTTTTTTCTTCTTTTTTAATACGAGTAATTGAGTTATATACAATTAAGCCAACTCTTACTCAACGCTAATTAATAGAACAAAATCAACCAGGCGTTTTGGATGGACACACTACTTGACCGCCCACCTCAATTATATATTGGTAGGTCTCCTTCAACTGAACCTCTGATTACATCCTCTGAAGATGAGTCTCCTAACAGCTCGTTCACCAGCAGAAAAGCTACCCTTCTCGTGGGAAAAGAAGCCTGGTGTCTGTGAGGTAACCCATGCTGAAAGTGTCCCAAGAGAGCACGAGTTTCTGCCTAAGCTACCACCCCCTCCGTGCACAGCAGAAGGTGGTAAGAGCTTTGTTCATGATCTCCAGATCCCACTTCCTCCTTGCACTTTTCAACCTCCTTATTATAGAACTTCCTCCAAGAGGGACCTTTGGATGCAAGACGACGATCCTTTCTTAGCGGCTTACATAGAGTGTCAGAAAAGTACCGAGAAGAACAACAAGTTGTCCAAAACTAATATTCAATCGAGATTCAGGAAGATCATGTCTATTTTCTCATGTAAGCAAGCCTGCCCCGTTCGTGACGACAATTTGGTTAGGATCTCTGACATCCCACACAACATATAGAAAGAGATTGATATGTTCAACCTTCATTGTGTTTGTGTTGTGTCTCTTCAAAGTCAAGCTCTCGTTCTATCAGTGTGTGTGAGCAATAAATACAAGTGAGAATGGTAAGCAGCAATTTCAAGATCACGAGCCTTATTATTATTATTATTTTTTGGTTGTGAAATTGCATGCTATGTTTGTTGCGATTTACTTTATAGTCCGTTAATCGTTATGCTGCCAATCACTTTCGTCGTTTCATATGATTGCTATGATCTCCACGATTTCGTTAGGAAATAAGCTCCTTCAAGCCAACAGGTCTTGATTCGGACCCTTTGAACCTCCTACCCAGTGGTGATCATAAGCCTCCAGGCCAGGCACACTCGCTTACAGTTATTTTTTATTTTTGGATAGTTTTTACAAAAAATTAATTTCTTTTAAAGTATAAGTTATTCAACAATAAATTTTTTTTACTCAGAAAAATTTTATATTCATATTTATATTAATAAACTGTCTTAAAAATTCTCTGAAAAATAATTAATGGTAAATACTTCCTTCTACATCAAAAGGGAAACTTCTTCTATTAATTCGATTAATGATGAATATATCTATAACTATATTTAGGAAAGAACGTTATATACGTCAGCATAATTCTATTTTTATATGTTTAATTAATTATAGTCTACTTTTAATGTGCAACAGCTATTTCAATAAGATAAAAAGCTGATAGAAAATATAATTTGCTATATTGTATGGAAGGGTACCTCAAATTAATCATCTCAAGATTCTTAATAGTAGGCTTTTAATTAGTGCTTATATAATTGATTTAGAATAGATGGCAAATCAATCGGTCAATTCAACCAGGTGGATTATCCTCTCAATATTCAATTCATTTCATTCAACAAAATTAATGAAAAAGAGCAAAGAAACTCTATTTTAGAGAAACAAGACTATCTAAAATTAAATACTCCTAATACAAAAATTAAAAATAAAGTAATATTATTCTAGAATAGTGAAAACCTAACTAAATTAAGGTTAAAATATCTAATTCCTTAACTACAAATTTTAATTTCTAAATAATTATTAAATCACAATTTTTTGATATAAACCCCAAATAATAACACAATATTCATATTTTTATTTTGTATCAATCATGCAAATAGTTGTTTTTGCAAATTATAAATCACAAAAATTTTAAGAAATTTAACATATATAAATTTTTTGAAGGTTTTATCAAAGGAAAATTTGTGAGACTTTTATTACCTAATGCAAAAGGTATTACAAGTCTCACTGTTCAACTCACCAAATTAAGTTAAGTAGCATAACTATAAACTTAATAATATTATTAAATTTAAAATTTAATAAATATAAAATTGGAATAATGTATTTTTTCAAAAGATATAAACAATACCTTTATACTTTTATTATTTTGATATAACTTTATTAATTTTAATAGAGGAATAGAAGTTTCACTACCTGAACTTCACAATAAAAATAATATGTGATCTTTTGTTGAACGATTAATAAACAAGTTTCTCAAAAAAGAAAGATATATTAAAATTAATTTCAAATTAACACATGAAATGGGTAGGAAATAAATAAAAAATCCAAGAGTAGATTGAGATTGAAATAAAAGATCACTTTTGTTTTTTTATTATTTTATGATGTAACAAGTGATAGGATTTTGTATTTATTTAATTTGATATATAATTTCATAAATTTACAGGAATTCAAAGTATTTAGCTAAAAAAATTAAAAGAAAAAAATTGCAGTATCTTGAACGAGATGTGGTCCCAGCGATCGCAACCGCATTGCAGATTGCGGTGGCATCGAGTGTAAATAGCAAGATATCATCGCAAACTCATTGATGGTATTTTCGTAAATAAATGCGTTTGATTCGTTTCCCTCGCGTCCGTGCCGCTCACATCACACCAATCACTTTTTCAGCAATCCGGTTGCTGGGACAAACCCTCTTAAACCCTAGCACAGGGAGTTTTCACACAGAAAGGTTTCTTTGAAGTCGGCCGCGAATTGCTTTCTCTTTTGGTTCTCGACCTCATCCCTTTCCCCCCTGACTGTAAGTAATCCGCTATTATTTTGTCTTGAAACTGCGTTGTCATTGTATTTGCTCGGAAAATTAGTTAAATAAATTGAGAATAATTGTTGGTTTCGATGGTGGATTTGGAGATTTAGCTGGCTAAAGGTTTTGATTGCGTAACTCAATTTTATGTTAAGAGGCTTCCCCAATTACGTTAATGTCTTGTTTTCCCTTTACTGCACCATAGTCGTTCTCTGTTCTCTAATGCGAAACAAAAAGTAAATTGGGGGAAATATCCTCTATTTGTTGTTTGAAATTATTTGCCCTGATCTGATATTGTGCTTCAACGTACGTATTTCTGAGCTGTTGGTTGATAATTGCCGGTGGCACCGTCTGAACTTGTGCTGAATAGCGTTATACATTGCGGCAGGACGCTGGTAGGAGAGAAATCATCATCGTCATCAAAACAAGTTTTCTAGTGGACAATATCCGTAAAAAGTGGTTAGGGACAATGCGGAAATGAGAAATATCTGCTTGTTTAGAAAATCAAAGATGCTGTACATAATGGAGGGTTTCTGTAGACATACTTGAACTGTAATTCTGTAGTTGTTATCTCTTTGGCTGCTTTTTAGTGTACGGTTGATTGAGGTATTACTTTAAATGTTATCAAGAATTCTTCAAAAGCAACTATAAACTTATGGGTTTGGTACTGTTATAAGAATTTTGATTCAATGAGATTCATTCAGGAACAGGAAGACGGACTATGTACTAGCTGACAGTTTTCATCTGCTATAAATAGTTATGGTATAGAGCTTAATGCACAATACATGATGGTGTGAACCACTTCTTTAGGTTGGTAATTTGGATATTTGTTGCTAAACCTAAGCATACATTTTCTAGTAACTCATTTCAGTCATTGATATCTTCTTTCGTTATAGTAATGTGGTCAATGGCTCAATGCTATGATAAGGAATTTGATCAACATGACTATTTTTTTTGGGGAGGGGAGGGGGGTGGGGGGTAATTTTTACTTTGATTTCAATATCTGATGGATGCAAAAGATGTAAAATAAAATCTCTGATTTTCTTGGAAGCTGCTTATATGAGATTGTTGCAGCTGTTTGCAGGGATCGTTTGTGTTTAATGGCCAGTAATTCGCAGCCCTCTGGTACGCAGGTAATGCCTTTCTTTCTCTATATTGACCAAGAATTTCATTGTGATGGATTATTATTTCTAAGAAACTGGGAGTTTTGATTGTCTGATTTTGACTATGAGGACGTTGACTGATATGTTGAAGAATAGCTCAGTATCCCATTTATCTGCTCTCCCTTTTTTTTTTGGTGTTTCGAAGTTAATCCTGGCCAAATGTTTATTCAGTTGTTGGATGTGGTCAGTTTTGTCCAAGAATAGTGCCATCAGAATAAACTTTTTTAAATGTAGGTCATGAGGATTTTTCCGTCCAATTATAACCATTAGGTTCTGTTGATTCTTATATAATTCAATATTTGTTTTATACTTTGAATGACAATATTTGGATACACACTCAACCATTGTTTTGGCTTTTTTATACTTTATGATTAATTCATAATTATGCAAAATGATTATTGTATCTGTCACTTAAATATTGCAAATGTATATGATATTTTTCTCCATCTGTTTTTTTTTTTTTTTGCCTCTCTCCGCATCTCTCTTTCTCTTTCTTGTCTATCTACCAATCTATCTCTGGATTAGCCTCTTCGGCCTCCTGCAGTTGGATCCTTGGGTCCTCAAAGTTTTGGTTCTTCCTTATCCATGCAAGTAATTTCTTCTCCTGTTCATTTTACTAACTCCTGTTACTTGCTATGTTAAAAATCTATAGTTACCACTATTGTAACTCTTCCTTTGCAGTTTCAGCCTGTGATTCCAGCTCAACAAGGGCTGCAATTTGTTCCTACGGCTTCACAACAATTTGCACCTGTAGGACAAGGCATTTCGTCATCAAATATTGGGATGCCTGCTGTTCAAAGTCATCAATTGCAGTATTCTCAAGCAATGCAACAGTTGACTCCAAGGCCGATTCAGCCTGGTCATGTTACTCCTTCATCACAGGCTATACCTTTGCCATATGTTCAGACAAATAGACCACTGACATCTGTCCCACCACACTCGCAGCAAACAGTTCCCCATTTAAGCAATCACATGCCTGGCTTGTCTGTTTCTGGAGCACCTCCTCATCCTTCCTATACTGTATGTTTCCTGTAGATATTTTTGACTTTCCAGCTTTTAACTGTTGTCTGTATTTCTTATCTCCTTTGTCTCTTTATCATTGTTTTTCTGCTTGTGCGATTATGCAGTTCACACCACCTTATGGCCAGCAGCAAGATAATGTTAATCCATTGGCTCAATATCAGCCTCCACCTCAAATCCATGCACCTGCTGTGGGACAACCTTGGCTATCCTCTGCATCTCAGAGTGCAGCACCAGTAACACCAGTACAACAGGCTGGAGCACAATCCTCCATTACTGCTTCAACTGATGCAGTAAGTGTTTTATTCTTAATCTGATTCCTGATTGCATATTACGCATGTGTTACTTTCATGTTCTTGAAACTTTCATATGCAACCCTCTCATTTTTGCAAAATGTAATTTGTAATAATGTTTCATTTTGGCTTCCTTTTGAAATGAATCAAATGACACATTTTTGAATGACTGAGTTGTTATTTTCTTTTAAGGTTTTTGAATGTTGCTATTTACTTGAATGATAATGGCATCAATAAATTCCACATGATATAATCACTAGGGTGATTCTCTTTTATAAGTTGGTTATATGGTTTTGTCGCTGTAAATGTATTTCTTTTCTTGGCTGAATATATAGATTGTAAATATTTTTTGTGCTACAAAAAGAATATTTGTCGGTTAGTTTGTGGTATGTTGTGTGATTATTCAAAAAGCAAACTGTCCTTTTGATTGACATCTAATGCCTCTGGATTGTCTGGCCATAATAGATGCTACTTGTGTTTAATTTGCTGATTTATTATTATTTTTTTCTGGTCTAAGGAACGGTGAGGAGTTTAAGATGCTGGGGATAGATTTTGAGAGTATTTGGATGTAATAGAGTTGATATTTTCTTGTTATGGTTCCTTTTGAAGCCAGCTTATCTGAGTGGTTTTTGTTGAAGCTCAATAGCTCATTAAATTTTCTGATAATGCCTTGGTTCCTTACATGTAAATCAGACAAATATATGTCTCCTCTTTTCTTAACTTCCTATTATGCTATTCTGTTGCTATATTATGATATCTGTTAGATTTGAGCATATAACTCTTTATTTTTTTCTTTGACAAATTTTAGGTAACAAATGTCCCTAACCAGCAATCATCATCTGATTGGCAAGAGCATACTTCTGCTGATGGAAGAAGGTATTGCTTAAATTAAACTGTTATATTTTACAAGAAATTGTTCAATTTGATACTATTTATCATAATAGTTCAATGTTTATATAGTGCTTCTGTGTTTCAAATCAATTAAATCATCATCTTTATTCTTTTTCTTGTTTTCGATTTCCAGATATTATTACAACAAGAGGACAAGACAATCTAGTTGGGAGAAACCTATAGAATTAATGTCACCCATAGAGGTGAGTTGTATCGATGATTTATTGCCATTGATGCAATTTGAATGTCATTTTATCTGTTGAATGTGCTGCTGAAATGTTTTGGGGTCAATCGAACTTTGTTATCTGATATGGTCGTTGACAGTTTTTGTAATGCTTTCAATGATCGAAGAAGGGTTTATGTGAATTCTCCTTTTATTTGCATGTGCTTCCACTGATTTGTAGATATCATGGCAAGTCAGGAGAAATTTTAACAACTGCTCTATATGGTCAGTGTGAAGGCGGGGTTGCACTTTCTCAAGGCAGGCAACAGTTTGCTATTTACAATTTTATATTTCACTAAATTTAAAATTGGTGTATAGTAGTTCTGCAATGCCATGAATTGATGGTTGACTTCATCTTACCCTTCCTCTCCCTCCGTGTTGTAGGGGATGTGTGTGTGTGTGATATTAATTGTCTCTTTGTGACTTTCTTTTCTACCCACTCCCACAAAACAAAAAATGGCGTTTTCATTCATTTACATCAGTATTCATGTTTCTCTTATTTTCTCCCTGCTCTGTCTTTTTCTCCTGTTTTATGATCTTGGTTTAGATTGAGTTGTTAATTGCTTTATAATTTATGCGTAGTGATGTAGAAGTTCGGGCTTATTGTGTTGTTCTTTGTTTCCTTTTAGTATCGGCATTATTATGATTTGACAACTATAAACTCTGCAGACTCCTTATTAATAGCGTTATATGTTTAACATGTTCCATTTATTTCTTGCGGCAGCATGTTTACAGTTCTTTTTAATTATTCTTGTAGCAAATTGTAACTTTTGGCTTGTTTATAATTTATAATTATTATTTACTTTGGTAATTTTTCTTGGATGTTTTACTTTTAGCATTTTGAAATTTCAATTGTTTTTCTTGTTGTGACAGAGGGCTGATGCATCAACTGTTTGGAAAGAATTCACTTCTCCAGAGGGAAGAAAGTGCGTTTTCTTACATTTGTTTATCAATATTTATTACCGAATATTTATTTACCCGCAATATTTTTTCACCTTTGAGTGGCATTTATTTACCATCACTGACGAACTGGTCCAAAATTTGGACTTGATTTCTTGCAGGTATTATTACAATAAGGTTACACAGCAATCTACGTGGACAATACCTGAGGAACTTAAGGTTTTTGATTATGCTTGTTCTTGTTTTCCATAATTTTCCCTCTAGTGGTGAATTTTTAACTCTTAATATTTTCTTCCAGTTGGCTAGGGAACATGCTCAAAAAGCTAGTAGCCAGGGAATGCAATCAGAAACTAGTGGTACATCCAATGCTGCTGATGTATCTTCAGCAGAAACAACCACAGCAGCTAATGCAGTTGGCTCCAACACTTCTTTGACATTGACTGGGGTTACTTCTAGCCCAGTTCCTGTCACACCAATTGCTGCCACAACAGATCCTCCCCAGTTGTCTTCTGGATTACCAGCCGTACCTGTTCCCCACTCTACTGTTACTTCAAGCACTGCTGGAGTTGAACCAAGTACAGTGGTAGCCACAAACACTGCTTCTACAGAAGCTGCAGGAACCTCAGGAGTAGCTGCAAATTTACACGATTCCAATGTGTCATCCATGTATCAATATATCCTGCCATATTTGTTGTTTTCTTTTGATATTCTAATTTGGTTTGAAATCTAATTCTAGTTTTCAGCTGACTTTTTTATTGAAATTCACCGAGCAGTGTTGAAAACCAGTCATATCAGAGTTCTGCTACTTCTTTAGACGGTGCTTCTCTTCAAGATATTGAGGTAATGTTCACTTTATTTATCTTTTGGATTGAATTACTGATCATTCCAAAAGTCTTACCCATTCCACAATGCATAGTAAGCCTAAGGAAAAACACATTAAAACATTATATTTGAATAATTTGTGAAGGGCTATATACCTTGATTTATAAGTAACCAGTTTAGCGACCTTGCTTGGTAGTGTGTCAATGTTTTTAACTTTCCAAAAGGCTTAAGCCGTTAAGGAAGTGGCCCCAACTGTGTATTGTAGTTTATCATGTCAATAGGAATTATGGCTGTCAATGGAACTTGGGGGTGTTTAAATGGCACAAAAATTTGTTGTTTGTGGCCAAGTTTTGTTGGATACTGTTTACTTAGCTAGAGAAAAGGAGTTTCCAAAGCCGTAGAAAAGTCCTGGCGAACTTCCTCCTATCAATTCACTAATACTACTTGCTTTGGCATGTATTGAAGAGCTGATATATAATTTGGTTATATTTTTGTTGTTTCCTTGGCAACCTTTGCAGGAAGCGAAAAGAGAAGTGCCAGTGGCCGGAAAAATAAATGTTATTCCACCGGAGGAGAAAGGAAATGATGATGAACCCTTGGTATATGCAAATAAGTCGGTAAGAATTTCAGTATTTTATGAATAATCTGAATTTGTTAAAATCTTGGAAGGCATGATATCTTTACTATCATTATCTCTATCACTTCACTATGTTATTCCTAATATATAGGAGGCAAAGAATGCATTTAAAGCTCTTCTGGAATCTGCAAATGTTCAGTCTGATTGGACTTGGGAACAGGTTGAATGATATGGTTTACTTTTTTCCCAGTCTTTTTTTTGTGCTTTGAATTCCAATCTTTAATTTTGAAATTTAATTCAGGCAATGAGAGAAATTGTCAATGACAAAAGATACACTGCTCTGAAAACACTTGGTGAGCGAAAGCAAGCTTTTAATGAGGTGAGAATCAATGGTGCATTGCCTAGACTGCCCTGCAGTGGATTTTTAATTTGCATCAAGTAAACTGGTTCAGTTCTGCAATGAAGTTGTTGCTCATTTTCTATTTATATTTTGATGACTTTATCCTGCTTTCTGACATTGAATCAATTAAAAATTTGATATAGTACTTGGGCCAAAGGAAGAAGATAGAGGCTGAAGAGAGGCGCATGAGGCAGAAAAGGGCTCGGGAAGAATTTACAAAGATGTTGGAAGTATGTTGGCAGTACTTGTTGTGTCATGAATACCTGTACCTGATTAATGCATGCTTTTACCCTTTGATTCTTTTTTATTTTGCTTATTTTCTTTGCAGGACTGCAAGGACCTTACATCATCCACCAGATGGAGGCATGTCTATACTTGTTTGATTGAGAATCTACTTTTTAGCCAGTCTCTCTTGGCCAAACTAGTCCATTGATGCAGCAAGGTGCATCATGCGTCTTAATTGTTCTAATTATTCTTTTACCTTGATCAGCAAAGCTGCAATTATGTTTGAAAATGATGAGAGGTTCAAGGCTATTGAACGAGCTAGAGACCGGGAAGATCTTTTTGAAAGCTACATGGTGGAACTTGAGAGGAAGGTAATAATAGGTTACTTTGTGCTATCATATGAGCCTGTGTGCACATGACATCTCATTTTGGTACTCTGAGAATCATAAACAATTTCTTGCTGTGTTATATGTGTATATTCTCTATCTACTCATCAAATTTGGGAGGATTTGAGGTGTTTAAGAAATAAATTAGTGGTTTCATCATGGTCATTTTTGGATTTTTTGTGGATTCGATGAGATGTTGACAGTACCCTTGGTTGCTCTTGTTCTTAGAGTGATGATCTTCCTTGCAGCACTATGCTTTTGTGCCCCTTTGTCCTTTCTACCCCTAAATCAACAAGGTTGGATCACCTCAGATTCTTTGCTTGTGAGAAAACCTGATATTTATTACAATTAGACATATGCACATGGAAGGCAACTTTCAGGATTTCCAAATAATTGTATAATATGATTATGATATATTTTCTAGTTGACTTACTACATATCTTGGTAAAAGTTTTTAACTTAAGAAGAAACTGTCATTTATCTGCAAAGCCTGTAAGAAATCTATGTAATGAAGTATGATCTTATTCTGTGTGGATCAGTCTTCTAATTGTACCATTTATCCAACCTGTGTGGTAAAACCAAGTTTATTAAATGTGTCTACTAGTTTATCAGTATAGTATGATTTAATTGCTTAAAGCATGCTGTCAAATATGTCATCATGTGTTTCCTTTTGTGTTATGTCAACAGCAGGATTATTTAACTTGTGCACTGCAAAGCATGTCCATTGTTACTATTAACCTGTCTATATGTAATTTCAGGAAAAGGAAAATGCTGCTGAGGAACACCGGCGGAATATAGCAGAGTACAGGAAATTTCTGGAGTCCTGTGATTTTGTGAAGGTGCCTTTTTGAAACTGAAGATATGCACTTCTCTTGTCATGTTTGGTTTGTTCTTGAACATTTTTCTGATGATTTGTTTTCATTTTAGGTGTATAGTCAGTGGCGGAAAGTCCAAGATAGGTTAGAGGATGATGAAAGATGCTCACGACTAGAGAAAATGGACCGCTTGCTTGTTTTTCAGGTCAATTGTCTTAATTATTGTTGGTCATGTATACTGGAGCTATGTGCTGATATTCTTTGTTGCAGGATTATATTCGCGACTTGGAAAAGGAAGAAGAGGAGCAAAAAAGGATACAAAAGGTAACATCTAGATATGTGATTATTTGTTGCGTTTAAGTTTAGATTTTTTATCTTTCTTCTTCGACCACAACATAGGAGCAACTCCGGCGTGCTGAAAGGAAAAATCGTGATGCATTTCGCAAATTGTTGGAAGACCATGTTGCTACTGGAATTCTTACGGCTAAATCTTACTGGCGAGAGTATTGCTTGAAGGTAGTGAAACTTTTTATTCCTTGGGATAAAATGCTAGAGTAGAGTAAAAAGACTCATTTTCTTGTGTTGCTTATTTTGCAGGTCAAGGATATGCCTCAGTACCTAGCTGTTGCGTCAAACACCTCTGGTTCAACTCCAAAAGATTTATTTGAGGATGTTGCTGAAGATCTTGAAAAACAGGTTATGGAGTTGTCTTTTTTAAGTTATGTTTGAAACATATTGGAGTTTTATTTAATGTGTAGTGCTGCTTGTAACTAGATTGATATTGTTTTCTTCTATGTTATTTTGCTGTCTAGTTTACTGTTGTTTCTAAGTTTCTTTCATTAAAAAAACCATGTTTTGACTGCAATTTATTTATCTATTTGTGATGTTTTGCAGCAGATGATTAAATAGAAATTAAATCCTGTAATTCTGTTATTGATCTTATGGGCTAGATGTCAGTTGTGTTCCCTTCAAATGATTTACAATTGGTAATTTTTTTTTTTTCAAAGAAAAAACTTTATATATCCTATAGCCTTTAACTAAGGTGGAGTTACATAATGGACTGCTTAATTCTAAGTGTTATAGTATTGATGAACATTTATTTTTGCTAAGAAACTTGATTAAGTTGTTAGTCCATGGTTAAACCGTGTGCTTGCTAAATACGGATGATTTCAACATAAAAGTATTAGAGTGATGGATATTTCAATATCTAACATAACCCTCATGTTGACAGTATCATGAAGATAAGATGCGCGTGAAAGATGCAGTGAAGCTGGGCAAGGTAGGCATTGTACAAATCTTCCTTGTGTTTTACCTGTAGCTTATTTTGATTGAAAAGTTTGCTTGCCCTTGCCCCTCTTCAACCAGATTTCTGTGGTGTCTACTTCAGTATTTGAGGACTTTAGGGCTTCTGTCTTGGAAGACGTCGGTTCCCCCTCCATTTCTGAAATCAACTTGAAGGTATTTTTCCATTTGGTTGTAAGTCCTCAAGTTATGATTTTTTTTTTCTTGCACCTTGATGGTTTGTGGGAGTTTCTGTCTTGGTGCATCAGTAGTGGACTTATTACAAGGCATTTATTCGTTTTGTGTTTTGAACTCTGATTAATTTTCATGGCAATACAAATGCATAAAAAAACACCATGTTTTTGTCTCAAGTAATTTTTACTCAAAAAAATAGAATGACGCTTTTTAACATCGTGGTTTTTATTTCAAATTTCTTTTGTTCTTTGATATATTTTATGGCTTGTGCCACTTTTTCTATTTCAAGTTCCTTTCAAGCCAATTGACCTACTTAGTATATTATGTCTAATGTCTCTATGATGTATATATTATTACATTTTGAATGTGGTACTCTTCTGCAGCTTATATTTGAAGAGTTGTTGGAGCGAGCTACAGAGAAGGAGGAGAAAGAAGCTAAGAAGCGCCAACGCCTTGCTGATGACTTCACTAAGCTGTTGTATACATTCAAGGTAATCTAAGACTCTCACTGATTCATGTTTCAGAATGCTTGGCTTGGGAGATTGTTTCTGATTGTCATTGTATTTTTGTAGGATATTACTGCTTCTTCAGAGTGGGAGGATTGCAAGCCACTTTTTGAGGAGACACAAGAGTACAGGTATCTTATCATCCTTATATATTTAGAGTAATTGGAGCAAGTGTACTGTGTAAAGTAGAAAAAATTTTTAAGTCTGATGCCCATGTCCATGATGGGAGATTTTTACTTGATGTTTCACTTCTGTGCGCTTCCTTATAGATTGATTGGGGACGAAAACTTTAGTAGAGAGATTTTTGAGGAATATGTTGCATACTTAAAGGAGAAAGCTAAAGAGAAGGAACGCAAGCGTGAAGAGGAAAAGGTGTGCATATTTTGTTGGTTTTATATGTATGTGGTTTCATTTCGTGAACTTGTTTGATATTGTTAAGCAAAAAGCTGAGAACAGAAATACATCCACCTGATGTTTGAATTTATCCTTTAGGCCAACTTTCCAACACAATTTTAAAAAATCTAACTGTTTGCTGTCTATTCTAATTATTTCATCAGAAGCTGGATTTCAGTGTAAGTTGTCATGTGTTGGCTCCTTTAAGACAATGTTTCAAAGTTAATTCTATGAATCTGATTGGTTTTTGTTTTTGTAGATGTGATACAATTAATACTTCCTAAGGGTTCTAATGATGGCAATTTTTTTTGTTTATGTTTTTAATAAACTTTTGGTCTAGGTCTATCTGCATCTGTTGGCTTCTTGTCGAGCTCCTAGAGTATTTCCACATTTTTAACACAATGTTTTAAAGTTAATTCTATGAATTTGATTAGTTTTTGTTTTGTTTTTGTAGATGTGATAAAATGTAATGTATACTTAATGAGGAATCTGATGATGGCAATTTTTGTGTATATATCTTTTATTAACTTTTGGTCTAGGTCTTATCTACATCTGTTGGCTTCTTGTTGAGCTCCTAGAGTATTTCCACATTTTTAAAGGGTGTAAACAAGCCAAGCAAGACTGGTTCATATAGAGCCTGGCCTTGACTGGGTTCAGCTTGTTTAGAACCCGCCAATTTGAGCTTCATGAAATTTGCCAGCGCATGTTTTTTATCGGATGCAAGAATTTTTGCTGCAGTTTTTGGTTTCACCTCAAGAGTAAATTAGCAAGAAATTGATCTGAGTCATTAGTTGCTTATTCTATCATAATTGTTATTGTTTGGCTGCTGGACTAAACAATGAAGCCATCAGTCGTCTTTTGGGGATTCCCTTGGTATTTATTTATTAGTTTTATACTGACCAGATATTGAAAACGAAAGATTATGATTCTAAAATAATTCAGGCTGATTTGCTTTTAATTGTGTAAATATTATATTCCCTTTTGCCTTCTTGCACTGTAACAACTTCACCTTAACCGAGATATGGATTGATATGCATGTTATGGGTGAAAAAATGGTTTATTGTGGTTTAATGTTTGCATTGGAATTGTGATCTTGTGCTGCTTGCACATACTGCATGACGGGAACTAATACTTTGTATTACATGTTTTCTTTTTCTAGGCCAAAAAAGAGAAAGAAAGGGAAGAGAAAGAGAAACGGAAGGAGAAGGAGAAAAAAGAGAAGGAAAAGGAGAAGGAAAGAGAAAGGGAGAAAGAAAAGTCCAAGGAGCGACATAAGAAGGATGAAACAGATAGTGAAAACCTAGATATAACTGATGTTCATGGTTACAAAGATGACAAGAAGAAAGAGAAAGATAAAGAAAGGAAACATCGGAAGAGGCATCAGAGCAGTGCTGACGATGTGGATTCTGAGAAGGATGAAAAGGAGGAATCTAAGAGATCACGCAGACATAGTGGTGACCGCAAAAAGTCTAGAAAGGCATGTGATAGTTTCTGTAGTTTTTCTTAGTCTTGTCTCTTGATTGTATGTTTTAAAGTTTTTAGAACATGGTTTGAAATGGTTAAAACTATATGCTGCTGTACTTCGCAGCACGCAAACTCACCTGAATCAGACAATGAAAGTCGCCATAAAAGACACAAGAGGGATCACCGGGATCATTCTAGGAGAACTGGGTTGCATGATGAACTTGAAGATGGGGAACTTGGTGAAGATGGAGAGATTCAATAGTTAGTTGCAAGCAGATAGCCTTTCTGCGTTGGTGAGATAAAAGAACTTTCACATGCGTATTCTGGATAATGTTTACTTCCATTATCAATATAAATGTATGTTTTTTTTGTCACTCCCTTTTTAAGACATTTGTGAAAGTAGGATTATTAGTATATCTTTAATGTAAAAAGAAATCCTCAGGTTTTAAAAAGATTTTATCAATCGTCACCACTGTGGCAAGAATTTTATATTATTTGCAATTGTATATCTTAATGTTTAAATGTAGTTAAATGCTTTCATCAATGAGATAACTTAGATATATGATCAGCACAGGATGATGACCCAGCAGTGCTATGCCAAAATGATGTACCCTTTTTGTTCAAAAAATCCTATGGGGCTACTAAGTTGACCACGGTGAATTGTATTGCTCTTGCGAAGACATCAGGGATTTTACTTTGCTATGTACTAAGTTGTATAGTGAATACGTGTAATTGAGAAAATTATGGTTGTGACATTTAACACTGTCCATTCTCTAGCCTTGGTACGGATAGTCTCTGTTAACTGTGTGGAATCCAGCTTACAAGTTACAACGGAGGCAAAATGGCGTCGACCGCAGTTATGGTGGGCGGAGAGATAATCATGTCCACAAATATTATATGGGATATGATATTGGAGAATGGGTGGGTTGTTGGGGCTGTAGGATACGTGGTTGTAACTTTCAGTTTTAATGCAATGAGGGTGGAACACCCTGGGCCTCAAGTTATTACTGTGTCATTTAGTTTAAATGTCTAAATCAGGCAGATTATTGTCATTACCATTGTTAAGAATTTTGTTTTTACGAACTTGCCTAAGTCACCGACCGGACGGATTTTAAATCGGTTTTACTTGCAAGTGAATCTCAGTACTTATCGAAGCTTTGCCAGCTGCCGATCCGTATGCCAACAATGGCGGTCATTTTCCTGTCACCAGTGTCCAAATTTTGTTTACTTTGAACCCTATATCTACTTATCTAAGTATCGAAATATTATCTGATAATTAAGGCAATTAAAAGGGGTAAGTTGACGTAAGAAGGCTTGTTTATTATAAAAAATCGAGTGCTAAATCCGTACGATAAAAATTAAAAGATTAAAAGTTAGTAAAAAAAATAAAATTTATAAAATATATTTTAATATAAATAAAAAAATTATGAAAGTTTAAAAAAAATAAAGATAAAAAATTTAAATGAGTTAAAGGGATTTGAACTTGAATTATGCCATATCTAAACTTTTTTTTTAACAAAAAGTTACATTTAATTACATTTATTAAATTTTATAATTTAGTAGATGTAATAAATTTAATAATTTAAATTATAAATTATAAAAATTAAATAAAAATAAAAATGAATAAAACAACTCTTCGATTTTACGTAGAAAATATTTGACATCACTTAAATTAAAACCAAATTAAGATAGGAAATTGGTATGTACTCTTCTATTTTCTTTTATTTTATCAATATTTTTGTGTAAAAATGAATAAGGTAGCTATAAGATATTCTATCACGAATAAAGAGTAGTATGCGAAAGACGGAAGCTGGTGTTGCAAATCAAAGTAATTGGAAATTAAGAAAGAAGGGCAGGACATGAGCCCCACTATAATCGAAAATATGTTTCTTATCTATTTGGTGCACATATTTCAATAATTTCAGATACAATTTCATTGTTGATGCATTCCAAAATTGCATCAGCGATCTCAAAGCTAATATCCTTCGTCTGTGGCTCGAAATCACTCCATTCGTTGACTGAATTCAAGTAATCTAAAGTTAATAAATGGGTTAGATTTGTCCCATTTTCGGCTTGTCGACCCCATTCTCTTGTTTTTTCGCAAATGAGCTTCCCCAGCTCTTCAGGCCCTAACAATTGCGTGTAATCTTGTTGTCCGCCTTTCCTTGGAAGGGTTACGGCAATTTCTCTCACGCAATCAAATAAGAGCTGCTTTGTCTTCTGCAATACCCTTTTAGATTTCAATATTTGAGAAACATTAGGCCCCAGAAGCTCTCGCAATTCCATGGCATAACTCTCTCTCTTAGCTGACTGAATTAATAATCCCCAGAGAGCAGCTGATAATAGCGCGTCCTCTGTGATTTTCCTAGGCAAAAGGACACCGCAACTGCGTATCCTCTGTTCCTTTCTCCCAACATCCTGATTCACTTTTTCATCTCTCGCGGTGCTTTCCATTGTTAGTAGCCTGTTGACTTTGTCAGTAAGAGTCATCAAACTAATTAATATTTCTCTCATCTACCCAAGTTTCAATTGAGTTTGGAATGTGTAACTTTTACGTCAAAGCTTTGAACTTTCGAGGTAAATAAGAATTTGAGTTTGTAGTTTGTACCTCTCTACTCCAATATTGCATACATTCGAAGTTTGGTAAGTGTCTGCAGAAAACGAAGGGTGATCAGCTTCCTCTTCATCAATGTCTGAGCATGAATTAAACACTGTTGAGCAGCTAGCCGATGAGAACCGATCTGTTTCCTCAACTATCTGATCAACTTTGGCAATTTCAGGGCCTCTAATATCTTCATTATTTTTGTTGAAGTCCCCGCTTATGCTGCTTTCGTTATGAAAAGCAAGCTTTCTGCATACAGCTGATAGAACTTTGGAAAATGGAAGCAGTGCTTTTCGCTTCTTGTTGTTCAAGCAAGAACTGATTGATCCCGCCAAACTCGTCCCTGAATCTTCATAGTTGTGGCCACTGCCTCTTTCTGGAGTAAAGCACCATCTTTTTGAGCACCCTCTTTCCAAAAGGTAAATCTCAAGGACGAAAGGCTCTTGTTGCTCCTTTAGAAATTCTCCTAGTCTTTTCGGCGGATTGGCTGTTGCGGAAGCCATGGAAGGGGACTGAGATGAAGGATTTGAAATTCGAATATATGGGCAGCAATAGGAGAAAAGATGTGGGTGGCAAGATAAAGCAGTTAAATGAGGGCGGGATGAGTTGCAGGGAAATTGATTCGGAGAGACGGCATGCCTGTCAGCTTTGGACACTGCAAAAGGCGGAGATATAAGGAAGCCAGGGAATTTATTGACTTGACACACTCACTTCTTGATATGGATTTAACTGCTGGCTGTGCGGCATGACTTCCCAGCTTTCCTAAACTCAAAAATTATGGTCTTTTACTTATAATCTACTGTGCTCGATGTCACTGCTCTCTCTATATGGTCCTCGCCAGCTTTCAATAGTCTCATTAATAAACGAAAATAACAATGGTCCCAAAATTTTGTCATATTTGTGAGGGCACCCATAACAGGATTGCTGATTGGAACAGAGTCACAGTCACACAGAATTTGAATATGAAATTTAGGTCATTTAAGTGATTGATGTGATCGTCATAAATAGCCACTCTTCCCATTCCGTGTCAATAAAATAAATATGAAAGTCAATTTGTTTTCATACTCTGTCAAGTCCCAGAGGATCATAATTTTCTGTTTGATTTGAATGCATAAGAAAGGGTGCACGACTAACACATTGCTAGTGTTCAATTCAATGCGCTTTGACCAAAAAGGTAGAGAAGTATTAGGTATAATTTTTTACTTGAAGAAATGAAACCTTCATTACTAAAGAGGTTACAGGTTTAATCCTGCATAATTGAAGAGAGAGAATAATGAAATAGTTTAGAAATAATTGCTTAAAAAGTGAGGATGAGAACCTGTAAAGATGAGATGGCAAAAGCAATGGGAAACGACATTTTTGTTTCAACAACTCTCATTTATAAGTGGAAAGGGGAAGAAAATGAAACGTGGGAAAGCATTCTCAATGGCAAAACAAAATTATGAGGGTTTCGTCTCTTTATGTTTAAGCAAGACACGTGGATTAGATTTAATTAATGGGACCCTAATAAAGGCAATGCAATTATTAGTTCACACTAATGATATTTTCAAAAGCCGTGCAACTACCAATTTGGTAATGTGTGCATGCAATCCAAGATTAGACTGTGGTTTTGCTGTATCACGGGCATTGAAGGACAGGATTATGTAATTCGGAAATGCTACATCCGTAATTTTTTTTTTTCAAAAAAAAACTCAGTTTTTAACCTATAAACTAATAAATTTAATAATTTAAATTATAAATTATAAAAATTAAATAAAAATAAAATTATTTTAAAAAATAAAACTATATATTTATGTTAGACAATGATAGGTGCATGTGTTAAATTTATTATTTTTTTATTTTTACACTTTTACCGTAATATAATTTTTACTTAATAAAATTTAAATTATTATATGCAAACATCTGTATCTTAAATTGATATGCTTCTGAATTTTATTGTGTTCTTAACTTTATGCAATAAATATATGAGGCTCGTTCTAAAATGCATTGTAGTACTATATGATTAATGAGCTTTAGAGCATATTGTTGTGTTATAATCTAACAATAATGCTTTTTTACAATAATTTGTGAAAAAAAATACGATTTTAAGTAAATCAAGCGTAGTAAACAAATTCTATATAAAGAGAAACACAATTTTGCATGTTTAGCAATTCATATTTTATATTATTAGGCATTGCAATTCATCAATAAACTAGCGCAAGTGTGTGCGCACCTAGACGTCTGCTAGTCTACTTAAATAATTTTTCTACATAAGCTGTTGCCATGGCTTGAAGAAATTAAAAGGGAAACCAGTTTTTAATCGACCTCGCTTTAGCCAATGATGATGATCAGCCTTTGTTTTGCCAAAAAGAGTCACAAAATCCGAAGAATAATGGGGATTTGTCATTAGTATGGAATTGGCTGGCATAATGGAATCAAGTTGGTGGGGGAGGGGGATTCTTTACTAGCTGTAAACCTTATACTCCACGGTTGTTCAGATGTCCACCCATATTCAGGACTTGCGACTCAAGCTAAAGAACTTACGACCAGAGACTGAGAAGGGCAATTGTCTCATGCTTATAGAGAAGCCAATTCGGTGGCAGATTGATTGGCTAATCATACCCAGTCGTACTCTCATGCGCGGATATTTCTCCAACCTCCTAATAGATGTGGGTTGACAATCCTTAAAGATATGATGGGGTAGGCTATCCTAAATGTACTAGAACCATGTAGTTTGTCTTTTTTTGCGGTATTCCAGACGCTCGTAGTTATGCCTAACAACGAACAAAAAAAAAAAGCGTGGAGACGTGATGGCACTAGCCCCGCAAAGAAAAGACTACAAGGCGCGTCAAATTTCTGGCCTAAAATCCGCGCGGCGCAGGGGCTTCAACACTTATGCCGATCCTCATTCTCGGGGAATTAACCATGCTGCAATCCTAGGGTTTTGGAGTTTACTTTGACGACTCTGATGTTTCTCAATTATAATATCATGCACCAAACTACATTAATACCATTATCATGTTCTTTAAGTTTAAACCTTAGCTCTCTCTCTCTCTCTCTCTCTCTCTCTCTCTCTCTCTCTCTCTCTCTCTCTCTCTCTCTATATATATATATATATATATAAACCTTACCAAGCACAAGCAGTGTAATAAGTGAGCTCGAGTGAAGTTTAAATATTAGGACAATAACTATTGATCTAAAGTACATAAGAAACAAGAAGCGCCAAGATATTACAAGCTTACAACATACTCTAATCTTGACACCCAAGATATTTGGGTACACAGATTGAACTATGAACTCTCAATTCCTCAATTTTGGTCTTAAATTCACTATGGAAGCACATCAATGACCTCTGACGGCAAGCAAAAGCCGCAGTGAACTGCTTAACCTCTCCTTCTAGATTTTTCCTTCTCTGTACTTCAGTATTTAACTCCTTCAAAGCATTTTCCTTTAGACTCGTAACCGTTGCAAGTCTCTGGGATGATTCAGAGACCAACTGGAGCAACGAGTCCCTTTCGTCTTTTAAAAGAAGAAACTCCCTTTCCAAGCCATCAATTCTTTCTTTTGAAACCTCCAGAAGGCGATTATTGACGTTAAAGTCTTCCTCTAAGCCACGGTACCTTTCTTTAATAGTGTTCAGTTCACTGCTCAGCTTCTCCTTTGAAAATGTAGTTTCTTCTCCCAAATCAGAGCCCTTTGTCACAAAAATTTTAGTTGAAGTAATCAAGAACATCCTATGCTTTTACCTAAATTTTATGCTAAAATGCAGAAATACCTTTTTATCCACGATGCTCCTATATAGAACTAAGTGCACATTCATGTGCATACACTAGTGAAATCACACTAAAGACTTTAATCTATATCCAACAATCTCCTCACCCGCTTGATTTTTTTTCTCTCTGAACTATTGTTCGTTAATACCAATCAATCGAAGACAAGCTTCAATTATTTGTTATCTTCATTAGCATTTAATTCTATAGAAAGCTTGAGGAAAACAAGATATTCTCTAACTCTGTTGAATGATTTGCCCTGATTGTTTATGTTCTTCCTACCCAATAGAAATTCGCTCAGATTCGCTCCTAAATGAGATATGATTTATATAAGTTCACTCTGCGTGTGCTGTAAGGTTATGGATGCTGCAAGCTTATCCCTACATACAGCATGTGGTGGAATCCTATTAGCAACTATATACAACATGCAGTTAATGAAATCTTATAAAACTAGAAATGACTTCTTCAAGAAAAGTCAAAACTTCTGTCCAATATAGAGTTTATGGAAAAGAGCACATAAGTCAGCCATAATATAATTCTGAGCTATCGGTTAATTTGAAGAGAATGTGTAATTTGCTACAAGGGGACAATCAGTGGAATCTCATTAACTTACTATGAATATATCTTTCAATTCTGTCAGACATTGATATTCCCTTAGGAATGGCTTAAATGAGTTGACAGACTCACAGTTTGGTAACGAGGATGAACACATAATTATTATAACAAGAAATTAGTATTATTATTATATTTATTTTTTTGGCCATAGTTATTATTATATGACACATTTAAAGCATAAAAATTCTGAGAAAGGCCACAAGAAATCCTAAAATTAAGCCACAGAATAAAACAATGATTGGTGATTGATATTTTGGTAGTTGTGGCCAGAACACTACCTTACGTTCACAGTTGCACAAAGGACTCCTTTCTCGAACCTTCTCAAAATTTGTGCTTCGTGATAATTTCAATGATGCAACTATTTGATTCAGCCTCTCATCAAACACTTTGTGTTGTTCTTGGATTAAGGCATTATTCCCAGCAGAATATCTTTCATCCTCCATGTCTACAGAACAATGAGCTTCCAAAGTTGCAAATAGCTGTGTACAAATTTCACTCATGGTCGAAAACACTTTTGCAGTAGATAATTTGTCATCAGATGCAAAATTCTGTTTAGAACAAAAAAGAATCGGTTTCTTGAGATGATCAACGCAAATAAAGGCAAAAGGAAGTTGATGTGGTGCAATGCTTTAACCTGCATTACTGATAAAACCTCCCCAAACCTGTCTCTGAAGTTTCCCAGACTCTCGGATAGCTTCTGAGGAATTTCTCGGATTAATCGAGCTTCCTGTTGTAGTTTAGGTGTCTCTTCCATTAGTTGCTTGTTCAATAGTATTTGCTCAGAATGTTTTCTCTGGACTCAGACATCAACCCAGCCATGCACATAAAAAATCAGCAGTTTTAGTCATAGTAAGCTCGAAAGAAACAGGCTTTAAATGCATTGTGTCAATCTGGGATATGGGAGAAATATAGTGTACGTCACTCCAATTCTCATAAGCAAGCACAAGTCACCAGATAGCAGTTTACACATTCAGAGAGTTCAACTGTCCAAGACTCCAAAAAATGTGCTTCATTTCCCAGTATCAGCATCGGCAAATTGTATCATAATGTTCAGAAACCACACTAGATATATTTTATTAGATGTAAATCCCAATAGCTGGTCTTCTGAAGTAATATCCGGTTTATGCATGTCAGCTTTCATTTTGACTAAGGGAGAGCGAAACGTGTATCGTCGACTAACCTCAAGTTCATTTATCGTTTGAGTGGCAAGTTCCAGCTGTCTCCTCAAATCTTGAACCTCTCGTTCATACTTTGCACTCAAACAACCCTGATAAACTTAGCCAAATCAAAACAACTAACAAAATGAAAGCGCGTAGCCATGTATAGGCAAAATCATAAGAGATAAGTACATGGCATTGGTTAACAGCAAACCATGAAAAAACAATAGTAAGTATATAACATTTGAGATATGTCGTGAGTTCTCTAAGTTTAATTTTCATAAAACCTTAACATATGATCATGCCAAGGTGAGTCTATAATGGTTAAATTTTAAATGATGAAAATGGTGATACCAGCAAATATAACTCTACTAAGGGAAAGATGATATAACAATCATTTAATCAGATAAAGAACAAAATGGATCTCAGGGGGGTATTGATGAATACAACAGAATAGAATTCCAGATATAAAAGCAAATTCTCTTGAATAAAAGGTGAAATATACACTCACAGGAGTTGTATCACTCGTTGGGAATGATTGAACTTTTCGAGCGGGAGTATTTTGAAGCAAATCAAGGTCAGCTACATAGCCTTTATTCATTTTTAACCACATGTCTTCATCAGCCACATTGCTGAAAGCATCTGGAAGAGGGCTATAATCTGGCAGTGTTGAATAATTTGATCGCTTGCCAACAAAAGCACTAGGAACCGCCTTTAAACAAGGGGTTTTAAAAATATCTGCTTTGGACGTACTATTACTGTCATTGTATTCATCCTTAAAGCTGTGCCTCAAAGAATCCTGTCCCTAATATAAATACAGAATTAGCAGAGCAACTAAATCCAAAGAAGATATCAACAAGAAAAGAATGGGAAAGAAAAATAAGTTGACTGTAAAATATAAATCAGTTCAAAAAGAGAAAAACGCCGAGTTCATCCAGGTATAGGAAATTGGTCATACAAACAACTTGAGGAAATGTGGACCTAAATAGAGCAGACAAATGTAAAATCCCCGTTTACAGGCTTATGGATATGTGTGAAATTCTTAGTAAGGATTAATATTAAGAAGACTGAGCACTAGAAAATCTTCTTCAAGAATAAGAAAGGGGAAAATTAAGAAATGGATAGCACCTCTACCCAGATATCATTGATGAAAACTTATGTTGCCGAGAGAGCAAAACCAAAAAAACATAGGTTGGCCAGTTGTACCTTACTGTCGTTCCTCTCACAGTCTGACGGAGGAACAAGACTACCAAGATTCTCAATTTTCATTTGTTGCTCCCTAATCCATTGATCACGTGACTTCCTCTCCTCTTCCAGCTCCGTTTCCAGCTTCTCACGGTCCAGTTCATACTAATCAGTGGAATATGAATAGATAATCAATACTAAAAGATGAAAAGAGTCCATGTAACACTTCCGCATGAAGATAATGACCAAGACTGTGCAACAAAATTCGAAAGAAAAACCTGCCTTGAGTAAGTCATTCCTTAATTTAAGAACCTCTTGTTCGAGCACCTCAGCATGGGATCCCTGAATAAGAATATTACAGTGTCAGAATCCTTTTCTAGAATGCAGATAGCAGAATTAACCATCAATCGATTTCTACCTCAAGCTTCCTACGTAGCTCCTCTATCTCCAGCTTTTGCCGCTTTAACAAGGCTGCATCCGTTAAAATCTGTAGAACACAGTACCAGTAAACAAGTGCATGCAATCAATAACGCATATTACTGGGTTCCAGAAATACACGACGAGGAAGAATGAAGGTCCACGATTTATAAATCCACATGAACTATAACGCAAGACTAAGACCGAATGCCAGGCGTAAGCCACTCTCTTCCTTTTTGAAGTAAATTATGGCCAGTGTAAGCATTGTAAGTTGATTCTTAACATTTAAATTCCACACTACATACGCAAACAGTAAAATACATAGAACATTTAAGCTGATTTTCTGACACTTGACAACAGAATACTATGGACTTCAAATACTGGGACATGAACTGGTCACTTTTCATGTCACCTATATATGAATTCATTTCAAATTTATACTGGAATGCTGGTTTCATAGAATATGCTACATGATAAAATGTTACTTTAATTCTATTGGTTCAGAATTGAGAAAAACAATTTGTAATTTCAAGTCTAATGGGTATGCTCTAGCAGATGAACGTTTCCTGGTTCGTAGAACCTATTAACATCAAAGCTAACCATAAAAACTAGACCAACCAGAGCGGCTGCTGTAAAATTCAAGTGTAAAGCACAGAAGAAACCAGATAAAATATATCATTAGTAGGTCTATAAGTGATGAGGACATCATAATAAAGGAAGGTTACCAGGTCGTAAAATTAAGGCAACATAAAAGTATAAAACCCACAGACCTCATTCACTTGAACACAATTTGTGATGCGTTTGGCTCTACTAGCAAAGTGAAGAGTTCCCTTTGTTTCTTCAACGTGAACCTAAATAAATTAACGCCATTTTCTTAATTAAAATCTTAATCAGCAAGGATGAAGTATAACATAGAACCGAAAGTCCTAAACCAAATGGAGATAACAGCCTACCTCTTCTGGTGCTATGGTGCAAATAATGGAGGTTTTGGCATTACCACCTAGAGCTGGTTGGAGTATACGAGTTAATTTACTATCACGATACGGAATATGGCCCCTGGCAAAGAAAAAGGAAAACGTCAAACCTGAGTCTCTTCTAAAATTATTAAATACGAAGGCATGGAAAGAACATACCTTTGCTTTGGACCATCACTTAGTTTGTTAATGACATTGCCCAGAACCATCAAGCTCTTGTTAATGTATTTTCCTTCCTTCAAACGCACCCCTCCAGCTCCTGTCTTAGCAATCCTTTCAGAGCCAGCTAGATCTACCAAGTTCTACTTCCACAAGCTCAGTGAGTATGTAGTAAACGAAAACTAATCATTTAGAACTTACCAAAAAAACGCAAATGCTGACTTGAAAGTTCCTAAAAGTGCGGTGCAAAGAATACAAACCAAGACTGAAACCCGCACAGCATCAGAAGAATTGGAATCCTTCCCCTTGCTTTCAATCACCTGCATATTTGATTTAAACAACATATGCTTTACGAGTATTTTAACGAGGAACTATAAATAACAAATTAGAAAATATTTTTAGTTACCATTCTGAATATTGTGTGCGATCTGCTACTCCTAGCATTCATATTTGTCTCACCAAAGTGCCTGTTAACTGTAAAATTCAAAAAATAATTTTCAATGTGAATATAGGTTATAGCATCTATTTTCATGAGAAATTACGAAAATTTGTGACTACAAACCTTCCCCAGCCTTAATAAGATTTAATACTTGTTCAGCATTATTGACAATTTCCTCCTGGAGGCCTGCAACAAATACTCCACGCTGTAGCAAAAGAAATTAGTACATTAAAACACCTACATTAACCTTTATAAAGTATTCAAATAACAGATGGCCAACCTCCAAACTCTCATGAATTTGCAATTTCTGATTCTCAACCACAAGAAGATCGTTAATTTCTTCATTGTAGATTTCCATGTAGGACACTCGAATTAGGAACTCTCGATCAGAAATCTAAGAATCAAATTGTTCAGACCAGAAGTCAGCATTGAATAGGCAGATCAACTTCAACAACTCTCCCATAGGCACTTACCATCTGAATTTTCCCAAATATATCTTTGACTGCCCGTGGAATTACTCCTGGATCTGTTTCCGAACCATTCATGGTGAAAGTCTTTCCACTACTGGTCTGCCCATAAGCAAATGCAGTTCCTGTCCGTATCTCAACAGAGCATTTATATCAGTCAACAGCATGACTTATTATCCCACTTATGCATTTTAAGTTACACTGTTTGTGATTATCAGGGGCTATGAAGCATGAGTTTAAGCTGAATCCCAGGAACTTTTATTTGAATGGTCTCTTGGTCTATGATACATTTTATTATCTTAATAAGGAAAAGGCAAGCCACTAGAGAGCATAATCCTTCACCACTTTGATCAGAGGTAAAAGTAAAACGCATTATAGTTGAAAAAACTCAGTTCACTGTTTTGAATGCTGTCGTTATAAACTATTATGCCGGTCAAAGAATACAAGTTTTGCATGGAACTATCTTAGCACAGAGTAGCATTATAAAGCACCGTCCTTTATGAGTTTCAAGTTTCAACCACACAAAGTGATTGCTAGAACACCAAATATGTATTAAGCACCAAATAAGAAAAGATAAGAAGCATACCATTGAATCCTTCCACTGCAGCGTGAATGATATCCTTGGTAAGGAGCTCGTAGACGCTAGCATTCGTGCTATTTTCATCGAATATGTGATCTACAAGTTTCCAAAACGAGTCAAGCTCAATAAAAAGGTACAGAATTCGAGCAGGGCCACTGAAATCGGCCTATACTTAAGGATGAGGGACATTATTGTTGGAGACGATACGTACCAAAAGCGTAAGAAGAACCAGAGACGGGGGTGCCATGAACCTTGTGAAGAGAAATGCGATTCTCTTCAACCTTCCAGAAGTTTCCGTTAAAGGATTCCTGGGAAACTGGAGGCCTAATTCGAACGGCGACGCAGATCTTCTCCATTGGCTGCTTTCCTTCTCTTTCGTCTCCGATCGGGTCGGTCGTGAAATGATGTTTGGCTGAAGGCGGGCTATAGTGAGGATTTGAATTTTTTCTGTTTACGGAAATGTCCTGGCATACGATGACTTATTTACGACGCCCTGATCTCTGGGCCGAAGATTGAGTCGGTCCATCACGTTCCAATTTTTTGGGTCCGTTTTCTTCGGTTTACTGAGCCTACAAATGTTGCTGGACTGAATGGTGGCTGCAATGCACATGGACATGCTTGGCCGAAAATAAAACGGTTTAACTTTCATGATTATAAATCTTAAAATACGTGTTATAGTATAGGAGAGAGAAATCAATTGTCATTATTAAATACAAAATAAAATTTTTAAATAATTAGTATCTATCATATATTAGAAATAGTAATTACGAATATGTATCATTGTTGACTAGAGAGTTAAAATAGTATATACCTTACAATTAAACATAATAAGTTAAATATTAATGTAATGAATTTGACTAGATTATATATTGGAATGGCAATGGAGTAGGGTGGTAAACAGGGAGTGCCTCCCACTTTCTGACCCTGCTAGAAAAAATTTTCTCGTTCCAAATTATGCCTTCATATAATTCTTTTGCTCCTCATCTATTATTAAAAATCTCATCATTTCAGGTTTTAGGCGACATAAGCATTATAGAGAAAACCTCACTCTATGTTGAGACATTGAACATCATAAGCATGTAACACACAACCAAAAAAAAAATCTATATCAATACGTTGTCTCCATACATGTTTGTCTATCTACTTTTCAAGCCACAAAGTGTAAGACTGATTAGACGAATTGACTAAGAAGTTAGCATAAACTTATGATCTCAGTGTATCAATGAAGGCTCCACATCTACAAATGTAAATTATAATGTATAAGATGCATAATATGAAAAGTTCTAATATAAGAAAATGAGAAAGAAAACATTCATGATTAAAAATTATTCAGAACACACATTAAATTAGGGTTTTATGCATGAAATTATCATTAATTTTGTGTTGACAATTGACATCCCTATTTTTATATATAATTTTTTTATTGATATGACGTAACCATTTAATTTTGAAGAAAGAAAGAGTTGAACCAAGCGAAGCAATAGTAAAAAGTGGTGTCTAATTAATCAATTAGAAAAATAATTAAGGTTATGCCGACAACAAATAATGCACAATCATGAATTGGTATCAGATACTATTGCCCTCATTATCCTTTTTCCAAAACAAAGTTATCTGGGAGTTCATTGTCATTGTGTCAAATCTGCGTTATCAGGTCAAAAGATAACACCACTTTCTCACTTTCTCTAAATTAACTTTCCAATGACAAAGATTTCTAGTAAGTTCTAAGAACTTGCTTATGAAGAAAGATGAGGCAACGAGAAGGCACCCAGTAAGAGCATTAATTACACTCAAACATAGAGTAAGTAATGGTGAATTATGTTTGTTGGATTCAATCAACAAGGTATTGGCATAGTGATAAAATTTTATTTTACTCTAATTTTGAGTTAAAAATTTGAGTTAATATTCACTTTTATTGAGAAAGGTTTAACTGTATAAATCTTACTTTAAATAAAAATTAATCTCTCATTTAATAATAAAGAGTACTCTGAGAAAAATAAAAAAAAAATTGTTAAACTCTTTCTTTCATCTTGTTCTCTTTATTAATTTTTCGAGGATGATACTTTGTGGATTTCATGGGGGCTACAAATCTGATATTCAAATCCATTCCATGAACTTGGATTAAAGAGGACCCATTCATCAAAGAGATGTCGTAACTTTATGAGCTACATTGTCCAGGACTTTGATGTTCGGAAACACGACCATGGGTATGGATAAACACATGATGCTTCTTTTTTATTTTGTTCACTATATACTTTTGCATGTTTGGATATGGCGGCTGCCAAATTACAAAAGTTTTGAACTCTCAACAGTGAGAAATTATTTGGCTTGCGACTCCTCGAAACACTAATGAAAAGTTCTCACTCAGTTACATACTTATAAGTAAAACTGTAAAAGGAAAAAGAAATTATTAAATACTTAAACTTTCTATCTTTCTGAGTTAAACTCAAGCCCTCATTAATTGTACGTATACATAGACCTACAATTCCATCAGCCTTTGAAATGGTTGTCTGTATTACCAATGAATTCCGGAGCTAGAGTTAAAAAAATTACGCACACAATACTTAAAAAGAACAGCTTGGATATGCATGTTCATCGCAAAAGGAATCGATTAGAATATAATGTACCTAGTATTTTACATTGACAACGTCGACGTATGAGGAATCACACAAGTTTCTTCTTCAAAAGGCAATAGCTTTGATATGTTGTCTGCCCAGTGGAGCTATTTAATTTCATAAATTAAATATATCTTATTAAATATTTATTTAAAAATTTAAATTATTAAATTTATTAATCTCAAAACATACATATTCTAACCATTCATAAAAAATTTTGATTACATATTGACAATTTTCATTTCGTGAGAGTTCTCTTCTGCATTATTACTAGTAAAAGGGTAATTTCCATCACATGATTAGCAAAGAGATATGGGCATGCATGGGTCCTGCCTCTGTGACCTCACAGCCATATTTTATGCCACCCGTTCTTTTCCCTCTCGAGTCCTTACTCATACTTTTTATCGTGCTCTGGTCTTAGTTTAATTTGGCCCCACCTCCAACCCCAAGTGGCGAATGGGGAGAGATAGATAGGAAGGTATCTGCCAAGAAAATAAAATCTTTGTCCACTAAGGTCTTAGTCAAGTCCATAATCCATGCATATTATAATATATATAGTTGAATATTATCCAAAAGGCAATAAAATAAGAAGAAACAATATGGCAATCCTTATTTGGCCCGGAGCTACATATTTACATGGAAAGCGACTACCTTGATACCAACAATATATATTCTATGAAGATGCCAATGGAGCCTCAAATAATTACCTAGCTCCTCCTCTTTCGTAGGCTATCTTCTTAGCTTCCCTTGGTCACCCACTATTCACTTATCAATATCAAAATAACACCGCTCTTTTACAAAGCTACCAAAAGCAAAAAGGTGACAATGGGATCGTAAAGTAAGACCCTCTCTAATCTTTACATGGTACTTCCAACAACGTGGGGCTTATCGGAACCACTACAATAAAAAGATAGAACTAGCTGGCTTTTATTTTCCGTAATCAAACCACTTTCATGCACCAACCAGCCAACCAGTTTCTATGGCGCAGTACGTGAAAGAGATCGATCCAGCGTGTCTAAAATTTTCTAGTTGGATTTAGAGCTTTTATTGCATAATAACGTGATATATAGTCTACTCTCTTTCGTTACTGTTTTGGTTAACGGCTCGATCGAGGCTTTATTGTGAATGCATGGCGCCTAAAATGCGACAAAGATCCGAAAGTCTGCCCAGAAGAGCTACGGATTCGGATCTGAGGAGGTTATTCTCTATGGATAGTAGGAGACGCTGGTGCATCAACAAGCCTAGCTGGTTTTTTAGTTCTCGGTTCCCAATTCTCAAACGGCTCACTTGATTCGTGAGGTTCTCTGAACGCATCTTCTTTCTCAAGCGGGACCGCCGGGCTGAATCCTTGTTCAATTCCTTGCGCCTCTGCTTTCTCTCTTCTATTGAGTAAACCGTCTGGTTTGATCCATGTGAACCGGAGCTTGGTGGGTAGGCCGCGTCTCCTGTTTGATTGAGAGATGACAGGTCACGTGGGGTAAGCATGGCCTGAAAAACTGGACGTGGGAAATGGTCTGATTCGCCGTGGTCGAAGAACATGGCTGCAGCAAGCAGAAAAACCGCAAAGATGAACAGGAGGGAGGGAGGAAAGGAGGAGAAAAGGGAAGAACCGAACCGTTGGGGATGGGTATTTAAGGAGGAAGAAGAGAGACACGTGGGCCCATAGGAGCAACAGATTTTGTAAAGCGAAGGGCACATTTGTCCAAATAAATTAGAAGTAGAATTCAGATGTACGTATGGGTGTCTTTCTTTTAACAAATACAACTGCTGCACACCAACTCTTCCCTGCAACTTTAACGTTAATTAGATAATGAAATCCTTTTTTCTTTTTCTAAACGGAAAGGAAATATGGGAACCTTGGGAAGATTAGCTTTAGCTTAATGACGAAGAATCAAACAAAAACACATAAACCACAAATCGGATTAGAAAGTTACAAGACGCATTACATAGTGATAGTGTGCGCCCAAGTCACTTTTGATTCGCACGCCAGGTTAAAAAGGCCGTGAAGGGTTGCCACCATGAAACACTAAACAAAAATATTTGGCAAAGGTGGACTAATCAGTATTTAGTTGGTGGCATTTGCCCTCATCAGCCCTAGCTATTGCGGCTACCATTTTTCTTTCTCTCACACCCACCCACATCGTTCATAAAGGGTCTAATCACACTGAAAGTTTGCGCAAAACAGAGTTAAAACAATCAATATAAACGCATGCATAATCAATTGATGCAAGTCTTTCCTATATACAAGGAGTTACTGGTTTGAAAAGCATGGGGATGATAGCGAAAGGAGTGGAGAAAAAAGATTTCAACATTGATATTGCATCAAGCTATCAGATATGTTTACTTACAGAGCTTAACTTCATTATTATAATCTTCTGTTTCTCTTGCTTTTGCTCATATCCAGTAGAATATTCTTTAAGAATAATGCAGGTATTGTTGGGGACGGACTTGCCGGCTAGCTTTACTTCCATGAGTGAACTAGTCTGATAAAATACGGGATACAGTTCTGAATCTTTCTGACAAACATTTCCTAGCCTGTGCCTCTACAAGTCACATCCAAAGCGAACTGGTCTATCATTGATATGCTGATGGACCCTGTGATCTTGAAATTGTTTAGTACTTATTATGGAATGGTATATTCTTGGGTAGTTTTCTTAGTTATTGAGCATTGTAGGGGCAGTTTTGTTGTTGTGGCAGTTGATTCCCCGGGACCTGAATAGCAAATATTAAAGCCACGGTGAGTGGAGTATAACATGCAACACCTCTATCGCGCCGTTTTGGTTAAGCTTGATTAATTTAATGATTTAAAGGTAATTTAGCAAACTCGTCTTTTAGTGGGTCAAAGTAGGGTGCATGTGCTGCAAGTAAATTTTAATGGAAAGTAAGAATAGGACTGCGTACCATTTGGATGCCTTTCCTTTATCAAATGTATGCTGTGTCTCCCTTCAGCAACTGCACTCATGACTCATGTTTCCTTTGCTTTTACCTTGCCATCCCACTTGAAGCCGCGATACCACTATCACCACATCTCATCTACAGCTGAGTTAGGTCATATATGGTATTAATCAAAACTACATTTGGGAAAGACAGTTCAATTTGTAGAGCTCAACACAGTTACGGAGGATTGAAAGAAATTACTGTCCCCATACCCCGGGTTACTGTGTTGAGCTTAAATGCTTCATCGATTTCAAGGTTGGAGGTTGCTAAGTTGTCATGTCAAATAATCAATTATCTGAAAATTTCAAGTTATTAAAAGAAAGACTAAAAATAATTGATGATCGAATACACAATATTATTTATGAAGCAGACGATAGATGGCCTTATACATATAGTGGCATCTTCTGGAATGTTGCTACTAGCACATGCAGAAAAATTCGATGGAAGAAAGAGCTCAGTTTTGTTATACATTATCAGCTAGCTGTTTTTGCTTGTCTGCGAAAATTTGTATAATACATTCCAATTTATATTTTAAACGAAACTGACTTTAAACGCCTATGCAAACTCCAACGCTCCAGGAAAAACGTGATGAGGAAGGATCGTCCCTCCATGTGACGCACTATAAGTTTGTCTCCATTTTTTTGGTCTTCCTCCCCCATACTTTTCAATTGACAAGCAGAATGCAGTTTTAACCAATGGGAAATTCATAATTGCCCATAGATTAAGAGAAATCTTTTACTTTAAAACGATCGAGTGAAGCCAAGTGTCCATTAGATGTCATTTGCAAACAACTTTTGACATCACCTATAACCAGTGTTTTAAAAATTGGATTGATAAGCAAATCGTTTTGAACGGTATATCATCATCGAACAAGTCTAATCAATTTAACTAATGATGAAATTAAATGATATTATAAATATAATTCATATATAAATAATATTTATTTATTAATAAAAAATTTCAAAATATCATCAAAATATTTATTCATTTATTTTTATTAAATAAATGTAAATTTAATTTTAACGAAGTGTATCATTCACAAAAATTTTAAATTTTATGATCAATCCAAACATAATTTTTTCTTTTTTGTATCAATACAAAAGCTACATATATAATGGAGGCAATAAAATCGATATTTGAAGATTTTTTTATAATTTTTTAAAATTTTATCTATCCAATTGATTTTCCTATTTTGACCAATTCTGAACCAAATTTGACAAATACCAATTATATATAGTGGACCAAACCAGTTTATTAGTCAATCGTCAATCCAACCGGGTCGATCTGATTTTTGAAACATGGCATGTGGCTTTATTTCAGTGCCCTAGTGAGTGAAAACAAGGCAACTAGGAATCTCCCGAGTCCAAACCCAAAGCATATGTTGCCATGTCAAAAAAAAAAATGGCACCATATGGATCTATGAATTAAAATAATAATGGCCCACATTCCCGTGTTTGGTGCAGAATCTGCACCAAGGGAATCTAGATTTCTCCATGAGAAGTTCACTCTGTAATTATGGAGAGATGCATAATATTCCTTCAGAAACGTTAAGCCCACGTTTGAAGGCTTACGTTTCTGCTACAATAATGAAAGGATGAGAAAAGAGCACTGCTAAATCCACAACGTTTCATCTACAACGTACCTACACACACCGACGCAAGTACAGAGTTAATAGCCAAAGCAGGACAGACAAAAGTAAAGAATAATACTTTTATTGTTTAAAAATTTCAAACGTAGTTGAATTGTGAAAATAAGCATTTGGATGAGAAAAATACAAGGACAAAAAATATAAAAAAAAAAAAATTTAACTTTCGAAGCTGAAAGAAAGGAAAAGCGTAAAAGAAACGTGGGTCAATAAGTATAGATATAACACAACCCACATTCCGTAAAGGTCGTTCCAAAACCTCTGCACAGGGTCCGAGGCGACAATCCAATATTTGCTCCGTGGGCATCCGTACCTAGAATATTGTTCAAACACTTCCTTGGCTGCGTGTAATTTGGCTTCTTGGATCTGCGATTTATATCTTTTCTTTTATTTCCAGGGGAGCGAATTCGAGAGTGGGAAGGAACAGATGAAAATATGGAGTCTACCTGACGGAAACATGGCAATTGACAGTATGACAAATACAGTAAAGAACTATACCAACTAATCACTATTTATGACTAGGTTGCCCCACGAGACTCAACCCAACACCATATATGCACACTTATGCACCTGCACAAGCAGCATGCACCATAGACATCTGTCAGGAGAAATGAATTTCAGTATACAACTTAGAAATTGCATGTTTGAAGGTATCGTCTCCCTTCCTGTTTTGTTTTCACCCACACATACATCAGATGGTCACATGTTCACTGGAGGAGCTCCCTAAGTATCGCAATAACATAATTACAATCAGTACTCTTAAAGCAAGTGGAAAATGTCAGTGAGAAGTAAATTCAAAACTAAATATCAATGAGAACAAAATCATGTTTCATTTTGCCATTAGTCTGTAGAGTTCAAAGCAATTTGAGGTAAAAGAACCTAACCGTGCAAAATGTTAAGAAAGCAAAGAAAATAGGTTTCTAAGTAATTTAATTTAACAAAAACCTAATGCAAAAACTCACCTTAAACAGAAGATCATATGCTATATGTTCCCAGGGCAATGATATAGACATTAAGCTGCATTTCAGAGGTATTATTTCATCGTCAAAATCCGCGCCAGAGGCAGAGGCAGCCGCATAAGCATGCCTTGCTGCAACTGATGCAACTGATGCTGCTTTGCGGAAAATTAAGCCAATCCCGAATCCTTTCTTTGATATAACTGGTGAAAAAGGGCCTGAGTCCTGCTGACTTTGATCTAAATATCACAACATACAGGTTTTATTCAACCATATTTTCTGTCTACCTTTTACATAATAAAATTAGATCTTTAACTAGCACAGAATTAAATGCGCGTCCAATAGAGAGCTTCATGAAACATGCACAATCATTGGAGGATCATTTTTCCAGAAGTCTGGTAAGAATTATCAGCCAAGAAATGAAATTACCTCAGAGGCTTTGATGAACTACTAAGTATTCAACTCATAAAGACTATAAATACATTGGAAGTGCTTGCCATCTTGACAGAATAATAATTTGTAATCATGTAAAATAAAGCAGAAAAATAATATGTAAAATTTATTTCAACTGCAGAACATGAAGTCATGCTTTTAATTTTGTTCTATAAAGGTGAGCCAAAAAAACCAACATCTCATTACAAGTCTACTATAGTTCCACCAACAAACAAGTTGCCTACCTACAACACCAGAAACGGCGACTTCAACTTCCCCACGGCCTCCAGGACCTTTCATGTAAATTCTGTCTGTTTTCCCAGTAGAATGACCTCCTGATAAAAGGCTTCCAAACCGAGACTTACCAGCTGCAGTGCAAGTAGGAAATGTAAAAGTGAGGAAACTAATATAATAGTATCTAGCACCAGTCAGCAATGTAAAACGTGTTAAACACTAAAATTTTACATTATATATATCATCATTTATATCTTACAACATTGTAACAAAGTGGCAGCTAACATTAAAGAAATGTTTCATTTAAAGCAGTAGAAAACAAGACATATGAAGATTAATCTACAACATCATATGGCTAAGACCATAGCTTTTAATAACGAATAGCACACTTATAGCATTTGGGGTCATTGTGACATAATACACTGCTATTTGAATTATAATGCAATTATGTTACATATGTAAATATATATATATATATATATTTAAATATGTAATATAACCCTAAATAATAAGAACATATAAAAAACAACCTTAAAAAGTACGACAAACATTAAGCAACTTCATTTGCAATCAAGATTCAATGTTCCAAGTAATAAGTTTGATACCAAAAGGATAAATCCATCAAGAGTCTAAGGCTAAAGCCTTTAAACATCATAACAAATACTAAGCATAACAAGTTTAAAATTCATCCTCATCATAAAAAATAACATTGTTATCGTACAACAGAGAGCTGCAAGCCTGCAACTGTTTGAGAGGTCGTGTGACCAGCATTTGAGAGCAGCAACACATAGAACAGAATAGAGACCAGCGACTGCAAAGGCAAAGGGAGCATGGCCAGCTTTACATTTTCCCTTTCACTTGTAGTACAGGGAAGAAGTGGACTTTAAAGATACTACTAACTGAATTGAGGGATCAAACTCAAACTGTATCAATTGTTTTATGGGTGGGTTCTCAAACCAGTGAACAAAACAGAGACCAGAGACCAGCATTTGAGAGATCACGCCTGTGACCATTTGAAAGCAACAATGATCGTGACCAGCGAATGAAGCTATGAGTCTATGACTGTTTGAGACCAGCCACTAGTGAGGAGATCGTGTCTAACGAGCTGGGAGAAGGTTTCATGCGAGGGATTTGGGCCAAATAAGTTGGGCTTTATAATCTCTAATTTTTTACCATTGAGTTCATCCGCTGTGCTATAGCGCGTGTTATATCGTGCTATTAGGATTGCGCTATGCTATGGCATATAGCACAGTGCTTTGGGTCAAGTGCTGCGCTATGCACTACAGCAAGTGTTATCTTGCGCTATTAATAACCGTGGCTAAGACCAATAAAAAGAGTTTAAATTTGATCCACTATCAGTGTAAAACTCTTGGCACTATCCATAAATGAGGAAAATGTTACATCACTTAAGTAACTAAGGTTTTTCACTAACGGCAAAATTTTTAACTGTATTTTGATGACACGGAAGAACAAAGTTGATTGACAATATCAAAACTTTTAACCGTATTTTGATGATACGGAAGAACAAAGTTGATTGACAATATTAAACTTTTTACACTAACAATCAATCAAATGTAGATTATAGTAACTTAAATTGATATATTATATAACATAACCAAGTCACTAAATTTTTCTAGTAATGATGAATGATATCTTCCACTCATAGATAATCCAATGTTCAAGTTTCTTAGCTTCCCAAGACACATTATGACAAGTCAAGTCCAGATTACACATGCAAATATCTTTGTAAATATGCCTAGTAGTATGAGATATAAATCCTCTGCCATTCACTCTAAAGACAATATTCAAAAGAATTTAAATTCAATATTCAAATCGAGGGTACCACCAGAAATTTACCATCATATGCATCTCGTACCATCTGATAGCTGACAAATCCTGAGAAAAGGGTAAGCTGCAAATAACAGTTACCAACCAGTCAGAACGTCTACATATTTATTGTTCAAGAACTTCTGCGCTAATGCAACATTTGTCAGTGCACTCATCTAGGAAGATAATAAACAATACTTCATTTTCAAATACTTGTTCTTTTCATGTGTTCATAAAAAGTTCACAAAATATCTGCTATTACTACATGGAAAAAATATTATTTAAAACTAAAGTAGACTTCAATTGGCTAAATTCTTATTCTATTATTGCTCCTGAATTTAGTTTTTTATATTTAACTATAAAGTTCTATGATTAAATTCTTCATACGTAGCTCAACCTTATCCGCAAAAGTTCCACCAGCAAATGAGTTTAAATATCCAAAAACCAGAAGCATATAAAACTAGTGAGAAGTTTTGACTTATTTAAATATCTATGCTGTGATAAACAAAGATGGAAAGATAATCATTCACATTTCAACAATGCCTAAAAGCAATTTCTGAGCACCGCCTTGTACAAATCTTAAAATTCTTTCTGCAGCATATGAGAAATGAAGAACAATTAATGGAAGAAAGTATCTCTAAACTAGAAAGCACCAATCAGAAATTAAAAATTTCTGAAAGAGGATTCCCTCTGATCAATAACTGAAAATTGATCAAACCTTAGTATCCTTTTTGTTTGCCGAACTGGAATCAACTCTCAACGGAGGATTATCACTTGTACTGCAATCATGTGAATCCTTATCACTAGGATATGCTGCCCCATCATGTGCGTTCAGAACTACACAATAGCAATGATCTTGTTCAGTCAAAACCTGTAGGAGATGAAAAACACAGGATTTAATTTATAAAATGATCAGAATCAAAATGCAAAATAATTTCTGATATCCTTCTTCCTAGATAAAGGAGGGCAAACCAAGAAGAACGAACAGGAGTAGGCATTCTTAGAGATGAAAAATACCATGTGATGAACTATAGTAAGAAAAATATTACGCAAATGAATTTCTACTGTTCCTGATATCAAAATATGATTTTCAGCCAAGAGCAATCATTAGTTTATTGACTATTACTCCACCTTTTTTTTTTCTTTGTAAATAAAAGTTTACCAATATATCACAAGCATAGTTATGCATTTTGAGGTACCATTTCTTCAAAGCAACTAAGAAGACAAAGCAGAGCTGTGTGATATTTCAAATTATATTTTTTGGACAAGGCAAGCAACATCTTAACTAATCAGAAAAATTAAAAAATGATACCACAAAGTACTTTATATACTTGAACATTCCAGACGTGACAATGCAACTCAAAGTTTTATAGTAATAACTTACTAAAATGGGTATATTACCAATGCATCAAAAGTAGAGTCAAAGTCATCGACAGCAAAACATATATCTGGATAAGCGGGTGTAGTTTCCACTTCCTACATACATGTTAATGACAGTGTCATTGTAGAAAAGAGTGTCTTGAGAAGATAGCAGTCTCCCATCTACCCTCCCAAAGGATATAAAACACTACAAGAAATAGGAACACTTGCCTTTTCAGAGTCCAATTGAAAATTAACACGACTTGGAGATGCATACACAGTCTTTACAACCTGATGAAGTGCAAGGAGCCAAACAGCCAAATTAGAATGCTTTTAATAAGTATATTACATGTAGCCGATTGTAACTTGCACGACACCATCATTGAGTATATACTTTTGCAACAGTTTCACATGAAGGGGCCTACAGTCCAAGTACATAGGAATAAAACCCTTATTTTAACTACAAAACCAGCCATGGGTTAGTCAAAGGGATGAACAACAGACATAGACACCCTCAAAGGCATATAGCCATTTGAAGAGAACAAATTCTATCAAGGAACTGAATGAGGTCTACAGAGAGATTGTAAAAGAATTATATTCTTACATATAAATATCCATAGATGTTCAACGCAGAAATTCATTTGAATCTTCTTAACACAACTTTATGTCACAAAACTGAAGATAATTCAAGTGTCAGACAAAGGTTCATGACACTACAATTACCTTATATATAGGGGACAATGGTGTATTTTGCCCAGCTTGATGATTCCGAAGGACCTGGTGACTAGAGAAACAGATAACTCAAATTTCCTTGATGCATTTTATGATTAAAAAGTCAACAGAAAACCAATACTTAATCCATTTTACACCAATCCTTTGATGGTTTGTTATTAACACAAATAACAGTTTTCTTTCTTAACTAGCAGAACAGATGAATTAGAATCTAAAACTACTCTAATTATGACCATCATAGGTATTGATCAAACTGAAATCAATAAGAAGAACTAAAAATAATCAATCTACTATCTTTGATAACACTGCAACAACAGACTAATTCTAATCTGACATACATAGTGAGTACGGGTAAAAACTTCCTTGTACAGCAAAATGAGCCCAAAAAGTGTAGGAAACAAACTAACAATATGTTCACGTAAGTCACTTCCTACATGCAATAACAGAAATGAACTGTAATGAATGTTAGCATTTGTCATCAAGGAAACTTGCTAACTAGAAATGGCAATATGGTGAAACAACTTATTTATCAGTATAACATTTCACCCAATAATGAAAGAGAGAGAGAGAGGGTTAAATTAGAGATTTATTCTCTATATTCTGAGCACAAGAATCAATGCATCATACAACCATGTTAACTAGGCAAGCTGACAGTTTTCTTAGCCACTTTTAAGATCACAGATGGTAAATCACAATGGTGAAGAGAAAATCAAGGAAAGTAGAGCATACCTGCATATTGCGATAGTTACACTGTATGAAGTGTGAGCAATAAGGTTCAAGTAGAATGAACGCCTCCAGTCCACATATGTAGAAGTTTCACCAATTAAGTTGTCCAACTGGTTAACAAAAAATGAACAAGATTATTTGGCATACCAATTGATGGACTATCAAATCTTATGTCAGAAAAGTTATCCATTAACCCTAGACAATTATGGCAATGAAAAAATAGAATTGATTCACATAGTAACTCTTATTGGATGTAAGTAGCAAACACCATATTACTATCAATTCTTATTGGAATCAAATTATCCCAATTACTATGAGTGCAAAAGCCAAGCAGAGTACATCCTCAAGGCATATAAATTTGAGGTATAACTTCAACTTCTTGTACAGCAAAAGAAATAAAAAATGCCACTGTAGATTATGCTTGGTCACAAATTTTGAGCCGGAAGAGGTCAGACCAAAGAATGCCTCATGCATTACCATTCCGGTGGCATATGGGCAATTTGCCAGTGCTTTGGAACGGTGTGCACCAGAAATTGTTTGAAATTCAATAGCCACATAACAAGTATTTATGCAGGAGAGAGATAAAAAGAAGAGCTCCAATATATTTTAATGTCGAGTTTACCTTAGGTGCCCACCTGCGTACAAAATAAGCGGCAACATCCTCTGTATTATTACCGGAACCATAACCTTGGGGACCCTGTAGCAAAAGACTTCTAAAAGTATAAATAATGCTTACAATTATACTGTACTCGTAAAGAAGGTGGCATACAGATCAACAACGATAGTTGCTCTAAGATAATAATGATATCCAACCTAAAACGGTATTGTTAAGTTAAATAACAACATACCAATTTTCTGACAAAAAATACGAGATCATCATCTTGCCGTCCCCTTGACTCCTTACCACGGACAAAATACAAATCAAATACGTCATGCCAAAATCTCATATCCATTTCAACATCAGAAGCATCTTGCTCCTCAACTATGGTTCTTCCGAGTAATTTGGAGTGCTTCTTTACCATGCTTAGCAATTCATACCTATCAAACATAAATCAAATTCAATTGGTGAGCTAATCAGATCCCAGCCTTGACCCCCCCCCCCCCCCCCGGGGGGGAAAAAAAAAAGCAACTTCAGCAGTGAAAATAAATCAGAGATGCAGGAAACTATTACTAGCATAGCCGAATTATGCTATGCGGCATCATATAACATGAATCTAAAAGTTGCATTATGTTTCCACATTCAAATATTCGAGTTGAATAAAAAACAAAGAAAAACTCAGGTCAGGGGAATACAGAATGAAAAAGAGGAGAGGTTGAGTCGTAAATGTACCTCGAGGGGGTTTCTCCTTCATCTCCAAGCATTTCTTCTGGGCTGCTTGTTCACGATGTACCAAAACTTGTATCTCTTAAATTCGACTCTTTGGGTTTCAGAATTGATCAAGGGTTTGACCAAAAGTTTTAGCGCGAGTTCATGGCGATGTGAGATAGAGACTAGCCAAGGTACGAAGATCCTAATTTCTCTTCTTGTAAGGGAGAACAGTGTGCGCGAGAAGAGGGAAGACCAGAGCGGCGATCGTGTAACGACAACGGTAGAATGGAGCAGTTATTCGGCGCGATGGTGCGTTGCATGATGAATGACATATATTATATGTTAAGGACTCAGCCTGCCAAAGTCGTTGTAGTATAGTGGTGAGTATTCCCGCCTGTCACGCGGGCGACCCGGGTTCGATCCCCGGCAACGGCGATCATATACTTTTCCTTTCCCCATTGAAGACAAAAATTCTCACCAATTGTTTTCCTCTCCTTTCGGCGTTCGTACAACGGCCCGATGTCATAATCCGAAGGAAAAGGGGAAACACCAGCCTTTTTTCTTGGTTTTTAATGGGGGCTAAGGTGGATGTTGGGCCGTTCAAAAGTCTCCCTTCATCCGGAAAGAGGCAAGTAGCGGCGCCAAAAATCACACTAGTCGTTGGCCCAAAAAAATTCTGACCCAATTATAAATAAGAAAAAGAAATAATTCTGAAGTTAACATGTGCTACGTTTATAACCTAGCCGATTATAAAGTACTTTCTGTAAGAAAAAAAAAAGTACATATATTTTCTTTTACAAAAAAGAGGATACTTTAATCTGTGCAATATAACTTTATAAAATTAAATAAACAGGCAAAATGTGTATAAAATGGCTTTATAAAATAATTTTAATTATTAAATTTATTAACCTTATATATTACGTTACACAATTTATTAAGTTTAATACTCTTACTTTAGGTGAACGTATGTTTCCTCAAAATTAATTGGCCAAGTTTACTAAGCGTTTCCGTTTCGATTTTCAGCCATTGCCAGACTGTTGGAAAATTGAGACACGTTTTAACGGACTCGGTGTGTGCTACCAAGGTCCACTCTTAGAGATGATTAGCACCCATTTACGCTTCAAATGAATTAATTAAAAAAAACAGTTTTGAATACTCCAAATTGAACCCCTAGTGGCGGAATTGGCCGTGTCCGACACTCCCACTCTCATGGGGACAGGCCGGCTTAACTTTTCTTGAGCATATATTCTTGTAGGACAACAGAGTTGAAATTTTCCAACAATATCAAGCTTGTAGGGGCCAAATTTTTGACCATTAGATAGATGCTTGGTGTAATTGTCAAGCACGTCTTCTATGCATCCTCGGATTCCTCTTTTCTGATAATCAGTGAAAAAAGTAAAAAAGTAAAGTGAAAGGAATTTTGTCCACTGAAACAACGCGTTGATCATGACCCAAACGACAACATCATTCAAATCATGGACATTGGGATAGCTTTTTCTAATTTTTGTAAAGCAACCTTGGTCCTCCCACCCATCACTTTTTGGTTCAAGTTTTCACCTCACATTTCAGTGAAGCACGCGCAATCAAAAGGATTAGCCAGATATGATCATGGCACAGCTAGTTAGGGGTTAGTTAACTCAGTAAATTTTGAAATATGTTACTTGTAAATAATATTATATATTTTGTTGAGATTTATAATATATCTTAATTTTAAAATAAGATAACGTGATTTGCTTAAAAAATATGTACTGATCCAGTAATAATGTTTCTAACTCTTACACACCCAACTTCCTTCTCCTTTTTTTTTTTATAATCATCAGAAATGGAAAATTCAATTTATATAACACAACATGAATTGACAACAACCTAATCAACCATAGTATCTGTCTAAAATGGGTCGAATAATAGCAAAGTATTAGGGTTGTAAAACAATATTTATATTTGATAAAGTATTTGAAGCTCATTTCAGGACTCAATTTATAAACATCTTAGAAATCGAGCATAATTGGAGCAAAACAAAGTGGCCATTGTACATAAACTATATGAAACGGCCATTAAGGTTGATTACTATACTTTATTACAAGACACATTGACCACTCTTGATCGTCTCAAATTCAAAGGGAATGTCCATTTTCTTAATTTCCACGATCCTCCAAAATCCTTACATAACACAATCTTTTAATGCAGAGTTTTAATATTCCAATAATATTTGACTTACCAAGAGACATTGGTTTTGCTCAAGTGTGTATTTGTTTCACTGTTTAGTCATCCTCAACCAGCACTCCTCCACTCTCCTTTGCTTTCTTTGGCCTTCTACGGCTGGCGGTGCCTCCGTTGTGGCGGAGATTTCCATCGTTCAATATCAACGGCAGGTCATTGGCTTCTTCAACATCTTCTTCGGTGGCGATACGGATGCAAGAGCAACGTTCCAAGGATGCAAAGAAAGCCGTTGTGACACCGCTGAGGAACCACGTGGCCACCCCATCAACCTTTCCGCAACCGGGAGGAGAGCCTTGGCTGGACGAGGCCCGGACCTTGGACTCGGCAGTATTTGACCGGAGACTGAAGAAGCCGTTGCAGCTGGAAGAGGCAGTGGCAGCCATGGAATTAGCAACCACGTTGAAGTGGCCACACAGAAAAGAAGGGAGAGGTTAAGAAGCCTCAAGTCTCTTTAGGAAGTCTCTGAATACCATTATTATTATTATAAGTAGGTTTCCAGCATACATCATCACAAATCGTAGAATTACCACTATGTCTTTCCTTTTAAAAAAAAAATAAATTACACACTATCGCACTTAAAATTCCACGGAAAGCCAACAATTTGCTTTCCTTTCCTAACTTTAACCCACTATCCGTTGCTTCATTACCATATTCATACCCAAAAACAAATTATATAAAAACTACTAAAAAATGTACCCAAAAAAACTAATAAAAAATATATAATGCTTACTATATGTACTTTATGCTGGATTCATGCTTATGGGCCACTTCATGATTAACGGAGTTGCGTGTATTACGGTTTTATCATCATATCATAAAGCATAATATGTATTAGGTAAAAGTGGCCATCCCATTAGGTAAAGGGAGGGATTTTTTTAGAAGTTTTAATATATCCATTCCTCTTCTTATATTAATTCTCTCATAAAAAATTAATGCTGAGTGCATTTAATTTGTGTACACAATAATTACATAATGTATTAGTAAAATACTCATTCCTGATTAATTTTGTGTAAAATAACAGGGGTGATTTAAGAAATGAATATGGATTATGAGGAATGACTTGTTTCAATCACTCCATTCATCTAAAGTATTATTTAAAATTCATTAAGCTTTAATAAATTAAAGTGCATAGAGTTATATGTGCAATTGCAGAGTGTTGGGCCCAAAAATAAATTATTCACAATAAATCAAGCATGCGGATGTGTATTAATCATATGGGTGGAAACGTAAACACAACTAAATTCAATGTAATCAGCAATGATGGAAATGATGCGATCCAAATTGTACAAGTGTGATCAATCATGGGTTATACACCATGGGGCCTACCCACCAAATTTTGGCCCCATGGACCTTTACTCTCAAACGGTAGGGCATGTAAAGATCATTTGCACAGAAAAGAGAAAATAGATTTCATTTCCTGCCTCCTGAAACAATCTCTATGGGCATACACTTGCCATTCTCACCCAAACTAGTTTCCATTACAAGAAGTTATACATCCAATAACGTAAGAGCCCATTACATTATGTGTAATGTTTGTGGTGACTCACTTTCTTCTTTTTTTTTCATGAAAAATTCATCATGTCAGCTTGCTTGACTCCGCCTCACGAGGTTAAGCAAGTCTACGAGCAGGATGACCACATATTGGGCCTAAATCATTCTGTTGTGGGCCTACTATTGCAGCCTTAGCCCGTTAACTAGCAAGACACCTTGGCCCAAAAGAATTTAAAATAGAGAAAAACACCCACTTATTTTTTATAATGATTATTTTATTTATTAAATTAATCCAGTTTATGTTGCAATACGTGTCATTGAAAAGAGATTGATAAGACATGTGTGCACATTGATTTTAGAATATGATCATCACGTGATCAGATCTTGGGACTATTCCTTTTGAGTTTTTTTTTTTTTCTTTTTTTATAATTTTTTTTTCATGCTCTTTCTCCTGTAGCATTTGATGTATACAGTGCACCCATATGTATGGATTGATGTGACTGAGTTTGAAATTTGCTCATGAGGGAGAGCAAATGTGGGAAGCGACAAGACAAATGATGGATTCATAACAAAGATTTTGCGTTCACTCACACAGCTAGAAAGCCTAAAACAGTAAAACACAATCAGCACGCAGGCACTTTCCTTTTTGGTTGCATCTGTTCTTAATTCAAGTTTTTTTATTAATTGGCACCAATTAAGAAAGTATCAAATATAATACAATTTTTTGGTGATTAAATATAAGAAAATTTTAAAACTCATTAATAATTTCCCTCATTCACAAATCCAAAGGTTAAATAGCGGAAAATAATAATCATTTGTCCCAAAACAATTCCGTTTGCCCTACAAAGTTTACTGAAGCTGTATAAATAGTTAGATTACTTTCAACATCATGCCTAAATAACCAGCCATTCCTCAACAAAACTTAGTCATTCATAATAGTTCGTTTCAAATTAATTGTTATTTTATTTTTTTCCATTTAATTATCATATTTTAAAATTAAGACTGTATTAATTTTTTTACTTTGTATTAATTATCTTATTATTTTTATTAAATATTAAATTAAAATGTTTTCTTTTCTATAAAGAAGTATTTTAGTAAAAAATTAAAATATTTTTAATTTCAAATTATTTGATAATTTTAAAATTTTACGTGTTTTCTTTAAAAAACAAATATTATTAAATTAAATTTAACAACCTTTCTTTTCCCCTATTTTTATTATAATTACATTCAATGTAATTTAATACGAGAGCATGACGCGTTACAGTGAGGGGAGGCACGGATTCGGGCAGCGCGACCGGTGTTGTCCACAATATAAAAAAACGCGGTAATTTCACTCCACGTTGCTCGACTTGCTCTGTATATAAAAGTAGTCTCCGTCTGTGCTCTGTCTGCCACTCCTCACACAGAGAGTCGGAGGGATAAAATTAGCGGAGGATTTTTCCTTTAGAATTAAAAGAGAAAAAGCAAACTATGCCTAAAGTGGTTACCCTCGTCTTCACCTTGGTTCTACTCCTTAGTTTTGGCCTAATCTCTTGTCGTCCTAACGCTGCCTTCAAAGGCGACTCTTCACTGCATGTGGTACGTCCCTTCTGATCCAACTCTCCAAAACTGCAATTAGTTGAGCCATCAAGCATTTTGTGGGTGTATGTGTTTGTTGATTTTTTTATATTTTTCATTGCTTTTAAGCCGATGAATTCGAAATCCGTGATGTTTGGTGTCTGTGTTTGTATTTATTTGGGCTTGGAAAGAATTGCTGTATGTTTCAAATTTTCTATTGAAGGATGTTGCTGCTCGCAAGGCAGAGTTGGCTGATGATGAGAGTTGCGAGGGAGCGGAAGGGACCGAAGAGTGTTTGATGAGAAGGACGCTTGCGGCTCATGTGGATTACATCTACACTCAGAAGCATAAACCCTGAAATTGAACAGCATGATTCTCACATATATAATACATATGGAGGGAAACAATTAATAATACATAAATCAGACATCAATAAATATAGTTAGTGTCTGTAATTGTTGAGGTGCGTTTATAGACGTTCTTATTTCGTTGTTGTATATGCTTATCTTGAATTTGTGCCAATTTCGCACTATAGTCTCATACAGTCACACTCGCAGGTGCCTGTAAAACTTGTACATGATTCACAAACCTATCTGGTTCTCTAATTTTAGTTTCTATACAGCTTAATTAGAATCAGTTCTGGTTCTGGTTTTTCTTTTCACCCATGGGTCATTCAACTGATACGTTTTGTAAGCAAAAAGCAACACGGGTTCAACGAATTCAGTGGTTGGGCTTTGGCTCTCGTACGCCAACCAACAAATGTTGTTCTTAGTCAGCACGGGCATGCACCACGCATGCCAATATATTCAGTTCTTCAGGTACCACAACTTCAGTGTTTTCCTTTGCTTACAATTACTATCCATCGGACCATATCGGTACCTTGTATGGTCATTCCTGAAAGCTTATCTGAGATGAGGTGCTGTTCATAAACCACAGGCTCTTGAACAATAATGATAAGGTGCCGCAAAGAAAACATTGGCGCTGTCTATTTCTTCGGGACCCATGCGCCCATAACTAGTGTATGATGTCAACATGAACGCAACACTCATTCTCGCCCGAATAGAACTCCTCGATGTTTCGCTGAACAAAGGGAAGTTGGTATTATCCAATCCCACTGCTTTTCTTTCTAAGAAAAGAAGGAAAAAAACTACAGGAGATTACTAGACTGAAGTGTCATCAACCTAGTGATGAGACTTTAGTTGGAGACCTAGAGAGAGAAGGCACTAACTTCCATGCCTTTCGAGTCAAAGTAAGTCATATATAGCAGATTAGGAATATAATGGCAGCAGGTTTACTATACTATTCAATTCTAAATTTCCAACATGTAAAATCATATGTTTTCTACGCAAAATCCAACCCTTGATGTAATCATCAACCTCCACTGTACTACAACTTGGTCCAACACTTATCTGTGCTGCGCAAAAGTAAAGGCTAAGTGTCAAACACGGCTGTGTCTGTTGTCACCATGTACATGTGTCAGAGCGATCGATGCGTCGACAAGAAAAGAAAAAGTCAAGGACAGCAATCAACATAAATCTGCGATGAATCTGATGGGATTCCTATGACCACCATTGACCAGTGGTTTCTGCCTAACTTGTGGAAATGCGTGTGTTCATATATGCTACTAATATAATAAAAATCTCTCGTGTCATGAACCATGTGTCTGGAAAAAGATGTTTCATATTTAGGAAAAATTTAAAGTTACATTCTATAACAAACGTTTGCCATACGCCAGAGGAAAATGAGGCGTATGGGGCGTATGGCAAATGTTTGCCACAGAGCGTGGCAATAGCAGGACTCCATTTTTATGATGATTCAACTGGCCTGTTAGCCTGCGAGTGTGAAACCAAGCTTGCACATACATCACCATCGGGCGGTGGCCTGGGTAGCATCCCCACCTTACACAGCACGCAGCACAAACGCACATCCCTCACCAAATATCAATGACGTGGCTCACAGTAAGTATAATGCCTGAGGACGAGTGCTAGACATTGCCTAGGTAAGAATCTCTACACAGCATCCCTTTCCTGTAAAGCTTTACCTCTACGAAATAGATAAGTTCGCTCCACTACTCGAGTTATTGGCTATGCAAACTTGCAACTTGCAAGACGTATTCACAGCGTTCTGAGAATCTTCCATGTCGCCAACTGCCTACGCAGCCTTTGTTGCATTCTTGCCAAATGCTCCTAATACTTCAGCAAGCAAACCGGGAAAATTAGTAACAAGAAGAATGAAACTTTCTCAATAAGGTTCGGAAAGCCATTCTCCCCAGTTACATAGATTTACAAACTCTCTACTCATATGGAAATGAAACAATTACAAGACAAGAAAGATGGAACATTTATCCATTCGGACGGATGGAAGATCAAAAGTCAAATTTATTAAAGCACTCATAAGTTGGTTGGCCCTACACTGGAAGCACTGCCATGAAGACCAGGCAAGTGATCCATGAATAACAGTTAATGTAAAGTATGCTGAAAGTACTGCAGAGACAAACAGTCCGGTTGAGCAAGATTTGGTTACACAGAAAAATGCAGCCATACGTCAATAGAAGTGATTACATTTACTAAGATTACTCAAGATACTGAAACATTAATTTAATTTCCAGACAAGCCATAGCAGAACAAAGCAAAGCATGAAACAAAAATCATATTAACATTCAGCATATATTAAACAAGATGTAAAAAATTTCAAGCAAGCAAGAGTACTGGTAAGCATATCAGGGTATGTTTAGAGTCTTACTAAGGAACGCATCAGCGCGTGCTATGTGTGTAGTTTATTGTTCATACAATTATAGACACAACCCAAATTCCTCCTATGCATAAAATCAGGAATTCTCAGCAGAAAGAGTGAATTAATTCTTAACCACCATGGTTAATGGTAGATAAGCAGATGAGAGATGCTAAATCGCCAAACTTCACAATAGTCTGCCATCAACAAACAAACAATATATTCGCGCCATAAACCCAGTAATAATTTTAGGAAATAATGTGATAAACATGTGACAGTTACACAGGCTAAACTGTGCTACAATCTGAGATTGAGAGAAAGGCAAACAGCTAAAAGTCATCAACTACCAGAAGACTGTCATATTTAAAGAATGAACCAAATATACTCCAATCCGAGTTTCGTTCTGAGGGAGTACCTAGTAAGAAAACTCAGAGGAGGCAAGCTAAAATTTGAAGATTAGCATTCATATACCGCAGTAGTGGAACTTACTCAACCAGATTCAATTTGTGTTGACCTTAATTTTAAGACTTGAAAAGAACTCATGCGTACAATATCTAATTTGTATTGTCACCACATTATAAATGTATTACAAGTATGGGGTAGAATTAACAATCAAACTAAGCAGACAAGATAATCCTACTACCACCCAAAATATGTAGATACAAAGCAAGAACAAAGGTAAGAATAACTGATGACTTAGCCCCAACATATCTAACAACTTCCAGTCCTTTGTCTACAACCTCATCATGAACTTTACCCAGACTTCTTTTGAAGCCATCTGATATTCTCCATAACACAAACTCCACAAATGATCTTACTGTTTCAAATGTCACTCTCCCTGTCACATCAAGCACAAACCTTCGGTTCGCTGGCACTGATAGTGTTGATGAAATCTGTTCAATCCACCCAGGATCTTGAACCCCACTTACTGAGCTTACATGGCAGAATTGCTGACAATACGCTTCTGGTTTCGAGCGCCCATTTTCGGTAGGACCTTCATTCTCAGAAACAATTGAAGACATCGAGGAACTTGAATTTGATTTTGCACTTGACTTCGTTAACACTTGGTGGGATGTTCTTATAAACGTTTCTACAGAACCGTTACATAGAGAAACCAGAATGTCCCTAACCTTGTCTTGGTGCTTTGGATTGGTCAGTCCAGTAAATATTTCATCGTAAGTATTGACATCCATTGTTTTGTCAAGAAAAACCGCAACCGCAGTGCTCACAAAAATTTGTACGCAGTCTCCTATGAGCTGTCTACCTTTGTCACTGCATATAGCATTCACCCATCCAGGTTCATCCGATAACTTTGATCGAGTCCCTGTATCATAATTATCCATCGAACCACCATTAGAGTAAAAGCCCAAAACCAAATTTCTCGCGAAACTTCCTACAACTACCGAAACGAAACCGGTCCCAGCCTTGGAGAAAAGCCTCTCTAATACCCTATCCGAAAAGTTCAAATTGGCCGAACCTATCTCCGCCTCATGATCGTTGCTCATCTGGGAGTTATACCCTCTCAAAATTCCAACCGTTAAAGCCTCCGTAACCTTAGACAAAGATGCAGAGAACTCCTCCGATCTCGCAACTTTTGATATCTGCTTCAAACTGTTCGGAATTTGATCCGAATCAGAACTTAGGAATACCTTCATGTCCCTGGAGACAATGGCAATCGTGTCTGCAGAATCGGAAGCCAACTCAGCAAGAGAAATTAAGGCTCCCAAGAGCTTCATAAACCGTTTCCTCTTCCTAGCCACGGAGGGCAGATGATAGACCCTGTAAGCACCATAACCGGAGGCTCCACAAAGAGCAAGTAAAATAAGCCAATTCTTGTTTCTTCGAGAGAAATCCAAACCCTTCCTCGCCAACGGAAGGTCCATAGAACGCAGAAGGGCAAAATTAAATGCCCTAGAGTTAAAAAATGATAAACCCTGGGGGGACCTTAATCGAGATAAAACAGGGGGTAGGCTACGATGATCACAATTTTTAGGGTTTCCTGAGAATTCTTCTATAGCGCAGAGAGACGAGGTGGAGAAGGGGGATGGAAAAGATTGTCCAATCTAAGGGAAGGAAAATGCACGTAAGATATATCTCGATGGCTAGGAAAATAAATGCAGATGACAGAGAGCAGGGAACGAAGAGGACGACTACAATAAAGCCGATGCAGTTGGAGGGAATTAGTCTGCTTCCTTCGAGCTGGAACCCTGGACCATAGCTTTCTTCTTCTAATTAATTTTCAGTTCGGGAAATGCCACGTCAGAAGAAGACGTCTTCTTAGCACAAGAAATATCTGGGAAGTTTAGTCCTGGCCGGCAGTGCCAATTTCGAAAAGAAAATATTGTATGTATGTAATTTTATTTTATAAATTCTCCTTAAATAATTATATAATAATAAATTTTCTCAATTATCTCAAAAATTAATATAAATTAAATATTAATAAATATAAATTTATGTATAAGATATAAAAAATTATTATATAGAATTACTCTTTCATGATAGGAGATTTTTGAAGGGCGAAGGGGAAAATGAGAGCACCTCTTCCTCGTTAGCTTCAATGGAACGAGAACCCGAAAAAAAGGAAAACTCTTCTTTATTTCGCTTTTTTCTTAACAAACGAGGACACGCCTTTCAAATTGACAATCAACGTTAGCTCTGCATGACAATTATGGTCGGCTACTTGGCATGTTCGATGAGCTGCTTGCAAACATGAGTCCAATGAGTTTTGATACATTCTACAATTTTGCAGGAATAATCCAAGATTCAAGTATAATAACTTTATCATGACCAGACTACGACGTACATGTAAATTTTTAAAAAGTTAAAAAAAAAAAAAAAAACTTGGGATGGAGGTCATTGTGTAAAGTTAGAGTTATTTCGTTTTCGACAATCAATTATAATTAAAAGCAAGGCAATTAAGCAATGAACACAAAATATGGAGGATTAGCACAAAGCTACAACTCTGTCTATTTTTACATTTTTTTTTTGATATTTTTATTTTATAAAATTTTAATTATAAAATTTTATTAATTAAATTATAAAATCTAAAATTCAAAAAATCTCAAAGACCTGGGCATTTGTTACTCCCACGTTCTGCAAGTAGTTAGGATTTCGAAGCATACAAAACTGGATTCATTCCTACTATGCATTTGCGTTTTTATATGAAAAAAATTTATTTTCACACCTTTATTACATACCTTAAAATATGCTGAATTCACAATTCATTTTATAAAATTCATTATATATAATAATATAGATTATGTATTATAAAAATTAAAGTAAAAACTTATAAGAACAATGAAACTCCTTATATACTTCCACATAACCTCTAAATCTGAGTTTTCTTTCGAATCTGATGCTCATATTTCATCCCCTCGTTTTGAATAACCAGGATCAAATATTCCTATCTTAGCTCCACTCTTTCAATTTTCATTTGAGGTGAGTTAAAAATACATGCACCTTGAAAAGCCATGCCTGACTTGGCAGCTGAAAGAACGTAGAACGAGAGTGCAAAATAGTTCGGCTCACAACCTTGCATATCATTATGTAACACTTCATAGCACTTTCACAATATCATTGACCATTCATTATGTACAAAAGAATGCTCGTATAGCAGTAATCGTGAACATCACGCAACTCTATACTGTTCTTAGTTCAAGAGCAAATCTAATGGCACTAAAGCAAACACGGACATGTAGTTTAAGCTTTCATACCACGTTTGAATCTGTTTTGTGTTTAACATGTTTTATGCTATAGTCATCATCCTCAAGATCACTAAAAGATATGTCTTCTTCATTCACTACAGATAAAGAGGGTCCACCATACCCCCCTAAGTCAGAATCTTCCTCCGGCCATTCATCCTCATCATCTTCATAGTCCTCAAGAATAATTTTAGTCGATCGACCACTTGTTAGATCCTTGTTCTCAGTTTTAATAATTGGTTTTTCCTCAATAACAGACTTGTCAATATAATGTGTTTCAGAACTTTCAACCGTGTGCTTCTCAGTCTCATCATCTGCCACCAAGGTAGTTGATTCATATCCATATTTCGCATGATGCATGTCATCAAAATAGGCATCATCTAGAAAGCTGGGAGCAAAATCTTCATGCTGAGTGGAATGTCTTAAATGGGAAGTGCTTCTTCCAAACCATTCAGGTTCAGGCTTTGTTTGCTTTTGCAACTCCTGCATCCACATTGCTCGGGCTGCCATAACCTGCAACCATTAAAATAATAAAATGCACAAGAATTTAACTACCAATTTTTTAATTTATATGTAATATACTAGCTGAATGTGGAAGTTTCAATAAAATTAACATGTAAGGCCAACAAAATAGTTAAAAATAAAATTGACATATGAACAATACCAGCAAACATTGCTGATGATCATTCAACCAAACTAAAAGGAGGAACACAACAAGAAACTTCTAAAAGCAAATTTTTATAGCTAAACTAAAATAGAGCCAAATATTCAAATCTCAAGCTTGTCATCTTTTCAAAAATATCCTCAAAAAACATCAATTTGAAAGAAAAAACAATTTCCTACCTTACAAACCTGTTCTTCTACACTTTCATGCTCAACAAGGAAGTAATTAACTAATCAGTCTTGACACATAATGATCATGATTAAAGATGAGAACACACAAGAAAAAGAGATGCACTTATTGCAGAAGGATAACCATTTCGTAAGACCACAAGAATAGGGACAAGGATAAATTTGGAATGGGAACATCCCTTTGAAAGCTACATTATTCAATGAACAAGCATCGCTGTGTCTTTAATAACATTATAAAGAAGTCACCAATCCAAAGAAAGAAAGGGTTGTCTGGTAAAAGCATGGTATCAAACAATGTACTGTCTCACAAGGAGACAAAAAAAAGCAAGCTTTTTTATCCAGAATTGAAGAATCTAGAAATTTCAAGAATATGACTCTGGACCACAAAGGATTTTAGGGTTTATTCAAATATGTAAGCCTTCTTAGCCCATATGTTCACGCTCAAATGCTCATAAGGTTGAGCTTGAACCAAAAGAATCATCTCAGAATATGGTAAATGTTGCACTTCATATTGATTTGTCTGTTTTATTATTATTCATGTTGATAAATTCATATTATACACCTACCCCCAGGCTTTGTTATTATTGTCATGCTTTCTGTTTCCTACTACATTTTACTCACTTTCTAAGTACCCTAGCTTCTCATAAGGGCTAATTATTCATACTAATAACCAAATAAATCCTCAAAATACAAACATTCAAATCCTACACTCAAACTATGAGCATGCTGTTTCATTTAATAAAGATACTGGAGCATTCATTTTCCATGCATTTATAGTGATACAAACACCTGGTCAAAACAATTTAAATTAGATTCATCAGACACATCTTCCAACAGAATGCAAGAGCGGTACAAAAATGAAGGCAAGAACCCAAGTAACTTACCTGGGGCGTAGACAAAATCTCTGCATCTTGCTTATTAAGCCTCGAATGCAAAAGTACAAAATAAACTTTCCAAAAATAACTTTCACTCATATGGCAAGGACACAGCTCAATCCTGAGAGCAGCTAATCTAGGGGAAAGTCTTTCAATGGTCAAAGCATGCTCTTTCTGGGCATCGGACATGTCAAAATCTACAACATATAGAAATATAGCATTAGTAGAGCACAGAGAACTAAATTATCATTAAAGCAGTTGGAAGAAAGACAGATTACTGGAAACCTTTACTAAAACCAAAAAGAACAAGGAGGCCAGGAAGCCTAAATTCTTATAACCAGTCATATTACCATCAAATGCTAGTCATCAGGAGCAGTAGTGGTCATATTCATAATCACATGATTGGAAACTTTTAGTAAAGCCAAAAAGAAAAAGATCAAGACTGGGAAGCCATACTTCTCATAACCAGTCTTATTGCAATCAAATGCTAGTCATCAGGAGCAGTACCATAATATGCATAATTAGTTGAGGCCGTAAATGGCTACGATAATATTGCTTACATTAAGCATATCCATTCCTCAAAAATATACTCAAAACTTTCCAGGTGTTGATTTCAAACTAAGTACCCAAAAATGGAGAGCATATACCACTAACTGCTATGCTACCTATGACCAAACCAAGTAGTACCAACAAATTTTTAAAGTAGTCTAGGAATTTACAGATACCTATGGGCTTTGCCTTTTACAGTAATTACATGCAGTTTAAAATTAGAAAGTATAATTCTCATCTTCCGGCCCAATCAAATCGGTTGAAATCTGATCCTATTGAGTATGTAGATTGAGAGTCAACCCATCAGCTTCAAAGAAAATCACATCACGTGTCTTACACTTTGCATTAATATACCCAGGTATCCAATGCACCTCGAAATTCAAGATACAAGTATACCAAACACCTCCTATAATATCAGTTATTGCCACAGAAAGCTTTAAAATGAGCTGATCTCCATTGGCCATATCTCTCTCATGAACGACTCAAATAAATTCGATGAAATGCAAATATTGCTGATACCAAGCGGGGCTTACCATCCGTGTCCTCTTCCTCGTCAACAGGGAAATCCAACCACGTCTCGGGATGCATTGCGATATTCCTCGCGAAGGCCAACACCTCCTCTGTAATACCAACTGCGCGTTCAAGATAAGACTCCTCCATTTCGGATTCAGATTCATTTTCTCCTATAGATTCCGATCCAAACGAAAGCATATTGGGGTCCGCACCTGAAATTCCAGGTGGCTCCCTCCCGAACCTTCGTTCGATGTCGGAAAAGTCTCTCCGAATCTTGGAAATTGCAGCATCATCTTGCGCCTCTAGTTCTTCTTCATCTCCAGAAACACAATGATCGGAAGCCTCTGATTGATTCCAATTGCATGCAGCGGGATCAGACAGGGTGCGGTGCTCGGGAGGAGTGAAAGGGTGCGAATTTGTTGGGGGCGGAGCCAAGAAGGAGGCCATTCCCCAGAATTGTCGAGTCAGGGTTTGCTTGATCTCGTTAAAGTCCTCTTTGACACCTCGCGATTGCGCTTCATCTTCTGATGCAACCTCATTTTCTTCTTCTTGAAGTTGGTGCGGTTGTTGTTGTTGATGATGTTGCAGGTAATGGGGCTCACGGTGTCTGGATGAAGTGGTTGGAGGGTCGTGTGGTTGATCAGGTACGACGTCGTTTTCCTCATCGTCGTCACCGTCTCCGTCGTCCTCGTCTAGTCGGAGGGAGTTTGCGAAGGAGCGAGCTAACCATGACATCTTTATTTCGAGGGTCCGAAGGGTGGGAGCAGTGAAAAGGCTTAATGTTGAAGAGGTTAAAGTGGTGGCAAATAGGGGTGCGGAATCAGGTGGTTAAGGGACTATCATAATCGTTTCCACTTATAGCGACGTCACTGTATGTCGCCACGCTAGCAAAAGTGCGGAGTTGGAATGCAGACAACGGGAATACCGATCCAGCAGATCCCAACCGCGGAATTCCGAATGCGCCCCATGCATCATAACACATGCCTATTGTTGCTTCGTTTTAAAAAATGGGGGAATTTGGTACTTGCCTCAGTATCTAGCATTTAACCGGGCCAAAATTCGGGCTTAGATAGGCGAGCCTAGAGAACTTTTGGGCCGGTAAGACAAAATCGAGGAATACAGGGAAATTCTGCAATGATCCCCTGGATAAACTGGGTCAAGACCCGGGCTAAACTGGATTAGGATTTTTTATCGTTTCTCTTCAAAATAATATTATAATTTAAAAAATAATTAATTAAAAATAAATAATTAAAAATAAATCCTTTTACAACCAATATCTAAAATGCAATGCGTTAAAAGTAACAAAAAAAATTAATGTCATAAATTCTAAATAGAAAAATATCCATTTTTGAATAATCTTTAGTTAAGGATGGTTGAAAATGATGGTTTGTTTTCACCTGTATATTCTCGCATTGATTTACTTCTTATGATTTATTTTTTAGGTAAGATAGGATAGGTAAACTTATAATCTTAGGTAAGAAAATAAAATATAAAATTATTTAACCATTTTAATTAAACAGAGACAAATCAATACCAAGTGTTTACTTCTATACTAAAATATATCAATCATTTTGTTTTGATTTGCATTTTAGGCTAAATAGAACAAATCAACTTACAATTTAGATGAATAAAATGATATAAAATAAGTTTAATTTATTTTAACAGAAATGATCTCAGGCTCAAAGTGAGTCCTGACCACAAAATTAAAAAATTTCCTGACCACAAAATTAAAATCAAATTTTTTAAACTAACCAACTAAACTTATGAAATGTGCGGGGAGCTGTGGCCTTTATTATTTTTCAGTCACCCGCCCAGAGGAAGGAGGACGAGATTGAATTCAAATTTTAAACGTGTTAAAAGCTTCTCCTAAATAACGTCCCGCTTTCTCTCAAAATGCCCAGTTTAAGAGGCCAGTTCTGCAATGGCACCCGGATCTTGACGACACCTAAATTCCTATACAGATTCTTTTCCGTTGACCATTTCGCTTTTTCGAGACAAACATTTATTTATTTTTTAATTGATAATTTTAATACAGCAGTAACCCTTTTTAATTTGTACGAGAATAACATGGCAATGGCAGTCTCAAGACTCTCAACCCCAACCCATGACACTGTATCCAGTCTAAATTGTGCTTTGGACTAGTGAATTTACCAACACACCTGCTAAAAATGGAAAGAAAATGAAGGGTAATAAAACTTTCCAATTCATTTCAGTGTTTTGATATTTCACCTCTCCAATAGTTTTAGCACGTTTGACTCTTTTGTAACCAAAAACTAAGGTCTCCTCCCAAATCATAATGGAGAAAACCCTATTGATAAACACCAAACGAACCCTTGACATTAAATGCAATTTCATGACAAAATTCAAAGGCTTATGACGAGGGGGAAAAGTCCCTTCCCGCATCATTTTTTTAAGCACAACTCGGCTTCAAAACTATTCTGCAGATGGAATCAAAACTGCCAACTTGTTGCAAATAACAAAGCTAGCCGGTATGCTGATTTGGAGCACCAACTAGTGGTAATTAATGATATAAAAAGAAAAAGATTAAGCCAAATAATTAAATACCACGGATTTACGGTTGCTCTGTGCAGTGATTTGAAACAGAATAAGTGAAATTCCATATTTCGTGAAGATTAAAGATCTGTAATATACACAAGAAATGAGAACCAGGGAAAAACAGAGCTGGCTGTCTGATGATTCCTAAGAAGTTTTTGAAATGAGCGGACGTGTATGAAGAAAATTTGCTTCCTTTTCATTGTATTGTGGTGGTGAGCATACACTTCGAAATCAATATACTGGTAGAGTAATTCAGACTGCACATCTTCAGAAACTCAGCAGACATCTGCTTCAACACTGGGTTGCAACCACTCTGAATTACAAGGAGCAGCTTTGCCGCCAAACCGGCCTCCACAGCCTGTGATGCACATTCTTCTGGGGCAAGCTTGTAGATAGCCCACAAGATTGACAAGGCAAATTGAGTGCAGCTCTCTGAGACCCTCATCAACAACTTCACCACGTTCGGTATAATGTTTGGACATTCTTTCAAAGCCAGTCTTCCCTCTGGAAGAGTTGACAATACCTCTAGAATATACAGGGCAATTTCTAAGCACTCATTATTCAAAGTGGGCAATAGCTCAATCAACTGACGAACTGCACCTATGCTTATAATGGAGCTTCTAACTGATTCGTGGGAACATATAATCTTGAGTAATATGAGCCCAGTTAAGACCCCAGTTGGATTTTTCTTATCCCTTACCAACCTTAATAATCCAACCAAAAGACTCAAGCTTGACACAATCTCTGTCTCCGTGTCATTCCCTTCCATCAACAACATCTCAATCAATTTGGCACAATTCATCTTAGTCTCAATCGTTCCCTCATTCATAATATCCACTACCAGTGATATCTTCGCCGGCTGCATCAGATTTTTCTTCAACTCCAAATTCAAACCCAAATTCACAAGAATACCAATTGCTTCAGAACCAACTGCGTGGGAAGTGAAAGGACCCAATAAGGAAAAAATTATAGCAAGCCCACCATTTTCCGCAACTGTCTTCCTTGTGGAAGCACGTGCAGAAACAACCTGCCTGAGATCTTTAAGAGCGTGAACTCTAGCTTGACCCTTTACCTTCTTGAGGGTCTCCAAGAGCTCCAAAGCTCTTCCTTGCGCATCTTCTAACTTCTTCTTCATCGCCAAGTACTTCTGCAAGAACCAAGTATATATCAATTGGCTGAGAGTCCTATTCGGGGTGACTGAATCGTCCCAAAGCTCCTGCATTGTTGTGGGGCACGTCTTGTGACCCAGAGATAACCATTTGAAAATATTGGATCTGTCATAGGTCTGACCCGTGCAAAGGGTCACTGGGTCTCCCATTGGCTCCAGTGAGATTGGGCAGATGAACGCCGAGGGTACATCTACTGACTCGAGCTCCTCAATCAACACCTTCAGATCCAATTTGTCAGCGATGCCACAGCCGCCAGTTAACACAGCTCCGCCATCCAAAATCCCACCTTTTACGGCAGTTTCTAGATCAAGCACCACGGCGCCACCGCCCACATCAAGCCCCACATTTCCTTTTCTTCTCCCATTTGATGGCTGATACGCAGGCATTTTTGCATACCCTTTAATTGCACTCAAAGTAAAGTTGGGAAGAATCACAAACAAACTTCAAACAGAGCGAGAAGCAAACAACAACTGAGTTGAAGACCCCAGAAAATTTAAGGATAAGAAGCGTGTGGGAAAGAAAGAAAGGAGAAGGAAGCAATTAAAAAGCTAGAGAGAAGGAAAAGACTCTCTTTCAAGCAACAATGCCCGTCAAAGGGGATGTCTTTTTCCTACAATTGCTTTTTGCCTTTTTTAACCAATGTCTGTGTATGGTCAAAAAGTATTATTCTTCTCATTTATCATCATCAACGGCATGATTGAGTCGTGATTTTCTTCCCTAAAACCAACGTTCTCTTCCTCTTCAAGCTCCCCAAAAAGTAGGAGATTATCAGCCCCAGATCAGGATAAAAAGACAGAAGCAAAAGGTTTGAGAAGAATAACAAAAAAAGGATCCTACAAGAACAGTTCTACAGCTCAATTTACCAAAAGAACCAGTGAACCGAAAAGAAAGAAGGAGCTGCAGTGTCATCCAGTGATGTGGTTCTGGGTGGGAAATGGTTGCTTGTTCAATTTAGAAGTGTTTTCACAGTGGCTGGTCACCGGCTCAGCGCCCCGCTTTCTCAGTCTCACTTTTTCTCGCAACAATGGATGACCGTGCACCGCACGTGCAGTCGTATAATTTTAGTCACTAGTCAGTCACACAGAACAGTCCGATTTTTTTCAAAAAAGATAAAATAGTATGAATAAAGAGTTTGATTCCCTACGTATGAGCTGTATGGGCCCTGTGGCCCTGAGAAGGGACAATCTTGAACTGGAAGACGCAATCTGGGACAGATAGTCAAAAAGGAAAACAGATGCCACCGAACCAAAAATTAATTACACAACCAAGTCGATAATTATTGAAGACCGTGCCGGAACGTCGTCGTTTATTTATCTAATTAGTGCTCTCATTGACGGTTTCCCACCCGGTCCAAACTCCGAAGACCTTTTTCTTCATTAAAAAAAAAGGTTTAAAAAATATTATTTATATATCCCTTTTTAAGTACACGAATTTTCTGTTATAAAGTAAAAAAATATAAAAAAAAATTTCACACACTATATTTTAAAAAAAATATTAAAATAAAAAAATAAACAATAAAAATTCAAATCTCATTTATTGCATATCAAACTAATACTAGTATTTCAACCAAAAAATTAAATATTATTTATTTTGCCTTAAAATATCTGGAATTGAATTGTATTTTTTATTTTATATAAATATTTAAAATTATAAATTTTGTTTTCAATTAATTTTTATCTTAACTTCATTTTTATTATTCACTTAAATTACTTTAGTTTTTATTTTTTAAAAAATTAAAAATTTCAATGCAAAAATTTTATAATTTAAAATTGTTAAATAAAAATTTAAAAAATTAAATTATATTTATATTATGAATAATCTTGCTTCTTTTACTACAATAAGTCGTCGTTATGTACATCTATTCACTTCTTACAGTAACATGCTTCTTTTTTTTTTTCTATTTCAAAAAATAAACTTACAGTATATACAATAAAGTAACAAAAATGGCCCCATTTAGTTATTTGTTGACGCTTATCTCTGAAAATAGTAATTATTTTTAATTGAATAAGTTGGATTTAGGTAACAGGTGTGATCATGAGCAAAAATGCCACGGTGTTTAGGTTCGTGAGGGATTCTCTTCTTAATTACTTTATCGACGCGTACTTCGTCCATAATTAAGTGACCACTGCACGAAATTAGAGGAGCAGAACTATGGTGCGGCGTTTTGGGGTGGGAGTCGCTGAACCGCGGCTGTGGTTGGTTTGATGAAACAGCAGCATCCCGCGTGTGTATGTTCTCATAATCATATTAATCTCATAAATTATTTTTATAATACGAAAATTAAATTATAAATTTTATTAAATTTTATAAATTAAATTATAAATTTTATTAAATAAATTATAAAATTTATAAATTATTATTATTTTTACAACCTGAATAACATTTCTCATGTTCTAATATGTTTAGGGTCTCATTATTTCAGCTTGAAAATGTTATAAACAGACGAAAATGACGGGCAGCTTGGATTCCACTGCTGGCAACCAGGTTGCTCATCACCTGTCACGGCTTCACAAAGTCGATTGCCCATCACATTTTTGGCCAGGACAGCCAACACATGCATTTCAAAAACTAGTTGTGGGGCTTTTTCTTTTTCACTTAATCAGTTATATTAATATTATTAATAGTTAATAATGCATTCCAAATTAAAGATACATAAATGATATGAATTGGCAGAGGCGGCAAGATAAGGAGGACCACTTACATCGGTAGCCCGTGAGCCCCACATTTTGCTTTTTCTGTTTGGACTCCGATCTTATCTTCTTATGGGCCAGGGCCTCCGACTCTATTCCTAAGTTCCTAGTTTTTTTTTTATTGGATGAGATCTTAGTCGTTGGTCATCTTACCCGGTACGAAATTGCGAATCTCGCGCCGGCGTTAAATCCGAGTCTCAGCTTAGATAGTCGAACGGCGCGTTGATGCCCCTTTGTTCAATTTTTTTTTTCTTTTTATTGTTAAAAAAAATGAAACCAATGAAAGGTAAACTTATGAAAAAAAAGTAAAACAGAGAAATAAAGATGTGCATGTATTTATCAAAAAATCAAGAAAAGATGTGGATTTTTTTGAGAATAAAATATATTGGTTCACTAGAATAATGATGATCATTTTTACAGTTCAGTATGACTTTTGTCAAATTGAGCAATTGTTTCAGAAGTCGGTCCACTGTTTTTCTTTAGTTCGAGTCATATTTATTTGCAAATAAATGCCAATTCTCTTTCAAAAGATTTAAAAAAAAAATGAAATTTCACTGAAAATGGATAAGGAGTAGACAGCTGGATGATTGGTGTAGAACGACTAGTTCTCTTGTAGCAGACACAATGACTAGTCAATTCCCATTTAATGGTTTGAATTGCCATACAAAGAAAACAATTTGAATTCTAACAGTCATATCTCTTAATATTAATCAAATTAGATTGTTGTCAGCGCATTTTATAGGCACATTTAAAGCGATTCTGATAAATATTCGTTATTATTTTAATAAATAATATAAATAATTTAAAATATGAATCAATTATAGTGAATAATAGGGTTTTATTCATTGTCCTATAAAAAATAATTTTAAACTATGATATAGTAAAGTTTCATTAAACATTAAGAATAAGATATTGACAAAATGTTTAAATTAGTGATATGTAAAATAGGTTTAAGAATTATATTCTTTTTATTAGATAATTTAATTAATAATTATAATTACTCTCAAATAATCTAAATAGTTTTGATGATGAATCAATTATAAATGAGATATACATTAAAAAAAATTATTTTCCTCTAAGTAATGTATTATGAGGAAGTTAAATACTATCAACTTTCCATATCAAATATCCATCATAGTAGCTTTAAAAATATTGTTGTTTATGAAAATCTTTTAGTTAGGGAGTCTTATCATATAACTTCTTTGCTCATAATGCATTGGTCTTGTAAAGCCAAATCTGTACAATCTAATTCTAATAAATGGATTATGAATTTATTATTAATATAAATTAATTAAATACATATCTAGGAAAATCTTTGTTATACATATATTTCTAAAGGTATAAATTTTATATATTTTTTTAATTCATTTTTAAACATATATATAATATGAAAATTACATGTATATATAATCTTTTCATTTAAAAAAGGTCAGTTACTCGGACTCAATCTAGTTACTGACACTTCTAAGTGTATTTTTTTTTTTTTTATGAATACTTCTAAGTGTAATTGAACTAACTTTGATTAAATAATAAATATTTATGATTTGTTTATTTAATTAAACACTATTTTTACATTGTGAATTGTATTTATATATTACATAAGATTAAAAAAGTTTTAATATCTATTTATATAAATTTAATATTTTCGAATAACTCATGAACGGTGATAAGTAGGGTATGCAATACGTTTTAGCTCATCAATTTAAACAAATCCATTTATATATATATATATATATAGGTCAATGATTTTTTTAAAATATTAAAAAAATTATACTATCAAAATTTTAACTAAAAAAAAAAGAGAAATAAGGCCAACCATTTGAATTAAGTTAAAATTCCTATATCAGTCAATGATATATTATATAAGTTTTGTTAAATTGGACTAAATTGATTGTGTAAAATACATACAATTTGATAATATAATTGAGTGAACTTTTTCTTTTTTGAGGCATGATTGAGTTAATTTAATAGAACATGACTTGCGTAATTGCTCGGATTCAGATCAAGCTTTTCAAGCACAATATTATTTAATTTGACCAATTTTTTTATTAAAAAATTAGCCTAGCCATTGAACTCCTTAGCGACAATGGATTAAAAATATGAATAATATTATTTTTATACTCTTATATCTATAACTTCATCTATAATTATCATTTATTTATTTATTTATTTTTAATTTTTAAAATCATTTTTAATGATTTAGGCTATACTCACATCAACCACAGTTGCCGCAGCATTATCCTAAAAGTATTTACAATTTTATGAATTAATAAGTAGCAAATAAACGAAGGAGTATATATTGTTTAGCTTATTTATTTATTGATATAAATGTTCAACTTTATTTAAATTTGTTTACATAATTTTAAACGAATATAAACAAATTTAAATTAAATTCGTTCACAAATTATTTAATAATTGTATTAATTGAGGTACGCCTAATTTAAACTTTAAAATGAGTTGACGAACCCAATACCTCTGAAAAACTTACGATTAAAGTGTCGTGGCGATCCCGTGAAAGGAAAATATGTAGCATTTAAAGGTTAGACGAAGCTTTCAATACTAAGGGTAAGAATTCTGAGTTCTAACAAGGTTTTATGTATATTTATTATAGTATATTGGTGTTCAGCCCAAAAAATGTAAAAAATTAAAAGATTTAAATCCGCAGATGGCTGGGGATCAAACCGTAGCCTGAACTACCCATCTGATTCTTTCTGAAGTGGGCAGGTTACCGTCTGTCGCGGTTGCAGAGAAGGCTGGACTATGTACGGCTTGTACTGAGCGGTGAGCCTTGCTTCGAGTTGGCTGCCTGCCTGCCTCCATTACCAGGCATTAGAATCACAGGATGCAGTTTGTTGCTCGCCCCGCATGTGTGCATCAATTCATACAAATGAATCCATTCTCCTTTGATCAGTGCTACACAAATGCTTACCATATTGCAAAGCAATCCGATCCTGTGGATGGAGCTACTGCGTCTAAACGCAAGGTGTGGCGGAAAAATAGTTCAAAATTTTAATTTATTTTAAATTTGAGTTCCTATTTTGTAGGACATATGGGCTAAGGCGTCTACAAATAACGGGTCTTCTTATATCCTGGCCCAATCAATATCTGTTGAACTGGCCTAGTGAATGGCAACAGCGCATGACTTGAACTGGTGATTTTGTATTCATTTGGCATACAAAGAACTGTGAGGCATTGTTTACACGTGACTTTGACACGCTGATAAAATGAGTAGAAAAAGAGGATAAGAACGTTTGTTCTTGTGAAACTAATTATTAAGATAATATAGATGTTGGTTGGCGAGTGGTGACATCCATGCCTAAACAATCAACGTGTGAAAGCCTTATCTGTTCTCCAAGTGACTATCTATTGCCAACGCGTTCTTTTCATCTGCTCTCGTAGCCTTCTAAAACAGATCATACATGTCAATACATCCAATTGTGACAACAGCGTCAAACATGTGGCGCCTACAGATTATGAGATTAATGACTAGAAGTTGACGACAGACATCAACTTTGCAACGTAAGAAAACGACTTTACAACCATAGTTCTGTTTTGGGTAGGAATAAAAAAATTGAGATTTTTTTATTTTAATGACTGATTTAATTAATTAAATTATATATTTAATAATATAATTTGATAAATATAAGTTTAAATTTTTTTGTAAGTGTCAAAGGGCTTGCAGTAGATGTAATTTTATTAATAAGAATTAATTTTATAATTTTTAAAATGTACAAATATTTTATAAAAATAAAAAAAATTAAAATTTTTTAAAATATAAAATATATTTTAAAAAATAAAATATAAGTGAATGATTATGAATAAAAAATTAATAATTATAATTATTATTAAATAAAAATAAAAATATTATAATTTATAAATTTAAAATAATCATAATTATTAATATTTTTATTAACAATTATTTACTTATACTACACAATTCAAATCTTAATAAAAAAAGACCTTTTAAATATTATACTCTTATTGATTCTATCCGAGACTTTTTTTCTTTTCTTTTCAAAAATAAATCAGAGCTAATTAGAGAAGTGTTGATTCGTTTGTCTCATTTTTATAAAAAATGGATCAAACATCAAAATGTCTGGCTACTTATGTTTCTGTTTTAAAACTATTTCATTCACAGTTTTGCTTTATGACAAGCTCATATATATACAACCATACAGCAGATTATGAATGAGTACTATATAATATTCATACTTACATAGACTGACAAATCTAAACTCTATTAGAATCATGCCATTCCGATTTTGTGCTTAATATTTTAAACTCAACCGAGGAAGAGTTGTTCCTCGATTAACCTACGCTGTGAACTCGAGGAGACTTTTTTTATTTTAAATTTGCAAAAAAAAAAAAAAAAGGGTCATAAACTGAAGTTGAAAATAGCCGTCTATCTAATTTAAACTTGGATCCCCTCTTTTGAGTCTTTTCAATGTCGGCTAAGGCCAACACGTTTCTAGGCTTTGTTCTTATCCTAGTACTTTTCTCAATCCGGTGGGCTCCGAAAAGGTCCATGCATTGCCCCCGGTTTCACACCGACCTTCATCTCAGAACATTCACCACTACAAAACCACCCTCTCATGCCTGCTTATCTCCAAAACACCGCAAATTTCAGTTTCCCTTTTCAATCATATTGCAATTGCATTTTGAGCTATAACTCAAAATCTTCTTTAGTCTTCTGTGAGCAATTCTAATTAGCTGTCTATCAGGGCCTCTATCTGACATCGTAGAGATGAGGAGCAGGGGACACAGCCAGAGCTTGTTCGTGCGGATCATTACATCACCCATAAGAGTTCTGGGCAAAGCAAGGGACTTGTACGTGAGAAGCATAACAAATTGCGGTGACAATATGAACTACAGCAACCCCGTGGACGCTACTGGAAGATTCACAGCTTTGCCTAGAAGCTACAGCGCTGCCTCATCGAGGTCCCATGAAAGCGAGGACTTCGCGGAGCTTATGAGGGCAGCTTCTGCTAGAACCATGGCCAATAAAATCGACATGGATTTGATTCTACGGCAGCAGAGGGCAATGACGCAGCCTGTGGGCTCAAAAGGGTTTCCCAAGTCTGTCAGCGTTGGGATGGGTAGGATTGATGAAGAAAAGCCAAGTGATTTTGGAGAGGGGGCTGTCACTGTTATGCCGGATTTGTACCCAAGAAGTAGAAGCTACGCTGTGGGAAAGAGTACCGTTGTTTTCTGAGCTCCGATAAATTCTTCAATGAATGGACAGTGAGAACGATATAGAATTGCGTCCTTCGTTCTCCTCATTGCAATGCTTAATATCAATTATATTTGTTCATATAGATTGTTTGATGTTTTTGATTTTTCTTTGTGTACTGAATCAAAGTACCAAAGAAACGGCTTTAGGAGGCGACTCTGATACAATCCTTCGATTTTTATTTTTCGGGCTAAGTAAGACAAAATGCCGGCTGCAGGCTACTTAACCCGGTAAAAGTCGCTTCCCATCTTTCATTGTCTGCTTTTTGAAAGTGCGTATGGCTATTTCTTGATGGAAAAGTATCCTCCCATGAGTTTTACTGATGAGTAATTTTATTTTTTTATAATTTATAATTATATTATAAATTTATTAAATTTTATAATAATATATTTTTTAAAAAAATTATGTGAACTTAATAATTTTCTACTAACAAACTTTTGATTTGATATAATCTCTACATTTTTTTAATATAAATCTTTTAATCTGTTATATTTTAGATTTTATTTTTGTTGCAAGAAAAGAAAATACAACCTCCTAGCCAACCGAATTACCATACACGCTCACTTCATTCATATCTCCCCTTAGAATCTCCTTTAATAACCAAGATGGCTCCAGAAAATACATAAGCGCTTCCTCCGGGTGGCTGAACATTGAAGCAAAGAAATCCGCAGCTTTGTTATTTTCTCTGTGGACGTATTGAAGTTGAATTTACCATTCTCTATTTTACATTTTAATATGCAAAATTTTAAAATACAAATTTTATATTAAATAAAAATAAAGTTAGGACAGCATTGAGACTCTTTTATTATTAAAGAAGAAAAGAGGAGAGGGATACTGTAAAATCTTGTACTAGGCCCAACCGGAAAACTTCGAACTTGTACAGCAGACTCTAGAGGGTCCATACGATCCAGTTCAGCCGGAGTCGCAAAACCCAGATCCAGCCACTCCATTGTCCAAAGGCCTATCAAGAAAGAGTTACTTTCTTTTTTATTGAAAAGACCATCCTATTGTTTTTGGTCATATACGAGATATAGATGTGAGCGCAGTTCTGTGCTTTCTTTAAATAGAAATGTCTGATAAATATGTACCAAAAACATAAAATGTGTACACTTATATATAAAGGTTAATTTCTATTAATATATTATAATATATATATATATATATATATATATAACAATCGATGTTTATTTGCAAATTATGTTGAAATTATGCAAATGTGTAAGTAGCGAAGTTCTCTTTGGATTGTACACAATGGAGTGTTTTTTTTCCCTACTTTCTAGAAGCTCATTGACTCCTTAGCCTTTTCAACACAGAAAAACCTCAATATTTTTATTTTTACAAAAGGGCTCATTAATTCACAGATTCATTAAACTAAAAATAACGTGGGCTTTTGGTTCGTCAATATGTAAAGGTTTTGAGCGCGGAGCAACCATGGCCATTACTTAGACCTCTTTACTCTTGCCAAAATACGATCCAACTCTAGGACTTCTGTTATGGGGGCCACTCCACAAAGTTACCTGCGCGGTCCCGCCACATATCTTCGCCTGACCATCGCAGGGCAGTCATAGAGGCTTCAGGACTAAAACTCAGGATTTTTCGGGAAAAAAGCAGAAGGGGAAAAAAAAAAAAAAAAGGCCTTCGCAGTTGCAGTAGTTGCCGTTTGCCGTGGTGCCCGATTGATCGGAGTGAGACGCCATGGTGGCTGAGAAGGCCATGAACTTGTCAGACATTCAGGACGAGGATGACCTTGACGAAGAACCGGGGGAGGTGATTGAATCGGCACCGCCCCAGAAGGTTGGCGAAGAGAGGAAGCTCAATAACTTCGGCCTCAAAATGCCGGCTGCAGGCTACTTAACCCGGTAAAAGTCGCTTCCCATCTTTCGTTGTCTGCTTTTTGAAAGTGCGTATGGCTATTTCTTGATGGAAAAGTATCCTCCCATGAGTTTTACTGATGAGTAATTTTATTTTTTTATAATTTATAATTATATTATAAATTTATTAAATTTTATAATAATATATTTTTTAAAAAAATTATGTGAACTTAATAATTTTCTACTAACAAACTTTTAATTTGATATAATCTCTACATTTGTTTAATATAAATCTTTTAATCTATTATATTTTAGATTTTATTTTTGTTGCAAGAAAAGAAAATACAACCTCCTAGCCAGCCGAATTACCATACACGCTCGCTCCATTCATATCTCCCCTTTGAATCTCCTTTAATAACCAAGGTGGCTCCCGAAAATACATAAGCGCTTCCTCCGGGTGGCTGAACATTGAAGCAAAGAAATCCCAGCTTTGTTATTTTCTCTGGAGACGTATTGAAGTTGAATTTACCATTCTCTATTTTACATTGTAATATGCAAAATTTAAAAATACAAATTTTATATAAAATAAAAATAAAGTTAGGACAGCATTGAGACTGTTTTATTATTAAAGAAGAAAAGAGGAGAGGGATACTGTAAAATCTTGTACTAGGCCCAATGGGAAGAAACTTCGAACTTGTACAGCAGACTCTAGAGGGTCCATACGATCCAGTTCAGCCGGAGTCGCAAAACCCAGATCCAGCCACTGCATTGTCCAAAGGCCTATAAAGAAAGAGTTACTTTCTTTGTTATTGACTCGGACAGGCTAGTCCGTCCTATCTCACATAAGGGATGGGTTGACTTATTATATACGTGATTTATTTATTCGTAAATAAATTAATTTGTCTCGCATAATTCGTGAGTTAATGTGAGTTAGACGTGAGCTAAATCCGTGAGTTTTAATCAGCATAATTTTAATTTTTTTCTAAAATAACATGTTATTTAAAATGTTTTTAACTTTTAAAAAATTACTGTAAGTTATATTATTATAACAATAAGATTTATAGATATGAATTGGATGATGAAGGCAATTCAAATGATTGTCAATTAGCTCTAATTTGGATGATGCAGTTTAGACATGATCCTTAGACAGTTTAGATATAATTTTCTTATGTTTTGAATATCTTATGTATAATGTGTAATTTTATAGGTGATCGTAGAAACTAAAAAAAATTTGAAAGGCTTCAAATCGAAAAGTAAGTAAAAATTAACGAACTCAAAGAGAAAATAAATTATTATACTACACAACAATTCATTCTGAGTCATTCAGGTAATAGTATAAAGCTTGTGTTATTACATAACTATCATTAATATCACATTTATATATTATTTTTTGAAGCAAAAAGTACTATCTTTACAGTTGTATTAGGCTATTCAGTTTTTATGTTATCAAAATTTAAAATGCAAAACTCAAGCATTACATATATAAGAATAGTGGTATAAATATATAATAGCATAACTTTATTTTCAATTAGCATGTAATTTATTTTAAATGACATTAGTGTTAGGTTTTATCATATACAGAAATATGACTTTTATATTTTTGTAGGCACATGCTTTATTGTGCATGTATATTAGTAATATTATTAAAGCCTTACCTAGAAAATAATGTTACATATTAGCAATTTTATGGGTAGAATCAAGGTTTCTATGGTTTATTATGAGTTAAATTCAAGTTATGCCTTTAGGTATATTATTAAAAAGTAAATTTGATTGTATTCATTTGTAATTACTTTAAAATCAGTATATCAAATTTAGTTAGTCATTTACTATTATTCATAAATTTTAATTTTAATAATTTTTTTTTAATTATTGGCGAGCTGGCCTGCTTAATCCGTACTCCGCCGTGGAATGAGTTGGGCTAAAATTTTTTAGCCCGCCAGTTATGCAGGTCGGCCCTCTCCATCCCACTTAATTACAGGTTGACACAGGTCAGGCAAAGTTGGGGTGGGCTGACCCATTTTAATAACCCTAATCATCCTATTATTTTTGGTCATATACAAGACATAGATGCAAGCGCAGTTTCATGCTTTCTTTGAATAGAAATGTTTGATAAATATGTACAAAAAACATAAAATGTATATAATTATATATAAAGGTTAATTTCTATTAATATATATATATATATATAAATATAACAATCGATGTTTATTTGCAAATTATGTTGAAATTATGCAAATGTGTAAGTAGCGAAGTTCTCATTGGATTGTACACAATGGAGTGTTTTTTTCCCCTACTTTCTAGAAGCTCATTGACTCCTTAGCCTTTATAACACAGAAAAACCTCAATATTTTTATTTTTACAAAAGGGCACATTAATTCACAGATTCATTGAACTAAAAATAACGTGGGCGTTTGGTTCGTCAATATGTACAGGTTTTGAGCGTGGGGTAACCATGGCCATTACTTAGACCTCTTTACTCTTGCCAAAATACGATACAACCCTAGGACTTCTGTTATGGGGGCCACTCCACAAAGTTACCTGCGCGGTCCCGCCACATATCTTCGCCTGACCATCGCAGGGCAGTCATAGAGGCTTCGGAGCTAAAACTCAGGAATTTTCGGGAAAAAAGCAGAAGGGAAAAAAAAAAAAAAAAAAGCCTTCGCAGTTGCAGTAGTTGCCGTTTGCCGTGGTGCCCGATTGATCGGAGTGAGACGCCATGGTGGCTGAGAAGGCCATGAACTTGTCAGACATTCAGGACGAGGATGACCTTGACGAAGAACCGGGGGAGGTGATTGAATCGGCACCGCCCCAGAAGGTTGGCGAAGAGAGGAAGCTCAATAACTTCGGCCTCAAAAAGAAGCTCCTCAAGCGCGGACATGGATGGGAGACCCCTGAGTTCAATGACGAAGTAACTGGTACTCATCACTGTCAAATTTTGGCTTCGTAGGAAAGAAATTGATAGAAAGAAAGTTTATAGTTTCACGGCTGTGATGTCATTTTGTATGCCTCGTGAAATGCAGTTCATTATGTGGGAAGTTTTCTTGATGGAACAAAGTTCGATTCCACTAGAGATAGAGGTGAACCTATAACATTTACGCTTGGTCAAGGTGAGTTTGGTTCCTATTCTTCCTAGTGTTGTTTCTAAGAATTTAGATTTTAATATTGCAAAAACTGCTTGATTTTATTTAGATCTGTTTATCTGTGTTGATGGGGTTGACAGCTCAGCTAGTTACGGGGTTGGATCACGGCATTATCACCATGAAAATGGGGGAGATCGCATTGTTCACATTCCCTGCTGAGTCGGGCTGTAAATTTGGGGGGTGTGGAGATATTGCACCCAACTCAGTTTACCAATTTGAAGTGGAACTCATTTCGTGGATCACAGTGGTGGACATTTGCAAAGATGGTGGGATTGTTAAGAAAATAATAGAGAAGGGGAACGGGAATGAGAGACCCAATGATTTAGATGAAGTCCTTGGTATTGTAAAACAGCTTTTAGTTATGTTTGGTTCTCTTTAGATAAATATATCAATAAGATGAGACTTGTATCCATTTCTTGTTTTCAGTTGCCATATCCCTTTTTACCGGTTGATCAGTGCAAATGGTGTCGATTCTTTTGATTCTTATGCTATGCTATTGCAGTAAAGTATAAGGTGACGCTAGTTGATGGCGCTGTTGTTGCTGAAACACCAGAAGAAGGAGTTGAGTTTCATGTGAAAGATGGTATTACTGTTGTTTTGTACTCTTATTACACTAATAGCAAATATGATTTTGTTTTTCATCTTTCTATATTTGGGACTAATACCTGTGTTTCTTGAAGGTCATCTCTTTCCAGGATTGCCGAAAGTAATAAAGACCATGAGAAGGGGGGAGAAGGCTAAATTAATTGTTCAACCTCAGTGTATGTCTTTCTTTCTTCTAATCAAACCTACCATTTCTGTATGTTTTCTAATAGATAAATGAGAACTTTACTGTTGTCTACGTTTTTACTTCATGAGTCTATCGAGATGTAATAAAGTTCATGCTCAAGATGTGACCTTGATGAGAATGGTGAAGAAATCCATTGAAATGTTTTTGCTAAGTTTTAGTGTGTTTTTACTTTTATAGCTATTGGGTTACAATATCATAATTGGGCTCAATCAATAATTAACTTATGGAGCTGTGAATGCTAATGTGCATTAGTCATACAAAGGTGATCTTCATCCCCATTAATATTAGTATTTTTTACAGCTTCTTGCTAATTCTTTTTAATAATCAGCTATTCTATATCTGGATGCCAGCCTTTAATATTGCATGTCTTCCTTAGCTATAGGGATCCTTTACTCCAACATCTCAAATAATTGTTTTGAAATTGTGATTTCCATGTTTACTGCAGATGCCTTTGGGGAGAAGGGGAGAGAAGCTAGCAGTGGTGTGTATTCAGTCCCACCAAATTCACTGCTGCATGTTGATATCAAGTTGGTATCCTTCAAGTCAGTTATTGATGTTACTGGGGACTCCAAGGTGGTTAAGAAGATTCTGAAAGATGGGGACGGTACTTTCACAGCCAATGAGGGTGCAACTGTTACTAGTAAGGAAATAACATGCACTTCATTTAGCGGCAAATCAGAAGTCGTTGTGATTCATAAAAACTTTCCATGCAAGTTTAGCTAGCAGAGCAGAATTCATGATCTTTAAGTTCCTAATTCAGAAACCTCCATGCCCTAAAGGTTGTAGAATTTGTTTCCAAGCAACATAGATCTGTTGTATATTGTTATCGTATTGTGAAGTTAAAAGGAGACATAAAAGCACTTAGATAGATGCAATGAAATTGAAAAATCATTCAACTCATATCTTCTCTATCCTAAAATAGATTGTGACATTTCTAACAATATAATTTTGAATTGACTTAACAACTAATCATAAAAAATGTCGTTGAGTTTTCAGTAAATTGCTTAAGAAGTGTTAAAGCATATTTCTTAGATGTATTCTTTGTTGAATTTGAACAGGAGCACCACAAATATATAGATATATATTAATAATACAATGAAAAGAAAAAAGGAGACGAGTGGGTAATGGATATGTACTCTGCTCTGTATGTCAATTTATAAGATATATATGCATGAGTCATATTTCTAGTATGTTTCTCTGGGAAAAGACTCCTAATTTTGTGTGTTCATTTCTTTCAACTTAAGAAGCTCCTGTAATGTTGCTAGTTGCACAAAATGAAAGTGAAAAGGGAAGGAAGGAGGTTCGATATTTGTAATTAATTGTTTGTGTTATTGTTCTGGCAGTTAGCTACACAGCTATGCTAGAAGATGGCACTATATTTGAGAGAAAAGGAATAGATGGTACGCAGCCTTTGGAATTTATAATTGACGAAGGTCAGTTAATTCTTACTATAACTTAACTTCTTTTATATGCATTTTTTTTGTGTTTTCTCACAAGTGTTTAGAGTTTGAGATATGTACTAAGTGGTGATACAATTCTTTATGTTTTATTGTCTTTAGAACAAGTGATCACTGGCCTAGACTGTGCAGTGGCAACAATGAAGAAGGGTGAGAGGGCCATACTAAGTATACACCCAGATTATGCATTTGGAAATGTTGAAGCCATACGTGATTTTGCTATTGTTCCACCAGGCTCCAATGTAGTATATGAAGTTGAGATGATGGATTTTATTAAGGTAATAAATGCTTTGTTTCAGTAAGAAATTCAATATAACTTGGTTTCTCTATATAAGATAGAAGGAATCTTATATCATCAATTAGAGAAGTGGAGAAAAATAAGTAGCTTGCTCCATGCATTGTTTTTCCTTATGGTATGTAGTTGTTCATTTGCATTTCTTAAATGTAAAGGGTCATGTCCTTCTGTCTTCTTACATCTGGACACAAGATATAATTTTTGTGAAAGTTAGTTTCCTTAAACATACTTAAAATTACATGCAATATATGTATCTGCCAAGTCCAACATAAGTACTTCTTAATATTTTCAACTTTTATTTGATTGAAAGGAACAAGTACCATGGGAGTTGAGTAATAGAGAGAAAATTGAGGCAGCTCAGAAGAAGAAAGAAGAAGGAAATCAGTTATTTAAAATTGGCAAGTATCAGCGAGCAAGGAAGAAGTATGACAAGGTAAATCATTGTTTTGCAGTGGCTATGGTTTTCTAATGATTTAGGTTCTTCTGGTTCATGAAAAATTGATGTTGCCCTGTCTTCTTTCAGGCTGCTGATTATGTTAGTGAAGATGGATCGTTCGGGGATAATGAGCAAAAGCTAGCTAAGGCACTAAGAGTGTCATGCTGGTTGAATGTTGTGGCATGTAGCCTTAAACTTAGAAACTTTCTGGAAGCAATCAAGTTATGCTCACAGGTAAACAGACAATCAAGACGTGCATAAAATTTAAAGCAGCCACTTCCTTGAGCACATCTGCTAGTTGAAGAGAACAAAACATACAGTTGGATGGGAGGATCCATAACAAGTTGTATGATTCACATCACGTTATACTTGAAAGATAAAGGGAAACAAGAAGGTCTCACTAAAGCCCTGCTTAGATAAAAGAATACTATTAGGATTTAGTTGATACAATCTCTGAATTATGAGAAGGGTATCTTCAAAGTAACTGTCTTGTATGCTACAGTCTTCTTTCAATCAATTGTTTTATGAGTTGGCTGTGCACAAATAGCAAGGAATGTGCTTGGTGAGAGAGGCTTCAACACTGGTTGTATTGAGATTGGTCTTACCAGATTTTAACCAATTTCATGGCATTATTGTCTGCTAAAGACGCTGCTATGTTTTGATTCTGTAAAGGAATACGCTTTGCGTGCTGAGTTTTCTGTTGAATAGTGGAAAATACCTCTGCAGAACTGTCTTATGCACAATTAGATCTGTTGGTTTCCAGCTACCATTGCATATATAAAGCAGTTAAGAACTAACAAAGTTACCAACAAAGCCCAGCACAGTTGGTAGATGGCTAGGTCCCTTAAGCATGCTGCCCTGAGTTCGATCTAGGTCGTGTTTATGGAAAAGGCTTTGTTGGGAGAGGCCATACCCACTTCAGTGATTTCTCTACCTCGAAGGAGATTAATCTCTGTTTACTGGCCGGGGGATACCCTGAGTTTACCCAAAAAAAAGAACTAACAAAGTTTTTATAATGCTGAAATCTTGAAGGATACTGATGTGTATGATATGACTGAGTTGAAAAAAGGCAGAGGACTATATATATATATATATATATATATATATGTATGTATGTATGTATGTATGTATATATCATCTCATCATTCATCTTTTAGCGTGGATACCTAATTATTAGCAGAAACTTATCATCTTATATTTCTTACTCTCTGCACCAGGTGCTTGATGTTGAATTTTACAATGTGAAAGCTTTGTACAGGAGAGCACAAGCATATTTAGAAACTGGAGACTTTCTTTTGGCTGATCTAGACATCAAGAAAGCCCTTGAGGCAGACCCACAGAACAGGTAGTTGAAATGGTTAATCTTCAAAGATGACTGCTTAATTAAAATAAGAGTGTCTAAATATATGTCTTCCCAAAGGGCCAGGGAAGAATTAGTTTCTCATATGGGGAACATGGTTTGTTCATTTTCCAGGGAAATAAAGTTGATTCAGAGGAAATTGAAGCAACTTCAAGCTGAGAGCGACAAAAGAGATGCTAAGCTCTATGCAAATATGTTCGCACATAAAACGAAAGACTCGTCGGTAGTGGCAAAGGTGATTAGTCTTAAGACTTCATAACTGTTTTGAATTGTGTACAGGAAACATTGAATCTGTCTTACCTTAAGTCACATGTAGAAAGTGTGCTGGGTAAAACTGTACATATAGGGGTCTAAGAAGCAAAACATAAGCATTTAACTAGCAATTTAGGCAAGGACATGGTATAGATACAATATTGGTTTGTGAGCTGATCCTAGCTCACTCCTGTGTACCTGGGGCCAATGATGAGGACCCAACGCCTAATTAAATCAGTAGATTAAGACAGGCAGATTGCTTGTCTTTTGTGTATGGACCTGTGGATTATCCCAAGAAGAGGACGCCAGATTGTTCGTGTATGTCCTTAGTTTGGTTAAAGAGGGGAGGGACTTTGGTAGATCCCTAGTTTCAGTAAGGGGAGATGTTCGGGGTGTATGTCCCAGATGGCCAGAGTGCTCGTTGATCTATAAAGCTGGCCACAGAAGAATGGATTTTAGGTTGATGCTGTGATGGGTACCATGGATAATTAATAGTTTTGAACGATTCCCATGCCACACGAGGAATTGTATATCTTCTTGTTCTTGTTCTCCTTTTCATTATATTTTCTTAAATTTTTGTTAGCTTGTAATACTCGATACTTTCGTTTCACGTATATTAACTAAAGTTCCTTGTGTTCGCAAGCAGAGATTGAGGGTAGAGAAATCAGAGGACGAGAGGAAAGACGAGGAGGCCGTTAGAATGGAAATGGACGAAGTTGCTGAGAGTGCAACTCCTCCCGATGGTGCATGAGTGGTCGATTCTTGTTGATGTGTGTAAGAAACCTGTACAGTGTATACTTTTTAATATAATACATTGGCAGAGGAAATATTCATATCAGGCAAGAAATGTCCACGTTATCATGGCATAGCCATACATGGCAAAACGATCAACTAGTCGATCCTTTTTGGTTATGACCCAACATTTCCTTCGCCACACCAGAAGTGTGTGTGTGTGTGTGTGCGCGTGCATGCAGGTGGGTCTTGAATAATTTGGGTCCATAATAAAGAACCTTGAAATGCAAGTCAGCTGAAGCAGGGAGTTGTTCTGGTCTGGGTCCGAAATCCTTTCTCCGATTGAAACTGAGTAATGGTAGGCAATTTGGCATTAAAAGCATTCGATCCACCCATGCTGACTCTAAGACATAGACACAGATCTATTTAATGTTGGGGCCTCCAATAATTCAAAAGATGGTCTGCTGGAAGGTTGGCATTAGCAAGGTGCATGGTAGTCTTTCTATTTATTTCTTCTTTACTTGCTTTTGACCTTTCTACTAAATTTCTTTGGGAAGTAGGTATACATTCATTGACCTCTCCCACTAGTTCTTGTTCTCTGGATAAGAGCGAAGCCCACCACATTAAGATTCCAGTACCCCAGCATTTTAACAAGCTTACTGTTTGATTTTGCAGAAAGCACGTGCTTTAATTTTTCTCTAATAAAACCAAAGATTTTTATCATTACAAATGTTACTCAACGCGTTCATGATGCTCAGCGGTTAGTAAGATTCAATTAAGTACTGGTACTTGAGCAAGTAGAATATTAATTGCAGTGGTTGTGCTCCATTGAATCGTGCAACAACTCCGGCATCCACCCCCGTTTTTTAATCCTAACCATTATAGCTATAAGTTCTAGTTGTTCAATTAATCGACATAAATAGAAGGCAAAAACACCATTTATTTGTAACTTCCATAAGATTATATGTAGATTGTGAAGGTATTATTACTTTAATACTATACCGTGAAACTAAATATTGAAAGGTATTATAATTGTTCTAATTAGGAGAAATAAGTCTGTATTCTCAACATATCAATTTAATAATAAAATATTATTTAATTATGTTATTATAATATTTGTAAAAAAATAAAAATTATATAAATAATAATTTATTAATGACAAAATATATATCACGAGTTATCTAATATGATACATCAAGAGTATTAAATAATGTATAGCCAATTAATAGGATACTTATATGGTGGGGGTGTTGAGAGTGCAACAGAAAGGTTTGGATGATAATATAGACGGATAATTGATTGCCTCAGCTGAGTTAGTAAGATTCGTTTTCTGTGGAATTTGAATGTTTTCCTAAACAAAATTAATTTAGTGCTTTCACCATATTCATTAATGTTTGGTGTGGCTGCATGAAAGGCAGGGCATAGCCAATGACACTTCTATAGCATATACCATAAATGTGACGGGCATGCTTTATCGACCAAAGGTCTCAATCGTAAAACTTCAGATTCTGTCCCATAATAGCCATTTACTCCGATGTTGGACTTCCCTGGTTTATTTGTTTTTTATTTTGTTTCCGCCTTTTGATAATGAGCTAGAATTTGGATTTGCGATTATGGAAAAGAAAAACAGAAGAGAAACCTATATTTAAGCGTACATAGGAAGACACTAATAAATTCATTCATAATTTGTCAAAGACACAAAACATGGCATGCTTTGCTCTGTCATGCATATATAAGACGATATAACAATACCTATAGCATAGCGTCTGCTACCGCTATATTAATATGAGCAACACTCTCATTAAGCATTTCCATGTTTTAAACCCATACACATTAAAGAATTAATACCTCCTAAACGCCACCACTTTCCAATCATTAACATTCAAAAGACTCAATAGATTAGTGTTTCCCGCCAGCTCCGCCACCATATCCAGCTCCACCGCCAGCACCAAAGCCACCTCCAGCTCCAAAGCCACCGCCTCCTCCAAATCCCCCGCCGCCTCCAGCGCCTCCACCCGCTCCAAACCCACCTCCAGCACCACCTCCAAAACCTCCACCTCCACCTGCACCACCACCAGCTCCCCCACCAATGCCACCACCTGCACCAGCACCGCCACCCAGACCACCACCTCCTCCAAGGCCCCCACCACCCCCTGCTCCTCCACCGAGTCCACCACCAACACCATGACCAAGCCCACCACCAGCTCCCCCACCAATGCCACCGCCTGCTCCACCACCACCACCTAGCCCACCTCCTCCTCCAAGGCCCCCGCCACCCCCTGCTCCTCCACCGAGCCCACCACCAACCCCATGGCCAAGCCCACCACCAGCTCCCCCGCCAATGCCACCTCCTGCACCACCACCACCGCCTAGACCTCCTCCTCCTCCAAGGCCCCCACCACCCCCTGCTCCTCCACCGAGCCCACCACCAACCCCGTGACCTAATCCTCCTCCATGACCAAGCCCACCACCAGCTCCCCCACCAATGCCACCGCCTGCACCGCCACCACCCCCTAGACCACCTCCTCCTCCAAGGCCCCCACCACCCCCTGCTCCTCCACCGATTCCACCACCAATCCCATGACCTAAACCTCCTCCATGACCAAGCCCACCACCTGCACCTCCACCCAGTCCACCACCATGGCCTATCCCGCCACCAAAACCACCACCTAAGCCACCACCACCGCCCAGCCCACCACCTGCTCCACCACCGAAGCCACTTCCAACTCCCCCACCAAGACCCCCACCACCGCCGAGGCCTCCCCCGCCACCAAAACCACCTGCAATTCCATGTCTAAAACCTTTCTTGTAAATGCCATGCCCAAGTCCACCCCCTAACAAATGTGGTGGATGAATAAAATGCTTATCATCCTCAACCTTGCTAACATCAGCCACCACCACCGAAGTGGTCACAAGCACAAAACACAAGGTAACCACAATGCCATTTGAAAGAGCTCTCATTGTAAGCTCAAGCAAACCTGACTCTGAGAATAAGAAAATTGCAAGAGCTCACAGTGCAGTGTATAGGTGCAATAAAGAAGAGAGGTATATATATCGAAAGAGATACTGAGAACAGGTAACACAGTGAGAACAAGCTCTTCAATTACTCAACTGTCACGCTTGAGGGAGTAAATGAGGCTCAGCTGTCACTGGCCTAATAATTTATTTGCCCAACTGTCCTCCCATTACTAGTTCACTGTTCCCCAATTCCCCTTCTTGTAAACCCTCTTAGTTTTAATTGCTGATAGATCATAAGAGTTAATATTACTATTACTATTATTATTATAGATGTATAGGGCTGAGAATTATTAATTAATTAGTACTAGACTTATCGTGCATGTCTATGCCCTAACAGTTTTACTCTCCTCTTGCAATTAATGGATCATACGCTCTCTCAACAAATAACAATTGAGAAAAGTACTATCAAAACTAAGGAAACATTCAAAGATCCCATGGAACTTATTTCTGATGAACTGTGAGGTACGTAATTTATCTTCGTAAAGACATTAATGAACTGAAACATCCAAGATTATATTAAGGCTTATTGGTAATGTAACCGAATCAATATATGCGAATTGCAGTCACCAAAGAGAAGTCGTGGAGGAATGTATCAAAATGTTGATATCATCCCAATAAAAATATGTGTAGGAGATTCATTGGGGCTTACCGTAGCGATAGTAAATTCTTGCATGCATGCGTGCTTCTGTCATCTGATTTCTCATCATGCTATATTAATACATTTCTTTAAATTGTGATTTTTCAGAGTGTTTCAGGAATAAGCAAGCTTCATATCTTGGAACCGGCCCTCTTCTGCTTAATTTGCTTCTCCAAGACCACGAAAAGTATTTCGCAAAGGATCTCACAATGAGTACTCTGAATTTTTACTTGCCTCCGAACCATCACTACAAACAAAGGGATGCCCGGTAATTCCAGAGTTTGTTCTCCTTTTTCACCTCATTCCTATCTGTGCACTTTAATTCCTGCCTGCATTACTAAACAAAAGGAAAAATTTAGCTTGTTTCAGCAATTGCCATTTTAAGAGCCAGCAATGGAACAAGATCATATTGCAATTTTCCTTCATAATAATAGTAGCAATTTAAAATACTTGGGGTGAACTAATTAATGACCTAGTCACCTTATTATTTATGAATTCATGCATATATTGAATTGTGTCTCTTTGCGTGTAGAATTATGGATATCTGCTTTCCCGTACTAGAGATATATTACCATATACTTGTGAAATTCAAATATGTTTTCCATTTCATGTGAAGTTGAGTGAGAAAGGCTACGCTCTCGATCTCTACTATACAGATGACGCTGCTATCATTCAAGAATTTGCTTCGTCTACTTTTGGAAAATAACTACAATGAATCTGATACGTTATTTTTTTAATTTTTAATTTATGGCAGCGGAGATCATGACTTTGTGGTACCTTTTAGGGCAACTCAAGCATGGATAAAGTCTTTAAAGTATTCCATTGTTGATGCGCGGAGGGTTGCAGAATGACCATTTGGGCAGTTTAATATGTTTTTTACTTTGAATTTAGGATATGCAAATTGAGAAAAATTGGGAGCTGTAGCTTAGCTTGTTGTGCAGTTACACAACATGACCTTCGCATATATAAGTCAAGAAAGAACGACTTTCCAGTTTTACGGCAGATACCATGATACAATACAATCAAATTTGGGTGCTTTTACCATGTTCTATGAGTTTAATTTGCATTGTTCATGGCGGAAGGCACACGGCTCCCAGTACAGACTAAAAAGAATGCCTTGCAGTGTTTGAGAGGTGCGTGGATGTCTCAAAGTCTTTGTAATTAAAATCCCATATTAGTTCTCTTTAAAAATCTTGTGATTTTTGAAATTATTTTTTCTTTCATAAATTAAAATTTATAAAAACTTTATTTAAAATATTTAAACAATTAAATTTAATATATCTCATAAAAAATCTAACATAAAAATTAATACTCTACAATTAATTTTGTGAGTTTATATAGGCACATGTAATGAGACTAACTTCACTCATAAAGACCACGAAGGCGTCGACGTTGCTTGTGTTCCAGCATTTGCAGCTGAATTCGTAAGTTGTTACTTATACGCTCCCGCAGCCATTTTTGTCCGTCGATGTCCTCGTCGTGACCCATCTATCACATGCACATGCCATCCCGGTCAGGTCAAGGTATATACGTAAGGACAGCGTAACTAGGGCGATGAATACATATGCATTCAGAGTTGCATAGCTGCTGTTGGAAAATAATGATTTAAAATTATATTTAAATAAATGACTTGGGAAAGAAGATTTTGACGATGGAAATTGGTTTATGAGGAGGTGAGAGTGTAAAGAGTGGCTGACCGGAAATTGTTGAAAAAGAGGAGAGAGAGAGAGAGAGTGAAGGCAAGGCTAATGTTTTTTTTTTTTGTGAGTGACGGGGGAAGAAGAAAGACAACAGACAAAGATTACACTGTCTCGAGCAACCAAAGCTACAAGTATTGATACAGAGTTTTACTTTTCACCGCGAATGGGATGCCGACTTTAGAATCTGGATGGATGTACCAGATTTTTCCTAAGCATTTAATGCATATTGCTTGCAGTAAAATGTATACTGACACACGGTTTGATATTTCTTGTGATTTTCTCCATGCTTGATTGGTGGGAGTGAGTTTTAGAAATAGTGAAAGATTTTTTACAATTATTTTGACCATCTGCTTGGAGAGTGGCGATGGAATATAGTTATCTGTTTTGATAAAAAAAAAAAAAAGGAAAATTGCATCTTATACAGTCTTCCACGCAATTTGCAAGATTACAGCTTTCAGTTTTTGGCTTTATCGAATTGGTTGATAATTGTCTAAAGTCCTCTTCAGCTTCAAATTTCAATTGTGGCTGCTGTGAATCTCTGATTTGGTGATAATTACTTGCCAATGCGTCTTCGCGCTCTTAAAATGCGACAAATTAAATAGCTATAATTGAGACGAAAACTGTCGTTTCGGTAGTCCATTTCGGGTCTCATGGACAATTTGGTCTTCATATTCGTCGTTTTTTATGAATAATGTTATATCTCTAATAAATTAATTTTAAATTATATATTATAAAAAATATAAATATAATATTACTTAACTTTTTTTAGTGAATAAAAAGCGCAATTAACCCCGTAAAAATGAAAGCAGACTGCACAACAATTTCCCTGAAAAATGACACCTGCATGGCATCAGCTAGCATCAAGATCTTCAACTCTTCTGGAACTGTTGAATCCCCATGGTACCCATATCAGCAGAGATCAGCTTTGAAACTTGGCTTATATTCAATTGTCGCTGTGTAATTTTTTATTTGGAAAGATAAAGTTCGCTGTGTAAATTAATACGAACCACACACTGCCAAGTTCCTTCTTATCCAACGCTTCTTCATCTTACCATAAATATGTCTATAGAAACCTAAAGCAAGACCATAAAAAAATGGCAAGGCTTGGTTCAAATTATAGTAATTCTAGTGGCTTCTATGGGATTCTACTTCTCTCTGCCCTTATGTTACAGATTTCCTCTCAATCTACAACACCCCGATCGATTGTGCAGTATCTTCCTGGATTTCAAGGACCCCTCCCATTTGTACTCGAAACTGGGTTTGTCAAAGGCTGTATTTCTGAAGTTTATTCTTGACTGGAAATTTACATCTAATTCACGAGAACAAAACTGATCAGTGTTAGTGTCATGCATGCATAAACATGTTGATCAGGTACGTTGGAGTTGGTGAAACAGAGGATTCGCAGATCTTCTATTATTTCATTGAGTCAGAGAACAATCCCAAAGAGGACCCTCTCATGCTTTGGCTAACAGGTGGTCCTGGTTGCTCTGCACTATCTGGCCTTGCATTTGAAATAGGTAACCCCAATATTGTTTTGAAGAATTTCCACTTTCGAATAGGGATAGAATCAGTCAGTCAGTTTTGAATTATGAATGTAGTTACTTCCCAGTTTCATGTTCCTTTCTGACTGTGTAATTATAGAATTTGTGCTCGCAGTGTTTTTTACACTTGGCTAAGTTATCGCTTTCTAAGAGTAAGAAGAGTCCTCGAAAGATGAATTTGCAATATAGCATTATCAGATTCTTATACAGCTTACCAGTAATGGGTTTTGTGGCACTTTTCTTTTTTTTTTTAGTTTTATAAGAATTATTGTCATTCTTGGGTAGTCCTAATTTTCTATGAGACGGGAGCGAGCAATTGAATTATACCTCTTAACCCAAAGGCGCTACAAAAATTGAACGCTGAGTGAAAGGGCTTACGACCTCGGGTCTAAGGGAGTCTAAATGTTCTGAATTATTTCCCCTTTGTGGTCCTTAAAGAAGGTTTCTGTGTCCTGGGAGCTGGGGCCAGATTAATTAGGCTATGGGGTTTATGGGTCGTTGTTTTAGGCAGCGGTGTAGCTGTAACTTGTTTTAGGATTGAATTGCACTAAAATAGCTAGTTAGAGAAGAAATACAGAAGCAAGGTCACAAAACTATCAGCTACAGAAAGACGAGAGACACTCTCTCTAACCCCAGAACCGCGGCTTGTCACACACCAATTCTAACCGAAATTTACAGGTTGGTCCGAAGGAGTGTTAAAATGGCTTGGGTCCACCCATCCCACTTCAATAATGAAGTGGAATTGTATTTGGTTAACTCGCTATTTAAGCAAGACGGGCCAATATAAGTCAAACCCAATATATTAACACATCGAATTGACCCGACAGGTGTGTCATACGACAACTCTAGTGGCCAGGCATGAGACAGTTCTTCTTGCTAATTTTAACGTAATTTGAAATTCATATAGAGGGGCACTGAAGTGTCCCGAAAGACTAAAATGGACCATGTGTAAAAATCGCAACTCACAGCATTGAAATTTAGATGTTAATTATCTCTGGGTGTTTCAGGTCCACTTGGATTTAAAAACGAGGAATATAATGGCGGAGTACCTAATTTGCTCTATAGGCCAGACTCATGGACAAAGGTGCGAAGTGCATGAACATTTTTGTTGGCCGAAATAGTTACACCGACATTAATTTCTTTTGTTTCAGTAAATCCTTCTAGATCTTTCTTATCTGATGCAAATATAATGCTAATTATTTCAATTTGGAATTGTCAGGTAAGTAGCATTATATTCGTAGATTTGCCTGCTGGCACAGGCTTCTCTTATGTAGAAACAGAACGTGCTGCTCAACAAAGCGACTCGAAATTAGTCAACCATGCCCATCAATTTCTTAGGAAGGTATGGTCAGCTTACTTTTCACATAGTTATTAACTTCACCATCGTCATCTTTCTCAGTGTGAGTTTCAAGTAAGCCTTTTATTCTGTTTCTAGTTCTGTACTTCTGTAGGCGGATTTAACAAAGAGGTTACAGCTGAAAGTGTTCTACATGGAATCAATCAGTATCAAAATAAGTGAACTAAGCTGTGATAATTATTTTTAAACCTTTGTAGTGGTTGATTGATCATCCGGAATTTCTCTCAAACAAAGTGTACATTGGTGGCGACTCATACTCCGGCATTCCCGTCCCAGCAATTGTCCAAGAAATTTCAAATGGTACAAAAACCCAAATAAATGGTTCAATATGTAGTAATATATCAGAATGGAAAACTGGTAGCATAAGCAGTGGGCTAGTGCCCCCATGGATGGTGTGACAACTGACATGTAGACCAATATATTTACGGCCGCATCAGTGTCACAGTGAATTGCCATAATTATGTTGCCATGTAATTACGTTCCAAATTCTCTTGCAGGAAATGAGGAAGGGGTCCAACCATTTATAAATCTCCAGGTTCTCTCTTTTAATAGTTCTCTTCCCTTTCTTTCTCATTTTACATAAAGCTGAATGAGTATCCTAATTTAGGTGAGTAATTAGGTTAGGTGGAGAGCTGAACAAACTCACATAAGTAGAAGAAACTATGGCCTAAGAGCTATTATATCTTAGTCCACAGAAAAGTTATTCCAACAGCTATGTATAAAGGAGATGAGGGTGAGTGGTTAAGGGGCTACACTGGTATTTTGACAGAGATCTCCAACAGTAGGGCTGATCTTTGGGGTTTGTAATGTGATTCAGAAAGGTGGAAGTGGAGGCTGGTTGTCCAGTAATAGCTATGCTGATAGAATGATCTTAAGAAAGATTTTCATAGAACTTTTAATTTATTCTAGCAAGCTCTCAAGATAGTGAGAAGTCACCTCTTAATTCTTCTAACTTTACCGGGGTCTCCAGTATTCAGAGCACCCTCAATGAAATTATCATCTAAAATTTTGGAGGTTTAGCTTATGTGCTCCTAACTTCTGCAAATTAACTACCCATAGTCATAAAAACTAGCTTACTAGCTCCTACTAGCTTACAGAGGACATTGTGTCTGTTATATTATTGAATATGATGTTTCTTTGCTTAAGGGATACTTGCTGGGGAATGCCGCGACATCTGGGACTGAGGGAAACTATGCAATCCCGTTTGCTCATGGAATGGCACTTATTTCTGATGAACTCTACGAAGTAATTTAGCTATATTTTGCAAGTCATCAAGATATTAGTCTCAAAACTTGACGAATGCTAACGAATCTAAATATTTTGATTAATGAACAGTCACTGCAAAAAAACTGTGGAGGAGAATATCGAATCATTGACCCCAGGAATTTGTTGTGCATAAGAGATATGCAGTCCTACCAAAAGGTACAGAACGATCCTATTTTGCTAAAACATCTTTTTTTGTCAGCCGTTTTCTACAAACACAATTGTTTGTGGCAAGTCACAGTTGGTGAATCATTTTTGTGTCTCTTCAGTTGATTTTTGGAATCAGTACGAACCAAATATTGGAACCCTTATGCGAGTTTGCAATGCCCAAGCCATTGGAAATTTCATGGAGGAGATCTCTGATGAAGAAACCATGGACATTTCACACGTCTCATCTCAAATTGCCACCCTTATACTGTCGGGTAATTTTCCATAACTTATTCTATTAGATGTATTTTTCCTAAAGTTGTTTCCATAAAACCAAAAGGAAAATATTATATTGGATAATACTATTTTTATATATTAAAATTTACTAGAAATTTAATTTAAAAAATTTTAAATTATTAAAATGATCAAATTTTACAAATTAAATTACAAAAGTCAAACATTAAATAACTCTCGGACTATTTGTATCATTAATGTGAAAGTAATTTTTTTTTCTATTTAAAGTATATATTCTTAGGTCAAATGAGAATATAGACCGTACTTTGGGTAGTTTGTATCTCTTCATAAACTAATCCAGTTTTTTCTTAATAAAAACTGAAGGTAAAACCTTTGAACGTTTACGTTTAATATTTGATTTTCAACCATCCGTCTTTGTAGAGTTACGGATATTTCCTATGCAGCTACTGGGCCAACGATGATAGTGTTCGCAAGGCACTACAAATCCGAAAGGTAAGGTCAGGTGGACGTTATTTACTCAGGTAATGTTAGCATAACTGCAATAACATAAGACCTAGCTGCGTGTGCTGGCAGGGTATGGGAAGATGGCAGCGCTGTAATTATGGTTTGCAGTATGAGAATGACATCCATGGCAGCTATGAGTACCATGTGAATCTCAGTAGAAAAGGCTACCGTTCATTGATATACAGGTTTAATTTTTTGTCCATCTCGCTCGTTGTGTCTCTTATGGGCACTTGTCGGTAGGATAAAAAATATGACAGCTAAGTCCCTTTTTTCTTAAATTGTATTCTGTTAACAGTGGCGATCATGACATGATAATTCCTTTCATGGGTACGCAAGCGTGGATAAGATCTTTAAACTATTCTATCGTAGATGACTGGAGGCAATGGCATGCAAATGGCCAAATTGCAGGGTATATATTTCCTAAACTAAAAAATTGATGTGGCTGGAATGATCATAAAAGTTACTATTATTCTTACAAATTTTTTTTTTTGGGGTTATTTTTCTCTCTTTTGAGTAGATACTCGAGGACTTACTCCAATCGAATGACATTTGCGACGGTGAAGGCAAGCCATGTTTTCGTCCTACAATATTCTCGAGCAGTAATTGGTTACGATAAACAATATTAATTACGAGTCTTTAATACCGTTCTTAATGTATTGAATTGCAGGGTGGAGGCCACACAGCTCCAGAGTACAAGCCTGAGGAATGTTTTGCAATGTTCAGTAGGTGGATATCTGATAAACCCCTGTAGGTATACCCGACACATTCAAGTTCATCCGCAAAGGTTGCAATGATCCAAAGCTTGAATGGTCACCAGGCGACCTGTCAGTGACTTCTTTACTTTCTAAAGATAATTGGGAGCGGCATGTAACAAATATGCTACTACGAAAAACATAAAGAAATAATACTGCTTATACATTAGTATATTATACAGTAACTATACCATATATAATTATATAATGATTATACAAAAATAAAGATCAATTTTTATAAGTGTATTATATCAAGTAGCCTATCTTTATTTTATAAAATATATTCACGTGCAAGTAGCATTATCCCACATAAAAACAGAATGAAAAGACAATCTGTACAAATTATGATTTCCTGAATTATCAATCTGATTATATTATAGATATTATTACAACAATAAGCAATATTATGCAGCATCTATGCCGGTACCTTGTTTTTCACCTTGAGTGCCATGCAGATATAGGTCCACAATTTAACTCAGACCAAGGATACCACGGTATACTTAATAAATGCAAGTGCATAATTTGCTCAAATGACTAAATACTCTACATATTACTGATCGCGCAATTCTCTGTTTGGAAGCATATCAGGCATTCCGAACTTTCTGAACCTCAGAACTAGAACCGAAGGAATAGTCATCAGCCACATGGACATATTATACATGGATGTTCGCATCACTTAACACATTCCATATTCCAGCATTTACTGATGATAACAACTATGGATTCTTTAACAAAGCATAGCTGGAAGAAAAATAAGTAGATTTTGTTCCTAAAACATGGCAGAAGGATCCTAGTAAAAGTGAAACTACCCATAATACCATTTACTATGTTGAACACTAGCTAGCCACACAATGGGATTTGTGGAGAAAAACTTCAAAACGTCGCCAATGATTATAACCTAGATAACAAGATGAAGGCCGCAAGTAAGATGCAAGAAACACATTATATGTAAGTAGTAGCTTTACCCGTCTTAGCATCAAACATGGAAATCCGCTAGAAGGAGATAGATTTGTCTAAGAAGATTAACAATCTGTTAGTAAGTTAAATGGATTATAATGCATAAGTTGGAAGAACTCCTTTTTCTTTTCAGAGTTGCAACTTCAATTGAAGTTTTATTAGTTATTCATATAGGATTGTCAATGTTTTCCACATATTAAACTAAGTAACAACATTATAGTAAACATCACAAATACTTGAATAACTTTAACAAACAGAAGCACGTTCAAAGATGAAATTAAGCGGAACTTCAGACCTTAAGAATTAAAATGATCAATTTCAAATTGTAGAGATGAAAAGGAATTTAAGGTTTAGAAACCACAAATTGTAATTATGCTATTTTTTTAAAACTTCAAGATCATATTATGCGAAGTATATTTCAAAAAAGGAAAGGAGACCTCAAAGCCAAATTTAATGCGTCTTAATAAAAAAATTCAAATTAAGATTTGGCAGTTAGCTCTTATATTAACGATTATCTATGACAAAAGCAGTTCTGCAAATGCTCAACATCGAGTCCAAATCAAGCGTTAGCCATTTAATTAATTGAGCAAGTCAACAACTTCAAAGAAAGTCATATGTCAAGAAGATCAGCTACAAAAGATATGCTGCCACTGGGGCAATGGCCCAAGTAGCAAGTATCGGCTCGTTTCTTCTAACTCTCACAGCTTCGATCCGGGACAAAGCAATTTCCAATTCATTCACTTCGCCCTCCCCTGTAATTTGTAATAGCTCAAAAAAAAAAAAAAAATCTGTTTCAAAAAACCACCAAGTTTCTGTAGAATGGAGCAACCTGACCAGCATGGCATTTTGGCCATTCTAATGGAGCAAATTTCTAAGCTAAAACCATTTTATTCCAAAATTTAAGACAAAATTTGCACCCACCATGTCAGCCTATTCAACGAGTACCCACTAGATATTGGGATAGGGGCACAAAAATGAAAATTTGTTCCAAAAAAAAAAAAAAACAGATGAAGAAAAATTACATACAGGAAAAGAAAGATAGAGTACCACCATCTAAAAATGCTGTTACCTGCAACCAAAAATGAAAAAGAAAAGAAAGAAAAAAAAAATACAGTCTGATTACTTATGAACAGGATACAAACTACAAAAGCAGAGCTGTCACTTCAGAAATATATGATAGATCTCTGATAAGCATAGTTAGAATTATTAAAGGGACAGGCCATAAGTTACTCCAGGGAGGGATAACCCTAAAAATGGCAGACCAAGCTGATAAATCGTTATTTAAAGGATTTTCACAGACTAAGTTGCTCTTAAAGTTCCCAGTTATACTTTGACTTGTATGCAACACAGTTCCTACATTTTGAACTTTACATATGTGCAAACTTCCCCCCGCCCCCACCTTCTCCCCTTCTATAGAAGGTAAAAAGAAACAAGGTTCTTGACAGCAACTTTAAAACAACAGCATTAAACTATAACTTTATTAAAGGGCCAGTAGTTGCTTCCCTTTGGAGCTCGACTGTGTCATCCACATCATCCATATTATCAGAAAAGAAAAGCTAGATTGTTTTATTTGGTGCACTACGCCATGTTCAAAACCCTTATGTTACAAAGTAATCATAAAAATATTTTGGCTAAAATGCACAGAACACTTCTGAACTTTAGGTCGATTTTAAAAAACACTCCTGAACTTTAAAAGTTTTCAAATGACCTTCTTGAACTATAAAACGTTTGCAAATAACTCATTCGTCAAGTTTTCTGTCAAAATTTAAGAAAATGACGAAAATAACCTTCATTGTAAAGTTGAAAAATTGAAGGCTGTGAACAGTAAAATTTTGGAGTTTTAACATTGAACCTAAACCCTAAACCCTAAACCCTAAACTCTAAATTCTAAATCCTAACCCTAAATCCTAAACCCTAAAATCTTAAAACTCTAAACCCTAAACCCTAAACTCTCAAACCTTAAACCCTAAACCATAAAACCTTAAACCTTAAATCCTAAGCCCTAAACCCTAAATCTTAAATCCTAAGCCCTAAACTCATAAATCTTAAATCCTAAACCCTAAACCCTAAACTCTAAATCCTAAACTCTAAACCCTAAATTCCTAAACCCTAAACCCTAAATCCTAAATTACAAATCTACATTAAGTTTTTTTTTTTACATTTATGGCAGATTTGTAAATTTATGTGCATTTGAAGGGTATTTTTGTCTTTTTATCGGGTCAAAGTGGAAGTTGACCAAAACACATCCAACTTTTAACGGAAAACTTGACGGAAGGAGGTGTTTTGCAAACGTTTCATAGTTCAAGAGGATCATTTGAAAATTTTTAAAGTTCAGGAGAGTTTTTTAAAATCGACTTAAAATTCAAGAGGGTTCTGTACATTTTAGCCAAATATTTTTAGGTTAACTGACAAAATTTATTCTAAGAGCAAGTTCACTGAGTAAGACATCATCTATCAGGCTATAAATTATTTCATAAGTTACCTCAGTGGCAGCATATGCCACTTAGGTTAGGTATGAAGCCACTTAACTGGTGAATTTCTGTATTCATTTTCTTTCTTCTTGTTCTCTCTCTCTCTCTTCTTATTTTGTTAATTAGTTAGTGTACAGTACATAATAAGAGAAATTATATAAAGAACCACTACAGCGGCAATACCAGACAAGAGGAAATAGAAGCCAGGTCAATTACTTTGGCTGTTTTTAAAGAGACAAAAAGGACCTTTTCTTATTGGGTTAGTAAATAAAATTCTCACACAAAATTAAGTTGAATGCTTATATAACCCTATTATCTAATTAATATCATATCCAGTAACCCTGATATACATCCTCTTAGTTTAATATCATTCACATATCCTCTTATCAATTGATGTCAAAAGAAACATCTCACAAAAAAGTCCTCACATAAGATATTGATTGTCGCTAAGATTGTTCAAAGCATTGAACATCTCAACAACGACAAGCACCGATATTGCATAGATAAGTTGTCTTCCTTGTTGGGCAAGTGTCAAAATTCATCTGGAAGAAGCAAAGAAGTCCAAACAAGAACAACTTACAAAAACTAATAACTTAAGAACAGAAAAGAACATCTCTTACCAAAAAAGTACAGCAAAAGTTAATTTGTAAAAAAATAAAATAAAATAAAATTGCACTGGCTTGAAGAGGCAGAAATCTACAAAATAAAAGCCTAATATATATACAGATATAATACCTAATTTGCTTCAATAGATAAATCTTTAACAGCTTTCTTGCCAAATCATTGTAATAGAGGAAGCACTCACGAACTCCATGTACAGAATAAGATATATACAGCCTCCACACCTGTAAGAATAGTTTGATCAAGACATACTTGATTACTTAGCAACTCAATTATCCTCATATGGGATGGAATTTTGCACCCCACTATTTCATTGACAAACAAAACAGAAGTCAACTCTTTCAGCTTTCCAGGATATATACTCAACCAAACCAGTTCATCTTGAAGGCACTGCATAATGAGCTCACCAGCAACTTCCACGATATTACTGGGAACAAGTCCAGTTGCTGGGAGTATGGAAAAACAGCCTACAAGGAATAAGCTCATTGTGCTTTAAAATTCATCCAACCCAAAACTTGAAGATGACAAGCTTTAAGCAATTCATTGGAAACTCCCACTATAACACCATAGCAGATGACAGAACACAGATAAAAAAAAAGTTGGAATACACAGAGTGTAACAAAGACATAGGTGGAGCACTACAACCACACTTTAATAGTGTTTTTCTTATACTTTGTTTCAACTCATTTTCTCTTCTCTCTGCAGAGATTATGAGGTCTATTCAACATAAGTATAGTAGTTTAAGAAGATGTTGACTCATGACAAAACTAAATTAAATAATATAAAAAGTTTGCTGGCACATCGACTTAGAGTATAGATATACTTCACGAAGCATGCCTTTGTATTATTTTCAAAGAAATTTGAAAAAAAATTACATCTGAAATTTGCTAATATGATAAAAAAGCAAGATTGTCTGACATTACCAAGCTTGGCTCCCACAGGATTCTTGGGGGTAAAAAATCATTTGAAAAATATCACTTACTTCATTTAAACAAGAGAAATATGATCAACCAGAGCTAATCATAAAACGTAGTCACATCTTCCTTTTCTTCTAGATAGCAAAAATTCCCCTGTCGCCAAAAGAAAAGTACAAGAGAGAAACTCTAGACTCTAATATGTGATGAAATATCAAAGCAAATGACCATGGAAATCTATTTGACACAAAGTTGACTGACAGTATTAAACACCAAACAGAAGAAAACATTTAAAAACTATCACAAAAACCAATACATATCACAATAGAGTATGATTAAACAAGATTCACAATTGAAACTCCAATTGAAGAGTCAGGAGACAAACACAACCATTATAATAAAATAAATTAAATCCCAAAAAGTGCATCAAGTCATTATTGCATAACACATGTTACAAAGAATCAGATATTATGAAAACTTCTTGTTACCATTTTGCGGTACAGTTGCAATGTCAGCTTGATAGGCATGTAGCTCTTGAAATAAAAAAATAAAGAAATAGATCAAAGTGAGCTCAATTTTGATAGACCTATAGACAGTTCCACAACCGAAAGTGGAAGTCTAGTAAAACTGGCTTTCTTGTAACAAGTTTTAATCACGCAAGTCTTGTTGAAGAATTGTTAAAAAGTGAATTATAAACAAATTGAATGAGAAATGCTTTAATTTGGGAAAAAGTTATCCAATACCATTGAAATTTTGTCAAAAATCATTATCAAGAGATTGTTGTAAGCTCTAAATCATTAACATAGAATTACCACTAGAGTTTTTTCAGCATTTGTTGCGGTAATCACCCACACAGCTGCATTTGCGTCCAATATCGTTAGAGTAACCTATGTGGATATCGAAATTAACACAAGGCGAAGTTACACATTTGACAGACCTAATTGAGCATGCACAGAAGACAAACAGTATAACCATGAAGAAACTTTTGGTGTATTATCTATCTAAAAAACCATAATTTTGCAAGACACTATGTCAAAGTCTTCCAGTTGCAAAGATTCAACAGTTCGACACTTCAACTCAATTAAGGTTTTCAACATTGCATATCTGAGGCTCTATGAGTTGTAAAAGAAATTAATCAGCTCATAATCAACAACTTCTATTAAAACATAACAGCTTTTGCAACCTTATCTATATGATTAAGAAGGTACACATTGATCAATGAAAATGCTTCTTACTGGAGAATTCACACAAATAAACAAAACCAAGAGGAGCATATATATCTCACAGAAGGCTCCAGAAATGCATTGAGCCTATTTCTCCATTAATTAAAGCAAAAATGAAAGATATAAGTGCAGCTGCAATCAAAATCTTCACAAACAAATCATCAAGTTGTTTCAAGACGACCAATCTCCAAAATGGAGCTCCTGCATATTAAATTCCATAAAAATCAGCTCATTACAATCAATTGACTATTCTTAAGAAGACATAATAGCACAATGAAGTTAGGTACGGAAATAGAACTCAGAGGCAGAACTAGAAACACGTCAATAACCAAAACATGTCAGATGAAGCAGAACCAGCTACAAAATCATGGATGGACGTTCTGAAGAATCTCCTAAAATATCATAAATGTCAAGTAATTTATTTATCCAATGTGACCATGATATAAATTAGATCCTCCAAGTTCAATGAATTGCCCTTCATTAGCTAAAACTAAACCAACATGGAAATTGCATACCAAAATCTAGACATTTTTTATCTATCAGGTAAAATAAGTATTATTTTGGTGAAAGTTTTCAGTTTTACTCAACTTGTTATTGTAGAATTTGTACTTAACAATGTAAAACCTTGAGACAAAACTTACATACTTGAAGGTTGCATTCAAAAAGATCCTGAGTACATTTAAGAGGTTAAAGGCTTTCAGTTTTCCATACTTCAAAGCAGCAAGTCATAAATTAGCTTAAATCCTTGATTACAATATGTAATTAAGATAAACTCGCAGAATTGATTGCAACAATCAATCACTATATGATCTACACAAAGGCAGGAGTTTCTTTTGACTGAATAAGTGTCAAACAACTAAACATATTAATAAAAGAGTACAAACATAGAGAACTTCTAACACTGATATAGCACAGATGCCAGGATCAGAATAGTCCATTTTTTCCATAAAGTCTAGCATGTTGAACCACCTGTCAAAAGTTTTTAATGTACTTAGAACTATTAACGTTGGACATAAAAACAAATAAGCGATCACAGCTTACACTGTTATAAGAGAGCTAAAGCTTGAAAGATAGAAGAAAGAAAAATTCAAGTACCTGGGTGTCAGAAAGATCTTTTCTTGGGTCCACTGCAAAGAAATCCACGACCTAGACAGTTCAATAAGAAAAAATGATCGCAACACTTTTAAAAGGAAATAATCTCAGCTAGTGACTAATGTTCCGTCACGACTTGATTCAATAGTCTCAAGATGAGCGTAATCATAGTTTTTTGACCCAAAAAAAAAAGAAAGAAAAGAAGCCGAATCATAGTTATAGACTACTAAGAGGCTTATGCTTCCGCTTTCCCCAGTCTATTTGTGCCCAAATTTGTGAGAATTATCAATCTGGGTAGTTTTACGTCTCCCTGTAACAAATAAATGTCCTTAAGAAATCTTTTTATAATATCATTCCCTTCTTTTAGACATAAAAATCCTACCATCTGTAATTACTTGGAATGGAAGATGGTGATTCCATATCGGAAGCACCAAAACTGAAAGCATTTAACATCTTCCACCGGAACAATCAATTCGAAGTGCGACTAAACCTCAGCCAGGCAACCAGAAAACCGCATTGTGAAAAGAATGTTCGCCTCCAGATTTTGTCAAGAATAGTAAGAACTTAAGTCTAATGAATGGAATGAATCATGGTTGTTCAGTTAAGGCGGTGCAACAATCTATGACTTCAATTTTCTCAGATTTTCAAAGCGACAAGGAACCGGCAATTACCTCGGGAATAGATCTGGCATACGCGTCCTCCATTGGAGAATGGGAGAGTTGGATCGGTGAATGTGAGACTCTCTGGGTTACTTCAAGCTTCATACAGAAAGAGAGCATCTGGTTTTCATTCCCACACGCGCGCTCTAACGCCTACTGATTTTCCTCGAGTAACATCGGAGATACCCCGCGCGTACTTCACGTTGGGCCTACTAGGGTTTGCGGTGCCTACAACAATCCTTTGGGCTTTATACTCTTTAGGCTTGGATCGTCGGTTCGCGTAGGTAAAAGTCGGCTCGCATCTTACGTCCAGAAAAAGCACACAGGTAAGTCCGTGAGCTTCAGCTCTGATGGTACAGTTATTGAACTTCTCTGAATTTAACTGTAAATGTAATCTCCATCTTTAACCTTTTCAAAATCATCTAAACTTTATAATACAAAAAAAAAAAAAAAACCACACAGGTAAGTCGGCTTGCATGTTCAATGCATCGTCTTGGAAAATAGTTTATCAAATTTATTTATTTTAATAATTATAAGTAATAAAAAAATTTAGTTTAAATTAAAAATATTTATTTATTTTATTTGAAATTATTAAAATATTAATAATAAATTAAATATTTTCATTTTTAAAAAAATATGTAAAATTATATATTTCTTAATATTTTTTATTTAATATGCTTAATAAATTTATACAAGAAAACAAATATAACAAAAATTCTAAAGTTCCTTGTTAATAAAAAATTTGATTCATTTATGTACAAATTTAGTTTACTTATTATTGATTTTATTCTATTAGATAATTTATTTGATAATTTTTAAATAAAAATTATACCATTTTGTTATTTTTTTATTATAAATAAAAAATATCTTGTTAGTAATTAATTTTACCCATCTGTTTAACTATATGAAAAAATTTCAATCTCGAGCTTGACCTTATTTTCATATCAAGTTGAAGAAATTATCTTTACATTCAATTTAATTAGGTTGTTTTAAAAATTGGTCAAATCATTAAATAATATAAGTTTATATTTGGTTAGACAAACATTCAATTTAATTAGGTTATTTTAAAAATTGGTCAAATCATTAAATAATATAAGTTTATATTTGGTTAGTATAATATATTGACAAAAATATGTCATAATAATTTTATTGTTGATTGCATATTTATTGAGAAAGATTTTTGGAATTTTGGTTATATCTTTCTTTTATGCGAGTTTATTATTAAATAGTAAAAATAAAATAAAAAATATAATTTTATATACTTTTTTAAAAAGAATTAAAAAAAGAAGATAAATTAATATATTACTAATATTACACTAATTTTAAGTAAAACAAATTAACACCTTTAACTTTAAATAAATTTATATTTATTTATAACTATTAGAATAAATAAATTTAATAAGTTAATCAAATTATAATTTTTTTAAAAAAATCAGTCTTTTTAGAATATCTATCTCTATCATTTAAAAATTTTGTAGTTAAATTTATAAAATCTAATAAATTTAATTATATAAAATTTTAAATTAATATTTAATAAAACTTAATTTATAAAAATAATAAAATTATACATATAAGATGTGAAAAAGTTAAGACCAAAACTATGTCAAGCTTGTTCTTAATTTTATTTCATTATATCATATATAAAACCACAATAAAAAGGTATATTAAAAAAATTATGAGAATATCAAAATAGAAATAGGAAATAATCTACAAATCATGTAAATAGTAATAATAGAAAATTATAAATTTGGGTTCTTTCCGGGTGGGTCATCTCCCCGGCCAAGTGCCATCCGGCCTGTATCCAGCTAAGAAACCCGGATCATATATACACCTCCCTTCAATCCATCGCCGCGCTAAAACCCTTAGAAACCTAACTTGTGACACAGCGTCGCCATTTTCATTTTCGTATTAGTTCGATGTTCTCTGTTGTTCTTCCTTATTCGGTTTTCTTGAAGTTAAATAACCACTACACTAAACTCCTCATTTTAGCCTTTTCATAGTCATTCAATGGGTGAACTTTACAAGATCAGTTCAATAGATTGGAAACCTTCACCCGTTGTAGCCCTCGCCGCCAGCGTTGACGGCTCGCAGGTTGCCGCAGCTCGAGAGGATGGGTCAATCGAGATTTGGCTTGTCTCTCCCGGTTCTGTCGGCTGGCACTGTCAGTTGGTACACAACTACTCCTCAGTTGTCATTTCACATTATTACTAGTTATGCTAAAATTATGTATAAAGATGTGACATGTTTAGTTTTACACTATCAGACTATTCATGGAGACTTTGATACAAGAGTGTCCTCGCTTGTTTGGTGTACCGGCGATTCAAGCAGTAGATTATTCTCGTCTAATATGGATGGGTCAGTCTCAAAGTGGGATCTTTTCCACTTGAAGCAGAAGGTGCGATACGTTTTGCTATTTTTTATAAGTAACACTGTCATGCGTTGTTCGAGAGTCTTGGGACCTCATATAGTTTTTCAGCCTTGTCGCATCTGGTAGCATTGAATTTGAATGTCTTTCAAGTGCCATCAGTAAATTTATTATGCAGTGGAGGAATGCTTTTTTAAAGCCATTGCTTTAATTACCACTAATGTGTTACCTTATGACTTGCCATAATATGCATTTGCAGACTGTGTTAGATTCAGTCGGTGTCTCAATTTGGCAAATGGCCGTGGCACCCTTTAACTCTGATTTGCGTGATACTGAACAAAAGCCTAATCACACAGGAAATGGATATTTGAGTCATAAATTTAATGATTTTGATGACCACGAAACCAGTGAGAGTGAAGAAGATTCTGACTCACCTGATCGTCATAATGAATCTCTTCTAGAGTATCCCCGTGTAGCCATCGGTTGCGATGATGGATGTGTGCGGTTATATGCCATCTCTGACTTAGATGAATTTATATACAATAAATCGTTGCCTCGGGTCAGTGGTGAGAGATTCATTCTCCTGAATTTTAGGCATGCTCTAGGTTCACTTTCTGTTCTGTTTGGTTTTCGTTGATAGAATGCTTTATTGCATTTTTTCAGGACGGGTTTTGAGCGTGACTTGGAGTACAGATGCTAATTTTATATATTCAGGAAGTAGTGATGGGTATGTATTGGATATCAATATTGTGATTGGTTAACGATGATTGTATGATCATCATACTGTCCACCCTGAAAATTGTAGTTTTCACCTGCATAGTTTTACTCGGATCTTGGTATGGATGTCTTATTTTGCAAATGATGAAGTAGATCCAGCAGCATAATCCGCTCATAAATTGATTGTTAACATTATTTGTTTAATTTCACTTTCAAAAGTTCTCTGTCTCTGTCTCCTCACAGATTAATACGATGTTGGAATGCAACATTGGGTCATGAAATCTATAGGATTACAGCTGGACTTGGAGGGTTGGGTAATGGACATGAACTTTGTATATGGTCGTTATTGTCCTTGAGGTAACAGTGGTCATTGAGCGTTTAAAATTGATATTTCTAGGCTTCTTATCGGCACCATTAATACTTTGCTATTTTTGATACTGGAGTTATCTTTGTTTATTTGTGAATTATTGTTGCTGATTGGTTATTTATTCTTCAGGTCTGGGACACTTGTTAGCGCAGACAGCAGTGGTAGTGTCCAGTTTTGGGACAGCCAACGAGGAACTCTCTTGCAAGCACATTCATTACATAAGGGAGACGTAAATGCCCTGGCAGCAGCGCCTAGTCATAATAGGGTGTTCTCTGCTGGGTCTGACGGCAAGGTATGGAGTTGCATAATTTGTTAATTGTTGAAAAGTCAACAACATATCTTTTGAGTTTACAATGGGCTGTGGATTTCAAGATTTTTTTTATGTCAGTTGATTTATTAGCTGTTTGCTTGCTTTTTTGCTGTTAGTTGTTGTTTTATGTTTATAAGCTCTAACTTTCACATAATTGCCAATATTTTCATGGTGTTTAGGGGGGGAAGGTCTTGGTTCTAAGAGTGACTTGGTATATGTTAGCCTGAATTTGTATGATGACTGAAGTGAAGTGTTGCCATTTGTGAAAACTGTTTAAGATGGGTTTGATGTTTGTAACAGATGTAGTGTAGTAAAAGAGTGAAAGAGTTAGAAAATTTAAGGTCAACAGAAGAGTGATTGAGTATAAGAGAGAAACCAAAACTCCTGTGTAGAAATGGAAGTGAGAAACAAGGTTATGGTTGGAATGGGCTATTGGAGAGGTGCTTCTAGCCATAATATAGGATAAATGTGAAGGAGAATCTATGTGGATTCCAGCTACAAGTGGTCAAGAACTAAAGTAGACAGCCATAATATTTGGGGCTAAGAGTTGGTAATAGAAGTCAAAGCAGTCAAGAAGTTGGCAAAACACAGTAGTGTGAATTTGGGGTACTGTTATGAGATGGATAGAAGCTCTTTGAAGTAACTTTCCCTTTCAGGCTTCAGTATTAGAATGGCATAGTTCACATGGTTAACACAATCTTACCCGTGCTAATGGTTGACCAACTTGTGATAGTTTTGTAGATAGGAAAACAATGTTGCATCACAAGCTGCAAGTGGCTCAAACTCCATCTATTTTATGGTTTCTTGGAGGTTGGCCTATGTTAGGTGCAGTAGACAATATAATCCTTGAAGGCAAGGTTATAATAAGGTCTTGAGATTAGGTGAACATGTTGGCTGAGTTTTTGTTTTGAATTAGTGGATTGTTTGCTATTGTTGTTAAGACTGTTTCCCTTAAGGTGCTATGTTTTCTCATATTGAGCTTGTTGACTGTCTGGCATTATATGATATTTATTTAGTTTCTTCTATTTGAAGGTTATCCTCTATAAACTCTCTTGCGAGTCAATGTCTTCTGAAAGTATCAAGTCATCGACAATGATGAAGAAATGGATCTATATCGATTATGTAAGAGCTCATTCACATGATGTCAGGGCCTTGACTGTGGCTGTACCGATAAGTCGAGAAGGTCTCTCTGACTATTCTGCTTCTTTTTTTTTAATCCTAATCTTTGTATGTTATTTGTGCTGACACAATTGTATATCCCCTTATATGCCTGTAATTGTAAAATCATCAGTTTCTTTCAATATGTTAGTCATATCTGTTAGTTTTGTGCTTGTCTTTGGCAGATCCCTTGCCAGATGAGAAGATCAAAAGAGTTAGACGTGCAGAAAAGCCAGTTAATTTTAGTTACCATAGGTGGGCCCATTTGGGGGTTCCCATGCTAATCTCAGCAGGCGATGATACAAAACTCTTTGCCTACTCTGTAAAGGAGTTCACAAAGTTCTCTCCTCATGATATCTGTCCTGCACCGCAGAGAACACCAATTCAACTAGTGCTTAATACTGCCTTCAATAACTCATCATTGCTTTTAGTCCAGTCTTCACACTGGTTAGATATTCTTTCTATACAACTCAAAAATTGTTGCACAACCGGAGGTCTTGCAAAAACTGCTCTGCTTGCTCGAGTTCAGAGTAAGGCATCCCAGAAAATAATTTGCAGCACCATTGCTAATTCGGGGGACCTTTTTGCGTATTCTGATCAAGTGAAGCCTAGTTTATTCAATTTGAAGAGGTGTGAAGTTGGGAAAAGTACTTGGACTGTTAGTAAAAGGCAACTTCCTAAGAGACTTCCATTTGCCCATTCGATGATTTTTACACAGGATTCCTCATGGCTGATAGTATCTGGGCATGATAGAAGGATATATGTAAGCGGGCATTATGCTTCATCTCTAATATGCTTAAAATTTGTGGTTTTTGCACATCCAATGGTATTGTAGTTTAATGTAAAGTATAAGGCAATATTCCGGTCTTTATCTCGAGTGACCAGTATGAGGTTCACATGATGTGATTTTCTTTTGGCTTTAAAAAAGCCTCTGTTCCAATTTAACATAAAAAGAGAACATGAAATGCTGATCTTAAGTTTTGGTGATCTTGAATTGCTACTAACTTACTTTGGCTTAAAGCCATATTAATATGAGGAGGCATACATGTTTTAATTTTAATGGACATGCTTGTCAAAGGTTGTCAAAAGTGAAAGGGTTGGACAAAATGTGAAGAGCCTGGGGATAAATGATGTGTAGGTTTGGTTTATTGATGGTCTTTTCATTTTTGAATGCTACAGGTTGTTGATGTAGGCAGTTCAGAACTTGTACATACCTTTATACCCTGTCGTGAGTTTCAAGATGAGGAATTACAGCCAACTGAGCCTCCCATAACAAGATTGTTTGCCAGTTCCGATGCACAGTGGTTGGCAGCTGTGAACTGCTTTGGAGATATATATGTATTCAATCTAGAGATATCAAGGTTTCAGGCTTTGAGCCTACTATCTTCTCTAATTATCTACCCTTTCTAACTTTTAATCAGGCTGTATCTTTGTACATCTTTTTCTTCTTCTTGAAAATGGGAATGCTTGCATTTAACTTCTTTGAGATTTGTATTGTGCAATCATATTTCTAAATATGAACTTTCTGTTTTTTTCTTTTAATCACAGGCAGCACTGGTTTATTTCAAGATTAGATGGTGCCTCTGTTACAGCTGGCGGATTTTCACCCCAGAACAATAATATACTTATAGTTACAACTTCCTCAAATCAAGTGTATGCATTTGACGTTGAGGCCAAGCAATTGGGAGAATGGTCAATGCGGCACACATTTATTCTTCCAAAGAGTTACCAGGAATTTCCTGGTGAAGTCATTGGACTCTCATTCCCTCCATCCTCAACTTCATCCCTGATTGTTGTCTATAGTGCAAGGTATATCTATTTTGTTTGATAAAGGTGATCTTTTGCATTGTTGGGATGGCCAACATAGATGAAATATGCTGACATGTAATATGAAAATATTTTTATTTATGCTAGGTATTGGATATCCCCAAAGGGACCTTTATTTTTAGGTACAAAACTGATGGATTTTGCTTAATAATTTATCCATTTGTCATAAACTCATACATCCCATGGATTCATGATCACATTATTAATTCTATAACCTGGAATCTGGATTCTAATATTATAGTTGTTTCTATATGTTAATTTTTTGTAGAAACTTGTTCAAGGAATTTGTCACTGCATTGTTTGGTATTGAATTTATGCATTATAGTGTTAAAAAGGATTTATTTTAGGATCTCTTGTTGCAGCTGGCAAATCTGTATGATGTAACTACCGCATTCTTAACTCTACAAATAGGATGCGATGATGATATGTCAACATTGAAGAAATTTAGAGTTTTAGACTTGTCTACAGCAGTTGTCTTTTCTGATTTTTTTTTTTTTACAACTAAATATCTGTTGAGATTTTATGATGTTTTGTTAATATAATTTTATAATAAAAGCTTGAATTATTAGCACCTGATTGGTTTTAGAATTTAGTTAACCACGGCTGACTTGAAGTAGAATATAATAGAAAGTTGAAAACATAAATGTAATATGGTTTATGAATTTTTGTGTGATTTTATCTGATGTTGAAACTTTGTCTACCTTCAGGGCAATGTGCCTGATTGACTTTGGGGTGCCTGTAGATCAAGATGTTGATGCACTAAATGCTCAAGATTCAATGGCCAGGAATTTACAAAATCTGCTTGCTAAGGGGAAATTTAAACTTAAGAAGAACTTTGAAATAATTCATTTCAGTGATCCTGTTTTATTTTCAGCACAACTTTCTAAAAATTCCTTATTATTGATAGACAAACCCTGGTTGGAAGTGGTTAAAAGTTTAGAAGCTCCACCGGTCCACAGACATATATTTGGGACATAACTTACCATGAGGTTGTTCTCAGCTTGGGCAGACACGGCTTGGGGTTGAAAATCCCTTTCTCCTTGTTTTACATTGTCTTTTTTTTTCTCTTTTTTTTTTTCATTTGTTTCCTTGGCTGGGTTCCAAAATCCTGTAATGTATTTCCATGATTTTGCCTCCTGAGTAATAGCTTTTAGTGCATAAATCTCTTGCATAATTCTTGTAGTAATAGCTTTTCTGTTGTCACTTGTCACTCATGTTTACTAGTAAAATTATAGCTTCTATCTTTTTGCTGGGAATAGTTTAATTGTTAATTAGAAGATGAAGATAGGATCATCTATGTGAAATACGTGGTAGGATGGGAACAGGATAGTTAGTACTTAACGGGCCTAATCTGCAATCTTCTTGGAAGGAAGATGCAGAACCCGTTTTTTGATTACAGGTTCATCTCCAGTAAACGGTGTAGGATTCTCCATTCTAGTTGATTTTACACAAGTATTCGGTCCGGAGACCTGAGTGCAGTTACATAATATGTGTGTGACTCGAATGAGTTACTTTAGGTATCACCTAACCTTAAATTTCATTTGCTGCTTGATCTTTACCAATTTTATAAAGAAAAAATTAGTATGAAAGTTTATGAAATTGCTTTCAAGAGAGAAAATTTTGGACATGGTGTAAGTTGGTTGCCCGCGTGCCCACCTGTGCTGGCTGGTGTTGGAAGGTACAAGGATTACCCATTCGTACGACTTAGTCAATAGGGATAGGGTAGCCAACTGGCTTGTGGGGTTGTGCTGAGTTTCTCTTGGATTGCAGTTGCTGAGCCTCGCTCTCCCAGTAGGTTACAATTTCCATTCAAATATTTGATTTGATATTCTTGTAGATAAAATTCTATAAAATTTTTACTCTAAAAAATGTGAATTGTTAAATATATCAAGTTTATAGATTAAATTGTGAGATTTATTACATTTCATGGTTCTTTAGTTTTGTGACTATCGAGTCTTTCACCATTTTGTGGATATTCTTTAGTCTTCAAATATATCCATGTTAGTATGAGTGCATAAACATTTTGAACAAAATATTTGTTGCATATGGAACCAAATGAGATTCAATAATTGTGCTAGTGTTTTGCATGGATCACATTGTAAGTGGGTTCCTATCAGGAGGTGGTGGCCCTGGTGGGGTCGACCCTTTTGGCTGAAAATGAAGCTTGGCTGTTGGTTGCATTTGGATATGTTGTCTATTTCGGGTGTCAGGCGGCTAACCTTGCCATATTTACCCACCCAAAGTTGTTGTGAGCTAGGCTGGCAGTAGCTCAACTAAATAAAGTGGGTCACTTCTAACAAGGCCTTTGGCTTTGATATGCTTCTGTGTTCGTGGTGACCTTCCTTTCTCCTTCTGACTGTGTGGTGCCCTGCTTACAACTGAGAAATCTTTCAACATTGGTTATTGAAAGGACAATAACGATTTCCCTGTGAACCATTTGTTATGTGCGACCTTTTAACATTCTTGTTCATATAATGCATTTTGTGGAGCTTCACAATTCGAAGAAAGATCTTTTATATTTCTTAATGTATCGATTTAAACATATATTTGCAGACTAGGAAGAATTAGTTTTTTGAAGAATTAGAGTTTGTGCATGGTAACTGGACCGTAAAGAAGACCCACAGGTCCCATAGATGCCTGCCACTGATGACAACATAGAAGTCGAAGACGCAAAGAAACCTTATTTAGTTTGTTATATTCTTTTTCCGACTGCATTGCCAATTTGGCTGTAGTAGACGAGCAGATTTAAAAAAGAGAACAATTACATCAAAAGAGTTTATCTTTTTCTTTTGCAGAAAAGGAAAAAGAGAAAAGAAAAGGAGTTCCCTTTGACATTGAATGGCGTCTCCTTTGACATCCCTCAGTCTCTCTTTCGACAGCAAGGCAGCGGCAGAGACAAAAGCTATAGTAAATTCTTCATTTCCTTTCTTCGTCGAAACCGCCTAACATATAACTCAACAGATGAAACAAATGCTAATTTATTTTCTTTAAGCCTTAAACAAACAAAATAAACATGACAGTGGATCACCTGGTACCCCTGAAGCTTGTTTTCCTGTAAGAGAACACTCAAAGAAACTGAAGTGCTTAGGAAATTTAGGCTTCCCCTGCAACGGCAACAATATGCATCAACATAGTAAAATGTTAAAGTAGATCATAAATATAATGTAATATATTGAACAAAATGATAATAGAACTGAAGATGCTACCTTAATTCTTGTTGCAGAGAAACCTTGTGAGTAATTTACTGCATTCTCCACTGCTTCATTCCCTGAGAAACTGACCTTCTTCTGTTCAGTTATTGAAGAATCCATTAAGCAAAATTTTTTATGCTTATTTAAAACCATATTTTGTCAATGGCTAATGACATTAAAGCTTAAATATGACTTGCCTTCGGGCGGCTGATAACATGGGAACTGGCAGTGTCATCAAGTTGTGAAGGCTGTTGATTCCCGCCACATTCTTTGTTCTTCTTTTTGGATTCTTTGGTGTATTGGGAAGTAGAAGAAAGACAAGGATACCAATTTTCACAACAGTATTCATCATCATCATGATAATGTGGAGGTCCTGAAGACGCATCAGAGACCATGGATAAATCTTCTTCCGCCTCCGGTCTTGCTCCCTTTCCTCCGTAGTCTACAATCCCACCATTCTTCTGGAAATAGTTTTGAGAAAGAGAGGAATGATCTAAATAATTGGTCCAACCTGATTCACTTGCACTATTGTATTGTGAAGCAGATATATCCATTTAATTCTTCTTTTTCTCAAGTGACACTAAATAGATTCTCAATAATGTAAATCAAGTAACAGAGCTCAAGCAAGAGGTGCTTTGCTCTCTCTCTCTCTCTCTTTCTCTCTTTTTCTATTTGTTCTGGTTACGTTGTTCTTCTCAGTATAAGTAGAGGGAAAGGGGCACTAAAGAAGAAGGAGAGGAAAAAAAAAGCATTAACAAACAAACAAAAGGTAAGGCAGATAGAGAGGGAGAGAGGGAAAACAAACGAATCGCACTATAATTCTAAACTACGTGTCCTTTTCCTCAATCCTTTCGCCCTCTTATTTTATCTTTGTACGAATGAATCAATATTGCCAGTTGGCTTTGTGTGCGTGTGTGTATGAGAGTGTCTGTCTGCGAGTGAGTGATAGAGAAAGATAAGGGAAGAGGTTATTGTCACTCTCTTAACAATTATAGCATTATCCTGCTTCCATGGAACATTAGTGTTGTCCTTTCAAGAAGAAAAGCTAATCCTAATTTGCTCAAGTCACAGCTAATGATGCTTAAATGATTGCCTATTTGTTTCCAATAGTGGTTACGAGACTACAAATTGACTTCGCAGCAAAAATGGCCTGCTCCCTCGGCCATAGCTTACCTTTGCTTATCTTCTCTGAGATTTAGTGTAGTTGCAACAACCAACAAGCCAATAGCTTTAGCTATAAGGTGTTTTCTTTGATATTTTTGTCGAATAATTATGTCAAAAGTTTTTGAGTCTCTTTGTTTTTACCTAAGAAAACTCATGACATGTTCATAAAAAATAATTAGCATCTGTTTTCTATTAATAGATTGGTCGCTAATTGCTCTTTTATCACTATTTCATAAAATGTTTCCCCCCAAAACTAAAATTTCCAAAACTTTTTTAATTGATGTCAGAGTGCTCAGAAAGTACGGAAATATGCAATGAAAGGATTAAAAACCATCATTGGAGCAATGCAGACCTGTGTTTCATAAAGAGAAACCACCAATTAGGAATCAAAAGGACTGCACTTAATTTATTTGTGTGGGATTCATTGACCCAAACTAATTTCTTAATCCTCAAATTCTCCGCAGTTACGAACTGGGTCTCTGACTCTGCAGTATAGAGCTTGGCCTCCACATCTGACATTTTACTTGAACAGGATGAGATTTTTTTTCTTGACCTGATTTCCCCCATAATCAGATACAAAAGGTCACCCAAACAGTGGCATTTATTTTTCGTAATGATTGAAGTATGTAAAAATTTCTTACTCTTATTTTGCGTTTAAATAAAAAGCAAATGATAAAACGGAGTGTTTTGCATTGTGTTATTTTTCTTTCAATCTAATTGTACGTTTAACATACGGAACCTCTAAGTACGATTAAACACCACTCTTTATTTTGCTTACTAAAAGTAAACCAATTAATGCAGGTTTCAAATTAGATGCACAAAATGAACCACCCCATCTGAGAGGACATCTTACAAAAGATACACCATGAACTTGCAGGAGACTGGAGTACAAATGAGATACCACATGTGCAATTTGCTCACAGTGACAAAAACTAACCCCACCCAATTGGTAGAAAATCCATACAGTACTTCCAACACACATATGGCCCAGTAAGTTAGCCTAACTCTTCTTATATCTGTGCCCTTGTACTGGGAAATAATCAAGTAGTGTCACATTATGAAGCTGGCCTTGGGTATCACCATGCTTGGAATCTGACACAAGGAATGCAAATTTACAAATTAAATCATACAAAAATTTTATTTAAAAGAGTATAGTTTACTAAATTTATTAAATTTTATAAAATAAATTATAAAACTCAATAAATTTAATACTCCTCCCTTTATTTATTTGGTGTCCTAAATTTTATAGGACAAGCATTGCCTGGTATGCAAATATCTAGCTCCGTAAAAGTTGGGTTTTTAATTTAAAAAAAAAAATTCCCCTTGTATGCAGAGTTGCACACTATTAGAGCACTAACATAATTCATGAATGGGAGAATTATCAAGTCATCCATGTCCCATGGCCAAGTGCGCGAGCAACCTCATTTTATTGATAAATTTTGCTCCTCTATATTGGCTTTGGACCTACTTAGATAATTAATTAGGAGTGGTCACCGACCCTACCTCATGCCAAGAAGCCAGTGAATTTCTGTTCACTAATTTTATTTATTTTTCATTTGTTGTGAGTCAAACGACAATAAAATGTGACTTTATATAAAGATCATGGGTCCACTATTTGATTTTCGTCTGACTGGAATTGGTCCCGTCCCTTTTAATATTTTGTGTCCCTCTGCTGCTTTCTGATACTTACCACTCTGTTAAGCACCGGAATTATGAAACCCAATCATATCTACATGTAGTTCTGTAAACCATTCAAGTTTTATTGAAAAAATCTGTACCAAAAAAAAGTTTTATTGAAAAAATTATTTAAAAAATTAAATTATTAAATTTATAAGTTAAACTGTCAATCTAATAAATTCAAAAATTTTTTATAAATGTTAAGAGTATGTATAGTAACTTTGTAAAACTTGTTTTCCTAAATAAACGAAAACCATTGTGGCAAATGCATGCATTGCGGAATTTGTCACTCTTGAGTTTTAGAACCAGAGTTGGAGAATCTCACACTAAGCATCATCCCTTTCCCTCTGCATCCCTGTTTTCTACCCTCCTCTGTTTATTATCTGTAGACTGTATCTACCCTTAATTTTTTTGTAGCACTATGAAATTGTTGAAATAATTCCGTTAGTTTGGTTCGAGAAAACAGAAATGGATAGAAAATACTTATTTTAGTTCGAAAAACACAAAAGCAGAGCCAGGGACGTTACAGCCCATGCAGATGAGCAGTACAAATCATGGGAAATAACATGTATGTCCCTTGTGCTATTTATTAAGAGCCATGCTATTTCTATATTCAAAATTTGATAAGAAATTTTTGTACTCAGATTGAGTGAATTCTATACATCAATAATTATGATGTGAGTATTAAAATTATATATCAAAGTTTAAGCACGAGAGTATAATTCCTCATTTATTAAAAGCAAAATGAAATTAATTGTCACATTCAATTCATGGACATGAGCAGTTCAAATCATGGGAAAAGGACACTGAAATAGAGCCATGAGAAAGAGAGAGTATCTGCAAGACCTTGTCAGTCGCTATTATGCAACTAGTCGAGTTATCAGTATTGGCTTTTCCTAGCACGACCTTGGCTACTATGGTCCCCTTTAGATGCCACGGTCAAAGATTGCCAATTGCAACAATGCAAAACCACCGACTCTGGAAATCAAAGTCTTCCAAGAGATTTTCACAATTTCTACTTTGAAATTTATCAACCAAGACAAATAATCTCGTCCATATCATGTAGACTAACGTCAAATCTTCATCTTCAATTTCTTTTTAAAAAATGGGTATTTACAATGAAGACACGGAAAAAAGAAGTGGCAGTGATTGATGATTATTATAATTCTACATTCCATGGCCTCAAAAAAAGCCTTCTAAATATAGCAAATTAATGGTCTCAATTATTCAGTAAAATAGGTAAGACAACTGGTATCAATGATAGTTGAGACATGGAAGTCTAGGGTTCATGAGCTACTAGGTTCACGGCTTGCAGCTATGCTCTCTTAAGCAATAATGCAGGCCACTACCCTATCAAATTTACTAGAGAATTTATATTATTAAATTTATTAAATAGTATAAATTATAAAATATACCGGATTCAAAACATCACCTTCACTTTATGAGGATTGTATCCTCAATTTGGTGAGACAAATCTTTCTCCAAATCTAAAGCAATGTAAAGATCGTGGTAAAATGTTGACCAATCCTCGGTAAACTTGCATGCAAACAAATTTGTCAACTCAATGCCCAGTCCCACTCACCCTTTTGAAGCACATGATTCAAAGTACACAAAATTAATATAAGGGACATGGTATTGGTGTCAAAAATAGTTTTCATCATTTAGTAAATTGATTTTCTGAACCTCAATCTCTTTCTCTGAATTCACTTACAATGGGTTTGCTTTTGACTGAACTAAAAAAAAAGTGAAGTAGTTAAAGGATACACAAGTTTGCTTGAACATCATTGAGCATCAAAATTACATATTGAAAAAGAAAGGTCTCTATAACCTTTTTTCTTCCAAAATTATATAAATGCAAGAAGGAATCAATAAATCCCTGCAATAGCTACAGGGGCCTATACCAGCCCTTGAACCTGATGTAGAATTATTTGTTTAGCTGCTATTGCACACAATGAATAACATAATACTAACTCTCAATGATTACATGGAAAAGACAACGAAAAGACTTTATTACTCTGAATCTAAAATACAGCTAAGGAGGAATACAAATAGCGTCTGGTAGGTTGCAAAAGTTTTGGTTCCAACCACATTGCTCCAAATGGTAATGATATTACCACAAGTTAAAAAAAATGCAATAGGAAGTAGGAACAGAACAAAGAGTATACGTACGAGGGGATTCTGACTGAAGCGAAAGCGGCGATCCAGCTACAACTGACCATGTTTTCTGGATACGGATGCTATTTTAATTTGTAGCCCCCATCCCAGTAATCCTCACATTCATACGTCACCAAGACAAATGCCATAAGCACCCACGTGCTTCCCCTATCCGCCGTTTTGATCTGCTGACGAGCCTCCATCATCTGTGCTTTCCTTCAACAATTTTAGATCCCAATGTCAGTACGTGTCATCTTATATTTATATATCATGACCAATGCGTATAATGCTGGATGAATTTGAGTTGAAGAGTAAATGGGGACACGGGTAGTTCATTAATCTCCAAGACACCAAAGCCCGCAAGCATTCACCAAGCTTGCCTTGCTTGATGCTCCCGCATTGCAAATATCTCTAAGCGCAGTCGGAAATGTATTTGTAAGATTGCCAGCACAACTGCTGTATCAAATTACACATCAATATATGATTATGATTAGTTGCAAACAACTAATGCACCACTTCATTGCTAGCAACAATAATTTAGCTCAAGCCCATAGTGTGAAGTGTGAACTAATTCAATACAGGAAAGTAATGGTAATGATTGGAAACTTAATGAGTATTATGACATGTATTGTTCAGAGCTCTAACGTGGCAGAACAACCATAAGTTGCTACTTACTAGACAGTGACATCATTGCTTTATTTTTCACCACATTGATGTCAAGTTAACAAGAGAGAACCTAGAGAAGACCCATTTTTAACCTAACAACCTTTCAAATCTCTCCATCTGAGGTAGACCGACCCATCATGATAGTGTGTGTAAGCCCCCGCCACAACCAAGACATGGAAAAACTGGTGACTGTGGCCAGCAACATCAAACTTGCCAGGCTTCCAACTCCCTGGTATTCTTGTAGCGTGAACTTGAGCTCCCAAACCATAAAGAACTCCTATTAGTATCTCATAACCAGTAGTCTGTAGGGCTTCAGGCTGATGCTTGTGAAATATCAACTTATGTATTATAGGTGCCACGCCTGACAAGCCCATTGCAAAGGAGAGTGAAGTGTGGTACCTCCGGAACTTAGGCTTTTGGAAAAATGGGAGAAGAGAGAAGGCTATAGTGGCAATCCCTAATAATGTTATGAACCCCAAGTACAGAAAGAAGAAGAAGGGGTTGCACATAAAAGAGTGGTAGACAGGAGGATAGAAAGAAGTTGCAATTAGAGCAGCAATGCCAGCACGGTCAACTCTGAGCATGATATAGGAAAGGCGCTGTGAGTGGTAAGCAAGGAGGTGGCATGTGCTGCTGGCCAGCAAGCAGAACATTACCCCCCCTAAGAAGGCGAAAAAGGGTCACCTTGTGATCAGGTGGACCATTAAGGGGGCTGCCACGTCCACCATGTCATCTTTCGTACCATTCTGCAAAATGTAACAACTTGGAAGAAGTCAAATTCTCCTGTAATCCAAAAGAAGCTCCTAAAGGAAAAGAGTTTTGGTTGAGAGGAGCAATGCCTGCATAAATTCACACCTAAAACAATGCATACTCCACAACTTGCTGAAGCAAGTTGTCTCTTCAAGCATAATGGAAAAGTAAAATGTATGAAAGTATTAATGTTGGGGAGAAAAAGACATCCAAGGATAAGGTGACTACTGAAGTTAAGCATACAGGTAATTGATTATGTCACCGATCTATTCAACAGTAAAGAAAGCCCAAGAAGCAAAATATTAGAAAATAAATAAATAACTCTTCCATGGTTATGCTAGCAAATGCAGAAACAATAACTGGCTTATAACTTGAATATATTATATTTATAGAAAAGAGGCGGAGCTTTCACCAAAACAAAGTTCTACCCAAATGTTTTTATTTCTTAAGCCTATATACTAGTCATACGATTTAATTATGGTTATTTTATCATAATATATTGCACTAGAATGGATTTGGCTCATTAAAGTGCATAGTGCACTTTCTTATGTAAGACCAGTCAGTGATTATTAATGAAAAAAAATCAAAAGAATAGATTATCTCAAATTTATTAATTGTTATCCATTTAGTTATACTTTATAATAATTTATACCGTTAATTTTTTTATCACTGGTAATCCATGCCACACTTAACCTTGTACTTTAGAGGAGCCCTATCCCACTAGAATAGTTGCATAAAGCTATCCATTATTTAAAAATGAATTTAACACATAATTTCTCCACTTCCCACTGCCAATATCTTTTCCATCAATCACTAAAAAAATAGATTTCACAATATGTCAGAGTTTCAGAACAGACAACCAGAAGCTCATAGGATACACCATGGAGAGGAATAAGAACTTACCAGAACATAATCTTCTGATCTATAACCACGGGATAATTCCTCAGGCAAGCAATTGGAGAGGAGCTCCACAACATTCCAACCTGATAGTGACGAGAAGTCCAAAGAATTAAAAGATGTCCTTAATTCACCTTTAATTCTAAGAAGATCAGGCATATTGGGCAATGAAGGCAAGCAATTAAGTTTTGAACGAATCATGTGCAAATCGGCTTTTCTGATCATATCAGGCAACTGTTGAAGGGAACTGAACCACACAAACATTGGAGCTCTCACAGCTGTGTATAGGGTGAGAAAGAGGAAAAGGAAGAACCCTATCAAATGCCTAAAACGATGTCGTTAGAGTTTAATTAGTTGAATGTAAAAATAAAACCACTGCATGGTTGCTATGTCAGTCTAGAAGTTAAAGACTGATAGATCCCTTAATTCATTTAGAAATATCCAACTTACACCCCAGCTAACTCATCATTACAAAACATGAACATTTCAAAAATTAAAATGTGCCCCTAAGAGAAGAAGAACAAGACCAAAAGGCACCAAGTTCAGCAGGCCGCAGATAGTGGAATTCATATGTACTTGAACTCAAAGATAACAGACTTACGTCCAGACATTAAGTGTCTCATTGTGAATTGAGAAGAAGCAAAGAAAGACCTGCTTCAATGGTCACTCTGATTGATAATAACCTAGTATGAACTCATTATCCCTTAGGTGTCCAGGCAATGAGTTGTACTCTACAAGCTGATATCTCAGTTTTTCCCAGAGTCTCATTCCTTTCCGTTCGTTCATACAAACTCTTCTTCCATCTTCACATTCAAGGAAGTTATTTATCTTTTCAGGTGAAGCAATCAAATCTTTATATGGACCACCTGTCCTCTCTGCAATACAGGTAAAAGAGACAGCAAGCAACAGTTTCAAACAGTCAAATTTACTAAGCCAGATCAGAACTTTATTAGCTTTGGAATCCAATGTCAATTGTATTGCAAAAAAGTTTTTTCTTTTGTTTTTTTGAAAAAATAAAAGGCAGCCAATGATATTATACTGCTGAAGGCAATGGCTTTAAACTACATATAATTCTTGAGCACATTATTCAGATCATATAGCTTTGCCCTGAACTAAATCAAAGCAACAAATGGATTTAAAAATTAAAAGTAAAACCAACCAGAGAGTGTCCTGAACCTAAACTTATCCAGCCATTAGGCTAGTTCCATCAGTTAATGAACATTTATAGCATTGAGTCTCTGCAAAGGGTATATACTTCACAATATTTGTCTTCACCCAAAATTTCTTGGCTCATGGAATTCTACGCTCATAATATCTAATACTTATTAGTTGCCCGTTATTAAACTTTCACACATAATTCCTTCTCGAACTTTTTGCTATCTTCTGTGGAAACTTGAAATTTGCAAGCTTTCTGCCTTAACAATCAGACGAACAAACTTAAAATTAAATTGTGAGAACATTGTAGATGGTGACAACTATTTTGATGCCATAAGACTCCTGACAATAACGTTACACTAACCTTCCACAAAGATTTCCAGCATAAGCAGAAGCATTGAGCAACTTCAAAACAAAACAAAATTAATAATCTCAAGAAACTGCAAGAAAGGCTAAAGCTAAAACAAGCATAAAACTTACTCCAATTATGCTTTTTGACAATCTAAATGAATCTAATACTACTGTTCGGAAGACTATAACTAAAATGGCCCACCAGATAGTGGAAGCTTATCCTTTAAATGATTATATCAAATTCGGATTCCTTCCCCATTTTTTGTCTTCAACTTAAAGCTCCTAAAGTTAATTCCTAAGCACCCACTTTTTCTATTTCAAAGTTAAGACGGCTGACTGCAACTGTCATGATTGATTTAGCATATACTGCATGTTTATTAGCTCGGTTACATTACTTTGAAGAAGAAACCAGACCATCTTGCACCAGACACACATTTATAGCAGCTTTATTATGTAGATTCTAAACGGTAATTTATGCAGATGGTGTACAATACTAAGGTTGATCAACGTTTCTCAGAGTCCAAGTGAACAGAGGTAACCAACAATTCACAATGGGCAAACATAACGGCCACTGCCAGAAAAAAAAATATAGTGTGTGTCAAACATTATAAGCATCGATTCGAGGCAACGGACCCCAAATGTTCAAGGCTCAAGCATTGCCAACCCCTAATTAAACATTCAAAAAAACTACTAAAACTGAAATGTGCATGATGGCGAGTAAAAAACGAAGGACAATTCGTACGCAAATTTGGACGTACCAGAATATTGCTAAAGAAAATTAATGATCAAAGCCTGGATTTTTATTTTTCTCCCGATTTGAAGACAAATGTCCGAAAAAATGAGGCGGAAAGTACAATATTGCAGAAGACACCAAAATGTCGCCAAGAGTAAAGAAAATTGGTGGGAAATTTTCTGGAGAAGATGATGAGGTGGTGACAGAAGATGGTTCCATCGTATGGATTATAAACGAGCCGATGTTTGGATTGAAGCCGCAGGAAGGTCATCGCGGACACCTATCTTAGCTACGCCAAGTTGCAGCACACACACACAAGACAACGCAGCTCTGAAACTGAAATTTCGAATCAAGCGTATACCCTCTAACGTGACTCGGTAGAAGAAAGTCAATCATTTTGTTATGGACGGGGTTTTCTTTTTGACTAAAATCTTCAATAGCAGGATCAAATTTGCTTTTTATAATTGGGAGACAAACTTTTGTGTCACATAACCATAAAATTTTAGGCAAACTAAAAGCATCCTTTAATTATTTAAATGAGTAGACTAATTATTTCTGTGATATCATTAAATGCTTAAAACCACTTTCATTTTCAACAAAACTTTAAGCCGTATCACCACCTGGGAAAGACTAAGCCTTTACTACTAGCATTTAATTAATAAAATTAACCATTAATAATATAAATTTAAATACCTTATTTTTATTAACAATTTTTACTAATATTTTTTTACTAATAAAATATTTTTAATAAATTACCTTTAATTTAAGATTTCATAATCTCATAAAATTTTGTTAATTTTATCAAAGGTCAAGTTAAGGGTGTTAAAAGGAACTTCCTTAAAAAAAAACAAAAAAATGACTCACTTCAAAATTTAAAAATTTTCTTTATATTTATAAATTTTTAGAAAATTTTGATTATATTTTTTAAAATTTAATATATCTGATAATTCTTTCTACATTTCGCCTAAAATTTTTAAAATTTTTGTTTCATTCTTTAAATATTTTAAAATTTAACATTTATTTAGCATATTCATTTTTTCACTTATATATCTCATTTTTCAACTTTATTTGTATTATATATTAATAACAAACTTTAGATTACATTTGCATAGTTTAGGTGCATTTAACTTTATTTCATATGTATGCATTGTATAATAATTTTAACTATTTATCATGTAACGGTTTGTGTCCAACTCCGAAAAGAAAATTCTGACTCCACTCTCACTACTTGATCTAGCTCAAAGCAGCTGCCTCTAAACTTTTAGTGGAGGTGAACTACAGTTTTCAGGCACAAAAGAAGAAGAATCAGTAAATTAATAGAGGGAAGGTGCCTCTCACGTTACTCACTAGACAAAACAAAGAAGAGCTATGTTACAAGCAGTCACTAATCACATAAATTTAGTGTTTAATGGTGAGAAATTGAACATCTAAAGCAAAAGGAGAGCCCTCCCACCACTACAAGTCGCTGTCTTTACGGTCTGCATTATTTTCACGTGAAAGTTGGACATCAAAAACGAAGGCAACAGAGGCTGCCACCGTTGTATTAGACATGAAAATGAAAGACACAATATCGTTGAACCGCAAAGTCCTTTGAACCGAGCAATCACTCACAATCCACAAGGCAATTATTGTTGGTATGTGTGCCACACAAATGACTTTTCGACACAGCGTTTTGGTTCTGATATGAGATATCCACGAAGCAAGTCATAGACAAAGCTAAACCCTCTAAAACAACGGCTACCAAACTTACAGCTAATTGAGGAACGAGGTTATTTTCATGATTATTTTTTATATTTTTATAATTACATAATATGACATGCTAATTTATTAAATCTTATAATTTAATTTATAAATTTAATAATTTAATTTTTATATTATAAAAATTAAATAAAAATAAAATTATAATAGTAACAACATTCAATTGAGTAATTGATTCTTAAAATTCTCATGAGATAACTACAATTTATTGTTGCTTGAACTGAACATACACCGTCTTAGTTCAGTCATCATATTTTATGCAGAACAATTACAATGCTTATACTGGAATGGTCATCTTTTACGGAATAAAGTGACATGATCATAACTCTCCTCACTAACAAAAGATGATCATAACTCTCTTGAGACTGCCAATGCCTTAAAACAAATAAGAGGCTGATTTGACACCTTAATTTCTTGTTAAAACAAAATGCCCTATAACTGACTCGATCATAAGACTTGCAGGAAGCACTGCATATAATAGATTGCTAATGTATGTATTGTTGTTATCCTCCTTGTTTTTATTTAATTAAGAAAAATGATAAAGTTATATGTTTATATTTATGTTTTGAATATAATATTTAAATTAAAATTAATTTTAAATGAAATATTAAATTTTATATGATAAAAAATTAATTTTAAATCAGGAATTATATTAAAAATATAAACATATACACATAACTCTTTCATTACTCTTCAATTAACTACCCTTCCGTAAATAGTACAAAAATGCACACACATTTTCATTTGAGCGGAGAGATTAGCTACTTTTACGCATATGATAGTGCATCCATTTATGACGAGTCAATTACAAATTTACAACCGTACGCGTTATTCTCATTAGTTGAAATAACTTCAATACAAAATGGTGTAGTCGAAACTACATGCCGATCGACTGCAGCTTCCCTGTTACAGGCACATTAGAGTGCAAGATATACCTTGTCTTAAAATTTGATCTGGTTGCATGGCATGGTGACTGATTAGCATAGCAAGGAACTGCAAGGTAATATGAAGGCAAAAATTGACGCTGCCATCTGAATTAGCCGTACTTCGAACAAGGTTCAAGCCTACATAGAACTAATAGACATCTGGCAACAAAAAAATGCATAAGCGGCCACATATTTATTGCCATACTAAGCTGGAAAGCTTCATACAGCCATTGTCATCGAGAAAATGAGACAAAAGTTTTATAAACTGAAGTATATTTATTAAATTTATTAAATTTTATAATTTAATATATAAAATTTAATAAATTTAATAATTTAAATTTTTTAAATAAAATCTTAATAAGATTTAATTTATAATAATAAATGAACTAATTGTCATAAGAGGAAAAAACTCGTAGCCTTAATGTAATGATATGCCATAATCATTCTTGTAGAGAACTAGCAACATCATAACAATTAGAAAGCTTCATACAACTATGTCATAGTTATCTTTATTGAACATTGAGTTAAGCTAAATGCACAGAAGTACAAAATTTACAATCTGTGTATATCCGGTGTATAACTTTAAATGAAAAGCAATAACATATGTACATGGTATCGCTGCATTATACACAAAACTGTACACCTTTTTACATTCTCCCTATTCTTTCTCTCTCCGCTCAATATTTTTGGTAAGAGAACCTGCGTTCCCGTGCGTACTGATACCTTTCCTAAGTGAACACCCGGGATGCTGTTCCTGTCATGTGCCCAAATTGTATGCTCCTTACCCGTGCACATAGCTTTACTCTTTAACATCTCACAACTCCATCACAGCAACTTACATGTCCAAGCGATACTACAAAAGGTTAGAAAACTTCAAAGAAGTTGTGATTGAACAACTTCAAATTATGATGATAATACTCATAACAAGAGTTTTCGCTTTCAAGAAACGGCAACCTCCTTCAGAACTAGAGTTTATAATCCACCACTGACGGACGAATAAGGCAAAGGTTGCTTCTATAAGACGCTGCCACATGATGTTCTCTACAAGCGACAGAGTTTTCTCTAAAAACAAACACAATAGTCACCAAGCCCATGAAAATGAATTTTAGAGAAAAGAGACGGCAGAGAAAGGGCACCGCTGAAAAATTTGAAGGAAGACTATTATAGAGGGCAAAGGTTTTTGTTCTACTCTTTTGCAGTTCTTTAATCATTAATTCTATAAACAGCCAACATGAAGCACTAATTCTGAACACAATGGAGTTAATTGTACTCACCAGGTATCACTGCTCCATCAATGATCCGTTGTATGAGGCACTGGCAGTCTCAATTTCACCAACATTGCCATCAGAACTCTCATCCTTCCTTACCCAAATTCTCTCACCACCTTTCGGCTTCTGTAGTTCTTGGCGGCGAAACCTGCCACTGTAAAACCCAAAACCATGACTGCGTCCGCCAAAACTCCTGGGAGAGCGATGATGGAAATCATTATTTGGCCTCCTTATTTTGCCATTATGTTTGTCACTTTCAATCCCAGAGTTCATTGATAAGGCCCCAAATTTCTCTTCTACCTCCATCGTCAAATCGCTGCTCTCGTCATTCAATTCACCATTGATCTCCCATTTCTCATCACCTCTCTTAACCTCAGAATCCTCTACCTCTTCGTTGCCCTGCATTGTCGTTTGTGCTTCAACTTCAGTTGTTTCTCTCTCCTCCTTGTCCCCTCTAGGTTTTCGCTTCACTAGCTTCAATTTTTCTTGCTTCTTCAATTTGTCGCTTGTACTGATCTGATCAGCAATCGCATGTCCTATTTCGGCCTTGCCCTCTGATTTCTCGTGATCTTCAGGGCGATTATTTTCTGAATCATTGGGATTTTTCGGTCGATATTGCTTCGCGCAACGATTGCCAGTCGCAGACCAAGAACCGGTTTTATGTCTTTGACTTCCTGGACCTGCTTGCTTATGTATCTTCAACTGTCGTTCCCGCTCTTCTAGGAGCTTAAGCAGTTGAAGCTCTTGCTGTTCTTCTGGTTCCTGAAGCTCTTTCTGTTACAAAAATTGCTCTGTAATAAAAGTAAACAAGTGCAGAATAAAGCTTGTCTTTATTCAATCTGCTGCTACTCATATCAGACTTACAACTATTGAGCTCTTTATATAGAGCTTCTGTTAACGGTAACATGCACTAAATTAAAATAACAAACCACCAAGCCACTAACCACTCAGCCATTAACTGCTCAGCCACTAAGCACTCAGCCACTAAGTCCTAAGAAAGTGGTCAACTGACAAACAGAAAATTCTACCATAACAAACTCCAACATTCATGCAACAAATCATTAAAATATCCTAAAGACTAGGTCAAGTAAATTACACATTAAACAGAAAACTACCAACAATCCCTCCCTTAAACTGAAAGTTGTCAAACAGTCAGTTTAAGTAATTACAAGACACCCCTTTCAAACTTGATCTTCCAAAGTGCAGACACCAAGCAATCTCCTAAGCTTTACAAATGATGCCAACTTGAGAGACTTGGTAAATATATCAGCAACTGATCTTCACTTCTACAATAGATGAGCTCAATTATACAATCCTTTGTAAGATCTCTTAGGAAGTGAAACTTTACATCAATATGTTTGCTTCTTCCATGTAGAACAGGATTTTTGGACAGCTTTATTGCTGAACTGCTGTCACAATAAATGGCAGTGGAACCAATCTGCTTGAAATGAATTTCTTGAAGAATCTTCCGTAACCAAATTGCTTGACAAGCACATGCTGCTGCTGCTACAAATTCAGCTTCTGTAGTTGATAAAGTCACAATTGATTGCTTCCTTGAAGACCATGATACTACTCCTGACCCCAACATGAATACATAACCAGATGTGCTCTTTCTATCATCTGAATCTCCTGCATAGTCACTGTCTGTAAACCCAAACAAATCAGATTTTTCACCTTTCTTGTAGAATAGACCATAACTGCAGGTCCCTTGTAAGTAACGAAAAATTCTTTTTGCAGCTAGAAGATGCATCTCCCTTGGGTTTTCCATGTACCTACTGATAAGACTTACAGCATGCATAACATCTGGTCTGGTGGCTGTTAAATACATCAAACTTCCCACCATTTGCTTGTAAAGGGTGCTGTCAACCCCCCTTCCTTCAAGATCTTTGCTAAGTTTCAGATTAACCTCAGCTGGTGTACTAGCAGAATTACATTTCTGCATTTGAAACCTTTCTAGAATTTCTTGAACATACTTCTTTTGAGATATAAAAATCCCACCAGCTGTTTGCACTACTTCGATTCCAAGAAAATAATGCATCATACCAAGATCAGTCATATCAAATTCTACCATCATGGATTTTTTAAAGCTTTCAAACATAGCACTATCATTTCCAGTATAGATTAAGTCATCCACATATAAACAAACAATGAGCATTTTACCATCAGCTCCAATTTTTGTAAAAAGTGTATGTTCATGTGGACATTTCTTAAAACCCTCCTTAGAAAAATAAGCATCTATACGACTATACCAAGCTCTTGGAGCTTGTTTTAGTCCATATAATGCCTTGTTTAATTTATACACCTTATGTTCTTCTCCAATCTTAACATAACCAGGAGGTTGATCAACAAATACCTGTTCATCCAATTCTCCATGTAAGAAAGCTGATTTTACATCTAACTGGAAGATAGGCCAGGAGTTTTGAGCTGCCAAAGCAATCAACAATCTGACAGTATCAAGTCGTGCAACCGGGGAAAAAACTTCTTTGTAATCCACTCCAAGCTCTTGCTTATAACCTTTGGCTACTAAACGTGCCTTGTACTTGTCAACTTCGCCTTTTTCATTCAATTTTGTCTTGTACACCCATTTGACTCCAATTGTCTTGCTCTCTTTTGGAAGCTCAGTTAACTCCCAAGTATTATTTCTTTCAATTGCTGTAATTTCTTCATCCATTGCCTTTCTCCATTTTGAATCTTTGACAGCCATATCAAAGGTGGTAGGATCACAGTCTGAAAACAAAGCAAAATGAGTAAGAGGGTCCTCAAATTGGTCAATTCCTGTTACCTCATAATCAGCCATCCATGCAGGCCTTCTTCTAACACGTTGAGGTCTCCCCTCTTCTAGTGCAGCTGCTGGAACTTCTTGTTGTTCATTCTCCATTGGCTGTTGCTTGTCATCTTCATTTTCTCCATCAAAATCAGTAGGAATTTGTTGTCCAAAGCCATCATTGTTCCATTCCCAGAAGTTCTCTTCATTAAAAATGACATCTCGGCTGACAATGATTTTCTTGGTGTTAGGATTGTAAAGTTTATAGGCTTTGGATTGATCACTAACACCAAGAAAAATGCATTTTTCTCCCTTGTCATCTAGCTTTCTCCTCTTCTCATCTGAAATATGGGCATAGGCAATACATCCAAAAATTCTAAAATGATCTACATTTGGTCTTCGTCCACTCCATGCTTCTTCTGGTGTCATATTCTGAACAGCAAGAGTGGGACTTCTGTTCAAAATATGAATGCTCCAATTGACCGCTTCAGGCCAAAAAACTTTTGGGACTGCACTTCTTGACAAAAGGCTTCGAACCATATTCATGATTGTGCGATTTTTCCTCTCACAAACTCCATTTTGTTGAGGCGTGTAGGCTGCTGTTAGTTGCCTCTTGATTCCATGGGTTTCACAAAAATTTGAAAATTCTTGTGAATTGTACTCCCCTCCTCGATCAGTACAAAGAATTTTTATGGGGCTGCTGACTTCTTTCTCAACAAGCACTTTAAAAGTTTTAAAGGCTGCAAAGGCTTCAGACTTTTCCTGCAAAAAATAAACCCATGTTTTCCGAGTGTAATCATCAATGAAGGTAATTATGTATCTTTTACCTCCATTAGAAGATGGATTTATTGGCCCACATATATCAGAGTGAACCAACTCCAAAGCCTTTTTTGCTCTCCATGATTTTCCTTGTGGAAACTGACTTCGATGTTGTTTGCTAACAACACAATCTTCACACACTTCAGAGGGAGCTGTAATTTTAGGAAGACCAATCACCATATTTTTCTGCTGTAGAGTCTTTAATCCTCCAAAGTTTAGATGACCATAGCGGAAATGCCATAGCCATGCATCATCTTTCAACTTTGCTGAAAAACATGAGTGAGTAATGCTATGGAGATAAAGTGGGAACATACGATTCTTTGTCATATTAACTTGAGCAATTAAACCCATCTTTGCATCTAAGATTCGACATACTCCATTTTTTATTGAGATTTCATATCCCTTTTCTTGCAGCTGATCCACACTCAGCAAGTTGGTTCTTAAATCTGACACAAAATAGACATCAGAGATAGTGTAGGTGATATTTCTTCTAGTTTGGATAGTTACCTGTCCTTTCCCCATAACAGAAATGGTAGAATCATTACCAAACTTAACAGAACTGCGAAAGAATTCATCCAAATCAGAGAATGCCTTCTTATCTCCACACATGTGGTTGCTGCATCCAGTGTCTAAATACCACATGTTTTGCTGAGTTTCCTCCTTCATAGAACACATCAACAAAAGAGACACTTCTTCTTCTTTTTCTGCAAAGTTAGTCCTTTCTGCACTTTGCTTGTTTAAGTTAGTTCGACATTCTGATTGGTAATGACCATACCTGTGACACCTGAAGCATTCTATATTAGACTTGTCTGCTGACTTTGCTCTATTTGTTGTTGAGTGAATGCCTCCACGTCCTCTTCTTCTTGGAGATTCATTTTCTTGGGGCTGCTGGTGTTGATTTCTTCGATCATTACTTTCCCGGCCAGCTTTGCCTCGACCTCTACCTCTACCACGTCCTCTGCTTGCTGTAGAGTGATTTTCTGATGAGGCCTTCAATGCTTGCTCTTCTTTATCTTGCTAATTCATTTTTTGCTCATGAACCAGCAATGAACCTTGCAGTTCATCAATTGAAAGAAGATCAAGTTCCTTTGATTCTTCAATTAAACAAACCACATAATTAAACTTTGGTGTCATTGATCGAAGGATTTTCTCAATTACTGTCACATCCTCCATCTTCTCACCATGAACCCGCATCTTGTTGATAATAGCCATTGTCCTTGAGAAAAATTCAGAAACAGATTCCCCAGATTTCATTCGGAGCAATTCAAACTCTGAACAAAGTGCTTGAAGCTGCTGCCTCTTTGTCCTTGCTGATCCTTGAAATTTCTTCTTCATAGAATCCCAAATCTGCTTTGAGGTGTCCTTGGAAAGAATGGTTTCCAAGATAGAACGATCAATGGCTTGGAAAAGATAATTCTTTGCCTTCAGATCCTTCAGACGTCTCCCTTCTTGTTCAGTTCTTTGTGCATCTGTCATGATCACACCAGCTGCTGGTTCAATGATTCCTTCAGAGCCAACTTGCCAGTACTCCTTGGATCTTAGAAAATTCTCCATCAGCATGCTCCAATGATCATAGTGACCATCAAAGCGAGGAATAGCAGGTTGAACAAAGGTGTCGTTTGACATTATCTTGCTGCTGCAAAATAATAAAAAACTACTGCTGCACTACTCTATCTAACGTGGCTCTGATACCACTGTTACAAAAATTGCTCTGTAATAAAAGTAAACAAGTGCAGAATAAAGCTTATCTTTATTCAATCTGCTGCTACTCATATCAGACTTACAACTATTGAGCTCTTTATATAGAGCTTCTGTTAACGGTAACATGCACTAAATTAAAATAACAAACCACCAAGCCACTAACCACTCAGCCATTAACTGCTCAGCCACTATAAAGCTTATCTTTATTCAATCTGCTGCTACTGATATCAGACTTACAACTATTGAGCTCTTTATATAGAGCTTCTGTTAACGGTAACATGCACTAAATTAAAATAACAAACCACCAAGCCACTAACCACTCAGCCATTAACTGCTCAGCCACTAAGCACTCAGCCACTAAGTCCTAAGAAAGTGGTCAACTGACAAACAGAAAATTCTACCATAACAAATTCCAACATTCATGCAACAAATCAGTAAAATATCCTAAAGACTAGGTCAAGTAAATTACACATTAAACAGAAAACTACCAACACTTTCTCCTTCTGCTTCCTTTCTGATTTGTTGATTTCTACATATTCCTTGAGCGACCGCTCGGGGATCTGAGCGAGAATGACATAGTTCGAACGCAGAGAGGGATAGTTTTTCTTGCCCTCCCTTCTAGTTCTTCGCTTCACTAGCTTCAATTTTTCCTGCTTCTTCAATTTGTCGCTTTTACTGTTCTGATCAGTATTCGCATGCCCCATTTCGGCCTTGCCCTCTGATTTCTCGTGATCTTCAGAGCGATTACGTTCTGAATCATTGGAATTTTTCGGCCGATATTGCTTCGCGCAACGATTGCCAGTCGCAGACCAATAACCGGTTTTATGTCTTTGACTTCCTGGGCCTACTTGCTTACGTATCTTCAGCTGTCGTTCCCGCTCATCTAGAAGGTTATGTAGCTGAAGCTCTTGCTGTTCTTCTCGATCCTGAAGCTCTTTCTCCTTCTGCTTCCTTTCTCGTGTCCTTTCTGATTTCTCGTGTTCTTCATGTTCCTTAAGCCACCGCACCTGGAGCTGAGCGAGAGTAACATATTTCGAAGGCAGAGAGGGATAGCTTTTGTTGCCCTCCATTGAGGCATTGACTACTAGAAGCAATGATTTTGTGAGAATTTAACGTAGTTCTGTTAAACGTAAAATTTACATAATTTATATATTTTTTATATTTTTAAATATTATTATATAATACGTAAAAACAAAAATGCAAAGCAAATGGTGCGCTTGTTACCTCAATCTCAATCTGTCCCTTATTACTTTTCCGGTTTTTTATTTTATTTCACAGCGCCCAGAAAATGTGAAGCTTGATCTGGTCACCAGTGACATGGAGCCCACAATGATCCTTTGGATTGGTGGCAAATCCTGCCCGTCTAAGATTCATGACCATAACTGCAGCCGTCAGTCATTCATCTAAGAATAATGCTATTGGTACGTGGGGACGCTCCTCGCGTCCACTCACAGTTTTTTTAAAATAAAAAATAAATATTATTTAAATATAAAAATTATATTATGATTATGTAAATTTTTTATATATTAATATTAATATTTTTTTCTTTGAGACCCATGAAAAGTAGAGAATGAAAATTGTATTGTTTATCTCAAAAAAAAAAAAAGAAAGTTATATTGTTCGTCTTAGGGGTAGCCATTGGGTGGGACGGTTTGGGTTAGAACAAAATTTTTCCAACCCAGTTGAACTCAATCTCTTATTAAGTTAGTCCAACCCCAGCCAAAAAAATCTTCAAACCAACATTCTTGGGTTGGAATGGTTTAGTTTCACTTGGGTGGGTTAGTCTGGGTTTAGATAGGGACGAACGAATGTGAGGTGAACGGTGCAACGGGGATGAGGTTCAATCGACTATTGATAACCCAAAGTGTCGAAGTATGATGATTAGACAAGAGATGAGCCAAAATGAGAAGAGGCAAGTCAAGACAAGGTGGGAGGAGGTAAGAGATTAGCGTTGACTGTTGGAAACAACGAGACAACGAACGAGACTTGTAGCTCGTGAGAGAGGGAGTTGAGGGACCGAGGGTTCGAGACGAGGGAGGGAGGAGTGGTGTTGGTTTGCTGAAGTTGAGCTGCCTCTTACCTGCTTGTGCTTGCAGAAGTTTTAAGTAGGGGTGGGCATTAGGTGGGGCAGTTTGGGTTGGGGCAAAATTTTTTCAATCTAATTGAATCCAATCCCTAATTTAATTAGTCCAACCCCAGCCAAAATAATCCTTCAAACTAAGATTTTTGGGCTGGAATAACTCAGTTTCATTTGAGTAGGTTAGTTTGGGTTAGAATGGGCCGAAGAGTGAAGGCTTGGGGACAGCCGGACGTGAGGCGAGCGGGGGCGAGTCAGCAATGTTCAGTCGACTATTGAGAACTCAAAGTCTCGAAGTGTGATGACTAGACAATAGAGGGACCGAGATGGCTCAAACAAGGTAGGGTGGTCAGCATCGACTGTCAGAGACGATGAGATAACGGACAAAACTCGTCGCTCGCGAGAGAGGGAGTTGAGGGACAAGAGAGAACCGAGAAGTGGTATTGGCGTCGTAGAGTTACTTGAGAAAGATTTAGGGTAAGCTACGAAACAACGCCATTTTGTAGTAGTAGAAAATATATATATATATATATGTCATTTTTGTTGGGTTACCACAGCAATCCAATGGAGAGAGAGCAAAAATTCATCCTCATCCAATTTATCCCATCTTAAACTAAAATATTATATTATATTTATTTTATCCCATCTTAACCTAGTCTAAATTTTCTTTTTTACAGTTTGAAGCGGGTTAAAACGATTTGACCCGAACTGATGCCCACCCCTAATTTTAGGGCAAGCTAGAAAATGACATCATTTTACAAAACGACGCTATTTTATAATATCAGAATTGAGAATATATATATATAGCATAAGAATTGAAAAGATATATATATATGTAAATTTTGTTGGGTACCCGCGGCAACCCAATGGAGAGGGGACCAAAATCCAATCCCACCCGATTTACCCTATCTTAAGTCAAAATATTACATAATATTTGTTTTACCCCATTTTAACCCGGTCCAAATTTTTTTTTTTACGGTTTGGAGCGGGTTGAAATGGTTTGACCCGATCCAATGCCCACTCCTAATTCGTCCAGCTACATTTGTCGTATTATTACCGTCTCACTTTTTTTTGTCTTTGAAAACAATCACCAGACATCTTTCATCTTTGTTGGTGGCATTGAGATGCAGAAAGCACATATGCATGCTATAAATCTGCCCTCACTATTGCCTTAACTCAACTACAGTTCTACTGCCTTTGCTTAGCCACTAAGCATAGTTTTATGATCCACTCACAAAGAAAGCAAGAGGAGTGGGCGTTTTCTAGTTTCTTGTCTTTTCCCAAAATATAATTTAATTTATTATCTTTGAATTTAGACAAATTAATTTCTTTTTAAAAAGTTTAATTGATTTATGAGAGTATATATTTTTATTTAATTTTAAATAGTCATTTGTCTAAATTAAAAAATAAAAGTTAAATCATTCTTTTCAACAAAACGATGGGCTGAAGACATCCTCATGAAATTTGAGCCATGTCATATTAAATTGAACAAAAAATTGTATGCTTTGGCCAGTTACGAAGTCTTAATTAAATTTTTAGAGAAATTAATTATGATAGCCAGAAATATTAATACATAATTATATTTTTAGATAAATTAATTCTGAAAGCAAGAATAAGACGTAAACAAATCATAAATACATGGAAAATTTAATTTTTACTAAATTTTGAATATAACACTTCCAAATTTGACTATAGTATATTAATTTATCAAATTTTATGAAATTTAATATGTATGACAAAATAAATTTAATCCTTTAAATTTTTTAAAGTGGAATAACAGCATTGTAAATGCATTTCCACAGCTGTTCCTTGGAACAGAATATAACTGCCATTTTAACGTTATTGACATACTTTAACGTTAAATAGGAGATCATATAATCGCATTGGCAAATTTTAATTACAGTATTATTAGTAATTTAGTATGAAATGGTACTTGACTGAAATTTTAAATAAAAAATTAAATTTATATTAGGTGAATTTGAAGTTTCTGTCCCATTGATGTTGTGAAACAGAAAACCCCAGTAGAAATCTAAAGGCCAAACTCTCTCTCTCTCTCTCTCTCTCTCTCTCTGTGTTTTAACCTATGAACAAGACATGTCCAAGATGGCCGGCCATCATCTAATTTGTAGAACTGTATAGCTTATTTCACCGCGTGAATATAAAATGAAGGATGAACTCGCCCAGATACAGAAAGGGCAAGCTGCAATTTACAAACAGAGCCAGAAACAAAATAAAACTTGATCCTGTCCATATTTACAGTGCGATGTTATGATCTCCTATTTACCTCTCCGTTTTCATACTTTCCTTAAAACTATAGTTCTAAGAACTACGTAAGAGTGGAAAAGTCCTAAAATATGAGTCGTCCGTACGAGCTGTGCCCTCCGTCTGCCCCAACTCTCCACGGTAATGTGTTCAGCATTATAGAGCTAAATTCTGTTTCAATTCATAATTTTCTGGTACGCTGTTCGTAAACTTGTATACATGTAAGATTATTTTGCCCTCGAAAAGGGAAATACAAAAAAGAAAAAAAACTAAAAAAAAAAACGCCTTTTCTTCGCCCAGAAATTAACATTAATTTGTAATTATTTCCTCCCTACAAGTGCAAAACAGATAATTTAGCAATGGGTTAGCCGGTGCATCAATACAACGCTCCTGAAAGTAATATGAGTCAAGTCCTACGTACATCCACGAAGAAGCTGACATACTTGCCGTATTTGAGAGCACTGCGGTGGAAATTGGGATAACAGTGACATGCATTTTTAATGGAAAGCTGTCTCTTTGTCATGAAAGAAGAAAAATGAATAAGAGTACGAGAGCATCTCAACGGGGAGGCGGAGATAAGGGAAGGAGTCTGAGTTTCATATTCTTATTCAATTTTTTTTAGAGTGAATTCAAAAGTACTTTTGGGTGAAGTATTAATTTTTCGAATTCCTCAATTCAATTGACATTAAATTTTATGAATTATAAAATTATAAAATTTAATAAATTTAAAATTTTATAATAATAAAAATTTTGAATAAAAATTATGATATGAAATTTCATTTCTAAAAAGTTTAGAGCAATTCTGATGGTTTATGTTTTACCGTCAAATTTTTAATATGTTCAAATTGTCTTTTCATCAAGTTGTAAATTAACTAATTCCTTGGGGCTTTTGATTGTATTAATTATCAAATTTGATATGCCCAATTTGAAGAATTTGTATATTGACATTCTTTATTTAGTGGATTATGTTGGGAACCCTTTGGAAAATATAACTCACTTTCCAAAATAGAGATTCTATGATTTTTTATTTAGGAAGCTAAGATGATTTTTTTCATAAATTATTCTATAAGAGAAAACAATTGTGGTGAAAAGTAATTTTTTAAAACACAAAATAATTTGTAAAAATGTATCTCTAACTTTTTGAATAAAAAATCAGAAGATCTCCATCTGCAGAACGAAATATATGCGAAACAGACGTTATATCACATATAAATTAGACATTACACATCATGACAGCAGAATTAAAGGAACTCATCAAGTTGTGCGGCATGTCCTTATTAGGAATTAATATTAATTCCTGCGGGCCGTGTCATTGGCAAAGCCAAAGTTCAAAGTCACCATCAGTTATAAACAGCGTCATGGGGAAATATCTGGACCCCCAGGGAAAAAGAGGAGGTCCCTACTTTTTTTTCTTTTTTTTTGACAAGCGATTACACAAGAGAGTGTAGAAAAGATGAGATGGGGGATTGAACTTGCATACTGCAAGTTTAATAACTGCTTCATGTATCAACAAGTCAAGGGCCCTAGCCTTAATTTTTATTTTAATTTTTCATTGTTAAGAATTTATTATTTAGTCTTCTATTAATTAATTAATTTTTATTTTAATACTTTATTATTAATAATTTTTAATTTAATCTTCTAAAAATTAAAATTGATATCAATCAAATTTTTTATATAATTAACATGTAATACTGTTAAGGAATAGATTAACGTGACAGACATTGCTGATATAACAGATAACAAGATTTTAAAGAATATAACAGTGCCATATCAATACTCATCTACCACGTCACCTTAACATCGCCACATTGGCATCACGTTACTTGTCAGGCTAGCGTCATGGTAGGTGACATGACATAAGGAATCTAACAATGCCACATTAGTACCGTTTATTGCATCATCTGCCATATCAATGCTGTCTGTCACGTTAACTCAAACCTTAACAGCGTCACATACTAATTACATGAGAGATTTGATTGATATTAATTTTAATCTTTAGAGGATGAAATTAAAAGTTATTAATAATGAAGAATTAAAATAAAAGTTAATTGATTAGTAGAAGATCAAATTAAAAGTTTTTAATAATAAGAGATCAAAATAAAAATTAATTAATTTGTGAATGATCAAAATAAAATTTTACTCTAAAGGCTTCATACTTTTGTGTAAGATTTATATTAATTAAATTTAACAGTTTAATTTATATAATTTTATATATTTATTAAATAAAAATTATATAAATAAAAATATAAGAATAAAATAAATACAAAAATAAAATATAAAGAAACTAAAAAGATGTGAGATTTTGTGGTCGTCCTTATAAGTTTTGACCATCAACTTTTTTTTTTTCAATAATTTTACATATGTCAGAGTGTCTTAGTTTTTTTTTATTAATTTTATAATTTTTTAAACTAATTTACTTTACATTCTGCACTTCATGATTAACCATTACAATTTAATAATGATAGTAACTTGTGGGCTGAATACTTATACATAGTTTAAGTAGATGAATTTAGTGTTATTTTTTTTTAGATTTAATTTTTATATTATCATATTTTTAATATTTAAAATGAAAGAAACATTAATATTGAAGAGAGAGTAAATAAAAGAAAGAGAATAAGGATTGTACAAAAAGAATGCGGAAAAAATGTGTGCATATATAAGTGTCTTAACAATCCTAATCTCTCTTGGAGGGATTGGGATTGATTAGTCAGGTCTTTGAGCCCTGGGAGTGCAATATATGTGGATGCTTTGCTTTATTCGTGATTTACACTCATTATGCTTCCGGTGCAGAATTTCTTTGAAGTTGGATAAGTGGAGGGCAACATTGCCTTGTAATTGTGCTATTTATCAACAGATTTTTACGATTAAGCAGTTAATTGAGTAAACATTTGTGCTTCTATCTGCATATAATTTGTTAGAAAGTAATATTGCCATTTGAGTAACTTACTAACGATTTGCGCAGTTTACACTAAACGCACTTGTAGATTGGAGTTGTTCACTGCGTTTGCTGTATGGAAAACGAACGTAATCCTCACAAAACATGTCATTAAAATTGTGAAACTGATGATTATAGGAGAGTTAATAAATTTAATTATTTAAAATTTTTTAAATAAATTTAATAAAATTCAATTTATAAACATAACAAATCTTACTCTATATCCGCCTGTGATTAGACCCCGTTTCCCATGTCCATCACAAACCTTGGTAGAAAATTCACTTGCAAGACCATTATTTCTCGTTCTAATTGTCTCGATTGAATCGTAACTCCATCAATCTAGCCAGGGAACAATTTTTTTCCAAACCTTGTGTTCAGACAATTATCCCTTTCTGTATCTGCCAAGTAGACCGTGTCAGAACGCGCGCGGCCGTATGGTATAGCAAATCCTACTTCATGATGTCTAGAAATATCAGTGAACGAATTAAACCCCTGACCAGGAAAATGTGCGTACAGACGGGCACCGCTAGCATTGATGCTTCAACAAATCGTTTCCCCTTGTATTACGTTTTCCTATCACGTCGTCTAGTTATTCATAATCGTAACTGCATGCTGCAGTCCAACATAATATCAATTATGCAGTGAAAATAACGGACGCTTAAGTGAGTAACGGCAGCATTAGTTTTGCCCTTTGACTGAGAGTTCCACAGTAGTAGTTTCTTATCCCCATCGCGAAGACTGGAAATTAAGTTATATAAATCGACCTAATAAACTCACGTTGACACCGCGTCTCTGACTAACAGTAATGGGCGTTGAGCAAACCAGCAGAGGCAAGGCCATCTGTTCAAAAGTAAAAAGCATGACTAAACGGGCAGCAGCTACCTCTCTTTTAGTAGGGGGCCAAGTGTGCGTATTGGGATTCTTTTTTGTGCGCTGACGACCAGCCACCAATACTCACCCCCCATTCAGATTCTAACTCGTCCATTGCATGTAATGGGGAAAGCATGGGGTGGCACGTGGAAAGACAACACATCTAACCGTCTGGGAAGAAGGGGAAAGGGAACTGTTTCGAGAAACAAGGGAAAGAGACCGGAGGCGACCAAACCAATCCTAATAGGTGTTTTCACGCATGGCGGCCAACTACTCACGCGTTATAATGAGACACCCTTTTGGTATGAGAAGCCAACCAGGCGCCTGATTGGCGTGGACATTGAATCCTCGGCCAGCCTCCATGGGCAGCGGGTCCTCTCTGTTCAGTGGGCTCGTTGTCTAAATTTACTCAAATACCCACTACCCCGTCGTATTTATCGGATATGTGTAAGCATGCATGGACCTACTGGTACTGAGCAGTTCCCACATGTCCATATTCCTAAGCGTCACCAACACGTACCCACCGTACATTTACAAGTGTCACTTTCCCTGCCCCATTGCTTTATGTTGTCCATCCTTCATTGGCAAATTTTCAAACCGAAACCCTCCCATCAAAATTCAGCCCCTCCAGTACCCACAGACACCTCTAGTAACCCCCTTCCCAGCCTCTCACCAATCTTATTCCCCTATAACTCTCGACCTTGCACTTATTACGGTAGTCTCACCAGTTTCTTCTCCAAAATGTTCCTGCAGAATCCATAGCGCATCCTCACCATTTGCTACCCTCTTGTCCCCTTGCACTAGTCAAGACACAGAGACGCAGGTTGGGGCTTTATTTAAGAAAACTGGGGCAGGCGCACAAGCTGTAAGCAGCCACCATGATCAAGACCTTGAGTCCTTATCCCACCAACACAGCAAAAACTGCTGAAATCATGTCCAGGTACAGGCCCATAGCTCCAAAACCTGAGACTGCCGAGAATTCCATAAGTGAGGGTTCCTCCCTCTCCCAGAAGATGAAGCAGTCCCCTTACCTTAGAAGCCTCTGGCCACAATTGCAGGCCAGGCCCACCAGGACCAGAAAGAGAGGTAGAGCTCCTATAGCCCTACCCCCCTCCCTCAAAAGACAGAAGACGCATGTTTTAGGATTTTGTCCCCCTTGTCATGTGACGTCTCCCGCAAAGCACCTCTCTTTACAGAGTTTTGCTCCTGGCCTTCCTCAACTCGATCTTCCTAACCATGGAGTGCTTGATTGCGGCCTGGAAAAGCCTCCCAGCTCTCCAAATTTAGTCACACTCCCTCTTCTTCCGTGCTCTCCTTCTTCTCCCATCGTCACTGAACGAACCCAAACTCAAGCGCAAGCCAACGCCCAAGCCCAAGCCCAAGCCCCTGCGCCTGAACTTGACTTAATGAAACTGGGCAGAGAAGAGGTTATCGATTTGAACACCACAGCTGAGGTTCCAGAAGAAAGGGATCTTTTGCAGCAATTGCAACAGCGAACTGTTAGCCATGTCATAGCACCTCAGCCAGTTCGCCCCATTGTTTCTAGCATAAGTGTTGGGTGCATCAGTGAAGACCCAAGCCTGCCCCCAGCAGCTCAAGCCCGAAAAAGACCAGAGGAGGTAGAGGAAGAGATAGAGTCTGAGGCTTTGCCTGCTGTCATATCAGACTTGAACAACAAAATTAGGATGGTAAATTCTGCCTATAAGGTGATGGTGGGTCAACCAGAATGCCCTTGGCTCGAGTCCATGGTTACCAGTGATGGACGGCTTCGATGTGGGTCATGCAAGAGGATCAGCGGAGAAGTGACACTCCATCTTTGTGATACAAGTATACCAATATCATCAAATGGGTTTTCGTGCTGGGTCAGGATAGAATGGAAAACTGACGAGATGAAGAGCTCAGTCAACGCTTTTTGTGACGTTATTAGATTATCCTGTGAATCCAAGGACTACCTCTTCTCGTGGAGGTTCCACACTCGCAACAGAGAAGCTTCTCACTCAAGTTGTAATGTGTAAAATATTACTACCGTACATTTCATAGTTTTAGTACAAGTTTCTTGTCTGCTATACATATCCGTAATATGTATATAGTACATATGTTAGGGATCAAGTATACAACTTCTTCAATGAAATGTCTCCCAGGCTTGATAAGTATAAGAAAACAAGTTACTTACTACAAAGTATTTTCCGTTTAAATACTCAGATAAAAGAGACGCAATCAACTATCACAACTAACATTTTCATACATACCGTAAACAATGATAACAGGAAATTGGAAATTGCAGACTAATTATCTTTAATCCTTGCCGGCCCTTTCCATTTGAAGTTGTCGGCATATGATTTAGGCTGCATTCAATGAAATATTCTAATTTTTCAATTGACAAACAAAATTGGAGAAGCTCGATTGAAGACGCATCCTGTCTCATAGTAGAAGTGTTCATGAAGAGTGTAGGACGAAAGGAAAAGAGCAAAAATGCAATGAATGCTAAGGAAGAACACGTAAGTTGGGATTCGTAAGAAAGCAGAAACTTGTAAGACTTCAAGCTGCCTGCGCTAAAAGAGTGAAACAACACAAAGAATTACTCCCTTCACTAATGACATCAACAATAATAGATAGTTTAATTTAGATGGAAGGATACCTTTAATTTTTAATTTTTTTTAAAAGAATAATTTAATTTTATAGTTTTTAAATGAAATAAATTTAAATTTTTTATAATTATATATAGAATAATTTAATTCTATATATCTCTAACTCTTTTAATCAAAAAAAATTTATAAAATAATTATATCACAATATAATAAAAAAATTAAATTTAAATTAATATAAGTGAATCAGATGACATAAAAAAAAGAAATTTTATAAATAAAGAATTAAATTATTTTAATTATAATTATAAAAAAATTAAATTTATTTTATTTAAAAAATAAAAAATTAAATTAGCTTTTAAAAAAGTTAAAGAATTAAAACTACTCTTCTTTCATTTAATTTATATAAATTTTTCTTTTGGGAGTGGCAGATAGTTCCATATAACAGAGCAAGAATACCAATGGCCAACGGGAACTGGGCTTATCTTGGATGTGAGGCAAAAGTACCTGCATCATCAATTTTACAACTTTTACTGGATGTTAAGAGAGAAACTCATTCTGACCAAGCTTCTAAGTGCAACTCACCTTTAAAAGGGGCGTGTAACGCTTCTTTGCCTGCACAGCAGTTCTATTACCTCAAGTATAAAAGACTACAAGTAACAAAGAAACAAATTTTTAAAATGTAAACGTAAAGGAGACTGTCGTATCGCTTCCCGATAGAGTTTACAATATCACTGAAAAGCATTTAACTTCACAAACAAATAAGATACAATTAGAAAGGGATCTCCACTCTTATCTGCTTCAGGTGTACGTTAAATTACTGAAAGAAAGACTACAAACATAACATGCACGCACAAGGTGAGATAGAATCACTCAAAACCAACAAATGTCAAAACAAATAAGAATGAAAAGAAATTGCTCCTGTGGTTTTCCTTTTCGTTGAACTGGTCAGGTTTTCAGAGCGAAAGGAACATAAATAATTAGAAACGCAGAAAAGCCTTTAACACAAATTGAAACACAAACTTCAAAAAATGTGATAAGCTTACAAAATATGCACTGCTTGAAAAAGGTCGACTAAGATAAGAGGTTAGGGTGCAATTTATCTGTGCATAGCAGCAAGCGTAGGAGACACATACCGTATATTCCCAACCATGTTTTTCGGCAAAAGCCCTTGCAGCTTCTTCGCTATCAAAACAGCCTGCCTCACCAACATAGGCTTACGGGTCACCAGTTGATGTCCAACCCATTAACGGATTTTCCCACCTATTATAAAGATAAAACGGCAGCAACAAGTCAATTAATCTGATGAAGCAACAGATCAAACTAAGTTATATTTTTATCAACGACTCCCATGGTCACTGTGCCATTATATACAATTTCTTTCTCTAAGTCCGAATTACTGTTTTCGGCACAACCACTTTTGATGTCTTAAATCTGTAACCAATAGCATCCTCGTGAAGAGCTACGTTCCATACAGGAAATAACTAAATGAATAAATCAAGATCTAAAAAGAGAAATGAAAATCGAAATCTTAAATGAGATTTTCCATAACTGATCAGAGGAATCAATGGACAAATTTTAACGGAGAGAGCTTACTTCCAGGTAAAGAGAAAATTAATTTTCCACTTCCCAACTTTCCCTGAGCCTTGTTGCGACGCAGTTCGGGCGGGCGAGTATATGATAACCTGGTATACAAAAGAATAGCAAATAGAGTCCAATAATTTCAATAGCTCTACTTGTTTATTAAAGGGCAAATTTCTTTAAAGAAATCCGTTATAAAAAGATTAGTTAACCAGAAACGAAATACAACCCCAACTTTACGGATCGATTAGAAGCCAGATAATATTTCCCAACTCTATGTCTATTTAGACTGAAAAGATACCAGATGGACTTCAGTTACTGCGTTTCGGCAAAGTTTCAGGGTAAAAAAGACGGTATTCTTTACGGCTAAAATAGATCAGTTTTATCTACAGAAAGACAAACCAAAAGAAAATGAGGTAAACAGTAAGGAAAAAATAGTATATGATGATCAGAGCAAAGCCAACAAATTAAGACCATTCATGCTCATTAATAATTATTTTGTTCTCATAATGCTGTTGAAGATTCCCAATGTAAGCTCAGTCTAATTCCAGATAATCCTTTGAGAAGTAAAAGAAGTGCAGCTCTTACATCAATGAGCTAAAAATATATATACACAAAAAAGAAAGATAAGAATTTTAGAGCTCAAACCTCGTTTTTTTTTGCACGAATCCACAGTTGGAGGTTTAACAAGGAGAATTTAAACAAGGTATACAATATAAAGGCATCATTTAAAATGTCAGTGCAAAACCAAGTCTTAAACCTCCCCAGTATACATTGTTTTATTTCATTTAGTTGAACAATAGACATATCTTCAACCAATTACTTACAGCATAGTGTCAAATCAAGTCAAATGGCACAACTCAAAGGACTTCCCATTCTTCATGTTCAATGCAATTTTGTATATTCAGCCATCAGCTAGCCGGAATCATCAAGAAACTGTGAAAACGTTAGTCTGAAATAACAGTCCATCTTGAATATTAGATTACACCACACAGACGCCAGAAATTCCCCAAATCCCTTCTGTAAAGTTCAAATTGGAACTCTGGCTCGTGAGGATCTCATTTCATGGATTCAAAACAATAATGCTCCGAAATTCCGAATCTTTACCAAGCATCCATATACATTATACAGCGAAAAATAAAAAGCGGTTGACATACAAGGTTCCTTCCATTAACACCTTTTACTTTCTTTATTTTTTGAATTATAATTTGTCACTAATTTGCCATTACTTTTCAGCAATTTAAGCAAACTCGGTGAAGTGAATAGAATAGAACTTGAGGAAAAAGAGCGTAAAAAGCAAAATCGGTGAAACACACGAAGCAAATTAGTTGAGTGCATACCCGTCGTCGAAGATGTTGCTCAGGAATACCAGAGATCATTCCTACCTCCCCTGGCTTGAGCTCCACGAGGGAGTCAGAACAGAGCGATCTCGTCCAACAAGTAAATGTAACTCCATGGAAACCAGATAAGCTAAACACTCTTCGCAGAGAGCTCGCCATTAGCTCCCACACCAAGCTCCGGAGAACCAACGGCTTCACACGCGGGTATAATGGATTTCTTCAACGGCTCTGAACTGTTTGATCAGAGATTAAAAGTAGCGTTGGTTCAACGAAACCGCCAGATGTCAAAGATTGAGTGTGCTCTGAACTGGGCCTCTGCTGCTCTATTATGATTTGGACTGGAGCCGGGACTTAAGACTGATTATACGTTGTGAATTGGCCCAATACAGTTGGAGAAAAGCCCATTTCGTCGGTCAATGTCCTGGTGATTTGTCAGTACATGGTCAATTTGTCCCTGCAATTGGTGGGAAGGGAAAAAGAAAATCTCCCTCGCTTCGGAGTCTTCGGACCAATTCTTCCTGACAATTGAAGACAACGGCTTAGCATATTCTATTCCTAAGTTTCCCCACTTGTCGTTTGATTTGCTTCCCCCAACCGAATGACATTTATTTCTTTGTTCATATCGAGCCTCATGCCTTGATGATTAGTTTACCTCCGTCCTCTTCTGCTTCTAACTGTAACAGTGATCATCCCTATTTCCCTCTCGATCCCTTCAGCCACTAAAATATTTCAAACCGAGAAGGCAAAGCTTGAATTGCCCGAGAGCAATGGCGCCCAATGAGGAAGATCCAACACTTTTCAAGCTTCAGTCAGCATGTACTGATTTGAAAGCTCTACTTCGAGCTTCAGAGAAAATGGACGATAGCTTAGGAAAGATGGAGGAAAGGTTTGGTCTTATAGAAGGAACTCTGTCCTCGGCATCAAGAAGAGTCGCCCCTTTACAGTCATTGGCCATGTCCACGAAAGCCCTTGATACTAAAATTAACAGAGCAGTGTCTCCTGCTCTTAAACTCCTGGAAAGCTTCAAGGTTTCTGAGTCTTTCCAACACAAGCTCCTCGACCACTTATCGAAGCTATGGGCAGAGAAGGCAGCACAGGAACGGCTCCAGAAGTTGCTCGATTACCTGGATTGCGTCGATCATCTGAATGAGACCATTAATTCCATAAGCCAGGAGGGTGAGCCAGTGATTCAAAGGCTTCAAGAGGTGGTTGAGTTCATAAGCCGAACCAAGGCAGCAGATCAAGACAGGACACAGAGGTTAAGAGACACCCTGATCACTCTAAAGGCACTCTATGAAACAGAGGTGGATTCTCTGAGGTTCGAGGGTTTGCTTGATGAGGCGTTGCTCTACATGCAGGATGAATTTGAGAGTATAGTACAGCAATTGAGGCATGCGAATATCGGAGACCTGTCACAAAACCATGCTGAAAACGACATCGACGAGACGGCTGTTGGCTGTGACTTAGGTTCAGAGCTGGAAGTCGAAGTCCTGAAACGACTTTCAGGGACTCTGGCTGCCAATGATTGCTTAGATATATGCATTGACATCTACGTCAAGGTAACCTTGAGTGTAATCATGGATTACAAAAATGATTAACAACTACTGTTTCACAAATATTAATGATTTTCCATTTATGGTGTAATAGGTGAGATATAGAAGGGTTGCTAAAGCTTTAATGAGCCTAAACCCGGATTACTTGAGAACATATACCTCAGAAGGAATCGATGAAATGGAGTGGGAAAGCTTAGAGACAGCGATAACGCTTTGGATCCAAAACTTGGAAGTTGCTGTAAAGAAAGTTCTTTCCTCGGAAAAGAAACTCTGTGAGAGAGTTATGGGTAAAATCATGGATGGACTAATCTGGCCGGAATGCTTTGTCAAAATATCTGACAAAATCATGGCCGTATTCTTTCGATTCGGAGAAGGAGTTGCCAGAGGCAGCAAAGAACCCCAGAAGTTGTTCCAGCTGTTGGATATGTTTGGATCCTTAGAAAAACTCAAACCACATTTCTTGGAAATTTTTGACGTCGAAGCTGGAGTCGATATTTGTACGCGGTTTCGGGAGCTTCAAAAACTTCTCATTTATGCGTCAAGCAAAGTATTTTGGGAATTTGGCCTGAAAATAGAAGAGAACGCTGATGTTTTTCAACCCCTGCAAGATGGCTCTGTTCCGAAACTAGTAAGATACGCCATTAATTACCTCAAGTACCTTGCTACCGATAATTACAGAGCAGCCATCGCTAAAGTTCTTCGAACAGAGCAAATATGGAAAGCAGGGATATTATCGAAGCCAGAGACAGATGAGAATTTACTCAAGGATGCCATTTTTAATGTCATGGATGCCCTTGAAAGAATCATCGAGTCTAAACAGTCCCGTTGCAGGGACAAAATTTTGATTCATATATTTGTGATGAACACATACTGGTACATCTATATGCGGACCAAGAACACAGATCTTGGTGAGCTAATGGGTGAGCAGTATTTGAAGAACAAGTACAAAGTAGTGTCCGAAGAATCAGCCTACCTGTATCTGAAGCAAGCATGGGGAGCTTTGGTAGAGATTTTGGAATTGGAGGATTTGAAGAAACAGGGGAAGGACACCATTGGAGATTTGGTGACAGTAAAGGTAGAAACTTTCCTGAAGGGTTTCGATAAGCTTTGTCAGAGGCACAGACGGTACTATAGTATACCAGACATTGATTTGCGGGAACAGATCGGACAAGCAACCTTAGAGCTTGTGGTGCCGGCTTACGCAGTGTTCTTGGAATCCTGTTCAGGGCTGTTGCAGAAGAAATTGTATCCGAGCCCTCAAAAGTTGCAAGGAATGGTGATTCAGGCTTTTGAAGGGGGTGATGTTAAACTGAAGCGGCGGAGTTCTAATGATCGGATGTAATCGAAGGTCATTTCCTTTTCCTTTTTCTGCGGATGCTATTGAAGATTATACGCTAGCATAAGAGTGGGCATGGCTCCCCAATCAGCCATGTACATTGTGGTTGGAGAGTAGAGAATATCTGCGTAAAACATTGAATTTTTCGTTCTCTACTCCAAATAAAAAAAAGAACCTTTTGTTCGCAGATGACAAAAAATGAACTTGTGTAATATTCAACTAAATAAATAAAATGATCGATGAATAATTAAATTACGGATTTTGAGTTTGAAGAGGAAGAATAATTCGTGCGGAGGTGTAAACAGCATATGCTTTGACTAAATGATCTGGCGCCGATGTGGCTCTCATTTATGAGCACTGCTTTCAACTCAAAAACTCTGGTCGATTGTACGCATCTATCATTTGTATTAACATGTCAAAACGGGTCCGTCTCTCTTGGTCAAATCCACCCTGAAATTGGCTCAGAAATAAGTAAGGTGGAGTAGGTTGATTCTCGATCTGAGCAGATTGGGAAACTCCCAAAATTCATCCTACCTCATAGCAATTGTGGGTTAAGTTAATTAATTTGTCATTCAGCAAATTTTTTTAAAAAATTATAATTTAAATTAAATATTTTAAGTATTAAAACATATGCGAATTAACCCATATGTCAATCTGCCAACTCATAAGAAAAATTCAAAATGATATTATTTTATTATGTTTGTGTTACCGGGCAGAATAATTTTTTTTATCGATTATTAAAATGGTTGACGCAATTCACTCCTTATACAAGAGAGCAAATTAATCAAGCAAGCCCAATTCGACATGCCCAAGATTCCGAATCTAAAAACGTCACGTTTCCTTCTGCCGTTTTACAAGCATAATTTCAATTTTCAACTGAAGTTTCCTGCGAGTCTGCGACCAAAATGCAAAATTCATTCGTTCCAATATAGAGAATCGTTCCCTTTTAGTCACTAGAATTACCGAATTCCATAGCTATCTATTTTCTTTCATTTCTCCTTTGCTCGCATCTTTCATTCCCTGTCAAGAGTTCCTCTAAAAGGAAACCACGTTATCTGTGGAAAGCAATCGCAGCCGAAGGCAGAAAATGGCGAATCTGAAAGACCCGAATCTTGCAAACAACGAAAGTGGTTTACTTTCCTTCACCGATTTCCCCGAAGATGTCCAACTCTGCATTCTCTCCTTCCTCGCACCATCTGAAATCGCAACCTTTGCTTGCACGTCTAAGCGATTCGGCTCACTTTGTGCAAATGATAGCAAGCTCTGGTTTACCGTGTGCGTCAGGAGGTGGGGATCGAAGACCCAGATCAGCAAATGGGGCAATGGGAAGATTACCTACAGGCTTCTATACAAGACCCTCAACGAATGGGAGAATTTAATTGGTTTTTGGCGTCGAAGTGGATCGGGGAGCATGGGTATTGCATCGCCGTCGTTGGTGTTCTTCGAGTGGGGTCCATCGTTTCTTGCCGGTTCCAGGGTTTCTCCGTCCAAAACTGGTACCTACGAAGTAATAAAGGCACCATTCTTATGGATGAGTCTATCGCCTGAGGGACAGGTTGTTAATTTTCTCGATCCCGTTGGGCGAACTGAATTATCGGGCCAATTTGCGAGTTCTGCGCAATTGGACTTTTCTGAGAATGAACTGATTCCCGTCAATGTTAGTTTCATGGGAAAAACCCACTTTGTTGTGGAGGAAAATCAGAATTTTGTCCTTTCCAATTGTCAAGACCAAAGTAAACATGAATTTAGGAGAAGCTCGAGCACTGCGAATCTGAGTGGAGATGATTGCAGTGCTGGAGAGGATGTGACTGGGGCCGAGTGTGGATCACCGGGGAGTTTACCCGACCGATTGATGTCAGAAATTTATCAGCATTTCGCAAACAGGACTAGCCCGGGTGGTGATAAATCAAGGAAACAAAGGAGGAGGGAGAAGGAAAGGCTAGCCAGAAGGAAATGGGAGCCCGAGCATTTTGTGAAGATTGTTAATTGCGCTCCCACACCATCTCGGCCTTTGCAAGGCTTATGGAAGGTGTTGTTGAACTATTTCTTGTTCTTGTTATACTCAATTATCAAGGACTTCGAGTATTGATATCTTACGGTTCTCTGATATATGTCATTTTATATCATTTACTGGTTCAATACCATGCTTGGTCATGGAAGAATAAGTGCTAGTTATATTAATCAACCTTTGCCGCTGCAAAACTGGCAGAAGGTTATAGAGCATAAGGATACAATAATATTGACCAGCCATAGCTGGGAAGTAGCTGTTAAGAAAGCTGTGAAATTTTAGTCTGGTGGTCTCCTAATTTTCTTGCCTTCCACAGAATGTCCCTTCAGTGTAGGGCGTAAAATAGACTATCTGAAATCTTAGTAGTCTTTTGGAGATGCAATCATAATATTAAATTCATGCAAAAACAGTGTAACAAATCATATCCGTCTCAATCAGCTGCATTTTGAGTGAAGTATGAACTATGGGTAATCTCTCTTTTCATTAGCATCCAAAACTGATGATTTTGAAGATGGATGATAGCAAAGCTGTTTATAGTTGCATGATGGGGTCATTGAACTCGTTCCTTCCATTGTTGCAGGGAATTTGTTATGACATGAGTTTAGCCTTTTATCTTGTGGCATATGATGACATTGGGGGCATCACCTGTCGTCTGGTTGGGGATCCTCCGGAACCCTCAACCTGTTATGCCCCAGTCTTCTGGACATCGAAGGCTACGTTTCTAGAATCTCCCTTTTCCCCAGAGGAAGAATATTTGTATGACAGTCGCATTCATCTTCGACCACTTGAAGCAGACAGTGAATTTCATGAGCAGTTTCCTTTTACAGAAAATGAAGTGGTCAACCGAATCATGCTCATAAGCTCAAGTTATGAGTTAGTTATTCCGGACCTGGCTGGAACAATAAATCCTCGGAGAGCAGAGGGAAGAATTTGGCAGTACCAAAATGGTACTTTTGGATTTGGCTTTCTTCGGGATAATTTTATCGTAGACATGAAGCAGATTTCTCTAGATGGGTGTATTCTAGATGCTGTAGATCCTTCTACTGATTAATTTCTACTTTGCTTTCTTTGTGCATAGATCAGTTATGTAGCTGGAAGACACCTATACATTATGGCATAGTGTATCATTATCTGTGTAGTTAATAATATTACCCACAATGACCATTTCCTCATACTGTTTCTCCAGTCCTGATCGCCCTCATCCAGCAACTGCTCCAATCGACAGACAAGTCGGAGTTAGCATGCTTGTTGCCAAGTCTTTTAGACAGAAAATTAAAACATCATGCCTATTATCTGACAGTGCTTTGTCTGCGAATTCCTTAACTTACGAGTTAGGACCCAACATAATAGTCATCCGATCTTTCATTTGGTTCGGTATAAAAGTTCAATTATATGCATCTGCCAAAGAGGTTGGTTATTTTGCATTGTAATTTACTGATTTGGTATGTTGGTTTTAAATCTTCTGATAATTTGATAAATTACATACAGCACTCTTCCTTCGGGTGCCAGATTCAAAACATGACCATTGAATACGAACTACTGGATAGACAACTGCCGTAAAATCAGATTTTGTATCGTCAGTCAAAAACAGGAATTACAGAAGTCCAATATGAAAGTGTTTATGTTTGTTTTCTGAATTAGATCTCTTAATTTTTGGGTATTCAAAGTTAGAAAGTATAATAAAAGAAAGACAGATAAAATTAACAAAAAAAAAATTAAGAAAAATATGAATTTATAAATTAAATTTAAATATAATATAAAGAGATAAAGTTATTAAAGTTAAGGAATATAAATTTTTATTTTCCTCATCTGCTGTTAATTTCCTTTTGGAATATAAATATAAAACAGAGGGATAAAGCAAGCACATCCTTGTACCTTCTCATTCTTGTAGCGGTTTTAGTAAATGTCGAACGAAAATGGCTTTCTACGAGAAGTTTGTTTCGCTACAAGCTCATGTTTCTAACAAGCTACCACAAAATATTTTTCAGCGAAAAGAGTTGCAATAAATTATTCTCATAAGCTCCATTGTCATTTGTATTCAGAGAGAAGACTTTGCTGATGTTCGACTGAGGTAGAAATTGCATCACAACTTCGTAAACAAACTTATAATACAGAACACGTAACTGGGAAACGAAATTTGAGGCTCCTGATACATTTCTAGGAAACTGACGACAGTTTTAGAAGTGCCGCAGTACATAGTTCCGAATCAAATATTCAGAATCAAATGCTCTTGGCATCTCATTTTAGTATCCACAGCCTCACAACAAAATCCAACAAGAGAAGAAGATGCGCACACTTAACTGGAAAAGCAGGAACACCATATCTGTTACAGGCAAAGAGCTTCCTGGACTCCAAACCATGTTAAACCTAAAGAAAGAGCAGCAACATTGGGTACAGAGAATATGGAAAATGAAAATGAGAATATCCTCAGGCTATTTTACTCAAGCGTCTTGTTTTTCAGCCGCAACTTCTTCACCATTGATTCTGTCATGCACTGCAATCTTCTCATGGTCACCTTCAAGCTGGCTTAAATTGCCCTTCTCCTTAATCAGTTGGATATGGTGGTGCTTGCAATATAGTCTGCCCTCGTGTGCTATGTAGTTGGATGGACTGATAACACACCCTCCGTGGGTGCATTTGAAACAACTCTTGTGGTAAGGAGTTCCATTCACGGTAACCTATGCCATTACAAAAATATTGAATTCAGTCATCCAAGATGTAAAACTTAAAATGACAAGTTTTGAAATAGACTACAGAGAGTTTTCTACTCAGTATCAATGATACAGATCACAGTAAACTATATATCGTCGTGCGGAATGAGAAATTTTGTACTCAGCGTCAGTGGTTCAGCTCACAGAAAATTGATGAACTGTGTGCAGATGGATGCTCCATTTTCAATGGGGGCATTAGCATGTATTAATGGGAAAAAAATATTGCTCTTGTAGTTACCTTCTCAGTTGGATAGACTGTTTTCTGACAACCAGCACATTTATCCCTAGTTCCACCAAACATACTTGTGACTTTGGTGACTGCAGGTTTCTAATCAAAACAGATAAAAAATTAGATGAATGCAAGAAAGGTGGAATTGTTCTCTCGGGCATTGCCAAGTTTAAGCATTCACTACCTCATTGTCAACCTGTTTTTCCGGTCTAGCAATTTTTGGTGTCCCTAATCAGGCAAAAGGTAGTAGGTTTGAGTTACTGAGAAGAAAAATATGGTGGAGTGATAAATAATTTGATTATTGATCCTTTGTTACCATCAAAGCTTTTGTCAAGGCTGCCAGTTCTTTTGAATAGCTGGTCGAAGTGCGGCCTGCAGTAAAGAACTCCCTCAAAAGAGTTGTAGTTGCTAAGCTGCAAAATGAATTGATATATTAGTAAAAATCTAGTAACAATTTTTAGATAGAACATCAAGGAAACGAGAAGGCAAACAGGTTCTGATCTTATCTCACCGTATCAACTAAAAATAAAGGTTGCCACATCAATATTAGCAGTGGATTTAGCACATCAGAAAGGGGGGAAATGGGATCTACCTTAAATTCACAAATTTGAATCCTATTACGATGCAAGACAGAGAATAGCTGGTACATTTCTCTTTGCTTCGTTAAAAACAGAAAGAAAACAGAGCTAGCAAAAAAAGCAGAGTTCGATATATGGATGTGTCTTGGGGTCTGATCGTCAGGAGGTTTGATCACTTTGAAGATCATTGGCTGATCTATAGTTCTTTATTGTGGAATCGCAGTGAGCTTTGGAAACAGACTACATACAAAGTATAACGACCACTGACCAGGATGAGGAACAGATAAGACATAGAAGTGTCCTGGGACGAAAATGCAATTTCATAAACAACAAAGAATTGGATTAAAAGAATGCTGCAAAGCTGTCATTCATTGTGGAAATTCTAGCAATATCACAAACATGATTCTGACAATTGACTGTAGGCACCAGATCCAAACCTAGAAACTGAACTAGAAATTATAACTAAGAAAGAACGACATAAACTAGTCTCAGACAAACCTTAAGAGTTCCTTTGCAGTGGTGGCATCTGAAGCAAGCTTTGTGGTACACGCGGTTATCTGCAGTTAACTTATCAACAAGATAAACAGTTTTGTCACAAGCCATGCACTTCTGGGTTGTTCCTGCAAATGCCATATTTCTACTCTGTTACCTTAGACAAGGTGTGTGTATTATTATCTGAGTTTCTCTTTCTCTCTGAGTCTAGCTTGAGTTGTCAATAGGGGAAGAGCAGAACAAGGGAGAGGAGATAAGGAAAAGGGGAAGGAGAAATGCGTTTTGCAGAAAATTGCGGAGGCCAAAAGCAGGCTTCCTAACAATTATGATGTCACTGACAATCATTTTGTCCAAATTTTAAGCACGTAACTACCGATTTCCCCCAGATTTATTTATTTTTTCTTTTTTACTGTCCAACTGTGAAAATCATTGTGTAAAAAGAAAGGAATATACAGATTAACACGTGTTTAGTACAACAACACAATTTGAACTAGATTAGCCTGCAATTTTCACTTTCGTTTATGCCTAATTGGCATTGCTCAAAACTGTAATTTTCATTATTGATTATTGATTTTTTATTTTGGTAAAATTGATTATTGATTATTATCTCAATTTGTTGAATGATACGCTTGAACTTGAAAAGTTTTATGATGGAATGGAGCGGTGCAGGGCGTCACTGCGCCTGCTCAGATTCGGTGACATTTAGTCTTTTATTGCCGATATTTATAATTTCATAAGAATTTTATTTAAAAAATTAAAATTTATTAATTTTTATAGTTCAAATTTTAAAATTAAACATGATTTTTTTTAAAACATAGAAGTAGACTTTCCCTTAATTCTTAAAGGCCCTTCGTATCTGTTAATTATAGGAGCATATACTTGTATTCTACAAGACGACAACTACCAAGTTTCTAGATGAGTAGAAAATCAACTAAGACCCTACTTTACTAAACGACTAAGAATCTTTGGCGTCTAAGGATGTGAGCAGTCCAAAGCTTGTTTTGATCAAATATATTTAAATATAAATAAAAATTACTAAAATAAAATAGGATTAAATCCGTTATTTTGGTTTAATCAATACGTTGATTAAGAATAAAAAAAATTTATAAAATAAAAAGTAAAAAAAATGTGAGAATATATATAATAAAAATATAAAATTAATGTATACTATTATAATTATTACTAAAAATTGTGGGGTCGCCTGGCTCGCTGTGGCAACTGCTGGAGCACTTTATCACCCAATATCTAGCTGGCCTGCTTTCATTCTCGAGTGTCACTTTTGATAGAGTAGGAGCAGCGCCCATTTTTTCTTCATTTACAAGGGATGCAGAATGTTTCATGTATGTTTATTGCAGACTAAAAAGACGCGTCTTTTACTATATCGAAGTTACAATTCTTGGATAGATTTCAAGCGCCACACTCTACTCTTTTTCCGCTTCATTTTCTCTTTTTCCATAGAAAAAAAAAAGAAAAACATTGGGAGGATTTGAGCTGGGGAGGGCCGTGAATCAGTAAATATCTTCTCTCTCATTACTGGGGGGACAAATATCTTTTTTTCTTTTTTTTTATTAGAACCAAGAGATATGAACTTAGTGGGATCCACCAAGTTGAGCACACGTGCCAGCAATAATGGTTATAACAGTCTTCCATCACACTCCAATTATGACGACAGCTCGCATTTAATCTACGATGTCCCCACTTCTCTACTCTGCAGCTTGCGCTTCTGTCTCTTTTGAGGGCAATCATTCAAACCAGGTACATTTTTGTTGGCGTGATAACATTTTTGTTTTTGTAACTTTTTTTTATTCAGTTAATAGTTTTATATCTTAAAATATCTTTTTAAAAAATAAAAAATTATATAAATTTTTTATTATTTTAATCTATACAAATATTAACCCCTTTGTAGGTGCATTGATGCCAGAAATGAAATAATGCTATAACTCATCAACGGGGCATTTGCTGTAGTTTTTGGGGCAACCGTTCAACTCAGCTGGATTTTTTTATCTGAAATATCTTTCATTCAAAAAGTAAATATTAATTCTTTTCAAATATTGATAAATGCTTAAGTAAAAATGTTTATCAAGTGAGTTATTTTCATCGAATCTAAATTAACTTCCTTAAAATAATCAAATTTTTTTTATTGGAATCAATTCACATTTTCATTATTAGTTTTTTTATTATTTTACCTGTGTTTTGGGCCACTTTTAGCTATCGGGCTTTTCTCACGGAGCGAATTCAGCTGGAGTAAATTCGTCCTAAGCTTGCGTTTCAGGCTTTACGAATTGAATTTTCCTTCTTCATCATTGACCCAAAATTACAAAAGAATTAGTAGACTTCGTACTCACAAGGTTGTCTAACTTGAAGTGTATTGTTCATTGTAATCAATAATGGCTTGTACAGAATATACATATATATATATATATATATATATATATATATATATCACCATGATGGTGATGTCTACAATATGTCGGTTACAATATTTGAATCAAATAAGATAAAATAAAGAGAATATTTATAAAAAAGTGTAAATTATATTAAACTTTTTAAAAGTATTTAATTATGACATTATATCTTATTTTTATTTAAATATTATATTATATTTATTTAAATATTAATTAAAAAATATATCTAAATAATAATAAAATATTTATAAAAAAATATTAAATTAATATTTTATTTTAATTTTACTTAAAAATTATAATTTAATTCAATTAACTATTTTAAATAACTAATATCATAATAAATTATGTTAGCGTGCCCAAGCCGTTGCACGTTAGTGCAAGAGTTTGACAATCGTGAAGACTAAAGTGTTGACAGGAATGCATGGATTTAGGAACATATTTATTTTAATCAAATAATTATATTTATTATAAGATATAAATTTAATAATATATGTAATTATAAAAAAAAAATTTAATACAAACATAAAAGTGTATTAGAGGTGAGTTTAGTTAAAAAAAATATAAAATATAAATAGTCTTATTTTTTATTAACTAAACTTACTCTTAAGATGTCTTTATATTTGTACTAAAATTTTTTTTCATAATCACATATATTATTAAATTTATACTTTGTAATAAATATAATTATTTGATTAAAAATATATAATTTATCAATATATTAATTATTTAAAATAATTAATTAAGTCAAAATATAGTTTTTAAATAAAATTAAAATAAAATATTAATTTAATATTTTTTATAAATATTTTATTAATATTTAGATATATTTTTTTAATTAATATTTAAATAAATAAAATAAAATATTATAATCAAATATTTCAAACAATTGTTATAATTTACTCTTGTAACAAATTTTGTGTAAGCGCCCTATGTATATACAACGCTATTATAGCCAATTTGTTTGGTCGATTGCTAGAAGCCTATACCTATATTTCTAGCTCTTCTTCCATCCCTCTCTCGAACTGTTTTGCGTCCGGCAGGACCAGCACCCGCTTCACGCCGGTGCCCGCAGGTAGCTAGAGTTTTATTTCAACGCATATTGCAATCTGAAAATGCTTTTTATACTAACCGTAAAAGTTCTGACATCGCCTTGGCTTACACTATAGTTTCTCCTCACGTAATTTATTGCAAGGTGATACCGCAGAGTCTATTCTTTCTTGTTCTTTATGAAAGGATTTCTATCAACTTGTTACCCTTTGGAAGCTTGATTTAATTTTTCTGGTCAAGAATTGCAGCAGAAATCGAAGACTACATCAGAATGTAATTTTCTATGTAAGAAAGGAAGCTTAATTTTCGTGTCAATCCTCATGAGAACGTCACTGAAGAGCTATGATAAAGATGTAAGATGTGGGGTCGAAAAGGATTGCCATATTAAAGCCTTCTCGAAACTGAAAGGGATGCATATGGAAAACTGGCTGGTGTCGTTGTTTATCAGAAATTTAGAACCATCAAAACAAACTTGGACAGACCCACTTTCTACGCAAATGGTGGGGGGAAAACTATGTTGAATTGTCGCATAGTATAAATTTCAAAAGGTATAGATAGAAGATCTGTGACTAATATCTGAAGCAAATTGAAAGAGTCTAGATTGAAGTTGGAGAATATCCCCGTTTGTGGGTTCTTTTACATTGCAGAAAATAATCGGTCCCACTTTCTTCTTCACTAATTACAAAAATACTGCCATGGATACACAAGCAAAGTCTAACTTGGCAATGTTTGTAGCAACAAAAATGTGATCAAAACTTTCAACTCACTAAAAGCAAATATTTACAAAAGATTTTGAAATACTTCTACTGCTATACGCATAGAACTCTTAACGTGCTCTGAAATGATTATAAGCTTGCCCCTTTTTGTATCCCTGTCCGTATTAAAAAAAAAAAAATTCTAAGATAGAGATAAATAATTAAGAGAGTTAGATTATCAATTTGAATATAATATAGTATATGCACAAATATGTGTAGATTTTGCAGGCAGATGATATGAGTTGCTTAAAATAAGTTTCATTATTTCTTGTTACTCAATAGGTTTCCAAATAAAAATCTAAATTTTATGAGTACAAATTACACTACTCTATGATATTTTCCTTCGACCGCAAGGTTGCCAGAATCAGAGCAACAAGTTTGCTCTGTAACACATCACAGTTTTAAATTTCAGATGATTGTCCGTGGTGAATGTGTGGACCAAGTAAAAAAGAAAGAAATTATTATAGTTAAGTTTGCTTCAATTAACAGATTGTAAAATTTCATACACTTCTTTCCCTTTCCAAAAAAAAAAAAAAATTCATACACTTATATAAAAAATAAATATATTAAAAAGAAAACTTATAAATATTTTTAAGAAGTTATTATTGCTATAGATATTGACACATATTATTCTCATAAAAAATAATTAAGCACAACATCTAAATAAATAAAACAAAAATGTATTAACATCAAATAATTTATAATGAATGAAAGGAAAAAAAAAGGAAACAATTCAAATTCAAATAATATTAGTTAAATTTATAAAATTAAATTGTTTTGTAATAAAGTGTTGACACATGAAATTACCATAAAAACTATAATTAAAAATCAAAATTTTAAATAACTAAAATATATTAAAAATAAAAATATTATAATTTATTGACATTAAATGCTTTAAAATAAATAAATTATAAAAAGGAAAACAATATTCAAATTTAAAAGATACGAACTAAATTTATAAAATTAAAATAATTTATTATTAAATATATATTTCATAATCAATTAAAAAATAAAAGGAAAATTATAATTATTCCGACAAATCATAGACAGTAATTAATTTTCTAGAAAGACAAGAAAACATTATTAAATTTATGAATATACACATGTTAAAATTTTAATTGAAATAAAAATTACTAAAAATGCTATAAAAATTTATTAGTTACCCAAAATTTCAAACATAATCATTTCATGGTTACATCATAGAGTATATCTTAAAAGAGGAAAGAATGTAGTAAGTGGAAAGAAACGCACACTCTCCTCATATACAGAGACAAAAGTTTAGGAATTAAAAAATAAAGTAAAATTATACACAATTTATACAATCTAAATGTGTACAATATCAATGTCTTATCTTAAATTTATGAATTAAAAATTCCGTCCCATTATTTTTCTTGCCAACTAGCCAAGGCAGCCTTTCAATTTCAACCAATTCTAGAAGATCCCGATGCATCTTCTTTGATATTTTTAAGATTAAATATTGTCAGAAATAGTTTTATTAATGAATGACAGACTTATTCAATGGCCTCTTCCGCAAGTTAAATGCTCTCTAATTTACAATCCATAATTCATTTTTCTACAGCATCAGGTTCATTCACACTTCATTGTTCACGTATTTGACCTAGACAGAAGAATAAACTACAAATAATTATGTTAGCTTCTCTCGAAGAAGTCAAACATCAACAGAGCCGCGTCGGAAACTTCTATACCATTTAAGTTCAAGCCTTTTGATTTGACTCTGAGCTTTCGTTTGGATCAAGTCTTATCTGTGGAACTTGAAATATACGTCTTAGTCTCAACCTCTTCTGTTTTGATCCGCCATTTCTTCCAAAAAATTCCTCACTGCAACCCCTTGTGCTCCAAACCCCAAATTTCCATATGCTGAATTCGTTTGTCTGCGGCACTTTCCACCACGAAGAAGAAGATGATGAACCATGCTTTGCAAGTCCCGGTTCTTCCCCGAAGAAATCCAAAAAGAACAGCTTTTGCAAGACCCATAGCAAGAGTAGCAAGAAAGATAACCCATATTCCACGCGTGGCCTGGACAAGTTTTCTGCCCTTCTAGCCGATCTTGATGAGAAGCGGCAGAAAATTTACTCACAGATGAGCCCTCAGGAGATTTCTTTCGTTCGATTCGTGTACTCCAACACCGATGATTTCGTTCCTGTTGTGGTCAAAGTGAGAAATAAGGACCAGAAACACAAGAGCGAAGAGCTCAAGGTAACAAGACATGTGCCATCTAGCTCAGTGGACATGAATAAGTCTGCAATTGAATCTACTATGGAAGACAGAAAGCCATCCAAGTTGGATTCCGACAAGAAGGCAGAGAAGAACTATAAGAAGAGCTTCTTTTGGAATATGAGGTGGGATATGTGGAGGCATCCGTCTTTCTATCTGCCAATTGTCGTGATATTAATTTTAATGTTGCTAACTGTGTTTGGGAGATCAGTTGCAACTCTTTGTACCTGTGTTGTGTGGTACATAGTTCCCACATTGAAGGTTAGCTCCGCTTCAAAATCAAGAAAGTCAATGAAGAAGAAAGATTATGAAAGAGGGCTAGGTGAAAAGAAGATGGTGAGTGATGGGTTATCTCCAAGAAAACGTGGTCATCAGAAAAGCTGGTGAAAGATGATCTGAATCCATCTCGTCATATTCATTTTCCTTTTCTTTTGTTTTCCCTTGTGGGGTTAGAATTTTGTTCATGTGAATACTTAAATTTTCTTCGTAACGTGCTTGAGATGGGTCAAAAATCCAATCTTTCTCGTGCCGTGATCTGAGTGTATATTATGGTACTAAGGTAGAGTTAGGCTTAGACGGTAATCCATGTCATGTCAACTGGGCATAGTGTGGTTGTTCTGTAAGTATCTTGAAAATCAAGTGGTGACGCCGAGATAATTTATAGATTGTCTGCTCCAATGATGGGTCAGTGAAGTCTGCTTGATCTATCCAAATGCTAAAAAATCACTGGCTTGTTTGTTAAATCTAACACGGCCGGTATTCTAATGGGTATGCTGTGTTTTTCAAGGGCATGCAGGCAGGAAAGGGATAATGACAGAATCATAAGCAGCTCAATAAAGTCTACAGAAGATAAAAAATCCTTGTACCCTGTTTATGCCAAGCATCTCTGTGGTGGTGCTTCATACCCAGTCCCGCTATGTACTCGTGAAAACTCATCCCAAGTTTTACGTAAGAGTTATTAGGAACTGGTTTCTAATCAATTAGAGATCCGTTCTCAATTCATCTTATGCAGATTTTGTGCACAACATTGCAAGTAGTTTTTTCTTTTATATTGGATTCAAATTTTTAATTTTAAAAATTTTAAATTAAAAATGAGATAGATATAAAATTAAAATAAAATAATATTTATGAATTAAATTTAAATAAAAAATAAAAAAGAGATAAAGTTAGCAAATTAGGAAAGAATAAAGATAAGGCTGGGAATCCGCTTCATGCCTACTGGGGCAGGCTAATCTGTGTTAGCTGCAACTAATAAACGTGTTTTAAATAAGGGAAAAGATGCAAAAATCGCATAGGGCCCATTTCAGGTGCCGTGCAGTTTGGTCCAACGGATTAGTTCAGGGGCACCTTGTTTTTTCAGATATCGACACCGCCTCTGTATAAAGGATAGTGATTGCATCATACAATATTTAAATTTCATCCATCTTCAGCAATTTACAAAATATATATACATATAAATAAGGTAAGTGGGACTCGAATTTATTATTTTCGGATCATCAAATTTCTTTGGTAGGCCATTTCCAATCGGAAAGTATTAAATCATAAACTCCAAATGCAGATCAGAGTTGATACGGACAAGAAGGGAAGGATTGGAAGTAGGAATTTCCGTTGCTCAATGAAATGCAAGATCTATTATTTGAAAAATTTACTATTTGGTGAAATTTGGGAAACAAATTTAGGGTATCTTGGTGGGAAGATTAAAAGAAAAATAGCGATGTGAGTGAAAACGAGGTAGGATAAAAAGGCAATCATTTTCACTCCTTAGTTTTTGATAGAGTGGAAAATTGGTATGAAATCATTTTCAAATCTAATGTTAGAATAGAAGCGAGTACAAATTTAAGAAATACTGTAAAAATATGTTACACTTGACTTTCCATTGTATGACACTACCATACAAATTCAAAATAATTGTGGTTCCTAATTTCGCACCTCTTTGAATGCTCCGATGGAATATTTTCCGTAAGGTAGTTTGTTACAAAAAGAGTTAGATGTCTTACCACACGACAGACCTACTCAGGGTCAGGGACAGCGCGTAGCACTCAGTAGTTATTAGTTATCACTCATCTGATGGGTATTATGGTCCCATTCGTGCCCTTTATTTGCTTGGTTCCGTTGCTATCCACAGGCCTTATCTTAAACAACTATTCTTCCTAACTGATTTTTGCTTCTGAAAGGATGGAGGGATGTGGGGCCTATTTATTTAACCTGCGGTAGTTACACTTGATCTTACCCATAGGCCGAGAAAGGTATTAATCTGCGGTAGTTGATCAGACGAAGGCTATCCAAATAATACTATTAATTCGACCCATAAATCTAGAAGCCTTGTGACAAATGCAAAATCAGGAAGAATGCAGGACTTAAATGGATCACGTGATTCACATCCCTTAAGTTTATGTACACAAGTAAAAAAAATAAAATAAAATAAAATTAAGAATTAATAGGGTTGATTTAATAGATAAATTTTAAAGTATTGAGACTTTTGATATATATCTTATTTTTAAAATAGAATAATTTCTTCTCTCTTAAAAATTTAATTGAAAAATAATTTGATAAATTAAATTTAAATATAAAATAAAATATTAAAAAATAATCAAATTTATTAAATAAAAAAATACAAGAGGACTGTAATACATATTTACTGTGATCTAGATGATGGCTTTAGCAAACGTCGGTACCATATTCACCCGCCAGGATTTCATGAAGTTGTCTCCCATTAAACCGAGGGCGATAACTTGACTCAGTAAATTTCTACCTAAATATTGCATATTTCTGGTTAGAAGAAAGCTACGGGCTGCACTTCCTCGCATTGAATTATAGGTTCAATTTCACAATCTGTTTTTATCTATTAAAAAGGGCAATTCACACTGTTTTTAGGCATTTTTATATTAGAAAGTAAGTCAAAGCATATTTGTCGAATCTATTGAACTTATAAATCAAAATATTAAATTTAATAAATTATAATTTAAAATTATCACTAAAAATTTAAGTAAATTTACTATAATCTTTTCTTCGACAATTACAAAACCGTTATTGAAATGTTCTCACGGTGCATGTCCTAAATTATCTGTCAAATTTGGCGTACACCGTAGTTATCCCTGATTGTGTAAAGTCAGAAACAAATGTTTATTCACGACATTGACTTTTGTAAATTCCCACAAGGCCAACATCCAGTATTATCAACTTTAATAACCAATATGGGCATTTTAAGAAAAAAATCCAAATTTAAACCCAAAATCATGATTCAATATGCCATCTCTTGTCAAGGGAGAAGTACAATTAAACCCAAAGATCCACAAAACACATTATTACATACTAAAAATCTGAACGATATCATCTTTGATTCAATCAACTTCATCAATTTTGGTCCTATGTCCTAACATGGAGGAAATACTTTAGAATTAGATGACGTTCATGAAACAGTCCGCTCATGACCTCATTATATGTATGCAGTGGCACTGGCGTGAGTGTATGCAGTCAATATACCACGACAAAGGAGGTTCTAAAAAGCTCAGTCCATAGATAAAATGCGTCTGACTCCTTATTCCTGCACCAAATAAAGGGATTTCGGGTCAATCTGGGCAGACTTGTCACCAATTACAATCCAACTAGTCATGCTTGGGATACCAAAACTAACCTTGAACCTCCTTGGGCGAGTGCTATCTGGACTGCGCCGAGAGCTGTAGGTCTGACGTCTTGGGGCTTCACTTCTGTGATGCTCCGTGGCCATTGCAGATACCCTGTTATGGTTTTCTGGTGCCTGATTTCTGGAGTTCCTAAAAAAACCCTCTCTGTCCCAACTAACCTCATAATCAGCCTTTAATCGTGATCCTTGCTGTTCATTGACAAATCACATAAATCATCACCATGAACACATGCTATTACAATTCAGATGCAAACATATCCAAACTTCCAGTTTTGCTAAGCATCCTTCATACCAAATGCCACACAGTTTTCATGAGTTGTATCGTTCAAGAACTGTGACAGCTTTACATATCGTGAATAAAATTCCTTTGAACCATTATCATTGCAAGAAATGAATTGGGCTGCAAAATTATGTACTTGATCCACAATGAAACCATGACATAACAACAACATAAAGTGGTCTATCCTCCATACACGATATTAACGACCACATGAATACAGAATTATGAAGTTTTATTGTAAAGTTTTTGATACTTCTATTATATGTATGATACAATGATTTATAATAAACTCAAAAAACTATGATACACAGAAACCAAGCCAATACCTTTAGCAATGAGCGACCACATAAAACTCTCAATGCATCATAGAAGTCTCTGCACTTCTCGAACTGAACCACAATCTTGCAGTAAAGGCCTGAAACTAGACTTCCACTATCTTCATTTGCATCCTTACCAGGATCATCGTCTTCAGCAACATTAAGATTCCTGCAGAATGTGAGTCATGGAGAGCAAGAACGATGTATAATCAGGCTATTGATAACAATGCAGAGACGAAGTTTGTTAAAAATGATCATTTTCACATAGACAAACATAAAAAATTACATGAATTAAGGGGCTTTGGGGTTATTAAACCAGTCCGTTATAAGAACTGCAAAGTATGAAGGCATAAAATACATTTCACTATCTTTCCAAGTTTTTTCTTCTCCTATAGTAATTTCTTCTTTGTACTTGTTAAAAAGAACAATAAGCAAAAGAAAAACCTACTCAGAAAAAGAGTAAAAAGAAGGAGAATTAGATTGTCCAACTCAAGCAAAAATATGAATCCAATTTCACCATGCTAGATTGCTTAGCATTTAGCAACACATTCCTTTCAACATAACTTGCAATTAAATATTCTATTAAAAATTTACCTCAAACTAAATCTATTACAACTTCAGACAGCTGCATTGCAATATCAAACAAAGAACCGTTTCCAGATGTATTTATTAGCAAGAAAAGCAGTGCAGCAGAAAATCAAAGACTAAAATTGGAGTTTGTGAGGTAATGAAAGTATCAAGCATGGAAAAAACGTATACACCTTATCTTGCCAAATGTGGAGAAGATGGTATGAGTAACCAGCATGGAAGGCTTAGACGAAACTCTCGGCTCAGCAAACCACCGTGATGGTACACCCCTTAGAATGATTGTATCCGGCTCTTGCCTTGCTCTAGAATACCCTGCAAAAATTTTAAATTTTACACACAAGTAGAGACAAATTTCCTTTCTTTTCCCCCGCAAGCACATTGAATATAAAATTTAAAACTCATACCCCGATTGCCAAACGCGTAGAACTCTTCCCAAGTTTTTTTCATGCCCTCAAAATCATCCGATGCTGGAACAGCCACCGCAAGCTTGAACTTGACTCCTTCGAGATTCAACTCAATCCCATCCATCTTCTCCACAAGATACTTTCTCCATTCCAAGAATTTCTTCTCCAAACCCTTCAAGTCCTCTTCCTCCGTACCCTTTTCGCCGCGATCGTCAAGAAACCCTAGGTCCCAAATATGAAGGGTTCCACTGGCAACAGGGTCTTCGCGCTTGCGCTTCTTGAGGTCTCTAATCCGCTTGACCTCGAGGTCTTCTTCGGGAACAGTAATGGGGGTAGCAAGCGAGGTCTTGAGAAAGTCTATGAGAGCCCGCTTTATCTTCCACTCGTCGATGGGTTTGGTGACACTGAAGCTTGAGGGATAGATAGTGAGATTGAGCTTTATTCGTGGAACAAGGGAAAGTCCGTTCTCTATTTCTAACGCGGCTGTTGGACGCAACGATTCTAACTGTTCGATGCTCATGTTATTGTCCCTCTTCTGCTTTTAGCCGGTTGGGATTTGCTATCACCCTGGTTGAAGCGAAGAAACGAGTCTCCACTTCAAGGACTCCTCCACAAATCAGTTAGGAACTGGCGCGGAAGATCAAAAACGTCGTCGCTTGGTGTGTCCACGAGGTACAATGAGAAACGACACCGTTGCGACGGAACATTGTAGATCGCCGTGGGTATGTTGACAGCGTCACTGTTGAATATGTGACGCTTGGGACCATCGTAGTTGCTGAAATTGCGTCATCTTGGTTCTGTCGGAAGAACTGTCGTTAGTGGTCATCGCTTGGTTATATGGTACGCTGGTAACTCAAAGTTAAACGCGCAAATGCAACGGGGATTTAGGATAGAAAACACGTTTTCCCAACCGCATTGTTATATGAAAAGCAATTTTAATATAGGACATGTCCACAAATATAAGGGAAATAACAACTGAAAAGGGACGAAAAATATCAAGGAAAATACAGATTGTAGAGGCCAGCGAAGAACGGAGAGAGGGAGGAGGGGAGACGCAGACAGAGAGAGACGAGAAGATGGGGCTGTGCTTTGGTTGCTTCGACGGGGGCAACAAGCGTATGACGAAGGAGGAGGAGAGATTGGCCTCTGAAGAACGCGCTAGAGCTGCTGAAGCCGCCCAGAAAAGGCAATCTTCCCGTTCTCTCCATCTCTTTCTGCCTGTGTTTTCGTTATCTCATTCTCATTGTAAATTCCATTGAATTTTACAATTTGAAGACCACACATATCAGAGTCTTATCGAAGGCATTGAATTCGTTTAATCATTCCAAGGATTTGGGTTGTAATGGCAAGTTGGAAACCTACCTTGTAATTGGAATCTTGATCATTATACTTTGAAAATTAATCTGTTATCGTAATAATTATGTATGAAATGCAGATGCCTTGACGAAATTATTCTTTTTTTTTTTCTGTTCATGAAAAAAATATACACTTTTTTTTTTTTAAAATTTAATCCTCGAGAAGCACAGGTAAACTCAACCCAAATTGTTTTGATTGTATTCATTTATTGTATAAAGCTTAATTAGCTGCTGAGCTGGGGTTTATATCTTGTTTTCCAGTTCCAAAGGCATTATTTTGATTCTTGAGCTTATTGTTGCTTCTCATCCATGTACATCATATTAAATTGTTGGACAACTTGGCTTAGCTCAGGTGGTTGGTTGAGTGGGGATATGGGTAGGAGTTATGTGCTCTAGTTGTGGCAACCATTTCCCAATATCTGTCATATAATACTCTCATGATATGGCTGTTCTGAATTCCATCCGCTAGCTTCTTATCAGTATGACAATAACAAGGCCAAATATACTGTCAAAAAGGCAATGAGGATCGCTTTTATATGTAATTTGGGGGTGGCTAAAATTTTAAGTTATGGATAGAATCACAAGAATTGATCTCCCATGTGTGATTGATATATATATATATATATATATATATATATGCATTCTGACATTCTTATTGAGGTCCATTTAACAGAGGATGCATGCTTGACCCACTGTAATTAGTAAATGAAGCATAACATAATAGCAGAAACTTCTGGAGAGGGTGCAAAGCATGAAAAACATATTATTATATTTATACTGGCTTTTTATTAATGATATGTTAAGAAGTATAGGCTAGCTTACAGGTGTTGATTGTAATTGCAGGCAAGAGTATGATTCTCCAGCAGGAGGAGCTGCACAAGCACAGCAAGACGGAATGGCAAAGCAATCTGCGAACTCCAACCAAGGCGAACCTGTTTCCAACGATTAGTGATTGAAGATGCCACTTATTTTTTTTGGCAAGTATTCTTTGACACCATTGTCAAATCTGTTATATATCCATCACATAACTTTAGAGTCAGTCTATCTTAATAGGAGTTTATTGTACTTATCTATTTTTTTTCTTAATTTTTTTTCTTTAATTTGCTGCTGTGTTGCCCATACGTATGGAATGACATTTTTTAAATGGATTTAGACCACATTGAGTTTATTAGGACCCACAAATGTTTTGACTCCTTTGTTTGTACATGCAGTGCAGATGTGTTGAGGTGAGGCAGTTTGTCTGTCCAAGTTGACTGTTTATTATAGTAAGATGAATGATCTATCAGATAAAGCTTAGGTGTTCTTTAACTTTAGCAGTTTTGTTTACTTCAAATTCATGAAATATGAAGTCAGTATTTTTTACGCCAGCAACAGTTAGCATTAATATTGCATATGAAATTATAAATTCATACCCAGTAGATGATAGAAGCAATGCACGTGATGATGAAAACTTTCACATTAGGATATATATATAGGCATGGATGGCCCGGATTGCTTTAATATTTGACATGTCTCATAACAAATTAGTGCGAAGAGTTGGAGAGACCTAGTATACCAAGTTGTTGAAGCCACTATCAGTTTGGCGATTTATCCATTTTAAATTGGGCCAATTTCAATAGAGCACAAGTATCAGCAGCTCATTTTTGTGAGTCAACAAAGCTGTAATAGCCATCAACAAGGCAAAAACAATTGTGTTACACATACATCTTAATAATAGTGCAATAACACCCATTATTATCTTGGGACTCTCTCCTTTCAGAATCTTAGGTTCAAGCGCAAGACTTTATGTGTGTATTTAAGTGGCTTGTTACTCCTCTTATTACCAAAAAACTGTTAGTGATGACCAAATTTATAATTTTTCCTAGACATGCTGTTTAAGGGTACCATATGGAGTCTTTGGAATATGCTACACCATTCCTTTGCATGAACAAATAATTAAAACTCAGGGAAAGGGTAAAGAAAATAATGTAGTAGTAATTTAGATTGGGTTAATGTGGTTTATGTTTATTCCTGAATCAAACCTGCCATTTTGAAATCTATAGCTAACTTTGGACTAAACCAAATCAACTTACCGATTTAAACCAATTCAGGCAGATTGGGTTAGATTCCCTGGTTTCTTCTGGTTGTTCAGATTAGGACCATTCCTGTGGGTACTATGTTTGTAACAGATTGAACTCTATTTTGTACTACAAATGAATTTTGAGGATTTACTTGTGCACACATTGAACTGAACAATAATATCTCACAACAATTTAGTAGGTTATGTGACTAATTGGTTTATTTTTCTGTTTTGCAGTATTAATTATTGGTCCCGTCATCTCTGCACTGCCAAGCTTCCCTTGTATTAAAGATGAACAAATGGTCTTTACTGCAATTGCATTAATGAAATTGTATTGTTTTCCAAACAAAAAATGTTTTGTTTGATTGTAAAGATATCACCGCGTAAAGGAAACAAAGATAAGTTCAAAATATTGGTGTTTAATTCTTCCCATCTTTCTTTGAAAGATTACCTCAAGAGTGATCCTTATTACTGATTTCGGCCTGGTTGATCTCACATATAATTGAATGTTTGTAGGTTTTTATATACACTCCTGTTGGAGCGAATGGTGACAAAATGAAAGATAAGATCTTGATCTAGGGATTAAACGGAATGGTTTAAGGATCAAGAACAACAATTTCTTTTTTTTTTTTTTTTTTGGTGCACACAACAATTTCTTTTTATCACCTTTAGGAATCTGAGCGATTAAAGAGAAAATTTGAGTTTGATATCCAGTGACTTATAGGAGATTGGGATAGGGATTGCTTACCGTTAATTATTATATGCAGAGGGAGAGATAAGAATCATTTTTAAAAAGTTGTTAAATTTAAGAAAAAAAAATTAGACACAGTGAAATAAAAAAAAAAAAGTGCAAATCTAACATGTAAAGAAATCTTAGAAGATTGTAAGGAACTCGTATAAGTGGAATGACGGTGAAATTCATGTATTAGATTGTAAGTGAAATGACTGGTATATTAGATTGTAGTTTTTTTTTCCCTTTTTTTCTCTAGTTTCCAAAACAAAATGACTCATGAATACTTCAACGAATTAAATAAACTTTTTTTTTCTGTTGATGAACAAATAAACCTATTTAATCATAGAAGGGCATGATAAAATCTGATAGGATATCTTTTTTTTTTTTTTAATAATTCTTATCTTGCACCCTATTTTGTCACAAATTTCATAATTCACGTCCATAACTATAAATTATCATACCTAATCATTAAATCTTATAAATCCACAACTGTAAATGTTGGTTATGAGGTTTATGTGACAAAATAAAGTATAGAAATAGCATGTTGATTTTATTTTATTTTTTTTGGTTGGCAAGACTACTCAATTTTCTCAAATTCTATTTCATCTCACGTTAAAAATAAAAGCTCATGTTACCAGATCGAGGTTGTGGGATGTTGAGTTTGGCTGCGACACACTAGGGAATTTTGAAACAGTGCGCCTACAAACCAACAAACCTATTTAACCAGCCACGACGCTAGATTCCACCCTTGTTTTTGTTCCATGCATGAGAGCAGTGAAAGTACATCATTCCTCTAGTTCCTTACATTTTTTTTTAAAAAAAAAATGATATATAAATGATACAAATACAGAAAGGAATGTTGATCTCAATTTTGAATTATCCAGGCATTTGACATGTTGTCTGGGAACACATATGCGACATTTCGTGGCCACTAGGAATGTGTCAACTGTGGGCTTAATCAACAAGATCAGGTGTGTTCTTGGGGTCACTGTTCAATTTCTTTCTCTATTCCTTCCTAATCAATGGGTTATTAACTGGAGGTGGTGGGAAATCCAGACAAGGTGTGATATGGGTATGCATAGCTATAGAATCAATCAAATGATTCTCAAACCCTATCTGATGGGATTGCCTTCAAATTGGAACCTATTGTATTTCATGCAAAACAGACTCCACGCAAATTTTTACTGATTTATTTATTATCACAGGAGTTATACACTGGTGGAAATGATAGAAAATTTCTTGTCTGGTCACCAGATAGATTAATTGCCGATGACTTGGTATGCTTTCTGAACCCAGTCTTTTCGAGCTTATTTTGCTTTTACATTAACAGCACCATCCAAGATGTTGCTTTCTGACCTTGTTGACATGAGCTGCAGAATGAAAGACCTGCTGAGGATCAGGACCACTGGAGTAACTGAATTTTTGCCTGCATTTTGGTATTCACACCCTTTTCCTTGATTTCTGCAATACATACCTATGTGATTTGTTCTTTTGAAGCTTTTCTATCTCTCTTGCTTCTGCTGCTGCTGTTAAATGTTTGTGGAATTTGTAAATGAGGGCTTCCTCAGTGTCTGAAGCCTATGTGAGTCTTACAAATCTTTCTTTTCCTTATATTTTGGAAGTTACAATGTGTTTCATTTCCTTGTAACATTAGAAACAAAGGCATTTTCTAGTAATGCTTTGTAGTATTTAAAAAAGTTGTATGTATATATCTAGGGAACATATTAACTGATAATGTCCTGCCAATCTCCTTGTAACCGATAATGTTTAACACGTTCACGAAGCAAGACTTTTTTTTTATGTCGCAAAATATGGCTTTTAACTCTTCATTCCCTAATGTATTAGCTTGGTCTGCTTACAAGGATTGATCCCCTATGTTTAGTCTTTTTACAATATTAACCAAACCTCTTATCATTAAATCACACTAATAGCTTTTTTAACCTTGTCACTGATTATTCGGTTTGGATTGGATAAAATCATGCAACCCAAGGAATGGCATCATAGCGGGGGCGGGAAATAACTTCCTTGCAAGAGAGTGGATTTTTAAAAATCTTTATAATATGAATAAATTAAAATTAATTTGTTTATTAATTATATATAATTATTAATTTATATTTTATATTATATATTATTTAAATATTATATAATATAATAAATAATTATTTTTGAGAATCCCATCCTCAAAATTGTTACGAAAAAATTTTTTCTTTCTCCTTGCTCCTTTAGAGACAAAATTTCCCCTATCCTTTAGCCGAAATTAAAAACTCCCCGCAAGTCCCGTCTAAAAGAAATTGCCATTCCTGGATGCTATATTTACTTCCATAAATTTCTTAATAAGTTCATATATCGTTTAAATTGTGTAACAAAATTGAAAAAAACTGTAATTGCATAATGTTTTAATAATAAATAATTGTGTCAACATAAATCATTATTAAACCATTTAGATCAGACTATAAATCATTGCTAGTCTGGAAAATGGCACCTTTGCAGCTTTATATATTGCTTCACTTTCTTTCTTTCCACTTTCTTTTTTTTTTCTTTGGGTTCTAGACCTTGAATAATTGCATTAATGCATTATAATTAGCAAACAAATGCATTATTTCAACCAATTTCTATACAATACAGTGAAGCAGATGCAACTACTGTGAAGAGATTCTCTGGCAGTCTTAATGATAATTGGACACATGATCTTTTGGCTATTTATGTCATAACATTATCATGAAATCAAAGGACTCAACAGAACAGTAAAAATCTATGCATTTAATTATTGAAACCCCGAACTAAATCCCAGGAAATTACAATTAGCAATCCCGCTCCAAAGCTCACACCTCATCCTCAGCCATATTGACTGCGTAGTGGCCAAAGTTTCTGCCCTGTTAACCACCAAGAGCAAGATAAATCAGCACCATACACCAGTTAAGTAATCCCACGATATTTAACATGATTGAATAAAATGGCATATTATATGATTGCAAAACACATGATATTTCAAATAAAGCAAAGAATACCAATAGCCCCCGGACCATTATGTATCAAGAATCCCATATTGAACACGCGAGAATTTGCCTGTGGATGAAAACCTAATAGATATTCAGTCCCCCAAAACCTTCCCCTAGGGAAATGCGGCCTCAGTTTGTAACGAAAAGAAAGGTAACGATTGAATTCACATGGCACAAGTAAGGACTCGTCCATTGCTGGCTACAGATAAAATTCTCATAATTGATTCGCTATTCACATTGTATTGAAGTACCCCATTTCTCACCAAACGTTGCAACAGGAAGGAAAGAGTGAATATTTTTTATATAAGAAGGATGCCAACCTCAGACAACATCCGCTGCTTGTTAAGTAATTGGGTCCTTGCCTTGTTCAGAACTGAGTTCGGAGACATAAACATCCTCTGAAAGAAAGAGTGATGCAGATCAGAGAATGATAACAACAAATAAGCAGGACATCAACAAGTGCAACATATAATAGCCAAGCACAATCAAATTGCAAAAACTTACCTTTTTGCCACTAGACATCCGATGTTCCTCGTCAGTAAGATACCTTCTCTTCGGTGTGAAGTTGAAGACATCATGTAGGAACTCATTTTCCTGTTTTGCCAAGGAAGGAGATGAAAAGAAAGAGAAATATTGATAACCTAGTCGGAAATATGCACTTTTCAGAACAATTAGAAGCATGCAGAGAAAAATGCCAAGAGAAGAAAGCCAACCTGCATGTGCTTAATGAATCCTCCCCCAAGGAAGTGCTTGAGAAAGTTCAGCTGCAAAAAGCTAGACGTCAGATGCTGATTTAGAAAAAGAAAGCTCTCTGGGTGACAACGGTGAGACACAAGACAAACCTGTATCATTTGGGACCATGATGATATCTGGAGAGAATCAACCCCAATCTTCATTGAAATTTCGGGAGAGTAATCATCCTAGTATCAAAAGGTAGAAGATCAGTCAAAAAGAGTCCGTCCAGGATAAGCAACATACACACACACACACACACATATACATAATAAATAAAGGCAACTTAAATACCTCAAAAAACTCCAAGATATCTCGAAATAAGTTCCTCTGATTATTAAGATCTTTTTTCGCAGAACCTTTTCCACCAGCCTCCACAGAAAGGTTTTTAACTTGATTTATGACCTTCCCTCTCAATCCTTGGACATGTGTATAACTTTCCAGTAGTGTGCTCCCTTCTTGAGTCATGTCACTTTTGGTCTTAGATTCAGAAGAGAATTTCTCTATAATTCCAATCTCAAACAGTAGAGCCAGTGCTTCACCAGCAGCAATGCGCACTGACCTATCTTCCTTGTCTAAAAGACTAGATAAATAAGATATGGAACTGTATCAACAATAAAAATTATGTCAGATTAATTAGTTATTGATGGTATCAATGAAAAGAATACTGTCACAATATCCAAGGCCACTTAGAAGGTGCAAGAAATGCATATCTCTTTAACTAATGAAGAAATGCAATGAAACAAGCATACAAAAATTAGACGGTGCTTACTTTTGCCAATTTTTAGAATTTAGCTTCAGCTCGCCCATGGTGGAGAGGAGAAATGACCATGCAGACACCACAGCAGTTGTTAATGGTGCAGAAGGTTTCACAGCAACTACCTAAAATGAAAATAGCTGAAGCAGTAAATCTTAGGAAGAAAATTGGCCAAACCAATACAAAAAGAACTTTATTCTAACTGTCTCCATATTCAGAGTTACAACATATAAGCACTGAACATAATTATATTATCACCAATAACACATAACAGTTGAAAAACATATAAAAAGTCATTCCTACTAACTTGGGTAGATAAGGAACAAAACTAATAAAGGTAAAACTGCTGAACATCCACAATATGTTAGAAAGAGACGCCTACATTGGAACCTAATTTAGGATGTATCACTCGCCACATTATGTCCATTGATCTCTCTGTTTCTTCTTGATCATTTCCACCAACAAAAGTGATGATAGCCAAGCACTGCAGCAACTATAAACACAAATGGCATTGAGAATAGAAAATTAAGCAACTGGGTATCCTATTAATAAGGAGGGACAAGTTGAACACAAGAACCAGCAATACATTCAAAATCCTACTTACAGATGATATCTTTGTGGGATCTAAACCAGATGTGAGAGATTCATCCAGAGGACGAATTGATTCTTCAAATATCTCACGCGCATTATCGCCACATCCAACAGTCAAGGCCAACAAACCTACACAAGAATGAAAATAAATATCCAATTCAATGAAGACAAAGTGGAAACCATGTTAATCAAAATCTTACCAATCGTATGAGATGCCAGTGCTATCTCCTTCACAGATGCCTTCTTGGATCCTTTTTTAATTGAACCAAGACACTGATGCAACAAGGTTACAAATCTGATAGAGGAAAGCAGCTGAAGGTTATAATAGATAGATAAAGGCAGAGTATAACATCTGTGCTTGACTTGAATAGCATGTGCATATAAACTCTTTACTTAACATGGTTACATGCATTGTAAGCAGAGACACACACAACCTAAACTGTAAACCACTGGAGGCCAAAGAAAAGCTGGTTGGCAAATAGGACACACTTCATTACTTACATGAATAATATAAGGGAAGTCAAGAAAACAATTGTATAACAAAAAAAGTAAAGATTAAATGACATATGCTTACTTCTTCTCCACAAACTGATGCTGTATATTGCTACTCAATGCCTCAACGATCACTGACAAAGCTTTCTCCCTCGTAGAACCCCTTCATCCAAATAAAGAATCCCTTAAGCCCAAAATGAAGCGAAAGAAATAGAAAGTGGCATGAGACAAAAAGCATATCAATTTGCACAATCTGACCACTCGATTCCATCTAATCTTACCATTGCAAGGCTAAAGCTTTTCCTTAAATAGATATAATAATAACTGCCAATAGCATAGTACCTCTTCTCGCCTAAATCATCTAAAGCTTGGTCGAGGAATGTATCTTGATCAAAGTGCACCTCTTCAGTGCCTGACACCGGCATGAGATCAGAACGGACAGTCGAGGACGAACTCACACTACTATTATCATCATCGCTATCCACCCTTGCTGCATTTTTACGTTGAGAATTACCTGCCGATAATTCATCAAATGTACTTCATCAATCATCACACTCAAACAATGAAGTTATTTAGGGAAACCAAAAATACCAAAAAAGTCACAGCACTTAAATATTAACATAGCATCATGAGGAAAGATATTAACATTGGCAATTTCCTTTACTTCAACCAAGCTAAGAACTTTCGACCAACATATAAAGCTCAAGCAACATAAATTCCAAAAACCAACAAAGAGAAAGAAGAAAAAAAATAAAGAAACACAAACAACAGGAAAGATATAACCCTAATTAAGCTGATAAGAGGAAATCCCAGAAACGGATGTAATCCTTTATCTCAGAAAGAAAAAAAAAAAAAAAATAGGCGCTTACGCTTTCCCATCGCGACGGCACCAGCTATGCTAATGTGTCAGAAACAGTTACAAGATTGAATCGCAACTTGAGAACCAGAGAGCTGCAAAGGTATGAGATCAACGGAATTGATACGACTCGAAATAGGGTAGAACAACGATGACAAAAACAACACTGCGGTTAGCATCAATGATGAATTAGCCATTAAAATTCTAGGGTAAATTTAAAAAGTTCTCTCTCCGAGAGGAATTGGAAATTTATAGATAACCCGAAAGAAGAAAGGAAAGACAGGCTCTTGGACTTAGAAGCGAGAGGGGCTACAAGGGCTCTTGGTAAAGAAAAGGAATTATTCAAGTTGCAGAGTGTGGAATATTCGGTCACAACGCATTACTATTAGCAAACGGCCAAACGCAGTGTGTGACCGTAGGGCGATTTGCGTGGCACATTCTGGACCCTTGATTGCTAGTGAGTTTCGGCTCCTTTGATGAATCAGAGCATGCGTCATACGCTCCTGGATTTTGTCGGCGACCAGACACGGTTTTACTGAGGACTCGGTGAAAAGGTTGTCTGGCCATTTTAATGTAGAAAAATGATATCTTTAACAATGCAGTTAACGCATATCTTGCGATTCCACAACTTTCTGGGAAGTGTAGGAGAAAGTATCAGATTATGAGAGGAAAAATAATTTTATATATTAAATTATATTAAAATGAAAAATTTTTAAAAATCTAAATTCGAAAAGTTGCAATCATGCAACCTTGCAAGTTGCAAGCAGCTCAGAGGTTACGGAGTTGAAGATGTGGAAAGTAACTACCACGTGTTTATAGAAAGATTGCGTCAGATTACTAGGTTGTTGCTTGGTGGGTGGTAGAAATAATGGCAATAATAATGTTACATATTAATTGTGTATTTTAATTATATACGTGATCATATTTTCTTTTATTTTTTATTTTATATTTTTTTTTCTGCGCATGGCAAGCCATGCAGGAACATCATTATCTGATATAAAATGCTTAGCTGCGTCAGCATCACTTCCAAATTACAGTTCATGGAAGAAAGTCAAACGAAGTGGTTGCCAGGAGAGAGGATAAGGAAGTAGTCATTTAAACTGACAAACATGATCTGCACATGGCTATTTCGTACATTTCACTGTGGGCTTGAAGGTGCATCATGAGAGGACAAACCCATGGCCAAATGGGCTTTACTTGCCCTACAATTCACGGGCTTCACAACAAATCAGTAAGTCTATTTGAAATTCAACCCTTCTTGGGCCATCAACAGCCCCTAAACAGTGTGGAAATCTGCTTTTATTTGAGTGAGGCCTTTTTTTTAAACAATTTTTATGGGACTCTTTTTTGCAATTTTGTTATTAAATACTTATTTAAAAAATTAAAGAATTAGATTTATTACATTTTATAAATTATAAAATACGATAGATTAATACATAACATCAACTGTGTAAGTATTTAATATAAATAAAAAATTTAGTGAGAGTTAGATTTGTTTTTTCAAGACTTTACTTTTCGAAAGGGTTTCTCTTTAATTCACAACTACTCATGAAATTTCTCGCTTTCTCGCAAATTCTGTGCATAAATAATCCTGAGAGGTAGCAGATCGGTGACGGTGGGTCTGATGCTTGAGTATGGCTAGAACTTCACAGTGCTAAGCACACGCTAGTTAGGGAGACATCGATTCAAGCAGAGCGTACAGTAGTAGGGATATGGGTCCATGAATTATAACTAAAATCATATAGTATGGGAGTTAGAAGGATTGGTCTCATCTCTGTTCAATAAGCCCCAGGTGTTTGGGAATCATGCTCTTGCACAAAGTTGTTATTTTGTGGTGTTTGACATGGTGGGAACACGTTCAAATCTGAAGGCCCATGTGTTGGAATTGGACTTAAAATGGCCAGACCAAGGCATTGGCCATGGTGGGTATGCGAGGTCTACATGGTTTAATTTAAAACTCACAGGAGGAAATGGAATGTACTCAGTGGAAGGACCATGGCTCTATATCAGTCATGTGAGCACCCTGCCCGGTGGAATTTTGCAGTAAACATATATTCATGTTGTTTCATTCAGAAATGGTTTATGTCTTTAGAAAAAATAAAGTTAAATAATATATTTTATTTTTATTTTTTTTAAAATATGAATAATTTATGAATAAAAAAATATGAATATAATACGATTCAGAATTTTGAGAGTGACAAGTTCGAAAAGGAAGGGGGAAGAGATGGGGACAGTCAAAGCATAGGGAATCCCAAACTCCCATACCCTGTGAACTACAAGGTAGGATGAACAGGCACTTTTGTGAGAGTTAGTGTTTGTGGGGGTCATACCCCTCCCCGTGTCAGGAAATTTATAACGTGCCAACCACAATCATGCTGGCTTCCTCTCTCCCGTACTCACTCATCTCATCCCCGCGCGATTGAAATCTTCTGTCGTAAGTGTAAAAGTTGGTAAGATAATAAATATAAAATTAAAAAATAAAATTTTTGATTAAATTATAAACAAATAAAAAAGTCATTAAATTTAATAAAAAATTTAAATCTCTCTCTCTGCATCATTTTTTTCTGGATTATTATTTTTATAATTTTATTATCATTTAATTTTTATAAATCATTAAAACAATGAGCATTCTTTGAATCCCCAAATGTGGGAATAACGTTACTGTACTTCTTAGGGTGTCATTTTGCCGCTGCACGAGAGTTCTTTCCGCTTCCAATGTTACTGCACCTATCTTGTTCCCCGTCCCTCCAATTACAAGTATTCAACCTTCTTCTTTCTTTTTGCTAACCTTACTTCTGGGTAAAAAATTTGATATATTGTGTAAATCAAAGGTTCAAGAGATCTCAATACTGATCGATATGGTTCAGTCTAATTAAATTCTAACAAACGGTTTGGAAGTACTACTAATTAGTGATCGTATTGAACACTCTTTTGATCTTCACTTCTCCTCTCACTTTCATGTACTTGGTCCATAAATGTCATTATCTTTCTCTGCTGACATCGCCAACCAATGTCATACAACTGTGAATGGGCGAAATTTAATGTGATTTTCAGCTGTGCAACAGATTTATAGAAGGTGCAGCTTTCTTCAGGATGGTCATTCCAAATTGGGTTCTTTGTTGAATATATGCTTGAAATCCAAGTGTAGATACTTTTGTAAAGATAACACCATCTACAATTAAAAGGCCTGAAAAGCAGATTATGTTTGGCTTATGTATAAACTAACATTCCTGTACAAATGTCCATTGATACGCCATTAAAACACCACCGAGGGTGCTCCTTTGCAATAATTACATTTCTTTTCTTATTTTTCACCCGATTAATAAAAATTAATTTCTTGAAGTATGATCATATGTTTAAATAAAAAAATTTTCTTAAATAAGTTTATTTTTTTAAATACAAAGTCTAGCTATAATTATATTTCTAACTAACAAGTCATCTTTGTACTTGACCCAAAATAAAAATGGTTAAAAATTTTGATTACATTATTTTTATTACTAAAATTTTATCAATTTTTTATTTAAAAATTTTAAATTTTTAAATTTAATGAGTCTTATAAATATAAATTAAATAACTCAAAATACCAATTTATGATAATTTAATAAGATACACTTTTGGTGGGTCTTACTTTTTCCTACAAAAATTAAGGCTCACAGGTGTGACTTTACTTTGGGTTGAAAAACCAAAAGGAGGTAGAGTCGGGGTAACTTAATTTGGCAACATGATGGGAACTCAAAGGAATTGCGTGTGGTCGTCTGTATGCAGTGGCCAGGCAGAAAAAGTTGGCAAGACCATCTCTGTATAATATATGGAAGCAGCCCTGTTTGTACCTAACAAGACCTTTCATAAATAAGCGTGACTTATTGACATATATGAGTCCCATGCATATGTCCTCGATCCTCAGGCTATCGCCAGCCTTTCCCTTCAAAGTGTTCGTAAATCTTCTTAACTTCACTGTTGATACTGCCATGATCATCTCCATGCTGTGAACGATCACTTCATACCAGATATATGACCTACCAGAATGTGCTGTAACTTCACTACTTTGCTGGCTTCTCTTATACTGGAAGGCCGTAGCAGCTAGCTAGCTTACTCTTTACTCTACTAGAAGATTGCTCGTGGCCACGCATTGGGGAATGATTAAATTATCTTTATATCTCATCTGCTTTTACCTATAGAAAATCACTCACATTTCATATATAATTAATATGTGACCTAATAAGTATTTGGTGAGAAATTGTATAACTTAATACGCCATTTATCAAGACAAAAATGGGTCAGAAAGAATGTATGGCGTATAATATAAGATGGTTGTCTCTTTCTCTCTGGTCATTGAAGTTATATTTGGTTTCAATATTTTCATTCCTATTAATTGCTTGTCTTCACTAACTCAGCTCAGATTCTTAGCACATAATGCGACATTAATCAATGGATCACCCTTCAAAGTAATCAAAGATCTTTGGTGGCTTGAATGGGGATTCATATGGTCTCAACAACTTGGGGTATTATTTGGTGTAATTACTTTTTTAAAGATAATCACAACAATTTAATAGATTGTATGAATATTAGAACACCAAATTTTTTTTTTTTTTGGTACATAGGACACCAAATTTTATGGTACCTGTTTCATCATCTTGATACTCTGATATGCTAAAAAAAAATAATATCACAAACAATCATTGATTGATCACTAATACAGTAGACTAAGTATTCCCCTCTAATCTATTAACTTAATTGTGGCTCAAATAAAACAAGCCTATCACTACATAAAGTGTTAGAGTGGAAAAGGAGTTTATGCCGCTCTACACATCACTATCCCAAGTTGTCACAAGCCTATAACAAAATAATCACTAACTAATTTACCAAAAATGAAAATCACCAACTAAGCTTGTGCTATCATTAAATAATCCTTATGACCTCTTTTGTAGTTTGCCCTTGTAGTAGGAGGGGGGTAAAGGAGAAAAGATAGAAAGAGGACGTCAAATATTGCGGAGACTTTATTGTCATTAATTGCAGAAAAAGCATATGATATACATCAATGGGTACCCAGTTGTCCTAGCTATTTGATTAAAAATAAATTGATAATAATATAAGAAAAGCCCTACTTTGAATTTTATCGTTTTCTTGGCATTGCTTCCGGCCTAGGAACAAAATGCATGTGGGTGCTCATAATTTCATTTTTGCTAATCCCTTAGTGGAAATATCCCTCCAAGAAGTAGGAAAAAGACGAGCAAGGACAGCTGCATAACATATAGCATACATGGCAAGACCTGAACGTAGTACGTATGCGCAGCAGCGCAGAAGTTACATAATTTAGTTTTGTAGTTAAGTGAAGAATGACCCACTAGCAGGTACAAAACCTTAGCTACCACATTTTAGCAAAAAGCCATGATGTGATGAACTCGGTCCATGCTAATTGCCATGGATATCCGACTCATGGCTCAACCATTGGCATGGACTCCAGTCCTTTAGGTCATACAAAGGGTACTAATCTGGGTGCAAAGACATGGGCCGTTCTAGCTGCTGCTGGTTTGTTACAATAAATCATTCTTTCAAACCGGTGACATTGAAGCATTTTGTTTTTCATGCGGGTAAGAATATGGAACATATAATTTCTTGACAACTAATCCTAGCTCGGTTTTCTAAACCTATATTTTAAGTCTGTTATTAACTATTCTATTTTTTAGTCTTATCCTAAACAAATTAAAGAAATTCTCCAAGTTTTATAAGCTAGCAGTCATGCAAGGATCTTGCCAAGATCAGATTGCCCTGGAACTATCTCCAAGGAGGCTACAAGAGCACAATCACATGCTTCTACGTTTCTCGTAAATCCACAATGTTTTTTTTTTCTTTTTTTTGGTCTGAATCAGATTAGATCTCTGCAGAAGATTGGAGTGGACAGAGGAAGATACTGGTTGGGAAACAAAGCGGGAGTTGGGGTGAGCTTCATTAGTTTTTTTTCCCTCGCAATCAGCTGACTTCCAAGTCTCGGACTTCTCCCAAATCCTAAGGTGGCAGGCAGCGTCAGTATCAAAGTTGTGGCTGTAAGTTGAAGCTTTAATGTCGTTTTTGTCACTTTTCTCTGTGTATACATGATAATTAATTATCCATATCCACTTTATGTACAAGCTGATTGACTTCAAGTTTTTCTCTTTATTACTAAAATTAAAATCGGTTGTTCATGTTTTCAGTTATATATTACTACCACTACAATATGGTAAGGTATAATTAAAATTTGACAGTCCAAATAGTGGCATGTTTGGATCTAGCGCCATCTCCCCATTCTGAGAACCCTCTGGTAGACTGCAATTTTAAATGGCCAAAAGTCAAGAGTTCATGAGTTTGTGATTTTGCCGCAAAAGATTAGATGCAACATGTAAAATTTAAAATTCTGCGCCTTCAAATAGAATGCTTTCCTCATTGTAAACGACAATACTTCATCAATTATTTCATTTTCATCCATATATGAATAACACTTATAATGTAATTATGTATACATATAAGTAGATATTTTTAATAATATAATGATATTTAATTATTATTTTTTAAAAAAATTTTTAAATTTAAAATTGAGATTACGAATGTGTCACTTCTCTTGTAAAATATATAATATTAAAAATATTTTATTAGATAATCATGGTTGGTGAAAATCTTGAATGACATCCATTGGATGTTATTAATAAAACTCACAATTTATCTTTAAGAATTTGGTTAATTGCATTATGGTGCGGACGAGTCATATTCCCACGGGAACACTCCAAGAACTTTTCTCCAATGATGATATGGTTACATTTGACATGGCCAGGGCGTCAGGATAGTCTTTTGGGCCAGCCTCTGAAACCCGGCCCACTTCTATGCAGTTAGGTGTAATTGCCAGTACCCCACGTACGGTACTCAGCTGCAAAAAGCCCCGACCCGATCCCTTTCCACCGGGGGGCCACTCAAATTGGGCGGTGCTCTCCACGCACCACAACGCTTGCGTGACTCAGACAGCCGCTTCGCTCTAACTTGTTCCCATAAGCAAAGGCTTTATGGTCAAACCCTGATCTTCTAAGCTCTAACCACCCCAACACTTTCGCACACCAAAAACATACGCTGAACTAGAACTCTCTGCCCCCCACAAAAACCAGAAGAACTAAAATCTCGCCACATTCGGAGCCAATGATGATCCTTATTTCCCAAGACAAGATAATCACTGTCTTCAATTTGTAAGCGCTGCAACGGCTTAAGATTTTTAGCTAAATCCCAGACTGCCCCAATATCCTTCTCCATTTCCACCTCTTTCTTCATTAGGTCAAGAGGAGTCAACCTTAAAATTTTCCCCACAAATGTTATGCTGAAATCTTTTTCCTTTCCGGATTATAAACCAAGAAAGCAACGGAAGCTAAGATAATACAATACAAATGGATGATTTTTCGTCCAGCCTTCTTTGCCAAGAAAACGAAACATGCTTAGAGGAAGAGGTGGTAGATGAAGATTTCTTCATTCACATAAAGGATTGTAGTACTTCTGATGATGAGTATGTGGGCATTTTGATTAAGAGAGAGATCGATCTTTGGTTCAGAAATGATGTATCTTTGGCGTTTGGCAACTGGGTCGAACGTGCCCGCTTCGATGCAATCAAATGGATTCTCAAAGTTAGTACAGCAACCCATTTTTCTTGAATTTTTTAATTGACCTTCATTAGTGAAACTGTAATCGAGTTTTTTTTTTTTTTTCCCTTCCATCTTCGGTGGTAAATTGACTGAGTCCAGACAAGAGCAACATTCGGATTTCGCTTTGAAACAGCTTATTTGTCTATCGCATACTTCGATCGATTCCTTTCCAGACGGTCCATTAATGTAAACTCAACTCTTTTGCCCATGGCAACATTGGGGATTCTGATTTATGTGACCCTTATTTTTATAACCAATCCATCAATTTCTACATTTTGATGCAGAGTGAAAAGTATTGGCCAATCCGGTTACTATCAGCTGCGTGCCTTTCTCTTGCTGCAAAGATGGAGGAGTGCAATGTACCGGCGCTATCAGAGTTTCAGTTTGATGATTATAGTTTTGAGAGCAAACTGATTCAGAGAATGGAGCTTTTGGTGCTGAGCACCTTGGAGTGGAAAATCGGATTTATCACTCCCTTTGCTTTCCTTCCTTATTTTATCACCAAGTTCTGCAACGAATCCCCACAAACGGATATTTTGTCCAAGACCACGCAACTCATATTCAGTTTAATGAAAGGTAAATTATGAGCACCAAAAGAACTTTTTTCTATTAAAGTTCAATTGCATTTCATCCCCAAGTGATTACTACCGCATCACTTAAATAAATGTTCTCTTATGCAGAGGTCAATTTAATGGATCACAGGCCATCTGCCATTGCAGCCGCGGCTGCTTTGGTGGCATTGGATCAGCAATTGACAAGAGAAGTGGTCGTGTTGAAGATGAGTTCAGTACCTAATCATAGATTTCTTGAAACTGTGAGTTCTTTATTTTATTCATTAAATTTTACAAAACGCATTTGTTTAGATTAATCAAAGTTGATAAGGGCAATTTGGATGAAATTTGGCCCTTTTTGTTCTCAGGGAGATATATTTGCGTGCTATAATCTAATTCAGAGGTTGTACATGGAGAAAACGGAAAGAGACAAGCTTTTGCATTCCCCAAATCCTATACCTATTGACATGCTAGAGAGTTCTGTAGTTACTTCTACTGCTACGACCAAGAGAAGAAGACTTACATTCAGTGACCATAAAGAGAGTCAAGGCACACACGAAGGCAAGGAACTCCACTAGTGAAAACAGATTTTGAATTTGCAGGAGTTTAACAATATTTTGTGGTTAAAGGGCGTTTTTTTTAATTATTTTTTTAATCTAATAATATTATCGACCAAAAATGAAAAAAAGAAGAGGTATTGATTGTTACTTGACGCAAAATTATTTGGGGTTGATTGAATGTCTCCCTGAGAAACAACCAAAGAAACCACAGGAGGAATCAAGAATAAAAATCCAAGCTTTGAGCGAAATGCAGAAGTCTAAGTGCTCAAGTCACCCGCTGGACAAAAGCCAGATATTGGTTTGGAAAGCTGCTTGATCAACGGCCAGATAGGCTAGGCTATACTAATTGTTTTTTCTTTTTCACCCTTCTATCTTTTTCAATTTTTGTCTATTCTTTTTCATTTTTTCCCCTTGAGATCTTTTTACAACCTTCATTTCTATGTTGGAATGGGTTTTGACATGTCTCTTGCAACTCTACCTTTTGATGGGATGTTCGGGATGCTTCGTGTCTTCAAAAAGCCTGAAAGAGGGAGGAGAGAACTCTGTTGGTGTGACTGGATGCATGGTCTGTGTTGCATATAGGCCATCAGAAACGTACTGTAAAGGTAAATGTGATTAAATTTGTTTGGATGTTTGGGGATGCCTTTGAGGCGGGACCCACCGTTTTGCCTGCAAAGTTTGTTGGCTTCGCTGTGTTCAGGGGTCATGAAACCCAAGACATTGTTTGTGGAATCAAAAAGATTGTCTATGTTGATCATATGCTTTGATGCGATAAAATTTTGTGTAGTACGGCTACATTTTGCTGATTCATTTTGGTTTCTACGTATATTTCGAAGGAAAGGGTAGTGGAAAAGGGAAATATTAATCTCATTAAAATAAATTAATAAATATCTTACAAAATGATTTTAGGTGTTTAATTTATTTAATTTAATAAATATAATAATGTAAATTTTTTAAATAAAATTTTTATAAAATTTAATTTATAAAAATAGATTAACTGAATAGGAAATTGCTCATTTGTTCGATCCACATTGCTCCAAGTTCATAGTACAACATCTTTAAGTTGGCATTGTCTTCTTGTTTAGAAAGGTCATAAGAGTGCTCTCTTTACCTGAAATTTTACAAGAAGAAAGGAATAATTTGTTTCTTCCATTGACTGGTTGAGTATATTAAATACCATTTCACCTTTAGATAAACATCAGCCTTCTAATATTTTGAAATTTCACAACTACCAATAAAAGATGATTGAGAGGACCAGGAATAGATTACTGGGTTAGAGGTCTACCTGATCTTATTTTTTTTTCTATATTATGTAAGGAGGGGGGGCATGTCGATGAGGGGAAACTCCGTGACTCTTTCAAAGCTTATTTATGAACAATTATATTATTTTTATAAAATAATTTTATTAAATATTCACTTAAAATTATATAAATTATTAAATTTATTAAATTTTATATTAAATTATAAAATTTATAAATTCAATATCTTATAAATTAATTGTGAATTATTAATAATCTTATTTTAGTAAAAAAAATTATTTAAAAATTCTTTTAAAAATTATGAGAGGTGTGAAGCGTTGAACCAAAAAAAGTGTCAAAATCAGGAAATTGGCTGAATTCAGATGCCTGGAAGGGTCAACTTATAGTCCGTGACAGGTTATTGCTGTGTCTGGTCAAAACGAGCATAGAAGGCTCAAGACATGGTACTTGTGCTGAACAGGGTTCCACACAAACTGCGTTGCAGGAGAATTTGGCATTTTCGATGTATAGAATGCATTAGAGTGTGTTGCGCAAAATCAGCACTGAACTCGACTGAGGCTGATTTGAGATGACATTGGTGCTGTTGCATCAAACACTCTAAACACCTAGAGCATGGCGCTGCTCTGCAAAAAGAAATCCTACTGATATTTACGCAGATCATATAAAAATTATGCAAAATTTAAATTGTTCAGAAATTATTTAAAAGTTCTATCTATAAGCAATTGAAAGGGTAAAAAAATTTAGTAATGATTGGTTGGCTAATAACTTATAATAATATACAAAGAGTTTGTGAAACATACTTTACTGATATTCAGCGCGATAGATAATTTCTTGTAGTAGAAACTAGAAATTGCTCGTCATTTTTCTTTTATATATATATATATATATATATATATATATGCATGTATACAGTATATCAGAAAACCAATTTCTTGGCCGATGGAAACTTCGTAATTGGGTCTCAAATTGGAGCGACTTGATCTAATTAACTCAAGCTGACAACAGACTCAGACTTGATCTAATAAACCCCTTGGTTTAATTGCTTTGTACAAAACTGTTAGTTACAAGTCACAGATCAATTAGCACAATGTGCTCGTGCAGGCAAGTGTGCAACTAAAACCTCTGCTGCATTAGGATTGAACTGAAGCAATTCTCCCAGTTTTGCGCTGAAGACACTGCCATTCTCTGGTCTAGTGGTCCCCGCCGATAATAGCTATTCATGAATATTCTACTGACGGCAGCATCAAAATTTATCTTCATACATCCATAGGAACAAAGGGAAAAACCAGCTGGAGGTAGCTTCCGATCGTAATAAGGCAGAAAACCACGTCTAAATCAAAGAATTTCGCAGATGGTAGGCAAGATATCACCGTAATTTTCCGCCATAGAAATTCATGCTTCTCTAATATCTTTGACCTCCACAACTTCCCCAGTTCAATTGCTCATCAGTAATTCTAGTACTTCACCCCTTTTTCGTACAAGGACAACCTGAGTCTACAGTGCCTAAGCACAACAGTCGCGTTCAAAATACTAGCTTTTAGAGGGGAAAAAACACTCCTACATCATTTGTCTTTTTAATTTTTTAGTATCTGATACTTAGTCATTCCTAATAAGTTGACCGTGGTGAGGTGAAAATCCTACATGGCATTATTAGAACTTCAGAAGTTTAATTCTCCAATTTAAATCCCCTATAAAGAAGCCAACCTAGATGACAGACTCCCATATCACAGCATTTTAATTTTCAAGACAGTAATATTTGAACCCTAACATTTTTTCTGGGTCCGGCAAATATAAAGTAGCATGCAACCATGAGCCAATTTAAAAATAGCTTGTACCTCAGGGTCAATCAAGAAAACCGTGAAGAACATGCACAAGCCTTTTATAAGCAATTCATCTGTCTTTAGTCTCTACTCTCTACTAGGAAAAGAGATTAAAAAATGTTGGAAGACATCATCAATATTAATAATCTGACAAATCATTCACAAAAATTACAATCCACCTACCGCACAACTCAATTAACTGTATGGATGTTTTTGTTTTACAAAGTTTAATTCAATTTAAAATGTGATCACCATCATGCAATATGTATATCCGCCATCCAGCACCAGTAGCATAAACTAAATTTGGCCACTAATTTGTTTGACTACTGAACTTTACAGTGAGAAAACTTAGTTTGAGTGCCGTCTTCGTAACTGAGGTAATCTTCTAAAAGAGGTAAAGAACAAAATGGGAACCTAATCATCAGTGTCCGAGCATAATGAATAAGCTATAACATACCTATTTTCCCTGAATTGATTTCAGACAGATCCCACAGGGATCAGCTTTAATGCAGCGGCTATTGGCATGCCAAGGAAACCAAGGAAAAGACTACCAAACCACTGCCTCAAACTAAGGGGAGTTGCGTTTGCATATGCGCCCAAGAATTCAACAATTATGACTTGGAAGAGGATAGTACAAGCGAGGACACCAACGAACACATAGTTCCTCAGTATACCTTCAAAGACATTTATCTTCTCCATCTCTCTGGAACTGATCTCATTGAAAACCTGAACAAGATATTTAGATGACAGAGAGGTTTAAAAAGATCAGAATCAGAGAAAACATGATAAGAAAATGATAAATTGTAATTCCTTCAAATTTTACCCTAGATATTAACTTAAAATATCTATATACATGTTACTTGCACTCAGATTGAAGATATGCAACCAGGCCTTTTTATATTCCAAGACTCAGAAGTTAGAAATTGTTCCATTATTCAAGTGGGAAACAAACTTCTACTAACTAGCGAGGAAGTAAAGGAAAACAAATTTGCCTGGTCTACACATGCATCATATTCCCAGAATAAGTAACTATAAAGATGGAACTGAATTTTAATTTCTCTTTTATAGTTGTATGTTTATAACAATGTGATAAGAACAGAACGGCGTAAAGAATAAAAGATAAGAAATCAGCCATTTCAATCCAAAATATTTTTCAAAGCAAACACATCGATATGAATCAATTTCTATCCACGCAGCATCTGTCATTTCAGATGCAGGACCAAATTGGTTTGCATGAAATACATTCAATGAATTGAGACCAATGCCATGATGAATTACCTGGCTGAATACAAATGAGTTGAAAATGAGTGTGTTCAATATCAAATCAGAATCTGGGCCATCAAGATGAAAAGCTACTTTTCCTCTTGTCTGGAGAAACCAGATTATGACAAATTGATACAAAGATTGCCCCAAGATATTCCTCCACATCACGTTACTGATAAAGCTTCCTTTCCTACCAACAGGCAGTCTTTTCATTAAGTCATCACTAGGAGGTTCAGTGGCTAGTGCAAGTGCTCCCAGAGTGTCCATGATCATATTCACCCATAGAAGCTGAACAGCAGTGAGGGGTGCATTTCCTAAAAGTTCAAAAATTCCAGAAGAGAAAAGGAAAACATAAAAAAATTCTAGCACAAGAAGTTAGCTTGGATTAAGTACAGATAAAAATAAGGGCAACATGCTTACCTGTTAAACAGGCAGAAGAGAAGTTGACAATCAAAGCAACAACATTTACAGTTAGCTGGAACTGCACAAATTTTTGTATATTTATGTAGACTGAACGACCCCATTTGGCCACAGTCACAATAGTGGAGAAGTTATCATCTAGTATTATCACATCAGCACTTTCTTTTGCTACCTGAAATTGGCAAAAGAAAGTTTAAACGACATACAGTCAAGTGAGATTTCAGAATGACAATAATTTCAAGAACCAAGGCCTTTGCACTAGTAAGCAATAAAAGATTTGGAATTCAGAGACTAAGAATTTTAAATGAAGTGCAACTCTTCAACCGTACACAATTCTAGTTGTTGTACAGAGATTCTGAATAATAAGTTGCTATTACCATTGTAAATATCGTAAGTATTTCACATTTACTTATACATGTTAGGGGACTCTAAGGAGATTGACTCAAATTGAAGGAAAACATGGAGAAACATAACCAATAAATCAAGCTATCTAATTCACCATGACAAATAGAATTAAATAACTAAAACAAAATTCATTCTTTGTTTCAGCATTTCACGGTAGAGAATTTGCTTGGCGCACCTCTGTTCCAGAAATGCCCATGGCAAGTCCAATATCTGCTTCATGAAGTGCTGGAGCATCATTTGTACCATCACCAGTAACCGCAACAACTTCTTCGAATGTTGTCTTTAAGTGTTTCACCAGGGTGTGTTTATCCATAGGTGAAGATCGAGCCATTACCTGGAGATTAAGACATATCACATGTTGGGAGTAGACAAGTTTCTTCCAGGAGAAGGATGATGCAGACCATCAAGCTCATACTTTCAAGAATCACCTAGTAATTTCTATTGCAGAATTAGGGTGTTACTTTTTAATAATAGTCGTTGGCATGCATTTTTCAATCAAATTTCAAAATGTAGAACAGAAGTTTGCATTGGCAGCAGAGTAAACAAACTTCAAATGAGAATTTCCATGAATCCTTCTGATAATGACCTAAATATTTTGATTCACCTTTTAAGATTCTCCTTGTTCTTTAGAAATCACATGTATGTCAAACTCTACCAAAAGCAGCTAATCCTTAAATCTCATACCATGAAAATTGAAAATATTTGACTAAATGACATAATTATCAGTATGCACCTGAATTTTAGGAATAATTTTATGCAATTCCTCCTCACTCTTCTCGCGGAACTCCGGGCCTTCAATTGCTATACCGTTGGTCAAAATTCCACATTCTCTAGCAATTGCCTTGGCAGTATTTATGTTGTCTCCAGTAACCATCCTAACAGTAATACCAGCTGACCTACAGATGGCCACAGACTCGCGGACACCAGGACGAACTGGATCTTTAATACCCACAATTCCTATACACGTGTAGCCCTTAACGGGAAGGGGACTATCAATAGCGTATTGACTTCCAAGCTCCATGTAAGCAAGGCAAAGGGTTCGGAGAGCTTCATTAGCAAACTTCTCAATTGTATCGTTCAAGTGATTGATAGATTCTTCACGAAGGGGAACAACCTCACCATTTGAGTCTATTACTTTGTCACATGCAGCTAGAATTATTTCAGAAGCACCTTTGCAGTGTGCTCTGAACCCATCGTCAGGAAGCTGTAGAAGCACCCCCATGCGCTTCTTCAGAGAATTAAAAGGTTCAACTTTCACAATTTTTGACGCCCGTCGCACGGCCAGGAAATCCCCACCAAGTGATAGCCCAAACTCCAAAAGTGCAGTTTCAGTCGGTGATCCCAGAATCTCAATCTTCTCATCTTTGTTTTTGACAACTTCTCCTCCTGTGTTGTTAAAAATAGATTGAAGTAGAACTCTTAAAACAGAATCAGGGAGATCAGACAAGAAATCAGAAGAGGCCTTAGAGCTCCCTACTTCCTTAATCTTCTCACATACGCAAGCTTTCACAACAGTCATATGGTTAGTAGTTAGTGTACCAGTCTTGTCACTACAGATAGTAGTGGCAGATCCCATTGTCTCACAAGCAGCCAAATGACGGACAAGTGCCTTATCGTTCATCATCTTTTTCATTGCAAAAGCAAGGCTCAATGTTACAGCTAAAGGTAAACCTTCAGGAACAGCAACAACAACAATGGTAACAGCAACAGCAAAGAATTCCAAAATTTCTTTAGCCTCATCACCAGACCACATCCAGTGTGACCCTTCTTGCAGCTTGAGGCTAAATAGTCCTTGGACCAAAACAGAAAAAGTCACAACAGCAAAAAAGAGGCCTATTTTCCCAATAATGGTGGCCACACCATTAAGTTTTACCTGGAGAGGAGTTTCATCATCTCCCCCTTCACTTAAAGTAGCCATTAGTTTGCCCCATTGGGTCCTCATCCCCACAGTAGTTACAAGCATCTTGCACGATCCATCTTGAACTTTAGTTCCAGATAGAAGAAAAGCATTATTAGCGTTAACGTTCACTGGTTCACTCTCTCCTGTCAAACTAGATTCGTTTATCAGCACAGAGAAACCTGACACAAAAAGTCCATCAGCTGGGACCTGATCTCCAATACTAAGATGGACGATATCGCCAGGAAGTAAATCATATATTGAAATCTTTTGTCTACATCTGTTTCGGGTGACCTGCACTGTAATTTTTTTCTTTTCCCGATCCAGATCCTTAAACTGCAATGATTGTCTGTAATCACTTGTGGCAGTGACAAACACTACAAGCAATATACTTGCAACTATACCAATTCCATCATGGGCGCCCTTGGGCCATCCTTCCATTATTACGCCGACCACCAAAGAAACTAAGGCACACACCGCAAGTATCATGAGGGTTGTATCTTGAAGGGCTTCCCATACAAAAATCCAAAACCCTCGGACTGGACTTTCAGTGAAACTATTAATGCCATAAATTTCTTTTCTCTGATTCAGTAATTGCTCAGATGTTGATATCCCACAATCAATTGAGGTAGAGAGCTTGTTCGCAATACCCTCAACCCCACCATGAATTTTCAACTTCTTCACGTCACGGCCTTCAACAATTGCTCCCAACTCATCAGCATCGACCTCAAAACCTGCAGCTTTAACTTCCTCTCGAGCATTGTACTCACTTGACAAATTCAGACCTGAAGAAAGTGAAGATTTTCTTATTATTTGAAAGTGAAGCCTTTATATCAACTTTTAGTAGCGTGTAGGCTGACCCTTCTTACCATGGATAAACTGAAGTGCAGCCTGTGAAACCAACACTGCAACTCTGAACTTCTCCTACAATGTATAGAAAGAGGGAAAAGGGACAAAGAGTGAGATGCCGGAATGTTTTTGAACATCTAAACTACTACATTCCTTTTCTCCCTACAAAATCAAGCTTTTAGAATGAGCTGGTGATGTATGATGATAACACAGGAGGAGAACCATAGGTAAGATCCTGCCATGACTCTATTCCTATTTAATCCAAGAAAGACCATATCTTAGAATCCAATATTTAATCAGCCAAGCATGACAGGATTATCAACTGAAGATTACACTTCATAAATGATACAGTTTATTACCACTTGATCATTTCTCCACAATAACAACAGCTATTACTACACTTGCCCCCCGATTTAACAGAACTAGCTTAACAATCTAAGGCAAAGGACAAATAATTGGAACCTTTTTACAATTTTCATTTTGCTGACATTCTACTGAATGAGTATTATCAAGCACCTGAATGGTAATCAAAAGGTAAAGGCGCATCACATCACCAGAACTACCGTAAGTATTTGAAATTTGAGTCCAATCTGTGATAATTCCTGCTTCAGAGTAACTTCTTTTTTGTGAGATTTGGTTCAGAGTAACCATAGCGCTTTTAGGAATTGGCTTATAACCAGGATAACTTAAGACAAATTTGTTTAACCAATGACCGTCTGTTGACTCCTGAAGACCAGTTTATCTTTCCATTTAAAATGAACTGTGAAACATACAAAGCAATAAAGTGGAGACACATTTGCAAACGAAAAATTAGGAAAATATCCAGATCAGAGCTAATAAGATACAATCGCATCGATTGATTTACCTTTTTAGTTTGCCAGATTGATAAAGATACAATCAAAAACTTGAATACGTGTTAAAACTTTCCAAGTGAACCAAGCATCCAGATTCGTGGAACAAAGTTTCAGACATTTCACGAATAGTAAGGATGTAAATTACGGTATAAATCGCTACAGTTCTGCACGAATTTCTGGCAAGTGACGCAAACAGAATGAAAAAGTTATTTAAACGAGGAAACCTGATTTGAGCGTCTGATGGCCTTCGCTTCAAATCGCTTGGAGAGGTTTGCAGTAAAGCGAAATCTCCTTTTAGGGTTCTTCACAAGCCAACAGAGCTTTCTCCATCTCTCAAGCGCCTCTTCTGACGAGTTCTTGGGCTTCAAGTCGAAGTTTTCATTCAGGTAACTCTCCATCTGTGCCTTATTCTCTTCCTTTTCGGAAACCCAAAAGCAAATCCATATACCCTCCCTCCTAGCTCATTCAAGCTCGGTATAAATATCAGAAAGAAAACGCTAAACTAATGCGTGGAAAACGTTGGCAATCGATTTCAGCGACTAAAGATAAAACCTCAGGCGTTGCTTCAGATCGAAAATTTTCTTTATTCTGCGTGATGATAGCTATAATGTAGCTTTGGAAAAAGCAGGAGAATAAGTGGAACGGACCAGGAACACAGCAAGCTTCCAAGATTCGAAACGCCAAATTTCCCAGCGCTAATGTTACCGTAATTAGTACTTACCGTGCTACTGTTCTGTAGGCTCTCGGCCCAAAGAACAAGTGCAATACGCAAGTCAACTTAATGAGCCAAACTTTGTTTGCTAGCTGCTACAGGGGGGCAAATCAAGTTACGAATACCACTAACCAAAAAAAACATTTCAAATTAAAACAAACAAATAGAAGAAAATATATCTCTCGTTTCGGTGGGGCCCTTCTGATAATTGAGAAGCTATTTCCGGTGATTCGATTCGCTCCGAAACTAGAATGTCGTCTGCCTGCACGCTGTGATAGAGCCAATGGCTCTAGGACAGGGTGTCCCAAGCAAGACTTGGGACCCGCAGTTGGTTTTTCCATTTCTCTTTGTTCTCTTTTAAAGGGACGTCCATCTTTTTCACACCTTCAATTACGTCTTTAACGTGGTTAAAGACGCAATCATTAAAAAAATTTTAAAAATTAAATAAATAAAATAAATTATAAGAATAAAATTATAAATATAAATATATAAGAATAAAGGCACTCCTTTTAAAAATTCAGTTATCGGTTGATGCGTAACGTAGGTCTGATGTTAGGTATTGTGGTTGGTGGGTAGGTTCATAATGCATTAGCGCCATAGTGCATGGATATAATGGCCCAGCCCGTTCACTCTGACATGGCTTTGTGATGCTTCCTCTGCGGATCTAACCCGTATCAAGAGTATGGCCATTTATGTGGACTCGTCCACTTTGCATGCCTGGGGATGCCTCAGGTGTGCACTGCTTTGGGCCTGGTTAGTAATACTTCAACGTCAAGACCTGGAGCTACACTTCAGGTCCGATGGGTCAGTCCCTCGGCTAAACTTTGTAGTAGTTGAAACCATAGTTCAGATTTTACAGAACTTCACGGACAAGATAAAACAAGAGGATTTTGAGCAAACAGTGCTGAGCGTGTGTATATGTACATATAAATAAAAAATTTAAAATATTTGTTAAAGATATTTATTTAGATAAAATTTAGATACATTTTAAAATAAATTAGTTAATTCAATTAAATTGTTTGAAATATAATACTAATTATCATAATTAATTTTTTAATTTAAATTGATCTAATTCTTAGAAAATAAGACTTTTAGTTAAATTTTAACTTTATTTATAAAGAGTCTTGTTGAAAAGCATTTTTGACTAATTGTTGATCTTAATTTAGAGCAAAAAGAAAGGCTTTTACATCTGAGTTACGATCGCTTGACCTTTACTTAAGGGAGTCTGACGGCCTTTCTCTTATAATTGTGAGGGAAAAGATTAATATAAGAAGGTAGTCTAATTTTTTTAAAAAGAGTCAAATAATTCTATTTATTTACATCTAATAATTATATCTAGTAAAGCAAATATCTTAGATTGTGAGCAAACTAATAAAGGTTTGATCCACTGCTATTTTCTTCCAACAACTTGAATGAAAAACAGATCAATAATTACAGAGGACTTGTAAAAATGAGAGAATAATCTAATATTATGCAATCCACGCTAATTGGTTTGAACAGATTGGTAGGTGAACTCCGAGTACGTCAGCAGTGGGTAGTGTTTGAAACAACAGTGAATGAAGAAAAATCAAAATGGTTTTGGGACATGCACATATATTATTTCGAATATAATATTATTTTATATAAAAATAAATTATCTTAAAATATAATAAAGTCTCAAAATTCCTTTAAAAAAAATTAGGAACCTTCATATTTTTTGTATATGTCTCGGACTTGTATATCATTGAGTATTTATAGATATAAAAAAATATAATTAATAAATATATTTTTTTAATAAATATAATTATTTATATTTAACAAGTATGAACATTTATGTTTAACATGTATAATTATTTATGTCTAATAAATATAATTATATTTATGTTTAATATACAAAATTGTTTATATATAATATATATGACTTTTTATGTCAATAAATATAATTTATTTTATCTAATAAATAAATTTTTTTATTTTTAATAAATATGTTTATGCCTATAAATATGAGATTTTATATAATTTTATTTATTAAATTTAATAAATTATTAAAAGTAGAACATAAATCGAGATGGGGAGGTTATGCCTTTGGCGGACAGGGAAGCTATTATCATCATCAGATATCGTTTGGAAGGAGGACAAATAAATTGGTTAAGATGTGCAAAAATGGGTTGAGGTTTTTAAGCACGATGTAGCGTACGTAAGAGCAATTGAGGAAACAGGTAAAAGATGGAGGCAAACCCCACCAAATCCTATAAAACAGAAAAATATGTGGCCTTGTGTTTTTTGCTCTCGCGCAGGCGCAATCTAATCACGCTCAGTTGCTTGTCACTTACGTCCCAATTACCTTGTGGCCTTGTCTGCTTGTCTCCTCCACCTTTTTCCTTTATTGTTTCTTCGCTTTTTGATTTTCACAGCATTTCTATAAATTCATTTTTATTTATATTATACACTTGGTGTTAATAATAATTTTTTGAAAAATGATTGTTTTACACAATAAAACAGTATACTAAATGTACATATATTTATAAAATAAAAAATAAAGTTTCTTATTATAGGAAAATGTGAAAAACTTATACTCCTTTTTTCTTTGAGTCACTCCTCTTCAATTAAGCCCTCATAAATTGTTTTTGCATCAATCTTTGACAATCTAAAGTGTAATGATTTTCTTGCACTTACTTGTCCCTTTAATTTAATGAAAGTTTTGAAAATTAAATAAGCAAGCAGTTTAGCATAACTAAGCAGTTATGGTACATGCACTGTCTGAAATAGGACAGCTTTGTGTTGAATTTGAATGGAACTTTAAAGTTACTGTACGATTATTTTTATATTTTTATTTGTATATAATTTTTATTATATAAAATTGTAATTATTAAATTTATTAAATAATATAAATTTAATTACGAAATTAGTTTATTAAAATTTTTTGATGTGAGATTGTGAAAATATTATTTTTATTAGAGGTTTATGTAAAATTAAAAAATATAAAATTATCAGAAAAATGCCCGCATTTTCATTGGTGAAAACGCAATGGCCTTCTAGTGATGCAGGTTGGGGGTTCTGGAAGAGATGAATCCCTGATCACGAATTGAGGTCGTGGAAGTACATGAGAGAAAGTCAAAATATGCAACACACAAGTCACATCGTAATTTCCATTCCTAACATAGGAACTAGCTAGGAACCCACAATGAAGTGGGGACTTTGTGGCTACACGCGTGCCAAGAAAAAGGAAGGAAATGATCTCACTTTTTCTCTATCTTGAGTTTAAGCACGCAGGGATCTAAGAAAATCAGGAGGACCAGATACCTGCCATTTCTAAGATGAATCAAAGATAAAATAAAAGTTAATGGACTTGTGTTTTTTAGTGGAATTTAATGATTATGTCTAAAATTTCTTCAAATAATTCACTGTCATGATAGTACAGTTGAATGATTTTCTCTTCTTTTTTTTTAATTAATTTAAAGTGGGTTGATATTCCATTGTCCTCACACAGTTTCTGTAATCGCCATATGAAATAACAATAATACTCTCTATTCAAAGAATTTTGAGCGCCTATTCAAATTAGTTTGTGAAGTGTATATATAGTGATTAGTGATCCTTCAAATTGTAAACGATTAGATGGAAAGTTCTATAATTTAATTTATAACATTTAATAAATTTAATAATTGAAAATTTTAAATTAAATTTTTATAAAATTTAATTTATAAAAATAAAAGGATTGTGATAATATATATTCCACCAAATGTAAACTGTTCAAGAGAATGTGCATAGGCCATCTTTGAATAGGGATTTTTTTAGTTTTATAATATTAAAATTACAGTATATTTATACTAATATGCCATCTTTGACAAATTGGATGTTATCAACTGTTGTTGCCACCAACTGGTGTGAATATCGTTTAGTAAAATGTTATGTTGACGCATCATTATGAATGGCGTATAACATCTTTGAGCTAGTCCTTTTTTTTCTTTTATTGCTACTTACAGATAAATTTGGAATCCTGCTTTCCCTTTTACCATCCTCTGTGTGCCCTAAAGAACCATAATTTGGTCGAACAGATAAGAGATACAATTCGAATCCTATGTAACAGTAAACCGCCTACTTTCCCTTAATAATATGTTAGAAAACGTCGCTCTCACGCTAATTGGTTGTTAAATTTTGTAATCATAAAATTTAGTATGTATAATTTAATAAATTTAATAATTTAATTTTTTTTAAAATATTTATTAAAATTTAATTTATAAAAATAATATAACTATGATATATTGATATGTATGTGTGTTTTGGGGCTAATGTTTTTTTCCTCGAGGATTAGGATTCTTTGTCATAAAAGGCAACAAATTTTAAAAATGAGAGAGAAAGAAAAATTAAAAAAAAAATAGTGAGAAAAAAAATAAATTCTACTTATTAAATTTTAAAATGAGATAAAAAAGATAATTAAAAATTTAAATCTTCTTATTGAATGTAAGATACTAAATACTCAAAATAAAAAAAAAAAGTGATATTTGTCAAGTTCTACCAGTTAATTTATATGAAATAGTTTTAAATAAAATTTTATAATGTTCAACCCGTGAGAATGTAGATCGATGCTTATAATATATATATATATATATATATATATATGTATAATTCTAAATACTAGACATGGGCTGACTATAATACGATTGTAATCTTCTCACGCCGAGGAAATAGATGAATTTACATACAAATCGCGTCGTAGTTAGTTATTATAAGAATAAATTATATTTACATATTTCGGGATATTTAAATATAATAATTTATCTTAATTATATTTAAAATTATATTTAAAAATTATATTCTGTCTTAATAGAATATACACAAATGTTAATGAAAAATTCATGATAGCTATATTAGCTCTATTTTAATGCGTTCAAAAATTATATTTTAATTGAGTTAATTATTTTTATTAGTTAAAATATTTATATGATATTAAATTTTAATTTAATAACTATGTTTATTATAAAATATAAATTTAATAATATATATAATTATAATAAAGTTTTTAATGTAAACATAGAGATACCTTAGAGGTAAATTTAATAAGATATGTGATTGTCAAAGTTTTTATTATGTGTTTTGTTTTATTTCAATTTTCAAATTCAAACGGTATTTTAATAACTAAAACTGCATTTAAGAATTTTTTTTACCAGAGTTTGTACTAAATGTTCAACGAAATAGAACTAAATATAAGAATAATAATTTTTGGAGTTTTCATAGTATTTAATTTAATAAAATAAAAAAATTTATAATCTTAAAGTTTGTATAAACCGCAGTTTAACATGTGGGTTATTATGAATATTTTATCATTATTTATATATTTTGTTAGTTAAATTAAGTTATCAAACTAGAGTATAAAATTTTGATAAAAATATAATAAAGTTACTTCAAAATAAATTATTATAATTTACTCTTATTACAAAATTATTAATGGGGCACCAACCATTTTATTAGAGATATAGGTGTTAAAGTATATATTTTTTACATAAATAAATCAATATATATCACTTTACCCTAACTCGTAAATTAAATGGGATTGGACAAACAACCTGGTAAACCTAAACTATTTTAACATATCTAACTAAAGAGATATAAATGTGCATAAGAAGTATTCACCACCGTATTCATTAAAGGGTCCTTCTTGCATGCACATTGTACGTAAAGACAATTTTAAGCAAGTTAATATATATATATATATATATATATATTTTTGTAAACATTTTCAACTTTGTTACAAAATTAGAAGCATAATTTTCTTTTACAATAATCACATATAAAATTGTTTAAAGCAAGAAACTTTTTTCAAAAATTAAATAGCCATTGTCTCGATTTTAACATTATGTATGCATGGAAGGTAAACTCTTAACACAAACGTTTAGCATGACCCTCTGTTGGATTTAAAACTAGAGAGCCATATCAATGATACAACTTATATTCTTTACAGCTTATATTCTAAAAATTGATACATTTTGTTCTTCAAGAACTAGGAAAAAGAAATACAACCCCCAACTCCATAAATTAATCATACAAAATTTAACAACTTCAGAGGAAAACAGAACTTTCACTTAGGAGAGTTTATTAAACTCTCATTAAACATAATCAAAATTATTAATTTATTTAGTCCAATAATTTATGGATTTTAATAAATTAATTATTTTAAAATTTTAAATAAATAATTAATATAATTTAATTTATAAAATAACATAATTAAATTATAAATACATATAAAAATCACTCCGAATAAATCCCAATGAATTAGTATTATTTTTCAAACTAAAAAATTGAAGAGGGACCAAAACTTTCAACGCGTGGAAGAATAATGGGAAAATGTGAATGATTTATTTTGAACTGAAATTAAATTCAATTAAAAGTGGATTAGTTTTACATCTCTCTCATTCTAGTAATCCATTCCAATGTGACAACGTCATGAACATTAGCAGATGCCAGATCATAAAGCTTGAACTTTTTCGAATGGAAAAGAAAAAGAACTTATAGCAGACAGTAACAGATAAGAGAGGCATGACTCAGCAGAACAATTAAATCACCGTAGAAAGTTTGCCCCCACAGCCACAAGGTCACACGCATGTACCAACGCCATGGAACCTTTTGAAAGACCTTTTCTCTCTCTCTCTCGCTGTCGTTGTTTCCCAATGAATATGCCAGTTTGGGTTAGGGGGCCCCAATCGGTAAAACTTATCAGCTTGCTTTTCTACATAGCTTCTTTGCATTACATGCTTGTCTTTCATTTCATCACAAGCCTAGCCCACGGAATGGAAGCCAAGAAATTATAGGCTAAATGCTTGGATCCCAGCCTAACTTCCATATAGAAAAGTTGGTTCTACTCTTCACACTGCCGTTGATGAGATGATGATCACATTATCTTGTCGGAGCATGTGCCCCCATGCCTATTCTAGTTCCTCAACATCTGATTCATGACGTTGATGCATAATTCAGATACCGTAATAGGTACTAGATGACACAAACAGAAGAGATTGGAAGCATATTTTGTGCATTAATTTGTGGGTTTAATTAAATCAAGTAGCTAGCTAGCAGTGAGGGGGGATGTGGAGAGAGAGAGTGTGTATTTGAGAGGAAGTTGTGCTAAAATAGGCATGGCCAATCTTTGTCAGAGACACTGAAATTTTGTCAATAGACGAAGAAGAAAAGCTTTGGCTTGTCAATTCTGAATTCTGTGGTCAGTAAGTTGGATGCGGAGACGAGAGAGAAATGTACCGTGCAGTATTTGAAAAGGAGTATTTTTATTTAATTTTAATTTTCCAGCGGCAGAGAAAGAGAAGTGGGGTTTGAAGGCTACTGCCATTGAATCAGATTCCACTATCTGACCCTACTTCTTCCTCTCTGTTTTAATCTTGCAGTGCATGGAGATTCTATCCCTGAAACGTCCACACCCGGCTACAGAAAATTGGCAATGCCGCCTTGACAATCGGATTAACATCGTGAAAGAGAGGGGTTGCTTGTTCACTCGCCAGTGCTTTGAACTTGAATGCATGGGCAGCCCTAGTCCATCATCCATGGTCATTCTTTGTTCGTCATCATCTACGTCATGGTAATATTTTTGTTTGAGTAATAACTGATCGAAGAGTTAATCTCAACCGATGGTACAGTAAAGATAAGTTGTAATTCAAATCATATTTGAAATTTAACTCTTATAATAATTTATAGAGTTAGAATAAAATTGTTTCACGTAGTCTCACTCGAAAAATTGAGATATTTTATTATTTCAACCAAAAAAACTGTTCGAAGAGTTAGTACTTATAGGGGCAACAAGTATTAAATATTAGATTTAAGCTATAAACAAGTTCTATTAGGAGTGTATAAAAGGTTGGATCGAATTAAATTTATAAAAAGAAATTAATTGAATTAGATTATATTAAATATATGTAGGAATCAAATTTGAACAGAATAAGTTCAATCAAGCTAACGAAATTTTATTTTTATTGGTTTATGTCCTATTTTTGTGACTTCTCAAGTAAAAAGTGGAAAATGTAATGTGCGTGAGTGAGATAGAGAGCATATATTATTAGAAAGCAACAATGGATGGATTTCGCTGTAAAATGCAAAGCACAGTCACCACATATTCAAGGGAATGCCAAAGGGGTACAAAGTCAAAAATAGTTCCGGAATGGAATTCTCCTGCGTGCGGCCTCTTTTGATCCCTATCTTTGGAAGGGTTGAGTACAGGTAATTAGACATGACACTGGCCATCGCTATCAGCATGTCACCCCCATCGGCACCCATGCCACTCTCAAAACACATCCGCCATTTACTATGCACAATAGTTTATATGCTTTCCCACTAATCATATGAAATTCATTAGTCATTACAAATCAACGCCAACCAGAACGCCCGTTTCTGTGGAAAGTAATACGACAGCAAATCAGAAAATTTTCTCGACTAATCCCCATTTTTTACAGATGCCCCAATAAGAAACCAATTTCAGCTGCAAATCCAAAGTACCCGTACTATTTTTCATCTTTTCTCAAGATTCACTTTTACCTCTTTCATTCTGCATCTCTGAGCACCAAACGTTCAACCACGGGTAATGGTCCGCGCAATATTGCGGAGGGCTGATACGTTTACGTTTTAATATGGTAGAAAATGTGTATAAACATATTTAAAAGTTATAAATTTTTATTTTAGAATTTAATTATAATTTTATAAATGTCATTATTTTTAATTTATATACATTTACTTTGTATCTTCTTCAAATGTACATGTAGACTTTTTAAATATTATGTATAATAAATATATTAAAATATATTTATATAGATAAAAAATTTTATTCATTTGTTTATTATTATACTTAATCTACTTAGCTTCATTTTAAATATAATTGGGTATTCACAGACCATTACTCTTCATCCTCATGACATTCCAATTCCACAGAACAAGACACCGTGGCCGTACTCAAGTGACAACATTAGGTAAGTCTTGTCAGTCAAAACTCCCATTTCATATCCGGAAAATAGTTTGCAGGAGAATTAGTAAATACTCACTAAGATTCATAATCTTTAAAATATTGAGTTTAATAAAATAAATTCAATAATTTAAGAATAATAAACTTGATTCATCAATATCAAATCCCGTACTTACGTACCCTAATTTTATCAGTTAAGTGCAAATCTTGACCCCAACTGCCAATTATTTAGATTTTTTGTATTTTTAATTATTTGATTATTTATATGAATTTAATATATAATTTTTCACTAATTTTATAATTTTAAAAATATTTATGTCTCTTGTTTACTTTACTCGTTCATTAACAACAGGCCATTCTAATCTAATAGCAATATTTTATATTAATATTGAAATAATGATAATATTTGTATAATATGTATCATAAAATTTACTTATAATCTGAGCTTTAAAAATTAATGAGATGAGACAAATTGTTATTAAAACTTATAAAGGAATTTTATTTGTAAAAGTAACGCCACTCATCCTAAAACACACCGCACCACGAATTGCATCTTTTTCGTTTGGATTAAAAGATAGAAGTGAATGAGGAGATAAATATAAAATTAAAAAAATTAATAAAAAGTATATTTTAACAGAAAGATACAAAATAATTATTAAAATTAAAAAAATATTGATAAAAGATTTAAATCCATGATGGCAACCATCCTGGTGGGGTGCCGGCGGCTATTATAAATGCTGTCTCACATAGGAAGACTTGAGAGCAGAAAATTCAAACAGATAAAACCGAAAACCCAAAACCAGCCCACGCACCTTCCACGCTACGCCGACCCAACTCAATTTCTCCCCCCTTTACCTCCTCACTGCTCTTCCATAATTCCATTAGATTTTCCAAACAAACAACCTTTCAATCAAAACCAAGTAGCAACAGCATATGGGCAAGTTCATCCTAGACGCGCTCAATGTCCGCGTGGAAGGCTCCGGCGACAGGGTTCTCGTCCTCGCCCATGGCTTCGGCACCGACCAATCCGCTTGGCAACGAATTCTCCCTTACTTCACTCGCCGTTACAGAGTCATTCTCTACGACCTCGTCTGTGCCGGCAGCGTCAACCCTGATCACTTTGATTTCCGCCGCTACACCACCCTCGATGCTTACGTCGACGACTTGCTCGACATTCTCGACACCCTTCGCGTCAATCGCTGTGCCTACGTTGGTCATTCTATATCCGCGATGATTGGAATGTTAGCTGCCATTCGCCGACCTGAGCTCTTCAGTAAGCTCATCCTCATCGGCGCTTCTCCGAGGTATGAGAATCAGCTTTTACTTACACAATAAACTAAATATCTAATCGCTGTTCAGTAATTGTCCACAATCGAATTAACTTTGACTTTACGTTCTTTTTCAGATTCTTAAATGACAACGATTACCACGGCGGATTCGAGCAAGCCGAAATTGAACAAGTGTTCTCTGCAATGGAGGCCAACTATGAGGCATGGGTCAACGGCTATGCACCACTGGCTGTCGGAGCCGATGTTCCGGCTGTAGTTCGGGAATTCACGAGGACTCTGTTCAACATGAGGCCCGACATATCTCTGTTTGTTTCTCGGACCGCGTTCAACAGCGATCTGAGAGGGATTCTAGGGCTGGTTAAGGTACCATGTTGTATTATGCAGACGGCAAGTGATGTTTCTGTGCCCGGATCGGTGGCGACGTACATGAGTGAACACCTGGGTGGTCAGAGCACGGTGCAGTGGTTGGACACTGAGGGACACCTGCCTCATTTGAGTGCTCCTTCATACTTGGCTCGCCAGCTCGACATAGCCCTTTCGCAGTAGAGCGTGCGATTGGTGGCGCGTGGTGTTATTAGCTTGTTCATAGGTACTGGTGTAGGCGTAGCATAGCAGCTCCTAGCTAAGGTCCAAGGAGAATAGCAACTAAAGGCTCCAACGGTGGACACCTGGCGAATAACGTGTGGCGGCTAGTACGTAGACTAGGGATTTTGTGACCTGCAAAAGGATAAGAATCGGCACGTGATCATCATGTGATACGTCGCCGTTTTTAGCAGTGTTTAATTGTCTATGTTTTCCTTACTTAAAATTTCCTTGATTGTGTTATTAGGTTTTGGGTGTACCTAGTCTGATCACTTATCTCTATAGGGGCAGGCCACTGAAAAGAAGTGAAATGGTTTGAATTGTTTGATGCGACTGTGATACGGTAATTCCCAATTCGTAATGACTTGCCTTAATTAGTAGCCCAGCTAACAATAAAAATGGCCTCCTTTTTTTTTTTTTATTAAATTTTTTGTTGCCAACACAATATGTAGTTGTAAGTTTCTCTACGATCCGAAGTATGGATGGGCCTTGGCGTTGTTCGGACTCTTTGTTCCTTTTAAGGCTTAATCCATTAATTACGCTGTCTGTCTCCTTCCCTTCGCTATAGACAGAAGAAAAGCAGCTTCTCATCTTTTTTCCTTCCTTCTTCTTCCTGTTTTTTATTTATTCTTCATATATTGAAGTCATATGCAAATTTATCAAAACAAAATATATGGAGGATATAGACCAAAGTATCTGTAAAAAGAATAAGATTAAAAGTACACTGTTATCTCAATTTTCAGTCCCCCTAAGATAGTTTGGGCATAAAAATACTTGTTTGTAAGAGTATACTTTAAGAAAGGAACCGTGTATTCCTAATGAGTTCTTCAAGCGGGATAAAAGAATTCTAAGTATTTCATCTTATAAAATATTTTGAGGATAAATGACACTGTTACAATTATTTATTTGTAATCTATATATAACTTTACACAAAATAATAGATAATTGGGTAAAACGGGTAAGTGGGGACATGTGGCTGAGCAAAATGAATTTATTTAGATAAAATTATATGCGTGTTGTACATAAATTATGACAGAATTATCATGATGATATCTTGAATGTTCTATGGTATCGGATTTCCATTATTATATTTTTAAATACTGTATCCGACTTCATATATCTACATCATCCCTTGAAAATTCAAAAATGACGCTGAATTATAAAAAGTTATCTTTGCTTGCTTACGAATTTATAGAATCCTGTTCTTTTGTATTTGGGTTGTCGAAATTTATATAGGCTATTTCGGTTCAATGATTACAGAAATGCTTGTCAGAGAGAAGAAATTGTTGAGTATTTTTGATATATCATGTGACAAAATTATGGTTGATGTGTATATTAATTTAGCAATAAATATTTTTGTATTATTTTATTAACACAATTTTATAAATAATAATTTTAACTAATAAAATTTATGTATATAATTATATATCATATAATTTACGTTACATGGTATACTAAAAATAGTGAATATTGTATGGGGAGACGTTAAACCCTTTTTCAGGCGGCCATCAACTGCCCGTGCTAGTAGATAATAGTATATCAGAGGGATGATGTTGGAATAAATGCTGGGTTTCCTTCATTACTACCCAACAAAGTCCAATAGTTTGCCCCGACGGCCTTCTGTGTTCATTTTTTTTGGTATTCCAGGTTTATGTACAATCACTGTGACAGTCGCATCCATAGCGGGCTAAGCGCGCTTTCAGTTTTAGGCCCATACCTGATTTAATTTCACGTTATTTGCGGATTGAATATCCACAACACTCTTAACCTTGTATAATAAAAGAATACGCCAGCGTCAGCACTCTTCCCATAAAATATGGTGGCAAGGTGGGCGTGGCATCATTGGGTGCACCATTCATGCCATGATTGTGTGCGGAGCTCTTGTTAGTCTGGTTTACAATTGAATACTATTTTAAGAGTTAGGATTTTTAATTTTTATTGAAAATAATTTAAATTTCCTTTATTCGGATCAAATTTGGCTCGGACTAAATATGGCTAGTCTGATCTAGTCTAAGTCGGCCGGAGTCTTTGTCAATTTATTTTTTTAATAATAATAAATTTAATTTTTAATGAAATTAATCTAATAGTTATTTTGATTGAATTTTGTAAGTCATATAAGTTATACTTATTTAATAATTAAATTATTAACATATAATTTGTTAATTTATAATAATTAAATTAACATAAAAAATAATAATAACATATAAATTACATTATCCAATTTAGGGTTAAATTTAAATCATATTTAAATTTAAGTTTAAAAGCAACTTTTAAGATCAATTAAACTTTTTTAATCAAACCAAATTTAGACCATGGACTACAAGAAATTATAGTTACATGTTGCCAAAGTGCACATTATATATGAGAATATAAAAAGGTGTATGAAATATATATTAAATTTATTTATATAAATACCCATACTCTGCGTGACAATAGCTTTAGTTGTGTGGTGGAAAGAGATTTGAATTTTTTATTTTTTATTATCTAATTTGAATTATTTTTTTTTAAATTTAATGAATAAATTTATTTTTTTAATTTTGTTCTTTTAATTTTATATTTTTTCATTTTTTCTTGACTTTAACTCAAAAAATCCTCATCCAGTAGCCGCGATAGGCTGCTGATTTTCGGGGGTGGGTCTCCTTGAAAACGATAGCAGAGGCAACAAATAGTGTTACCTTGGGGTGACTTTTTTACATTCTACACATGCACTTGCACATGGTAAATATGACAAAATTAGGATTATAGTTGAACTCGAGGAGTTGGAAGTAGTCAAATTCGGTGGCTGATGATTAGGTGCTGCGTCGTTGCCCATAATTTTGGCGCGGTCCGAATTTGATCTCACCAGTCACCACTGATGATGACACTCTCTCTGGGAACAAAAACCTTGGCCTACATTAGCAACAACAACTATTATTATTTTGACGGTATTTATCACAACCAGTGCCAATTCGTATGACTTGGTCATTTTATTTCCATTTATTCACTTTCTTTCCGTTTTTGGTTGGGCTTTCGCACCTGATTCTAATTGCGTGCCTAATCTGCTTTCCCATTAGTCTTAAACTGCAATCAACCCAGACAGAGAGCACTTGTCGATGCAAACGACCAACCAACTTAATTCCCTTTTTTTCTCCAGAAATTTTATTCTGAAAAAGTTGTGAAATTATAGATGAAAACTAAAAGCTGGGTTTGTTCGATTTCCCTTATTAAGTATTTGCGTTAGGTTGCCATGATAGCAGATGTTTGGATATAAATAAAAAATATATCTTTCTTTTCGCCATCTCACGCACCTTGTTACCCCAACCAAATGCTTCTTCTTGTTTAATTGACTGCTTCATTTTCGATCATTTTCATGTTCAGTTACCGCAATCTCTGTAACTGCAAAGGGTCTCCCTTTCTTCCCGACAATGATTACGATCGACATGTGAGTAATTTCTTCTAATTGATTGTAATATTTTAATACAAGCTCGACAAAGATGTTGCCATTTGTTTTATGGTTGTGTAGTATTTCATATCTCCGGCTCGTATATGCAAAATTTTATTTCTTAAAGTCACAAACATAAATGACTCTGATTATTAAAAAGCACATTATTTTCACATATCTAGCTAGGTAGGGTGAGCAATAAACACATGGAATGTCTATGCCCTCTCTGCTAATTGCCAGCCTTGTTTTTTAGTGCTGAAGTTGTTAACTCCCTACTACTTACATCAGGCATTTAATGGAATGTGCAAGTGTGATTTAGACTCTAATTTTGTATGTTTATTAAAGTTTTATGGTTTGGAACCTCGGAGAGAAAATTTATATTAAGTAATTTGTATTTTCTTAATATGGACATGGCCAATTCAATAGGTAACGAGTGGTGTGAGAAGGGTCTTCGTGTTCAATTCTAAATCTGAGTTGAATGATAAGATTACATGTTTTATTTTACGCAGTGTATCGTGATTCTTGCTTGCTTTTTTTCCTTTCTCTCTGGGCCCGTGAGACATCCTCAAGGTCTATCTTATGATAATGTTTGATTAGCAACGTCAAATCTCCCTCTAATAATCCCAATGAATGCAATTAGAAAAGGCCGCTTTAAAATATATATATATATATATTTATATATATAAAAGATGAGCAGTGGTCCACAACCCGTCAGGCCAGGGGCCTAGAGCGGTCCCAGACAACGATCTCAATCCATGATGCGACCGAACGACCAACTGCAGTTCGGTAACGGAAAATGGTACACGTGTCAAATAATACCGATTTTTTCTACTTTATAGGGAGAGAAAAATCAAAGGAGAGGATATTATAGCGATGCAAAACAAAGTTGCTTACGGCTCGGTCCCCTAACCCACTTTTAGATTGTCCACATGCACGCCAGCCACGTGGACTTCATTCAGCCCATCATTCATTTTCCTGCATCGTAAAAAACCTAAAACAAAAAATCACTCAGCTACCGGCTCTTCCACGACTTCATTTGTTCCTGTGAAGTTTGTTTCGGTGCAATTTATCCGGAAAAAAAAATGAGAAAATAGTTTTATTAAACGTGAGATTATTAAATTTTTATAAATTATGTCATATTTATTAAATTTTATAATTTAATTTATAAATTCAATAATTTACATAAATCAAAGAAAAGAAGATATGTCACTTTATTCCTTTTGGCTAGAACTAATTACTTTTTCAGCGCTTATGATGCTAAACTTCTGGTTTTTTAAATCACAAAAGTTATTACCATTTTAAAAGGGCATTGACGCCGTACATAGCAAATGCGCTCACAAGGGTTCACTAGTGAAAAAAAAAAGAAACGAACTTAGTGGTGCTGGTGGGCAGGCGTTATTTTCTAAAGCCGAAAAAACAAACCAAACTCGGATAACGTATGTCACAAATTTTACAGAGCTTCTCCCCTACAAAGATACTTACATGTGCCAACTGAGGTTGGCACAAGAGCATCGAACTTTCCCCACTCTTCCCCTATCTCTGATTCTGCCAATGTAACAAAAAAAACGACATATTTACATGTTGTGCATGATTTCTTTTGTTTGCCTTTTGTTTTCGAAGTGCTTTTTAACTATTAAATTGTATGATTGCCGGGTTGCACGGATGGGCATGAGATGATAGATTGATGGGTGGTACCGGTGGGGTTTACACCGACACTTCCGACGTACGGGCGGCGGCGCTGCCGGGTCTTGGTTGCCGTAGAAGCTCTATCAGTGTCTCCGCCTGTCAGCATGTAGAGAAACAATAAGCGACAAAAATTTAAAGAATTTTCCACTATCAGACCCACCATAATTAAAAAGAATTTAAAACATAAAGAAAGAGTTTGTAAATTGCAAGTATTGGTTCAGAAATGGGCCCATCGAAAATGACACAAAGGCCCATGCTAGCCATTTAATCGAAGATTAATGCAGAACTGTCCCCAAGGCTGAGGGAGCCATTTTAACTGCAATTTTTACTGTTCTTGTTAAATTAAGAATAAGTTAACATGATATATTTAAGGAGTGGAGGTCGACTGTGCAAGGAAGCTGACGTGGCATTGGATAGCCATGGAATGTGACATTAATTTCAAAAAATGCCCTGCCACGTCAGTGACCGAGAGTCGTGGACTTGAGCTGGGAGCGCGATTCTCGACCGGATATGTCTCACCTTTTGCTTGGCGCGATTGGTGCCGGCCTGCGATAAAGCAACCAGGGGAGGAATGGCTCCTTCGCGAGCCACCATAGTACGATATGCCACGCTGTCCTCGCAAATCTGCAATAGAATAACGACCGCGATTTCCTTCTGTCGCTGTGAGCCCACCTCAATTATTTCCACCAACACCGGAATCCCTCCTTCCTCCACCACCGCTGTCCTCGCCTCTGGTATCGGTACCAACATGCTCAACACGTACGCTGACTTATCCACCATGTTTGATCCAAAATCGGCCATCAATTCCACTAACGGCTTCATAATCCCCGCTTGGACGGCCCTGATCTTGTTCTCGTTTACCGAACATAGCGAATATAGCGCCGTCGATGCGTCTTTCTTCCCGCGGAAACCTCCGGTCTCTAGAAGGTTCACTAGGAGTGGAATGGCTCCAGACCTTCCAATGGCGATCTTGTTCTGTTCTAATTGCGAGAGACGAAGCAAAGCACACGCTGCGTTTTCTTTGGCCGTTGATGTCCCTGTCTTGAGGGCTCGAGCCAGAGGCTTAATGGCTCCTGATGAAGCTATAAGATTCTTATTCTCATCACATAGCGATAGATTCAAAATCGCTGTAACGCTGTACTCCTGCAGCTGAAGGTCAGGTGAAGACATAAGCGCAATTAACGGCTTAATTGCACCGGCTTTAGTGATTCGGAGGCGATTTTCCTGTTTGTTCTTGGCCAATAACCTAATCCCCATGGCAGCTTGCTTTTGATCGTCTATTGAAGAGGACTCCAGATCAGAGACCAGAGGACGAATGAAATCATCGGAATTCTCCGAAGCACAAGCCATCAGGAGTCGCCGGCTTTGACAAGAAGCCGTGGGAAACTCACCAGACCTGTCACTGTTGCAATCGCTGAAAGCGGAAGAGGAATTATCGTTGATACTCAATTCGCTGAAACTCCGTCCAATGGATGTGTAATTTGCAGGACTCTCAGTCCCCATGGCTGTGCTTGTCAATCTCACTTAATCCAAAGAAAGAATATATCAAGCCGGCGTTCAATGGTGGCGTTTTTAGCATCCGTTTTAGGATGCGATTTGAGCTTTCGGTTTTGTTCTGTGGTTCGGGCAAAGACTGGAGTGACTCAGAGAGGGGGGGGGGGGGGGGTGAGAAAAGGGCCAAAATACACGCGGATTGAAGTCTGGAGCAGGGGAGGTAAAATGGGATAACATCTGTAAGAAATAGCCATGGGGAATGGGGCTGACACGTGCACACTTCGAATTTCGACCGTACCAAATCCGAGTCGGTCAAGCACGTGGGAGAAGGCTGGAGTCTCTTTAAACGCATGCGTAGAAGGATCGCTATTCGATAGAGTTCTTCGAAGTTCAGTCTTTCTTTTTCCCGTATATTGTGGAAAGGAAAATGCTGGGGATACTCACGTATCCCCACGCCTTGAGACGTGGTTAAAAGTAAAATTATTAAAATATGAAGTATAAAAATTTAAAAAGAAAAATGAAGGGTGAAGATGAAAAGTGTGGGTGAAGTTGTAAGGATATGTATGTAGTGCCGTGAAACTTTTTTTTTTTGGGACGGTGTGGTCATGATTCACTAGCCTTAGAAACGAGTTTACGAACTCACCCAAAAATAAGAAAACGAGTTTCCTGAATCCTGACTCAATTTATCTAATTAAGACTCTAGTTAAAATATAATTTTACATAAGTATATTGAATTAATTTATACTAAAATGAACTTAACATGCTCATTTATATAATTAATAATATATAAATGATAGCATAAATATATAAAAATTTTATGATTTTAATTATTCAAATTTAATAAGTCAATAAATTACGACAAGTCTTATCTATAAATAAATGAAATTTAGTTTAATTTTTTAACTTATCATAAACTATAAACTATGCTGCCCTTTACCGTGGTGATATATGCACACGCCATTTCAGTACTCTGAATAAATACTTAAAGAAAAATAAAAATTCAAATTTTTAGTTTTTCTTAGCATAAACTCAGAATATGGGAGTGTTAAGTATTCAAATCATTTCTCCCTTAATAATCTTTATCTCTTAATAATCTTTATTAGAATTTTAATTCTTTTTAGTGGTATGCCAACCTTATTTTCACTGCTGAGGTAGAAAGGCTAATTGGGTACGACGGCCTGGTGCGTTTGGCTACAGTAGTGCAGCGATAATTTAAGGTTATTATATACTCAATCTTATGATAACAATATACATTCATGTTGTAAAAATAAATAAAAATTAAAATTGCTATAATATAAAAATTTATTATTGGTTAAATATATCATACTGAAAAAGAGTAATCTAATGAATGGAGATTAAATTATTTTAATTATATTTATAAAAGAATAAAATTATTTTAATTATAATTATAAAGAAATTAAATTATCTTAATTTATTTTAAAAAAAATAAATTATTTTAATTATAATTATAAAAAATTAAATTTATTTAATTTAAAAGTTAAAAAATTTGATTGTTCTTTTAAAAAAGTTAAAGAATTAAAAATATCTTTTTTCTAATATTTATAAGGGTGAATTATTTTAATGTATGACATATAAATTATTATTCACTTCTTTATAGCACGTTATAATCTATATAACTAATTTTTTCTCTAAAATAATGTGTCTCATACTTTATCTTATAAAGTCTATCCTGTATATTAAAGAAAATCTAAGAACAAGTCTGCGTAAATACTTTTGCTACCAATTAGTGTATTATGCAGCATTTTAATTATGTCTTTTAACTCAAATAGTTAAGTTTAATTCAAATACGAAGAGTTTCATATAAGCTATTAAAATGGAAAACTGCACCTACAAAATATTGATAGAAGAAGAAAATCAAATTTACATTCATTTCTTTGGTTAGAAAACATTTTTAGTCCACTAAGATAAAGACATATATTTAGTTTTATTAGTACTACTAAAATAGTCAAATAATCATTAATTAAAAGTAGATGAATTTTAAATACATATTTTTATTTAAGTGAAAAAATACGGACTCTTGAAAGATTAAAAATTTTTTCTTAAAAATTCAAATCATTAGTGTAAATGCAACCAAAAAAAAAAAAACTAGTTCAGGAAAGCATCCTTAGACACTTCTAGCTCCATTCATGCATAACACTGCTAGTTGCAACTAACCGAATTTGAGATTGCAACCTATTGTTAGAACATTATTATATATTTGAAGAAATTTTCTGCCGCAAGCTCTCGTAGCTCAGTTGGTTAGAGCACCCGTTTAGTAAGCGGGAGGTCTTGAGTTCGACTCTCAACGAGAGCAAGGAAGATACGCTTTTTGCCAAAAAGCGTATCCACGACGTCGTTTTAATACCTCACCGTCCATTGCTTCCCCGGTCTATCCTTTCAATAAGAACGAGAGATTAATCTCACAAGAAATTTTCATTTGTAACCCCAAAATGAGACGGTTCACCTAAGCCCCTAACCTCTAACAAAACCCTCAAAGTTCTCCTCCGGTAGTCTCACTCTCTCTCCTTTCTGCAAAAATGGCAAGCACAGGACCTGGACTTTTCTCCGACATTGGCAAGAAAGCCAGAGATAAGCCCCATCGCTCCTGAATGCTTCTCTGGCGTGTCTACAATACTGTATGGTTTTGTAGACATCCTCACCAAGGATTACACCTTCGACCAAAGTTATACCTTTTACCGCAGTTGGAGCTTCTATATCTTCATGATCATACGGCTTTCACTACTGCCGCTGTTCTAAACCAGCCCCCTGCCATTGGATTTTTCCGCTACAATTGGAACACCCGGCATTGACAAGAAACTAGTAACTACTCGACAGCTACTGGGAAATTTGCAAAGTATAATGCTGGGGTGACAAAACGAAATTCCAGTGATTCGGTAAATTTGTAAGTAACTAAGGTATTTTTAATGATTAAATGTTATATTAGCCCGAGCAGTGCATCTTCTTCTTAGTTGATTGAATGAAATCAGATGAAGTCGTCCTGTTACAGATATGACGGTCATTCCTGGATGTTAACTCATTGTCTCACTGGGAAGTTCTTTGACGATTTCCTGCTGAAGTTCTTCGTCTGAGGATAATTTTGAAAACAGAATTTTGAATTTAAAGCGGTCAAGCATGTTGCATCTCTTTCAACATGAAGCTCACATCCATAATCCCCTAATTCCCCTCAACCCCCCACGCCAAAAGATAAAAATCACACGATAATTTACCATCACTTTCAACAGGGCGGTGCTTTCCCTATCATTTTGCTCACAACTTCTAATGCAGTTTGTCCCAAGAAGATGAGACAAGCACATAACGATTATGAGAAATAACCCCAAGCCAAGGCATGGCTCGCAATGGCAGTCAATAATAATTCCTGCAGAATCAGAATTCAGAAATGTTGGCAAATGAAATAAGAATTGGTTAGCACTCAACGTTCAAGTTCTGATCTTAATATGACTGATAACATTGATGCGTCGCATGTGCATTTTGTATTGAGGATCATCTGTTGTGGTCTCTTCTCTGTTTCGGGAAAATCTATTAATACTTCTCAGATATACCGATACCATGCGTCAAAAACCTGAGAGCTCAGTGTTCTTTCTTGGTTGCTACCGCAATTTGTTTTTCATAAAATTTAATTATATTATTTAGTGGGAATTATAAGGGAAGTTTTAGTGAGTAGATAGTGAAGTGAATATCTATGCTTCAACATTTTTTCTTCTTTTTTTTTAATGTAATATAAAAAACCCAATTAGTAGGTAGTTATTAAGAATTTAAAACATTTTTTCTTCATTTTTTAGAAATTTAATACAAATTAATAGGTCCGCTAATGCTATAATCGCTTCAAATAATTTTTTACTCGTAGCATACAACGAGTTGAGGCAGGTTGATTTCTTAGATGCGAAGGTCAGAGTCCCCTCCCCACCCCCCCCCCCTCTCTCTCTTTTTTTTAAATGAATTTTCTTTGAACACCCATAGATAGAGCAGTCCTCACTTCATTTTTTATAAAATGTAAGATGGGTTCATATATATATATATATATATAACATTATAAAATGTAAATAGATTAGTTAGTCTCATTAAACTTGTAGGTTGAAGAGAGACGAGACCAGAGAATATTAATCCATATTTTTATATGTAAAAAAATATTAATTTATTCACCAAAATTACAATCCACTTTATCTCGTTTAATTGTAAACTATATTGCAATGCGAGACAGATCACCAACTTTGCCATCCCTACTCATAAATTATATTGTACCAAAAAAAACTCATCAATTGTGTGCTTCATATTACAGTAGTGGCTCATCCCAGTGGGATGGCTGTGGGTTATAATGAGACAATGATGACACTAGCAATTGTTCTAGCCTTTTTACATGTAGACCAAGTTGGTTTTAGGGTCAAAAGGTTTGATTTGACCATTTTATACTTCGGCCTTTTGTAATGACTTTGTCAAGTTGGACTGTTCTAAATGTGTTTTTTTTTGGTTTGTAACTAAATTGACTGTGTCAACTTTGTAGCTGCTTGTATGCATTCATTTCAAGATACCAGCAATTATCAATCACAAAAACAAATGACACTAGCAATTATCTAATCAATGATGACTTAAAACAGTTTGGAAAATTTCAAAACAAAGGCAGCCGAATCTACTGGGGACCCTATGATTTGAAAAGATCAGATGTACATATTTGGCTTGAAACAGCTGTTTTTCAATCTAAAGATTAGTCAGAACTAATTTTATTTTCAGTCGTTGTCTTTTCCTATTTTCAACAGAGACGTTTACCTAAACTACAATCAGTCAAGAAGTCATTGTGAAGACGATTCCATTCCTAAGCAAAAAGCATAAAATAAGGAACACGACAAACACACCGCAGAGAGTTGTAGCGTAATTATGCAGCACAAGGTAGTGGCTTTTCTGCAAACCGTTTGTCACATGCAACCTCTTAGGGCAAATTACGCATGTACAAGAATTAATGAATTAGAAATCAGGCAGGAGGTAGGATTACCTCTGATATTGGCCGAGTTTTTGTGGTAGCTTCTAAGAGTATGTCTGGACAAATTCAGAAAGCTATTCAGAGTCCGTAGCCAAAATTAAACTATGACATTCCCAAATTTATTATGTTCATACAGACAAAATACAAAAAATAACAAGATCAGCTTGTGAGTCATGACACAAATCCTAAACTTGGACAGTGCATAATTGAAATTGAATTGAAACTCATACAGATCAGACTAAAGCATATAGCTTTGGAACGAAAGAATACCACTTGAAACCACAGCTCCATTTCTCAGGTAAAGAAGGGCATCTGGGAAGCCAATGCCAAGTCTTCCTTGAAACCTTGTAATACAAGATCTCTGGCCATGTATAGCAGCAAATGCAAATCATCCCATGATGCCAAAAGCAATAAACGTGCTCATAATTATGGTAACAAACTGAGACGAATTTCCGGAACATACTTTCTGGCAAGCTCTCCACTTCCTCCCAATTCCCTGCTTCACCCACTATCCACAATTTCATGCTCCTCGAAATTCCATTTCTCCCAATTCCACCAAGCATGTACAGTTTACCCTCTCCATCACTCACCAATCGAACAAAGGTGAGCTGACTAGGTAACCCGCTGTTGGGTTTCTCCCATTTTCCACTGTCAAAATCAAAGCGCACCACTGAAAATGGTTCTGGGGTCGTAAAATACAAACCTTCATTATAGAAAACACCTTCCTGGTGGTCATTGTCACTGAGAATCGGATCAAAACCATCAAATCGCCGCCAGGAAAGTACATTTGAATCATAAACAAAGGCAACCTTTGACGTTGAATAAGAACAGAGCACGAATATCTTATACCCAAGTGCATTAGAAACAAACGTGAAATGCTCGAAATGAAAAGAGTAAGTTGGAAATTGGATCTTTCTGGAAGATTTGGCCAAGAGATTGCAGACAACCAAGGACGAGGATGTGGGATCAGACAAACAAAAGAGTCCACCAGAAGAGGAGAGAAGAGTAGAGGGAGCTGAGAAGCGAAGTAAATCAGAGAAAGGTAGAGAGACGTTGCGCCAGGCGCCAAGCATACAGTCGAAAAGAGGAAAGTAGCGGTGACATTGGGGATGGGAAAGCAGGAGAAAGGAAGAGAAGGGTGAAGAAGATGAAGCGTGTTTCGAGATAAAGGAGGGAGAGAAAATGAGAGACCTGAAGCCCTTGCAAGTAGATCTAAGATTCAAGAAGGTTTTAAGAGGGAGGAAAGAGAGTACGTACTCGAGGAGCTCAGCAGGCAACCTGCTCCAAATTCTGGGATCCATGGCAGGGGAGCTCATGGCGACAATGGTCTTCATCAGAGATCACAAGATAAGGATCTTTGTGCTGATGATGCTTTTGTGTTCCATTTAAATCTAAAATTTTCAAAGGCAGAAATAGTTCACGGAAATTGACTATTGCAACTTTGTTCCGGCAGCCGAACTGCGGCGTTTGCTAGAGGAAGTGACAGGAAAACCATTGACCTGACTCTTTTTTGGTGGCCAGACCCTGTCATTTTGTATTGTATTCTTGGAACCTTCTGATCGCCTCACGTGGCAAATAGGACAGAATACAAGTGCCTGTTTCGTTATCTTTTTGTTCGAGTAAAACTAGCGTCACTACTAACCAAAAAAAATCTAGCGTCACTAAATTAAGATTATTAAATATTCATAACAAATAAGTTAATCTATTAATTTATTAAAATTTGTAATTTTACATGAAATTTAGTGAAACTCGTTATTCAAATTTTTAAAATAGATTTAATTAAATCTTATTAATAAAAATATCGGCATGCTTAACATATCTATCGGTTTTAAACCTGTAAAGTAGCCCGGCCAATAAAAAGTTGCAATGTGAGGAGTTTGTGCCCAATATATTTGTAAATACACCTGGACTTTGGAAACCTTTCCTCTGGGCTCAAGTTCTCTTTTTTGCTATGATTAAAAAAATGTTTGAAATTTTTTTTTTAGAATTGATTTTAATAAAATTAAATATTATTAATTCTATTTAAAATTAATTATCAAGAATTAATATTTAAAAATATTATTCTAAAATTGATTATACATTTCACTAAACTTTCCTCTTCGGCTGTTAAAACTGTTTCCTGTTGCAAGTTGCAACGAATGCTTAAAAAAATGCACCAATACTCCTTTAATTACCGTTCAAACAAACAGAAAACAGTAGTTTGCATATAGTATTAGTCCGGTTGCATCCACTTGTTAGGGTATAATGTAAATATTATTATTTTCTTTACATTGCAGAGAATGTTGGTATGACGAAAATTGCTGGCCAATTTATCATGCTTTCTCATCAAGACAATCATCACAATGCATGAGTTTCCCTAGTCATTTGAACAAAATGCAAGAAAATATAGCCCTTTGATGTATACAGTCCCTGTTACCTGAGGAGGGGAGATATATAAATACGCGTGAAGATCTGCACCAAATGAGCTCACGAGGGGCATGCTAATAGAGCATCAGGCCTTGCATGCAGACACAAACATAAATGGTAAGCAACCATTTGGCGGAGGTAGGGTACCTTGGTATGTAAAAAATCTTAGGATTCGCACAACGTCTAATAACCACTCAATCCAGAAAAATGCTTCTTCATGGCTCGGTCCTTCCGGTAATGATTACTTCTTCCTCCTCCCCTCCTACCTCGCCCTCTGTAATTTGAAATATTTCCTCTCCCTTCCACCTCAGAGACATCAGATTGCTTCTCCTGCGGGTCACGAGGTTCAATTGGTTTTCCTCCTTCCTTCTTTCCCCTGCCTCCAGGATTGCCCAGACTCCCTCTCTCTTCTGTTTCAGAAACATGGATTTGGTTATTGTCCTCCTTGTAGGCATCCGTCAATTTCTTTACCGCACCAAGAGGAAAGTTACCACCACGTCCAAGACCATATATTAATTCTTCCTGAGCTTGGGAAACTAGCGAAGCTTCATCTGAATTTGCAACTGCTATTGCACCTGCCACTTTGTAGCTGTAATTCTTGCCATCCTTTACATAGTACTGTGGCTTTTTCCGGGAGCCCCATTTGGAATTGGGGGCATTTTGTACAGAGTTTCCAGTCTCTGCTGCCCATGATTTTCCAGATTTCATTTGCATTTCGTCACCTAGTATCTCATTTTCCTCCAGTCCAGAGTCTGCTACACTAAGACCTAAGTCATCAAAAGAGTCATCATACTCATCTTCATATTCAAATTGTGAAACTAGAGCAGCAGTTTTTGATGTATATTTTTCGTCCCTTTTGTCCAGAATACCGAGATCAGGGGCATCAGCCTTAGATTTCCTCACATATTTTCCAATTGATGATGAGGAAGAAATCAATGGACCTTCTGCTTGTTGCTTCCCTTCAATAGCTGCCGCCTTGTTTGAGGAAGCTGACATAGAGTCAATCAGTTTACCTTTTCCTTTATCATTCTTGTCCACAGCAGTAGACTGGCCTAGTGGCATTGTTTCTAGAGATGTGTCCAAGCACTTCAGATCCTCATGAAGGGTTCCCTCTAGTATTCTTTGAATAACCTCTTCTGAATTCTGATCATAGGCTTCAAGACATGCAGCTAAAAATCCTTTACCATAATCAGGGAATAAGTCACTTATTTGACTGATTTTGGATTCCATAACTACAGCATCTTCTTCCATATGCAATGCTTTACTTGTCACAGGGGCTATCTCAGAATGCTGCTCCCTATAAAACCCATCCAGAGAACTCATAATCCCAGATAGATACTGAAACTGTTCATCGTCAATGAATATCCATCCTGAATAAGAGTAACTTTATCAGAATAAAAGATAAACCATCAACCTAAATTGATAGAAAAATATACTAGCAATTTGATGGAGCTAAAAGTAATTATGATAAGTCAGAATGACTAGTTTCACCAAAACTATTTATGGGTCAAACTTTTTACCAAATATATAGTAAGCTTAATATCATGCACACATGCAAGTAAATCAAACTTACGTAGGTATATGATCATTTACCATTATCTCGTAAGCTCTCTACCCTGCTTAATATATTGCAGTACTTTTCAACATGCTGAAGAAATGTATGCTTCTGCTGGCTTTCATGAAATTGTAGTGAAACTGCATTAATCTCTCTAAATGTTTGGACCAGAATATCTGTTCTTACAACTGGGTCCTCTACATTGGCAGGAAACATCTTTGTGGCAGCTGGAATGGGAATGCCATCTCTGAACACTTCATCACTTAGATAGCATAACTGCAATAACAGCCAACCAAACTTCACAATTCTCACCTGTAACATCTTCAAACTTACAATGATGTCAGATGCTTTTTCCTCTTGTCTGTCAGCAAGAATGGTATGCAAGCCCTTTTGCAAGGATGGAAGTAGTGAATCATGCAATCTGGCAAGGAGCCTTAGCAATTCTTCATTGCCGTAACTGAAAGATTGCAAACCAGAAGACATCAGAATTTACCAAAAAAGTTTTAAACAGTCAATGCTTAATATAGAATATATTTTGATAATATACTGAATATAGATTTTTAACCAATGACATACCAAATAATAACTTTGACCAGTGATATGTCCCACCATAAATGTGAGACAGAGAGCACTATCAGGCATTATTGAGAAAAGATGACCATAACTGCTGTAAATACTAAAAGAAACATCCCCTCCAAGTGAATGATTCATTCTAATACATCAAACTCAAACCACCAACTCCAATGTAAACACAGATTCTTAGCATGGACATTGTATTGCGATGTACACATTATAAAAATAAGAATTTCAATGGTAAAAGATACCTCATTTCAATTGGGCAAGAAAATAATATAGCTGCTGGTTTGTACGCAATAACAAAAGCATCCATTGATACAATTGCATCATTTATAAAGTCCATCACCTATCAGAATAACAGATTGCATCAATCTTACGTTGCAGAAAAGTCAAAGAAGATAAATAATGTATGTTTTGCTACATGAGTAAACTAAATGCCAATTAAATAATTTCCCCTTTATGTCTTAAAGAAACTAACAAACTGATACAAATTCCTCCATAAGCCATTTGACAAAGCAAAATTCCACTCAGTTAGACTTTTAGTATGGGCATTAGATAAAGACGAGATATTATTTATCAAGGCTAAGAGGAGGGTATGCTATGGATTGGAGCAGTTACAAGTAGACAGTGAAAATACTAGTCATCTACTGATCTGCTGCCATGTATTTGAGGATTCTTGGAGCTATCCTCATCAATTGTTTGGGCTTAGCAAGGTTACACTGTGACTGCTTTTGAGCTTTGCTGAAGTGGGGTATTACTTCACTGTGACTGCTTTTGAGCTTTGCTGGAGTTGCGGATTACTTCACAGTGGGTACAGATGATTTTAAGACCGGTGCCCAGACATAGATGGTATACCTAGTTTAATAGGAATTAAGAGTTACCCCTGGGAAAATCCCAACAGAGACACTGAAGGAAAACTCCTCCTAGAGCTTTCCTCCTGCGGGTTTAGATGCTCAGATGTATACTTTTACTGCTTGTCTGCTTCACTCATTTATTTCTTTGCTCACTTGTAGCATATTTCTGTATTGGGATTTGCTTCATCGGCACTTTTTCCAAAAATAAAATTAGGTTAACTTCATGGAAACTAAGCCAATCACTTCACCATGGCTCCGGCAAATGACAAACCTTCGGATGCAGAATTTAAAACTTCCCATAGCATAATATATGATAAAAGACATTTTCAAAGAGGGTAGCAAAGAATATAAAGTAACTCACCTCTAGCAGATCAGCTCGAAGACGAATGGCATTGTGGTCATCAGGTTTTCCAGACGAATATAAGACCTATCATGAATTCAGTCAACTCAAAAGGACTTCATAAATGTTACACTAGTACGTCAATGTACTTGAATAAGTAAAATAATTTATGGACAGGTAAACAAACAAGGGCACTTGGGTATACTATAAGTAAACAGAAAACTCAAAAGTGAAGCATCAAGAAACAATCATCAGCATCCACACTTCACAGAGAGCATACTATTTGAAAGAGAGTAGTCTGAGAGAAAGAAGCATGAACTAGTAACATCCGTTTATGAAACCAAAAGGTTTACGTTTCCAAACAAATAAGAGAAAGTATAAAAATTCAAACTGAACAGTAAGCAACTAGTAAGTTATAAACGTATCACATAAACACTTAGTTAACTTAACAAAAACTACCTCCAATAATGAACTGCATCGTTCATGCATTGTGTGAACAATTCCTAGAAAATGTGATGCTACTGCATTCAGCCTGCCATGGATCCAAGGCTGAGCATTCAAAGCATTTCTGACCTGAAACATATTACTATATATGAGAAAGGAAGAGAGAAAAGTAAGCACGGCAGGTTAAATGCATGGAAATAAGTGCTACAGCCGCCATAACAACGTCATGAACTTATATTCAGGACATCAGTGACAGATAAAAAGAAAATTAAAAAGGATTTAACTAGCTGTATAAGTGATTAGTTGCAATTCTGTAAGTGTCAATGTAATTATAACTCATCTGAAGGAAATTCTTCGTGCATGACACTTAGACAGCACAGTTTCAAGAAAGAGACAATCTTAAACAGTAATTGAATGTAATACCTTAACAAGAGAATTACATGTAAAAACCAAGCAGCAAATGATATACTGATGAACATAACTATAATAAGTTCATGATAACCATTATCAAACATAGAGTTTATCCATTCTACAGCAAATGTGCAAATGGCCAATATCATGGTCTATAATTTTGCTAAGATGGAAAATAACATTATTGTAAACAGAAAAATGACCATTTGAGGTAGGAGAAATAATTTCCTCTTCCACACAACAGAAGTCAACACCTGGAAAGTGTGCAAACTTTTAAACATTACCTAAAAAACTAACCTAACCCCAAGATAGTCCCACCAACTTCATCTCAGGTGTTTTGACATATAATCTGTCATCTTGTATTAGTCTAACTTACACTGAAACACCTTAGGGTTGCATGTAATATGAAAGGCATACCACAGAACACGCCATTAGATTTGACATATTAAATGATATGTATCATATCATCTACAGTAAGAACTTAAACAGTATTACAACCGTGTTACAATTTGTAATTTTAGAACCAAATTTGCATTATCTAATGTTCTTTAGGTATAAATAAAAAATTGCCAAAGAACTCCTTTGACTTTCTAGAAGATTATTCTTGTAAAAATTAACACTTACTGAAACTAATGGAAACTAAAGGAATATGGAGGTGGTTCTCAATATGTACTACATTAAAAGGATAACAAAACCACAATTAATTAAAATTCTTACCAGCAATCTGGTCAACTCTTCATTTTCTTGACAGTATATGGCACATATATCTAATAACTTCGGCAAGTCAAGCAACTTTTTCTCCTGCAAAAGAACTACAGGCAGAATTAGTGAACAACCGCAATTCAGAAAGAATATAAATTATGAGGTAATTTCCCCACAGGATCCCCATTCTGGATATAGTTCCCCAATCAAGACATGCCTTATTAACTTTTACACCATTAAACTTAAAATCGGCTGTTAAATAAGCAACATGCCCTGGTCTTACACATGCCAATAACTTCTGATATATCCTAAGTTTATAGCACATAAGGACAAATTTGGTTTCAATTAAAGCTTTTTGTTCTACATCAGAGTTGTAAATTCAAAGTAAAATGACATGTAAAACAAAGAATAAAGGAAAGAAAACCAATCTCCGCAGTGCAAATATATACATGTGCAAGTGCAAACAATGTAAAGTGATATGGTGCTCACCATACCAAAGTTGATGTGTACAGAGACTTCAAAATATAACAAAGACAAAGGGCCATTATTGACATATATTCCAAAATAATTATGAATAATGTATAACAAAATCTGAAAACAAAAACTATTTGGTGGTAAGTCAAATAAAAATTAAAAATTGTATGCTCAAATGAATTCCATTGTCCACAAACCATGAAAACGACAAAAGAAAACCCACCTCCATGGTCTCTCACACTGAGGCTATCAGCAGGTCGAGCAGCAGGATCTTTATTGGAAGAACTACAAAACATATACATGAATAATGATAAAAACAGTGAAGGTTAATGAAGACAATAGAAGAGATACCTGAAATGGCAGTTTAACTTGCAGAAACTTACATTCGATACAATACCATAAAAACACGCCGACTTAAATCTAGCTCTCCAACAATAACCCCAGCAACTATTTCTTTGGCCCCACGATGAGGGAAATCATACCATCTGCTCCGAAATTTTAGAAAGTTGTCCAGAAACTCATGCAAGGAGTTATCAGTAGCCACTACCAATATAACAAAAATAACAAGGCAGTTGAGTTTGATTGATAAATTGGGAACCGAACAAACACTCTAGATATAGGACATTAGGGCGAGGCTGCAAGCCTCAAAATCGATGCATTTGCCCACTATAAAATGTTATGCCTACATAAAATTGAGCTTTTCTATTCAAGATGCTAATTAATATACCATATAACTACAGGTTACTAGAATATTTTAAAGGTGAAATATTTTTATTCATAAAATAGAGTAATATTGTTTCTTCAACCCTCATATGCTCTTCCACTAAAAACTGTAAGAAAGGAACAAAAAGATAAACTTTCGCCTCTACTTAATCAAATATTTTACTTCAAAACAATTAAACACAATGAACTACTTAAATAATTTTTCAACAACTCTAGACATTTTCGGTATTAAATAACTGTCGTGATTGAATATATTACCGTCAAAAGCTCAAATTTGATTCTGCAACTTTTGCCACTAAAATACCTCTTGTTGGTCTTTTGAAATTCTGAATCCAATGCATTCTTTTTTTGTTTCTCCGTTTTTAATATTGCCTAATAGTGTATCCTATCTATATTTAAGGAACCATGATTGACGATGAATGAGAAAAATAATCACAGTCAAGTACCTTCCCTCCAAAATTCTCTTGGTTTCAACTTGAGCAACCGAGACAACTCTCTATTCAAAAGATCCACAACGCTCTGAGATTCCACGGGATCCAATCCTCCCTCCTCGGCACCAAGCCCAGCTGCCACTGCCTCGTCCTGTGGCAAGTAATTTACAAAATTTCCTCCCTGGGCCCTGTTTGCCACCCATTCTCCATTCTCGCCCATTTGAACCCTACTCGTTGATGTTGAAATAGAAACACTGCTCCCAGATGGAGCATCCGATTGTTTCACCGAAATCGATTGTGTAAGGGAGGTTGACAAGGTTGGGTTGGAATTGGGTTTTTTAGGAACGAATTTTTTTTGAGTTTTGACGAAACCCTTGTTCATACCGTCTTGCCTCCCCTGACTATATCGATTCGACATTCTATCCGAAACGGTGAACGAAGGAATTCCTCACTCAAGGAAAGAATACTGAGTACTATTCAGAGTTAGGAGGCAGAAAGGACGACAAGCAAATTTCCTCGGACAAACGTAAAAAGAAAACACAAGTCACGCTACAAAGGTTTCAGGTTTCAGACTCCCAAAGCTAAACAAAAGCCCTAACACGCAAGTCTGTTAGCTGACCCTGCGCCCCGTGGTTATGTGCCCACTACCCTTCCGCTACGCCGCTCTGATCTGTTGAGGTTAAACCAGAAAAGCTAAGTAACACATACATGCTTAAGAGTTACCCGAAAAAAAAAATGCATGCTTAAGAAATTTGACAATGAAATTCCATGGACGTAACTCAGGTCCATCCAACTACTAATAATAATTGTTTCCAAGTTTTCTTTCATAAATTTTTTTCTAAATCATTTGAAATGATTAATTTTCATGCTTTGATGTTATTTTTTGGATTTTTTATTCCTTTCCAAAAAAGATTCTCATTTTCTTCTGATAGGGTTCTTTTTTCTTGATTGAAAATATGTTTCAGTGACAATTACACTTAATATTTAAAAAATCTCTTGTATTAAGAAAGTATAAAAAAGTTTTACAGGCGAAATTCTTTAAATCTTAATAAGTTTTTTGGCAAGCAACCTGAATGTAATATATTACTAAAATAATTTGGTGCCACATACTTGAAGCGACATCTCTTGCAAACTATCCATCGATCCAAACACGTTCTAGCAAAATTAAATTTTATTAAATATTCATTATAAAAATTTAAATTATAAAATTTATTACCAATTAAATAATAAAACATTATATTTATAATTATTTGACAGATTCACATCTCTCGCTACCATTTTTGATATCTCAATAAGAACAATTTCCATTACTATAAAACAACGATAGATGCAAATTTCTGTATCGTCGTCGTCATCAATATATCAACACGTCATCACCCCTTTCCACCTCCAAACAAAGTAGACAAATGGCCACTGTATCAGCACCTATATTTTCATTGTTGATGTTTTTATCATTATAATTATAAATCTGTAATTGTAACAACCCATTTAACAATTAACAATATCTTTTAAAACTCGTGGAAACCTTGCAGGTTACAGCAGATACGAACCAGCCTAGCCACTCAACTCACTTTCTTTCCAGTGCAAGAGGAGATTATAAATTTGAAGGGACGTATATACATAATAAAGATTAAATACCTCTAAAGCCAGAATTCTGTACACAGTATAACAAAAAAGAAAAAAGTTTCGCATCACCTTTACTGGACCTGTATCTATAGCACACGCTCTAACCAACCAGTGAATAACGCCCTGCCATCTGAAGCAATGAGCACAGCACATTTGTATTTCTTCGCTTCATTATGCAAGTTTAGCTCATAAAATGATATGGCTCTGAAAATCACAGTCCTTGTAATTCATGGTGGCCCTGCCTTGTGGGACCACTTATTAAAACCAGTAATCATATCCACTCAAAGTTCGTTTCCTTGGGCAAAACCAAAGCAATGAGGCAATCAGATGGATCGGGTGCAATAGAAAGCATAGAGCATGTTTCGGGCGTGTGCGGGAGTATGAATAGCAGCCTTGCCCATATGGATTTTGCTGCGGGGATTTTGATTACTCCAGCACAATCCCTCTGCTTTAAGTATGATATGAAATCCTGAAACTGGTTACAGAATTGAATTCCAACAATCACTCACAGGGATGTATAAGCAAATTTTCTAGCAATCATAATGTCTGATGAATAATGTTGAGGGAAGTTAAAATTATAGAAAAGCTCGAGGATGGATTTAATTATATACATAAATTTGGACAATAAGTAGATTTCATACAGAATCGGTAAAAATTTACCTTTTCATACCATGTTCAAAGTTTTCAGCTTCAACAAAATCTTATGCAAAAAACATCTCAAATGACCCTCAAAAACAAGAACTTGTCAGACAATTTAGTGGCACTTGGATGATTCAGTGACATTCACTCCACTAAATCAATTAATCTACAGATAAATTAAATTAGATCCCCTGTGACAGGTATAGCTGAACAGCACCAAAATAGATGATACTGCCTTGAATATCCTACAGTTCAACACAATCAGATATAATGATAAAAACATACCCGTTTGTGGTCACTTGTGGAAGACGAGATCAAACGACACACTTCCCTCTGCATGAGATGTCAAGACCATGATGTCACACTTAGATTCAAGAAATGAAAGACAATGTAAACAATTCTCACATTAACTCATAGTTGGTAAGCCCAATATGAATGAGTAGAGGGGATTAACCAACATTCCAAAAAAGGAACACCAGAACCAACAGAGTGTAAAACAAGATCAACATATTCACCTTTAGCAAAGTATATTAACGAAGTTACCAACCAAAAAAAAACTAACTTCCAAAAGGAATAGTAATAATTTTCAGTAATCTAGATGACATGAAAGAAGTGCAGGGTGATTCCCAGAAATAATATCATATTTAGTCAACAAGAAAACAGATTACTCTTAGCAACAAGCATGAAAAAGTAAGAGAAAATCCATCCCAGACATCAGTAAATGAAAGGAAATGAATTGATCAGGAGGATCAGACCTGTCTGGTTGATAAGTGGAATGGCTTTGACCTGTTAAAGTTTCAAGGATTTTTCTTCGCAAGTCTCTAGTATGCATTAAGTTTATACCAACTTGCATTGCCATACAGTGGTTTGCCTAGACGCCACTACCTGAAAGAGCATTTAATGCGGTGCAACTCAAAATCCAAAAGTTTCTCTAGCTGTTTGGTTACAAAGCGATATTTAGTCATTCCAGTCATAGTCTTCTCCTTGCATTGGATTTACTCATCCTTTTACCCAAATCAGACATGAGCTTCTTTACAATCAGATTAAAGAATTGCCTCATTCATGAGTGCAGACTCATGGCAAAGCAGAAAGGATTGACAGGCAGATAAAAAACAAGCAAGTATGTATGGTGACAAAGACATACAGATTGAGGGCTTAGTATCCATATACAATGGCCCAGAGTTGCATAAACCTAGGAATATACTGCAAGTATGCATCCGTATAGTAATAGCATGAAAAACCATAAATCAGCAATTTACAAAGAAATCCATTCTATTTACTAGATAGCACAGCACAGTATGGAGGGCAGTAGGGGGCAGAGGGGGAAGCAAAAGAATATTAAAAAACTCACTCTATGTTGTGGAGTACTAACAAATGTTGATTTCACATGTCGAAAATCTGTTCGTTTAGTCATGTCTAATTTTGCAGGCCATCTGCACAATAAAAACAGCAATGCAATTAGGTAACCAAGGCACCTGTTTGAAGGACAACGATATTCAGACCAGTAAGGAGCCAACAGATGATGTCTTACTCAGCAGGTTCAGGAATGGCATTTGAATATCTGCAAATAACTGAATCTGCTCTACATGCATAGATTGTACAGTAATTAACCCCGCTTTTACACAGCGTCCCCTGCCACTGATATTGCAGGAACTTCCCTGAACATTCCATATTGGATGATTCTTGGACAGGCAAAGGTGGAGGTGGAGGTGGAGGAGGAGAACCGGGTGGTGGAGGAACCAAAGGTGGTTGTGTCTGCGGTAAAGGCGGCGGAGATGGAGGTAGTGGGGCTGGGATTTCAGGCTGAGGAGGTGGCAAAGATGATAAAGATGGTGGCACAACTGGGGGAGGAACCAGCTGGCTATAAGGTTGCATTGGAGTTCCCTGTATCTGAGCAAGCGGAGTCACAGAAGCAGGTATAAATGGAGTTACAATAGCATTACCATGAAAATTATTTGGCAAGACCCCTGGCTTCAAATGGCTGACAGGTAAATGATTATTATATCCCCGTGCATCCCATGGCCCATTTGGAGGAACATAAGCAGGGCGAATGAAAGGAGATGACTGAATTTGTTGTGGTGGTGGAATGGAAGGTCCCTGCGTTGCAGAGTACACGTGTGGAACATTACCTGATACATAATGGATTCAATTTCGGATTTTTCTTACACACACACACACATATTAAATGCACCAGAAATAGAATGTGCACCTTCAGAAATGTTGTACTCACGCATGCAAAAATAAAAAATAAATAAGAGTATATACAGAGGTAGAATACACAGAAATTGCCCTGAATTTTATCCATAGAATATTACCTCCTTGATGAGGATCCACCAATAAGTTGTTTTCATAACCATCAGGTTTCCTTGCCCCAACTTCAGACATCTCCTTAGAACTAGAGAAGTCCCAGTTTGGCTGACATAAAGGTGCACCATGTACTCCACTACCATGATTCTCGGATTTTATTCTGGGAGATACAAGCTCCATAGAGTTGTTTTCTGGTTTACTTGAAACGGGTGCCACATACTGATTTCCAGGTAGGCTGTACAAAGATGAGAGAATAATAATAGCAACAATAATATGCAGCGGGTAGAGAATAATGAACCACTAAGACTAAGGTTGAAAAGAATATATCAAAAGTTAGAGATACAGTCTCTTAATTGTTCAAGAGTAAAACACAAACAGTCTAAAATCTCATGGAAGAAGAACCCTTGGCACCACACACACAATGGAGAATGTGAAGGCATTAGAGTTCCAGCTATTTGTTTTCGATTACAAAGTTCCCCACCCCCATCCAAAAACTTAAAAACCCACACACAAGTCACAAACTTAGGTCAAGAATTAGATACATCAATACCTGAATTCTATCTGGAAGAACACTCCAGGACAACCGCGGAGATTCTTTAAACAAGAAACTGCAGCATCAACATTGCTGCATTCAACAAACCAACCACAGCCCATTTGCATGTTTGCTTGGGTCAATCGTACAATGGAGCCTGAGTTTCCAATAGCAAGACTGCAAGCAGTCATTAGCTCATCATCTGTGACGAACAGGTTGCTACTGTTTGGAATAGTTATCCACAGAGTGCTGGATGGCATTATATCTTCCTCCCGCATGGGATACGCACGACTATTTCCACTCATATTATCAAGATGCCCTATGTTTTGATTAATATTATATTTTGTATGCAATGATGCAAGAAAGGAAAACAACTGAGACAACCTCATTCGACTGCTATCAGCAGGGCTCCCAGGCAAAGTTCGAGCATGAGGTGATCCAGCAATACCATGTGGCAAGTTTGCTGGGTTGTTAACCTTAAAGTCAAAATGAGATGGTGTAGGCAAAGGTCTAGCAACATCTATATGAGATGGCCCAATTCCAGTATTAGCTGGCCCTGGACCAAAAGCTGGATGATAGTTACTTCTATATTTTCGGAACTGTCTCAGATGAAACATCACAGAAGCAGCTTCCTCAGGAGTTTCAAATTCCATAAGTAAGGCACGCTCACGGTTAAGATCAATAACATTGAGAGGACCCTTATGGATTACTTTCCTTGATTCGTGCAGGAGTTCATCCTTGGCCCATTGACTGGATATATTTCCAATATAGATATGAGAACTAGAGCCAACTGCAACACCATTCATAGCACCCCTAGTTCCAAATCCTATATCCATGAATTTTACATGGCAAGGAAAACTTCCAGGCAAATAGTCTCGAGCTTTTATGGCATCTATGATCTTTCTGTACTCAACCAAGGCAAATCCTTTCGCTGGGAAGAAAAAGAATTGTTCAATTGGACCAAACCTCTCTAATTGAAACCTAATATGACTTTCAGACATGTCACGCACTACATAACCTACCCAGAGCTGTTTAGAAGCAGAGACAATATCCATGGCCGCAGGATCCCCATCAAAGCACCAAATAGTTTGACTTTTTGTTGAAGAGATTGGTGACACTGAATGATGCTTAGGAGATGCCACGGTCTTACAAACACCTCCACTAGAAGATCTCAATGGAGGTAAATTAAAATCCATATTTAAAACCTGATTTCTCTCAATATTGGGGAAATCATTCCTACCTTCAAATGAATTACTCCTGAAGTCTAATGGTGGTTTAATTGCAGGTGAGAGCATCTGGTGGCTCCTGGGTGTGGAAGATCTAACATGGGGAATATCCCCTTGCTTCCCTGTCTCAAAACTCAAGGACCTTGAAACTCCATTATCAAAATTAGACCCCACTTTTGATAAAGGAACAGTGTCAGGAGCAGAGCCATGGGCTGTCACATATTTACCTGAAACTGCATCACCAAAATCATCATCAGATGAACCAATGGCAACTCTCAAATTGGTAGCTTTTCCAGATGATTCACCAATGCTATCATGCTCCTCATAGTTCCTGTTCATATAAATCAGAGAGTCAGATTTATCCTCATCACTTTCTAACTGACGGTCACCTGAGACTGTTTGTTGTGCAAACATTCCCAAAATTCCTTGCAGTGCCAATGTAATCTCTGATGAAGCATTAGAAGGTAAGTTTAATAACTTCTTACACCTATATAACATCCATCTCTGAAGTGAGGGATCCTTTTTGAGAACCTGCATACAGAAGTAATGAGAACTACAACTCTTAACTAAAGCAAGTCAAACATAAAATACAAAGTTACCAACCAACCGTGTTTGTACTGTAAATATGCTTTAGGATATATAATGTAACTTAAAAAGAAATCAGACTAATAACTCTACTCAAAATAATATTAGGTAGATTTCCATAAAAGGAACTACTGGGGAAAATATTTACCATAACGGAAGAATAAACACCTGAAGTGGTTATTCAAGTGATTACACTACACATATAACCACTCAAGATGGTTATTTTTTCCCTTCATGGTAATTGTTTCTAGCAGCAATTCCTTTTTTGAAATTCTCCCATAATACTAAGCATACAAGCTCAACTACAAAATATCATGTCTCCTAAAAGATGAAAAGTTTGCATCAATCATCATCGTTTTACAACTAAATGTCACCATACCATACCAACAATAGTTTCCTCAGATTAAACAAAAAAATAAAGAGAGAGACTTCCCAGCTGTATGTTACAGCAGCTTAAATCTCCTCCAAAACTGAGAAAAAATTGACACAAACAATATTGCCTATAAGTAAGGCTTTCCCACAGGCCAAGGGCAAGAAAACTGTAATAAAAAACCAGAAAAACCACAACAAGTATAAAATAAATAGTAGACATTTCCATAGCTCTCCCTCAAAGAATAAGGATGAGGGAGAAGACTGAGAAAAATTTCAATTGATGCATCAGTCTCCCTTGAGATTAATAAACTGAGCTATTTGTGAGTATTTCCTCTCAGATTGCTAGTACCCTTATCACACTTGTTGCTGTAATACACACACCCACACTCTCTTGAAATAAGATCAGCCAACCCACACGCATAAGCACATAGAATCAGAATGCTATTTAAATAAATACTCAGTTACATCTTTCAAATTTAAAAGATTATCACTCAACATCTATTGATACTTGCAAGTAATTCATGCCATGCATAACATTTACATGAACTTTCAATTAATAATTTTGATATCTTATTACTGACTTATTTTGATTATATATCATTAGACAATGCGTACATATTATAAGTAAAAGTTAATAAAGCTAAGAAGATTACTTTTTAATTAACTTAGTAGTAACATACTGAAATGAAAAGGTTATATTAGCTTTAGTTCTGGCACAAATACCATATTACATTTATAAGTAAGTATTATATATCAAACTAATTCTTATATACTATTTTTAAACTAGTAATTTTTAGTCAAATGAAAGACACAACCTCTTAGCTACTTGGTTTTAATTCTATACCAAAGCCATATCACTTTTTTTTTTAATGAACAAAGCCATATCAGTTTTTGTTTCTTTAATATCTTGGAGATCCATATTATATTGCATCAACTTACTAGATTTAACAAGGGCACCATAGAGGGCTATAATCAAGCCAAACCCAAATTTAAGTGCTAGCCTTGGCCAGACTCCACCTAATAAAAAACTCGGCTGTGAATAATTGTTGGCTATAGCTAATGGTCCAGAATCTAGATGCTATGCTCCCAAGCAAGATAGTACATGAGACAAAGAATAGTCTTTCTAGCAGCCAAAACAATTCACCAAACAGATCAACAATCAAGATCACAGTTTAAGCAAATCAAATGCATTTAACTATAGCATACAACTAGCAGGTAAGTATGAAAACCCTTATATATATACCAGAATTAAAATATTGATTGAGATATGAAATATCCGTGCAAAAAGATAAAAATTATGTGAAGTATTACCAGCATGAGCAAGCAGCTCTTTTGAAAAGATGCATCCTCTGACGTATGGTTGTCATCTATTACAACCTCCTCACCAACCTCATTGCCTCTGATGCTTGTTCCAGTAGAACTTGTACATGATTCAGGCTCATCATTTGCCCTATCCAAAAGGTTAAGCACATCATCATGAAGCCTATTAGTCACCTGACTCAGAAAATACCATCCTTCTTTAGCAGCATCCTCTTTTGTATCGGAGCCTAAGAGCTCCAAACAAGCTGCAAGCAAATACTTTGGACAAGAGAAGAATATCCAAAGTAAACATAAAGCACGGGACTTGGAAAGTTTAGTCAACGAAGATTCATCTTCACCTAAAATCTTTTGTTTTAACTCAGAAAAGACCTCGGGAGAATCCTGCATCTTCTGGAAATCCTTATCAACCATCTCCAAGATATCCTTTCCCTCAAATAAGGCTAGAAAAAAGGATAGCACATTTTGAAACACTGCAGAGCAAATTCCTCTGAGTACAGAAGATGTTGGTGCCACAGAAGAGACAGTGCAACAAACATCAGCCAGGCCAAAAATACAAGCTTTAGCAGTTTCAAATGCAACACCATCAGAATCTTCTCCTCTACTGATTAATGCCAAACTCCAGTTGTGCATACTAATTACAACTTTAGCTGCAGCTTCCAAAGCAGTTGGACAGTGACATGCATATCGAGGAATAAGATCAGCAACAATTCGTTGTACACTTGTACAACCTGTCACAATACCAAAGTTGAAATTTTCTCTCTTCAGTCTTTTCAATTACTGGCAATTGAATATAGATTGCTTGCAAACTAGCTGCTAAATCAGAAAGATATAAAAGTACAGGGGTAAAAACATAGTTGCTGAGAAAGAAAATAGAGACCCAAGCCGCCTGTGCATTCTAAAACACCGAAACTAGGTTGGTCTAATGCAAGGAGACTAAAGAATTCTACATACTATACACACATATCACTGCAGGCAATGGGACAGCTGAATGATGGACACAGAGGTGGTCTGCCAGCATTATCTCTCCATCAAATGGCTTTCACTATGGCACTGGCAACAGTAGTTTGTTGCAGTATCAATATCTTAGATTTACTGGGTTTTACAAACTAAACTATAAGACTTAGCAAATTCAAAGGCTCACAACTAGTGGTGTGAACATTTTGTAAGAGTAGGGTTGTGGGAACAACTTTTCTGCTTGCACATTTGCGCAAACAAAATAAACATGTATTTTAAAAGAGGAGCCCTATTCTATCATATTCCATGAGTTTTTGATAGCAATAATTTCATGTATTTTGTGATTCTATTATCATATTTTGTGAAATTTTAAAGATTATTCCTTTCATAAGTTACATAGCGTTAATTTTTAAGGCTATTATTTTACGTATATTGTTATTTGAGGTTACATTAAATATATAATATACTTAATATAATGCGTGCAATAAATCCAATTGCAATGTGCAAGGCAATTCGGAACGTGCAATGTCATAAATTCGCAATTGAAAACCGTGTCCGTAGTACAGATGCAACTTTCTTATTTGGAAATCTGTAAAGCAGTTTAAAAAGCAGGCAATTTCAGAAAGAAGATACCGAAGCAAATGTAGCTAACAAAAAACCAGCTGAATTCTAGGCACGAACTATTCAGAGAGCGATTTCTCAATGGTGTATAGAGCTTTCCATACGCAAAAAACGGAGAGTAGAATTGTATGCTATCTGTTTACTGTAGAGTTTTTGAGCAACGAAAGGAAGCAATGGTAAAGTCAGTAGTCCACTCGGTAAAATTATATTTCCATCACGATCAGATGTGTTAGTACATCCTAATTCCTCTTACAAATATAATAACAAAGAGCGGCAAATGTCCAAAGCAATAAAAGCGCTGACCTCTGGAAGCACTGATAAGAGAGAGATAACTTTGTTCAATGTCAGACGTGAAGGCACCACTATCTTTCTGAGACAAGCAAAACTTAATCCGTTTATAACATTCGTACACACTTCGAATTTCATCCTTGTTCCTCCGCTTCACGAGAATCTCCTCCTGGGACAATGGTGGAGTCGGTGGCGGAGGCACAGATAGATGCTCGGTTAGAGATTGCGGAGAGGGTCCGCCTGAAACTTTTGCTTCCGTTTCTGGCGGCGGCAACGGGGGCGATTCTGGCAAAGGCTCGTATAGCCTCCGCTTCTTCGGAGGCTGCTCGGCTGTGGCCATGGCGAGTGGGCGACACACTCTGTCCGCCCTCTTGATGTCGTTTCGTATTTTTGGGGAATAATGGGGGTTAGGGGTTTCGTCTATATACACTGTAATTCTGGCGGTCTGCTCCCGAAATTACGAACGTGTTCCCCCGGGCAAATGGAACCCGCAACATCGAACGCTTGGCACGGAGCCACGTAATTGTTGGAGTGAAATTTTTTTGATTATTTTATAATTATAAGTGGGGTACTGTTGTATTGCAAGTGCACACTGGAGTTACTCTTCCATTGCAGTGAATCCGGTTTCCCTGTGCTTCGTTACCAACACGAGGGTTAAAGTAGACAAGAGCAAAATATTTTTGGAGAAGTTATCAGGTCAATATGAAAAATGTGAAATTTATAGTTGGAGATTATTTTTTAATATTTAAAATTTAATAAAATTATTAAAATTAGGATCAAAATCATAGGATTCTAATCTTATTATAGTAGTAATTTTTTTTGGAAGAAAATACTACTGTTTTTAACTTACCTTGTACGAAAATTACATGTTACAGTAACAATAATTATTTAAATTTATTTAAATAAAAAAATCAATATAAAAAGACAATAAAACACAAATATATCAAATGAATGCATTATTTTATTTTATAACAAAATGTTACATATATATTTTTTGAAATGGGTTAAGATAGAACTAGGGAAGGAAAGGAAAATAAGTTTTTTAAAAAAAAAAGTGATATCTGCATTCAAACAGAATATCTTTTTTTATTGAAAAACCAACTAATATTAAAAAAAAAGTTGAATTTTGCAACTTGACTTCCAAGTCAAATCGTTTTTTATAAATAATGCAAGAATTACAGTTTTGTAAAAAATATGTCTAAAGTCTAAAACGTTATCCAATATGCAGGAAGCTACTAGCTTACTACTATTATTAAAAAAAAAAAAAGGTAAGGCAGAAGTATTTGTGTGAGGGAAAATATGAAAAATAAATTTAAAAATCTATTTGGTAACTTTCATCTCATCATTTTGGGGTAAATATATATTGATTAATTTTTCAATCACATATGGCAATATACATTTTAATGTTATAAAAGAAGTAGATTACTGGGAGCCGAAATAATTTCTTTTGAAAATAAAGATTGATATCAATGTTTTAGTTTCCAATGATTTAGCTTCATTATCATTATCAACGAGATTTCTTATTTTTAATTTTTATAAAATATTTTTATTTTTTTAGTTATACTAATTTTAATATAGATTAAATGTTGAATGTAAATCTTTTCTAATAAAAATAATTTTACAATCAAACTCTAAATATATAATTTATATCAAGATGATTTAAAATATAATTAATTATTATTGACCATAAGGCCTGCCTCATTGTTCACATTCCCTGTTCGTCAGATTTACATTTCATGCCCTTGGACTTTTTAATATTATTGGATTATTTTCCAATGTCACGAATGAGATGGGCCGTTTTGTGGTTTGAAGTCCTTAATAAGAGGAAGTTCTTCGAGTAGTCCAAAAACAACAGCACATTCTTTGAACCAGAGACAGCCCCATTAATTTTACCCAAAAAAGAAATATAGCCGATAACAACGTTCTCCCAATCATGTAGTGGTGTTTCACAAAAAGAAAAGAAACAGGCAGCACGTGTATGATGAAAATGTAAATATTCTCAATATCCGAAAAGAAAATGTATATATTCTCATCGTGGATGCAACAGCAATATTATTCAAATTAGCCAGGAACAGGTTAGAACACCGTAATGCATTATCCTTTTCTATTTCTTGTTCTCAATGGAGTTATGTTCTGCTCAATTGTTTAGTTTTTTGGGGGAACTCACCGTCAGTTGTTATTATAACAGTAAGAGTGTAACTACTATTCTCCTAAGCTCATACAGAAGGAGAAATCTTCCGGCCGAGATTGAGTCCAATATCAACTCCATTGTAAGCAATTGGGGCGTACATCCACAGATCATCAGAGCTTAACAGCTACCAAAGAATTAAAAATAGTTAGTTTAGCTCCATATACGTTGATGTCTAAATTTTTAGATCTTTCGAAAGAGCAATTTCACTTCAGTTACCTTGATTTGGAGCTGCAAAAATTTCACGTAATGGACTGCCTCTTCAAGCATTGTACTTATATCAACCTGTATGACCGTTCGTGAATGTGCTATTCCGCAAACCACCAACCCCTCCCCAAACCCCATTTAAAGTACAGGAGAGAAAGGATTTGGCAAACAAAACAGAATTGTGAAATTGGCATGCAGGAATTGGTACACTCCGCGCACATTATGGAAGAGAAAGCGTACCAATTCCTGCTAACAAGCAGCATTTCCCACAAAATAAGTATTACCTTAGTTCCGTTTGGTACAAGATTCTGCAAGATTCTCAGTCGCTCATTTATTCTTTCTCTTCTTTTCTGCAAGATTACAGAGAATAAGTACAATAAACGGAGCAGATTATACTTCCCATCACATCACCAAAAAAAGACATTTTGTATTCGAAGAATTTAATTACCCTCGCATAAAGACTCTGGGGATCTGTTGCTGATCCTCTACTGGTTCTTGTCTTTCCATTTAAGTTAAGGGTCGCAGGAGATTTAGATGCCAAAGGAGCTCCTTCAGTGTTTTCCTGAGAAGCATTATCATCCTCTGAGCTATAACAACTAGAACTCTGTCCATCTGATCGAGCGGTAGTCTCTTCTGCCTCGGGGCCATTTTGGGCAAGCTTCTGGTTCTTCTTTGGCCGCGCCTTGTTCTTAAATCTTTCCACCTGAATTGGGAAATCACCGTCACAAATTGTTAAAACTTCCAACTCTAATGTTAAGTTAATAGAGTTATGATCAAAGACAAAACTTACATTTTTTGAAACACGTTTCTGCTTCTGACCCTCAGATGAGCTGTCGTATATATTATTTTCTGCTGGTAGCTCCTGTTCTTGCACATCAAGCTTCCTTTTGAGCTGCAACTGCCTGGCAGGAATTACGGTAGGTTCAATTTGACTGTGACCAGAATTCTCCATTCTGTCACTGCTCCCATCTTCGTTTAAGCTGACAGCCTCTCCCGTTGCAATTTCAGTAAGTGATGGGACGAAAGAGCCAGTATTTTTCTCATCCATCATGCCAATATCCATTGGCATATAGGTATTAATTATTGGTAAATGAACGAAATCACTGATATTGTAGTCTGTATGACTTGGATTGGCAATGAAGACAGTATCACCACTACAGTTACTACCATAACTACTTTCTTGAGATATATAATGCACATTAGAATTGAGAGCATCTATAGAATAAAACATACGCTCATTTTCCCCGTTCTCCATCAGGGAAGTCCCCAAAAGTGGACTGTGATCAATAAAATGTTGTGAGCAATCATGCTCATCAGCGGCAAACATTTCGAGAAAGCAATCCCATTCTCCATCAGGGAAGGCTCCAAAAGGTTCCATGCTTTTCTGTACACTTAGAAGCCTAAAAAGAAGGATGGCTATTGTTTTGTGGTCAAATGCCACTGCAAAGAGAAGCTTAATGTTGCTTGCCATCAGCAAAGACCAGAGACACATTTATACCCAATCCAAAAAAAATGTTAGTAAGGATTGACTTCATTTGTATTTAGCAATTTTAATTCGTAATAATTGTCATGGGTAGGTCCTAGTTCTCTGTAACTAAAATCAAGAGTCCACTGTGGGGCTAATACAAGGCGTGTGACAACTCAGAAGGGAAGCAAAGTTCATGCCATGATAATTTAGAATAATAAAATGATCCAATGACCATTAAGCACCTTAGACTTGTTAAAACTATCATCAAAAGGACAACGGAGGTCTAACAATAATCATTGAGAGGTGACTAAATGTAATTAATGTTTCTAGATTAATGCCAAACACTGCTACAGTTAGAACTAAAGAGAGCCAAAGTATGCGTATTTATGATAGTATCAGAACGTGAGTCCCTGAGTCCCTCTAAATATAATAAACAGAAAGAATACTGCCTGCGAATAAACAAATGCAGCCCATGGGTGGATACATCGTGGGGATGAGTCTGACATTCTTTAAAGTATTTTAAAGCCCGACATAGCAGCCATGGAGCTGGCTTATTGTCTCCCCACCCTAACAAGTCCCCCATTTATTGCTTGTATTCCCCCAGTATCTACCAGCAATAGGACATATCATTCAGATTAAGACGAAGGATCAATATACAATACGTTAATCATTCCCCACATCCTAAGAATATAATGTCATTCAGATTAATCCAGTTTAACCATGTCCAAGTCTTTCTACAGTAAAGTATCTCACAAATCATATCACCCGGACTGGCAACGCGGGCACTACCGCCCTAGCATATCTACACAATGCTTTCATCCGACAAGGATCGACAAATAATCCACCCTAACCGTAACAAATGCACTCATCGATATGACTTAAACATGCATGGAGGCCTAAACCTAGCTAGCAAAGGAAGGTAAGGGTAACCTCATTTCACTCTACTTAAAAGCCAACAACACTTAACCTCTTCTATAATTGATATAGTTAACCTCAATAATCTTCCTTTTTACCCAGTAAAAAAATGTTACAATTTGAGCTTTAATACTAATGTGGGTGCATTTTGCATTTTCTCAATTCTAAAAGTTAGTCTATCATGTGAGATTTTTCTTTACACTCATAAATCAACACTCAACTTCTTTCACAGTTCATGTAAAAAAAATATCAATACAATTATAATACAGACATTTTTTAATTCAAATAAAATATGTATAATTTTGTCAATATTAATCTTTATTTTTAAATTAAAAATATTTCTAATACAATTTTTAAACTGAGAAAGTACTTAAATTGTACTATAAATTTTCTCCCATGTGAGATAGCCTCTACACCCCGACCCTTACAAAGTCAAACATGTCTATATAAAGTAGGTTGCAGCAAAACAAGACATCGAATTATGAAGTACTACAATTTAAAAACAAAATATAAGTTAATTATCTCCACAGCACACAACAGACCCAAGAAGCCAAGCTGTGATATCTTAACTAAGATTAATCCAATGCCACTTAAACCTCAGTAACCCAAAAGATTACCTGAATTGAGCCACCAAACACATTTGAAGCAGTCACTGTAGCTATCCTTAGATTCCGCCGATCCCTGCGCTCTCATTCCACGCGTCGGAAATAGACAAATTTTCGTCATTTTTTTATATCATTTCCCTCCGACGAAACTTCGATAAGGCTTGCGCTGTTCTTTGAAAATGGCACCGGCCATCGCACGACCTTTTGGAGTGGCTTAAAGAAAGCCTAATACCAAGCGTTTAAGGAATTGAAAAGGCCAAAGAATAAAATCTAGAAGGAGATGAAGACTGGGGACCCTAAGGATCTGATTTTATTCCCGTTTGAAATATGCCCTGGCCTCTCGCCTGCTTGCACGATTAAGGGTTAGGGATTATCTCCCAAGAGGCGAAGAGCTGTTCTCGTCAGCATCGTGTTCATGGTTTGCAACACTCCAACAATAACAAAAGCTCCAATGACAGCTCGTCCTGTCCCAACAATCTTAGCAAACTGCCTTACCGACTACACCGAATAGGCTAATAATATACTAAATTAGTGTCAGCCACCCAGCGCTTCCCACGTGGCTCTTGGAATGCATTTGGACAGATGTTGATCATATTTATAATCCAAAATTAATTCATTGTGACCTCTATCAAGTATCATAATTAAGAAAACAACTGAGACTGGTGCAGGTGATTCAGCTCGTCTTCCTCCTTTCATTCTTTTCTTAAAGGTTCGAACCCCTAATGATATTGTCTATTATTTCTTTTCTATTACACATCCTAAAAAATTCAAATCCATAATTATTCTATCAAGCAATGATATTGTCTATTATTTCCTATAAAGGTGAAAAATTAAGAATAACATCATTTTTTGATCAAAAAATGTGAAAGTTTACTTTATAGTTTTGAGTTCTAACTCAAAATTATGAAATAAAAAATTTTAAAATAATAATTAAATATAATATACCATCAAAAGTTCTAACTTTTTTTTATGTCAACACGACATTATATATATAAACTTAATAACAAAGGATAAGACCACTGGTGATAGTTAATTATTGGCGCTCTGGTATTAAAAATTATTATTGAGCCAGTATAATACAGTCACATAATTATCGGGGGATATATGATATTATAATGTGTTTCCAATCAGCATTGACTTAAATTGTGTCGTGGAGGTTCGGTTAAAGATTAAAAAAATAGGGAGGAACCAGTTATACTTGCCTCGTCAGCCCAAGACTATGCAAACAATCAACAATCTTTTATTTAGTGGGCTAGCAGGTTGAGTAGACTCCATATATATATATATCTGTGTGTGTGTGTGTGTGAATTATAAATTTGAATTTTCTAAGTTTTTATGTAATTTTAATAATTTTCTAATTTTTATTTTATAATGAGACTCATACTTTAAATAAAAAATTAAAAAAAATTACTAAAATTGGAAAAAAAAAAAAAAAAAGAGGAAAATTCCAATGTATGAATGATAGTAGGTCTATGTTATGGAAGTCCTAACATGATTCCTTGGAATACAAATCAAAACTTAAGCAAACAGATAGAGAACTAGACTTCGGAAAACGCAAAATCAAACCATTTGACATGCAAACAAATTAATTTGATAATGTATATTCTTATTAAAAAGAATTGTATTTTCAGTACTACCTAATATATCTCAGGTAATTTTCATTAAAAATTAAAAAAAATTTATTTTTTATGATATTTTGTGCGGCATATTACATGAAAATAATAGTTATTTATTTAATAACTAAAATAAAAGGTAATTAAACTGCCCCATTATTTTTGGTAAGGAATTTCCTTTGTCACCTCGTGGCATGAATACTTCTAAATTTACTCCCATAAATTTCCTTTATCACCGAGCATTAGAGCACTGAAATGACACAACTTGTGATAGCAACTTGATTTATGTCATTGATATTTAAATGATTGTTGCACCATCATTACTCAGCTCCATTTCCTTCTTCAAATGTTGAATTTGAATTTCTTAGCTTTCTCTTGGTAACTTTTTTTATTTTTTACTCTATGACTAAATTTAAATTAAATTATACTCTCCTTATTAAAATTTTTATAAATAACACTAAATTTTATTTTTATTTAAAATTTATAATTTACCTCAATTTTATTATGTTAAATAATTTTCAACCAAAAATTTTATTGAAACCTTCATCTAAATATTTTAATGAATATATTTTTTAAAAGATTTGATATAGCTTGTATATATTTTTGAAAATTAAACTTAAAAGAATGAGAAAATCAGTTATAAAGATGTCATACAACTATTACTAATAATTAAAGATCATTAAAATTTTTATTATGAAGTATCAATTAAATGACCATCAATTTGATAAGTTTCATTAATTAATTAATTTATTTAAGGACAAAGTTCATAAATGTTAAAATTTAAAATACTAAAAATTAAAATATAAAACTCTAAACTTAAAATCTTAAATCTAAACTCTAAACATGACAATAAATATTAAAATTTAAAATACTAAACCCTAAACATAAAACTTTAAAATCTTAAAATATAAAACTTTAAATCTTAAATATACATTGACATTTAACCCTTGCTTGTAAATCATAAACCCTAAATTATAAATCTAAAATTAAAAAATAAATTTTAAATTCTAATCCCTAAACTATCAAATCATAAGTCCTAAATGCTTGAACTTTATCTGGTTTAGTATTTTAGATTTTATGATTTTAGGGTTTTAAGGTTTATAATTTAATATTTAAGATTTAAAGTCATGTTTATAGTTAAAGATTTTAAGGTTTTAGAGTTTCGGATAGTTTGAGGTGTAGAATTTAAAGGTTTATTCTAGAGTTTTAAATTTAATGTACTATTACACTTAGGATTTTAGGGTTTAGAATATTTATGTTTATAGCTTTAGATTTTAGTTTTTAGGAGTTAAGGTACTAAGATTTTAGCATATAGGATTTAAAATATAGTATTTTGAATTTTATGATTTAATGTTATGTTGTATTTAAAGTTTTAAATTTTAAAGTTTAGAATTTTATATTTTAAGATTTAAGACTTTATGAACTTTGATTTTAAATAAATTAAATAAATAATTAAATATATTAAATAAATAATTATTTAACCAATCTTATATAATAAAAAAATTTTAAAGATCTTTTAACATAAATATTGATATTTAAAATTTTTATGATCAAACCAACAAAATATTGATCCAATAGTCATTATTTACATCTCAAGTTAAAAGGCCTAAGGTCAAATATGCAAATTCAAACCTTGAAGTCACATTTGTTAAAAAAAGTTATCAATAATTAATTAAAATGTAAATTAATTTTACATCCAATAATAGTGTAGAGATACATCGTAAAAAAAATTTTAAAAAAATTATAATTAATTTTCTTAGTATTTAAAATTTACCTCTTGAAAATATATGTAAAGATATCAATTTACTTAAAATAAGAATATTTATTAAAACTTTTAAACAAAATTTAGTCAACTTGATTAAATTAAAGTGGGGTATAATTTTTAAACAAAAATATAATTTCATTTGAGAGAACTTCATCGGCACATAATATAATTTACTTTAGATTTAATATATGAATATCATTTTTTTTATTATTTGTTTATCTTTCTTACTGCACACCCTAACCCTAACCCGGCCCCAAATGATATATCTTTAAAGTCCTTATTGAGGGACACATTATTTAGTGGCTGATCGATCAAGCTTAGGAATTGGAATTAAGAGTCAAATGACACAGCCTCAATACAAACATTAAGAAATAGAAGTGCCTGTTGAATATTCTGAACTATCAACTGTCAAAAGAGGATTACAATAAATGTTTTTCCGAAGTAGGAAATCTATAAAATAGAATTGGAAAACTTAGCACAATATCGGAGTGCATTTCCTAGATCAATTTTAAAAGGGTGAATTTCTTTATTTTTACTTATTACTAAGTCGTTCAGAAAATACTTACAGTCATATATCAACATACTAGCAAAAATTTGACCGCCAACATACCCATCGGGTGACCATTTTCATTACAACACATTTGAATAAAGCTAACTAGCAGCTCCTTACACTACCAAACCAGAACCAAGCCACTTAATTACAGCCACCATTCCTAAATATCAGAACATCACAAGAAAAAATATGCAGCCTCCAACAAAGCTCCAAGCAATAAAGAGCTCAAATGATCAATAACTACCGAGAGTTACAATCACACTTACACTTTGATCAAGCTGCATTAACTAACACAAAAAGTGACTTGTCCCCCAGCCTTTCCCGTCCCTGTGGTTAGCCAATAGAAGGAAAATATTTAATAGCAATGAATTAGGAACCGAAAGTGCCATGCTTTAAGGCTACGAATCTGTAGCAAAACAAAGAGGCAATAACCATTACGGAGTTGTTCAACCGGTGATATTACTTTCTAGAGCCTCCATCTGGCTTTGCACGTACAAATAAATATTTCCTAGTCAAATATATCAGATCAAGGCAAGAGAGCGCTAGTCACTCCCAGTCTTCCACTACTCATAGGTGATAAGTACCTAAAAATACTTGTCTTTGTTGCTTTCACACCCTTGAATCAAGCTGTGCAACGGACTAGTGTTTCTTAAAACACGAAAGCTTTTCAAAGGCATAATATCACTTTAAAAGCCTATGTTAAAATATAATGTTCACTTTCGCTCAAGTTACTAGAACATGTATAGTTTAATATGTAACTTACGACAATTGTCATTCCGCGTTAAATTTTAAAATGAAAATCACTGTTCACTTTGATTAATTTTCAGTTACCATCCTAAAGAAATTAGGTACCTCTGTAATCTCAATCAAAACAGTACAGCCTAAATGCACACAAATTTTGCCCTATCATGTTACTGTGTTGGTGGGGAAAAAAGAAAAAGAGAAGTGGGAGACAAATATTCCAATTTGTGAGGAATAAATAAATCAAGCTGAACTAGACATGGTAGGAATTACTGTATTTTCATTTGTATGGGCATACCTTCAACTCTGGTAATTCAATCACACAAGCACACTCAACCACATGCACCCCAACGCGTTCTGCAACAAAGAAAATGAAAAGAAGAACAAACAAGAATGTATCAAATCCTAAAGTTAAAAATTAAAATTATACATGAGACAAAATGCTTCCACATAAAAGAGTCACTTGTAAGCATACAGTAGTTAATCAGACAATATGCCAGACCAGCAATAAAACACAACAGAGTCTCCTTCCTGCACTACTTTTTTCAGAGGGATAGTGACCTAATTACATGAAATTAAACATGGATGTGGGATAGCTAAGGCAAAACTCACTCATGCCCCGACTAAAAAATCTGAGAAATAATTACTTTAATTTGTGTTCATGAGTTTGTAACATGCATTTGTAGATCAAGGAAAATGTAGGCTTGGAATCACTACCAAGTAACTTGATAGCAGCACATAAAGTTCCCCCAGTAGCAATTAGATCATCTATGACTAAGGCTCGTTCTCCTGGTTGTACGGCCCCTACATGCATCTCCATTTTGTCAGTTCCATACTCTAAGGAATACTCTTCTGATATAACCTCCCCTGAAAAGAGAATTGAAACATAGGCATCCAAACAAATCAAATGATCCTTCATTTCAAAGAAAGCTTTGGTGCATTCAAGAAATGAAAATTAGCAGAGATCATACACAATATCAGAAGTCCAAGACCAAAAACCATAAATTTAAAAAAGCCAGTACTATGGCCCACTAAAAAAAGGAGGGGAAGAGAAATCCTCTATTATTACACCTAGAAAGTGATACAAACTGTCTTAAATTTCCTCAATTATATAGATTTAATGCAATAAGTGTGTATAATGAACTTGGGAAAGTAGCAAAAAAGAATCTTCATGATTTGCCTTACATAAGTAATGCAGTCAGTCCATATAATTATTTTCAGTAACTAAGAAACAACAAGACTTTTTGAAGTTTAACGTTTACTTTCTTCAGCTGAAACGCTTCAATTCAACATCACCTTATAGTTATGGACAATTATCAAGTAAGCCCAACAACTGATGACATTATGGACAAATATACATGATTTAGTTATTTGACCGACATTGTCTTAATATTCGTGCATATAAAATGCAGCATGATTAGAAAACCATGCACAGTTTTCCTATTGAGACAACATTACCAACCAAGAATTGGCTAACTAGGAATTTTTCATAAACTAGAATGTGGTTCTTTCAAAAGAAACATGGAACGCAATGAATTCACCTGGCAGCTTATTGGGCTTTCTCATGGGGACAAATTTTGCCCCAATAGCTAATGCAATGGGTGGGCCAAATATAAACCCTCTTGCTTCAATGCCTGCATTATGATTAATGAAGTCATCAGACACCATAACATCAACAAACCAAGTCATATCCCAGTAGGTAGTATTAGCTACATGGATTTCTAAATTGGTGAGTAATTCTGTTTCAACCATCTTTTGATGTTGGAATCAGAGAACTTTTAAATTGCGTGGAGCTGACTTACTCTCAATAACAGATACTAAATGAATGTAATTTTCAGCTTGTATTTTTTAGGTCAACAAACCAGTCCAGTAAGAATTATCCCAATCTTTCATTTCTCACATCTTCATTCTTTCCACAATTTGTTCCCAAGCAAAGGGATAAAAAAAGTGCAAATTAGTACATAAAGAACCATACGTGCTTATAGAAATGTTAATTTTAAAAAATGGCCATTGCACACTATAATAAAAACTAATTAAACATCAAATTATCAATACAAATGGAGATAATACCTGCCACTACAGAAATATTTTTATCTCGGTACCTCTCTACAAACAAATCAACGGTATCTTTGAAAGCCTTTGTATCAAGGAGCAACGTGGTTATATCTTGAAACATAATACCTGCCAAAAAAATGGTGTAAAACCACCAAAGTATCCCCGGAGCAGCAGTCAATAAAAATAAACATCCCTGAATACTAGTTTAATCCCATAACATGCAGCATCATCGTCAATGCAAAGAACAATGCGAAAAAAAAAAAGAATCAATAGAACAGAAAGAAAAAAAAGCAAAAGCAACCTGGTTTGGGAAAATTGGGTATGACTCGGATCGCAGACGAGATTCTCGCTATTCGGGGGTCTTGGGCATCCTTCGAAGCCATTTCTGGACCTTGTGGCGAGTCACTCAGCGCTCAACTACAGTCAGTCAGAGAGAAAGAGGGATGCGTGGATTGGAATAAAAGGGTTGGAGAGAATTTGCTTTTTCCAAAAAGAAGGGCCAATTTGGAGTTGTCGCCAGCGACCAACTTGTTTCTTCAAAAATTTAAAAAAAGACTGTTTGACTAACTCACCGATGACTATAATTCAAAGTTTATGTTATTGAGAAAGAGTAGACGACTTGTTACTGACGATCAGAGATTTCAGTGAATGATACAAGGAGAGCAATGAAATGGTTGTGGGATTCGCCCATAACATAGAGAGAGTAAGAAATTACCAGTGGAGCGCAGAGTTCCGAGAGCAGGTCGATGATTTTTGTAAGAGATTGGTTGGAAAAAGCGAAGACGATGAATTTGCGATGGCTAGAAAAAGTGGTGGGAATCTGAGAGAATGGGAAGGGAGAGTGGTAATGAAAGACGGAAGCAAAGAATTGGAAGAGCATCGAGGGCATGCTGATTGCATCTCTTGACTTTGTTATGGGTTACATATAATGATGCTTGCAATTTGCGGCCAGATAAACGGGTGTCTCCATCTGCACACTCATTACCCTCCTCTATATGAACTTCTTCCTTCGCATTATTATTCATGGAAGAAAATTCTCACCATTCTCAGATTTTTTTGGGAGAAAATTCATAAAATTTATTTAGCGCCATTCATTGTTTATAAGTGTGTTAGATTACACATTTCATAATAATAAAAAAAAATTCATCCAAAAAAATAATAAATAAATCTAATAAGTGTGTTGGTAAAAACAATATTATTTATAAGGCGAGCAAAATATCTAACTCAACCTAAACTATGACGAACTGACAAGCAATTCTATATTTCAATTAATAATGGTTTATATTTTTCTGTCAAATTTAATTTAAATTTATATGATGAATTAAAATATATAAAATTTATTAACTCTATTAAATTATATATTTTTAATTAAATTTAAAAAAAAAAACTCCGATCGATAATTTTTTTTCCTTTTTTCCAATTCAACCTGTTTACATCCGTAGTTATTTATGTAATACAAATCAATTGGGTGAGAATGAAGTGCAGCTATTTTTTCATTATAAAATTTGGAAACTGTGTGTGAACAAGGGCATTTTGGTTCAACCATGGACCCGAGAATCGCCCCCCTTCTAGGTTCATGTCTTTATTAAGTCTGGAAATGAGGTATAAGTACAAAGTGTATAAATTTAGAAAATATATCATTAATTATATAAACAAAATGCTTACTTCAAGATGACATGTAATAATATCAACCGTTTAATTGTTTCAGCATACTAGAATAGGTGCAATTTGTGTATATATAAAAAATTCATATTCAAAATTGGAAGAGATGCATAGCATCCAACCCACTAGAAAAAAAAGCAACGATCAAATGTCTTAAAGTAACAAAGAAAAAGAAGCGAAAGTAGCACAGCAAAACGTCATACGCGATTGACACACAAGGCATCAAGTTTGGAATTGGGATTCTTTAATTTTTATTTTTAAAAACTAGAGATGAGATAAGTATAACAAAATAAAAGATTAATTAAAAAAAAATCTACACTTTAAATTTTAATACAAAATAAAAAAATTAAAAATACTGAAATTAAAAAGAAGACAAGAATTCAATTCCTCAACGTTTGAAAGATTTGAAGAATTGAGTGGTTGTAGACTTGTGGCATGGCCAATGCAAGTCACAATTGGGGGTTCTTTCGGTGTGTTCCACGAGTGTATGTCAAAGTTATAATCGTATGCTTTTACTTTCCAAAACCACATGGACATACTATTGTAGCATATCAAATTAAAAAATATGTAATTATTAGTAAGATCTTGACATAATATTAATGTATATCAATTTATTTTTTATTTATTTTCAAAAATAGATTAAAAATCATAATTCATTTTTAATTAATAAAAATTCATTAATTTTAATAACATTTATATATGTATATATAAAATGACCAAACATCAAAATAAATATAAGATTATATATACCTGTATAAATAGCATTAGAACTCTAAAATAGTTTGGCCGAAAGGCCGTAGCGGTTGAAAAGTATTACGTAGCCCACACTGGAAAATGGGCTGAAATCATCAAACACGTCAGGTGGGTTTCTGGGGACGGCGGATTCAGACTACGGAACTCTTTAAAGTTTAAGCTTTCTATGGCGGCTGGGTTGCTTACCGCCCATGAAAATGCCCCTTTTCCTTTCAGAAAGTTGTCTTTAAGGCTTAAGCTTTCTATGGCGGTTGGGTTGCTTACCACCCATGAAAATGCCCCTTTTCCTTTCAGAAAGTTGTCTTTCACAAAATATAAAAAATAATTTTTTCATATAATGAACTAAGATTATAAGATTTACGGAGTTAAATAAATTTAATAATTTAAATTTTTAAATAAATAATTAATATAATTCAATTTCTGAAAAAATATATATATATTTTTTTTTCATTTCCTTTCAGTCATGCAGTTATTGTGATAGAACCAAATGGAGGAAATAAAGGTGGCCATTTGATTAGGTCAGGCCTTAGGTTTAGATTCTGAACATCGTTCAACGGCAATTGGCGAATTGAACCCAGTCCGCGTACAGCAGCCCAGGACATCAATCCTCAAGTGGCATTTAAAAATTACAAGAATGCTTGCGAAAGCAAAGCATAACGAAGTCGACAGCATATGCGGCTTTTCATTCATCCCCCCTTCCTTACCCTTCAACATGTATCTGCCAATCCAAGTCCAACAATCCCACTCACCCGTCTTCTACCTTCACATTACCTTGAAAACCCAGCATCCGATTCTCTCAATTCTCAACCATTTCGCATTTTCCTTGATTTCTCTCTCTCTCTCTCTCTCTCTCTCTCTCTCTCTCTCTCTCTCTATATATATATATATAGTTTAAAATGTGCCAAATGTATTGACAGCTAGAGTTTTTTTTTTATTGTAAGTGGATATTTAATGACTTCTAAGGTTATAAAAAAAAACACGTTTTTCATTTCTGTATACTTGGCCACTTGGAATACATTTCAGAGATGTTAACCTATAAGTTGACTGAATGATTAATTACCCATGTGGTGTAGAAGCTTGGTAGAATCAAAGCTCAGTAATTAGCATTCAGTTTTCTCTTATGTAAGCAATGACTTCATGTCAGCTCTAATTAATAGGTGCGCGTGAGTGTGTGTTTTTTTCCTTTCCTCTTTCTTATCTTTTCCAAAAAGGAAAAAGAAAAAAAAAAAAGGACGTGCTTGCAAGACACATGCAGAGATGCGAATTGTAGGCATCTGCTTTACAGAGTGGGAGTGCCACAATGCGATCCCAACGGCGTATGACAATCTGCGATTCCGCAAAACCAGACACGCAACCGCGTTTCAGTTACTCCCACTTAAGGAATGTAGCACACAATTTCTGCTGCCGATACATAAACATATGTTCAACAGGACCAAATAGAGCAGAAATAAGAAAAAACCAATCGTCTGAAGTCTACACAAAAGGAGTAATGGTCCTTCACATTCAATTTTGATAATAATTCTAAGAATGTTGCTGCACACAAGTGGCCTCTAATGATACTAAGTGAGCTTTAGGTGGATTTAAGTGGGTGGGTTATATTAATCCTTTTTTAATGTCGAGAATACAGTTTTAATACCCATTTTGGACATGGTATATCAAAGCCTACTTTTAATGAATGGGTCCTACAGCCAATGCATTCCCCTTTGTATGTATTTTCAACCCCTTAACTAAATCAGTTGATCCTTGAAGGGAGGAAAACACATGTAGGAGGGGATAAGTCAGTGAGGATCGGACACCCCCTAACCTAGAAGCTTCGCGTAGTTTTCCAAGTTGCCATGGATGTCTTTCCAAACAGCTGACTTAGGAACAGACCCAATTATAGAAGAAATTCAGGAACAACAGAACCTTGTTTCCCATCTTTTCCCTCTGGTTAAGTAAAACCCTTGGACTAGCACGCGCGAGGGTCAAAACTCTAAACTCTAAGCCAATTCAGATTCAACTTCAATTCAGCAGCACAACTCTGCTGAAATTTTACAAATACAAACGCAATCTACTCTTGGTTCTATGTTTTTTTCTATCATTCTCCCAACTGGGCCTTTCGAAATTAAAACTAAAATCGATCCTCCGCCCACGAAAATGAAAAATCCTCCCATGTGATCTGGCCAATTGGTTCGTCTTCCATTTACCTATCACCTACCTCATAAACTGAAGCATGGCCTCTATTGACAGTGCTCTCATTTCTAATTTTCAATACATGCATGCCCCACTTTCCAAGTTGCCAAACAATACTCGGTTTTAAAAGAGGCGGCCCCTAAAGATATTGACAAGGAAAAGTCGTTGGCTATTACACAAGCCTGCCGTCGGCTGCTGTGGACCACTACGAATTTGGACCGCGTTTGCTTAGACCCAAAATTTTTATTTTAAAAAGCCCTTTGTACTTTTGTGGATTTTGACCTAGAACCAGTCTCCCATCAGACTTGGTTCTCACTTACTCCTGTTTCACTCTCACTTGCCATTCTCAACCAAAAAAAAAAAAAAAAAGTCCATCCCACCCCACCACACACAGTGACACTTCTTTAATCTATTCACTCTCTTTCTTTGACCGACTTAAGGCTCACTCTTGGTCAGCAAGAAATTTCTCCTTATGTAACAAAACGTGCTCCACTAGTCCACTCCACTCCACCATTTTCTTATTTTTTTCATGAATTATTAAATATTTGCATAACTTGCACACCTCACTTGCTTCCTCACCACTTGTCACGCAGCTTCCTGTAATTCTCACCTCTTTATAAACCCACCACACCGCGCTCTTACTCTCACTCGGACTCCGAATTACAAGCGCAAGCCAATTCACATCGCAGCTTCTCTCTCTTTCACACACTCTGTCTCCCTTCCTTATTGACATCGTTTTGGTATCGGTTTTTTGCTTTTGAGTTCAGATCAGATGGCTCTGGAAGCTCTCAAATCCCCCACCACTGCTACCCCATCCTTCCCCTTCGAAGACGCCAACCTCCATTACCTGGAGCCATGGGCTAAGCGGAAGCGTTCCAAGCGTACCCGCCTCGACCACCCTTCATGCACTGAGGAAGAGTATCTCGCTCTCTGCCTCATCATGCTTGCTCGCGGCGGCACCGCTGTCTCCACGGCTAATTCCACAGCCTCTGACCGCCACAGCATCCCTCAAGCCTCTGCACCTACTCCTGCATCTGAGTCGGCGCCGGTTGCAGCAGCAGATCCTGTGACTTCTGCCAATCTCAGTTACAAGTGCTCTGTCTGCAACAAATCCTTCTCCTCTTACCAAGCTCTTGGTGGACACAAGGCCAGTCACCGAAAACTGGCTGGCGGTGGCGGCGCCGGTGAAGATCAACCCACTTCCTCCGCCATCACCACTACTTCTGCGAACACCGCAACCACGGCATCCAACGGCGGAGTTAAAGCCCACGAGTGTTCCATCTGCCACAAGTCCTTTCCCACCGGCCAGGCCCTGGGTGGACACAAGCGTTGCCACTATGAAGGCGGTGCGGTTGCTGCCACTTCCACTGGCGCTGGCGGCGGTAGTAGTGGTATTACCGCCTCCGAAGGTGTTGGGTCCACACATACCATCAGTCACATCCACCGCGACTTCGATCTCAATCTACCAGCTTTGCCTGACTTTTCACCCAAATTCTTAGTTTCGGGGGACGATGAGGTGGAAAGCCCTCTGCCATTGAAGAAGCCTCGCCTATTTATGACACCCAAGATCGAAATTCCTCAAGACCAGTGATTAAATCAGCTGGGATTTTAGTCATAGATGATTAGGAACTTAAGTAGATCGAATTGAATCAGTCCTCAGTTTTTTTTTTTTCTGGTCTAAATATTTTCAATTGTTTGGAAACTTTGGGATGTATTTGTTTCTGTACATAGTACTTAGACTCTATTGGCCAGTTTAGATTGTATTTTGACAGTGGCAATTCAATTTATTAATTTTGGTGAAATTCAATTTTTTTAGATTCTCCTCTCTGCCTGTTTGAGTTTCTGCTTTGTTTGTTTGCGCGATCATCGTTGATGATTGATCTCCAAGCGGTGGCGTATAGAATGCGCGGCGTTGAAGTCAGGGGGAGTGCAACCTATTGGAACGGCATGACCATGATGAAACAGGTGAGCCGCGTGAAGGTTGCGGCAACTACTGCTTGTATTGCCTGTTGAGTTGATTCGAAACCACGCGCATGTTCAGATAGATGTCTTGTGTATGTTGGTGACGGTTTTGTATTGTGTTTTTTTTTTCTTTTTTCTGGTAGAAGCTGGTGACGGTTTTTACTGTTAGCACATTGCACACTCTACGCATGTATTCTATAGTCCACTGTTCACGCTTAAGTGTTGCTGTCCGGGGCTGCGCTCCTCCGTATAATAGAATTTTATTAAATTATTATTTAAAATTTAAAATTATTAAATTTTACTGTTCATTCGAAATCATCAGCAATGATGAGAAATTTGGCAAATTGCCTTTGGTGTTACTGTTACCTCTTTTTTCCGACACTTTCTTCTTTTTTTCTCTACAAAAATTTATTAAAATGAAAAAAAATAAAAGGTTAAAATTCTTAAATAATTATATTATAAGCAAGTTTCTATTTTTAATAATAATGCATATTTTAAAAATAAGAAATAAAAGTGGATATTTAAGATTATAATAATAATATAGAAGAAACTCATCTTAAAAATTCTGGTTTAATGATTGAATTTTATTTAAGTAACAAGTGGGAAGGAAGTTGGGAGGCGGTGGACATGGGGACTAAACGAGGGGGATGTTTGGTGTGGATAAGAAGAAAGATTTGGCCTTGTTCACATTGTTAAGGTGCGGAGTTGATGAGAACGACACGTGGCTTTACTTATCCTTCCTTCTTGTGTATTCTGATTCATCAACGCTGAGTCCGTTGATATTCTATGCTAGTATTGCGGGATAGGTGTCGTGACTCGTCATTGAATGGTCCCTAAGATGGCTAAATGCCAAGGTTTAAACAAACAAAGGTTGAAGGTGTTGAAATTGCTACGTTTAACATGTGCAGGGAAAAAGGAAATGGGAACCGCAATTTCTTGCGGTGCTCTTTCTCTACGTGGCTCTTATTTTGCGCAGCCATGGCCACATTAGGTTTTACCCAAATTAAACATCTCATAATCCAGGGTGGATCTGGTTCCGGAATTGGGCGGTACCCTAACATAGATTAGAAAGAGAAATTGTGTTTACTCCTGTGAGTTGTCCTGAATTAAATGAACCATACTCAAATGATTTGCGTGAGAGGAAGCAAAAGCCAAGTCCATTGTTCCTCAATACGTTTCGTTCTGGTAATCTACTGCTAATAGTAATACTATATATATACACATACACACACACAACTGCTGAAGAACGCGTGGAGTTGGACACGACTTCTGGAATGTACATGTTTCTGGTTCTAGATTCCCCTCGTGCTTCTAGAATGAGTAACAAATCACATGGCAAAATAACCGCCCAAAAGAAACAGAAGGCATGCCGAATGGGCATTATATAAAATTTCAACTTTCGATAGTAATAATGATTGGTTTAGTAAACAGCATATATAATATAATTAGTATTTAATTCACTCTTTAAAGAAGGTCATTCTAAATTTAATTCCTTGCAAATATAGTTTTTTTTGGTAATTTTTGAAATTGTAGTTTAATCATACTGTTCTCCAAATATCCCAATTCTATCAACGACAAAAAAAATAATTACTGGTTTAGTAAAGTAGAATGATACCTTAGAATGAAGTAAATTTGATCACCTAATCATATAAAAGGAATCGTTAATTCCACTGGCGCAACTAGTTTCTGTGAACAAACTCAATTGAGAAGCGCCAATGATTGCTGCATCCACGGCTCACGTTGCTCCTACTCTCTTGTCCATAGTATAATGGAAAAAGCTTTGTCTATTTAAAATAAATAATTAATAGTTCATAAATTATAAATTATAAAGTGAATTATTAAATTATTAGATTATATTATTTAATTTGTTAAATTAATAAATATAATGATTTAAATTTTTAAAAAATAAATAAATTTAGTTTACAAAAATAATAAATTTGGAATATAATTGAGAAGTTAATAATATAAAGTAGTTGGAATGGATCATGAAGATTGCGGTAGTTACAGGATCGGCAAACTTGAGCCCACCTAACCGAATAATCAAACAGTTACTTAAGTAGTCGGCTAACCAATTCGCGATGAGGACAAAGGGTGACAGTGGAATGGGTATGCATAGGTCACCCTAATCAAGTAGTATATAATGGGTTACATACGTTAATTATATTTTAATGACAAATTGTATAAATAAGCTTTTCTTTAAAAAATGAACTGGAAAGAGGAATGTCAAAGGTTCGACATGCGACGAAGAGTTAGGGCGAAAACTCCCCATTTTCAGTAGCCGACAACTGGATCTAATGCCAAGCAATGTATGTTGTCATTGCTTCTACGCTCTTCCCATATCGAATTAACAGCGGAGGCCGTCTTTTCAGCCACATAACATGGTAAGTGCAGCATCGCCCCTCTTTTTTCATATTTAAATAAAATCCTATGTATTTTGCATGGATACTGTGATGCCGAGCCGTAGCTGATGCCCACACCAAATTGGATGGCATCTGCTCAGTCGCATTCCATCTGGCCTCTGCACCCACCACTCCTCATGCAAGCTCCATACAACCCATCATTTGTTCTCTTCTCACATGTTTCTGTGTTTCTCCACCTTTTATTACCCCGTCTTTCTATATTATAAGTTAATTTATAAATTATAAAATTTGTTGAATCTTAATTAAATTAAACTGTAAATCAAAAAAATAAAAAAATCTTATTATTTTTTTGTGCCTTATGGCCATGGAATTCTATATTTGCATTTGCTTTTTTATTTTCCTTCCATTTTATTTTACACTCTTTCGTTCTCAACTCCATGATTCGGAATAAAATAATGAAATTCTCATTCCATTCTGTGAGATGATACTTCTTGTGCGGGTATATATTTATTTAAGTAAATCACTTTTAACATTTATTCTGTTGTACTTCTATTACATAAACCTCTTATTTATTTTAAAAACTTATACAGACTTTCATTGATTTTGTCAAAAAAATTTCATAAATATCTCATGAAAATTCATGAATTCTTGGCTGTTATCTGATTATTATATTTGTGTTGCTTTAAATCAACAAAATGAAGTCTTTTAAGATGAATAACACATGCTTTAGTTATGTATAGATATAAATAATATACATTTTGAGCCTTTTTATTGGTACTTTGATACCATAAACTTGATATTATGATTTATATTAAAAGAAATTACTTGTTTTAAAAATAATTATAAATCTTCATTTTTTTTTAAAAAAAATGTTTGTGTAAGCTTTCAAAAGAGTTTTATATAATAACAACATAACATATTAAATGAGAATAATTTACTTTGTTTATTATCATCGAATTCAAGATCAAAAAAGAAATACTAGCAGGCTGGCGCTCAGCGGGCTGGCCATTTGGAGAATTTCTGGATGGGCCTTATACTTGGACAAAATGAGTTCATTATGCAGGCCAGTCCATTGCGTCGGCCCACCAAATTTCTTTATGACACCTGCGGCTTCAATAACATCAAACTTATAATTAAAAGGGTGATATTATTTTTATAAATTAAAATTTAATAAATATTTATTTAAAAATAAAAATAATTAAATTTATTATATTTTATAAAATAAGTTATAAAATTCATTATATTTAATGAAATATATTAATTTATAATCATATAATAGACCCCAGGATAAACGGGTCTACCATTTTCATACCCAGAAAACATGACTTGAAACCAACATGTTAGAAGGCCATTAGTTCTTTAGGAATAATTTAAAAAAAAAAAAAATCCATCGGTTAGCATGCATAGGATGCTGCAGACTGAGCCATAATTTTTGACTTTGGTCAACTGTCTCCTAAGTTGGAATTTGGAAGTTTGACTATTATTCCATTGATGGAGCAAACATTGCGGCCTTTGTTTGACGTCGGTTTCAGCTTGTTTACCCTCTGGATTGGTGCCACCCTGCCACCTCGTATTAATTATCAGTAAATCAGTAACACTCAATGAAAGTATCATTTTAAGTAGAGGAACAAAGATGCAGATTCACAATTATTTTTTTAAATTTTTTCATGTGATATTTTGAATTATTATTAAATATAAAATTAATACATATTTAATCATAATAAGTGCAACTCAAACCTAAGGCTTTAACAGTTATAGATTTCAGGTTTTAAATATTGATTCAATTGTGGATTCCGCTTTCACGGTACTAGCGTAGTGTGTCCAGAGCTAATTAAGACTTGCAACAAAAAGGAGATTATGTAGATGCTAAACTTAATGCTACTTATGATGGAAATGAGGAAAAGCTACTTCTTGACACCTGACAGACGGCACGGTCTTCTCTTTCATTGGATTATCTTGACTCCTTGAATCCAACTGGTCTTCCCATGTCATAAGTAGACTACAGTGCCTACTAAGTTCGACTGCTAATTACTAATCTAACGTTATAGGGTATGGCTGTACAAATGCCTCTCAAATCCCATGCCCTCTGCATTTAGAATGAAGTCACTGCCACGCAATTGTTTTTCTCTCCAATCACTTTTTTTTTTCCTGTCCCATACAACATGGAAAATTGAACGCACCAATTTGTTTCGAATTAGAAAAAAGACAACAAAAAGAGTAAATATAAAATATTTTTTAATTACTCATTTTGATTATAATTATTTATATATTTTGTAAAATTATATAATAGATCAAAGCTAGAGACAAAATATTCAGTAAATTGATTCCTATTGTAAAATCTGTCAAAGTAATCTAATAAAATTTAATTTATAAATAAAAGTAATGCTAAATCACGACTGTCCGCGAGGAGTGTGGGACTCATGATCGCTGAGGAGATTTGGGAGTACGGGCCATTGCGCCGCGTAAGTTCGTCCTTCGCACTGCCATTGTACAAAACAAATCAAACGAGAGACACCGGGCGTATCGAACGGCTCGTATAATGATCAGACATATATCGACGGTTCAGCAGGAAGAACAAAGCGCCGCGGAAACACGGAGCCGCTCTTGCCTAGAGTTGGGAAGATATTCTCTCGAAAGGCCCACCTCTGGACCCCTCAGCCCAAAAACCACCGTTCCCTCTAACTCAACCACAGTTACTTTGTTAACTCCACCTCATCATCTGCCCCTTCTCTCTCAAAGCTAAAACCCAAATATAAAACACCCTTGCAAGCCTTCACTAATTCTCTTTCCCGGTTCTTTTCTCTCTGCTTCAGCCATAACTAGTTGAAGCTGAGCCATAAAAGGTTGGCTTTGTTTAACCTTGTTAATCTATCTCTCTGTGCAATTGATCGGACAGTCCAGATGAGCTGCAGCGGTTGCCGAGTGCTCCGAAAGGGGTGCAGCGAGACGTGCGCTCTGAGGTCTTGCCTGCGGTGGATCGAGTCCCCTGAAGCACAAGGCCATGCCACTCTCTTCCTTGCTAAATTCTTCGGCCGTAGCGATTTAATGTCCTTCATTTCCTCCGTTCCCGAAATCAAGAGACCAGGTATCATATCTTCCTTTTTTTTCTCCCTTCAATTTCAAATTTTATTTTACTTATTACCTTTGAGGAAGTACTAATTTCGAGTGCTGTTTGGGATTTGTTCGAAATTTCAGCGCTGTTTCAGTCTCTGCTATTTGAAGCGTGCGGGCGAACGGTGAATCCTGTAAACGGCGCCGTAGGACTGCTCTGGAGTGGGAACTGGCACGTATGCCAGACGGCTGTGGAGACGGTGCTTGCCGGAGGTGTTCTGCAGCCGTTACCGGAGCTTTTTGGCAGAGTTCCGAAGCCGATCCTAGATGAGTCTTCCGACACCGTCTATAATAATGCGTGTAGCATAGGGAAAAGTAGTGTATACTCTCAATTCCGGCCGCTCATGCACGACTTGGGAGGGATGAATAAGAAATCTAACTCCGATCTCTGGGTGATTCCGGTGTCTTGCAGTAGTAAAAATGCCGGGAAGGTGAAGAGGCACAGGGACGCCGTTATGTCGTCAATTTCTGGGGAATCGGAGACGACGAGCTATGGCAGTTGCGGCGGTGATGAGAAAAAGCTTTTGAATCTATTCGTCTAAAAAGAGTAGCACATTAGTGTTGGTAAATAAACTACAATATATCATATGGACATTGAAGGAGATCTGCATCTCCGAGAATGCTAAAACCAGAAAGTAGTGAATAATCAATAATGTAAGCAAAAGAAAGGCGTGTAGCCTTCGGAATTGTAGTAGGTGATGTAAGCCGGAATCAATTCATGAGAAGTTTTGGCCAAATTTTATGATATCTACTATTTCTTCTTTTCTTTCTCTTTCTTCTTTGCTTTCGTTGGTAATTAGAGAAAGGTAGTGTTCAAAACAAAATCAAAAGAAAGATAAAAATACTACCAAAAAAAAAAAAGAGGATTAAACGAAGGATTAGTTGAGAGGAGGTTGAGGGGTAACTGGTGGTAGTGAGGAGTGACTGTCGGGTAGTGAGATGCTCTATTGCTAACGTCCAAGGAATTTGTCCCAACAGTGCATATCCATGACGAAGATTGTGCAAATTGCTGAGTTCTCCAGAACAAGATGGGCACGTTAGTCATGTTATAAAACAGGTGGCTGCCATAAACCACTGATTCTCTTCCTAGGGGAATATTGTCTATGAAATGTGCGGGTTTATTTTTCATAGATAAAGGAAGGGCTGTCAATCCGGATTGTCATCTGTTCTGTAATTAAGTCGGGGTAGGGCGAGACAGATGGTGTGTTTTGTGTGACAAAAAATGGATTATTGTTTTGTGAGTTAAATTTTATTTTATACTAAAAAATGTGGACCACCTTGTGGGCTTGGCCCACGTCTTAGGTAAAAGTAAGATCTACAATATTCAATTTTTACAAATTATTACAATTTGATTCGTTCGAATCATAATTATTATCTTTTGATTTGTGAAATTTATAACTTAATATATAAAATTTAAAAAATTTAATAATTTAAGTTATTTTAAATAAAATTTTATTTATAAAAATAATATAACCCTATTTTATAATCTGCACTTACCTTTTTTTTGTTTCACTGCATATGATTTAATTTCATAAGCTTAGGGCGATGGCTGAACAGATAAAAGCAGAAAGCCCTTTCAGTTCAAGTTGCAAAAGCAATTTTTATTCAAACACTATATGATATGTTAACAAAAGGCTACCAAGATAGAAATTCTCAAACCAGTCATTGTCTTGTGCTTCTTTCAATCACCCCTGATCTCTGTCAAGTTAAGCAATAAATGTAAATTGAAAAGAAAAAAAGCACTCTTAGGAGTGTTGGGTGCTTTACTGAAGGTTACGTATGGGGTTGTTTGAGCTAAGGAAGATTTGAGGAATCCATACGAAAGGAGAAGGGTGAGAGAAGTGATTGGAGGTGGGAAAATGGCCACAGGATTATGCAAAGCAAAGGGATAAATGGTGCGGTGCACGTCGGCCTCTTGCCTAGGCACAGACCTCCTCCATTGGAAGTGGGTTCCACGGCAATACCCACCATCGACATAGTCCATCAAGTTTAGAAAAGAGAAGAAAAGAGAAAGGCATGGGTAGGAAAAGGACAGGCACATTCAATAGGAGTAGATCGAAGCCTAAGGCCTTTCTTACTCCAATCCATTCGCCTCGCCGCGTCTTTCAGCTTGTTCTGTCTATGTGGACCCCGAGCCGTCCATTATCAAATTTATAAAATCCACCCGTCTATGAAACTTTGGAATGGATCCAAATTTCTTGACTTTTATTTATAAAAGTAGTAAAAGTTAAGAATGTAATAAAAAAAATTAAAATTAACATAATTAAAAAATTAGTGAAAAAATAAAAAATTTACTAAAATTAATTAACAAAAAAACTAAAGAATCCAAATCCATTTATAACGCAAGTAATTCAGTTATACTCAAGTTTTGGTGGGTCAACCATTGGGTAATTGCAAAATTGAGTATAAGCCTAAACAATTAAAGTAGCAAGATCAGGGTAAATCGTTACCAAAAGAAATTTGAAGGCGTTGTAGTAAGAGAAATGTTATTTTTATTAAAATAATTTTAAAAACATTTATAAAATTTAGTATGAAATGTTAGATATGGAGATTTTATAGTCTATAAAATTTAAGAAAAAATATTAAAGCTATTAAATCACATAGCTTAAACTTAAGCTAATAAATTTAATGTTGTGAGTGCACAACCAAAAAAAAAAAAAAATTAATGTTGTGAATGAATTCTAAACATTAGTATTCTTATGAGACCATCAAACAAAACGTCATATCACGAGCTTAAATAGAAATAGGGGGAATCCTCTTCAGCTCTACTCGTTTATTGGATTATATAATACATACCTTTCTCGGCCTCAGATAAGCCTACTCAATCCTACTTTGATCTCGCAATTTCCACATGGAATCAAATGCTTATGTCCCCCTAAATTTGTTCTTTTTTATATGCAAACCGAACATGACGTTAATTGTTTAAGCTTTTTGTAAAATTCCCATGATCCCTACATTATCTTCTCGTTATCTGAGGAAAGAAATATATAATTTTTTTAAATATAAGGTGACATAAAAAAATTGAGCCTTAAACCTCTCGCAAAACTATCTCAATCCCTCGTCACTCAAAATTGAACCTCATGACCTAACAAAACTAATTTTGAGGTCAAATTTTATGAACCGCGTCCACGGACACAAACCAACGCCTTAATAAAAAAATTAGAAAAAGAAACTCAGATATGCATCATTACAGCAATATGAGTTAAAAAATTGATAAACTAACAAAAAAAATTCCAATTACAAATAAAACGCTACACAATTTATTTACAGACTCTAGCACAACAAAGGGGAAAAGGACCAACCCCACCCTCCAAGGAAGAGCTCCGTGTACAACCTAACTTGAATTCTGAGAACGACAACTTCAATTCCTCATTCTTCGCATAAAAACATTATTATGGTATCACTTTGTTGATTCAATTGTCACACTTTGCAGCTCCTTTATGTTAGGATGTTAGAATTGTAAGTTGGCGGATCAGACAGATACAATTGTGTGCTTGTTACTTCGATTGTCAGGCTTCAGGGTCAGCATTTGTAAGTTGTGTGTTCTCAAGCTAAACTCTCTAACCTGCTCATAGAGAGGTTTCATTTATCAAATTTGTGGTTACATGATAAACTAAAGGAGTAAACAAGTCCTCGGAACTATTTCATGAAATGATCTAAGGAAAATCAATTCTTCATAACAAGTAACAATTGTTACCTGCATGGTTGCAACATTTGACAACAGATTTTCGCACTCATCAAGCAAAACACGCTCCTTTGCACTTAAATTTGCAACTTCGATCACCAGCGAGTTTACATGCCCCACCTATCAATTATAAATGCTTTCAGACACTGAGACACAGCAATGGCTCCATAATGAATCATGTCAATTTCTACTGCTTTTGCTGCTTTTCCCAGAAGTAAAAGTACCTCAACATCAAACTATCGAGAATGGATGGAAGAAAGATAAAAAATGGGGGCAAATGACACTTTGCCCCCTTCTATTTTTCTATGTTACACACCTTCTAACTTCCGACAGAAAGCTAAACAAAAAGCAGACAGAGGAGAATAACAAATATGGAAAACTTTAACAGAGGTCGAGAAACATCATGATCAATATCTACTACTTTAGAACTATAGATGATTGAAGTGCATGCTACCCAACTCATAAGCGGGTAAACTGTACATTGCCCAGAAAGAAAAAAAAAAAAAAGAGCCACTAAATTACTAAAACAAATGATGTATCTTTTTATCCCCAAAGTTGATGTGCTTGATATTATCTAATTCTACTAGTCAACAGGGAAAATCAGCAAAATAAGTAAGCAAATAAATCAAATTAGAAAAGAGACATATGGTCAACAGCGATATAGCACAAAGTATACGAATATGCAAACAGGGACTGTGCACTGTGGAGGCATATAACATAACAGAGGATACAGGGTGAATTGAAGACTAAATATGTACAGAGCCAATAATTAATCCTCAGATTTATATGTTTGCCTCCTAAGACAGAAAGGATGCAAAGCAGATCTACATCCAGTAATCCACTACTTTCACTTGAACGAGTGAAAGTTACATTTAACATTTACCATAAAATAGTGCTTCATTTGCCAATTTTTGTTAAAAAAAAAAAGCAAAAAAATGGGTCATAAAAGGGAAATCACTTGTCATATTCACAAGAAAAACAACCTGTAACAAGTTACTGACAAAGAAAGCAATCAGGGATTTACTTACTGATGACAGAAGTTTCTGTTCAAGTTGAAACAGAAGCAAGCAAGCACAACAAACAGCATAATTCTCGTACAAATCTAGTCTGTGAGCACCATTTCAAGCACTAAATGCCCAGCGCATCATAATTCTTGGGACCAAACTGACAAATAAATTCTGCATTCCACCTTTAATCACACATCTTACTTAAGACTTTGTGCTTGCATGCACATTGTGATAGAGATACAAATAAAAGGAAATGGGTATAGGCGTGGAGAGCCCCAAATACTCACAAATTTCAGAAGCATATAATCTTTGTAAGAAGTGCAGTACTGTTAAGAATTAGTCTCCAACTAAATGGATTCTAGCACACTAGCATAATAAGTGGGAGTATGCTAGCAAAAATATGCAATGCTATTATCATAAAAGGGAAGATGGGAAAAGTAAAATATACATAATTTAAATTGATACTTGCTCCCTGATAAGGCTAACTAATGTATTCTAAGAGCCCGCGTTTACACACACCATGCAGCATTGGGTAATAATTTGAAGTCTCTCAGTTCCCCATGATATATGACAGCACAACTGAATCATGTTCCTTCAGCAAAAGGATTAAGTTCAGGAATCAAAGGAACAAAAATATAGACCTCTAGTTCCATGAGTGGGAAGTTACATCAAACCAAGGAACAAGCGTTGACTATATCATGTTTTGTGCCGTAAGAACAGCACTTTCCACTTGCAATTCTCATTGAAAAAGTCTAAACCATTGAAACCTGCCAATACTAGACTTATGGTTTACAACAAGCTCAGTTGTTTTACATCAATAATCAGGTCGTAGGCATGGCGATCCAACACCATTTAAAAGCATTAGAATATAGAATAAAACTTCAGTACCATAAAAAGTTCAAAAAATAATTGATGGCCAACATGAGTAAAATCAGCAGTGGGCTTATATGAAGAAAATAGAAATATACCTTTGGTAGCAATAGGCATATAGAGGATGCCATCGCCTGCATCACATCTACTGCTGAACAAATTGCTTCCTTTACGTTCAGCACATCCGCCTAAAGCGAAATACAGAGCTTTTAAAATACCACCCAAAAAATAAAAAAATTCACTCCTATAATCACTAAAGGGGCGGAAGAATCAAAAAGAAGTTGGAGGAAAATACCCTGGCCCCACCAACAACAGGAAGGCGGAGAGTGCTAGCCTTTAGAGCCTCAATAGCTCCTGACAATGAATTAGAGTATCCCCGATCTAAGAGAGCCCATTCTTCCAAATATATCATCTGCACAAAACAAATTCCATTAAGAACTTAAATAGTAAGTTGGAAAAAAGGCCAATGTCACCAGAGCCACCTCATGTATATGAAGAAAAGTTCTTATATCTCCCCAGCATTGTTACGAGAGAAGGAGATTACATTTTGTGCCCGTGTAATCTGGCACAAGTACAATTAAATTAAGCAACTTTATAGAAAATCAAGCCACAAATGCACGAGTGATAGTAGCAGAGGTTAGTCATAAATCTTACTTGCTCTTCGAGGATGGAAATCAGTTTGAAATGCTGCTTCAGCAATTGTAACTCAATTCTTTTGGCTCTAACAGATTCACGTAGTTCCGAAGTAGCTACCCATGCATCACAGAGGCTTTTCTGATACAAACAAGCTTATTCAGGCAAAATTGTAATTATATTGACTAAACTAACAAAGCAATGTGCAAAGCAAAAACATATAGCAACTAGTGTACAAGAATATAAAATTCCTTCCCCTTGTCTCCCCTGGTATGAGTTTGCCTTTGAATTGCAGTTAGTGTATGTGATAAAGTCTTAAAAGCAGAATTGGCTTAAATATCAATGGCCTTTCTACTGATTTCTATATAACAATAGGGGATCCGCTATAGCCTCAACGACCTAGTTTCTAGAAGGTTGTACAGTAAAGTACTGATACGAAAGACCTTCAGGGAAGCAGTAGCAAACGGTCCAGGTGCCGCCGGTAGGGAGCTCATTAGCCTTTAAATGCAATTCCAATTTTATTTTATTTAAAAACCATACCTCTGCGTTCAATCTCTGGGCAGAGAGGGCAGCATCTGTTCTGGCATTTACAAAGCGCCCTTGCAGGAGCCTGTTATGGAGCAGCCTCAGTAAATGTGCATCGACAACCCGGTTTTCCCCTATCTTTCCTCTTCGGACATCAACAGAAAAACTTAAAATAGAAGGTACGTTGCTGAAATTATCATTCAGACTACCTGCCACTCTGTTTCTTACTCGAGACGGGCTCACCCCACTCAAAGGGGACGATGTGGATGGTGTGACAAGTTTATTTGGCGAAGCAGGACGAGCCGCTGCACGAATAGAAGATGGTTGCCCCCGGCTATGAATAACTCCTCGAGGAGATGAAGTGGGACTATCAAACACCGACTTTTTTGGCGCGAGAAGCTTAGGGGGAACCATTGCTTTATTTCCAGCATTTCTAGATGATGGAGAGCCAGGGTCCGTCTGGCGCCGCAACCGGTTGTTAGCCTCTTGCCAGAACCTTGCTGGCACTACAATTTCACGATGTCCTCGTTGCCCTTGTCCTAATCCATCACCACCGCAGTCCTGTGCTCCTGAAGAACTACCAGAAGACACACTTTCGTTATCAGAAGGAACGGGCTCAGGCTGCGACTCAGATCCATCATCAGCTTTATTCCTATCTTGCACAAACTCAGCAGTCTTCCGTACTTCTACGTTGTTCATTTTTAAATTCATTGTCCCATCAAAATGATCTTGAACATCTACCATAAGCTTTTGCAATGACCTAACTACGTCCCGGGATCCACCCATATTTTTCCTGTCATCTCCACAATCCACACTTCTAGTCATAAATTTCGCTCGCGTCATTTTTCCCGGCCATCGCTGCTGATCCATCGACTTTGAATTCTTAGTCTGATCCGAACTGCTACTCACTCCCCTGGCAAGTGTCATGGCCTTCCTCCTCTCCAGCGTAATGTTCCTCAAACTTGGCGATGGCGCCGGTTTTGCCTTGGTAACCTGGATCGAGAATGACTCTCCCTGAAAGGAAACCGATAAACTTCCCGTCGAAGTGGAAAGCATCTTCTGAGCAGCCGGCGTATAAGTGCCACCGCCATTCCCAATTCCTACATACGAAGAATTAGGCCGAGGAGTCGCTTGTCGCCTCCGCTCCACCGACTGCGACCCCTTGATCAGTGACGGTGCCGACGGCGTTGGTGTCATCATAGCCGTTGAATTTACCGTTCTAAACACCAGCGGAGAATGGCATCGTCTCGATATTGTTGACGAATCCTTGGAAGCAGTAGAAGAAGATGAAGATGAAGAAGAAGAAGGCATGTAACGAGAAGTAACTTCTCGGGCTTTGGGTCTGCGGGGAGCGAGTGCATTGTCGGATTCAGAGGGTAAGAGAGGAGGCCTTGTTGGGTTTTGGGGCGGACCTCTTTGGTTTGCGGTTTTGGGGTTTATCGCCGTGGAAACTGAAGCTACCATTGTAGTTTTATACAATCAAAAACAAATTCAAAATTCATCCTTGAAATGCCCGCTCAAAACCCTAGTTCCCAATATACAACTACCGTAAACCCAACCGGAACAGAATTCAAAGAGCTGCCATGTTGGTGCGGAGAACAAGGAGGAGCGTGTGTGAGTAATGCGAATGAGTGCAATTTTTAGGGAAATACAGAGAAATATGAGCAAGACAATAGTTGAATTTAAAAGTTACTATCAGCTAAGACGTTTTGAGAGCCACAAATGTAATCGGCGATATGAGCGTTACGGTGCGCCGGCGATTGCGAGAGTGTCTGCAACTGAGTATGTGGGGCTGCGAGGCGAGATTTAGAAGTATAACTGTCCTTGCCAAATAAACTGTGCGGGCGTGCGAGCTTGGGTTGGGAAAATTAAAATGAAGCAGAAAAATATAAAACAAGAGAGCCGATGTCAGGCTCTTAGGCGCAGAGCCTGAAGAAAATAAAAGCACTCGCCACGATTTGACGGCAACGGCAACGGGTGCAGGGTGAGGGCAGTTTGGGAAATGAGGGGGAGAGAGAATTGCGTTGGAGGCATCATCTTGGGGTTTGACACGTAGTACCAACTTTGTGGGCCTTCGTTTATACACCACTCGTTTAGTAATTAGCAAAGGGGTGTATACTACGTTGAGTGTGGTGAAGAAGTGTGAACCTCGGAGATGAAATTGGATGTTGAGTTCCGCATTTCCGCGGAATGAGCCTTCTGGGAGACGTTACGCAAACGACAATCAAGAAGCGTAATTCTTTCTCAAAAAAATTTTGGACTCATCCGAGGAAAATCTGTTTTCAGTTTGATGTCCAACATTGGACTTAAATCACCCAAAATCAATTAATTAATCATTTTATCTGTCCTATAGTTTTTTTTATCTTTTTAATAAGAATTTTAATAAAATAAAATTAATTTTTATTTAATGTTATCTTAAAAATAATTATTTTTATTAAATATTTAATTAAATCTTTAACTATTAAAAAATATTCAATGATAAAATTTTAAGTTTATTTTATAAAAATAATTTTAAAAAATAAAATTTTAAAATTATTTAATAACTTTCTTAATTTTTATACCTTCTTTAAATCACATAAATTAGAGCGGAGAAAGTATTAATTATAGGTAAAGGTTGTTTTTGGTATTCATCAGTTTATATTTTAGTTTTTGTTTTCTCCACAAGTTTAATAGTTTTTTCTTTTTGGTTGAATTCAAGTTTTATAGTTTTATTTTATAACAACCAAAAAGAAAAATTACTTTTAAATACCAACTACTAGTTACACTCTCGTCTTAATTTAACAAACTTATCTTTAATCTTTGACAAGTAAAAATTTTAAAAGTTGGTTTCATTCTTTTTTTTTTAATGAACATTTCATTATTAAATTTTAAAGAAAGCAATTACTATATATGCGTTTGAATTAAAATGATAACGTTTTCGTATATGAATAGCAAGTACTTTTTTTTTTGGTTAATGTATTGCAAGTACTTTTTACTAGCTAAAATTATAAAAGGTTAATTGAAGCTGAAGTATTACGTCAATAAATAGTTTTGAAAACAATAACTCACAGAAGGTTTCAAGCAATTGAATCATTTTTTTTTAATTATCTTTCCTCTATTTGATAAAAAAATTACATTAAAAAACATTAAATATAGATTCAATTTTTTCCTTTCTAAACAACTGAAATATGTTAATAATATTAAAAAAGAAATAATAGATATTGGTTTGAATCTTTAATTTCAAACATAATTTTATAGCCAATACGAAAATTCATTACAATAAATTTTGATAAGCAAATTCTACAATATGAATGAAATATAATCTACGACCGAGAATCTTTGTCAACTTAAGAAGCTAAATAGTGTACTAATCTCAAACATTATTGTTCTCAAAACAAAAAAATAATAATAATACTAATAAATTTACATATTGTTTACAAAGTTAGTGCGACCTTTTTCCCCACAAACGCAAGTAGGATAGTTGGAATCCATCAAATAATGTTTTTTCTTTAAGAAGAAAATTTCCAAACAAAGGTTCTGAGTATGGAAAATTTAACTTTTAACTTTTATACTTTTTTATACAAAATACTTATAAATATTTTTGTTAATTGTTAATTTATTGACTATATAATTTAATTTGTCTATAATTTTAAAAAAATTAATTTATAAAAATAATAAAATTATTCCGAGAATACCAGGCATTCTTGAGTAGAGTTGCTTGCTAGCTATTACCAAACCACGGACCCTTGAGAGTTACAGTTCAACCCGAACTTACTTTCTACATGACAGGCAGCATGGTGTGGAAAAAAGGCACAGGCCTCCACTTGAACATTTGTTAGAAGGTGCAACTGAGTCACTGGTTTCTCTCTCAATGGGATGTTCTAACCAAACTTCACTTCCAGATTCATTTGGTTATTATCACTCAATTGCTCGACATTACAATTACAGTTGGGCAATACACTGTCTGTCATATGCATTATCGGTTTCTGGGTCGTAAGTTGTCGTTTCATGCCACTGTAATATGAAGACCCATAAGCTTACACCCGGATTCCCTTGTGGGAGGCACTTAAATTCACAGCCATAGGCGAGTACCAAATTATAATAGTGGCAAATAAGGACAGCTACACATGCATGCATGCTTGCACTTTTAACGCGTATTAATAGGAGGATAGGACCACCACCCCAAAAGCAACTTCATTCTTTGACACTATTATAGTTCCTTCTTTATAACTATCAGAAAAGGAAAAAAAAAAAAAATAGGGAACTATTTTGTACCATCTGAAAGAGTAATATCATCGAGATGAACTTTAACTTTCGAAAGCCTCCACAGATTCTAGCTACTTTGAGAATGTCTGCGTCCCAAAGTATTGTTTTTCGTAGCTTCATGGAAATAACAATATAGTAATAATGGCAAGATTGTTTATTTCATCTACCACACACATTCCACAGAGACCCATCACCCCACCCCACGAGACAAGAGTGTTAGTTGAATAGACAATATAGTAATAATGATGATGAATATTTATAGCTTTCTCATACAATCATTTGTCCAGACACAGAGCTTACACCAGTAAAACAGGGTCTGCCCTTCCTGCCTAGACGGATATAGAACGGCAAATTAAGTCCCTGTTTCCAAGTACCAATTGAAGAAATTCTGGCTATTTGTCCAATTGTAAATGTTAATGATCTGATTACTGTTTTATTGCAAATGCGAACAGATTAGATAAGTTCCCACTTTTTCAGCACGAAGGGTGAATGTAACTTGGACATTTCGTTGCTACGATTTTGCAAGCCAAGACGAAAAGGGCATCACTTTCTACGATGTCGGGCCTGTACAATATCTGGTCCTTCTCCTTAGCTATCTTTTTCTTATTGATTTTGTTATTGTTAATTAAATTTTATTAAATATTATTTAAAATTTAAATTATTGAATATATTAAATTAAAACATAAAATTTAATAAATTCAACAATTATAATAAATTATGTGACTACTTTGCAAAAAATGATAATAAATGAATATTTTAAAAAGATATTAATTCTATACGTTTAGACTGATAAAAAATATATGTTCAATTTTTTTTTACATAACTTGAACATACGTTATGGAACATATGTATATATATATATATATATATATATATATATATATATATACTTTTTGTATATTACTTCTTCTTGGGAGAAGCTTTGCTCTTGTTAGGGACACTTGCATTAATCAGTTGGGTAGTTAACGTTAGTGCCATGTCAGCTTGATTAGTTTAGCCCCGTTAATATGGTTGTAAGGATTCTGCTGATTACTGTTATACCTTTCCAAAGCGTATTCAGTGGCTGTATATAAACCAGGTTCATTCTCAATGAAATCAGGTCAACTTTACCCCATTCCAGACTTTCTAGCTACTCTTATCCCACTGGTCCCCTTCCTCTGGTTGTCGGCTACAATTTCGACACTGGATAGGCCAAAAGAGCCGGATTTGCCTATAATTACTTTGAGCAATGTCTCTTGCGCACAAATTTTATATAATAAAAATATGATTTGCTTGCAATGAAGTTTTGATTAGCTGTTAAATTAATATATTTGTACGAATAGTCAATGATTAAAGTGAAGAAGTATTACTATTCATTATGGCACAATCCAGCATGTGGCTCTGCATATATTATGTTAATGGCAAAAGAATGTCGCAAGAAAGGATATAGCAGGTATGATTAAAGACAGCTTCCGAACAGCCAACTGATTCGGCCAAGCTTTTGCAACTAACATGAACTCTTTCGTTATGTAGATAATTTAGTAATATAATATTATCAATCGGCCTCCCACCAAAAGGGTTGCTATTGAAATATCTAAGAAAATACAATTCTCAAGACTATTTTTTTATAACCCTTTTCTTACCAGTAACTTTTAACTGTTTGATTTTTGGAAGTTTTAGTGTTTTATAGATGAGTTTCTGAGATGGAATAAATTAATGATATGTATATTATGTTATAAAAATTAAAAAAATAAAATTATAGAAATAAAAATATCGGATATCTTGATGGGACCATTGACTAATCTTTTGCCCACAGTTGGCTTGATGGCAACAAAAACTAATATTTTTATTAAAAGATAATATTAGTTATATATATACTTACCAAAGATATAGATCTTTTAAAATATAAATATATTTTAAAAATAAAAAATAAATAAATATTTATTAATAAAAAAATTAATAATTATAATTATTTTAAATTTATATATTATGATTTATTTATTTTTATTTAATAATAATTATTATCATTATTATTTTTATCAATAATTATTTATTTATATTTTAATCTCTAAGCTAACTACATTCTAGAAGATCCCAATTTCTTAATGAATTTCCATTATATTGTCTTTGCATTAGCAAATTCCATCTTATCCTTTTCCAAAATTCTATCTGCTTCGGAGCAAGGGAAAATTTGACCACCAGGTAAGAGAAGAAAGAACAGAAGATGTGTGGGATTGTTGGTGATGCATGGACTTCTGGTACAAAATATGTCCACTTCGAAGTTTGTTATTAACTTGATGATTAGTTGTAACTTTTAACCGAACCATTATGAGTTTGTTAAAGAACTTTGGTTAGGAATTTGAAAGCAGGACATTGATCACTTGAAAAACACTTCAAACAATAATTATTAGAGTTACTTCAAAGTAGGATACATGAATACCCTGGTTAATTAATCAATGTTTCAAACTTAAGTATGGTGATCTCACATTGAAAGTGGCTCGGGGCTTGAACTTGAAGAAATGATGCTTTGCTTGGTTGTACTGCTATCGGTTGGATAAGTGGGACGGTGACAGTTAGTATTCCAAAGAAAAAGTTCCCTATAGGCCATGGCTGTTCTATCTTTAGAGGACCTAGACTTGCTAGGTTTCGTTAGGGTCTCAAGAAAAGCAAATAAGAAAAGAAGAAACACACACGCTTGGTGAGATGTAGACTGATAGGCATCTTTACTTCCAGGCTTCCAGCAGCACTCATCTTAGTGCAAAAGTGATTTGCGGAAGACATTGTTTTGACAATCAAACTGTAGAAGTGGCAGTAATTTTAACTTAAGCACTGGGACTCAACAACGCAGGGTCTAGTCGCAGTCTGGGGCGGTTCTTATTAATTCCATGGCTGTCTGCGCCTTCACTGCCAGAGATTATTCCTTGGAAGGTGTAGCCAGTAAAAAGGCACATCAATGCTAAGATCAAAAAACTTACTTAATTTAAGCTAATCATGAGTCCCACCATTTTAATTAGCCTTAATAATATGAACTGTGTCTTTTTTGCGTAAAAACAATTTATCTTGCTGAAAATAGAAACATGATTAATTCGTTAGGCAGGCAAAAGTACTATACTGTTCTCTCCCAGGCTTCCCCCGTGCATTATAAGAAGTCGGTCATCTGGAAGACGAAAAACTGAGTGGGACTTGCATCTGCAACTTTATGTAGACTACTGCCCAGTCTGCCCTGCTACTCCAGAACAGCTGAACTCAACAAAGCACATCGCAGGGCTTCTTGTCGTCGCATGAGTAATAATAAAGTGAAAACTCAATGTGAACTTGATGATATTCTTGCAAAACTTAGCTTAAAATAAAACAGGCAAGCTAGTAGCAGTCAGGGCATCCCAGGTAAGATAAGAGTCATCAAGGGACAAGGCTAGCCATAGCTAGCAGATTCGCCAGACTAACATTAAAGCGTGCTTTCCAGAGCTGCACGTTCTGATGCTCCGCTTCCATTACTTTGGTGACCATCCACCTCAAGTTTGATGAAAAACGAATTCCAATCAGTTTGATTATGTATGGGTATACAAGCAATGATCAAGATACTAATGCATCCAAGAAAAAAGAAAAGAAAAACCAAAAGGAAGGGCAATAATGTTTATAGCTGAAGTTGCTTAGAAACTTAATCAAAGCTAACTCTACTAATCATCCTTATAGGTACACATGATTAATAATAAGCAGTGTCAGAATACACTAAATTGGCTAGCTTCTTGAATGCCCAGAAGGCACATATTTTTCACAAAATACACATGAGAATATAAGGAGTACATAGCCAAGCAGGCAATATAGACCAAAAACAAAGTTCACAGAGCTGATTAAAGAAGCCGTCGGTTTTTGGGTCACTTTCTTCAAATGTTGAGCTTGGTCACTGGCATGAAGGAAGAGAAATACAGGTTAACTACCACGCTTAGGAGGGCTAGGAGGGGAAGGTTTTGGGATGAATGGCATGAGAGGAGTGCCATGCTCAATAGGTCCAGGTTTTATAGACGTCTTCGAACTTGGTGCTGGATCAATTGGATGATAATCATCCAGAATAGAGTGACCCATATCACCCTTTTCGCTGCTTCTAATACTTCTTCCGTTTTCCTGAAATATCAACGAGAAAGAACAAATGTAAAATACAATTAGTTAACAGAGCCGAACTTCTGAGTAAAAGAAAAAATTGAATGCATCAATACCATGAGCTTTCTGCTTACTACGGTCATTGTTGTACTGTCATTACAGTTGGAGACCAAATCTGGTATGAAATCAAAAACGGTGGTGAGTAAATGAAAGCTTCACATTGTTAAGCTGCGGAGCATCTCATTCAATGCAGAAGAGGCTACCAAGAACAACTTGTCTATTACAGAGATCTTTTAAGTTGAGGTAGTCAGAACTTAAACTTGTCTCTAAATGTAAGGACCAAAAAGTAAGCTGACAAAAATTCTGTTAAATGATTTTGGAAACTGCCATCATAGATGCATGTAGGGGGTACCCTCCTTATAGACAGAGGAATAATGCAAATGAAACGCAATTCACCATAAATAACGAAAAACAAATTCGTTATATTGTAAACAACAACCCCCCCCCCCCCCCCACCCCCCTCGCCCCAACAAAAAAAAGAAATAGACATCTCCTGGAATTGACTTGTTTTCACGTATAAATTTGCAATAAAAAATAAGAAAAATTATTTACCAGGAAACCAGGAGTCACCAGTGGAACTTGAGAAGTCGAAGGTCAAACTTGTCCCAGCCACGAAGAATAAAGCCCAAAACCAAGAAACTTTCATGGTGTCAATTTTTTTTGGTTGCACCAAACGCAGCAGTCAAACCACAATGTCCTGAAAAGGAGTTCTTTAGTATCACTCTATTTCAGAAACTCGGTACCCCTAAAAGCAATTTAGGGTGCAATTTTGAATCATAATAAAAAAAACAAAATGTAGAAGCAATCAGTGGCTGCCGCCGGTGCCGATAGAGAGAGCCAAAGTCTACCTGAAAAACCGTAAAGATAAGAAGATGAAGAGAAAGAAGAAGAAGGCCCAAAAACCATGTCTTCGAAATCAGCAACGATGGTAAGTGACTGATAATGGGCAGCATGTGAGTTTTATTGCGTTTTATTGCTGGGAGATGCAGAATGGGTAATTGCAAAGGTTTAGGTGCTGGAAGAGTGGGTAAACGAAGAGACTTTAATGCCCGAGGGACCTTTGGTGGAATGCGAGCCCTCGGGCACGTTCCTTGGCATGGGTGCTGACAACAAATTAAACCAAAACAATTTACAAATTACATTTATTGGATGAGATTTATGGGGTGTAGCTCATCAGGCTAGATCGCTTGCCTTGCTGCACATTTTGGACCCGCCTCAGGAATGCATAGAACGGGGCGCCGGTATGAATTAACCTTTTTTTCCGTATTATTTGTCCTCATGCCATTCTCATACTTAAAACATACTTATATTAGGAAAAAAATTATTAATATTTTAATCTCTAAATTATTATTACTTAATTATTATTAAATTTATTTTAAAAAATATTATTAAATTTATTAACCTATTGCTAAACTTTAAATCTAATAAATATTATAATAAAATTAATATTTATAATAATTTAATAATCTATCCATTAGTCCTACTACATTTTTTGGGCCTTTCATATCAGTTTCATGCTTAATCTGGGCTTCATACAGAAAGCCCAAGATAAAGGGCCTGGGAACCGTGATTTTGGGCTGTCGCATGATCCTCTATTATGCATTCATGACCAAATGTAGTAAAAAATTTTCGTCTTTCTTTCCTGTAATTTGCTAAGTGACTTATATTTACTTAAAGTTTAGTGTCATCTTTAGTACTGAAAAGATTAAAAAATATATTTAAAGAGATAATTAAACAATATTTTTAATTAAATAATATTTTTAAAATTTTAATTTTAAATAAAAATTTATAACATCATTTAATTTATATAATTAATATTATTTATAAAAAAATTTTAATTTATTATTATTATTATTATAATTTCATCTTATCTTCTTGTTACCAAAGAAGAAGATGATAGCGTTTTAATTTTGAATTTAAAATAAATTATGTCAAATCAAAATTAAAATATTTTTTTAATAATCTGTACAAATTTCACCGGTTACCTCCAAATAATAAATAATGGTCAGTCTTTTTTTTTTTCTAAAAAAAAAAAGGCAGGTAGTTAACCAAAACCATGACATGCCATCTCACAAGTTTTATAATTTGGAGAGAAGACATTGACTTTAAAATCCAACCAATGAACTAAAAAATGGAAAATAGGAAAAGGAAATGCAAATGAAGACAACATTTTTTCTTTTGACAAAATAAAGAAAACATTTCAACCAGAAGCACTTGAGTAATGACATGGCTTATGGGATTTCTTAAAATTTCTACGTACATGGCATGTAAATACATTAGATAGCTAGGAGCCTACGTAATTGTCGGCTTTGTTTGATAAAGGGGGAGAATCACGCTATCGCTTTTCTACCAAAGCCTAGTTAAGGGTCTTTCCTTACCTAAAAAAAAAAAAAAAAATCCCGTCGAATAACCATCATCGCCGAGTACCGTGTGTCCTAGTCATCCTCTTACCTGGATCCGGCTTTTCGCGCTATTCTGCGACACGTCCGTGACCCTTCACCTATGTCTCGGCAACAATGGGGCCCACCCCCGAGTCCTCCCAAATTAATATATAATTATTTCACAAAAAAAGTAAACACCTACAACGACCAAAGCATAAAGTGGAAAGCAGAATATGCTTTGCTCTGCTCCCCGGATTATCCCTTTCTCTTCCCCTGCTCCTTCGTCGCTCCCTCTTTCTGCCTCCTTCCCTTTCCTGTCTAAATTATATCATTAGTATTCGCTTTCTCTAATTCGGTATTAAAGCTTTCCTTTGCTTCCCTGTTTTCCGATTTGAAACGTCATGGAGCTTCTTAATGATATATTTATCACTGCGTCTCTGGCGGTTGTTCTTTCTTTCCTTGTTGCTAAGCTTGTTTCCATGGCTATTTCCGGTGATCCTGCTCATGGTCGCTCTGATGCCGGAGCAATAAATGCTGTTGAAGCGATCACCGTCGAGGGGACACGCTCTGGGGAACGATTGATAGTTCATAGTTCTCCAAGCGAGACGAAGTTCCAAATCCTTGCTCCAGAAGCGGTGGGAAACGTTGGTCAATTGAGTCCAATTCAAGTTGAAAGAAATGTGGAAATTGAACATCACCGGGGAGAGATTACGATTGATTCCGATGCTGTTGAATTGTCGGTGACGCTCTCAGAGGAAAATTTTGGGCAGCCATCCGAAGCATCCCAGGTTGTTGAATTGACGGAGGAATCCGTTGAAGAGGTTGACTTGTTAAGTGAGAAAACACAGGAGTTTGGTCTTGAAGTACCTGAGGATTTTACGAAGCAGAGGAATAAGGTGACCATCGCGGACATTAGCACAGAATCGTCCACCGAGAAGGAAATTACTTCTCAATCTGAAGAGATTGTGGTTTTGAGTGACAAAAAGGAAAGAGAAGAAGAGAGGGAAGTAACGTTAGATTTTGAGGAGGATGACTGGGAGGGGATTGAGAGAAGTGAGTTGGAAAAGGATTTCATGGCGGCAACAGATTTTGTTGCCGGCTGTGTGTCTGATAATAACAATGACCGATTCGCAAGTATTGGGAGCGAGGTGCAGTTGGAGTTATACGGCCTTCACAAGGTTGCCACCGAAGGGCCTTGCCGCGAGCCTCAGCCAATGGCTTTCAAGCTCTCTGCCCGCGACAAATGGTATCAAACTTTCCTTCCTTGTCTTCAGGTTTCTCCATCATCCATTGTTTGCGTTATGCTTGTTAAATTGTCTGGCCTACGTAATCATGTTCTTTACTTTAACTGACTCTAGTTTGCTCCTGTAATTGGAAACTGTACTTAGAGATAATAAAACACTTTCAAACACAAAATGAAATGCTGCCTCAGAATTTACGCTTCAGTAAGATGAAAAATAAAAAGAAAAGCAGCTACTCAATTAAGGATTTGAGCATTGTGGTTGGCACCAAATACACGTCAGTATTAGTTGATCGGTTAGAATCACTCTTTGAGAGGGCATGCATCCCACTAGTCAAGGATCAAAACCAGAAAATTTTTTTAATAATTGTCTTCTTATTTTTTGTTATATACTTGAACGTCTTTCTGGAATAAGTTTCTAAAAAAGCTGCTGTGATGTTGTTAGCAAAAGTAACGGATGTGTAGTTCTCAGGCTCTTGATTGGTATGTCATATTTCCCGAGACGTAATGTACGCAAAACTTGGGCAGATGATTGAACAAAACAATAAATGAAATACAGCACCATCCGTGTCTCCTGATCAAAAAAATCAGATAGGGTTAGATGGAAAAAAGTGTGAAATCAAACTTGATAAACAAAGGCAACAACACATACGGCCATGCTGCACAGGTTACACGGTATAGTTTGATTGCTAGTTATAACAACAGGGTTGAGAGCTGCTAGTGATCGACGGTACTGATTACGTTGTGCAAGGAATGCTTGGCAAAAGCTGGGGAACATGAGTCCAGAGGTTGCTATGGAGCGGTATATCACCATTCTTTCAAATAAAGTTCCTGGATGGATGGAAGACAATTCTTCTGTGAGTTTGTGCCGTTAAAACATTGTGGCTTAATATCTTCAGTGACATTAGCAGTGGATAATGATGGAAACCTATTTACAGGGAAAAAGTGATCAGGAAACCACTGGGCCAGACTATTTTATTTCTGCTGCTCCTGATAAAAGCAAATCTTTGCATCATGAACAAACGCTTGTAATTGAGAGGTATTTTATAGCAGCTTTTTATCTCTCTGTTTTAATCAATTATGAGTCATTTAAATTATAGCTAATGCGATGGCTTGTTTTCTGCTATAACTGATTTTGTGGTGCAGGGAAGTTGAACTACAGTCTGGTGACCCAAATTGTAGTCTACGTATCGAGTCAGATTTAGAGTACAATGTAAGATTGTAAAACCATTTAGTTTGATACAATTTTTTGTTCTAATTAATTTAATTTGATGTGCTTAATGCGGTCATTTTAACAGTTAGTTTATCTCCATGCTTCTATTGCTTGCAAGTAAGTGTGGGAAGCTCATAATTTGGGGTCCTCACAATGGCATGATAACCCTTGATGAATAGTCAATTGCTAGGATAATATTAGAATCTCATCTGAAAAGATATCATCTGATGATCGAATCCTAGTTATCCATGGTGTTGACTGTTCAGTCTACATCAGTAGTTACATTATGTGCACCATTCTCTAATTGCCCTGGCTTTAGATTAGAGGAGCCAGACATAAGCACCCATGGCGGGAATTTGTGGAAGGAGTTGTATGAAATTATAAACATTGAAGGATATTACTAAAATTTTCCAGATGTGGTGTCGGTCCCTTAAACATTGCCTCCTCCATTGTTGGATCTACTGCAACAACTAGAATGTGGTTTTTTATTTTCTTGACTCATCACTTTCTGAGTTATTTGTCTTCATTTCATGCAAATGATGTCTCTCAGTAATTCTAACATGTGAGACCTGTAATCTATTGGGAATGAAAACATATTTTATGTTGTTGAATAAATGCCGTGCGACCAAATCATCTGATACTATCTCGATATCGTAAGTAACTTTCTATTAATAAATTCAAGTTCGTAAGTGGATTGCATAATTTAGCATGGGAATTTTCAGGTCAATAAATGATGACATCTCTGCTTCTTTTACGTGCCGCGGTATTCATTACAGCAGAGAGAAGGCTGATTCTCATCGCTAAGAATACACTTGCTTTGAAGTACGCGTATCCATGGGGTGGCTGTTATCTTATTTGTTCCGTATATTATATGCTGATTTCATGATGTGTTTCAAATACTCAACTGTTAATTTATATTGTACATAAATGCATGTAAATATTTAATATTGTCCTAAGATTAACTACATGGATATTGAAAACTTGAAACTAATTTCAGCATTAACTTAAATGATAAATTCTGATTTCTGGAGTTTTTTATGGACACTGGAAATTTATAGGTAATGAAGTGCGACACGGTATATGCGATTGATATTGCTCAAAGTTAAGTTTCATTTTTTAAATTGAAACATCAAAGTTAAGTTTCAATGTGCAGGAATAAGGTTAAGCAGCAGTAGAGCAGCTAGCGGTTATACTCTTCATAATTGGTTTAATCTTGTCGATAACGGGCAATACATAGTCGCAAAATTTGGTCTTTGTTCATGGTGCCACCTTTAAAATAAAAGAACATGGCATTTGGCAGCAACTACAATAGTTTCCAGCATTTTTGGTATGATTTTAAGTCTGTTCATACCCTCATTTTGGGTGCGTGCATCTGATGTTAGCATTATAAGAGTGGACATGGGAGAAACCTATCGTATTTTTAATTGATGAGCCACTAATGAAAGATGCATTACAGCATATGGAAATAACCAAATTATCTTGCAACTTCAGAAGAGGGGAATTGCGAAATCGGTTGTCGTGCATGCAGGACACGATACATGCTTTAGACACAATTTTGGCTTTGAGTAGACCTATACTTCCCAGATTTAAACCTTTTGCGCCCAGCGTGATTACATCTATATCGGCCTTTCCTATTACTGGACTCCAAATCTAAGCCAGACGCACTTCGTTCCCCGCCTGTTGAACGTGGCCCATATCCTATGCCTCCACCTACACCTCCAGAACCAAACCCAACTCCTGGTCCATATCGGCCGGCTTGGCCCATGTCGGAGCCAGAACCCATATTACCTGCACCACCGCCACTACCAATGCCTCCACCAGCGCCACCGCCACTACCGATGCCTCCACCAGCGCCGCCGTCGCCGCTCCCAAGGCCTCCACCGACGCCACTACCACTACCAATGCCTCCACCAACGCCGCCGCTACCAATGCCTCCACCAACGCCACCGCCAACACCAATGCCTCCACCAGCACTACTACCACCGACAATGCCTCCAGCAGTCCCTCCGCCTTGACCATAACCACTACCACCATTTCCAAAATTACCACCTGAAACTGGACCAACACCATAAGCTCCACCGCCAGGAAAACCTACACCGGGTCCTCCACCATAGCCAATGGCTGTGAGCCCTCGAGTGGGTCCTCCACCCGCCTGTTTGGCATGTAAGTGGTGGAATTCGTGGCCAGCTTTTGGATGCCTTTCCTCTGTTTTTGCTTCAACAAGTGAGTAACGACCACACAGCTCCAAAATTAAGAAAGCTAGAACCCATGAAGCTGCAATTGAAGCAATAATATATCTCCCCATAAATCCCTGAAACTCAAAAAAGTGCTAACTGCGTAGTTAAAAAACAGAAAACAGTTGCTTATGGTGTGGACAAAAGTAGAGATAAAAGTAACAGTAGAGAATCCGAAGGGGAGCGGGGGTGAAAGTGACTGTATCAAGTGAAGTTAGTGCTCACCTGCAAAGTCGATCTGTTTGACGATTAGCAACCCAACAGCGACGAGAAGATTGCTGTAAGGGAACTGTAGTTCCTAACAACCTAGTGATGGGAATGGAAGTTCCAAAAAGTATTTATACAAATAAATGCAAGCATAAGAGTTGGATTTATAAAGCGCAGAACGCGCGAGCTGCTGCTGGTGGTTAGGGCAATTTGCGTGACTGCAAGGTGCGAAATGGATGGTGAAGTCTGGGAAAAACCACTTCTCCATTCCAACACCCTGCCTCCTTTTGGTTATGTTGCTGTGAGGGGTACTTCGGTGAATGTGTTGATGGACCTATATTCATGCACAAGCAGTGGGCTGAAATGTTTAAAATGTTTAGTGAGGCCCATTAATGTTTTTTTCCACTTCTAGCCTTCTGCTCAAAAACCAAAAAACCTTGTTCGTGTGGCGATGTTGGTCTGAGCCCAAGTCAGAAAGAATGCAAGCGGCCCAAAGGTAACATGACGTCATGTAGTCTTAGTTTGATCCATCAACTACTATCAACTACCACACAAGAACCAATATATATAGAGCAACGATAGGTTTATGTTAATATACGTTTATTAACGTAAAGATAATATTACTCTCTCTCTCTCTCTCTCTCTCTCTCTCTCTCTCTCTCTCTCTCTCTCTCTCTCTCTCTCTCTCTCTATATATATATATATATATATACACACACACGTTAACTAAGAAAAGAAAATGCAATGTTACACTCCAACAAAAAAAATCATGTTTGAGCAAAAAATTTTACTCTGAACGAGGTTTCCGCATTTTTTTAGGGCGCATAAACCTACCACTTTTATAAAAAGAAAACTACCCCTATCAACTTCCACATTCTTGATCTGTTTAACAACTTACTTGAAAGTTGAAATAACATATTATAATTGTGTAAATAGTGCATTATTAACAATAATTTCTTCTCTGTGTGCATTGACCTTGTCATTTCACCATTTTTAATTTTATTATTTTTATAAATTAAAATTTATTAAATATATATTTTAAAAAATTATTAAATCCAAAAAATTAAATAATAAAACTTATAAATTTAATAAATCACAAATTATAAATAAGAGTTAAGTGCAAACAACTTTTTCCTTTCTTCTGGGTTCGGTATTATCTCGCATCAGCCTTTGGTTGTATAATTAGAAGACACTGGGTAATGAAATACTAATTGCGTTCTCGGCAAACGCATTTGCAAATGCTTTTATTTGCATCTAAGCTTAGTAGGTTGTCAATTCTAATCAATACAAAGCCCCCTCGGAAGAACGTAATTATTCAACTCAGAAATGACCATTTCAACAGGTTTCAAGTGATTTTATCTCTTTTCTGTCGTAGGAATATGACTCATTAACTACCCCAGTTTTAATCAATATTCTTAAAAACATAAAATTGTGTTAGCCTGCTATACTAAGATTCATAAATGATACGTATCTTGCTTGCGATACTGGAAATTTTGCTGGGACTTTAGGTCATTTTTTTGGCGGATGCGTGCCGTAGTTGCTGAAAGACCAGAAAGCAAATCAAATTAAGATCAGATTCCTGTAGCCATGAATGATACAGGATTCTTCCTGTAATTATTAATTCCTTTTTCTTTTGGCCGATTGATGACTCTTTCATTTTCTTTGGCAACTTCAACTGTTTATGATTGAAATTGATCTGAAACCCATTGTGGAAAAAGCTATCAGGATGAAGGGATGGTCCAAAGTTCACATTATTTTCATACGTGCATGATTGCTTTTGGCACGATGCAGACCTTCAACAACGCCAACTTGCATGAATTGACTGAATGTATAGTTTCAGACACTTTGTCGTTTACCATAATGACTGCCATTTAGGGCCATGAAACTCTGCGGTTAAGGTTAATCTCACTTTCTGATCGGAACCTTGTTGCACTTATTTGGGGTCCAATTCATCCCTTTACGCATATGAAAATTCTAAGTGGATAGAAGAGGGAGCCCAGCACAGAGGACAGTCATGCACATTATTGGCGAAAGTACTGGTAAACAATGTTCAATTATTTGACAACTTGCTGCAATCAAAAATATTAAGACTAGAAAGCATGGTGCTTAACCTATGTGGTTAGCACTAATGGACGGTAGGTCCATTCCAGCTAATTGCCACAATAAAGCAGAACAAAGAAAGTTTACGAGTTGCAGTAACTACCACTCAAATGCCTCCAATCAATAAACAATTTAATGGCTTTGTCTCTCTAATATTAACCCAATCTTTTCCTACTTATTAAACAATATTATCTCCATTAAAACCATTATCATCAGCAATGGTTGGATTTAGATTCGTTGCATTTTTTATTATTTGTTTTTGTGGTTTTTTTTAAAATTTAATCTATAAATTTTATTTTTTTAATTTTTATTTTTCTCTTTCGTACTACACAAACTAACTTTAAAAAACTCAAATCCAACTAACACTCTTGTAGAGGAAGGGTGCCAATCAATCTCCTCTTTGGATACCAGAAGGTGTGAGTGGCTCTTCCACAATTTCCACCATAAACCTTTGTGGAGCATAATAGGCAATATCTCAAGGGGTGGTTGGTTGAAAGACAAATAATTAGCATTATCTTATCCCAAGTTTTCCCTGGTTAATTATACGAAAAGGAGATACTGCAGATTTTCTACGCGCATAGTTGCCCAATAGCAAAGAATTGCTGCAATTTCAGTTTCATTTTATTGGACGATATAGCTCAAATTTCTTCGTCCAATCCTAAGAGATGGAAGTGACATAGGGATGCTTTAGAGCAAAAGATAGCAGGTGAGGAAATTCATTGCCCACCCACTCCTTCATGCTCCCCTCTTAAATCCCTCACACCTACGTATGGAATCTTTTAAGATAGAAATATCGCAGATGATAAGGTCTCCTAGTGGAACCAAAACAGTAAATTTGCAGTAGATATAGCTATTGAGCTATGCATATAGGCAAGATTCAGAGCACATACAAAAAGTTCGAAATTTGGAGGTTCATTTATAAGCAGTTGGAGTGAAGTGGCAAATTGCTTGTGATAAATAAAAAAAAAACGATGAATAATTTTTTTCAGGAATGAAAAAAAGGAGGATGCAATGGCAAAATACCTTTTTCCCATTTTTTTTAGTGCCCAAAATACTCATAAGTGACAGTACATTGTTGCCCTCAACTTAGAGAAACAGTTTTTTTTCCTCCACTGATTTTCATTTGGTTTATTTATTCAGTTGAGGACGTACGCGATTTGGTGTCTGATTGCAATTCCTTTGGGTTGGCACCTTCCAAAAGAAAGCCTCATATGGAAATATATAACTGGCTTAGCAAATACCAGTAAAAGAATCTTTGCCTATGCATATCTACGCAGACTACACACTTTCCATATCAACAATAAATACCGCTTAACCCAGCATTTCTAAGGTAAGAACAAGGAAGCCAAATACTCAATTGGCTGAAACACCTAATACTAGAGATATAGCACGGGGGGAAGATGAAGATGCCGATTTTCAACTTTCTTCAAATTGTTCTGCTGCTAAGTTTCCCTGGAAGATACGCCATAGCAGAAAAGAAAACACAGCACTCTAAAAAGACATATATAATTCACATGGATAAGTCCAATATGCCAGAAAGTTTCAACGATCATCTCCAATGGTACGACTCATCAATAAAATCAGTATCAGACTCAGCAGAGATGCTCTACACCTACAAACATGTAGCCCACGGCTTCTCCACAAGGCTAACCAGTCAAGAAGCAGACTTACTTGCAAAACAACCAGGAGTTCTCTCCGTCATGCCAGAAATAAGATACGAGCTTCATACAACTCGAACACCCGAGTTCCTTGGATTGGAAAGAAGCACCACTCTTTTACCTGCTTCTGACAAACAGAGCGAGGTGATTGTTGGAGTACTGGACACTGGTGTATGGCCTGAGCTAAAAAGCTTCGATGACACCGGACTCGGGCCAGTACCCAGTGGCTGGAAAGGTGAGTGTGAGACTGGAAAAAACTTTAATGCATCAAACTGTAACCGAAAACTTGTTGGTGCAAGGTATTTCTCTAAAGGGTATGAAGCAGCTTTTGGACCCATCGATGAGAAGACAGAATCAATGTCACCAAGGGATGATGACGGCCACGGAACTCACACCTCGACTACAGCCGCTGGCTCGGCAGTTGCAGGAGCTAGCCTCTTTGGTTTTGCTTCTGGTACCGCAAGAGGGATGGCCACACAAGCCCGAGTGGCCATTTACAAGGTGTGTTGGCTAGGCGGTTGCTTCACATCTGACATCGCTGCTGGAATTGACAAGGCCATCGAAGATGGTGTCAATATCCTATCCATGTCTATTGGGGGAGGTTTAATGGACTACTACAGAGACATTGTTGCAATTGGAGCTTTTACAGCCACAGCTCATGGAATACTTGTATCCACTTCAGCAGGAAATGGAGGGCCTAGTCCCGGAAGCTTGACAAATGCAGCGCCATGGATAGCAACCGTAGGCGCTGGCACTCTAGATCGTGACTTCCCGGCTTATGTCAGCCTTGGAAACGGGAAGAGATACACTGGCGCATCTCTTTATAGTGGCAAACCATTATCTGATTCACCATTGCCGCTTGTATACGCTGGTAATGTAAGCATTTCTTCTGGCGGGAATCTTTGTGTCACCCGTAGCTTGTCTCCCAGAAAAGTTTCAGGGAAAATCGTGATATGTGATCGAGGAGGGAGTCCTAGGGCAGAAAAGGCTGTGGTGGTAAGACGTGCTGGAGGCATTGGGATGATTTTAGCCAACAACGAAGAATATGGGGAAGAGCTAGTTGCTGATGCCTATCTTCTTCCCGCGGCAGTTCTGGGACAGAAATCCAGCGACGCCATGAAGAAGTATGCCTTCTCTAATCCCAAACCGACGGTTAAAATTTCTTTTGGAGGCACCGAAGTAGGAGTTCAACCGTCGCCATTGGTGGCAGCATTCAGTTCCAGAGGTCCAAATGAGCTCACACCAAAAATACTCAAACCAGACATGATAGCACCCGGACTCAACATTCTAGCAGGGTGGACAGGCTTGGTTGGACCAACTGGGTTGTCCGGCGATAAAAGGCATGTGAGCTTCAATATCATTTCAGGCACATCCATGTCCTGCCCTCATGTAAGTGGTTTGGCTGCACTCCTGAAAGGAGCTCACCCAGGATGGAGCCCTGCAGCTATAAAGTCTGCTCTCATGACAACCGCCTACGTAACTTACAAAAATGGGGCAAGCATCCAAGATGTTGCCACTGGACAACCAGCCACACCATTTGACTACGGTGCTGGACATGTGGATCCCGCAGCTGCCCTCGACCCGGGTCTTGTATATGATGCTACCATAGATGATTATTTCAGCTTCTTCTGTGCCTTGAACTACACTTCGTTTCAAATTAAGCTTGCTACAAAGAGAGACTTTACCTGCAACTCTAAGAGGAAATACAGAGTGGAAGATTTCAACTACCCATCTTTTGCTGTCCCTCTGGAAACTGCTTCAGGCATAGGGGGTGGTTCTGGTGCACCAAGCACTGTCCAATATTCTAGGATTCTGACAAATGTGGGCCCTCCGGGAACATACAAGGTTTCAGTTTCATCACAGTCTCCCTCCGTGAAGATTGTGGTACAACCACAAACACTTAGCTTCAGGGAACTGTACGAGAAGAAAAGCTACACGGTGACTTTCACTGCTACTTCAATGCCTTCTGGCACAACCAGTTTTGCTCGTCTTATATGGTCAGACGGGAAACACATTGTTAGTAGCCCCATTGCTTTCAGCTGGACTTGACCATGATAGTTGAAGGTCCAAACTTATGAAGATACCTGTAATCAGATCAAACTAAAATGCTCTTGCTTTCGCAATCAGTCTAAATCTTTTAATGCTCTGTTGTGGTTCCAGCAGGGAAGCCAAGCAGAGACTGTTATTATGTATCTCTTTGCTCTCCCTTCTCAATCCCTGTGGCTAGGAGCCGTTGTATTTTACCACTTCTCCAGCGCCGCTTCTCTAGCGAAGCTTTCGGCGACCATAAGTAAAGAATAATTGTACGGAAAAAGAAAAATGGCACATCTTTATAATGGCTTTGACTTGTCTTTCATCACTCTCCAGCTTCATGCGTCACTTATTGTCTATGGCTTTATGTGACGCAGAACTTTCAAAAGATTCGAACGATTCGTGGGCACCTAAGTGGCATCTAACCGACGCCCTTCTTCTCAGTATTGAAGAAGAAAAATCTGAAGCTGTGACCAAAATGCAAGGGCCGAGATATTGTCTTTACACAGTGAAAGTTATATCTATTCCTCCGGTGTGAGAAAAAGACCAGAAGAATGGTTGAGTCACAGGTCAGGGTGTGATACATAATTATGCGTAAACTTGATTGTTATTTGGTGATTAACAGGCAAAAAATATATATGAAAAGATTATAAATAAAATGAAAGACTCCAATATTACTCAATTTCTTCTCATATTTATGATCCATATTGAGTTTAAAACTCACTCCGATAACTGGCAGTGGCAAGCGTTGAAAGCCATAGATCTTCTAAAATGAAATTTCAGCATAATTCAATCGACAAACAATCAACGCCGCCAATCATAATGAAATATTAGAGCAAGGATCTGTATCTTTATCTAATTTATTGGCGAAAAAGCTTCCGTGTTATCTTGATTTCCTTTATCTTTTTTAATGAAATTACGTAGAATCGTGTCATATTTACATACGAAAGGAATTTGTTCAAGAAGCGAATTTGCTATAGTTAACATTTACTCTAGTTGTTAATACTTGCTCGGGAGGAGATGGTAAAAAAAATAGAAAGCACATTCCAGAGCTCAATCAACGTCATTGCGACTCCGAATAAGAGCTTAATAAACAAAGAAAGAGGACTTTGCCCCCTTTTTTGTGTGAATATTTCCATCCTCCGCTTAGGAAAGTGAACACACTAAAGCAATAACTTCTATCGCGAAAGTACCAGACAATCAGTAGATTCTCAAATCGAAAGTATCAACGTTTGTAAAAAAAGCTCAAGATTTTAATGTGCAAAATTGCTTGGTAGGCTTCGCAAACAACTAAACATAACTTGTCAGAACCATTTTTCATTAAGATCAAACTGCACATGAAAATCTAAACATCATTCAGAGTCCTCTACAGACTGACAGACAGGGAGGTAGTATGTATCAAGCTGCCAATATCTGTGTTTCACACCTTCCCAAATTTTTTCTCCCAGACAATCCTTAACGGGCAACGGAATTAACTGTGTGGAATATCCCAAATTCTCAAGTTCAAGAGTTACCAGATGACAGTAAACGACATGGAAAAATGCATTACCTCCACAGAGGCCATTGAAGAAAGAGTAGATTCCACTAGGCTTCAACAGCTCTGGAAGATGTTGATGGAACTCTCTCAGGTCTTCATAGTATTCCCCATAGGTGTCAAAGAAAATGCCTAGACAAATTAAAGACAGATTCACCATTTCAAAGAAACACTACTTGTACTACAGATAAAATTTAGTGGGCATCAAAAACAAACAAGCAAACAAATAAACAGATAGATAGATATAAAAAAATTACTTTCTTATGTATTTCACGAAAGTTTTAAGTTTTGGGAAACAATTTGGAACCAATTATGATGTTCATGAGTTTTCAATATTGTACTAGTACCCTTGAGCCAGTGGATGGCTCAGAGTTATCGGTATTTTTTACATCAAACAGAAAGCCACTCAATCAATGGCACTGATGCAAGTAAGTATCGATAATTGTAAGAAAAACAAACAACAGTACCATCGTAAGTTTCAAGCTGAGGCAGAACATCTTGCCAACGGCCAAAAATTATCTTCACGTTTTGCTTCTCCCCCCAACCAGTGTGAAGCATGCGTTTGTAAACATCTGGATGGCCCTCAACAATGGTGTGTGTCAGAGGTGCATATTGCTGAATGGCTGTATCCACAAGCCCCATTCCAAATCCAATATTCAGTATGTGACCACCTCCTGAACAAACAGCTTTAGCATGAGCCTCCATCAATGGCTTCTCCCAGGCCATCATTACAGCTTTGCTTTCAGAGTCCATCAGCTTATCTTCACTAAAATTCACCCTATCTTCCAAATAATCTTGACCAGAACTGTCATTGTTACCATCTTTTCTTGCAATTGTACCCAGGACCAGCTCCGCTTGAATCCCTGATTTAGTAGGCGCAGCAAATAAATAGAAATCAACAAACACTCTGGGTGTGAGTAACATCAGAAGCAGCGGAGTGATAACTCATAAGGAGTGAAATTTGACATTTATTCAACATAAAGCATGGTTTGGTACATTGTCCATTCACATTTCATCTCCCTCCCCTCTTATTTCCACTCCTCTCCCATTAAGCACACCTTTAGAAAACAAATATTAGATACCTGCTTCATAAGGATATCTTATTGACAATGGACACCATTACTAGCCAGCTAGGTAATGAAATGAGGGAAACAACACGGGTAAGCACTCAGAGTCGCTGATCATAAGAACTGGCATTAAACCAAGCAATTAACTTAGTACGCTGTCTTGCCTCTTTTATAAATAATTTCCAAATTTGTGGTTCAGACTTCAGCGTAATTAAATAAACAGAAGTTAAGCAGTGACTGATACTTCAAAATAAAAGGAGATATAAGGTTGGCCGTTACCAGCGTTGAGGAGGACCTCGAAAGCCTCCTGGTGACCTGCACCCATAGCAAAATCACCGGCGGAGAGGTTGGAAGGAGAGAGAGCGTTCCAGGGAGCGCCAGCAGCGAGAAGGATCTCGACCACCTCGGCATGGCCTAGCTTTGCGGCGTGCATCAGAGGAGTAAGACCGTCGGCGTCAAAATAGGAAACATCAGCACCGGATTCCATCAAAGCTCTCACCTTATCGGTGTCGCCGTTCTTCGCGGCCTCGCATAGTTGCCCTCCTTCGTTCTGGTTCATTTCTGTGCTCCGGACTGCGGTGTCACTGAAACCCTGCCCTCACCTCGCGCTCAAAATGTCTTATAAGGCTTGCCTCCGTAAGTTTTTCGTAATTACATATCTTCCCCAAGGTTTCTAAATATATTGCATGCATCTCTGTTTTTGAATTGCATTCAAAACCAAGGGATCCACACTCTGCAGTTTCTGCCGACGGGAGGGCAAACAGAGAATCAACCGATGAAGCATCTAAGGCACATCGAAATGCAACACACATTTGGCAGCCTGCAAGAAACGACGGCGTATCCACTGATCGGATATTACGCGTGCGAGCCTAATTCCACAGTTTTCCGATTTGTTGACTGCAATACCCAAAAATAATTGGCAAACGAAATAGAGTCAGTGGCTGCAGCAAACCTCCTCCCACCTTTCTCCTAATTACATGTCGCTCCAGCTTTCATTATTTTCACGCATCATTCTTCTGCAGCTAATCCGAATCGTTCTCATAACACGGATCCATCACTTTTTTGGTATTTAACTGATTGATGTATTCTGTATTGTAAGTCAAGTATGACAGGTGACTGGAAGAAAGATTTTTTCACCTAGGGTTTGTATATTGGATTAATAATCATTGCCTTCAATTTGATTTGATTACTATTCAAACCGCCTTCCTTTTTTTTTTTTTTTCTGATGGCGTCAAGTTTTGACCGATGGGAAAAAGATCCTTTCTTTACCGCGGCCGAAGAAGTTCAGGAATCTGCAGACAGGTACCTATTATTATAGCTGTTTCCGTGTTCTCAATTGGGTTTTCCTCTTAGAGTCTGGAATTTGCTTTTTGATTCGTGTTTTTATGTAATTTGTCTGGTTTTCGACGGGAAATGTTAGGGATGGCGGTTTTATTATATTCTTGGATTATTTCTACCCCCAATTAGCGCAGATTAAACAGTTGCAACCCGCAAGTTCATCCCGATTCTTCTTCTTCTTTTAAATTGAATCCCAGAGCACAGGAAGCTTGGGATTTTTAAGTTCCAGTTTTCTGAATTTTTTCCCCTAGCAAATGACAACTCGTGATTCAAGTTCTCTATTTTACTTTCAGTTTGTCCTGCGGGAGTCTCACAATAACGCTAGCCCCAATCCGAAGAAAAATAAATTGTTTGCGCTATATTGTATTGACCTTTTTCCTCAAGATTTTGTGTTATTGATTTGTTATCATTGTTTTTTCAAGGATGGAATGCACATATAGAACATGGATTCACGCAAAGAGAGATACATCCGGCACATGGGACTGTGATGAACTCCGTAGAGATCTACACACTGCCCTTGGCACTGCTAAATGGCAGGTGATCTCCCTTTGTAAATTTGTTTACCACAATCACGCACTTACGGATGAAATTTGTTTCTAAGCCTTGTATATGTGCCAACTGGTTTCATCATGATAACTGTGTGGTTGCGTTTTGGGTGGCACTGGCATTACAGTTAGAGGAATTTGACCAGGCAGTTAGGTCTAGTTATGGTAAAAGCTCAAATGAGGATGCAAGAAATAGGCACAAAGATTTTATTGTTGCCATTGAGGATAAGATTGCAAAAGTGGAGCAGTCATTGCAGGAATCTATCATTTCAGATGGCAAAGCATCTCTGCCTTGGGTGCATCTGGATGAAGGAGATCGAAATGAGTTTGCATTGTTCCTTTCGGGGGTGCCATCAGCTGAAGCTAAGAGTCCCATAAAAAGTAACCGCAGGGACGTTGAAAATCCCCAATTAATTGATGATGATTTACATCTTTCATCTGGTTGGGCTTACTCAGAAGCAAAGGATCATAAATCACATGGGCATCGTCGGACAGCTAGTGCCAGTGCTGATATTGGATTTTGGAAGATTCCAGTTTCTGATGATATGCAACAATGGAGTTCCACAAATGGGTCAAAAGGTCCTGTGCACAAGATACCCAGTTTCTCAGGATTTCTACGTTCCATGGAATCTAAGTTGAACTGGCCGAAGAATGGTTTTAGAAAGCTGAAAATAGTTGATCATCATCAAGAAGCTGATAATGGACTACTGCAATCAGCGGATTTGAATAGGGTGTGTTTTTAATGTGCTCTAGTGTCTCCTTGTCAATGGAGATTTGCTTAAGTTTTTTCTAATGCATTTGTTGAATTACTGACACTGTAATTCGTATTTTACTGAAAGGGCATCAATGCATGCTACGAAAGAAGTAAGAGTTATTTTGATAGTTGTGATGAATGCTATGATAAGCAACTATATGGGTGGTATGGGGCTATCCAGAGACAGCTTCAAAGATCTCAGTACCAAATGCAATATAGTCGGCCTGTTCAAATAACTGTCTGGAGTGTTCTTCTCCTTTGCTTGATTGGTAAGCTTTAGATAATGTTTGTATGGGTGCACATTTCTACCCACTTGCGTGTGCTTTACTTTCTGTGCAGTTTGTTAGGATAGTCTTTGTGCAACTTTTAGAAGACTCTGAGCTTTGAGGAATTTTAGCTTCTTTTTTCTTTTAGTTCCAATGGCTTCCTTGGAAATGCCACAATGCACATTCCGTTTGCTCTCCCCTCATCATAAGGCCATCTTTGTTTTTCTGCTGCATTTTTTTTATATTTATTTCCTTTGTCTGTAAATGTTACACCAATTGTACTTCCATGTTTTTCCGTCTGCTTTTTATGATTTTGTTCCAGTTGTATGTTTTATATGGCACATGATGCTACTGTTGGTATATTAAAATCTATTATGTAATGAGCATTCGATCGTGAATTCCTGGAGAACTTCCTAATATTATGTAAGAATTATCAGGAATGTGACTGTGAAGTGGCGAACTTTTGGTAGTTTTGGCTATTTTGACTTTGGCATGAGATGTCCTTTCAACATCTTTATTCATATATCTCAGACTGTACGTGATAACTTTTTGAATTTCTGTCTGCTCACATCTAAGGAAGAATGAGAAGCTATGCCATTTTCCCGTACTGATGTTTCTGTTAATGGTTACTCTCTCCTCTCTTGCTTGCAGTGTGTTTTATTTTTTATTAATATATGGTGGCTTACACTTATTGATGTCGTTGCAGTGTTAATTACACTTCGTGCAATGTAGAAGGAAGGTGTAGATACATTATCTATCAGTTGGTAATTGGCGGCGGCATGGGGGGGCCTGTTTTTTGATACAAGTTCATATAATCTGTGCTGTAACTTAAGCAAGACAGATAGGTTTTCTAACTTTTCACACACAATAGTGTCAATATTCATTAGCATGTCAAGTGCTTTGAGATTAGTGTGCAGAGATTACCATAGCATTTCCTCACTTTTTCGTCTTGCGACATGTTGCTTTTCCCTTCCAATTTCAAAATTGTTCATTAAGAGTTCTCTGTTGTACGTACTATCATAAGATGGAGATGACAAACTGCATTGTCACTAGTTTGTTGTACCGTATTTTATGGCTTTTTGATGCGAAATTTGAATTGATGCTATCATGTATCGAAGGTTTAGCCTAGCACGTACAAATTCAAGATGAAAATCTCTTTGATCTTCACTAGTGCTTATTTTTTTCAATCCAGTTTGTTATTTGCGGACCACCGCAAAAGCAAAACACCTACCTGTGGAAGTAAAACGGGCAAGACGGGTAATCTGTCATCTTATCATGTGATGGGCTCTTTATTTTTTATTAGTTGTGTCATCATCGTTGGAGAACTTAAAGCCTGGCAAAGAAAATTTAATAAGAAAAAAAAATTTATATATTAAATTATAAATAAGATAAAAAAATATATTAAAATAAAAAAATCATAAAATTCAAATCTTATCATAACGATATGAAAATAGATTCCCATAGAGCTTATGGGCAGTTGCATGTAGTACATTTTTTTATATTTTAGATCATGTGTAAATAAATTTTTATATTATTAATTAAAGTAAATTACTTTTAATATTTTATAAATTATGTAAATTATTTTTATATATTTTAAATTAGAGATAATTTAAAATTAATTTAAAATTAATTTAAAATAATATAAAATATAAAAAAATTATATAATTTTTAAAATATAAATATAATAAAAAAAATGTTCACACCACTTAAAAGTGCAAAAGATTTAATACATTTCGTCCCCGTTAACAAACATATGAGCAATTGATTTTGACGCCGATTCTCGGGCTAGGAACAATCCCCTTGCCGTCTCCATAATCTATGGGGAGTTCAAAGCCTAGACGTATCAATGAGACTTCTATTTATATTTTGATTTATTTTATTTGTGACAGGGCAGAGAACATGTTATTTCAAAAGCGAGTTGCAGTTAAATGTTAATGATTATAATCCATTGCAGAGACAAAAGTAGAAGACCGTTAAATCTTGATCATCAATTAACGAAGTTAAGATTATCGTTGTTTGTTTAAATATCTTCTCGTCATCATGATTTAGCGAAAATTTTCAATTACTGAACCGGATTTAACTTAAATAATTTGCATAGATTTAGAAAATATTAGAGGGTGGCGATTTCATAGGGTCGTCCACAAGTATGACAGTTGAATTATCCCAAAAGCCAATAACAATGTTCATAGCAGGGAATGTACTAAGTCATAATAGAAAGTGAAGTTCGGCTGAAAGCCTGAAACGCCTGCTTCAACGGCCAAAATTCAACGAATGTTGGTAGATCTGTTAATTTGAACAGATATCCGGCAAAGAGCCTGTATAAGTAAAAGCGATTATCACTAGTACAAGTCGCCTTCAGAACCCAGACAGTCACAAAGTACCCGCTGAATGGCAGAAATTTAAAGCAGATACAAGTTCCATGATTATTGCAGATCAAATGGAAAGTACTATATTGATAAACTTCATCAAACTTGGCAATTAAAATAAACCAAAAAAACAAACTGAATAAATGTGGAAAAAGGACTAATCAAACAAGTCATCCCTAAACCCTATCTATGACCGCTTTGAATAAATAGTATTATTAACACTGGAAGTTCGATTAAAATAGATCAGTTCTTTTTGAACGAAAAAAAAGTTCAATTCTTCAAGTGACCGCTTATGTCATTACATGAATAATGTAACAGCTGTTTATACAGATAAATGCACCACAGTTGTAAGTTGTAATCTCACCGTAATCCAATCACATAGCCAACCTCGGTTTGAATTTTGTTTCCTGTTTTTATTTAATTTTTTCTAACTTGGTTGTAATAGATAATCTACTGGATATGTTAGCTGCGATCACAATTTCATCTCCTACCATAGCAGACATTATTATATATGACAACGGCGATATTACAAATAGAATAATAACATGGATACACATAAATTTTATATATAAATTACACATATTTTTATTTTTTTATTTTTTTTCTTCTATTAAAATTTACGCAGCTGCTAATAGGGGAACTTACAGGCAACATTTTTGTACAGATACAATACAAACCTTGGATTACAACCAGACCCACATCACAATTCACAACCCAAACGCAATATTCCGTCACCGAGATAAATTTAAGGCACAATCTTGTAAGCTTTGGTCTTATCTATCCAATTTATAAACGAATTCTTGGAGTTCCTGAATCCCAAAAAGCCATGCTCTTTTGCCTTGTTCATGCTATCCAACAGAGCCTCCCCTCCCAAAACGAAATCTGCAAACCACCAGTCGCCAACCTCTTCCAACTTGGTGGGCTGCAGCTGATTCTCTCTCACAATCTCATCCCACACAGGGTCCTTGCCCTTCATCATCTCCGACAACTTCAAATTCGAACCCTCTTCAAACCCATAATCCTCAATCCCAAACTGTTCGGCCAACACCTTCCACAAATGCTTCCACTTGAACACATCGCCGTTGTTGCAATTAAAAGCCTCGTGCCTAGCATGGGGGTCCACCGCTGCCCAAATGTGCTGCTCCGCAATCAAATCTGCATCCGAAGCTACGGAATAGCACTCCCATGCCGCTTTGGTTCCCGGGAATTTTAACGGAAGCCCTTCGTGCTTGCAAATGGCGGCGTACACACTGAGCGTCCCGATGAGATTCATCAAGCTATAAGGGGAAAATCCGAATATCGCTTGCGGGCGGTGAACGGACCATGTCAAACCCTCTTTCTTCTCTACCTCTTCAAACAGGATGTCCTCTTGGGTGTAGTAGAAATTGGGTGAGTCGAGTCGGGGCAACTCCTCCGTGAAAGGCGTGTCATGGGGTTGGATCTTACCTACTAACTCAAATGGGCCGATGTAGTGTTTGGTACCAGTCTGAAGGCATATGTGGAGCAGATTTGGAGCATTTGGGATGACGGCGCGCAGGACATTCCTCAGCATAGCTCCATTGACCTCGCAATTCTCGGCCTCCGTGGGTCGGCTGGTCCAAGAGACGTAGAAGATATGGGTCACGTCGGTCAATCTGGAAAGCTTCGATTCGGTGTCGTTTGGATCAGAGATATCGCACTGGACATATTCGACCGGATGATCCGCGTTCCAGCCGGGTCGGGGCCGGCGGGCCACACCGTATACCTTCCATGGTCCACCGGGTGTGTCCAAGAGAGGTAGAATCTCAGCTAAGCTGTTACCCACAATGCCGGTGACGCCGATCACCAGTCCCACGCTCTGAAAGCTTCGCGGTGCTTCATCTTCATCGAATTTCTTCTGAAAATAAATTTTAAAAATTAAGAATTCCAGAGCAAGAAGTATATGGAAAACATAGAAATAGACGAAATCAGAAAAAGAGAACGCTTGCCCTGGCGGCGCCAATAGCTCCTGCCCACCACCAGCTCATTTTTCTTAGAAGTGTAAGATGGAGAAAGTGCACAACACTCAGCCCAAGATGAGCTCAGTTACTAAGAGTAGCCAAAAATAATAAATAATAACGCGGCCAAAGAGCACAGTGGAGAAGTGCAAGTTGGTGGTACCCGTGCAGTCCCAGCGGTAAGTCTATATCCGAATGGCAAAGATGCGTTGGTTTAGATTTTGTGTTGTCTTCTGCCTCTTCGACTTACAAGTATATATGGTGCAGCAAGGGAAAGGGGAAACTAGATGGTCTTCACCGATGACGTGAGCCATGACATCTTAGAACGAGCGGTGGCTACTGTTACGATATGATAAAAAAATGTGATATGATAAAGTAATAATAATAATTTTTTAAAAAATAATATATCTTTTAATAAATTTTTTATAAAAATTTTATTTTAATATTTTATCGATGAGATTTTTTTAATTTTTTAAAATTTTAATTTAAGTTTTTATAAATTAAAATCATTTTTAATTAAATTTTTTATTAACATAATATATTTTATGTTGATATAATATTTATATATAACAAATTTTATTAAATTAAATCATATATAAATATTATATTAACCTAAATTATTAAATTAATTGATATGTAGGGGTGGACATTGGATCGGATCAAACCGTTTCAACTCGCCTCAAATTGTAAAAAAAAAATTTTGGACTGGGTTAAAATGGGGTAAAATAAATATTATGTAATATTTTGACTTAAGATGGGATAAATTAGGTGTGACTGGATTTTTGTTTCCTCTCCATTAGGTTGCCGTGGATATCCAACAAAATTTACATATATATATATATATATTTCAATTCTTATGCTATATATATATATATTTTTTTTTTTGAATTCTGATATTATAAAATAGCGTCGTTTTGAAAAATGATGTCATTTTCTAGTTTGCCTTAAAACTTTTACAAACACAAACAGGCAAAAGGCAGCTCAACTTCAGCAAACCAACACCACTCCTCCCTCCCTTGTCTCAAACTCTCAGTCCCTCAACTCTCTCTCTCACGAGCTACAAGTGTTGTTCGTTGTCTTATCATTTTCAACAGTCAACGCTAATCCCTTACCTCCTCCTACCTTGTCTTGACTCGCCTCTTCTCATTTTGACTCATCTCTTATCTAATCATTATACTTCGACACTTTGGGTCCTTAATAGTTGATCGAACCTCAAGAATGTTGGTTTGAAGAATTTTTTGGCTTGGGTTAGACTAACTTAATAAGAGATTGGGTTGAACTGAGTTGAGAAAATTTTGCTCCAACCCAAATCGCCCCACCCAATGCCCACCCCTAGATATGTGAATAAAATATTATATATTGATATAATAAAATGTTAAATATGTAAATAATATGTCAATATTTAATATATTATATTAATTAAAAATTTAATATTGTTAATAATAATATAATAAATAAATTTAATTAAAAATAATTTTAATTTATAAAAAAATAAATTAAAAAGTTTAGAAGATAAAAAATAAAATAAAAAATTTTTATTATAAAATGTTAATTTAAAATTTAATATAAATAAAAAAAGTATTAATATATATTTAAAATTAACTATTTATTATTATTAATTAATAAAAAATATCATATTTAAACATTAAATGATAGATTATAAATATAAAAATTATTTTATTATCAATCAACAAACAGAAATAGGACACTAAATCGAATGAATAATTAAATTAATTAAAAAAGGTAATAAAAGAATACTTAAGTACGCTAATAATAGGACAAGGTGGGGGCGGCGGGCTGTTTAGTGGGTAATATTTAATTTTTTTAATTTATATTAAAATTTATGTTATAATTTTTTTAATTTTATATTTTATCCCTCTTACTTTATTTTTTTTACTTTTAAATCCTCTAAACATGCATCATCATATCCGAAAAGACGCTGCAATTTCTTTAAACACCTAATATAATATTATATAATATAAAAACGATATTTTCTTAACTAAATGAATACCTAAATTAATTAAAGAAAATAATCAAATGAATACTTAAATATGTACATAATAGGACAAAGAGGGGGCGGCGGGACTGTTCTTTAAGGAATTTATACCTAAGAATAATATTGACGGTACATAAAATTAATATACAATAAGGGTATGATGTTAGAAACCTTTTTAGAAAGTAAAAAATATATATAAAATAAGAAATTATATAGAGTTAACATTGTCTCAATTTATACAAATATTAATATATATACTTAGCTAATAAATTTCTTCTTTTTCGATGATACTATGGTTAATATTATATTATATTATATTATATTATACTACTATAATATTAATAAACAAAGAATACGGTAGCAACTTTTAAGAAAGTGGTACTTAACTTTTAATAATTCTATTTAAAACTCATAAACAAAGTAATTGAAATTTTTAAAAAAATTATCTTATTCACATAAATTTATTTTTATATAATTTTAATAACATAAAATTTAGGTTATTATATTTATAAATTTTTAAATTAAATTATAAGATCAAATAAATTTAAAGTATATGCATTAAATAAATATTATAGTATAATATATTTTCTTTTTAAAATATAAGTAAAAAATTAATTGGCTTTGTATTTTTTTAGTTTTTTTTTATTATTTTATTAGATAAATGAATCATTTCTATTAATTTGATATAATGTGGTGTAAAAGGCAATCATTAAGATATTGGTATATGACATTTTATAGCTTTTTATTTAATCTTTCATCTATTTTATATAAATTTTTTATTTTAATTTAGCCATATAATGTGGAATAAAATTTTATTTTTTATTATTATTGTTGAATTTATCTTAATAATTAATAAAAATATATCAAATTTATTAATAATTATATAAAAGTCACATAATTATTAATATTTAATGATAAAATATATAAAAGAGATATATTTTAATTGTTTTAATAGTTATTATAATATACTTATTAATTTTTATAATTACAGAGTTATATTTATAAATAATCTAAAGTTAATAGAGTTTGCATACATCTTTCTCTAATTTATTTAATAGTTTATTATATAAGTGAAATTAATTCTATAAAATTTAAATTATCAGTAATTTAGCAACTTAATTTTGAAGGTAAGTGATCACACATCAAGTCTAATATGTGAAGAAGATTATATGTTTTGGTTTGATCCCTGATCTTACAGAATTTGCTGTGGGACCTTGTTGATTAGTCCCATACAAAATGCTATCAAGCACTGTGACACACTTAAGAGGAAAATTAAAACACCATGGAATTAACCTTTTTAGAAAATGTAAAAAAAAAAAAAAAAAAGATAAAGGCAATTTAGAAACAAGAAAATAAAAATAAGTTTTTTTTACTATTTTATAACTTTTTAAAAAATATTTTTTATTTTTTACTAACTTTTTTTAGGTAAATCAACTGGGGATAAGGCCCCAAAAAATAAGAAAACTACACAATAACTTACCTCAAAATGAAAAGTTCTAAGGCATCATCCAATACTAGATACTCTAAATTCTTGAGTATGGAGTTTAGCAAGTAAGTCTTTGGAGAAAGATCAACTAACATCCGGTACTCTACTTGCCTCAGAGTGGAACTCCGAGTATCAGTCGTAAGTTTAGAAAGGTTAAGAGTCCAGATCTGTTCCAAACTGGGCTAGCTTACCAGATGTTACGCCAAAACTATGGAAAAGCATCAAGGTCGACCCATTGAAATTATTGGCCCTCCTAATTGTCAGCTCCACGGATCAAGGCCCACTTGTCCACGGCAAATGTTTTTGTTTTTGTTTGTCCATGTTTAATTCTTATCAACAGTTATACAATAAAAAAAATAAAATGCACGTAAAGAAAATATATAAAGTTTACACAATATATCATTTATATCTAAAGTTATCAATTATAATCAATTAACAACTCTCATATTAATAATATATTATACAAATTTTATGTGTTTTTCATGTGTGTAAATAATAGTGCTGTTGTATAATATATATACAGCCCTTCGCTATAGAATTAAATGAGGTTTTTTTTTTTTTTTTGACTTTCATTTTATATTAAAATATATTTTATTATTTATTTTTTTAATTTTATATCTATTTTTCTTATTTTATCTTAATTTTATAATTAAAGACAAGATATTTTCACTCCAACAAGAAAAAAGACCATAAAATTTCAACAGATATTTCATTTTATGCATTGACTTTGATTTCTTATTATTGTCGATGGAAAACTTTCAATCTGTGTCATACACGTACACTCTGTATCGTTCCAATTTTTTCAAATGTTGTTGTAAATTTCATAAGTAAAAGGACATGATTTAATAAAGGGAAATGATCCCCCACAAACCTTATGCCCACGTTTATGACTTGGAGAATCACATGTCAAGAGATGAAAATGCTTAATAGAGAATTAATAACTATTTTTAAGTCACATAAATAAGTGTAAAAAAAATATAACTTTAAAGATGTGGATATAACATTACTATTTATAAATACGATTTATTTCTTAATGATTACAGATAAAGCAAGTCTCACGTAATTATTGATGTCAATTTCTGCAAAATTTGTGTTTGATGTTAGATTATTTGAAAAATATAAATAATTTAAAATTTTTAAAATAAAACTTTTGTAAAATTTAGTTTAAAAGAACAAGAAGCCTGAATGAATAATATATAAACTAGTTAATTAGGAATGGAAAAAGATACTTCCATTTAAATTTTGCCATAACTTTACTGTACACAATATTTTATCTATTTATTTAATGTAACAAAGATGAAAAAAAAAGAAAAAAAAGAAGACGGTTTCCCTTGTGCCTTGCTGGCTAAGGAGTCATACTTCCTACCACTAAGTCAAGGGATAAATCCAGCACCCAGAAAGATGTAAAAAAAAATCTTGGCTTGAGAATAACTAGTCTCGCCAGGAAAAGATATTGCTACATCATCAACTTGCAACAGAGCCAAATATTTTTTCCTTGGTGTAGCGTTTGGTTTTGCTTTGCAGAGACAGACCAGTTGCAGGAGTTTTCGATCACCTAAACAGTTTTAATCATTGCCTATTTATTAAAGGGTGAAATATTATTCGTCAGCTCTTTTTATCAAATATTCCGCAGAGGTATATAAATGATAAACAAGCAATTCATTAATTTCTTGCCAGATTTAAAATGCCAATCATATATTTGTAGCTCAAAGTGAGATGTATTTCTAGATTCACAGTTTGGTTTAACTAGTGCTGCACTAAATCGAACTTATATCCCATTTTCCCGGGAAATGATGGGTACGTTTGTAGCCGTCTTAGATCATTTTTTTTACGTAGTCTAAGTTAAAATTATTTTAAAAAAATAAAAATTTTAAAAAAATAAAAAATAAAAAATATAAATAAAAGTATAAAAAGTCATTTTCTCCAGGTTTAACAATTCGCACTACGAGTTCTGACAAGTGTGGTACGTCAGATCTGTGGTACTTTTGTTGGCTTTCTTGAATCGCTACAAAATATGAAGAAAGAAGAAACAATAGTATTAAATTATTAAACGAGGATTTGTGGACCTCTCCATTTCCCTGCTGTTTTTGGGTTATATCAGTCAACGCCCTTCGGAAGTTTCTATACACTCTGCACGACTCCATTTTACCGCTTTAGAAAAATTTTGACTAAAATTTTCTTTTGATCTCTTAAAAATGAATAAATTTTTAATTTAATTTTTTATTGATAAATTTTTTTATTTTAGTTTTTTAAAAATTAATTAATTTCTATTTTAGTCTCTCATTATTAAAAATTCTTAATTAAGTTCTCCAAAGTTTAAAATTGATATCAATAAGTTTCTCAATTAGGATGATTGTTAATAAAGTTAAAATTGTTGACGTGACATGATGATGTGATAAAAATTACTGACATGTCATGCTGATGTGATAGAATTTGGATGACGTGGCATGTTGATAAGGCAAAAGTAGCTGGTGTGGCATGGTGACATGGCTGAATTTGGATAACGTGGCATGCTTATATCAGCAGCTACGTCAGTAATTTTTGCCACTTCATCATGTCACGTCAGTAAATTTGACTTTATTAGCAATCATCCTAATTGAGAGACTTGATTGATATCAATTTTAATTTTTAGAGGACTTAATTAAGAATTTTTAATAATGAAGGACTAAAATAGAAGTTAATTGATTTCTGAAGGACTAAAATAGAAAAATTTAACAGTGAAAGACTAAATTAGAAATTTGTTCATCTTTGAGGGACCAAAAAAGGGTTTTACTAAAAAATTTTTGAAGAGCTAGCCTAACGTTATTCCATTTCTAACTTGCACTGAAAAAGTACACATTAGATGTAACCAAACTAGTGGCCAAAATCTGAGGGCGTAAGATTCTCTTCCTCCGCATGTAACGAAGCCACTGATCTCTTTGCTTACGTTGATGGAGCTGCAGCAGCAGCTTTCTTTAATCTCCTTCTTGCCCTTTAAATCTTCCTTCTGCCCGCTTCTTTTGCCAGAAGATTAATTAGGCTCTTCAGTAATGGTGAAAAGACCTGAAAAAGTTCCCACCAAAAGTGACTAACCCTCATGTACACTAACAAGGCTGTAAAGTCATTTAAATTTCAAAGGAGCTGCAAGTGGTCCATAAAGTTCAAATGTACATGTTATGATTAATTTGTTTTAATTCTAAAATAAAACCTGCAGAACTTAGGACTTACGGGGCATCAGACGTTTATTATCCATCATAATCCTCTGTGTCTATGATCATGTGGTTTCTCGCCATCCTTGTGACCATTACATTCTTGTATCTTTTCACCATTACATTCTTCTGTGTTACCTTGGAGCGAGCGGCGGCGAAGAGCCATGTAGCATCCATTTGTTTGCTGATCATACGGGCGCCATGGTATGGAATCTTGACACGCTTGGTATGATCATCTGACTTGATGCTACCATCAATGAACATTATGCAGTCCTTCAGGCTCTCTTTGGCCGTTCCCTTCATATCATAAGCCTGTGACCTCCTCCAGAGGCCTTTACAGTGAGTGTTTGCTGGGTTACAGTGGCAAAGAGCTCGGGGCGAGTTACTGATGGCTGAATCTGGGTCTTTAAGAAGATGACATTGGGCTTTATTACTTTAAAGCACCATTCTTTCTGATCCATACCTTAATGGGCATACATAGTCTTTGTACAACTTTAGAAGACTCCGAGCTTTAAGGAATTTTAGCTTCTTTTTTCTTTTAGTTCCAATGGCTTCCTAGGAAATGCCACAATGCACATTCCGTTTGCTCTCCCATCATCATAAAGCCGTCTTTCTTTGTCTGCTGCCTTGTTTTATATTTGTTTCCTTTGTCCGTAAAGGTTATACCAATAGTACTTTCATGTTTTTCCATCTGTTTTTTATGATTTTGTTGCAGTTGTATGTTTCATATATGGCGCACATGATGCTACTGTTAGTGTATTAAAATTTATCATATAATGGTAATATTAAAATCTATTATGTAATGAGCATTCGATCGTGAATTCCTGATGAACTTCCTAGTATTATCTACGAATTATCCGGAATGTGAATGTGAAGTGGGGAAGTTTTGGTAGTTTTGGCTATTTTGACCGTTAACTGTTTTTACCATGAGATGTCCTTTCAACATCTTTATTCATATATCTCCGACTGTACACGGTAACCGTTTGCATTTCTGTCCGCACACATCTAAGGATGCCTGAGAAGTTATGCCATTTTAAATTCTCCATGCAATGGCCTGTACTTATGTTTCTTGTTAATGGTTACTCTGTTCTTTCTCGCTTGCAGTATATTTTATCTTTTATCAATTAATAAATGGTGGCTTACACTTACTGATGTCGTTTCAGTGTTAATTACACTTCATGCAATGCAGAAGGAAGATGTACATACATTATCTATTAGTTGGTAATTGGCGGCAGCATGGGGGCCCAGTTTTTTGGTACGAGTTCATATAATCTATGCTGTCACTCAGGCAAGACAGATAGGCTTTCTAGTTTTTCACACATATAATGTCAATATTCATTAGCATGTCAAGCGCTTTGAGATTAGTGTGCAGAGATTACCAAGGCATTTCCTCATAATTTCGTCTTGCTACATGTTGCTTTTCCCTTCCGATTTCAAAATTGTTCATTATGAGAGTTCTCTGTTGTACATACCATCGATAGATGGAGATGACAAACTGCATTGTCACTAGTAGTTTGTTGTAGTGTATATTATGGATTTTTTATGCGAAATTTGTATTGATACTATTATGTATCCAAGGTTTTAGCCCAGCACGTACAAATTCAAGATGAAAATCTCTTTAATCTTCACTAGTGCTTTGTTTTCAATCCAGTTTGTGCTATACGGACTACTGCAAAAGCAGAACACTTACCTGTGGAAGTAAAACGGGCAAGACGGGTAATCTGTCATCTTATCATGCGATGGGCTCTTTATTTTTGATTAGTTGTGTCATCATCGTTATATGAAAATAGAGCTTCTAGGCAGTTGCTTATTATTATTAACAAGCATATGAGCAATTGATTGTGATGCCGAGTCTCGGGCTTGGAACAATCCTTTTGCCTTCTGCAGAATCTACGGGGGGGAGTTCAAAGCCTAGACGTATCAATGAGACTTCTGTTTATATTTTGATTTATTTTATTTGTGACAGGGCAGAGAACGTGTGTTATTTCAAAAGCGGGTTAGAGTAGTACAGTTATATATTGTTGATTATAATCCACTGCAGAAGCAAAAGTAGAAGACCATTAAATCTTGATCATCAGTTACCGGAGCTAAGATTATATTGTTTGTTTAAATACCTTCCCGTCATCACGATTTAGGGAAAATTTTCAATTACTGAACCCGATTTAACTTAAATAATTTGCATCGATTTAGAAGATATTAGAGGGTGGCAATTTCATTGTGTCGTCAACAAGTATGACAGTTGAATTATCCCAAAGGTCAATAACAATGTTCATAGAGAATGTACGAAGTCATAGTAGAAAGTGAAGTTCAGCTGAAAGCCTGAAACGCCTGCTTCAATGGCCAAAATTCAACGAATGTTGGTAAATCTGTTATTTGAACAGATGTCAGGCAAAGAGCCCGTATATGTAAAAGCAACCATCACTACTACAAGTCGCCCTCAGAACCCAGACGAAAGAGGACTCCGATGGATGTATAAGATGACTTATTAAGCAATCTGGCCATCTACAACCAAAGTTAAAAGTAGCACTAGAAATAGTGTTGCTTAGTTTTCTTGTTTTGTTTTTGGAGGCGTTAAGCCCCTCCCCTGTACAAAAAAAAAAAAAGTAGCAATAGAAGTGGAACAAAGAATTCGAAAAAGGCCACGGATTTGTGCATGGCGTCCTCTTTCACCAGGCGCTCGTCTCTTTTGGATTCCTTGTACGCAATATCGTTAGAGTTTGCCTCCGCTACTGTTTTAAATTACCAAGTCATCGATGATAGAAAATCTTTTAAGAGGGCAGTTTTGCAGGTCCATTGACTTTTGGAGGCACCTGTGCTTGGCTGTTGGTGCCCCGAAACAGGGGGTAGACAACACCTCCCAAAGGTAAAGGGTGATTCTCAGTACTTTCGAAGACAGTCACGAAGTACACGCTGAATGGCATATATTTAAAGCACATGCAAGTTCAATGATTATTGCACATCAAATGGAAAGTACTATAATGATAAACTTCATGAAACTTGGCAATGAAAAGAAACGAAAGGAACTGAATAAATGTAGAACTAATCAAACAAATCATCGCAGCTTCCCTGCCTTTGACCGCTTTGAACTACTTCTACTGGTATTGTTAACCCTGGAAAGTACAACTAAAATAGTTCAGTTCAAAGAAGTTCAATTCTTTTAAGGAGAAGTCATATTTTCACAACTTTTATCATATTTGATGTTTACATCTCTTCATATGCCCAGTTGATTTTCTAGTTCCATAAGTTAGTTAAAATTTTGTATTATAAAATTAAATGAAAAATAAATCGTAGGACAGTTTCACTCTTTTAAGTGACCACTTATGTTATGACATGAATATTGTAACAACTGTCTATGCACCAAGGTTGCAAGCTATAACCTCCGTAATCCATTCACATAACCAACCATGGGGTTGAAGTTTGTTTCCTGTTTTCTTTTTAATTTCGTTCTAACTTGGAGATAAATAATCTACTAGATATCTTAGCTGCGATCACAAATTCAACTCCCAATTGTAGCAGAGATTATTAAATATGGCAAATTGGCAATGTGCCAATGCCGTTATTACAGATATTACAGATAGAATACAAACTTGGATATTGGATTACAACCAGACCCACACCGCCATTCACAATCCAGACGCAATATTCAGTCACCGAGATGGATTTAAGGCACAATCTTGTAAGCTTTGGTTTTATCTATCCAATTTATAAACGTAGTCTTGGAGTTCCTGAATCCCAAGAAGCCATGCTCTTTTGCTTTGTTCATGCTTTCCAACACAGGCTCCCCTCCCAAAATGACATCTGCAAACCACCAGTCGCCAACCTCTTCCAGCTTGGTGGGCTGCAGTTGATTCTCTCTCACAATCTCTTCCCACACAAGGCCCTTGCCCTTCATCATCTCCGACAACTTCAAATTCGAATCCTCTTCAAACCCATAATCCTCAATCCCAAACTGTTCGGCCAACACCTTCCACAAATGCTTCCACTTGAACACATCGCCGTTGTTGCAATTGAAAGCCTCGTTCCTCGCATAGGGGTCCACCGCTGCCCAAATGTGCTGCTCCGCAATCAAATCTGCATCCGAAACTGCAGAATAGCACTCCCATGCCGCTTTAGTTCCTGGAAATTTTAACGGAAACCCCTCGTGCTTGCAAATGGCGGCGTACACACAGAGCGTCCCAATGAGGTTCATCAAGCTATAAGGGGAAAATCCAAATATCACTTGCGGGCGGTGAACGGACCATGTCAAACCCTCTTTCTTCTCTACCTCCTCAAACAGTATGTCCTCTTGGGTGTAGTAGAAATTGGGTGAGTCGAGTCGGGGCAACTCCTCCGTGAAAGGCGGGTCATGGGGTTGGATCTTACCTAGTAACTCATATGGGCCGAGGTAGTGTTTGGCACCAGTCTGAAGGCATATGTGGCGCAGATTTGGAGCATTGGGGATGACGGCGCGCAGGACATTCCTCAGCATAGCTCCATTGACCTCGCAATTCTCGGCCTCCGTAGGTCGGTTGGTCCAAGAGACGTAGAAGATGTGTGTCACGTCGGTCAATCTGGAGAGCTTCGATTCGGTGTCGTTTGGATCAGAGATATCGCACTGGATATATTCCAGTGGATGATCCGCATTCCAGCAGGGTCGGGGACGGCGGGCCACGCCGTACACCTTCCATGGTCCACCGGGTGTGTCCGCGAGGGGTAAAATCTCAGCTAAGCTGTTACCCACAATGCCGGTGACGCCGATCACCAGTCCCACGCTCTGAAAGCTTTGCGGCGCTTCATCTTCATTGAATTTCTTCTGAAAATAAATTTTAAAAATTTGAGAATTTTAATAGCAAGAAGTATATGTAAAACATAGCAATAGAAGAAATCGGAACAAGAGAATGCATACCTTGGCAGCGCCAATAGCTCCAGCCCACCACCAGCTCATTTTTCTTATAAGTGGAAGATGGAGAAAGGGCAGCACACTCAGCCCAAGATGAGCTCAGATAGTAAGAGTAGACAAATATAATAAATAGTAACAGGGCCAGAGAGCACAGGGAGAGAAGAGCAAGTAGGTGGTCCCCGTGAAGTCACAACCGTAAGTCCATATCCGAATGGCAGAGATGCTTTCGTTTAATTAGTTTTTGGGTTGTCTTCTGCCTCTTCGACGTACAAGTATATATGGTGCAAGCAGGGAAAGAGGGTGGTAGACGGCGCTTCACTGATGACAGGAGCCATGACATCTTAGCGACGAGTGGTAGACGGAGCTCACCGACGAGGACACGAGACGTGACACTTTAGCGAGGTTGACGCTTGTCAAATATTTATCCAAACTAAAATAATATCAACTTTATCGTAATCTCTTACGTTTTTTCTAATTTTTCCACTACCTTTTTTTTTTTCAGCACTTAGCATTATTCGTCGAGACTTATATGCATAATTTGGTGGGTCGTACGGTTCTTCCCCTCTGAAACCAATGACCTCCCATGCCATGTCAAAACTTGACATGTCCGGAGATTAAATTAAACGTATAAAACTTATCAAAATGAATTTTGGTAAGTGTGAGGAATATTTTATGATTATCAATAAAATACTACTAAAATTAATATTTTAAAATTTTAAAATTTAAATTATTTATTAAATATACTAAAACAATATATATTATTTTTAAAAATAATAATTTATTTAATAAGTACATCTTATACTCTAAAAAATAAATATTATAAAATTTAAATAATCAGTAATTTAGCAACTTAATTATGAACATAAGTGATGGCACGTTAAGTCTAATTAGGTAAAGAATATTATATGTTTTGGTTTGTTCCATTGATCTTACAGAATTTGTTGTGGGACCTTGTTGATCCTTGGTCATATACAAAATGCTATCCAGCGTTGTGACGCAGAAGACGAACCCTCAAGAGGAAAATTAAACCACCACGGAATTATAAACTATTCAGAAAATGCAAAAAAAAAAAAAGAAAATTAGATAAAGGCAATTTAGAAACAAGAAATTCATTATACCTTAAGAATAGAAGATTTGAAGTTTTTTCAAGAAAAGTAAGAGAATGAATGATCAGCTGATTACTTATTAGAGATTAACGCACATGGAAAAATTTGGTGCAACGTATCTTACCATGATTATATGGAAGGTTCACTTGGGTTAAAGCAAATGAACCCTTGAGGAGCGATTTCAAAATTTGAGTCACTCAAAATCAAAAAGCTGGACTTTGGAAGCACCAAGAAAGATGAAACCTTTTGATAACCTTTTTTTTTATATTTTTATTTTATATCGATGAATTTTATATTTTTCACTTTATAATTCTTTAAAAATATTTTTATCTTTTACTTAATATCCTACCACCAACTGCAGAGAATCCTTATACAAAATAAAGTAATTGTATTTTTTTATTTAATTGAAATCCTGTAATATGCTTAAAAAGTCCACACATCCAATAAATGATTAACGAAGAATAATTAAGAGAAAAAAAGGCCCTTTAAATTTTTTCTTTCATCTGAAAAATCTAATAGAAAATTATTGGACATTACGGTTCCGAGTAAAAGACGTAAGTTGAGGAAAGGTTAAAAGTCCACACCTGCTCCAAACCGGGCTAGCTTACAGATGTTACGCCAAAACTATGGACATTTTTTCGCAGAATCAAGCTCCACCATTGAAATTATTGCCCTTCCCATTGTCACCTTCCCGGATCAAGGCTTACTTGTCCATGTTCAATTTTTTATCCTTTTTTTTTAATTTTGTGAATTGTCCATGTTCATTTGTAATAAGGGGTTATACTATGAAAAAGGTGTATTTAAACAAACGTGCAGAAGATAGATCAGGTTTGTACAAAACATTAATTATTTGTATCTGAAATCATTAATTGCAATTAATTAACGACTCTGATGGTAATAATATATAGAGTAAATTTATTTTTACGTTGATAAATATATATATTAATATTTATTAATTTTATTTTTGTAAAATTAAAGTGTAAACAGTATTTATGTACTGTTTATATTTAAAATTTACAAAACAAAAATAAAAAACATTGATAAATATATATTTACTAACATAGGAATAACAACACCCTAATATATAGGACCAATCTTAGATATTTTGTACGTGTTTAAATAACAACATTGTTGTATAATACACACCCTTTAGCAGTATAGTTGGAAAGGGTTTGGATAATCTATTTTTATTATTTTCTTGTTTTGATATTTTTTATTTTTCATTAAAATATATATTATAAATTTTATTATTTTATTAATTTTTTATTTTCATAATTTTAGACTTGTCTTTTTTATTATATCCCTACTTTTAAAATTCAAAGGTTAAATACCATAGTCAAGGTAGAAGGAAAACCATAAAATCCCAGCAGAGATTACATTTGATACATTGACTTTGATTTTTAACTATTGCCAATGGAAAACTTTCAATCTGTGTCACATACGTGCACTACATTCACATCAAAGGGCTTTTCTTTTGGGTACAAATTCACATAAAAGGACTTGGTTTATCATAAATACAATTCATTTCCTAATGGTTAAGGATAAATCAAGTCCCACATAAATATTGTTATAAAATTTTCACAAAATTCATAGAGTGTGACATCAATTGAAAAATATAAATTGTCTCAAATTTTTTAAATAAAATTTTTATAAAATTTCATTTAAGAGAATAAAAAGGCTGAATGAATGATATACAAAATAGCTAGTTAAGAATGAAAAGAAAAATGCATTCATTTAAATTGTCATAATTTTATTATACATAATAAATGGAGAACTATATCTATTTGTATTACCGAACAAAGATGTCAGAAAATCTTGGGGCGAGAATAGCTAGACTCGCTCATATATTGTTACATCATCGAATTGCAACAGAAACTAGTTTTTTCTCCTTCGTTTGGCGTTTGGATTTATAGAGACAGACCAGATACATGAGTTTTCGATCGTCTAAACAGTTTTAATCTTTGCCTGTTTATTAAATATAGGAGAAATATTATTCATCAATACAGTTTATTAAATTATTATACAAATTTTAATATTATCTAAAAATAAATTTTAATGCAAAAATTATAAATTTATCAATAAAAATTTTTGATAAAAATTTATTAAAAATACTTATTTTTATTAAAAAATGTATATCTCGATAATATTATAATTTGCTGTAGTAAATATAACTGAAATAATTGATTCCGCATGCGTATATAAATAATAAACAAGCAATTCATTTCTTGCCAGTTTTAAAATGCCAGTTATATACTTGTAGCCGAAAGTCATTTGTATTTTGTAGATTCACAATTTTGTTTGACAAGTGCTGCACTCCCATTTTCCGCAGGTTTAGTAGTTCGCAATATGAGTTCTGACAAGTGTGGTAGTTCAGTATTTGCGGTACTTTTGTTGGCTTTCTATGAATCTCTACAAACTATGAAGAAAGAAGAAACAATAGTATTAAATTATTAAAGGTGGTTTTGTGGTCCTCGTCATTTTCCAGCCTGTTTTTGGGTTATATCAGTCACGCCCTTCAGAATTTGCTACACATTCTGTACTCCATTTACCCCTTTAAAGCACAAGTAGAAAATTTTTTGAAGAGCTAGCCCCACGTTATTCCATTTCTAACTTGCACTGACAAAGTACACATGAGATATAACCTAACTAGTGGCCAGATGCTGAGGGCGCAAGATTCTCTTCCTCCGCATGTAAGGAAGCCACTAACCTTAAAGCTTACGTTGATGGAGCTGCAGCAGCAGCTTTCTTTAATCTCCTTCTTGCCCTTTCTATCTTCCTTCTACCCGCTTCTTTTGCCCGAAAATTAGGCTCTTCAGTAATGGTGGACAGACCTGAAAAAGTTCCCACCAAAAGTGACTGACACTCATGTACACTAAAACGGCTGTAAAGTCATTTAAATTTCAAAGGAGCTGCAAGTGGTTCATAAATTTCAACTGTATATTATGATTAATTTACTTCAATTCTATAATAAAACCTGCAGAGAACTTAGGACTTACGGGGGACCAGACCTTTATTATCCATCATCATCCTATGTGTCGTATAATCATGCGCTTTCTCACCATACTTGTGACCATTGAATTCTTGTATCTTTTCCACCATTACATTCGTCTGTATTACCTTGGAGCGAGCGGCGGCGAAGAGCCATGTAGCATCCATTTGTTTGCTGATCATACGAGCGGCATGGTATGGAATCTTGACGCGCTTGGTATGATCATCTGACTTGATGCTACCATTAATGAACATTATGCTGTCCATCAGGCTCTCTTTGGCCATTCCCTTCATATCATAAGCCTGTGACCTCCTCCAAAGACTTTTACAGTGTGTGTTTGCTGGGTTACAGAGGCAAAGAGCTCGGGTCGAGTCACTGATGGCTGAATCTGGGTCTTTAAGAAGAAGATGACATTGGGCTCTATTGCTATAAAGCACCATTCTTTCTGATCTATACCTTAATGGGCACAGATCAAGTGCTTCAGAATACTTCATTAAAGCTTCTTCTACCTCTCCCAACCAGAGCAGATCATTGGCTTGTTCCTTTATCAAATTAACCGAAACCCTCCTCTCTTCTAATTGTTCTTCAGACATTGCTTTCTCCTTATTCATTCTGTCCACCTTCAAATCCAATAGTTCTTGTAATGTTTTTTGAGCTTTATCTCTATTGGATTTCAATTTACCATGTTGATATTCAACAAAGAGTACCTTTCTGATTGTTTCCCCTACGTTTGATTTATCTCCCAGGGTTCTAATTTCAATCAAATCAATAAGAAATGAAGCAGCAATATCAATAACTTTGTACCTCGTATCTGGGTCCTTGAGAAGCAATAGAAGACAATCAATTCCCATATACTGCCAATCATCCGAAGATCTTGAGAGATTACCAAGTGTCTGTATAACTTTTTTGGATTCAGCAACCTTTTTTCTTCCTACTTTGCTATAGCATAAGATTCTGATCAGTCCAACTCCGGCTGGTGACGTGTGATTCATTAATCCACCCCAAATGTCACACAAATCTTCCAAAAACTCCATCTTGCAAATGAGATTCAGAGACCTCTCTTTGCAAGCAAAGCAATTCAGCAAATAAAGAGACCAGCACTGAAGTTGGCTAGCCCATTCCTCAGCCTTACGATTCTCCATCTCCAAATCCCCAATACCTCTAGTAAGCAAGTTTCGGTGGTACTTCAGTCTTTTGTTCACGTCCTTGGCCCCTATAAAGTTAACAAAGACAACTTCTAGGCTAGCGGAAGCCAAGTTCATGGCCAATTTCACCACTTCCTGTTCAAACTCTGCCACTGCTTCAAAAGTACTCTCATAACTGGCCAAGTGTCCAAGAGCTCGAACGGCAACTCTTTGCTCAACCCAAGTGATCTTACCTCTCAGAAGCTCCATTAGTGGCGGTATCACACCTGATTGCACAGCTATTTGTGCGAACTCCTCCTTATTCATAGTGTAAGAGCCAATAATATGAGCAGCATAATAAGGTGTATGTATATTTTGATTCATAAGAAGCCAGTTCCTGTCCTTTATACCTTTGAAGATTAAACTTCCCAAGCACTTGAATATGCCAAGGGAAGGGAACTCTGGATCATTGGGTTGGGCCATAGCGGTGTGCCATATGCCACTCAGCACCAAAACATGTTCTTGATTGTCACTTAACGGCATTTTTTTGAAGCAGTTGGCTATTCCTGCTCTTCTGAGGGATGCATCGGGTTCTCTCATGGTGCAGAAGAAACAACACTGGCTGGTGCAAAATTGATCCTGAGACTCTTCAGTCAGGTTATCGCTGGTGTTATAGGGAGTTTTGGGGATGGCAGTCGCCCTTTTCTTTTTCATCAGGGAATCCATGGCTGCCTAACCAAGAGTGAGGTGATTGGTGATTTCTTAGACGAGTAGGTTTAGACGCTTTTAATGTAAAGATCAGCGGGATTTAAGTTTATGGAAAGTTAGTGGAAACTGGGAAGGTTAGATACTATGGTATCACCTAGCGGCGCATATATATATGGCAAGCTTTTATAATTGGATACTACTGCTTGAAACCGTTTCCAAAAGTAGCAGTGATATTCGGATACAAATCTCACAAACTTTACCAAATCCTCCTTCAAAATGATTAGGCATATCACGACAAGATTCTAAATCTGAGTTAATATATTTGACTCTATCACATATGATGTTTAATTATTTTTACAGAGTCGCTAATTTTACTCTACTTTTTTCATTAAAATTACGGAAAAATTATATCTATTTGTGCTCCGGTTTACAATCTTTTTTTCAATTTACATGATATAGCTTTTTTGCATCCGTAGTTCTGTGCATGTGTTTGAAGTTATGCTTGGAACAAATTAAGTTCACTGATTCATCTTGGTTACTCTTCTCACATAAACTTATAGGTGCCCGACACCAGCGATTACCAAAGTGGAAGTGTGGAGACACTAATGTCATATTGAACTAATGATCCAATTACTCAGAAAAGCAATTCGAGACGTTGATATAGTAGGAAACTATTTCAAAAGTTAAAAGCTGTTAAGCGTAGGTTAAAGTATATTGGATTCATATCCAACTAGCAGAAACATTGGCCAAACGAACAGTCTAGCACATTTGTCAACTGTGAATCGTCGTTTTACAGTCATGTACTGTGAACAGTCTAGCAGAACCTGCACGATGGATTCACAAGAAGAGACAGTTTACAAATGGACTTAAATAGTTTATACGTATCCTTGACATTAAAATTTGTTTATTTTGTGCTTCACTCTTTCCTTATGCCAAGTGCTTCCCACATCAGAAAGCGTGTGGTCCTCCTCTCCCATCCAGGTTTCTTGTTCGAAGCTATATCCCGACAGCACTTTTAAGTTAAACCCTAATTCATGAAAAAGCTTTTCTGCCTTTTGGTTTTATCTAACTTACCAACTTCTGTATTCCTTCTCCACACAAGAATTCGTTTTGCTTTTTTTAGTTATTTTTGTCCTTATGCGACAAACAGATCACGCAAGCAAGAAATTGTCAGAAGTTGATATATTTCACACACCCTTTGACTCATGTTTCAACAAAATTTCCTGATTTCCTACGCACATTGTCATTATGCTGTCCAGCATCCAGAATATCTATGAAGTTCATTTGTCTGCATATCTGAAGCTCTACTCCTAGGCCTATAAAACCCTTGTTTAAGCAGAAACTGTACATAATCCAATGAACTTGAAAGTACAATATGGGATTTTACTTTACCTATAGCCCACATTTTCCTCTGAAATTTTCAGTTAATCAGTAAGATGCTAAAAGAAGCAGAGGGACCACGGCTTCAAAATGGGTGAACAATTCCCTTCAAATCAGCAGCAGAGTGTGGTCCCATCACACCGCTAATTATTGATTGGTAGAAACCAGAATATAGATTAGAAACAGAACTACTAGAGATGGTGGTGGTCTCAAGAATACGCGGCTGCCATCGTTGGAAAGCATAAAAAGAAGGTTTCTTAGATTTTAGCTTTCTCTTAGGAAGATTATTTCAGACATGCTTCTAAGGATTCATTTAACTATGACAAGATGATTGAAGTTGGGACATTATTAATTTTTTCTTCGCACATTGGCATGAAAAAATGATTATAAAAACTTCTAAGCTCATCATGGCAAAGACTAGATTTGCAACCTGGACACATCAAACTATGCGGGAATTGAGCGTGTTTTGTTTGGATGGGATATTGTAGTCTTAATTGCTCAAATCGAATTCCACGTGGTCCCTTATCATCCAGAAGTACCACTTTCTTGTGCATTAATTGTGCCAGATTAATACTGTTATAGTAATAATACCTAGAAAACTCTGCAACCTTGACTATGTTATAAAGACCTAAACTGCAGAAACATGTTTTTCAAGTTATAGCAGCGAGGAGTTTATGGGAATATAAAGTTCCGTACATCATACTGACATTGATTTCATGTTAGGTGGTGAGGCTTGGTAATGACCAGCACAAATGCAAAAGCCAAGCCCCTTATATCACTTGTAAACATGAAATTGAGTCTCATTTTTATTGCTGATCATACAAAGGAATTTCACAGCCATGCTTATTTACAATCTTATTGTGTTTATGTAAAAGGAAAATGATATGTTTATACAGTTTTACGTAGCCATTTTTCTTTATAAGAGCTTGTTTCAGTAAAAGACAGCATTACATGATGTCCGCCGCCAAACCACACCGGTTCGTGGCCCTATTGGTTCTTGGCATTTTGAGAGTGCGATTCGCCGGACGGGGTGCCCTGGAAGAAATGGCTGTCTAATAAGCCTTGCACAACGTTTATTAAAGAAATAGGTGTCTAATAATAGTGTACATATCAATGTATCAAGCTCTTTGGCTTAAAGATGCTTTCCTCTCAGCTTTTAACGAAAAGAACTTTGCAGAGAAATACGTAGAGATTGTAAATCACATATTCACATTCACAAGCTTTCAACTCATCTTACAAATCTGGATATTATATTCAGAGTTCATCAGCAACCATTGTCGTAAGTAAGCACATGTCAGCCAAGGTTAAATAAAGTTTCGTACTTCTAATATACAAAAGTTACATAGTACATCTATGCAGGAAACCTTGAAATATTTCTGTCCAACGATGGTTACATTTTACAATTGTTACACGGCCTTGTGGCAAATTGTCAATGCCTACGTGCTTATGAGCAGAAATCATAGCAATAGTCTACTTAGACAAAATTGTCCTCAACCTACGCTGGATACTTAGTTTACAATACATAAATAAAAAAACCAGCACAAAATACATTTAAGAGTCCGTCAAATCCATCACATTTCCTTTGCTAACGCCAGCACTAACATATTTCTTCCTTCAAGCTCAAACCCAAAAGTTGTAAGCAACCAGTAGAGGTCATAATAACTATAATCGATCTTCAAGCATTACGATTGAATGCTTTCACCGCAAAAATTACAGCAACATTAGCGGTAAAATGATCAGCTGATTCCCAATGTTAAATGTATGGAAAACAAATGGAAAAGCAAACCTTGTATTGCATAAACATCCACCAAAAACCCATAAAGTATTAGATTTCACTTCTTTGGGATCTGTAACTGAACATTGCTATATACAAGTTTGATGAGGTGATGAAACACAGCAGAAAACTCCACTAAACAACCCTGCCGTAATCTTACCATTTACCTCCAGTAACTTGTCAGTCCAGCAAGTGTTAAAACTAGACAACTAGGCTAATCGAGATCTGTCTACCATGAAATATTAACTAAATATCCACTGTCCAGTTAATGTTATTAGCATTGCTGTCATTTGACTTATGTAGTTGAGCAACTTTCGCATGGTATGCAGCTGTTGCAACAGCAGTTTTTACCCTCTGACCTTGAGGACGCTCGCGGGCTTCACTCATGGAAGCAAACCTTAGCTCAGCTGGAGGAATGAAACAGTCCACTGAGAGGCCTGGAACATTGAACGCCACTTCCTCAATTGTCCAAGCTTCTTCCATCCTGGTCTTAGTGTGGCTCAGTGCTGTTTCCCCAAACCTGAAGAGCGTTACTACAGAACGGCCAGAGTGAGCAATCATGATCCCCTCGACAGGCCTGTAGTCATCAAGAAATGAATTTATTGTGGTCTCCCAATACACTGCATCACCTCCATTGTTCTGAATACGGGTTAAATGGGAGTCCTCCAAGTGAATTAGAAGTCCTGTTTTCTGACTAAAGTACCCAAACAAAACATGTCTTATGATCTCTGCTGGGCCTTCACTCCTGGCCTTCAGGGTCAAGGGATCTGCACACAGTTTGAGGATGAAACAGTCCTCTCCATTTATTTTCTTCTCTCCAAGACACTTTGCATTAATAAACATGCTTGCAGTTGTTCTTGGGTCAAGACCCTGCAGATAGAAATAGCAAAAATCATAAATTGCACAGACGGGGAGAATACATAACTGAATAATGGACGGGAAAGGAAAGGTAACTTCACCTGAAGGGTACGCCGCAAAGGCCTAACTGGGCCTTTTGCTGCATGTGCACCAAGCCAGGGTGTATGTCGCCACACTAGTTTCCCATTACAACCAGCGTGAACCTTGCTGCCACCTAGAGCAAGCTCCACATACCACATGTCTGGATTCATCTGCCACAAGACAAAGCCACCCGATTCTGCAGCTTTGGAGGAATTCCGACTCCTTATGACCCTGTTAGCTGTCTCAAACTCAGAAGCTATCATTCTCACCTTTCCCATGGCATAAGCATTGTTAACGGAATTTTGAAGCTTTTGCCCTCCAGAAGCTGCTATATACTGTTGCAATATGTACTGAGCCGAAGAAGTTTCCTGCAATGAAATCCAACAGAATCATATAGGATCAAATTCAAGGCAGGATGAGACACCATGATAAAATCCCCCTGCCCCCTCCCCAAGCTAGCAATGCCTGGTCCCAAAGATCCCAACAAGGACAGAGGGGAAAGTCAATTAACCAGGTAAAATCAACATCTCCCTCCCCTTCCTTCTTAAACTATGATAAACTGGCACACACACCATCATCATCTAGAAGTACACTCCAAGCCGTCCAACTGTTAGCCAGACACAGAACCAACCATGCAGCCTACTGAACCCAATTCTAAAAAGGCATTCTGCAAAATACTATGAAAAGGATCCAGTAATTTTTTTTTTCTGGACTTGGAATAAAATAAAAGGGAAATGAGATATAAAGTTATCTTTTGAATTAAAACTTTTTCTTTGTAAATTATTAAATAGTGGAAAAGAAAGAAATAATTAAAATCATTTCTTTCTTAGGATTTTAAAGTACTTTTGAATTGAAACCAATTGTTCCCTGTTTAAACTTGGTTAGTGTTGATTGACATTTCATGTAAGTTGATCAATGAGCAACAATTACATCAAGACTTATTTTTTAATCAGTGGATTTTGACATATAAACCTAGAACTCATGTGAATATATACCGCATACAAAGGACTACATAAGATCCAAAAATTTAGTGCAGGTACATGAGCATATGTCTAAACCAATCCAACATAAATTATTTCTTGCTTTAGACCCAACAAAATATAAATCGCTCCTCAACCTAGTTTCAACCTCACCCGCCATGTTGCTTTGGTTTGCCTCTTGGCCCAAGACCTTTTCCACAGACTCACCGCCCCGGCTCAAACAAAGTAATCAAATGTCAATTGACATTTCAAATTAGATACCTGATCCAATTCCTACCCACACTAGGAAGCTCAACAAATAATATCATACGCATTTAATAGTACCATCCAATGAACCATTCTAAAAGGCGCGGACTTGAATTAATGCAAAGGATTAAATACTGAAGTAAGCTATGGCATGCATACGGAATGTGTATAAATACTAAAGAAGTGAGGACAGGAAAAGAAATAGAGAGACTAACAATGGGAATGTCTTTGATGCTGAGGTGAGGAAAGGGGTCAGTGGTGCAAACATGCAGGGGGGCGAGCGGTGCACCCAAGACTCCAAGCAACAATCTCAGATCGGACCTTTTGTAAGCAGAGCAGGAGGAAACAGAAGGTGTCCTGGTGAGTGGTCCCTTCATCCAGTGGCCCCACCTTCCTTCACCCCTGGAATCTTCACTTTCCGTGCCATCGGGCCCCTCCTTCAACGGCGACAATGCCTCCACGGGCCTCAAGCTGCCCGATCTCGCAATGATCAACTCAGGCGGCGGAGCATGGTGTTTCTTTCTCCGCCGGAGCAAACTCGACATGGGAGAAGCAGTCCTGGCCGGACTCTTGGCCCTGGATCTCACCGGCGACAGCCCTCTGACCACCTCCTCTTTGAGCGCCGAAAAGAAACCTTGCTTCCTCTCCATTTTACAACTTTACCCTTGAGTGACACCCAAAATTCGAAGCAGCGCAGAGAAGTGCAGAGCGTTGAGAATTGAGAAACACCGTATTAATCTCTCACTACTGAGAGCAATGGAAGAAAAGAGAGCTGAAACAGTGAGCAGAGATTGCCGACCCAAAGAGAAAAAAGCGCAAAGAGAGAGAGAGTAAAAGCGTTTGAAGACTGTGCGAGAGAGATGATAAAAAGCAGGGGAGAGGGGCGTTATTTTGAAGGAAATCGGGGATAGGATTTGTTAAAATGTCAGGCAATCATAAACAATTGAGAGATATGTTGCGGCGAGACAAGCAAGCTGTAGAGACTCTACAGATTGAGATCGTTACATTCTTGGTCTCTTTTTTTTTGCGCTACTTGATTTGTCTTCTCACTTTTTCTTTTCTTTGGTGGGTGTTTGTTTGTCTGTTAGTTTTGGGTTGAGAGGGGGAAGAGAGAGAGCGGGAGCTACGGCGAGTATTGCTAGAAGATTTGACATAGCACTGCAGCTAAACGACGACACCTGACCAGTTGATGTTGATTCTTGACCAGGAGCGAGCAAGGTGAGGGCTGCAAACTTTAGCGCCGTTAGCAGCGGTCAAGTAGGGTCCAGTACGGTCAAATTACGGTTTCTTATTGCGAGCTCTAGCTAATGGCATGATTTTGGAATACTTTATTAGTGCGGATGAATGATGGGAGTCCTGTTGAAAACGCCCCCAAATTTGGCATGCGTATCAATTATTTATAAATATATATATACACCCCGCTTCTTCAAACTTAGATAGTTTGTAAATACATTCCCATGTTTACAATGGTTGGTATACACTTTTAATTATTATAATAATATAAATATATTATTTATTTATTATTAAATATTAATAATTATTAATATATAAAATATATTTTATTAAATGTATAAATAAATTTAATAATAATAAATAAAAATTTATCTTTTTAATTATAATTAATTATATGAATTAAATAAAAATAAAAAATCTATATAATTTGACGAAAGATCAAACATAAAATTATAAAATATTATTACATTAAATTAAAATCTTAATATATTAATATTTTAAGAATTAACTTTTGTATTACACTACATCAAATTAATAAAAATAATTTATTTATTTAATTGAATAATAGATCAATAATCAAAAGTAATAGATTCAATACAATTTAATTGTCTCTTGAATATAATTTTATATTAATATATTATAAATTAAATGTTGAAAGATGTAGAATAAAATAAAAATAGATGAATTATAAAAAAAATATCACTTAAAAATTTTAAGAGATTATTAAAAAAATTATCAAAATATTATTAAATATGTATTTATGTATTGAGAGTAACTAAATTTTTTAAGATTTATCTACTTACTTCTTTATTTTTTTTACTTTATTTTTTTAAATTTATATAATAATTAATAAAAAATATCATATAAATTAATAATTATATATAAATTAGGTTATTTTTAATATTTAATAATAATAGATCAAATAAATATATTTATATTATTAAAGTAGTTAAAAGAAAATATTTACTAATTGTTCAGAGTACAATCGTAAACGAAATATATGTCAAATTTTCCCTTATAAAAATATCAACCTTGGCTAACTTTTTTTTTCTTCCCACATTCAGTGGGTGTGAACGTGGACTGCTGTCCTAATCCTATTTGAGGTGTTACTTTTGACCAAAAGTATGCATATCAGCATAGGAACGTCAACTGCCCGCCACCACCAAGCGTTGTTTTTTTCAAAGCACTTGTCGCTAATCACGGGGCTACTTCCTACGAGTATTTCCTAGTACGGTATCATGGTAGGATTCTCCGTCTTTATTTTTTTTTTATGGGAAAAATAAAGGGTGAGACAAAGGTTATATCAAGGGTAATCTTTTTTATGATATTTTTTTATTTTTTTCAGAAAAAATCTCTTTCTCTTTTCCAGAAAATTGGCAGAAAATCGTGATGCGTCATCTTACCTATATATTATTATTCTATTAATAACAACCTATGCTGCAAGTTGCAACTATGAAATTAGCAAGCCTATCTCCGTTTTTCTCTTTGTTTCTTCGTATGTGAAATTAAAATAATAATACATGGTGAGTATGAAAAAGTTTTATCAAAGAGAGGTTATATTTATCTTGATAATTTTTTATTTAAAAAATTTATTTTTAATTATTTATTAAAAATATCTTGAATTAAAAAAAAAAGTTATACATAATCTACCAAAAACAAAATAATAGTACATGGGGCGGCAAATACACAAAGAATGGTTTGGGTTCAATACTATATTTTTGTTGGGCTCAAGTGGCGAAGTGATGTGGACGCAGGAACATCCGTTGACTTGATCCGCCTCAAGGCAGAAGGCAAGAAAAGGAAGGGCTTACTAGAACTTTAAGAAGATCTTTCGGCACCTTTGATATTTGGATTTAAAATTAATTTATAAAATTTAATAAATTTTAAATTTTAAATTACAATTTTAATAATATTTTATTTATAAAAATAACAAAATTGTTCACTAAAAGTTCAGTATATTATGTGCTCATCGTTACCAACTATTTGTTTTGAAAACACCGCAATTTTGATCTCTCACAATTTATTATCACAAAAATTTATTTTTATCATTTTTTCTCCCTTGAAACTTATATTTATTGAACATGAATTTTTAAGTTTATTAAATTTTATAATTTAATTTATAATATTTAAATAAATTTAATAATTAAATTTTATAAAATAAAAATATAAAAAAATATGATTGCTAATTCTCAATACTTTTTAATCATTATCATTAATGAATGACCAGTTACAAAATAATGATGCCCGTTTCACTCCCAACAAATTTCACAAACAACTTTCCCAAATTCCCAACTTTCTGGACTTCTTTTTTGAAAATTATTGTCAGACTATTTTTTGGAGTTTCTTTCCACGCCGTGTTGCAGTGGCCCGCCTCGGGCCTTAGTGACCGCTTTTCACGCTAGTGCAGTATTTGACAATCTCGAGGGCGCAGCGAATGAACTTACTGGAGCCCACGTCAGGCCCAACGCACTTGCATTGCCACTAAATATTTAGCCCTGGGTTTAAGTTCGCCTCAAGGCTCAAGCCCAACAAAGTTTCATAGAAACTTGTCCCTATTAAGCCCACACATGCAACTAGTTGCCGACCTAAAAATATTAAAACATAATATATATATATATATATAGATAACTAGTTAAACTAAAAAAAAAAATCTACTCACAAATTATATATCAATATTTTGATTAATTGAGTCTTAAAATTAAAATTATAAAATTTAATAAATTTTATAATATAAATCCTATAAAATAAAAATAATATGATAATAAAAATAGGATAATAGATGGATTGAAAAAGAAAAGTATATATGACCTTTACTTTGTACTTGTGACGAGAAAGAAAGAACTACTATACGGTAGGGGTGGGATTCGGTGGGGTGGTTTGAATTGGGATAAATTTATCTTAATTTATTTAAATTTAAATCTCTTATTAAATTGGTTTAACCTCAGTCAGAATAATTTTTTAAATCAAAATTTTTGAGTTGAAATGACTTAGTTTCATTTAGGTAAATTGACTTATGTTATATTAAATCAAAATTTGCTATTAATGGTTAGGTTGGGTTGGGAAAAAAGGATAAACCTAATTAGTATATTTAAGTCTGTCTTACTTCTTTTAACTTGTTTCTCAAAGAACAACTATTTAACTTGTTACACTTATATTCTATAATATCATGAAGCACACTTATAAGAAAAATTATTATATACTTAGTAGTTTGCGACAGTATCATTAAACAAAAATTTTTATTATATAAGAAAATTAATAATGATATGTCTAAAAAATTTGTAGAATGTCATAAATAAAATTGAAAAATTATAGTAGATATAATAACTATTAATGCCAAATCATCAGAAAGCATCAACATTCCTATAAGGCTATCCTATCATAATTTAGACATATATTTTGTATAAGTATATACTATAGATTTTTAGAATAATAGATAACATAATGACTAATCTTTCAATGCCACTGTATTAAATGATAAAATAAATAAATCAATAATAAAAATCACAAAAGAAAAAAATTTCTAAACCTATATGTGTGTATATATATATATTTGTTGGATTGCTGTGGCAACCTAACAATAAAAAGATTAAATCCTAATTCTACTCAAAATAACTCATATTAACTCAAAATATTACAACATACTTATTTTGTCTCATTTTAATCCATCCAAATTTTCTTTTTTGTTTCAGTTTAGGACAGGTTAAACCGATTTTACCAAATTTTTTACCCACTCCTACTATGCAATTATGCCAATTCAATCTATTAGCATATCTAATTTCTAGGGCCCCAACTAAGTATTTATCTGAAGAATGGGTTCAAGAAAGGATAGACTTGGTCCAAATACTCCAAACTGGTGGATTGGGGTTTTAGGAGTTCTTACCTAATCTCTGTTGTCTTTTAAGTTGAACAGATCAGCGGCTCATAAAAACAGAAGCATGCCTTTTTCCTACTTTCTTTCGTGACCAAGTGGTACAACTGAGAAGGGAAAACTATGCTTGCTGGCCTGAATGGGCTTACCATAGATTGTCAACGTTAAATAATTTATTTTATTTGTTTGAAAAACAAAAAAAAAAACAATAAAACGTAGCCTTACCTTCAAAGTTCCAGCTAGATTAAAGACTTCCTGGACAAGACTGACTGCAAGGATCCGGGTGATAGATAGTACGCACGTGTATAGAGGCCCAGATTTGAGTAGTAGTAAGGCAATAAATATATAATATTTTTATATAAAATATATACGAAATAATTTAAGATTTTAATATAAAATTTATATTTATAAATAATAAAAATAAATCATTTTTCATGAAAATTATTATAATAAATTTTTATCTCATCAAATTTTTAATTACACTTAAATTTCATTGCATATATTATAAAATTTTATTATTTTCTTCAAATTATGATAATAAGTGTATTCATATTATAAAAATATTATATTATCTTCTCATTTTAATAAACGATAATTGATATAATTCTAAATATCTAATGAGAATAATGATTTAATATATATATATTTAATATTAAAACTTTTAAAAAGTAAAAAGTAATAAGTCATTTGCTTCACAATAATGTACATAAATTTGTTTGGTGCTTATGAAACAGAAATGCGGATTCGCGTACATTATTGAGGCAAATGGCCCATTACTTTTTATAGTTTTAGTTTTATATATATATATATATATATATATATATATATATATATATAATATTGAGACTGAAACTGCCAATTGTCAAACCATTTAAAATTAATTCGCTCTGTATTTGCATGCCTCTCTCAAACAATGCAATTCTACTTCAAATTTGAGCTGCATCTGCAAGAGCAAAATCTAGTTAATTCAAGTTGCAGCGCAAGTGGACAAATTTTATATTATGAAGGTTGCATTTGGGGATGGTAGCCAGGAGGGAAGATGAATTTAGTCTCTTATAGTAAGCGTTGCATTGGAGCAATTAGTGAAGGTCGCTGACAGTTCACGTGAAACGACAGGCTTGATGGGCAAAAACAACGTACCAAGCAGCCATGGTCTCCTTTGGTGGCAACTCTTCTCTCTTTCCACGGCAATCTAGAGTCTTCTAAAGCCCTCATACAAAGCTGCTAGGCCATATATCTCTCCCTTCCCACCAAGCAAAGCAATGAGCTAGGGCAGGTGTCAAGCTGCCAGTCACTTTTAACTTCAGAATTTTCTCATCGTTTATGTATAAATAATTTGCTTCGGATAAAGTTGTTGAGTATGGTGCCAAGAAACATCTTCGATTCTTCAACGTCTGCAATTGCCTTCACCGTACAGAGGAGATCACCAAAAGATCCGGTAGCTAGCTTTGCTTTACAAAGAAATTTATCCCCAAAAAAAAAGAAAAGAAAAGAAAAGAAAGATAAAGCTTTTGCTATTGATCGTGGCCGATCACAGTTGTTGTCACCCTGATTTTTATTTTGTTTGATATGGTTGCATTGGACATTTTTATCTCACCAGTCACAACATTGGACACATCGCAGAGATTGGATGAGGAAATGGCAATAAAATTAAATGAAGAGAAATAATATACCCATAGCTTTATATTTGTACTTTTCTCATATTTCATAATGTGATTTAAAAATAATAATTATTCTTTCATTCTTACAATCTCATCTTTTGCTTTCTATTTAAGTTGCATCATATACATAACAAAAACGTTAAATAAAGATATGTAAAACAATCATTTCTCTTAAATGAAAGAGGTTCTAACTAAGGAAATTAACTTCACGCCACGTTTGTTTAGGTTAGCGGCGAGACAAGCTTGAGGGTCACATATACAGCATAACGGCTTTGAAAAACGCGAAGGAAAGAGCTGACCAAGTTGGCGCTAAGCTGGAAGGACACAGCAGCTGAGAAGGCCCAAATTAGAAGCCACGTAAACAAACGTTTGGTGCTGTTACTCCCAAGCAACAACAGCTCATACTGCTACTCGTTCAACGGATGTATGGCAAATTAATTGGCAACATGTGAAGTGAAGGCCGCATCCACATAACAAGTGACATTACATGGAATGTCCAATTTTCACGATGGTCATACATAGCCTGACGACAAAGCTAATCTTAAATATTGATAAAGCCAAAAGGAATAACGCGTCTTCTCCCTACAACCCAAAACCAAAACCAGCAGCCAGCTGTCTCTGGCTTGCAATTTTCATAGTAACTACTATTAAATTCCCTTAGTAACATTTTCCTGACCTTTCACCTACCCTTCAGTCTTCTTACTATAAATAACCCTTTCCGTTCTTGCCACCCATAACCTCAAATCAATCAAGTTTCGGAGTCTCACTCCTCCCTCTTTGTTCCGTTGCCAATCAGTTACATAATTCCCATCCCTTCTTCCTAGCAAGCAATTTGGAATTTAATAACACTCTGAGAGTAAGATGAAGCTCGTCTTTGCAACTCTTCTACTTGTCTGCCTTGTCCTCAGCTCCTCATTGTTTGAGGTCACAATGGCTGGTTCCTGTAAGACCCCCTGCTCCTTCACTGAATATGTCCATTCCTTTCTTTTCTTTTCTTTTTTTTAATTAAACAAAATCTTTGGTTACAATCGAATTAGTGGTATATGATAATAAATTTGTTATATGTTAACTGATGGAATTAATTAATGTGGTGTGGAAATAGCTTTCTGTGACTCAAAGTGCACGCAGAGGTGCTCAAAATCCGGCAGGCAAGACAGATGCATGAGGTTCTGCGCGATCTGCTGCGAGAAGTGCAAGTGCGTGCCTTCTGGAACTTACGGCAACAAGAACGAGTGCCCTTGCTACAGGGACATGAAGAACTCCAAGGGCAAGCCCAAGTGCCCTTAATTTAATTCTTGATGCATCCACAATGGGTATCTCCAGCTCTTGAGATACTCGGATATGGACCCGAATATAGCTTAATTAAGTAAACAGTTTATGTTATTCACACTTTTATATAAAAACACAATTTGGTCATAGGAGTTTGTGTACGAAAATAATAAGTTGGGGTCCTTACTTTGTACTTCTGTGGACTTTTAGGCTTTGTGGTTTATACATATATGATTCTATTGATCTTATGTACACTGTATCTCTTTGTAATGAAGAAATAAATGTGCTTACAACCTCTGGGCTTTGATAAGGTAATCCTGCAACATTTACCCTAGCTAGGATGATAGTGGGATCACATGGCATGTCGTATCAGTATGGAGGGCATACCATGCGAGGAGTTGACACTAATAGTGAATAGCCATATATAGAATAGGGTTGTGTATTATTAGTTATGGTTATTAAATTGTGATCATGAAGGATGGGATTAATTTGAATCTTGGAATTATCTCTTCTATCATTTGGATAATTGAGATTTCATCAAATTCTTCTTTATCTTACCTCTCATCTCTACTTAGATAAATTATTACTATTTGTGGATGCTTTGATAATGAGAGATTAAAAACGGTTTAGAGATCAATTGAGAGACCAATACCTGAATTAAAGAAAAATAGCCATATAGAATATAAAGTGAGACGAATATATGATTGCATTGTCGTGTTATTATGAAGTACAGAAGCCAGCTGTGCCGAATTAAATTTTAGTGGTCTAAGGAATATTATTCCATGGCAGTATGGCGCTAAGATTACAGTAACACATACTAACTTATGAAGAAAGACAATATCATATACCAAACAATATTTATTTTTAATAATAACATATAGATTATGAAAAACATTTAAAAGCACATTCTGACTTGCTTCTCAAAAGTCTAGAAAAATAAAAATATTTAAATACAAATTATCCAATATAAATACGTGACTTTTACTTTAAAGGACGAAAAAAAACTGCTCCGCAATATTAACCCAGCGGACCTTACGATGGTTAACGTAGACGGCAGACGAGGTCCATCTGGCACGTGATCACGTGCTGTAAAAGAGGTGGCAGCTTTGCTTTTTCCTTTGGTAAAACTTAATTTTATAATTTTTTATTATAAAAATTTATTTTTAATATTATATAATATTAAATTTAATAATATAAATTTAAAATTATAAAATAAAATAAAAATAAAATCGTGAAAATAGGAAAACTCATTTTCATTTTCTGATTCTCTTAGTTAGTACTTCACTCCTTACACCAAAATAGTTTGGGCGGCCAATGTTTTAACTCGATGGAAAAATTTATTGCATTAATGATTTTAAATTTTCCTATAAAAATTCAAAAGAAAAAGTTGTGTATAATTATTACATCACTTTGGCATATATCAGTTTATCAACGGGGGAGTTTCCTGAAATTGATATTCAATAATTATAATCTTTTGAATATTTAAAAAATTATATGATTTATGAATTTATTTTCTTTCTAGCACGAGGAATAATTTATCTTGGCAGACCACAAATAATTCACTGTGTTTACGGTAAACTTTGGATCACGTGAAACTAACGAAAGAAATGACTCGTAATTTAAGAATAGGAAAAATTTTAGTTTGAGTTAGCTATTTAAACTTATTTATCGTTATAATTATAGATACAAATATTAAAAGTAAAAGATGTTAACTTATTTTTATTATTAATAATATAATATTCTGTAAATAATTAAATCATCATCTTTCTTGTAAAACTTCTTTCTTCTGGTTTAATTTGCCACGATAAAAAGATCCAAGAGGAAAAAACTGAAACTCACCTGAGAGCCCAATTTATTTATTTTATATTGAAAATCATGGGGGAAACCGCATGCACTACAAAGCATCAAGATTAAGCAAACTAACTGAAAAAGGGCAGGTGACCTTCCTGCCGCACAAGCTGCCTAACATGTTCAAAGCTCTGATAAAAGGTCCGCAACTTTGTTTCCGTCCCTGGGAGTATGAGAAAATGAGATGCAATTGAACTGTTTTGCTAAGTCCAGCCAGTCCTGAAGGTCCTCTTTCACAGCCTTCAGTTCCCCCATGGTTGCATCATTTTCCAGCACAATATCCCGAAATCCTTAATCCAGAGCAAATTGAAGGTCCTCTTTCACAGCCTTCAGTTCCCCCATGGTTGCATTTGAAACATCCTTCACCACATCCACCATAGCCCCCATAAACTCCCCCATCCTAAGGACCCAATTCTCACTCACGAAGAACCCACTCCCATTGTTGCATTTGATATCATTTTTGTTTCTGAGCGAGGGTGAGAATTGGGTTCTTCATATATAGGAAAAAAGAAGTCATAGAAGGAAAGCGAACATGACACTTATCATTCTTTTATTGGAAACAAAAAATAGAGTAACAGAGAGTGGAAGAACACAAGAATACAGTTTTCAAAAATAACATTCGTATCAGTATCACCCACTTCAGCTCCCCTTGCGAGGATCATGTATGTAGTTAGCACCAGTACAACTGCACACGGTCCACTGTCGTCCGATTTATACCTTTCCAAGAACTCGTCCTTCCATCCCACCCCAGTGAAAAAAAAAATGGAAGAAAATACTATGAAGTACAATCAAATACAATCCAAGACATGGAGATGTTTATGAAGCTAATGGGACAGGAGAAGGAAGCAGAAACATAAAATGTGTAACTCCCTACAGGTATGAAAACTAATTTGAGCAAGATGGAAATCACGATTGATAAAATGCCTATATATGCCGTGATTTCCCCCTGTCAAACCGAGCAAGTAGCTTTTTGCCATAGAGATTGCTGCGCATCATTGGAGAGTTCACTTGAATTAGTTCCAGAAGGAAATTACGAATGTGACCCTGCTTTTGCAGAGAAAATGAATCAGGAAAACAAGTTTATCATAAATTGCCAAAGCTTCAAGTTCAGAGACTTAGATATATTATTCTGCAGACTCCAAAAGAAAAATGTTAAACTTAATGTCAGCCTAGACAATTCTATTTCTGCAGATTTGGACAGAGCAAAGAGTCTTCAGAATCATTTTGTGATACTTGCAGTCAGCAGATCCAACCAATCATGTCAATGCAATTCTAAGTCTTTTAAGAAAAATCATACTAAGCAGTTTAAATTCCGGCATCTAAAGTAAAAGAGCCAAAACTAACTAGCTTCTTCAAGTAAATTAAATATCATAGAAAGATGAGAAACAAAAATTCCCCACTTATGTTTAAAGAAACAACCCAACCTTTGTGTCTTGTCAATTCCTAGACTAAAATGATTGCAAAAAATTTAAGAGTTCCATGTGTTCAAGTGCTCTAACCTTAGAAACCATCAATGCTGATTTGATGACATAATTTCCATATGCATCAACAAGAAGCATTGAAACATTTGGATTGCGGAGCAACTCCAAAATAATAAAATTAGAGTATTGTTCTTCTGAATCTTGAAAGAATTTCTCCACAACATTACTCCCAAATTTATTGCAGGAAAGAGGGAAAAAATTTCCTTCAAGCTTTCTCAGAAGACGTTCTGTAACCCCAGGTGTTTTCAAAGACACCAAATGTTGCACAACATAGTTACTGGAAGGCAAGAAAGAAATAATATGATAAGAAATGAGTAAAGTTGATTATTGGTTTGAAAGGAGAATTTTTGAGAATAAAGTAGAAATAAACCCATAAGAGTCTTCTGCTAGGAGTGAAGCATTTTCTATAATCTCATCCATCAGGTGCTCTTTGGCTTCTCCTTTAGCATAGTTAACACATTGCTGCAGCACACAACACCCACTTTTATCAGTTGCGATCACAAAACAGTTGTTCACCAATTCTTCCAGAAGATACTGCAATAAGAACAAACAATTAGAAATCATATGAAGCCCCAATGCAACAAAACAGACCTTATCTAATAATTCACACTTTTTATTTGGTGTCTTGTTTGATTCCCTAAAGGAACAGTATTAGAGATATTTAATAAATGCTTTATCACTACAACCACTTCACGAAAAGCACATCCTAAAGATCAACTACTCATTTGCTTTGACACTATCAAGATGCACGAATAAACAAATCTTGAACATTACTTCTCTGTGCCGCTAACTTTTCTTTCTTAGAAAGAGCAAAGAACTGCATGATGCAGGAAACAGAGAATCAAGCAGTACAGCAACATATATAAGAGAAACAGGAGGAAAACTATGATAAAGATGTTACACAATCCAATATTGATTACTTAAAATGGACTTCACATGTTGAAAAACTTTATGAACAAATTGGAATGTATCTTTTTCAAGGAGTAAATTCGTGGAATTCTCTACTTAATAATGAAGGCACTTTAGGAAGCCAAGAATGCTTCCAAATTAAAAGACAACCTTAGTAACATTCAATTAAAATGTCCGCAATTCCCATTGGTGTAAAGCTCTTTGTTCAACTCACTCTAGCATGAGTCAAACTTAACACCTCAGTCTCTGAAGTTGTAAGATCTATAAACCAATTCTTAGTCTTATTATACGAACCAAACTACAAGCTCAAACTATATTACACCAAATAGGTGGAATTGTAAAAAATATATGCACACATTCCAAGATCTTTAATAGAAAAGAAATCTTGGGACCCTGGAAACTGATACACCAACAGTGAGAATGATGAGGTGGGACCAATAATTCATCCTATAAAATGGGGTCACGTACATTTAGGACGCACAAAATTTTGCAAGAATATAACTTATACAATATAATCGTTGCTGTGGTATGGAAAAGGTTTAAGCCGCAGGAGGCATGAGACTTTCCATGTATTCAAACATGCTACAACCATCCATTGTTTTAACAATTATAGCAGAGACATAAAACCACAAATGAGAATACAATCTTGCACTTCCCAGACAAATTCAAAGTCAACCGATCTGATAATGCATGCCTAATATAACTTAGAGTAGTTAGCTAAATCCCCGAGGAACAAGAGGACTAGGAAGCTAAAAATTCACAGATTTTTTGTCGTGGGAGATTAAATAACGTTTAAAGTTCAACATTACATCAGCATTCAAGCAATGATGGAAAGGTAAGTATTTGACCTCAAATTGTCTCGACACTTGTCCAAGCTGAAAACAAAAAAGATATATTACCTTATTATCATCATCTGAGAAATGTTTTAGACAATGCAGGATCACGTGATGACCATTCATATCCTTAGTCAAGGCAACAGCACCGGGGGTTAGAGCTGCCATAATAAGAGATAGTTGCTTCTGGGTTGTAACATGCTCCAGTAATTTCTGGACAGCACGGGTTCTGCCATGAGAAAGGAAAACCAATATATCGAGAAGACCGAAATTATCAGGCAGGATGAATTCACAATTTAATAAACAAGACTTGAAGTAAGCAATTAAAATTTGTTGAAAAGTGGTAAAGAGCCAACCATACCCATGCGTGTTAAGGCATATACGGATAAGCAAAAAATCAACCCTAGTCACCACTAGAATGATTTGAGTCCTCTGTTCTTCTGTGCAGACCTCCACCAGCTTCTGAACAACATAATTACCGAATGGATCCAGCATCAACTCGTCCACATAATTTATCAGCTCGAAAAAGACCAAACAAATCTCCTCTGCTTTCAATGTTTTTATTGTTTCCTGCAGAATCCTGCATCCGCATTGATCCTTAGCTAGAGAAAGTATCCTCCCGCGTAAATCATTGACGGAGAGGGGAATCAAAGCCTGCTGCTGCCGCAACCAGTGGGGACGCCTACCGTTGACGTTTAACCCAGAGATATTCGTTTGTTTGCTCGATAAATCATTCAAGATACCACGTGAATTCAATTGCAAATCAAAGCACAATTGGTCCCCATTTGAAAGTGGGGCAGCGGGTGAAGTCCTGCCAATTTGTTTATGCCTCAACAAAGGTGCAGAATCAGGAAGCAACCAGTCATAGTTGGAAGCGTTTCCGCTAACATCCGATGCTGGACACGAACCGGGCCAACGCCCCACCCAGGGGTTCTGAGAGACCCTTGCCTTGCTTTGTTGTCGTGCAACATTAGAACATTCTGAAATTCCATACCCATCGCAAATAAATTTTGTTGCGGTGCTATTATCAAGAGCACACCCATCATTGTTATCATACGAAGGTGGATGATTATAAGGCCTAAAGCAAGCAAAAACATCTTCTAATTCTAGGGTAAAATCTTGATAGGGCTTTTGCTTTAAGATTCCTGAGCTGGCGCAGCCTGCGTAGGCGCAACAAGGACAATCGGATAGATGTGTTTCGAACGAGGTGGATGTGAATGTGAGAGACTCATCTCTGACAGGAGAGGGCGGTCGCAGATTAATCATGGCTAAGGAAAAAAAGACTGCGTTGGTAGGCGAAGGAGTTTGAATGGCGAAAGAAAAGGGTTTAAAGAAAGGGGTTTTAAAGGGAGGGGAAGCTGAAATTTTGATTAACTAATTTGAAGAATATAAAGGGGATAATTTTGGAAGAGCTACGAGAAAGGAAAGAGATTGAGTGAGGGAGAGGGAGGGAGGAGGGAAGTGATAGAGTAAGGAGAGTCCTCCAATGACTATGACTGTGATTCTGCATGCGATTTATGGTCACATTACGTGCGGAAAGCCGAAACGGGAAAGAGGAAAACTGTTTGTTTACGCGGCCGTTGCCTGTCAACTTTAAAAAAGTGAACTCCTCGTTGACCAATTGCGTCAAAAGTGCTCCCTTTTTTCCCACCTCATTTCAGCCCAATTGCCCGTGGGCTTCCTTTCCCTTATCATCCTCTATCCGAATTTTCAGTCATTATTTCTTTGACTTAAAAAAATATATATCTTTAATTTTGTTGGTATTTTAATAAAAATATATTTAATTTTATCAATAATTTTTAAATTAATAAATAATTACTAATTTAAAAATAAATTAATATTAAACACACATTTTTATTTAATAGAAAAAACCCTTACTTCTAAAGGACTATAAATATGTTGCTTGTGTCAATTCCTCAGTTTATTTGCCCAAACAAGAAATTGACTACAAAATTTATTTGACATCACTTATCCATTTATAGGATATACGGACAAAACAGAAGGCATAAAAGCAAAACAGGTAATTTTATAGTGTACTTTTTTATGGGTTTATTTAATTAAATAAAATTATTTTAATTGAAATTACCATTTGAGTTAAAAGAATACAAAAAAAATAGTTGAATAATAAAAATTTAACTTTTCATTTTAAAATTTTAGATTGTTTATAAATTTAATAAATTAATAATTATGTATACTTTTTATGAATATTGATTGACAAAAACTTGCCTTGTCCAATCTTTTTAAGAGGTAAAGTCCTACCAAATTTCCCAGAACATTAACCCCTCCTCTGTGATATCTGAAACTTTTTTGACTAGGCCTACATTGACTTTCAAAGATGGTGACATGAAACCGATTAGACCATCTAATAATAAATCCAATAGTCCGACGTAAAACTACCAATGAAGGAGAAATTCATGGGTCAAACTGTGTTCAAGGAAAGACCGAAAGAGTCCTGTTTACACAAAAATATTCTGCCCATCGATTGCGCAAGATGGAGAGGGAATCGCTTCTTAATTGATTAGACACCGTTACTTATTTTATTTTGTGCCCCATTTAATGCACTGTATCATATGTAAGTAGTTTTTTTTTCAAAAAGATGCCCATTTGCGAGACTACAAATATTTGCTGAATTGTGGTCATTTGTGCAGAAGTTTTTTCTAATAAATTCAATGTATCTTTAGTTAAAAATTAAAACTTAATTTTTTTAAAATATAAAATTTATTAAAATAATTTTTTAATCTTTTAATAAAATTTTTTTAAATATATAACGTAAATTAAATATAAAATAATATACTTAAGAAATATAGTTATTTGCCAGGCCTTGAACATTTGTACAGAAATTTACGTGTACCTTCTTGGTTCTACCTTCAATGACAGACTTTCATTAAAAAATGAGAAACCATGAAATACGAACCTCCTTAATATAGTAATGTTGCGTGTGTCTTTTGTTTCTTTTCCTGTATTTGGTTGAAGTGCATGTTTCCCAATTAAAGCCGAATGAGACAATGGACCGATACTTAAACCAATTGGGGATGCCTCTTCATGTGCTGAGAAATTTCATGAATATTTGGACGATGCTGAAATTTCAAGTACAAATACTATTGATTTATGTGGGAGAATGACAGCCGTGGAGAACTCAATAATTTTTTCAGTCAAAGGTTTATCGGTTTAAATTTTTTTCAAGAAATTGTGGCATTTCAAGTGTTATCACATTAATAACCAGCCGACCTATTCACCTAGAATTTAATTATATAATATTAACAAATGATAAATTAAAAAAATAATAAATTACTTAAAACATATAAAAGGTTGAGTTTAAATTTTAAATTTTAAAAAATTTTAAAAAATAATAAAATATAAATATAATAAAAATTAATTGTATTTTTAATTAAAAATTAAATTAAATATTTAAGTTTAAATTTAAAATTTTTATTTTTATTAAAAAAATAAAATTATCCAATTCTAAGTCTTAATAAAGAATCAACCTCATAATATTAAAAAAAAAAAAAAAACACACATTCTATTCTTGTTTTGCATCCAAATATTTTGAATCGATCTACCAAACATAACATAAAATCATATTTTTTGGCTTCATTTTGTTATGGCGCCGAAAACTATCACATATATCTTAAACTCAAGCCAGCTCTTGAGTTTATTAGAAGAGTAATACTATTTATATATTTTTATATTTATATTTTTATTTATAATTTTTATCTCTTTTATTTAAATTTTATTTTTATTTTTTATATTTATTTTTTAACAAATTTATATCTAACTAAAACGTGATTTATATGTAGCCACAATAATGTGACAGTAATATTTTCGTTATACTGTTTAAAAATTTTTTTATAACTATAATTTTCATTTTACTTTTGTTCCTTTTATTCAAAGAAACAGTATCTATAAAAAAGAAACAGTCCATAAATAATGACATACCATAATCTCACTCAACTTTATTTAAAAAAACATATTTTGAGTTTGTTATTCTTACTTTTCTACTTTGCTCAAAGAATATTAATAAAATTTTGAAAGTATCATTTTTTTTTTTTTTTAGATAACTAAGATTCATTGATTTGTACGTGACACGTTTATTCGGTCAACATGCGCAGTAAGCAACGTAAGACTTCCCAGATCGAAATCAATTTTTCCTCCCTCTTCCTGCTCCAGTAAATACGCAGTAAATTACTAGCGAAGCAACATTCTGAACTTCAACTTTCAGATTTCTAGTTGACTGGGAACTCAATTAGCAGATAAGTGCATCACTGTTCAACGAGGTGACAGTAATTTGATCTCCTCATGTATCATCGAATCTATGTTCAGTCAAAGCCCTGGATTTCTCGCTTCTTTTGTTAATAGCTCCAGTTACCTGCAAAACAGCTTGTGAGTTTTTCAGTTGTAACAGTTCACTAGAGTGCGCGTATTACAGAGTCTGCAGAGTCTGAACCTGCGAACGAGATTATAACAAGCTAGAAAACAGGCAAAATGAAACCACGGTAATTAGGAAAACCTACTCCATGTTGCACTTTTGACTAAATCCTACACCTACAAATAATGTCCTTTCATTCCCCGGCCACACCAGCTGGAAAATCTGTTCTATATTCCTTCATTAAGGCAACATGTGCTAACTAGTTCGACTATGTTACGTACAAACTGTTTACATCAAAGAATAATGGCACAGTTCACATATTGTTACGAAAAGAATAGGGCATGTGAAATCGTAACTTATCCTGCAAGATGTGATTATGCACTATCCACATCGTCCAACTAAAGACAAGTATATTTTCATCTGAACTACAAATGGAAGGTAACCTCCACAACCCCATTGCAAAAACGAAGTGCGAAGTGCAGTAAGTGTTTTCACTTTCAGCTATCCGACCTTTTCTTTCCCTATAATGCATGTGCTAAGGTTAGAGGAACCGAATCTAAATATGCGTCAGGTTGTCAGAAGCCAACATCCTCATACAAAATTGTACAGCTGGAGTTTGCAGTACTATCCAGATTATTCATAATGTATGGAATCGGTCATTTAATTCCCAGCTGAAGCAAATCCCTTTGGAAGTTGATTAACCCATGTGGAAGGAAGAGCACCACTCTGTGAAACCAAATATACAGTGAATGCCACATATCCAGCTGTGCAGGAGCAGACTACAAAACCGAGCAGCAGGCCATTCACTTCAGAGATGAAGAAATCTAACAAGAGATACCCATTAATCACTATTATCAGCGCAGCAACAGTCCATGCCACCTTCTGAAAAAAAGAATTTAAAATCTATTTAAGAAACCTATTTAAGAAACAAAATTAATAATTTTATCACCAGAAATACGTTGACTTAAGCAATGCAGTTCCCTGATGATTTTAGCAATAACAATATAAAATGAAATCAAAGCGGTGCCATCTAATTCATGTTGGAGTGAATCATTAGTGATCTGAAAAACAGGTCATGATAACAGATAAGTGCTTTCAATGACTTATCCCTCACATTCGCATCACTATTTTGTAACAAAATCATGTACATATTTTATATAAATAAAAGAATCCCAAACTCTCATTCTAGAGGTATATAAAAATGTAATGAAGAACACATGGAATTGATACGTGACTAGGATGTCACTTGTTTGCATCCAAATTCCTCTAACCATTCCAAACTCTGAAGTCATTTTCATTTATTCACATATCTGGATTTGATTTAAAATCTTTGTCATCATGCGTAGAACTCAATGAAAGTGATGACCTGGTATATAAAATCCTATCAATAAACATAAAAATTGAAAAGTTCGTGGCTCATTACCAAATGACTCTACTTAAATATACGATACAAGTAAAAGACTGCCCAAACAGCTTTTTCTTAATCTCAATGGATCAATTCTATGGAATTGCAATCCAGCCACGACTGAAAATTCACACATTTAGTCCAATGAAGACTGAACTAGGATGCACAATAATGTCATAGAAAAACTTTTGGATCTAACTGCATCTAAGCTTTGGCAAGACAATTTGTCAATCCCGTTACTGTCTCTTAATATATTACTGCTGCTCCATCTTCATTGCTACCCAACAGAAGGCCATAGATAAATGTTATCTATTAAACTAAAACTGTGTATCTTGAAAGTTAAGAGATTTGATTTTCAGATAAAATTCTGACCAACACATTAATCTTGGAAAGACAATCATTATCCCAAAAGCAGATTGGAGGCAGCAGGAACAAAGCTTGAGATAGAAAAAGTAATCTTTCCTTTCGCTAGAGTCACAGATAAACTATCTAATAAAGTAGAAACATAACTTTAAACCATGAAGCATACAGGAAGTTGCTTAAAATATCTCACAATGAGCATTTAATCAAATGAAAGAACATCAAGAAGAACAACTCACCTCAAGAACAGGTCCAACCCTAAAGGTTCCCATGACCTGCTCTTTGGAGACCAAGGTGAGGAGGGGAATTAGTGCAAAAGGAATTTGCATTGACTGCAGCACATTAAGCCATTCATTCAAAATGTCCAACGAGGCTTCTGATGTATTAAAAACAATAGCTACAATTATAGTCGGTATGATTGCAAAACTTCGAGTGATCAATGCCCTCAACCATTTCTTTAGTTGAAGGTTGAGAAAACCCCCCATTATGAATTGCCCAGCATAAGTGCCAGTGATGGTGCTACTCTGTCCAGCTGCCAACAACCCAATACCCCATATATAAAGAATGGGGAATAGTCCTCCTCCATACTTTTCCTCAAGATACTGCCCTGCATTTACCAATCCTATGCTATTGGCCTGCTTTGTGCCATAAAATCCCTTAGCAAAAACTGTTGTGACAAATAGATTGATCATGAAGGAGATTGAAAGTGCAACTGATGACTCAATGGAATAGTAGTTCAAAGCCTCCTGTACCCGGCCTTTCTGATGGGGATCAATCTTCCTTGACTGCACCAATGCAGAATGCAGGAATACATTGTGAGGCATTATGACACAACCGACAATCCCCACAGCCTGGCGAATTGTTTTTGAGCTAAGTCTTGGAACCAATATGCCTACATGAAGGATCAAACACAGTTATACATGTGAACTTATAAAGGACAGTGAAATCCTTTTTTTTTTGGAGACTTTTGTTTGGGGGGCCCGGTGGGGACCAAATATAAAAAATATCTAAACTACATGAACAGGCACTTTTACCCATCAAAAGTTCTTTTCCGTTAGGTTTTGTGTCACCAAACATCCAGGCAAAAGAAACAGCCATAGTCGCAATGAGAACTGCAAAAGCAGCTTCCAACTTCCTCACTCCATAGTTCTCGAGAAAAAGAAAGATAAAACTGTTAAACGATAGAAAGAAAAAAACACAGTTAAACTTCATTGGACATTAAAAGCAGGAAGAATTTAAGCAATTAATTACAGACATAAAATAAACTAGAGCCAGAAATTTGAAACTAGAAATTGAAAACCAGGAGATGCTAAAGGGGGATAGTAAACTAAAAGAAACATATATAAGCTTATTTATTACCTTTGAATCTCAAAACTGTTTGAGTTGCTAATAGCAGAACCACGAAGAAGTATTACTAAAAAGCTTTAATTGCTGCTTTCAAGTGCATAACTATCCATCCTCCTACTTAAAACAAATACTACGTCCAAGAAAAATTCAAATCGTATTGCAATTCAAATTCCCAGCTCCCGCACTAGATCTGGTTACTTTGGCAAGTAATTTGATTATAAATATCTATAATCAAAGGTTTGTCCCTTGCATCCATATTGGTCATATGCCGTGCTTTGGGCTTGCACGTCTATCAAAAACCCGCTTGTCAATAAATCTACCATATCCATAGCTCGGCAAAGCCTATCCCACTAAAAGTTCAAATTCAGAAAGCTATCAATCTATAAGTGGAACCTTCTTTCAATAAATTATAAGTTAGACAGTCAATCACTAAAATATTATTAAAGAGCAACGAACAAAGCAAAGCAATAGACACCGCAAGGTGATAGCCGAGTAAATTAAACAGAACAAGATGAAACGTTGTGAGATTCCAAGCAACAAAAAGAAATGCTTTTAATACAATAAGAATACGAGATGCAAATGCCTACCAATCCGAAGCAGTAATTAGAACTCCAGCCCATAGAGGTAACGCCCCATGGCTAAGAATTTGTATAGCGATTGCACTTCCAATGACTTCTTGAATATCAGCACCGATTAAGGCCAGCTCCGCCATGAACCAGAGCACCAATCTTGCCCAATTGGGATATTCCTCCCTGCACAGTTCAGCCAGGTGCCGACCTGTGGCAACCCCAATCCTTGCGGCTAAGAGTTGTATCAGCAGTCCCATAATTGTAGCCCACATCAACAGCCAGAGCAGCGAGTATCCGGCGATGGCTCCAGCCTGGAGATCCCCTTCGAGATTTCCCGGATCCAGAAAGGCTATGCTCATCAAGAACCCAGGGCCAGTGAATAGCCACAGCGACTTCCACGAGAAAGGCGGCACAGTCGTTGAATCCTCGCCATCCGCAGAGCCCAAACCTACAATCAAAATTTTCTCGCCTGCTTCGTGTGCAACCTCTTCATTGTCGTCGGAGGACGATGACGATGGTTGTGACCGAAATTGGGGTTGTAGTAGCCGATTTACTTCTTCATCCCTTTCATCTTCTTTAGAATCATCTTCTCGCGACTGAGCACTCATTGTTAAGCCGCCGGAAGAGTGTTTCAATTCAACGGAACTTTGCAGATTCCCTTTTCTTCAAATGCAAAATTCCAGCCGGCGCATTAGGAAGAGATATAGCAAATCGGTGGCAACTATGGCTTTGTTTCCGTTAGAGCCAGCTCTGTGCAGAGGGAGGAGATACGGTGATATCGGGAAGGGAAGGGAGGGGGCGGTGGTGCAGGCTGACGTCCTGCCACCGGGCGAGGTTCTCTAGACGGCTGGCAATGCAAATGTATATATAGTCATGAGCTTTGCCATTCCTACATAAACCAAATGTCGCGGAATCACGCCAGAATTCGTCACAGCCGTTGATCAAGTTGCAAAGTTTGTGACAAATTGATGACAGTTATTTATATGGACGGAGCATTTTCATACAGTTATGTACCTTCATATGGAAGACAGACGCGTCGATGGCATCGGGTTAATTTCGTCATTTGACATACCATGCAATTACCTATTGCCAGTAATATAATTATTTTGGAAAATGATAAGTTCACGATGTTGGTTTTATTCCTCTTTTATGTTCTATTTGAGATGTGGATGGAGTTTTAAGTCTAATATTATAAATTTATTATTATTTAATTATTTTTTATAAAATATTGGCTTAGAATTGAATATTTTTATAACCTTTAACAAGAATAATTTTTAATATTTAAATTAAATTTTAATATATTATACTAATATTTTCTTCATGCTTGTCTTATAACTATTGCAACATCTAAGTGACTGACATTTATAGCAACTACAACATCATGTTAGCTAATAGCTATGCCAGGTCTTCAATTTCTTTTACTGGTAACATTCAATTATTAGTATCATTTTTCTTAAAATTTTGAAGCAAATATCAGTGTAAATTATCACAATTATATAAATAAATAATTTATACTTTTAAAATAACTAAACGCTTTTAAATTCAAAATTTTTTAGAAAAAGTTGGGTTAGTTCTTCAATTTATCCTTCAACCATAAACTATAATGAGACTTTTTGGCCTTACACAGGTATTTTGATTAGTAACTCCCTAGAATATGTTGTTGTATGTAAGAATTTTTTTTTTTCATTTTTATAAATTGAAATCCATAATTTATGAGATTTAAAAATTTTAACATTTTATAATTTTTTATTTTATCAGTTGTTTATAAATAAAATTTATTTTTCCACGTAAGCGTTGGACATTTTTAAGTAAGCACAGAAAAATAACGATATCGTTTGTTCTATTTATATTCCTTTCATGGTGTGAAAGGGCGTGTGGCCACCACGCGGAACGAAAACACTCACATCAGTGATGCCAGTGATAATTGGGGTTATAAGAACTTTATCTTTTTCGAATATACTTTAGCTTTTAATTAGCTATGCAAAGTGTCGAAGTAAAGAAGGAGTGGTTATAAAGCAATTCTAAAAGCCGATAGAAAGCATGTAATGATGCAACTCACTTGCTGAAATGAGAATGTTGCATTGCATATGCCATGTGAGTGGCTGAGAACGAGCACCGTGTGATTCTTGTTTCGTGGGCAATGAAGCTCGCCTCAGTCTCAGCGAGAAGCATCATTTTTTCGAATCAAAGCAAAATATTTAATCCATAAATAAAAGTGTTGGGTAGTATGGATCTTGAGCTCAGATAGTACTGTTTGGTGTATTTTGAGTTTTTTTTTTTAATTCTGAGAATTCGTTTTATGAGAGTTTTTTTTTTTGTTCATATTTATACATTAACATTCAATCCGGTATAATCACAATATTACTTGAGGTACTATATATATATATATATATTATATTTTTGATTGATTGGTGTTCAAGCTATCCTTAACCATGTCACCGATTTGATTTGGTTTCAAAGTGAAGGGGGTCATGCTGGAACACTTTCACTGGTCCCTTTCGTTGATTCTTTATTTATTGTCTATTCTCTGGTTCCCAACCATGAGCATCCGTCAATTCAATCGCAAATTCTTCAACCAAAAAAGGATTGCTCAAATACACTTTATGTTGGTTGCTTTATCGGTGTGGGAGATGTATTTAATACTATATTCTAATCACACTTTAAATACTTATAAAATAATATTTTTTGATAAAATTTTTCTAACAATATTCAAATTATTCTTATCATAAATGTAGTCATTTGAGTTAATGAGAAAAATATTTGACTCATGTAATTTAATATTATTATATTCTATTTAGAATTAAATTAGAATCCCTCATAATATTTTTTAATATATATACATATATATTAAATTGATATCTTTTATTTTTTTTATGTTTTTTCATAACATTATATTCATATGGTGCTGTGGTTAGCCTGAGGTGATTGTCAATTTGCAGGAGAGACGGTGAATTTTCCTCTCCACTCAAAAGGTTGTTGGACACCTTGACGGCTAAGTTGGCATGTGATTTTAAGACCAGGAGAATAGTTAGACCAACATTTGGAGCCAACACGAGGTTTAGAGGCCTTTGTGGTAAAATAACTGGTGTACTTTGCCTAGTCTCACTGAGTCTCGCCAGCTGGGGAACGTTCAATTCAACACTAGAGTTAAGATTCCATGCATCGGTGAGATTATCTCCTGCCCACAGTTCCAATACTGTATCAATTGCTATAGCGGGCTGTTTGCAGTGGCTAAAACTCTATCCTTCACGTGCCAGAAGGACAATTGGTTCATGGCTGGGACTTGATTCAGACAGTGGCTCCAGATTTCACATTTCAGCAACCCAATTACAACAGCACATTTCAATTTAACCCCTCTTTAATGAGAAAAAAGGTGTCATTTCCTCTCTAAGACGAGCGAGGTTCTGTTATTTCCCCCCATCGTTATCAGAATACTGTTTCAACACAGAATGCCAATAATGTTCAACTGCTATTTGTGATAGATATTTTTTCAGTAAAAAACATTAGTTTCACCATATACTTTGTTGCAAAGTAGGGTGTCTTCTTGAAGAGGTGGCAATGAGTCAGTGACCTGAATTGGGTAAGAGATAAAGCTAATATGTTCATTTACTTGCAGCTTCCAAGCGCACATAGAAGAGCAGCAAAAAGTAATTGGTATTGCTATTTTTAAAAATAAAATTTTATAAAAATTTTGTGTAAAATATTTAAATATGTAATTTATTAAATTTTATAAATTAAATTATAATAACTTGTTATGAGTTTCCAAAACTTTAATAAAAACCAATGATTTATTTAATTTGTGAAAATATTTTTTATTTTTTATTGAATTTATTTTGATTGAAAATTTTTTATTTTAAATTATAAAAAACATATTTAATTTATATTAATCAATTTTTATTTTATAAAAATAAAAATAATAAATATGTGTTTGATTTATCCAACCCTAATCTTGAACATATTCTCAGTATGTACACTTTTTATTGGCCCATTGTTCGCATGTCCCATTCATAATCTATCTGTTCTAAAGCTGCGACGGAGCTCAGGAGGAAAGTCCCAGAGAAATCTTCATATCCAGAGTCTAGTGGCAGCTATTAATCAATAGAAGGCAAAACCATAGCAGGTTCAAATAATTCAACTTAATCGTGAAGCAAATCAATTGGCAGATATTTTGGTCAAAATCTTGGCCATAAGGGAGAGGTTTTAACAGAGTATAATGATGTTCCAAGTATTCTCAGGGAGGCCTTTGATGAAGACACGAAGCATCTTGCCCCCTCTTAGTTTGTCTGTAGTGTTTGCTTCTTTTCCGTTGAATAAAAAAAAGCTTTGCTGTTAAGAACGCTTCCTCCAATTTGGTGCTGACTCTCTATTCCCCTCTCTTCAATTTCTCTTCTATTCTGCTACTTACCCACATGCTTTCGCACAGTTCTGAAGCCTGCCCTTGTTCCAGAAATCTTCACACCAGAAATTTTTTGTTGCTCCTGTTCGCAGCCATGGCTGCAGCACCGGAGGAGGACCCTTTCGCTAAGCCCGATACTATCCTTGCACCACACAGTCCAAATCGTGCCTCCTCAATAGCTCCACCAAGCACGACACCAATTTCACCATCAAGTAAGCACCACATCGCAATAGCCATCAAATTCTATTTACAAAAATGCCACCGCGTTTTCAATACGAGTGTTTCCGTTTTCAAAATTCTGTTAAGGAAAATTCGGAAAATAATTTCTTATTATTTTTATAATTTAATTTTATTTAAAAAATATTTTTTAAAAATTATTTGACTAAAATGTATAGAACCCCTAAACTTTAGGTCAATTTTAAAATATTCTCTTAAATTTTAAAAATTTTTAAATGACCCTTTTAAATTATAAAAAATTTTCAAAATACTTATTTCCGTCAAGTTTTCTGTCAAAATTTGAATGTTTTTTAATCAACTTCCACTTTGACCCGATAAAAAAATAAAAATACCCTTTAAATGCACATAAATTTTCAAATTTGTCATAAATACAAAAGAAGAAAACTTAATGTAGATTTATAATTTAGAGTTTAGGGCTTAGGATTTAGGGTTTAGGGTTTAAAATTTAGGATTTAGGGTTTAGGGTTTAGGATTTATGGGTTTAAGGTTTAGGATTTAGGATTTAAGGTTTACGGCTTAGGGTTTAAGATTTAGGGTTTAAGGCTTAGGATTTATGGGTTTAAAGTTTAGGATTTAGGATTTTAGGATTTAAGGTTTTAGTGTTTAGGGTTTAGAATTTTAGGGTTTAAAATTTAGGATTTAAAATTTAAGATTTAGGGTTTAGGGTTGAGGTTCAATGTTAAAACTCTAAAATTTTATTGTTCACAGCCTTCAATTTCTCAGCTTTACAATTAATGTCATTTTCATCATTTTCTTAAATTTTGATAAAAAATTTGACAGAATGGGTTATTTAAAAATTTTTCATAATTCAAGAAGGTCATTTAAAAATTTTTAAAGTTTAGAAAATTTTTTTAAAATCGACCTAAAATTTAAGAAAATTCTGTATATTTTAACCAAACTATTTTTACTTTTTTAACCAAACATGGTTTTATAGCATTTTCTATTTTAGAAAATAGTTAAAGCAAATGCTATTAAACTTTTTTATTTACAAAGCATTGTTACATTTTTAGGATTGTAAAGTTAATTTTTATTTATTAAATTGTGGTTATTATTAACCTCTAAATGTTTACATTTGACAGGATTAAAATTTACACTTATTAAATTATATTCTAAAATTAAAAATAAAACTTTTTTAAAAGTGTCTCTTTCAAAAAAAGAAAACTTTCTAAAATTGTAGCCACAAGTAAGAATTAGGTAGTATTTAGTTGAAGGGAGGAGAGGAGAGAAAAAATTAAAAAAAAATTTATTTGATGTAATATAAATAAAGGAAAGAGGAGAAAAAATAATATTTTATTTTTCTCCCCTTATTTACTTAAAAAGTGAAGAGATTTTAATTATTTTTTAAACATAAATAATTATTAAATTATAAATATAAAAATAATTTTAAAATTAAAAATAATTTTATTATCATAATTTAAATTTTCTATTAATTTTTTCTTTAAATTTTTTATTTTAAAAAAAAATAAAAAAAATTTAAACTACTTATTTTTCCTCTCATTCCGTCAACAAATCTACAGCCAACAAAAACTTTTAGTTAAAATATCTCCTCTTTTCATCATTTTTCTCCAACTAAACGCTAGGTTACATTTCCGATGCACAACCTATTTTGCGGCAACAAAGCCAATAACATACATTTACTCATTGAATCGCAGCCAAAAGATAAGATGCTACGGATCAAAAAGTTCCATATTTATTAACTGAGAAAATGATAATAGTACGCAAATTTTCTGTACTATTATTTTACGCCTTCTTAGATTCTAAAAGTGTAAAACAGTACTTTTATTTTTTTTATTTTTAATTATGATTAACGCGTATGCAAAACTTACGTTAAAAGTGTAAAAAAGTATTTTTACACATTTTTATTTTTAATTATGGTTAACGTGTACGCAAAACTTGCGTACGAGCATGCAGGCAAACCACATCAAGATGCTGCACATTCTAAGCAGAGAACTCTCAGCAGATTTTGATGAAATGATTAGACACGGGTTTTAGTTTTACCAAATACAAGATAGTTTATTCGAGGTTGTTTAGGGGTCAGTGAAATCAACTGCCTACTTAGGCCCAATATAACAGAACTGCAAGATACACATTTTCCCGTTACAAGTGGCCTGTAAGTTAAGTGTGTAATGAAAAAACGTGTTAACTTGATTCATAAAAAAAAAAAAAAAAAAAAAAAAATTGATTTATTAATGTACTCCAATTCAGTGTACACTGGGTTCAAGCATTATTATCAATATAATCCTTTTTGGAAATAGGGTGTGTGTATGTGAGCGAACTTTTTTAGAGAGTTCTGTTAGATGGACTAGAGATTCAAATGCAAAAGGAAAATTAAGTATCAGCCAGTGATGAAGAAGTGAAATAAAATGCATATATCTATTCTATAATTGACTAAAATTAACTCTGAAGTAACATACAAATTATACGTCAAAGCAATGTCACAATTTTGCAAACCTCTCTCATGTCTCAAGAAATAGTAACAACAATAATAATAATAATAATATAGTAGTATTAGTAGGATTGATAACAACAATAATCCGCAAAAATTGCTGTTAAGATTAACTCAAAAATCCATATAACTCAATCCCCTGCAGCTTGATGCAAAAATTGAAAGCCATGGGGTATATTGGGCTGTGCATAAAGTCAAACAGAATAAGCAATGTCAATAATTCTCTTTTTTTTTCTTTTTTTTTTTTAAAGAGGAGGCAATGTCACTAATTCTCTTCACAAAACCTAGTTTCAATTTCCTAGTTTCCTCCCAAAATTTCCCACTATCTACCTACTTTAATATCAATACATGTTCACAAGCCTAACTGTTGAATAATCTTCGTACTTTGTGAATAAGCCTTCGGCATATAGGACACACTTTGCTCTCCCCGCCAACAATCCTGCAAAATGGATCTTAATGAGAATTTCCTACTGCTTAATTATATGTTAAAGCATATGAAAATAAAGAGAAAAGATGCTCTTGCTAAATTGAAATTAATAATATTTCATAAATTATTTTGTGAATCGTTAGATTTATGAGTTTTAATATTTAATTCATAAAATTTAGTTAAATTTTATCATTTTAATTTTTTAAATAAATATTTAATAAAATTTAATTTATAAAAATAATAAAATTAAGAAATAAATCAGTGGGTACCGCTGTGCACAGTCATAGCAAGTAGCGCAATGACCACAAGGAACAAAGAAACAGTTGCGTTGCTCATCATAACAAATGACGCATAATTTTTCATCATATAACTCCCCCGAAGAACTACTATCTGCGTCTGATTCTTCACCATCATCTACGTTGGTTCCATACGTTGGCTTCACTTGCCGCATTCGAGGTTCAGTTTCAGTATCCTCTGGCGCCGCAACTACATGACTGGTTCTATATGTCTCTGCTGTCACAGTAGTACTCTGATGATCAGCATTGCATGCTCCAAGGAATTTCAGTATCAGAAAAATGACAAGCACAATAAATCCTACAATATTAAAAAGCAAAAAGAAGCTGTTACAAATTGAGTTAAGGCAAGGCTTCACAAGTAGGATTTTATATTCGATGTACCTAAGAGTGCTATGTAGGTTACTACACGAGCCACAAAAGAAACTTCAACAGGCCATCCGCCTTGATCTCCCTGCAGCCATTTTGTATGAAAGATGTTGAGATAGTATAATGAAAATCCAGAGGAACAAGTCCAGAAAAAAATTATTGAACAGACAAGACTATGTCTTACGTTGTTGGGCCCTGTCAAAATTACATAATGCGTCTCAGGGAAGAGAAGACTGAGCATGCAAGATCCGTTTGCTGCAGAGCATATCTTCTTGGCTTTGGTGGTATTATATACCTTTGCCGAAACATTTACATCCATGGTCAAGATTATGTTCCTCGTATTCATGTTAAGGACACCAATGTGGTACTTATCGTCTTCCTCGATGATGAATTCAGCTTCTTTGCCTGGCAACATCCATATTACCAAACACAATAATGTAAAAAACTGCTCTGCCTCTCATTTTTCTGATATTTTGTAAAGCCAACCATAGGTTAACGTATGCAACAAGGGCACATAGAGTTGGCAATCACCAACAATGAAAGGTAGTCTAGCAGAGAACAAGGTAAACAGACGAGAATGCGATCTGGCAATATAATGACAATTGACAAAACAGAGCTGAACAATAAATCTAACCAAATTTGTTCAATTGAAGACCCCTGCCTCAGTATGAAGCAAACATTTTTTTTGGTAGTGAAGTAACTTTATAATCCTCAGAGGCTTTTCCCAACAAAAAAATGCTTTTCATGCTCTATAGAATGCAAACATTCAAGTACAAACTTGAATAAGCAACTCAATCACCATTCATAGATTTACCGGCAGCAATTGCATCAGGGGAGCTTGTTTGTTTAGGCTGCAGCTTTTCAAACTTTCTTTCTCCTGTAAAAGAATAATGAATGCGTAATGAGACAGACTTAAAATTGCAATTTATTTTAGATCAGAGAAATAATAGGAAGAGGGACGAGAGATTTTTCCTCAAGTAACCTTTAATCACAAACCCTTCTAGCTTATTTAAAATGCTAGTCTGTGCTTCCCACCTCATTCGGATTGTGGAGCCCTTATTTAGCCACAAAGAATATCCCTGGAGAAGAAAATTCAGTATTATCAGAGTCAGTCGCCTGACGATTTACTACGACACCAAGTGACAGTGAGGAAATCCTTCAAATAAAAAATGTGATAATAGTGTTACCTTGCGACTGTGCGCTGTAACCCCTAAGATATCCGAGGCACTCCAATTTGCTTGGGCACTTAACTGGGGCTTCTCATTAAAGGCATACAGCAGAACTTCCTCGCCATTATTATTGGTTACTTCAATTTGCTTCACGAAAAGCGAATTTACCTTCACCAAACGCGATGAGCTGGGTCCAAGCACCAGACGAGAATCCCCGAAATAGCCATGTCGGAGACTGGCTGAGACTGTAAAAGCACAAAGAAGGTGGCCATATGTTTGAGAATCGGCGGCGAAGAAAAAATACGGAATCATAAAAGATGAAAAATTACATGCCACATATCCAAATGGTGAGAGGAGCGAGGAGGCGCGCCAAAGTGTATTGGCACGGCTGGGATTGGGTTGGAGTTGGACGCACCCAGTTGCGAGGTTGGCTCAGGGGCAACCACAGTGACCTGGGCATGGCTCCTTCCTTTAAGCGTCGTCGTCAGATAATTGCTCCACGGCAGATGCTACGATGATCGAAGAGACCCAGATTAATTTGTCGGAAGGAGAAGAATAAAACGACGGGGAAGAAGACTAGTAGGTGTCCCATCCTAGCTAGATTTCCTTCTTCTCAACTAATAGTTTAGGAAGTGATTGGCGGGTATTTGAACCACTAGTATATTGAACATTAGGTGTTCGTTGAGACCCACCAGATTTTGGGAATTATTTAGTGTTCACATTTGAAAATTAGTTTTCTGGGATTTTGCTTCTCCAAGTCAGGAATATATTGTATACGCTCTCCACATGCGATCAAAAATATATTAGGTTAACCCAATGTAAATAATAATAATAATAATTGGCAGGTCTGGAACTTGAAGTCGCTAATTGGTCCAATGTTGTATTCTTGTAGGCATTCAGATGTATTAGTATTTGGAGGGCAATCGTCCAAATAACTTGAATCATATGCCTATGTGTTGCTTTCTCTGGTTTGAATGGTTGTTATTAATCAGTACTAGTAACAACAGGTATAGTCTCTCTAAAATCAATTTTTACTGTAAAAATTGGGTATGAGTCACATAATTTATTCAAAAAAATATTTGACTATTCCTTCTATTAAATATGCTCACATATATTATATATATTTAATAATTTTATCTAATATCAATTTCAGTTCTATTATTTTTATTAAATACATTTTATTAAATATTTATTTAAAATTTAAATTATTAAATCTTACAAATGAATTGTTGGACCCAAATTTAAAATACCCCATTTTTTATAAACGCAGCTTTTGGTTACGTATAATATTGCATAATATCAACCCTCTAGTTTCATTAAATTTTTTAAGTTACAAACTTACATTCTTCCAAATTTGAAGGTGTCAAACATGATCTAATGCTAGAAGTTAATTTAATAAACATGAGATAATTGGAAAACAAAAAAACTAACTTAAGAAACCTTACGGTGTTTTAAAAGTAAAATTCACATGCAAACTAACTTCAAGACTATGATGATATTTTCTTTTAAAAAAAAAAAAACTTAGAATATTTTAAAAAGAAATTTCTCAATTACTATGGGAATTGATTTTGAGCTTCGAAATTGATTGCTGAAACCCATCCAAACACATGATATGTATTAATTGACATTGTACCTTGCCAAAATAATATTGTATTATTAAATATTAACAATTACATAACTTATATATAATTATTAATATGGCACTCTTTTATTAGTCATTTAAGTTTTAAAAAATTTCTAATATTTGATAAGGTATATGATTATACTGACAACTAGCTTCAAGTTAAAACAAATATACTTAATATTTATAGAAGACATAAGATAAGGGTGTTATTTTTTTTTCTGTAAAGAGAAAATATATTATTTTTCTATCATTGATTACAAAAATGTTAAATCTTATATGTAAGGCATTATACTCATTTCATCCTCAATCACTAATTTAAATTGAATATGATTGTTTCATTATTATTTCACATATGGGCACTCAATATATAATTTATCTCTTTGTTAATTGTTTATATACTTTAATATTATCTTATCCCACAATATCATAGGACAGCATCTATACGAGATGGTATGTCATAGATCACCAATTCATGAAAAAACAGCATATACTATAAACAAAGCATAAACATTTATCTTGAAGGAGGGGGAAAAATTAAGTTAGAAATTAATTCATTGAATTATAACAACTTTATAATTTTTTAATTTGAATTTGTACAAATAGTCAATAAATAAAGTTGTGTGTATTAATAATCACATATAAATTATATAACTATTAACATTGAATAACAAGTAAACAAAAAAATGCATTTATATTTTTTTATAATTGATGAAATATATTTATATTATTTTAATAATTATAAAAGTGTACAACAACAACAACAAACTAAGCCTTTTCCCACTAGGTGGGGTCGGCTACATGGATCAAACGACGCCATAAACTTCTATCCAAAACCAAATTTTTGGATATACCATTTAACCAAAGATCTCTTTTAATCACCTCTCCAAGTATCCTTTTTGGTCTTCCTCTACATCTCCTCACAGGACTAAACACCATTTGGTCAACCTTTCTCACTGGTGCCTCTCGCGGTCTTCTTTGTACATGCCCAAACCACCGTAACCGGGTTTCTGTCATTTTCTCCTCAATAGGTGCCACCCCAACTCTCTCCCGAATATAATCATTTCGAATTTTGTCTTTTCTTGTATGTCCACTCATCCATCTCAACATTCTCATTTCTGCCACCCCCATTTTTTGCTCTTGTTGACCTTTCAAAGCCCAACACTCACTTCCATAAAGCATAGCTGGTCTAATAGCAATTCGATAAAACTTCCCTTTAAGCTTGATAGATATTTTGCGATCACAAATAACCCCCGATGCGTTTCTCCATTTCATCCATCCAGCTTGGATCCTGTGGGAGACATCCCCATCAATCTCTCCATTACTTTGTAAAATAGACCCAAGGTACCGAAACTTGGACACCTGCGGTATTCTCTGCTCCCCAATTTTTATCTCCAAATCTCTGTTTTCTCGCCTCTTGCTGAATTTACACTCCATATACTCTGTTTTATTCCGACTTAAACGAAAACCCTTTGATTCCAAGGCTTCTCTCCATAATTCCACTTTACAATTCAACCCCTCTTTTGTTTCCCCTACTAAGACAATGTCATCAGCAAACAACATACATTTCGGGACTGCATCTTGGATGTGTCCAGTAAGTACATCCATCACTAAAGTGAAAAGGTATGGATTTAAGGACGACCCTTGATGCGGACCGATCCTTATGGGAAAATCTTCTGTTACCCCTCCCTGAGTCCGCACATTTGTTGTAACTCCATCATACATATCCTTTATGGCACGAATATAAGCAATACGAACACCCTTCTTTTCCAACGCTTTCCATAGGACTTCTCTTGGCACTTTGTCATAAGCTTTTTCCAAATCAATGAAGACCATATGCAAATCTTTTCCTCTACTTCGGTACCGTTCTATCAAACTTCGTAGAAGATAAATAGTCTCTGTGGTGGATCTTCCTGGCATAAAACCAAATTGGTTCTCTGATATATGAGTCTCTTTTCTTAATCTCTGTTCAATCACTCTTTCCCAAAGTTTCATAGTATGGCTCATGAGTTTAATCCCCCGGTAGTTCCCACAATTTTGAATATCTCCTTTATTCTTGTAAATTGGTATCAATGTACTCTTCCTCCATTCATCTGGCATCCTCTTCGACCTTAGTATCTCATTCAATAACTTGGTAAGCCAAGAAATACCTTTCTCTCCCAAACACCTCCAAACCTCAATAGGTATGTTATCAGGACCCAAAGCCTTACCATTACCCATTTTCTTAAGTGCCTCCTTCACCTCCACTTCTCGAATTCTACGATAAAAAGCAAAATTTTGATCCTCCTCTCGAGTACTTAAACTTTCCATGTCTATATTTGTTGACTGCCCCTCATTGAAAAGCTTGTGAAAATAACTTCTCCACCTTTCTCTGATATCTCCCTCTGTTACCAAGACTTTTTCTTCTTCATCCTTAACGCATTTCACTTGATCCAAGTCTCTTGTTTTCCTTTTCCTTCCCTTAGCAAGCTTGTATATTTACCGTTCTCCATTCTTTGTTCCCAAAGCTTGGTAAAATCCATTCAACGCTTTAGATCTTGCCTCACTAACTGCTTTCTTTGTCTTATTTCTAGCTGACCGATACTTCTTCCAATTTTCTTCCTTGTTATCAAGATGTAAAGCTTTGAAACACTCCCTCTTATATTTAATCTTCGCTTGAATATTCTCATCCCACCACCAAGATTCTTTATCTTTAGGGCCAAATCCTTTTGATTCCCATAAGACTTCTTTAGCTACCTTTCGGATACCATTTGCCATCTCTTCCCACATAAGGTTAGCACAATCTTGTGTCTCCCAAACTCTCTCTTCTATTAGCTTTCTCTGAAAAATCAACTGTTTTTCACCCTTTAGTTGCCACCACCTGATTCTTGGGTTTATAAAAGTGTACTTACCAAAATTTGAAAGGGTGTGTATTTTTTTTTGGTCACATTGGAGAGGGTTAAACCGTCGAGGTTTAATCTCACTTGTGTCAATCTCCGTCGATTGTTTTTGTTTTTTTGGATGGTTGGTCTTGGTTAATGGTTACTACGGGTGTTACTTGTTAGGTCTTGAACTTACAAAAAAGGTTGGCAGTTTTGGGCCAGTAAGCCGTTGCAGTGTTTGTTCACTTCGGACATCAGCCCGACGCAAAGAAGCCTAAATACAAACAGGAGCATTTTGACTGTTTTTCAGTGGGTGACCATGGCGGAAAAGGAGCCCGCCAGACCCGCCATACGAAAGCAAGTAATAATTTTAACTAAAAACTCACGACATCTGAATTTTTTCAAACCAAAATCGCCAAAACCTAAAAGCTAAAATTTTTGACAGACGCCAAGTAGCGGCAATCAAAAGCATTTTGGGTTTGCCATCCTTGTTTTGAAAAACCAGACATGGCGCTCACCCTTCTGTCTTTGACTTATTTAATACTCATTGCTTATCCCGCTTCCCAACCCCCCTTCCTCTTTCTCTCCTTGTATTCCAATCGAGAAGTGAGAACTACCTATTCAAATTTGAGGAGATGGAGACACGCGCAGCAAAGAGGAGGGCAGAAGCCGCCCGCTTAGCCCAGAGCCAGGCAATCAAAAGGAAGAGGGTGGTCTTGGGGGAACTGCCCAATTTATCAAATGCTATTGTTCCTTTAACTTCAAGTCCGAGTTTGGAGACACAGAAGCCGAAATGTCGAAAAAATACCAAGGCCAACAAGCCAGCTGCGACAAAGAAGAATTTTTTGTCGGAGGATCCGAAGTTGGATGATGCCAAGGTCAAGGTGAATAAGGCAGTGGACTTTGATCCCAAGTCCGGCAATGATACTAACTGCGATGATCCGCAAAGTGGCAAACCTTATGTTTCGGATATTTTTACGTATCTTCGCAGAATGGAGGTAGTTATGGGTTTTTATAAGCAGTGCAGAGTGTTTATACTTCGCATAGAAACATTGGGTTGTATAGATTTGCTGAAATTTGAGAGTGGTAAAAAAATTCGACCAATGTCCGTGCTGGTTGCTGGGAGATCTGGGTGATAATTCGCATACATAGTTTTTTTCCCCAACAAGTGCAGTTTAATTAGATCTATATGGTTATCATTTTGGTCACAATGTCGCAGAATATTGCGTTGCTAATTGACATTGGTGTCTCAATTTGATCTCACTGTGATGATTGGTTGTTTGTTAGATGGAGGCGAAGAGAAGACCAATGCCTGACTACCTCGTGGAAGTTCAGAAAGAGGTTACTGCGAACATGAGAGGAATATTGGTTGACTGGTTAGTGGAGGTTGCAGAGGAGTACAAGCTGCTCTCAGACACTCTTTATCTTGCTGTTTCCTACATTGATAGATTCCTGTCTTGTAATTATGTCAGTAGACAGAGGCTTCAGTTGCTGGGCGTTTCATCCATGCTTATTGCATCGTAAGGCTTCAATAGATCGTTGTGGTTCTACGAGTTTCATTCTATTAATCTGAACAAGCATTAACTTAAGTGTCTTTTTAATTTGCAGGAAGTATGAAGAAATTAGCCCTCCAAATGTGGAAGAGTTTTGCTACATTACCGATAATACATACACCAAGGCAGAGGTAAAACATGCGTTTTTGTTTGTCTTCTATGAAGTTATTATTTTGTTTGAATTGGTAGTGTTATTTTTGTCAGATCCTCCTCACTTGTTCCTTTGGTTGTTGGTAACTGTTTAGGTTGTAAAGATGGAAGCTGATATACTAAAGTCTTTGGACTTTGAAATGGGCAATCCTACTGTAAAAACGTTTCTAAGGCAAGAACATTGGTTGTATTGTTTTGGCAATGCAAATATCTAAACTAAAAATCAGATGACCTTGAACTAATTATATCTAATAACTGATGCAGGAGGTTTTCTGCGATTGCTTCTGAGAATCAGAAAGTGAGTTTAACCATACTTCCCACTGTGGTGAATCACATTTGAAAAGCTTTCTGTTGTCCACTGATTGTTTGCCTTTTTAACTTTCAGACTCCAAATCTGCAGTTTGAGTTTCTCGGCTACTATCTTGCGGAGCTAAGTTTGTTGGATTATGCCTGTGTAAAATTTTTGCCTTCTCTGGTGGCTGCGTCAGTTATATTTCTTGTCGGATTTATCATTTGGCCTAAAATGCAACCTTGGGTAAGCATTTGATGTATGCAAATGAATATTACTTGTTAGTTAAGTACGTGTTACGAGAGATTTATCAAGTTGAGTACCTATGGCAGACTTCAGCCCTGCAAGAATGTTCAGGATATAAATCAGTTGAGTTAAAAGAGTGTGTGCTTATCTTACACGACTTATATTTGGCAAGAAGAGGAGGGTCTTTGCAAGCTACACGTGAGAAATACAAGCAGCACAAGGTAAGTAAATTTTTTCGTTGTATTTTAATACTTTCAGAATTCGGATGCTTAATTTGGGAAATCAAGTGTTTTGAATTCTTTATATGGAAACAGTTCAAGCAAGTGGCAGTCTTATGTTCACCTCCAGAGATACCAGTTTTCTACTTTGAAGAAGATTAGTAATGTGAGACATCTTTGTAGGATCTTGGTTTCTCGGGATGATAATGGCTTCTCTTTTGAAATGTTTGAGTGTAATGGAGATTGGAACCTTTAGCTCAAGAATTTAGATACTTTCTTAGGAAGAAGCATGTTTTGGAGGGGCAGTTAAACTGAGGTGTTTACTGGAAAGTCCTTATGGCGTTTTTGTGCGAGTCACTGGACGATTTACAGCGAACAGCAATGAACCTAATTGCCTGCAGCAATGTTCAAAACATTCCAAAGATTGCTCAGCTAGTTACATGGCCGCTATATATATATATATATATATATATATATATATATATATATATATTGTCTTTCCAGTGGGGAACTTGGATGGGTCTCAGTCTGTGATAGTACTGGGGAAGGTGCAGCCCTGAATAGCAGTTGCTTAAGCTAAGCGCCAAATATTGTTGCTGATATGCAGCTACTTCTTTGAATATAAGTATCTGATTGTACTAGAGTAGCTCCTTAAAGAAACACCGCTATATAATACAAATAGATGTCTTTTTAAAAGCCTTGGAATTTGGTTGGTAAGCACGATGTCTTTAGTTTGCTGCACGCTTCAATTGACAATAACTCAGTTTGTATGATAATTACTTGTAGAAGCAGGCAGCGAAGCTTGGTTTGTGTATGTTGAATGCAAATTTTTATTGTAACATTATCATTCATCTCCTCAAGTTTCTCAATGAACGAGTGCATGGCCTAGAAAAGCACGAATTGATGAATGTAAAATCTTCTAAGCGTTATCATATTTAGTCATTTTGCCTTTTTTTATTTCTTTCCATCCTCCATAGAAAAATAAAACCCATGCTTAGGTTTGTAATCAATATTTTAATTTCTTTTGGGTTTTGTTATCTTACTTCCTCTTTATATTATTTGTATTTAGTTACATTCTCTTATAAAAGTTAATGTGACGTAGTTGTGTATGTAATTGAATACAAAAGAAAAAAGATGATGTAGAAGAGAGTAATCTAGCTGTTTTTTTTTGTTTGTTTGTTGGGGTTTTCATGAGACAAACCGAGTCTGGGTTGATACAGTCAATTTATTTTCACAGTAAGTGTTTATGATACCTTGTTTGTGGATTTGTGGGTTGATTGTAATCTAAACAAAAGGCTCAAGTATTGTTACAGATCAACCTAAGATTTGGAAATGCTAATCTCAAATAAAGAGTAACTGAAAGTTTGTGAATTGTTAGTTTTGTTAAATTTTATAATTTAATATGTGTTACGAGATATAATTTAAAATTTTAAATAATATTTTTATAAATTTTAATTTATTAAAAAAGAGACATAAAACTTGTAAAAATGTTTTAGTGAGAAATCTAAGATTGTACACCATATATTCAGGCTTGCACTAACAACAGCCGTGCAGTTAATCTCGTGAATTAAGGGGTTATATTACCTCCCTAATCACTAATCTTAAAAGTAAGTGTTCTTTAACAAGTGATGCTGCTTGCGCACTAAAACGTAGGATCCCTATGCATGGGCTGAGATAATAGGCATATATGTACACATTGAGTTTAGTAATTATGAATGAATAATGATAGATTTATATTTTATATTTTTATTTTTTGTATTATTATTAATTTAAGATTGATTTTAAATTAATTATAAAATTTTATATAATTTAAGATTGATTTTAAATTAATAATTGTAAAAATACATAAATATAAAAAATATAAGTTTAACCATGTTGTTGTGGTTTATGGTTCACAATCAGTCATTTGATTAGCACCGAAACCTGAGTTTGTTGTAAATAAATAATGTTAAACTATGGGAAAAGAAAAACAATTTCAGTGGGTATGTAGCTTATGCACTGGGAATTACTATTTTTTCTTTTTAGCGTAAGGACAGCAAATTCGTTTTCATGGATAATGATTGATGACGACATTAATCATATTGCAGAACAGATGGGAGTGTCATCTGAAAATTTTATCTCAGTTTTCACATTAAAAAATTATAAGTATATAATTTTTATTATATATTTTTAATATTGTAATATGTTAATTTATTAAATTTAATAAATATAATAATTTCAATTTATATTATTAAAATAAATAAAAAATAAAATTAAAGAATTATCAATACTTAAAAAATTAGATGGCGCGTGGGTGGAAATTTTCACTGGGGAGTTGGAAACAAGAGAGGGAAAATGAATATTAAAGCTCGGAAAGAAATGAAAAAGGGGAATCCGAGAAAGAGAATCGATGAATCATAGTCCGTGATTTGAGCAAGTAGGACTACGAGTCTACAATTTCTATTTAGTTGACTGCGGGCTTCAATCTTTTTGTTCCCTCGCTATTAAATTCTAAAATGCTCGCTGGGAGCGGGAACAAGATCACCTGCAAAAATTTCAAACCACGCGCTTTGCTTAGAGCCTCCATTTCATAAAAACCTTTCTTCTGTTATTTCTTTCTTCGCTTCGAATTCTACTCCTTCCACCATGGCTGACCAAGAGAACAGCGCGCGCTTCATGCGTGCAGCCAAGAAGAGGGCTGCTGCCGCCATTGCCGACCTTCAGACCGCCACCAAGAAGCGTGTGGTGTTGGGGGAGCTGACGAACTTGTCTAATGTTTTCGCACCAGAGAAACCTGGTTCGGGGGCAGAGATGCAAAAGGAGAAAATCAGAAAGAGAAAGGTTAGAAAAGTACCACCGAGAACTACGACGTCGGAGGACAAAGATACCAAGTTGGATGATCCCCAAATGTGTGAGCCTTATGTTTCTGATATTTACGAGTATCTTCGAATGATGGAGGTAAGAGTGTGAAAGATCCTATTTTGCTTGCCATATGTGGCTTATTTCAGAACTGGGCCTTATGAGTTACAACTATAAATGGGGGTCGATAATTGCAACTAGAATAGTGGGAATTGCCCGTCTTAAAGCATCCAGGAAACTGGGACTAATGCTGAGTTGAGTGGAAGGTTTAATGTCAAGCTTTCATTTGCTTTTGATTTGGAGATGTGGACTTGCAATTTGGTGAATAAGCCATAAATAGGTAAAAAATGTGTCTTCTTATGGCCTTAGTTTGTTGTCCAGTCGTCAGCACATGCATCTAGTGCTCTTCTAATAGTCAAGATACAGGTCCGTACTAACTTAAATTTTTTCTCTACGGTCTACATGAGTTCTTGATGAGTACTGAAGTTTTCGAGTAAAATGGTTAGGGCTGGCAATCCACAGTAACGCCAAGGTTTTGGTCTACGTTATACCATGGGAATTAACTTCCAAAATTCGCCCATTATCTAATTTCCCATAACTTCGTTTCCTCCATTTCTGATTCAGGCGGAACCAAGAAGAAGACCGTTACCTGATTACACCCAGAAAGTTCAGAGGGATGTTAACGCTAACATGAGGGGTGTACTGGTAGATTGGTTGGTGGAGGTTGCCGAGGAATACAAGCTGGTTTCCGATACTCTTTATCTTTCTGTTACTTATATCGATAGGTTTCTATCTTCGAATGCTCTGAACAAGCAGAAGCTGCAGTTGCTGGGTGTTTCTTCAATGCTCATTGCCTCGTGAGTTTCCAAATACATAAAACTTCTTCAACCATGGATACGAATATATTAATTCCTCTTATGCAGTATGTCTACTTGCTTAAACTCTCTTAACTTTTATTGTGCCAACAGAAAATATGAGGAGATCAAGCCTCCCGAAGTGGAAGATTTTTGTTACATTACAGACAATACATACACCAAGGAAGAAGTTGTGAAGATGGAAGCTGACATACTGAAGACTTTGGGGTTTGAATTGGGCAACCCTACTGTAAAGACATTTCTAAGGCACGAATGCTTTATTATTTCTTGCTTTATTGTCATAATGAATAGTCTATTTAGTTGTGATTTCCAATCGTGTGAGCTCATTGTAAGCTTTCCAACGCTTGCAGAAGATTCTCTAGAGTTGCTCAAGAGAGTTATGAGGTAAGTTAAGTAATATTTCAACCTGTTTGTCACAGTTTTTTTGAAAGCTAAAGAGTATTCTTTTAACAATATTTTTCTCAATGTACCCTAGTTCCAAATATGATTTGTATTCTTTTGTTTAATAATTAATGGTAAAAAACTTGATTGTTGCCAAAATTTCCTTCTGTTTATTTTTAGATACTGCTGCACTTTGTCTCTTTCTTGAGAGATCTAAATGTGAGGATTTCATAAATTGACTAATGTTCTTTTTCTCCTGGTGCAGACTTCTGACCTGCAGTTTGAGTTCCTTAGCTACTACCTTGCAGAGCTCAGTTTGTTGGATTATAATTGTGTGAAGTTTTTGCCCTCTTTGGTGGCAGCATCTGTCATATTTCTAGCTAGATTTATGTTAAACCCAAAGATTCATCCTTGGGTAATGGCTTGTTCTTGTTAATTTGCCATAGAATTGACTGTGGAGGCAATTACTAAATGATATTCTATTTTTTTGGGAAGTTCTAAATGATTTTCCTTTTTAACAGAATTCCACGCTTCATCAACACTCTGGATATAAAGCAGCTGAATTAAAAGAATGTGTCCTAATCATACATGACTTGTATCTCAGTAGGAGAGGGGCCTCTTTGCAAGCTGTAAGAGAGAAATACAAACAGCATAAGGTAATATTTTTACAGACTTACAGTTGAATTTCCCATTTATTGTAGAATATATGAAAGAATCCTATCTCAAGCAAAATGAGAAATGCTGAGGCTTCTAAATTGCAATATTTGAAATTTATTCTGATTCCAATTGCATTTGTTCTTTTTTAAAGCAGTTTAAATGTGTGGCTACAACGCCCTCTCCTCCGGAAATACCGCTTTGTTATTTTGAAGATAGTATGACAGATCCTTAGGCGGTTGGGACTTGGCTTTTCTTGCTTTGGCTTTGGTTTCAAATACTGGCGGAGGCGTAAAAAACAAGTTTTCTAACATCGGATGAGAGTTTTAGTTCCACTGACTAATGCCCATTGAAGTGCATGGCATGAATTGCTAAGTCATCAATGCATCACAGTTGCCCTCAATGACTTTGTAGCTCAATTCTTTTGTATGGCACGTGGGACAACACCACTAGTTGTGATTTAGGTTTTCTTTTTCAATGATCTTGAGTATTATTTGAAAGAGTTCCATCAAAGAAATGCAGTTTCTTTGTACGTATAGGGAAATGCTGTAATTTTCTCCCTGAACAGTTCTTATCTCCAGTGACCAAGCTCTCGTGTTCAGAAATATACATTTTTGAGCAAGGAATAAGAGTTAAATTGGTTACTTGTCCACAAACTTTTGCAACAGTTTTTTTTACTTTTTATTTTTGTGTTATCTAGATGAGAAAGACTGATTGATAGAATATCATTGTTTGCTGGTGCCTTTTTTTTTTTAAAAAAAGAATTCTTGTCAGTTATATCATGGCTGTCTAAGTTTTCATTACCATAAGCATGAGTGTGATAAAAGAGGACCGAGTCAAGATCTATTTTTCCTTAAGGTGGCTCAGTATGGCATCTGCTGGACTTGTCCCAATTGATTAGATTAGTGATGTAAACTTTTAAGAATGATTAAGTTACTGTAAGACCACATCTTCAACTTATCGGGCCTTGGGGAGTGGTTCTTTGAGCAATAACAAGCCCCAAGCTCAGCAGGATCGTTGAGTGCGCTTGGGACAGAGGAATGGTGTGTTTTATTTTAAGCATGCTAATTATTTATGTGGTGGGTTGCACTTGCATCAAATGCCCTGCTAGTAAAAGTTACCTCGAGCCTCTAGTTATGGCATATGGAAGTCTGAATTAGAGGGTAATTTGCATGCCTTTAGGGCTTTAGGTGTTTTTGCTAAATTAACTTCGTCATGAGGCCTTTGGCGAGTAAGACGTTTCCGATGGATCGAGGTTCTTCAAATTTTCGGGAAAACACGCTAAATTTTGGAAAGACAGAACCCACTCGTGTGAAGAAGGCCCACCACACTGTACGGGGGCCCACAATCCAAATTGATTCTGCACGGAGATTATTGCAAAAGTAACTGAAATGTGCGATAATTGTCATCCTGATATCATCATCAGGGCATCATTTTTCTAGTTGTAAGTTTGAACTAAATTTGGAAAATGAAAGATATTATTGTCTGTCTTTCTCCTTCCCTAGCGTAATGTGAAAGATTATTTTTTTTAGTTGAATATATGAACTTATTATAATATTATAAAAAATGAGAATTACAAAAATTGAACCTAGGTTATATTCTAAATAAAGGTTGTCATTATAACAGTTGAGTTCTTACTCGAAAGATTACCTTTTAATTCACTAAATGTAGAATTTTTTTTTTTTAATTTTATGAAAAGGGGATACCACTTCAGCTTGGCTCAAAGTGGCCAGAAGCAGAAGAATTGGTGGCAGGTTATTAAATTCAATATTCTGTACATATTCGGTTCTGAACTTTTTGATATAAGTAAAACATGCATGCATGAACCAAGCTTCATTGCTAAATTAGGAAATCATGAGAAGAATTGTTTTAAGCTTTTCTGAATTATGGGCCAACAGATTTCAACAACGTGACTCTGAATTTTCAATAAATTGACATTATTAATTAAAAAGCTCAATTGAAATGATGAATAATACTTTTTTAATTAATTTTTACATTAATAAGGTGAGCAGTAACGCCGCTATTACTGGTAAGGAGGCTGTGTTGGCCTTAAACGAGACGAGGAGTATTGTGCTTCCTCTTATTCGATGAATTGAATATTAAGTAAAAAAATTAGAGGGGCGGGAATCGGATCATGTAGGCAATGTGCATAAGTTATAACGGGTAGTAAAGAGAAATATACATGAACAATAAGTTGTAAGCCAGCCTAGGCTCTACATTCGGAAATCCAAAACACAAACAATGTTGTTCGAAAAACAAGCGGCTACTTTGTTGCCGTCTTTGCTCCAACTAACTTCAAATATCCCACCATTTCCAGCGTATGTTTTCACAATTTTGCCCTCCTTGACAGACCATATATGCATGCATTTATCCATGGAGCCACTTGCCAAAAACTCTCCATTAGGACTGAAAGCAACGGAATACACAGGATCCCTGAAAGTTGCAATCGAAGCCAAATACATCAATATGATAAAAAGGTAACATGCCAATACATTAGCTATAGCTAAATTTAAGCAACCCTGCAACAGGAAATAATAACTTCTCTCAGACCCTCTTGGCCTATAAACCGGCAGATGGTAGAAAATTATCTTTAGTTTTGACTCATTCAGGCATCGAGATTGAAACATTAAATGCTGTTCCATCATGTATTCAGAACAACGTGACAGGAAGTTACATAATGTTTCTCCTTCCAGACGAAAAAGTAACAAGAACCATACTATGAGGTCAGTGAAATTCAGACATCTATGATAGATCTGCTTGTCCCTAGTACGTACTTCAAATGCACATCCTGGTGGAAGGTAAATCATCTGTGTCGCTTATTTTTTGCATTTTACCATTTAAAGTATAGTATCAAATAGTTTTCAAGATGAAATTTCAGAGACCCTGGTAATATGAAATTCGCCATGCATGTCAGATATGTAACAAATTTTGTTTCAGATTATTCAGATTATGTTAGTATATGCATTACACGTATGCAAGCATTCACCCATGGTCGTAAGTATGTGTACATGTGTATGTGTTTAAGTATAATGCGGTTTAGTTTCTGCACCTGTGGCCATTTAGGCTGTAGAGCACTTTCCCTAGTTCCACATCCCACAGCTTGACTGTAGAGTCGAAGGAAGCACTGTTGAAAAGAAAATAATCCAAGGTATAAGAGGAGTGCTGACAGAACGGAGTATAATTTGGCTTACTTCAACTTTTGTGACACTATTATCAAACAACGAGCATTCCCACGGACCTACTTTCATGGCTCTTATTGCCAAACTTAAATGATCAGAGTGGAAGTATATTTACCTTGCTAGTACTAAATGCTGACTGGGATTGTTTGTGCCTGGACCTGTAGGGCTCCATCGGATAGTATAGATCTCCTAAAGGATCATTATTTTGTTACAGGGAGAATCAAAGGAAATAGAAAAGAAAAATTTAAAATGTACATGCGACAACATATTTCCATACCTTGACATGTTCCTTCAAATCATGCAAACACTTGTCCTGCTTCAGATTCCATATCTGCATCATAGTTTTATGAGTAAAACTCAACTGAATGCTTAAAAATACTTAAAATCTGTGCTTTATGTCCTAAAAGTCCAAAAAAGAAAAACTAAATGTTTGTTAAATAGATCACAGAAGTTACAAGAATGTAACAGAAATTAAAAACGAAAACTAAAATAATTTTTTTGTGTATCGTAAAATAAAAAGAAATCCATTTCTCCTTAAATATCTCAACTGTCCCTCTGCAAATTTTTCAAATAAATACATGTGTTCCAGTCGTGTGTATAATATATGACAATAAGTAGATCAAGTTATCAAATTCTTGTTGATTACTTTTGCAGTGTGATCATCAGAGCAAGAAGCCAGCAAAGAACCCGTTGGATCCCATTTAATGGCATTAACTTCACCCTGAAACAGCAGATTTTCAGAACATTGAATAAGATTCATGCGGTAACAGCACTATCCTTAGAGTATAAATGAATCATATATCATCCTATTTTTTGATGGAAAGTCAATATTTTCTTTCCAACAAGAAGTTCGTACACAAATTTTTTTTTTCCAAAAAAATCATCAGAATAATGCAGTTTACTAGTAGGAGATACCTGATGCCCAGAGAAAGTTTTTATTGGCCGGTTCTCTCCAATTTTGCATACATATATCATTTTATCAGTGGAGCATGTTGCAAATGAAACATTGTTTCGCCAATCAACATCAAGAGTTGGAGCTGAAACAATTTGAAATAATTATGATTACAAGGACAGCCATCGAGAAAAATAAAAGTTTTCTCACTTGGAAACATATTTACCAGAGTGAAATTCAAATTGTTGTTTCCATTCGCCAGTCTTTATGTCCCACACAATAGCAGTTGTATCTACGCTACCACTAAGAAGATAATCTCCCTTCTTGTTCCACTTTAGAGAAAAGATTGGACCTTTATGCTTGTTTAGTGTACTCCTCAACTCTCCTAAATAATCTCACAAGCAAGACATAAAATAAACAACACTGGAGACAATATCTGCAGTTACAAATTGATGTAAAGCTCATGAAAACGAAATACATAGCAGCCAATAAAAAAAAAAGGAGTAACTCGCCATCTTTACTCCAAATTCTCGCTTGCCCATCATAGGAACCAGTTGCCAGTAATGTCCCATCACCCTACATAATAAAAAGCGAAGCAAAAGCTTTTAGGTGGGATAAAAAGAGAGGGACAGAAGAAAAGGAAGAGGAAATTCAGAGTTTTTAACTGGAGGATGCAGGACATATCGAGACTTATTAAATTACAACACATCTAAGTCAAATCAAGGGTAAAAGTAAATTGCACAAATGAAGCATGATGTAAATATGTCAACCACAATCATGTTAAGACTCACGTTCCAGTCAAGTGTTGTAACATCCTTGCTTTTCTCATTGTTTCTGCCTTTAAAGTGTCTCAACACCACAACATCTACTGGTTCATTTTGCACAGCGGGGTCACAAGGTCCTTCAGCAATTTTCCAGATCCGAGCTGTTGAATCTCCAGATCTAGATGATATAAACAAAAAAGTCTAAAAAAAAAACTTCTAACATGAAATGGTCCAGAAAAAAAGGAAAATAGTCAAAACTGTTTGCTACTTCTTAATCTTACAGAAGTAGCATCAGAGTCCGTGCTCCTTCACCATCGGAAGATAATAATACAGAATGTGTTCACTGCACTACTATGGCAAAGAACAGCTGTATCCATACGCAAAGTCTATGTTCCCATACTACATCTTCTAAAAAAATTCCAATATATATAGCAGAATTTAGATGGTTATGAGTATGGGAATCTATTCTTATGCTTAGAAGAAAGAATATGATCTAAAAACTACACCAAACAAAAGGAAGAGAATTAGAAGAAAGGGAAGATTTTATGAACACAAAATACAAACCCATGACGTGATCCAGAATATGCAACTTAAATCAAGCCTATGAGGTGCTGAACCGCCAGATGATATTTCTAAATGTATTCCCACGGAAGGTTGCTTTAAGGTACCCGACTAGTAAAACACATCGTTTAAACTTGAAATGATATACAATACATAAATCGGAAATATTAAGGAAGATGATTATCTGTACAGGACATTTTTTAGATAAATTAATCTATTCTAAATTCAAGAATTAAATGCATCAACATTATAAAATTACTTGTACGCACCCAGACGCAATAAGTGAACCTGACGGATTCCATGCACAAGCAAAAACCTATCAGGAATGAAATAACTGTTCATCAGGCCAGACAATTGGTAAACAAAAATAAAACACCAAATATATGAGAACAAAAGCACAAAGATAAGTCCAAACCTCAGAGTTATGGCCTTCCAAAAGTTTTACATCACAAGACGGAACCTCACTAGGTAAGAACAAGGAACTTTGGGAGATCACCATTGGCTCAGGCCCTGTAGCATAAAAAAACTTTTACTTACCGGGGGCAATGCTATCAGTAAAGATTGGCAACTAATGATAAAGTGGAAACAGATATTTAGGCTTACCTCCACATACTCCATTTTCTATATCTTCAACTATAATCTTATCTTCCCGCTTCTCTGCATCATTTTGTTCTAGGTGATGTATTTCCTTATAGTCACTCTTTTCTTGCTCTCTTTCTTTCTCTAGCCTTTCTTTATCCAATTCATGTTCATTACCCCTGTCTATTTTCTCTTTCTCTATTTGTTGAGCATGTTCCCGCGCATTGTCCAGACTCAAATTATTTACCCCTTTATTTGCTTCAAAATTGTGCTGACATAGATTTTCCTTCTTCGCTTTTATTATTCTGTGTAGTTCATATGGGTCCTTTGTGATAAGATCAAGAGGTTGTAGAAATGAGAAATCTTCATCCATGTCTGCATCGCTCTGGAGACCTAACATAGACACCAATCAGCTTAAAGTCCTTAAGTATACATAGAAACAATAATATAAACAACAACGAACATATAAGAAGAAATAAAAATGCTTAAACAACAACGAACATATAAGAAGAAATAAAAATGCTTACACCACTCAAGTTTGCGTCCAGCTCAAGATACTGAATTCCTTTCTGTATGACTGTAACAAGTGCGCCTGGTGGTACTAAATTACCATCAATTCCACTTTTATCAATCCCTGCCTCATATCCAAAAGCAAAGGCTGAATGAGTAAAACCTGAAATGAGGCAAGCATCAGAAAATATGAGAGAAACTCGAGAATTTGAAGGAAAAGAAAAAATAGAACAATAAGAACAACTACATAATTCACATAAGTAAAGTTTAGACTCTATCAGTACATATCAAGAAATTATTATTATTATTATTATTATTGTCATTGTTACTATTTTTGCACTCTGAAATATTAAGTGACAGTGAGGAGAAAAAAAGAAAAACCCATCATTAAAGCGAAGTTTTACTTCATTAAATAAAACTGCAAATTTGTTGGGACTCGTATTACTTTTATAGCTCTTGAATAACAAATACCAACGTGTCAAACAGAATGACAAATAGGCGTTGGTAAATTAACTCCTGCATGGGTAAAACTGGTCACAAACGAAAACAAATGAAGCATAAAGAATTGCTTATAGGACATGAAAGCAAAGCCGAAAGCATATTCCTTACCCCTAGCATCCAAAAAACTGTGATGCGATGTTTAAATTTTAGCACATCGCTCAGAGATTATTAAATCCGCAAATATGGCCACAGAAATAACCATTCGAAGGAACATAGAAAATATAAATTTTCTTCCCCAATAAACGTTTACAGAGTAAGGCAAAGACAAGTGAGAAGCAGAAGCCCCTGATTTGTCCGTAAAAGGTAAATACAAAAAAAAAAAAAAAAACAGTATTCGATAGAGTAAAACAAACAAAAATAAGGACCTGATTCGTGAAGGTAACGGAACACAAGGTAGTTCAATTCAGAGGAAGTTATTGAGATCATCGTCTTGGATCAGTGATTTGTGCGGAACATTCACTCTCGTAAGTGCAGAGTAAACGACCGCAGAACCATGTTCATAAGAAGAAGAAGACGGAGAGGTGTTAGGCGGTGGTGGGTTGGGCCTTGTTTTCGTAACAGAAACCGCAGATGACGCATTTATTTATTCTTTAACCACGCTTCAACGTCAGACCAAAAGCATACTCCACTTTAACGAGACTTTAATCAGTTCAAGCCTCAGCAGAGTATTTCCCTTAACCAAATCCATTGTGGGCTACCAGCCCAAAGAAAGCTAAAGATGAGGCCCTTATTCGGTAAGCTCACATTTATTTCTTGGCCCAGTTTTAGGGCTTTCTTTGGGTTATCAAGTCTTAGGCTCTTGACAGCTGAGGCTAACCCAAAGCACCGACGCAAAGTGTAAACCCAAACGTAGAAGTCTTGCCAGCCCACCAACTCGTGGAAGAAAGCACACGGACCCGCACAAGAAAATTGTCCCCTTTTTTGTTTGTGTTTTCTTTTCTCTGGTAGTAGGCAGAGCTCCCTAATAATTCAACACTCACACTTTAATTTTTATATTCAATTTTTACACTTCAGGTGTGAGAGTGTAAAAATTAGGGTATAAAACAAGCATTTTCTAAAGCTCCTTGAGCATTAAAATGAATGATTTCATGCCCACACCCAACTTATACACCCAATTCTCACACATCTCATGTGAGAATTGGGTGTATTGCTTAGGGTGTGAGACATATTTCCCTTAAAATAGTAGGTGAAAGAGATAGAGGGTTATTTATAAAAGATTTGTATGGAGAACACACACTCATTATGTATTTAAACACACTAATGAGGTTTAAAGATCAAGTGGAATTTGATGATAGAACGAAATGATAGTTGATTTTGCGACCTAATTATTAAATTAGGAAAACCTTGTCACTTTGAAGGGTGTTTAAACGTTCCAACTTTTTTTTTTGGTAGAGAAAGAATTAGAGTGAATGAACACTGTTTTATTTCAAAATAAAGATATATGTCACAAGATTTAACGAGAATTTATAATAATATTTACAGATTATTTATTAAAAATATTATTAATAAAATGATTCAAATTTAAACCTTACAAATAGAATAATTTATACTTTACTAATTAAACTAATCTGGTTAGCCAAAGATTCCAACTTTTGATACAATAGCTTCGGCACTTTTTGGTTAATGGGCCTTTTAGACGTGTTTGGGGGACAAAAGACATATGACATGCTTCAAATTATACCTTCGGACAAAAAGCATAATGTTATTTCAATTTTGGTAATTAATGCAGTCAAAATTTTAACATATATATATATATATTTGTGAAAGAGCGATTTTACTTTTATAAATTAAAATTTAAAATAAATTTAAGTAATGAAATTTCTTAGATCTTATAAAGTGCACCGCAATACTTAATTTTTTCTTTTTGGTTGGATTACAACTGCAATACTTGTAAGTCTTACTTCTTCTCATGTTTTGTGAAAAATTTATAGTCCACTTTACCTCATCAAGATTCTACAAATTATTACATAACTGAAATTGAAAATGCAATTGCCAAAAATGAAAATATTATAATAAAGTAATTTGCCTTTTTAATTTAAGGTATTATTAAATACTTAAATGTTAGAAGTTCTAAGTAGGTCAGTTCACTACTAGAGCCATCAGAACATGATCTAAGAGAACATATGGAGACCCAGAGAGACATAAGAGCGTGGGACTGACCAAGCCTGCCGGCTATAGTTCCTTTTAGCGTATGATTAAGAAGCATGAGAAGCAAGGCTTTGGGAAAACAGCACCTGTCACGGAAGCACACGAGAAAATCAAAGTGTTGAATGGGTTTTTAAGGATTTTATAACCACAATCAAGTCATTTACTCAGAGGGCAATTGGAGGAACTGTTAATTTTATCAGTCTTGCGCATGATTGGACCCCTCAAAACGTCTACTTTAAGCAAGGATTGCCTAGATTATTAAACCAAATTTTAAAAAAGATTCTGCAACATATTATGAGCATTGCATTTGCATGCAGTGTAAAAAGTCCTCGGAAGAATGAGAGGGCAATGATAGATTATGTTTGGGCTGGGACAAAGATGTGCATAGCAAAACAAAAAGAAAAATTTTAAAAACAGAGAAGCTGAGACAGATATACTCGGAGAACTTGTTCATTTTTAGGTGACAACCAGTGGATTACCTGGGCCAAGCAGAAATATAGCTATAACGAGCAAATTTGACTGCTTTCCAAAGTCGACAAGGAAAGCCAGGACAAGGAAATAAAGAAAAAGCACAAGAGCCAAAATATGAATACAATATGCCATAATTTAGATTTAGACTGGCCCTTATTTTGGGGGACTGAAAGCGAGAAGCAAAATCAGAAGCTGAAAAGAAAAAAAGAGTTCTCGTGAAACACAGAGAATATATTAAAGCAAAAGCAGAAAAGTCCTCTCGTGAGATGTGTCCCTTGTTTGCAGGGTGTACTCGATGAACACACCACAATACCTTTTCCTTTCTACACTGCCCAAACAAAGCCTGTAAGCTTTTCTTCACTTATCAAGTGCTTGGCTTTTTAATTTCTTGTTTTCTACTTTCAACTTTTTCAAGCTTCTCTGCTCCCATTATATGTATCACCTCTCCGTTCTCTTCTCTGTAGGTAGCCAGCTAGCAACATGCGCTTTCAGCAATTCTCTCTAGTGGGGTGGTTGCAGAGGGTTATGGTTTTTCTATTGCTTACATTCCTAGTCTGCGGAGGAAAGGAGGAGGCTTCGGTTGTTAACCTGGGCAACCAGCCACCAAGTATGCCAGAGAAGCAACAACAAAGACAGCAGCAGCAGCAGCAACAACTGCAATACCAACGTCGAAGGCAGCCATTTGTCGTGTATCTCTCAGGCAAGAGGAAAGTTCCCAATGCATCGGATCCACTTCACAATCGTTGAGAGGGGATTGATTTTGTTTCTTATTTCTTATGAGGTTTGATACTTGTGATTAGAACATGAGCAAATAGAGGTTTGAGATTCATTTGCAGTGACGAATTACTGTAGAAGTCCTTGGTGCATTTTGTCAACGATGGTTCGAGGGTGTGGGGGAGTGCGGTTTTCTGCTCGAAAGGTATACTCATGCTTGCTAGTTGCTACCTAGCTCGTTCCTCAACTAAGACTTTTTTCTCATGTGTTGTACTACAATCTATACAGGTATCTGTAAATTTTGAACATATAAAGTGATGAAGAAACTTGATAATGATTAAATTGTGTCTCTTTTTTTTTTTTGGTGAGCATCCTACTTTTGTTATTTTTATCCGTTGTCACCTTTTCCTTTAACCATCAATCTAACCACTTGGGAGCATGGCACACTCAAATTTTCCATTGGAATTTGCATTTCATCTACTTGGAAAATGCATAATGAAGATAACTGTGAAATGAATTGCTTTAATTTACCTAAACAAAAGTTAGATTACTTAAATTGCTCTAGTAAACTAGTCATTGGATTTCAGGAACTAGAATGAGGTTATTAAAAATACAGTAACTTTATTCTTATATAATTTTTATTAAAAATAAATTATTAAATTTATTAAATTTTATAAATTGAATAATGAAATTCAATTCACTTAAATACTATGATAATTTTGTAGGAGTAACTTTTTTATTAAAAATAATAATGTGATGGCTTCAATACACAGAGAGTTTTTGAGCATTCATTTTCAAAAATATTATGTTTTCCCTTTTTAAATTTGTTTAGCCACGCCAAATGTTTCCTTTTAATTTTATAAATCTTGCCTCTTTTTCCGATGACAATTTAGTTCTCAAACTTAAAAGTTGACTTAATGATGAGAAAAACATGTTTGCTTAAGTATATTGCTAGAAGCCAAATCTTAGTTTTATTAATTTCTTAGAACCATATTAAAAGACATTGATTACAATTCTCCAATTCACGACGTTATGATGTGCGATTGACCCAACTGACGAAGTGAATTGCTCAAGATATGGGGTTCGAATGAAATTTTCGAAAATGAGAAGGTAGGTTGAGCAAATAAAAATTATTAGGAACCACCCCCCCCCCCCTCCCCCTCGGTTGAAGGGAAAAGATAGGATCTTCCTAAGGGTAAATGGCAGGAAGAATTTCACAAGAATTGAAGGAATCTGCGAAAGGGGGCCTCTGATAGCTGGCAGCGAACTCTCCCGCTTTGAACGAGCAGCATTTCTGTTCCATTTGACTGTTGAACACTTGAGAACGTATATGGGTCATCAACTCACGAATTCAGCATGAAGAGTTCAGTGCGGCACAACCCTGCCTACCCAACCCAACCTGCATCTCAAATTCTGCATTAAGAGTTCTGTGCGGCACAAATTCAGCCACGGACTATCTACTAAGATATATAAGATTGCTTATCACTTATTCTGGGCATAAGCTGTTTGTCAGTATTCCCATCATAAATGTTTTTCATCAGTGTCATCCTATTCTGCCGATTTGGTTTCACAGTCCCCACAATAATTATTTGTCAATTGCTTTAATTTTATCTGCTTTCTCTTCATTTGTCATTGCATCCCGCTTTGTCCGCTGATTAGCAAAACTCCGAATAAATACATAAATATAGAAAAGTTGATATTTTAATGGTGTATTTGAGAATTTTTATTTTAAAAATTTTATATTCAAATTTAATATTTTGTATGTCTTAATAGTTTACCACTGTTTTTATTATTTAAAAAAAATACTAATACAAGATAAACAAATTTTTATAAAAATATTATTTTAAAAAATGAAATTATTAAATTTTATAAGATATTTATTAACCCAATTTTATGAGTTTAACTTTTTTCAAAAACATTAAACACATGCTCCATTAGAATTTATTTTAAGATGTTTCACAATATCACAAAAAAATTAACCTCTTAATTTAAAGATTCAAAAGTTATCTTGATATAACTAAAAAAAACTGCCCCATTGAGCCGCCATCGTGCCTATTAGATTGCGGATTCACTCCAAGCATACACTTTGCCTATAATATTTCCCTAGCAGCAAGCTCCCAAAAACAAAAAAAAATTCCCTAGCAGCAACCAAATTGTCCACCTGTACCAATAATTGGATGGTCACGCACACAAAAGCATTCCTTTCACGAAATTGGACAGCCATAGTTACACGGTCATTCATCCCATCTCTCATCAGTGTCATTCTAGAAACGACAAACGAGTGCTGCAACAAAGCTTCTCTTTGATCTCCAAAGAATTGCACATCAATCATCAAAGGATATAAATAAAAAGAGACAAAAATTAAATTAAGAATAATAATATAAATTAGATATAAATATAAATTAAAAAGAGCTAAGAAGAAAGTTAATAGAATAAGAAATAAAAGAAGTTATGAATTTAAATATCTGATATTGCAAAGGTATTAATATTAAAAAAATTTCAATCATTAAATCAAGTTGGATAAATTACAAGTATCATTAAATCAGCTGTAATTATATTAGGCTTCCAGTATCTGTGCTGGCAGACTATATTTTTGTCGTTATTTAAACATTAAAATGCTGAAGGATGCTTCAAAGCTTAAAATTACACCATTTTTTTATACCACTAGTTTACATGTGAATTTGTGCTAATGTCTATGGCAGTAATGCTTGTATGGACTAGCAGAAAAGCATAATGGTGCAGAGCAAGCAAAAGTCCAAATTCATAATGAATATAGAATTGGGACTTTTATGGCTTCAGAGGGATGAACAATTCCTTCAACAATAGGTGAGACACTCCCTTATGAAATTAACTGTAATCCATATTTTCTCAGCGACTGGGTTATACGAGCTAAAGCAACCCATCCAGAGGACCAATTCTGCAGTACTGAAAGGTAGGGAGATCCCAAGATGGAAGAGCATATCTGTTTCATCGCATTGATGCTTTTCCTTTTCTTCCTCTGCAAGTCTGTCCTGAAAAAACAGAGAAAGCCAATGAACCTCCCACCTAGCCCTCTCGCCTTACCATTCATTGGTCATCTTCATCTATTAAAGGAACCCCTACATCGAAGTCTACATAAGCTTACGGTCCCACATTGTTTCTTCGGCTTGACACTCGCAATGTCCTCGATGTATCCTCACCCTTAGCCGTTGAAGAGTGCTCTACAAAAATGACGTTGTTTTTGCAAACCGTCCTCGTATGCTTGCTGGGAAACATCTCGGTAACAATTATAAGAGCGTCGGTTTCTCCCCCTATGGCGACGTTTGGCGCAATCTCCGCCGCCTCATGACCCTGGAGCTGTTCTCTGCAAACCGCCTCGCAATGTTTACGAGGATTCGAGAGGAGGAGGTTCAACTTTTGGTGAAACAACTATTTCAAGAATCCAGAGGACAAGTGGCAGAGGTAGATCTCAGAACGGGAGTTGTGGAGCTTGCTTTTAATATGATGTTGAGAATGATCTCCGGGAAACGGTATTATGGGAAGGATGTGGTTGCACAAGATGCGAAACAATTCCAGACTTTAATGAAAGAGGCCGCTGAGCTTCTTCCGGCAAGTATAAATGACACTTTCCGGATACTTCAATGGGTTGATTTTCATGGTTTGGAAAAGAGAATGGTGAAATTGATGAAAAAGATGGACAACTTCCTTCAGAACCTCCTTGACGAGCACAAGAGCAACAGGAGCATGGAAGCAAGCAATGCCCAAAGCATGTCCAATTTGATTGATATTATGTTGTCCCTGCAACAAACAGAACCAGAATTCTGCACTGATGAAAATATCAAAGGAGTTTTATGGGTAAGAAGTTGACATTGTCTCCTCGTTATAATGCACAAAATATCAATTATTTTTGGACAATATTGACTTCTAAGACTTCTCATCTGGGTAAGTCTGGTTGTTGTGACAATAAGCTATCAGTCTTCTCTGTTGTTTCCATTCAGTCTCGCGATGTTCTCAGTTTAAAACTAACAGTAATTTAGAGTATGACTGGTTGAAATCAAAACAGACAGGTGGAAAATGGCAACGATAGCCATTTTTTACTTTCTCATCGTCACTAATATCCGCTTTCTCTTCAATCAAGCATGACCTTGATGTTGCTTAGATATTACTATTTTCCTTTTTCTATTGTTGTTTAGGGTATACAGTTAGCTTTTTATATAATAAAGTTGTGTATTCATCCCTGAGTAGTCCAAAGAAATTAGCTTCTTATTTTGGTGATTCCTATCTACCTTCAGATATATTTGGGTTTGAATCTGTTTGTTGGCACATAGCCCTTCTTGCTATGTTAATATACTAATTCCATTACAAAGTAGCTCATACAGCCTGCAGGCATGAGCGACTTGCAATTATACGAGCCCTCTTAGATATTGGAAGCTTTTTTTGCCATATTTTTTTTGTTGTCTATAATCTTGCACTTGCTCGGCCTGTCTGAAATTGTGCAGGCTTTGCTAGTTGCTGGCTCTGAAACTTCGGCTAACACCAGCGAATGGGCACTGTCGCTTCTCCTTAACCATCCAGAAACAATGCATAAAGCTAGGATTGAGATACCCACGTATGTAGGACAAGACAGACTGCTAAATGAATCAGACCTATCAAAACTCAACTACTTACAAAATGTGTTCATGGAAACACTTAGGCTCTATCCTTCTGCTCCACTTTTGCTACACCACGAATCCTCTAATGATTGCACAGTTTGCGGTTATAATGTACCACGAGGGACAACATTACTTGTCAATTTATGGACCTTGCAGAGGGATGCCAAGTTGTGGATGGATCCAACAAGTTTTGTGCCCGAGAGATTCGAGGTTGGAGAAGGTGTGGGATACAATATGATTCAATTTGGTGCAGGAAGGCGGGTTTGTCCTGGAGCTGGTTTGGCAAAACGAGTTGTGGGACAGGCACTTGGTGCCCTGATTCAGAGCTTTGAGTGGGAGAGTATTGACCATAAAGAAATCAACATGCTAGAGGGAACAGGGCTCACTGTATCTAAAGTTGAGCGGTTGGTTGCTTTATGCAAAGCACGTGAAATAATGATAAACAGTCTATCAAATCTATGAAGTACATGCGCATTGACTGTCGCTGGGATGCTTGTTTAAAGTGGCCGGCTATGGAAAGACATTTGGAAAGGAACTCTGCTATTAATCTTGTAAATTTGTAAATCTTATTCCAGAAATATGGCAATCGCCTTGTGTCTCTCATAGTCTTGTAATTTACTCGGTAGTGTCATTTCAAAACTGTAGGTAGAAATATACAGCACTGTATTTGCTAACAGCAGGCACTGCTTTTTGTGGGCCCTTTGTTGCTTTTCCTTCGTTTGTTTGTTGTGTTCTCTTCTTTTCTCTTGTATTCAAAACTACTGGGACAAATATACGGCACTGTCATGTAGCCCTATTCCGCAAATATGGCAATGAATTACTGATGATATGATATAAATTGAGACATAAACCAAATATAAAACCAAACTGAGAAGTTTTTTTGAAAAAAAACTCTTGTATCGTTGAATAACTTGATTAGATTTCATCAGTACAAGTGTTTTTTTAATTCAAATCAGCCATTTTAGTATTCGCCATCTGTCAATGTCATTTTAGCACAACTCTTACGTAGCGGATATTCAACATTTTAGCACAACTCTTACGTAGCGGATATTCAAAGATTCAATCAACGAAATTAATTTGTTAATTCTAAAACTAAAATTTTCTAACACAATTACTTCCAACTTTGTGTTCAGAGTAGACGTTATTGTAACAATTTTTAATTTTGCCTCTGCCATCCATCCTGTCAGTTCACCATTTAACTGATCAGAAGAGCATATCAATAGAAAATTGTAAGATTTAATTGATCAGCAGAGCAAATGACTAGAATTTTGAGTTATATATATGGCTGGCTTCTTTTTACCTTTTTTTTTAAAAAAATTTTCACATAATATTTTTCATTATCATTAAATATAAAACTAATTTATATTTGAAATCTTACATCTAATGAGCAATACCAGCCCGTGATTGATTTTTCAGAACCGGTTTTTATTTTTTTTTAAAAAAGTATTTATTTTGTGAAAAATTAATTTTAAAATTAAGATTTTTTACATTTCAAATGTTAAAAACGCCTGTAAACTTTTACAGAAAGTTCAATCGAAATTGACCTTAAATATAACAAGTAGCTTGGCTTCTGGCCATTATGAAATGATACATGGCCTTCAGAAAACTTAAAAATAAAAGAGACGTCACATTGTGGTGCCAAGTCATACAGAACTGGGCTTTCTCCTCTTATTTGTTATTTTTATAAACAACTTTTCAAAAATTTTTATTTAAAAATATTTAAATTATAAAATTTATTAAATTTTGCAAACTAAATAATAAAGCTCATCCTATTTTATAAAATATATTTTGAGCCTTTGATGGCTTATTTTATGTGAATAAATGCTTTTCTTTCTCCTAGCGAATTCAATTGAATTGGAGTAAGATCTAGAGATTTTTAAATTTATTAACTTTAATTATACTTTACATATTAGAAAGTGATACGCAATGACGGAATTCACTAATTTCCATCTTTCACTTTTTAAATCCTTAAAAATGTTACTCCCTCTACTACCTGCGCACCCCATAATTGGTCGTCCAAATGATCCATTAGTCTGTTATCGCCCAGGGAACTATGCATAACAAACAGGGATGCTGCCCTTGGTCTTGTTTTGTCCCAAAGCGATGGATCTTGTGTTGATCGTGCTCATTTTTAGACTCGCATGTCGTTCGGGGTAGGGCAACTGGCTTTTGGCCTTTTTCTTGTATCTCCATGACCAAAATAAAAATCATTGATAACATTGGATAAGCAGTGTGAAAAAAAGGAAGACAGTTCTTAACATCTCGAAGCTTTGTTGTTTTCGGGGTTCTTTGACTTGCTTCTTAGCCTGTTCTGTATACCTGCTTTGAGTTTCACACAAGTATGAAGACTTAAGTAGGTTTATCCTTTTGGGCATGGTTACTTTGTGTGCATGTACAGAGTACATAGACCGATTACGATATATCGCATATTATTAGTGGCGCTCACATCACAACGATCCGTTTTTAGAGCGTCATGTCCCCTACATGTCCCCTTATCTTCGGTTTTAGGGCGTGTGTGTCGCAACCATGACTCAGGCCTATCAATTAGCCTACATTGTTTAGTACATAAGTACACCCATAAACTTTCAATGATATTAATCTTACATATTTTAAACATATTATTCTTATATAATAACATAAGAATGTTTAAATTATGTAAGTCCTACGTTATATGGTGTGAGACTTATATTATTCAAAAATTTTATATAATTATGTATGAATAATATAGTTAAAATTATGTACAAGGATTATTATCCTATGCTTACTATGCTTAAAATATGCTTAAATTTAACTAATAAGATTATGTCAAAGAAAAAGTTGACTAGTATGATCCAGTAAACGTGAAAGTGAAACGTCAGTTGTGGTCTTTGAATTTTTTTCTATAAGAAAGTAGGCACCGCTATTTTATATTTGGTTTACTTTGTGCGTGTTTCGTTTCCTCTTTCGTTTAGAGCCAATCTTTGGGTACCATCGTACCGACCTTGGTAGTAGTAGTAGTATCGGCTATTGTTTTATTTGACGATGAAGCACCGCACTTCTGTATAAAGCCATCTGAAGCTCAATAATTGTCACTCAAGAAGCCAGTAAGAGTTTATCTTTCATTCTCTAGACGTCGGTCCGATCTTCAAGCTTGAAAAGCGCTTGAAAGGAGCAACTTATAACCTCCCAACGGAAGAAGTTGACTGGCTGATACCATTACCTCCCTCCATTATTATTCTCCTTGTTCTTCTTTTTATCTCAATGTTCATCCTCCATCTAAAAAGACAAGCCAATCATAGAAATCTTCCCCCGAGCCCACCAGCTTTACCAATCATAGGTCATCTTCATCTGCTAAAGCAACCTCTCCACCGAAGTCTCCATCGACTTTCTCAGAAATACGGTCACGTATTGCTCCTTCGTTTTGGCACTCGCAATGTCCTCGTTGTGTCTTCTCCCTCTGCAGTTGAAGACTGCCTTACAAAGAATGATGTTCTTTTTGCAAACCGACCTCGTACCCTGGTTGGCAAACATCTCGGTTACAACTACAAGACCATAGGCTCCTGCTCCTATGGCGACCACTGGCGCAATCTCCGTCGTCTTACCACCCTCGAGCTTTTGTCTACGAGCCGCCTAGCAACCTTTGTTGGAATTCGAGAGGACGAGATTAAACTGCTATTGAAGCAATTGTTTGAAGAGTGCAGGGGACATTTGTCTCGGGTAAATCTCAGACTTAGATTTGTAGAGCTTGCTTTTAATAACATGCTGAGGATGATCTCCGGGAAACGCTATTACGGGAAGGATGTGGTTGCCCAAGAAGCCAAGCAATTCCAGGCTCTCATGAAGGAATTCACTGAGCTTCAGAGGAGTGGCACTTTGAATGACTTCTTCCCAATACTGCAATGGTTTGATTTCGGTGCGGTGGAAAAAACGATGGTGAAATTGATGAGTAAGATGGACGACTTCCTTCAGAACCTGCTTGATGACCACCGGAGGAACAGGGGCATGAGTTCAGGCAATAATCAGCTCACGAAGATGACGCTGATTGATGTTATGTTGTCCCTGCAAGATAAGGAACCCGAATTCTACACGGATGAAAATATAAAAGGGGTCATAGTGGTAAGATACAAAATGCCACTAGTAACGTTTTACTTTTTTGGGCACGATACTAAAATTAATATCCTTTCTTCATTGATAATATTAGGGAGTCACATAAATACGACAGAGCTATCAGGCACCTAGTTAATGTTGCGTCTGATCTCACAATTTGTTTTATTAAATTAATTTGGTGAAATGCCGTTTCAGGAAGCAGCTTCCACGGCTTCCTTCTTTGCACGTGGCCCACCCTTGAGTTCTTCATTAGGTAGATTTTGTATATATGCAATATGAATTGAATGCTTTTAATTAATAAAGAGAAATCAACCTCTCAAATTTCATTCATGGGCATTCCTAATTTGCATCTAGTATATTAAAATATTTTTTGGTTCGATTTTGTTACTCCATAGATAAACTTCTTGCCCTTTTAATTTAGTAAAGGCATTGCAAACTGCTATATAAGCTGTCCTTGGCATTCTAAGCTTAATTGCTCATATTATTCATAAGTATTATTAGTCTAGGATATGCTTCACCCATAAAAACTGGTGCAGACTTCGCTAGTAGCTGGATCTGAGACTTCAGCTAGCACAATGGAATGGGCACTTTCGCTTCTGCTCAACCATCCACAGGCAATGCATAAGGCAAGGGCTGAGATAGACAAAAGTGTGGGGCAAGATCGACTGCTAAATGAATCGGACCTGCCAAAGCTTAACTACTTGCAAAATGTCATTACTGAAACACTTCGTCTATTTCCTGTGGTTCCGCTTCTGCTACCCCACCTGTCCTCCGATTATTGCACAGTTTCCGGTTTTGATGTTCCCAGAGACACAACATTACTTGTCAATTTGTGGAGCTTGCAAAGGGACTCCAACTGGTGGGTGGAACCAACAAGGTTTTTGTCAGAGAGATTTGATGGGGGGGAAGTTGGTGAAGGGTACAACATGATTCCATTTGGTGCGGGAAGGCGGGCTTGCCCTGGAGCTGGTCTGGCAAAACGAATTTTGGGACAGGCTCTTGGAGCCCTGATTCAGAGCTTTGAGTGGGAAAGAGTTGGGCATGAAGATATCAACATGGTGGAGGGAACAGGGTCTACCATGCCGAAACTAGAGCCCCTTGTCGCTTTATGCAAGCCACGTCAAGTTATGTTAAACATTCTGTCAAATCTTTAAGCGGGTAATTCACCCGTGATTACCGGTATTAGCTCTATTTAAGTGGCTATTGAAGCACAAATAAAAGGGTTTGGGAAATGAACTGATCAATTAATGTATTGATGCCGGTTTTGAAGATATCAAAGTCTGCGTTTAGTAATGTTGTGGGGTTTTCTGAAAATTAGTCTACACATTTTAGTTTTTAGTGTCATAATGTTTTTTTTTTGGTAAGATTAGTATCATAATCTTTAATATTCACTTAACGATGTTTTTGGCATATGTGACGGTTTCGCCTAAAAGTGAACTTGCATGCTCCAAGACTCCAAGCATTTGGCCTAATTTCTTAAGGAGCAACCGAGCAAAGTAGAATCCCAGGCTCCAGGATGCCCTGTTTTTTGCTTCATACACGAAGAAATTGAACATATCCTATGCCAAACGCGATTTTAACGAAACATGATATAGTAGCTCCATATGTACACTCATGTGCAAATTATAAGTAAAACCATAAGAATAACAAAAATAGTCTTGTATATAAAAAGTTTTGGAAGACCATTTTCATTATAAAAAGTTGAAACATATATATATATATATATATATATATATATATATATATATAGCTGAGTTGAGCTTAACTGATATCAAGGTTTTTTTGGTTACATTAACTGATATCAAGTTGGCCCCCTCGATGGCAGAAGATAGGCTTGATTCCCTTCTAATTTCCATAAACATTCACTTAATAAAGCCAAATTGACCCACATACCTACAGTAAAAATATATATATATATATATATATATATATATATATATATGTGTGTGTGTGTGTGATCACTCCATCTTCTTGCCTTGAGCAGGCAAATTCCTATTATCAACATGAATAAAAGTTGAATTTCTTTTGTACTGAATAAAGGTTGAATTTCTTCTTCCAAAAAATAATTTATTCAACTTTTTCTTCTCCCACCTAACTATATATATTTCCCAAAACTGTACTCACTAAATTATAAGTATTGAAATGATAAAGAATATTATTTTTTGTAAAAAAAATATTAAATTTGTTGAGTTTCATAATTAAGATTTAATAAATTTAATAATTAAATTTTTTGAAATAAATATTTAATAAAATTTTGTTAATAAAAATAATAAACCCGTACATTATCCATCGATGTAATTTGGGTGAGGTCTATCAATAATGTACATTACAAAATTTTAATAAAAAGGGATTTATATATAAATAGAAAAATGGTTAAAAGATATAAACATAAAAAAAAAAGAAAGATGATTCAAAATTATAGGCTAAATTACAAAATACCTTCTTATGCTTTCATCTTAATACAAATTTTTTTTATATTTTTAATTATAACAATTAATCTATTTATATTTTTAAATAATAACAATTAGCCCATTCCATTAATAAAACATTCAATTCCAAGCATTCCACGTGACGCTATTCTCCGACCCCATGACCCAGATCCAAGCCCACAGAAAGAATACGAAGACAACCTCAGACTCCCTTCCACTGTGGATCCCCTTTTGTGGGAGCCGCTACTAGTGCTGAACTTCATATTTGTACTATGGATCCCTTCCAACAGCTACTGTCTCTTCACTAGTATCTCTTACAAGCATATCAAAATCCTCTTTCTTTCGCCTTAATATCACAATGAAGAAAACAACTAAGATAAGCACTGCACCTGACGCCACAATGGCACAATCTTCACTGATGTAATCTTACTGGTATTTGAATCAGACCCATAATTATTGTTGGACGCTACATTGTCATTAATGGATTCTAGCTTATCAGCTGTCATTGAAGCATTATTATTCATTGATGTTCGGCTCTTCATTCTTATTATTGGAAGCAATGCCTAACTTCTCAGCACAAAGGCTAACATTTCTTGTGAATGATCTCTCCCTGAATTTTGATAATATAGGGGGAATTTCACCTTCCAATTTGTTGGTGGACACGTTGAATTCCACCAATGATGACAAATCCAGATGCGGAATTCTTCCACTAAATCCATGTTTTCAAGACGCAACTCAATAAGGTGAGGAATTTGACCCAACGATGAAGGAGTTTGACCTGTAAATATGCTGGAACTGATTACCAAAACTCATAAATGTGCTGGAAAAACCAATTAGCAAAACCCAGGCAACTCATGAAATCCCCAGATGAACAAAGTAGGAAATTAAAAAAATGTGAAGTCGAAAAAAGTGCCCCCCGCAACGGCAATATTGAAAGGGATTATGGTGTCTTCGTTTTCACCTTGTGGTTTTGGCAATGGGTAATGAGATGGGAAATGAGGGTCACTTGGGTAGGAGTTCGGTTAAATTTTGGATAATTTATTAATGGAATGAGTTAATTATTATTATTATTTAAAAAAGTAAATAGTTTAATTGTTATAATTAAAAATATAATTATAAGAAATTTTTTTATATTTTAGTCTAAATTATACTATACTTTAATATAGCCAGAGCAATTAAATTATATTTCTTAACGGCATATACGTTTAGAATCTCTTGATTAACATCCAAATTAGAGATCTACGAAGCAAAGTCAAATTAAAGTATTTCTTCTAAGTTCATTGGCTTAAAATCTACAAGTATTATGAATGGGTTACCGTGCCTTTAGGATTCATTCCACAGTGATGCAAGAAGAGTTACAGCTGGCACATGAAGGATCAGCCTCTATCGTGTCATGTTTTGAAAAGCCACTCGGTTAAATAACGGCTATGCAAATGAAAGTTGGGTATTGTATTTTTTTTACTGCACCTTGAAGTTTCTTCGTGAGATTAATTTTTATGGAAATATAAATTTAAACAATTTTATTTCTTTTAATAACAATAATTTCCAAAATTTAAACATCAACATAGGTAGTTTTTGACTCTACTTTTATCCATTTCTGAAATGCAAAAGTGACTTGAATGAATACAAACACCTGCATATGTCTGTTTTTGATGGAACTTTTTTTTTTTTTGGGAAAAAGTCAAAAGTGTTTGTCACATAAAGAATATATTTTTAAATAATTATAAATTTTAGTTTGACAAATAAAAATTGTATTCATTTTATTCTTTTTAAAAGTAAAAAATTTTGACATAAAATGCGAAACCAAATATTCTCAGAAGAATAATATTATTCGTATATAATATCTTTACATATTAATTATATGCACTTTCACAATCTCTTTTTTGTTTTTCCCTTTACTTACAACTTTAAAATCGATACATAAAGAAGCATGCGCTCCTCCTATGTGCTTCTATCATTTTCCTCCCCAAAATGGCATATGATTTTTTTTACGGACTTGAGTGTATATAATTAGCCCACACATAAGTGAAAACATCCTCAATTTAAAGTGTTACTATTTACATAATGAATTATTATTTTAGATATATAAAATATTATTAAATTTATTAAATTTTATAATTTAAATTATAGAACTCAACTTATAACAACATATTATATACATTTTATACACTATACGCTTGTGCGCTTAATTTTTCCACTCAATTCGTAACCCAACTCACTATCTGCCCCACGTCCGCCGCTAGAACCTTCCTTCAAATGATCTAATGGACACTATAGATAGCTTCATTAATTCACTTCCTCATGACGGACTCACGCTTGTTGGAGTAAGAGTCCCGCTATGGCTTTAAGTTTCGGTCCCCAATTTTGGGAAGCATACAAAATTGTTTTGAAATTAATTTTGGGCATGGGCTTTGGTTGGAGAAACTAATCTCTTTGGATTCATCGACGATTGAGCAGTTTGTATTCTTACTATCAAGATTCATTCTTTATACAATTATTTCAATAAAAAAAAAAAAGAGACACCACTTTCAAATATTATGCATATAATATTAGCTCAGCTGCTAAACGCAATACGCTAGCTATACAGAGCTTCATAACCATTTACAGTTCATAGTTTACAAAAGATCTTGAGAGGGTTAACGCAAAAGTGATATAATAACGGAAGCTGACTGGCTGATTCCCACATCCATAAAGTTACTCTTGAAACAATTATCTTATTCTCATGTTTTTATTTTTATTTAATTCTTATTTTATAAAATTTAAATAATTAAATTTATTAATTTTTATAGTTTTAGTTATAAAACTTAACTAATATAAAATCTCATATTACTGTATATGATAATTGTATAAATGTAAGATAGTAAAAATATTATTTTTTGCTCTCAGAAAAAGAAACGAATCAAAAGAAGTTTTCACCAAGCCTCGGAGGGGCGCTAGCTACTATTAGGGAAATGCTTAGTGGCGACGGCGCTGAAATATAAAGTGCTTATAAGTTATTGTTATACTTGTTAAATTATAAAATTTAATAATTAAAATTTGGGTGAATTTGAATGTACATAAAGTTACTGTGACAGGGGAGGTCATCCTCAGCTCCTCAAGCGATGCCTCCACCGAAGTCTACACAACCTTGCTGGCAAGTGCGGCCAAGTGTTCCCTTGAATGTCGCGTCTGAAAACAAATAATGTGATGATTGCACGCTATTAACAATAATACTAAAAATATGTTTTAATTATCCATCCGAAATGCAAGTGATATCATATTTTTATGATACTTCCGGCTGCGAGGCTGCTAGCCAATCCCTAGTAATGTGCTTCAAAAGGGAGTTAACAAAGATTACGTATGTAATTATCAATCAGCAGCCGTGTGGGAATCAATGCAACTCATTTTCTCCGTAAAAGATACGCAAATTATGTAGCAGCCACGCTAACTAATTAATTAATAACTACGGCCAACGATAATTTTAGTTTCATAATTATGTTATTACATAATTTACACATTTATATATTTATAATCATTAATTAAACGTGTATATTCTATTCATACATTCAATTAATAATTATAAATATATAAATTATATGATAAAATAATTGGGAAAATAGCTCCACCTACTCTGCTGCTTTAGATGATAAACTAGGAAATTTTGATATCGGTTCGCTCGGAGTAACTCGTCTTCGGATTCATGCCCAGCACCTTGTCTAATTTGTCTTGTTACTACGAAGATTCATTCTTCTTTTTAAATAACAATATCAATTACTATGAAGATTCTTTCTTTATTTTATTTCATAGCACACCGCTAAGCTCCCAAATATGTTTTGGATATACAATTGCTAAACGCAATGAGCTACCTACCAATATAACCAATGTATTTCGCACCGTTCGCGATAGATCTTCAATTGGTTATTTTAAAATCCCAATGAATGTAAAAATGGTTGATGCCCACTGCTATATTTCTCCTCTTAGTTCATATTGCCTGCAAGTTGCTCCTGACACAACACGCCAATCAAAAGAAGCTGCCACCGAGCCCACCGGGGTTACCAGTTATACATCCGCATTGCTTTAAGCCCGAGATGTTCGAGGGTAGGGAAGGTGGTGAAGGTTATAACATGATTCCATTTGCTGCGGGAAGGCGAGCGTGCCCCGGAGGTGGTTTGGTAAAATGAGTTAGGGGACATGCACTGGGAGTTATAATTCAAACTTCGAGTGGGAAAGAGTTGGGCCTCAAGAAATTAACATGATGGAGGGAACAGGGGCTACCATTCCTAAATTTAAGCCCTCGGTTGCGTTGTGCAAGCCGCGCCAAGCCATGGTTGAACTTCTATCCAATCTTTGAAAAGCTCTTTGGTAATCAATTAAAAAATAATATATTTTCAAACAACCTGTTGTGGATTTTTTTTGTCGATATCAGCCTCCGAAATTGAAAAAATTGTTGCCTTTTTCCTTGTGCATTTTGTTGTGCTTATGTCATGACCCTCAGGGCTAAAAAAAATGTTTTCATGATCGTAGACTACAATTTTAAAATTTTTTTAACGTGCATTATAAAGCTGTCTTCATTCGATTGTCATGTAATTGCTATCGTATGGTTAATATTATTATATGACTAATATAATTATGGCATGAGTATCTTAACTAGGTCAAATTTATATTATAAAACATCTTAAGAATATTTGAATATAAAAATAGCTAATATTAAATGAAAAAAAACGACATGGACCCCTGCTTACGTAAAACTACTCGGTTCCGTCCGTCAACCAAGTAGAATATACTGTATAAAAATTGTCTTCTTTGTGCTTGAATTTTTAACAAGAGTTTTATTATTTTTATGTATTTAATATGTATTAAAATTATAAATTTTTAAAATATTACATAATGTTTTAAAAGATATATAAGAAGACGTATTAAAATTATATACCTCAAACGCATAATTTTATTATTTTTCTTTGAAGGACGGTTCACACTTAGAGACATCTTTTTGTCTTTTATAAAGAAATTTTATACTGCAACCGTATGACGAATTTTCAGTGGACCAATTCCCGGTGGTCCGAATAAAAATCACATAGTAAACAAATATTAATTTGCAGAAATGATAGGCTTACGCCTTTCTTTCTACGTAATGATCTATGTTTTATTAAAAAATATGAAGATGAAACGATCTATTTTATTAATTTGTGCAGAAACGTTTGACACACCTGGTTACAAGAGCAAATCTATATCAACGCTCTTAATTTGTATGATTATTGCTACGTTCATAACTCTTCTATTGTAAAAAGCTTACATTTATTACAAAATGTCTACATTTATGTATTAAAAATACTTATATTTATTAATATGAGCTATTATGTTTATAAAATTTATTAAATTTAATATCATAAATTTTAAATTATAAAATTATAAAAATAGTAGAATGCACATAAACAACTTAATATTGGTTTAAAAATAAATCGCTGCCGTCTATAAACTAGTGGATGTCTACTAACTACTGGCTCTATTCGCTAAGTCTGAAAGCAAATTACGCTTGAACCGACATATATTCCTCAATTCACTACAATCCGTCTTATAGAAAAGGATATATAATCGCAAGATCAGTTACAGCTAATAACTAAATATGGATGAAGCTCACTGGTTGATACCTACTTTCGTTTTCTTGATCTTCCTTTTCCTCTGGAAGTTCATACTCAGAAGACATGCCAAGAATGAAAACCTCCCACCCGGCCCCCGGCCTTGCCGGGCATAGGTTATCTTCATCTCCTAAGGGAACCCCTTCACTGAAGTCTACATAAGCTTACTGAAAAGTATGGCCACATATATTTCCTCCGCGCCGGCACCCGCAGAATCCTAATCGTCTCCTCACCTTCAGCCGTGGAAGAATGCTTCACAAGAATGATATTACTTTTGCAGATCGCCCAAGTTTGATGGCTGGGAAACATCTCAATCACAACAACGAGACCATGGGCTTCTCCTCCTATGGGGACCACTGGCGCAAACTTCGACGTCTTACGACGTTGGAGTTGTTCTCCGCCAACCGCCTTGCCACGTTTGCCAGAGTACGAGAGGAAGAGGTTCAACTGTTGGTGAAGGAACTATTTCAAGAATCCAGAGAAGGAGAATCGGAGGTACATTTGAGACGCAGATATATGGAGCTTTCTTAATATCATGCTGAGGATGATCTCTGGGAAACGTTATTACGGGAAGGATGTGGTTGCCCAAGAAGTGAAGCAATTCCAGATTCTGATGAAGGAGTTCGCAGAGCTTCTGGGGAATGGACATTTAGATGACTTCTTCCCCATACTACAATGGGTTGATATTCAAGGGGTGGAAAAAAGGATGATAGATTTGATGAGCACGACGGATAGCTTCCTTCAGAGCCTCCTTGACGAACACAACAGAAACAGGAACACGAGGGAAAGCGACAACCAGGGGAAGATGACTTTGATTGATGTTATTTTGCACCTGGAAGAAAGGGAACCAGACCTCCATACCGATGAAACCATTACAGGAGTTATCCTGGCAAGTGGTGTAACATTCATTATGGCATGGGTTTCTGTTTTTTTCTTTAAAATAATATATATCTTTATCTGGTTTGCGGCCTTGCAGGTTATAGCGCACTATTTAATTTTTGTACGAAAAATAATATTTTAAAATATAACTAGCGTATTTATATTTATATTTATATTTTAATAGTATATCTTAAATTTATTATTAATTTTTGTATAAGTGTATTTCAAAATTTTTAAAAATTATTTAAATATTTTTATTAGAATATCAATACTCTGATATAGATTTCTAAACACCATATTCATACCTTAATTGATTTTAACTTTGAAATTTGTTCATTTTGGTGTACTTGTCACCGTAAACAATGAGCCTTACTCTCAATAATTTGCATTTCCTCTGTCAAATTAAGTTATCAACTCAGGAAGCTACGAAATATATAGGCAAAAGGGGCACGCAACCTCTTCATTGAGATGTAATATTGCCAAGGAATTAATTAATTATATTTATTAATGCACATAGTGATTTAGTTAAAAGAAAACAACGGTATTAAACTTATGCGTTTACACCAATATTTAAGCTACGTTTATTAAAAGAAATTAAAACAAATTGTTTAGCTGATATTCTTTTAAAAACTACTTTATTATTACGTATCATAACTTAATTTAACAGTAATAAAAATAAAATTTTGAGATTTTTGTTATCTAATATAAAAAGTATATTTGATATATTAAAATATAAATAAATAATTATTAATAATAATTAATTTTATATATTATCTTAATATAATCTTATAATAATTTTCATGATTAATATTTTTATTAATAATTATATAATTATATTTTATTTTATAAATTACTCTTTACGCTTTAAAAATACGAATCCTAAAATGCTAAAAGAGTTTTGAATTCTAGGCTGGTAACTAAACCAATTTGTTGTCTTCAGTTGTGATGTGATATAATCTAGTAGTAATAATCCCGGCTTTGACTAATTTGTGAAAGACCTCAAATTTAAACTATTACTTTTTTAATTTAAAACAATTATGGTTTTAAAGTTTTTCTTTAATTTTTCTTTATTTATTTTTAAATTAAAATAACGTTAATTTTTTTAAAATTTTACTTTGATCAAAATTACTATCATTATTAAATGCTTAACTTAATTTATTATTTTTTTGAATTTTTTATAGAAAGATAATTTTAAAAGATAAAAAAATATTAAAGATTTTTAGTGACTTCTTTAAATCTTATGTTTTAACCTTAAATGACAAATAATTTAAAATAGAGAAATACATTATATACAAAAAATGACGATTTAATAGCTGTCATTTAGTTTTTTTCTTTTTTAATGTAATAATTGTAGATAAGTATCTCTGACTTTGACTGAACAAGCAGATCGAAGTTTGTAGATAAGTTCCCATAGAAAAAAAAAAAGAAAAAGAAAGCTTGTAGATAAGCATTTCATTTTGTTAAGTAACATATTAAATAAATGCTATTAAATGATATTTGGTTTAGATTTTCTAAGTCAGTAAAATATAATGTCACATCTACACTTTTTTTTTTGGGCTACACGCATCCACACTACTTTGTAACGAAGTATACATGCAGGCAATGCTACTTTCTGGGTTTGAAACTACGGCTACTACTATGGAATGGGCACTGGCGCTTCTCCTCAACCATCCAGAAGTGATGCATAATGCTAGGGACAAAATAAACGCTAATGTGGGACAAGATCAACTTTTGAATGAATTAGACCAAATCGCTGTCTACTCAATCTCTCCATCTTACCTGTTATTACCATTCATTTTTCAATAACTAGTGTTGATTTCTTTGGTAAACTGTATATGTTTGAGATTGAAATTTTGTAGCCAGTATTGAAATTACCTGTTATACAACTTTATAGTCAATGTTAGTATTGAAATTACCATCCATCTTACCTGTTATACGACTTTATAGTCAAAATGATGTATTATTGGCGCGCATAATTAAATTCATATGTCATAAACAATAAAAATGATTGGTAAAAGTTAGTTGAGCAAATAAAATTTAAAATACTTTATTTATAAGATTTAAGTTTAAATTTTATTATTAATCTCTTTTAATAAATAACCTATAAATATCATTATAATTTTTTGTTTATGGCATGTTTTAACCTATAAAAAAGATAGTTTTCTTCACTCTAATTTTTTTAAAAAAATAAAGAATTAAAAATAAAATGAAGTTATTCAAAATTTATATTAAGGCATGTGTGCTGGTTGTGTGCATCTTTTACTGTAATATTGCAGATGTCTATTGCCCTCCATTATTCACGCGATTGAAGAAAACAAATATAATTTAATCGCAAAATTAATATTGACTTAATTTCGAAGTGCTAATTAAATAAATAAATTATTTGCATCGGTCAGCATGTTCCCACCAATTGAAAAGTCAGCAACTAACATTGAGTTTACTATATATAGGGCGTGCGGTAAGCATTGTTTTGAATCTGCTGGCAAAACATGTGCTTGAATTTTTTTCTTAGCATGGCACTGCCATTGTCGGGGTGACACTTGTATATTGACATAATTTTATTTGTCGCTACCATGAATTCTGTGTTCTGGGACAAATACTGTCCATTTTATTCAGCAATTTCGGCTATGGTCTGGGCTTGGACTTAAGGGGTTTCAATTCGAGTTTAATGCTTGTGCAACCATTGTAGCCCAATTTCTGCCCTCAAATGACTTAATTTATAAATTAAAGTGTAAATTGATCGTTGTCAATGAAGAAAATAATCAAATAAGATTATTATAAAATATGAATAAATAAATATATTTTTATTTTTACTTTTACTTTAAATAAAATACACCTTATATTGTGAAAAGGTCATATCTTAAATAATAATAAAAAAAATAGATCAAGTCAGCTATTTGATAAACAAGTCAGCCAATTGATAACTGCCAAGTGTGATTTGGAGATAAAAAAATAAAAGGAAAAAAATTTAAAAATATGAAATATCTTACTTCTATTTAGTTATAGTATGAAATTTCCAACATATAAAACTGTGACCAAATAACAACGACGACGACCTCAAAGTGACGGCAAAAGACTAGACCGTTTTCACTTGGAATTTGTCAACCAAATGTTGATTGGTCAAAGTCAAATTGTATCAATGTTCCACATTTTCCTGATCAGTTATCTGACGTTTTTTTTTTATGTGATTAATTATCTAACTTTGACAATATGATATCTAGCGTTCCATGCATACCACACAGCCACTAAAAAGAAAAAAAAAAAAACCAACAATAAAATATTAGCGAATATGTAAAATAGACCAGTTAAATTACACTAAACCAAAACACATACAGATTTTCTCATTTTCCTTTAACCAGTAGAAGTAACATATTAGAGATCAAGTGGTGTTAGAACTATACTCTTATGTTTACATATATCATATGATTTTTAGCAAAATAATGAAATGATCTATTTCAAATTAATCTTTTTTATTAAGATGTAATCCTTTGCGTGAACAAACAAAACGTAAAATAATCATTTCTCTTATAAACTTAAGAAAGGGCCATCAGATCATTGATTTTTTTTTTTTCAAACAAAAAATGACGAGCCAAGATGCCACTCCACAAATTCGATCCTGACCATTGCTTCTCATTTTACTTACAGCTCACAACTCACAGATCATTTGATTTGTATATTGTTTCCCAAAAATAAAGAACACGCGCACAATTATATTAAAGAAACACTACTTTATAGTTACAACTAACAAACGTATGCAAATCATTAAAAAAATATAATTAAGGAGATATAAGTAAAAAAAAAAGAAGAGTATTGACTATTTGACATTAATAAAGAATAGTAAATGCCATTGCTATTATTTGGATCAAACGTCGGCTAAGGTGTTCTGGAAATAGTCCTCATCAATTAAGTTTGAATTTTGAAGATTATTTTTCAATGATGAATAATTAAATTAAATTAATTAAAAAGAAAAGGAAAAGTCCATTTTAGATTAATTTTCAACGGTGAAGCTCAATTTTCAAATGATGGCGTAGGCTTAAATTAAATCAACTGAAAGAGATCACCCAACAAAAAAAAAGTTTCTCCTAGATTGGGTTCACACCTTTCTAACCAAGTTACAGTTGATAGCATTGAGTTGCATCACTGCTACAATTTTTAGTTTTATGCCATTAGTAGTTATCTACTAATTGTGGTGAAATTTACTTCTACATTTTTAAATTCTAGAAATTTAATAATAAAAAACGTATAATTTTTCAAACAAATAATTAATATATTATTAAATATTTAATAAAAAGTTAAGACTAAAAAGTTATAAAATAGAGTTTGAATTGTATGATTTAATTTTTCTAAAAAATGTTTTTTACGATTTTTTTCAAGTGAAGATATTCAATATTATATTAAATAATTAATTAAATAGTTAAATATAAAATATATAAGTTAAGTTTATTTTTATTAGAAGATAACATTTATAACGGGATAAAAAACAATCATTTAAAAATTGAGTTTAATTTTTAATACAAGTTTTTTAATTTTAACATAATTTAAATTCATACTAAAATGATATTATGATAAACAAATTTTTTGTAAGAGTATTTCTAACCTTTACATATTTATATTTAGTACGTATATATATATATATATATATATATTATTCCATGTGATTAGCCAAAAAAAAATTCTGTGTGGTGCAAGTTGTCAGTTTCAAATGTGACATAATGTGAATCTACTTCATTTTTGTCTAGCTTTATGTTTTGGCTTAATTGTAGTATTCCTCCTTGAATTTGCAGTCCCAAGTTTTAATTGGGCAAACATCATGTCTCCATTTTCAGACATGAGTTCAATTATTTTAACCTGCGTTTAACGCGGCTTCTGGACGTAACTGTCAAAAGATTGGACCGGACCCGTTCAACTAGCACTGGATCGGCCGTTCCATTTAAGGGCTGTAAATTAAAAAAGGGAAGAAGCGTTTTTTTTTGGGGGGGGGGGGGGGGGTTGTTTTCTACTGGACTTAGCCCGGATATATAAACAGAGTGAACAGATTAAGATTTGATTAGATGGAGAGTTAAAATTCAAATTATGAAAACGACTACTCGCTATTTGAGAAATCTTTTGGGAAATAACCTTATTATCCTTTAGACGTTGCGCTAAAGATAAGCTAATTAAATTACCTAGCTTGTTTCATTGGAGTCAATGACTGCTATGGATATATATATATATATATATATATATATATCTATATATATAACTTTATTATCCTTTAGACGTTGCGCTAAAGATAAGCTAATTAAAATTACCTAGCTTGTTTCAGTGGAGTCAATGACTGCTATGGATATATATATATATACTCAATTAGGAACTGAACACGGCTTACTGGTTAATCCATTTTTGATGAAACAAACTGATTGGCTGATACTTATTTGCCCTGGGAAGAGGGAACCCACTCTGCTGTTTCAGCCATGGATTTGGATCTTTAAAGTATATTTTGCATGTTAAAAAAAGAGTATACTTATTAATTATTGATAAAAATTAATAATATAAATAAATATATTATAATTTATTAATTTAAATTTATTTATATCGTTAATTTTTTATTAATAAGTAATTAATTAAATTTTATTTTTTAAAGTATATCTTATACTTTAAAATATACTAATTCTTTTAATTATATATAACCTATAGAATTATCATTAATTGGAGACATGCAACACTGTATCCCGAAGGTAATAGGATTAATAAAAAATTATTTTGAACAATTTGTTCTTGAGGTGGCTTTAATACAATTTGACTTAAAATTAAGGAAATGAAATTCAAAGTCCGATATATCCTGAATATCAATTTTCCTTGACAGCGATTAAATTTTATTATATAATTTACATGAATGACCTTAAGAACTCTATTTTGAATGAGTTAGAAGATAATTTTATTCTAAATAAGAATTTTTTAAATCTTTTAATTCAAACAAGTTTAATCTTTTTTTTAAATAAAAAATATTATAAAATTTTAATTTATTTTTTTAAAAAATTAAATTTATAATTACTAAATAATCCTGCCTCCACTATTTTCGCTGAAAAAAGCTCCAGTTGATAGAATGAATATTTCACGACACATGAGCAGCAGTAAATAATTAGTGCGCTACCTGCAAGTCAGTTGGCGTACCAATTTAAACAATTACATGCGATGCTGTTACATGTGCGGACCACAACCATCCACATTCATCGCTTTGAAAAGCAGCCCCTGATGACCTGACATGCTCCGCCCCTTGTCAACAAGGACGTACGCGTCTTTATTATGCTGAATTGATGGATCCAAAAAATTAAAAAACTGTTGAATTGATCAACCATTTTGCACAGACTTCAAACACACCCCTTTGTCCACACGATAAGATTCATCAAGTTATATTTCGCCATGACAATAACACCCCTCTGTTGTCTTCTATATATACAGTATCAAATCTTGCTGAAAACAGCAGCCAATCCCATTAAGCAAGTACAAAACACCAGCTATTCTGAGGGGTGGAAATGGAGGAATCAAACTTGTTCATATCCACTTCCATTTTAATCTTCGTCTTTTTTTTCCTCTCAAAGTTCATCCTAAAAAGACGCACAGAGCGATTAAACCTCCCACCCAGCCCACCCGCCTTGCCAGTCATAGGTCATCTTCATCTTCTCAACCAACAACTGCCCCTTCATCAAAGTCTCCAGAAGCTTATTGACAAGTACGGTCCCATATTGTTTCTCCGCTTTGCCTCTCGCAACGTCCTTGTGGTGTCCTCACCCTCGGCAATCGAAGAATGCTTTACGAAGAATGATATCACTTTCGCAAACCGTCCTCGTATTCTTGCCGGCAAGATCATAGGTTACAACTACACAGGCATGGGATTCGCCTCCTACGGCGACCACTGGCGCAGACTCCGCCGTCTCACTACCCTTGAGCTTTTGTCCACTAACCGCCTTGCGATGTTTACTTGGATTCGAGAGGAGGAGAATCAAATGTTGGTGAAACAACTGTTTCAAGAATGCAGAGCACAACCGGCAAAGGTGCAGGTCAGGCCCAGATTCGTTGAGCTTGCTTTCTATGTTATATTGAGGATGGTCTCTGGGAAAAGACTTTACGAGAATGAGGCGGTTACCCAAGAAGTGAAGCAATTCCAGAGTCAGATGAAGGAGGTCGCAGAGGTTGGGGGTGTAAATTTAAATGACCTTTTCCCTATATTACAGTGGGTAGATTTTTCTGGAATAGAAAAGAGGATGGTGACTTTAGCAAAGAAAGTGGACAGTTTCGTTCAGAACATCATCGACGAGCACCGGCTGAAGAGGAGCTTGAGTGCTGGTGACAACCAGGGGAAGATGTCGATGGTTGATGTTATGTTGTCGCAGCAAGAAATCGAACCAGAGTTCTTCACGGATACAAACATCAGAGGGGTAGTTGCGGTAAGTGCACACTGCATCCATCGTTCTTTTCTTTCCTTTTTTTGCTTTACCTGAAATAAATCACAAGCATCACGATGATCAACACTATATTGATTTCCAAGTGGTAATTAAGCAATTCATCATTTGGAATTACATGGTTGCTGTGGCTATGGCTATTAAACATCTCAATTATCTGCATGTGATCTCATTTGTTTTAATTAACTAAGTCGGCTTCTAACGTCATATTTGCTAACTTCCAGCATACATAAAGGAAATGAAAGCGTTTACTTTTCATGGTTTTGTATGTGGCAGGCATTAGAGTAAATTTTTTAGATTTGAGTCCACTCTGTCAACGAACTTCTTGAAAATGAGCACGTGAAGTTATGCAAATGTGCCTAAGAAAACGCTGGCTTCCTTATTTATAGGTGTTTGCCACATATCATGTTTCCATCTAACTATTTTTTTTTAATACTTTTATATTTATATTCTTATACTTGTAACTTTTATTTTTTTTTTCAATTTTTTTAATATTTTAATAATTAAAACTCTCATTTTTGAGATTACAAATGTAACCTTAACATTTTTTTTACAGGAGTAATACATCATTGTTGATATACAAGATATTTAGATGACAAAATATCTAATCGAAATGCAACAATCTCATACCCCCCATAACATGTGGCAGTATCAAAAGATTGAATAATTAAAAGTCATAACATTAACACGTTTCACAAACTATTTCATTTCCTTTAAAATAATTTTCAACTGTCCTCTCGAATATTGGAATCATAGTTATTTAAGAGTTTTATAAGCTAACGTTTTATACATAGGTGTTTTAAATATACAATATATTAAAAATTTTCGTTTCGATTCTCTTCTTCTCCGCATGCAATAAAATTGCAAAGATATCTTGTTTCATGTAATGGTATTTCGAATGTGTACCCTATGGATGAAGTTCATGTCCTGTTTAAACTACAAATTTAATCGTTATTAGAAGGAAAAGAATAAAAAAGCTGGCGCTAAAACGTCAACTCGTCAAAGAGTAGTTCCGTGTCAGTCTATAGTGGGAGTTGTAGAATAATTAGCCAATAAATATTTGCATGCGATAAAATGATAGCAGCCGCTAAGATCTAATCACTGTCTGTCAAATTGAATGCAGGCAATGCTGATAGCAGGCACTGAGACATCAGCTACAGCCTTGGAATGGGCACTCACTCTTCTGCTCAACCATCCAGAAAAAATGCAAAAGGTAAAGGCAGAGATAGACACTAATGTGGGGCAGGATAGACTGATAAATGAGTCAGATCTATCAAAATTGAGCTACTTGCAAAATGTGATCACGGAGACACTTCGTCTATATCCCGTGGTTCCATTTTTGATCCCCCACGAGTCCTCCGAAGATTGCACAATCGGTGGTTTTCATGTACCACGCGGCACAATGTTACTTGCAAATCTGTATTCGGTGCACAGGGACCCTAGCGCGTGGCCGGAACCAGAAAGATTTTTACCTGAGAGATTTGAAGGCCGGGAAGGTCAAGGTGGTGGTGAAGGCTACAGCCTGATTCCATTTGGTGCTGGAAGGAGAGCTTGCCCTGGAACTGTTTCAGCAAAACGAGTCATGGCACATGCTTTAGGTGCCCTAATTCAGTGCTTTGACTGGCAGAAAACTGAGCCGAAAGAAGTGAACATGTGTGAGGGAGTTGGGCTTACCTTGCCCAAACGTGACCCATTGGTTGCTTTATGCAGCCCACGCCCGGGAATGACCAATATTCTCTCAAATCTGTGAGTTTCATGCAGCAGCAACTTTTGGAACCCCTACCTCATAACTATCATAGACTTTGTTCATCATAACTACCATAGACTATCAAATAATATATGTTACTTTCGAGTTTCAATAAAGCCGTACAGGCATTTGTATAATATGTATTAGGTCTTTCAGTTTTTTAATTAGAAAAAACAATAATATGAGAGTTTGGTATTCCAATTTTGGTTGTTCTACAATAATTTATGAGATATAGTTCTACATACAAAATTCGGCATAGTATCTTTGATTAATTTATACCGTAAACGATTAGCATGTATTCTATTTGTCAATGACAAATAATGCTTCATTATTCGTACCTGTGGAAGCACAGAATTTGGTTCCAACTGGTCTCGGAAACGATAATGAACTTGCTGAATGTTCATATCCTCTAGCTGAAGGATCTGAATTAAGTCAAGAAAATTTGGATATTGATTTTGAGTGATATGAAAGAAGATTCATGGCTAGAATATATGGAATAAAACTAAGTATTATGAACCACTGAGGGTTGTGGTCCACTGGTGGAGAGATTGGACTTCTCATTAGAAGAGTTTGGGTTCAATCATCCACAGGGTTTCAATTGGACTAAATTTACACACTGCCTTCTGGGTGAGGGTCAAAGTCCTGTGTGCTAGTTGGGCCTACAAGCCAAACATAGAGTATACTACTTCCATATGAGATAGCTTCAACCAAGCTTGGTACATCATGGTAATGTTAATTAATATTTTTTTTTGACTTAGGACCGTAATACTTTTTTCTTGTAATATCTTAATTATTTAAATTCAAAAATACTTTAGATACATAAATAATTAATACATGTTTTAATATGACTTTATAACTTATAAATTTATATTTTATTAATAATTAAATATATAATTTATTTTAAAATTATAGTTAGATTAAGAACCAATCTGCATATTGCAATTTATTTAAATTCAATTTGGAGAGTTAAAATTAGATTTAAACTTGTTTTGCTTAAAAAACATAAACTTTTTTTTATCTAAACTGTGTTGGCCTGGGACCAAAACAAGTTAGCCTAGACCTACAAGGACTAGCCCGTTGCAAATATCTAAATGTTTGTCTTGTTTATTGTACTTTGTTTGGCAGCTTCAATATAGGGAAAACAAAGTTGAAAACTGTAAGTGTGCATGTTTTGTGCTCGTATTGATAGAAAAATAGTTGAAAAGAAAGAAAATAAGAGTTAAAGTATAAGAAAGTGTATAAAATATAAAAAATTAATTTATACATGTAACGTTGCTCTTAAGACGTGTTATATAGTTATGTACATCATGGTAATTTGATGATGAATAGATTATGGGTAATGTTATTTTTATAATTTTATTTATATTTATATTTATAATATAAAATAATAATTATTAAATTTGTGAGTTTTATTATAAAATTCTGAAAAGTTTAAGAATTATTGAACTGTTGTGTCGTCAGCAGAATTTCTCATTGATTATATTTTTTTCTCGGAATTTTGATGGGCTGCAAAACTGTTATATTTATTTTGATAGTTTCTTATATGCATAGTGTGTAATTAAATTTTATTGTTGAAACATCAAAGATTATTAATTTGTTTAAGGTGGGAATTTAGAAATAAAAATTAAAAATCTTCCCCTTCTTTTTTATACAAAACGTAAAACTATAAATATATGATAGGTATGTGTCTCTGAACTCGGCATATAAATTCTATACATTTTCTGTTTCCAAGTAAGGTAGACCGTCCCACCACCGTAGATCTTACTTAGAAGCAAATCTACCACCAGTCCAGGCGGGTCCCAGAAGTAGGCCACGCTCGATCCTCCCTGGAAGACTCATGACAGTCACAGCCCAATTCTCTCGCATAAATACAAGTATTAGCAAATGTAGCACCGATGGGAGGAATATTGTTCCAACACCCGGAGTCCCAAGTCTCACCGCTCTCCGCTGTTGAACAAAATCGCTTTGCCCTTCACAAAATGTCCGACCCGGAAATCACAACCGCACCCCCATCGGATCAAGATTCCGCGCCCCCACCACCACCACCACCACCACCAATGGAGGCTCCGTCTCAGCACAACCAAGCCCAAACTACCGAGCTCCACAAACCCGGCGGCATCTCCTTCAGCTTATGGCCTCCCACCCAACGCACACGTGATGCCGTCATCAATCGCCTAATTGAGACTCTATCTACGCCCTCCGTCCTCTCCAAGCGCTACGGCACAATGTCCCCCGACGAGGCCTCCGCCGCCGCCCGTCAAATCGAGGAAGAGGCTTTCACCACTGTTGATGGCACTGCCGCTGCTGAGGATGACGGCATCGAGATCCTTCAGGTCTACTCCAAGGAGATCAGCAAGCGGATGCTCGACACTGTTAAGGCCAGACCTGCTACCGGTTCTGCTGTTGATAATGGTGCGAGTCAGACGATCACCTCTGATGTGCCTCCTTCCCCGGCTAGTGAGGGTGCCTCTGCCGCTGAGTCCGAATCTTGATTCTTGCTGGATTTGCCACCGATTATAGTGATATTAGGGTTTCTGAAACTGGTATGTTAGAGTGTCCTTATTTGAGAGTTAATGTGTTATACTGAGGTCTATGTGCAGAACTTTTTAATTTCTGATGCAAATCTTGATCATATATTTTCCTATGAACATCCAGTGTTTTATTGTGGCTCAAATTTTGCTTATATCGTGTTCGAATTAATATTCAAAGCTGCGATTTACTGTTCGTCAAAGTTTTGCATAACTGATTCAATGGTTCTCTATGTGCTCCGTTGGATGATAAAATTCCTTGCTAGATTTTATTGATCAAACTGATTGATATCTACGATTAATTTGGCTTCAATTCTTCTAGTTGTAATAATTTGTGGAATGGTAGACATCAGAGGATGGAGTTACTCTGGGTGTCCAAACTTTAAAGCGTCACAACTGTTTCTGACTTCCAAAACTTCGGTACTCTGCAATACTATTTTTGGGATACACATTTTGGATGTGAGCAATCCCTAGCCCTTTATTTGTGTGCATCTGTGTGTTTCTGCTTGTTGAAACTACTTGTTGGGGGTTTAATTTGGTTACCACAAAAATTTTGAGCTTCTGAAATTATGTTGGGGAATCTTTCTTTTTTGTTTTTCTTTTTCTTTTTCCAAGAAACCATTTCTTTGAAAGTTGGAGTTACCTTTGGATGAAATTATACAGGCTTGTGACTGATGACATCAAAGTATGCATTGTTATAATGGCGATGTCGTCATAACCTTTTTCTTTTTTAATTCCATGGGCTTGCCGATCAATTCCTATAGAGTAATACATTCTCAAAGATGTATTTTATGGTTAACTATCTATTGTTACTGAATTATTGGTTTTAATTTTTTTTTTCTGTACTTGAGCTGAAGGGGATCTGAACCCGTTGTCTGAAAAATCCCCAGAAAGGGTTATCAATAATGGGGATCTTATTGTTCTGCAAGCACTTTTGCTTTAATTGTGTTAGCCAAGTATTGTGTACCTATCGTTCAAGGGTTGACCGTACCTTGTTTCATATAAAGATTTTTCAAAACCGCATCTTGTGAGTTATGCCTTATGTCTTCCATTCCACCACTTCTGTGGCAAATTGGTATTCGCCCTTAGATTGACAACTTATGTCAGTAAGCCTTTGTGCTTATATGAAACAGCTCCAACCCTGCCAAGTGTGGCAACTTTAGATTGACATATGCAAGGTTAATTATGTTTGTTGGTTGAAAGTTAAGAGATGCTTAATATTTCCTTTTATTCTCAAATGATAGTGAACATGGCTCCTCATTATGTCTCTTTATACCTTGTGATGTTGCCATTATGACGTAAAATTGGATTTTCTGTTTAGCAATTATGTGTGCAAGTATTAAAAATGATTAATTAACAAAATGTTGGCATAATGGTAAGCTAACTGTGCCCTGAGCTAAGAGATCTTGTGCTGGCAGTACATGAGTTTGAGCCTTAGAGAGACCTTTATTTGGAGGGAACAAAAATTGCAATAGCTTTACGTCGTGAATATGGATTAGTCTTACACTTAACAGTGGTGTAAGGATACACTGGAAAAAATCTGAAAACAATGATTAGTGATATGCAGGCACACAGTCTTATGTGTAAATGGATTACACTTTTACCTTGACTAGTATTTCTTTTGAGGCTCTTTTGTGTGAATAATCACATTGGGCGATCTCTTTTATTTATAATCTTTTATGTTGTCGTAGTGAAACATCCCTGCTTGTGGACTCATTTCATACTAGTTACTAGTGATTTCATGGTAAGCCTATTTACGGTAGAAATACAGTTTTGACTCTCCTGTTGCTATCATGATCTGAGGCTCTGAGGTTTTTGGTATTATATGATATATTTGGAGATAAAATTAGGGGTCTTGAAATTGTAGATTGTACCGTCTCTTAGAACTCTCATGATCTTGATACACTAGCCGAAAGTGGTGGATACCAGTTGTTGCCGCTTCATATCCTTCATTGGTGTTTCGTTCGCTTTGTTTCTACTTTGAAGGATCATTTCGGTACGGAAAGCAGCATACTTCCATGAAAATAAGACAAGTTTTCCTTTGACCAGTTGTAAAGCTAGTTATTAATTGTGCCTTGTTTAGTTTTAGGGAATGAAATTTATATTTTAGAAACCCTTATTATATTAAATGAATTAGTACAATTGGATTTCAGTATTTGTATGAGCCGAAAGAGATGGAATAAAGATGTTTCTATATCTTTATTTTTATAAGAGGTTCACACTTTGTTAGTGAGTATTTGGATCAGGTGTTTCACAGATTAATTTATTAAATTTAATAAATTTAATTATTTAAATTTTATATTAATAAAATTAAATAAAAATAAAATTATAAAAATAATTAAAACGATAATGGTCCGCCACTTCAAATTTGGTGCTCAGCTTTCCGTTGTGTTGCCCTCTGATATGGGTTTGTACCTTCAAGAGCATTGAGGAGGGCTGAATTCCTGGCTTTAGGACCTTTAGGTTCTTTCTAGTGTTAATTTGTTGTTGCGGTTTATTTTTGGGTGACGATGACTTAACCGTGCATGGGCATAGAGGGGATGTAGAAACAGACATTCATTGAGTAAGAAAGTTCCACATCATTTTCATTTTACTTTTGCTGTTATCGTAATTTTATTTTTGATGAACATTGTATAAAAATAATTAAGTAGAAATATTTTTTTCTTTTCATTTATGAGATCCATTCATGCCTTCTTTGGCCCATCACGTCTAACCTGTAAAAAAAATAAATTAGACAACACTCATGCAGTCATCCTGATAGTTCCCCATCCCCATCAGCAAAGCAGGAAAATGATTTCTGAGCTGTTATATTGGGACGTCTGAATTGTGCGCTAACTATTATCTGATGCCACGTTCCTTCTGCACGAGTGGGGAGCCAAATGCGCGGTGTGGTAGGCAGGGCGAGTACCATACGCATTTTAAATTTTTAGATTTGTATATTTTAAAGTGTAATATATATTTTAAATTATTTCAATTAACGTATTTTAATAATTTATATTATTAATTTTTTTTATTAATAATTAATAAAATGTATTGTACCCTTTAAAATATATGTTACATTTTAAATTATCTCAAGTAACCCATTTTAGGCTCCATGCTTGAGAGTAGTATTTGCGTTTACAGGGCATCGTCAATTGACAGCTTTCCCATATGTGGAGCCTTGAGTTTCGGTCCAATTAAAACAAAACTTTAATTTGATGCCATCATGCCAGCATTACAAGACGGAATGTTGGGAGAGTTCGTCTTCCCTTGTTACACATGGACGGCCGAGCTTGTGGACCGTTCATGTTGCTGGCTTCGATATGGAATGAACCGGGTGTGGCTCCTATTTACTTGTACTTCACTCAGTCGCACCCAATTTTTGCAATCCCACCACTTTCGAATTTGAATTTTTTAGTTTTTTGAATTTTAATAATTTTTTATTTCTTTTAAAATTTAATAAATAAAATTTATTTTTTTCTGTCACTATTTTTCTTTTTTAAATTTTTTTCTTTTTTATTTTTAAAATTCTCTACCTTTACAATAAAAATCCTAATCCCACCACTTTCACATGACGCTGCCGGTAGCTTTTGACGTTGATGTTGACTCACTTTCTCTCGTGTATTATTAGATTAGCAACTATGGGGTTACATATTTGTTTTGCCTATAGAAAAAAGTAATTAAGAACATCGTGATGCTGTGCAATATGATGTTTGGTCTGTTGCCAACACTACATTTGTTGCTTAGTCCTATTAAACAAAGCCAAGGGTTCTATAATCTTACTCATCACTTGCATTTAAATTTTCTATTTCCATCCATCTGAAGCTCATCAAAATAGTTGAAACTTGAAACTGAGAAGATACAAAACGGATGGATTTAAAATTTGAGATATAAATTATTTTACTTTTGCTTGATCAGAAAACGAAAAGACGATGGATGAAAACAAATAGCTTTTTTTTTTTAAAAAAAAAAATGTATTATTAAACATTCTTTCGGTTCATGCATTGTGTTTTTTTTTTTTTTCTCTCTCTCTCTCTAGTAAGTTCAAGGGGAGGTAAATAAAACATCTTTATTAGTAATCGGAGAGAAAAATAAATCTATTTTAACTTGCATTCCATTTCCGACTTCAACCTGTCCTACTACCATGCTCCCCTGTCATAATTGAATAACTAACGAACGAACTGTCATTTTTTTCTTTTGGGTAAAGAACAAACTGTCAACTTTTACTCAGTAGGACGTTTAGGAGGTAAAACTGTTAGAATATTTTTTATGTGGACTGTTATTGATTGGTTAGTTTAGTTTTAATAAAATAAGTTAAGTGTGTAGTATAATTATCTGATATTTATTATGTTAAAAGTGATTTAATGGATTATTCCTTTGAGTTTAAGTTTATTAATTAAGGATATAATTGAATTTTATTGTTTGTAAAGCCTATTATTATGTTTTGTAATGAGTGAAACACAGTCAGGAATTTTTAATAATGAGACTAAGCTGCTATCCTATAAATATGGTATAAAAATGAGCCACAATCTTGATGGGTATAAGTTGAACTTAGTTTCATAATTTTTTTTTTTCAAGTTTGTTGATACTTGGATTTCTGTTCAATAAGAATTGATAGGCATCTCATATCTAATTCTTGATTAAATATATACATTGTGTAGTTTTAAATTAGCATAGATCCGGTTAAATTTCTTGCACAAACTTCTATTAACCAGCCTAAAGAGTGGCCTCTCATTGTCCAACAAGGACGCTGGTATGCAGGGTCAACTTCTATTTGGCAGGGATATCAGCCTCTCCGTTCGGTGATCATATCTTTGACTTAAATCTAAGGAGGTTTAACGAATACTACCAAAAGCAGAAGAGGTTTGGGGTGGTTTGTATGTTATACGTAAGACTGACTTTGTTCACACTGGTTTATGTTGTTCTATGATTCAGCAATTCGAAAACCATGGTATTGCGCTGCCATCCGTCGACCGTGCCCAGTTCATACTTCATAGCATGCATTCCATTTTGTGCATAAGTTGAAAAAAATTAGAAACGCACACCTTTGGTATAACGCATATCTTCCACGACAAAGATGTGTTGGCATTATATAAACTCTATGATGCCCTGTTTTTACAATGAGGATCTACAAACTAAAGCATCAAACCAATGTGTGTGGAGGAAGAGTTTCAAGCCCTTCCCCTAAAGAAGAAAAAAAGAATCTTACAGAGACCAAATATCTAACACCCAGGCACAGTATTTGTGCGAGTAAAAAGAAGAATCAGAAACTAAGAAAGAAAGAACAACATTAACAGACTGGAACTGCGGCAGCTAATGTCCAGGGCCTTTTTTGCTGGGTCCAGAGGCTAGTCTAAATGCCAGAGTCCGAACTGAAGCACGTGTGCTAGAGTTGTTGGAAGAAACAGCAAAGGGCGCCATTGTAAGAGACGACTCTGTTCCCCTTAAATTTTCAGAACCTTTAGCTACCTTCGTTTTTGACTCCTCCGGTCGAAGAACTCGGCAATGCGCATAACTGAACTGTGCTGACAACACAAGCATTATGAAACCCGTCACAACCAAAGTGCTATTCTTCATCGGCATCTTCGGTTCTCAAATACTCCTAACTCTCTGTTCCTTTTAGTAGTTTCCCTATGCTTTTTAATTTCAATTAATACAATCTGCGTATCGAGCTCGATCTTGTGTTGGCCTAAATGAACCACTACTGCTTTATATACAGAAGTTTTCAGCCGAGGACGGTGAAGCGCTTTCCAGGTGGGCCATGAAAAGCTGCAAGCCGATTTGACTTTTGCAATCCTCCAATTCCGTTTCTTTCAGTGGGTTCTCACTTGTTGAGGAAGAAGCTTGCTTTGAAATTGTTCTCCGAGTGCTGTAAGAATTTGACTTTATCATAATTCAAAAAGACATAAATTTCATGCTAGACCGAGTTACGACTCGCAAAGGAAAAGAACAAGATAGACAAAAGGAAGGGTAGTGTAGTCCTGAGTCTCCTAGATTATGTTGATCGGCATGCTTTTGCATGTTCACGTTCATCCCATTTATTTGAGTTCACACGGTTACTTGATTCAACGCTTGTATTTTCAATATGTTACGCGGTGCATGCTTACTCTTTATTCCTTATTTAATGTGTAGGTTCCCTTGTCCCTTGTTACAAGAGATAAAAACCACACCCTTCCCCTAGGAAGGTTGCGCTGAAAATTGTTGCCTGGAAAAGGATACAGGTTTGGTAGAACTGTCATTTCTTCCGAGTCCAAGCCGGTGCCTAGGCAATCGTGAGCGTTTCAATAGGACAATGTTTCTATTCTATTCAAAGGCACGCGCATACAAGCGCATCGCCAAGGTATTGCAAGGCTCGCAAATTTTGATCACAGGCCTTTGGGTTGTGGGCACAAGATTCCTGACGTGGAATTTTGCTGTGTAAGGATGGAATGTTAGATATGCATAAAAAGCACATCTTATTGATTCGTCAAAATTGATCAAGAAAGCAAAGCAGAGCTAACAATGCCACCAAAAGAAAGATACCTTATGACATTCTAAAAGGCAAGGGAGAAGACACCGCTATTGCCACCTCTCTAAGACACCCCCCCCCCCCCCTCCCAAATGAAAAAAAAAAAAAAAACAAAGTAGAAGGAAGTCTCTTTATTGCTGTGTTTATCCTGCTGATGCATATTCACCAACTCACATCGCACACTTTCAAAGAATTTCTACAATAAGCTGACGTGTCTACTATATCAGCTGCTTTATGGGTTGGTTTAGTTGCAAGAGAAACAAATTTTTCCACAGAGCAATGATGAAAATGAGCAATATTATCAACTTCACCTTTTGGGAGGAATGGTCTGGGATGTATAGTGGTAGGCTGGTTGCTCACCTGTGGCCTTCACAGATTGAAATTGAGGGCTGCGAAGGACTAGAAGAGCAAGGAATTGGTATGAAGTCTGATCGTCTACTTCCTTGGCAGGTCCCAGTGCCGCAAAACTTGAATAAGGCCCTGCCCTGTGCAATCAATATTGGTCACATAATCAAACACCAAATGCCCACAAAAGTGTGACGCCAGACCAGCTACCTGTTCCTCCTACAGTCCTACCTACTCCTAATCCTTAATTGCTTAGGAAAGGTTGAAATTAATCCGAAGAGATCTTTGATTTTTTTTTTAATTATTCATATTGTGTTACTATGATTTAGCAATGGGCATCGAATATCTGTTGCGCTAATAAGTGAAACACCATTGTTTTTAAAAGATCTAACAATTAATGTCATTGTCAGGGACAATTAAACTCGTAATGCTCCTTAGCCAAGTTGGATTTGCATAAATGACTCTTGGATAAACCCAAAATCTGTCATAACGTAAACTCGGATATGACACAAAAGTCATATACACCTATATTCTTTGGGACGTGTTACTTGGTTGCTTAGAATGTTTTATGAATATTATATTTAATCATTCTCTCTTCTATAAATGAATGGTTCACATGCCTTTGTGGTCCCGGTACAAAATATTTGCAACTTGGAACTGAAGACCAATAATTCAGCCAAAGCTTCTACAAAACCCACCTGCTTTACGATTACTATATGCAACTAGGCAAATGGCAAGATATGCCGAGATCAAGATTTAACATAAACACGCAACAAATAAATGTTATTTAGATCCCAAAAATCTTAACTTTCACTTTTGTTTAACATATACATGGGATTGAAATTTTTTTAATGTGAAAAATGCATTTCTTTTATAAAGTGTAAATGAATAATTATTAAAAAAATTAATGACAATAAAAAAAATAGAAAAGGTATTTTTACAACTATTTATTCATAATCTATACACGATACAACATAGCGCACACAACACAATTTGGCTCCAAGATTAATTATTGTCAAATTAAATGTAAGGGATTCAAATTTTATACCAGATAAATGGTTGTATAAGCATTATTACTCGTTTTTGTCGTTCTGTTATACCCTGCTGGTAACTGGCAGAGTGGTATATAGGTGCCAATGGCTGATGTCCTTGTGAGCCATGAGAGGGTGACAAACAATTTATAGGTGGAATGTCAACAGAATGTGGTTCTTGTGCGCATAAATTATAAAGTTCTTTTCGGATACCAAATAATTGTTTCGCATTTTAAATTGTAATTCGTCACTCGTGAGCTTCCTTCCACCATAATTAAACTCATTTAGACTTTGGATTCTAATAATATATATGACATACATTCTCATGATTCATATTAAGTCTTGGTGTTATCAACTGAACCTGTGACCTCGACAAGTTGGCCGCCTTCTTGTACTTTGTCAGTTAATCGATAATTAAACAACTGTTTCTCCATGCCTAAATCTTTTTCTTTCATTCACACACCATGTATTTAACTTGAAAACACCCAAAATTTCAATTGCAGAAAGGTTTTTCAACGTTCGATAGTGATTTTTAATTTTAGAACCGAACATTTGATAACCAATTAATTGAGAAATGGTCGGGAAATTGTGCTCTGTTGCCGTCGAATATGGCAAGTCAAAAAATATCCCCAAACTCGTGGTCTTATCCATATCATTCCCAGTTCCCACGAGAGAATCCAGAAAAAATAGAATGGTATTCAATAAGTTATTCTATTTCTACAAATTGCCTGAATTGCAGGGTTAACGATTATTACACATATTTTATAAGTATTTAATATTCTCACATTTAGTAGAACTAATCAACAGGCATATTATTAATAGTTTCAGAAGTTGAGACTTGAGATATTGAAATCCAGGCAGGGCTGGAAAGTGCAGACTCATCCTGGCTTGGCTAGCTTGGCAATAGGAGAATTCGCCACTGGTATTAAATAAGTGGTGAAACACAATCCCCGTGACAACATTACAATGTCTATAAGTATCCAATATATGTACGCCTCATCAAGGAACTTGAACTAGCAAAAAGTTGCAGCAACCACATGTAAACAAATTAATCAAGCAGACAGAAATCAAGAGAAGAGTCATGAAACATCATCCAAGTGCCGGTTGCATCTTGTTCGCCCTGCATCTTATTACTTTGCTCTGGATGGTCCTATGTTGCTTCTCGTGGCATGTGGAAGGCTCGAGGCGTCTCACTTATCAGCATTTACCGGTTTCCTTGCCCATCACCCACTTCAACACGGCTCGAGCATACTCTGGTCCTAGTCGAGGAGGAGTTGGTCATCATATCATTTCCTAAAAGCATTCATCAAGATCTGTTTCCTCCCACAAACACACACACGGTTTTTGACAAGCCCGTTGGCAAGTTTTACAGTTATCATTTTATAACAGCAAACTTTCATATGTACCAGTATATTTGTCAGTTGAGTCTTTGAAAACTGTAGCTTCTTGTATGTTAGAGTGTCCTTTCAGTAACAAAGGACAAACTTCAAACACTTAAAGAAGGTACTAAATTAAGAGCTCAACAAAAAACAAACATAAATTTTCAGTTGGCCCATGCAGGTCTGGGCTCTGCGACCTTCGCGTTATTAGCACGACTCTCTAACCTCCTGAGCTCATAGGCCTCTTGTTTGCTTTTTCCCGTTAACATTATGGTCGGAAATTAAAGTCGACTGTAAACGATATGAGCAGAATCGTTCATAATGCTGCCAAGTAGGGAATACGTGTCGTTCAAGAACTGCTACATCTTGAGCGATTGATATAGACGACTAGGTAAATACTAATAAATGTTACCTTTTCATTACGAAAAAAAAGATATATATGTTTTTCCAATCAGCGTAAAGTAATATAAGAAAGAGATATATGCTTAAATTGCTTGTGTCTGCTAATTATGAATTGCCCCGATGACGTAAATTGCTCATCTTCAATCCACCTTCGTTTGCAGCGACCGTCACCTTAAGCCCATCCTCCATGATAAGGCAATAATAGTAGCGATGCCTGTTTTGGGTAGAATCAGATAGCAAAAGATTATTGTCGTGGTCAACTCAAGCAAACAAAATATATTAATATGGTATCCACCATTTTAGGCAGTGGGTGCAGTTGCAGAATATGAACTGGACAATACAGACTTGAATGAGGAAACCGAATAAAGATCCCGTTGAAATTAATGGGTGTGAAGAAATGCCAAAACAGTCATTTTCAAAGCCATTCTCAAAATATTGCTTGCGACTTTTACAACAAAACATTTTAAAATTTTCATATTACTGCCTTCAGACTGTTATTTATATTCTCTATTCAGCGGAAAAATTATTCTGTTTTCATATATTTATTTTACAGTTTATTTAATAAAATTTACATATTAAATTTCATAAATTAGATTATGAATTTCATGTGATTCAAGATACATCTTTAATGATATAAGCATTAAGTAAAAATTAAAATGTAAAAATAACTTTTCTTAAAAGAAAAAGGTGTCGGTGAATAAACATAATGAAAAATAAGTATTATGTAACAATATTTATAGGGTATAAAAAAAAAAAAATAGTGTATCAAGTACAAATTAAGCTATTTTTTGAATAAGGTTTTTTTTTTGTAAACTGTATTAATTTAAATTTCAAAATATTTGACATCCATTTGACCAAACTATTCTTAGTAGTTAGTGTGACGCATATATTATTCAAATTGCTTGGAGGATGATATTGATGCTTCCTCTTAACTTTTGGATATGTATACTCTGTTTTTGAAAGATTTAAAGGTAAAGAAAAGTAAGAGAGTTATAAAATTAAAAAAATAAGATACATAAATATATTTTAATATAAATTACAAAGAAATAGATAAAAAATTATCAAAATCAAATAATAATAAAGATGAAGAATTTAAATACTTAACTTTTACAAATGAAAGGTTTTTCTAATATTTTAGCAGGCGATAGGAATGGAATTTAAAAATGAAGATAGGAAGGGAAGAGGACCTCTACTAGTCGATAATACTTGGTGCAGGCATGCAAATTATTTGGAAGCAGCAAAATCAGGTAGTTTTTGAGAATAAAGATCGAAGGGAGCCAAGATTTGTTCATGAGACTTTTGGTTTCGGCCAAAGAAATAGACAGAGTTGGAGACTGTCTTTTGCCCCAGAACCTGAATAGACCTAGAACAAAGAGTATAATCTTAAATGGCAGCCCCCTCCTTCCAATTGGGTAACTTAATGTTGATGCTTCCATGGAGAGAGAAGACAACAAGGCGTGTTGCGGAGGGCTGTTCAGAGATAACAAAGGTTCATTCATATATGCTCTTGTAGCTAAAGTTGGAACCTGTTCAGTATTAGAGGTAGAAGTATGGGCCATGATCAAAGGGTTGCGTTTGGCGCACCAGAAAGGGATAAAAAATTTGATTTTAGAATCGGACTCTCTAGAAATCATTGAGCTGGTTATAGAAAAGAGACCTCCAGATCTTCGTTTTCAAAAGTTAGTGGCTATTATTCAACGTTTAATGGAAGATCAGTGGGAAGTTAAAATTAAGAGTAAATTACATTACCCTCCTTTGAGGTATTTGATTATGATACTCCACCCTATTCTTACTCAAATATGACACTCCACCCCATTTACTCAAATATTAATTAAAAAAATATACTTAATATTAATAAAATATTCACAAAAAAATATTAAATCAATATTTTAGTCTAATTTTATTTAAAAATTATATTTTAATTCAGTTAATTATTTTAAATAATTAATATTTTGATAAATTATATTTGTTTAATCAAATAATTATATTTATTACAAAGTATAAATTTAACAATATATATGATTATGAAAAAAAATTTAGTATAAATACAAAGGCATCTTAAGATGAGTTTAGTTAATAAAAAATAAGATCAATTATGCTTGATATTTTTTTCTAACTAAACTCATTCCTAATATGCCTTTATATTTGTACTAAATTTTTTTTCATAATCATATATATTGTTAAATTTATACTTTATAATAAATATAATTATTTGATTAAAAAATATAATTTATCAAAATATTAATTATTTAAAATGATTAACTAAATTAAAGTATTATTTTTAAATAAAATTACATTAAAATATTGATTTAATATTCTTTGGCTAAAATGCACAGAACCCTCCTGAACTAAGGGTCGATTTTAAAAAACTCTCCTAAACTTTAAAATTTTTTATAGAACCCTCTTCAACTAACTAAGATGTGCAAAAAATCTCCTCCGTTAGTTTTTCTGTTAAATGATGGATGGAACCCTAAATTTTCATTATGAAAAGACCCAAATAACCCTCAACTTCCTTCATATTTTCCTTTAGTTAGGAATTCTTTAACCTTAGGAATCGGGACCTGGCCATCCTTCATTAGCAGTCAATGTTTCAGCAAAGTTTATCCATCAATAGCTGAATGTTTCGATTTGGTCAAGGTCACCAATCCCTTCAAAGCAAGGAAAGGTTCTTTCAAAAGGGAAAAGATCGGGATCTCCACTTGGGTGTGGTCATCTTTGGGTGAGGGTGCTGATTGCTAGTGACAAAATGCTAGTTGCTAGTAATGGGATGCTATTCTTTTTCCGCCATTTGTGGCTTGGATGAATTGGTCTTCTTAGGATCGGCGAACGGAACAGTGAAAGTTTAGAGGAGAGAGCCACGCGATAAAGGCACCAAGTACCCACACGTACAGATGCTATTGAAGCAAGTGTGCATGGTAACAGCATTAATGTTGAACTCGTTGTTCAAATAAGAGTGGGCAAACCAGGTAGCAGCTCGACAGCAACACAGGAGCGACAAAGTCTTATGGTACTTTCACCTTTAGATCCCAAGTAATAACGGCTGTGTTTAGTGGTAGTCGGTGGGGTTTTTCTACTGCAACAGAGGTAGCAAGGTAATAAGACGTGACGTAAAACTAGCGGGTGGCAGAGAATAAGTCTTCCAACAGGGGTACAATGATTCGGTTGAAGACTTCAGCGGTTGCAGGATTCTGGTGTCATGATGAAGGTCAAGACTGAAGCGAACAACAGCTGGGCAAATTATGAATGCTGCAATGAGGTAGAACCGACTGATAGAGTGACTCAAGTGTGTCGGAGAACTCAGTTCCAATGTCGAGACTCTACCTTAAGGGGCACTGGTTCTTCAAGGCAAGGGACCATGGGTTGCAAAGGGAGTCGAGATTCAAAGCCTTCCGCTACTTCTTAAAGGTGAAGGTGCTGTGGGTTACTGTCGAAGAAGTTCAAGAAGCCCCATTGCCACAAAGTCCAGGTCTGTCCTCCATATCCTGTCAAGAAGCCATTATTGCTGCACATTTAGTGGTCAAGTCCGTGCTGAAAGCCATCTCTGCAACTTTCCACCCGTTGCTGGAAGCTTCACCACATTGCAACAACTTTACTTCCGTCACCGCATCCATACAGCCCAGCAAAGAGTCTTATCACTGTCGTTTTGAAGCTTCACGACCATTGTTATCACTGCGAGCCTGACTTTTGTAGAGGCTGACTACCGGAAAGCTCATGTTTGAATTGCACCCACTGCTGAAACTCTGCCTGTTATGTCATCCTCCTTTGAAGCTCAACCCATGGAAGACAGTTCCAGGTCTACCTTCCCGCCATGATCACTCTGCCAGGACCTAGATTCGTGCGTTCGTTTTGCCTCTTGAACCGTTGCTGACACAACGCCCCAATGCACAAGACCTACAAGGAACCCAAAGAAGCCCAGTTGTTGTTGTGCAGCTCGCCCTTAAAGTGGTAGCAGAGGTTGGCACAATGCATTAGTTTCACCAAGGCATCTAGGCAACGAACAACATAACTACATAATTTGCATAGAACAAAAGGATTAACGAAGTTTAGGACATAGCAGAAAAGCAAAGAACAGAGCAAATCGGCCATTCAAGGGGGTTATTTTGGTCTTTTCATAATGAAAATTTAGGGTTTCATCCATCATTTAACAGAAAAACTAACGGAGGGGATTTTTTGCACATCTTAGTTAGTTGAAGAGGGTTCTATGAAAAATTTTAAAGTTTAGGAGGGTTTTTTAAAATCGACCCTTAGTTCAGGGGGGTTCTGTGTATTTTAGCTATATTCTTTTTATAAATATTTTATTAATATTAAATATATTTTTTTAATTAATATTTAAATAAATGGGATGGAGTGTCATATTTGAGTAAGAATGGGGTAGAGTGTCATAATCAAATACTTCAAGGGAGGTTAGTGTAATTTACTCTAAAATTAAATTTACCCACCGACAGTTAAACAGAGCTGCATATGTCTTGGCTAAAAACATGATTCCGATGAATCAAGAGATTTGTATTTACAGAGATCCTCCTGGAGAAATAGTGAAGTTTATTACAGAAAACAGTTTGAATGTTTGTCACCCTCTGTGGGGTTCTTTTGTTTGTATTTCATGTCAGTTGAATAAAAAAAAAAAAGTAAAATAACCTTTAAATATTGACAAGACAGAATGTATAAAAAGAAAAATGATTAACGCTAAATAAATTCACCTCAATACAGAATTTGGAAACAAATAATAAAATATGGCTAGAAACTTGGAAGGAGTAAGATTGCAAATTTGTTTATAAAAGAATTGTTTGAGCAGAATGGTTGAGAAATGAGAGGAAAAGACAAAGACTAAGTAAGGTAGGAATTTATATCCCTACATTTCTTCATTTATAATTTTAGTAATCTTTTATGTTTTATGTTGTAATTTATAAGTGTTATTTTTATTTATTTTATAATTTTCATAAAATTCTACCCGTTTATCTCTCGCTTATTCGGTTATTCCTACGTAAGTGGAAAGGATCCACAACCCTATCGTAGCGATCTGGCTATGGAGGGAAACAAAAAAGAAAGAGGTGTATTGGTCGCAACTTGCAAGAATTAGGAAACAGTGAATACAGACGGGAACATAAAGCCGGACAAATTTGTCAATTACGGAAAAGAATCGAACGCATTCATTTCTCAGTTGTCGTCTTCGAAACCATCAAAAAACAGGTGCATCTCCTAACCTAAACTTTGCTTCTCCTGCCCCATCATCTTTCCCTTCCACCCACAACTTTGTAATTTTCTCATCTCACAACAGCATTTCACATACATAGATCAGTCACCTAGTCCTATTATCTCTTTCGTCCTCTCTTCTGCAACTTTATTTATTGTATTTCATAATCCCAATCAAAGTGAGCTAGTTTCCGAGCCACAAGGGGAATAGGGTTTTCTGGGTAGTTGAATTAAAATTCAGGATTGGGAATGAAACGTTCACTTTCTGGCGACGGTTCCGCGGCTACAAGCGACGATAGGAAGATGAAAAGGGTGAACATGGCAGAACATGATGAACAACATGACAATCAGGTGCCTGAAAAGACTGATGGGCTTGTGTATTTCGACGATAATCTGTTGTTCGAGGTGTTGAAGCACGTGGACGCGAAGACGCTGGCGAGGGCAGCTTGTGTGTGCACGCAGTGGCACAAGACTGCGCAGGATGAGCGGCTCTGGGAGCTGATCTGCACCAAGCAGTGGGCTAACATCGGCTGCGGCGAGGAACAGCTGCGATCCGTGGTCCTGGCACTGGGCGGCTTCCGTCGTCTCCACTCGCTTTGCCTCTGGCCTCTCTCGAAGCCGCAGTCATCTTCTGCACCTTCATCTTCCTCTTGGGCCGCGTTCTCGCCGATGATTCGGTCAAAGCCTCCACCTCGGTTGGGGAAAGACGAGGTTCATCTCTCGCTATCGCTCCTCTCCATTCGCTATTACGAGAAGATGAATTTCAACAATAGAAGCAGATGAATTTTCGTATATGCTTCTAACTTTACATCCGTTGTCTCTGCCTACCTTTGAGATTTCGGTTCCTTTTTAATTTTTGTGCACTTTTTGTATTTCAATTACTAGATCTGCAATTTTTATTGACTACTAAGCTAAGAGCTAAGCTGGTTGTATTGTGCAAAATTGAGAACAAACTGCTTAATGAATGTATTATAACAAAAAGTGATTAATTTGATGATTGATTTCATGATTTGTTGGGGTTTGATTGCTAAATTTGTGAGATTTACTAAAGAGGTGAATGTTTTGGATCCAAGTAAGATGGGGCAGAAAAGAAGTTTGTGTTGCCGAAACCGGACAGACTTGGGAAAGGGTGGGTTGGCATTTGGTGGTGATGGCGATGTCTGCTCCGAATGCACAAAAGCAGACAGAAGCAGAGCTCACAGATGTAATTATTGCGTGGAACTACCTATGCTTTCTGGCTCTTACTTCTGCCTAATTGCCAAACGACACCCAATTCACTCAACAATTTGGTGTTCCATTGGGTTCCGCAGATGACAAAATATTCGCAATCAAGCATATGATATTTGTCGCATTGCTATTTCCTATTCTCTGTTTCATATAGATTCAATACTGGCAGGCGAGCAGGAATTGACTGCTTTGGACCAATACCATGTTTTTTTCCCCCTCCGCTTCTATTTTCGCATTTTCTCTCTTTGACCTTTAATCAATTAGCTTTACTTGGCGCATTTCATCAGCAAATACAAACTTGCTTTTTATGTAAATGGAAGATTCCCTGTTGGCCTGTATGTTCATGTTTTGAATGATTGTATGGGGAGCTCTAGTGAACCGCGGGTTGTCAAACTTTCAGGCATTCACCTCCCTTTAGTGGAATGGTAAAGAAGATAAAATCTGTTTCCTTTGTAAGTTAAGTTCTTTATAAATCACCAAAAGCACGCAGTTGCTATTACGGCCTTCAAACTTGGACTGCTGTATGTTAATGGAATCAAAACTGGAGGTCCAAGCACCGGAGAAGGTCAGGCTTTCACCAAATCTCGAAATCTGAGAGTCGTATGAACTTGGAACCAAGCCCCGGGACAGGATACTGTTCGTTTACTGGCTTCGTACCCGTCCATTGCATCAAGACTATTTGATTCATACTGTTTGTCTTCGAGTAAAAGAAGATTCTGTTTATTTTTTATTCTGTTGGTTAACACTGTCTATTATTGTAAAAAATGATACTTACACATGTGGATGCGTCACATACGATATACATGTAGATTAGAAAGAAAGTAAAAAAAATAATTTAAATTTAAGAGAGAAAAAGAATGTTAAAAATATACAAGAATATACAAAATGTAGGATTTGGATCCTCTTCTACAGAGTGTACATAAAATAAATGCGTGAAAAAATCATTACTCAATATCATATTTTTCTCCGTTTCTTCTTTCTTCTTCGTTATTCCCCTGTCTCGCTGTTTACTTAAACTTTAGGACACAAGACGAGGAAACGGTGTTGTGTTTGTCAGATAGCAGGATATGTTCGAGTTTCTTGTTTTTTTCTTTGTCTGAAATGCTAACTTATATGTTGTAGTCAATTAAAGCAATCACAACAAAATTTTAATTCAACCAGAGGGTGTCGTTTTATAGCAGAGCTTTGATTTCCCCACTAATACCCTGCTTCTTTTCCAAGTGTTCACCTAGTATACGAAACTAGTCTCCTCTAGAAACAAGCGTAACCAATTCTCTGGTTTCTATCAACTCTTTTTTGACAACGATAATCTTCTTCATCTTCTTTACCATGGTCCTGAAATTTAATGTGTTAATTGGCCCGATCCTTGCCTTGTAAGCTGGGAAGCTAAGATGTCAACCTACAACAGCACCAGATTGCAGTGCTCAATTCCTTGGCAACTTTAGTTTATTGGACGATTTCAATTTCATGACATCTGATTATGGAACAATGCTTTGTATAAAGTTCAAAGAAGATTGACTGTGGATTATGATGGTAACATTTGTGTGCATAGTCGGAAACTTGCAGGGGAGAATTGGTCCATTTCATGGCAAGTATATTTAACATCTCATAGACGCCATGGCTCTTGTGGCCTCAGTAGTACATATATGTATGATCCTACTACTGGAAGATCGTCCTCTTGTCTTCCGTGAAGAATGAAAGCGAGTCTTATGGGTGCACACCAAATTTTCATCTTTCTTGCTACAGAACTGAGTCTCGCAGCTCGCTTTTTACTTCTACGTCTTGTGGAATTCAACGGCTATGATTATGGCTTCTTTCCAAATCACACCTATGACCAATGTAAGAAATTATGCTTGCAATCATGTAATTGCAAGGGCTTTCCGTATTGCTATCGCATGGACAACGGCAATTTTAATTGTCACCCAAAGCCGATCCGGCTGAATATGGTTATCGTTCTCCAAATTTCGTAGGATCCATCTACTTGAGGCTGCCAATATGTAGTTTAATTTATGATGATAAATCCTTGGAAGAATACAGTCTTGCTTGTTCCACGAATCTAAAAGCAATACTGCTCGAAAGAATAAGTGACAAGGGTCATGAAAACGGATCTGTCAAGTTCATGCTCTGGAATTGTTGTACTGGATATATATGTCAACTGGAAAGAGCTAGCGCAACAATGGATGTCCAAACCATGGATGCACTTGACACGCAGCATAGAAGGCTAGTGACGTGGGGGAGGGAAGAACAAAACAAGGATCTGCAATGTTGTCGTGGGTGGATGAAATGAAATCGTAGACGCTGATATGGAAGGATATTATGACGCAAGTATGTTGGAAGTTTTGGCTACAGTGTATCTTCAATGTGTTGAGGAAGAAAAGGACAAGAGAATACCATGAACCAAGAAGTTGAGATGCTTCAGAAATCAAGCCGTGAAAACGATTATTCATGATTGCTAGGAGTTGAAGTTTCACCTCATGATTGGGGAAGTTACGACTTCTGGCTACATGCATTTACTACTTCTATAGCAAACTAAAAAATTGCACTAAACTTGTATCGATTTGTGTGTCATCGCGTCACAGAGCCATGCTAATCTTCTTGCATCGATTATAGAGTATCATGTCCCTGCCGAAATGACTCGTGAAGTATATATTTTATATATTTATATAATTATGAATATCATTTTATTATAATAAATATATATTACTAAGTCAATTATTTTATGCTTTATTTTAATTAAAATTATAAAATTAATTACAAATAGGTTTTTCTTTTATAAGAAGCCACTGCAAGGAATGAAAAGAAAATATCTTGATAATTTTGTTGTGACCTTCAATTTAAAGGTTATTTGAATTTTTTGACACGAGAATTATGTGATTAAATTCTTTTAATAAATATGATGGTTTTAAATTGGAACCAAATTAACTCGCTTCCAAGTTAAACATTTTGTTAGTGAAAGCTATTTTAATTTATTACAAACCTTGTTAGAGATTGGGATTGATTAGTTTTCTTTTAATTTATTTTGGTACACGGTTGGTTCTTTTTAAGTGTTTGACATTACTCAAGATTATTGGTTTAGTATGTGAAGAAACGAAACGACATTTTATTTCTCATGAGTTCCTCTTTGTCCTTCAAATATAATGGAGGAACAAAATGGTACACTGGATAGAAGAAAAATAAAGCTACTGGATAATAAAAATAGACAGAAATTAACAATGTATTGGCATGACATAAGTTAACTAGCTTCTAACAATGTATTTGTCACTCTCACTCTTATCAAACACACCAAACCATTAAAATCAGAAGTGTGAAATTCACATTTTCCAATCGTTACAAGAAATTATACAACAGTTCAAGCATTGCTAGCTAGCTGAACTTTTCAAAGGTTTTCAAATATATATTGTGGTCAAAGATAAAGATAAGATTCTTCATTAACCACAAATATATATATATATATATATATATATATATATATATCTTCAGCAAGGAATCTCTTTATCTATTTTACATAAGGATTGTATGAATGGAGGGACCGTATTTGGCTACATTTGGATAGGTTAGAATCATTGAGTGGTAGAATCAATTTCTACAAAATTAATCAAAATAATTTGTTTTACATAAATATAATAGAAAAAATTTAAACTTAAATGCTTTTATAATCCCACCAAGTCTCTCACCATTAAACTTCACGTAATGCGTACCAACAAAATTTTTACAAAGGAACAAATAAAAACTTGAAAAAAAAAAACGTTGGAGAACATGTTTGAATGTGATGTGAGCGTAGGGAATCATTCAAATATTATCGAATAAGTACTAATCTACATATTCAAATATGTAGAAATTGGTCCAGTCTCAACGCATTCATGAGAACGAGCAAGACTGCAAAAGTCATTCTCCTTTAGAGTACTTTGTCATGTACATATATTTTGTTATTTTTATAAATTAAATTTTATTAAATATTTATTAAAAAACTTAAATTATTACATTTATTAAATTTTATAAATTAAATTATGAAATTTAATAAATTTAAAATTTTATAAAGTATTGAAAGAATTTTGTTAATAAACTTAAGTTTTTTTTTAATTCTGTTTAATACGTTTAAAGTGTCTCTTCTACTCTGTTTTTGCGGGTGAAGTACTTGAGTCTTATTCGACTTCAGATATAATCTTTTGACTCTAATTCCAGTAAAAACCTGCACATCGGATCCATGAAGCACAGTATTGAACCGAAGTGCTACTTTTTGTTAAAGTAAAATAGTACATGTAGCCATTCAATTGGTAAAATTTTAAAATATCTTATTTGTAAAATTTAGTTTAAATATTTTTATTAATAATTTTGTTTAGGTCCATTAAAATTTATGGTATTTCAAACTCTACAAATAAGTAATCTCTCTTTAGTTTAAACTTATGAGTTAAAAAAAAAAAAAAGAAAAAGAAACCAGGACATATATTTTGCCACTTATACAATGTAATACTAAGATGAATAGTGGGTAACTCTGAAGGAATCACAATGAAGATTAGAATCATGCACAAAGATAAATATGATCAAAATATTCTGATAGTTTAACTAGAAATTAACTCTTTACAGCACCAAAGAAAGAAAGAAATTAACTCTTTATAAAAGATTTGTTTTGTGTGTGTTGGAGGAAGTGGAAAAGAATTTTGTGGTAGTGGGAAGGACCGGTTGCGTCTGTGACTAAGTTTAAAGAACAACTTGCCTGGCCCGAGCCTCGGTTTCAGTTGATACAGAAGGTTGTCATCTTTTTAGGTGGCACCAAGCCTTCACCCGCGTCCACGACGCCGACGATCAAAAATAATTATTATTTTTGGGAAAATTATAATCAACGTCATTATTATGGGCGGACTAATTTGCATTTGATCCGGGATATGGACACGGGATGCCGTGCCATTCACTCCGTGTCCATGGAATTTCGGCATGCATTTGACTTTTGAGCGCCCCATTGTGTCCATACATGAGAGAGAAAATGCTTCGATAGCGAATTTAGTGTTGTTCGTGCAAGACTTGTTCAAAACCAAACAAATAACCAATACGCAATCAAGGAAACTGAAGATCTAAGTCACTTCACATAGCTGTAGTAGATTTAGATAGAAAAGTCGATAGCCAAAGAAAATGAGACATCCTTCCACACCCAATGAAACGAAGTCTTGCAGGAAGACCGTTTGAGGATTGGGATGGAATCGTGTAACTTATTCTCATAATGAATATAAGTGAGAGATAAAATTTAAGAAAGAAAAATTAAGAGATAAAAATTAATAAAAAAATTTAAGATTTACAATTTTAATCGTATAAAATAAAGAAAAAGTTAATTAACCTAGATCTAACTGCAGGTTAGAATTGGGAATAAATAGAGATAGAATTGAAAAAATTAAAATTTATAAATTTAATTATATATTTAAATATAAAATAATAAAACAAATATAAAGATAAAAAATTTAAAAGTATGCTAAATTGAGTGACATCCATTTTTTTTAAAATTTGTAGTAAGAAAGAAATAAAAATAAAAGTAACAAAAAATTAATGACAAATAAAATTAAAATTCATAAATTTAAACACACAGAAAACAATTAATCCTGGTCATCTCTTATCTGTGTTACTCACTCTTTTCCTAAACAATAGTGGTTTTAAACATTTTTTTTCCAATCCATTTTAAATATCATTTCCTAAAATCAAAGTTTTATTAATTTTTGTTCCAATTTTACTTATACCGAGTACTAAATACTCAATCAGTAATTTGGTAAAAAAAAAAAAATTTAACTATTAAGACAATTTAATATTTTTTAATTTATGTGCATTTTCCTTTTAAAACAATATTTAGGAACAGAGTAATTATATAATGGGCTCAACTCGTTACAGTTTCACAGAAATTTGAACAGTAGCAGCTCTCTGAGATAATCGCATGGATATCTCTGCTTCAATCGTGTCAGTTCTTCTCCTTTTAGCATTGTCTTCTCAATATTCTTCATCGTCATCTAACGAGCTGCTCTCCCTCTCAGTGGAGAATCCCAAAGACATCATAGTTTCACCAAATGGCATGTTTACTGCCGGCTTCTTTGCCGTAGGTGACAATGCCTGTTACTTTGCTATCTGGTTCACCCAATCACGTACCGTGGTTTGGATGGCAAACCGTGATCGACCTGTTAACAGAAAGATTTCAACGCTTTCCCTCCATATGACAGGGAATCTTATCTTAATTGATGCCGGCCAATCCCAGGTTTGGGCCACGAACACGGTGTCTTCTTCCCTGGTGAGTTTGCATCTTAACGATAATGGTAATCTTGTTCTACTTGAGTCACAAGATTCCATTTTGTGGCAAAGTTTTGATTTTCCAACAAATACGCTCCTTCCTGGTCAACAACTCACTAGATTTACACAACTTGTCTCCTCAAGAAGTGACAGCAATCATTCCTCAGGATTCTACAAGCTATTCTTCGACAATGATAATGTTCTTCGCCTTCTATATGATGGCCCTGATGTTTCGAGTGTTTACTGGCCGGATCCTTGGCTTCTGAGCTGGGAAGCAGGAAGGTCTACTTACAATAGCAGTAGGGCTGCAGTTCTTGATTTGTTGGGAAATTTTAGTTCATCCGACGAGTATCGTTTCCGGACATCTGATTACGGTACGGTGATTCAAAGAATGTTAAAAATTGATCATGATGGTAACATGCGAGTCTACAGTCGACAAAATGTGACAGAGAAATGGTACGTTTCATGGCAAGCCAAAGTGTCTGATCCTTGCAAGGTTCATGGCATTTGTGGAGCTAACAGCACTTGTAGTTGTGATCCTAAACATGGAAGAAAGTGCTCCTGCCTTCCGGGATATAAAATAATAAATCAGAGTGATTGGTCTTTTGGATGTGAACCCATCTTTCGTCTCTCTTGCAATAGAAATCAGTCTAGCTTTCTTTTGATCCCTGACGTCGAGTTCTACGGCTATGACTACAAGTATACACAAAACATCACCTACACAAAATGTGAGCAATTATGCTTGCAATTCTGTAATTGCAAAGGGTTCCAGTACACCTTTAACAGGGACACAGGCCAGTTTGATTGCTATCCGAAAACGCTATTGTTCAACGGGAACCGTTCTCCAAGTTTTAGAGGAACTACCTACTTGAGAGTCCCCAAAGACCATTCGTTCACCTCCGAAGAATCTGTTGGAGAATGTCATCATGTCAACCATGTAAAGCTTGACAGAAAGTATGTTAAAAGCCATGTAAGCAGTTTTGTGAAGTTCTTTCTGTGGTTTGTTTGTGCAGTTGGAGCAGTTGAAATCGTCTGCGTCCTTCTAGTTTGGTGTTTGCTTTTTAGGACCCGGAAAAATTTTAGTTCAGATCAGCAAGGCTATCATCTTACAGCAACTGGTTTTAGAAAATTTAGTTACTCTGAGTTGAAAAAAGCAACTAAAGGGTTTAGCCAAGAGATCGGAAGAGGTGCAGGGGGGATCGTATACAAAGGTGTACTGCCAGATCAACGAGTTGCTGCAATAAAGAGACTGAATGAAGCTAATCAAGGAGAAGGGGAATTCCTTGCAGAGGTAAGCATAATTGGAAGGCTTAACCACATGAACTTGATTGAAATGTGGGGATACTGTGCTGAGGGTAGGCACAGGCTCTTGGTGTACGAGTACATGGAAAATGGTTCTTTGGCAGAAAATCTCTCTTCAAACACACTTGACTGGAGTCACAGGTATAATATTGCTCTGGGAACGGCAAGAGGTCTTGCTTATCTTCATGAAGAATGTTTGGAGTGGATTCTACATTGTGATATAAAGCCCCAAAACATTCTTTTGGATTCCAATTATCAGTCCAAGGTAGCTGATTTTGGCTTGTCTAAGCTATTGAACAGAAATAACCTCAACAATTCAAGCTTCTCCAGGATAAGAGGAACCAGAGGTTATATGGCCCCTGAGTGGGTCTTCAACCTACCAATTACCTCCAAAGTAGACGTCTATAGTTATGGAATCGTTATCCTGGAAATGATAACCGGAAAGAGCTCAACAAGGGGCATCCAAAACGTTGATGGCGCAGAGGAACGTCACGAAAGGCTGGTAACATGGGTGAGAGAGAAAAGGAGAGAAAGGTGTGGCATGAGATCTTGGGTGGAGCAAATCATTGACCCCGCGATTGAACCCGATTATGATGTACGGAAGATGGAAGTTTTGGCTACAGTGGCTTTGGACTGTGTGGAGGAAGAGAGAGATGCTAGGCCGACCATGAGTCAAGTGGCTGAGATCCTTCAGAGCCATGAAAACGATTCTTAATTGTGATGGTGGTTTATTTGTTCGTCATCTCATGCTTTGTGCAATCTGCTATTATTATCGATGGTATTCCTCTGTTCTCTCCTGGTTTGTGAAGAACTTGAACCTTTGTAGAATAGGTGTTGCATGTCATGTCGAAGTTATATATATACATATATACATATATATATATATATATATATATTTGTGCCTGATGTATTTGACTGATTGTAACTGCTCTTTTGAGTGAGGTAACTATAATAAATAGAGTTGCTAGGCTATAGTGTTCTATGGAGGGACCCTCTATGTAGTGGCTCACTTTGCAATTCTTAAAAGAGAATTATTATTTTTATAATTTTATTTTTATCTAATTTTTATAATATAAAATTTATATTAATAAATTTATTAAATTTTATAAAATAAATTATAAAATTTAATAAATTTTACCGTTTAAAAAATTAAATTATTTTATAAATCTTTATAGTTAGATGAATTTTTAATTAAATTTTTATAGAATAAAATTGTATAAGTAGAGATTGGTACAGTTCAGTTTGAGACAAGTTGAAGCTTTAAATTTTGAAAACAAATGAACCCATGGTTAGAAATACCAACCCTATTACTAGCCAAAGTGCAAGAACAACCAATTTACAAATAGCGGGTTGCTTGGGTTGTTTCATTTTCGGTTTAGTTTGCTTGGGTTGTTTCATCTTTTGATTTCTCCCAACTTCAGGTTTCATCACAGACTAGTGTTTTGACTGATTCCAATTGAACTAGAGCCCCTTATAGAACTACAGTTACCACACCCACTAGAGGAAAAAGAAAACAAAATAAGGGGAAGAAAAGAGCATGATTTCATATATGATTCCAAATGAAGTGCTACAAACAAGAAAATAAAATCGAGGTTGTAAGAGAAAACAACAGTGAAAAGAAAAAGCCTTAAATTCCCATGAATTGGTTAATTTATCATGACAATCTGAATTAAGTTCCTCCCTTGTCAACACAAACATTGGCCTCTAAATCGGGCATTCAATTGCTAGGGAGATTTTAGAAAATGCTCCATACATTTGGAACAATAGCAATAGAGTAGGAGTAGAGAGGAGATGAGAAGAAATCAGGATTAGATAGTGGTGAGAGAGCGAGCATGGAAGTGAAAGCTGAAAGGGATAAGAACTATTTGTTAGTGATGTGTGTTGAAGAAACTAGAATAAGGGGAAGTCTTGTGGTTGGGTGGGTTTGGGTTGCCATGGTTTGTCAAACCGCTACGCAAACTTGCCTAAGTAAAGCCATTTGAAACCAAATCTCTAACGTCCCTACCCATGTATCTGACTTAAACTGACCTATTGTTTAAAAGTAATGGGTTGGACTGGGTTTGATTGGGTCAAGGTGATTTTGCCCAGCACTATAAGTAGGTCCTCATAATTTGGTCATTTAAGTCTTAGGTTTTTACTGTCATTTTCTGCCATGAGTTAAAGTATAAATGGTAAAAATTATAAAAATCTACTTATACAGTTTTAAATAATAAAAATTCATTTAAAAATTCAATTTAACTATAAAAATTCACAAAATAATTTAACCAAAAAAAGTTATGTAAACCTTCTGTTCCTTCTTAATACAAGTAATTAATGATTGATTATGTTACTGTCTAAATTAAGCCATGACTCCTTTCACCCCATATGTTAGAGTGCCTACTTTCAAAGCAGGAGCAAATAGGTAGTTGATGGTATTTGCAACGTGTATATTGGATAATTATTTTTTAAACTTCATAAGCTGGATTTCACACATAATAATATTATATATTTGCTCCGAGATTAAATTATTGGGTATGATTTTGGGGTTGCAATGCTTATGATGGCTTTGAAACCCACGAATTAGGACGGTCACAGTATTCCACTATATAATTATATGATACGTGGTCCCTCACTTAGGGTTGTAGTCATAATCTATTATCACATTGATTAACATAACCTCTGTTCGTTGTTTATTTGATTGAAGCTGGACAACCGTGACAAAAATCTTACCTACAATATTTTGCAAATGGCCATGGTCCTTTTTCACAATGTTTACAAATTATGATTCCCAGTAACTTTCATATAGAATCTTGATCATCATATATGCCACTAAAAAAATATAATTTTAGTAGTGTGATCCAGTCATTAATTTTTTTTTTTAAATTAAAAGGTGTAAAAAGAGGATAGGTTACCCTATTTAAACAACATGATATGGCCATTAAAAAAAGATTGTTAATAAAAAATATAAATTTAAACCTTATCAATAAAATAATTTAAATTAACCTTGCAAGTTAAACTAACCTCTTCTCACTCTTTTTTCAAAACACATGTTTATTAAATAAAAAATCAAGAGAGAAAGCTTTTCTTACTGAAGGGTATGGTATTATAAATAAAAATAATATATACGTATAATTTTGTGTCTTATATATACATGTATAAATAAAAAAATAAGAATATAAAAAAAGTGAAAAAATATACGAATTATATAAACATTGTCATGTATGTCAAGGAGATCTCTTATAAATAAAATATGTAATAAAATGCGCCTCCAGGAAAATTATATTCATTTTATTATATCAACTTAGCTGGCAAGAACATTTGTAGCAAGAAAAGACAAAGATCTGAACGTAAGTCACCTTATCAGCAGCCGAGGCGAAACTTTAGCTGGTGTGAATGCACGCTCCATAATCAAACACCCCACTTGGGTTGAGGGAGGGGACTGTAATGTGTAATCGCGATGGGGTTATGAAACCATGCATTCTCGCGCGAGTAATGATTGTGGTACCAACTAATTATATATTATTTTTGTACATATTTTTAATCTTTTTCTTTAAATTCAAATTATTCTTTTTCAAAATTTATTTAAACATATTTATTTTATACATAATTACTTTGTACACTTGATCACAATCCTTCTCGCACCATTTGAGATGCCCCTAATTTTTTTCAAGTGAAAGGAATGTTACAGGACCAACCCATCAAGCAAGAGCTACACCCATCAAATCTCGGGTATAAATTAGATTACAGTCATTTGAGATCCCCCAAATCTTAGACAACCTGAGGCCGCCTTATTTGATTAAATAATTATATTATATTACAAAAGCATCAAAACAGTTCCCCTCCTTCGCCCCTTTTTTTTTTGTTTTTATTTTTATTGTTTTCTCTATTTCTACCGATCCATTAATTCCATCAGGGCCGAGCGACCACATTAAATTCCATATTAACATGACTTTAATCCAATAATTTATTTAGTAGGGACATCGTACCATAGATTACCTAACAAAAATATGGATAATTTATTAACAATGTCTGATATAATTAACAAATAATAAATATATTGCTCTGCATTTAATTTAGATAGTGTTTCACTTACAAAATTATAAACAATTTCAATGTAATAATAAGAGGAATATTTTATTGTTATATATTTTTATGTAACAAAATTTATATCATTAAATTTATTTTAAATTTTATAAACTTTTAACACAGCTCCTATATATAATCACAAATATTATTATTGTTTTTGAATAAATCAAGAAATATTTTCATCTAAAGCATAAATTTTTTACATCTCTCAATTCATATAAATCTATTTTTTTTTTTAAAATAAATAATGTTATAAATCTTTAACTTTATAAATCTCTTCACCAATCGAAATAGCAGATTCCACTTCTCTGTTCCGTGTTTCTTAACGTAATCCATCAGAATACTGTCTTCCTCCCCATTCCACAACCCCTTCCTGCATTCATTTCCATCCATTGTTGTTGCCAAGCCGCCAGAACTCGTGCGCTTTTGCTTCTTTTGTGTTGGTGAAGGATAAAGACTGCTAATCATTTGGATCAACGGGGTGCCAGAAATACTAGATTTCTTGGTTGAAAAAATCTAGCGAATGCTTAAAGTTTAGTATGAGTGTTTGCTTGGCGAGGAGCCCCTATAATATGATATGGCAGTGCTGTGGGTGGTAGAGTCCACGGCAGTACCATATACTAGTGTGTAAGAGAAAAGGGATCCATTCATCATGATTTATTTTTGTGATACAGGGAGGCCGAACCTACATGTGAGGATAGAGATGATCCCACTAACTTGCACTAACTTTTTTAGATTATCACAAATATTATTATTAATAATTAGTTTTAAACTTTTAGCACAGTTCAATACTGATTGCACACAATTCAAAAGAAGTGTTTCTACAAGCAAAACAGCGCAAGTTCATAAAAGAAACAACTGGTTAAAACTGATACATCCACGAAATTTGAACTTTTCAAGCGTCGAGGAAATTACTAGATGGAATAGAGAATGAATCTAAAGAGATACTGCAAGGACAAACCAGATTCAAAGGCTATCTATTTTCATGGGACTGGAGCATCTCCACAACTTGGCTCATCGATGGTCTTTCATTCATCTCATCTTGAACACATTGCAAAGACACTTTCACCAAAAGTCCAACCTGCTCTATGTCGTATTGGCCTTCCATGCCGGGATCTGCTATCTCCTCGATCCAGAACTCGGTGCTTGGAGCACCGCTTATCTTCTCTTTCACCCATGTCACCAACCTACGTTGCTCTATCCCCCCTCTGTTCTCCAGGCTATGGATTTCCATTGGGCTCTTTCCTGTTATCATTTCCAACACAACAACGCCATAGCTATAAACGTCTACTTTAGAAGTGATGGGAAGATTGTAAACCCACTCCGGAGCCATGTAACCTCTTGTTCCTCTAATTCTAGAGAAGGCAGAGTTATTGTCACGCTGATCTCTTTTTAACAACTTAGATAAGCCAAAATCTGCTACCTTGGGTTGGAATTCAGAGTCTATGAGTATGTTTTGAGGCTTCACGTCGCAATGTAAGATCCATTCTAAGCATTCTTCGTGTAAATAAGCCAAACCTCTCGCTGTACCCACAGCAATATCGAACCTGTTCTTCCAGTCAAGTGCATTGGAGAGGAGGTTTTCTGCTAGGGACCCACGCTCCATGTACTCATAAACCAAGAGCCTGTGCTTCCCCTCTACGCAGTATCCCCACATGTCAATCAAATTCATGTGGTTCAACATCCCAATCGTGCTTATTTCTGCCAGGAACTCCGCTTCTCCTTGATTAGCTTCGCTAAGGCGTTTGATCGCTGCAACACGATTGTCATGTAAAGTCCCTTTGTATACAATCCCACCCGCTCCTCGTCCAATTTCCTCATTGAATCCCCTCGTTGCCCTTTTGAGCTCCGCATAGGTGAACCTTTGAAATCCAGTAGCAGAGAGGAGGCGGCGCTGTTGATCCCCTACATCAGGTTGCTTGCTGGTTCTAATCAAGAAGAACCACACTACGAAAATGCAAGTCATCTCTATGGCCCCAAGTCCGCAAGCAAACCAAAGCAAAACATTCAATGAAGCGTTCCTTTTGGGATTTTCATAAATTCTATTTAACTTCTGGGATAAACCAACTGAACAGTTCAATGGTAAATGTTTAACAGGCTTCTTAGAGTTTAACGGAGTTGCTTTGGGAAGTTTTATATACATAACTCCGTCGAAATTGGGTGAATCCCGTCCGTTGAGCAGAATTGTTTTAGGGTAACAATTGTAAGTACCAATTCCGTTAAATTTGAATTGGAAGCCCTTGCAATCGTCACAAAGGTTCAGGCATATTTCTTCACATTGAGTCACGTTTGAAACAGGGTATACGTCCTTCTCGTAGCCGAAAATTTCCATGCTGGAAAGACGGAGGAAACCAAATTCATCACTGTGATTGCAAGATTTAGAAGTACTGAATTCAGGTTCACAGCCCTGTGTCCAGTCGTTGGGATCCTTAATCTTAAACCCTTGTAAGCAATAGCAAGTCCTGCCTAAGACAGGATGGTAAGTGCACATGCTGTTAGCTCCACAGAGGCCATGAATGGCACATGGTTCGGGAAAGGCTTGCCACGAAACCTCCCACGTTCTTTTGTCCTCGTTGAAGCTATAGAGACGCAGGTTGCCGTCAGGACCGACGGTAAATCGCCTATATGGACGACTACCATAGTCGGAGGCAAAGAAATTGAAGTTATCAGAGGACGTGAAATGGCCATAGGAATCCAGGATCGCAACGTTGCTGATATTGTAGGTAGACCTGCCTTCATCACCAGGGAGTAGCCACGTGGGAGGCCAGTACACGCTGGAAACATTAGAATTTTTGAAAAGCAAGCGAAGAACATTGTCGTTGTCGAAATAGAGTTTATAGAAACCGGAGGAGTAGTTGGTGGTGCTTCTCGATGCCAGTAGGCTTGCTTTCTCGGTGAGTGGTTGGCCAGGAAGAAGGGTATCTGTTGGTGAGTCAAAGCTTTGCCAGTGGACTGTGCCTTGTAAATTGCGAAGAACAAGGTTGCCGTTGTCCATGAGCTTCAGCTGCAACGGGGAGGTGGAGAAGGTAGTGGTGGTCCAAATGGTGATTCTTCCTGCATCGGTCAAAACGAGATTCCCATTTTTCAAAAGTGATAATTCTGAAGCTTTCCCGTTCACGGGCTCATCTCGATTTGCCATCCAAACAAGGGTGGGTTGTTTGGACCTTGTGAACCATATGGAAAAGCAGAAAGCGTTATCACCCACTCGAAAGAAACCCGCAGAGAAGACACCATTGGCCGAAACCAGAGAATCGCTTGGTTTCTCGACCGAGAGGGACGAGCCATCCAGGAGAGTGTCGGGCCCTCCAAACGAACATGAAGCAGGAATGAACAACAGCACAAACAAAAGGAGCAGCAGGGTTGAGACGTGCATTGCTAGCTAGCGCAAATTAAGAAGATGAACATGAGATGAAACTGAAGCATATTGTGACCCGATAAAAACATTAGATTTATAGACGGCTGCTTGTTTACAGCACTACCTACCAACACGAATACGAAGACTATTCAAATCTCAACATAATATTTTAATATTCATGGGCTTCATCATCCTCCCTTCTAAGAAAGGAAAGACCTTTGATAAGTTGATGATAATTGTTAGATATTTGTAGAAATGTAAAATATATAAAACTATTTTCTAGTCTTCATATAATAATCAACGTACCAAGCGGATGGCGCCTTCGAATTATGTGAGCAATTAAATTATTTTAATAGGCGAGGCCAAACATCATGAACAAAAACAAAACCCGTGACTTCATTTGCCCACAGTTCGGCAGCCAAATTTGAAAGCCGTTCTCAAGTATTGCAATTTGCGAACCAAAAAAAGTGAATCTTAATATGCTAGGCGTTGCTTTTTGAAAAGTGTAAACCAAGCGCACAATTGTTAGAGATGGTTTGTTCTATTCCTGTGTATAATTTATTCTCCGCGCTATTGCTACAGTTACTAATGGCTGCAATTTTTTCGTCTATTTAAATATGCCTACTGCAGCCTACAAATAAAAACAAAAAATGTAGGCTGTGTTTGGGTATGCAAATTCAGCGTATTTGGATCTCCTCAAGTTGTGCAACGTTTAAGGGATGTAAGAAGAGTTTGAGAAAAAAAAAAAGTAAAATAAATAGATTAGATCTTAATATAACATGAAGATAAAGAGAAAAATACAATGTCAAAATGGGATCCAAACCCCAATTCCGCACTGAATTGAACCAATATTGTGCGGAAAAGTCATTCATCATAAGTGAACAATAAAAACAAGTAGAAATAACTAGATCCATTTAGTTAGAATAGACGTATCAAATCAACACCAAAAGAAAAAAAAGACTACAAGAGCTACTAAATACATTTGGAACTTGGTGAGCGAACCACAACTCTGTAAATTTTCATTAGACCGTTATAATCTTAAATAGTACAAATCATTACGACTCTCATTTATCATGATCCCTCTTCTAATAGTTGCAACTGTTATCTATGATAACTAATTAATTACTTCGGAATAAGTCCATTTTCTATCTTTTATCTGAAAGCCAAACACATTTTTACCGAAATTTCTTTTGATAATATATGGATAAACTCCCTATCTTTAACTACCATGGATTTAGTCCAGATGCCTTTTTGGATAAATAAAGTCCATCGGCGTTAACCAAAAAAGAAAAATGTCCATCGGCAGATAACCAAATTCAGTACATCCTGTAAGTCCTTGGTGCTACCATCAGATCAGAGTCCTATTATTCAGGACCTCAAATTCGTGGAGTTTCTCACATGCCTAAATTTGCTTGGCATTCATCAATCACAATCACTAGTCAAAGCTAGAGGTTCCCACTACCCAACCAAATCATTGCTATTCCATCCTCTTTCATATTCTCTTCTGTCTATCTATATTTGTGCTCCATCACCAACTTGGGATTTGCGATTCCTCAGATTTAGCCTTCAGAGCTTAACCAAAAAAAATCAGTCGTCATAATTATAATTACATAGTTTAATCAATATCTATAAAAGCAGTTCACAATTTCTTCCACAATCAAAAACATTATTTTATCTGCTTTGAACTGGGTTTGAATTTGATTTCAGTAGTTTATCAGATGCCACTATCCATTATAAGTTGCCATGAACAAAAATGGCTATCGTCCAATTCTCCGATGAAACTCCGTAATGTCCTTCTGTACAGTACCAAAAAGTTATTATTATTTTTTGGGTGTAAAAGAAAAGATTAAACTGAACGAAAAACAGATCGTTTCTCTTAGTTGGCTCACTTCTCTCTAGTTCATCTCCAAATCAAGCTGAGTTTCGGCGATTGAAACCGTCACGTCATTTTCTGTCCCTACTCGACCTTACTAATTCCAATACGCTTTCCCACAGCATTTCTAATGGCTTCACTATGCATACTAAGACCGTTTTGTTCAATCCCCAACATGTAATTTTTCACTTCGTTTCTTATCATCTCTTGGATCACGGCCAAGAACTCCGTGCTGAAAAACTGCTTCTCATGACCAAACTTTTCACGGCTCTGACTGTTCTGTGTTGGCAAAAGCACTTGCAACATTGGTGATGCTGGAGAGGGAGGGGATGGGGGCCGTGACCGTGCCACCTGAGGCTGGATCACCTCGTTGGGGCTCGGGACCTGATTAGACCCCGAACCGTGGTTGGGCACCTCGCCAGAATCCGATCCGGGCAGTGATAAGCTGAGTAACGTCGGTGGATCAGTGGTCGAAGACGCGGTTTCGACTGGATGAGTGGAGGGAACCCGGGTTGCGCTCCTCGCAATGGGTCTGTAGAGCTGCGTTTGGAACATAGCGGGCAAACTAGAATCGCTCAAATTGGAGCCTGAAGGGCTACTCGGGTTCAAGCAAAAAACCGAAACGGTTGTGCCAGCACCGACACTGGCGGATCTTTTAAGAATCTGCTGATCATGCGCGTCGGGATTTGAATTAACCGTCATGGCGGAGCATTTCCTTTTGAGGGTGGAATTCCAGTGGTTTTTAATGGCGTTGTCGGTGCGACCATTGAGCAAGCGAGCGATAGTGGCCCACTTGTTGCCGAACCTGGCGTGTGCTCTGATGATAGTACCGTCCTCCTCCGGCGTGAAGGGTCGGTGCTCGACCTCCGGAGAGAGCTGATTGCACCACCGTAAACGGCTGGACTTTCCGGATCGACCCGAAATGGACTTGCTAATAAGAGACCAGTTTCTAGGCCCATAATTCTGAACGAGCCTTTGTAACGCTTCATCCTCTTCAGGACTCCATGGACCTTTAATCCGATCGACGTCTTTCCTAGAGGATGCCATGGAATAAAGAAAGTACTGAGCTAAGGAAACTGTTACATGAAAGGCAAAGAAAAAAAAAATAAAAAAGAATATGATATCGAGGGGTCAAATTTGTAGAGTGAAGGTGTTTCGGGTATGGAGGCTAGAGGGCCTAACCTGTGCTCCGGAAGGGAATGTTGGGTAAAGAGAGGGAGAGAATATATATACGGAAGGGATTAGGATGATTGATGAAGCCGGTTGGAGCGACCGGTCATAGCCGTTGGGAGGCGTGAGGGATTCTTGCAGGCAAGGCAGTTACTAGTATACAGCTGTCAAAGCGACAGGCGTCGAACGGGAGCCCTCAGAGTTACACGTATGATCAGGGTCTTAGCGGCCATTACCAAGTTGCTTGCGTCCTGGTGTGAACTGCACTGCTTCTCAAATTGGCATCCCAAACAATGTGAGCCTCCAACTGATGCAAATGATCAGAGTGCATAATAGAGAGACGACGTACTGAAAAATATCTCCTTGTTGACTATGTTGGTTGATCAATCCAGTGGATGGGGCAATCCGAACCCAAAACAAATTGGGAATATTCAAAATATGATATTATGTGAATAATAAAAATGTTGAAGATATGAACTGCAAAGTCAATCTCAAAGTAACTGATGGGATTACTAATCACAAAAATATAGTAACTCAATGTTTAGTAAACTCTATAGTGGTAGTAACCCCCTTTGAATTTAAGTTATGTAAGGTGCATATTTGTCAAATCCTAAGAAATAAATATCTTTTTCTTCTTACCCAATAAAGGTGCAATTATGCGGTACTTCATTGCGTTGACGACCTAAACATTTTTTTTAATTATTTTTTTACAGTAACACCAAATCAATAAAGAAAATACAAAGGCATTGGAGGATGAGGGAAGGTGGATGAGTTTTGACCCAGACAGTCTGGACAGCAATTGATGGCAGCTGGCGATCGAAATTTACGTTGAAGTAGTCGTTTATATATCAAATCTTAATTTGAACGGTACTAAAATGGTGTCGGGGCGGGCGGAAGAATAAATAGGAGTGTTGTATTGGTTTTTAGAACATGACTTGTGGATGCATTAGATTCCAAAAATTGTACACGTGCAAATGGGATTAATTAATTTTATGGGGGATAGAGGGGCAGTGTGTAAGTGATTAAGTGTTCCTGAAAACGCCATAATATTAATTTTCAAGTACACCTTGTTACGGACAGTCTAATCTAGTGATTCACTATTTGATGAAGAGATTTGATTCTCATTTGCCTCGGCCACTCACATGCTGTAGAAAACAATTACCTCCCTGTACCAAAAAAAAAAAAAAAGAAGAAGACAATTGCCATGATTTTTTTATGACTATTATTTACACTTAGGGTTTCATTTCATATATTATATATCAGAATTTTTATTTTAATAATTTTTTATTTTACAGGTAAATTTAAATAAAAAATTTTATTCTTATTAATTTTTCTCATCATTTTATTTAGAGTAAATTATATTAACCTCCCTTGAGGTATTTACTTATGACACTCCACTCCATTTACTCAAATATTAATTAAAAGAATATATCTAAATATTAATAAAATATTTAAAAAAGAATATTAAATTAAATTTTACCCTAATTTTACTTAAAATTATATTTTAACTCAATTAACCATTTTAAATAACTAATATCTTAACAAACTATATTTTTTTAATTAAATAATTATATTTATTAGAAAGTGTAAATTTAACCATGTATGTGATTATGAGAAAAAAATTTAGTACAAATATAGAAGCATATTGGGACTGAGTTTAGTTAGAAAAAAATATAGATCATAATTGATCTTATTTTTTGTTAACTAAACTCACCCCAAGATGCCTTTATATTTGTACTAAATTTTTTTCTCATAATTATACGCATTGTTAAATTTATATCTTGTAATAAATATAATTATTTGATTAAAAAAATAATTTATTAAAATATTAATTATTTAAAATAATTAACTAAGTCAAAGTATAAGTTTTAAGTAAAATTATATTAAAATATTAATTTTAATTAATATTTGAGTAAATGGGGTGGAGTGTCATATTTGAATAAGAATAGAGTAAAGTGTTATAATCAAATATCTCAAGAGATATTAATGTAATTTACTCTTTTATTTATTATATCTTAACTTTTAAAATATAAAAGTTAAGAGATTTTAATTCTTATATATAACGTTCAGTTGAGACTATGGTCACTCCCCAATCCCCAAAGCCCATAATTAAACACAACAAGGAACACAGATAGGCAAACTTTTTTTGTTGGTTAACAAAGAATCATACTTTAGGGCTATATTTAAGAGAAAAGGAGTAAAGTAGAATCGAAACTAACAACTTAGTTCGAAACGAGGGACAGTAATGTTAATGTGCCAGAGGCTCATCGGCACAGACAGGCAAACTTTTGTTTGTTAAATAAATAAATGAAAAGGCAAAGAAATAGTGGGAGAATATGGGGTTTGTGGAGGCTGCACCGTTGCGGGAATTAAGCAATGGATAAAGGAGAAATATGGGCGGTTGAAACGGCAGAGTTTCCAAATATTGAGTTAGCCAAGTTGTTGATTTATGAAAAACTTTTGTGACTTGTCTCCACTAACAATTATTGTGATCAACTATGTTCTTCTAACAGACCATTAAATATATAAACACTGAATCAATGAGCAAATGCTTTACAACTAATAATAGTGTTGTACTTATCTATCAGTAAAATTCTTTTTTAGGATGGAAGAAAATGATAGAGTGACTTCATTTGCTGAAACACTAACAACTAACGAGAAAGCTACTACGGTTTTCGTTTTGGAAACGGTTACATCCCGCGGTTGGTAATACGTTCGGGGATGGAATGCATTCAGACAGGGGCAGGGGCAGGGTCACGTCAACAATGGCTGCAAGGCTGTATATATGCTTTACCTTCCCAAATTAGATGTATCAGTCAATGAGTTGGGGTCCAAAGTCAAAACAAATTGCTGACTTTCTCGAAACCCACATCGCAATTTATATTATTGTACATGTCCGCGCAGCCAATAACGGTGCGTTTCTGGTCATTTCCGACTGCGGGAGAGACTATACTTTGATAAGGGCCCTGTTATAAATTTTTTAAAGGAATAAATTTTATATTTATAATTTTTTAAATTTATTTTATATGCATATAAATAATTCATAAAATTATATACCCATAACATTTTCACATCAAGCACATGGACCGATGGACTCTTAGTCGGCCCTGCCCACCTTCGCGTAACAGATCTATCGTCAGTCATGGACACTGACAGCCAAGCAAAATAGAATAAAATCCCCTCCTCTTTTCATTGCGGCGGTTTCGTTAGAATAAGCGCTGTGACACGTATGGAAGTACAACTCTTTCACCCACGTTTTAATAATGTAGAAATATTTAATATTTATATAAATAACTCACATTATTTATATGTATAAAAAATATATTTTTAAAAAATTAAAAATATAAAACAGTATATAAAGTTATTGCTAAGTATTTATGCTAAAAAAAAAATCGTTCATCCGAAATAGAAAAAGTTGGTAGTATCATAACTGACCGTCCCTCCAGCAAATTTCAGGGCATCCACCTTCTCCTGATAGTCTGTCTACAGCTACTTGCTTGCTTCGGGAACTGTAAGTCTTCTTAATTTGGACTATTGTATTGCCTCTGTTATGTGTCGCGGTCCGCTACTTTGACCCTACCAGCTGTGATTATAGTTGATGACCATACTATGCGTCCCAGCAATTTATCACTCTGCACTCAAATTCAAATTCTATATGTTATCCTTTTGAAAAGAAAATAATAACTGTACGCAAATTTTACTCTTTCGAAATAGCATATGGCCCCACCGATGCCTTCATATCAGCAACTTCTAGCCGGCCACCGTCAAATTAAATTTCCTAAAGGAAGCTGACTTTTTAACTTTCCGATCTGCTTTGCTTATTTATTAATGCCCTGTCCAAAAATCATCACCCCGCAAATACAGATAACTATTAAGCTCTCTTATTTTTGCTGCTAAGATACTTTCTTTTAATTGTGTTATATTTATGTATTTATTTTTATATATTTTATATAAATTATAACAAAATATTAATATTTTATAACTATCAAAATTTTACACGATGAAATATCAATATACTTTCAGCATATTTTTGGTACATTATGTAGGGAGGAAGAATCAAATTTGAGGGAGGAAGACTGCAAGTCAAGTTAATGCCACTTGAGTTGGCATTTTTAACATTTTTATAAATGTGCAGAAAATATATAAAATTAAGTATATAGACTTAATACTTTTTTATCAACGTCAATGCTACAGTGCACATGTATATGGGATGGAATTAGTCTGGGTTGCTTTTGCTGCCTTTGTTATGAGTCCAGCATCAATTTTACAAATAATTATGAAATAATATTTAAATTTAAAAAATTCTCAAATAATAGACTAATCTTTTGAATTAAGATCTTAATATTAATATATTTGTAGAAATTAATTCATCATGTTTTCTTTGATAATTAATCTAACATGAAAAATGATTACTTGAAGAGTCCTAAGAAGCTCTGTTGGAAAATTAATGTCATTAATCCTGCAAGACCAAGAACATGAAAATATTGAATATATGGCATATAATTTGTTTCCCCATTGTAATCAGAGCTCATTCTTGGTATTGTCCTTTGATTGAAAACATGTTAAATAGTTACTAGCAGTTTGTGGTTTTGTGAGCAAGGGAGTACTGGTTTTCCCTGAAGTTAAGCCACACAACAGCTACTTTCTTCATTGTCATAGTGTGATAGTGATGTGTAGCAACTTTGTTTAACTCAAACCTGAAGCAAAGGGAGCAAGCGTCCTTATCGCCAACTCACCAGCACTTGCTGACGGGTTATTTTCTTTCTTCGTAGTTTCTTTTATTTTTTATGAGAAGAAAAATAATTATGGTGTGTTTCTCCTTTCATAAACTGATTTTAATATACTTTTGCAATAGAAAACACAGGTCGACTCGGCTTTCACTTTCCTTTAGGTGCTGATGATTGTCTGTACAAGTGGCCTCGGCATCGGGTTCAGGCCCTTACATAGAAACAATAAAACAAGCCCAGCTGGAGATTGACCTTCTCGATGTGATAACTGGTGACACCAAGGGTACCCCATTGCGCCAGATGGGCTTCACCTTACAAAACTGGCCCATATTCATCTTCAAATTAGACTTTGTTTATGAAATTGGAGCAGAATGTATACTTGGTTCATTAAAATTGTAAACGAAGCAAATCGAACGCTAAAGGGTCCTTTTTACAGAATTTGTATTTGTCCAGATCGTATTCAAATTAGAAATTACAAAACTTCATCACAGTTACATGGACATGGTTAAATCATAATTTTAACTTAGTTGCAGCAGCCACGATGTTGGTACAAAAAGATATAAATTCATTTCAAACCTTCAAACCTCGTGGAGAATCCTACCAGGGAAGTGGGAGGGGGCGGGGGGGGAATAATTACAAACAAGAAACAAAGTTGTAATGCGGAGGTATTGAATTGAGGAACACATCCTCAAATTAAGAAAAAATCAAAGTGGGAGAATAGGAACACCGGGGCTGTACCACTGAAAGTTAAGGTTAAAGAGAATAGGACCGCTTTAGCTTTGATAAACAAGAGAGGAAAGTTTTATTCTGAAGCAGGAGTGAATTAGAAGTTATCAGTAAAAATGATGGGACCATTAGCCATGAATAGCAAACGTTTTTTGTAACTTTAGGTGTCGAAAATAGTCTTCTTTAAGTGACTGGTCCGCCATGTGAACGCAGAAAGTTGTAAGATTGGCTTTTAAAATCAAAGTCACCTTAGATTTAATTTCCGAGTAACGCCTCTAATTGCGGTAGCAATAGTGTACGATATGGGTTGAAAGATGGGCATGCACAATTCTGTATTTGAGTTTCCAACACACCAATGATGTGCCATTATCGATGTGCCATTATCGTTGCTGGGTCCCATTCGGATCACGCCTGAAAGCTCATTTTGCCCATTCGCCCAGCCAATGCCGCACGGCAACTCACACATCGTACCATCCATGAAACCTATGGCTTTGTCTCTTAACTCTTGTATTGTACTAGAATTCACTGACTAACAACAGACACAACCCATCGGGCCAGAGTACTCTTCTCTTCCACGGGAAAATGCGCCTCTTATTGAGCTTTTGAGTTTTCACTCTTAATAAAAGAAATCATCAATCATGTCCAGTCTCTCTTGGCTCTTGTCCATTGTGGTAATGGCCCATGCTACCCATGTTGGTTCAGCGGCTAAGGTTCCCAAGGATATCTTTATTCTGGCAGGACAGAGTAACATGGCTGGTCGGGGTGGCGTTCACGGAGGAAAATGGGACGGCAATGTCCCACCAGAATGCAAGCCCAACCCATACATTCTCAGGTTCAGTGCTAGACTAAAATGGGAGGAAGCGCGTGAGCCTCTCCACGTTGACATTGATGTGGGCAAGAACTGTGGAGTTGGGCCCGGTCTGGCTTTTGCCAACGAGGTAATCCGAGGCAGCAGATCCACCGCCAGTGCAGCCGTTGTGGGTCTGGTCCCTTGTGCAGTTGGTGGGACAAGAATCAGTCAGTGGAGCCGAGGTTCGCATTTGTACAATGAGCTGGTGAGACGAGCCACTGATTCACTGAGGGATGGTGGCACAATTCGAGCATTTCTGTGGTATCAGGGGGAGAGTGATACGGTGAGAAAAGAGGATGCCTTGGCATATCAGGCAAATTTCCACAGATTTATTAATGACCTCCGCTCTGATCTTCATATTCCATCCCTCCTCATTATCCAGGTAACCTTCATTAAGATCCATCTCTCTGCTCTTCTTCTTCTTCTTTTCAGTCTAATTATTTCTTTCTTTCTTTTCAGTCTATTCTTTTCTTGCCTTTATGGCGTGCAATAATTTTTCTGATGCATCGTGAATCATTATTTCAATTTTTTTTTTAATGTCACGCCTTATTTCCAACTTAATTGTTTTTCCGCATGCTTCCTATTCCTTTAAAACCAAGAAAGAGGTACATTTCAAAAAAAAAAAAAAAAAACTCAGAAAGAGCTTAATTGAGTATTCAGTATTCAAATTCGAATAAGTCTATCCAACCCAAAAAAAAAAAAAACTCACAAAATTATATTCGATTAAGTCTATCCTCACGTATTCAGTATTCGAATTCTCAGGCCGCCAGTGTTTTCAAAGGAGCTTAATTGAGAATTTTTTAAAGGGTAGCCAACCTATCCAATAAATGGGTCACTATGCCCCAACTCGCATAGGTTTTCATAAATTAAAATTTTAATTTTGTTTAAGTAGATGAAAATATATTAAAAGCACTCCTCTTTTTATTATGAACTAAGAAATTTATTAAATAATCTTGAATTAAAAAACTATTTCTCTTATTAAAATATTCTTTTTATACTAAATTTTTAAGTAAACATATATTATAGATAATAAAATAAATAAAATAAAATTAATATAATCTTAATTTTAGAAAAGTAACAAAAAAAAGTCATAAAACAACTGTTATTAAAAAACAATAAAATAGGTTTAACAACTGCTACATTTCTCATTGTTGCAGGTGGCGATTGCATCAGGGGAAGGGAAATACATGGAGAGAGTGAGAGAGGCTCAACTGGGGATAACACTGCCTAACGTCAAGTGTGTTGATGCCAAGGGATTGAGGCTCCAGGAAGACCAACTGCACCTTACCACTGTGTCTCAGGTTCACTTGGGCATCAAGATGGCTCACACCTACCTCGCTTCCCGCACCCATCCCTCCAATCTCACTCATTTCAACTGAGCATCCTATTACTAATACTGCTAAGGTGAAAGTAAAACAACATCTACACATAGGGGTTGTTCTGTCACTACTCGCTGGCTCCACCGCACAAGCACTCTTTGACAAGCTCTGCCTTTGCCTTGCTATTTATTTTGCACTTCTAGATGCATGTGCCTATATATGTTTTTCTCTGCCTTGATTTAAAAAAAAAAAAAAATCAATTCACAACTTAGGTACATATACAGAATTAATATATATTCTTGAAGCCTTCATCTTTCAGGCATCTTAATTACAATGACACTTCATTCTTCCTGATATCACGTAATGTCAACAACGGTCCGTGCTTCATGAACTTAATCAGTTACAGAACAGTGAGCAAAATTGACATAACCCTCCGCTCTATTTGTCTGCGTACCTTGAGTTGATCAGATGAATTCAAGACAGAGCTGAATCGATAAAATTTGCAGCAACTCTGTCTGAAAGAGTTGAGAAACAAACATGACATCTGAGCCATGCGATAATTGCACATTAAGACACAGATTCGTAGCTCAGCATGTTGGACCGTGCGTAAAGATCAGGATAAGCTTCCCATATTTTAGAATTTTGTAATTCGCTGAAATTGCTGTCTTGTACGTTGAACTTGGGTAGGTATTATCTCATATACTACTAGGTAGCAGCCTAGCACGAAAAACCAAATACAAAACTGGCAGAACCAGCAAACGTGTCCATTCCTCACAAACTCAAGATGAGAACAATAGCTGGAACAGCCACCGCGTGCAATACGTGTCTTAATATTGGCTTTACCAAAACGAGCTACTCTTGCAATTCATGAATGAGTGTTTCAGAATCCATTCCAGTGTGTTTGTATTCAGAATCCTGATCAAATCGTTCATTTGTCGCTAACTCATAATGAATACAAAGGTATTGAAATTAACTGCTTTAAATAAACTTTTTATGCACATATGGTTTTCTCTTTCTGTATTAAGAAGAATGTTTGTTGATTTGGTAGGGAAATGAATTTATAAACGAGCGAGGTGCAGTGGAAATTAAAGTTGAGAGTGTGGATGATGGGTCATGGGCAGAGCAAGATAGAGAACCCAGTAGTGAGAGCGGCTTAAGGGAGATTCATAATAACACAGCAGATGAAAGCGGTTCCAGCAAACAAAATGGTGCATTGGTTAGCGCAGGTGCAGCTCCTGCAAACAATTTTGAAGCTGTGAAGGGTGCCATTTCAGGCACGAACGAGGGAACCACCAGTGCCACAAAATCAGAGTGAGTTTACGTCTTTGGGATCTCCAAGAGTTCCCATTTGGTGGAGGGAAGCGGAAGTGTGAACCATCTGGAAGAGACAAAACTTCATTTGGAACAATGAAATTTATTTCGATCATTATCATTTTGTATTAAATTTAAGCTAATTTTTTCAGTCTATCGTTGTCGATTCTTGGTGCTTGCGGAATTAATGATGGGTTGCTGGTTAATGGAATTTATTCACTCTTATCAGTGACCCCTCTACTAAATCAATAGAAGTATAACAATAATAACAATAACAGAAATATTGGTCATCACAGTTAAATAAGCAACTTAGCTGTATGCGCTGCAGCAATAATTTCTTGAACAGAAATGGACCTATACTGATTCTGATGCCCTTTTTTTTTTTTTTGATTGGATTGTACACCTCAGAATCAATTTCTTTACAAAAATAGACAGATCATAGATTGAGGTCCACTTGCAGAAAACAGCCAAAAAAATTATCAAATATAATAGTATTCTTTAATCTTTAATAATTAGGTATTATTAACAATAATACAGAGTAGATGAAGGAACAATAAATGTAAGAGTAGCCTCTTGTCGTCTTCAATTCGAAATTAAAAAAACGTTTAAATTTTTTTTTAAAAAAAAAACTTAAGAAACTTATAAGGCCCCCCTACATATCCGAAGTGATATATATGTAAGTGGCCAAGATCATTCCCTTTTTTCTTTTTTTTTTTTTTGCAACGAAGTTGGAAGAATCTTTTTAAAAGGTAGTGTTGGGCAGATCCTGGTTCCCAGAAAAGTCATCAAATTTTAGGAAAGCGGCCATGCGGGGAAATTGATTTCAACCACTCAGAATACAATACAAAAGCGATTGCGATTGTTCTATCCCAAAAATAAAAATAATAACGATTGCGATACATAACTCAGAAAAGTCGTCAAAATATGAGTATCGTCAATTTCTTTTTTCTTTTTCAACAAATTGAAAGCGATAAGCAGATATGAGTTAAATCTGCTCGTCTTGGAAATGCCTCTTTATTTGTTATAACTGTTTATTTTCAATTTAATAACATTTTTTTTAATAAAGAAAACCTGCTATTAAAATTGACAGACATATTATTCTTGTCGAAAGTGTGATAAATGTTCAAGGTAATTTTGTGAAATTTAATTATGTAAATTGTAGAAAATCATATTTAAATTTCAAGTCTAGTGCCCATGTTTAACCTTTTGTCACTGTTTCCTAAAGAAAATTAAAGTGAATAATTACTTTTACACATTTAATAGATGTTTTAATAATGATTCTGATCGGATTGATACAGTAATTAAATTGTTTGGACTTTTGATTTTAATTTAAAGTCGACATTAATTTCATAGGAATATGATGGCATTAATTGACGATTTGTTTGGCACTTTAATAAATAATTTTGGAAAAATTGGGTAGATGATATCATTCTGATAAGCCAAATGTGTAGCAAAAGAAGAAAAAATTTTCAAATCCTTGACTGAGTAAATTATAGGATTCAGCTTACCTTCAAAGGCTTTCTTGTTGATGTACATAACTCATTTATCATGATATTAGGCTAACAATATGTTTTGTACCAAAAAAAACAAAAGAAAAAACTTAGAATATGTTTGTCTTGAACAGAGCGGTAAAAAATGAGTAACAGATATTCTCCTTGCCATTCTACAACCATTTTTCAATGAAAAAATACATAAAAGAATTGCGCTTTTGGAATTTTGAGGTAGAAAGAAAACAATAAAGTGTAATTTCCCTATATACTTCGAGTAAATATTTCAGCCGCCTTTTATATAAATTTCGGCCATTTATTCTCCATCTTTATGGCCGTCTTCCAAACAACTTTTGCTACCTGTTTCCAGGGGAGTGGACGGTGGACCTTCATTTCGGCGAAAGGCTCATTAGCCGATTTCTCATCTCTTTCTGTCTTTATTTTGTTTACTGCTGCTGGTGGTGGTGGTTGTGGGGAAGAAAGATTAAGACTATAGTATATAGTTCAAAATTGCCTTCCAATCCCAATTACCACTCGTGCTTTGTTTAATATTTGTCATCTTCCTCATTTGATATATAACTTCAGTACATTTTCAGCCATCATACAAACCACTATTTTATTAGCACCTTCTTTAGACGCATTAAGAATTGCATTCCTGCAAAACAAGGACTTTAACCACTCCCCTGTGCTATATATTCATACAAGTCTGATTACAAATTTGAATAAATGCAAAATTTCCACTACTGGTATTATCCTTTACTCTCAGAATATTGCCAACCTCATTACTTATATTCTATTTTTAAGACACCAGTTATTGGAGGCTGTTGCTTTGTTGGGCCATTTTCACGTATTATAAATGCAAGTCCTCCTTATTTCATTCCCTAGGCATTCCAAATGGTCTGGTTGGATGAGCCATAAGAACCTCTCAATATATGCAACAAGCTCTCAAAATGCAAGTTGCGTGCAATGGAGATGGAGACACATTAAAATAACAGAAAAACCAGCCATGTACTTTGAGCGAGGGCCACGGATTTTTATTTCCACAAACACAAACGTCTATTATTTCACACTTCTATCCGCTCAGGAAACGAAAAACTAACTACCGCACTTAGTACCCCCTTTGAACAAGAAACAAAAGGAAAGGCTCAGCGAAGCAGGGCTATTCCCAGATCCCAACCTCCATAAACCCATCCTCTGTCGCACAACCCCTGAACATGCCATTACAATTGAACCCATAAGCCACTTCCCCGGTCTTGGAGACGGCAATGAGTCCAGCGTAGCCTTCGTCCAGCCTGTGCTTAATCACAAAGTCCACTGCATCCTGAAGGCCTAGGCCTTTGTACTCCATCACCGCCGCCACCTCACGCGCCAGGGTGCCACGTATGATGGCCTCCCCCTCTCCGGTGCAGGAGACCCCACACAAATCACACGCGTAGGTCCCCGCACCTATGAGGGGTGAGTCGCCGATCCGACCGCTCATTTTGTTCATGAGTCCCCCAGTGGACGTGGCAGCTGCACACCTCCCCTGACTGTCCACCACCACACACCCAACTGTCTCGGGCGCGTACACGCTGATTGGCAGTCCATTCATTTGCAATGGACTCTCAACGCCTGAACCGCAGGTCTCGTAACAAGCGGTTGGGATTCTGTAGTCAAACTGCATCAAAGTCCAAACACATCGGAACCGTCAAAGTTCGCTGACCCTCGATCATAACGACAGACTAAAGGAAGCGGTGACAAGATCCATTAATTACGTACCAGGATGGCATTTGCTTCCTTTGCCAGCTTAAGCATGCCAACATTTTCTGGCGTGATGAAGTATTCATTGTCCACAAGCTCCACACCCTACACAAACCCAACCCACTCTATCATTTTTTATACAAAAAGAAAATCAATTTTGGAATAAAATAATATAATATCAAATGTATTTGCACAAAGTTGCCCAAATACAGTACAAGGTAAATTCAACGACGCCACGGTAAGCACTGCCACGTAACCAGAGTCATGCTAATGCGCTACATTTCTTTTTTAAAAATTAAAATTAAACAAGCAAAAAATAAAAGAAAAGTAACAGACGGTAGAAAAAAAATGAATGCACGTATCTACCAAACAAAAAAACAATGCACGTGAGATGGCAAATATAGCAGACTTCATTTTTTACTTCAGGAAAACTCGAGACAAAGTTGAATTGGGCATCTCACGTCTGGGCTGATTTGGGAGAAAAAGGTTGTAAAATGGAAAACAACAACCTGCTGCCTGGCGAATTCTTCAGCGCCGGCGAAAGCCAGGTAGGAATGAGGTGACTTATCCATGACCAGCCGAGCCAGGGAGATTGGGTTTTTGACGGTGGTAAGGCCCGATACGGCACCGCAACGCCTTTTGGTACCATCCATGATGCTAGCCTCCATTTCTACTGTCCCTTTCTCTGTAAGGGCAGATCCACGGCCAGAGTTGAACAGGGGATCTGTTTCCAGTTCCCTCACCTATTCCAAAATCAATGCATGTAAACACCGATTAGAACAATGAATGCGTGGTTGTGTTTTATATATGTGTGGGTGTGTGTGTGTGGATTTTATTCGAGTAAACAAGCTCCAAAACTATATGCATGCCCCCCCGGTTTGAATCGGCTAAAATATAATTAGGTACCAAACTGATAACATCAGGCGTAGTAGCCCCATCAGACATGCATTCTGTGTGCGTTTTCTGCTCAGTTGTTGTTTGTTTACAGAGAAAATGAGATAATGGGTCTACAATCTTGAGTGACAATGGCCAGGCCCGAAAATGGGAAGTGGATTATAAATATTATTTGGACGGAAAAGGATAAGAGAGCCGTCGTGAGCTAGAACATGAAAAAGTAGTAACGGAAACTAAATTGAGAAAGAGTATTGCAGGGAGACATACGACAAGTTCGACGACATCGACAGCGGGAAGATTGGAACGGAGAGCAGAGATGCCACGATTGAGACAGCGTGTAAGGAGTTGCTTCGCTTCCTCCTGACGCTGGGGTGGGAGATTTGGGTCCACACCAGCACCACCATGCACCGCTATAGCCCAAGCTCCCATTTCTCTCTGTCTCTCTCGCTCGCTCCCCCCTTCTTTTCTGTGTATGGGACTGCAACGAGCACGAAGTTGGTGGGTGCTTTTATAGACAATTTCGGACTTCAAATGCTTATCTGTTGGAATTAAATTTGGTTATCACCACCGAGGTTGGGCTCTGCAAGCCCCGTTGTGGCTGCCGGGTCGTTTTGGGTGGATGCGCAAGTCTGGCTGTCCCTGACTCGGACACCGGGACAAGTCAGTTTGTGCTCATTAAACGAGGGAATCCGCGTTGTGAAATCACACCTTTGCCCTCAGTATAACTTTGGGCAGCTGGTTAGTCTGCAAAAACAGACAAAAATCGGACCGAACCCAGTGTCGTTTATTTCCTCTTTTTCTAGCCCTGACAAGAAGAAAATTCATTATTTTATTAATTATTTTGTGTAATTGCTTACGCGCGCGGTATCTTCAGATTCACCTTGCAAAGAATCATGGTCTTGCCAGGAAAAGAATCACTGTTCTGAACAGAGACATCACTGGCACAAAGAGTCAAATTCAATGGCGCATGAATCTTGCGTGATGCGATCTGCTCTGCCTGAAATTATTTTTTTAATCCCCAGAAAAACAAATCAATGTCCCTAATTAAATTATTTAATCTAATCTCGACTGGTCCATCGACTGCGCATAAATAATTAATTATTGTACGAAATTGGGAAATTGTTCAAATTGAACTTTTACTCATTTTTTTTATAAATACGTGGATTAATATTTATTATTTAGCAACATAAGATCTAACCGTAATAATATTCTAAAAGAGGAATCTCCTTGTTTGGCTAATTATATTGTGCCCTTGCTCATTACTTTTTTCTTTCCAACATATAAAGTGATGAATACTATATACTATACATATTGGAGCAACCACAAAATTGGGAAGGTATATCACAATAATTTTTGCTTTGCCGACCCTACATTAAATTTTGTGCATAGAATACCCCCTTAACAATTTTTTTTTTTGGAAAGAATGTAATACTTTCTTTTATTTTAGTAATTTAACTTGGATTTATATTTATTTCTTTTTGAAATTTCTCTACCTTAATTATAAAGGAATCCGATCGGTTTCACTCTGTGTTAGGTATTAAGTGGTTCATGCGTGAATCTGTAGCATCGTGAATTTGGATTCTTTCTACAGAGAAAAAAAAGAATATGGATTCCACTTCCGTGGTCGACAGAAAAGCATGTTATGGTAAGAAGGTGGGGTCCTAAAAGGGGCTGGCGTGTGACCTAAAAATGGTCAAGGTGGTTTCAACTTTCTACTGAGTTCCATAAACCAAGGGGCAGGCGGCGAAATTAGCAACATTTTCAAGAGTTCAGAAGACTTCCACTATTATCTGATTATGAGACGATAAGGACAGTGATTGGCTGGGAGTTGGTAACTAATTAAGACGAAAGCTCTGAGTTAATGTGATGTCCATAAACCTAGCTGCTAACTGGTTAATTAGGACCAAACGAAACAACTAAGTATTAATTGAAAAATAAACATAACAGGCTGGCTTTAATTAACATCACCCAATTACAATTAAACGATAAGGATTGTGATTAGTTGAGGTAGCACATCATAGAAACTGAACAGATTCTAAAAAAATTAGGTATTTGTCAATTAATTAACTTATTCATTAGGAAAAAAACTTGCTTAATGATTTATATAAATTTTTTAATAAGCTGTTGATTTATTGAATTTTATAACTTAATGATTAAAATTTTATGAAGTAAGTATTTAATAAGTTTTAAGATAACAATACTGTATGAGTTATGTTTACTGGTTAGCAGAAAGAACCACGTACATGGATGAAATTGACCAGCACCTCCCAGCTTTTGGGTGAGCCAGAGCACGTCATTGACAACGATTATTTGTGTCCATTATGCAGCTTCTCTTATGCATTATCAGGTGTTTCTGCTAGGGTCCTCTGTGAAACGTGAAGGGATTCAAATTTTACCATTTTTAAAAACCAAAATTTAGGAAAGCACTCTTTTTTCTTCCTTAAATTCACAGTTGAGCACTTGAACGGGTGTAATCATTTACTTGGTTTTGCTATTTTAGACCAATTAAAAAGCTGCTAATTTGTTGCTTTCATCCTGAACTTGAGCAGGTTTCAAGGCGCAGTTGGCAGCATCCTTTTTTTTTATAGAGCTGTTGGCAGCATTCTTTTCAATGATTGTATTCATTTCAGAAAACGTGCATATTGTGTCTTCTGTGTGTAATTAGAGGGAGCTTAAATCGGAAAGGCTTTGGCTGTTTTTTATTTTGTTTTCGAAAAAAGGCACTGCTTGATTGAACATAGATTTTCAAGTAAAGAAAAGTCACAATCATAAAATGTTTTTAATGAAAAAAATGATATAAATGATTGTAAAAAATACAAATAAATAAATAATAAAATATTTTTTTAAAGAATTAATTTTTTTTGGGACGTATATTTAAATCTTCTTAACAAAGGTGATTTGAAACTCAAATTAATATTAGTAAGCAAACTTTCTTAAGGATTCCTGTTAACTAACTTTGTTTGGTGTCAATATATGTCTGAGTTCGAGTTATGGAGATATGATCTATTTATACTATATTATTTAAAGCATACTTACACTGTATGAGTTTGATAAATGATATAGAGACCCATTAATTGCATCGGGTTAATCATTCACCGACCAAAACTTCTTCCCCACCCCAGCTACTGCGCATGAGCGCATGCAACAAAACCAGAAGACAGAAAAAATGGGTTGAGAAAAATGAATAATTACAAGCAAGTTGACCGGGCAGTTACAACCTTTGATTGTGTGCCTTTTGTTTCAAACAAGGCAGCGTATATGCATTCATGCGTAAATCAAAGCCCATTATTATATATATAAAGACTATACACTGGTATTAGCATGAATCTACTGCTATATTATGCTGCATCAAAACAGACCTTTTAGAAGCAGCTGATGAGGGAATAGTAGATGAATAGGGGCTTTGGCGACATGCATACAGCCTTATACTTCAGGAAAATTTGAAAACTTAACAATTAATAGTATTTTGAACTAGGAAAAAACGAATGTAAATCGGTAAAACAGACGGACCTTTGTATCAATGAAATGAAAAAGCTGGCACTCACCTAAAGTCGGCAAAAAGTGATGAGTAAAATTAAAGTTGCCAAAAGTGATGGTACAAACACTGAATGTTAACTAAAGTTGTAATATTTTAAAAAGAAAGTTGGATAGCTTAGTCAAAGATGAAAAAGGAAGGAAAGGAGGGAGGAAGCAGATTGGCTTGGTAGTATGATTTTATGAAGCCATTGGGCCAGTGGAAGGAGCGTGGGCGAGGAATTTTGAAGGGAAAGAGGGGTGAGAGAGTTGAGGGCAAGAAAGCAACGGCGAGCATGTGGATTGGTAGACGTCACATCTATACGCACTCGCTCACAGGCACCCACCAAAGTAGGAGAAAGGAAGAATCTCGCAAGATACTTTCTCGCCCACCACTGCCAAAGGACATTTGTTTTGTGCGTTCCAAAGGATTCGCATCACGTGTTCTGTGCCCCCCTCCTGTGGCCTTCCCTCTTCCCTCGCTCGTCCTTTCTGTCGTTAAACTAAAACCTCACACGCAACTCATTTACGCCCACTAGATTCCTCCATATAAACGTCGAACATAATATCAACAAAATGACCTGTACCGCAAAAATTTACTAGTTTAGTTAAAATCGCATATTACCCTTGGTTAATTTGATCTGGAAGGGTTCAGTTGCCACAATCCAACAACGTATCACGCGCGGACACAGCCATCATTAGTATTGGTTAAAGCCTTTATCAATCAACTTGTATATCAGGTCAGTTTTGCTAGCAAGATCCAAGATGAAACCGGTTGCTTAGACTTTTAAGACCTTCACAGAGCCCACCTGCTCCAGTTGGTGAATCTAATCAGAATATACCATAGAAGTGGTGATGATATTAGAGTCGTGTCACTGTTCTCTTACCTCTGATGTGAATGAAACGGGGACAGGTTGTTATATTCCCAGGACAAGGGAAAGACGATTCTGAAAACGATGTCTTTACCGTATAGGCTATCTAAATATATTAGGAAAGCCAATGGAATTCAGATTTCAACTTTCGCTTTTTGAGATGCAACTTTTATTTTATCGATTGAAATTATGATCGTATTTCAACCTTTGATTCCACAGGAATCTCAATTTTCCCAGAGACGGTGAGAATCTTTTTGTTTATCATCTTCTTTTACTGCAGTTGTCGTCTTACAAACGCAAAAATATAATTGAAATAATTTTCATTTTTTTTTTCGTAGACTATGTATGTGGGTGTCTCTTTTTTTTTGTTTTGGTACAAATGTGGTTGTCTCTTTTACTAGTAGAAGAACTCGCCGTATTTGAGCTAACAAAACTAAAAATGCAAAACAAGAGCAAAAGCCTAATATGAAAAAATAATATTAAATATTAGAAAGTGGTTATGTAATAAAAAATGTTTTAATATTAAATTAACATTAATTATAAATGAATATTTAATTCTAAAAAATACCTAAAGTGAAGATATCTTAGCATAGTTATATTTACAGCTTAGCATAGTTACATTCTCATTGTACAATAATGCACTCTTATATTTATTATAAACTCAAATTAAATATGTATATATTTATATAAAAAATAATAATAAAATTACGTACTAACTCTAATATACTTCTTCACATATCTTTTAAAATGTTATGTAATATTTTAAAATTTCATACATAAAAATAACAAACTTTTATATAAATCCAAATCCATTATATTTTCACTTAAAATGAAAACGTTCATGTTATTTTGAATGAATTTCAACATGGCGCTAATCAATTTATATTTAAATATATGGAACAATGAAATTAATTTTTTTTAGCATATATATATATATATATGTACGTATGTATGCATGTGGTGATTCTGTGCACATACAAAAAATCACAACTGTTTTGTACCAAAAAACAAATACAACTGTAGAAAAATGCGTTTCCAGCACGTTGGAAAAAAGATGATAAAATGAGCAATGATTGACAAGGACAATAATTAGTTTGGTACGTGCCTGCACGACCAATATGACTTCAAGCCAAAGCTGGCTTCTCCTCGCTCTCTGGTTTGGCAGAGGCCCGTGGCGGCCACTTGGTCCTTGTTTCCTTTAACTGGCGCAGCTACCTTTCTTCTCTTGCTAGCCACTTGCTACTGTCATCCTCACTTTTTCTTCTTATGAGTGCTTCACTGCTTTCTTTCTTATTGCCTTCTGCCCATGGAATCTTTTCGTGGATTCCCACTTTGCCCGTCAGATCCTGCCCGGTCATTCATGCGTATATCTTCAAATTATATTTTTTCTAATTTCATAAATCAACACATACCACACCCACTGGTCCTAAACACGTTCACTAAAAACGCCAAAAACTTAATTTAATTTAATCGATTACATTTTATTAACTTTATTTTGTCTGTTATTTCTTTCTTTATTTATTTTTCTTGTTTATATTCTTCAAATGAAAAAGCAGACTTTTTTTTTTTTTTTTTAAAAAGTGAGTATACATTGAATCGGACTTTAATGTCATTCAGTTACTTCCAAACTTCCTATTGAATCGTCACATGTGACCTCACATTTTTCACAAAGTTGCGGATTTTTCAAAATTGTTTCCAACATTTCACGTCCCACAGAAACCCAGCTTTGCAAAATAGACTCAAAATTCTGGACATCACATCCGAACAATAGAAAACTAGAAAGCTGGCGGATTCGAATCTCGTATCATCTATTCAGTAAAATGGCATTTATGACCCCGTGCTTCAACTTACAAATGTGTATGCCTTTTAGTTATTAACAATTTTTTACAGTGACGAGCATCAACACCCAAACCTTATTTCTTTCACAATTGGCGATTGCCTGAGTTTTGAATTTTTGTATACTGCTAAAGCGCGAGAAGAAGTAATTAATAGGGAGAAAGTAAAAAATAAATGACATGCTGTTTAATATTTATACATTTTTGTTTTAATTTATAATAATATGATTTCTTTTGGTATCAAAATTGTATAAACGATTGTTGATTTGATTGGGATCTAAATATAATTAGATATTTAATTGGGCAGTTAATATGAAAGAAAAAAAAAATCTAATTGGGCAGTTAATAATTGTAGCGTTGTGTTTTTTTAATGAAGTCAAAATATTTTTTAATTAAAAATTAAAAATTAATTTTTTTAAAAATGAAAAATTACAAAAATAAACTTCACGTTTTTTAATAATTTTTTTAAATACACAATTAATTTACGTAACATTGTGTTTTATGTTAGTCAAAAAAGGTAGGCATTGGCGTCACGGGTTTGATTTGGTACAGCTAAAGCTTGAGGTGATAATTTTAGAAAGGACTGAATACACGCGTTGGCTATTGGGAGTTGAAATAACAGACCCGAAAGCAAATAAACACATGGATCTTTCCAGGAGCTTCTTGAATTAGGGATATTCTAAACATCAACTACTTTAAGCGCCAATTAACACCCTTAAACCCAAGGATAAAAGTTATGTCCCGAGCAGTGTGACACAAGCATTCAAAGTTGACGGGCCTCACAATTTTGGTATCAAACACATGCTGGCCCGTTACAGGACAGCCCAAGTATAATGACACGGCCCGTGACAATCCCGTTCCCTCTATCAACACAACCATTTTTTTCTTAAAAGCCCTCTCCCCTCAAAAACAAACACATGCTCTCCTGTCTCAACAGCCTATAACTATCGTATAACTGAATACGTACTAAGTAGTGTAATTTTTTTTTTTTTTGGTGTGGTGGCATGAGCCATGACACTTAGTGGGTCGCGCATGATCAGTTTCTCAACATTTTCAAGGCTATGCGATTGGTATTGCTAACAATAAATGAAATTTACTCCAAAAATAGACACTGCGCAAACAATAATCTTCATTAATACTCACAAATAAATCTTAGCCCGACCTTATCTTTCCAGCAAAAATCAGTTTTATGGCATTTGAAAAACTAATAATTAAAAAATAGAAGTAACTTTTTTTTGGGGGGTCTTATAATAAAAGAGCTGCAAAGGGAAAGAACGAATGGATTCTGAATATATGTGAGCCCATCTGAATACATATGAGCCCATCATATAAGGGCCGACTAATATAATACATGCTAGGTTGTAACTTCGTTCTTATGCTGAAAGCCAGAAAGGTACAACTGTAACCTAGCCGTTGTTGAAATTGTCTTTCACAAGATTTTATTCCCATGTGTGTTAGGTTTCACTGGGCTGAAGCGCCAGCTTAGTGGATTGCTACTTGGGCCAAGTAGGAACATGAAACAGTTCTGATGAGTCAAAATGGCAAAATTTGCCCTTATCAGTAGCGGTTGGTAGCCCGTGTTCAATTTTATATACTAATAATGTGCAATAAACTGCTGCATCCATGCCAGCTACGGTTGGCACAACTGGTGACACTTATTCCCGTTTCCTATTTCCCTCCCCCCAATCCAGGATTCAATCCCTCCTTATGTAACCAAAAAAGAAAAAACCTGCTGCATCCATCATGGCATCATCCCTCCATAAATCGGTGAAATCTCGTAGAAACACACATTTCAGTGGGCTTTCCCAACTAATTACCGTATCATCGTCTCAAAACCATATATTTAGTTATATTTTTCTTTTCCCCCTTTTCTTTGAAGCGGAAGAAAATGAGAAAGAGGGGGGGGGGAGGTCACCATGATTGGACCACGGTGGTTGGAAGGTGTCCCAGAAATGGACCACATTGTGCATTTCTGATTGCCAAAAAATTGAATAACTTTGTCCCAAATTCCAATATTATACAATCGTTGCCTCCATTGTCCATAGAACGCAGATCTACTAAATGCACGAGTGCCTTTACCTGAGTAGCAGTGGGCTTGTGACGCCTAATATCAAACAGCAGTTGGTGCATGTGATCATCTGCCCGCAACCCATTGCAATCACAAACAATTTTTTAATTTGGTTCCTTCTGCCATCACCATTGATTTGAGGTTGAGGAAAGGTGTGGCTCCTTCTCCCATTATAACAATCACGCATCGGATGTGTATCTGCTGTCAACTTGATCATTCAAACTGTCCCGTCCCTTTATAATTCTGTTCCTAATCGGATTGTAATAATCTCACTATAGGGGGCCACCTCCATTCATTTTTTCATATATGGATCGTAAATTGCGAGGCGCTCCACGGAAGGTTGTGACGGTAAAAACAGGGCATTTCATCGTCACTAGTGGGACCTTATCCCCATTCTCCTGCGTCCAAAGACAAGAGACAGAAGATCAAACAATATTAACCGTAACAAAAACAAAGGGGAGTGCTTCAGTCTGTATTTTTTTTTTTGGGGGATGTATCTGCAGCCTGTGTTTCATTAATAGCATATAGGTCATAGAACGTAGTTCAAAATCGCTGTTGCCCGTTGCAGAGTTGATGGGCCAAAATGCGGATTGAGGATGAGCTTTTAGTGAATGATAATGGCAAATAATTTAAGCAATTTAAACATATTTAATCTGGGAAGCATTTTGCTGTGCATTTAATTCCTCCCACCGCTGACCTAATATGTTCGCACTTAGCGTCTAACTTGCATGCATGTTGGGCCATGCCATTTTAATGTGTCAATCAAAATTCAATCTCTCCCCTGCCTGTCTGTGTCTATCTAATAATGTGGAAAGTAGCGCATATTAAATTAAAACAGGAAAACGGATAAAGAGAAAGGGAGAAAGAACAGGAGAAATGCAGAATCCCCGATCGAAGAACCCAACATCCACCCTCTAAATTTTCAGTCTTTTCAGATTTAGTTGAGTGAAAAGATGGAAAAACAGAAAAGAGGGAGCAGAGCACACACTAAATAAAGGATTCAAATTCTCCCACCCATTTATTATTTATTCTTTAAAAAAGTTAAAGAGGAAAAAACAAAGTAAGAGTAAAATTCATTTAATTTCCACCAGATACTTTTTCTCTTTTACCATCGTCGCTGCACAAGCAAAAACGCTTATGGTATTTCATGTGCGTGGTGGGTAAATATTATTATTTTTCTTTCTAACCACGTGCTAATCATAGTGGAATCAGCATAAAATATATTTGATTATAGAATTTTTATATTTTCTATCATCAATATTTGATATCAATTTGTCCATACCTTTATTTCCTAAGCCAGGAAGAAAAAAAGCTATCTTATTCTCATTTTATAAAATATTTATTTAAAATTAAAATTATTAAATTTTATAAAAAATTAATTCATAAAAATGTATGACATATTAAAAACTCTTATATACTATGTTCCCTTTCTAAAAGAAATTAAGTTGCTAATTATAGCTATCAAAATAAACTTGACTTACAAATTAAACTCATACATAAAATATAAGTTCATTTACATATAATTTAATAAAATATAAATAAATAAATTTATTTTATTTTATTTTATTTATAAATTAAAATAAAATAAGATAGAAATAAATCAATTTATATTTTTATATTTAAAAATATATTAATTCACAAATATTATTGAGTTAATAATTTTTAATCTATCATAATTTTAACCCGGTTTGCCCCACCCACTCTGCAGACCTTTGCGAGGCCGTTCGCCCACCCACCCCTGCTGACAACGGTAGTCAAGTCAGTGAAAACACATAGTAGCTGTAGTAGCTGTGGGTCAAGGAAACATGGCTTGGGCGCATGGGGAACGGATGGCAAGCGATCATTGTTTGTGATTAGAAAGGCTGTTCTCACTTATCATAATAAGATAATATAAATTGTTAAATTTTTAATTTTTATAATTTAATTTATATAATTTAATAAAATTAAATTTTAACATAAAGTTTTTATAAATTTTAAATTAAAAAAGAAATATTTGTTTTTATGGAAAAGGGGCCAATTTCTGATGGAGGGCATATGGATCATAAACCTGAATCAGAACTAGAGTTCCATTTAATATTCATTAACATGACCCATATACCGGTGTAGTCTAAATGTGCATAGTGTTGCATTGTCTGATATGGCGGCTGTGATTTTCAACGGGTCAAAAGGGCTAGCCTGCGGGTTCAAAGGTTGAAGCGTCCATAAAGGAAAGAGAGGAAGAAGTGAAGCGCAAACAATTATGTGTTTCTTCTTTGAACAATAATACCTATCCTATCTTTGTCTTTTTCTTCTTTTTCTTTGTGGGTTGAATTATGCGCTACAGTCTTTACCTCCGAGCCACCTAAAGCAAACAACAAAAGAGATGTCAAACAAAATCTATACAAATTGGTCCCAATTTCAACATTCCTTACCTTTCCTCTTTTTATTTTTTCTGGGTGCGTGCTACCTAAATGACGCAACCAATTGAATTTTAAAAAATTCTCTAAGATGCAACTTTTATGTGCCTTATACATGTGCTTTGAACTTTCTTTTTGGGTTTCCCTCCTCCTCCACCTTTTCTTAATTTTAGCATTTGAAATTAGTTTGTGGCATCAGATAATAATGCAGTTGTTATTAAATATGATTTAATGATAGAAGTTTGGATAACTTAAGAAAATCTAAAATTTAATAAAATAAGCAAAGAAAAGAACAAATGAAAAAGCAAGGCAATTTTAAAGGAGGAGCGGCATAAGTGAAACCTGCAGGCTGGCTTGCATATGATTTTATGCGACCAACATTTTTGTAGGCTATGTCGTTTGCCAAATCTCACACCATGGATATCATATAATGTGGTCAATATCGGCCAAAACTAGACACCCCTTTATCATAATATATTCCGACATTCACGGTTTCATTTTTATTAAAAAAAATATATTTAATTACATGTAAGTCATTGGAGGAAAAAAAAAAAAAAACCCCACAAAAGCCATTTTTTTGGTAAGAAAACTCACACGTTCTGAGAATTCAATTAACACCCACATATATATATATATATAATCATCTCATTTATAATAAATGGACAGAGATGCTCAATTTTTTAGGAAGCAAATTGTAGTCTTAGATTCGCGTTTTATACTATAAACTGAATCATCGGGGTGTTTCATGCTGCACCTACTTTCCTGTCACAGATCCAACTGCACAAATCAGATTTCTATGCCGGGCAGTTTATTCAAGAAAGAAAAATTTATTTGCACCCTTTAATATGGTACAACTAAAAAAAAAAAGAAGCATATTTTTTTTTTTATTTACAGCACAGTCTATATATGGAAGCCTACAAATATCAACATTTATTTGATTTTAAATCTTAAAAAAATAGCTTGCTGTTATTTAAAGGTTCTATTTTATTCCTTTATTTTACGGTGATGCTATTTTTATCAATGAAATGTTATTAACTTTTTATTTGAAAATTTTAAATTATTAAATTAATTAAATTTTATATATTAAATTATCACATAAGAAGTTATATTTATAAATATTTAGTAGGTTACTAGAACTATTGTTATTCTTTCTGTCATCCTCCTCTCCTGCAAGCTCATTAATGTAATGTAATCATATTTATCTAATTTAACAAAAAAATATATTCTCATAATATTTTTATTATATATTTTTATAATTGAGTGTTGAGATATATTAATCCTATCAAATTTAATAAATACAATAATTTAAATTTTATATTATAAAAATTAAATAAAAATAATGATACCCAATTTAACAGTACTGAGTTCAGAGTGCGCTGTGCACTCAACAATTTAATTTAAAAAAAGAAGAAGAAAAAAAAAAAAGCTTAGCACCAAAGTATTCTACGGGTTTAGGAAGCAAAGTAACATAGGTTGAGATGAAGGAACAAGGCTTCATTGACTTAGCCCTGTTTGATCGAGAGGCCAATCCCATCTTCGCGGTGCTTCCGAGAAAGCATGGAAACGAATTTTCCCCTTTCAGCTTCCATTCCATTGACATGCCACCTATCACAACCTTTCTTTTCAAGAGCTGCTGAAAGCAAAAGATAATCGCCACTTGCCCTTTTTCTTTTCTTGTCTTTTCTTTTGTTTCTCGTTACCACAAAAATTAATTAGCCCTATTCATGCTATTTCCTGATGACATGTTAAACATTAAATCTTGCGTTCATCCTTTTTTTTTTTTTCTAATTTCTTAAACTTTTGTTATAAGAGAGGAGTACTTATAAGCGACTGCATACATGCTATTGTTCCTTTCAAACCTCTAACTTAGTATCTTCTAATTTGTTTGCAGAGCCACCGGCGTCTTCAAATACAAAGAGCAGGACAAAGGTCCGCCTTGGTTTATGCTTTTATAAAAAAAGGAAATAAGGAAAAGATCATCTTTCTCTAGGAACAAAAAATAAATAAATAAAAAGGATGGTAGCCCAGCTGGATAGCTCATTGTAGTTGCTTTCATTACACCATTGCAATACAAACATTAAATGACTACAGCTAAACTCTCCCAACGAGGTCAACACCCCAATAAACCACTCAAAGCCCGCATTCGAGTATCAGCATGTGCCAATGGCCGACAACATGTTTCTTCCATCACATGCGAAACAAAATTCATTCCCATGAATCTCCACTCCCGACTTCTTCCGTTCCCTTATTTGATCCCATCCCCCTATTCTCTCTACCTCTCTCTCTCCTTTTACTTTTTTTTTTGGGCTAAGGATTTGATTTAACACAGAAAAAGAAGTATATGAACGGACATATAAATTGTACATTACCCGTCTTCGAGAAATCCGAACAAATTATTGTCAAGTAAGTTCTTAACTTATTTTGAACTGGTAATGGTAATTATGATAATGACTGATTTAGTCTATTATGACAACGTCCATATTGACCGTATTGCCAGGCATTATATGAATAATGGGACAAAAATATACATGCTCTTCGAAATTACTTCAAAGCTGTGTTCATGTTCTTCAATTTTTTTCCGGAAAATTGCCAACAATCTGCGTTCTGCTCTTTGATCCTTTAGACCACTCTCAAATATGGTTGAAGGTTCGGATCTATTAATGAATAGCGAGTTGCGAATTGAAGTGAAGTAGTTTACGACTTTACGCGGAGATGGTTGGCCATTAGGTTGCCCGTTAAACAGAGGAAAACAGGGAGATACGTGTTATTAAATTTAAACATATTATTAAATTTAAACATAAAGACTATGTTCCTGAAGGGAGGACAACTAGCGAAGAATGCTGAGAAGATCTGAATTTGGACAGTTTGATAGAAGCTGGTCGTCAGTTCTTCTCTTCTTGGACAATGGCTCTGGCGAGGAAGAAACAGAGGGGGCCACCGACCAAGAGTCATTGGAGCTATCGCAGCTAAATGACACATCCATTACACCATTTGGGCTACCGGGAACGGACCCAAACTTGCGTTTGTTGCATGGCTCGCCTAGGTACCCTGACGCCATTTCCAAGATGAGCTTGTAGCACTTATCCACATGCTCCTGTATCAAATGTACCATCCAGATTTTAGTAATTAATATATGTCTTGGTTAAAACAATTCAAGGATTATAACGAGGATGCCTACCTTGTCGATTCCAAGAATGCCCTGAAGTTGATTGTGGTATTCCACTGCTAGACGAGGCTCCACACTATTAACAACGTGCATCATTGTAGCAGCTGCCACCACGGAAGGAAGATAACACATAAACCTGGGATCTGCAATTGAAAAGTTGCGAGGAAAAGAAAAGATGAAATTGAAACTTAAAAACAAGGCTCAACTTTAGGGACTTAGCAATTATAATTACAATTGCAAGAAGATTAATTAGAAGAGAAGAACAAGTTTTTGGAAAATTACCCGCAATGACAGAGAGAAGAATGGCATCGCACCTCCCGAGGAACTCCCAGCAGAGATAATCCTTTAACCCAAATCTTCTCGTGAGATAATCAATAAAGGAGAGCGGGGTTACCGGATTCATCTTCCATTCAAGAGTGGAAAGCACCAAAATTTCCATCCTTTTGATCGTCTTGGCTTCGAACACGTATCTGCTGTCCTCCACCTACACAAATTATAAAATCCCGATAAAAGCACGAACATTTGAACAAGCAGCTTGCAGGTTATGACCATGGGACATACTTGGAGGTCCAGTAAAAGGGGCACTTGGGTCTCCTCCACCTTAGCAGCGAGGGAAAGACAAGCGACAGCAGCGAGTTGGGTCATCCAGGGCTTCCCATTCTGAAATTGGAAGCTGAAAAGAAATCTATCGAGGTAGTTGACGGCAAGAAGAGCGGTGAGAGCAGAAAAAGAGTAGTGGACATTTGCTTTGAGAATCCATTCGATGGCTTCTTTGCGAGCTCCTGCCAAGAGTGGGTTGCTTTGGAGGCATGTGTATAGCTGGTTTTGCTGTTGTTTCTCTAACAGAGATGTCAGCTCTTCATCATCCCAGAAAAAGTCATGTTCTAGCAACCCAAAAAGTGAGTTTAATTTATTAGCATTGCTCAGGGAACACTCATCTACTTGCTCAAGTTCATGTTGAAAATGGTCCTGCGCTACTTGTTCTTCCTCCCAATGCTCTTCTGAACAGTACAGGGCATCTAGAATGAAGTTTGGGTTGACTTGTGCCTGCGATTGTTGTTGATGACAGTGAGCCATCTTCTTCCGAGAAGAAGAAGAGAAGATCTTTGGTTCATTCTAGGCACAAGAAAATTAAGACTACGAAATACCCCGATCGAGGCATCTCTTGTCTATTTTGCTCCTCCGAAGCGCCGAGTGTGGGAAAGGACAAATTGAGAGTCGAGAGAGAGAGAGGGAAGAGACCTTTTACCAAGGGATTGTGTTTTTATTAGTGGGTTTAACGCTGTGTCGTATCATGTTTTATTGGGAGGGTCGGGTGCTGAAGACCTGAATCATGGGCCATGAAGCACATTTAGTGGGCACGTGACTTTTGGTACCATTGATTGTGGGCCCCCAACTTGGCTGGACCCATTATATGAACCGTTAGGATTGAAGGCCATATTGGAGGATGCAACTAGAGAATGTTTAGAGCTTTAATTAGGATTTAGGAGTGGGTCAGACCCGATTATTTTCCCAGTACGAATTTATAAGGAACACAAAATAAGTTTAAAACTAGTTCAACTTTTTTGCTTTCCCTTGTCAGGTTCCTATGAGTTGTAATAGAGAGTACAAGTACCCCAGTCCAGTCTGAAGTAATTACAGAGAGAGAATGAGCCACTGAATATATTGCATTTGCGTTGGCGCGGGCGGGTGTACAGGACATTTTTATACACGATGCCCGACCCAGCAAAATAAATATATAAATAATGGGAGAAAGACACAAAGACATTGATTTGGACGGACGTGATCTCTACAGTTGTGTAAGGATAAAATAGGATAGAGATAAAAGAGAATTATAAGAGAGTTATAAAATAGATTTTAAAAAATTAAGGTTCATAAATTATAAAATATAGAGATAAAAGATTTATTAAAGTTAAAAATAAAAAACAGACGATTTATATTTAGATTTAGATTTTTTTTATTAATTTTAATAATTTTTATCTACTTTATTTTATTTATTAAATTTAATTTATAAACTTTATTTTCTTCTTTCAATAATTTTTTTAACTTTTCTGTTTTTATTTATATATCTCCCTCACTTCACATTCTCATACTTCTTCAATCCCCTTCCGAATAGTAAAGATTTTGAATATTAGAATCAGAGTTACATTTTGAATATTAGAATCAAATTTATATAATCCAGCTTCTTTTTTCCTTTTTTTTTTTTACCAGCAAGCTTGTTGCCCTAGAATAAAGTTAAATCTATTAATTTAAATTAATAACATTCTCACAAAATTAATATAAACAGTTAATTTATTAAATCATATAATATAAATTAAAAATAAATGAATTTAATAATTTAAATTATTTTTAATAAAATTTATATAAAATTTAATTTATAAAATAAAGTAACTTACCTTACAACTAATATCCTTATAAAAAGAGCACACCCTACCGAGGCATTGGAGATAGATCATTGAAAATGATTAATGCGTGTATTAAAAGTATACACTATATGTAAAAAAAAAAAGATTAATTAAGGGAAAAAAAGAAAAAAAAAAGAGACCATAAAATTTATATAATTAGTGTACATAATTTACATATATATATATGTATATCATTGCCGATAGATCATAGATGGTGGCGATCAGGATAACCAACTGGAAAGAGACACACAGTGAAAACCGAGAGGAGTACTTGAAATTAAAACGAGTTCAAGGTCAATAACGAACTTCGCAATTCCGATATCAGTCTTAAACCAGCTGAGGAACAGTACAAATCTTGTGTATGTCACTCCCTTCCACAATTATGAAGCGAGGCCTGCAGTTGTTGAAACCAAACAAAAACAGAGATCTATTTCTTGGGTTTCATTGGTGGGCATTATTCCTCATGGCGTCAGAGACCCAAAAAGTAACGAAATGTTACCACTTTGAAAGCATAAACTTTCCAACATGATTTACCACTGCTATATAACACAAGGACAACTCAAATCCTTTTTCCGTACGATAAAGAGATGTCTCTGCGGTCGCCACATTACAACGATGGGTGCGACAGAGCACCGGACCGCACACGCATAGCCTCACGGTGGAAGAGAGCATGTCTATCAAGTAATTAAGAAATTTGGATTTTTTATCTTTTATTAATTTTAATTTTTAATTCTAAATTTATTTATTTTTTATTTTCTTATGATTTCACATCAAGATATCTCGTTCCCGTAACACGCCATGCTATGCAAGAACATGGGCGAAAATACTGAGACCGTATAGACTGCAAATTTAATAGTTACAGTAGGTATAGGTAGAGTCTACCAACTGTACGCGCTGCGACGATAGGTTGCTTTCTTTCTTACGACAAGTTGCTTTCTTTCTTTTATTTTTCCTTCTTTTCAGTTCGCCTCCCCTTTTTTACAAGCTCAATCCCCAAGAAAACGAAGTTTGGTGGAGGGATAAAGAGAAAACAGTGACACGCAACTTTGCTAAGTGCAAGCTGGTGAGACAGGCTCAATGAAGGGAGGTGATGGTGATGATGGTAGATATCATGGTGGTTGTGAATTGTGGAGGCTAGTCGTGGTTTCCAGCCAGCCTCTCACCAACAAAACTATTTATTTTTAATCAGCCTTTACACATCAAATTGTAACAAAGGTCGATACTGTTTTAAGACAGTGGTTCAATAAACCAATCTTCTCACAAGAATATGATTTTTCGTTTCCTTCCATGTTCTGATTACAGTATGTCTGATTTCTAAGACAAAAACAGCAACTCCCACTTCTTTGTGGTCAAAGTCAGACATGCCCACTCTCCGAAAGATCAAGAAAGTGGCTGATTTCCTTGCATAATAGCATTTCATTTCAATCACACAGAAGACAAAAAAGCAAGCAAGGCTCTTTATTGGGACTCATAAAACCATTTCATATTCGCACCATATAGTAGATTAGATGGTACCAAACAATGTTTGGCCATCACTCCCTTCATGTAATTTTTACATTTACATGATATCACATCTTTTTTTTTTTTTTTAAATTCCACTTACATTATGTTATGTTTTAAGTGAATTCATGTACATCTAATCAACGGCTGTACTTGAAAAATAATAAAATAATTATTAGGGATGTAAGATAGTATCCTAAGATATAATTTGTGTCAAAGCAACAGAAAAATCTGTAGTTGAACGGTTCTTAGACATATATAACGTATTGTGCAACAGTGCGAAGGATTTGAACTATGCCAATAAGTTTATTTAATAAATCATTAAATTCAGTTATAAAATATTGTTTTTGGTCTATGAGTTATAAAAATATTTTTGTGTTCATAACTATGTAAGTAATTTATAATATAATGATACAGCATGACTAGAATTAAACATTGCCACCTCTTTCATTCTCTGCGTACTTTGTCGGACACATGGCTATCTAAAAGCATTTGCTCTCAGAAACAAAATATTTATAATGCAATATTATACACTCTTTAATATAAGATAAAATATATTTAAAATTACAAGGTCAGTAAAAGCAAACTTCATATATTTTAATTTATCTTAAATAAAATTTAACCCTAATGAAGGGTTTAAAGTACTCATAATTTCATAAATCCCAGTAAAGGCCTAAGGAGGCGAGGTCTCTTGTTTTTATAAATTTAATTTTATTATACATTTATTTAAAAATTTTAACTTATTAAATTTTATATACAATTATAAATTTAACATTTTTAACAATCTAATTTAACCTTAATCAATAGTTAATAAGATGCATTTTGTGAAAATTGTTTGGGATGAAAAAAGTTTAAGAGAATAGAGGATAGTTCATTTTAAGTTTAAGGGATGTGATAATTATTTTTAAAAATATTAACATTTGTAAAATTTTGTATATAAAAGTAAAATCAACAAAACTTAAATTTAAATCTTATAAATAAAATGTTTTAAATTTTACAAATTAAATGAACTCCTGTCAGTAAAAATTTCTTTTCCCAGCTATCACAGTACAAATTTCATGGAGGAGTGAATTGCGGAATGAACGGAACGACGACCCGCAAGGATAAACTTGCCGGATCGACGGCCGCCGGGTGGGGGGCCCATTACAGATGGCCAGAGCTTAAGTAACGATCATGTTTGTAACGTAATGACAGAAGAAAAACAACTACCAAGACGTTTCACACCCACCGTGGCCGGCTGCTTTTTTGACCTTTGTTTTCGCCATAACCTTATTTTATAACTTGTCATTCTTATTATTAACACCAGTAATACTGTTGAACTTGGAAAACTGAATCAGTATGAAAGCAAGTACAAGTAGTACTATACGAGACGTTGGTTGTTTGCTTTCTTTTCGGTTTTTTGAAAAACAAATAGTTTCATTGCCAATTATGATTTTGCAAAGGGAATCAAATCCTACCATGTTGGGAATCGAATCCTGTATCTGAACGCCAACTCTGAACTCACGTCTAACATGACCAACTGTCAAAGATAAGACATTGCAATTTGTCAAATCTCTGGCAAACCTTGACCGGATTCTTGCCTCTAATAGTAATAATTGTCGTAATCAGTCATTTAGAGCATAGGTGCCCGACCCACAGAGTAAGATAGCCATACAAAAGGCCTACGAGTCAGTTTATTGTGTCCTTTTAGATCAGAATATGGCCAGACCCAGAAGGAGTTGGAGGGGTTGGTTTAAAGAAATTCTGGTTGAAGCTTTGAAAAAAATCAAACTTGAACCGTTGGACACTTCTGCAACATATTGGCTATTGGTTTGACTAACAAACCAACATACAGAAAGAAGCATCCATTTGTCTTGGGATTTAGAAACACATTCAACCAAACATCTAAAAGTAGGCCAACATAGTTTCTCCCCGTTTTGACTTCTGAAGAGAACACAGTTGATCAACGTTCCTCGACTCCCCCTTGTCCAATCTCAACCACTTCGAAACGGCCCGTCACATTAAAGCTTGGAAAACCAGACCAAAGTGACAGAGATTTGATAACAAACTTTTACCCTGTAGCATCATTTGATATTTTCATACTTATTTACTAATGCTATGCTCAAATGAAGCAGCGGCTATTTCACTTAAATCATAGTAAATTCTCATGCGTCTGAAAGCGATATCTAATTTCTAAGTAATCAAAATAAGAATTTGTAAAACACTTAAGTCCCAGTCATTAGGAACAGAGGCAAACCTTAAATCAAAGGAGAAGCATGAGATATCTAGAAGCATTCTCGACAGATTATAGCTAAAAAAATATCGGAGAAAAAAAGTCCTTGGGCCAATATGTGTAGAGATTCCATCAAATTGATGTGCCCAAGTGACCAGTTAAACAATTGCTTTTACTATTGAAAAATGGCCCGTGAGTGGATCAATAAATTGACTGAAGATTAGTTCTGAGGACCTTAGTTCTGAACATAACAGAGGACTTGCTTTCTTCTCTTCCGTTAGCCCATACCTAAGTCTGATGTTGGAGCTGCGCCATAGCCATTTAGGCGTCGTAGTTATGATTTATAAAAGCCAAGTAGTGCAGCCTGTCAAGAAGGGCATCAGTCATCCGCAATTGAGGCCCTTTTGATTTCAATCGTCATTGATGATCATAGGTGCTGTACCTTTCTTCTGGGAGGGCATTGGATTATGGCCTTCAAATTTTGGACCAAATAGATAGCCCAGCCAGAGTGGGTTTTCTGTTAGGGTCTATTGGACACTTTTTCACGCATTCAAAACTTAAAAAACAAAAATCTCATTATTACTCGTTTGATGTTGCTATAAATTAGTGGATAGCTATTGTAAAATCTTTTTTTTTCCTCTGATTGATACCATCTGTCAACAAACTAAGTGAATACCCTTTTTTTTTTTTGTGGTCTTAAATGAACAACTGTTGGAGTTCTTTGATGAGGCTGGAGCAGGCATGGCAACTTTCTAATTTAGTAACATGCAAATTGTTCCTTTTCGAAAAGTAATGGGTAAATGAATTTACAGTATAATTGTAACTTTGTGGTGACTTTCAATGATTAAAGAATTACTCGTCGGTTTTAACGTGTTGCCAAGAGCGCTGGCATTCACCAATGCATCAACGTTATTGCTAATATCTATACAGCATCAACCATTTTTAATACATACACTTGTATCTTGGACAATGGATTTTGGAGTCATCCGCTGTGGCACTTCGACAGATCATCGACGCAGCTACCATCAGTTATTATAATACAAAGACTCCAACTAAAAAAATTTGATGTAAATAATTAAATCTCTTAAATATATTTTTTAAATTTAATTTAAATTATATGTATAAAATAATTTATTAAAAAAATCATACCCATTTTAATAATTTTTTTATTTCAAAAAAATTAATTAACTAAAAAATACTTTAAATTTAAATTTCATCCAATGATAACTCGACCGTCTAAGTTGGACATGACGACAAAGCTACCAAAATAAAAGTGCTAGGTCGCTGCATTCCAAAGGGAACCAAGGCAGGTCTTTCGCAATATATCACAAACATAATTGCTGAACTAGGTGAGAGAACACCTGGAACATCCCATCATCTGACAAGTCTACAACAGCCTTAACTAGGTTATCAGACTTCAGTCTGCAATTAAACAATTAAGTAGGACAGGTTTAATGACAACTTTTAACCATTTATTTGAAAATTTCAAACTTACGCTCAACCGAAGTTCATATTAAGCGATAGTTTGAAGAAACAGGGAAGATGGTCAGATTTCAAGTTGTTTGGTATGTAACCAGTCCTGCCATGACTAGTCCTTACATGTGTCACTATGTTCATAAGCATTGTATTCAAATAACTCTTGGTATAAAATGTTAATGCAATTAAAGTTAGTTATATCTCAAATTAAAATTTAACCTAAATGTACAAAGACCTTGTGGTGCTTTAAAAAAACAATCTCCATACAAGCATAGTAAGAATAGAATTACAACATTTATTGCTTTTCTTTGCAGCCATTTTCGAGGCATGAAATTTTATTATAGTTAAGAGATTTGTTTATGACAAGTATGAAGTATATTTATGCTATAAAGAATATATATGATAAGATAATAATAAGTGTAAAGGCTTAGAGAGATGATAGAAGATATCTCTATAAAAATAGATTTACATAAAAAATTATCTTTAAGTCTATACTTTTCATTTTAATGTTTTATGTACTTATTAAACACATCTAAGATATAGATCTAAAATATATGCCTTTTACAGATATATATATATATATATATAATCCTAATAGATGAGTCAAGAGACGATATTAATTATAAATTGAAAATGTGAAAAGAAGTTTTGTAATCAAAGAATTTTTTATAAGAGTAAGATAGAGTATATAGAGTACAAATTTAGTAAAAAGTAAGTAAATAACAAATTTGAGGTAAAAATTGGATAGCATATTATACCACAAGCATCAATGTTTAAATATCTTGAATCGATTTTATAAAATAATTGAGAGATTAATGAAGATGTAATACACATATTTCAAACTAGGTAAATGAACTAAAGAAATGTCTCAAGAATTATTTTACAAAATATTTAGTAAGTTTAAAAAAAAATTTTATTGAACAGTTACAAGACAAATTATACTTTATAGTAGTGAGAGTGGATAAGATTTAAAATGATTGTATTCGAAAGACAATTGATATTGCATCTATTGAGGAGAAAATAATAAAAACTTGTTTATGGTGTTTTAGGCATATGTAAAGAAGATTACTAAAGGTTTCAATGAGAAAGTTAATCAAATAATTTTTCATCCAATGAAGAAAGTAGAAAAAGATCAGAATAGACATTTAAAAAAATTATTAAAAGTGATTTTTAATTAAATAATATTTTTAAAAATTTAATAATATTATTTAATCTATATAACTAATTTTACTTAATAAAATAAGATTCTATTTATTATTTGTTATAAGATATTTGTATATTTTTAAGTTTGTTATGCTTACACAAGTCTTGACTATCTTACTGTGTGAATTTTATCTAAAAGCAGCTTAAGAAGATTAATTTAATGCTCTAAGTGAAAATTAATTTAAACAGTAAATAGATTTCCTTTGCAAAAAAATTATTTTTAAACAACAAATAAAAACCAATAACTTGATCTAGAAATTTAAAAAAGGTTAATATATGGTTTTTCACTTAACTTACAAAAAAATTAATATCTTAATTTAAGTTAGAGAGTGAAATTGAAAAGAAAAAAATGAGATAAAAGATGAAATCAAAACTTGAAATAAACTTAGAGAACCAAAAATACACTTTAGGTTAGAAAATATAATTTTAAGATTATTTATTCACACTTTATATAATTTTATTTAATATTACATACAAACTAAGAAGAAGATAATTAATTTAAAAATATAAATTCAAACAAATTATGCAAATTAAATAAATAATTATAAAATTTGATTATAAAATTATAACTCTATTTCAATTTGTAGGATTAGAATCCCACCCTTCAATTTTTTTGGAAGTTATGGTATAATAAATGATAAATAAAAATAAAATTAAAAGAGATCAAATAGAATTTATTATTTAGATTTGCGTACAAAATAAATAAATATAAAGAAAAAGTCACTTAAGCTAAAATTTTTTTTATTGGGTCACTTATTTTGTGTGTAATGAAATGTGAATTTTTTACCTTTAAAATCTGTATATAAAAGGTTCAGTAAGAGAAACATATATAAAATGAAAAGAGAAAAAATAATTAAAATTTATAAAATATATTTAAATATAAATTAAAAATAGGTAAAATGTCACCCAAATTTCAAAACAATATAAGTAGAAGATCTAAATTCATACTTTGGTGCCCAACAACAAGAGTGATTCAAAATTTTAAATTTTAAATTTAAAAGTAAAATATTTAATAAGTAAGAAATATATGTATTATTTAATTTGTGTTCAGTGGATACCAAAAGGATATGAATAAGAGAGATATATATAAAATTAGTAAAAAAAAATTAAAATATAAATTAAAAAAATAAAAAATTATTAAAATTAAAAAATATAAATAAGTAATCTAAATCCATACCGAAAAGGCCATGATAAGAGTGATGCCATTTGAAAATTTGAAACTTCAAATTCAAATCTCCTTGTTTCCAGTTTTGAACTAAGATGTTGAATTTTTTTCGGCCAAAAAAGAAATATTACTATTTGCTTATTGTCTACACTCGCTGGATTAGCGGATTACCGGCATTTGCTTATCAAAAAGTTCGAAGTTTCTGTTAGTCGCATGCGTTTTTATTTTAGCACTATAGCCGGCAACTAATCTGTTGATTGGCCACTTTCTTTGCTGCTTGCCCCGCTTTTGTTTTCTCTTTTTTCACCCTATCTTTTTTTGTGGGCCACATTCATGCTATGCTGTCACACTATCCCTGCCATCCCCTGGTCTCTTCTTCTAACACGTGTATTTGATCCAAACCCCGTGAAATCAGACGGACGAAAAGTCACAAAATTGACAAGTTAGGGGGCGAAAGTCCATGGTAAACCCATGTGGTTGTCCGTACTTCACTCCATTGCTAATGGATATGACATATACTACTTTTTAATTTCTAAACTGAAAGCGAAACAGAGTCCAGAAAAAGAACTAAAAAAAAAAAAGGTTCCAGAAAAGCCGAATGAAATATGATTTCGTATCCGTCTCGACATTTCGAAAGAGGAAGAAGACGCGCTCTGCAATAGGTTAGCTCTGTGTGGCTCCGAGATCCAGTAAGGTAGCAACTAGGATTATAGGGCTGAGGCCGCTCTCTTCCATCGTTTGATTGCAAAATAGCGGTGGATGGGCCAGGCAGCTTCGACGCCCGCAATCGCCAGCCGTCACGAAAGCACTCACGTCCACCGGACCAAGACCTGGTCAACGGCCTTGGTTTCTCCGATACTCGCCGATGACAACGATGAGTCCTGTCATCAGGTAAACGATGGAATCCCTGACTATATCTCTGACCTTCCCGATGAGTGTTTGGCTTGTATTTTCCAGTCACTTAGCTCCGCCGATCGCAACCGCTGCTCTCTCGTATGCCGAAGGTGGCTCCAGATCGAGGGACAGAGCCGTCACCGTCTCTCTCTCAACGCTCAATCGGATCTTCTTCCGGTTATCTTGTCTCTTTTCTCTCGTTTCGATTCGGTCACCAAGTTGGCTTTGAAATGTGACCGCAGATCCCACAGCATTGGGGACGAAGCACTTGTCCTCATATCTGAACGATGTCCTAATCTGACTCGCCTAAAACTTCGTGCCTGCCGTGAACTTACGGATACTGGCATGGAGGCCTTTGCCAAGAATTGCAAGGGTTTGAAGAAACTTTCATGTGGATCTTGCACTTTCGGTTCCAAAGGGATGAACGCTGTGCTCGATAATTGCGCGGCTCTTGAAGAATTATCTGTGAAACGTCTCCGTGGAATTACAGATGGGACTGCTGCCGAGCCGATTGGACCTGGGGTTGCAGCGTCTTCCCTCAAAACTATTTGCTTAAAGGACCTTTACAATGGGCAATGTTTCGGGTCGCTTATTCTTGGCTCGAAGAATCTAAGGACTTTGAAGCTTTTCAGGTGCTCTGGCGACTGGGACAAGCTTTTTCAGGTCGTTGCGGATCAAGTCACAAATATGGTTGAAGTCCACCTTGAAAAGCTCCAGATTAGTGATATTGGATTGGCAGCAATTTCGAATTGTTCGAATTTAGAAATCCTGCATCTGGTCAAGACCCCAGAATGCACAGACTTAGGACTTATTGCAATTGCTGAACGATGTAGGCTACTAAGGAAACTTCATATTGATGGATGGAAAGCGAATCGTATAGGTGATGAAGGTTTAATATCCGTTGCTAAGTGTTGCCCCAATCTTCAGGAACTTGTCCTTATTGGCGTCAATCCCACCAAAGCAAGTTTGGAAATATTGGCATCCAATTGCCAGAATCTAGAGCGGTTGGCGTTGTGTGGAAGCGATACAGTTGGTGATCCCGAGATATCTTGTATTGCAGCAAAATGTGTAGCGTTGAAGAAACTCTGTATCAAGAGTTGCCCTGTCTCTGATCAAGGTATGGAAGCGTTAGCGGGTGGGTGCCCGAATTTGGTGAAAGTGAAGGTTAAGAAGTGTAAGGGTGTGACCTCTGACAGTGCAGATTGGTTGAAGTTTAGTAGGGGATCAGTTGCTGTTAATTTAGATACCGGCGAAACTGAACATCAGGACGCAAGTGCTAGTGATGGTGGAGCACAAGATAACGGTGTAGAATTTCCATCCGTCCCCAGTCAAACAGCGGCATCGGCCCCTATTGCATCAAGCAGTGCTAGTCGATCTAATTCGTTCAAATCAAGGTTAGGACTTTTGTCAGGACGAAGTCTAGTTGCTTGCACTTTGAGAAGGTTGTCAGGTGGCAACAGTAGTTCCCGGCAAGGTTAGAGAGGGAACTTGAATAATATTCCAAAGCAAAAATAACTTTACTCCATTTTCATTATTTTGTGTTGTATCACTTGTTTCCCTCTTGCTTGTATTTAATTGGAATTTATGCTGCGTGATGTTTGTTGCTTTTGGAGTTGAATGTTCACAGTTGGAAGCGACAATCACAATTTTTCTCCTCAATTGTCTATGGTGCTACTCTATCTATTCAACTTGCGTTTTCTCAGAGTCGTATACACCTTAGAACTGTTATGCATCTTCACATTAACCAAGCCAATACACATGTTTTTCTTTATTGATTCCTTAGATTGATTGGAAGTGGAGCCTGAGGATGGTTTCAGACTCAGTTTTTTTCCCTTTATATAACATTGTTTATCTATGTATTGAAGTATTACATTTTGTTAGATGTTTGGTATTTTAAAGGGGAGAAAATTTTCGTGAAAAGGATAGTTGATAACTTATTTGTGGAAAATATAGATTATATTTGCACAAATGATTACTTACAATTGCAGTTTTATACCCTATATTTATTGCAGCTTTTGTATATTCAGATTCACTTGGTTATATTACCTGTCAATCAATGCAATAGTGTTCATTGCCAACGATATCTTGTTTTTGATAGTATAAGGTTGCCTTTGATTTAGAAATAAGACTTGGTCAGTTGAGAAAAGGAGAGCAGTTGATATTGGCTTTTAATTTGACCGAGTAAAAGAAATGCTATTGACATTTAATTTATCATACCTTCCTTCTTGAGCTTCTGCCATTAATTCTGAAGTATGTTTTCAGCAGGTTGAATGTGTTTCGTATTGAAAATTTTGGTGGGATTTGATGTTGTGATGATAGAATCTTTAGATGTGACTTGGATTTTTTTCAAGCATTATATTTACTTTCTGGTTATTAATGAACTGAATAACATCTGGAGGCCCCCGTTTACGGGCAACTTAGAATTCTACATGTTACCTATTATAATTGCAGTTGCAGGATTCCTTTTCTTGCTTGACGGGTCATCTTTGTAATTTGCTCAAAATCTGCCAAGTTCAAGATAGTGAAAAAAAGATGCCGATTCTTTTTCACTTTTGTCTACCGTGTTATGTTATCGTTCCCTGTTTCTAGCTACATGATTATCTTGCGATTTTCTGTTATATTAACCTGGTGTTATCACAGAGTTTGTCTGCTAATGCGAGGGCGTACCTGATACAATTCGAGAGGATCATGTGCATGCAAAGTTGGTCAATGTTTATGTTCTTGATTTTCATGAAAATATGTTTCCGTCATGTTGAGTCGTCTATCAGATGGAACCCTCATGAAAAAATGTTTGAGTCTTTTTATACTGGTTTCCACCAACAAATACTCAAAAGCGCATCCAATTACTTCCGTTTTTGGATTGGCCATTAGTATTAAACAGCACACATGCATGACAGCTTAAAGATCAATCCCTAGACAATCCATACTCTCTTCACAACTGTTTGCCCTTTGGATCCAATTCTTATATACCGATCCTTCACTGTTGGATTGAGGACTACATATCAACTATCAAGTGTCTGCAAAGTGCCAAGAATCCATTTACAAGAACTAAAATAAAATAAGGTTTTATAAATTTTTGCTTCTTCAATTTGATCCTAGTCATTATATCTACATTTGTATATCAGTTATCAACTTCTCATTAGGCAGCCAGAATACTGGGAATGTATATTCTATCTACTACCATCTTCATTTTGTCGATAATAATCTGCTATATTTCTATTTCGCAATGTTTCTTTCTTCAATCTGATATAATACTGTCATTAGAAACTTACGTAAGATGTAAATGATAAGTAGAATTGTGTACAATACAAACACAACATGGTAATTATCATTAATTATGTATTTGCATTATTTAAATCTCTAGTTAAAATAGTCTTATTTTTTAGAAGAAAATTGAAAAAAATGAATAAGCACACATGTTATTGCGTGTCAAGTGCTAGTGCTTTAATAATCTCCCACTAATAATTGGCCACATCCTTTTGAACCATAGATTAGAATTCTCTTAATGTCCTAAAAAAAACTTATTTTATCCCCACCAAACAAGTTTCACATTTGAGGTCTATTATGTTTTTTTTTTGGGTTCAAATGAATTTTTAAATCAAATGCTTTTGGTCATGTTCTCCTGACACTTTTTTTCCCGGTCATGTACCCTGTGAACCGGCCCAAATACATGGCAGGCTGATCAGTATTAAAATATGATCCCCTGTATTATTTAAAATGGGTAATTCTTTATTTTTATATAATTTTTATTTAATAAAATTTAAATAATTTTATTTATTATTTTATAAATTAAATTATAAAATTATTTAATTTAAAAATCACACCTAATAGTGTGAGCTTCAAATAACAATTAAGGTGAAAATAACTTTTATGAACGAAGAATATTTACATGGCCTCTATTTGCTGGTAATGAGTGTGAATCGCTTGCCCATGTTACTTTATGTGAAGTTTTCCTCACACATGTTATGTTATCCTACCTCACACAAAGTGTGATTGACATAAAGACATTATAGACACGTACTTTACAAATGGAACAGAAGTTGCTGCAATTCAAAGGTTTATCTGACGAGTTCTGATATAATTATGCCAAACAGACAAGCTGCAGCTATGAGTTTGGACCAATGGGGATTGTTTTTGGCGTGTTCTATCTGTTGAGGATAAGGAATGAGAAAGAGAAAGAACTTGACAATGGTGGACGAATTAGATGGGGCACGCCGTAGCAGTTGCCGGTTTTGGGCCCCAGTTTGCGTGGCTGTCAAACCACCGGTTGCCTTGCCCATAGGGTGCATCACCCATCGCCCACTGCCTCATTGCGTTTGTTTTACCGTTGGATCAGCCTCTTCTTCCCCAGCGATGTTAACTTCTCCAGAATGACTCCCTGCCTATGCATTATGTTCCATTATGTACTCCACAATGATCAGATTTTATCTTCAACACGGATTCTAAATTATATTGTTATTTCTCTCACACATTATCGTCAAGTGGAGCTCCCTTTCTCCCTCGCCCATGGCCCCCAAACGGAAAGCACGCGTGGACCACCATCTTTTGAGCTTCAAACTTTTGTTGAAAGTGGTCTCCATCTACAGTCCATGTCGCAATTCCTTCGTTTAACTGTTAATCTTATTTCAGTGCACATATACAATTTTCAATTTTGTAACAGGCACTAAAAACGTTGGTGTACCAACCTTTATGCAATCAATGTCTGAAATAACATTAATATTTGACACGATCATCTTTTGCCATCACCGTGTGTTGTGCATGCTTATTGAAAAATTGGGTCGCCGCAATGTTGAGTAGGCATGGTGCGAACGATCTGAGTGAGACAGATACTTTCCTCAGCCACTGCTATTAATCTTAGGAGGAGGCATTGCTCTGCTTTCGTCGGCAATTATTAGTAAAGTACGGCTGCGACCAGCCCCCCGCCTTTAAAGCACAACTTAATGCTGGACAGTGTGTTGTCCTAACAATGACCACTAGCTCCTTGCCTAAGCAAATTAATACTTGGAAGATATTTCTGCTTTTCCCACATCTTTCATACGGGCCGATATTATATGCAAAAGGAAAATATAATTGCACTTATAAAATTTTTTTATTTATTAAATTTTATAATTTTAATTATAAAATTTAATTAATAAAATCTCATACTGTTAGTAGATTAGTTAAATATTTTAAATATATCACTTTAAGTTTAGTTTAAATTATATATATAAAAAATTTTATTAAAAAAATTAAATTTGTTTTGATATTCTTTACATATTAAAAATGATTAATTTTTAATTATTAACCATGTGAATTTATTGAAAAAAAGTTATGAAATTTAATAAATTTAAAATAAATTTCAATTTTTAAATATAAAGGTACGTATGCGCAAATGCAAACGGAACTTTACTAATTGCTGATGTTTCCGTCCATGGGCATTGGATGGTCTTGCTATACAAATTGACGTGGGATTGGCTTGTGTTGTCTCACTGCTACACTTAACATAGCAATGATGCTGCATTAAGAACTGGAGGTTGAGAGGTGCAGAAAGCTTCCACTGTGCAGAGGGTCCATGCAGCAAATGAAAAGACAAATTATGGCAAAACAATTGACAAGAAATTAATCGTAGTTCAACAGGACCACTTTTTTTTTTTTTTTTGGTGACGTCAACAAGACCGCTTTAACAAGAGACAAGTAGACAACCCACTATTGTGACTTTGCCTACGAGGGACTCATTATCTGTTCCCAAGGTTCTGATTGACACAATGTGCCAAACAAACTGCTACATAACTTGGTGATTCCTTAAAAGTAAGACAATCTAAATCAGCCATTTATACACTCAAGTGAAACAGGTAGTGTTATGAATGGTCTGAAATGACCCGGGAATTTATCAAACATGAACTCAATGTTGGGACAGGAGGAAAAGTCTCATGGCAAGCTTCCTATATGCTGGCCTATATATGGAAGAATCAAACTCTTAACCAATTTCCATATAGATGGAATGTAGTCTTTTTTACGATTTTTGAGTTTTAAATGCCTACACCAAGTGGAAGAGAAAATGCGAATGTCTGGGTCCACTCTGAAACTACTCGTATACTCTTGTACCACTCTAAATGTTGGGGCATGATCGCCTCAATTGGTGCCTGCCAGTAGGTACCGAATAGCAACCCCTTATTTACAATTTGCTTTTCAATCTCTTGTCCCCTCCACCATCTTCTCAGTTCTCACTCTCTGTGCGCGTGCCCTTTATGTGGAAGATGGAGAGCGGATTACCTCTGCTTAACTGCCTCTTGCAGCATACTCTAAGAAGCCTATGTTCATCTTCCGATTCTTCCGGTTGTTCTAAGTGGGTATACGCTGTCTACTGGAGAATACTACCCCGAAACTTTCCTCCTCCGAGGTAATTTTATGAACATAGATTGAAAACCATTGTCCGAGACAGAAACCGAAGATAGCTTGGTCTGTTTAAACACAATAATGCTGCTACTGTTGAAAAAAAAAAGAGAGAAAAAAGAATGCATTTTGATGTTTGCATACCCCTTTTCTTTGCTTCAGGTGGGAATTTGGAGGCACTTCTCTTGATCGCTCAAAGGGAAATAAAAGAAACTGGTAATTTTGATGGAATTATTACAAACCCAATTCTCGTTTTGGTTCTTTCGGACAACAAACGATAGACATGAGAAACACAAGTGTTGGTGATTTCTGATTAGCAAGCGGCTTTCCTTGTCAGGATCCTTGTCTGGGAAGATGGTTTTTGTGATTTTAACGAATGCGAACGAGCAAGGAGTGGATACGTAAGCAGAAGGTTTGGAGCTGACGTGTTCTTCAAAATGTCTCATGAGGTCTACAATTACGGGGAAGGGTAAGACTTGACATTGTTCCACTAATTTATTTCAAGCTTTCAAGAAATGATATCACTTCTCCCTCTCTTCTTGAACCATAGCATATCAGAAAATTTGCGCTAAGGAATAAGCACAAAATAATTCATCAATTATTTCCATCTTCAGAGTACTGGGGAAAGTCGCCGCAGACAGTAGTCACAAATGGGTGCACACGGACACCCCAAATGAGCCTGAACCTAGCTACATCGCTTCATGGAATGTTTCAATCGAGCCTGTAAGGGAAGTTACTGTTACTGGAAATGAGTGCGGCAACTTTTCATTTTCAGTTTCTTTGTCTTTCTTAAATATAAAAAGCTTGATTTTCTTTGTGTTTTAAATCTTGACAGCAACCAAGAGCGTGGGAGTTTCAGTTCAATTCTGGTATTCAGGTTGGTAACTTCACTCCCCAAAAAAAGGAGAAAAATTACGTAAAATTAGAAGAAGATATTGACAAGGGAAAATTTTGTTCTATTATTTTCATTAATCTTAATATAAGTATTCTGAGTTCTTCTGGTAGACCATTGCTGTTATTGCTGTCAGAGAAGGCATAGTTCAACTGGGATCATTTAACAAGGTCTTGTACTTTACCACCCGAGCCTTTCTTATTTTCTGCAAAATCTTGATCATTAATTAGTGGGTTTCTTCAGATTGCAGAAGACCTCAATCTAGTGATCAGCGTACAAAGGAAGTTCAGCTACCTGCAGAGCATACCGGGTGTCTTCTCTATACAAAGACCATATCTACCCATCCAACATCCATACATCCTAAAACCCAATTTGCAGATGATCGACAGCAACGAAACAGCTCTCTCTGTCTACAATAAGAGCCAAGTTACCGGAGCCAAAAGACTATTTGACGAAAGATCCAACTTCTCTTACATGAAAGCCATCAACTTAGGCTGGAATTCCCCCCAGAGTGGCATAGCAGGTCCACCTCTTTGCCCGGATTCCCCTGCCCTGCCCACCATGCCTTGCAGTCTTGATGCTCTGCTTTCAAAGCTCCCCCCTGTAGTTCCACCACTAAATTCCACTCAAGCCCCCGACACAGATCTGCTTAATAGTAGGATCTATAGCACAGGACAGAGGGTGAAGGTTGAAGAATGCGAATTTCATATTGCTAATGATAGAGATCAGAAAGGAAAGGCGGATTTTTTGAACACGAACATAAAGTTAAAAGATGGAGTGGCAGCGTCATCAGGACTGGAATCCCTCAGGAATGAGTGATTTGAACCATTCTTGATCTGACATCCAGTGGTCAGTTTATGATTATATTATCATAAAGAGATGGTTTTTCCACTATTAATTTCTTTCTCGACGACTATGTACAGATGATCGTAACGTAGATATTACTATGGGACTCTCTGTTCTTGCAATCTATTATGAGTTGTGAACAATTTTTCAGTTTTTCTTGCGTGTTTGAAGGGAACCAAAGAATTGACGTTGTCTACTTTACGCTTGCCCTTCAATATCTCAACTCTGAATTTGGAATTTTGTATGTGTGCCTAATTGCCCTGTCACTTTTCTAGTTGCAAAAAAGACTTGACGTTGCCTTATCAAATTGTAGATTTGGTTTGGGGCGTCTAATAATTTGAAAAAGGTAACAACGGGCAATCATTGGAAATAGGTAACGAAAAAAGCATTTGCAATTTAAATTCAAAACCTTAAATTCTCTTTAATTCCAACTTTTGTAAGCATTGTCGAACCTATTATTATAACAATTAAATTACTCCTGCTTGGTAGCATGATATTAAATTATCACTAAAAATTTAATTTGTAAATTTCATAATTTAATTAATAAAATTTAATAATTTAAATTTTATTTGCTAAATATTTAATAAAATTAAATTCGTAAAAATATTATAATAAAAAAGTTATTATTAATAAGTTATTATATAGTTGATAAATAATTAAAATTTTTAAATATGTTATCTTCATTTAATTTAAATTATATATATAAAAAAATTTATTAAAAAAATTTATTTTGATAATTTTTATATTTTAAAAAATTAATTTTTATTTTTTGACTAGAAAATATCTTGTATTAATTTATTAAAAAAAAGAGTCCTGGCCTTTTATTGACTGACTAATCCGGGCTGGACAACATGGTCTATCCCCCGAAGCGTGGTTTTCCATCACGCGGGCTAATCTTGAAAGCAGAATGTAGCATGACAGCGATCGTTTGAGTCCGGATCAAGCTGTTCTGGGCGACAATTGGGCATTTGGCCCCTGGTCCCCAACACAACTGCTGCTACTACTGCTCTGTTTCTTGGACTACAGGAAGACTAAAAAAAGTACGGCTACATAATAATACTCTGCAACGCTTCTCGTTCGTACGTATTAGAGTTGAGTTAGGAATGTAAATAAACTATTATAAGGAACCATAGCAAATGAAACATCTCATACAGCTTTACTTTTGTTTTCCGTTGTAAATAGTCCATTGCCCAGTTATGTTGGGTCTTACATAGTGCATTTTTTGAGCACTGTTCTTCACTTTTTCTCCCCCCGGCGCGGGGGGGGGGGGGGGGGGGGGGGTGCGGGCGGGGGGAGGAGGGATAATCCTCCCCTGTTGGCGAGATTTTAGGCTTCTTTAGAAGTGAACGAGGGATCCACTGCAATTTGATGAGAGCAACAGGATCCCCCATTTCAGACTAATTCTCCGTACATTAACCTTTAGGGGTTTAGTTTTGGCTTCTTGTTAAGTCTGATATGAGGAAGGGAACTAGACTGAGGATTAATTAAAGGGAACATGCAGATGTGGTCCACTTTTGGTTGGTACTTCACACATAAAACATAGATACTTTGGCCATTCTATTCAATGCTGTGAAAATCTAATACCCTATTAAAGCTAAAATTTATGCATATAGTTGTTCATTTTCTCTTCTTTTTCTGTTTTTCTTCTTGTGGACGGGTGACCATAATTTAGCCATGTGTCATAATTATTATTAAGCTTGCTAACAAGATAGTAGCCATGTATCAAAGTGATGGCTAAATAAACACTGAGGGGCAAGATAGCATCCCTCATTGGCTAAGGGATCAATGATTAAAGAGGACCAAAAGTAGAAACTGTGAGGACAAAGAAAGTCATGTGAGAAAAGGATTGATTCCAGCATGGGTAAATTTGATCACAGAATCCACAGAAGTTCAATATGTTCCTTGTTTGAATAAAATACATACAATACATAAATAGAGCGCTATGCACATTGTCAATATCTGACTGAAATTTGACAGACCATTTATCTGCTGGTATCCCAATGGCAGAGATTAATAGGTCATGTGCAGCATGAAGGAAGAAATGGAAAACGAGTATCCAGTGAACTATAATATACTCCTTCGTCCTCTCTTCACTCCGTCATTCACTGCCTCAGCACTGACACATTTGTTCAAGCATTGCTGACCTTGTTCTTACCTCCAAAAGACCAGTAGGGTTTAGCTGGAGTCCGCTTCATTGCTTTCACTCCAAACGGGTTATCCTTGCTCTGTAATAGACAGAAATTTAATTAAGCATTAAGAGAAGAGGTCTATGAAAATTGAGTAAATTAAATATGCATGTGCATAAAGATATAAGCTGGTCTTACCATCAGACAGGTCCCTGCCTCAAGGTTACAGATGGGGTAGTCGTGCGGGCAGCAACTGTAGTGGTCATCACAGCAGGTGGCAGCCTCAAGAGGACAACATCCCCACGCGAAGCAAGAACTTCCGTACTGGTAAACGCAGCAGCAAGTAGTGCTCACAGGACAGCTATAGTAACTATCACAAACGGTTGGTGGCTTCACAGGTGAAGGGGGAGATGGACCGGGGTTTGGGGGATTTTGACCCTGCTTAATGGGGTAAGAGGACTCCATAGCAATTCCACACTTTCCGGTACTGGTTGTGGCCAGATTCCGTTCCATTCTGATATAGCCGGCTTCTCCCCAGCTGTCACCCCATGAATTTTTCACAATCCAATAATCAACACCATTTTCTGTACCATATCCAACAGCAGTAACACCATGGTCTAATTGGGTTCCACATGTTCCAGTAAATATACCCTGAAGAGTTTTAGACAAATGGAATACAATAAATGAAAGACTTCAGGTACTAACTGAACAGCAGGAAGCAATAACCTTGATAAAGAAAGTTTCTTGAATGAGTTTCTTTCTAATGGCCCGGAAACATTTCTGTGGGCTCATACATAGCAAGCGCCTCAGAGGATGGGCAGAGCACAATCTTTTATGAGAGGATACATATCGCAAAATGGATCATCGTGTAATAGTAAGAGTGAAAATAGATAATATAGAAAGTGGAAAGAATAAAAAAAAATTGACAATTTGAATAAAAAGGAGCAGGAAATCGGTTGAGAAAAACCAAAAAGAGAAACTTACTAATTGATATAACTGGAATGCCCGGCCACCTGCTTCAATGGCAACACTCACTGGCTGATTTGCAACAGCCTTTTGCAATGCATTCTCGTCATTTACAGGAACATCTTCGTAGCCATCAATTGCAACAACTCTAGCGTTTTTCTGCAGTAAGGGCAGAACAACGTTAAAGCAAAAGTGGCAACAATATTGAGACAGATTTATTTTTAATTATGACTAACCCTGTATGGGTCACACGTGCCATCAGTAGCACGGTAGGGGTAATCCTCTTCAGAGTCAATGCCGCCATTGTTGATGATGAACTCGAAACCATAGTCCATGAGTCCACCGTTGCACCCTTCGTTATATGATGTATCACAGTCCACCAGCTCTTGCTCTGATAGTGAAATTAGATCTCCTGTCACTATCTTATTAATTCCTTCCACCGCAGCGACTGTTGAAAATGCCCAGCAGCTCCCTGCACATTAAAAAAATCAATCAAAAATACTTAACTCCCGTCATACATAAGGAATTCTTTAGGCTCGTGTACTGCCCAGAAAACCAATACCCCATAGGGCTCCAAAAGTATTTCATCAGCAAGTATTTACTAGTAGCAAGTAAATAGCAATACACAATACGTATAACTAGTATTTAACCGTGTAATCCTACGGAGAATTTTTTAAATATAGATTTTTAAATAATGATGATATCTAAATGAATCCTGTGCGACCGAAGAGTGAAAGTGGGCTATGGACCTGAAATATCTATGTAGCTTCAGAATGCAAATAAATGCAGTAGGCCATCCATATTGGAAACGGCCATTCCTAAATGCTTGCAGGCCCACATTCAGTTAAGACCAAAACAAAAAGATTCCCTTTTGTTTACGTATTCCCCAATCTCCATGTGAACATCGTTTAGATTATCGACTTTGCTTATTCGATTCAGATGAACAATTTTTCAAAGGACATTTGATATATGCAGGAAGAAAAAGAGCAAAACAAAAAGAAAGTCGATGTACAAAAGAAAAAGAGGTACCTATCAAAATTATTAAATGAGAATTAAACCCGTCTATTCTGTTTATGAAAGCCAAAATAACAGCTACAAATGATTCCTGAATCTGTTGATGATGTACTTAACCAATTAGGCTATCATATATCGTCAATCAAAGAGTTGGATTTTTTTTTTTTTATTTTGCAAATGATAAGTTGCGGTTGGCTGGAAAAAAGAGATGATTCAAATTACTTTTTTGTCCATAACTTGTGTAAAGTCTACATGAAATAACATTATTTCAAAATAAATAAGTATAACCCAACAATTAGAAAAAAATCTATATAATCTTACAGAATTTATAATTCTAATTTGTCCTAAAAATTATAGTTTTTTGAGATATTTATTTAATTTATAACAAAAGGTCAGATTTACCCTAAGGCCACCATTGGTAACTCGCTAATCACTGGGAAACAATTGTCCTCGCAGGATTGACTTTAAATTTTATGAAATTTAAAAATAATCAGGATAAAATAAGGAGATTATTTTTTTAAAATAAATAAAAGGTAAGTACGAAGTCCTACTTACCACAGCTTCCTTGGTCTTTGACTCGAACGACGGCACCTTCCTGCCTCCAATCCACGGAATCCGGCAATTTGTCGCCGACCTGCGGAGCGTATCGGTTGCTTCTGGCTTTGGCGATTCTCCTCTTAGGATCAATCCTGGCTCCCAGAAACTTGGCCCGGTACTCCTCGTTGGTTAGATCTGCAAAACGGTTCAACCCCAGCTTGTAGGTCCGGTTCTCAGTGTTATGCTCATCGATGAACCTGAGGTTGTCCTTGAAGATCTCGAACCTCCGCTCCTTCTCCCCCAGAGCGTTGTAGTTCTTGCCATGCTGGACAAGCCACTGGTCGTAGATGGACATGACCTCCTCGTCGGTCCTCCAGCTTGACTTGTCGGCGTGGGCTTTGTCGTAGGAGATGATCGACATGTCCAAGGCCGATGACACGGCGAACACCATGAACACGATGGCGATCATGGCGGGGAACGATCTACACGAACTCATTTTCTTGTGATTTTAGGAGAAGAACTTTTGAAGAAGACGAAGTAGAAGGTGGGGATTGAGAAAAAGTGAGGGGAAAGTGGACCTTATATAGGCGAAAAGAGCAAGGGCTTGAATTTTAATTTAAAAAATTACCGTAAATTAGGGAAGAAATGATATGACCAGGGAGGATGAATGGCTAATGATGTGGCTAAACAAAAATAAGGGATAAATGTTTTATTGGCGTATGTTTTATATAATAATATGATAAATTGCAAAATTATTTTTTATTTTTATTAATTTAACTAATAATTTAATAATTAAAGAAGTTCTATCTCCTGATAATAATTAATAATAAAGGATTTGGGAAAGTACAAGCAGGTGACAAGCGAGTAGCATGTGGATTATAATCTGGTAGGAGATCAAGGACAGGAAAGGCAGAGCAGCATGTGGATACTGTGTATACTAATTTTTTTTGGGTAATACGGGAGATCCAAATCTTTTAAGAGATGATTATATTTGCAGCAAAATTGAATTAAGTTGACCACTTCTTATCCCTCATCCAAGTGATGAGAATATTTATTTGATTTCAAAATATCATTTTAGAAGAAAGATGCTAATATTGATAATGATCTGGTCTCCAAAATATCAAACATGTTTATATTTTTCGGTTCGGTAAGCACAAGTTAATCTTTAAAATAAAAATTATGTTATGTTGCTCAAAAAAATAAATCAGCAACAAAATAATATTATAAATAATTAAATCTAACAGTTATATTTTTATTTAATTATAAAATTATTGATACAGATAAATTTAATCCTCTCAGTATATAAATTGATTGCACAAATAAACATTTTTTACATTTATGTTATGCTTATTTTAAAATTATAATTACTTTTTATTAAACATATATTTCTTATATTGTATTATTTTTATATTTAGTGTATTGTCAAAAATAATAATTCTTATATATCTATTAAATTATAGATTTTTAATAAATTAATCACTATAATATTATCTTTAATAAGTTAATTACATTGTCGAAATTTATCTTATTTTTTATTACAATAAGGCAAAAGCCGCAAAACTAATATTTATTGTGATGTTGTGTTTTAAAAACACGAAATTGATGAGTCGCAGTTATGGTATTTAAATATGGTTAATTAATGTGGAAACTGTTTTACGAGAGGATGTGCCACGTCTTGTGTGGGGAGCGGGTGCCTTGAATGGTTGGGACACTGCGAGTGCTCTTTGTCTAAACCCTACCATGTGTTTTTCTTTATGTAGGACCTCATAAGTGGGGCAAGTGGTCGACTTTCCAACTCGATACTCTTGATGTACCAAAAAAAAAAACTCGATATTCCTGATCCTGTGAGTTTTATCCCGCAACTACGTTGACAGCAGCTCAATTCTTATCTTTGTTTGGAAATATATTGTTTAATTAATGCATGTCTTGCGTTACAAGAACACACATAAGCAAGAGACCCCATTTTTTTTTCTGCTAACATACGGTGTAAATGTCAAGCATGATATAATTGACTTGATATTTCTACTGTGATTCCATTATATTGGCATATGGCCTCTGTTCACGATTTTTTATTTTAATTTTTTTTATAAATTAAAATTTATTAAATATTTATTTAAAAATTTAAATTATTAAATTTATTTACTCACTTTCATTCTCCTTTTTGTTAACGCTCGCAAGGTTAGTGCAGACTGGGTATCAGATTTTTGCCTATAAGAAATCCAATTCAATTAAGCAAGTACATATTTAATTTGAAAGTTATTATAGAGTCTGCTGCCTACTATTGGCTGACCAGTGGAATCCCGGATAGGCTGCATGTGAGAAATTTTGATAATTAAGCTACCCTGCTCAAACACCTGCAACTCAACCCTCAACTCTACAGTGACGCAGGATTTGACTTGTATATATATTCCCATTTGCCAGATGATGGTGACCTTCCACCAATCAGAGCAGTTCCTTCAGCAACAAAGTGAACAGAAAAAATGTTTGCTTCCCTAATCACTCTTACCAAATGCTAATTCTTGGCCCGTTCAAATGTAGCTAAAACCAAACACCGTAGCATGCCTTGTCGTTTCAAATTAGGTGGAAACAGCATATACCCATCACTTTCTCTTCCGTGTCACTCTCGGTCCATCTTTATACAATGGTGAATATGACCTATTTACATGGGTTTTGTTTCTAATTAATTAACGTTAAGATTTTCTTATTGCAACATATAAAAATTACCTTATAAGATTGACATGCTTTCCGCTCATATTTACTATTAATAATAATAATCGGTCGATTAGCTCAAAAATAAAAAGGTAGGAAATAATTAATTAAAATTTAAAGTCATTAACTAGGCCAATCAATCAGCGTGCGTCATAGGGACGACTGCGCACGTTAAGCTCCTTTTTGTAGATTAAGACGAAAGATATTGGGAAACAATGGATGGTTCTTCGTTGCTTCCCACACGATGCTACTAATAATCAAATTAAAAATATAAAAGTAGACTTCTCTAAAAAGTTAATGTTACTTTTCAGGCCCAACTCAGCCAAACAGATCAATTTATTAGGAAGCTGTATCAGCCTCTGCCGCTTGAATCTTCGTTTTACTCAATTTTCATTGTTCCAAAATAGCAAATTAGAGGGAGTAAAGAATACTTACCTGCAAATTATGCTGGGATGTTTATCTTATGAAATAAATATTGGAGAGAATAAAGCATGAGAAATGTTTCTCAATACCCCAGATATGTATTTTTTTCTTTACAAAAAATTCCAATGAGTATAAAAAATTTGTAGATTACCGTTTACTTTTGAGAATCAAATTTTCATAGTTTAGATTATGTTCACTTATATATATATACATATAATTTTGTAAGTGCTACTTCATTAACATTTATCTGTCAGTTCCGTTGCCCACTATTGGGATCTTAAATAAACCCAGTAAGTGGGTAGAAAAATAATACCATTGAACATTGGCCAATACAATACTCTTAAAACTACACCTACATGTGACTAAATCCTGACCAAAATCAGAGATGGATATTATGACGATGCTTCTATTATTTCTTGTCAAATAAACCCATACAACTCTTGGCAGGGACGGAATGCAACAACTTGATTTGTTTTTCTTTTTTTTTTTTTATTTTACAACTTGATTAAATTTATATTCAGAAAAACTCCCAACAACGAGTCCGGAGATCTGAGAGGACCAAGATTGACGGCGATTATAAAAGAAAATAAAAGAAAGAGAGATAGAATTAAAGAAATGGAATCTCATTGGGTCCACAGCCCATAAAGAGGGAAAAGTCTGAGGTCCAAAACTGTTGGACGTGAAGAGAGGCTCAAATAATGCGCAAACCTCAAAAAGGTCATCTCGCCCTTTTGGGTCACTATTATCTTGGCACTCGATCTACCCTAATAAAATAATAAATATTCAAGTATGACGGAGAGGCTCACATGGAACCGTGTCCGAACCTCTCTCCGCCATGATTTGCTATTTGTTACGGACCTACCGGATTTGAATTCTCCGTTTCATTATCTTATCATGTTACAATGGGATATCTCAGAAAATCTACTTTCGTCTTGTATTGCTTTACAAGCATAAAATTTAGTATCAGAGCGGCGGCTGGGAGTGCTGAAATGAATGATTGCTAGAGGCAATAATAAGGAGTCTCCGTAGATTTCTTGTGTGAAGCAGCGCCGCGGTGATATGGCTGACCTTATGGATAGAACAGAACATAGCATGTGATCAGCTTTAAACGATGTGTGGGGAACAAATAATAATTTTGATGATGGAATGCCTGCATTCGATGTGGGAACTAACGGCAGAAGCTGAAATTAGCAGGGGCCATGATGGATATTAATATAGTTGCGGCAAGGGAATGGTGTATCGATGATCTGACTGCACAGGGGAAAAAATGATATTGATGCAAGATATTTCATTATTTCATCATAGAAAAATAAGTGAAGTAATGCTTTCCATTAATATTGGTAATCAATACCATCTAGCTCTTATATAATAGCACACAATTAATAGTTTACTGTTCAGTTTAACTCTAACTCTTTTTTTTTGAAAAGATAGAATTGAGAATATTTAAAGAGTAAAATTATTTAATTATCTTTAACAAAAATTAAACATAAAATTACTTCTTTTAAAAAATAATTAAACATCAATTATATTATTTGCACTCTTAAAGCTAAAAGTTCGAGGCATTTCATTTACTTTGAAAATCGTAAAATGGTGTAGGATATGTTCGTTGCTTGCATCCCCATCCTTCATTGTGTATGATAACTCTAAATAAATATTTAGGTCTATAAGCTCCTTTATGAAATTTCTGGCATTTCTATGGATTCTTGTTTTTATAAATATAATTACCGGATGCCTTGATTCTTTTGCCGCTAATCCACCCTCTAAAGTATAGACAAAACTAGAAAATGCCAATGATTTTCTATCAGGAGAATTTCGTGATTTTCCTCATCCTTAGAGTTCAGACTGCAGCTCTGAAATTCCTTTGCTACTCTGATTGACTCCCTTGGGCCCGATTTGCCTTTGAGTTGCTCCGGATGCCGCGGCGTTACGGTGGAAGGTTGAGCCTCCGGTGCCGCTGTGTCTCCTCCACTGGATTCTGTGAGTCTTCAAGGGGATTTTGAGATTTGCGGGATTTTGGGTGAAATCAAACAAATGGAAACGAAGGATCAAGTCTGATTCCTGGGTCTCCAGTTGACTCTGAAAAAGGGTTGTACTTATCTTGAAGTTGAATCCGATTCCCAGGCTTTAGTTCATGCTGTGAAGAATGAAGTTCATATGATCGTCCCAGAACTTAGAGCCATTAAAACTATTATCAAACATTTCCATAGGTTTCGTCTTTCTTATATATATCGCAAGCAGATCATTTGGCATAAAAAAGAATTTCTGCTACCCGAGAATTCATTATCTTGTATCTCCCTCACATAACTTGTTTCTTTGATTGTTGGCAAACACAGGTGTCTCATCCTAAAAATGTAGTTTCGTAATCTTTCTTTTTAAGATTTTGCCTCCAAATTTCATCAAAAAAAAAAAGCCTCAAAGGAATTAGAGGAGTGGAGTGCCATTTTTTGTTTTTGACAGAGTGGAGTGTGTTTTAGCAGATAGTTTGTGTTTTATTTAATACCACTAAAATTTGAGTTTGTAAAGTGTGATTTATCTTATTTTGTATCATAGATTTATGGGTTAAAGTTGTCAAATTTAAAATTTCATTAGCTGATGAATGTGTCTCTTTTTAATATTATTTATTGAAGTATGGGTTATTTTTAACTATTTATTAATATAATTTTTTTAAGAAAATTCTATCCACGAGAGGCGGAACAAATAGAAACTTGGGTGTGTTTGATTTATAAAAATATATTTTTATTTTTATTTAATTTGTTGATTAAAAATAATTTTTTAAAATAAAAATATATTTAATTTATATTAGATAAATTTTATTTCCAAAAAAATAAAATTAGTGAAAATATATTTGATTTAAAGTTTAAGATTTAAGTTTTAGGGTTTAAAGTTTGAGTTATAGGTTAAGGCTTTAGGATTTAATATTTGGATTATAAGATTTGAAATTTTGGGATTTAAAATTTAAAATTTTGAGTTTTGAGATTTAAAATTTAGATTTTGAGAATTTTGAATTTAAGATTTTAGAATTTTAAAATTTAAGATTTGGAGTTAAAAGTTTAATATTTAGGCTTTTACAATTTTAAGATTTATAAATTTAGGGTTATAATTTGAGGTTTAAATTTTTAGTTTTGAATTTTGGATATTTATGGTTTAGAATTTGGGATTTAGGATCTTAAAGTTATGGGTTATGAGATTTAGGATTTAAAATTTAGAGTTTGAAGTTTGAAAATTTAAGATTTAAAATTTATATAATAATTTCAAACTTTTAATTTATATTTTTTATTTTTAAAATTTTATATAGAAAATATTGAAAATAATTTTTTATTATTTTTAAAATTTATCTTATTTTAAAAAATATTTTTTAAAATATATTTTAATTTTTTACAAATAAACATATTTTTACTATAATTTTTTATTTTTACTGAAAATAAAAATAAAAAACATGTTAAACAAACAACACCTTAACTTTTAAAAAGCATGTACCAAATCAGTGACAAACGGTTTTTTACCACCAATTCCACAGCTAAATTTCCAATGGTCGATTAATGTTACTCATCATCAAACTATACATATAGAAGCGAAGTCGGAGGGGAAAAGCTCCCCAAATTCACCCTCCGACTTCATCCTGTAAATGGTCCATCCAATATTATGACCATAAAATTAACAGACTTGGTCCCAAATAAAACATGCGGACAACTGGTAAAGTGCAAGCCATTGATAGTGTTTGGTTAGGGATGTTCTGCCGTCTCTAAAGGAAAAGCAGGTGCCTTTCTCTTAAAAGCAAACAAAAATAAAATATAAAAAAAAAATATATGCCTGAGAACAACTTTCAATCGTCATCTGACTTGTTATTTATTGCTTTTGGCCCTCAAAAGTCAACTTACGCCTCCTTAGTTTGTCAAATATTTCAATCGTAACTATTGCATCCATTGCTTCATTCGTCATCTAAATGCAAATAGCAGAAACGCCTACCTCAACTTTTTAGGTTTCTTCATCAAACCTCCAACGTATAGCACGTCAGACCTACCCATCACTCCTCAAAGCAAGGCGACATTTTTCGCCAACCCTTAAACAACTCCCCCAACTTTGTTTATGTCCCTGAATCCTTATTCAAATGGGCACAACATGCAGACCACAGATATATAGAGAGAGAAAATATATAAAAAAAGCCACATAACAGAAGTATGCTTTGATCCATATTGTTCTATTTTCTTCATCTTTTCCGTATTGCACCTTAAAAAGCCCAATGGCAGTAATATTATATAATGACTATATTTCAAATTTAACTAAATAAAAGAAACAAGACCGCAAAAAATCCATTCAGTTAAACATAGCCACTAAGTCTGCGCGTCGACTATTGATCACGTTGCTTCTAAGTTATAAATACTAACAACTATGTCGTTGGCTATGGAATTGGAGACTTGGAGTGGTCATAATGGTGATTAAGATGATTCGAGAACAACGGCCGCTGCAACCTCAGAAGCAGAGTGTGAGTGATTATGTTCTCCTTCGTAAGTAACAATGAGCATGGAAGGATCGTCCAGTGCTCGCTCCACGTGTTTGCGTGCTGGGCAGCCTCTCACACTACTACACTTGTAATAACCTCTGCAAATTATTTAAATTCAAACACATTCCGTTCCAGACAACTTAATTGCTCTAGTGGATAGCATGTTTCAGTCAAAGCAAGGCATAATCGACACTTAATAACAAAAATTACTCCATTACCTGGGGTGGGGAGAACCTTTGATGGGTTTTTGTCCGTATTTTCTCCACGAGTAATCATCAGGTGCGATATCAGCTATCCTGGAGCTAATTGCTGGCACTCTAGTTACTCTTTTTATCTTCGATTTTCTGCATCAATTTGAGCTTACTTGCTTTAGACAATGAAACGCAAGTTTGATAACAAAGGGAGAAAGTTGATCAAAACACTAAGCTTTATCAAGAAAAGAAAAGAACCTTTTTTTGTAGCAATGGCAACGCCCAGATGATGATCCACACTTGAGAGCACCATCGTCCATGGAATTGCATTTCCTCTTTAAAGAGTTTGAAGAAAGAGGTGGCTTACCCATATAGGACCCATGCTGTGACATATGAGTAATTTGGAACCCTGAAGACTGACAGGGCCGTTGTAACCTTTCAGTATCCCCTGTTAACGAGGACATATGCGAATTCGCTGCAGAACCCGGTGGAGAACCCGAAAAATTGATAAAACCATTCGCTTCCTGCTTCTGTATAATTCCATTGTTCGGCTGCATAGAAGCATTGCCCAGTTGGGGCTTCAGTTGCTGGTTGAATTTATGGTGAAAAGGGAAGGAATATTGGTTCTGCTTCTGGTGATTTTGAGGCAGATGAGGGTGATGTAGAACTGGTGTAGGGTAATAGACCTTGAAAGCGGAGGGTTGTTCTGCTTTCTGTTTTTGGGGCTCTTGAAAAGAGGGACCTTTTGGTTCTGAATCTACCCTCTGCTGTAATTGGAGAAGAGGAACGGGTGGCAAAATTCCTATAGCGGCAGGAGCCGCTCTGAAACGAGCATGCCCGGTTCTTGGCCCATCGAGGAGAGAAATAACCTTTCTGAACTTTTTAACAGCCGCATCTGCGATGGCTTCAAATTCTGAGCCACCTTGGGAGCTAGAAGCCCCAGACTCTTGGCACTGCTGCTGCTGTTGAGACATCATTGTCATGAGTTTCTCCACGCTAAGAATGCCCGCGGCAGCAGCTTCCTGCACGGCCATTGCATTGTCTTCTGTTCTTGCGGTCAATCTTTCATCCGCGTATCCCGTTATAAGCTCCACAGCCATAGTTCTAATATCATCAAAGATCGATGAAAAATAAATTTAAATCTCTTCTTTCTCGAGCTATTCTATGAGTGGCTGGCTACGGTGGAAGACTAGATTCCAGAAGAGTAATGATGAAGTTGAATACGTCGTTTCTTGCGAAGAGAAATGGCTGAAAGGAAAGAAAAAAAAGAAAGGCGGAAAAGAGAAAAGCTAGAAATTGAGAAAGACGACGAAGGTCGTTCTAGTCAAATTGATGCATCCTCAATAGCAAAGGAACAGCGTTAAAGGGGATGCCGGTCAAACTCAACAACGAATTGTTGCGGTCCACGTGTTAGACAACGTCAACTGATAAGCCGTCTGTTTAACTTGGGGGCATAGGATAGAGACCGATTGGAAAACAAATACGATGAATTTTGATGGCGGGGAGATAGAAGGTCAAAAGTTATTGATTAGCCGTTGGACGGAGAGATGGAGGGATTGAGATATGGTCAGCTAGGGACAATGAGGCAGAGTTGACCTTTAACTTCTTTTAATACAGAATGGCAACGGGAGGGGTTTCGGGGGGTGGGTTCATTAGGATTTCTCTTTAACCGGACACCGGAAGCTGCTTCAATTTGTCTTACCCCTCATGTCAGATGGGATTCTTCTGTCTTTCTCGTACGCATAGATTCAATCATGAGTTTCAAACCTTTTTGCATCCCTCAAAATTTATATGTTTTATTTCGTCTGATTAAAATACCTTTAAGTTAGGATCATCCGGTGCTTGCCTTTTACTTTCATTCCCTTCGAAGTTCGAATTTTGGTTTAATATATTTGTTGCATTCAAGACCCTCATCCGTCCGATTTTCTACTCTCTGGACAAATAATAACAAGACCCGAGGGCCAAATATCACATTTTCTCGTGTTTGTGTGGTGTTGCTGCCACTGTTAATCACGGGGCGGAGTTTGCTACAACTACAAGTTGTCAGAACATCCCGCACCGGAATATAATCGCATTTTCATAATTCATAGATATCTTTTTTGGACGCTTCCAACTTCCGAGGACACTTCTAAGAATCTCCTTATCTTCCTGTTTTTCACTTGTGAAATGAGGTTGTAGCACACCCCTAACTTGCACCAATGCAAGTAACAGCTGCTCTGTAATTCAATAGCCCCAGTTAACCATTTATGGCATATATTTTGACCACATAATGTCTTTTTTTTTTTTTTTATACAAGTGAAAAGAAAGAACAAAAGATCAACTACAGAGAGCTTCGTACGGGGAAGGAAGCAACCTCTTTTGTCTTGCTTCGGCAGGCATTCAGACTCTCATCTCGTCCTTTCTTTCAAGCTAGACATCTTATACAACGTATTATTATTACTATTCTTATTGTTCCAAGAGTTGAACCAGCCAACCAAGAAATGATATAAATTTTACAGGGGTCACCGGATACAATCTCGATAAAATCACTCTGGCTCACCAGGCAGGCATAGTCTCTTTATTTTGCGTCCCTGAGGAATACAAGGCATTGATATGTTGGATTTTCTGATTTTATTTCTTTTCGATTTAATGATTTTTAATTTATTTTTATAATTTAATATATAAATCTTTTTTTTTACTTAAAAAATGTGAGAATATACTTTGCCTTTGTGACAATCGTGGCTAAAATTTGAATTTAAGCTTGTTTAAATTTATGTTCAAATGTGATAATCATGGCTAAAATTTGCATAAGCATGTTGACATTTTGGTATTTCATTGATTACAATCCCTTAAAATGGTGGTGAATGTGCTTAAATATTTCATACCCCATCCATTGAAAGTGAATACAATCACATTCAGAATAACGATTTTCAACCCGATTTGTGGATTTGTTATTTTATAAATATCTATGTTGAAGCCTGATTTTTCAACTAACATAACAGAAGTATGACTGCCATAACAAAAATACTGAAAATATTCAATATAAGCTGATCCACTCTAATACATTATAAGTTTTAATCGTGGTACTATGAAATGTCACAAAAATGAAAGAATGAATTATGCAAGCGTACCATTCCACATTACCTTGAACAAACCTCACTCAATAGCGTGATACTTTCGTGAGGCAATATAAACTGACAAAGTAAACATTTTTAATAATAATAGAGAAAAGCGTTAAAGATGTATATCTAACTGATTAATCGACCTTCGAATCTCTTCACCTATTAAAATTTGGGATTTTCCCAGTAATATGGAGCCCTTTTTTTGTTTAAAATAAAGGAAAAAAAGAAAAGAAAAGCGTTATTTTCTTTTTCAGCCGAGTTTGAAATTTGAATGAAAAATCCGGGATCTAAATTTCTGACCATTGCTGACAACCCATAGTTTTGGACCATTAATGCGAAACATTATCATACATATATAGGGCCACTCCGTTCTATTTCATTTCAGGCTCGACTTAGACAGATGAGGGCCACTTGACTTCTGGATTTGGGCTTATCTCTGATTTTGCGTTTTTTCCACTTCTGGTATGGTTAATGCCCAATGACTTCAAGTAACAGCGTATTTTGCACCGGTTCCATCGACCTCGGCTTCAAGATCTTAGTGAGTCTTTCGTCATTTTGATGGGAGTTATGGACCCAATTTCGTAATTTAAAGGTCTAGTGAAGTTGTTCATAATTGGAGCCACCTCATGGGCAAGGCTATCAATATTCATCAAAACCAAGCTGACAACTAAAATGCCACTGATGACTCCTCAAATTTATTGAACCATTCAACCCCTTATTTATATGCTACTAGTTTCTTCTATCCGTGCTTTTCTTCTTTTTTTTTTTTTCTTTTATTAAATTCTTGTTGCTAATTGCAAATGAAGCAAGTAGATATACATTAAATCAAGAGTAACGGAAAAGTTACGCAACCGACTTAGCAGGTGCAAATTCCTTTAAAGTTAATTAATGTGGCCAGAAGTTCAAGCAACCGTCCATGAAACTGAATCAAGTGCTAAGTTGAAAGAATAATCGTATATTTTTCTTACTTTCGGGAAACTTAACATGTCTCAATTTTATAACACTAGATTGAAGTTAATTATATGTGTTCTTGTAAGAGATTAACATATCTTTGTGAAAACTGACCATATTTTCTTTCACAAATTTTATAACACTGGGCTCTTTCTTAGAAAAATGTTAAGCAGTACATGAGCCTAACACAACTTTTTTAAACAAAAAAAAAACAAATGTGTAATAAAATAAAAAAAGTTATACAAATAACAAAACCCCTTTCTTAGGTTCATTTTACATATAAACACCAGCACTGAAAACTCCAACTGTAAATAAATAACTTGAATTTCGCGGCTGCTAACATCTTTATTCTTGATGGCGACATGTCAACACTGTCCAAGCTACCCTCGTTTCATTTTTTAATAAAATATCAAATCTTTCAGGATTCCAAGTCTTCCATTGATTGCATGGAGAGGAATGAAATGTTTCGTTCACTTGTCCGGCAAGACGCCTCAATTTTCTCAGTTCTAAACTGCAGAGAAACTGGGGGTCGAAATCGTTCAAATTTAACCCTTCAAGTAATTTATTACCTCTTATTGTCTTTTTGATTTTTCTTATTGGGAACTGAATTAAACATTACTGTCATTAATCTCTTTTGGTCCTGTCAATAAGTTCAGCTTTCACAGCCATCAGATCACATTAGTGTTGCCGCAGCCTTGATTGTCGTAGTGCATAATCTAAAGATGAAGAGCCATTCTAATCTCAGACTACGGCATGATGCAGCCTTACAAAGCATTGATTGTCTGGCTGTTTTCTGATGCATCTTCGTACTCAAATATCTGGTCATCTGGGGGACTTGCTTTTTTCGTTTCCTCATTTTTAATTTTGTTCACCTCTTTGTCTGAAATCAGAAAACAGATAAAGAACAAAAGAAAAGGATTATTGCCACGTGAGGCTAGTTCAGGTGTTTTTTTTAGTTTGAATCTTCTCCTTTTTTATTAGCGTGAAAAGGACTTTAAACTCTCATTGTACTCAAAAAAAAAAAAAATTTATTGCTCGCATTTGTCCTAAGTTTCAGTTCTTCTATCGAATTGGTTGCCTCTGATGAAAGGGCTAAATCTCTATGCTTCATTAGGATGGAAGTGGACAAACGGGGGAGTCTGTCACGTGTGACCGCCCTAGAAACAAAATGCACTCATCTTAATACAAGACGATAGTCTTCGCCCCAGAGGAACGATACGATAGGACAGGCACGGTGGAATGGGTCTCGTGGGTTGAGGAACCAACGATTATGCTATCCTACTTTACTTGAACAGATTATCATTTTGACGAAGAAAAAGCAGTAATTATACATTTGTTTGTTAAATCGCATTATATTTATAATTTTATCTATATTTAATATTTATAATATAAAATTTAAATGATTAAATTTTATAAGTTAAGTTATAAATAAAAAATAAATAATCTACATAGAACTATATTAAAAAATAAGTATTAAATGAAATTAAAAAATGAATAATCTTTATAGAACCTTATTAAAAATATAAATATTAAATGAAAAAAATAGTAAAAAAATCCTTTCTTAACATTTTTCAGAATTTTAAATTCAATTAAATCATAATGTACAATTTGTACATATTCCATTCAGTAGTAGGGCATCATGTGAGAGTTTCTTGCTTCTCGCTTAGTACTTCTACTCACTGTTCTTTGCTAGCCTGACTTTCACGTGATACTGATACAGGTTTTTGCCACATAATGCTCGCTGCTTGTCTCTCTCTCTGCTCTTATAAATTGTAAAGCCTATTCTTTTCGCTTGTAGCCGATGAATTGGACAAATCAATACTTGGTTTCTGGCCGGAGGAAACGGGGAAAAAAACAGAAGGATAGAAGCTGAAGGCCCGGTGCTCAAAATTTTCTCACTTGGCTGAGGTTTGTTCAAGAATGCTGAAGAGAAAGCGCTCCCCCCTTAAACAGTCGTTATTGCTTCTGTCAAACGCATGTGTCTTGCTATTGTTTCTACCCGCAGTTGTCTATTCTAGGTCTGCATTAGATAGTCTTCCACCTCCATTTCCTTCTGATGCTCGTGCGTTGCTTGCATTCAAATCCAAAGCCGATGTCAACAATCACCTCAACTTCTCCCAAAACTCTACTGGTCTCTCTTTCTGCCAATGGCAAGGTGTCCAATGCAATGGACAAAAAGTAGTTCGGCTGGTTCTTCAAAGTTTAGATCTCGGTGGCGTTTTTGCTCCGGACACTCTGTCTCGTCTTGACCAGCTTCGCGTCCTGAGTTTGCAGGACAACTCCCTAACCGGACCCATTCCCGACCTCTCTGGTCTAGTCAATCTCAAAAGTCTCTTTCTCGATAGCAATTACTTCACGGGTTCTTTTCCCCCTTCAATCTTGTCTCTTCACAGGCTTCGAACCGTAGATTTATCGCACAATAATCTCTCTGGGCCGATTCCGACACGCTTAACGAATATTGAGCGGTTCTGCTATCTCCGTCTCGGTTGGAATCGGTTCAATGGAACCATCCCACCCCTAAACCAGTCTGCCTTACGAACCTTTGATGTGTCAGGTAACAATCTCACCGGAGCGATTCCGTTGACACCCACACTGCTCCGTTTTGGGCCCTCCTCGTTCTCTTCGAACCCAGGCCTCTGTGGCGAAATCATCCACAAAGAATGCCACCCTGGCGCCCACTTCTTTGGACCAACGCGGGCGCCATTGGTGGGAGCGTCACCGCGGGCGGTGGGACTAGGGCAGACCGCCGAAGTGCACGGTGTTGATGGCATATTCCGACAACCGTACAAAAAAAAGCACAACAGAACAGCGGTGATTATCGGGTTCTCGACAGGGGTTTGCGTCTTTGTCGCTTTGCTTGTCTGTTTCCTGGTAGCTGTGAAAAATCAGAAAAACAAGGAGCCTTCACCCCACATAATGGGTTCAGATGCAGCAGCCACGGCAGAAGCGGCAGCGGTAATGCAAATGGAGCAAGAGAAGGAATTAGAGGAGAAGGTGAAGAAAGCACAGGGGATGCAAGCGGCCAAGAGTGGGTGTTTAATATTCTGCGCGGGGGAGGCTCAGCTATATACGGTGGACCAATTGATGAGGGCCTCTGCGGAGCCACTAGGAAGCGGGACCTTAGGGACCACGTACAAGGCGGCGTTGGACAACCGTCTGATTGTGACTGTGAAGCGGCTTGATGCTGCTAGATTGGCGGCGAACACAAGCAAGGAAGTGTTGGGACGGCACCTGGAATCAGTGGGTGCGCTTCGCCATCCCAATTTGGTTCCACTAAGGGCGTATTTTATGGCCAGGGAAGAGAGGCTTCTTGTGTATGACTATCAGCCTAATGGCAGCCTCTTCTCCCTCATTCAGGGTAAGCTTTCTATTCTGGTATTGTGACTCTTTAAGAATTCCTCCACTCAGTGAGTTGACCGCGTTAAGAACGACGATCCTCTCGTTGTTCAACTCGGTTTGTTGGTACTGGTGTACTTAAAATAAGTGCATTTTTTTTTTTTAAATAAGTGCATTTCATTTCATATTACTTTTGATTGATAAATAGGTTGATACTATATAATGGTTAATTATGCTAGTTTGGGAAGACAGTTGCCATGATACACAAGTGGAAAATCTTTTGAAATTCTCGTCACATTTGCTGCTGACTAGACTGCCTCTGAATAAAAGTTATTAAAATTGATTTAAATATGATATTATAAAAAGTAATATGAATTAAAATAGGTATATATGTTAGATTATTAAAAATTGTTATATCATAATCAAACACCTATCTTTTAAAGAATATTTAAACTGATATTATTAAAAATATTAGCACTTCCATTGTAAATATTACTAAAAATTTAAAATATTAGCACTTCTATTGTAAATTTAAAATAAATTTTAAATGTTGTCTAAAATATGTACACTTGTATTAGGATTTGGTAGCTTTTTTTTTTTTTTTTTGATACATGATTTGGTAGCTTTTTATCTAAATAATAATGGGGATGACATGATATTAAAATGCAATCGAGTTGTGTTGATCACAATTGTACATTATACGAACAGTTAGAAGCCAAAAAACGCATTGTAATCGAGTCGTAGGACAGGATCCTGAATTCTGACCCAACACCTACTCCGCTCCAGCCTCGTGGCCAGGGGTGGAATCCAGATGGGGCTGCTGCTGATGGCCTGAATCTATAATCTTTCCCTTGTGATTTTCTGGTCCCCCTTGTATGAGGATGATCTGCCAAAACTTTGAATCCCTGCTGCATGTTGTAGGCTTGGTTAGTTCTGTTAAGGAAGGAGAAGAGGTCTTGGAACATAGTAGTACTTGTACCCAACGGCAATAGTCAATTCTCTACCATTTTTTATTTCCGTACTCTTTTTGCGAATTAGAAATTCCTGACTAAACTTGAGGGATTGACATTCATGGTAAAAGATATTTGCACACTATGTGCTGCGCAAAAATTTAAATAATGCAGATAAAGGTTTACTGGGAAAATAAAAGAACTTTGAACACATACATTAATTATTTGGCAAAGAAGGTCCCTGGTCAATTAATGTGGTTGGTCGACGCAGGTTCCAGATCAAGCAAGGCAAGGCCATTGCATTGGACATCGTGTTTAAAAATAGCTGAGGACATGGCAAAAGGGCTGTCCTACATTCACCAAGCATGGAGACTGGTGCATGGCAATCTCAAGTCATCCAATGTTCTGCTTGGACATGATCTTGAGGCCTGCATCACAGACTACTGCCTGTCTGTGTTGGCGAACCCATCCAGCTTTGAGGACGATCGTGATTCTGAAGCATACAGAGCTCCAGAGACTCGCAATCCCAACCACCAGCCAAGCCCTAAGGCGGATGTTTATGCCTATGGGATTTTATTGCTAGAACTTCTGACGGGAAAACCTGCTTCGGAGCACCCACTTGTAGTGCCCAAAGATATGGTAAGTTGGGTGAGATCCATCAGGGAAGACAATGGGGGCGAAGACTCTAGAATGGACATGCTTCTTGAGGTGGCCACAACTTGTAGCTTAAGCTCGCCTGAGCAGAGACCCACAATGTGGCAGGTCTTGAAGATGTTGCAGGAAATTAAAGAGATTGTGGCATTGGAGGATAGCGACTCGGACCTACGCACTCCCATGTCTTAGTCTTCTTTCTTCCACCTTCTTATTTGTTACATTAGTTACATGGAAAATAATGGATACAGAAAGTAAAAAACAGTGTTAGATGGGAAAATGAAACAAATATATATTCCTTGGCAGTTGGCATTTGCTGTCCTGGTTTTAAGACTTTTATTACAATGTGGAGTCCACATAATTTCCTTATGTGGACTTGTCCATTGCTTCACAGTAACTGTCTGAAGAAGAATGCCATTCAGGGAAAGAGCCTCATTGCTTCAAGTAACAGTTACAGGAAACGAGAGAAGTTAAAGAGTTTGCTCGTGAAGTGACATAATTGTTTTTTCGCATAGCACCGACCAATAAAACAACCTACCAGAAGTGAAGCTGGTATGGACATTGTGGGGCAATAAAAAGACATAAATAGTTGAAACAAAATGAATTCGATCAATTGGTTTGACATCTATAGTAGTATGAAAACAACGCAGGACATGATTTACGTTTTCTGAATCTATGATGCTGTGTTACGCAATTAATAATCCGACTTTGAGAACAGTGATATGGACAGCAGTGCAACTCTTTGGGCTAGATTACGAAAATAGAAGAAAAAAGCCCAATTATGTCAGCCCAGGTAAATTTGGCCCAAGCCCCTTTGTGATAAGCGTCGTCCACGTTCATCTGAGAGAGAGAGAGAGAGAGAGGGGTAAGAAATGGGAAGAGAGGGGGGAGGAAGGGCCAGCTGCCACTGCAGAATCTGCTAGAATCTTCTCATTAGTGATTAGTCGACAGCACCAGATAATTTCTCTCGGACTATAATTATCTTTTACGTTGAGGTTGAGGGGCACCTTTGATTTGATGATTAGTGATCTTTCACTTTCTTTATTGAGAATTTTGGAAATCTTCGGTTAGAATAATTCGCGTAAGAGAAAGAGAAATCATACGTATCCAAGAAACTAGCAGCCTAAAAGTGGCGAATAACATGGACCGCACGGACACGGAGATGATGGAGGCTGAGATGCCATCGCTGCAAGAGCCGCTCTCTAACTCCGCCCAGAACGACGTCGTCCGCGATTTACTCACATTGGCTCGGCAGCTCGTCAATGAAGGCAAGCCTACGCAGGCCCTTCAAGCGGTAATCTATCTCTCTCGCTTTTTTTTCTTTTAATTTCATTCTCAATTGCTTCATTTTTTCTCTTTGATTTTTCCAAGCATCGGATGGATTCTTTATCTTGTCATTCCCCTTCCTCACGACTTTTTTTTTCTGCTTTTCTTTTAATAGTATTTTTAAATTCCCAGTAGCAAATTGGTTTTTCTTCCAATATGTGAAAAGAAAGAGAATCCAAGTCTTCTTTAATCTGGTTTTTGGGCCTTTTTTTGTTTAGCCTGTAAGATAATGTTTGAATTTTGTGTCTAGTCATCTGTTCAAATGGTAATCAACATTCAAGTCGACGATGACCGGGTTAGAGTTGTGAATCTTTAGACCGAAATTTAGTGCTTTGTGCCAAAAATAGATTTAAAGAAACAATTTTGCTTAGGGATGGAAGAAATTCTAGCAACTTTGCTAATCAGTAGAACGATAGTTTATGCTAGTAACCCATTTACATGGGTATTCCAAGTGCTTGTAGGATGGCAGAAGGAAGTATACCATATTTAGGACCTATGCCTGGGCTAAACAATATACAGTACTTAATAAATTGCTGAAGGAGAAAGATAGCACGATACTTACATATTTATTACAAGATCTGCAAGGATTATTACTCATTAGGCCCATTTACTTTCGAAACAAACAAAAATCAAAGCCTTGGCACAAGTCACCTTTCCATCGTGTAGGATGGAGACCTTCTTGGAGTTTTATAGTGTTTCTTCAAATGGTGCGACTTGTAGGGGGCTTGTATTGTCATATATCTTTGGAGACCCACATACTACAAATGCATGGATGCTTCATTAGACCATGTATTGACGTTTTCTTCCCATGAGTGGCTTGAAAACATTAGGCAGCTTTTATGCTAGCACCAATGTCTTGAACTTAGATGATCAAGTGATGTAGGAAAAGCTATTCAAGCCTGCCATTGAGGACATTATTGGTTGCGATGTGTGAAGCACGTTTATAGAATAAACAGAATTTTTGCCAGAGAAAAAATCATTGTCAGAAACACAATAATGTAAATGTAGAGAGGTTTTCCCTCACTGATATTTACCCAACTTTGGAACAGGTGGTCGTTGCAATGAAGACCAAAGGTGGGGATGAAGCTGTCTTTCAGTCCTTGCATCGTGCTCGTGAGCTTTACAGAAGTAGATTGGAAGAACATGCTGCTGTTGATCACCTGGCTTCTTTGTTTGCTGAGTGTGTAATTGCTGAAGCTCAGCCTGTAAAAATTGAATCATCGACAAATAGTATTGCTGGTCCATCCATAACTCCAGATGCTCATGGCACTTCTATACTGGCAGAAACTGGCAGGATGCAAGTAGTATTGGATGCAGTTTCAGATGGGAGCAGCTTCATTTGTTTGAAATGTGGGGGCCTAGTTAGTAACCATCGCAAGGAGGAGCACTATGCTTACTGGTGTTGTTAGATCATGCTTGGGTGAACGGGTGGACATCTGCTGGGCTGATGCCTTGTTTCTCTATGAATTGTCACTCTGTCACCGGAGTACTATTTTGTTTTCTCACCTAACTGCGTGGCAGATTTCTGCTCTCGAATTCTGATAATCGCATATACTTGATGGACTGATGGAATATCTTGCAAGCGAACTTCTGACGGCCTAATGTTGGTCTTTTGAAGTGTGGTGGATCATAATGAATTTGCCAAACTTGGCTCCCTTTCCAGACTTAAATATTGGAAACCATAGGTGATTAAGTGGTTAGTACAGAAGAGTCGGTTTACTTGTGTCCCTGTAATGACGTATATCTTGACTCTAAGTATTGTCTCAACAGTCGACATTGCCTCAGTTATAGTGTTACTCTTTCAATACGTAGATTTTGTACCTTACTGAATCGTAGGAATGTGTACATCTGAATAATTCTTAGAATTTCAAACGTCTACTTCGTTGTCAATGTTATCAAACGAACAATAATTCACTATCATTTACTTTTACATGTCTTAAAATCAGTGGGTAAGTCTCCAAAGGCAACGAGTTTTATGTTAGAAAATTGCTCTGTGACAAACAAAATGACGTCCGGCCTGAGAAAAAGAAAACCGACACTTGTAGGTATATAGGTAGTGTCGATCTAGGTAAGACTTCATTGTGAAAGCTTAAGCCACTTGACAGTAAGTTATTTTGAGATGAAAGTTGGCTGTAGAGTGGGCCAATGAAATGTATGGGGCCAAAATATCTTGATGGACAACACATCATTATGGCTTGTTTTTATTTATCGGTTTTATCTGTCCGCGGGAGTACTGTTAAGAGTCTCAAGTATGAGTGTGTCTTTTATTTTATATTTTTTTTCCTGGTTAGATGTACCAGTTGAAAGCGCAGGAAGGGAAGTTACGAGATCGTTTAACGCCTGTCGTATGGTCCAAGTTCTACCAGGAAAAAAGAAACAGAAATTAGCGAGTAAACAAAGCCCAAATTAGAAAAAAGATGCCATACCATCCCCCAGTATAATATGTATTTGGGCAGCATCTTTTCCAATATAATAAACAGAATACTTTACACACAACAAACCCTAAAAACCGAAAATGATCTAGAAGAAATATCTTCTGTTATGTAACAGACAAATGCTAGTGTAAAAACCCCTATCAACAAAATAATTGGGTAAAACACAGTAAGACCTAGAATAGGCTCAAGCACAATAAAACCATATAAACTTACAATAATGAACAAAAGACTAGGATACACATTCCAAGACTTGAAAAAGATTATTTCCCTTTCTTCTACAAGAGTTGTTATGGACAGACTATTTTCCAAGAGAATTTGTCTGGCAAGATCTCTACCGATGCATAAAAAAAGCACCTCTCTTCTCCTCCGGAAATTATTTGGGCATCTGTTGGCAGCATTGCAACACTCCTTACAAGATGCTCCATATGCAGTAATTATGGAAAATTTTCCAATATTTGGAGAGTATTATCCAAGACCCACAGGCAACCACTTATATTACACTGCAGCAAGAATGGAAAATGTCAGATAAATGTATATTTTAGATTTTACTTAATGTTGAGTCAAGATATAAATAATAATGGCATAGAATTAGTTAAAAAGTGGGTAAAAGAAGGGTGAATGCATAGTTATTCAATACAAGGTTAAGATATTTAAAAATTTTGACTCTTAAGAGTGTCTGTAAAACAAAACAAAACAAAAGAAAGAAAGAAAGTATGGAAACGCAAAGTATAGGTTACTACCTGCTGCTATTGTTCTGTTCTTTCTAATGTCTTGTGTCTAGAATTGTTTTTCTAGGTCAAAAAGTGAAATCTGGGTGACAGTAACTGGTTGATCATAAAAACATCACATGATACGGGGCAAAGCCTGTGGACGTGGCCTTGCTCTCATGATTGTCTCATCACTGTGTCGAATCCATTCTGAAAGTCTCCATGGCTTCTGCCATTTCCATTTAAATTGTAGTAGCCACTGGTGATGACTTCTTTTCCACCTCCACAGCTTGCCGGAAGCTTGTCCTACAATTGCTAGTTTTTTCATTGACAGCTGCCCAATTGGTACCATCTGCATTGACAGCAAGTCTCACATTCTTAACCCCATAAGAGCATATTCCAATTTAATATAAATGGCGAGCAAATACCTTTCTATTCTGATCTATAAATGCTGCTGATTCCCTCACTATGCCATTAGCAATCCCTGGCATATATTTGAGCTGTTTTTGTACTGGCACAGACACTGGAGATAAGGGTCCATTCATGTCCTCACCATAGTGTTTTAATGAACTTGGAGAGTTTCCCTGGCAAAGTTGAGCGATCGTAAGTTAACTACTAACAATTGAAGCAATACACTGATGACAATGACCTTGATTTGCAGAAGTAGAAGAATTCCAGCAATTAGTAACAGCCAAAACCAAATAATTCGAACAGCTACAAGAGATATTATGACAGCAATTAAGAGGCTTCCAAACAAAGGAGATAGTCATGAAACTAAAAATGCCTCCATAAAGCTATTCTAGAATCCTCAAATCTAATTTACTTATAATGATATGCCAGTAAGAGCTAAAACTTTCAGTTTCAAATTCATTTTCATTCAACCTTCAAAATGTCTTCTAACAATTGCAAGCTGTGAAAGGCTACTTATTGTTACATAATGCTTGGGAAAATAAACTACACCAAATGATGTATAATCTTACAGAAGCTGGTGTCACCAATGCAGTTGCAACATCTTGCTCTCTTAATTTTAGCTCCTTCTCAATTTCCTTTCTTTTCATCTCACTCTGTCGTAATAGACCTACAAGTTCTTTAATTTGATCTTTCATTTCCCTGACCTCCATGTCCTTCTCCCACAGTTGGCACCTGCAGAAAACATGGGAAAACATACTTGGAATTTCAATGAAATATACCAGCATGCCACTATAAAGTACTAACAATAAAAATACATATAGTTGTATATAGTTATTGAACATGACTAACAACGTCATATAATCTACTCATTATTAGAGATCCGAGCTCGATTGATGTTCAACCAGCACATTGGATAGTTAGTTGTTTCTACAGTACACATGTCACTTTGAGACTCTGCTCTAGTTGTTTCTTTTCCTTTTGTGGTGGTCAGGAAAACAAAGTACACCCAAAAGCTAAATATTTTATATTTTCAAAAGGAACAGTAAACTATAATTATATGCATACAGGTGCACCTTGGAGTCTCATTGCCCTCTATCTCTGTCTATTATTTCATTAACCAAAATAAAGTAAGGCAGATATCATTCCTCTAGCATTTTGCATGAACTACTGAACTTCCTATACACTGTTCTAATATCATTTTTTGTTGGGTTGGGTCAAATACATATATGTCAAGCATGCAAAACCAGGCCACTAAAACTAATAAACCATGTAGATGCAAAGGCTCAACTCCCTTTTCTTTTGAGAGAGAAAAAAAGGGAAAAAATGTATAGGTTAAAGAAAGCACCTAGCATCTGCAACAGAATTAAACATATATTGAAGTAAATTCTTGGCCTCTCCCATTGAGCGCAACTGGTTCCAGCGTCCACGATTAGAGAAGGCCCGTTCTCGTTCTTCAGCCTCAGAGAGTTGAGAAGCCATTGCCACAAGTGAATTAGATGTTATGCTCAGCATGTTCTCAAGTGAAGCTATTCTGGCCATTCTTGCATTTGGTGACATGGAGGATGCTCTGAGAAAGTAAGTTAAGTGTTAAAAACAGGAAGAGAGAGAGAGAGATGCTCTCCTTTTTGACTGCCATGCTCTATCATTTAAAAGTTTCAAGCATTTCAATATGTGGAAAGGTAGGCATAATCAAATTAAACTAGGTTTATACAAAAATTACCTAGCAAATCCATTCTTTCCTCTTGGAGGACTGAGGCCTTTTGCAGCAAATTCATTCACTTGCTTCAGCATGGCTAACTCCTCTGCAAGGGCAGCTCGCCTAAAAATTGCTTTATAATCATTAAAGGCTACAAAACAGATCAATCAATGAAAGATGATGACTCAGCATAAGTTACATACACTTGGCTCTGCTTCTCATACTCAAATCGGACTTCATGCTCTTTCACCATCACTTCTAGCTCATGATCAAGCCACCGTTGTAAGGATTTCTCATTGCTCTAAAGACAACTCAAAAACTTATTCAATTCAGATGACATGGATGGATTGTAAAATAATCTCAGACAAGCAAGGAAAGATTGTTACCTGCCCATTTGTTACACTTCCGTTGGTAATAACTGGAAGATGGAGAAGAATTAGAAGATTAAACAGAATGGAAGAGTCCAAAAATTGAAAGCCCCATGTTATTTACAAAACAACAGTCAGCATTTGAAGAATGATTCAATTTCAAATGCTCTGATTACACTGTAACTTGATATATTTCATTGCCTCAAAAACAAGAGATGTCAACTACTAATAGAGAACATTTGACCAATAAAAACAAATCATACCTGCATTGTCTCGGCTGGAAGATTTTCGAGCTTCTAGTAATTCCTTTAGCCTCTTTGTGGCCATTGCAGCTTCTTCAGTTTTTCTTTGAAGGACCTAGAACAAAAGGACGTATTTGTTCAAAACACAATTATTATGGCTTGTGTTAGCAATGACAAATGCAACGGTCAACAATAATATTGATGGTGTTTTTTTATTATTTCTTTCGCTACTAAAAACTGTGCAGGTTGGATTGACAAATCTTGAAACAGAGTTCTCACAATGCATAGGTTTGGTTATATTTCTTAGAATTCTAAATATATATATATATATTTTTAAATATGTTTAAGTTTCAGGAAAAAAAATTATTTAGATTAGATTGAACCATACTGAACCTAATTATTATATCCTCACTTATTTTGTTGATGTATATTTGACCTATGCCTGAGGTGGAGATGGTTTAACTTAATGTATGTGTGAATAATTACTTCTAAATAAATACCTGGACAAAGTGGTGATGGGTGATAAGTTGAGGAAAGCACAGGACATGAATGGAGTTAACTTCAGTTTTTAAATATTGTTTGAATAAATTTTTTGCTTTTCCAAAGCTTTTGGTTGCTAATAAAATAGTAGCTTGAACTTTTTTTGAGTTAATTCCTTTTACAAGTTTTTGTTTGTTGCTTTTTAAGTCAGTGTCCCAGATTTTTTATGACAAACTGAAAAATAAACTAAAAAAGGTAGACTCAATCATATCGCTGTAAATTGTCTTTCTGTCATCACTCATCAGTACATACAGCACGCAAAGTTTTCTCCCCCTTCCCCACTCAAATAAAAAAAAAAAAAGAACTGTCCCACTGCATTTTCTCAGTCTTTTTATCCCTTTTATAAGGAAAAAAAATTAAATAACTGTTATTACTGATTTGACTTCAGCAACTATTTTAAGTTTCAATCAACCAAAGTTCACATGATGACAAAGTACAGTAATGTCTGTTAAATGGAAATCTAATAATGAAGGGTCAAGATCAGACGGATTTGCCAATAACATCAGCAAGCAAAAACAGGGAACCATCCAAAATCTTTAAAATACTTACCATTTTCTGGCGCTGATTTAAAGCTTGCAGCTTGTGCCTTTCATACTCATTTCTCCTCCCCTCCTTCCGCAACTGCTTTCACAAACATATGATTATACAAGATGATAGAGTAAATATGCAATGCAGGCATGGCATATCAAGTTTAAATTTATGTAAATCAAAATGTGCACAATCATGCTTCACTTAAATGTAATTGCGTACATGTTGCTAGTCCAAAACAACCATGACCTTTAAGACTACCTCTTGAAGTTCACTTCTTTGAATGATTTGTAGTAGCACTTATTATCAGGACCCAGGCTCAAAAAATAGGAATGAATTTATGTTTCATTTATTGAATCATCATAGAATCAACTGATGATGAAGAAATTATTCCATTATGGAAGAGCACTAATTACTGAACTTTCCTGAACACAGGATATTATTGAGAAGTATGGAGTAACGAACATAAAAGAAAATGAAAAAGGAGGAAGCCTGACATACTTGCAGCAACTCCTTCTCTCTAGAAGCCTTCCACTGACGAAACTGTTCTGCCTCCTGTTTTATTCTTTGTTGCAATTGTACCTGCAAGGTTATTATTATATCAGACAGAGTGTATTATGTGATCACAACTAAGGATATAAAGAAATACAATATTTAACCTTTTGGGCCTTTATAGATTGTATTTCATCTTGCAGTCTCTTTGCTGCTTCATCACTTTTCTGCTTTTGCTTCAAAAGCTGGACCTGACTCTCTTGTTTCTTCTTCAGATCCAGAATCTAGTATTCATAAATGTTTCAAAAGGAATTTACAATTTAAAATCCCTTTGAGTTGGGTTCTTTAAAATGGTAAAATAAAATTAGGGGAAAAATAGATTTTTAACCTGTGCTTCAAGTGCTTTCAATTTTTGGGCATGCATGTCCTCTAACTTCTGTGTTTGTCCATCAGAATTAGAAGCAAGATTTTCAACTTCAGCCAAAAGATGATCCCGCTCTTGCTGCATTAGTAATCATTAGTGAATATATGAATATCAGATTCTGAATGAGAAAAAATAACTATGCAGGACTTCTAACCTGCACGACTCTCTTCTCATCCTCCAGTTCCATTATTTTCCTTCCAAAGTGCTGCTTGAGTGCTTCAGCATCAGATGCTCCAAAAAGCTTCATCTCAGACTGCACAGACATTAATACCAATATGTACATTAGAAGAGAAAGAGAGAGAGCTAAGAAAATATAGAAGGCACTCCTTACACAGTCTCATAATAAGTATTTTAATTATTTAAAAATAAAGGGAGAAGACCACTCATTACTGCTTTTTCCTTTTTTGGGATCCTGTTAATAAATATTTTAGTCATCTTATAATTCTTTTTATAGCATTTTAACCTTCTTTGCTAAGTTATAAAACTTCTTTGTAAGGGAATCAGATTCAATTAGAACACAAACATTTACTAAGCTAAATCAGGCAATATATTATCCAGCAGAATCACAATTTTCTTAAAATAAGTTAAACAATTTAGAGAACAGAAGATTGCTCATGGTTGCATTGATTTAATTAAGCTCTTCGTCAGTGCATAATGTGTATATACTGATGTTATTCTCATATATGTTTATGTGCAATAACAACCTCTTTCTGCTCCAAGCGTTTATTCAACTCATGTAATTCTCTGTCCATGCTATTTTGCAATAGTGTGTGCTCCCACTCTTTTGCTGCTTCTTCAATTTCCCTTGAATCACCTGCTAAAATTGGCAATTTTAATCACCCTTGATTAAGAAGTAAGCAGATAAAAGAACAGGTGTAAGCTAGTGCTCATGTAGAGCTGGCACTGACAACAGATGATAAAACCCAGGACACAGCAGTGTCTTACCCGTTGTTTCACTCATTGGATAATCAGACCCTGAGATAGGCAAAGCCCTTTTAAGTCCATCAATCTTCACAATGCAAGCGTTAACATCCTGAAAGACAGTTTTAAAACTCATTATAGTCTATGCAGCCAATATCCTGATCTCAGTTGTACGATGGAAAGTAAAAAAAAAGTACCGGGACACAAAGTACAACTCTATGCATCACAGATGAATATTAATAGAAGAATTTAACACATACATGTGCATCCTTTTCACATGGTTCTACAATAGAGCATCTACTATGGTATTCATGAAGTTCACGGCAAAGATTCTCATTAGCAGCTTCAAGCCAAGCAATCCTTTCCTTGAGTACCTAATAGTCAGTTCAAAATAATATCTATTCAACTATGCAAACACGAATTTCAATTTTAAAATTGAAAAACAAATAAAATAATATCAAAAGTCTCCATAAGTCAAAACAAAATATAGGCCTGAGTCCAGTTGAGACTAGAAATCATTTTTTAAGAATAAAGAATATAATGAGTTATGTTGATTAATTTTCAACCTTGAACCAGAAAACATTTCCATTTAACGCTAATTGTTACCACTTACCTGCTATAAAAAAATATATGAAGTATGCAACACGCATCAAAGTGTCAGGTTAAAAGAAGCCAAATACCTGAATTTCCTCAGAAGAGCCACCAGAACGTGCACAAAGTTCTGCCTGCAAATACTCTAGTTGTTGTCGCATTTTTAGCATCTCATTAGACATGGGATCTCGGTTGATCTATTGAAAAGTATAACAAAAAAGGAACATTGCTGACTATCATAAAAGGCAATAAAGTATCAAAACTATGACAAATGAAAGAAAGGGAAGACAAAATTTATACAGATACTCACAACAGGCTTATTTTGGATGTTACGTGCACGATTTGCGTACTTCAAAGTGTTAAGGGTTTCCTCGGCATTGATATCAGCAGGGCTTATGCAGGCTGGAATAGAATTTTTTTTCATGTAAGCAAAAACATAACAACTTAACTGATTTCAAACAAAAGGTTGTCTTAAGATGCAACTTCACAGGTTAAGAAGGCAACCATAAACACAGAATATACAGCATTATAATACTCAGCATCAATCATTTAGTACCATACAGAGGTTGCAGGAAATTTAAAAACCACCCAAATCTTTTGAAAAATCAGCTTCAGAGGGAGAAGTAAGGCTTGAAATTGCAAAATCCAGAACACAGCCTATTCATTGCTAAAGCATGTATATGTTTCAACATTTTGATACCACCCTGCCAAGTTTGTTCACTTAGAAAAGCACATTTATGCTGATAAACTGATTTTCCCTTTTGTGTGGGTGTAATTTTAGGGAGTTAAATATTATTAATTTAACGGGAATTAAATCTGAGTCCCTAACCTTTGGTGGAGACTCAGACAAAGCCAAAACTCAAGAGGCAGGTGAACTCTTTCTTTTTAAGAGCAGAAAAAGAATAAGACGTCAGATGGGTTCCATGCAGAAGATTAAAAATGTTTTGTTGAAACTGATCTTTTGAAGGGCAGAGAAAAAATTTACTTTGCAGATACAAACAAGAAAAACAGCCCACCTATCATAACAGTTCTGCTGTTACCACCAAGTGAATCCTGCAAAATTATATAATTTTATCAATAACTACAGAAAATATAAAAAGAATAATATTAAATTGTGAAGAGTAAAGGGCCAATCAGCAAAAAAAAAAAAAAAAAGAGAAAGAGAGGAATGATACAAAAGTTTCATTTATATGTTTCTTTACTTTATATTATCTGCTACCAATTATAATTATTTTTTCTCTTGCAAGGCAATTGTTATTGATAATCAAGATATATCATAAGTTCCAGTTAAGCATGATCCAGATCACTACAAGCAGTAGAATTGCTAGGAAGATTCTAGTCCCGAACATTTAACACAAAAGTTAGTCTATTTCTAGTCTTGATATGAAGAAAACCTTGAGAAATCAATATGTATATATATTTGTGCACTTGTTTACAGCTCAACAGTATGTGTGATTCAGGGGAAATTTGCCATGCGTAATGCTAGATATATGAAAAATGCAGTTTCCACAACCCTCATCTGATTACCTGCTCGTAGGCTCACGCAAGATTTAGTGTCATTTGATCAGCGGAAACATGAAAGATCAAGAGAGAATTTTTTATGAAAGATTCGCAGTTTGATCCGTAACAGTTATGTAAAGCCCTTTTTCAATTTATTAAATCATTTGTATTTTTATTTGTCATTCCATTACATTCATTAGCTGACCTTATAAACTAATCAAGAACACAGTTGTAGAGGTTTCAACGCTTGTGGAAGTTAGTCAAGGTGAAAAAATAAGCAGAGAAGCTTTGAGCTCTGTAATGCATGAAGCTTTTAACTTTTTGAAATTTAGAAAGAACACATGAAGCAGAATTAGAGGAAATGATATCCAGTACATCACCAAAGATTAGATACTGAATTGAACAGAATGATAGAGCAGAGTGTGTCCTGCAAGCAGAAATCTATATATAAAGATATCAAACCTGCAAAAGCCTAGTAAGTTTACTATCCCTATATGGAACATGAACGCCTTCCTTTCGTTTCTTTTCGTCACCAAGTGCACTGATAACATTACCAAGTGCCAGAAGACCTTTGTTGATGTGAACTCCTATTTGAAAGATGAAATTATTAGTTATTATGTAATGATCAATAGCATGCTTGGATGCTACTCATGAAAAATGATGCTCTCTTACCTTCCTTAAAACGCAGACCATCAGACCCCGTTCTTTTAGCTCGTTCAGACCCAGCAAGATCAACTAAGTGCAGCTTGGCACAAAGATAATCTTCATTCATGGTATCATGTAAACTGTTCTCACTTGGGATAGCAGGACTAAGCTTACGCATTTGCTCTAATGTGACAGTGAAGATTGCATGTGAACGACTAGTTTGACACATATCAGAAGAAAAATAAGTTTTAGAAGAGAATTGCAGCAGAAAAAACAGTAAGAGCATTTAGTTTCATATTTAGAAGCTAGACCAACAGAATTTAACGGCCAATGATAATTTACATCTTCCATTAGCTATTGATTTACTATCTGAATTCATGAAACACAGATGATTCGCTAATAATATTTTCCTGGCAAAAATTATCCAAAGTTTTCATGTGAATCCAAAAATCCGATCTCCAAATTAACACACAGAAGTTCGTAAATATGCAATTCTGAAAAGAAGGAAATGGCAAAATCAACCTGGATTGGTTGTTCATATTTGTGCTACCAGTTGCTCTGCTTAACGATCCTTGTTCCAGGCAAGCAGCCATTTCTTTTAGCGTTGTAACGCTCACTTCAGTAGATCCTGCCAGCGTAATGACACCATTTGATGTCTCCCGAATTTGTATTGGGGCTTTCCCAGGAACATTCACTTTTCCCGCATGTCCATTAGCAGTTTCTGGTTTGCTCATAGAAGAGGGATCCAGCAAGTCTCGCACTTCTTCTTTAAGAATCTTTTCACAATTGAACATTTTTGTCAGATATTTAATCTAAATAACTTCACCCATATGAAATTGATTTCAAGATATTAAAGGAAATGAAGCTTTCAAAATCATGACTGTAACAAACTTGTCAACAGACCTCAATAAAAGATACATGCAATTGAAATTCAATCTGATGCTTTAAGGTTTCAATTTTGGTGAACAAAACATTCATGACTTGTGGTATTATTCCTGCATGGCAACCCTCTTTAAAGCCTGTGCCCATGGTGTACGTTTTCCCAGAACCTGTCTGCAATAGAGTGAAAATGTCATATCACATGCAATAGAGAAACAAGTGTCATGGCATGGAATTTTCGCTTCCTTTGGTAGTAACTATACCTGACCATATGCGAGAACAGTAGCATTATATCCTTGGAACAAACCATCAACAAGAGGAGCAACACACTCATCAAACATGGCAGATGAGGGCGAACCAGTGCTCCCATAGACATGATCAAACGTAAATGAATGGGCGCCAATTTGTACCTGTATTATAGTCACATATTAGCTTGCTTTTCCACCCAAACTTTTAACTACTAAGGATACTATTATGAGAAGACGGAGGTTTCTAAAGACAAAAACAAACTATAAGTCATTGCCATTTATGCATTTAACATGCAAGCAGAAGATATGGAAAGATCTCCTAAGTACTAACTTTCTGCGGAGAGAAACTTTAATAGTTTTCAATTGAACATATAAGGCACGTACAAATGTATGCATTCAGATGGTTTTTCAAAGAAAGAAGGGAAGAAAGATCAGGTGATAGCTTCCCATCAGATACAACAGTGGAAACTTGACAAAATTAGGAACTGAAAAACGCCACAGCTAACGTGTCAAGTGGGCTATAGTCCGAATGGTATAAAGAAAGTAAAAAGCTACAATCATTTACTATGAGTTCGGTCATCGTGCTCAGTTAAAGTCACTTACACGCTATGATCCTACCACACAAAGCGAAACTACAACACCGTCCCATATGCAAAACACAGGATGAATTGCAGCCACCAAACCCCTATGGTACGCAAACAATGTTTCAGAGACTACAGCCCAACTCACCAAACGAGACAACCAAATAATTGAATGAAGAAAGTATCCAAAATAGTAAAGCATCCAATCATAGGATTATGAAAGCAATTCGAGAATCAATTTGAAATAGCACATATTCCTATCATGCACTAAATCCCGTTCCCCTTTTCCATTTTAGACTTGCGTATTTCATTCTGCAAGCAATTTTGGATCCAGATCTCCCCGTAGATTCATCAAATTCAAAAGCCTATGATAAAATGAGAAAACAACGCAAAATTAAATCATTTACAAGCACCCAAGTGAACTTCCCGTCACAGTTAATGATGACAATGCTTTTTCTTTTCCCATTTAATAGACAGAACTGAAGCATCACATTGTCGAAAGTGAATGCACCTGAGGCTTCCCAGGGACGACAGTGACACAATCTTTACAACCTTGAAGCTTCTCATCACTGATGAGTGGTCGGACATGGACCGCAACCTTCACACAACAATCTTCACATGCTTCCATTGCGGAAGCAGCTAAGAAACAGGGAGACAGCAAGTGAATCTAAGCGAGCTCCGGCAGTAAATGAGGCTCAGTATGAGTGGAAGATCAATTGGCTTGGACAATAGCTCTCATTGGCTGGGGGATGAATTGGGAGAATTTTGAGGACAAGAAAGTGATGCAGTAACCAGAGGAGCTAGAGAGAAAGTGGGAGTTTGGGACACAGCTAGAGAGAGAAAGTAATATAGTTAGAGATGGAGGGAGAAAATGAAGGGTAGTTATGGAAATAGAAGGCAGTGAAACCTGGTGACACCGAAGCGGCTCAAGGTAACTGTAAGGACAACAACCACTATCATTTTCCTTCACCCACACTGCATACTGCCTAGTGCATACCAGTCCAGACGGTTGCGTGCTGTGAATGTTTCACGCCCCACTTTCCCAAATTGCCCCTCCTCCTTCCACAACGGCCCTGTACATCCCGCATAAAAGGTTCTGCTCCCATTGCCGTCGTAATTACCATTTTACCCAAGTGCTATTCTATCTTTCTTGGGAGCTTGCATCTTTCTTTTTTTTTTTATTAATAAATAAGATGGGAGAGAAGGAATAGGACTTGAAGACTTAATAGAATGTAATGTAGTTGGGATGATGTAGATTTGATAACAAGGTAGAAAAAGGAATATCACAGCGCACAAAGCCACATGATGCGGAATCGGATACACCATTGTGGACACTGCAAAGTAGAGACGGCATTGACGCTCCACCTTCATTATCACTAAGGTTCACAGGTGCCATTGTACTCTTGTTGTAGAAAACACATTCATTGAATAAATAAATTAGCCTTTTTTAAAAAATTTCAATGTATCATTAAATTGTTTGTTCTTTTTTCTTTTTTTTTAAAGCTTAACCCAGCCACCCTAAAGTCAGATGAATCGTTTGGGTGGGGAAGGTATGGAAGAAAAAAGGATTACAGATCCAAATGGCACCGAAAGACAGAAATAAAAGGAAAAGAAAGGGGCAATCTGAAAGGGGACACTTTGGATTAGCATTAGGAATAGAAATGGTAATAGACGAAGAAGATGGGGGAGGGAGGAAGTAAAGGGGCGGACGAGAAATCAGAAAAAGAGTAGACCCACCACCCCCACCACCATATTCATATTGGACACATCCAGCTGGTTGGTCTCTTCCCTCACATGGTGCTTAGCTTCTATAATTTGGTAGGCTCCAGACTCACCGGGTCAGACTTGGGTGGTCCCCACCCTGGACAGAATTTGTGGCAGCCAATAAATTCATATTTGTAGTTTGCTACTTTAAGCATGGTGTTACTCACTACTTGTCCGGCGTGAGTATTCATTTAGCTGGAAAACCCAGCTCATTTTGTCTTTGCAGACGTAACCATCAAAAGTAAGTACTAAGCATCTTCACCAAAAAAAAACAAAGGTTAGTACCAAGCAACAACATAAATTCCCAGCGGTCATCTACCTACGTCGAGCAGCAAATTTTGAGCGACATTATTGTCTGTACGTCACTTTTCCACGTTCTTAGGTACTCATTGGACGCACTGCTTATTCATAAGCTATGGTAGAATAACTATTAGTTTTATAAAATATATCATAATCAAAATAAATTAAAATAATTACCAATATATTTAAATTTAAATAATTACTCTTATTACAACTTGTACATACACAATTTACTATAATACATCATAGAAGCCACCATTATTACGATATAAAAAAAAAATTGTTCCATCGCAACACATGATTGAATCTGTATGTCCATTCTTCAACCAAAACTAATAAATGTTCAGCTATCAAAAAACATAAAGAAACTCTGAAATCTGCAGACACGTGCTACTATCTCTCTCTTTACTAAACACGTCCTTTGCGAGGAGTTATTCAAATTAATAAAGCAGAAAGCCGGTGGAGTAGAAGAGAGTTTGACAAACAGTCCAGGTAGTTGCACGCGGGCCATAGATAGATGACAGTGGAAGATCTAAGATAATGCAGTTTGATGGTATATCTACTACCACTGCTTACGTGCTGCGTTAAGTTCAAGCCTCAAGGTCATATATACACAATGAGCTCGCATGCATATTTATGAAGCTAGACCTATGAATAGTGCGCTTTTGCATCTTTATGTTGGGGAAGGGGTGTCATCTTCCACATTTCTGAGAGCCAAACTTGATATTAGGAAGCTAAAAACTCATGAAAATAGCATATCACATCATAGATCGTAGCAAAAATAGATAAGTGGGCCATAACTGGAACATTATTTCCTGTTCAGCATAACCAGTCCTGGATAATGGGCAAATCAACATATAACATATATACTTTCAGATATTGCTGGCCAGTGACATGTATAGCAACTTGGGGCAGATTTTCTTTGTTTGAAGTACATATATGTATAAGCATTTAAGTATTACTTTAATAAATGCTGACGGTTGGAAATCCAAGCTCAAAATTAAGGTCTACCTGGTGGTTTTCATTACTATACTGTATATATTAGGCTATTTGCAACAAAAGACATTTCCTTATAACCGTTTGATACTTAGTTTCCACATCGGTGCAAAAGAAAACCAATATAGGTATTGATTAGAACGTTTTCTATTATTTTTATTGTACAATCCTCGATAGAAAATGACGTCTCCTCTGTTCGGCTGCCTTTTTCTTTTCGTGGTGGACTGCAAGGGAAGCAAGCTTACGGCCAAAAAAAAAAAAAAAAACTATTTTTTGTTTCCTGCGTTTCTCATTCCGTGGCTGCTTTGTTCAGAAGGAAGAACTGAGAGAGAGACCTGCGCACTGGAGGGTGGGTACATAAAATCCCAACCTCAAGTTTCCTTTTGAACCTAACTCTTCATTCATTGGATTTTGTCGTCATCGGAAAGTTAGCTCAGAAGCAAACAAAGCAACCACAATGTGGCCCCATTTAAACTGTTTATTTCGGCTTCTTGGGGCAACGTAGATAGATATCTTTGTTGAGTGCTTTATTACAGTTAAAGCGGACATTAGTAACATCAATCAGAGTTTCTAACAGTGTTTCTTCTAGCTAGGTATGTGATTGAAAATGGCATTATTCCAATCAAAAAGTGACCTTTTTAACTAGAAAGGCAGCAGCTTAAGATCAGACCTAATTGGTAATAAAGTAATTAGTAATTACATATATTATCCTTGTTATAACACTTTTATCTTAACAAAATGACAGTGTTTGTCTAGGTGGTAGTGTGAAGGAAAAGGATTTGGTTGGTATAGTACTCTAAAAGCTGCTTAAACCCCCACAACCCAAGACAACATTCTTACTAGATCAAGACGAATCACATGATTGATGAAACTAGACTCATATTCTTTAGAACCATAGCAGTAAGTAAGCAGTAGCTTTTCCTTTATGCTTGCTTCAGCGAGCTTGCTTACTGTGCAGCAGTGCAGTAATGCTTTCTTTATTCTCGACCCAACCTCTCTTACCCCACCTTTTTCTCCGTGCTTTCAACTCGTGTGGACCTTTAATTAAATCACATGCTCCTACCTCTCCTTTATATCACTAACATCATTCCTAATCCTTCTTTTTCTGACCAATCTCGCATCTTTCTGCCTCCTTTCGCCCTATCATTCTTTCCCAGGCAAACTCCCTCGCTTTATTTATCAGAATCATTAATAATATAATTAGAACTAACTTAGCCTATCTTAAGGTCCAATAGCGCAGGTTATTGACTACCATGCACTCACTTCAAGTACACCAAACAAAACATAACCTACCTATGGTTTTTAGAGAGGAGATGTGATTCCCATAACATAATGATCAGATGTGGCCCCAACCCCTTGTCCTTACAAAGCCAATGCGCAATCTAATTGTGTTTGCTTTCCGTTGGTACCTTATTACATTATATCCTGTCTTGGATAAAAACTGAAATATATAGCTCCAAATTAAGTATCTTCTCCCTCTTGCCGGGGACTATGATCTGAAAATCAAAGAATTGGAGACACAACATGTGCATCACTGCAAGCTTTCATCATTAGATGCCTCAATGTGCTGTCGGAGGCCTACATATTAGATAGATATGTAACTATTGGTGGCTTTAATGACACTTAGTAATGCCATTTGATTGGCTGTTTGGCCAACACTCTTTGCTTCTATATTTATTTACTTATTTATTGATAACTTATTCTAACTAAAATTATCTAAAGTGACAAGGACAAGAACTAGTATCCTTTGCTTAATGAGAAGTTTTGAAATATTTACAAATTATATGTGAACTTTTGAATAAGTTAGATCTTATAATTTAATTTGTAAAATTTAATAAATTTATTAATTTAAAATTTTTTAAAATAAATATTTTATAAAAATAATAAAACTATAAAAATAATTATATAATAGTATACCTATTGTCCAATTCAAGTCTATTGCTCAAACACGCAGAGCCTGGTGCAGTCCATTTGGTTGATTTTTGGGCCGTTGACTTGTGGACACAATCAAAGCTTCAACTCTCATGGGTAATTAGACCCAGGCCCACTACACCAGCATCGCGTAAATGTGTCGTGACTAACTACAGTTTCCGTCCCTCATCCCAAGGTAAATAACAGATAAAAAGAAACAAAACAAATTAAGTGAGATATTTCAATAATGATATGGAAATGGCCCAAAGAATGAGTGACATCGCACAGTCTAAGTTGTACAAAACATTTGGGCTGTAGCTGAAATGGGAAATAGTTCAGATAGAAGGCCCATCCGAAGCAAAACATATAGTGCACACATTTTAATTTTATTCATGACATGCATATAACGTGAAAAAAAAGAAAAATAAATAATTTAATTTTAAAAAAGAAAAAAGTTAAAAATATGAAAAAAAAAATGTGAAGAGAATATATGTGTGTAAGTATCATTGTTCATCCAATGCATGTGGTTGATTAAATTCCTTTTTTTTTTAAAAAAAAATGTTATTTTCTTAAACAAAACATTTCACATATTTTAATGTAAACTTATAATAATATTTATATATTATCTATCACAAAAGATTACTAAATAAAAAATTCAAACATAAACCTTACATATGGGATAGTTCAAATCTTATAGGTGACCCAACTCCCATTAACAAATTTTATATTAGTTTATAACATGGTTTGGTTGATTTTTTTATTATTATTAATGGAATGAAATAAAACAATAGAAGTAGTGGAAGGGCAAATGGGAAGTTAACTTTAAAATCACCTCTCTCTGGCTTGAAAGATTAATAAGACAAGAGAATAGATTTCATTTTTTATTGTTTGAGAGTTACACAAAAATAAAGGAATAATAAGTATAATTAGGTTAAATTTATTTTCCACCTTTTGACCCCTAATTCGAGAATAACAAAAATTTTAGGATTTGAGATGAAAAGAGTTAGAATAGTTTCCTTCATCCCCTTTTCTATCCTCTCGTTTTGTAACCCTTTCTACGTTACCTCTCTTCAAAAAAAAAAAAAAAAACGTTATGCTAGTGTTTTGTTGCAAATTAACTTAATTAAACTTTCAACATCTCCCAAAATAATTTTATCCACCCAAATGTTATAAATTTAAACAGTACACGTAATATTATTAGAAAAATAATAGAATTATGCATTTTATTTAAAAATTTATAATTTTAATACACATAATGTAAAAATAATAAAACTTTATTACTAATATTTGGCTTATTTTTATATGTTTAATGTATATTAAAATTATAAATATTTAAAATATTATATAACATTTTAAAAAAATAAATGACACAACCCGTTAGAGCTTCTATCCTTTTTCTTCATATAAAATGGTTCCTGGTTAAAAAATGTGCTTAATTTATTATTTTGCTACGAATTGATGCATAATCTCATTTGTTACGTGCAAATCAGCGCAAACATTCAGATTTTATTTTAATATTTTTCGAAAGATGTGAAGAGGAGCGAGGCAGTAGCCAGTGGGCACGGCAGAAAGATGCCGCCTCTTCCCCAACCGTTGAGTGATTGGTGATGTGGCCTCAGCAGATCCGTTATTGTTCACCTGCATTCAACGTGAATAGTTAATTCCCCCAGCGCCTGCAGTTTTCCAGTTTTGAAGGGACAAAAAACATAAGGAAATTACAGAGGATACGACTCCAATTTGTTTGACCCGCCCTTTCATTGTTTTCCGAATCTGAGATAATCCAAGGAAGGAGGAGCAGATGTCAGAGTCGTCTTCCTATCTTCACTTAGTGGCCGTTTTACCCACCCAATCACCAGGTTAGTTTATTTTCTTTTCGGTTTTGATTAATCCGTAACTTGATGTGGCATTGGATCCATTCATTATTGATGGCTCCCAATTACTTCCTGCAATTGGTACCTTCGTAGTTCTCTCACGCGGAGCCCCAAACTTTGGACCTCCTTGTTTTTCAACCGAGCAATTTAGGAACATCTATTGTAATAAAATATGGACTTCAGAGCCCATCGTGAATATTTGTGCTTTTACGTCATGGGATATACGGAAATGGCGAAAGAAGGATTTTTAGAAAACGGGTAGTTAGTATGTGAGTAATAAAAGTAGGTTGGAGTTTATATCGAGATGAAATTGATTGCGAGGACAGTGGATGCTGCTCAGCTAGCTACCATTGGCCTTTGGTATGGGGAATGTTATCAATTGAATACAAACATTTTATGTTATATACTGAGATTTAATATTTTCTATTATCGGAATCGTCGGTAAAGATTGGACGTTTGAAGCAAGTACTTACAATGTTTATGTGTCTGTTCTCGCTGCTTTCTCAAACTCCGCTTGGATATGGTTCCCAAATGGAGTCTTCCATTATTATTTAGTTCTAATTCTGAATCTCGATAAGGAAGAGATGGAAATTCTCTGAATGATTTGAATCAATAAATTCACCTGAAAAATTAAGAACTTGCATTTCCTTCCACTGAGAGAAATAGGAGTTAATTTTGCTTTGAAATTCTCTGGGTGATAAGTTGTAATATTTGTGTTATTGTTTATGAGAAACCATTAAAGAACTGTGCCCTTTCACTTGCAAATTAATTTGTTTTCATTAACTGAGGCTGTGAGAAGACATACTGGCACATGCATGCGGGAACACTCGCTTGTTTTGTGTTGATAATCTTCGTCTGATTCTTCTGTCTATTATTGCATTTCTTTTGTATATTGTGTTTACGATGAACCAAAGGGTTTGCAACCAGGTTGTGCAGGATCTAGATGCATAAACCATACATTGCAGTCGTTTTAAGTGTTGAGAAAGTTCACTAGAAGGGCTACTATTAGATGCATAAATGATATTGATGGCTTCCCCGATAATTTAATTGAAATATAAAGACTATCATGGCCTCTGCTGTCCTGAATTTTGTAAATGCTACAATAGAATGGGTGACATTTGCTTTAGATGCTCCTTCAGCACGGGCTGTGGTTTTTGGAGTGCATATTGGCGGTAAATCTTTCTTATCCTCAGATTGAAATATCTTTTTCCTTTTATGGCTGACAGCGTATGTATAACTGATACTTTTTTCTGATTTTTACCTGGTTGAAGGGCATTATGTTGTTGAAGTTCTTCTCGGGGTGGTCATCCTTTTTTTGCTTTCCCAGAATAGTTACAAGCCTCCTAAACGGCCCTTAACTAAGAAGGTTAGCTTGACAGTGTTGTTTCAATTTATTAAATCTTTCTGTATGTGTGTTTGTACATGTATCTGTTTATTCATTTTTTCAAGCTTTTTAAGGGAGTGTCAGTTGTGTAAACCTGATATATAGCCCATGCAAACATATTCTGTGGAAATGAAGATGACATTTAGTGGGTTATGAATGAGATGTTTCCATAAATGGCTCTAGTTTGCTTAATCCATTAGGGTAGGTTTTTCCCTGGTCTGCGTGCAAAATTAGAATGAGTTTAGTTCAGTTTACTAACTTTATTATTATTATTATTTTTTAAAAAAATCTTGTGTTTAAAGCTTCTCAAAACACTTTCAAACGTAAATAGACATTCAGTTAGTGTTCTCTTTAGTAGTTCTGTAGATCTGAGATGTAGTTTTAAATTACTAATCTTGGTGTCTTTCTAAAGCTTCCTAGGCTAATAGGTCTTTAGGTTTTTTATAAATGGAAATGCTTGAGATGCAGACCTCAGCTATGCTTTTCACTGATTATAAACTTTTTTCTAATTTGAACTAATCTAATATTTATGCACTGTTTCATATGTCTTTGTGCAGTGCCTAATTTGAAATTCTATAAATTAAATGATTCCGGGTCACTTATTCATGGCATTTTTTTCTATAGTAGGATTCCCATTTATGATGTCTTTGGCTTGCTTTTGGGATGAATGGTTGTGCAGCTGTAATCCTTAGAAACATACCATGGAAAAGCTCGAGACAAAAATTTCAGATGATTGGTATATTTGTGAAGGTCTTGAATGTTTGATGAGAAAAATGAAGAGAATTTTTGGAAACCTTTTCTGTTTATTCATCCTTATCTTTCATAGGCTAAGTGCTTCTGGAATTTTTGTAGATGTGCTAAACTCGGGGACTGACTCGTAATCCTTCCCCCCCCCCCCCCCTCCAAGTTTGTCTTGTCTGTCTTTATCATTTGTAGATGGTGCATGCATTGTCTTGTGTATATGTGTTATGCCCCTTTTGGTGCTTTTACTTATGTTACTTTGAGAAAAAAATTGTTGCTGTGTTAAGATGAACATTGGTGGATAGTGCTATTGTACCCAGTAATTTACTGCTCTTGGCTGTCAACGGATACTGCAGAAAATCTTGCATTCTGTTGAGTTTAATTTTTGAAAATACCTTAATTTATATGTATTAAAATTTTCTAACCAAAGTTTTTCATATTGGAAATTTGTATTTTCTTCAATTCCTGAATTATTGTTATTGTTGAATCCCTATTTGGAACATATGTTTGACTTCAATTCCTCAAACTATTCTCAGGGTTGGAACTAGAGCTCAATAATGTTGGGGCTAAAATAGTAATTTTCAGAAGAGATTCAATATTTTTTGACATATTTAATTTAAAACTGAGATGAAACATTCAAGTTTATAAAAATTTTTGTGGTGCTGTGGCCCCTTGGGCCCCAGACTGTTCTTTTCAAAGAGTTCTTAAAAGATGCTGGTTAAAGGTCTATACAAGTAGTTATTGATGTTGTACCATCTAATCTGAAAATTCATCATGTTATCTTTTTTTAACGTTATTGAAATGTGTATTTAATGTCATTAGGAAATAGATGAGCTTTGTGATGAATGGGTTCCAGAACCCCTGATTCCTCCTCTTAGTAAAGAGATGCTGTGTGAACCACCAGTGCTGGAGAGGTGATTACTTTTTCTTTAGGAGAAGCACCTTTTTCGGTTCTGATTCTTTTCAAATTTGTTCACATTATCAATCATACATCTTTCTCATCTCTGCTGATGTTGTGTCTTTCTTGAAGTCTTTATATTTTTTTGTTTTGGTACCTGTCAACTTCACCGTTATAGTTACTATCTTTCCTTAGATATGTAAAAGTTTTTCAATTTTCAGAAACAGAGAAAATTACGCAGACCCCTCTTGTGAATTGAGAAAATTGGGGACCTCCCTTCTCCCCACAAAAGGCTTTGTTTGGATGAAAGATTATGGAGGGAAAAGGAGGGGAAGGTTAATGGAAGCATTTCCTATTTTTGGGAGTTTTTTTAAGGGAGGGGAGGGCAATGAGGGATATTTACTCAGTAAAAAAAGTCATCACTTAACCCCCTCCCCCACCTAACTCCGAAAAAATGCCTGAGTAATGGCTTAAATTTCAAAAAGAGGGTGTTCACGGAATTATTGAGACAGGAAGGGGATCCAGGTCATTTTAACATTTGAAATTGAGGAAGGTCTGTGTAAGTTCAGGACACTTTTCAGACCTTGTGGGAGTTCTGTGTAATATACTCTTGTAGAAAGTATTTTTTGGGTTGAAGTACTGGACAGGAAAATGTCATGATGGGCTCATTTTAGCTTTTAATGTGGACAATAGGATACTTAGGAAAAATGGGCCAGTTTGTTACTTGTGTCTTCCTACTGATGAGTTATGTTTTGTGCAGTGCTGCTGGGCCTCATACCATAATTAATGGTAAAGAAGTTGTGAATTTTGCTTCAGCAAACTATCTTGGATTAATAGGTCATAAGAAGTTACTTGTAAGGAAATGCTCCTCGTTACTTTTATTTACTTATTTTATCTTTTTTGGTCACTGGGTTAATGCAGAGCTTTAATAGCAACTTTCTCTTTCAGGAGTCCTGCTCTTCTGCTTTAAAGAAATATGGTGTTGGTTCTTGTGGTCCTCGTGGATTCTATGGAACAATAGGTAAGTCTCAGTATTCAAGTAGATTTTTTTTGAAAAAATGGGTTTCTTTGTGAGGAAATGCTTGATTGTTTATTATACTTTCATTTCCCCCAGATGTCCACCTTGACTGTGAAGCCAGAATAGCAAAGTTTTTGGGAACCCCTGATTCAATTCTCTACTCTTATGGACTTTCCACAATGTTCAGTGCAATTCCTGCTTTCTCGAAAAAGGGTGATATAATTGTTGTGTAAGTATGCATAAGGACTATTGACTATGTCATTTGGTTCAAGTTTCCCTCCTTATTAGTTTCATGACATTTAGAATGAGTAATAATAACTAGACATCACTTTTAGGGTTAGTTGGGTGGTTTGTATCTCATTGCTTGTGCTCCTTTATGCTGATGTTAAAACAGTACATTTGGACCAATAAGGTCTGGCACAGAAGGCAGATAAGTAGTTTCTTTAAATATGCTATCTTAGATTCGATCTAAGTCATGTGTATGGAAAAGATTTTGTTGGAAGAGATGAAGTCTGTTTTAGTGATTTTTACACTTCAAAAGGGATTAATCTCTGGCTTTTGGCTAAGGGATACCCCTGGTTCAACAAAAAAAAAAGTACTATTGGAACTTTATTGGATCTTGTCCATCCATGTCACATTTTAAAATCTGTAGCAAAATAATGTCAATTGGCCCAACATGTTCAATTGAGGCTGGTTTAAAATAAACTTCCGATGTCAAGAGGTGACTTAGGTAAATGATGTGCACCTGGGTTTCTTAGTAATTTGACTTAAATTGGAACTTTTACTCCTAGCTCTCATGAAGTCACAAATTTCAGTCTCATAGAATTTATCTTTTGCAGGGATGAGGGAGTCCATTGGGGGATACAGAATGGACTTTATCTTTCTAGAAGCACAGTTTTGTATTTTAAGCACAATGACATGGACTCTCTAAGAGAAACTTTGGAGAAGATCACCGCAGAAAATAAGCGGGCCAAGAAATTGAGGCGCTACATTGTTGTTGAAGCTGTCTACCAGGTAGCTTTTCTATCATGCATGATAGAATAGCTTTAGGCCTTTGCATTGTATTTTCATATGTATAGATCTGACACAAAATCAGCAATTAGGAGAGTTGGAAGCACTGATCTTAGTCATTAAAAGCTGTTGGCCGCCTGTTGCATGTTGGTAATTCATCTTATATGAATGACTGGTATATAAGGCTGCTGATAGTAAGGGGATCAGCCATTGCAAATTGAAAATATCTGTAAAGGAATGAATGAACATTTTGAGCACTAGGATGTTTCAGCCATGTGGTTGGTATATGTGTATTAGTTCAGTGTGTGCTGTTTCTAAGCATGAAGCGGTCATTAGTTCAGTATGTTCTATTCCTATGCATGCGCTTGTGTGCCTTCATTATACAGATGAGATGATAATTAGGATGAAAAAATAACCAGATGAGTGAGTCGTGGTTATGACCCAAATTCAAATACCCTTTTTCTGAGTGCTGTAAAGTAACTTCCCTGCAATTTTCTCCTCCTTAGAATTCCCACATTTGTTTAGTATTAACACTGTTCAGATTTTTTTACGAGGGCAGGAATGGGGTTCTATATGAAAATGACTGTTGCTGCTAGATCTATGTCTGTTGCAATGCCATTGCAATTACTCCTTGCCCTGACTTTTTTCTCAAAGAGATTTAACTGTAGTAGTTATTTTTGCTGCAGTTGCTTGCCTGTAGTTGTTAAAATTTTCTTTCATAATTTTTTTTTCAGAATTCTGGCCAAATAGCACCCTTAGATGAGATCATCAGATTGAAGGAGAAATATCGTTTTCGGGTTTTGTTGGATGAGAGTAACTCATTTGGTGTGCTTGGAAAGTCTGGAAGAGGTCTCACTGAACATTATGGAGTTCCGGTATGTACACTGGTAATCTGAATGTGCATATTCACGATGCAAGTCTGCATATATTCTGAATTGCCTTGCCATTTGTGATTTATGGGTTAAAATATATGAAATTTCCTTACACTTTCACCTGGTTGCAAAAAATCCCTGCACTTTCAGGACACACTACACTTTAAAATGGTAGCAACCTTCTATTAAAAAATCATCTAAATATTAATAAAGTATATAATTCTTTGTTAAAAATTAGAATCTCTCCCATAGAAATCCTGTCCTATCAGACAAAACTAGATATATTGATTTTCAAAAATAATTTTTTTTAAGGTAGTAAACGCCTAAACTGTACAATTACAGATAAAATTTCATTGTTAGAAACCTTTATTTGATTACAATTTTGACAAATGATCGCATAAAATTTTACTTTATTAATAAAAATATATGGGAGGGGTTTCAATTTTTAACAAAGAATCATGTATTTTGTTAAAATTTGAATGATTTTTTAACAAAATAGGTAAATTGTTCTAATTTAAAAGTATAGTGTATTTATTGTTGTAATTGAAAGTATAGAAAGATTTTTACAACAAGATGAAAGTGCATAGGGGTTTTATATATTTTAGCCTGATTTATGCTCATGTACTGTAGGTTGAGAAGTTAGACATTATAACTGCTGCTATGGGATATGCATTGGCCACAGAAGGAGGATTCTGCACCGGAAGTGCTAGAGTTATAGATCATCAAGTATGGAAGTGCCTTATGTGATACTAACCATTTACAGGAAATATGTTCGATCTCTGGAATATACTGAGAAAAAGAAAAGAAAATTGTATGAATGCATAACTTAAGGATCAAGAGAATTTTCCTTATTATTTTCCATCCTCTACTTCTTTTCGTATCTAATATAAATCTTATAATATCAATAATAAACAAAGTTTTATTTCGTTAAATGAAGTTAATTTTATACATCAAACGATATTATTGGATTATATAAAAAATCACATTTTTATTGATGTCATTTAGCATAAAATTCTTTTTGATTATTTCTTTAAGTATTTTCCTTAATCTTTTTCTACATTCTTTTATTAGGTTAAGTACCTATATTTGATTTTTTGCAAATGCTCACATTGTGTTAATTAAATTTTTATTATTTTTTCTTTAATAAATATAACTTTTAACTTTTTTTCTTATAAAATTATTTTAAATCTTTTTTTTTTTTTTTTATGTTCGTTCATTCACCTAATTTAGGTCGTGACTGTAAATATTGTATAATGGATAGATCTGCCAGAGTTTACATTATTAATTTATTTATCCGATGCAAGCAATTATTTCTCATTTTCTTCCCAAGTAAAAACATCTCATTATATTCTCAATGTTGACAGCGGCTGAGTAGTTCTGGTTATGTCTTTTCTGCTTCTCTGCCGCCATATCTCGCAAGCGCTGCAATTACAGCCATTGACATCTTAGAGGATAATCCCAATCTGATAACAAAGCTGAAGAGTAACAGTGCTGTGTTGCAAAAAGGTGAACTTTGATCTCACTGCCAGTCCTTAATGAATTCTTATTGCGGAATACTGTTGGTGTTTGGCTTCTGTAGAACGTCTGACTGTTTCAACTGCTGGCTGTCTTTGTATTTTGAAAATTAAAAACATGATCTTGCTTTTTCAGTTGGGCTCTCTGATTTAAATTATTTGGGTTACTGCAGGATTATCAAACATACCAGGCTTCAAGATAGCAAGTAATCTGGAATCACCTATTGTTTATTTGAGATTAGATAAGTCAACAGGATCGATGAAAGATGACCTACACTTGCTTGAAGATATTGCTGACCGTGTAAGGAAATGTTTTGACTTTCCTAATGGCTCAGCATCACTTTTGCTTGTATTCAATTATTGTGAATTCACAGGTTTTGAAAGAAGATTCTGTATTTGTGGTGGTGTCCAAAAGATCGACACTGAACAAATGCCCTTTACCTGTGGGAATTAAATTGTTTGTTTCTGCTGCGCATTCAGAGTCTGATCTTCATAAGGCATCTGAATCATTGAAAAGGGTTGCAGCATTAGTCCTGAGTGGTCGTAATTGAAGGCTGCACGCCTCTCTCGTCCTCTTTCTGTATGTGCTAAAACGTCATCCTCCTCCATGGTTGGTTGGGCAATTTTGAAACGCAGGGCCGATAAAGAAAGGCCTGTAGCTGTTGATAATTTATGTTATATTTTGTGTACTATTTTAGGGTAGCAACACTTGCGTTGCTCATAGGTTAATACAATTTTAGCGGTAGAATAATGAGTTTATTGTTTCTTATTGCTTGAGTAATTGCGTAAATGCCTATGTAAGGATAACAAACATCTCAAAGAAAACTATTTTTTTCTTTGGAAAGTTGCATGTCAGAATCACTAATGTTACATTATTCTTAAGTTAATTAGTTTTTCAATGAATTAAAGTGGTCGACAGTGCTCCGTGGTTGCAGTTGATCTCTGGACTGATTGTTGACATGGTGATTCAATGCTTATCGTGTCAGAAGATAGCTTATATTAAAAGCATCAGCCAAATAAATATCAAGGCGACTTTCAGTAACAAATGGACGTGTCTCACTATGGACTAGGAAATGGATCTGATATTTAACTTTGTTGACTTTAGACAAAACAGAAAAAATAAAGAGCTACCTCATCTCTATTTTTAAGCTTATTTTCATCTCATTAATTTTTTGATTTGTATTTTAACTTTCCATTATTGCGTCCAAAGTAAGGAGGTTCGAGTTCCATATACTCTAGCTGTCGATGCTTTTATGGTATACCTGCTCTAGGAAAAATGTCTCGATAATTTTGCAATGGAGCATTCAGTCAATACCAAGTGTGAGTTGGTTTATTGAAAACCATGTACCTTGCAACTTCCTTGACCCTCTATATGCGGGGATATAGATTGAGACCTCCCTTAAAAAAAAAAAAGAATAAAAAAAAAAGAAAAAAGAATCAAGTAAGAGAGAGATAATAAATATAAAATGATACAACAACAACAATAATATACAAAATTTTTTTTCACTAGATAAGGTCAGCTATATAAATTAAACATCGTCATAAGATTCTATCTAAAACTAAATATTTGAAAATATCATTTAACCAAAGATTTCTTTTAATCATCTTTTCAAGTGTTTTTTTTTATCTTCCTCTACATTTCTTTATAAGATTACAAACTATTTGATCAATCTTTTTTATTGGTACTTCTTGCAGTTTTTTTTGTATATGTCTAAACTGCTATAACTAAGTTTCTGTCATTTTTTTTAATAGGTGTCAATCAACTTTTTCTCGAATACAATTATTTATAATTTTATCTTTTCTTATGTATACACTCATTCATCTCAATATTTTCATCTTTGTCACCTTCATTTTTTTTTACTCTTATTGATCCTTCACAGCCCAACACTCATTACCATATAGCATAGTTTGTCTAATAGCAGTTTGATAAAATTTTTCTTTAAACTTGTTAATATTTTACGATCATAAATGATCCCCGATGTATTTTTTCATTTCATCCACTTAATTGGAATCCTGTATATGACATCTCTATCAATTTTTTTTTATTACTTTGTAAAATTGACCTAAGATATCAAAACTTGAATGTTTGTGACATATTATATTCTCTGATTTTTATCTCTAAATCATTATTTTTTTGTTTCTTGTCAAATTTGTACTCCATATACTTTATTTTACTCATAGAGATAATAAATATAAAATGATAAGAAAGAAATTATTAGTAAAAGAAAAAAATAAAAATATATAATAAATAAGAAAAATATAAAAAAGTTAGCAATTTTTTTAAAAAAATTCTATTTCTGCTGAGATGCAAAGTTTAAATCCAAACATTTAATTTTTAGTGTTGTGGGTTGCGGGAAGGCATCAAGCCAAACTTGAACTGTTGTAACTTAATTAGTGCTTGATTGCATTGCCACTGTTAGCTATAATTTCGATCTTCCCTATTTAGAAGGTGTAGGTTTATAGAGGAAAATAATTAGCTTGTTCGCTGTCAAAGATCTGTAACATCATCCAACGCAAAGCTGAATCTCAAGTCAATAAATGTCTAGCTTAAAATGAAATTGTAATGAACATTTTAAAATGATATTATGACATTTTCAAATAAATAATCCATGGGTTTAAGTTACAAATTTCCTAGTTAGATAAATAAATTTACAAATGTCAAAATTCCTTTAATGGCAATTGAATTGTTGTCACAATTAGCTAGTGAGATTGTAAATCTCAAAGAGATTTAGTAAAAATTAGATGGATTTCTTTTCTTGCTTTTAAAACCATACATTCTTTACGTGATAAGCCTTTTACCTAAAAGTGGTAATCGTAATTTTAACAATAAATAATAGGATTTGTATTACGTAAAACTTAGAAATACAGTATGTGTTAATTATTTTTATAATAAAGCTTACGTAAATTTTTTTGGGTAAGGAAGCTTATATAAATGTGTTAATTAGAGGATATTCATGGAACTTACTACTATCGGAAGCAGTAAGCACAACCGTTGGTGCGTGGAAATTACCAAACAAAAAAAAAAGGACAGAAAACGTGAGAAAAAAATACCAGAAAATGAGAAAATTAATGGGTGTCGTCCATTAGAATTTTTGCTTAAAAATAGAACGTGTACAAGATTCGAATGCCGGTGGTGGCCGTGTCGGTCTCCATTCGGTAAAACGTACAAAGCGAGAGAGACATCAAAGAGAATGTCTGCTGGAATCGCGCGTGGCCGTCTGGCGGAGGAGCGAAAAGCCTGGCGTAAGAATCATCCGCATGTCTGTACCATTTTTTGCTTTCTATCTTATATTTTCACACTCTTTTTTCTTTCCTTTATTTTTTGCTACTCTTCTGTGGAAGCCATTCATGGAACTTTGTTTTTCTTTCCTAGGGTTTCGTGGCGAAGCCAGAAGTTGGAGCAGATGGCTCTGTGAATTTGCTGGCGTGGCAGTGCATTATTCCGGGCAAGACCGGAGTGAGTATTTCTCTATCTCTAGAAAATCACAAGTTTTTACGTTGAAATTAAATTTTGAATTTAAGGTTTTTTTTTGGGGGGGGGGGGTTGAAAGTTAGGGTTTTGAGGTGGGCCTGGGTTCGAACTTTGTACTTTTTGAAATGAAATTATAATTTGCAACTCTGATAATATCGGATGCCGTGAATGGTAAATTGCATCTGCAGTAAGCTTTTAAAACCAATTCTTGGTTTTGAAATCATTTTTAATTAAAGAGTGTTATGATCTTTCCATTCAGCGCTTAGTTATTTTGGGATTGTGAAATAAGTAATGTACTGGTGTGGCAATCCATGCAACTCTTTGGTGACATGTTATGGATATTGAGACTCCGAATTTTTTTTTTTAAAAAAAAAAGAATATATGGATATCGGGTTTCCTTAGTTAATTTTGAACCATTTGATCGAAGCTAAGCTTTGGAAATGTGATTTGCACCTTTGCTTTCTACATGCTCTGTCATCGAATCAGGGAATATCAAATTCTTAGATTTAATGCTTCCCTTCGGCGAATTTATATTCTCAATATTTCTACCAGTTTTACTGCCTGGAATTCAGAAGTGTTTGGCCTATTCTTTCTTCTTTTTTCTCTTAATCGAATTTCATCCGGATACTAGTTCGGGTGGTTTACGTTGTGATTTCATTTCTTTCCCTATAAAACTTTATTCCTCCCGGTTTGGACATCTCCCTTACTGCAGGTGAAGCTGTGCTGCCTGGTACAGGCATCATTATGATGTGAGACAAACTTTCGTCTGTTTCTACTTTCTGTATATTGTTGATTCGGGAAGAATGCTTATTTTTGTTATATATGCTGTGAGACTTCAATTGAGGGACTTCCCGTGCAGTGTCTCCCTGTCTTCCGCTTCTCTAGTAGCAGGATGCATAACAGGATAGTGAAAAGTGTATATTTGCAATTTTGATGGATGAATGTTGGTTTTACCTCAAATATGACATTACTGTTTTTTGAATTATTGAGTTACATATTGGATTTGGATGCTACTTAGATGCATTTTGAATAGGCTGTAGAGATGAGCAAGAATGCTTTTGAGTCCTCTATATATGATAAGGCTAATATAAGTATGTAACTGCATATGCTCTATTTTGCTTTTAGTGACTAGTCTCAGTGCCAGTTTACTGATTTTTACAATTGGTTTTCATACTTTTTGTTCTAGGGTGTTGGTTTGAAAGATTAAATGTTTCTAGTGTTATGTTAATTCATGTTATATGATGCCATTAACCATCTTGGTGTTGCAGACTGATTGGGAGGGAGGCTACTATCCGCTCACTCTTCACTTTAGTGAGGATTACCCTAGCAAGCCTCCGAAGTGCAGATTTGCTCAGGGTTTCTTCCATCCCAATGTCTATCCTTCCGGAACTGTTTGCCTATCAATCCTTAATGAGGACAGTGTATGTGCAAAAATCTTCTATTAAATGTATTACGTAAATTAGAACTGGAATATATTTTCTGATTTTTGTATTTTTCTTTTCAAGGGTTGGAGGCCGGCAATTACGGTGAAGCAAATTCTTGTGGGAATTCAGGATCTGCTGGACCAACCAAACCCTGCTGATCCAGCACAAACTGAAGGGTACCAGCTTTTCATCCAGGTTTTTCTCCATTCTTCTGTATTTCTATCAAAATTTTTAATGTTGCTGTTGAACAGAGCGTACTAAACAATGTTGCGCTGATATGCAGGAACCTGCTGAATATAAAAGAAGGGTACGACAGCAGGCTAAGCAGTATCCGCCCGTTCTTTAGCATGTTGCTTGGTTATCTCTTATGATTGACTCATTGATTATAAATTCAATCTTGAGATTGTGAAATGAATGAATCGTTAATTTCCTAGCTGACTTATTAACAAGGCCAAGAGTCACTTATCAGTTTATGTCTCAGTAAAGATTCTTTGTGGGCAATTTGATATAATGCTCCTTTCTTCTCTTTATGAATGTGTGGCTGAGTGACATGTGCAGTGTGAAGTAGGTTTATAACTTAATGTTTGATATACTGATTCGTATTGCTGGATTTGCTTTGTGGTCATCAGACATTGGTATTCTTGAAAGCATACTTGGAGAAGCTCGAGAATGGAAACGGTTGATATGATTGTATAACATCAAATATATCCCCTAACGTTGCACTGTTAGATGAATGAATGATTCATTAGAACCTTGAGTAAGATCTAGGTTATGCTAAGCTGGTTATGCTGCTGTGATAGTTTTTGATAGCATTAGCCTTTCTGTCCAGAATGAAACGTGCCGAAAGGAGTTCCAACATACACGTTGTTGCTTTGGCAAATATGCATGAGGTCTCTGCTCTTCCAGGTGTGAGATGCACCTCTAGCTCAGTCTTCCTTACTGTTTCAAAATTCGAATTCAAGGTATCCTGACCTGTTCCCATATGCGACTCACTTCTCGTTTCCTTTTCAATTCACTGCAGTTTTGTTTGGATAAGTTTAATAAAGTATTTATTTAAAAGAAAGTACTTAAAAATATTTTGTGAATATTTAATTGTATTTATAAAAATTATTAAAATATTTAAATAAGTTATTTTAAATTTATATTAAGTTTATAAAAATAAGTTATTATGAAAGTGAATAATCACGTGCAAGCTTTGTCATAGTATCTACTAAATAATCAAGGCATGTCATGATAACCTAAGTGAACGCAGCCAAAGGGATACATCATAACAACTACTAGTATTCCACAAGGCACATCAGTAATGTGCTACGTAAGGATACATGCTTTTGTAATAGAGATAAATTTTATTTCAAATTCTAGTATCATATTTTTTTGTTAAAAAATAGATAAATGTTTGAAGGAGGAAAGTTTAATATCAACTTAGTAATTTTTGTAAATATAAGTACATATAAAATTTTATATTTAAATATTATATTTATTATATAAAAATTTATCAAAATATAAATATAAGTTTATTTATTTGAAATTACACTTATATTAATCAGAATTTGATTAAAAAATTTTTATGATAAAAATATTTAATTAAGTTATGGATCCAAAGTGAGTTTATGTATTCCTACGCAGAAGCGGCTTGCTATGTTCGGACTCTGTCTTTTTCTAGTAGGAAAAATAAACTAATATTCTAATTCACTTTGTGCTTAATATGTTATTTCAGATATTGTGATATTAGTGGGTATTGTTATATGAAGATGTTAGTCCATTAACACTTAGTAGTGATGTGAATTCTTTATTTTTAAAATGTTTTGTATTCTTGAAGTCTAGCTTTCTTTTTGTCACATTATTGTGGTCGATTTTTTCGGTTCGGTGCTTTTCTCCTCCATTTTATTCCCAGCTCTCATTCAGGATCAGAAAGGCCGTGGACTCGGTGGATGTCCCGACCTAATTTCCAATTGATTATATCCCAGGCTTCTGTTTGTAATCAGAAAGAGGAAGGAAGATGAAAAAATAACTAAGGTCGTCTTCTCTCGATTACAAGTACAATGGGAGTTGGGTCAACGGTGCTTTCAAAGTTCAAAGCTGGCAAAGGGCGATAATGAAGATTATGAGTTAGTGGGGCGCCCACAACCTGCCACGTCAGATTTGTCAGTGGTCTTACCTAACCTTTGACCCATTTAACGAAGGATCGACGCGCCGTTATGAAACGGTAACTCTGTCTACAAACCACATAGCCGATATACTAAATAGCGTAGAAGAGTAATAAATACTCCTATCTGACCTCTACTCTCCTTTAATTTAAAAAAAAAAAAAAATTGGCATACTATAATATAAGATTCGAGTGCGTAATTACTATTTCGCATGGAATTGGCTTCGTTTCCAGAGCCAAACGAATATTTAAGAAGTTGATGATATTATTATGTGTATTTGTGAAATTTTAATAAATTATTTTTTAATAGAGTAATATTTTTATTAAAAATTAAATTATTCTTTATAATTTATATAATGTTTCGTCTATTTCATATTTTTATTTTTATATAATTTTTATTTAATAAAATTTATTATTAAATTTAAGTTTATAAATTAAATTTTAGAATTAAATTAATTTAAAGATATACACTATTAAATATGAATGTTTTATGAGAATAAATTTATAGTAATGTATTTTTCTTTATATAATAGATTAGTTTTTTTAAGAGTATTTAATTAAAAATAAATGTAATTTGTTTAAAATAAAAAATAAATGATAATAATATACTACCGTAAAATTTATTTTTTACTTTTTAACTTTAATTGTTTATTTATATTTTTATTATTTGAACTCTAAAAAAGACAAACGCTTATAATGTACAAATCAATTTTTTAGACCTAGATATTCAGGTATGGCAGTGGGAGTTGGTTTGGTTTATATGTATGTTGATTTACAAAATGGACTGCTCGGAAAAAATGAGTACATACATACTTACATAGGGAAAGAATTTTCTCTTCCAAAAGACTAAGTATAGAGAGGAGAAGAAAACACAAAACTGTATACAAGTAGTTAGTCAAAGTCGAAGCCTCCATAATTGATTTACAGAGAAATCTGCCATGTCTATGAACCTGTTTTTGTGTATCTTCTGTACATTCTTATGGGACCAAAGCATCGAGCCCCTCATGGTTGCAGAAGATCTCGCTTAGATTATGAGAAACAGAAAACGCCAAGTGCACTATGACAGGCAGTGATGAGGATAAATTCCAGAACAAGCCCAAGTTCGATTATATGTATCCATAGCTCTAAGTTACGATGCTGTGTTTGCAGATTTTCCAGAACCATCCAAGGGGATTTCAAATAAATCAGCCTCAGACTCCTCATCAAAATCCACGGCTCGATTGTTGTTAGTCCCATTGTTGTGGCTTCCTTTGGTTGTAGACCGGTTAAACCATTGAGAATCAATTCTTCCCATCGAGAACAGCTCCCTGCTGTCTTCGTAGCCCAACGCAGCACCAGGGGATGCTACGAGAGGCGCTATAAAGCATGGATTTGGTGTTCTTTGTGCATTTGCAGGTGCATATTTGAATGCACTTTGTCCCAAGTTAACTAATACCAAAATCTCTATGTTGGCAGCCAAGGTTGGATAAAGTGGACTGCCAAATTCCTCTGACTGACAGTGAATTACATGCACCAACTCTGAATCCAATGTGAAGAAAACCTTTTTATGCCTGGGATCAAACCCACAACCAATTACCTTCTCACTTCCTACCCATTCTGCTTTCTCGGATTCAAATACAAGTTTCATTCCTGCAGAGGCATGTTAACACCGAGTTGCATGTAAATGTCTCCAAAGAAATAATGTAGGCTAGCAAAATACTAAACCATCCAAATATTGTCAAGTGTGCGTCTGCTGTTCCCACCTGTTCTTTCTTTTCTATTATTTTTTAAAGGGGAAATTTTAATATCTTCTCCACATAAACAATATAAATTAATTAAAAAAACTGTTGTAATTTATAGTGTCTGGTCATATCATTGTACTGTGGATTGTGAAACATTTCATATGGACCCTTCATAGTGTTAAATTTTTTAGTTGAGAGATGCGTCCTGAGTGGGTTACTGTTGTTTCCTTTCTAACACATATCAGCGCAAAACAAAAGTTGTGAATTGTGGGATCTGTTTTCTAACTTATCACTGACACTAAAGACCCAGTCCTCTGGGATTCTTGACGATGGTGAATAATTTTAATTGAAATTTGGAAAGCGATAACAGAAGGCATGTGATTTACCATCAAGAAAGACAGAACCGTTTGAGTTGAACCCAATGCTCCCTGGGTAGCTGCCTGGAAACTTCAGAGGGACAGAGCCTCCTGCTGTGAAACCCAATGAGAACATCACGGATTCACTTCTTCCACCGTCTTTACCGCCGAGTTTAATTTCTTCAACATTGTTAATTTTATGACTGTTGCTGGTAACATGGACTAATGCCTCCGAATTTCCTTTCAGTTTTGAAATATCTTGGATGAGTTTGGTCTTCTCACCTTCTCCAATCTTTCCCACGGATTCATAATTGCCACCAGGATACAGAATGGTAATTTCAAAATAAGCTTCTTGTGGAAAAGAATTGTTCCCCAAAGGAGGGCCAGGTAGGGGCAGAGCCGTTCTAATCAGCGAAGCAACACTCATAGAAGGATTGTTCAGCCGAAACCTTTTAAACCCAGGATTTAACCTGATCTTCTGCATAAAATCAGCTGATCCCTGACACACTTCCCAGCAAATCTCAGCCTCTGTTTCTCTTCCATGGTCCCCTGCTGCACATACTCCTAAAAGGGCTGATCGTTTTGAAGGAGACAAAATGTAACTCTTGCAGCCCGTAAAAGCAAATCGAGACCATCCATTTTCTACAGCATCAGTGGCCAGAGAGGGATAATCAGCCCAATTGAACAAAGGTCTTTCGGAAATCGCACGACGAAACACATAGTAATTGCCCCTGTTCTGGATCCCTTGTTCAAATTGATGATGCACAGTGGGTCCTTCTTGGAGGCTCTCCATTCTGGTTCTGGTCAAGCTCGCAGGTTCAACAAAATTTCTACCTTCTTTGCGATAACACCACCGCCAAACAAAAACCAGCAAAAGGATTGAAATACAACCGACGGAGGCTGCTATCACTGCAACATGTATCCATTGGCTCATCTCTTCTTCTGCCAAATATTCAGATTCTCTCTGCTTCCTTTTACTTTCAAGTTTTTATGCATAGATTGTTCAAATTGGGAAAAGAGTGAATTGTCGTTAAGGAAGAAAAGAATGAAGGATCAGAAAATTATAATGAGGTGATTGGGGATGCCAGGCGTGGACTAAGACTGGTTCAATTAAGGCATGCAGAAGGGAAGAAGACGCGAGGTGTTTTTACCAAACAGTAACATAGGGAAACAAGGTAGCGTTCTTTTACTTTTTCTTCTTGCAAGACTTCATTGTCAGTTCCTTTTAATTTAATATAAGCGAACCGACAAAACCTCCTCATTAATAAGCAATAAACGCGTTTATTGGTTTAGTTTGTTTTCAAAAGAGAGAGAAAAACTGGGGAAGAGAAGAAAGACTGCTTGAGTTGTGCTTTCCATTGCAAGCACTTCTAGAAAGCTACAGGTCCAAGTGCAATTAGTAGGGGTAATTTCCATTACTCGAAAAAGGAAATTAATAAATTAGAGGGATTGGCTTTCCTAATTATCTTTTTTCTTTTTTTTTTCTTTTGGTGAAGTGCTTTCCTAATTATCTTTGCGTTGTAACCACCCCTTCCGGAACCAAGTTTTTAAAATGCAAATCTTAGTGCTTGCAACTGTCAAGTCTGAAGCGCTTTTTCTGAGCACAGATTCCTTGTCTGGCATTTCGGTTCTCTTATTCTCTCTACCAAAAGTTAACCCCAATAAGAAAGTTCTGAAAGAAGACAACGGGCTATTGGAATACCAGAAAGAAGGGTACTGATAAAAAGTGAAAAGAAAAGCCAAAGGAACCAGATAAGCAAAGATTTTGTTGTTGGAAAGTGAGGGTAGTTTATTGTCCAATGACAGTTAATCCTATGTAAATCAACTTCTTCAAATCTTCATCATATATTTTGTTGACCTCGTGTTAGTCTGATACAGGAACAGGACCACTTGCAAACTCCTGCTGTGTGAACCCGAAAAAATAACTATTGTTTGACATAGAGCTGTAAATGCATAGGTCATCTTAAAGGCCAATGAAAAGAAAAGTCTTGGGTGATGCAAAAATTATAAGATAAAGCTGCAACTTAACGATAGGGTTATGAAGAATGAACTGCTTTGAAAAAAATCCCTAAAATATGCTATCATGACACGAACAGCCTCCAACATTCCACTGCATCTGCTGCCAAAGCAGCTGACATTTTTCTGTTATTTCGTTTTTAATCACTGATTGAAGTTTGAGACAAAAACACTTCCACATGCGAATTTTGTTTTATTCGTTAAATTATGGCTCTTCCGGATGGCACTTTCATTGTTGATAGAGAAACACCTAAAGTTACACGGCAATGGTGGAGCCAAAATTAAGGGTAGGCAACTAAAATTTGTGAAGTGGTATTTTCGCACTTAATTTTGCTGAAAAATATTCAATATCTAAAAATATTAAAAAAGTTATCATTTTTAATTATACAGTAATATTTAGTATTATTCAAAAAATTTTTATTAAAATTTTAAAATTTAATATATATTAAATAATTTATCATTCTTTTATTATAAAAAAATGCCTTGAAGCAGAATTTCTGTACCATATTTTAAACTTTTTTCCTTACAAATCATATCCTCTTCTTTAATGGGTTTTTATCCTGTTGACCCATTCTTGTGTTTGAATTAAAAGTTCAACTATTATTTACCAATTTTCAAAAATTGAAGGGTTCTACTGATTGTAAAGCTGCTTAATATCTTTCTCGTTTCGAAACAGAATGAATAACAGGGTAATCAACCACATAAGTAATAATCATTCTCTGACCAATTATCCTGATGATGATACATAATTGAATTGCCCTTTTTTTCCTCTAAATTAATGCATCTGGGAGAAGCAGACATCATTATCTAGATGATAACTAATATAGTTACTTACATTTCCTAAGATGGTGATCCATCAGAGTATGTCGCATGCTTTATTACAATCCGATGGGTACTTTTCTTAGTATAAGCCGAATCACATCTGATTGATGATAGTAAATTGCAATATTTTTCACCAGAAAGTAAATATAGTAGCTTTTTTTTTTTTGGTAATATTTTGTCGAACTTTTAAAAAGTTAATTTGAGAAGAAGACTGAATGTTTATTGCCATTTATCAAGGCGCAAAGTCATTAAAGAAAAGGCCACTAAAGTCATATGTAAAGGCATGTATAAATTGGCGCAACAAGTTAAGAACTTTTCTGACTTGTGAGTGGGATTTGGTCTTCTTTCCAAAAGCTGAAAACTAGAATTTTTGGACCGTAATATGCTGGAATTCTGCCATTATAGGCCAAAGTTTTGCAATCCTTTCTTCTGCTGCGGGCATTCTTGAACAGAAGAGATTAATGGTAGAGGGCGTAATCGCAGCAAGTAGCAGGGTGCAATCACCTATGGAGAAAAAGATGAAACGCAGTCACATGCAGGGGAAGATAACGGAACAGAAAGCTCTTTTCTGATAAAGAAAAAGGGGAAAGGTGAAAAAGCCACCACTGGTGGTAATGATCAGCGTATGGAGAAAGAGCCATTCATGTCAGAATTACAAGGCAAAAACCATTTAAGGTAGAGTTTATAATCTCGTTTGTCTCTCTTATTGCAGACAACCAAAATTCTCACTATGAACAACAAACCGCTGTAAAAGAGAAGGTCCTGCCCTCGCAATTGTAAACGAAGAATAATACTAATTGGGGGGTGAGTTCGTTGTACAGAATTACAAATTATGTTAATTCACTTAAGCTTATTAGATAGATAAATGTTTTATTTTCATTCTTCTCATAAAAAAAATAGATTCTCTTGGAAGAAAAAAAAAACTTTTAAGTTTTGATTAAGTTATTTTTAATTATTATAAAAACTGATTGATATCAGTCTTAAAATTTTATCTTAATTTAATTTGTTGCTTTATTGACATATTTTAAAATAAGTATTGATTGAAATAAAACAAAATAGTTCTTAGTTAATCTTAAATTACATGCACGCTTAATAACATAATAGTTATAAGCAATTTAATAAATTGCTGTAAAATAAAAATTTATAAAATGATTTTACGAATGTTGATTAATTCTACTATTTGTATAATAATAATCACTTTAGATAGATTTTTATATTAATTATTACAAAAAATATTTCTTATATTTTTTTGCTTTGAATTTATGCTGATCTTAGATTTTAGTAAAGTAAAAATAAAAAAATTGCTGCAACGCTTAGTTTCTTTCAATCACAAGCCAGAACGTGTCGTTTAGAGTTGGCCCGGCACCTTATCTTCTTAGTATGGAACTCTCGTGATATCTAACCCTAGTCCAGGGCAACAATGAAGCGTCTGCGAGGGAAGGGAACAAAGCATGAATCTCCTCTCGCTCTGCAATGCTATTGATACACTTCACTTTGAGCCCAGGCCTTCTTCAGTTTTCCTCCGCAGTCTCAACCAACGGAGCTGCCTCCGTTTCTGGCTTTTTCCCTTCCCCAATTTCAGAAACACACTGTTACTCCCACTCTCATCAGATTCTCAACTTCAGCATTTATCTTCACGCCGATGGCAAATCAGAGCCTGCTCTGCCGACCGTGTCGTTCCAGCATCAACTTCCGAAATCGACATGGTCAAGAACAAGGAAGGCATTTATGCCCCCAAACAGAAAAAGGTCGTAGTTTTGTGGGACCTTGATAACAAGCCTCCTCGTGGGCCACCGTATCAGGCTGCCATGGCTTTGAAGCAGGTGGCACAGCTCTTCGGCGACATTGTTGACATGTCTGCTTATGCCAATCGCCACGCATTTATACATTTACCCCAATGGGTCCTTCAGGAACGCCGTGAGCGGAAGCAAATTGACATTCTTGAGCGCAAGGGAATGGTCGTTCCGTCTGAGCCCTACGTTTGTGGGGTTTGTGGCCGCAAGTGTAAAACCAATTTCGACCTCAAGAGGCATTTTAAGCAGCTCCATGAGCGAGAGCGTCAGAAGAAGCTGAATCGTATGAGGTCGCTTAAGGGGAAAAAACGGCAGCGTTACAAAGAGAGGTTCATATCTGGAAACCTTAAGTACAACGAGGCAGCGAGGTCTTTGATCACTCCTAAAGTGGGATATGGGCTCGCTTCGGAGTTGAGGCGTGCTGGAGTGTTTGTAAAGACGGTAGAGGATAAACCACAAGCAGCGGATTGGGCGCTGAAGAGGCAGATGCAGCACTCAATGAGTCGAGGGATAGATTGGTTGATTTTGGTTTCTGACGATTCAGATTTCTCAGAGATGTTGAGAAGAGCGAGGGAGACGAATTTGGGAACGGTGGTTGTGGGTGATTGCGATAGGGCATTAGGGCGTCACGCAGACTTATGGATTCCTTGGATTGGAGTAGAGAATGGAGAGCTTTCGGAGAAAGATTTACTGCCTAAGAACAGTAGGAGAAGAGAGTCTTTTGCTAGAGATGACGGCTTATTTTCAGTATCGCATTATGATGGAGATTTTGATGGTGCCAGCGGCCTGGAAGGGATTGTGGATGAGCTTGTTGCAATGCGGACCGAGTTTAATGATGTGAGAAATGTAACATTTTCAGATGAGGATGAGGAACAAGATTGGGATATCGAGGAACTGAGTGACGATTATATGTTAATGAGTAGTGAGGATGAGGACACAGAAGAAGAAGAAGAAGAAGATGGTTTTTATTAAACTAGCAACTAAAATTGGTCGCGCAAATGTTTTACAGGCATTGTTGGAGGCCCAATTGATTCATGTTTGGAGCTAGATTCTTTCAAGAATCAATGGCCCAAACAGAGGCTGAAGATTGATTCTATTGAGGAATGGAGTAACTAGTATCTTGGAGAGTTTCATTTATACATGGACTCACATTAATTTCTATGGATGTACAGTGTTTGGCGAAGTCTAGTTGCTTGCATTCTATACTGAAGTCTATTTATCAATGCCGCCAGCCATTTTCTTTGCCATCGTACTAAAGATAGCGCTGCTTAAGTTTCAGGCTAGCAATGGTATTTCTCTGCCCTACTCTGAACTTCAAATTTTTTCATATAGTCTTTCTTAGTAAGACTAAGGTGCATGCTTAAATTCAATTTCGTTGTGTTGTGGTTCTTGTTTACAACTTTCATACGCATAATCAAGTGTGAGTTAAAAGGGCAGTAGTCAGCTGAAGTGCATAATTTTTCTTTGGATTTGTGCTCGATTTCACCTTGTTCTAGGCTCTGTTAACCATTATTTTAGTGAGAAGGCTGTAGGAGCTTACCTGATGTCAAGACTCAAAACATCATACGAAAGACTTATATCTCGCCTGGTGTCTCTGACTCCAATTATTCATACATTAGGATGTCAATAGTAAAGCTAGGTGAAAAGGCAGCCGAAATTGCTTGTGTTGAGGCAAAAGGAAATGAAATTTTAAGCAATAGTTTTAGATGATCCTATTATAAGTGGGATTTACCTGAAAGTCTAATTCATGTTGGACTCAACTTCTGAAGAATTATTTTTTAATCTCTCTCTTTGGCCGTCAGTTTTAGACTGTCTTCTGATTTTCATGTGGATATCTTCAATAACCACCCCTTTCCACCTTTAAGAAAAAGAAAAATTGCAAGTCCTTTTTTACTTTTTCGTTAGCTGTAGTCACAAGGAATGCATTTATATGGCCTTTCAGCCTTTGGATTACCAGATTAAATCTTCAACGCAGTATTGCTAACGGGAAGTGGGTAGCATATGATATATCAGTGCTTTATACTTTGAAACAATGTTCATAAAGGTTTTGGTTATGACTTCTACTTTTAGATAGAAATTACGGTCTTGTACTTTTTGTAAGTTGGTTATAGTATTTGGAGGACCAGTTTTCTTTAGCATAGAAGCTGGCTTACCTGCCGACTGCCGTAACAATAAATTGAATGTTGACTTTGAAAAAATATAGTACACTTCAGTTACCATTGATGAAATATTACTCATATGTAATCATCCAATGATTTAGTTGTTTTAGTTGAATTTCAGATACATTGGCTTGTATTTCCTTTGTTATTCTTGGTGGTAATTGGTAAGGTAGTTATCGAAGTGCACTATACCCTTCACTGTGAACGCACTTAAAGGGGTCAGATCTGATTCTACGTTCTATCTATCCTAATCAGAATGGAAAGGCGTGGCTAAATCTCAGTTTGGTTTATTCAGGGTATAGTTTTGTACATCTGTCGTCTATAGAAAAAATCCATCTCCCATAGGTAGACCTTAACTGCAATTCAATGTTGAATGTGTTATCTATAAACTTGGCTTGGTGGCCGATCCACATGGGAGATGCTGGCAAAACCGAAGCATCGTAGATACCTTACTGTTACCCAGTTTAATAGAAGAATCTGAGTAAAGCAATGTATCAAGATCTTCAACAAGAAAAACTTTTATCAAGCGCTCTATAGCAGCTACTTAAAAATGGAGTGTAAAGTTGTCAGTAAAAGATTTATTAATTACTTACCTTTGATTTTCTTTTTAAAGCTAAAGCTCGTGTTGTTTACCCCTTAACCCTTTTTTTTTTTTCATTTGGATTCTTTGTACTGGTTTGAACCTTTAGTTCCTTGGCTTTCTCCTAACCATGAAGCCAACGGGGAACCGGCACCCCGTAACCTTTCTAACTTCTTTAGAATCTTCAACTTAACCCAAAAGCACATTTTGTTTCTGATTCCAACCAGTTGTCTACTGTATATTTTGTAGTCCTTCATCTGAAAAACTGTTAATTGTTTGGCTCTTTGTTCGCTTAGTTAATTCTTTCCTTTTATACTTTGTTTATCTTTGCCATTAGCAAGATTTGTGAGTAATTATTAAAAGTCTCAGCAGTGTCATGGAGTATACATTCTTGTTGGAGATCTTACTTTTTTCTTACTAAAAGTGGTGTTGCCTTACGGAAGATCTGACTGGCTAGCCTTTTGAGATAATATCATTTTGTGATTTTAAAAACCAGTTTAAGTATATTGGAATTTGTTCAAAAACAGTAACTCCCATCTAGAAAGTCGGTCATCCCCTTTTATTTTTTTTGGTTAATCTTGCAATTCTCGGTGATCTCAGAAAATGCCTGTGATAGTGTTGATCTTGAATGTCTATCTTAGCCTGACTGCTGATGTTCAGCGCCCCTTATCATCAGGAGTCTCTTTCCAGTCAAGTGGAGGTTTGTCGTTTTTTAACTTAATCCTCTGATTTCTGCTCTGGTCCAACAGCCTATCAATGGAGAATTGAATTATTAGAAATATGCATCTTGCTCGACAAAATGAACAGGAACTTGAGTGGAGAAGTTAAAATCGTGATAGTGACGTGCAATTATGTGTTTGTCTCGTTGCTGCAAAGCATGCGGTGTCTTATATAATGGTTGTTGTGAAGGGTTCATTGTAGTTATTTATGATGGATGATTGCTGGGGCTACTTGCTATCAATTTGGTCTAACCACTGCAAGTTGCAGGTTTCAATCCATGCATCTTTACTGGTGCAAAAGATGTCTGGCGAGCTAAGCAGAAGTCAGTTGAAAACGAAGTAGAGGCTTTTTCTTTTAAATTTTATATATTTTATGCCACGCCCTTTTTATTTTATTTTAGTATTTTTTTGGCTGAAATACATGTCTTAGCCTTTAATAATGAGTGTAGATAGTAATGTCAAATGCATCATGATGTTATTCAGGCAAAATAATGCGACAATTGTCATTAAAAAACATTAGTGGACAAGATGGGCTGCCGACTTTAGCTCCTCCATGTTGGGCAGGTAGTTGGAACCCACATATCCTGCGTCAGCTAATTTCGCATCATTCTTCTTCCTGGGTACTGAATAAGTAATATCAATAGTTTGATATTGATATAGAAAACAGAGGGAAGGGATGTCTGCCTGCCTTTGGGTTCTGCCTCCGCAAGGATCACAGAAAGTATTTACCATGCTCGAGTTGAAGTTTGTATTGGTGGCCATCTAATTGGATTCAAGTCTCTTATGCATTGCAATTTTATTTTTAACATTATCTAAAAAAGTGAAATTATAATCTTGAATAAATTATAACAACTTTTAGTAAGATATTTGTCTCATTTTTACTTAAATATTATGTTTTATCTTATATATTTAAATATTAATTAAAAAAATATACTTAAATATTAATAAAATAGTTATAAAAAATATTAAATTAATATTTTATTTTAATTTTACTTAAAAATTAAAATTTAATTTAGTTAATTATTTAAAATAATTAATATTTTAATAAATTATGTATTTTTAATTAAATAATTATATTTATTATAAAGTGTAAATTTAATAGTGTGTGTAATTATAAAAAAAAATTTAGTATAAATATAGAGATAGTTTAAAAGTTAGTTTAGTTAGTAAAAAATAAGATTATTTATGTTTTATATTTTTTTAATTAAATTTATATTTAAGATGCCTTTATGTTTATATTAAATTTTTTTTATAATCATATATATTATTAAATTTATATTTTATAATAAATATAATTATTTAATTTAAAATATATAATTTATTAATATATTAATTATTTAAAATAATTAATTGAGTTAAAATATAATTTTTAAGTAAAATTAAAATAAAATATTAAATTAATATTTTTAATAAATATTTTATTAATATTTAGGTATATTTTTATAATTAATATTTAAATAAATAGAATATAATATAATATTTAAATAAAAATAAAGTGATGTGTGTATTGCATCTTATTTAGACATTAGCGTCTGGGTGATGAAGGCCTTGGAATATGTCGTACCATAACCTTGTTGTTTGGTTCAGATGAGGGGGCGAGAGTGGAGAGATTTTAATGGAGGGAAGGGGATAGGAAGAAAAAATAGATTCCCTAGTTTGTTTGGTAAAGGAAGGCAAAATAACTATTAATTTTCTTTCTTTTGTTTAGTTAAAAGGGAAAGAATTTTAATTAAAAAATAATATATTATTATATTTTTTTAAAAAATAACCGTTAAGTTAAAAAAATAAAAATAATGTTAGAATTAAAAAAATAATTAAAAGTGATTTAAATATTATAATTTAAAATTTTTAATAAATGTTTTTAAAATTCTCTCGCTTTTAAAAAAGAAATAAAATGAAAATAAAAAAATATTAGACTTTTTATTTTCTTATTCCTTTGCTTTAAAAATTTAAACTAATTAAGAGATTTTACTTAAAATTCCTCTTTTATCTCCTCCGATCATCCAACCAAACAGAGGGTAAGTGACTCTACCCAGGCACGATGTGCTGAGTGATCAGAAAAAGCGACTAGCTCATAAACTCTAATCGGTTTTTTCTTTGGTGATTTCTGTTTCTTGTTGCATACATGATAAAAATGACTTTATATAATTTCTTGCTTTTAAAAGTTAGGCCATTCCTTCTATCAATCGTGAACTTAAGAGGGCTAGGTCTTAAGGAGAAACGGATAATCGACCATCTGATTCTACCCTGATGAAGAAGCCAGATAACCAATGGCGGTGTGACACCAATGTAACAAGTCTTCGATATAGAATTTTCCGCAACGAATCGCAAAGAGAGCAATGTCTAAGAGAATTAAATTAGTGGGATGATGGAGGAAGTCAACAAAAAAGTCGCTCTATTCTTGTCAGCCAAACTAACATATAGCAAATTCGCCCACTGGCATGTCCACTAAGTCTACATGCCCCTGATTGCGTGGACGGAAAGCCATCCTCTTACCATTCGCACCTCGTCATCCATCTACCACCGACTTCTCTAACTCTCTCGATTTCATCTGCTTGTCCGGTCTCCACCCATGAGCATTCTTAATTATCATTATCATTCACACAAAATCAGCACCTCTAGTCCGTAATTGCTGATAAAATTCCATTTGTACTTCAGGTAACAAATAATAATTATTAACAATTGTTAACCTACTCCTTTCAAAGAAAAATAGTTTATGTATAAGAAAAAAAAGAAAGAAAGAAAAGAACCTTTGAAAAACACAAAAGGGGGCGTTAGGATGAAGATATTTATGATAATAAATGAACAATAATGCAGCGTATTTCGTATGGTATTATAGTATTAGAGGCGTAATCCGTCCACGTCGGCACTAAGGACGCCCTCAATGCTCCGTGGAGTGTATAATCTGCGAACAAATTTGGCCTTTCACGTTCAAGAGAGGGAGAGAGAGAGAGATGGCTGTGATAGATTGTGTCGGCCATGTTTGGATTTATATTAAAGGAAGCTCAACGTGGCGGCCGTGCCAGACGACAGACTAGCAGCCAAGTAGGAAACTCATTCGCTAACCCTCACACTTTCCCTTCATTAATGTGTGTGTATATATATATATATATATATATATATATATATATATATATATTCACACACACACACACACACACATTTATCTTCTCCTATTTTTCGTAGTCATTTATAAATGAATGAATACAATAGTAACATGTTTCGGGGGCAACTTTATATTTTCTGGCTCTAAAAACAGAATCTTTATAAGTTTTTTGCTTTTAGTTCGCAACTTTATATATTATATATAAAGTTCATATGTACAAGTCATACCATAGAAATTCATGACTTTGTTTTGATTCTGGAGAAAGAAGATAGCTAGGTATAATTCTTGCCCCATATAACTCAGCTCTAAGATATCCAGCTACATAGCTGTGTGTGATTAACATGGAAGAAGGAGACTGTTGTTCCACGGATTCAAATTCGACAATCAAAAGCAGCAGCGGCAGAAACAGAAGCAGCCCAGAGAAGCGCAAGCAAAAGCACCAAGCAACAGAAAAACCATACAGAGGGATAAGGATGAGGAAGTGGGGCAAGTGGGTGGCTGAGATTCGAGAACCCCACAAAAGGTCAAGGATATGGTTGGGTTCTTACACAACTCCAATCGCGGCCGCACGTGCATACGACACCGCCGTTTTCTATCTCCGAGGCCCTACGGCTCGGCTTAACTTCCCTGAATTGCTGTTACAAGACGACGACGACGCTTTCAGTCGACGCGAGATGTCCGCCGATTCCATACGCAAAAGAGCCACCGAAGTCGGCGCCAGAGTTGACGCTCTCCACACCGCTCTTCATGCTTCCTCCCACTCCAATACCGTACCAAGTACCTCCGAGAAACCCGACTTGAATGAATATCCAAAACCGGAAGACTCCGCTGAGGATTAACCAATAGGGTTGATGAAGCTAGTCAGTCTGTTCAAACTTAGGACTAGAGGTGCCCCCTCTACTTTTTCTATCCCTTTTATCAATTAAAAAATTATATCCGTTGGATATCTTTGTGTTAGAATTAAGTAGATATATCTCTAGCGTTTGTGCTTGATGGAAAGAAATAGATACCCAACAATAGCAAGTACCCATATATGGAATCAAATCAATTCTCTTATCTGCGATGGAGCATATGGCTCTTTCTCTCGGTGTATCTTGGTGGCTGGGTCGGTGGGTCTCCTGGCTTATTTAGATAGTTATCAAATTAACCATGTCGTTAATCTGATCTTACTAAAGAGAATTTTTCTTCAAAAATAAATGAAAACAACAAAAAATTATTCACTTTTTTCGTTTATTTTTTGTTGGTTGCTTGTGTCCCATACACTCTCAATTCATGTTATCTTGTCCAAAGGGAATTAACTGAGAGGGATAAAGATAGATACAGCAGTGGCCTAACAAAGCCAGCCAACCACATTAAACAAATTGTAAGGATTGATGTTTGATGAATTGGCGAATAGTAACCAGAAGATAAAGAGATAAGGCAGAGTTGAGGAACAAGAGAAGAAGTTGAGCTTATAAACACCACACAATAACCTTCAAAATAAAAAAGGGGCAGTGACTGGAGAGAGTTTAGTGGCCCTCCATCAGAGGGTTATCACCTCTCCCACTCATGGGAAAGTTGGAGCTTACGACGCCTTTGTTTATCTATCCATCCTGGGATTGCGACCCTCTCCCCCCTCCCCCAACCCTTTTTTTTTTTGAATAAAAAATCCTCTCGTCTTATTAATTTTTGTAAATAAGGAAAATCTCTTACTTATAATTTATAATAATCTATCTTATTTTTCATCAAAATTATTAACATGTATTTACATTTTATTTTTTAAAATATACCTTATATTTTGAAAGAATTCAAATCCTAAAGTGGATCTAGTGCCATGGTCCATTTGGGCGGTGCCATTACTTTCTTGCAATAACCTATGCGGCGCTGTCCGTCCAACTGCTCTACAGTCGTTGTCTAAGCATCCCACTTGGTCGACTAGGAATTACATGTAAAATTGCTCCCTTCATACTTCATACGTTGTGATAGCAGTTTAAAGCTATATATACCATTATTATTTCCTTTTCACTCGTTTAAATACGTTATGGCTGTGGGTGTAACTATGCTCCAGCTTATTCGCATCCCAATTAATAGCATGAGAAAGTTGCCGAGCTTGAGAGATTAATTATTGGAGATAATATGAAAGACAAATAGAGTATTAACTTGCATTGAGTGTGGATATCTTTTTATGATTTTAACTAATATGATATATAATGCTAAGAATTATTTTTTAATCACCGAGAGAGTATTTTTTGTATGTAAAAAAATCAGTTGACACTGGACACACGTATAATATAACATGTATCCAAATTTGAGTTTGATTTAAGTAATTAATTTAATTTTATTAATTTTCTTTTTTGAGTTTAGTTTTTATATTGTAATATTTCTAATATTTTTAAAAATAATGTGTCAAAAAGTTAATAAATCAAAATAACGTACAGCTGTGATCAGTTTGATTTTAATTTTTTAAGACTTTCCAAAATTAATTTCTTCTATCTTTCGGAAAAAACTTTTCCATCAATTCATTAAATCAAACAGGTTTTCAAGATTATATTTCTCATTCGTACAGTGTAAATGGATAACTTACGATTTATACTTATCACATAAATTGGCCGTCCGAATAAGAGCCATCCTCCATTGCAGCTCGTTCGTTTGTCAAAAGGTTTGACTGACAGAACCAAAGTCTCTCCGTTGGCGGCTGGGCTGAGTAATGGCAGATCCGACTCTAACCAAGTACGACAAATGACTATAAAATTTATTACTAAAGAAGATGTAACTAAACCAGCTAATTGCCATGAGTGGTAATTTGGATTATCTAATTGTCAAACTCTAACCCAGTGATCTTTGCCGAGAAAGAAAACTCTTACTACCTAAGTGACAAAAATTGTCCCTCATCCAAAGCTTTTCATCAGTTGAGCAGCACCCTTCTATCAACTTGGCTCCCCACGCTAGCTTCAATAATTGAATCGAGAATTTGTATTTTTGTTCTACTTGTAAGCACTTTTGGGTACTGTAATTTTCACAAATTTCAATCATTTTCCACCCCATAAATCAAAGGTACCAAAAAAAATGATGTCACAGAATGAGCCGGTGCTCCTCTCTCTATCGTCCCATGTCCTACTCTCCTGCCAATGAATTGGAGATACATAGATCATCCAACCGATAAGGAGAAATGTCACCGTCATTCTCCAAACCATCCTGGAATCTGAGAACAGATAATTCACCAAGAAAGCACTATATTTGTCCCTTACCACGACAAGGTTGTCATCCTGGTACAATAGTTACTCTAAGAATGTGGAGTCCCTTTCATCCTTTGTTCACTGGCGGAAGCAACCACTCGGCCACTACCACCTCAAGTTCAAAACAATAAGGGAACACGTCATGTTCAGCATAAATGAAATGCTTTACAATGAAGAAAGATTTCAAATTAAGGAATCAATGCGATTTGACGTTTTTCCAGTCTTCTCGAAATGGCAAGGTTTTGATATAATATACTCTGATTCTCTCTCTCTCTCTCTCTCTCTCTCTCTCTCTCTCTCTCTGTGTCTCTGTTTTTCAATTTAACCTCTTGCCCTTGATTTTCTGTGATATCATAAGTTCATGACAATGATGAACAGCTGAAATGGGATAAACAAAGTATAAGCTGGCAATATCTTTCAAACGTACAGAAATTTTCAATAAAACGATGTACAGGACCAGAATGAAAGTCATCAGTCTTCGCATAGGGATTATGAAAACTTAAGGCGTCCTATGTTGGTAGGTATACTAGGTTTTCACATCCGAGCAATCTTCTAAACTAAATAGGTCGACACGGTTAAGGGAACAGCTGTAAGTTCATAATTTTGTAAGAGAAAGCAATGAATTAATTAATGCGCGCTGCCCATAAAGCTACCAGATGCAATCCCAGAACTCCGAACTCCTGGAAAGCATGTTGCCACGCAAATAAGGATGACTCAGGAGAATGCGATGTACAAAGACAAACAAACTAAGGAAGATTTAAATTTAAAGAGAAAAGAAAAAGGAGAATATATGCTGGCGTTTATCACTAGAGTTCGTCGTGCTTCGTCAGAATTGAATAGGGCTCAGTGCTATACTGCGACCCAAAGTCTAATCATCCAAGGATCCTCATTTTTTACGAATTGAATCTTTAGCATCTATTTATTTTTAAAAAAATTAAATTTATTAAAATTCATAAATTAATTTATAAAATTTATTGTAACCGGTAAACCATATTAATTTGTAACTATTTGATAAATGGATCTACCATTTTTTATTTTCCAAATATAGCATAACCAGTTTATCCGGAGGGACATACTTACCACAACTAGAATAACTGCTGGACACAACATCTAAGGCAGAAGAGTACTAACAAAGTAGAAAGAAGAGAAGCAACGGAGCAATGATAGTTACACATATATTTTATATATATTTTTTATATTTTTAACTCCCTTTTCATTTTTAAATAAAAATTATTTTTTTCATTCTATATATATATATATATATATATTGTGTGAAATTCTAATGTGTAAAAGTATCATTTTTTGCAATCAGATGTATTATATATAGTGAACGACTTACATTCAAATTCCTTTTATTAAAAAAAGAGTTTATAAAAGAAAATGTGCGCATATAGAATAAGCAGAAGAGAGTTGCGAGTTTGCGACATGGCATAACCATTATAATCTAAAATGTCTTACATTGTCCATGATTATTTTCTGAGTTGTGTATAAGAAAAATGACCACCAATATAATGATGAGGAAAGAAACTCACCTAACCTGTCCTATGGAATCATTAAGTTGATAGGTATGGGTAAAATTCTCATAGATCCAAAATGGAAAAACTAGCAATTTGCTTTTTGTTTATATGCTTTCTCATAACATAAGTACATTAATTGTTAATTTCATGTCTTCATCACAAATATATGAATTTTGACAACAATGAAAAATAAATAAATTAATCATGAAAGCTGTTAGTTCTTCAAGTATAAAAAAAAAAAAATAAAAAATTGGAAAGGATGGTAAGCTTGTATCATTTCCTTTCTTTTTTTCCGTGTATATTAGAATTAGGATATTACTCATGCAGTGCATGTGGATGTAAAATAAAATAAGAGATATGTATGAATGAATATTAAATGGCAATAATGTGATAGTGAAAATGGATTTCATAAAACACATACCAATAATTAAAATATATACAAATTTTTAATTATATGAAGATATAAACAACACATAATATTTAGTTTAATTTTTGAAAGACTTCCTTAAAATACAATATTGAACATCTTATTTGTAACATATCCAAGTTCATAAAGTATTAATTACTTTAAACGAGTCCTACTTTTTACCTTAGCCAGTATAACATATAATTGTTCATAACTAAAAATAAGTCTTGAAAGATATATGCCAATATGAAAAAGTATTTACCCTTGGCTTTTGTTTATAATCACTGCAAAAGAAACAATTAATGAAAATTGTCTTCTCTCATACTTTACAAGCAATGTATTAATAGATGAAGTTAAACTCATTCTAAGAATCAATACAATGACCTTAATGTTAATGCTTAAAAGGATTCTTGTTCTAATCACATGTTTTTCCAACTTTAAAATCAGAAGTCATGTTTCTTTACATAAACACTTGATTGATTTTTTATTTTTTCACATCTTCACTCTTTTTTTTATTTTAATCTATTTTTACATGTATATATATATAGAATATATAGAATTATATATACATATATATTTTTTTTATCAAAATAGAGTACAGAAATTGCTGAGTAGCTTATATATAGCCTAAGTACATGGTATCAATTAATCCAACAATTTCCAATGAGTGACCGTTGGAACACATGTTGACCAATACTGAGAACCGAAAACGGTTTACAGGTTCCAAAGTTTTTTCTTTTTTTTTTAATTTTTAGTTCGGGTGAGCATGACATGACATGAAAATAAATTATCATCGATAATAGAATAACTATGTACGTCTAAGCTCCCAAAAGAGAAAGGACGGAATTGCATCATATAAAGATATAAAGATAGTAGTACATAGGTTAATTGCACATTTAATTCGCGTATAAAAATAATCAAATTAAAAAAATTGTGAATAATTACATAAAAAGAATGTAAAATATATATATATATATATCAATATTCTCTTAAATTGTAGTATCGAACTATAATACTTCATCGTACTACAGCTAATGCTCGCACAAATCATAGAAAAGGTCATTCTTGTCTCCTTCATTTATGGTTAATTGTGAAAAGATAGTACTTAGCACTGACCGCTTAGAGTATAAGAAAAATGTTAGACGCATATGAAGGCAGCGCAGGTTATCTGTATATATCAATATATATATATATATATATATATATATATATATGAGAAAATCTATAAAAAGCGTATAAAAAATTATGGACCCATTTCAATGCTGATGTTGAATTAACGACATATTTAACGGTATTAGAGTTAATGGCAGCCCTTATTTATTTAGTCTTGGGTTTGGGTTCGAAAGACGTTGTTTTCTCTCCGACTGAAATGGCCCCATAGCCACAGATGGCTTTTATCAGATCCCTCACAAGCCCAATCCCATAATCTTGAAAACCCATGCACAAAAGACCCTATGAAGAAAGAAATAAACCTAACAAGGACTGAAAAACGATTAACAGGCAAAGCAAGACTTTAAGCCCAGGGGAATGCACGCCCCCACGCTGTGCCAACATGCCTAGAAATGACTTGATCAAACAGAAGAGGAATATGGAGAGACCTTAAGAAAACAATAGCTAACCCGATCCTCACGTTGACAAAGTGATTAACGCTTGCTTTATAGTTGAGATACTTATATTAATCTTGCTCATATTGAATATGTGATAATCACTCTAAGTTTCGTAAAAAAAAAAAAAAAAAATGGTCAGCTGCTCCTATTCTGACATAAGAATTCTTTTCTCAGTATAAGAGTTTTCAAATTCAAATAAAATTAAAAACAGATCAGTTATTGTGACTATCTCAACGGTAAATGACATAACACAGAAAATAGCATCAACATATTTTTCTGAACTGTTCCTTCATGCCTGGAATTAATTGAACTGACAGATCCCCTTTATTCAATGAAAAAGGATTAAAAAAAACTTAATTCCATTATTAATGATAGAATTTAGTTGATCAAAAGATTCACACATTATCGGGGTACACTTTTTTCTCTCTTCACCATTAGGCAACTCGATGTGAAATTAGCTAGATCAGTGTTAACATCACCAAGATAAAAGGATAAGCACATATTGCAGAAGAACCAGCTTGCATGTCTGAGTAGAGTATGTATGCATATGCATACATTAGTCTTCCCTTTTGTTGAATGTCTTCAATGTCCTACAGAAGAGCATATGTACACTGCATTTCAAAGTCACTTTGGCCCTCAAGTGGTGGTCAAACTTTTCAGCTTTGACATCTATAGCATTTCACTTTTCTACACAAGTCAAGATTAACGTGCTTTCTCATAAGAGGGAGCACGCTTGTTAAAGCCAGGTAATGAGCGTCAAGTCAACTGGCAGCTGAAATATTTGACACACTTTTTCATATATTAGCATTCAATAAAAACGAGCGAAAATACATATGTCGTAGCTTATTGAGCAAATGAAAACTGAATCAAATAAAAAATTACATTTAAGGGAAAAAAAAAACCAGAGAAAGGCAAAGAGACAGATCATAGAAGAAGATCAAAATTGAAGAATTCTGTTCATCATATACAGTATATTAATGATAACAGTAATGACGACAACGCAATGAAGTAAACAACGGATTACGTGAAGAAAGAAACTAGATGATAAACAACATCTGAAGCAAGGAGCAACCCGAGCCACCAACAGGCAACGGGGCCGCCGAAGCCAGGGGAAGATGATCCAATGAAGCCTTGTCGCCAAAATGGGAATGAAAACGGTTGGCCTGAATAGTAAGATATTTGCTGGACTATAGTCCCTTGGAGCTACTTTTGTGATTACACCTGAAACATGAAAATAGTGATTTGGACGTGCCGTATTTTGGCCCTCTCTTGTTTTTCCGGGCCGGGAGCCTTTCTAAGACATATATATATATATATATATATATATATATATATATATATATATTGTTTGAAAATAAAAATTGTAGAGCGATTCCAGCTAAGTTCTTAACATATTCTTATAATCAATAATTATAAGATATTTTTATAATAATTTATATTATTGCATTTATTAAATTTTATAAATTAAATCATAAAACTTAAAAATTAATATTTCACCATCAATTTTGTAACAATTTGTGTAGCTTAGTGAGCCAAAATGCTACGAAGAATTTAGAACGGAAGATTGAGATTCCCTAAAGTATATAATACATTTTAAAGAATAAAATTTAAGTAAATAATTATTGATAAAAAATATAAATTATTTTGAATTTATAAATTATAATTTATTTATATTTTATAATAATCTATATTATTAATATTTTCATCAATAATTATATATTTATTTATATTTTATTCTTCAAAATATATTTTATATTTTAAAAGATTCAAATCTGATAAAATAAACCACCAGCTTTTTTTTTTTATATCTCAAACCACCAACATTTCTGTATTGGCGGGAAAGCAAGAACGATGACGTCAATCCTTCCCGTTAACTTTGAGGTGCGGTACTTCACTTCTGGTTGTTTGCTTTGCTACAAGATAGACAGTGCATAGTTATTCCAATTAATTTATTTACTTATTAAAAGAAAAAAAAAGACTATGATTAGAGAGAAGTTTGGACTTTTGGAAAAGTTGTCAAATTTTTACTCTCTTCGAGTTTGTGCAAACAGCGCAAAGTGGTAAAAGAAACATTAGGAAGTAAAGGGGAGAAAAGCAAAGAAGAAATGGTAGGAAAGTGAAGAGAAAAGTTAGCACAGGGAAAGTGAAAGATGTCTCTGTGTCATCAATTCAATTCATTGTGTTTGGACTGTCATCCATTCACTTCCTCTTATCCCCTCAAACAAATCCTTTTCCCTGCGCATCTGCGTCCACTTTCCCTTACACGAAATGAAAAGTATTTCACCATGCGATCATGCCCTTCATTCCTCTCCTTAACTTTCTTTCTCTTTCTCAGAAAAAAAAAGAAGGAACAAGAAGGAAAAGGAAAAGAGAATTGACACAGTAGAACATAAAGTTATGAGTGAAGTGCATGTAAAGATGCCCCATCTAGATCCAGTTGGGAATATATTTCTGTCCAAACAATGATGCCACCCGCATTTCACTTTATTTGGCATTTTACATGAAAGCAGGCAGGGACATTTGCATCAACAATCCCTTTCCACCAATTTCCAAGTTGAAAAGGTTTCTAAGCAAAATGAAGACTAGGAGTATAGAAATAAAAAGTCACTTCCAAACAAATTAAAGCAGGTGAATGTGACATCTTTTTTTCTTAACCTACCTGTGGATAGATTCTGTGATTTGTCCCCGAGGCCATTATTCCATACTGTATTTCACCACTTCTCACCTACCCACAATTTGCAGACAACCAACCTCGATCGCTTAATTATTCGAGCTAACAAAAATCATGCAAGCTAGGATCCTTTCTTAATTAGATGTAATTTTTTCGACTTTGAGAGCTTAGCTCATGGTTTGAAGCACAATATAATGATATATATATATATATATATATGTTAAGGTGAAAAACTATCAAAAAATAATAAAGAGTAAAAGTATTCTTATTTAATGTAAAAATACTAAATACCTATAAATAAAGTAATAGCTGAGATATGAATTTTTTTATTTTCTTTTTTTATTGATTTTAATAACTTTTCGTTTATTTATTTTTATAATTTAATAACACTATTATTAGCTGCATACTCATAACATTTATTATAATTTAATGTGTAAGTTTTATTTTTTTTAATTTTGTATTTATTTTCATCTTATTATACACTTTAACTTTAAAAGAAATCAAGGATATGAATCGACATAAGATTAATTAGATTTTATTATTTAATTTATAAAATTTAATAAATTTAATAATTTAAATTTTTAAAAATTTAAAATTATAATTTAATAAAATTTTATTTATGAAAATAACACTTTTCAAGTACTACAATAAAAGACCACTGGTAATTGCTTATTATTTTTAACTTTACAGCATTATTCTTTGTTCGAGGATATATTGATCGTTATACCTGCATAATTATGTGGGGTCTAATTCTAAAACTTTGATGCTGGGGAATCTAAGAGCCGAAAGAAAAAGTTGAGGAACTACGTGCATTTTTTCTTCTGATAAGTATCTTTGAGTCATTGTAAATGATCAGAACCGTTCAATTATACTGATCAGGTTTCTAGCGCAATGCACTTCAATGCCACAACGTTTGATTCAAGATGTTGTTTAAAATTGTAAACTGATGGCTGTAATTGGTAACCTGATAGTGGGGTAAAAGGCACCATTAATAGCATAAGAGACTTTTTATTTTTGCCCTTCTCTTCCAACCCTCATATGATTAAAAAGGCTCGACATAGTTTTGGTCATGCAGTGTTTAACTTAGTTTGTATGGGGATTGAAATGTATGGTCCATGGACACGTGCAAATGATGGCCTTGTCTTCCCTTCATGATGGATTCCCACCGCTTCGTCCACTGTGTGGGATCCACCTCCTATCCTGCCACGCACCTTCACCATTCTCCTCTTTCTCTTTCTCAACCCTTTTATCTTTGACCCACTAAATGCCATTTTTCAAATCAGATCGCCTTAACATTTCCAAGCTCGTACATTTTACTAAACGACAATTCGTCCTATTTGACGACCTTATGAACATCCAATCACAATTCACCTAGTGGTGTTTTGTTTCCGTTATCTTTGCCGTTTTGGAGCTTCTCAATCGGACTCGTTCACATAATAATTAATGGTCACATTTAACTTTACCCTGAGAGACTATACATTAATCGATGGTTTTAATATAATTATATAAATTGTGCATATATGAAACACAAACCCTTAGAACTTTCAAACCAAAAACACCGTAGAGGTTTACACATTGACAAATTTGGAAATCCCAATTATAGTGATATGAAATTCAGCGTTATAGGTAAAAAATGAGTTGACATAGGCTATAAAGAACCATGTTACTGCCATGAAATTTTTATTAGAGAATATTTACACCATATATCAAACAGTGGATCCCACATAAGTAATCAAATAGCCTGTTTGATATATAGTATAAACATTTGTAATAAAAATTTTGAGGGAAGAGAGTTTCTCGGCTATAAATATGATTGAAAGGTGATAAAAAATCTGATTAATTAGCTGGCATTCCATGGGATAAAATATTAGGAACAGAATTATGAAGGCCTACATATATGTTAGTAAGTAGCTAGGCATGGATGCGAGAAATTGATTGGTGAGAAAATATTGGGTTGTCGTACGTGATTGAAGGGAGATTATATAAATGTGGTGCAATCAGCCACATGATGTGTAGTATATTATGTCAAAAAAAGCATGGCTTCAAGCTCATAATATCAATATTGTCAACTTTGATAAGATTTAGACGCCCCGATACGGTGACATCTGTCCAATGGCACCTCAGATTAAAAAAGTTCACCACTCAGTCGCATTGCATTTAATTTGAACAATATCTAAATTAATACTAATAATCAAGCTAATTAACCGGACAAGTTTTGGTTACATTGCATTAAATTTTTTTTTTTCTTCTTTCACGATCCATTTTGATCGAAGGCAAAGGACTTGTCGTAAGAGTTGAGATTGTGATCACTGCAAGAAACCTAAATGGAAGAGTTGGCAAAATTAAAGTAATAATATAATTAGGACAAGGCAGCCGGATTATTAACCACATCTTCCCAATTAGCTGGTATGCAGAATGGGATGGGACACGACGACAAGGATTACGGAGTAGGAGGGAATTAAGGAGATGACAGGACAGGGTCAAATCAGGACTAGCAACCGAATCTTCATAGATGGACCCTTGCTCAATATTCGACGTGACCAAGATTTCTGCTATCAAACTCACACTAATTATGAATTCCCTTTGCATTATCTTCCCATTTCCTCTTTACAGCAGTTACCTCTTAACTAAAAAATTGAAAGGGAACCATTCAACTAACTTTTTACCAGAGCCAGCTTCTTTAATCAAGTATACTGGCCTAATCACATACCCTTCTAACCAAATTAAGGTAAAGAATAAAGTCTACATATATCGAAAGGTGATTTTTTAACAAGAGGATGATTACAAAATAGCTTTAAAACATGCTATAAGTTAAAGATCTTGTGTTTCTTATGATGATCTCTGATGTTTCAGAGGAGTAAATTACTCTCTGCTTTCAGTTATCTTTCCGTAAAAAGTTGCCTCGTAGAAGCCTGGTGTTCAACACAATAACATAGTTCGTGAATCTTGGTTAACCGAAGTTAGCCTCGAAGATGCTTCCCTTTTTCCTTTTTTGGCGTGTGGAGGTAATAATGAAATTCATTCAATAAACAACGAAATATCAGTGTGAACTATTACATAACAAAAATCAAACCTTGACGACACAGAGAACCTTACATGGACCAACACGTATCCATGTTACGTACCCAAGTTTTGTCTACCCCAAACATGGAACTTAGAAAGGGAGGAACATCACAGAAGAAAACCGGTTCTATGTAAACCTGAGAGCATATCTTGCCCTTCCATGCATCTGAACGACGTTATTAGCAGGAAAAGGAAAGTTTCTGTTTTCATAATGTGGGCAGTCTTCTCATTGGCTGCCTAGTGGCCAACAAGAAGCAGGAGAGCTTTCATAATCATAACCATAGTAAGAGTAAAAGCAAAATTTCACGCTTCGTTTCCGGGTGCATGATTGTGATGATTGACGATCAAGTATGTTGACTGAAACACGTGTGCGGTGTGTGACTCTCGTGCGCAGCACACAGATTGGATCGCACGTGTGAAACAACGCGTAGGGATTACTTGAATGGTTTCCCACGTGATGAGTTTGTTAACTGCGATTGCAATTAATGCCAGCTGCACTCAAATCTCAATCATATGCTACGCGCAAGGGAAAATTATTGTCCATCCCTCCACGATGTAACGCAAACGAATTCAAGCCATATAATGCTATGTGGGGGACAGTTGATGAGTTGATAGAGTGAATATATATATATATATATATATATATATATATATATATATATGCAAATAAAAATAAGACTCCAACAGAATTATTTTTGGACATAAAGCTGGGTGGAGATATGGAGGCTAGCTTATGGATGATCAGTATACATATATATATATATATATATATGTGTGTGTGTGTGTGTGTGTCTGATAGATGTGAAGTATAAAGTATTTGGGAAATTGAAGCTACAGTTCCCAAAGGAGTGGAAAATATGGGTGACTAGCACTATGGGTTTCAGATTTGGTTTGATCATATTTTGTGTTTTCAACATTCTCTACCACTTAAAAAAGACACAGACGGCATTCATTCACCTGCCTTCTCACTCGTCCATTTTCATATAAAATCCCGTATCTTAGAAAGCAGATCAGAGGGTTCCATTTTCAAGTTTTGGGATTGGAGGAATCTTTTCTCATTCTTGTCCTTCTCCCTCTTCACTTCACTTTATTGAGCAAAAGCTTTGAAAGAGAGAGCCAAACCAAAGAGGCCACCGAAAAGTATGAACACCTTATCATGAAAGCAAGAAAAAACGAACCGATTTGACGGGCCAACACACACGCATATACACACTCATCCACACGCTCTTATTCTTACACTGTAGTACTGCTTCATAAACACCTCACTCACTGTGTGTCTCTCTGCGTTTTATTTTATTTTAATTTTCTCTGTGATGAATTGCGCGTACTGTGTCGTTAGTTTTAATTTATATGAGGAAAATCCCAAGTCAACTGCAACTCATCATTTGGTCTTGGTTGTTGCAGGCACCAACTAATTTCCCACTTTGTCACTTTAGTTCTCTCATCCTCTATTTAATTACCGAGATCCCTCTCATCCCCTTCTCCACCATGGGAAGCATGAAGGTGCATCAGTTCGCACGTGGATTCTGGGACCATGAACCGTCCCTTACGCTTGGCTGCAAGCGTTTACGCCCTCTTGCTCCCAAACTCCCCAACATTGACACCCCCCTTGCGCCTTTCGATCTCAAGAGCTTCATCAGACCAGAAAGTGGCCCCAGAAAACTCGCATCCTCTGACGACACTAAGAAGCAGTACTCACCCCAGCCCCAGGTGAGTTGCTTCCCGTAATCTCTGATCCCTTTTTGCAACTTCTGTACTCACGTGTGCATACATGTACATGCAAATAATTAAACTCAGTCACATCAATTGCTTCAAGAGGGGTAAATCCATTAATATTCTAGGAATAGGGCTTTGTGAGTTTTAATTACACAAAATCCTTGTTAAGTTGAAACCTATGTTTCGTCGTTGTAAAAACTAATTTTACAAAAAAAAGGAAAAAAATTGTACTTTCTTCGATTATGCTAATAATAGTTTTCAATTTAATGATTGCGCATTCAGGTGGAAACACATCCAGGAGGGACACGGTGGAATCCGACGCAAGAACAGATAGGGATATTGGAGAGGCTGTACAGAGGTGGGATGCGAACACCAGATGCTCAACAGATAGAGCAGATCACGGCGCAGCTTGGCAAGTATGGCAAGATCGAAGGGAAGAATGTTTTCTATTGGTTCCAAAATCACAAAGCTCGCGAGAGACAAAAGCAGAAGCGCAACAGTCTAGGCCTTACTCATAGTCCGCGAACTCCGACGGCCATTACTACTATAACTTTGGAGACAAGGGTATGTTATATAATATAACATCTCAAGTTAGCTATAAATTTAGTTACTAATGGATAATTTCAATTGCAGGGGGAAATAATAGAGATGAGGAATGAAGATAGTCCGAACAAGAAGTGTAGGAGCTGGGCATTTGAGTGCTTGGAAGAACAAAGCATCAGAAGCAAGTCATCATGTAAAGAAGAGGAATATAGAACTCTGGAGCTTTTTCCATTGCACCCGGAACGCAGATGAAGGGGTTTGAAGATTTATCTTATTGCCATCAACATGGATACTAATCCAGCTTCTGATTCCGACATGATCTCTCTGCTGATTGAATTATTAATGTGCTTTGCTTTATTTTTCTTCTTCCTGTCTGTGTTGGGAAAGAGGAAAGACAAAGTGGTCTCTGTGTCTCTTTCATTGTACTCTACCGCTTAATGCTATTCCTGACTTTGGAGCCAAAGCGAGATACTGTGTCTCTCTTTGTTGATTTCAGCTGGGTGGGTGTGACTTTGAAAACGATCCATCCATCCTTTTGACCACAGGAACTTGTGAATCAAAGCTTTTTGGTTAAAAGCAGAAGCTGCGGACACTGAAGTCCACGAACCTACTTCTTTCTTCTTCTTAAGCCTACCCTTTCACATCTAAATCTGGAGTTTCAAATATAAAATGCATATAAATATAAAAGAGCCCTATAGCCTAAAAAAATTTAATAAACATGTTGATACTCCACCCATATATCATATATCGAACTTTGATAAAAGGTACATGCATTATATATTTTCTCATCATTGACATGCGATTTTTTTATTACTCACATATTGCTTCGTAGGGCCACTCGGTGACCCACCTTGAGAATTTGGAGGGAAATGGAGATCTATATAAATTTTGAAATATAGGTGAACTATTTAGTGGAACAAATGTTTGCTTTTACACAATGTGTAATATCAACAAGTAACAGTAAATTAAACAATTAATAAAATAAACCAATACAAAAGATATAAAGTGGATCGGCCCTTTACTTATATTCTTTATTCATATATTAATTCACTATTAAATCTATAATTATAATCATTAATCAAAAGCAATACTCTTAAAATTTGAATTCCAATACACCAATAATTTAACAACTCTCAAAGGTAATATTAAAACAATATACATATTATAAGACCTCATCTATTCTCAATGATGATATCTTCACAAATTATATATATACATATATTATAAGTACTTCTAATATTTCTCTAGCATTTTCACAAATTAATTATGACAAGCGCATCTTACAATCAATTATAACAATACATACCATACATAGGTACCTTTTATACTTTTTTTAATGGAGATTTTGGCTACCATGCAAGCGATACAGTTATATGTTCATTAGGATACTTTTCTATTTGTATTTTGTATTCTTCAATATCTTGTATCTTATTTTAACATCTTGTACATCATATATATGTAAACACTTAGATCAAGAATACAATCAATCACATTATACTTTTCTTTATAGTATTAGAACTCTAGGTTCAAACAACACTTCTTTCATGGCTACCAACTCTCCTTCCACTTCCTCCCCAGAGTCTTCACTTACATCTTCTATCCAAACTCCAAACCACCCATCCCAAATAGTAACCACTATCAAGAACTATGTCAGCACTATGTTGGACTTTACTAATTATTTCTGTGGTGATCCTTGTTCTTGCCTATATTCAAAGCCTTTGATGTCTATAATCCCATAGACGGTACACCACCACCATCTCTCACCATAGCCACAGACAAGAATGTTGCATCACCTAATCCTGATTTTATCTCTTGGCAGAAAGTTGATTTCATTGTCCTTTTTTGGATTCAAGCCACCACATCTACCGAGATTCTTCACAGTATTCTTAAACCTAACGCCACTATTATTGCCTTTGATGCATGGACATTGATTGAACAATTATTCAAAAACCAGGCTCATTCCTGTCTCTTGTAGCTTAAATTTGAATTTTACAGCTTACAAAAAGGTGACCACACCATTTCTGTCTGCCTCCAAAAAGCCAAACTCACCTGTGTTTACCCGCCCACTGAATAATAACACAAATTCTCAACTAACAGATTATAATGCAAAACACCCTCATTTTCTTCTCTTTTGAGTTTCCATTTTCTTATTTACCAAGCATTATCCTTTTCTTTTTCAACAAGACTTTCTAATCATGCTCCCATTAATTTTTCTTTTCTTAATCATATAATTCTTTCCCTTTTTAATTCAAACAATTAAGTTTGATATAAATCTACACTCAACTCTAGCCCAATAATTTAATTAGTTTATTCTCGTTTTTAGGATGATTCGGTTTCATTAAGAATCACCAGAAGTCTTCTAACTCGATTGCATGCCATATGAGCAAAACAATTGTGGCTCACGCAACGCTGAAATGTACATGCCTGTTCATTACAGTTGGTTTCGAAAGTGACTACACTTAAACTCAACAATCGATATTAAGTGGGTTCCTTTTGCTCCTTTGTTTTTGTTTCTATATATATTTCTATATATGGTTAAGGTTTTCTTGTTGGTAATTCTTGCTTTCCATTAATTCATGTCACTACTCGGTCACAGAGGATTTAAATCTTCTCTTTTTGTGTGGCAACTGGCAATTACTTCATCGATATATACACACACACACATATTTTGTTTGCACTAAATGAGTGATATAAAATAATTTGCATCAATTATATGATTATTACTCAGTTCAGATTTATAATATATTATTACTAATTATTCATAACATTACAAGTGCAACAACTTATGAAAAGAAAAGGTTCATTTTTTTTTTTTTACATATGTTAGCATTTGTTATTGTAAGATTGATTTATGTTGATTAAAAATAAGTTCCCGAATGAATTTTGTCGTTTTCCCTTATAAACCCATTCTGTACTGTTCCAGTCGACTACACCCACAGAAATTGGGCCTGGTTTTTTCCTCGGTCAATAATTGGGCCTTGCTGCAATCCTATCAATTGTGTCTATTATTTTTGTTGTTCCTGTATCAATATTTGCCCTGCGTTGTTAGGCCGGGCCTGATTTCAGTTGCCCCAAAGGGAAAGGGGGAGAGTTGGCCCAATATATTAAATTCATAATAATAGTTGAACATTTTGAAATCAGACACTCAGTTATTTTTATTTTATAAAATTAAAATTATTAAATATATTTTATCCTAATTCATTAAAAAATTTATATAATTTCACTTAAATTATGAAACTTACTAATCTAACTATTCTCACATTAAATATGGCATAGCTTTTCTGTTTCAAAATGCGGGGATTGGTGGTAATAACACTGAAATAACAAATAATGCCTTTTATAGAATATTTTGAAGCAACCTACGTTTTAGGTCCACATAATGTCATCAGTCACAACAGGTAATATTATGATAAATTAGAGCCGTCTAGAAATTTTAAATTTAAATTGATTGAATTATGTTTTTGCTTTAATCTCCATGAATTCTGTGAAGAATTGCCCTCACCACAAAGGTGGATATGATGGGAGACGTCAACGATTTGTCAGAAGGATATAGGGAGATTCTCTCAGCAGAGAAGTCAATTGTGTAGGTTGCGCACTGAGGGATGACTGGTTTGGGGAGCAATATTCTGACTGCATCTACCGTTTCCCATTTTGTATGACACACAGTAAATATTTTTATTTTATACATAAAATAAATTCATAAATCTTACGTGTTTATTTTCTATTAATTTTATTTCTGCTACCTCTCTTTTACTATATTACCTGATTTTCTTACAAAATCCAACAATCCTCATCAGGAGTTAAATACATCGCACCCAAAAATCAGAGTGTGAAATTTCCACTTACACAGCAGAGTCCACTGCCAAGCTGAAAGCAAAGACCAATGAACAATGCAAGAAGCTCCACGACGGGATCTAATTAATTAATGAGATCATTTGCAAAAGCATAATATATAATTCACCGATTCGCATAAACGCGGTGTGACTAAAGTTTTTCCTTTTTTGGTTGTTCTTGCCGGGTAATGCAATATGACCCAAGTACAACGAAAATACTTGTTCTGTCTTTTGTCCCCAATGACCCACACAACACAACCGAGCATTTTCGTAAAAAAAAAAAAAAATGCCGATAATGCCGTGTTCACTGTTCAATACAGTGTTTTCGGGTCCGTACACAGTATGGGAAGGTTTAGTTTTTTCATTCTAATTTAAGATTGGTTAGACATTATGTTAGTTTTTAGAGTTCCACGCTGACCTATCCAATAACACCAAACCCACTCCAATCAAATACATTCCTTACTTATTAAGCCATTTATTCAATATTTCTTATAGCTATCCCTTCAATTTTTATTATTAGGATTAATATTTTTTCTGACTTTTAAAGTAAACTATATTTATATTCTATCTATCGTTCATTATTTAGGATATAAATTTCTTAATTTCTTATTTTTTATTATAATAATTTTTATTTATACTAAAATTTAAAATTATATTTTTATTTTTATCTTTACCTCTCATTAATTCCACCTATAACTTCTACAATTAAAAATTAAAAATCACAATCTTCTATTTATGTGCCACGTTTGAAACCAGTGTCTGCCACGGGCAGTTTGGGAACAAGGGCAGAGTCAGTGACATCTGTTTTTATTACACCTTTTATTGGCTCGTACGGCAGGTACACCTGCTTTCCAATCTAGAGGATATTTAGAGTTACGCATGTTTTATAATTTAAAAAAAATATATTAAAATATATGCACAATATGAAGTCAAATATGTTTGACTTTTTTTCTACTTACAATTATAAGTAAAATGCAGATGTAAAATTGTAAGTTTAATATTTTTTCGAAAATTTGCAAGGCCAGATGGTACGCTCCGAAGCCACACCACTGGCGATGCTTCTGCTCTACCTCAACAAATACAATCTCGTATGATATCGTATGCGCGTTAGTTTGCGTGCGTATCAAACGGACATTATGATTCAGAAAAATTAAATAAATAACAGATCCTCTTTTTGTTTACTACTTTGAAACCGTCAAACTATGAATAGTGTCCCAGCCAATTAGGAGGTGCCAGCACCGATGGGACCACAGCGATTTGCACCGCCCCGCTTTGCCAAGAAAGTCCAATGACGCTCGTAATCCAGCCAATCAGCGGACCGGAAACTATGCCTCCAGTTCTGTGCGAGTGACACGCCACGTGTAGTGGCGGCTTGAGGCCGATTCCACATGGGCTCGCACGTAGACGCGAACACACTCGCGGCGGGAGGGAGAGAAGCTTCGGGGGCACGCTTCCTTGGTTTCCTTCTATACTAAACCCCTCACTCTGCCTCTTTGTTACTCCGTTGCTGAATTACCAAAACCTAACAATTGCTCTCGTTTCTCCCATTCATGGGAGATCTTCAGTGCCCCAAAGCGACTTCGCGTGCGTCACTCCCACCTGGCTGCCGATTCTACCCTTCGGAAGAGCAGCTTCTGTGCTACTATTTAACCAACAAGAACAAGGATGAAAATTTCTATGGTTGCGATTTGATCAGGGAGCTCGATTTGTATGATCATGATCCTTTCAAATTGCCGGACACTGCGTCCTTTTCCTATGGTTACCGGGGAAGAAAGAGGCACTGGTACTGTTATACGGTCAGGGTTGTGAAGGAGACTAGACGGAAGAGTAGGAAGGTGAAGACCGGGTATTGGATTAGACAGGGGAGGGTTAGAAACGTTCTGAGTAGTCCTGGGAAGGTGGTGTTGGGCACGAGGACCAGTTTTGCTTTCTATTTGGGGAATTCGCCCGAAAACGCAGTTAGAACAGATTTGATGTTATATGAGTATGCGTTATTGGATAATCTTAAGGTACTAAATTCGGATCAAATCTATGATTTTACGTTTCCGTTTGATTTTGATTGGATTTCTTAAAATTAATAAACAAATTGGAGCTTAAATAAAGATTTATTGCATGTGAATTGTTGATTTTCAGTATTTCTTTGGCTTAATGCTGCAACTGCAAACGTTATCTGGTACTTGAATACGAGAGTGATTGAATTTAGGTCCTTTTTCTAATGAGTTTTGGATAGCTTGCCGGTTCAAACATTCATCCATGGTTGAAAGGAAATTCTTTAAGCAAAATATGAAACATGCATTTTATTCTCGTGAGACTACCGGCATGAGCAATTCTGCCGTGTTCTGCGCTAGTGTTGAACTCATAGTTGATCTCTTTTTGTGATTTAGTGTATCGGTTTTTTTATCCACAAGGAGCTTAAGGAAACTTCCCCATGGGAAAGCCCAAATGATTGAACCTGTCTGGTGTTTTTCTCCCAAGAACCTGTTGAGCTGTAAGCGCTGCAGCGTTTCAATAATTGATTGAAGAAGGCTTTAATTATCTTGTAAATATGCTTTCCTTGTTTAGAGAATAGAGATATATTTTAGAAAGGCATTTAAAAGACGATTTTCAGATTAGTTTTTATATTATTATTTATTTTTAGCTTGAAAATAAGTTTCTATGATAACTTATGATGAATTTTTCTTTCTGCAGTCTTTAGTCAATATATACATATATATATATATATATATATATATATATATATATATATCATGATTGTGGAGATAGCATTTGTCATTGGTTTTTCGTTTATGCTTGCTCTGGCTATTTCTCCACTCTTTAATCTGACCACACATTATTCCGAAGCAATCCTTTAATCGCTTTAATTTGTTATTCTTTTATGTGAAAGAAAACTGATTCACGTTTATGGTTTGCTGTGTTGTAAATCAGTCTCAAGAATTAAGATTCTTGGATGGGTTATCGTCTTGACATGACATGGATGATATCAGGAAACATTTTGGCACCTGCCTGTATGCCTGGCATTATTACTGCATGAATCAAATTTAAAAGAGGTAGAGGAAGACTCTAGAAGACTTTAGGGTAAATTATTGAAAAAGATATCCTTTTAAACACGATTTCTGAATATTTGGTTCTTGACTGAACGCAAGGATATTATTTGATCCATGTAACTAATCCTGTCTTATAGGATAAGGCTTAGTTTTGTTGTTGTTGTTGTTGTTGTTGTTCTCATGTATGAATGGCCTGTTTGGAGGAGCAAGTGTCAGTTAGCCATTTTTCTCGGTCTAGATTCCTGACATCTTTGTTTCATATGCAGGTTTCTTTTGTTCTTTGCCGTGTTTTTGTTAAACCTCGTCCAAGGAATAATGCTTCGGAGATTGGTCTCAGTTCTTGTGCAGAAGAAATTATCTCAGCAGGACGTCCATTTGACATTCAGCATGATAAATATATTACACCAGATGTTGAAGCCAAAGTCTGCGATGACAACTTGATTCATCACAAAAATGAGAAATCAGTGTATCCACTGAGGCAGACCAGTGAATTAGATAGTCATCACGTCAAGATTGCACCTGTTTCTGTTGCCAATTTCCGAAGTTCCATGGGTCCTCTGGACAGTCATCAGGTGAAATATATTCAACTTTGCTCTTTCTCTGTTAAGATATGACTTAGTAAGAAGCCATTGTCTATTTTTGCTTGTATTGTTTTATATTTTGTTCACATGCTGCATGTGTCCTTGACTGACTGTTTTAACTGCTTTATGTATAGCTAGTTTCTTTTCCTTGAATTCGCAATGTTCCTTTGCAATCTTTGGATTACTTTTGTTTTTCAGCTGTCAATTACAAAATCTTATATCAGTAATATTCAGCAAAGTTTAGTCAGAATTAGGGGTTATCAATGTTGGGAGTCAGTTAATGATTTTGCTAAGTAATTTTTTAAGTTAGAAAATTTGCTACTTCTTCAGTAGTGTAATGACTTTCCTTAGCATACCATAATTATATCAGCAGAAAAGCTAAGCAAATGATTTTTAGTCCAATGAAGAGGGGTAGAAGGATATCAAAAAAGACTCTTGGAGGGATTATATAAAATTATCTTTTGATAAATGGTATTTTTGAAAACTTTATTTCTGATTGAACCCAATGACATCATTTGATCTATGTAGTCGACTTCACCTAATGGGATAAGGTTTTATATATTAATGTTGTACCCTAATTATATCAGTCTTATTATTGGATAAAACACTTTTAAGTTCTTCTGCCACAGCTTGTCACTGAAAATTTAATTGTGTCAAATTTTGCACTGTGATACTGGAAATATATAGATTTATTTAAATTTTAGTTTTATTTTGTATGTGTATATACAACTATGTGATATTTAGGTCTTTTTTACTGGTTAGTTGAGAGCTATGTTGGTTGCACAGTTAAGATGTCATTCTGGCCAAATTGCTTGAAGCATGCCCTATCATTTGCTTTAGTATGTCCTTTTGTCAGTGCATCTTTCCATTTACATTTAATGGTAGAATAAAATAGTAGTTCACTAGTGCTCAAGCATTGATACTTTATTTGCCATCAATGGTAAACAGGAAACGATTTCTGGACGTCCTGGTGGTGGTGCACTGTTTGTTGCAGCTGTGACATCTGAGGAACATTTACTTTCCATTCTAGAGGAGGATTTCATTGAGATGGATGATCTCCTATGAATTCGTTAATCTTTATAGATATGTGAATGGTAACCTTATCTTGGATAGATATCACCCAAAACAATTGTATTCAGAATGCGTTGATAACTCAGCAAAAGAAGAAGGATTTAGTGTCTTGAGTAATCTTTTAACCATCGAATGAAGAAATACTCTGATAGGGGTTGAGGCAAATGTTATGGAAGGATCACCTTGCATATTAAGGTAGTTACTTTGTTGATAGTTGATAGATCCTTGTAAATTACGCTATTAAACCCTTCTTGAGGAAGTATTCTGCCAATCTTCTTTAGTTTGGGCATGCAGATTTTTCTCATATGCCTAATGAAAGTTGATTTGCTGCAGAGGCATACTTATATTTGGCGTTGGTAATTGCTGCATGCAATCTACAGAAGCAGGGGCAACCTCTCTTTACTTCTTGCCGCCATTATACTTTTGATGGTGTTGTTCAATATTACTAGCGATTCAGGGGAAATTAGAAATTTACATCTGCCTCTTAAGAATGCCTGTTCTTTTCCTGTCTGTTTTACTTGTTCCTACCTTCTGAATTGACTGAACCTTCTATTGACAACTTCTGTTAATTTCAATGCTTTATAGATATCAGATTTAGGATTTTAAATCTCTGCAATATATATTTATTGATATGCCATATGTGGTGATTTTTTACATCCAGGTTTGTGTAGTTTGTGTTAAATATGATCAAGGGGCTTGTGTTTTCAAAATATGACACTAGTTCTATCTTATTATGTTTGGATAAGCTTTGACCATTTGGTGATGAGTTTAGTCAAAGTTGGGAACAAGGACTAAACTTTTCCTCCTGCTTACTGCAATTTACTGGTGCGATTTTATGTTTATCTTGTATAACTGATTTCAACTTTGTTGCCACAGCTAGTGTTGCTATTCTACTTTGTGGACTCCTCTCTCTCTCTCTCTTTCTTTTTTTTTTCCTTCTATGTGAAGTTTGTACTTGAAGATATGGATATTAATACCGTATCCCAGTCGATTCTTATGTGCTATTGAAAAGCTTTTATGAAGGTTTAAACAACATACGTGTACCAATTATGTTTAATTTTGGATTATTGAATTTGAACATTGTACAATTGTTGGACCAAGCTGCGGAAGTACATTTATGTTGTTGGCTTTTGTAAATGGAAACTGATTTATGTTGTTGGCTTTTGTAAATGGATGTGTGCTTAATTCCCTGTTTTGAAGTCGCCATTTTTTCCCAGAAAATTCGTGGTTCATGAGATCTGTTTGCATGTAATGCATCATTTTTCTTTTCTGATTTTATTTGTTGCTTCTCGCCTGTATCGTTATCTGAATGGTAGGACACTTGTATGTGAATTGTGACACATTCTTGTAACTGCGGCTTAATTTTCAATGTGTCGTGGATGATAATAGTCTTATTGTTGGTCTTTGACAAGCTGGTAAGTAAAGCTTTTCCAATCCAAGTCGATGACGTTCTGTTGCGTGGTTTTCTTCTTGGTAGGGTAAGTTTATTGTTGCCCAAACGTGATTTGCTGATTGGAAGACTAAAATACACAAACTTTTATCAGCACATGGATTATGTGTCATGCTTTAGTTGAATGGGTTCTAGTAGTGCTAAGTTCTGTTTTACCTGTCAAAACCCAAAAAGCATAACAACGAGGTGGGTTGAAACTTTAAACGGATTCGCACGTCCACATTTTCTGTCCTGAAGTTTTTGATTGAAGTCTCATTTGTTCCTTGTTAATATTTGAAGGTTATCCTTCTTATCTAGCGATATTATTCACACATCTAGAAGGGTCTCAATTGTGAACAGCGGGTTCAGATTGGAAAATCTGGGCAAAATACTTGTTTGTCTAAATGCTTGGGACAAAATTCACTTCATTATCCATAATTGCACGGGAAATGAAGATAACGTGTGCACCATTTGGTGCAAGTTGAATGACGCGTGAAAAATCTAAATCGTGATTGCAAAATGAATTTGATCTTGCTTGGTTTAAATCAGTTGTTATATAAATATGCAAGCAATATGCATGAAATCATTATAAATATAAGTAATTTAATCTCACAAACAACCCTTTTTTTAACAAATTCTTTAAACACTATCCTAAGTTACTGATTGGCAACAATTATTTCCCTATCCTGCTTTGTGACGTTTGTTTGTTTTGTCTTTTTTCTTGTTAAGAAAGAAAAAAAAAGTGTCCACATCTCTCTGTCATCTCTTACAGTTATTTTTGTGGAACAAAAAAATGCTGATGTTACAAACGTTAGAACTTTTCTTCAATGGAAAATTCTTAGGTGTTGAATTTTTTTGGGAAGGTAACATCTGTTGTTTTTTGGTAGGAATATCTTCGCTTGCGGATTTATAATTTTATGATATTTTTGGTTGATTCATGCACTAGCCTGGCCGTCATACTATAACACTGTTGTTTGACGCATGGTTGTGCTTAACAGTCAAGAAATCTTGGAACTATTTTCGTCAAATCACTTCTCATCACGCTAAATATGTGAAGCTCTATTGTCTCTTCTTTTGCCAAGTAAGTGCTATGAATGTGAAATGTCCTAAATAAGTGCAATTAAGACAAATACGATGTTGACGGATGCTATCAGAAGCATGTCACCATATCAAATTATGAACAGTGGTTTTGGTACCTTGGAAAATTGGGATAAGCGTACTTGCATTAGTCTTAAGCTTGGCTAATCAGCATTTTCTTCTTTGAGTTGCTAAAATGGACCACTTCAAACCTAAATTATTAGAACCAACCACACCAGTAAATGCGTGTGCCCGCTGTTTCTCGGGTGAATTGGATTTTGGACGTGTGAACTTGCAAGTTGATATTTACCAGTTAGGCCAATAAAATCTGATGAACCGTTTCTTTCAGAGTTAAAAAAGGCATTCTTATTGAATAAAAATATGTTCCCTCGGTGGATCATGCTTCTATTTGAGCCAACCACCTTGCCTGATAGCAGCAGGTTGCGGTAGATATGAGCCCCTTCGAAGCTTTTTAACATCATGTTTCTTGTATGTAATTATAATCTCCGAGCTGTTACCTTTCCGGGTGTCTCTTTCTTGCATTTAGCGCTGCCTCTAAATAAGAACAATCACCATCTGCATAATCATTGCAATCTACACGAAGTTAAACAGCGCATCCCCCATATCCCCATCTGTGCTAATAATGCAAGTGGCCCAGTTGTTGGTCTCAAACACTGTTTTTTTGCTGACCTATTGCCATTACCCAGGTTGGTGTCAATGACTCCTGACTCTTCCACCTCCACTAATATTCAATGGCTTCTGCATTGTTAACCAACACTTGACGTGTGATGCCTTGCCCCACGAGTCTCCCTATCTTGGCACTATTTCCTGCACCCTTTCTATGTACCTAACTGCAACATTTTTACATTTTAATAAATACATGTTTCCGGGCAGATGTGCTATTGTTTTTACCACATTTCACAATGTTTGTCAAATTGCTAAGAGAACGTTTAAGTTTTATTTATTTAATTATTATTTATTGACCTTACGAGGATGTGTAGTGATACCGTCGATGCTTGATTCTGGGTAGCAGTTGGTACACATTATTTTATTATACTCTGTCTTGTCAGAAAAAACATAATGGAGAGAGATGGGATGAACGATAGTCAACAGCTTAGAAAATTTCTGATATTTCCTCTTGTGGTAGATTCATTACACTGATAATTTCTAGAATCTTTTTTATCAAAGGACCTGTTAACGCGATCGAAGTGGGTGAGTAGCGACTTCTTTCAGTGGCCAAAAATTAATAAAAAATTATTTAGTGGAGAAAGATGGAAAACTGAATAAAAGACGCGGAAGAAAGGAAACACAAAGATGACCAAAGTGCTTGCAGATTAATATGTAGGAATAATTTTAAGGTGAATTAACAAAAATCACTGATAATTTTACAAAACTCAAATTAATGTATTGATCATTAATGTGAGTCTATGATTAAAACTTAAGTTATGTAATCATTATGTTTTGAGTTATCAATTATTGTAGATTATTTTGGTTATTGAACTTTGTACAAATTAATGGGTTAGATTAACCAATTTAACTGACATAAAAAAAATTATCACTCTCTACTTATATATACTGTATAAGAGAAAATCTCCTGATTAACTCTTCCTTAATCAATGTTATTATTGTTAATTAACAAATGCCAGTGATAATTTTATAAAACTCAAATTAATATATTGATCATTTATGTGAGTCTATAATTAAAACTTAATTTGCGTAATTATTATGTTTTAAATTGTTACTTATTGTAGATGATTAATGATTGTGATTAGATTTTTCTTTTTGGTGAAAAAGATGGGCAAAATGCAAAATTTCTTTTTTGGTGTGAAATTTATTTTGTTCCTTCTATGCTTCATAATATGCATAATACCACCGTTGATGCATGAGCGGGTACGGCGTTTAAAGCAGATCGGAATCCGATAATCGAACCGCTTCCCTCCTCTATTAAGGGAAACAACCATAATATTAAAAGAGAAAGCAAAGAGGGCGGAGAGATGGAAACTGGCAAGGTACCTGGGGCAGCTTTAGGTCCATGTATTCACACCTCTTTAAAGCAAAGTAAAATCATAGATAAATCGGTTGTCTGCCTCTACCAGGACCCAAAAGCTACAACCCCTGCGCCATCATCCAAACCACAAGGCAACCCATTACTATTTGGTTAAGTCCCACCTAAAATTGTACTAACAAAAAATATAGTGACCCTATGATGCTTCATTTTTGGTTATTTTTATTTACTATTGAGACCATAGGATTTATTTTCCGAACCATATAAGATGGAATAGATGAACAAAGAAAAAGTCCACATATAGATAGTCAAAATTCATATAAAGCAGCAAGCACCCAGATTTTGGGGTGAACATCAGTGAGAAGGAGGAGAGAAAATGCAAGCCATAGAGAGTGGGTCCCATATGTTATAACTAAAGCCACGTCTACAATCATCAAAATTTTCCTTTGTTTTTTCTTGTTGCTGACCAAATCATCAAATAATGGTAATAGGGACAGGGACCCAAATGAAAATTAAGGAGAGGAGGCATGTGAATGTGAATGTGAATGAAGTGGGAAAGGCAAAGAGAGAGGGGAGGGAGGTGGTGCTTGGCGTGAAGGGGATGGAAACAAAGAGGGAAAGTGGGGCTATGTTCGGCGCTCATTGGAAGCCGGGTCTAAAATACTGTCATGTATTAATATTTGTTGGAGACAGAAAGAGGGAGATAAATTAGAGAAAATTCAGAAACAAAGACGGAGACCTCACCCATTTGGTAAGCGGCCAAACAGGGCATCTTTCTCCTTTGGCCTCTAGTCATTGCCATACCATACTAGTACTTCTACTAATTATATTTTTAGTCCCATTATTTTTCATTTCAATGTGGGGAAGCTGCTCTCCTCTGAGGCTATGACTTTTACTTCTTATCCCTCTCTTTTTCTCTCTCTAATGGGTTGTTTCGTAAATTAAAGATTACTGTCCTCTTTAATCTCTTCGCATTTTTCATTTCTCTATCTCAATTTGATATCCTCCACTGCCCAAGAGCCTCTCCCCTCTCCCCCTTCCGTTTCTCACTGGATATTCTTCCCTCTTTGTTTCCCCAGGAAGAAAGGGGAACAAGAAACAAATTAAAAAAAAAAAAAAAAAACTCCGCAAGGAGTTTGGGTGGTTTCCTCTTTTTCATTCTCCCAGTTAATCATCCTATGATTTTTCCGATAGATCGGCCTTTTATTTTCATCTGGTATGTTTCCTGGACTTATTCTACTTTTTTTTTCATTGGCTTTTGGTCTGATCAGTTGGTGATTCGGTAGGATTCAAAGAATATCAAGTTTGAAAATTTTTCCGGTATTCTAGTTTTCTGGGTTTAATCAGACTAACATTATTGACCGTTTCAAACGAATTTGCGTTGTGTATGTAGCTATTGGGCATTTTACGTCTTATTCTTCAGAGGTATTGTGTGTTAAAACTTTGTTCCTTTTTGTTTGTGTCTTCTATTCACTTGTTCATAGATAGAATCGTCTAATTCAAGCTGCTCTTGAATTGTCTAAACCCAATTTGATCTTGTCGATGGCCTAGCTGATCTTGGGACCAATTTTGGTTCTTTTTCTGTTTTGTTGATTGCATTTTGTGAAAGGAGTTGACTTTATTGTGATTTTGAGATATTTTCTTTTCCTCTGTTGGGTGCACAATTTTTGCGACTCTCGTCGTTTGGCAACGCTGCATTAGTGGGATTTACAAGTCCGACATTTTTACTGCATGATTATTTAGATAATTGAAAGAGCTTTGAGTGCTGCCAGTTGTGATTTTTCAAAATCGTACATGTTCTGCATAATAAGGTTTGGATTTAGGAGGCGTGTTTAACCTGATCTTTAGTTCCACATCGACTTTATCAATGACTATAGTTTTCCTGTGTTAAAGTTCAGTTTTTTCATTACTTTGTGGTATAATGTAGAATCTTTGCAACAACATTCATAGTACTTTATGGGTGAGGACTACATTTACAACAAACTTAATGTAAACAATTTTATGCAGCAGTTGCAAATTACATCCTCTATTGATGGGTACTCTACCTCTAGTTTGCTTCAACCTTCCTACTGTTGTCTCAACTTTAGACAGATACTACTAGAGAGAATCGTAGAAGTTTTTTCTGTTACTACATCGTGGGTCTGAGCTGGTTGTCCTCGTTTTATTCTTGTCTTTAACATGACATTCACTTTTAATTCTAGTGTAGAAAGGGAACCAACATTAATTCACTGTTATTGCTCTCTGCTATTTACTGCTGCTACTAAGATAAAAGGTCTATAAAAGATATGGAAGCTTGAAGCTTTTTTGAGAGAATTAGAACTTTGACATGAGGATAAGTGTTGCACCTAGATGTTCAAAATAGATTTTTAGTGAGACAATGCATTTTGAAATATTTATTCCAAACTAGAATTTGATGATCCATTTTTCTTCTTTGTATAGTTTCATTATGATACATTTATGCATAATTTATTATACATTTCCTTGATTGGATCAAACGACATATTAAGAAGCATTTCAAGCACTTTACATTTTACAAAAGTTAGGCATTTTGGTGGATATTAAATCTCTGTGGCCATAAATGTTTTCACAGGTTTTATTGGCATTATAAGGTGCATGAGGAGATAACGATTACTAATTACTGTTTGATTTGACATATTTTTTCAAATTACTTATAGTGAATTGTTCAAAAGTACTTCTCTATTCTATGCCTAATCATTAATTTCTTGTTTTGTTGCACAGATGTGCCAAACTTAGTGCTTGACATGCTGTTTTATTGAAGAGTTTCTTTCATATATAGCTATATTGAATTGGGATTTTTATAGAGGCCCCCAATGCAAGGGCAGAGGAGTACAATTGGTTCCTTGCCTGAAACCTTAGAATTTGATTGTGGATCTACATCAAGCAATGCCAATGTGGATCAGCAGATTTGCTGGAATAATATACATAATCCTGCAGAGAACCGAACACCTGAATATATGCTTTCACATGGTGATATGAACCCATCATATGTGAATTCTATAAACCGTGAATGGCAGAACTTGAGCGGATGGAGCTTAGGCGAGCCAAGTTCTGGCACTTTACAGAGCGAGATTAACCATAATGAGCAGAAAATAGAACTTGGATGGTCATCTTCAATAAGTGCTGGTGCTGTAGCTGCTCCAAGATTAGAAGAAAGGCACTTTGAACCAAGTAATGTTCTTTCATTGGACAATGCCAATACAAGTTCTATGTATATGTGCAGCCCCAACTCCAATTCTCGTGTGGTGTCACAGAATCTCAACTTAAATGCTGGTTTGGCAGATAGTGTCAGTGATAATAGTCAACATGTGGAGCATCATAACTTGCATAAGTCTAGTGGATCAGTAAATGAGTGCATTCCACCTACGATTGGTTCTGGTCCTTTTCTGCTACCTTCTGGAAATAACAACTTCTTGGTAGAAGATCCTGATGGTAGGCCAGGTTGTTCCCTTGATGTTCGCCGTGTATCTTGCAAAAGAAAGGCTGTTGAAGGAAATGTTGGACAATCTTCAGATGGTGGAAGTTCTAGCTACAGTCAGCATACAGAAAGTAGTGCTTGGCACACTCTTCCCTCTCAGGATAATACTGGGAGCAGTTTAAGCAGATCAGCTTCATCAGAACAGGTGAATGCAAGACTTGTCCTGGGTATGGGGGATGAAGCCACTGAAAGCCTTCCTGACTCAAATGTTGCAGGAAGCTCAGAAAGGTTCCACAGGAATTTCCGTTTGAGGATAAATCCTACAAACCAACAAGATTCCTTTCCTCCCACTGCGTTCTCAACTGGGAGTATGATTAGGCATTCTAGTGTGTCATCCTCTCCGGTTTCACAACGGTTTCATCCTGTTGATAATTCTATGGACTTGAGGCCAGCAATGGCAGTAGATAATATGATTCCTCAAAGCCAGCCCCTTGTAATCCATGTTCCTGCTTTACCAAGGAATGTGCAATCATTTAGATGGAGTGGAGCTTCTAGCTCAAGAAATAGCCATTCAGCAAGTTCCATTTTATGTGCTGACAGGGATAATCTACCACATGAAGAAGCAAGTTCAAGAAGTCTTCCTAGAAACATTTTAGAACATCCAGTGTTTGTACCTGCAACTGATCTAAGAAGTTCAGTCCGAAATCCAACAATTAGAGCTTCAGGTAATGCAAATTTAAGTATTTCAGGAAATATTGCTTCTTCATCACGGAATGGATCAAATTCTTCTATCAATCATTCATCTTCCTCAACCTGGGTCTCTCGCCCGAATCCTCCACAGTATCCACGGAGATTATCTGAATATGTTCGTCGATCATTGTTTACTCCTGGATCTGAGGCTGCTGGAGGTCTGAGCAATAACTATTCTCCCTTACGCTCTGGTCCTATATCTTCATCTGAAGCAAGGATGCTGTCAGCCGGCTCTGGTAGCCAGGGACACCATCAGTCACACCCAAGATCTTCTTCTTCATGGATGGAGAGGCAAGGTGATAGTGAATTTGGAATTCCCTATTCATTACGAACTTTGGCTGTTGGTGGTGAAGGAAGTAGTAGGCTTGTGTCCGAGGTTTGTTTTCAACTCTCATCTTGCTATAAAATGATTATATTAATGATTGTATCAAATGTATAGAGGGATCTGGGTATTTGTTAATGATTGCTAATAGCTATCTATGTTTATAATTTCCTAATCATTAATAATTGAATCATCTTTCTTGTATTTGTTCCAAAAATTGTTTAAGAGTAAACTGACATGACTAGAGACTGTAGTTTTCAAGTCCCAAACGTTTGGCTTACATCTTATGAGTCCAGTCATTTTGGACGTAAAACTTATTATTTTGGCCCCTAGTTGGCTAGTTGTTATCCCTTATGTTCAACACTTGGGGGTTTCTCTGTCCCTGTTTATGTGCACTTGTCTTTGCCATTCTGAACTTTATTTTGTTCCTGTTCCATAGCTATGAGCTATGTTGGTTTTAAGTTTATTTGAGGCAAGTCTAGGAAAAATGAGGTAATATTTTGAAGACACTAAGTCTGGGAACAGAATTCCTTAGTCTTTTCCTCTCTGACGCCAATTATGTAGAGATTTTGGCTGTAGCAATCTAGTCCCAACTCTTCATGGATCTGCGACTGACACAACCAAGCCTGTATGTGGACTAAATAATGAAATAAGGCCCCAAAAAAGTCAAAATACTAGAAAACAACAGATCATTTTAAACCTATCCACAAATCAAATAATACATTAATACTAGAACTCATCTAATTGTATAAGTAAAGGGAGCAAGATAAACTTTTTAGAAGCCTAAGAAACCACTATGCACAACTTTCTATTAAAAATAAATAAATAAATAAACTGCTGCGTACAACTCAGTTGAATATAACTGAACCTATGGTATTACTGTTTGGCCCATTAAAGAGATTAAAGAGGATTTAACTTTTTCTGATCTTTAAGCCTATGTCCTCTTGCCGCCTGCACTTCACAACTTCTGATATCCTTGTTATCATAGTACACAACACATTGAAAGTTGCATTATTGAAATTGCTCTACGAATAACTGTTTTTCTAAAGTTGAATTTTTATTTTGTTGTGCAGCTCCGCAATGTTTTGGGCCTCATGCGTAGGGGTGGGAGCGTTCGATTTGAGGTTAGTTCTTCTAAATTAATGTTGTAAGTTGACAATGTACAGATGTTGAATAAAGTTTACTTGGCATTTTCCTACCTAATTCAATTCAAAACTCTTAAATTTGATTGATGCAAAAAAAATATAATTACTTGTCTGGCTGATTAAGATGAAGTTTTAAATTAGGAATCTGGCTCTAACAGGCTGAATAGCTAGGTTGATGTATTCTGTGATTTAAATCTGAGTTGCTCTCGGATTCCCAAAACTATATCCTGTTTATATCTGTCAGACATTTGGGGCTGTTTGGTATGATGGCATTTTCACACTGGTATATGAAATATTTTGGTATACTGGATATCTATTTGTGGAATGTGAACAGGCTATGAAATATGCTTGGTGATACAAGATCTCTTTATTCTTGAACATCCTATGTGTATTTTGAATGATATTTTAATTTTACACTAAACATGAGGATCTTGAAAAGTTGAAATCCATCTATTGGATGCTAGGGCATCTTACATACCAGTGTGAATATGCCTGGGTACCCAATGCCGCCTGAGTGGCAAGCAATAATTAATTAGATCTAAATTTGGGTTTACAGGAAAGGAATGACAAGATGCAAAATTTATGGGCTTATGCAGTGTTCTATTTCAACTGAGCTACCAAAAAAAATTGCAAGATGTTTCTATGAATGTTAATAAGATACAAAAAATCTTTGGTTGGGCTTAGAAGTTCAACATTTCTGTGGATTTTGTTTTAAAAAAAGATCATCTCATTCATGCTATCATAACGCCAGATGCTTTCTTTGGCATCTTTTGTCTCTTCAGTCTCTTCAGGGTATGAAGCATACCCTTAAAAATAGGAATTCATTTATAATGGGTAGTATGGTTAGTTACTTGAGACTTTCAACTTCTCATTTACTTATTATTTTCCAAAGAACGAAAAAATAAAAGTGGCTTTTCTTCGCATTCCTAAAAATAGGAAGTCAATCATAATGGGTAGTTACTTGAAACTTCTAACTTCCAATTTACTCTATTTTTCAAAAAAAGAAAAAGCAATGAAGGTGTGAAGACACTAGTTTAAATTAGCAGCAAGCAACACGACTAAGTATTCATACTAAACTAGTCTTGTAAGACCTGTGCTTTCACTTTGTGACAGGATGTTATGATCCTTGACCAGTCCGTGTTTTCTGGAATGGCTGATATTCATGATCGACACAGGGATATGCGACTTGATGTTGACAACATGTCTTACGAGGTAAAAATGTTTTCTATTTGGATTATATATACTCTCGTAATATCTTAAAATGCCTACTAATATATGAAGTTGATGTTTCGTCGGAAGTGTTATTATATTATGCTTTTGATTATGATAGGAATTGCTGGCTCTGGAAGAGCGCATTGGAAATGTGAGTACTGGATTAAGTGAGGAAACCATATTGAAACTTCTGAAACAGAAGAAGTATTCCTTTGAAGCAGAATCTCAGCTTGATCAGATAGAGCCCTGCTGTGTTTGTCAGGTAGCTGAGTGGCTGACTTTTCTAGTTCCTCCTTATTCATGTGCATTTGCTAAACAACACTGGTCTTATCACATGAACTGTACTTGTGTGCAGGAGGAGTATAATGATGGCGATGATATAGGAACACTTGATTGCGGGCATGATTACCATACTGACTGTATTAAACAGTGGCTAATGCATAAAAATCTATGCCCCATTTGTAAGACAACAGGGTTGGCAGCATGAGATGTGTCCTTTGATTCTCGGGCAATTTGTTCCATCTGGGAAGATGGAGATGGGGATGAAGAGAATTGGCACAATTGCGGAGGAAATTGTGGTTCATTGAAGCAGAATTCTCTGGTGCTTTGCAGCCTTGCCTTGTTATACCTTGTTCGTATCTGTAGCTTAGTTTATGGCACCTCTTAAGCACCTATCCAACTGAGAAAGGCCTCCCCTTCCCCGCCTAATTTCTTTTGCATTTTGTTTATTTATCTAAGCCGATGATCTCCCGGATTAGGGGTCAGATAATTGATGTGGATGAAGAGATAGTTACTGGCCTGGAACTCTCAAGTGACAAGGCTAGCTTTGCAATCTTTATATAAAATTTTTGCATTGCGGATAATGTGTGCCAGATTGTGCTCTAATTCCATTGATGATTCATAAGTAAAATTATGAATAAAAAAACTAGCAGGAAAAGAGAGCGATGTTAGCTGCCACGGACCGTCGTCTTGCTTATGTATGGTGTGACTGAATTAGAACATTGGATATTAGGCAGACTCCGTCGGTCTTCGGTTATAGTTTTGCATATTTCTAATTATGCCTATCATAGAATTGATTTTGAATAAAATTAATTTAAAAAAAATTGATGTTAAAAAATTAATTTTATAAAATGATACTGTGTTTGGATATATTATTCTAAAATTAATTTCGGAATTAGCCATCAATAAAAAATGGGAGCAGCTGGAATCTCCAGTCCTCGCCGTTATGTTCAGATCAGATTTTGTGGTTGTGGCATAGCCAATTTCTCATGTAGAGGTGCAGCTACTGATTTTCACTTTTACATACACTTTTTAAATTACTATATTATTGTTGAAGGTATTGCACTGTTAAGGGATATCGGCACGCTATCGAATGCAGCCTCGGGAATTGCACACTTTGGTTCCAATAATAATTAATGAATAAGTGTTGCTGGCCGTTTGGTTGGATAAGACGGTGAAGATTATTATGACGTCTTTGACTTTCGCTTTTCTTTTTTCTTTTTCCCCTCTTCAATATCACAGTTGCCAATTTGAAATTTCAAATCCCACCGTCTAAATATTTTTTACTTAAAATAAATATAATATTAAAAAAATATATTAATAAAAAACAATATTTTATAATATATATTAATATAACTAAAAAATAAATGAAAAGTTATTAAAATAAAAATATAAAACCTAAATCTTGTATATTTATGTATTGTTTGCAATTTTACAATTCTCATATTTGGTCCAAAATATCTTATAATTTTTTTTTAAAACGGTATTTAAATTTATTCTGAAAACAACAAAATGAAAAAAAAAAAAATACACAACAACAAAAGGAGAAAATTGAAAAATAAAATAATAGGACGGCAGAGTAGTGGACCGGTGGTTTCTTTTTGAATTATATAAATACATTTCATCTAGTCCATAAATAACAACGAGTAGGGTCTGTTCTTCGTAATGAGATTATGTCCATCCATGTTATCAAAAATTGAATTGAAATCGCAATATATGTTAAATTATGTATTCAATAAGGCATATTGATTTTGTATTATAAAAAACACTTTTAGTAGATCAAAAATCAAAAACCATGAAAAAAAAACGAAAATTTTAGATGAAAACGCGGACGTAATTGAGGCGGGAGCGAGATCAAATTTAATAACAAAACTAAACGACGTCGTGCAAAGACCGCAAAACTGAGTTCAAACGTAAAAGCCGTTTTTATAAATGATGCCAGAAGCTAACCAAAATGGCTGACACGCAGGCACAGAAGTGAGAGCCCAAGAAAAGTACAGAGAAAATCATAAGTGCAAAGATGAAGGGGGGTGTTCTTGCACAAATTGCAGATGCAAACAAAACCTTTCTAAGCTGCTGAGTGCTGAACATTCTCTTTTCCCCTTCCTCCACCAGCTTTTCTGATCTTCTAGTTTTCGGCTGCTCTCCATTCATGGCAGGTTTGTACGGAACACCGGCGCCTTTGGTTACTGGCTTGCCTTCTGATTCCGAAGACGTCTCTACCTTCTTCAACCAACTACTCTACAACTCATCCTCTTCTTGCATGACCTCCAAATCCAAAACCTTGCCGCCACCGTGGCTTTCTCCGTCTGTGGAGACCGCTGGTTTTTTCCACTCCGAGGAACCTCACACGCACAGGTTTGCTCAATTGGGAAGCAATTCTGGGTCAGACTACCCTGTTAAAATGGGAAAGCCGGTTGCTACTTCGAATGCTGTTGTTGACTTCTCTTCTAGTTTCAATTTATCTGATCCCTATGGTTGCGTTCCGCCGGATGGGAAAGAGGCTACCGAAAACGATCTCTTTTCAACTGGTCTCGATGACCCTGGTGCGAACAACTCCTTGAAAGAAGATGGGATTTCGCCGGAGAATAATCCCGGTGATTTCATATGTCATTTCGAGGTAGTTGTTTTTGCCTGTTTTAGAAGGAACTCTTAGAATTCTTTTCGTTGTAAAACACGGAAGAAATTTGTACCTTCGACTTTTATATTTGTATAAGCCTTCGTATTTTGCCCGTCATCTTTGAAATAATTAATCATTGAATTGTTTTGTCGATAATAAAACCAGAACAAATGTCAAAACTGAAATTAGTCCAACCACTGCAGGATTATTATATAGTAAAACTCAAATTTGAGGAGGACGTCGTACAATATTTTAACAAATACAAATTTACGTTTTTCTAGGAATTGGAAATCTTTTAACATTTTTTTCTTTCCGAGGATTACTGTAAATAAACAGAGATTCGATTTGCTCATAATGAGTGGATTCTTTTGGCTGCAGAAGAATACGGAGGCGTCAGAGTTGCCATCAAAGCCAGTCCCACCTCGTTCTTCATCAAAGCGGAGCAGAGCTGCAGAGGTCCATAATTTGTCTGAAAAGGTTGGCCTTTAATAGTTCAATTCTGAAAAACTGTACGGATTCGTGAGTAGTCGCTGATAGTTCTTGATGAATGGGCAGAGAAGGAGGAGTAGGATTAACGAGAAAATGAAGGCCTTGCAGAACTTAATTCCGAATTCTAACAAGGTACCCCATGACCCTTTCCACCTTTAAGTTTGATCTGACAAAGAAATGTATTTTTCTATTGTTCTTTCGGATAACTACATTGTGTTTTTTTTCTTTTTTTTTAAAAGACGGACAAAGTTTCAATGCTAGATGAGGCAATTGAGTATTTGAAACAGCTTCAGCTTCAAGTGCAAGTGAGTTTTCTTGTAGCCCCGTATATTATATGACTACACTTCTGATACGCGTTTCGGTGTTTGTACTATATACACCCCATGTATTTTTCTTTTTTTTTTTCTGTCTGTTACTGCTTCTGCATTTTGGGTCACGGACTCGGACTTTTAGCATTTTACCAAACACCAAAATCAGAAACTTTATTTCACTAACATCAAAATTTTCCTCTTGGATGAATGTCAAATCTTCCGAAAATGGATCTATTTGATTTTTTATTCCTGATTTTAATAACTTCTTATCTCTCTCTTTTTTAAGGTTACAACTTGTGAATCCTTTTTTTTTTCTCACTTGCTTTACAACTTTCTTTGAGCTCTCTCAGTTTCTCTCTTACTTATCCCCTACATAACTATAGGGGATCTTGATCCCTTATCTTCCTTCGTATTCTTTTGTTTGTGATATCAACTACGAATATTATTTATAGTGCACGTGGTTATCACAAGGATGGATTTGATCTCAAAAGTTTGACTTGGTATGATCAGTTGACAATTTTGAAACCTGTTTTGCACAGACCATTGTATCATCTGGGTCACGAATACAGACTCAAACAACTGATAGCTCAAAGTTTAATATTCTGATACTTCTCCAATTCTGAAATCGTGCTTAGTTTGAACTTCAAATATTTAGAGAAGGGGTCAAAACTGCTGAAATTGTTTGTTCATGTGTTCCTTTATGACTTGGCACGGTGGATTTTTTAGTTGGACTCCCAATAGCTGGGACACATTGTGGTAGTTTTTGAATTGTGTATGTTATGTAAGGTATTAATTTGTCCTTAAGTAGGACACATTGGTGTTAATGAAACCAAAATCTGTTAGTCCATGATTGTCTTAAATTTTGTTTCAGTCCTGAGTGTATGCTCTACAAAATTAAAATTTATTCACTATTGTTAATGGGATGAGAAGGCTTCAAATTAGGACTGCCACATCCAAATTCTCTGGTTTCCGCATTGTCTGTTTTTCCTTCATGGATTGATTGTTACTTTAGCACTTGTGATTGGTTCTGCAGATATTAATGATGAGAAATGGTTTGAGCTTGCATCCAATGTGTTTACCAGGAGGACTACAACCTATGATATTGCCTCAGACTGGGTTGAATTATGATGAGGATAATGGAATTCAAACTGGTACTGGTGGATTTGCCTCATCTGTGAATGCTGAAAGCTTGATGGAACCTTCTTTTAGTCTTCCCAAGCATCGTGGCATCTCGAATCAGCCTGATGACATTCCCACAGTGGCAACCATCATGACTTCAGATACATCGTCTAGTTTTCATTCGTCTGTTAAGGTTCATGTTGGACATTTTAATCCTTCAAAATCATCCAAGGTACCATTGTTATGACAAAAGTTTTCTTATGAATCTGTTAAGCTTGTCAACAAGTGTTATTTGTTCGATGTATAGGATACACTCTGTGATGACACTCCACAACTGCTTTTGGATACTACAAAGATCAGAAAAACCCCGTCTTCAGGTGTGTCTTAAATAGGTTGATTTCCGTGAGGAAGAAACTTGTGAAATTGTAGGCCTTCTTAAATTGCTGACTGTCTCGAATGGTGTAAGTGGTGACAATTTGACACAACTGCGGGCTCTTTGAGCTAGTGACGCTTGGATAGAAACGTACAAGCATTTTGATAATCAATTGCAAAGGCACGAGATCTTGGAGGCATTCTGTTTCTGCTCATGTTTGACTGAAAAAGGCAGTTGACGAAGCAAACAAACATTATGCAGCATCAAATATTTCGATGTACATGCACCCTGCATTTAAGTTGCGTTGGATATTTTCAGATCTGTTTGTCTTCTTATATATAATTTTGAGAAGATATTTACGAAGGGACTGCATTTCTCATTTTTAACAATATTATGATTCGTGGCACAAATATTAAATTTACATCGAAACTAAATTTCAGTTGTTGAGTACACTGCGCTGTGTCTGTGTAATAATGTCCGATGGCGAGGCGATTTACCAGTTTGAAGTGGACACAGGGCCTCTTCTGTACATGCCAAGAAGCACGAACCCCGTTGACTTTCTAGCTGAATTTTCTTTATACAGTGGAAATAGTTTGTCTTTTTGTATCCTTTTACTTCAATTTCCTGCTCTTAAATTTGGTTTTTTCTTATCCATTGGATCATTTCTAAAACGGTTTGCTTATATAATTAGTTAAGTACCATAAAATTTGCATGTAAATAAATATATATATATATATATATAAATACTGTTATTGTGCAAAGTGATAATAATTTACACAGGACTTGCCCTTCTAATTGAGTTCTTCAAAAACAAAAAAAAAAAAAAGAATTGGATTATTTCATTCTTTAATTATTTTTTAAATTTAGTTCAATATCTCTTTCTTCAGTTATCATGATTTCGAAAAGGATTTCCAAGGGGATCCAGGAAATCCAGATTGACCATTCTCGAGAGCCAACTCATCCACAAACCAACACAAAGCCGAACAACGCCCATTCCCCGAATCAGAGGCACTAGATAGGGCCCAAGCTATGCTTCTTCGGTACGAGGATGAAAGCCCAATAACAAGGCGCCATAGAATTCACTTTGAAATTGGAAAGAACCAGCGGATTTCGAACCTCGAGAAGGGCGGTGGATCATCGCATTCGCATGGCAGCGGGGAGGCTGGGTCCGGTGACCAGGCCTTAATTGCTATACCGGAGGTTTGCCATTTGGGTTGGGGGCATTGGTTCACTCTTAGAGAGCTTGATGTCTCTACCAATGGGTTTGCTGATGAGAATGTCATAGGTTAAGGTGGCTACGGAATTGTTTACCGTGGTGTATTGGAAGATGATACCATGGTTGCAGTTAAAAATTTGCTCAGTAGTACAAGCAGTTTTTTAATTTTCCTTTGATCCTTTCTTTAGTCACGTAACTGGGTTTTCAATCAAATGAGTTAGTTCGTCGGGGAGACGCATGAGCTAAACATTAAGTATTTTTTTTCTCTTTAATTTTGAGAATTAAGCTAGCTATTTAGATCGCGCCACTGTTAATTTGGTATCCCCCGACACAAAGGTTGACTCACTGGGCATTCTGCCTGTAGGTGACAAGCTGAGAGGGAATTTAAGGTGGAAGTTGAAGCAATTGACGAGTTAGGCACAAGAATATGGTGAGGTTACTTGGATATTGCGTTGAAGGAGTCAACAGGTATTAATCAATTTTCATTTATCGTTGTCTTGTTTAGTACACGGCAAATTTATACTGCTCTCCGGTCGTCTAAACTTTTTTTCTTTTTGGGGGAATTACGTCGTCTCAACATTTTTGTATCCTTTGATGTCTACCATTTTTGCTCGAATGTGCTTGAATTACTGCAGGATGGTTGTTTATGAATATGTTGACAACGGAACTTTAGAACAGTGGCTTCATGGAGATGTTGGGCCTTCTAGCCCTCTTACCTGGAAGATTCCAATAAATATAATTCTTGGAACTGCAAAAGGATATACGTTGCAATGAATCTGGATTTTTTGCTAGAATTTCGTCTATATTTAGATTATTTCTTGTTTTGTAACATTTGTGAGGCAAATATTATAACATCAGTGAGGCAATCAAGGAGTTCAAAGGAGATTGGATAACGGTCATTATTTGTTCTTAATAACATTAGTGAGGCAAACATTTACCACAATCAAAAAGGAATAAAGGGAAATCAAGGGAATCAAGGATTATCTTCAAATGACAGTTGCCCAATCTCTCTTGATTTCTTTCTTGATTTTCTTCTTCATTTGCTCCTTGTCCATTCTCTATATAAGTCTCCATATTTCCGCATTTCAATTTCAAAACCATTCACTTCCAATATCGTTAAGTTAACAGGTCATGGCTACACACATTGGTGTCTGTTTGTGGTGTTGCTTGACCACGTTAATCCCTCTGTTTCTTTCTGCATTGGCTGAGTCTTCCGATCACTACATCGTCCACATGGACTTATCAGCCATGCCCAAAGCCTTCTCTAGCCAGCACAGCTGGTACGTGGCCACCCTTTCATCCGCATTGGACAATTCTCATCAAGTCACTACCAATTTCAACTCTTTTCCTTCTAATAAGCTTGTCTATAGCTATACCAATGTCATGAATGGTTTTAGTGCAAGTTTAACCCCTGCTGAGCTTGAAGCTCTTAAAAGCTCTCCAGGCTATATCTCATCCATTCGGGATTTGCCTGCCAAACGTGACACAACCCACTCGCCGAAATTCCTTGGTCTAAATCCCAACGCAGGCGCTTGGCCAGTGGCAGAGTATGGCAAAGATGTCATCATTGGTTTGATTGACACCGGAATTTGGCCAGAAAGTGACAGCTTTAAAGATGATGGCATGTCTGAAATCCCTCCAAGGTGGAAAGGCCAATGTGAGAGCGGCACGCAATTCAATTCCTCCTTGTGCAACAAGAAACTCATTGGAGCTCGGTTCTTTAACAAAGGACTGTTGGCCATCTCTCCCAACGCTACCATAGCCATGAATTCTGCCCGTGATACAGACGGGCATGGGACCCACACGTCAACCACCGCGGCTGGGACTAAAGTGGACGGGGCATCCTACTTCGGATATGCCCCGGGATCAGCAACAGGCATGGCTCCACGTGCTCGAGTGGCTATGTACAAGGCACTGTGGGAAGAGGGAGCCTATGCATCTGATATCATTGCTGCAATTGATAGTGCAATTGCGGATGGGGTGGATGTTCTTTCATTATCATTGGGCTTTGATGATGTGCCTTTGTTCCAAGACCCCATTGCAATAGCCACATTTGCAGCCTTGCACAAAGGCATTTTTGTGTCCACGTCGGCAGGAAATGAAGGGCCATCTCTGGCAACTTTGCACAACGGAACACCGTGGGTCATTACTGTGGCTGCCGGTACTTTAGACCGTGAATTTCACGGGAATCTAACGCTCGGTAATGGAGTTGCAGTCACGGGCTGGTCTTTCTACCCAATGAACTTCCCTATGGGCCATGTTCCATTGGTTTTCATGGGCTTGTGTTACAATGCGACGGAATTGGCCAAAGTAAGGAGCAAAATCGTGGTGTGCGAGGACAAGAATGAGACCCTTGAAGAACAAATAGTTAATCTTGACACAGCAAAAGTTGTCGGAGGAATCTTTATATCAAAGTTCAACTACTCTGACATGACATTTTACTTTCAGACCGATTTCCCGACCATCTTCTTGAATCCGATGACAGGAGAAATTGTCAAAGATTACATCAAGGCCAACTCCGAGCCGAAAGCAAGCATGGTCTTTAAGGCAACAACTTTGGGCGCAAGACCAGCACCAAGTGTGGATTCTTACAGCTCTCGAGGTCCATCACAGAGTTGCCCATTTGTGTTGAAGCCGGATATCTTGGCTCCTGGTACATTAATCTTAGCTGCATGGCCTTCAAATGTTGCAGTAGATGAGTTAAAGTCTCAAAAGCTGTTCAGCAAATTTAATGTGATAAGCGGGACATCCATGGCTTGCCCACATGTAGCGGGAGTAGCAGCACTTTTGAAGGGAGCGCACCCAGATTGGAGCCCCGCAGCCATTCGGTCAGCCATCATGACAACATCGGACATGCTAGACAACACATACGGAACCATCAAAGACATCGGCAATGATAAGAAACCGGCCTCTCCTTTAGCCTTGGGAGCTGGCCATGTCAACCCCAATAGAGCCCTTGACCCTGGCCTAGTTTACGACGCGCAAATTCAAGATTATGTAAATCTTTTCTGTGCACTAAACTACACCCAGCAGACCATCGCGATCATCACCAGGTCCTCTTTCAACAATTGCTCCAACCCTTCCTTGGAACTCAACTACCCCTCTTTTATTGCTTTCTTCAATGCCAATGTTTCAACAAAAGTGAAAGAATTTAGGAGAACAGTGACCAACGTTGGAGAGGGACAGACAAGGTACATAGCAAGCATTACACCCATCAAAGGTTTCAAGGTGAGCGTCATACCCAAGAAGTTGGTGTTCAAGGAGAAGAACGAGAAACTAAGCTACAAGGTGAGAATAGAAGGTCGAAGAACAATGAATGAAACTGTAGCTTTCGGGTATCTCACTTGGACAGACCTGAAGCACAAGGTCCGAAGCCCAATTGTGGTCACTGGTCTCATCTAGCTAATTGTGCTTCGGTTTAGATCAAGTTAAAAAGTAGAAGCACGTAATCCTTTCGCAGAAGTAATTAATTATAAATTCTTCTTCTAAAAAAACATGGGTTCTCCTTTTTTTTTGGGGGGGGGGGGGGGGGGGGGGTTAATATGGGTTCTTTTAGATTAACACGATATCTCGAATTAATCGAGGTTGCTGGATGGTGTTAGGTATGGATGGTATTCGATGGGCAACTCAATTCAATTATTAATAATTTGGAAACAGTAAACAGTAATTGTGTAGAGAATATAGAGTTCGTGAGTCTTGTGACATACAAATTATTCAAGAGAACAGGAGAATTTAGTTATATAATAAGCGAGAAGAATACAGAAGGGTTTAGTTTGAGTGGCTGGAACTCTGTCGGTGCATGTGCGGATGGTGTACGTCATAATATCCATCAGAGATCAATTTATGGTTAACGCTATGCCACATCATTTACTCAATAATGCGCAAATGATTGTCATGTATATTGACTTGAGTCCATGTTATGCAAGATGCAACAGTTCAGTTATCATAAGCTTATTATTGGTCTACCAGTATTGAAGTTCTCCAAACTTTTCTGCTGAGACTCCAAACATGGAGCACCGTAATTCATCTGCTGCCAAGAGTCCAAGTGCAATCATACATTTCAATGATTGAGGTGTGCGTTTGATGATAATTTACAAGTGATCGTGTGAGGTATATACATTAAAGACGTCTATTTTTAGAAAAATATGGAGACCCATTTTTTACGAGTGAGTTTAACTGCTACTTCGAAGAAGTGAAGTTTGCAAATAAGCTATTCGTATTGAACTTTTTACCATAATTGTGAAATACTTATAGGACCTTAGAGCTGGAATGGAACGTGGAAGCTGCCAGTGGGATAAAACAAAGAGATAGGTTGATGGAAAAGCGAGTATATAAATCAGGAGACCGCAGTCGGTATGAAAGTGGTGTCCAGACTAATAGGTCTTCATGGAGAAAGCAAGAACCTGAAGACCAGTAGCTTATTGAAAATCAAGTGTAAGGTTAATTGACCCCTCTTTGTATATTTGACTTAGTGTTGACTAATAGGTCTTTTTTGTTTATTTGGGTGTGATGGATATATGTCTTACTATATTGGTTGTCATGATCTTATGTGACTTTTTTAATTACAACTGTATCATTATGCTGTTACATATGATTCATACTTTTTTCTTTTGCTTCCCCCATCAATATTGAATAGAGGAAATCACAATTGTGCTGTCCTGGAATGTCGTGCTTCAGAAAAGCATGTGATGGTTTACAACACAAATCCCCTCTATCAAATGTCTTTTAGACTACACTTTATGTTTCTGTTTGGTGGTTTTGTTCATGAAATGGAGGTCCACCTCTTCATGAAAAAACACTATCGCATATTTGCATTCTCATATGTTTTAAAGCTGTGAAGCATGCTTTTGTCAGGGGAGTATCCACAGTTTGGAATATGTAAGGGCACAAAAAAAGGACTTATTTTCCCTTTTGAAGAGTGTTTGCATACTTTATAGTGCAATTATTCTTGACATATAAAGTTTAGGTTAAAAGGAGTCTAATTAAGTTTAGATGGATTTCTTGGAAGTTACATATTGCTATGTACACCCGTCTGCAGCTTATGTACAAAGAATGTTGTCTCTAATTAAAACCCATATACCATGCAACTAGTTGGGGCTGTTCTGGAGAAGGATATGGGAAGGGAAAACATTGTGGGATCCGTCCACATTTTTTAAATTAAAATTTATAAAAATTTTATTTAAAATAATTTATATTATTAAATTTATTTAGTTTATAATTTATCTTGTAAAATCTACTTTATGAACGTTTAATTGTTCCTCATTACATGGGAGTAACTTTTCCTGTGAAAAATCATTTAGTGGTGGAAAATATTTTTAGTAAAAAGTGGCTCTTAACAAAGCAAGATGTCAAGTGGACTAGTGGAGAGCCGTCTCCACAATCATAAATTTAAAGAGACAGAGAAAGGGATGTAAGAGAGTAAAAATGTATAAAGTATATGTAGAATTTATTTATATAAAATATTAGCACTGTTTAAAAAAATTCCTACTATAGATTTTTTTTTTTTCTGAAAGATGTTTTTACAGTCTTTTAGAATGAGAAAATCATACATTCTCTGATCGTTCGTTAGTTTTTGATTTATGCTGAGAGGTGTAAGTCATACTCACAATATGTTTGATTGACTAACATGGGAAATTAAATATTGCTGCTCTGCATCCATGGTCTCACATCCCAATCTTAAGTAATCAATCATACGTTGTTATTTTACTAAAATAATGTAACTATAAGTAAGATACCTCAATGACCACATTGATGTAGCTATTTTTAATTAGTAATAGTGAAAATTTTCACACTAAATATAGAAAATAAACTTAAGAAAAAATAAATAACATCTTATATAACACCTTGGTAACAATTTTGTTATGTATAATTTTGTACTTGTTTAGTATAGGACTGTATAATGGCTGGTCCAAACACCAAACTTAAATTTAAGGCATTAATATGAGTTCTAGAAAGCAAGTGGAACATGAACACATAATGAGGAGATGAGTCTTGGCTCAAGTGATCAACTTGAATTTCTCACCCCCTCCAACGTCCCGTCCCGTCCCCCTCCCCCTCCCATAGATAATAAGGAACCGCAATTGTAGTTCCTTTGAAAATCCAAACCTATTGTGTGTGACAGAAAGCACAAGAAGCCCACCTATAGACTATTGTATTGATCACATTCTTATATGTTTGAGTAAATGAATTTCTAATGACATTATTTGAATGGATTTGATTTTTTAAAAATGTATTGTATTTATATATAGAATTAAATAGTTATTAACAAAATAAAAATATCATAAAATTATAATTTATTTATTTATTTTTAATAATTTAATTTATAAAATATATCTTACACTTTATAACATGTCTTTATATTTACATGTAATGATCATCAGTCTTCTTCACACGTACGTCAGGCTCTCGTAATTGATAGCACCGGTATTTCACTTTCTTTTAATACTATTATCTTGTTTGATTCTTTGTCTCTTGCTTTTTTGACTTTTTTATATAAATATAAAAAATAAAATTTAAATACTCTTGCAATATCATCTAACTCACACAAGTATGAAACTTACCGTGTTAGCCTATTTATTCATTTTACACACCATGCATGTTAAAATGTGAGAGGTTGTGTTTATCATATTTGAGAGTTCCTTTTTTTGCTCATGAAATTAAAAATAGCTAAAAAAATAAATAATATCCAGATAATGATTGTTGAATACTTCTTGACATAGTATTACAATTTTTTTGGAAGCTATTTATAATCCAAAATTCGATTCTTATAAGAAAAGGTAGTTGAATAAATAGAAAGCCCATTTTGCAAAGCATTCAGATGGGGACAATAACAGCCCCGCATGGTATCCAAAAGGTCCCCCTCCAACCATATTCATATGCGCATATGCTTATCCTTAGAACTAGATGGTCCCCTTCCCCAACTTTAAGAGCAGAGTCCGTTCATATTCTTATCCTTTATTTATGTCAACTTGAACACGCTTCTAACCTCAAGGCAGTAGCAAGGTATAGCAACATGTCTATCATAATTAGACCATTTAGGCAGAAACAGTAATATGATGGATTCATCCTCTTGATATGCTTTTGGTTGCAACTGTTAACAATAAATGGTATTTAAAGGACAGATATAATACTACTAACATTGGCGATTAAACACCAAAATGTGTTGCAGCAACTGGTTCGCTAGTGTGGTCGACGAAAGTGAAATTAAGAGAATGGGCATATTTGCAGGTGTGACGGTACACAAGTTGACGTGCGTTTGTGGGCACAAGGTGGGGCTGCCTCTGATGCAAAAACAGATTGAATTTTGCTTTTAGTTGGAAATTTGTGTTTGTTCACGGTGTAACCTTTATGTATCCAGCTAGCAGCTCAATCATTCCATGTGATCCACTCCGCTACGCAACCATCCTCGATAACTCTTGCTAACAACAGAGGAAACCCGTTTCATTTCTTACACAATTGAATTCCATTTGCTTTATGGCATGTAACTGTTCGGTTGTATAGTATATAGTCTATGAAGATAGGAATACATCGTCTACTGCATCCATTTTCTTTGTTCCTGTTCAGTTTCCGAACAATACTTCTTTTGTGCATCTAACATGTTCTCTGCCAACTTGACAAATTGAAATATACGAGAATAATGTTATGCTTCCATTGATTTCTTGCATCCTTGCAGGCAACGGACAAATGGCAGCTACGAAGTAAAAGTTGCAGGAAGTAGCTTCTGCCCACTTAAGCAATGTTTCTGTAGATGCATGCAGCCAAAAACAAATAATGGGGAAGAAGAAAGGGATCGAGGACCAACATGTGGACATTGATACGAGATATATAGCTGCTTTGCATATATAGCGTCACCATATAACTAGTAAGTAGAACGTCAAAGCATGAATAGTTTCATTTTTCCAACATAATCCTCATTTTATATAATTTAGACCATAAAATTTCTTGACTCACATAGGAAAAGGGAACGAAAGTTGTCCACAACATGGACAAAATTGCTTATTCACCTGGGGTCCCCGAGTAAGACACCATTGTGGACAAGTTGCAACGTAGATGGTGACCAGGGTTCAAGAAAAATATATCTTGAACCTGATTACCAATATGCCCTCTCCATTCTCTATACAAGCCCCCATATTTCCGCTTTTCAATTTCAAAACCATTCACTTCCAATATTGCTAAGTTAACACGTCATGAATACACACATTGGTGTTTGTTTATGGTGTTGCTTGACCTCGTTAATCCCTCTGCTTCTTTCCGCATTGGATGAGTCTGCCGACAACTACATCATCCACATGGACTTATCGGTCATGCCCAAAGCCTTCTCCAGCCAACACAGTTGGTACGTGGCCACCCTTTCCTCCGCATTGGACAATTCTCGTCAAGTCACTACCAATTTCAACTCTCTTCCTTCTAATAAGCTTATCTATAGCTATACCAATGTCATGAATGGTTTTTGTGCAAGTTTAACCCCTGCTGAGCTTGAAGCTCTTAAAATCTCTCCGGGCTATATCTCATCAATTTGGGATTTGCCTGCCAAACGTGACACAACCCACTCACCCCAATTCCTTAGTCTAAATCCCAATGCGGGCTCTTGGCCAGCGGCAGAGTATGGCAAAGATGTTATCATTGGTTTGATTGACACGGGAATTTGGCCAGAAAGTGAAAGCTTCAAAGACGATGGCATGTCTGAAATACCTCCACGGTGGAAAGGCCAATGTGAGAGCGGCACGCAATTCAATTCCTCCTTGTGCAACAAGAAACTCATCGGAGCTCGATTCTTTAACAGAGGACTGTTGGCCAAGAATCGCAACGTTACCATAGTCATGAATTCCACCCGTGATACAGACGGGCATGGGACCCACACGTCATCCACCGCGGCTGGGAGTAAAGTGGACGGGGCATCCTACTTCGGATATGCCTCGGGATCAGCAACAGGCATAGCTCCACGTGCTCGAGTGGCTATGTACAAGGCCCTGTGGGAAGAGGGAGCCCATGCATCTGATATCATTGCTGCAATTGATAGTGCAATTGCGGATGGGGTGGATGTTCTTTCATTATCATTGGGCTTTGATGATGTGCCTTTGTTCCAAGACCCCATTGCAATAGCCACATTTGCAGCATTGCACAAAGGCATTTTTGTGTCCACGTCAGCCGGAAATGAAGGGCCATTTCATGCAACTTTGCACAACGGAACACCGTGGGTCATTACTGTGGCTGCCGGCACTTTGGACCGTGAATTTCACGGGAATCTAACTCTCAGTAATGGAGTTGCAATCACGGGCTCGTCTCTCTACCCAGGGGACTCCCCTATAGACCGAGTTCCACTGGTTTTCATGGGCTTGTGTGACGATGTGAAGGAATTGGCCAAAGTTAAGAGCAAAATCGTGGTGTGCGAGGACAAGAATGAGACCATTGGCGAACAAATGAATCATCTTGATACAGCAAAAGTTGTCGGAGGAATCTTTATATCAAAGTTCGCCTACTCTGACATAACATTCTTCTTTCAGACCAATTTCCCGTCCATCTTCTTGAACCCGATGAAAGGAGAAATTGTCAAAGATTACATCAAGGCCAACTCCAAGCCGAAAGCAAGCATGGTCTTTAAGGTAACAATTTTGGGTACAAGACCAGCACCGAGTGTGGATTCTTACAGCTCTCGAGGTCCATCACAGAGTTGCCCATTCGTGTTGAAGCCAGATGTCTTGGCTCCTGGTACATTAATCTTAGCTGCATGGCCTTCAAATGTTGCAGTAGCTAGGTTGGAGTCCCAAAAGCTGTTCAGCAAATTTAATTTGATAAGCGGGACATCCATGGCTTGCCCACATGTAGCGGGAGTAGCAGCACTTTTGAAAGGAGCTCACCCAGATTGGAGCCCCGCAGCCATTCGGTCAGCCATCATGACAACATCGGACATGCTAGACAACACACCCGGACCCGTCAAAGACATTGGCCATGATAATAAACCGGCCTCTCCTTTAGCCTTGGGAGCCGGCCATGTCAACCCCAATAGAGCCCTTGACCCTGGCCTAGTTTACGACGCACAAATTCAAGATTATGTAAATCTTCTTTGTGCACTAAACTACACCCAGAAGAACATTACGATCATCACCGGGTCCTCTTTCAACAATTGCTCCAACCCTTCCTTGGACCTCAACTACCCCTCTTTTATTGCTTTCTTCAATGCCAATGTTTCAACAACAGTGAAAGAATTTCGGAGAACAGTGACCAACGTTGGAGAGGGACAGACAAGGTACATAGCAAGCATTACACCCATCGAAGGTTTCAAGGTGAGCGTCACACCCCAGAGGTTGGTGTTCAAGGAGAAGAACGAGAAGCTAAGCTACAAGGTGAGAATAGAGGGTCGGAGAGCAATGAAGAAAACTGTCGCCTTCGGGTATCTCACTTGGACAGACCTAAAGCACCAGGTCCGGAGCCCGATTGTGGTCACTAGTCTCAGCTCAAAGCAAATATCAGCACAGAGCTAGCTAATTGTACTTCAGTTTAGATCAAGTTTAAAACTAGAAGAACATTATCCTGTCACCGAAGTAATTAATAGTCAATTCTCCTTCTAAAAAACACAGGTGCTCTTTTGATTAACACGATATCAGGAATTAATTGAGGTTGCTGGATTGGGTTCGGTATAGGTAGTATTCGATCGGCAACTCAATTCAATTATTAATAATTTGGAAACAGTAAACAATAATTGTGTAGAGAATATAGAGTTGTAAGTATTGTGGCATACAAATTATGCAAGAGACTAGGACAATTTAGTGATAAGATAAGCAAGAAGAAAATAGAAGGCTATCTATAGTTTGAGAGGCTGGAAACTTTCGTTGCTTGTGCGGATGGTTTACATCCAAGTATCCATGAGACATATCAATTTCTGGTTATGGCGAGGGGACACCATTCACTCAATAATGCGCAAATGATTGTCTTATATATTGACTTGAGTCCATGTGATGCAAGATGCAGCAACAGTTTAGTTATCATAAGCTTATTATTGGTCTACCAATATTGAAGTTCTACAAACTTTTCAGATGAGATTCCGAACATGGAGCATCTTAATTCATCTGCTGCCATATGGGTCCAACTCCAATCATATATTTCAATGATTGAGGCGTGCATTTCATGACAATTTACCAGCAGTTATATTATACCCATACTTTTAGAACAATACTTTCTTTACGTATTCTTATGCGGTTTAAAAATAACTATTGTTTCTTTACATATATATTCTCATCTCTTATTATTTATTTAAACCATGTCATAAGCATAAGAGAGACCTTGGTTAAAATAACGTAAGACAATCATTTTACATTTACAAGGGATCTTGTGTGAATTAATATACATCAAAAGTATCTATTTTTAGCAAAATATGGAGACCCAATTTTTTACTTGTGAGTTTAAATGCTACTTTAAAGAAAATAAAGTTTACAAATATACACTTGTTCGATCCAAACAGTTCGTTTTTAAGTACCAAAAAATGGCTCCCAAATTAAAAATGGAACAAAAGGCTTGTGTGATACATTTGATTAATTATAATTTAATAAATTTAATAATATTAATATTTTTATAAATAAAAGCTAATTAAATTTTAAATAAGTAAATTTATTAGATTTTTTAGTTATTTATACAATTTAATTAATTGAATAATTATTATTTTAAACTTAATAATTTAAATTTTATAAAATATAAAATAAATATTTAAATTCCAACTTAAATTATTTAAATTTATAAAACTTAGTCTGTCAACCCCGAGTTGGGTTGGCTTGGATAGAATGTACTATGAAATGGCCCAACTAAAAAAGCGAGAAAGCATTGTACCAGAAAAAAGCCGAAAAGCATAGATAAATCCTTTGAATCGGCGACATGGATCATTTGTTTTTAAAAGATTTAAAAATAGATATAGATTGATGTAAATTTAAGGAAAAAAATTTATAAAATATATTTAAATATAAATAAAGATGAAAAAATAATTATCAAAATTAAAAAATAATAAAGACATAAAATTTAAATCCTTGACAAAGGCAAATGGCTTGGGCCCTTGTCTTGCATTGTGATCAAAGTGATAGCGTTCCAATGGATGAAAATTTAGCTGATTAGATATGGTGTCATCAAAGTTTCGTTTCATATATTATCACAATTATTTTCGATATTTACACATAAAGTTTTTACACGCTATATTCTTTTATATTTTTATCCCTATCTAACTCTCCTCTAAAAATTTGTATTTATATGTGCAGAGAACTTGCAATATACCGTACAAGCATAACTTCTGTTATTCCCTTTTATTTCTCTTTTAAAAAAAGCACAGAAAACACTTCTGTGCATGTAACCGAAAGCACAAGGTGGCTTCTTTTGCTGCACGAAGAATGTAAAGAGACGAGCTCCCCAAAACAGAAAGCGCGATTGTTAGAAGCGCTCAACGTGGCCATGAAAGCTGATGCCCACTTTTAACAAAGTGAAGTGTATTGGACCATTAATTCCTCTTACCGGTTGTCACATGCTTGGCGTGCATCTTGTGGAACCCACACTCACGTATCAGAAACTATGCGATGGACAAAGAAAACATTTGTTTATGGATACTACACTTGATCTTAGCCAAAAGGCCGAGAAAGGTGTAAAACATTTGTTTATGGGAAAAATATTATGGAGTCCAATTTCATAGTTCATTCCAAGTCAGCAGAGATTAGTAAGGAAACATTGTGAACTGATCGTCATGGGCTCATAGCACCGACTTAGTTCCGTAAATTAAATCTAATCCGCGAAATTTACATTAATTAAGCTACAACCCCTGCAACTGAAAAAAACGGTTGGTATAGGACCCTGTGCTACTGAGCATGTGCTTATTCTTTTGGCCCTTAAGGGAGCATAGTATTCAATTTTAACTGAACTGGCATGCACACCAAACAGCATCGTAATTGGCATTGGATGACAACTGTAATGTGGCTGTCGGATAATTGGTTCCTCTTTGCTCTTGCTAATCCATCGCAACGCTAGTTTGCAACCACCCCGCTCCAGCATTTCCATTCCGGTTTTAGGAAAATGTTGTAGCCCCCACAGCTTTAATTAAGTTTGTAAACGTGGTTGAAATAATAATAATTAAAAAATAAAAAATATAAATGAAAAAATAAAAAATATAAATAAAAATATATAAATATAATATTGTTTTGAATTTTATGGTTCTGCACTTTGTCTGGGTCCTCCATCCCCATGTGTCGTGTCGCGTCGTGTCGTTTTTATTTATTTTATTCGCAATTGCGTCGCGTTTTAGTAAAGTATAAATGTTTTTACCCACTAACGCATTTTCCCAATTTGTTAATTACGCAACCTGAGCGTAGCTGCTCCGTCATAAAGGTCCCCATCGCACTGAAAAACAACAGAGGCTCTCCACTAGAGAAATCAACCACATCACTGATGATCTGATTCTGCTGCAACTTCTTGATCTCTTCAGTTCTGAGTAACCTCCGAGACGTAGACTACTGTAGTTTGGGTTTGGGGCCTACCTTTGAAAGGAGTTTTGGGGAATTACAAAAAATAATAATGCACGCCAAGACAGACTCCGAGGTGACAAGCCTCGCTGCCTCGTCTCCGACTAGGTCTCCGCGTCGCCCCGTTTACTACGTGCAGAGCCCCTCCAGGGACTCCCACGATGGGGAGAAGACTGCCACGTCGTTTCACTCCACGCCGGTGCTTAGCCCTATGGGATCCCCGCCCCATTCGCATTCCTCCGTAGGTCGCCACTCTCGAGAATCTTCCTCCAGCAGGTTCTCTGGATCTCTCAAACCCGGATCCCGCAAGATCTCCCCGAACGACGGCACCCGTGGCGGCCATCGCAAGAGTCAGAAACCCTGGAAGGAATGCGATGTGATCGAGGAAGAAGGTCTACTTGAAGTTGAAGAGCACCGAAAGACTCTTCCTCGTCGCTGCTATTTCCTCGCTTTTGTCCTTGGCTTCCTTGTTCTCTTCTCTCTCTTCTCTTTAATTCTCTGGGGTGCGAGTAAGCCCATGAAGCCCAAAATTACCATGAAGGCCTGCTCTCAGTCCTATTGTTTCCATTTTGTTTTTGAGTGAATTTTGCAATGGGTTCTGATGCTGACTTATCTGCTCATATTCATTTGCAGAGCATAAAGTTTGATCATGTAAGGGTTCAAGCTGGTTCAGATTCCACTGGAGTGGCCACTGATATGATCTCAATGAATTCCACAGTGAAATTTACATATCACAACACCGGCACTTTTTTTGGGGTCCATGTTACATCAACGCCTCTAGATCTATCCTATTCGCAAATTGTAATTGCTTCTGGAGATGTAAGCTATTAAAACTCATCCCTTTTAATTTTTCCGAAAATTAAGATTATAGCAACAAAATATCTTCTCATATTCTAATGATATACTGGATTGGGTGTTACTCCAGATGAAGAAGTTTTATCAGTCGAGAAAGAGTCAAAGATTAGTGAGTGTGGCGGTGATGGGGAATAAGATCCCCCTCTATGGAAGCGGTGCGAGCCTGAGCAGTTCAACGGGCGTGCCTACAGTACCAGTGCCATTGAAACTGAACTTTGTGCTTCGATCGAAAGCGTACGTACTGGGGAAATTGGTGAAGCCGAAATTTTACAAGAGGATTGAGTGTTCCGTAACTTTGGATCCGAAAAAGCTCAATGTTCCAGTTTCCCTCAAGAACTCCTGCGCGTATGATTGATGGGGAAGCACATTGGAAGGAAAAAGAAACGGGAAAATTAAATTATTTTTTTGTAATAATTAATCTTTGTTTGGTTTAGTTGAGGGAAGAAAAGGAGTTGGAAAACAGCTCAGCGGGCAGCTGGAAGATGCGTTTGGGCAGGGTGCCAAGAACGCGTTTCCGGACCTGTGGGCTGCCCGAACATTCCAATAGTGCATAGTAGAAAAAGAGCCAAAAGAGAAAGGCTTCGTTGGGTGGACTTCTGAGCAAGTGACCATGCCCTTCTTGCATTTTGTTTTCTTTTGATTTTGTTTTTAATTTAATCTAATTTATTTTGTTTAATGTAAAAGAAAGGAATAATTTTGCAATCTGAATGTTGGCATCGCATTCCTTTTCGTGCAATTAAAGCATAATAAATTGGTTGTACACTTTATCGATGAGCCACATCTGTTGGCTTGTCGCGTGTTTAATGCATAATAATGTACAAATGAAATCTTATAGTAAAATTTGGTATAGGAATGACGGGTAAGAAAGTTTGATCAAGTTGGTAATTATTGTCTGTAATTTAAGTTAAAAAATTTAAAGTGAAAGATTTGATTTTTTTAAGTTATATTTATTGAGAATGATTATTCATAATTTATTTTAAATAGAAATTAATTTATGATTAATAGTATTTGTTAAAAAAAAAAAATTGACCCTAAGGCAAAGCACAAGCACATAGAGAATTGCAGCTGTTCAGTTTCCAAAAAGCTTGTTTACTTCCAAATATTCAAAACTTACAAATAATCAAGTATCCAAAATGTTTATCCGTTTGGTGTTTGGCAACAGCAAATCCTAATGCAAGCGCTTCGCTGCGAAGAAACTCTGTAGACTCCAAACTTTCATTATCTGAAAGATGAATCAAAATTGCAACAGTAGTGTCTGAACCTCAACACGGTAATAGAATTCATAAACATGTAACAAAGCATTGAACCTGTTCATTTCCAAGTTATGGGTAAGGGCAGCTGATAAATTAAGGTTATATTCAATCCAGAAGGAGCTTGTAGATTTTTGGTTGAAAAGATGATAACTTTTGTGTTTGCTGTTTAGAGTTTTCTGCATGAGCAATTGTAGCAAATTAGGCTCGTGCCGAATACAGAGATTATGGGCTAATTATATATATTGTCTCAGTTCTTGTAGGTCCAGTCAACACGAGATTTTCACTCTTACCAAGAAGTTCAACCTCTTCACCACTGGGCCACAGCCCTCAGTGGTGTAAAATGTTTATATTTAATATGATAATAGTTAAATTAATTAAGTTTGAAACAAATTATGAAATTTAATAAATTTTAAAATTTAAATTTTGTATAATAAAAGTTATATAAAAAAAGTTAAAATGTATAAAATTTATCTCAACTTTTACTTATGTACACTTAATCCCTCTAGTTTCAAAAATCCTATTAGTTTTTGAACAGTATTCCACCACTAATCTCGTAAGCTTCTTAGCTTCAGAGAAGATAGAGTCTTGTGTTCATGTACCATTGTTGGCGCTGCCATTCCAAGAAAATTTGGAGGAGCAATCAGCAAGTGACAAACCAATGCCGATGAAGATATAACTTTCCTGAACTCGTTCAACATAAATAATAAAGAAGCCATCCCTCTTCTTCTTCGACCACATTCCACTGCAGTATCCCTCAAACCCAACAAAGGAAGATCAATGGGGCGAAGCTTCCCCCCTTAGCCATGACTAAGATTAATAAATGCAGATAACCTTTGTTTCGACGAACCTACCCCACCGCCAGCACACCACCACCCACTCCTCCACATATTGAAAAGTTGAAAACCCAGAAGATAAAACAAGGTTTTCGGTGTTAAAACAAGATTTTTGAAAAAAAAAAAAAAAAAAGGATAACCCAAAATCAATACAACCCTATACTAGACTGTGAAAATTCAATATATCCACTGCCCATCTTCTTGTTGATCTTCTGATAGTCCCTAAACTTAATTTTCAGTCTCCAAAATTGATGTTGAAAGCTAACAGTTCCAGAGGAATGCAACTAAGAATGAATTTGAACCTCTTGTGACATAATTTAATTAAAAAAGAAAGTGATTTTCTTGTGATAGATTATGAGTATACTTTAACTTTGAGGCCTTAGATTGTAACTCCATTGGAACCAGATGGTGGGGGACGGGTTTTATCTTTGTGGTTTAGGAGAATAGGCGTTTAACTGTTAAGAATTAATAGTATGTTATATGTTAATAAAAGTTTAAAAAGGTGTATGTTCAGGAATACCTTGTGAAAATCTAAAAAAAATCTTACAGAGGTATATTGTTGTATTTTAAACTACATGGACTTTACGCGTATTGTCTCAAGAATTTTATGTATTTTATCTAAAATAAATAATTGAAAACAGAGGAATTAAGCTGTTTTAGATGAAATTATTTCTCAGTTGATAATTGGATATTAATCTCCTTTGAATTGAGAATAGAGGAATGAAGCTTTTATTGATAAATATTACGATGCCCATGATAGATTTGGCTGGCGATTCGGTGGAGGTCCTGGAGGACTACAGGTAGCTCATGTCGCTACTTTCTATCTTCTTCATTCTTTTGAGGTCTGAACAATTCATATAAAAAATGGTCATTAGATTAAAAAGCACCAAAAAATGAAAGATCCACTCAAGCAAGATTCGCTTTTGTTGGGCCAACAATACTTGGCAATTGGGCTGGTAGCCCGTGACGCTTGCCCAAACCCACCAAATCTTGTGTTTGGGCCGACACTGGTGAACTTTTGCATACGAGCGGATAAATATTAAAAATGGGAAAAGCAACTAGAAATTACGTTGAATTTCTTCCGTTGGCCACATCGCCATTCCCGTATGACAGGCCCTTCCTCTTTTTGCAACCATGGCTCCCCCTCAGCAACAGTTCCAACAACACTGCCGACCGCAAACGCAACTAACTCAATCCAAATCTTTCTGGTAATTATTGCCCCAATATTAGTTGAAATTTTCTAAACTTTCAAACAATTCCCATTTCTTCCTGCCTTTCATTTTACCAAACATTTTTTCTGTTAATAATAATCTGGCCATTTATCCTTTCTTTCTCTATCTTTGTTGTTCCTACCTTTCTTTGCAGAAATTTACAAGCAACCGATGGTTGTTGTTCCTACCTTTCTCTGCAGAAATTTACAAGCAACCGATGGTCAGATGTCGCAGCCGGTCGCTTACTACAATCCTACTGATTGACAAGATCAGTCACACCATCCTCCCTACATTCCTCCCTGTATGTAAAATTTTCATCTTTAGCTTCTTCTTTCTTTTTTTTTTTCTTTTAATTTGGATCCTATGCTTCTTTTGTTGCTGAGAAATTTCCAAAACGCACAAACTTGAGTTCGAAGTTGTTACTTTTATGTTTGAATTGTTTATTGGTCGATCACTTTTGCCCTTGTGCTTCCCTTACATTTTCTTGCTCTTTTCATTTCAACTTTAGTTGCTAATTAATAGTCTATTGTCTGGATGATTTAAGAAATGAACCCAGCGATTTATTGGGTTTTCGGTTTTTTCAGTTCATGTTGTTGGGTTTGCACCGTGTCCAGTACCTACTGCCGACGGCAGCGACGGTGAAGCGGATTTGCTATGGAATTACGGTTTGGAACCCGAGAGGAAAAGACTAAAAGAACAGGATTTTCTAGAGAACACTTCTCAGATATCTTCTGTAGATTTCTTGTAACGCCGATCAGTCTCCACAGGGTTGGGATTGTCACTTGACAATACCGGCATGGCTTCTGCTGGAGACTCTCCTTTATTGTCAGTTTGTCACTAATTGGTGACGACATTGATTATGAATGGCAGCAGGAGGATGCAGAGATAGATTTCTTTCTCAAAGTGCAGGTTACTGTTGTCTAGTTTACCTTCCCTTAATAGTCAGAACACTGTATTTTTTAGGTAAATTGTATTAATTACCATTTGAGATTACTTCTTCTGTGAATATATAGAAGTGTCCACTCTATCTCGATATATCTTCTCTTGTTAGTTGATAAATGGATATGTTAAGTGGTTTCCATTGCATGACGTAACTTCAAAGAAATCTAAGAAAAATGCAATGATGAAATGCCCAGCTTTTGTGCTTCCTTTTGGGAGGATTTTTTTTTTTGGGGTACATTCCTTTTTGGAGGATTTATCATTGTGTTTGGTGTCTTTTGCACTTCTGTTAGATGATGGTGTTCACTGTGAATAATACCACTTATCAAAAGATAAAGAGTTCATTGCGGGAACTAGTTTTACATGTGAATGGTAATTATGCAATTCTTAGTTATGAATTGGGATGCTACTTAGGTTAGATAAGCTCTTTTGATATAGGTGGACACGATTATCTGATGGATAAATTGTGTAATAACTTTTGGCTCCTCGATAATTAAATTATTCAATTGAACTGGAATTGGGAACTTGAAAGTGTAATTAGATGACCGACATTGAAGAAAAGGAGTAACATGAAGGACTATGCTTTTTTTCATCTGTGTCACCTCCTTTCTACTGTCAAGGCAGTACTTGCCTCCTCTGCTTGTAGGAACTCATACATTGTGTACTCTATACCCTGATTTGGCATCCGTACCAGCAAAAAGAACTGTTTGTAATATCAAGATGACAATTTTTCATTGATTTTCCCGTCCCTGATAGGGTGAACGGTTGTGGCAAAGTATTTTAGAGAAGGTTCAGGCAACACAACTTCATCAAAGACAAAGTCCTTCAGAAACTGTGTGGGAAAGAAGCCGAAGTAGAAAGCATCAATGGGAGGAATGTAGAAATTGACGAGCAAATGGAACAGTTGAGTGTTGAAGCAGGTGCCTGGCAACAGCTAGCCAGATACAATGAAAGCATGATTGCTGCTCTCAAGTTTAATCTTCAGCAAGTTTATGTTCAAAGCAGAGATAGTAAAGAAGGATGTGGTGACAGTGAGGTGGATGTTACAGCTTCCTTCAGCAATGGTCGCTCCTTTGATTTTCACCTGCTCTCTAAGGAGAGCAATGATATAAAAGAGATGATGACATGCAAGGCATGCAGAGTGAATGAAGTGTGTATGCTTTTATTGCCATGTAAGCACCTCTGCTCTGTAAAAAAGATTGTGAAAGTAAGCTTAGTTTTTGCCCCCTATGTCAATCATCTAAATTTATTGGCATGGAGGTAAATGTGTAACTGGATACTTCACACGTGAAATATCTAATTTCGTGTTAAAATTTTTCGTGTTAAAATTTTGTTGGTTTTCTTGTCACTGACTATTTTCTGTTGTCCTTTGTAGCTCTTACACTATGTCACCTTGTAATTTAGGCAGTTTTAAAGATATTTTCTTGCATACCCACAAAGTTCAGTATCATTTCTTGGGAACTGTAGTGGCTTTTCGATGAGTGTCGACCAAAATGATTCATGCATTTTACTTGAGACAAGAAGGTAAGATGAGGGTGACATCCTTTCGCAATTTCTTTTGGGCGGGTTTGTCAATGGGGGCTGTTGTAGAATTGCCATGGTGGCGGGTGACCAATCCGTCATACGATGGCGCTTGCCATACGTACCACTCTCTGATTGATAATAAAATGCCGGAAATGCTTTTTCAAGGGTGAGAATTTTCTAGGTGATATTCACCCGTTAGCTCTATTTGCTGTTTTCCATGTGATTGCGAGATATATGAACACGCAAGAGATTTGTCTCGACTAATCCCTCTGCCAAACATGGGAAATTGCTAATGGGATGTGGGGAGGTACTCTCTTCCAGTAATGTATATTTTTAAGTAAGAGGAAGTTAAGGAGACAATATAAGAGGTTTATTATCAAAATATAGAATTTATTTATACTTATAACATTATCCGCAAAACAATGATCTAACAAAGACAAGAAAGAATAAAATGAATGAATGAGAACATCAAAACTTGCAGTGATTCAGCGGTCGATTTTTTTTTTAAAAGGATTACGTATGATTGAATTGCATTTGTATTTTTGTGACATACAACCTAAGGAATTTGTATTGATACATTTTCATGTGCATAATATCATTTAAATTTCATACAAATGTTATCATGCAACAAATTTATTATCACAACTGAATCTTGTATGGCATTATAAGACAAGTGTGGAGACTGGAGAGCCCATAATAGAAGGTGTGCTTCAAAGGTTCCGGAAAGCCCATTTTATTACACAAACCAAATGGGCAAGGAAGCCCAGAAGAAGAAGAAGAAGAAGTAGTAGTGGGATGGAAATATTGTTTCAAAAATGTAATTTAATCAGAAAAATAGCTTCAAGTTCTTTATGTGTGAGTTTAGCATTGGACTATTTGTTAATACAGTAGAATAGATGCATCAGGAAACCAAAAATACAGCAACAAATCTATATTCTTAATACCAGAAAATTTACAGGAGCGCTAGATATTAATATCCTATAAAATCATACAACCAAATACAAACTATACTGTAGAGATCCAGGCATAAAGTAAAGTGAGCACCAGTTCCCACATACAGCTGAGGATGAATATGCTTCAAGGAATTCCTCAGATTCAGCAACTTGTGATTCCGCATTTAGCAGAGCATCTACATACAAAATGGCCAATCAAATTCCTTTACAAAAATGGATGTGGCATCTATGGTCAGTGGTGTACTTTTATGAGTTAATGAAAGTACATAGTCATCTATGATCAAATTAAGAGGATAAAATATATTGAAAATAATATTTAAAATATAATTGTTTATATTTTACAATAATTTAAACTATTAAGTTTTATCAGCTATTATGCATCTTGTATTTTATCTTAGATCATATCGTTTTCAACACAGAATTTAGTATTTATTTCTTATGTATGATGCATTGTGCAATAATCCAAATTGCTCCTGCGTACAGAACAATTTTGTAAAATGACATGAGAAATAAAATTAAAAATTTATGTACGGTAACCCACGAGTTTCTATAAGAGAGATTTAATATTGTTATCCTATAAAAACAGGTACATAAAAGGCAAATTTTTTTGACGAGAAAATGTTGGTAAAATTAAAATTTCTTGACTCGGGACGCCGTTGTTCAGCCTACAAGCCAGATTTAGTGTAGTGTTTCTGTAACTAGAAGGAGAACAGAGGAGAGATGGGAGCGAGGAATTTGGAAGGCTTGGCAGAGATTAGCACAATACTAATTAATTTGGTTTCTAATAACGAGTCTGGAACACTAAGCCAGCATGTTTTGCTTTTTATATTGACAATTTTTTTCTTTTTCTTTTCTTATTTCGGTGTAAAAGTGGTATTAGTTTTGGCAGCGTACGTGAGTGAGAGAAGGGAGGAAAGAAGGAGGGAAGAGAATGCTTTTGTTAGAGGGAAGTGGAGAAGATTGGTAAACTTTTATCTAATCATGCCTTAGAAAGTGATGACAAAGAGGAAAGTGAATATGCTTCGCCCATGATTATAAACTATCCATCTTGCAATCTATAATTGTTATTATAATTATTCCCACCTCCTCCTCCACTTCCACCACCTCCCACCGCTAACTCCCACCCGATCTAAGTCCTGTCATACTCATGCTCCTTTGCCTTTTTCTACCGTCCTTTCTCTATCTTTCTTTCCTTGCCTTTTCTTCTTTATCTCTTCTCTCTTCTAAAAAGGAATCATCTAATCCTAGATATAGAAAATTAAGCGTAAAATGTACATGTCCAAAAGAAAAGTTAACCGTAAAATTTAAATGGAGGAGAAGAGTGAGAGTCTTTACCTGAGTTCAATCATGCAACCTCATCCTTATTCCCCATAAAGCTGTTTTTATACTTTCTTTTTCTTGTGGGGTATGCGGCCAGCCTTCTCCATGCCTGCTTCCTTCCACTTTGTATCACTATGCTTTCTTTTTATTCACAGATATCATATGCCTCAGTGAATTTAATTTTGGACACCAATATCTCTGTTCTTTTGCAGTCAAAGTTATTCCCTCTTTAAACTGAAACCATGTTGCTTGTTATGCCCACAGCTTCTGCTTTTCATGGATATTGCGCTCTGATGCAAAGCTTTCCCCCACGTAAATGGAACATTTGTTCTTTTGCCAGCATATGTAAACCCCAATATTCTTTTTTCTAGTGGCATGCTCACCAGCTCGCTTTATGTATAGTACCTTGTGCAAAAATTACACTGATAAATGGTAGAGCTCATTACGGTATACATGTATGCTATCATCCCCCATTGACGTACCTAACTATCTTTGTCCATTTTTCACGTTCATTTCATCTAAGTAAGAAAAATAAATGTAATCAAGAGTTTTAATTAACCCACCATAAAAATTAGAGCTGTCAACCAATTAAAACGTGACCTCTTTTCTCAATTTTTCTTTTAATTTTCCAGAATAAGTATTTGCATGAAAGAATTGCCAAGACGTATGTTTTTTGGCCTCGTAACACCCTCAAACTCTATGCAATTTTGTAAAATTACACCCCCAAAAACAACACAGTCACAACAGCAATTTCTTCATTAATTTTCATAACAGGCACCACCAGCTTCTGCATTGTTCCAAACGTTGTTGAAACCTTTGGACCTGTTGTGATATTTACTAGAACTTCTGGTTGTTCACTCGTTTGAATTTGGATGTACGCTGTCTTTCACGTTTGTATGCATCTGTTCTTTGCAGTATCTACAAAACATTGTTACGTATCCATGCTTTTTGGGTGGGACGTGAAAACAGCTTCACCCTTCTTCTGTGAATAAAGCCAACACCAAAGAAGCCCCGGGCCATAAAAGGGTGGTGGTTCCACTTTTGGCAACAGTGAGGTGGTCCTTGTAAAAAATGCGAAGCTACTAGTAAGTGACTCCCACTCAAACCCACCTTCATTTATGTTCTTTCTCCTTATCCATATTCTCAAAATTCAACTTTTGTTTGAAAACAAAACTTGGATAACATCTTATCTGCGATTCCTGATTGTCTTGATAACGGACTATTATTAGAAACTAACCTACTAATTGTTCAAAGCAAATCGGGCTTGTGAATCAGAATATTGCTGATTAGTCCCTTTTCAAGTGATTGTTTTTATAGTGTCATTTCAAGAGCTTTAACTTAACATCAAATATTTCTACCTTCACTAATCAAAAATGATAGCAATGTTAATTGGGTAAAACTGGCTTTTATTGTTGGTGCATATATGAAAATGATGAGTCAATTATATTAGAGCGCGGGAGAGAGAATATTAGAACAGTAATAGTATTTGGCGTCCATAGCTGATGGACCTGTATCTCTATCAGATCACTTAGCAAAAAGAACTTTATATGAGACATGATTGACTCAGCCAAAACGGTTCTTGCTTAGTGGATATAATAGTTTGCAATTATATTTGAATCATTATATGCAAATTACATAACAGTATTTGTTTTTATGATAAGAATAAGAATAAAAAATGATTCGGGGAAACTGGACTGTCCAAATCTATCGAACAAGGGCTAATGATATTTTCCGATCGAACCAGCATGATACATACATACATATATATATATATATATATATATATATATATATATATAATCAAATCCGATTCTAATTGGTTTACAAATTCAGCAATGAAAGATTGTTTGTTTACCGAAAATCGATGAGATTGAAGATAATTAAAGAGTGAGATTGAATCGGTCGGGTTGCCGATTTTGAGAACATGCAGTCATGCATTATTGGGTGGCATCAGAAAAAAATGCCACTTTAAGCAAATGCTTTACAAAGTAATGGACGTGAGAGAGGTGGGTCTTTCAACTATATGCATGAAATGATGAAGGAGGGACCCAGAAAAGGAGCTTCATCATCTCACGGAATCCCTTGGATTGAGGAGGAGAAGTAGCAGCAACCTTCATCCACTGTGGACTGTGGTCGACTGTGCAATGTGAATTGTGGATGTGGAACCATACATTCCCTTTCCTTCTTTCCTTTTTTCTCGTTTTTTTGTTGTTTAGTAATGACCTTTAAATTTTTTTTAACGTTTATCAGCCACAGTATAAAAAGAAGAGAAGGAGAAGAAGAAGGAGAAAAAGAATGTGATATGCATGTGATCCAACAGCCTTTATGTTCCCCGTTACCTCCTACCTAGCTCTATGATCTATTTTCTACTTCTGCTGCTTCTAAACGAAATTAAGAACCACTCCTTCTGTGTCTTTTTTGACATTCGGTGACCCATACTTTATGGTTAATCATGTTTAGGTCAAGCATAGATGTTTATTGCTTAATTGTACTGAAAACGGGATTTGGGCCCCACTATTAGACATGCGAGGTCGGCCATGCATGCATTCATGCATGCCAATGTGTTTTGCTCATCCATCAAAAGCATGTTTTTAAATTAGTGGAGTTCTTAGGCCCAGCATCAAATCAATTGGACGACCTAATACTTCTGATCTTTGCTTTTCTTTTGATTAGGAAACAGACAGACAGATAGGTTTTGGTGTGAGAGATGGACTAGGATGTTAGAATATATATAATGAATATACCACCCGCTCTAATTATGTTGTACGAGGCAAAGTATCTCATCTCACATAAATGGAAGTATCTCTTTTTTTCATGTAGAAGTCGTATGGGTGACTTTAAGAGAGAGAAAAAGAAAGAAAGAAAGAAAAAATAAAGGGAAAGGAAAAAGAGAGAGAAAAGAAGGAAAAAAGGGCATGAAAGATAGAGGAGGAGAAGGAAAGAACTCTCCGCTTTGTTCTCTCCTTTTAATGTAACCCTAAAGTGTGCAAAAATGAACTTTCAATTCTTTCATTGAGAAGAAGCAATACGCCATGCAAGTCTAATTCTTTTTATTAGAGAGATATTATTCTTCGAGGATGCTGCTTTTCAACGTTTTTTCTTTCCGGACGATTCAACTTTTGAAATGAAAACTGTATTATCCGTGTGTACATAATTTTTTTATTCTATGGTATTAATATACATGACTTTCGGCCTGATTAACCACGTGTGTATTTAGTATGCCGTCATTCTTTTTTATTCTATGGTCTTATCCAATTTAACATATATTGTTTGGTTTAATATGTAATTTATCATTTTATACAAGCAATTTACTTCTCATAAATAGTTCTTAGGAAGTTAAAAGAAACAAGAACCTCAAAACTTTTTCCATATAACATTGTAACAATTTTTTACAAGCTCTTTTGTGAAAAAAAAAAAAAAAAGGCGAAATAACTAACATGATTTAAGTTACGTTCTTGGTAATTTCGTCCATGTTATCCATTAATTCAGATTCATGTTTGAAATAGAAGTGTTTTCATGTTAATTCCCAAGGACAATCGTCGATAAAACTAAAAAACCCATCGATAATTCATATTTTTTGTCTATTAAAATTCAATTTTAGCAAGAGTTTTTTTTAGAGATATATCCTTTGATAAAGAATGATGTTTGGTAATGTGTTGAACTTTTTTATTACAAGGGATGGATCACTCAATAAGTATTAATTTTTTTAACTTTTAAATCTTAACGTTATGAAGGGACATATCCTTTAGTAAATCTCTCAATAACACATTAATTTTTTTTTAAAAAAATTTAAAACATAATGTTACCAAGGATAATATTTTAATTTATAAAAAATGTTATAAATACCCAAATAGGATATAATTAAGATAGCAAATCAAATCGTTTATTCCAATATCAGAAATTACAGTTTCAATAATATCAAAATTCAAGCATAACCTTTTTAGTTATTTATCCAAATCCCAATACATTGAGATAAATTAGAAGAAAAAATATTATCAATCTTAATAATAACAAATAACTGAGTGAAAGAGAGGGAATGCTTGATTAAATCTCTCTCACAATCACCAAAAATAGAGAGTAATATCATGTTACAAGGATAAGTGAGAGAAGTGAAAAGTAAAGAGAAACTGGATTTCATACGGCATCAACATAGCATGAATGTATTGAAATTCACACAAAGAACTTGAATGTAGCCGAAATATGATGGGAAAGAGTTGTCTAAAATTGAAAAATTCTGTGGGGAGGAGAGAAAGAAGTAAAAGAAGAAAATAGAGGGAAGATACATGGGATGAAGAAGCCTGCACACGCCTCCCTTGTATTGTGTTTATCAACAAACAGATCTGTCAATAATTGGCGGCTAGAATTTAATTCAATGTAGTTACCAATGAATGTTATCCGTCGATAACTACACAACACTACATTCTTATAAATGTTCGTACGCCCAAAATTTTTGATTATTGATGGAATAATTCATCAATAATTGCTTCAAAGAGTTGCCCCTCTATTACCCTGCACGGGCGCAAGTTTTCTAAATGTTAGACGATTTCAATTCCAACGAATTTAAGTCGTTGGTAAACTAGACAGTATCCATTTCACGCTTGTTGGCCAAAAACTCTCCATCGAAATTATTGATGCACCTGTACAATGTGTCGATAAAAATGATTGATGGAGAATTTTTTTAATTCAAGCAGTCATAATTATTTGAAGTCCATTAATTATAATATATTTATTTATATACAATAATAATCATAATCATTAATTATAATACTTTTATTTATATATAATAATAATAATAATAATGACTATTAATTTTTTTATTAATAGTTATTTATTTATATTTTATTTCTTAAAATATATTATATATTTTAGAGGATTTAAATCTAAATATATTTTGTTATGGATCATTGTCTTTGAGTAAAATCTAGTAGTAGTCATGCATTTCTTGTAGTGATTAGAGGGTTAATAAAATTGATCCCAATATGAGTACTTATTCTAGTTTTGACACTTTATTACTTTAATAAAAATAAATAATATATATATATTTATCTTAAATACTTATTTGTGCCAGTTATATTTCAATTAATTATATTTTTAATTGCACTTAAATTTTTAAATAACACAAATTTCATAAAAAATTATCAATCACAAAAATATAAAAATATTTCAATCAAAATTAAAAGATATTATTAAATATTTAAATAAGAGTTAAAATATATAAAATAATGTTATATACAAATAATTTTTAATATTATCATTAATTGTGCAACGCCCAAAAGTACTAACTATGTCATTATAATAAACACACAGGACAAATATATTTCATGATATATTTGAGAGTAAAACTTAAAATTCTCACTTATATAATGTAAAGTGTTAAATTTCTTAAATCTATAAAATTTTGTGAGATTTATTAATTTTAATCATTTATATATTTTAAGGAAAATTTTTTTTTTAAATAAATCAAAAGGTACTTTTACCGGTCAAATTCTTTGGGTTTTTCAATTTGGATAGACCTAATTCTTCTAAATATAGGTGGTATTATAAATCCTTAACCTTAAATATCTCTTCAAGAATTGAACTTATCAAATAATCATAAAGCACTAATTGTGCTAACTTCTTAAGGTTTTAAATAAAATTTTTATAAATCTTGTGGAACAAATTAATATGTAGATTTGATGGTGCAACGGAAATCAGTTCTGAAACTACGGAAAACATTGAAATCCGTAATGAACATAACTAATTTGGTGTGCCAGGCGAAATAAAGTCATTCTAACTTTTAATCATCATGGGTATATGTTTATCGCCTATAGGAACTCTCCATGAATCTTTTTAGTAGATTTACAGTAGTAATAATAATAATAATAATAATAATAATAATAATAATAATAATAATAATAATAATTATTATTATTATTATTATTATTATTATTATTATTATTATTATTAGAGAAGTGTGTGATGTAGAAGGGGCAAGATGCCTACGCCATCCACATTCCACAAAAGCAGAGAGGACAGAAGCGTGTAGTACATTTCAAATACTAGAAACACAAAACGGAAACGAGCATCTTGTCGTGTACATTAGTATCGGAGTGGCATGTGGTCGTGGGATCCATAGCCCCTCGTGACCATCGGAATAATTTGGGGTATGGAAATGGAACCTCTGGCTCCTAACTACAAGCAACTTTGAATTGAATTTGTTTGACCCACCCCTCTCATGTCACTCCTCCAAAACCACAACATAAACATAACCACGTTATCTTCAACTAACAAAGTGGCTCTATTCTCCTTCCTTGATGCTAATAAATATAATATATGGTGGTAAGGTGTTTTTATGGAAGGCGAAGAGGGGTCAATGAAAAAAAGACAAAGAAGAGTGCGAAAAGGGACAGACCAAAGAACCTTTGTAGCTTTGTCGTATACAATAAAATACAGATTTTGATTCTTTCGCTTTAGAAGGATTAAAGTTATTCTTTTATATAAAGAAAAAAGAAAGAAAGAAAGAAAGATTGTATCTATGTCATTAACATAGCATGCTGGGGTAGTCTAGTCTAAGTGTGATAACGTTAGTGAGCAGGTGAATTAAAGAAAAGAAAATGTGTTATTTTATCCGTATTCGGTCTGTGTTTGAAGTTGTCTCTCCTTGAAATTCCCATTGGAGTTTTGTCCAATTATAACAAAGATGATTTTATTTGAAAGGTACCGGCGGTGGTCATGTGATAGGAGGTGGGGTTTGGTTCACTTTCACTGCGTTTTAGAAATTAGAATAGAATCTTCCTGGCTCTTCAACACGAGAGAGAGAGAGAGTTTGTGAGTGTGTTGTTGGGTGAATTTTGGTAGTGATGGTGGAAGGCTGGGTAGGATCTGTCTCAGTTGCTGACAACTTGTGAGGGAAATCAGCCTTTATTTTCTAGATTTCCTTACTCTGTGGGGACACTCCAGTTTCTTTCAAACATACATTGCTCTTATCTTTCGAATAATTATCAGAATCAGAAGAAAAAACAATCCAAACACTGTATGGGAAACTGTTTATCATCATTCACCAAATAAACCTGCTTTCTCTCATTCTCTCTGTACAAATTACCCCTCAAACAAATCAATCCAAGGGTCCCACTCTATTTCTGATGGACCCACCTAATCTCGGGTTTATCATTCGTTGATAATCATATAATTAGGTCTAATGCCGGTCAAGCCAATCAACCGGCCATAATTCCTGGAACAAGAATTTGATGACCAAGTTTGAATCTTGAATCTGGATTATTAGATGGACTGAGATTACGTAGGAAGCCTTCTTGTATCTAATGTAATTTTCTTTGATATTCTCCTTCCTGTTCCAGGTATTATATATATTCGATAAGTTATTATTATAGGAGAAAAAGAAAAGAACAAAAGAAACAGAAAATAAAGAGATCGAGAAATATATATATCAGATTAATTAATTCAAAGATGATATGGTCGGGACAAGAGCTAGAAGAGGAGATAATAGGCAGATGGGATCAAAAACTACACAATTCCCATAAGTATGCATGTAACATGAACAAGGGAATATGGGGGTGGTAATAAATATATGTTCTCAACGGAAAAAGACAAAACAAGAATCACGAGACTGGCAATACTCACGATCCATCAAAATAAAAAGGACTACTGTCTCCATGTCAGCCGCTGCCGTGGTACTGCAGCACAGGACAGCAAAAGGGTCAGGGGGTGTGAACTGTGAACTGGGAATCGGGAATTAAGAAAAAGGTTAGGAAACCGAAGAAGAAGAAGCAAAAAGAAAGAGAAGGAAGGGTATGATTGTTTTAGAACTTGCGAGATAGTTATCAGTTTGGTCCCTTCCTCGTTCCTCCTCTTCTTCTCATTCACAGTCTACACTAAACTAGGGGAAGAAACCATCCGCTCCCTCGTCCAATTGAAATATCGGGACTTGAAGCCCCCGCTGCCAATTTTGTTGCTGGCTGGCTCCTTCTTCACTTTTTTTCTTTTTTTAATATTTCAAATTTCTTGGTTTTTTCTAACCACACGTACGTTCTTTTTTCCCAATGTTTTATGTTTTTCTGAAAAAAGTGAATTTTGGTATCAATTTAAACTTGCTCATGTGATTGAAGTAAGCAAAATTTTGAGAAAAAAACAAAGTGAAGTTTAAATTGTAAATATCCTTAAATCTTATAAGGTAAATATATAAACACTTCTTTTTTCCTTGAGGGGATCATCCCATGCAGATATTAATTATATATTAAAATTTTCTTTTGTGATTCTATATTTAGCCAAGATGCGTAGTTTGACATATTTTAATTTTCATAAATTTCTTTTTTTTTTATTCCTGTTCCTATGTAATGTATCATTCCGAATAACATTTGTAATAGTTTGAGCGTTTTCATTTGTTTTATTTTTTCCAAATGATCAAGCACAAATTATAAGATTAGAAACTGATTAGAAATATTATCGAGATGAAATTTACTGTATTATTTTTGCAATATTACTAGTCAATAAATTGCCACAATTCTAATATTTTCGTTTCTTTTCTTTCTATTTAGTCCCGAATCCCTTTTCTTTTCTACATTGAGAAACTAAAAGATTAGGAAAATCCAGTATCATATTCTACACTAGTCTAAAATCTTTACATATAAATCGCGTAAAACTGGCTCCAACTTACATTTGCTTTAGTACACATATTGTATAACCCTAAATTTGAGTGTCTATAAGTCCCCTTTTACACGAGATTTTCTTTCACCTCTCACTAGCTAGAAGCAATTTTCCGTTTTAATTATATTAATAAACAAGAGTTAACATGACTAGATGCATTTCTGCTCAATTAGTCGTTGGTTACGTGGTACTTTATAGAGTATATAACCCCAGGCACTTTGTGCAGGGTAAGTGCGGGCTAGGCAGTAATTAGGGAAACCTATATAATACACATAACCCACTCTAACCCTCCTCTGCCCCTTTCTAAAGCTACCTTTAAAATGTTTATACATCCCTTTTTTGGGGAAACCGATCAAGAAGTTGAGGCTTCTCTCGGAAGCTAAACTTGGGTTTTGAAAAACTTTTGAGATATTATTATTTATTGGATTTTAATTATGTTCACTCTGAACATGTAAAATAGTAATAATAATAATAAAAACAAAGAAAATCGTAAAGTGAGATATAATTATGGGGGTGGGGGGACAGTTTGGCTTTGTTTTTCCAATAATGAGAATCATAGACATTATCAAAATAATCAGTTGTGGTATCTATCGGAAATAATTAGTCATCATATTCCTATCGTTTTGCTTTGTCCCTCAATCTGCTTCCATGTCCCTACTCTTTAACTTTCACTTATTATCACATCATCGATACGCTTCTCATTTTTATTCATTCCTTTCTCGCTCTCCACTTATTGCTATGGTTTTCAAGCAACCTTTTTCCAGATTATGATTATCATAGCTGTAGCTTGGTATGCAAACACAAACCCACCCACCTTAAACAAAAAGAAAAGAAGTAACAGTTATAATAATTAAAGGAAAGGAAAGAGATATATTCAAATCTTGGAAGACAAGAACAAAAATTAGTTTGTAATATATATATATATATATATCTGGATAGTAACATTTTGCAGGACATTTGGATGCATGAACAGTTCATGCATGATATATGCTGTGTTGGAGAGAGGAAATAGAAAGGGAAAAGGAGGTGGAAAAGCTGTAAAAATGTTCCCAGTTATTCATGGGAACTTTTGGGGTCAATAATTCAATCACCTGGGCACGTCAGCCGGAGGAAGCCGAGCCGTGGTGGAGCCAAAGTTGGAGGGAGGCTCAATGTAAAAGCAAGGGAAAAAGCTAAAACCGGGCTAGCTAGAGATAGCTGTTGTAAGCTAGTATACAAAGGCACGGAGAGAGAAAGAGGATGTGTGTAGAGTTGATATGATATATTGAAGTTTGAAATATGTATTTTATCAATAAGAAAAAGAAGCAAAGAAGAAGAAGAAGTAGAAGACGAAGAAAAGAAGGAGAGAGAAAGAGAGAGAAGCAAATAGTAGAAGAGAAAGGACGCAATGGAAGGAAGGAAGAAATGTCGTCACGTAGAACAGTCTTTAATTCCCATCGCGTAGTTCGATGTATCGTTTACCTTATATCTGCTGGAGAGAGGTGTAATAGAAAGAAAATATGATAGGGATTCGAAATTGGTGACGGGTTTTGGTTGGTGACATTAAACAACAAAAGGAAAGCTACAAACTGAAAAGAGCACACTCGTTTGACGTGAAGTGAAAACCACCTTCTTCCCATTTCTGCTCTTCACCTGATTCCTTCTAATTATTATTAACAAAAACGACAATACCCATTAAACCTTTTTGTTTCGCCCAATTTTACGTAACAAACAGTTCATTTCTGTTACCATCCCAAACATCCTTCATCCTTATTCCTTAATGCCATAGTTATCATTTCTATTTCTAGTTATTATCCACTTAATTATGAGCATGATATCCGAAGCTAGATTGCAATCAACGTGCCAATTAATTTTAATTAATATATAAAAGAGAAAAACAAAAATGTTTGAATCTGAGTAAGTGTTTGACTAATTGCCAGTAATGGAACCAAAGTTAAAGAAGGAAAAAAGGGTTAGGGGTGGAATGGTCAATTCGGCGAAAGAAGGCAAGCAAAACTGCCCTGCAGTGCACCTTCTTTGCTCCTGTGCGTGATTTTTAAGTGAGTGCGCGCGGGATCAATGTCAGAGGCGTCTGTGTATATCACACACATATACGCACACTCGTAGAAAGAGAGAGAGAGAGAGAGAGAGAGAGAGAGAGTGTGTCACGGGTTTGTCTTGAAAGGCCCTTATTTCACAGTCCTAGACAGACAGACACATATTCTCTCTCACTTCATAACCGAGGAGCCAAACAAAAATATATTACCCCAAAATAAAACTAAAAGCAAAAGACATTACCGAACCGCATTACACAGTAATATTTGCGTTCCTCTCTCCTCCTCCAAACATTTTTATCCAGCGCCACTCAAATCCTTTCTCACTCATTACTCACTCCTTCCCCTTACACCTCCCCTCACAAGCACAAACACAACCACACCCTCTTTCTTCTTGCCTTCGATCCTTCACAATGGCTCTTCTTCTAGACAATTGTGAGGGCATTTTACTGTCTTTGGACTCTCACAAATCCGTGCCGGCACCATTTCTAACCAAGACATACCAACTGGTGGATGATCCCACCACCGACCACATCGTCTCTTGGGGTGAAGACGACACCACCTTCGTCGTTTGGCGTCCGCCTGAGTTCGCTAGGGATCTCCTTCCCAACTATTTCAAGCACAACAACTTCTCCAGCTTCGTTCGCCAGCTCAACACCTATGTATGATTTCACTATTTATATTTTCTTCATCTTACAAATTCCTCTTTAATTACATGCCTGAAAAATGTTCTTATCTTACCACAAACATTGTTCTAATCTAAAAGTCTTTTTCTTTTTCTTTTTTAAATATTCCAATTAAATAAACTAGGGTTTTAGAAAGATTGTGCCAGACAGATGGGAGTTTGCGAATGAATTCTTCAAGAAGGGAGAGAAGCACTTGCTGTGCGAGATCCATAGAAGAAAAACTGCTCAGCCGCAGCAGGTTGCCATGAATCATCACCATTCTCCGCTTGGAGTCAACGTCCCCACTTTCTTCCCCTTCCCAAGCAGAGTCAGCATCTCTCCTCCCAATGACTCTGACGACCAACACAATTGGTGTGACTCGCCTCCACTTGCTTCCCCGAGAGGCGGCACCGCTGTTACTTCCGTCATTAACGGAGCCACCTACAACACCTCCGTCACTGCCCTCTCCGAGGACAACGAAAGACTCAGGCGAAGCAACAACATGCTCATGTCCGAGCTCGCACACATGAAGAAACTCTACAACGACATCATCTACTTCGTTCAGAACCACGTCAAGCCTGTGGCTCCAAGCAATTCTTACGCTTCCTCCCTGCTACTCTGCAATACACCACAAGCATCTACAGCCTCCCCAATTAGTGCTACAACTAATGTTTCAATGGTGCAAAGGCCAATCAACCAGCTTCTTGGGTATTACTCTACGAACCCTAGGCAAACCCCTCAAGTTCATGTTGTTAACTCTCCCACTAACACTTCAAAGAGCACCATAACGATTGTGGAAGAACCTAGCAACAATAGCTGCAAGACCAAGCTTTTTGGTGTATCGCTTCAATCCAAGAAAAGAGTGCACCCTGAGTATGCTTCTAATGGTCCCATCAATACGGAGATCAACAAGGCTCGTTTGGTTTTGGAGAAGGATGACTTGGGTTTGAATCTCATGCCTCCTTCCGCTTGTTAGTTCCCTCTAAATTCTCTTGAAAATTCCCGAGCTTCTTGCTTTCTTTCTTTCTTCTACTCCTGCTTGTTTGATTTATTTTTTTTCCTCTCCTTAATTAATTTTGAGTCCCAGAGAGAAGACATTGATGGACACCTATATGTGTGCGTGCGTGTTTGTGACCGTTTTGTGATTCTGTGTACATATAACTTAGTGCCGATATATTTACTAGTATCTTTAGTTTCCGATCGCCCCCACCCATCATCTATAGATGCAGATGGGTTTTGGGTTAGAGTGAAGATATAATTAAAAGCAAACTTTAAATGTTCCAACTCCTCTTTCTGGTTGAGTTGTCTTAGTTTTCATTGGCGCAATTTATTGTTCTCGATTATGGGATCTTTTCCTTCCTTGTTGTTGTTCGTTGTATCCTTATTTTTCTTTTCTGATTATGATCTCTGCACGCTTCAGTTGCATTAATTAATGCAAGCGAGAGAGACAGAAAGAGAGAGTTAATGAGAAAGCGGGTTACTTGCAGGTTTTTATTGGGTAAAAGGCCGAGAAACTGAGAATGTTACAGGCTGGCTGGCTCATAAGACATTTTTCTCTAGGGCTTTCTCTACCATGCCCCCATTAATGGTTTTCATGTACGAAGCCCTGCAACACAAAATTCTTTGCATTTCATCTTTTATCAATTCAAAATCCGATGAAAAGACGAGTGATATTACGAAAGATCGTTTACTATTAAGGCAAAGCAGCTGACACACAAAATCACAAATATTCTTTCATTAAAAATCCCCTTAGCAGTATGTATGATTGTGCTTATTATTGTTGTTTTATAAATATATCATTTAATATTAATATGTTTAATATCATCATGTTTTTTTTAGTCAAAAGAGAGTATACCATGATTTGTGGAAAAAGAAGGTTATCATACCCTTTTGTGGAGAGTTAATTATAAATTTAAAACTCAACTTCTCGTTATTATGAATTTTTAATTGTTAGCCGGGCAGAATAGTAAACCCCCTTTCCCCCAGAACAAAAAGAAAGGAAAACTACAGAAGGAGATGTGAGAATGGGAATATAATAATTGAAAATATTGAGGATGATTAAGATAAGATAAAAACAAGGTTGTGAATTATTCGATGAAAGCGAAATATGAAGGAAACTGACTCAAAACGTTTGTTTGAAATGTTTCCATCAAGGCTTCTATACTTCTTCTGAGGACCAGAAACCTTTGCCTTTTCCCACTTTAAGTAGTCATCTGATTAACGTTTTCACATCTCTCTTTGGATTCCTCACTACTCTTTTCCCCTCCCTCTCCCGGATAAATTATTTTCTTCCTCTCGCTTCTTGAAGACAAAGAACACGGGAACTGAGAGTGAGTGGCTTGACCAGTAGATGAGCCCTGAAATAAGTCTCTTTTTTCCTGTCGCGTCGTCCTACATGCCTATGCGCGGTAAAGTGTCTCACAAAGTTTGACTAAGCATTTTCACACGTTGCTTTTCTTGAACCCTTTCGTCATTTTAATGCCCAGTATTAAAATCTCAAACCAGAGAGACTCTGCGAGACATCAGAGAAAGCAAGTTAAGAAACATCTATTTTGGGCCTCCAGAGGAATAAAGATAAAGTTACCAAAGGAATATAAATATAATATAGAGCTGGGATATCATTGTCGTGCAATAATATCATTTCGTCCCATACGAACCAAAAAGTTTGAATTTTCTTTTTTTCTGTCGAGAAAAATCTTAGCCTCAGTTTTGACAACCGGGTTGCACCCTGTCTATTCTCTGATATCTTTCTTGGCCTTTTGTCTTTTCGGGAGGGCGTCGCACGTGGCAAGTATTGCACGTGTAGCTTCCAGAAATGTGAGAACCGATTTTGGTCCGAATATTCAAGAGAAAGAGAAAGGCGATGGCGAGGGTGAGGCTGGAGAATGAAGAAGAGAAGTGTGGGTAAGGGATTTGAATCAAAAGTTAATAAAGACGCTTTAGGAGGTGCGCTTGGGTGTTGCAAATTGCTAACCAGCCGTGTCGGACCCGACCACTAAAGGAGATTTTCAGACAACGGATAGAACCTCAACAAATTGTTGATTTTAACGTAAAATCATTAGATTTCTAAGCAATTTCATTTGTTGAAACGCAAGTGTCAAATAAAGACGACATGTTATTACAAATAAGAAAGTAATTTTTAGTTATTAGCCTTTCTTTTCTTCTCTTGCCTGCCGTGGGACCAGATGCTTTCTGAATTATTGGAGAAAGTAGCAAAGTGGGGTAAGCCACGAAACATACATTTTTCTTTTTGGGTCATTGCGAAATTTTACACGTACTTGGTCCAGTAAGAGTCAGCATAATCTAAGCACCTAGCCCTATTCTTTATTTGGTCTTAGAGTCCGAACTTATGGCTGTTGGACCTACATTCTTCTTGTGATGCTGGGCCAAACCTCCCTCTTTTGCTCAATGCTGGTCAACTATTTTTTATAAAAGCCCGGCAAGGCATTACCGATAATAAATGAAAAATTAATTTTTATAAATTTTTTATACTAAATATTTATAAAATATGATTATTATTTATTAATTTATTAAATTTTATAATTTAATCAATAAAATTTAATACTTAAAATATAAAATTTTTAAATAAATATTTAATAAATTTTAATATTCATTTAAAAAGTTTAATTTGTGAAAATAATTAAAACAAGTAATAAATATAGGAAAGCATGCATATAATTGGTTGATTCTCTATCTACATCATATATTTTCTCCTTCTAGGGTCCATGTCGTGGAAGTGTGCACCTAGTTCCAAGTGTATTGTGCTCTCTTTCATATCCTCAATCTTTCATCTCCAAGGTTCAACAGTCTCTACTTGAGTCATCACTCAAATGCATACAGTTTGAATATCATAATGATAAGCTAATACGAGCAGGGATTGAGTGTTGTTTTGGGTTGTGGGTAGGTTTCATTTTGATTGGTTTTGACACAGGGAATCTAATAATTCGATTTGGACACGTGATCATCAGATCAAATTAATTCACTTGCACAAGATTCTCCAGCAGGGAATTGTTATGAACTAGTGACAGGTGCAACAGGGAAGCAAGTTTAGGTTGGTATCAAATTGAGAGAGAGGAAGCACGTTCCAGTGGACCATAACATTGCTAGCTCTTTTGCTTGGACAAATACCAACGCCCAATAAAGGTTCCAACCATGAACACTTCAAAAAGAACTTTAATCTACATTATTATCAAACATTTTTTGAATACTTGTTTTACAACACTTCAAAAATGCATACGAAGCTCTAAATTTCAATGTTTTGTAATTAACGTTTGTGTCTCGGCTTATTTCCTGTCGATGTCCATACTTCCAAGAGAAAAATTACTGTATCATTGTTTGTTTGGATAAGAATGTGAAGATTTTTAACTGCTAGCTGTAGACTGCTTGTTTAGAATTATGGATGTATTTAAGCAGTTAACAAAATTATTTGAGGTAATTTAATCTAAAAGAAGAAAGATGCTGAATTGGGCAATTCCTGGCAGAAAAGGTAAGTCTGTGAGATCAGCATGACATTATGACGTAAAAAACCACACAGCAAAGGGGAAGCCAGCTGCAGCAATAAACTCTGCTCCATCAAACTGCATTCTTGTTTGAGGACTGCGCTGGTGTACTGTGAACAACTGAAAATGAACTAACAGAATGTTGAACCCGAACAACTAGTTAGATTCTTGGACTGTATGATTTGCGCAACTGGGCAACCAGAAAATGAATACACTTGAAAGTGATGAATATCATGCACATAAAATACAAACGCACGCAGCGCGTACTGTTTTACAGGCAAGAAGACCCGGGCCCATTACAGATTGTATTTGTAAGCATATATATATCATCAGTTTTTTTTTTCCTTTTTCTCTTTCTTCCCTATCAAATAAAGTTTTTATTCTGCTCTGAGCCTGCCTGTGTTTGCAGATGGGGGAAGGAAGTGAAGGATGAGAAATATATATATATATATATATATTCAAATTGTGGGGGATTTGGTAAGTATTATAATATGTATGTCCAGTGTCTTTATGTTAAGTAAGATAGCAAAATTCCAATAGCATCACTGTAAAATCAAATGGGGTGTGGGGGAGAGAAGATAAGGTGGAGACCAGCGATAATAATTGAAAGTAAAAATAGCCCACCAACAACAAAATCTCTCTTCGTCGGATTCTTTTTATCCTATCAAAGGTCTTTTGGCAGAGAACTGTCCCCCTTATTCATGTCTTTTAAGAAAGAAATCCTACATTTCATTCTACTATTTATTTAATGTTAATATGAACTACCCGAGAAGGAGAGAGAAAGGCAGCAAGCTGCTGTCATCAACTGGGACTGTAAACACTAGACAAAGCTTTGTAGTGAGTGTGGAGAGCTTTCTGTGTTTTGCATATGGGAGAATTGAGGTTTCAGAGAACGAGAAAAGAAAGCACGCACTCTCCAACCATGCATGTTTCCTCTTTCCCCTATTCAGTTTAAAAATCTTTTGGTCCCTTCCTTGATCGGTAATCGCAAGACAATCTCAGGTATGCTTGGGAACAGAATTCCCTCTTTTACTGTTCCTTGAAATGGCAGAAAACATTTCAAATTTAGCCACAAAATTTTAGTACTTGTTCGTATAGAAAATCCTCAACTCTACATAGAACATTTTAGAAAGTTTAATCGCATAGAGTTACTGTAAGATTTGCTAGTATAAAATTAAGGATTGAAAAAAAAAAAAAAAAAGATGCCACATAAGTACTAACATAGTTGTCTCGTACCAAATTGAAGCGTCTCCGTTCTCGACTGATTACACTAACTTGTCCCCTTATCGCCGTCTACATCACATTATGTGCCGAGCGGGGTCCATACATTTGGTCCACCTTTCGGTCAGAAGCCAAAGAATGGCGATCAGATAACATAAATAAATAAAAGTATTTTTATTTTTATATTTTTATGTTCATGTAATTTTATTTAATAAAATTTAAAGTAATAAATCATAACTAAAATAATGATATGATAATAACATTCACGAATAAATAAATGTCCAATAATACTATATACTATTGATTATTTTTATCATAAAGAATTGTGATGTTTAAAGTATTTATATACTTGATTATAAAAATTTTATTTTATTGAAAAAATAATATAAAATTTAAGATCAAGTCTAGTAGTATTACTTCTTATCAGGTTGAATTTATGAATATATATACACACACAACATATTATTTAAGGTAAATTAATCATCATGAACAAATTGTTGGCTTTATTTCTTATGCACATATATATATTTATATTGGTAAACTCGTATGCATATATTTTTGTAGTTTCACAAAGTATATGTTATCTTACTTGCGGTCGTTTTGGGACGTTAGCTAATCAGAATATATGAATAAACGCTCCCACCCCAAAATAAAGGTGGGTGGTTCGTCAGTACTCAGTAGTGTTGCAGCCTGGTAAGTTCGTTAACCAATCCCGAGCATGAAGCAGGACCCGATCCATCTCGGAAAGCGTTCCGTCTTCAATAAGAGGACCGGGTTCTCTTAAGCTGTAGCGGCGGCACATTAGCGGCCATACAACGCATTCAGCAATCAATGCACAACCCCCTTCACCATTTGATGACTGCTATGCCTCAGATCTAACGGCAATGAACCTTCTACCCCCAGTTGGGAAGGGTCTGGTAGGATTTCTGACACCTGTCATGTGAGTGGGGCTTCGGAGCTCTTAAAAAGGAAAGTGAATTTTAAGGCAACGCTACCACTCTCGCACTCGAACTCATTGTTGTATTCTAACCAAAAACAAAATTGCACACCAAGATGATTCATGCACCAGAGAAAGCACCTACGTAGCTAGTGCTTCAATTCCGCGAGTGAAACTCAACCCTTCATTAGGTGGGCTCCTTAATCCTTCCAATCAAATCGGAAGCCATATATTAATTATTGTTTCATCAAAAATATATATATGTATACTAATTACTTCCTAATCAAGTTTTAAGCTCTTAATATTATCAGTATCAAATTTACCATGTGGGTAATTTTCTCGTTGAAATTTGTTGGCTCTAATGCTTATAACTATAAATTAATTGGACGATGACATTGCATCACTCTATATAATAATATTCTTAGACAGTTGGAACTTCTTGTTGATATACTCCTACCAATAAAGATATGGCCTTCAAGTTCAATGGCGCATATACTATCCTGCCTAACACTATTTTGACATATTGCAATTACCATTCAATCCATCAATTTGTTTATCTTTCTAATTTCAAAACAAGAATCTTTCCTCAATAGGAAATACAAAATATCAAATAAATGATAATTAAGCCTCAACAACTTAGCCACCTTAAAGGCCAAATTAAGAATAAGAATATTTTATTTATATATATTGCATTAATTAATGATATATACGTACTCTATATAGCACCACTTGTTATATATAGGAGACATATATACATACAATTCACGCCTCAGAAGTTGGGACTCTGCTAGTCTGTTCCCGATATCACTATTTTATTCATTTTTCAGTGTTCTTCCTTCTTTCTCATCAGTCTGTGCTCAGCCCTCACACAGTGCACATTCTGATACAACTCCTATACTCCATTACTCATCATCTTCTATTCTTTTATCTATCCCATGCTATCCCTCTGTCCTTCTCCATGATTTTCTCAGCTACCCTTTAAGTACTTCTCCAATATCCTTTCCGCTTTTCTTACCCTTACGTTTGTTTCTCAGATTTTAACTTCACCCTCTCCTGGGGTGGGGTGGGTGAACCATACATAAATATGAACGGTATAGACCAGTTAAAGCAATCATCATCGATGGAGGATCAGATGGATATGATCATGATGATGATGCAACCTCCTGAATTCTCCGGAGTTTACAGTGATGCCGTCGCTGAACTTCCGCCACCGGAGTTATCTGGCGCCGCTAACACCGTCACCAGCGCACACGGTAGCTTGCTACATTTTATTGATAACGCTGAAACGGCTTCGTCTTCATTCACAGACTTGCCATCTTCTACAATCTCGTTCATTAACCCTACCTCGCTGCTTCAAGATCAATCCTCACCGCCTTACTCGTCGAATTCGGCCAAGGAAAGCTGGCGAGGCAACGGGGGATTGTTGGGTGCAAACGTTCATGCTACAGCAACTGCATCAGAGAAACGGAACTCGATGGCGGCGATGAGGGAGATGATATTCAGGATAGCAGCCACGCAACCGATACACATAGACCCGGAGTCAGTGAAGCCGCCTAAGCGGAGAAACGTGAAGATTTCGAAGGATCCTCAGAGCGTGGCAGCTCGTCATCGGAGGGAAAGAATTAGCGAGAGAATAAGGATACTGCAGAGACTGGTGCCGGGAGGGACTAAGATGGACACGGCTTCCATGTTAGATGAAGCGATTCACTACGTCAAATTCCTCAAGACCCAGGTTCAGTCATTGGAACGAGCCGCCGCCAATAGGCCACCTGGGATAGGATTCCCTGTTGTAATGCCTACCGGTACTGCCACCTCTTATCTTCCTCCGGGGGGGAAACCTTACCAACCTCCTCATTACTGAGATGCATAACATCATATTCTGCGTAGCTAATGGTTACTCATTTATATGGGCTGTTTCAGCATGGCTATCGATCATTCATCAAACCCTCTTCATCTTTTTATTAGTTTGTACCCCTCCGTATTAATTTCTATTAATAATCAATGCCATAGAAACAAATCAACTCCAGTTTCTTCTACTTCAACCCAATTTGGAGGACAGTTTCGTTCCAAGTAAAATTGGAGAGAAAGAATCTCTAATATCGCTTTCTCTTAATTTCTTTGTGTTTGTGGTTGGGTGTGAAATTGTGATTGTGTAACTCTAGATATTTTGTGCTTCCCAACTTCGATGATTTGAAGCGCATAATGGATGCCTTAAAATATCTTCTAGAAGGATAAGTTGCTTATTTAAAGGCAACTTGCATATTTACCATATGAAAAAAAGACGCACGCGCGTAGTCTGACGGAGGGAAATCTAGAGACACAGATAGGACAGCCCGAGTTGATGGACCGTGAGGAGAAAGAATGTCAGAATGTGGGTGCACGAAAATTTTGTGCTCCCGCCGTTGCGGACACCTGTACGGCTCTCATGGGCGAATAGGTAGCCTGGCTTTTCGGGTCCAGTCCTGGTGAATCTTATTAAATTTCACTAATACTAATAACATGTATCATTCAAAATTATTAAATTCTATAGCTTAAAATATAAAATTAATATATTCAATAATTTTAATTATTTTTATTAAATAAGAGAAAACTTTTCTTTTCGAATCTGAAAAAGATGACGACGACAAATGATAGATGCAATGGATTTAGTAGTGAAAGAGTAAGTTGCGAGCTGGAAGGTGGAGCTCTTCGTGCAAGCCACCGCACCCCAAGTGTGTGTTATGGAGGGGAAGTGCATGGAGCTCTGTGTGTTGCTGTCTGAGTGCAGCAGCTAGTTCATTAGGGACAGGAATCTTGTATTTTTTTTTTTAAATGAGATTTATAAATATATTTAAATATAAATTAATAAATAAATAAAATTTTATCATTATAAAAAAATAATAAATGTAAGAAGATCTAAATTGGTGTGACAGGTGATGCATGAGAAATCCGCGTGATGAGCTGACACATTGCGGTGGTTGGTTTTACGATTTGGCACGGCGATGACGTCGTTTCTGGTCAACACCCCGTCATGCGATCTCCATCTACATGGTCAACCCAATCGAACCATTTCATCTCACGTAGCTGTCCACGTCGGATCTTTAATACTCTTATCATTAATATTTTTCTTGATATTTCTTACTTCTCCTATTATTTTTAACCATTTTATCTTGTGAACTTTCATAATCTTATCAGTCAGATGGATTTTAGTCCTAGTCTTAGTCAATTATTTATATGATACTACTATTTTTATAATTTTATTTTTATTTAATTTAAATATAAAATATAAAATTAATTAATATTTATATATTAAATTATACAAATTAACTAATAAAAAAAACTCACACACAAAATATGAATTTTCATACAAATAAAAAATTTGATAACATCTTTATTTTTATTGCTAGCAGATTTCACACTCAAATCGTAATTTGGGCTATTGAAGAAGTATCCCAAAACAATTAAATAATAACAAAGTTTTGAACTTTCATAATCATTGTATTATTGTTGGTAATAATTTATGAATAACTTAATTATTAGCTAGGATTATATTTTTATAATTTAAAAAATTATTATTAATGTACATGAAGTATCATTGACCAAAATAATGAGGGATACATCCACATAAATACAATTACATCAATTAATTTAAGAAAAAGTTGTACCATTGGTATTATTTGAATTCCATCAAAATATCTAGCTGCATAATACTTAGTGAGGATTAAATTAAAGCCAACCTTACTAATTGTAGTTTGTTTATTTTATGTGTCCATTTAGGCCCGCATGTGAACGGATTGCATTGCTTGTAATTTGTGAAGATAACATTCTTTGTACATGTTGGGCTAGAACTAAAATCTTCTGTCAAACCTAGGACCTTCGCCTTCTACTTTAATTGCACTTGCCTGTCTTAAACTTTCCTGCGCTATTTCCAATCTCCACTCTTGTTACTTCATTCGAATTTGATCGGTCCTTTGTTTAATGTCAGAACATTAGTTCCAACCCCTAATTACTACTCTACACCATATACTGAAGCCCAATCCGGGAATAGTCTGGTTTACTTGAGGATGAGTCCATGTGTCGATGATTTTTGGGTGGAAAGAGAAAGGGTAAGTTGCCTCCAAGGGTTAGCACCTTCGGCCTAACCAGAAAGTGCCCAAGGCCTATCCCTCAAAACATCATGTTCTTTAACAACCCATTCTTCTCCTCCATCCAAATTCCAAATCCTATTTCAACGCAATCTTGGAGGTACCACTACCTATTACCAAAGTAAATTCAGACATATATAATAGCATATGCATTAATATTAGTAAAGCAACAATTTAACATGTATATTTCTCTTATATTTAAGATTGTTTTATGTCTGATTTTATATATGTAAAAAACGATTGAGGGACAGCAATCAATTTCGGATTATTTATACATATAATATATATATGTACATATGCGGGCATAAGAAATGGTCTAAAGATGCTATCAAAAGACCCATGTGGCGATCTTGCGAAAGGTGTCGTGCATTTCGGAAGGAGGAGGCCCAGTTGTCTGTAAATCTGGGGCATAGGCTGCTGCCTCTTGCTCTCAGATATCTCTCGAAATATCCCAAAACTCTCACGTGAAAGAACACACGAATCTCGGCGCCATTACTTGGTGACAATCTCTCTTTCTAACCATAGAAGTTGCGCGGAGTGCTCTGTTCTGTGAGATAATTCAATTTTCTCCATGTCTGTGGAATGAAACATTGAAACATGTACTTCAATTATTTTTTCAAAAGTAAATTCATTTTTGACTCGCATATGTTCATGTCTCTGGTCACCACTTCATATTCATACATAGAAAAATGTGGTAATTCTCCTCTGCAGTACGTGTGGTCCAATCCAATCGCTGGTGTAATATTTTTTATGCATATAATAGTAAGCTTTTTGGTTCCCAAGTGGCAAATGATAGGGGATGAAATAAATAATGCATGTATATGATGATATTAAGGGTTATGGGTGAAGGTGATATGGCCCAACCATGGAGTAAATGATATTCGAACAAAACATTATTAAATAGATGCTGGAATTGGTTGGTTGGATTAGATTTTGTACTTTATTTCATGATAAAGGGCATACACAATCTAACATTTTGGTCCAATATTCTTTCTTGCTTTGTCCTGTTCCTTTGGTGAAATGTATCAATAAACCTACAGAGCCAATAGTAAAATAGGCATGAGAATGATATATAAAAATAGATGTAGATATAGCTGAGCTCAAAATGTATTCAGTAGGTTCAAATTCTATTTCTTGAACGAAGAAGATGAAGAGATCATTTAATGTTCACTTCACTAACTAGTTAAGCCGTGCCAGATACATGTTCTTGACAACATTTGACTTGATTGCCTACAGTTGAAGACTCATTACAGGATATAAAGCATATGAGAGATAAAAACATTTTTTAAAAAGTTGTAAAATTAGTAAGAGGTAAAAAGTAAGTATGAATTATAAATTATATTTAAGTATAAAATAGAAAAAAGTTACTAAAATTAAAAAGATAAGAAATGCAAACTATTTAAATCCGACCACATACATGATATGGTGGTCAAAGAGTTACATATAAATTATCAGAGTGGTGATTTTGTTATCAAACTTAAAACATACAGCACAAAATTGATTTACTTACCGAGTATAATTAGAGAAATAAAAATATCATTAGTGAGCAATTTTTGGGGAAATATAAAAAAAGGATTTAGCTAAATGACATGTATTTTTTCTTGTCTGTATAGTGACATGGGCAGGAAAATAGGGAAACTTCAAGATTGTCATCCTTCGACGACTGACTTCTGCCGTGAACCATGATGATATAGTGGTCCATAACTATATCATCTATAAGGCTTTCCAATGCGCCACAGATCTTAATGGCAGTAATACATTATTTTAAAAATGTTGCGCAATGTTCCAATAGAGTTGTGGAGTGAAGAGTGAAATGTTCCGACTCCTGAATAGCAGAAATTTCTAGCCCGGCCGCACCAGTAAAGGGCATACAGAAAGTCGGTGACGGCCCTTTCCAAGAAGTTTAAGAGGAAGGCCCAGTAATGAAAAAAGGGCTATAGGGCAGTGCAGATACCGCCAATAGAAAAAACGGGAGGCAGAATAGAGAGATGATTTTAATTCTTTATTAATATAGATTATAGGGTTAAAAGCGTAACTTGCTGAATATTAAATCCGTGGCAGCTGGATTTGACCCTAAAGTTTGTGGTATTGGACTTTGATCTGCAAAAGGAGTAATGAAGATTCTTCAAATAAAGCAAACACGACAGATTCTTGATGAAAATATTGTCTATGTACAAAGGGTTACTGGACTGGCTTGATTAAAACCAAAGCCGTACGTATGGAATTTGACCTTAAACCACGCCACCCATTCCTCCACATCTAATCAGTAGTCACTCCGAAACTTAACAACACCAAACTCCCATTGACGCTGACTTGAAAAGAGCATCAATCTTTTTTTTTTTGATACATCAGAAAGAAAGAAAAAATAACAAACAAACTAAAAATCTACCCCTCTAGTAAGCACACTTCTAATCTGTCTTCATGCAGCTCCTATAATATGTCCTGAGGAGGTAATCTAAAAATATGCATTTGATGATTTTGAAATCCATGTCTCTTGGCAAGCCCATCAGCAACTCGGTTTTTTTGTCTGTTTACAAATTGAACAGACACTTCCCATTGTTTGGTCAGCAATTGTTGAATCTCTTGTATTAATACCTTGATATGAGAATTGAAGACATTATTGTGCCGCAGAATCTCCACTGCTTGAAGAGAATCAGTTTCTATAATCAATCTTTTGGCTCCATATTCCCAAGCTATGGTCAAACCATGAAATATAGCCCGTAACTCTGCTTCGATAGGTGAACAAACCCCCCACACTGCCAGCAAACCCAATGAGAAATGACCCTGTAGCATCCCGAAGCACACCTCCACAAGCTGCTTGGTTGGTGCCTCTCATCACAGCCCCATCAACATTACATTTGAGCCATCCACGGCTTGGTTTTTGCCAACCAAGAGTATGTTGGTGCATCCCACCTTTTTGGTCATTTACTATCCACATCTCTTGAGCAATTTGATTGTGTCTCGCCTGGACAATGATTTTCATGAATATGTCCTAATCCCTAGGGTCTTTTTGGTTAAAAAGGATATCATTCCTTGACCCCCCCATATCAAATAAACAGCTACAAAGAAAACAATCTCCCATTTAATGTCTCTGTCAATACCATAATGATGTTGTAGATTATTTGTAATCCAGTCATTTAGCAGTAAGGAAAAGAATTTTCCCCATAAAGAAGGATGAACTAATCTTTGCCAAAGAGCCGTAACCCTGTTACAGTCTCTGATAGCATGTAAAGTAGATTCGGTTGCCAGATTACAAATTGGACAAGTATCATTATCAGTCATGCCCATCTTCATTCTTCTAGAATTCGTTAACAATTTGCCTTTAGCACAAGTCCACAAGAAGGTTTTATACCTCTTAGAACATTTTGAGTTCCATAAAAGCTTCCAGATAAATGAAGAACGAGATTGCACCTCTCTATTCAACCAAGCATATGCTGACCTCACTAAAAATTCTCCCGAAGTAGTAAATCTCCAATGACACACATCCTCATTGCCAATAACACCAAGGGAATAGGCTGCTAACACTCTTTCACAAATGTTTTTAGGAAGCAAGTACTCAAACATCTCACGCTTCCAAATCCCTTCTATAGTAACAAATTCAATTAATCTTGCCTCTTTTTGTTCATCCCATAATGGTTGTAAAACAAATTGTTCCAAGGGATCTAGCCCAGGTATCCAACAATCACCCCAGAATCTGATATTAGTGCCACGCCCTACTGTCCATGCTAAACCTGGCTGTAAATCCTTCCAACAAGAAGAAATACCTTTCCATAGGTTTGAGCTTCTTGATTTAGCCTTTACCTATGGAAAATCTCCAGTTCCACATTTATATTTGGACCATAACACTCGGCTCCACAAAGCATCTTTATTTTTAATCAAATCCCATCCCACTTTCATCAAACATGCCTTATTCATTATTTGAAGGTCTTTCACACCTAGGCCTCCTATTGATTTGGGTATGCAAATGGTCTCCTAATTTATTAGGTGAATTCTTCTTTTCTCCCTCAAGGAACTCCATATGAAATTTCTACATTTTCTCTCAATTGCCTGGCAAATACCCATGGGTAGCAAGGATGTAGACATAGTATAAAGAGGGATATGTGTAAGCACAAATTTTGTCAAAATCACTCTCCCTGCTAAGGAGAGATTATGGGATTTCCAATGAGACAATCTAGCTGTCACCTTATTAATGATATGACTATATGTGTTCTTGTCCACCCTTTGATGAAGGAGAGGAACTCTTAAATATTTGCCCAAGTTAGGAGTAATACTATAACCCAACTGTTGGGCTATTTGCATCCTAATATGATAAGAAACATTCTTGGAAAAGAAAATCCTCATTTTGGTCTTATTCACTTTCTGGCCTGAAGCCCTGCAAAAGATGCCTAAGCATTTGTTTGCTAATTCAGCTTGGCTTGGCGATGCTTCTAGGAACAAAATGATGTCATATGCAAAAAATAAATGCGATATTTGCATTCCTCTTTTATCAAATAGGAAAGGTTTCCACCTCTTCTCATGCACCTCATGGTAAATCAATTGGCCCAATTTTTATATGCATAACACAAATAGATAGGGTGACATGGGTTCCCCCTGATGAATACCCCTTTAAGGGTAAAATTCTTCTATCTTAGCCCAATTCCATAGAAGATTCATTGAAGGAGTAGAAATACAATACCAAATGATACTTATAAAAGTATCAGGCAACCCTAGTTCTCTAAGTGTCGCCACAATAAAGGCCCAAGATAACCGATCATATGCCTTCTTCAAATCAATCTTGATGGCCATGTAGCCCTTTCTTCCTTTGACATTTTTCATGCTATGGATTATTTCTTGAGTGATAATAATATTATCCCTTCCTCTTCTACCAGGAATAAAACTACATTGATTTGAAGCAATCCATCTATCCAAATGTTTCTTTAATCGATTTGCAATAAGTTTGGTTAGCACCTTATAAATAATATTATAAAGACTGATAGGTCTAAATTGAGTGAGTTTCTCAGGAGCTTTGCTTTTAGGAATAAGAACAATAAGAGTTTGATTAAATTTTCTTACCTCGTGAGGTTACTACCATAGCTCCAAAATGGTTTTATAGACTGATTCTTTGACTTTCTCCCATTGGAATTGATAAAACATGGCATGAAAACCATCAAGCCTTGGACCTTTAAAGCTACCCATAGAAAATAAGGCTTCTGTAATCTCCTAATTGTCCATATTGCAGCACATATCTTGGATCATAGTAGCATCATTATGAGGAAAGCCCTTCATCCAATTCATCATGTGGATCCTAATTGATCACTTTGGTACAGATGCTTGAAATATTGAACTGCCATTTCTTGTAATTGCTTCCCATCCCTGATCCAATTACCCTGCTCATTCATAAGCATTTTTATTCTGAAAAGAACATCAATCTAATAAAAGGGGATGGATCTCATCTCATACTACCATTAATTGATGCATAATATTATAGTTGACAATGTCAATACTGCTGATATAGGAAATTAAGGCACAAACCCAAAAATCTATTTTAACAAAGACTCATCACTGATAACCACTGCATTTGTTGGCTCAGCTATCATTGTTATTTATTAATTCCCCCTTGCTTCAGTTTCATTACTTTTAAAATCTCAAACCCAAACTACCAAGTTCGGATCCTCATCTTTCAGTTATTTTTAATATACAATTAAGAGTAAAACCTTATTTTGATTCCTCAAAGATGAATAAATTTCTATTTTAGTCCTTCATTATTAAATACTTCTATTTTGGTTATTTAAAGATCAATTAACTTCTATTTTAGTTCTTCATTGTCAAAAATTTCTAATTAAGTCCTCTAAAAATTGAAATTAATATCAATTAAATCTTTCAATTAAGATAGTTACTGACGTGATAAAATTAAGCTGACATGGTAGAAATTAACTGACGTGTCATGCTGATCAGCATGACACGTTAGCCAAATTTTGCCATGTCATCATGACACATCAGCCAATACCTTGCCACGTCAACAAATTTCGCCATGTCAACATGCCACATCACCCAAATTCTGCCATGTTAGCATGACACGTCAGAAATTTTCTACCACGTCATCGTGACACATAAGCAATTTGACCTTATTAGCAACCATCTTAATTGAGGGACTTGATTGATATTAATTTCAATTTTTGGAAGACTTAATTAAAAGTTTTTAACAATGAAGGACTAAAATAGAAGTTAATTAATTTTTGAATAACCAAAATAGAAAAATTTAATAGTGAATGACTAAAATAAAAGTTTGTTCATCTTTGATGGACCAAAATAGGATTTTACTCTACAATTAATATATAGCAGGTTGCTGCCCTTTCAGTTCAAGATAAAACCCACCCTTGTAGTTCTCCATATCACATGGCATGGTCAATGTCAGTTACTCTATCCAACTCTCTCCCCATATGAATTTTCTTTCCAATTATTTCCTTTTACTGAAAATTCGATATTAGACCATTTTTTCTTTCATTGTGATATTTCAATCTGTGAAATGTCTTAGAAAAATTGAAGTTGTAATAAATAGAAATGCAAACCCACACATCAGTCTCGCAGTATTTGGCAAAAAAGTCATATACATAAACTATCAAAGCAAAGAGAACCATAATGGTGATCAGCATACTAACTCAGGAATAATGGCAAAGCCACAAGTTCTGCTTCACAGAATGGCAATACTTAGACGCATTGCCGTGTATGACCACCTACAATATGCCCCAATTTAGCAATAATTTTCAGTATGCAATAAGACAACATATATATTATATTTAAATTAAATGGATATCCAATTAATGACCAAAAAAAAAAATACAAATTCAATTTTCTGTTGAACTCAAACATATATATATATATATATATATATATTTATTTATTTATTTATGTGTTTGAGACGTTGGCACAACAACTCAAAACCCACATCATCTTCTCGCTTGTTCAGTTATTCTCCTCCGCAAAACCTATTTCAAATGAGCTATGGCTTGCAAGGAACTTTTCGGTGGCGATTACTTGGTGCTGAAGCCAGAAGAAGCGAGCCTGGTAGGTTTAGTTCGGCTGCTGTTTTCGTCGAAATTAGATGACAGAAGATTCATTGAGTGCCCAGAAGAGCTCGAGTACAGAGAATTTCGGCGGAGATGGGTCCTCTTCGTCTCGGTTGTGGTGCAGAAGGCCCTTCTCATCTCGGCAAAGCTCTTGAATCAGATAGGAAACTTGGTGGAGATGTGGCTGAATCTTCTGTCAAGCAACGGCGGCTTAGTAAGCCTATTCTTCAACATTCTCAGAGGTTCGTTCATTTCCTAGCACCAGCCGCATGTCCTCGCTTGCAATTGCATGCATGCATGTGTGAATGACTTGTCTAGTAGTTAGAGAGAGCGCGAGCTTCGGTCATTTTTCTTTGTTTCACTATCGAAGACTTGTTATTTCTTCTAGTGTTCTGTATACGAGTTCTTCTCTGGTGGTGTTGTGCAGGGAAGATGGTGAAACCGCCGGACAGATCATCGGCCAGATTCATGTCCGTGGCGGGCAACCTTGATACGCGAATTGATTTAGACAAGAGCATTAGACATGAGGATAGCAAGTATAAGACTTCGCTGTCCATGATGGCCGCCAAATTGTCTTATGAGAATGAGAAGTTCATTGAAAACGCAGTCACAAATCATTGGGATGTAAGTTCCATGATTTCCCTATCTGATCCACTATACCTTTATTGAATCAGTAATGCTTCAATTAGAGTAAGATATAACTTAATTTTCATGATGGATTAGGCTTTACCTTTTTCTTCTTTTTTTCGTTTTAATTGCAGATGGATTTCAAGGGGTTCTACAGCCTCTGGAACGGTGAGTAAGAAGCATTCTTTCGTAATTTTTTTCTTAAAAGGTACGCAAAATATGGTTAAGTTTAATCAGCAACAGCAAGATTATGTAGTTTTCTGGGTTGGTAGATCAAACAATTGCCGGTAGATATCAAAGTGGCATCATACTTATCGCATAAATTACCAGGTTCATGCATTCTTCCTTCTCCAGTTTAGTCACACTCGAAATACCGTACTTACAGAAAAAGTTCATTGGCAAAATGTTGTTTCGCAGAAAGCTGGTCCCTCCACCACATGGTGATTGATCCTACCAAACCTTGATTTGATTGATCAATGGAAATGTTTTAAAATTCCACAAAATTATACAATTTGTTCTCTGACCGCTAATAAATGAGAGGAAACCCTTTAGCTAGCTAGGATATTTGCTGCAATAGTGTGAATTTCATATTAAAATTTATAATTCTTTACTGAAAGCCAAGGCAAAATGCTTTACAATGGGAACGCATAATTAATAGTTGTTGGTTGTTAAAATCAAAGGAAGGAATTATGAGTGTTTACCAAGACTTGCCGTGAAAGAAAAGTAAAATATGGAAATAAAACCGATGAAGCTCCTCAAGTCAATTTTGCCGTCACTCATGTGCCACAAACATTTTGCTTTTCAGTTTTATGATAAAATGTAGAAAGAGGTAAAATACATACATCTAATAATTGTGGCAACATTTAGATTTGATACTGCATCTCTCCTCATTACATTGCATAGGTTTATATGTTTTCAGAGATTTTCATTAAGAGCAAAATTTGTTTATAGTTCTTTTTTAATAAAAATTAATTTTATATTTAATAATATTGTGAATATATTTCGTAAACAAAATAAAAAAAAGTAGTAATTATCAAGTAAAAATTCCTGTGTTCTTTATCTACTTTCTAAACTAAAATACATTTTTAATAAACACCGGAATATGTCAAGACATTGAATCTGTTAAGTACAAAAGCGCCTGCAGTTAACTTAATTCATATGATTTTACAGTTTGCTTCTTTCATTCTTTGAAGTCATAATTTCGTGATAAAATGTGGTTTTCTCTAGATCTGTTCATAAAATGCAATCATTCTGGTGTCAAGAATTTATTTATTCTATCATAAATTGTGGTTGGGAATTTAAATAATTATTGGATGTACAAAAAAAAAAATTGCATCAGACACGCATTTATTTTTTTATTTAGGGAATAAAATTTTATTAGTGGACTTGAGTATATATAATACTGGCATGATAGCTTCTTACACTTAATTAATTGACTTACAAATGTTTGGAAACATCTTTGCTATTAAATAGATAATATTTTTTTATTAAAACGAGAGAGTGGTGGGCCTATAGAAGTCTGAACTTTTCCATTTCTTTGATGGCAATGTACCTTTAAAATATATGGTAAGCTGTCAAAATAAATCAAATGGCCCTGAATACTTAAATAATAAGTCAAGCATTTGAACAGCATTACCTCATCAAATGACCAAGATATCCTTAAACCCAACGATGGTGTGCGCAGATTACCAGCAGCGTGCGTCTACACGAGCCACGATAGTCCAAGATACCAAGTCTGAACCCAATTTGATCGTGGTGGCATTCAGGGGTACGGTGCCGTTTGATGCCGACCAATGGAGAACGGATGTGGATATATCGTGGTGTGAAATTCCCAACGTGGGCAAGGTCCACGGAGGGTTTATGAAAGCTTTGGGCCTGCAGAAGAACAGTGGTTGGCCTAAAAAGATTCAACAGGGAACTGGCGACCCACATGAGTATGCTTACTATACGATCAGAGAGAAGCTGAAAGAAATGCTTCGCAGTAATGAGGGAGCAAAATTCATATTGACAGGGCACAGCTTAGGAGGAGCATTGGCGATTCTCTTTGCAGCTGTGCTAACACTGCATGAAGAGGCGTGGCTGTTGGACAAATTAGAAGGGGTTTACACGTTTGGGCAGCCAAGAATTGGGGATGAACAATTTGGGGAATTCATGAAGTACAAGTTCAGGGAGTATGATGTGAGGTATATGAGGTACGTTTACTGCAATGACATGGTGCCAAGGATTCCTTACGATGACAAAACCCTATTGTTTAAGCACTTTGATTCTTGCCTGTACTTCAATAGCTTGTACCAAGGCCAGGTACTGATCTCTCTTCCTTGATTTCTTCTTTGCGCCCTATGTTGGAGATTTATGTTTATTGGGGTACTACAACTAAGAGCTTTGTGCCTCCCTATTGAAATCCAGATTCTAGAGGAGGAGCCAAACAAGAATTATTTCCACTTGTTATGGGTCATACCCAAGAACTTGAACGCAGCTTGGGAGCTTGTTAGAAGTTTGATTATCCCATTCATCGTAGGCCAGGACTACAAAGAAAATTGGTTCATGACATTGCTTAGGCTGGTTGGATTGATAATTCCAGGATTACCAGCCCATTTGCCTCCGGATTACGTGAATCTTACCCGGTTGGGGTCGTTAACTTCAACTACGGGGTTCCAAAATCCACATCATTCCAAAGGTGACTAATGCGAAATATTAGTGCTACTTGTTTGTATTTTTTCTGCTTTCTTTTTCCTTTCGAATGACGAAACCTACGTTATGCATTCAATTTATTGCTCCCTGCGACGATGTAATCCTCCCTGGGGATATTCTTATCAAAGGTTAGACAAACCAGTCCGTTTAAGTAGGTCACACCCAATAGGAGGAACATGTTCTTGTCACTGACAATTGGGAAACATGCTTGTCACAGTGATGGTCAAGCCCTTACGAGAAGAACAACGCAAAATAGGACAAAAGATAAAACTTGCAGCCAGATCGGCTTATAGCAATCAAAGTCGTTCGAGAACGTCAATGTAACACCAATCCCTATTATTGACTTGGATGTAAAGCCTCCATTGGATCTCGTACCGTATTGTGCGCACACAGTTCACTCGCACCACACAAACACGAAATAACTATATTTCCGGGAAATCCAATACCACTGGAGAACATAAGTACCGATCAGGTCAATAAATAATAGGGACAAAAACTTCAAAGAGGCCTACAACTACTGCCATACAATACAACTAAATACCGACTCGCAAGGAAAACCTCCTCACATTAATGTACAAAATTTACATGGCTACAGTTGCCCATCTCATGGAAGTTAGTAGCTCGAGACAATTAAGCACGAAAACGGAAAGAAAGAAAGAAAAAAAGCATAAGAGAAGCAGGCGCAAGTTTTGAGAAGGAAAGAATAAACCGTAGAGATGTCTGATTAATTTGATCGTTCAACTATAGATAGATTACATTTAAACGGCAAACCGCATAGAGGGAGAAAATCCAAAAGAAGCTTATTTCTAAAATTATACGTACATACATGCATTATTGTCATATCCCAAGGCTGAGAGCGCCCGGGGCTTAGATTCTGCGATTTTCAGATGAGTTGCTCTATTTCATGCACTGCAAAGCCGAGACGACACAAATTTCGTGTCAAAATAGTAGCTGCTCTGCGTTGTACACCATTCATTATATCCATATGATCCATTTATATTCTAACCTGGTCAGAAGATTTAATCAGTCGATGAACAAGGAGGTAAGCAGGGGAATTTCAATGTAAAGTTAATGTGAGCACTGGGCACAATAAAAGCCTATCAACATTCAAGGGGAAGGTAAGGCTTGATGGGTGAGCTAGACAAGGTTTTGACAACTTTATTGGTATTTAACGGTTACGGTCAGAGAAGGTAGCAAGAACATGCATGTGTTTAAATACAATCAAATAACACCTGAATATGATTCCTGTAAAACCAAATAATGTAGACAAAAAAAATTTTCAGTACTACTGTGGTGCATACATTTGCTATTTAAATAAAGATATATATATATATATAACTTTATCAGTATTTATTTTCACTTTTGCATTGTAAAATGTTTTTAATTCAAATTTTAAACTGAGGTACCCAATTTTTAGTAAATCTATTGTACTGTAGATTTTCTCAACATAGACAAAGGTATCAAGTAGCATGTTCAATCAGATCAATCTAAATTAGTCGAAGACATGCAAAGAGGTAATTTCTGAAATAGGCCAGGGTTTACAGAGAAATTTACCCAGCATCACACAATAGTGAAGCAACAACACTCAATGAAGCATTAAAAGGCATGGCAGGTGAAACAACCACCCAAAGAACCCATCTGGCTGGTTCTAAGAAATGACATAGCCTTCGGGGAAGTTCTGGCAACTTGATGAGCCTGGTTAGCTAAAACCGAGCTTCTCATTTCCTGAGCTTTCTTTTGAGCCAATCTCAGCTTGTTCATAATCTTATCCATAGATGACACTCTCTTCTTCTCCAACTTCATCTGAAATAGCAACATTAACAATAAGGATCATGATCATAAGTTTTTGTCTCCTTTTCTATCTATATCTTCTCCTCCTCCTTTTAATTTTTGGTTCCTGAATAGAAGAAATCCATAATGCATGTGTACAAGCTTACTGTAAGATGAACTGAAGAAGTAATAAAAGTATGATCCATATAGCAGGCTAGGACTTCACCAAAGAATGTTTTGTTTGTGCTTCATAGATTCTTTGTCAGGACATTCAAGCAGACAACAACAATAAGGAAATTCTTTCAAACTTCAGCAAAGGGAAAACTTGTTACATGATAATAACTTTTCATCTTTACGATAGTGCATGTGCAATCTCCTTCCTGCCTTTACTTCTGTGGCTGAGTTATATGCAAGTCCTTCTTCAACTTTGAATCTTTTCTATATATTTTTATAGTTACAGAAAGTAGATCTTGGAATGCTAACATGTTTAGAAGATATTGGCATTGAAATTAGTTTATGTTTCGCAGTTGGCAAGTATAAGGACACAACCCGTTAGGCAATAATTCACACTCAACCATTATCCCTATAGTAAAGTTAACTCCTGAGGTAGAAGTACTAATAACTCAGGAATCCCAAAACTATATTGAAGAAAATGCTTAAGTACTAAGATCTAAGAGTAAAGAAAAATGTCCTAGGAATTAACCTCTAGTTTCCGTATTGCTGCCTCAGCTTTTGCCTTTTGCAAGTTCTCCCATGCAGTGATTTTGGCCTCCTCCCTTTTGGCCCTGAACAAATAAAATTTGATGGCATTTTAGTAGCAAAATATAATTTGTGAAAGTATGTCCTAGTTAACATAGTATGAGATATTTCTCTGGGAAATGTCAGATCTAAACAGTCTTAACCTTTCAATTTTCTTGCTTATATTATGGAGGGTGCTGCTAATGATTATTATTCTTGCAAAGTAAGCATTTTGTTTGAGTCATTTCAAGACCAATAAGAAGAGACTAATTAAGTAATTCCATCACAATAAATTCCCCAAACTCCAAAGATCAAGTTACAAGGGATCACTTCATCTTCATGGTGTTTAGATAAGACCAGAGTAGATAACTTATATTTGAAGAGAAAACTTCACTGGTTAGTGGCAATTTCTTTGAATAGTTGTCACCCATTAGTTTCAGGGTAAAGTTTTCCTGAATCATTTCCATCGTTATCTACCAGAGAAATTAAGCAAAATCAATACAATTACGAAGTAGTCATACTCTGAAACAGTCTTCGTTGTTTCAGGAGTGTCCCAAGACGAAGATGGAGCACTTGTTTCTTTCAATTTCCACTTGTCAACATGTTCTAAGCCTCTCCCAGAGAATAGGGCTCTATGTTTCTTGGACCACCTAGTTACAGTGACACGTTCATCTACCTGCACATCCCTCATATCCATTTTAGATGAAGAGACACTCTGCAATTCTGTGATGGGCAGGGTAGCTGGAGTGGAGATAGAAGAAGAAGGCCTCATATTTGGAGAGGAGTATGGGCTACCCTCAGGGCTCATCTGGGTCGCCATGTCCCTCCGTGATACATCACGAGATACATTGGTGGCTGCATCTTTGAAACCATCAAACTTTTCCTCTGTATGTTAAAAGAAAAACAGCAAGCTAGTAAAGTCAGATGCTAGAACCATAGTAACGTAATCATATTAGAAGACCATCATCTATAATCGTTAAGACATAATCAAGCGTAAAGCAGCTTATAACCTCAATTTCAAATGCCAATCTATCTTAAGTGTCTAAAGAAGCCATTTGTTCCAGTCACACCATCTTGCAACAACAGTCAAATTCCGAATCACTCAACAAGGGGAGCTCGCAGAAGATAATTAGATTTCAAAAAAAAAAATTATTTAAGTCAGTCCGTTTTGGATCGAGTTCGCAGAGATGAAGATTTATTTAAGTTCATAGATGAATATGTCTCAAGCGTATATCATCCAAATCCAAAGGAAGTAACGGTCCGAACTATGGTTATAATACCTTGGCAAGGAATTGGTGACTGACTCTGCATCTCAGAGCATCCATGCACACTAGCTGAGCGGGCCATACAAGGCTCTGTTCGAGTGGGAGGCACTGCACCTTGGCAACTAGAACGGATTGCTAATCCATCAGCTGAGATCACACCAGCTGAAAATGGAGAAGCTGCCATGAAGCTTCCTGCATGTCCCCCTTCAAACATTGGCACTACCGGTGAATACGACGAGTAATACGCAATACCAGGGGGTCCAAGTGGACCACTCTTTGACTTTCGCCTCCTCTGGGGTAGCGGAATCGAAGCCTTTCCTGTGCCATCTCCCGTAACAGGACTGAGAATCCATCTCTCGGCATCTTCCCATTTTGATGGTAATGTTCTTCCATTATTGAAAGGCAACAGAGACGCACTCACTTGCTTCCGGCCAGCATTCGTATGCAAAGGAACTCGCTCGGAGCTCCAACCCTTCTGCATTACAACACCAGCGTGCCGATAATTCGGTGTTCCAGGACTAGGGAAAGTACCAGATCCTCGAGCAATTGAGCTCTTCTTCATGGTTCCCAGTCGGGGTGAAGATCCGGGCGCATTGTTCAGATCTAACGAAGCGGGCCTCCGCCTGTCTGGCTTCTTCAGTAAAGTTTCAGATCTTGATCTCCTATCCTGACACTCTTTACAGAGAAGAAAAGTAGTAAAGTGATACTCGATCGGGATTAAAAATAAGCAAAAGTCAAGGCTTTTCCTTCGGAATCGGATTTTACAGAGTAATACCTTTGAGAGCTAGAGAGAAGGAGCTTCTTGCTGAATCCAATTCCAAGAGTTGAATTCCGTCCTCAATGTCAGCATCGCTATCTTCCTTTTGAACTGTATGAATTTCATGTGGATACAGTGTGTGAGGATCTTCGCGACCACGAGTCAAATTTTTAAAATTAGGGAGGACTCGTTGCTTTACGAAGTTTGAACTTTCTCAACAAAACAAAACAAATGAACCGTACCTTTTGCCTTTTCTCCCTTTCTGGAGAATTGACTGTGCTTCTTGTTGTGTACTGCATGTTTGATTGGATCTGGATCTGGATCTGGACCACTCCAGCTCTCGTTGAGAGAAAAATCACCATCAGGACCTGCCAGGTGCTGCAAGAGATAACAGATTTTAACAATACGAACTGGACGAGCCTCATGTTTTAGAACATAGATTGGGCCATTCACACGTGCTTCATGGGCTTTTGTACACTGAAAATCAAAGCTTTATTCACAAACACACAAAACTAGATCCTCTCGTTATCTTTCAGTAACTGAAATGATATCATTTTCTAAGTATTGTTCCCATCTCATTCAGCTATTCTCAATGACCACGTTGATTGCAGGATAATTATTTACATTAACACCAAAAAAAAAAGTCTGGAACGTCCCTGCGTACTGAGAAGGCGAACAAGACAAAACCAAGATGCCGTAATCAAGAACAATTCATTCAAAAAAAAAAGCAAATAAGCGTGCATTGTGCACGTTGAAAGAATCAGAAAAGGCCAATTCGTTCGTTAAATCAAGCTCACCGAAATAGTTTCAGCAGCTATGCTCTCCACAATGTCGCATATATAATGGCAAAGACTACAGAGAACATGCCGAAAAATTGTAATATACCAGAAAGAAATTGAATTACCAGAGAGATTTCCGAGGCTAGAGAGTCACGGTCATGGGCGTCGGACGCAAATGAGCAGCGATCGACACTAGCAGAAGCAGAGGAGAAGAGGCTGAAGTTGGATTCAAGTGTGAAGATGACGGAGTCGGGGCTAGCATCCCGAGGTCTGAGCGGCAGCCTCGACGAGGTTCGTTCCTGAAACCCTAACTCCGGCATTGTGCAACTAGCTTCCTCACATTACGGAGAGTCAGAGCAGAGCAGGGCAGAGCAGAGAGGGTTGAGATTCGGCTTCGGAACAGATTCCGGAATAGACGATGGCGGGTAGAAAAAAATAAATGGCTCATGTCATTGTCATTGTCTTACGATAAGCAAGCGTTTTAAGGACATGCTTGGGGTTAAAATGGGCTTTTAACGACTAATGGGCCACGGAAAAGACAAAATTTTCGGCTTTTAAGGTTCAGGACTTAACGTGTTTGGTCTTCAAGGGGAGTTTTAAAAGCTCTGTAGAAGGAGTTGTTTCGTTAATCAAGTGCGGATTAGTGGGTTGGTCTTCCGTTGGTGCTACTCCCTAATTGCCTTGACCGTGGGATTGGACCCTCAAGTGAAATCACGATAAGGTCCCTCCGTCACAATATGGACACATTTAAGTAAGCTTACCAACACAGGGATAACATGGTGTTTTCATTGCTAACGTAATATCATAATTTTTCATCAGACGACTAAGGGTATCATGATTATGTCTCAAAGATGGCATTACTCTTTCCACTGTCGGGTTAAAATAACGAAAACTTTTCAGTAATGGGATTTGCAGGCCAACTTATCTAATCTTCCGATTAATAGGGAAGATTGAACATTAGGCTTACAAAAATAAGAGCAGTGATAGGACTACAACGTTATATTTGTGCATGTTATGCACTCTTTCATAAAATATTAAAATATATCCTTTTGTTTTAATTTTTTTAAAAGACATAATTCTTTCATATGAGTGGAAGAACATAGTCCTATCATTTTTTCAAAAATAATGAAACTTTACTTACACCCAAGAATAATGGACATTGCAATAATTCATTTTATTGTTGGTTAGTGGAAATGACAAAATTAATTAAAAAAATGATTAATTGTGGGAGTGTTATAGGTGGGATCCCTAGGAAGCATCGTTTCCAGTTCCTTAAAATTTGTAATTAGAGTTGTTGGCATTTTGGGCAAAGAAATTTTGAATGTTTCTTTAGGAGTCGCTAGCGTGTGCTGACCATATCTTTCGGCTCGCAAGTCGCAACATAGCGCCACTCTTAAATTTCGTTGTCCTTTTTATTTTTTAATTAAAAATGACATTTTTGTTCTTCTTTTTCTTTCAGGTAAGTGTCTGTTCCCCCTTTGTACACAGGAGGTCTCTCACGTGGGATGCCTGACTCCGAACTTTCCTTACTGTAAAAAACCTAACACAGCTGGTAAAGTTATATTATTTTCTCCTTAGGCATTTTGTCACAAAGAAAAATTACCTACTATGAGGATGGTAACATCGAGTAAATGATCTTTTTTTGTTACAGTTGAGTAAAAGATCTTGATCATCTATTGGTGGATTGAGCTTCGCCTGACAAATCATATCGCATTAATTTACCGGTAAATATTCGCAGATGAAAGATAATAAAAGAAGGATAAATTATAAAACTCTTTTATTTAAGAGTATAACGATTAGAAGAGAATCTATTACTTCATATTTTGTTATTTCCGATTTTAATGAAAAAACCAATTAATTATTTGGTTTTTGTTTATTTGATATTCATATGAAAGAAAAACTCATTTTTTAACTCAATAATTTCTATTTTTTCTTCTAACTTATTTCCTCTTTCCCTCATTTTTTTCCTCTCCCCCTCCCATTTCCCAAGCAAACCCTTACTGTTATTTAAAGGCCATAATGAGAAAATGTGATTCATTGTAGCTAATGGTTTAATAATTATTGCCATATTTATTTGACAAGAAAGTCGACCCATCAAGTTGTACTATTCAAAGCTGCTCAAAGTGATCAAGCGCAACGCATATTGAATACAACCTGCGCAACTCAGAAGCCTGGACCCGCGCCTGTCAAAGCGGGTGGTGGAGGATCTAAAATTTGGGGACGGCATCTAGACAAATTTAGGTTTGCCGCCAAATAATCTCTTTTTGTTTTCAGTTATATTATTATATTGTATAATTGTATGATGATTTCTTTTTAGGTACATGGGGAGGTTCAAACCAGGGAAGAAAGGTAATGAGTGGAGAGTTTGAACTAACTGCGCTGTCGGGAGGGACTGTATGATGATTGTTTTATATGCGCAGTAAGCAGTGTAAGCGGACTGTATATGCGACAAATGTGCTAATAATTTGCTAACAGAGACAAACGGTTTGATATTAGCCCAGTTACCAACATACCTAGTCATCGGCTCATTGCGGGGTAAGCTATACAACTTTTGTTACATACTTTTAGTAAGCATGTGTTCGTTAGAGAAGTATTAATGTTTTAAGTAAATTTTTAAAATTCTGCTATGCTGTACATTTTTATTGTTTATATTTATACATATATAATATCTAAAATTACATATACATATTGTTTCTTACTTTTTAATATAAATCTTACACGACTGGGACAATAACAGTTGAGAGGCACCTACCCTGAGTACTGTCATTTATTTGTTCGGAGAAACGCTACTCGCGTTTTATTTCTTCGTTCCCCGCTTGTGACCTGGCATCACCGCGTAGCTGGTCACAGTCGTAATCGCATCTATTAAACAGTTCAGTTAGGTTGGTCTATCATCCAACACTGGACCCCATGCCCGGCTTCAATTTTCAACGCTCATCATATGATATACTGGGGAGAAATTTGCAAACCTCTTACTGTCTGTCTCTCTCATGATCTGGGTTATAACCTATTTTGTATATCTTCCAAGTCAATCCTATCAAACAGAGAATTAATGCCTGGCCTTTGTATAATGAGATACACAATTTACGGTTCTCCCCTGTTGACTTCATCTACATCTTGCAAGTTAACATATCTGCATTTACTTCATAACAGAACCCTAACATACTTACAAAGAGAAAAAGGGAGAGGGGGAAGGGAGGATCATGATTCAAATTTCAGAGTAAAACTTACATTTACAATGTCTCAACTCCAAAATAAGGTGAATCATCTATTGATCAAGTTCAGCAGAAAACTTTACCAACGTTAAGTTATAAACAGTAAAATTAGCAATGTTTAGATAAATCACATCTTAACAAAAGCTACATTACATGAGAAGAAAGATCGGGAAAACTATCGTCAAGCTGGAGATATATCGCTAACCTCTAGAATAGCTCAGACAAACAAGTATTATACACCAGAACTGGAGCAAATCACAGGGGAAGGGAAATTACCTCAATTCACTTGTACCAGTAGAAGATTTAATCAACTTAGCAATTAGCACCCTCCAATTGCTGCATCACTGAAGTAAGCAGTAATTGCCTTCAATTTTCCATTTAAATAGATTTTCTCCACCTGGGGTCACGTTAGCCTATATTGATTAATTTACCAAGTAAATTACAGAAGTTACCCTTGAATACAATGATAGCATGAAAATATAATAATAAACTCCAGTTCATTAGTTTGCTTCACAGAAGATCAGAGACATAATCAATGTAGCATTGAAGAACAATAAAGAGCCTTCCCAAAGACATATATTCTGATTTTCTCCGATTTTACATCTTTGCACATATTTTAATCCTGATATTTAAGAAGAAAAAAATTCAAGTAACAGCCAGCCAAGCATGAGTTTCTAGTTTTGATCAATGTCAACCAATAAATAATGTTACATAAATGATATAACCTCTGCTGTTGCATATGGTGTTGACATCATCAAAGATTCTAATATCCGAATTGTTCTCCAACCTCAAAAAGAAGGAAATAATATAAAGCATGGTTTCTGAGATAGATAATTGATCATTCTGTTCACTCCTATTCCCAACACGTATACACAGCCTACATTGCTTTCATGTTTTCAGTTTTCTTTTAGCATCATCGCCCATAAGTAATGATCCCCAAACCACTATCTACAGAAGGACGCTTTTGGAAAGTGGGCCATCATATATTTGTAGTCAAAGGTAGACAAAGACAAAGAATTAGCATATTGCCAACTGAAAACGATTCATCACAACAAATCCATCACCTCTATTCATTTTGTTACATCTCTTAATCCTATATGAAAAACACTATCCCGATTATTTTTTCAAATGTATACAAAAACGCAACTTCATTTCAAAAGTTTACCTCCACACCCTTCATATGCCATAAGTATTCTTAACCAAACCCTGGCATCCTTGCTCTTCTTTACTCGCTTCTAAAGATGGAAACCGGGGGGTGGGGCTTACAGAATTATATTCCCAAAGGAAGCATAGAAAATAACAAAAAGTTGAAACATTACCTCTAACGACCATGGTGGACAAGCAGATAGAGACAACTCAGCCAATTGGTTCAAATTGGTATTTCTTGGCAGGAACATGACAACTCTGGAAGCAATTTCCTTCACAACACTGAATAGAAAATATCTGCACAGAAGGAGTATAGAGATAAAAGGGGAAGATGAGAAGCTTATTTTGAATCTCATACAAAGTACGAAGAGTAAAACCAAAAGAAAATATATGCATCCATTTACCCATCATGTGGTTTGAGCATTGTCTTAATGTCGTAAGTCATAACCTTAGCATAATCAGGTCCCCCCCAAGGAGGAGATAAAAAAACAGTATCAGCCTGCAGAGGGCAAACAATTTAACTAAAAGGTTTCAGATACTTACCAAAGATTGCAAATTAGACAATATATAGGTACACAGCAGAGATGCATAAGACTAGCTGTAATAACATCTACTCTGCATCTTGCCTACAGACTTAATTGGAATGAAAGAGTATGAGAAACAACATCTGCCATGGCTAGAAACACAAGAATATACTAGGTTGGGGAAGAAGGGAGGGCTCACAAGTCACAAGGGGAGAATACTGACATAACTAACCTAAACTTATTCAAGGATAGTTTGGTAACACTATAAATTCTACAAGGTCATAGAAAAGCCAATAGAAGATTCTCCTGTACAGAGCCAAATGAAAATTCGCACTGTAAATTTCTCCTAAATGAACAACATTAAGTGAAAATGGGTAATTATGTCATTAGCTTTGGGTATCACAATAGGGGTGAAGCCCATTGTTTGTCATTATTCAACCACAGGCACAGAAAAAGAAAAGTCCAAGATAATCCAACACAGTCTATTGTTTTTCCATTTATTTTTTATATTATTATTCAATCATATAATATAATCAGTTGTCCACAATATAAGACTGCTTTTAATTATTACATTACTGATGAAAGTTTACAATCACAACTGTATTACAGTTTGAAAAATCTATCCATTATCTGGGTACATTTCAACTCTCTCTGTCTTGTATCAACCCTCTTCTCTCTTTTCAACACCAAATACTGCATGATTATGAACAATGAAATCAAAAGGAAAAGGAGAAACAAAAGGCTGCAGACTTGTATATAAACATAGAGCCATTCCTTAAGGCACAAAAGAAAATGATTCGATGTCACAAGTCTGTTACTCAAAGCAAACAGTACCTTTCGAAAAAATTGAAACACAATTCTTTTACACACAGCTCCTCATTTCATTAGATTAAAGAAGGTTCATGAGTATCGATTAAAGAAGGTGCCCCCTCCCTTCTTTTTGTTCCAGGACTCACTCAAGTTTTAATGTTTTTATATTAATATTTTTTTTGGTGTCACTAAAACATTGACCATTTCATTTCCCAAGGAGATTTATCTCTTATCAAAAGAGTCATCACCATATTTTCTGGAAGGGAAAGCAGAAAAAAAGTATGGAAATTAGAGGGGTGTGGCAGGGCTTGGGCAAGGATGCTATATGTTCAGTAAGCAACAGGGCATCTTGATACTGTTCAAGTATAGGGTGCCAGGCCATCACGGTTGTTGGGGTAAGGATGGGAATAAAGCAGTTGATCATGTTATTACTACCTGCCTTAATATTTTTAAAACATCGCAGAAAGGATGTAGCCTAACCATGACACAAAAAATGGCACCAACCACACCGCACAAGAGAAAAGAAAAATATAATGGTAAGTACCTAAGGTGTGTAATAAGGCAAGTTTAGTACCTTTAACTTTGGTGCCAAAAGGAAGAAGTCCCCTGCTATGAAGTCAATTTGATCATCAACCCCATAAATAGCAGCATTATGCCTTGCATAATCAATCTTCCTTGGATCAATATCAATTGCAATTACATGTCCGCACCTGCAATATCAAATCATAGAGTCCAAGTACAAAAATCAAGGATCATCTTAAAATATCAAGTTTCCTAGAGAAAGCCAATTCTGTTTTATATTACAATTACAGTGAGAGAGACACATCTTTATAACAAAAAAAGATCATATCTAATTTACTTGACTAAACAAAACAATAACGTTTATTATCTCATCATCCAGTTGTAATAAACCATTACATGAAATAAGAAAGAGCAAGCATTCGACTACTTGAAACTGGAATTCTATGCATAAAAAAAGAGGCAAAACAGCGGCATGCCAAATAATTTAGAATGAGGGCAGGGAGAAGGAAAAGAATGTATCCTACTGGCCTTTAGTGACTTCAACATCACTATAATCAGACTACTTAAACAAAAATGGCACAAGGACAACATGGGATCAAGGAGGGTGTAAACAAATCCAAAACCTACTAGCAAGAACCAACTATCCCAAATGCGTAAGTGGTTAAATGGAGATCTGAAAATAGTTTTGTCTCTAACATGCCTCGTCACACAAAACTCATTAGGCTTGAAGTGTGGACAAAGCAAAGGCTGACCAAACTTTGTACTGGAATTCAATTTAATTTTTGAAGAATGGGAATGACAAGAATCGAATTCTTGACCACTTGATTATAAAAACTCTAATACCATATCAAGAACCATTTGATCACTTGGTTATAAAGACTCTGATATCATATCAAGAATCAACTATCCCAAAATTTAAACTATTAGTTGAAAATCTAATAATGGTTTTATATCTGAACACTTACATCTAGTAGACACCAAAAGAATGATCTAATCAGATCTACAAACATGTATTGAAACGAAAATAAAGTAACCAGTGCCTATTAATGTTTAACTAGGAAAGAAACATGAAATATGATATATTGCAGGCTTGCAGCCATAAACTGAACGTAACCAGGCATCAAAAGATGGGTGGCTTACAGAATATCATCATACAGAATCTACAGCAACTTGAAACCTAACCGAGCAATGGGCATCAAAGGGAAGATAACTACAAAACAGAGAACATATTTCGAATTTTCTCCTTTGCTCTGTTATCTTATTGCTGTTCAAATTGTTGAATTGACTCCAAAAATATAAATGTTCATTTTCTTTTTCTTTCCTATGAAAACTGTTTCATTCTGTGAATTCGGAGAATACATCTAGGAAATTTGCCCACAACAGTTACCACAAACTAAATGAATCTACTGGTCAGCAATAGTGATTAGATAATACTCACCGTTGTGCAAATTGGATGGCATTCCCACCAACGCCACTGAAACCATCAACTATGATTCCACTTGCACAGCGCAATGCTTGATGCTGAGCAACAGGCTCTGGAGTGACAGAAAACCATCCTTCCTCATCCATTTTTATTCCATCATCAAACTTGGAGAATAAAATATACCTCTGACACCAATATTTGCCAATAGTAGCAGTATACTCATCTTGCATTTCTTGAGATTGGAGACCTGCAAAATGCAAACATGGTGTATTACAAGAGCAGTCAATAACATGTCAGAAATACTAGATGACTTCAATAGAAAAAATTGGCCATATTTTCTCACTAATGTAGAAAGCAAAACATATCATAATGTTTCAATATCTCGTGAGACTTTGAGGAAATAGTTTTTACTAATAAAAAATGCATCTAACTCTGGTCAATCTTAGACCAGTTTACTTCTGAGAAAATATGCAATTAGGCTTTAGTTAAAAATGCCCTCCTATCACGGAGTTTTGGCTAAATATATAAACATAACAAAGAAAAGGAATATATGGAGTGGTTTGAATATTATAACTTACATCATAAAGCCATAATAATAAGACAGTATCTCCATATATCTACTTTTCTTGGTATTTGACACCCAGAAGAGATTATTATGAAAATTGGAGGAAAATAGTTAAGACTTAAGAGAAATTAATGAATAGCAGGTTAGCAACCATGTCAAAGAAGCCAGATAATGGGTGGAAGCAGTTACTAATAATAGATATGAACCTTCACTTCCAACAGATAATCTTCTCCGCCATCGTTTTCTTTTTACTTTCTTTTCCACTTTTGTCATGGACAAATCAGACCTAGCATCCAACACAGTCAAAACAGGGGCCATGTTTTCCAAGAATGCATCACTACCATCTGAAGCTGCTTTGATGCATCTTCCGTGAGACCTGTGAAGATAATCAGGTTTTAGGAGAGCAAGTACAATATAAAAATCAGATAGGCGAGTTATAATAGGCATTTTTAAATTGTAATTATATAACTAGTTAGTCATAGATGCTTAACAGCCTTTACTTTCCAATTAAAATGAGTAGTCCTGGAAAATTTAGTCCCATTAGGCATATTTAGGAGACAAAACATCAGGTTCATAAGTTCTATTGTTATTTGTAAGCTGCATACTACTGATGCAAACCCTGTGGACACCAATCTGGTTTATTTTAATGCTGCAGCAGCTAAAAAACTTTTTGTAAAAATAAAATTTTTCCATGGTCAGTTGTTAGACCCCCAATCCTGATGTTAAAAATCCTGAAATGAAACTGAAATAACAAGATACAAGTAGTTCCCCAACTTTCTTCTACTCACTTTCTCTCTACTAGCTTGCAGTGTCACTCAGAAGTTACTGGCACTTTGAGGGGCCAGTATCCTCCCACTCATGTAGTCAATCCCACCTAATGAGAAAAAGCTCAGTTTGTTGTTGTTGTAGTTGTTAGACCCCCAATGATGAACGTCTATAGTAGGCAGAAGAAAGGTGGGACCAGAGGAGAATTTCCAATCATAGGGGAATCAGTTAACAGAAATTCCCAAGGAATAACAGTAGCTGATACACGTGGCAAAGGAGAAACTTCTAGCAGGGAAGACACGCAAAGTTGGGAGTGGGAGGATACTGGCCCCTCAAAGTGCCAGTAACTTCTGAGTGACACTGCAAGCTAGTAGAGAGAAAGTGAGTAGAAGAAAGTTGGGGAACTACTTGTATCTTGTTATTTCAGTTGCAATTCAGGATTTTTAACATCATTAAGTGATGATTAACAGAGCAGTCCTCTATATTTACTATGCTTGGGTTAAAGTAGAGGCAGAAATACCTGATGACTGGCTCCAGGGTATTTGACACTGAGTGAAATGAAACTCCATCATTGCAACTACTTCTCTCAAGACAATCATCTGAATGATCAAGAGCTTGGCCTTCATTATGTAGACTGATGTTAGACACCAAATTGTCAACTTCAATATCAGCTGAACACTTGTCGTGTGGCTGTCCTGCTGATTTCTCTTCAATCAAGATTTCCTCAAAGGGATTAGTTTCATTTTGTGAACCACACTCCTCCGTTGCCTTAAGAGTAGTGCTATCATCCATTCTAATACAATGACTAATTTCCAGATGCTCCATCCCAGGGGGTGGGTACCATGTAGAAGCATGCGTTTTGATATTATAGAAGTAGTTTCTCATATAGAAAGTATCCCAACACACCATCCAATCTCCAAGTTCACCACTGTCATTTGACTCAGCAATTCGGTCACATACAATCCCTTCTGAACCTATCAGAAATGAATCTGATTCACAAGCCCATGGCTTCCAAGTGGCACTGCTCTCAACATTGCAAATGGTCCCATGTTCTATGTCTTTGCAGACAATTGAAGAAACTTCTAAACAGTTATCATATATCAATATTTCACCATTTCCATTCCCACAATGGTCAACACCTGCACCTGTCAAATGGCTTCCAACAGAAGCTTCAACATCTGAACTTGATACAATATTCATATCATCATTATTTATGACATTGCTGGTTAACAAATTGCCATTCTGGCCATCAATAATTGCTGCCTCACTTATATCATCTTCAATTTGCTCCCTTGAAACACTATGAGCAATTTCAGTACAACTTGCTGAATTATCTTTTTCACCAGAGGCACATAGGGATATATCAACCTCCACTGCAACATCACAGTCATACAATTCACTTTGGCCCAGCATTGATATACAAGATAAAGAACTGCTTGTTTTATCATGAAAATTAGCAGGAGATAAAAGATCCTCCGCACTCACTTTGGATGGAACTTCATCTCCAGGATGTTGACACCTATATGGATGCTTCAATCTTGTACCATTTCTTTTGCCTTTTACTCGTCCATTTCTCTTTGTTAAGATAGACCAAAAATATAACTATTAGCACTTTCGCAGCTATGACAGTCATAATCTAATGGTAGATAAAGAGCAGAGCACGAATGATGGAGGATGATGATGCTCATACTGAACTTTATTAGACAAATTGTAATAGGAAAATTAAAATTACAGGTTCATAAAGGCACAATCCAGATTGCCACATAAAACCATGCATATTACTCAAAATTCAAAAGTACGCCAAAAACAAATCACCTACGATTTATCTTTTAAATGGTATTATGGACCACAATATTTCTTATACAGTTGGGTTCTCATATACCAACCATGCTTATAACTCAAAATTCAAAAGTACCCCAAAAGCACATCACCAACCATTGATCTTTTAAATAGTTTTATGGACCTCAACATTTCTCATACAGTTGGGTTCACATAATCAGTTGTTCATCTTCATGGGTTCATATAAATATCTTCTACAATGTTATCATGGGCTTCATAGCTTTCATTAACCTTAATCTGAATTTGGTTCTAATAAGATTAGAGAAATTGAGAAACATAAGATGCAGACATTCTAGGAAAGCATTTCCTCGGGAAAATATAAGATGAGTTGTGACTTGTGAGCCTACCTCCTTGTTTGTGTGAAAGGAAGCCGGGAGCCCCAATGCACTCATCTGTTTGGTAAGTTCCATATCCTCAGGTAGAAGGCTACTATAATCTGAGAAATCATACAAAAAAAGAAGAAAACGCATAATTATATACAGTCTCAATGTCAAACGCACATTACTATTGAAAACAATTCAATGATTAATTAAAGCATTTTTTTTTCACCAAATGATGCTTGAAAAATAATTTTCACATTAAAACTATTTTTTTTTCTGCTTAATCTTGTCTTCTATTAAAAGGAGCAATTCATATTCCACTTCCTAAAGAGTATTAACCCAAGAATGTCGTTTGCCGACTGCTGAAACTGCAAAATAAGTAATTTAATAAGTGATTTTCCAAGAAACAAACATAGAGCCCTCAGAGTGCAATAAAATCAGAGCAGGCACAGAGAGAGTGAGAAGCACTTGCCTTCGCCTGTAGGAACCAGGCTTGAGCCGTTAAAATCATCCGATTCGGCTGATTTCTAATTTACAAAAACGTTAAGAAAAGAAGCGATTACGAAGTTAGCTAGCAAATAACAAATAGAAATATCGAAATCACTCGCGGGCTACTATTAAACTTACAGAGCGTCCAGCTGAGGATGAAACCTGCACGCCATCATTCCTGTAGACAGTGGAATAAAAAAAGGCTTAGATAAAGTACAGCGGAACGGTGTTGATGTGCGTGAGCAAGAAAGAAGTGTCACCAGAGAAAGACTTGGGTAAGCTTGAAGAGAGAACCAAGGGATTTGATAGCAGGGCCTTCGCACTCGGAATCGGCGGTGTCCATCTTTGACCAATGAAAGAAGACGACTAGGTCACTAGGGTCACAATTCACAAATCACAAAGACAACGGTAAGTCCCCCGTACCACCGAATTGATAAATGCCGACTTGCTTTGCCGCGTAATGCACTAAAGAGTGACGAACACCGCCCCTTAAGTGTCACCCAAAAAAGGAAAAAAAATGCCGCCTCAAGTGCATGTACATTGTTCCCCAAAATATATTACAAAATGTCGGGTTTAATAGGCTTTTTTTTTTTTCTCACAATCATTAATTAAATTTTTCATAACATTATAAATGAGAAAACAGAAAAATAAAAGTTAGAACTAAATCATTTTAAGATGCTGAGGTTGGAGACAGGATTTGAGTGGTGTTGTTCAAAATTGAACCCATCGGATTTCAATTGAATTAAACCAAATTGATCCAATTAAAATTGATCAAAATTGATTTGTTGATTTAATGAACTGATTTTTTCTTTTTTTGGTTGTTGGATCTCACTTCCAAAAACCAATTGTAAACGAACTAAATGGATTTTTGTATTTATGCTTATTATAAACAATTAATTATATTTCATGTTGATACTTTATATCTTTGCTCTAACAAAAATGCTTGTCAATTTGAATTTTGTTGGGTTTAATCTTTCAGTGTAATTGACTTTACAACGAAATATGGCTGAGACACTCTGGTAGAATTTGAAGGGGTCCTCTGGCCATTTGATTATTTGTTTTCTTAGCTGCACAGCTGAGTTTTATGAGCACCCACTATGGCTGGAATTTCTCGCAATCCCACTTTACTGAGGCCTCGGGGTTAATGGCTGCAGTATTTTTCTTAATAATTATACTATTCTACAGAATCCGAGAGTCCTAGATGAAGATGAGGTTTCTGTCACCTGATTATTGAACACAGGAGGCCATTATACCAACATAAAACTTACACTAACCGGTTGGTTATATAGATTTTATTCTTGGATGATACATCAATGTTTAGTCAAACTTGTAGACAAACATTGCCTATCTTTGGCCTTCGTATACCTTTTTTGTTTGCTCAATATACTTTGGATTGATGTTTATAACGTATGAAAAATTAATTGGTGAGCTGCAGCCTGCAGGCTTTGCTGCTCCATTAAATGCTGCCATTAAACAGGTTTGCATATCAATTGACCTCTAAACCAGGCATTAATACAAACAGTTTTACATATCAAATCCACCTAGTGGGCATCTAAGATACACACCATGCAGTCCCCTACAAGATTTCGAAAGGGGATGCGTTGATATAGCACAACCTGTTAGTTTGTTTACAGTTTGTTCTACATGCACTAATAAAGCTAGATTTGCAGAGCAATACGCACGTTTCATTCGCTGTTGACGAAAATATTTGATGATTGGTCACATATTAATGCAATCAGCAAAAAAAGGGCGGCCTCAGAACTCATGTTAATAACTACCAAAATCAATGGAGTAAATATGAACAAAAAACTATAATTTCTCAAGGAATAACATTCAGCAAAGAGCAAACTGCACAGGAAGACTGTTTAACCAGTGGTGGCATGAAATTGAAAGTGTGCTGAAACATACGTTCCTGGTATATTGCTTTCGGTCCCTAATTACCATAGTGCGATATATCTAGCTTTGGAATGCTAATTTACAGCAGATCCGTATGTATGTACATGCATCCACCATACATAGTATTCACAGTGGAATCGTTGTCCCACCTTCACCCTACCATGGACCACTTTGTGTTCGTCTTAGGCATCTTTTCTTGACTCCTTGTTGCAGATTTATCATCTCCATAACCTGAACGATAATGGCAATTGCCATACAATTCAGCAGAGGTAGCATGAATACATCGCCACATACAAGAAATACTTTCAACACTTATTTCAGTAATTATTGGGTCATATTCTCTTAACTGAAGTAGCCAGTATTGCTCATTCAATATTCCATGCTACATAATATCTAGAAGGTGCCTTTGGCATGAGCAACTATAGGTACGCACAAACAATAACATAGTTATACAGCAAAGTAGATGATGAAAAGTATTTGTGAGAGGATTTACTAATATCACACTAGTTCATCATGTCTCCACATGTTAATAGGGGAAGAACTCCATATTGGAAACCTAACAGGCTAATCTGACGAACAATAAGGATTATTCTGATAGTTAGCTATAGATATACAAGAAACAAACAACCTTAATACATGCATCACAGTGGTAAATCTGGCCTCCATGTCGAGGTTCACCTAAAAACACCATCAATCACCGCATTCGGAACTGGTTCAAATTCATATGGGTACACTCAACAACATCTTCATTATCAAGTATGAAAGATCACTGTGGAATAAAAAGTAAAAAAGAGAAGGACAAACTGCTTGTAGCAATAATTGAGTCTCAATGTTTAATAAGAATAAGAAATTTGTCAGAAATTATTGCTAGAGGTAGATTACCAGAAGTAAATATGGAGGAACAGGTTTTCCCTAGATAAAAGTTTTAGATGTCACCTAACTCAAGGGAAGAAAAAATGGAGTCCCATGACACAGAGGGTTACCCTATAGGTTTGCTTGGTCTCTGGGACCTGTAAAGCCTTCCCTTTAACCCAATGAAAAACACATCTTGTGACATTCTCTTCGACAAAGACCTTTGTCAAATCCCTTTTACGTTGAAGTAAATTTTGAGTTAGACTTTCTTTAGTCAGGGATGTATGGACAAAGAGCATGTTATATGTAGACGGCTCAAACCAGAATATCATGATTTGCTCACCAAACAACCATAAAGCGGGGCATAACATCATTGCCCTCAACCATAGCAAAAGTTCTGACTGGTTATGTTTAGATCAAAACAAACATTATGTAATAATGAAAAATGAAAACAAGGAATAAATAGAACCCTATATGAATGTGAGAGTGACCGAAGTCCAACTTACTTGATTCTTCTGCCTTTCCATGATTTCTGCCTGCAATATCCAAGCAATGGTCTATTAGGAAAACTTACATGAAAGTAAGAAAACTAAAGCCATATATTCATGTGCGTATGTGTGCCTGCATCTGTTTGTGACAAGTAATAGTGACAGAAATACCTGCTTCCTTCGAAGTTCTTGATTCTCCTCTTTTAACTTTGCAACTTCTGCTTCCAATTCCGTGGTGTAAGCCTGGAAGAAATGAAATTGAATTGAGAGACTAAACTTGCAGAAGATATCTATAAAACCTTTATCCGTGCTTTCTTCCCACTTTCTGTGCCTAGTGAAAACACTCAGGTGAAACATGCTGAACTTTTTATATGCTTATATGGACTTTATGATTATGCAGCTATTAGTTACGTTCCCTAATTTACATTTTCCATTACCTTGTAATAACGTTGATCTTTACAACTTCTCATGATTATGACTTGTCAAAATCTTTCACCTTTCATCAGGTCAGATCGCTACCAGATTACCATTCTGCTGCATAATCTTTCATGAAGTTATGGTATACAGCATGTCCACAGAGGATAAAAGCAGAATGTTAATGGCTGGTAGTATTTGCAAATCAATATTATGACGCAAATCGTCATAATATTCTTTTAATTCTTGAAATAATTGAATATGTGGCTGAACCCTCTTTTTCATAACCGCATAATATTTTTATAGCTATAATCACAGAAATTTGCTCTCTTTTCTGTTACAGGAAGTACGCCCACAGGAAGAGACACAAATTCCTTGACTGTCTGTGACTTAGAGCGAGGAGACTTGAATAAAGATGTGTTAAAAACAGTTTTCATCTACTTTAGCTGAAAGGGGATTAATTCAAGGTAAAAATTAGTTTCCTTTGATGTATTTAATTTTAAAATTAGATATTAAATGTGTTCTCTTGCACCCAAGTATTCACTTGAATTAATATGCAATTGCCGCAAGCTCTGATAACTAAATTTAGAACAATTAAAACCACAAAAAAAAGAAGTTGATGGGGTGACGGGAAGAGAATAAAGAGGTTCGAAAATGAAAATTCACCTGCTTACGAGCCCGCGACCTGGCAGCCGACTCTCTATTTTTTATCATTCTCCTCTGCCTCCTCTCAATTACCTTCTCCACAGCTCCATTGGTCTTCCTCCCTCTTAACCCACCATTGAAGACAAAAGGAACTGGCGATACGGATGATGCATCACCATTGCTCTTTCCAATTTCATCGCATGACAACTGATTAGCAGCTGGTGATACTGTAGCCACATGAACAGCCCCAGGTCCTAAACGAACCATACCCATCCCTGCACCTCCTTGCAATGCAGAACTTTGAACCAAATTACCATTCAGACCCTGATCCGCAAGCCCCACAATTCCACCCCTGATTCCTTGATTTCCCAGTTGAGCGTTAGTTGTCAATGGCATAAGAGTTGCATAAGCCATAGCAGGCTGCTTAGGAAATATCTGCTGCTGCGGTGGCCGTGAATGCTGCAGCTGTTGCTGATTAGATCTAACCCCGTTAACATTCAACGGCAAATTGGTGCGCGATTGAAGAGCTAGCTGATCATTATTCCCAGGAATTGGATTGCCCATTAAGCCTGTACTATTACTCAACTGCTGAAAACCCATTCCTACACCGCTATTATCGTCGCCACCCGGACGAGATATATCAGCATAAATTCCACCGTTGGGCTTCCCACCTAATTGCGCATCTTCTCTTACAACCCCGGCTCGCACCAGGAACTCCTCCAATGTCATTTCTCCCAAAGTCTGCTGCCTCTGCGGAAAATTGGGGCCCGCTGTACCAGACGTCCCATCTTTCCCCGCACCGCAATCCTTAGAAATACCCTTCCAAACCTCATCAACTGTTTTCTGGCTAAGTGTCCGCGGCAACGTTAAGGAGCCTTGCCTCTGCAGATGCCCACCAGGGGCACCCGCCCCTTGTTGAGCACCACCAGCTGACGCCATTGTTTGAATCTCTTCAGCAGTCCAAATGTTCTTGAGCAACTCATCCATGTTCATCGACCCAAAGTCCTTTCCTGAACCTCCCATTGTACTCATGAACTCGTCGAATGTCAGAGAATAGACAGACGGCTGTCGCGCCAGGAAATAATTCACCGGCGGCTTTCCGCCGCCGCCGTGGTCAGCCCCCGGGTCATTTCCGAAGTTCTTGAAATTCATTTTACGCACAAGTTGGTGAAATCTGATCAAAACAGAGTCAGAAGCTCATCCAAGCTTATGATATACTATTCCAACAGGCATAAATCTAAATTGCCCACGCGAACGACCATTAATGAATAGTTGGATAAATGATTCACCAGAAATTACATCCAAACCAACAGAAAGCTAAGCTTGGATGGATTAAACTAGGAAAAAATTCGGTACACTGTACCATAAACTTGACATTTGATCACAACCACATTTCTGGAGTTCTTCCTCATGCAAAAATTCTGACTTACAGCTAACATGGTTGAAAATTCCAGTCAGCGAACACCAGAATTCTAAGCGCTACCAAAGCCCACGTTTTACATTGAATAAAATTATTAAAATACTAACTTTGAAGAATAAAACCAAAATTACTCAAATGAACAACTGGTAATTACAAGGAATGATTAAATATAATTTGGTAACCAAATACATATGTAAGATCTCAACAATAGCAAAAGAAGAAAAATAGAGGCGAAATCTCAAGGAAGAGATTGAAGATGAGAAAACAAAGTGTTATACCTGTCTTTTGTACTACTCCCACCTTCTTTTGCTTACAATTTTCCTGATTTGGTATATTTTTGGAAAAATTTGTGTTCGATGGCTTCTTTGGCTGCGTTCCCTCTTCCTGATTTGCTAGGGCTTGGTAGAGGTGCCAAGTGTCCACTGTCTCTTCCCACAATTGCCGCCTTTTTAAGGCATCTGCAGAGAGAGAAGGAGGGTTGGGTCTAAGATTCTGGGTTTTATTAATGCTGCTAATTATACAGTATTTTATAAACATTAAATATTAGATATTACAAGAATTGTACATAATTGTGAGAGTTGGATCGTGCCGACTTCCGTAACGTGGACCAATAGCGAGAGGTTAGGAGCACTCTGATGTGACACCAGCCAATCACATTTTGCCTTCTGGGAGAATCCTAGCCGTTCGCGTCTATTTGAGCGAAGGATCAGCCATCGTTGGTTGATTGATTGTGCCGTCCGATTGCAGTTGTGAAAGGAAGAAAAAATGATAATTTTTTTATAATTATATTTTTAAAATATTTTAAAGATGTGTACTTTCAATATTTTTTCTTGCCGAGGCCCTTTAGAGGGGAAAAAAATTTGAATATGATTAAAACCCATTAATTTTATGTGACTATCAGTTATGAGATATTTTGACCCGTGAAGCTTTGGGACAAATTATAAATATCTGTAGTGGATAATGTCGACCATTAACAGGGACATTTAATTGAACAAGAAAATCTGCAAATGGCAAAAGGTCCCAATATTCCCTTGACAATAATTAGATTTTTTTTTTTGGTACATTGACATTAATTAGATTTATCAGTCAGTGAAGTTGTTGTTAAGTACGTTTGGGTCAAATCCAACTACGAAAATTCGGGATTGTAAAATAAAAAGAAAATCAAATGGCCCAACTCTAAAAACTACTCTTCGGAGTGTCCGCTTACATGGAATGAGAAAGTGTTCAGGCTTTCCAAGTATTACCGTACACCAAAAAACGTGATTTCATTATCCAGTGAGTCGCTCAATTTTCTGTGCATTCTATCCACTTGGGATAATAAGATCTGTACAATTTGATCCGCAAAATACAAAATTGTATATTCAAAAAAAATTGTAATAATTTATTTATAATGTTATTTAGAATAATAAAAATTTTGATAAATTTTTATAAAATAATTATTTAAAATAAAATTATAAAAAAATAATTATATAAATACCATTATTATTTATGTACGTACCCTAACATAATCCAGCCACAACCCTACACATATCACAACTACAGTTTTACATAAAAAACGTGAGTAGAGAAAGCAATGACCACATACATATGATTGGCTTTCTAACTTGCTTGTACCTTTGACTAAATACATAGCAATTGGTAGAGTAGAGCCGACCTAGTTATTAATTACCTAGCAAGAAGAGGATAAGGATTCCCAGACTGGGTCAAACCATCCTTACAAGGCAAGAAGTTTACCCGCACAGAATACGAAATCCATTGCTATTCATTCACACCACACGCAGCAGTCCACTGCCCACCAATATCCGTGACTCTATAATGCTAAAACTAGTTAGTCCACTTTCAAAAGTTGGTTTCCCATGTTTTTGTTCTTGGCGGTCGTTGGAAATAGGATAATGATAAAACTTGGATATTCCCTCTGGTTTTATCTCCACTCCAGTTCGCAACTCTTGCTTTTAAATCATTTTTTTTTTTTGGTTAACATAGGGCCATACTTGTTAGGGCTATATTAGGGAAAGGGCATACAGTGCGATCGAACCATCAACCTGGTTCTTGAGGACGGCCAGTAGTGCCACCTAGCCAATGGCTCACTGGCTGCTTTTAAATCATTTTAATCATGTGATAGAATATATACATGGCCTTGTATTATTAATCTGGAAAATTTGATAGAAAACAGGAATACGGTATTTGTGAGAACCAAACACTGGAATATTTCGGCGCGTATACGTACGTTAAAGTTCTTTATTTGTTGAAACATTTCTCCTGTATATTTATATAATAAAAAATATTTTTCTAGAATAGTATTAGATCTATTTTTTAAAATTTATTTTTCCAAAATCATGCCACGTCAAAATATGTCGTTTTCACCCCATGCCGACAAAAGTGAAAAAGTTGTAATCTTTATCTTCTAAAATGCATTATTCAAAGTTAGGAAGAGGATAGGGATGGTGGGGTTTTGCTTGATGGATTAAGCCACCTTTGCAAAGAAAGACAAGCGCACCTTCCGTGACCAGGCGCACCAATACTAGGCGTCACCCGTTCTGCTGCGTGTCTATGATTAATGTTTAGTTTGGCTATGAATTTCAAACCAAAGTAACTCTTAGTTCACACTCAAACAGGGAGGAGGCGAGGCCTTTTATTGTTACCATAGCGAAATAGAACGAGGGCTAACTCAGACACAATCAGTGCAGTTCTGAGCCTATCTCTCTCTCTCTCTCTCTCTTCTTTTTCTATGTTGTGGGTGTGTCCAAACTAGCACATTAGCATCAAAACTATTGATGCTGATCTTCTAAGAGTCTAGATATTACTCGACAAAATGTTTTCAAAAGGTAATTCTCAACACCTGCATTGAAGTGTTTTTCCATTTGTTTTAAAGGGAGATACAGGGAAACTTGGTGAGTGAAGCCTTTTGACGATGGTCATCAACAGAGCAAGTTAAAGTGCAAGAGTGAGACGGACTCAGGTGCCAGTATATGATTCGGAAAATCTACTCCCCAATGGACGTTCCTAAAATAAAATATTCACAAAAAAATTAGCATTTTGTAAGTTTTCTTAGGAATAGTGGGATTCTTTTTTTTTTTTTTTTCTTTTTAAGAAATGGGACTCTATTTGATTATGATAATGTGGTTCCAATCATTTTTTGCTTCAAGTTACCTGGTCATTATGTAACCCACTCTGGAAAGGTCCCTGCGAATTGAGAGAATAAGATAAGAGCGGGAACGAACAGGTGTCCCGCGCAGATAGGGACAGGCAGCATGAGCGCTGTCAAAGGTCAATCCTTCTGATAGCACCAAAGCCTCCAATAAAACGATAAAATTCCTCAAGGTAAACGCCTTACTGGTAACGTAATAATAGTATGGTTTGTTGGTGGGTGGGTGGAGGGAACAAATTGGGAGCAAAATGCACACACGTCCTATGCATATCTCGCAGGACCCAAAACCAAGACGTGCGGGCCACATGCAGATGGTCGCAATCCCAATTGGGAAATATCAGTTGTTGAGTAACCGTTAATTTAGTTTATTAAATGCAGGCTGGGTGCGGCAAGTTATGGACCAATCAAGAGCTGACATTTTGAAGTTTATATGAGCTTAGAGACGACGATGTGCAAATGCCCGGGGACTCGGGTAGCCCAAGTGTGGTTCCTATGTAGCTCCAATTCAATCCTACAATAGACATCATTATCAAATCCAATTAAAGTCTTCTATCTCACCAAAAAAAAAATCCAATTAAAGTGTTGTGATTTATAGTTTGTGCGAATTTGAAATTCACATTCTTGAATGGGGAATGAGCTTTTGCAGAAGATTGATTTGCTTGCCGTCTAAAAAGAAATTCAACCATATCTTTTCCCATATCTTTTCTAGTAAGGAAAATGATAATAGTATAAAATAGACTTGCATGAAATGAGTATAATTAAATAAAAGAATTTAAAAAAATAATTTAAATTTAAGAGAAAATAAGAATTAAAAATATAAAAGTATATATAAAAATACATAAAATAATTCTATACTATTATATTATTCTTTAATAATTACTAGCACAAGCACACTAGTTGGTATAATATTTGCTTTAATACATTTTAAAAAAATAATGTTATAACTACACTCTTAAAACTACTTGAGTAATATGCTCATTAAAATTTCATCTCTTTTCTCTTTAATGAGAATAACCCTTCACGGATTGCTGAAGGTATAAGTCCATTTTCTTTTTGGAATTGATCTCCTAAATCTTTGGACTGGATTCTTAATTTTTTTATTTTAATAATACATATATATATGTACATATTTAAATTTGAGTCTATTTTTTATTTTAATTTAATTTTTACTTTTTACTTAAATCACTTTTAGTTTTAAATTTTAAAAATTAAAAAATCCCAATTCGTACAATTTCAATGCTTTTCCCTGTAATGTTGTTGCCTTCCCCTTTTATTGTTGCTGTAGTAGGTAGACTTTTATAAAAACTTCACAATAAAATGAGATAATTATTAAATTAATTAAATCTTATAATTTAGCCTAAAATTTAATAAATTTATGATTTAAATAGATTAAGTGAGTATAAAAATAAAGGATATGTTATTTACTCAGAACCAAGATGACACGAGTCACGACACCACATGGCATTAACGGTGAGAAAGCCGAGCAGAAACTGGATTACTAAGTGCCAGAAATTCCGTCTACCACAAATTCTTCTGAAATGATTGAACCAATTTCAAATTCCCCCCATCGCTCTCTCTTTCTCTCCTAAACTTAATACAAGAAAGTAGAACCATTTTAGAGATTCTTCCAGGAACATCAATGACCAGAGAATGGTAGGTAAATGTAACAGAAACTTCAGAAAAGAACTTCAATTCCTAAATTCAAAAATTCATAGAATTGAAAGGAACGATATAATTGAAGTATAAATAGATCAACAAAGGGATACCAATATTTACATAATCTACATATCCAACTATTTGAATTACTAGGAACTCACTTTCCAGCATTGACAGCCATCTAGTGCAGTACGTTGCTACACGCTGATACCTGAACTCAAGAAATTTTTATATCCCGTTTTTCAGCACCTCATTATAATGGCATGTAAACCAGCAATATAAGAATTTCAGATGCCCAGAATAATGAAAGGGATTCAATATAAAATGCTACGGTAAGTGACACAGAAATTGCTAACTTCATGAATTACGCCTGCGCTGCCGAAAATGTCTGAGAATGAAACTGTCTGCATATAATGGATAATTCTTTCTGATCAGACCCTTTATGCATTTCCAATACGAAAAGTCAACCACTTCTCCATCTTTCCGCACTATGAACAAACACCTAGAGGTTTCAAAATTGGGATGGTATCCAATCTGCCCATTGAAAAAGGAGAACAAGCATCTTTTCAGCATCAAATAAAGATAAACCAATTGCCATAGCAACCCAAGAAAAACCAGATTGGTTAGAATTTAGGAGACAGTGAATGCAGTGGAAGGTTGTTAGAGGTCATATAACCAAAAATTAAACTGACCTGATGTCTAGTAATACTTGCTTTGCCCCAGTATGTTAAAAGTGGGGCCAAATCATGTTAGGCACAAAAAGATATTGGAATGCATTAAAAGATAGCAAGAGATCAGATGTCAAGAGTAACATCACTTCGAGAGCAACTGATTCCTTCTGTTAGAGTAACATGAGAACAGTGGGATCCAATCATGTTACACCCTTTTTAGCAGCTGGAAAATATTACCAATTTGATGGGATTACAATACACACGGGTTGCAAATCTGGCTTTCCCTAAGATGTGAACAAAGACAACCTCAGAAGAGTGTCTTGTGCTTCTGCCACCAGGAAGTGCTACCAAGCTCCATATATCCCCATCTAATGATCACATGAATATAACACCATGGCCAAAAGTCATGCAGAAGACTTTATAGGGGTACGGTATGACAATATTTAATGCATGTATTATTTGCAGCCTAATGGAATGAGAAAAGATGAAGCCAAGAAGTGGACTTTGGAAATTAATCAAATTAATAATTAAGAAAAGAGCATTTTGGATGAGGATCTTGAAACCACAGATTAGGACCAGAAACTTGGTCCATTGCAAAGCTGAAAAGATTTAATAAAGTGCATTATTAGCCAATCATGTAGCATGTAACTACCCAGTTAGATGAATCTAATTGGTGGGTCAGATCCTCATCCTGACCCATATTAATTTTTCAATAGATGAAGGGAAAACTACTTTGCAAGGAGAAACATCAGACATCATGATCGTTTGTCCACTAAATTAACTATTAAACAAAAAATATTACAACAGTGGGAAATGTTAAAGCCTTTTTTCAAGAGAATGCTGTGTCTAATTATGTGAACAGAGAGACAAATACCGTAATATAATCAATTCCACATCCAATCTTCTTCTCAAAGTCTGGATGAAAAGGAAGCAGCTTCTCAAGAATGGTTTTCTCATGCTCTGGACTTAGTCTATCTCCACTTTCATATCTATGACATAAATCAACGTTAAGTGATTCTTATAATTTGCCAAATGAATGTAAACAGAACACTTCACATGGCTAATAATTATTAATTTCCAAGTTCACCAGATGTATAAATGTCTTGCATAAAGAGATTGGGCTGCATTAATTTCAGACCCATGTTCGCTCCCAGTAGAATGCTAGGCAAGTAATCCATGCGATATGGAAAGCAATGGGCAGAAGAAATGATTCCTAACAGGCAAAAGAATTCTTGCTGCATATTCAAGAAAAAGCTTGCAATTGCAAATCTTTAGTCAAGGGTCAAATAGGCAATGAGGAACAACTACTACATGATGAAATAGCCTTCATAAAGTTAACAATTCATAAACTTTCCTATTAGTATTAGTTGCTTTCCTGAAAACTCTTTCAAACAACAGGTACCCATGATACAACTGCAAAACTCACTCTATCACTCGCTCACTTGCTCACAACCACACACAAACAACCATCAGGAATAGATTCTTTAAGGTTAAGGCAAAATAAGCAGTCAGACTATCCTAAGCACATATACAGAATACGCCAAAGTTAAAAGCAAATATCAGGGTCAGGGTTGAAACAAAAACATTTCTCATCACAATAGCTACGTAGTATGTACTAGTAATGTGACTAGTGGTGACTCAATAAGTACCATAGCTCTCTCTTATTTACCACATAAAAACGCTACATTAACAACAGTGTTTTCAGCTTTATACTTGCTGATCAAGATATCATATAGTTGAAATCTTCTCTTGTACGGATAGCATGCGGCTGCACAGAGTTTTGAGCTTTGAATTTTTGTGTTACAACTTACAAGTACACCCAAAATCAAGAAATACTTCTCACAAATCCCACATTAACATTTGAACTTTTGATATGACGAGAGAGAAATTTATAAAAAAATTACAGATAAGTAGACTACATATTTGAACATTGCCTCCCCTCGGCACTAAGAGACTTATCCACAACTTTCTGTGTTTTAATTTCAACAGTTAAGAACTATATTGGGATAGAAAATATACATATTTTTTAGAATTTGAGAGAGGAAAAAAGCTTACTTTCCTGAATGAAGAATCATCCTGACAAATCCAACCAAAGGAACAGTGTCCTCTAAAATCTGGTCCTCCCAGTCAATCCATCTGTCGTCTTCAGAATCATCCTCGTAATCCCTCTTTCCCTGCGAAATGGGCGGCTTCCTCAGTGAATTATCGCCGTCTGCACCTGTTCTGAGGGCACAGAGAGGAGGGTAACGCAAAGTCGAGTTCCAGCAGTAACGGAAAGATAAGAGCACCGGCGATAAGTGGAAAGAGATAGGGTTTGTGCGAGGGTGGAAATGTGGTGGTGATTGAGATAACGAAACCATGGCTAAAATCCCTAACAGTACCTACTCTTCTCTCTGTTCAATTTTCAGCTATCTGACATGGTTTCGTTGAACCGGCTAAGTTCAGCGGTCACTGTGCCAAATTCGACCCCCCACAGAGTAAAGCTCCGCGCAACCAAGAGATCTTTCCTAACCAACTACTAATTCAAGATAAAGAAGCGAGCTTGGCTCTCCCTCCCCGCCTTTCGACAATTTTTTTTGGGCCAATTCGGCTGAATATCCACTATGGCTTTTGGAATTAGGAAAGGGTATGAAGAGAAAACCAACCAGAGACGAAGTGGGTTGGCCCATTGGGCTTCTTTCTAACCTCTCCTTCAATTTGCCTGCTCCATGGCGGGAAGTTTCCAAGACAGCAAGAGGGCTGAAGGCTTCTATTTTCTTAAGAATCCGCTACAGTGATAATGTGATGGAATTGTTTTGGTACGTTTGGATCTGCCGCTTGGAAAGACCACACACACGGAGATTAAGAAGCACAATCCTAACCGATAAATACGGGCCCAAACAAGAGGGAAAGAATCAACGATCAACGCAAAAGGAATAACAAAAAATCAACTGCCTAGAGTGTCGTTTCCCTTGCAGTATCAATTTTCTTTTCCTTTTTTTGACTATTTTAACGAGAAAAAAGTTACTTCTACTAAAAGCTTGTACAAAAAAAAATTTATAATTTTGAGGTGAAAAAGATAAATATACTAGAAAAACATACACTTTGTTCACGCTTAAAAATATAAAATTAAGAATAAATTACATTAATTTTTTTTGAGGTATTTGATTATAACACTCCACCTTATTCTCATTTAAATATGATACTTCACCCTATTTATTTAAATATTAATTAAAAAATCTATCTAAATATTAATAAAATATTTAAAAAAACATTAAATTAAAATTTACTCTAATTTTATTTAAAATTATATTTTGACTCAGTTAACTATTTTAAATAACTAATATCTTAACAAATTATATTTTTTTAATTAAATAATTACATTTATTGTAAAGTATAAATTTAACCATATATGTGATTATGAAAAAAAAAATTTAGTACAAACATAGAGGTATATTGGGATTGAATTTAGTTAGAAAAAATATAGAGCATAATTGGTCTTATTTTTTGCTAACTAAATTCACCCCAAGATGCCTCTATATTTGTACAAAATTTTTTTCTTATAATCATACACATTGTTAAATTTATATCTTATAATAAATATAATTATTTAATTAAAAAATATAACTTATCAAAATATTAGTTATTTAAAATGGTTAATTGAGTTAAAGTATAATTTTTAAGTAAAATTAGACTAAAATATTGATTTAATATTTTTTTTATGAGTATTTTATTAACAGCAGGCATATTTTTTTAATTAATATTTGAGTAAATGGGGTGGAGTGTCATATTTAAATAAAAATGAAGTGAAATATCATAATCAAATACATTAAGGAAGGTTAATATAATTTACTCAATGCAAAAATATGAGCAAACTGTATATAATTTTTTTTTTTACCTATATCGCCATTTTGAGGTTGGTAGATATTCAGATTTGACCAAGGTTGTTAAATATTTAAGTTTCATAAATTGATTATGATTTTAAATTTTTAAATAAATATTTAATAAAATTTAATTTATAAAATAACAAAATTTATTATAAATTATAATAAACTTTTTTTACATTCAATAAATTTTATAAATGATAATAATTTTATTATTTTTATAAACTAAATTCTATTAGATACTTAATTATTATATTAAGATTAAAATACATAAAATCCTCTAAAATTTAAATTAATTTAAATTTTTTTTAAATTTTAAAATTTTACACAAAACTCTTTTCAACTATTAAAAATGTGTAAAAAAAGTTTTTTTGTTACATTTTTTGTTGAATTCCTAAATTCTTAGTCAAATCCTAAATTGACCAATGATAAAATATCAAAATTACTCTAAAAATTTGAATCCTAGTTGCAAACCCTAATCCCTTCTCAAAGTCATCAATTGGTTTCAAATGATATGGATTGAATTTTTCAAAGTCAGTAATACTTCCAGTGATTACATATATTACTCGTATAGATTTAACAAGATTATAGACCCCATCTTCACTATTTATTGCACATGATCATGGATCCCCATCCTCATCAAGGAAGACCTTGGGTGGTATTGCAGTAGTGGTGAAATTAGAGCTCATTGTAGCTATCGATGATTAAATACTTCAACTTCAACTGATAAGATCGAGCTAACTGGTCGATGATCAGACAACCTTAATTCTGCATGCCTGTATGATAGTTGCTTCATGCCTATATGGGTGGGTGAAGCAACTGCCCCCTCTAGCTTTCGTTCTTTAGAGTTGGACTTTGCCATTAGAGCTCAGGTAATGCTCTTCTTCGTGTCGTCTCTGATTTGACGAAGAAACACAGCTTCACCACATGCCCAAGATGATCCAAATGGGGAAGATGGGAGAAATGAGAAGAGATTAAGGTTCAGATTGGAGAGGAGCTTTGCAATGGAGGTTCAAATTTCTTAAAGTCATTTTAGCCCTTTTCTCTTTGGTTAATTTAAAGTTTGACTAAAGATTTAAAGATTTTATCCGCAAATTAATAAAAAATATAACAAAAAGAATCTTTTACACATTTTTATTAGTTAAAAAAAAATTATACAAAATTTTAAAGTTAAGAAAAATTTTATAAAATCAATGAAAAATTTAAGAAAATTTTATATATTTTAACTTAATATTATTTTTTTAAAATTTAATTTATTAAATTATAAAATTTAAAACGTTTCGTGACATTAAATTGGATGAAGTTCTATTAAATTAGAGAGGACATTTTTTTTATAATTTCTTTTTATATTTTAGAAAAAAGAATAAGAAACCATGAGGCTTATGCAAGATATACTTCAGCTTCTTCACCATCTATTCACCTATTCTTCACTTTCATTAAGAAACTTCAAGTGAAATGCTAAAAAATAAAATAAACATCTAAAAGAGATTTATGAAAAAGCCAAAAATATTGTTCTAGATATTAATAACTTATTTATTTATAATTCCTTCATCATCTTTTAAAATATTTATATTTTTTATTAAATAACATTTTCATATTTTATATACATACATATTCAAAATTAACTCTATTCGTATCTATGAATTAAGCTCCGAGCATAAACCAAGACAAAGAAGCGAAAGCTGGACTCCCTTCCCCGCCTGTCGACAACTGGTTTTGGGGGTCAATCCAGCTGAGTATTTATTACGTTTTTGTGGATTAGAAGGTACAGTTAAAACAGAAAAACCAACTAGCATTCCGAGCAAGACAAAGTCAATAAAGTAGGTTTAGACTCATTGGGCTTGCGTCTAACCTCTCCTAGATTTTGCCTCCCCCGTCAAGAGAAATTTCCAAGAAAGGAAGAGGACGGCAGGCTTCTGATTTGCCACAGACATGTTGTTTAGGTACATTTGGATCTGCGCTTTGAAAGACCCACCAGGGTGAGAAGGACAATGCTCACCCACAAATGAAAAAAGATACCTTTACGTGCTTATCCTCACATTTGACATATACACATGTATAATTCATTAATGAAACTGTACATTTTAAGAAGCAGCACCGCATAATCCATTTAACTATGCATGTATAATTCATTAATGAAACTGTGCATTTTAAGAAGCAGCATCGCATAATCCATTAGCCACGTAATAAATATGGGTATTTAACGTAAAGAGGATGCATGAATATAACACAGCTCCAAATGAAGCGTCGTTTTTCTTGCGGTATCTATTTTCTCTTCTTTTCGGCTATTATAAAATACAATTTGACATTCCGTACAATTTACAAATAACGATAGTGTAAGTTCATCGTAATTTACTATCAAATTTCCTAGCTGTCGGCTAAACAAAGTTAAAAGAATAATGGAGGGTATAGGGAAGGTTCAAAGACAATTCATATAGATACATATATCATGTAGTACGGTTATGGCAGGAATTGAGTTTCTTTGCTGTTATATCTTTCTCGGCCTTTTGGCTAAGATCAATAATTTCTTTGCCGTTGGTAGTGTGGGGTTTAACCCATGAGAAAAAAGAGTAAAAACAAGTGGGAGTGGGAAGCTGGTTGCTTGAATTGGTTGACAAAGGTGAAAATTTTTTTCACTTTTTCAATAATTACTTAAATGCACCATTTAAAAGAGGGGAGAAGAACTTTTTCAATAATTACTTAAATCCACCATTTAAAAGAGGGGAGAAGAAACTGGTTGGTAGATTAGCAAAAGGCCTAAACATAGACTTGTTCACTTTTTCAATAATTACTTAAACGCACCATTTAAAAGAGGCGTGAAGAAATTGGTTGGTAGATTAGCAAAAGGCGTCAAAATACATGACAAAGAGAGATTTCTCTCTTCCAGAAGCACATAAACTTTTATAGATAAAGATGAATTTTATTCAACAAGAATTAGGGGAGTGAAAGCCAAGAGCAAAAGAGAAGCAAAAGAACTGAGAAAGAGAGAAGCAAAATTAAGTCTTAGTTAAAAGAAGCATATTAAGCTTCTGTGAAAAAGAAATAAAAGAGTTACAGTAATTTTTAATAGTATGTGTGGGAATCAATCAAAAAAAATTAGATATTATTTTTAAAAAATTTTACTGAATGTTATTATAATTTTTATACTACTTAAAGTAAAGTAGACTATATAGTAAAAATATATATTATACCAAAATATTTTTTAAAACTTATACCATAATTTTTTCTTAATATTCAAGAATTTTTTACGTTAAAAATATGTTATTTTTGAAGTTATTTCTCTATTTAAATTTTTTATTGTGCATTACAGTAAAAAAAAGTGATTTTAAGGAGGTTTGGATTATAGTCCGGCCGCTGATCAATTTTACCAACAGGTAGCTCGAAGCACGGGCCTTGTCTCTCTTCCAAGTCTCGTTTCAACGGTGGTGGATCTCCCATGTCTCCGCTGCTGCTTTTGCTAGTTCTGCCTCTGTTAACGTGCTCGGATGCCAATGCTAATGCGAATGAAGGAGAAGGCAACCGGCTAATGTCTCAGTCGCCACCTAATGCTATTGGTGAATGTTACAAAGATTTAGCAAATTTGTCACCGGTGTCAGGTTTCTCAAAGCACCTGTCGAAGCGTAAAGTATTAATATTGGAGAAGAAAGCTGATAATAGTGATTCAGCTGGAGCACTTCCGGGTCCAGTGTTTCTCAGAGCATCTGTTAACCCTAGTAATATTGCAAGGCCTTTGAATATAGCGGTTCCTTTTCATCATACATGTCCTCAGTTTTTGAACGTGAGCTACGATCCGACACGGAATAAAACCGATTTCTCCGGTCTCTCAATCGATATCTTTAAAGCAGTTGTGAAGCGCTTGCCTTATCACCTGTCCTATGAATTTGTTCCCTTCTATAGCACCAACAACGAAGTAATTGAGCTCCTTGAGCAAGTAAACGGGAAGGTATGATATACATATTACATACACACACACACATACACAGATAGTTCTCTAATTTTATTTTACGATAACAGCGATCAGCGTAGATTGACTATCATAATGTCTCTGATGCAGGTCTTTGATGCCGCTGTTGGAGATATACAAATATTGGAAAGTCGATATGCTTATGTAGAATTTTCCCAACCATATATTGAATCTGGCATTGTGATGCTTGCAAAAGTAAAGCCAGATAGATCTGAGGAAGCATGGATGTTCACCGGCGTCTTCACAAAAGAATTGTGGTTGCTTATGGCAGCGATGCACCTGGCCATAGCATTTGTCATCTGGTTCATTGAACGCAAAAATAATCCAGAACTTCAGGGATTGGGAGCCATGCTTTGGTTTTCTGTCACGGTGTTATTCTTTACACACAGTAAGTCTGACACAAAACTTCACACTCCAAGCTCTAAACTACTTCATCGACAAGTATAATATGATTGAGTACTTGAGTTCATATAGGTCCTATATTTAGTGCACGTCATGACGCTGATTTCGTAACAATTATAATTTTTGGGTCAATGCAAAATTTTGATTAGATATAGTTAAATATTTTGTGAATAATTTGAATTGTAGTGACAACTACAAGTGATCATTATTGCGTAAGGCTTGTCTTTTCATTTACCAAAAAAAATGCTCGTCTATTCCACTATCAAAGTACTAGTTACATCAGTACCTCGGATAATTTTGATATGCAGGAGAACCCGTAAAAAATCACTGGGCCCGACTTGTACTTGGACCTTGGTTATTGGTAATTCTCATAGCGTCGGCAACTTTTACTGCGAGCTTGTCGTCGATGATGACGGTCTCTAAACTTGAACCATCTGCGCCAGACATACAGACCCTTTTGAAGACAAATGCAATTGTGGGCAGCAATAGAGTATCTTTTTTGATGCAATATTTGATTGATGTACTGAATTTCAAGCCTGAGAACATCAAGGCATATGACTCCATCGATGATTTCCCTCAAGCCTTTGAGAACGATGAAATTGAAGCAGCTTTCACGAGTGCGCCTCATGCTAAAGTCTTCCTCGCCACGTATTGCGAGGGCTACATGAAAGCAGGACCCACCTTGAAGCTTGGTGGATGTGCATTTGTGGGTTTTTTCCATCTCTTACTTGTACACTTTATATGCCTCTTACTTAGAGAAACGCCGCAAGAGGTTATATAGATGAGTCATTTGAATGTTGTCACTCGTAGCGTCTTCATTGATGTTTTAAATCTCATCTGTGTTGTAGGCATTTCCAAAAGGTTCAGCTTTGGCGGTTGACATATCACAAGCAATCCTCAAAGTGATAGAAAGTGGAGAAGTGCAGAAATTAGAAGAGGACATGCTTTCCACCATTAATTGTGGATCTAAATACTACAAGATTCAAGATGATCAACAAGTAGGTCCTCGCCCTTTCTTTGGCCTCTTTTACATTTGCGGCGCAATTGCCATCTTCAGTTTGTTGATTACCGTTGTGGGAGACATGGTGCGTGAATTCAAGAACTGGAGAGCTACACTGCAACAAAGACGATTATGGGCAAGTACCCGAACGCTTGCCCCAGAAAATATGAACCGAAGCGAGACATTCGCTAACAAAGGGAAAAATACAGTGAGTCCTGAGACACAAAAAGGAGTAGAAATGTCGCCAGCTGTATTAAGCAGACAATTACTTTAATTAATAGATAGTAGAACACTGTAGATATCGTTCTTCTTTAGTTATAAACAGATCTTGTTAATGCAGAATTTTCAGATATAGTTGTGCAAACTCACCCTAACAAATCCCATAGACAAACCGAGATAGAAAAAACCAGAGCGACATCAGGGGAATGTTTAATCAGGTCAGAGCCGCCGGGCAAAAGCGTTGGAGGGGCCCAAGGGAGTCAAGATCAATGGACAGATGAATATATAGTTGACAAAAAGGATAAAGAAAAAAGAGCGCGAATATTGGATAGTCGTGGCACTTCTCTGTATACACTGTCAATCCCGCGTGTTCAGAAATGAGCCCAAAAAGAAGGAAAACGGAAAAGGAAGGAGAAGTGACCAGAGACGGAGTCATCCTTTTATGAAAATCTAGTGACCTGCTTAGGTTTCGCAGTTCGCGCGCTCGTCTCTACCCCTAACCCCACGTTTCAATATTCAATTGCATATGATCTATCTGGGACTTGAAACTCCTGTGCTAAACGTAGGAGATAATAAGAACAGAAAAATATAAAATTTTAAAAGCAGAAGTATAGTAAAATAATATTTTGATATTTATATTTTTTATATAATTGTTAATTTGATACTAATTTTAAATCATGTAAAATTTTATAATCAATTTAACATTGATATCAAATTAATAATTGTAAAAAAAATATAAAGATATGCATTTATCATTATTTATTTAGATAGATTGGTAGGTTCAAATGAATTAACAAGAAGGCATGTGGGGTCGCGGAGATAAACCTACAAGAACAAGCTCTCATTTAAGGAATAAAAAATTACTTATGCATATAATTTTGTGTAGTATATATGTAAGTGTAAAATAGATTAAAAGAAAAAATAAAGATATAAAAAATTATATAAAATTTATATCTTTAAAAAATATACACATAATAATAAGACCCTTAGGGAATTATCTGCTACAACGTTACTTTAATTAGACTACATAATTGAATAATGATGATTGAGTATCACGATATCATTCCTTATGGAGCCCAACGTCCATGCATGTTTAAAATTATATTGTTTTTCACCAGCAGACTAAAGCTATAACCAAACAAAAGAAGCTAAATGTTTACGTATAGCAAGAGACACTCACATTCTTTTGGATTTGTCTCCTCCCGTCAGAATTGCACACATAAAATATTCACAAAATTTTATATAAATTCTTGAAAGATGTACATCCTATACCATATAATATAAAACCATACCACGCAATAGTTCAAATAGATTTTTGTGAAAATCTGTATACGTTATTCTATGAAAATTTTAACTGCAGCAAGAGGCGGAGACATGAAAAATTTTACTTATATCATAAAAATTAAAAAAACTTTTAATTTAATCTGTCTTGAACTTCGAAATTTTCACTTACATCATACAAAAATTTAAAAATTTTTAATTTGTCTCATTAAATTTTGTAAGATTCTGTATAATAATTTATTATTAATAATTTTATAAATTTTAAATAATTATATATATTTTATTTAATTTTTTAAGAATTTCTTAAAGTAACTTTCAAATATTTTAAATTTCGATAACATCTTCATCATTTCAAACTACGTATGACTACATTTCACTAATTGGCTACCTTGAAAAATTTTGACCTTGCCTTTGTCCGTACTCCTTTTATTTTTGTAAATTAAAAATTATAAAATTTTACTTAAAAATTTAAATTATTTAATTTATTTAATTTCATAAATTATATTATAAAACTTTATTATTTAATAATTTACTTCATATTTTATGAACCATTACTAACCCACTTTACGTGTTTTTTTTTTTTTTGCTTTAAAATGACATTATTTATTAGTATATTCTTATCAACAAAAACATTATTTATGACTATACGTTACTGACACAGTAATATTATATAACAGAAATAATTACATTATTTTTATATTTTTATTTGATAAAATTTAAATTATTAAATTTAATAAATAAATTATGAAACTGAGTGATAATACTCACCCGGTTAATTATAAGAGTAGGAATTAAAGTCTCTTAATTTTCATTTTTGAATGTTAAAAATAAAGTAAATAAGAAATAAAAATAAAATTATGATAAAAAATTATTAAAAATAAAATTTATAAATTAAATTTTAATATAAATTTAAAAATAAAAATTATTAAAATAAGAAAATAAAAAATAAAAAAATTTAAATGGAGTTCATAAATGTAATTCTCTAACAATAAAATATATAAATTGCTGTCAAGTACTTTCTAAACGAATATTAATAAAGAAAAGCGAACTACGAGTATCGTTTACGGAAAATGAAAAATCTTACAGAATATTCACACAGAGCTAACTACAAAACGATGCACTCTCGATCGGCAAATCTGGTGTCAGCGTGATTTTCACGCACAATTACGCGAACGTGAATCACAATCCGTGTATCAGTTCCATGGATCCCCGCCGACGATCGCGTTGTTTATCCCTTTATATTCTCGCTCCAAAAGTCAGATATAACGGTGGAAAATGCTTCCCAAGATTCCACGAGCTGAAGTGAGGAAAACGGTGGCGTCGATCCCACTCCATTCCTAAGAGAAATTCACTTTTAAAAGATAAATCCTGTAAAAATTTGAAAAAGAACATATAATCCAATCAATTAAAGACAAAAATCCGAAATTTTCATTTATTTTCTGACGAAACAGAAATAGATACCGATGACAACCCACAGATAAGACTACAGCGTCTTTCATATAACACGCCAATTGCCAAGTCCTCCGTGTCATTCATTATACACGCTTGCTCCGTTTTCTCTTTTATCTGTGTCATTTTCACGAACACCAGCAGATCTCTCCTGGGAACCCTGTGACTTCCAAGCTTCCACGGGTTCCCTGGTCGATCTCTGATAGTATCCGCTCTTCCAGAGTGATCGGCATAGCTGATCGAGGCCGAGAAATGGACGGTTACGATGGCACTGTCAAGCTTGGAGCTCTGAACTTGAAGAATGATCGAAGTGAAATTGAATCGGGGCCTGATGTGTCAGTTTCTTCTCCGGTTACCAGACAGAAGGCCGCTGCCGCTAAGCAGTTCATAGAGAATCACTACAAGAATTATCTCCAAGGATTACAGGATCGTAAAGAGAGGTACATGCTTCTTTTTTCTTTTTTTTCACTTTCGAGAGAGAATTTAATTCAATTTGATCGTTTTCTGTGTACGACTTTCCACCTATTGTTACATCTTTTCATAAATTCGTCGGAGTAGAGTTTTTGAGATTTCATGTACAATCCTTGTTTCTTTTAATGCTTAATGGATTTGTCGTTATTGAGATTGATATGCTCCTTCCAGCAAGTCCAGCCATAGTACTACTATCTAGATAGCCAATCATTCCACGTGTACATACACCTTTTCCTCTGCAATCTACTTTTCGTTATCTTTTCCAATTCTGGCCAGTTATATTCTTTTGGAAATTCAGATTTGCGATGACTACGTACACCAGCCTCATCAATGTAGACATTGGTATTGTTCTTTTGTTTACATGCTTGTTCCACAGTTTTTTGTTAAAATTCTGCTTGGTAACATTTAAGCAACAACATTGCAACTGTTCTTGGTTTAAGACAGCGGACTATTTCTCTCTTTTTGTTTCTCCTCCCTCTACTTTTTTTTTTTTCCCTTATCCGCATTTGAAATTATTAATTATGAATGCTAGATTCTCTTCATTTTGCTTCAATTTATGGTGTATATATAGGAACTTATTGACGGTATTGTTGGAGCACGCACTGGCCTCGATGTTTATAATCTTCTAGATTCTGACTAGTCCTACTCAGGACAGTCAAAAGCAGCAATTTTCTGGTTTGGTAGAATAATAGTAATTTAATTTGTTATGGTTCTGTATCAGACGCAGAGCGCTTCAAAGGAGAGCACAAGAAGCACAAATATCAGTCGAAGAACAGGAAGAAATGATGAGAAATTTGGAGCGCCGTGAAACTGAATACATGAGGCTGCAGAGACGTAAAGTAGGAATCGATGACTTTGAGCAATTGACAGCAATTGGTAAAGGTGCTTTTGGAGAGGTACACCGTGAAAAAAAAACACATTACAAAATAAGTTATAGATTCTTTAAGATGTGTTGTCTAACTTGATAAACTGGATGCTTTTATGCATCAGTATAAAATCATAACATTATTACACAATGTAGGTGAGGCTATGTCGTGCTAAAAGTACAGGAGAGATATTTGCCATGAAGAAATTGAAGAAATCAGAGATGCTCAGTCGTGGACAGGTTGCAGTTACCAAACTTAGTATATACACTGATTTGAGTGTTTCTTTTATAGCAGTATACAATACTTCAATGTAGCAATCTTCAGTTCAGTCAACGCAAAAAAAAAAAGAAAGTAGAAGTCAGAACTTATCAGTCTTTTACCTTATCGTTCCACTTAATTGATTTAAAAGTCCCTTAATTACGGTGTCTGATTTTAAGACAATTTGATGGATGTCATTCTAATTAAGGTGGAACATGTTCGATCTGAGAGGAACTTGCTGGCTGAGGTTGATAGTCGATGCATTGTTAAACTTCATTACTCATTCCAAGATTCAGATTTCCTGTATCTCATCATGGAGTATTTACCTGGTGGTGACATTATGACATTATTAATGAGAGAAGACATTCTTTCTGAAGATGTTGCCCGCTTTTACATTGCTGAAAGCATCTTAGCTATTCACTCAATACATCAACACAATTACGTACATAGGTATGGCGTTTAGTTTTTGTTCTACTGGTTCGGATAGTTACTTGATGTCTAAGTACTGTGGGCACTAAACACCTTCAAAGGTATCTCCATCCTTCTAAATGCCATGACCTCTCTCTATCACATTAAGAATTTGACTGAAATGAAATATTGTCAAACCAAGACGAAATATTGTCAATATGACTGAAATGAAATGGAGAAGTGTTCTTAAGGTGTGACGTGTTATGTGGTTTACCATGTATTTAGAACAGGGAGTGCGTTAGCTAGTCAAATTGCAAAAAATAATGCGTCAAGCAGAATCCCTTCATTTTAAGTATGTTCTTATGCTGAACTAAAATGACATATAAATTACAGTACTTAATACAGTGTTTCATTTCTTTTAATTATTAAATAAGGAAAATGAAGAAAAATTGGGATAACCAACATATGCTTTTCGAAAGAATTTGTGGCTCATGATTCACAAGTACTGAAGCTTTTGTGAACAGTTAGAGCTTAACATTAAGGTAACAGGGGAGCATGTTGAAAAGACAATATAAATATTTTTTCAAGTTAGTTTCAGTTTCTTGTGAGCAAGTGTTCTCAATTGAAATAAATAAGGTTCTGCTCAGTCAAATGTATTCTGCTTGCAGGGATATAAAACCTGATAACCTGATACTGGATAAAAATGGCCATTTGAAGCTTTCAGACTTCGGTTTATGTAAGCCTCTTGACTATAAGTATTCAACAATTTTGTTGGAAGATGAAGATTTTACTTGTCAGGAATCAGCCACTGAAACTGAAGGATATTCTGCTTCCCCTTGGTTGATGCCAAAAGAGCAATTACAACAGTGGAAACGTAATCGCCGTGCATTGGTACGGCCTTTCTTCCCCATTTCGAGTTCCCTTTCATGTATTATTGGTGCAGCAAACAGAACACGAAAGCCTATGAAACAGTGACTTGATTATATGTAGAAGTTCTGCGGCTTCTGCTTTTGGTTATAAAAGATTGAATTTTTTTAAGATAAAAGGTTTTTTAATTGTTTCTAACTTTTACACTTCTTCAGGCATATTCAACTGTTGGAACTCTTGATTATATGGCACCTGAAGTTTTGCTTAAAAAAGGCTATGGAATGGAATGTGATTGGTGGTCTCTTGGGGCAATCATGTATGAGATGCTTATTGGGTATCCTCCCTTCTGTTCTGATGATCCAAGGATGGCATGCCGTAAGGTATTATCATTGATTACTATCCTATATTTTCATAATACCCTACTTTTCGCAACAAAGTAGTGTTCTTGTATTCTATCAGATAATTAACTGGAGAACATGCCTGAAATTCCCTGAAGAACCCAAGATATCAGCTGAAGCTAAGGATTTGATCTATCACTTACTATGTGATGTTGGCACAAGATTAGGGACCGGCGGAGTTGAAGAAATAAAGGTAACAACTCTCTTGGTTATAACTAATAATCTTCTTTGTCAAGGAACCAATCATATCAAAAGTTGAAACTATTAGGTGGAGATTCATAAATAGTTTTTTATTTGATTTCTATAACATTCATGTTATAACTGACTGATGTACAAGAACATACTGTATTGTTTTATTTTGGTTTCCTAGTGTAAAGCTTTCGCTATATTTCACATGCGTTAAAAAGTTGAATGATTCCTCATAAGCCTAGTAATTTCTGAAAGTTCCTTTTACGTATATACTCCAGATATTTGTTAATATTCACGAGTCCACTGTTTTCATGTCATTACTTGATTGTTCAGGCCCATCCGTGGTTCAGATGCATTCAGTGGGACATGCTTTATGAAATGGAAGCTGCACATATACCTACTGTCACTGGAGACTTGGACACGCAAAATTTTGAGAAGTTCCCTGAAGTGAGTAAATACAAGCTTGTGCAATGGAAATGTTGACTGGATGGAAATTTATGCACTGCAAGTTCTCTATTTGGAATTAAAAGGCTAAAAATGAATGCACATGTTTATTTTGTAAAAGCTCTGTAGTCATTTTGTTTAACTGGACTTTTCAAAGAAGAGAAATGAATTACTCTCAATGTCAATATGCACGTTTGCGGTAGAGTATCATTTAAAATGGTTAGGTCTCCATGTTTCTCCTAATTTGTTTTCCTTGCTTCGTCACACCTGCAAATTGATTGTGCTATCTACTATTTCTTTAATGTCGAATGTTGTCTTATTTGGGTATTTATCTTTTTTCCTGGGGACCGTTTCACCGATCTCCTTCAGCTTTCATTTTGTTTTGGTTTGAGAGTGATGTTGCCTCTTTTCTTGCTTCTCAATTTTGTCATCTCTTGTAGATGAATATGGATTAGTTTTTGAGAGCTGTGTAGACTGCATTATGGACTCTTGATAGTTTTGATCACTGAAGTTGATTTTTCCACTTTTTTTCTTCCCAACAATATCAGCACAACTAAACATTTGTGAGCTCGGCCATTGGCAGGTTGAAGGCCCGCCATCAACAACGGCAACTGTTGGACCTTGGCGGAAGGTAATTGTTTTCTGTCAGCTTGTAATTCTTTAATATCCTCGGAAAGAGACTGCATACATCATTTGGTCGTGGCAATATGTGTTTGTGTGTTGGGAAATTGGAAACATTGATGCGAAACGATCTTTATCTATATTTCTTCTGTGATTTACTACACAGAGAATAAATTTTCATCGTATTTACAGTTACTCTAGAGCTCTTGGATCAAGCTTCCATTTGGCTGAAGTTGCACCAAATCTACATACTATCTAACATTGACAAGTTAATATTTTGTAATCTTTTCTGCCGTTTGTTGTATATGGACTCATATTCAGAGGTACATGCATTAAATTTTATGGTCACTAGTTAATATTTCATTTCATATTCGTTTGTTCTTTTGTTGAACAGTAAATTCTGCTGGGCATATAAGGTCTAGTTTATGTAGTTTGTTTTCTTATACTGTGTCAGTGAAATCATATGCTTTACTACTCAAGATTATCTTTTAGTCGTAGGAGGTATACTGCATATTCATTTCGCTTTGAAACTTGCTTCTGTATCTGCTATTGTCATCAAATTCTGGCAAATTTTTTTGACAATGTTCCATTTTTGTCAAATTGCTACGATATTTTACTGTCCCTTTTTGATATCTCTTGCAGATGTTGACATCCAAAGATACCAATTTCATAGGATATACCTTTAAAAAGTCAGATATCCTTCAATCACTTGAAAGTTCTGGTATGCGACTTGCAACTTCATGGGTTGGATATTTCTATTACACATCATACCATATTAGATTGCATGATTTTGGATTTAAGTTGGTCCATCTTGCTGAATTTCGTGGGATTTTTACCAAAATGAGTTACTATAGCTGCTCTAGCTGAACGACGAGATCCATGAGTGAATTAATTCTGCTTGCAAAAGTTATAATGCACAATGCTATGATGCCACGCGCATAAAAGTTAGTGGGGAACGAGAAGGGGAGGAGGTCGCACAGGCCAAGTTAAAATTTCTCTAGAATTGCACATTACACACATGTGAGATCATTATTGTACAGAGAACAACTTAAGCTATAAGATGAAATCTGATATATCCTAGAAATGGAATCAGTTGAAAAGGCTTTGGCGAGGTCATTGTTGTAGGCAAATTGTTGCCAAAGAATGTACCATATTTTTTGGACAAATATTCCACCCATTCGGTCCAAACTTTTGTGCTTGACCTTCACTAGACCCGTTTGGTCGCCGTAGGAAGCTTTGTGATCAGGTTGCACCTGACCCTCTTAAGATTTCTAGTTATGTTTTTGGTTTTAGTACATTCCTTGAGCATTTCCCTAGATTCTGTCATAAAACAGGAACAGCTTATCGAGCTAGCCTCGCCTTACAGTCGGTTTAATGAACATAATATTTTGCAGGTTCAGATGTCAGATCAGATGGATCATCAAAAGCCCCTTCCCTGATTTCCTTGTTAGGTATGATCAGCTATATGCGCGACATATACATTTATTCGGGCATGCCAAAAACCTTTCCTATGAATCTCTAGTCTATGTAATTGGATGAACTTACTGCTGTACATAAATTACTTAAAACCCACTTATTGTTCATGTTAAAACAAAATTTCTTGCACCGCCCATTGGGTAAGAACCTGATAGGACAATAAAAATGGCTGCAAAAGACTTTATGCTATGTTTCGCATCGTTCACTTTTCGCAAAACTTCAAAAAAAATAAAATTAAAGTTTTCTCTTCCTTTCTAATTGTAAGGAAGATGTAGAATAGGATGTGTATCAGTCAGAGCCCCTTGTTCCAGGTTTTGCGATCAGCTAATAAATTCTCCGCTTCCCAGCTGAACGCCATCTGGTATAGAAAATTTAAATATATCCCTGATGTTTTGATGCGTTATAACGATGCAGGGCGCATTGATTTGCAAGAAAATGTCATTCCAGAAAGTGAGCTGAAGCCAGAAACTTGAGTCGGCACCTTTCTTGTTTTGCTTCTATTGGAGCGTACGTGTACTATATTCTTTATACGTGCCATTTGCTGGAGAATATTAGATGACTGAATTTTTAGCAGGAATATTCGATACCAGCAACAATCTGGAATAAGGTCATAAATGCGTGAAGAGTTAAAATATCATGCGGCTCAATATTATAGCTTTCTCGCGCTCAAATTCGAGAAGGTTTTATATGATTGTCCTTGACACGTCAAACGTGCAGTAGTTCAAGCGCATTGTCGTTTCTGCATCATACTCAAAAGTCTATTTTTGTTGTACCAAAAAAAAATCAATTCTTGTAGACATTTTTGTTGTGTAGATGGATATATTAAAATTTTGTAAACTGGATTTTTACCATTATACATGAATTCGGTAACCATAACCGGGTTTCCAACCTAATTTGTATTAAAAACTGAATTTTTGTCTTCGAGAGCAAGGATAGATGAATTTTATATAGGGATGATATCACGGTGTAGTGATCCGTGAAAATATTTGTACAGTAGATCCGTATTTTCAAAGCAGATTGCATGAAAGAGGGTGTGAATATTTTATTTTTATTATTTTTTGATTTTTCATACTTTTTTTTTATTTTTTTAATTTATATTAAAATATATTTTATAAATTTTATAATTTTATATTTATTTCTTTTTTATATATTTTTATCTTTAAAGAGAGAAGATTCATTCTTCATGAAACATGTTTTGTGTAAAACTTCCAAATTTTGTGTAATGATGTTTTTTTGAAACTGATTACATAAATTCTAGAATATTAAAATTTTGTACAACAATACATATCTGTACTAGTTATTAATAAAAAAATAAAAATAACAGATCACATTAAATAAAGTTTCTTTTCACTACTTCTTAGAAAGGGTAGCTCTTTTTTTTTGGTAACAGTAGGAGGGCTAAAGCCCTTACATAGGGAAGGGGATAGGGATTAAGGGAGGGGAAGGGGCAACCCTAGATTCGAACCTGCTACTCCTAAGAGAGAAGCAGGCGTTTTTTTTTTTTTTTTAGATTCTTGTGCTGGTGTGAACCCGTAACTCCGTGGCGTTCTCCTGACCAAGCAGCCAAAGGGGAACCGGCAGAGAAGCAGGCGTTGATGCTAGAAAGGGTAGCTCTTTAATAGAACAAGTTAAGAAAGCGTAAAATGTGTGTTAATGTAATATGATATCCTAACTATATATAATGAACTAGTGAATAGAAGACTTAGCTACAAACATAACTATTAACATAATAATTCTATCATTCTGGGTTATTGAGAGTTATTAAGTAATAACCTATATATTCTGATTATACTCACATTTAATCAAAATAACTTATATACATATTTTAAATAATTCATCTAGTCATATTCAATTAGGAAACTATCATACATAACTCTTAGAAATTAACAAATTATAATATCAAACTATTTTTAATAAAATAACTAATAATCAGTGACAATTGACATAAGAAAATTTCTACCATTTGGGATGCAATTTACATCTACTTGATTTGCAAGAATTTGAAGCAATATGCTTGCGCTTGCTTTGCCCGAATCAATCCGCGCTATATCCCATATGTTGCACTTCAATCAGAGTCATTATTTTCATGTGTGAATGACAATGAATAATTAATAGAAAACAATGCGGTACGCATCCATGTGTGTATTACAATTAAACTTTATGAATATTTAATATAAAATTTATAAGTATTTAACATAAAAACTTTGATAAGGAGTAGGTTTTTTAAGAAATTAAAAATTCTAAATTGACAGAGAAAAAATAGCAAGTCATACGAAGAGAGAATTGAAGAAATATAAAAAAAAAATATAAATAACAATGTCAAATAGCCAAAATATATAAAGAAAAAAAATTCAAATTGACTAATATATAAAATTATAAAAAAATTCCAAATATATGAAAATACGCCTGAATCCCAACAGAATATAACCAAGCAGCAAAATCAATAATCTTATTATTTTAAAAAATTAATATTTATTAAATATTTTATTTACAAAATATAATTTAATAAATTAAATTATAAAATAAAACAAATTAATAAACTTCATTTATTATATGACATCTCATGCCTATCCTTCCGGTGAGCCTAACATTTTTGCATAATCAAATGAAAGATTTTTTTGGGAGTTAAACGGCCCCGTTCTTTTTTTTATAATTTCACGTGATGTTGTATATGATGAGTGTTTTATTTTATGAATTAAAATTTATAAAAAAACTAATTTAAAAATTATAAATTTAATAAATTTAGTCATTTATATTATTTTTATAAATATTTTATTTTATTTTGTAAAAATTTATTTTTAAGAATATTTTATTTCATTTTGAAGGGAACATGTTTTCTCGATATTTTATTGCTTCTGATACGGTACAGTGGCAGGACACGTCATGTCTCTTTCCCTGCCGTTTGTTTTGCATGCAGCCAACAGAAGTTTATGATTTCTGTGGGCTCATACTTCATGCGATATATATTAAAATCTAGTTGCATGTATTGAGAAAGTATACAAAAATAAATAATTAATAATTTAAATTTGTTGTAAACTTTTATTGTAACGAGATTTAAGTCATTGAAATCGTTATTTGTACATTTTTTTTTTCTTTTCCAAACATGTATAACTAATAATATTTTTTTTATTAACAAAAAATGACAAGAAAAAACTTTCACATACTTTAATAAGAAGTTAAAAAAATAAATTAAATTTGAAGAAGAAAGAAAATAAATGATAGTAGCAAAACACGTGAACGACACATGTTTTTAGGTATTCATATCATTTCTCTTCATTTAAGTATTGTTTCAGTTTCCATTTTTTATTGTGCTTTTCTAGCAATTGTTACATTTATTTGACTCATCCCAAATCTCAATTTTTTAAAAATAAATTATTAAATTTTATAAATTATATTATAAAATTTAATAAATTTAATATTTTATAATATTTTTATGAAAATTTTACCAACTATTTTTGTGAAAATACCTTTTTCTCATAATTATTTAGCCGTATGAGAACGAAATAAGGAAGAATTACATGTAAGGCTGAAACGGAATGGATCAATTTGTTTGGGGTTTTAAATTGCTAATATGTTATCCATCTCGCCCTTTGGAACAGGTAATCATCTCTTTTACAAAGTGAATTTAAATTTGTAGAAATATGAATGAAGTTGGCTAAACAAACATGTGAAAACAAAAATCAAAAAAAAAAAAAGAAAAAAAGCTGGCCTAACAAAGTACACATATTGCTAACTCAAACTATAAAATAATGAATTGGTATTTCTCCTCTGGACATCAATATTGCAATAAATGATTAACATTCTTTAACCTAATGTATATAAGTTTAAATTCGAAAATATTACTTTGAGAAGGACTTCTTTTACACGATCCGATTTGAGGAATTAGATTTTCCTACTTAATATTAACTTTAAAAAATATATATATATATATATATATATATATAAAAGTGGAGATTAATTGATAGAAGTAAGTATTAAATAAATATAGTATGTCAGATCTTATGTCCATGATCAAATTATGGGTAACTTTCATGATTTTGACGGAAGAAAGAGTAGTTGGTATTTAAAAAATTATTTTTTATAATTTTATTTTTTATTTAATATTTATAATTTATAATTTAAATTATTAAATTTATTGGATGATTTAATAATTTAAATTATAAGATAAAATTTTTTTAAAATAAATTATAAGTGTAGCAATTTTATTTTTTTAATATTTTATATGAAGAGGAGGAAATTAAGATTAGGAATAAAAGGAAAAATAAAAAATAGTAGCTATAATTAAAAATAAAAAATATTTAAAATTAAAACACACCGTTTTAACTTCAAATGCTTCTTTTTTCTGGTTATAACTGCTGCGTAGCTACCTAAAACCAACACCCCCGGGATCAAGGGTTAGAAATGTAAGCCTGGGGATAGTATTTAGAATGATAAGGATTAGGAAAAGACAGTCGCATGGACTACGGAAGTGGAAAAGTGCAGTGCATCATATCATAATGGCATTGTCTAAGTCAGGATATCAGATATTTTCCATGTTCCCATAAATATCTGCCGCGGCGCGTTCTCCTTCGATCTAATGAAAACCCCGACGGTGACGTGGCGATGCCGTGGTCCCACGACACGTGTAAAAGTGCTGACAACTGTAGCCCCTCTTTTGTTCACATCACCGCCCCTCCTTCTTCCACCATTTCTATTCTATTTCTGCCCTCTCCATCCAGCTTCGCCCAAATGAAGAAGAATTTCAGAGCAAGAGAAACTCGGACGAGTTCACCCACTCTCCACAACGGCTCCAACGGGCTAACTCTGTCATCCCAGCAGATGCAGGTAGCTTCAATTCGTTTCTCCAAACTGCTTCTTTCTGTTCTTCACCATTGCACACAGTTTTCATCCGAACAAGGGAATCGTATACTTCCAATCGGGAAAGGATTTTTCTTCTTTATTGAATTGATTATTTAATTTTCCATGCTTTTACATTCTGATTAACCGGCAGGATTTTTCTGTTCTTCGCTGCTTTTTTTCTGCACATCCCTTCTTCTTGTGTATTTGTATATTGAGTTTGGGGTTTCATACCAGGACACCATGGGGACAGGATCTGTGTCAACAACGGAGTGGACAGACGAAAAACATAGCCTGTATCTCAAGTCTATGGAAGCATCATTTGTTAACCAGTTATATGATTCGAAGGAAATGATTGGTTGGTGTTCCAGCAAAGGGCAGCGTCCCACCACTTCTGCCCAGGTTTCCTATTTTTTTATTAGACAATATATGTACGGAAAATTAGTGTTTTAGTATTCAGTGTTTATTGGGCTTTTTAAAACAAAGACGTAATGTTTCGCTGATTTTGTTCTTCTTCATTCACTTTTTCTGTAACGAAGTAAATTTGAATTCTCGAAAACCGTTGTTTCATCAGAGTATGCTTTGTATCCAATAAACAGAGGAACAGATCCTTTCCTTTTTTCTTCGAAGGATACTGTACCCTTGACACTTCCCCTGCATCACAAGTCAACAAAATAAAACGACAATCTCCATTGTTTTTTCTTTTTATTGAACAAATCCCTGAATTGCAGTTCAAGGTCCTTCGAGGTGGCTGTTGGCAAAGGATCAATTTTGAAAGAAATAATCCGCGAGTCAGTTGGGCTAATGAGTGCTGTGATTTAAAGACAAATCCATGGATTCAGCACTTTAGATCTTCAGGCCTACACCGAGGTGAGGCGCCTCCTGCCCTTGAAGAAAGTGCTACTTGTACCAGTCAAGTCCCGAATTTTGGCCGAAAGAAGAAAATTTCCTCTGTATCAACTACTGCTTCAGGACATCTTCATTCATGCGAATCTCTTTTGCGTCAGGACGAGGACACTTTCTGCTGTGATACAGGTGCTCCAACAATTTCTTCCGTCTCCCCTGTTTTGAACACTATCTTTTAAATTTGGCTTTTGTTATTTGACACTGGCACTCATAACCCCAGATTATTTTAGCGTCTCAAAATTAAATATTTGTGTATATTTGACACCCAGAACAAAATATATGTTGGTAGTCCTGGCAGGATAATTTTTTGTGACGGTAGATAGCCATGACGGTGAGTATCAATTTGACCCAAATTCATTTGCATTATTTCTTTGGCATTAATCATTCTGAGTTTTGGATGGTGACCTATCATTTTCTTATGGAATTTGGATGGTGACTAGCTATGTGTTTTCAAAATAGAAGGAACTTTCCCTTGTCAACATTCTTTCTTTATTGCATTTAGGTATATAACCTAATAAAGGTTCTCCGGCACGTTTAGATGATTGACATGTTGAAATATAAAGATTTTCTTTCCTCAAGTGCATTGTTCTCCACGATTTGCACGATGATTCAGCTGTCCATATATGCTGTACTCTGTGCCTAAGCCGCGTGCAAAGTTTTTCATCTGCCAAAGTACTTTAATTGAACTTGCTACCATAAAAGAGATTAATTTAATTAGACTATCTCGTTCTGGTTCTTGCAGAAATGTCTGATCAGAACTTCATTGATGAAGAAGACGATGGCGAAAAGGAAAACAACAGAAGCAACATGAAAAGACTGAAGATTAAAGATGCTGCAGACAATGATCAGGTAATTGTTTCTTGGTAAAATAAGTTTAGTTGTTACTTTTTAGGGATCCCAGAAAATCTTGTGGGCTCTTAGAACTGAGTAATATTTGTATCGAAATGCTGTTTTAGATCGTCCCTCGTAGCAAGTCGTCTACAACTGGAGATGTTACCGAGGGTTATGTTTCGGCTGCTGAGAATATAGGATGACTTGCAGGGTCAGTGGATATCTGAGACGCAGTATTACCTATTCTGATGGGCACGTTGTTAGGCAGGACAGCAGTATAGTAGGAGTTGCTGGAAATTGCACATGGTAGTGGTTAGAATTGACTTGTAACCAGAAATTTTAAGAGGCTTTTATGTGTTCGCGTGCTTGAGTTTTAAGGGCGGTGGGTGTGGTACCGTGACTATGGGGAGGCCGTGATTTTTGCCTTTTGCTGCTGATGTACAGTAGTACAAATGGAAGCTTTTGTGTTGTTACAAATGTAACTACAATTATTATTATTATACGTCATGTTCAGGTGCTCTAAGATTGCGTATGAAAATACATTTTAATAGCGTTCTAATGGCTTATGACATCAGCTTAAAAGAGATTAATTTTTGTTCGTGGGTGAAGGGTATTTTAAAGAAATAAAAAATATATATGCATTCTAATGGACGGAGTCTGAAACAAGTATTTGCTTAAAATTTTTACACCTACATGGCTTGTCTCTGTTTAACAGCATCATTTCTGTATTTAATTGAATTTTAGGTGTATCCATCATGTCTTTCCCATGCTTAATTCAAATATTTGATGGTCAGTCAGCTGGAGTGAGCTCTAAAAGCAGTTAATCCAAATTCATTGAGACGCACGGTAACTAGACGTGGTTTGGATGAGCTAAATTCACTTCATCCAATAAAAACATTAGACACCTAGAGTGTGTTCAAAATTAGGTATGTGGAATTTGGGGTGTCAATTGGGTTGTCCGCCTTACGTTAGCATGCAATTAAAATAGGGTGTGTTATTTTTTTAAGTCTAAAAATATATACTTGTCTCATTTTTTAGGTGGGATAAGAGAAGTTTGCTTATAAATTAAGTTATTTTTTACATATAAAAATATAAATTAATTCACTTTACACTCGTTTTACTGTTGCATACAAAATAAATATGATAAGTCAAATCTATTTTGACAGTTTTATTTATAACTTTGAACAAAGCAAATAACTTTAATAAAAAATCAAATTAGATAAGAAACAAAATAAGGGATTTTTGTTCTTTTAATTTTGTAAAGAATAATTAAATTATTTAACTTTTAAATTAAATAATTTAATTTTTTATGAAGGTAATTAAAATAATTTAATTTTTTATTTATTAATTTTTTAATATAATGTGATTCATTTGTATTGATTTAAATTTTATTTTTTTATTGTAATGTAATATAAACTTTTTTTTATTGTAATGTTGTTGAATTTCATTCTTATATATTTCTCAAATTGCAAAGCAATGCTGCTTTTCCCCAATTGAAAAAAAAAATCAAATAACTTATATTACATTGCAAAAATAAGGTGTAGATCATTAGGACAAGCCCCTTTCGCTCCCTCATTATCCAAAAAAGAAATTTGGTAGGTGTAAAATTAAATTATTTTAACTGTATTTTTTAAAAAATAAATTATCTAATAAATTATTTAATTTAAAAATTAAAATATTAAATCATTCTTCTTTAAAAAATAAAAAATTAACCCACAAGAGATAATAATAAAAATTGCAAACATGTGGGAGCCAAGATAATTAACCACATAAATTTAATATTGAGATTTTTTTAAATGTATAATAAATTTTAGATAATAAAATATAAATAAATGATTATTAATTAAAAAATTTAAATTAAATTTATAAATTATAATTAATTTATTTATAATTTATAATAATTTTTATAATTTATTTTTTAAAATATAAAATACACTTTAAAATTTTTAAATTCAAAATTTATCCTAGGACGACACGCTTCCCGTTTTCTTGGCAGGGACGTCAGCCACGTTCTCCACGTGGTCGGCCGATTAGAAACGGCGTCGTGTTCTTGTGTTTGTCGGCTCATGTTGAAAGACGAAATAGGCCTTAAGCACCACGTGGCGTGATGACTGGATAGCTTTTTTTTTTAATGTGTTTCTTATTCCATGGTTTTTAAAGCAACTTTCTTGTTGAACGGCCGACCGCTTCCGTAAGTTGAAAGCCAGAGGGCCCAGAACTCGTGCAGACCCTTCTACTGATAATTTCTTTTTCGATTGTGCTTTCTCGTCTCGAATCCATCTATTTGAAGATTGGTTCATCAAACGATATCTCCCTTTCTAAAATTTCGCATTCTCGGTTCTTTTATCTTCGTTTCGATTCCGATTCCGAATCTGCGAATTTCCATTCACTTCAGTTGATTTATGTTTCCCTGAATTGCAATCACCTTGGTTTCATGGTCCTACCTGCAGTTGTATTGTTAAAGGTGCATGTCTGATTTTGCACCAATTGATGTTCTCCGTTTGAAATCTAGGGTTCCAGGACTTTACAATGCCGCCATTTTTCTCGACCTTAAAGTTACTACGCTCCTTAGTATCGCGTAAAAATGGCCTCAGACAGTTGATTAGGTCCGATCACTGTCGTTGCCTGTGCTCCATTTCGGGTATTGAGAATCAGTCCATTCAGAAGCCCTTTGGCTGGCGCTCTGATTCTAAACCTTTTATTGGAGGCTTGTGTAACAATAACGCAGTTCAAACGAGGCAGTTTCTTGGATGTGGAGATGGCGAAGAAGGTGTTCTATACAAAAATTTTGAGGAGAGGCGCGTTTTGGGGTAACATGATTCATTTCTCTCTCTATGTACCTGAGCATGTACAACAAAGACAAACCAAGCTTTCTCACACTAAATGAGCAGGTCTAAATGAATCAAATTAAAAATCATATTTCCAAAAATTTTGTTTAAAAGAAAGTCCTTTTAGTCTTTAATAGTTTCGCCTAATACTTTTTCAGGTATTCTTCTATCATTTTTAATTAAATTATATTCCATTTGATTGTCTTTTCTTCAGTTGATCTTCTTCTCATGTAACCAAACCATCTCCGACAAGTTTTCATAATTTCTCTAATGTTTATTCATCCACCTCAGCATCTTTGTACACGCTACTAGCACTTAGCACTTTATTGCCCAACAGTCACATTCACTACCATATAGCATCAGGTACTTTGCGATCACAACTTATTCCCGAGGCAATTTTTTATTTCATTTATTTAGCTTGAATCCTACCTGTGACATTCTTGTCAATCTCTTCTTCACTTTGTATGATAGATCTGATATATCTAAATCGTGACACTTTTGACAGGATGTGATCCCGAGTTCTTACCTCTAAGTCATTGCTAACTCGCCTTTTACCCAAGTTGTATTTCATATACTTTATTTTCTTCCTACTTAACCTAAAACTCTTTGATGTTAAAAGTTTCTCTAATCTCTCCATATCTAAAGTTTAGTATTTGCTCATTCTCTTAACTCCACTAGGACTTTATCATCCACAAGAAGCATGCATCGAAGAATTGTCTCTTGGACATGCATAGTAAGGACATCTCGCCAAACTAAAGCAAAAAGATACAGACTCAATGTTAACCCTTGGTGCAAACTTATTGTTACGGAAAAATTCTCTGTTACTAATAAGTCACTACTAAAAATAATTTCTTATGGAGTTGTATTGTTCTGTTACTAATATTTACGTGTGTCTATTGTAACTTTCTTAATGAAATTCTAAAGTGTCAATGGTCTATTGACTTTTTTTTTTGGCAGTTTTTGTCTATTGTTACGCAAGACCTTGGTTTTACCTTGTGTAATTCTGCTGATTGTTGATCTTTTCCCTCTATATGACTCACGATAGTCTCATTATTATTGGCCCTTGGTTCGTAAGTGATTTATTTCTCTCCTTAGAAGGATATTATTTTTTGAGGCAAACTAGCGGTATTATGTTTGATTATTAGGTACTCTCCAGAGCAATTGTTTGATGTTGTTGCAGCTGTTGACTTGTACCACGGTTTTGTCCCCTGGTGTCAGAGATCAGAGACAATTAAACACCATCCAGATGGATCATTTGATGCTGAGTTGGAGATTGGATTTAAATTTCTTGTTGAAAGTTATGTTTCTCATGTTGAATTGGAAAGACCAAAGCATATAAAGGTATACACCCTGGTATGGCCTATGGTATGGCAGTTTGGAGGTTCTATCATATTAAGAGTTACCTTCTTGTTGTGTTCTGGTTGATTCTTAGAAGCGATTATATTTGTGACTATAAAATATCTGAAAATGCATGAGTCATGTAGACCTATTTAAGCTAAAACTTTGTCTTGAATTATTATGTATAAATATTGCTTTTTACATTTATTAATATGGACAAGATGCCACAATATCTTTGCCTTATTCTTGTGCATGTGTGCTGCTTGAGCATCATGTGGAAAAGACAGTGTTTGTGTAGCATGCAATAAATTACATGTGGATGGTTGAAATCTTAGGGGCAACTGCTATAGTTGCCCTCATGTTATTTGTGCAGAGATGAGCATTGGCATGGCATGCTGGTGTTGTACGACTGAGTTTGACAAATCTAACTCTAGTGGTTGTGTTTTGCTTGTTATGGTATTCTATGTTTGTCCACATACTATGAAGGGTCTGTAGTCGGGACCAATTCCTGCAGTGCTGTTGTTGCTTTGTTTCTTTCTAATGAAATATTGAAACTTCTATATACGAGTCTTTAATTTTAATTTGCACAGAACTGGTTATCTTGATGAATATGGTTGTTTTCATTATTAAATTCGACTTGCATTTCTACTGCTGACATTGTTTGTACTTATACCATATATATTGTGCTTCCAGACCACGGTATCAGAGAGTACCCTGTTTGACCATTTAATAAACATGTGGGAATTCAATCCGGGCCCAGTTGCAGGAACTTGCGACCTTTATTTCTTGGTGGATTTTAAGTTTCAGTCTCCACTTTACAGAGAGGTACACCTCATTCATTCTTTGTCCTTTTCCTCAACTTCCGTTTTTGGTGTTTTCATGCTTTCTTGGACATCAGGATTCAATCTACTCAACTTGTTTCTTGTTAACATTTTTATATCTTTTTTTATCGTCTTGTTACTTATTAGCAATTTTTGTGACCATAGTTGTTAATTGTAAACTGCGCACTTATTGCATTTGTAGTCATTGCGACATTGTGTATTCTGCACAACAATGTGAACAATTGCACAAATATATGGCATATATAAATATATAATTTTATAGATGAAATATAATTCCAAATAACAATGTATAAAAAAATAGCCATAAAAAATATTATATCTTCATTTGCAATCAAGATTCAAAGATCCAAATAACAAACACTAAACAACTTAATACCAAAAGCATAAAGAAATCAAGTGTATATGACTAAAGCCTGCAAACATCACAAAAAAGAATAAGCATTATAGTCAAATAAAAGCATGCATTCCATAAATCACAAAAAACAAAATATAATTATGTCCTAAAGATAAATTACATAATTCAAAGAAAACATACCACACTATAACATAAAAAATATAAAGTCAATGCCACATAAGGTAAAAATAAGAAATCTTAGAAACAGAAAACAGAGACATGACATCATGATGCAGCTAGAGAGTCATAACTCACAAGAGAACAGAAGCAAGTAGAGAGGCTCTGCCAAAGTGCTCCCGAGAGACCAATGATACTAACCCAAGCTTCCAAGAGGCCAACTTTGCCAACCCATCTGAGAGACAAACATCCCCAACCCAAGACAGAGGGCTTAGATAAAAATATGGAGTCCTCTGCGAAAGAGAGAGGAAGAGTCTGAAAGCTCGAAATGGTGAAAAGAAAGAGAGAACCAGTTTGAAACAGAATGCTTAGGAGAATCAAAATCACAAATCCAGAGCCAACCAGAGAGATAGAGTGCTGTAGAGAGATCAACCCAAGATAGACATCTTCGATAAAGAGAGAGAACCAGAGAGAAGTGTCCAAGAACCAAAGATAGAAACCTCCAACAAAGAGAGAGAACTAGAGAGAAGCGTGCAATAATCCAAGACAAAAGACTCAGTTAAAGCATTTTACATTGGATCTCCATTGCGCAAATTATGCATTCAATATTCTCAAAATTGCACACTATTGCGCATAGTTGCGAGCACAATAGGTCACAATTTGACCAGTGCAACACTATGACAAATTTATTGTGCAAGCTGTCCTTGGTCTGCATAATGCCAATAGCGATCACTATTACGCTCAATTAACAGCTATAGTTCTGACAACCCTTAGTACCTTCCTTCCTCCTTCAATTTATTTGGTTATTTATACATACTCCTTTATTATATGTAATCATCTTCATTAGCCCTGATTCAAGAAAATGGGTTTTGCAAAGACTGTTTATGTTAATTGGTGTCAATAACCGGAGTGATACAGGAGCATGAGCTTGAGTCTTACATTGCATGGTGAGGCACAGCTTCCATTTAGAATGGGGGCTCTCCCTTGGCTTTTAAGAGCGGGCTCTCCTTTACATAGAGTGGCATCCGACCTTGGTTTGATCCACATCACCTGGTGTGGATGAAATGTTCATGGTTGTCATCTTTGATTTGAGAGCATGTGTGTGAGTTCCACATCATCTGGGTGCAATACAGAGAATTTTTATTTACAATAGAGGTTCTCTCATCTTTTCAACTTGGCTTTTTGAATGGGCTCTGCCATTCCTCTCCAAAAACTACAGTAGTTGATTATTCATACTTACTATATGCCTAGTTTATAGACCAAACGTTGTTGTATATGGTCCAAATAGAAAAGCAGTGGTCACTAAGAAAAAGTTGTATGCTCTTTAGAATTACTATGGGAAGTTTCTGTAAATTTTTTCTCTTATATTTGATGTTATCTGTTGTCGATGTCAATTTGTTTAATTTTCTTGTTGCCAGATTGCTTCTATGTTCTTCAAGGAGGTAGCTTCCAAAATGGTTGGTTCATTTACCGAGCGTTGCCGTTTAATATATGGACCAGAGGTGCCAATCCTCGAAAGCTCATACAGAGAAAGGGCGTAAGGTTGTTCTTCACATTGTTCTTAAAACGTTGTTAAGCCTAATTTACAGTTTCAACGTAAATTGGGTGGGTTTTCGTGGTTGTTCACCACTCATTGCTAATCATCTTAGTTATTATAATTTGATGGCTCAAGATTGAGCCTCTTCTCTTTGTAATTTCAATTGATCTTTGTGATTTGAGTCATCAGTTCCAGTTTATTTTTAGAAAGATCATGCTTAGCTTATTTTATTTTTCATGAGGTCAATCCCAGGAGATAGTACATTTTGGAAGTGGGATGGGATTGTGTTGTCTTGGTTCAAATATTCAAGATTAAAGGCATCATAGTGGCCATTTCTACTCCTTGGTTTAGTTTTGTGCTAAAAAACAATTTGATTGGATTGTTACATTTCTAAAAGCAATCAAACCGACTGACTGAACACCTCGACAATGTACCTTTATGTGGCCAGCAGGGCTGGTTATGGAGTGCAGTCCCCCATAGGGGTACTTGGGGAGCAGCATATTGGGCCTCTGTAAGATGTCGGGTGTTTTAGCTAGTTGCTCTTGCTTCAGAGAAAATAGATGACAGCTCATTATCGGAATCTCAGATGACAGCTCATTATGGGCCCTACTTCGCAGTCTATGGTCTAATGCTCACGGTTTTTTCGGCAGAATCTTGAGATTCGAATACTACTCAGGAAAGTGTAACGTTGTTCTCTTACATATTCAACATTTCAACTTATATTGTTTGAAACTGGGTTGTAGTGATATCAGTCCCTCGTGATCAATTTATGAACAATATTGTGTAAATAGTATTCAATTTCATAGTACTTGATGAACTATATAATCTCATCGTGATGAATTTAAAATCTTTCCTAAGCGGAATACAAGTAGAGGGAAGAAAGTGAAATGTTTCCTTCCCACATTTCACTTCCATTCCTCAGTCACAGCGAAGACACAGCGTACCCAATAAATACGTATGAATAACACTTCAGCAAGAGAAAGATTTTCCGGTTAGATCGAGTTCCTTGGGTACAAGGGAATCTGTCAGACCAAAATAAGGAATGGTCGTTACAGTTTGGTATTGCTTGCTGGATCATATGGCAGCAAAGAAATAATTTCGTATTTAATAACTCTTCCATTAATGCTCGAGAGGCAGTTCTGATGGTCAGAAGGTTCTCTCAATGTTACATTCTGGCGCAAGAAACTCTTACAGACAGAGGTCTTCAGCCCTTATTCATTGGCAATTTCCTCGGAAAGGGTGGTTTAAATTAAACGTGGACGGTTCCGCTGTTCAGGGGGAAGGGAAAGCAGCCTGTGGCGGAGCTATTCGAGAGAGTGGAGGTAACTGGGTTTTAGGGTTCTATCATAACATTGGGAGTGGAAACTCTCTTATGGCTGAACTTTGGGGTATAATCTCGGGGTTACAGCTTGCTTGGAACCATGGCATCCGAAAGCTATATGTAGAATGTGACTCAACTTTAGCAGCTCGGTTTGTGTAACAAGGCTATGGAGAAACCCATTCTTTATGTCCTCTGATCAACCAGTCTAGGAGGGTTATTAGTCAATCATGGGAGATCCAGTTCACTCACATTTTCAGGGAAGCTAACTTAGTTGCTGACTATTTGTCTATGATGGCTCATACGCAGGACCGAGGACTCGATCTTTTGTTTTCACCCCCACGTGGATTAGCTTATCTGTTAATGGGAGGTTGGCCTGGTGTCTCTGTTCCTAGAGCTGTCATTGTGTAGTGTGTTTGTTTAGCTTTTTTCCTTCCTTCCAAAAAAATAAAAAATAAAAAAATGCGGACGTGAGGCTCGAATTTTGATGTGACAGTATTGCAGCTTTGAAAATTTTTGGCGCACTGGGTCGCATGAGTTGCCTATCGCATTCAGACTCGTGAAATTGGATATAAAAAGTTACTGCTATTCAGTAATTGATGGATTTCTGTTTTAAGAAAATAAAGAAGAAAGCTTGCATTAATGATAAAGCTAGATCTTTGGGACCGCAATCTTTATATCATAAAATATTATATATCTTAAAAGTTTTAATTATTTGATATATAAGTCTAAATTTTTTTTTTAAAAATTAAGCGTAGATAATTTTTTAAATTTTAGATAACTATAAAAATTTAATTTTTTAGCTTTTAATTATAAAAATTTTAATATTATATTAAAAATTAATTATTTTAAAATTTTAAATTATTGTTAATAAAATATTAAAATAATATAAATTAATTACATTTTTAAAGATTTTAAGATAATTTATTGATATAAATTTAAATTTATAATTAAAAATTTATTATTAAACAACTCTCATTAAAAAAATTTAACCTTTTAGGCAGAGATACTTTAAAAAAAATTTTAAAAAATTAAGTATTGAATATAAATTTAAAAATAAATTTTATATCTTTTATCATTTTATATCTCTAATGTATGTACCTGTTTCTGTGGTGCTGCTTTCGTGAAGCCAAGATCTTTGGCCCGCTTGGACTTTTGCTGTCTCTTTCGGATTATGTTTGCAAAGTAAAACTTGTCATCAGGCCCTCTAATTTATTCTGCTGCATGGTAAAAAGTAGCAACAGATTTATTTATGGCTGAACTAATGGGTGACAGGCTAAAAGAATTCTTGAAGACGATAAGACAAGCGGGAAATTGTACGAGAGTGGACGGAAATAAAATATCCATAACCTAATTAACTAGTGGCTCCCAGTCCCATTGTCTTTCATTTTCATATCAAAACTACTCAAATTCTGACCCTTCCGTCTCCCAATCTGCATCGTCATCCATGACGCTCCTCATCATAACCTGCTAGGTTTGCTTCAGTTTTCTAAACAAAAAGGGCACCAAAAACTGGAGTGTAACAACATGAACTATACTGTTTGATCGGATAACCATCTAATTATCTATCTACAACTCTCTGCTGTTACTCCCTATTACAAATGTATGTACGTAAGACTCCCTAGTCCATACCAAAATTTGCAACTTGCACCCCATGACTGACAGACACTGGGATAAATGAGGATACTATATGCCAATGCCAAAGAAAATTAGTGGCCACTGCCCATCATGGCTCATGAGATTCGACCAATAATTCATAAACTTTAGAAGATCTCTCCAGCTGGAAATACTGCATCTTTTGTAAGCAATTGGGTCCCTTTAATTATTATTTTTTATTAGAGGGCCATTCTGTTCAATCAACTCTTAATCACAATCTTCAAAATTATGAATAGTTTAAACCAATATATATCTTTCTCATTTCGCTAATTGGAGGCATTGATATGATGATGCTCCACCCATGATCTCTGTAGGACCTAACCATACACAAATTTCAAGAGGCCTCCGCCGATAATTTGTCAATTTTGTTCTTTCTTTTCTCATGGCAGTCAAACATTGCAGCACATATGGATTAGAGTGCTCTTCTTTGGAGTCCAGATAAGTTGGGAAAAAAGTGTAATTATTTACTACAACAATCAGTGCACAAAATATACAAGATATAATATTATTAACGACGTATTGCTAAGGTTGTAAAGGAAGCCATCAGGTTAAAGGATTCATTTTAAAAAAGAAAAACAGATTTCGGTAAAACACTTGAAAATTAAAGAAAAAATGGGCTAGCATTTATGCGTTTTGCTAGCTAGGTTAACTTCGGTTAAAAGATACCAAACTGCTGAGATCAAAAAAGAATTGCCAGCTTCAGTATGGACAAAGCAAGTAATAAAGATGTGCACTTTAAGTGGATTTAATTAATATAAGTAACCGAAATTACGTGCATTTAAATTGTGTTACCCTACAATGAGCCAAGTTTTTCTACATAAATACAATATAAAAGACAGTATCATTTTTAGTGGATTCCTTTGGAAGCAAGCCTGCAGTAAAAAATCCATGCACCGGGGTCAAAATATAATGTTATGTTTCTTGTTTTCAAATTATTAATTTCTTGGGCTTTGAACAATTAAGTAATAGGTTTTATAGAATTTGGATTTCGAAACGTGAATTCTTTACTCTCATGAGTACGTGTAAATGCCAGTAATTATGGATAAGGATTAAGGAAGACAACTGCTAAGACGGGTACTTAGAGGTAATCATGAGTTAGAAATAGTTTACTTTTTGAGGAAAGATAAGGGTTTTAAGAAATTTTTTTCAAAACTCTTCTTCCATATCGTGTTTACCATTAAAGTAGAATCATAATAACTCCATGAGAAGAGGTAGGAGTCAGCAATTTTTTGTTTTCGTTGGTCAGTAGTTTTCTTTTGATGACATTAAAAAGGTTATCAAGATAATGACCTTATGCATGTTGTCCCATTAGTCATGAGCATTAATTGTTAATTATGAGAAGAGATTTAAATGCTAAAATCTCCATTTATATCAATCTTTCCCCACCCCCTTAGGCTTTAGCTCTCCTATTACTGATAATGGATGCTTTGTTAGAGAGACTTTTGAGGAGAAAATGACTTTTAGTAAATTTAAGATTATTTTATATTTGATTCATACTAGCAACAAAACAAACTCAAATGAAGAATATATAATTATTTATTTATTTTTATGAATTAAATTTTACTTTAAAAAAGTTACACTATTAAAAAAGTAAAATTTAATTGATTTAAAGGGATTTTTAAGTATAATTACTCAAATAGAAGGGCATTGCTTAAGGGGCACTGGTCTCCATGGACATCATCGTAGACAAGGAGTTGTGTGAGCAGCTGACAGCTGCCCCTTATAATTGAGGATCCCAGGGATCTTCATAGATTTGCTTTCTCATGATCCTGAAAATGGGGAATAAGGGTACAATGTAGAGGGAGACACCTGTAAAGCGTGTCCTCCCTTGAGAAGAAGTTGTATTCGAGACATGCATGATTGTTCACCTTGAACAATATGACATTTCCTGAAAAGAGCAAACCAGAATGTATAACTCGCAGAGGTGGGGCCCATCCATAACTTAGAGCCTCGAGCTTACAGTGGATGGCCTGAGATTCTTAAAAAGAGTAGTACTGGAAAATGCTTGTTTCCTCGAAGCGCATTAGGGGTTGGCCCCTGCTAAGAGCAACTCATATAAACAACACCTGGCTCCATGTGTGCTTGGGTTTGGTACGGATAAAACTATTCTTACGTTGCATCCGGCTATGTTTCTTATGTTTTATATATATATTTTTTAAAAATTTAAAATATAAACAATACACATATATTATTTACATTTCAAATTTTAAAAAAATATATAAAACATAACAAAAAAAAAGACAAAAACAATGTATATATAGCAATACTCGTTTGGTACCTTCATGGGATGTGACTGGTCACGTACATATGCATATGTAAAAGCAGAGAAAGTGGCTCTACGGTTCAATCGATTCGAAGTTTGGCCCAGGTTCAATGATTGCATGGACCATATTTAGGATGGATATGCCCAGACACGAGGTCGTGGGAGAGCTCACCATCTCTGCATGTCCCTGTGATAGTTCTACAGCTCCCATGGGGCCGGCTGTCGCCCGTTAATTGGTTGATGAGATCGGGAATGTATGTCCTATGGATTTTTGGGATTCATAGTTGAGATACAATAAATATTAGAAAAAATTAAAAGATAATAAAAAAAAAGTAAAACTCTAAATTTATTTTTTATTTAATTTTAATCATTTTTATTTTATTTTTTATAATTTAATATTATTTTATTATTTGTTTCTCTTAATTTTATATCTTTTTCTTTTCCACTGTTTTTGCCTTCAAAGCTGAAAATCTCAATCCTAAATAATAATGTTTTATATTCTTTACATCAAAAATTAAAAAAGCTTAAGATATCAAATCCACTTGCTGTATATGCTATGATCATATATATATATGCCTGCTATAATATCTTTTTCCTAAAAACAAACAGTACCAACCAACCATGAATAAAGCAGAGCTATCTGGCGAAGATACTAAATGTACATGTGGGTAGCACATTCAAGAAAAAAATGAGAATACGGATGACTGTACAAAGTGTTAAAGAAAAATGTATACTTAAATATAAGTCCTCCTATCTGGTCTCCTAGACAAGAATATCCAAATTGCAGATTGAAATGACAGTTGCATTCATATTGCTCCACTATTTTAATTTTTTAGTTTAAATGTGCAGGACGAATTAAAAAGTATTACAAAAGGTCCTTTTCAACTTCTTATTTTTATATATAACCTCTCTTAACGTATTAAATTTAGTAATGCACCGTCCCATTAATTTTTTTTGTTAAAAATTAGACGAAATTCTATAGTGAATGATTAACCTAAGTGAAAAGACGAAAATGCCCATTTAAAAATTGAAATACGCCCACTCAGCACACCAAGCTTCAACGAACGCTCTCTCCCCTAACCTTAAGTCTAAAAAAGAAGCTAGCAATTTGCAAATTTCCCTTTGAAATTCGCGCAGGAGAGTCAATTCTAGATGGCAGCGAACATTCTCTTCATTGGAAGCACTAGAGGCCATTTTACCTCTCCAGCGTGAGTTGGAAAAAATATGACAGAAATGGCTGCCTTTGAAAAGTATTTCCCTCCATGGGTCATTTATGCCACGTAACACTGCCACATCATTTCATGCTAACGCCACATCAGAATAGCTCAGTGGCTGGCTCGGTTTGTGGCTCCATTTCCCTCAATTTGTGGCTCCCGTAACTGTGTTTTTTCTTCTTCTAAATGTCTTGCAGAAGTAAAATGGCCCTCAGAAACCTCAGCCCTAACTCCCTCCCATAACTCAGTTGACACTCTGCTTTGTTTGCTCTTACTTTCACCTCTTTCACTCTGCTCTTGCTCTCGTGTGGCTTTCTTTGCTCTTGCTGTCGTCTGGCTTTCTCTGCTCTTGTTCTCATCTCTGTTGACTCTGCTCTGGTCACTTGTCTCTCTTCACTCTGCTATCGCTGTCATCTATCTTCACTCAGCTATCGCTGTCATCTATCTTCACTCAGCTTTGTTTCCATTAAGATTGAAGTAGAAGCAACACTCACTGTCTTCACTCCACTTTGTTTGTGCATGTTCAATGTACTAATCGTTTTGCACTTTTGTGCAGACACACATTTGTCAATATGGCTTTGGCACAACAGATGGCTGATAATCTGCATCCTGGCCCTTTAGATGATAGTCTGCATTCGTTACAAACAAAACACTGTTTAGAGGCAGTATGGCAAGAATTGCCAATTCTCATGCATAAATGTGCTGCTCTTTCTTATTTTTTTCCCGTGATTTTCGTTAGAGTGCCAAGTTGCAACAGCTGATCCTTCGTTTCCTTTCTTAATAAACCATGTGATAAAAGGAACCACGCATAGCTAAAGTGTAACCTGTGATATTACGGGTAACATAGCTAAAGTGTAACCTGAACATTGCTAAAATGTAACGTACCACATAGAAGTGTAACTACCCGTAGCTAAAGTGTAACTTTTATTCGAACAAAACTTTGCCTAAAAAAGCAGTATGATGATCTAATGTGAGGTGTTTCCTTCAAATGGATCGATTACCATGCGTTAGGAAGTACTTTTGATTTATTGCATCCGAATTGAAACATTCACCTTCTTTCAGGTAACATAGCTAAAGTGTAACCAGGCCGTTGCTTAAGTGTAACGCGGCGTTCAAAAGTGTAACTACCCGTAGCTAAAGTGTAACTGTTATTCGCACGTAACTTTGCCTAAGAAAGCAGTATGATGCTCTAATGTGAGGCTTTTCCTTCAAATGGGATGTTTACCATGCGTTAGGAAGTCCTTCTGATCAATTGCATCCTAAATGTAAAATGCAAATCTTACTGGGAACGTAGCTAAAGTGTCACCTGAGCGTTGCTAAAGTGTAACGCGGCGCTCAAAAGCGTAAATACCCGTAGCCAAAGTGTAACTGTAATTCGGATGTAAACTTTGCTTAAGAAAGCAGTATGATGCTCTAATGTGAGGTGTTTCCTTCAAATGGGATGTTTAGCATGCGTTAGGAAGTACTTTTGATCAATTGCATCCGAATTGCAAAATGCAACTTCTTACGGGTAACGTAGCTAAAGTGTAACCTGGCCATTGCTAATGGAATGGTTGTGCACAGAAGTGCAACTACCCGTAGCTAAAGTGTAACTGTTATTCGCAAGATAACTTTACCTAAGAAAGCAGTATGATGCTCTAATATGAGGCGTTTCCTTCAAATGGGATGTTTACCAAGATTAAGGAAGCAGTCACGTAGCTAAAGTGTAACCTGCCCGTTGCGAAAGTGTAACATGGCGCTTAAAAGTGTAACTACCCGTAGCTAAAGTATAACCTTTATTCGGACATTAACTGTGCCTAAGAAAGCAGTATGATGCCCTAATGTGAGGCGTTTCCTTCAAATGGGATGTTTACCATGCGTTAGGAAGTACTTTTGATCAATTGCATCCGAATTGAAAAATGCAACTTCTTACGGGTAACGTAGCTAAAGTGTAACCGGGCCATTGCTAATGGCATGGTTGCGCACAGAAGTGCAACTACCAGTAGCGAAAGTGTAACTGTAATTCGCACGTTAACTTTACCTAAGAAAGTAGTATGATGCTCTAATGTGAGGTGTTTCGTTCAAAAGGGATGTTTACCATGCTTAAGGAAGTACTTTTGGTAAATTGCATCCGAATTGAAAAATGCAACTTCTTACTGTCACGTAGCTAAAGTGTCACCTGGTCGTTGCTAAAGTGTAACGCGGCGCTCAAAACTGTAACTACCCGTAGCCAAAGTGTAACTGTAATTCGGACGTAAACTTTGCGTAAGAAAGCAGTATGATGCTCTTATGTGAGGTGTTTCCTTGAAATGGGATGTTTACCATACGTTAGGAAGTACTTTTGATCAATTGCATCCGAATTGAAAAATGCAACTTCTTACGGGTAACTTAGCTAAAGTGTAACCGGGCCATTGCCAATGGCATGGTTGCGAACAGAAGTGCAACTACCCTAGCTAAAGTGTAACTGTAATTCGCACGTTAAGTTTGCCTAAGAAAGTAGTATGATGCTCTAATGTGAGGTGTTTCGTTCAAATGGGATGTTTACCATGCTTAAGGAAGTACTTTTGGTCAATTGCATCCGAATTGAAAAATGCAACTTCTAACTATAATGTAGCTAAAGTGTAACCTGGCGGTTGCTAAAGTGTAACACGGCGCTCGAAACTGTAACTACCCGTAGCCAAAGTGTAACCTTTATTCGGACGAAAACTTTGCCTAAGAAAGAAGTATAATGCTCTAATGTGAGGCGTTTCCTTGAAATGGGATGTTTACCATGCGTTAGGAAGTACTTTGGGTCAATTGCATCCGTATTGAAAAATGCAACTTCTTACGGGTAACGTAGCTAAAGTGTAACCGGGCCATTGCTAATGGCATGGTTGCGCACAGAAGTGCATCTACCCGTAGCGAAAGTGTAACTGTTATTCGCACGTTAACTTTGCCTAAGAAAGTAGTATGATGCTCTAATGTGAGGTGTTTCGTTCAAAAGGGATGTTTACCATGCTTAAGGAAGTACTTTTGTTCAATTGCATCCGAATTGAAAAATGCCACTCCCTACTGTAACGTAGCTAAAGTGTCACCCGGGCGTTGCTTAAGTGTAACGCGGCGCTTAAAACTGTAACTACCCGTAGCTAAAGTGTAACTGTAATTCGGACGTTAACTTTGACTAAGAAAGCAGTATGATGCTCTAATGTGAGTTGTTTGCTTCAAATGGGATGTTTACAATGCATTGGGAAGTACTTTTAGTCAATTGCATCCGAATTGAAAAATGCAAATTCTAACTTGTAACGTAGCTAAAGTGTAACCTGGCCGATGCTAAAGTGTAACGCAGCGCTCAAAACTGTAACTACCTGTAGCTAAAGTGTAACTGTTATTCGGCCGTTAACTTTGCCTAAGAAAGCAGTATGGTGCTCTAATGTGAGGCGTTTCCTTCAAATGGGATGTTTACCATGCGTTAGGAAGTGCTTTTGGTCAATTGCATCCGAATTGAAAAATGCCACTCCTTACTGTAACGTAGCAAAAGTGTAACCTAGCCGTTGCTTAAGTGTAACGCGGCGCTCAAAACTGTAACTACCCGTAGCTAAAGTGTATCTCTAATTCGGACGTTAACTTTGCCTAAGAAAGCAGTATGATGCTCTAATGTGAGACCTTTGCTTCAAATGGGATGTTTACAATGTGTTAGGCAGTACTTTTGGGAAATTGCATACGAATTGAAAATTGCAACTTCTTACTTTTAACGTAGCTAAAGTGTAACCTTGGCGTTGCTAAAGTGTAACGTAGCGCTCGAAACTGTAACTACCCGTAGCTAAAGTGTAACTGTAATGCGGACGTGAACTTTGCCTAAGAAAGCAGTATGATACCCTAATGTGAGGGGTTCCCTTCAAATGGGATTTTTACCATGCTTTAGGAAGTACTTTTGATCAATGCATCCGAATAAAAAATGCAACTTCTTACGGGTAACGTAGCTAAAGTGTAACCTCGGCATTGCTTAAGTGTAATGTGCCGCCTGAAAGTGTAACTATTCGTAGCTAAAGTGTAATGCCTAAGAAAATGATATTACTCACTAGCGTCTTTAATACCGCTGATCCTTCGTAACATGCATGTTGCTGATGTGGCATCCGAGCAGCGGGCAATCGAGTGAAGCGTGCAGTGGAAGCTTCTTTCTTCACCCGGGAATTGAAAAAGAGAAACGAACCGCCGCCTCATGAAATCATTTGAACTTCGGGCCCCTCTGAGTCTCTCCGTCTTCTGCACCTCGCTCGTCGCTAACTTTTCGGTGTCTCGCTTCTCGCTCGGTTAGTGTCCGGTGCTGGTTCCCTTTCTCGGACTCGGTTGCTCATCGTTCTCTGTTGGTGGGTCAGTTCCCTTTCTCGGTGGCTGTCCGGCTGTGTTTGGTCGTTCTATCCGAAGGTAAGTGGTTGGTTCACTTCGTTCATCTCTGACGCAAGCTGATTTAATAAGCATTGTTGCTCTGTTTAAAAATGGTTTAAGCAATACCATGCCTAGGCATAATATATGTGCATCCATTATGCTTGGACATGTTATATAACATTAAGATATGAGTATATCAAATGGTTCATAACAGAACCACCTTTTTTTCTTATGCAAACAAAGTGTGTAGGAATAAGAGACAACAAAAACAATAGGTGGAACAAAAGAACAGTAGAAAATAGAAGCCTGCAGGCATTGTCTAGGTGGCCAGGGGGCGCCTGGGCGCTGATACTTTTACGCCCAGGCGCCAAGTTGGCAGAGGATAGACGCTTGGGCGCTGAATATTGGACGCCCAGGCGTTTGGCCTCTGTCATTTGGGCGCCTGGGCGCTGATACTTTACCGCCCAGGCGCCAAGTTGGCAGAGGCCAGACGCCTGGGCGCTTAATCTTGGGCGCCCAGGCGTCCAATTATGTGTAGAATTTGTGGTTTGGACCCACGAATTCTGTGTAATAACAGACTCACAAATTCTGTTAAGACGCTAACAATGATGTGGTCTTGTATAAACTCAGTTGACAATCTTACATGGCATAATTGACCTCCTCAAGAAAATACTTTTTAAACAATTCAATTTGCTATAAACAATGATGTGGTCTTGTGCTACATGTAAGGGATCTGGAAAAATTGTATTGCTATAAACAATTGGATTTCTGCCTTGTAGGGCATATTGAAATTTACTGACAATCATGGATCAGAGGAAAGCACGTAAAGGAAAAGCAGCTAAACAAGCGGTTGAACCTGAACTTACAACTCCTCCAGTAGAAGAACAACCTCAACCTAGGTATATTTAATATTGCATGTAGATTTGCAATTTATAGTTCCTACCTAGATTGTCTATCTATGTTTGTGAAAGTGGGACTATCTAATGATGTTGTATTTTGTCCTACTGTTGGGTTGATTGTGGTATCAGCCTGAAGCGAACCGCAGGCACCCAAAGATATATCAGTTCATGGCATATGTTCAGGTAATTTCGTATTTATTTATTTTTTTTTTGAAGTTATTACTTTGTTACACTTTAACTCTCATCTTATGTTGACACTAACGTTGATTATGTTTATAGGGCTGAATATTTCAAGAAGTTGGATAAAAAGCAAGGCGCTATTGATGTAAGGATTAAGGAGTTATTTTAGTTTCTGAATGTAATCATCATATTACAGCATTTGATTAACAAAGTTCATCCCTTATAGGCCAATCAAGAAAGCCTGAATGCTTGGAAAAGTTTATCAGAGGAGGATAAACAGCGGTATAAGAATGCAGCTGCCAAAGCCCGACACCAAGCACGAATGGAGGAGGGAGTACCAATTCAGAAGGTGTGGAAATTGTTATGTGTATCACACAATTTACCATAGGGTCACTAATATTCAAATACTAATATAAGTTGTGTACATTTGTTTTGTAGGAGACTATCTCCACAAGGTGCTCCCCATTAAAGTACAAAAGAGTCATCCATGGAATGGATGACTCAAAATGTAATGTTGTTCATAGAATGGGCTTTGGTTCGTTGCTGCAGATCGGGTGTGATTCACTCGATCATGACATCTGTATAAAGATTTTAAATGCTTTTGATATTAGGAGTAAGGTGCTGTCATTCAGAGGGATTTTTTGTTATATAACCCCCAAGGAGGTGGGCGAGGTTTTGGGCATTCCATGTGGTGGGAAACCAGTCCCACAGTCTGTCTCTGACGAGAAGTCACTCAATAAATTGAAGGAGGAGTTAAAAGCGAAGCAATTTAATGATTTAGAGCAGATTATTAGTGGGGAGAGGTCTGACTGCATGTTTGCCCGTGCCTTCCTCCTTTATACATTGGGCATTCTGTTATGTCCAACTTCTAGTACTAGGTTATCAAACAAGTTGTTAATACCAGTTTTGGACATAGAAAATGCTGCTCACTATAACTGGGCAGCATTTGTATATAATAGTTTGATAGAAGAAACAATTAAATTCAAGTCAGCCAAGAATAAGAACCCAACGGGCAAGACGTGGGTTGGCGGATGTTTGTTATTTTTTAAGGTATGTGGTGGTTAAATCAATAAGTTTGTATGTTATTGTTTTTATATTGGTCGTCTTTGCATATAACATACCTGTACTTTGTATTGTAGATATTTTTCTTACAAAAGTTCCCTCTCGGCTCACTACATTGTGACGGGACGGAATGGCCATTGCAATATTGGACGAATCAGCGAATCCAGGCTCGTCTGATCCTAGAAAAGAAGAGTCGGGAGGTACATATAACTCAAGTGTGTTAAAACAATTGTCCTTCGTTACCATATCAATCATCTAATAAGTGTCACTTTGTGTTATAGGGAATTTTGTATTGTAATAAAGAAGTCGAGGAGGAAAAGGAAATCCCCTCTGTTGATGTGTTTCAGCATGCGGTGTGCTCAAATTGTCAATGGTCCTTGATTTATTTATATTGTTTGGAATAAGATGTACGTCTTACCTATTCAGTGTGTTTGCTTCTACTTTGCAGGTGATTAAAGAAGCATATCAGAATTTAGTCACAACTGAGCTCAAACGTGCCAAACAAAGGATTTCTGATATGCACGCATGGCTGATTCCCATCGATCAAGCTTTGGGCCAGACAGTGTGTTTGGCAACCATGCCATTACAAATCGCCCCCTGCTTGAATGAGTCGGGTGATGAGATTGGCGAGGTTGAAGAAATACCTCCAGCTGCCACAGTGTCTGGCCCAAATCTTGAAAAAAAACCTTCCAAGAGGGTGCACTGGGAGGGGGATGTCCATAAGTTTTATATTTTTTGCACAAGACCAAGAAAACAGCAGGATGCCCAAACGTGAGTTTCTAGTAACCATACATATTTGATTGGCCAACCATTTAATGTACAGCATAGCCTTATTGTTTATTTCATTTGTGTTGCAGTGCTGTTGTTAGCATGTTAGATTGTCACCTTTCATTTGATGATTGTGAGACATTAGGCCCAAGGGGATGGGTGAGCAACATGGTATTTCTATTTCGCTTATCTTTGTCCGTATTCAGCGTTGTTTGGTTGTAGTTAGGTACTTTATTCCATATGTTGACTTTCACAACTTGTAGGTCATGATGATGGTTGGGAGATGTTGGATGGCAGATCAAGTTCAGGACCATGGCATTGTCACCCGATATATATGTGATCAATTCCTTCTGGTAAATGGGTCTTTGACACCATGATAACTCATGAACATCAATTAACTCGTGGGTGTGATCATTACCATACGTTCTAAAGTGGGTACACCTCTAATGTCTGCAGGGCCAAATGTTGCATGCAGGTGAAGAGTGGGATGTTGATGATGCATGCAAACTTCTGGGCCCAGATGGTAGACAGGAGATTATGAAGGCAACAATTGTAAGTTGATATATTCTCATAACTTCATATTCAATTGTTGTTAGTAAGAGGTAGATAGTTGACTGGCTGGAATCATGTCGTAGGTGTTTGCCCCCATTCTTTATAAGGAGCATTGGTTTTGCTGTGCTTTGATCCCCAGTCAAGAAACTATGCATGTTCTGGACTCCTTGCGAAGTAAGGAGAACGAAGAAAGGGACAGTTGTGTGCAATCACTGGTAATGTGTTAGATTTCGTTTTTTTCTTCTGATGCCACACAACATGCAATGACTTTATGGACTGCACATACTTGTTTTGCAGGGAAAATGTTTTTCACGACTGTTTACTAAGCTTGGCTTAAAGAGGAAGCAGAAGTGCAACTTCAAAATCATCTATCAAGATGTGCCGCAGCAGCATAATAGGTAAGTCTGATAATGCAATGAAGATGTATAGTTTGAAATGGACATATAATTTAGTGGATTGTAACTACTGTTTTAATGAATTTTCAGTCATGACTGTGGGATTCATTGCATGCTAGCCATGAAGTACTGGGATGGCGAATGCAAGGACGAATGGGGTGGGAAAGCTGTGCCCTCGTTTACGGAGGTTCGATTGAGACTTCTAATTACTATTATGTATAGTTTTTAAGCAATTACAAGTTCGAATGATATGATGCATGATAATGTATATGCAGGATGAGATGAGTGGCTTCAGGGAGCAACTATTGTGGGATTTATTTAGTCGCGAACAAAATGTTCAGCGGGAAGCCATTCTACAACAAATGACGGCAAAGAGAAAAGGTACTATTTATCACAGCTTGTGTGTTCCATATTTTAGATGCCGTCACTGCTTTTAATTTGTCATAACCAGATGTGTTTGTGGAGTGAATATTCAAATACCTTTGATCAACTCTTTTACAGGCAAGAGAAAATGAGGTTATGAATTGATGCAACTCGAGCTGCCGTTATCAGAACTACACTACAGCCCCTTCCCGTCTATTATAGGGTGTGGTTGTCATTGTAAAGACTCAACAATGTGATTGTTGTTGTACAAAGAAGTCTACTTCTGATTTATTCCTATACTGTCATACCCAATTGGCTCTGGTCCACTTAATCTGTGTACAAAAGTTTCAATGAATACATAACAACTTAATCTGTGTACAAAAGTACTTCTGATATACTATTCATCTTTTGCACATAAAATTTCACGGGGATGAAATACAAGTGTTCGGCGCAATGTTAAGACTTTATCTAATTGCATGAAAGTTACACTTTAGGTACGGGTAGTCACACTTTCGTGCGGCACGATACACTTTAGCAATGGCCAGGTTACACTTTAGCTACGTCACCCGTAAGCAGTTGCAACTTTCAATTCGGATGCAATTGATCAGAAGTACTTCCTAACGCATGGTAAACATCCCATTTGAAGCATCATACTGCTTTCTTAGGCAAAGTTAACATCCGATTTACAGTTACACTTTGGCTACGGGTAGTTACAGTTTTGAGCGCCGCGTTACACTTTAGCAACGGCGAGGTTACACTTTAGCTACGTTACAGTAACGAGTTGCATATTTCAATTCGGGTGTAATTGTTCCAAAGTACTGCCTAACACATGGTAAACATCCCATTTGAAGGAAACGCCTCACATTAGAGCATCATACTGCTTTCTTAGGCAAAGTTAACATCCGAATTACAGTTACACTTTGGCTACGGGTAGTTACAGTTTTGAGCGCCGCGTTACACTTTAGCAACGGCGAGGTTACACTTTAGCTACGTTACAGTAACGAGTTGCATATTTCAATTCGGGTGTAATTGTTCCAAAGTACTGCCTAACACATGGTAAACATCCCATTTGAAGGAAACGCCTCACATTAGAGCATCATACTGCTTTCTTAGGCAAAGTTAACGTCCGAATTAGAGATACACTTTAGCTACAGGTAGTTACAGTTTTGAGCGCCGAATTACACTTTAGCAACGGCAAGGTTACACTTTAGCTACGTTACAGTAATGAGTGGCATTTTTCAATTCGGGTGCAATTGACCAAAAGTACTTCCTAACGCATGGTAAACATCCCATTTGAAGGGAACACCTCACATTAGAGCATCATACTGCTCTCTTAGGCAAAGTTAACGGGTGATTAACCTGTACACTTTCGCCACGGGTAGATGCACTTCTGGGCGTAACCATGCCATTAGCAATGGCTCGGTTACACTTTAGCTACGTTACCCGTCATAAGTTGCATTTTTCAATTCGAATGCAATTGATCAAAAGTACTTCCTAACGCGTGGTAAACATCCCATTTCAAGGAAACACCTCACATTAGAGCATCATACTGCTTTCTTAGGCAATGTTAACTTCCGAATTACAGTTACACTTTGGCTACGGGTAGTTACAGTTTTGAGCGCCGCGTTACACTTTAGCAACGGCGAGGTTACACTTTAGCTACGTTACAGTAACGAGTTGCATATTTCAATTCGGGTGTAATTGTTCCAAAGTACTGCCTAACACATGGTAAACATCCCATGGAATTAAGGCTAATGCACATGTAGTAACGGAATTCAATAGAGAGTAGGGAGTTTTTGAAGTGGCAACTAACCGAAACAATGTCACAGGTGGAGGAGGTAACTATCACACTGTCAATTTGCAAGAAAGAACATGCTCCTGTGGAAAATTTCAACATTTTAGGTTTCCTTGCTCCCATGTGATTGCGGCATGTGCACACATTGCCATAAGTCCTCATCAGTTTGTTGATCAAATGTATAGGGTGGAAAACTTGTTGAGCACATATAACTATCCTTTTTATCCACTGGGCCATAAAGATTACTGGCCACGAGTTGATGGACCAATGTTAATTCCTAATTCTGCTCTTGTTCGGCCTAAAGGAAGACCTAAATCGACTCGCATCCGTAACGAGATGGATTGGAGAGAAAACACTCAACAATCAAGATGCACATTGTGTCACACTCCAGGTCATAATAAGAAGACATGTCCCAATAAACAGATACCAGCAGCTAACTTTCATGAGGGAGGATCTTCTCATTACAACCATTGTCCCAATAATTTATGACATATTTCCACAGCAATGCAAGTGATGCCTTGGATAAGCTGCAGTTCGTAAGTGCTACAGTGTCAGCCCATCATTAGCATGGATGCAGTTGATTTTGATATTGAAATTCAAGGTGATACAGGCAATGGGATCATCATTATTAGTAACTTCAAATTCTATGGTTGACCATTAGATATTGTAATGCAATGGTAATAACAACTTACATCCCATGCAAAGCATACTAATAGATGTTATGCGTTTACTTTTTTGGTAAAGTGAAAAGCGTGAAGTGAGTTCTTTCTCATGGGCGTCTACGGATCAGCGCCCAGGTGCCACTACCCTTTCACAATAGCGCCTGGGCGCCATATACTCAGCGCCCAGGCGCCAGACCTCGGCCAATTGGGCGCCTGGGCGTCAACAATAACCGCCCAGGCGCCACATCTCTGCCACCCAGGCGCCTGGGCGCAATAATATTACCGCCCAGGCGCCAAACGTCTGCCTCTTTGGACTACTACTTTAAATTGAACATAAATAAAAGAGAACAAAATGTTTTTTTTCCTTGTTCATTTCTTGTTTTGAAAGTACAGTAACCTGATATGCAAAGCTTTCAACTAAATATACAAGATAAAATAAACTAAAGTAATACAATAACTCATATACAAGCAAAAAATGTCTATCTGTAACTTTTGCTTTGCTGCAAACCATCAGTCTTCATCTTCGTCTTCATCATGTTCTTCTTCCTCCTCTTCATCAAAATTGATGTTAGCCAAAGGAAGGCTTCCCAAGGAATCAGGGTCTAACTCCAGCTGAGTGGCCAAATTCCTCAGCATACTTTCCAGGGCATACAAACTGTCAAAAAGACTTCTGGAAACCTGCCTCTGCTGCCGTTGCTGTTGCCGATGCAGTTCCCGCTGCTGTCTTTCAATTCTTTCCAACCTGTCTACGACAGTCATCTGCCTTCTCAGCCTTTTTTGTTGAGGTGGATGAGGGGCTTGTCCTTCTTGGGGCTGCTCTTGATAGTACCTTGATATTACAACAGCATTGATAGGAGGAGCAACACCAATGGGCACATCTCCATTCATGCCACTAACACCAGCCTTGAAGCATAATTTTGTAATTAGTGACGGATAAACCAAACTTCCTAACTTTTCTTGTGCAACTATGTGAATATTATCAGCAATGAGACTACCTATATTCACAGGCTGTTCCGTGACAATTGCATAAATTAATAAAACTCGTTTGACTGTAACTTCAGAATGATTAGAGGAAGGAAGTAAATTCGACTGCACAAAAGTACACCAAGCCTTTGGGATGGGAAGTAGATCAGCTTTTTTCAGATGCTTAGGAGCATTTCTTGCATCTAAAACCCATTCGGCTTCTGGTCGGCAAAGACATTGAAGGACAGTCTGTTGTGGTAATTGCCTGGAAATCAACTCTGAATATCCACACTGTCCAGGGTAACTATATTTCAGATCAAAGTATTTATTCAGCTCCCTTCTTGAAAAATCAATAGGAACTCCCCTGACATAAGACTTGAATTTATCAACCTCTTTGTTTACTAAGAATGCATTAGAATAAAATTCTTGAACTATAGTTTGATTTCCTGGTTCGGGAATTGAGCAAAGCTTTTCCCATTTTCTTTGTCTAATATGGGTTTGGATGTGTACATACTCACCTTCCTCCAAATCAAACCCTCTCTCCCGAACCATGCTCTTTCTTAACACAACATCATTATACCGTTTTTCATGTGCTAAAGACAAAAATTTATGTTCATCAAACTGAGCACTACTTGATCCTGCACCGGTCACATTTCTTCTTTTCTTTGGTGCCATAGTTTCAAATGCAGCAACAAAAGTCTGTTGAACAACATCAAGTACAAACAATTAAACCTCAAAATCACGATTTACAGGCTATCAAGTTTCAATCAAGCCGAAGTACAAAACAATCACTTAAAAACCTTACTAAGTGCTTTAAATATATTTGATACTGAGCAAGATCATCCATGAACTAACATTATTTGTCCATCAACATGAAAGGATTAATAACTCAAATGAAACTATAGCTACAGCAAGGTAATGCCAATTCCAAGAATATAGGACTTAACAATAATTTCCAATTAAAGGATACAATCTTGAACATAACCCATATCCAAAATTACTAATCATTATAGATTATAAACTACATTAGTTTAACTTAATGCATAAAAAGACATAGAGCATGTTTGCAGCACTATCTACCTCCCTAAGACAACCCAAGAAAATATGTTTCTGGAGACTTAAGAATAAACTGAGTCTTGATTCAATTTCAGAAACCATAGAACAAAGCACTTCTACGGCCTTCACACCACAAAAAAAATGCGGCACAAAACCCACATATAATCCAGTGAACGAAGGGAACCAACCACTTACCTTCGGATAGTACGACCAAACACACCCGGACAGCCACCGAGAAAGGGAACTGACCCACCAACAGAGGACGATGAGCAACCGAGTCCGAGAAAGGGAACCAGCACCAGACACTAACCGACAGACACCAACAGAGGGCGGGAGCGCGAGAGAGAAGCGAGACACCGAAAAGTTATCGACGAGCAAGGTGCAGAAGACGGAGAGACTGAGAGTAGGGGCCCGAAGTTCAAATGAAAATGAGGCGGCTGTGCGTTTCACTTTTTCAATTCCCGGTTGAAGAAAGAAGCTTCCGCTGCACGCTTCACTCGATTGCCCGCTGCTCGGATGCCACATCAGCAACATGTTAGAAGGATCAGCGGTATTAAAGATGCTAGTTAGTAATACCATTTTCTTAGGCATTACACTTTAGCTACGGGTAGTTACACTTTCATGCGGTACATTACACTTAAGCAATGCCCAGGTTACACTTTAGCTACGTTACCCGTAAGAAGTTGCATTTTTAATAAGGATGCAATTGATCAAAAGTACTTCCTAAAGCATGGTAAACATCCCATTTGAAGGGAACGCCTCACATTAGGGTATCAAACTGCTTTCTTAGGCAAAGTTAACGTCCGCATAACAGTTACACTTTAGCTACGGGTAGTTACAGTTTCGAGCGCTGTGTTACACTTTAGCAACGTCAAGATTACACTTTAGCTACGTTACAAGTAAGAAGTTGCAATTTTCAATTCGGATGCAATTGACCAAAAGTACTGCCTAACACATTGTAAACATCCCATTTGAAGGAAACGGCTCACATTAGAGCATCATACTGCTTTCTTAGGCAAAGTTAACGTCCGAATTAGAGTTACACTTTAGCTACGGGTAGTTACAGTTTTGAGCGCTGCGTTACACTTAAGGAACGGTTAGGTTACACTTTAGCTACGTTACATTAAGGAGTGGCAATTTTCAATTTGGATGCAATTGACCAAAAGTACTTCCTAACGCTAAGTAAACATCCCATTTGAAGGAAACGCCTCACATTAGAGCATCATACTGCTTTCTTAGGCAAAGTTAGCGTGCGAATAACAGTTACACTTTCGCTACGGGAGGTTGCACTTCTGTGCGCAACCATGCCATTAGCAATGGCCCGGTTACACTTTAGATAAGTTACCCGTAAGAAGTTGCAATTTTCAATTCGGATGCAATTGATCAAAAGTACTTCCTAACGCATGGTAAACATCCCATTTGAAGGAAACACCTCACATTAGAGCATCATACTGCTTTCTTAGGCAAAGTTAACTTCTGAATTACAGTTACACTTTGGCTACGAGTAGTTATAGTTTTGAGCGCCGCGTTACACTTTAGCAACGGCGAGGTTACACTTTAGCTACGTTACAGAAAGAAATTGAATTTTTCAATTCGGATGCAATTGAGCAAAAGTACTTCCTTAAGCATGGTAAACATCCCATTTGAACGAAACACCTCACATTAGAGCATCATACTGCTTTCCCGTGCGAATTATAGTTACACTTTAGCTACGGGTAGTTACACTTTTGAGCGCCGTATTACACTTTAGCAACGGTCAGGTTACACTTTATCTATATTACCCGAAAGAAGGTGAATGTTTCAATTCGGATGCAATAGATCAAAAGTACTTCCTAACGCATGGTAATCGATCCATATGAAGGAAACTCCAACATATGTATGTCTTGTTGCTGTCACATGCAGGTTCTAGTCATTACATACAGGTCCAGCCAATAAAATTTGCTTTCTACATCAGTAGACAAACTCCAACAGACAAACTCCAACATATGTATGCCATGATTTATTAATTCATATCCCAACATTAAAATTAAAAATTTCAATTTATAACAACTAATACAGAAAGAGTGACGGAGAAATGGAGTGAAGAAGGAGGAGTTTTCTCTTTCATTTCTTAGGCAATGTTAGCGTGCGAATTATAGTTACACTTTGGCTACAGGAAGTTACACTTTTGAGCGCCGTGTTACACTTTAGCAACGGTCAGGTTACACTTTAGCTACATTACAAGTAAGAAGTTGCATTTTTCAATTCGCATGCAATTGACCAAAAGTACTTGCTAACGCATGGTAAACGTCCCATTTGAAGGAAACACCTCACATTAGAGCATCATACTGCTTTCTTAGGCAATGTTAACGTCCGAATTACAGTTACACTTTGGCTACGGGTAGTTACAGTTTCGAGCGCCGTGTTACACTTTAGCAACGGCCAGGTTACACTTTAGCTACGTTACAGTAAGAAGTTGCATTTTTCAATTCGGATGCAATTGAGCAAAAGTACTTTCTTAAGCAAGGTAAACATCCCATTTGAAGGAAACACCTCACATTAGAGCATCATACTGCTTTCTTAAGCAAAGATAACGTCCGAATTACAGTTACACTTTGGCTACGGGAAGTTACAGTTTTGAGCGCTGCGTTACACTTCAGCAACGGCCAGGTTACACTTTAGCAACGTTACAGTAAGAAGTTGCATTTTTCAATTCGGATGCAATTGAGCAAAAGTACTTCCTTAAGCAAGGTAAACATCCCATTTGAAGGAAACACCTCACATTCGAGCATCATACTGCTTTCTTAGGCAAAGTTTACGTCCGAATTACAGTTACACTTTGGCTACGGAAAGTTACAGTTTTGAGCGCTGCGTTACTCTTCAGCAACGGCCAGGTTACACTTTAGCTACGTTACAGTAATGAGTGGCATTTTTCAATTCGGATGCAATTGAGAAAAAATACTTCCTAACGCATTGTAAACATACTACAAGGTAATTTTGGTCTCATAATGATATCTATTGAACACACACATATATACAGAAGCAACAAGACTTAATCCTAATCTTAATACTTGCAATTCTTGATCACTACCATTTATCTCTTTTGTCCCTTTCTTTTCCAGTATGGTTCTTTAATGTTAAAAAGATAAAAGAAGATCATTTTCAGTATTTTCACTACAACTCCATATAACATGAAGTGCAAAACACACATCCGGACATTCAAATTCACAACAAATTTACTTGCAAACCAGACAAAATTAAAGAAAACGAACAAAAATCTGTACACATTTTAATGCCACCAAGAAGCAAGGAACAAAAAGCTATAAAATCTGTACACTTGACAGAAACCGTGGCCGGGAGCGGGAGTCACAGCGTTAGCGTCGCCGGGAGCTGGAGTCGTAGTGGGAGCTTGGCCGGGAGCAATACCGCGACCGGAAGCGTGGCCGGGGCCGGCAGCAGCAGTCGAAGCTTCGCCGGGGCCGGTTGCGAGAGCGATACCTAGAGGGCTGGAAGAGAAATGGAGATGAGAGAAACCGAGAGTTGAGAGCGGGAGGCACAGAGCAAAGAAATGAAACGTAGTTACGGGAGCCACAAATTGAGGGAAATGGAGCCACAAACCGAGCCAGCCACTGAGCTGTTCTGATGTGGCAGTGTTACGTGGCATAATTGACCCATGGGGGGAAATACTTTTCAAAGGAAACCATTTTGGTCATATTTTTTCCAACTCACGCTGGAGAGGTAAAATGGCCAAGCACTAGATATGTTGGAAAGTTAATCGTCGAAGCGAGAGCCAAAGCTGGCCACCCAACCTATGCTCTGGTTTGAGAGTTCACTCTTTCCAACCCTGCAAAATCACCCATCATTGAGAAATTCAAGAGCTGGGGTGTCAATCTAGTTTTTGTACGTAAAATCTAAGCATTTCTTGAAATGCTCCCTCTTTTTCCTACATTCTACTTCTCTAAACTCAGTTTTTCTAAGGAGAGAACCAAGTTTTAAGTGTTTCAACCTGATTTTTTTTTTCTTTTTTTATGAATTGATTTAATCAATTTTCGTTTCCAAACTTGGGAAATTAGTTTCAAAATAGGAATTATTTTTGGAACAGAAAAGCATGGAAGCAGCATCCTGCGGGGTCCACCCCATGAGAAATGGTTGAAAACCATTTCAACTGTTCACTCATGAGAGGTGACATAAATCAAGCTGAAAATTTAGGTGGTATTTGAGAATTGGAAACAAGAGTTGGGGGCTATGAATAGGCGGTGGAAAACTTGTTTCTACACCATAAAAGCTTGGTAGGTTTGCAGTAAAATTGTGAAGAAAAATTATACATAGCTGCATGCCAATTTATTGGATTCACATTGCCATGAACCTCTATAAATAGAGGTGAAGTTCCATTCACTCAATAGAACCAGAGAGAAGGCAAATTAAGAGTGAGCAAGCAAGAAGCAAGAAGCAACAAACAAGAGAGGAGTAGCATTTCTCTTAGAGTGTGAGATAAAAAGAGGTTGAATAATTTTTTAGAGAGTGTGGGTGTAAGTATACATTAAAAAAATATTGAGTGTTATCTTTAGAAGAGTTTTACTAAGTGTTATTATAATTTTAGTATTACTTAAAAGAGAGTAGAGTGTATTATGAAGATATTTATAATTATTTTTATTATAGTAGAATATTTTCTCATAGCCTATTTCGTGATTTTTTTTCTTCAATATTAGAAGGTTTTTTATGTTAAAAATTTGTGTCTCTTATATTTTTTTTACTTGAATTTTATTATGTATAATTTATTTGTATAGTAAAAAAAACAATCTTGAGGCATTTTCACTTATTGTTAAGTCTCTGATCAATTTTTTCAACACATCCATGTGAGAAAATTTGCATTCATTATGCCATCTGAGCTTGATATTGATCTTGATAGAAGTATTATTGCACTTGATTAACCAATTTGCACCTTTGCCATTGCTGCTGAAGGCAAAGGGTGTTTGTGATTGCCTCCATAGGTTGTTATAAGGATTGTTTTGTCCTTTGTATCTATTTTAAGGGGCATTTTAGCCTTTTCACATGAATTAATTTGGGGTTTAATAATTGGATTTGGCATTCCGTCCAATTTTTAATAGAAAAAGTAATGAAAAAGGTGTATTGCCATGTTTAGTGAGTTGAGGAGAATTATATGCAAAAATTAAAAGTTTAATAGAGTCTTTTACAATTGACCTTTAATTCAGGAAGATTTTATATATTTTAACTAAATTTTTTTTATCAAGAAATAAGAGAATATGGACAATTGATAGTGTTGATAAACATTAAATTACATAAAAGGACAATGCCAAGCCAATGCATATATACTAATGTTATGCTTTAAATATAATTAATTAAATATTTATTTAAAAATAAAATTATGAAATTTATTATATTTCACATATATATTGGATTAGGATTTATGAAAAAAAATTTGAATAAAACAAATTCTAACTTGGATGGAAGTCACATATTCTCCTTTCCTTATTCTCTAGTCTATCTTGATATAAATTTGGTGTAAAATACCTGATTCTAAATTATTCCCTATTCTAACTCTAACGGGTTGCATAGTTAGTGTGAGCATCTCAATATTATTGGACAACTGCAGGTTCAATTCTTAAAGAGACTATTGAAGTCAGAGATTTATAACATCATCTAAACTAGGGGGTTAGGCTCACCTAAGTTAAGAGATACAAAGGGTTCATGCATCGAGTGGGAATACCTCTTGATTTATCTAAAACAAATTATTCTCCAATCTTCTGTTTTATCTTAGTTCATTCATTTGCCCTTAGCGGGAAAGTGATGTGAAACTTTCTCATTAAAAAATAAAAAACACAAAATTTTTTTCTCTACAAAAATATATATGTTATATCTTTTAGTTTCGGAATATTAGGATGTGAGGATAAGGAAAAGGAGAATTTGGGGATTTTGGCAAGTCGGTTGGATTACAAATATCATTGGCCATTACTTGTGGCGGCTAAATTGTGGCATTATTTAGGGTGATGTGTTTAAATAAAAAAAATACTTTTTAAATAGCTTTATCTATTAATATAACTTTATAGATAATCGTATTAAGTAAAAATAAATTTATTATTTATTAAACTAATTTGTATGAACATATATCCTAAATTTATATCATGATTATCTTTAAGTTTGAATATTTTAAAATTAATTTGAATACCAAAAAAACCTCCTTAAATGACACCTTATACTTTAAAACTTATCTCTCAGTCAAAGAATCAAATTTACTCACATTTGTTTTTCTTACAAGTGAAGTTATGTATCTAATGTTATATCATTCACTACAAGAAATTTTGGTACTATTAACAGATCAATGTTTATACAAAAGTTATAAATCTGTCAATAAAAATTTTTTATGAGTAGTTTACTAAGAGAATTTACTTTTACTGAAAAATTTATCTCATAATAATACCAAAATTTTTTGCAATAATTTATTATGTTGTCCTAGCATTGCTTTAAATAAATCACTTTTCATACAAATAATTTACTTTCTTCTTTAATTAATTGATTATATTTAAGTGAAGCACCAATTTTTTTCATTATCATTAATTTAATATAATATTTGATAACCATATCCATAAGTATGGATAAGAAATGAAAATCTCTTGAAAGAGGGAACTGTTAGCTTAGCTATAATTTAGAGTGCCGCTAGACTTATGCTCTTAAGCGTACGCTGAGCTACATTTTCTATTTTTTATTTTAAAAATATCAAAAATAAATAATACAATTTATTGTTCATCTTTGATATTTAAAAAAAAAAAATGTAGCCCCAACGTATGTATAACAACGTGACTATAGTATTACCCTATAATATAATGAGTCTTTTTATTTTATCTTTTATTTTTTTATTCTTGTATTATGCCATTTATTTTTATTAAAGAATGTGATAGAATACATAATAAAGACAGTAAAATAGAAAATAATGTAATAATTTTTAGCACCGGAACAAAAAACAAATCTTATAACATAATCTCTAATTTATAGTGTTTATTAATATGTTTCTGATATTTTTACCATATTAATATCGAGTTTTACTATTTTCATATATTTATATTTATTAAATTTTTAATTGTAATAAATAAAAATTTATTTTATTTAATGTTATGGAACAATATAAATAACAACAAATTTTTATTTATTATATGTGATATACTTTTCCATTTATTTCAGGCTTAGTAAATGTACCTTTTGTCTCTATTGGCTGCTTCTGGCTGAATTTTTTTTCACATTTTCTTTCGAGTCTCACCCACTCAATCCACCTGAGCCACCCTTGTTGATTCTATATAAGTTCCTTCTTCCCCTTCCTTCAATGTCTCAGTTTAAAATATTCTGCATTTCATTGAAAAGGCTAAACTGCTGACTTTCCCAACAAGAGAAGAGAGTTTTGGATAGAAAATGGATGGAATTTTCGCTTACATTCTTGTTTTTCTGCTCATCTTTTTCTTATTTAAAAAACAAAAAAGCAAACTTCAGACAAGTGCTAAGCTTCCTCCAGGTTCAATGGGATGGCCGTACGTAGGAGAAACTCTTCAGTTGTACTCGCAGGACCCAAATGTTTTCTTTGCCACCAAACAGAAAAGGTTGCTACTGCGAGTTCTCTTTGTTCTTGCTCGTCCCCTTCCCCCCTCCGACATGCTTTGTATGTCTCTCTTCTAATTCCAAGATTATGTTTTGAATGTAACCAAACATATGGTGGTCGATTTTAGGTATGGTGAAATATTCAAGACCCACATCCTTGGCTGCCCCTGTGTCATGCTGGCGAGCCCCGAGGCTGCACGCTTTGTGCTTGTGACTCAAGCTCACTTGTTTAAGCCCACATACCCCAAAAGCAAGGAACGTCTGATTGGGCCCGCTGCTCTGTTTTTCCACCAAGGAGACTACCATTTGCGTCTAAGGAAGCTGGTTCAGACTTCTCTGTCGCTCGATGCACTTCGCAACTTGGTGCCGGAAATTCAAGTCTTGGCCGCATCAGCCATGAATGGTTGGGGTGACGGCCGCCTCCTTAACACATTCTATGAAATGAAAAGGGTAGGTTTTTGGAAACTCCTATAATTGATTGGACCAATCATTGGGACGATTATTATATAGTTTCTTTTTTCCTTTTGATATAAAACTGTGGGTTTTGCCTTTTCTGGCACTATAGTTATACTTTTGCTCTATAAGTGTGTCACATAATAGTAAAGTGTTCCGCCCCTGTTTGCTTGCAGTTTTCTTTCGAAGTCGGTATCCTCAAAATTTTTGGCCATTTGGAGAGCCGTTTGAGAGAGGAGCTAAAGAAAAATTACTGGATATTGGACAGAGGTTACAATTCCTTTCCTACTAGCATCCCAGGAACCAAACACAAAAAGGCACTCCTGGTAAGAAATTTTTTTATTCTTATTTTTTTACAAACTCCGTTGACTTTATATTAAATTTGTCTTAAATTTTAAAAATTCTTTTTTGCACTATATGTGATTATGCGAATGTTACTCTTCCATTCTTTGATCGTACTTTGCATATATAGGCAAGAAATAGACTAGGCAAGATTCTAAGTGAAATAATTTGTGAGCGGAAGGAGAAGAAGTTGCTTGAAAAAGATCTATTGGGTTGCATGTTGAACTGGAGAGATGAAAAAGGAGAAATCTTAACCGATGACCAAATTTCAGATAACATTATTGGGGTGCTTTTTGCTGCTCAAGACACTACAGCTAGTGTCATGACATGGATAGTAAAGTACCTGCACGACGAGCCCAAACTTCTGGAGGCTGTACAGGTATTTGATCAATAGATCAACCAGGCATAAAACTTTAACTTGAGGACCTCATCTTTCTCTATTTCAACTTTGCACTGAGATTTTTCTATCAGTAATGCTACGATTTGTGGTAATGCTGGCCTTGCAGGCGGAACAGAAGGCTATTTTCATGTCAAATAACGATGGTAACCTACCCCTGAGTTGGCATCAGACCAGAAATATGCCAATTACCTATAAGGTACGCACTTGATGCAGTGCTCATTTTCACTTTTGGTTAAACCCAAACAACATATGCTTTCCAACAATTGCATGTTACAAAGGACACCAGACAATGACGCATTTAACTAGATATGGGGGTAACGAACGAAATTCAGAAAAGATAAAAACGCAAAAGGTTTCTGCATAATTTTGGGGTGAAGTATGTGTCAGATCATGTCATTTCATTGCATGAGTGGTTAACATTTGGAAACTGTGGATTTGCTCAGGTTATATTGGAGAGCTTGAGAATGGCAAGCATTATATCATTCCCTTTCAGAGAGGCAGTGGCTGATGTAGAGTACAAGGGTAAGAAGAATTACTTTATCTGGAATCTAACAGCCTGTGTGGGGTACTCATCAATAATAAAGGACTTTCCTTGGATCTAAAAATGCACCATACAGAAAGAAAGTTTTTGAGCTATAAATGATAATACTAAGAGTGTTTGACTGCATCGGCCATCAGCGAGAGTAATATTCCTCCCAATACATTTGATCCTGTATCCAGAGGAGTGACTAACATAGGAATTTGCAACAGGGTTCCTTATACCAAAAGGGTGGAAAGCGATGCCTCTGTTCAGAGACATTCATCACAATCCAGAATTTTTCCCTGATCCTCAGAAATTCAACCCTTCAAGATTTGAGGTATGCATAATCTATTAGAGGTGACAAATGAAATGATGACGACGCATGGAAAAGTTAATTTAATCTCTTACTAGTGTGCGCGAAAAAGGCATTTCAACAATTTCAAATTAATAAATTTTGATTATTTGTGCTTTTAGGTGGCACCAAAGCCCAACACTTTCATGCCATTTGGCAATGGAGTACATGCTTGCCCCGGCAATGAGCTTGCCAAGCTGGAGATGCTGATTATGATCCATCATTTGGTCACTCAGTTTAGGTACTGCTGCTATACAAGGAATGATAGATAGATAAGTGAATGGATTTGTTAAACGGATTTTTTGACTAAATCCATTTTTGGTCTCCCTCAATGAGATAACCCTTGACTAGCCTTATTTATGTAAAAGGTAGATTGCACTAATTATATAATAGATAAGTAGTAGCATATGATTATTAACAGGAGCTTTTTGTTGGTGTGTGTAGGTGGGAAGTGGTAGGATCCCAATGTGGGATTCAATATGGTCCATTCCCAGTGCCCCTGAATGGACTCCCAGCCAGATTCTGGAGAGAATCTACCAGCTAGAAGGAAGCATGGAAGCGTATCATAATAACTGAGATGCCATTAACTCTCTTATCCTATTTTGATGATTCCAATTTATCCTCTGTATTCAATGGTTTTCCCATGCACTTTCAATTTTTGCCCCTCTTTGCCCGATCCTTCCTCGGGGCTTTACTGAAGAGAGAAGGGTAAAGCCTCAATATTCTTTCTCTTCAAGCATGGTTTTGGCAACCATTTTCATCATTCAAGGGTTTTTATTCTCCGATGTTCTCTCTCGATGTTAAGTTGTTTGTAGAGTATAATCAAATTTTAAACAGAGTGGTAATGAGGCAAATTAGCAACCAGTTTGATTTATATATGCATGCATTCTCTGCAATTGGTATTAATGTTCAAAATGGTGCTCCTCTCTTCAAATTATTTGAAAAATTTAAATTATTAAGTTCGGATTTAAAAATAATTTTTATAATTTTAGTTAAAATTTAATTTAATTATTTATAAATAAAGTGCTAAAAATTAAATTATTAACTATTTTATCATAAAAACTCAAACATTATATAAAAATTAATTATCCTATTAAGTGAAAATTATAACTCCAACAATTTTCTAAATAAATTGGTTTGTTATGAGAACATACGTGAGACAACGACAGAGACAGTGGCTTCCAGTGAAATTAATCATTCGCTCATGTGGGTAGACTGTGGAGGCTGCAAGAGAGCCACGCCCGCTTAGTGCTTACTGAATTGGTCGTGTAAGAATTCATGATGCTTCGGATTTGAGGCACCCTGACACACTCTAAATCCTAATATACAGCTCATGGCCTATTTTGTCCCCCGAGGACCCTACCCAGATGTAGCTAGTAGCTACAAGAGCTTGGGAGCCTTGGACCTATTTGGCTGTCTTTTCTGGCACTGCTCTGATATTATGCTTATGACTTACGAGGACCACCGCCCTTGTTAAAAAGGGTCCTTGCCCTCTCATTGTCATCCTCTCAGCTATGGTGCTCAGAATAAGACAAACAGGAAACTTATTCCCACATAATAAATTGAATCCGTGACAGCATTCCAATCAAGTGAGTCTCATTTAAATAGGTGGCTGTCCTCACTTTATCGGATCGTCACGGTTTTTATGAAAAATTTGTGACAGGTGTATTTTATATATTATATATAAAAATAAATTAAAAAATAAAATAATATAAAATTTATACTTCTAAAAATATTCAAACATATCTCTAAAAATTGGCTCGTTTTAAAAGGTTTGCAACTCAAGCAGAAAGTTGCGCCAAAGCAAACCCCAACTAACGTAGTAATGGTACTGGTGCACGACTCCTCTACATTATGCAGTAACAGTACGAGTCTTGCAATCTACACTAACAAACACATTTCCAAATAATCACACGCATCAGTTCTGTGCTAATGGATTACATTTGGATCCATGTTACAAACAAATTAATACTTTTCTGCCCAAATCAGACATAATCTAATGGCTCTGCAAAGCAAACATCCAAACCTAGTGCGTCGCAGGACTGTCTTCTTTCCTTACTGTCTAAAGTGAATTGCATAATTGATTACTTATGGATCAAATTTAAGAACTATATTTCAGCAACCGGCTCGATTATAGTATATTAAGTAAATCACCTATAATATAAGCATTTGTCATCGACTCACCCCTCTTCTGCAGACACAAGCAGAGCAGCAAATGCAGGCAGACCCAAAGGTAGAGTCGAAACGCAAAGCTAAAATAATCTAAGGAGTACATTGATCTCAATATAATACAAAGAATGAGAGCAAAATACCTACAATCACTCAACAGCCTTTATCATATATAAATGGGAAAAGTTTCTTGTCTCATTTGTATGGGTATGACAATGTTTAACACGCAAAAATATTTTAAATGTTTCCACTTCCACGTTTAAAAAAACTTGGCCTCATATGTATGTATCAATGCCAACTTCCCATCACCATCCCTTATGGTTTACTCAAAATATCTTGGGGTTCAAGAGATGTGTACTTGAGGATGGCTGCAACAATCCTGTCTTTGTCTCTGGTTGGGAATGCTTCCAATAAAATCCCATCTTTATAGAAGTGGAAAAGAGGCACAGTCTGCATCAGTTCAATTTCCTTTTAATTTGATGAATCACAAAGCATGAAGCGCAATCATAACACATATAGAATATAATTAAAAAAAAAAGGAAGCTGGCATCATGAATCCGAACACAAACTAGACAAAGGCATTCTGCAAGTAGATCGCTTAAACAAGAAAAAATCATGAAAATGATGGCACCAATAACAAAACTTGGAGGTAAATATATATATATATATATATATATATACACACACACATAGTTCAGCCTGATGCCTTATGCCTAAGATGCCGTTTTCATAATGATTACAAGATCAAATTAAAATAAAGCACTCCAGAATCCATAAAAGAAAAGTACCCTGATTCTAAGTCGGTCAGCTACCTCAGATTGCTCATCATACTCGTCAATAACCTGCAAGCACTGGCATGATAAGTCTCCTTTCAGAATAATTTTTCAAAACGCGCAATTTAATAATTAAAAAACTAAGAACGCCTGATCACAAGAGACAAAGATACACCAGGTAAATGTAAATTGATCATAAACTTAGTGGCTTGGTGAGAAATTGGAAAGGGTAGGGGAAGAAAGTGTCTTTTTTGGAGGAGGGGGAGGGGGAGGGGGAGGGGATGCCCTTCTGATATAACAAACACTGTTACTGCAGTATAGAAAGGCTAAAGATTAAGGATACTAACATTATGCTTTAGAAAGATTACTGGAGCCTCATTATCACCAGCTTTCTTGCACAATTTTGCAAAGCCCTGCTCTATATACTTGCAGCTTCCACAAGAAGTGCGGAAGAAATCTACCACAACCAAAGATCTAGTTTCTTTAGCATTGTCCAAAATTCTGCAGAACTCTTCATCAGTCTTGAATTCTTTAACACAATCAACGGGACAGAGATCATCATCTTCATCAGACAAATCCTGATTTTCATCAGCAACTCTAGTGTCGGTAGGGCCGAATGTGTGGCTAAATTTCATTGTAGGTGCGATTTCCGCTCTTCCAATGCATAATTTGTCATGACCTTGCCAAGGAACCAAGCTATAAACTACACTGGAAATCCCATAATCAAGTTGTTTCTTCGAGCTCCGTCTGACACTGTCAAACGACTTGCAATACAGAAGATTCTGGCTATGCACAACAGCCGGCAGCATCTTTCCAGACTTGTAATAAAGAATTTTTGGATTTTTTTTAATGAGGTACCTAGCTAGTGCTTCATCGAATGGAGTATGGGTTTTTAATTATTCATTCCTTAAGTTCTTATCTATTTTTGGGTGACAGACACTATATGAAAAGCATCATTAATGAAAAACGACCAACAATCTCAGATTCTCAATAAACAAAAATTTCAAAATACGGGACCAGCAAATTTGGAAAAATGTGTATAGAAATCTCATCAATATCTTTAGCAGTTTTGACCCAACGAAATAAATGTAATTAAATGAAGCATAATGGTTGGATTTGGTAAAGAATTTTGCAAAAATAGCAATCTATAATCTCCAACCCATAATCGTGCATGTCTCCAAAGCAGCAAAGTCGCAACAGCAGCCCTGACTTTGAAAGGGGTACCAAAAAAACAGGGGAAAAAATCAGAAAGCAGCCAGTCTTAGCACCTTTTTTGCCTCGTGCTACAGAGGGAGGCCATACAAATTGAAATATAGCAATCACAAAATCCCTTGATCCGTTAAGTTAAAGAAAAGAAAATTCAGGCGAATATATATATATAAACACAAATGAAATCATAAAAGCTTTTTGTCAAATGCTGAAAACTAATTTATAGAGATCAGAAAGAGGGAAGGCATAAATGCCTTATAATGGTATCCGGGGCCATTCTTCTTAAAACTCAGATAATTATGTCAGTCGGTGCGTAACGGAAATGCACACAGGCAACGCAAAGGAACTTACAGAACAGTAGAACACCAAGCAAGAAGGGATTGTTAGCTGTTCATGGCGATTCTTCAAAAGCCCGGTTTTGCGATATCCCTACCAGACGAAACTTCAAATGGGGAGAAGACACGCAGCTACCATATCCGCTTTGGTTTCCGTTATTATTATTATTATTCTATGCTTTAAAGATAAAATTTCAACATCCAAATTCATCAACTCATAAAATCTTTTTCAATAATATTTGTTATATTATATGCAAAAAAGTCGAACCAAAATATGTGGTTGGAAATTTCTTGGTTAGACAAACTTTTAAATTGCTGAAAAGAAAAGTCAAATTTGTTTTTTTTTAAAGAAATTGTTTCTATTGAAAAATTGGAAACTAAACTACAATTGGGGGATTCATGTCTTACTCAGAAAGATTAAATTGACAAACACAGTGTGTCTTTTTCATTAAAAATATTTACTTTTTTTTTGTAAATTAAGGGGGCTTAAAGCCCCAATAAAAGAACAAATTACACTACAAAAATTCTGAAATAGGACACTCCAAAAGTGTCAGGTATTATCATTAACTCTAATTGTCTAGGAGGAGAGTTGACCTGCTGAGTACCAGCCAATTTGTATAGGTATTTTGCTCCCTGTATATGTGCCTCAATTTATACTTCTAAAGTTTATTCAGCTTAACTAAAATAGCATTAATAATAGGAGACTTTCAAAAAATATTTACCCTTTCTTAATAAGTTTTGGGTTTTTCTGTGGGCTCATCTTGTTTGTAGAGTAGTGTTCAAACCGGCTAAACAAGCCCTGAATCCAGCCCAACTAGCTATTAAATTGACAATTTTTTTAATCAAAAAGGAAAATAGATGCATGAAATTATTATAAGTTATTTTTATAATTTTATTTTTATTTATTTTAATAAAAATTTAAATTATTAAATATATTAAATTATAAATTTAATTTATTAAAACACTCACATATAAGTCTTTTGTGAAAATAAATAAGAGATCTTTATTTACGAAGGATACATATTTTCTAAAATTGGTAAACAATTGTAGGGAGTGCCGTTAAAAGGAGAAAGATAAATTTAAGAGGATTATAAAGTTAGTGAAAAATTAAAAATTAAAAATTAGATTTAAACTACAAAATAATGAAATTTAAGCTTGATTAAATTAAAGAATAAACAGGCTGTAATTCATGTTCATTCATGAAATAATATATGTGGATTTAAAGATGGAAGATATAATAAAAAGAGATAAAAATATAAAATAAAAAATTAAAATTTATACAACATATTTTATTATAAATAAAAGAGACTGCCAAAACTTAAAAAATAACCCGGCAAGGGAAATCGCCGCTTGCCTTGCCCCACCGTACTTCGTTTTTCTTCCAAGGCAACAACCCTCGTAAATTAATCCCGTAACAATGCTTCAGTTGTAGTCCCACTCTCACTTCTTTTATTGCAACGCAGTTTCGGGAACAGCAGGTGACGACGCACCATGGCTACTTCCCAGCTAAAATCGGACGCTATTATGGATCAGATGAAGCAGCATCTGGCTACCGACGCCGGCAAAGACCTCACCAAGAAGATTGGCCTCGTTTATCAGATTAATATTGCCCCTAAGGTCGTCCAATTTCTTGTATTTTCCCCTATCTTCCTCCTTTCATCTTTTCTTTTTTTATGCTCTGCAATAACCTAATTTTAATTCGATTATTATCCCTCGATGATATTGTAGAAAATTGGATTCGATGAGGTCGTATATACGGTTGATCTCAAGAAAGGGGAGGTCATAAAAGGTGAGGTTTCCCATATCTATTGTTTTAACGTTTGGTTGTCGGTTTACTATATTAAATTTCTTTACTCGTGTTCTTTCTAATGTTCTGCATGTTCATTGCAATTACTCTTGTCTTACACTATATAACCAGGTTGAGCTGCAAGATTCATACGCTTTGTTGTAGCAATTTATTTTGTTTTTGGATTTCTGATATGCAATGGTGGAATTTTAGTTTTGCCACAAGACTCCCTCCTCTCTTAAGTTGCAAAATATCATGGACGAGAGAATAAGAAACACCTATGGAAAGAGCGAAAAGTGAATGAAGTAAGATGGAAATTAACATTATATGGGGAGAGCATGGGAGGGATATCAAACATGTCGTAGGTTTGGGATGTCTCTATTTCTTTAGGTGGGATAAATCTGCACAGATGATGGATGTGTTACTAATTACTGAAGAGATAAAGAACCTGCTTTGCGCTAGTCTATGTGGTGTGGTGCAAAACTTTCTGAATAATTTAAGTTTCTATATGAGAGACGCTCATCACAGTAGCAACATATGTTACTAACCTCTCTATTAATTCTGCAGCTTAAATATTGCATATTCATGCAGAAAAAGCTTAACGCTTCGTAATGATGGATTCTTCTGCATGATTGGCAATATTTTATGTTGTAAATGGAGGAGAATGTAAATGGTTTTAATCCCTCCAACACCCAAAATTGTCATCTATGTAATTCGGCTGTTGGATGGCCAGAGAACCAACGCAAGTCATCTGTTTCTTGGTTCCATATCTCATAAGTTGGCATGCTCGTAACTTAATGGTTTGTATGCTGTCAGTCTAGGTGGGCCATAAATAATTGATAACTGCTACATATTTTAGCTATGGCTTGGATGGTTTTTGACTAATTTGGCCCAATTTGATAAACTTTTCTCGGCTTGGTCTGCCCTTGATCTTATGTTGGGCATTTGACCATTTTTTGTGGGAATTGAATTGTATTTTGGGAAGAACCATTTGAAGAACATCTCCGGTCCTTTGATGTTTGATTATTTGAGTCTTATAAATACTTAGGGCCATATGAAGGAGGGAAGCCAGATGCAACATTTTCATTTAAGGATGAGGATTTTGTTAAGGTTGCCTTGGGAAAGATGAATCCGCAGATTGCGTTTATGAGGTTTGCCCTTTTAATTGATTCTCCAGTTATTTAGATTTTCTTTTCTGTTTGTTTAATCAACTTAATTGTTGGGATGATGTATGGATTCAGGGGTGCAATGAAGATTAAGGGAAGCCTGAGTGCTGCCCAGAAATTCACTCCAGATATATTTCCAAAGCCTTCAAAGATGTGAGCAGTTATGTCGGTGTCAACTTGTACTACGCTTCTCGAGTCGTCTGTCACAAGCAATTGAAGAAAACTAGGAGGAAGAAGAAAAAAAATGGAAAAGATGAGTTCTATATGGTTAATACACGCATCATTCATTCTTATGGCAGTAGGTTTTTCATCAGTGCATTGTATTCAGAAGATCTTGAGATAATATATATTCTGAAAATCTACTTAAGAATTTGGGTATAATCTATTCTACATCCTCAGTTCGATGCTTCAGCTCTACAACACTGCACCAGGAATTATTTGGCTCTATTTTCCTGTTGATGTCCCTAATACTTGCATCAATGCATCAATTTGCCAACCATCGAAGTCCGTACCTAACACCTGCATCTTGTGCAACCATTTTTTTTTCCTGTATTCGTTAATTTAGTGAGTCATGCAAATATCACAGAATCTATAACAATTGTGTGTCACAGAATTTGTGACACCCAAGTGTCACAGAAATCGTAAAGGAAGCATTTTCTGGGCATTGGCTACGGAGGGGAATCTGTCCTTAACAAAATAATTTGAAGCCATGAACCATTTTTTCCTCAGCAATCGTTGTTAGATAGCATGCCTTTATTGTTATGGAACCCATGAAGCCATAATACAATTTCAAAGCTGAAGCATATCATTAGAACTAACTTGTGTACGTGAGGCGGCACTTACTTAGCCACACTGTTGAAGGGTTCCTCATCATTGGCAGACGGAATTGTTTTTGATTAAAGTTGGAAGCCTTTCAAATTTCACGTACATTTGCATCGAATCCTATAATTCAAGGTTACTAGCCTAAAACACTGTATGACCTTGACACGTCAAAGTACGGTAACAAGGAGGAAATGAAGCCACTGATTGCCGCCTTCCTTGAGAGAGGAGGGAAATGCATAGCTGACACTGATCAACCACCGAACTGCTGAAAGGCTGGACAACAGAGGATTCAGGAATTTTGATACAGATAAGGAAGACGTTTGGGATCAAACCGACAAGCAGCGTGAATATTGTGACAGCTGAGGCTGAACTTCATTTGGCTCAGATTGACAACACGATCGTCTTCAAGATTAGACTTTGATCTTGGATCCTTCTTCCGTCAAATGCCGCATTTACCATGTATGAGACCGGGCTGGTCAACATTATAATAATGTAGTTATATTTATTGTAATTTTGATTAAATATATATTTTTTAAAAAAAAGTGATTAGTATTGGTAAAGTTTTTTTAAAAAAAAAAATGGAAATTAAGTGCTCTGTTTCGTCTGTTTCCACTTTACCGTCGTACTTCTTTTTTATTTAATTTCGCCTTACTGTATTAATGTTGATATATTTCGTCGTTTCTGCTTTTCGGATCACGAATTTGCCCAACGACGCCATCTTAAATTGCATATGATTAGCCTGCTTCCGAGTTCCCCGACGCCGTCGTAAACTGCATAGTATGAACTTGGCTTGTACACTATGCAGCTCCAAAACACCAAGTCTATCCTTCTTTCACTCTCTGTTTGCATCATACACTATAAGCCAGAATTCGCGATGGGCACTGGTTATCTTTCGCCAATTGTTAGAGACTAATACCAATCCCAGTGATCTCACATTCTCGTTACTCATCAAAGCTTGCTCTTCATCGTATTCTTCATATCCTCGCGGCTCTTTTACTCCTACAATAGAAATTAGTCAGGTTCAAACGCAATCATTGAAACGGGGCATTGATCAATTTGTGTATGTAAATACCGCTATTCTTGATCTCTACATGAAGCTGGGTTTTACAACTAATGCACGCCAACTGTTTGAAGATATGCCTTGCAGAGATGTTGTTTCATGGAACGCATTAATTTCTGGACTTTCACATAATGGTTATGATTATGATGCGTTGGAACTCTTTGTACAGATGCTTCGAGAGGGTTACAGACCTAATCAAACTACAATAGTTAGTTTGGCGCCTTCTTGTGGTCGCCATGAGCTAATGTTTCATGGAAGATCCATTCATGGGTTGGTAATTAAAGCTGGCCTTGGTTGGGATCCCCAATTGAAGAATGCCCTCACCTCAATGTATGCTAAAAGTGATGATTTAGAAGCATCAGAACTCTTATTTGGAGAAATGGTTGAGAAGAATGTTGTTTCATGGAATGCCATGATTGGTGCCTATGGCCAAAATGGCTTCTTGGACAAGGCAATGTTTTGCTTCAAAGAGATGCTGGAGGAAGGTTTGCAACCTAGTCCAGTGACAATTATGAGCCTTCTGTCAGCAAATGCTGTCCCAGATACTATACATTGTTATATTATTAAATGTGGCATGACCAATAATGCTTCTGTTGCTACTTCATTAGTTTGTCTATATGCAAGGCAAGGGTGCACAGATATGGCGGAACTGCTTTACAATTATCTGCCCACAAAGAACCTGATTTCCTCAACTGCAATTATGTCAAGCTATTCTGAGAAAGGTGATATAGCATCCGTGGTTAAGTGTTTTATCCAAACTCAGCGGCTAGATATAAAACTGGATGCAGTTGCATTGATTAGTGTCCTTCATGGTATAACAGATCCTGCTCACTTTGCTGTCGGATGTGCTTTCCATGCTTATGGATTAAAGAATGGGTTGACTGCAGACTGTTTAGTTGTAAATGGGCTAATAAGCCTGTATTCTAGATTTGATGAGATGGAAGCTGTTCTCTCTTTGTTTTTTGGGATGAGTGTAAAACCGCTGATCAGTTGGAATTCTGTGATATGTGGCTGTGTACAGGCTGGAAAACCAAGTGATGCGATGGAGTTGTTCTGCCAAATGAAAATGTCAGGGCATTACCCAGATTCCATCACTATTGCTAGTTTACTTTCTGGGTGTTGCCAGCTTGGGTACCTTCGGATTGGGGAGACACTGCATAGTTATGTCCTAAGGAACAATGTGAAAGTGGAAGATTTCACAGGAACTGCTCTTATAGACATGTATGCCAAGTGTGGAAGATTAGAGTATGCTGAAAAGGTGTTTAATAGTTTCAACAATCCATGTCTGGCAGCATGGAACTCAATCATATCAGGTTATAGTTTATACGGGCTTGAACATAAAGCTTTTAGTTGTTACTCTGAACTGCGAGAAAGAGGGCTAAAACCTGATAAAATCACTTTCTTGGGAGTTTTAGCAACATGCACCCATGGAGGACTTGTCCGTGAGGGAATAGAGTATTTTCACACCATGACAAAAGAGTATGGATTGATGCCAAGTTTGCAACATTGTGCTTGCGTGGTTGGTCTCTTAGGTCGGGCAGGCTTGTTTAGGGAAGCAATGGAATTCATAAATAACATGGAGATTGAGCCTGATTCTGCTGTCTGGGGGGCCTTGTTAAGTGCTTGCTGCATCCACCAGGAGGTCAAGCTTGGGGAATGTTTGGCGAAGAAATTATTTTTCTTAAATTACAAAAATGGTGGGTTTTATGTATTAATGTCAAATCTGTATGCTATTGTAGAGAGGTGGGATTATGTAGCAAGGGTGAGGGATATGATGAGAGATACTGGAGGAGATGGGTGTTCAGGGCTTAGTGTTATTGAAGTGACATCCGTTGAAGACATGAATTACAACTTACCCTTGAGTGTAGCCGAATTAAATACAAATACTTGGTGGCATTTGTCTCTATATTGATTATGATACAATAACTAGAGAATTTTTTTACCAGACAAAATTGCATTTCGTCCACTGTCCAAAATCCAAATAGTAAATTTGGGTATTGAGACTTGGCATCGTCTCGGAAGAATTTAAGGCAATTTTGCAATAATTCTGATCGATGAAATAGTAAAATAAATCATGGATATGTAAAATAGTCATTAAAAATTATTTCTGGTTATTTTAGCAACACGAACTTTCGATAGGTATTCACTTATTAATTTCTAGTAGCTTATTAATTCTTTCATTCTGGTGTCACTTTGATCATCCCTTAATTAGTCGAATTGCAAATGCTTTTGAGAAGTAATAGTGGTGTATAGTTGAGATGTATAGTCCCATCCCCCAATTTACCCCTGTTGTGCCGAGTCAGATTTACATTCCTATAATTGGAAGCCAAACAGACAGCGAGTTCGATCGTTGGTTTGACCTAGGCCCCAATCAAATTAGACTCGTGATTTGTCCTTTTCAGAAACCCTAATAAAGTAAATAAGAAAAAAACTCTACGCAAAACGTTCCGTTTTCGAAATTCGAACTTGGCGCCCTACTCTCGACTCGGCTGCTATCCTCTAGTTCTACACACCGATTTCCCCGTTTTCAGTATTCTTACCGATTGATCTGTACAGCAAAGATGGGTGGATCTCAAAGTCGTGAAGATTTAGATGTCTTCGACTCTGATGAAGAGAGGGATTACGAGGACCAGAGTGAAGAAGAAAACTACGTAGATGCCGAACAAGGTTCACAAGAGAGGCGTCAAAAATCTTCAGAGCGGAGAATCAGAACTCCATCATCACTCGATGATGTAGAGGCAAAGCTCAAGTCCTTGAAGCTGAAGTACTCACTACCCCAGAACCCCAATCTGAAGAATGCCGTCAAGCTCTATCTTCACGTTGGTGGAAACACCCCAAATGCCAAATGGGTAACTTCTGAAAAACTCACTTCTTACAATTTTGTTAGGACTTGTCCAATCGATGGAGATGATGGAAACAGTGACAAAGATGAAGGTGAGGAGGCAGGGGAGTCTTGGTGGGTTTTGAAGGTTGGGTCCAAAATTCGAGTGAAGGTGGCTGCGGATATGCAATTGAAGACCTTCGGGGACCAGCGTCGTGTTGATTTTGTTGCACAGGGTGTCTGGGCTATGAAATTTTTCTCTGAAGAAGATTACAAGGCGTTTGATACTCAGTTTCAGAACTGTCTATTTGAGAACACGTATGACTTTGAGGCGACGGAAGAAAACAAACTCAAAATTTATGGAAAAGATTTTATTGGGTGGGCGAAACCAGAAGCTGCTGACGATTCTATGTGGGAAGATGCGGAGGATAGTATCTTGAAAAGCCCAGGTTCTGCCACACCAGTGAGAGCAAGCCAAGACCTAAGGGAGGAGTTTGAGGAAGCAGCAAATGGCGGTATACAGAGCTTGGCGTTGGGTGCATTAGACAATAGTTTCTTGGTCGGTGAAAATGGCATTCAGGTTGTAAAGAATTTTGCTCATGGAATACATGGAAAAGGTGCTTTTGTGAACTTTGGTAATGGATATCAGAATAATAATTCATCTTTGGCGCATTCTACGTCCAAGAAGGCTCTTCTTATGAAGGCTGAGACCAACATGCTCCTCATGAATCCACTGGGTTCGGGGAAGCCTCATACAACCGGTCTTCATCAGCTTGATATTGAGACTGGGAAGATTGTAACAGAATGGAAATTTGGAAAGGACGAGACTGACATTACAATGAGAGACATCACCAACGATAGTAAGGGTGCTCAATTGGACCCTTCAGGATCTACGTTTCTAGGACTGGATGATAACAGGCTTTGCAGGTGGGATATGCGTGACCGGAATGGAATGGTTCAGAATCTTGCTAACTCTAACACCCCTGTCTTGAATTGGGCTCAAGGCCATCAGTTTTCAAGGGGGACCAACTTTCAATGCTTTGCCACCACCGGTGATGGTTCCATTGTTGTAGGATCTCTTGATGGGAAGATCCGATTGTATTCAGTCAATTCTATGAGGCAGGCAAAGACAGCTTTTCCTGGCCTTGGTTCACCCATTACTCATGTGGATGTTACTTTTGATGGCAAGTGGATTGTGGGTACAACTGACACGTACTTGGTACTTATTTGTACCCTCTTTACTGACAAAGATGGTAAGATCAAAACTGGTTTTTCTGGACGCATGGGAAACAGAATCGCTGCTCCAAGGCTGCTGAAGCTGACTCCTTTGGATTCACATTTAGCTGGAGTTAATAACAAGTTCCGAAATGCTCAGTTTTCATGGGTAAGCACTAACTGCCCGCTTACTTATGCATTTTACTGCTTTTCTGGAAATTAAGATAAATATAATCCTTTAATGCTCTATTTTTTGATTTAGCGGAGTCTTTTAAGTTGTGAACTACCTTGGCAAGTTGGCATCGTATCTCTTTTCTATCATTACCCTTTATTGGGGGAAAAATGTGTTATTTTCTCTGAAACATGGCATTTTAAATGGTTTATCAGTGTGTGGAGTGGCAATCGTATTTATCTGGCTGAATGCATTGCAATATGTAGTACAGAGAGAATTTACCTTGTCTATCACATTGTAGGCATAAGCAAAAGATTAGCGTGTTACAGTAAACTATAAAAAAATAGGTTTATATGTGTGCGCAATCCTTTCTATAAACTAAGCCCTTGGTTTTATACTAAATTGTTTCTTAGAGCTAATTTATTGGGAAGTAGATTATGATGTGGTTAAGGCATTAAGCAAGACACCGGCAATTTTCCATGATCACAACTTTTTTGGTGTGCATTTATGCACTCATCGGTTGGAACTAGCAATGCATGTCAAACTTGAGATATTTCTGATTATGTAGCACAAACCTCTAATAGGATGCTTTCCTTTATGGCAGTCCTTAAAATTTTTTTCATCAATCTGCCACTAGCACAAGTTCATGTTGTAATTAAGTGCATTATTTATAAGTCTAGGTTGAAAAGTTCAATTGTTTAATGTACCTTTTGCCAGATGGTTTATATATTGGGTGTCACATTCACACTCTTTTGCTGCACCCAATAACTTTTTTCCACTTTTCCATTTTTTCTACAAATTGCTGCTATAGTCTGATTCCATTCACCAAAAGAATTGCCCGTGAATCTGTAATCAAAGAACATTACCATGTACGGTATGGAAATTTCTAGTTGGCATTTCATTTAAATGGTCTTTTCTATAGCTTCAAAACATAAATTTTCTGAACTTATCTTAATGGTGATACATTCTGTATTGAAATTATTAAATTCTTAGATTTCGAATTTCCTCTGCGTATCTTGATATTGAAATGCCAATATATGTTTTTCCAACAGCCACTTAACGTTACAATGAAAAATATTTAGATATACGATGAAACATACAGAATTGACATGCAGAAATTTAAATAGAAAACAAAAGGTTGTTTTGTAGAGCTTTTAAATTGCACTTATTATTTTGCCAATCAAACATATTACCTGTCTGCTTGAGCCCCTTTGCCCTTTAGTATGAACTTGGTTAGGTGAGAAAGCTATTACATTTTTATCAAGCTCACTTAATAAAGAATGTTTGCAAAACAATTTATAAATACATGTTTTTATTTTGCTTTGGATTTGGGTTATAAGTCTGGGCATCACATATAAGCTTCCTAGGATATGAAATTCATCGCATTGAGTTATTTCCCCTTTTCATTTTCTGATTGTTTTATTTCTCCCCTTGTAGTTAATGCCAACTTTTATGAGTAGATTTCCTAATTTGACCTGGAATTCAGTCATTTCAATGATGTATTTTTAAGTGACTTACCATTTGGGCAATTTAAAGTTTATAGATTATTTTTCATGATATAATTGCATGCCTTCAATGGTAATGTCATTGACTGTTATGCTTATCAAGTTCTGGTTGAAAAGTACACTCTTGTGTTTGGCCCGTCATTCCTTTCAGAAAACTATCAGAGCGCACAAGTCTTAGACCTTTCCTTTTTAGCTGGCTTCTATCCCTATGCATTTTTCAGTTAACCAATACCGACGGACATGTGTTAATGTGTTGAACGTTTATTTGCTTCTTTAGGAAAAAGCTTTCTTTGCTAAAAGTTTAGAAATTACTGCAGTTTAGCTTGATACTGTTCCATTCCAATATTGTTTAAAGTTTATATACCCTGGATTTTATGTCTTATTTACTTTCTTATGGATATATATTTTCTTACGGCTTCACCTTATTGGTTGCTTAGGTCACAGAGAACGGCAAGCAGGAGCGCCATATAGTAGCCACAGTGGGGAAGTTCAGCGTGATATGGAACTTCCAACAAGTCAAGGACAGTTCTCATGAGTGCTACCATAACCAGCAGGGTCTGAAGAGCTGCTATTGCTACAAGATAGTCCTCAAGGACGATTCCATTGTTGATAGCCGTTTCATGCATGACAAGTTTGCTGTCACTGATTCTCCTGAGGCTCCATTGGTAATTGCCACCCCTATGAAAGTTAGCTCGTTCAGCATATCTAGCCGGCGATTATACACTGGACACGGGCTCTAACTCTCACGTCAGCTTTGGTAGCTTATTTACATGACAGTTCAAAAATTTCATTCAGAACTTTTCAGATGTATTCTGGATGTTTGTTTAATCTATTGTTGAGAGGGAAATTGCGGATGGTTGTCAAATTGTGCAATTGTATACATTTTTTATTTTCCATTCCCTTGTTTGGTTAAAAAAGGAAGAAATTTTAATTAAAAAATAATATATTATTATACTCTTTTAAAGAAATATAGTTATTAAACTATAGAGATGAGTATAATTTTAAAATTAAGAAAGATAATTATAAGTAATTTAATTATTATAATTTAACATTTTTAATAAATTTTTTTTCCTTTTAAAGTTTCTTGCTCTTAAAAGAGAGATAAAGTAAAAAGTAAAAAAAAATTTTAATTTTTTATTTTCTCTTTTCTTCAATCAAATAAAAAATTTTAATTAAAATTCCTTCTCTCTTTTCCATTTACCTCTAGCCAAACAGAGGGTTAAGGTCCTTATTGAAGTAACTTCTGACTTCCTTTTTATTAGAAATTTGGAGACCATAAAATTGGTTCTAACTTAAGTACATGAAGCTGCAGTTTGAGGAAATAGTTACTATAACCACTCCTGGCCTCAGAAGTTGTTCCGTGTTATTTTACTCTCCAATCTTTATGAATAAGTGGAGCCCATGTTTTCTCTGTATTTTATCTACAAAATGATATCAAACAAATCATATGCATATATGATAGTTATGAATTTGAAACTTTTGGGCACTCGATTTGTAGTCCTTCAATACATGTAGATGGCAAACAATGGCAGCAACCATAGAGAGAGGCTTCACAATCCAGCCATGCAGTTTCAGAGTAAGAGGATAACTAAACCTTCACCAGGTGAGAGATACTCGTGGCTTCAACCAGCTGGTGCAGAAATTACTCAACGTGGCAAGCGAACTTCTGTTGCATTTGCAGACCAACAGCGACCGACAGAGTGCACCCACTAGAGTATATAGTGCGTTTAAATTAGTTCATATTAATTGACAATAGATTATGGAAAATAATTTTTTTTCAAATATTTTAAATTTGCTAAATGAGAAAAAAAAATATTATTTTCACAACTTTTTATGAATTTGCAAGAATAAAAATTACTTATGAATTGATGATTTTTATAAGTCTTACAATTTAATTTATTTAATTTAATAAATTTAATTATTTATATTTTGTATTATAATAATTAAGTAAAAATGAAATTGTGAAAATAATATAAAAATTGATAAATAAAAGAAAAAATAATTTAGCATGTGACACCTTTCAAAGCATTATCAAATTATCTGAACCTGTGAACCTTGCTATTGCGGCAAAATATAGTCAAAGACAAAGTAAGGTTCATAAAGGAAGAAACTCAGCAGCGATGCAACACTTGGAAAATCATTCATGAAAGACAAAACTGGCTTTACAAGCGTTTTGCTGTACATTCCATGCATCAAGATTCACAACACTGTCAACCTTTAACGGGAAACCAACTAGAGGCTCTTAATTCTACTATACCAACTTAATGACGTGTTTCCTGCGCACGCACCACGCCATTCAAAGTACTCCAGCTCTCAAACAGAGGAGTTCCACCTAGTAGAGTAGCCACTGAGAAAAAATTCCTTCATTTGATCAAATCTCACACAAAGCTTTACAAAGCCGAGGTTCAATATATCATACCGTATACACAATACAGAATCATCTTATTCTCTCTTTTCCCACCAAGGACGATGAACTTATTCCGTGTCCTCGTAAAGCTCCGACCAGGTGATTATACACAATCCTTCGATACATACAATGATCACCGCATATACATGTTTGGTATAATTTTGAAAGTTCTGACATTTTCAGGTCACTGAGATCTCCAAAAGGATGCGAGGTAAGATAACCGCACGACAATTCATATGGTTTCATTTATGGATTACCCTGACTTGGTTGCATGTGCTTTTCTTCTACCAAAGAACATTAAAATCCGTGGGAAAAATGATTTTTTCTTCTTCTTTTCAATTTTTGTTTCTGGGGATGATCCAGTTTCAAATTTTGGGCTGGACATGTAATGCAGAGGACTAACTGCACCTGAAGCTTGGTCATAGTTATTTGCTTCGTTACTCCCATCTATACTAGCCCTCGGGCTCTTTGGCTGGTTTAACATTCCTTGGCCAGCATCACCAGCCTTTCTTCGTTGCTCACTTTCAGCCCTCCACTTTCTCAGTTCTTGTTCTACACCTAGTTTTCCTTCCGTTGCCTTCTCAGCTTTATCCATTGCCATCTTCAAGGACTCCCTCCTGGCAGCTATCTCTCGATTTACTTCGTCCAACTTCTCCAAGGTTTTCAATTCAGACTCCTTAGCTATCTCAATTTGAGAATTAGCAGCTGCAACCCTCATATTGGCTTGCACTTCAGCTTCATGGGCCCGTTTGCTAAGCTCATAATACTCCTCCAAGGAAAGTGTCACCCCAGTGGATGGGTCCATATCATTGCTGCTTCTAGCTGATTCACTCTCCTGCAATGCCTTTATTGCTGCTATTGCCAACTTCTCAGAAGCCCTGGCAGCCTCTATCTCCTTTTGAGTAGCAAGTAATCTACTTTCCATTGTACTTGCTCCAGCCTTGGCTTGCTCTGCCTCCTCCCTCACTTTTCGCAGCTCGTCACTAGTTGCTTCAGCAAGCAAGTTGGCCTGATTAGCCTCTTCAGCTGCTTCTTGTAGTTTCATGGGCAGCTCGACCATTTTCTCTCTGGCTTCTTTCTCCTTCATCTGAACCAAAGCTATTTCTGATCTAGTTTTTTCCAGTTCCGCTTCAAGAGATGCAACTGCAATGGAGGCCATTCCCTCTCTTTGCCTAATAGTGGCAAGAGCCAATTTCTCTTGTTCAAGTTCCGTTTTTAATGAACTGGCAGCCACCTTCAAGCAATTAACCTCAGCAGTTGCTTTCTCTATGTTGAGCTTTACTTCCTCAAGTTCCTTTTTGGCTGATGCCACTGTAGCTTGTATTTCAATGCGTGCCTTCTTCTCTGGTAGCTCTGGGTCTCCTACTGAGGTTCCTTCTTCGTCAACTTCTTGCTTTAATTTTGATTCCATGTAAGCAGCTAATTCAGCTTTCAAATCAAGCAACAATGCAGAGGCTGTGTCCAGTTTAGATTTGAGATCCTTTGCAGACAATATTTGCTGGTTAAGTCTCTGGAGCTCCTCTTCCGCCTGTTTGAGCTCCTTCTCCCAATTGAGAGAATCTTGATCTCTGGCCATGACTGTTCCTATCCTCTGTTCCTCTGCTTCTAAGTGTGCAGCATGTGCAGACTCCAGGGACTCCTTTGCGGCAATCAGCTCAATAGTCAAATCTTCCACTGTCTTCTCTAGTTCTTTTGATGCAGTAACAGCGTCTTCAGCTTTCTTTACAGCTATGTCTTTGTCAGTCACCAAAGAAGCAAATTCCTTACGCAATGCATCCAATTCCTCTCTAACAGATTCTAGGTCTGAAACAGCTGCCGTATGCCTGGCTTTAGCAACCTCAAGTTGTGCCTTAGCTGCAACACTAGACTCATCTGCAATACCCTGCTCCATCTCTTCCACTCTGAGCTTTGCAAGTTCTGAGTCCTGTCTTGCCTGACGCTCTTCCGTCTGTGCCCTCTCGAGATTAAGTTTTAGTTCTTCTATTAGTCGCTTAGTGCTGTCCAGCTCCTCTAGTACTTGAATTTTAGCCTCTTCAGCAGCCTGTGATTGTTTTCTGTACTCTGGAATTTCCTCATGTGCTTTTTTAAGTTCTTGTTCTACAAGCTTGCGTCTCTGCACATTTAAAGAAAAATTAAAATGAATAAAAAAATTATGGTTCTGGCAGACCAAGCTACAGTGTATGGTCAGGAGGAACAATATTTTACATTCAGGCATGCAGGAAACAAGTCAGGAAGACATGTTACCACATTGCATTGCAAAAAAATTGATGATAGACATTGGGAAGGGTAAAAAGTACCAAAAGAAAGAGATTTACCCTCTAAATCCTCCTTCATTACTGTCCAAAATGAACTAAAAAAACAAGGAGATTAAAAACACGGCATGCAAAATGTGTAGAAGTAACTGCCACGATTTGATTTCTAGTTGAAGCAGAAGCTTTCACTTCCAGAATCACACAATTTACTGTTTCCACGTCTCAGTAACATAAATATCAGCAGTGTATAACCACGAGCAACTGTATCCTGTTTAATATTAAAATTGCTGAAAGCACAAGTAACTCCGACTTTTTCTCTGTGACCCTAACGCACTCACTCACACACACACACACACACAAAGAAACTTATATCCAAATAATTGTGTTCTTATTATAGTTGGTGATCAAAGTGAGAAAAAGAATATTGCTCTGCTCCCTGCCAAAAGAATCATCAAACAAAGAATTTTGTTTTATAAAAACAAAAAAAAAAAAGAAAGAGAAAATGAAGAAGAAGAAGAGGAACAATTGCACCGTAGGGTAAAGAAACAAAATCCCCCAGAACAAACACTTTTATGGACAAAATATATGTAAAGACAAATTTATTGATATGCCAGATAACTTGAATTACTATGTGTACATGCCTCTTCAGGCCACTACATAAGGTATTGGATTGCCCCCATAAAGTTAAGAGCAGAGAGGGAGTTTAACATCATTATCATCCCCAACACCAGCGAGAATCAGTCACCAAATCCACCCCCTCAACCTTCCAAATACATTGTCTACAACTCCCAGCATGGCCACAACTAATATTCACAATGGTACCAAAACAACTAAAACTCTCATCTTTTTCTCCCATAGCATAGCATTTACCTCTTAGCTATCTTCTACTCTGGTTTAGCTTTAAGAAGCAAGTGATATCAGCCATAAGATTTCTTTCATCATCAAGCAATAAGAGCAGAGTAGTAGAGTTCTAATCAATAATTGCTGATAAGGCAAATTGGAAAGAAAATGGCCATTAAAATATGCAAACTAATGCAAGAGAATGATACCTCCACAGTCTGGATTCTATGAGCCTTCCAATCCACAATTCCTCCAAACTTGGAAACAGCTTGTTTGACAGATTCAATTGGAGCCGCTGTATCAATAAGGCCTCTTTTTGCATCAATTTGCTTGAATTCTGTAGAAGAGTCAACGATTTCTGTACATGCTGCAGCAACATTGGCAACCTTTGTTTCAGGTGGATCAATATTTATTTCTTTATGGTCATTCTGTAAATCTGCTATTTCACAAGAGGAGGCTGAGAGAATCATCGGGTTTTCAACATCAGAGTCAGGAGTGAAGGTTGTACTATTGTCTTGTGATTGATGCCCCTCAGAGATAGCTTCTACAGCTGCTGGTTCAGAAATTTCAATCATAGTTCCCTGATTGCTCCCTTTTGTCAAATTAACTATGGCATTGGAGGTTGAAGGTGAATTATCAAGAGGAAGAAAATCACCTTCTCCTGAAGTTTGGTCATCAGAAGCATCTGGTGATGTTGCTAATGTAGAGAATTCAGTCACTGGCAAATGTGGGTCAGATTCCACTTTTCCATTGCTAAGTGAGTCAGTTAGAGCTTCGGTGTAAGAATGATTATCAGGTGAATTTATTACTTCAGTATTCTCTTTAAAGGATTCTGATGGTAGCATCTCTTCAGCATTGCTTGAAGTCCATTCTGAAAGGGGTGGCTTCTCTTCAATATCCTCCATGTATAAAAAATGGGTAGGTGGGAGTACAAAGAGGTATCTAAAATCCAAGTCAAAGAAAACCAATTAGCAAAAACATGAGAACAACTGCCTGTTCAAACATTTCAGTTGAAAAAGTTATAATTAAAATTTAAAATTACCATCTATTGTATCAACATTAGGAGGGCATGCTCCTCCCAAGAATAAGTCATATATCACTGAAGTAAATTTATCATTTCCGTTAAGCAGTTAATTCAAGTTAGGAAAATAATCATGATACAAAGTTTCTGCCAAATGCCCGAACACTAAAATGATGCTCTTTCTAAAGTTTTCACATTGTGCAGAGGACAACTTAAAGACGACTTCTTAGAAATCTTGAATTTTTCGAGTACATTAAGTCTGGTAATAGAAGGTAAAAAAAACCTAAAATATGAAACAAAACATTCTAAAGCCATCTATACTTTGATGTAGAGATCTCCCATTAAAAACCCATTTATCTCAACCTCATTAAATGCCCTTTTGAAGTTTACGAATACCGATCTGACTGAATATCAATAATTGAAAACAGTCATTTCGAATCCTTCCCTCTTCCTAGACATATATTGGAAATTTTACAACGAAAAAAATTTCAAAAGAAGCATACAGAATATCTTGGTACATCAAAAGAAAGTAATTTAGATAATTAGTACAAATACAAAATAAATACTATCCATCCATCCATTCTCATGCAAAAGTAATGATCATATATCTATTTTAGAAGCCAGGTAAATTCTTGAATTATAATAATTTAGACCTATATATTACACGATCTGTACTGGCTAACCTTTTCAAGGCAGAGATGTCAGGTTTCACTTGTCAACCATACAAGGTAACATACGTTCAGATACATATGCGGTCACCGGGCAAATACATCACTGCATGTAGCCTCGCTTGCCAATTTGAAATTGAGCTGTTGAAAATTCTACTGATACATGTATGTGTATACAGGGAAACAAGAAAAATAAATAAATAAATAAATAAGGGAAACTTCACTTGAGGCAGACTCAACTAGATATCTCCAAGCTCTGTTTTCTTTCCTATTGAGTCCTGGCAATCAGACAATCATATGGGAAAGATGCAACCTCGAAAACTTTCCCGTAATTGACGGATTAATTCATGAGGATTTCCTCTCCAGAGTTTTCATGGACATGGGGAGAAGTGAGGAATCCCAAGCTGAAGTTTGAAGCTACAACGATGAATTTTGAAGCACTAACATCACACGAAGATAATCAGGAACCAAACTAATTTACCAGCAAGTGGGTGCCATAGAAAAGGAAAAATGACGCAGAAAGCAGAAGAAATAAGAACGGAGATGGAAAAGAACACAGAGAATAAACTACCCAGAATAAATAGAAATGAAACTTAGCCGACAGTATCCATCTCTGAAAATATGAGGAGACAAAACCATGGAAATTAAAATTAGCTTCTACAAAAATAAATGAAGGTGAAAAGTTGCAGCCAAAATTAGAGCAGAGCAAAAGATGGGAAGCGAGCACAGTTAGTGGGTCGCACCCCTCATCACGTAGACTAGATCCGTCTGCAGCTTCTCTCTTTCAAATTTAAAATCACTTTAAAAAAGAAATAAATAATATATTTTACCGTACGGTTTTTAAATCTTTACACTATAAAACACTCACGTTCAGCCGAGAAGCCACGGTGATAATGTTCGTGATGGAATCAATTTATCAGACAAAGGGTTTTTTTTTTTACCATAGTCTCCGGCGAGCCAGGTTGCTCTGCTCTGCTTGCCAGGGGTTCCAGCTATTATTTTTATTTTTTATTTTTTATTTTTCTCTTTCCTTTTTTTTTTTCAAATTGACATAATAGTTTAGTCCAAACAACTAGTTTTGCCAACAAATTTGCTATACAAATTAAACTAAGCATTAATTCACGAAAGTCCCTCATTATATGGAGTACACCCTTTTGGATTGATCAAATGCCTTGCGTATTTATTACTTGCATACTTTTCGTTAAGTGGCAAACACTTAGAGGTTTACAAATCATCCCTAATTTATTTGACAAAAATTTATTTAATTATGATTTGTTTGTACCTATAGTAGGTGAGTACGGTATTTTTTATTAAAAATTTTAGATCAAAATTTAAATTCATTAAAAAAATTTGTAAATAACTTATTAATTGGACCACCCAAATCTAAGAACATATATTTAGTCAACATTTTTAAATTTAATTTAATCTAATTCAACTAATTTTTTAAACTTAATTTAATACGATTCAATGCATGAATTTAAATTTTTTATAATTACTATAGAGGGTTGTGAGAGAGATTATGAAAGATGTTAAGTAAAAAAATAAAAAAATTAAAGTGCAAAAACAGTTTTCTTTATCACCCTACATCCTTTTTTTTCTTTTGTTTTTTGTACACCACTCTTCCATAACGGCAAAGTAGTCAAATCCACACCTTACACACAGTGACTTAAAAGTCAAGGGTCGTCATAGTAATAAAGTCACGGCGGGTTATGAAAGATGCGTTGAGGGCCGTGGTGGAGCGTGCAAGAGGTCCGTTTCACTTCATAAGAAACGAATGGTTAGCATGGTGCCCAATTGACGGGCGAGTGGGACTTTTGCATATCTCCCGTTGGGACCCAACGGTTTGATAAAGTCCAAACCATTCGAGACACGCATGCTGTCATCCGTCTTCGTTGATGGAATTGACTTACAAAAATGTGAACGATCAACGAACATTATTAGAAATATTATTTTTAAAAAAATACTTAAAATTAAATAATTTATAAATTTTTAATGACAAATTATCTATATTTATATTTTTTATTGTGTAACTTTCTAACAATTGGTAGAGTTAGGATAGTTCAATATACCTTAAGTACAGTGTAGCACTAAGTATGAAGTCATGAAATTGAAGACTGATTTTATGCAAATTATATTTAAAAAAATTTAAATTATTAAATATATTAAATTTTATGATTTAAATTATAAAATTTCAACAAAATTCATACTTTAAATTAAACTTAATAAAGTATTCATTAATATAATTTTATAAATTTTTATCTCAATAAATTTAATACTTTATATTAAAGTATAATTGTATAAATTTCTACTTACTCTAAGTGAATATTCAAGAGTACCTAGTTGGGGATATATTTGAGGGGACAAATGGGAGGTTTTAAAATCATGAAAGGAGCAATGGCCAAGATAACTTGGGCATGGACCAAAATTGTTTACAAAAAGGAAAAAAAAAAATATATATATATATATATATATATAGGTGTATCAAAGTGGGATCCTTTTTGCTTGTGAGCAATAGCTCAATTGACACAATAATCTCTATCCTTTGAATCTCACATGGATTCAATTTTTAGTATATTTCATATTTTATAATGTTATACTAGACTCATGTATTTACCTAAAAAAAACGAAACTTTTTTTGTGTTGCTTTGCCTTCTCCGTTTGGTAACGGCGTTTAAGGATGGTAGGGGAGCATCTTTTGTTTAGTTTGGCTTTCGGATAATACCACACCGATGTTGCCACGTGGAAGGTTCCACTGACACTAACGGTCTATTTAATATGTGCTAGAACTTTGGCTTTGGTGAAGTATCATTATTAGGTGTGGCGTAAGAAGCAATGGGATGGCTTTTTCATCAATAAATAAGCAAGAATAAGAAAGGAATCCAAAAGATTGTTTGAACTTAACGTTTCTTTTTCTTTCTTTCTTTCTTTTTTTGTTTTGTTTTTTTATTTTAGGAAGATGGTGGGGACACTAACTATAGTACTGTGTGCACAAAATTCATATTACATTAGATTTAAGAATTTGATTAGCGAAACCTACCACATGTGCAATCACATTTACTTTAGTGTAATCAATTCACATCGGAATCCAAAGTTTTATGCTGGTCAAATGTTAACGGCATTATGTGCCTCGTTTGTATTCAGCACGAGAAATGGGCCGGGTGATAGACACGATAGAAGTCAAGATAGTGCCATAAGCCAAATCGTGGGCTGCATGGCCTCCAGTCCATCTAAAATTAAAACTTGTTTTTTGGTGAAAAATGAAATTAGTGCATGATCACTTATGATATTTAAAATGTAGTGTTTGTAGTACTATAAGTTTTTATTAAAATATGTAATATATAGATAGCAGCTCTCTGTCTCTTATAAATTCACTTACAATATGCAGTTTGGACTTAGTTTGGAAAAGCCTTAGGAAGTTAAGAAGTGCTTTCTGTAGATGCATTAATTGCATAAGTACTTTCAAACAAGTTGAAAAGATTTGTACCTGAAACAAAAACTGCAGATTGCTGTAATGCAAGTTGCAGAGATTTTTTTGTTTGAAATGAATAAAACTATAGCTTCCTCCAATCAATCCTTAATTAGTTGATTAGCATTTGCAGCGAGCATATTTGTTACTAGTAATGAAGGCGTAGTATTTAAGGTACTGGAAAAAGCCAAAAAAGAAAGACTAATATAATCTGGTTGCTCATTAATCATTCCTGATCAACGGGGTTGCAAGTGGGATGCATAATTAGATTAGGTCTAATTGATGAGGCCATCATATCATTAACCTATTCTAACCACTCTCATATCTAAATGGGAGACTGGCCCTTTCAGAAAAGTTGATGCAGTGTCAGAAATGACGATATGATTTTCCAAGGTGTTTGATAGACTTAGCCCAACATGGGAGGTCATTTGTTTGGGTTTCAAATAGGATATCTATGTATATTAGTATATGGTTTCTGTTTGTGGGTGGGTGTACCTGTATAAGATAAGATAGGTTTGCTCAACCAATACTTTGAGTAGCCAATTTCCTTTGCTGTCGTCTCCTTCGGATTCTTACCTTTCACCCAATCATGTTTGTTGTTGCCTTTGAAAATCTGTGACCATTAATACCACAAATCACAAAATTTTCTATGCAAAAGGCTTACAAATCCGTTTCATATATTTTTTTAAAATTATTATAGAATAGAATTTGTGCCTAAGAAACTTGATCTCGCACTTCACAAACTATTAGTCTTTTATGTTAAGGTTAAGATTTTCTGAAATGCATAATACATTTTAGAAATTTTTTAAAATATATAGTATATTTTAAGTTAAGACTAACATTTTTTAAAATATATAATATATTTTAAAAAATAAAATATAAATAAATAATCATCAAAATCTTTTTATGTTGAGTTCTCTAATTAAACTTGAGACAAAACAAAAAGTTTTATTCCCAAGTAATAGGCCCTCCACCAACTAAACATCATGAGTACCCCACCACTAATAATGCTTAATCTACATCACTAATAACTAAGCTTCTTTTACTGTCCAAAAAAAAAAAAACACCTAAGCTTCTTTTACGTTGTCAACACATTCATTTTTAGTTGCAAAAATCCATACAACTCAAAACAAATCCAGTCTTCTCTAATGGAAGCTGCCTCTATTAACAAATAAATAAACCATATGGAATAGGAAGATCGTCTCAATGTCTTGGGGCATGCAGTATGTATGTATAAGGAAAAACGAAAAACAGAACAATTTATGGGGAAAATTCTAGTCCATCAAAAGAGATCCTGCACGTCTAGGATCAGTGATATTGATATTCCAATGCCCATCTGGTAATCCCTTCTTCCTAGCTTTCCTCCTTTCCCAATTCAACTCCGTCCTACGTCGTTTTGTCAACCTACAGAAACGCTGCAAACCCTCTTCGATTTCATCGTAAAGCTTCCACCACCTCTGATGTGCCACGTCACTCGCATAGACACGCTGATCCTCTACGTCCCAGTTACAGTCATAGTCCCTGTAACAATGCCATGGCTTCATTCCCAGATAATGGATCGCATACAACTTGGGCGGGTCTGCCCCGAATAGCCCGTTCTTAACGCTTGCTTCCAACGTGGTGTTAGCCCAGAAATTTTTCAGGAAATTCACCCTCCGCGGCAACCTGTGCCACCACACAAATATCTCATTCAGAAATCCTTGGTCTCCGCCGTTGTACGATACGATGTCTTCTCGATGATCCATCAATATGCGGAAAGTACAATTGGAAGGTTCGATCACCATTATGCCGGAGTTGAAGATGGATTGGTCGTTCCCGGTGGCAGTCATTTGAGGAAAATGGAAGAGGATGTCGAGGTTGCGCAGCACGATGATGTCGGCGTCAATAAAGATGACCTTGTCGTAGTCGGTGAGCTGCCATAGACGGAACTTGCTGTAGTTGTACTCGTTGTAAGTGTTTTTCTCTGCTCTGGGGTTCCGGATTCGGGTGATGATTCGGATCTTCCAACCGGCGGCAGCCAGGGCCCGGCGTTTGTGAGTGGAAATGGAATTGTCTATGAGGAGGATAAGGTCGCGGTTGGTGCGGGTTTGAAGGAGACTTTGTGCGAGTGTTATCGCCCCGCAGACGTAGGATTCGGAGGAGTGCAGGACTGTGGCGTAGGCTTCGCGTTTCATTCTGCCTCCGCTTGTGACGCTCCTTTGGATGCTGGACAAGTCGTACACCTCATCAATTCCTGAAATCAATATTTTATTTTCAAGATTGCTTTTAAAAGGATCAAATTGTGCATGCAAAATTGAGGCCGACTAAGTCTAATTTTTTTTGTTGTAATATAGGAACGACAAAGGCAAGCTAAGCATGACCAAGTCTGCCAACTAATACGGTAGTTAGTAGTTGTCATATATCCATCAGAATCACCAAAAGCACAAATAAAATATGCATCTAATTGTGCTTAACTTTGTCTTTCCTTCATGCCTCTGCTTTCTTAATTTACAAAATAAAACAAAAAGTTGTTGCTTATGATCCAATCAAGTGGTGCTCAAGTCACATTAGAGTTTAGAGATTCACAAATATGATTTCATTTAAAATGTTAAAAACACTAGAAATATCGGATAGTCTTTTTTAATATTGTAATGTTTTTTGCACAATAATTTATACATAAAAAATTTATTTAAGTATTTCTTAAGTACGTCAGATATAATAAATAAATAAAAGTTTAAAAATTTACACCATACCCGCTAAAAAATCACTTTAATATATTAATTATATTTAAATTTATGAAAAGAATACAAGTAATAAATTACTTCCTTACAATGAACAAAATGTGAAACAAAACAAGAGAGAGAATAATGCATAGAAGGAGGACCCAATTAAGTAAACGGCTAAAATGGTATATTATCATTACTTATCGAAAGGATTTATCTTATGGCTTTTTTCTTTTTGGTAATTCTGATCTTATGGTTTTAATTATCTTTGATGTGAGATATGAACTAATTCTTCTTTTTACCTGTTGAATAAAATGGGAATCTACAGTTGCTTCTTTAAGTAAATCCTGAGAGTCGGCTAGCAAGCGCCTGTAGCTCAGTGGATAGAGCGTCGGTTTCCTAAGCAGAAAGTCGTAGGTTCGACTACTATCTGGCGCGTGTAAGTTTGTATTTTCGGCGTTTCCAACTTTCTGATTGTTGGGAATAAAGGATTACCAGAAAGGGTAAAAGTCATTGCCTAGTTACTTACTTACCATTGTGATGTGAGGGTAAAACAAAAAATTTTCTAAAACTATCATTGGGTATCGGAGGTTGGAACCTTGAAGTTGAAGGCATACCTTGTTCCCAGAGGGGTAAAGCCAACTTGCAGGACCCAACGGGCAATGACACTTTCTGTTCCAACCTCTTTATGTCTGGTTCATAGAACCACCAGTCACCTTCTTGCCTAACCAAGTCATCACATCGAAACAGCTCCAACATTGGCCTACATTTGCTCAACAAAACCACTTTCGTCTTCCAATTCCAACTTCTCTTCCCTTTCTTCACGGCCAGGTTTGCCACAATAAGATGAACTTGTAGCCGGAATACGTCCCTCCTCCACCCTTCTTGACGATAGTTGCATGGCAGCTTAGCCACGATTACGTCCATGCTTTGATATCCAGCAAATTCTGGCATCGGTATCTCAGGGCATGATGGAACGTCACTTTCTTCCTCCTCGTCTATCCATTCAGGGAACAAATCTGTCCAATTGAAAAATTGTGATACCCTCTCAAAATAAACAGGAATGGTTTCTCCCTGTGAGCGCCAATCACTGACATCATCTTCATCCATGTTCACCATTCCAATCTTAATTTCTTTCCCTATTTCACCAAAGAAGCTAGGTACTTCTATCTTACTTAGATTGCCCTTTGGCCTCTGTGTTTTGGCTTGTGGCTCCTCCAACACTGCTTTCTTTTTGATCGTCTTTTCTTCCTAGACAGTTCAAACAATGTGCATGCTGTTCAAATGACATTGTTAATTTGCACCTTAATACATATACTAAAACATATGAAGAGAAAAGGAAGAGACGCCAGTGGGTTAGGCTCACCTTACCTTGTGATGGCATTCGCGCAAGGAACACCTAACAAGGGAGGCTGCATTCTCAAAATAGACTGAAGAAGATGGACGGAGAAGAAGAGTTGCATAAACCAGTAAGAAGGCAAGGAACACCAGATTGATTCTGATAACCAAAGCTTTAGATGGTGCTGTCTTTACCATCTTTTGAAGACCTGAACCCTCCATCTCTTTGGACAGTGGCAGTGCCTGAAACGGGGACTAGTATATATATCTAAAAGATTTCCACACACTTCTAATTTTAGATGCAGTAGTAGTTAAATATGATGATTAGAATAAGGAACAACGATTTGGTCGTGGTTGCTAAGAGAATTAGAGTAAATCTCAAAGCAAGGCGGACCGTTTATATGGCTCCATGTGTCCTTTACCTTGTATTGGATTTCCTTTCCTGCCAGACATCAGGTCTGAGAAAAAATGCTTAACATATGTTTTAGGTGAATGGGTACCAAAATTTCTAGACGAAATTTTAATTTACTCATATATCCCTAGTTTGTCTTCACTTGGCCAGTTTCCCCACCCAACCGATTCTAACAAATGGGATAATCCTATTTAAAATTGGAAGGAGGGCTAGAGTAGTAAAACAGCAATTCCATGGACAGATTAGGATTACAAAATGGAAATCGTTTCAAGGGCAGGTGAGCAGGCCAGCCAACAACTGTTCGGTTGCCCAGTCAACTTCCTACATGCAAAAAAAGATGGCTGTTATTTTTTGCAAAAATATGAGGCTCCACCAATTTCTGATATATAATCATAAGCTCGTTTTGCTTTTCTTGTTCATTATTGATATACAATTGGATTGTAGGTTGGATGTCGCCACATCATAACTCACCAAAATGACTTCCGCCCAAGTTTTGCAGGACCGACCCCAAGAGAATGGTAAACTATCACATTTTAGCTCCACGTTATCCTTTTGATGATTACACAAACTGAGAATGGGAACAATAGGCTACTTGCCCATCTTAATCAAAAATGAAATGAGGACGGGTAGTAGGTCAACCATGAATTTCAGGACCACTAATACTGACTCCTGAGGTGGCGAATCAATTACGACAATCCTTCTTCCCCCTGCCCCGCCAAAACCTCCCCATAAAAACATGAGATAAAGTTCTAAAAGCTCGTCTTTAAAACCAGAAGGGAAATCAAATGCACATAAAGATCATTGTCTCCCCTGAACTCATAAAACTAGAATTCAAGGGGTCTAGAATACAGCTATTTCCATAATAATTAACCTGTACATTAATTAGCACAAACATCCCTCGTACGGTTTAGTATTTAACACAACACTAGCATTCCATTGAACTCTCATTGAAATGGATGTTAGCAGTTATGTTCCGCATAGATTAATGTCATCTTAACTTGTATCCCCTGAGAATCTTTAAACTGGAATCTGCATCAGAAGAACTTTCTATTGAGAAGGCAATGGAGAGCGAATAGTTTGGAGCAGAGGTCGTGACATCTTACCGCTACAATGTGACAACAGAAACATCCGATGGTTGTGTAAACCACATAAAACTAGCTTAATTTCCACCCCGTGAATCATGCATTCAACTCCTGTATGTGTTGTGAGTGACTTTTTCCTGGTGGAATAAAAATTAAATCCTCCCATCCTGAGTTCCTTTCACTCATCTGAGTCATGGAAGAGAAAAAGGTAATCAAAATTCAAATCATAACATGAGCATTGGACCTGTAAAGAGTCAAACTACCTCCATTTTTTTCAGTACATCTTCCAAACTACCAACCTGTTGAAAAATTGAAAAGAGAACTTCAAATAAACGACAACGTAGAAAGAAATATTAAAGAACGCTGATAACACATTTGACTTATCAAGTTACTGTTTTAATAAATACGATTTTCTCTCACCAGACCAAATATCTAACAGAATTCCCAGATTAAAATTAGTATCTAAGGAGCATGTTTTCAATCACAATAACAGAAAACCAATATTTCTTTCCTCTACTTCCTGTTTGTCAACTTTTCAGCAAAAACAAGTTTTCCCCTCTTCCTCCTTACCTTGTTCATGAAAGACAGATCAAATAATTCACTTAATCTCAGTCCCCAGAGTGCACATGTAGAGTTTTAGATACCTGGCTTTCAAATTGAAATTATCCATTGAACAGGGGTTGTTAACCATGAAAATGAAATCCAGATTATTAACAAAAATAAAATATTTTTTACAAATGAATATTCCATCCATAAACAATGTTCTCAAGGCCACATAGTTTAATTCAAAGTAAAATGTTAAAACCCTAAACAATTTAAACATATTATATTGCCTTATAACTGACTGTTGTCTCATGGCCATCTGGAAAAGAATTTCAAAACCCGTAAACTTCAAGCTACTTAGGTTTCAAGTTTTGAGTCAGAACATTAAACTCTACACAGATTTCAGTACTCAAAATTTCATCAATTTCAGCAGCAGAATGTAGAAATACAAAGTTAGAGGCCTGAGCCTAATATTTTATCCCAAAGGTGCCTCACACAAAACTCAAGAAACACAAAATCAGCAGTACTTCTTCATTACAAAAAGAATAAAAAATCAATTATTGTTCTCCAAAGTTAAATAAAATTGGCGGAGGTTTGTGATGACTGAAACATTCTAAAAAATTAAGCAGTGCAATGCCTGAAAAGATTCATTGGGATGCCAAAAAAGTGATAGTTTTTTCTTGGAATGGATTTGAACTTGATTCCAGAGTTGTGACATGCCCTAGAGGGAATAAAATCAAATGAGATTGTTTACCATTATATGCTGAGAAACTCCTGGTCCTCTAGAAGCCCTAGAAACTTTGGACAGTTCCTTCTCAATATCTTCCTGCATAATTATCAAACCAACAACAACTACGGAATAATCATCTATTATACAGAAACCTAACCAATGATGTCCAAAAAGAATAAATGAGACCATAAGAAGATCAATGATTAAAACAAACCTTTGAGAAATATACAGGGCAGTAACGCTTATTCTTCTTCTTTACAACTAAAAGGTCTGACTGTAAGTACATATAAGTATTAGTAAAACAAAAAGAGATTTGAGAATTACAGTCTTCCAGAGTTTTGAATTCAAGAATCAATATTATTGACAGGGCACTACTGGCAATTTAACTGGACCTATATTGTCAGCCTGTATCATAGACAAAATATTTTAAATTATATACCATATGCAATAGCTACAATTAATAGGCTGACAGTGACTACAGTAAAGGGCTTAGCACTATTAGAAATTTCCCTTTCTATAGATATTGATCCTTTAGAAAAAATACAAACACACTCATACCATCTATATGTTGTAACCCCCCACCCCCAATAAAAAGTAATGAGAGTGCTATATATATAAAGCAATATAACAGAACAAAATAACGTAGGCTTTTGATTTACAGATCACGTTAAATTGTACCCAAGAGTCAGATTTACTAACAAATAACAAAACATACCTGAAAAACAGGAACTCCATCAAACCCACCCTTACTGGCTGCTTTAAGCTGCCAAATATGAAAACCATATGAGACACAATCTCACAGCACTGTGATATGATTAATATATAGGATCTATTTGGTACACTGGTAACTTGGATAGCTAGGTCCATGATATAAGGTTATAAGATGTGTGAGTATGTAATATTGTCATGTTTAGCATGAGAACTAAATTGAAAGTTTTCAAGCAAAGACAGAATCATATTCACAAAAGTTAGTAAATATTTTTACTTAGTCATCTTTCATTCCCACATGTTTAAGGAGGTATGAGATGCCTGCAAAATATGGGATCCTATGCCACCCAGATACCTTGCAGGATAGTGTGGTAATCCTTTACCTATGTAATAAACACAACCCTCTTACTCAGGTATCTACGATATAAGGAAATCCTAGATGCTTATATAAAGATGACAGATTGACAGTATACCAAACACCTCCTAATTGATGTGTTTATATACAATTTACTCATTGAGTGCAATTTCATGTCATAGCACCAATTTGCACACTGCAGGGAATGCCAATTTATTTTTCAAGCTTCTAGCCTGGCTTAGACCGATATACACACGAAGTCAAAATGTGTAGAAGAATTATATGAGATGCTAACCTCTACAGCATTCCTTATCTGAACTGGGTCAGGCAAAAATCGGAATGCAATGCCCTCAACCTTCAACATATATACCTAATAGAGTAAAAAAGGAGAATAATATATATGAAGTACAGGATAATCAGTATATATCAATCTTATTAAAAAATGATATTGTCCACCATGAAACCTATTGAACAATATTCCAGTTGCAGTTAGTTGCATCCCTCGCCATTAAGGAGGAAAGATGAACATTATACCATGGTTGTAAAGAACCAGTTATTTGTCCACAGATCAAGAGTATTAATGCTATTAGTCAAATAGATAAAAGAATATAAATTAAGAAGAAAGACTCATCTTAGACCGATTCATCTTTAAGGAGTCCGGTAAAAGCAAATAATCTATTTTTGACATAAGATTATTCCATTTGTAATTTATATAACAAATTTCTAAGTGGCTTTCAATGTGATAGCAACAGCAACTCTGCTCTGCTGAGGGTCAAATAAAGGCTCGTCAATTAAAAGCATTTATAACACAAATACAACTCACATTGAAAATCAGAATAAGCCAATGAATTGCCCATCAATGTGATTATCGTCACCTTATGATTTGTAAATATGCACTACAACAGCAAATAGTAGGAGTTTCAAATGTGGAAGAAAAGATTAGTAATACTATTGATAAATGTCCAAAATTACCTCTTTTTTTTTTAAAAAATTTTCATCTTTTTTATAGATGCTAATGTACTAAACAGATTCCAAATCTAATCATAACATCAAGTGAAATTGCCACATACTGTATAGTCATTTATGCGGATAAGTTGCTGAACTAAATTTATATATACAGCTAACTAACTCCAACCAAGTCTCAGTCATCACCAGAGTGACTTAACTAGAATACAGGAATCCTAGTCCAATGGTGTCTTCCAAGACAATACTAAATAAAAGACAGGCACCAATACAAAATCCACTTTATAAGTCATCTTTTTCCATCACAAACCAATGGTTTGACATAGACATACATGAGCAATCCACCAGCAATAACTACCTCACAAAAACACCATTACCATGACATAAATATGACAATGAAAAAACCTGGTCAAGTGTTAAGGGAACAACTCTAGCCTGGCCTCGCAATTCTCTTTTCCGCGAACGAACCTAAAATAAATATGTACCAATAACTTAACATCGCTGAAGAAAAAGAATTTAAATCAGACAGAAAGTCCATTATGCCGATTTCCCCCTAAATTTAGAAGTATCAATTCAACACATATTTACCAAGTACTAATTTTATATAATGCCATAAACTGGTAAATTCTATATAACTCCTTCTCCTTCTTTACATACTCTGGAAGGGCCAACAAGAGCAGCGGGAGAAGAAAAAAGTACTAACTTGAGCAAGAAATGCTTCAGCGTCTTCTTGACGAAAGCAAAGCAGTCCTATGGACTTGGTTCCATCAGGATCAGAAATAAGAACAAACTCATTGTTCGAATTGCTAACGGTATAGACTGCTGTGCCAGCAAGGGCCTTTGCAACATGCTCGGAACTCAAAGTAGCAGCCAAAGCGTGCTTCGGTTGTGCCAGTGAGGCAAATGGAGGCGGAAGCTCCAGAGAAGGTCGCCTCCCTACCGGCGACCAATTAGCAGAAGCTAGGGTTCCCGCGAGCCGCTTAGTGTCCTCAAAGCGACTGACCAGCTCGGCCCCGAGGCGGACACAGTGTTGATGTATTAAGGTGGAAAAGGATAGAAGAGGGTTGGAAGGTCCGCGAGGCCTTGAGGACTCCATGACCACGTCCAAACTTGAATACCACAGCACAAACTGCAACCCTGCCTCTCCGAATTAGATATGATGATTTGGCTGCAACTTTGGTAACTACGAACGAGGTGGTACACGTGCAAAGATCGGGCCATACGGTCGATCCTCAGGGCATGTGGACCTTGACGTCTTGTGCTTCTGAGTTTTTGGTGTTCCAGACCAGAATGCTTGACGGGCTAAGCCCAGATGAAAGTTTCACAAGGCCCAATATTAAGCCCCAGGGCCCTCAGCCATTGGCCTGTTAGCTCAGTGGTATGGAATCGCCGAGCTGACACCGATAAATTTCTACTCAATTGGTATTCATTTCAAAATATCAGAGCATCTTTCAGAATTCGAAAAAAAAAAAATGTTTTCATAACAGCCAAAAGTTTATAAACCATAAACTTAAGGAAAAAAAAAAAAAGAATAAACATCATTTTTTTAGTTTTTTTTTGTCGTTGCTTTTTGCTTCTAGAAAATAAGTTTTAATAAAAAAGAGACATCCATTCTAGTTCCTCTCCTCCCTGGCTCCTCCTTTTCGGTTCTGGTTGGAAGGCAGCCTAACTCCGTTTCCTACTATTATATGACCTTTACCCCAAGTAAGTATGGCAGACATTAAATTGCCATTAAGCACCATTGTAAACTCCATAACAAGCAGACACTAAATTTGAATAATAATGCTATGTACTTTAACCGTTTGAGGAAAACAATCCAGTGGAGTAGTAGATGGTACGAGCACGTTTTTGGTCTTTAATTTATTCGGTTCCTTCCTCACATTGTTAGCCGCTGGCCTAAATCTAAATACGCCTTTAAGCAAAAGATTTAGTATTTAATGATTCTGCACTTTAAAGTAATCTTTTACTTAAGGAATTCAAAGTTTATCTACGATCACACAATCCAATAGCTGTCAGAATATGATAGCCATTTATTTAATCGATTTTCTTTTAGGTACGGCCGAATCGATCGAGCAGGGGACTGTGCATGAACTCAACTGTACATTGATTTCAACGAAAGCATGCAAAAGATGAAAAAGGCATGCATACTGACTGCAACAACGTAAAGTCTGCCCGGAAACTGAGTTTTCCTTGAAAAAATGCTGTAATTGTTCTTCTGTAGAATCCATGGAAGAAGGAGTTAGGTTTGTCCCCATAGAATTGATTGGGTTTGGAATGGAGGCAGCAGCTAATATATTTAATTATAGTAATCAGATTCTTATTCTGCATAAAGTTAGCAGATTAAAATACATGTGTTTGTTATTGGTGCATATTTATCACGCTGTAAATGTGGAATATAAATACCAAACCCCTGGAAGCTTAACAAAGACACAGCAGAGGTGAGAAGCAGAGCAGCGGTAAGAGCGAGAGACAGGCAGCGGTGCAGATTAGTCAGGCATGGCGTTTATTACACATGACGTGTCGAGCGATGGAAAGCGAGTGATGGGTCTGGAAGAGTTCAAACGTTGGTTGAAGAGATTTGACACAGACAAAGACGGACGAATCAGCAAGCATGAATTACGAGAGGCTGTGCGGCTCGCCGGAGGAATGTTTGCCACGTGGAAGGCCAACCGGGGAATCAACTCTGCGGATGACAATCACAATGGTTTCCTTGATGATAACGAATTCAAAAATCTTGTGAATTTTGCGGAGAAGCATTTGAATATAAGAGTGACGCAGTTTTGATTTGACTGTGTGTGTTTTTGTGATTTGTATATCAAATCCTGCAATTGTGTCTGGAATCATTTGTTCTCATTGTACAAGTAAAGGTTCCAAACTAAGATGGAAAAGGTTTTCAGTAATGCAAGATTGCTTTCAATTAGCGAGTAATTATTAATTTAAAGAGTAAATTACATTAACCTCCCTTGAGGTATTTGATTATAACACTCCACCCCATTCTTATTCAAATGTGACACTCTACTCCATTTATTTAAATATTAATTAAAAAAATATACCTAAATATTAATAAAATATTCATAAAAAGAATATTAAATCAAATTTTACTTTAATTTTACTTAAAATTATATTTTAATTCAATTAACTATTTTAAATAACTAATATATCAACAAATTATATTTTTTTAATGAAATAATTACATTTATTGTAAGGTGTAAATTTAACTATGTGTGTGATTATGAGAAAAAAATTAAATACAAATATAGAGACATTTTGGAGGTGAGTTTAGTTAAGAAAAAATGTAGAGCATAATTGGTCTTTTTTTTGCTAACTAAACTCATCCCAAGATGCTTCTATGTTTGTACTAAATTTTTTTTCATAATCATACACATCGTTAAATTTATAACTTGTAATAAATATAATTATTTGTTTAAAAAAATATAATTTATCAAAATATTAGTTATTTAAAATGGTCAAACTAAATCAAAGTATAATTTTTAAATAAAATTAAATCAAAATATTGATTTAATATTCTTTTTATGAATATTTTATTAATATTAGACATATTTTTTTAATTAATATTTAAGAAAATAGAGTAGAGTGTTATATTTGAATAAGAATAGGGTGGAGTGTCATAATCAAATACCTCAAGGAAAGTTAATGTAATTTACTCTAATTTAAATATTAAACACATTTTTTTATCTTAAATGCAAAGGGTAAGCACTTTTTTAAAACTGAAAATTTTCTCATTAAGTCAATATTTTTAGAAATTAAGATTATTCGACTTTTTCTTGAAAAAATTAGACTGTGTTTTTCTTACAAAAGATGAGAAGAGAATCAAATAAATTAAAAAACTAAAATGACCTTTCTCTCACTTTCAATGAGGAGAAAGCAGTTTAACTTTCCCAAAAAAAAATCAGATAATTTCAATCCATATATTCAATCTGTTGATTGAGCATAACAATGGCTGTCACATGCAAATACCTCATGAGTTAAATAGAGGTAAAATTCAAAAATTAATAAAATATTAGTTTTAGGAAAGTGGCTTCCAAAAAAGAAATAAAAAATTAGAAACATAATTAGTCTTAGAAATAGAGGGAGTAAAATATGTCACCGGTTTCTAGATAGAAATATAAGAATTAAGAATATGATTAAATTGTTTTGATATTAAGAATTTTCGTTTTTCTAATAAAATATTTAAATATTGAAAGTTAATAAGATAAAATAATTATATTTACTTAAAAGAAAAATATGAGAGTTGGTTCAGCATTTCATATAGAGTGAGTCAAACTGTCTCATTAGTCTTGCACTTATACTTTTGCACAACATTTATTTCATAGAATTTAACAATTAAAATTATTAAATTTTAGAAACTCAATATAATTTGGATTCATTGCCAGCACTAAATATTTTGTTTGATCAAAGATGAAATAATTAATGGTGTTCAATGTGCGAATTAAGATTAAGTTGAGTTGAATTAATATAAGTTGATTTAAATGATAAGAATTTATTTTGAATTCAATTTAAATCTGATATATGAAAAAAATTTATTTATAAACAGTTTATCTACTTTAATATTTTGAGAAAATTAATTTTATTTATTCAATAAAAAATATACTTCGAAGGAAGACTAAAAAAAAAAAAAGCTGAAATATATTGTGTTATGCACAAAACTGCTACAGTATATTTTTTTCTCCCGGATTTCGGCCTTTTTATTTTTGAAAACTAGTAAATTTTTCTGTCCAGAAATTCAAGGTTTGTCTACCATTATATATCGAGTAGCAGTCAGAATAAAGTAGATATTTATTTAATGGATTTTCTACCAAGAAAGACCGATCACGAGGCTGTAGATGAATTCAACCGTACATTGAATTCGACGAAAGATGCAAACGATGAAGAAGGCATGCGTATTGACTGCAACAACGTCAATCCGAAACAATTGAAAACCAAAAGCTGTAATTGTTTTATCATAGGATCCGTGGAGAAAGGAGTCAGGTTTGTCCCCATACAATTGATTGGGTTTGGAATGGAGGCAGCAGCTAATATATTTATAATAATCAGATTCTTATTCTGCGTAAAGTTAGCAGATCAAAATACATGTGTTTGTCATGGGTGCATATTTATCATGCTGTATATGTGAAATATAAATACCAAACCTTTGGAAGCTTAACAACGACAAAACAAAGTGAGGAGCAGAGCAGCGGCCAGAGCGAGAAACAGGCAGCGGGGTAGAGTAAGAGAAGTTTGAAACTAGTTTGGCATGGCAACACTTGATGTGTCGAGCGATGGGAAGCGCGTGATGAGCCTGGAAGAACTCAAACGGTGGCTGAAGAGATTTGGCACAGACAACGACGGGCGAATCAGCAAGCATGAATTACGAGAGGCTGTCCGGCTTGCCGGAGGAATGTTTGCCACGTGGAAGACCTACCAGGCCTTCAACTCTGCAGGCGCCAGTCACAATGGGTTCCTTGACGATAACGAATTCAGAAATCTTGTGAATTTTGCAGAGAAGCATTTGAATGTAAGAATAACACAGTTTGGAGTTCAGAGTTCTCATTTGATTGTCTTTTTTGTGATTTGTATATCAAATCTCGCAAGTGTGTTTGGAATCATTAGTTCCCACTGTACAAATAAAGGTTCCAAATTGTTTATGAAATCATTTGAGTTTTTATTTATTGTCTTTGTCTGTTTTGTTGATGTTTCAGTTTGTTGCTTTAGCATAACACTGGCTGTCGCATGCCACTACCTCGTATATATTATATCTTCACGCCAGCAGACAAACCACGTAATGTAATTGACAACGGTTTCTATGAGGAAAAAAGACGCTGTTGATGTGAGAGTCTGATTCTGTTAAAAAATTGATTAGTTTATAGAGGAGATAGAGAAGTTTTAGAAAAAAAAAGAGAAAGAGATTTTGGAGAACGAAAGAGATTGAAAAATTTTAGAGAGAGATAGGGAGAGAGCCTTTAGAGAGAGAAAGAGAAATTTTGGAGAGGGAGACAACTTTTAGAGAAAGAAAAAAGGAGAGAAATTGTATAGAGTAAGAGAGAAATTTTAGAGAGAGAAAAAGATGAAAATATTTTAGATAGAAAAAGAGAAAGAGGTTTTAATAAGAGAGGGAGAATTTAGAGAGAAAAAAAGATAGAAAATTTTGAGAGAGATAAAAAAAATTGGAGAGAGAGAAAAAATTTAGAGATAGAGAGAGTTTAAGGGTGAGAAAAAAAATTTTTAGAGAAAGTATTATATAAAGAGAAAGAGAGAGAAATTTTTAATAAATAATTATATTTTGTTTTATTTTTTTATATTAAATATTTTATATTAACAAATACATTTTATACTTAATACTTTCTTTCATAACTATAGCAATGATTCAAGTTGAATCAATCTCTCAACAAATATATTGACATCACTAACAAAGGTTAATAGAATCAATCATTCATTTTATCATTAAATTTATACGTAATAAGTAGAATAAATAATTTTGATTGTATACCTATATTTTTATTTATAATCCAATAGGTAAATTATTATTAACATAATATTTATTATATATGACTTATAATATTATTTTTATTTTATTTTTTCTTTAAATTAACATTCTATTTATTATTGACATTCTATTTATTTTTGTGCAACACATGGACAAATACACTAGTTTTAATACTATTAAATTATAAATAATTGATTATTATGAAATTAATTTGTGCATGGTATATTATTTTAGAATTGATTATATCAGAATTAGTTTTATTAGTGTATAATAATTTAAATTATTTTTAAATATAAAATGATAAAATAAGACACGCAAATAATTTTTAAATTATAACTATTATATATTATTATATGAAAATAAAATTATCAATTTACGAGTAAATCTTTTTTTATTAGAAAACTAAAACTTTGATCACTCTTGCCAAAATCAATTTCGGTAGAGATCTACGGGAATTAATTTTACTTTTTCATCAAATTATATTCAAACACTATTTTTTACCGTTATAATCATTTTTGAGATCAATAACAATCGCCACCACACGATATCCCATCAATAATAAATGAAAAATGGATTACCCCTTTTAGTTTTTATTCGCATTAATTATCTGATATCCTTTTCGTGCCTTTTTATACAAAAGACACAACTGGCTCAACAGCTTACATTTATCACTTATATGATGACATATAAGTAATTTATCAAACTTTTCTCCAAATTAGAGGAACGAAAATCCACGCGGAAACTTTAATTGAAGCATTACTGACATAGAGGAAACCATTTTAGCATTGCAGGCAATTTCAACACAAAAATTTTACAATTGAATTGAGAAGCATACACACAGAAAGTGGGAATGAGAATGAAAATGAAACTGAAGAAGAGACTCGTTACAGTTTACATACATACACAGTCTGCTATCAAAGGAAAAGGACTTCACTACAAATAATCGAGAGAAATGAGGTTGAATATGAAGGATTATAGTCTTGCGATCATGCCCATGAAATTAGAGTGAACGCTTACACGTTTTAGTGTTCATGGGATTACATCAACGGACTATACATAACAAAAGAAGTGTTGATTTCACAGCATCAGGTAGTGAAGATCACTTTGTTGACTCTGAAGCAGGATGCAAGTAAAACATATCCTGCGTTTTCATAATTCTTCCATCCATCACATTCTGACCGCCAATAAATCAATCTACCCGCTACGTGTTAACAACAGAATGAGGCTATTGTCATCGGGCTTACCTGGATTTGTTAGCAAAATTTATCAAAATAAGGTAGTATGCATGTACACAACAGAGTGCAGATATATACACTAACGTAACATACAAACATATCGGTGTTATAGGTTTTTTAGGACATATGGACTTGGACTCGTGAAATATATCCATAATGGTCTGCAATGCTTCTTAAAGATTACTCACATCAACAATGTCTTCTGCACAACTCATAGAAATCCCAAACATATACTAGAATAAATTATAGACATTAGTTACCTTCCAAATAAATCAATGGCGGTAAAAAAGTTCAAAACTCACTGCAAAACTACACCAATAAACTAAAACGGAATCCTGCACTCTGAAAAAAATTATTATGAAGAGTGGATATTAGAATTTACCCAAATATTTCTAGAAGCAGAACAGCCTACACTCATCCATATCCAGACCAAGTCGAGCAATACATGCCACGAGGCCCTTTCAAAAATCTACAGCAGCAGGAGGTAGTTTCCAGAAATTCCATGAATTAAAATCCTCCTGCAGCCAATACACACAAAGAACATCCCATAGTAGGTTTCGTCACAGGAAATTCTTGATAATACCAACTGCTTGAAGTCATTTACCATAAAGAGAGATATAAGATGTCACACCACCGGAAGTGATGTGAAAGATAAATATTAAGAAAGAGTAGCATTGTGTAGTAGACAGGTCAAGAGCATACAAATGTTTGGAAATGAAGTGGTTGATATTATAAAAACTTCCAAAAAAAAAAAAATGTTTGCTTAGAACTAAACCTGCTCATATGAGTTTGCGGGTGGGAACATTCCATTCACAAGAGCATGAAGTGAAGTATATGATTTTGTGTCAAGTCGACGATTCACAGCAACCTCTCCCTGCAAAACAGAATAAAGGACTTCTGACATGCTAAAATGTATCAACAACTTTTAGCATTTGTATTATGAAAGAACATGAAGGATTCATCACCTTGGGATTAATAATGAAGATTTTTCCTTTTGGGATTCCAACCTTAAGGTAGCTGATTTCATCAGTATCTCTATTTCCAAACCCAGCGTAGAATGGATTGCAATCAGATGGGAATAATGCTTTGATGTCCTGAAGGCATACAAGTAAACTTATCTTAAATTACATCATGACCAAACTGAAAGTATTCCAAAAATATTAAGTTGAATATGTGACAGTGGGAAAGTAACCTCTAAGCATGGGATTTTGAATTCCTGAGGAGCCCTCCTGATAACTGGAATAGAAGAGAAAGAAGTTTTAGTCCAAATCATATATGTTAGATTGCCCTGAGGAGTATCGATTTTGGTTTTAAAATGGCAATAACTCCCAAATGAAAATTTAAAGTATGCTATACAAACCAACGATGAAATGCAATTATCAACAAATGGACACCTAGCTGTTTTGATAGTGCCTCCATATAGCATAATCTATAATACAAATTATCAGATCCAATGCCATAAAAACCATCCATCTAAAAAATTTGTCCAAAATTAATCATTAATGGAACCTTTTACAAAGATGAACTGCACGTTTCCTCTTATGAAATATGATGTGTATCAGAGGCAGACTAAAAGTTTTGAATTAAGGTTTTCCCCAGCTAATGTGAAAGTTGGGAAAGTAAAATTGATGTCGAAAGTTTTTACTTCATTCAATTTTGCCTATTTCTATAGAGCTGGTGTAGCCATCCTAACACTGTAAAGTACTGAAGTCATCTGTCATTTCAGATACAAGCATAGCAAAAGAATCAAGACTCCAAATTCTTGTTTTAGACTTTGCAGACTGCTTTAGCCGAACTACTTGAATAACATCATAGAGAGTTTATTCACCTTCCAGCTCTCCCTCTTCCTCAATAAGATCCAAACAAGGCAAGATGTTATGTGTTTTACATTATTCATAAGAATAAAATAAACAGAGAAATCTAATGTTGAAGACTTGGTGTAAGATTTCTTCCATTTAAATTAATCAGTACTTATAGGTCTTCCATTCAAATTAATCAGTACTTACAGGAAAAGAATGAAGAAAGGAAACTGTCAAACTGTTCAGTCACAAATATAACTCATTAAGATATATGGTCAACTCTCACCCCTCTGTTCCCTTTGTAAAGTCCAAATTCAAGAATCGACAAAAGAAAACTTTTCATCTATATGTCAAGTAAGTACGTTTACAATTACATTATCAAGAAAGAATCTCCATCAAAGATAGAATAAGGGGAACAGGAGAAGAAGAAATGAAAGATGAGTAGACCAGTTACCTTCGCGATACAGAGAGGGAAAAAGTCCATCAGGAGAAATAACAACGGGACCATCTGGTAAAGCTTTTCCATTCTGCAAATACAAAATGATTAATATAAGGAGGTAAATTGATGTCTTTTTTTTTTTTCAAGAGAAGAAAAAAGGGAATTAAAATCTGAATTTCATATACTACCTGCTTAAGGTTGAATAGAAATTGTCTGGTGTGATAGGCCTGAGAAATTGCACGAGCACTGAGAAAAAGCAGTTGATAACCATTTTCCTGCAAAATGTGAAATAGAAAAGAAACAGGCCCATAAAATAGGCCCACCAACAATTCAGATCATAGTTGTTATAGGCAGAGTACAGGAACTTTTTTTATTCTAAAAACTTGGCAGATATTTAATCATAAGCAGCAAACTAGAACAGGTAAATTTAAGTCAAAAGATATGTGGGTTACAGACAAAGCCTCCATTAATCTGTTTTGAGCCTACCCATGTAAAAATTTGCTATTACAGTGAGTTATGATCAGTGTATTCAAAATTTTATAAACAAAATTTATTAATTTATTACATTGTACTGATAATCTTAAAACATCAAGACACATGGACAAGATAGAACCAACCTTGATAGCCGAGAATAAATGCGCTACACCTGTCTGTGACCAGTCCATTCCAACCAAAGGCATGAATTGACCCAGAACATCTGACCTGTAAATGATGAAACAAGAGAAATTATTGCACTAAAGCAGCGTTAAAAACTTTGACAAGAAACAAAAGAAAAACAGTAGACTACGGACTCTAACAGACAAAAGTATATATCCAGATGTTAAAAAATGCTGATAAGAAGAAGCAAAAGAAATTCAAGTAACTTCAACCATTTCACTTTCTGTTGTTCATCATATTGTAGTATTAAATCCTTGTTTGATATTATCATGCAGTAGACATTCTAATTAAACCAGATTCACTTAATTATGAAAACTCTAACTTATCATCCATTCAGTTCAAAATTGATCAAGATTCCCTTCAACCCAATCATTTACCATAATATTATATCATAAAATGTCAACCAATGTGAATTTTAGGAATAATGATGATAGAAAACTATTGGATGAATTGAATTAGACAACTTCTTGATAATCATCACTAGGATAGTTTGTATAAAAATGAATTTCAGATCCAATCACTGTCGTGGAACAGCACCTTGCTGATCTGGGTTGTCTAGCTCAACGAAAAGAATTTAAAGAACTCTAGAGAACTGAGACAGACAAAGTACACCGCAAGGTTATGCAATAACAAGCTGTAATGTGTTCTCCATAGCAAACTTCCTGCCTGATTTCACAAAGTTCTTTTTCATCTCGCCTCAAATTTGGTCTAAAATGCATGCACACTTTGGAAAACATTCATCATATATTCATATTGTTGACATATTGTAGTTGATATAGTCAGGACATATTTGATGTAGCCAAAATAAATCAGTTTACCCAGTTTTAGTAATTCGAAAGGATTCATGAGTTGCATATATTTTGGTAGATGCCAGGATTCTCATTTGCTAGTTGAAAACCAAGATAACAATAAAGTAGAAAGGAACTATTTAATATTAACATTAACTAACCAGTAATCTGTCAGATATAATATATTTTGAAAAAAGGTTTTGTTTTCAAGAGATATATCCTTACTTTGTAATTGTCCCGTCCACATCTGAGATCACTATACGAGTGTTCCATTTCCACAAATATATTCGGGCATCAATCTGTTAATTAAGGATAAAGATAAAATGAATTAGAAATAGTATTAGATTTCAATTAGGGAAACAAAAACATAGGAAAGTAAAATTGAAGTCCATGTAATTAAAAGTAAAATTAAAGGAAGATTCATGACTACTGACCTGCTGCTTCCCCAGCATAGCTGTAGAGAAAGTGAAGGTTACTGTGTTCCTTCCTTCTTTCAGATTCAAGGATGCCAGCTGTTCAGATGAAGGCATGTTTTCCCTAACCCTCTTCTTCATTAAATTGGGTTTGAGCCCTTCTTTGTCCGCATCTGTTCTATTTCTACTCTCTGAAGCATTACCTGAAGTAGCATTTTCAGCATCACTTGGAGCAGGCAGCACAGCTTTGGAAGATTTTGATCTACTGAATGAGAACGGCCAAAGTTTCCAGTTTCCACCGGGGGAAGGGCCGAGTGTTAATGGGTCACCTGTATAATTTTTTTTTTCAACTTGGTCAACAGGTATCATGCCTTTGGGATCAAATATGTGTTGACTTCCAAAAGAAACCATGCCTAAAACAATAGAAGCAGCAGCATCCAATGGAAAATAATTCTGACTATAAAATATTACCAATTTCTTCAAACCAGTATGTTGTGTACACAGCTAGAACAATATGTCAATATTATTTAAAGACAAGGATTGTTTTCAATATAATGGTAATTTATACATGTTCATATCCATGTTCTCTAACCAATTGGAGCATTCAGAACAGTACTGTTGAACTTACCTGAACTTTGCTTATCCTTGGCACCCGGCTTCTCATGTAGCAACTGGATTTCTTTGTCTTGATCTGGTTTTGGAGATTCAAAGTCATCTTTGCAAGGAAATGACCACTTCAAGGATTTGGACTTTGAGTCCAACGAATGACTTAAAGGATAACAAACATCATGTTGATCCAGCCTGTTACTTTGCAAAGACATATGCAAGCATCCTGTCTGCTGCCCAACTTCCTTCCTAGCAGCCGTATTTGTAGGAATGACTATGGGACCAGATGTTACTCTCAAATTTTCAAGGTCAGTTATTTGATCTTCTGCGGTAGAGTTTTTTGGAGACAAATGCATATTTTGACTGGCATCAACTGACTGGTTCATTTTTTCAGTGCTATGCACATTAGAAAGATGATCTTCTTTATTCAAGTAGTCAGGGGAGGTTGATCCCTCATTTTGATAATTAATTCTGCATTCATCAAGGTCACTGAAAGGGAAGTGCTCTTCCTCTGAACTTGCTGATGACAGTGAACTTGATGGTTTTCTATAGATACAATCACAAACAGACTCAAGCGGTGATGGTAATGTGTTTAATAAATCTTTTTCTACTGTATTATTCTTATCTAAGGCTTGGTAATTGGAAGTTGTAGCAACACAGTTTGACTCAACCTTCGGAACTGAATAAAGTCCTTGGCCCAGATTGACAGTTTCAGGTTGTGGCAATGTTTGTGGGTCTTCAACAGAATGTGAACAATCTGTATGCTGAAAAAAAGTCTCAGAAGTTTCCATTACTGGCATCCCAAGATCAACATTCTTAGTTGCTTCCTCAGTTTTTGTAACCTAAAGAAGAGCTTTTATATGTCAGTGGCATCCAAAATTGAACACACTGAGTGCTTTAATTAATCTTTCAAGTTGAGATAATGATATCGAAAACTCAATTCAAATTACTGAAATAGTACTTTAATATCATTTATTTTTTCTTAAACTAAAAGCATCATTGCTTTTTATGTGTGTACCTCGGGTAGCATTACAGTTCTGGAGTGTAAGACCCCAGCATGGACATGAACTTGTCCACATCCTCCATTAGCAACGTACAGCACCTCATGAGTTTGTTCCCTAGGACAATCCATGCCCAACATAAAGCTCTCTGATGTTTTACAATAAACTAGTGACTGAACTCCATCTGCTTCCTCAGACGTTCTATAGTCAAGGGTGCTTCCACCAGAAACCACTTCTCCGCTCAATTGCTTTTCAAGGCGTGCTTCAATCTCTAGACATGCAACTTGTAAATCAGACCTGGTGCTATCAGATATGTCTTTTTTCGCATTCCTGTCACGTTCATCGTTTTCTGCAATATCCATGCTAGTTGACACTTCAGTTATTATGTTTGTTTTCCCTTCTGACAAGCTCTCGCCTGCAACAAAAGTTTCAACAGCTTCGTCTGGGGTGCTTAAACAGGACAGGTTTACACCCTCTTCCTCGCCAATGGGAACGTCAAACTCAGACTTTGAACTGACGTGTTTTTCCTCACTACAAGAACAAGCAACCTCGTTTAATTTACGCTGATCTAAACCATTCTCCACGTTATTACATTGAGATGTGCTCTCTTGAACTTTTTTATTACATTGAGATGTGCTCTCTTGAACTTTTTTACTGTCTTTCCGAGGTGATTTGCTAAAGGCAAGACTGGTAGACCACTTTACCTCCAACAGGTTGGCCGCAATCTCGGCACGCTCCAATGAGTCTGTTCTGTTTATGCCAGCATCCTCAACTTCTCCCTGAACATTGTTGCTCTCCTTCATCGACCTTCGCCCAAATACAAGCCCAAGTATCCGGGATCGGCGAGAATTAGTCCTAGCCACAATCTCACCATTGTTTATATCAATCTGAGCAACTGAATTTGACCTACCTGAATCAAAATCACAACTTTTGGACTTCAAAGACAAAATATTTTCCCGGGGTCGATTATCTGTCTCATCGCCAGAAGATGACGGATACATTGTAGATTCTACTTCTTCTGCATCGACCTCTCTGAGAAAGAAAGCTTCCCCTTTATGATCCAAATACATATTGAAATCAGCTTCGACTCCATTAACACTAATGTTGACCACCTTCTCCTTTGCCTTCAAAACCCCCTGGAATTTCCCAAATCGAACGTACCAAGGCGACGACTTGAAGCTCCCATCTTGCTGTTCAACTACAACAATATCTACAGCGCCGCCAAAAGGATGAAAGGGGCCTGAAACAGTGTACACGCCTCGAGTAATGTAGCTGCCTAACCTCCCCACCGCTTGCATCCTTCAAAATTGTTCTAATTTGGGAGAACCCAATTTAGAAAAAAACAATTCTTAATGTTATTCCAATCAAGCTCTCATCGCTTAGGACAACTTTCAGAATCGAACCAGCCCAAAAAGGACAACTTGAGACATGTAATCATCAAACAAATTACATCATAATTTAAGAACTCAATCGATTTAAACCAAAAGGAAAGTCTTCTTTCTCCTTATGGCAAAGACATAGTTGCCTAAATGATAAAGAGACAAAATCGTATTTAATATCAATGGATTTCTTCAAAGATATCGATCAAGGAATGCCCAGTCACAGAGATTAAGAAAAATCCAGCAAGAACGGCATCATTAATTACGGATCAAAATCCGGCTCTTAGATACTCTCCTCCTCTTCACCGCAAAGAAGAAAACCCGACACAGAGGAAGGAAAAATCAAACAAACGATCGTCAAAACCACCAGCCAAACTGAAATAAGGAACCGCGAATCAGAGGGTGAAATGAAAGCATATTCGCTCTCAATGATTCCAATGTGCCAAATCAGCAATCATTAAATTCTAATTCTAATATAAATTAAAATGAAATCATATTTAATCTAAAGCTTCAGTATTTCGTCAATTTGTATACGAAACCATTTTTTTTTTCACTTTGTCTAAATATATTATCAGTCGTTAACGAAGTCGGAGGATTGAAATGACGAAATCGACATGGCGAGGGAGAAGACCATGTCTCAGAGTCAGATCAGAAGGGAGAAAGGGGAGGCCCCTCGGTAAAAAGGCGTTGCCAATTGTGCACAGCGGTGGGAAAACTTGTTCGAGTTGGTGAGAAGAGTTACCTGGGTGGGGCCCAGTTCGAGATGGTGCTTGGCTTCGCCTGCGGTCACCAACCGTCCGGTCCGATCAAGAGTGGTGCTTTGTTCCGCCTTTGAAAGCCTCGTTTCAAAGAGTTGACTTGTGGTTGCGAGCGGAATGCACGCCGTCTAAAAACTACCAAAAACTTACTCACAAAAAAAAAACTACAAAAAGTTTTTTTAAATTAATTACGTTTTATTCTTCCAATTACTGTAAGAAGCTCGCTTTTTTAAAAATAAATTATTTAATTTAGCTTAAATAAATAAATAAAAACACTTTTTAAAAAAAATTATCAACACATCTCTGAGAAACTAGTAGTATTTTTTAACTTCTTTCAATATTTAATGATGTCACAAAATAAGCTTAAGGAACAATAACAAACTATAGTTTTCGTATCATAATATAACTGAAATATTGTTGTTATTATTTCAGAAATTAAATTTTATTTTAAAAATATGTTTGGTTAAACTTTGAAATGAGAATTCTCATCCGTCATATTTGGGCTGCACAGCGGCGTTATAAAATACGTGAAGCAGCCCATTCGGCCTGATTACAAGAACAGATAAGTGGCATCAGCATAATAACCCAGTGGCCAATCATTTTGCAGCCGTGTTCATGGGCCGGTTGACTCCCACGAGTACTTTGTCCAAGTCAAAGGATATTTGGGCAGCCAGTTGTAGCCTGGGCCTATCTTTTGTACTGGTACACCATTGGCGATGGCAAGTCATGTTGAAGCACAACTTGGACCCTCACTGAAATGTGATGAATGGGAAGGTGTCTGGGAAAAGATCAATATCTTCAATAACTTGCCACACGTTCTCAAATGACTCAAATAATCTGTTCTCTTCGGAATTTTAGTTAGTTTGGTTGGCCTCGTACAATAAACAAAGGCCTAGCCTATAGAGCCCTCAATTTTGGCCTAACTTAGCAAGCCAATCAAAAACTATTCAAAAAAATTAATGGTTAAATTTATAAAATTTTAATTTAAAAAAAATTAAATTATTTTTGACTCAGTTTGAATTAGTTTAGGACTAAACTGGACTGCCTTAGCCAATTCTAAGCTAGCCTAATTTTTTTTTAATTTTAAATATTTTATTTTTTTATTTTTAAATCCAACCTATTTTTAAATCATAACTCAATTCATTTTTTATCCATTCAATAGTCATGATCCATTTTTTTTTCTATTTACATACGAATCATGTAGTTAAATTTTTATAAATTATTTAAGAGTAGTTTGATGTTTTACTCTCTTATTACATGAACAAAACTAGGTTTGATGAGTTAGCCGACTCCCACCCTATTCTTCCTGTCAATTTTTTTTTTTTTTTGTATATTTAGGCAGGGGAGGGGATCAAACTTAGGGGAGGAGAGTGAAAGACCCAAATTGACCACTTAATTCAACGCTCATCCCCGTCCACCTTCAATTGCTGCTTTAGTTTACTAGCTAGTCTCGTAATATAGGCTGCGCGCCCGTACTTCCTGGACTCCAGTAGCCATTTTGCCTCAGGGGACTCCCTTCTGCTGGGGCTGAGGCAAAACAACGCTCCTGATTATCTGTCTGAGTATCTCACACGAATAGATTCATTCTGAAGATAATAAGCATTACCTTTCCTGTAGTGCGTTTTGATACATCGTTGTCTTGATCATTAATTGGTTATGATCTTTTATGACTTCATAATATACCATCTCATTCTTTCCCAAAAATTAATAACGCACTCGGAATGCCACGGTAGACAAATTATATAATTTTGTGCATTATTGCCGTCATATAATTGTCTGTACCTGGTACTTCCTTACCTTTGTTCTGCACCCATCGCATCCAGTCATGGGAACCACAGACCAAACCCCTTTGCAGTGCCCCTTATACTTCTCCTTTTATAGCTGCTGCCTCTCCTTTTACATTTCATGATTAAAAATGCTTCAACTTTCCAGTTCCTTTTTTTCATTGCCATTATCTGTAGTGGGACTACAACTAAGATAATTTGAGCTTATTAGCTTTATTTCCCCTTTCTAACTAAGATAATTTGAGCTTTTTAGCTTTATTTCCCCTTTCTTTGTCAGGCTTCAACCAATTAAGCATATATACTATTAAGTTTCTCTATTTTCACAACTTAAAATTTACAGAAACTTTACTTAACAAAATATTAAATTTCATTAAATCTTACAATTTTAATCCACAATCAATTTTGCTAGGTTTGTGGGTAGGGTTTAGTGGGACTAACCTTTCCCTGCACTATCAGTTGTCATTTGAAACTTTTGTGTTGTAATGAATACCTCATAATTCTACATGCACAAGTTGATATAGATTGAGCCTTCTTAGCAATTGAAGTCTGTGATGAACATGTTCACAGCCATTATATATCATTGACAGTTGTAACCTTACTTTCACGGATATGATCTCTCTTAGAATACTGACAGACATGATTGTGACAGAACCCAGAACCATTTATTTGGCAAGGGAATCTTGAATATCTAGTCCAAAACTGTCTCGGTTGGACTTGTGCTGGATATGACTATGAACGAAAACAAAACACCACAAGGAAGGAAAAAGGAATAACATAGCCACACAAATTCTTAAGACATTATGCATATCCGCAGGAGAATGTCAGAGCCAACATTGGCTTTCAGAGCTGCAAAATTCTGATCCATCTGAGGCTGTTTTACGTTATACGGTTCCTCAAATGGATTTGTGTCATGAAAGATGAATAACAAATGGTTACTTGTGGAAGCGTATATATTTTAACACAAGAAATCCTTATGAATTACAACCTGCACTAGGTACTCTGGATACCTAAGTTGTATCAATTTTGTGTCCTTTTTGAATCTCATATCTAATAGCACATTTTTATATGCCTACTTATACACGGAAATGATATACCATATGAAAACCGTAAAAAGAAGTGCGAAGCCTTTTCTCCTTTATATCTACCTCTCTCCGCATTTGGGTTTCTCTTCTTTGGCAAACGAATTTTTGCAGTGAGCAATTGCAGCTTGAATGGCTGCCTGCAACTCTTCCATGGTACTATCACTAGCAGCAGGGAGTGCTGTACATGCGGTTGCAAGCAGGTGGCCACTATTTGTTGGTGACGTCCTCATTGTTGCTGGTGCTGAATGTTCTCCTCTCCTTCCTCTCAATTCTGGTTTGTCCCTCGGGCTTAAATTGCCCGAAAAAGAATAACTCTGTCCATGGAATCGAATTTTTTCTCTTCTTCCTCTAAACAACATTAGGGGCTGGACCACTCTTAGATACCTCTTCAGTACATGCATCACATCAAACCTTAGCTTCCTGTTGTGCTTCTCTTTGTCTTCCTTATCTCTATCATTTAGCTTCCTCTTGTGCTTCTCTTTGTCTTTCTTATCTCTATCATCACACCCTTTACGCCCTCTTGTTAACCCAAATAATGAGAAAGACTTCGACTTGCTTCCTCCCTTTGTCCCTCTATTATTGCTTTCACTGTTGTTGCCGTCTATGGGGATGTTGCTCCTATCGCTTGTGCTGCAGCCGCCATTGTCCTTGATTGGTCTATCATCGTCTAGTAATTCTTTAATGGGTAGGGTGAAGCTGTCCATGGAATTGGTGGAGGTGCGGGGCGAGGCAGGGAGGTGGGAGAGGAGGTGGAGAGGGAGCAGGTGACCATGGAAGAATATGTCATCAGCAGGAGATAAATCAACTGCAAAGGGAGATGGAGCTCTGGATTTATCGGAGGCCATGGTTGAGGAAGAATGGAGAGAGATTGTGAAGGAGAACTCATGAGAAGGGGAGGAAGATGCTGAAGGTGGTGAAGCAGGGGATGTTGGCGATTGCTTTGCTGCTTGACCTTGTTTATCTTCTTGCCTTAACTTAGCATCTCCTTTAATCATCTTCTCCATATCGCTTTCCCTGTTCTGTTGTTGATGCTTTTCCATTACAGTGAGACTAACGTCAATGCTAACAAGATTTGATGCAGTGGCTGAAATTCTCGCTCTGTAATCTTTTCTTTTGGTGGTGAAGGGCTGTATAATCTTTTCTTGTTGTATGGATGTTTACAAAAGCTTTTGGGTAAGGGATCCAAAGGCAGCGAAAGACAGAGAGAGTCTTTGTCTTTCCCCAGTTGCACTTGTAATGTCTTCCCCTGAATTTTTTTCATTAGACAAAATTAAGTTTGTACATGATTATTGAGAATGGTAATGTTATTTTTTAAATTTAATTTTATTAATATTTATTTAAAAATTTTATATTATTAAATTTTATCACTTAAAATACAATAACTAATTAATTTAATTATTTATACTATTTTAGTGGAAATTTAATAATTTTTCCTATTAAAAATTATCAATGTTTTTTTTTTCTCCTTCTACATAACATGGGTGCTGCGGGGATGACGCTTACCCTATTGTTTGAGATGACAACTTTTCGCTCGTGTGTCATAAAAAGGTAGTGTTTTGGTGGGTCCTTGTCTCAAGTCTTAGTGCGATTGTGGAACCGATTTTGGAAATGAGGCCACAAAGATCCAAAAATTGGCCACTAAAGTAAGATGGGATTGGCATGGCGGACTTTATCAGCGGAGAAACGTGTCCCCATTTTGGAGTTGCTTTTCCTGAGGACAAGGTCCACAGAGAAAGAAAACTCCAATTCCGTAGCCATGCACACGAAGAAAATTTCAATCCCTTTTTGAAAATCATCTGCACATTTCACTGTCATTGGGTTCCTCGTGTGCTCTCGGAAACACGTTCATTGGCCCCACAGCAGAGCTAAGGTCAGACTCACGGGCACGATGACCGTAATCGCTAGTGATATTTATATAAATCGAAATAGTATACATGTTACGTTGTTTTTAATATTTTAATTTTTTTTAACTTTTTATTTTTGTCTTTATACATATGTATAGCATTATTCGCATTAATCTAACATACAATACAAGGTTAAGTAATTCTCTTAATATGGTTGATTTAGACCTATCAATTTAATAATACATTAATATTTTTTATTTCTGTTTAAATATGTTGAATTAATTTATCCATACAAATTTTTGATAATTTTTATTAAAAAAAATTTATCATTCACAATTTTTTACTTTAAAAAAATTAATATCATATTTAAAAGGCAAGAAATATCTTTAAAATATTTTAAAAAATATATTTATATTATTTTATTAATATAGTTTTATAAATAATAATTATGGTTAATAACACTAATGATCTTAACCAATGAGTCGAGAAAAGTATAATTATGGTTAATAAAAAATATATAAATAATTGTTTATTAATAATTGAGTTATAATCTATTGGAGGTATATAGAGAATACTAACAATCTTTCCACTAGAAAATACTAATATGCCTTTAATTATGTACCCAAAAAAAAAAAAGGAAATATGCCTTAAATTGAATTTAAAATCTCTACGTAATGCCTTTCTAGAATAGTAACTATTAGAGATAGTGATTTTATTATATATATTTATTTGGGCGAAGATTAGATCATTTATTGTTTGAAATATATGATGCTGAGGAATTTTTGTTACTTTTAATAAATAGTATTGGTCACTTATAATTGAGCTTAATTTTTCTAATTTATTTTTTAATTATTTTTTTCTAAAATTACAATATTATTTTGAGAGCAAACCGTCATGTATGATGATTTAGTGGTCTTTCTGAATGTGCATGAAAGGATACGAAAATACATGAATGCAAATGATTTGCTGGAAACTAAAAAGTGAGAGTTGTAGCCAAAAAAAAAACTAGTAAGTGAGAGGAAGAGGGGCATCATCATGATTCACGATCGTCCAGTTCCAGCCAATGTTGAGAAGGATATAGTTCAGCCATTAATAAAGGAACATGAAAGCTCGAAGAAACAGGAGATTGGATGTCGTTTAGGGAGGTCATGTGATGGGGTGAGCCCCCTCATCGGTCGGTGGCCGAACTGCGTAGTGTCTTCTGCACTACTCCACACGGCCATACATTTTGACTGCCATGGATGCAGAAAGAGATAAAAAACAGTTAGGTGGGCGTGGTGAGAGACCCACACACACGTGTAGACGGTGGTCCATTCAGCATAAAGGAATTTTGTACGCATAATTAAGCTCAACATCTTAATCATGGAGGCATTATTTGCTTGCACTCGTTCGTCCTCACCACCCAAAATCATGTTCTAATTTTTTTCTTTCTTTCGTGGTTAACTTCTTTTCAAGATAGGAGAGAATGAAAACGTAGCATAAAACAAATACGTCAACAACAAAGAGATGCTTTTGGGTGGTGAAACTTTTTCTTTTCTGCTTCTGATTTTAGCCATTCAATATCTTTATTCTTGCTTCAAAGTCATTGTCAGTCCTAGGGCAAACGGCCAAAAAGAAAACATTGTGGTAAAATTGCCTCGCAAACTCGCTGCCATCTTTATTCAACAGTGTTTTTTTAAGAAATTATTTTATTTTTTACCAAATACTTGGAGAATTTATTTATTGTCATTAAATATGGTACGTCTAAAACATATTTATAGATGGGTTTTTACCATATTTAATGATAATAAATAAATCTTATACAATTTTAATTAAAAAGATTTAATGAATTTAAGAATTTTTATTTTTATTTAGTTCCAAGTGCAGGAATTTGGTTATGATGGGATTGTTTATGGCACTGTTCTTATATCTCATGCTGTTTACAGAAAACACTGGGAGTTGTAAAAGAAGATTGGAATTACAACAACTTCCATCCAATATCCATAAAATATATCTGAGGTTACCCATCCCAAAGACTGCATCCGTGCCTACTAATATCTGTTTGCAGTAATCGATCGACGTTAGACAACGAGACAGAGGCAGTTTGTCAGAACATTCATCTTTGAACATTATTCTTCTCTTCTGTCAAAGCTCTCTGAGAACATTTGAAACTGCCGATGCTGCAATTCTTCGTATCAAAATAGAGATTTCATGGTATGAAGAGGTTCCGGATAACGATTCGTTCTTGTTCATATAAATTACAACCTTGTCTGTCTGGTTCCCAAAGAATTTTCTCAGCTCTCCTCTCCTGCTTTTGCATACTATCGTTCCCAAGCTCCAGATTCCATCACACTAATCATAATTCATCAGGGCGTGTGTACCGAAACCAATACTTCAAATATCGGTTTTATGCATTAGAAATTGATATTTGAATTACTGTTTTACTTAAATTTACTGACTCACTGACTCATTTAGAAGTTACAAGTGCAGATGAGGCAAGTGAGGTGCCAAGATCTATCTCCGTTAAATGGTTTTTAGCCAGACCCATTAAATAAATCGTCAAAAACAAAAAACTTATGGATGTTAAAAGGCCACAATTTGTCACGATCACACCTACCCCGTTAACAACTATAGTTATATTTTAATGGGCTGATTTAATTAATTTATGTAAAACTTATAACCAATCCAATGACCAAACGGAAAACAAAAGACACTATTTTTCCCGTGAAAATAAAAAGTTAACACATCACATCCAACTTATGTTTCTTGTACTCATATAATGCCCTGTTTAGTTGCTTGCGGATGCATCTGAAAGCCAAAAATACGGCATAACTGGATAGGTAAAAATTGTACTCTTCTGGAGGGAAAAGCTTCCGAACATTTCTCTTACAATGGTAATTTTTGTTTCGTAGAAGCAACGATCAAAAGCGAATGCTACAAGAATGAATCATTCAGAAGGCTTAGCAAACGTCTATCCTATCCGGGAACTGATCTCTGTGAACTCTAAACAAACTCCTATATCAAATTACAACAAAGGTCACTTTCATTTGACGTCAATTTCGTGATTCCAAAGGACCCATATACAAATCAACACACCTAGGAAAATAAAATATAAAAATAATTAATAATTACCCCCGAAATCCTGTTGTGCACGGCCATATTTAACACAGCCTTCCACAACACTTGGGCTGTTATTCCACTTCTCCGAGTCTGAAATCTTCTAACACGCTGCTATGGCAGATCTCCTGACTCTGAAGCGTTCAAAAGAAACACCCTTATGGATTTTCATGTGGAATTCCAACATACATCCAAACTCTGAGAAGCCCCTGTGATATTAGAGGAGAATCGCCGTTGCTTGGAAGTCAATCTTCCCGTTATATGAACAATCTTTAGCAATCTCAAAACGCAAATATACAAGAGAACTTATTAGTCACTTCCGCTGCTAAGTCTATCTGAAAGCAAAAGATCAAAGAAAGATTATTGTTATGAGACTGTGGATCTCAATGCAGCAGAAAGAAATGACAGAAATAGTTTAAATAACACCACCTGCTGTTCTTTTCCCCTCCATAGCTTCTTTCTTCCCTTGGCAACTTAAGCAAAGGAAAGGTCCATCCCAGGGACGCAATTTTCCTGGGTTGGGTGCATCTGCATGTATTGAGATGCCCTCCCCTGGTTTCATCTCTAATTGACACACTGCACACATGAACAACTTGAACATGTTGCAGAGGGGGTATTTTGTGTCTAATCTGCAATTCGGACACATGTTTTCATTTCAGGAGACACAAAATTATAGAGCAATCAATTAACTTTAACAATGCTTTCATACAAAACCACACCTCTCTGATAGCATAGCAGATCCTCCCTCATACAGTTCCTCTACCAGATCTGGCTCCAAATATTCTTTGTCAATATAAGAAGATGACTCAGAGGACCTTTTACGAAACATGGCCTTAAGCATTGCTTTTCCTGTTTTCTTTGAAGTTGGCAAAGACTGAGGTGGCTTCTCCAGTGGTAATATATCAATAACAATGCAGGTAGTATCATCTCTAAGTCCCTTTGCTTGTAAAGCTTCCTGAAGGTCGGATAGACAAAAAAGAAAAAAAGGCAGCATAAATGATGCATACCACAATGCGACAAAGCTAGAAGGTGTAACAAGTGAGCACAAGATATCTTTATGTTACTGAAATCCGAATGTAACTTAACAGCCAACATGAAAAGCTGACTAAACAAAATTCATATAATGAGTCCAAGATATGTACACTAAGCATACTTTAACAATATGAGGTGCCGATGCCTCAGCTGACATGCCGCGACAACAATCAAGGGTTGCTTCTGCAGATAGAACATCCCAAACACCATCACTGCAGATAATAAGCCTGCCTCCAGCTGTAGACAACTGAATAAACAGAATCAAAAAAATTAAATATACAAGATCATTAAAATCTCTAGAAAAAATTATAAAAATGAACGCAATAGCAAAAAAGGATTTACAGTGACAAATCAAGAAAACTTTGGTTTTGCTCAGGGGAAACAATGGAGGTTAAAAAAGAAATGAGAGCTTCACAATCTGCTCCACACAAGTTTACAAAAAAAAATAAAATAAAATTGCTCCATCAGCACAAATTCTGTGTAATCAGCTAAAAAACTATGCCCCATAAAAACAGATGATTGGCTTGGGAAGGGGGAATTTCTACGCTGAAACACAAAATAAAGATCAATCGTGCCATGAAACTAGTCATTCATTTGAAACAGAAAACAGATATGATCTAGACCTCAAGACAAGAGAAAAGAAATTATATCTACTAGACTATGCTTATGAAATGAGACAAGTGAAAAGTATCTAATCAAAAGCCCAATATAGAGTATGTGCAAGAGAAAGTAGTACAGACCTTCACTTGCTTTACATAAGGTACAGGGACAATAAATTCACCAACATCCATATCTCCAATGGATCGTGAAAGACACAAGCCACCAGGCCAACATCTCAAAGGACCAACCTACAAAAAATCATTATGCTTGTCAGGCGTATAACTATTGTACACAGACTTCTTCTAGAGAGAATATTGGTAATTTACATTGGAAGACAATATATCTCTCACAAAATTAGGCCGGCAGAACTTCATAACAGTTTCCATGGAAGAATGTAAAAATTAATGTTATATCTAGTAAGTGTTTGTTAAGTCGAAGCCATGATCCTATGCCAGCATCAAGAATCACCCAGTGTGATAAATGAGGGAATATTGGACTCAATTCTCCATATGATGATGAACTAGTTCACTTAAACACAAGTAGTTTAACTGACTAAGCATCCTGAGGAATAATGTCACTGCACGCATCATAGATAGATGCGATCCCTTACTTCTTTTCATTTTATTTTATTTTAATTATTTAGGGGGAGTATCCAAAATCTTGTTAGCACATTCCTTTTTTTGGGGGGGGGGGGGGGGGGGGGGTGTTGGCACACACTTCAAAAGAAATTTACCTCTGCCCCTCCACCAGTGTTCAGCCGACCCACCTCACCTCCACTAGCTCTTATACGCACCCTCCTGAAGAAATAAAAACAAAGAGTGAGGCAATGCTGTCATGGAGCAACTTCAGAGAGTAATTCAAAAGAACATTACATTAACAACTTACTCCTCTTCATTGCTTTCTAGCCTATGATCTGCTGACAAATAATAGATCCCACCTTCAGAAGGTTCAAGTATGCAACGGGAATCACCCACAGATGCAACAGTAACAACCCATCCTTCTATAATCACAAAGGTTACAGTTGTTCCTGATGTTCGTGCTGTTAACATGAAAATAACAATATACAAAAATAATGAATACAACTTATAACAAAACATAACAAAACGAATTGTTATATTACAAGTATGAGAGCAATGTAAGAGATGACTCATTTTCAGCTCTCTCATACCAGTGAGCAAATTCCCATTACCAATAGATGTTCTCAGAAACTGTATATATTTATATTTCAGAAAAAAGTAACAACTATACTTCTGATTGCAACTTTCTTATCCATGAACATTTACCATCAAAATCTTCAAAATAATTGCAGCAAGTATGATGGCTTTCACACAGTGCTAGTCACAACCATTTAACAAAGCTTGAAAAAATGTTACCAAGGTTTCACAGATAAGTTCAATATGTTCAGCACACAAGTCCGCAAAGCTTATCATTTTATTCTTTATAACTTTTAACTTGAAGACTTTCAGAAGCCCTTTTTGATTGATAACAACAAAAAGGTGGCATCTTTACAGGTGGCATTAGGTTACTTAACCGTGAAAATTCATGTTGGTGTACATAAATTTCCCTCTTCTAACCAAATAATTAGTACAGAGGCCAGAGCAAATGCTACAGGGAATACACTAGTCATACCTTTCTGTTGAAAATCTTTATCAGTTTTTACAAAGCCTGCAACCAAAGCCCTGGGCAATGCTGCTACCCACTCATCTCTGTTAAGATCTGGCGGAATTGCACTTAGAACATTATTTAGGAGATTCTCCTTGGCATAAATAGCAGCACCTGATCCATTGTGTCCATCAAATAGCTGCAAGATTTTGGATCAGAAAATGCAACAGATTAAAGAAAAAAGAAAAAGTAGAAGCTAGGATATGGTTTAAAATGTCTCCAGACAAAATTAAACATTGAATTTGAAATGCGTCATGGATAAAACTCTTCCTCTATGCCAACTAATAAAGGACACCAAGAAATGAAAACATAATTGATTTCACACACAGTGAAACAGAAAGCCATAAGAGAACCAAAAATCCAAAATATGATACGTCTCCGTTTTATTAGTCTATTCAAATCAACTAAATAAAGTCAGTAATATGAACTTCCACGCTGATGGGGAAACCATATGCAACGTTGTAACCTCTTTCCACTGCCTAAGTCAGCTATTATCAACAAAAATACAACACATTTGACGCTAAGTAGATCAGCCAAACTATTAGTCAACGTGCTCAAATCATTGTGCTCACTGACATAGCTTTCAGCGAAAAGTTTACATGTCTCATTCATTAAGTCATATCCAGGAATTATAACAAGTTATGTAAACGACATCACATATTGACTCCTGATGCATCCCATTATAGCGGTTTGAAAATCCATCAATTCCAAATAAAGAAGCAATGTGGTATGTAATTTACTCTCAAATAACAGCATGTCGTGAACAACATACCCCAAAAACAGAATATGTAGACACCCCATCTCCCACCACCCTTTGGCATTCCATCTTAAGTAGCGTAAAGTCCTCGCCTTTTTTGCTCTGGCTGGCTTGACCATGAACAATCTCTGGTTTCTCAATTTTCTCGTTTGCCAATTCACGCTTCAGAAGCACCGAAAGGGGCACGGTCTGGTGATCACCCCTAGAAGACATTGTTCACGCCCTCAACCACAATTTTCCAATGCGTCCTATTGAAGAAAAAATGCACACAGCTCTAGCCCACCATGTGTTATGGAAACGCACTCCTGGATAAGGAAACAAACATACATTAATAGAACAATAATGATACCGTGTCCGTTTTCCCCAATATGCTAATCAAATATTCAATCAAATAAATCCGGAATCAACAAATATCCACGCAAAAGACAGCTAAGATCGTAATGTGGATCATCGGCTGCCAAGAAATTAAACATACTCAAAAAAAAAAAAATCATCAACACCAATTGCCCCGAATGGAAAAACATTGAACATCGCTGATCGATCAGAATGGAAAATGCAAGAAACACGCAAATTAGGAAAGAGTTTACAGAAATCCAAGTAAAGATATCACGATATTACAGCTCGGGATTAAAATCACAAACCGAATTGCAATCAATGAGTTAACGAAATCGGAAGGTGGACAGCGAAAACATGAAATACAAGAAAGATATGGGGCGAAAGAACACGGGAAAAAATCAAAGGAAAGGGAAGCCAAATTTACAGGAAGAAGGAAAAGGAAAGAATGGCGATCACGCGCGAAAATGAGAAGATACGCTGAATTGGATTGAGCTCTGTGATCGAAAAACGCGGATCCCGGCGTCCTACAAAAATTCCATTGTTGATAGAGAAAGACTTTCCTTTGAGTGAATAAAGTGCATATGAACCGTCTCTCTGTCTGTCGTTTCTTTTTTATTAATAAAAAAACAAAATACGATGACATGGCAAAAACACTTCGTTTCCGTCGCTCGCTCGGCGCTCGGAGCCATCTTCGAGCCAGCGTATGTCATGCAGCCTCGTCAATATCACTCTCACTGTCTCCGTACTAGCGGCGCTCCCTCAAGCGTTGAATTAAACATTGACTCGCGCTTGGCGTTTCAGAAAGGGAGGTATTATGTTTACGAACCCGAATTATGTTAGGTGTATGTGTTTTCTTCACATATACTCACGTATATTGTATCAAAAAGATATATTAGATAAAAAAATATTATAAAAATATAAAAAATATATAAAATTTGTGCAAAATGACTTTGTATTTCTATCAACACCATATGTACTTAGATTATTAAATATACAGATTATATATAAAATTTAAGAATACATATAAATGTACCAAAGCTTCTTTGCATACGATGGCTCACAATGGGACAACAATATGGACCCCATACTTTCTTTTGGTGTTTCCTAAACCAGACAAGTGATTAGTTCATCATTTCAGACAGACGTGCTTTTAAATTTGTTTTTTGTTCTTCCGATTCCCAATTGGCGCCGATTAAGGTCAGATGGACCCGGTCAATTACAATTCATTAGACATGAAGGGAGGTCATGCAAATTACATTGCTTCTTGCGAAACTATCAAAGATAATATTACATTTCATCAAAAACAAAAAAAGATAGAATATTACAGCTTATAATAAAAATCAAAATATATATAATTGAGTGTAAGATTTTTGTCCCTTTATTTTTCAAAGTGATTTTTCTTCTGAATTTTTTGATTGGTCAGCAGGGTGCTGTCAATGGATTGCATGAATGCGCGCTGTGGGTTGGTGGGCCAGTTCATAATGGGCGATTGATTACCTTTATCAGTTTATCCAACCTAAAATTTTGACCCCTAATTAGGGGTTCCCGCAATTAACGGCTTCAGTTATCGCTCGCAACGAGTGCGGGCCACATTTGGACGTGCAGCGCGTGCAGATCACATAGCCAATAAGAACAGACAAAAAGTGAAGGGTTACATGGCAATCCAACGAAAAACATTCGCAGGCGCGTGACGGCTTAAAATCTCGACAGATGGTGGCCACAAAACACACTCCGCGTGAGAGTACTAAATTATGCATAATTAGCCACCAAAATGGTCGCCAACTTTGCTCTTCGTTGCGGCTGGGGGAGTGGCTAGCCAGTAACCAACGCATAAGTGTCCCTTTTTTATTTTTTAAATGAATTATTCTCTTGCGTATGAGATGCTCTCTAAGACAGAAGGACTTGTTCTACAGGCTACAAGCTTTTGCAAGCTGTAAACATCAATCTTGTCAAGCAAGTATTGCAATCAAATATCAAATACGCGTCGCCCGGCACAGCTCACCACACCCCATTGCTTGCGGGAAGTTTAGTTAGTGTACCCAAAGTAAGCGTAATATTATTGACATAATAATCTAATGACCACCTAAAGGAGTATGACTATGAATAATGCGATAGTAACATGCCCATATCAATGTTCTATGGTATTTTTCTTCCTATTATGCCTAATGTGATTTCCAGCATGAAGAACAAATCCAAAGAGCAACCCAGTTGTACTTGTCTTCCAAGAAAGACAGTAAGACTCTGCTCCATGCGGTATAGATTTGTGCTTAGATTAGACATCATTGGGTGGAAAGACCTTGTCAAAACACATTAATAATGACATCCGCCCATACCGCCTACATTGAAAACCCACGGTTTTAGCCCATGCCACCATGCTGATCTACGGTCTTGGTTTTAACCAGGAATTCAGCGAGGTGTTTGGGCGTAAAAGTCAACACAGCACAAACCCATTCTGCACGTATTCAATTCCAACCCAAGGAAAATAATAGGTTCAGTTGCACTTTTCCCTCTAAATTTCCCTTCCAATTGCAATCTAAACCTAAATTTTTAAAATGAAGGATTAAACAATAGATCATCCAATTAGAAATAGTCTGCCTAGGGATCTCTATATTCATATATGCAGAAGAGTACACAAGCATTTACAAAACATAGGACATCATAGATCAGCAAAACCAATCAAAGTGTAGTACACAGTTTTAATACCAGGTATGGTAAAGTTAACGAAAAAATGAACCCAAGACATTTAACCTTATGACCCTCTTTCCTGCAGAAAAAATAGGAGCATTTATGATACAAAAATTGCACTGTGACGTAATATTAATAATATTCTTTACTGAAGCTATAAAGCAGCAAAAGAAGGAACCAAAATTAAACATTACAATCTCAGAGCTTCAAGAGGCAAATCACAGAAAGGTCAGTTGGCGATAAAATGGACCTACCATGCCTTTTGGACACACACAAAGACCCACTTGTCTCTTCAAGACTATAATTTAAAAAACTATTTGCTACGGCAAAAGAACCATCCAGAATGTGATGGGAAGGTTGGCATGATGACTAGTTTAGTGCGCCTAATCCTCAGAAGCAATTTAACAATCTACTTGCTATTCTAGTAATTTGGTAAATGTACTTCAGAATTTATATCGACCATAAGCATAGTTAGAAACCGACATTCCGTGTCACTTTTGTTCATGAGCCACAGTACTGATAGAGCAAATAAGGGGATTATACATACAATATTTGGGGATTCGTCCAAAAGTAAAATTAATGTGGTCATTTAGATTTCTTTCCAACTTGAAGCTGTTCTGAGCTGATGATGAGGAAGAATAAGAAAATGAAAAAACAGCATATCAAAGTATCAAACTTGGGATGAAATCTAAAGTAGAACTTTTTTTAACAAGTAAACACACCTAAATTGATTTGATTGGCTCCAACCTCCTAGTGCACTTCACTTACAGCTGTTTGCCCTCTGCAGAACCATTCACCCTGATAATATACACCTGAAAGTAAAAAAATATACCATATCATACCCAACAAAAAAAAAAATCATACCATACTACAACCATAGAGAAAAATGTAATTTTCTAGCAGCAGAATAAATCCGCATTGAGACGGCACGAGAGAGAGAGCAGGCAATAGCAAGAAAAAACGGTGACAAAAAGAATGCGTAAAGCAACCACAGAAGTACGTGGACTGAAAAATTCTAGTATACTTCTGTAAGATCAAAGAAAAGGTTGAGGAATTTAATTTTTATTCACTAGAAATTATTTAGCAAACTTCTTGAGATTCATGAGTTGTTTTTTCAAACAAAAATAAAAAATATGAATAAACACAAGGACTAAGGCCTAAACGAGTGAAGAATCAAGTTTTAATCACCTTGAACGCTGTACGCCTGATTAACTGAAAAACTAATGCATCCCCATCGGATAAGTCATGAGCAACAGCAAAACCTTTCCATCCACCACTCAGTCCTGTTTTCCGTGGCAAATATATTGTCTGATACTCATTGCCATCCTCATCTATCAAAGTAATCACTTCATCCCGCTTTGGAAGGTTAGTCTTGCAGAAATGGACTGGAAGGCCCTGCAGTCAAAGATTGCCCACTTGATTGACCCTATATAGAGTGCAGGATGTAAAGAAAATGCAATTTATTTAAGCCTAAAAAGATGCCAGCTGAATTCTGTAGTATTGTGGTAACAAATAAAAGACCCAGCTGAGCATGGATTAGGTGTTTCCTCATCGAGTGAGGCCCTCTAATTGAAATACTTATCCTACTTTTATAAAGACATCTTTTTCCCAGCATGCGTAAAGACAAAGTTTAATGCTGATAAAGTTAAGCAACGCATATATGTTTGATTTGAACCATCTTATGAATCAGCCAATACCATTTTGAGAAGAGTAGAAAAGGGAACATAGATTAAGCAGAAGTTAAGATCAAAAAGTGATAAAGCCCAGAATATTACCAGCCAAAATCCCCCGCTTACATGGGACTGCAGCATTGACTTGATAAAGGTTGGATACTCAGACTCCAATTTCAACTCTAACTTTTCTGCTTTCATAAGGGCTTCCTCCCTGTCTTCCTCTGAGGCATATACTCGGTTTGACAAATCTCTACGACTATTGTAGATCCTAAACATGTAAAAAAAGTATGTCAACTATTTCCCGTAGAAGAAAATGTAATATGCATCAGTAGATCTCTAAGTAATGAGGGTTTGGACAATAGTACCTTCTAGGTATTGCCACGCGATCAATAACCACCTATCAGAAGTAGAAAACTACAATCACACAATGCAATAAAGGACTCTGATTTAAAACATTATGAATCTGAAATTGAGAAAATGGAGGGGATTAAAAACCACAAGTGAGTAATCGATTCATGAAAGAAGCTCACTTCTTTGTAAACAGGAGCGGGCATGTTAGCGACGCGGCTGGACCTCCTCACAACAACGACCTGTTTCTGGATTGAGCGAGACTTAACTTGCTTCATCTGCAATGAAACGAACAGCAGTGTAAGGTCAGGGGATAATGTGATGTAACATGCAAATGAGTTGTAGAGACAGAGATTGGGTAGAGACGAGAGAATACCGGAGAGGGTTTGGGAGAAGAGGAATTTTTGAGGGCTTGTGAAAGCTGGGGCAGATTAAGGGCTTCTATCCTCTTCTTGTTCTCTTCCAATCTTTTGCGGCGACTCTCCTCATATGATAGTTTAGGCGCCACCATTTTTTATCCAATACACTTTCCTAACGCCTCCCTCTTCTTACTGTACGCTTTCGATAGTTTAGGCAAAGGCTGGTTGCGCTGCGATAGTATTAGTAATGTCTGCTGAAATGGCCGTTGCCAGTCGACCGTTAGGTTTCCACTGTCTTGGTAGCGGCAGCTCTAAGGCTTTCTACTAACATTGTATAGCGATAGAACATTCTGATCGATTCCAATTTCAAAATATAATATGGTAATTTCGAGCAACAATGTATGGCACTGGCCATCTCCGTGTTACAGACTGCAGTTCTAATTTTTCCTTTTTCAATTGGCAATTAGCTGTATTTTTGGGAGCACAGTAGCACACCAGAGAGCTCCCGAGCGCGCGTTTAGTTAGACCATCATCAGCTGTCAACAAATTTGAATTTAAATTTCCAAATATCGGACATAAGGAAAAGAATATCCTCCATTAAAAGGTGTTATATATATTTTCTTTTTTGATCTGTGTGTATATAAATTTTTAGTTACTAGTAAAATGCAATCTTACATCCAAAAGTAAGTACTTCTGCTTTTGAGAAATACCGAGCTGTTAGAAAAATATAGCAACTGGCTGAATTAACATAAAAAATGTACAAAATCAAGCATCCAAAATAAAAACTTTGTTGTGAATCCATGGGATACAAATCTAATTTTATAATTGCCAACAATTCAAGTGGAAAAGGTCATCACACTAGTAAATTGCCAAAGCTAAAGCGCGAGAAAGCACTAAAACCTTCTGACTAGAATTTTATGAGGCCCAAATCCTTCAGCCAGAGAAGAACCTCAGCAAGTCCTTCTTTCAAGCTTCTGGGACTATAATCAAGCTCCTGTTTAGCTTTCTCGCAGGAATATTCCCACCGATGCCTTAAGACGTTCACTGTCTGATCCAACATTGAAGGACGAAGATAAGAACATAGTCCAGAAAATGTCGAAAATAAGAGAAAAGCAACCTAATGAGAGTCAGTGATCAAAAAAAGACAAGAAGATATTACTCATTTTCAGCTGAACCTTATTTCAAAGGTAGGACATGCATTATATTCCTTTGAAAGAGGTGGGAATAGAATAAGCTGAAGGGAAGATGAGGGGGTTACAAGTGGCTTTTATTTTGGAATTAAATTACATGTTTTTACTTAACAAAAAGCCCGGGGGAATCTTCAAAACAATTTGATTGATAGAAATTTTAAGGAGTCTATCTATTTCTACCAATTGTAACTCACAAAACTCCTACTGATTTAGAGTTTCGTGACTGAAAATTCGTGAGAGTATATTTTACTAATTTTAAATACTTAATTTGCCAATAGGTTTTAGTATGGATGTCATCTGCATTGAACAGTAGTAAATAAAGGTAAAAACTACAAGCATTTTTTAGACATTAAGAATGTTGACAGACATACATATTACACACATAAACTAAATGCATGCTAAAACAACAGAGCTTACCGGTGGACTGATCAGGGGAAGCTTTCCCGTGATTCGAGAAAATAAAACTGACAACCGGCCATATGCTTCAATCAACCATAAAGGGATGTTAAATATAGGTTTTCTGGTGTCAGTGATGACAGCGGCTGCATCAAAAACATGCCTGAATGACGCATTTTCCCCTGTTAGTAGGTACCTATTACCAGGTTGCCCTTTCTTCATTGCTGCAATATGTCCCTCCACTACATCGTCAACATGGCTAAAAGAAAATTTATCATTTCCACTGCCTATGTAACCAGGTAATCGACCATTAAAGCGTTCTATAATCTGACAAGTGGAATAGCATCAAAGGGATTTCTCAGTGATATGGACAGTTATAATTAAATTTTGAAATGAGCATCAAAAGTTGCTTCGATGGGGAAAACAAGTAGTTGCAAATCTTTAAGGTAGTTAACAAATTAACACCAAATTAAAACAGAAGTTAAGCAAGCAGGTTGGTTAACCAATACTAAGTAGCAATAAGCGAAGCGAATATTTCTGTTTTTTTGCACTATAACAATAAGAGGAAATTGTCAGCTAAGTTGTTTGGGAAAGCAGTAGAAAGGGAAAACTAGCAGTGATATTATTGGTGTGAAGGAAAGGTGGGAAGGAAAATAGAAGAGGGTTAGAAATGAGGAAGTTAATAACACTACCACAATGCATATGGCTAACAATGTAAAAGTAACACTCTTAATCTAAGAGAGAATAATTCTATTATTCTCACAAACTAAATTTTATTAAATACTTATTTAAAAGGATTTAAACTAATATCCCACAAATTGAGGACCCAAACACTAAATGACCCTCATGCCATTTGTGAAGGTTTATTAGTCCACGTTTAGTGAGGCTACATTTTCCCTTCACAAAATAGTATTGGTGTGGCGACCTAATTACTACCGAGACCTGCTGGCATAGAACTCCAAACAGAAAGTGTCTTCCTATACTTAACTGTAAATTATGCTAGCTAGGAGAAACAAGTATAGCGGAGCTCAATCAAACAAGAACAGGAACAGATTAGCTACAATAATTGGGGTGAAGAGACAGTAATCATACCAGCCGAGCAACTATGTTTCCAGCCGTGAGTTTGCCAGGTCCGTAGATAACCCCGGGATAAACAACAACTATTGGCATACCTTCGGACGCAGCTTTCAGCGCAATCTTATCGGCAACAACCTTCGATTTCTCATATTCCGTGCAGAAAAATTTCTCATGATGAAACTGTAATTTCAATTGCAGTTAAATTTCTAAGAACCAATGCACAAACACTAATCAGCAAACCTACTAGCATCTTGACAATAACATTTTGGCAAGTTAGATTAAACATTTAAACTTTTTTATACTTGATTCTCATCAGCAATGTTTCCATCAGTCGCTCCAAGGGCAAAAAATGACGATGTATAAATGAGTTTCTCCACAGTCTTTGTCTCCTTCACTGCCTCCAACACGTTTTTCAAACCTCCAACGTTGACCTAATCGAATTAAAAAAGAATTTTTTAGGTATCATAGGTCCGCTTGTGATATTGGAAACATGTGCAGGAAAATTCCCAGAAATCAAGAGTTGCGTGCTTACGGAGTAGAATTTAGAGGGATCGGGAAGCCAAGGCTCCACAAGAGCAGCTAAGTGGAAGACGACATAACAGCCGGAGCAGGCAGAGAGTACGGAGGCATAGTCGGTGACATCACCGTGGACAATTTCGAGAGATGCGGCATCAGTAAGCGGAGGAAGGGAGGAGCGATCGCTGGAGGGCCTGACCAGGACCCTTACGGAGTAACCTTGTCGGAGCAGGGCATTACAGAGCCTTCCCCCTGCGTAACCAGATGCGCCAGTCACCAGTATCTTCATTCTCTTCGTTTCGCTAATTCACTTGCTCGGCAGTTAAAAGCCCCTTGACCGTCGTTGTTCGAGCAGTACACAATCGACGTTCGGGAGTCTCTTCAGAACTTGTTGACTTGTTGATTTGTATTTTTGTCTTTCAATTGCTCTGCTGACTTAAAAAACAAACCCTTCAATCTTTCTAAAAAACGATGGAGGAACAATTTAAGGACAACGTGTGTTCAAGTATATTCCTGAAGAATGAGGTAGATAACTAGCAATGAAGAAGAAATTAGTATTACTTTCCAAGTGCACGGGATCTACAACTACAAGTCCTTCTTATTCTTATTACATTGATGTCAATCAAAGGTCTTTGTATTGTATCCTTTATGCCACACATCATTCACTTTTATTAGAGAATATAACAAAACGCATAAAAAATAATGAAATAAAAAAATAGACAGAAATAAGTGTAATATAATAATTTCCAACAAACATTAAAACAAGAGCGAGGGGATAGGATAAAGGGGATGAAATAGAAAACCCCCTCAATCAAAAGTATATTCTCCGGTGAAGCTGTACAATTTATGTCCATATAAGAGGTTAGCCACTCAAACGGTCAAAACCATAGAACAGCAGATATATAGTAAACCTTCAGGCAGGCACTGCACATCTCTGGGTCTGGTGAATCTCCCTACCAGATGACTGGAAAGTTTGAAGAAAACATCTTCCTTCAGACTCGTAAATGAATATTCCACCTGAAACTTTGTCAGTCTACTATCCTACAATCTCGAGCGCCGTATGCATTTCATAGGATTAAATGTAGCATGGCTCCTTTTACCAGCAAATGGCCCTGCATTCATGGAATTCAACCTCATATCCCAACCCTCAACATGCTTGGGAACACAAACATCAAACAGCATTTGGCCAAGGACCCCATGGGCATTGACGCTAGGTAGATGAAACAAACCTTCCTTGCCTTCATTTGCCATGGAGCCAACATGTTTACCATTATCATACTCAACTGAACTGGGTGACAAGTCATCGCTTGGAGCAAGAGCAAAACCCCGAAAGCTAATTGATGCCACTGCTGCTTTCCTGGATTCACAAATTGGATCTGATATTTCATCTTGTGTTCCCTCAATGCCCAGTCTTCCATCTTCAATTCGTCTATTTCTGCAGGAGTAAATTGCAACTGCCTTGCCCAGGATCTCAGTGACTGCAGCCTTATAGTCAGTTGGATGATGCCGATAATGACCTGTAACCAATTCATGTGATATTAATCTTAACACAATTCAAATATTACTGGACTCTGCTCTCAAACACATCCGGTTGTCATGCATATTTCAGTTATATGAACAATCAGGAATTACCGATTCTTGCCCTTTGTATAACAACAGCAATGATATCATCATCCGTCAGCTTTCAGAAAAAATAACACTTGTGCTTGGAAGCAGACTTTAGATTTTACATGAATCAATATCAATTGATTAAATTTGACAAAGACAGGAAAAAAAAATACAATCAAAAGGTTACTTGTCTCTGCTAGAATGTTAAATTTAAGAAAAATTTACTGTGATGGCCTAAAAGAAACAGTGACATGTGCACATGGTTTTACACCATTTGAGGTGTACAAGGCATATACTGCAAGAATCACCCAGATAACCCGACAATCACCAGTCAGGGTGTTAGCCAAAATTATCATAAAGAAAGGTTAACTTCTAACCCTCACACGTTTCTAGTAGCCTATTTGCCTATAGTTAGGACTTTGTACATGAACCAGCATTGGTTGATATAACCTATTTCAAACTGAATGGACATGAGAAAAAATTATCAGGAAATATATTATATTTGTTATAATTCAGGAGTTACTGCAATCGAGGTATTTGTTTGTAGGTTGGGGTTATCTGGAATTTTCAGTAATTTCGGACTTTGAAGCTGAGCTATCAACTCGGGTTCACAATTAAGAGTTACTACTTACAATGTGATTTAGTTTCACAGTCCACGTTTGAGATCGAAATGCTGTTCAGATGTTCTCCCTTTTCTCTCTTTCTCTCCCCTTTTCTCTTTCCAGACTCTCCCTATATTCTTTCCATCTCCCCAAATCTCTTATCTGTTACCTTTACTGTTGTACCATTCTACATCATTTATATATGCTGACATATCTTGACATACAAAACCACAATGGAGCTTCAAAATTCAACCAGGCATCTGATTGTCAAGCCAGATCTAAATATGTCATCCATATGTATTAGAAAGGATAGGTCTAGATGCTGACCTACATGAGGAGAAGCACTCCATTTCACCAGTTTAACATCTCCCCCGAGGTCTTTTAGACGTTGGACAAAATTTGAAATAACTTGAAACGGAGCAAGGTCATCATTTTCTGAACAAAAAATGAGATATGGAGCTTGCATCCTCTGCAAAAGAATATTGCCTGATAAGCAAATAATTCACAAGAGACACAACCAAAATAATAATATAAAATAGTTAAAATGAGGATCAAATTCTAAGTCGTGTATCAGGGCCACTTACAATGGTCGAGTAAAGAGATTGCCAGTACTCAGCACGTTGTGATTCAAATCTACCGAGGAAGAAAGTATCAAGGCCAGAAGCGATGCCATTTGCAACCCATGAAGCAAATCTTGGTGGATGGGACATTTTTAAAACAGTTGGATGTAAAAGAAATCGAACACCCAAATCACTAGTAAAATCAACAGGACTGGAATCATAAATGTAGCCAGAAATGCAGTCTCTAACAAGCTGGTAGTCATCCTGTTCCAGAAAACAGTTTAAAAGCACATAAAACTATCAGGGAACCAGAAAAAGAAAATACAAGAAATCATCAACCAAGATAAAGAAGCTCATGTTACAAGAAATGGACCAAATTAACAGGAGAATGAAATACAAGACCAATTAACTTACTAACACAGAATAGCCAGTTTGACCTTTAGCACTATCTCATATACCCCATTTCACACATTCACATGATTTGAGAAAATTTAAGACACCAAGTTAATTACATGATCTACATAACTCAGTCATCCCCTAAACTGCAAATGGCAGAAATCATACCATATTAAGTGCGTCCCACTTTCCCTCTACTATCTGTATCAGAGGAAAATTGAATTGTCAGAACTTAAATATTATTTTACAGCATGATGATTGAAAAGAATTAATTAAAAAAGGGAAGATAACACTGCTGATTGACACGCGCTCCAAAAGAAAATGGAGGAAGGCCAAAGTACAAAAAAGAATACCTTAAGAATCTCAAGCATACAAGCTTTTGAACCGCCTGAAAAAGATGCAAAGACTATGGGGCACGGCCTAATTTTCAGCACCTGCATATCCAAATATAGAAGAAGAATTTTGTAAGGTTCGTATGGTTCAACTTTTGTAAAGAACATGTACCGGTTTGACAGTAGAGAAGAAATCAAGTAGTTTGTAATCTTACTTCAAAATACTTTACAGTTTACACAGGAACAACACACCATGAGATACAATATGTAACAGGATGTTAAAACTATGCTTCCAGTCTAATCCAGATGTACTGTGTCTCAAAACAAAATTGTAGGGCAATTGAAATTTTGCAGGAAATGTTTTCAGGTGACTTGAAAATTCAGATTTATTAACCTAGAAATTGGAGATCTACCAAAACACTGACCTCAACAAGTTCATTAAGAATTTCAACAGCAAGATTTGTGGCTTTCTCAGGGAAGAACCTGCAAGAAAGAGCAGCAATATAATCAACATCCAGTGTATAGAGACATGTACAAATGATGCCTAATGTCTTTAAAAAAAAAAAAAAAAAAAAAAAGGCCAAAACATCTGCAGGTCATTTTACCAAACAACTAGATATAGACTATAATAAATAAAATCATAAAGCAAATTTTGCATTACTTCATTATGCTCCAAATAAAAACCTTGAACAAGAAGTTTGAACATTTGAAGATTAATCACTCAAGCTTATACAAACATCAGGCTGAGTAAAACAATGAAAGATTATAGATTTAGAATTTCTACCGCATACTAATAATTATAATTTATAAAAATATACTTAAATTCTGAGTGCCAAATAGGCAAAATAATTGAAAAAAAAATTACACTGTTGCTACTTTCTGTAATACATTATATCTGAAATCTATATATTATGCAGAAAATCTAAGAGATTTATCATCAGATTGCAGTGGTAAGAGGCTATCAATCATCAAACACGCAATGAATAACTATCAAGAACATAAGATGTTAATTCGGAAATATTACAGTTAATCTTTTGTAAGGAAAGATAACTTCCGTGCATTCCTGATCCAAAGATTATGCAAGCCAATCAGCAATAGCTTTTACTTGTTTTAGGGAATGCACAAGGATATCCATCTCTTCTAGTTTTCATATACCCAGGTTATGGAGCTTCTCATTTATCCAAGACCCTTAAGGCAGATAATTTAAGCACATTTGGACCTTGGTTGTGGAATGGGCTCATGAAACTAGATGGAAAAAACAAAATTTTAATTTTAAACTACAACTCACCAGTTTGTATTTCAGTTTTCATACTTCATACAAACATATCAAGTAGAAAAACATATCAAATGGGTAGTAGTATAATGAACACTCAACACTCATGTAATCGTACTAGTGGCATGACCCATATATCTGCAGTACTTTAGAAAGTATGGCATTACTTGATGAAGAAAGATTTCACCGTGTTACTTGTTTGACATAAATCAATGATGCTAAACAATTTAGCCTATAATTTCATTTGGACTAGGTCTAGTTGTATTTCCTGCAGCAGTATAAGCAATAACTAGAAATAAATCCTAACCATCAACAAGCCTAACCAGTAGTTGGGCTGCATGCAAAAACTCATTCACTGAAGAACCATTTTCCATTCCACCTGACATTTCAGAATATGTAACTAGCAATTGCTGAGCCGAAGCTAATCTGGGCAGTATAAATTGCAATATGTAAAAGGTCATTTATGCAGGCAGGCGAAGTCAAAATTATCCTTAACAACCAAAAAAGGAAAGGGGGTAACTCACATATTGAGAAACTGAGAATGGCAGACGAGTGAATTCCATCCAATAGACGAGTAGAGCTCCACGTATCTCTGTAAGTGCTTCTCCTCGCTTGACATCCATGCAAATACCACAACTATCCCTTCAACTTTGTCAGAAACTAGCTTTCTTCCCCAATAAAACCTACCACCAAATCCCCACATTTTCCTTTATTTTCTTACGGTTCAAGCTCCACGAATAAACCAATTCTCCAGGGCAGAACTCCGAATACCAAAATTTTCGACAGAGCTAAAAAGGCAAGTTCGCAAATTGCATAAAATGGATTCGAATATTCGCGGAAATGAAGAAAGGAACTTCAGAGAACAGAGGCATACACAATTTCTCTTTGTTTCGTCACAAGCTGACTTATTTAGATCTTTCGACTTCATGCACGGATGAAACAGGTGGTCCAAAACCGGATTTTCGGGGCGAGCCGGTTTTGCTTCCAGATGTCCAGATGTCACAACCACATGCTGTATGGAGCTCTGAGCTCTTGCTCGGCCAGTGCAAATCGCAACCCAAATATCTGCCTGCGCCCAAACTTAGATGACAGAAAAATTCCACCTTTCTGGCTGTTGATGGTTCACATTTCGCACTTCACAGGCTTTAGCTGCGGCGTCAGGACTCCTTGGTTTGCTGCACACAAAGTCAAATCGGGAAGGTGCCGTGTTCTCTACAAGGAAAGGACAGGTCTTGGGGGAGTATGGAACAGAGGAAGGAAGATAGAGAAAAGTAAAATGGGGATAAATATAAAATTAAAATTTATAAAATATTTTTTAATATAAATTAAAAGAATATAATTCAAAGATTATTTCAATTATAAAATAATAAAAATAAAAAAACTCAAATACGACTTCGACATACACGAATCTGCTTTTCATTTTTCTTTGTTTTGCGTGAATAAACAGAGATTAGATGGATTTAAATATTTTATTTTTTTAATTTAATAACTTTTTTATTTTTAAAATTTATTAAATAAAATTTACTATTTTATTATATATTTTTTTAATTTTATATTTATCTCTTTTAAAAATTTACCTATCTTAACTCAGAAGAACCTCCTAGATGGATTAGGCGATTTTGATGTTTATGATGTATTTTATTTTATAAAATATAAATAAATAATTATTAATATAAAATTTATTCTATAAATTATTTTAATTTATAAATTATTATTTATTATTTATAATTAATTTTATTAATAATTATTCATTTATACTAAATAAAATGCACCTCACACCAAATCCAAATGATGCATCGAACTTGTCATTATCTCACGCCACACACTTGGTCCTTCCCACAGCCGCTGCCACCAAATACGTTGTCTTTTCTTAACATTGCAAAGCTGAAGCAACATTTAGAACGTAAAGCAACATATAGCATTGTCTTTTCTTATACCGCAGCCAAACCCAAACGATAGATAAGCATACGCCCCTGGTTGACCATTCACGACTTTCCCCAATCAGAACTGCGAGGAAGATTTTTATTTTTTTTTTTTTTTGGGTACAGCTGAAGAAGAAATAAACACCAAGCTAAACCATTACAAACAGACATAACTCCTTTCACCATCTTAATTAGCTCCTCTGGCATGAACTCCAGTATGTTAATCTTCTAAATTTCTTTAGAAATATGCTAGGCCAGCCAATCAGCCGCGCGATTATTACACTCCCTTCGAATATAAGCTAGCTTCTCATGCCAATCTCTCTGCATGCACCATTTAATTCTATCCACTAAACTTTTCACCTGCAAATTCAAAGGAGGCTCTCCAGACATTAAAGCCACTGCTGCGGAAGAGTCAGACTCGAGACAGACTTTATTAAGATCCAGCTGCCGAGCGATCTCCAGACCCTCCAAAATCGCCCAGAGCCCTGATTCCAGTGTGGAACAATTACCAAGGCCTCTACCAAAACACTGAACAACACTGCCAGATTCATTTCTAATAATCGCTCCACAAGCTGCCAATTGATTTTCATTATTCCTGGATCCATCCACATTTATTTTGTACCAACCTGCTGCAGGTTTCTGTCACGATCTATACTCCCCAAAACAACTCTGCTCCCCGTTCGGGCAAAGATCTTTCAGCTCCCAAGCCCTCAAAGAAGATTTTATTTTTTATTATATGAACAGGTTGTATTTTTCTAACTTGAATTTGATGGATAAATTACCGATTTAATTTAAGTGCCATATCTTGATTATTTCATGAAAAAAAAAAGCATTGAACAGCATTAGACAGCCAATGCAAAATCTAAAAACAAGCAACTGAACCTATCTCGGGTGCATAAAGTATATCAAATTCGTTGGTGTACAGATGCGCAGAACACTTACAATGCTGCATTGCAAAGATCATTCCTAAAACTTGGAAAGCCAGACATTAAAACTTAACAGATCAGTGGGCTAGTGAGCTCGTGCATGTCAGATCTGCAGACAAGCTAGATGAAAATAGGATTCAATTGAACAGATTCAAAGCAGTGCCCATTAAAAAATAAATAAATAAATAAAGTAGAACATCCTAGCATTTCAAATCGCGCAGCAAGGTTAGAATCCATGCCCCTGGAATTCTGAAAATGCACCAACTGCAACCCTGTAAATTCGTATGAACGTCCAGACAGATTCACGATAATCACAAAACCCATGGCCCAGACCGAGCCCTTCAGATTTCAATTTCTAATTTAAAACATGCCAGCTAAACCCAAACCACAGACAGATTTTTCTGAGTCCTACTCTGAACCCACACAAACCGGATGGAAAAAAGCTTCACATCAAAAGCCAATGATTGCTCAATTTCGTTTGAAAGTTTAGGGACCCAGAAGATTCTTACATTGAAGGATTTTACTTTGCCAAGAGATTAAAGAACATCAGAAAATGTCACCAAAAAAAAAAAAGAACATCAGAAAAGCGAACCAGATGCAAGATTACAAGATCGAATCAACCAAACACAAAATAATTCACAGAAAGACAATTTTATTGGGATAAGAGCTTTTGAAGCACTAAAACTCACATGCAACAAAACCTAAACTCTTTATACATTCAAGGAAGTGCTACACATTCGGAGACTTAGATCTTCAGGAGATTTCCCTCACAATTGAATCAGAAATTTTTCTTGTGTTTCTGCGGTCTCTAGTCTTGCTCAATCCATCAGCGTGGCCGCAACCTCCGATCACACCCTTTCGGCTTGAGCTCCCAAAGATGTTGCAAAACCTAGGTAGCCTAACGATGGTTGCCACGTGGAAGCGTGGACTCTAACTCAAAGCAGTGGAGGGCGAACCATCCTTCTCCGCTTTTGCTCAGACATAAGGAAATAAGGGGTTTTCCCGCGATTTCTCATTGCAATTATTTGAGAAAATGACTCCCATATATATATATATATATATATATATATATATATTACAAAAATCTTATAATATATATATAATATCAAGGTCATATGGTTTAAATTTTTAAGATTTAATAAAATTAATAAATTTATATCAAAAATAAAACTAATAATTAAATTTTTTTAAATTTAATTTTTGTAAAATTTGATTATTACAATAAAAAGATTGATTTAAGAAAATGCATCAAGGTGGTCAAGTTAAAATTTATGGAAAAAATTGCATTAACAAAAGTAATAGATGATAACTAATAAAAATGTATTTAGCATAGAATAAATATTAAAGATAAAATATATAAAATAATCTTTTAAAGATAAATTTATATTTATTTTAGCCTTTCATATATTTAATTCAATTAGTTAATTTTTAAAATATAGATAAAATATATAAAATAATCTCTTAAAGATAACAATATCTAATTAAGTTTATCATAAATTTAATTGCATAAATTGATCCTTCAAAAATAAAAATCACTTTGTGTTTAGTCCCTAAACTTAAATATTAAACCTAAGGCCATAAAAGCATTAATTATTTAACAAGAAACCTTAAATGATAACCTCAAAATTTCAAAACTATAAATTTTACACCTTAAGTCTCAAACTCTTAAATCTAAAATCTTAAGTTATAAGCTTTAAAATGTATACACTATCACTAAAAATGAAAACTTTTTTTACTATAAATTTTAACTCTTAAACCTTAAAATTATAAACCTAAATCCTTAAGTTAGTGTTTAGATACTTGTTTATGATTTAGGATTTTATTTAGAGGTTATCATTTAAGTTTATTATCTTAAGGTTTAAGATTTTATGATTTAAATATTTAAGATTTAAAACTGTATTTAAGGATTATGGTTTAGAGATTTAAAATTTTAGGATTTAAAGTTTATATTTTAATAGTTAAGTTTATGAAAGACTAAATTATAAGTGATTTATATTTTTAGATGACTAATTAATAGAATTAAATCAATGTGAGGCCTAATTAGATATAATATTATTTTTTTACGGATCATTTTGTATTTTTGTTTATATTTTGATGACTAATTGATTGAATTAAGTATATGAGGAATTAAAATGAACATAGTTTTATTTTTAAGAGATTACTTTATATGTTTTGTCAATATTTAAATCAACATTTCTAAAAAATAAATTATTTGAGAAAAATGAATTCTTCAAAAGTATGCATAAATTACAAAAGGTAACAAAAAATTGTTATCATCAAATTAAGCTATTAAATACATAAAAAATGAGTTTCATGAGAGTTTTGTAATCAATATAAATAATTCTAACTAAAAAAACAGCAAAGTAAACAATACTCGTGCCCAAAAACCAAAGCAAAGTAAACAATACCAAAATACTTACCAAAAAAGTAAACTTAAATAGTGAAGTCACGTTATGAATTTTTTTAGCATTTGAAATAATTGTTTATGCCGTTCGATTCTTACCTTGAAATTGATAAAGCAATATATTTGTTTCCTTCAACTAAATAAGGAACTAAAGTGACATGTTGATATCCTTTTAAGAAAGAGATTGTATGATAATAATGTGTTGCCCGTTAGAATATTGAAACTTCATCCAAATTTAAAATCTTGCCCAATAAATAATAAATTTGTTAATGGCTTTTCAATTTTTATGATAAAAAAATTAAATTAAATACTAACTGATATATTAAAAAATAATAATAAATAAAATTTTAAGTGAGATTGATTATATGAATTAAAATATTATTTAATTAAATATTTTTTAATAATATTTTTAAATATCTTTTATCTTTATCTATGCTTCTTTATTAAGTTAAAAATTATTTGATTAATATTTTACACATATTTAAATTATCATAATTAAATTTTTGTAATTCTTTTCTCAATATATATAACATTAATTTTCTCTTAAATATAATTACTTTAAATTTTATTCTTTTTTTTAAATTAAATTTTATTTTGAGATAAAACCCAACATTTTTGTTATTATTTAATAAATTATTCTCAAATCAATAATAATCAATATTGTTTCCCTCCCCCACATCGTCTCTATTCATCTTTGTGCCGCTCTGCATCTACCTAAACACTAAAGATTTTAAAAGGTCCATAAAAAAACAAAATGAGATTCAAAAGCAACCAGAAAAAGACAAAAAAATTAAGCATGAGAATCAGAATAAGAGCCACACAAAAATAAGGGAGACAAATATAAAGAGAGAGTTCTGGTGCATTAGATCACTGTGGATTCTCCAGGGCTGTCACTAATAGCCTCATTAGAATACTCTATAAAGAGACGCTGCAGTATTCTTCTACATTTTCCTCCTCTTCACTTGGTAGGCCTTCTACCCATTTGCCTTCAGCATATGTTTACAGGCAAGGCGGTCTTTGGCTATAGAGGATTGGGTAATTTTTTTTTTTGGGGGCTGAAATGAAGCTTTGGTAATTTTGATGAGGAAATAATGAAATGATCGATCACAATTTATGTTATAGAAAAAAAAAAAGTGTTATTAAATTTTAATTATTTTGAAGATTATTTTATTTGGATAAATAATAAATTAATATTTTAAATAATAAAAAGTTTCTTATTATTATTTTAAAATAAAATTCAAAATTCATTTATTTTTAAATATAAGCACAAATTCATTCTTGATTTAAATTTTCCTAATTTTATGATGTAAGTGGGAATAATATTTTATTACATACCTTTTTGCGTTCCAAAATGGATCCTTACTAAGAAATTCAGACGATAACATGAAACATAATGATTCATTGCTTAATAAATACAATGAGATGAAGACAAATAGAAAAAGACATTTCATTGTCTAAAGAAAAAGAAAAGACACTTCATTGACATATTAAGTACATATTATTTTTAATATTATTTGATATTTTTATGCTTTTTTAGAAGGTGATATTAGTGGACACCTAATATATTTATAAGAAAAAAAGCTTATAATATAATAAACGTATACAAAAATTGAATATCTTCTTAATTTAAAATTTAAAATATAAATATTTAAATATAAAATTTAAAATAAATGCTGATAAAATAATATACATATTTTTTATGTAAATAAAAAATATATATACTACAGTTATATAAACAATTTTCAAATAAAAAAAAAAAAGATAGACATTAATCACAAGCGCACTTTAGCATCACCACCATCAATCATGACGGAACTACCGTAATGATCAGGTGATCCATACATCCCACCAGCCCCCAGGTCACCCGAAAAGCGCAAGTTAGCACACGAAAAATCGAAGTCTCAAAGCCGTGTAAAACTAAAACTAGTATAGAGTTTAGCTTTGATCAGTGCCGGATTGCACAGCAAATTGATAATTGAAAATCAGCGTCCTGCTGGCTGATTCGTGGGATAGTAAAAGCTAGTGCACAATTTCGCGGTGTAAACTTTGCGTGGTGCTGCAGAGAAGTCGAATTTGAGCTTGCTGTGATTCATCGATCTATTGGAGGCACAGGCAAGGGGAGCGCAAAAGAAATCTCAGACTAGATTATAAAAATCGCAGCCCAAAAGAGAGAGAGAGGCAAACTGGGCAATGGCGGGATGAGGATAAAGACGAAGGAAGGGAGAGCGAGAGGGACATGGCGAGAGAGTGGGGGATTCAAGCAAGAGGGAAGTGGGTTTGTTCTTACAAGAAAACCACTCTTTTAGTGTGCTTTTTCAACATTGCGGTTGCTCTCTACTTTCTTCGTTCTCTTTATGCTTCTCTCTATATCTACTCCGGTAACGTTTCACGGAACGGTAAGTGTCAATCTGGAAATTTTGAGGAGGTCTTTGTTTATTATAAGGTGTGTTCGGTTGTCCTCCCTTGGTTTACAAAAGGGGAAAAAGTTTCTTGGGTGAAGTTTTATGCTAATTTTGATTTTAATCTCTGTCCATAGAGTTAGCTGTGCTTATTTGGGGATCATAACAAAAACCTAGTCTTCCTTTCAGTGTGCTATGTCCCCACATTTGATTTAGTTTTGTTTCTATTGTCTTTTTAGTCAACATCTATAACCCAGATCAGGTTCGGAAAATGGAAGAATCAGTTCGAATCCGCAAGCAATATAAACCGGTGGAATTGGTTAAATGGGTAAGAACCATATGTGCTTGGCTTGAGCAATCACTTTTTCAGTAATTAAGTTGAAGTTAATATTGTAAAACGTTGTGCGCAAAGGTGAAGGAACTAGAAGGAGAGTTTTCAAGAGAAAAGGTGGCGGTTCAGTTGCCTCAGCATTTGAAACAGAATATAATTGAGGAGATATTGCAAAGACTAAGGAGCTTGAGTTCTAACAGCACAGACATTGCTAAGGAGCGAGGTGAGTGCATACTTGTAATTTGTGCAAGGGCAGACTGTTAGTATTTCATTTTCTTTAAACATTGAGAGGCATTCAATGTATTAATAAACATTACTGAAATATGTTTGCTGTAGTTTACTATATGTGTATGGTAAACATCGGACTCTAAAACACAGATAACCATTGTAATTTATCCTGGAAAGTTGGATATATACATATTTTCTTTCCATTGAATCGGCTATTGTTATATTTTAATGATCTATTATGTCAGATTTAATTAGTTTCATCTTGCATTCAAATCTTAAAGATGAGTACAGCTAAATCAACATTTAATATGATTTTCATTGTTCTTATTTTGGTTTTGGGGCTTCAAAGTTGGGTTTGGCTGTAGCTATAACTCTTCGCCATTCCACCAATCCATACAGCAACTAAAATGTCATCTCCACCTTCTATTCCATAGTCAAACCTTCCTCGACGTCAATAAATGGCTGTTATGGTTTCTGACTCCAGATTCAGTCTTGTAAAAAGTCCGATTTTCTTTGTTACTACAGAGATGTAAATTACTGCCTCAATTTTTTCCACATCCATTATGCTATCCCATGATCACTGTCACCAAATTTATATTTTATTTTTCAGTAGTATTTGCAGTGTCAATCATACCCTTACTAAAAGTTGTAGTTTGAAAGGTCATAATGTCACATTACTGCCAACAGCACCTTTCACACCCAATTCAAAATTGGATGCAAAATTAGGAAACATATTCAAGTTGTTCTTGTAAATTTCTCTCAGTAGCCTAGGTCTGTCAGTCTTACACATTGCTCTTTTGCATTTGTTGCAAGCTACGTTAGAGAAAAACATAAAATTCATTCTGAAGTAAAAACCTTATCAAGTTCTCTTCTTTGCAGGAAGAGAAAATTGTTTGTTATGGTAACACAGAGATGAATGGAGGATTGAGTTTTTAGAGTAATTTAATTATTTTGGAAGTGTCTAATGATAATCTTTTCAGAGTTTAGATGCTTGAGGGAAGTTTCAGAATGTTTTTAAGAGAATATTTGTAATAGGAAATTTTACTATGCAGTTGGTGATTAGGTCTAGATTTAGAAAGGTTGATAATTAGACTGTGGAAAGGAGCTGATTGGCCAATTAACAATGTTTTCCTTCCTACCTTTTTTTTTTTATTTAAAAAAAAAAAATCAATGTTTAGTCTGCATGAATTGTATGTATAGTATATTTCCTTAAATTATAGATATGGAAACTAGAAGCTTCTCGACTACAGATCAAGTCTGAATGGATTCACGAACATGCTTTAAGGAAGGTCTAACCAAACTGTTATGTGAGTTCTAAGCTTTGAATCAATTATGTATATGGATTTCACCTGTGTCTCTAACCCTCAATGCCGTACTGAATGAGTCTGTCAATTCTTTGGAGATTTACATTTATTAATAAAAGGTCTACCCGAACTCGAAGTGAGTCCTAATTACACTTGCTGTGTATGCCCCTCTTCAACAATAGGGTGTGCTTTACAGTCTCGCAAATGCATATATACAATAATTACTTGGAAACAAATAATATATGCCTCACTAATAAAATGGTTGATGATAACATGAAATGTGCCCAGTCCAAAATTAGTGAAATTTGGTACTCTGAACTGGTACTAGGATTAATTATTTGAGCACTGGTGTCAGAGAAACTAACAAATAACCAATATAGTCGACACTTTGAAGATTTGACATAGCACTGTCCTTTACAGAATACTTCTTGTAGTGTTTGGTTTTCAGGGAGGGGGTGTGGATTGTGGAGCATACACCTCATGACTGCTCCCATGTTTAGAAACTGCCTGTTACCAGACCAACTTTATTGAATTCTGGATAAACACAGACGGTTCTTTTTCTATAATATCTTCCTTGCTGGCTAGTTTGTTTAGTGTAACTTTTGCTGTTCAGGGATGAAACTAGTTGTATCTAATGTAAATGGACTTCATAGCTTCTTTGCATACTTCCTTGTTGAGGGCACAATTAGTAATTTTTTTTTTTTCAATATTCGCTGCTTGGTGAGAAATTGCCTTTATTGTGATCCTCCACTTCCCTTCTTTCTCTCATTCTTCATTATATATTTGAACTCAGGAAGTGACCTGTGGATTGTATCAATTTCAGTCTTCAATCAAATATCAGGGGTCTTATGCGATTGATTTGAATTCCCTCTAGATTAATTTATCTAGTTGGATGATAAGGCTATTCTTAACCTGTTGGTGCGGGGGATGATACTGCAGAGGTGGTTTATTGTGTTATATTAACTCTTCTTCAGACCTAAGGGGGCCTAAAATTTCGTACTTGAGGAAAAGGCAATGATAACTATAATGAATTAGTTAGTAATTACTAATCCCTACGGTTTAAAGATAACTTTAAAACCTGTAAAGAAAAAGTTTAGTAATAAACTGGATTGTTTATGTGCATTGTATGCGAGAGAAAAATTATGATCAGGCCCTTTTTGTTTTAGTTAAACTTTTGACAATTTATTTAGTGATAAGCCTTCACTATATTTTCTTGTTGAAGTTGATAATAATGAAAGTGAGAAATAAGTGTAAAATAAGAGAGAGAAGGAATGCAAGAAGAAGATGATGCCGGACTATGGAGGTGTCAAGCTTGCTTTTATTGTTTGAAAACATTTTCAAATTTTGGTTAATGTATTTATTCTTTTATGTTCAACTAATGATGTTACTTTTTATTTTATCCTGCATATGAGCTTGTTGTAACTTATTGCTTACCAGTTCTTATATTTAATACTACATGTATACATTGAGGAGTTTCACTCAAGTTGGCTGCCTGATATGCTTATTATATGAGTTAATTTAGGAGAGGATAATTTTTCAGTATACTTTATTTTTTATAGTACATCTTAATAGTTTATCATTTCTATCATGGTCACTCTTAGAAATTTTAGAGTGATGATGGTTAATTAATTGAACATATGTGTGGTTATGTTTGGGGAAAATTTTCGACTGAATTAAATGATAAGTTTCTTAACAAGATATCTTATTGTTAACATATCTTTAATATTTATTCATTCTGGCTCCTCTTGGTGGTATTACTTGTACAAATGATACAGAAGCAGTTGAAAGTTGGCGCGTGGGAAAACTAGAAGAAGCTCGGTCAGCTCTTGTGGGAGGGACTTCCAACTCTACCATCACTCATGAAGAGGCAGGTAGAAATGGTGATTTTACATTTGTGTCTGCGACAGTTGAGCTGATTGCTTGGTGCTTTAAATGTTTAATGCTGTCTCTTTGCACACTAGTGATACTTTGCAAAACTTTGCCACCTTGTATGTAATGTTAATTACAACTTCCTAGGGATTCTAGTAAGAGCTTTGGAGTCTGATTGGGCTGTGCTTTCAGAAGAAATTGGCCTTTGGATACCTGTTGAGGTTACTCACGAAGTACATGATGACAAGCTTGAGGGTGAAGATGACTTGGGTAATATCAGTTTTTCCAGTATTATAATTTTTCCATCTTTCTATTGTATTCTCTCTGCCATTATGCTGGTCAACACTCTCCTCCAAGGAAATGCCAAGCCCAATGTGTGTTTTGTAGAAATATCAACACTAGATTGGTTTGCTTGAATCAAGAAACATGCATATAAAATTCTAGATTTGTGTGCTTAAATCTGGAAACGTTCATATACTTTGTCATGCATAAAATTCTACTTTGTATATAACAATAATCATCCTCTCCAGAAGAGGAAGTTCTTCCTGGCAGGCCTGTTCCACATGAGTGCCGTGTTGAACTTCACACAGATTATGATGGTACTGCAGTAAGATGGGGTCTCACGCACCACAAAGAAAGTGCAGCTGATTGTTGTCAGGCTTGCTTGGACCAGGCTAGAGCCGCCAAAGAAGGTGAAAAGAAATGCAATGTCTGGGTTTATTGCCCATCTGAGTTTGGGTGTCATTCTCCAGATATCTATCAGCACAAACATATGGAATGCTGGCTGAAATATGTGAGTTCTACCCCAAAATTCACAAGTTCGCCTCTTTTCTGTTTTTGCATTACAACCTTAGACATTTTTATTCTGATGAAATATCTTGAACTTTTGTTTTGCTGGCGTTCTGGGTGCTGGTTTGATCCCTTGACTTAGTGGAATATCTTGAGCGTTGGCTTTTATAACTTCTTGCTAATATTATGGCTGGTGTTGTTTTTTCTTTGCTTGCCATGGCTAATAGACTTTTTCACATAAACTCAATTCAGGCCGAGAAACCCCGACTAAATTTTAAGGACAAGTATCCTGAATCATATCGAAATTCACACCCATCTGCACCAGTGATCGTTCCATGGGTTTCTGGAGTTGTTAGCACTTGAGCCAAATAACCAACGGTGATGATAATATGATCAACCAGTGCTACCTTGTAGATTACCAGCACGCAAAGCTAGCTCTGGCAAAGCCTTTGCCATGCTTGTGTGCGGATTATACTGCTGTTCTTCAACACGGTTGTGTAAAAGAAATGATATGGGGAGCAGATTAATTTTTGTTCCTTTTTACTCTCTTTATTTTTGGGGGAAGGGATTGATGAATCGATGTGCATTTAGGACTTTAGTTTTGGTCATAATACGGTTTCTGACAGTCTCGCGGTTTTAGTGCCAAAGACTTTTCCCCGAAGACCTGTCTAACTCTGAGGGAAGGTGAATTAACAGATGAGGTAGTTGTTTTGTTGTGAGCTATCTGATAACATGATTCATTATTTCAATGGGATGTGGAATCCTATTCATAGTTACTTCCTGATCTTGTTGGTTACTATATGTTACTCTTCTTAGGAATTATTTGATCTGGGCAATTTTGTCCACCAGATCCTCGATGTTTTTTCCACTTATCGAGATGGTGGTGCTACTAAAGAGAAGGTTTTGCCAACAAATTGATTTGATTGGTTTGTTTTGTCCGAGTTTTCTTCACAGAAAAGAAAATGAATAGTTCCAAGTGGTGTTGCAATTCTTGCTTCAAGTTAAGCTTGACTTATCTCAAAAAAGGGACGACGTTTAATTAAGCACAATTACAGATGCTGCTACGTAAGAATATTTACTTTTGATAGATGGGAGATTTTATTGTGCTTTTGTTTTTGTTATCCCCCTCTAATTGGCAGTAATATTGATTGTTAGATGATAGTTTAATGCATCTCAATGTAGAATCCAACAATTAGTAGTGTAAGAAGTATAAAAAAAGTGGTACTTTAAAAACCCCCAAATGGGCAGATGGATATGATTTGCTCCATTCCATCGCGCCAATAAAAGGCAAGAAAATGAAGTCAGGTTTATTTGTTTGTAAAGAGACATTTACAGACACCAAGGGAATGGAGAAAAATAAGAGAAGGAGAAAGAAGGGAGTGACTTGTGATAAGATGAAGTCATAAAGTACTAAGTGGGTCTTCCTATTATTTGCGTGCATGATAGAGGGAAAACTAATTCTATTCTAGAGTCTCATCATTCTACTCTCTCTTTAAAATTTTTTTTAAATACATTTGCATTTTATAATTCCAAGCCCACTGACCAATCTAGATCTGCCTTCCTCACCATTTGCCAAAAATAAATAAATAAATAATCCTTAAAAAATTGAAACAGCATCCATTTTTTATTATTATGTGACAAATATTACTTTTTTATTTTAATTTAACAATATATTTAATTTTTTATATAAATATCAATACTCAACCAAAATTATAGTTAACATTGCACTATATTTTTTATACTAAAACAAAAGGTTAGATTTTTGTATTTTCCCAAGAAAAAAGACCAGAAACCAGGGACCAGTAGGTAAGAAATTGGACGTTCTCTCCTCGAAAGTTCTCACATTTCATGGTGCAGCTTCTCAGGCACTTATTCGAATCGAATATGCGGCTTTTGGCGGATGCGGAAGTGTTGCTCTTCAGGCTTCAGACATCAATCAGAAATCATAGAATCATCGGCGTCTTCTCCTAATGTTAGTTTCCGTCATGTTCTTCCGCTGCTTCCGTTCTTATTGGAATTTCATCGATCTTGTGGAAGGTGATTTGGGGCCATTGTGATCCCCGGTTTGTTGTGGTAATAATCTTCAGAACTTGATCGGATCTGGGCAATCTGAAACCATAATTTGGGAAATCAGATTTGGAATACTTGATTGGATTTGATTCTGCGACCTAAGCTGGTCAAGCTCAACCCTTTAGTTGTTCAATTTTTCTCCACAAAACCTTATATGGGTTCTGGTTCCGGGGAAGGCAAGCCCCATTGGAGTGTCTACGATGGCGTGAAGATTATCGCGGCGACACCAGAAGCTTTAATGGCAGAGATTGACTCGGCAATTTCAAATCTCGAGTATGTTCGTGCCACTGCTCTTCTCGAATCTTCCTCTTCCTCTATGCCAAGGAAGAGTTCCTCCGACGCAAAATTGATGCCTCAATACGATGCTCGCATTGCAGACGAAGCCTACAAAGCGGGGTGTGCGGCCCTGGCTGCTGGCAAGCTTGATGAGGCTCTCCATTCTTTGAACGTTTCTCTCTCTAAATGCCCACCCGATAAAACATCAGCAGTTGTCAAGCTTCAGTCTTTGATTTCTCTTACGTCTCAGCAACTTCAAAGATCTAATAACTGAATCAATTTGATTATGCACATTTAGCCTAGTGTTAATTTTTGTTCAAAGTCTGGTTGAGCTAGATATATTAAACCTGTTTTGATGAAGGCCTCAGTTGAGGTCCGTCCAAGAAGCCAATTTGTTCCTTTACTGAAAATTTTGGCAAGCATGTTTGAGCAATTGGATTCTTAATACTGTGTCGAGAGCATTTTTCTTTTTTTTCTCGAATTGTATACGCGTGGCTAGTGTTTCTCCAGAAACTCGGACCAAACAGAGCAGCAGAACAGCAACTTAAGGGGATAAGCACCTTACTTGGAGTTGGATATCATCATTCAATTAAATGCCACATTAGTTCGCGCTTAAAATTTATTTGCCGGACATTATCACATCAAAAGCTTATAAATATTCTCACATGGCGTGACTGCCTGAATAAGCTGGATTTCGAAGATTGCGTGAGATGAGAATACAACACATAAGAATAGAGGCACTGTTATTTGCCTATTAAAGACTTACATATATCAAAACTTAGTGTTAATGAAGATAATCTTCAATGAAACGAGTAAATCAAGAAGAAAATCTAGAGAGAAATTAAATAAGATTAAATAGTAGTCAAATATTTAATGATATTAAAAGACTAAAATTTTAGTACATGTGATTGCTTATTCTCTCCAAGAATCCATACGTATCCTGACTTTTAATTAGGACAAGAACCTGTATTTTCCATAAAAGGTAATTATTTTGGTTTAGTCGAAAACGTTCAAGGAATAATCATCTTGTATTTTTTTTTCTAACATTAGCTCTCATATCGTAAAGAGAAATAATATTTTGAGAGTAATATTCTTCACAACTTGTATTATATTTCACTTTTCTATAAATATATACACATATAAAAGAGACTTTAAAAAAAGAAAAAAAATAAACACATATACTAAAACTGTAATCTTTTAAGATTGTTGAATATTTACTCGTTATTTAATTTCCCTTGATTTCTTATTAATATTTTGTCTTTATTTACTCCTTAGCATTGAAAACAATTTTTATTAACATTGTCTCGCTGTTTTTCAATATTGCTGGGGCAAACCGAGCAGGTGTTTCAACTTCCAAGATTGCTTTGAAATATTTCGGCTCTTCGAGCTTACGTATCAGTCTCGCCCGCTCTGCCAAGGAAAAACCCGATTTCTTCTTTTCAGTACAAGCTGACTTCGGGGGACATTTAGGGGGTAAAAAGAGAAGAAAAAAATTTCCATGGGGTCAACTAATGGAGGCACAAGTAAGCATGTAACAAGCGTGGAGTGGTGGCTTGAGTACCCAGTGACATAAGGTCTGTTTGGAAAGTGTTTCCAAAATAGTTCTTTAATGTCTGAAAACAATAAAACAATAAAATTAGTTTGATGTCTAAGTTTTGAATGTCTTATATTGTTGAGCAAAACCTTCCGTCTCTTGTCCAAATCTACTTGTGGGATTTAGAAAATAAAATGTAAGAAGATGGTTGTTTAAAATAATTTAAGAAATTGAATTCTATTGTTTATAGATTGTTATTTAAGTATTTGTGTTTTATAATAAATTTAAACCTTAATTTTTGAGAGCACTAACAGTGTATCCTGACATCCTCTCTCATATTATTTTCTATTTTCTTTTTTAAAAAAGATACTACTAATGTACGCATTTTTGTATAAACTCAGTTTTAAATCAAATTATTCATCTTATTTTTTCTTCTATAAGATATCTTATTCACTGAAAAACAGTTTTCTTTTACTGTTGGGGACAGCCACGGGCCAGTCAATTTCAAAACGATTTCTCCCAAATGTGCCAAAGATGATGTCCTTGTCTGGATTAATATTCTCGAAATAACTTCAGCTGGAGGATATCTGATCTGATCTATGCAAATTCGTGAAAGAGCAGTATTTGTTCGGTGGCATGTCTTGTTAACCGTGACTTTAGCTTAAAGGGTAACTATGCATAAGCACCGCCACTTAATCAGGGAAACTAGCAAATGGGTGAAAGTAACCATGGTCGTCGAAGGGATTTTAGCAGTCAATCAAGCACTTGAATCCTGAATTGAAATCAATGTTTATTCGTTAAGATGTCTTTGGGCTACTATAACTTGTCTTTTCCTTAAAGGACAGGAAGCCTTGTGTTTCAGTACGCTGCAAGGCCACTGTCAAAAAATCAGGTCAATTTGGACATCAAGACAAGTGTGAATGCACTGGTATTAGTGATTGCATATATACATTCTTCCGATCTGAGAAATTGGTCTGCAAATTTCTACCATGGGTGTCTTCTATCATGAAGGGCCACCAAACCATCCCAAGAAATGCAAATGTCTTGCAGCAACTCTCAAGGAAGTATTTTCCCATTGCCGTACTTTCGGGGGACGGCTTTCAAATGCAACCCTCGAGGAGGAATGCCCAATCAGTGATTTTGATGAGGAACAGGAAGTACATTCACCTCACTAATCAACCTCTTACTTAATCAACTTGTTTTGAAATTTTTTTCCTTTCTATATATTCTGAATTGCATCTAAAACTTGTGGGTCGTGGTTATTGTTGTTTTCCAAATGCTTCCTTAGGTGGTTCTCTCTGCAGTTAGAAGCCGAGCCATGGAAAAACAGAAGCACAAACCCAGCCTCTGGAGGGATAGCTTTTCCTGGGTTTACTCTCCTGCTACAAGAGAATTGTATATCACTGGGACGGTGACACAAAAAACGTTGGACAATGATCAAGAGAAAGATGCACCAGAAGAATTTGTGTCTGTCAAAAGTTGTTTTTCTTGCTGTTCGAGTGCTCCGAGTGGGGAAGCATTTTACTCTGTTAAGACAAACTTTTCCCGGTGTTCGAGCTTGAACGAGGTTGACTTGTCTGGTTATTATTGGAGGCGTTCAATAATTCAGGAGCTCTGTCATTGCGAGGGATGGCCATTTGGTCTGTGCCGGAAAGCCGTGTTACTTCCACCGCTGCCTAAGTCGCCATCTGAATCATGGCTGTGGCGTAAAAAACAAGAGAGTACTAAAGACGCCAAAGATTCTTGAGCTTGCTATTGGTAATTTCAATTTGTTGGGGAATTGTATTCGTCACAACGTGAAAGTGCACCGAATAAGAGACATAACACATGACGGCGTAGTGATCACTCAGGAATCTGAGTTTTTGCACTAGTGTCAAGTAAGCATTAAGCTTTTTTGAAATAATTAAAAATGAAAAGTCATAATTTTATTATGCCTAAAAAAATAATTAGTTATGAATGATCTTTTTCTTTTTTGGTTGGACAAAGGCTTTAATTGGATCTAAATCCTTTTTTTTTTCTCTTGAGAATTCTTGTTCGTAAAATTAGAACCATCCATTTTTATTTGAATGATCCAAGATGGGCAATGGCCAGTAGCATATTCTACGGTTTTATAGGGGAAAAGCAAATAATACGTTGGCAGAGCTTATGTTTCGCATATATTTGTGATGGTGAGAATTTTTAAAAGTAAAATTATGGGAAATTATTAAAAATATATATAAAATTAGATTATAAGTTTATTCGTAATCGTTTTAGGGCGTCAAGGGGAAGACTTGTTGTGCAAAGTAGTCATTCAAAGGCTGTGACGCAGCCAATGACGTCCAAATGGTCCAAATCGCAGCACAGCACAGCACACCTAGATTAAAAGTTAGAACGTAGTGAGTAATCGAGAACGAGAGGAGCAGAATCATTATAAGATAATCCAAAGCTATCTGCTTTGCAGCATCCACTTACTCACTCCTTTTTCATTGCTTCCTGGGTTTAACTCTATTATTCTTCCCATGGACTCAAACTCAAGCAACCCACATCCAGATGTGGCTTTCGATTTTCCTCCCATGCTCCGAGTCTTCAAAGACGGCCGCGTTGAGAGGCTCATAGGCACTGATGTTGTCCCCGCCTCCATTGACCCCCAAAATGCGTCCGTTTCATCCAAAGACGTAACCATTAATGGCCCTGAATCCAATATCTCCGCCCGTCTCTTTCTCCCCAAACTCACCCTCCCCAACCAGAAGCTCCCTCTGTTGCTCTACTTCCACGGCGGCGGCTTCTGCGTCTCGTCGCCCTTTACTGCCAATTATCACAATTACGTTAGCGCTCTGGTTTCCGAGGCCAAAGTTGTTGCCGTTTCTGTCCATTACAGGTTAGCCCCGGAGCACCCAATCCCCGCGGCATACGAGGACTCCTGGGCTGCGCTACAATGGGTTGCTTCCCACCGACTGAATGGTGGACCCGAGTCTTGGTTAAATGACCATGCTGATTTTGGAAGAGTATTCCTGGGCGGAGAGAGTGCTGGCGCCAACATTGTTCATAATCTAGCTATGTTGGCCGGGCACCGAGATGTGGAGCTTGGTATCCAAATTCTCGGCGCTGCTTTGGTCCACCCGTATTTCTGGGGAACATGTCCGATCGGGTCGGAGACAGCAGATTTGAATAGAAAGACATCAGTGGATCGACTATGGCCATTTGTATGCCCATCAGTGCCGGATAATGATGACCCACGGGTTAACCCGATGGCGGAGGGTGGGCCTAGTTTGGCATGGTTGGGCTGTAAGAGGGTATTAGTATGTGTGGCGGAGAAAGATGTACTGAAGGACCGAGGTTGGCTGTACTATAATGCATTGGGTCGGAGTGGATGGCTGGGCGTAGCGGAAATCGAGGAGACGGAAGGAGAGGATCATTGTTATCATTTGTACAATTTGGGCTGCAACAAGGCCCAGGATTTGATCAAACGCTTGGCTGACTTCTATAATAGGGATTTGCCTCCTTTAGTTTAATTTTCAATTATTAGTCCTTTTCTACTTTTTCAGAAATCCTGTGTGGGTACTCGGTAGGTGGTTGAGCATATGAAATTATAAGTGAGTTCGTATGAGATTATGGGGCAGGAAAGCCATTCATGGCCTTTTCCTATCCTTCTTGATGGAGGGCCACCCAATTAATTCATGCGTATTTCTTCACCCAGCATAAAGTTTGATGGCTTAAAAGGGAAAATAATACTTGTATATAAAAATTATGTACAAAATCAGTATAAATAAATAAGAAAAAGTTTAAAAAAATAATTTAAATCTAAGAAAAAAATAAAAGTATCTTAGTATGTATAAAGAGTATATGTAATTGATTTGCACAACTGCCATTACTCTTTAAAAGGACAAGTTTTTATTAAAGGCACAGGATGAAAGCGGGGCCTACCTTCCAGCCAATGAAGAGCGGGAAGGGGCGTGATATTAAGCAAACCAAGCAAGCTTAATCATTCTTAATAACTTTAACAGCTATAATAATGTTGGCTCATAACTGTTGAATGCAACTTTTTTATCTTAGGCGTTCTGCTCTTTGTTTTTTGACTGGGTTCATTCAATTTTTATTTCTACTGAATTGAATTTTGTTGGGTATCGATCATTTAAATCAATGCATAAGCACAAATATCTTTTCTTCTTTTTTTTCCCTCGTTGTTTCCCTTCGACAGTTTCAGGGGAGTATTCTGAAATGATCATTGTTCTTCTTCCAATAAGATGGCATGCCCAGACATAGCTTACCTGTGCTAATTTGGCTTGTGTAACTTCTTTCTGCAATTCTTAAGTAAATTTATGTGTTAATTATATATGTGGAGAGGTGACTAGTAATGTCTAAATTAAATGGCAATACTCCAAATGTCCTATTTTCTCTCTTTTTGGCATGCCAAGCTTTTCTTTTCCTGTTATAATTTTATAATTACTTTTTTTTTTTTTGAAGTGAGGAAAGGAGCTAACTATGGTCGCCGCTCGTACAAGTCATCGTTCAAAGGTGCAATAAATGCCATAGAATTAGAGCGAGTTTGCAGGCGGGAGTTACAGTTCCTTTCGCCATAGGTGCTCTCTCTGTCTCTGTTTCTGTCTCCTTCCAAGTTTCAAGGTCCAATTACTAGATGGATTCAGGCGATTTATCAGAAATTTCTCTCGAGGTCCCTCCTTACCTTCGAGTACACAAGGACGGAACCATTGAAAGAATTGCCGGAATCCAAGTCGTCCCTGCTGGCTTCGACTCCAAAACCAACGTCGTATCCAAAGACACCGTCATCATCCCAGAAACCGGAGTTTCAGTCAGGCTATATCGTCCCAATTCCATCACCGGAAGGGTTCAGAAGCTTCCTTTAGTCGTTTACTTCCATGGTGGGGCCTTTTGCATCTCTTCTGCCTCTGATCCTCTTTACCAGAACTGCATCAACAAACTTGTAGCTGAGGCTAACGTTGTAGCTGTCTCGGTCAACTATAGATTAGCACCAGAATATCCACTTCCAGCTGCATACGAAGATTCTTGGGCTGCCCTTCAATGGATTGCCTCTCATGCCTCTGAGGATTGTAAAGACCATGAAAGCTGGCTCAAAGACAGCGTTAACTTCAACCTAGTGTTCTTAGCAGGTGATAGCGCTGGTGCAAATATTGCACACCACATGGCCTTAAGGCTGCACGTCTTAAGCTCTGATCCAGTCAAGGGTTTCAAGGTCGCAGGTCTTATTTCAGTGAATCCTTATTTCTGGGGCAAGGAGCCCATTGGAGTAGAGGTCACAGATCCAGTAAGGAAAAAAATGGTGGACAATTGGTGGGACTTCGTTTGTCCGTCTGACAAAGGGAGTGATGACCCACATATTAACCCGTTCGTGGACGGAGCGCCAAGTCTTGAGGGTTTGGGGTTGAATAAGGTGCTCATTATTGTGGCCGAGAAAGACATATTGAGGGACAGGGGGATGCTTTATCATAAGAAACTCGTGAACAGCGGTTGGAAAGGAAAGGCCGAGTATTATGAGACTGAAGGCAAGGATCATGTGTTTCATATCTTCAACCTAGATTGCGAAAAAGCCAGGAGCCTGATTAATCGTATGGCATCTTTCATCAATCAACACGCAGCTTCTGAAAATTAGTAACGAAGCTATGGCTATTGGTTGCGATCCGCGATTTTGAAGTAATGTCATTCAAATGAAGGCCACCCTACCTTTTTATTAATCATTGGCCAAACTTTGGAGTTGAAGCTTCTTATATTTCAAATAAATAGTTACTGCGGTTTGACTCGTCTGCTTGTATCCTATTATTGTTCCATTTTTTATTACATCAGGAAAATTGTATGTCCTTCATTCCCTGGCTAGAAATAATTTTCAGTCCTAAAAAGCGTAGACACTCTTTGCATGAAAATACATACTCGACTTTTAAATGAGTAACTATTTACTGATTAAAAATACTGAAAAACAAACATTATTTTTTTTGGTACTTAAAAAAAAACACATTATTTTTAATGAAAGAAGTACCCACTATTATAATATTAGTAAGTTTTACCCATTGTTCATTATATCAACCAAATTTTCATTATGTTCGAAATGAAATCACGTGCTACATAATGAGGTTCTTATATCTATTCATGAGCTTAGAGCTTATAAATCAAATCTCATTGGCTAACATGCAACTCACTCCTCCATATAACATTTCCATTGTGAAGCAAAATATGAAGATGAACACAATTTCCTAAGAAACACGAGGAAAATCGTCATAACATGCATTCAATGACTGCCACACATAATTGGGAAGGCAGTGAGAACTCTAGAAGACAACTGTATCAAGCATCATTCCCAATGTTTGAACTATGTTTGAAGACATCAAATTGGAAACATGCTCTTCCAGGTGCTTCTTAGCATCTTGCCTTCCCACATTAGCAATTGCAAGCTTTTCTGGTGGCAGCTCGTCTTCCTCCTGCACTGCCTTGTTGTACTTAATGGCTAAATTAAGCATCTCCTGAATTGCATAAAAGATTTTCTTGTCACATGAGTACATGGTAATATGCATACTGACAGGTAATTTCACATTTACACAAAGACATATCTCAACAGAAATTCTACCATTTAATAGCCATGCGAATCATAGGTCTATACCCATCCCAAGGAAGCAGGAAAATTGGATCAGCAAAGTGACTTAACATTACTGTTTAAACATTATTAAAACAATACAAGACATCTATCAACCATCACACAGAAATAACCAATGAATGAAGCATTGAGTAACACCTCAGCCCACCTCCTCTTTCACATATGGAAACAGAGAAAGGTAAAGAAAAGAAAAGCCAGAAAGTGACATGCAAAGTGAGCTGTTCAGTAAATTCTGCTTCCAAAATTTCCGTAGACCATAGTAGGAGAATCTCTAATTGGGTATATGTAGTTGTTGCAATGCAACATGGAGACAGAAGCAAGTGGCTTGCATTTAAACAGGCTACCTTGCAAAATACAAACAATACGATGGTTCTGATCAAGTTTATGTAAGTTCTTTTTGTAGTCTCAAACATGACCCATATTCAGAAAGGAAAATGTAAAACAACCAAAGTGGAGAGAAGAGGAAAAAAAAAAAATAGTAAAAGAGGATATAGACATATTTTTACATCTCATTTTTTATAAGTTTTTAACTTACCTGAACGGTCTGTTCATTAGTTTTGGAATGTGTATCGAAACGCCTCAGTGTCAAGCCATCAGTCCATTTCTTCTTGTGAAGGTTAAGTAACATCTTTTCTTCAAGCTCATTCTTCCTGTAATTAATGGCTATGGAGTAATAATGTCTATTCAAGCCATGGATCAACGCCTAGAAAAGGGCAAAAGAATAAGAGGTCAAAACACCAAACAAAGAAAAGAAGAAAGATAGTGTAAAGCTCTGCTATTGAAAGATATTTGCAGCACACTCACTTGAATTGAGGGTTTATTGAGATGCCCAAGGTTAGATGTTGTTTGCCGTGGTTCCTGACCCAGCATCATCGTTTGTGGATTAATCAACCGAAAGGCATCAATCACCACCTTGCCTTTGACGCTCTGAATAGGATCCACAACCACAGCCACAGCACGTTGATTTAAAGCCTCAAAACTCTGCATCAGATTAAACATACAAGCAGATTAAGCTTAAGGTTTTTATTCAAAAAAAGCATTAACTGGATGAGGATTTGTCATCACTAAATTCCACATTAGACAATTCCATTCTCCACTACAAAAAATTTCCATGTCTCACTGGGCATTCCAATCACTTAATACACCAGTGACACATAATTTTATAAATTAAGTTGCACTGAAGTTCAAATGGATTTATTCAACCAACATTTCAAGACTATCACAACAATATAACTGAACAAGTTTGATTTCACCATTTGCAAGAAATTGTACCAATACTAAACTCCCATATTTCTTCCAGCAGAATACTTCAGAAACATGGAATCTATGTTTGAGACAAAACATGATTATTTCTGCACTAGCAAATAACCATCACTTAGGTTGTCCCATTTTTTTCTCTTTCTGGAACTTTATTTTGGGGAGGAGGAGGGGAAGTTAATATCACTGGGGAAAAGTAACGAGAACAACAAATGCCAAAGCCACACTAAAGCCAATCGACTAATTTTTTTAAAGAAGATAATAAAGCTTCTCAAGAATTGTCTACTCAGATTTAAATAAAAAGCAAATGCATGCTACATGGCAAAGAAAATTAATACAAGATGCAACCTGCTGTGTATTAATGTCAACTCCAGAGAGCCAACAGCCAAATCCAGGATGCGAATGATACCAGCCCACAACCATCTCTGGTCTGCAACAACATGTCAAAGATTTAATGAACTGATGTTTGAATATATAAATAATTACATGCATTGCAATACAAGTTTAAGTGTCAGCTAGGAATAAGATAACATAAATAGATGCAGAATCATAATGTTTCAATCACAAGCATCGCTGATAAAAACAATATGAGATGTATAAAACATCCTTAGTTATGACTAATCAGATTTATGGGTTTCAAAATTCACTTACATCTGATATCCAAATATCTTATAGATAGGTTTCTAAAGGAAATTAGGATGTCTACTTACCAAAAATCTACAGTAATCATTTCCTAAATTTCCAGACGGAAAAAGGTCCGCAGCTAAAGGAGTCATCACTAAACATACAGATTTCAACCACGATAAGAAGCAAATCAATACAAAACGAAAATACCTTCCAGTCTGTTTTAGCATATCGAGCATGTTGGTCTGGAAAACGTGATCAACGGCTTCGACACTAACACCAGTACCACTCTGTGGCATAGCAAAGACATCCACAACGCGTACAGTATACTCATCCACAAACTCCCCCAACATCAAACCCATCACTTCCATGGGAACACCGGCCCTACCTATAAAGCACATCGCAGTCAAACTTTCAGGGGGAAAACAAAGAGAAAACTAGGATCAGATCCAAAAAAACTAATGAAAAAGTGAAGATGATAGGTTTACAAATAAAAGAAAAAGCTATGAGCCCATCACTGAGGTTCCCCACTTAGGGTTTCAAATAACAGTCCGCGGCCACCGATGAGGCCTGGAATAAGAAATTATCCCCAAACCAAATAACTCCTGAAATTAACAGAGCATGAATATGGGCGCGGATTTAAAAGGCGAACAGTGTTGAGAATAATACTGACCGTGTTTAAGCATTTTGAGAAGGGCGAGCGAGGAGATATAAACCTGCTCAGAGGAGTCGAGTGTGGGCGAGTCCGGGGGTGGATGCCCCAGTGCGCCTCCTGCACCTGCAAACATCCTTTGAAGCCTCTCCATACCGGACATCCACTCTCACTTTCTTCCCAGATAAACCTTAATGCTTTTGCTTTTGCAGCAAGACTTGCCTGCGACTGCTTTGCTTTTGCGAATTGAGCCGAGCTACGGTATTCTAATTTAGGACGAAAAGGATATATAGGTCATTTGAAGAAAGAAAACTAGACGTTCCGGCCCACTGGGCCATTATATTCAATTTAGGCCTATTCATGTGTATTAATACGATGCTTCTCCGACGCATAATCCGCAGCCCAATATGCGAATAAGTGACATTTTTCATTTGGTCAAATCTCTCTTTTTTTTTTTTTTAGAGCTAGCATGAATGTGACACTCTGGAGATGCATTCGTTCCAAGTCAGAGATATAATAAAAAAAATATCAATAAAATTAAAAGAGTTAAAAATTTAATGAGCAAAAAAATAAGAAATTGAGATTTTTGACTTTTATAGATTTTAACTTTAGTAATTTTAATTTTAATATTTTTTTATATATCTATTTTTGTAGCATCTTTTTCTTTTTTTTTATAATGTGAGTCTCGTTATAAAAATGGAGAGATATATAAAAAAAGTTTATCAAAATTACAAAATAATAAAAATAAAAAATTCAAATTTCATAAATAAAAATTAATTCCTATTTTTTTATTTTGTCTAAAGTTATTAAAATAAAAAAAATTAAATTTATGAAAAATTATTAAATAATGAAAAAGCCCAACCTGTCTGAGACCTTGTAAGCAAAAATAGTCTATTAACACTTGATTTTCATGATTTCACAATTTAAATTATAAAATATAATAACTTTAATAATTTAAATAATATCTTATAAAAATTTAGTAAAAACAAAGATACAGAATAGCTGGAGTGACCTTACAATCCAACTCGAATGAATCAAAGTATTCACTCGGAAATAAAATATTTGAACAGTTTGTCAAAAAAAAAAAAGACAGTGCCTCAAGATTATACGCCGAACATATTCCAAACGCAACGTTGTTTTGCGTGCTTAAGATAATAAACATGAAAACTACCTGCGAGAAACAAAAAGCAGAACTATCAACTAGGCATGTTAGGCATAATTTAAAGATCAACATTCTTTTGAGTTTTTTTTTTTTTTGAGGGGGGGGGGGGGGGGGGGTTGTATGTTAGATATGACGATACAAACGACAACGGTTTGCTTGCTTGTATGGAAAACGACACGCAAGACAGCGGAGAAGGTCATCATCACAATCTTTTTACGAGTTCAATAGTATCATATTTTCTTGGAGGAAAAACCCATGAAAGGATAATTTAAGCATTTTTTACGAGCAAATGCTTTACATATCCAACCTCTTCATCATGTGACCACATATATTTAATTAATAACTGAAAGAATCTATCTGTGTGTGTGTGTATATATATATATATATCAATAGCTCAAATTTCTACTTATAGAGTATAGTTAGTGAGAGTGAAGATGAAAGAGAAAAAATGAAAATGGAAAGAGCAGATGCATATTGATAAACTTTTCACTATTCTCAAGTCATTCCCTACGATATGACTATCAAAAATTTTGTCCCAAGGAATAAGTGGAATAAAATTCATAAAAATAAATCATGATAGTTAAATTTCATAAATTTATAGATTTTATAAATTTAATAATTTAAATTATTTTAAATAAATATTTAATAAAATTCAGCTTATAAAAAATAACTCATCTAAATAATGTGATCAATTTTTGTGCATCCAGTCACGTACATAATTGTATCATATATATGCCTGTCCTGACTTAGGGAAGGCAGTCATGAATTGATTAAAAGCAAACATGTGCAAATGGAGTCTTAAGAGAATGTTGATATGTAGCTAGCTAGAAATCTGCCTGAAGCTGTGATTCTAGGAAACTGAGTATAACTCCGGGAAGGATTCCTCTTATACCACCTCCATCGATACTAAGCACGGTTGCTAGGTTTCCATGATTTGGAGGCAGTCAGGGTAGTTTCCTTCTTTCCATGAGGCCTGAGTTGTATATGTATATAGCAGACTAGCTAAGAAGAACTAGGGAGAGTTGAGAACCTTAATGGGAAAAGAGTACTTCGAAAGTTTAAGAGATACCCACGTGCAAAGAGAACATGCAGTTGGTATGTACAGAATCTTAATACAGTGCTCGTTACTAGTAATACATGCGCAATGAGTCTCTTGCTTTGAAAACAAAACTTGTCTCTTCGTTTGCATGTGGAATAGCAGGTGAGACCTTTACAAGAAAGAATTGTAGGTTTGAAGATTAAGTAGCTAAAACTATCAACGCCCGCGTGTGAATGCAAAACACACTCTCTCTATATAATCTATCTAGTGATGTTAGATATTTAGGCGTCTAGGTGTTTAAGAGATACCCACGTGCAAAGAGAACATGCAATTGGTATGTACAGAATCTTAATACAGTGCTCGTTGCTAGTAATACATGCGCAATGAGTCTCTTGCTTTGAAAACAAAACTTGTCTCTTCGTTTGCATGTGGAATAGCAGTTGAGACCTTTACAAGAAAGAATTGTAGGTTTGAAGATTAAGTAGCTAAAACTATCAACGCCCGCGTGTGAATGCAAAACACACTCCTCTCTATATAATCTATCTAGTGATGTTAGATATTTAGGCGTCTAGGTGTTTGATTGGGTCAAATGGTTTTCTTTTTTGGATTAAGGAAATAGAGGAGTTGCAAAGTGGGAGACAGACCCTATAGATTTGAGTGGCAAAATATTGGAAAGGGCGTTAAAAAGAATAAGAGAGAGGAAGAGAAAAGAAACTCTTGTGGCTGATGTGATAAACTTGTTCTTACACCTCACAATAATCAATGCAGATCTTCCACGGCCTATAATTTGCATTAGAGATGATGGTGAGCAATTTGGTTAACCAACTAGCTTTAATTCAATCATAGTAGGAAGAGGAACTGATGAATGTCACGTTATCAGAGAATCGAGCTATATTTTTCTTCAGAAAAAGCGGCTTCTGAAAATCATATATAATTGCATGAGAAAGGTCAATTCAGATAACAATCACTGACAAAAACAGTTCCACTCAGTAAATTATTCCAAGCAGGCATACAAATAAAGTGAGCCATTTACAGCCAAGAGCTTTTAGCCGGTTGGCATATGACGGCCACTAAATTTGCGGAGTTACAGGTTTGAACCTCAATCCTTATATTTTTACTTTTATTTTCTTTTAAGGAGTTGCATGTAACCAAAAAAAAAAAATAGTAAGCCATTTATATATCCAAACTAATCAAATTCACGAATAAAGTTTTAATATACCATTATCTTGTAAGAAGCCTAAACAATTACATAAATAATGTTGAATTCCTTTTTTTTTTTAAATTTATTTAAGACTATTTTTTATTTTTTAAGTAAGACATTAATCATCTTTGAGATAAAAGTTATAAAAAATAAATTTTTTTAACATAAATAACTTCAAATTCAATGATGTTAAATTTCTTATTAGTGACTATCCAAATTTAACAACTCCATGGTGATGGTAATTTTGGTACTATTACCTGCTGGCATGTTGTACTCGAGAATTGTCACATTTTATGAATTAAATGCTTCTATTTTTTTTCTCTAGTATACTCAAACTCACATTTTGTCACGTTTATTTATTTTTTCTAGCATTTACAAGGTTAACAATAGTTAATTGCTGCAAAAAAGAGAAAGCGAAATCAGAAATAAGTGGGGCGGCCGGGCAAGGATAGAAAATTTATGGCGAACGGTGCATGATGGTAAAACCGATCACTGTCAAGGCATCCCCACAAACATCAACGTTTTTAAATGGTCAACTTTTAACATGTTGTTATTCATTATAAGACGATGAACTCCTTACATAATAAGCAAATTATCATGATAACAAATTACTAAGCAAATTTATACAGAAAGTAAATAAAATTACAATGATTTATTGAAGAACGATACAAAGAATCAGAATAGCCACAAGAGCACAGAAACTGATCCCAGACGACAACGATTAGGCCTTTCTGTTTTTGGTGTGTGGGGATCTCATTTCTCGGAGTCTCCTCTCTTGTGAAAGAATTTTCGCAAACCTGCAACCATTTCAACCAAAACTTTGATGTTCAGTAAATTATATACCATATATAATTTAGTTTCCATAGAAATTATGAACAAAGTGACCCATCGATTGTCTTACCTTCTGAGAGCATCCTCATTGGTGCCACCATTTTCCGTTGGCTCAAACATACCAGTCTCCAAATTCACCCTAGACACAGGTTTCTTCAATAGCCCTTCACCTATTTGGCCGAGGCTTTCCAAGTTCTCCGTTGTAGCAATATCAACTGAACAATCTGTGCCCATCAATGTATCATCCTGCATGTTGTCCCATTCCAAAAATTAAGTTAGCCCTAATTTATTCAATATATCTTTTGTGTGTAACAGACTAGGGAAGCTGTTAATGATAGCTTGCCTGTATTCGAAGGTAATTATCTTCTGAATGAAGTGCTTGAGAGACGGTTGCTATATGGATATCAACCATGTCTGCGCTTGATTGAGAGAACACGTCAATCAACGGAGTAGAGCCACCATGAGTTAGCCAATCCAGAAGGCCCCATTTGGCTGCCATTTTAGCATTGAATTTTCGTTCATTTTTAGGTGTCCCCGTTCCGATTGAGATTATTAGGAAACGCCCGTATTCCATTGGCTTTATTGTAAAGAAGTCACCATTCTCGTTGATTATCTGTTTGGTTACTTCGTTCATGGCAACTAAGGTCTGGATCCGACATGAAATTAACCCAATTAAAAGAAAGTTAGTAAAAATTATAATTAATGTTATATAATGATGAGTGCTCTAATTAGTGTAAATCTAAATAATTACCGGGTTATTTGCTGCAACACCTCCATCAATTAAGTCGAATTCGTGAACATTCCCTCGAGGGTCTATATTCTTGAAGTGGTGAGCGGGAAGATATGTTGGTGCCGCCGATGTGCTAATGCATATGTCAGATAGTCGAGCATCCAAGCAAGGAGAACTCTTGATCTGCATCAAGTTTCAAATCCTTTTAGGATTTCTTCCAAAAGAGGAGAGAAGATATGAAAGAGAGAGAGAGAGTGAGGACCTGATAAGATGAGAAGATAATTGGCTGCAAGCACTTGATGTCGAAAGTGGGAATGACAATATTGGTGAGGGTCTCGTGCAAAGGAGCTTCTCCCAGCTTCTCTCTCACCACCTGATGAAGGTAATCCCCGTTGTACTTAGGTCCCCCCAATGATTTAATTACCTTTGCTAACATCATCCCTCCAAGACCTCTGCACTCAATTAATAATTATTGAAGGCAAAAGAGGTTGTCAATAATTCCTATTAATTTGGAATGTTTGGACAAGACAATTGAAAACAAAATGAGGGATCATAATGTAATTATATATACTTGGGTTGTGGGAAGATTTTTGGGCAGTGATCCAGGTAAAAGGGCTTGATATCTTTAGCCGCAAAAAGTGGACGATTGTTTTCATTTGGAGCAGTTAACATGGCGGTTACAAGACCTCCTGTGCTCGTTCCTGCAATCACATCAAAGTAGTCTGCAAGCCTTGCATCCTCACCATCCAACTCCTGCATGCACGTTTTGGATCCATGTCAATCGCACTCTTATAAAAGAGTTGATAATGGCCAGCAAAGAAAAGGTAAGCAGATATATTCAGATACCTGAAGCTGTGACTCAAGGAAAGCAAGAATGGTGGCGGGGATGATGCCCCTAATACCACCCCCATCGATACTGAGAATGGTTACCAAGTTTCCATAAGTTGGGGGCTGAATTTTTTCAAGGGATGATTTTGTTCTCTCCATTGATGACAACCTTTATGTGCACAAAAAATATATACCCTTGATATATATGAGCCCTTGGTGCGGGGAATGCTAAAGAAAAATTATAGTTGAGAATTGAGAGGGGAGCTAGGTTATATCTTTTTTCTTCTCTTTTTCTCTCTCCTTCAGAAAGTATTATGAGAGGAAGTAACTCAGGCCAGAGAAGGATTCAGTTTTGTGGTGATGTTAAGATACTGGTTTGCCGAATGTGGTATTTATAGGGAGAGGATCCCATACAGTTACAATGTAATTTGTGCTGAGTGTGAAGTTCATTGACGATGGAGAAATGTCAAAGGGACGACGGAGTCGGAGGGTGGATGGTAAAGTGTGGAATTTTCCTTGCATTAATGAATGTCCCGCGGTTTGAAATGTGCAAGAGTTCACACAGTGCCTTTAGACTGCATAATTTTCGTCGTTTACTCATGTCCCACACCACATCCCATCTGCAAAATTTCTTACGCGATACTGCAAATACGCCAACATTATATAAGAATATTTTTATTTTTACATACTTATATCTATAATTTTTATTCACAATTCTTATTTCTTTTATTTTATTTATTTTTTAATTTTTTTAATATATATCTCTTCAATCATATAAAAAATGTAGCTGAAAACGTGATGTTACAGATATAATCATAATATTTTTTTATATATTTTTGCTAAAAATTAAATTAAATTTTTATAAGATTATTCAAATTTTTTGTTACTATATTATTGTATGACAGGATAAAAATTCCTGTAAAAACAATTAAATCACTGTATTTCCAATTATTTTTTTAATTTATAATAAAAGAAAGAGATTCACGGCATTCCAAAGAATGATCAGAGATACAAAGCCTTATGTTTTTATATTGTTTAAAATATCTATTACACGCTTAAAAATCACAAATAAATAATAATATGCGGTAGATGGGATATCCTTTTGAATGATATTTTATTAAACTATGGATCTTTACCAGTTGAGCGCGGCTAATGAATTCCGACTAGTGTTACCCAGTTGGCTACCAATTCAGCAAATAAATAGTAACAGATATCATATTTCTTTAGTTTAGGTCGTTGGCAACCACAAACAAAGTTAACGCGCTGATTGGTGCAGGTACGATGATTCTTCTTCGTGACTTCGGAGTTCAAAGGGAGACAAATGTCTCCCAGAAATTCTAGCAAGCTCAGTTATTAGTATCGTGGACTTTTATTAATATGTACAGCGACGGATATGTATTGACGGGGCAACGTCATTTTTGTGGTCAACAACAGCTTGGGACTTTATCGATGTTTAGGTGTGCATCAACGCCTTCATTAATTTTTGGCCACGCCGTCCACGAATTTGATATTTTGGAAAATTTTGCTAGACTGAGTACACCATTCTCAAGGAAGCATTTTCGGGGTTATATCACAATTTTAATTTGTTCATATCTTCGAGTACCTTTTTTTTCCCGTATGTTTTGATAACTGACATGTTTATGAACAAAATCAGATCATACGGGAAATTTTTAGTCGTGGTTTGGATTTTCAATTCCAAAGGTGTTTACCATTGTTGCAACGATTTTTCTCAAGTCTTGGTTATTGTGGCGATATCATTTTAATGCATATATAGTTTTATTGATTATGAAAATTAACTCCAAGATTAATGACACAACAATGGACTTCTACATGTTACAGTCCAGTACGACACCGCTACATTCCATGCTACGTGGCTATATGAGACTAGGTCAGACTAGTTCTCAACGTGGCCTCTTCCTTATTGTTAGTACTAATGTGAAAATGGTTATCCATGTTAAAGCCGAGCGCATTCTTCTTTGTGCATATAGATTTAATTATATTTAAAAAAAAAAGAAAGAGAATAGAAAAATGTATATCATTAATATATAAAAATACTATATACCTATTTTATTACTCATTTCTGTTGTGGGTAAGAAAGTTTTTCTTCATCAATTCGTGTTAAATTTATAATTAATTCTCAAATAGCTAAGCACGCAGTTCCCCAGTCGAGGCTGTGGATCCGCAGGGGATCCTAACATAGCACTAAAGGTTAAATAAGAATATGTAACTTAGCTAGTGAGCCGTAGCTTACATAGCATAATGGTGTCGTCCCTTGAACTCAATCCTAGATTTGAATTCCTTTATCCCTTATAAAGCTTCATAACTTCTATTATTACCAAAATATATATATATATATATATATAACTTAATTGTACCGAAAAAAATAAAATGTAACTCAAGGGAAGGCTGTTTATGTGTAATGTGGCAAAAGAAATAATTACAAAATAAATTTTTAGCTGTGTAAGACTTGTCAATTTAGATTATGAGACCTAATAATTTTAATTATTAAAATTTTTTAATAATATTATCTTTATAAAAAAAATTTCACTTAAAATTCATATATCACACTATTATTTATGTGGTGGAAGTCCATCTATAATTATGCAAAACACACCGTATTAAATAGTAATAAATGTATTTTGTGAACTTTCAACCAAAAAAAAAAAAAAGTATCTTGTAAACTTTTATGAGAAACATTTTGTTATAGTAGAGTTTTTCTCCTATAAAATGCTCTGTTTTCCTGTAAACAAAAAAAACTCGGAAGAGATTGTATACGGACGTCTGAATATCCCATGGAAGTTTCCCGAGGGTGGTGGACTAGAAAAACAACAAAAAGGTTTAAAGTCAACCATATAACGTACACATCAATAAAAGGCGTGGAATGGAACCCCCGTTTGGCTAGCCACCCCAAGATACATCCCATTCAGCTACTTCACCCCTGCTGTATGTAAACACTTGCTATCATATTTTAGGCCTGAGAGAACCTTGAGTACCTTCGTCGCATGAGCAAATAATTTAGGACCGTTTGACACACATTAACCTTTTGTTGACCCAATGAGCAATTAAGCATCAGTTATTCAATTTGGGTTAGCGAATAAATCAAATATTATTTAAAACGGTTTTTATTCGTCAATATAATACCAAATTTTGAATTTTACTATCTACTACATCTATTTCCTTACACAAAATACAAATAAACAATCTGTATTAAATCATTTAGCTTTACAAAGTTACAACAAATATACAAAAACTCAATAGGAAAAAGAATAAAAGAACAAATGAAATTGTTGACTCGTTCAATTGAAGGACAATAAAATTAAAGAATGATATACTATATTGTGACCAAAGCCGCACGAACTGATAGACAGAGCGAAAAAGAACATGACACTTTTCGCACTATATGGCCTTGTTAGTGTGCGGAGATTTCATTTCTCGGATTCTCCTCTCTTGTGAAAGTATTTTTGCAAACCTGAAAGGATTTGTACGAAAGATATAACTAGGTAAATTATGATATATAAAATGGCAGTAAATATTAATTAATATAGATCTGTACGAATTAAGATGATTCAATTTTTCTTACTTTTTCAGGGCATCCTCATTGGTTCCTTCATTTTGGTTTGGCTCAAATTGACCATTCTCTAGATTAATCCTTGAGACAGGTTTCTTCAACAGCCTTTCACCGATTTGGCTGAGTTTCTCCAGATTCTCTTCCGTAGCAATGTCAACTGAAGAATCTGTTCCCGTCAATGTATCATCCTACAGGTGTCGAATTTAATTAACTATAATTAGCATCAACTTTCATTATTCCATTGATTATAAATAACTTAAATTTGAACATGTTTTTATCTAAGAAAATTTATAGCAAGGCGGATGTAAACAATGGAAAGCACACAAACCTGTATCCGAAGGTAATTATCTTCTGAATGAAGAGCTCGACAGACGGTAGCAAGATGGATATCAACCATATCGGCACTTGACTGAGTAAAGACATCGATTAATGGAGTAGAACCACTGTGGGTTAGCCAATCCAGTAGGCCCCATTTGGCTGCCATTTTAGCATTGAATAGTTGTTCATTCTTGGGCGTCCCAGTTCCTATTGAGATTATCAGGAAGCGACCATAGTCCAATGGCTTGATGGGAAAGAAATCAGGATTGTCATTGATGATCTGTTTTATTACTTGGTTCACGGCCACTAGAGTCTGCATAGTGAAGCCAAAAAATTGAAAAGGGCGTCAGTGAAACTCCCATAATATACATATACATACATACATACATACATATATATATATATATATATATAATGATCAATAGTTTAAAGAAAAATTGCAATAACTAGTTACCGGGTTGTTTGCAGCCACACCACCATCAATTAGGTTAAATTCAAGGACGTTCCCATCTGGGTCTTGGTTCTTGAAGTGGTAGGCAGGAAGGTAAGTAGGTGCAGCTGAGGTGCTGATGCATATGTCAGAGAGTCGAGCATCCAAGCAAGGTGACCTCTTGATCTGATAAGATGAGAATATGGTTGGCTGCAATGACTTGATGTCGAAGGTGGGAATGACTATATTAGTGAGGGTCTCATGCAGCCGTGTTTCTCCCAGCTTCTCTCTCACCACCCAATGAAGGTATTGCCCATCCTATTTGGGTCCTCGTAATGATCTGAATAATTTTCCTATCGACCCACTTAAGCCCCTATGTGCAATCAAATCCCATACAAGTTCTCAATAATTGATCGTAATTAAGTTGGTTAAACCGAGAAAAAAGAGAGGCTGATATAATTAATCTCTATGCGTACTGCTGTTGTGGGAAAATCTTTGGACAGTGTTCTAGGTAAAAAGGTTTGATATCCTTAGCAGCAAAAAGTGGGCGCTTCTTTTCATTTGGGGCAGTTAACATGGCAGTGACAAGACCGCCCGTGCTTGTTCCTGATATAACATCAAAGTAGTCTGCGAGCCTTGCATCTTCACCATCCAGCTCCTGCACATCAAGATTGTTATTACATAGATAATAGATAAACATTGAACTGATTAATTTGTTAATAATTTGGATATGCGAAGAATACGGTATATGACTTATTTAAATGAACACAAATTTAAATAATATTGGCATAAATATGTATGTAGCTAGGTAGTAACATAAGCTTGTTGGTTATTTTTAACAATAAACACATTGCTGGGATCATGCCGGCGTAATCAAGACTGAAAACCCAAGCAATATTGCATATATCAATATATATATATATATATATATATATGTAATCCTATTTAATTTAATAATAAGATGAATATACCTGCAGTTGAGATTCGAGGAAAGCAAGAATGTTTGCGGGGATGATGCCTCTAATTCCACCCCCATCGATGCTGAGAATGGTAACCAAGTTCCCATAAGTTGGGGGCTGAATTTGTAGAAGGGATGACTTCGTTCTTTCCATTTTACAAGGTGAGTATGTGGAAAATGAATGGAAATTGATATTACACTCAGGAAATTGTTGTGTACTGATCTTGAGATTTTTTGTATGGACTATATGAAGTGCTAGCTAAAGAAACGAAAAGAGATGCTGAATTGCAAGGAATATTAAAGAAAATTAGATTCAAGGTTGCATGCGTTGTGGTTGTGAAACCCCTCTCGCGTCCTATGTACAATTATAGGGGTTGCATATGGACATGGTCCCACATGCAATGTGATTGGTACTGAGTACGTGAAGTTCAAAGGCGTGGAATGTTCAGGGATAACACTACTGGTCAGAGTCTTCATCATAGAAGTGTGGAATCTCTCCAACCCTGGCCCCGCGTTGAAATAATCCATTGTCTAAACAGTCCTTTAGACTTGGATGTTTAAATCAATGATAATGGAGACAGGTGTGAGAAATTAATAATCTATCCGTTTCTAAAGCGACAGACAAGTCTACCGTAGCTTTTTTGGTACAAATGAGATAGACAAGTCACAAAATTTAAACTTATATTATCATGTAATATTTTCCCTAGCTCCTCACTAGAAGACCACTTCTTCGGTCAATTCTGCACTTGCAAAGACCAGGACTTACGTAAGTTCCTTCGATCCGGGGTAACTCTGTCACGCGCCTTCATCCTCGTGCAGGTCACGCGTGTTTGTTTGCCCAGTTCTGGCTTGCCATGCCATACTCAAGGCAGGAGGCGCATAGACATTGCGTTGGACAAGCAACGCGCTCGAACACAGAGATAACATGATTTGAGCTAGTAATTAGGGGCAGCCAAGGCTTCTTCAAGATTAAATTAATTTAACTGCTTATTATATCAATCCTCAATTGGACCTTTTGAAATCTTGCGTTGTCACTTTCCAAAAAAAAAAAGAACTCTTGCGTCATCGAGTTCATGGAATCGATCTTAAAGTTAATGCATGGTGCGGCTTATTTTATTTTATTTGCTCACGGACCTAAAGTTGGCAATTGGAGGGTCCCTAAGTTGGGATTATTTTAAGCTGAATTTCTCAATGTTTCTACTTAAGAAGGGGCGTCATAGAATTAATGCATTCTATCGTGAGTTGAGGGTTTTGAACAATTCCACAAAACATTATATTTTGAAATTCGGAGAGAAAGTTGAAGAGGGAGATGGTTGCATATGAGAAACGTCATCGTTTTGATTGGAATAATCATCTTTCTAATGGTTATCTAAGAGATGGACGACCGATAATATTTTAGAATGTGTGTAATATACACTGTAAGCTCTTTGACGATTGTAATTATATAGTATAATCCATTGCATGCATTAATTTGCAGTTGCAACTATATAATTACAATCGTCAGAGAGCTTACAGTGTATATTACACACACTAAAATATTATCGTCGTCCATCTCTGCAGGATCTTGCAACTGGGTGCTGACGATATATAGAATCATATCCTCCAATTAATTCACGCAGTCTTATTTTGTCTTCGATTTTATTAATATTTTAAAAGGTAAAATTTAATTAAATAACTGAATAATTACATTTGAGAAGTTATATATTCAGGGTTTAATTTTAAGAATTTTTTTGTTAAAAAAGTTTATTATTTAATTTTTATTTTGAATAAAAATTAATCTCGTTTAAAAAATAAAAATATCACGTAAAAATAAAAATATATATATATCATATTAGAACAAGACATAAGACAAACAAATTTTCTGGGTGAAAGCTACAACTTATAACAAAATTATTACAAGCTGTTTAGTTACTGCTGGTGAAACCCCAAAAGAGAACAAGAATGACTACATTCGCAGACTTTATTCATTGATCCCACCGAGTAGTAACACAAACAAAGCTTTTAAATCAGACATAGTGATCCTAGTTTCGGGGTTTTGGCTTTGCTTTCATCGGTGCACTGCCAGTGGACATTTATTACTTAACAGAAACATCAGACAAGTGAAACCACATGCATGGATGAGATTACTTATCATTTTTGGAATTTAAGCGGTCCCGTTAACGGCTGCCCTGGACTTACGGAGCCACCTCTCCTCGGATAGGTGTTTTGCAAACCTATGGCAAAGTAACAACCAGTTGTTGAATAGTAATTATCTAAAGTTAAATCTTTCCGCATGAAATAAAGAAAGGTGTATAAGTTTAACTCAGCTTTGATACCATTTCAGGGCCTCCTCATTTGTCCAATGATCCACAGGTTGGTATACGCCGGTTTGCAAGTTAACCCTAGATACTTTCTTCTTCAATAAAGCTTCCCCAGTTTTGACAAGATCATGTAAATTCTTCTCTGTGGCCACATCCACTGAAGCTAAGTCCCCAGTTAACGTATCGTCCTACAATTTTTGTTGGAGAGTGCTTTATAATCAGTAATGACTTAAAAACAGTCGTTACTGTTGTTATTAGCATTATTAATTTTTTGTTCTTTATTATTTTCGGAATGGATTTATTAGCCATGACGATTTAAATGAAAATTAAGACCTGGATCCGAAGGTAGCTTCTTTCCGAGTAAAGGGCTCGAAAAACAGTGGCTAGATGATAGTCAACCATGTCAGCACTGGCTTCACTGAAGGCATCAATTAAGGGAGTGCCACCTTTGGTGCTTAGCCAGCTCAAGATGCCCCAATCAGCTGCCTCTTCCGCACTGTATTTTAGTTCCTGTTTAGCAGAGCCTGTTCCCAAAGATATCACCAAAAATCGGTCATATTGCATTGGTGCTATGGCAAAGTCTCCACTAATGCTCTCATGGCTCACATGATTTGTCACTTCCGCCATGGCAACCAGTGTCTGCAAGGCCACACAAAGATAATGTAAATCAAAGTATAATTAAATCCTCAAGAGATTTACTATTTCCGTGTTTTAGTAATAGTTTGCGAAGATGTATATATATATATATATAGATAGATAGATAGATAGATAGATAGATAGAGAGATAGATAGATACCGGGTTATTTGCAGCTACGCCACCATCTATAAGATCAAACTCTCTTATCACTTTGCCTTGGCTATTTTTGGTTTGAAAATGGTGAGCTGGAAGATATGTCGGAGCTGCTGAAGTTGAAATGCAGATGTCCGAGAGCAAGGCATCCAGACCCGGCCTCTTTTTAAGCTGCTCAAAAAAAATGTGAAAGTGACACTCTTATTTACTGTGGTTATTTAATACAAAAAATCCAGTTATTTTAACGGTTCTGAAAATGAGAGGAAAGATGAACCTGGAAGCTAGAAAAGATGGCGGGTTGAATGCGCTTGATGTCAAAGGTTGGAATGACAACATTTGTGATTGTTTGGTGCAATTTTGTGTCTCCTAGTTTTTCTCTTACTAGGTTATGTAAGTACTTGCCATCGTACTTTGGTCCCGACATAGTTTTGCTGATCTTCACGACATCAGAGAATAAATTGCTGCAGTTTTGACACAAACATTATACTGTAAATTAGTATCATATATATGCACTTACGCTCCCGAATCATGTAGGATGTATAACTGAAAGCACTATTTTCTTTTTCTTTTGTTTTTGTTTGTTTGGTAATTGATGAAGCCGCATTCAAGTTGGTGAGCTTTAATTATTTAAAGCATTTAGACATTTACTGGTTTTGTGGGAAAATTTTTGGGCAGTTCTCAAGGTAGAAGTCCTTAATATCTTTAGCCGCATATAAGGGTCGGTTCTTGTCATTCGGAGCAGTCAGCATTGCAGTCACTAAGCCCCCAGTGCTTGTTCCCGCAATCACATCAAAGTAATCTGCCAGTCTTACATCCTCACCATCCAGCTTCTGTACCATTAAATTAAAGCTAGAGCAGTTAGATCAGTAATGCCCACATAATCATCCCCCCAAAAAAAATATATAGATATAATTGAAGAGAAATCAACCAAAAACACAGATCCTATGTTACGATAAGTATCCAGGCATTATCAAATAGAGTGGAGTTTATGAATTTGACATCGTAGCTAGTAGCTAGCTTGCTACCTACCTGAAGCTCTGATTCGAGGAAAGCTAGTAGAACTCCAGGAATTATTCCCCTGACGCCACCCCCATCAATGGAAAGGACGGTAACCAGGTTTCCATGACTTTGACTTGGGGTTGCATTCGGGGTTTCCATTAATAGAGGGAGACGGGGAGAGAGCGTAGGAGAGAAGAAAGCTCTAAAAACTTCTAACAAGCTCTGTGAGAGAGTTCAGTTGCTATGGGCTTCGATCGTCAAGCTCTTGACGGGTATATATTGGGATTCCGATCCCTTTAAAGATGTTCAACAAATTGCTCTGCTGTTTGATTGGTTAGTTCTTAGTCGTTTTCAATTATTTATTTATTCAACTAACTTTTTCTGAAAATTTAGATAGCAGTGCCACAAAAATTTACTACATTTTCATATTCTCTTTCGAAAACATCAACACTGGTCAGCACCCGTATTTGAAAAATGAAATTTTCACAATATAATTTTTATTTAATTCTTGTTTAATGTTGTAAATTTTTAAATTCAATTTTTATAATTTAGAAATTTAATAAATTTAATAATACATAAATTAAATAAAATTTTAATAATAAAAGTAATGTGACTCATTTATCTTCATTCATTAATGATGTCTGTTGTTTGTTTCTCATTTACTGTATATAATGCACTGAACCATACGGTTGTGACATACCAGTATTATTCAATTTGCACATTGAAATTAATTAATGATGAGAACGTGGCTGATAGAGAAGATAAGATTTACATTTAATTAAAAAAAAAATACTAGACTGAAAAGATAAATGCTCTTATATAAACTATTTTTTTTCTCTTGCATTCATTGTCCGCAATAATATTCGTGACTCCATCTCATTTATACATGATTGAAAAAAAAAAAAAACCTGTAATGATTCAAAAGTTTCAACCATCTCTACTCTGGATTTACTCAGTTCATTCCCCTCACCATGCTTGACTGGAGAGGCTTTTCTCTGGATAATTTTCCTCACACCAAAAATTGTTGTGCAGGTGAAATTTACATAATTAATTAATAGTTGTGAGTTTTTTATATATAAATTTTATATCAGTTTTAAATATAAGAGTAGCACAGCTATTTTCTCTTTTCATTACTGCCTGAGGGATCATTACGGCTATTTTCTCTTGCCATTCTATTGGAGGTTCACCCCACATGATTTACGTACATGCGAAGAAATTGTAAAACTTACACACAAAAAAGAGGACATAGGCTTGATTTTAGTTCATACTCCTCTGCAACTATTTCATATGCTTAAATTGATATAAATCAACAAATTTTGTCGTTTCCCCTTTTCACGTCCGAATATTAAATTGTGAGCGCCAAACATATCCGTCCATCCCCTATTTCTTTTCTTGCATCGATAAGCAGTAACATGCTTTATTTGTTTTCCTCATTTATACTATTTCATGATCAACATGAATATATATATATATATATATATATATATATTTTAACACTAAAGCTTAATACACATTTAAGTTTGAAATTTAAACTCAAAATTGTGAAAAGAGAATATTCCAAGACAGCAATAAGTGCAACCATACTATTAGAAATGTCTTAGTTGCTATAATAGTGATTAATATTATGAAAATTTACTCTTTCACTTTAATATTTAATTAATGTTCACACAATTTGATAAAAGCTTTTAAATATATTCAATCTCATTATTTAGTTTGTCAGATCTAATAAAATAAATTATTTAACTTTTATATAATAATTGTCAAGTAAAAAAGTTACAAAAATAATGAGAGTCTAATATTATTATTAAATCTTGTTATGTGCCTAACTCTTTTAAGAATATAATATTTTTTGACTACTGCTAAATTAATAATTTTATTCTCATAAAAATTTAAATTATTAAATTTATTAAATATCAATAAATAAATTATAAGACCTAATTTATTCAATAACTCATATCATTTTTAAGTGATCGCTGTATTCCATTTTTAAGTAGAATAGCTTGTTTCATTTTTATTTATGTGACATTTTTTTTTCTTGAAAATCCAAAATTCTGATTTGGTTTCTTCCTGCAAAACCACGGCATTTTCAGAGCATGCGAAGGTGTATCGAAGTAAACTAGGCCCAAGTAATTACGCTAAGTTTGGGGCCTTTTGTCTACCTTAGCAAAAATTCAGCCCATTATCTTGATGGGTTGAAGCCCAAGACTAGCGGTACGTTACGGTTTTAGGCTGCTTTCCAGAATACCGAGTCGACTTAAGTGCTCTTGCAAGTGCGAATAAATTCCTTGCTTAGTGTAGCGTGCATCACCTTTGCCTTTGCATATGGGCTCGTAATCATAAAAGCGAGTTCTGTTCCCGCCATCGTCGCCTGCAACTTCTTAACCATATCTGATATCTCAGACACTGAAGAAGGACCTATTTTTGTTTCCTTTTTTTTTTTTTTCTACAGTTTTAGCACAGCTTCATGATTGCCTTTAGCACAATCTTTGATAACAGCAATTCGTAGCAAGAGCATTATTAAAGAAGGAGGAATTACAAAAATATGATTTGCCAGAAGGAATAATGTATCGTTTCTGCTTTAGAATCCGACGCTATGTTCGCTTCCCTCGTCCTCGCTACATTTCATCTACTTTTTCATCAAAAGCACCCATCAAACCGCTCGATAATGTTGAAAATACCCAAATATCCCCGCCACCAGTTACTGACCACCACCTCCCTAGGTCCCTTTCTCCTCTTCCTGCACCATCTTCATCTTTCTCTCGTACTTCTGTTATTGCTCTTTCTGCTACTGTCGTTACCGCTCTCTTTGCCTCCATAGCCTTCCTCTCTCCCGATTACGACGATCAGCAGCAACCTGATGACGATGCCTTCAGTCCTCTCTACTCTGGTGTACAACACGCGATTCAGAAGTCCAGCGACTCGTTCAATAAGGTGTTCCATCGCATTAAACAAACTGGTGTGGCTGCCTCCGTCCTCTGGCAGTCATTGAGGTCCGTGTTGTCGCCCGCCAACCATGGGGTTCGCTCTGGTTTCGAGATTCGCGTGGCGGCATTGCTCGCTGACATTGCCGCTGCAAATTCTATCCGCCGGGCTGCGATCGTCGGGGCCGGTCGCGGTGCCGTAGTGGATTGGTTGCTTGATTCGGTGGCCGTTGCCAAGGACGGGGGTGGCGCGCAGGCGGAGTCGGCGAGAGGGCTTGCTTACTTAATTTCCGACCCTAATGTATCTGCTGCTGTGCTTGGGCGGCCTCATGCTATTCCAAATCTACTTAGATTTATATTTTCTTGTCAGCCCCGACGGTCTAAGAAGGTAACTCATTCTTTCTTGGTCATTTCTTTAGATTGTAATAACCGTAGTGTCATTAAGCAATCGATTAATTTTATCCTAAAGTGTGAGACTTGAGTTCATTGTGTATTAACAGTTTCAATTTTTGCCTAGTATGATTGATGATCTAATTATATGAATTACGTTGCTTCAGTTATATTTTTGGCTGATCGTGCTTTATCTAGCGTTTTAGTTTTATTTAGCAGGTAAGTCAGTTGGCCGTCTGTATATGAATGACGTTTTTATTGCTTGGTTTTAAATTGTGGTCATACTTATTTAATCATGGAATCGCCTGATGGAAGCGATAATTATTGTAGACGATATCTTGTGAAAATCTGTTCTTTTATGTATTGGACTTTGGGATACTTAGAAACAGTTTCTTTTTGAGAATCAACTGACCCATCTGGCACTGAAGCATTACCTTGGTTTTACGTGTATTTTACACACATGTAAGGAAGAATTAAATTCTGATTTGTGATTAAATCTCATAGGAAAAGTGCATGTCAACGCCATTATTTGCTATTTAGTTCAGATAAATGCGCCTTAAATTTAATATGCACGGGGCACTCATAATGAGGGTGTATGAGTGTCCTTTTTGTATTGTAAGTTATCTCTAACTTGGGATAAGGATGCTTGTTGGTGTTCTAGGTGTAACGCAATCTGATCATAATATGATTTTTTTTTTCTGTCACAGAAAAATTACTAATGCAAACTTCATTTATGAGTCACAATGTTACTGATACTTTCTTCGTGCCATCATGTAATTTTTGGTGGCAGCAGCATTCAAGACGCAGTTCATTTGGTAGGTCTGATTCTTTGAAAGGTAGGAGCATGCTTGTGGCTGCCATAATGGACGTAGTTACATCCAGCTGTGACAATGTGGAAGAGCTGTCTTTTAAGCCATCATTGCCTGGCAATGCTGAAACGAGAGATATAGCGGCAGCTCTACAAGTTATTGAGGAAGGTGGTTTGCATTTGGATGAGACACCTGGAAGTGAAGATGAAGATGGCGGGATTGAGATTTTAAAAGAGATTTAATGAGCAAAAAAATAAGGAATTGAGATTTTTGACTTTTATAGATTTTAACTTTAGTAATTTTAATTTTAATATTTTTTTATATATCTATTTTTGTAGCATCTTTTTCTTTTTTTATAATGTGAGTCTCGTTATAAAAATGGAGATATATATAAAAAAATTATCAAAATTACAAAATAATAAATGTAAAAAATTCAAATTCCATAAATAAAAACTAATTCCTATTTTTTTTATTTTGTCTAAAGTTATTAAAATAAAAAAATTTAAATTTGTAAAAATTATTAAATAATGAAAAAGTCCAACCTGTTCTGAGACCTTGTAAGCAACAATAGTCTATCAACACTTGATTTTTATAATCTTATAATTTAAATTATAAAATATAATAAATTTAATAATTTAAATAATATCTTATAAAAATTTAGTGAAAACAAAGATACAGAAGAGCCGGAGTGACTTTACAATCCAGCTCGAATGAATCAAAGTATTCACGCGGAAATAAAATATTTGAACAGTTTGTCAAAAAAAGAAAAAAAAGAGAGTGCCTCAAGTTTATATGCCGAACATATTTCAAACGCAACGTTGTTTTGGGTGGTTAAGATAATAAACATGAAAACTACCTGCGAGAAACAAAAAGCAGAACCATCTACTAGGTATGTTAGGCATAATTTAAAGATCAACATTCCTTGGAGTTTTTTGTTTTTTTGGCGGGGGGGGGGGGGGGGGGGGTGGGGTTTGTTTGTTAGATATGACCATATAAACGACGACGGGTTGCTTTACTTGTATGGAAAACGACACGCGAGACACAGGAGAAAGTTATCATCATAATCTTTTCACGGGTTCAATAGTATCATATTTTCTTCGAGAAAAAATCCGTGAATGGATAATTTAAGCGTTTTTTAGAAGCAAATGCTTTACATATCCAACCTCTTCATCATAGTGACCACATATATTTAATTAATAACTGAAAGAATCTATCCATCTGGTGTGTGTGTGTGTGTGTGTATATCAATAGCTTAAGTTTCTACTTATCGAGTATAGTTAGTGAGAGTGAAGATGAAAATGCAAAGAGCAGATGAATATTGATAAACTTTTCACTATTCTCAAGTCATTCCCTACGATATGACTTTCAAAAATTTTGTCCCACGGAATAAGTGGAATAAATTTCATAAAAATAAATCATGATAGTTAAATTTCGTAAATTTATAAATTTTATAAATTTAACAATTTAAATTATTTTAAGTAAAAATTTAATAAATTTTAGCTTATATAAAATAACTCATCTAAATGATGTAATCAATTTTGTGCATGCAGTCACGTACATAATTGTATCATACATATGCCTGTCCTGACGTAGGGAAGGCAGTCACGAATTGATTAAAAGCAAACATGTGCAAATGGAGTCTTAAGAGAATGTTGATATTGAGCTAGCTAGAAATCTACCTGGAGCTGTGATTCTAGGAAACTGAGTATAACTCCGGGAAGGATTCCTCTTATACCACCTCCATCGATACTAAGCACGGTTGCTAGGTTTCCATAATTTGGAGGCAGTCAGGGTAGTTTCCTTCTTTCCATGAGGCCTGAGTTGTATATGTATATAGCAGACTAGCTAAGAAGAACTAGGGAGAGTTGAGAACCTTAATGGGAAAAGAGTACTTCGAAAGTTTAAGAGATTCCCACGTGCAAAGAGAACATGCAATTGGTATGTACAGAATCTTAATACAGCGCTCGTTACTAGTAATACATGCGCAATGAGTCTCTTGCTTTGAAAACAAAACTTGTCTCTTCGTTTGCATGTGGAATAGCAGGTGAGACCTTTACAAGAAAGAATTGTAGGTTTGAAGATTAAGTAGCTAAAACTATCAACGCCCGCGTGTGAATGCAAAACACACTCCTCTCTATATAATCTATCTAGTGATGTTAGATATTTAGGCGTCTAGGTGTTTGATTGGGTCGAATGGTTTTCTTTTTTGGATTAAGGAAATAGAGGTGTTGCAGAGTGGGAGACAGACCCTATAGATTTGAGTGGCAAAATATTGGAAAGGGCGTTAAAAAGAATAAGAGAGAGGAAGAGAAAAGAAACACTTGTGGCTGATGTGATAAACTTGTTCTTACACCTCACAATAATCAATGCAGATCTTCCACGGCCTATAATTTGCATTAGAGATGATGGTGAGCAATTTGGTTAACCAACTAGCTTTAATTCAATCATAGTAGGAAGAGGAACTGATGAATGTCACGTTATCAGAGAATCAAGCTATATTTTTCTTCAGAAAAAGCGGCTTCTGAAAATCATATATAATTGCATGAGAAAGGTCAATTCAGATAACAATCACTGACAAAAACAGTTCCACTCAGTAAATTATTCCAAGCAGGCATACAAATAAAGTGAGCCATTTATAGCCAAGAGCTTTTAGCTTGTTGGCATATGACGGCCACTAAATTTGCGGAGTTACAGGTTTGAACCTCAGTCCTTAAATTTTTACTTTTATTTTCTTTTAAGGAGTTGCATGTAACCAAAAAAAAATTAGTAAGCCATTTATATATCCAAACTAATCAAATTCACGAATAAAGTTTTAATATACCATTATCTTGTAAGAAGCCTAAACAATTACATAAATAATGTTGAATTCCTTTTTTTTTTTAAATTTATTTAAGACTATGTTTTTATTTTTTAAGTAAGACATTAATCATCTTTGAGATAAAAGTTATAAAAAATAATTTTTTTTTTCACATAAATAACTTCAAATTCAATGATGTTAAATTTCTTATTAGTGACTATCCAAATTTAACAACTCCATGGTGATGGTAATTTTGGTACTATTACCTGCTGGCATGTTGTACTCGAGAATTGTCACATTTTATGAATTAAATGCTTCTATTTTTTTTCTCTAGTATACTCAAACTCACATTTTGTCACGTTTATTTATTTTTTCTAGCATTCACAAGGTTAACAATAGTTAATTGCTGCAAAAAAGAGAAAGCGAAATCAGAAATAAGTGGGGCAGCCGGGCAAGGATAGAAAATTTATGGCGAACGGTGCATGATGGTAAAACCGATCACTGTCAAGGCATCCCCACAAACATCAACGTTTTTAAATGGTCAACTTTTAATTTGTTGTTATTCATTATAAGACGATGAACTCCTTACATAATAAGCAAATTATCATGATAACAAATTACTAAGCAAATTTATACAGAAAGTAAATAAAATTACAATGATTTTATTGAAGAACGATACAAAGAATCAGAATAGCCACAAGAGCACAGAAACTGATCCCAGACGACAACTATTGGGCCTTTCTGTTTTTGGTGTGTGGGGATCTCATTTCTCGGAGTCTCCTCTCTTGTGAAAGAATTTTCGCAAACCTGCAACCATTTCAACCAAAACTTTGATGTTCAGTAAATTATATACCATATATAATTTAGTTTCCATAGAAATTATCAACGAAGTGACCCATTGATTGTCTTACCTTCTGAGAGCATCCTCATTGGTGCCACCATTTTCCGTTGGCTCAAACATACCCGTCTCCAAATTCACCCTAGACACAGGTTTCTTCAATAGCCCTTCACCTATTTGGCCGAGTCTTTCCAAGTTCTCCGTTGTAGCAATATCAACTGAACAATCTGTGCCCATCAATGTATCATCCTGCATGTTGTCCCATTCCAAAAATTAAGTTAGCCCTAATTTATTCAATATATCTTTTGTGTGTAACAGACTAGGGAAGCTGTTAATGATAGCTTGCCTGTATTCGAAGGTAATTATCTTCTGAATGAAGTGCTTGAGAGACGGTTGCTATATGGATATCAACCATGTCTGCGCTTGATTGAGAGAACACGTCAATCAACGGAGTAGAGCCACCATGAGTTAGCCAATCCAGAAGGCCCCATTTGGCTGCCATTTTAGCATTGAATTTTCGTTCATTTTTAGGTGTCCCCGTTCCGATTGAGATTATTAGGAAACGCCCGTATTCCATTGGCTTTATTGTAAAGAAGTCACCATTCTCGTTGATTATCTGTTTGGTTACTTCGTTCATGGCAACTAAGGTCTGTATCCGACATGAAATTAACCCAATTAAAAGAAAGTTAGTAAAAATTATAATTAATGTTATATAATGATGAGTGCTCTAATTAGTGTAAATCTAAATAATTACCGGGTTATTTGCTGCAACACCTCCATCAATTAAGTCGAATTCGTGAACATTCCCTCGAGGGTCTATATTCTTGAAGTGGTGAGCGGGAAGATATGTTGGTGCCGCCGATGTGCTAATGCATATGTCAGATAGTCGAGCATCCAAGCAAGGAGAACTCTTGATCTGCATCAAGTTTCAAATCCTTTTAGGATTTCTTCCAAAAGAGGAGAGAAGACATGAAAGAGAGAGAGAGAGTGAGGACCTGATAAGATGAGAAGATAATTGGCTGCAAGCACTTGATGTCGAAAGTGGGAATGACAATATTGGTGAGGGTCTCGTGCAAAGGAGCTTCTCCCAGCTTCTCTCTCACCACCTGATGAAGGTAATCCCCGTTGTATTTAGGTCCCCCCAATGATTTAATTACCTTTGCTAACATCATCCCACCAAGACCTCTGCACTCAATTAATAATTATTGAAGGCAAAAGAGGTTGTCAATAATTCCTATTAATTTGGAATGTTTGGACAAGACAATAGAAAACAAAATGAGGGATCATAATGTAATTATATATACTTGGGTTGTGGGAAGATTTTTGGGCAGTGATCCAGGTAAAAGGGCTTGATATCTTTAGCCGCAAAAAGTGGACGATTGTTTTCATTTGGAGCAGTTAACATGGCGGTTACAAGACCTCCTGTGCTCGTTCCTGCAATCACATCAAAGTAGTCTGCAAGCCTTGCATCCTCACCATCCAATTCCTGCATGCACGTTTTGGATCCATGTCAATCGCACTCTTATAAAAGAGTTGATAATGGCCAGCAAAGAAAAGGTAAGCAGATATATTCAGATACCTGAAGCTGTGACTCAAGGAAAGCAAGAATGGTGGCGGGGATGATGCCCCTAATACCACCCCCATCGATACTGAGAATGGTTACCAAGTTTCCATAAGTTGGGGGCTGAATTTTTTCAAGGGATGATTTTGTTCTCTCCATTGATGACAACCTTTATGTGCACAAAAAATATATACCCTTGATATATATGAGCCCTTGGTGCGGGGAATGCTAAAGAAAAATTATAGTTGAGAATTGAGAGGGGAGCTAGGTTATATCTTTTTTCTTCTCTTTTTCTCTCTCCTTCAGAAAGTATTATGAGACGAAGTAACTCAGGCCAGAGAAGGATTCAGTTTTGTGGTGATGTTAAGATACTGGTTTGCCGAATGTGGTATTTATAGGGAGAGGATCCCATACAGTTACAATGTAATTTGTGCTGAGTGTGAAGTTCATTGACGATGGAGAAATGTTAAAGGGACGACGGAGTCGGAGGGTGGATGGTGAAGTGTGGAATTTTCCTTGCATTAATGAAAGTCCCGCAGTTTGAAATGTGCGAGAGTCCAAAAAGTGCCCTTAGACTGCATAATTTTCGCCGTTTACTCATGACCCACGCCACATCCCATCTGTTACGGAACAAGAATTTGAAAGTTGTCTTTGCTGGGCGAAATTTCTTATGCGATACTGCAAATACGCCAACATTATATATGAATATTTTTATTTTTATACATTTATATTCATAATTTATATTTATAATTTTTATTTTTTTATTTAATTTATTTTTTTATTTTTTTAACATATATTTTTTTAATCACGTTAAAAAAATAATTGAAAATGTGATGTTATAGATATAATTATAATATTTTTTATGTAATTCAACTAAAAATTAAATTAAATTTTTATAAGATTATTCAAATTTTCTGTTACTGTATTATTGTATCACAGGTCCTGTAAAAACAATTAAATCACTTTATTTCTAATTCTTTTTTTAATTTATAATAAAAGAAAGAGATTCACGTCATTACAAAGAATGATCAGAGATACAAAGCCTTATGTTTTTATATTGTCTAAAATATCTATCACGTGCTTAAAAATCATAAATAAATAATAATATGCCGTAGATGGGATATCCTTTTGAATGATATTTTATTAAACTGTGGATCTTTACCAGTTGAGGGCGGCTAATGAATTCCGACTAGTGTTACCCAGTTGGCTACCAATTCAGCAAAGAAATAGTCACAGATATCATATTTATTTAGTTTAGGTCGTCCGCAACCACAAAGTCAACACGCTGATTGGTGCAGGTACGATGATTCTTCTTCGTGACTTCGGAGTTCAGAGGGAAAGAGATGTCTCCCAGAAATTCTAGCAAGCTCAGTTATTACTATCGTGGACTTTTATTAATATGTACAGCGACGGATATATATTGACGGGGCAACGTCATTTTTGTGGTCAACAACAGGTTGGGACTTTATTGTTGTTTAGGTCTGCATCAACGCCTTCATTAATTTTTGGCCACGCCATCCACGAATTTGATATTTTGAAAAATTTAGTTAGACTGAGTACACCATTCTCAAGGAAGCATTTTCGGGGTTATATCACAATTTTAAATTGTTCATATCTTCGAGTACCTTTTTTTTCCCGTATGTTTTGATAGCTAACATGTTTATGAACAAAATCAGATCATACGGGAAATTTTTAGTCGTGGTTGTGGATTTTCAATTCCAAAGGTGTTTAACATTGTTGCAACGATTTTTCTCAAGTCTTGGTTGTTGTGGCGATATCATTTTAATGTATATATAGTTTTATTGATTATGAAAATTAACTCCAAGATTAATGACACAACAATGGACTTCTACATGTTACAGTCTAGTACGACACCGCTACATTCCATGCTACGTGGCTATATGAGGCTAGTTCGGACTAGTTCTCAACGTGGCCTCTTCCTTATTGTTAGTACTAATGTGAAAATGGTTATCCATGTTAAAGCCGAGCGCATTCTTCTTTGTGCATATAGATTTAATTATATTTAAAAAAAAAAGAGAATAGAAAAATGTATATCATTAATATATAAAAATACTATATACCTATTTTATTACTCATTTCTGTTGTGGATAAGAAAGTTTTTCTTCATCAATGCGTGTTAAATTTGTTAGCTAGGATTCCCTAGCTCCTTAAAAATAGGTATACCACGATTTCATACTTGGGAGTTAGTTAATTCCTAAGTGGTTGCAAGTGTTTCTGATTGTAACAAGCCTTTTCAACTGAGAGCTGTTAGCTGTTGAATAAAAATTACTATTCATCAGTCAAACTTTCTGTATTGCTTAACAACATACAAACCCAACTAAATCTCTAATTAATTCCCAAATAGCTAAGCACGCAGTTCCCAAGTCGAGGCTGTGGATCCGCAGGGGATCCTAACATAGCACTAAAGGTTCAATAAGAATATGTAACTTAGCTAGTGAGCCGTAGCTTACATAGCATAATGGTGTCGTCCCTTGAACTCAATCCTAGATTTGAATTCTTTTATCCCTTATAAAGCTTCATAACTTTTATTATTACCAAAATATATATATATATATATAACTTAATTGTACCAAAAAAAATATATATAACTTAAGGGAAGGCTGTTTATGTGTAATGTGGCAAAAGAAATAATTACAAAATAAATTTTTAGCTGTATAAGACTTGTCAATTTAGATTATGAGACTCAATAATTTTAATTATTAAATTTTTTTAATAATATTATCTTCATAAAAAAAATTGCACTTAAAATTCATATATCACACTATTATTTATGCGGTGGAAGTCCATCTATAATTATGCAAAACACACCGTATTAAATAGTAATAAATGTATTTTGTGAACTTTCAACAAAAAAAAGAAAGTATCTTGTAAACTTTTATGAGAAACATTTTGTTATAGTAGAGTTTTTCTCCTATAAAATGCTCTGTTTTCCTGTAAACAAAATAAACTCGGAAGAGATTGTATACGGACGTCTGAATATCCCATGGAAGTTTCCCGAGGGTGGTGGACTAGAAAAACAACAAAAAGGTTTAAAGTCAACCATATAACGAACACATCAATAAAAGGCGTGGAATGGAACCCCCGTTTGGCTAGCCACCCCAAGATACATCCCATTCAGCTACTTCAGCCCTGCTGTATGTAAACACTTGCCATCATATTTTAGGCCTGAGAGAACCTTGAGTACCTTCGTCGCATGAGCAAATAATTTAGCACCGTTTGACACACATTAACCTTTTGTTGAGCCAATGAGCAATTAAGCATCAGTTATTCAATTTGGGTTAGCGAAATGGCCTGCTAATAAATCAAATATTATTTAAAACGGTTTTTATTCGTCAATATAATACCAAATTTTGAATTTCACTATCTACTACATCTATTTCCTTACACAAAATAACGAATAAACAATCTGTATTAAATCATTTAGCTTTACAAAGTTACAACAATTATACAAAAAGTCAATAGGAAAAAGAATAAAAGAACAAATGAAATTGTTGACTCGTTCAATTGAAGGACAATAAAATTAAAGAATGATATACTATATTGTGACCAAAGCCGCACGAACTGATAGACAGAGCGAAAAAGAACACGACACTTTTCGCACTATATGGCCTTGTTAGTGTGCGGAGATTTCATTTCTCGGATTCTCCTCTCTTGTGAAAGTATTTTTGCAAACCTGAAAGGATTTGTACGAAAGATATAATTAGGTAAATTATGATATATAAAATGGCAGTAAATATTAATTAATATAGATCTGTACGAATTAAGATGATTCAATTTTTCTTACTTTTTCAGGGCATCCTCATTGGTTCCTTCATTTTGGTTTGGCTCAAATTGACCATTCTCTAGATTAATCCTTGAGACAGGTTTCTTCAACAGCCTTTCACCGATTTGGCTGAGTTTCTCCAGATTCTCTTCCGTAGCAATGTCAACTGAAGAATCTGTTCCCGTCAATGTATCATCCTACAGGTGTCGAATTTAATTAACTATAATTAGCATCAACTTTCATTATTCCATTAATTATAAATAACTTAAATTTGAACATGTTTTTATCTAAGAAAATTTAAAGCAGGGCGGATGTAAACAATGGAAAGCACATAAACCTGTATCCGAAGGTAATTATCTTCTGAATGAAGAGCTCGACAGACGGTAGCAAGATGGATATCAACCATATCGGCACTTGACTGAGTAAAGACATCAATTAATGGAGTAGAACCACTGTGGGTTAGCCAATCCAGTAGGCCCCATTTGGCTGCCATTTTAGCATTGAATAGTTGTTCATTCTTGGGCGTCCCAGTTCCTATTGAGATTATCAGGAAGCGACCATAGTCCAATGGCTTGATGGGAAAGAAATCAGGATTGTCATTGATGATCTGTTTTGTTACTTGGTTCACGGCCACTAGAGTCTGCATAGTGAAGCCAAAAAATTGAAAAGGGAGTCAGTGAAACTCCCATAATATACATATACATACATACATACATATATATATATATAATGATCAATAATTTAAAGAAAAATTGCAATAACTAGTTACCGGGTTGTTTGCAGCCACACCACCATCAATTAGGTTAAATTCAAGGACGTTCCCATCTGGGTCTTGGTTCTTGAAGCGGTAGGCAGGAAGGTAAGTAGGTGCAGCTGAGGTGCTGATGCATATGTCAGAGAGTCGAGCATCCAAGCAAGGTGACCTCTTGATCTGATAAGATGAGAATATGGTTGGCTGCAATGACTTGATGTCGAAGGTGGGAATGACGATATTAGTGAGGGTCTCATGCAGCCGTGTTTCTCCAAGCTTCTCTCTCACCACCCAATGAAGATATTGCCCATCGTATTTGGGTCCTCGTAATGATCTGAATAATTTTCCTATCGACCCACTTAAGCCCCTATGTGCAATCAAATCCCATACAAGTTCTGAATAATTGATCGTAATTAAGTTGGTTAAACCGAGAAAAGAGAGAGACTGATATAATTTATCTCTATACGTACTGCTGTTGTGGGAAAATCTTTGGACAGTGTTCTAGGTAAAAAGGTTTGATATCCTTAGCCGCAAAAAGTGGGCGCTTCTTTTCATTTGGGGCAGTTAACATGGCAGTGACAAGACCTCCCGTGCTTGTTCCTGATATAACATCAAAGTAGTCTGCGAGCCTTGCATCTTCACCATCCAGCTCCTGCACATCAAGATTGTTATTACATAGATAATAGATAAACATTGAACTGGTTAATTTGTTAATAATTTGGATATGCGAAGAATACGGTATATGACTTATTTAAATGAACACAAATTTAAATAATATTGGCATAAATATGTATGTAGCTAGGTAGTAACATAAACTTGTTGGTTATTTTTAACAATAAACACATTGCTGGGATCATGCCGGCGTAATCAAGACTGAAAACCCAAGCAATATTGCATATATCAATATATATATATATATATATGTAATCCTATTTAATTTAATAATAGGATGTATATACCTGCAGTTGAGATTCGAGGAAAGCAAGAATGGTTGCGGGGATGATGCCTCTAATTCCACCCCCATCGATGCTGAGAATGGTAACCAAGTTCCCATAAGTTGGGGGCTGAATTTGTAGAGGGGATGACTTCGTTCTTTCCATTATACAAGGTGAGTATGTGGAAAATGAATGGAAATTGATATTGCACTCGGGAAATTGTTGTGTGCTGATCTTGAGATTTTTTGTATGGACTATATGAAGTGCTAGCTAAAGAAACGAAAAGAGATGCTGAATTGTAAGGAATATTAAAGAAAATTAGATTCAGGATTGCATGCGTTGTGGTTGTGAAACCCCTCTCACGTCCTATTTATAATTACAGGGGTTGCGTATGGACATGGTCCCACATGCAATGTGATTGGTACTGAGTCAGAGTCTTCATCATAGAAGTGTGGAATCTCCCCAATCCTGGCAGCGCGTTGAAATAATCCATTGTCTAAACAGTCCTTTAGACTTGAATATTTAAATCAATGATAATGGAGACAGGTGTGAGAAATTAATAATCTATCCGTTTCTATAGCGACAGTCTACTGTAGCTTTTTTGGTACAAATGAGATGGACAAGTCACAAAATTTAAACTTATATTCTCATGTAATATTTTCCCTAGCTCCTCACTAGAAGACCACTTCTTTGGTCAATTCTGCACTTGCAAAGACCAGGACTTACGTAAGTTCCTTCGATCCGGGGTAACTCTGTCACGCGCCTTCATCCTCGTGCACGTCACGTGTGCTTGGTTACCCAGTTCTGGCTTGCCATGCCATACACAAGGCAGGAGGCGCATAGGCATGGCGTTGGACAAGCAACGCGCGAGAACACAGAGATAACATGATTTGAGCTAGTAATTAGGGGCAGCCAAGACTTCTTCGAGATTAAATTAATTTAATTGCTTATTATATCAATTCTCAATTGGACCTTTTGAAATCTTACGTTGTCACTTTCAAAAAAAAAAAAAAAAAAGAAATCTTGCGTTATCGAGTTCATGGAATCGATCTTAAAGTTAATGCGTGGCGCGGCTTATTTTATTTTATTTGTTCATGGACCTAAAGTTGGCAATTGGAGGGTCCCTAAGTTTAGAGTGTGTGTAATATACAATGTAAGCTTTCTGACGATTGTAATTATACTATATAATTACAATCGTCAGAAAGCTTACAGTGTATATTACACACTAAAATATTATCGTCGTCCATCTCTGCAGGATCTTGCAGCTGTGCTGACGATATATAGAATCATATCCTCCAATTAATTCACGAAGTCTTATTTTGTCTTCAATTTTATTAATATTTTAAAAGGTAAAATTTAATTAAATAACTAAGTAATTACATTTGAGAAGTTATATATTTAGGGTTTAATTTTAAGATTATTTTTGTCAGAAAAGTTTATTATTTAATTTTTATTTTAATCTCATTTAAAAAATAAAAATATCACGTAAAATTAAAAAAATATATATATCATATTAGAACAAGACATAAGACAAACAAATTTTCTGGGTGAAAGCTACAACTTATAACAAAATTATTACAAGCTGTTTAGTTACTGCTGGTGAAACCCCAAAAGAGAACAAGAATGACTACATTCGCAGACTTTATTCATTGATCCCACCGAGTTGTAGCACAAACAAAGCTTTTAAATCGGACATAGTGATCCTAGTTTCGAGGTTTTGGCTTTGCTTTCTTCGGTGCACTGCCAGTGGACATTTATTACTTAACAGAAACATCAGACAAGTGAAACCACATGCATGGATGAGATTACTTATCATTTTTGGAATTTAAGCGGTCCCGTTAACGGCTGCCCTGGACTTACGGAGCCACCTCTCCTCGGATAGGTGTTTTGCAAACCTACGGCAAAGTAACAACCAGTTGTTGAACAGTAATGATCTAAAGTTAAATCTTTCCGCATGAAATAAAGAAAGGTGTATAAGTTTAACTCAGCTTTGATACCATTTCAGGGCCTCCTCATTTGTCCAATGATCCGCAGGTTGGTATACGCCGGTTTGCAAGTTAACCCTAGATACTTTCTTCTTCAATAAAGCTTCCCCAACTTTGACAAGATCATGTAAATTCTTCTCTGTGGCCACATCCACTGAAGCTAAGTCCCCAGTTAACGTATCGTCCTACAATTTTTGTTGGAGAGTGCTTTATAATCAGTAATGACTTATAAACTGTCGTTACTGTTGTTATTAGCATTATTAATTTTTTGTTCTTTATTATTTTCGGAATGGATTTATTAGCCATGGCGATTTAAATGAAAATTAAGACCTGGATCCGAAGGTAGCTTCTTTCCGAGTAAAGGGCTCGAAAAACAGTGGCTAGATGATAGTCAACCATGTCAGCACTGGCTTCACTGAAGGCATCAATTAAGGGGGTGCCACCTTTGGTGCTTAGCCAGCTCAAGATGCCCCAATCAGCTGCCTCTTCCGCACTGTATTTTAGTTCCTGTTTAGCAGAGCCTGTTCCCAAAGATATCACCAAAAATCGATCATATTGCATTGGTGCTATGGCAAAGTCTCCACTAATGCTCTCATGGCTCACATGATTTGTCACTTCCGCCATGGCAACCAGTGTCTGCAAGGCCACACAAAGATAATGTAAATCAAAGTAGAATTAAATTCTCAACAGATTTACTATTCCCGTGTTATAGTAATAGTTTGCGAAGATATATATATAGATAGATAGATAGATACCGGGTTATTTGCAGCTACGCCACCATCTATAAGATCAAACTCTCTTATCACTTTGCCTTGGCTGTTTTTGGTTTGAAAATGGTGAGCTGGAAGATATGTCGGGGCTGCTGAAGTTGAAATGCAGATGTCCGAGAGCAAGGCATCCAGACCCGGCCTCTTTTTAAGCTGTTCAAAAAACATGTGAAAGTGACACTCTTATTTACTGTGGTTATTTAATACAAAAAATCCAGTTATTTTAACGGTTGTGAAAATGAGAGGAAGGATGAACCTGGAAGCTAGAAAAGATGGTGGGTTGAATGCGCTTGATGTCAAAGGTTGGGATGACAACATTTGTGATTGTTTGGTGCAATTTTGTGTCTCCTAGTTTTTCTCTTACTAGGTTATGTAAGTACTTGCCATCGTACTTTGGTCCCGACATAGTTTTGCTGATCTTCACGACATCAGAGAATAAATTGCTGCAGTTTTGACACAAACATTATACTGTAAATTAGCATCATATATATGCACTTACGCTCCAGAATCATGTAGGATGTATAACTGAAAGCACTATTTTCTTTTTCTTTTGTTTTTGTTTGTTTGGTAATTGATGAAGCCGCATTCAAGTTGGTGAGCTTTAATTATTTAAAGCATTTAGCCATTTACTGGTTTTGTGGGAAAATTTTTGGGCAGTTCTCAAGGTAGAAGTCCTTAATATCTTTAGCCGCATATAAGGGTCGGTTCTTTTCATTCGGAGCAGTCAGCATTGCAGTCACTAAGCCCCCAGTGCTTGTTCCCGCAATCACATCAAAGTAATCTGCCAGTCTTACATCCTCACCATCCAGCTTCTGTATCATTAAATTAAAGCTAGAGCAGTTAGATCAGTAATGCCCACATAATCATCCCCCAAAAAAAAATATATAGATATAATTGAAGAGAAATCAACCAAAAACAAAGATCCTATGTTACGATAAGTATCCAGGCATTATCGAATAGAGTGGAGTTTATGAATTTGACATCGTAGCTAGTAGCTAGCTTGCTACCTACCTGAAGCTCTGATTCGAGGAAAGCTAGTAGAACTCCAGGAATTATTCCCCTGACGCCACCCCCATCAATGGAAAGCACAGTAACCAGGTTTCCATGACTTTGACTTGGGGTTGCATTCGGGCCTTCCATTAATAGAGGGAGACGGGGAAAGAGCGTTGGAGAGAAGAAAGCTCTAAAAACTTCTAACAAGCTCCGTGAGAGAGTTCAGTTGCTATGGGCTTCGATCGTCAAGCTCTTGACGGGTATATATTGGGATTCCGATCCCTTTAAAGATGTTCAACAAATTGTTCTGCTGTTTGATTGGTTAGTTCTTAGTCGCTTTCAATTATTTATTTATTCAACTAACTTTTCTGAAAATTTAGATATTAGTGCCACAAAAATTTACTACATTTTCATTTTCTCTTTCAAAAACATCAACATTGGTCAGCACCCGTATTTGAAAAATGAAATTTTCACAATATAATTTTTATTTAATTCTTGTTTAATGTTGTAAAATTTTAAATTCAATTTTTATAATTTAGAAATTTAATAAATTTAATAATATATAAATTAAATAAAATTTTAATAATAAAAGTAATGTGACTCATTTATCTTCATTCATTAATGATGTCTGTTGTTTGTTTCTCATTTACTGTATATAATGCACTGAACCATACGGTTGTGACATACCAGTATTATTCAATTTGTACATTGAAATTAATTAATGATGAGAACGTGGCTGATAGAGAAGATAAGATTTACATTTAATTCAAAAAAAAAAATACTAGACTGAAAAGATAAATGCTCTTATATAAACTATTTTTTTTCTCTTGCATTCATTATCCACAATAATATTCGTGACTCCATCTCAGTTATACATGATTGAAAAAAAAAAAAAAAAAAACCTGTAATGATTCAAAAGTTTCAACCATCTCTGGATTTACTCAGTTCATTCCCCTCACCATGCTTGACTGGAGAGGCTTTTCTCTGGATAATTTTCCTCACACCAAAAATTGTTGTGCAGGTGAAATTTACATAATTAATTAATGGTTGTGAGTTTTTTATATATAAATTTTATATCAGTTTTAAATATAAGAGTAGCACAGCTATTTTCTCTTTTCATTACTGCCCGAGGGATCATTACGGCTATTTTCTCTTGCCATTCTACTGGAGGTTCATCCCACATGATTTACGTACATGCGAAGAAATTGTAAAACTTACACACAAAAAAGAGGACATGGGATTGATTTTATTTTTTTTTTTTTTGGTACAGACATAGGCTTGATTTTAGTTCACATTCCTCTGCAACTATTTCATATGCTTAAATTGATATAAATTAACAAATTTTGTCGTTTCCCCTTGTCACGTCCGAATGTTAAATCGTGAGCGCCAAACATATCCGTCCAACCCCTATTTCTTTTCTTGCATCTATAAGTAGTAACATGCTTTATTTGTTTTCCTCATTTATACTATTTCATGATCAACATGAATATATATATTTTTAACACTAAAGCTTAATACACATTTAAGTTTGAAATTTAAACTCAAAATAGTGAAGAGAGAATATTCCAAGACAGCAATGAGTGCAACCATACTATTAGAAATGTCTTAGTTGCTATAACAGTTATTAATATTATGAAAATTTACTCTTTCACTTTAATATTTAATTAATGTTCACACAATTTGATAAAAGTCTTTAAATACATTTAGTTTCATTATTTAATTTGTCAGACTTAATAAAATAAATTATTTAAATTTTATATAATAATTGTCAAGTAAAAAAATTACAAAAATAATGAGAGTCTAATATTATTATTAAATCTTGTTATGTGCCTAACTCTTTTAAGAATATAATATTTTTTGACTACTGCTAAATTAATAATTTTATTCTCATAAAAATTTAAATTATTAAATTTATAAAATATCAATAAATAAATTATAAGACCTAATTTATTCAATAACTCATATCATTTTTAAGTGATCACTGTATTTCCATTTTTAAGTAGAATAGCTGGTTTCATTTTTATTTATATGACATTTTTTTTTCTTGAAAATCCAAAATTCTGATTTGGTTTCTTCCTACAAAACCACGACATTTTCAGAGCATGCGAAGGTGTGTCGAAGCAAACTAGGCCTAAGTAAAAACGCTAAGTTTGGGGCCTTTTGTCTACCTTAGCGAAAATTCAGCCCATTATCTTGATGGGTTGAAGCCCAAGACTAGCGGTACGTTACGGTTTTAGGCTGCTTTCCAGAATACGGAGTCGACTTAAGTGCTCTTGCAAGTGCGAATAAATTCCTTGCTTAGCGTAGCGTGCATCACCTTTGCCTTTGCATATGGGCTCGTAATCATAAAAGTGAGTTCTGCTCCCGCCATCGTCGCCTGCAACTTCTTAACCATATCTGATATCTCAGACACTGAAGAAGGACTTATTTTTGTTTCCTTCTTTTTTTTTTTTCTACAGTTTTAGCACAGCTTCATGATTGCCTTGAGCACAATCTTCGATAACAGCAATTCGTCGCAAGAGCATTATTAAAGAAGGAGGAATTACAAAAATATGATTTGCCAGAAGGAATAATGTATCGTTTCTGCTTTAGAATCCGACGCTATGTTCGCTTCCCTCGTCCTCGCTACATTTCATCTACTTTTTCATCAAAAGCACCCATCAAACCGCTCGATAATGTTGAAAATACCCAAATAGCCCCGCCGCCAGTTACTGACCACCACCTCCCTAGGTCCCTTTCTCCTCTTCCTGCACCATCTTCATCTTTCTCTCGTACTTCTGTTATTGCTCTTTCTGCTACTGTCGTTACCGCTCTCTTTGCCTCCATAGCCTTCCTCTCTCCCGATTACGACGATCAGCAGCAACCTGATGACGATGCCTTCAGTCCTCTCTATTCCGGTGTACAACACGCGATTCAGAAGTCCAGCGACTCGTTCAATAAGGTGTTCCATCGCATTAAACAAACTGGTGTGGCTGCCTCCGTCCTCTGGCAGTCATTGAGGTCCGTGTTGTCGTCCGCCAACCATGGGGTTCGCTCTGGTTTCGAGATTCGCGTGGCGGCATTGGTCGCTGACATTGCCGCTGCAAATTCTATCCGCCGGGCTGCGATCGTCGGGGCCGGTCGCGGTGCCGTAGTGGATTGGTTGCTTGATTCGGTGGCCGTTGCCAAGGAGGGGGGTGGCACTCAGGCGGAGTCGGCGAGAGCGCTTGCTTACTTAATTGCCGATCCTAATGTATCTGCTGCTGTGCTTGGGCGGCCTCATGCTATTCCAAATCTTCTTCGATTTATATTTTCTTGTCAGCCTCGTCGGTCTAAGAAGGTAACTCATTCTTTCTTGGTCATTTCTTTAGATTGTAATAACCCTAGTGTCATTAAGCAATCGATTAATTTTATCCTAAAGTGTGAGACTTGAGTTCATTGTGTATTAACAGTTTCAATTTTTGCCTAGTATGATTGATGATCTAATTATATGAATTACGTTGCTTCAGTTATATTTTAGGCTGATCGTGCTTTATCTAGCATTTTAGTTTTATTTAGCATGTAAGTCAGTTGGCCGTCTGTATATGAATGACGTTTTTATTGCTTGGGTTTGAATTGAGGTCATGCTTATTTAATCATGGAATCGCCTGATGGAAGCGATAATTATTGTAGACGATATCTTGTGAAAATCTGTTCTTTTATGTATTGGACTTTGGGATACTTAGAAACAGTTTCTTTTTGAGAATCAACTGACCCATCTGGCACTGAAGCACTACCTTGGTTATACGTGTATTTTACACACATGTAAGGAAGAATTAAATTCTGATTTGTGATTAAATCTGATAGGAAAAGTGCATGTCAACGCCATTATTTGCTATTTAGTTCAGATAAATGCGCCTTAAATTTAATATGCACGGGGCACTCATAATGAGGGTGTATGACTGTCCTTTTTGTATTGTAAATTATCTCTAGCTTGGGATAAGGATGTTTGTTGGTGTTCTATGTGTAAAACAATCTGATCATTATATGATTTTTTTTCTGGTCACAGAAAAATTACTAATGCAAACTTCATTTATGAGTCACAATGTTATTGATACTTTCTAAAATGGTTTTAACTTTTGTGCCATCATGTAATTTTTGGTGGCAGCAGCATTCAAGACGCAGTTCATTTGGTAGGTCTGATTCTTTGAAAGGTAGGAGCATGCTTGTGGCTGCCATAATGGACGTAGTTACATCCAGCTGTGACAAAGTGGAAGAGCTGTCTTTTAAGCCATCATTGCCTGGAAATGCTGAAACCAGAGATATAGCGGCAGCTCTACAAGTTATTGAGGAAGGTGGTTTGCATTTGGATGAGACACCTGGAAGTGAAGATGAAGATGGCGGGATTGGAGGGAAAGGGATTGGAATCAAAATACTTGAAGGTAAGACAGTGTTAGGACTTTCAAGGACAGGCGGGCCAATGAAGTTGGATGACTCTGATAGTCATGTAGAAACAATAAAGCATCATACTCCTAAAACTCTTATGTTACAAAATAAGCATGATAATTCACTAGCACAAGCAAATATGTCTTCTGCTGTTGTTCCTGGTCTCTGGGATGATTTACATTGTGAACATGTTGCTGTTCCTTTTGCCGCATGGGCAGTGGCAAATTGGGCCATATCGTCAGAGGTGAATAGATCTCATATTCAAGAACTGGATCAGGATGGACATGCTATCATGTCTGCTTTGATTGCACCTGAGAGATCTGTAAAATGGCATGCAAGTTTGGTGGCGCAGTTGCTATTAGAAGATTGCAGTGTGCCTTTGAATGATTCTGTTTCTGATTGGAGTTTCAGTCTTCTTTCTACTATATCTCAGGCATGTAAGTGTGGAGACATGTCATTAGCTCATGTTGCTTTGTCTGCCTTTCTATTATCTGTGGAGAGAAGTTCTGTGGCACGGAAGATAGTGATGGGGAAAGGTCTTAGTCTGATGAGAGATATTGCCAAGCGAACAACGAATTATAGACAGGTACAAGAAGCAATGGCAAAGGCATTAGAACTACTTTGCACAGGAGACCTGCATTTATCTCTTGAAGAGAGTCAAAAGTGGTCAGGCATTCTTCTTCCCTGGGTTTTTGGAAAATTTTCCTCTGATGCTGTCCGAACATCAGCCATAAAGATTCTTTCTTGGATTCTTGAAGACTATGGACCATTGTCTGTACCAATTTCTCAAGGATGGTTAGCCATGCTGCTAATTGAAGTCCACCATTCCATCAAGAATTCACAGGATAAAGGAACCGGTCCTTCTAAAAATGATAAAGTGAAGGTATGAACATTTTTTTCTTCCCCTTTCTTTTATCTGATGAGCTTTGAGGTCAAAATGACATTTCATGTTGTATCTGGTTCTGCTGCTGCAACTTCAAGTCAAAAGTTTAGCGTAATTTTTATCTATGTTAACAACTGAAGCTTTTACTTTATTTATGAAGATAACCAAATTTTGCAGACTTTAATCAATATTTCAAATGTTGCTTCTGCTGCACAAGTTGCAAACCAGTTAGCTAGTGCTGTTGTTAATCTTGCAGCTAAGGAATTGACAGTTGCTTCTGATTCTGTGGATGCATTCCCACTGGCGGATTTTCTTTCTCTGGAACCTTTAGTGGGACCATTTAAACTTTTAAAGAAAGATAGTCTGCCTAAATTAGATGCTGCAGATTCTGCTTTGGCAACTTTGAAAGGAATTAAAGCTTTGACTGAGGTTTGTGCTGAAGACACTCTCTGTCAAGACATGATTGTTGATTTTGGGATTTTATGTTTACTTAGGCGCTTTTTGTTAAGCGATGATTATGAGAAACTGGCTGCTATTGAAGCCTATGATGCGTCTAGAGCCCATGAGGGGCAGGAACAGATTTCAAATGTTGATGGGGAACCTTCTATATCAGATATAAAAGATCCATCTAGTGTCCGAGTTCCACCGACAGCTCATATCCGCAAGCATGCAGCTCGGCTGTTGACCATCCTGTCACTCCTTCCCAAAGTACAAAAGGTCATCATAACAGATGAAGCTTGGTGTAAATGGCTTGATGATTGTGCTAATGGGAGGATTTCAGGTTGCAGTGACCATAAAATACAAAGCTATGCCAGGGCAACGCTCCTAAATATATTTTGCAGTGACCAGTATAATGGAAAGCCGGGAAGTGTAGACCCGACTGACACTGGTGCACCAACTATTAAGAACTTGTGTCCCCGTTATGATGACATGATATTCTTAATCAATCCTCATCTTCCACACTGGAAGTGCTCCAAAGAAACAGATCAACTGGACAGTGTCTCAAAAGATTTATCCGTGGCAACTCCTGCTGATAATGAGGATGGAACTAAAGGCTTGAATGATTGTAACTGCCCTGGTTCAATTGATTCATCTAAACGCATCCCAGATGCGAAGCTTCCTCCACTAGATGTTGTCTTTGTCCATGGCCTCCGTGGTGGGCCTTACAAAACTTGGCGCATAGCTGAGGATAAATCCTCAACTAAGTTGGCCTTGGTGGAGAAGATTGATCAGGAAGCAGGAAAGCTTGGAACCTTCTGGCCTGGTGAATGGCTTTCCAGTGATTTTTCTGGGGCTCGCTTGTATACCCTCAAATACAAGGTTTGACTTAGTTAGAATGTTAATTGTCTGCCTTAAAAACCTTGTATTTTTTTTTTTTTGGTCATCTCCAATGGCTTTTGTGGAGCCTGTCCTATAGTGGGATGGATCCATTTAATCAGCAACTAAGTCTCATAAATGTTTTATGCAGACTAATCTCACACAGTGGTCTGGAGCTAGTTTGCCTCTTCAGGTTAGACTTCTTCCTCACATGTTTATATATTTGTATTATATTAATGGTATAAGAAACACCAGCACATTCATACTTTATCTTGATTTTCCACAACCCTAAAAGTGGCCGTTCTTTTGCATCACAGAACACTAAATTAAGCCATTTAAACCCTTTCGCACACTACTTCCATTGCTTATTTCTCTAAATCTTGTCAAATTTCATGATCGAACTCTCATCTTTTCAAATCCCTATGCCTCATTTAAGCATAAATTATTGTTTCTACTATGGAGCCTTTAAAATTTTTAATTTCCTCATTCCCTTCCTGGTCCAACCACATGGCTATGGAAGGCAGGTTTTTAGTACCTCTCCTTCATCAGCTGTGTTCACACTTGCTTATCATCTGTTGCTTTGAATTTTTTTTTTTTTTTCCATTGCAGTTTACACCTGTTTTTACAAAATTTGTAGGAAGTGAGCTCAATGCTATTGGAGAAGCTTGTTGCTGCAGGAATTGGGAATCGACCTGTTGTCTTTGTGACTCATAGGTGAGTATGGTTGCCTGGGTACGTTTACATTACATTTATGCACTGAATACTGGCCTTATGTGCACTTGTTTATTTACTTGGTTATATTAAATGATTGGGTTGCATGTTGAGTGTTCAAGAGATATATACTTCATATGATAATTTATTGACTGTCAAATTAATTTACTTGATTGGCTTCATGTATCCAAACCTATCATTTGCATAAGGGAATGCAGTTGCAAAAGGTTTTGAGCCAATTAGTTCATATATTTTCTCTATAATTTAATTAATGGTTTTCTTTTCTATGCAGTATGGGGGGCCTGGTTGTGAAGCAGATTCTGTATAAAGCAAAGGAGGAATGTTTTGATAACCTTGTGAATAATACCATAGGAATTGTAAGTCTTGACTTCTTTATTATATATGATTTTGCTCACATTTTTTCTTTTAAATCTTCTTGCAGTCTTGCAGAGTTTTAGTCATCCTGACACTTGATTTTGGCTTTAGGTGTTCTATAGTTGCCCACATTTTGGTAGCAAACTTGCAGATATGCCTTGGCAAATGGGCCTTGTGCTTCGTCCTGCTCCAACAGTTAGTATTTGAAGTTTTTGTTCTCATAAAATAGTAGATGTTAATTTTGGCTTTAGTTTCAATTATAATGACTGCTGTAATTTGAAAGATATTTTTATTAATTAATTCTCACTGTTTAATAGATAGGGGAGCTAAGAAGCGGGTCTTCAAGATTAATAGAGCTTAATGACTATATTCGCCACCTTCATAAGAAAAGGACGCTTGACGTTCTCAGCTTTTGTGAGGTACTCAACAGTTAAATTTTTTATTAGTGTCTTTGCTTGTGTCTTTTTGTGAGTATGAGTGGCCAGTGACTGTTTTGCAGACCAAGGTAACCCCAATAGTTGAAGGTTATGGTGGATGGGCCTTCCGAACGGAAATTGTACCAATTGAATCAGCATATCCTGGATTTGGTGAACTAGTCGTAAGTATATGGTGAAATTATGTCCTGCTTGACAAGAAATAGAAGATGAAAAAGAAAGTTAAAAAAATGGAAAAAATCTTTTGTCCAAATAACCCTCTTTTTATTTTTTTTCTTATTAGAAAATTTTAATGATTTATTGACCTTGACACTGTAGCATCACGCCTTGGGTTTACTTGCATTAGTTCAATAGTTGAGTTGATTCTTTGCTTTTCTCAAGTTAATGTGCTTCCAAGAGCATTCTGGAAGTGATTATGATTGCACAATGTTTACTGCACAGGCATCTTAGTTGCTTGTTTGCTGTCAGTCATACATGCACACCACTGTTCCGGCCACGTCTTTGACTGCATTATGCATCAATAGTTAGTAACACTCATCAGAGGAACTGAATTATATGGATATTGTACTTGTTTGGTTAGATGCCTTTTTTGTATATTTTATTAATATTTCTATGAAAGAAGTGTTGGACAATATTCCTCTACATGTCCGTCAGATATGCAAAGGTTTTAGGCTGCACATTCCATTTAAATCTGTTTAATTAAATTGTTATTAAGGTAGCACATGTAACAACTGTAAGATGTTAAAGCTATGGTTTCTGGCTATAAGATTAAGATGACATGGAGGATTGAAGCAATTGGAATGCAAATATATGGATTGGGTAAAGTTAACACAATACTGTGATTTATGAAAGAAACAAATTGGATTATGTCAATACCACTTTGTTTTGTGACTGGATTTGCATCCGGATTTATCAATTTATTCAATAATTTATGTAATTTGGCTGTAATGGAGGATATTATTTTAGGTTTACCATTGTTTTGGTATTGGGGTTGTGTTCCTTCTTTCCTTTCTATCTATTTATTTTGAAATTTTGGAACAGGTGTTGGATTCAAAAGATCATATAAATTCTTGCAAACCAATTAGCCGCTCAGATCCATCGTATACGGAGACACTAGAGTTCTTACGGAAATTAAAAACTTATTATGCCTGAGATATTTCTGCTAGAGCAGATAATTCAAATACTTCTACATGATCTAGGAGTTCAGGCTGGGTTTGGATCTGTCGCAAGCATGGGAATCTTTATTAATCTTGCGGGGTCGTCTTGATAGTTTGATGACATGTGCATGTTTGCGAAGGACGTCATTATGGTAAGACGGATAGCAATAACAGATACAAGTCTTCTATTACATTTTGGCTTGCCTAACTTGTACATTTCCCAGTCGTTCCCTTTTTTTCCTCCTATGCTTTTAAGGTGACCATTCCTTACCATTTTTTCTTTGCAATTTAATTTCTTCTGTATATTGTAGGTTTGTTTGCCTCCGTGGGATTGTAATTAATGTCCCTTGCACATAATAGGAAACAAGATTATAACCACAAATATGTATATTCCTACAATCATAATTCATGCATTCTCTGCAGCTGCCTTTTCCACCTATTTGATTTTTATAATTCAGTAAGTATTTAGAGTTCTGGGTTCTATTTTTAATGTAATTCGGATTCATAACCTCAGTCGGAGATTATTGTTTGGGATGGGAGAAATTCCTGTACTCCTTTGGAGTATGATAGAATTTCTTTATGGGTAGGTTAGAAGGATAGAATTTTAGCTAAAATTTTGAGTTGAAGCTAAGTTTTTATGATGTCATCAGTCTGCATAAAATGATATTCGATCACAGTGCCCTGTTACCCAGCCTTGTAATGACCTGAAAATCCAACAGTAGTGCCTTGCATTTCAGTTCCGGTGGCCCCATAACTGCTACTTTCTTTTTGACTAGAGGCCCACGCTTCACTGCTGGTATGGACGGGGGAATATCATCTGTAACATTTGCTAATATTTAGCAAATAATTTTAATTAAGTTTTCCTACAATTTATATGAAAATCGGGACTGAACTTCTAACCTCTAAAATTTGTCGTTATTATAATTATTATTTTTTGATAAATCACCCACTCTTGAACCCATCCCTACTAACTTGTAGTTGGCTAGTTCAAATTGGTTTAGGTTAGCAATATAATTTTTTTCCAACTTAATTGACAGTTATAATTACGATTTGGATCGGCATATCTCCCGGAAATCAGACTCTAATCGAATACGAGTTCTTAAGTAGGGTGCTTTTAGTAGGACAACGTTCAGTTTGTTGTTGTTGCAAATAGGGTGTCCTCAGATAAGTATTTGTCAGGGAAGTAATTTACGCATCTTTCTAGCAATACTAATAGCGAATATGTCGTTACATACCACTTGCCGCTCCCTCAGGGTATCAGATGCATCAAATTTCCCGTGTGAATGGTGATAAGGGCAATAAGGACAATGGAAAAGAGCTTTCCATGTAAACGAGGGAGATGAGATACCCACGAAAAAATGGAAATCGTGGGATAAGATGAATTTTATAATTTAATTTGTAAAATTTAATAAGATTAATAATTTATATTTTTTTAAAATATATATTTTATAAAATTTTATCTGTGACTTCAAATCCGCTTTTCTCTGCAAGCAGCTACAAACATCCGAAAATGTATCTCTGCCTAAAACATCAACACTTCAATGGGACAAAGCCATCTGATTTAAAGTGAAATTATAACGATCAAGCTAAAACTGGATAAGCTTCAATTATACCCAGCACCTAAACAAAACAATAAGAAGTATGTTATTCCTACTCCCCACTTTGCATACAGAATCCCTACAATTTATATTCACAGTTATAAATGTGTGGAACCTAATTTTGCAAACCAAAACTTCTTTCATAGATATGGGTTGTGGGAATTTCTTACAAAAATGGGATGTGAGATTATAATTACTTAAACAATAGATATATAAGTTGTAATTGACATTTTGTTCTTTTACTTTATTTATGATATTTTTATTGAATGTCTCTCTTAATTTAATTTCAAATATTTTAAAATTTACTAAAATTCTTCATATTAAAAGTCAAATTTATTTTCATACTATTTTCTTTTATTTTTAATTGAAAATTTAAAATAACTCAATTTTATTAAATACATCGCCAAAGGCATATATATATAAAGTATGAAATAAAAATAACTTGTCACCTTTTAGAATAACAATTTTATATTACTAAAAAATGACTTTTATTATGTCCTCATCAAAGAGAAAATCTCATTTATGCCTGAAAAAACTAGTGCAAAGATCTGATTCATAAATAACATTTTTTTTCTTGGATATTATTAGTCAGTTAGTAATCCCATTCATAATTTTCCCATAATTGTACACACTTCTCATATTTGAGGACATTAATGTTAGTAAGATTAACATAAGATTCTTCACAATAAAAAGAGATTAAGATAAGATATTTTATCTTAATTTCATTATTCTCATGTTCTCCTAAGGTTTTTGTACAAGGTAACACATCTCACTTTCCTTATATTTCATTTTTTATCCTGCCCAACAGCTACTCCCAGACTAGCTCTCATCTTAAGCCAACGGGAGAAGGAGAAAATTTCTGGGTCTTTGCATAACTATTCCATATCTTGTTTTTATCTGATTTCTGTATTGGTTTTTTCGAATTTTATGTTGAGTGATAGCCAAAGCTCATCTTCACCAGGCATGTGTTACACGACATTGCATGGTATATGAGTTGCTTAATTTGTTTATTTTCGTAGTTGCATTAATTACAAGTGTAAGCCAATCCTCTGACCTTTTCTTTCGCCATATATCTCTCAAACTTTGAAACAGAAAATATGAAATCGAATGTCCTTCCATACAGTCTTTCTTCTTTCCTCTGATCTTCTTTTGGATCTTAGATGGAAGCCAAAGTAAGCTTCGGTGATCTTCATATTGAATGCTTGTATTTTTCTGCTGACTTACCCGTATCATAATCTAATTACTGTTTTCTTATTTATAATTGGCAAATTATTTTTCAATTACAGGTACCAGTGGACATAAAATCCATCAAGAACTACCCACTAACATTGAGGTTGGTAGCTTTGGTTATCGCTGCAATTGGTGGGGTGTATATATGCTCAATTTGTTTGGGGCAAATAAGTATTCGGACAAGTACCAAGTTGCTTGACATCCGAGTGGTGAACCAGCCATGTCATCCTTCCGGTGTAGAAGAAGCGGAAGTTCCTTACTTGCACTATCCAGAACCCAAAACCTTCAACAGGTTTGTAATATATGCTCAGGGGAGTCAATATGCTATCGTTTTTTTATTCTGGGTTCAATTTAAATTTGGTGCATTTAATTTGATGAATGTGCAGGGGAGAGTGTGCTTGCAATCCTGTTCGGTTTTTCGCCATTCTATCCATGCAAAGATCTGGGAGCGGATGGTTTGAGACATTTGTGAATAGTCATATTAACGTGAGCTCCAATGGTGAAATATTTTCAATAAGCAATAGAAGGGACAATGTTTCTTCAATTTTGAAGACATTGGATAAAGTCTATAATCTTGATTGGTTTACCAGTGCTTCTAAGAATGAGTGCTCAGCAGCTGTTGGCTTTAAGTGGATGCTTAATCAGGTGGGTGTGCCACACCATGTTCTATTTTGCACTCACGAGCATGGACATTTGCTTTAGGCAAGTTTAGGTGCCCCAACTTCATGAGCCAGAAATCAATTTTCAGTTTTTTTTTAAAAAAAAAAAATGGATGGCAGGGTTTGATCGAGCATCACAAAGAGATAGTGGAGTATTTCAACAGAAGACGAGTTTCAGCAATATTTCTTTTCAGAAGGAATTTACTCAGAAGAATGGTATCTGTGCTAGCAAATACCTATGACAAAGATGCCAAGCCATTGAATGGAACCCACAAATCTCATGTGCACTCCCTAGTGGAGGTCTCTCCTCTTCCTTTCTTCCTTCCTAGTTTCTTTGTATCCAATCTTGAATCTATATTAACATCAAAATCAGTTACCTTTTTTAGGCTTCAATTCTAGCTAAGTACAAGCCACAGATCAATACCACCTTATTAATACCAGAGCTAAAGCAAACAGAGAGGACAGCAGCAAAAGCCATTGAATACTTCAAGAGCACTCGTCATATTGTTCTCTACTACGAGGATATTGTCAACAACCACACTGTAAGGCACATGTGCTACCACAATTCTACAAGTTTTTGCATTGTGTCTTCGACTTTCAGTATAAATATCTATGTTGATTTTTCTTTACGTATTTGCTCCAGAAACTCAAGGACGTTCAAGAATTTCTAAGAGTGCCGTACAGAGACTTGCAGAGCCGTCAGATTAAGATACATACTGCTCCATTATCAAAGCAAATTGAAAACTGGGACGAAGTTCAGAAAGCCCTGCAAGGAACGCCGTACCAAAGTTTTCTCTACTCAGATTAATCAAATGTTAGACGATAGCCAATTTTGTTGCGAGAGTAGTCGAGGATATTCTTAAAGATTGCTGTTCCTCCATGTGGCTTGTATATATGTAGTGAGCTGCAGAATGGAAAATGGTTTAATATGATGAACATCGTTAATCCAATGCCTATCATTATTATTCATCAGCATGAAGTTCCGTTTTCTAGAAAGATTAGATTGTTGAAGTTTGGATTTAAATCCCACCCCAAAGGCATTAGCTTTTTGGCGTGGACATATATCTACATTCTCAAAGAGCTATGTTATAGGTACAAAGTGTAAATTTAAAAGTGCTTTGGTTTTACATTTTTTTTCTCTTTCATCTATTCTTTTTCGTCAATTTTATGTGAGTAAATATTAGTGTAAATAAATGATTATTTTTATAAAAAATAAAAAGTCATAATTATTATTAAATTTAAATATATAAAATATAATTTATAAATTTAAAATAATTATAATTAATAATTTTTTATTTATATTTTACTCTCTAAAATTCACATAACACTTCTTGCTTATTGAGCGTCATCAAAATATAATTGAGTGTCATCAAAAGTTTAATCCATTTCAAGGAAAACCAGAGGGAAGAATTAAGAAACAGGATTTAAATAATTTAAAATGAATAGTAATTTTATTTTACAAAATATAAATAAATAATTATTAATTAAAAAATAAATAATAAAATTATTATTATATATAAATAAATAATAATTCATAAATTTAAAATAATTTTATCATTAATTTTTTAATTAAAAAACATAAAAAAAATACATTAAGATCTCAATCTTATCAAACGAGGGTAACTTGCAAACGCTATTTAACGTCCCTCCGATGTCTTTTTTTGGGTCATTATGTACGTACTTGATATATACTTTAAACTAGAGCTATTCATGGCCCATGGTAGCCCATGCTGCCAAAGTGTCGTTGACAGACCTAATAATGGGCTGACACAATCTTCACGTCCATGGACTTGGCCTAGGCGTGGAAATAGAATCGAAACTGCCTGTACGGTGGTTTGGGATGGCCCCACCCTCGCCATTGACCGTTGAACACTTTTCCATCCGTGACTTATATTTTACGTAATAATAGTATATGTATAAATAAATATTTTTTTATATTTTTATAGTTTTTTATTTTACGTCTAATTCCTTTCTTTCACAGTATATATGCTTAACATTTTCCTTTTACCAACCTTCATGGGCTTCTTAAATTTCTTTTGCCACACCCTCACATCCATTGGGTAGTGATGTTATTTAACATAAGATATTATTACGCAGGGTCTATACCAATCTTACCAAAGACCGTTTTCTAATAGTGCATCCTGCATACATTATGTAAAGAACTCAAGTGTTAGTAGCATTTTGATTAGATAATTATCAAATGTGGGTCAAGCAAGACCAATCCAAATTAAAACAGAGTAAGAATGTTTTCAGGCTCTAAACTTTTTTTTTAAGAGTGTAATTTCATCCCCTATTTTTTAATTTGAACAAATTTATTTTTCTAAAAGTTCAATTGCCAAATAATAGCCTTTTTAACTTACTAAAGCTCTCATTTTTCTATTCAAATAACAGTGCACCACATTTATGTCAGCATTTAATTGAATAAAAATGAGGGATCCAACGAATTAGAAATTATTATTTGTTAATTAAATTTTTAAATAACTAAATTTGCTCAAATATAATATGATGGACAAATTATACTTTTAAAAAAATGAAACTAAAAGCATCATTCTTCCAAGTCGCTTCAGTTTATCCCGCGTTGCAGAAAGCTAGCAAAGGGAAACAAAATGCAGTAACTTCTCCCCCTCCCACACCCCCCCCCCCCCCCCGCCCCCATTTTTTTTTTCCATTTCTTTAAAATGCTTCCTAAATAATTTTACAATTAGAATATGGGAGCCAGATCATTGAACTGGTCCGTTAGCTACTGTTACTTTCATTCCTATCCGTTCGTCCAATAACGAAATGGTCAACAATTTTAACAGTTTGTACTGGATCCTGCTGGGAAGTAGCTGCCTTCCATTTGCTAGGAAATTTTCTCAAATGGCTCAGCTGTTGCTCTTTCAGTTCTCCGTCCCAATCAGGATCAAGCTTCCATTCCTTTGGAACCTGCATGCCAAAAATGTTAACACTATGAAGATAATTAAATCAAAATTGACTGAAGGTTTCCCAAGCGTCCCAAATAAGGCCAAGCGGGGGTGAATTTCAGAGAACAGGTCATTACATCATTCGGTTTTGACGCTCCAGTTAGATGCAAACATAGAGAGAAAGATAAAGCAAGGGAACTATTTATAACAAATGGCAGAAACAGCTGACACTATACTTTTACTATCTCTTCAGCAATATAAAATTGTTACAAGGAACTAACACTTATCAAGGAACTTGTATAGAAAAGCAATTTTTTGTGACCAGTATAGACCTACAATCTAACTCTTGAGGGAATACAACTCCTTTGTTTTCTCTCACTAAAAATTTCCCTTTCGTAGGGAGGCACGGGGGTGGAAGAGAGAGTAAATAATAGAAGCGTCCTCGCAATCATATAGGATATGCCAAAGTCTTTTAAGTTACCATGAAACTAGAATTATACAAGTAATTAATGGACTGCACTTGTGAAATAAGGGGAATTATACTAGTCTAGAAGCATGAAAGGAAAAAAGGAGTAGCAGTTAAAAATCATCCAGCGGTCAAACATGTCAAGATGGAAACTGACATCAAAGTAACAATTCAAAGTTTCACCTTATTTACAACAACAATTCAGTAAATAATGATTTCTTACCTTATCAACTGCCAAAGTGTAAACTTCAAGATCACCATCAGAATTGATGTGAAATCGAGTAAATGCCTTGTAATTAGCTATTCGAAGAGATGAGAATGCTTCATCGAAGTGTATGTGTAGCCAGTTGATGCAAAAATATAAGTAGCTTCCAAATACTAAGGAAACAACAGGGGTTGAGAAGACCCAAAAATAAAGGAAGACAGATGCATAATATATTGCGGCACCCCCTCGGGAAAGAGACCCCAAACCATGCTTGCAAATATTGCTTCTTGTAACAGCCATGACCTGAGATAATCCTCTCCGTGAATTACAGTATTCAGGATATAAAAAAAATTAGATGCCTAGAACCCAGGAAATTTTCTTACCTCTGGAACATCAAATGCAGACATCAAATACTTAATACATGCTGGATAAAGTCCAAATGTCCATTGCTCTATACGAGCTCTAAGGCCAGTTGGATCTGGAAAGTGCTCACTTTCCACTGATTGATACCACTGATATAAACTGTGATAGCCTGGAATACACAAAAATTTTCTTGTCATTGTACCCTAAATATCATAGCACAGGCAGAATCCAAATTAATGAAGCATCAAACTCTTTCCATATTTGTTCCATTAATGACATTCTTACTGAATCTCACAATTCATTGGCTAAGCTTATAGTCTAAACTATATAAGCAAGGCCAAGTTCATGCAATTCAATTTCTATCCACAGAATCTAGCTTCCAATGTTGAACTCAAGATATATAGATTAATAGTGTGGGAGTTTATAAGCACCATACAACTATGAACATGATAGAAGATGTTATAGATACATTGATCACAGAAAGGCTCACAAAATGTGATCTCATGGGCAGCAAAGCATCAAGTATATAATATATTTTATCCTGAATTCAGATAGTACGATAGATTCTATCACTGCAAATTACCCAACAGAGGAAGAGAAACCTAACCTGAAGTTGCCAGTAGTTTATGCTGGATACATGTTTCAACACCAAGTTCCAGAAGCAACATAAGAATTAGCGCAGCAGTAAGGTGAGCAGAAACATGAAGAATTCCTATTATTGCTCGTTTCTTCCGTGACAATTTGGATGGAACAAAGGAATAAGCTACAATTAGCAATAGTATAGCTCCCACTAGTGACACATGAGAACGCTCCAAGATGTATATAAATCCATTCCACACAGTGCCAAAGAAACTTCTCAAATGACCAGAAACAGTATCATCTCGCAGGATGTGATTAAGCTCACACTAGAAAAAAAGTAAAAGGAAACAGTCACATCTAGGTGGCTTATGATGTCACCCTACCAGATAAGTAACATGCTAACATCTGCTTACTGTACAAGACAGAAGGCAAAAGAACAAGACAAAAACTTTGCAAAAGCTGAAATTACAGTTGAAAGTGACTACAATAAATCTTGAAAATAACAAAGAAATGAACTTACTTGTGGAAACATAGAAAAGACCAGAACAAAATATATAATGCCACCAATAAAATCAAATTGCCAGTTTTTCTTTCGAAATTTTAGGATATTTCCTAATGCAATCTGCATGAAATAAAAGACATATTATAGCTGATAAACAAACAACTGCAAGAGGGGGATTATAAGCAAATATTAACATTCAACATACCCTGCTTGAATCTTCAAAGGAAGGATATGCAGCCTTGCATTCATAGGAAACTCCATGAGCCTTTTTAAATTTACTGAAAACATGGGTGGGATGTAGAAACGCTCCACCACAACCATTTACAAGTAGATGGTGAACATGGACTGGTCCTTCTGATTTTACATGAGAATGACGCATGTAATGATGCAAGTCCCCTGCCATTCGGAGCTTACATCTTCCTTTTAAATAATCACAAATCAGGTGTGAAACATTCTTTCCAGAAATGTCATTCCAATACCAATCAAGAAGCCAATTAGGTTCATGCGTAATAATGATCACAGAGTCATCCGCTTGAACCTTGCATTGACATTTTACATGAGTGTGTATATTAAATTAGTGGATAGGCCAGATAGACTAGTGGACCAACATTAAATCATTCTGTAATGCTACTTACACACTACTACTAGACACCTTCAAACTACATCTTACATTAAGTACTTCATTATAAAATGCCACTTACATCAATCATTTTCTCATTAAGTCAACAGCAACAAAAAATCATCCATGGTACAAAAAGAAGTGTGCAAATAAAATCAAATCAATCAGAGCTTCAAGAAATAATACAATCCTGAGCTCTCTAAGTAAATGCATATTTCAAGAATTCAGAAGTTTTAAGCAGGAAGGTACATAGGTGTGGCCCTGTAGTTGGGAATGCCTTACCCATTCAAGATATAGTTACCATTGCCTACAAGGATGCAGTGCATGGTAGAGGTGTAAGGTAAAACTTCATACATAGCCTGTTTGTATCCTATGCATGCGTGGCTGAAACAAATTCATGAGGGTGATACACAAGAAGAGGAAGTGACTGAGACGAACAACAAATTATTCACTTACCCAATTCATGCAGCAGTTGCATTCTAGCTGACATTAACATAAATAGCTTATATACTAACTCTAAAAACATAATAGTAAGCACAAGAAACGTTGTAAAAAATTTATAGGATCCATACATATAACCTAACTCTAAACTTACTGGGAGAATGACTGAAACAGTTAGCATCTTTTTAGGACTCATAGCGTCAATCACAACATTTTATGAAGAATAAATAACTACAATATTGTAAATAAGAAAAAACTGAAATCTATCATGTAATTACAAAATAGCTCTCTCTACAAGTTTTTAAGTCTTGACACCCTAACCTCTTTAGTAGTTCTACCAGAAAAGTTTCGAAACAATTATCAAAGACAACAACTGATAATACAATGTCTTATATTGAAAAATTGCACCAAAATACTTATGAGGTGTTCCATCTACTTATCCAAATGCTGAAAAAGACAGTATCATATACCTTCTGCTTTGCCAGTTCTGAAAAGAATTTAAATTGGTATACATCAATATCACCATGGAGTGCTAGATCAAGCCCAAAAACCCACCATCGCTTAGGGAGTTGCAAAGCAAAATAACTCTTCTTCTGAGGCATGAACCACCCACCTAACCAACTTTTGTGACATATATACCTCATAAAGGTGTGAAGTCCGTCAAACCAGTCTGCACAGCCAAAAAGAGAATATTGGTGCGCCAGTGCCATACAGTTTTAGGTATAACAAACAATTTTGAAATTTTTCCAACAGATAGAATGAGATATTATGAGCAAAAATAACATGGAAATTCAAGTTACGACTGCTGTAGATACAAATCCAGATGTTAAGAAAATTAAGAAGAGAAAAGTGAGAGAGATTGAGAGAAAGAATTCTTTGAACTGGTTACACTAACTTAATTCTCAGTTAGGTACCCACCACTTCATTTATACTGAATAATAGGCAACTAGGTTAATTGCACCACAAGTAATCAAGACCTGCCCACAACCTATTATAAACCAACAATTACTATGCTTAAATAAAACCTACTCCTGCTGAGCCCCATAAGACCAACTACTGAGTATTGCTAGGCTTACACAACAACACTGGTAAAATACTATTTTATTGCTTAAATTCTTTGAAGAAGAATATATAACTTGGAGAATCTCAAGCCAGGAGTTAATACTAACCATGGTTCCCAGGAATAGCAAAGCATTGAGGCCCATTGTACTCCTTCAATGCTGCCCCACAAGGTACCTCAGGCTTGTTTACAGCTATCTGCTCTGCTTTATAACATGCAGGGGGTTGGAGAGCACACTCAAAAGGAACAAAAAGACGTCTTTCATATGTGAATGCTGATGGATTAGGATATCTGCAACAGAATAAAGTCATTGCACAAACATAAAAGGATATTTGTCTACAAGTGAAAATTCTAGCTTTTTATTAGAAATAAAATTTACATAATATAATCTTTAATAAGGCATATAAATCATTCCATGCCACAAATTGCAGACAACCAAACTTTGAAGAGTGAAGTCCAAGAAGAATAAAAAGAAGACTTTTCAGACGTGTTTAGTTCAAAACAAGTGCCATCTGAAGCTTCAAGCATTTACAGCAAAGGTCCCTTAACTTAATTGAAAGTAAAAACAGTGTGGCAGTCCAACAACATGCTAGCAAATTTCAAACAATTCCAGCAGTATTATTTTTCAAGCATGCCTCACTAGTCAGCTCTCTAGTCCACACAAAGGACATGAAGCCAGAAAAGAATTGATGTCAAAGCAAGCTACAACTTATACAACAGAAGCCAGTAGTAACAAAGTTACACAGATCATCATAGAAAAGGAAGTAGTGATGGTGGCTGTAGCCATATCATGGGCCTAGAATTGAAGCTTGTGATGAAAGTAACAAGTCTAACTGCACATATCAAATTTGATGGCTTTCATAAATCCTTTTGCTTTTAAATTAAAGTAGGAAGTTTTTGTTTTCACATATTCCCAAAAGCTTATAAAACACCAGTTTTGGTACTTCCCATTTTCCTAACATTCAAGAATGAGGTGCAAGATTTACCCTCACATATCACCCAATCAGAATGCAATATCCTGTTATGGTGATACTTCCTGCCCTGAACAACTGCCTCTTTGCTGTGTTACTATTTAAGCAAGACCTGAAACGATTCAATCCAGTATCCAAAATTCAAGTCCAGGCAGGATGGTCTTAACTTAAATAAAGGGATATGGCTCCTATAAAGTGTAAGGTGCACTTTAAAAAGTTGCAAGTGCATAATCATTTATGAGAAAATCAAGGGAGTGGTTTATCTCATATCTATAAACTATCATTTACTTACTTGCACTTAATAACAATCTAAAGGTTATCCACCCTACATTTTAGCTTCTAAAGTGCATTACCCACCTTAGAGAATTTCTTCCCTAAATCAAGCACCATAACATTTTAACTTACTGTTGGCCATTGCTAGGAAGCTTAAAAGTAATAACCAATCAAGTCATGCAAATATTGCCAAATAGAACAAGGTTTCCAACTTACGCTAGATCGCCTCCAATAAGTAGTAAGTCTCCCCGTGGTAGGGCAAGCACAGAGTCACCTTTCTTGAGAGAAATGGAAGGCTGAGCAAGTAGCCGTGCAACAGCATAAGATGAGTTCCCACCATCACCAGTATCAGCCATAAAGTCAAACCAAAAATCATCCTTTTCACTAAAATGATCATACAGAAGATCACCTTGTTGATCTCCATCATGAACCTTGCTCATTGCTGCCTGTCAATGAAAAGAAAACTGGTTACATCCTGGCATACATCAAGAGAAAATAATATTCACATAACAAGGCTAAGGAAGAGCACAAAGCAAACTTAATCACATCTGAATATAAAAGATTATCAACCATAGTGATAAGTGTCATGTAAATAAACTCAATTTTAAAAATAAAAAATAAGTTGACTACAGAGAGAATAAAATATATGTGACTAAGACTCAGAAAATATAGTCATCCTTCAGTTAGCTCCCAAAAGAATATAACAAACTCTACAAAACAAGTTTAAAGCTATAACTGGAGACCAGAAAACACATTGTAGTTTGGACTTTGCAAGAAATTCACAAGCAAGAAAAAACTTTTCATCATAATTGAAACTCCTTTCTTTCTAATGTTTCATTTATTTGAAGCATGCACATAAACCTATTTTGGCTTTGAATTTATTTGTCTTGTTCTTAAATAAGGTAGCAAATCTCCAGATACAAGGGCAATGGCAACAATAAAAATATGTGATATTCTTCTAACTAAATCTAACACAAGATTTAGGATAAAGACTAAAAGCTAAAAATCCCCATAAAAGGCACCCAAATACTTGTGATGATGCTCTAATTTTAAATTAAATACTTCATAGAATATAATATACTCTTTTACGCACCTCAATCTTTTAATTCAAAGAAATATTGAAAAGATATTATCAATAATAATCAAGGAAAAATACATGTTACCTGCATCATACGCATGTCAAAGCGCCCAAGAAAGACAGTTACTGATACCAGCAGGTCAAAAACGGTTTTGAATAAATCAGCTGATGTTCTGCATCATAATGTCAAGAGCAAATATAAGCAACTAATTCAATCACCTTTAACACTCCCTATAGAAACAGTGCATAATTAAGCAGTAAACATCAAATCTTCTATACATACCCAGAGTACCAAGGAACCATGTCCAAAAAAGCAGGCTTCATCTGCTTCTGTTTCAACTTTTCATATTCTTTAACTGATAGTGGGTGAGTGAGATCCCACCTATTGATTTTTCAGATATAAAACACAGATCTGAAGTGAAATAATGAAAAAGATGTCTACATGATGTAATATATAATCATAATACTGCCATGTATAATGTGTCACCAAAATGTCTCAATATTATAAAGAAAATAAAGATAAAAAACGAACAATCTAACACCAACTATGCCTCAGACCAGATGATTCTACTCTATCATCCATTACATATTTATCATGTCATTCTAGATATTATGGAATTTAAAATTCTTGAGCAACAATAGCAGTCATCAGATAAGATAAAAGTAGGCAAAGCATTGACGCAGTCAACCAAGAACAAAAACCCAACATCATTTTCTGAAGTAGTGTATGAAGAGTCAAGTGTATTTATTTCATGCTGGAAGAATTATGGTGTATCGTATTGTATACTTTGAACGAGAAAAAAAATATAATAAACTTCATCCACTCACCCCGTTGACCTTTCAACCACATAATTTGCAATGTAAAGTCCAATAAATGTAGCCCAAAGTGAGTAGATGGGAGAAATTTCATCCGATGAACTGGGGCATGAGCCATTGCAAGCTAACTAAAACACCAAAAGAATTATGAAAGCATATTAAGGAAACTAGGAAAGAACCACAATGGACTTCATACACACACACATATAGATATAACAGAACTTCATGAGTTCTATAATGATATTAAGTACCTCGCCATAAATAACCCACTTGGACAATAGAGGATAATCACTTGCAGATCCAACTGGCGCAAACCAGGATGAGCAGACCTGGTCCTTCAATTCATTCATCCGATAAAACTTAGCAAGCCACGTGTTTCTCTCTTCTTTCTTCCAAAAAGAAAACCAATTAGAATTTCTTTGACCCAGTTGCCTGTCTCTCAAGAGGGCACGATTGCCACAGTGACTATAAAATACACAGCATGCCACACTAAGTACCTAATAAGAAAGAAGTCATCAGAACCATATTCACCCTTATAAAAATACCAAAAGCATATTCCAAACTTACAGCACAGTTCTGAAAAATGGTCCAGATCTCTGGTCTCTTTCCAGCCACTCGAGAAACAAGGCCAATGTACCAGAGGCCAATAAAAATAATGTGAAACACAAGAAGAAACAATATAGAAGAGACATATATTGTCAGAAACAAAGAAAGATTCATCCTCATATCCACCCCCATTGACTGAAAACTAGGGAGGTGATACACAGCTGCCACTAAAATCCAGGCTATGTACCTACAAGACAATACCAAGACACATAATTATTCAAATATAGTACATAGTTGGAGAAAGTGTAAATTAATTATTGCATAACTGAGAATAAAGAAACTCACCATCGGCTGAAGTTTGAATAGCTTGGCTTGATAGTCTTTCCTATAAATGGTGATGAAAAGAAATAAAAGAACCCAAACAGACAAGCATACATAGACCACCACTTAACATTGTTGTCTAATTTTTCTACAAGAGTATGGATATTGTCAGATGAGATAAAAAAGAGGCAACCCACAACAACAGCAATTATGGCATGGCGGGAATGCTCATGTGGGTAAGGGTAAGTGGGGGTTAGAATAGTTCTAACCCTCTGCATTTTAAGTGTTTCAAGAAAACCAGTAGACTGCTTATCAGAGCCCATTCCAACCTTTCAGAACAAAGATTATTTTGTGTCTCAAGAGTGTCGCAATAAAGTCCGCTGCAGGAGTCCCAAATCCTATAAATGATGCAAATAATAATAGTATTACTATGTATGACCAATTGATTATAGTATTACAACAGTGACATCAACAGCAACAATTATACTATATAAGATAAGGTTAATGTGAATTCAATATACAATTGTATTTAGCAAAGCACATGACAGAGAACAATGATAACAGGTTAAAAACAAGAACAATGATAACAGGCTAAGTAAATCCTTGATCAAATTAACTGAAATCCATCCATGGATTATCTTTAGCCATCTGAGGAATTTTTATATCACATCATCCCCCGCAATTATGACATCTTATATCACTTCTTTGCAAGATCAGTCGTGCCCTTCCTTTCATTCTCCTACTTAAATTGTCCCAAACTTGCACAGGCTGGCATTTAAATGTATTCCAAAGTTTATGTTTAGACTGACCGCGAACCTTATCAGTACGCTGTTACCTTCATCTTTTAAACTGTCTAAAAATGTATTGAGAATAAGAAGTATACCACAAAGACAAGGAAAACACTCAAACACTGAAACAAACAATAAACTGATAATGGTCAAGTATAAAAAGAAAATAACACTGAAGGAGCTTCCAGGCTCACAGTGCAACGAAAACTAACGAAAGTAATAGTTGAAACAACAAGTAATACACGGTGGGGCTGGTGATTATTGATTGCGACGAGGCAGAATCAAGAAAACTACAAATAATAAACTTGCTTCCTAATGATCAGTTAACTGAACGCGGAGAGATAGTCATTATATATAGTTAATCAATTATATTCAGTGAGGAATCGGAGCCCTAATTTCTTTTTCTTATTTCACGTGTTTTAAGAAAAGCATGGGTAGACAACATTATCTTCGGAATTGAAATCTTCAAACCACAGATACACAATATGGAACGAATGCTTGTTCACGACAAGAAATCATGAGAACAACAAAGGCAAGAAAAGAAAAAAATCACATAGAACAGGGAAAATTCAAATCAAACAGCAGTCGCAGAACACCAATCATAAACGACGTTTGCAACGTATAAAAAAAACAGACTCATAAAATCATAGAGAAAGAGGTACCTAAGAGGGAGACCAAATGAAGGAGGAACAAACAGGAACGAGTGCATGTACAAGTAATATAAGAACTAACAGACCGACTTGGCGTCTGAGAATGTCTGCGAGGAACACAACAACGGCATATTCCTTTTGAACCATGACCGGGACCAGCCCATTACTTGCCCCAGCAGAGAACGAAGGAGAGAAGTTACCCAATGAAATTACGCAATTGACATCGACACGTTGCTACCAGAGATTGCTTTTCTTTTTTGTTCAGTAAATTACTTGAGACTTAAGATTTGAAAATTCCGCAGCCTCCTTCCACCTCTCTAATGCCCAGTCTTGGACACATGCTCTGTTGGTTACAAGGCCGTTGGCCATGGTCTTTGACCAAGCCCATCTTGAATCCAAGGGCGATGGAGGCCCATATACGAAGAAAATAAATATGTTTTGTATAATTATATATAGAATCCCGAACATATTATTTTTTATCTTTTTATAATGAATTGCACTTCCCCATCACCATTATTCAAATTATATATTATTCCTAACATATCAATGTTCAAATGCAGAACATATGTATTTACTAAAACTAGTTTTTAGCATGATTTTTGTATGTGATTTTATTTTATTAGTTAATTTATATTTTATAAAAAGTTATGTATTATATACAGTATGCTTTGTATGTAAATTTATATTATTATTGAATTTAAATATATTCTATAAATAAATATTTTCATGTAAAATGTATATTATGAAAAAAGATTTAAAAATTATTTTAAGTGTTAGATTTAAATACTAATAAATGCATTTTATAATTTTTTATGACACTTTTTTCTTTTTACTTTCTTGTCAAATTATAGCAATTTATTACAATAAGATAATGACAAAGACAAAGTTTAAAAGACTTATAAAGGGTATCTTCACTAAATGTTTTGACTTTTACATATTTATCACAAACTAACGCAACTTTTTTTTTGGAAAAAAAAAACTAATTGATGTTAAATTAAATAGTTAATAAAAGAGAATAAATTATAAAATAAAAATAACTTTTTGATAGGATATAGTATTTAGAATGAGAGAGAAAATAGTAGATTAAGAAAATAAAGTTTTTCTAATAAAAAATATTATTATAACTTTTAATTAAAATAATTGATATTAAATTAAATACTTACTAAGCATTAAAAATGTAAAATATAAAAAATGCTTTTACCTTCTATGTATTTATATATAGATAAGAATGAATTAAAAGTTATTAAAATCTTTTTTTTGTCATAAGACACATCAGACCACTTAGAAAACATAAAAGAGCCACTTTATATCAAAGAAAATACTAAGAAAAAGTTTTCGTTTAAGTAAGCTCGTTAAATTTATTTACTACTATAATTACAAATAAAAATATAAATATTTAGAAGTAAAATATTAACTTGTTCTAATTATAAATAGTGTAATATTTAGCAACTAATTAAATTATTTTTTTAATTTGTCTCTCCATAAAAACAAATACAAAACCTCTTTCTTCTAGTTAGGGTTGTGAGGGTGAGGAGTACTGAGCCTTAAAGAGAGAAGAGACTAAGAGGCGTGATTACAGTTGAGCTTGCTTGCCGAACGTCATTGGCATTAGATTGGGAACTGTTGTAGATGGAGAAGTAGTGAATTTGGATGTTAGGGTAAGAAAGTGGAAACGGATTCTTCATGGGTGGGAGTTTCATAATTTGTTCCATGGACGGCAGTTCTTCTTCCTCCTCAAATTCGTCATCAGCATTAGGAGTGCTCCATAACCGCGTTCTTACGAGAGAGTTTCAGCTTTTCTTGGTTTTGGGTCTTTAGTTTAATCAGATCAGGTCAAAGTCGAATGTAAGAAAAAGTTTTTGTTTGCTTTTATTAGCAGAATTTGACCTAAACAAGAAAATGATAATTTGGATGAGGATTGCCCAAAGTTGGTTAGGAGTAAAGTAAGTAAAAGAGTGATAAAAACATTTTTTTTATAAAGCTGTAAAATTAGTAAGAAAAAAATAAAATATATTAATGTAAAATAAAAAATTATTGAAATCAAAAATATAATTAATCCAATAATAATTTAATCATTTACTAATTATTATATTATCGATAACTGAATAGGTTAATATCATTTAATTCTAAATGTCCACATTTCTTTTTTTTTTTTGGTGAATTCACATTTTGATTTATTATTATAACAATAAATAAGTTTAAGGAGTTGGCATAAATTAAATTTTTTAAAATATTAAAATTTTACATATGTATGAAGTGAGTTATCATTTATTTATAAAAATATTAAATTTTAATAATGTTTATTTCATTTATATTATAAATATATGTGCTCTACACCATTAACGGTTGGAGAGTAAAAGAACTCGGAATGAGATCCTTTATACACTGAATAGAAGATTGCGTTTCTCATTTTTGTTTTATCGAGCCTAGCCAGAGGCAATACATGCGCTAATTTTATAAATAAAATTTTATTAAATTTTCATCTAAAAAGTTTATTAAATTATATAATTTAAATTATAAGATTTACTATTCACAAAACTTTTTATAAAATTTTAGTTATTCGTAGTAACTTTTTTTTAACTGATATAATAACATTTGTGTCGGTCAAAGAATCTCCTAGAAATTAAATATATTAAAAAAAAAAAAAAACCCTTTTGGGAATGGGTTCGCTCTTTATGAGAAGTTGGCAATTTGTTCATCACCATATTACCTTTTGAATACATGACATTGTAATAGTATTCTTTGCTGGGGTCCAGAGACGTCCAGTTGCATTTCGGTGGTCACGAACTTCCCCCGCCTGCGGAGCCAACCCAGAGTTTTCAGCGACCAGCCAATCTTTTTATTTGATGCCGGAAGAAGTGACCTTTGAGGCAAATTGAAGTCATCAGATTCGTTTGACTAATAATTTCCTTTCTTGTGCAATTACTGTAAAGCTGTAAACTACGAGACAAATGGGTCCACTGGGATCTCTAAGTGGGGTTCGGAGGGTTCTACACCCTTCTTTTGCTGGCGATGGGCTTCTATTTTCTAAGTTTAGTGGGCATCTGCTCAACATCACCTACGCTTTTATTAACATTTTTAGACATTTCAGAAGAAAAACAAAATAAAAGATCTCTCTATATAATATTTATATGGGACACTCAACATAGGATATTGTATCAGACAAATATCTCTGGTGCCTATCTTACATAAACAACAAATGAAATGCGCACACACGCTAAGGAAACCCAGTCGTTTCATTTTCTCATTAATTGCAAACTAGACTTGAACAGATCGAATGTTTGAGAGGCATTAAAAAATGGAGGAACATGATTTCATTGATGTCAAAGTGTAGAGCTTCGAGTTCTTTCAATGCGTAGTTCGTAAAGCCAGCGGCTAAAGAAAAGGGCATCTTATGAAGGCAATCAGTGACTGACACTATACACACAATTAAAACCAATAACTCCCTCCACAAGGGTTTGTGTCCCAGAAGAAGATCATTTGGTCAAAAGGGTTATCCCACAAATCTTGGGCATGATTCTCGCCAAAATAGCAAATGGACTTATTTAAGTGTAGTTATTATTAACTGTTTTATCATCACCACAAAATCATTAAATGTTTTATTATTCGATGACATAATGCAAAAAGTCTCTCACTATTTTTCCATTGACAAAATTGCTTATTAAATGGTGTCCATTATATTTCGTTACGTATCAATTTTTTTGGTGATTTCGTGACGTATTACTACATGTTTATTCATACCATTTATTTATCCTAAATATAGAGTTGTAATTAACAATGGCAAAGTTATAAAAATATTGTTACGGTACAAAAAATTAGCTTTTCAAAACCAAATATAAAAACTCGTGGAGAAAGAGGAAGAGAGTAACAGTTCAGAAACTGGTAAAGTAAGCCCACCAAACCGGGGGTCCGTATGGAATGATGTAGAAGAGTACTAGCCTACTAGGACACCGTCTCCGATTGACTAAAAGAGATAATGGGGTTGGAAGAGACCGTGTCTGGTTAGGACACTTTCTTCCTCGCCCCAATGGTAATACACGTGAATATGATGGATGATACAGTTGCTTCCAAATCCAATAACTTTTCTGCTATATCGGAATCTACCCAAGGCAGCGGAGCAGAACATTTGCAAAGTCAGAATTAAGTTGGATTCGTACCAGAAACGTCTAATCTGGCTGCGCCTAGTGGAGCCTATTGTGTCGCACTACTCATTTTGATGAATCGAAATTTCTCAGCCTCACAAGATACTTACAATCGCACGCCGAAAATAGTTGCATGGAACATGCAAAAACAGAGAAAGAGTTAACACTTGAAGATACTCTTTAGCTGCACCCCCAAAAGAGAATCTTGGGGAGCATAATCATGCTCAAGTTTACGTTCACCATTTCAGTATTCTTTTCCTACATTTTCATTTATTTATTTATTTTTTATCAATTTTACCCACTTCCAGGCCTCTTCCCTCGAGGCCTATAAATACCCCCGCAAATAACAATATTTTGCAAGCTCCACTCCAAGAGGATCGATCACACACACCCCATCCCACATTAATATTTCAAAGCTCAAGTCCTCAAATTTGATACACCTCTCACTCTTCGAAAATAATGGCCAATTCAAAGCTTGTGTATATCTGTGTTTTTATTCTAGCCTTAATGTTTTCTTATCGAATTTTTTCAGTTGTAGGAAGGCAGCTGAAGACAGAGAACAATAAGCAGGTGACAACCTACGAAAAGGGCGTCACAGTTGCAGGGAATATTGACTTCGAAAGCAAAGCCGCTTCCAAGCACACAACCAAGATAGATTTCCAGAATCCACGTGATGACAAGGATCAAAAATTGACGGTCGACGATTTCCGACCAACGGATCCGGGTCACAGTCCGGGTGCTGGCCATTCCCAACCTTCCGCGAGCGGGGGACCAAGCCCGTAGATGCACTTAGAAATAGTGTTGCCCTCATTCTTACGCCAATATAACATCTGCATGCTTGTTACGTAATATAACATACATCTTAGTTGAGGGATTTATGCTTGTCCCGTAGAACGTATTTATGCTTGGTGTGTTCCTTCTTATAATTAGCTGTGTGTGAATTGGTAAATCACTCTCCATTGCTAGTAGCATGTAGAAGCAGGTGTCGCTGAATGCCTGTATCCCCATGTTTGTAAAGATCTAATTATAGTAATAAATCTGATGATGATACGTAACCTCTGTCCTTCACTAATATATTTCTCTGGATTTTTTGGTACCCCACACTTGACCAATCAAGTTTAAGAACAATCGCTAATAATCTTTCTTGTATTAATACTCTAGAATAACGCACTTACCATTTATAACTACAGGAAATGGGTCCCATTGATTTGATCAGGTCGCTCATCCTTTCAATGCCAAGTCCAAACCACAAAAGAATTCCCACTAATTTTGTAACGGTATTCAAGCTGTGCATTATCATTCAATGTGTTTAGTCAAAAGCTACAGTGAAATAAAAAAAAAAAAAAAGAAACTGAAGTCAGAGAGAGATTTTAGAGAGTCACTCAAAAAAAAAAAAAAAGGAGATATTTTAGAGGCTCTAACAACTTGGCCTACTAGAACCGCTAGGCCATTGAATTGCTTCAACTGCTTGGCCTCATGAATTCCTCAGGACTTGGATTGCGCTCTCTGCAGTTCCTTCCTTGTGCCTTATATTCCTTCTCTTTATCCTTTTGGTAAAAGTTGGAAAATTTATGGACGCAAAAATATCGGACAAAAATCATTACTGATTATTTCTCTTATAAAGATTACGAACTTACCCAAAAAAAGAAAAAGATTATGGACTTTTTGACAAGTAAAACTAAGAGCATTTGAAAATTTATGTACATATGGTAAAATCATGTAGCTATATCTCTGTTTGGGCAATTTAAACCAAATAAAATGGGAGGTACCAATTATGAGTTCCTTGTGACGTGAACCTAGACATAATTTATTTTCTAAGGTGGGCGATGAAACTGTTTGGAGTGCTTATGCCATTTTCATAAAGCATTTTTTCGGTTGGTCACACGCACAGTTATGTACAAATTTATCGAAGAATGTCAGAAAAGCAATAAAAAATTGTAATTAGTGAATGCAATGTATGCCAACAGGCAACATCAGATAAAATACCCAACTAGAATTAGAAAATTTGATTGTAAAAGTAACAAAATAAGAAGAATTATAAATAATTCAATTTATATAGAAAAATAACAATTTTGTAATTATAGAATGTATTTTATAAAATATAATGTGAAATAAATAATTATTAATCAAACATTTACAATTTAAGTCATTAATTACAGTTATCTTTAAAGACACCTGTACATATAGAACGTGGAATTTAACTGGAATCATATTAGATAAAAATTAAACTGAAATTCAAAATACCTCATATAATCATTTGACGAAATATTAATTTTCATGTTATTTTTTGAAATATAATAAATTAATACTTTATTTTAAATTTTATAAATAAATAATATGAGCGTTCTGTAAAAATTTATTTTTTTTTTAAAAAATGTGGCCAGTCAACAGATTGATAGAGATATTTTAGGCCAATAGAGTCTGAGAATAGATCTGATTCCTAGGAATTTTCCAATTTGGCTAATTTTACTGCCATAACTTCCCAGTCTCACTGAAACTGTAAAAAGGTGACGTGAGGCTAAGTGCCCGCAAATGAAAGAATAAAGTAAAAGATATCCCTTATTAGAAAAAAAAGTAAAAGATAAAATTTTATGCAAAAAAATTCGAAAAGTCAGAGAAAATATCCACTGTGGAGTCAGGGAAGCAAGGCATGGCAAGCTGGCGGCGGACCCTGGAGAGAAAGGCAAGGAGAGAAACCAAGCAAAACAATCCCATGTATATCCCTTCTTAGTAGATCCAACGGTTATAGTCGAACCACATCATCTAATCCAACGGTTCAAACGACAACCGCGTTCACGACGCCAACCCATGAATCCGTCATCCTCAACATAAATCATCCTCCTAGACCCTTGCCGCGACCTCTTCCCTTTCACTCTCGCTCCCTCCTCCCCTCTAAATTCCAGATTCAAGCCTTCTTTATCAGAAAACAAAGCTCCTCTATCTTTTTGTTTCCTTATTTGCTAGTTCCTATTAATTTGAATCTGCGATAATATATATATATATTAGAAAAAGGGTAGTAGTATAATTTAAGATGCAAACAAACGGTTCTGATTCGCAACAGCAGCAACAACCGGAGCAGAATCAACGGCAGCAACAGACGCAGCCGCAGCCACTCCCACTGCCGCAGCAGTGGATGCCGATGCAGTACCCGGCGGCGGCTATGGTAATGCAGCATCACATGTTGCCACCTCAACATTACGCGCCGCCGCCACCGCAGCCCTATATGCCTTACCACCAGTACCAGCAGCTACCGCATGTACCTCACCCACAGCAACATCAACATCAGGGATCCAGCGGCGAGAACAAGACGATCTGGGTCGGCGACTTACATCATTGGATGGACGAAAATTATCTCCATCGCTGCTTCGCTCCCACGGGCGAGGTCTTATTTTTTATTGATATGCATATTTTTCCATATAACACGCCGGCACTTACTATACACAAGTCTATGCAAGTGCTCATAGTTTTTAGTTGACGTGAAAAAGTTATGTTTTTGGTACTCCTTCATGTATAGTTGGATTTTAATCTAAGCTCAGAATCTTCCTAATTAGGAAATGCATGATTTTGATGGTTGGTAGGTGTTAATGTTACAATGTGCACAAAGTTGAATGTCTGATTTATGTTGTGTGCAACGTCGAAGGCAATATAAATTGTTATGACAGTACTAAACATACTTTGATGGTAGCATTATAAATTTACTAATCAAAAGGTCTATTTAAATTGATATTCAGTTTGTCCGTGTGTGTCTGTGTATGTTTACTCTGGGAAAAGGTCCAAAAGGAAGGGAGGTTTGGGGCAGAGTAATAAGGAAGGTGCCGTAGGATATCAAACAGGATGACACTGGTTGGAAATCAATTCATAATTAGTAGGAAATTAAAGATTTCGAAATGGGAGTATGTGCCAACTGTTAAGCCTTTCCTTGCAATTTGTCTTTCCGTTAAAAATGGGATAACTAAAGGTCATTCTTGGGCGGGAAGTGTGATTTTTTAAGCCCAAGTAAATGGGTATCTTTTTGTTTTTCTTAGTTTTCCCTTTTCTCTGTCTTGTAAAATTTTTACTTAAGGATAAAACGATATCAGGAGAGAAATTTGTATCCCTCATCAAGTTTTCACTCTAGTCATGCAGAGTAAAGATGTTATTTTTTGTTTGTGTCTTTTCCTTTTTTGCATCTTTCCTGTCAATTAGCAATTGAAAACCAGGACACTCAATTCCTCTCAAAACATTTTACTTTATTTATGAACACATGGTTGGCATCATGCGCTTCATGTTAAATGGATGGGAACTCTTAGAGTGTGAGTATTGTGTGTGCATGACTGAAATCTTAGGTTTGATAAGATTTTGCTTTTGGATTATTGTAAGCATGAATAATTGAGGACTAGGTTTATGCCCTTATGACTAAAGAGTGACTTCAGTGCTATTTATATTCAGACCAATATTTAATGATAAGATAGCCTGATTATAAGAAGCATGATTTGTTATTACAAAATATGGTTCTTGTGATTCTCATATTACTTTGGACAGAATCCTTCGAGTTAAATTTTACCCACTATTGCTTCTGATTGTAATGCACTTTACAGATTTCCTCCATAAAGGTTATTCGCAATAAGCAAACTGGTTTATCAGAGGGTTATGGATTTGTGGAGTTCTATTCACATGCCACAGCTGAGAAAGTTTTACAGAATTATGCTGGCCTTTTGATGCCCAATACAGAGCAACCTTTCCGCCTGAATTGGGCAACATTTAGCACAGGAGACAAGCGTTCAGATAATATTCCCGATCTTTCTATTTTTGTAGGAGATTTAGCTGCAGATGTTACAGATAGCATGTTGCATGAAACTTTTGCTAGTAGATATCCTTCTGTTAAAGCTGCAAAAGTTGTTTTTGATGCCAATACTGGCCGTTCAAAGGGCTACGGTTTCGTCAGGTTTGGAGATGATAATGAGAGGTCGCAAGCTATGACTGAAATGAATGGTGTTTATTGTTCTAGTAGGCCTATGCGTATTGGTGCTGCAACTCCAAGGAAATCATCTGGTTATCAACAAGGTATCAAATCACATCACTTGCTTCTGATATGTAAATTTTACTTTTTAACCCCTTCCCGTGTTCCACCCAAAGAAATTTTACTTCAAGACACCTATTTTATGCCCAAGTTTTAGATTTTCTGCTTCGTCTTGTCAATGATGAAGTTTGAGCCTAAGAGGAGGATCTGCATTATAGTCATTATCGTTGGAGTATATGAATAAATTCATTGAAAATTATGTTTTTTGCTGTGTGATAAAATGAAAATTAATTTTATTAGTTGATTTCAGAGATAGAGGGATGAAAAAAAAAAGAAAAGAGCACGGGTAGATGAATGGCTGTGTGACTTGTAAAATTCTGGTAATTAGGTGAGGCATACCCAAGCTTCAGTTTGTTTCCATCTCAGTGTGGCATGGCAAGCTATTTACCTGAGTAGACAAGTGGCTCTCTATTCTTTGATTTTCCTTTCTCTTTTTTTAAGATCCTTTAACGATTTGCCCTTATGTAATCTGTTTTTTCCTCTATCCCATACTTCTGCAAAAATGTACGAGCAGTGTGTAATGAATATTTCTTTGTGCAGGAGGCCATGTGTCTAATGGCACATCCAGCCAATCTGAAGCAGATTCAACCAACACTACTGTGCGTTCTTTTTCTCCTTTACTTGATCTTACATGTGTTTCCAAATTGTCAACATTTTTTTTTTGGTGGTCAACATGATTCATTACAGATATTTGTTGGAGGACTCGACCCTAATGTTACAGATGAAGATCTTAGGCAACCATTCTCCCAATATGGTGAGATAGTCTCTGTTAAAATACCTGTTGGAAAAGGATGTGGCTTTGTACAATTTGCAAACCGGTAGAAAGTTCTGACCCTCTCCTGTCTCCAGTTACGGATAACATGTGATCCAATCGTTTTATTGATATTATCACTGAAATATCATTCTGAACCACCTTTGTAGAAATAATGCTGAAGAGGCGTTGCAGAAGTTAAACGGAACAATGATTGGCAAGCAAACAGTTCGTCTTTCTTGGGGCCGCAATCCGGCAAATAAGCAGGCAATATCTCTCTTCCTCACATACCATCTACAAAGTTTTACTTGGCTTTCATAATTTATAAGAAAGATTTTGAGAGAATTTTCTTGCTATTTTTAAACAATTAAACATTGATCTGGTAGGCTCCTGGCTAAAACTATGAACTTCCTTACTTAGTCATTGAGCCAAAAGGAATCTGAAGTGCTACAGCACTAGTTGTCTTAAAGCCATCTGTCATAATTTGCATTTGCATTGACTCTCTTTCAACTGGTATCTATTGGTAGCAGTTTAGAATGGATTTTGGCAACCCCTGGAGTGGGGTCTACTATGGAGGCCCTGTCTATGATGGTTATGGATATGCTTTGCCACCGCCTCATGACCCAAGCATGTATGCTGCCGCGTATGGGGCTTACCCCGTGTATGGGGGCCACCAACAGCAAGTAAGCTGAATGAACTGCAGGAGTAGCTCTCACAACAGTATCACGCTTGAATGGGCAAATTAACTTCTCTCCCTTGTAACTTGCTTGATCCGTTGAATTTTTAAAAATCCCTCCTAATTGTGGAGCGGAGTTGAATTTTGACAACCTGAGGTAGCACTGTAGGGATTTAATTAATCATTTGTTTAGACTTATAGGAGTTAATGAGAAACTTATACTTGGTTCATTGAAATAATTATCCTAGGTATGCTTCCAGGTGTGCCTGGCTTGAATTTGGTTTTGTCGTTTTGATAGCTTGCTTTTAATGGTCACGGCATTCCTTCCATGGTAAAATAAGTGCATATGCCAAGATTTTGGAGAAAAATATTCCAAGTAGAGGAGTGTTATATCTATGTAGGTGTAACCCGCACAGCCCTGTCATTTCTGTTCCAAGTAACCCTCTCCACTTTTTTATACGAACAATCACAATTTACATTGAAGGCCCAAGTGTCCAACACAAAGTTGGCCAAAATTGGTCTCGGATAAAGCTTGGTGGTTACTTAAAATGAGTTATAACTCTTGTTTTTAATTTGGATTAAGACGTTTTTCCAATCTCAGGTGTAATTTCTAATTTTTCTACTACTGTCTTTAAGGTTCCATTTTAGCATTTAATCTCTTAAAATTTTATTATTCTCATAATTTTATTATTATTTAAATGTTATAAATTTATATAATTTATTTATTGATTTTGAGATTTAAAAGTCTACAAGCAAAGTATGAGTACGTAAAAGTTCTCAAATCTCTTATATCATTAGTAATCTTTTGCAATGAATGCCAGAGACAAATTAAACCGTCTTCTCCAAATATTCTAAGACCGTTAGTAAAGATGATGCATTTATATACGCGAGAGATTTTTTGAATGAGGATTTAATTCAAAATTTTGTCGTTATCGTATCAGAAACTATTATACACAATAATGGTTGTATACAGCATATATACCAATCATGGAGTGCAGCGGCATTTGGTTGACAAAAGTGCTCTCTATTTGCCAGCAACATGGAATCTTAGAAAGTTGCTATCTTAAGAAAACAATGTTGCTCTTTACATAATTGTTCCACTTAAATCAATTTCTGTTTATTATTATAAGACTAGCACTGTAATATGCGGAGTACTTATAATTTGGCCTTTCACAAATTATTATATTTGGTGCAAAGTCGCAAAAAATAAAAAATATCAAATATCATAATACATGCCCTGCATTATTGTGGTGTCCCCACATTAAAAAGTCAGCTACTCGCCATGCACGTGGGCACTTTATACCCACCTATACCACTTATCAGCGTTGTCCTCATCGTTTTTTGATCAAGAAGGTAGCGTTCAGGATGGAGTTTTGTATCAGGCGCAATGGATCCGCAAAACCATGCTACACGCTGTTGCATCCTCGTACGAAAGGCAACTGGCAAGTATGGGGACTCGGGAGTATTGGGACCAGGGCACACGGCGGTGGGACGCAAAGGAGAAATGATTGGCATATAATTTTGGAAATGCGTTAGGGTGATATTTATTAACGTGGTTTAATTTTAGATATTAAAAAATTATATAAAAAATAAAAAAAATAAATTTTAATAAAAAATAAAATTATAAATATAAATATATAAGTACTGACGCAAAAATAGGATCTGAACAAAAATTAACAGAACCAGTGTTAGCTTCTCCAGAAATCTCCGCCGTTAATCATTTTGATGATTCATCCAATTCTACGCTAGTGGATGACTGTTGGTGCCTGATTCGGCGTGCAATTGGACCACGGATTGCCATGTGGCTTCTTCCATTCGTTGCCACTAAACTATTAAAGTTAGGGTCGGCGCTTTATTTACCCGCTTAATCAAGTTTTTACCATTTATGCTAGACATTGAAGCAAAGTTATCAGTTAATTATCAGGCCCACAAGCTTTCGCCTGGTAACAGCTGGCCCCCGAACCACTTTCTGCGCCCAACACTTGTCAATGGCGCCAGTTTCTCTCTCCCCTCTCTCGTTCGCACCTTCTCGTCTGCAACTTCACCGGCGAATCTTTGCTTGTCCAAAAAGAATCAGTTCTGCTTCGGCTACGAATTCGGTTTTGACTTCGACTTTGCCGTCGACTTCGAATTTTTCGCCGAAAGTCGTGGTGACAAGAGAGCGTGGCAAGAATGGCAAGCTCGTCAGTGCGCTGGTACTCACTTCTCTACCTTCTGTCGCTCCACCATTACCGGTTATTTTCTTCGCTTTTCTTAATATGCTAATTATTTAAATCACATTGCTATAATGTGTTCGATTTTAGAGCGTCACAGTAGCTTTCTTCATTGTTTAGCTTGGGTTTTCTGTCATCCGGAAATGTCGTTCCCGGTTTGCTCTTTGACCTATTTCGAATATGTATACGTGTTTCTGTGGGATGAGAACTGACCTACAGTCCGTCATGTAGGTGTTCGATTAAAGGCGGCAATAAAAGAGATGTTTTCTTTAATTTTTCCTGGTCTTATTTTGAAATTATTCTGTGGCATCCACACTGGCATTTTAAATTAGTATTCTGCTGCTTTCTAAAACTTTAAAGCACGTTCTCTTAAAAGATGGAAGTATAAACTACCAGCAAAGTATAAAGACAATCGTCTAGAACAATTTTGATATGTGGTGGAACTTAGAAGCCACCTTTCGTGATTTCTTATAACCAATATATATTCTGCGTTGGAAAATTCTTATCATGCCGGCAATGATAGGTTGCCGCAATGTAGACGAGTTTAGACACGGGTTGAAGAAGTTATTTGAGAATTAGTATGGTCGATCAGCTATACATATGTACTTACTTATTCTATCAATTAATAAATTGGCATCTTCTGTATAATGACTGCGTCGTCCTTGAGGCTTTCTAAATGATTTTTGTGACATTCTCTTCATTCAAAAGATATAAATTTTAACAATTTAGAATCTCAAGTCAGTTATTGAACACAAACTATTAATTGTAATATCTTGGCCTTTCTTTCTAACATGAATGAAGCCTACCCAGTTTAATATATCAACTTCAACACAGTCATTTCATCTGTATTTCAGTGCTTGACATGTCTATTTTATATACCTGAACTGGAAATCAATTGATTGGGCATACTGTGTATCATTTATTGCATTTTCTACTCTTTTCTATCTTCTGCTGTTGGAATCTGTAAGATATGTCTTGTATTAAGATGATCAGTTAGGTATGTCCATGTGAAGAAAAAGAAAAAGGGGAATTGAAATGCGAACTAAAGTTCTACTCTGTTTCCTTGATTGTGTGTTTGAAATCTCTTAAATATTAGAATTTAGTTCATTTGTAAATAAACTATATTAAAAAAACTAGTGTAGAATGATGTTAGTTTCAAATTGCTAATCATATTACTCGTAATTTTTTATGTTTGCAAATCCTATTACTTTTTCTAGGGTTGGTAATTAATTTGTTTCAATTCAATTGAATTATTTTCAATTTCCAAATACACACTAAAATATTTTCAGTTGAAAGAAAGGTTGAATGGTCACACACTCAGAAACTATATTTCCAATTTCAATGTTGGGTGCAGGCAAAATATGAAATCAGTTGTTTGGAGCTTCCGCTCATTGAGCACACACCGGGACCTGATTTAGATCGGCTCCCTTCTGTATTAAGTGGTAAGTTTCAGGGGACAAAATTTGTCAGGAACAGTTACATAGCCTGTGTGGTTTAAACAGTTTCTTTTTCTTCTCATGCCAGATTTTATCTGTGAACCAATTATCTTTTATTGAGCTGCTTTTTGAGAGAATTATGTGCATATTGAGAAGAAAGATGAATTGGTGGCCATATTAAAACTATTGATATAATATTGGTGATTGTTTTGCTATTCTGCATAATCTTTGGTGTCCCTGAAGATGAAATGTTATAGCTACAAATGGCATACAGCTATGAGCTGTGGTGACAATTTTATAGATTGTCTTTGCACTTATAATGATGGTAATGTTGTCTTAGTTCATATCAGTGGTAGTGTTTACCTAGACCTCTCCATGAGAGATTTTTCAAAATTTTTATTTAATTTTTAAGCACTTATATCTGAAGTGCTAGATTTGTAGACCACTTTCATTTTTTATTGTGGCCATCATATTGACTATTTTATGTCCTTTGTCGCATAAATCTTTTTTTTCATTTGGTCTTATAAATGTTGAAGCAACTTGTATGAGTTAGCTGGTTTGGAATTTAGACTAATATAAACTTGATGTTCTGTATGTTTGTTTTTGTCTTCGAATTCATCATATGCATGTTTCTAGTATACTTTTTAAAAATTCAGTTATGGCTTTCTGCTTTTTATGTGGTTTAACTATTTTGCATCCAAGAAGCATGGAAAAATATGGTATTTATGATTGTGTGATGACTTTATCAATTTGAAGTGTGACTGATGTATGTTATATCTAGGTTTGTTCGCTGACTGGAATAACAACATGAATTATGCAGTCAATATCAAGCTTATGCATGCTGTTACCACTTCACACTGATTCGTTTCTTACCACTGGGCAGATAATGCATTTGACTGGATTCTCATAACTTCCCCAGAAGCAGGTTCAGTCTTCCTTGAGGCATGGAGGTAAGGGTTAGAAGTTGCTAACTCAAGACAAAATCACTGTCTATATGATGAAGAACTACTAAATTATGATCAAACTTTTGCATGGTTCTGCTTAAATTTTTATGGTTGATCCTCTTTTCTGACTGTACTTTCTTTCTTCTCTAGTGCAATTTTAAAACAAATTTGATAATGGGTAAATCTTGCCTTTATTTCTGGTACAATTTGTCCCTGCGGCCAGAATATTTGAAATATATTTTGTTAGTGTAAGACATAATTAAATTATCTGTAATCTATGATCCCAATCAGTCATAAGTTGTCAAAGATTCTCCCCAAAGTCAAGTATATATTTGAATGAAAGGTCCTCTTTCTTTTCATAAATTATGATGTGTTAGATGTAATGATCTCATAATTAGATGCTATGATATTATACATACATATTATAGGGAGTAAAGAAAAACTAAGCATTCTTTTTTGTATAATTCTGTATAAGCTTTTATCCTTTTTTGTTTAAGTCTTTCTAATTTTGGCAAGCACTTTATTTTCTAAGTGATTGTGTTGGTCTTAATTGTGGCCCTTAGAGCTGCTGGAAACCCTCATGTCAAAGTAGGCGTTGTTGGAGCTGGTACTGCTAGCATTTTTAAAGACATTTTGCAGTCATCAAAGCTGTCACTTGATGTTGCCTTTGCACCATCACAAGGTATTCATCAAGTACCTACATGTAGACTACAGTTTTGCCTTTCACCTGCATTGTACAATTTTTGAAATTTCAGTTTTGCTTCTTTACCTTGCTGGCTGACTGCCAATCCAAATATAAGGTGTTGTCTGGAATCTTAGAAGCATTTTGAGAATTCTGAACAACATACAAAAACGTATATACAAAATTTAGTAAACTGCATGTGTTTAACTTTTGGAGAAAGGTGGGTTGTGAGCTTACATTGTATTCAGCATTCAATCAGTGGATGATCTTATTGCTGCTCAGTGTAAATGTGAATAGATTGAATCTTGATTTTGTAAAGCTGGCATCAAACAATAATCATCTGAAAGTGAATTTCATCACCAATTCAATAAATTTCAGCTACAGGGAAGGTTTTGGCGAGAGAGCTTCCAAAGAATGGAACTAAATGCACTGTTTTATATCCTGCTTCTACAAAGGCTAGCAATGAGATCGGTGCGTGTATCATTATTGTTGAGATTTTCTATTTGATAAAGTTTATCCATTTGAACTTAATTGTTTTGGTTCAGTAAATACAAAAGCAATTGTATATGGTCATTGTGTCTTGTGTTTAATCAGAGGAAGGACTTTCAATTCGTGGATTTGAGGTCACAAGACTGGATACATACACAACGGTAAAATATTTGTATAGAAAATTTTGTTGCCTCCTTACTTTTCAAGAAAACATAGCCCGATATTTTTTTTTCCTTCTGAGCATTATATATTCTGTTGGTGTTTTGTATGATTAGTTGACTAGAATTATTTAACACATAATGATCTTCTTGAAGGTGAATTCCAAGCACTATTAAGGTCTAGGCAAAAATTGTGGTTCTGATAAAATTATCAATGCATATAGTGTCAAAGATTTTTTTGCAGTTTGGAGGACATAGTTACATGATCATTAACCCATGATCTTTTCTGTACCCTGCGCCCTTATTTATTTCTTTATTATTCCCTGTACACAGAAGTGTACAGCTTCAGAATAATGGGCGTTCATCTCTTAAAGGCATCTCCAAGAACTGGTTCTTTTCTTGTCTTTTATGAAAATTTCAGATTACGAATGGGTATCCTTGGTTTTGGATCAATTTACAATATCTAGTTATGTGAGAGATACACTGAAAACCCCTCATGTTATGATGTTTGGCAGGTACCAGTGCAGCATATCAATCAAATGGCTCTAGAGCAGGCACTTGATGTTCCTGTTGTTGCAGTTGCTTCCCCATCCGCAGTTTGGTGAGTTTTTTATTGCTTATTTTGCTCCCTCCCAGTTTTTGTCCTGTACTTCTCTCTTGATATGATAGAAGTTAATATCCTGCTCCAACCTACAAAGTAAAAATGATATGTGCATTCCGCATTTGAACTGAGTATATTTAAGAGTCACATTTTACTTTCTTGATCAGTCCAATTGACAGTTTAACACTTATTAACTAGAAGGTTCCTGTGCTGGTATTATAATAATGACTTCTGATTCTGATATTATATGAACCCTGAAAAACTTGCTTTATTTCTTCTTTCACTAGAAATTGGCAGAAGTTTGTTCTAATAAAGTATATTATTTACCCAAATCATTTAATCTGACGCTACAGTGCCTGGAAGAACCTTATTTCATACTCAGAATGGAGCAATTATCTTGCATGCATTGGTGAGACAACTGCCGCAATGGCAAAACGATTGGGCTTCAGAAATGTGTACTTCCCAAAACAACCGGGTTTTGAAGGGTAATCACAAATTTTCTCTCTTATGACTATGTCTCCTAATCAGTATCAGTTCTCTATTCATTGCCTTGTCACTTGAAGAAACTTGTTATTTTTCTTTTGCATAATGTTTCTAACAAGCTCTTTTGTTTGATAAAAATGTTTCTTGTATTTATTGCTGGCCTTGACCACATATTACTGAATTTAAATCTAATCAATTTCGTGTGTTCCAAATTCTTTTTTTCTCTTTTCCCTTAATAATAATAATCTCTTTCCTTTATTATTACTCTCTATTTAGCAGGCGCTTGATGTTTCTTCCTAGTCAAGTTGATTTATATGCTATTTGGTCGAAGTTGAATTCAGTGTTATCAATATACAACCTTAGGGCAGAAGGTTTTTTATTTTAACAACCTTCCTCCTTTTGACAGCTGGGTAGAAAGCATTGTTGAAGCTTTTGGATCACATCATGAATATTTGAGGTAGCATTCTCTGCCCTCCATAGCAACTTGGACATGTCAGCTGGGTAGAAAGCGTTCTTAAAGCTTTAGGATCACGTCATGTCTATTTTATATACTGTACTACATGTACATGCATTTTGAGAGGGTCAATTTAAGATTAGCAAATATAGTTAATTACTACCCTCTCCCTCGGATTATAAATTATGTTTGTGTGACTTACTGGATTGGAATGGATGGAAATGAGGTAGAGTGGGAGTTACCTCCATTTAGCCACAGAACCAAAGGGTTGGTGTAATAATTGTGAGGGGACTCCACAAAGTAGTAAAAGCCTGCCCTCCCAGCCTTGACATCCACAGTGACGTAGCCTTCGTAATGATCAACATCCACGCCATTGGGTTGGCCAGGCAAAGCCTCCACCTTGTCAGCTTTTATCAACCCAGCTTGGGGTTCAATATACACATCAAGATCAAGCTGATTACCATGTGTATGCGTGTGGCAGCCCACGCTTCAAATTGGGGTTGGTGTGAGGTTTGTGGATTTTCATGATCGAACTGCTGGCTGGCGTTGCGACGTCATTGGGAAGAGATGCAATTGGTGGTGGCACCCACACAAACAAAAGCACTGACTACAATTATGTTAGTGCTTCAGGGGGATAGGGAAGTTGCAGGCGTTAGTCATCAGTCCTCATCGAGAGTGCGAGAAGCGGTCTGGTACCATTAGGCAAAAGAAAGCACATGTATTTTGTATAAGCTGACCTAAACCAATTGCTTAGAATCTCATGTATTCCTGGCTGACAAGTCTTTCTGCATATACTGTTCTAAAGGTACATTTAAATTAATGATAAGGAGATTTTATATATCATCAGGCGATATTCAGTTTTGCCGAAACAGAATCAATGCTAAGAAGGGATCTCCTTCATTCGTGGATGAATCTTGATGTCTGAGTTGGTGACGTAATAAACAAAAGTGCTGTCTTTTTTTGGTACATACAAATGTGCCTGTCTAATTGAATTGATCCGGTTGATTTTCACGCGTTGTTCAATACAAATGGTTTAAGAGAAGCTCGGTTTAATGATCTATCCTCTACGGTCAGTGCTCATCCTATTGTGTGTTCCATTAAAGAGGGAGCACTGGTATTTCTTTTGCTTATTTTTGGTACTGAACGCTAATGGAATATTAAAACACTTTTCCAGTACTAGTATCATCGAATCAAAATCTTGAAGAAATCACAAAATTTTGGTAAAAAAGAAAACATATCTTGGAGAGAAGGATGGTTCAATGATGTTGATGTGTCATTTGGATTGTGTCCGGTGCCATAAACTCTTGTAATTATTAAATAATTAAAGGCGCCGTATCATTTGGGATTCACCGATAACCACGTTTAAATGTTTAGGACTAAGCAAGCATCCAGAATGTATGTCATATGTTATCTTTTTTTTTTTTTTCTTTTAATTCTAAAACGACTGCCCGCTTGGAAGTGTATCAATCTCTTTATGGGGGACTGATGTACTAATTCTTTTTTTTCTTTTTTTCTCACGATCGTGGTTTATGTACTAATTCTAATTTCTAGCCTTTAGGAGGGATGATGGTCCTCATAAACCTACAAAGCCCAGTCACAATGCGTTGCTTAACCGGGATCTAGTGAGTGTTTTAGGCTCATACATATTTGAATTCAGTTTGATGGACTTCTTTAATTGGCGTTAAATATAGCGAAAATCTTTTTCCTACTTTCTATATCCATATTTCACCTAGATCTTATAATATGGGCGAATTAAAAATTAGAGTACAAGTAACAGGTGAATAGAAAGTGAAAAAAGAATAAGTAGAAAGTGAATGAAACGTAAGTATAAGAATGTAAGATTTTAAATTATTATTATTTTTATAAATTAAAAATTTTAAAATAATTATATAAAAAAATTAAATTATTAAATTTTATAAATTAAATTATAAAATTTAAAATTTTAAACTTTAAAAACTCGTATAAACTTTCATAAAAATTTAGTTTCTCCTCAACTTTTTCCTAAACTATCAGTAACTCTAGTTTGGGGCCTCAAAATTTAGTTGCTTGTCGTTGGGTCTATCTAAGACTTTATAATACCATGATTGCTATTATTTTTATGTAAAAAATTTGTACATAAAAATATGTAAAAAAAGAAAAAATAAATACTAAATATAATATTTTGTTTTTTTTCCTTTTTATGCATATGTTATTATTACGCAAAAATCGTGCACTAACATTTCCATAATGTAAATACGTAATTCAGCAAAAAGAAAACGACTATTCAGTATAGTACTATAGTAGTCACGGGACTGGAAGGAGCTCCCGAGTCCCAGCCTACTAACTTCGTTTAAGGATGACCGGTTAACTACAAGTAAGGATACAGTCAAAACTTTTTAAAAATTCAGGATCTCAAAGAAAAAGACATACCATATAAAAATGAATGAAATAATTCACAAATCCCAAAATTCCTGGAAGAATAGAATAGTAGATTTCGATCCGGCTCATCACAAAGCCACTTATATATGCATGCCCTGAATTACTACATAAATGCGTAGTTGACAGGGTACCATTTTTCCAGATCAGAGCCGGCAAAATCCAAGGTAAAGCCATACATATGCAGACAAGCAATGGTCCCAGCACAGGCTGTAAAATCTCTGGTATTGTTACCTTCTGTGACTTTGTCTCATTTACCATCTGTACCCCAGAGCCATTTTGGACTGTTTAACCCTTATTCAATGCACTTACTATTTTTGATCTAATATTCGGTAGATCCAATTTTCAGTCTTGTGGGATTGTTACTCTCATCACAAAGAAAGTACGCTATATTGGGTTTCACTTTTTCTTGGCCCCTTCTTCTCGTGAATTCTACATTGCTCAAGTAGGAATAGGAAGGTAAACTGTCTTAATCCTATACATACGCTGCCATAGTGACCTTCATCTTACATCACTGAGGCCCAATGCCGTGCCTTGTAATTACAAGTCAAACTTGGTGGCCTGGGAAGCCAGTTAATTTACTCAACTGCCAATAATCTTATGAATAGTTACAGGAAATATGGAAATTGACATCAACAAATATTTTTCTCTAACTGGTTTGCTTATTTTTACCCCCAAAAGATTAGCCCAACAGTTACACAGAAATAATTTCTGATTCTGGCAGTGGCAGGGGAGGGGACACCACGAAGCTTATCGCAGCTAGCCCCAATGCAAAAGTAACAGTACAAAAGGATCAGGTTTGTAGCAACGTAGCATGCAGCTGCTTTTTACCTTTTATCAGTGGCTTGCTGCAGAAAAAGTGTCATTCTTTGTTTCTATTTCCCAAATGAGTCTGACAACCGTCTTAAAGTTAGACTCCAGAAACCCATGGCCCTGGGCACACAGCAGAGTCACTACTTCCCAGCTTCTAAACACAGTACAACCACTTGGACCCTTTCTCCATTTTCATTTTGACTTTTACATAATGGGAGGTTTAAACCAAAGCCAAGTTTCTGGATTTAATTTCTTGAACCATAATTTTTACTGGCCACTCCCACCATATACTTCTATTGCTAAACCCCACCATGTGATTAAATGGGGATGATGGCTAAATGGGTGAGTGCATGTGCAAATGGCCACCCAAATCAACTGGTACCACTAGCCATAAGTGCAAAATGATCAGCAGTTGTGTCTTGCTATAAAACTGAAAAGGCACCCAATTTAAGCTTATGGTAGTTATTATTATAATACTAGTAATCATAGTTATCATAACAAAGCAGAATGAAGGAGAAAAAGAGAAGGTGACATAGTATGGATAAGAGTCAGGACAATGAATTAGGAAGCACGATGATTCAACTCCCCTTCATCATCAAACGAGTCCCCACACTAGAAAGCTTCAAAAGCCAAAGTCATACGGTTCACTTTATGACATGGAAGATGTGAAAGACTTGGGAATAGCAGTGCCTAAGTCTTTGTATAGAAATTACCTTTGTGGGGTACATATAAATCCTCATGGCATCCGGTGCAACATAACCAGTTCTACACAACCATTCACCAACCAACATATCGAATTCCACAATACACAAACGTGAATAAAAAGTAAGCAAAAGTAATCATTTCCAGTAAGCTTATGTGAATTCAATTTCACTCTACTTGCAGCTTACCTGAAGTCTATTCGGTGTATTGAATTCCTTTAAATTCTTCAGCCACACTCAAGGCCTAAAACATTGAGGCTATAGAAAATAGGATTTATTCTCCAATTTTAATTATAGATAACCTACTTATGAAATTTAAACAAGGCCATAAATCTTTATTATTAATATTATTTTTTGTTTTTTGTTTTCGAATTGGAAGCACTTGTCAATTGTCTGTGGCTGTGGAAAGATTAAAATGTGGAGGTGATGTTGGTGGGTCTGAATGTCTTGTACTGTAATGAAATAGCTGAGGGACGCTACTGCGATACATGAAAGAGATTCTGGTTAATGCTTTCCAGCTCAAAGGAGAAATTTTCGATCAAACCATCACATTACCAGCAGTATGTTGAATTATTGAGTCCTGTGGAACCAGATTTACAATACAATAGGCGATTGTGTGATCAAAGTATTGCGTTCTTTACGTTCATGATTGATTTACATTAGCATCAAGACCCTATGTCAAACAGCACATATACAAATGGTGCCATTGTGCATAGTTATAAGCATATAAAAATGCAGTGTTAGTAACGTAAAAGTTAGTTATATAAATTTATAGTTAATAGCTCTTATTTTAAATAAGATTAGTTTTCTATCTATAAAATTGGGGATACCCTTAACAAAATTAAAAAAAAAAGTATTATTTAGACCGCATAACAATATTTGACAAGTATCCATTGCAAAGTCAAGTAATGTTAGAATGCTTGTCCCAATTTTTAAAAAATTTTAAATGTAATTTTTACATATTTTAAAATTACAAAAATAATTCCATATTTTTACTATGTGTATTAATCAACAAATAGCATATAAATACACATATTAATTGAAAAAAAAATTATGGCTCCGCTCATATCATTAGCTAGTGCATTAATTCAAATCCTCATTGGCAATTAGAAATTTTTACTCGTTTCTCAAATAACAGGCTACTTGTTACTTCAATTTTATAATTTGTATAAAACAGACCCTTCTGTATGTTATTTTAGGTCTTCATCAAATATCTAGAATGGATCATATTAATTATAGCAAAAGAAAGTAATACGTAGGTTCGAAAAACTAAAAGGAACAAGAAGAAAAGATATAGCTTTTCAGTTTCAGTGCAGAAACATGTTTGAAGTTAGTAACAGCTCATACAAATCCTCTTTTCTAGAGGCGTAAAGAAGAAGAGTATTAAAAAAAAAAATAAAAAAGGCCAAAACAAGCAGATGTCACTCATCCCAGGGCGAAAGACATGCTTGGTTCAAAGAATAGAAAGAGAGAGCTTCCTTGAATGGTTAAACTTTGTAGACAGCTAATTTTTCTTTGTGCACAAGGTGACATGTTCTGCAAGGGCAACGTTTTTGCTTCCAGCTGAAAATGTGATTCATGATAGATCTTGTCGTCGTGAAGCCTGGATGTATCGTTATTAGTTACAAAGTTCTTTTCAACAGAAATAGACAACGCAGCAACCTTACTTGTCGCGTAAACAGACAGCAATAATATATGATTGCAATAAACAATATTCACACCTTCGTCCCTTTTCTTTCTTCAGTGAGTTTTGGCTTCTTAGAAAGGTTAAGAGGTACACAACTTGAATCAACTGGCAAACTTGGCGCCTAGTTTAGACTTTTGGTTATGAAAATAATTATTTACTCTTTTTTTTTTTGGTGATTTTATGTTTCTTTACTATAATTTGGCCTTGTTCTTCTGATGCATAATCCTAAGGTTGATGTATAATTCATCTGCCAGCAGAAGAATCTGCTTGTTAAATGAAGCAGGAGGCTGCTTGGGGAAACAAACAAGTTTGTCCATGTATCTCATATTCTAATGCCTCCAGCAATCTTAATTGTCATAGATTCCTGCTTCTCATTTTGGTTATTATTGGTGATGGTCAAGCACCAATTTTTTTGGATACATAAGAGAATTAATAGCAAAAGGCTAACCTTTAGCGAATCTCATCCTGAATTTTGTAACTTGTCTTTTATGCCTTGATCACAATTTTAAATTGTAATTGGTTCAACCCCATCTGTCTAGCTGAAAATAGAGAAAATTCTAAAATAAAAAAGTTTTATACTTTTTTAATTCCAAAAATGGATAATATATATGATGACTACGTTGTGTATAATTTATATTCAAATTACCTACTTACAATGGTGAAAATAGAAGAAACAGTGTGTTGTATTTATTTCCTGACAATCAATATAACAATTTGTAAATCTGGATATCGAAGGACTTAACACTATTATTGCCACTAAACTGCTCCAATCAAAAGTTGCCAGATAACCAGAAAGCCAAAGCCACGATCTCCAAACAAAAGGGCGCTTTCAAGGTGTTTAATTATTATGGGGATGACGTTGCCTTTCAGCGAATATTAGCTGGACTATTAAATTACAATCACAAACTAATCTCCTTTTCTTTTAAACAAACGTTAAAAATATACATGTAACGTCAGTTTGTGATTTGGAGTCACTGTCACGTGGATGAGGATGGAGGACACGAGGCGTGTATCCCCGTCCAATATTCCCAAAATTTGACATTGAGCTTTAGCTTCTACACTTGCACACACCTCTCACAGTCTCTATGTAGCGTCACCTACCGAATGTACCCATCATGATCAACTTGCCGTTTCAGCAGCAATTCCAGGTGTATAGTTCATCTCTTTCCACTGGCCTTCTCAAATGGACATGTTTTATAATATATGTAAAATCACTTTCATTCAAACGGTTCAGTTCAGCCAAGTTTTTATTTGGACTACTTGTTTGGAGATAAGCAAAAGAGATAGGAAAAACAAGCAGCAAATTGACAGACATAGAAAGCTACTTGGATTATAAAATTTGCAGATTTGCGCTCACCATTAAGTTAATTTCTACAGTTCAATAGCACATCCAAAAAATGTATCTACCATTCAATGAATGGTTGCTTTAGCCAAAAAATGGTATGTACTCGTTGGTCTTGGAATGCCTTTATATTGTTCATATGATTTGTTTTATCTGCAAAAGAAAAAAAAAAAAATTAGTTGGCAAAGCATGTGATTCGGCAGCTTTTGCCTAACAAAAACCATCCCTTAATCCGATTTAATACATCCACCACATAAATCACCGGCAAAATCCACCAACACCCATCAAAACGCGCTATGACACACAAAAAATAAACCATAAACAAGATCTTTGTGATGCAATCATAAACATTGGGTATGGGTTTTGGAGTCAACACAACTATAATTTTGCTTTTTCCATGAAGGGTATTGATTTCAGGATTTTACTTAGAGTAGAAGCATAGAGGTAAATTTGGAAACCAATAATACAACTAGAAAGGCAAACAGGAATGTGCAAAAGAAAAATTGAAGAGGAAGGAGAAGGAGCGTCAGGGTTATATTATAATTAATACTCAAATGTAAAGCGCACGTTCATCCATGATGACATAAGCTTTTGATCGGAGCCTATTTCCACAGTACGTATGGAATGGGGTGTGGTTGCGTACGGTCTCCGCTCTTCAGATTGCATATGCATCGTACATAGTTTTTTTTGCGAAAACAGCTATTTCACCGCTTAGTTACCGAACCACATCTCCTCTCTCTCCCATTCCATATTCTTTCTTTATATTCTTTTCAGCCAAGCGGTTAAAGCCATAGCGGTGGACTCACCTCTACTCTCATTCCATTGTCTTCTTCTCTCTTGACCATTCATTAAATTTACATTTTTAAGCAGTTATGATTCTGGGTATCTACCATCTTCAAGTCTTACCAATTTGTATTCTGGGTAACTCTGGCTTGCTCCGCATTGACTGAGAAGTACAGCGATTGAAGTGATGACACACTATTGAAGTTCGGGATTCGTGACGGATCATTGAACTGCTTGTTTTTCTGCTTGAATAAAAAGGTTCGATCAGAAATTGATTACGGCTTTCATGTATTTGTTTTCCGCCAAATTGATACTGTTTATGCGATTTGTATACGATGTTGACAATTGGGCTTCAATGGCGGTTACAGATTCAGTAGAATTGGAAAAGATGAACGGCAGAATGCAGCCTATCAAAGCTCCAATGGCACATGAAAAAGTAATTATAACTTTCCATTTTTTATTATATTCAGAACAGAGTACATTTATGAAGTGTATATTTTTGAAAAACGGTCTGTGCAGTAGTAGAAGTTTATGATTATTAAATTAGCTTAGCAAAGACTTACTATCATCTCAAAGAAAGGCTTCAATTTCAATAAGCAGATTTTGTCGAAAGATCCCAGAAATTCTCAAAAGTAAGCATCTTTTAACGACAGTACGATAGAGGCTTGCATCTCATATTAAGGGTGAATGGAGAAACCAAATTATAATTTTCAAGTATTAGTTTTCCCCGTTTTCTTCTTGCTTTGATAATTCACTAAATCCCACAGCTTTCAATCTTATCTGGTTCCAATTGTTATACCCCTGTCTGTGAGCTTTCAGGATTTGATTTTTGCCTTAGCGTTATTTTATTGCATTGGTGGATTGATTCTAACCTCATTCGCCTTGAATGAAAAGGCAGAGATGCAGGGAAGCTTGCGAGAGGGCAATGCAAAAGCTAATAACGGTGGAAAAGCCTCGAGCAGGGATAGAAGATTGGCTTTGCAACAAGATGTATGGCCATTGAGTATAGACATTCTTTCTTTTCCATTTCCCTTTTTGGGTATCATTATTTTTTCTCATCTGTTGTCGACAACTGAGCTGAAGACTCCGACTTTCAGGTGGATAAGTTAAAGAAGAAGCTCAGGCATGAAGAGAACATCCACAGGGCATTGCAGAGGGCTTTCAACCGACCTTTGGGAGCTCTGCCTCGTCTCCCTCCGTATCTCCCACCTTACGTTAGTAAATAGTATTCCTCTCTTTTTTTTATTGATTTCTTAGTTGGTCCTTTTAAACGCAAATGCTAGTACTAGCAAACATTTAGTCTCATATGTTAATAAGATTCGAAAAACAGTGGCAAAAATTAGAAGTTAGAATGTAATTTGAATGGATTTTCAAGGGTTTGATAGAGGAGGTTTACCCTGGATTTCAATCTTGAAAAATTTAGATACTAGCACTTCTGGCCGAAGTGGCTGTTCTGGAAGAGGAAATTGTTAGACTTGAAGAGCAGATTGTGCATTACAGGCAGGACTTGTACCAGGAAGCTGTCTACATGTCGTCTTCTAAGAGGAAAATGGAGCATTCAGCTCATGGAAACAATGCAAGTCCAGTAGGAAGTCCCAAACTGGATCAATTGAAGTCCCTTTCGCAAACAGAGGGTAATGCAGTATCTTCTGCAACTCGGCCTATACAACCTCTCCCTGGTGAGCATTATGTTTTATTAAATCTGCTTAAACCGTCTCAGTTTAGAGTATTGCCTTTCTTAAAGTGCATTTTGTACCAATGAATGTGAAATTCTCACTGCTCGTGCCTGGTTGATTTTCTTGTTAGAGGATAGACAGGGAAAAGAGAATCATTCCTGTACTAATTCTTCCAACAGCAGCAAGCCATCCCCATGTAAAGGTCAAGCGACCAAAATTCCAATTAGGAAACCTCCCTTTGAAAATAAATCAGTACAGAAACGCTGGGATCCTCCAAAGGGTCAGGTACTGTGGAATTTATTTTCAGTTGTGTCATAGGAGTGCGCGAGAGGAAACTTTTCAAGTCATTGAATGAGAATTTTTCCACTTTGCAGCAAGAACTAAAGGCGAATGACCGGCCAATTGCAGAAGGAAGAAATCCTAGTCCTAATGAAAAACTACCAGGAGATGACAGCCCAAATACAATCTCGGAAAATATTCTGAAGTGCTTATCAAGCATTCTCCTGAGAATGAGCTTGGTGAAGAACCCGGCTTCTTCAGATGACACATCATCCTCATGGGCCATGAAAACGCAAAGCTGTGTTGAAGGAACAGAATTTTGGGATCCTTATGGTATTTGTTCAGAATTAGGAAAAAGAGATATAGGTCCATACAAGCAGTTATATTCAATTGAAGCTAAATCTTTCAACCCAAAACGAACTGCAAAATCTTTGTTTTTACTGCGTCGATTGAAGTATGTCTATCTTCTATCCAAACTAGACAACTAATTACTTTTTCCATGACAATTGGTATTTGTGTTAGTGAGAAGTTACAGTATTCTGATGTCCAATAATTTGCAGACTTCTCTTCAGGCAACTTGCCTCTGTCAACTTAGAGAATCTCAACCATCAGGAGAAGCTTGCTTTCTGGATTAACATTTATAACTCCTGTATGATGAATGTAAGTCATTTTTGTCCATTAGAATAATGTATAGTATTAAAAAGGTTATTTGATGAAAGAGCATTTTCAAAAACTTAAGCTCAACGATACTTTTTATCATACAGCACTATTTAGTAAAATAAAGTTGTGTTTGTTGTTGTTATTATTTGAATCTAAGTTTCTTTGTTGCACTACTTTTAGTTATCTTCACAAGTTCCTCTTTAATGTTATGTCAGTGATAATTTATCACAAATTGTATACCTAGTTCTCTTCTCAATCAACAATAAAGAAAGGTATTTACAGTTTCACTTTGCTTCAGGCATTCATAGAAAATGGCATACCAGAGAGTCCCGAACTGGTTGTTGCGCTGATGCGGAAGGTATGGGCTACATGAAAAATTCTGATTTTTTCTAGTTAAACTGACAACGTGTTTTATATGTTCTCAGTTTACTTTACTATAGCAAAGGTAGAGTCAAGAACTTTTGTGGTAAATTTCCTGTTACTCAGGCAACAATAAATGTGGGTGGACGCATGCTAAGTGCAACAACTATAGAACATTGCATCCTGAGACTTCCTTATCACTGGAAATTTGTGAGTACTGTCAATTTCTAACCTAGCTTTTCTAAGGGTACGAAATTAGATTTTATTTACCAAGCTTCTCACCACTAAATTCGAAACAGACATTTTCAAAGGGTGCTAAAAGTCATGAAATGACAGCCAGAAGCATATTTGGACTGGAATTGTCAGAACCACTAGTCACGTATGCACTTTCCTGTGGAACTTGGTCCTCCCCTGCCGTAAGTTTATCCATCGCTTAGCCTTAGATAGCATTTTTAATCTGCCATTACCCCATATCCATGAAGCTCTCCGGGAATGGTAGCCATCTTTACCATTGATCGTGAACGACCCCGTTTTATTGCATACAGTAAACTCTATGAGTCACTGATAGCAATTTCTCTCACTGCATCATCAAACCGAATTTTAAAATTCTGAATGGTTTTTGGACCTTCTAATAAATATCTTACCATCTGTTAGTCGCTTTGTGCTATTGCTGATTCATAAATATGTCAAATGAAGGTGAGAATTTACACGGCATCCCAAGTGGAGAACGAACTGGAAGTGGCAAAAAGAGAGTACTTACAGGCAGCAGTTGGAATTTCAACATCCAAGTTTGCCATTCCAAAGCTGCTGGATTGGTACTTACTCGACTTCGCAAAAGACTTGGAATCATTGCTGGACTGGATCTGCCTCCAACTACCAAGTGAACTAGGAAAAGAAGCCATTAAATTCCTTGAGAAAAGAAAAACCGAGCCCCTCTCAGAATTTGTGCAAATTATGCCATATGAGTTCAGTTTTAGATACCTGCTATGCACATAATTTTGCATCACTATTCTGTAAATGGTTTTAATTGGTTTTGTATACAGCTATAGATGTTACATATCAAGAATGTAAATGATTACATTTTAAGCCTTTGGCGAGTTGATTTCTTGACATATTGCACATCTCAACTATGTTTTGTTAATTATAATGTATGACTGCATTTTACAAAAGAGACATGCTAACCTCCGGAATTCCTTATCTGCACAGAAATTTATATTGTTCGAAAACTGGAATGTCTCATTGGATATGTTTTATATATTCACATTAAGGGAAAGTACATTGAATATTTCCCCTGTTAAATTGTATTTGTGATAAATTATTATTTTTTTTATAATAAGAAAACTTTAGTATGACTTTTTATAAGAGAAAAGATAGGGATGAAATCGAATCTTAATACAGATTAGATGATAAGGATATTTATGTCAAGTGAGTTATTAGTTCATTGGTACTTTATTTTATAATTTTGTAACTTAACAAAAGTAACATATCAGTATTAATTAATCAATAATCTATAGTAATTTAGGATCTAAGAAGAGTTTTCTTTATGAGTGAGACTTAAAATTAGGATGACTATTTGAGGAATCAAAAACTAATATACTATGAATATAACTTAAAAGCATATACTATAGATGAAGATCAAAGTTGATTAATAGGTTGACAATATAATGAGGAAAACTGAAAGGTTAGGAAGTGTAGATATGAAGTTAGAACTTGGAAGGATTGTATTTTGTGTGGAATAGATCAATGCACCAAAAAGTTACGCGGAATTTATTAACAAAATTAAAGATAAATTGAAACGGTGCATTTCAGCATTTCAATTTGTCTTTATTTCACCATTTTAATTTGTCTTTATTTTTATTAATAGATTCTGATTTTCCTCTATGCGAGATTCAGTTAAGCGCAGACAACAAGTGGTGTGTGGCTGGGAACCTAAAACTTGTGTTATAAGTCGAGCGAATTGAGCGGTGTTTAGCATAGAAGTTTTGTCTCTTTCAGCTACAGAAAGATAGAAACCCTGTGCACTAGACTACTTCAAGCAGATTACGAAGCGCTTTTTTTTTTTTTTTTTTAATTCAAGTAAAGCCTGAAAGTGATTATTCACGTTTACGCCACTATAATAATTGGGAGGAATGGGCTCAGGCTTGACTTTCCTCAATCACAGGCTGTCACTCTATTCAGAATGTCCCAATCATCTTTTTTGGGCTTTAGAGGTCCAATCATTTAGATTGCATGATTTAATTGGTCCATATTTAATAGACAAGTTATCGTTGACAAGATAATTTTGACAGGCAATTATTAGAAAGGAATAATCCAACTGGATTGTCCATTTTATTGCGGTTATTAAGTCAGTGATTGAATGAGACAAATCCTAGAACACCCGTTTGGTTATTAATAGACTTTCATCCCCAAAAAGGTACTGTATTGGCTTCGAAGAAAGGCAAGGGTTATGTATTTGTTCCAGGCAGTAAACTCACAGTTTTGTCAGGATTTTTTGGGCGTGTTATTATATATTATTTATTGATCAATGCACATAATAAAAAAAATAAAATTATTTTTTAATTTTAAAATATTCAAATATTATTTTACAAATTTAAAAAAAATAGAAGATACAGGTTTATGTGAAAATCTTTAAAACTATTACAAGTTATAATTAATAAATATTAAGAAAGTATATTGTGTTCCACCGTTCCGCGAAAGACGACGCACCCTTTTCTCACACTGCAAGCAACTTCTGACTTCCGCATCCTTCGGTTGAACATGTCTAATATGGGTTCCACATGCTGCTTTAATCTTTTCCTAAACAAAATTTAATGAAATCAATAGAACTACCCAAAGACAATTATATATTTAGTATTTATTTATAAGTAAACCATCTGGTTCTAACACGGTTCAAATGATATACAATAAAATTATGAATCTTTTTTTTTTTTTTTATAGAATAGATGCTCTTATAAACAAATATCATTGCCCTTTGAAAAAAAAAATTTGTTTCGATAAAAAAAAAGATCAATTATTCTCTGCTATTTCTTTTTTTTAAGTGATTTACTATTTGTTACATGATTAGAATATTGGAAAACCTATGCAGCGTTTAATGATATGCAGCACCACAAGACATAGAAATAGCAATTTTTTGGAAAGCTTGTTTCTGATTTAATATTTGACATCATAACAAATTTAATAAAATTTTACATTGATTATTAATTATCTAATACAATTTTCTTTTTTGATCCAAATTTAAAATCAAATATATAAAATACAGACGAATTATGAAGATATTTGATGCATAAATAAATTATCTAGTTACAATCAAGAAGGTAAACTGCTAAAACAATGAACATTTCACTAAGAAAATTCCATTAATTTTAAACAAAGACACAAGTCCTTTGAAATAGTCATAAATCCCTTAGCATAACAAGGACTCCATTGGAACCTCATCATTCATATCCAAATCTCAATTAAAAAAATATATATATCAACTTAACATTTTTCTAATGTTTCTCTTTCTGTTTTAGAGGTCCTTGTCTTATATAATCTATATCCACCCTCTCATTAGCGTCACCCCAAATTGATAAGGATCCATTTATTGTTTGAATTGTATATTTGATGGTAGCTCCCAATTGTGACGGGAACGTGGTCAGGGCACTAAGACACACAAAAACGATGAGCGTGAACGCCTTTCCGTTGGGTGATTAAATATTATTATACGCACGCATAGACATATGCATTTATATATGAAGGTCGTCTCCTTCCCGAAGCACCCCAATTAAGATAAATTATATTCACTTCATATACTATTAATTTACTCAAAATATTTGTTTTGAACGTGTTTGCATCAATCCATAAAATTCACAATCAACTATAATACTTGCATGCACGCCTAACAATTATAAAATTTATTAAATTTTATATTATAATTTATATAATTTAATAAATTCAATATTTTTAAATATTTAATAAAATTTTATTTATAAAAATAATAATATTTCAAAGGACATTTCAAAACTCAATGAGACAGCCTTTCAATTCTTCAATTATTATCGATATTAAAAATGCTGTTAGGCTTACATTAATAAATATATGTTTATTAATATTTTTTATTTTTTTAAAATAAATTAAAATATAAACAATATTTTTAAAATAAATTAAAATATAAACAATATATATTGTTTATATTTTAAATTTTTTAAAAATTAAAAAATATTAATAAACAGATTTATTCTGATATTAATGTACTATCACATTAGAGAGGCTAAGAACGGATAAAACTAGTGAGGCGTTGTTGTACATTCGTTTTTCTTACGTTTATATTTTTTATTAAATTTAAATAATAAATAATATAATTATATTATTTATTATTTAAATTTAATAAAAAATATAAAAAAAATATATGTGAAACAACGTAAAATTAGCGATGCTCGGCTAAGGACTAAAGAGGAGAGAATGGAGTGCCGCCGTTTATATGCACTTACGCTGAAGGTACGTGCTGATAGCATTTTTGGCGAGAATATAGCCAGGAAAGTAGCCAGAACGGTATTAAAAGGCGGCTGGCGTCCGTTTCTACGGTCAACAAAACGACGTCTCCAAGTTTCCTACTTTTCGATTTGATCCTTCGACCCTCTTTCCTCACATTTCATTTGCACCGAGCTCTTATATATACCCGCACCCCTCAACTACCGCCTACGCTTCCTTGTGCTAAAATAACACAACCGACGAGCCATAGACGCCAATAGAGAAAAGTAGTTCTATTACAATGGAGGTGGTGGTTCCTAGTCCCGCCATGGATTTCGATTTCAGCGGCGCCGGCACTTCGCCATACTTGAGCGCTCCTTCTTCGCCTAAACGTTTCGGGGAATTGTACTTGAGTGCCCCCAGTAGTCCATCTAGATTGTCTGAGTTTTACAGTGAATTTGATTACTTTAATGGCGTCTCTGCTTCTTCTTCAATTCCTATTGGTTGCGAAGGGAAACCTGGCAACCCAAAAGCCGCAACCAAAAACCTCGATGAAGACGACGAGGGTTTCGCGTTTTATGTTAGCCAGGAATCAGAGAAATCGTCTCGTTCAGCTGAGGAGCTCTTTGATGGTGGAAAAATCAAACCTTTGAAGCTTCCGCCTCGATTGGAGGCAGAAGAATTCACTTTCCCAAAAAGCCCACTTCTGTCTCCGAGGCAACCCAGATCGCCAATAGCTCAAGGGAAGAAGGTGATCCGCGATGTATTCTCGCCTAAAAGGGAGAGAGTTTCTCATGACACTTTTGGCAGAGCAGCCGACAAAACCCAAGCGGAAGCAGAACAGAGAAGAGGAAGGGATAGAACTCCAGCAGTGCTTTCTTCCACGAATCCGGGTCGCAGAGCCACGCGGTCCCACTCTCCGTACAGGATTTCTCACTATACATGGGACGAAGAACAAATTCCACAACCACGTCCCAAAGTGGAATCATCTTCCTCGTCTTCATCGAATTCCAGAGCTTCTCTTTCATCAACAACTGCTTCTTCGAAGAGCTCCAGGAAATGGAAATTAAGGGATTTCTTGTTGTTCCGTAGCGCCTCGGAAGGGAGAGGGTCGAGCAAAGACCCATTCACGAAGTACTCTGCTTTGTATAGGAAGCCTGAAGAAGTTAAAAACACAAGCTTTAGATCCTCCGACAGCCCCGCTTCCGCAGCACCTGCGTCCAGACGAAGGGTATCTGCACATGAATTTCACTACGCGACCAAGAAAGCGGAATCGGAGGATTTAAAGAAGAAAACTTTCTTGCCCTACAAACAAGGGATCTTGGGCAGGCTCGCTGGATTGGGATCTTTTACGAGATAGATGCATCGTTTCCAATCCTCTTCAGAAAAGATTCTTTTCTTGTTGTCCTCAAAACATTGTATTCTTTTGTTGAAATTCGTTTCCTATTGTACTTTCAGGGTGGATTGGAGCTTTTGCAAACAGAACCATTTGTTTGTTTTTTTAACTGTAAATTATTTTAATACGAGCAACTCATTCAAAGCGCAGCATTTTACGTGCCAAACTGCCAATCCTCATCCTGGACTGTCTTTCATCAGTTACTGGTAAGCAACAATCAGCATATTATGGAAGAGCCAGGCTAGTCAGGATCCAAAACACCCACGTAGGGTGTGTAATTATTGGAGAAAATGTTACTACAATTAAATTTTAATAAAATGCTTATATTATTATATGTGAGTTTTAAATTAATTAAATTTTATAATTTATTTATAAAATTTAATAATTTTAATAAATTTTATTAAGTAAAAATTATATAGGAATACAAATTGAATGCGCACTGAGGCGACGTGGGAAGGATAATGTGGATACCATCTATCAGTTGACATCATTTGATCCTGGGAGGTAAGCTAGTTTGTGTGTTGATTTGATTGGGTTGATAGTTTCTTGCTAATCAGATCGCCTAGAAGGTCTCTTACGGGACGTGGACAGTTGTCTTGTCGCGGTAATGGAAATACATATTGCTAATATCATTGCGTGTGGCCGGCGACTACCGAAATATTATTTGCCAACGAAATGAAATTTGCTAAATAGTATGCGAGTGACAACTGGAGGGTGGACAATTTCAACTTCTAGAAGTGGCAGTCTGAAACAATAAATTCGACTTTACTTTGTGTACAGATTCAACGCGAGAATAAATTCTGTTATTCCGCAATTTTTCAGTATGACCTGAACGGTAGTTGCCATCTCATCTAATTCAAACCGTTCATTTAAAGCCCTTTTGCGTTAGATTAAAAAAAAATAAAAGACTGCAATTGTTACTGAGTATTCATCAACTCATCTTTTTGCAAGACAGGCAACAAATTTCGTGCTGTGAATCGGCAACGATATGTAATATTGTTACAGACACGAATACCAGCACAACACTTGACAATACATCCTTTTAGCCGTTGTATAAGCCGGTTGAAATTGTTGACAACCTCCATAAATTTTAATGGATCTTGTTCACATTTTTTGGCATGAAAGTAACAGTATTTGCCACACTGACTTGTTTTGGTTCTGCCACATATATAAATAGAAGATTTGGATCTTCTACTATTTGTAAGGAATACAATAAAAGAAGGACAAATATAAATTAGGAAAAAAAAATTAACAGAAGGAAAAAAAATTCATAAAGCTTATGTTAATATATTAAAAAAATAATAAATAAAAAATTATCAGAATTCAAAAATAAATAAGCAAAAAATCCCAATCCATAGTTTGGCAAGTAACGGGATGAAGCATAGACTATAGATTATTAGGAATAGGTATTGGGTGAGGCAGTTTGAGTTAGGATAAAATTTTCTCAATCTAGTTAAATCCAATCTCTTATTAAGTTAGTCCAACTCCAATCAAAAAATTTTTCAAACCAACATTCTTGAATTGGAATGGTTCGGTTTCACTTGAGTGAGTTAGTTTAGGTTAAGATGAAGACAAACAAACGTGAGGCAAACAGTAGAGTGAGGATGAAATTCAATCGATTATTGAGAACCCAAAGTATTGAAGTGTGACAATTAAACAAGAGATAAGCCAAAATGAGGAGAAACAAGTCAAGATAAGGTGAAAGGAGGTACGGGATTAGCGTTGACTGTTGAAAATGACGAGACAACGAATGAGACTTGTAACTCGCAAGGGACTGAGGGTTCAAGACGAGGGAGGGAGAAGCGGTGTCAGTTTGCTGAAGTTGAGTTGCCTCTTGCCTGTTTATGCTTACAAAAGTTTTAGGGCAAGCTAAAAAATGACATCATTTACAAAACGACGATGTTTTATAATATCAAAATTCAAAAAATATATATATATAACATAAGAATTGAAAAAATATATATATATATATGTAAACTTTGTTGAATTCACGTGACAACCCAATAAAGAGGGAACAAAAATACAACCAACTCAATTTATCCTATCTTGAGCTAAAATATTACATAATATTTATTTTATCTTATTTTAATCCAGTCTAAATTTTTTTTTTTACGATTTAGGACAAGTTGAAACAGTTTGACCCGGCCCAATGCCCACCCCTACAGAATAAAGAACTAACACGCACGGGATAGGCTAAGAGATACCCTCTCCCATCTTTTGATTATGCAAATATCAAAAGCATTGATGTAATCCAAAAAAAGATATCAAAGTCATTCCCTAAATAGTGGAAACACCTGGTTGACACGCAGTTTCATACTTAGATCCAAACGAGATGAAATGAAAATGCAAATTAACCGGTAAAGGCTTAACCTCTTGAGAGTTCTACCTCTCAATTGAATTTACCTTATAAACAAATGCCACATCTGCATTATATGAGTTCCAAACATAAATTTGTAACTATAGTACTAGAATTGAGTGAAAGAGGTACAAAATTGAACCCCAACCAAGGTTAAACGTAATCCACCCGCCAATGGGGCAGTCTGCTTGGCCAGAAGCTCATTAGTGCAATAATATCCATCTGACTATTACGCGATGTGAGAGCGCTGGTTAATTTGACACGAAGATTTGAACCAGCTGCCATCCTAAAATTCTGCACATCAGTACTAGAAATTCCAGACCAAAAATGAAAAATTATGGCTTAAATTCACATAGATATCAAGAAAGCTTATTTCAATACCTTTTATAAAAACCATTCTCAGTCAAAGTTATCAATTTTGATGGGAGTAATCTCATCAGCAACATCAAAGCGCCCAATCAACCTTGCAAAGAAGATCATTTGTTGTTCCAACGTAAACTTAATGTTCTCAGCCTGCACCCAACCCATCACCATATATAGCCATTGTTTCTCATATATATTCCATTTTACTAGAAAATTAATAAAATCACTAAGCACCTTTCGGAAACCATGTTGTTCTCCTTCATACTCAACAAGAGCAACAGGAACACCTTTTTCCTTCAATGCCTGGTAAATCTTCCGAGCTTGATCTGGGGGTACAACCTACATTGTGTAGAATAATATTTTACAAAACTCAAATCCATACCGTTTATTATGGATTTAAGAATAGGTCAACAGCTTAAAAAATCCTTTCAAGTATTCAATATGAGAAAAATAATTAATAATTGTGTTGTTGATAACCTTGTCCTCCAATCCTTGGAACAAAATTATGGGACAAGAAAATTTGTCAACATGATTGATTGGGGATCTCTCAAAGAACTCCTTCTCACCTCCTGCAATCAGTTAAGGGAATATTCGAACATTAAATAAAGCAAATAAATCATATGATAATTGCTACTTTGGGATACCATTATTGACTTACCGACAAGATTATCAAGATAACGGGATTCAAATTTATGAGTTTCTGCTCTCAACAAGTTCAAGTCAGCTACCTGTTTGAGAAAGTCATTGACAAATAAATTCCATTGTACCAGAAGCAATAATTTAATTATTATTCTTTAAAAAAATATGAATCAACTAATAAGTAAAGGCAACAGTTTGTATATGTTCTGTTCAAGAGCCTAATATGTAAGTAATTGCACAGATATATGCACATATATACATATTTAAAGAATTAATAATATATATATATATATATATATATATGTCCGCCTAACTTCTTTTGTAATAAAGAACACGAGGAAAAAGTGATAACTCTCATATCTAGGTTCTTTGTCAACTTTCATTCCTCTCTCATTTTGTTTCCCAAACAAAAGCTTTAGAATTGCCCATGTGCAAGCAAGCAATTGTGGAAAAGGAAAGAAACAACAATATTCCCTCAAGAATGTAGGAAATCTAGGATACGCTTAGAAGTTAGATCATTACAAATTTACTAACTATGCAAATTTTGCACTGTCAATGGCGAGTTGCTTATAGCAGCATGGTCATTCCTCAAAGGACTAACTCTGAATAATAACACCCAACCCATCCAATAGGCCCAATTAAGATGAAGAATGTGAAAAATCATAACACCAAATAAAATGATTATAAAGAACAACTTCACCACAAAATCCATCCAAATAAGTGATTAATTTTTAATACACCATTTGCAAGTATGCAGATACTTTAACGACCTTTTTGGCTATGATTAAGTGAAGTAACTGTTCTTATGACATAAAAAGCGTACAGTCAGGCCTGAATCATAATGAAATAAATGAAAACCAATATGTTCAACATCCAAATAATGTGAACCGCTGACAATTCAGAAACCTACTCCATGAACCCTAAATAAAAAACACTAAGTAGGGGATGAAATCTTTAGGAGAAATAATCATCTGTAGGAAAAAATGATAATAAAATGTTAAGCGTCAGAATAAGCACTCACACCATACAAAGAAGCCCCGGCTTTAAATGTCTTTCTAAAAGCAAGAGCAGCTAAGGTGGTATAACCACCAGCAGAGCCCCCTGTTATGCACAGCCGTTCACCATCTACTTTTCCACTGTCCACCTGGAGAAGAGATAATATTATCATTCACTAGTAAATGCATAAACCACAATGTAGGAAAGTAACAAATGCACAAAGCAATTACCAAATATGTAGCACAACTACAACAGTCATTGACATCAACTATTCCCCAGCGTCCCAAAAGCCTTTCTCGATATTCTCTGCCATAGCCTTCCAAATAATATGCTAGTCAGATAAAAACTGAATGTTTTCTTTCATAAGACAAATGGACAACAACAGGCTCTTATTCATGTAAACACGGGATAAAAACAAGCATATTTTGAAAGAACTGCCCAACCCCACTCATCAAAAAAGAGAAGACAAAACAAGACTAACTGCAGTTCATTATACTAATTGAAGCCAAGAAGAGAAACAAACCAGTGCTTCCACCATAATTAACATCTGCGAATGCCCAACCTCTACTAGTCCAGTATTGAATGCTCAGATTTAAAATTCCGTGTGCTTCAGATGTTGGTCCTCCTGAAATATACAAATGTAAGAATAAGACATACAATAGTGACTCATGTACTCATCCAGAAGACTGTGAACCCTCACTTAGGCTTACCAACAGTAACAAAGTGCAACAAGTCCGATGACCATGTACTGTGGCATATTTAATTGAATTTTACTTAAGAAATACCACCAATTTGTCATAGTTCAATGAATTTGGACAATCTTAATCCTACTAATCTATAAGAGTACGCATCTTTATTGTATCATCCCCAATCAGGGTACTAATGAAACAATACAAATTGACACAAATAATCTTTATCAAAAGTGGTCCAGCATAGGCAGCTCCTATACTGGAGCATCATCACCTAGAAGACTAGTGGTATAATTTTCAAAATGAAGTTATAAACAAATTATCTAGTCAAAAGAGTGCAGAGTGCAAACTACATGAGTGTTAAACAGGAAAAAAAAAAAAATGATAGACTGTAGAAACCAAAATTAACATGTATAAAACTGTCAACTAAATTAGTGAAAATATTGTTCACAAATAAAATCCAGCTATCTTAATTATATGAAGACTGGTAACAAAAGCAGAGGGAGCATCTCCCCCCACTGGTTTCTAGAATGCAAGCGATCCAATGAATAAAGTATTAAAAATGAATGAGATTATTCCTAATACAAGTTTAGGATAATATACCATGGCTCTTCAACAACAAAGGAGGCTTTTCCCCTTGACTAGCTTGATATATAGGATTAGATGGTGGGTAAAAGTATGCATAGGCATTTTGACCAGGAACTTCAGTTGGAAATTCTATCAACTCTGGCTTACTGAAATACGAACTATACTTTAGACTATCTGGAGAGGAGGACCAAACAATATCAAAGTCAACTGCTTTGGATTTATTATCATTTAAAGTCACCTGAAAAGCAAAAGAGGGTATAAGAGGAGCATTTTAATAACTCAAAAATTGAAAAGCAGGGCTAAGGGGCCACACCTTGGCCACTGATGATGGATGAACTGCAGATGCTCCCTCCACATAGAGACAACCACTCCCAGAAGTCTGCATCGGCATCATTGCACAACTAAGACTATTATTGGGTTACCCACTCAATAAGCATTTTAGAAGTTACAAAAGAGAACAGAAAGAGGTAATAGTTGTATGAATTACAATGTTATCAATATCTGTGAATGGGATATCAAGTACAGTCAGTGTGTAGCTTTGCACATCATCAATAATTCCAAAATATGACCTCCCCTGCTGCCTGCACACAAAATCCAAAACCTTGAATGCACTAAATTGGATGAGTTCCTCAAACAATGCATATGAAGGAAAAGATGTAAGGACACAGGCATGCAAACGCCAGTCATAAAAATCACCTGTAACTGCAAGCAATTAAGTTTCTCCGTTCATGACTTTGAACAAATTCATAAGAATTCATACCAAAAATCCACAATGGCCTGGCAAACTCAGCATCCAAGGTATAAACAGGCAGGACCTTATTCTCAGACTCAATCTGTGACCAATAAAAGATGAAACCAAAAAAAAAAAAAATCAATTAATTCTTCAAAGGTTATTGCGTGTATGATGACTCCAACCAAAGAACATGTTCAAGCACCTGAGCAATTGAAATATCTGTCATCTTCTTTCATAAATTCCATGGTAAACGGAGAGAGAACAGTCTACAGATGATAATACTTGGTAAAGCATACATCAACAAGGAGCATTTGTAATTAAACGGTTTAGATGTTCAACCTTAGTAACAGGAATTACATGCAAACAAACTAACTAGAACGCTTACTTTCGATATCCTCTTCTAATTAATCTTTGTATCAATGGTATAGTAGAAAGATATGGGAAATCAGATTATATTCATAATACAACTTACAAAATTATAATCTCTAACTTCAAAATCTCTGTGAACACTATTCATAGTAAAATATTTCATAACTTTTGAATTTAGAAAATTCAAAACAGGTTACCGATGTTAGCAGAAAAATCACAAACCTTTTAGAACCTCCTTCTAGTCCAAACTAACAAATTCAAACTTTTATACTCAAATATGATATGGTTCAACGAACTCTATCAATCAATAAAGTTGCAGATTTGTTCTACGCAAGTTCCAAAATTACACTTAAAATTTGACCTTCCACGTAACTTCAAAATTGTCCACAGTTTATTAATAAAATGTATTAAAAAGTAAAATTCAAAGAAAGCAACTCTTTATACCTTTAGACTCACAAAAATAATAGGAGAAAGTAAATTACCCATTTGTGGAGATTCCAAAACCCAGTTTTCCTATCTGTTATGAAAAAGAGCTCCCCTGCATAATTAAAATATAATAAATTGTTTAATTTAATAATGATCGATGATAACAAATTCTTCAGTTGGAGTCAAAAACAATCCATGAGAACAATGCACAACAGATGGAAGAATGTCATGGACTACTGATTATAATCTAAGAGATTGTAACTTCACCTATTTAATTTAGAGCAAATTACTTCAGCCTTCCCTTCATTTTGTGCTTCTTACACAAACCCTCTATTTTCAAAACCTATAGTTACCTCCCTTGTATTTTATAAATGTGTCACACACAAACCCAATTTACTATAAATTATTGAAAATACCTTTAGTTGAGTGGTAAATTTATTATAACTTGTCAAAAGTACCCTTATTAGTTTAATAGTAGAATTTTCTACTCTTCAAATCCATATTTGGTCCTCTCTACAAAAATGGTTTCATGTTCTCATACGAGTCTTTTTATAATTATGAACTTTTCACAAAATAAAAAAAAAAAATACTGAAAACACATTTATAGTATTTTTTTTCCGTATTTTGTGTACAACAATCAAAAAGAATACATGTTTTTGGCATTTTTTCTGTATTTTGTGAATAAAATTCATAAATTATGAAAGGACCCACATGAGATTACTTCTGCAGAGAAGACCCAATATAATTTTAAAAGGAGAAACTTTTACCACTCCATTAATAAGGGCATTTTTGATAAGTGATAGCAAATTTACTACTCAACTAAAAGTATTTTCAACAATTCATAACAAATTGGGTTTACTTGTAGCCCATTTATAATATACTAAAGAGGGTTGTGTAAGAAGCGCAAAATAAAAAGGATGTTCGAGAAATTTACTCTTTAATTTAATATCTGCCAAGTTTGTGTTTTCTCTATCATTAGAAAAAAAAAATTATGTCAACTTTCTGTACCATCAGGTGACCACTTGGGTTCAGTTGGAGACTCCACAAGTAAGGGATCGCTTCCAGCAATGCAGATGCGTTTGTAGATCTCTCTACATGGAAGCTAAGAAGAATAAGCTTCTAGTGGAAACATGATATATACATATAATAAGAAACAATAACTCCAACTATCGTATGGACTTTGAAGATTACAAAATAAAATAAGGGAAACAGAAAGGGAGGGTAAGAAAAGAGAAATCTTTCAAAGGGTGTACAATCTATGCATTCTCCTTCTGGAAATATTGTATCAATATTGTGAAGAAATTCCTATGACCTTAACTTCGTATAATAGTTGAAATCTGAGAATTCAATGTAAGTAATTACTTTTCTATTTTGAAGGTTACGAAAAGGGAAGCATCACATAATGCAACTCAATAAAAAAAAAAAAAACTTCAAACTAATGCCATGTGGTTCAAAGAAGAGCTTAATATGAGTAAAACTGCCAGTGGTTCATATTCATGCATCCTTTGTTATGAGAAAAGTGAGATGAAAGGAAGGAATACATAAATACAAACACTTCCCTTCCAGCATTTGGTATTCATGTCTGAGGGAGGAGGAGGAAAGAGTGAGCCGATCTCACATCCACCTGACTTACCGCATGTAATTAGTTCCCTCGAGATCAGACTTTGATAGAAAGCAACTACATGTATTATTTATTTAGTTTTATTATATGATAAAGGAATATAAATTTGTTAAAATTAGGTTGCTTTCTTTTCTTTCAAATTAAGCCAAACACAGAACAATAACTCTGTCTCATTTCCATTCCTTGCTCTTCTTTTCTCTTCTCTATTCCCTTTCTTTCCTCTTCATGCTTCCAAACACGTCATTAAGGATATCATATGATAATTTTTACATTACAATCACGACAGCACATGTATGAAATGATCCTACACTATAAAAAAACATTTCATCATTACCTCAATAGAGAGACTCACATAGGTAAAAAACTAAGTCCATACAACCAAAACAAAGAAGCTCACCCATTTTCTGAGAGATAACCAACCCAGAGTTCTGATCTGTCCCATGGCATGTTGGGGTGACTCCACTGAATCCATGCTATTCGTTCATTTTTTGGATCTAGACGAGGGAAAGCATAGAAGTCACTTCCACCAACTAAAACTTTTGGTTCTGAAAAGTCACAAAATTCAGTTAGACACAACCAACAAAATCTTGATCAAATAATCAGAAGAGCCATCAAACAATTGCAGCTAATACTTTCACTAATTCTTACCTTGAACATCCTTTCCGTCAAGTGCTACTGATACGATTGTTGTGACTGGATTTAGACTGCTTTCGCGTCGATCTAACAAGGTCATACGATTATACCAAATTAATTAATAATTTAAAAGGTAAAAATGTTGAGTGGGAACATTCGAACATTAGCCCTGAAGATAAAGTGATTCTGGACAGTTCACCTTCTCGTACACTGACATAGCGGTTAAAGCGTGCATCCAAAACTCCATCAGCATAGCTAACAACTGGTCCACCATAATCGGGTGTGAGAGCGACGGGACGCACATCTGATGAGGATCAATTACATAATTTCAGTTCAGTATTAAAACTGCTCCACGTATACTTTTGACAGCGTTACGTCATGATTCCCATACTGATTGATACCACTCCCACCATGCTATTGTAAGCTCAATAAAATGTTAGAAGTTAAACAGAAAGAAAAAGAAATGCACTGACAAAAGGAAACTAACAAAACACATACAATCATGTATCAGGTCAAGAAAATACGCAGATGTCATTTGATGTCAACAAAATTTAGTTATTCGAACTATTTCTCAAAGACCAGTAATATTTTGCTTCGGAGAATGCAGATTGATGATGCTCACCTTGAGAATTTATTGATTGCAAGTACAGTCTCTGATCCTTGTAATTAGCGAAAATGACAGTATCCCTTGAAACAGTGAAAGCACCACCTCCATACTCCTGGGCCAATGTCCGCACTCCAAAATCTTTAGGAGTAATATCGAAGGGCTCATCTCCAGCTTTTTCTGGCTCTCGAACAAGAACCGCCCGTCTGAAACACAATAACTGTAATAATTAGTTTAATTTTATAACTTCAAACAATCAACCGCAGGAAGAGAAAAAGTACTTAGGGTTTACGAGGTTTATATGAATAAAGCATTAACTAATCATACTATCACATATTACACACACCCTGCCTCAGTGGGGCGAGATTCTAGCCAGATGAGACTGCCGAAACAATCAACGGCGGTGCCACCGAGTCTTTTGGAGGCGCCGGAGACAACATCGGCAGTGATCGGGGACTTCCAGGAGCCGTAGGGAGCAGTGATTTTTTCTTGCTTTGCTGCTGCTTCGGCTGCATCGTCGTTGTGTACAGAAGTTGCTACAGAAGCCATTAGCTTGCAGCTTCGACGATGGTGCTGCGTTTTCGTCGAGACAGCTGATAGAAGTCTTCTACGGTAATGGTTGAACTTCCGAATAAAGAATTTAGAAGAAGAGGGAGGGGAAGTGGAGAAACGAGTGAGACCCGCAATGGCTAACGTAGCCATCGACTAAATATTAAGATTAATTTGAGGGACAAAATCACAAGCCTGCGGTATTGGTAGGACGACATTCAAAAATGACAAATTTGCCATTTTCTAAGTAAATCTAAACCGTCCGATTTGTGAAATGTGGCTACGAACGAAACAAACAAAGATAGGCTGATCAAGACCCCGATGAATAGTCAAATTCCAATGCTAATAATGGCCATAAACTGTTGTACTTAAGAAAATGATGTTTTCCTGATCATATTTTCCAGAAATTAAGGAGAACTATTTATGTCTGCTGTGATAAGGCCCAAATCGGACAAAGATGCATGGAATGCAGCTACATCCGGACCTACAATGGGAACTGGTCCAATCTCAATGAGTAGAGCTAAAGCCGCATTTCTTGATTAGGCCCACGAACTAAGCTAACACACTTAGCCTGATTTGATACCAGTCCATCTATTCACTCCAGGATCTGGAGATCTGGTCTGATCCGGCACTCTGCTTGGGAAAACTTCGGTATGTTCAAGGATGTTCCAAGGCATCAAAATTTAAAAGGATTCTGTGAAACAAATAGAAAAACACAGTTTTGAGTGAAACCAATGAGTCTAGGGATAGACTTTGATTTATACATGACAAACGTTTCTACAAAACCTTTTTACAGCGTTCTTATGTTTGAATTTGGATTAATTATTACTAAGTTATTAATTTAAAGAAAGTATGCAGATTCTAAATAAATTTTAATTGTTAATATGTAAATGTTTAAATTAAAAAAAATGGAAAATAAATTATTAATATTTGAATTCACAAATAATTACTCATTTATTAAATATTGTGTAAAAAAAGAAAAATGGGATCAACTTCCTAGAAAGTAATTGCTCCTTTATTTGTTTTCAAGCTTATCTAAAACATTCGAAAACGTTTGTTATATATATTTGTCCACTCTTGCTGGAACGTCACAGCAACCTTCTGTAGAGTATAGTGCCGTCTATTCATTACTGAACGGCAGTATTTGATAGGATTTTCAGAGAACTTTGTCAAAGACGCTACAAAGTTATCAAATTTGACATCCAACATTGTCTGATAAGATAATAAGATAAAGTTTCTCACTTTATCTAGAATGAGTAGTTTCTGAAAAATGTACCTGTTAGGTATATTTTCCCATAGCAACTCACAAGCAATTTTGAACTTTTAATTTTTTTTATTTTGAAAAAAAAAAATTTAATATTTTTTATGCTTAAATTATGAATTCTTATTTTTTTTTCACTATATATTTTTTTTTAATCCTACCACTATCTCTCTTTTACTACACATTATCACTTATATATAAAAAATCACTCAATTCACTTTGTGAGTTTATCACACTAAAACAACTGGAAAAGGCGGAGTACAACAGCGGTCCCATTACTGCATCAATAATTTGAATGCAACGACAATGCGACTTTGATTTGAGAATCATTGATTTTTGGCTAATTCATTGATTCCGAACTCCTGCGCGAATAATTTTGTCAAAGTTTAGCCTAACTTTTATCCATCACTTGAATAGAAAATCATAAATAGAGAAGACACAATTATATCACTGTTCCCGAATAGTAGTAATCAAAGAGATTGTATGGTCCAGTTAATTAAACATTTCAAATCCACCCATTTAATTTGCAGTTGATTCTGTTAGCCTCAACAAGAATTTTTATTGCCAATGCTTTCTTTCCAATACCCAAATGCAGTTTCACGTAGTTCAATACTTTTTTTGTGTCGGATTCAGCATCAATTAAGATACACTAAGATGCAAACGGCTAAACTTGCTCACCTGAACAAAAGTATTAGCAATTTTACTTCAACAATCTGGCTATAATTGATTTCTTTTTTTGTATTTTTTTATAATAATAAATAAATATCAAATTTTTTTTTTAATGTTTCGTTGAATTAAAATGAGTAGAAATGTACTTTCCCTTCCTTTAAACACATTTCAAAACGTCCACTTAATAGGAATGCTAATCTAATCTTTGGACATGTTTAAGCTGTAGATAGTTTTTTTCCCTGCTGCTCTAGGCTGGATACATAAAAACTGCATTTAGTGTAGAAATACTGACCTCTATGCACCATGCGTGAAAGCAACTTTATTTCCGATACCTGTCAACCTATTATGGTACCATGCTAATGCCGACAGAGCTTCTTCCTCTTTCACTAGTCGCGTGAAACTGTGAAATGTCCCCACCTTAGACGCTGACTTCTATCTGTTTTGGACATTAATCTCAGTCTCAATCATGCAGCAGATTTCATTCTTTCCCGCCCTGTAAAGGTGGATCAACTTTGTAGTGCTGAAATATTAGTCCAAGGCCGTTAAATAAGCAAGAGACTTATACAACTCATATTTATTACATTTATTGTGTATTACTATTTTCAATATTTATAAGATTATATCAAAGATTCTACGATTTCAACGAATCTTTATCGCCAATAGCTCAACGGAAGAAGGTGATCCGCGATGTATTCTCGCCTAAAAGGGTGAGAGTTTCTCATGACACTTTTGGCAGAGCAGCCGACAAAACCCAAGTGGAAGCAGAACAGAGAAGAGGAAGGGATAGAACTCCAGCAGTGCTTTCTTCCACGAATCCAGGTCGCAGAGCCACGCGGTCTCACTCTCCGTACAGGATTTCTCACTATACATGGGACGAAGAACAAATTCCACAACCACGTCCCAAAGTGGAATCATCTTCCTCGTCTTCATTGAATTCCAGAACTTCTCTTTCATCAACAACTGCTCTTCGAAGAGCTCCAGGAAATGGAAATTAAGGGATTTCTTGTTGTTCCGTAGCGCCTCGGAAGGGAGAGGGTCGAGCAAAGACCCATTCACGAAGTACTCTGCTTTGTATAGGAAGCCTGAAGAAGTTAAAAACACAAGCTTTAGATCCTCCGACAGCCCCGCTTCCGCAGCACCTGCGTCCAGACGAAGGGTATCTGCACATGAATTTCACTACGCGACCAAGAAAGCGGAATCGGAGGATTTAAAGAAGAAAACTTTCTTGCCCTACAAACAAGGGATTTCGGGCAGGCTCGCTGGATTGGGATCTTTTACGAGATAGATGCATCGTTTCCAATCCTCTTCAGAAAAGATTCTTTTCTTGTTGTCCTCAAAACATTGTATTCTTTTGTTGAAATTCGTTTCCTATTGTACTTTCAGGGTGGATTGGAGCTTTTGCAAACAGAACCATTTGTTTGTTCTTTTTAACTGTAAATTATTTTAATACGAGCAACTCATTCACAGCGCAGCATTTTACGTGCCAAACTGCCAATCCTCGTCCTGGACTGTCTGTCATCAGTTACTGGTAAGCAACAATCAGCTCATTATGGAAGAGCCAGGCTAGTCAGGATCAAAAAAACCCACGCAGGGTGTGTAATTATTGGAGAAAATGTTACTACAATTAAATTTTAATAAAATGTTTATATTATTATATGTGAGTTTAAATTAATTAAATTTTATAATTTATTTATAAAATTTAATAATTTTAATAAATTTTATTAAATAAAAATTATATAAGAATACAAATTGAATGCGCATTGAGGCGACATGGGAAGGATAATGTGGATACCATCTATCAGTTGACATCATTTGATCCTGGGAGGTAAGCTAGTTTGTGTGTTGATTTGATTGGTTGATAGTTTCTTGCTAATCAGATCGCCTAGAAGGTCTCTTACGGGACGTGGACAGTTGTCTTGTCGCGGTAATGGAAATACATATTGCTAATATCATTGCGTGTGCCTGGCGACTCCCGAAATATTATTTGCTAAATGAAATGAAATTTACTAAATAGTACATTGCGAGTGACAACTGGAGGGTGGACAATTTCAACTTCTAGAAGTGGCAGTCTGAAACAATAAATTCGACTTTACTCTGTGTCAAGATTCAACGCGAGAATAAATTCCGTTATTCCGCAATTTTTCAGTATGAACTGAACGGTAGTAGCCATCTCGTCTAATTCAAACCCTTCATTTAAAGCCCTTTTACGTTAGATTAAAAAAATAATAATAAAAGACTGCAATTATTACTGAGTATTCATCATCTCATCTTTTTCCAAGACGGGCAACAAAATTCGTGCTGTGAATGTGCAACGATATGAAACATTGTTACAGACACGAATACCAGCACAACACTTGACAATACATCCTTTTAGTCGTTGTATAAGCCAGTTGAAATTGTTGACACCCTCCATAAATTTTAATGGATCTTGTTCACATTTTTAGGCATGAAAGTAACAGTATTTGCCACACTGACTTGTTTTGGTTCTGCCACATATATAAATAGAAGATTTGGATCTTCTACTATTTGTAAGGAACACAATAAAAGAAGGACAAATATAAATTAAGAGAAAAAAATTAATAGAAGAAAAAAAATTCATAAAGCATATGTTAATATATTAAAAAAATAATAAATAAAAAATTATCAGAGTTCAAAAATAAATAAGCAAAAAATCCCAATCCATAGTTTGGCAAGTAACGGGATGAAGCCCAGACTACAGATTACAGAACTAACGCGCACGGTAAAGGCCAAGAGATACCCTCTCCCATCTTTTGATTATGCAAATATCAAAAGCATTCATGTATTCCAAAAAAAGATATCAAAGTCGTTCCCTAAATAGTGGAAACACCTGGTTGACACGCAGTTTCATACTTAGATCCAAACGAGATGAAATGAAAATGCAAATTAACCGGCTTAACCTCTTGAGAGTTCTACCTCTCAATTGAATTTACCTTATAAACAAATGCCACATCTGCATTATATGAGTTCCAAACATAAATTTGTAACTATAGTACTAGAATTGAGTGAAAGAGGTACAAAATTGAACCCCAACCAAGGTTAAACGTAATCTACCCGCCCATGGGGCAGTCTGCTTGGCCAGAAGCTCATTAGTGCAATAATATCCATCTGACTATTACGCGATGTGAGAGCGCTGGTTAATTTGACACGAAGATTTGAGCCAGCTGCCATCCTAAAATTCTGCACATCAGTACTAGAAATTCCAGAACAAAAATGAAAAATTATGGCTTAAATTCACATAGATATCAAGAAAGCTTATTTCAATACCTTTTATAAAAACCATTCTCAGTCAAAGTTATCAATTTTGATGGGAGTAATCTCATCAGCAACATCAAAGTGCCCAATCAACCTTGCAAAGAAGATCATTTGTTGTTCCAACGTAAACATAATGTTCTCAGCCTGCACCCAACCCATCACCATATATAGCCATTGTTTCTCATATATATTCCATTTTACTAGAAAATTAATAAAATCACTACGCACCTTTCGGAAACCATGTTGTTCTCCTTCATACTCAACAAGAGCAACAGGAACACCTTTTTCCTTCAATGCCTGGTAAATCTTCCGAGCTTGATCCGGGGGTACAACCTACATTGTGTAGAATAATATTTTACAAAACTCAAATCCATACCGTTTATAGCCGATTTAAGAATAGGCCAACAGCTTAAAAAATCCTTCCAAGTATTCAATACGAGAAAAATAATTAATAATTGTGTTGTTGATAACCTTGTCCTCCAATCCTTGGAACAAAATTATGGGGCAAGAAAATTTGTCAACATGATTGATTGGGGATCTCTCAAAGAACTCCTTCTCACCTCCTGCAATCAGTTAAGGGAATACTAGAACATTAAATAAAGCAAATAAATCATATGATAATTGCTACTTTGGGATACCATCATTGACTTGCCGACAAGATTATCAAGATAACGGGATTCAAATTTATGAGTTTCTGCTCTCAACAAGTTCAAGTCAGCTACCTGTTTGAGAAAGTCATTGACACATAAATTCCATTGTACCAGAAGCAATAATTTAATTATTATTCTTTAAAAAAAATATGAATCAACTAATAAGTAAAGGCAACAGTATGTCTATGTTCTGTTCAAGAGCCTAACATGTAAGTAAATGCACAGATATATGCACATATATACATATTTAAAGAATTAATAATATATATATATATATATATATATATATATCCGCCTAACTTCTTTTGTAATAAAGAACACGAGGAAAAAGTGATATCTCTCATATCTAGGTTCTTTGTCAACTTTCATTCCTCTCTCATTTTGTTTCCCAAACAAAAGCTTTAGAATTGCCCATGTGCAAGCAAGCAATTGTGGAAAAGGAAAGAAACAACAATATTCACCCAAGAATGTAGGAAATCTAGGAGATGCTTAGAAGTTAGATCATTACAAATTTACTAACTATGCAAATTTTGCACTGTCAATGGCGAGTTGCTTATAGCAGCATGGTCATTCCTCAAAGGACTAACTCTGAATAATAACACCCAACCCATCCAATAGGGCCAATAAAGATGAAGAATGTGAAAATCATAACACCAAATAAAATGATTATAAAGAACAACTTCACCACAAAATCCATCCAAATAAGTGATTAATTTTTAATACTCCATTTGCAAGTATGCAGATACTTTAACGACCTTTTTGGCTAAGATTAAGTGAAGTAACTGTTCTTATGAAATAAAAAGCGTACAGTCAGTCCTGAATCATAATGAAATAAATGAAAACCAATATGTTCAACATCCAAATAATGTGAACCACTGACAATTCAGAAACCTATTCCATGAACCCTAAATAAAAAACACTAAGTAGGGGATGAAATCTTTAGGAGAAATAATCATCTGTAGGAAAAAATGATAATAAAATGTTAAGCGTCAGAATAAGCACTCACACCACACAAAGAAGCCCCGGCCTTAAATGTCTTTCTAAAAGCAAGAGCAGCTAAGGTGGTGTAACCACCAGCAGAGCCCCCTGTTATACACAGCCGTTCACCATCTACTTTTCCACTGTCCACCTGGAGAAGAGATAATATTATCATTCACTAGTAAATGCATAAACCACAATGTAGGAAAGTAACAAATGCACAAAGCAATTACCAAATATGTAGCACAACTACAACAGTCATTGACATCAACTATTCCCCAGCGTCCCAAAAGCCTTTCTCGATATTCTCTGCCATAGCCTTCCAAATAATATGCTAGTCAGATAAAAACTGAATGTTTTCTTTCATAAGTCAAATGGACAACAACAGGCTCTTATTCATGTAAACACGGGATAAAAACAAGCAAAATTTGAAAGAACTGCCCAACCCCACTCATCAAAAAAGAGAAGACAAAACAAGACTAACTGCAGTTCATTATACTAATTGAAGCCAAGGAGAGAAACAAACCAGTGCTTCCACCATAATTAACATCTGCGAATGCCCAACCTCGACTAGTCAAGTATTGAATGCTCAGATTTAAAATTCCGTGTGCTTCAGATGTTGGTCCTCCTGAAATATACAAATGTAAGAATGAGACATACGATAGTGACTAATGTACTCATCCAGAAGACTGTCAACCCTCACTTAGGCTTACCAACAGTAACAAAGTGCAACAAGTCCGATGACCATGTACTGTGGTATATTTAATTGAATTTTACTTAAGAAATACCGCCAATTTGTCATAGATCAATGAATTTGGACAATCTTAATCCTACTAATCTATCAGAGTGTGCATCTTTATTGTATCATCCCCAATCAGAGTACTAATGAAACAATACAAATTGACACAAATAATCTTTATCAAAAGTAGTCCAGCATAGGCAGCTCCTATACTGGAGCATCATCACCTAGAAGACTAGTGGTATAATTTTCAAAATGAGAAGTTATAAACAAATTATCTAGTCAAAAGACTGCAGAGTGCAAACTACATGAGTGTTAAACAGAAAAAAAAAATGATAGACAGTAGAAACCAAAATTAACATGTATAAAACTGTCAACTAAATTAGTGAAAATATTGTTCACAAATAAAATCCAGCTATCTTAATTATATGAAGACTGGTAATAAAAGGAGAGGGAGCACCTCCCCCCACAGGTTTCTAGAATGCAAGCGATCCAATGAATAAAGTATTAAAAATGAATGAGATTATTCCTAATACAAGTTTAGGATAATATACCATGGCTCTCCAACAACAAAGGAGGCTTTTCCCCTTGACTGGCTTGATATATAGGATTAGATGGTGGGTAAAAGTATGCATAGGCATTTTGACCAGGAACTTCAGTTGGAAATTCAATCAACTCTGGCTTACTGAAATACGAACTATACTTTAGACTATCTGGAGAGGAGGACCAAACAATATCAAAGTCAACTGCTTTGGATTTATTATCGTTTAAAGTCACCTGAAAAGCAAAAGAGGGTATAAGAGGTGCATTTTAATAACTCAAAAATTGAAAAGCAGGGCTAAGGAGCCACACCTTGGCCACTGATGATGGATGAACTGCAGATGCTCCCTCCACATAGAGACAACCACTCCCAGAAGTCTGCATCGGCATCATTGCACAACTAAGACTATTATTACCCACTCAATAAGCATTTTAGAAGTTAAAAAAGAGAACAGAAAAAGGTAATAGTTGTATGAATTACAATGTTATCAATATCTGTGAATGGGATATCAAGCACAGTCAGTGTGTAGCTTTGCATATCATCAATAATTCCAAGATATGACCTCCCCTGCTGCCTGCACACAAAATCCAAAACCTTTAATGCACTAAATTGGATGAGTTCCTCAAACAATGCATATGAAGGAAAGGATGTAAGGACACAGGCATGCAAACGCCAGTCATAAAAATCACCTGTAACTGCAAGCAATTAAGTTTCTCCGTTCATGACTTTGAACAAATTCATAAGAATTCATACCAAAAATCCACAATGGCCTGGCAAACTCAGCATCCAAGGTATAAACAGGCAGGACCTTATTCTCAGACTCAATCTGTGACCAATAAAAGATGAAACCAAAAAAAAAAAATCAATTAATTCTTCAAAGGTTATTGCGTGTATGATGACTCCAACCAAAGAACATGTTCAAGCACCTGAGCAATTGAAATATCTGTCATCTTCTTTCATAAATTCCATGGTAAACGGAGAGAGAACAGTCTACAGATGATAATACTTGGTAAAGCATACATCAACAAGGAGCATTTGTAATTAAACGGTTTAGATGTTCAACCTTAGTAGCAGGAATTACATGCAAACAAACTAACTAGAACGCTTACTTTTGCTATCCTCTTCTAATTAATCTTTGTATCAATGGTATAGCAGAAAGATATAGGAAATCAGATTATATTCATAATAAAACTTACAAAATTATAATCTCTAACTTCAAAATCTCTGTGAACACTATTCATAGTAAAATATTTCATAACTTTTGAATTTAGAAAATTCAAAACAGGTTACCGTCGTTAGCAGAAAAATCACAAACCTTTTAGAACCTCCTTCTAGTCCAAACTAACAAATTCTAACTGGTAAGAGATCAACACTCTGGGTCAGCTTTCAAACTTTTATACTCAAATATGATATGGTTCAACAAACTCTATCAATCAATAAAGTTGCAGATTTGTTCTACGCTAGTTCCAAAATTACACTTAAAATTTGACCTTCCACGTAACTTCAAAATTGTCCACAGTTTATTAATAAAAAGTATTAAAAAGTAAAATTCAAAGAAAACAACTCTTCATACCTTTAGACTCACAAAAATAATAGGAGAAAGTAAATTACCCATTTGTGAATATTCCAAAATCCAGTTTTCCTATCTGTTATGAAAAAGAGCTCCCCTGCATAATTAAAATATAATAAATTGTTTAATTTAACAATGATCGATGATAACAAATTCTTCAGTTGGAGTCAAAAACAATCCATGAGAACAATGCACAACAGATGGAAGAATGTCCTGGACTACTGATTATAGTCTAAGAGATTGTAACTTCACCTATTTAATTTAGAGCAAATTACTTCAACCTTCCCTTTATTTTGTGCTTCTTACACAAACCCTCTCTATTTTCAAAACCTATAGTTACCTCCCTTGTATTTTATAAATGTGTCACACACAAACCCAATTTACTATAAATTATTGAAAATACCTTTAGTTGAGTAGTAAATTTATTATAACTTGTCAAAAGTACCCTTATTAGTTTAATAGTAAAATTTTCTACTCTTCAAATCCATATTTGGTCCTCTCTACAAAAATGGTTTCATGTTCTCATATAAGTCTTTTTATAATTATGAACTTTTCACAAAATTTAAAAAAATACTAAAAACACATTTATAGTATTTTTTTCTGTATTTTGTGTACAACAATAAAAAAGAATACATGTTTTTGGCATTTTTTCGGTATTTTGTGAATAAAATTCATAAATTATGAAAAGACCCACATGAGATTACTTCTGCAGAGAAGACCCAATATAATTTTAAAAGGAGAAACTTTTACCACTCCATTAATAAGGGCATTTTTGATAAGTGATAGCAAATTTACTACTCAACTAAAAGTATTTTCGACAATTCATAACAAATTGGGTTTACATGTAGCGCATTTATAATATACAAAAGAGGGTTGTGTAAGAAGCGCAAAATAGAAAAGATGTTCGAGAAATTTACTCTTTAATTTAATATCTGCCAAGTTTATGTTTTCTCCAACATTAAAAAAAAAAAAAAATTATGTCAACTTTCTGTACCATCAGGTGACCACTTGGGTTCAGTTGGAGACTCCACAAGTAAGGGATCGCTTCCAGCAATGCAGATGCGTTTGTAGATCTCTCTACATGGAAGCTAAGAAGAATAAGCTTCTAGTGGAAACATGATATATACATATAATAAGAAACAATAACTCCAACTATCGTATGGACTTTGAAGATTACAAAATAAAATAAGGGAGACAGAAAGGGAGGGTAAGAAAAGATAAATCTTTCAAAGGGTGTACAATCTATGCATTCTCCTTCTGGAAATATTGTATCAATATTGTGAAGAAATTCCTATGACCTTAACTTCGTATAATAGTTGAAATCTGAGAATTCAATGTAAGCAATTACTTTTCTATTTTGAAGGTTATGAAAAGGGAAGCATTACATAATGCAACTCAATAAAAAAAAAAACTTCAAACTAATGCCATGTGGTTCAAAGAAGAGCTTAATATGAGTAAAACTGCCAGTGGTTCATATTCATGCATCCTTTGTTATGAGAAAAGTGAGATGAAAGGAAGGAATACATAAATACAAACACTTCCCTTCCAGCATTTGGTATTCATGTCTGAGGGAGGAGGAGGAAAGAGTGAGCCGATCTCACATCCGCCTGACTTACCGCATGCAATTAGTTCCCTCGAGATCAGACTTTGACAGAAAGCAACTACATGTATTACTTATTTAGTTTTATTATATGATAAGGGAATATAAATTTGTTAATATTAGGTTGCTTTCTTTTCTTTCAAATTAAGCCAAACACAGAACAATAACTCTGTCTCATTTCCATTCCTTGCTCTTCCTTTCTCTTCTCTACTCCCTTTCTTTCCTCTTCATGCTTCCAAACACGTCGTTAAGGATATCATATGATAATTTTTACATTACAATCACGACAACACATGTATGAAATGATCCTACACTGTAAAATAACATTTCATCATTACCTCAATAGAGAGACTCACATAGGTAAAAAACTAAGTCCATACAACCAAAACAAAGAAGCTCACCCATTTTCAGAGAGATAACCAACCCAGAGTTCTGATCTGTCCCATGGCATGTTGGGGTGACTCCACTGAATCCATGCTATTCGTTCATTTTCTGGATCTAGACGAGGGAAAGCATAGAAGTCACTTCCACCAACTAAAACTTTTGGTTCTGAAAAGTCACAAAATTCAGTTAGACACAATCAACAAAATCTTGATCAAATAATCAGAAGAGCCATCCAACAATTGCAGCTAGTACTTTCACTAATTCGTACCTTGAACATCCTTTCCGTCAAGTGCTACTGATACGATTGTTGTGACTGGATTTAGACTGCTTTCGCGTCGATCTAACAAGGTCATACGATTATACCAAATTAATGAATAATTTAAAAGGTAAAAATGTTGTGTGGGAACATTCGAACATTAGCCCTGAAGATAAAGTGATTCTGGACAGTTCACCTTCTCGTACACTGACATAGCGGTTAAAGCGTGCATCCAATACTCCATCAGCATAGCTAACAACTGGTCCACCATAATCGGGTGTGAGAGCGACGGGACGCACATCTGATGAGGATCAATTACATAATTTCAGTTCAGTATTAAAACTGCTCCACGTATACTTTTGACAGCGTTAAGTCATTATTCCCATACTGATTGATACCACTCCCACCATGCTATTGTAAGCTCAATAAAATGTTAGAAGTTAAATAGAAAGAAAAAGAAATGCACTGACAAGAGGAAACTAACAAAACACATACAATCATGTATCAGGTCAAGAAAAGACGCAGATGTCATTTGATGTCAACAAAATTTAGTTATTCGAACTATTTCTCAAAGACCAGTAATATTTTGCTCCGGAGAATGCAGATTGATGATGCTCACCTTGAGAATTTATTGATTGCAAGTACAGTCTCTGATCCTTGTAATTAGCGAAAATGACAGTATCCCTTGAAACAGTGAAAGCACCACCTCCATACTCCTGGGCCAATGTCCGCACTCCAAAATTTTTAGGAGTAATATCGAAGGGCTCATCTCCAGCTTTTTCTGGCTCTCGAACAAGAACCGCCCGTCTGAAACACAATAACTGCAATAATTAGTTTAATTTTATAACTTCAAACAATCAACCGCAGGAAGAGAAAAAGTACTTAGACGAGGTTTATATGAATACAGCATTAACTAATCATATTAACATACTATCACATATTACACACACCCTGCCTCAGTGGGGCGAGATTCTAGCCAGATGAGACGGCCGAAACCATCAACGGCGGTGCCACCGAGTCTTTTGGAGGCGCCGGAGACAACATCGGCAGTGATCGGGGACTTCCAGGAGCCGTAGGGAGCAGTGTTTTTTTCTTTTGCTGCTGCTTCGGCTGCATCGTCGTTGTGTGCAGAAGTTGCTATAGAAGCCATTAGCTTGCGGCTTCGACGATGGCGCTGCGTTTTCGTCGAGACAGCTGATAGAAGTCTCCTACGGTAATGGTTGAACTTCTGAATAAAGAATTTAGAAGAAGAGGGAGGAGCAGCAGCGGAGTAACGAGTGAGACCCGCAATGGCTAACGTAGCCATCGGCTAAATATTAAGATTAATTTGAGGGACAAAATCACAAGCCTGCGGTATTGGTCGGACGACATTCGAAAATGACAAATTTGCCATTTTCTAAGTAAATCTAAACCGTCCGATTTGTGAAGTGTGGCTACGAACGAAACAGACAAAGATAGGCTGATCAAAGACCCCGATGAATAGTCAAATTCCATTGCTAATAATGCCCATAAACTGTTGTACTTAAGAAAATGATGTTTTCCTGATAATATTTTCCAGAAATTAAGGAGAACTAATTACGTCTGCCGTGATAAGGCCCAAATCGGACAAAGATGCATGGAATGCAGCTACATCCGGACCTACAATGGGAACTGGTCCAATCTCAATGAGTATAGCTAAAGCCCCATTTCTTGATTAGGCCCACGAACTAAACTAACACACTTTGCCTGATTTGATACCAGTCCATCTATTCACTCCAGGATCTGGAGATCTGGTCTGATCCGGCACTCTGCTTGGGAAAACTTCGGTATGTTCAAGGATGTTCCAGGGCATCAAAATTTAAAGGGATTCTGTGAAACAAATAGAAAAACACAGTTTTGAGTGAAACCAATGAGTCTAGGGATAGACTTTGATTTATACATGACAAACGTTTCTACAAAACCTTTTCACAGCGTTCTTATGTTTGAATTTGGATTAATTATTACTAAGTTATTAATTTAAAAAAAGTATGCAGATTCTAAATAAATTTTAATTGTTAATATGTAAATGTTTAAATTAAAAAAAATGGAAAATAAATTATTAATATTTGAATTCACAAATAATTACTCATTTATTAAATATTGAGTAAGAAAAGAAAAATGGGATCAACTTCCCAGAAAGTAATTGCTGCTTTATTTGTTTTCAAGCTTATCTAAAACATTCGAAAACGTTTGTTATATATATTTGTCCACTCTTGCTGGAACATCACAGCGACCTTCCGTAGAGTATAGTGCCGTCTATTCATTACTGAACGGCAGTATTTGATAGGATTTTCAGGGAACTTTGTCAAAGATGCTACGAAGTTATCAAATTTGACATCCAACATTGTCTGATAAGATAATAAGATAAAGTTTCTCACTTGATCAAGAATGAGTAGTTTCTGAAAAATGTACCTGTTAGGTATATTTTCCCATAGCAACTCACAAGCAATTTTGAACTTTTAATTTTTTTTATTTTGGAAAATTTTTTAATTTTTTTACACTTAAATTTATGAATTCTAATTTTTTTTTCACTAATTTTTTTTTAATTCTACCACTATCTCTCTGCAGATTATCATTTATATATAAAAAATCACTCAATTCACTTTGTGAGTTTATCACACTAAACAACTGGAAAAGGCCGAGTACAACAGCGGTCCCATTACTGCATCAATAATTTGAATGCAACGACAATGCGACTTTGATTTGAGAATCATTGATTTTTTGCTAATTCATTGATTCCGAACTCCTGCGCGAATAATTTTGTCAAAGTTTAGCCTAACTTTTATCCATCACTTGAATAGAAAATCATAAATAGAGAAGACACAATTATATCACTGTTCCCGAATAGTAGTAATCAAAGAGATTGTATGGTCCAGTTAATTAAACATTTCAAATCCACCCATTTAATTTGCAGTTGATTCTGTTAGCCTCAACAAGAATTTTTATTGCCAATGCTTTCTTTCCAATACCCAAATGCAGTTTCACGTAGTTCAATACTTTTTTTGTGTCGGATTCAGCATCAATTAAGATACACTAAGATGCAAACGGCTAAACTTGCTCACCTGAACAAAAGTATTAGCAATTTTACTTCAACAATCTGGCTATAATTGATTTCTTTTTTTGTATTTTTGTATAATAATAAATAAATATCAATTTTTTTTTTAATGTTTCGTTGAATTAAAATGAGTAGAAATGTACTTTCCCTTCCGTTTAAAACGTCCACTTAATAGGAATGCTAATCTAATCTTTGGACATGTTTAAGCTGTAGATAGTTTTTTTCCCTGCTGCTCTAGGCTGGATACATAAAAACTGCATTTAGTGTAGAAATACTGACCTCTATGCACCATGCGTGAAAGCAACTTTATTTCCGATACCTGTCAACCTATTATGGTACCATGCTAATGCCGACAGAGCTTCTTCCTCTTTCACTAGTCGCGTGAAACTGTGAAATGTCCCCACCTTAGACGCTGACTTCTATCTGTTTTGGACATTAATCTCAGTCTCAATCATGCAGCAAATTTCATTCTTTCCCGCCCTTTAAAGGTGGATCAATTTTGTAGTGCTGAAATATTAGTCCAAGGCCGTTAAATAAGCAAGAGACTTATACAACTCATATTTATTATATTTATTGTGCATTACTAGTTTGAAACATTAAATTAATTGGTAAGATATTATTTAATAATAAAAAAATTAATATAAGTATTTTTATATATCAATCTAAAACGTTGAATTGAATTTATAAAAGGTGAAGTATAAGAAAACGTAGTAACTATGATATAATAAAATATGAATTACATATAACCATTCCATATAATAACCATTTTTGAATGTATTAATATAATCAGAATAACGCTAACTACTCAAAATGGTTATGTGCATAGAATAACCATTCTGAAGGATTATTATTATAATCAGAATAATTCTAACTACTCAGATGATTATTTTGTGATTAGGTAATCGAGTTACATAATCACTACGTACTTTGAATATCTTAGAATCCCCTATATAACAAGTATGAACCTAGTAACTTTTATAATAGGATGAAACATTCACGTTGCAATTATCGTTTATGAAACTGTCTCTGCACAAAATTCAGACGGTTGTAGCATGCATGTGCATGAAAAATGGAAATAATATGACAGTGAAAGAAAGAGTGCCGCTTAGTACAACCGGCCCTTTTCAATAATGTCTACTGCCTAACTCATCTTTGCCAAGGTAAGACTTGTGGCCTGACATGTTAAAAAGGAGGCAACTAAAGGGGCAACAAGAAAGAGAGTCACTCACAAGCAAAAGCAAATATGTACACACAGCTGAAATGCTAGAGGAAGGATGGGCTCAATCTCAATAATTACAGAAGAGTTGTGCTTGGACAAGCATAAAGCAAGTGATGTTGATGCTCTAGCTCCATGTAATGATCAGAGGCGCACATGCCAGTCCAACATTACCGCAATTCTTTCTTCTTCCCGCCCCCTCTTTTTTCCTTCTGTCTCTTTCTTTTTTTTTTTCTTTTTTTTTTTGGAGTTTTTTTCCTAACTATCCCCACAACCAGCTAGCTGTGTGGTCCATCTTCGCTTGCCCTTATCTTTTCACATTCAAGCTTGTATCTATTTCACAAACTTGGTCACATCAAGCTTTAATCACGTTTTCCCTTCAAATAAACAAGTTGCGAAGGACTCTCTTGCACTTCCCACTACAAAGATTCCAAGAGACAGCCCGTCAGGTGATCAACTAACTTTCTGATTCCTTTCTGCGTATTTCATCTATATTTGCGATCTGTGACAGCCATCCCCAGCAAATATACTGCTCTGTTTTCCTCAAAATTTTTGTCATCTTGAAAAAAACATCTGCCATAATGCCTTCCGCGCATTCTAGCTAGCCCATGTTACCCCATGGAAAATCCGGCATCGTATCTTTGCTTCGCCATACTTCAGGGGAGAAGCGCACGAAGTTCTCCACAGGTGGCCTCATGAAAATGTTCAAGCTCTTCCCCATGTTGACCTCAGGCTGCAAAATGGTGGCACTATTGGGCAGACCCCGTAAGCCTTTGCTCAAGGACAATGCCACCACGGGCACAATCTTTGGTTACCGCAAAGGGAGAGTGAGTCTTGCCATACAAGAGGATCCTCATTGTGTGCCAATCTTTCTGATAGAGCTACCAATGCATACCAGTGCTTTGAACAAAGAAATGGCCTCGGACATAGTGAGAATTGCGTTAGAGAGCGTGACCAGGACCCATAAAAAGAAATTACAGGAGGAGTTTGTGTGGGCAGTGTATTGCAACGGCAGAAAAGTTGGGTACTCTATCAGAAGGAAGCAAATGAACGACGATGAGCTCCATGTGATGCAGCATTTGAGAGGGGTTTCAATGGGGGCAGGCGTTCTTCCAAGCCCTTCTGAGAAGGAAACTGCGGATGGGGAATTGACTTACATGAGGGCCAGATTTGAGAGGGTGGTTGGTTCCAAGGATTCGGAAGCTCTCTACATGATAAATCCAGATAGCGCCCAAGGGCCTGAGTTGAGTATTTTCTTTGTTAGACCTCACTAGAAAGTAGAATGCACCCTTCTACGTCGTATTTTGTAAGCTTAAGCTTGTTGCCCAAAAAATAGAGACATTAAATTAATCACTGATCTCTCTCAAATCTCTATTACTTTTTGTTTTGGCAAGCTTTTGCTAATTGGAGTACAGATTCGTCACCCGAAGTGGCTTTCTGTGTCATGCTTTGCCATGTTTATCCAATAATACTCTTTTGTTATTGAATTCCAGCCAGGCTTGTAGTTTAGTCTGCCCAACCCAAATTAATCGTTTAGGCTGCCTTTATATGTATAAATTGCTGCAGATAATAGTTCATGGACGCTATAGGATAGAACTTCTACGACAAAACGTATAATGTACTCACCAGAGTTTAAAAATCTTTTTTATCGCTCTCCCCCATTTTTCAACGAAGCTTTGGGCTATGTAAATTTGGAGCTGTCCACTCTCCAGTTCTACATGATTTTAAGCGTGGCGACAACTTAAATTCACCATGTTCAGCCTATCGGCCATCAGATGGGAGTAGGAGGCAAGCGACCGGAGCCTTTAGTGTCAGGGGAGAAAACAACTAGCGTGCAGAGCCCATGGTACCCAAATTTTTTTTGGTAAACCTCCCCATAATATTAATGAGCCCATTTAAGCCAAGTAACCCACTATGCTAATGGACTTTGACTTCAACAGTAACTCTTTTACAGCTGCTTAAGCTTCATCTTGGGCTTCGCAGATCTGCGGCTCCCAAGAAGTTTCCTTGCATCCTCCGAGCAGTTGCCCGTTCCAGCCTTGTACGGAGTCTACTGATTCCTGATTCTTTTAATACTAGTACTTAATATTTGGAAGTTGGCACGTTTTCAATTGAGAAGAGAAAGGTGGATCAACAGTGCGTAAAGGGTCAAGTTGTTCAAAACTTTTCCAGTATTGATAATAAGATCTAATTCTAAGAAGCAGAAGTGAGACATGAAGTATGTAAGATTTCAGGCCGTGAGCGGAAATATTACGGCACAGAATCACAAGTACAAATAGCGCGTTAGAATTGCAGTTAGCATTATGTATGAATGGAGCCCAAGGCCAAGGGTGGACGAATGAGGAAACATGCGGTTTTATTTTTTCGGTACATTAACCAAATAGGAAATGGTTGAGCCGAGATTTATGAATGAGTAGCCAACAAGGGACAATCAGCAGAGTTGGAGTGGCACAACAAGCAAAGATCAACCAATTATTCCCTAGCGGTTGACCATACAACGCTAGTGACAAGCCCCTCACGCGGAATTGGGTAGGACCAGAAACCAAGCCGACCGGCAAACGGGTTGAAAAGGAACACCGTGGGCCCCGCTGATTGGAACCAATCCACTGGCTGGATCTCTCCTCAGAGGAAATAATAATATCTGTATTAACAGTCCTGGTCCATTTCCAGGCCCCACCGTGCAACAGCTTGTGCAGAATTGTTAGGGTCCGAGTTAGAAGAAGCTACAAACAAAATATAAACAAAACAAACCCGTGCGACATCGCTCGCGGGAATCGGGATGCCACTCCCTCTCGCGTCTTTCTTGTACTCATCAGTCCACACAAACAAGTCGGTGCATTATGGTTTGCTGCCAGCTGTTGCATCAACTGCCCAACTGCTTCTCGCTAAAGTTACATCACAGGTCATGCACAACCCTCCAAAAACTATAAATTAAGCCACGTGGGCGGCTAAATTGCCATCATGAATAATCCCCCGCAATGTACTTCCGCAATCCCCTACCTCTATTTTAAGCGCGTGCATTCATTCGATTAGATTGGTGATGCCTGCATTTTTCAGATTAAAATCTGGACCGTAATTCCCCAGACCCTGACTTAAAAGATCGCATACAGAAAAATGGAAAAAAAAAAGCACTAAATGTTAATTATATAAAATTGGGAAGTTAAAATGTGGCGACGTGTGAGGATCACGCCCCAGGAGAAATGTGGGGCCCGTAGTTATGGTAGATTACAGCCAAAAAGTCAAAGGGGATTCAACTTGAATCACGTGAGATTCTTCCAGGCTGGAGGTGGGGGTTTCCTACGTGGAGGACGTTGAAATCATAGTGGAGCTGCTTATTTTAAGGGGCTGGGGCTTCCCTTTCAAAACAGAGCTGCCATGCTCTACTCCTGTAATTGAAGCCTAAACAGTTTCGGATTGGGAGTTACAGCTGGATGTGTATGTCCGGCAAAAGTAGTCAAAAAGGATTTCGACCCCACTTGCTTTCTTTTAAAACGTTTGTTTTGTGTTAAACAGCTCGGCGTTCCCTGTCATGTTTTAAACGCTCCTAACCAGTACCGCTGGTACGAGAATGATTTTATAACCTCCTTCATCATTGTTCCTTTCTTTTGAAATATTCCCCCTATCCCTATGGATTTATTGGCCCTTTCAGGTCCCATTGTCTTTTCCTTCCTACGACTACCAACTCCTGTATATATTGCCTACATACGGATACGGCTGTTCATTCCATATCCATTTCTTCACTGGCATGTTATAAATGTGCACTGTGATGGCTTTGATTGAACCTTGTGAACGTAAGTAAATGGATCACTCTTGAATTTTCATTACAATTTGTTAAAAGTAGTAAAAGAAAATGGTGAAATTAAGAAATTCTAAGACAAAAATGAAAAATGAAGGAAAAGATTGACAGTTGCTGCCTGCTGGGTATAAAAAAGTATGTGGAAGAAAATTCAAAGGGGACAAAATAGTCAAAGATAGAAAGAGGACAAACCGGGATGAGGGTGTGCCCCAAAGCTTGCTCGCACAAACGCATCTATAAAGCATTGTAGTTAGAACCCACCCACCAACTATACGAAGCCCAGCTTCGTGGAAGTACCCTTAACTCAAGGCTGCACCTTTACCTCCACCTCTCGAATCTCATTGGACATTCAATCCTCAACTTGTGCATGCACCTCTCTCTCTCTCTCTCTCTATCTCTCTCTCTCTCTGTCTCTCTTTCCGCATATAACCCCAAATTCGCCACAGAAAGCTATCCTTCACAACCAGACCCTTCTTGTGAGCACCCTAATTCTCCTCCTCTCTCCTTTATTGGAAATAGCGTTAGTATGATTCATTCACTGCTTGAATGGATGCAATGAATATGAGCTCCGTTTCCACTTCTTCCTCTGACTCTTCCACTTCCGAGTCTTCTTTTTCAAGCAAGACGGTAAGGAATTCCAGCAAACCTGACAGAATCAAAGGTCCGTGGAGTGCCGAAGAAGACCGGATTCTGACCCGACTCGTCGAGAGATACGGGGCGCGACACTGGTCCCTGATAAGCCGTTACATTAAGGGCAGGTCGGGCAAGTCTTGCAGACTTAGATGGTGTAACCAGCTGAGCCCAAGCGTGGAACATCGCCCATTCTCACCCGAAGAGGACGAGACCATCTTAGCAGCCCATTCCCAGTACGGTAACAGGTGGGCCACCATTGCCCGTTTACTCCCGGGTAGAACAGATAATGCGGTGAAGAACCATTGGAACTCGACGCTGAAGCGAAGGGTAAAAGAGCAACGTGTTGGGGGAGGAGGGGGCGCGAGCAGTTGGGTCGCCAACGAGAGGGTGAGTTCTCCGGGATCTATGCAGCCGTGCATGGGATTGGAGGATGACCCATTGACCGCGTTGACTCTGGCCCCACCGGGGATTGGCGGTGGGAATAGGGTGGTGACTGATCAGCGACCTGCGCCGGAGAGTGTGCCGGGGGGCTTTTGGAATATGATGAGAGATGTGATTGCGAGGGAAGTGAGAGAATATGTGAGTTCGACGTTCTCTGAGAACTCGGGTTTTCATTGAATGGTGTATGTGATTGTTGAATTCTTCATATGGTCCTAGTTGTGCTTGGGATCACAAATATGGTAGTTAACTCTTCTGGTGTTAGTAAGGACTTTTTCTTCTTTCTGGTTAGACTGATGTTTTGATTTACCGGTTTTTCTTCTCCACTTCAACTTCATGTTCATATTTTTTTTTTTTCTTCATGTTCATATTTTCAAAGTTCCAATGCTTTACAATAAAAATACATTTAGTAGTTACAAACATACAAAATTAATGGCTGCCAACCAATATCCATACATTCATTACGAGAATACGGGACTATTATTGCTCCGTAGCTATTTATTCTCTCTCCTCCTATGATAATAACCAAAATAATGAGTATAATTGCCTGCCAAAAAAAGATGGGTATAGTTTTTTAGTATAAATATAGCCCAAAAAATTTGAACTTGAATCCTGAAGAGGGTAAGCCGATCATATTTATTTTCAAAATCCGCTTATCAATTTAAAGTTTTAAGGATAGATAACTGAGATGAATTTGATTCTTTTGAAGTGATAGATGTATTTTATAAAAAAATATATAATTAAATAATTATTAATAAAAAATTAATAATATAAAATCTCTTAAATTTATAAATTGTGATCTATTTATTTATATTTTATAATAATTTTTATTTTTAATAATTGTTTACTTCCATTTTTTTTTATAAAATATTATATAACTCATAGTTGTTACAGATTGAATTCCTCGAGACAATGTGAGCTTGAATAGCCAAACAATACATCTGTTATAAATATTTTCTTTACTTGAACGAGATTTTGTCTAAATTCTGTATTGTTGCTATAACTGAAAATAGGAGCTGAAATTTTGAATCTCTGAGAACATAACGCCCATTATTATTTTACCCTTAGGTCCCTCAAATCAAGGAAAAAGCTCATTTTGAATCTCTGATTTTTCTCATTTATGGATCAATTACTGAAGAAAATAAAATTTATTTCATCTCTAACAACAAAATATGGATAGCAAAACTATCAAAAGTTTTACGGAAATTTTCAAAAAAAATTACATGCATATAAATTTTTTTTTTATTTGATTTCCAGTTTGGTGTTTAAGATGAAACAAATTATGTATAATCATTGAAAGGGATATATTTGTTTTTTGGACTAGTGGAAATGAGAGATGATAACCAAATAGAAATTCGAACCTCTTGTGGAGAATGAATGTTCATCCTAATATCCCTACCATATGCAGCCAAAAATGTAGGTGTAAGATGGCATACACCTTCTATATTGGATGGACCCTACCGTTCAACCCAAAATAGACAAATTTTGTAACAGCAAAATGAAAAACAGCAAGTCAGGGGCCGTTGGTTTTAACATGTAACTTGCACCTGAAGATGCATCAAATTTAATTGAAATATTCCTCAGGATATTGACACTCATGTTAGATAGAGACTATATAAAATAACAAAACCAAGACAAATTAACAAATCGAGGGCATTGGTAAGCACACATTCACCAGAAAAACGATAACCAAATTAAAAGGGAAAACGCAAACTAGGCATTCGGTCAAGCACAAGGTTTAGTTATACTATGCTATACACTGCATCCAGAAATGCTAGACACGAAATGACATCAACATTTTCGTTGAACACCCGACTAGTTATCCATTATAATATCTTAACGACTCTAGAAGATTTTAAATTACAACCATGACAGCCTATTTATTGTTTTTCTTTTCAAAGTCTAATGATGCAAACCGAGCGTTGCACTACTTTTTTTTTTTTGATACATAGCGTTGCACTACTTTTTTACTATAGGCACGAGAAAAGAGTAATTATATGTAAACATTCTATGGCCCAAAAAAGAAGGGATTACAACTATTCCTGGCCAATACTAAAGTTTCAAGAAAGTAGGAGAACGCACATACCATGCAGCGGGAACCTCGTTTTTGACTGTGGTTGTGGACAAATGGATGACCATGATTTAAGGAGGTGTCCCACTTTATAGCGGCACTTTTGGAATTTAGTATTCAAGCCAACCCATGCATATTTTGAATGTGCCCAATTGAATAAAGCTTTGATGGGACGAGTTCATAACAAATACTGTTGGTAGTCGCTGTCTGCAAGCATGAAGCCAAACAGCAACCGTGGGTTTTGTTCTTTCATGTTTCCCATCCGTTTGCGTTGGCCCAAGCCGGACGACGTTAATGGGCTTAAACTGATTTGTATTCTCACACCAGGGGATGTTATGGGTCCGTTTGGATTATCTTCAGAATCAATTCCGCATATTTAGAATAAGTATTAATATTGAAAAGTATAAATTTTATCATCTTTTAAAATATTACACTTGTTATCAAGTGAGCGGACATATTTTATATCACGTGTGAGAGGTGATAGAAGTAAGATTAGACAACCAAAACTCGCATGCTGAACAATTATATGTCAACGGAAGGGACGATCAAGAAAAAACCTGACGATAATGGGACGCTGTTGATGCGAAATATATATTGATGCAGTCAATTTTATTCAAAACAAAAATCTATGGCACAACTGAAATTCTAAAGGAACAAAAGGAGAGAGGACGTGAAAAAAAAGAAAAAAGCTCTTGGAAGTTATTGGATTGCTTAGACTTTAGAGGGTTACATTTGGCTGGATCACTGGTAACAGCAGGAGCAAGAAAGGAGAAATCAATTGATTAATTTCAGCGTGGGTAGGGAACAGCGATGAACTTGGTGAGTCCGGCGATGCAATCGTAGCTGTTTCCTTCGGCGGAAGCAAAGTAGTAAGGTTTCCACTGATTGAGCGCAACCTGAAACCCATCACCACTTCCCTGAGTGGGGCTACCCAGCAGCTTGGCCTTACTGAAATCGCACGTTATGAAGCTCCACAAGTTTGGTAGCACGTAGACGCTCTGCGCTGCGGTTGTCTTGTTTGGTGGCGGATACCTGAACACTGCAAATTTATATGCACCCATGCCACAAATTACATTAACCAAACAAACTATATATTAACGAAAATAAAACAGTAACAAGGCTTGTGATTGTGAATTGCAATGGATGGTGTAAAATGAAATGCGTTAAGATGGATAGGAATATTAGGAGATGTGGATGGTACTGACCCAGAACGTCATCAAAGTAGAAGGGGCTATTTTGGGTAGCCCAGTGGGTGTAGTTAGTGCCGGAACGCCAACCTTGAGCGTCTCCAACCACAACGGTTCTGGCCTCGCTCACTGCCACCACAGTAGCAATCACAACCAAGAGAAAGCCTTGTATGCTACGACTGCAATCCATGTCGTTTCAATTTTGGGGCTCTGAATTGATAATGATGCGATCGATGCACTGGTGACAACGAAAGTGAGGTGGAGAGGTTAATATAAGGGGAGGTATTTGGCACGGTTCAAACTTCAAAGGTAACCGACATGGATGGCAGTTATTTTCCCACATTGGTGGGCAATTACGTATTTACAATTCAGTGTTTCTACAGAATCTCAAACATTTTCATACTTGAAAGTCTAAATTTTCACAATGGCTTACGTCAGTGGCTTCCAAGCTACAAATTCATAATTAGGTCTGAGAAAGCTGGGAAAGGAGTGAGCGTGCAGCATCCAGTATTAGTCTTGGGAAGTTCGGCAAAAGTGCACGAACGAGACTAAGTCATCAAAAGACAACTACATGGGTTGGTGACGGTTATAACCTTAACGGTCAACCAACGGCGTCCTCATCTCCCCCTGCCGTGTCACGAGTCTGAACTGCCTTCGAGAGATTCTTCGAAAAATATTAGAGCAATGAGAAATCAATCTACACAGCCCAAAAATGGGAGCTGTTTATCTACACAGATGCTTCTAGGCCCACTTAAGGAAACTTATCATTTATCACTGGGCCCAACCATACATACTCGTTGAGTCCTGGCGTAAGATTAAATCTGCAATCTTATTATTTTTATATTTTTATTTTTATATAATATAAAATATTAAATTTATTAATTTTTACAATTTATATACCTTATATACTAAATTATTAAATTTTAATAATTCTCACTTTTTATATTAAGTATAAATATTTTATTTTTATAGTATGTATTATGTAATAACATGTTCACTGCAAGTTTGAGGCCAATTCATCATTTTTTCACGTGATAGGCTGATTTGCACCTTAATGGCTGAGAGAGTATAGTATTTGGGTTGGGCCATAAGTGTCACACTGTCACATGCTTGCATTGACGAGGCTTGTTTGAAGGTGATTCCGCGTGGATTGAAATGACGCGAATCCTTCACCAGAGGGGTTTTTTTTGGGGGGGGGGGGTGGTGTGGTGCGGCCGCCCGTGGATGGAAAATGGTTTAGCGTTGCGCGTTCATGGGTATGCTGCGGTCACTTTTTCCTTCTTTCACATTGTAGCCGCAGCGTATCCATGCCAATATTACTGCTGACTAATCTATCTCATGAAAAAAGCTCATGTCCCGCACCGAGATTAAAAAGTAACCGCGCCACAAAAAATGAAAAAAGCTCATGTCAGTGACAGTGAGGAGTCGAATACGGAATATGTGAGGTGTGAATTTGTTTTGATTCTTTGTCCAGTGGTCGTAGTTTGGTGGCTGTATTAGGTCTGCAGTGCAATGGTATAGCTAGCCAGTACTTCGTGAGAAAGATTCCATGGCCTCTGATTCTCTAGGATTAGGGAAGCTCTCTTTCTCTCGTAAGAGTTAAGACCTTCAAACCGTAACAACTACAGCAGTGCATTTTGGAGCCTAGTTAACGACAGAAAGAGGCATCAATGTTCACAGAGAGAGAGAGAGAGAGAGAGAGAGAGAGAATGGTCGAACAAAAGGAGCCAGTGCGAGCAGAGCTGTAACCAATGGTGATGGAACAGATAATATCAGAAAGCAATTGAGAAGAGGTCAGGTGGTCCTCATGCATATACTACTTCTTAACTGGTGAAAATGGACTTGCACACTACTAGACATGCCTTACCCATCCAAAATGCTTCAAAAACTGTTCCTATTGTTGCTAGTTTCAACAACTCCCTGCTCTTTACCTTGCAACATACAATAATAAGCCATGACTTAACATGCATGCTTTGCCTATAGGCAAGTGACTGCTTTTGGACAAGATTATCTGTGTCACCCCATGTGCTTTCTGTATATCTCTGCTACTCTAATTTTCCTACTTACCACTTCATAACGGCATCTTATCCGTCGAAAGAAGCTTGAACGAATTTTTGCCCATGACGGAATTTCATTGGCTCTTTCTGTGAGATTCCAGTCGTTACTTACTACAGTAATTGTAACTTACTCCCACATTACACTTTTCGCATTTTTTTTTTTTGGCTTAAGATAGCGATAATTTTTTTTTTAAAGAGAAAAGCAAAAGAGTAACGGTGCCAAATCATTTTAGCCTCCGCAAGCAGGAAGGCCTTTCGGGATGGAGAGTCACTAGTCACATGATGCATGAAATATGTGCTTTTTTGCATAAATGGAAAGCTTGGTTCCATGGAATCTCTTTCATCTGCCCCTGTATAAGTAAACTGCAATCCAACCATCATCCTGCTCAAGATGGTATCCATTCTGGGTGCTATCTGTCGGTTCGGGATGGTCCTGAGAAGCGGGAAATTGGAGAAAGGAATTCAAAAAGGGAATGAGTGCTGAACAGAGGAAAATATTCCGTGGTAAGGTGGGGTTGGCTAGCAATCATGAATCATCAATTCATGTCTTTTACAAATGGCCCTACAAAGACAAAGATATATCTATCTTGCAATCTGATTACAGTTTTTGCCAGAATTCCATAAAAAATCGCCAACTACACTACGATTTTACTTGCACACAACTAATTAATGTTGAGACTGAAGAAGTGTTTGATCTTTCTGTAACAGTAAATACTTACGACCTTGCGATCACGATATTATTTAGATAACTTACGAGCATAAGAAAATGTACTAATCCAACTAATATAGTTCAATAACCTCTGTAAATCAAGAAGGCATCCAATTAAAGGATAATTAGATACATGCACAGGCAACACAGACCTATATAAAACAACTAAGGCTATAACAAGGACGGTTCTACATAACAAAAATGGGAAATCAAAATTACCGGGCAGCTATCAAGATATAAAAATCCACATTGAATTAATCAAACGTTAGCAGGTGAAGAGTTTTGAGCAGATTGCTCTCCTTGCTTGGTTTCTTGATGATTTTGGACTGGTGTAGCTGGAACTGAGCTACTGGACTCAGTGGCCCTTGGCAGTGATGGGTTAAGCCTGCCATCAATACAAGCAGAGCATTTCCTTTCGGCCCAACTTTCTATATCATATTGGCCATACCCCATGATTCGTCTTCCCGAACATAGCCTTCCAATCATAACCGCAATTATACCCAACATCATTACCACGATGAGAGCTCCAACGACAGGGCCGACGGAGTCATGTTCTGAAGAACCACCGCGAGATGGCTGTTCCACAGTAAGAGGAGGAGGTTGTTGATATAGTGGCATTGACATTTTAGGAATGAATGACTCTCCTTCCCTTCTCAAAAATCAAAATAAGAAACTCCCAACTTTAAGCTGATTGCTTCCCACAGCCAGAGCTACAACTCTATATTCTGTAGTGACTAGTGTGGCAGACGAGCTGGAAATTGTGAAGAACGAGAAACAGAATGCTGGGGTGCTTAAGCGCTGCAGAAAAGGGCCACGCCCGTAGTTACTCACTGTAGCCTACTAAAGAGCAAGGTATATCAGATGAAAGGAATGGAGGGGGTGGGTGGGACTTGGGAGATAAAAGAAAAGGACTTTTGAAAGAAAATGCATAAGAATGTGGGTGCTTGAAGTTGAAACTTCGGATGTTACCAACATTCTCATTTTCAAATTCTTTTTTCTAAAAAAGAAGGTGAGCAAACTATTTTTTTTACCTCAAAGATATCTCTAAGTTATAAGTAAGAGGTTAAATATTTGAAATATAAAAATAATTAAACTAATTTTTTTAACAAATTTTTTTATATTTTAAATTTAATTTAAAATAATATTAAAAAAATTTGATTAATTACCAACTGTACGTAGAATTAACTATTTTACACAGAGAAATTTCATTCTTCCTGTTTACCATTTATTTTCTCCCGCATTTGGCTCAGAGGGAGAGAGAATTCAAATGTAAGGATGTGATGGCTTGGAGTGGCTACGGTATTGCTCAGAATTTAGACCTAAGAACCCCGAGGGACAGTGAAACGACGAAAGGAAAGGTGAAATAAATCAGAGAAATGGAATCTTTTTGGAGCGTGAAGTGCAAAAAGCCTTTCCCCGAGAAGTCTTTTAATGTTTAACACTTTCATTTTTATATATTTATATTTATAATTTTATTTATAATTTTATTTAATTTTAATTTTTTTTAAAACTACTCCTTCAATCACATAAAAAATATAACAGAAAGTATAAAAAGATGCACGCATCTTTTCCCTTTAATGTTACCTCTGCGCTCATGAACTTCCGTTTTTACTATGTTGTCTCACGCTAGAATAGGAGAAGTGAAAATATGAGAACGATAGAGTTATATAAATTATATTTATATAGGTCTATAATGAAGGAGAAAGAAAAAAAATTAAAATATTTAATATTTTTTATGAATTTTTTTATCTTTAATTATAAAAATATATAAATATAAAAAAATAAAAATAATATCACTCAAAAGAAAAGAGAAACGTAGGCAATGTGCAGCTACAAGTAAAACAACATGGACGAGCATTTTCGGGAGTCCGCTACCGTGGGAAGCCATGAGTGTGAACAACCTTTACGATACGGTGGGCGTTCTTTACTCGAAGTGCGTGAACCTCTGATTCCAAAATAATTACAGACAATTTTCTGGTAAAATATGGTCAAACGCTTCTTAATGGTCTCTCTTTTTTCCCATTAATTTTATCTTTTCTCACATTTCAAATTTTGTATAAGATATTTATGGAGTAGAATTTTGAATATATTAGATTATAAACTAAATAAGTTAATAATATAAACTTTATGATTTTGATCCATTTATGAAGGTAGCATTAACAAGATTATAAAAAACCGGCTTATCCCTGATAATAAGTAAGATAGTTATTATAAAAAAATTGTTATAATATTTTCTATTTTTTCTATTCTATTAATCTTTTATTTATTCTGTTTTATTTTTTTTAAAGTAAAAACATGGTTAATATATATTTAACTAAACATAAGGTAGAATAACAAGAAATAAGTAACTTTAGAGATTTGAACGTAAGTATTGAGGGAAAATTATAAAAGAAATAAAAATTTGAGTTAAAGATTAATTTGTAAACATCTTTTGTAATAAAAATTTATTTTAATTCTAAAATAAAAAAATTAATTTAAGTTATATATATGATTAATTTAATTAGGTGTAAAAAATAAATAAATAAACATAAACAGATTTATTCTTTGCCTTAAAATAAAATTGATTTTATCTCAAAAAAATCAACAGAAAATTATTAATTGCGTTGCGTGTTGTGCAAGTTGCTCAACGGGTATTCGCCGCAATAAAAGGACAAGCACTCGACGGACGGAACAGGAGGAGCCAATCGTAAACTGCTTTTGGCAATTTCACTGCTATTGCGCGCCCATCACTCGAAGTGAAAAGCTTAGGTTTTGAGATCACAGAGAGTGCCAAACATAAAGAAATGGTGCTTAGCTCCGGCGAGCTTGCGTGGCTGCAATTTCGAGCAACAAGCAGAAGATCGTCTTGTCGATTCGTGTTGCTAAGAGTCGAGGGATCTGAGGAATATCTGGCAAGCTAGGCCGTCAAATGGCCAAGCCTTGGGTTCTTACTCTCTCCAGTACGTCATTCTCTCATTTTACACGGTATTTCGCTTAACTTACTAAAGTAGTATACCAAGGATTGACGAAGCTGAATTGAACGAGCGTTCAGAAAAGCTTGTTTGCGCTTTTAATATCGTAGTTCCTGCTACTTGCGACTTTGTGTTTGTCATTCCTTTCTTGTTAGCCAACAGATTGATTTTCAGTCATATGCAATTGGAAGGTATCATGTATAACTGAGTAGATTAACTTTCTGATGTCTACACCACTCTCTACTTATATCTAGTCTTCTGCATTTCATAGCAAAACACTTCAGAAACCTAGATTAAGTCATTCATTAGTGTTTGTTTGTCAATATATTTCAGAGGTGGCGTCTATGCATTATTCATGTCCTTGGGCGTCATGACCAGTTAATTGGGCGGTTTGGTTCTTATACATTCATGATAGATGAGGCATCAGGATTTTCTGAGACATTATTATATAAACAAGTGTATGCATCAGACTGTCAGTGGTTGAAATGTTAACAAGATAGTTTTGGTCAAATACAGTTGGTTTTGAGGGTGGCTTATTGGATTTGGCGTTAATCTGTGAGGGCATTTAAGTTACCTTGTCTCTTGAGATTTGGCATGTAAACATATATGCGTTCTATTAGCCTTATTGGTTTTGAGATAATTTAATTGGAAGTTTGGTTTTCTGTTAGCATTGATGTATTGAAGTGGATTTAGAATTTTCTGAGGCATTATCACATAGACAAGCTTATGTATAAGTGATTGATATATACATTGTCGGACACTCTCGGCCAGAAAAAAAGCGGAGGTTTCATTTTCCTTCAGGGGAAAGGGTGGCGTAGCTTATGCATAACTGGTTGATATACGTTGTAGGACCCTCTCGGCCGAAAAAAATGACGTTTCATTTTCTTTCTGGGAAGGGGTGGCTTACTGTTCTGGACGTTTTACCATTTTAGCAAAGAACTGCTAAGCTTGTTGGAATTGAACGTCATTGTAAATACTATAACAGTGCCAGATGATACCCCAACAAAGTTAACTTCCCTCTCTAGGCCAGGTCTTTATTATTCTAGTTGCATTCATATTCGTTTGAGATGTGTAATTGGATCTTCAATTGGTTGGTTGTATAATTACTTTTTTTTTTTGTTTTGAGAAAATAAGTACTTATATGTGTAGACCTAACTGTGAGTTACATCTGTAATGATTTGTTAGTTGATATTTTCGCGGCATTGTTGGTCACAACCTACAATTTTGTGCAGCAAAATCAAAAAGGCCATACGACAAAAGCTTTTTTTCAGTTGTCTAAGTATTACACGGCAGGAGTTATTGAGGTAATTTTCTCTTCCCTCTCCTCTTTGGGCTAGGCTGTTTCTCTACCCTCGAAATGGATTTTATTTATTTATTTATTTTCCTGAAAAGTGGTGTGTGTGTGTTGGGGGGGGGGGGGGGGGTGGGAGGGGGTTTATTCCTGATTCTCTCGTTCTGTATTTTTTTCCTCTATTAATAAAATTTCCTTTTTTGCCGAAAAAAAATCTCCTCCCCTTCTATCTATTCCCCTGGGTTCCCAAAATATAGAAAGTGGAAAAAACGAAAAAAGTAGACGAATTCAATAAATCCTGCACATATGTACCAAAAAGAAAAGAAAAGAAATCCTGCACATCAGTCACTTTCTTATGTGAAAAGTTTTTTTTGTTGATAACTTCATTAAGTTGATGCTCATGCCCTTGTTTGTAGCGTTTTTAATGTTCTTACACTGGACTTGGTTTGCTCCAGATGATGCACAGCTTCATGTGGGTACCATATTGGTTTGCAATGAGATTCATGTGCTGTTTCTTCTGTCATGGTTGTTTAATATATATGTTTGTAGAAAGTTTACCACTTCATGGGCTGTCTGTATAAATCATATGAAAATGTGGTTGTCCAAGATGAGTTCTCAATTCACTAATACTTATAGCTGTGTTTTCTGATATATCTATAAAAAATCACTCAACCTTGAAACTAAAGTTATTAGGTTTAACTTAAAATGCCTCCATATGCTAAGTCCGTTGCTTACATCTATTTCAGGTTGCAATTCAATTTTACTATCAGGGTTTTATAGTTAGGATCACTTGATCAAGAGAGATTTCATACCATTTCAAGCCATCATTTGACCTAAAAGTTAAGCTGCTGAGCTCCAAAGAATAACCTTTATATCTTCATAATTATTTCTCACAAAATTTCTGTAACTTCTATCCTTCTCAGTATTTTTGTTTAAGAACACATGAATTTTTATAGTGTCCTATTCCTAATGTGCAGACTTTCTTTCTAGGAATACTATGTTCAAGGATATTTACTTATATTATTTTTCCTATAAATAATGATAATCACTAAATTGAAGAAATTTTACACTTTTCCTTCCTTAATAGAAGATACAAGTAGCATATTCCTTCCTCAATAGAAGAAATTGTTCAAGTTATTTTTCTTCGAGTTTGACTTGGCTGAAGATCCTAATACTTGCAGCCTGCATAGCTATACAAGCTGAAGCACCTCTCTAAAGTGGAAGTTATACCAAATGTTCCAACTGGATGTACGTTTACACTGGTATTGGTCCATTCTTTCATGTAGCTCTGATCATCTACACTAATTTTCTCTGCTTCTGGCACTGATGCATTATGAGAGCTAACCATTCAGTGTTTTGAAGTTTGCTTCTTTATTTCTTCCGACTTTATATATTTATTTGGCTATTAAATATTTATCTTGAGAGATGATAACCTCCGAAGCCAGAGTCTAGCTCCTCCCCAGTGGACAATGCGCAATAGTGATGACAGGTTATGTCATTGAGAAACTTTTATAGTCTACTCATGAACAAATAATTGTTGAATTCTACAGAAGCATGGAAAAGTATTTTCATTATGTCTATAACTTTTCTTGTAGGAACTGCCACCTGATTTTCATTTTAAGTATATGCAACAACAATGTACCAGGTCACCTTCCTAAGATTGTTGGCATAGATGTTTTGGAGATGGCTCTTTGGGATAACAAGGTGCATATTTGGTTTTCTTGTCACTTATGTTCAATGCTACTTTACATTTAAGCAGCAATAATTTTTTTAATGATTACATTATTCTATACCTGTTCAATAAATGAATATTTAGGTATTATTTTTTTAGTTTTTATGGAATGTGACTTATCCTATCAGTGGTCATCAAATCCTTAATTTCAAGCGGAGGATGATTTTAGTTTCTTAGAATGTGTCTATGTTGCCGAACGAGAGTATCACTCTACGTAATTACTTAGAATTTGTCTTTGTTGCTTCAAGGGAGTGTCACTCTGTTTGAGCTCTCTTAGCGATTAACTGCTGTCAGTTATTGTAGACCTTTCTATCAAAAATAAAAACTTATCAAAGACCATTGGTTTTCTATATTTAGTTATTTTCGAAACTGTTGAATACGAAGATCTTCCCTCAGTTTCTACTCAAACAAACCAGCAAGAAGGTCGTGAATTGAAAGTCATTGTTGAAAGGTCACTCGTTTCCCAGGCAGAAGAAGATGACATGAAGGGCTCTCTTGGGAACGTAGCTGCTATTCCCTCTCTCTTTTAAATGGTATTCTAAGGTTAAATGTGTGTGACGAGTGAGAAGATAATTGAAGTAATAGTCTCTGTTTAAGTCAATTGCCAAGTTTTGGTTCTTTAAATGTGTAGGCTCGATGTACGTGACAAGTGAGAAGATGATTGAAGTAAAGGTCTCTGTTTCAGTCATTTGCTAAGGTCTAGTTCTTTAAATGTGTAGAGGGTTGTTTCAATTTCATAGGGCATCTCTCTTCCCCGATAGATATTATGAGGCAAGAGTCCTGCAAGCGTGGTCATGTTCTATAGTTGATATTGATACAGTCATTTCGCTAATTAGTAGCAAGTACTGAACATGATGCTTATGGCGTAATTGTTAGAAAATTTTAGATGAAAATAATTGTGTTGGTTCTATACATGTATAACTTAGCTTTCTTGATTCATTTCACATTTCAAATAGAAATTGATGATTAATCTTTTAGGCTTTTAACTAGTGTGTTTGTGCTGTAGTTCTTGACAATGCTAATCCACATAATTAAGTTTTGAAGTTTTTTGATGTGCGTTGATGTGTATTTATGCCATGGGGATTGGTGAAGCAGAGTTATTTTCTGAAAGATTGAAAAGAGAGCTCCAGGCTCGGGAAACAGAAAATGTACATGCTATCTTAGAAAGTGAACCATTGATAGATGAGATATAATTTGCAAACCTTTGTAGTTATGTCAGAAGGCTCATTTGATAAGGCTGGCAGTGCATTGCATGCTCTTGAAGGCCTTATTATGCAAAGATGAGAGCTTTATGTTCTCTGTCTTTATTTTTCAATTATTAAAAATCATCATTATCATTCGGTATAATACCAACCCAAAATATTCTTTTGAAGTAAATTGTTGATGATTCAATTTCAGATAATTAACTTGTTCATGGGACTTGGCATGCTTGTTTTCACTTCCATTTAGATAATATAATATGACAAATTTTAACTATAAATCCTCAAATGTCCAGACAAGGTATAAATTTATATATCTTATCATAAAATTCAGTGAAATTATTTGAGCATTAAACTTTTATTTCATGGAAGAAACAAATAATGTAGTACTTATGCTGTCATACATATGCAACACTTAGTTATGTATAGCCCTTTTTTTAATCAAAAAGTAATCATACAATGGATATGAGAAATTGTTAATACTTAATAAAAATTGAGCACACCCAAATGTAGGACAAGCGGATTCTTTTAGTTGAGTTCTCATTGAGATTTTTGTCAATAGGAAATGAATTCAGTTTTGTATTGAAGTGTGCTCATACCGTAATTGTTGCTGTATTGAGTGTTGCTTAACAAGTTAGCATAATGTTTGTGACTTAAGAAAAAATTTCACAGGCAGATCCAAAGTGTGAAGATATTTTTCTTTTAGAGAACTAAGCATCATTTCAGATGCAGAAGATTCTCTGTACTGGTTTGTGATGTTTCATGTTTGAATATCGAATATAATTGAATCTTTAGCTTCTCATCCGATTTTGAATCATAATAATGCCAGATGTCCACATTACCGTGCCCCAAATTTGCGGGAAATTTCTGTTTATATGGTGCAAAGAGACAAGCTTTAAGTTTCAAATAGTCCATCGTATTATAGCTTCTTGTCTTTAGATTTTCAATAATGATTATATTAATACAGAAATCCACACCACCCTAATAAGGGTATCCCAGATACTTGAGGGAATTTTGTGGTACAAATGGACTACATCTCATTCCTACAAGCTCAGAATAGTCTTTTAAGTTTAAAGCAAGATAATTTTTTCATAAATATGTTTTGTATAATCCCATGATGTCATATTCAATAGCTGTATTTTTTTAATTTTCAAACCTTTCCCATTAGAAGCAGAGGGCTACTATTTTAATTCTAGCACTTCAGGCGTGAGCTCGTCATGTTAAGTGTGAATGCAGAAGTGGCATCCATGTGCCATAACACAGGCTTTTTAAGTATGTGTTTGTACTGGTTTATCTCTTAATTATCATTCTTGTCTGTGCTATTTCTCCTCAATATTTGAACTCAGGAGATAAACCGAGATGTTACTTTCAAATTCTGGTTTGATATTGTATACGGTTGTATGTGAATTTCAGGTTCTTCCACTGTCAGTAGACATTAATATATCCAGTTTGTCTGGGTATGACAATATTAAAATCCCCATGCATCAATGTCAGCTTACCTTGAAATTATATATTTTCAAATTATATGTTTGCTCTCCTGTACAGGTTGACAAGTCTATTGCTGCGATGTATAAGAAATAGCAAAAGAATGACTTCAGAATAACTGTTAGCTTCTTTATGGGAAAATGCAAGGTATACAATCTCAATTCCTAATTCGCCATTCAAAATACCTTATTTTTATGGCGTACGAGTGCTCAAAAAGCATGTGGTAAATAGATCAAGGTGAAGGCTTTATGAATTTTTTTCAATTGCTTTGGCTGTTTGATCCTACAAAAAATAATTAGATATTCAGCAAATTTCTATAAACCTCTTCAACTACAAGATTGCGATGATGTCAGTGGATTTCTTTTCTATATTCTTTCAGATCTACTTATTTGATGCAAGCGAGTTAACGTAAACGGTCATTTATCGTTGTGCCCCTAGTTGCTTATGCATGAGTTGCTGCTATTAAAAATGTATTCCTCCCTTAAATTAAGTAATCGTACTTTGAAGAATATCCGATTAGTAAATCTCCCCAATGTATATTTCCATCTTTCTTTTTTTTTTTTTGCTTGTGGTAAATTTTCATGTTCAATATCCATACCTCAAATATATACATGATTCTACTTTTTATAACATTTTAATTTATTGCAGGACATCATATATAAATACTTTCTCTCACAATTTTTCAAGTATTTTTTTAAAAACTCTTAATTACAACTTTCTTCAAAATAAAACGCAACAACCACTTTTATCCAAAAAAGAAAACTTTTACTAAACTCTTGGTATATATAAAACTCTTCCGAAATCACTTTTTAGAAAGGACATTTTCTAAAACCAATTTGATTACATGAACACCGCTTTCTGATGATACTATGCCTTTTCATTCTTTTGAGAGAGAAAAATAACAGAAATATTGAATTATAAAATATATTTTAATATAAATTAAAAAAATAAATATATAATCACAAATAAAAAATATATTTATAACAATAATAGAAACAGAGACACGTAAAATCTGAAACTAGGAGTTGGTGAACCTTTAACTCACCTAACACTACTGTCTATCAACAAGAACCCAGTTTTAAATTAAAATCTCCCCTACCCTCTTTTCTAAATATACCCTCAAGTAATCACCCAAAAAAACAAATCCGAAACTAGGAGGCCGAACTGGCAAAGTAGATGGCTCCAGTACCTTGGCGCAAGTGCAATTATGGCAGAAGTATGGCTTCCGTAATTATTAGAGCAATTCATCTATCCACTTTCGATTATGAAATATTCGCGTACAGAATTCCTCAGAAATATTAACTCGTACATACCTCAATAACTACAAAAAATTAATCATAGCATGCCAGGAAGAATGGGAGACACTGTTCACAGAATCAAGGAGACGTTACCTGTAAGAACCCACAAAATACATTACAATAACCAGCAGAGACACATCAAACAATGCTTTACAAGAGAATCAAACAATGCTTTACAAGAGAATTGTCAATCACCTATCATGAAATATGCCAACCTCCTCACATCCACTTACAAAGAATGTGGCTTTGTAAAAGGAATGGCATACCAAACCTAACAAAATATACTCACTTGTCTCTTTAAAATTTCAAAACTCATGCCCAAAAAAATTCCTATAGCAAAGGGCAATACCCATTTTAAGTAGACATCCAAAACCATAAAATGCGTAAAGGGAAGGCTCATACCGCACAAGAAAAAGATGAAGATAATAACTGATATATGATTAAAACAACCAACACTTTTCAACCAAAAAAAAAAAAAAGTCCAACACTGAACAGTTGTCACAATCAAACCAAGTCCAAGCAAGAAAACAGACCGTCACAAGTTAAGACAACCATTTTCCTATCCGTCCTCAAAGCAGAAGATAAGTAACTACGTAGTTAAAAAAATTGAGAAGAAAAAAAAGTTCGGGGAACTGCGAATGGGAAAAGTCTCTTAACCACTAAAGCAACAGGGTATTATTCATCAGCCAAAAGCAATCCTAGCGCATCAAACAAGACATCCCCAATTACATTTAAGACAACCCAACCAGTCCTAGAAGGACAGAAACTTTAAGTAAAGTTGGCCAAGCTAAAGCACCTTCACGAATCAAGCACAATATCACAAGCTTTAAAATAATAGAATTAGGCACAAAATCACAGTTTAAAATTAGAAAATCAACTTCAAAATCACGTGCTCCATCAACAGTGAAGCTTTTCTGTCACGAGTGTTATGAGGAAGAAGGAAGAAAACTATAAGAAGGAAGAACAGGATACTGACTCCCTGATTAGAATCCAACATCAAAGCTCATGGGAATCTTGTCCTCTCATCAAGTTGCTACTAAACAAGTATAGACAAGCACTAGAGCTTCTATTTCATCCCTTCAAGGAGATTCGGAAAAAAATGGAATAGGAATCATTTCATGTAAGAATCATTTCTCTTCTGAAAAAATCAACCAGAGGACCCTACCCTTGCAAAATATATATATATATATATATATATATATATCATGTAAAAACTAAAACCGACTTTGTTCCACATTTCCAGCTGCCTGTAGACACACAGGCCCCATGAAGATAACAGAAACTGAGGCAGATTAAAAATAAAATAAAAATCCCTACTCCAAGTCCAAAAGGTCATCTTTGCAGTAGGAATAAACCGGGATGAAGAGCCAAAATCCCATTAACACAATACCAATATCAAGACATTGAGGCACAATAACACAATCTCAGTGAACGTAAATGAAACTGCAAATCGAGGACAAATATCACCAAGGTGAGAGACAATGCGGCCAAAGGACGCACTCTGAAGGGGGAAATTCCAACGGCCTAAAATTGGTAAGTGAGATAAAGAGCAGACATTAAGACATGAACCAACCGTACACATTAAGACAAAAATTCCAAAAACATTGCAGACGAACGTAAGTTAAATCCAAAATATTTGAAAAGAATATAAATAAGGGAACTAAATTACATAACCCCGGGCCAAATGAAATATCAGTCAAAACTTCAAGCACAGAATAATCACTATCTTCTCCCCTGTATCACACCAACCAAATGCAAATCAAAGATAAGAATGAAAATTTTCGATACTCAAAATGACCTTTAAAAAACTCACAATTAGCTTAAAAAAACTGCAAGAGAATCAAAACTGAGAATCAAAATAAGAATCAAGATGTCACCAATTATACACATGACTTGACAATTCAATGCATATACCACAGTCAAAGCCAAACAAAAGATAAGAATACCCATTAAAAGAAATACAATTATTTATCCTGATTTCACCACCATTCATTTACATTCATCGACAGAAGAATCTTTGAGATCTAATAATCAATTCAGCCAAGTAAACACAAGATAAGCACAACTTATCAATGATAACAATCAAACGATTGGCAAAAAGGAAACAAGAAAACTGTCAAACATCATAATATTCCGTTACTGTGAAAGCACAACATATGTGAAGACCAAATCATTTTGCATTGTCAAATATTCCAATCATCCAACATAAAGTACAAATTAGAAGAGCATGCAACCATCAACTGATGATAACTAAGCTTTATGATCTGCAACCACGGCTTCTGTTGCCCCAAACAGTTCGAATCACCATCTGCAATACAAACAACAGAGGACCCTACCCTTGCAATACAAATACATAGCGTATAAGAAATGGAAGAAAAAACAGGCAAAAACATAAAATCCTATAGAAGAGTCATAACTGACTTTGATCCGCATTTCCAGCTGCCTATAGATACACAAGCCCCTTGAAGAAAACAGAAAACCTTAGGCAAATAAAAAAGAAAAAAAAATCCTTATTCCAAGTCCAAAAAGGAATTCATCTTTGCAGTTGGAGTAAATTGGGATAAAAAGAAAAAATCCCATTAGCACAATATCAAAACATTGAGGCACAATAACACAATCTGAATGAAAGTAAATGAAACTGCAAATTGAGGACGTATATCACCAAAGACAGACAATGGGACGAAACGAAGCACTCCTGAGAGAGGAATTTCCAACGGCCTAAAATTGGTAAATAAAATGAGGAGTAAACATTCCATTAGCACAATGAGGGATACAACAACACAGTCCAGTGAAAAATAAGTTAAACTTCAAAGTGAAAACAATTAAAAAAAGCTAAACTTCAAAGTAAGAATAATTAGAAAATAAGTTAAACTTCAAAGCGAGAATAATTAGAAAGTAAGTCAAACTTCAAAGTGAGAATGGATAACACACAAAACAAAGAGACCAAACCAACCACAAGCTATGGCCTTTAAATTTGCATAGAATTGTTCCTGCTAGAAAAACATTCATAATAAATTAACAATAATAAGCATGAACAAACTGTGCACTATTAAGACAGAAATTCAAAAGAGATTGCAGAGGAACGTGAGTCAAATTCAAAATATTTGACAAGAACATGAGGAAGGAAATCAAATTACAAAACCCCAAGCCAAATGAAATAGTACTTCAAGCACAGAATGATAACTATCTTATCCCCTTAACACACCAACCAATGGCACATCATGTATAAGAATGAAAATTTTCAATACTCAATCAACTTAGAAAATGTACAAGAGAATCAAAACCAAGACTATAGAGGTAACCAATTATATACATGACTCAATAGCTGATACAAGTTCAAAATTCAATGTCTGTACCTCAATCAACAAAAGAGAACCATTGGAAAAATACAATTATTTATCCTGATTTCTTCACCATATTTTACATTCATTGAAAGAACAATTTTGAGATCTGATAATTAATTCATTCAATGCTTCAACGTCACTTTAACAGGTGTAACTGAAAATAGGCAATCCAAAATAAGCTCTACGGGCTGTACACAGGGAAACACAAGTCAGCACCTACTTCTCGATTATCAAAGGCAGCACAAGATTCAATTAAGTGACAAAAAAGAAACAAGAAAACTGTCCAACATCATAATACTCCGTTCACATCAAATGTGAAGAACACTCCATTTTGCAAAGTCAAGTATCCCAAATTCCCAATTATCCAACATAATAAAAATCAGAGGAGCAAACATCCATCAACTGATGATAACTAAGGATATGATCTCTGACCACAGTCTCTGATGGCCCCAACAATTCTCGAACCATCATTAAAATATGGTCTAAGGGACTCACCATCTGCAGTGCTTTAGCAGAGAAAGTGAAACTGGACCACTCATCCAGATAAAAGGGAACATGTGTACCGTACAGCCCACTACAATGAAGCATTAAGAACTCAGTGTTCAAACCCAGCCATAATGATGAACTTCAAAATCTGCAGTATTGATAGCTCAAGAAACGTTTACAACTGCAGTTGAAAAACTTTGAACACAGTTTCACAATGTTTATACCGCATGAAGGCCTAAAGCACATAGTAATCTTCCCTAAGACATTACACACTATACAAGAAAGTTGCAAAAAGAGATTGCCAAATAAATCGAAGGGTGAGAGGGTACTCAGTAATCAGTAAGCCAATTATTACTGCATCAGCATTTGCCGATTGGTATACACTTCACATCACTGGTGGGAGTCGGACAATCACCCCACTGCAAACCGCCATAGTAAAAAGTCAACTGACACTGCAAAAAAAAAAGGCTTAGCATAGACATCAACCATATTCTATTCTAATATCAAAGAATCACATTAAAATCCACGTTCCAAAAGGGATCCAAACATATATATCCATAGCCCCAAGGACTTCCAGATAATCTAGCTCAATGAGAAATGTAATGAAGCACAAGAAAATCACCATATTCTGCACCATCATGACAGATTATGTTGATAACAGACCTAATAATGGCATCATATCCACAGATCACCAAATGAGCAACTTCAGAGATTCCATAACAGCCATTATATCAAGTCAAGCAACCAAAGATAGGATCCAACATATAAATCAAAATTTTGGACTAATCACCTGCGAACACCCACTACATCTCCAAAACCAAAACTCAACATCTAAGCAACCAACCACACCAAGAGATACCAGAAAAAGAAACAGAGGTAACTCCAGCCCAGCACGGCAGGTACCCCCGGGTAGGGGAAAATGTGTCACAAACTAAAGAAAGTAAGTCTCAAAGTAGAGGGGAAATGTGTCACAGACTAAGAAAAGAGCTCTGTACTGGACAAGAAAGTGTCACAAACAGGAAATTTAATTCTCAAAAGTAGAAAGTAAAGGGCAATGTGTCACAAACTAAGGAAAGAGCTCTGTACTGGAAACAAAAGATATCAAAATCAAAAAACAATATAGTCAACTTCAGACAGTACAACAAAACACGAAATGGATAAAGGACAATCAGCACCTACAGTATGTTCACATTTGAATACTGTGCCGGGACTTGCCTTACTTCGAACGTGAAGCCCCTCACCCCACACCAACACCTTTGTGTCACAGACTAAGGAAAGAGCTACTGTACTGGACATTCGAGATATCAAAATCGAAAAACAACTTAACAAAAGACAATAAAACAGGAAATAGATAAAGGAAAATCCGCACCTACAGTATGTTCACATTTGAATACTTTGCTGGACTTGCCGTCCTTCGAAGGTGAAGCCCTTCACCCCACACCAACTCCTAGTAGCTAATAGATGCACAAAACATCTTATGGGATTACGATATAGTCAAACTTCAAACAGGACAATAAAAAAGGAGACGGATAAAGCACAATCAGCACCCACACAGAATTTCTACATTTGAATATTATGCTAGGACTTGCTTTCCATCAATCATAAAGCCCACCACCCCGCACCAACACTTAGTAGCTAATATTTGCACAAAAAATATTATGGGATTACATTCTTCTTAGTTTCCCTTCAGCTATTGCTAAGTTCCATATTCATGGTGCATAAACACGCTTAGTGATGGCGCATTAAAAGCATGACCAAACCAAGTCCGGCGAAAGACAAAATCCGTTCGTGGCAGATAAATAATACAAAAGAAACCCAACACTGAGCTAGGAATCAATCACTATTCAGAAAGTGAATCACCAACAAGAAAGAATACAAGAACCACAAAGAAGACAAATTAAATAACACAACCTAGACAGTAGGGAATGGGCCGTTAATACTTATACTGCATGCCCTCACCTTCCTCCCAATAACACAATTGCACATGAAAAAGGACGATGAATATCTCATCAACTTTGAAAATCCATAAAGAAACAGAATGGAAAATTAAAACCCAGGTTATTTTCAAGAGGTCACCAAATCTTTCACGTGACTCAATGCCAGTAGAGCCTTACACAAAATAAACATACCAGCTGCACAAAAATAAAACACAATTCAGGACCCAGCTCTTCTTGATCAGAGTCAGAACAACAATGAAACAATTAAGGTAACCACAGAGCAACATTTATCATTCAAGCCCTCTCCTCTTCACGATCTACGCCTAAGGGACAAGAAATTCCACATGACTCAATAATCCGAAGTGGAACACACAAAGAAACACAACTTGGGACCCAGTTCGTCATGATCAGAGCGAAACAACATTGAAAACAACTAAGAATTTATGAAGTTCTTGGCCTTCCCAATCTACAAAATATCGAATGCTAAGAAGATATCAATCGATGAAAACCTACACTAAACGGACCTCGCAACAAAACTCAACGCAACAAAAAAGAAATTATAAAAGTAAACAAAATTAGATGAAGCCGCAAACCAGCCTAGATCGCGTTACAATGTTGCCCGCATCAACCTTCGTTTCAATGCCACCGAGCGAGAACAGCGAGGGCAGAGCGTATATATAGGCGAGTGGGTCAGAATAAACGACTGAGATAAGTCGGTGGGAAGAAACATCAACGGTCATGATGTAATCATAATGACAATTGTTGACGTGGTTCTAAATCCTGAGGCGGTGCAGATTTTAAATTTAAAAAAAAAAAACTTAAGGCGGTGGAACGCTTCGCCACCCGGGATTCGTTGTAGCATTTGTCGGTTTTTGTTACGTTGCACGCTGACACGTAAATGAATTATAAAAATATTAATTTTGAGATAAATTAACTCGATGTAATGAAGGTTCCGGTTCAATTTCCTTTTTTTAAAAAAATCAGGCACTTTCTGGAAGGCGTAATATAATATAAATATTAATTCTATGGGAACCACTATGCACACAATTTTGCTTCATTCTTCTATTTTTGGTTTTGTTTACAGCTCACATTGTATTTTTATTATTTTTAAATTTTAATAAATTAATTTTTCTTTAATTTATATTTAATTAGTTATTTTAATTTTTTACAAATTTTTTTAATATTATATTTATCTTTCTTTTATTAAATTTCTCATCTTTAAATCCTAAAAAGAATTCGGATCCTGATCATAAAGGTGTCAATGATCAGATGTTACTATGCTAGCTCATTGATGAGTTCTCCGCCAAAGGGAAAGAAGCCAGCTCTGTATGATCCCTGGAATTATAACACATCTGGCAGGATATTGATTTAAAATTTCAATGAGCGAGACTGATAATTGACTTGGACAAAGGCATAAAATTCTACTTGCTCTGTACAATTGCAATGACAACGAAACAAAGAAAGCTATTAAATTACATTTGTTGCACATTAAATAATAACCCCAACAATGAACAATCGTGCATTTCTTGTCTCGTACTCAACTCAAGATTTTGAAAGAGGGAACCAGCTAATGCTTCAACATGATTTTAATAGGGTATAATTAAAGGCAGGAAATTTGAAATAATTCCAAGCTTTCGGTGCTGCACACAAGGAAACACAAGTCAAGCGCCTACTTTTTAATAATAACAATAATCAAACGATTGACAAGAACAAAACAAGATAAGTGTCCAACATCGTAAGCACATCAAAAGGAAATGCAAGTATTTCACATCATGAGGCATTGGCAACTAATTTCTATGATAAGAAATCTCTTAAATAGGAATTGGTCTGTCCGTATCAGCCACATCATGAGGACAGACAATTATTTTCACCAAAAAAAATGAGGGAAGACAATTATACTGCAAATTTTTTGGCTTCTCATGCTGCCTCTTGCCATTGGAAATTAAGTACATCTCAGGACCTCCGGTTGGTCTCATCAACTTTTTGAATGCTGATAGCAATGGAGTGTCCTGTCCTAGAATGGTAGCCTTGCAGCCTTGGTTTTTTTTCTCATTTGTAATAAAAAAATAATACTTATCATATCTTAAACTGGCTAAATTTAATTATATATATTGTACCTACCTTTATCACCAATGTAACTATAACTAAGGCATTTCATAATGATTAAATTTAGTTGTAACTTTAATATAATTGAATTATAACTACCTCTATCATTATTTATCAGTTCACTTAATTAGATTATAACTAAATAATGATGATATGCTTATAGTATTTTACAGTGACTTAACTTTAATTATAACTCATAATTGTATTGTAACTAATTCTATAACCAATTATAAATTTGTGGTTGAGTTATAACTGATTTTATAATCATAGTAACCATGTTTATTTAGTAGAGTCTCAAGCGAATGGCGTGAGAGACAGAGGGCAAGGACAGAGACAAAGAGCAGCACGAGAACGTGTGGCAAACATGCGGGAGTGGACTAGTTGTGAGAGGCGAAAAGGGGGGAGGAAAGAGAGCCAGAATTTCGGGCTTGTGCTGTTTGGCAATGACGTTGAGGTTGGAGGCGAAGTTCAGGAGAGGGACGGAGGCCATGGTTCACAATTAGAAGACAAATTGGAGGTAAAGCGTATCGTTAATGAACTCGAGGAGGTTCTATTAGCAACAGGCTAACAGCATCATCAGATGCCGCTTCAAACTATTGAACTGCTTGGCCCGTGCTCCCATCGCATCGTTCCAGCGGCCAACTTGTCGACTAGTCTGAAAGACAAAGACCAAAGAAAAGCAGTAAGAAGTCATTATATTTGCACATAAAGGGTTCCTTTACCCTTGCACTGTTACACTGTCAAAATCTGTTACAAGAGTACAACTGATACTTGGTAAGTGTTAACATGTAGAAATAGCACCACCACCGCACATCCACAAACAAATCAGAAGTAGCTGGAATGGTCCTACGTAACTAAATACAAATAGCTGATACATGGAAGCAACTTGTATCTTGCAATGCACCCTGCAAGTGACGCATAACTCCAATAGATTTGTTTTCTACCCAAATGTCATAAGCGTCAGTTGGGCGATCAAATTGATCTCTCTTGACGGCGCTATGGTTAAAGTAACATAAGTTGCCCTAAACACTGTTAAAAAGAGAAGTTGGGGCACATGGTAAACCTGTAATCATTTTCGGAGAATGTCAACAATTCAACTTAATCAATTCTACCCACTGAGGCCTTTCCTAATTTTGAAGTGACACTTCCAGAGCCAGAACTAGTCATCAAATTTCCATTCGCAGACATGTAGAAATAGTTGTAGTTAATTCTAGTGACCAAATCAGCCAAATGAGGGAAGTGCCCCACATTTAGTTTGAAAGATAATACCTGCAAAGCCAGGACAAGAATCAAATTATCAAGAAATCATACTGAGGCAACATTAAACCTATTCTTTGTTGGCAGGTGCAAAGGAAGTGGGAAGATACAACCAAATTTCTGTGTTGTGTTTAAAGACATGGCAATAACTTTTAGATGTTAAAAATGCAATACTAATCCCAAACTTGCTTGTTTGCTTAAGGTGCTCTGCTAATGAACAAAATGCTATCACAATGATATTTGTTCTTACAAGTAATTTCTACAGCAAATGTCAACATTCCTGAAGACATGGATTTAATCTTCAACATTTTCAATTTCTATGTACAACCAATTGAAGAGCATCTTAATTAAAAGATCTGTGGGCCTCAATGTTACAGTTAGAAATCACACTGTGATACTATAACATTCATGAAGTAAGCATACATCCCATATGAGCATCTCCCTGTAAAGTTAAGGACTTAGTGTTTACACAAGCAAATCCGCCCCCCACCCAAAACCCCCATTTTTTTCTTTTTGGTTCGTGTATCATACATAAGCAACTTGAGATGATGGACATGTAATTGAATATGTGAATCAAAATTCCCCATTTTCATCATCATTAAGAAGTAAAATTCGCAGTTGCAAAATAATAGCATCTTTGGAATAGTCGAGTATATAGAAGAATACCCTGAGTAGGAAGGCAATGCAATCATCAAACTGTTTCTCTATCCTGTCTACTTCCATCTCACACCTCGCCTTGATAGCTGAAACAGCTCCACCACTACTTAATGTCTGTTGTATGGTATAAAAGTCTAAGGCTAAGCCAAGGATGCTGTTAACGCGGCTGGCAATCAGAGCCCACTAAATAGAGAAATGAACATTGGAAATACTCAAATTTTGATCCATTACAAATGTACCAAATCAAACATTATCTGTGCATTTAAAAAGAACACAAACACCGAAGGAAGAGACAGAATCAATCACCAGCTTATCAGGAACCACAAAGCACTGCCGTTGAATTGACAACATGTAAGCCTCATGAATTTCAATGACTTCATCCAGAGATCTGGCTGCTGCCATACCTTCACATAGTTCACGCCAAGCACTGTGATATACCTGCATGAATATTTGTACAAACAGGTAAGATACTCTTGTTCCCTTAACAAAAACAAAGGTAAAATTCGTTTATGGAAACACCATCTACAAAAGCAATTGCAACTACCTATTCTACAGGTAGGTCCAGTCTCATATATTTCCCCTTTTCCCCTCTATAGCAGCCTCTGACGTAGTGTGCATGTGTAGGGTCATGACTACAGTGTCAATTAACCTTAATTATGTTGAAATATATTAACATCCAGATTGCATCATTTATAATGAGTTACAGCAGCAATGCTGACTCATGTAATCACCAAGACTAATCTCCACAAGAAAAAGAGATTAGACAGGTAACACGTCAATTTTTGGGGCAGTAATAGCTTCGGAAATTCAACATGATGTACACATTCACAGTAACACTGACTCAAATGTCATACCCAAAAACTACCCTGTAAATAATTATTTTTAGGGCATCTCTCCATATTGCATCACCAATTTAGACAATAGAATACAAAAATTAAGAACAACAGTATATTGCAGTTTGCATGTAACCCTTGCTTGTGGAAGTTGGAACAATTACTTTTCTGTTTATATTAATGGACTGTACACAGTGAAATTTCTTACGCGATCCATCACATATTGGTGAAAAGCATCCACAAAATGGAGGAGTTTCTGCTCTACCAACCAATGATGCTTGCTGCTGTTTGTTGCCAATCCCCGACCCTAAAATGGGTGATAAGAAAGAGAAAGTCACAACATTTTTATAAAGTACAAGAATAGTCCACATGTTAGTATATAAAACATAAAAGTAGATTGTGATGAATATCAATCCTTAAGAAAGAGTTGGATAAGGATGATGGAACTGTAGAGAAATGGGAAATAATGTATGGATGCACCTTCCACATCCATCTCCGAACTTTATCAAGTAAAAATTTTGCACGCTTGACCTTCATCAAGAACCGCATAACCTAAAAATCATAGTTAAAAAGATAATTTAGGGCTAAATCAAGACAACAACAACATCAACAAATAAAGCCTTATCCTACTAGTTTGAGTTGACCACATTCATCAAACAAGTCATTGGGTTCTATTAGAAACTGGCCAAATCAAGACAATCGAAAAAGAACCAACCAGAAGGCAAGAGTAAAGATAGAAAATTTGAACGGTAAAGCCAAGCTGGATACCTGGTTATACTTCTTTATTGCTTCTGTATTGGCAATGAGTTCAAGAGGCCAAGAGACCTGCCAATTTCAATCTGTACTGTCATTCATAATTATGTTTCTATTTTTATTCTTATAGAAACTGACATTCATAACTAACAGGGATCAGTTAAAAAGACTGAATAAAGTGACAAAAGAATAACCTTATATGTGAATTTCAACATATCAAGGCCATCAATTCCAATGCTATTGACATGACTTTTACGAGGAGTCGAAACAACACTAGCTGTGATAGTTTGCTCATCACTGTCAACACCAACATTTTTGGTTATTGAAACTACCAACAAATCTGGAGCACTTAACAGCATACGATCAGCAGAATTTCTGATAGATTCCTGCATTTAATAAGCATAGAATAATTATAGAGACAAAATAGACAAACAAAGCATAGAAAAATTAATGTAAATTGTAAATTAACCTACACATGCTAGAGAACCCATCATTGTGATATGGGTAATCCCCTCTACACAGTGACCTTTTCTTACAAGAGAAAAGAAATTCTGGAGAAGCTATATATTTAAGCTTCTGAAAAAGCATTTTTGAAAAAAGTTTCAGCCTTTTTCTGAAAGCTGATACTTTTAACTTTCAAGAAAAGCTTTGTTCATATGTGAACTATTTTTGAGCTTTTGCAAGTTTCAAGAATCAATTATCTTAAAAGTTTAAGTTATAATGAACGGTTTTATATCTCTAATACATCCCCGCATAAGAAATCCCTTTGAGCTAGAAGTATGAATAACCCATAAGTCCACCAAATGCATAGACCCATCAAACCTTGTGCCGAAACTCAACTCAATTTATTTCAAGCATGGGAGCACTAAGAATCGAACTCTTAATCATAAGCTCTAATGCCATGTTAAGATCCAAGAATTCCAAACGCCTAATCTGTTATGTGAAGACTCATGAATAATTTTATATTTCTAATAGCAAGAAAAGTCAATACTAATGAGCCTTCAATAAAATACAGCAATAGTCACATCATATGATTACAATCATTTATCACAATTATTTTTCCAAACAAGAGTATAAGGAATCTCCATCTTTTTCTCCCTAAGCATTTAACATAAAGACTTGTGAGACATAACCTCGAATTCCTTTTTTTGTTCCCAAACATTGATTGAAATGGACGCTAACAAACTTCTCCAGGAGAACAAACCAGTACAAATTGCTTTTGCTATAGTATAATCATCCTTTTAATGTAAGGACAGACAAGCAGAAAAAATTTTCAAGAAAAGCAAGCATTAGATATGGAGATAATAATAAAAAAGCTCAACATCGAATGAAATCATATGGAGACAACAGCTACACACAAATGGGAGTATGGAGGTCCATTCTAGCCACATTACACATTATAATTTACTACTTCCAGATAAAATCAGTCAAAGAAGCAACTTATGATCCTTCCATCACATATTAAGCATTTAAGAGAGTATATGTTCTTTAAGAATATTCAATCCCTAGTATGAATTTAAATATATTTTAATATAAGAATTTACAAGCAACTTGATTATGTTGCCAACTTCCCCTTATCTTTAGTCATTCCCTGAAGGATAAATACAACAGATGCTAGATATGTTCTCTCTATATTAAAAAAACCAAAAAGATTAGCAATGCAAATAGCTCTTTACGAGTTTAAACAAAATCAATTAACTGCACCTGTAATATTGTGTTTAACTCAAAATCATCATCCCACGTTTCACCCTTATCCAGCTTATTGAAAATCACAGTCAAAAAGTGCTGCAGCAAATCACCTGTTCATTATAAGGAATCAGAGCAGAAGACAAAGAAATCTGAAACGACTCCCACCCAACATAGAACAGAAGATTAAAATTTGATATTTAAATAGCAAATGATATTAAGAGTTAATATAATAAACAAATACCTGAACCTAACAAGTATATAGCACGCAACACCGCAAGTTCATCCATTAACTTCCATTCGTCCATCAACTTGACTAATATATGTCTTCCAATATAATCCACCTGTTCTATTCAAAATGGCAGTAATTATGTACTGTTATAATGTGATAGTCCAGATATGACAACTAGTTTAATTTAACTTACCTGCTTCTGAATGTAGACAGTTAGACAGTGCTGCATAACAACTACAGGAAGTGGAGTAGTTCTTAGTTCAACATTTTGCATCCAATGAAGAACTCTAGATGAAAGGGTGCTATTTCTCTGGAAAGGTAAGAGCTCCGACACAGGAAGGTCATCCTGTTCCAGATTAATTACTATAAGTTCAATACACCAGAGAAACGCCAATAAACCTAACCAAATAGCAGTACCTGAAACGAAGGCAGAAGTGTAGGATAAGGAAACAACATTTCTAACAGCTTCTTTTCTTCCTGCGATCTAAGGTATTCAGATTCACCAAACTGAAACCCAAAAGTATAGTTTGTTCCTTCACTATCAGAAAATGGAGCACCATCCCCACCAAATACTGCCTTTCTTAAAACCTCATCATTTAAAGATGGCAAGCAGAAATTTCGAGATAAGTTCAATGTTTTCCAGGAAGCCCTATTTTTTGCAAGGTTTGTTCGACATACAGTGATAACTGGATTTTCTGCATGTGATCTCAAAAGAAGCAATTTATCCCCCAAACCTTGTGCATTCATGTCAGTCTCATTTAAGTCTTTAAATTTTAGCTTCAAATCAGTGGATTGTTTCTGCAATAATGTATCAACCAAGAATTTATACCAAATCTTCTCTGAGTATGGTAGAGGAGGTAAATTATCATTATAGTCATTTTTTGTTATTCGCTCATTCACATAAGATGAGCAAGAAGAAACAGTCTCACATCTATGCCAGTAATCTTGCCACAAGTACTTACAGACATGGTCACCATGACCTATAAGTCCTGCCAGTGATACACAAAAAACTTCTGACAAGGTTAGCCCAGCCATAATCTGAGAAGCATACAAACCACCTTTAAGATCTCTAGTACTTCCAACCTCACAATCACTTCCTTTGCCACATACTGTCAAGGATTTCATAGGAACATGCCGCATCAGTTGCAATGATTTTCCAGCAGATACTATTGACTTAGCTAAATCTTTGATAATAAAAGGACAAGCTTGATTGTCTCTTATGGTCTGTTCTTTTCCTTTGTTTGTACTGGACAAAGAGATAGAATCCCTCCTTCCCATGGCAATATTTGTGGCAGAAAATTCAGCATCTAACTTACTATGCTGCAGCAGTCTCAATAAATAGCTTTTCTCCCAAAACTCAGCCTCATCAACTGAGACCTCTTTGTTAGCAAAAAAGAACATCTGAAAAGAGAGATGTTATAATCAACAAAATACTCAAATAGCATACAATCACCAGTGACAGAAATTGCAAAATTTGATACTACTTAAACTTAAAAGAAATTTAGAGACATTATCAAAATACATACATAAGCAAATGGTTTTTTTTTAAATACTATATTTGGTGGGTGCCAAATGTAACAAATCCATCATAAGGAATTGAGGATTCAAACAGGGAGGCAGGAAGACCATCTTTGTATTTTGCACCCAAGGAAAACTTGAGAGAGGAGGATCTCTAAGTTAGACAAAAAAAAAATACTCGCAAGAACTATTTCTGTGACAGCCATTAGCTCAAATAAAGAGAAGTAACATTTTTCCACTTTAAGATATATAACAACAAACAAAACCCAAATCCCACTAAATGGGGTCGACTACATAGAAAAAACAACACCATTAGGTTTTATTAACAACTAAATTTTCAAGAATGCCATCTATCATAATATAGATTGAAAAGTTCAATTAGAATACCTCATCAGAAGGATCATCAAGTATTCCTTCAAAAAGCCAGGAATCAAGACCTTCAACATATGGCAATAGGCTTCCAACATACATACAAAGCACCATTTGGTAAGCTTCCTCCTGAAGTTAGTATAAGTTCAAAAAATTTATAGCATGAACCAAGAGAAACATTTGAACAAATGCATAAAGCGTTATTGGACAAACAGTCACAACCTCACCACCTTGGACAAGACACACTTCATCAAGCTTCTTGTAAAGATAGTCAAGCACGTGAACAGCCAAATCCGCTGCTGGTACAGATGCACCAGACACAAAAAATACTGGGGGAATGGCCCCATGAACTATTTGCAATAGGTACTCAGCACCTGAACAAAGACTAAAGTCAATAAATGAGCATCAGATACTGCCATGATAAGCCTTTGATGAAATAAACTAAATTTGGATTTTGAATCTTACTACACAATATACAACACAGTGAAACTTTCAAGCGGAACCAACTGGAAGAATGGGAGAAAAACTCATAGAAACAAAACAAGGGTCATGCGTGTGATGTGCCTAGCAGTACATGCTAAGCCCAAGCAGTCACGCCTTAAGATGAATTAGGAAAACGTAGCAAATTTTACAAAAATGAAGGGGGAAGGGAGGGGGGATGTTTTCCCAGTATATGACTTTTAGCGAGGGAAAGCACCTTGAGCCAAGAAACTGTAACAACTACCTTAAAATATGTAAAGAGATATGAATATAAGGAACAAGGTGGGAAAGATCAAAATGTTACAAGTCACTATCCTTAGAATCAACTTCCAGGAAGACGATCCATGGAACACACTGCCATGTGTACAAACAAAGTTCACAAACAGACAATTACAAACCTTGATAAAGAATTTGCCAATCCTAACATAGTTGGAGTGGTTATGCCATCTGCATTACCCATGGTCATTTCCTCCTTCAACGCAATATTCCGTAACCGCTACTTGACAAGAAATTGATTTTATTAACAGAATGATAGAGAGCAGCATACGCACACATATATATAGAAGTTAGAAGTTCATACTATTACTATAATATACAAACCTTAAGCCAGGCCATAGCAGAGCACACAAATGCCTTCAAAGTGGGAGGGGGTTTTTTCACTGGAGTTTCAACTTTTTTGAGTATAATCTCGACTGTTTGCAAACATGTTGCAGCATAAATAAATTGACTGAGAAGGCCGTGAAGACTTGTCTGGGACAGATGACTCACATACATTCTACTTTTGACACGAAAACTGTTTCTAGTACTGTCCCAAAAGAATAGGGAACCAGAAAACCCTTGCAACATTCGTAAAACACCCCGTACCTATGATGAAATCAGAAAAGCATATCCAAAAACAAAGAGTAAAATACACATTCCATGATAACAAGTAAATTTAAAAACATTACCAGAATTAAAAACTTAATCTTGCAAAGAGCTAAGCTTTTTTCACTAATTGATGAAGTGAGAGGTGAATGAAGCATACCAGTTCAAGTTCATTTGTTCTCAAGGAGGAAATAGGCGTTGCAAAATGCATGTCATCAGCCAATGGGGCGTAAATTCTATGAATTAAGCTTTTAGAAATTTGTGGCTCTGCCCCCATCTGCTGAATTTTAACTCAAGATTTAGTGACCGGAGGAAGTTGTTGACGCGACAAAGATAGAAAGGCAGCGAGAAGTGGTGAGATCGGTCTATGGCTTTGATTCGTTGAAGATGGATTTTGAGGCTAACTACCCGGAATAGCATTGACGGTGATGGAGCCTCGTCTTCTTCGACCGGGAAGAGGAAAGTGTGGGGTAGGCTGGTTGGCAAGGGCTTCGGCCTCAAGGAGATCTCTGGTGGCTCGGATGGAGTGTGAATTTGAACGTTCGGGTCTGGTTTGGCTCCGCACCGACCTTTAGTGCCAAACCAGATAAGAAGCCCGAAACTCAAAAGAAATAAATGTTTTAATAAATGTGATAAATTCACTCTTTAATTTTAAATGAGAATAATTAGTCTTACCATTATTTTGTTACAAAAAAACTTACATTTGATGTGCACGGTTAGATAGGCAGAATTCGTATAAATTTTAAGTTATAAAAATTAGATAAAAATAAAATTTTATAAATAGTAAGATTTTTTTATTTTAAAAAATTAAATAAGTTTAAATAATTGTTCATTACTTTTTTTTAATTTTGAAATTTAAAATTTAGTGTTTATATTTTTGCTACTTTCACATATTTTTTTTGTCACTTGATTCTCAAATATCACATTTTATAGTTATTGATTGATTATGTTAGTTAGATCTACACAATTAATTAATGAGTGTAAGAGGTAAAAATTAAGTGACAAAAAAACTATGAAAGGATCATCCTTAGTTTTCTGTATCTATTAAGTGTAAAATGTAAAGATGCTAAACAATAAAGAGAATATAGTTAGGTAAATGTTTATAATAGTACAGTAATATTTGATGTAATTTTATATGCATTAAATGATTTATTACTTTCCTTATTAAAACAAAAGAAAAAGATAACGGTCACAAATTGGAAGGTATACATGGGTGAATAGCAAAATTTTATTAAAATAAATTAGTAATGAAATTTCTAGGGAAACTATATAAGGATTAAAATAATAGTTTAGCCTAAAAGATTTATTCAATGATATTTACAAGTGAATTTCTAGCCTGAATTATATTCAACTACGAGACTGTACAGAGTTGTCAATTAGTGTAAGGCTAGATGAATGATTCAGCTTCTGAACATCTGCTGAGTTAGTTCTGTAGTAAAAGTATGGCAGCTTACAATCAGAATCAGAAATATAGAAATCCACCAGTCCCTCACCACCTGAAGCCTTGCATGCCAGATGTCAGCTTTTGGCATGAAGGTGTGTGATGATTCTCATAACAGTGAAGGGTATCTTGCCAGAATTTGTAACAGACATGTAACTGAGGGTACTAGGTTTTAAGGGAGACCGACTGTTAACTTCAGGCAAAGAGTAAGGCGAGTGACGAGAAGATTTAATACAACTAGAATCATCAGTATCGTTTTGTTGGGAAGAATCACTGTCCAAAGCACAATAGAAAAGAGAGTCTCCAATTAGCCACCCCGAATCATGATAACAAGTCCACAACATTTATAATGTGAATGGTCTAGCAAATGGTAAACAAAATATTACCCGATTAATTTCTGAATTTTGCTAATAATCCGTTTGCGCATGGATGCTGGTGTCAAATTACCGCTATGTATGGCAGTGTCTCTGGGACTAGATGAATTGTCCTACAGAACACAAACACCGGGACAACATATCAGCAGGTCACATGACCTCTAAGCAGGGTACCCCAGGGCACTTCTATTTTGTGTGTTCATATCAAGCAAAAATCAGTTAAAATTCATTATGATCTCTTTGGACATTGTCAATGGTTCACTACCATGGAGTCCAAGTATGATTAGCACTTACTCCTCTTCCTGGGTCTCCTGCGGGATATGACCGTGGGCGAACAAGAACACATTGGTCATGCAAACTTTGCACAAAGGCGTGCTTAAGAAGTGTTGCCGCTGATGGTCGATCAGCAGGATCCCTTCGAAAACATTGCTGGAGGAAATCCTTGCCATGGGGAGATAAAGTTTCTGGTATAGGTGGGGATCTATGCAGCACCTTGAACATGGCTTGAGGCTGATGGAAAGAATACAGCTAATTATTACATCAAAAAGTACAAAAAGACACAGGAATATGGACAATAAGAGTTGCCATATTTAAGGGATGCCATGACATTTAAATCCCTCGCCCATAGCCATAAATTAGAGAAAGCAGAGTCTAATCAATTGTGTTAATTTGATAATAATAAAAGACCAGCCAATGGTTCAATTTACCAAGCTAATTATACAAATAAGAGAACTTCAAATGAATCAAGATCATGAGAATCAATTGAAGAGAAAAGAAGATATTGTTGCAAAGCAAGCTTTGTTTGAACTTGGGTCCAACTCAATTTAAGCCCTAATTCCTGGAGCATAGCACAACTAAAATGTGTAGCACAGGCAGTGCCCTCTCTGTTCCCTTTTTTTTTTCTATTTTTTCCCTTCCTCCTTAAAGGAGAGTCTGCTATTCACGCGCTATTTTCTGCAAACCACTTGCACAGCTACACACACATAAGATTTGACTGGACCCTGCTGAACTTATACAGGAACCACTTGAACTATTTCTACATGGCCTAGATTATCTGAACACCATCGACTGTGCACCAAGCAGTGAGTAAACAGTATTTTCTGCAGGGGAATTATCGCTCCAAGCTAAGCCAAAACTAGTGAAAAAGAAAAACTAATCTAGAGAAGATCTCAGTTGCAGATTTGGCCAAAACTCTTGGCCCTGCACCACGTGGTTGCAGAGGAAGGATGGATTGATAGTAGAACGCACTTAGCCTCTGAGACCACCATAAATATCTTTATCATGAAAGATATCTCAAGCTTTTTCATAAAATGTATAGAAAGACCACATTTGTCTTTGTCAATTGAACCAACTCATAAACAAACACAAGCCTAGACTATAATAAGTTGACAGGCATGATAAGATGCTCACCCCTTCACACTCCCTCCAAGGAGGCTTGCCTGTCAGCATTTCAATGATGGTGCACCCTAAGCTCCATATATCTACAGCCATGGCTAGGTCAGGATTGGTTTCTTTCTTTATGGTGGCCTTCATGACCTTCAATTGAGAAATGAGGTCAGAAAAGACATGCTGTTATCCATCTAAGAAGCTGTTAATGATTCAATTAATGAAATACCTCTGGAGCCATCCAGTACGGACTGCCTTTCAAGGAGAGATCATATGATTTCCCTGTCAGCTGGAAAGAGTAGATTATTCAGATTAAGACTACCGGAAAGAAGGAAAAAGATGTTGATTCAACAAAAATCTAACCATAAAGATTATGAGGAAAAATTAACTCCAGCAAGAGAGATTATGTCCAGATTAGCAGAATCTAATTGTTTTTATGTGTGTTTTTGTAGATGACACATGATTAAAAAGTAAATAGTACATAAGAACTCACAATTTTTGCCAACCCAAAATCTGCTAGCTTGACAATGCCTGACGAATCAACCAGCAAGTTTGCACCTTTGATATCCCTAAAGAACAAATTTTATTCAGTTTACCGAGCTTCATGACAAGACAACAACGCCAATCAGACTACATGAGCAAGAAATCCAACAGAGGAATGTTCTTTACCAGATAATTGGCTACATTACACAACACAGTAAATTCCATGAAATTTTTTTAATAAGAGTTGAAGTTTACGTTTTAGCCAGATTCAGCTTGTTCATAACATGTCAATGTAGTTCTCATGAGATACGATTGGTAGCCATTTTAAAGAGATTGACTTGAGTGTATAAGTTGCTGTAATCAAGCATCACTGTCACCTGTGGATAGTCTTGGTACTGTGCAAGCAGGCCAACCCAGAGAGAATATGGTGTGTAAAATTGCGAACTATCGATTCTGTCATAGCTCCACCATGTTCACGCACAAATTTATCAACCGACCCAGGATGAACATACTCCATATATATATAGAAGTGATTGCCGACCTAGAAGAAAAGTTGTTTCAGAAATTTATCTAAATTTCTCTCATAAAAATCCTTATACTTTTCATTATTAGTATCAGTGTATATGTAATGAGAACCAAAGAATAAACTCACTATTTCACTGCCATAATACTGCACAATATTGGGGTGGTGTAATTGACGGAGAATTCTGATTTCCTGAAATCAGGAGCAAATAAGATTAACAGGCTAAACACCACTCAATGGGCAGATGTGTACATTACAGCACTAAATAGACAAAAATAACATCAGAAGGAAAAAAAGATGAAGAGAAAGATTTAGGAAAATCAAAATATGAATAGGAACTAAGAATTTTTTAGAAACTGTATTGGCAATATAACTGACTGAAAAATTAGTTTCAAAACTAGTTTGAAAACAAACCTTACCAGTAAGTTTAATCTAAAACACTTCTCTCAGTGCGTTTGTGTGTTCATAAATCATAAAGAAGCATGGATATTCCTACAGAATATCACTTTGCTGCAGACTTAGCTGTCCAGTTTTCACTTAGATTTTTCTACTTCTCTTTATACAAACGGAAAACATTTGAGCCTTTGTACTAGTTTTCAGAACAGTGTTAAACAAAATACACTTACAAAGAAGATTCATTGACAAGAGTGCGAGATGGAAACAAATTATTGCAGGTTACAAATTGAAACAAGAATTATATTGCTTGGGTGTTCCAACTCAAATATGAAATTGATCCTCAACAATTGTAATGAATAATTATGACACTAGCTCATGCGTCCCAATCACATCAGCAGTTAACCTTCAGTGCTAATTATTTGTTTGAACGTCATTAAATGTCAATTCTGCAGCAAAACTTGGGGCCAATCAAGTAGAGATTGCTATGGCATTGATGATGAGATATATTTACCATTGGCTCAACATTATTTTCTCTTGTAATTGGAGCTTGTTGGACAAGATAAGAATAAAACACTTGAGAAAAAAAAAAAAAAAAAACCTGTTCTAGTTGCTTTATACACTCAGCAGATTTGGGATCATCGGGAATGAGATCCACCTCCTTCATTGCACAAGAGGCTCCAGTCTCTCTGTTAGATAATCAGAAAAGCACATGAGTAACTAAAGAAAATGCATAGTTTCAAGCAGATGCTAGTCAATGAGTAGCCAACTGAACAGTTGAACGATTTGCATACAAGTTAGTTGCATGATAAACACTTCCAAATGTGCCACGTCCAAGAAGTTTTCCTTTCAGCCATGGACCTCTAACTGAAGGTGGATTTTCTATAGCATGATGCAGTGCACTTGATTGACAATGCATAATTGATTGTGCTGGTGATGAGGCTCCAGGAGGAAGGGGCAATGGGTGTGCATCAAAATGGTTCTTTTCAGGCCACACCCTGGAAAAAAAATTATGGTGTTGAGGTCCCTCTTGAATTTGAGAATTGAAGCAAGGACCATGGCTCCCCAGGCTACGAATAGGAGACCTGCCTGGACTATGAACAGTTTTAGCTGGTGACACTTTCAAAGAATGATCAACAAAGTTGTCATGAAATCCTAGAGGGAAAGGATCCAAAAAATCTACATTGCTCGATCTACGTGGACTAGTAACAGGACTGGAGAAAACACTTGATGGAGCACTCTTTGCAACAACATGCAACTTCGAGTTGCAATTACTTTCAGAGTCAATACCAGGGTAGAAGCCTCTGGGATCTTTACAAGAACTATTGCCTGCATTAACAGCAACATATGAAGCAAAAGAAATCTCCATATTGAACTTTGGACGAGCAACAAGTTGCAAGAGCGGAAAGTTCACCTGTTGAGAAACTAGCAGCTGGGATATGCACACTCAAATTATATTTTGCATTTCCAGCGGTTGGCTCACGGCAGGATCTACCATAATTGCTTGAATTTTTTATATTTGCAATTGCATCATGATCCGCAGTCTTCCTGGTGATTTTGAGAGGGATAAAAAACTTCATTTATCTTATTCTCATATACTAAATCTTACTAAATATTTATTTAACAAAATTTATATAAATAAATTTATTATATCATACAAACTAAATTATAAAATGAGTAATTTAAAAAGCCGAAATGAATTTTTATAAATATTTAGTTATTCCCATTAGGTGGGAGCTACTTTTTTCAAAAGAAATTATTAAAACAAAACATGTCGTCTAACTCATGCTTTTATGCATGATGCACTAGGAGCTGATTCTATTGAACCTTGGCAGCTATCAACAAAAACCAAATAGTTATATAGACAATATACAACTAATCTTTCCTTCGCTGGTTATAAAACCAAATGAAAATTTGAAATTTCATACAACAGTCAAATTAGCGAATTAGCGATACAGCCTGAGAGTTTTATCAGATTAACCAAATTTTGCTAATTCGTTTCAAGCTTTCTTTTCTTTTGTTTTTTTTAAATAATTATTTTTGGGTAACATTTTCTATTTGGTTTTCAATACTTTCGGTACAAATTATTCAATGTGTGAAAAAAAAAAAAAATTTAGTGAATTTTGCAAACTTAACAATAATAATATGAAAGAATAATAGTAGAGTAGGGTCACCTCCTGAGATTCGGAGATCGGGCCTGGCCGGATTTCGTAATCGTTGACTCCTGTCTACGGGTGAACGGTGATTCGGGAAGCGGCAGGGGTTGCGGCTCAGCAGACGAGGACCGATGGTTGGAACCTCCCGGAGAGGGAGACTGGAAAGAGTACTGAGGCGAAGATGGTAAGGAAGAAGTGTCATTGAAGCGCAAGCCAATGTCTAAGTCGCTCAGGTGCCGGAGCTTCCTCTGTCTAGTAAGCCGGCGCTGGCGAGATGATTGCCCCTTGGTGCAAACGAAATTCCCGGCATTGCCATCGCCGTCAGGCTGTTTAGAGGAAGGCATAGAGGGTAAAGGAGAAGACGAAGAAAAGAATTTGCGATAGAGAGACATTTGAGAGAGTAAGTTTGAAGGTAGTGGTAGTTGTAGAAACACCGGGCTATTTCTTCCACGGCAATTTCCAATTCATCGTGCTTCTGAATAATCAACATTTACTTCTGACTTTGGGTTCAATTGTTTAGAAGTGACATAGAGTCTTCCCAACACTTCTGCCTCTTACTATGGAATGGTGTATTATGCTGAAAGAAATTTTTGGGTTAAGGGATCCATTCCTTTTAGTTCTGTATTATTGGACTTTTGAATATGTCCAAAAATATGGATTACAGAGGAATGATTGATTGAGTATAATTTCATCCTAAATTATAAAAAAATTATCTCAAAATTACAAAAAAGAAATTATTTCAAAATTATAAAAAATAGTATGAATCAAATCATACATTACTACATTTTGACTTTGTCAAAACGTCTTCTACGGAAAAAAATATCTAACAGTCCAAACTCAAGCACCTAAACTCCAGGTCTCCAGCCCTTATCAGAACAGTTGTCGTTCTACAGAAAGGTTGGGAGTCAGAAACACGACCAGTTTTCTGACATTTGTCAGCAGAATACGTGAGCCACGGAGAGGGAAGAAGAACAAAAACGAACGATAGTGTGAAAGTAAGAAGACATTAATTAAATTGATAGAGATAGAGAGGAGTCAAGGTTGCAGCTCTCTGACAAGTGCGTATATGTCACTGCAAGTTTAAGGCATTGTCAACTATGACATGACCGGGAGCCTTCGCGCTTGTGTCATGACTCACGTCAGCCACAAAGGAAACATAAACCTTTTTGCTTGCAAAACAAACCCATGTTCCAGTCGTCCACACAAGTGGCGGGAAAGGGGAAGAAGAAAAAGAACAGACGCTACACTGCAAAATAGCAAACAAATGCAACAAATATCACTGACTGTAGCCGATGATCGTCCTCGGGAATAAAGCAGTTGTATTAATCTCCCGTGTCTTGAGTTATATTTCTTTTATAATTTTTATTTTTTATATTATAAATTTAATTTTAATAATAAAAAAATAAGTATAACAGAATAATAGTATATAAAATTTAAAAAAATAGTCATCACGTAATTTTAAAATGTTAGTACATTATTTTTTGGAATTAGTCATATTAGTCTCAAGTCTCTTGTGTTACATTTTTTTTGCAACTTCTGTTTTTTATATTATAAACTTAATTTTAACAGTTAAAAAGAACAAATGTAACAAAATAATAGTATATAAAATTTAAAAAATATAACCATCAGATAATTTTAAGGACATGCGACTATTATTTTTCAATTCAATCATATTAGTCTTACAGCTCGAGTTACGTTTTTTTACAACTTTTATTTTTTATATTATAATCTCAATTTTAACAATAAAAAAAACTAAAACAGCAAACAATAATATATAAAATTTAAAAAATATAGCCATCATATAATTTTAAAGATGTGAGACTATCATTTTTTGGAATCAGTCGTAATAGTCTTACATCTCTTGAGCTACGTTTGTTTTACAACTTTTATTTTTTATATTATACACTTAATTTTAATAATAAAAAATAACAAGAACAATAGAATAATAGTATAGAAAATTTAAAAAAACGTAACAATCATATACTTTTAAAGAAGTGAGATTATCATTTTTCAAAATTAGTCGTGTTAGTCTTATGTCTCTTAAATTATGCTTTTTTCATAATTTTATTTTTTATATTATAAATTCAATTTTAACAATAAAAAAGAATAGGAGCAACAAAATAATAATATATAAAATTTAAAAAATGTATCCATTACGTAGTTTTATAAGAATGTGAAACTATCATTTTTTAGAATCAATTGTGTTAGTTTTACTTCTCTTGAGCTACATTTCTTTTACAACTTCTATTTTTTATATTATAAACTCAATTTTAACAGTAAAAAAGAATTGAAGTAGTAGAATAACAGTATATAAAATTTAAAAAATATAGTCATTATATAATTTTAAGGAAGTGGGACTATCATTTTTAAGAATCAGTCATGTTAGTCTTATGTCTCTTGAGTTACATTTCTTTTACAACTTCTAATTTTTATTTTATAAACTCAAATTTGACAATTAAAAAGAATAGAAATAGCAAAATAATAGTATATAAAATTTAAAAGATATAACCATCACGTAATTTTAAGGACATGGGATTATCATTTTTTGAAATCAATCATGTGCTACGTTTCTTTTACAACTTCTATTTTTTATATTATAAACTCAATTTTAATAATAAAAAAGAACAGAAACAAAAAAACAACTGTATATAAAATTTAAAGGGCCTCATTTTGGTGTATAGAGCCATTCTATGAGGTGGCATATGTCTATCTATCTATTTATTTATATATATATAATTAAAGTAAAATTATTTTTTATTTAATTTTTTAAAAAATAATTTAATTATTTTATTTTTTATAATTATAATTAGAATGATTTAATTATTTATTTATTAAATTTTTTACTATAATATAACTTATTAATGATGATATAAATTTTATTTTTTCTTTATAATGTAATATGTATATAAATTTATTTCTTAATTAAAAAAATTATTAAAATATATAAAATTAAAATTTATAATTAATAAAAAAATAAATAATTTTACGTTAATGAAAATATATTAAAAATTTTAAAATAAAAATAAAATTTAAATCACTACACTATGTCATTATAGAAAAGAAAAATTTAATAAGTGAACGGTTAAATTATTTTAATTATATTTTAAAAAAATTAAATTATTTTAATTATATTTTAAAAAATTAAATTATTTTAATTATAATTAAAAAATTAAATTATTTAATTTAAAAATTAAAAAAATTAAATTATTCTTTTAAATAAAAAAATTAAATAATGTTACTTTATATAAAAACTGCACAATCAAGTTCTACCGACTTTAAGTCGGAGGAACTTAGATATAAAATTAAAAAAAATATCAAAATATAAAAATATGTCTCATTTACTAAATTTTAAAAGATAAAAAAAGCATTAAAAAAACTTAAAAAATCTAGAGACTACAACACATCAGGTAATTAGTTTATCTTATAAAATTTAAAAATTGCATCATTCTTTGTACAAAAAAAATGCATCATATATCCAGTTGTTTATTTTTTTTATACAGTTTTAAATTTGATCCAAAAACTTTACAAAAAAATTTATAACAATTAATCATACTACACTATTAAAAATGCCTACAACTGTTTATTTTTGAATTATTATAATAACTGCAAAACAATTGTTTGTCTAAATAACTACTGGTCTTAAAATTCAAAATTAATAACTCCTTAATTTCTGAATTAAAAATAATATACTTTCCTGCACACATGCATTAATACTTGTTGTTGCAAGCAACGAAATCCATCTAAGTCAAACCGACAAAGAGCTATTCATTTCACATTCGCATTCACATTAATCAGGCGGTTGCCGACCAAACATGAAGTGAAGCATAGAAGTCTTCTATGACACGCCCTAAAATTCAGCTGTTAGAAAATTCAGGATATATTTTTTGTTTTCTTTAATTTGGTAAACACAACGCGGGCACGCGGAGAGAACGATCATGGAAGCTTCTTGGGCATTGTGATATTTTATTTAATTGACATTTCTAAAAGTAAATCTGTAAGTTATTTCCATGATTGTTCGTTATATATACTTTTTTTTTTTGTTGATGGCGTTATATATACTTCATTGATTGTAGACTATCTAGCGTGTTGTATACAACTTAGCTTAGCATTGTTTATTTGCAGAAAATTATGGTCTGATAAATCATTCATAATTTAATTTTTGAGTAATGCAGGATATTCATAATTTTATTTTTATTTAATTTTTACAATATAAAATTTATATTATTAAATTTATTAAGTTTTATAAATTAAATTATAAAATATAATAAATTTAAAAATATACAAATAATGATATTTTGATTTTTTGTGAAAATGAAGCGTGTGACTAATTTTTCGCGTAACTTTTATATAGATACATCCTTTCATTCATTTTTCTTTTTTGTTTCATTTATTTGGGCTCAAGAACAAGCAAAGCCCATTAGCCCATTAGAGGGTCCTAATTTTAGCGTCCAGTCCTGACAGGGAGTTGGGACCCAACCCTAGGCCTGTTTTTGTTTTTTTTAAAGCCTGAAGTACAAATACGAATAGAACGGCGAAACCTACGCCCCATGAGCCAACAAGGAATAATAAGAAAAAACCCTAAGAAATCACTAACCCGATTTGTAGTTTATACCGCTATAAGGAAACTAATGCTTTCTCCATAACTAGCTAATGTGCATGCTTAGTCTCACTTCCCCCAGAGCCCGCGAAAAGTAAAATCGGCGGGAAAACTTGATCACCGGCGCGCGCTGGAAGTCTGGAACGTTCCGCGTTGAGAGAAACTGACCTACCCAGCTGCCAATCGATTCATAGCGTATGATTTGTTGGGTTCTATGAAGACGTTCCGTCTTCGTACCCTTGTCCCCAAAGCCATTCCATCATCTTCGTGGAGATGTATTCCTTTCTCGACGCTTTTGACTCCCAATTCCAATCCCAGATCATCAAACTCATTCGACGACGTCGTGGAAGGTGGTAGCGCGGTGTACAGTCACGTACTCAAATTCCAGCGTCCCAGGATTATCAAGTGGCGGAAACAACTGGAGAACACTGCTAGCTTTATTGGGCCGGTGACACGCGAAGTTCAGGTTGTTCACTGTAAAACCAATAACTTTGGAGTTTATACTCTTCTCAACGTCCAGCCCTCCCACAATTCTAACAGCTCCTCCTTCAGGTGAGTTTAATTTCATAAAAATTCACAAATTTTGATTGATAACTGAAGGTTTGTGCAATCTAGCAAGGCTTCCTTCTGTTACCCTGCTGTATCAAGATTAACCTGTAATACTTATGTAAAGCCTAAAAGTGTTGTCGTGGTTCAGATTGAAAGCATCTTTTATGTTAGCCTTAAGCCTGGCCGGGTTTGAGCGACTGTTTACTTGTACAATTTTTTGGTCTGAATATTCTGTTCACTCTGTGGCACTTCAATTTCCTAACTGCACTGCATTAGTTGTAGTAAGTGCAAAGAATATGACTTAGCGAGCAGTTAATAATCTGAATATTTGTTTTGCATTTTCTGACCAGGGTACTTCTGATGATGTGGCGAGATATGGCAGAATTTGCTTCTAAGCACTTGAAACCAAATGATGTTGTTTACGTTTCAGGTCGGTTAGGTTCTTACTCAAAAGATGATGGCACTGGAAACCTCCGATTGAAGTATAAGGTCCAAAATTTTCTAACTTTGAAACTGTCATCATATTTGAAACTTAAAAGTTCCAGTTTGATTATTTTAGTGTACCATACGGTTCTATAACCTGTAATTTATTGTTGGACTAATACTCTGCTTTGAAATTTTTGTTTATTTATTTGGATTATGGGATGAAATCTGAGATGTTGCCTTGTCATCTTTTGGTTTGTGGGCATAATGATGACTGATTTTTGCAATTTTATTTTTGGATGTGGCATCAAAGGAATTCACCATTAACTTAACTCCTTAATATACTTAAAGATTACAGCACTTCCATCTGAAGTTTTGAATTTATTAGTCATGGACATTTTATAATAGAAAAATAAGAAAATTATTTGGTTGTATCACATCATAACCATAATCTTTTGTCGGTTTGCATCTTGACTGGACAATTCCAGTTATTTAGATATGTCTTCTTGATAATGTTCAGATTTAGATGTCCCATATCCACTTGCATGAGAAGTCTTATAGCCCCTATCATACAGTTACATTGATGTTTCAGATTAAGAAATTGCTCTTTTTCTCATTGATCATCATGTTGAGTTTGTTTTTAGATTTATGCAAATGCTGTAAAATTTTATCCTTGAAAATTGATGGCATGCATGTGCTAGCAATTCTTCATTAATCTATTTATCTATATTCTTTGATTATATGTTTATATGTACACTTACTGTTCCCTTTTGTCTTTCTAAAGGTAACTGTGAAGGAGTTAAATTTTGTTGCTCAAAGGCCACACTACCAAGGGCACAAGGAATTAGAATGCAGTGAAGGTGCGTTTTTGGCAGTGAGATGTTGGCTTTTCTTTTATTTGGAGATAGTTACAAATTTTGGTCTAATCATTGGGAATATTGAGACAATATGATGAACGTAAGTTTCTTGTACAAGCAAGTGCAGGTGAATATTGATTTAGTAAATCTTACGGTTCAGGTTGAGAAAATATGTTGGGATGATAAATTGTGATTTAGATGCATATATGTAATAAAGTATACACCATTTTGGATAACTCTTATAATCAGATGAGTTGTCATATGCCTGTTGACTTAAACCAAGGAACAGGCTCTATGCATTTACTTGATTGATCTTAGATTGGTTTATTTCCATTATTTTTTCTTTGCTTGTGCATGTTCTTATTTTTGTCTTCTTTGACAAATGTAGGTGGGGACTTTGGAGATGGCATCCAAAATGATGAAAACCGGCTATATTTGTGGCAAGTATTTTTTGCCAATCCACATGACTGGTGGGATCACAGAAAGAACAAATTAAATCCAAAGCAGCCTGATTTTAAGCACAAGGATACTGGTGAAGCTCTTTGGCTGAGTCAATGTGATCCTCCATGGGTCAAAAGACAGCTCCAATTGCTTGACTCAAAAATTGCAGACGGAGCACTTGTACGCCCTAGTGCTTGTGTCAGTACGTGGGTTTATGATGAGTATTGAAAAGCAATCAATGAATTAGACTGTAATGGACCCTTAGACAAGAGAACTTTGTTGTGATCCCCATGTGGAAGAAATCTAACTACATAGTGAGTTTCTTGCTTAAAATTTTCGGTGAAAACACACACATTCAGCTGTTAGAAAGTTTAGCTAACTTGATAGTTACTCATTAACCAAAATAGAAAAAGAAAAGTTGATAGTTGCTGTATTTAGTTTATTTTATGGAAATCATATAGACAGATGTAAATAACGAGAGTGAGTTAAGTCTAAAACAACATTGGAGTACTTTGAACAGGCCAAGGATGTGAAGCTTGAATAAAATATTTATATTTTTCCTTTTTGCTGCTAAATCACTTATAAGGTCACCGATAACCAGCATCTTGCTAGTTTTACATTGCTTTTTTAGCTCTCGAAAACCAATTTTCTGTCTCCTTCCCTTGACCTTTTATCCTGTCAAAGTACCTAGATGGAGATGGCTTAAGCAAATGATAGTGCCTGAAAAATACCGTTCTAATACTTGCTGTGGTTGTAGGATTGTGCGGATTTGATCCCATGTCTTACAATATCGATTTTTTTTCTTCCTTTGATAAATTCCTCCTCTACTATTTTGTACATTTGAGGAGCTTCTGAAGATATAGCAGTTCCAACAGCCTCAGCAACTTCACACTTAAAAGGATATTTATAAAGAAAATATGCAGGCATAATGCTACATTGATTTTGCTTAGTTAAATTTATAGTCTGTATCAGAATAGTACATATCCTGTATTCCTGCCATTTTCTCCATGAGACTGCACTGAATATTCCTGCAACAAAGCGACTGTAGATATTTCTTCAAGGCTGTCGTGGAATGCACTTCACAATGCAGTAATCTTCCTATTTCTTACTCTTTTTTTTTTTTAACTTTGTCATTTTACATTGTTGAATTTACTCTTGGAGGTGTGTCTTGGATATCATTTTCTGAAAATTGGAATCTATATTAATGAAGTTCGATGTCATACACACAACACCATATCTTTCTTTTGTTGCATTCTCCTGGTGTCCTCTTTTTCCTTAATTAGTCAATTACCTCTCTTGATTTTGTGAGCAAGACTTGCTATGATCGTTGAATTTGCATTATGTGGAGACGTATATTTCAATTTTGATCTGTTGGGCTGTCTCAGGTTATGCGCTTTGTGTTCCTCCATTCAAGCACTGGGAATTCACAATGAGGTTTGCCACAATTCGAGTGCACTACTAATGCTTCCAGCCAGGGAAACCTCAAATGTCGTGAATTCTATCACACTATTTATGGTAAGGTATTTTAAATCAAACCTTCCAGAACTTCATGATAGTGCTTTGGCTCAGCCTATGGCTGGTTATTTACCGTGAATTTATTGTCTGAAGAGATTCGCTCAGTGATTTCTTTCCGGAAGCCTCAGATTCAACTTCCACCACCCTCAATTGCAAGTCTGCAACTAATTCTCTCGGTCATGGACTAAAAGATTGCCAAAGACGCGCCTACTCATATATATATATATATAGAGAGAGAGAGAGCCATTGTATCCTAAAATCCAGCCAAAAGAAATGATTTTGTTGTGATAGCTATCGTCAGAGAGCACAGAATCTTAGCTTTCTGCGAACCTTGGGAGTTGGGACAAAACGTAGATTGCCCTACCAAGGCAGGGTCGTTACTGTGAAGATTTTATATGCCATATGGGTAAGATTAATGCAATTACAGAGCAGGGTGCACGCAGAAATGGGATTATTATGATGTTGATGCTGATATGGAGAATATAATTCCTGTATCACACGGAGAGGATAGCCTCCATCGGTACCTGGTCGAGACTCCCAAAGGAAAGCTCTTGAAAGTTTGTATATACACGGAATGGAGGATGACGATGACGTAGAATACGGGGATGAGGATTGGATCACAGCCATAGTTATACATTGCCCTTTGAGCTCTACAAATTGGATGCAAAGGGAAGGGGATGGGTGTCAAGCTTGGATGACAAGGTTCTGTTTTTGTCACAACCGTGGAATTTATCTGAAGGCTTCCCATCGTTCTGGTTTTAAAGCGAATTGCATGTACTTTACAGATGATAACTTCGAAGGCTCTGACGGAAGTACCAATGGGAGCCATGACATGGCTGTACGTCGTTTGAAGAAGGGAAACCTTAAACTTTTTCAGAAATATTTTTATTTTTATAAGCTAAATTTTATAAAAATTTACTTAAAGGAATTTATGGAATTAAATTTATTAAATTTAATTTTTTATATTTATTTTATAAAAATTTAATATTAATAAATTTATGAGACAACCATTTCAAAAATTTTTCCTTATGCCAACACCTTGCGTCTAGGTCAAACAAAGTGTACTGTCTCGTTCCTACACTTGATCTTAGCAAAAAGCCGACAAAGGTGTATTCCTTCTATAAAGTAAGGGATTAGTAGTCATATTTTTTTATATTCTAAATTTGTAGTGGCCACCGGTAAGCGTTTAGGTAACTAGTGGCTGCAAAGTGGATATAACATAGGCATGGCCATTTAGCATGCCTCAACCCCTAACTTTCTTTTTGCTCTTGCCTCTAGGTGTGCTGAATTCTTTTGTTTTCTTGAATCAAAGTGGAAATATAAACAACCGATGGGAATGGAAATTTTTGTCCTTTCAGAACGAGTACACAGCTAAGAGCAGAGCAAATATCGTCGTAAGGGGACTTCCCAAGCTCAACCATCACCACCGCCTGCCGGAGAAGACGATGGAACCAACAGACTTCGCCGGCGAAATCATCACGGAGCTTCTGAAAATGCTCATAAGCATTTCTCAAAAGTCGTTGCTATGCAAATCAAGCGCCGACCAGCTTAGAGGATACATCCAGGAGCTCATCCCCACCATTGAAGAGATCAAATACTCTGGCGTGGAGCTTCCTGCAGCGCGCCAATCCCAGCTTAATCACCTCTCACAGATTTTGCGCTCCGGTGTCGAGCTTTCCCATGAGGTTCTCTCATCGAGCCGATGGAACGTGTACAAGAATTTGCAGCTAGCCAAGAAGATGGAGAAGCTTGAGAAGGCCGTGTCCAGGTTCGTGCAGGGTCCTATGCAGGCTCATATCATGGCTGATGTGCACCACACCAGGTTCGAAATGGCTGAGCGGTTCGACAGGGTGGAGGCATCGTATCGGAGGCTGGAGCAGCACTTGGGAGCCATAAAGATTGGGGTGGAAGATGGAGGGCGGGTGGAGGATGCGGTGAGGAGCATGGAGGAGGATGAAAGGATAGTGTGTAATTCGAAATCGGGGGATTTGGTTGTGGGTTTGGACTTGGGGAGGAGGAGGGTTAAGGAGATGATTGTTGGACGGCAGGACTTGTGGGTTGTTGGGATTTGTGGCATTGGTGGATCAGGGAAGACCACTCTGGCTAGAGAAGTGTGCAAAGATGAACAGGTTAGAGGTAAGCGTAAGCATATACTACATCATATATCACTTTCCTTCTTCATCTTTAACTTCTTCTTCTTTTTTCAGCAATTTCAAAATTCCTAACCACTTCTGTACCAAAAAAAAAAAATCCAAACCACTAATGGCTTATTGCATAGAGTGATATGCATGACAAAAACTGCAAATTGCAAAACTGTCATGAATGTGTACTCGTAATTACTTTTAATTAATTATTGTAATGCTAACAGGTTATTTTAAAGAGAGAATCTTGTATCTCCCGCTTCCACAATCCCCAAATGTGGAGCATTTAAGAGCGAAAATTTGGGGATTTATTATGGGGAACGAAAGTTTAAATCCTAATTACGTGATTCCGCAATGGAAGCTTCCATTTGATTGCAAATGTGAAGCAAGAATTCTGATCGTTCTAGATGATGTGTGGTCGCTTTCATTGCTAGAACAGATCGTCTGCAGAATACCTGGTTGTAAATTCATTGTGGTTTCAAGGTTCAAATTCCCGACCATCTTCACAGCCACTTATGAAGTGGAATTGTTAGGTAAAGAGGATGCCATGTCCTTGTTCTGTCACCATGCTTTTGGACAGAAGTCAATCCCATTAGCTGCTAATGAGGATTTAGTGAAGCAGGTATAATGGCGGTTCACTCTGTTCGTCAAATGACTTGTTTACCTTAAAAGCAATGGTTCTTACCTTCTTTGCTGTTTCTTGTATCAAATGTCAAATAGGTTGTGGCTGAGTGTGGAAGGCTTCCTTTGGCACTGAAAGTGATTGGAGCTTCACTACGCGATCAGACTGAAATGTTTTGGGCAAGTGTGCAAAACAGGCTATCGCAGGGGCAGAGTATTGGGGAATCATACGAAGTCAATCTAATTGAAAGAATGGCAATTAGTATCAATTACCTACGATCAAAGATCAAGGAGTGTTTCTTGGACCTATGTTCTTTTCCTGAAGATAAGAAAATCCCTCTTGATGTTCTCACCAATATGTGGGTTGAAATCCATGATATTGATGAATCGGAAGCTTTTGCTATTGTTGATGAGCTCTCAAACAAGAACCTCCTCACCTTGGTGAAAGAGCAACGGTATGCAAGTTCAAAGCTCGTTTACAATTTTTAACTAGTTTTGTTCTTGATGTTCTTGTTTTACAGCCATGCATTGTTTTAAAACATTTTTGGTATATCAATCTGTCAGTGCCGGAGGCATGTGTAGCAGTAGCTGCTTTGAGATCTCTGTAACTCTACATGATGTACTGAGAGACCTTGCTCTTAATTTGAACAATCGGGAGAGCATTGATGAACGCCGCCGGTTAGTTATGCCCAAAAGAGAAAACGGAGTTCCTAAACAATGGTTGAGATATATAGATCGTCCATTTGAAGCTCGGATTGTTTCAGTTCACACAGGTCTCTTGCAAAACCCTCCCTGAAAAACTAGCATTAAGTTTGCAATTTTTTTTTTTTTTCCCTTTCTGTCTATGATTGGTCTTTCTGATAAACTTCACATTATAGGTGAAATGAAGGAAGGTGACTGGTTTAAATTGGGATTCCCCAAGGCTGAAGTGCTAATTATCAATTTCTTCTCCCGGGAATACTTCTTGCCTCGCTTCATTGATGAAATGCCAAACTTGAGGGCATTAATAGTAATAAACTATACTGCATCCTACGCATCCCTTCACAATCTTTCAGTTTTTGAGAATTTGGATAACTTGAGGAGCCTCTGGCTGGAAAAAGTTTCCATTCCTCAGTTATCAGGCATGTCCATGAAAAGCCTGGACAAATTGTTCATAGTCAGGTGCAAGATAGATAACAGTCTGGACGAGACAGTGGGAGACCTGCCACAAATCTTCCCTAACCTCTCGAAGCTCACACTTGATCACTGTGATGATTTGATTACTCTGCCCTCAAGCGTTTGCAGAATGCAGTCGCTCCAAAACCTAAGTCTTACCAACTGCCACAATATAATCCAATTGCCTGATGAGTTGGGCAAACTAGGATCTCTTGTGATCCTCCGCTTATATGCATGTCTAGCTCTGAATGCACTTCCTTCTACCATTGGTGGCCTTACTAGATTGAAGTACATTGACATCTCTCAATGTATGAATCTGGCATCCTTCCCTGAAGAGATTGGTAAATTAGCAAACTTGGAAAAGATCGACATGAGAGAGTGCTCTGCGATCAAGAATTTACCAAAATCTTCAGTGTCATTTCAGTCTCTTCGGCTTGTAATTTGTGATGAGGAGCTATATTGGATGTGGAAAGATGTGGAGAAGGTCAAGCCAAATCTTCATATTCAAATTTCAGATCAGTGCTCTGATCGGGACTGACGTAATGAATTATTGTCATGTTTGTTATCCCATGTTCTCTGTAAATGCCGAAATTTTTATGCCAAATTTCGTCAAAGGAAACAAAGTGAGGCGGCTATGGTGCCGGCATAAACACCACTTCCAATTGAAAAGTGAGGCGGCTATAAAGCATGAAGACCAACTTTTCGAATCTTTTGACAAACTTATTCATAAATAATTGACGCACGATCCACCCTGTCCTTCCACTTATGGGGCCTATCACTGTTTATGTTTGTTAAACCGTTGAAAAGAATTTGAAAAGCTGGTGCAAGCTCCAACAATAAATATTATAAAATTTCATATTTATTGTATTTCAGAATTATTTTTAACAAAATTTTTAAAAAATTTTCATTGATAATAATAAATAAACTATTTTATAATAATTATTATTATTATTGATTGGAGAAAATATTTATACTAATATATTTTAACATGTAGAACGAATTTTCGTAACTTTTAATCCTCAACTCGCACGAGAGTACATGCTTTACTACAAGAAGACGCGACGAAGCTAAGCAAAGCGACAGCAACGCATGGCCTCCAGCACATTGGCATCTGTCACTCTGAAACGCCTGGAAGTTTCTCCCCTTTTCCTTTTTCTCCCTTGTTGGTGAAGCTTCACATCAGACTGATGACAATCGTAAAAAGTCAATCTACACAATCCCTATTTTTTCACATTTTCACGAATTCTTCTCTTTCTTATTTAAAAACTTATGCTGGAAAAAAATGTACACTTACCATTTTTTTATAGAATAATATTATATCGATGTATTTTAACTTTATATGTTTATAAATTTAAAATCAATTTTAAATTAACTATAAAATTTTATATGATATGAGATTAATTTTAAATTAAAACTTACACAAAATTCATACAAATAAATATATAAATAAAACATTAAGTTTCCTATTGACTGAAGCAGGCACCCAACAGAATTCTTCATATGAATACACGAATAGTTGCCACACTATTCATCTCCCAAACCACCACCACATAACTTTAAATCACTCCTTTTGTTTTCACACAACAAAATCCCACTTAAAGCTTTGATCTTTTTGCTTTCTGAATATACCATCTAATAATCTAATAAGATACGTTGAAATTACATCAACTACCATTTGCAGCAAGCTTCATTCCAGTAACTACGCTTCCTGCTTCTACTTGAATGCCGTCACATTGGCTTCAGTTCGAGCATCATCATCTTAAATGCCAATGAACAAAATCTACCATCTTCACAGATTAATAATATATATATATATACTAATGTAATCTACCATCTTAAAAGCCAAACTCGAGTATACTGTTTGGTTGAACGTTTGCACGTAAGGACATAAAAGATACAAAGAATTACTATGTCCAATGAATCCATTTATACAAGTGAAGAAAAAACTTGGCTGCCTGTCAAAATGGTGAGCAGTTTGTTTGTCCATATTTTACACGGTCATTGTGCATGCAGTTTCAAGAAAATTGCTCAACAGCTGGGCTTCGATCGAAGCGACGAAAGTGCATTTCAAGAAACCTGGTGGGCATATACTCATTTATCCTGAGGGGAAGACTGTAAAACTCGTCATTTCTAGGGTCTCCCTTCCTGTTCTGGAAAGGTACCCACCATGGAATTCCTCTGTCATTGACTGTATGTCTCGTCGCTTCAAGTGTGTTGTCAAGGATTGTACCAACAATTATAGCCACAGTTGGGGGTGAAGAAAATATGGTGTTCAAAATGTCATTAAACTGTGCAACACAAAATAAGCTACATCAGATAAACATGTTTAAACACAAGCAAACAAAAAGTGAAGTAGAAATCATCTATTGGAAAGAAAATTAGTATAAGAACATTAAGAATAAGTTAGCCTAAAAATCTGTTAAACTGTTAAGAAGAGAGACCAATATAATGTTATATTAGCTAAAACCACACAGCTATCTTTTCTGATTAGCCGCAGAGGCTTTAAAATTGCATCACGACGTTACCTCCAAGTCTTTTTTTTTTTTTTAAATTTAAAAAAAGGGAAATTTAGGTTATAGTCTCATTAAATGAGGAAAAAAGAGAAAAAAAGAAAACAAATATAGCAATAGGAGATAGCTCAACTTTCATTTACTTATCAATCAAACTAAACTTGCCAGCAGAAAGATTTTAAAAGCAAAAAAAAAAAAAAAAAGTTTACATTTTAATAACTTCAGCTCAAACATTTTACCCACAAAGATTTTTACAAAGGATTATACACCCCAAATAATGACAAGGAATGAAGAAAAGAAATAAGACATTTTGTAAGTCACGTACCCATCCACCAGCTGTTCTAACTGGACCGTGACCATCTGGAGTAGTATTCAGGACAAAATATTGAGATACTGAGATACCAAGGAACAGTGATAGTCCCAAAACGTAGAGATTTCTCAAGGAATTGTTATTTGCAAACTGTATAAATGAGATCCCAACAGCAGCTGCAGAAAAGAGCAAATAATTGTCAAGCCGATTACATCCAAAAAAAAATGTCAAGCAGACAACTAGTAGTCAAAATTCTAACAACTTAAAAAATAATAGTAGCCATCACCTACCCACAATACCAAATAGAACACAGTATATAGCAGCAAATATTGGCAAGGGAATCGATGCAAAAAAGGCTCCAAATTTCCCTGAAGGAGGCATGATAAAAAATCACACAGAAGATGGAAGAAAGAAAGGAAGAACTATCATCTGATTCCAGTAAATATATACTACCAAAGATAGAGAAGAAGATCATGAAAGCACATGATATCTGCACAACCCTTCTGCTTCCTATATGCGTTATTCCAAGTAGGCCAACATTTTCACTGCAATATCAACTAGACTAGTTATTATTATAGATAATTTTGATGATGTCAAGTTTTTGTAAAGCTGAGTCAAGAGTATATAAATTTTAAAACTATAATTTATCCAATGATCCAATTGAGAGCAAAGAAATTACAATTTGGGATAACAACGCTAGAGAAGTGGCAGATACAATTTAAAAACATTTCTTTCTTACACAGATGCAGTAGTACCCACAACAGCACCGAAAAAGCCTTCAAGCAGCATGCCAATACCCTGTAATTACGAGGGTGAAAAACAATATTATGATTTATAAATGGCATAAAGGTATTAAGGTTTTTTAATAATGTAAAAGAACAATCAAATTATAAGAATTACTAAGATGCACGATTTATAAAACTTCACCTGCAGCCCAATGCTTCGGCTGAGCACATGTGCAGGAGGGGGTGTAGCACCAGAGAGCCGGGCTGCTGCAAAGAAAGTCCCAGTCGACTGCATCAAAGGAAATAAAATTTATACAGGACAAGAAACCTCAGACCAGATCATCAGTTTCTTGAGATTGGCGTAGAAATATGGATAACACAGCCAAATATTGACAACACTTTCCAAAGGGAGAAGTTGTCATAATTATGAATGGCTCAAAATTTAAAGAATGAAGGTATTAATTATCAGAACAATCTCATAATGAAAATCTCAAAATATTAAGCAATAGTTGCTAGACCTCAGCAGAAGTTACAAGTGCCGCCCCCATCATCCCGAAGACATGACTAGCACTAAATATGGGTGTACCCCACTGGAATGGATATGGAACTTTAATCCTAGAATTAAAACAATAAAAATGCAATCATTAAATTCAAATAAGGGCATTCAGACTCAGATGAAGCAATAAAAGTGCCACCATTGAAACATACCAAGGAGCAGATGACATAAGGTAGGATCGATCCACACGGCAATTCCCTTGGGTCTGTTCTTTAGCAGAATGGTATGCACCAGCCACAGTGAGGATAGCGGCAAAAGCCCAGATAATGCCAATGCAGATAAGCAAAGCAAACCTCTCAAGCACACGATGTGCAACAGAATGAATGTGCTTCAAATACTGCAGAGCCAGATTAAAGTTTATGTAACATATTAGAGAACAAGATTTGAAAAAAAAAAAAAAAAAAATTTAGATGAGAAAGAAAACCTGCTGGGTTATGACAAATAGAATGAGCATAGGCAGTCCAATCTCCACGCAATTTGCGAGCTGGATGGAACAAGAAAAGTTATTCACAAACTCATATTTCTCCTTTACCTTTCATTTTAATGATTAATATTGCTTTCAATCTTGGAAGTGCATTGGAAAATTTACCTGTGGGAATCCCCTCATGAACAGACCAAGCCCAACCACACAAACCACTGGTACAATGCTTATCGGACTGAACAATCTGGTTGAAAAACACAAACCAGCAAAAGATTTAACATAAACAAAGACTAAACTCAAGCTATGACATTTGAGAGAAATTTTTAGAAATACAGTGACTGTAAAGAAAATTAAAAATTAAAGAAAAAGGGGAGCAGAGCAGGTTGATGTTGAAGACAGATAAACTTACCTTGTTAAATTCCCCCATGTCTTACTATACCCAAGGAAGATGTTGATGAAAGAAGAAACAATCAGGGACCCTTGAATTGTTCGCATAGTGTAGGTAAACCTCTACAAGCACCAGTGCAATAATTTATAACAAGTTTGGAATAACAGGTTTCATGTCAGCGAAAACAATTCAATTTACAAAAAGAAGACAAATACACCATACAATCTGAATTGAGAAGGCGCTGAATTCAATGAAACAGCAACAAAATCCAGCAAATGGTACAACAATCACGTGTTAAAGAAAACCAAGATGCATAATATACGAACAGAGAGAAGACAATCACCAGAAAAAGTAAGGGTGTGATGCTGTTCATCAATTATAGAATTCAGAACACATACTCAAGATATATGCAATTACAGATGCTACAATAAATTTTTGATAAACTAAGAAAATTATTATTACAAGTACTATTAAGCTCTTGCAAGAATAATTGGCGTGTTAGGATAATACCGTTAAAAAATAAAAGTTACAAGCTGCTTAAAATATGCAAACCTCATGCTCCGATGAGAATGTTTGATCAGTGTAATCATTTATAATGGACAACACTGGGATGAGGAAAGCAAATGATCCACTCATTACTGTAGGAAGTCGTGACCCAAACCACGTCTGAAGCAGCGTGTTCACTCCAGACATAAACAACAAGGATTGAATCACACGAGCTTTGTCACCCTGTTCAATTAAGAGCAACAGTTTTGGTATATTAAAATCAAAGCCAAGGTTTTGTTCATTAATCATAGCATAAATCATATTAAAAACAGGACTTACGTTGTTCCCACCCATTTGAGGTACCAGGGTCGTTGATATCAGAACTGTTGTTCCGAGCATCACGATATAGTGCTGAAACCCCAATAAAAATGCCTCCGCTGCCAAAAGTGTTCAAAAGAATCAAAGAGTATCAGTCGCCGAAGGGCTATGAGGAGAGAGTATAAGCATGAGATTCATATTTCATACTGAGAATTAAAACATCCGAAATGGGTTCCAGATAATTTATATAGAATCCGAATTACCTTAGAAGGCTTGGATCAATTTGATTCATTGAAGCAATCCATACGAGTAATAGAAAATAAAAAAAGGAAACCTTTTAGAGAATCAGAGACTCAAGAGTATAAAAGGCAACAAAAAGCCATCTGAGATGACTCCATCAGTGTTTGCATATGAAAATGAAATTCAGAAGATTCAGAACAAGATCTCCCCTAAGCCACCAACGTAGATAGAGACATGAACCTGATCTACTGTTTAATTTTTATTTTATTGATTAAAAAGATAAGCCTCTAAACATAACAGCTCAACTGGCTTAACATCAAACATAACTTTACCCAGCTTTTAGCAAAAATAAAAGATTCTAAAAAAGTTGATACTGAATAGCATATTATATTATATACAAAAGCACAGAATCAGGCAGAGATATATAGGGAGAGACTAACGCCATGAAGGGTTGGAAGTGATGCAGTAGTGAAGTTGGAGAAGTTGCTCAGTCGGAGTCCAAGTGGGTCCTCTAAAAAGAGCAAGATTATGCAGCGGTGGCCCTGGCGGAGGTGTCTGTACCGGGGGACGTGGCTGGTGGTTGTCTGTTTCACCCATTTTCTCCCTGAATCTCAAACCTCTTTCTTTGCTTCTATCCTCCTATTCTTGCTTACGATGCTGGAGACTTTGCTGAAAACTTAATTATTTGGGAACCGACACAGCACCGAACAGACAGAGAGACAGTATTGAAAACCAAGCTGAACCTGAACCCAGAGATATTAAAAGCAAGCTTTGAACTTGAATGGCCTTTTTAAATTTGAAACAAGTTATTCAAAAGATAAGCAGAAGAGTTCTGGTCTGGTCTGCGCAACTGTGTTTAATTATTGATCATTTTGCTTTATGTAGCCATATAAAAAGAGTCTCCGCTGTTTTGCCGTGGAAATACAAAGAAAGAATGAAGAAAAAAAAGCGAGTTGAGATTACGGTATGGTTGTCTTGTCCTGTTGCGGGCGGCAGGATGGGTTGAACGCGTGGATCTCTACAGTCTCACAGTCTTCGAGGTGCTTAAACTAGCTTGCAAGCTTTGTCACCCCAATCTTTGGCATTGTATTTCCAACAAATAACGATTATGCCATTACCTGGTCACTACCTTCTTCACTCGGTAGCCACTCGACTGTCCACTCCCCTGGGTCCGGCGGACACACCCAACTGCAAACTACCCATGATCCATCCATCCCATTCCTCCCCACGCATAAATAAAATGAACCCATAATCAACGAGGCAACCAACTCTCTTAAGTTTAAATTTTATTATGTAGTTTAAAAGATAATACATTTAATAATTTATATTATTTACATAAATATTTGTTAGAATTTAATTTATTAAAATAATATAAATTTTTAAACATATATTTCTTTCTTTCTATAAAATATAATTTATATATATTTTTGTGTCAACGGCTTTCAAGATATATCTAAACGTGTAATTTTTCTCATGTATTTTTATTTCTTATAAAAATTTATACTGATAACTCCTAATATTTGATTGACAATTCAAGGAAAATTTACACAATTAAGAGTGGCGTTGTTTTAACTTTTCCATATTCACAATCACCTATAATTTAAGAAGAAAAAAAAAGTTAAATAACTAATGATTGTGGGTGATTATAAATATAAGAAAATAAACATATTTTTTTCGAAAATTAACTCACGTGAATTTATTAAAAATGATATATTTATATTTATATTTTTACTTTAAATCATATTTACTATATAAATTTAATTTTTAAATAAAATAATTATTTCTCTTTTACATCTATTTCTTTTATTTAAATATATTATAAATATAACAACGACCTAAATTTATTCTGATATCCGTTTGTGGTCGGGTGGGACACTAAATACGACTCTCTGGACGCCTGCTTGTTGCTTTTTAAAGTGTAATAGTTCCGTCCTAATCTGATATTTGTCGGCTTAAAATAATCCACTTGTCAAATCAACACATACGTTTTGATCTTAAATCCAACAGATTAAACAGAGGCACAAACAACCAACACACCGCCCATCAACTTTTTCAAACATTTCATGATCAACGTTTTAACTTTTTATGTACCTAAAAAAAAAGTTATAACTTTTTTGTCCAAAATATCAATCAATTAAGAGCCCTTTTTTTCGTTTTTTGGCGCTACGGATAAACTAAAAAAAAACCAAAGCCACACACACTGTACACTAGGTTCATTCATCCATCTTCTGTCTTCTTGTAAGATCTGGAACTGCATCAGGAATATCAGGAATCCTTGTAAATGGTCTAAACTCTTGTGTTCTTGGCCAAACTGCCTTTGCCAACGCATCTGCTGCTCTATTTCTTTCCCTGATGACATGAATAATTTTTACATTCCATTGTTGATCCAGCAGGCCTGTAATCATGCAAAAACAAAGCCCCTTCTATCCTTCCGCCCTCGCGTTTCTCCCTCATATCCTTTTGTCAGTGAAGCTTGAGTGTGTGCACACCATATGTATTCAAACTTATACTCTCAGCTTTTCCTTTAAGTTTATCTACAATCATACACAACCATAAATTGGTGTGATTTGTAATAAGGAGGCCAAGAAGGGGACATAAAAGGGGATGCAGAGAGTACCGTTGTGGGATTTAAGATCTCGCGCTAGCATGTGAAAGCCACGTGATCCGTGGGGACTAGGTGGGCAACCACATTTGTTTAATACTCAAACTATTACGAATGCTCTTCTCATTTCTCCATTTACAGCAGTAATTGATTGATTTCTATTTTATATAATTGACATATCAGACAAGGTAACAATTCGATTGTGACTCATAACGAGTCTAGTAACCTGCATTGCTGTCACCACCGACTTTTTGAACCGGCCAATCGACATCATCTGCCCAGATGCTCGTTTATTTCTGAATTTAAACTGTTTACAGAGCCATTGCCTGTTATTGGCAGTTGCTCATTAGTCTGTATGACCGTGTGCCAGGCTTTTTTTATTTTTTGGCCGTGCGCCTCGATTGTAGGCCATAGCACTAAATCATGTGCCACTGTGCCTTGGAAATTATACAGATATCAAAGTTCATCCCCGTTTATCCTTTGGCAACGGGCTCTGCTTGACCTTTTTATTGTGTTTCGTGATTTCATCTCCATCTCTAATGTTTCGTTACCATGTAACGTGCAACTGAAAAAGAGCCATCCCATAGGAGAAGAAACTGAAAGGTTATGAAAACGAAGATGAGAAGCAATTTTGCTTCTTTGTATTCTCAACGGCGTTGTGTGTATTGTAGAGAATGTCCTCATCACAAATCACACAATCAAGTTTGATAACATGAAGTACTCCTTTCAGCTGTCTACTGTTAACAATACCAATATACAACGGATAGCAAAACATAACTAATACAACATGTCTCACAGTCACAAACACCTGATCACAAATTAATATTAAAAAAAAAAAAAGACATAAGTTATAGCCATTAAAATTCCATTAGATCCTCTCAATCGTTATCATTTATATGGCTTATATATTCACTCAGCAAGAGGATTCAGTACCTGTCCGATAAAAAGCACCGTTCCAGTCATGTCTTCTCTGATCAGGAATAGGAATGGGTGGTCTGCTACAAAGTCTATCTTAGTCAGAATTTGCAGACCCCTCAATGCTATAACAGCAGCAGAAGCCGCTGCTGCTTCAGTGCCTTCTTCGTTAACTTCAATGAAAGACTTATGGAATATGCTGGAAACATAGAGGTTTTGACCCACAGGAGAGTCCACCATTTCTGTCAATTCTCCACCAGAAAAAGGCAACACCAGTCCTAGTTCCTTCAGAACATTAGAAGTTTCAAACCCAAAAGAAATCTTAAATCTTGGGATTCTGAAGTCACCAACTTCCACTCGTTGATGAGGAAGGTGGCGTTCCAAGAACCCAGATTCAGAACCCAACTTCTCAAACAAAGCTGACAGCCCGTCTTTTGCATCTGGAAGAAAGAAATACATAGAGAAACGACGCTTATCTTCACCTTGTTTGTAAGGAAGACCAAGAACTTTGAAACCATCAAAAGCACTAACAAACTGCTTCTTCTTGCTGGTCATAAAGGGAACCTTCACTGAGCTACCACTAAGAAGATGGAAATCATAATCTTTCGTTACTGAGGCATCAAACTTCTCATTCCATGCACCTTTAAAGTATAATGCGTTTGCAAAAAGGAGCCTGGTCGAACTGTCAACTGATCCAGCAGGAAGAACCTCTTTAATGAGTCCACCAGTTTCCTTTTCCGCCCATGAATTGACTTCTTGGGTCACGTCAACGGCCTTATAGACCATCATCAAAAGAGAGAAATGGTATCAATATGTAGACTGTCGTCTTAAGCACTTCACTACTACTCACATCGTAAGTCAAAAAAGACGTTATTTTTTTTGTTCCTTTTAACTTATGCTAGTAAATTTTGTATAACATTGAAAATGATTATATGTACCAGATAACATTCGAAGAAATTCCAGTAGAGCACCTGGTGGCAGCAATTGAATGCATAAAATGACTCTTTCACGCTTTAGAAGCATTTTAGCGGCAGGCTAGCCTAGAACGTGGGAAAATGGAGGGGAATTACAGGGAGAAAGATTTCTACTGATCATGCCATTGAGGCCAGCTTGGAAGTAGGGCACTTGTCTGAATTCAAACATACATCATTTTTAGCAGCAATATGATTGATTGGGTCCAGTTTGGTGAATGCGTGTGCAAATTACACAAAACTATGTCGATGCATACATTGATGACAAGAACGATACATGATACTTCACAACTTCTATACTTCCTTCTTAACACAAGAATCATAAGAACATTTTCTCTTATAGTTTTCTTAAACAATGAAGATAGATAGGAAGTCAAGAAGGAAATGACGGGAATAAAGTAAACTACCCAAAAGACTCTTACAATGTTCTGGGAGACATGGTGTTAGAGGAAGAAAGGTAATAGCATATCACAAGCGACAATATCCTTCATAATGAACACATTCGCATGACATATTTCTGCGAAAAAGCTACCACAAGTTTGCAATCAAAATCAAACTAAACGAATGCAAAATTCCAAATGCAAATAGGGCTTCCTTCAGCACCAACAGGAAGTTTCCACTCGCATAATTTTGTTTCTTTCAGATAATCAGCAGGCTGATGCTTTGTTTGTCGATGCATTTTTAAACAATTTCATTTTTCTCTTCTCATCAACAATTTCTAAATTCTAATTCGTGCAATTTTAGATATTTTGCCAATCAACAAACTCATGTACGATTGAGAAGAATAAGGGCAATTTACCTTTGTCTGAAAGTCCACTTGAGCCAACGCGGCCTTATAAGCAGTGTCCACAAGCTGTCTGAAGTAAGGTTTGAGAGAAAGGGATTGATCAACCCAGACACCATCGGCGAAGGACAAGCGAGGCCCGCCGCTGGGACTACCGTCGGCAAACACAACGGCGACGAGCTGAGAGGCGAAGGAGTTAAGATGATCGGTGGACTTGGACTTGAGGAAGGAGAGAAGCTGATCGAGGGTGGGACCCTTAGAACCGGCAGCGATCAGGCTGAGCACGACGTGGATTGACAAGGGGGAAAACACCAGGTTCTTGTCATGGGCTTCTGTCAAAAGAAGGTGCTTGGTGATGCTCAAACCGACGTCGGTTTGGTTGCTGATTGATTCACGCAGGTCCATTGTCGCCGTGAGATAGCTGTGAGGTCCCGACTTGAAAGATAAAATTGGCTGACAACTGACAAGAGAACCGCGTCCCCTGTACTTATAGTTGCAGACGAGAAACAACAGCGCCCTGGCCAATGAATGGGATGACGTGGCTATATAATAAACAGACAAGTCAAAACACTGCTTGACTCCAATATTGCCTCCTTCGCGACGTGGCGATGGAATTCTTCGGGAGTAAGTTTGGCATTCCTTGGTCTTTTGGTAATGGAAGTTGTGGGCTTTGATTGCCATAGCTGGTTCAGTTGGAAAAGGCCCAATTTTTGCTACTTATTGCCCAGAGTTCCGGCTGTAAAGCCTGTCGGATGGGCCTAAGATGAGGCGGAAACTCTCTCTTAGAATTGAAAGGGATAGGCCCGCTACACATGACCAGAAAAGGATAAGAAAGACCCTCCGGCTGATAAGTGATAACTACATTTTCTGTACTGTATAAAGAGTAGTTTGTGTTGGACAAGCGCAATGCTAATTGTGGCTATTATAGATTCCAAAAGAAATAGTAATATATATTCGTTCTTTTTTAAAGTTTAATAATAATAATTAAACGTGAATTATTGAATTTATTAATTTTATAATTTAATTTATAATAATTTAATAAATAAATTTTATATTTTATAAAAATAAAATTATAAAAACAGCGACATATTATTAATAAAGAGAGAGTTACATCAGCAGAATCAAACTACACGAACAAGCACGAGCAAAGTCCGGACAAACTACACGGGAGCAGGACAAATAAAGTCTACATGAAAGCAAAAGCGACGAGCGAAATTGATGCCTTGCATAGGCGAACTGTTTTCTTTTCCTTTTTCAAGTACGCAAGAATTGGTTTCTTTCTTCCAAATAAGGGATTGGGTTTGACCGTTTGAGAATCAATACATATAAATGCATTGTCTATTTTCACAAAGTCAGTAAATATCATTATATTTGACACATCGTACATGAACAAACAACCTCAACGATGAACGTGGTATTGGACTGTATCAGCTGCTTGTTAACTCGTCATTTATACAATATGTGACACCGTCACAAACACCTGATCACATTATCGTGAAAACATAAAGAGGACATAAGTTATAGCTACTGAAATTCCATTAGATCCTCTCAATCATTATCACCAGTATGGCTGACAATGTATTCACGTTACAAGAGGATTCAGCACCTGTCCAATAAAAAGCACCGTTCCAGTCATGTCTTCTCTGATCAAGAATAGGAATGGGTGATCAGCTATAAAGTCTATCTTATTTGGAATTCGCAGACTCATAAGTGCTATAGCAGCAACAGAAACTGCTGCTGCTTCAGTACCTTCTTCGTTAACTTCAACAAAGGACTTATGGAATATGCTGGAAACGTAGAGGTTTTGACCCATACGAGAGTCTGCCATTTCTGTCAATTCTCCACCAGAAAAAGGCAACACCAATCCTAGTTCCTTCAGAACATTAGAAGTTTCAAACCCAAAAGAAATGTTAAATCTTGGGATTCTGAAGTCACCAACTTCCACTTGTCGATGAGGAAGGTGGTGTTCCAAGAATCCAGATTCAGAACCCAGCTTCTCAAACAAAGCAGACAGCCCATCTTTCGCATCTGGAAGAAAGAAATACATAGAGAAACGGTGCTTATCTTCACCTTGTTTGTAAGGAAGACCAATAACTTTGAAACCATCAAAAGCACTAACAAACTGCTTCTTCTTGCTGGTCATGAAGGGTACCTTCACTGAGCTACCATTAATAAGATGGAAATCATAATCTTTCGTTGTTGATGCATCAAACTTCTCATCCATACACCTTTGAAGTATAACGCATTTGCAATTAGGAGCTTGGTCGAACTATCAACTGATCCAGCAAGAAGAACTTCCTTAATAAATTCAACAGTTTCCTTTTCCGCCCATGAATTGACATCTTGGATCACCTCAACGGCCTTTGTAACATCATCAAAATTGAAAGCAATTCAAGATATTTTGCTAATCTACAAACTCATGTATGATTGACAGGAATGAGGATAATTTAACTTGGTCTGAAAGTCCACCTGAGCCAACGCGGCCTCATACGCAGTGTCCACAAGCTGTTTAAAGGAAGGCTTCAGAGAAAGGGATTGATCCACCGAGATACCAACAGCGAAAGACAAGCGTGGCCCGCCGCTGGGACCACCGTCGGCAAACACAACGGCGACGAGCTGAGAGGCGAAGGAGTTAAGATGATCGGTGGACTTGGACTTGAGGAAGTAGAGAAGCTGATCGAGGGTGGAACCCTTAGAGCCGACAGCGATCAGGCTGATCACCACGTGGATTGCCAAGGGCGAAAATACCAGGTTTTTGTCCTGGGCTTCTTTCAAAAGAAGGTGCTTGGTGATGCTTAAACTGACGTCGGTTTGGTTGCTGATTAATTCGCGCAGGTCCATTGTTGCTGTGAGATAGCGGTGAGTTCCCAACTTGAAAGATGAAATTGGCTGACAAGACAATCGCGTCCTCTGGACTTGTAGTTGTAACGGACAGCGCTCGTCAATGAATGGGATGACGTGGCTATATTAATAAATAAAAAGGTCAAAAACACTGCATAACTCCAACTTTTCCTAGTTATCTTCGTGGATATCCAATTCTTAAGGAGTAAGTTTTGAATTTTTGGTTTTTTGTTAATGGAAGTTGTCGGCTTTGACTGCCAACAATGTTTCGCAGCGGGACAGCGTGCGGGTTAGTATAATATATTTACGTATAAAAATATATATAAATTATTTAAATTTATTTTTATTAATTTTAATTTTTATATTAATATATAAATTTTATTATTTTAATTTATATCTACTTCATTTATAAAATTTAAATCTGTGTAACAGTAAATTTGGATAAATTAATTTTTATTTTTTAACTTTAAAAATTTTTCTTTTTTACCTCTTTAAATTAAATTTGTGAAGTTTATTATTATTTTTTATTTTTTTAATTATATTTTTATTTTTCTTTTATTGTAGAAAATAACTTTCAAACAAATAGTCACTTACTCTTTATTTGTACAAAAATATACTAACCCTTTAGATCGAGCCATCTAGCCTTGTTTACGACGCTGAGTTGGATCAATTTCTTTTTTTACATACCTAGCCTCATATAATTGCAAGTTGTGTCGAGTTGAGATAAATTAGTTTACTTTGACAACTCTACTTAAATAAATTCTCGAGAAATATTGAGCATCGAAGAGTGTTGAAGTCAAAACTTTGGTGCATGGTCAGGCTTTGGATATTGCCTGGAAGAAGGACCACAGAAAAAGCATTATAAAATGGGATTCGAGAGTTGAAGTGGAGTTTGTTCAGAAGGGCTGCCCTGCCATTCTCCCTGTTGCATCCCTGGTGAACATTGCCTAGAGCTTTATCAAGAAAGATTGGAGAATCAAAATAACTCATAGAGAAGGTAACACAGTAGGCTGGCGAGTCATGCCACAGACATGCAAGTCGGTGTGACTGAAATTCCTAATCCCCATGGTTGCATTTCTCTTCTTCTAGCTGATATGTTTGGGGTTTCTGTTGTTAGGAGTGTTGTTGTGTAACTTGGGGCTTGGCCCCTCCTAAAAATCGGAAAAAAAGCTATTGCAACAACAAGAGGTGGGAAGATCTTCAACCCAAATCCAATTGAATTTTATTTATATGCCAATATCTTGGTTCTAAAATCCGCCAAAAGAAGCCTACGATGTGCTTGCTTTTTGTTTTATCTGATACGACGTGCTTGCTTTATAATTACACTCTAAATTGGACAATCTAAAGAATAATTGAGATCTGCCCTAAACAACGACAACTAATTACATTCAATAATAAGCAGAGCATGGCATGCACAACATACCATGGTCAATACCATAAAAATTGCATTTATTAAATCAAAGATCAGGTAGAGGCAAGACCTCAATTCAAACGTGAGAATTTACCTTCACCACATATTAAAAAAACACCAATCCTAAAGTAGCACAGCATCTTATTCCAGATTTCACAATTAAGTGCCCGTGAAAGAATTAGGCTCAAATCCTACAAAAAAGCTACAAGCCTTCAAGAGAAGGCAAAAGCAATTTTCTTTCTTGTCCTTCTTTCTCCTGTTTCTTTTTCTTTTGTCTATTTACAGGACCAGTTATAATCACTCTCTTACAAGTATCAGCAACTTCTTATATAACAAGATCAAAGGCAGAATCTAAACAGCTTAAATAAGTAATAAAAACTATGTTACAACTTACAAAAGTGTATCTCCTACCATTTCACATCCAACGTAAGAGCCTCGGGGGGAACAAGAATGGATCGCAACTTAGCAAAGGACATGTTGGACATCAAATTACCCCAGGAAACTGAATCTGATTCAATAAAAGGTTTCACTTTCTTGATCAAAAGAGGCTTTAACCTGTCAGCCTCAACTCTGGCGACTATCTCAAACCAAGCCCTTTCTACACTGGGCCTTGTTCTCCAATCAGGCAATATACCATTGAGAGTAACATTGCTCCCAATGTCTCTTTCCAATTCTACGGGAAACCAGACAGCTGCTGATGCTTTAATATTGACTTTGAGAAAGCCAGACAACTGATTTTGAAGGATTCTATGACCCAGAAGGCTCTTTAAAATCTTTTCCAACATACTTAATCTCAAACTTAAGGAATCAATGGGACAGGTTCTCTTTCTGTACATATGACTATAATAACATTTTTCTGGAAGTAGCTCAATCGTGTTCTCTGATATAAATGTACTTTCGATGTGCACATCAGGGTTTCGGGCTCTATATGCAACTAAGGATGCAGACCCTGATATGCGTATCGGAATTAGTGGCATGCAAGTTGATTGCAAAAGCGGCCAAAACTCATTCTTCAGCTTGCCAAACATGGTGCTACCATTCGTTCGCAGATCAAGATCAGATGAATGAAAAAGAGAGACTTGTTGAGCTCCTCTTACTTCTAATGTGATGCCTTCACCAACAAGGATGTGTTTCAGACCAGTATATGAAATATTCATCTGCAAAAAAGGTCAGAAATGATTGAAATATCAAAACTACTAGCGATGGCACAATGAATTAATTGGAAATATAGATTGCATCGCATATCATATCAGGGAGCAATAGTCCCATTGCTGTCTCAATAAATGTCAGGTTTTCCAACTGAACAAGCAACAGTTATGGCGGCAATATCTTTTGAGACATCACATCAACACAAAACAAGCGCAATTTTCTCTAGTGTTCACTTCCCCGTAACGAATATCTGAGATCAAATATGAACCTTAACAGTGATACAATAATGATTGGAGTACACCTAAAAGACATTCGCTGTTCTGGTTTCCATAAATAATAATTATACGGATGTAGTGTAACTGCATACAGTATACATCGAAAATGTCCTTAAGTAAAATAGAATACCTAAAAGAAGGCTTTATTTCCTCTCTACTTCCAGTAACAAAATCATGAGCTATATCATTATTAACGGCTACAGAAAACGATGAATAAAAACAGCACTCTGAGACTTCAACTAGTCACACATAGAGATCTGAATCAAACACCAATGAAACAATCCCAAAATCTTCCAAGCAAAAGTGCAGAAGAAATAAAAGGAATCGAAATAATAGCATACCGGCAAGGATAGGAACAGTTGGTGAAGCCCGTCGATCCGTAACTCAAACGGACCTTCCAATTTTAAGGTATCAAGCACAGCGACGGAACTAACATGATTCATCAAGGACGCTAAATCAGATTTGGGTCTTTTGAACTTGTTCCAATACCCAACCTTGTCCGAGAATCTGAGGAGCATCTGATTCCTGCCGATCCCGATTCGGAAAACATAGCTACGGGAGGCGCCGAACCTAACCTTCCCGACATCGAGCTTGGAAACTCGCACATCCTTCAAATCCCACTTCTGCCGCACCGAAATTGCCTTCAGAACATCCTGATTTCGGTGAACCAATAAGCAATTAGGATGTACCAAAAAAAAAATTAAAGCTTCTTTCACAAAAGAAAAAAGGAAAGCAAAATCAGATTTAGATATCTGCAGAGTGTACGCACCTGCAATATGTGGCTGGTAACATTAGGGTCAGAGAGAGATGCGTTTACACGGGAAGATATAAATGTAACAAGTAACGCATGGATTTGGAGGAGAAGGAAGAAGAACGACACTGGGACACGACCGATTTTCATCGTCGCCTCGTCAACGGGACTGACTTTGGGTGTGGGACTTGTTTTGGGTACCTTCCCGACGGGCGGATGAGAGCGGGTCTAACGTCTAAATGCTATAGCGTTCACAGCCATTGAGAGTGAGGTCAGAGTTGTAATCCCTCATTCCTCTTCTAATTCTATTGGATCAAAATTACGGACGTTGAAGTGGAACAAGGAACAACCAAAGACCAAGTAAAAGAAAAAAAGTGGATCAATCGCTTAAAAAGATGAAACTTATTTGACGTCTTAATTATTTTTTATAGGAAAAGGAATTAAATACTTAGATCACAGAAATTTAAAAAAGAAACAGGACATGTACAAATTAACTTGGGAAATGGATGATATACACGTTTAAAAATAAACTAAAATTAAAGAAAAAGGATGAGAATGTAAAAAAAATGTATAGAGTGTGTATAAAATTTGCATATACATGTATCAATATTTAATTAACTCAAATTTATATAATCTACTTTAAATTTAAAGAAAAGTGCCATAACGATATTGATTAATAATCATTTTTTAAAATCTTCATTCAGACAAAATGTATTGAATTGTCCATAGTTATTATCTATAACAATATTTAGTCATATTCTTTTATTTTTTACAATTTATATAAAAGCTATGTTATTTCTACTTTCTTCAATTCACGTTCTTTATTACACTCACCAACTCAAAAGCATTTTAAAAATGGCCCAAGTATAAAACGCTTTGTTTTAAGATACTAAAATTGGTTTGCATAATAGGCGTAAGGATAAACATTGCTACGAACACGTGGAACTAACTTTTTTCTTTTTATAATAAACGTGTACAAAGATGTCTACAGCTCATATTAAAAAGTGTTACAGGAGTATTTCAAAACCATATAATTTAAATAAATTTACCCTAATGCAAGACAGTTAATCGCATATATGGATTTGCCAAATGGACGTAAATTAAATAGTCAATTTAAACATCACAAATAAAAAATCAATTTAAACATTACCAAATCAACCGCACTGATAAGAATATAAACTAATTCACATTAACAGAAATATTTTTAAAAAAAAAATAGCAAAAGATAACACCATAAACTAATTCTAAAACTGGGCCCTAAGGACACTAGATCACAAGAACGTCAAATTTAAATTTGAAACACGCCTTGTTTTGTCTTTGTATAATTTTTAACGTGCCCTCCAATTTACGGAAATCTTTAAGTACCACTCGCATATAGACGAACAAGACTATATATATATACATATATGCGTAAACTTGGGTGATCCAAAGCCAGAATATGTAGTTTTTTAACATTCGCATCGGTAGGATAATTTAATCACATCCTTGAGTTTAAATTAGAGCGACCCGGCTAGGTCACTCCGCAAAGGGAAATAACGCACGGTGCAGAGGACAACATAAACCTGTAAAGTAAATTTAAATCTCACATTTCCGATGAAAAATTACTTTGAAACTGAATCTTCATTCATGCTTTGTTTACATCGGCTATTTCAGTATTGGTTCAATAGTAAGCTTCAATCTCCACCTGGATATTGGAAACTTTGGTCATTGACATTAAAGGCGGCCATTAGCTTCTGCCTCAATGTCTAAAGCTTTCCTCGAGTTTCTATCATCCCGACACTACACGAGAGAGTACGACACATATGAATCAACAAGTTTCCTTCTTTGTCATATTTTTATTCCCCACCCCGTTCTCCATTGAGGAGAATAACTTCCCGGGACAACATTGAAGAATGCAACATTTGTTATCATTCTTAGGTCATCGACCAAATTACTTTAATGAATGAGATATTCATCCCAGACAATACTCATGGCTGCAGGCTCGCAAATCATGGAAGAATATTGTTGAACATCGATAACAACTCACTCCTGGGCTAAATAGAGAGCAGCGGTATATTGATCAAATGAAAGTTATCTGATTCATCCTCTGCAAGCAGAGGGGTCGTCAAGATATTGCCACAGCACTCTTCCCAGGCGGGGGTTTATGAAGGGTGTCTGAAACTTTTGGAAGGAGGCCAATACCGAAACATGGATCTACCAACAATGCTTTTGATAGGGAGCGGTCCCCTGAAATACGCAAAGGCAAAACTGTTAGATATGACAATTCTAATATGTGTGTGAATGCGTGTGCGTGCGTGAACAAGTGAGATCAGAATTCATATCAACCTTCATAGATGCTTAAGGATTGATTTCTCATAGCATGTTTACATAAGCCATATTTGAGAAGAACAGTATCAACGAACGGGCTAATATGTATCTTCCACCTAAAGTAACAGGTTCTCCAACGAGAACAAAACATTAATGGTCAGGAGACTAAGAATTACCAGTTATGCGAGTCAAAGCTATTGTTGCGATTGTCTCCCATCACAAAAACGTAACCTTCTGGCACAACCTGCAACCGAAAACATCACCCCGTTAGCCATGAAGCCATTTCCCATGATCAACTAACAAATCAACGTCAGAAGGGAAGGAAAATTAAACATTATTAATCAATGGCTTATGCCAAACATTACCAATGGATCCATATCATAAGCAAGTGGCTCTAAAACGAACTCCTCTTCTTGAACAACACCGTTTACCCAGAGCTTCCCATCACGAACCTACCAGAAACCCAGAATTGAGGTACATAAACATTAAAGAAAAGAAAAAAGAATGGCATACATGACCCATCAATTACTCAAATAATAAAGCTTACTTCAACACAGTCGCCAGCCTTCGCCACAATTCTCTTTATAAATACGTCGGCGGAACTATAACCAACTTCCTATATAACACCAAGAAATCAAAATAAGATACATCATCAGCACCCAAACCTCAGATGAAGAGACTAGAAGCTAAAGCAATAGCGCATTCTGATTTCTGAGATAGAAAATGATACCTGTAAAATAGGAGGGGCCTTAAAAATGACTATATCTGAAATATTTGGCTTTCTGAAGAAGAAAGAAACCTGTTACACCATAGACAACAAACCCAATGCAATCAGTTCACAAGAAGCAAAAGCAAAATAAAACAATATCCTCTCTAGATTTTCTTCCAACTTTCAACTTTCCATCGGTGAACTAACAAAGAAAGCATCATTATCATTTACCTTTTGGGCGAAATTAAACTATAGAATGGGATACATACAACAGATGATTATCATTTTCTAAGATATCAATCTATAGGACAAACATTACCCCGTGGATACATCGACAATTGCTTCAATAAAACTTTGCTAGTTACTTTACATACTTGAAAGACCAGAACTCGCTATAACCGAATATTGATGATCTTTATCTAGTAAGACAGGGACATAACGAAGAATTAGAATTTTTCACAAGAACTAACCTTTTCCGCTAAGATACGGTCACCCACATCCAGAGTTGGATACATAGAAGACGATGGGATCGACCTCGGCTCAGCCAAGAAGGATCGAAATAGCAAACTAACAGTCACAGCAGTAAACACAGCCTTCGCGTCCTCTGAACAAACATTCAACAAGCGAGACAGCCAGTTCGTCCTCTCAAAACCGTTGGAACAACATTCTGAATCCGCGTTATCATTACCATCGAAACACTGGATTCCACCTTTATCCAGCTCACCGCTGGCAGGAACGGGAATCGACTCGTTACATGGAAGCCACTTCGAACCATGCAAAAAGGGTATAATCGAAGTGGCCTTTAACGGAGCAATACCACATACACCTATGCCCGCAGCAGATGAACCGGATACACAAACCGTTGACTTCATGATCGAAATCAAACCCAAGACGATCGGGTTTTTACAGTTATCACCAAAAATTTCGCCGGCGATAGTAGCATACATAGATGCTGAGTTCCTAGCCCAGCAATTCGATTTCGGCCGTCTGATATCGGAATGGTAATTCCGCACACCGCCAGAGGGATCAAGATCAAGCTTCTGGTTGAGGCCGAATATGCGAGACCGGATCCAGCACTCTTGGAAGCAACGCGAACTAGCGGCACGAGTTCCGGCCGATGAGACCAGGCTTTGGGCGATATAGCCTGAGTAGGAGAAAGTAACCCGGAGAGCCATAACTGCAAATTTGATTAGGCTGATGAAGAAAAGGCGCAGGTTGGTTTCGAAGATTAAGAAGTGAAATCTAGGAAACCCTAGCAAGCAATCGGAGCCATTTCCACTGAAGAAACCAGTGAATCGAAGACGGAGTAGTTGAATTGAAGCTCAGGGAGGAAAGCAGGGGAAGGAGTCACAGGCGACTCCAAATACGAGAATAGATAAGTTAGGGCTTTCAATTTCAGATGAGAACAAAGGAATCAAGAATAGCTGGAGCCCAGAGGATAGAGTTCCCAAGCTTTTGGCAAAAACTCGGGAGCCTGGGACTCAAAAGCCAGCAAACAACACGGAGGATAACAGGATTGGGGATTTTATAGACGGCTGCTGTCTGGATTTGCAATTAAGGATTCGTTTTCTAGTATATTTACAATATTACCTCGAGTGTATAAACAAAATTGGTGTGATTATATTTATTATATCCGCGGTAAAAGCATCAAGCAATTGGCAAACTGCAATTTGCAAGAGCCATTAGTTCGAAATTCCGTAACAACATCGCACCGTAAAAGACACAAATTGGATTGGATTGTTTTGTAGTTTGGGTTAGTTTAGTCATCAAAGATGATCACATCTCGAATCAAAATGAAAGAGATTTATTAGATTCTCTAAACATTATCGGAATTGATATCGTTAATACCCACGTATGAAAACAATTTTTGGAGACAAATGGTATTTTTCCCCAATGGGGGAAAAACAAAAGAATATCGAGGGCAATTATGGCAGCCATTTTTTTTCATACATATCGGTTGACTTTGACTGGACAACTTTCTGGGTTGCCACTACATGTAATGTCGAGTGCCGCATATTTATTAGTTGTTTCTTTTATAATACAAACAATTTTTATTTACATTTTTGCATATACTATTAATTACCGGATTTACATAAAAAGTTAAACTTTATTCAAAACCAGTTAAATACGAAAGACTCTCAAATATTTATAAAATATGTTCGTTCACCTGAAAAAGAAAGCATGGTGACGGGAAGAGTGACATAAAGGCACACGTCACCAAACAATTTTGGGGGATTCATACAAATAAGTCAATGAACCATATAATATTGTGTAAAACTTACTTAGGACGCACGTTTTTGAACTGTAGTGTAGAGGCAGATGATTTTTATTATAAAAGTATCAGATAATTACTAATCAATCCTAGTGTCGTTTTTATCTGTTTTGACTATTTTTGCAGTTTTTTTGCGTGAAATACCTTTGACTTGTTATAAATTTGGTTTAAAATAATTATTGATATATTTTAGAGTTATATTTCCGGCTCCTTTAAATTGTTATTTTTTTAAAATTAAATTAAATTAAATTATTTATTTTTAATTTTACTCTCATCATAACTTCTATATATATATATATATATATATATATATATATATTAAACATCTAACTAAATTTATTTTTTCCCATTACTTAAGATGTTGAAGGCATATTTTCAAACTATAGTGTAAAGGCAGATGGCTTTTTATTATAAAAGTATTAAATAATTACTAATTAAAAACTAAAGTCTTATTTATTCGGCTTGATTACTCTTGTATTTGCTTTACATATAATATCTTTGACTTATTACTTTTTTTGATAAAAATAATTATTGTTTTAAAGTTTTTTATTCTTTTTAATTATTATTTTTTAAAATTAAAGTAACATTAAATTTTTTAATTTTACCATCATCATAACTTATATATATATATTAAATATCTAACCAAATTTATTTTTTTCTCTTACTTAAAATGATCAAAGCACATTTCCAAACTGTAGTGTAAAGGCAGAAGGTTTTCTATTACAAAAGTATTAAATAATTATTAATTAATCACTAAAGTCGTATTTATGCGCTTTGATTACATTAACATTTTCTTTATACAAAATACCTTTAACTTATTATTTTCATAAATCTCAAATAATTATTGTTTTAAAGTTCCTTTTTCAATCCCTTTTAATTTTTTCCTTAAAATTAAACTAACATTAATTACATTTTTTAGTTTTACCCTCATCGTAACTTCTATATATATTAAATGTCTAACTAATTTTTTTTCTCTTACTTGAGATGCTCAATGCATGTTTTCGAACTATAGTATAGAGGCAGATGGTTTTTTATTATAAAAGTATTAAATAATTACTAATTAATCACTAAAGTCGTATTTATGCGCTTTGATTACTTTTACATTTTTTTTTGCACAGAATACTTTTGATTTATTACTTTTTCTAATCTAAAATAACTGCTGTTTGAGTCCTTTTTTTGGCCCCTTTTAATTGTTATTTTATTAAAATTAAAGTGACATTAATTACTTTTTTTCTTTTAATCTCATCCTAACTTCTATACATATTAAATGTCTAATTAAATTTATTTTTCTCTTACTTAAGATGCTCGTTACACATTTTTGAACTGTAATGTAGAGGTAAATGGTTTTTTATTATAAAAGTATTAAATAATTACTAATGAATCACCAAAGTTGTAATTATATGCTTTGACTACTTTTGCATTTTCTTCGCATTGAATACCTTTAACTTATTACTTTTTCTAGTCTAAAATAATTATTATTTTAAAGTTTTTTTTAATCCCTTTTAATTGTTATTTCTTAAAATTAAAGTGACATTAATTTGTTTTAATTTTACCCTCATCATGACTTCTATATATATTAAATATATAGTTAAATTTATTTTTTTGCACATTTCCAATTTGTAGTATAAAGGTAGATGGTTTTTTGTTATAAATGTGTTAAATAATTACTAATCAATCACTAAAGTCTTACTTATGCGCTTTAACTGCTTTTGCATTTTCTTTTCACAGAATACCTTGAACTTATTACTTTCTCGAGTTTAAAATAATTATTATTTTAGAATCTTTTTTAGGTTCTTTTTAATTGTTATTTTTTTAAAATTAAAATAACATTAATTACTTTTTTTAATTTTATTCTCAACATAACTTCTATACATATATGTTAATTGTCTAACTAAATTTTTTTTCTCTTACTTAGGATGCTCATTGCACGTTTCCAAGCTGTGGTGCAGAGGCAAATGGTTTTTTATTATAAAAGTATTAAATAATTACTAATCAATCACTAAAGTCTTATTTATGTACTTTGACTGCAAATGCATTTTCTTTGCACATAATATCTTTGACTTATTACTTTTTTCGGTCTAAAATAATTATTGTTTTAGAGTCTTTCTTTCAATCCCTTTTAATTGTTTTTTTCTTAAAATTAAAGTAACATTAATTTTTTTTAAAAATTTTTACCTTTTCATAACTGTTATATATATTAAATGTCTAACTAAATTTATTTATTTATGTTACTTAAGATGCTCAACATATGTTTTTGAACTATTGTGTAGAGGTCAATGGTTTTTTGATATAAAATTATTAAATAATTAATAATCAATCACTAAAGTTGTATTTATGCACTTTAACTACTTCTGCATTTTCTTTGTATAGAATACCTCTGACTAAAGATGTGCATCAGTCAGGTTCTCTTTAAAAATCGAACAAGTCAAACAAATACAAGTAAGAGACATGATCGCTTGATACTGACTGAAACGTGAATTCGGGTGAAGCTTTTCAGGTTGTAGTCAGGTTAAAGAGTGAAGATTTCCTCAGCCACAGGGTCTCCAAGTTGCAATGCCATCGAAGCCCCATTCCTGGCTACAAAGCACAAAGATGACCTATTTGCCGCTGGAACTCTTCATTGTGCCCCTATTTTCAAATCTAATCCCAAACCACAGTTCACCCATTTGCCATTCGCATATCATCTTGTTAGAGACAAATGATGCAAATCGCTCATAACAGAATAGGAGTGTGATATAGATTGTCCATTTCTCATGTTACCATTCTCCATGTAAGATCTAAGAGAGACAGAGAGTTGAGAATAGTGAGATCGAAGTAAGGCAAACTAGATCTAACCCATTTACTTGGTGTCTCTTTCCTCTTGACAAGACCCAACCCATTACTGGCTGAGCTACTTGAGTCATCCTCCCCAAACTCATGAACAACGAACCAAAGGTGCTCTGGTTGCAGCGCCACCGTAACGCATCATGGAAGATGGACTAGAGGCAAAATCCTCCCTTGTTCTCTTGCGAATATCCATGGATGCTCTGATTCTTATTGCCACTTGAGAAGTGACATCTTCTTCACCCAGTTTAACATCCTTGGCTGTTATATTTTGCTGCTTCTCGATGGCATATAACTAAAGGCGTCAATTCGAGACAGTACTAGTAATGAGTGTTCGGTCATTAAGAGAAGAAAGGAAAGAAACTTTAAAATGCAAAAGTTGCAAAACTAGAAGTCTAAAAGTCTCATCAACGTTTTTTAATAGTCCTTAATATAATATATATATATATATTATATAATATTATATTATGATTGAATATTATTAATTGGACAGGTCAGGTTGAAATTAGGTTAGAGATTTCGAACCAAAACCTGATCGAATATATTCAAATTGCTTTTTTACAACTCATAACTTGACTGATTTTGAGAGCTTTTAACCCGTAACCTGCCTGAATGACTTGGGTCAGGTCAAATTTCTGCAAGTTGTGAGTTTCCTGAACACCCCTACCTTTGATTTATTACTTTCTCTAATCTAAAATATTTATTGTTTTAGAGTCATTTTTTGGTCCCTTTTAATTGTTATTTTCTTAAATTAAAATAATATCAATTTTTTAAAAAATGTACCTTCATCATATTGTACATTAATCTTAAATGATTGATATTTTAAATTAAAGGGAGTGCATTTTATGTTTAAACGTTTATGGTATTAAGCTATTAACTATAGCTTAATCATAAGAAATTTGAATTGATTATCAAATATAATAAGTTCAAAATTTGTTATCCCAATATAAAAAAAAAATTCAATTTTTTATATTATATAATGCACCAAAAAATAAATATTTAAGTGAAGTTAGTAAAATTCAGATGAGAATTTGAAAATTTGAAAGTGTGACCCAAACAAAAAGAAAATATGTTATTTTAAAATTTTATTTGTTATTATTTTAAAAATAATTATAATATCATGTGGAAATTAAAAATAAGAAAATATTCCCCAAAGTTTAACTTAGATATGCAACAAGCAAAGGATGATTCCCTGTTGCAAACCGTTGGACTGGGTTCGTCCAAGTTAGGGCCCTGATTTTTTAAATCCCCATACTGGCAGCTTTATTCGTTTGCCTAAAGTCCGCCAGCCCAATCAGGGGCAGAGGGGTGGAGGATGCCCTCTTAAAATTTTTAATACTTGTAAATCTATAAAAATTTATAATAAAATGTATATGTACTTATTTTAAAATTATAAATATATTTTAATATTTAAAATAAGATAAGTTTTTTTCTTTTTGTTTTTTGACTGAACTCAACCCAACAACACTTTTTGTTTTTCTTCTTATGATGGGGACAATTGTCACGGGCCCATTACATTTATGATTTTGTGTAGTAAAAGCACTACAAGTGTCATAATTCACCATCGCCCAGCCGAAAGAAACGGTGCCGTCATCAGATTAGCAGAGATGCAAGCCTTTAATATTACTTTTTTTGATTATTTTAATAAATGGCTAAAAACATGTAAAAACGTAACAACTTTTCTTTCCCTTTATCTCAGTTTTTAAGACTATTAAATATCTCTAAAGCAAACGATAATTAAACGTTAATTAAAATATTTTAATGAATTAATGATACCAATATATGCTGAGAGTAAGAAGTTGAAATCAACACTTAATTTTTTCTTAAGAATAAAAAAATTAAATAACTTCATATATTATAATCACGTAATATTATTTTTATATTTAAATTTCAATAAACACAAAAAATAAAAATAATATATACAGACTTAATTAAAAAATAATAAATATAAAATATTTTAACAAATAATCAATTAAAAATTTCATTTAATAAACAAGAAATAATTGTAGCTTGAATCTAAAAAATAATGAATGTGTTTAATTAACAAGGATGATGATTAAATTAGAAAATAAATACTAGTGTGAGAGAAATGACACTAAAAAATATTACTAATATAACACGGTTAAATGAGTTTAAAACTTGTTGAATAAAATGAGTTAATTATATAATTTGAAAATATTTTGAAGCTAATGTAAAGTATTAAAAAATCTTTGTGTCAAATATAAAAGAATTATTTAATTTTTTTTAATTTATATAGAAATAAGCACAATTTTAAGCTAACTTAAAAGGCTAATGTAAAAATTTTATCTGATATAAATATAAAATAACTTTTTAAAAATTAGAGAAGCTAGACCTTCCTGACTTCCACCCAACACCGCCTCTGATTATTATGATTTAAGCAGAGGATTTTAAGAATAAAAAAGAGTAATGAAAAATTTAGAGTAAATTACACTAACCTCTCTTGAGGTATTTGATTATTACACTCCACCCCATTCTTACTCAAATATGACACTCTACCCCATTTACTAAATATTAATTAAAAAAATATACTTAATATTAATAAAATATTCACAAAAAAATATTAAATCAATATTTTAATCTAATTTTATTTAAAAATTATACTTTAATTCAGTTAATTATTTTAAATAATTAATATTTTGATAAATTATATTTTTTTAATCAAATAATTATATTTATTACAAAGTATAAATTTAACAATATATATGATTATGAAAAAAAATTTAGTACAAATATAGAGGTATTTTAGGATGAGTTTAGTTAATAAAAAATAAGATCAATTATGCTTTACATTTTTTTCTTAACTAAACTTATTCTCAATATGCTTCTATATTTGTACTAAATTTTTTTTCATAATCATACATATTGTTAAATTTATACTTTGTAATAAATATAATTATTTGATTAAAAAAATATAATTTATCAAAATATTAATTATTTAAAATAGTTAGCTGAATTAGAATATAATTTTTAAATAAAATTAAACTAAAATATTGATTTAATATTTTTTTTTAAATATTTTATTAATATTAAATATATTTTTTTAATTAATATTTGAGTAAATGGGGTGGAGTGTCATATTTGAATAAGAATGGGGTGGAATGTAATAATCAAATACCTCAAGGGAGGTTAGTGTAATTTATTCAAAAATTTATTTATTAATTTTTAAAAAAATAAAAAAAAATTTTAAATCTCGCTTTTATGATGCGAATAGTACAACAATGTTTTACGTTTGGTAATTCAACCTTGAACAGGTACTTACAGCTAAAGCACGCGCAGGGAGACGCCAAAGTCAAGTGTGAATAGCGCCATTTGAACGTTTGATATTCCGAATCGCTATGGCGCCGTGGCGGTCCCTGGCGGCAACTGCTAACCGATGGGAGGTGCAGGCACGTGCTTTGTGTCGGTAAATATTCACATTTTTTACTTTCTCTTCTTACGCTCACTTTTCAAGGCTTATCGCACAACCCCGTGCCACTGGGACCATTTTCCATCCATCCAATTTCAAAAACTCTAATCCCACGCGCACGATTTCGTGACCAGTTATAGGCAACATATGTACTGTGTCTAACATCTAAACTTTATATAATTTTATTCTTTTTATAAATTAAATTTTATTATATATTTCTTTAAAATTTTAAATTATTTAAATGAATCTCACTTTGATAAAAGTTACTTATTAGAACTTTATATGAATTAAATAGCTTCCCTAAAATTTTACAAGTTATTTCAACTTGAAAGAATAAGGCCTTTTCTTCAGGAATAAATAATAAAGCCCCATTTGATTATATTATTAGTATTTTTGAATAATTAAGGACACGTTTAAATAAATTATAAGTAAAATAAATTTTAAAAATATTAGAATGTAGACAAAATTATATGTAAAGTATATAAACTTTACTTAATAGATATAATGATAAAAATATTTTCTAAAAATAATAAAAATTTTATAATTAAATAAAATTAATTCTAAACAATTCAAACGTGGCAACAATGCAAAGAAAGTGAAAGTTACAACGCGGCATTTCACTAGGCTTGTGCATTCGTCGTATATAAACGGAAAAATCCGGAGCAAGGCTCTGAAATTCGGACAGCGAAAGAAAAAGAAAAAGAATTAAAAAAAGTATATATTAAATTAAAAAATTAATAAAATCAAAAAAATTTAAAAATTTAAATCTCTAAACCCATCGAAAATTCTCTTTCATCATCATTTTCATTGATTAACCTTGGACCCACCTAGTCATGTTACTCACTTCCTTTTCACGAACTCATCTTTAGCCCATACCGTAAGCACTACTGTGCCCATCCTCACAGGACCCCATTCTTTCCCACAGTCGACTCGATGAGCTAAGGGCAGTTTGGGCTCCGAGAAGACTCTCACCACCGCCGTTAAGCTGCCCATTGGGTAACGCCACTGTCGCAAAAATCAGCCTAAAAGTGCAAATTTTCATCCTCAGCCCACGCACTAGTATTTTGGTCTGTCCCTTAAGTTCCAAAATGGCGCGTATATCATCAGCGGTAACTTTCTGTGGTTCAGACCCACACACAGTCCCGCACGATGTAGCAGCGCCTGTCTCTCCAATGCTCAAGCATAAAATAGGAATATAATCTGTTTGAATTTGAATCTGGTGTATTTTAGAAAATAAAATATAATTAAATAATTATTAATAATAAATTAATAATATATATTTTTAAATTTATAAATTATTTATTTATATTTTATAATATTTATAATTTTAATTTTTTATTTATAATCATTCTCTACACTTATTTAAAAGATTTCAATCTACCTTTGTTCCGAATAAAGGACTAACATCATTTCATTTTTTTTTTTTTATATAGCCACACTCACACACAAGCGCATACAGCAAAGAGCGAGGCCGTCAAAAGACCAGCCAAGTGGGAACTCATTTGGATTAGTCACTGAATCACTGAAGCTGCAAAGAGTACTGTAATGGAGGAGAGGCCGGAGACGGAGCTTATATCAATACCGGCGACGCCGAGAGCGTCTACGCCGGAGATTCTCACTCCCTCGGGGCAGAGGTCACCGAGACCGACGTCGAAGGAGGCGAAATCGTCAAACGCGTGGACTCCGACGTCGTTTATATCGCCGAGGTTCCTGAGCCCAATAGGGACGCCAATGAAGAGGGTTCTCATCAACATGAAGGGTTACTTGGAGGAGGTGGGCCACCTCACCAAGCTTAACCCTCAAGACGCCTGGCTTCCAATCACTGAGTCTCGTAATGGAAATGCTCATTACGCTGCGTTTCACAACCTCAATGCTGGGGTTGGCTTCCAGGCCCTGGTCTTGCCCGTTGCCTTTGCTTATCTAGGCTGGTACGTTTCCTTCCCCTCTTCACTACCAATGCAACTTCCTTTTTTCTGGAGACGCAAACTTCTTTTGATGGCTGTAATTATTATTCTTCTATTTTTTTTTTTTTGAGTCAACTGCTTATAAGAAGTTTCTGGCCTACATTCTGGATTGAATCAGTACTGAAACTACACGCATTTATGGGTTTCCCTGTTCTGCGTAGAACTTTCGATTTTCTTTTTCCTTGTTTTAAACATTCACATATTATGAAGTTGAACTATCTATTATTTACTAAACTGTCATTTTCTTAACAGGCGTATATCTTTAGCTCTTCTAGTAAATTCAGTCAAATTACATAATTACAACAGTATGCCTTCCTAGCCATTTTTTTTATATAACTAAACAATTTAATTAAGATCTCATGCAATTTATTTTAATGAAAATTAAAAAGTAGACAAAGTTTGTTCAATTCTTCTCCTAGTGTCCCCTTTTCTTTAAGGGTAGAAACTTTCTTTTTGTTGACTGGAAATATTGTCTCCTTATAGCATTATAAGACATCATAGTAAGAGAATTTCTAAATAAAGGTAGGAGAAAAGATATTGGGTTGTGGGATGCCTTGGGATAGCTTTTCCAATTGTCAAGGTTCCTTAAGGAATCGATGGCTTGAATGGAAGAATGAAAGCAGCAAGCATGAGCGTGAGCCAAATCATTTCGGGCCTGTTATCTTTTGCTTTTCCCGGAGTTCGAATATTCTCGACGGAAACGCCATCTTGCCATCGGGTCCCATATTCCTAATTCTGTCGTAGAGGGACCCGATGCTGGTCATGTTGAATGTTGACTCTCCACTGCATACTGACCTAATCTTGGTCCATCACTTCTGTCTTTTCATTTGGGAAGCATCTTTGACGGAAAACCACTATGGCTTTTCGGTACATTTGTGTCGGTAAATTGAAATTTATATAAATTTTATTTATAAAAATTTAAATAATTAAATTTATTAAATGAAATACAATAAATCTAAACATCTATGTAATTCATTTTTATATACCGTAAATTAAATACTGATGGTAGATTTAGAATTTCTCTTGAGTTTTAAAAAATATAATTTTATTTATCAGATATATAAAATATAAAATTATTATTTAATTCTTACTTAATAATTTAAATTTTTATAATACTTAATTTTTTGATATCATTAAATGTGAGATTTTTAAATCTTCATAAATAATATAATAATTGTTAAATTTATTAGGTTTATAATATATTTTATAAAATATAATAAATTTAGTAATTTAATTTTTTTAAATAAAAATTTCATAAATTTTAAAAATAGAATGACGGTAACTTTTATACACTATGCACGAGCAAAGCCGTAGAAAGAGTAATTTCTCCAATATCGCAATTGGGCCGATCAGCATAGGTTGTTTGGAAAACACGTAAGCCCACTTAAGAGTTACTTTGCCCAAATGTGATTCAGGAGTTGGGGAATTCTTTCATTAACCATAGCATATTGTTGGCAACTCTACACTTTGTGGATTCTGGTTCAGCTACACGAAGCAGTTCCAGGAAAAAGGTACAACCGATACGTTGAGCTTGCACAAGCAGCATTCGGTAAGTTTGTCTACCACCAATTTAGTCTCTTCAACATTGTTCTGTAATGTTTTATTGCATCTTCTTACCTTTCTTTTACATACAGGGGAAAGGTTAGGGGTATGGCTTGCGCTCTTCCCAACTGTATATTTGTCAGCAGGAACAGCGACGGCTTTGATTCTTATCGGAGGGGAGACAATGAAAATGTTCTTCCAGCTAGTTTGTGGTCCATTGTGTACCTCGAATCCATTAACCACAGTGGAGTGGTACCTGGTTTTCACTTCTCTATCCATTGTTCTGTCTCAGCTCCCAAACCTCAATTCAATTGCAGGGCTCTCACTCATAGGGGCTGTGACAGCTATCACTTACTCCACCATGGTCTGGGTCCTCTCTGTTAGCCAACAAAGGCCACCCTCTATCTCTTACCAACCCATGTCGTTGCCATCGTCTTCTGCTTCGGTTTTCTCTGTCATGAATGCGCTTGGAATTGTTGCCTTCGCTTTCAGGGGCCACAATTTAGTCCTAGAAATTCAGGTACTTATATCAGTTGTCATTAGATGACATTTTTATAATTTAACCTCTAATTACTGAAGATATGAACCTGGTTTCTTCCAGGCAACAATGCCATCTACTTTTAAGCACCCAGCTCATGTGCCAATGTGGAAAGGAGCCAAGGTTGCTTATTTTTTCATTGCAATGTGCCTCTTCCCCGTTGCTATTGGAGGCTTTTGGGCCTATGGAAACCTTGTAAGTCAACGAAAAACTAAAATTGAAGTTTTCACTTATGGATTTATAGTCAGTGGAGACTGTATGCAACTTGAGAAAAGGTAGCAAAGCCAGAATCCAACTCAACTAGCCTAGGGTCAAATTTTGATAGTAGTCTGTTAACAAGGCTTCTAAAAATAGAACATGTTCATAGGCTTTTGATTTGACCCCATCATAGCTCAGTTCTTCTCAAATAGTTGGTATCTGGGCCGAGGGAGTATATTACCTCCATGTTGTTGGTATGAGTGGAATTTTCACTTGAATTTTGTCAATATTCCTAGTTCTAGATTTCAAACACCACAAATGTTCAGAAGAATGTCAAAAATCCAAGCAACTCATAGATGTCTTTGGTTCTGTTATTTCCGTTACCATGATAGGAGCTCCTTGACCGTATCAACTAATTGTCATGCAGTGAGACAAGTCATTTGCGTCGCGTTTTGCTGCACTTTTATTTATTTACGTAATGTTTTTCATTTATTCCGCATCTTGATTAATTTTGATTATTATATTTCTTGTACATTGCAGATGCCTTCAGGAGGGATTCTCACGGCTTTATATGCATTTCACAGTCATGACATTCCGAGGGGCCTTCTTGCCTTGACTTTCCTTCTAGTTGTATTTAATTGCTTGAGCAGTTTCCAGATTTACTCAATGCCCGTTTTTGACAGTTTTGAAGCTGGGTACACGAGCAGAACTAATCGTCCCTGCTCAATATGGGTCAGATCAGGTTTTCGAGTCTTCTATGGATTCGTCTCCTTCTTTATAGGAGTGGCGCTTCCCTTCCTTTCAAGCCTCGCCGGTTTATTGGGAGGACTCACTCTTCCAGTCACGTTTGCATATCCTTGCTTCATGTGGCTCCTCATTAAACAGCCAACAAAGTATAGCTTTAATTGGTATTTCAACTGGATTCTGGCTTGGTTGGGGGTTGGTTTTAGCTTGGCCTTTTCCATTGGAGGTGTTTGGAGCATGGTGAACAGTGGACTCAAGTTGAAATTCTTCAAGCCCAATTGAACTTTGAAGAGTTCATGCAATTGCAGAATCATCGCATCATGCAGTTGCTACTTCTAGTCTGCATCAGCTTCTCATACCACCTTTCTAAATCGCCTCATACTCAGTGCATTTCTTCGGCTGTAAGTAGCTTTCTGCATGGACTACTTAGAAACAGAGTTCACTTTTGCTGAAAGCGGTAGTTCAACTTTCAATGACGACATCTGGACGTGAGTTTACCATTCCTCTATGCGCTTCTATGCGGAATATGATGAGTGTGCTCATATTTGTAGAGGTAGAGATAGCCAGGTCTTCACCTGGCTACAACAGCTTCTGTTTTATTGAAAGAAACTGGTTTAGCCTTCTTCGTTGTAAGTTTATCGGCTTTTGTCTGTATGAAGAAACTTCCAGCAACAATCTTTCCTCCATTCTTACTTTAATTTTTCCTATCCACTATTGTCATGATAATTGCAGTAGCCTGTAATTATGAATGAGGTTGAAAGTAGAAAAGCGGATGTACCTTTCAATTAAATGACTAAGAGATAAAGCCACCCCAGAACCCTAGTCGGTGTCGTGTCATATCAAATGCATATTCACAGTACTAAAATTGTTAAAGCACTAAAGACAAGTGAAAGATCAATTATTTATTCCCCTAAGGCATTTTCTTCTATTGTCTTCCATGGGCTTAAATTCAACAGCCAATAGATCATCGCACATGTTAAGTTTCTCTGGCTACTGCAAGTGATTTTTTTTTTTTTAAAAAAAAAGAGGGAATTTGATTTCTAATGTGAGCAAGATGAATTTGACATCATACTGACGCATTTCAAAGCGTTTTCTCAAGTAATATCAGTCTTCTGGTTTCTGCCAATTTTGTTAAACTCTACACTGTACTCCCCTCTGGCCCGTAACAATGGGAGAAAAGACGTGATTGTTATATGAGAAATGATAAATTTACGTTTTTAAATGAAATTTTCATTATGCTTTGTTTTTTTCTCATATATTTTATTTTTTATCTCTCTTAACATAAATATAGCGTTATTCATTGTTATATTTAAGACAAAATAAAGAGTTAAATAATATATTTTATTCTTTATGTTACTTTAACAAAGAGTTAAACAAAGATAAACGTAACAAAAACATCACTATAAAAACGAAAAAATATTACAGCTCAAACAAAGGTGCTCCCATCTATATTTCTATCTTCCGCCCAACTACACAGCGAGAACTTGAGAAAGAACAGGGAAGACTCATTTGAGTACTTTCATAAAACCAACGTCCTTTGCCATTAAGTCAAAAAGAAAAAAAGAACTTGAAGTGACAAAGTAAATATGTAAGGTTATTTCTCACCATAATGCCACTGTTGCCCTCTGTGAAATAAAATCGTTTACTATGAGTGAAGTTGACATTCTTCTTGAGTGATTCCAAATTAAAATTTTGCTAGAGACCTGTGAGGTGTGATTATTTAAGACATGATGATAAAAAGCTACCCATTGCAGTCACATTTCACTATTGATGTTGGCAAAAAGCTTACGTCTGCATTTTGAATATGGAACTAAAATTGGCATTGATGCATTAAATATAACCCATGGATTGTAAAGGTGTTTGAAAACTCAGGTGGGCCAGTCATATGATCAATATCAGACATTTCCTTTCTTTTTTCTGTTGCAGGCGTCGGAAAGAAATATTGTAAAGGAAGGCCGTAAAGGCAGGGGAAGAAGTTTTACTTTGAATGCATCATTGGGGTTTGTCCGCAATAACACTAACAAAATTATTAAAGAAGATTATTATTCAAGCGCACGCTGTAAGGGCATGCAATCATCGCACATGTTTACTATGTCCCCCAATTCGTTGATACTGATCGTGCAGTCCATCGAGGGGCCAGCTTTCATTACACACTACTGCCTGCTCAATCATCATGTTCAATCTATGAAAAAGGATTAGAAGAAAACAAACAGGAAATATATTAAAAAGTTGTCAAACAAGATTAGTTCCTCTCAAATTTCCTTGAAGCAAACGTGTTTGACGTAAATATTCCCCGGATGCAGTCCCCTGTTCCATTTGATATTTCAGCAAGGGAAACAACAAAATGCTTACAGTGCATGGTATGATAAGAAACAAGCAAAAACCCAGGCCAGTGCCAAAAGCCAGTAACAAGCAGGGGGCATAAGCACGTATATATTCGTCGATCCTAGGAATAGTAATAGATAGCAAATAGCAATGATCTATATATAAAACCTATGCGGTATGGTATGAGTCCCTCTTTTCCCCAAAATGAATACTAATCATCCATCAAACTGGCAAAAGAAAGAGATGGAAGAAGCATCTCATATCTTGTGATTGAAATGAAATCTGGAAAGATTACTACTCCAGATTGTTGCCTGCATGATGTTCTGGGGTGGGATTGGAAATCGCTAGGGTAGGCCATCCAAGGCAATCGGCGTCTGCCATTAATCCGGGTTCGGCGCTGCTCAGCTGCCACGCGGTGTACTCTGAGGAAGGGCCCACTAGAGCACCGCCACTATCACCCAACTCTGGGAAACCCCCAACCCCACCACTCAAACCGAAACCCATTCCATCGAAACTAGATGTGAACTCATATCCACTTAATTTCAATGAGGTCTCCAACTCCAAGTTGGGTGACAACAGAGGCGCGATTTCCCTTTGCTTCCGATGCATATCCCTTTCGGGTTCAGCATTGGGGACAGCGGAAGCGGAACTGGCTGGTGTAGGTTGTGGTGTCGCAGTCGCAGAGACAGAAGAAGAAGTAGGGGTAGTGCGTGACTTCTTAGAAGAAGACATCTTGCGAGTGCCACCACCAACGGGAACGTTGCGAAGGGTGCCGCCGTGCGTCCAGTAGCGACGACAGGACTTGCAGAAGTAGCGAGGCTGAGAGAGGTTATAGTTGTTGTAATAGCAGAACTTAGTAGAGGTGGAATCACAGCGCGGGCAAGGTAGGGGTTGGGTGAGCTGTGGTGGGGGGAACCCCATGCTCTGTTGTGGCCTAGCTGCTGCTCGACGCTCAACAGGGTTGGACTGCATTTTCCTTCTTGCCAGTCTCCGCCTGCTTGTTGTAGTATTGCTTGTTGGCCTTTGGTGCTTCGGGAATCGGTAATTTCTTTTAAGCTTTCAGTTTCAGGTGAAGTGAATCAGAGTTGGGTGGAAGAAGAAGCAGGAAAGCAACAGAGCAGAGCACAGGCGAGCAGAGGAAATGAAGAGGGAGCAGCGCTACTGATGGAATTCAAAACAAGAGAATGGGGTGGAATCTGAGACGCCCTTCTAATTCCACTTTTTTAACGTGTCACTGACAGCCCACGACTAAGGCTCTTGAGGTCCAATAAATCGAAGTTCAATTAGTGTTGTATGTATTACTTTGGCCCGACTACTTAGTAATAGAGTGTGGCTATTACAAGCAAGTTTTAATGGCATCATTAGTTGTGGATACAAATAATTATTCAATAAAATATTATATTGGCATATAGTTTAAAATTAAATAATATATGATTTTCGAATGCTTAATTTTAGTATTTATATGAAGATGTGACCTAATAGAATTTTATAAAACTTAAATAAAAATAGTTGTCTATTATACAATTCTATTATCATATCATATAAATATATAAAATTAAAATACACTTCATTTTTTATAATACTTTTATTTATCTTATTTTGTAAATGTATTTTTATTCTAAATAAATTGCGAATCAAACTAAACTTTTAATACTGCCTGACATGGTTGCTGAGTAGGCTGCCACATGCCAGTTCCCACCCGTCAGCGGTGTCGGAAAGAAGTTGCCAAAAGCTTGCCAGGTCCCCGGGGTTCCAACAAAAAGCCAGTCATTGAATTTGGACAATGATACACGTCTTCTACCCGTAATCTGTATTTTCTATACATACCAACAGAACGGCACACAACATTTGCGTTTGATTTTGCCGTGTGTGTGAAAATTGAAAAGGATGCCTACTTGGGTGTCGCTCAGCTGGTATGGCGTATGGCAGGGCAGCATACAGAGTTGCAGAAGTGAGAATTGACACTAGAATATACCCCGTCCAAACAAGTGGCACCTGAGGCGGCCCTGCTATTAGCAATGCATATCTGGTGAGTGGCGTGTAGTTTGTGGCAGCACAGCGGCGAGTGGACTGGGGCAGCATGACATGCTATCATCACCACGAAATTCGAGATGCTCTATTATGTTCTGTCGCTTTCGCTGGTCAACATCAAAGACCTTTCATAGGTTTATACTTCAAAGAAAATTTGTGACAGCCATTGCCACTCGTTTAAAATTACGCTCACAATAATAAAGATATTGAAGTGCAAAATATTTTGATATTTATTTATATGAATAAAAAAATATATACCGAGTTATAAAACGTATTAAGAAATCAAATTTATGAGTTAATATATAACTAAGAGTAATTAAACATAAATTAAAAACAGAATCTAACTGTAAAAGAAAGAAATTTAGTATATTAGAAAGAACAATTATGATAGTTACATATACTTTTTAGATCTAATATAGAGGTATTGAAGTTAAAAAAAATTTTATACACATTTTCATTAATTTAAAAAAAATTATGATAACATTTTTAAAATAATTTTATGAAAGATATTTAAAAATAAAATTGTTTATTTTGCTTAAATCTAAACTATCAAAGATACATACAATGTAATAATGATAAGTGTAAAAATTTACAAAGATGTAACAATAGATATTTTTATAAAAATTTATTCTTATCAAGTATTATTTTTAAATTTATAATTTATAATTTTATTTTTAAACATGTTTATTGGATATATTCAGTAAGTAATTTTGAATTATATATTTTTATAAATAATATAATTTTAATAAAAGAATTAATAAAAAATATTAATTCTAAAATAAAACTACAGACAAAGGCATTGATATTAAATGATTTTCGTTTAAACATGAATAAGATAAAAATATAAAATGTAAGTTTTATAATAAATCAATTAATAATAATTTAAAGATAAAAATAAGAATATATTGTATTGTAAATGTCAAATTTTAATATTTGAATTAATTTTGTAAAATGATAAAAGGATTAATAAAATATTATATATAAAATACAAATTAAATGATTAAAATAAAAATTTATATTATTTATAATTATAAAATATTTAGCAAATATAAAGATATGTTATATCATATATCATTGTAAGATTAATTATATTTAATAGTAGTAAGTGCGAGATTTTAAAAAATTAATAAAAATAAAAATAATATAATAGAAATGAGAATATTAATATTAATAAGTTAGTGTATAAAAAAATAAAATTATTATATTTAAAAAAATTTATATTACACTTTAAGAAAAAATAATTAAAATTTAATTATAATAATTTAGATATATAAAAAAATCTTCTAAAGACTCTAATTAAAATTTTTAATCTAATAAAAAAAATAAAGAAATTTTTTTAAAAAAATTATTAAAAAATATTTTTTAAAATTTAATATATAAAATTTAATAATATTATTTAATTAATATAATTAATTTTATTTAATAAAATTCACTCGTTTAAAAGGATTAATGTTTTTATATAATTTTATTTTTATTTAATTTTTATAAATAAAAGATAAAATATTAAACAATTAATTTTTATAAATTAAATCGTTAAAAATTCACAAATCCGAAGCTGTTAAAATTAGCAAATTAATACATCACACGCCTTATTTAAAAAAGACGTGGCAAATCTGTTGTGGAGTATAACTTTTCTAAGAAGAATGGTCACCTAGGACACCACGCCAACTCTCGCGCTGACCATTCTACGGACACTGCTTTCTTAAGTCACAGAAAAACACTAAATTTGAGTCATTTGTCAATGGCTCAATGCATATCCGATTGCCTGTTCTTTAACAGAATAATAATTAAAATTATAAAATTTATTAAATTTTATATATTTAATATAAAATTTAAATAATTTAATATTTCGTAATATTTTTTAAATAATTAATTTTTTTTTATATAATTAATAAAATAAGGATAATATTTTATTTATGTTTATTGACGTAGATAAAATTAAAATTATTGAAAATAAAATTAAAATATTAAAAAAAATAAAATTATAAATATAAAAATAAAAATATAATATTATCCTAATTAATATTTCCGTGCAATACTCATTGCAGGCAGATCCATGTTCGCATTATTAATAGAGTAATGCTATAAAATTGTGTTAAAATAAGATATTATTTTGTTTCATTAGTTATTTCAAGTTACGTAGAACATGTATAAATAATAATAATAATAATAATAATAATTAAAAAAAAATTGCGTGGCGTAATGAAATAAAAACAAACTGCTCATTGGCTATTAAATCTATAGTTAATTTATGATATTTGATAGACTTAATATTTTTTAAATAAGAATTTTATAAAATTGTGAGTCTCCAAAGTAGCAGTCCCGTTAATTAAATTTCATTGGGACCTTAATTTGGATTTTGTTTCATACGACTTGGAAGTCAAATTTTCCAAAATAGTCAATCACCATTGACCATAGCCAATTCAAGACGTTTTGCATAGTACACTGGCCAAATCCATAGCCAAGTAAATATCTCCAACGCTATTTTATTCTGTCATAACTCTTCAATACTAATTCCTTGGCTCAAGTTTTACCTGCAGGGGATGGAGCTTGGGGGTGGTAAGGCCCGCTGTATCAACATTCTCTTCTTACCCATCTTTGAGCATCCACTCGAACTCCCGAACCAATCTCCCACTTGCTGTGCAAGCTATCCACATTGCCTGAAGAGTGCCTGCGCATACTCGCTTCCCTGCTCCAAATGCCATCGTCTTGTATAAATCCATTGGGTCATGTTTCTCATCAAGAAACCTCTCAGGTATCCACTGGTTAGGATTTTCCCACCGATTCTTGTCCATGTGACATCCATATATATTTATTAAAACCTGTTCAATTTTGAGATTGTAAATACTGGCAACCATATCCACAGCAATAAAGAAGAAAGATATAAAAATATTCATATAAACACGATCGGAAGATCATTGACCTCGCTTCCTGCAGGAATGTGATGACCCTCCAACTCAGCATTGTCATGGACGAATCTTTTTGGGACAAGTGGAACTGGAGTATGCTTCCTTAAAGTTTCATGGAAGACAGCTCCTAAGTATGGTGGTTTAGATAATTGGTCCTCTTTATTCTTCTTATTTTTACAAATATATTGCAGCTCCTGATAGAGACGGTTCTGTCATACAAAGAGGAAATGTATAAAAAAAGTTCCAAGAAATATGGGAGGAATAAGTAATTGAACCTACCGGTAGTTGGTTAGTTAAAAAAATGAAAAGAAAAACAAGAACCTGTCGAGTTTTGTCTTTAGCAAGTTCATACATTGCCCATTCTGTTGTAACTAATGTAGTATCTGATGTCTCAGTCATGGTCTCCCAAAGCCGCATGGAAATTTGCTCTTCTGTCAGCTCTTTTGCTTCGGATAACAGGTAGTCAATATAACAATTTACTTCCTGTTTAAGGCAAACAAACCAATTAGGGCAACTACCAGTCTACCATTGCAGGCTTTGCACAAATTTGCAGTTTTATGCAAAGAAAATAAACCTTTCCAGAAGCTATTCGCCTCTTCTGCTCGTTGATCAATGCCTTCATCGCTGCTTTTCTGCGGAAGCACATGTTCTGAATTTTCATCTCCATAGTCTTATTTGGAATCCATTTGAAGTATGGGAAAAAATCTCGCCAATCCACCTCAATAGCACCCTCCATCAAGTCAACTACAAGAATCTTATATATCTCCTCTCTTGAGATAGTGCTCCCGAACTCCTACATTATTTCCCAGAGCCTGCAAATTGATTAATTCTGTCATGCTTTGTCTTTTAGCTCTTATTCAATACTCAGAAAAGTGCCTATTTATTTAAAGCGGAGAAACAAACTTGCTTCAGTGCTAGTCCAAAAAGTTCAGACGCAAAAACTTTCCTAAAGTTTACAGTCTGGTTAGGAGAGGTCTTGACATACTCGTTAAACTGCCTTAAAATATTTCCCATCATGGCTTCTCTGTGGCTACGGTGTCGCTTCTGAATGTTGAAAAGAAACACACCTCAGCTTGGCCACCAAACCAAACCAGAGAGGGAGGGAGAGAGAGAGAAAGGAATAAAGTTTTACATACTCTAATATTGACAAGTAGCCAGAAAGTTATCGTAACCAACCTGTGCATTGGCTCTTAGAAAGTTTGCAAGGATATGTCTTTTGACCATTTTGTGAAACTCATTATAGTCGCTTGTAGCAACCATGCATTTGTCAAAAGGCAGCATCTTTAATGCACTTGATAACTTTCTTGTTGAAATTGATGTAAATTTGATAACCATTGCCTGAAACAAGCATAATAAGTCTAGTATGAAAAGGCTTGAAAACAATACGGTAATTTTCACTATGTCCTTAGGCGACTGAATCAGAATGGAAACCCATCCCCTCTTGAGTTTTTACAGCATAAAAACTCATGAACTGACAGTTAATTCGACTTAACAAAATAGATTGTCCCATACTAAGTGTAGGAGTGGGGTTCACGAATCACGGTAAACTGACCTCCTTGGGAACCTGGGAGGAGTTGAGAACAATGAGGGTGGAAGCACTGGTTCTAATGGAATAAATCGGCCCATATTTCTCAGCCCACCGCGTGAACGTCTTGTAAGGTTTCTTCTCCTTCAATTGCAGCAGATTCCCCAGCACTGGATCCCCTGAAACCACTGCAAAAATCATTCCATCCAATTTAACATTCCTCCTTCATTTCAAACACTTGAACTGAAGTAGAAAATTATAATAATACATCGTCTAAAAATATAAAATTGAGAATCAATTTATTTTGATATTTTAAGATAAACAAAAACATTCCTGGCACAGAGGGAAGTTTAGAATGGTTGATTTTTTGAAAAGAGGTTGAATCCTCTACGGAAGAAAAGGAACAACAACAGGGACAAAGCAGCTAGCGCATCTGAGGTGGGCAAGGGCTCTGTTTGAAGCATATGTCTTGTTGTAGCCATTGTTTTAGTGAAATGATTAAAAAGATGCATGCATCATGCATGGTGGTTCTCAAATATATGGTAGTTAGCCGCTGGCCAACCAACTCAGGTTTACGATGAAATGTTAAAATACATTAGAAAGTGAGAATCCTATTAACCAGAGATTCTCTCGACTTGTAATTGTCGTTATTTGTGAAGCAGCTTTCTGATTAAGTGATCTCAGTAAGAGGAAAACAAAGGCGGCGATCGCACATTCGAAGGCTAGAGCGCCGGCGAAGCGCCGTTGTTGTTGAAGGCATATCCACTTTGCTCCGCGGCATCACCACAATTATCCAAACATTTGCTCAAAATTGATCTCCATCTGCCTGCTCCTACTTTACATTGATACATTATATTAAAAAACAAAATTATGACGTCCATTAATTTATAGGCGAATTCGTAACCATAGCAAACTGACGTATATATTGATGTCACCATTAAAAATCATTCTTGGGAACAAACACTTGTCAAAAGAAAATTGGTCAATATCCTGATTTTTTCTTCATTGGTACTCCTTTTGATGATTTACATCTACTGCCCAAATTCAGTTGTTAAATCATGTAGCCGAATGTATTCTATATCTGATAATGATGTAAACATATCAAACAATTTTCAATATTTGGAGGTGTTTAGTTGAAGTCGACCTCTCAATTTATTATATAAAATCTTTATAACTTTTTAATTAAGAGTCACTATTAATTATTAATTTTTTTATCTCTGGCGCAATAAGATCAAACGACTAATGATCTTCTTATGCAAATGGTTATCATCATGTTGAAAGTGCATTGATTTCATCACCAAAAATATATCTGAAGCAATGGAAGGTAATTGTTTTCTTTACCTAATTTTTTTGACAAATATAGCAAAAAAATTTTGAATATAAATTCTCTTACTCTACTACTCAAAATTTTTCACCACTAAATCATCTTTAATGACATTTTTATTTTTTTATGAAAATAATATTTGGTCCTCATTGTAAATGACTTTACCAACTAGACCCAATAATTTCAAAATTTAATTTCTATGTTCTTATTAACGCATTGTCTGTAATTTTTTTGATTATACAAATTTATCTTTATTTAGTGAGTAATTCATTTTCAAACTATCACGAGTTTAATATATTTCTTCCTATGTTATGATATATTTCTATATTGAACTAAATAAGTGAGTTTAAAATGTTTGTAAATTGTTGTAATTGATTTATACTTGTATGCTTTTAGCCAGCTATTAGGTTCCACCAAAAAATAAAGTTTTTCATTAACGTAATAAATTTTATATATTATGGATTAAATTTGTAATTGAGAATATGTTCTCTCTTACATAAAGACTCTAAAATAGTTTTAATCTTAAATAATAATGATGACCTGATAATATAAAATTTTTAATTACAAATTAAAGCATTATTAGAAGATTAATTTTCTCAGTAATTAATAATGTGGATGCATAATTTGCAACAGAATTTGTTTAACATCCCCTAACCAAAAAAAATTTGTTTAACATCCATAATTAATGCTTCCAAAATTATTTATTTCACATAATGAATATTGTTTGAATTTATTAGATTGGATAATTTTATTTTTAAAATTTAATAAATTTAATAATTTAAAATTTTCAAATAAAAATTTAAGAAAATTTAATTTATAAAATTCAAAAAAAATTTAATTTAAAATTTTTATGTAAACCTACTTCTGCGGATCTTCCTGAGTTACTAATTATGGCCAATTTTTAGTTTTTTTAAATATCTTCTTACAGATAAAATTAATCTTTCCAAAATAAAATCAGATACCTAAACATAAATCTCCTCTAAAATAATATTTTGAGTAAATTATATTAACCTCCATTGAAGTATTTGATTATGACACTCTACTCCATTCTTATTCAAATATGACACTCCAACCCATTTACTAAAATATTAATTAAAAAAATATACTTAATATTAATAAAATATTTATAAAAAATATACTTAATATTAATAAAATATTTATAAAAAATATTAAATTAATATTTTAGTCTAATTTTATTTAAAAATTATATTTTAATTCAGTTAACCATTTTAAATAATTAATATTTTGATAAATTATATTTTTTTAATCAAATAATTATATTTATTACCAATTATAAATTTAATAATATGTATGATTATGAAAAAAAATTTAATACAAATATAAAAATATCTTGGGAATGAGTTTAGTTAAAAAAAATATAGAGCATAATTGATTTTATTTTTTTACTAACTAAACTTATCCTAAGATGTCTCTATATTTGTACTAAATTTTTTTTATAATCATATATATTATTAAATTTATACTTTGTAATAAATATAATTATTTAATTAAAAAATATAATCTATCAAAATATTAATTATTTAAAATGATTAACTGAATTAAAATATAATTTTTAAATAAAATTAGATTAAAATATTGATTTAATATTTTTTTGTGAATATTTTATTAATATTAAGTATATTTTTTTAATTAATATTTGAGTAAATAAGATAAAGTGTCATATTTGAATAAAAATGGAGTAGAGTGTCATAATCGAGGTTAGTATAATTTTTTTTAATATTTTTTAATACAAAAGATTTAAATTATTTTTTATTTTGAGTTTAAATTGGGTAGGGGCCACACGAACGTATCTTTTCTACCCCAAATTATGACGTAAGCTCCCTTACATGAGGAGATCTTAAGACGGCATACCTCCTTATTGCAACAGAGGTCCCAACCTACGCTATGGACCTTCCTGAGACCCCGTCCAAGTAAACATAAATCATTTTTAGCCGCTCTTTTAGATCCACTGCACTTTTTTAAGTCACGATTAAGCTTTCTGATCTCATTTATATACGCAATTATAAAGAAAATATACATTACATCCTCGCACCACAGAAGATATTGGAGAGGAGCGGGAAAATGTAAACAAATTACAGCAACTCTAGTTAGTATCTAGTATTATGATTGAGCGGTATCTGCACGGGCTTGTGATGTAGTTTTGAGGCTACGAACTAACAATAATGGCAGTAAGTTCTAAGATTGCAAAATTAGCAAAAGAATTAATTGTGCAGCATTTAGTACCCTGGAATAACTGGTGGAGGCGGTGACGCGTATGAGGAGCCTAGAAATGGGGGAAGAACGATATCTTCTAGTGGAGAAGGTGGTGGCGGAGATTGAATAGGTGGGGGAGGAGAGTGTATGGGGGGTGGAGGAGATTGGACAGGGGGTGGCGGAGGAGAATGGACGACAGGTGGTGGGGAGCGCACTGGTGGCGGAGGAGAATGGACGGTAGGTGGTGGGGAATGAACTGATGGCGGAGGAGAATGGACGCGGGGTGGTGGGGAGTGAACTTGTGGCGGGGGAGATTGGACGGGGGGCGGTGGGGAGTGAACTGGTGGCAGAGGAGAATGGACGGTGGGCGATGGGGAGTGAACTGATGGCGGAGGAGAATGGACGGGAGGTGGTGGGGAGTTAACTGGTGGCGGAGAATGGACGGTGGGTGGTGGGGAGTGAACTGGCGGCGGAGGAGAGTGGACGGTAGGTGATGGGGAGTAAACTGATGGCGGAGGAGAATGGACGGGAGGTGGTGGGGAGTTAACTGGTGGCGGAGAATGGACGGTGGGGGATGGGGAGTGAACTGGCGGCGGAGTAGAATGGACCGGAGGTGGTGGTGGGGAGTTAATTGGTGGCGGAAGAGAATGGACGGTAGGTGGTGGGGAGTGAACTGGTGGCGGAGGAGAATGGACAGGGGGCGGAGGAGAATGAACTGGTGAAGTAGGAGAACGGGCAGGTGGTTTTGGGGAAGGAATTGGTTGAGGGGGCGGTGAATAAACTAGAGGCGGTGCAGGTGATTGATGTGGTGGAGGCCTTTTTCGTCCTGAAGGTGATTCGTTATGAGGATCATCATCATTTTCCGGTAATGGTGCAGGTGATTGCTGTTTAGGTGATTGTGGTTTCTCTTTTGGCGGCGGGGGAGTTTGCTGCCTGGGCGGTTGTGGTTGGGGAGGTTGCTGCCCGGATGTTTGTGGCTGTGGCTTTTTAGGTTCCTCTCTCGGTGGTTGGGGTTTTAGAGGTTGCTGGTTAGGTGGTTTTGGAACCGATGGAGTAGGCCTCTCTGTTGGAGGATTGGAGTTAGAAGGGGTTGATAAATGGCCGCCACACTTTGTCTTGCTGCAATCTACTGGTTTGCTAATCACCGCGTTGCAAGCGTCTGTCGTCTTCTGTTTTGGTCTGTTCGGGATGCAGTTACTTACATCATCCAACACAATGTCTTTCTTAGAACCTGGTACACAACCTTTTTCCTCACCGTTGAAATAGTTATCAGAGAATGTAAAATTCACCAATCTCGGCAAGCTGCAGATGCTTTGAGGCACGAAACCTGTGAGCTTGTTGTGTGCAATTGATAACTGCTCTACACTTTTGAGCCCATTAAAGGATTTGGGCAAGATGCCGCCCAACAAATTCTGGCTTAAATCCAGTAATGTCACACTACTAAGCTTTCCAATATCTGCAGGCAAGCACCCAGTGAGGTTGTTGTTGACTAGGACTATCTCATTCAATGTCTTCTCCATTTGACCAATGCTTCCTGGAATGCACCCACTGAAATGGTTATTGGCCAACACCACTACTGATGCCGGAGACTCTCCCAAATTTTCTGGGATTATGGAGGCGAAGCGATTGTTGTTTAAAAAGATAGCGTCGAGTTTCTTGTTGAAAAGCTCTGAGGGCAGTGAACCCTCGAAGTCGTTGAACCTGAGATCAAGGTATATAAGATCTGGAATAGATAAAACACAGGTGGGAAATGGGCCGACAAAGCGGTTGTTACTGATATCTAGCTCGCTCAAAAGCGTTAGCTTGGAGAAGCTTTTTGGAAGAATCCCACAAAACCTATTCGAGTTAATGTGCAAGATAGCAATGTCAGTCATCAAACCAAACTCGGATGGCATGTAACCTGCAATGTCTGCGTGGTTAAGGTCAATCCCAGCAACAACATTGAGCTTTGGGTTGTCCAAAGCGGGTGCACAGAAAACTCCTTTGTAAGAACAAACATCTGGTCCCACCCAATTGAGGGTGGTGTGTGATGGGTCTGAATAGATTGCCTTCTTCCAAGCTTGAAGTGCAATATAAGCGCGTTTGAGTCTAGGATTGGGGAAAGTTAGATTAGTTTTGTAGTCATCTGCATAGTTATCGGGCAAATCTTCATTCTCATGAAGGTGTAACAATTGGCGACGAGCAATGAAGGAAGCTTGGGCATTGGAAAGAGCAAGGGAGAAGGAGGATAGAAGAAACAATGATAGAAATAGGAAGCAGCCTGAGGGATGCATTTTGAGAAGGAACTTCATGGTACATTCAGCTTGGAAAGCCCCAACGCTGCTTATAGGAGGTAAAGGGAAGATGAATGAGTTAGAGGCCGTTATATGGCGACATGGAGAGATACGCGTTTAGAAGCCATACGAAAGGTTTTGCAACAATTTCTGAGCAAATTTTAACCCGCAATGGGAATGGTCTATGTTCAATGTTCAAGTGCCACAAAATTGGATGGTCTTTATTTGTTTATTGTATTCCTAATTCACAAATTTGGTACTATTTCGAGATTGTGTTTTGGGTTTACTTGACTACCTTAATTAGGCCTACGGTGCTTCTTTACTCCCCTATATTTGCGTTTGACTTATATAATTTTGCTCCGGCAATTCATCATAGATCGTCTGTTGTTCTTTTTATCTAATTTTTTTTTTATAAATTTTAACCTTAAAATATGTTTACAATAAAAATACAGTTACAACCTGCACGAAACAATTTAAAAAAAAGAACAAAAAAAGTACATTTAATGATCACTTGGATAAGTAAAATGCTTATATTCTATCATGAGAGGTTTATATTAAAATTTTATTGAAAAAGTGATTCAAAAAAGTTTTATTCCTTTTATTTTATCCCAAATTATCAGTGAGGAATTTCAAAAGCTGGGAATCCAAATCCCTCCCATCTTTGCCCAAATTCAATTATTGTCCGAAAACAGTTACCTGAGCTGTTGCTTCGATTTATCTCTTAATTAATTTTTCTTTAAAAAACCAACTCTTCAAGCGAGCACGGCTACGGTATTACTGATTCACCGTCAAGTATCACCGTAATTCAAAACGGCAGCCACCAAAATGATACTAAAAAAAGGAATTTTACTCGAGCAAAGAAAGTGCCCTTTTTTTTTTTTTAAAAGAATCCGTACGACTGGGGACTGGGAAAGAGACTGAGGACCTCTTTTGTCTTTTAGCGTCAGACACAGGTCATACCTGATTCTTTTTCCTGGAACACGAGCCCGAATCAGCACTCGATTTTAGGCTTGACCAAATCTGTCAAGACCGTATCGTCGTCTTGTCTAATAACAACTGTTGAACGTCGTAATTGCCTCATTCGATAAACTCTCTCCCTCTTTTTATTATCTTTAAGGATTAATGATGTTCTCGATGAAAAAGGATTGAGGAAAATTTACTTGTTTGCTGGAAAGCGCAGTCTGTCTCAGTCACTTGTAGCAAAATGGCGAAGGGTATTTTCACTTTCCCATTGAGAATATGGCTTCTTCTGTGGGTTTCATGTTTTTTAAATTTCTTAGCTTCTGGTTGAGTGATATGTTTTTTCTTGGACTCTCAATGCCTACCATTTCCTGATTTTGACTTCGTTATTGGTTTCAGTTGGGATGGGAGAAGCATGCAGAAACTGCAGGTCATGGGTAGACGATATTTACTGGACCCATTTCCAATTCATCCATTTCGCTCAGTTTCTCCCTAGTGGTTATGATCAACAGCTTGTGAGTCATTTTGTTACCTTTGCCCCCTTTTTCTGTTGTAGATCAAGAAACAGACACATTAGCTGAGAAAATGAACCATGCGAAAAATGATTCCAAGGCATGGATGTTGGGAATTCTGGTGCATGCACTGCATTTGTTTACCATTACCTCCTCCTGATATTTTCATGCAAGAATTTTCATTATTTTCTTCAAATTATAATAAACACCTTCGGATTTTTTCTTTTCATGTTTTAAGAATATCTTTGCCCTTTTTATTTCAAAAATGGTTTTAGATCCTCCATTTGTTTTAGTGGAGTAAGAGATCGCAAATTGGTAAATTTAATCCACGGAAAACAAGTAGAGAATTCAGTCCTATCCATGACATCTTACTTGTTTTTCTAGAAAACACCTTATAATTTGAAACCTGGTTACTTCTAGCTGCTAAGTATTGCATTTGGAGACACATTATTTCTCTGTGGGAGGAGACCTCGGTGTTTCCACAAGTACTGGTAATTTTCACCCCTCCAAATTTTAACTTTTCTACGATTGTGGGCTCCGCCTATATGCAAGTACCCTAATATTGTAATTTGTTGTGAGGTGTGGTTTATTTATGTACGTATCACTTTAGTGTGAAGTGAGAACATAAGAAACAGAGGTCAAAAGGAAAGGAAAAGATAGTTAAGAAGAAAGAACTAACTAGGGAGGAAGCAACTACAGATAAAATAAATTGGAATGTAGTTGTTCTTTCCCATGCCTACAGGGAAGCAAACTTGGTTGCAGATTGGCTTGCTAACTCTGGCCGTTACATTGATGTGCGGATGCAGGTGTATATGTCTCCACCTAATGGTTGTAATCTGTAAATATTTAGGGATATGATGGGTGTGTCTTACCCCCATTTTGTTAGGCTTTAGGCTTGGCTCTTACCCTCTTTAATATCCAAAAAATACTACAATCACTAGCTATACTTAATATTTATAGTGGCTGCTTCTCAGAAAATTATTTGCTTCAATTGTTTTAAGAATGTATTGCTTAACAAGGTTCAATTTTAGTGGGTTTAATTAGCCGTTGTGATCAGAGATATGTTCTGCCTATGTCTCAGATGTAATTTAGTTATTATTGATTATATGCTGCAGGCAATTCCCAAAAGATTTTCAGATAATCTGAAAAAGAAGTTGCCAGAAAATGTGGCTCTCAGAGGTCCTGGTGGCTCTTTATGGAACATTGGACTGACAACTAAGGATAATACCATTTACTTCACGAATGGTTGGCAACAATTTGTGAAAGATCACCGTTTGGAAGAGAATGATTTTCTGGTCTTTAAGTACAATGGTGAAGCACAGTTTGATGTTTTAATATTTGACCGAGAGAGCTTCTGTGAGAAGGCAGCTTGTTACTTTGTCCGAAAATGTGGCCATACAGAATATGAGAGTGAATCTTTGAACGAGGGAAAAGACGGAGATAATTCTTTGGAAGAAGTTAATACCCCTGTTAATGCTGGTATTGAATGTGTTTCCCCTGAGAAATCTTTGAACAGTAACAGTGTCAGAGTCCCAGCTGTTTTCCCCTCCGAAACTACTTGTAAAAAAATTATTGATGCTAATGCCGAATCTGCCTCCCCTGAGAAACCTGTGGTGCCAGCAGTTGCCCCTTCCCGAACTACCAGTAAAAGGATCCAGAAGCTAGTTTCTGCTGTTCAACATGTCCAGACTAAGCGGAGAGGAAGGCCCCTAGGATCTGGTGCACGTAGGGGAGAAGTGAACTGGTTGCCTGGTAACGTTTTTACATTAACTATAAAGAATGGGGGAAGCTGGAAAGAGAATACGTATAGCTGTTTTCTAGAAATCTTTTTTCTTTTATGTAAAATTTATACCAAAGAATATATTTGTGTCTTTTATTGACAAAATATGAAAGCACGAAGTATATAGCCCAATGTGGGAAAGGGTAGGTGAGGGCATAGTAAATTAAAGACAACTGGTCTTCCCAGTTACAATGCACCTTGAAAAATAAAAGTCTGTGCAAATACATGAATTTCTGTTTGAATTAGTATGTTGGCTGCTCTCTTGTTGATATGATATTTTTTTAATTTTGGTCCTATTGGTGTCGGTTGATGAATTTTTAAATTATATAAATGATTAGATGCTGGACCTGCATCTGTGGGTAAAAGTGGGACATATGAAGAATACACTTCAAATAGAAGGCCTGTCACAGAAAATGAGAAAAATAATGCCCTCGAGTTGGCTCAGGCAGCATGTACCGATGATAGCTTCAGCATAGTCATGCGACCTACGCATGTGTACAAGAGATTCTATGTGGTAACCCGACTCTTTCTAATCTTTCTTTCTATGGAATGTCTTTTGACCTGTTGGTTTATGGCCAAGGCCTGCTTTCCTTTTATAACCTTAGTTTTCAACTTAAAGTCTTTGCAGAATGCCAATTCTTATCTTATTCATTGTTTCTTGGTCTTTTTAACTTTTTGTGGTTGCATTGCATACCAGTCAATCCCTGCGAAGTGGGCCACAGAATTTCTCTCTCCACAGTCACAGGATGTGCTATTACGCATGGGAAAGGTTGAATGGCAAGCCAGATACAGCTATGATAATGTACGTCATACTGGAGGACTCACTGGTAGTTGGAAACATTTTGCTGTGGATAATAACCTTGAAGAATTTGATGTCTGTGTGTTTAAACCGGCAGGTCGAAAGAACGACATGCTGATCTTGGATGTGAACATATTTAGAGTTGTTGAGGAGGCTACTCCTCTAGTTAAAGTGAATTCTGGAGGAAAACGGGGTAGGAAGAAATCAATTAATGTTTTCCTGACTTAAAAATTCTGTCAATCTTACGACTCTGAGGATGTGTTATGTATGTGTATCAATGGTACGTAAGTTGAAGTGCCTGTAGACTAAGTTCATCTAACTTGTACTGCGAAGTCTTGATACTTACTATGTTTGTTTAAAAATATCAATGTTCTGAATGCCTAAATTACTATAGTTCTCCTGCCTTGCCTATTGCCTAATTTGAACAAACTCTCTACTCTGACGTTAACCCTTCTCTCGGCCATAGGCGTCACAAATGTTCATTTTAATTGAATGAAATATTGAGGCTGGTTGCTTTTCCGCTCGAGTGGTCTATGCAGTTAGCAATCATTGTTCATGGTCGCAGGCAAGGTAAAAGCTCCAGAAATTGAAACTTTGAGCGAAAGAAATATTTCGAGTCATGAACATTATTAGAACATGGACTGTATTACAAAATGTTAGCAGCTAGCTTTTGACACAAGCGAGTATGATAAATTGGTGATGTCTCATTTGAACAAGGGACGCTGCCAATACCGTGCAAAATGCAGTATATTCAATGTAGCGAGGCAAGATTCCAAGAAGCAAGAAGGAAGTTTGTCTACAGATTCTAGTTTTTGTCAGAGAGAACCAAACCAGTCTAGGCCTAAATGGCTAAGAGGTGTAATGTGTGGACGTGACCCACCATTTCATTTTTTAGCTTCTAATTTAACGATTGTCAATCGTGTACTTTGTCAGCCAACCAAACTTTTAGTCCACTTATCCGTATAGTCGTCTTTCTGAGAAGAATCCCGCCATGTAATCTTAAGTCACTTTCCTCGTGTTTTCAGAGGTCGCTGATCCGTGAAATTCTTATTCCACTCTGCGAGGTTGGTTGTTGCGTGGATAAGGATCAAATGGCCATGGCAACAGCAACCGTATCCCCTCTGAGGATCACCGCCACCGGAGCCGTCGTGAGCTACACTAACAAGACCCAGAAGAGAATGAACAATGAGGCATACGTAGGAGGCCTCAATACATTTGGGGGTCTGAAGGCCTACAATGGCGTCCTCTCTCTGGGTATGCCTTTGAGCACTGAGAGGTGTTTTGCCAAGGTGGTGAGCTCGATGAAAGCTACAGCATCAAATGGAAAAGGAAAAGGTGGGGGAGCTCTTTCATCAACTTGCAATGCCGCAATGCCGCAGGAGAGATATTCAAGATTGCCCGTATCATCAATTGCCTTGTTCTCGTTGGAGTTGCGGTTGGGTTTGTTCTTCTACGAATTGAAGCATGGTTGGAGGAGTCCGAGTGAACTGTAAATGATCCATAAAAGGAAGTGATATTCAGCATCATTATATGGTTATGTCGAATTGCTCGTCTTTTTGCCCATTGCTGGTAAATATTGTATGTATAGTATAGCTTCATTTTAATGGGATTATGTTTGGAAATCTCATCAGTAATCGTCTTAGCTTGGAGGAGAGCCCTTATGAGCTGCGGGAGAGCTACCAAACCAATACTTAGTTTTGCTCCATTATTTCTCAGGTTTTCCACTATATTGTGCCATGAAACTGAAAATCACGATCAAACTCACTATCATCTAATTCTCCCTCTCGTACCCAGAAATTTGCAGACCTTAGGTACCATAAAAATGGACTAAGAATCTAAATTGAACTCGAACCGTTCGATACATTATCGCTATGTTTAAAATTGCCACGTTTTCAACGAAATCTACGCCACCCAATTATAGTAGGGAGAATGAGAAAGAAATCGCAATATCCCTAAGCGCAAGTTGGGTTTCGAAATTTATACAGAAACTGTACATGCCGCATAGTACTTCATTCATTATGCAGACAACAATTGCGCTCCGCCAAAAAAAGAGTTTTACTTGACATAAATTTTCACTGCATCGTGTGCATTTGCCAGCATGTTAAAACTCAAAAGCCAGGGGAAAAAAAGGATTCCGCCTAGAGTCTCCATGGGAATCGTTTGTTGTTTGCGATGCATCACCCCTTGAACTTAAAGAGTAAATCAGAGCATTCCACTGTCTGATAAAAAAATCCAAAACAAATGGCAAGCGACATTCTATCACTAGAAACACGAACATGTCCACTGACTAAGTCAAACTATCAAGAAATTGTAATTAATACAACATCTCAAGCTAGTAAAATTTAGGTGAAACAGCATGGTAGCTACCATCTGCAGCATAGTCTCAATAAACGCTCTGCCCGTAAAAAATTTAAGCAGTATTCAATCATTAACTAATTAGCATAGCTTTGATTCTGGTTATGATCGGCTTTCTCACATCGAAGGTCTCTGACATGCAGCAAAAAGCTGCCAACTTATAAAAGCCATCACCAAAGATGTGAAGAGTTCAAAACCTACCACCTTTGGAAAGTGCCACCCCAATCCGCGCCTCAGATAGCTGCAGAAGGTATAGTTTAGCAAACACTGGCAAATGACAAATAAAATGTGCATTTTGACAACTCAGACTCAAATAATGATATATCCATGTAGCCTCGTGACATCTGATACTTGTATCTAAAATCATATGATTGGTCATCAGATTCTTATCCCAGTGGACCATTTTATATCGGAAAAAAAAAAAGAGACAGAAGTAACAATAAATAATATCAATAGTCCACAACGGAAGAGATCTAGAGATTAATCTTTGGTGAAAGCTCTTACAGTCCTTGATTCAAAACTTGTAATCTTGTATAAGTGAAAATTTAATGCCATAGTAAGAATGAAATTGTTAATATGCAATCAAACAGAATTACATAAAAAGGAGACCTTGTGATAGATGGCATGGTTGCCACGATCCCTGCACACAAGTATATAACAGGAATCAGAGTCCTGGGTTTATTTTTCCGGAGCCACATCAAAGATCCCAATGCAGCAAGAGATATACTCAGTACCTGTATAGATACAAGTTAAAACCATTTAAAACACTGATTACTAGAAACTGCAAAAGAGTAGATAAGCATCTTTTTTTTGGCCAGCAAAATTGCAGATAAGCATCTTAAACCATAGCAAACAGCGCATAATCGGCAAATATTTCTTCATTATAAACAACATGAAATATAACATTACACAAGTTTCCTAACCCTCAATTATTACCAAATAGTTTAAATTGGCATAAGGACTGACTGCCATGGCAGCCCCAAAAGATACATATGAAACTTAAGAAAATAATACAACACTGACACTAAAAATGCATGTACCAGATTTGCGTTAGCCTCAAGGCCCTGAAGAATGTAATCCCAAGTAAATTCTAGTCCTCTAGCACCCACCCAAAGGGGTGCCAATCTATGCAGTACAGAATCAGCAAATGCCCAGCCTGCCAAAAAAAATATGCCACTAAGAACCAAATGAAGACCAGAAAACTGGAGTAACACAAAAAAGGATGGAAACCATTCTAGGAAGGAGAACATCACTTCCTTAAATTAATAATTATGATAATATAATATACATATATATATATATATATATATGTTTCCACATTCAATGTATAGCCTGTCACACTCACCAAGTCCAACTGCTTGAAATTTATGATTTTGAGAGATGTTCCTGTGAGTCAACTGGGTCAAGGCAAAATAGAGCCCAACAACATCTATAAAACCTATTAAAGCCTTTAAAAATTCCTGACCAAAAAAGCCAGTTGTTATCACTCAAGGTAACAGTTATAATTACATAATAACCGGAAATACATGATTACAGTAACTCAAAATACTTCATGATAAATATTCAGGGACTTTAGATAATGGTAGCAGTGGTATGAATTATTATGTGTCTTTATATTCTGTTCTCATATACTTCACAGTCTCTAAATAGGCACGGAATGTACCCAGTATCCTCAATCTAATTGTATCTAAGTAACATCACATATGGAAGACAAATTACATGCTTTACTCAAACTCAATGGAGAACAGAAGACAGTGCATTGGCGAAGGGAGAGTGACCAAGTGAATAAAAGAGAAACAGATTAAAGACAGAATGCCATGGGAGAAGTACAGCGGTTCACTGTAAGAGCAGGTCATCTTCGAACAAGGAACACACTATTCCTGGGGAAACCTTAAGAGCAGTAGCACACTCTCTTTGCATCCTATAATTCAAGGAAAAATTATGAACTAAGCTGTAGTACATCATAACCGATGCCACATTCCCACTATCTAGTCACTTGTAATAGGTTTCAGTTTTTAGTATAAAAATCCTTCTTGTGGATTTGGTGCCTGCATTTAGCTAGGCATAAATTGAGGATTAAAAAGCATTCTTCAGATTGCTATTCAGCATCCCTGCATTCAAATATGTATACCTCAATGTAAACACGTCAGATTAAGCAAATAAGAAACATACCTGATATGGATCAAAGCTATCACTCTCAGATACCTTGAGAAAAGTTGCAAGACAAACAAGCTGCCAATATACACAAAACAAAAGAGAAGAAGGCAGCCTGTCATCCTACTTGTCGCAAATAACAGCTGAGGATAAAAATAAAGTACACTCACCAACCTTTACTAATGCCGTTGCAAGATAAACAACAGCGGCTTTGATAGAGGTACCAAGCGTATCATACTCCGATCTGTATATCCAAACTTATTACTGCAAAAGCAACTCATGAACTGATACAAAACATATTTGTAGAAGAGCTATTTTTGCATCATGCACAAAAAGATAAAACATCTAAGATGCTTCACACCAAGATCATATAAAAGTGAACCACTGATTGCAGCTATGAGGCATTGGTCCATAGTATTTGACCATGTGCCATTCTTGATTTTTGGCTTTAGTTTGAATATTGTTTGCATACAGTATATTTCCATTAGATTATGATTTATACGAATAAGTCTGCCAAATTCAGAGTAAATTTCATGGACGGAATGAATCTCCAAATATGGAATATACAATCCCAAATGATCTTGGTATAGAAAGGTATAAAAAGAAACAGTAATGATTCAAGAACATAAAGTGAACAAGATAAGACGAATTCAAGCGAATACAATTCACCATTAAACCAGTCAGGTCACCGTGAACTACAGAATTTGGAAGGTTGTGAGGCGAATTGACTTACAAAAATTCTGGATTCGAACGAAAATCAAATTCAAGAACAAACAGAGAAAAAAAAGGGACAAATACAAAAGCGAACTTGGAAAACATCAAAGTTGTATAATCGAAGTGCAATTAGATCCGTAAATAAGCGAAGGAGGAAGACACTTACAAGGGAGTGGCAGAATAGTAGACGGCGTGGGGACCGAAGGTGAGAATCGCACAGTTTAAGAAATGAAACACCGTCATTCTTCTCTCTCTCGCTCTCTCAGATATCCAATGGCTACAGAACTGAGGGATACGAACACCGCCAGTTCCAGTGGGAGAAGCCCACTTCAGCTCACGATCTCAATCTAGCCTAGTGAGTTATGACGTAAGATTGGTTCCAGGCGATCAAAATCCATGTCTTTAACTTAAGGGTCTATTTCCCCAAAGACTCTTTAATGATGCATAAGTGGATATTTAATCCTATTTTCAAACCAAAATAAACAGTTTCCAATTATTTTTTCACAAGAAAATAAAAAAAGTGCTATATATTTACATGTAAAAACTTAATCGTCCTATCTCAAAAAAAAAAAAAAACCAAAAAAACATAAAATGTCTCTTTATTTAATAAAATCATGAATAAACTCACCAAAAAAATAGTAAATTAGATGATTTTTTCTACTAAAACCATTTTTGCAAAAGAAAAAAGGAACATTGATAATGGGCCTTAAGATTTGTGGATTACGAAGACATCTCAAAATGGGCTAGTGACAGAACCGGCACCACCTAGATTGAGATTCTGTAATTTTTATTTCTAAATATTAATAATGAAATAAGTCAGAAATAAAGATATAATTAAAATAAAATAATTAGTAAAAATAAAAATTTATAATTTAAATTTTATTATAAAATAAGAAGATAAAAAAAATGAAAATCAGAAATAAGAAAGCCAAAAAATTTAATTTAGACACCAGTGATTTCAGATTCAAAATTGGAGATACTGAAGACATGGGCTGGACCAGGGGCCCAAAATTTTCTGAACTTGACCTCATTATGTGTACGCTTTTATAGTCCACACTAACGATGTCCATAATCCGTTTGCATAACCAAATGTATGGCCAATTTTGGAAATTTTGGTTTAAACTTCAAAGCCACAAGCTTGTTAGAAGCTTGCGTGCATGGGTGTGTAGGGCAGTCATAATAGCGCCCATGATATTTGCACCGACAGATGCCCGACAAATGATTACTGAGAGGTTTTATAAGTTTGAGAAAACTTACTCTAACAAATTAAAAAGTGTTAATATGTCGCAGATATTAAAGAAAGATTGATTTATGTGTAATTTTTTTTTTGAATAACAGAAGGCAAAATTTTAAGTTTGAATTTATGATTTTTAAATAAAAAAATTTTAAGACAGATGTTATTATACTATTAATAAATAAAAAAAATGTATTTATAAACGTGTGATATGTTCATAGAAAAAATGTTGCTGAAAATAGAAAGGGTCAACAAGTTTATGACCCAACCCAAGCTTCCCATCTCTTTCTGAATCAATTTCATAATTTCATGTCCCCTCTTCTCCCCAGCTGCACATGGATCCTCATCATCAAACATGCCCAGAAAAAGAAATGCCCTCAGACCGTGGGGACATAGTCTGATAAGGTCGAATGTTCCTCCATTTTTCGATTGAATTCTTCTGTTTGTATTTTTGCTATAAACCACCAAGTGGAAAACATCAAAACTCAAATTGCCCTTGCTCTGACTTTATCCACATTTTATATGGTAGTAAAACAAAACCGTCTCAATTATCTGTGTTTTTTCTATGTTTGCTTCTCAAAAACTATGAACTATAAATATTCAATCTTGGAATCTTTCAATGGGCAAAAGGGAAATCTGTTTGCCAAAACCAAACAAGAAAAATGACCATTCATTTTCTCTCTGATACGCTGGGCATAATTCTTCACGTATGGTATCTCTATTCTAAAGGGAAATTATAAACCAATAATCAGAAAAATGATGCGTTGGGAACATATATTTAAAGTAGTATCACCATGGGGGCGGCTTTTCTTTGGTGAAAGGGACTTTTCAGGGTTTTATTAGTTTCCATGTTGACATTTTATGGTTTAATTGTGTATCAACTTAATTACGCAGGAACATGACAATTGACCACAAAATAAGAAAGGAAGGAATCGTACTTCTTCTAGAAATGTTAGAACGATTCATATCATTGGAAAAACATTTCCTCCATTTTGAAACTTCTATTCTCACATTAGGGGTATGCACAAGTAAGGTAAGGGAAACAAAAATTTGATTAGATTAAAGAAAATTGTGTTTAGAATTTTTGACTCAAATTTAATCAAAAATATGTGTGGGCTTGTATTTGAGTTTGATTGGGTTGTTGAGTTTTTGTGTGCTTTAACCAATCGATTTGAGTTCAAGTTAAATTTAATAAAAAAAAATATAATTTGTTATGGATTAAAATATGATGTTACAAATCAGTTTAATTTATACATCACTATTTTACATAATTTTTATTTATAAAATTTAAATTATTAAATTTATGAACTCTCATTAAATTGTGAGGCTTAAATAATTTAAAAACTCATGAATAAAGGTATAAGTCTTTTGCTGAAACAAAGACATAAAAAATCTTAGCTAATGGAATTAAAACTTGTGGAACAAAATAAGACTAATTATAACTTGTATTATTATATACATGACCAAGGTCCGTTTGCTTTGATCAGTGTAAGATTCGACAGATACTAAACCGAAATATATAAGCGCGTCAGAAAATTTTCCCCTAAATTGCGTGAAAGATAAGGTCTTGGGTGGGAATAACAAAATAAAGTAGTTAATATATCAATGTTCGGAATAGGAGATTTTCAGTTCCCTCTGAGAGGTTAGCAGTTGACTAAGCTGTAAAATCGTCAATTTTTCTTTAAGCAACAGATCGTATTCCTATGTTAAATTAAAGTGGAATGAAGTACTTAGCTCCTTATAATTAAAAGAGTTAGGAAAAGAAAAATGATAGAAATAGTTTGCAACCTGCTTAGGGGTGGGGGCTTGAGGGGGGAAGATGAGAGATTGGTTTTGGTGGGGGAGAATAGCAGAGAGGAGCTCTGACTAAAACCAGTTTTCAGTGGCCACTGTGAAATGTCCAACCAAAAACTGATTGCAGGCACATGATTATCTGCCCGGGAGTGGTCCCGTGACACGAGTAGATGCAGTCCAGTCCAGCCACCATCATATCCTCAACAGCAGCTGATCATTTAGCTAGTTTGCTCAACCATCTTTTTCAACTCATCACTTTATGCATATTTCTTTCAAACCTTCATCTGTTTATTTAATTTTCTATACAGTTTCCCTTTGGTCCACTGACCCACCATCAGTTGTGGGACTGATTGACCAAGTAAATATTAGATTACAAACTCTTGATCTCCTCACTAAACTTTTTATTTTTAGGGATCTGCTCACTAAACTTAGTTAACTATGGTTCCGATACACGTAATAAGTCTTTATCTATCAAGCATTAAATCTTTATTATGGTATTCATACTTATACCGAATACCAAATTTACATAAAAGTTATTTAAAAATTTTATTATAAAATGGATCAATAGCGGATCTTGGAGTAATTCTTTGAGGGGCCAAAGAGATATACCTAATTATCAACTAATATATAAAAGAAATTGTGATGATGTAATAATTTTTAAAATATTTAGAGTTATCAAAATACATATTAATAATTTTTATGCATAAAATAATATATTTTTCTCTGATATGAATGTCATATCAATTACAAAAAGAGAAAAACACATAATGAAATTTCAGAATGTCATATTAAGAAAAAAAAAATTAGCTATTGCTCCTAAAACTCTCTTTAAATGAAAAAACCTCTCAAACTAAATGCAAATAATTATGAAATCAGTTTATTCTTAGATACCAACTTCTATGAACTCATCTTCTGTGCTAAAGCTTAATTAGTAAAAACTTATAATAATATACAAGAAAAATATAAGAAAGTAAATTTTAATGGTTAATTAAATTGGAAAATAACATTTTGTGTTTAAATAAAAGAATTTAGGTTATTAAATTATAAGAGGGGAAGTAATTTTAAAAGTTTTAGATGAGACAAATTCACTAGAGTTAGCCGTACAAAATGTTTCAAGGTCTTCAGATTCAAAGTTAAGAGATTTCATTGTCAATTACAAGAAATAAAATACTGTGTTAGGTTTGCGTGTGCTCTGACTTTATTCTCATCACTTCTCTCCATATTGTGGCTATTTGACGCTATTCAGCCCTGTTTGCGATGCTTTTTTGAAAGCTGTGCAAGCTGCTGCCTATCTCTTTCTTTTGCCCTTAAAATCGCTGACTTGTGAGCTAAGCTCGAGTATGTATTGAAAACGAAGGGAGTCTTGACCTTAAGTGTTCACTCATTAGCGCATCATTATGCCATGATTAATCTTGAATAACAATTGCCAGCAGTGATCTTTGCCTAAAAGCTGCCATGCTTTACAAAAAGGCAAAAGCTGTTGAAGTATTAGGTTCGTTTTAGGTACAAAGTTTAGAGAGAGGATACTTGTGTGAATAATTTTTAAATTTTAAGAGATAATGAGAATTAAATTTTTAATTATTTAATTATAAAATTATATTTAAAAATTTAAATTTTAAAGATAATATTATTTTATATATTTTTAACTTTATCAAAAAAATTTAAATCTAAATTTATATCTTATCAACTGAACCTACAAAATCGACATTAATTAAAAGATTGGGTTAAACGTACTGGAGCGAATAAAGAAAAGAAAGGAAATCCTTGGAACTCGAAGCAGCAGAGATTTAATTACATTACATGTTCAAATTCATAATGAATTACATAAATATGAATCGTGTAATGTTGTGGAGCACAACAGCCTAAACGGCGTTGATTTCGGTGATTCCTATCTCTCTTTTTTTTTGTCGTTTCGTTGATGCTCAAAGTAGATGAGTTAAGGGGGGAGGGTGAACTCAAATTTCGAAGCAACACATGCTTGAATGGCTGTATTCCGATCTCGCGAATAACCATGAGGATGAGGCATGAGGAAGCTAATATTCTTCTTGATTATTATACAATTGCTTTTCAGTCATTTACTACTAGGAAAAGCAACAAAGCTGAATCTCTGCTCAAATCTCGAGTTCTACTGCTGCCTGCTTACCTAAACAATAAGATCACCCCAACCCCATGAAGCAAAAATCCGCTCTAAATGTCTTTATCATAACTGCGTCGTTGCAATATTGTCTCTGACTTTGTGACTATTTACTCATTCAAATTTTAGTTGCCGTCAAGAAATGGTCCGCAATTACAGTTCATATACGTTGACAGGGACTTGGGATACTATTGTTCCTCAATGTATCATATACAGTCATTTTAGCTTCTCATCCCAGCCCTCTGTATTTTAGTTGATTTCTTTAATTACCTTGGTGACATTTCATGAACTGGTCCAGCGGTGTTCCACTGCACATGTCTTGCACAATGGAACTGTATGTAACAGGGATATTGCTGGGCGCATATGAGTCAGATGGGCCAATAATAGTAAATAATAAGCATCATAAGTCAATGACGAGATATCGTAAATTACTGCACATATATACAACATGTAGCATCATGTCTGTTCTTGCTTGAGATGCACTTAAGTTACTGTTTCTTTATAGATGATGAGTTTAAGATACTATAATCATGTATACATGAGAAATATATGGTTTGACAATAACAGCACACTCTACTAATTTCAAAGTTAAGATATGCCACATGCTTCAGAGACAACTAGTAGAGAAATTTAAAATTAATCCTTACAATCGAAATACTTCAGATGTTTTTGATTATGCTTACATGTTTTTGCTTGACGAAAGTTATTAAACTAAAAGCAGGTTTGATTAAGAAGAATAAGAAGACAGAGGAGAAGTGGCTGTTTATAAGACAAAGGCATGGAATATGGAATATAAGGCGGAGCATTTGACAACATGCATGGCAAATGAGCCATAGAAAGACATGTTGACCGGATATTAGCTGATCACAACCTTATTTGTTGAATAGTCCAAACAACAAGAGGGAGAATATATCAAATTAACATTAACAAAATTGTTAAAGAAAGTTTTAAAAAAGAGAAAATTCATTTCCCGGAGAATCTAGAGCGCATTCGGCGCTGACCGCGGTTTCGGAAAGTATTAACAAATGATTATTATATGGGCAGAGATCTTGTTGTCACATTAGTCTGCAACTAAACGAACAGCAAAGAAAGAGGGATCGAGCATGGGGGTGCGAGCTCAATTAAAACAGGAAATGCAGTCCGCTATTTGTAACATTAATGTGCGGTCCTAACTTTATTTAATTACGTCAATGCCCAATATAAGACCAAGAGTAAGAAAACAAACAAAGAGCCTACCGCCTACACAAGGTCACGTGACGGAAGCCATGTTGACGCCGAGGAATATGGTATCGGATTCAACCTGAAAGTCTCCACGCGCGGGTGCGACTCGACATGGAATATTTGGACACGGAGAGGGAATATTGGTGAGCAGGGTTACACTATACATTAGACAAATACTAACCGTTGAAGTTTTTTGGTAACGTTGGGAGGACTCGTTCTCTTCTATAATCCCACTTGCGTCTCCACTCACGCTCCTCCGTTCACAACCCTGACAAAGTTTTAGTAATTTTCAACCGGAGTTCTGTTTTACAAATGGTGCATGTGATCAGCGAGCCAAGTTTAATAGAGTATCTGTAATAGTCAATGGAGATGATGATGGCCTTGCAAGTTGTAAATGCAAAGCATTGAGGTTATTGTTTGTGGTCGCTAGCTAGCAAAGACAACCAAAGCGGCACACAGGAGGCGCGTGTGATTGAAGCGCCGCGAGATTTACTAAAATTTTGAAGGAAAAGGAATTGGGTGAGGGAGAACTGAAGGAGACTAAATTGCATGTGGGTCTGCGACCTAGTGTCGCCGGACATCACAGCCACTCTGACACACACTCATAATTCTTTCCCCCTAATTCTTATTGCTCACGAGATCGATTCTAGTTGTGGGAGGGAGGGGAGTTCGCACGTGTACGGCTCAGCCTTCATTGGCGATTCCATACCATACGTGCTTACCAAAAGCTGCATTATAACATTTATAGGCAAAAGCTTTCGATCTGTTCAACTTCACAAAATTATTATCATTAGAATTCTGGAGCTGGCTAGCTTTTGTTGCTTTACTTGGAGACTTCTAAGTGAGGGCTGGAAATGCTTTCCATTCTTACCTGTTAATTACCACCAAGAATTTCATGGTTTCATTAATTTATTCATTTTCTTATTAGGTGGAACAAGGGTTTTTATATATATAGATATATATAAATTTCTTGATGAACTGAATGGGGGTGGAAAACAAGAAGCTAAGAGCCTAATAGCCGTGAATAGTTAGGGATTAGAATTGCTGGGCGGAGCATGAGGTGTTTCATGTTGATTGATAAGAGAAGCTGAGTTTTAATGCCACGTCTGCATGAAACAGAGCAATCAAGTCAGTTTAGAACAGGGATATTTTGGCCTGCCAGTCAATCCTCGTTCATAATAAATTGGGGAATATTCCAATTGAAGAAAAAAACTATCGAAAGAGATGAAAATTATATCTCTGATAGAAACAAAAAGAGCAGAGAATTTTTAATGGGTCGCGATCCATCAACGTAAGGAGAGACTCAATGCCCATTCCAATATTCCATTGAATAGTACCCACTTTCGTTTTTTCTCGAATTCCAACCATTCCTTGCAGGAACTAGCGGCATTACATCGCTGCACCCTCATTTTTAATTATTACGTGTAGTATAGTCCTTGTATTACAGATAAGGGAAACGGACACCAGGCCCCAGTTCTCCCTCGCTTATTTCCCCTTTTCCCCTCTCCGGCTCTGTGCATAGCCCTTCGATGACTCATCCCTCAGCTTCCATAAATAACTACTTCCCTTTTTCATTAACTTTTCGTTCAAACCACCATCCCTCATCTTTTTCTCTTTTCCCTGCATTTTTTATCTGACTAGTGACTGCTACTTTCTGCAAATTGCAATTACTTCACCTCTCTCTGCATTAAAACGCAAATTTCCTTCAACCCTAGTGGGATCCTACCTAGTAAAAAGGCTATATCATGCATCTGTCACTCCCTTCTCTCTCGAAACTAATGCAAATCATGAGCCACTCATGATATATTCACGCCTCAATAGCCCTTTTCTTTCAGCTCTTTCATACCAGTGTCCCTCTTCAGTCCTCAAACTTCTTTCAATTTCTTACCATAATTGCTCTACTAAATCCTTTTCACATCCTTAATTAAACTCCGATCGTTCTTTCCCTTTTTCTTGTCTATTTAGCACCTCACTGGTTGTGTGACTGGCCCTGATCTCACTCCATTTCCATGTTCACACGGACTTCTCACCCAGCAATGCGAACCTTCACACCTTTGCCAGACCTCTCCTTAAACATAAGCCCACCGTCTATTTCAGACGGTGAAGCCAAAAAATTAGTGGGAAACTACAATATTAATTGTGGATTCACTAGCAAAACGGTTTACAACGATATGTGCTCAACCTCTGATTCTGGTAGCAGTACCGGAAGTGATTTAAGCCATGAAAATGGCTTCTTCCACCTTGGCCATCGCGAGCCCACATTGAGCTTAGGCTTTGAAAGCGCAGATTTGAACCATCCCCATCCTGTACGACAAGGACTTTCCAGAAACGTCAATCATCATCTCCAAAACCCCCAACCTCACATCTATGGCCGCGAGTTCAAACGAAATGCAAGAGTCATTAATGGCGTGAAAAGGAGCATCAGAGCTCCTAGAATGCGGTGGACTACGACACTCCATGCCCATTTTGTTCATGCGGTTCAGCTACTTGGCGGTCATGAAAGTAAATCTATTAATGATTATAAATATGCCATGATTAGTTTGATGATTTCTTTTATTAATCGCTTAAAAATCCGATGCTGGAAAGCATAACTAGGTTATATCTAATTTTGGGTTGTCTTGTCACTCCCAGGGGCAACGCCAAAATCTGTGTTAGAGTTAATGAATGTCAAGGATCTAACCCTAGCTCACGTCAAGAGTCACCTGCAGGTGGGCTTACTGTACCATTCTCCATAGTCTTTTAGCTTATTGAGTGAAATTCTTAATTGCTATTTTTTTTTAAAAAAATTCTGGGCTAAAATAAAGGGAGTTTTCGTAGTCGTTTTTGAATTGCTCTAGTAGTGGGGTGGGAGAGGGGGAGGGAACAAGGGCAAAGGACAGCAGGGTATCTAGATGAAAAATCTTAGGCTTGCGGACTTTTCTTCTCATTTTATTTGATGCGGGTGTTCATGCAGATGTATAGAACAGTGAAGAGCACTGACAAAGGTACAGGTAATTGGATACTTTCGCTCTCTAAGGACCCCATTTTTAATTTCTTCCATTATTATTCCCTTTGTTTGTGAGATCTTTGGTGCTTCGAGTTGTGATAGAAACTCCATGATTTGCTCTAGTACTGTTCCCCATTAAAAACAAAAGTTGGTTGGGGATAGGTCTGACTTCAAGTCCTCTGTGAATTATTAACTGCGGTGTCTGATAAAGCAAGAGCAATGGCTCTACTGGGGATGAATGTTGCAGGTCATGGGCAAACAGATTCGGGCTTGAGCCAAGGGCCACTGGTCAATGCCGATGTGCATGCAATCTCAGCTTGTAAGAGACCCGATTTATCACTCCCACTGCAAAAATCCCGGAGGTGATTGCATTCCCCACCTCTTCGCTCTTATTAATTACACTCTGCACTCCTTTATTGCATGTCCTCTATTTTCTCGGTCGACATATTTCATATCTGTCTTCGCCCTGCAAATGTGAACTCAACGGTGGTTCAATGGGTAGAATTTAGACTTATTTTTTAAATTGTTATTTTTTTAAAATTCTATTTTTGTATTATAACTTTTTTAATATTAAAAAAATGGTCATTATGAAAGCTACGCTAACGTACATGCACATTATTCACGAATGCCTCGTGTTGGGCCACTTTTTTTTGGGGCTAATTTCGTGTCTCTCTTCGGCTTTCTGGTTATACTATTTTTTATTTCGGGGTTCTATAACTGGGAGTCTGCTTGTGTATAGATTTTGACGACCATATATCCTAGGGTTTCCGTAGGTATGTGGGTTGTCATCTTTACGTGTGCCCTTAATATGACTATTTAGGCATTACTTATCCGTTAGATGGTCAATGTATAAATACCAATACGTAACACAGTGAAGAATTGGTGCAATTCCCAATGTTATACGGTATTACGAAATAAATGTGGTGTTTTTGCCGTCACCCTGGCACCGGTTGTTCTACTGGGATTTTTTCCTTCAAGATTTTGAGTTTAAATCTAAAAGGCTTGCGCCATCACCCAAAAAAAAAAACAAAAAAAGTGTTTTGGGTGATGTATGATGATTAACTCATAAAGGACAGCCAAGCCTTAAATGATCCAGACCAAATTAATGTACGTTCATTTTCATCTAATTAACTTTTGACCTTCGATCTTTGTTGCCGTAATGAGCTCAAAATTAGATTCAAGTTTAGCTTGCCAGTTTTGAAATTTAAGACTTTGGATTGTGTCCAATAAAGGGTATTGGGTGGATAGATTTTTCCCTTTCCATTTCTTTACAAGAAGATAGTTTGCACATCTCGCTCCAAGTTCCTCGGCAAATTGAAACATTTGGATGTTGACCTTTGCCATTTTTCCATCAAAAGTCAAGCACAAAATGCTAATGATGCCATTGTATATTTCACTTATGTTTGAGCATGGAGTTCCTTACGTATGACTATTGGATACTAAAATGGGCTAAAGCTTTTGATTTGTTGCTTTATAACATGATTGCTTCTTTATATTAATTTTTTCTTTCTACTTTATTTACACAGGGCATCATGGCAATCATCAATAGAGACAAACACAAATGATAGTAGAAAAATATCCGAAACGGGTTTGACGGATTCTCATCTCAAGGCAAATGAAACCATGGTAATTAAGCTGTCATATATAGATCAGTCAGAGCTGGAGAAAACCCAGCATGTAGCTTTGTTGTAACATTGTTGCATGTGCTATATTTTCTAATTAGTTAATGGGTGCAATATTTAAATGGGTGGATGGACAGAATGGAGGCATGCTGAGTTGCCTGAAGGGGAGATTGGACTCTAGCTCTTTGTCACGTTCAGATGTGATGCTTGACCTAGAATTCAGCCTTGGAAGACCGAGTAGGCAAACAGAACTTGCCGAATCTTCAGCAGAGTTAACTCTTCTAAAATGTTAAACATGAACCCTTTTTCCTTGTCATGAACCGCCATGATTTGGAGTGAAAGAGAGAGAAACCTTTTTATATATAATGAATGAAATATTTCGATTTTGTTGGATGGAATATATGTCTTTGTGAGTTTTGTCTGGAAAAAGAGAAAAGCGAAGGGATAAATCTTTTGATACAAAACATTAGCTTCAGTCCAACAAATTGAGGACATTGTCTTTGATGTCATTATCAGAGCAGGGTAAGATTCAATGGAGATATAATGGTTGCTTCAGGGAAGGACTATGCATGGTTTGTAGTCGGCCAGAAGGGGACCCATTCCCAGAATCCAGAATGGGCTGATATTGGACATGTGGGTCAGGATTTATGTCGGCCTATCATACCATCGTTCTCATCTTATCTGGATTCAAGAGATTTATTAGCGCTCAAAGAAACTAAGGACAAAGAAAGGGTAATGCTCTTTCTATGGAGACGTATCATATCAAACCCTCATGAAAAGTGAATGAAACGCCAAGATTCATATTACCAAAATTGATAACGGAAAATCATCGAGACAGGGTTACTTTGGGGATGTATATATGAACCACACCAAAAAGCAACATAAACTTTGAACAAAGTGATTTCTTTTATTTCTTTTTTTGATGAATCCGATTTTATTCATTGAACCAGAAACAAGTGCACAACTTTCACATGGATGAAATATACTCTCCTTTGTATCCCATGCATTTTCTACACAGATCTTTATATCCCTGCATTAGCAAAGAGACTCCAAATATAGTTTAGAACCGAAGCTTTATTCCAGTAAGCTAATTCTTCTAAAACCCAAACCTCCTTGTCGGTGTTATGTTTTGCAACATCCTAGTTTACCTTCAAAAAGTCTTTTTCTCTTGTACTTTGGCAAAGTGAATGATTGTTCTATCGTTGAATCAACTCTTTAAAGCATTTAGATTCAGTTTAGATATGCATAAAAAGGAACTTAATCATGAATAAAATTATCAGACAATATGACTTTAGGCCGCATTCTAGACAGCTTGATTTATATTTTGAACTTTAATACTAATTAAATTTGTCCTCAAGACGATAGGTGCGCAGGGGAGGCAAATTAAGGTCCAAAGCATATATAATTGAAAAAGAAAAAACCCACCTAGAATATTGTGTATTGGTATGTCTTATTAATTTGGAAATCTTTTTATTTTTAATGCTTCTGTGTTAAAAATTCGTTCTTGAAATTGTTTTATTTCCCTCTCGTGCATTTGTTTTTCTCTTTTATTTTGGGGGTGCTCTGGTCCTGCTTTTGTGGGTTCCCTATCATGCTTCTCATACTGTCTCTCCGTACAATTTGTTCCCCGGCCCATTCCAGGCTTTTCCTTTGTGGGCCGCAGTTCCATTTGCACAATTTTCAAACTCTCTAACCCTGTCCCTTTTCTGACCCAAAGACATGGCCCTGTCATTTTTGGACCTACATTTGTGGCTGTACGATGCTTCGGGAATTGGGTGATGGGTGAATACGTGCATTAACGTAATGGCGCAGCGGACCGGATCTGACTTCCAGGAAGGGATTGCATTGAAGGAAATAAAAAATATTAAGAGAAATAAAAAATTATTAAAAATAAAATCAACAAATTTAATTTAGCTCAAAAAGAAGGAGAAAACAACTAAAATATTTTAAAAAAAAGAAAAAAAGTGTAGGTACCCAAAGCCTGTCACCAGACCAAAACTCTGGAATCGCTTGGCGAATAGCACCTGCACATAAAAGCAATGTATCGGTTTTTCAAAGAAAAAGAAAGCAAGAAAGAAAGAAAGCATTTGGTCCTACTAGACCAATTATTCGTGGAAACGGCTTTCGCCTTCTTCAATATCTTCAGCGAAGTTGGGACAATGGAGCTTCAGCGAAAATAGGTCTCCTAAAAAGTAATGCTCCTGTGCTTCATGATTGTCTGTGCTTGCACTTGCCCCAGACCATGTGATTTAGAGCAGAGGATTTCTGCAATACCAACATCAGATTGCCCCCTGGCACTTCAGAATTTTAGGTACTGCTACCACATCATTCTGCTAAATTTTGTTGTCTTGTTCATTATTGCTTTTAATTTAGTAAAAAAGACTCCACCATGTTATCTAGTGGTTCATTATGGCCATTGATTTTCCCCAGCTCGTCCTTCACTCATCTCGGCCATTTCCTTCGCCCTACCAAATTTGACCTTTGTTTGGGTTTCTTTAATTTTTCCAATCTTAAAAAGGATTTAAGGATTTCGATAGATTATTGGACTATGGCCCATATATGCTCAACATTACAGCTAGACAAGCCCAATAACAGAAGAATAATTTGGTGACAGAAGTTGACATATTGAAACTTCTTTTAAATTTTTGCTTATTGGTGGTTTGGGTGTATCGTGGTCCTGAATGGTCCTGTCACACGTGGCGTCGTCTTCATCCACCATTGTGCTGCCATTAATTTAAAAAGCAATTGCAGATATATTCCTAAAATATCACATGTAATGACATTATAATTCAGCGTAGGGAGGTTATGATTAAGCATAGGCAATAAAATGAAGTCGGTTTTTACATTCGATTTCATTTTCTAATCATTGATCCTACAGTTTTATGAGGTGCACAAAACACCCGCCAACTGAAATATTTATTATTATTTGCAAATTGTTTACTACTCATCTTTTTATTTTCCCCAAAATATTACTGGTTTCCACTTCCTTACATTACATAAGGTCTTTGTACAGATCAAAGGTAGAACAAGTTGAAAGACATTCCTCAGGCTTCCAAAGCATAATTCTATTGGTTTTTACTTTTTACTTTGAACTTGCAAATTGAAGAATGGTTTTGTAAAGGCTTCTTGTCACGCAGTCAATTGAAAAAAAAAATTTGATTAGTTAAACTAATTTGTCTGGTTCTCTTGAGCGATATTGTATAATTCTTAAATGAATCTCATCTACGTCTTTTTCACTTTAGAATGGTTTCTTAGTGGTGGTTTAGCTATGCAGACACTAACGAAACTATTTATTGTCTGATCTCATTCCGATCAAGATGTCATCCATCCCTGTCTGTGTGGAGACTTGATTTTTGGAGCTCTGCAACATTGCCCATTTTGTGTAATTATGTGGTATGGCTATTATGAAAACACCATAGTGGGGCATATTTAGGTCTTGCATCTTTGTTCCTATTCACTTCTTTGTCATGAATGATTGCCACAGTTAATTTTTAATAACCTTTGGGTTTCTTGTAGCATCTCTTCCCTCTTCAAGATATAGGTTGAGAGACAGATAAGGTTCTAGATTATATGGTGCTGAAGTTACAAACTACAAGCTGCATCGTAGTTTCATATTGATTTTACTCTTTTGCCTCTTTACTCTCTTTGCACACTTGTATATATTTATCTGCCTCTTTTCCAACCCAGATGGTATGATTAATATCAGAATTAGGCTAATGTTGACGTTGATATCCCATACAGTCGGGCTTTGAGGTTATCGACAAATTTGAAAATTTATTTTGTGACTATCAACTGCGTAGCCAGGTCTATAGAAGAAATAAGCAAATAAAACTATTATATCTGAGAGAGTGGCATGATCTATGCATTTGTAGTAGTTGATATTTGACTAAAACCTCTGACTTCCCTGGTTCTCGCCTGGTGGCTGAGCTTATAGAGTGAAATTTTAATTGAGGTGCTGTCAACTTGTACGAGCTCTGTAACCATATGCAAATTTTCAAATGATTCTGGAATGCTTATCATGCATTAAATGATCTTTTTGAGTTGATATTTAACATAATATGATATCTTAAACCCTCCAGATGTTTATATTTTCTTGAGTATTACAAAGAGGTAATGAATAATAACTAGGTAAGGTGAGCCCTTCATTTTATGGCATGCTTCATGCTATTAAATTCACTTTGATTCGCATTATAAATTGATTGAACTTCATCTCGATGTTGTGCAATCTGTTCTGAACCATGAATTCTTCTTTGCAATTAATTGTTGTTGCTTTTCTTTTGCCGTTGTTCTTTCTTTACTATGCATTATGGGGAAAGACAAGAAGTAATGGAAGTAGGAAGAATAAAGAGGCTCCTGTCCCTGCTGGTGCATGGCCAATTATTGGTCATCTCCATCTTCTGGGTGGTGACAATAAGCTTCTTTATCGAACACTTGGAGCAATGGCTGATCAATATGGGCCAGCATTCAATATCTGGCTTGGTAGTCGCCGAGCATTTGTGGTGAGTGGCTGGGAAGTGGCTAAGGAATGCTTTACAACTAATGACAAGGCACTTGCCTCACGTCCCACAACAGTTGCCGCAAAGCATATGGGCTACAACTATGCTGTTTTCGGATTTGCACCTTATAGCCCCTTCTGGCGTGAAATGAGAAAGATTGCAACTTCTGAACTTCTTTCAAACCGCCGGCTTGAGATGCTCAAGCATGTCAGAGTGTCCGAACTCGGAATGGGTATAAGGGACTTACACAACTTATGGGTCCAAAGTAACTCAGAGTCTCTGCTTGTTGAACTAAATCGATGGTTAGAGGACATAACACTTAATATGGTCGTTAGAATGGTGGCTGGCAAACGTTATTTTGGTGCCTCAGCTAACTGTGATGATGATGAAGCAAGGCGGTGCCAGAAGGCAATTAATCAATTCTTTCATCTGATTGGCATTTTTGTGGTTTCAGACGCCCTTCCATTTCTGCGGTTCTTGGATGCGCAGGGGCATGAGAGGGCAATGAAAAAGACAGCCAAGGAGTTGGATGCCATACTTGGAGGCTGGCTGGAGGAGCACCGCAAGCATAGAGTTAATGGTGAGGTGAAGGCAGAGGGTAAGCAGGACTTCATTGATGTGATGTTGTCGCTTCAAGAGGAAGGTCACCTGTCCAATTTGCAATATGATTCGGATACAAGCATCAAATCTACCTGCCTAGTAAGTTATGCTTAGAAATATGTACCAAGGAAAAAAAGTAGTAATGCTTAGAAATGGAAGCCTAATTTATATTTACAAGTTATCTGTCCCCCATAGTTAAGCTATCTGAGCTATATCCCCGAATGGCTATCAGATTTATGATTCTCATCTTCGAAATATTCATTGCCAGTATTTTCTCAATGATTCACCCAACCAACCTATAAGTCTTATTGATATTTCACTCTTGTATGTCGGTGATTTCGTCTAACTGTTTGTAGACTGTTGAATGTTCTTATTAACATTATGCAGGCTCTGATACTTGGTGGCAGTGATACTACAGCAGGCACGCTTACATGGGCCATCTCTTTACTCCTCAACAATCCACATGTATTGAAGAAGGCACAAGAAGAATTGGACCTGAATGTTGGCAAAGATCGGCAGGTTGACGACTCGGACATCAGAAAACTTGTATATCTTCAAGCCATAATCAAAGAAACCCTGCGCCTGTACCCAGCTGGTCCCCTCTTAGGACCTAGGGAAGCCCAGAAAGACTGTAATGTTGCTGGATATCATGTCCCAGCTGGCACGCGCTTGGTGGTTAATTTGTGGCAGATACACAGGGATCCAAGGATTTGGCAAGATCCTTCTGCTTTTCGACCCGAGAGATTTCTGACAAGCCATGCACCTGATGTTAGAGGCCAAAACTTTGAACTCATTCCTTTTGGTTCCGGAAGACGGTCATGTCCTGGCATGTCATTTGCGCTCCAGGTCCTTCACTTGACACTTGCTCGACTGCTTCATGCATTTGAGTTTGCAACCCCATCAAATCAGCCAGTTGACATGACCGAGAGCCCAGGTTTAACGATTCCTAAGGCAACTCCATTAGAGGTTCTTCTTTCTCCCCGTCTTTCGGTCGAACTCTATGCCTACTGAATGTTGTGCCAAGGAATATATAAAGCCGCTAATTGTTGAGTAACAAATAAATAGGCGATTATGATTAATGGCTGCAATATCTCGCCCAAAAAAAATATATATAGCTGCATCTTCCCTAGTATTTTGTTGGGTTACAACATGGTTGGACAAAAAATTCGTTGGCACTCAGTTGTTTGGTTTAATTAGCTGGAGACTATTATCAATTAATTTAAATGAGATTTTCTTAAATGGTATCAGCTCAACACGTGTATGATGCACTGTATTTCTTGTTTTTTTTCCCCTTCGTAAAATCAGTTATTTCCCTATAAAGATGTGATTTGTTTTCTGGGTTATACATGGTGAATTTGATCACGATCAGGGCTCAGGTGCTATGAACTTTTTACCTAAACAAGTTAAGGTTGATCATGCTGACAAGAAGGGATGCGGACTTTTATTTAGAGTTGCATTATTTCACAACTTAATTCTTGTTTAATTTTTGTAATATAAAAAATTTTATTATTAAATTTTACAAATTAAGTTATAAATTTAAAAATTAACAAACCAACGAATATTACGTAGGGTTAAAGTAGTAATAATATCATTATTTTTTTTTATTTTGTACGAAAGAGAAAAAGTACTCTTATCTAATTAGAGTATTACATTTTTACTAAATAAAAAATTGTTGCACTGTTTAATATATACTCCAATTTAGTTTAGAAATTAATTATTTAATTTCTTAAACTAAAAAATCTAATAAAATTGGTGAGAACAACCAAACTTGACAAATTAATCTGTTTTGACACGGTTAACAGTAGCATTTTTTGGTAAATCCAATAATTTGTGATTTTGATATGTGGAGGTAGGAGTAGTGGCCGTAGTGTAACTCGTGCCCGTTTTTCCTCTTCCTCATGTAATGTGTAGCTACTCTGTTGTTGTTGTTATTTTTTTTTTTAATTTCCGTGAAAAGAAATATATGAGAATTGTCAAGACAACCCGTCCTTAAAAAGCACATAAAAAATTGTCGAAAGAGAAAATTTTCCGTGTTGTGGCGAAGGTTTGCTCGAAGATGTTAAAGATTGAAATTGACAAAATATTTTTAGGAAGCATGTGATGGCAACTTTGCTCTACTAGATGTTGGAAGATGTTTGTCAACCGGCCTCCTCTTTCTACCCATCGTATAAAAAAGTATTAAGCTTGTTTACTTTTTTTTTTTCCAGAAGAACGGAATGTATAAGAAATCCATGCAATGTTTACTTCTCCTCTCACCTCAGAAAAATTTGTGGTGCTCTATTTTCCTCTCTGAATATAAAATAACAAATTGCGAACCAAATCCATCTCTTTCTTTCTTCTTTTTTTTTTTTGTTCAGCCCTAAATGATAACATAAAATGGCCCCCACTTGGAAAAAATCTCAAGAATTGTATCATTGTATTATACATGTTCTTGAATATGTTCGTAGAAATTTTAAATTCTTGCGCTTGCGGTCTTCAGCAGCCGTGGGGCAATATTTGATGATGTTATAAACAAATTTTATGAATTCGCAAAGAAATGTGTGGCCAAATGCCCATCTTTTAGGGCAACAAATGGTGTAATATACTTCCCAAAAAAAAAAAAAAAATGGTTCAGTAATCCAATTCCAACTATTAGCTTCCAAATTAGTGTTCAAATTTGGGACTTCCATTTCTACCTCCCCTATACTAAATTAGATTATCCAAATCTAAGACGTCTGCGGTGTTCCTTATTCGACTTTTGGTTTCAAAAGGATAAAAATTTGAGCATGCGCGACGCAAGAAGGTAACAGCCCAGTGTTTCATAGATCAGTTTTGTTATTGTTATTACTTATATTTTATTAAATATTTATTTAAAAATTTTAAATTATTAAATTTTTAGAATACTTTTCGTGACATCACATGATTTTTCTCAGTTGATATTTGATATAATATATATTCAATGCTCTAAATGTTTACATTTTCGTACATATCATAAGGCGGGAATAAATTGTGAGCTCTGGCCAGATATCTTTTTATGGCATGCTTATGCTATTAAATTCATTTTAATTTGCATTATAAATTGATTGAACTTCATCTCAGTTTTGTGCAATCTGTTCTGAACCATGAATCCTTCTTTGCAATTAAGTGTTGTTGCTGTTCTTATGCCGATGTTCTTTCTCTACTATGCATTACGGGAAAAAACAAGAAGCAATGTAACTAGTAAGACGGTAAGGGTAAAGAGGCCCCTGTCCCTGCCTGTGCATGGCCAATTATTGGTCACCTCCATCTTCTAGGTGGTGACACTCAGCTTCTTTATCGAACATTTGGAGCAATGGCTGATCAATATGGGCCGGCATTCCATATCTGGCTTGGTAGTCGCCGAGCATTTGTGGTGAGTGGCTGGGAAGTGGCTAAGGAATGCCTTACAACTAATGACAAGGCACTTGCCTCACGTCCTACGACAGTTGCCACAAAGCATATGGGCTACAACCATGCCATTTTTAGATTTGCACCTTATAGTCCCTTCTTGCGTGAAATGCGAAGAATTGCAACTTCTGAACTTCTTTCAAACCGCCAGCTTGAAATGCTCAAGAATGTCACAGTTTCTGAGCTCGGCATGGGTATAAGGGACTTACACAACTTATGGGTCCAAAGTAACTCACAGTCTCTGCTTACTGAATTAAATCGATGGTTAGAGGACTTGACGCTTAATATTGTGGTTAGAATGGTGGCTGGCAAGTGCAGATGGCGAGGCAAGTCGTTGTCAGAAGGCAATTAATCAATTCTTTCATCTGATTGGCATTTTTGTGGTTTCAGATGCCCTTCCATTTCTGCGGTTCTTGGATGTGCAGGGGCATAAGAGGGCAATGAAAAAGACAGCCAAGGAGTTGGATGCCATACTTGAAGGCTGGCTGGAGGAGCACCGAAACCATAGAGTTAATGGTGAGGTGAAGGGAGAGGGTGAGCAGGACTTCATTGATGTGATGTTGTCGCTTCAAGAGGAAGGTCACCTGTCCAATTTCCAATGTGATTCGGATACAAGCATCAAATCTACCTCCCTAGTAAGTTACAGCTTAGAAATAGGAGTCTAATTTAGATTTACGACAATTATCTGTTGCCCATAGTTAAGCTATCTGAGCTATAACCCTGGACGGCTATTAGATTTATGATTCTCATCTTCGGGAATATTCATCGCCAGTATTTTCTCAATGATTCACCCAACCAACCTATAAGTCTTACTAATATTTCACTCTTGTATTTTGGTGATTTCATCTTCACTGTTTGTAGACTGTTAAATGTTCATATTAACATTATGCAGGCTCTTGTACTTGGTGGCAGTGATACTACAGCTGTCACGCTTACATGGGCCATCTGTTTCCTCCTCAACAATCCACTAGTATTGAAGAAGGCACAAGAAGAATTGGACCTGAATGTTGGCAAAGATCGGCAGGTTGAGGACTCGGACATTAGAAAACTTGTATATCTTCAAGCCATAATCTAAGAAACCCTGAGCCTGTACCCAGCTGCTCCCCTCTCAGGACCAAGGGAAGCCCAGGAAGATTGTAATGTTGCTGGGTATCATATCCAGGCTGGCACCCGCTTGGGGGTAAATTTATGGAAGATTCACAGGGATCCAAGGATTTGGCAAAATCCTTCTGCCTGTCGACTCGAGAGATTTCTCGCAAGCCATGCACCTGATGTTAGAGGCCAAAACTTTGAACTCATTCCTTTTGGTTCTGGAAGACGGTCATGTCCTGGCGTGTCATTTGCACTCCAAGTCCCACACTTGACACTTGCTCGACTGCTTCATGCATTTGAGTTTGCAACTCCATCAAATCAGTCTGTTGATATGACTGAGAGCCCAGGTTTAACCCTTCATAAGGCAACTCCGTTAGAGGTTCTTCGTACTCCCCGTCTTCCAGCCGGACTCTATGCCTACTGAATTTTGTGCCGGGAAATATATGAAGCTGCTGGTTGTTTTGTGTAACAAATAAATAGGCGATTATGATTAATGGCTGCAATATATTGCTAAAAAAGAAAAATATAAAATAATTCGTTGGCACTCAGTTGTTCTTTTTCTTGTTTCTTTTGGAATTAGTTGTTCTGTTTAATTAGCTAGAGACTACTATCAATTAATTCAAGTGAGATTTTCTTGAAGGGTATCAGCTCAGCGCGTATAGGATGCACTATTATTCTTTTTTTTTTTTTTCCTTCGTAATATCAGTTTTTTCCCTAAAAAAATGTCATACAAATGTGATTTGTTTTCTGGTTATACGTGGTGAATTTGATCACGATCAGGGCTCAGATACTTACCTTAACAGGTTAAGGTTGATTAGGCTGACAAAAGGTTGAAGGAGACATTTATTTATTTAGAGCATCATTATTCTTGTAATTTGATTCTTATTTAATTTTTATAATATAAAATTTTAAATTATTAAATTATAATATTTTATAAATTAAATTATAATATTTAAAAAATTAATATTCTACATAAAGTCACATAGAGAAGTGTGAGTATTAAATAAGGTGAGAGTAGTAGAAATATTATTATCTTTTTATTTTAATTTATTCTTTAAGTAAAATTACTCTTACTTAATATGGGAGTATTAATTTTTCACTTGAAAATTGCTATCCAATTTGAGGATTATATAATTTAGTTTGAAAATTTTAATGAATTTAATAATTTAATTTTTTAAATTAAATTTTAATAAATGAAAATAGCAAAACTTGGCAACCTGGGCCGTTGTAACACGGTTAACATTAGAGTTTGGGCTTCAGCCCAGTAATTACACGTTTTGATGCCCCTGGGGTTAGGAGTAGCGGCAGTGGTACAGACTCGTGCCCCTTTTTTCCTGGTCCCTATGTCTTGTGTAGCTATTTGGCTTTTCTTTTTTTTTTTTTTTTAATTTCCGTGACCAAAAAACATATATAAAAACTGCCAAGGCCACCCCTCCTTACAAAGCACATAAATATTTGTCGAAAGAGAAAATTTTCGCGTTGTGGTGAAGGTTTGCCCGAAGATGTTTGAAGATTGAAATTCACAACATTTTTTTACGATGCATGTAATGGCAAGTTTGTTCCACTAGATGTTGAAATATACTTGTCAGTTCGCCTCCTCTTTCTACCCCTAGTATAAAAAAGTATTAAGCTTGTTTACTTTTTTTTTTTTTCAGAAGAATGGAATGCATAAGAAATCTATGCAATGTTTACTTTTCCTCTCTCAATATAAAAAAAAAAAACATATTGCGGATCACGCCATCTCTTTCTTTCTGGTCCTAAATGATGAGCTAAAATGGCACGCACTTGGAAAAAACCTCAAAACTGTATTATTGTATTATATATGTATTGAATATGTTCGCCAGCATTTTGGATTCTTCCGCTTGCTGTCTGTAGCGGCGGTGTGGCAATATTTGATCATGATAGTAATTTATTAATTTTTATTAAATTATATTATCCCAATCTTAGACGCTTTGACTTATAGTTTAAAAAGAAAAGGTTGAGTATACGCCACGCAATAACCTAACACCTAAGAGTTTCATCAATTACGTTTGTTACTTTTATTAATTAAATGTTATTAAATATATACTTTAAAATTTAAATTATTAAATTTTATAATTCATTTTAATATTTAATTAATATAAATATTTTTTGTTACAGATTTTTTTAATTGATATTTAATATAATATGATATTTTCATCGCTCAAAATATTTATATTTTTATATATGAAAAAATAAGTAGTGACTAATATAAGGTGATTAGTATTATTATTTTTATAATTTTTATTTTTACTTTTATTTTTTTAATTTTTATTATATTTTTTAATAAATTTATCTTAAATCACGTCATTAGACATGACCGATGACTCCATTACTGGCCCTAAGGTGAGCCCTAGCCAGAAATCATTTGATGGCGTAATTCATGCTATTAAATTCACTTTGATTAAATTGATTGAACTTCATCTCACTGTTGTGCAATCTGTTCTGAACCATGAATCCTTCTTTGCAATTAAGTGTTGTTGCTGTTCTTTTGCCGATGTTCTTTCTCTTCTATGCATTATGGGGAAAGACAAGGAGTAATGGAAGTAGTAAGAGTAAAGAGGCCCCTGTCCCTGCCGGTAAATGGCCCATTATTGGTCACCTCCATCTTCTAGGTGGTGACACTCAGCTTCTTTATCGAACACTTGGAGCAATGGCTGATCAATATGGGCCGGCATTCAATATCTGGCTTGGTAGTCGCCAAGCATTTGTGGTTAGTAGTTGGGAAGTGGCTAAGGAATGCTTTACAACTAATGACAAGGCACTTGCCTCACGTCCCACAACAGTTGCCACAAAGCATATGGGCTACAACCACGCTATTTTTGGATTTGCACCTTACAGTCCCTACTGGCGTGAAATGCGAAAAATTGCAACTTCTGAACTTCTTTCAAACCGCCGGCTTGAAATGCTCAAGGATGTCACAGTTTCTGAGCTCGCCGTGGGTATAAGGGACTTACACAACTTATGGGTCCAAAGTAACTCAGACTCTCTGCTTACTGAATTAAATCGATGGTTAGCGGACTTGACGCTTAATGTTGTGGTTAGAATGGTGGCTGGCAAACGTTACTTTGGTGCCTCAGCTAACTGTGCAGATGGTGAGGCAAGGCGTTGCCAGAAGGCAATTAATGAATTCTTTCATCTGATGGGCATTTTTGTGGTTTCGGATGCCCTTCCATTTCTGCGGTTCTTGGATGTGCAGGGGCATGAGAGGGCAATGAAAAAGACAGCCAAGGAGTTGGATGCCATACTTGAAGGCTGGCTGGAGGAGCACCGCAAGCATAGAGTTAATGGTGAGGTGAAGGCAGAGGGTGAGCAGGACTTCATTGATGTGATGTTGTCGCTTCAAGAGGAAGGTCACCTGTCCAATTTGCAATATGATTCGGATACAAGCATTAAATCTACCTGCCTAGTAAGTTACGGCTTAGAAATGGGAGCCTAATTTAGATTTACGACAATTATCTGTTGCCCATAGTTAGGCTATCTGAGCTGTAACCCCGGATGGCTATCAGATTATTTATGATTCTCATCTTTGGCAATATTCATTGCCAGTATTTTCTCAATGATTCACCCAACGAACCATTAAGTCTTATTAATTTTTCACTCTTGTCTGTTGGTGATTTCGTCCTCGCTGTTTGTAGACTATTAAATGTTCTTATTTAACATTATGCAGAATCTTATAATTGGTGGCAGTGAGACTACAGCAGTCACGCTTACATGGGCCATCTCTTTACTCCTCAATAATCCACATGTATTGAAAAAGGAACAAGAAGAATTGGACCTGAATGTTGGCAAAGATCGGCAGGTTGAGGATTCGGACATTAGAAATCTGGTATATCTTCAAGCCATAATCAAAGAAACCATGCGCCTGAAACCAGCTGCTCCCCTCTCCGGACCAAGGGAAGCCCAGGAAGATTGCAATGTTGCTGGATATCATGTCCCAGCTGGCACCCGCTTGGTGGTTAATTTATGGAAGATTCACAGGGATCCAAGGATTTGGCAAGATCCTTCTGCCTTTCGACCCGAGAGATTTCTCGGAAGCCATGCACCTGATGTTAGAGGCCAAAACTTTGAACTCATTCCTTTTGGTTCTGGAAGACGGTCATGTCCTGGCGTGTCATTTGCACTCCAAGTCCTTCACTTGACACTTGCTCGATTGCTTCATGCATTTGAGTTTGCAACTCCATCAAATCAGCCAGTTGACATGACTGAGAGCCCGGGTTTAACCCTTCCTAAGGCAACTCCGTTAGAGGTTCTTCTTACTCCCCGTCTTCCAGCCGAACTCTATGCCTACTGAATTTTGTGCTGGCGAATATAGGAAGATGCTAATTTTGAGTTACAAATAAATAGACGATTTAGATTGTGGCTTCAGTATATCGCCAAAAAAAGAAAATATAGCTGCAACTTCCAGTAGTATGATGTGGGGTTACAACTTACAAGATGCTTGGACAAAAAATCCGTATAACCATGAATCACTAATATCTGAATCCTCGAGTTGATTTTCATTGGCACTCCGTTGTTCTGTTTAGTTGGCTTAAGAGTACTATCGTTTAATTGAAATGAGATTTTCTTGAGGGTATCAGTTCCACACGTATATCATGCACTGTAATTTTATTTTTTTCTTCGAGAAATCTAATTTTTCCCTAAAAAATTGTACTTTGTTTCCTGGTCATACATGGTGAATTTGATCACGATCAGGGATAGGTAGTCTTAACTGTTAGCCGAACTGTGCACTGTGCAGACTCGTGCTGTTTTTCTTGTTCCCTGCGTCTTGCTGTGGCCATTCTGTCGGTTTTCTTTTCTATTTTCACGACCCAAAAAAAATATCAGAACAGATGCCCTGTATCAATAAATCCCTTAAAAACACGTAAAAAATTGTTAAAATATTCTTGATGTTGGAAGATCTTTGTCACCCAGCGTCCTCTTTCCACCCATCGTTTAGTGTTGAGCTTGTTTACGTTTTTAAGAATGGAATGTATAAGAAATCTATGAATTGTTTACCTTTTCTCTCACTTCAGAAATATATTTGTTGCTCTGTTTTCCTCTCTTAATATAAAAAAAACCATCGCGAATCACATCCCAGCTCTAAACGATAAGGTAAAAATGGTCCCCGCTCGGGAGAAAATCGCAAGAATTGTATTACTTCTGTTCTGAATATGTTCATATATGACAAAGACACAAGGCGCTTGTAGAAATTTGGGCCGTGCCTGGGAAATATTTTGGATGCTTGTGATTGCAGTCTTGACCAACGGTGGCGTTCAGATCTGATAATCGTTTTATGAGACTTTTATAGTTAGTACACATTAAATGAGACTGTATCTTTCCTTGGCAGCCGTGGCCCATGGCCAATATTTGATGACGTTATTTACAAATTTTCTGAATTCACGAAGAAGTGTGTTGCCAAATGACTAGGATGTTAAAATGGGCTGGGTCTGCTGGGCCAGTCGGTTCTATCCCGTATAAGGGGCGGGTTAGATTATTATATAAGTGGTCTATTTATTTGTGAATAAATTAGTCTGCCTCCGCATAATTCGTGGGTCAATAGGGTTGGGACGGGTTGAACTCGCAAATTTTGACCTGTATTATTTAAATTTTTTTCTAAAATGACATATCATTTAAAATAATTTTAACTTTCAAAAAATTGCTATAAGTTATACTATTATGACAACAAAATCAATAGATATGAATTGAAAGAGGAGGGCAAGTTAAATTATTGTCATTTGATTTCGATTTGGATTATATAATTTAAGTAGGATCATCATACAATTTAGATATAATTTTCTTATGTTTTGAATATTTTATATATAATGTGTGATTTTATAGGTGACCGTAGAGATAAAAGAATTTTTGAAAGGTTTTCAAGTTAAAAAGTAAGTAAAAATTGATAAGCTAAAAGAGAAGACAAATTATTATACTATACAATAACTTATTCTGAATCATTTAAGTGACAGTATAAAGCTTGTATTATTACATAACTATCATCAATATCACATTTATATACTTTTTTTGAAACAAAAAGTATTATCTTTATATTTGTATTGAGTTTTTCAACTTTTATGTTATCATAATTTAAGGTACAAAACTCAAACATTGCATATATATGAATAGTAGTATAAATGTATAATAGCATAACTCTATTTTCAATTAACATATAGTTTATTTTGAATAACATCAATGTTAGACTTTGTCACATATAAGAACATGACCTTTATATTTTTGTAGGCATGTGTTTTATTGTGCATGTATGTTAATAATATTATTGAAGCCTTGCCTAAAAGATTTTTATAATTTATTACGAGATAAATTCAGATTATGCTTTTAGGTACATTATTAAAAAATAAATTTGATTATATTCATTTGTAATTATTTTAAAATTAGTATATTAAATTTAATTAGTCATTTACTATCATTTATAAATTCTAATTTTTAATAAAATATATTTTTTTAATTATTGACAGATTAATCCGCTTAACCCGTAACTCGCTACAAGATGGATTAGGTTAAGATTTTTTAATCTGTCAATTATGTAGGTCGACATACCTCACCTTACCTAGTTAGGAACTTATACAGATTAGAACGTGCCAAAAAAAATGAGTGCTAATATTTTTACATAATTATTTTTACACTTTTATCTATACCTATTATCTCTTCTCTTTATTTCTTTTTCTTTAATTTTTATATCTATTTTTAACAACAAACAGATGAACCACGTCATGACCCATTACGTTATTACAGCGACGTAACTGCAGCATTATTCAAGAAGGCCGACCTATTTTGACAAGCTTACAAATACCCCATCTTTTACAGCAACAAATGGCTCACTAATCCAACCATTGGCCTCCAAATTAGTGGTCAAAAGCCGCATCTTTTACGGCAACAAATGGCTCAGTTTCCGTCTCACTTTTCCTGATCTTGCGGCATTCTCTCGTCTCTCTCTGCCGCTTGGGAGTTCGTTATTTGACTTTTGGTTACAAAAGGACAAAGGTTGGAGTATGGACCACGCAAGAACGCAACATCTCGGTGTTTCATGGATTGAATCAAATGGCTTTAAGTATTTTTAGAGTATAAATGAAGGAAAAGGATAATATATTTTAAAAATATATAAAATATTTCTAGATCTAACCCTTTTTTTCTTCATTGTTGACGTCATTGTTATCTGCTGCTGATACACAATCTTAGTTTACTTGATAGTATCTCAGTTTTTAAAAAATTATTTTAAAAAAGTATAAAAGTTAAAAAATTATTTAAATTATTAAAAATTCCTTATTATAATATCTTTTAAAAATTAGACATATTAAAAAAAGATAAATATTAATAATTTTATAAAATAATAATTTAATAAAAATAAAATTATTAAAATCTTAATTTTAAAAAATACATGAACACATAATTATCATAATTTATACATATAATTATTGATTTGTAAAATTTATTGATTAAATTTTATACATTGATAATTATAAAATGTTATAAATTATAGTAAAAGAATAACAAATATCTTATTTTACTTTGAGACATCTTGATATTCGTAAATAAAATATTATTTTACGTGCTTTGTGAAATAATATATTTATGTCTTTACAAAAATGTTCAGGCTACACACAAAAATGTTTGGGCTATACATAAATATCGCTCAAAAATAAAATACACAATTTAATTAATAAGCTATCTCTTTGCGTATACAAAATATCCTCGTAAAGACAAAAATATATCTTTTTCCTAAATGCATCGTTTCTCTTTTATCGCTGTTGGCATCATCTTTTTCTGCTGCTCATGCAAAATACAATCTTATTTACCAAAAAAATCTTATCATACTTTCTCAGTTCTTAAAAAATTGTGTTTTGAGGAGGATATATGAAATTAAGAAAATAATTGAATTATTAAGAATTTTTTTATTAAAATATTTTTGGAAGAATTTAAATATATTAAAAATAAATATTTATAAATTTTTTTAGTTGACTATTTAATGTGAATAAAAATAAAATTAGTAAAATCTTAATTACCAGAAAATTTTCACGAGAATATATTATATTGAAACATGATTCATCAATGAGCTGCAATCAAGTGCTTACTTAAAATTGAGCCATGGTTGGACCACTCTCCCTCAGAGCCAATAGCATTTTCCGATTGAAAACTATCACCCTCCCACATTCCCAATTACCATGGCAAAAGGCAATGCGAGTTCCATGGCGCTTATTACTGATGACCTATATGCGGCCATTACCGGACTGCTCGCCATACTTTTCGTTTCATACTTTGTAATCAAGAGGGCCAGAGCAACTGGTGCCCGAAAACCACCCCAAGCAGCGGGTGGCTGGCCGTTGATCGGTCATCTTCAGCTCTTAGGTGGTTCTGGCCAGCCTCCTTACATTACTTTGGGTGCCTTAGCTGACAAGTATGGACCGATTTTCGGGATCCGAATTGGGGTTCACCCAGCTGTTGTGGTGAGTAGCTGGGAGCTAGCCAAAGAATGTTTCACCACTCATGATGTCATAGTCTCCTCCCGCCCAAAATTTACTGCTGCAAGAATCTTGGGGCATGATTATGCCAATTTTGGATTCGCCCCTTACGGTCCTTTCTGGCGTGAAATGCGTAAGATAACGGCTGCGGAGTTACTCTCCACCCGTCGATTCGAATTGCTTCAAGATATTAGAGATTCCGAGGTACATAGTTCGTTGAAAGTGCTTCACAGAGTATGGACCGAGAAAAAAGACGGGTCCGGTAATTTACTGGTGGAGATGAAGGATTGGTTGGGAGAGATAAATCTGAACTCAATTCTGAGAATGATTGCCGGAAAGCGATACGCTGACGGAACTGCAGATGAGAAAGAGGTCAAGTGGTGCCGGAGAGTGCTCAGGGAGTTTTTTCGTTTGACGGGACTGTTTTTGGTGGGAGACGCAATTCCATTTCTAGGGTGGCTTGATTTGGGTGGTTATGTGAAGGATATGAAAAGGGCGGCCAAAGACATAGATAGCGTGATCTATCGATGGCTAGAAGAACATCGCCAAAAAAGAGACTCGGCAGATTCTGAAACAGAGCAAGACTTCATCGATGTTCTGCTATCTGTTCTTGATGGCGCTGATCTTGCTGGTTTTGATGCGGATACCGTCATGAAAGCCACCGTCACGGTATGCATTTCTTCTTGTTTCCATTTGTCAGTTAATTGCTCTGCCTTAGCTAATTTCAATAGCATCGGATTAGCTATTTTAATTATTTGTTATAATTCAGCAGAGGACATTGGAGTTTGAATTAATATTGAGGGGATTAATATGAAAATTGCTGTTGGCATTGCTCGCATTATGCAGACATTAATTGCAGGCGGAACTGATACGACAACGGTAACTGTGACATGGGCGCTCTCGCTATTGCTGAATAATCGTCACGCTTTGAAGAAAGTTCAAGATGAATTGGACGAGCAGGTTGGAAGGCAAAGACTGGTGAATGAATCAGATATCAACAAATTAATGTACCTTCAAGCCGTAGTCAAAGAGACGCTGCGATTGTATCCACCTGGACCTCTCGGTGGTCCGCGCGAATTCACTGAGGACTGCACCTTAGGGGGCTACCATGTTGCTGCTGGTACCCGACTCATTTTGAACCTTTGGAAGTTGCATAGAGACCCACGAGTATGGTCAGACACATTAGAGTTCATACCAGAAAGGTTTCTGGGCAGGCACAAGGATGTTGATGTGAAGGGACAGCATTTTGAGCTGATTCCCTTCGGCAGCGGAAGGAGGGCCTGTCCTGGCATTTCATTTGGCCTTCAAATGACACAGTTGGCACTTGCTGGTTTGTTGCAGGCATTTGAGATCACAACCCCATCCAATACCCCCGTTGATATGAGCGGCTCTTTTGGACTTACAAACGTCAAAATCACCCCACTCGAGGTTTTACTCAAACCTCGCTTGTCACCTTCTGCATACCGCTGAGGTTCAGATAGACGCTCAAAACAAGAGCATGTAGCTATCTACTGTGATTATGGGCGCATCTCCAAACCGTTTAATATTAGGATCCGTCATAGTTGGCGTTCAAATAATGGAGGATCTATAGAGACACAAGTTAAGATGACAGCCTCAATTTAGAATGAACAATTATCGGATGTGAGTGGTCGTTACAACTTAAGATTAACAGTAAGTGTTGTTTTCAAGTCTAGGGAACATGTCCACTTCCCTGGTCTCGTTTCACTTATGTATATAATTTGTAACCGGATAATATGGACAAAGGTTGAGAAAGCTGTGTATTCATTTCACTGCTTGGATGAAAAAACAAATAACATTATGTCTTTTACAATGCCACTGCACTCAGCATCAGCCTAAAAGAACTTGTCTACTTCTATAGACAATTTGATGAAGCTGGGGGAGGTGGGATCAGTGAAGCTAGCAACTCCGTCCCTATCTTATACAAAAAGCTGTTCAAAAAAGGCAGCTTGGGCAGGTCAGGATTGGCAAGACGTGCGAGAATTAGACCACCCATCCCAAATTAATATTTAAAGATAAAAAGATTCATCTATGTACGCATAAAATTTAAAGAACTGCAGATATAATTTAAGTAAATTTTAATCTACGATTGATGAATAATAAAAGATAAACGAACTCTTTTCTTTTAGAAAAACAAAAAGATAAACATTTCTTTCAAAAAACGATAACAGTAAATCTTTTATCTCACCAAAGAAATGACATCGCGGGTTAGAGAAAAGTAAGCAAAGGTTTTTGTGGACAGCGATGAATCCACCACCGAGTGAGAGCAGGTCAGCTACGGTGAACTTGGTCGTGGATTTGGAGGAATTGTTGCGCGATGGTTTTTATGGAGATAACATAGGACAGTCACAGGAGATTGGTGGTGAAGAATTGTTGCCCAATGCCTTGTTTCACTTAATACGTGTATGCAGGTGATTTGACGGGTTATGCAAACTTTGTGCGCCATTGACAAGTACGACGTCGGAGAGAAACGCAGTCAGGCCTGCAGCTCCATTTAATCAATTTTTATAATATAATTTAAATTATTAAATTTATTAAATTTATAAATTAAATTATAAAATTTAATAAATTTAAAAACTTACTTCATAAATACATTTTTATATAAAATAATTTGTGGGAGTTATTTTTTCTTTATAAATTGATCATTATCCACACTAATAGTTTCTTTTTATGAAAATTATATTTTTAATACAATTATATTTTTTTAATATTACTATTTATACAATAATAATTACACCAAGTAAATATTTTATTAAATTTATTAAATGTTATAAATTAAATTATATAATTCAATAATAACCATATATTATACACATTTTATAACAATTCATTTTTTCTAAACTAATAATTATAAATTTTTATTTTTGAAAAACTGCATTAAACATTTCCGAACTTTTTTTTTATTTTTTTATTTCCTTCAGCTAAAAGTCAGAGACACCATCGTTGTGTTAGAAAGCTGGCATGAGAATTTTTTAAAATTAATTCTCTTTCTGTCACGTATGGGTCAAAGATGATATTTAGATTTAGTCATTTATATTTTTATTATATTATATAAAATAATTATATTATCCTCTCTTAAAATTTATTTATATAATAATTTATTTTAAATTTAAATAAATATTATATTCCATTTTATATTAACTTATTAATTAACAGAACTACAAACAAATTCTAAAGATTTTAATACAATATTTTTTCTAATTATGATTAACTCTTTATATTTATATATTTATAAATAAATAATAATTAAATCATACTTTTCCTCAAAATTTTAAGTATTATTACTATTTATTTACCATTAATTATATAAAGAGCTATATAATATATCCTACAAGTAAATATACTAATTTATATTAAAATTAATAATGAATCACCTAAAAAAATTAAAATTAATAATACTGCATACAATTATATTAGTATTAATCGTAACACCATGTATGTAAAGGGACTAACCTCATTCCATAGATATATTAATACACAAATCATACTTGAAACTATATGAAATTAATGCTATAACAATCAAAATCAAATTAATGGCAAATCACAAAAAGATATTTTAGCATAGTCATTTCTATATTATTATCAAATTGTTGTCATTCCATCAACACAAAATAATGGTAGCAATTCCCAAGTAAATAAGCACTAAACAAAGTCATTAAAACTACTGGTAATTAAGTACTAGTTATAGACTCTATTATTGATTACTTCAAGTGATAGAAAGTGTCAAAAACTTGCATATTCAAACCCTCCTAGAGCAGTGTTAACTCCTGCAGCTCCAACTTGCTCCTCTGAATTTTGTGCATGTGTAGCTCTGTTAACAAAATTTGGGTACACTTGCGCATGACTTGCAACTTCATTAGTAGGATTTGGAAGTCCTCCATGATTACCACCTTCATTAACAACATTTAAAGGCACTCCATAACTAGGTCGTACACCAACAAAAGTAGAGGTAGACCCAATATAAACAAATTGGGTGGTTTGACTCTCCATAACTCCCTCTTGTCTAGCAGTGGATTGACTTGGACCTTCACTATTACTTACATTCCTCAAATTAATGACTCTGTTGGATGTTTGCATTTGTGCCATTGCCATCCAGATTAACAAACAAATGAAGTTGATTATTACCTTCGTTTTTTTCAAATCATTGTAAAAATTCACTAGCAGAAGAAATCACCATCCTTTCATCACTAGGTAATTCCCCTTCATATTGCAACTCTACTTCACAATTAAGGCGTAGCCCTGTATTAACTTCATCAACCAAATCTTGAAACAAGAACCAATTTGAGTCAATGGAACCAACAATGAAGAAATCATCTTCCCAATGGACCACGATATACAAATCACTTGTTGTACCCATAGCACCTAAAAATAAGAAATCTAAATATCAATAGCACTGTTGGACATTTAAATAAAGCCTCATTCCATCAAGTTGAAATGCCATTAGTTAAGAATAATAGTTAAAATAGCAAAATTTGATTCTCAAACAATGAAAAGACTGAAAATTATTTATATATATATTCACCATGTTCTCACGTCTATGGAGGCACATTTCACTTGAGCAAATTCTCTTTCAAATATCAAATGGTGCCCATTCAAAGGACAATAATCATACAAACATATCAAATGACATCTATCTAAAGACAACAATAGACGATGAACCGTTTAAGAAATGTATAGCTAGCAAAGCACCAGCAAACAATTTAATTAAAGCAACCCATTTTTAATTTTTACACTCATACCACTAATAAGTGATAAATTGGGATTGCATCAGAAAATTTTATCTTCAATCTCCTCTTTGTTTGTGCAATGCACAATGGTTTTCTCTAAACCTCCTTCTTACCTCTTCTCATGTCCTTACTCTTTATCCTCCAATTGTTGCCTCTTTTCCTCCTCACAACATTGATCCCTTATTGAGTCGAGAGATAAAAGGCATGAATGCAAGATTCCAGCAAAATGATCGATTGGATAGACGCTACGACTACTTTCTTCCCACCATAACTTTCCTTGTGTGTTGGAAATATAAAGCAAGTGTACAGAAAAGAACAAGAACTGGGTCAATTAGAGTAATGCCTGTGTTTGCTCTTGATGCCGAGAGAAATGAGGAGTCATGTCTCTCTCCCATGCAAATTAGGCACCAGATACAAGAGAAATGAAGAGCAACATTGTGTCCGGCGCAAATTAGGTATGTAACTAAAGTTATTGTTATGGTTAATTGTGTAATTAAAATTTTCTTTTATTAATTTGTTAGAGTTATCTTAAACAGTAACTTGTATCTTTTATTAATTTAAATGGTTAAATGGGATAGTGTTAATATATAAGAAAAATAAAATTTAGTGTTATATCATAATACCTTAAGGGAGTATAATATAATTTATTTTATTATATAAATATAATAACAAGATATGCACATTTATACTTAAATGACAACTGTTCATGTCATTACCCTTCAATATTTTGGGTAAAAAAAAGGTTTCGAATGTCGCTGTAGATTAAAAAAAGTTTTTGACGAAGTTATGAATGTTGCAGACAATCTTAGCTGGGGCGACAGATACACAACAGTGACATTAATATGGGCACTCTCACTATTACTGAACAACCGTAATGCTTTGAAGGAAGTCCAAGAGGAGTTGGACGTGCAAGTGGGCAAAGAAAGACTAGTAAACGAATCAGATATAGGGAACTTAGTGTACCTTCGGCCCATAGTTAAGGAGACACTACGATTATACCCAGCTGGACCTCTGGCTGGAACCCACGGAAGACTGCACCTTAGGCGGCTACCACATAAAGGCAGGTAGCTTTCGGATGTTGAACCTGTGGAAGACGCAAAGCGACCCACGCGCGTGGGCAGATCCATTGGTGTTCAAACCAGAAAGGTTCCTGACCACCCACAAACATATTGATATCAAGGGTCAGCATTACGAACTTCTTCCCTTCGGTGGGGGAAGAAGGGTTTGTCCTGGAATGTCTCTTGGCCTCCATATGACGTATTTGCCATTGGCTGCTTTCTTACAAGCTTTTGAAGTCTCAACCCCTTCCGATGCTGCTGTTGATATGACCGCTCCTTCGCTCTCACAAACGTCAAAACCCAGCCACTTGAGGTTTTACTCAAACCTCGCATGCCTCCTTCTCTCTATGATTAAAACCTCTATCATAATGACCCCTCTTTATTATTTGTTTTCATCTTTTTAATAAATCCATCTCTGGGGTTGCCTGTTTGCCGTGGATATTTAGTAAAATAAAGGATCAGATCTATTAATCTTTTATGATTTTTGTAATGGAAAAGTTTCGTTGCCTACTGTTATGTATTGGTTATGTATAGAATGTACTGAGTTAATGAGCTGTGTTCGTACAACTTTTTACTTATTTATTTTTCTCCTGAAAAAAATATTTAGTTGACATGTAAGTGGAACGCCAGCCCGCTATCAAGTTGCGAAAGTAACATCGCACCAACCTCCCAACATTGGTAGGTAAAGTTTAAATATTGAAAATGTCCTTGATTATCATGAAGAAACTACCATTCCCCAATGAAAAGAATGGACCAAAAGATATTAGCTATGATATTAGGGAAGAAACTTTTTTACATAAAAATTAATTAGGCATTAATTTAATAATAATTGATTATGAAAATTTAATATTATAATATACATAAATTTAACTTTTATAAAGACTCTTCTTAAATAAAATATCGTCTAAAAATTGATCCGAACTAGGATTAATTGATTACTTGTCATGCATATAGTAATGAACTGTTTGAAAATAAAAAGAAAGTAATGGACCATTTGTTGTGATGAGTTAGTATAATGGACTATGTATGAGTTACTAGTTCTACAAAGTAAGACTAACGAATTTTATGTATTCATTAAATGATAGACTATTAATTTCTCTCTTCACAAGCAACATTACAATCAGTCACAATGATCAAATTCAAATGCTATCTTCCATGTCAACATAATTTTACATAAACGTGATTGGAAATTATACAATTTCGTCAAGCATCGGCATTATTTAATTCTGCAGTTATTGGTGCTTTTTAATTGTAGTGCATTGTAATTTCCGTTGTTTAATGACCCTGGATAATTTTACGGAACATTCTATTACAATCCGTCACAGTTAAGGGACTATTTATTATTAATCTGGAATCTTGCTGACTGTTATGTGATTTTTCTTTAATTATTTTGAGAAACGAGAAAGAAGATTGTTTGAGTGACGGCTCGGAATTATTAAAAAAATAATTAACTTATAACAATGCATTTTACTCATGTTTATTTATACCACTAAATACTGAATTTGCGTGACTCAATCCTTTTACGTTTTTAATAGAGCCCAAATGCATGACATTCAAATCAAATGATAAATAGCACTTGCTGTCATATTGCCCAAAATCCAGGCTATTTGTTATATATAAATACGTCAAAGAAAGAGATACACAGTAAATTATTATATTCTTTTATGAATTCTTTATATTTTATTTTCATTATCATATTATTTTTAATGGATTATTATATTATTTCTAAATTTTTGAAATTATTTAAAAATAAATTATTATATTCTTTATAAATTTTTTAAACCTTATATTTATCATGATGTTATTTCAGAAATATTTAGTGGACTCTTATATATACCCTTTATAATGTTTCTTTTTAAACTTCATCTATGTTATTATGTTATTTTAATAAATAAATGAGGTTGTATCTCTTAGGATAATTGAAATAAAGATAAATCCAATACTTGAACTCACATTTAAGATAGGTGAATTATAATTTACACCAAATCTATATCTAAAATAGATAAGTTTACAGCTCACACCAAACCAGCATCAAAGATAGATATATTATAGTTCACATTAAACTCATATCTAAGACATGGGACGGGACCATAATTTAGGGAAGAAGTTAAAATTACCTGTTTAGAAACACATTTTTAGTACAATTAGAGAGAGCAAAAAGTCAAATATTTGAGTTTACGAATCTTCTCAAAGTCATATTTTTTTTCTAAGTCTCTTTCATTGAAAGTTCAAGTCATTAAATATCAAAAAATATCTTCTTAACAGAAGAAAGTATGTTTGTACTTGTCTCTAACGACGATTCCGCTCATCAGAACCCTTCATACTCACAATCCTTGTATTAATTGGTCTTCTCTACCATATGCTAATATTCATACATAAAGCGGGATCAGATGTTGACACTTGACATTAGGTAATTTCCTTATAGTCCTATTATTTTGAAAAATAAATCTTATTTATATTTATTTAAAAAATTAAAAAACTATATTTATTAAATTATATATGAAACTCTTACACACGTTTATTATTGTTTAAATTTAATATTTAAAATAATTTTTAAATTTTTATGAGTATATATTTTGTTAAAAATATTTATTTATAAAATATATTTAAATAAATAATAAATAAAATCATGCAACGTAGTATTCATAAGTACTGTTGGACTATGCCAAAATGGTAGGTCTAAGAGCAGCCCTGGAGTCCAAACTACTTTATTTCTTTTTGACAGGTGATGGAAGGCGGATATAAAATGAGTAGTGATAAGATTACGTTTCTATATTTATAAATATTTTATGTTCTTCTTTATGTTTTTATAATTTTGAAAGTTTAAATTTTTTTTATATTTTATATTTTTATTTTTAATAACATATATTTAATTTTTTTAAACAAAACATGCAAATCATAATTATAAATTATTTTTATTATTTTATTAATAAATAAATTATTTACGAGTTTTATAAGTAGAATACTAAAAATTTTAAATTATATAAACCTAGCTCAAATAATTCACAAATGACTCATTTCAATGAAATCAACCCACGCCACTTAGGTACTTTAAGTCAACCCACGCTTATCGGCATCTCTTTATCATTGAAATCAACTACATCTAAAAATATAGGGCTTGGAATTCCAATGTCCTACACTTTTCTTGTTCATATAAAAAATAGTAAATCAGAATGTGATCGAATTTCTGCAACACCTTGAGGGCTCCAAAATATTGATGCTGCTTATGTGTCAAGTTCGATGGATCGATATGTGTTGATTATCCTTTTCAATAGCGCAGTACTAATTGTTGAAAAATTATTGTCCATTTGGATTGATAAGAATTAATTTTAACACTGATTCTTTTGCAATTTTTTTTTTAAATATCATTCACAATAGTTTAAAATGCGCAGGGGTTTTTAACCTTTCTAAATATATATAGTTTTTTTAGAAACCTTTCCAAGCATTTAAACACATCTAAACATGATAAAGTTTACAAAAACTATTCATTATTTATTAAGTTTTTATAAACTGAATTATTTTATTAAAATGTATTTAATAAATTTTAGTTTTTCTACTTTTGTATTTTTTTATAAATTTTAAATTATTAATTTTATTAAACTTTATAATTGAATTGCGACATCCATGAATGCTTATGAGAAAGGTATGAAAATAGGGTTGTGGAACAAGTCAAAGCCATTTATAAATTAATTCCTAGGATATATGGGATTGTGACCATTCCAAGATTATTATTATTTTCTGAATGTTCCATCTTCCTTTGGCTTCTTACCACTCATAGTGATGTTGATGTTAGAGGCCATATTTTGAGTTAATACCATTTAGAAGTGGCAGAAGAATATGGCCCTGGAATACCCTTCGGTCTTCAAATGATTCATCTAACTTTGGCTACTTTCCTCCAATCCTTTGAAAGTTTGAATTGCAAAGCCACCGTTTTGACTAACCCGTTGATATGACGGAAATCTTTGGACTGGCAAACACGAAAGATGTTGGATATCAATATTCATATAAATTAAAATAATATAAATTCTATATAATCTTTTAACATCTTCTATCTTCTACCATTATAATTATTCAAAGATACTTCGCTTTATGCCAGTTTCACTCAATTGAAGTGACCTAAAGCTAGCAATGAGGTGATTATATGTTAAAATATTTGAATTTGAAAATGGATCGAAAAAGAAAAAGTATAGCTTAGCTACTTCAATATTGAGATGCAAACACTCGTGCATAGAGCAATGTGCCAGAAGCACCATTTTATAGACGAGGGCCAATTCCCTTCCCTTCCCTTTTATTAATTTACTTTTACTCTTGAAACAATATTTAAATCATATATAAGTGCAACAACGGGCTGCTGTTCAACTTGTGAAAGCACTATGGATCACAAACCTCCCTATTTTGTTCGGTAAATTACGTTGAAAAATTGAAAATGTCTTTGATTATTATGAAGAAACTAGCATTCCCCATTGAAAAGAACTCATCAGAAAAGGAACAAGTATCCAGTACTCCTGATACAGCATATGGTATATAGACTCAATAACAAATTATTATTTATATTATTTTATTAATATAATCTTGTAAATAATAATTTCAATTAACACAAATCAAATGAATGATAGTTTATTGGTAACTTAGTATATCACATTACTCATCTCATATGATATATCAAAAATATTAAATAATTTCTTAAAAGAAATAGAATAAGCAGTGATGTTAAGAGAAGAAACTTTTTCACATAATAACTATTATCCACTATATATAGTTTGACAAAAATAATAATATTCAAAACTCGATACAAAACTAAGAAATAATGTACTATTTTGTTGTGATTATGTAGTAGACTGTACCATACGTGGGTTATTTGCCCTACATTTAATGAACTAGCGATATCTTTTTTCTTTATTAAAATGATAGACTATTGGTTACACTGTTCACAATCAATATTACAATCAGTCACAGTAATTAAACTCAATTCAATTAATCGTCATTGTCAACATATTTTCATAAAAACGTGCTTGGAAATTAAACAATTACAATCGGTCAGCCATATTTAATCATGCTTGCAATTGTTGTTGTTTTTTAGTTGTAGTAATTAATATAACATCAAGTAGTGAATTTACGTCACGCCTTTTACTTTTTTGATGGAGACACCCAACTGAGAATTGGACGATTGAGGTGGCTGCTGTCCAGGCTCAGCATTACCATTATATTCTTTGCACGTGCTAACTGGCATTCAAAGCAAATGACAAATGGCACCGGCTGGCATTTGTTAAACAAATGAAAATTTGAGTTGAATTTAGGTTCAGATCTTTTAAAATGTAAGATATATTTTAAAGGATAAATTATATATAGATAATTATTAATTAAAATTTTAATAAAATATATTATTATAAAATATAAATAAGTGAATTAAAATTTATAAATTTAAGATAATTTATATTTATTATGAAATATTGATGTAACAAAAATTAATTATATTTAAAAAATTTTTAAGATAATTTGTCAATATAAACTTAAATTTAAAATCACTCTTATTACCAAAAAGGTAAAAAATACTTAGGAAAAATGTAAAAAAAATAAAAAATAATTTATATATGTCATTAATTTCTTAATTAATTGTCAATTGACATATATTTTATTTTTTAAAATGTATCTTACACGTTAAAAAGTTAAAATTTAGTTGAATACACATTTGGAATGTTGAACTATACTACGAATTGGATCTTTTATTTTTTGTATTTTTTGACTTTAATAACTTCCTCTCTATTTTATACAAATATGTAAATTATAAAACCTTTTTTACTAATTATTTATTTTAATTATATTTTTATCTCTCACTTAAATTATCTCAAATTTTTAAAATCAAACATTAAAGAATTTCAATCCAACTATGCAATAATGGAGGGTGTGAAAGCATGTGCCCAAGACTAGTGTTTGTGGAAAGAAGAAATGAAAGACAAAAAGTGAGTAATTTTATATGTGTATATAAATTTTACATATAATTTATACATATTTTTATATATTTTGTTCTTCTCTCAAAAATTTTATCTTGTAGAAAACTTACACAGAAACTGCGGATTACTCCGAAAGAAATATCCAATTAGACATTAGGTTATTTTGAGAAGTATTTGATGTACGTGCCACGAGATTTGCTCTTGACATACGAAAACATTTTAAGAAAAAATAAAATAAAATAAAAATATATAAATTATGTATAAAATTTATTTATATTAATATATTACCCCGTTACTCCACTGGGTGCAGGAAGAAAAGCCTGTGAAGGCTGCATCTTTTGTGTTTGATAAAATAATATGTTTATATTGAGTATAATATATATATATATATATATATATATTATGTTATTTTATAAAATGTATAATATTTATTTTTAAATTTAAATAAAATTATAAAATTATTAATAAAATTTATTTATTTTTATTATATATAACTCAATACATAATTTTAAAAACATAAATATAACATAATTGTTTGAGTTTACTTAGTTTCCTTCCAGCTTCATGACACAACCCCGTCCATTCTTCCTATTGGATATCAAAGCCTAACCACCTTTGGAGTCACAAATGTCAAAACTACCCCGGAAAGATGCGTCCATTGTACCGAATACGATGAATAAAATTACCATGAAATTGATCCGAACTTATAACTCAAATGGTCATTTCGTAATTCTTAATCTTGAACTTGTGAGTTTAATTTTTTACTTTCCTTATCTCATCAAAGTTATTAAATTTCTTACGTAGCTAAAAAAATTATCATAAAATTAGTAAAATAATAATAATATATAAAAAGAAGAGAGAGAAAGAGAAATAGAAGTTTTGGGAGGATTATGTCGCAACATACCAAGAGCATGCGAACATTTTTCCACTTCATCTCTCTATTATTGGAAAAGGGTTCTTAGTTTTCCAAGGTTTAGGCGGCTATGTGGACTACTGCAATCTGTTGTCATCCAACTTGAATTCAACCTTATGATAGTTATTCATCGCCAGCGTGTAATAAATAATTAATAATATTATTAAAAAATTAACAACAACAACAACAACAATAATAATAACAATATATTTTTAATTATTTTTTAAAAATTTTTTAAGTATTTTTTTTAGTTGATAAAAATTAAATCTTTTAAAATAAGATTAGATACTTAATTAAATTTCTTTTTAAAATAAGTACTTTTTATATATAAATTAAATTTAAAATAACTAAATTCTTTTCACTTAAATCCAATTCATATCGATCTATCCTTAATTACTCTTCCTAAGCTTGCCGTGAGCCTCATCACAAGACTCCTCCGCAAATAATTAGCAGTAGATCATTCATTAACTTATCCGTAACATAACAACAAATACACAACTACGTGTACGTTCTTCAATGTTCAATACCTATCTTGAACGCAACCTAACTCCATATCAGGAAGCCGTCAAACAAAGTTGAGTTGACGCCACTATAAGTAAGTATCATGCTTCAGAGCGTAACTCGCTCCATTCCTAGACAATTTAAAACCAGAAAAACATAAGTTTGCTGCTACCAACATCCACGCACAAAAATGGTTCTAGTTCTGATGACTTGCTTAAACGCTGCTCTAGTTGGATTCGTTTCACTAGTTGTACTCCATTTCTTACTTTTACGAAGAAGGTCCAAAGCTGGTGAGGGCAGAGAAGCACCTTTAGCGGTGGGTGCGTTGCCCATAATTGGTCACCTCCCCCTGCTAATCGATTCATCCCAGATGCCCCATATAAGTCTGGGTGCCTTGGCTGACAAGCATGGACCCCTTTTTACCATTAAGCTTGGTTTGCGACCTGTTTTGGTAGTCAGTAACTGGGAAATGGCCAAGGAATGCTACACCGCTAACGACCTGGCCGTTTCCTCGCGCCCTAGAACTGTGGCTATTCAATATTTAACCTACAACCAAGCCATGTTTGCCTTCTCGCCCCATGGTCCTTATTGGCGTGAATTGCGCAAGATTTCTACTTTGGAGTTGCTCTCCAATCGCCGAATCGAGCTGTTAAGCCATGTTCGTGTCTCCGAAGTAGAAACTTTCATAAAAGATCTCTTCACACTGTGGAGTAACGAGAAAAAGAACAAGTCCAACCAATCAGTAGCAGTGGAGCTGAAGAAATGGTTTGGCGAGTTGACGCTGAACGTGATTCTTAGAATAGTTGCTGGCAAGCGATATTTTGGTGCAACAGCCGCAGAGGTTAAAAAGGAGGAGGGGCGGCGGTTTCAAAAAGCTCTTAGGGACTTCGTTCAAATGTTGGGAATGTTCGTGGTGGGGGATGCGTTTCCTTTTCTTCGACGGCTGGATTTGGGTGGGCATGAGAAGGCCATGAAACAAACTGCAAAGAATCTGGACACAATTTTAGGTGAGTGGCTGGAGGACCACCGCCGCGAAAGAGCTACCAGAGAGGTTACTGAGGACCGAGACTTCATAGACGTCATGCTTTCACTTCTTGATGGTACAGAGATCGCAGGGTATGATGCTGACACAATCATTAAGTCCACAGTTCTGGTATGTAACATACTCGTGATGAATGACACCCTTTTAGAATTTTATTATACAGAAATATTACAATCAACCGTATTATGGTTAAATTTCAGACTTTATGTTCGTGAAAAATTTGTTTGAGGGAGATTTATTTATTTTGATATTTTTAATATTATTAATTTTTTTTATACAACAAAGAATATTTTGAAAGATCAAATAAAAGAAATTACAATTAAAATTAATTACCCTAAAATTTGTATCCAAATCCCCTCACACACCAAATCTCTTGAACTAAGCATTCTCCTAACATGATATATATATATATATATATATATATATATATATAGTGAAAATTTTAAGATTATTATTATTATTATTATTTTCGGAATGTTCCTTCTTTCCTTTGATTTATTTTATAGTAAATGATATATAGCGCATAGAAGGTACTTAACTTAGAATTTTTTGTTATTTTCAGATTTTAATGGCAGGGGCAGTTGACACGAGCACAGTGACCGTTACATGGGCAATATCATGTTTGCTAAACAACCCCCATGTTTTGGAAGAAGCACAGAAAGAATTAGATATCCATGTTGGCAAAGATAGACTCGTGAAAGAATCTGACATGAGTAAGCTATTGTACATTCGAGCCATAGTGAAAGAGACCCTGAGGTTGCACCCGGCGGCGCCTCTTTCTGGACCCCGTGAGTTCACAGAGGATTGCACCATAGCTGGTTACCACGTCAAAAAGGGGACGCGATTAATCACAAACTTGTGGAAAATACACACAGACCCTAGCATTTGGGCTGACCCATTGGACTTCAAGCCCGAGAGGTTCTTTACTAGCCACAAAGATGTTGATGTTAGAGGTCATCATTTCGAGTTAATACCGTTTGGAAGTGGCAGACGAATATGTCCTGGAATATCATTCGCCCTTCAGATGGTTCATCTAACTTTGGCTACTTTCCTCCAATCCTTTGAAATTACAAAGCCATCTGATGAACCCATTGATATGACCGAAACTTTTGGACTGACAAACCTGAAAGCCACTCCGCTTGATGTTTTCATCAAACCACGTTTGTCTTCCAAGGTTTATGAAGCAATGTGATCGTATAATCGGGGCTGTACTCGTTGCTATATGGTGCAAGGGATCGACTAAGTATTTAGATAGTGGGAGTTAGAGAATATCATAGGTTGATGTTAATTTGGTGATTGTTTTTCTATGTGATCAATAGAAAACAATATATATATATATATATATATTTCAATGAGAATAGCCATTCTTTTTTCTTTTTGGGTTGATTTGCATAGCCATTCTTTAACCACATTATTATTTTTCTTTGGAGAATTAATACATAATCATAAAATAAGAGAGAATGAATCGTGTAACAAGATTTGAATTGGGGTTCCTTAATCACTTCTGAATTTTAAGATTGATGGGTTAGATATTTATTGTGCCAAAAATAGTATTAACTAGGGCAAATCCCATCTTCCTTAATACAGATAAGCAAAATGGCTGCGTGTACAGTAAAACTATACAAATTTGGACTAGACAATAACAAGAGTGCACTACTGGTATATAATTGGAATGTAGTAAATGGTACCAGACAGTGTACTAAATGGGCGGACAATAAACTAAAGCATTTTGACTATTACTATGATTTTTCTGTAGAACTTTCAATATTTCAACATATATATAATTTATAAATTAAATTATAAAATTTAATAAATTTAAAAACTTACTTCATAAATACATTTTTATATAAAATAAGTTGTGGGAGTTATTTTTTCTTTATAAATTGATCATTATCCACACTAATAGTTTCTTTTTATGAAAATTATATTTTTAATACAATTATATTTTTTTAATATTACTATTTATACAATAATAATTACACAAAGTAAATAATTTATTAAATGTTATAAATTAAATTATATAATTCAATAATAATCATATATTATACACATTTTATACACTTCATTTTTTCTAAACTAATAATTATAAATTTTTATTTTTGAAAAACTGCATTAAACATTTCCAAACTTTTTTTTATTTTTTTATTTCCTTCAGCTAAAAGTCTGAGACACCATCGTTGTGTTAGAAAGCTGGCATGAGAATTTTTTAAAATTAATTCTCTTGCTGCTACGTATGGGTCAAAGCTGATATTTAGATTTAGTCATTTATATTTTTATTATATTATATAAAATAAATTATACTATCCTCTCCTAAAATTTATTTATATGATAATTTATTTTAAATTTAAATAAATATTATATTTTATTTCATATTAACTTATTAATTAATGGATCTACAAACAAATTCTAAAGATTTTAATAAAATATTCTTTTTAATTATGGTTAACTTTTTATATTTACTTATTTGTAAATAAATAATAATTAAATCATACTTTTTTTCAAGATTTTAAGTATTATTATTATTTACTTACCATTAATTATATGAAAAGGTATATAGTATATCCTGCAAGTAAATATACTAATTTATATTAAAATTAATAATGAATCACCCAAAAAAATTCAAATTAATAATACTGTATGAAATTATGTTAGTATTAATGTAACACCATGTATGTAAAGGGACCAACCTCATTTCATAGATATATTAATACACAAATCATACTTGAAACTATATGAAATTAATGCTATAACAATCAAAATCAAATTAATGGCAAATCACAAAAAGATATTTTAGCATAGTCATTTCTATATTATTATCAAATTGTTGTCATTCCATCAACACAAAATAATGGTAGCAATTCCCAAGTACATAAGCACTAAACAAAGTCATTAAAACTACTGGTAATTAAGTACTAGTTATAGACTCTATTATTGATTACTTCAAGTGATAGAAAGTGTCAAAAACTTGCATATTCAGACCCTCCTAGAGCAATGTTAACTCCTGCAGCTCCAACTTGCTCCTCTGAATTTTGTACATGTGCAGCTCTGTTAACAGAATTTAGGTACACTTGCGCATGACTTGCAACTTCATTAGTAGGATTTGGAAGTCCTCCATGATTACCACCTTCATTAACAACATTTAAAGGCACTTCATAACTAGGTCGTACACCAACAAAAGTAGAGGTAGACCCAATATAAACAAATCGGGTGGTTTGACTCTCCACAACTCCATCTTGTCTAGCAATGGATTGACTTGGACCTTCACTATTACTCACATTCCTCAAATTAATGACTCTGTTGGATGTTTGCATTTGTGCCATTGCCATCCAGATTAACAGATAAATGAAGTTGATTATTACCTTCATTTTTTTTAAACCATTGTAAAAATTCACTAACAGAAGAAATCACCATCCTTTCATCACTAGGTAATTCCCCTTCATATTGCAACTCTACTTCACAATTAAGGCGTAGCCCTGTATTAACTTTATCAACCAAATCTTGAAATGTGAACCAATTTGAGTCCATGGAATCAACAATGAAGAAATCATCTTCCCAATGGACCACGATATACAAATCACTTGTTGTACCCATAGCACCTAAAAATAGGAAATTTAAATATCAATAGCATTGTTGGACATTTAAATAAAGCCTCCTTCCATCAAGTTGAAATGCCATTAGTTAAGAATAATAGTTAAAATAACAAAATTTGATTCTCAAACAATGAAAAGACTGAAAATTATTTATATATATATATATATATATATATATATATATATTCACATGTTCTCACGTCTATGGAGGCACATTTCACTTGAGCAAATTCTCTTTCAAATATCAAATGGCGCCCATTCAAAAGACAATAATCATACAAACATATCAAATGACATCTATCTAAAGACAACAATAGACGATGAACCGTTTAAGAAATGTATAGCTAGCAAAGCCCAGCAAACAATTTAATTAAAGCAACCCATTTTTAATTTTTATACTCATACCACTAATAAGTGATAAACTGGGATTGCATTAGAAAATTTTATCTTCAATCTCCACTTTGTTGGTGTAATGCACAATGGTTATCTCTTAACCTCCTTCTTACCTCTTCTCATGTCCTTACTCTTTATCCTCCAATTGCTACCTCTTTTCCTCCTCACAACATTGATCCCTTATTGAGTTGAGAGAAAAGGCATGAATGCAAGATTCCAGCAAAATGATCGATTGGATAGAGGCTACGACTACTTTCTTCCCACCATGACTTTCCTTGTGTGTTGGAAATATAAAGCAAGTGTACAGAAAAGAACAAGAACTGGGTCAATTGGAGTAATTCCTGTGTTTGCTCTTGATGCCGAGAGAAATGAGGAGTCATGTCTCTCTCCCATGCAAATTAGGCACCAGATACAAGAGAAATGAAGAGCCACTTTGTGTCCGGCGCAAATTAGGTGCGTAACTAAAGTTATTGTTATGGTTAATTGTGCAATTAAAATTTCTTTTTATTAATTTGTTAGAGTTATCTTAAACAGTAACTTGTATTTTTCATTAATTTAAATGATTAAATGGGATGGAGCGATAATATGTAAGAAAAATAAAATTTAATGTTATATTATAATATTTTAAAGAAGGATAATGTAATTTACTTTATTATATAAATATAATAACAAGATATGCACATTTATACTTAAATGACAACTGTCCATGTCATTATCCTTCAATATTTTGGGTAAAAAAAAGGTTTCGAATGTCGCTGTAGATTAAAAAAAGTTTTTGACGAAGTTATGAATGTTGCAGACAATCTTAGCTGGGGCGACAGATACCACAACAGTGACATTAATATGGGCACTCTCACTATTACTGAACAACCGTGATGCTTTGAAAAAAGTCCAAGAGGAGTTGGACGTGCAAGTGGGCAAAGAAAGACTAGTAAACGAGTCAGATATAGGGAACTTAGTGTACCTTCAGCCCATAGTGAAGGAGAGACTGCGATTATACCCAGCTGGACCTCTGGCTGGAATCCGTAGATACACCGAAGACTGCACCTTAGACGGCTACCACATAAAGGCGGGTACCTTTCTGATGTTGAACCTGTGGAAGATGCAAAGAGACCCACGCGTCCGGGCAGATCCATTGGAGTTCAAACCAGAAAGGTTCCTGACCACCCACAAACATATTGATATCAAGGGTCATCATTACGAGCTTCTTCCCTTCGGTGCGGGAAGAAGGGTTTGTCCTGGAATGTCTCTTGGCCTCCATATGACGTATTTGCCATTGGCTGCTTTCTTACAAGCTTTTGAAGTCTCAACCCCTTCCGATGCTGCTGTTCATATGACCGCCACCTTCGCTCTCACAAACGTCAAAACCCAGCCACTTGAGGTTTTACTCAAACCTCGCCTGCCTCCTTCTCTCTATGATTAAAACCTCTATCGTAATGACCCCTCTTTATTATTTGTTTTCGTCTTTTTAATAAATCCATCTCTGGGGTTGCCTGTTTGCCGTGGATATTTAGTAAAATAAAGGATCAGATCTATTAATCTTTATGATTTTTGTAATGGAAAAGTTTCGTCGGCTACTTTTATGTGTTGGTTATGTATAGAATGTACTGAGTTAATGAGCTGTGTTCTTACAACTTTTTACTTATTTATTTTTCTCCTGAAAAAAAATATTTAGTTCACATGTAAGTGGAACGACAGCCCGTTGTCAAGTTGTGAAAGTAACATGGCACCAACCTCCCAACATTGGTAGGTAAAGTTTAAATATTGAAAATGTCCTTGATTATCATGAAGAAACTACCATTCCCCAATGAAAAGAATCGACCAAAAGATATTAGCTATGATATAAGGGAAGAAACCTTTTCACATAAAAATTAATTAGGCATTAATTTAATAATAATTGATTATGAAAATTTAATATTAATATACATAAATTTAACTTTTATAGAGACTCTTCTTAAATAAAATATCGTCTACAAATTGATCCGAACTAGGATTAATTGATTACTTGTCCTGCATATAGTAATGAACTGTTTGAAAATAAAAAGAAAGTAATGGACCATTTGTTGTGATGAGGTAGTATAATGGACTATGTATGGGTTACTAGTTCTTTTCTTCTTGAATCTTGCTGACTGTTATGTGATTTTTCTTTAATTATTATGAGAAACGAGAAAGAAAATTGTTTGAGTGACAGCTCGGAATTATTAAAAAAAATAATTAACTTATAACAATACATTTTACTCATGTTTATTTGTAACACTAAATACTGAATTCGCGTGACTCACGCCTTTTACTTTTTTAATAGAAAAACCCAAATGCATGACATTCAAATCAAATGATAAATAGCACTTGCTGTCATGTTGCCGACAATCCAGGCCACTTGTTACATATAAATACGTCAAAGAAAGAGATATTCAGTAAATTCTTATATTCTTTTATGAATTCTTTATATTTTATTTTCGTTATCATATTATTTTAAATGGATTATTATATTATTTCTAAAATTTTGAAATTATTTAAAAATAAATTATTATATTCTTTATAAAATTTTTAATCCTTATATTTATCATGATGTTATTTTAGAAATATTTAGTGGACTCTTATATATACCCTTTATAAAGTTTTTTTAAACTTCATCTATGTTATTATGTTATTTTAATAAATAAATAAGGTTGTATCTCTTAGGATAATTGAAATAAAGATAAATCCAATACTTGAACTCACATTTAAGATAGGTGAATTATAATTTACACCAAATCTATATCTAAAATAGATAAGTTTACAGCTCACACCAAACCAGCATCAAAGATAGATATATTATAGTTCACATTAAACTTATATCTAAGACATGGGACGGGACCATAATTTAGAGAAGAAGTTAAAATTACTTGTTTAGAAACACATTTTTAGTATAACTAGAGAGAGTAAAGAGTCAAATATTTGAGTTTATGATTCTTCTCAAAACCATGTTTTCTCTCTAACTCTCTTGCTCTAAAAGCTCAAGTCATTAAATATCAAAAGATATCTTAACAGAAGAAAGTATGCTTTGCACTAATCTTTAATGAAGATCCTGTGCATCAGAACCCTTCATACTCACAATCTTTGCATTAATTGGTCTTCTCTATTATATGCTAATATTCATACATAAAGCGGGATCAGATGTTGACACTTGACAATGGGTAATTTCCTCATAGTCCTATTATTTTTTTAAAAAAAAATTATTCATATTTATTTAAAAATTTAAAAAATTATATTTATTAAATTATATATGAAACTCTTACATACATTTATTATTGTTTAAATTTAATATTGAAAACAATCTTTAAATTTTCATAAGTATATGTTTTTATTAAAAATATTTATTTATAAAAATATTTTAAATAAATAATATATAAAATCATGCAACGTAGTATTCATAAATTCAGTTGGGTTATGCCATAATGGAAGGTCTAAAAGCAGCCGTAGAGTCCAGACTACTTTTTCTCTTTTTGGCAGGTGGAGATGAAAGACGAATATAAAATATACCCAGGACTTAACTCAAGTAGCTAGCTGCTGATCAAACGTTGAAATTTGGTAATTGCTCACAGTTCAATTGTTTTTAAATTATTAAATTTTATAAATTAAATTATATAAGACTGGATAAATTAAAATGTTTTATATATTTTATAAAAATTTAATAATCTTTCATTAAATGATAGAAATATTTCTACTCCCTTCTCAATGGATAAAAATCTAGAAGAGGCTATGCATCTTTTGGGTTTGGTTAGGTTTGAATGAAGCAAGTTAAGTTAAATATTGACTAATTTAAGTTTGATTGCTTTATTATACAAGGTTTTTAAATTTATTTTATTTATTACATGAATCTCAATTTTTTTTAAACCTTGGGTCATTTAACAAATAAGCATTTTGAACTAATTCATAAAAATTTATTTTTCAATATTATTTTTATTTACAAAATTAAACTTTAATTAATTAATTAAACATTGAAATAATTTTAATGAATCTTACCTCACATGCAATATTATTTTAAAGTATTTTATTAATAACATATATTTAATTTTTAAGCAAAATATATAAATCATAATTATAAATTATTTTTATTATTTTATTAATAAATAAATTATTTACGAGTTTTATACGTAGAATACTAAAAATTTTAAATTATATAAACCTAGCCCAAATAATCCACAAATGACTCATTTCAATGAAATCGACCCACGCCACTTGAGACTTTAGTCAACCCACGCTTATCCACATCTCTTTGTCATTGAAATCAACATCTAAAAATATAGGGCTCGGAATTCCAATGTCCTACAAATTTTCTTATTCATATAACATGTAGTAAATTAGAATGTGATCGAATTTCTGCAACATCTTCAAGGCTCCAAAATATTGATGCCGCTTATGGGTCAAGTTCGATGGATCGTATGTGTTGATTATCCTTGTCAATAGCGCGGTACTAATGGCTCAAAAATTATTGTCCATTTGGATTGATAAGAATCAATTTTAACACTGATTCTTTTATCATTTTTTTTTTAAATATCATTCACAATAGTTTTTTAACCTTTCTAAATATATACAGTTTTTTAAGAAACCTTTCCAAGCATTTAAACACATCTAAACATGATAAAGTTTACAAAAATTATTCATTATTTATTAAATTTTTATAAACTGAAATATTTTATTAAAACACATTTAATAAATTTTAGTTTTTCTATTTTTATAATTTTTTATAGAATTTAAATTATTAATTTTATTAAACTTTATAATTGAATTGCGCCACCCATGAGTGCTTATGAGAAAGGTATGAAAATAGGGTCGTGGAACAAATCAAAAGCACTTATAAATTAATTCCTAGGGTATATGGGATTGTGGCAATTCTAAGATTATTATTATTTTCTGAATGTTCCATCTTCCTTTTGATTTATTCGGCCTGACCCGTTGGACTTTGTGAGCCTTCTTACCACTCATAATGATGTTGATGTTAGGGGCCATATTTTGAGTCAATCCCATTTAGAAGTGGCAGAAGAATATGTGGCCCTGGAATATCCTTCCGTCTTCAAATGATTCATATAACTTTGTCTACTTTCCTCCAATCACTAACCCGTTGATATGACGGAAATCTTTGGACTGACAAACACGAAAGATACTGGATATCGACATTCATATAAATTAAAATAATATAAATTCTATACAATCTTTTAACAAATTCTATCTTCTACCATTATAATTATTACATCGCTTTATGCCAGTTTCACTCAATTGAAGTGACCTAAAGCTAGCAATGAGATGACTATATGTTATGATATTTGAATTTGAAAAAAATGGATCGAATAAGAAAAAGTATAGCTTAGCTACTTCAATATTGGGATGCAAACACTGTGGATATAGCAATGTGCCAGAAGCACCCGTCTATAGACAAGGGCCAATTCCCTTCCCTTCCCTTTTATTAATTTACTTTTACTCTTGAAAACAATATTTAAATCATATATAAGTGCAACAACGGGCTGCTCTTCAACTTGTGAAAGTACTATGGATCACAAACCTCCCTATTTTGTTCGGTAAATTACGTTGAAAAATTGAAAATGTCTATCGACACGCGACGCGGAGCGGCGATCCCGGACAATAAAAAATATTTTACAGGTTTTTAGTCTTGGTGAGGTCTTTAAAAATGATAAAAAAAATGGAGTCGCCACCGACTTAGATTGAAAAGGTGAAGTCGGACACCAAAAATATGGTCTACATTACAGAAAAATGGATTCGGGGGTTGGTTACATGTAGGAAAGATATTAGCACCCCTACAACGCCCTTTCGGTACCACGTTGATGTTTGCTGCTTTTGATTTCAAAACTATGCTTTGTCTTTTGTTAAATAAATTGGTTTTTCTGCATGTGATCAATTTAGAATTATTTGTAAATGCCTCAATAGAGTCATGCTAGTTGACTGGCTAAACTCATGATAATATTTCTCTCAATATAGTTTGATAGCGGTCAGTTGACTGACAACTATTTTTATTCCGTCGTCGAGATTTTTAAATAAATGTATTAATGGAACCATGCCAGTTAACTGACTAGGTTCGTAACATAACATCCCTCAGGATAATTTGACAGCTGCCAGTTAACTGGAAGCCCTTTTTATCTATTGCCGAAATTTTTAAAAAATGTGTGTTAATAGAACCATGCCAGTTAACTGACTAGGTTCGTAATATAAAGTCCCTCAAGATAATTTGATAGCGGCCAGTTGACTGGCAACTTTGTTTATCCGTCGTTGAGATCTTTTAAAAAAAAATAAAGATGGTTGGAAAGAAACCACAAATATCCCCTTATAAGTTTTTTTAAAGTGCACATTTCACGAATAAAGTCTTCGTGACTCACAGTTATCTAACAAAACGATATATAAGCACAAAAAATACTTATTCAATAACAAGAGAAAATTTAAAATTGAATAGAACCTATATTTAGAGTGCTCAAATGGCAAAACGGAGGTCGGAAACGCGATCAGGACGTTGAAAAACCCTAGGAAAGAGGTTCGGGTCAAAGTCAACGTCAGTCAACGGTCAAAGTCAATAGTCAAATGGTCAAGCTGACGTGGCATGACGCGTTGACGTGGACGCTTGCTTGGCAGGTGACGTGGCGATGACGGGGTCGCTTGATGACGTGTCGTACACGTGGCAAATGACTGTGTATTTTTGTTGACATGTCTGGTGACGTGTCACGCTGAGCAGGCAAGGTGCTGACTTGGCGGATGAAATGTCAGGGCTGCGTGGCGCTAGGGCTGACGTGGCAGGAGTGGATTGGTCTTTTTCCCCTGGCGCGTGTGCAACACTCGCCGAAAGCCTCACCGGCGCGTGAGGATGTTTCTGGTGAGTTGCTTCACGGTTCCCAAGGTTTTAGGACCTTCTGAACACGATGATGTGGCGCGTTTCTTGAGATTCTGACCGAAAATATGACTTTCAGAGGATGAACGAAAATAGCTTTTTCTTGAGTTTTCCGGCGCAATATGCAATTTCCGGCGAAATTGAAACACTAATGACATTCCAAAAACTGAGTTGACCTCATTCTAATCAACAACATGAGTTTGTTGAAAGGAGAAATAGAAGAATAAATAAGAATCAAATTTTCTATTTGACCCTTTTCTTACTCTAAGACTTTCCCTCTCTACTTCCACTCCTTTTCTTTGAATTTTCTCTCCCCATTATTTCATGACTCTTCCTCTGATATTTCTCTTCTCTTTGTGTGCTTGCTCTCCTCTTGGAATGCTTTCTTTCTCACCCCTTCACTCTTTTTTTCTTCTCTTTTCTTCCCCTTATGGTTCACTAAGCCTTCTATTTATAGCCTCCTTTCCCTAGATGCATGATTTATGATTAAGTGTGTGGTTAGATGATTTGATGAAATGCATGATGAAATGAATTATGAAGAATGTGGTGCATGATTTGATTAAGATAAGGAACATAATTTGATAAGGTGCATGATGAAATTAATTATGGAAAAAGTAGTGTATGATTTAATTTAGGTAGGAAACATGATTTGATAAATTGCCTAATAAGTTAGGAAGGTGATGGTGTGTGATTTGATTAAGATAGGAAAAATGATTTAATGAGGTGCATGATGAAATAAATTATGAGGAAGGTGGTATATGATTTGATTAAGGTGGGAAACATGATTTGATAAGGTGCATGATGAAATTAATTATGGAGAAGGTGGTGTATGATTTAATTTAGGTAGGAAACATGATTTGATGAATTGCCTAATAAGTTAGGAAGGTGATGGTGTGTGATTTGATTAAGATAGAAAAAATGATTTAATGAGGTGCATGATGAAATAAATTATGAGGAAGGTGGTATATGATTTGATTAAGGTGGGAAACATGATTTGATAAGGTGCATGATGAAATTAATTATGGAGAAGGTGGTGTATGACTTGATTAGGATAAAAACAAACATGATTTGATGAATTGCCTAATAAGTTGGGAGGATGATGGTGTATGATTTGATTAAAATAGGAAACATGATTTAATGAGGTGCATGATGAAATAAATTATGGAGAAGGTGATGTATGATTTGATTAAGGTGGGAAACATGATTTGATAAGGTGCATGATGAAATTAATTATGGAGAAAGTGGTGTATGACTTGATTAGGATAAAAGAAAACATGATTTGATGAATTGCCTAATAAGTTAGGAAGATGATGGTGTATGATTTGATTAAGATGCATGATAAAATAAATTATGAGGAAGGTGGTGTATGATTTGATTAAGGTAGGAAGCATGATTTAATGAGGTGTATGATTAAAATGGAGTGGGTGAAATAATTCTTGGCATATTTCTCCTTTTTCTTCTTTTTTTTATTTTTTTTATTTTTAATAATATTATTCATATTTAAGTACTAAAAAATATATTCAAGTAAAAAAAAAATTTAAAACTTGTGTATTGATCCACTTTGATTTTTTTACAATTCGAACAAAATTATGTGTCTACAATGTCTTTGATTATTATGAAGAAACTAGCATTCCCCATTGAAAAGAACTCATCAGAAAAGGAACAAGTATCCAGTACTCCTGACACACCATATGGTATATAGATTCAATAATAAATTATTATTTATATTATTTTATGAATATAATCTTGTAAATAATAATTTCAATAAACAAAAATCAAACAAATGATAGTTTATTGATAACTTAGTATATCACATTACTCGTCTCATATGATATATCAAAAATATTAAATAATTTCTTAAAAGAAATAGAATAAGCAGTGATGTTAAGAGAAGAAACTTTTTCACATAATAACTATTATCCACTATATATAGTTTGACAAAAATAATAATATTCAAAACTCGATACAAAAATAAGAAATAATGTACTATTTTGTTGTGATTATGTAGTAGACTGTACCATACGTGGGTTATTTGCCCTACATTTAATGAACTAGCGATATCTTTTTTCTTTATTAAAATGATAGACTATTGGTTACACTGTTCACAATCAATATTACAATCAGTCACAGTAATTAAACTCAATTCAATTAATCATCATTGTCAACATATTTTCATAAAAACGTGCTTGGAAATTAAACAATGACAATCGGTCAGCCATATTTAATCATGCTTGCAATTGTTGTTGTTTTTTAGTTGTAGTAATTAATATAACATCAAGTAGTGAATTTACGTCACGCCTTTTACTTTTTTGATGGAGACACCCAAATGAGAATTGGACGATTGAGGAGGCTGCTGTCCAGGCTCAGCATTACCATTATATTCTTTGCACGTGCTAACTGGCATTCAAAGCAAATGACAAATGGCACCGGCTGGCATTTGTTAAACAAATGAAAATTTGAGTTGAATTTAGGTTCAGATCTTTGAAAATGTAAGATATATTTTAAAGGATAAATTATATATAGATAATTATTAATTAAAATTTTAATAAAATATATTATTATAAAATACAAATAAGTGAATTAAAATTTATAAATTTAAGATAATTTATATTTATTAATAAAATATTGATGTAACAAAAATTAATTATATTTAAAAATTTTTTAAAATAATTTGTCAATATAAACTTAAATTTAAAATCACTCTTATTACCAAAAAGGTAAAAAATACTTAGAAAAAATGTAAAAAAATAAAAAATAATTTATATATGTCATTAATTTCTTAATTAATTGTCAATTGACATATATTTTATTTTTTAAATTGTATCTTACACGTTAAAAAGTTAAAATTTAGTTGAATACACATTTGGAATGTTGAACTATACTACGAATTGGATCTTTTATTTTTTGTATTTTTTGACTTTAATAACTTCCTCTCTATTTTATACAAATATGTAAATTATAAAACCTTTTTCACTAATTATTTATTTTAATTATATTTTTATCTCTCACTTAAATTATCTCAAATTTTTAAAATTAAACATTAAAGAATTTCAATCCAACTATGCAATAATGGAGGGTGTGAAAGCATGTGCCCAAGACTAGTGTTTGTGGAAAGAAGAAATGAAAGACAAAAAGTGAGTAATTTTATATGTGTATATAAATTTTACATATAATTTATACATATTTTTATATATTTTGTTCTTCTCTCAAAAATTTTATCTTGTAGAAAACTTACACAGAAACTGCGGATTACTCCGAAAGAAATATCCAATTAGACATTAGGTTATTTTGAGAAGTATTTGATGTACGTGCCACGAGATTTGCTCTTGACATACGAAAAAATTTTAAGAAAAAATAAAATAAAATAAAAAATATATAAATTATATATAAAATTTATTTACATTAATATATTACCCCGTTACTCCACTGGGTGCAGGAAGAAAAGCCTGTGAAGGCTGCATCTTTTGTGTTTGCGAAATAATATGTTTATATTGAGTATAATATATATATATATGTTATTTTATTTTATAAAATGTATAATATTTATTTTTAAATTTAAATAAAATTATAAATTTATTAATAAAATTTATTTATTTTTCATTATATATAACTCAATACATAATTTTAAAAACATAAATATAACATAATTGTTTGAGTTTACTTAGTTTCCTTCCAGCTTCATGACACAGCCCCGTCCATTCTTCCTATTGGATATCAAAGCCTAACCACCTTTGGAGTCGCAAATGTCAAAACTACCCCGGAAAGATGCGTCCATTGTACCGAATACGATGAATAAAATTACCATGAAATTGATCCGAACTCATAACTCAAATGGTCATTTCGTAATTCTTAATCTTGAACTTGTGAGTTTAATTTTCTACTTTTCTTATCTCATCAAAGTTATTAAATTTCTTACGTAACTAAAAAAATAATCATAAAATTAGAAAAATAATAATAATACATAAAAAGAAGAGAGAGAAAGAGAAATAGAAGTTTTGGGAGGATTATGTCGCAACATACCAAGAGCATGCGAACATTTTTCCACTTCATCTCTCTCTATTATTGGAAAAGGGTTCTTAGTTTTCCAAGGTTTAGGCGTCTATGTGGACCACTGCAATCTGTTGTCATCCAACTTGAATTCTATCTTATGATAGTTAATTATTTTTAATTATTTCTTTTAAACCTTTTTAGGTATTATTTTTTAGTTCATAAAAATTAAATCTTTTAAAATAAGATTAGATACTTAATTTAAATTCTTTTTTAAATAAGTACTTTTTATATATAAATTAAATTTAAAATAACTAAATTCTTTTCACTTAAATCAATTCATATTGATCTATCCTTAATTACTCTTCCTAAGCATGCCGTGAGCCTCATCACAAGACTCCTCCGCAAATAATTAGCTGTAGATCATTCGTTAACTTATCCGTAACATAACAAATACACAACTACGTGTACGTTCTTCAATGTTCAATACCTATCTTGAACGCAACCTAACTCCATATCAGGAAGCCGTCAAACAAAGCTGAGTTGACACCACTATAAGTAAGTATCATGCTTCAGAGCGTAACTCGCTCCATTCCTAGACAACTTAAAACCACAAAAACATAAGTTTGCTGCTACCAACATCCACGCACAAAAATGGTTCTAGTTCTGATGACTTGCTTAAACGCTGCTCTAGTTGGATTCGTTTCACTAGTTGTTCTCCATTTCTTACTTTTACGAAGAAGGTCCAAAGCTGGTGAGGGCAGAGAGGCACCTTTAGCGGTGGGTGCATTGCCCATAATTGGTCACCTCCCCCTGCTAATCGATTCATCCCAGATGCCCCATATAAGTCTGGGTGCCTTGGCTGACAAGCATGGACCCCTTTTTACCATTAAGCTTGGTTTGCGACCTGTTTTGGTAGTCAGTAACTGGGAAATGGCCAAGGAATGCTACACCGCTAACGACCTGGCCGTTTCCTCGCGCCCTAGAACTGTGGCTATTCAATATTTAAGCTACAAGCAAGCCATGTTTGCCTTCTCGCCCCATGGTCCTTATTGGCGTGAATTGCGCAAGATTTCTACTTTGGAGTTGCTCTCCAATCGCCGAATCGAGCTGTTAAGCCATGTTCGTGTCTCCGAAGTAGAAACTTGCATAAAAGATCTCTTCACACTGTGGAGTAACGAGAAAAAGAACAAGTCCAACCAATCAGTAGCAGTGGAGCTGAAGAAATGGTTTGGCGAGTTGACGCTGAACGTGATTCTTAGAATAGTTGCTGGCAAGCGATATTTTGGGGCAACAGCCGCAGAGGTTACAAAGGAGGAGGGGCGGCGGTTTCAAAAAGCTCTTAGGGACTTCGTTCAAATGTTGGGAATGTTCGTGGTGGGGGATGCGTTTCCTTTTCTTCGATGGCTGGATTTGGGTGGGCATGAGAAGGCCATGAAACAAACTGCAAAGAATCTGGACACAATTTTAGGTGAGTGGCTGGAGGAGCACCGCCGCGAAAGAGCTACCAGAGAGGTTACTAAGGACCGAGACTTCATAGACGTCATGCTTTCACTTCTCGATGGTACAGAGATCGCAGGGTATGATGCTGACACAATCATTAAGTCCACAGTTCTGGTATGTAACATACTCGTGTTGAATGACACCCTTTTAGAATTTTATTATACAGAAATATTTCAATCAACCATATTATGGTTAAATTTCAGACTTTATGTTCGTGAAAAATTTTATTTTCTTTTTTTTTAAATATTATTAGTTTTTTTTATACAACAAAGAATATTTTGGGAGATCAAATAAAAAGAAATTACAATCAAAATTAATTACCCTAAAATTTTTATCCAAATCCCCTCACACACCAAATCTCTTGAACTAAGCATTTTCCTAACATGATATATATATATATAGTGCAAATTTTAAGATTATTATTATTATTATTTTCGGAATGTTCCTTCTTTCCTTTGATTTATTTTATAGTAAATGATATATAGCGCATAGAAGGTACTTAACTTAGAATTTGTGTTATTTTCAGATTTTAATGGCAGGGGCAGTTGACACGAGCACAGTGACCGTTGTATGGGCAATATCATGTTTGCTAAACAACCCCCATGTTTTGGAAGAAGCACAGAAAGAATTAGATATCCATGTTGGCAAAGATAGACTTGTGAAAGAATCTGATATAAGTAAGCTATTGTACATTCGAGCCATAGTGAAAGAGACCCTGAGGTTGCACCCGGCGGCGCCTCTTTCTGGACCCCGTGAGTTCACAGAGGATTGCACCATAGCTGGTTACCACGTCAAAAAGGGAACGCGATTAATCACAAACTTGTGGAAAATACACACAGACCCTAGCATTTGGGCTGACCCATTGGACTTTAAGCCCGAGAGGTTCCTTACTAGCCACAAAGATGTTGATGTTAGAGGTCATCATTTTGAGTTAATACCGTTTGGAAGTGGCAGACGAATATGTCCTGGAATATCATTCGCCCTTCAGATGGTTCATCTAACTTTGGCTACTTTCCTCCAATCCTTTGAAATTACAAAGCCATCTGATGAACCCATTGATATGACCGAAACTTTTGGACTGACAAACCTGAAAGCTACTCCGCTTGATGTTTTCATCAAACCACGTTTGTCTTCCAAGGTTTATGAAGACATGTGATCGTATAATCGGGGCTGTACTCGTTGCTATATGGTGCAAGGGATCGACTAAGTATTTAGATAGTGGGAGTTACAGAATATCATAGGTTGATGTTAATTTGGTGATTGTTTTCTATGTGAACAATAGAAAACAATATATATATACATATATATATATATATATTTCAATGTGAATAGGCATTCTTTTTTTTTTTTTTTTTTTGGTTGATTTGCATAGCCATTCTTTAACAACATTATTATTTTTCTTTGGAGAATTAACACACGTTTATACATAAATGTAATTAAATATGAACATATTTCTTATAACGTAATCATAATTAAGAGAGAATGAATCGTGTAACAAGATTTGAATTGGGGTTCCTTAATCACTTCTGAATTTTAAGATTGATGGGTTAGATGTTTATTGTGCCAAAAATAGTATTAACTAGGACAAATCCCATCTTCCTTAATACAGATAAGCAAAATGGCTGCCTGTACAGTAAAACTATACAAATTTGGACTAGACAATGACAAGAGTGCACTACTAGTATATAATTGGAATGCAGTAAATGGTACCGGACAGTGTACTAAATGGGCGGACAATAAACTAAAGCATTTTGACTATTACTATGATTTTTCTGTAGAACTTTCAATATTTCAACATATATATATATATATATATATATATATATATATTATCTATAGACTTTACCCTCGCCCGTGACTGAATGACCGTTGTTACGCACGCAAGCTCTTTCTTTTGTCTTGTTAATGACCTGAGGCGACGCCACTAGTTGGACTGCGATCATGCACTACCCAAACTTTCCATTGATTAATAATCACATATGTTTGCTTACCCCACTCAAATTATCTACAGAAACTTGATGCATATATATATTAGATGAAAAAAGTTTAGTGTATGTTTAGATAAATTTTCTCGTAAAAAAGAAATCGTTGGAAGAAAAGTATTTTTTATATACATTTAAAATGAAAAATAAAGAAAAGTGCTGTTACGAAACGAATAAAATTTTTTTAGTGATTTAGGAGTATCATTTCACTAAAATAAAAAAATATATATATTTAATTTGAGTAATAAATATAAAATATAATTAAATTAAATACATAATATCGAACACATCTACTCATAGAGAACTGAGTTTTTCCGAATTAGACATGCGAGGTGACACGAGTCCATGGGGCATGGGGTACTGCACCGTGTGCAATGTTGGTTGCTCACCAGCTCGGCAGCCACCAGAGTCTCTGAATGACTGATACTTTCAAAACTTGGTCCGCATTTCCGGCGGACCAAGTGCGCGTATCTTAATTGATTTTAATAATATTAAAGTAAATATTATTTAATACTAAATATAAATTATTTTAAAATTATATTTAAATACATTATATGAAATTAATCTTATAAGAGTTAATTACGTTTAGATAAAACTTTTAAAATTAAATTTAAAAGTACAAGATAAAAAAAAGACGCTTATTTTCTCTTTTCTCCCATTCTTTGCATGTGCCAACTTTCCCAAAAAATAAAAAAAGCAACATTGCTTCAAAATTAATGCGCAGGGGTTGTTTATCCTTTTCAAATATTTAAACACATCTAAAAAAGAACCAAGGTTGCTTACGTTCATAGCTCATCAGTTATTAATATCCATTTTTCTTTTTACTTAAAAAAAAACTTAGAAGTTGATTGGCCCTAGCTAGTTTTTTAATAATCTTTTAACTATACCAATTAAGTCTAAAGTAATTTTAAATTTGAAATGAGTTATCTTCGTCTTAAGAGTGTTCGCACAAAGATATTAACCATGACCAATGAAAGAAAAAGCCTAATTAAAGTGGGAAAAGTTAATATAAGGGTGGAAGTTACAGGATATCGTACCAAAATGATTGATTAGTTTTAATAAAAAAAAAATTGATATCGTCCCAAAATCATTGCCTCCGGATAAATTATAATGCATTTTTTTATTTTGTTTCACATAATACTATGCATTAACAGTCAACCACCATAATAAAAACAGATAATTGCTTCTTGTGAAATTGTGAATATCACACCCACAAAGAAAAAAATAGTTGTTTATTTCTAGAAGTAATATCCGTTAATTTCCAGGAAGCCGGCTGTCCGTATAATAAGAATATCGCGGCACAAAAACACAACTTGTTTTAATTTGCTCTCTATATATAATATAACTCATTCCTCCTTGGCTGAACACCAGTTTCTCATCTAGAAACAGATTGCAGGCCTCTGTTTTCTAAGCAAAAGCCCATACCATAGAACACTTTCCAACTCGACCCATGGACTTCAATAATCCCTCATCTCCAACAATCATGTCACCCTTTAGCATCTTTGGGTTCTTGCTGCTTCTCTATGTTCTTTCCATGATATCAAGGAGCCGCAGAAACAAATATGACGGAACTTCAAAAGCGCCGCCTGAAGCCAGCGGCGCATGGCCTTTTATTGGGCACCTCCACCTTTTAGGGGGTTCACAGCCACCCCATGCCACCTTGGGCAAGATGGCTGACAAGTATGGACCCGTCTTCAGCATAAGGTTAGGTGTTCACCGAACTCTGGTTGTGAGTAGTTGGGAGATGGCTAAAGAGTGCTTTACTGTCAACGACAAAGTGTTTGCTACTCGTCCAAAATCTGTTGCCTTTCAAATTATGGGCTACAACTTCGCCATGATGGGGTTCAGCCCTTATGGATCCTATTGGCGTCACGTGCGCAAGATGGCCATGCTGGAGGTCCTCTCCGGTCACCGACTGGAGATGCTCAAACATGTCAGAGAATCCGAGGTAAAAGCAGCGATCAAAGGGGCTTATGACTTTTGGTTAAAAACAAATAAGAGTGGTTCAGAAAAGTCAGTCACGGAGATGCAGAAATGGTTTGGGGCCATATCCTCAAACATTATGCTTAGAATGGTTGCAGGGAAACGTTTTGTTGCGGGTTCTGATAGCGACGAACGGACTCAAAAAGCACTGAGGGATCTGTTCGATCTCAGCGGGGCATTCCTGATTGCTGATGCGATGCCGTATTTACGGTGGTTAGATTTGGGCGGGCAAGAGAAGGCCATGAAAAAGACAGCAAAAGAGCTAGACCAGGTTGTTCAAGTTTGGCTGGAAGAACATAAACGAAACAGAGCACGTGGATCAGAAAAAGAGAAGGGTGAACAAGACTTCATGGACGTGCTTCTTTCGATAATTGATGATGCCGATGTGTTTGACGGCCATGATGCTGAAACTACAATTAAAGCCAATTGCCTGGTATGTGTTTCAGATCTAATCCTCTTCTTAAAATTTATAAAAATCGAAAATTACGTGCCAGAACTAACAACAGAGAACCGAATTTTACTTAATATGATCACCAACTCTCCGCCCCGACGATTCCCACAAATCTTAGATCGCATATCTGAAGTCGTCACCTTTGACAATTAAGTATTTATAGGGGGGCTTCAACTGGTTTCGTTTTACATGTTTCCAAGGTTCACGTTCCGTGCTTAATCATAAAACTAAATCCTTCTTATATAGCCTTTATTATGGAAAAAACGGAGAAAAAAAAAAAACTAAGGGTGGAAATTTGCAGGCACTAGTGTTAGCAGGCACGGATACAACAACAGGGACATTGACATGGGCTCTGTCTTTGCTGCTTAACAACCGCGAAGTCCTAAACAAGGCAGTAGAAGAATTAGACACGCAGATTGGGAGGGACAGGATGGTGGTGGAAACAGACTTGAACAAGCTAGTTTATATCCAAGCCATCCTTAAGGAAACGTTGAGGTTGTACCCAGCCGCACCGCTGAATGTGCCACACGAGGCCATGGAAGACTGCACCGTGGGAGGTTACCATGTTCCCGCTGGCACTCGCCTTTTAACTAATATCTCAAAAATTCAACGGGACCTGCGGGTGTATCCGGATCCCTTGGAGTTCCGGCCGGAGAGATTCCTCACAACCCACAAGACTGTTGACCTGAGGGGCCATAATTTTGAATTCATTCCGTTCGGCGCCGGCAGGCGAATGTGTCCTGGAGTCTCCCTTGCTCTCCAAGTTGTGCCACTTACGCTTGCTAGTCTACTCCATGGGTTTCATATTGTTACCCCCGAAAACCAACCTGTTGATATGCGCGAACAAATTGGACTCACTAACATCAAAGCCTTGCCACTCCAAGTCCTGCTGACGCCACGTCTCTCTGCCCAAGTCTATGCATAAATTGGAAGAAAATGATAGTTCCACGTACTGGTTGTGTAATTGTAGAAAAAAAAAAAATTTAAATAAAGGGAAAATACAATAATTATAGAAAGACTATGTAAAATATGTGTGTACCAATAACAATACTTTAAAGTAGCCTAATTTAAATATCCTGGCCGCGTGTCGATTTAATACATATATATATATATGTCAAAATTAATTTAGTCTAAAGGATGATATCCACTTTCGCCTCAGTTGTTCTCGTCGCCAAATAAAGCTTGTAATTAGCTAGTTTTCTTTACGCGTGCGGTTGTGCTTTCGTTAAAAAAATTAAATAAATAAAAAACATTAAAAAAGTCACATTTCAAACTTTAAAATTAATTTTAACCTAAAACTAATTAATTCAAATGAAAAATATTCAAATACTCTAAATAAATTATTTTATATTTAATTTTTATTTAAATATATGATTAAACTTCAAAAAATTATCTTTCATATATCAAATTAAAAATATTTTAAAAAATTAAAAAAAAAATAGGACACTCTATAAGTAAGCAAACAAGTATTTTTCTTGTCAGAATCCCATTTAAAGGTTCAAACATGGTTCTAGAACCTCAAACCACCATCCAAACATTCCAAATCTATCTGAGTTTGCGCCAACTTAATGTCCGTACAGGAGATAGATGTCATGAGTCAGAGAGTGGCCTCGGTCGTTGATGAACCATCGTTGTGTCATTACTTGGAGCACGTGGTCTGGCCGTGAACCGCACATGGCCCCTAAAGACATTTTTAACTTCAAGGCGTATCATGTACTCGTCAAGGTGATCGTTCAGTGTACAAACTGGATTTTCATAGAAGTTTAATTAATGAATATTATTTATAAAATTTAAAATTTTAATAATATAAAAATTTTTAAATAAATATTTAATAAAATATAATTTATAAAAATAAAAAAAAGTGCTTCATCATCTCCAATTGAAGACATAATTAATATTGATTATGGCAGAATATTTTATACAATTTCGCAGGATACCTCAAATTCCATCATTGATGAATTAAGGCAGCAAAGCTCAAGATGACATAGACTATGCACAACAAAGCAAAAGTCTGGCTCATTCAAATCAGGATCTTAACTTAGTTTTTAAAACACAAGGTAAAACGGTATAGTTACCTTTAATACAGACTCGTTGAAACAGATCAAACCCATCGGGTATTGGGGCCGGTGACACTCTAATATAAGCACATTTAATTTTGAAACAATAAACTCCATTAGGATGAAATTTAGATTCCAATTAAGGCCCAACTTTTATATATATTTTTGAAAAAATTATATAAAACTCTCCTGTACTATAGTTTATATGTAAAAAATACTTTATACTTTTAATTTAATCAATTAAAACTTTGTACTTTACAACCTGTATAAATAGCATTCAACCATTTAAAACTGTTACAAATTCTGTTAAGTCAGTCCAAAACGATAAGTTGTTTGAAACCTATAAGCAGCAATCCGACTATAGACAACATGTTATTTTGGGATAACTTAATAGAATTATTAACGGTTTCAAAGAGTTGAAAGCTATTTGTACAAGTTATAAAGTGTAAGATTCTAATTGATTAAATTAAAAGTATAACATATTTTTTACACATAAAATATAATACAAAAAAGTTGTGTAATTTTTCCTATTTTAGGTGAGTACCTTTTGTATTATTATTGTTATTGAGAAAAAGAAAGAGGTATGTTATTATAAAATTTAATAAATTAATATATTAAATTATATAATAATTAAAAAATAATAAAAATAAGTTGAAAATAATATTTTTTTCAAAACTAAAAAGGTTACGAAAGGAGCCAAGGTGGGAATTAGATATGATATCGGAAAATTTAAGTTTATGCTGTTAATTTTATATTTTCAGCCACATTCAAAGATGTGACTGAATATGATATTTTTTTAAAAAAAAATTAATTAAAACTTATTTAATTAGTTAGATTTAAAACATAACTGCGAATGTAAAAAAAAAGTTGCGTATAAATAGCAGCGCTCTATGATATAATAATCGGCGATAGGTGAGATATGTGGTTTGCTGGTTTGCTCACAACTTCTTGTTGTCTTATTGACGAATCTTATCAAACAGCTGTCAAATGCAAATCCGACGAGATAGGGACACCAATTTCCACTTGTTTAACTACTACAACGCCTCCTAGCTTTTCTAAATGATGGCATTTCACGTTACTTGGAATCTCAGATCCTGCGTTGGTCCAATATTTATACATTACAGTGGTGATCACCCAAATAAAAATTACTACAATGAAGAAAAGAGAAACGCAATATGGAATATTAAAGGAAAACTGACCTTGGAACTTTTTTTTTTTTTTTACTGAAAACAAAGAAATTCATAAATTAAAACAGTTCAATATATCAATGAAAGCTAAAGAGAAAATATGAGGCGGAGCCTTATCTACCCAGAAAAGAGCTTGCAACTTATCGTAAGTGAGCACTCAAATGCTATTTCCTTTCTGCTACGTCACAAATAAAAGACCAGCTACCCATAACCAGAGTTAAACCATGGTCAAGGGAGTTAACTATGGTTAGGAAACCCGTCAAAATAATGCATCGATCAAACTCACATGCAACGCATGCGTGACATACCAAAGCCTTTCTTCCGCATTTCCACACTTACCGTACTTGGCGGTCAGCAATTGCCAGCGACTGGGACCTGAAGCACAATGTTCAATGACGAAAGTGCGGTCAGCAATTGGGGCGCAAGGCATAGCGCTACAGTGTCTACGGTGTCGAATAAAGTTTTGGTGGCGGTGAAGGGGGAGCGGGTGATCTCCAAGACCGCATTAGCTTGGGCGCTCGCTCACGTCGTTCATTCCAGCGATTGCATCGCTCTGCTCGCAGTATATTGCGAGAAAACTAGTAATCTCAAATCAAAATCTAATTTATTCTTTGCCAATTAAGTTTGCGTACCACTATTCTCCCTTAATCTTTATGATTCATGATTTAAATAATTCAATATGTCATGTTTCAAAGATTCAATAGCCACACTATTACAAGTGAACTCTTTACAACAAAAATAATGTGGATGTAATATTCTCAAATAAGTTCAGAATTTCGCATTCCAAATATAGTTATAAAAACATTGTTCATGTTAGTCTTGCTGAAAATCTAAATCGATACAGCTTTCTGTATGATTATAACAGTTACTTTATGTAAGGGGATTTGTAATGGTTTTCCGCATCAGGCAGAAAATTTTGGAATGTTTCGAGATTGGTGGCAGATTGTGCGAATGGACGCCAGAAAAAATGGCCAGAGCAGATTTGTGAAATCTCAGAGTCTTGTGCTCAGATGGTGATTCAGTTGCACAATCAAATTGAGGTAGGTGCTCCGAATTTTAACAACTTGGAATACAGAAATATTATACTACTTGGCAGGATCTGGCTCCTGCGCATTATTACATTATAAATTACAAGTAATAATAATATAATAAATAATGATTAATTGTATATAAAAAAGCTAATAAAATAAATTACCTTAAAATGCGCTCCTCATTTAAAATGATTTTTTATTTTTTGGGAAGCTATTTGACAATCTCAGATTCTTAGAAATTTAGCACGACGTAGTTTGTTTTGTTGTGCGGAAACAAACCAACCACGTGGCTTTCAAGTTTACACTGCCCCAAGCGGTCCACTTGCTTTTCGTTTTTTTTTCCCCTATGTTTTGCGAGTGCAAAAGTGTTATGAGTTGGGTTTATCTATGAGCGTAAGTTCTGTGCTGTGACCCCCTCTCAGTCTCATCATCTTTTTTTGCTGCTAATATTTTCAATAAAAATAAGGTTAAAATATATGAAATTTTTAACATTTTTATCTTGTTATCAAAAATTATATTTATTTTTAATTATAACAATAAATATATTATAATTTAAAATTAAAATAATTTTTTTATTAAATTTTTTTTCAAATTTTAACAAAGTATATAATTATTTATTAAAATTAAAACCTTTCTCATAAAAACCTCTTTCATAGATAAAATTAAATATATTAATATTTAAAAATAATTATTTTAAAAATTATAAGCATTCAAACTATATAATTTCAGATAAAATTTCACTATTAAAATTTTGTACTTGATTGCAATTTTTTCGAGTAATTATTTAAAATTTTATTTTATTAATAAAAATAGATAAAAGAAGCTTCAATTTTTATATATTTTATTAAGATTAAAATAATTTTTTAATAAAAAATAAATTATTATAATTTAAATATATAATGTGTGTAAAAACTTTTTATAATAAAATAAAAAAAATTTATATATTTTAGCCTAAAAATAATGAACTACCTGTTCAAATTTGTCGCACGACATTGATCTGTAACGTCGTGCCCAGAAGATTTCTGACCTGTGCCAAGCTGTATGGGCTAAACTGTAGTATGTGGAAAGATTTCCAAGAGCATGTGCTTTCCAAAGATAGAAAAGCAGACTTTATCAATAATTGCACATGCCCAAAATTGGATGGTTGTAAACATTTTTTTTTCAATTATGAAGTGTTTGGTTTTTTTTTTTTTTTTTTAAACTTAGTAAAGAGACAAAAAAATCATTTAAACAATGTGTAAAGTTAATAATCATGGAGGAAATAAAAAGTGGAGTGCATATATAACTTTTGTTTTAATCTGTGTTCTTACCACTACAAAGAAATTTATTTGATAAGTTGAAGGAAGATTGGAATATTAAAATGATATTTTTTTAGGATGTTAAAAGACAATTAAACACTTAGAATAATTTTTTATATTGGCGTAAAGGCGAAGAATTAATCAGAGAATAATTTTTTATTTTGGCGTAAAGGCGAAGAATTAATCAGGTTGAATTAAGAATTAATGAGCTGGACCCAACAGGCACATGATGCTCAATTGAATGATGTCCTGAATGCAAAGGCGTTAAGGAGATGTTGCGCCGCGTTAAACACCAAAGGTGGACTCTTCTCGCCCATTTCTCGCGATCCATCTGAAGAGATCTTACAGGCCTAAAGGCACAATTTCAGCGAGGGTACTGTTATTTTTTTAAATTAAAATTTTATTATTTATTTATAAAAATTTAAAATATTAAATTTATTAAATCTTTTAAATTAATTACAAGACTTATTATATCTAATAAACCACATTAACTTATAATTATTTGATAAACTCATATTTAGTGGGTCAATTATTTTCCTTTCTGTAAATCCTTGTACGAATGACCGAAAAAGTGATCATGTTGTAAATTCCCGCGAACAACGTGTCTGTACCGTACCCTGTGATCTACGTACAGATATTGCTGTGCAATTTAAGTGTTTTTTATAAGAAAACGAAAAATGTGCTATTAATGGATTCCTTGCTTCGAATGCTGACGATGTTTTAACTGTTTGAATACGAAAACAATTTGAGTAGCGAGAAATCACATTCACTTGCATTTTTTTTTGCATTTATGAGGTTTTTTAGATTATGTATTGGGCATGTGTCCACCCACGTCTCTTAGGGTGGACTCGCCTTGTTTTACCTTTAAATAGAAAATGCATAAACCCAAACAACTACATGGAAAATAATATTTGTTCCTGAAATTGACTTCTTCGGATATTTGTGAAAGCAGTTCAGAGTGAAGATTAAGGCGGTCACGGGTACGCCCAGCGGCTCTTGTACTGGGTCCAATTGGGTCATCCTGGACAAGTAATTACACGTGAAAAAAGTATTTACTTTTGTCTGAGCTATTAATTTATATTGTTGACTGCAAAATTTTTTCACCTACCTTCCACGCACGCCGGACGGAGAGGTGCATTAGCTTCATATCACCGATGACTCTGAGACGGTGATTTTTAATCTTTCCATGCAGCACTCTGCATAGTGAATGAGTTTGTATTACACGCTTTCCTCATGATAGGTTCTCATATGTGTCATTCATCATTCACTAGACACGACCTCAATTGTTATCTCATCTTCCAAAGCACCCAAATTATGGATTAACCAGAAGTTATGGAAAGCGAGCTTTCATCGAGTCACATGGTTTTACTCCCTCTGATGGGGAATGGATCAATTTGATAAATATTTTAGAATACTGGAATGATAGTTTATAAGAGTCAAAGGCAGAGTTTAGAAGCTTTAAGATTTGAACTGGCAGTTCCCTTACAACCTACTATGGGAGGGGCAGCAGTTGCAGTTGCAGTTGCAGTAGGGAAGGGGACTCTTGAGAATTGACAAATCAAAGGATATCCAGTTAAAGAACATCCACCTTGATTTTATTATTTATTAGGATTCCAATGAAGAGTTACATTACACCACTTTCACTCAGAAATAAGTAGAATTTTTTGGTCGCTGCCTGCACGGAATATGTGGTTTGCTCACTACTTCTTGTTGTCTTATGAACGAATCTTATCAAACAGCTGTCAAATGCAAATCCGACGAGATAGGGACACCACTTTCCACTCGTTTAACTACTACAACGCCTCCTAGCTTTTCTAAATGATGGCATTTCACGTTACTTGGAATCTCAGATCCTGCGTCGGTCCAATATTTATACATTACAGCGGTGATCACCCAAATAAAAATTACTACATTGAAGAAAAGAGAAACGGGCAATATGAATATTAACGGAAAAAATGACCTTGGAACTTTTTTTTTTTTACTGAAAACAAAGAAATTCATAAATTAAAACAGTTCAATACACCAAGGAAAGCTAAGGAGAAAATATAAGGCGGAGCCTTATCTACCTAGAAAAGAGCTTGCAACTTATCGTAAGTGAGCACTCAAATGCAATTTCCTTTCTGCTACGTCACAAGTAAAAGACCAGCTAGCCATAACCAGAGTTAAACCGTGGTTAAGGGAGTTAACTATGGTTAGGGATGCCCGTCAAAATAATGGAACGATCAAACTCACACGTAACGCATGCGTGACACACCAAAGTCTTCATCCATCTTCCGCATTTCCACACTTACCATACTTGGCCGTCAGCAATTGCCGGCGATCGGGACCTGAAGCACAATGTTCAGTGACGAAAGTGTGGGTTCCAGGAGCGCAAGGCATAGCGCTACAGTTTCTACGGTGTCGAATAAAGTTTTGGTGGCGGTGAAGGCGGAGCAGGTGATCTCCAAGACTGCATTAGCTTGGGCGCTCACTCACGTCGTTCATTCCAGTGATTGCATCACTTTGCTCACTGTATATTGCGAGAAAACTGGTAATCTCACAAATCAAAATCTAATTTGTTCTTTGCCAAATAAGTTTCAGTACCGCTATTCTCACTTAATCTTTATAATTCATCATGATTTAAATAATTAAATATGTTATGTTTCAAAGATTCAATAGCCACACTATTTCAAATGAACTCTTTACAACAAAAATAATGTGGATGTAATATTCTCGAGTAAGTTCAGAATTTCGTATGCGAAATATAGTTATAAAAAAATTGTTCATGTTAGTCTTGCTGAAAATCTAAATCGATACAGCTTTCTGCATGATTATAACAGTTACTTTATGTAAGGGGATTTGTAATGGTTTTCCGCATTAGGCAGAAAATTTTGGAACGCTTCGAGATTGGTGGCAGATTGTGCGAATGGACGCCAGAAAAAATGGCCGGAGCAGATTTGTGAAATCTCAGAGTCTTGTGCTCAGATGGTGCATCGGTTGCACAGTCAAATTGAGGTAGGTGCTCCGAATTTTAACAAACTATTTGGCTGGATTTGGCTCCTGCGCATTATTACATTATAAAATACAAGTAATAATAATATAATAAATAATGATTAATTGTTTATAAAAAAGTTAATGAGATAAATTACCTTAAAATGCGCTCCTCATTTAAAATAATTTTTTATTTTTTGGGAGGCCATTTGATTATCTCAGATTCTTAGAAATTCAGCACGGCGTAGTTTGTTTTGTTGTGCGGAAACAAACCAACCACATGGCTTTCAAGTTTACACTGGCCAAAGCGGTCGACTTATTTTTCTTATTTTTTTTTCCCCTTTGTTTTGCGAGTGCAAAAGTGTTAAGAGTTGGGTTTATCTATGAGCGTAAGTTCTGTGTTGTGACCCGCTCGCAGCCTCATTATTTTTTTTTGCTGTTTATATTTTCAATAAAAATAAGGTTAAAATATATGAAATTTTTTTACATTTTTATCTTGTTATCAAAAATTATATATAATTTTAATTGTAATAATAAATATTATATAATTTTAAATTATAATAATTTATCCTTTCAATTAAAGAATCATATGAATCTTAATACAATATATAATTTTTTATTAAAAATTAGAACTCTTCCTACGAAAATATCTCTCATTAAATAAAACTAAATATATTAATTTTTAATTTTTTTTTTAAAAATTATAAAATACTAAGCTATACAATTATAGACAAAATTTTATTATTAAAAATTTTTATTTGATTGTAATTTTTTTGAGTAATGACTTAAAATTTTATTTTATTAATAAAAATAAATAAATAAATTTTAATTTTTATATATTTCATTAAAATTTAAATAATTTTTTATCAAAATAAATAAATTATTATAATTTTAAAATGTAAAATATGTAAAAAATTTATAATAAAATAAAAATAAAAATAAAATTTATATATTTTAACCTAAAAATAAAGAACTACTTGGTCAAATTTGTCGCACAACATTGATCAGTAACGTCGTGCCCAGAAGATTTCTGACCTGTGCCAAGCTGTATGGGCTAGACTGTAGTATGTGGGAAGGCTTTGTTCCATTTCCAAGAGCATGTGCTTCCCAAAGATTGAGAAAGAGACTTTGTCAATAATTGCACATGCCCAAAATTGAATGGTTGTAAACATATTTTTTTCAATTATGAAGTGTTTGGTTTTTTTTTTTGAAATTAGTAAAGAGACAAAAAAATCATTTAAACAATGTGTAAAGTTAATAATCATGAAGGAAATAAACAATGGAGTGCATATATAACTTTTGTTTTAATCTGTGTTCTTACCACTACAAAGAAATTTACTTGATAAGTTTAAGGAAGATTGGATTATTAAAATGATATTTTTTAAGGATGTTAAAAGACAATTAAACACTTAGAATAATTTTTTATATTGGCGTAAAGGCGAAGAATTAATCAGGTTGAATCAAGAATTAATGAGCTGGACCCGGGGGGCACATGATGCTCAATCGGATGATGTCTTGTATACAATGGCGTTAAGGAGATGTTGCGCCACGTTAAACACCAAAGGTGGAATCTTCTTGCCCATTTCTCGCAATCCGTCTAAAGAGATTTTACGAGTCAGCATCTCATTACAGTCGGCGTAAAGGCACAATTTAAACGAGGGTACTGCTATTCTTTTAAATTAAATTTTTATTATTCATTTATAAAAATTTAAAATATTAAATTTGTTAAATCTTTTAACTTAATTACAAAACTTATTGTATTTAATAAACTACATTAACTTATAATTATTTGATAAACTCATATTTAGTGGGTCAATCATTTTTCTTTCTGTAAATCCTTCTACGAATGACCAATGACCGATAAAGTGATCATGTTGTAAATTCCCGCGAACAATGTGTCTGTACCGTACCCTGCGATCTACTTACAGACATTGCTGTGCAATTTAAGTGTTTTTTTTATAAGAAAATGAAAAATGTGCTATTAATGGATTCCTTGCTTCAAATGCTGATGATGTTTTAACTGTTTGAATACGAAAACAAGTTAAGTAGCGAGAAATCAAATTCACTTCCAATTTTTTTTGCAATTACGAGTTTTTTAGATTATGTATTGGGCCTGTGTCCACCCACGTCTTTTTGGGGTGGAATCCCTTTGGTCTACCTTGGAATCGAATATGCATAAGCCCAAACAACTACATGGAAAATAATATTTGTTCCCGAAATTGACTTCTTCGGGTACTTGTGAACGCAGGTCAGAGTGAAGATTAAGGTGGTCAGGAGTACGCCCAGTGGAGCAGTGGCGGCGGAAGCAAGATGTACTGGATCCAATTGGGTCATACTGGACAAGTAATTACACGTGAAAAAAGTATTTGCTTTTGTCTGAGGTATTAATTTATATTGTTGACTGCAAAATTTTTTCGCTACCCTCCACGCACACCCGGCGGAGAGCTGCTCTAGCTTCATATCACCTTATGGCTCTGAGACGGTGATTTTTAACCTTTCCATGCAGCACATTGCATAGTGAATGAGTTTGTATTACACGCTTTCCTCATGATAGGTTCTCATATATGTCAATCGTCATTCACGATACACGACCTCAATTGTTACCTCATCTTCCATTGCACCCAATTATGGATTGACCAGAAGTTATGGAAAGCGAGATTTCATCGAGTCACATGGTTTTACTCCATCTGATGAGGAAGGGTTCAATTTGATAAATATTTTAGAATACTGGAATGATGATAGTTTATTAGAGTCAAAGAGTGAGTTTAGAAGCTTCAAGATTTGGAATGGCAGCTCCTTCTAACCAACCTACTATGGAAGGGGAAGTGGCTGCGGGTGTTGTGGGTATTGTTATCAGATTTTCTCATACTTCCTTCCTCTCACAAACTATGGGAATACTTTATATTAATTTTTTATTATTAAGTATAGTATCATAAATTAAGATTAAGGTCTTGAATTATAAAATATTACGAACCTGGTAAATAGTGAGAAAGGGGACTCTTGAGTCTTAACAAATCGAAGAATATCAGTTGAAGAATATCCACCTTGATTTTATTATTTATTAGGATTCCAATGAAGAGTTACATCACACGACTTTCACTCAGAAATAAGTAGATGATTATGGTTGCTGCCTGCATGAAAAATTTGTTAGTTAACTTCTCGTTACGTTGCTGAACAGGAAGTTAAAGCAAGAGGTGAAGCATTGCATGGATGAACTCCAATGTAGCATTGTAGTGATGAATGGTGCACAGCCAAAAGTCCTTAGGCTTAACTTAGGATGCTCTGATGATCAACAAAGCTCCTTTTTTTCCGCTGCTTCCTCACCAGGTGTAGATATCAAAATGTTACAATGCCATAGGTTAAAGCATTCCACCCCGGTGAGTAGCCCAGAAGAACCAGGTACATCCAGCACGAGAACCATTAGAGTTAATTCGGTGTCAAGTTCTTCTCCTTTCCTGGTCTATGAACAAAATCCCCTGTACGAGGTTCAGGGACCACAGAGAAGAAAGCAGAGACCAACTAATGAGCTACCATTGGACTTTGATTTGGAAAGGTACACTTCGAGGAAACCCTGGACATCATCACTGATTAGTAATAACAAGAGTGCATTTTGGATTACCCAAAACCACATTATTGATGAGAAGTATGAAGTAACCAAAAACAACAAAATGATCCAAAGAACTAAATCTCCCACTTCTAAGACTTTACTTGAGAATTTTGTACATTCTGATCAAGAGACGAGATCTAATGGAAACCAAGCTCAAAGTAGAAACTATGTTGAGAACTCGGGCATCAGAGATACCATTCCAATGGGTAGAACCTCCACTGTACCTCCTCCCTTATGCTCACAATGTCAGAACAAAGCACCAATTTTTGGTAAACCTCCAAGACGATTTTCTTACAAAGAGCTAGAGGAAGCTACTGATATGTTCTCCAGTGAGAATTTGTTGGCTGAAGGTGGGTTTGGGATGGTGCACAAGGGAGTGTTAAGGGATGGCCAGGTTGTTGCAGTGAAGCAGTTGAAGTTTACTGGCTCAGAAGCGGATCTTGATTTCTGCAGGGAAGTTCGGCTGTTGAGCTGTGCACAACACAGAAATGTTGTGTTGTTGATAGGAATTTGTCTAGAGGGCAATTTGAGGATATTAGTTTATGAGTACATATGCAATGGATCCTTGGAGCTCTACTTACACGGTATGCACACACTTTCTTCTTTTTTAATTATTATTCAGCTAGAAACCTGCTTATAAAGTCCAATTTAGAGGGCCTCTCCTCTCCTCAGGGCTTGGTAGTTTCTATTTTTTTCTGTTCCTTCTATCTAAAGAAATTTCTGTTCGGACTCACTTACTCCTATGTTGACAGGAAACAAGAGAGCTGCTTTGGATTGGAATTCACGCTTAAAGATAGCAATAGGAGTTGCACGAGGTTTACGCTACCTTCATGAAGATTGTAGAGTGGGTTGCATAGTGCACAGAGACCTCCGACCTAAAAACATTCTCCTAACCCATGATTTTGAACCTCTGGTAGTCTGACGCTCTTTGACGCAGTTATCTAATGTTCAACCCTTATTTTTAACTGGAAAACATGCGTTTCTAATGACATTATAAACTAAATGATTCAATTAGAAAGAGGAATTGTTTCCTTACGGAAGCCCATTCCCTTTGCTTTCAGACTTCCATGAAATGATTTGTTTCCACGTCTATGTACTTGAACAGTCACACATCATGAGCTCTTTATAACTCTTTGGCAGTGATTCTTTACATTCGACTGCATAGTATATATAAGGTCATAAGAAGAGTTGATTAAATCTTATCATTTACCATCTATTCAGGTGGCAGATTTTGGGCTTGCCAGGTGGCACTTGGACTGGAATACCGAGGATCGAGTTATAGGAACATCAGGGTACTTTTTATACGTTTAGAGTCAAGATATTAATTATTATTATCATTATGTTGATTCTAATCAAGATTGTCATATATAATGTCAGGTATCTTGCACCAGAGTATCTTGATACTGGAAATTTTACATATAAAATAGATGTGTATGCTTTTGGAATTGTTTTATTGGAATTAATAGCAGAACGAAGAATTAGTGAGATGAAACAATTCAAAGAATACTCATTTCTTTTTGAATGGTTTAACTGTATACGCACGTTAGAGCGGAATCATATTTTACAAAACTTTCAATTTCTCAACCCATGCTTGGATTCGGAGACGTCACTAGAATTTAATCTTCAATTGCAAGCAATGGCCCGAGCTGCTTCGTTGTGTCTATGTCTAGACCCCAATGCTAGGCCACCAATGTCTAAGGTCTGCTTGGCCATCTTAACTTCGTTTGTTACTAATAATAAGTTGCATGAACATTCACTGCGATATTTTAAGCATTTTTGTATCCTCTGGTGCGTGAGCGAAAGAGGCAGATTGTAGACTGATAATGCTTCTCTTCATTGTAGGTCCTCAGAGTGCTGGAAGGGGGGCGAACCAGTTCATCCTCTGGGCTTGGACATAAACTCAGTCGGTAACAGAAGTGGCCGTTTAAGTGGTATGCTTTCACAGACTCCACCTAAAGGTACAGTAAGTCATTGTTGTAGGTTATAGCATTGATCAATTCCTTTGACTCGGATTCTCAGTAAGGATAGATTTGGCTTTTGGTTGTTGGAGGTGTTCATAATTCCATAGTTTGCCTATGTACACCTTGCTTAGTAGCCATCATCTAGTTCAACTAGAGGGGATCTCTCTCTGTTAGCATGTGATACTACGAGGCAGAAGGTCTGGTATTGCTCTGTTGGCCATGAAGGTACTGCAACTCTGGCCACCGAAAGTCACCGCTCAGATAACGTCATTGTTTTCCCTCAAATGTGTGCTCCAAAGAAAGCCATTTTTTTTTATCTGATAGCGAATATATGGTTCCTTGCCTTATTGCTGGTGGCATGGAGACACTGATCAATGAATAATAAATAACAGATTTGATTTGATGTATACGGCAACAAATTTGAAAAATACAGGGCATCAGAGCACCTTCTATAGGTTTTGTTTTATGGGTTTGTAAAACGCTTGCATCTTCTGGTCTTTCGTCAAGTATATTCATTCGTAATACTACGTGAAACAATTAATATTTTGTCCAAAGTTTGTTCCCATGGATTCAGCATTATGGGGAATCACTATGCAATTGCACAATGCTTGTCAACAACATTGAAACCGGACCAATGTGATACCGTGTACCTGATTGACGAGCATTGGGAGAGGAAGCAACTACAACTTGCATACTAATATCGTTCATTATCCAATTGCTCGGTCAGCAACTACAACGTGCATTTTAGTATATCATCATCCAGCTGCTCGATCAGTCAGCAACTACAACGTGCATACCAGTATCTGCCTGACAGATCAAGATCTGATATCCAACCATATGAATTTAACTCATTATTTTGATTTGCCAGGTTATAGAACTGGTTTTTTCTTTGTCTTATGGCGCGAAGCTGTCATTTTTAGGGGCCAGAAAGAATCAGAATAAACAGAAATAGTATTCCTTCTTTTAAGGATATATATATATATATCAGTAGCAAAATTTTGAGCTCAAGTTTGATCAAAGCCAATTACATAATTATTAGGTTATACACTATGTATTATATGTGAGTAATTCACATAATTGAGATTGCGGTATGCCTTGATTTAATTTGTTTAATAATTAACGAAATTATATACAACACTAATTGCCATTTATTTGCAACACGCAAGGTTGTTGTTATACATATAGTAAATTACAGATGCAATGTGTCTCATCAGTGCTTCATTCCCAATAACATAAGCTGCTTTTCTATATTGGGATTTCTGGGGGATCGCAAATGAAAGTGTCACACATGTGGTGGCTTTTCTTCCATTGTGAGCAAAGCAAGGCATAACCCAACAATCAACACAACTGTTTAACTACCTCAATTCCATTCGTACATAAATTCAAATTAATTAGACCCTCCGCAATTGTCTTCAGCCCACGTGTCCCCAGAGTCAATCAACTGACAAGTCCGCGTGCACACGTGGCATCCGAATTTGGTTTTGAAATGCCTAAATTTGTCGAGATCAGTATCTCCTGTTCTGGCTTAGGCTGGGTCGGCTAGAAGAGAAGCTACTATCGGATGGTATCGAGTCCATAGAACCGAAGTGCTGCTGCTGAATAGCCATTGGATTCAAATCAGACGCCATCTCCGATACGCTCCATACCTTGACTGATTTATCGAGACTACCACTGTATACAATCCACCGTTGATCTCCGGTGGAGGATGCCTCCTTGTCCTGCTCCACCGCCAAGCACTTAACTGGTCCATTATGCCCAGTCAACACAGAGAGGCACGTGTGGATCACCCCGTCCCTCTTCCACACGCATATAGCCTTATCTGCGGACCCACTGAACACCAGGTTCCCTGCAGCTGCTAGGCACAAAACCGCTAGCGTGTGGCCCTTCATGACCCCACCGTGAAATAACTGTTTCTCAAGTTCCCAGAAATTAACCATCCCATCGGAGGACCCACAGTAGAGGATGGAACCCGACGAGTTCACCGTTAATGCTGTTACCGCACACTCTTGCTTCAACAGCGTCTCTACATGCGGGTGCTTGGCGGTTTTCCCTCGTTGCTCCCTCTTCCATACCTTCACCGTCCCGTCCGCCGATCCTGAGAAGACCAATCCGTCCAAGCCGCAAACGACGGAGTTGACGGCGTCGTCATGAGCGTTGATGGATTCCAGACATTTGGAATCTGCTATCCTCCAGACTTTAATGGTTCGGTCCCAGGAAGCTGAGTACAAGTAGAGCTTATCGTTGCTCAAGCTCAAGCAGGAAACGGCGTCGGAGTGCTTGATCCAGAGAGCGGTTCGGCGTCGGCGAACCTCGACGTAATTGCTTGGATTGATGGAGCTCTTGAATATATCTTTCAGAGTTGGTAATGTGCCCGAGCGCTTGTGAACGCTAGGATTCTTCGGAGAGACCTTCCAGACGCGAATTTTACCGTCCTGATGGCCGGTAAAGATCTTTTCTCCGGAGATGATAATTGCTTTGACCAACCCGCTGTTGGATTTGAATCCGCAGAACTCTTGGAGGTTCTTCCAGACGCGAATGTTCTTGCTGTCCGAGCCAGTGTACAAGAGGTCACCGGTAGCAGCTAAGGAATAGATATGGCCTTCTTCACGAACAAGTGACCCGACGAGAGCGTTCTGTGGAAGGTTGTCTTCGCATTGGGACCACTGCATCTTGGAAAAGGGAGAATTAGCAGTCTGGTTCCACGGAGACATCATCATGGGCGATCCCTCACCGCTCATGCGGCCGGGGTCAAAGCTGCTGTTACGCATGGGGAAATCATCGTCGGAGAGGGTAGACGACATGTTGGGATTGGAATGCATGACGTTGCCGTATTTGTGCCTAGGTATGCTTTTTTTTTTTTGGGAATACGAGGAAAGTTACTGTTGGTGTCTGAAAACACGTCGCCTAGTTCTTCCTGTTACATAGCAATTGCCAATATCTATTCCTCATTCATTCACCTAATTAAAACCCAAATGGCGGACGATGAAATTAATCTGCCACCGGAAAACGCAACGGACAGATTAAGAAAAATGGGAAGGAGAGCTAGAATGATTGGTTGGCGAAGAGAAATTGGAGGAAACCCAATAAGGTTAAGAATACGAATTATTACTAAAGGCGGGAGAAAGAGAGAATGTGTATATATAAATAGACGGGCAAGGAGCGGTATAGGAGAGTGGGGCAATCAGATGTTGACACATACGAGGGTTGAGAACACTACTGAAGATATAAATTAATTGGGGTCCGGGATATCTGGGTTGACGGTAAAATATAGGCGGCCAATGGGCTGTTAAATGTTGAAAGAAATGCTCCAATAGGGGAGTTCCACCTTAATGCATGCATGAAGTGAGTGTAATGTATGGTGGAGCTGTCTTTTTTTGGAGGAAACAGCGAACACAGAAACTCATTGCTGGCTGAGGCTGATGACTATGCACCTGAATATATTGCAAGACTGCATAACCTAACAGCTTCTGTTGTGTGTGTGTGCGCCCTTTCTTGTCTTGCTTGTAACTTTCGTCTTTCAAGATCAAAATCACATTGATACGAGATATTAACTAGTCTCTTATCATATCTGACTTTCTGTAAATTATGAATCAGTAATTGTTTGCAGTTGCATGCCATATTGCAAAATCAAATCAAAAAAGGACAAGCAACAGGGAAAATGTAAACATATTAATCCATGTTACTCAGGTCATGGCATGCCCAAATCTGCTTTGTCCGTTACTTGCACGGTCTTGGTTCACGGGAAAGCTTCGAGATACTATCATGTTTCTTCGATGATTTTATCAATTACAAAGGTTAGGTATCAGTTGAAATAGTACAGAAAATGCACCATTCCTCCACAGTGATTCGTTATTCATTTTTACCGTTTTAGATGAACAGGGATGTCAAACATGAACAAAAGCACTTTCTTTATTCATTTCAGGCCAAAGTGGACGAAATAAACCAGAACCAGTATCAATTCTGAACTCATCGCTGAAAGTCTCTTATGGAGGACACCATGCGTTTGTGTCGTAGTTCTTTATTCTATTTTTTAATTGATTTTCTTTCACTCCCCCGTCCCCTTTTGAACTATATTTGATGCAATGAAATGGGTCTTTCGTCATCTTAAATTACAGAGGATCTAAACACAGCATAAAAGTAGATATATGTTGTGATGTTGTGGAACAAGCTGCATTGTCGTCGTTTTATTTTTGGCTGAAAATAAATGCTGTTAGCCTGTTGTGGAAAACTGAATGAATCTTGCAATTTCTGAAATCTTCGAAAGCAAAACACAGAACATAAGGCTTAAATATGCTCAAAATCAATATTGTCGAAACCTCTTTATTCAGATCTCAGATCAAAACAACGCACTCTAGCAGTACGTAGGAAGTGGTGAACAACATACTGGGGAAAAGTTGAAGATTGAAAGGCTTATGATGGTCTTTCCAGAACAAGTCTCAAACTGTTTGAACATAAGAGTACTTTAAACCATGAGCCTTGCGTCGTTCGCGAAATTCTAATTGATTATTGGAAATGGCAGCACAAAGAGGAGTGGGCAATCTACCTAACTAGTCAAAGCGAGAATATAATTCATTGGCCATTCTATCCATGAAATTGATGGTAGCAACAAGACGCATCCAATGATTTGGTCAAAGCTCGTGTGCTTATTTACATCATACTGGACTACTCTTAGCGCAAGTTATGGATTAACTATTTCACTCTAATTGTCAATAGATTTCTCATTGGCCATGGAATCTGCACCCCCTTCTAGACAGATACACAAATTATGTTGTATTTGGTGTACCCATACATTGCACTGGACGCATTTTTTAATTCATTTTAAGGGAAGCCGAAAACAGATACGGAAGAGAGAATGTGAGGGTTCACTGTGTCCCGAGTAACCACCGTTAAGAATGTGCCATGTGTAATATGTGCCTATGTGGAGGCTTTTAGGAATGCCACTTTGCAGCTGACTGAATCAGTTTTCCTGTCCCTTTCCTTTGAAGTTGGATATATTTTAAAAAGGGCAGTCGTGACGCGTGGAATTCTGGTCATGTGACTTTACCGGTTTGCCTCGACAGCACTATATTATATGGCAACTGAATCTCTGCCGCGCGCCCCGACACACTGAAATAAATGTGAGCCTGCAAGACACATAGCTGCGACGTTCTCTGAGTAGCTTGCTGAATCATGAAACAGAAATATGGCAAACGACATTGCCTCTTTTCATGGCCGAAGAAAATATCTTGGTGCGACCCCACAGATACTCTCTGTTTGGTCTGACCGAAAGCTTTTTTAAAAAGAAAAAGGCTTGTCTTCTTTACAATTGTACATGTCTTTTGACAATTGATTTTTTTGATCTTGCCACAAAACAATGCCACTTGTTTCTTTCCTTCCACATCTTGTGTTTCTCGCAAAACGTAGTAATCGTGTTTGATAAGAATATGAAATTTTATTGTTACGCTAATATAGCACTCTTTTTTTTTTTTTATGACATTTAGTATTGTCATTTATTAGATTCTTCCAGATTACATCTAAAGATTATCGTTCAATTATTAGTAACAAGTTTCAAACTGTTTACTTTATGAAGAGGGGGCCAGTGGAGGTTGTATCGAGACCTAGCTAGAATATAATTTTAATTTAAATACCCAACAAGATTTCTCATGATCTCATCTATGTATCCTTATTCTTTCTGAATGAAATCCTTGTTGTCTTTACTCAGTGTTTTAAGATCATGTTTTTATTAATTTATTTGGAGATGACTGTGTAATACGTTTACAGGATCAGCTATCTGAAAGAAATAAATCAAAATGTTTGTTGTTAACGTCAAGCACTGTACAGTATGATGAGATGTTCATTAGCAAAAGAAACTTTCATTAATTTTAGATTATTAACATTTATCAATTATTTTTTAGGCTATATTAGTTATAAAATATAATAAATTTGCTATTTTTAATTTTTAAATAAATAATTAACATAATTTAATGAAAATAACAAGACGAACGTTTGTTATACTGTTCAACGAGTTACCCACAACCCACATTACCACGTACACACCGGTTGACCTAAGAGCCCAAGCCCAATAGCCGGCGATGAAAGGAAATGTTCCCTTCTCTACCCATAAACAATGAGCAACTTTTGGGAACGCAGAAAAGTTAAAGCTACTAAATTAATCCAGTAAATAAATGTCTATTCAAAACATGAAGGCATTAATGGGTTTGGGAAATAGTTCTCATCTTCCACTGACTGTAATTACTTGTAATGTGGAAGGTCATCAAAAACTTAAACAAACAGTTAGCAGCGATTAGAACTGGATAGGCACTGCTTGCCCATGTCCACCTACATAATCCAAAGGACGTGCGGTCATTCACCCACGGATTACTATTTCTTTATATTATAATAAATTTCAAAACATAAAATTTGATATTTTGCTCCCTTTTTATTATATAAGAATGTCTTCAAAGGTATGAATGATAATGAATCTTATTGTTTTCTTTATTTGCAAAAAGAATACAAAATGAATTGATACAATTTTATTTAAAAAAATAAATAGTTATTTAGGAATTTCAAATTTTAAGTTTTAATTAATTATATCTATTTACAAAAAAAAGGCAAAAGATGTGTCATTATCTTTTTTTTGGCTTTTTCTTTAATGTCACCGTCAAATTACTTGTAATGTATGGAAAATGAGACCATGATATTGTTAGGTGTGGAAACAAGAGGTTTTCCACTCCTTACTCAGATTCCTACCTCAAATTGACAATCTCCAGAGACTCTTCATTAAAAAATTACTCAGCCTTCTGATTCCGATTCCGATCAACCAACCACCCACAAGTCACACCCGCCACACTCCGATCATCTAAAAAGTTCAATTTTCAGCATCAACTCTTGTCTCCTTTATTTCAGATTTCCTACTTCCATGATCACAAAACATCCACTTCTCATTCTTTTACCTGTATTTCTCCTTCCCTTAATCACTGCCCAAGTAAACCATCCCAAGTGCCACCAAACATGCGGTTCAGACCACTCCGCCAAACGCTTCCCTTACCCCTTTGGCTTCTCTTCGGGTTGCGCAATCCGTCTCAATTGCACCCCAGACGGCGATATCTTCATCGGAGAATTCCCTGTCCGATTCGTAAATCTGGACAGCATAACCGTTAGCGTCAAAGCCCAGTGTAACCGTCCATTTGATAGCTTCCGCCAACTCTTCAGCCTCAAGTTCGCTCCCACCTCGAGAAACGCGATACTGCTACGAAATTGCAGCCAGTCGCTGTCGCCCTGCGTGATACCTGCGACCATGGTGCAGACTCACTTTCAGTCGGGAGACTGCAGCTCCGGCAGCGGCAATTTGAGTTGCTATTACGATAACACCACCAGGGGATTTATGAATTACGACAAATTGGCAAATAGCCGGTGTCGGTACGTTATGTCGTCGATATCGTCAGAGGACTTGAAGAACAGTTCGGGTACGGGAACAGGGACGGCGGTGTCGTTGGAGTTCGAGACAATTGAGCTTGGATGGTGGCTTCAAGGGGACTGCCAGTGTTCTGAGCATGCCAATTGTACGAAGCTTGAATCGCCGATTGATTATAAGCCGGGATACCGGTGCCGCTGCAAAGAAGGGTTCGTGGGCGATGGATATAAGGACGGAATTGGTTGCCGGAAAGGTCAGTTCTGGTTGGTGAGCTTTTGTCGTACTTTGGTATTTTCTGCTACAAATCTTTTTTTCAGTAATATATTAATTTTTTTCTTAATAACATTAAATTTTATTTTTATTTAAAATTTATATTTTATCTTAATTTAATTATTTTGACTAACTTTATTCTTTTAAAAATTAAACTTAAATATAAAAAAATAATTACAAAAATTTTATATAACTAATGGTTATATTAAAAGATGCTGAAATTTTTTACTAGGAAAAATTAAAATATTAGATATTAAAATTTATAATTTTAAATTTATAATCTTAAATTTTAAATTTAAATATTGGACTTAAGCATCAAAAAGATATTAATTTTAAAAATTTTGTCTTATATTCTAAAATTATAAATATTAAACATAAAAATTTAAAATTTAAAAATATAAAATTTTAAATTCTAAATATAACATAACATTAAAACTTTAATAATTAATCTCAAACTTTAAAATTTAAAAATCTAAATTTCAAATTTAAAATCAAAACCACTAAAAACAATATCTAAATCTTAAATCTTTAAATTATAAAAAACTAAATCATATATAATGAAACTTTGTTAGTGTCTTACAATTTGCATTTTAAAATTTAAAGTTTTAAATTTTAACATTTAAAGTATAAAATTAAATATCATATTTATTGTTAAGAATTTTAAAATTTTAAAATTTAAAATTTATATGATTGTAGTTTTAAATGTTAATTTTTTGATTTAGATCTCAATGTTTTAGAACTTAAAGTTTAAGATGTGGTATTTAGATTTTTAAACTTTAATGTCATTTTTATAATTTAAAATTGTATGAACTTTAATATTATATAAATTAAACAATTTTTAAAGATCTATTTAGTACAAATATAAGTATATAAAGTTTTTATAGTTATCTTTTTAAAATATATGTAAAAATAAAACTAAGTTATTTATTAATATAATTTATCAATACAATATAACTAATTAATTAATTAATTAGTTTAATATTTTTCTGACGTCACACCCCTTCTTTGTTGATTAAGTTGCATTGTAGAAATATTAAGATCTATGCTATCATCAAAGCATGCATAATCCTTTTAACTTAATGTCCAATTTTGATTTTAAGAATTTAGTAAATTTTATATTATTGAAAGTAGAAACAAACTTTTGACTAACTACACAAGCATCTACTTATCTCGATCAATCTTTTTCCTTTAGGAAACTCATGTTATTTTTTAACAAATTATAATTTAAAATATTTTTATTCAATTTTAAATTTAATGTGAAATTTGTTATTTCAACGTTGAATTTTCTTAATTAGTTGAACACTTTCGGCCATAATTTGATCTGATAGGAAACTTTTCCTTGCTTATCTTGCTAAAACAGTAGAATGTCGATAATGGAAAACATTAAAGATTTGCAGTACATTTAGTAGCCAACCCAATGTTATAGTATGTATTTTTGGTATAAATTATTATATGTGAATTTACAAAATTGATAATAAAATAATAAATTATTTTTAAAAATTAATTATTATATTACATATTTAAGAAAATAAATATTAAAATTTATAAAATAAAATAAGAGCAAAGAGAGTATTTAAGAAAGTAGAATTTTATCAAAACATACTTATTATAATTTTTTTTTGTTAAGATACTTGATGTTATATTTAATTTTTACAAGAAAATATTAAATTTATAAAGTTGATGTCAAAAAATTTATAAAATTTAAATTTATTTTTTAATGAGACGCATTATTTATAATAAATATAAAGATAAAGATAAAGATTTTAATTTTAGTTTTAATAAAATATTATTTAAATTTTGAAATACTGTACATTATAATAAAACAATATTTTAATAAATAAGACTTGTAAAAAGAATACTTTAATTCAAAATATTTTAGTTCATTTTTACTTTTATATAGTATATATATAGATATAGCAAACAAAAGGTTTAAATTTAAATTTTTCTGTAATACTATCTAAATTGTTTACTATTAAACTACACTTATTAGGTTCTTTTTTGTTGATAGAAACTACACTCATTGAGTTAATGTTATTATATGTTAACCATACACAATTGAAACTGATTTTCTTGTTAATAATTAGACTGGCAAAAAGTTTCTTTGGATTTCTTGTAAAATATTTAAATTTTCAGTATTAGAGTATATGAAAATGGCATATTAATTATTGTTATAAACAGCAATGTTTTTGATCATATGTTCCACAATTTGCGTTTTAAAACATCAGCTTTATCTTCTTTTTTTTTTTTCTTTCAAGAAACTGCATCAGTTTCATCTGATTGCTGTGTATATATTTATATATTTTAACCAGATATGTAAAGTTTTCGAAAGAAATTCAAGAAAGAAAATAAAAAATTTAATTTATTTGGGTACACCATTAAATCATAGGGTGGGATTTGAACTTCTTTAATAATTTTTGTCAATTTTTTATTTATACTTAAATTTACATTTTATATTTTTTTCATAATTTTTTATTTTTATTTTAATTTTATCTCTTATTTACTTTATTCTAAATTTTCAAAAATTAAAGGCTGCTCTTCTTTAGACGGAAAAACCAATGACACTGACCCAAAATAGAAGCAGTAGCAGATGTGGGAAAGAAAAAATGGTCCTATAATATTAGAATAACAATAAAGTTACATAGATCTCTTATGTAATTTTAATATATTATCTCATAATTATGTTAAAAAAATTGCATCACATTTTAATAAATATAACTCTAATACCAAAAAAAAAAAAGTATATCGAAAGGCCATTGCTCATAGTACTAATATAGGCACTCAAGCTATTGGTCCAGTTGATCATTTAGGGGAGCCGAAGTCAACCTGCCTAATCAATTTGCCCAAGTGGTCAAATTTCTTTCCATCATATGGTCCACCTGCCGCAGCTCGGGACAAAAACTAATCGAAAGAAGGGGTCTACTGGCGTGCCTTTGTTTTCCACTCTTCTTTTTCTTTCTATTTTTTCCTCCCTTCCTTCCTCGTTTTCCTGGAAGTGGGCATATAACGATTACCTATAAACAATGCGACAAAGGGAGAGTTCGTTTTCTAAAGCATCTTCACGTGGACCAGACGGAGGTAACATTGATTAAGAATATGTTTGTCTTTGTTCCATGATTTGCGGTAATCTCGCTGAATAACCCGTAAACAGTATGCAGTCTTCCGCAGCCTCTGCCATGAAAGACTGTCACAAATTATGGTCAGAATTTCATTTAAAAATAAAGATTTGTTAATAAAGTACAAATTATACGAAGTAATAAAAATATAGAACGGGAAAAAAAGGTACCACTTGGAAGCTTGTATTCAACTTTGAGATCAAACTAGCTTTTTAAAGAAGTTTTTATTAACTGTAGGTTTACTTTCCATTCATTTTTTTTTCTTTCACTAATTGTGTTGTGTGAATTTGGGCATGCAAACAAACAGCTTCGACAGCATGCGACCCAGCGAAGTACATGTCTGGCCAATGCGGAGGAACAACAAGATTTGCTGTCTTAATTGGAGGTAACTTCCTATCAATGTATCGCAAACGAACTGGCTCACTTGAGAATCACATCATCAATTAGATAGGCGTATCTATTTGCTTTTTAGTTCAGTAATTCAAATGCAAATTGACTGATATTGATTCACAACACAAGAAATTTTCATGATAATCTCTCGTGCAATTAACAAATGAAGAACAGGATCTTGTTTTCTGCAAACTAGCATGCATAATATGCATATCAATACCAAACAAGAGAAGATATAAAATTAAGCAAATCTAATGTGAAAGCTGTTGACGCAGGAATTGTCTTTGGAGCTTCACTAATGATTACTTTGGGTGCAATATGCTGTCTCTTTCGCCGGAAGCCCAAATTGAGAATCACAAAGAGTACAAAAAGGCGCTTAACCGAAGCCACTGGCAATTCCAGCGTTCCCATATACCCCTACAAAGACATTGAGAGAGCCACGAATGGCTTCTCAGAGAAACAGAGGCTGGGAACGGGGGCATATGGGACAGTTTATGCTGGAAAACTTCACAGTGACGAATGGGTTGCTATTAAAAGGATCAAACATAGAGACACAAACAGTATGGAGCAAGTGATGAATGAGATCAAACTTCTTTCCTCTGTGAGCCACCGCAATCTAGTCCGCTTGTTGGGTTGCTCTGTAGAGTACGGAGAACAAATCCTTGTGTATGAGTTCATGCCCAATGGAACATTAAGTCAACATTTGCAGAGGCAAAGAGGGAATGGACTGGCATGGCCAGTTCGTCTCACAATTGCCACTGAAACAGCACAAGCCATAGCACATCTCCACTCTGCTATTAATCCCCCCATTTACCATAGAGATATCAAGTCTAGCAACATACTATTGGACTACAATTTTAGATCTAAAGTTGCGGATTTTGGTCTTTCTAGACTTGGGATGACTGAAATATCCCACATTTCAACTGCCCCACAAGGAACACCTGGCTACGTTGATCCGCAATACCATCAAGACTTCCACCTTTCTGATAAAAGTGATGTATATAGCTATGGTGTTGTTCTTGCTGAGATCATAACAGCATTGAAGGTGGTGGATTTTTCTCGTCCTCAGAACGAGGTGAATTTGGCTTCTCTTGCTGTAGACAGGATTGGGAAGGGGCATTTGGATGAGATTATAGATCCATTCCTTGAAGCAGATGGGGATGCTTGGACCCTTTCCTCGATACACAAGGTAGGTGAGCTAGCATTTAGATGCCTTGCATTCCACAGGGACATGAGGCCTTCAATGGTAGAAGTAGCAGCAGAGCTTGAGCAGATCAGGCTGAGTAGGTGGACTAGTAGGTTTGAAGACAACAGTTGCACAGCTTCAACAGAGTTGTCCTCTTGCTCCTCTGCCTCTAATGAAAGTGAGAAACCACTAAGTGTGAGAACCAACAAGGTTGAGCTAGAGGGTAAATGTCTTCTGAGGCTGCAGACCGAGACTGTCACGTTGAACTCGATGGAAAAGCCCAGGAATAGTTCACCAATATCGGTGCAAGACCCAGAAATATGGTCGAGCGAACAGAGCTCTCCTTCATCAAGTAGTTTGCTAAGTAAATCATTTGGATGACGTTAAGCAAGGGAAACATGTCGCCAAGGTAGGAGGTAGATGCTGCTGCAGAGGGACATCTTGCTGTTGAACAATTCTATTAAGATCATCGTCCCTTTGAATTTGATATGTTTTTGTCCAGTATGTAAGTCTTCTCGTTTCATCAATGTTCATAAACATTTATATAAGACGTGCTCGTGCATTTTAAATTCTTCGTCCTTCCCAGAAAAAAAAAATCTTAGTCCTTCAAAAAATAGTTGAATCACTCACTGGTAAGCTAAGGACAATGTCATTTCCCCATTGATCTTTCACAATGTTAGCACATTACTACGTGTCAGTTTATGAATGTAACTGCCCCATCACCATTAATATCAAAATTAAGTAAAATGAGTTGAATCCTGATGCTTGTGAAATGTTTTAAAACATTTATTATAAAAATTTACTACTGTCCGGACAATAATTTTGGGGAGGTGAAGTGAAATTTATTGCCGTCTTTACTGCCCGACAATGAAAATTAGAAAATATAATAATCAAGAATCAAAATTACCTTATAATTATTTGTACAAATTTACTAGGAATCAACAAGTGTAAAAATAATAAAATAAATTAATAGATGCAAAATTTTTTTTATGTAAACAATTTCTTTAATATAGAAAAAAATTAGGAAACTTAGTCAAAATAAAATTTTTATTATCAACAATAATAACAAGTATAATTAATATTTTTTCTTGTCAAACTTTATACATACAATGAGTAATATATCAAGAATAATCATTATTGAACCAATATGAATTGTCATGAGTAATAGATATTCAAGTTTCTTAAATATGGTAAAAATGATCATTTAAGAAAACATTACTCATTTCAACAATATTTTATTTTTTGAGAGATTAATTTTTTATTAACTATAAAAACATTCTCAAATAATAAAAAAATATAATTAATAATAAAAAATAAATAATTTAAGTTTAATGAAAGAAAACTACCCAAAAAAAATAATTATTCTCAAGTCTAAAATTTATTTTATAAAATTTAAAATAATCTTCACTATTTAGAATGAAAAAATCTTGTATATAATTATATAAAATTTTAGCCTGATATAACAATTACACGTTGAAATAACAGATATAAAAACAAATTGTCAAAGGAAAAACAAGATTGCAGTCCTTAACTTTTCTTTACCTTTTTCTCTTAATCCTTAAAGAGAAAGTTATATATTATTTTTAATATTAAGAAAAAAAATTAAAATAATCTCGTATACATCTAATTAAAAAGTCAAAATAAATTAAATAAATCTCTAAAAAAAAAAATAAACAAGCCACTTTCACATAAGAGCAACCTAACAAATAGAACTACGTCATTACCGCTACTTTTATCCTTTTTAACCAACATGGCAACATCTACGACTTGTTGTTCAATGAAAATATGTTGCCGGTGCCAAACTTGAGAATATAAGTAATGTATGTTATTCCAACTGGACCTCTGACTTTGCAAATAACCGTGTTGAGTTGAATGCTTGAGATTTTTCCTTCTTAAAAGGATGGCGCTGCCTGACCTAGTGAAGATGAAGTCATCAAGAAAAGACACAGAACGAGTTGACCCCTATTCCACCTGAAAATTTCTTGGGCATATAGCCCGTGTTATAACCAATCAAAACTTACAAACCATTTATTATTCTTCAATTTGATTCTTCTTATATAATGTATTCTACCAAAAGGATTCGGAAAAAAAAAAAGTTGTTTCTATGGGATCTAATCTGTGTCGCCAGCCCATCATCAACGTGGATCTAATCAGGCCCAGGCCCGTAAGGCAGCAAATGCAGAATTGCATATATTGTGATGTCCAGCAAAACCAGCATGGCAGCATATCAGCTTACACAAAAGAAGAAGAAAAAGCTTACTCAAATACGAAGATTCAATTTCCACTCAGAGCTAGTATATACCACATTATTAACTTGCAACTCACGTTAAATAAAAAAATATGGACTATAACCTATATAATACATTTGGTTTGTAATGCCCCACCCGCTCTCCCATTTAATAACTCTGTCATCAGCGCTACATTGCCATACGCTGCTTTCATTACTTCAGTGGAAGTCATTATTACCCCCACGTTCCTTCGTTCAGCATTATCCTTTTTCTCCCTTTGACGAGATTACCCCTACCCTATGATCGCACAAGGTCGTAATAGAAACACGGGCATCATCTGTCACTGTCAGCTCAGCCGTGGCAAAAACCTAAAAGCTGGCTTTCTTTAGAGAGGTGACAGTAATGGAAGAACCCAACGGCGAGGCTCCGACTTGGATCTCAAAGGAATCATAACGGAGAAACAGCTCCACTACCAACAATCTGGAAGCCAAAGTCACGAAATCCTTCCCCGCGCATTGCTTGTTACCAAGTGTTGGAGCTTCCGTCTCGGGCCCATTGGACCACAGCACGTGCTTAAGCAACTTCTCCCCCTCCCCCAAGAACCGATCCGCGACATACTCTTCGGCTCTCTCGAATATTTTTGGATCCTTCGTTGCGAACGGTTGGTATCCGAATAACAGCTCCCCTTCTTTCACTTGGAAAGCATTTTCGTGGCTCTCGATCACCAGGTCCCGCTTCGCTCTCCCGAACTGTAATGGCACCGGCGGCTCAATTCGGAAAGCTTCGTACACTGCTGACTTCATCAACGGCATCTGTTCCATGGCGGCCATCGTCACCTGACCACCGTTCGATCTGACTGCTGATCTGATCTCCTGTGCCAACTGGGTGTGCAGTTTGACCCCTGCTCTACCGATCCATTTCAGCACATTGGGGAAGAAAATCTTCATGCCTCCGAATGAATTGAAGCACGTGGCAAACAAGAGGTTGTGACAAGCCTCTTCCCTGGAGACACCCAAGCGCTCGGCTTCATCCAGCACGAACCCCGACGACTCGTAAAAGAAGTCGTACAATCTCTGATAATCTTTTTTGACCAAGGATGGAGGGAGACGGAAGCTGTGGAATATAGAGTCTTCTATAAACCTGGGTAGGCCAAGAATCAGAATAGGACCAAGTTGGAAGAGCACCCATTTTTGGACTAGCTTAGGACCGTCGAGTCCCAGTTTCGTATCAGCTGGGTTGGAGCCGTAAAGAGAGCGAGCCAAGAAGTTAAAAGCGGCTTGATCATTGGCATCTCCGAAATTAGCCTTTCCTTTGGCAGCAAGCTCAATATCAAGGGTCTCGAAAAGTTCGGTGTAGCTAGAATGGAACTCGGGGATCACCATGTCGCGACGAGATTTGAGGAGGAAGAACATGAGGCGCTTAAGCTGATCATGTCTGGGCTCGGACGGGTCAAGATAAGAGAGAACACGGTAACCCCCGGTGAGTTCAGTGGAAGGCATGAAAGTGCCCGTGAATAGATCTTTCTTCTCGACCTTGGTGACATCGAAGAGAACTGGGAAGCTTTTACCATCGAGCAACACGACGACGTTTGGGTTTGGAGCAATGAAAGGCCCCGGTGGTACGTTTGCTCGGAACACCGTTGAGTGGTACTTTTGGATGCGTGATTTGAAGTACTCGTCGCGGCCTTGGTTATAGAAATAGTCCTGACGGTCTTTGATGGGGCCAATAATAGGGATACCATAATCTCCGGGGATTTTTCGGATCGGAAGTTTGGGGGGCTCACGCGCTGCCACCGACACCGGCGGAACTGGCGCGGATGGTCTTTCGGAGACCGATGCTTTGATGGGACGAAGGAAAAATGGAGGCGTGGAGCGCTTAGATGATTTTCTTGTTAATGGAAAATCAAATTGTAGGAAAGGCGCGGAGTACAGAAAAGTGGATGCCATTTTTGCTTGGGGGTCAGATAAGCAGAAAGCCAGAGAACAATTTTAATGAAAACTTCGACCACTGGCTGGTTTTGTTTCAGAGGAAAACAGAGCGGGGAAGAATGTAGATTGTAGTGTAGATATTAGTAAATCCGTGGAACTGTTTGTGTTGGTGTTGGTATTCGTGATGGAATGCAGGTGTAGGAGATTCTTGACTCTTACTTTTATAGAGAACGGAAGCTTGAATGCAAAGCACAATCTATTAGAGTCTGAGTTTGATACCTAAAATAATGAAACTGGGAGTCGTGGATGGTGTGCATTAATTGTTTTTTTCTGCATAGGCGATGCTTCTCATTTTCCGTTTTTTTAAAAAAATATTTTTCATAAAATAATAATAACAAAAAATTTTATTTATTTATTTTAAAAAAATATAATAACATTTTATATCAACATTATCTAATACAAATTTCTTTTCTTTTATCCAAACTTAAAGACTGATTATATATAACCGGATATGTATAATTCAGACGTAATTTTTTTTTCACAAATAAAAATAAAAATTATTGGGGTTGCACTCCTTGTCAGAAAATAAAAAAGAAAATATTTGGGATGCTGGTGCTGGTCCAAGTCCAACTCGGAAATGATGGGCCTTTTGGAACTCGAAAACTTTTGAGTTTTCCACTGTGTCAAGCATATACCGTGTAAAATGCTAATTTAGGTTGCAGTGATACTCCGCTGTCTTCTAGTACTAGGCGGCCTGCAGAGCCAGAGAGTTTGCAAAGAAACTTGGTTCGGTTTCTCTTTTCTTATATTGGCAGGAGGGAAATGAAAATTTGGCGATTGCGTAGAAAAGAAACACTGGAATACCCAAAGTATTCAGTCTAATTCAAACGTGCAAGCATTTGATTGGCGTTCATGTGTGTCTTTTTTGAATTTCGGCTTCACATTTAGTTGACGTTTCTTTCGGGGTTCCTTTTGTTGGTAGGATCAGAGAAATAATATAATAAAACTGTTCACAAGGATGTTTTATTCCCGCATTGATTTCATTTTAAAATTAAGCACCGACTCTAAGGTAATAATTAATTATACTATTCCACACGTCCATATGCTATCCTTCGAAGACGCAGCCAGCCCAACGTAAAAGCACAAATCCAATAGATTTGACCATGCGGTGTAAAAAGCTGGTAATCATGATAAAATATATTTAAATTTAAGAAGTTTACGAAATTGATATGAGTGTTTATTTAATAATTATTTTAATTTTAAAAAAAATTAAAATTAAAAATTTATAACACCACTACAAAATTAAAACTACAAAAATTATAATGTTCCTCACTCACATCCATGTGCTGTCTTCCGAAGACGCAGTCAGCCCAACGTGGAAGCACAAATTCAACAGATTTGACCATGTGTTTAAGCTGGTAGTCATGATATAATATATTTAAATTTAAAGAGTTTTCTTAATTGATATGAGCATTTAATTTGATAATTATAAATTTAATTTTTTTAAAAAAATTTTAAGTCAAAAATTTATAACATCATTTATTTTAAAAAAAATTAAAATTAGAAATTTTAAAAAATTTATATCTCAAATAAAAATATTTTTTAATTCATAAAAAAAATTTGGTCGCGATTCAATTTTCTATCAAACTTGTGTATTGGCTTGCTATTTTTATAATTTTAGATTTACTTAAATTTATAATTAAAAATTTAAATTATTATGTTTTTAAATTAAATTATAAATTTAATAAATAATTAATTATTACAATTATTATAAGTATTATGTGAAAATTATTAAGTATGACTCACTTTTTCAAATCGTATAAATCTCAGCAAGTGAGAAATGATGGGACGAGATGAAAATTAAGACAATTGACAGGCGCGTGATTGGTGAATGACCATTCCTGCTAATTGCACGTCAATACCATTTACGTGGAATATACAATGTTAATTTATATTGTATCTCTATTATCAATTCATAATTACTCAAAATTTTGTTAATCATTTAAAAAAAAAAAACACTATCATATTTATGTATTCCACGTAAAAAAGTAAACCTTACCAACTAAATTTTTCATTGAATGACCGGCGCGTTAGGCTTTTCTAACTCACGTGACTCGCGAGTTACGCTTGTTTCTACATCAAGTACTGCAACAAAATCAAAACTTCTAAAGCTTATTCTTGTTTTTTACAAGAATGGTAAAGTTATGTATTTATATTTTAATTTTTATAATAGAATATAATTTAAAACTAATTTTAAAGAAATTATAAGATTTTTTATAATAAAAAATTAATCTTAAATTATACATTATAATAAATATATAAATATAAATATATAATTTTTTAATTACTTTACTTTACAACCACTTTTATGTTTTACTTTCTTATTTTTTAGTATTGATACTTTTTAATTTTTATACGAAAATTTAAGTTAAAATAAATTTTTTATTAATTTATTTTTATCTTAATTTTATTTATATGATCACTTATTTTACTTTTAACTTCTGTCAATCCCAATCCCATTGTCTCATGTCTACGTCAAAATGGGTCTCCGCCATTTTCATTCAACAGCCACCTTTACTTTTCCGCTCCGTTCTCACCGCCGACCCAAATTATTCCTCATTTCCTCCCTTTCATGATAAGTTGACATTATTTTTGTAATTTCACTTTTATTTAATTTTTTATAACATTAAATTTTATAAATTAAATTATAAAATTTAAAGAATTAATCATCTATTAATTGTTATTATAAAATTATAAAAATAATATTTTTCTTCATAATTAAGCTATTACACAAAGTAAATAAAAGCGCTGCATACCACCTAGCCGAATGGTCTGACCGTCTTTTTTTTTTTCTTTTAAGTGGGAGCATGGCCGGTTGGGGTTTATGAGAGAAACGTGAGTAGATGTTTTTGTGACCTTGAATGGGCCCACTTGTCAGAATTGGGGCTGAGTGACCTAATGTGCGCTATCCATTACCATAAAGTGTTCTGCGCCTACTCATGACTGCTAAACTTTATCTTAGAAAATAAAATATATTATATTAATTAATAATAAAAAAATTATTCACAATTTTTTTTTATGCCCCTACAGCAAACGGATTGAACATAAAATGTATAGACTTTTACCTTTTTTATATTTTTGTTATTATTGAATTTTTATAATATAAAATTTAAATAATTAAATTTATTAAATTTTACATACCAAATTAAAAAATATAAAATATCAACCATCCACAAAAGATCATATGAATAATTATAAACATTAGATGGAGAAAAAATGGTGAAAATATCATTTCTCAATTTCGTAAGGTCCATGAAATAAGTTTGCAATGCCCCACCACTGCAACAAGCACAAAACAAATGTGTTCCTATGACTTTTTACTATGCAAATTTGTATTTTAAAAGATTAAAAATTACATGTTTTTGGAAGATCTAACGCGTTTGAGATGGACAAAACAAACGGCCTGAGGATTGACAGGCACTAAATTATAATGTTCTAATGTGAAATGTCGCTATCTCTTTTCACACTGGGTGCTTGTGTGGTGCAGGCTTTCAACTTGGTTAAGAAGTGCAGGAAGAAGGTCAATGATCAAAGGCAACCTCATGAATTTCCTGATAATTCTAAATGTTTACTCACGGACGGTAAGTAGCCACGCAGGAATTAAGATATTCGATAAGTTTGGAAATGGGTCCAAATCTACGATTCTATTTGGATTTTTTTTTTAAATTATTGCATTGATTTTGTTGGAAAATGAAGAGATAAATGGATTATAGAAGTATGAATTTGTTGTTTGTAACCTCATCTGTGAAACTCTCTGTTTTCTCAGCCCTTACACGTGTTGTTTCCCTTCTTTTCCTTCAAACCTAAGAGTACTGTTACTACTGTACATACCCACCAATTACAGAGTCTCTGCGCTCCTACTGACTTCAGGGTTAAAATGGCTGATTGAAGAGCCTTTACCGTTGACGGTTAACGAAAGGCCTGTTTTACGTGTTTCAAATTCCAATGGAAACGGTGGCTTGGAATTTCATGGAAACCAAATTCCAATGGAACCATTTCGGGATAAATCAGGTCGCGTTTCTTATCATAAGTTGACGCACCAGTTGATGGAGGGAGGTAAATTGGTAGCCGCCCCTTTCCAAGAAGACAAGGGTTCTATGATCTGGGTTTTGGCCGCGTTTTGTTGACATCTTTGATTCTTCCACAGTTCTTCCTTGACAATGTAATTGAGACTTTTTTTTTTGGTTACAAAGCGGTCATACTTAGGACATACGGGGATAGGGGAAAGGATAGATTCGAACCAGCAACGTGGTTCAGGGAAACCCACAGGTATGCCACATGAGCTGAGGCTCATCGGCTGTAATTGAGACTTTTCCTCAAGGATGAGATTCTTGTAGATATTTATATAACTTTGTACTGTCTCTTACGTTGCTAAAATTCTATCCCGTCTTTCTGTCAAATGAAAAAAAAAAATATCATGGTCATCTCATTATTTTTTGATAAAAAGGTCAATTACACAACAGTAAATATCTACTAACTCAACAGACTCAGCTGTCAGACAAGTCTGTGATTCTGTACAAGCAAATTATCTACATGTCCCCTGCATAACTTGAAACTTTTGTGCTAAATTTGTATTGTCTTTGAATGTCTTAGGAGGGAGGAGTCCAAATTCCAAATCCCTGAAGTTCCCAACAATGCCATTTGAGGTGGGCTTTAAAATAAGTTTTCAATATGTATGTCCTTTAAAAGAGCTAGGCATATCTTGCAGGATGACTTATAGTTGACCTAGTTTATAAACTAGATTTTCTAGGTATCTTTAGGGTCCTTCATTGAATGTTCATCCATTAATCTGGCTCTTGTAAATAATATATGTGAGTAAAATATACTCTTCAATTCTATAGTAGCTAAGTGTCCTGCACTATGACGCCTTCACCTCCGTTTTCACGGTTGTATAGAATATGCTAAATGTAATTATAATAATAGTCGTGTGAAGTTTATGCAACTGAAGGAAATGGATTTATCGTTTAATATGAACCTTGACTGCCTTCTCTACCGATTCCTAACAAGGCAGCTAGGGAAGATTACTAAAAAAAGCCTGACACTAATGAGTGTTTGAAAGCTGAAAGAAAGATATTGCGGATTAATCTTGTTATCTTTGCAGAAGAATAACCATGCTATAGAGTTGCTGTGTTGTGAATGTATTTTGCTATTGCACTCTTCTTTGGATTCTGATGCATTTCTGGAGACTCTTGGTGGTGTAGCTGCATACCTCAGTCAAATTTATCAGTGCACTCACGTATATGTTGAATTCTCATGTGTTTTTTGATTTTGTTTTGACATGAGTACTCAATTTCTGTGTATGTATAGAAGCCCTTTCTTTGTAATTAACTTTTTGGAGTATTAGTGAAAATCTATCTTTCCATGATATTCTTTTGGACAAGTTTGATGTACTTCTTAACACTTTATTTGGTCAAGGAAGTTAAATATATGTTGTTTTCATTTGTTCTTTTCAATTTTTTTTGGGTATTTTTATTTGTTATTTACTTGGGCAATTATATGCAGATATGGTGACTTCAATAGCTTCCGAGGTCATGTTCTACATTGGCCTTGCAATATTTCTGCTTGTGGCCGATCGTGTCCAGAGGCCATATTTGCAGTACAGCACACAAAGATGGGGCCTTATCACTGGCCTCAGAGGATACCTAACCTCTGCTTTCTTCACAATGGGGCTAATGGTTGGCCTTGCAGCTCTGGTTGCAGTAGCTCCTTTTTTAGCTGGCTCTGCTGCCCAATTTGCTTTTTGATAGATATTTGGACAAGCGTGAGTCATCTTGCTGGCCTGTAGTCCCTGTTATATTTGAGGTTTGTTTTCTTCCCTTTTGTCTTGTTTTCTTTATTAATTGATTTAAAGACTCCATGTGGTTATAAGAAAGGAGTACAGGATCTTTTGTTTGAACCAGTATTTCGTGACATTCTGAATTAATTTGGCAGGTACATAGACTGTATCAGCTAACAAAAGCTGTTCATTTTGTTGAGAGATTGTTGTTCTCCATGAAGGGTCTTCCTACAACTCCAGAATTGCTAGGACGAAGTGGCGCCTTGTTTAGGTCAATGATTACGTTTCTTCTGAGGCTTTTCCATTCTAGGCCTGTAGCAGAGAAGTATTGAATTTAGTGGGGAACTGCGCTGTATTTATTTAAATGGTTCTCACTTCTCATTTTTGGAGGACTCGTGCATCATTAGTTAGATTCATTTTAATGCAGGTTTTTCTTGTAAAGAACCTCTCCTTTCTCCCTTTGGTTTTTCTGGAGCATAGTACCAAGTAATACTAAGAGCCGGGAAGAGACTGTCCTAAACTTCAGTGGTCTTAGATTTACTCATATATCCATTCAAAGATGAATAGTCACTCTGTTGTCTTTCTAAGGCTTGGAAGGGGTAATGATCCAAATTCTTACTAGCAACATGTGCATCGTTACGGCCAGCCTTTGCCGGCAATGCTAGCTGTGTACTGGTGGAATATAATCTGGACCAGGAGACAAAGTAACGCTCGCGTGTTTGATCCCAACACTGGACCTGTTTTGAATTTTTAACAATCGGTTTAGATGGTTGCGAGTCCTTCTCTCTCTGTGCCTTATTGTCGCTGACATTCTAACTTTGCCAAGGCCATTCCGCTTGATAGGTTATTTGATCCAAAAGCTCACAGCTGTCAATGGAATATGTGATTTTGGAGGAGAATGACAATTGGCTGAACTGAGTTTCAGATATGTGGAGTAATTTGAATCGTTCAAAATCGTAAAATGCGTGGGATTAGTTTAAGGAAGATGACTGCAGATATGGAGTAGTACTCGTCGATTAAGTGACTTGCACCCTTCCCCTCTTCTCGCTGTGACCGAACTGAAACATACGCACCCGTATGAATCATAGCTTAATTAATAATTATATCTAATTTTTCGATAATCGGGATTTTAAATTTTAAATTTGGATTTTGTCATGTTACCCTCTTTTTTTAATTATTATATCTTAAAATGTGGTCAGCGGTCATTCACTTTTGTAATAAAATATAACTAAATATAAGATGAATAAAATGGAATAACGGGCAGCATGGCAATCTCTTTAATTTAGCGTTTTGTCCCGTAACTATCCAGCTCAGGCAGCGTAGGAATCGAAAAAATAGAAGAAATTTGCCTCGAGATCCATCAGCAAGGAAATTGCGTTGGTGGGAGCAACAACATATAAAGGAGATCTAACGCTACAGCTAAAAACTCTGGGTGGTGGGCCTATCGTCTTATTCAACTTCGGGTGGAGCCACCTAGTCACGAGAGACGAAAAACGGCAGAGGTAAGGGAACGACAAACCAGCTGGGCCATCCACAAGAACTACAGATTTTGAGATTTATCTTATGCTATTATTAGTGTGTCAGTCATACTTTTTTTTTGTCATTTATGTACTCAGTTTGTTAAATCTCCACAGATTATATATATATAATATTAATAATGATGATGTTTGTATAGATAATGAAGGGTTTGTGTGAGATCTGAATCATTTTTATTATAAATGTTTGCAGCATCTAGTTGTTTTTTGTTTTGGTACAAGAACGGGCCTCAAGGCCCAAAAACGAAAAGAAACGAAATTAAATAGGAACAGATCTAGACGAGGAGATCCTCATAGAATCAGCTTGGAGAAGAACATCCAGACCAGCACGAGGACCATCCAAAATCTTTAAGCCACCAACCTGTCCAAGCTCCCTGCTAGCTAGGAAGTCTGCACAGCGGCTGGCCTCGCGGAAAACGTGGTGCATTTCCAGCTGCCAACCCCAAGAAATCATTGTTTTCAGGTAGCACAGAAGCTCCCAGAAGTCAAACTTTCAGGTAGCACAGAAGCTCCCAGAAGTCAAACTCTGAACCAGAGCCCTGGAGTCGCTCTCCAACACAAAACGACGGTACCCCAAATGCCAAGCTACCTCGAGCCCGTGGCTCCCCAAGCTTCAGCGGTGAACACAGACACTGCTCCACAGCCATGGTAAAATTCTTTCACCCATCTACCATCCTGATCACGGAGAATCCCACCACAGCTGGCCATCCTACTGCCAGTTCGAGCCCCGTCCGTATTCAGCTTGATCCACCCTTGATGAGGTGGTCCCCAGGCAACCTGAATTGTCTTCTTCGCTACTCCCATGTGGGTGCTTCTCAAAACAAAAGCATCAGACACTTTAGAAGCATAGTCAAGAATTACCTGAGTAGCATTCTCCGGAACAACAAAATCAGCATTGTGAAGTTTCTCATTACGCCACCGCCAAAGGAACCAGATTGTTATAGGCCATAACACATTCCATCTCAGCGTACGCCATCCAACATCTTCATATAGATTCATGTGAACCCAAGGATCAAGAACAGCGAGGCAGAAGGAGGCCATCCTGTTAGGCTTAACAAAATCACGCCACACCCTCCTAGCCAAAACACAATCTCTCAAACAGTGCAGAACTGTCTCTTGTGCAGAACCACAGACCGAACAGACTCCGTTCGAGAAATTCCAAGCTTTACTCACTTCTTTTGTTAACAACTTCCCTTGAGCTACTTGCCAAACGAAACAAGCCACTCTTCTAGGCACGTCCAACTTCCAAATCTTTGGCCCACATTGGATTAACCGAGTTCCATTTATCAAATGCCAGGCCCTTGTAAGCCGATTTGACCGAGAACAATCCATGCACTTCAGGCTCCCAAAAGATCACATCTGTGCCCATTCCATGCCCAGGGGGCGGAATGCCCCTGATCTTCCCAATAATCTCATTCGGTAAGATACTGTCGAGAAAGTCCCAATCCCACCCGCCGCAGCATCTAATTATTATTATCTAATAACTCACTAAGAAACTTTTGTAAGAGTTTATAAAAAGTAGTCTGTACATGCAATGTATTTGGTAAAGAAAGAATTCAATAATATCATAGTCACACTGATTAAATATATTAACATAACAATAATAACCCAAAAAAATATATATTAACATAACAATTGAGAAAAGATGTTTTTATATTCTAAATGTTTACACCTTTTTCACATTAAACATGTAAGTTGTTAGAATAATTAAATTATATAGTTTAATTTGTATAATTTAATAAAATTAATTGTTTAAATTATATTCAATAAAAATAGACCTAACTATTGTTGTTGAAGACATATTTTACAGTTACCTCCGATCTAATTAACTATTTAGTGAACCGTTCTGTCAGCCAAGTAAAAAGGGCAAGCGACCTAAACCAAAAAACAAAAAAAACAGGGGAAGAAACTGTGGAAGTTTTGGCCTCAGATGCAGGCTTCTTTTTGGCTGCGCGATGGGTTGCTTTCACAAACATTTTGCTGAGACTGACTGCTTACATACGGAGGCAAGTCAAATCTGAGCTCCTACTTTTTTGCATTTTTGGTAAGAAAAATCTGAGCTCCTACTTTGATGCTTTAGTAGAAGATTGTAGACGATTTGCATCTTTCTTCTCTGTTTTTCTCTCTGTCCCGTATTCTTAGATCTGCAAATTATGTGGCTAATGCTAATGCTTTAGCTAGGCGCTCTTTCCTTTCTTGACTCTATCTGGTTGGAGAATGCTCCTCCACATACTGTAAGCTTAGCCTACCAAAGTTTTCTGTCGGCTCCCAACGATTGAAAGCTCCTGTTTCCTGTAAAAAAATAAAAGTAAACAGGGGAAGAAAAAGATGAAGGAGTCAAATCACAACATGTTGTACGACTAAATATACACGGTTAACTAGAAGAAGACAAGCAGTTAATATCGTGTTAGTCGCAGGATGGGTACTTTTATTTTTTGGAAAATGCACACTTGTCTTGAACTAAAACAATGTTTTCTTCCTTTTTCCTTTTTTTCCGAGTAAGTTACTTGCCGAGAAATGCACCCGTTTTTGTTTGATTGGAAAACATTGGTGTTGCCGTTCCTACTTAGATTTTGCAGCAGCGAGTAGAAGTCAGACAAGAAAATAGCGAAACCTACACGTGTTCCGTTCGGAGAGAAAGGGGACCCACGTGCTCCAGAAGCCTGAATTGCCACGCGAGGATTTGCGGAAGTTTCAGTCCAAACCGCGTGAGTCCTAATATGCTATTATGCCGCGAATCTTCTGTCTCCTTCATGCATGCTAATAATGCTATAAAGGAGAATCACCTCACCCACCAAAATTGGAATTGTGCTCTTCTCTACCGGTTGATCCAGCAATGGCAACCGCTAGATTGTTGTGCACTTCCAGGCCAATTCAGCTTCTCGCTTCTAATTCCTCAATTTCTTCTTCTTCGTTGACGAATTGCGTGCGGTACCATAGCAAGGCGAAACTGAAAAATATGGATGCAGATATCATGGTTCCTGTTTCTGGGAAAGATGAAAGAAAACCAGTGGTAGCATCGAAGGCTTCAATGGCTGCGTCGAAGAAGCACGTAATCACGACACAACCAACAGTGAGTCGAGGGATGTCAGACTTAGCTACACTAATTGCAAATGTTGGCCATGTCATCCGTGTTCTCTTGGGAACGGCTATCAAACGGAAGCCATGGAACTTACGACCCCAGGAGCTCATTGAAAGGGTATATATGTCAACATATTTCCTTTTTTTGAATTAACAATAAATTTGGAAATTAAATGTCAAGAGTGGTTTGGGACAATAAATATAGCTTCACTTCTGCGCAGGCCATAATTGATTGCCGATTTTTAACGCTATTTGCCGTTTTAGGATCTTTAGTTGGTTCAGTGTTGTGTTTTGGTGAGGTAAAAAACCTTTCATAGCTCGTTTCCTTTTTCTTTCATGAAATTAAAATTCTCATAGCAAAATAAGCGTCTTCGGTCTTCCACCGTTAACTGCAGGGTTGCCTTCTTGTTATAGAATCATACGTGCAATTTTTCCATTTGTTGTCACATAGATTGGATCAAGGATATGTGGTGCAACTACTAATTGAAGCCATAGGTATGTCTGAAGGTTAACTTGTCCTGTTTCCGATAAATCTTGGTATCTAATATGTTTATCTTTTCTGCAGACATGTTCTTGGTAGGAACTGCCATGCTCATCTTCGGGGTGAGTCTATACGTGATGTTTGTTGCATCGAGGACTGCCTGCATGCAGGTAAAATTTTCGAAAACTTTCTCGGTTTTAATTTTAAAACGGCCGGTAAGTTGAGATTGTGAAAGCCATTTGTATGTTCTTATTTTCAGTCTCCGCCGAGGTGGGTAGGAATGCGTTCAGTCGCACAGGCGAAGTCAAAAATGGGGCATGCCGTGATGATGATTCTTCAGGTGGGACTATTGGAGAAGTTCAGGGAAATTCCCTTGGTTACGGGATTCGATCTTGCTTGTTTTGCTGGAGCTGTACTAACATCCTCAGCTTCTATTTTTCTACTCGCTAGGCTTCATCAATGATGGCATTAAAATATATAGATACAGAGACCTTTTATACTCTCATATTTTTCGTACACATATAGGAGCTCAAGTAAAGCGCATGAGAGGGAATAGAAGAGCTACAATATGAGGTTAAGAAATGGCCTCCTCAAAGAAATATTTCTTCTGGCGTTATATATAGGAACATAATTCATTGATTGTGTATGTGGTTTTTTTCTTTTCCCCACCGGGGAATATTTTTGTTTAGTTAAAAAAGAACCGTTGCTATTTCTATTGCTAGGCTGTTAAGTTATACGCAAATTAATTTTCAGCTGTACACATAATCTGAAGGAAAGAAAAGTAGGAATTAAAGCTGTGGCCATAGAATCGTCTCAGTACTATTGTGATATATGACCATAAAATGGTGTGTAATGAATAACGATCTAAATTATGTAGGAGATAAAGGTTTGACATCTGAAGACGAAGAACTAAACTAGTAGTAGGCTATACTTAATTACTTGTTACGGTTAACTATATAATTGCGACACAATCATCAGTTATACACAAATTTGGTAAATGGGAACGTACAAAATTAAGATTCACAGAGCAGAATGCCAGAAACAATTACCTACCAGAATAAGGGCAACAAACTCCTAATATTGAAGGGCCTGATTGTTTCAGTTTAGAATCGGTGAGCAGTGACTCGTCACGAGCTGAGTTAAGTAATGTATGGGGCCAAGTGCAACGTAGTGCTTGCTTCCTCTATATTAGGATTTCTAATTTCCAGTTAAACTATATCTCCGATAAGGTGGATGAATGTTTCTAAAAAAAAATTGTGATAGTGTAACACTAAATACTAAGTACAACCTTATTTATATTATAATATACGCAAATTATTTGTTTCTGTCATAATATGTTGATATTTAGTTTTGAATTGAATGCAATAGAATTATTTAATTTAGGTAATTAATTTTATTTGATAAGATAAAATTTAATTTATTATTATTATAATTATTATGTTTTTATATTTTAAATTATAAAAATTTATATTAAAATTAAAATGTTAAATTTATTTTGTTATTGTTGTTATTATTATAATGCTTCTAATATGTTATTGCATGTTAATTTTTAAAATTTCATATTAAATTTCAAATGTTTAATTGTAAGCAATGATATTTATAATAAAAAATCATGTTTAACTAATAAAATTTGGTTAAGGTAAATCAATAATTAGATTCTTTAAATGTACGTATAAAAAAATTTTGTTAAAAAAATTCGTTTTAATAATTTTTTTACTTAAAAAAATCTTCATTTATTGATAGAGATACTCTAAATTTAAAATTAAAAAAAAATACTCAATATAGTCATTTTTTTTTATTTTATTCCATCTCAGTTATAAACGAACAAATGAATAGCAAAAACTGGAAACTTAATGTAATACGCAACAAGTAAATTTTTAGTTAAAGATTAATTTTTATTTAGAGTAAATTACACTAATTTTTCTTGAGGTATTTGATTATTACACTCCACTCCATTCTTACTCAAATATGACATTCCACCCCATTTACTCAAATATTAATTAAAAAAATATATTTAATATTAATAAAATATTTTAAAAAAGAATATTAAATCAATATTTTAATTTAATTTTATTTAAAAATTATATTTTAATTCAGTTAACTATTTTAAATAATTAATATTTTGATAAATTATATTTTTTTAATCAAATAATTATATTTATTACAAAGTATAAATTTAACAATATGTATGATTATGAAAAAAAATTTAGTACAAATATAGAAGCATCTTGAGAATAAGTTTAGTTAAGAAAAAAATGTAAAACATAATTGATCTTATTTTTTATTAACTAAACTCATCCTAAAATGCTTCTATATTTGTACTAAATTTTTTTTCATAATCATATATATTGTTAAATTTATACTTTGTAATAAATATAATTATTTGATTAAAAAAATATAATTTTTCAAAATATTAATTATTTAAAATGATTAACTGAATTAAAGTATAATTTTTAAATAAAATTAAATTAAAATATTGATTTAATATTTTTTGTAAATATTTTATTAATATTAAATATATTTTTTTAATTAATATTTAATAAATATAATAAAATATTATATTTAAATAAAAATAAAGTAAAATATAATAATTAAATACCTTTAGGATGTTAGTGTAATTTACACTTTTATTTAATACAATTATTAATTACGTTAAGTGTTGTGCAAGTTGCTAAACGGGCACTCCGTCGCAATGAAAGGAGATGCACGCGACAGACGAAAGGCGAGGAGCCAACAGTATATGCGCCCATCGCTCGATTCGGAAAACTTAGGGTTTTGAGATCAGGGAGAGTGAATGGCGAAATCGAGCGCAGACGATGCTGAGCGCCGGCGAGTTTGCGAGTCTACAATTGAGCGCACCAAGCAGAAGATCGTGCTGTCGATCTGTGTTGCTAACAGTTGAGGGATCTGAGGAAAATCTGGCAAGCTAGGCCGTTAAATGACCAAGCCTAGGGTTCTTGCTCTCTCCAGTACGTGATTCTCTCATCTCTCTCTCTCTATGTTTTTTTAAACTTACATTGGCCGTATGAAGTTAGGAGATCTTGTTGAAATTGAGCCATTTTATATGTTAGTTTACTCAACTTACTCTGGAGAGTACTTAGTATACAAAAGTTGAACGAAGATGTCTGGAAAGAGTTTTCAGAAAAATCTTGTTTGCACTTTTAATATTGTAGCCCCTTCCTTTCTATACAATATCTTGTGACTTTGTTTTGTCGTTCCTCTGTTGTTGTTAGCCAACAGGGTGATTTTCAGTCATATGCAATTGGATGGTTTCAAATATCATTAAGTAGATTAACTTTCTGATGTCTTCACCACTCTCTCCTTATATCTTGTCGTTAAGAAAGAATTGTGAAAAGGGAAATTTGGATCAAAGGCAGCTCTGAATATTCATTTCTTACTGTGTTTTCTTTTCTTTCTTTCTCAATGATCCTTATAGTACCGACCCTTCCACCTAGATAGACTGAATGGAAATAACCAAAACATAACAGACAGACTCCACTGATTACTGACACATGGCGGCTAGCTGGCTACATCACCGACCTTACAACTCAACGCCACACCTTCTAGAAACAACAAAAGACTAAAAAGAAACGCACCTTATTGAAACAGACACGATGCTACTAATGGCTAGTACAATTCGTCCCTAACACTTGTCTTCTGCATTTCATAGCAAAACACTTCAGAAACTTAGATTAAGTCATGCATAAAGATTTATTTCTCAATATATTTCAGCGGTGGCGTCTATACATTCCGCACGTCCTGTGGGCTTCAAGACCAGTTAACTGGGCAGTTTGGTTTTTATATACATTCATGATAGAAGGGCGATAAGGATTTTCTGAGACATTATTGTATGAACAAGTATACGTAAACTATCAGTGGTTGATATATTAATAAGATACTTTTGGTAAAATACTGTTTTTGTTTGGTTTTGAGTGTGGCTTATTGGATTTGGCGTTAATCTGTGAGAACGTGTAAGTTACTTTGTCTCTCGAGATTTGACATGTAAGCATATCTGCTTTTGATTAGCATCATTGGTTTTGAGATCAGCTAAATAGGCAGTTTTGGTTTCCTGTCAGCATTGATCTATTGAAATGGATTTAGGATTTTGAGCCACCATCACATAGACAAGCTTATGCATATGTGGTTGATATATACATTGTAGGACCCCCTAGGCCAAACACAAAGGAGGTTTCTTTTTCTTGCTTGGGAAGGGGTGGCTTATTGGCTTTGGACATTTTACCATTTTAGCGAAGGACTGCTAAGCTTGTTGGAATTGCTCAGGAATGTCATTGTATATACCATAATAGTGCCAGATGATACCCTGACAAAGTTAACAACTCTTGAAGCGGAGTCTTTATCATTCTAGTTGCATTCATATTCTTTTGAGACATGTAGTTGGATCTTCAATTGGTTGGTTGTAAAATAACATTATTTATTTTTTTGAGAAAAGAGGTACGTGTATGTGTAAACCTGACTGTCTGTTACTTCTGTAATGATTTGTAAGTTTCTATTTTCGCAGCATTGTTGGTGACAACCTGCTACTTTGTGCAGCAATCAAAAGGTCAGCGGACAGAAGCTTTTCTTCGAGTCCAAAAAAGTATTCCATGGGAGGAGTTCTTGAGGTTAGTTTCTCTTCCCCTTCTTCTTAGGGCTAGGATTGTTTCTCAATCCTCTCAATGGATTTTGACTCACTTTTTTTGCCCCTGAAAAGGAAGCGGAGGAGGGGGGGGTTGTTCTTTATTAGACATGCAAAGCAACTTGTTAGAACTGCAGCTGAAGAAAACAGGGCCAGGCAAAATGAGTGGGTTGTCTACACTAGAAGGAAATTCCATGGGGCCCAAGACCGTAAGAGGAGAGAGAGTGAGTGGTAGGAATTTGGGAGTAAGGAAATAAGAGGGGGTCGGGTACAGGTAGGGGGGATATTCTGCCTTGTAATCAGTTTTGGTACGAGCTGTTGGCTTGGGGCTAAAGGAAGTACTCTTCCTCGGCAAGGGGCGTGGCCCCGGGAGAGACCAGAGCTCTGGTTCTCTATTGCTCTGTAAGCTGCCATTTTTCCCTTCAGTAATAGAAACAGCAAGTTTTTTTTCCCTCATTCACTCGTACTCTATCACAACTGGAGAGCTCTGTTTGTCTATTGTTTTACTCTTCGTCTTGTTTGTACTTTGGGCTTATTTTTCTTTTAATTTAGAAATTCCGATCCTCTTGATCTGTTTTTTCCCTCTTTTAATAAAATCATCTTTTTTGCTGGGGACAAAAAAAAAAAACCTCCTTCCCTTCTACCTTCCCCTGGGTTCCTAAATATAGAAAAACGAAAAAAGTAGAAGAAATCCTTCACATATGTCACTTTCTTTTGTGAAAAGTTTTTTGGTTGATCACTTCATTGAGTTGATGCTCATGCCCCTGTTTGTTGCTTTCTTTCTTTTCCTTTTTTTTTTTTTTAATTTTCAAATGTTCTTACATTACATTTTACTTGGTTTGCTCCAGGTAGTGCACAGTTTTATGTAGGTATTGTATCGGTTTGGAATTCATGTGCTGTTTTTTCTGTCATGGTTGTTTAATATATATGTTTGTAAAAACTTCCCACTTCATGGGTTGACTGCATGAATCATATGAAAATGGAGTTATGCAAGATGAGTTCTCATTTCACTAATACTTATAACTGTGTTTTCCGTATCTATCAAAAATCACGCATCACTGAAACTAAAGTATTAGGTTTAACTTAACATGCCCCCACATGCCAACGTCATTTGCCTACAACTACTTCAGGTTGAAATTCAATTTTATCCTGAGTGTTTTACACTTAGGATCACTTGATCAGAGAGATTTGATAAAATGTCAAGCATCATTTGACCTAAAACTTAGCTGCCAAGGTCCAAAATTGCTTTTATATATTCATTATTATTTATCACAAAATTCTTTTCAGTAATTTCTATCTATCTCTGATTTTTGTTCAAAAACTTAAACTTTTAGTGTCCTATCCCCTAATGCATGCATGCTTCAAGAAATGCTATATTCAAAGAGAGTTACTTATAGTGTTTTTTTTATAAGTAAGGATAATCTCTAAAGTGAAGAAATTTTACACTTTTCCTTCTTTAATAGAAGATAAATATAAACAGAAATGGGATTGCTCGACAGTTGAACATACAAGTTAGCATATTCCTATTTTTTTCTTTAAGTTTGACTTGGCTGAAGATCCTATCATGCTTCTCTACTTTAAAAATTGTTTTGTACTTGCACCTCTCAAAAGTGAAAGTTATACCAAAAGATCCCAGTGGATGTACGTTTGCACTGGTATTGGTCCATTCTTTCATCTAGCTCTCAATCATCTACACTTATGTTTTCTGTTTCTGGCACTAGGCGCTGTGAGAGGTAACCATTCAGTGTTTTGAAGTTTGCTTCTTTGTTTCTTCTGACATATATTTATTTGGCTGGTAAATGTTTATCTTGAGGGATTTGATATCCTCAGAAGCCAGAGTGTAGCTCCTCCTCAGTGGACAATGAGCAAAATGTTGTTGGTATAGATGTTGTAGAGATGACTCTTGGGCTAAGGTGCATATGATGGTGTTCTTGTCACTTATATTTAATGCTACTTTGCATTTACGCAGCAATAATTTTTTTGATGATTACATCTTTATATACCTATTAAATAAATGAATATTTGGTATTATTATTATTTTTTAATGGAGTGTGACTTATCCTATCAATGGTCATCAAATTCATAATTTCAAGCTGAGGATGTTAATTTCTTAGAACTTGTCTTTGTTGCTGCAGCTGGAAGGGAGTATCACTCTGTTTAATTTCTTAGAATTTGCCTTTGTTGTTTGAAGGGAGTTTCACCATGTTTGAGCTATCTTAGCAGAGCAATTAATTGCTGTCAATTATTGTAACATATTCTAACTCATCATGGCTTGAATTCAGAGTTCTTTCTTTGCACACTTCATGTGCTTGGAAGTCCCCACTCTTGTTCCTCCAGGAGGTGTTGGTAATGGTAATAAATCTGGATATGACAATGATGATGATTTGGGAACTATGGACATTGACGTAAATCAATGTGTTATGTTCTAATTTACCTCATGCACTATCTGGTTTTCTAGAATTTAACAATATGTTCCAGTTGCAGGTAAAAGTTCTGTGGAGCTTGCATCTTAATGAATCCCTTCAGGATTTGCTTGATGGAATCTGAGTATTCATAGAACATACTTTGTATCACTTTGACTGTACTCTTGAGTTTCAGATATGAGATGAAGAGATGATTCCTATGAGCCTAATTCTCAAAGCCACCTCAAAGAAGCACTGTGTCATCTGAGAGTCTACTAACAACTTAAGTTGCTGGTACTGACAAGTAAAATCCCCCATTTATCAGGAAATGCAATAACTCTGGTGCTCAGGGCAACATTTAAACGGATGAGGCCTATGCCTTGAAACTACAACTGAGGACAGGATTTAGTCCATATGTTATTAATTTCTTTGATATAATTATATACTTTACCTAATCTATCTGATTCCATGGTCTAGTACTGATCAGCACATTCTTCCTCATGGTTAGACACTTAACTTTCAGGCTTGCTTATTGAGTCTATTAAAAGTTATTAGGTGTACTGGCAGAAAGCTGCTTTCTATGATTTCAGGAAACGTCTATGCTGTTGTGGATTGGGCATACAGGATTGATCCTTTGCGCTGCATATCAACGCATGGAATTACAGAGAGGTATGTTTCTGGTCAGAAGGCAGATGCAGCCAGGTTTGTTGGCCCTTTGCTGGTGACTTGGTACAATTCAGCGGTGTATGTATGATATGAATAAAACCACTGTGTCACATTTTGAAGATTAAGTTGCTAACCCAAATGTATTTATTGTGATTCTTATTGCAGTTTGTAGATGAAGCTTGCCATCAGATGGAAAGAAATGACCATATGTTCGACAATGGGTGTCTTATCATATATTTCCTTGAAATGGATCCTTGGGCTCTACTCCTGGACCCCCTTTTAGAAAAGGGGAATGCTTTCGGAAAATGACAGTGGTACCATTGTCTGCTCCCAGTTTTCTTTTCCCCCTATTTTTGGCTGAATAGAAATAGAAGTTTTGTTAGAGACAATGAAGGAAAGAACAACTAATGGGAGGATAAGTTGTTCTCCAAAACAGAGAGGAAAAGAACATAAAACATGAGAATCAGAAAGGTAAGAATGCTGCTCAAGCTCACCACACAATCATGAGCAGAGCACTAGAGAGAAGCCATAAAGACTATTCATGGGTAAAGGCACACTCTTAAAAGTATGGTTTGCTCCAACTATATACACTAGAGGACAGCATAAACTGCACACTGCTATAGAATTTTAGTCTCCTTATTTCTTCCAAAATGTTGAATTGAAATATGAGAAACTGCTCCAAAGTAGAGGCTGACACCCATTGCGCTCTTCACGCCCCAACCAAATAAGAAAGTAGCCATCTATTTCTAAAGTGCATAACACATAGCACACATACTTGGAGAAGGAGCTGTATGGGGTCTACAAACTCGTAATATTTCGTTGGTCTCCCTTTTATAGCCAGTGAAAGGCTCTTTACTTCATGTTCTTGGCCCTGTATTAGAGACTGTCATACACTGTTGTCAACTAGTATTCTTTTATATCCTGCCTTCTGTAAACCGCATAGATTACAATTTACTTAAATCTGATGCCTAAAGGGTTGAAAATGTTTTCTCCTACTTTCTGAATAAAATGATCAACTAAGAGTTAATATTATTGATCATAGAGTAGTTGAAATCTTTTATTCATAAGGGTTTGTGACCATTTTTTTTGTCAGACTTGATGATCTTTATATTTTGTATGGAAAACATCATTTTTTTTAATTGAGGTATCAAATAGTTGATACATACTAATATCTGAGGAGTATGTTATGCATTAATTTAAGGTATATATAGAGTACAAACTAAATTTGACATAAAATGCTTTCTTACTGCCTTGTTTACTTCTCATTTTAATTACAATATCTTGAGTAAAATTTCATATTTGACATAAAATGTTTTCTTACTGCCTTTGTGTAGATTTAAAATCGTTGCAACAAGGAAGGAGACGTACATTCAAGGGCAGTGTAGGGATTCGGTTGACCAAGCATATGCGAAATTTGTGAGTGGTTTCTTTCAAACACCAGCTTATTTCATGTCTTGTACTAGAAGTAGTGATCCTTCTGGATAGCCACATACAATTTTGTTCAGCACCTTACAGATAAGGATTTTTTTTTTTTCCTTTCAAACAATTGCTTTCCGAAGATAGTGAAATTAACAAAATATGACAAGTTTTATTTGAGGATTGACCTTTCATTTCATGGAAGATACAAAATGTAGTGCTTATGCTGTCATATACATGAAGCACTTATATTTCGGTCTTTTTTTATCAAAAAGATAATCATACAATGGACATACGAGAAATTGTTAATATAAGTTGGGCACACGATAATGTAGGATAGGACAAATACACTCGCACACACAGTGCACAAAATTCAGTGAAATTAATGGAACATTGAACTTCTATTTCATGGAAGATACAAAATGTAGTTTTTATGCTGTCATATGCATGAAATATTGATTTACTGATTTTTCATGTTTCAATGTTAAACAGCATTGAATTGGTGACTAGTCCATCATATATTAGCTTCTTCTCTTTGAGGTATTCAATTTTCAATCGTAGCAATACAGATGTCCACACTACCCTATCAGAGTGCCACAAATATGCAGGAAATTTCTGTTTGTATGATGCAAACAGACAAGCTTCGAGTTTCAATTAGTCCGTCATATTTTAGCTTCTTGTCTTGAGGTATTCAATAATAAATTATTTTTACAGAAATCCACACCCTAAGAAGGGCGTCCCAGATATGTGAGAGAATTTTGTGGTGCTGATGGACCACCATCTGACATGCAGCAATGCATGTCCGAACTAAAAATAGTTATGTTCTGGACCATAAGTACTTACCCAAAATTAAACTTAGAACTGTTCAGATCAAGACTTGCAATCCATCTGCGGAAGTTCTCATCAGTTGAGTCTAGTATGCTAGGGGTAGGGGTGTTGCTGTGGCCTTCCTTAACTCCTGCACTTTGAGGGAGCCTGCTTTTATTTTCCTTACTAGAGTTACTTGACAGGTTAGGAATGGGACAAGCTGAAAATGACAGGTGGAACAGAAAATTTTTCTAGCCATGGGCTGCAGCTATGTACGCGTTTGTGTTTTATTTGACATGGGCATTGGAACGTAGCTGTACATGGATTTCAGAATGCATTATATTGGCTGATAAGCCTAAAATCCTTGAGAAAAGTCTATCCATTTTATTGCTTACACACATACAGCATGTCAGGTTCTATATTACATTTCTAACCTTTTCTTCTAACAGCAAAATACTATCATCGTGGTAACATGGAATCGTGTTTGTACTGGTTCATCTCGTAATTATCATTCTTGTCTGCTAATTCTCCTCTTGTGTAATGTTGTGTCAATTTCAGATTATTTTCCGGCCTGGGTTGTCCATAATGGATATCCAGAAAACAATGAAATCCAGTTCATCAACTTACCTTGAAATGATATATTTTATTTGCTGCATAGCTTGACAAGTCCATTGCTGCGATGTCCAACAAATTGCAGAAGAATTTGACTTGAGAGGAACTGTCTTATCCTCCTCCTCATGAGATAAATACTAGGTATGCATTACTTAATCTCAATTCTCAATCCGCCAATCAAAATATCTTCCATTTTTGAGGAGTGGGAGAGCCAAAAAAGTATATGGCACGTATATCAAGGCGAAAGCTGTGTTTGGAAACGTGTTTCCCTTTAACAAAGATCTCTTGGATTACCAGATGGCGATAATGCCAGTGGATTTCTATAAGCTATAATTTTGGGAAAGAATAAAAAGAAAGGTTATTTATGAATCAAAGTAACTTGCAAATAGAGTAGTGCCTTCACAATTTTTCACAAACATACGGTCGTGTCTTGGGTTTATACATTATAATTGGTCCAAACCCTTAGTTCTATAGTTGTAGATACGGACGAAGGTGTGCAAGTTCTAATTGTTGTCAAGTGTTTTGATAAGTATGAAAGTTTTACTCAACTTGTGACCAAGATTTACTCCGAAGAGAAATATAATCAATCTTTTATAGTTTTTGGTCTATTAAATATGCCGATCGAACATTTTATAAGATAAAAAAGGAAGATACGAGGAAAGAAGTCAATATTTGAGATTAGCCTACTCGATTCAGCTATAATTCTTCGAATGGTATGCATGGACCTCAATCATATAATACAAAGAAACTTATTTTCGTAGTGTTGCTTCACCACAAAGCAAAGGACTTTTTTTCTTTTAAACTATACGTAACCTACATCTTTGCTCGACAATTCAAAGGATTTTTTTTCGTAAAAAGAAAGCTTGTATTAATCACTTACATTATTGAGTTAAACAGTACAATAAAATAAGATTTGAGTGGAGAGGTTAATATATGAGATTAGCCTACCTGATTATGCATCTGGTGATGTGCTCTGAAATTAAAAATTTCTGTCTACCAAATAATGAAAAACACTAGTCTTCAAGTGGTACCATGGACCTCAATCATATGATACGAAGAAACAATCTTTTAGTGCAAATAGTTGATCAAGAAATTTCACGTGGTGCTGTTAATAGCCAAAGCCAATAATGAGCAAGTGGGAACTGATGATGATTATGGTCTGTCGTTAGGATTATTTAATAAAGATTAAATCACTAATAAATAGGTTTTAATTTCAAAGAATTAGCCAAGGCTAAGAATTTTTTAACGCCTAACTTACAGTATTAACTTAATCACTTTCAAAAAATGTTTCTTATTTACTAACAATTTTTAGTTAATCTCTTACTTATACTCTTTTGGTTAGGTTAACTTTCTCTCAACAATCTCAAAATCCTCATCATACTCATTTATCTTCATCTAAACCCTCGGCTCCTTTCAAACCATCTTTTATTTTGAGAAATTCAAAAATTTACCATTAATCACTATAGAGTATTAAGGGAGGATTTTTCCCTTCAAGAGGTTGCCTAAGTAATATTTTCCCTAAATTGACTCCTTCCTTTTGAACACCTCAAGAAAATTAAAAATCTCATGAAGGTAATTCACTTTTGCATCTAAAATGTTTACTCGCTGATCCTTAAAACTATACCTATAAAAAATATATTAAAATATGGTTAAAACTATACCTATAAAAAATATATTAAAATATGGTAAAATATTTTATTTTACCAACCAATAATCTATTCTTAGTTCATCTGATTTAATTATAAATCTAATCAATTAGCCTTCTTAGCATAATCTGTACACTGGTTCCAAAATTTTGGCCACTGAATGACCCATCCTCTTTGAAAAAGTCTTATGATTACTTCAAAGCCAACACCAATCTTATCCCAGATTTTTGACTATTAATTTTCTTGGCAACTTTTGGAATTAGTTGGATATTAACAGAGAATTATGCTTGTACAAACTATTAAAGTTAAATGATGTCAAAAATTCAAAACTATATATATCTCTTAAAAACAAATTAACAATTGGCTCAAATAAAATTCAACATTTATCAAGAAGACTTTAGCCAATCGATTCTCAATTTTTAGTTGAAAAATTCTATGGCCGAATTAATAACCGTCTCCTCCAACTAAAGAAAACTTGGGCTAATCTGTCTGAAGATGAGGCAAAGTTTAGCTGTCAGCCAATTGATTCTCAAGTTTCAGTTGAAAAATCTAATCCTATGGTTGAATTAGCAACAGCCTCCTCCAACTAAAGAAAACTTGGGCTACTTTGTCTAAGACGAGGCAGAGTTTAACTGTAATCATACTTCCTCTAATCAGTGCCTCCAAAAAAATAAAAATGACTTATTTGGAATAGATTTTAGTCACTACTACTAAGATTCTTCACAAATAATGCTATATTTAGTTTTAAATTTTTGCCAACATTTAATTTTAATAGTTCAAACAAGCTAATAAATTTAAATATTTTCAAATTTTTAACCATAAACATAATTCTAAGTTAGTATCAAGCTACAACCCAAGATTAATATTAGCTTTGAAGTAATTATAAGAAGCAATAGACTTTTTAAAAAAGATGGGTAATCCAGGACCATCCAGGATCAACGTTTTGCAACTAGCCTACATTAATTGATTAAATTTATAATCAAACAAAATAAACTAAAAATAAACTATTAATTGATAAAATAAAATATTCTAGCTTTAATATAATCTTGGTAAGTATAATTTTGAAGATCATTGAACATTTTAGATGCCAAATTGGATTGCTTCCATTGAGAATGAATAAAAACCTAAGAATTTTCATTTTTGAGTATTAGATAAATTTCGAATTATTGGAATCAAAATTATGCTCTAGCTCAATAGATTTAATATTGACATAAATAAATTCATAAAAATTTTTTATTTTTCTTGGAGTGTTAAAAAAAAAAGTGAACAGTTTCTGCATCTCCTAACTGAATTCCATGTCACCTTCACGCATCAGATAAACCTCCTAAAACTCAGTGATAGATCAGAAATCATCCTCAAATTTCTGGAGACAGACCATAAAAGCAAGCAAACCTCGGCCCTCAATCAAGCTATAAACAAACACACATAATTGGCAAAGCCATAAAGTTTAACGACTCAATTAAGAAATCTATCAATCAATCCAGAAAACATTTCAATCAGAAAAGCTATCTTAATTCGTAGCAAATGTCAAAATCATCAAAAGCCAATCTTTCAAAAATTGACCACAAATGAACAGTTTCCGCATCTCACATCCGAATTCCATATAACCCTCACTGTAAAATAAACTACCTACGAAACACTGAAACACGAGGAGTCATCCTCGAATTTCTAGTGGTAAGTCAGGCACTGATTGTACAAACCCGGCCAGAAAGGATGAATTTCACAATCTTTAGATTATGAAATCTACCTTCCAAAATATACCTAGGTAACACGAAACCAACCAAGCCTTGCTGGAACTCCAAATAAACCATCCAAACGAAAAATGAAGTGATGCACACTGAAAAGAATGAATATATGCAGCTCCAACAAAACAGTTCAGACCAAATATTACACTGTCCACTTATTAACAATCATTAACAGAATGAGCTACTCAAAAAATTAATTTACCCAATAGAGGTACCAAAATCACACTACCAAAAATAATACTCTTAACATGTTGCATACCAAAAAACACCATGAACTACCATCTGTAACACACTATTCTTCGAAACCAATGGCATCCTCACATCTGCCGCAGGAGAACAATAATCACTTGCAACATCTATAAAAAGTCGATGCTTCCGTCCACATCAATGATTTCCCATCATTCTGACAAAGTAGTCACAAGTTTGATGAAAACGACTTTGTCTCAACAAAGCATTGAGGTAATAACAACACCTACAAGACCAAACTCTTCCCAAAAAAATTACCCACTCACCATGAAAGGAATAAAAGGAAATTCTCCATAGTACAAAACGTTTGCTACCAAAAGAAAAAAACATCCATCGTCGAAACCCCACAACACCACCATAACAAGGCATAAAGATCAATTACGTAGAAGAGCAATTATAAAAGCATTATCTGCTTACCACCATAAAATTGATAGGGAGGATCCTTCAAAAAGATGAAACAGATAACCAGCACCAATAAACCAATAACAAACACCATACTGCACCCTTGAAACCCAAAAAGATCGTTAGAGACAGGCATCGCATCCTACAAGATTCCAACCTCCATCAAAACACAGTAGCAAAAGCCCCATCGAAAAGAATCAGGCTGACACAAACCAAGGAACTAACTCGAACTGGAAAAATCAACCAGCCTAGAACAGAAAGCTCTGTACCGAACAGACGGGGATTCAAAATGACATACAGAAGTTCAAAATTGGAAACATGGTACTCAGAACTTAATACACCCATTCAATTTGTGATTTGTGTCCCATCTCACATGAAATTCCCACCAGATGAGAAGCATCATATTCATTAAAACAAGAGGACTCAATTCTTGTTTCGGTGCCAATTCAGAAAGGCCAAAAGTCACCTTCTATGTAGCACACTCCAAGCAGATGCCAGTATCCAGGCATCAAACACGTTAACTGCTGACATGGAAAAGTATCAATCATATAGAGTTCCGTGAAGGTTTATAAGTGATAAAAAAACCAAAAATGTCCTAAAAATAGCAGATCATAATCTTAAAAATTAAAAATTTTTGAGGGACTGCTGACATTAAATATAGAATACATATATGATTTAAGCAGCCAAGACAAAATTTGCATTTAGAATTGGTTTAAGACTCACGGTATAAGAGAATTAAAGAACCGTCATACAACTAATATTAACATTTCAAGCAAAAATCATTTTTCTTTTCGAGAACAACAACAAAGCATCCTTGCAATATACATATAAGGCATAAAATGAAGAACAGTCATAATATAAAACCCTGTACCAAACCAACCACGCTCCCCGTTCTTCCTGAGACATGCTAAAGCAACTAAATGTAAAAAGCCTCATAAAAGAGAAAACATCCATGACCTTAAAATTTACTTAGTGTTGTTCCTGCGACAAAAAATAAAAAATAATCCACCACTTGGGTCACGAATATTAAGACAGAAATTCAATAAAGATTCTAGACGAACATTTGAAAAGAACATGAAGAGAATTAAATTACATAACCCCAGGTCAAATGAAATATTCACCCCTGTAACAACAACCAACTGCACATCATGGATAAGGATGAAAATTTTCAATACTCAATCAATTTAGAAAATCTACAAGAGAATCAAATCCAAGAATCCAAATAAGAATCTGCTACAAATATAATTGCAAACCGCCCAAGAAACAAACAAGCTACACAACGACAAGTTCACAGTTCAATGCCTATTACCTCGGTCAAAGCCAAACATAAAATAAGAATACCCATTAGAAGAAAAACAATTATTCATCCTGATTTCTTCACCGCTGGTTTACATTCATTGACGGAACACAATCAATGACATCAATTCAGTCAATGCGTCAACATGACATTAAGGGGTCAAAATTGAACGCAGGCAATTTGAAATAAATCCAGATAATCAATTCAGCCAACACTTCAACATGACTTTAAGGGGTCATACAAGGCACTTTTACATAATTCCAGGCGCCCGGTGCTGCACACAAAGAAAAACAAGTTAAGCACCTACTTCTCAATGATCAAAGGCACAAACAATTGACAAAAAGAAACACGAAAACAGTCCCACATCATAATACTCTGTTATGGTGAAAGCATATCATATGTGAACAACACACCGTTTTGCTAAGCCAAGTATCTCATTATCCAACATAAAGTAAAAATCAGAAGAGATAGCAACCATCAACTGATGATAACCAAGCTTTTCGATCTCTGGCCAAATGATGAATAGCTTCTGTAGCCCCCAACAGTTCTGAAACCATCATTAAAATATCGTCTATGGGACTCACCATCTACAATGCATAAATTTACAAAGAAGGTGAAACTGGACTACTCATCCGGCTATAAGAGAACAAGCGAAGTTGACAAAACCTACAACCCACGGAGATGAAGCATGAAGAAGTGATTGTTCAAATCCAACCATAATGATGAACTTCAAAATCTGGAATATTGATAACTGAAGAAACGTTTACAACTGCCGTTGAAAAACATTGAACACAGATTCATAATGTTCTGCACCGCTTAAAGGCCTAAAGCACATAATAATCTCCACCAAGAAACATTATACAAGAAAGTTGCAAAAAGAAATTGCCAAATAAAGCAAATGGTGGAAAGGTACTCCCAGGAATCAGTGAGCCAATTTAGTGCCTCAGCCTTCACCAATGGGGGAACAATCACCCTACTGTAAACCGCCACAGAAAACAAATCTAATAGCAGCACAAACAGAAAGGCATAGCAAAGACACCTACCGTATTCTGTTCTCATCTAACATCATCAAATTGAAATCCACGTTCCAAAAGGAATCAAACCATATCCAGGGCTGGTAGGACTTCTAAGTAACCCAGCTCAATGAAAAGTGAGATGAAGAATAAGAAAATCACCATACGCTACACTACCCATAACATATTATAAATGGTTATAACAGACCTGATTATTACATCATATCCACAGATAATCAACAAAATGAGCAATTTCGGAGAGTCCATAACCGCGAGTATCGAATCAAACAACCAAAGATAGGATCCCTACTCCGATAAGTAAATCAAAACTTAAGCAACCATAAATCTTGTCAACGAGTCATGAGTTCATGAGTTCATATCAAACTACGTGATATGATCAACATTGAGGTAAAAAAATGGTTACCTCAGTATGAAACAGAATAACACAGGAAAAGGACACAAAAGTTAGCTCCTTACCACCATCATAGAAAGCAAGGGGAAAATGTACGGAGAGAAATAATATCACAGACTCAGACTCAGGAAAGTAAGTCTCATTCAACAGTCACCAAATAGATGAAAATCCAACCACGCAAAAATATCTCTGTAACATAGATATAGATATCAAAACCGATATATTCAACTTAAAACAGGACAACAAAATAGGAAACTCATAAAGGACAAGAGGCACCTGCAGAGAATTTTTACATTCGAATACTGTGCTGGGACTTGTCTTCCTTTAAACATGAACCCCTTCATCCAAAACCTAGCAGCAAATAGTTGCACAAAAATTGTTGGTATGGAAGAAACCACACAACTTTCAAGAAATTAATACCATTCATGGAAGAATCAAATCAATTATCCAGAGTTCTTCGGCGCCTTAGTCTCCCATTCTACCAATAAACATGAACCATAGAAAATAGGTTGGCATGCGATCATTGATCCAAGCCAATTCATTAACAAATCTTTCACGATCTACATGCCCAAAGCACATGAAATTCAAAATGATTTCAGAAATTGAAGTGCTGCACACGAATAAACACAAATCAGGACCTCATGTTCAGAGCCAGAACAACAATGAAATAATAAACGTAAAACAAGAACGATGAAAATGATCCAAAGAAAAACAACGATGAAAATGATCCAAAGAAAAACAACTCAACGAAGAAATCAACTCAATTATCCAGAGTTCTTCAGCACCCTGTTCAGCCATTCAGCCTATGTAGCATGAACCACAAAGCATACGACCAACAATTCAAGCCATCGTCTCAACAATCTTTCACGATCTATACTCTATGCATGACGCATAAAACCAATAACAAATTCGGCAGGTTCCTTTACGCCATATTAATAAAACTTTCAAATAGTGACAATATCTAGGATTCTAGATAATGTCAACACATATTGCACCCTTCTGATAATAAATACACGCAAGCAAATTAATCTCAAAGGAGTCCAACAAGCCATGCAAACGCAAACGATCAAAACAGACGATGGACCTGACAAACTCTTCAAATCTTCCCCATGGCAGCAGAAAAGCAATCGAGCTACAAATCTATACCAGAGAGGCAGAAAGGAAACAATCTGAAGGACTTCAATTGTGGACACCATTGGATGAACTGCACAAAACAAGTTCACAAATCAGTGCCCACATCCCATGGTCAAAGAGAATTCAAAACACTTATTAGAAGAAACCAACTCAATAATCCAGAATCACACCCTCAATCCAGCTAAAGACCATCAACTCGGGCTAATCATTCACCATAGTCAAGACCAAATTTTCCCTGATCACAGCCAGATCTATTATTCAAACAACTGCAATTGTAGATGAATTGCTCCAAGTTATAGGAACCTCCGATCCCCCAAAATCAACAGAATCAACAGAAACCAAGCTTTCGAACATTGACCACAAAGTGAATAATGTCTCCATCTCCTAACTGAATTCCATGTCACCTTCACGCATCAGATAAACCTTGGAAAACTCATTAAAATATCAGAAATCATCCTCAAATTTCTGGATACACACCATCAAAAATACATACATAGGGTGATGAAGCAAGCAAAAACACTGAACACTAATTGAACAGTTTCTGCATCTCCCATCCGAATTCCATGTCACTACGAATAACTGAAATACCAGAAATCATCCTCAAATTTCTAGCGAAACCATCAAAAGTTCATAACGTGACAAAGCAAGCAAGCCTCTGCCTTAAATCAAGCCGTAAATAAACACACCTAATTGGCAAACAGGATGAGCTTCACAATCTGCAGCAGGATAACCATTCTCACGAAAAAAAAATTAGACATAAATCAGGAAGTATGGACAAAATTAAACATCCATAGCCTTAAAAGTTGCTTAGTGTTTGTTCCTGCTACAAAAATAAAAAATAATAATAAAGCTCCACCACCTGAGTCATGAATATTTAGACAGAAATTCAAAAAAGATTCTACACTAACATTTGAAAAGAACATGAGGAAGAGAATTAAACTACATAACCCCAGGTCTTCAAGCACAAAATAATCACTGTCTACTCCCATTGTAACAACAACCAACTGCACATCACGGATAATAATTAAAATTTTCAATACTCACAATCAATTTAGAATATCTACAAGGGAATCAAATCCAAGAGTCTACATAAGAATGCTACAAATATAATTACAAGCTCCCAAAAAAAAGGAACAAGCTAAACAATGACAAGTTCACGATTCAATGCCTATAACTCAATCAAAGCCAAACATAAAATAAGAATACACATTAGAAGAAATACAATTATTCATTCTGATTTCTTCACCACTGATTTACATTCATTGACAGAACACAATCTATGAGATCTGAAAATCAGTTCTGCGAATGCTTCAACATGACTTTAAGGGGTCATAATTGAACACAGGCAATTTAAAAAAAAATCCAGATTGAAAGAATTTCAGACTCCAGGTGCTGCACACAAAGAAACACAAGCACCTACTTCTCAATGATCAAAGGCAGAAACGATTGACAAAAGAGAAACAACAAAACTGTCCCACATCATAATAATCTGCTATCGTGAAAGCATATCATATGCTGAACAACACACCGTTTTGCTAAACCAAATATCTCAGTTATCCAACATAATGAAAAAATCAGAAGAGATAGCAACCATCAACAGATGATAACCAAGCTTTTTGATCACTGACCAAATGATAAATAACTTTTGTAGGCCCCAACACTTCCCTAAACCATCATTAAAATATCGTCTATGGGACTCACCATCTGCTGTGCCTAAATTAACAAAGGAAGTGAAACTGGACTACTCATCCAGCTAGAAGTTAACAAGCGAAGTTGATAAAACCATACAACCCACAGCGATGAAGCATTAAGGAGAAATTGTTCAAATCCAGCCATAATGATGAACTTCAAAATTTGGAATATTGATAACTGAAGAAACGTTTACAACTGCCGTTGAAAAACATTGAACACGGTTTCACAATGTTCTACACCGCTTATTGCCTTGGTTAGACTAAAATTTTTCCACATAATGTAATTTAGACACGTTCTCATAAAAGCCTACAATTTTCTTCTTTTGGACCATAAAACCTTTTCACATTGTCCAACTTCTCTCACATTCTGAAACAAGGTACTCAAAAGTAATAAGTTCAAACATCACAAAAGGAGTTAAAGCAATCTAAAACACCAATCACTTCAGAAAAAATTGCACACTAAAATATTTTTGATGCTCCAACACAGAACATCACTGTACACCACCAAGGACTCCATAAAACAAAGAAAACAAACATACTATACGGTTTAAGACCAACTAAATAAATAAATAAATATTTTGGTCAGAAATAAAAAAAATGCGTACTCCCAAATCCAACTGGTGATTCATGTGCAGATGAGAGAAAAAACCTTTAGCTGACAATGAACATCGGCATCATAACACAACCTCTCGCGCGATGATAAACTGTTGTGAAGAGACAACGTACAAGTAATAATTACTAAGTATTAATAGTAATATAAATCTGAAACTATCAGACTAAGGGAAAAGAAAGGCCAATACAATCCAAGTTTCCACAATTTTCTGCGAAAGACAACTCTGTTCCAAAAAAAAAAAGATCCAAGACTGAGCCAGCAGCAAGCACTATTAAAAAAGCGACTATAAAGTCAAAACACTGCCGAGGAAGACAACAACCGTATAGAAGACATATTAAATAACACGTCAGGCAGTAAGGAATAGGCCATCAATACTCCTGCTTGCCCCTACCTTCCTCCCTGCAACACCATTGCACATGGACAAGAATAATGAAAATCTCCAGGCTCAGAATCAACTTTGGAAGTCCATAAAGAAACAAAACAGGAAATTAGTAGACAGGAATAGGTCACCAAATATTTGATTCAATGCCAGTAGCACAATCCACCGAGTAAACAGACCAGCTGCAAAAAACAAGATCACAATTCAACACCAGAAACCACACAACCTTCAGGAAATTAACAGTATTCATGGAAGAAATCAAATTAATTATCCAGAGTTCTTCAGCGCCTTATCCTCCCATTCAGCCGATAAACATGAACCAATGAAGGACGTGAAATTTCAAATGACTCCAGAAATCGTAGTGTTGTACATGAATAAACACAAATCCGGACCCAGTTCTTCATGATCAGAGCCCAAACAACAATGAAATAATAAAAATAAACCATGAACGACGAAAACGATCCAAAGAAATCAACTCAATTATCAGGAGTTCTTCGGCGCCTTATTCACCCATTCAGTGGATGTTACATGAACCACAAAGCATACAATCAGCAGTTCAATCCATCGTCTCAACAATCTTTCACGATCTACGCCTCGGGGAGATGACTCCAGCGTCAGAAGTGCAGCACGCGAATAAACACAATTGAAGACCTAGTTCTTCATGATCAGAGCCAAACAATATTGAAACAAAGAAGAAATATCGAATACTCAAAACAAATCAATCGGCAAATCCCTCCACTTCAATAACGCAAATTAAGAACAAACAATAACTTCGCAACGAAACTCAACGTAATAATAAAATCGAAACCGTCAAAGCAAATAGAATCAGAAGAAACCGCAAACCGCAACCTCGTAGCCAACAGAGATCACGCTACACTATTGGCCCTATCCACCTACATTGCAATACCAGCATGGAAAGGGGGGGAAGAGCAAAGTGCTTATATAGGCGAATGGGTCAGGATAAACGGTGGAAATAAGGCGGTGGGTAGAATTATCAACGGTCTTGATGTAATCGTAAGGACAGATGTTGACGCGGTTTCTAAAAACTTGAGGCGGTGGAACGAGATTTCGTTATAACAGTTGTCGGTTTTTCTGACTTACAACGCACGCCACTGAGTAAAGGTCGAGATATCTTTTTTTTTTTTTTTCTTTGTTATTTGGATTCTTTGTGTTGGTCTGAGCCTCTAGTTCCTACGCTTTCTCCCAACCGGCAAGGCAGAGATATCTGCTTAGCTAAAAGTAGGCGACAAGATTTTAGGTCTTAATACTTTATTAATTTGCGCGCTAGGCAGGTTCCGAATTACAACACCAATCATCTAGGCAAAATTAACCAAAAACAAAAAAATGAGGCACTCTCCCTAAGGTGAAATATAATATATCATAATAAAAATAAATATAAATATCAGTTATATGCCTACATCAATCCAAAACATTCCAGAAATGGTAACAACCGATTGTTCTATTTTTCAGTTTTAATTAAATTTTTCGTTCCTATCACCTTCGAATGCAAACAAAGATTTGCTCTCAATTTAAAATTGTTTATATTGTGGTGAAATAGTGTTTGGATTAGTATTTGTGCATCTTAAATAAGAATTATAAAAAAAAAATCTATAACCTAACCCCAAAACATCAAATATAAATTAAAATCATATTTTTTTATTTCTTAGTTTATTATGGTCTAACTACTGTAGAATTCATATAAGCAAATTACTATTATGTATTACATAAATGGGATGGTAAGGTCAGGGAAGGTCCATTAACTTGGTCAATAAGCAATTTTTTTTTTTGGGTACAGTCAATAAGTGAATTTTGATTTCAAGTTTATAAAAACAAAGGAAAACTAATTTAATTGACAGGTTATAAATAGGTCTTTTCCTTGTTCATCCATGAAAAACAAAACAATTTGTTAAGATAGTTTATCTCATTTGCATTTTTCAGTTTTTTTATTAATGATGGTTAACTTGTAAATTAAATAAGACGCGTCAATTTCAACTAAAGGGTTCAAAATCAAACTTACAAGATTAATATTCTCAATGTATTACATTCTTATGCAACTAAAATATATATTATACGACCCACCAATTCAATTATGTAATGCTTTTGGAGCTGGCATTTCCTGTATTGAAGCGTACGTTCTCCACAAAAAAATCTAACCATTTAATTATCGAGGAAATTGAGCTAGCTTTTGTCTCAAATTACCTAAGAAAAAACGCATTAATACAAACTATAGCCATATAATGGACACGGAGGAGGTGTGCAATATCAATACAAATACCTAAATTGGATGGCTAATGAATCAATAAACAAGATCAATCGTGAGTTAGATGACTGCAGCTGATATCCCGATTTCATTGTCTCGTAAAATCATCTTTGCAAGGGCTTGGCCTTGCGGATGTGGCCCATGCTATTCACAAGATCTTTGCGAGTGCAGACAGGGAACATATTAACCTTTTTGAATGCTTTCAACCGCCATAGAACATAAGGGAAGCTGAGCTGATCCCTAGAAGTGAAGCGAACCACCTCATTAAACCAGAGGCACATTAATAGATTAGTTAGTGGTGTATGCTTCCTCACGATAACAGAGGCTTCACAAAGAGCTGCACGGAACAAATTTTTGCCATTCATGTCAACTTACAAGTTAAATGAAGCAAATGATCGAAAGATATACTAAAGTCAAAATCTGGTATCACGCTCAGTGAGGGGGACAGGCATAATGCTACGATGCATGCAGCCATAAACATCCGTAACAAAAGATGGTAGTAAATGCTAAGTGTTGTAAGGCAATTTTGCTCTCTATGAGAAACAAATGTAAGAAAAAACTATTTGTAACTAATGAGACAAAATTTTTGGCAGAGTATACCTTTCTTTCCATTAAATCTCTTGTCTTCAGGCAAGCCATCTTTGTGGTATTGATTCACCTGGACCTCAACTTCCTCCGGCGTGGCTTTGTTTTTCTTGACGACAGCCTTAGCTTCATCATAAACACTGCTGCGAGCCCCATGTTCTGATATGGCAAGTACAGAATTTGGGCGCCAAAGGAGTGCTTCCAGTACACCTAGTGGATCCCTTCTAAATTGGGACTTCGAATCTACCCAGATAGAGTATTTTGCTTGAGGAAATAGGCGATGGCTTAACATCTGAAAAATATCAAGGCACACGTGGTTGTATAAATAACATGATTGAAGGGAAACCCTAACAAAAAAAAAAAAAAGAAGAAAGAAATACAAGAAAACAATTTGATGTCAGTAGAACAGAGGGCATTTGGCCCATACATCTTATTCTATCCTTGTTTCTGGGGTAAGTCTTACTTTGTCCTTGATAAACAAAACATGCGTCAATATGCACAGTACATGGAGTTGATGAGACGAAAAAGGAAAGGAGACAATAAACAAATGAACTGTTCTACATATACCAGCACCTTTCAATGTTGCAATGGATGTGAAAAACTTTCAGAAGATGATTCAGCTGTTTCAAGAGGGGCAGGGGAAAGTACACGTTGCATGTGCACTTGAATTTCAAAATAAAACAGATAGTTACCAAGTGATGAAAACCATAAAGCACTTTTAAAGTTCAATACCTTAGGAATTTTACCATTTAGCCTTTGATCAGAAAAAGGAAGATCTCTAACAACCACAACACGCCATTTCCCAATAAATCCATTTTCTCCAACTCTGCGCTCCACTAATTCCTGCGCCCTTAGGGTGATTTCATCCCAGAACGCTACATAGCAAACCTGCATGCAACTAAATAGTATGGGAAGATAAGATTAGTGACCTCTAAGCTACATTAAGTATGAACTCCTATACTACATCAATAACCTTCTTTAGCGATGCCTCTGACATTCCAATAGGTTGATACAGATCATCTCCACCACCAAATGCACAAGTAGATACAACAACTTTGCAAGCTTGCATGTAACTTTTATCTTCAGCAGATATCTTAAACCCTCCATCTACACTGTAGAACCCACAATTTACTATCATAGGTTCTTTCACCTATATAACGAAACAAACAGTATTTTAACTACATCCAAGCTTATACAGAAGTAAAAGTAGATAAATCATGAATCTAACCTTTGCTACTACTTAGAAAAGCATCTAACTTTATTTTAGATTTTAAGAGAGCATATGTTACATCTAAAATTTACAATCCTAGATCAGGTCAGAAATACTGAGAAGCAGCTTATGACCTCAAAACTCCTCTCCCTCTGACTAAGTGTTTGATTTCCAGTAAATAAATTAAATCTTGTGACTTCTGTATGCTGTCGAGACAAGGTAGTATTCCTCCCTACAAAAGAAGTATCACTCTCTGATATGTATAAAACTTCATTAACAGGGCTACTGGATTCTTCTTCCTCACGTATATCCAGATGCTCAAGTTCTTCAGGTGGTAGAAGCTTCAAGCAACCTGACATAATTTATCCATGGGTCATATAAAGGATTCCTCTAAATGCCCTATAAATCTTAATAATAGCGATGGTGATATGATCAATACCAACAAATAACAATCAGCTGCATGTTTAAAAAAAAGATTCCAAGTGCCGCTTTTATTTAAAAAAAAAAAATCCAGTTTTCAAAAGCATCCTCTTCACATTTTCAGTCCCCATATTCAATAAGACTCATTTTAGCCTTCATTCTTGGGTTGTGATTTATGCCCCCAGTCACTATTCTTAGGCAAAAGAATAGCCACAGAAGCAGGAAATACTGAGATGGCCAGGTTTGGAACGTCAGTTGTGAGATCCAGTAACATTTAGATAGTTTAAATTCTGCGTGCCTGGTAGAATTGCAAATTCTAATGCTCCTGATCTTCCTGCCAAGACAGATGCACCCATATGCCGCAATATTAGATGCTATTAAATAGAAGTTCAGCCAGATTGATAAGTGGAAGTATATGCCGGGCAAGATTACAATTCCCAATAATAGTTTCACAACTTGGCTAGCAGTTCTCAACAGGACAAATAGTCAAACGATTTTTTAAGTATGTCTACCAAATCTTTGAGTAATGCGTATTCTGCAATTGTTTCATGGAAGTCAGAGGGCAATTGCTATTTGAGCGCAACATCACCAGCGGAAGTTTCAGCTTGGGATCATGAACTTCATTGGACGACCCAGCAAGGAAGAGGTAAAAACTAAACTTAGTCTCTTTAAGATCCGTTTGTCACGTTAAAGTTTAACACGCGAAAGAAATAACAAAACTGGTTCACTTATCAAGAACATTTACTAAGCAGCAACTGTGAAGATGTGGGAAATAGGCTTTAACAGATCCTAGAGTCTAGTACTTAGTCGCTAAACCGATTTGTATGGTCAATCATGTATCATGAACACAATGTTGTGGACGCCAGGATTCCTGCCTATATTATATGTTTTTTGGTCCAATAAGGAAGGAAAAACAATCCTTTTCAATCCAAAACAATAAAATTGAAAACTTACGTTGTCTGACGCCACCAACAACACGGGTAGTTGGATCAAGCCGATTCAAATTGCTCGGCGAGTCCTTCCCCAATGTGGGTCTAGATTTATCAACTCTGCCGAGTTCCGAGTCGGGTCGGCCTGGTTTATGCGATGTACCAACCTGTGAGTTCACCACCGAACTAGGCTTCTTACCTATCCTCGAAGCTTCGAATACCAGCAAACCTGCAGCTGGAATTATGATTAGTAGCATCCAGTGTCTCAGTAGCTTCCTAAGCAGAAGTCCAGCGAACTCGTTCTTGCCTCTGTATGCGGGTTTCTTACGCTTCCGTCGCACGCGGACACGCATCCGACCGAGTTCGTCCGATTCATCATCCGAGACTGAGATCGACACAGTGTTGTTGTTGGGGAACATTGAAGAAGATTCAAACTAAGAACCGACAATTGTAGAGAGTATTGTAATCAAAATCCAGAATAGTATTAGGGTTTATCAAATTTGAGAGACTTGATTTTTCCAGCCTTTGAATAAATCGCTAATGATTTACAGGGGAGAGCCAAGCTACAGTTACAATCGGTATTTTATATTGTGCAAAATGAGAAGCGAAAAGAAATAAACAGCACATAAGATTAATCGGGGTCGAAGTGCAGACTTGCCGAGAGAATATCGCAGTGCGTTAATAAAAAATGAAATCTGATTTGCTATTGAGTGATTGACACCCAAATAACTATATTTTTTTAAGCTTTAACGACATGAATATTAATTCTTGCATCTGATTTATCTTAAAGGGTTGATACTGATATCCATTGTTGTCTTCCGAATCGTTAGACTTATCATTTCAATTTGCCTATTAATTTAATTGACCTTCAAAAGAAATCTATCTTGGAATCTAAATTTTATACCAAGTGCATTGGGTATACCGTGTTAATTAAATTTATTACTACTAAATTATATCAAATAACTTACATTTTTATTGTTTGGATAATCTTTTAATGAGACTGACTTCTTAAGAAATTAAACTTTTTTTTTATCGGTGCAATGTATTCAAATTTGCATTCTATCGATTTAAGACCCATTTAGATGTACTTTTTTTTTAAAAAAAATATCATATGTTTTTATAGAAAATTCTTATTAGAAGTTAAAAATATTTTGTCTAGATGTAATAATTTTAATACCTCAACCTATAAATTTAATAAATCAATAAGATTTTAACCTCTATAATATTACTTGACATCAAATTCCTAACTATGATATATATTAGTATAGAATACATGGAACCTCAAGATTCTCATGTTTCGCAGGATGGCTGAAGCCTTGAATGTGATCTATAATAAAGTTTTACTAAATTTTTATTTAAAAATTTTAAAATATTAAATTTATTAAATCTTTCCTTAATTGAAAAACTCAATCACATTTTTGTGACAATTTAATATATCAACTCTTAAGAGAGTACTTTTTTCTTTAAACAAATACACAATGAATAACTCACTTTCTCTTTTTTGGTTGCTGTTATGTTTTTTTTTTTTCTTTAGAAATAGAGGATTACATTTTCAAAACGGTAGTTGATGCATTTGACATTCTCATTACAAGTAAGATACCTATATTACACACGAATTTGAAAAAAAAAATGCATTCATTTTCATAATATGATACAGATATCTGTGAGATTTAGAATTTTTCAGATATCTGGATATGAATAGCAACATTGAAGTTCAAGAACTAATGACAGAAATGAATTCATACATTAGGAATGTCAAAATCTTCAAAATCACAATCATAGATCAAAAATAAATCACAACCAGGCTCAGCAGAAAGACAGTTACACATACAGTGACATGCAGGGCCTAGTTGTGATCTTTTGTAATAACTAAAATAGTCATTTTAGCATTACTCTAAATGCTAAAATAAAACCTGCGAGATGGGGAAAGCTGAAGGGCAAAAGGGAGAGAGTATAATCAGAAGTCACAGCTATAATTTCCATTTCATTATTTCAGACCAAGGGCATAAGAGATGGGAAAATGGACAGCATTATGGATACAAACCACCTTAAAACAAATTTTTTTCAGTTCTCGTTCATTCTTGTGAAATTCTCCATTCCCAATCTAATACCTAATCTGAAAGGAAATCTACAATCGTACATCAATTGAAATTTCAAATGTAAGCCAACTCCAAAGACATGGAGAAGAAAGAAAAAGATACACCGCGCATGTAAAATTGTAACCTCAACGTTTGGAATACTGAGGGGCTTTACGAGCTTTCTTCAGACCAACTTTCTTCCTCTCAACCACTCTAGAATCTCTCGTCAAAAGTCCTTCCTGTCTCAAAGGTTTTCTGTGGTCTTCACTCACCTTCAGCAACGCACGGGCTATGCCAAGGGAAATTGCCTGAGCCTGACCAGAGAGGCCACCACCCTCAGCTTTGACAAAAACATCATAACTATTTTCATATCCCAAAGTTACTAATGGGAACCTAATGTATTGAAGCCACAACGGATTCCCCTGAAGATATTCCTGTCCAACATCCAAATGAATTAAATAAAGGAAGAAGCTTTTAAAAGTCTCACGTCCACCATTAAATTACCTCTGTAGATAAAGTATGGAACAGATATAAAAGGTTGCATCAGTTCACAGATAATTTCAGCACTTTCTGATTCCATATGTAAGTATGTTTCTCCACAAATCCAAGAGGGCAACTAGAGAAGTTTCTTCATGTGATTATGAATAGTGGAAGAAAAGATGAATGATCCCCAATTCTTAATTTCTCAGTGTGTGTGTGTCTATATATATATATATATATATATATATATATATATATATATATATATATATATATATATCAATTGATTTATTTAGTCATCGCCATCTCCACCATGACATGAGAAGAAGGCCTATGATATCCAAGATTATGCAACCTAGTTCTATATGTAATTGTACCATAACCATTCTTCCATAAGGAATGAGGCAGACCTAGGATAATCCAACATCAAACAGATATTCAAGAGAGCCATTCAACTGAATTTTATACCATTGAATTAGATGACACACATAACCAATGTTAAAAAACCTTGTTACCAAATTCCTTCAACAAAAATCTTTTATCCTCTAGTGAGGGCTTCCGCACACCATCTTCTTCAGGTCAATGTATTTGCAAGCCTATGCACTCCTTTATTTGTCCTTACCAAAACATCAAGTGTCAAAGAGTAACGTGTGATCGAAAGAGTCATAGCACAATGACAAGTGTTTGGCAGATATTTAAACCTATTGCTTCACACTATTGGAAACGGGCCATCTCAATCTCACAGAAATCCATAACGAATAAACATAAGAAATTTGAAATTGGAGAAAATACAGAAAATTGAAAAGCATACGAACTCTGCAACTCAGTTCGAAAACTCAGATCATAAATTTTGACTCAATATAACATCTATCAAACTCAAACTTGTAGTTAGATGGGGCATTGAAAGAATTTACATATACATACACTCAGAGAAACAGACAAGGGATGAGACCTTAGCATCGCGGTAATTGATAATGAATTTTCCAGTTCCTTCCTGGAGAACAACCCGGGCAATTGCGCTTTTTCGGCGACCGGTACCTATGATTGTTTGGGCAGCAAATCCCCCGGGAAGCCTCGATTTCACGAATTTCTTCAGGTCTGCGGTTTCCAATTCCACCGGAGAAGCGACTGTGGCGGATATAACGAGCGAGGAGGTTTTGGGCATGTGCGAGATTGAGAGCGATTCGGTTCTTGCACATGAGAATGAGAGGCTGTTTGCTTTTTGGGAAATCTGAGATGAGAAAGATAGAGAAGATAGGGAAGCTGTGAGAGACGATACGGAAACTGCCATTTTCTTGAACTCCCTCACCGCCTGAAGAAACTTCAGCAACGAAGCGAAGCTTTATGTGGAAACGGGATAGAGGCATGGAGCCAGTGAACGAGGATAATGAATATTGAATTTGGAGTTCAGGGATTTAACGGTAATTGGCCCGTGAAACAAAAAAGTGGAGTATTACCGTAATACTGTCACTTACAAGTTTCAAGTTCAACTTTAGAATAACTAGTTGTACCTAAAAAAAAAATTAGAATAACTAGTTCGTAAACTTATGTCTACGGTTTATTCGTATAAGTTATTAATTTTTTACTTACTCTAATATCTCAAATTTGAAAAATGTAATCAATTTAAAATTTGAGTTTTTTTTATATTTTGAGACTTGTAAAAATTTATTATTAATACTTGAATGTGTATGTTGGAGAGTAAAAAAAAAAATTGTCCAAAATTCACAAAAATATAAGTAATGAAGGCTAAAAAAGGTGTTCACATTGCGCAAAAACGCTTGTAAGCACTATTTTTAGAGCATATAATTAGATTTGTTGACACAAAAATGCTGTACTTTTCCGTAATTAATCTATGAGAAAATTATTGAATTAAAAACCAAATTGATTGTTGCATTTTGTTATGGTCACAGAATTGTAAATATTTTTTGTAGAATTATTGATTTCATTTAAAATTTAGATTTAATCAAATTTATGGCTAAACTACTAATTTCCATATAAAAATTTTCCATTCTTTTATAAAAAATTATTAATAAGGAACCATAAATTTACAGGGAAGCCCAACCATAAGACTGAGTTTGTACTTGCTGTTTTTTCAGTGTGATTATTTTACTTTCCACCGTTACCTATTTTAGTGGTTTATATGTTTTCCAATTCATATCCACCTTTATGTTAGAAATTCTCTATGGTGAAATATATTTCAGAATTGGGCGGGATACATCATTGCAGTTGTTTGAAGATAGGTTCCATCTCATGAACGAATTATGGCTGCGTTCATTTGTACAAGATAACCATAAAAGATAATTAAAAACATTGTTAAAACCAGTTTTATGATAGATTTCAAAAAATTCGACATGCTAAAATTAAAATTTCGAGCTTCCCGACTTCACTCATCCACACGAGCAATTGCTCCACCCCACCTCTTCACGCGGCTCTCTGCTTCTTCAGCCTGCAGATTCGATGGGCAACAAATTAAAATTCCAACCAATAATGACACCCTGTATTATATATAACTAGGACCCCCATCTGCTAAGTTAACAAAGGGACAATGCTAGATAAGACATATACTTCTCTTCTCCAGTTGGTTACTGAGGTGACGATTATGAGAATTATGGTCTGCAGAACAATGCCCCCAATCATACCTCCCCAAATGCCCTGAATCACAGATCGTATAAATATCCAGTAAGAGTCCAAGAGGACCGAATAATTAGCAAAATAATCATGGCTATTAATTCAAGGTAGTTATACAAATAGAAATTCACCTCAGCGCCCAAATCAAATTTGAAGCCCAAGAGTATCCCTGCCGGTAGCCCAACAATATAATAGCACCCAATGTTGATGTATGCGACAAGAGATTGCCAGCCAGCTCCCACAGCAACGCCTAGGAACCCAAAAATGAACTACTACAAATTACTATCATTATTAATTTTATCATGTGACCATGTTTCAATATTGTTTCTGGGGCTTACCGGATAAGACTGGTTGAAGGCTGTTTAGAAGTACTGTGAAAGCGAGCAAGGCAGCAAGCTTTGTTGTTTCCTCGGCAACTGCGGTACTTGTGGTAAACAGGTAAGGAAAGAAATCCCTGGTAGCCAGTACAACAGCCATGGCAATCACCCCTATGGAAACAGATGTGATGGAAACCACCACCACTGCGAACTTCGCTGCTTGGAAATTACCAGCTCCAAGTTCATTTGACACTCTCACACTGTTCAGAAATTAAAATATGTGTAAGATTTTCAAAACTTGCCACACCTGTATACTTTCTGTGAAGAAATACAAGATCTGTAAGAAATTCAGAATGTCAAAACCACATTAAATATTCAAATTTCAGAATCATTATTATTCAACTTCACTGAATAGGGACATAGGAAGTTCCTAATAGAGAGAGGATCTGATGGTCCAGCAAGAAAATGCGCTAAGAAAATGGAATAGACAGAGAGAAAATCACCTTATTCCAGCATTGAATCCGATCGCAATCATGGCATTCCAACCATTTAAATTCATGCTGAATGAATGGGAAAACTTGATTAGTAATGATTAATGATCTTAAACTCCCGATATATATGTTCTTGCCATATAATGCAATTGGATGATAGGTAGACACTGAGCAAAGCATGACAAGCTCACTTCTGAATTCCAAGCCCAAAAGAACAGAAGGAGATGACATGCTTCCACTCTCGCACAATGTAAACACAAATAAATAACTGCCGAATTTAGAGAAATAATGTTCCAACAACGTCACAAATAACACCAGCCCACAAGCTATTAATTTTTGTAGTTTCGTAGTACAGTCAGTAGGACTAAATAAATATAATGATTTGAATTTTGTATTGTAACTGAATTTATTATTTATTAGGCAAACAAATATGAGACTAATTTTCAGTGCGGTAACAACTCGAGAATTGGGAAATGGAGGAGGGTCAGAACTTTTTACCAGATGGAGATGGCATCAACAGGTATTAAAGGGTTATTCAAACGCCCTGTTATCACCACCAGTATCATCAAGTACCAAAACTCCAAGCTGTCATCCCATTTCACACAAATACTTCTATCATCATACATCAATAACAGATACAAAGCCAATGGAAAATGAAGTGAACAACGAGAAATACCATAACATAACTGCTGATGCCAAAGAAAGCTTCACAAAACCAAACAAGTCAGCAAATGCTAGCCAAGTGAATCCACTCCAAGCACCATCAGATTTGGTGATGAAAATGTACAACAATTGGCCAATGACAATGAGCCACCATGATGTGTTGAGAGTGATCGCTGCTCCAGTTAATCCCCATCCCAGCTTCAGTATTAGGAACCAACTAAAAAATGCATGAAGTACCAATACAACTGCTGAAACACATGCCATGACGATGACTTTCCTCTGTGCCTGTAAGAATTTTTGGATTGGGAAGTTGACCGCGTAGGCAAACAGCTGTGGAAGCATCCACAGAGCAAATTTCCCTGCACCAAGAAATATAAGTAATGAATACAAAATACTCCTAAGAATACTTAAAAGAGACTCAAGATTTCATAGATTTAAAGATTACATACTGTGTACTTACGGTTCCCTTCTTTTCACTATGGTTTTAATCTGCAATGAGAATTTTCTATCTTTTAATTTTAACTAGCAAAATGACTTGTAAATTGTAACGCCTACCCAAAGCTCCCCATTTATATGAGGCGGGCAGAATGGCCATGAGAGAAAAGACATGATTATGCATATGGTTTTCCTGATTTCATGAGTTATATTAAATGTACACTAGATGCATAAATTTTGAACTGACCAGCAGCTTCTGAGATTTCCGTAGTCTCTCCAAAGAGCTCCAAGATGGGAGGGGACCAAACATAAATAGGTACCAAAATACAGGCTGTAGTCAACAAGATGACCCATGATCTTTGCATGTACACCCCCAACATCCTGATCTGACCCGCACCATATGCTTGCCCACATAGCGTCTCCAATGCACTTCCCATGCCCAGCTGTTCTTAACCAAATAACAAAATAACAGAAATGAATAGGCAAATAAATAGTCCATCAATTTGGCATCTTATACATTGAGCTAAATGAGTAAACCACGTTAACTCTTTGGCGCACTCACTGAACTAAGATAATTCCAAATTTTAGGTTCAGAGTTGAAGATCATATCCTAAGCTCCAATTTGGATCTCTAGAGTTATATAATTTCGATGACCTTTTTCATTTTATTTTTAAATTAAAGTTGTAGTTCTCATATTTTTTTATTAATTCTTTCTCTCTTTTAATATTATTTACTACTCTTAATTTATAACTGAGGACTCATACATAACTATGATATCCTAATTCATTTCTTAATTAATTTAAGCAAGAAATAATAAAACGATGTAGAAGATAATGGATTTAAACTAATGACTTTTTTCTAATTTTGATAATTTTTTTATATCTTATTTTACACTGAAATTTAAATAATAAAATTTTTTACTAATTTTTTCTCACTTAATTTTTTCTTCATTATTTCCTAACTTCAAATAATAGGAGCTAAAAAAAGAATCCTGAAATATACAATAGAAAAGTCAAACAGTGAGAAAGAATATGGAAACAGTCATTACCATAACCCCAAAGGCCAAGCCAGCAATTACAGAGTTTTCAACAGCAACGGCTGCGAGATCAATCTCACCAACCAAACCAGCAAATGTCTGAGTGAGAGCACCAAGTGAGTACTGACACAAGGAAGTGAAGATTGCTGGACCAGCGAGCTTCCATAGCTTCTTTGACTCGAACCCGAAACTCCTGACAAAGTTTACTGGCTTTTCGTCCTCAACATTAACATAGTTGCCGTTGTCATTCAGTAGTGGGGCGTCTGCGGCCATGGTTTTGTTCCAGCAATCGTTGAAGACACCCCCTTGATTATTAGTTACTACTACTACTAGAAAATCGACTTGAATATGAAGAGCAAGATTGTTCTGCCTTATATTGATTTTGTGTTTTTATGATGGTAAGATGAGGCGGGGTGGGCTGGAAAAAGTTGGTGCGGACTTACTGGCTCTTGGTTGAAAGGGCGTTAGTGGATAGGGGCTTTCATGAGGAGACTCGCGGTTCAGAGTAGTTTTCAATCAAAATCGAGTGTCCCCCATCTCGTTCTACCCTTTTCAGTTGTGCATTAAATTATAGGAAGTTTATGAGCCGGAGACGGTCTAGTGTCTAGCTGACACTCGACGGTTCAAGGATTCCAAAGTCAATCTCGATAACGACAAAAACGATGTGGGGTGAGACTCAGGATCTTTTGTTTTTGAGTAAATTACACTAACCTCCTTTGAGGTATTTGATAATAACACTCCACTCCATTTTTATTCAAATATAACACTCCACCCCATTTACTAAATATTAATTAAAAAAATATACTTAATATTAATAAAATATTCACAAAAAAAATATTAAATCAATATTTTAGTCTCATTTTATTTACAAATTATACTTTAATTTAGTTAACCATTTTAAATAATTAATATTTTGATAAATTATATTTTTTTAATCAAATAATTATATTTATTATAAAGTATAAATTTAACAATATATATGATTATGAAAAAAAATTTAATACAAATATAGAGGTATTTTAGGATGAGTTTAGTTAGTAAAAAATAAGATCAATTATGCTTTATATTTTTTTCTTAACTAAACTCATTCTCAAGATGCTTCTATATTTGTACTAAATTTTTTTTCATAATCATACATATTGTTAAATTTATACTTTGTAATAAATATAATTATTTGATTAAAAAAATATAATTTATCAAAATATTAATAATTTAAAATGGTTAACTGAATTAAAATATAATTTTTAAATAAAATTAAACTAAAATATTGATTTAATATATTTTTAAATATTTTATTAATATTAAATATATTTTTTTAATTAATATTTGAGTAAATGGGGTGGAGTGTTATATTTGAGTAAGAATGGGGTGGAGTGTAATAATCAAATACCTCAAGGGAGGTTAGTATAATTTACTCTTTGTTTTTTGATAAACCGACTCAGGGATCTTTATTATTGTCATTCTACAGGAAATTTGTAACCAGACAAATCAAATCAAAGACCCGAAGCAATGTTTTTTAACTAATTGATGCTAAAAGAGGGAATATTGGCGGCTCGGTTTGGTTTAGGACATCCCTAAATCCCTACATGCATACACAGCCCCAACTGGAAGTTACTCAGACTTAACACTCTGATAAGTGGTTTAGTACAATGACCCCTCTGATATCAAAAGTTGGAATTTCAACGAGTTTTGTTATTTATATGTTTTTACATTTACAATTTAACTATTATCATATAGAAAAAAAGGAGGTAATTAACCAATCCTACCTTATGTCTTGTCTTTTTTTCTATTTTTAATTTATTTTTTTTTAGTAATAGTAAGAAGGATAAAACACTTACATAGAAGAAGGGGATGAGGATTAAAAGAATGAAATAGGCAACCCTAGATTTGAATTTATCTCTCCTAAAAAAAAATAGACTCAGATGTTATTGAATTAGGAGACTCTAGATTACTCTTTTTAGCTATAATCACATAAAAAAAATGAGATAATTAATTAATCCTATCCTGTATCTTGTTCTTTTCTCTGTCTCTTATTCTTTACTCTCTCACATATTATAAGATATTTGTTAGTGTAAAAACGTAAGAGTAACATATTCTAATTTCAACCAATTAACGACACTTTTATAAGCTCGGTACAAGACACCGTGTGGTGTAGCCATCTACTCACTTGGAAGTCCCGCAATGTTATGATATAGTTCAGAGGTCAGTCTCCGTTAAAATATAGTAGTCATCCATGGAGAATTACGGTCTCAATATAAGCCGTTCATTTTGCAGACTTTCCACTTGATTTTGACTAATTTGACTTTCACAATTTTCTTTTTTAAGAAAGGTCTAGGATAAGAAGGTTGCCACTTTTCAACTAATAAGGCCAAAATTCATTAAAAACATTAACAAGGACTTAGTGGACTGCGTACAAACAGAATTTCTTAAGATAAAAAAAAAGAATAAAAATATTAAAATATGTATAATTTATCTATAAAATTTATACATATATATATCATGTCAAATGTCAAATGATTAACCGGCCGACAAATAAGATGAATAAACCAATCGCTAATACACGGTTGGCTATGCCTGCTCTATTTTTCCACATAATATGTGGTTGGCAGCCTCTTGCAGTGAGTGCTTTTGGGCAGGTAAAGAGGACGGAACTAAAGAAATCCAGTTGTTGCAGTGACTCAGGGAAATAGAATTACATACACGCATCAAACAACGTTAAGATTATCCATACTAATACTGTCAATGATTCGTAAATCAAATTTTTGCCAACAAAAGAAACCAATGCATTTTCTAGAGTAACACTATTTACATTCATTATTATTTAAAAAATGTTTCTTATAAAATACTTTATTGCATCACATACACGTATATATATATGCTGTTTATGTGCAAGTGATATGTAAAACATATATGTACAAATAACAAAATTTTTATGTTTATTTTTTCTCCCAAGTTACAAGCCTCAAATTTGGAGATCATATAATGCTATTTGGTGAAAAAGTTAATACTATTTAAAGCAGTAAGGATACATAATCGTCATGGAGCAGTGTTAGATTTATATGAAAGAATTATCTAATTAGTGTTAGCCCTTTCATAATTAAATTTTAATTTTAATAATTAAAAAATTATAGTATTATCATTTTATTATAAAAAGTCATATGTTTACCGTACTATTTTTTATTATACATTTAATATTTCCTCTTAAGATTTTTTTTGTTTTTATTTAGAGGTTAATTTTTACTTAGGTGATAAAATTATTTGATTTTAATTCTTTTTAACAGAGATAATTTCAAAACTTAAATTTATATATTATTATTATTAAATTTCTCAATTTAAAATATAATTAATTTATCGTTATGCCAATACGTTCATCTTGTCCATTCAACAATTCACTTGTAACAGTGCCAAAAAAAACTGAAGGATTCAGGTAAATAATTCCGCTCCTACCGCGGCCTTCCGGAGCCCGAATGCCTTTTTGGTGGACTGAACTCTAGTCCTCCATTCCATTTGAAGATGCTGGCTTAACAGAAAACAGTCATCCACTCTAGCACTTGAGAATACTAGAGTAAGAACCTGATCCATTTTTTTAAAAATTTTTTTCAGTACATTTTTTTATACGTTAAAAAATTAATTTATATATCTATCACAAGTATAAAAATCTCTTTCAGATAATATTGTTTGGCCACTTCAATGTTTAATTAAACAAAAAATAAAGATTTCAGTAAGTCAATAATGGTTATATATAAATTGATTTTTTAAAATATAAATTCATTTAATTTAAAATATGAGAGACTAATTGTATTTTTAAAAAAATTAAGGAACTACAAACACTAACACAAATCTACTAATTTACACTGTATCTTATAAAATTGTAGTGTCCATTTTTTGTGGTATAAATGTTTCTGCAACAAAAAGTAGCTTAATAGAATCTAGTAATATAAAAAAGTTAATAATATAAATTTCATTAAGCAAAAATTATATAAAAATAAAAAAGTTAATGAATTAAGATGTACTAAATTTTTTATTTTATACATTTTTTGGCACCGATACAAGAATATTTGTAAAGAAACAAAGCCTACGGAGAGTATTACACCCCTTGTATATCTGTCTGAATAATCTTCTAAATCACAATAAAAACTTCTCTATATATAATTCCATTACATCTTGTAATAATTGGTCATTGCTTCAAGCCAAGGCATCTTCTGCTTTGTTACACTTTTTGGGGACATCATTGATTTCGATTAACCGCTGCTCAGTCATTAAGCCTTGAATGATATCCATCGGTTGAGCAACTTGCAAATTTTTAGTCCCCTTTATCAATTCAACTGTTTTTAGAGAGTCAGATTCTAAAACTAATTGTTTAACTCCCTCTTAACACGCCAGCTGCAACATGATTACCCATAATTCCCCTCCTAAACTGAATACGTTCCTATTCTAACAACAAAACTCGAAATAAAAAACCCCGGTTATTTCGCTTATAATATAGGTTTCACTCTGAAATAAAAAGATAGAAATGAAAAGTTATTAAAAGTTATAAAACAGAAAATTAGAAGATGCAAATCTGAACGAAAATAATTAACGTCATACAGCGAAGACGATTGGCGACAGCAACTGATGAGATGTCTTCCTTTGCTTGTGACCTATATTTGTCCTACTACGGAACGACTGAGCGGCCAGCTGTCGGTGGGGTTGGGAGATCAGAATTCAGATATTTCTAGAATGACAATCATGGTAAAGTGTACGAGAAACTCGGTACACTGACAAAGGTTCTGAGTTCGTCACAGCTGTTCGAGGCACATCCTTATCGGCTTCTAATTTCGCGTGTGTCTGTCAACCTGCAGAGGCAAAGATGATCAAATCACCATACCGTAAAACTGAATTTGCCATTAATTCTATGACAGCCCAGTCTATGATGAAGCGAAAATGTTACCCATACACTATTAGAGTTAAGCATAAATCACGTCTCTAATATGGTTGATGTGATTAATTTTAAAAATTTAAATAAAAAATAAATAAACATTATAAATTTTAAATAAAGATATATAAAAATAACATTGATAAAACATGATCTCATGGATTTGGATTAAAGGAGAGTAAAAAAAAAATTAAGAGAAAAATTAATAAAAAAATAAATTTATATATTAAATTTAAAAAGTAAAAAATTACAAAAATTAAAAAATATAATTTATAATCTTACATATCAAAGTAATACAATAAATGTATAAATGTTTATAAAAAATATAAAAATATTTCACGTGTGAAAGACCGTAAAAGTTGAGGATCATAAAAAAAAAATGAAATTATCACACCTCAATATATATTTAAAGATGTATTTTAATACCATAATTAAGAAAAGAAATAAAGAATGTTTATTGTTTATTTCTCCCTTAAACATAGCCCCAGAATACCTTCAAAGGAGTACTCCAATCATTTTTTGGGTTGCATCATAAAGTATTTTGAGGCACATTGTATATTTAGAGTTTAATTTTCAAGTTATTTAATCAAAGTTAAAAATAAAATTATTTTTTATATCTCAAGTAGAGATTAATTTTGGGTAAATAATAAAAATACTTCCAAAAAACTAAAAAAATGGGTCAAGTAGCCTATTAAGAATTTATAGTCTGGTTTGTAGTTAGGGGTGGGCATTGGACTAGGTCAAACAGTTTCAACCCGCCCCAAACTGTGAAAAAAAAAATTGGATTGGATTAAAATGGGATAAAATAAATATTATATAATATTTTAGCTTAAGAAAGTATAAATTAGGTGGGGCTGAATTTTTGTTCTCTCTCTGTTGGGTTGCCACGGGTATCCAACAAAATTTACATATATATATATATATATTTTCAATTCTTATGCTATATATATATATATATATATATATATATATTCTGAATTCTGATATTATAAAATATCGTCGTTTTGTAAAATTATGTCATTTTCTAATTTACCCTAAAACTTCTACAAGTGCAAGCAGACAAGAGGCAGCTCAACTTCAGCAAACCAACACCACTCCTCCCTCCCTCGTCTTGAATCCTCGGTCCTTTAACTCTCTCTCTCACGAGTTACAAGTCTCGTTCGTTGTCTCGTTATTTCTAATAGTCAATGCTAATCCCTTACCTCCTTTCACCTTATCTTGACTCGCCTCTTCTCATTTTGACTCATCTCTTGTCTAATCATCACACTTCGACATTTTGGGTTCTCAATAGTCGATCGAACCTCATCCCCGTTCCATCGCTCGCCTCACGTTTGTTCGTCTCCATCCTAACCCAAACCAACCCACCTAAGTGAAATCGAATCATTCCAACTCAAGAATGTTGGTTTGAAGATTTTTTTGGCTGGGGTTGGATTAACTAAATACAAGATTGGATTCAATTGAATTGAGAGAATTTTGCCCCAACCCAAATTGCCTCACCTAATGCCCACCCATATTTGTAGAAGGCTTGACTTGGTATGGGTTATCTAATATTTTAAGTTTAGGTCCAATTAAAAATAATAATGTTTTTACAAATTCTAAGCGATTTGTTATTATTTAAATAGTACTAATAAATATTTTATATATTATATTTATAAATACATTTTAAATAAAGTTGCATACTTACTATACATTAACAAAGATATATTCTCCCTAAGCCCTGCAAGCGCTGGTTTAGCTTTAATGGACCGTTGCTATCACATAAAATGGTACAGGTGGAAGCCAACCAATAAAAGTGGCTAAGCAAGATCATACATGAAACGCACAGTGGAAAAGAAAACTAAAATCCAATAAACAGTCATACATTTTGCAAGTCATTATATTAAATAACTTTAAATGTGAATTAATTTTTTATTTAATAATGATATAAAAATATTATATAAAAAAATCTAAAAAAAATCTATAGTACCTTAGAATTTGTTTTGAATCTCTGCTCAATCCTGGAAATGTCATCTACCTTCTTTACTAGTAAAAAAACGTAAAATTTTAAAATGTACTTCAAATGTTACAAAATGTGCGTTAAAACTGAGAATAGAAATAAATGCAATCTTCATCTGCTTCTAAAGCACCCTGAGAAAGGTAATTAATGAATTACTTGGAACACTTAGATTTTTAGTTAACGTGATCAATTGAACTAGGAAGAAGTAACAATAAACTCAACACTTCACATTAAAAAAAAAAAAAATGTCATTGGCTTATTTTGTAACTTGTAGTTTTGGCTTTGTATCAATTGTAGGCTTCAATATGCCTATAAGTCAGGGCAGACCTTTTAATTTTTAATTTCAAAAAAAAAAAATTAGGTTAGAACTTATATTTGACATATATCATTGTAGCGAGTAAGCTAGGACCAAGATAAAGAATTATTATGCAAGCCTTATCTGTTTAAGGCAGAGTTTGATCTCACATGGAACATTTCCACCCCTGGGCATAGAGCAATATGGAATTGCTGAAGATTAAGAGAAATTATTAGTACTCACAATATATCATATGACCTAGTTAATGTGACATACCAATTTAATAATAAATTATTATTTTTATACAATTTTATAAATAATAATTATAATCAATAAAATTTATATAAAATGAACACCTTATTAGTGATTAAATTAATATACCACTTAATTTATGCCTCACGTAATATACTTAAAATATTGAATAATCTATCCATGGCATTACTTTGACATTCCGAAGGGTAGAGTTGCTTGACGTAAATTGCATGGCACTCGAATGGTCCTTTTCAACTTCGATTTTACTTGTTGGCATTTTCAATAGGGCCCAACCTAACTCGTGAGAAAAAGCAACACATAATGAACAATGTTTACACGTTTGACTTCTCTTCCATCATTTCACCGCCAAATGGCACTCAATTTCAAAACGTGATATGCCCCCTCATATTATCTACCATATAAATATGGTCCAAACCAAAAGTCAACGAATTTAAAACCCTACCATCTGTCTCTCCTTCAATAAACCTATCACTCAAAAATCGACTTTTGTCTACGATCGTTTAGAAACTTCTGGTTCTTGAGTTTGCCCATACGTAAATTAGATTCCAATTAACTTATACAATGGGGAATCAACATGGCAAAGGGTGTGTATATGATATATGATCTGTGCGTTGTCTTTTTCTCCTCGGTATTGATCAATTTCTATATCAAGCTGATTTTGCTACTGATTATTGCTTGATTTTACTCTTTGGGTCAGATTTTGCAGACGAAAATCGAGGTTGAAGAAAAAGCCGATGGGTTTCATTCATCGCCAAGCTTCGCCTTCTCACACGGGGATAAGAACTGTGGGCGTGGACAATGTTTGTAACTTGTCCAACGATTCCGATCTCTGCATCTCCATAGTGACTTGGAATATGAACGGCCAGGTACAGTCAATGAATTAATTAATGACTGCAGAACATATGATTTAATTTCCTTATTTGATTCATTAAGTATGCATTTCGCTAATATTATATATCTTTTTTGTGCGTGAAGGTCTCGTTTGAGGATCTAGCAGAGATGGTTGGGAGCAACCGCGAGTTCGATCTTCTAGTCATCGGCTTGCAAGAGGCTCCACGGAGGAAAGTTGGGAGAATGCTAAAAGCTGCTATGGCTGCAACTCACATGTATGAGATTGTCCACGCCCCCCCCCCCCCCCCCTCTCCCCCCGGCGCTTTCACTCTTTAAGTTGCTTTTCTTTCTTTTTGAAAATCGTAAGATTGAAATGGAATATAAGCGCTTCAAGTTAATCCAATTCTAACCTGTTGTCATGACTTGCGGCAAGCACAGCCTTTCTTTCTTTGATTGGGCCTAACAAGTAATAAGTATCATTATCAACCTTGCTATACCCTTCCATCAAGTATTATCTTTTCTTTCATTAGGCTCTCCTGGGTTCAGATATGACCTCATCTTCCTACGGCTTTTCTTGCCAGCCTATATTATGCATGCATTTTTCCTTCAAATGTCAGTTTTGGGATTAGACTAATTATTCATATTAGTCGTCAATTGCTTAGTGAATATAAGTGTCTCTTTATTGAACATTTACTTATTCAATACGTATTGTAATTATTTTTTTTTTGGTCAGAATAATGACTAAATTTTATCTAGCAATGTTAGATGTACAACATTGAATCTGTTTTAGGGTTTAAGAAGAGATAAAAATTAAAATACTATATTTCAGTGTATTTCATACACTATTTCAATTTTTATCTTTTTCTAAAGCGTTGGTCAATTGTAAACTCAACATTATAAGTCTGAAGTTTTCGATTTTATCTTTAGATTTGATATTGTCAACTTACAATTAATTGGCGTGACTAAATAAAATTTCCACTTAAAAATATGTGTCTAGACTATAACTCAATTGATCTTACTGGTTCTTTGAACTTAATAGAATTTCTTTTCCCTTTTTCTTTTTGAAATGAAGCCTGATAGGTAAAATAATCATGCAATCTTTGCAGTTGTACCTGTTTGGGCCTAAGAATGCGGGATCATATATTAAAGGTCAGATACTCAAAATATTCGATCTTCTCTTCTCTTCCATATATGCCTTCCATGGTCAAGGCTGTATCTATTGACCGTTATCGTGATGCAGAATTGAAAGTGGACAAGCAATCAGTTGGAGGTTGTGGAGGAATAATTGGAAGAAAGAAAGGGGCGGTTGCAATCCGTATTAGCTATAAAGGCATACGGATGGTGTTCATCTCCTGCCATCTCTCTGGTAGGTGGCAATTAACCCTTCTTTTAAATCACATTCACATGTTCAATTAAGGACCGCAAAGGAATTAGGTTGGTTGGAGTGGTAAATTGGGCCTGAGTTAATGAGCACTTTATTCTCTTTGCTTGTAATTTTGCAGCACACGCTTGCAATGTGGAGGAAAGAAATTGTCAGTGCAAGCACATATCGCACTCCCTCTTCTCTAAAAATTGGAACCCATACGCCAGACCATCCCATATCACTGTTTGGTTGGGAGATCTAAACTACAGGCTACAGGGGATAGATACATATCCAGCCAGAAATCTGATAGAGAAAGACCTTCACGGGGTTAGTTCAGCAACCATCTCTCATAATTAGATCAAAGTCAGCATTTGTAACTTGTAATGTGACTCTAATTGAGAGTTGCTTATTTTCCATTGCAGCAGCTGCTTAACAAGGATCAGCTCTTACAAGAGGCCCGACGAGGACAGATTTTCAACGGGTACTGCGAGGGGACATTGACATTCAAGCCAACATACAAGTATAATGTAGGAAGCAGCATCTATGATACAAGTTACAAGGTAACTGGCTAGTGCTTTTCAATTCCTCCCCATCAACCTATGTAGGCCATATATGGATAGATTATGTGATTCCTTATCTTAAAGGGTTGGCGTGCATGCTGTTGGATCACAGGTACGGGTACCATCTTGGACAGATCGCATATTGTTTAAGATAGAAGATGCAGATAACATGGAAGCCACCTTACATTCTTATGAATCCATGGATGGAATATACGGTTCCGATCATAAACCCGTCAAGGCTCATCTCTGCTTAAGACTTCGACAAGCACCAACTAGATGTTTTCTACCCAGCTGACTTTACCTCTACGGACGACGATATATTCTTTCTTTTCTTTTTTTTTTTTTGGGTAGTATCGGAAATTATCGATCATTATTCTTTCGTAAATTAAGTGTATAGTTTGCAGGGAAGGTGCCAGAGAGAAAACTGAAAAGTTCGAATTTGTTTTCATGTTAGATTTAGCAAATGACCATAGACTCATGAACTGTCGTTTAGTCCTCGGTCTTTGGTTTCGTCGGTTTATTTGGTTTAGACTCCTTCGCCGTTTCTTCTCGGTGGTTGGCTATTGACAATTACTTGGATTGTTTTTTTTAAAGTCGACAATTATTTGGTTTGCTCCAACTAAAGCCGCCGATGTTGACGTTGACCAGTTTGCCACTTGGACGTCCATCATATGGTCATAATTTTAAATATAAAAAAAATGCAAAATCACAACGCTTGGCATGGTGGCAACCAAAGGTGGTTAATTCGTTTGTTACTCGATCATATATATCACCGGTGCTCTCTGTAAGAAGTTAAGAGAGAAATATAAAGTCTTAGCTACAATGTAATATTTTATGTTGACTTGGCGTTCAACATCATGGATTTCAGTTTTTTTTTTTTTTTTTAAATCCTTCTTTCTTTCCATATCCTACGAAAAATTATGTTTGAGTCTGTTGCGTACTGGTCGAATCGATCCGTTCTCCGTAGGTCTTGTCCATGAGATGGAGCAAGACATGTTATTTTATTATAAATTTTTATTTATAAAAATTTAGTTATTAAATTATAAAATTTAAAATTCAATTATCAAAGTCTCTGAATCGTTCTTTAAGTATTCTTACTCTTATAATTTTATGAAATTATTTTTTTAAAAATAGTAAATTACATTATTTAATAAATTTTATTATTTTATTTTTATTAAACTTTTATAATTTAAAATTTATATTATAAAATTTATTAAATATTACAAATTTAATAACTCAACATTAAATATAAACTTTTATAAAAATATTATAAGAATAACTTTTTCCTTATTCGTGAATATATGCCTAAGCCTTTATAATTGTATAAACATAAATAAATCTTATCATAATTAGAATTAGAAATGTTAATGTAAGTTGACGGAGGCCTTAACTCAATTAAATAGAACGCCGATATAATTTCATTTTGAAGGCGCGAATCTTCAAAAAATGTTTTTAATCAAGTTGAATGAATATTTAGTCATTGAATCCCGTGGGTGGGCTTGGAATCTTCACAATGGGCGGTGCTCTGATAGATTCTTTTTATCTTTTTGCTTTTCCTTTTTCAAGTTTTGAAGGTATTTTCCCCTTTACAACAGTCAGACTTGTTGAAGTCGAACTGTTCACTGTTCACACAGGCCCCTCTGAACGGCGTTTGTTTAAATTATAAGCTATGTTTCTGGAGGAAAGGAAAATAATAAGTAAATAGAAATCCATATCGCTTTCGTGAAGAAACCTTTGTGTTCGGGGTCTCCTTCTCGTGGGAGAGTGAAGATGGGACCCCACATGCCTTGTAATCTTTCCAAATCCTCAAAGCCAAGTGGATTCGATGATCTTCCGTCAAAACCAGTTGGGGTTATGACAAATATTTGATCAAACTTTTTCAATTCTTTTAATTTGACTTCAAAATCGCTTGCAATTCGAGTTTTTCCTGTTCACATTTTATGCTTTTTTTTTTCTTTTTTCTTTTTCCCCTTTCGCTTGGGATTGATCTGGAAGTCTTTTGTTCCTATTCGTTTCGAACCATTTTTGTTTTCCATGGATTCTTTTCCAGACATATAGAATTTAATGTTATTGTAGTTTTTTGCGTTCTGCATTAGATCACTCGCTTTGCAAGAGAGCGAGAGAGAGAGAAAAAGGGTCTGTGCAGGAATAAGAAACGGCGAATTATCTACAGGCGTTTGAGTAGATTCTGCATTTAAGAGGTGAATCATTCCTCCACTAAGATGTTCTCTGCTTCTCTTTACACTCAGAAATTGGAGGTTATATGTTCATGAAGTTAATGAGTATATTGAGCCGGAAGAATCCCTATTTCTTGTCTGTTTGTTTCAAATGCTTTGTAACATGCTAAGGGTCTTTCTAGGCCGTTTTGCCCCCCTTAAGCCCCTTATTGGAGAGCGTGTAGTATATGTTTGAGCTGTGCATGCAACCGAGATGATGCAGTTTGTTCAATTTTAGACATTTGCCAGTCATATAGCAGTTGTATATGTTTTGATTTTCTGGACTACTTTGAAATCATCGGATGGTATTAATATTCACTGGTAGCTCTTGTTTTGCAATATGTTCAGCTTTGACCGTGTGTGTTACTGTGGATGTTTAATGTGCAGGTATAATTTCAACCAACAATGACCATATAGTAATCTGCACAATGGGTTGGCTAAGCAAATTTTTTAAAGGCTCCGACTCTAACCATAAAGTTTCAGAGGGGCATTATCATGCAAATTATAGAGAGGATACTGATTATTACTTACCATCAACTTCAGGGGTATGAATCTCTATCAATTATTAACTTCTATCCGCTGATTATTTTGAAAATGCATAGTAATGTTTCAGAAGTTATCTGAAGATTCGATTAATACTGCAATTACTACTTTTGTGCATTCATGATGCAGTCCCATGTTAGCCTTTGATTCATTTTTCCTACTTTTGAGCCTGTTTCATCTGATATTGTCATCTCTTTGTCTAAATATTTTTTATGGAAATGTGAATGCAGGGTGTCTGGTCAGAGAATGAGAATGAAGATATAGATCGTGCAATTGTACTATCTCTGGTAGAACAAAACCAGAGAGGAAAGAATGTAAATGGTGAGTTATACAACTCTTCAACACTATTGTACATTTTTTTTATGGGACCACATGCATGCCAGTACATTCACATAGTCTGAGGTACAGCGTGCTATGGGATAACGCAAACTGGATAGTTCTTATGCCTGTATCACTGCTGTCCTTTACTCCCCCAAGATATGAAATTTGTGTCTACAACTTTGGAGAAATGAAGAAGTCAGTTGCATCCTATCGAATGACTTTACTGCTGTTGGTTTGCTTTTCTTTGCATGAAATGCTTGCAGTTTGATAATTTGTTGGCGTAGGATATTTGACTTTCATTTTAGGGGTTCATTCCATGCTTTACTTTCTTGCAAGAATCTTGCACCTTGTGGCTTCTTTTTGAGCTATCTGGTGCGGGGTGTTGTCCTTGGATGGCGTCTATGTTCTGAAAAGATAGAAGCTGCTGTATAATCTCTGAAACATAATTAAAGAGATTTAGCTGTTGTTTTAAATTTTAATTTACTTTTTGTTGGTTTCTGGTTGAAACATTTACAAATTCATGAATGCTATTTTATTATGAGTCAGGAAAGATTTTTTCTTTTTTCTTGGGTCTAGATTATTATATTGAGTATTTTGGTGACTTTCTGTTTTGAACTATAGTTTCTGACCATAGATCTGTCTTCCCTTACTTTGGTTTTATCTTTACCCCTAATTGATACGCTAGCTCATCTTTGAAGTTGTAGGTGTTCTTCATCGTGGTTTGGTCTGTGAGGACGTAATGTATGATACAGTGAATGGTGTCATGACGTTTTTTTGATTTACACCTATCTTTTGGCTTTCTCTTATACAGCTTTTGTCTTGCTGTTTATCTATTAAGGACTTCATAACATTCTCTGTGTGTTATGTAGACCAGAATTCACAATTAGAAGAAGATGAACAACTTGCTAGAGCTATACAAGAAAGTCTAAATTTGGAATCTCCTCCCAGATATGGAAATGGAAACATGTATGGAAATGGAAATATGTATCAGCCATTTCCAGTGTATTTCCCAATGGGGTCCAGGTATAAGTTTCAGGAAGGATAACCCTTATTTTTTGACAACTTTAATGAACATGCAGAGAGTTGTTTGAACTTTGCTATTCATTGTTTTCTCATAAAATAAAATTCTGGGTTTTATCAGTACTTGCCTTGGCATATGCTGTCATTGCTTGATCTTTTGGGGATTTTCTATTTTGACGCATCATATAGCCCTTAAGTTGTCATTGATATTATTTCTTTTGTAATTCCCTCTCGTGCCCTTTATTGCATGAATCCTATCTGATCACTAGTTAAATGGTATTATTTTAAATGTACTCATAGATATTTTAACTGACTAAGGATTGCTGCCATAGACCTAATTTACTGGTAAAATATTCAATTAAATGTCAAGACATTTAATGTGACTTATGAATTGTTGGAAAACAAATAATCTAGGGTCACTATTATCTAATTCCCACGTTGGAAACGAGGGAGAAGGTTAGGTTGTGTAAAAATTTCTATATACCTCTGGAGTCAAGGTATTATAGCCTTTCTTTCTTTTGTATTCTTTCTTTTGTTCTCTTCATACATTGATTACTTACTGAAATTTAAAAAAAAAAGATTAAGAAAAAGAGAAGAGCTTATTTAGCGTTAAGCTTTTCTGTGAGGAGAATGTTTTACTTCTTTGTTTGGAGATTGTTGCTCTTTTATGGATCAACCATTGTTAACACCAGGAAATTCTGTTTCCACTGGCATATTGATGGAGAAAGCATTCTTTTCTTTCAAATTAAGGGGACCAAGGTTATGAAGTATCCATATGAGGCATACATAATTAAAGCTGAATTTCTGTTTATAGGATTTGTGCTGGATGCAATATGGAGATTGGTTATGGACGATATCTAAATTGCCTGAATGCATTCTGGCATCCTGAATGCTTCTGCTGCCGTGCTTGCAACCTACCAATCTCTGATTATGAGGTGCAAGCTTATTGCTCTTGTTTATGGTTTCATTACTGGTTCTTATTCTGTAATTATGATTTTGTGGTTTGTCCTTATATATATGATTGCTTTTATAGTTCTCCACATCTGGGAATTACCCTTACCATAAATCATGCTATAAGGAAAGCTACCATCCAAAATGTGATGTCTGCAAGCACTTTGTAAGTACTCTTCTATGGTTGAATTATTGAAATATCTTATATTTATGCTAAATGTTAATGGACATAATAACATACCGAAGACTGAGCATTCATAGACCATTTTCCTGTTGCTAACCTTCAATGGTTGGAGTGTAATTAATGTGGACAAAACATGAAGTATGTGGAACTTTAAATTTCGGGTTTTTTTTTTTTTTTTTTTCTAGTGGTTTTGTTTACTTTTCTAATGTTCTTATGCCTGCATTTGGAGCAAGCAGGTGCATTATTACAATGAAAATTATACTTGATGACCAATTGACCATGTTTTCAATCAACTTCGTAAAAATCTTTTTCATAATCAGTTTCTCTTGTTCATGTGCTTTTAGAAGATGGTCTTTGGAAGCATTGATCATGCTATAACTTGGGTCAACTCATATCTGTAACTATTCATTACATTTGAAGCGGTGCTTAAAGCACTCTTGCTTTATAAAAACTACATATACGCATATTTGGTTACTCTATTTGATTTGGATATGGAAGATGTTAAGTTTCCAAAGCTTGTGGTTCATGTACTTTGTTATGGTTTAGATCTGACGTTAACTGACCATAGGACTATAAAAAGGTGCTCCTGGCATCTTGATTCTCAAAATCAGTGGAGATTGAGTATTGGAATCATCCATGATTTTTGTTACTTTTGCTTGGTAGAATTAAAATCAAGGCTTGCTAGTTTGTTTTCCCCTTGGCTTCATCCGTATATCTCATTGCCTGTTGCTGTTACCTTTTGGGAATATAAATCTTTTGACAGATTCCAACAAACCCTGCTGGTCTTATTGAATATAGGGCCCATCCTTTCTGGACCCAAAAATATTGCCCTTCTCATGAAATTGATGGTACTCCACGTTGTTGCAGCTGTGAGAGAATGGAGGTCAGTCTGAATGAAAATTTTTTGTCTAACCAAATATCATCTATAATGAAATTTATAACTCTCTTCATATGCAGCCACGAGAAACAAGATACATTGCTCTTAATGATGGCCGGAAGCTCTGCCTAGAGTGTCTGGATTCTGCTATCATGGATGCTAGTGAATGCCAACCCCTTTATAATGATATACAAAAATTTTATGAAGGTCTGCATATGAAATTGGATCAGCAAATTCCATTGCTCTTGGTTGAAAGACAAGCACTGAATGAAGCAAGAGAAGGGGAGAAGAATGTAAGGGGCATTGCATTTACACCAGTTTGCTGTAAATACAAGACCTGATAAATTGATCATAATATCATACAGCTGTACGAGATACAAGACCTAGTGTTCTGGTGTCTGGCATTATCGTCGCAATTAATATTGGAAAGTGAATTATGTGTTTTTATAAATTATGCTGTTGCTTATGCTTTCCTTCACTAAGTTTTCCTCTATGGTGGTATGTTAAGTGCATACTATGTCTCATAAATAATTTGGCGTGACATGTATATATAGTAGTTATGAAAGTATGAAAAAAGAAAAACAATTATCTTCATGTTTGGAAGTTGACCCTTGCAAGAAATTCCTTTGTTGACCAAGTTCGAATGGCTTCAAATATGAAGCTTTAGTTAATTAGTCAGTTAAAGGTTAAAGCATGTGTTTCTCCTTTCTTAGTTGTTTCTTTATCATGGCCAGGGCCACTATCACATGCCTGAGACCAGAGGACTCTGCCTTTCTGAGGAGCAGACTATCAGTACAGTAAGGGTTACTTTAATTTTCCTTCTTTTTTTTTTTTCCCCATTTGATAATGAAAAGGTGGAGTTTGTTGAGACATTAAGTGATTAGCTATTTATCGTATATTGCATTCAATTTTTACCAGATCTCAAGGCGACCTAGGGTTAGGACGGGAAATAGAGCAGTTGACATGAGAACACAACCCTATAAACTGATTCGGCATTGTGATGTGACAGCAATTCTCGTTTTATTCGGTCTTCCAAGGTATGATTTGATGTTCTTTTCTTTTACAATCTGTATCAGTAGGATACACACTCGATGCTTTTCAGCTGCTTAAGTTATTGATTATTACTAAATCTGAAAGACAACCAGAAGAGTTTCCAAAGGAGCAAACAACATTTTGCAAGGGTAGCTTGAAATTAGAAAAGATGGTGGATATGAAGTGGTTGCAGAAAACCAAAAACATGATGTCAGACTAGCAGTGTTTCAAATAGTGAGAGCCTATATTATTTTACTCAATGCTCTCTTTCTTTTTATTGTACTCTGTTTATAGGTTGCTTACTGGATCGATCCTAGCTCATGAAATGATGCATGCATGGCTGCGACTTAAAGGTACTTTTAGATTTCAGGAATATATTCAGATAGGGGTCATCAAGAAATTCTTTGCTTTTGGAGTGTATATTTCTTTGTTACAACATTAAAGTTATGTCTATTCATTTGAGAGGTCAGAGTTGGTTTATAAATATCTCTTACCGAACCTTATTTTATTTCTGTGGGACTGTCAATTTGACTTGTGTGCTATATGTTGTAAACAATGAAGGTTATCGAACTCTCAGTCAAGATGTTGAAGAAGGTATCTGTCAGGTTGTGGCTCATATGTGGTTGGAGGCTGAGCTCTCATATGCATCAGGCCGCAACTTTGCATCAGCCTCATCCTCATCTGCTTCCCATGCATCTAAAGGTAAAAGACCTCATTTTGAGAGGAAGCTTGGGGAGTTTTTTAAGCACCAGATTAAATCAGACATTTCCCCTGTTTATGGTGATGGGTTTAGGGCAGGTCAAGAAGCAGTGCGAAAGTATGGTCTACAAAGGACCCTTCACCATATCTGGATGACGGGGAATTTTCCATTTTGATGTAAAGAGCTCCGATTTACATGCTGGTTCTCATTCTTTCTAGATATAATTAAGGCACTTAGGGATAGCTTCGACGAAGTTATGAATTCTTTGTACTTGTAGTTGTTTGTTACCATATTGGATGCATTGATTAAATTCATATATATTTTTTTTTTGGTTCATTTCTGATCTAATAAAGCTTAACCACACTAGCGAAGTGGTTTGCACCTCCCCCCCCCCCCCCCCAACCCCCAAAAAAAAGACGAAATAAAAACATAAAGAAGAAAAAGAACCCTTAAAAGCAAATTTGGAATAAATAACGTATTTTATTTTTAAGAAAATCAGAGCGTAATCGAATTTTATGGGCAGACTGATGTTTCTGCCTTTCTGATCTTGTTTCTTTCGGAGCATTAGAGGCATCATTTAGGTAATAATTAGGGGGACGTTGTGTAAAAGTAATAGTAATTGGAGTGTAGACAGATGTAGTCTTATGAAGCTGATGCAACAAAGAACAGGAAAAGTGAAAGTGATGAGGAAGGCTGACAACTGTGCTACTGTCCTCTCTTGACAATGATTAACCAACACATATTCATATCAGAAAAAAAAATGCTAATCTGCATCAATTTCCTTGATTCAATTGTCACAATTTATTTAAACGTGCATCATATATACCGAGGATGTTTAACAGCAAGCTAATTGTTGAAGCAAAATACAAGTTCACATTGACCGGCGAGAACGAGTAGTATCACAATCAGCTGGCATTAGCTGTGTCATTTCACCTCTCAAGGCGTGGACTGTCATTGATGCTGGGTGATATTTCTTTATAAATGTTTGTTTGCATCTTCAGTAAGGTAAAGACTACCTCTGACATATTTGGCCTCTTTGCTGGTTCTTGGATCAAACAGGCTAGACTTAATTTGGCTAGCTCGAGAGCTAGAACTCTCCCGCTGATTCCGATGAGGCTAGGATCAATGAACAAACTGGGCTTTGCTTCTGCCTCCTCCTTTCCCATGATAGATGATATGGTTTCAGAAAGCATTACTTCTCGTCCGTCTTGTACAGTAATGGAATCTTTACCTGTGATCAACTCCAACAACACCACTCCAAAGGCGTAGACATCCATTTTGGGAGTGATAATCCCGGCCTCAAGATATTCCGGGGCCATGTAGCCCCTATTTCCGACTATATGTAACGTGGAAGTACCGGAAGCCATTATTTCCCTGTCCGCTTCTTTTGCAAGAGTAAAATTCGCTATCTTGGCCCTTAGTTCATTGTTTAGAAGAATGTTGCGGGTATCTATATTCTTGTGCACATAGGAAGGTTCGGTGAAGCTGTGAAGATATTGAAGTCCACTGGCAATATCCATAGCAATCTGAAGCCTCTTACTCCAACTCTGGTGCTCAGTGGATGTGCTTTTGCTTAGCCATTCTCTTAGAGAGCCATTCTCCATGTACTCAAAAACAAGATAGAAGAAGCCATTGCTTTTACAGTAACCTTGCAGCTTTATGAGATTGAAATGATTGATCTTTTTCAGCATATTCACTTCCTTCGACGCATCCACGCTCATTTTCTTGACAGCCAAGATTGTGCTGCCAAACACCCCGTGATACACTGAACCTTTAATTATTTTGTTTGAGCTAAAATTCTCAGTGGCATCCTTTATTTCCGCAAAACTATACACTCTGGAGATATGCTCAATGCTTGCTATCTCCTCCCGGATATCTTTGGAAGATACCCATACTGTAATTCCCTTTGTACCTCGCTTAAAGAACCTGGTTGATTTCTTTCGCAACAAAAACATTGCAGATAAAATGACAGAAAGAAGCAGCATGAAACCCCCTATGATGGCCACAGCAATGTAGAGTTTCCTTTTTGACTCACCCTTGTTGGTGCCGTACACAGGAGGAGGTGGAATGGTCGATGGGTCAACATGAATTGTGGTCATTGAAAGAGTAGGTTCACTTGGCAAAGGGATCAAAATAGTAGTGGATGGATACAGACAGGGTTCTTGTGCGGAAACACCGTTGGCATCAAGCAGAATACCAGCACTCACGTTGAATCTCTTACCAATACCAGAAATCCCATCATTCCAGTAAACTGGGTAAGTCAGCATATACTTGGTGCCATTTGCAATTTGGTGCCTTGTTGGACAAGCACATCTGAGCGGCACGTGCAATTCCATGCCGGGATACAAATCAAAGACCCCATATGGATTGGCACGCCGGAGAGAATCACAGGAGGACAATTCCTGATAAACATCATTGGCTACTGTAAAATATGTGCAGTAAATGGCGTCCAGTATATGTTTGGTTTCAGCTTGGTAATAGTCCTTAGTGATACAAGAACAGTTCACAGGGACAATTACCTCTTTGCCTGTGGGGAACACTGTGAGCATAGTGGCTTCGTTGATTCCGGCAAGCTCAATCGGGTTTGATGACATGAGATTGGAAATTGCGGGGACTGTATTGTAAGGAGGTTGGGATCTGAAGATGAGGAAGGCCAAGCAGGAATTGTGCAGGCCATTGCAGGTGTAAAGGAAAGCAGGAGATGGCCCTGCTTCATCACTGTTGTTGCAACTCATTACTGAATTTCCTGAGTAATTCTGCTGTGCGCTCGCAGTTGAAGATACAAAGGAGAGTATGAAAAGCTTGATGAGAAAATGCTTCATGTTGATCATATTCATTTTACTAGAAAGATGATCAGCAATAGGTAGATAGAAGAAAGCATGAGCATTTTAGTACAGCTATTAGCTAAGTGTGATAGGCAGAATAACGCGTAGAAAATTATCAAAAGTAATGACGACGTCAAGTTTTGTTGACAAAAATGCAAATATTTATTTGAGTATATTATAGAGCAAGGAACTGGCCCGCGGTTTCATGTAACTTGGCCCGTTAGCTGATTTTAAAGATCGATAACATAATTGGGATAACTGACTTGACCCAGTTTTATGTTGCTTGTGATGTGAACTCAGAAGACAGAGAAGGATTTGAAGACGTCGCACAAATTATATTAAATAGGATTAAATCTAAAAAGGAAACGATATGTTTATAGATAGTATATATATTTTTTATGTTATTTTATAAAATATATAATATTTGTTTTTAAATATAAATAAAATTATAAAATTATTAATAAAATTTATTTCTTTTTCACTGCATATAATTTAACATATAATTTTAAAAACATAAATATAACACTTTTCAATATAAAATATAGCCACTTGAACGGTGATTCTTCTAGGAACTGGACTGAGTAAATAAGCAGCTGGTCAACAAATTGGTGTCGTTATATTATTGTTCTAGACCGGTCAGTCTTGCCCACCCGGTTACGGCTTATCTATGACTCGGACCGTGCTGTTCATCATGATTTAGCCTCCAGCAAGGGAAATTGGATATTAACAATAATTATAATTTATACAACAAACGCGCACAACTAATAAGACTCCGTCTCTATAACGGGAGACATAAATTGAATTCCTGTGAAAAGAATAATTAAATATTTTTATAAAGGAATTATCAACAATGGGAAGAGAATAAAGTAATATAAGAATAAGATATGGTCCGTCTTCAAGTGATTCGAGGGATAATGACATAGTGTTTAGTTAGTTAAGGTCGGTTGCTTTCAGTAATACTCATGCCGGCCTCCTCGTCGTTAGAGGAGAAACAGGGTGGAATTCCGGTATACGGTATACAAGAAAAACCAATTGCACAAGATGTAGACAGAATATATCAGATTTGAATATTTTATTTTTTAATTTTGATTTTTTTTATCTCTTTTTATAATTTAATATCTAAATTAATTTTTTTTTAATTTTATATTTATTTTTTAAAAAATTTCTTTATGTCAACAACAACAAAAAATTCCATTAGATTATATCTTTCTCAATTTTTTTCCTTTTTCTTTATTTAAATCAAGAAAAATCAGTCTTGGATTCAAATCTTTACTCCTTCCAAAGCCTCATAACTTCTATTATCTCCAAAATAAAAAAAAGAAAAACCAAATGCACAAGATGTAGCCGACAGTCTTCGGCCTAACGTTTCCATCCGATACATTCTAGGCTCTTTGCGCCCCAAAATTGGTGGATTTTACAAGCACATCTTTTTCTTTTTGCTACGAAATTGATTATCGATGTTTTTGAAATCTTACAAAATTGATAGTGTATTAAATCGTCACATAGAACAACATCATGCACTATGGGCCTATGTATTTCTCAAATTGTTCCTCAATTTTACTTCACATGATTTTATAAAATTTAAATTATTTGACTAAAAATAAAATTTAGTGTCATTAATTAAATTATAAAATTCATAAAATTATTACTAAGTATCTTGTTGCTTCCACAATTGTGGGAACAACTTCACCTTCCTGAAAACAACCCAAATCACGGAACACGGCGGTTCTTAACAAAGTTGTTGCGAGAAAAAATAAAAACTACTTATAATAATAACAGATAAAAGCAGGTCTAATTAAGATTCTAAGAAGTGCGGGACATCATCTGCTGAAATTCGTTAAAATCAAGGAATCCATTGCCATCGAGATCAAAGACTCGAATCATGGCAGCACACTCGTCCTGGGATTTTTCGTCACCTAATTGACGCAACATCTGCTGCAAACCTTTGGGTGTTATGCAGCCACAGCCTTTCTCAACCTCGAACATCTCGAAGGCACTTCGCAAAACATCATCGACTTCGTTGTCTTGTTGTTCCATTAGCCGAAGGAAGTCCCCAAACCCCAATAAATCATCGCCATCGGAGTCAAACTCATCGATCACCTTTTTTGCCATGCTATGAGTCACAGACTCTCCTACCGATGCAAAATAATCCATGAGTTCCTTGCTTGAAATTTTGCCATCTTTGTCAGCATCCAAGTGATTAAAAACATCTCTAAACTTGTCCTCTTCTTTTGTGCTATTCGGTGGCTCATCCAGAGATGCAGCACTAGTACTGTCATTAGGTCTAGGCGGTAATGATTTTGGGGTGGGACGAAGTAATCGAGCAAAGCTTAACTTGTTAGGGAAGAACCTTTTAGAGGGCTTGGCAACAATGGCGGTTGCCATGGTGTGTAAAATATTTCAAGGGAGATGTTCATGGATTCCTAATTATATAGCGTCAGAATCAGGAGATGGCAGTTGACGGAAAAGAGTTTATGTAATTGCGAGGAAACTGCCTCGAAGACCGACCTATTGTAGTTGGAGACTTGACTTGTTTCCACAAATAACCTGCTCTCAGTAGAGCAGGAAAATCTTGGCTAACTTCTTGGCATTTTCGAGCGAAGACAGGAATTGTTAGGGTGGAATTTGTGAAACAAAAGTACCTAAAGTGTCAAACGGGCGATTATAGCAGGAGTCCATATCTCCGTTAAAAGCAGCAGTTGTTTTTCTTTTAGGTCCCGTTCCTCTTTGACCACAAGCGGAAGGAACTTTGGGAAATCAAAACATTTCCTCATAATGGACTGTGTCAGCTGCAGTCATCTATCCAAGGCATTAACTAATCAAAGGTGGAGCTGTTGTCCAGGCCAAAATTTTGGGCCAGCAAAACTATGAATATGATCCTAACCATCTTGAAACGAGTCGATTTTATGGATTAAATTTTAATTTAAAGTAAATTATATATTTAATTATTATATTTATTAATCACACATAAATATAAATTATAAAATGATTTAATTACTAATAAAACATAAATTTTTATACTACAAAATTATAATAAGACATATATTGATAATTTATATACTTAAAAAATTTTAAAATATAAATACTTAAAATAATTTAAAACAAGTAAAAAGAATTATATGCAAGCTGGCCCAATTCAATCCTAGTTAAATCTGGTTCCATCAAGAAAAAGTGCAAATTCTTTAAACTTTTAAAATGGAGGTCTAGATCCTTAAAAAGTTCCGTTTAGTCTCGGGCCAAGCCAGCTTGATCAATAGCTCTAATAAAAGGATAAAAATAATAAGCAAGTATCATAGTATATACCATATAGGTTTCTTTTCTTAGGAGTTCGTTCATCTATTTATCTACGGAAATTCTATTGACACGCAAAATGGATATTGAATTTTATGTAAATTTCGTGTGACATTATTGCTGCTCATTTATCTACAAAGCATACTGATTTATAACTCTTGTTCTCTGATATAGATTTCTGTCTGAATATGCTGCTTATACTTGTTTGGATAATGGTATTCCTACTGCTCTCATTTTATTTAATGCTCATATCTCTTCCTGTGGCTTTTTGTGAACTCTTAAATTTTTTTAATTTCATAATTAAATTTATGAGATTTAATTTAAATTTTTGTGTTGTAAAGATATACTTAGATGAAAATAAAGTTATGAGAATAATAAAATTTTATTTGTTTTGTCTCTTTAATATCCTTTAATCAAGCCGCTATTTACCTTGGATCGTGGCCAAGAGGCCGAGAAATGTATCAAGCCGCTGTTCACCTACAGGTTGAATGGTATTATGCATCTTAAATACAGAAGCTTGAAGCTGAATGCCTCAAGTCAGTACCACTGTTTTCAGCCTTTCTTGTGATCTGTTCAGTGGCGAATTAAGGGAATTGTCTGCGGAGATTTACATGGTAACTTAATTGGAGAGGGAGGGGGTGAGCCGAGTGGAACATAGTTTGAAAGCGAATATGTCATTAATACCGCTGAATGGCCTTGTTTTCTTGGTGCAAACGAGGAAATGTTAATTAAGCTTCTTTCGTACACATGCTAATTTTGTATTGCTTAAAATAAATCTGCCATAGTCATTCTGGACAATTTTATTAGGAGATGAATGCCCACCCGCTCAAGCATACCATGATGTCTGCTAGTTCAGCGAAGTTTCTGTCCACTACGCACACCAAAAGCATTTCATTTTTTTTTTTTTTGTAAAGATATATTTATATGCGCAGACCATGATCTGATAATCAAGGTTAAAGAACGTAACTGTTTGCTACTACAATGCAAGCGGAAAATTTGATAACTTGTCGCTTTTTGTTATATTCTTGTGAGTTTGGAAGTTTAAAGTAGTTTCCTGGCATCACAAACACAATATTGGCTGATGATACGCTCACGGCGTTGTCACTCTTTTTTGTAGGGAAATTTACTTGTACTGCCTGTAGTAAACTAGTTTCGTTTTGTCACACTATTCATATTGAAATACGCTCCCTTCCAATTACTTGTTGCATTCCATTTTGCTATTTGATAGGTCTTGTAGAATTCTTTTTTATCCTTTGGCGGCAAACCTTTTACGATCCAGTAGACCAAATTATCTGTTGAAAATGAAAGTTTATCAGTTGCCAAAATGAATGTGAGTTCAAGTAATTGGCACCAATTGCTTCATTATTTCGCTTCGTTGGTGGCAAAAGCCATAAAAAGGTTTGGTAGCAGAAACTATTGCATTTACTACTTGGTTGTTGATCATGTACATAGAAAGGGCAAGCTATGCTATTCTGGTCTTTTAAGTTTGATTAAATTACACTCCCCTGATCCCTTTTAGTTTTAAAATTACTATGACCTTCCTTGTTTTATATTTTGTTTGAAAAGATGTATGATTATGAATAGGGTTCATGTGTCTGGAAGCAGTTTAGACGTAAGATGAAATTTCTAATTAACTACAGGAGGCTGCTGTAATTTCTGAATCTATATAAGGATAGTAAGTGTATGATTTTAGCAAACTTCGTGCGAGGTAAGTGCAATTTACACTCAGACATGGGACATTACATTTGGGACATTAAATCTGGCATAATTATTTTTTATTGAAAACCCCGTGTTGTCAAATTAAATTATACCAAGGTTGCAACTGTTACAAGCAAAAGAATCATATATATCGGAAGGGTGTCCCTATTGTGAACAGAATACAACGTAAAATTTCAGGTAGCCCAGAAATTATTTAATACTGGGGAAACATATAGATGGATCGATGTAGTTGAGGTTGAGGGATATGGATGCTCCCCTGTTCCAGAGAATGGGCAGAGGTCATATTGTTTTCGGATAAAAACTAACAACATCAACTTAAAACTCTTTACGTTTCAGTAGTCATCACTCTTCCTCTCTCTTTGTTCCTGCTATATAGGGCGAAAGAGAGGATGCATGTCAAAATGAAAACTGCCAAAACATGCCTGGAGGCAACCTGGAAATTCATGAGGAATCCTTTAATCAACCTCATCAACCAGTGCTGATTATTTTGCAGAAAGCTACTGAGATTGATAAAGCCTTCTGTCATCAGAGAGGCAACCTTCCCCTGACAACCAAACAGCTTATTCATATAGCTTGGCGTCCCCCGATTTAGGGTTGGTTCAAACTCAATACAGACGGGGCAACTCGTGGAAGCCCTGGGCTTGTTGCTTGTGGAGGGCTTTTGAGAAATTAGTATGGTAGATGGATTAGAGGTCTTTCCCATTGGATTGGCATTTGTACAGCCATGCAAGCTGAGAAATGCTGTCTCCTTATTGGTCTCGACTATGCCTGGAGGAAAGGTTGTCGTAGATTAATGATGGAGAGCGACTCTGTTTCGCTCATATCCACGCTAACAGCGAGAGACAAAGGTGACGAAGAAGACACCCTAATCAGGCGCATAAGGGAATGGCTTAATTCTGATTGGGATATATCCTTCTCTCACACTCTCAGAGAAGGTAATGTCTGCGCTCATAAACTAGCCAACCCTGGCTTTCAGAATCAAGGCACGGAATATTTTGAGGAGTTGCCGACTAGTCTGAGTCTTGATTTTCAAGCGGACAGTTTATGGATCTGTAGAGAGAGACTTGTTCTCAGTAGCTAGTTTTGTGTGTGGGGTTTTTAGCCCCTTTTCTGTATCCAAAGAAAAAAAGAAAAAAAGAAAAATGCCAAAACACCCGAAACCCTGCATCTCCCTCAGGACCTCTACTGTTTGTCGTAAAGAGCAGAGCGCAGCATGGTGCTTACAATTGGGTTTTCTGACAATTGAACAACGTGCAGTTTACTATACCTGGATCATTGTTCATCACAAATCATACATTCTTCCTATTCTTTCTGACTGATAATTAATATTATCATTACCTGTTGTATAATTATAATCTTCAATCGCGCCAAAGAAATCTGCCTTGTTTTTCTTTTGGTAATGAAAGAAATCTGCCTTTGATATATATGCCTTACGGTACTTAATCAAATAGCGAGTTTAAAGAATATAAATATATCCTTTCAGGGACCACGCACAAAAAAAATCTAGATATGGCAATTGGTTGCAACAATTTCGAATGGACGGACGGCTTTCGCATCTATGACATTACTCATCATCCATAACCTTTCCAGCTTTAAGCATCATCCCTTCTGTCTTTTATTTCCTTTTTTTTTTTCCTCCATTTTCCTCGTTGATTTAGGAATCATCTCTTCACTTTACTTCCAACCAATTAAAGAAGTGAAAGCACGACTTAGTATATTACGCACCGCAACTTTTATATATATATATGAATACTAGTAGCTACTTAGTCGGTAATTGATTAAAGTTTTAGGCATTTATGTAATTTGATTGCAACAAGGAGAAAAAGTTAAAAATCTATATATTAAAATATTTAATCTTTAGAAAAAAAATTACCAAGCTAATAAAATGGCCAGTACAAATTTGAATTCCAAAAGATAACTTTATAATTAGGAAAAAAATTTTCACATTGTAAAGTGTTCACACAATTTATATAATTATATAAATTGTGAAATTTATTGAATTTTAGTTTAAATTATAAAATTTAATAAGCATAATAATTTAAATTATATTTAAAAATAAAATAATAAGAATGATAAAATCATTATAAATGAATTGCAAAATAAATGGTAACATCGTTTGTTGAGCTTCTATGTTTGAGAATACCGCAAGGGTTTATGAGATGTGTTATACATATACGTATAGATATTTAAAATGTTGTTGTGAATAATTAATAAGTGGTTGGTATAATAATAAATAATTATACTTTAAAATATTTTTTGAATAAAAATATTTTGTATAATTTCAAAAAATGAGAATAAAGAAACTTGCTTGAATGACCATACATGAATATTATTGCCAAGCGTTGAATAAGGGTTTGAATGTAGTAGTAAGTGTTTGAATGTAGTAGCTTTGCCGGATATATGGTTAAAGTAATTTGTAACCTCTATTCTTATTATTTTTAATTTATATTTAAATATATTTTATAAAATATATTTTACAAATTTATTTTTAATTTTATATTTATTTATTTTATTAAATCTTTTACCTTTAAATTTTAAAAGAGAGGAAAATTTAAGTGGCTCGCCCAATAGAAACCGAGATGTCAATATAAAATGTCGGGCTACAAAAGCTCGTTTCATGAACAATAAATACGGTTGTGTGGAGGCGTGCGTGTGCCAAGTAACCTCAGACCAAAGGATTCCCAAACGGGAGGACCACTGTCAAATTTCAGCACAAAAGGCGTCGCAGACTTGACTTTGGAAGAAGGCAAACCTTTGTCAGAATCAGAAACCAAACTACGTCATAAACAGTACCTTAATTTGACAGTTTTGATTTAGAAATGTAATTTAAAAATACAAATATTTATGAGAAAAAATAAATATAAAATTAAAAAATAAATTAAAAATAAAATTTATAAAATATATTTTAATATAAATTATATAAATAAATAAAAGTATTAAAATTAAAAAATAATAAAAATAAACCCCTAAATTCTCTTGTAATAATTCATACAGTAAATGTTAAAAAAGTTAAAGGATGAATTTTGAATATTAGAATTATTGAAATTTATATTGAAATAGAAAACTAGTAAAAATTAAAAATATACATTACAGAAATCTCATCTTCGACCAGTTTGGAATTAAGGGTGCTGCCCAAAGGTGTTAAAAAAAAAAAAAAAGCATTGTGGATTCTGTCAACCGTCAAAATTGTTGGACCAGCAACTTAGATTTGAATAAAGTTGGATGCTTGGGATTCTAATCAATTGTTGTATACAAAATTAACACAAGAATGATTTCTCCGTTTTGTAAACTGGCTTAAGCAATCTTTATTTTTCAATTTCATGGTGGGCAACAAATGTAAAGGGGTCGCCCAATTCAACCAACTTTTATGCTTACATAAATTATATTTCAAAATCGTTATTTGTTCTACTCTAATTTAATAATTGAAATATTTCATAAAAATAAAATATATATGAAATTTGACCCAACTGTAAAGAAATTAATTATTCTATTTTACCGGTTAGAAATTCTGCGCTAACTCATGAGGATGCGCTTTTGGTTCTCATCGATGATCTTTTATTGTGATTTCCTCAAAGGAAAGATCAGTTTAACATTGGCAAAAATTTTATTTTTTAAATTTTTTCACATAATATTTTTATACTTTTTAAATATAAATTAATTTATATTTTAAATAAATAATTTTTTTAATATAGATAATTTTAAAATTTAAACCTAAATTTTTAATATTTGACAGCACTATAAACTCATTCATAAATTTGTAGTCATAAGTACGTTGGTACATTTAAGAAGATAAGGTCTTTTTTAAAAAAATAATATATATACATAATTTAATACATTATTTATATAAAAATAAATTTAAAAAACATATAAAACTTATAAAAAAAAAAAAAAAACACATAGCGTAAATGTGAGGGAAGGGGAATGCATCGCAGATTCGCTGGCATGGGGGACAAATATTTGCGATAGGCAATTAAGCAAGAGATGGATATATCGAACCAGTTGACTGCTACTTTGTACAGTATTCCTCCCAGCAACGCGCTTACGCCACGGATCCCAATGGATGCAATGAAGTGGTACTCACAGAACTGCACCTACCACACCTTCCATGCCACCCACTGCACCCAGCGCGCCTCACCTTCGCTTTCTATTTTGGATTTTAAATAATTTTTGTCTCAACCTTCTACTTATAGTAATAATTATAATAAATATTGTTGCTATCTAAAACCTTGTAATTTTGTTACATAATAATTTGCTTTTTAATTATGGAAGATAAATTTAATTTTTAAATTTATTTTTATCTTTCTCTTATTTTTTTTCTTATAAATAAGAGTTTTGACTTTTTTTATATCACAAAAATAAAAATAATAAACATTTTTATCAAATTTTTTGAGGCGGATAATCATGTTATTGACACATATTAATGGTAAAGTATAGTTGAACCCATTATGCCTTTTCTTTCATTTTTGTATACACCCATTCTTCCACTTTTGTCATTACAAAGCACTTCATGAGATGGCACTCTAAAATGAAGTTCTATTCTAACGGAAATCTAAAATGAAGTTTAAATTTTACATACAGTTAACAGTTCTTTTATAAATATTATTGTAAATCTTTTTTGAGATTAGTAGTATACTTTGATCTTGTAATAAGCTAATTTTTTTTCCTCTAAACTTGTTGTCACCCAAAAAAATGAAATTAGGTTATATATTTATCAACAAATGAAATTGTCAACTGTTTAATTTTATAATTTTATAATGTAGTATGTAAAACTTTAATAGTTTAATTTTTTTAAATAAAATTTTATTTACAAAAATAACAATACCAATTTATGTCATTAATATAAAGTGTGATCTAACAAAAAAGCAAAGGAAACATAGTGTAGAAAAATAATACATTCTATTATATAAATTAGCTTTGAAATGGTTAATCATTTGTATACTTTACGATTTTTACAAATTTATTTTTATTTAATTTTTATATTATATAATTTAAATTATTAAAATTATTAAATTTTATAACTTAAATTATAAGATTCAAAAAATACACACCATTTATTAAAAAAAAAGAATTGTGCAAATTATTTTTTTCCTAATTTGTATATGCAATAGTGTTTTGTTCGCCTCCAATCACGAGCTTCTGTTTTTCTTTTACTATGGATTCATTACCTTGTTAATGCACATTACATTGTTTCTCTAAGTAAATGCTGATCAGCTGGCATTTTGCCTTTCCGACCCAAAAACCTGAGGAGTTAGGAGGAATAAAAATGGGAAAAAGGGAAAAAAAAAAATCAAGAACAGTCAAATTTGCTTAATGGTTCTAAATACAGTAACTAAGTTCAGTAAAATTTGAAAATGACACTCATCCAGACAAAATACAAACAATTACAAGTGTGCTAATACATAATAAGAATCAATATTATAAACTACAGCAGTCATACTTAACTAGAATCAGTTAGTCACTATAGAGAGCAATTCACTAGTGTGGCTTCTCAGCAAAAGGGGAAAAGAATTATTCACCAATGCCGCCAGGAATTCAGTTACCAAAATCAAGTACAAAACAAAATGGTACATCGAAAACAAGAGAATCAAGGGAAGAATAACAAAACTGGAATTACTTATTACTATAACCATGTACAATACAAAAATGAAAAATGGAAGAGGCGAAGAAGATCTCAAGGGAAAGCACCAAATTGTATAGATATACAGCACTTTATTATGTTTTCATTATTAGAAGCGGACAAAAAAGAGTTAAATTTACTTATCCCAAAGATTATTTGCAGCGCTCTTGCTATACACAGTCACTTGAAATAATAATCATACATTCATCCGTTGTTGGAAAATTCATAAACCCCTCACAACTTCCCCCTCTATATTTATTATATAAAAGAGTTGAAGATTTATGTTTGAATCTCTTGGCCGGTGAGTTAATTCTTCATAGCTGTATAATCTACAGAGATAAATTTCTCGATCCCTACTCTGTGTCTTGGACTGTACTGTTCGTTCATTTTTTCCTTTGTCTGAAATTGGATGTTGAGCAGATCAAAATGAAACGCCTTCAAGAATCCAAAGCAAAGGGAGTGTTTAACAGATCGTAAGGTGCCCAAAGAGCATCTAATGGGCACGGCCTATTTGCGTCCAATCGAACCCATGGCTTACCTTTTCCACTCCAATGCAATAGACTGACGGGGCCAGGGTGCAGATCCCTGCAAAGTCCACGAAAATTGTCACCGCCCAAACCATGCTGGTTCCACCTGTGATTCACCGAAGCTATGTTGCCGGCAAACACAAGCAAAAACGGCGGCAATGAACCCAATTCGTAGATTCTCATCCTCTTCTGTAGCTCCATCCATTCCTCTATCTTGTTTGTGTAATCCCCTGCTCGCCATCGCTCTAGATCAATAACCATCACCCCCGTGTTGAAATAGCAAGCCTTTCTGTCCGCAAAGATAAGGGAAAAAGAGGGGTTCGACCAAAACGTTGCGGTGAAGTACGAGGTGAAATTGGCATTGCAGTATTCAGGGGCGGCTAGCACCGAGTTTTCCCCCAATGGGGTGGCCGCGAGTTTTGCAATGTCGTCCACGAGGATGAGGTCGGAATCCAGGTAGACCACGCGTCGAACACATAATGGGAGCAAGTTAGCCAAGTAGCTACGAGCGTAATTAAGGGGGCAATCCAGGGCGGAGCGAATGGAGGTGGAGATGAGGCCGGAGACTGTGGAGTCGTCGAATTTGTAGACTTGGAATTTGAGGTAAGGGAAGGAATTGGAGATGGCAGTGCGTAGAAGGGACGCGTTGGAAGAACAGACAAAGTGGAAAAAGATGCTTTGAGGACAGGAAGAGTGTTGGAGGACGGAGAGGATTGCGGCCATGGAGCCCCGGATGTATGTTGTGTCAAGGGTCATAGCAACATGAACCACTTCCTCAGAGCAGATATAGTTATCGACGTCGTCGTTATTGTCGCCGTCGGTGTTGTCGGCGATGGAGGCGCAATCGGGGGAGTTGTAGAATTGTGGGGCTTCTTTGAATTGCTGGGTAATTGTAGTAGTATTAACGTTTGTGTCATTGGTGGTGGCGGAAGAGGATGATAGTCGGGGCTGCAAGAAGACGGAGAGTAAGAGAAAGAGTGAAAGTGGTGGCTTGAGTGTTGGCATAGGGACAGTGTGTGTTTTGGGAATGGGAAAATGGGGCGGTGTGAACTTGCTGAGTCCCGTTGTTGGGTTTCAAGCCATTGATGTGTGCTGTAAATATTAGGAGAGGACAGATCTATGGGTTGGCTTATAATTGGAGTTTGAAGTTTCAAACACGCTTTCACTGTATAATAATAATAACAATATACAACAATAATAAATGAAAACAAAACTAATAAAACTAAGAGAAAGAGAGAGAGATTGAAAAAGAAGAGGGAGGAGTGGGGGATGATGGGAATGGAAGAGCTGGATGGGCTGGCCAGGCTGCTGCAGAGTAGGAGAGCAAAGTCAAGAATATATGAAGGAAGAAATTAGGTAAGGTTCACATTGGTCCTGGTGCTATGTCCCGGATGGTCTTGTAGCATTTTCAAGTATGGGACCCCGTTAAGGTTTTTGATCTGCCCTCATGTCTCATTAACTCGTGCTTTGTATCATTGTATGGGCAATTTGCTTGATATTTTTAATTCAGAAATGGAATGATAGCATGGAAGGAAAGAGAAAACAGGGTCACCCCAATTCTAGATTCAAAGTGCACCTGGCTATGTACCATGATTAGGCGAGAATGTACCTGACAAAGAGTTCCGACAAGCAGAACCCTTCAAATTACATGTTAGCTCACATGCTCATCCATTGTTCTGTTTTCTCAGTTTTCCTCAAAATGCCGCATGTAATTTTATCAAATCATTTTTTAATATTTATTCCTGAACATTAGTCGTGCGAGTGACTTATTGTTTACTCCGTTCTTAATTAGTAAAGCTTCACATGATAAATATAACTAGTTATCTTTAATAAAGAAAAAAACTTTATAATAGTGGAAATTTTTACAAAGGAAGGAGTCATTTTTTCAAATTAAAAAAGATAAAAAATTATGAGAGTCCTTCGAAACTAAGAGATCCCTCTTCATGCAACTTCAATTAGAATGGAAGAGACCAGTTGGTCATGGTAAAGTGACTATGACCCCAGACTAGTAAAGAGCATCCGTGGACGGCTAACATTGGCCGTGTTTCTTGGGCAGCAAACGTTGTTCCTACGGCTTCCTAACTCCTAAGTATTCATTCATCTAAGGCATCGATCCACGTTGATGTTGGTAACGTAACTTTCTTTGTTATTTTTTGTTGCAGTCGTAATTGGTGAACTATCACACACCCTCACCCGAAAACTATGTGCCAGCAACTGAATCTTCCAATGGGAGTATTTCCACGAGAAAAACGAGTCATTAAAATCATATTGAGAATGCCAAATCACCATACTCCATCACTAATTTATTATCCTATATACTCAAATCCAAAACAAGTGCATTCAAAATACACAGATGTAATAAAAAAATGATGTGCTTCATGCCATTTTTATTTAAATTACTAAGTAATTTGATTTCCTTTTTTTTTTTAATTACAGTGGTTTGCTATATGTTTGTTTTAAAAAATAGTGTTCATATTAATTGTAGCAATCCAAAGAAGCAAAAATGATGTAAAATCCCCATGAAGGCAAATGCGAATGATTCCATGTCCATTGTCCCGGCCTACATAAATAAGAATGGCAATTAAAAAAATAAAACCTCGTGACTTACATGGCTTATATACAAATTATAGTGAATCAATTATGACTGAGTATTATATAACGTTGATTGGCTCATGAGCCAAATCAGCTACGGTGTCTTTTGCTTGCAGATTCATCCTGCCATAGGCCAATTAAATAAGGTGTTAAAGACCTTTCTCCTCGGTGATATTATTATTATAGTGGGCATTAACCCAACATCAAATTAAAATCTCCTAACCCTTAAGTTAGCCACCACTAATTATATAATCACTATAGGTTCTTTCAATATGTGGGACTTGACATCCATAAATAAACAAGTATTTCTCTTTCGACTTTCATGATGGTAGTATCCCTCCAACTATCGTCGCTAAGACACCTGATCTATGTAATAGATCAAAAAAAAAGAAGGGGGGAGGGTTAAGGTAAATACGTCCTTTGCAAGCGATATGATGTTTGAGCTTTATGAAAATAAAGAAAACATATGAACATTTTTTGGTTTCCGCCTTCTCCATTGCTTATTTAACAATTTCCTTCCTTCCTTCCTTCCTTCTTCGCTACCTCTTTCTCGCCTGTTTCCTTTGCCTTCTATTTTCTTTTTCTTTTCGTTCTTTCCGCAGATAGCCGTTATATTTTTCTTCTCTTTTATATTTTTGGGTAATACTTTTCCTTTTATTATATTTTTAATGTATGTGTAAGTACTTCAGGTTACGGCCTTACCACGAATCTTACATCAGCACATGACTTTCTTCTATGGACCGTACAAACTGCAGTACGTACGCACTCTCCACAAGTTGCATACATTATCTTACATAAAAATAAAAATAAATAAATAAATAAATATTTAAAAAATGTATAAATTTAGCAAAATCCTTACTGACTTTTTTTTCACAGGACTCTATGCAAATTTGGCAAACATGAGGATTGAGTAATATACATATAACAATTTTATATATTTTATATTTTTCAATATCCCTATAAGAGTGTGTGTTTAATTTTTTTAATGAGGATTGCTTAAATTTCTTTTTAAGAAGTTAAGTAATTCATATAAAACATAATAGAATAAAGTGAGGAAGATTAATAAAATAAAAAATAAACCTTAAATTAAATTTAAATATGAAATAAAATATAAAAAAAATTAATGAAATAATAATATGAAAGTCAAAATCCAAATACTATAAATGCTCCATCTTATAAAAGTTCGATAACAGTCCACAGAAGAAAAAAAGGGTTCAATAACAATGTGAAATATGCCATTGATGAAGTGTTATGATTGTTTCAAAATTGTAGAGAAATACAGTTTACAATTCAACAAATATTTTTCCATCTAGGCTTTGCTCTCATATTAATAATTGAATCATATATTCCTAAGCCATCTGAGAACATTTTAAAATAAAAAGGCTAACGCATTTATTAATGTTTTAAATTTATCGTAAAACACAAAGAGTCTTTGTATTTTACCAAAGAAAATATACAAAATACACCTCATAACAACCATAACAATGGCAAACTTTTGTTGATTATACGGGGTATACATATATATATATATATATATATTTGAAGTTTGAAGATCAGAATATTATAGGAATGCGAAACGATATGACCTTCCAGCAAATTAAGAAAAAGTAAGTTTTTTTTATAAATTTAAAGTATCTTTGAATCTTTTTAAATTAAGAGATTAAAATTTTTAATATAATTAAATACTTTAAAATAAAATTTATTTTTAATAAAAATTAAAATTAAAATTTGTCATATTAAAAATTAAACTTCATTTCATTTGGCTCAACTTTAAAAAAAAAAAAAAACAAAGTTTATAACAAAATCACACATGTCATATTTTCTATTAATAAGCGAAGAGTGTTTCTTTGGCTTAGGCCTGCATGACGTCACAACTAAATAAGCTTTGCAGCAAAAGAACAAGCTTGAGTTTGAGTGCAAATTTACAAAAATAAAAATAAAATTATGATAAAGAATCACATGGCTTTAATGGAGATAGGTTGTTGCCCTGCCCTCATATGATATATCAAGCATTCGGACTGTTAGTCGCCATTTTTGAATTTCTCAAATAAAACAAAATATTTGGGTCACCTTACGGCCCCCATCTAAAATTTAAAGCGATCCCACAAAAATAAAACGCGTAATGTGTCAGAAAGGGCCTCGAAAGTCACTTTGAAATTTGAATGGGGTGCACATGCTTGCCGTACACAATCTCCCTGCATACACAAAAAATAAGCAACGTAAACTCTTTTTTTTTTTTTTTATGTGAAATAACGTAAACTCATTTGTCGGTGCTATCAATGTTCAATTCAATAGCCTCACCCTGCCAGTTAAACTTTGGATGAATATTCTTTGCATATATTTATCCACAAGATTTTTTTATTCTTTTGGAGACCAATTTAATTATTCAAATTTTATTCTTTTACCTAACGCAAAAAAATGTATATTTTTTTTCAGAAGAAAAATATAAAACTTTCTATGTTCAGCAATATTTCTCAAAGAAAGACATAGTGGAAGAGACACTAGGACCAATACTTCAGGTAAACATCTTTATTTTTATAATCTTATTTTTATTTAATTTTTACGTTAAAAACTCTCATTTTATTAAATTTTTTAAATTAAATTATAAATTTACAAAAATCAACAATTAACGAAATCATGTTAAGTGTTTTGTTACTCCAGAGTTATGGGATAACTTCTCTCATTTCAGGCAGGGTGGAGAGAGAGAGAGTGGCAAAATCTTTTTAAGTGATGGGCAGACAGATTGGCCTCCACTATGATCTATCTTCAGTAGCAGTGTTGTTGCGTACATAAGCTCCACTAGAATATGGCAGGCCTCCATCCAAAAGGCCACAACCCATGCGCTTTTATGCTAGAGAGCTGCGTCTTTCCACATTCACGGCCCACCATTAACAAATTATCTTACAATCAGTGGGTCACATCCTTTAGCCGGCTTATTATCCACAAAATAAAAGAAAAGATCACTTCGAAATTCATTTTATGTCGCAAGCTCAAAGTACAAAGGAAGCAACCCAGAACATTCAAGCTCGAGCAAAGTGTGTCGGTGGGGAAAATTACATACCTTGATTTCAAAAGATATAAGAAAGAGAATAGATGCCACGCAGTGAACCTGAAGCGGGATCCATCACGTGACAATGACTAAGATGAGGCGTACAGTCAACACATTCCGAAACCCAAACATAAAAAATTATACTATGCCTCATGATTAGTTTAGTTTGCAAAGTTTGAATATTTATGAGACTTAAATTCAAATTTTTTTGCCAACACTCGGCAACTTATAAATATCAATATAAACTCACATTAAGACCTGTGATCTAATCTAACCTTGAAATAACCTCCCTTCACCCAAAATTTTCCCAAAAAAAAAATAATCCTATGATATTTACTCTCATGCCATACACTAATCACAAAAATTACGATTACATTTTCTACATAAGGATAATAATTAAACATTACTAACCATTCTTTCAGCAAGGTATCCTGAATTACAAATTCCTTAATACTGAACTGTGATTTTCCAATATACTTGTCCCAAAATGTTCCACCACCGCTGCTGCGGCACAACTACTTCCCAAAGAAACAATAACTGACAACCACCTAAGATGAAACCAAATTCCATTAAGATCAGAACAAGATCTTTCAAACTCAACCAACAAAGGCCCAAATTAACCTATTAACAAGAAGAATAATAGAAGGGATAGACCTATGTGCTTCTTCCAAAGAACAGACCAATTTCCGTGGCAATTCTAGGGGCAACACTAGATTCAAACTTAACAAAGCAATAGCACCATGTGCTGAATGGAATGTCGAAAATCTACTATCATACTAAAACCTATGTGTTGATGTCCACCAAGCCCTTGAATTCAAATTAAAAAAGTTCTTCAAAAATACAGCTAAACACCAAAACCACAGCCGCAATAGCTAAGCATATATATCTCATGGGCAATAGATTGAAGAATCAGCTGCAGCCAATTGTTCAAGTTGAGCCAAACATAAAAATAAGCATTACATACACAACAACTTTAAGACACACCACTAAAATAGAGTTGTGTGCGTGAGGGCGGTGGGTGAAGGGGGAGTCAGGTTTGACTATACTATGACTACTACAGTAGACCAGGTCTTACCAGGGCACCATAAGATGAGTAGGGTGAGGTAACTAACCAACATGACGAGAAGGAAGAGAGCAACACGTCCATATACAAAGGTAAAATCTTACTGAAAAATTTGAAATTCTTTTATCATCTAATGTTTGATCATAAACATGTTTACTATTAAAAACAGGCAGTAATCTTCTTAAGATTAATGCATGAAGCAATCCCCAATAATAAATCACAAAATGCACACAAAACCACATCCAAAAGAACAAGAAATGAAAAACCCAGAAAGTTTTTGAAAATGTTCTGATAAGACAAAAGCATAGCAACAAGTAAACAACGAAAAAAAGCAAAAAAGACAAACTCTATTAGTCCTTCTACCTCATACTCAGTAGTCAGTATAATAAAACATCACACTAACATGTCTATATGCATGTTTGCTTACATTCCCAGAGGATGAAATCTTGTATATGGTAACTTGAGAAGCATGCAAGACAAAGTCCTACAAATTGATCGCAAAGAAAAGAACTACAAAAGTGATAAGAAATTATGATATGAACAATTTCCTTAGTTAAAAAAAAAAAAAAAAAAAAGTAGAAAAACACACGAACACCAGAAAACTACAAGAACATAAGTTTGTAAATACTAAACTTCTGTTAACAGTCTCAGCTTAATCAAGTCTATTGCCAAATAAAAGCAAGTACGACGCAGAAAACAACAAACAGAAGTAGCCTCTTCAGATAATAATCTTGTTGTCCTTGACGCCTGTGCTGAGGATAACCATGAAGATGGCCACCATGAAATGAATGAGAATATCCATAAGGAAAACCAGTTGCTCCACCATACATGGTTCCATCATGAAACCCATGCAACTGAAAGTTAAATAAGGATGGGATGAAACCGCCAAATGCCGCAGACAATGTAAAATTCCCAAATCTTGCTGTTGCCATAGGGGAAAACCCTCCCAACCCACCCATGAATCCAAACCCATGTTGTGGAAAATGATTAGAATCAGGTGGAGGAGCAGTTTCAGGTCTCTGACCAGCTGGACGATGTGGGATATTGACACCAGGAATTGACTTTGATCTTGGGTCAGTTGATGTCTTTCCTCTCCCATATAAGGGAACCAACTTCTCCTCCTCAATGAGGGCCTTGCACACTGGACATTCTCTCGACTGTGAGTGAAAGTGAAGCCATTTGTAAAGACAAGGCCAGCAAAAAAGATGACCACATAAAGTGATTATTGGGTCTTGGGCTAAGTCAAAGCAAATGTTGCATTCAAAATTGCCTGCGTCAGTGTTGTTATTGTTGCTAGAGCAGGAAGGGCTTGGGGGTGACCTGCTTGTTGATTCCCCAAAGCCACTTGCCATCTTTAACTCAACCTTCAGATACCTACACAAGCCATATCTAACCCATTATATATGACAATCTTCATTTACAGACATACTTACCCCCATCTCCTTAAGGGGAGGAGGGCGCTGATACTCCAGTTTAAGATAATATATGCGTTTAGTCTGAATCAAAAGTTACTGTCATTCTACAGCAAGCAAAAAAACATCAACCAAGAATATTGTCTCATGCAAACAATGAATTTTTGCTTCCCCTGCCATCATAAGATCAGTGGTGGACGGAACTTTCAATTGCAAGTTATTAAATTCGAGAAAATAACGTTAGGCAGACTATGCTGTAAAAAAATTATTTCGAATTATAAAGACACCCAGACAAATTCGTGAAGCATTAACGAAATCCGTTATTGTAACCAAAAAACGCACAACAAATGCCTGACAAATTCAAATACCCAGTACCCTAGATCTCGTTTCATCACTATAGCGGATGAGACACGGTTTCGTTAACGAAGCCCAATTTGCTACAGATATCAAAATTTCAATGTTCTGGCCATTACAATTAAGAAAATAGATCCAAATGCAAACCGAAACAACCGAAGCAAAGAAACTATCCAAATAATAGGTCGACAAATTCGAGAGAAAATAGAAACACCAACCTGCAGAAACAAAAAATGAGCGACCGATCCCAAGAGCCGATCGATCCTTGAAGTGAAAACCCAAAAGGTATATATGAAAAGGCAGGAGATATATTATGGGTTGACGTAAACAAAAAGGAAACGAATGCCGTTTGTTGGCCACAGACAGACGAAGACGAAAGGGAGAGGATACAACTTTTGCTATTTTTCGTGCGTGAGCGCGATAGCATCTTTCTATAAATTAAAAAACTAAGAACAAATCCTAAAATATTCCAGCTGGCGTTGCTCTAGTGGCTATTTACCAAAACGGAGCGTTCGATGAAGGTCGTGTTGACTCCATACAGCATGTGATGACTGGGAGATCGGGTACGCCAGCCTACAACAGCAAATGCAGCCATTAGATAAAAAGCCGGTGGCGGAATGTGATTCTACCTCCACTTTGACAATTTTAAAGAGTGTCGGAATGGAGTTCTCCAAAGCCGCTTGGTTTCCTTAATTCGAAAGTGGCTCAACAAGGATTGGGATGTCCTTCTCAGCCACACATTAAGAAAGGGCTATGTGCGTGCAGATAAGCTTAGCCCATTTGGCTGTTGGAGGCCGAACCGAATTTCAAGTCCTGGAGACCTCATAGTTCTCTACCACGCTGATCTTGCAGGCGTTAGGAGACCCCGAACTGTCTCTTGTTTATAGTTTGTGCTTTTCTTTTCTTTTGGGCGTTTGGCTCTTTTATAATAATAATAATAATAATAGTGATAATAATAAAATTATTTTAAAAATATACTTATTAAAAAATTTTTATATTTTAAATTTTATAATAATTTTTTATATTATATATTATATATAAATTAATTTATTATAAATTATCAAAAATATTTTTAATTAAATAATAAATTACTATAACTTGTCAACTATACCCTTATTAGTTAAAGGGTAAATTTTTTCTTTCTTAAAATTTCTATTTGATTTCATCTAAAAAAATAGTCTTATATAAATTTTTATAATTTATAAATTTTTTCTAAAATATTAAAATATGATCTATTTTCTTTGAATTTTATATAATAAATTTAAAAATAAAATATATTTTTTATATTTAATGAAAGAATTCATAAATCATAAAAAAATTAGAATATATTTTTTATAATTTATAATAAATATATTTATTTGTAACACTTTTATAAGATATAAGAGAACTTGAGAGCAAATTTTAAAATTAGAAAAATTTGTGTATTAAAAATACAAAATAAATAAAGTGTTAAAAGAATTTACTCTTATTATTCAATTTATTAATATTTTACACTTTAAAATGTAAAATTTAATAAATGAAACATTTCATATGGAATTCTGTGAAAAATTTTAACTTACCATTGACTAATTAATACACTCTAGAATTAGTATGAATTGAAATAATACAAACTTTGTATAATTTTTTACAGTTTCTCTTTTCAATCTCTTTCCCATCCAAATTTATGTTTCTATTTATACATTTATTGCATACTATGTTTTTGTACAAATAAAATTATCCCAAAAGAAAACACATAACGTTGTTTGTGCATAAAGAATACGTACGCCAAAGGAGTGAAGTTTTTCTAGAGCCTCAAGAAGTGTAATCTTATCTTTTTCTTTCTCTGTTAATCTTATCGCTTTCTTGATTTAATCAAAATGACGATAGTATGTTTAGCTCTTTTATAGCAAAAGTCATATTTTTTAGAATAAAATATAAATAAGTAATTCAAAATATAATTATTTTGAATTTTATTAATTATTAATTATTCATATATTTATTGATTTATTAACAGTTATCAAGTTTGTAATTTATCTTACGTAATGAAATTACTCTATAAATCAAAAAACAAATCAGCCACTTAGAAAACATATATATAAATTTTTATAAATTAAAAATTTATAGTTAGGTACAATATTGCTCTATGCTTCTAGAATAAAAGAAAAATCCAACCTCAGGTTGACTGTGCCAGAGTCACCAAATGGATAGTATGCCCGACGTATATCTGAAGCATGCAGGTCAGCGTCACCGTTTTATGACTCCTCGTGAAATATTGTACTTTATATTTTTATTATTTTTACTATAATTTTATTGCATCACATGTGAAATTTTTATATGAACTCTAAAATATTTATCATAAAGAATAAATAGCCCTTCAGAATTAATTATTGTTTGAATGGCTTTGTAGATTTCTAGTTTTGCTTTTACATTCTTTTTCTCATATGCTCTTCTAGACGATGTGGAAAAAAGACGCACTAGCACCATAAGCTAATACTAACATCAGTCATGACCGAAGACATACATAACGCAAATCTTGGGATCCAAGAACACGCACCATTGAGTTTCAATTCTTTGATTTATGATTTTTCTAATTCCAATCGCTGACCTAATATATACCATTTATGGTCCAAATTCTATATCATAATCTTCATTCATATCAATCCAACTCCCAACAGAAAACCCTGTGCTCCCCCGACAGTTTTCATATTTCTTATACCGTAAAAGCTTGCAAGTAATTACACACCGCACTGAATACATTCACTAGCCAGAATCATAGTTCGGTTGTTAATCTCAGCTGCCATATGTTATGGGAGCTCCTGTAATTGTGAGGCACACCCTTAAATACTGGCTATTAGAGCACCCCTCAATTGTGTCGTTCCGGTGGAGCCCCACTCAATCATGGGGCTCCACCTGGTCCACCCTCATTACTGCAATTTCCGCCTACATCGCCGCCGCTCTTGCCCTCCACCTCATCCTCGTAATCTGCCATCGCCGCCGTCCTGTCCCACTGGGTCCTATTCCCGCCCTCCACAGCCTTGCGATGGCCTTCATCTCCCTTCTTATATTTGTCGGCATACTGTTGTCCGCCGATGCCGAAATTCGACACACCCGGTGGTTATGGCAGCGGACCAGGACCACCCCTTTCGAATGGTTACTCTGTTTCCCACTTGGTATCCGTCCCTCTGGCCCTGTTTTCTTTTGGTCCTACGTTTTCTACCTCTCTCGCTACCTGCACTTGTTTCGAACATTCTTCATCATTCTTCGCCAGCGAAAGCTCTCATTTTTCAGGCTCTTTAACCACTCCATTCTGCTGCTCATGTCATTCCTCTGGCTCGAATTCTCGCAGTCATTTCAGGTACTTTCCATATTGTTCACCACATTGGTTTGCTCGATCGTGTATGGGTACCGATTCTGGACAGAAATCGGGTTGCCCTGTAAGTGCTATTCGTTCACAGTGAATTGCCAGATGGTGCTGTTGGGTTGCAACTTGGTTTGTCACATTGGGGTGCTTTCGTTGCATTTCTTAAGAGGAGGGTGCAATGGAATTGGAGCTTGGCTCTTCAATTCAGTGCTCAATGTTGTTATTTTGCTGCTGTTCCTCAATTTCTATGTGAACCAGAGGAAGGTTGTCGTTGGCGTTGGCTCATCTTTGGTCGGCGAGGACTGGGAGAAGGAGAAGCACTCAAGCCGTGGCTCACAATCAAGGACACAGACTTCAGACGCCAGAAGAAAGCACCATTGACTTTATTTGGCATTTCTGCAAATTATTTGTCTTTTCAGTTTACAGCTTTGAGTCATTTTGAGGTTTCAGATCCGCCGCCCGTTTTGTTTTTTCCTTTTGGAGGGTTTTGACTGGGTCCTCCCCCACTTTCTCAAATGTAATCAAAACTTCTAATTTCTGACTTTCAAACTAAAAAATGTTCAGCAAAAATACAAAACACACGATCCAAACAAAAAATACAAAATACAAATTCCAATCTAAAGATTAGGGGTGGTTATTGGGTGGGACAAGTTGGGTTGGGAGAAAATATTTCCAATTATTTGAAATCAGATTTCTTAGGTTAGTCCAACTTTGATCAAAATAATTTTTTAAACTAATACTTATGTATCTAAAATTGTTTGGTTTCATTTAAATGAATTTATTTGGGTTATGTTGGATTGAGATTTACTATTGGAGGTTGGATTGGGGGAGAAAACTTAATTCAAATTTTGTGATAATAAAATTCAATTAATTAGAATTAATATTTGATTATTTATAAAAATATTTAAAAATAAATTAAATAATCTATAAAGATAATTTTGATATAATATAAAAAGTATTTAAGAAAAATAATAATTACAAATAAAATATAAATCAATGGAGCACAAAAAAATTACTTTTAATGTGTCCTACAACGAGTATGTAAGAATCTTTAAACAAAATTATTAAAATAACTTGATAAAAGTATAAGTTAAGCTCAACATATAAGTAGAGATTGTTTAAGTCACAGTAAAAAACAATGTCATTTCTCATCCTGTGTAATATATATATTTATATATGTTTGGATTGCTTCGATAATTCAAAGTGTGAAGAATCTAAATCTAGCCCTAGCCGATTCAAGTCATCTAAAATAAAAAAAATACACACTTCATTTATTTTGCCTTAATCCGACTCAAATTAATGCTTACTTTTTGATGATTTGAGTCGAGTTGAATTAAATTAACTAATTTGTTGTCCACCCCTACTAAAGATGTCTCTTCTCAACTTAGTTCTCTTTAAAAAAGGAAAAACTGTGCTATTATGGCATTGAGTTTGAGTCCTACTAACGTAAGCCCTTTCCCGTATCGCTCTGCATAATTTTTAACCAATTAAATTATAGTTAGAGCTGTGTATAACATATAATGATAATGTTTTATCGAACTCTTGTTTTATTGGAATAATGCATATAAATGAATCTATCGGCAGAATTGTGTGCAGTGATTTCCCTACCGCATTTGTATCCTGGCCCCGCGGGAGAAAGCTGGCACAAGGAGGAATAGGAGACAGATTATTGGCTATGTATTCTTTGGTCAAATTGTTTCATGATTTCTATAAGTTTTCAATATGCTTGCTTTTCTTCTTAATATTTTTCTGAAATTAATACTGCATATTTTTCAACTTTACTTTATCTATTTAAGTATCTTTATTAAATGTTATGTTTAATTGAGAAAATTTTATTATTTTCTTCTATATAAAAAATTTTAGCAAGATAACTAAAATGTTTTTAATTCTAAAATTATACAATGAGCTTGTTAATTTATGTATATCTTTTTTAATAAAAAATAGGAAAGAAAAGTATTATTGTTGTTAATTTTGCCGTAGTATACTTTCATTTCAGAACCGCCATGTTTGAGTTGTTTGTGAGGAGTAACGCTACCACAAGAAGCTTCCTTCGTCGATAGTGATGTGTATATTAAATTATGTTTTAGACGAAATTTTCAAATTGGTAATAAGGGAGCCTAAACGTAATCAAGCCGTAAGCCTTTGTTTTTCATTTTTCCTAAACATGGGTCGCATCTAATTTGTTCTTGTTTGTGTTTCCTCTTAGGTCGTTGTGACTTATGACCAATAAACTTTTATGAGGCGGCTTAGATCATCACTATCATGCATATTTATTGAATTATTATTATTATTATTACCCAAAAAAATGTCACGTAAGACCAGTTGTCAGCCCTAGCAAAATTAATATTGATTTTAAAGTGATGGCATTGAACGTGTGATTTTTATGACCTTTACCCTGAGGTTCTAGAAGTGAGTTTTTTGTCAGATTACTTTTATAAGGCTGCTAACCACTCACGGTCAAGTCTAATGGCGTTGCTTTGTAGAAATGTAAAAGGCAATATATTTATGCATTTTGGGTATTTTTTATGAGAAATGTTGTGACTGAATAAAAAATGTATACTCTGGAACTAATCATAAACGATAAATTGGACCCAGCAGAGAGGCTGTGGGAAAAGATCCAAACAGAAACTAACTGTCCATGGAGAAAAGATGAGCTTATGTCTTTAGGTCCATGTTTTGAGTTATGTTTTTTGAAAAAAAGTGTAGTAAAATGAAATAAAAATAAATTGTTTTATTTTTTATTAAGAACGTAAAATATATGTGAGACTAAGAACACAAGTATAATTCCGCTGCCGCTGCTATCCATGCCATTCGGTCCGCATTCTCTTAGAGGATGATACTCTTCTAGAAGCCTAGTTGGTGGCGTGTGCCGTTTGTTTCACCAAACATAAATTAGCATCTTAGTAACAATAAATAAATAATATTAATAAATTTTAACATAATCATAAGATAATTGAATTTTTAAAATATATTATTTTAAATTGTATAAATAAAAATTTTTTATTAATCATACCCACTTAACAACCTCTCTATCTTAAGAAGAAACTAATATCCGATCATCACCTCAAAAATCCCGTGAGTTTAGAAAAAAATTAATAATAAGGCGGTAATTGTAGTTACGCAGTACAATCCCAACTGAAACTTTGTTGTTGGAGGCGATCGAGGCGACCCCCGACGACAAAATTCAAATATGACAAAGTCATTGACTGTCACCAATCACGAAGCTCATCTCCGTGCGTTGAGCCTCCTCTGATTATTGCCCAAGCGGCATCCGCTCATTCAGATTCGGAATTTCGGAATTCCTGTTTCATTGATCCTAGTTATCTTCTGGGAGTGGGAACCGAAGAATAGGAGCGTTCCCAACGCTTGAATCTCTCTCTAAAACTTCGGCAGTTAGAGGTGAGTTTTCCTCCACTCCCCCAAATATATTCATTATCCTTCTTCCCTTCCAATTCGATTGAACTCCCTATTATATATCTAATTTCTTTATCATCGCTCTTTATATTATTCTAATGATGATTAGGTTTATTTCTTTAATAGAGATGGCTTTTTTATCGAACAGAACAGAGTGTTAGATTCTTTGCGTTGTTTTAACCAAGAGTGAAAAAGTGTTATTAATTCCTCGTCGTTTGTCACTGTATGTTGTTTATCGGCCGAGAATTTCAACATCATAAATATTTTTGGTTTGTTTTAAGATATTGAATTGAAGTGTAAGGGAAGGTTTAGTTCACAAGTTAAATTCATTTTTCTTTTTTTGGGTTTAAATGAGGAATTTGCCCTTTAGAATGGTACACTACCTCAACGGTATGATATTAAGATATCGGTATGAATAACTCGTCTATATCCAGAAAGAAAAATAGCTTGACAATCTTTTTGATCTGCATATATAAATAATATTGGGGATTTATTATGTTGCCGCCCATTGTATACTCTCTCATACGCTTCATAAACGATATTCTTCTAGATTTTGGATCAGGAAACAGATATTTGGCAATAGTTTGAACTTAATTATTAGAGAAATCTTTAGATGGAACATAATATCTAAAAGGAAATGATGTCTTTATGCACAGGAAAAAAAAAGTGACTGTTTTGCCGTATAAGGTGAATTTGGACACGCCAATTGTCTTTTGGGTTTAAGATTGTGTTAGAAGTACTGGACTAGTGTACAAGACACAGAATATGGTTTGGGGGCATTTATTAGGTGAGAGATGCACCGAAAATGGTCCTCCAAGTACAAAGCTTTAGTGATAATGATTAACAAGCTGTATCTTATGTTTCTAGCAGAAGACTTTGGAAGTTTTAAGAATTCTATATTTTTCCAAACACGTTACTAATGCTTTAGTCCTTGAACTGAAACAGTTATATACTTCTGTGGTTTTTGCTTTTTGATGTTTTAGATATTCTTAACTTGTCATTACATGATTGTGTAACATGGGGAGTACAAGTATGAAGAATTATGCTATTCTTCCTCAGGTGACCTTACCATTTAAGCAATTACGAAATAATCTTCTCTTCGTTAGTGTCCTGACAAATTGACACATCTCCTTAGTTCTGTTACAAGATCCTACTGTCCAGTCTAATTAATTAGAATGTGTATTTATTTTCAAGTTAGGCGACCATAAAATGGATCTTTTTCTGTAAACGGAGTCAACACTTCTGTCTTGTTTTTGTGCTCACATATCAGCCTTTGAATGTCTCCATATAAAGGAATTTTGAATTTGAGACCTGGAATAGCATCTCTTGTAGTTCACAAGTAAATCACCGCTGTGCAGTTACCGAAATTTACCAAAACGTTAATTCTATAAAGTCTCTGATATGTAACTCTAAGGGGATATAAATTCAGAACAACTAAAGGCTGCAAGAACACTTTTTGTGGTGCCAATCTGTTATGAGATTTAATGGTCTGAAATTAATTTTTCTTTCAGCATACTTGTCTCTGCACAACTATAACCAAGTGGGATCTTGCTCTTTCAGTACTAGGACTTCGAAAACCATAAATTAAGTTCACTGAGCTGTAAGACTAGATTTCTCTCAATTTTTTTATTATTCGGTTAACATGTGATTAGCCTTACACATATAGCTGAGCATTTAAAACTTGGTCTATGTTCTTATTAGTACAGTTGTCTGGATCTTGAGGGTACTTGTTACATGAATGCTTCCCATTTAACTTATTGTAAACAAATGTGGATTCTTGTTATTGTCATTATACTTGCTGCTCTTGTCCAAACTTTTGCGAAATCTCAAATAACGTTAAAGTATATTATTGCAGAGGGAGGTCTATTCAACGGTACCTCGAAGAAGATGGAAGTTTGCAGTTCTCTCAAGTCTGATATCAGATTAAAGCACCACACTTTGACCCCTATTAAGCTTTTAAGGGGTCTAATATGTTTAGCGGTGTTTCTTTCTACAGCTTTTATGTTTTTAGTCTATTTTGCACCAGTGGCAGCTGTGTTATTGCGACTTCTCAGCATACGTTGTAGTAGGAAGGCAGTATCATTTCTCTTTGGACTTTGGCTTGCTCTCTGGCCCTTTCTATTTGAAAAGATAAACAAAACTAAAGTGGTCTTTTCTGGAGATACAATTCCAATGAAAGAACGTGTTTTACTTATTGCAAATCACAGAACTGAGGTTGATTGGATGTACTTGTGGGATCTTGCACTTCGAAAAGGAAGGCTTGGTTACATAAAATACATCCTTAAGAGCAGCTTGATGAAATTGCCTATCTTTGGTTGGGGATTTCACATTCTGGAGTTCATTGCAGTGGAGAGGAAGTGGGAGATAGATGAGCAAATATTGCACCATAGGCTTTCAACATTGAAGGATCCTCAAGATCCTTTATGGCTAGCTATTTTTCCTGAAGGAACTGATTATACGTACTACCTTCGCAATCCATTAACCATTGATTTTTTTTGTTACTTCTAACTGATCATATCTTCTTTTCACCATATTCATTTAAAATTCACCAAATATTTCATTTGTCTGTTTGCATTTAAGTTGTATTTTGACTAGCCATGGTGAAATTTGGGATTGGAATATGATTATATTTGATTCAGCTAAGGAGTAAATTTTACATGCTTTTTACTTATTGTGCAGTGAGCAAAAGAGCAAACTGAGTCAGAAATTTGCAGCCGAAATAGGGCTGCCTGTGCTGACGAATGTGCTACTTCCCAAAACAAGGGGATTTTTTGCTTGTTTGGAAGCTCTAAGAGGGTCACTGGATGCATGTAAAATTTCTAACCCTGATCTTCCAAGTATAATCTGTCAATTTACTGTGACTTTCCTGTAGCTTTTTTCAAAAATCATATATTCTGTGTGACTAATGGCAGCTGAACCTGATTTTGAAAATCATCATTTATTTAGTGTCAAGATTTTCTTGACTGTGGCTTTATATGTGCTTTTTGCCTTTTTTTTTTAAAAAAAATTTTTGGCTTTTGTGTTTGTTTGTGTTGCTATGTGTTTGATATCTCCCCATTGGCAAATATAATGATAGTTTACAGACCCAAGTGTGCTCCTGCATGTCTGATTATCTTTTGACACAATAGTTACATGGCATTTCTGTGTTCATTTTTGTTTAATTCAGCCTTTAAAATTCTGTTGAACTTGATTACTCAACTAAATGCAGTATATGATGTGACTATTGCTTACAAGAATCAATGTCCTTCCTTTCTGGACAATGTCTTTGGTGTGGATCCTTCTGAAGTCCACATACATGTTCGGCGTATCGCTATTGTGGACATTCCAGTTTCTGAAACCAAAGCTGCTTCTTGGCTAATCAATACATTCCAGGTGAAGGACCAGCTGCTTTCTGATTTTAAAGTTCAAGGCCGTTTCCCTAACCGACTAGATGAAAAGGAACTTTCAGCGCTCAAGTGCTTGATTACTTATCTGGTGGTACTTTCATTGACTGCCGTGTTTATCTATCTTACATTTTTTTCTCTCATTTGGTTCAAGGTATATGTAGGCCTATCTTGTGCATATCTTGCTATTGCAACATACTTCAAATTTCAATTGTCGCCGTTTACAGACTATATTTATGCACTCTGCTACAGCAAGAAACAAAAGAGTGGATAGTGTTCTCAATTATAAGTGGCAATAAACAAGTTTGATATCGAACTTAAGATTGAGGTGTCTAAATCGATTGTTATACTTTTATTCTTTCTAATAGAATTGTATATAACAGCACCAGAAAATACATGCGATAGTTTTACATACGGTGTTTTGCTGTAAAATCATAAGAATTTGGTTCAATTATTTCCCAAATCAAGCTTCCTTTTATTATGCTTGGTTACATAATAGATAAGGCGAAATGATAGAATGGATGGAACTTCAGTTTTAATCCAAAATAGTCGTCTAAGATGATATTCTATTAACTGGTTACGGGGTTACAAGTTCAGATTTCAGAATTTTTAAATTAGATTCTTCGCTGGCCATGATTCCCTTAATCAGGCCAACTGGTTGGAGTTAGGAAAGCTGGAATGATAATTATCACAATGCGTCACTGCTTTATCTGGGAACAAGCTGGGGGAGGAATAAAATTGAAGGAAATGAAAGTCGGAAGATATAACGTGACTTAATCTACGTATGTTTTAATTGAAATGACTAAATATGGGAATAATGTGGTTTAATTAGGAGTATTTATCAATTTCAATTTTTGCAGGTTCCCGCCCCCCATCCCCCCCCCCCCCCCCCTTCACATCAATTTTGAGGAGAAAGATATTATAAAACTGAAGAGATGAGTATTTTGCCCAAACTCATCCTTTCCATTTTCTGTCCTTATCCCAAATCAATTCTCATCTCATTTTTTTTCCCTTCAGAATTTTTTCCTTCCAAAATCATCTATTTCTAAACAAATTGTAGTTAGATAACAGGAACAGAGTGCGAGATGCAAATAATGAAATTAGATTTCGATAATATGACTGAAATACCGGAGACTGCATGATGCGACACTGGTACTCTGTTTTGGGTGTCTTCTCCGGATCTCTGTAGCCTTTTCAGTGTAAATGTGTGTCCAATTAATGGATAATAATCCAACTTGATTGTGTGAAAGAAGAATTGAAACCAGTTGGGAAATTAAAGCAGGTGATGCCGTCTCAGAAATTTCGTATGTTAGTCACTGTCGGGTTTGGTTAAAATGAGAAGGTTTTGTTATAACTAACGCTATCATGTCAACCTTGTTTCCATGGCTGTGATTTGTTTCCTTTCTTGCCGACTTCCCCTCCACTTTCAACCTACATCCCTGACCCACCCATTATCAAATCCTCTTCTTCCTGCACAGCCTCCAGGCAAGGCTTATTAGCCTCATAGGAATAGCTCTCTGTTTGTTGGCAACTAAATGAGACAATTGAGGAGGATTAGGGCTTTGACGTTTAAAATTGTTGTAGAATAACGCCTGTATTTTTCAATGTCGTCATCATGCCAACCTTGTACTGTATTTACTCGATGAAACAGTTAGAAAAAACGCGTTACGCACGCAATAGCTGAAAAACAGAGGTTTAGGGTTGTAATGTTTCTGTCAGAAACAAAATTGGTATTTATGTTTACGCTCCTATGAATGATCATGTCAGCGGCTGTGAAGTTTGATGTTTGTTTATATTTTTTGATGAAGCTAGTATCAAGTTGGGGAACTGATGAACAGACTGGTTGGCTTAGGAAATATGTGGGAACAACCGTTACTGTATCTCATTACTTGCTGTTTCTAAGGAACTAAAAAATGGACAAGGACAAAGATATTTATCCAGACTGTTAAATTTGTCTTAAATCCTGATTCACAAGGGAAGTTGTAACTTGTAAGTCGTCAAAGTCCAAAATCGGTGGAACACTTTTCAGATGTCATAAATCCAATGTCACAGTCTGTGTATGAAACTTGGGACCATTCTTGGGTGTGCAAAGTGCGTTACATTAAATTCTTATGTACGTTGCAACATTTGCCCAATTTGTAATTAGCATTGTACAATGGAAAAATGTAATTGGAGAGCTTAACTTAATTGGAAAATTGCCAATTTTGAGGAGCATGGGCACAGGTTACGTGGGCATTAACTGCCTGGGGTGGTAAGCTAGTGTACAAAGTCCAAGCAAGAGTGGGAGTTCGTGGCTGTGTTTGCCACATGGGTTACGATCAACCCAGCTTCCATCTGTTTCTCGTCACGTGATTGGATGCTCTCCTCCCACTTGCGATTCGTTATTAAGGTCGCTCATAAACTATTTACACATGGCGTCGAGGTTTGGTCAGTAGGTAAGCTTTCAAGTATTAATTAGTTTGTAAATCTTAGGTTTGGAGTATTCGTAAGTCTTAGATTTAAATTTTTGATAAATAAGTTATAAATATTATTATAAATTTTTGTTAAGATTTATAACATATCTTATTTTTAAAATGTAATTTTTTCTTCATAAAATTTGTTTAAAAAATTAATTATTCTTATAAATTTAAATTTTATAAAATATTTTTTTAAAAATTTTAAATTATTAAATTAATTAAATTTTATAAATTAAATTTAATATTCAATAAATTTAATAATTTATTGAATACTTAGTAACCAAATTAGAATATATCTCATAAGAGTTTTTTTTCATTTATATATATTAGCGAATTGTTTTTGGCTTGGAAAAAGCCTGGGCCAATAAAATATAGCTAATAAAATTGTTACAAAATTTGTTATACTGTATTAGTTTATTAAATTTTATAATTTAATTTATAAATTTAATAATTAAAATTTTAAATAAATATTTTAAAAAATTTAAGTCATATATATACTTTTTGCCTCTTTGTTTGCAATAAACGTGGGCATATGAATAGGCAGCGAAACAGAAAGGGCAGTGTCGAGTGGACATCCCAAGATCACCCACAATCTGAAAAGTGGTCACGAAAAGATAGGGTCACTTTCTATAAGTACACCCACAAAAAACTGTGTTTAATAAAATCAAATAATGTGTCATCCAATTATAAAATGCCTCACCCCTTACAACCTTTACATTCTCACCCAACCCATCTCCTCACTTTTTTCCCTCTAATTGCTTACTGCCCTTCCCAACCGCCGTCTTTTCGTCTTTCTGCTGTTTCCCATGCTCGTCGTGTTCATGCCGCTCTCCGATAACCTCTCTCCCCTTCTCCTCCTCCTCCTGTTAGGTAATCATGCATCCTAGCTCGTTACACCCTTTTTATCTTTATATTCTCTTTTGATTTTAAATAATGTGGTATTGCAGGCAATGTAGCTTCGGCCACTGTGTTTACCCTCGAAAACCGTTGCAGCTACACCGTATGGCCAGGAACTCTTTCTGGCAACGGCGTCGCAGTTCTCGGCGATGGCGGATTTGTCTTGGCACCAGGATATTCGCTTCAGCTTACTGCTCCATCGGGCTGGTCTGGCCGCGTCTGGGCCCGAACCGGCTGCAATTTCGACAACACCGGTAACGGAAAATGCGCCACCGGAGACTGCGGCGGGTTAAAGTGCATTGGGGGAGGTGCTCCTCCGGTCACGCTGGCCGAGTTCACTATTGGAACCGCTAGCAGCGACAAGGATTTCTACGACGTGAGTCTTGTGGACGGTTACAACGTGGGCATGGGTGTGAAGGCAACCGGAGGAACGGGTGATTGCCAGTACGCGGGGTGTGTAGCGAATTTGAATAGCCACTGCCCGCCTGAGTTGCAGGTAATAGACGCAGGTAACGTGGTAGCTTGCAAGAGCGCGTGCGCGGCGTTTAACACAGCGGAGTTCTGTTGCACCGGTGATCACTCGACCCCACAAACTTGTTCGCCGACGCAATACTCAGAGCTGTTCAAAAATGCATGCCCCACTGCTTACAGTTACGCTTACGACGACCCCTCTAGCACTTGCACTTGTTCTGCCTCTAATTACCTGATCACGTTTTGCCCTTCTGGATCCTCATAGACTCTTTACTTACTGACCAAATCTATTTTGGTATCATTATATTAGTTAAAAGCATATTCTATAGAGAATTGTTAGAGGCTGATTACCATTAATTAAACCCTGATATTCCTGACTTGATCGGGGTTTATTTGTGCTGAATTGAAATTTATTTGGCAATATTGCTCATTCTTAGCACATCCCCTTTTCGAAATTCTTTTTGATCAACCCTTGATGATATAACTTTATTATTATAATGCTATATTTTGAATCCTAAGCATCGTTATTAGATGACAGTTAGCAAAATAATGAGATATTTACAGCTGTTTATTTTTAAGTTGTGTATAATTTTCTTAAAATGTTTATTTTGTCGAGCCAATTATTTTTATTTTTATTTGAATAAAATCATATAAATTGTGGATAAATAATTATAAAACTTTTATTTGCATAAATTGATTATTACATCATCACAAGCACAGATTGAATTTTGTGTTCATTTGGTAATGGACAATTTCATGGGTCTTAAAACTGAGTATCAGATAAGACAAAAGAACACATTTGCAGAAGCTTCGACAAGACAAGACAATTAACGTGAGGAAATAATGAGAAGACTTTGCACGGTTGGACGTCTTACTGGGTCTGGTTTCCTCACCCAAACGACAATCAGAAAGTAGTTGCTAACTCCCTTCGGGGAAGAGATTTCATACACACGTCTTTCATTGGCCCCGAGAAAAGGCAGATGTCAAGTGGAGTAGGTGGTAGATGATCAATATAAGATGGAAAAGAAACACTGCCACACGATACAGAAGAATATCCTGTAGATGTCGGGTCTACTATATTATCCAAATGTCCAGTAACTCCTTTTTTTTTTAACTGTATTCCCCATCTCGAGGGTTACCAGATGACTAATTATGATAACTGGATTTTCTGATCGTGATTGCATACATTATCCATGGCAGTTTTGGAAAACTGGAAAAGACTGAATCAGCAGGAACAGATGCTACCAAAAAAAAAACGGAAACAAAATTGGGACAAGAGAGACCAAATGATATGTACAAATATATGAAAGGGGCAGGAGAGAGGACACTACTTCTAATTCCTTCGAAGGCCTTCGGCCCAAGATCTGATAACCACCTTAAATTCCTTTTTACTCCTTTCTCTTTCACTCTTCTGCTTTCTCCTTCCATACATTCCCAATTTTTCTCTACATACAAAAGGCTCTTCTTTTTAAAAGCCCAAACTGTAACCTCCTCATCCAATTTTTCCTAAACAATTTTGGACGAGGAAGCAACCCTAAATCTAAGGTGTTACACGCCACCATTTTTTCCTACAATAACCCTGGAAAAATTACATGCGATAACCCTCAAAAGAGGGGGGAAAAAAATTAAAGTTAAAGCTGCCTATATCTTACAGATATTCCTTTCAAGGAACTATTTCTCAAAAAGAAACTACTTCTCAGGCGATTGAACCATGACAATTTCATCTCACCAGAGCCAGTACACTGAACCTCACCTTCCCCCTTACTGCTGAAAAGGGTTTGGTCTGAGCAGTCAAGTGAGGCTCCACATGCTAGATTATATGACTCACATGCTGAATGGCATACACGGAGACGATTGTCACCATCATTGTCACACTTTTGGATTGAGATCTGGAAATAAAGTACCAAATTCTTCAATCAGATGGAAGAATACACTAGGCTCAGACAGCTAGAAAGTATGTTGGAAAGTATCACAGTTCAATAAAGAATTATAGATCCATGTTTCTACCATTGTCTAATGGCACAATGTCACAAAACAAGTATGTTGAAAAGGCAGTATGATCTTGCAGCTATTGGATTAACTAAATATACATCTTTACAATCAATTAGATTCAAGGGCCCAAACAAACAGATTAGATTCAACTGATACTTGAGTTTTGTAATGAATATGAGGTCACATGCAGTTCTTAAAAAAAATACACATTCAAAAAGGAAATTCAGAGGGAGAGCAACTGAGAAGAAAAAAGTCAGATTACAGAACATAGAATCTGATGAATAGTTTTGATACTCTGGGACAGAACTTACCCAGCAGGCTAGCCGTTTTGCGGCCTCATCACAGTAAGTGCTGCCAAATATATTAAATAATTTCCTAGCACCACCAGGGAATAACCGGTGATAGTTGGGCATGACAACCACTTCTTCTAGTTGCTGCAGTATACTTGGCTCACTGGGTGCACAATGTTGTCTAGACACATCATTTCCCAGCACATCCTTACAAACTGAGAGACTGGAGAGGAGCATGGAATTGTTCTGGCATGTGTATCCCGCATAGTCAGAACAACGGAATTCACAAACTCCATTATCACAAACCCCACCATGGAGGCTGCATTGCTCATCACAAACAGCTGCACATCATGTCAGGGAAAAGTCAAACATCTCATTATATGTACGAACAAGAATTAACTATTTATTTTTCAACTTGAAAAGTAGTTGAACAAGACTGACTCAACGTGCTGCCCTAATTGATGTGATTGTGATTCCAAAAAATTGGGTCAAATTACAAAATTTAGCAGCCTCGATTTATGACATGAAAGGAATTGAAGTTAATTATCCTGAAGAAACTCTGACACGTTATATGTTCAAGTACCACAAACAACGTTTGTCATATCAGAAACATGTTTAGAAGCCCATCCCGCACCTAACCAATTATTTAGCAGCACTGCTTTTAGAAATCAAGTATCAGATTGGTGTTACTTCCAATTACGACACGTAAGTAAGAAACTAATAATGTTAAACCCCCCTGCTCCGAAGGGCAGAAACATACATAAAACAATAAAGATAACAATAATCATAACAACAAATATGAAGAGGAAATCTTCTCATAGGAAATTTCTAGTTGGTAAAATATAAAGAGACCAACTTTGAAAGGGCAATAACTGGAAGGAAAAACAAACTAAAAATAGTACATACCAGTGGAACAGTCGACGCCAGTGTAACCTTTTTTACATTTACAGATCCCAGTAGAGAGGCACTCGCCATTGCCATAACAATTGCCAGGGCAGGAGCCTGGAAGAATGATAAGGAAAAGCAAATATAAAAATAAGTACTATACTGTGCTGCTAAACAGAAGGAAGCTAAGAAGTGGTTGATCAATGAACATAGATGGTAAGATATAAGATGGGAAATGAGCACCTACGTCTACTACAGTCATGACCGTGAAATCCTAGAAAGCAGTGGCACCTTCCGTCAACACAATCTCCATTGAAGTTACATGCATTGGGACATTGCCCAGATACAACAACCGGATTGGTACTACAGAGCTCATGATATGCAGGACAGATCAATTCACCTACATAACAATAGTATTAGTTGTCAACTTATCAAGCAATTGGCAACATTGAGTAAACCAAGATGTTAAGAATGAATATTAACCATTAAAGCCAGGGAATTGAATGGGTCCACCGGCCTGAGGACATACTTTCCAGATTCCATCCACTGCAACCTGTATATAAAATAATGGAACTACACACAGTGACTATTTCATCAAAAAAAAAAAAAGAAAGGGGCAGGGTGGTTAAGGCGGAATCTGTTCGTACTGCTAACAGTAAAAAGGGCACTCTTGGGAATTTTATAAATAAAGATCAGGCAGAATCAAAGCTTTGGATCAAACTTCAATTCCAGTTACATAGAACATTATACAAATGTCAACATGTCATTCATGATTGACAGTCTAAATTATACCTCTAAAGAACTGTTGATACACCTGTGCTGATAACAACCATTTCCCTGAGTCATAGAACCTCGTACAAATCCTGTGCGTACTAATGAAGAGGCCATGCACCTATGCATTAATAAGGAAAAAGGGACAATTAGTAAGCAACTCTGCTCCCTGAATTTGTCAACAAATCCATGCACTGAAGTGAGAAGTTTGCAGTCACAAATCCAACCTAGAATTACTCCCTCGGACTTCACCCAGCATTCTGTCAGGTGCTCGTGCACTGTTAGTATCTGTACATGACCCATCCGAGTATGCAACAAAATATGTGCAATAATCAGCCAATGAGGACTGTCCGCCTGAAATAAACAGTAGTTACATATCAATCACAACGCAACAGTCATGTTTGACATTCCAGCATTCAAATTTTAGAATCAGGCCCAAGATTATGAAAATAGATAAAAGGCATTGACAGATCATTCATTACTTAGCACCAACATACCTAATTACACATGAAGATATAAATTAACACACCTTTATTAGCTTGTGGAAAATACTGAGCCCACTGAGGGAGGTCTCCACTATATGTTAAAATTGGGCAGTATCCCTCTGCCTCCCTGTTATATGTACAACCAGACAACTGTGTTGTGTTGCAATGATAGGCCCCCTTCCATAGATTGCAAGGGGAAGTAACAAATTCAGTACCTTGGTTCCAGCCCCAATCAAGACGATCTGCCATGCTATAATTGGCTTTGTACCATCCACTATCTTCTAAAAGAGCAAGTGTCATTTTCGAAACTACAGATCTTGTATCCACAGAACCAGTCATAATCTCATTCATCAGAAGCCTTTTTTCCCAATGAGATCCTGCAAGCCAATCACTAAACGTGAATTAATCATTATTTTGTTGGTAGCTAGCAGAAGCAGATGCTTTCGGAACTAATGGATGGCATACCTTAGAAGGGTAGCAACCCTATTTTTAAATATTTAGTTTTTTCAAGTAACTCTTGTTAAAAAGATTCTAAGGGGTCATAGATGAGGGTAGGCCAGGGCATTGATTAGAATCTTGACAAGAAAAGAGATGGAAATTAAATCATTATTAGATTTTGAATATAATATGCTAATTTTCAACAGTTAAAGTCACATCATACCAGCACACATAAAAACAACAGGATTTGCCACACTTTAAACAAATATTGGTTGGACACTTGCACTCTTCGCAACCTATGATCTTTACTCGTAAACATGGGAGGGAGTGGGGGAGGGATCAACGTGTTGCAATTCTATTTATCCCTAATGAGGGGATTGGGGTTGAGAAGTTTATGCCATTATATGATCAGCAATGGAACTTTTTACCAGCATCAGTGACCAGAAACTACAAATGTGAGGTAATAAATTCTAAAGAAAACTGAAGAAAAAAGGGAAGAAGGGTGCGGGTGCATATAAATCATCCTAAAAAAGACAACCATTAAGTTAGCACTGAGAAGGAATGGAAAAAACCTGATGTTCCACGTCCTCCCCCATCTTCCAGCTCTAAACCAGTAAAATTTTCTGAGAAAGCCTGCCATCAAATCACTCATAAATAGTTTGTTGAATCACTGATTGATGAACACCATAATATGATACATAAATGATAACGTGTTCCAAAGCAAATACCCCATAATGATATCGTGAATGCATGACAACACGCGGAAGCACCACACGAGTTACCATCCGGCCAAGCTTTTCATCCATGATTTGTTCAGTAACCTGCTAAGACAACAAGTACTAATGAGATTCTGGAATGAGTCCCTATAAAAAAGCTTGAAAAGAAAACAAATGACACAAACAGAAGTTTTTTTAGTATATTTATTGCCAAGAAACACACAGGTCATTCTAAAGATTAAACCAGATGCACCGCTGGATTAAACGGCAGAAAAATTATGTATCCTTTGTTCATTGTAGTTCCTGAACTAATTTGTTAGACAAATAAAAATTTTGGAATCTGGTCACCATTCACCATATTGAATTAAAACTTTTGCCTCCACCTATACAAGCTGAAATTTAACTAAACTTTCATGTATTTCACCCTTCTGTATGTAAAACAAAGTGATCTAAACTAACAATAATGTTAATGACAACTACAAAAACAAGCTCCTATTTCTGAATGTGGTAAAATAAAGCATGAATTAGTAACACATTTTGAAAGGCTTACACAAAGCAACCCCAAACTCCCAAACACAGAATAAATTGAACATAAGAGCCGATAGTACAAATATGTGAAGTATAATGTTTTCATGTTAATAAAAAATGCAAAAAGAAGAATCTCAAAGCACACAAGGCAGCAAAATACCTGACTATGTCGCCTTTTTCTTTCATCTCTAAAATGAGCAAAGGCATGAGGATCAAAACCAAGAACATGCATAACCTGGAAAAGATTAAATATGATGGATGAAGGCACATAGCGTGTTCCACATGTTTCCCATTCCATTTCAAAACCAAAACACAACCAACCTCATGTATTAACGTAGCTGAAAGCAAAGTCTCTGCCTCAGCTGTCAAATGGCGAGGAGCAACATTTACATGCCCTGCAAAGATTAACTATTATCAGTGTTAAAGCTTCATAAATGCATATAGAGATAGCAACATATTTTCCTTAAATAAGCTACCAGCTATGGCACGGCCCCATTGATCCCGTTCACATGCCACTGCCCATGCAAGAGTATTTCCAGTCGTAGGTCTTGTAGTCACCAAAAGAACCAAGTCGGCATCAGACACACCCTCTGAATACAGAGAACAAAGAGGTCATTTCTCAAATTCACAAGTACAAATGCAACATGAAGTTCTATAGATGATGATGATGATGATGATGATAATAATAATAACAATATAACAAAAACAAAAGAACTACAATATCCGAAGGTAGACAACAAATGAATTATACCTTCAACATAATCACGAGGAAGCTGCACACCTCCATCTTGGCCACATGCAGAATATCCACTCAACCGCAAGTTCCCCTTGACAGGCTCAACAGCCAACGCTCTCCTAAACCAGTCAGCTGTCTGACCCAATGCCTAAAATATGTTGCTCTCAAGAATAAATATCCACGGCCAAATTTCAAGTGAATTCTAGTTTAAATTTTAATAATAATTCTAACAGAACAGTACCCAAAGAGGCATGATTAGTTCCCAAAAGTGAAACAACACCGTGCAATCTTTTTCCAACTAGTGAAAATAATAATAAAAATAATAAAAGAAAAGTATTAAAACCTTGCGAAGGCGACATTTCTTGTCCTCTCCTGATATATCTTCTGAAGTGCAGTTATACCAACAGTCACCAAAAATTGGAGGATCACCATGAGGATTACAAGAAGGGAAACCAGGAAGGGAAGTCATGGTAGGCTCTCCAAGCTGTTTGTAGAAAAATAGCGATTAAGTTAACTGTATATATTGAGAGAGAGGTCTACAATGCTATGCCTGCACTCTAAAAATTTTCTTTCCTTCATAGTAAACACTCACTTTAACTATATCACCAATTTTTCGACAATCTCTGTCTGGGGAGTGGCCAACAGCATCATAATTTAGATAAATTCTGATAGGTTGCTTTGTACCCTTTTGATGCGCTGATGATGTTGAAAGTCCAAGTAATGCCCTACCTTTATGCTGAAGGGGTTTCAAAAGACCAGGCTCATAAACCTGTGGGGTAATTGAATACACATTGCGACCAGGTCGCTTCCTCTGTTCAAGTATCTGGTCATGTATGCAAGAGTGAGAGGCAATGTTCTCACTTCTTCTTTTGAGGCCTCCGCGTTGAAGTTCGTGTTCTTGTGGTTTTGCATTAGTGGCTTTCAACCACGCCAATACCAATACAATCTGAAGCAGAGAATACATATATACGGACTAATTGAGCAATCATAGTATCTAGGTTTTAAATGCTGTTGAGTAAAAATTGAATTTTTTTTTTTCCTTCAATTTTTGCTTACAAATCAAACACCGATGAAAGAACCCTTGCTGATACAATAGCAAAAGAGAAATAAGCACCAACAAATTTAGTAAGAACTTGTGCAATCCTTTTTTGTCAGACAGAACAAGATTTCTTTCAATCTAAGCTGTTTGAGTATTGCCATTGGCAAAAGCCAAATCCAAAATCAGCAGAATGATGAAATAAATCTTATGAAACCAAAAGGGAAACAAGCAATGAATATTTTACAGTCTAAGCCAACTAAGCCACGAGATAGGCTGGTGAACAGTTTCCACGTAAAGCTAGAATGTACCGAGCAAAAGATAAGAACTATTAAGATCAAAGAAAACAAAAATCTTCAAACTAAAGAACAATCCACGACTAAACCAGCACCCTCCAGGTCAAACATTGATGTTAGATATAAATCCTAATCACCCAGGTCCGGTTTCTAATCAAATACAATAAAAATAGGTCTCTAAACCTTCCATTGAAAAAATTATGTAAAGAAAGAAGTATCTGATTTCATCGCCAAATAAGGAAAATCCCACATATAATTTTTCTTCATCTTAATCTTCCATTACAATTTCCAGTAACCAATTAGAGCCAGAGCCTGGCTGGCCTGAACCCGCACAGTGGGAGCAACATTGAACTAACAGAAGTTAAAAAGGGATAAGAGTAAAAACTCATCAACTAGCAGAGCTTACCTCGAAAACAACGAGGGCAAATCGAAGCTTAGAATCGAATCTGGACAGCGAACATGAACTACAGCGAACCATTACCTCCATGGAATGGTAAAAACTCAAACACACATGACGTTAATTCCATCAAATCGCCGGCGAGTTTTCGATCGGCTTTAAAACCCAGAAAAATATAAGGCTATTTGGCATTTTGTAATGCCTCGTACAGACAATACTAAGAAAAAAGATGTAATAGGAGAGTGACCCTCTGGGCGAATAGTGGTTTTGATTTGAAAGGAATAACCAATGTTCCACCATACAGGTGAAAAGGCAGGACTTGTTTTCCCAGGAAAAACGCTGCTATTATCGTAAGGCTGATTCAAAGAAATGAGCTTTCAATTCAGACAGTTGCTTTTGCAGATGCGATAGTTCCTTTTTCCTGTTCTCTGAGATTGGAAAAACAGAACACTGTCAGTGAAGGGAAGAAGAGATGTGGCGAAGAAAAAATCAAACAGAGTTGGTGGAGAAGGTAATTTTTTATTCTTTGTCGGAGCAAACCAACAAAAACAAAAATTATACAACCTTTTTATGAGTTAGGTAAAACGCAATATTACCCTTCATGTTGGCTACTAATTACAAGAAATCCTGTGGAAAACGGTAGAGTATATCATACGAATATCAATACTTTGATTTTTGAAATTTAAAAATAAAATAAAATAAGAGATAAATAAATATAAAATTAAAAAAATTTAGGAAAAAAATTGAAATTTATAAATATATTTTAATGTAAAATAATGATATTTATAAAAAATTATTAAAATTTAAAATAATAAGAACAAAAATAAAAAAATTAAATTCTTATCAAATAGTTAAATTGTAAATTTTAATAAAATTTAAATTTAAATTTTTAAATAAATGTTTCATAAAATTTAAATTTATAAGAATAATAAGAAATTAGATAATTCTTACGATATGATTTTTTTCATTAGTTTACGATTGCATCTTATATAAAACAAATGCTAATTGCAATGTTTAATTGATCTCGTTAATTTTTAAATGAAACTAGCAAATCCCAAATCTTTTTGTTTTTAAAAAAAGGTTCCAAATATATATTTTGAAATTTTTAACTAATGTCACTAAAACATTTATATGTCATAAATTTTAATTCTATAAAAAATGTATATTTATTATGTTCAAAATGACCTAATTTAAATTTGCAATTGATGTCTACAAGTTATTCACATTGACAACTTTTCTGCTTATCTTCATGTATTTTAATTTATGAATAAATTTCTTCTTAAATATTTACATTTAAAATTCATATGAAGATAAAAACTTTTAATTATCTATATACAGTATTTCTTAGTTTTGTTTTATACTATTTTATTATCATTGTGTTAGATTATTTTTCTTATCTATTGTAGATTAGATTTAAACTGTATTTTTAATGAACCAGCGATTTACCTTTTGTAAATTTGTTGGATTTAACACATTCATAGCATGGATTATAAGCTAGTGACATCGCATCAATAACTACAAATATTCATACCTATGGTGCCGAGAGATATGTTGCATGACTAAGCCATGAATTTATGTTTATGATAAAAAAGTTGCGTTTTCTTGATCATGGAAAAGGTTGCCTAACAAACATATTTAGATGAGAAAACAATTTATTACCCATAAATTAAATGAAATTAAAAAATGGGAAATGTAATTAGATGAAATTAAAGACTGTTCTATCTGTCACATAAATTATTATTATATTCAAACATCTTAGTTCTTTGCTTTAATTGATACAACTTATGGGTGCATTGAATACAACATTTTTTTTTTACATTGTTATTGAATACAACATTATTATTATTATGGACAAGAACCTATGTATAATATATCTTATATTATGTGATTGAATTTTATAAAGCATAATGGAACCACCCCATGAGCTCCATTCATGTCACAACCTCCTTCATGTCCCACTTTCAACGCACATTTATCCTCCTTGCAATGCATATTTATATTTTTCTTCTTCCTATATAATTAATTTCCCAATTGTATTATTAATCTCGTATTAAGCATGCATTTCTTGATTCCTTATCCGTAAGTTTTACTCATACATTGATCAAAACTCAGAAAAGATAATGCTTTAACATAATGCACATTCGTGTGTGTGTCTATATAAAAAAAGAGATTAGCAGTGTACTTTTTTTTTTTTAAATTTGTTGCCGAATAAAGAAAACTGAAAAGTAGCTTTCCTCCTCCTTATTCTCAGTTTTTTTCCCCCTAAAAAAGTGGCTCTTCTTCAATATATTCATAGGAATTTATACAAGATGCAATGGAGTAACGTGAACTGGGTATATTATACCTAATACCTAGTATTGGTGGAATCAGATAACTAAATCAATAAAGGAAGAACCGATAAGCAGAAACCAGCCAATTGCTGAAGATTTAATTCTCACCCTCTGTCCTTTGGCAAAAAACAAAAAAACATACATACATACATACTATTCAGGGAGAATAATTGAAAATGGTTTTTTTTTTCTCCCCATATGTGCTTTTTGTTTGTCAATCTGAGGACAACACCCTTTAAGAAAACGTCAAATTGAAAAAAAAGAAACAATCCTTCTATGGATCGGGCGGGTCAACGCCACGTATTTAAACTCATGGACAAGCAAGAGACCATAAAATGGGTATCTGTCACAAGGATGACTTGAACAAAATAAGACGGTGGATTAGGTTTGGTATTTTGTTAACCTACAACTTAAGCTTCCATAAATTATATTCTTTATGCTCTGACCTTTCAACCCATTCCCATTGTTAATTTCAATGGATTTCATTAGCATATATATTTAGAAATTAATTAATTAGGGTTGACAGAGGAAATTAAGATGTTCCTCAGGGTTTAGGATACAAGTCATCCACTATATTGGTATTTCACCAAACCGCACACACTTTGAGGCCCTACCAATATCATCTTGTTTAGTATTCTAACAGTGAAATGGTTGCGGTCGTGATTATATTCATGCTTTTCAGGCCAAAAGCATTCACCAAGAAAAGCTAGTGAGCCACCACCCTAAACATTTACATATTCATTAGTTTGTGATCTTATCTTAGTTTACTAAGTTATTCAAAAAGTGGAGATTGGAGAGATGATTAACGAGGGCCCAGTTCAACGGAGATCCAATGACAAAGATGTCACAGGATTTAACATTTTCAGACGTCCATATACCACCGATATCTAAGTTTGAACCATGACTTACATGTCCCTTGCGAACCCTGGAGCAGCTAGAAAACAGAGACATAGCTTAATACACACTTCTCAACTATGGTCACAGCACATTTGGGATTTCACATCCAAATTATCAAATTCAGTCCATTTGTATCCTGAATTTGGTGGGACAAAACTTTCGCCTTAGTCAAATTCTTGAATCCATTTGCATGAACAATTCAGTCCTCAAAAACAGCAAAACTACTCCACTCCCTTAGAGAGGTTTAGCCGTTAGGCAACAGGTTGTCCAATTTTGAAATAATTAAGAAAGAGACAAAGTTAATTGAATAGCCGAATTGAGGCGTTGAAATACTTGCTCCACCGTGGCGATATTGTCGTTGTGTTGCAGGAAGTTAGGTGATAAAATGCAAGTATCGCTGTCAGATATATCTTCTGGTGTGTCAGTTACTGTCTAGCAACCAAAGTGGACCGCAAACTAAGAAGCCCTACGTGCCAGAAAAGAAACGCAACTTTGGCCTTCCGGCGACCGATACAATGAAAAGTAATCTACATTATTAGTGGCTTTTTAGTTCTCGACTCTGCCATGCAACCATTGCGTCTCGACCCTCATCTCGCCTTTTAAACTATAATGCTAGTAGGTTGCCTAACACCAATTCTTTTGGTTTTTGCGTTTTCGACTGCAAAATAACCCAATTAACATATGCCTTTCAACATCAGGTTGGTGTAATATACTTGGCTACTCCATTATATTGGGTCAGTGGTCATATCCACATGCTTTCTTACGAAACCACCCCTTTTTTTTTTCAAAGCAAATTTAGAGGTTAGAAATAACAAAAAGATGTGCCATTCAAAACATGGTATGAAACAGTGGAGGATAGATGAATGAGATGGGGGTACATATTGTGACTAAAATATCAGTAAAGATAATGTGCTCTGTGCTAATTAATACATGCCAAGTTAGCCAGAGCTAGCAATTAACAAAGGTAAGTGAGATTAATTATTTGATAAGAAGATTCAAGAATTTCATGATAGCTACCTGCTCAGGTTGGCCCATTTACTAAGTAGAAATATTCATATAGGCAAGCATGCATCCTAAGTTTGCTATTGGATATAGTCGTTCTGTGGGTTTCTTTTTCTTAATGAAAAAGAAAATGGAGTGGGACGCGCATGAACCCAGTTTGGTGAACTCCCAAGGCCCCGCCACATGTGACGGGCTCTCGCTGTGAATGTTTGGATTTGCAGATTTGTTATTTTTTTGAAATTAAATTTTATTAGATATTTACTTACAATCTTAAAAAAATATATAAATAATTAAATTTATTAAATTTTAGAGATTAAATTATGATATCTACTAAATTTAAAATTCAAATTACATTTTTATTTATTTAGCAAATAAAATCTTGTGGGCCAACATTTATTCTTGAATTAAAATAAGCGTATTGTCTTAATACAATTTATCATCTCAAATTTAATTCTTATAGAACAAAAATAATATGCGTTTGGCTATTTTTTTCCAGAAATGTTCTTCATTTATTTTATCAAATATGTCACATATTTAATATACATACTTTTTATAATTATATTTAAAATTAATTTTACTTCCAATTAATACAAACAAATACACAACGGTCGAAAAGAAGTTACGGTAGCCTTTAGAATGTTTAATTTGATATTAGTTTGCTTGATTATATAAATCGATAATGGTTATGGGCCTGTATATCCTATTAAGGGTGTAACTTGCAAGTTATGAATTACGACACTGTCAATCATCGGATGAAGCCGGCGTCTATCCTTTCGCCTATCAATGTTACCCGAAGTTTAAACATTACCATATAGAATTAGCTAGATATTCCTTTGGCAGCAAGGCCGAATTGAAGGAATCTCTTTGGCGTGGTTCAACAGCTAGATAGAATTGACCCCTCCTATTCTTGAAAACTTTGATCCCATAATTGATCATCTACCAACTTTAAATACTAATTTAATGCTACGTATTCCAGTCAATTACTTTTGTGGTACAAAGTGAGAAGGAAGGGGTAGTAAAATCTAAAAGCACCAGTTACGAAAATGCCAAATAGCAGGGCGAGCGTTTGGAGCCAAGAATTCCAGATTGGAGGTGGGACGAAGAGTGGCTAATAATTAATAAGGGAGTTCAATTAATCAAGATTATTGTATTGTTTTAATTAAAAATCATAACTTTTTACTAAGAATTTAGAAATTTTAAATTCCACAGGAGAAAAAAAAGAAAAAAGGAGAAACATTCGCTGTTTGAAATCAGAAGTAGCGGCGTAATGGAGCATGGATGAGTGGAAAACAGTTGGGTGTTGGTGGAGGGCTCAACGTGCGGGCTACAGCCTTCGGCACCAAACCATGCTATCGTTGTCAATTTCATAATTCATCATTCACGCGTTTCTTGTGTGGTCCATTGATTTGCTGGGCTTTTATTTACCAACTGGGGCAGCTTTTCCTTTTCAATTATACAACTCACAAAACACCACCAATCTCCACATTCCAAGACATCTCTTTGCAGGAAGCATACAACTTGTGAGTTCCATCAATAAACTCATTCCATTCATTTTTGAAACAAACATCAAAGATTTTGTTCATTCACGTGGGTGTCTGTGTTGTTTTCAATTAGGGAAAACTATTCTACGAAGGAAATGAGTAGTCCAGCTTAACGGATGCGAGACTTGGGAGACGAGATCACAGTAGATCTAACTCACGTTGTCTCAAAGGCTAAAGTTCAACAGGGTATAAGATTAAGAAAGAGTTTCTACAATTTAGGGCAAAAAATTAAACTTGACAAATTTTAGAAAAGGTGTTAGATGGTACCATAAGATTAGAGTGTGAATATAAGATAATAAACTTATACATTTGGTTATCTAAAGGCGATAAAAATTTACTGGCAAAGGAAGAAATGATCCGGAGACAGTCTCAAAACAGCCACAGCAACGGCCTTGCTACCTGTCATGATGTTTAGCTATGTACAAAGCCCAAATAAGGTCATGTGTATTTTAGTGTTGGGCCAAGTTAGTCTTCCGCATAAAGTGCTCAATCTTACTCAACGCTTTCGTTGGAAACCCTTCGATTACAAACTACATAATTGAAGGAGATCTCAGTCAAGCTGTGTCACTTTAAAATCAAATCTTCAGTTTTCTAATACTTGCTTTTTTTGGGGGGAAAAAAGGGAGAAGGATTGGGGGAATCGGTCCAGATAAAAGATTGATGATATGGGTATTCAACAATGCATGGCACCGAGAAGTACCCCTTGTGCGTAATTAGAGGGTGGAAAAGGTTCTTTTGCGCCAGCGTCATGGCTGGGATGGCATGCCTTGCGAAGGTCATGGTACCTTTGAACGTCAAAGTTGTACGTCTTCATGAGGCGCTTTTGCTTGGCCTTGAAGCGGCGATAAAAGTACCCTTGGAAGGTGGGCTCTGTGGACGTCCTGAGGAAGAAAAGATACGCAAGACCGAAATGAAACGAGGTCACAAAGAAGCATATGGGCTCCATAACATCCCAGCTAAGCTCCCAAAAAGTGAGCCTGATGAACCCAAGGGTCTGAACCATAAAGAAGCCGAGTCCACAATAGAGCTCCCCTCGGACGAGGGCTCTGGCTTTGTCATCAATCATTGCCTTTTGTTTCGCCATCTGCTCTAGTTCCTTCCGTCTTGGGTCGTTCGGATTTGCTATTGACTGAGTGATTAAGGTCTCCATTGTTTTTGCTACCTGTGAAAATCACAACAGCAACCATTTACTGACTGAACGGGAAATTATAAGCTTGGTATGAATCAAAATAGTAATAGACAAGAGTTTCGGTAAAACAGTTGGTGGTTGCTTAAGTTGCATATACAAAGGTTGGGCCATCTGTCCGAGAGCTGCGAATCTAGTGGCATAAGGTGTTTGTCCTTTGAATTTTATTACAAGTTTGATTCTTAATTTCGTACTCTTTTAAAATTATTCTTAACTTTTATAATTATTCAAAAAATAAAAAAGTTGGGCCATCTACTTTGGGCCTACATGATCGACTCTTCTCTCCTCATTCGGCATGTTTTTGGGTTCTTACAAATTAGAGGTCATGGACGGCTTGACCGTAAGAGCTTCCGCACCTTTGTCCTGTGGTGTGTTGAATTGAATATTCTACGCATTTCCAAACATGGCCCAAAAAAGCTGATTTCACTTCTAAACGTGTTTTAGGCTCAGGTCCTTATAAGTAATTGTCCCAATTAGTAACCGTCCAAAGTTCATACAATTACAAGGTCTCCACATGCATTTGACCCAGAAAAAACAAGATGATCATCTCAAATCTATGCTATGCAGTTACGCCGCCGGGAGGGGAGAGTATAGAATTACCTGCTCTGGCCGGAGAAAGACCACGTTTCCCAAAACGATAACGCTCCCAGACTCATCTAACATCTTGGCAAATTCCGCTCCTTGTTCTTTATTCCCACAACCTTCGGCGCAGATCTCAATATATTCAGAGTAAGAAATCGAAGTCCTTGGGATCTCCCTCAGCTTGGCTTTCAGCTTCTCCACCTGCGATACCCTCAGAATCTTCTTGGTATCATTCACAGATAACCCGTACAGTGAACCGCTGGTGGCCGGGTCCGGCGCCGGAGGACTAAGACCGTCCAGACGGAGACGATCTTCGGTAACGTTGAGCTTCTCCCGGAGCTTGTCTCCGACTGGAAGTGACATAAATTCCGGCAGTCTGATAGGGACAGAGTGATATACTGCTCTCCGGTGGAGGAGCCGCCGGAAAAAGCCTTTGTCTGCAGAGTCCGGCGAGGCGAGGTACTCGCGGTGAAAGTTTGTCTTGGAAGCATTGGGAGGCCCGATGGCCTGTGGTGGAGGACAGCATATGGGTGTGTGTTCTGAAGCTGCAGACGGTGATGTCAGGCGTTTCGTGATGGCTTTTCTAAGTGCCATTGATTTGTGAGAGTGCGCACGAGAAATGCGTCCTAGAACTTGGGACCGAGGTTTGAATGATCTTGAGATTTGGAGGTTTGGTCATGGCTCATATATATATAGGTCCAAAGTAAGAGGAAGGAAGAGAAGATCTTCATTTTTTTTTTCCTTTTTTTTTTCTCTTTTTGTCTGAGATTTTAAAAATAAATAAATTAAAAAATTATTATGTAAAAGGATAACTTTTTAATATGAACGTAAAAGAATTATGAAAACTTTAGTAAAAGAATAAAAAAAATAGCAAAAGGAGAATCCTATAAAAGAAAACTATGCTATCACTAACTAGAAAAATATGAATATTTAATGAATATTAATTCATTACTTATTCCTCAATTTAAATTGACTGCTCATTTCTTATATACCCACAAAAATAAAAAATCAGTCAGTACTTATATCTTCACTTAAATAAATTATAATTATTTATTTTTTATATTTATTCAAAATAAACTCCAATTCAAGATTCAAAATTAAAAAAAAAAATAGACTGGCTATGCTGGTTAGGACATTCACTACCTCTAATCAGCAAGTTTTTTTATAAGATATTAATATTTATATATTGAATTTATTAAATACATGCATTTGCTAATAGATCTTTAAGATTAAAACTATTATATAAAGGGATTATACTGAAGCCGAACAAATCGATGTTTAATGACTTCTCAAATTGGAAGTTCATTAGAAACAATTTTGATAACCAAATAATTAATTTGAGGTACATATTCCTTTGATGGATTTGGATAACTTCTTTATTCATTTATTTTGATTTTTTTCTATTTTTATTTTGTAATTAAATTTAATATGAGTCTGATTTATTTTTACTTTCTCTTATTTTATATTTATCTTTTTTACTATATGTCTGACTTTCTTAGAAAAAGTTAAAAAATCTGTCTATTTTGTAGACATTTAATTGATTTATCAAATCCAAATTCTTTCTAATCAATGAACTTATGTAGGAATTAAATTCGTAAGGTTTGGGTAATATGTCGTCTTTATTAAGTTATAAGAAAACAAAAAGGGTGGAAATAAAAGCTAATCAGAAGACAAGTATGCCCTTCTACATATACCCGAGGCCACTCTTCTAGCAGTGATGTCTGGGTATATAATAGAAGCATATTTAGGCTTGTACGCCAAAGCAATTGCCTTTCCAGTGAAGGGCAGCGATGTCAAGTGCTCAAAACCACTTCCATTCTGTCTTAGTTGACGTTTATTTAGGGTTGGAGAGCTTTACTTAACCGAAACAGTGATAAAATCACTTAGGTATGTGTCACATTGTTGGAGAGAGAGAGCGAGCGAGAGAGAGAGAGAGAGAGAGAGAGAGCATTTAGAAAAGGGGACCGGTTAGGTCATTCAAATTGTCTTCATGTTGGACATTGTTCACGTTTTTGCGATCTGTTACAAAAATAATGCAATTAACGGTTAGTTTGAGTTTCCCATTATTTTTTTTTTTCTTTTGATTTGATAATCCGCTAGAAGATGGAATACAAGTTCTGAGACGGAAAAGGGATAGCATCTCTACCGTTTCCATAAAAGCTGCCATAACCCAAGCAAGGCGCATCCCATTTTCTTGAGTAATTAAGAGAAAACATATCTGAAAATAATTGAGTTGGTGAATGGTGAGTGGGGGAAGCGCAAGGCAGCAAATTGAGTATTCACAGATCAGTTAGCACTTAAAGGGTTGAGCAGCGATGCTTATATATTATTTAAATGGGTGCCATTTGGCCAAATTTGGTAGAAAGATTACCAAGAAGGAGTAGTGATGGGAGTGAGTCACATGCAAATGTAATAGACGTGTGGGCAAGCCCATTTACACTTGGTTGAATCAGAACAGACGTTGAGCTGGCTAGGTTCCCTATCTATCGGTGTCACCTGCCTGCATAAATACACTTTCACAACCCTTTTTTGCGTCTTAATAGTTGAAACTACGCACACTCCCCAACATATATGTTTGCCCTCGTCTTTTGTTTGGTAAGAGTAATTTAAGACCAAAATTGGAAAACAATAATGAAATTTCCCAATGTGCTGATGTTTCACTTCTACCCTCCACATTATTGTTAATTAAAACTTTGCCCTCCTTAATTACCATATTAATTGACTTCATCTTTACTGACGCAGCCATATATTCCAAGGTAAGACGGTGAACCCGTGTAGGATCTGTTGAGCTGCCACTGGCCACTGCCATGTGATGGGAATCTTGCTGCCCACGAGTGCAACCGCCCAATGCCAGTTGTATCATTTTCAACCACAATTTATTTATCTCATTTGCCCTTGCTACATTTTTTCTTTTTGAAACTCCAAAGTACAAATACTGCTGTTAATTAAGTAATTAATGCATTAATAGAACCATAAAATAACAGTAGCGGTGCTACTTGCCTAATGATATGTACACGAAAATGCATTAAAATATATTTATTATACTAAATATTCGTTTTTATTTCTTAAAAACTTCAGTTATTAATAAAATATATTTTAAAGTATTCTTTATTCACATACCATTTGACACTCAGTATTGCTTTAATTGTAATAAAGGTAGCTGCATAACATTTTGTACCTGTCTACACAAGTATATACCTCTTGTTAAAGAGTGGAATCATAAAATGAGGGTTGAAGTTGGAGATGGAGTAGGACCAAATAAAGACATGGCCGGCCCATGGGGGGCTTAGTGACGATTGATTTGCTAGAGCAAATTCCAAGTTGGAAACCCACATTGGTCCCCACAGGATTTGGAGAATATTCTCGTAATTAATCAAGTGGATTTAGGGCTAAAACAGTCCTTATTATTCTAGGCATTAGCTAGGGATATAAAAAGCTCAGTTTACTTCTTGCTATCGAATACAACAATACAAGCCTAGCCAGAACCAGAATCTATCATCAAAAATAAAAGAAGAAGGAGACAGCCTAGTTAATATTCAGCCTAACAATCCCTACAATTTGGGGGTGTCATAGTGGGAATCGAATAGGCTGCTGGATTCTAATCACTGATCCATTTTGGTTACACTTGCTAGTGGAAATCTACTACCCCCATTTGCATCACGTGCACCAAACGTGCCTATGTTTGTTGCCCAATTCAACAAGGAAAAAAGCAAGAGTTAATAATTATTAAATTTTACTGATTTAGTGATTTAATTAATTTAAAATTTTAAAAATATTTAATTTATAAAAATAGAACAAAGATTTTAAAAATACTCTTCCTGTTTGTTTCATTATATAAAACTAGGGCGGGGCTATTAGCTAGTGATGGCTTTTGTGGAAGATAGGCTTATTTCTACCCTCTTGCACATATGTGAGTGCTATAGTTACAAACAAAGGGTTGATATGATTTATTTCACACTTTCTTTTCTTTACTGAACGTAGTAGCAATTCGCATGGTGCATAGGCCCAACATTTCTCTTTGTGGAAACAGGCAAGGCTTTTTTTCCAGCAAGGTCCACTCCGGGCAATGGTTGGTTTCTTTTGGAGCATGACTCCATGGTTAAGTCTAAAGGAAGTCTCCTCCCACTCATTCCAATTGATTATGATATAACTATATATATATATGTTATTTTTAATAAATATTGATAATATAAATATTTAAACTTACAATAATTTAAAAATATTATATTGAATCTAAATCTTAATGGTAAATCTTTTATTATTTTCATTTTAATTATATATCCTGAATGAATTTTTTTTTTTGAAGTGATAAGTTTCATATTTTCTTTAGAAACCTCTTAATTTGGTTTCATATTTTGCATGCACAAGCTAGCATATCCAATAGAGGAAGATAAACATATTGTAGACACCTAGCTAATGGCTAGTAGTATATCTGAATTACGCAACATATATATAATATAATATATTAATGGGTAAAATGCAAAAAATTTCTCTGAACTTTAGGTCGATTTTAAAAAATTTTCCTGAACTTTAAAAAGTTTCAAATGACCCTCTTAAACTATGAAACATTTGAAAAAAACCCCTTCCGTTAACTTTTCTGTCAAAATTTAAAAAAATGACGAAAATGACCTTCATTGTGAAATTAAGAAATTGAAGGATGTGAATAGTAAAATTTTAGAGTTTTAACATTGAACCTTAACCCTAAACCCTAAACCCTAAAGCTTGAACCCTAAATTCTAAATCCTAACCCTAAAATCCCAAACTCTAAACCCTAAAATCCTAAAACCTTAAATCCTAAACCCTAAATCTTAAACCCTAAAACCCTAAACCCTAAATCCTAAAATGCTAAACCCTAAGCCCTAAACCCTAAATCTTAAACCCTAAGCCCTAAATCCTAAATCTTAAATCCTAAACCCTAAACCCTAAACTCATAAATCTTAAACCCTAAATCCTAAACTCTAAATCTTAAACCCTAAATCCTAAATCCTAAATTCCTAAACCCTAAATTACAAATCTATATTAGATTTTTTTTTATATTTATGGCAGATTTGAAAATTTATGTGCATTTGAGGGGTATTTTTGACTTTTTATCAGGTCAAAGTGGAAGTTGACAAAAAAATATCCAAATTTTAACGGAAAACTTGACGGAGGAAGGTGTTTTGCAAATGTTTCATAATTCAAGAGGGTCATTTGTAACTTTTTAAAATTTAGGAGGATTTTTTAAAATCGACCTAAAGTTCAGGAGGGTTGTGTGCATTTTGACCTATATTAATTATAATTGAGTGGTGTTTTATATGGATAATGGCCTTTTGCGGGGAGCATATAATTGTGCAGTGAGGTAAGCGCACTGAGATTCGATACCCATTGTGATGACCAATTACATGTACTAATGGGATGCCAATGATTTTAAATGGAGAAGGCGCAATATTTAATATTACAATAAAGCAAATGGGACCATGCCAAAAAAAAAATAACAATAAGAATAAAGCAAATGGGGTATCGATTAAGTCGTACGTTAATGCATGAGAGACGACGGATTCACATTAAAAGGCACTGATCAAGTATCAGTATAATTTTTGTCAGTATCACACTTACTGGTGCCTTCCACGCTAGACGCAAAATTCTAGAATAGTATCTTCCCTTTCTTTTTTTTTCTTTTAAAGGGATGGAGAATATTATTTTTAAATGTTTTATATTCGTTGTTGCACACTCTGAATTGACCCTCTGGTTTGTCACGAGCCTAAAAGTAACGCCACGCTTGGAAGGAAATCACCCCTCAAGAATTTAAAAATCAAAAGTTATAATAGAAAATGTAATTAATTATTTTGGTCATAAATTATGTACATTGTATCAAATTTTTATGCTAAACAAACAACTTCCCACATTAAATAATATATGTAAATTTGTAATGGAAAAAGTAATGTAGTGCCTTCGAAAAACTTGAATTTCTTTCGAGTGTAGTGTTGTATAATATAGTGGTAATACATCTCTTACTTTGAGAATTTTAAATAAAATTAAGATATTAGGGAATAATCTTTTATTATGGATCTTATTTCTTTCTCTTTTTTTTTTTTTTTCAACTCTTTCATTAATTGTACCATGACTTCCAAAGCTCAAAATTTGGATACATAAGAGAATTGAAAAATTAATAAAAAAAAAAAAGTAAGACTAATGCACGCTTTCTATTTCTTTTATTTTGTTTAAAGTTATCAAGATCAATAATTTCCAAAATGTAAGTATCTAAATCCATAGTATAGTTTGGAGTTTAAAGTAATGCTCTATTCCACTTCAAAATATTTATCTTTTAAAAAAGATGTACATAAATTAAAAAATTATGAAATAAGATTTGAATTGAAAATTTTTAATTTTCTCATCAAAATTCACTTATATAAAAGAAAAAATATTTTAAAGTAATTTTAATAAAGATAATAAGATAAATAAAATAATATTAAAAAACAAAATTAATACAATTTTAGTTTTAAAAAGTAACAATTAAAAAAGGAAAAAAAATCTAAAACCACAATCAGTTTGACTCGGAAAGGGTAGAGTAATTGGTTGAAGAGCGAATATCAGGGGCAGGCATATTTGCCCACAATATTGCCTTGTTTGAGAGAAAAACTGTAATGCGATTTGAGACTTTTAATATGGCTTCTGTAATTTTTATAAATTAATTTTTTAAGTTTAAAAAATTAAATTATTAAATTTTATAAATTAAACTATAAAATTTACTATATTTAATAAGCCACCTTAATTTATAGTTATTTAATAAATTCATATTTAATAAGTATACCATTTTCTTGCAGTACATTTGATGTCATGGTTGATAGGTATTCCGCACTTGCATGCAATACGGGCTTAATCTCACGCCTTATTTGCACAATTTTTTGGATAATTCAATGCACACGTCATTACCCGAAATGGATAAATTGAAAGTAAAAAAAAGATAAAAATAAAATTAGGAGAAAAATTAATAAAAAAATTCACAAATTTAAATATAAAAAAAGATAAAAAAATTATGAAAGTCAAAAAAATAAAAATCAATAGATTTAGATCCATCATTACCGTATCAGAAACTCTATTCCCGCTTTTGGAATTGTGGGAATGCTAGGAGCTCCCACCATTTATTTAGGGAAATAAAAATTCAGTGATGGTGAAGGAAATAAATGATTTAAATCTGAAATTATTTTTATGAAAAAAAATCCAAAGGAAAAGCAGGCATAACGTAATGAGGGTGACTCTGAGGTGCATGATTCTATTAGTATCTCGGTAGCTTAAGAATATATGAATCCAAGGAAATAGGCATCAGATTTGTAGGAATTTGAAGGTCCCCCATTAATGTATACCGTGGAGATGATAAAAGGTGAAATAGAATGAGTTGAAATGACTTTGCACAACTCATGCGTTGACAATGGGCCTTTGATGCCATGCTGAATCTTATGATACTCTACGCTATATAAGCAATATTTATGCATGTCAAATTCAGTGGTAAGCTCTGTTCTTGGGTGCGATAGGATTAAGGGGTTGGCAGCGGTGTAGCACCTATTTTGTTGAGTACTAATTTTTTTATAAACAAAAATAATATAAATAATGTGCATCTTTTCACATTTTCTTTCTCTACCAAAAACTTGTTCTCTGCACCAGGAAACATTACTCTATTTTGGCATTGGCCCAAAGTGCACCTGCTTACATCATCTTCATCATATACCCAACTGTCAGTACAATGGAATTTGTTCCTTATTACCTCTCAGCTTCAGGAATTTTACCACACACGCACTCAACATGGATGTGGTTACAATTTCCCCAACCTTACTATACTAATCTTTCGGTGAATCGCCCACAACGATAGGTAGAGGCCATCGCCCTACATTCTTCGCCATAGCCACACATTCCCTCGTGTCATTTATAATGAATAAAAGCAAAAAAGGAAAAACTTATCCCACTTAATGTAAAGATTTTTATGAGATATTATATTTTATTTTCAATTTTCAAAAATGAGTTTAATTAATTTGTACATAAAGTTTTTTGAATTTAAAATTATAAAAATTAAAGGACAAAAGAAATAATAATATAACTATCATATATGTATTATAATATTATGGTCATGCATGATTATAAATAGACCACATTGATCATGGATATAAATTTTTTAACTTTTAAAATTTGAAAGTTAAGATGACTTTAGTGAGTGATAATACAAAATTATGATTAAAAATATTAATAAAAAAGAAAAATTTATAACTTAAATATTTATACAAACTAAAAAGAAATAGAGAAAAATTATTAAAATTAAAAAATTAAAAATTAAAAGATCTGATTCGTATTGATCATCGATGCTTTGATGGTTACATGCAATAAAAGTAAGTGATGTAAACAGTAAGAATGGTAAGTTGATGGAAGTGGACACTGGACAATGCTCTATGCTTGGCCGACCCGATCGACCACCTTAATTGTTTTGTGCAACCCACGCTGCAACCACAAGTGAGTAAACATCAGCTTTTAAGAGTGGACTTGCAGAGTTTATACAATTTGTGCAGCATTTGCCAATTGTGGGAGGTCCTTTGCAATTTGTTGATGTTTTCGCTTTGCACCAAAATACAATTGTGACTCCCTTTTCAAGTAAAGGCCAATTGGCTTTTGATAAAGGGGGAAAAAAACAAAAAGTGATGACAAGTTTGGCAGAACACTCGACGCCATTCAATTACGAATGTAAGCGGACAAAGTTGGCCGCAAAAAAAAAAAAGGAAAAAAGGTTCTTCAAATTTATAAATAAGAATGTCATGTGCTTGACAAGGAAGAAATGAATCTTTGACCAATTTTCATTTGTCCCACCATCAATATGAAAATAAGCCACAATCGTTGATTAATTGGCTAATGAAATTAGATGAAAACAAATTTGTAAATGGCATGAATAGCTCCCACAGACCCTTTTTTTCTCCCCACTTTTCTTCTTGTTTTATTTCTTTCTTAAATAGATTTTTTAATCTCTTTAGTTTATATTTTTATTCTTATATAATATTCATTTAATAAAATTTAAATGATTAAATTTATAAATTAAATTATAAAATTCACTAATAAAAAATCAAAGAAAACCTTTTTTCCTATATTTTTTGAGAAACTCATTGTGGGAACTTTGATTGAACATTGGACAAAAAGAGAAAACCCACATTAATTGTGGCATCTATAACGAATCTTTGACCAAGGGAATTGTCGTTTAATGTTGTGTTGATGTTTAAATTGACATGATTGACTCAATCATGAACCTTTGCCGTGGTAGAGGACAACGAGGTTTGGGACGGATTACGCAATGGCGAAGAACATTTCTAAGAGGTAACAACTAGCACGTTGATGTATGCTGCCACTATACACATGGTGCATGCATGGGCAAGGAAAGCACGCTAACACTCATAGAATCCTAAAGGAGTACGAGTCATTACTATTTTCTCTTTGGACATGTCCTCCTCCATGTTTTTCTTTTCTTTCATTCTCATTTGTGCCTTCCTTTCAGGAATTGAATAAAAGGGGAAAAAGATAATTATAAGGGTGCATACATTAAGATATGTATGACTCACAAAAGCGACCATTATAATTACTTATGAATAGTATCAATGCCTTAGTTTTGATTAATTATAATCCGTAGCAAAATAGTCCCTAAATCTGTATACATAACCATGTCTTCTCTCTATATCTCTTTATGTGGCACCTTCTTCTATATTAGCTTTTGCTCAGTGTGAAAACAACAACAGTGCTGCCGAAGACGACAATTATTTTGAGAAAATTTCTTCCCGTTAATATATTTTTCTAAACAAAAGGTACCTATGAATTTTTATGAATATTTAAATATCTATTTAACATAAGTTTAAAAAACTTTGTCATTTTCATAACTTCACTTAATCTTCATAATATAATATTTAAATTATTAAATTTAATAAATTAAATTATAAAATTTAATATATTAATATATTATATTATTTAATTATAAAAAAATGAAAAAAATTTAAAGTGAGAATAGCATTAGTCAACTTATGAACTTGTTCCTGTACTGTTCACGGGTCCGGTTTCAGAGATCGAGCAAACTCCTCATATCACCCAAAATATGGGCCCACGACCCAAGGGGGAGAGAGTGGGAAGGGAGTCATGATTACTGAGGGAGGTGCAGAATCAACAACTTCTTTAGTCTGAGCCCATATTGCGGGCCTGGGTAAATAGAAAGAGTGGCCCATGAAACTTTTCTTGCCCAGTCATTCGGGTTGAAAGGCAAAACCACAGATTCTTTCCTTATTAAATGGTTCTGGGGGAGAGATTCTCAACGACCAGTGCCGTATGGTATGACCAAAAACAAAAAAACCAAAGTGTGGCCTATTAAAAGTGCGATCAATATATGATCATAGTGTTAGTTATATTGGTACATCGAAAAAAGTGCCTTCAATTTGCCATTTTAAAACGTTTTTTTTTTCTAGTTTTTTTATGGACAAAACGGAGAAATAAAATGTTCAGAATCAAGCAAGCATCGGAGCCTGTTAAATGCAGAGCTGGCAACTAATCTTTTCCCGTATATACCGAGAAGGTGACTCGTGTGCTGATAAAGTGGCTAAAAGAGCAGCGGAAAATGATTGTGGCCTTCAATTCTATAGACTTAGGCCGAGAGAGCTCAAGGATTCTTTTGAGAAGGATAGAGCTGGTCACTGGGGAGATGGGGTAGTTTCTGGTAGCTAATTTTTTCTTGGTTGGGCGTTAGCCCCGACCATGTACCAAAAATAAATGTTCAGAATCAAAAGATAAAGTTCTTGTTGACTGTAAATGAATATATTTTTATTAAAGATTGAAAGAATAAATAAATTTATTAGACCGATTATAACTCTGATTTCCCCTAAAATATAGGCCTAATGTAATGTATTTGGGGTGGACCCAAATGAGGTAAAAACAGCTACTCTATAAGCATGGTGGCCTATTCATGTCCAAAAGCATTAACAACCATGGCCTATTATGAGATTATCCCTTATCCAAGGACCATTGTGTTGTATTTTGTAATCCAACTCTGCTATTTTTCCCTATCCTTAGCTTCTGTGAGGAGAAATCTGTTCCCAATCTGACCTGAAGTCGAGAAATCCTTCACTCGTCATGGAAAATTGCTACCCGTAAATTGAATTGTTAAAGTCGAAGAATTCTCACCAATGTTTGACCAAAGTCAAGGAATTCTTGCGAATCTGCATTTCGCTTGAGAAAATTGCTATCCTTTAAACTGAACAACGAGATTTAAGATTTTAACAACCTACATAAATTTTGTAAGAATTTCGTTCTTCAGAATTTAAACGAGTAATGCTAGATTTACATGAATTACACTTGCGTTTTGGTTATAATTAATAAAAAAGAGGAGAAAGTCATCTTTTCTTTGATTGTAGAGTAACATGGGTGCAACCCACGTAGTTCCACCATTTTTCGACTGAAACATAAAACTGTTCAAATCTGATAGGAGAACAAGGAAGTAATTAAGAGTGTAAGGGAAAGAGAATGATGAAAAGGAGGTTGAAGATGCGTAACGATACGCCTTGTTGTACTAAATCAAAGTAGGCGGTGGCTTGGCAGTATAGGGAGGGATAGGAGGCGGCGAATAATAGAAGAAGAACCACGCTGGCGGGGGCTGTGGCGAGGGCTTGGCTTCGCGGCCCAAGTGAGTGAGTGTGAGTGTGCATGTAACTCAGAATACATGACTTGCAGAGTAAGAAAGGGAAGGCAAACACAATCCGCATTTGAAAGCTACTCGTCTTTATTTTCGCGACCCAACACTTAAAATCCAACAGTTCCAACTAACGAATAATGAGGGGGCAAAGCTTAGTTATGGCGGAAGTGGTCGGAAGTTGTGGCATGTTCCAACACTATTTAATACTCATAAGTAAGTGTATGGTGCTTGTTAATTATAGAGAGAGAAACACAATAATGAAAGTGAAAGAAAGCAGCAACCGACCACCCAAGCTTGCGTGCTTGTGGGGGCAGGTTTTGAATTTTCACCGGCGCGCCGCTCCTGCGGTTGCACTACACACCTTGTCTGTGGCAGATGCTCCGCCCCATTATTTCTGTTTCCTTAAATATAACACTATATAACATTTTAGTTTTGAATTCCCACCGAAGCTTACTATCAAAACGGACTGTCACCATGCATTCACATGTATTAGATGCAGATTTGGATCTTTTAGAGTTGAGTTTGAAGTTATGATCTGAAGCAAGAAAAAGACAGAAAAAAGATTAAAAAAATAAAAAAAAGTTCATAAAAAAAAAGAAATTTATAGACTAAAATTAAATGTAAAACAAAAACTATAAAAAAATTATCAGAGTCAGAAACATTAAACGTAGGGATCCAAAACCAAAATCATTAGATTCATATGAAATTTATAATACTTTATTTTTTAAAATAAAAAATAAAGGAATTGGATGGTTGATGGTTGAGGAAAACACTGTCTTCAAAAAGAAAATTAAAAATTTAAGCAATGAAAAATGTCGAATTTTAATTTTTCTTTTTCTAATCGCATAAGTTTTTATCTAAAATTTAAGCAAAGTATCCCGCATTTTTTGTCTAAAAAAAGTAATTATGTAAGACACAAAAAATACTAAAGAAAAGTCTATCCAAGAAAAGACTAAAGAAATAGTTGAAAATTAAAAGAAAGTCATTAGCTAAGGTAATAATTTGTTTGAAGACTTGGTTGTCGTTTTCTGAGTGGTGAGGTTAGAAGCAAGGAAAGAGGGGTACGCCTAATGACCCTACCTACCATAACGGAACTGAGCGTGAAAACTGTCCATCTCTTTCAAACCCTGATATTTGTGTTATGTTCTCCAATTGTCTGTGAGACTCAGGAGGAGGCAATGCTAATGTATATTTGGTAATGGGCCCCGTTTTGATACCAAAAATCTGCTGATTTTGACTCTAATGAGGATGACCTATCAACTAAGATATTTATTATTTAAAAGGGAAAATGATGTATCACAACCACTACTACTTGCCACTCATCGCTCACCACAGTCCACACACACAGACCTCTTCTCAACAGGTGCCATCGCACTGCCACCAAACCCTCCAAACCAAATCATAGCCTTTCGGTGCTTTTCCTTTTCTACATCGTTCTCTCTCTCTCTCTCTCTCTCTCTATTTTTTGTTTAGCGCGCGCCCCACTCTCATTGAATCTTAACTATTTAGCCACTAATTGCCAAAAAAGCAGTGGCCGTTGGGAGGTAACTATTACACCCAGAGCATGCCTTCCTTTCGTTTTGACCTTGAATGAATGCGTAATCTGGGGGTTTGAATTTGAATTTCGAGATACAACTGGCCAAAAATTATAATTCGTATGCTGCTCCCCATCCTAATTAAAGGAACTAATAGATGTCAAATCAGCTTACACCTGCACCACTATGTTTTGAAAGATAAACACAAATTTATATTTAATTAATCTATCTAAATGACAAATTAATCTGCTTGGCCACACTTACGAGGCCATGAAGGCAAGACAAAATTAATATAAAAATATATTAACTGGTTGAATTAGTACATTTGATAAATTCATATTTTGTTAACTCCCTTAAATAGTGAGTTAACCCACCCACATAACAATTGAATATAAAGTAAGACAAGACAAGGGTGAGACAGGCTCCCGTTATGACTATAACCAAATTAGCGAATAACAAAAAATGCTATAGAACGGAAGTTATTCAGTTCTCAATATACTCAACTAGTACAAATTTGAGAATTTAGTTATATATTGATAAAATTCTTAATCACCACTCCTCTTAATGAACTGGTCAGCAACTAAAGGTGGCACACGTCCAGACCAGCAAACCGCAATCAATTGAAAGAAACATCGGAGTTAGAAGACTAGAAATAGAATATATACATTCAGGAAAACCACTTCCCAGGTCAGCAATACATTGAATCAAGCTTGGAAAAGAAAGCCGTAGAGACTTCCCAAAAGATCCAGTCACAAGGACACATATATCTACATAACTAGGCTACCAAAAAGTAAGAACCTCTATGACATGTACTAACCTACAACTAACCGAGATCAGGAAGATACAAACCACCGATAAATATGTTACATAGTACGAAGGGAAGTGGATATTAAGTACCATTATCTCTGTTAGCATAGACAGTATCTTATAAATATCTTCGTTTCTTTCCATTTCATTTGCAGACAGTCTTGAGTCTCTTTGCGGCTTGAACAAATCCCACAATAACCTGCAACTCGTCCATTTGCTTCAAAACAGACCAAAAAAAAAAGGGAAAAAAAATCAGATAGTCATATTTGCGAAATACTAGCAGTCGAAGTCCTACATCAACACCCGAAAGGACTTATACTTGGTATTCACATTTCAGGGCAAATCCTTAACATCTCGGAGATTTTAGAGGCATGTTTGCACCGTGATCACATTGCCAGGCACTAACAAGGGCGTTTAATTATGGAAACAAAATGTTACAGAAATTTTGATTAATATATTTGATTTGTCAGAGGTAGGAACCAGATGCAATTAACCTCTATATAGCTCTAGTAGAAAGCATAGAATTTTCAATGATAACAAGCAAGGAAGACAAGAAAATACTGCCATTAATTTTTTAGATACCTGAGACATGAAATGCCTCTGAACAACATCTACTAGCTGCTCTTTTGACGGATTTGGGACGGCTTCCACCTGCAGTTCCATTTAAGATGTCAGTACTAAGAAAAACACTACCATAACCATCTTCCAAAAATACGGGTGTAGGAATTTACAAGATTGAAGTGTCGCCAATATCTCCACAATGCAGCAATTTCCAATTTGCTGAAATCAACTTTCTGCATAAAATACTTTTCAGACAATGTTAACAGCTAAAACGCAAAATATTACATTTCTCACTGTGGAACAGGATGGCAAATTAAATCCTATAAAAAAAAGGAACAGTAAAGTTGCAATACCGTGGACCCATGAGGCGTAGAGATGGAGCCCTTGGACTGTGAATCACCAGAGAGGGACCTGCTCATGGTCTTGTGCGATGATCCCAATGATCTATGCATTCTGTGCCTCGATTTGTGGGATTTTTGAGTGTCATCCGATGCTGATAAATCAAAGATAGCAAAGAGAAATCATAAATAATGGCGGGACCAACAAAAAAGATAAAGAAGTAAGCTGCCGGAACTTTCTTTCTTTTTTTTTTTTTTTTTTCCTTTGGTGAAAGAAGACGCCGGAACTTTAGAAATAGCAAAAGCAAAAGGTGAAGACACAATGGATCCAATGTACCAACGTCAGTCATTTTCCATACCCCCATAACATGGAAGCCAAAGAATACAATTAACTATAATTCCCTACATTCAATACTCAGCGTGCAACCAGAAGTAGGAATTACACCAAAGTATATCACATCCAAGGGGAAAACAAATTAAGAAGCTTGTTAGACTATAGCGAGACAGCTTTAAAAGGGAACACATCTGGAATACCAGTTAACATGGAAAGGAAAATTAGGAGCTGTAAAACCCCTCATAAAAAAAAGTTATTTCCAACAAGTTTATGAAAATGTAATATAAAAAGTTGGAGAAAGAATAGGAACTCATTAGCCAAACTCACCCATATCTGATCCATTCCACTGCATATTTTCAAATTCAAGGTCATCATCTTCCTCATTACCAGTGGGTGCTTCAATCACACTAAGAGCATTTCTCTGTAGCTTCACTTCAATTCCATTCGTAAGAACCTGCCGTTTTGATGCCATGCACAAATAAGATAATAATCTAAACTACAATTAATGCTTCTTGAGATAAGAAACCACGCCCAAGAAATGGTAGACTTAGACAACATGTATAAGAGTAGATCAAATCCTATCCATAACCAAACAATATACTTCTGTTTCAGGAATGAAGCAATGCCAATTTAATTTCAAAAAATCTGAGTGTATAATCAACTTTAGAATCCAAAAGAGAGTGAGAGAAAGTGAGGCGTAGAATATCAGCAACGGATGAAAAATTTATATTATTAAGATTAAGATGATAACATTTTCTACATTAAAGAACAATATTCGGGAAATTAGCTTCTCATCCTCAAAAGCAAATGAACTCATCTTTCCCCATTAAATTTGTCTCTGAAATTCAATAATTATTGCCATACTACAGAATAAACCCAGATGGATCGACATAGATATGAGCAGATTAAGCTCAATCTGCGCACGAAAGATATCAGCATTCACGATATAAAACTGAATTATTCACAGAAAATGGACAGTAAAAGTTCCATACTTCGTTAAGAAGGAACATAGTCAGACTATGCGTCTAACGAACACACATCAAACTATCTGAGAGAAATACACTAGCAAAGATCACGTCAAAGATAAATGCCAAAAAGCCAAAAATTAATCAATTTTGAACGAAGGCCTCATCGGAAAAATGAATTTAACACCTATTTAAAAACTCGCCAGTACCAAAACCTAAGGCTGCCATTCTAATGAAGATATCAAAAACAAAGACTTATTGACCTCCTTCGAGGAATAGAAACAAGCAAAATCCCCAATAAACACCTTAGCGATAAAAGCCACCGGCTAAGACACCAGATCCATAGATAAATTCAGACATGCAATGGATTCCCACAAGTAGTGACTGAAAATGGAAACTCAAAACCTATATAAACGACAGAGTTCTATTCAAATTACATCATGAAACAGCCCAGGATAGAAAAATATTGATTAAAAGGTGTCTGTAAAGTGATTTAGTCCATACTTCATACGGCGAGCATAGAATAGATCAAAACTAAATGTAATAGTTCAAACTTAAGATATTTGCTAACAAGAGGCATCTCATTAATAAATATGATCAATGAAATGAATATATAAGGGTTCTAGAAAATAGAAATTGATAAAAAAAAAAATTGACTGACATTACTCTGACGCATTTCAGTTTAAATTCCACCAAGTTCAGAATAGAATAAAGAAAATAACCACATTGCGACTCAAAATAAAAGTCAGGCAATCCAGATATACAAAATCATTTTCTGATAACCCAAATTGGAGCGGAAACTACCAGCCAATGCCACCCGCCTAGCCCAACGGCCTTCTTTACCACGCCTTGGAGACCAACAAGCACCGATTTGGTACGGTTATTTCCGGTTACCACCACCTTAGTATGACGAGGAAGCACGGAGAGCTCCTCTTCGCTACTGTCTCCACAGCTCTGCAAGTGGGAGAAGCCACCATTGACAGAACTCTCCATAGCTTCAAGCATTTCCGCTTTCAACTCAAGGACTTACAGCAGCGGAAAAAACAATAGAAGCTCCGGAATTAGAAATCAAAATTGCATTTCTAAAGAAGATCATGCATTGCTGTTACAGTATATGCTAATTTCAGGAGCAGAAAAGATGGGATATTGGAGAAATTAGGGAAACTCTGCAGGGAGGAAAACACAAATGGAGAGAGAAAGAGAGAAAGACTCCCTCTGGTCTGCGTGAGTGAGAGACAGAGAGGAAAGGAGAGAGAGAAAGAGGATGAGAGTGACCGGTATTGTTTATTGGTGTGTTGCTATGAATCCCGACGAGGAGAAGTTCGCGAATGGGTGACTGCCACGTCAGGGACGGGTGGTGGGCTCCTTAATCATGCGCTTGGTGAGAGCTGAGGCTACGGCACGATGCAATACCACTAGCGGGTTTGATTTTCAGGGGTTACCGCAGTTGACCTGCTGACTATGCGTTAAGCAAAATAGGCCCCTACCCTGTAATGCCAGAATTGTCCTTTCTTTTTTTTTAAAAAAAAAAATTTTAGACGTTTCGCTAATTGCCTTTCCGTTTTCAAAAAGGTCACGAATTTTTTCTTGTGTAAATCATTTTACCTTATCGAAACTAAAAATGATACACGAATTTATTTTTAGAAAGGGGTCAAAAGATATAAACGCCATCTTACATTTACTGTTTCGCATGCTCCCACATCTTCAACGTAATTGAATATAGCATAGATTCTCTCCCAAAACTATACCGCTATAAAAAAAATTAAAATAAAATAATAACATAAATAAATGAGTGTTGGAGATGGCCATTTCGTAAATTCGGGAAATTAGCCAAAAAAAAAAATCTGTAACGCAGAATTGAGAACGCAACGGACACCAGAATTTCATGGGAGGGTCCCACGATTACAGAAGTCTGTACCTGCCGTCGGTGTTGTCCTATCCAACGGAGAAAATACACGCTCTCATATTTGCCGCTCAAACGCATCATACTAACAAACAGTAAAAGAAAAAAAAATGATCATCATTTTTTTTTTCTTATTTTTCCTCTCTCCAGCCTATAAGTCTACAACCTTCCCGCCATTTGCGAGCAACATGAGCCGTGGATCTAGGATGAGGGTGCTGCCACCGTTGGATTATTCCGGCGCCGATCCAGCTGTTTTTGTTTTTCTAAAAGTAAAAAATCGTAGAGGAATCCAACAGCGGAGTCAAGAAAAGCAGACGCGTTATAATGATCATAACGTTGAAAAGAGGGGACTGAACTTTTTGGATTCCCTCGGCATAAAATAAAATGTGAAGGGCAGTATGAGGCATTTAATCACTGAATTGGTAGGCACGTGCAAGTGACGAAGAATTGTGCCACGTATCATGCGGGCTGATCTGCTTTATCCATTTGCATCACTATTGATGGACACCTGTCTCGATAAAGACTCCTTGCATCCCCACAGTGCGAACCACCATAAGCCATGGAGGCGTGCACCAGGAAATTATTGTCACTGGGTTATGGTTTGGAAAGTATGGTTAATAATGCAGGTAATCAGACAAAATTATGATATAAATAATTGTCATAATCGCTTTTAATAGCAGAATGAAATTGACTGGAGTGCCCGTGACGTGCTGTTTCCGGATCTGTTGTTTTGCAGTGTAATCTGTCTTTATGGGGAGATTGGTGAAAGGGTCGCAGTCCTTGCCACCCCATCCCTGCTCATTCTGCTCAGAAGTTTCCTTAAACTTGCAAAGGAAAATGGCAGCGAGCACAATGCTCACGCATATTACCCACTGCTTTTTAATTTAGCATTAAAATACGCGCTAGAAACATATAAGAAGAAGTTTCTGTTTACCTTCTTTTTAGCAATTAGCCTTATCCTTTTTACATCGTAACAAATGAAGTTGAAGTGAAGTGATTAATTTGGTGAGAGGAGAGAGAAATATCAAGAATTAAGGTAAAAATTAGAGCGAAATTAGTGTATTTGAATTATAAAAAATAAATAAAATTATTAAAATTAATAAAAAAATTGATAGAGAAAGTAAATCCATAAATGAGAGAGAGAAGGTGAAGAGACATGGAGGAAGATGTTGAGCAGTAGGTCTCAACAGGACGGTTCCAAGCAGGTCACGGCAAAAAAAAGGACAAGACATGGACAAGGGGCCCCACTTGGTAACTACTTTCTTGCTTCTTCTCCAACCCAGCGATTAATAGGTCCATACACTAAGATCAGCAAAGCTTTTTAGGCTGTTAGCTTCGCACTACACAAGTCTAAGAGAAAGCTGTTGGAATTGGCAGAGATAGGCGCTAGAATCTGCCGCCAACAATCACCCCAGTATAGAATAGAATTCAATATTATAATGTTGTTTATGCAAAATCTCATTGAAACGGATTTAGAATCATTCTAATTTGTTGGACATGATTTCCGATCGCAACCACCATTCAATCCTTTCTCACTATTCCTTCCAGCGGGCTATTAGCCATTGCAACAAGCTGTGGTGGTTACTCTGGGTATTCACAACTTTAATGTACAACTTCACTACATATGATATCATATTTGAAATTGTGATGTTTCTATGCTTTAGTGGAGTATATTAGTTTTCAAATATATCATACAAAGTATAAGAATACCTAATCATCAATGCGTTAAAAGCATTTTAAATTTGTAGCTAAAAATATTATCTGCCAAGTGAACAAATTTTAAGTGACTTAATCCAATTATACATGGGAAATAATTTTGTAACGAAAGTTTAACTATAAAATTTGTTATGATTTAGTTTATAAAATTTAATAATTTTAAAATTTAAATTAATATTTAATAAAAATTAATTTATATAAATAATAGTACTTTTATTTTTATTGTGTCGGACCTTGGAACCGTCAGTTAAAATTGGACTGTTTTGTTGATAAATATTTAAATAATGACGGGGTGTAGCATGTGGATACCCAATACCCACAAAACCTAGTGGGGCCGTCAAATGATACCCATCTATTTCGAGTTGGCTTATTAAGAAAAGGTAATTAGTGATAGTTAATTATAATTAGGTATTATAGAACAAGTTTTCTTAACGTAACAAATCATATATATATCACTTGTCCTATACGTGTCATTTCAAATAACAATCTCCATCAACTTAGCGTATTACAATTAGTGATCTATTTAGAGTTTAGACCATATCTTAATGGTTTAAGTTTTAGTATTTTTATAATTATATTTTTATTTAATTTTTATAATATAAATTATATGTTATTAAATTTATTAAATTTTATAAATTAAATTACAATATTTGATAAATTTATTTACTCATATAAAAGGATATAAAATAAGTAAATTTAAAAATTACGAAAATTTCGTTTCAGTTTTTTTTTTTTTTAAATTTGTTGATATAGGTTTTGGTTGTAAGCATAAAATTTTGAATTTGAAACCGTTAAAGCATACAAGTGCACTGAAATTTAGTAACAAACATTCAGCAATGTTGGGCAAACTTGGTATCAGAATTACAAAGCCCAACGCTAGCAGGGCCGGACAATTCAAAAGCCCATCGCTAGCCTGCGTCCGCACATTATGTATTTACAATTGTTCTGGTCCACGGCTAGGAAAAAAAACAAAGAGAGAGAAAAGCTGAGCCCGGGCATCACCTGAATTGCTCAGTTGCGGTCTTGCGGAGACTTGGCAGTTCCAAGCGGAGTGGCGGTTATCGAGTTCTGGTTTGGAATGGAGGATTTACAAATTAGAGATGAGCTCTCATTGTTTGCGGAATCTGGTATATATGTCTTTGAAGATTCCAATGCCGTTTTCGTGGACCCTGTCCGCGTTCTGAACCGTTCCTACACTCGGTTCAGGGTTTCTCCCTCTACATACTATACTCGTTTCTTTGCATCTGAAAGCGCCACCATTCAGGGTTTCAGAGCCAGTTCCCCCCATAGAAAACGAAAGCGAAAACGAAACGAGAGACAACCTCGAGCTCTCAACGAAAGAGAACGGGTTGCTGATCAGCGTCATCGGGTACTTCCCAGTACAAAATTAAACAAAAATGATAAATTGCCAGTCTGCACCATTTTAGACCTTTTTTTTTAATTGATTTTCCTGACGCAAATTGTGTTCATTATAGTTTTTTGGTATAGTTTCTTATCATCGTCTAAGAGAAGAGGTCTTCGATGCAGGAAGCGAGGCCTTTGTTATTGAAGGCACACGAGTCTTTGTTGAAAGCTACTGGACTCTTAGATGCTCTTAGTAATTTGAGAAATGATCCTAGTTGCTCGACGGAGTGCCGAGACCCATCATTGACGGGTGTTGAGCAGTCTTTCATTGAACTAGGACGGGTCTGGCAAGCACCACTCTTTGAGATAACTCTAAATTTACGTCTACCTGATGATGATGAAGGTGAGATTTATGACTGGAATTGAGTTTATATGTCAGTGTTTAAATGGAAGGGAGTTTTTAAATGATGTATAATAGTATCCGAGCTGCACTCAATAGCCGTATACACCAAAAGTTGGCTGAACTTCACCTAATGTATTCCAGTCTTTCAAAGTAATGCCAGGAATGAGAGTTTTGGTATTTCTGATGGGCTTAATTCTTGAAATTTTTTAATTTAGTGTATCGATTTATTTGGGTTCTGACATGTATATTTGTTCGTCAGGCTCCGCAAGTATGCAATTTTGTGAACCGAGGGTACTCCCTGCATTCAATAATTTCGTTGCTAATGATTCCAAGGATGATGTGGAGGCGGAATTTTTGAACAGTCATTATATTATACCCCATGACAGTTGCTTTTATATGGTATGTAACCTCTACGATTATGGTTGGAATGTGTTTAATATTTTGAAGTTTGTTTCTGTCCTAGTCTCTATTGGGTTCCTTTTTCGTTAACGACCTCTCTTATTCTCTAAAGGTGTTAAGAATTTAATCACAGATTCAATGAGTGTATCTTACATTTATTTTTTGTATTTGATTTGACCATGGGGAAGTCTGATCTGGAGCAGATTCACAGCCTAATTCCTGGTAATGCGTACTTATATAAGAATTCAATTTCTTGTTTCTGTTTCTACATGTGTAGGAAGCCTATTTCTGTGCTTATAAAACATAATTTCTCTTTAAATGATAGCTGTTTAATTCTTCATTCGTGTCAATATGTAAGCATCTGACGCACTATGAAAAGAACAGGCATAGTTTTTCATTGATCATTCTATCTCTGTTCCTTTGTTGTGGCAAATAATCTTCTTGAGAAGTTGTATGATACGCGAATGGAATTATCCTGGCTTTAGAAAATTGTAATATGGTGAATCGTATACAATTGCTGGTTCTACCTGTATGATCTTATCAATGGCAAACCTGTTGTTGAAGTACTTCATGTGGGATTTCTTATATATTTGTACTGGGCAAATTTTGTTGTTCAAGTAAAAACACTCAACAAATTATTCTTGCCTCTTGAATTGGGTTTTCCCCTATCCTTTTATGCAGCTGTTGCTGATTCTGGTTTCAATCTCATAGTGGTTGATCCACCATGGGAAAATGCTAGTGCCCACCAGAAATCCAGGTACACAGATTGAGACCCCTACCTTCTTTTTTCTAATTATTTCCCGCATTAAAAACGTTAGTATCTTTTGCTGATTCTCCTCTACCATATGTTGGCCTCTTAAGTAGGAGTTCTAAGTGAGGTAATTTGGCCTTGGAGTTGCATTACCCTTAACATATGCGCCTCCTCCTTCTCTTTAATCTTTTACTATTCAGATACATCTTCACACTCTCATGAACAATACAAGACGTTGGAATTTTCTTATTTGAATCACAATTCTGGGTAGATAGCTCCTTGCAAATGTACTGGATTTTTATTTTTAATAATTGGTGAACAATAACATTTGCAATGTCTGTAATCTTATAAACTGAACAGGATTTGCATCTTATCTTCCTGGGTGGTTAGCTTTTCTGAACATCTTTTAGGACGTTTAGATTCTTTAAGAAATTTTAGATTTGTTATATCATCGATGTAGGTACCCAACCTTGCCCAGCAGATACTTTTTATCCCTTCCTATTAAGCAACTTACTCACACTGAGGGAGCACTTGTTGCCTTATGGGTGACCAACAGAGAGAAACTACGCGGTTTTGTTGAGAGAGAGCTTTTTCCTGCATGGGGAGTCAGCTATGCTGCTAATTTTTATTGGTTAAAAGTGATCCCTCTCAGTCACTCCCCTTCTTTTGCCTGCTCAGATGAGTTGTGTGATTTCATTTAACCTCTGGTATTTCTTGACTGTTGCAGGTGAAAACAAATGGTTCATTGATTAGTGATTTAGACCTTTTCCATCATAGGCCTTATGAAAGCCTTATCTTGGGCTACAGTCATAGGAAGGTTTGGTTTTGCAAGCTTTTTTCAATAGCCATTCCAGCTATGGGATTTACCCCTTGCTTCTGACACACACACACACACACTCTCATTTGTTTTTGTTCTTGGAAGGTAAACATTTCTGATAATCAGTCAAAATTTAGACCTGTAAAAGATAATCGTGTCATTATGAGCATTCCAGGGGATTACTCAAGGAAGCCTCCGATTACAGGTATTCTGGTTTTGTTATTCTCCTAGGTGTTATATTATCCCTGTTACCCTGTATGAGGGCATGAGTAAATAATTTACACTGAAAATAAGAGTGTACAAATGCTGAAGCTCTCCTTTCTTGTTTCTACTTGGGTCAGATTTTTTACTGGAGTATGTTCCTGGACCCAAGCCCGCCCGATGTATAGAGTTGTTCGCCAGAGAAATGATGGCTGGATGGGTTGCTTGGGGGAATGAACCCCTCCACTTTCAAGACTCCAGATTTTTTGTGAAAAGATAAATAGAAGATTCAAGACAATAGAAGTCTGATGGTGTTGATAATCCATACTGCATGTGGAAGGCTGAAATCTCATGTCTGCTCACGCGTACGTTTTTGAAGGAACGTGGAATTAAAACAAAATTACGGTGAGAAACGTATGACAATAGCTATATGGAAAACCTTTATCGGCTTGCCAGGGGTCCTGAAGATCCACATCTACTGAGCAGTGTATCGGCCAAGAAAATGTCGTGCAATCTGCCAAAGCAGGAAATAAGGTTGCTCGGATAATCTAGGAGCCTGCAAAAGCGGGATGAGCTTTATATTTATTCAACTGACGAAAGATAGAACAGAATCATTTGTTGGGGATATTGGGCACGGGAACAAAGAGAAAGGAGGCTTTTGTAAGAATGATTACTATTGTTTAACTGGTTCTGATTAATGTATGAGTGCATGATGAAATGCTTAGCTATTTTTGTAGACCGAGCTTTATACTTGTAAACTTCATTTGACGGAGGCAATATTATTAGAGGCACACATAATTTCGACTAGAAACGGAACGTATCACGATCCTTGTTTTAGGCAAATAAAATTAAGCCCCACTTCAATATGGCATCTGCTGAGCTTCTGTTTATGTGTAAGTTTTCTATTTGTATTTAGCGCAATGGATTTTATTTTATTCTAATTTCTTGTACGTTTGTATATTTCGTGGCTTTTGCATGCGATAAATATTTAGAGGTACCAGCCTTCTACAGTCCAGTCGTTGTAGTATAGTGGTGAGTATTCCCGCCTGTCACGCGGGCGACCCGGCAACAGCGAATATTTTTTGCCCCAACTCATTAGAATCACTGTTGTCTTCACTCGTGTTCCACATCAGAAGCGGAAGTAAATTGTGAGTAAAATTGCATAAATTAGGAAATCAGAATGAAACCAGGAAAGAAAAGCATCACACGAAATTGCAAATCCTTTGTAGGGGAAGGGATTAACCGAGAAAAAACCAGCCTTGCGACGAGTGAATATTCCCTTCCCTCTATCTTTCACAGTTGCATTTCACTTTCATCTTTCTGCTTTGTAACCTTCTCCTTCCATTGCCATTAACTCATCAAGCAGGTTTTGTTTTGTCTCTGACATGGTTTTGCTGTCTTCTGATTCGTATATATGCTCTCTGCAAAACCTATAATCTTTTTTCACTTGTAAGAAGAAAAGAACTAGCTCGTTAGCTTGATAAATGATCCCTTGCTAAGAAAGCAAATATGGCGGCGGACCGGACTGACTTCGTTTCTTCACTAATTGCTTTATCACGCTCTCTTTAAAACGTTGTCGTTAGAAATTTAAGAATTTACAGTTTCCGACAGCCATTTTCTGATTTCATCTTTTCTTTGTCCCAATGTTTTCTGTTTAGTAATTTTTTTTTGCTGAATGATTTTTTCTTCATTGCTATAGTTGTGGTAAGTTTCTCTTCTCATTCCAAGCTTCCCCTGCCTATCCTGACGAGGCACCCAAGTCAAAGTGCATGACAAAGGTAGACTAGGCAAACCCCTTCAATGCAACTGTGATGTTTAATTCTTTTTCGAGAAGACTGGGAATCTGTCCTTAATATGAAAACACCATAGAATATGGATTGCTTCATCTATTCATGCCAATACTTCTTGTTCATTGTTTCTTTATTTTTTCCTGGGAAGTTTCCTTATTTATGGACCTTCAGTAATGCTAGTAATTTTTAACGTATGCGGTAGCAACCCAAGAGTGAGATTCCTTTAAATTCAGATGCAGTTGAAGTTTTGAGGAACAGTCCTGAGAAGTTTGAAGCAAATGTGAGAAGGGCAACGGCTGATGGGTAGGTAGGGGAGACCTTCCTCCCTGGTTGCTTAGTTACTGAATTGCTCTTACCCCTTTTACTTAGTCCTTTCAATTTGATGTTTAAGTCTGAGACATATATGTTCTATTCTAGGTCCGAGATTATAAGGCACAAGTTAACATCTTCGGGGGAACCAAGGGATGTTTGACATATATTGAAGTTTATAATGCTCTCACCATAAGACGTTCAACTTCTAAGCTACTGTAACTCGCCTGGGCATTTTTGTGTGTGCTATGTAAAAAGTGGGATTGCAGAAAGCCCAGTTCTTAAGTAATTGTAGTTGCTGTCGTCCCTTTTCGTGTTGCAATTCAAATGTGTTATAGATGCAGACGTAAGATTTTTTGTTGGTATGTTTGAATAATGGTGTAGTTACAAACATTCAAATTTGGTTGTGCAGTGAATTTATAACAGTTTGGTTTGTGAATCTAGTTTCTAGACATTATGGTTTTATGTTTACAAAATGAAAGAACTGTGACTTTTTCTCTCATCAAAACACATAATTAGTAGATAAAACCAGAAGACCGTGGAATGAGAAGAAGAAAAACGATCAAGTTAGGAGGTGGACCAAATCAGCTTAGACTCCTACTTCTTAGAGCTAAAACAAACTATACACTTCACATGCATGCTCTGTTATGAACAGTTTACGTGGGACCTCTTCAGAAGCAATTGAGTATACAATTATATTATTTTATTAAATTAAATTTTATTAAATATTTAATTAAAAATTTAGATAATTATTTATTAAAATTTATAAATTAAATTATAAAAATCGAACATCTAAAGATTCATACATCATTAATGAGTATTTAATTATTTCAACACTTTTTTTTTTTTGTGTATGGGAATTTGAGTTTAGGCTTGAGGTTTTACTTCCAAGTGATAGCATGCTCGATTGGCAACTCTTCACAGGGAATCCGTCTCCATCATGCTTGTAGTGGAACCTGCCGAAGTGAGAAGCAGTGGCTCTGTAAAGTTCACCAATTCTATTTGTCTGTAACTAAGGAAGCCGCTTTTTTAGCTTCAATATTTGACCCATCAAAGACAAGGTTGAAAAAGAAAAAGTGTCAATCCAACCCAAAAAATTAAAAGGAGATAAAAAGAAAAAGCAAAGGAAAAAAGTATTTGGGCATTTGCCATCCATTTCTTTTTTTTTTTAAATAATTTCCCCAAAATAATCGAGGCATTCGTTTCAGTCGAACAAGATTTGTTACGAGATCCGGCAATTAAAACGGTTTCGGCCCGATAATGGACCTCTCCGCTGAGCTGATGTTACCTTCATCGTCAGATCCTTCCAGGACTTCCAGGCGGGGCCCCACTTGCAACGGCTGGGGCCCACTCCTAATAATAATTAGGTCATCAGAAGGCAGTCCACATGTTGTGTAACGCCTCCACGCGGCAAATCTTGCTGTGCTTATGTCCCTTGCAAGGGACCAGCATGTCCTCGCATATCAGTAAATCAATCATAGCCGTATATTTCTAATCAGATACTACGTTCGGACTCAACCTTGATACAAATACGCAAGTTTGATCACTCATGAGGCGCAAGCTCAAATGTTCCGGTGCAAGTGTACGCATGATATCATACCCAAATTTTAGCTTTATCTTGTCTCAAGCACGGAGAGATTCTTCTACGCATAACAGCGGAGAGGAGGAAGCGCATTCCTCGTGAGCTCATTACTCTCTCCGTTGGGTTTAAATCTCCTGCGACGCAACCCCCTCGCATTCTTCCCAGGTTCAGAGAAACAGACACCGTTGCTGGGAAATGACTTCCGATGGGGCAACTTCGGCGGCGACAAGTCGAAGGAAGCCGTCGTGGAGGGAGAGAGAGAACAATAGGCGGAGAGAAAGGAGGAGGAGAGCCATAGCAGCCAAGATATACGCTGGGCTCAGGGCTCAGGGGCACTACAATTTGCCCAAGCACTGTGACAATAACGAGGTCTTGAAAGCTCTATGCGTTGAAGCTGGTTGGACTGTAGAAGAAGACGGTTCCACCTATCGCAAGGTAGCCCTTCTTCCTCTCAACTTAATTAGCTGGCTAACTTTACTTGTACTTTTTATCAGATCTTATTCTCAATTACGCATCATTATCTTCCTGTTCGAACGTAATAATCGGCAGAGAAATGGCTGGATTCAGTTCGATCTAGATTGTTCTTAGTTTGGATAACTCTTATTGGGATTTGGTGGATACTGTAGCATCGTTATCTGGAGAGAGATCTTCTTCTCTAGTAATATGTTTGTCGAATGAACCGGAGCTTTTTAGGCGTTTAGATTATCTATTTGCTCCTGGTTCCTCGTAGGTTGATTTCTGGAAGAGTTGAAAATAGGGGCAGCAGGAGAAGTTTACGTTGTAATTCTCTATCATGCTTTCTAAGTTGATTAGCTGATCCTTTGTTTGGGTAACTGGATTTGGAAAAAGCATTTAAGAAGTTATTATCATCTTTGTTACTCATGTACCGTTAAATGAAAAGAGAATAACCACTTTGTTGCTCAATTTTTACAAGAATTTCCATGTACGCATCTCTTACATGCTGTAAACGTTTACAGGGATGCAAGCCACCCCCGGCGGATGCAGCAGGGACGTCCTCCAGAAACACTCCATTTTCTTCACAAAATCCAAGTCCTCTTTCTTCATCTTTTCCCAGCCCAATTCCTTCCTGCCAAGTCAGCCCTTCCTCCTCCTCTTTCCCAAGCCCTTCTCGCTTGGATGGCAACAACGCATCAAACCTCATTCCTTACATTCGGAATGTCATTCCTGCATCTCTCCCACCTCTAAGAATATCAAACAGCGCCCCTGTAACACCGCCTCTCTCGTCACCAACATCAAGAAATCCTAAACCAATTCCTACATGGGAGTCAATAGCCAAAGAATCCATGGCCTCCTTCAACTACCCTTTCTTTGCAGCGTCTGCCCCGGCTAGTCCAACTCACCGTCACCTTTCCACCCCTGCCACTATACCTGAATGCGATGAGTCTGATACTTCCACTGTTGAGTCTGGTCAATGGATGAACTTTCAAGCATTTGCACCCACTGCATCTGCCATGCCAACCTCTCCAACTTTCAATCTGATTAAACCTATAGTTCAGCATACTTTGCCTGGAAACACTATCCAAGAGATGAGGAGAGGTTCAGAAATAGACTTTGGAATACAGGTAAAGCCCTGGGTTGGAGAAAAAATTCATGAAGTAGGATTGGATGATCTGGAGCTCACACTTGGAAGTGGGAAGGCAAGGACTTAGGCTGGCAGCCGTCACATCTCAAGATTGTTTTCGCTGGTTGGTTGTTCGTTCAATTTGGTGTTAAAACGCAATTAACAGTTACCTAGCTCACGCCTTGCTTGGCACAATCCCCACGTCAGGAAGTTGAGCCAGACTTGTTATTGGGGCATGAAGTTACCAACTATCAAAATGTCATGGGACTTTTATGTTCAAAATCCTAGAAATGGTGGTGTCACCTCATCTCTTCGCCAAGTAATGAATGCTCACATCGTTGGGAAAGCCTCAACAGGCATGAGTGTTAGTGGGTTATATGGATTTGAACTTACAGGTTTGATTATAGGTAAAAACGGGGTTGCCCTTGTCAAAAAAGCTTGCAAGATCAGATTATTTGTTGATGGCTTACTTGAAATATTCTATATTGATTTAATGTCTTTGTTCTGTGTATCAAGTACTTCATTTGTGATTCTCCGGGAGACTCTGGTGAGCTTAAAACGAACAAGTCTCTCTTATTACGTCTTTTTAGCAACGATAGATGTGCTTCATCGCACCTACCCTGAGGCTGAAACCCATCAGTTCCAACCAAACAAAAGAAATCAAAGAAAAAGTTGCTTCACGCTATCATGTAACTTTTGCCGGTGGTCCATCTAAAAAGGTTGTGTATATTAATGGCGTGGCCTGACAGGTCTGAATTACAAACATATTTGATGCGCATTAGACCAATTAAAATGAATTAAAGATTATCTAAAAGTTGGGTTCGAAAGCTTTTTAAGAATTTCTGTCTAGGAATGCTATCGGATTCTGTCTGAATTGATGTAGCACGTCCCACTCCCGTGCCTATTGACTTACATTCACCATGTGCGGAGTAGTGTTGTCATTTATCATTGTTTGACAGGATGAAGCGGATCAATCACGGTTCACAAGGCCTAACTTTCTGAATCGCACTTGGATGGATTCAATATTCATTGCAAGAATCAATTAACTAACTAGATTTTAAGTCTTCCTACGCCTGTGAAAGGACTATGAGAAGATCAGAGAGTAACTGTAGAAAACCTTGACTTGATGGAAAATATCCACCTACCCAATAATCCTCGAGATTTCAATGTCGCTCGCGCATTACCGTATTGGTTATGATGTTAGTTCCCAAACCAAATTTAAAAGCTGGAGAACATCAGTTTGCAAAGTGTATGTATTTATTTAAAAGTTGGAATTTATTACAGAACATCAGACAGACAGGAATATCAACTTATGTGCCGAAGAAATTCCATTAAATCAGTAATCTAACCCCTAAAAGAAACATGTTCATTCACGTGGGAGCATCTACTGTCTAATGGCATCAGAGGAAGTGAGACCGATCATTTTCTGGTTGGGTTAGGCGGCATACATGCAGATCAGAAAATAAACAAAAATCATAGCATTCAGAAATCAGAAGCAGTATCGACCCAAGATGGAACTTCTCTGTTAAACGACTTTCAGCAACTGAATCTTCTCCTTCATTTTGAACCTCTTGCTCCTCAACCTTTGTTTTCCTAGGTTGTTGGAGATACCCATTAGCAATCAACCTCACTTTGTGTCTTGCTATAGACCCATCCGGATTTCTCTTTACTTTGAAAACGCACTTTTGTCCGGTGGCAGTGGCACCAAGCTCCATGTCTGATTCTTAATAAGTGCATCATACTTTGACTGAACTGCTTCTCTCCACTTTGCATGAGTCAATGCTTGATCAATAGACTGAGGTTCATGATCATTTAGTTCTACAGAAAACACCTTTGTTTTGAATATATTGTTTTCGTAACTTGTCCTCATTAGTTGTGAGTTTAAGGATGGTGAGTAGACTGTGATTGGACATTTTGTAGTGACTGAGGTGCCTGAATATTTGGTGGATGTGATGAGGATTGGGAACTTGGTGAATCTGAAGGTTCTTGTAGAGTTGGAGGGAAGAAAGGGATACTGGAGGTGAGCAAAACTGAAAGTTGGAGGATTGGTCAGCATTTTTTGTGGGATTGGAGAAAAGTAACTGATATGGAAATTGGCTTTCATCAAAGACAACATTTTTAGAGATGTAAATTTTTCCAGATTTTGTTAGACATTTATAACATTTATGAATGTTGCTATAACCAAGAAATAAACAAGGTTCTGACCTGTAATCAAGTTTGTGGTTCTGATAAGGTCTAATATGGGGATAGCAAAGGCAACCAAATGTCTTGAATAGGCTGTAATCTGGTTTGACTCCATGCAATGCTTCCAAGGGTGATCTGGAGTTCAGGACTGGACTAGGCAATCTTGTCATAAGGTAAACTACAGAAGAGAAGGCTTGACTCCAAAAAGAAAAAGGTAGGTTGTCTTTAGATAAGAGGGTAAGACCGAGTTCAACTTTATGTCTGTGTTTTCTCTCAATTATCCCATTTTGTTGGGATGTGTAAGGACAAGGATGTCTGAAAGCTATTACTTTTGACTCAAGATAGGGCCTGAATTTTCAAAATTCTCTCTCCCCCCCCCCCCCCCCCCCTTTTTCAATCTGTTTGAAGGGTTTTAATTTGGAATCCTGTTTGTTTTTCAACTTGTTTATGGAAATGAAGAAAGCAATTGAACGCCTGGGATTTGGTCTGTAACAAGTATACCCATGTATATCTGGAATTAGACATCTATAAAACTAAGATAATAATGGCAACCACTATCAGAGGGTACTGATGAAGGACCCCATAGGTCTGCAACAACAAGTTCTCGGGGATTTCTGTATACAGTTGTAGAAGAATGAAATGGTGAACTGAGATTTGCCCTTTTGGCAATGAGAACCAACAAATTTTTTATTGATCTTGACTGAAATATTACAAGATTATAGTATATTAGATACAACAGAAGGATTGGGGTGTCCCAAGCGCCTATGCCACGACACAAATTGGTTTATAGGCTGATCAACCATGTGAGACAGTAATGCTTCTTTTCTGTGTGAGTCTTGAATTGAACTAGGTACCTTGGTGAGATAGAACTTGTAGAACCCCTGTCCAAAACCCCTTCGAGCAGCACTGCTTGAGTCATAATATCCTTCACAAAGCAAGCATGGTGATGAAATTCAAAATAAACATTGTTCTCTTTACAGAATTGAGAGACAGATATAAAGTTTTTTTTTATGTGAGGTGCATGCAAGACATTCTTTAATCTGACATGAGAATAAGGATGAGAACTTAGAAGGTGATTTGAGGACAGAGTTTCCAAAATGCAATATATCGATTCCAAAGCCGTTTCCCATATGAATTTTACCTTTCCCATGATACCCAGCGCCTATACTGAAGTTGTTCATGCTGAGTCACATGGCTTGTGGCTCCTGAGTCTGGAAACCATCATGAGTCATCAAAATTTGCAGCCATTATGTCTGAAATCTAGTCATTCTCAACAGTAGGAGATGGTGTAACCATCATTGCAGCCATGTTGCTTTTCTTATTTGCATCTTGTGATCGATAGCTTGGCTCATTATTCTCAGAATTGTAAGAAAAATCAAATCTGTAGTAACACTTTAGTGCAATGTGGCCTAGCTTTCCACATACTTGACATTGACGCCTAGAATTATTCTGATATTGACCTCTCGAACGTCCCCTGCCTCTGAATTGAGAATTGCAATCTCTAGCTCCTTCATACTGAAACCAAGGACCAGTGCGTCCTTTTCCACTAAAAACTCCACCTCTACCATAACTTTCTGTTGCTTGTTTATTTGTTACAAGGTTTGTAGAAAATGAATTTTCCATTACTGACATGTTTTGTAGGTACCTGGACTAAGCAGCAAGAAGGCATGAAGAGGTGGATTTCCAGGAGGGTAATTCTTCTTGAGTGGTAAGAGCTGTAACCACAGCATCATATTCTTGCCCAAGACCCGTTAATGCAGTATGAATCAGATTAGCTTCTTTCATATTACTTCCACAAGACTGAAGAACGTCCCGTATCGACTTGATCCTTTTAAGATACTCTCTCATTGACAAGTTTGCTTTCTTGATTGACTGTAATTGGCTTCCATATTGCATAACCTTGGCTGCATTTTGAGACGAAAAATATTCTTCAACAGTTTCCCAGATTTCTCTAGTAGTTTCCCATCCGACTAGATTCGGCAGAATACTTACGGATGAAAGAATCCATGAAACGAGTAGATGATCTTGCCTGTTATATTGAACGAATTCTTGGGTGGTTCTTGAGGGAATTTCTGAGTGCCTTCAATGTATCCTTCCAATTCGTGACCTTTCAAGGTGGCCAACATTTGTTGCCACCACAGCAACTGATTTCCATCTTCAAGCTTAACAGTAACGGTTTGTGACCCTGGGTTGATTGGAGGATTATTCATGGTGTTTGCTTCACAAGCTCTGATATCATATTACAATCTTTAGGCTAATGAAATACAAAGAGAATCATTATTATTACCTTTTTTTGTAATACACGAATAAACAACAGTGGGCCCACGCATTGGAAACCTCTGCGCATCAGTCCTGCTTTTTGAGTCTTGACTGGTGCTCGATGTCCATGACGAAATTCTTTTCTAATTGGCTTATGGTACACAAATCCCCAATAGCAACTGCCGAACGAATCAAACTCATGCTGAACCAGAAGGATAGATCAATTGACATGTGGCTCTGGATCTGGGGCGTAATCAGTTCTCAGTTTCTGACTGAATTCAGGGTTTGACTATCTAGTTTTATATAAAACCTTTAAGACGGAAATACTGTAATAATATCCTTGCTTAAACCCATCATGATCGACCTCTCTAGCAGGCATGATTATATATTTATCTCAATTATATACATATTAAAAAAAAAAAGATGCTCATCGATATCACAAATATATATATATATACAAGCATATAAGTTTCTCCTCCGCCCCTTAAGAGATCATTATTTTTGCATCGATGATAGATTAGGCGATTATAATGGTAATTTCATCTCATGATCTTCGGGAAAGGAAGAGAAAATGAAGAAAAGAAAATGAATTTCAAGCGATAATGTTAAATTCTATTTACATAAGATATAAAATAGTTAAGGGTCAAGTAGGATTAGGAGTGGGCATTGGATGAGACAGTTTGAATTGAAACAAATTTATTTAATTCATTTATAATTAAGTTTTTTATTAAATTAGTCTAATTCTAATTAAAATAATCTTTTAAATCAAAATTTTTAAGTTAAAATAACTTAGTTTCATTTGAACGAGTTGATTTGAGTTACGATGGATAAAAATTTATTATTAAATGATTGGTTGGGTTGGGAGAGAATGATCAATTTAATTAATATATTTGAGTCTATCTTACTTCTTTCAACTTATTTTTCAAAAAGCAATCATTTAAGCTGTTGCACTTATATTCTATAATATTATGAAGCACATTTATAAGAAAAATTATTGGTATGCCTCAATAAATAAAAATTTTCATTATATAAAAAAATTGGTAATGGTATATACAAAAAATTTATAAAATATCATAAATGAAATTGAAAAGTTATAATAGATACAATAACTGTTAACACCAAAATTATCAGAAAGCATTAACACTCCTATAGGTTACTCAGTTATAATTTAGACATATTTTGTATAAGTATATAATATAAATGTTTAAAATAACAAATAATATAATGACTAACCTTTTAATATCTTGTATTAAATGATAAAATAGATAAATCAATAATAAAAATCATAGAAGAAGAAAATTTCAAAACTTACATGTGTATATTTATTAAGTTGTCATGACAACTTAACAATCAGAAAATTAAATCTCAGCTCCACTTAAAATAATTTATATTAACCCGAAATATTATAGTATATTTATTTGACTCCACTCCAACTCAATCTAAATTTTTTTTTTTAGATTTGGGATGGGTTGAACCAATTTCATTGAATTTTTTACCCACCCCAACGTGGGATCAAATCAAACATTCACATATTATCTACCTTCTCAAACATTTTGTCACCTTTTTTTCAAGGAACCATTAATGGACTTGCTCTATTCCAATGATGATAAGCAGCATCTTACAGGTGACCACAGAGATTGAGGATAGGCAATTGAAAGAACTTTGCAGTCTCATCTCCTCGCTATCATGAGGCTGGAAATAAGGATCATGCATCAGCAGAATTTTCAAGCCCTTGAGGAAGAACACAGTTGTAAATTGACCCTACCATGAGATTAACCATGATAATATCAAATATGAGTTTTCTTCTTATATGAAGAGATCATCATAACCATTAAATGTAACCAAAATCCAGGGGAAACTTTCTACTTTAAAAAGTCAATTACCATTTCAAAACAGCAAGTAGTGGGCACCAGAGGTCTAGCCAGACGGTTTACCCATGTTGAAAGTGGCTGCAGTTCTTAACAGTAAAGTGACATGTGTCACCGTTGTAGCTAGTTTCCTGGGACCCCATGAACTCACTGATCTGAGCTGGATCCGAACCCGTTGTGTCAATGTGTATTGACTTCCTGAACTTGAAGCCTGGACATTGCCGAGGTTCAACCTCAAAACACCACTTGTTGGGTAGTCATGAGCACCAAATGCATATTTTACACCATGAACTGCACAATGCAGGTAAGGCTTTTGAAAAAAAACAAAAGAAGTCACCAAGCAAGATTCGCCAGCTGTACAAACCCAAACAAAAATGGCTGCAGAATTTGGACAACCAATGCTATGCATAAATAGAGTCCCCAACTTAATGTCCTTTGTATAGTGAAAACCATAAGAAGAAAGATTATGTACCGTTGGCTTTTACATGCCTTCAGATTTATTGCACATTCATTATAATGATACAAGAAATTAATACTTACATCGAAGTATTATATTCCTCTGACAAGAAGACGAAAGGTTTTCATTAGTTTTTAAACAATTGAGCAAAAGCTGGATCACTACAAGATCATAAGCTTAAAAGTAAAAGACAGAGATCAAAATTCAGGAAAATTTAGGCTATAATGCATACCGCCACTTGAATTTAGCTCAAGTGGTAATCAAACCAGCCTCCCAAAGGGTAGAAAGCTGGCTGGATTCCCCACTCCTTTGAAAAACAAAAATTTCTCTTAGCATTAAAAGGCCAAGCATCTCTATCCGCAGGAAAAAAAAAAAACCTTCCACACCAGAGTGATAGACACCGAGGCCAGCCCAATACACATATCTATTCATGGGAGTCAAGCCGTATACATTCAAATAAACTGGTGTTTTGCCAGGATCATAGCTAGATGATTTGAATTTGGGAAACAGAAAAATCGGGTGGCCCATTTTCCTTTCAAATGATGAGGTACAATGCATTCACATCCTTTCTTAGACTTCAACTTCATCCTAATTTCCCTAAAGGGAAAACCAAGACAAATCTGTTTCTGACAATCATTTAAGCAATGCACCAGCTGTTACTGATTATATCTTCGATTATCAATAATAGCAAAAACACGGGGAAATAATAGGCCACTTTCCCCGGGCACCAACCCTGCAAAGAGTGCTGTTGTTTGCAAATAGAAAAGAATGAGAGATTTTGTGGGTCCTACAGTTCAAGACAAACCAAATTCACTAGGAATTAAACTAAGATGAGAACAGAAGCTTCCAATATAAAAATCTACAACAATGGGTAACATCTCATGGAAAGGAAAGAGTTGGCCCCTCTGTAGCAAAGAACAAAAAGGGTTGGCCCTTGGAAATCCTGAAGTCTATTAGGATCTAAGCTCGGAACAGCATGAACTATAATTCATGAACGGATACTCGTGCAAATAGAGATAGATGTGTGTGTTTCTGCAGTTTATCTATATGAGGAAACAGATCCGACAGATGAGGATAATTAACATAGTCAATTATGTTCCAAACATAAAACCCCAATGAAGGACAGCTGAGAAAAAAGTTGAGGCCAGGTCTGCAAGTACGACCCACATTCCAAACTTCTCTCCGAATCCGATGAATCACACCGCAAAAACTGGAAAATACAAGACGACAGACCAAAAGATAAAACACGGTGATTAGTGGCACTCATAGTTAGAGATTGAATTTGAAAGAGTGTCCCCACTAGAGCCCACAGTCTGTTACGATTCTTACGAAATGTGAGGAGTTTTTTGAGCAAACTCAAGCTCCCAAGAAAACCAGAAGGAAAAGAGTAGTGTGATGATTTTTCATTGATACTCAACAATTCGATATATCTCCTTAGATAGCTAAAAATGGCAGTTACAGGGATTAAGAAAATTAACAATTACAGGAAATAAGGAAAATGGCTAAGACGTGGTAATGGCTCGCACCCGACGTGCCCTGAGCATAACCATCCCACAACTAAAGCTCCACTCCACACCTCTTCTACACGTAGTCTTCCCAGCTCCCCCCTTAGCTTCCTTGCTGGAGTTGTCGTCCTGCTTGGAGCATCCACGTCATTGTCCTTGGGCTTAGGTGGCAGTGAGAAGCGTAATTCTAGGAAGCATGATTACAGTCAATGGTAACAAAATGCTTCTAGCCGCAACTTGATTAATATAGCGAAAAAAGTATTAAACTTAGAAAATTAAAATTCAGATATACTAAGACAGTTGCAGTCTATTGTCTAATTTAGAAAAAGAATCCAAGGCCTCCCACCAATAAGAGGTACTGCCACTGGGAAAAATGATAAACATTCGCGGGAGCATATGTTCTCACATTTAGAAATTAAAAAAAAAAAAAAAACTAAGGAGTTTTATTATAAAAAAATGAAATTAAAAAATGAGAGAGAAAAAAAGGAGTGAATATAAAAATATAGCAGTATCAGGTTCCAGTTCCACAATCGCCATGAAATATGAACTTATGCTTCTATCTCTCGAACTCTGCAGTGCGGAATCAGAGTTGGTTTTTTTTTTTTTTTGTAACACAAGGGCCATAATAGTTATTGAAAAAAAAGATATATGAGATTCGAATCCCAACTGAATTCGTAGTAGAAACAACAATGTACCAAGTGAGCTGACAGAACTGTTTGTATTCTTTCAAAATAATTATAAATGGAAGCACCAAGATATATATATATATATATATATATATATATAAATGGCACCCTATTCCTCTTCCCCACTTTCTTCCTTGATGGGATGGGATTCCCGTTCCCAATATAAAACTAGCGGTGATAAAGGTTTTACTTTTGGGATACTCTATAATTTTTTATGGAAGAAAGGACGAGAAAAATTTGATGAAAAAAAAAATTCTTATACTGCCTTTGTATAAAAAAGTAATGATATATTTATATTTATAATTATTATTTTTTATTTTTTATATTTAATTTTAATAATAATATATTAAATCACATTAAAAATATGATTCAACATGTAATCCCACAAATATGAAACTATCATTATCCATATAAAATAATCGTACAATTATGATTTCTGATATAAAACACAGCAGAAACACCTTTAATATTATATCATCTGTTCCCATATATATGTCCGTGTCTTATACACCAATCTGACTAAAAATGCATAAGACGCACATCTAACTCAAGTTTGACCAATGTAATTTTGAGCGAGATAGCCCAAAATTAAACATTGTATTTTTAATAGTACACTGATAGATGATGTAGTATATTAATTTAATAATAAATTATAAATTATTTATATTATTTTTTATGTAATATTATAAAGAATAATTATAATAAAAATAAATATATCACATAATTTATATATATATATAATATTAAAAATATTGAATGATCTCTCCATGTAGTAACCCTACAAAACTAAGGAAAAAGAAGACACTAAAAAAATAATGATCTGTTGGCTATATAAATAGTTTATAGTGCCTACTGCCAGGACTCACTCAAAATTACGAATATTTTACTCTACCATACCACCGGCACCAAGCATGGTGGCGCCAACTGAGTTTGACTCCACCAAACCACACGCTGCCATTCTCCCCAGCCCTGGCATGGGCCACGTGATACCTCTCTTTGAGATGGCAAAACGCCTTGCTATCCACCATGACTTTCAGGTAAGCTTCCTCAATATCACCGCCGAAGCTTCCGCCGCTCAAAACCAGCTTCTTCACTCACACGACCTCCCACTTCGCATCCACGTCATCGATCTCCCGCCGGCTGACCTGTCCGCCCTGGTAAATGACGACACTCCTTTGCTTTCCCGTCTTTGTGCCAACGTTCAGGAAACCTTGCGGTGCCTAAAGACACTTCTCGCCCAACTCCCCAATAAGCCACAAGCACTTATCATCGATTTGTTTTGCACTCAAGCTTTCGACGTTTGCAGAGAGCTTTCCATTCCTACCTACACGTTTTTCACCCCTTCATCCCACTTGCTTGCCTTCTCGCTGTTTCTTCCCAAGCTTGATCGCGACGTGGAGGGAGAGTTCGTGGACCTTCCAGAACCCGTGCAGGTTCCCGGTTGCAATCCCATTCGAACCGAAGACTTGCTGGATCAGGTCAGGAATCGCAAGATTGACGAATATAAATGGTACCTTTATCACCTCAGTCGATTGCCCATGGCTGCTGGAATATTCTTGAACACATGGGAGGATCTAGAACCGGTCACCCTTCGAGCATTAAGAGAGCATCCATTCTACCAGCAGATACCCACTCCACCGCTTTACCCGGTCGGACCAGTGATCAAGGAAAACGAACCGGTAAAGGAAATCGGAACCAAGTGTCTGGCCTGGCTTGATAATCAACCCTGCAATTCGGTTCTGTTGGTCATATTTGGTAGTGGGGGCACTCTTAGTGTGGAACAGCAAGCTGAGTTGGCATGGGGTCTAGAATCGAGTCAGCAACGATTTATCTGGGTGGTGCGCACTCCAACTGATGCAACTGCCTCCGCCACGTTTTTCAACGTGGGTGACGATGCCAACGATCCGATATCGTACTTGCCTGAGCGATTTCTGGAGAGGACACGAAAAGTTGGGCTGGTGGTGCCCTCTTGGGCCCCACAATTGGCTATTCTCCGCCACGCATCGACGGGTGCATTCCTGTCTCACTGTGGGTGGAATTCGACGCTGGAGAGTGTAGCGCACGGAGTGCCAATAATTGCCTGGCCGCTTTACGCAGAGCAGAAGATGAATGCCACGATGCTGGTAGAAGAGGTGGGTGTGGGCATCAAAGCGGTTGCTGAAGGTAGGACTGGAGTGATTGGAAGGAAGGAGATCGAGAGGGTTGTGAGGATCACCATGGAAGGTGAACAAGGAAAGGCTATGAGACGTAGGGCAACAGAGCTGAAACAAAGTGCGTCGAAAACGTTAAACGTGGGTGGGTCGTCATTTCAGTCACTTGCTTCCGTAGCTGACCAGTGGAAGGCTGAGTTTGTCGGTTGAGCACACAAGGATTTTGCCTTGCCATGCGTGGCAATTAAACGGTAAACCAAATAATGCGGATATTTAAGCTATATAAGTTTATATGTAATTTGACCAATTTCACTATAATGTATTCTAACAAATTTTTAGATTTGAATAAAACAGTTCAACTATGGTAGGGCGCCTCCATTTTTTTGAAATAAATATAAAATAATGGTACACAAATATGAAAGATTTACCCCACTAACACTATGAGCGATTTATTTGGGCATAATGTGCAATGGCATTCCAGAATGATATGTCCCATTCAGAAATGGAATCGTGTCTCGGTGGTATGGCATTCGTCTTGTATCAGATGGTGCCTGGCAGGTAAGGTGAATCGTGTCTAGTTAATTGGGCCATGTTCTTGAAGATGGCTTTCATGTTCCTCCTAACATCTGTCCTACCGTTTCTACCCAAAAGAAGGAAAAAAATTATACCTGTCCTACCGTGTAATGTATATACAAGATTTAGTATTGGATTTGGCTTTTTTAAAGTATAACTTTAAAAATATTTTATTTTATAAAATTTAAGTAAATAATTATTAATAAATAAATTTAGAAATAATTTATTTTACGTCATTTATTTATATTTTAATAATTTATCTAATTAATATTTTATCGATAATAATTTATTTTATTTTTTCTTCTATAAAATATTTTTAAAAAATGTCAATAATTAGTCTTACTTTTTTTTTTTAATGAAAAACGGTGGCCCAAGGCCCCTTAGTCTCTTTTGCTTTGTTGCTGTGTTGTTTGGGCCAACTGTGCCGAGTACTCTTAGTCTCTTTCGCTTTGTTGCAGTGTAGTTTGGGCCAACTGTGCCGAGTACTAAGGGCGACGCATACAGAGTACGGCTCCAGCAGCCCAGGAATGCACGTAAATAAACAAAATTAATATTTACACATAAAAATTTTACATATATTTTATATACTTTTTCACTGTTACCTTCTTGCTTGTCTCTCCTCTGAAATTTTTTAGCTACACGTTAACAGCTTGCAAACATCATTCTCCTCAATGAATAGCAAGCTAATTCAGGACACGACCCAAATACGTTTTAATAAAGAATCTTTTTATGTATTTACCAAAAAAAAACAGGAATTTTTTTATGTGGACAGTGAAAAAGTTTTCCAAAAAAGTAGTTTTTGTAATATTCCATATTAAAAACGGCATCGTTTACTCAGTCACAAATGCCTACGAGATCACAACGTACAACTAACGGTGGCAGTCAATGAGTCAGCGCTGCGGTTCTCGGTAATGGGTCCGTCAACACACACTCAACGGCTGACAGCTAAAACACAAACGTCGTTACCTTAGAAGCCACTTGTCCAATCATCAAATATTAATTACTTAATAAAAAAAGGGAAATAAACACTCTTCCCTCTCTGCTCGAATAAAAATCCAGTGATTCGTCTACAAAATAAAAAATACAGCGATTAAATACTGCATTTTTGGATATCTCAGTGCGTAATGAATAAAATAATAGTGAAGCGAATCACGACCCTATGCCTTATTCCCAGATCTGCAGAAGCACTCATCCTGTTCCTCATCTCCCTGCTGCCGATATGAAAGACCTACTCCATTGATAAAGGGTCCAACTATGGAATCTGAACTCAAAGACCTGAATTCGAAACCGTCGAAATCCGACACCACAGAACCCGACCCCGTTCAGGAGGAGGTCTCCAACAAAGAAGACCGTCCTCTGCTCAAGTCTGATTCTGCCACCTCTGTTTCCCCTGGAAATCTCGAAGACCTTGAGAAGAAATTCGCTGCGTATGTTAGACGCGATGTTTACGGAACCATGGGACGAGGAGAGCTGCCGATAAGGGAGAAGGTCTTGCTTGGCTTGGCATTGGTCATACTGGTTCCAATAAGGGTCGTTGTGGCCATGACCATCTTGCTCTTTTATTACTTGATTTGTAGGATTTGTACGCTATTCTCCGTCCCAAATCGTGACGAGGATCAGGAAGATTACGCCCACATGAGTGGGTGGAGGAGGGCTGTCATTGTTCACTGTGGGAGGGCCCTCTCCAGGCTAATGCTTTTTGTTCTAGGGTTTTATTGGATCAGCGAGGCCTATCGGACCCCGCATCCTGATAACAGGCCTACCGCCGAGGTACTTCATTTCAACCCTTTTTGTTCTACAAAATTCTGAAAAGCATGACGTTTTTCTAGTCGGATACGGAATTTTATTACATGAGGGAATATGGTTGTCACTTGGTATTATGAAATTTTCTAAGGGGATCAATGCATCCACAATCAACTAAGCATTCGAAACAGTCATCTATCCATCCAAACAGATAAATAAGTATATAATGCGCCAACTCCCAGTGTTCATTGAAATTCTCAACTTAGAAGAAAACTGTCAATTAAATAATTAAAGGAAAAGAATATGACTCTAAGTTAGTGATATATTAAAAATGCATGTCATTTAGTTAAAGATAGCTGCATCATATATATAAGATAAAATATCACAGACTCAAATGTTGTCTTGTTATCATCAATATCAAATGAAACAAAGGGAATAAATATATTATCTCTATATCTGAATGTTGTCTCATTTGAACTGTGACAGTAAGAACAGAGTTTTTATCTTTTTACCTTCGATTCATGCGACTTTCTGGATTTTCTGTGTTGTTGTTATTGCCTTTCTACTTATTTCCTCCTTCTCTTTCAATGTAAGAAGGAAGGCAAACTTCAGCCTGAAGAGAGAGGAAGACCTGGCGTAATAATATCTAATCACGTGTCATACTTGGATATTTTGTATCACATGTCTTCCTCCTTCCCAAGCTTTGTTGCCAAGGTTTGTGATGTTGTGACATTTTGTAATTTTGATTTATCTTTTGTAGTCTTTTAACTGACACATTTGTTTCAATGTATTGATTTTCTTCTTTGGATTTAATTGCTGAAGAGATCAGTGGCTAAACTTCCTCTAGTTGGTCTCATCAGGTATGTTGGCTTTTTTATTCCTTATTGCGCTTTAGATCTTGGGATTCCCTGCTTTTTTCTTAATGCAAAGTCATACTTTCTTATGATTTATGATGATAAACAGATAGTATATGAAATAAGAATACTGTATTTTATATCTGCATTAATGTGTATTATTTTTTCTCTTTGGTAGGTTGATTCATAATTTAGGGCTTACATAGTGGTTTTTTTTCTTTTGACAGCAAATGCCTTGGTTGTGTCTATGTTCAGCGGGAGTCAAAATCATCAGACACTAAGGGTGTTTCAGGTGCATAAATTATTGGTGTGTGCACTTTGTAGTAATTTTCAAAATATGATCAATTTAAATAAATTGAAAGTATGTACTTTAGTCCACTTCTCTTCCCTCCTAAGTGTGGTTCTTTTTATGTTTATAATGGCATCTTCAATTGATTAGTAAATTTTTTGAGAAAATATTGCTTAATATTGTATGAAAGCCTTGTTACAGGCCTGTTGGTTTATTTCTAAAGATCCATTATTGAGTGCTTTGGTGCACTGGAGATGAACAGAGAAGAGATTCTTTATGATCTTTGATTGAATTGAAAATGAAAGATCAAAAGCTATATTCTGGAGTTCTTGTGGTTAGAAGTGGGAATATATGTATAATACCATAATTCAAACAGTAATTTTATCAGTGTGAGAATGCTTTCTTTGGAATTCAACTTAAAACTGCCAGTAGGGCAAGCCTGTTGACAACTAGGCTCAAATATGTATTATCTGAAAGCAATTTGGGTAGATGTTCATTGGGGAGAAGTAGAAATATATTGAATTTGGCCAGAGGATGGATAGGGGAGTTATGCTCTAAAATCTTTATTTATTTATTTTTTTGAGCATCATCTATCTTTCAACATTGGCCTGGTGATATTCAACATAATTTTTTTGTCCTTCTCAAGCCATAACTGCTATTTTTTTTTTTTTTTTAATTCAGCTAAGATTTGAAGACAAGTAATTACATATATGCAAAGTTAAATGATTAAATTTTGTATTGTTTTAGGTAGAAGTCCAAGAGTATTTTTTTTGTCATTGAGAAAACTCAGATTGAGTAAAATTGGTTTTCTGCTGTATAAACGTCATTTCAGATTGATGCCTTATAATACATTTTTTCAGTTGCCTGCTTGCAGTAGCATCTGAGTTTCCCTTTCATGTCTGGATAGACTTTAAATATTGGCCACATCTGGAGGTGCCCTAGTTGTCATTTCCATCATGGAGTTTTTTTTTTTTAATAAATTTTTTTAATTTTTACAATCTTTAGTCTGCAACAAGTAGATTTGTAAAATTATTTGTAGTATTGAAGTGCAAAGTTTTTTCCTGCAGGCATTGTCACTGAAAGAATTCGAGAAGTTCATCAAAATGAATCTTCTTTGATAATGATGCTATTTCCAGGTTATCATCTTACTGGTTTTGTAACTTTTAGCAATGTCACTTTTGACTAATAACTTTTCCCTTGTACATCACCATGAAGTTATCTTCCTTGATAGTAATAAATAAGGAAGGATAATGCAGTTATGTCAATTAAATCTGATATATTGTGGTATAACAATTTCATGATATTAGGAATTGATTTACTATCTGGTGTCTATGAATTGTATTTGTTGAGTTCTTGTAGGCACATTTAACCTTCTTATTATATCAGGAATTATTTGAGCTAGAGTTAGTTTCATTAGTTAATCAGTAGGGTTAAATTCTTCAATGTTGTAGATCTCCTCTCTATTGTATTAATTGGGTGTTACTATTGTGGTTGAGTTCTCAATTTTGCCTCTGTAAAATAAACTATTTTATGAACAGAGTTATGCCTATTTTATGGATAGTTATCCTATTAAAATATGCGGGAGTATATCATATATTAATAAATCAGATGTTGCTGCGGCTGTTATGTGCAAACTTTATTGTATTTTCTGTAAAATTCATCATGATTAAAGTTCCCCCTTTCTTTATTTAGTTCATTAATTGTTTTTGCTATTTTGAATTTTTTTAAATCTTCTATTTAACATAGAGTTTCATTTGTTTTGTTCAGTTTGTAGTTACTTCAGTCTGATATATCTTCATCTTTCAATTATTATATCTTAAATTTCTTTACATGTTTTAACTTACGTTTCTCTTTGTTCATAGAGCATTTGGTACATATGGTAGCATATGTCATATCATAATAAATAATTGTATCTTTGCTCATTGTATATTTCCTTTTTTCTTTCAAAGGTGCTATCTGCTTTTTACTTATTTAGGATAATCAGGAATATTTGAGTTTGTCATGCATTATTATAATAATTGTTGTAATTTAATATATTGGATATCCTACAGAAGGTACAACAACAAATGGAGACTTTCTCCTTCCATTCAAGACTGGTGGTTTTTTGGCAACTGCACCAGTACTTCCTGTAATTCTAAGATATCATTACCAGAGACTTAGTCCTGCTTGGGATTCCATATCTGGGGTAAGTGTTTATGAAGTTTAAAGTTTCATGGTTTTCTCGGTCTTCCAATGATAAAAGGCTAATTTCAATATCAAACATTAAAACTTTCTCTCTTAGTAAGAACGTTTTGTTATGATTCTAGAGTTGTTCCTTCAATATTTACCAAGTGTGTTCCTGTTATCTCTGAAATCCTTTAAAGTTTGCTTTTGTGTTTGAAGATTGTGAGGTATTTAATGTTTGGATGAAATTTACAATCACTTCGCCACATGTGAGTGCTACTTTTAACTTGCCTGAATAGTTGTGGGTGGCTGATGGAGACCAACTTTTGCTAACGAAATATGGAGAGCTAATATAATTGCTTTGCTCAGTCTTTGTTGCCAATGAAATATGGAGAGGCTGTCCTTTCTCTTAGATACCTAATAATTTATTGATTTGTAACTAACCTACATTTACATGTTGTTGGCAGGTGCGCCATGTGATTTTTCTACTCTGTCAGTTTGTAAATTATTTGGAGGTGACAAGGTTACCTGTTTACTACCCCTCACAGCAAGAGAAGGATGATCCAAAATTATATGCTAATAATGTCAGAAGGTTGATGGCTAGTGAGGTATGTAACTTCCTTTGTTTATTATGCATGAACTGAAAATTTGTAGACAAATATATTAAATCAGCATTGTTTCAGCAGAATATGTATTGATTCTGTTTCCATTATGTTTCTTTGTTATTTCTTCGTATTAAGTAGTTTGGCTGGATATATCAGTGATTGCCTATTTTGCTGGTGTCAGACTTCACATTATGACATAAAATGGATATTAAGCTCACTATTTGAGCTTCTTGTAGATCACATAATAACACTTAGGAGAATAAGTTGGTCAGAATCTTGGAATGGACTTGTGGACATCAGATAAATGAAACAGTTTATTACATGTGTTTGCTTTTGTTTATATGAAGATTGTTAAATTAGGTTCATGTTAGGAGTGGAATCGGAGTAGATGAACTAATCTATGCAGGCTTGATATAAAAGAAGAGGAACAAAATGAGTGGAGTCGCATCCTCCCTGACGGATATTTGACAGCATGGGACTGAACATGTAATATCAAGTACCAGATTAATTGATTTCGAGCATCTATTAATTCCTGATGTTTTGCTTCAGAATTTTAATGATATTAATTGTTAATTAGTTATAATATTAAATTATATCCCTTTTCACTTTTTACGCTTATCTAACAAGGCAAGAGCAGTACTTTTTGAATAGCTTTTCTACTATCTAGTAATGGTTGATAAAAATTAAAATCTTCATAACTCTTTGCATTTTTCTCTTCTTGATCCTGTTATATTGTGTGTGTGCTACCAAGCATATCCTAAGGTACTTGTCACCATGTTATATAATCACTATTTGGTGGAGGCAAATGTTCCCTATGGAACATGGCATGCATGGGAGTAACATTTATTTTATGCATTTTTCTATTATCTGTTAGTACCTAACTTTCCGTTTGTACTTGCCTAATCTTCTATATGTTTTGCTTGCAGGGTAATTTGAAAATGTCAGACATTGGTCTAGCTGAAAAGCGAATATATCTTGCTGCTCTCAATGGTAATAATAGCCTGCCTAGTGTTTTGCATCAGAAAGACGATTGATAATTTCATGGCCTCGCTCTCAAATGATATGTAGTTCCAGTCAAGTTTCTTAGTTTCAAACTTGGTATTTGCTCATGAATGGACAGCTTATGCGAGGGGTGTTTAAAACTCTTAATACATTCACCTAAACGTCTGAATGGCACTTGTGTAATTTCCTTGTAAATAATATGGCTGTTAAAAGTGTTTAGATTCTGGTGAACTCTTGTTGAACCATTGAATCCAAGAGTTAATGGGTTGTTGTTAACGTTTTCATTGTGATAAATGACCTGAACTCAATTTAGGAAGGCCATGTAAGCATAGATCTGAATCTTCTCTTTGGTGTTCCTGCAGGTTTGTTTTCCCAATGCTAATTCGGATTCATGGTCTGTATAGTCATTCTATGGTTCAATTATTTGTCAAGAAAGAAAAAGAAATTAAGAAATTATTGAACACCTGTGCAGAACAAGTATTCATATTTGAAATGTATGTATATGATCTTGAATTTCTGTTTCTGGAGCTTTAGTGCGATTGTCACGGCAGAGGCTTCTGTTTCTATCATTGTCAAACTGTGGAGGTTTAGGAGTAGCCCATCCGATATGCAGGGTTTAAAATATCATTGCTAATTCTGATGATGTTATGCTTGGCTTACGGAGAACGAGTTTGGATTGATTCTTGGAAATGAATTTAGCTGGATAAGCGTCGAAGCTCTTACTGTAGAAGTTTCGATACACTATTGGGGACGTTGACAAGCACGCACTTGAAGCATATAAAGTTTAGGTATTGGAATAGAGATTTATTTATATTTTGGGAGTTCCCAAAAAGGATTTTTCTTTAGTAATAAACTATAAATTCATTTGTCTGATCTCCAAATCCAGCCCGTGACTGCTATCACAACGATATTGCTTAATAAAAATTACGTGATTAATGATCTGGTACACAAAGTTCAAATATAATTTTGAAATAAACGATCCTAATGATGTCCATACCCCCTTGTACAAAACAGAAAAATTCTTTTGAATGACGAATTAAATCATCACAAAATTTATAAGAAACTTAGATTTATTAATCTTTCCAGATTTAATAAATTTAATGTTTCCAAAGTCGAAAATGTCATATTAACTAATATTTCTGATTGATCAAGTGCGTTGCGGGAATACAGTTACTTTTCCAAGGTAACCGGTGGTGTCATTTAATGAGATAGTGGCATTTGAGCTGTTGAAAAGAGATTTTAGCAAGGGTCCAATTCTTATATGGTAACTCATTAATAAGGCTGCAAAGTTTGTTAAAGCAAATGGCACCACTCTCTAATCTCCATCATGATCGACCTATCTAGCAGGCATGATTATCTAAAGTATATACACTAAAAAAATATGCTCATCAATATTACCAAAAAAATAAAAAAGAAAGTACAGATGCGGAGACAATACTTTCAGCAGTCAAGTTTCTCCTCCGCCCCCAAAGAGATCATTATTTTTGCATTAATGATAGATTTGGCGACTGTAACGACAATCTCATCCCATGGTCATCAGGAAAGGAAGCGAAATTGAAGAAAAGAAAATGAATTTCAAGTGATATTGTTAAAATCTAATTACAAAAGATATCAAACAGCTAATCGTCAGCGTAGGATCAAATCAAACATTCTCAAACTATCTACCTTTTCAAATCACCTTTCTTTCAAGGAACGATTAATGGACTTCCTGAATTCCAACGATGATAAGCAGCCTCTTAAAGGTGACTGTAGAAACAGTGAAGATGTTGACAAGTGCTTTTGTCGCATAGAGATTGACGATAGGCAATGGAAAGAACTTTGTAGTCTCTTCTTCTCACTATCATGAGGTTGGGAATGAGGATCATGCCTCACAGCAGAAATTCTAAGCGATTCAGGAAGAATACAGTTGCAAATTGATCCTACCATGAGATAAACGATGATAATATGAAATGAGTATTCTTCTTATATGAAGAGATCATCATAACCATTAAATGTAACATGGATGATCTTAGATTATAACAATGATTCACATGACCTTTAGCATGCACGCTTACAAAATTCATATGCCATTCCCAAGGCCATATAAAATTTAGTTTTCCTATCGCGAGAATATAATAATACAGAAGTTACATTACAAAGCACATAGTAGATGAGGCAATTAATCAGGAAACAATAATTTTTTTTTTTGGCTCAACAACTACAAGCATGTAAATGTTGAAGTCGAGTCTCAACCTCCACACCCTAGTTCTTAAATTAGTCTTATTATATCAACAATAATGTGGCAAATTCAGAGGGCAGGTTAAAGCAACCTGAAGATGGACTTTTGAAGGGGTATGAATTAGAAAATTTACACATAATGTTTGCCAAAATAAGTGATTCTGCTTTGGCATACCGAAACCAAATTCCAGAGGAAACTTTCTACATTAAAAAGTCATCTACCATTTTAATATAGCAAGAAGTGGGCAGCAGAGGAAATACCTAGTCTTGCCAGACGGTTTACCCATGTTGGAATTGATTTCCCTGTCAGCTTGTAACAAATGTCCTTGCAGAAGTGGTTGCAGTTCTTAACAATTAAGTGATATGTGTCACCATTGTAGCAAGCTGCCTGGCATTCCATGAATTCCCTCACCTGCGCAGGATCCAAACACGTTGTGCCTATGAATATTGACTTCCTGAACTTGAAGCCCGGACATTGCCGAGGTTCAACCTCAAAGACACCGCTTGTTGGGTAGTCATGAGCACCAAATGCATATTCTACACCATGAACTGCACAATGCAGGCAAGGCTCATGAAAACTAAGAAAAAAAAGTCACCATGCAAGATTCACTAGCTGAACAAGCCAATCAGTAAGGCTGCAGAATTTGGACAACCATTGTTATGCACAAATAGTGTCCCAACTTAATGTCCTGTGTATAGTGAAAAATGGATGAAGAAAGATTACCCACCATTGGTTTTACACGATTTCAGATTTGTTGGCACACTCATGCACTGATAGGTCATACAAGTCAGAAAATTGTGAGAAAATATTCCATATGAAAAATAAAATTATTTTTCTTGTGCTCAGCTGCATTTCCCTAGCTTTCCAACTCTCAGACAATCTGCATGCCTTCACCACTAGGTTGCTGGCGTGTGAAGGTTGTAGTGAAGGCTGATTAATAATCATAATAAGTTTCCTAATGTACGAGTCTAAAACAATGAATGAATACACCAAAGTCTTAAATTAATTCCATATTACTTATGCGATGAAAAATTACAAGTCTTATGTAAGTAGAAGCTGATGATTTCAAAATTAGAACTTGGACAATTTTTGTCTGTACAAGTATATAAGGTAGAAACAGAATTTTGGTCCTTTCGGTCTCTTTACAATATAAAACAACCATATAAAATAGAAAGCTGTAAGTAGAGAGTAGTTACTCAAACTCTTGATTTCTCTATTTTCTTAAAACAACAAAATTCTTAGCACATACTGTGCATCAAGACACTAGTCTATAAATAATTTCAATTTACCAAAAAAAAAAACATTCAAATATGCTATCAACAGAATTACTTTATGCCTTGATAGAATTTAACCGTATTGTCACTAAGTGTATTAGGTCAGGTTTACATCTATTTTAGAGTATCAGTCGTCCCCTAGTCAAGAAAAGTAGCATCCTACAGCCATGAAATAATTTTACACATTGGAGGACCTGCCATATCTTGAAACTCATGTTATGCTTACAACAAGGTTGAAAATATGTATCACTAAATAAAGGAATAAAATTTTGCTTTCCTCCCCCACATGTGCTGTCTCATTATAATGGTACAAGAAATTTATACTTATATCAAAGCATTAAATTCCTCTGTCAAGAAGACAACAGGTCAAGTATTAATACCTTTGAGCAAACGCTGGATCACTACAAGGTCATAAGCTTAAATTTAAAAGACAGAGAGATCAAAATTCAAGAAAGTTTAGGCTATAATTGTACCTTCCACACCAGAGTGATAAATGCCAAGGCCAGCCCAATACACATAACCATTCATGGGGGTCAAGTCGTACACATTCAAATAAACTGGTGTTTTTCCAGGACCATAGCTAGATGACTTGAATTTAGGAAACAGAGAAAAATGGGTGACTGATTTTCCTTTCAAACGAAGAGGTAGAATGGATTTCCATCCCTTCTTAGACCTCAACTTCATCTTTCCCTAAAGGGAAAACCAAGATAACACCTGTTTCTGACAATCATTTAAGCAAATGCATCAGCTGTTAATGTTTATACCTTCAATTATAAGAACAGCAAAAACACAGGGAAAAAATAGGCCACTTTCCCCCAGGCACCAGCCCTTCAAAGAGTGCTGTTGCTTGCAAATAGAAAAGAGATAAGTCTTTCTTTATAATCTCAACCTGTTGCGAAGATTTAGTAATTCCTTATTATTTCAGAGATAATAAACTTGTTTCGTTCTTTTAGATTTGAGAGAATAATCTCTTAGCAGGAAATCACTATCTTCAGACAAAACAGGCGATACAGTTAAAGATCTTTTTCATTTCTCTCTGTTCGTTTTTCCTGTACAACTTCTTTACAGAGAAAGATCCGCGAGTCCACATTAAATATATAATGTCATTTATTTCAACCATTTGAGAGTGGAATAATGGAAAGGAAAATCCCAAAAATTCCTGTAAGAGATGATAAGTGGAGAAATTTTACTAAAAAAAAAAAAAAAGATACGCTACAGCAATAGGATGCTGGCCACTACTCACGAGTATGATAGACAACTGCGGGAATTCTACCAGATCACAGCAGCAATATAGATTTAAAAGAAATGAATACATTCGAACTACTTACTTTTCCACAATGAACACCCCCTCCCCCCCGGGTCCTCCCCAAAAAAGAAGGGGCCTCTTTTATTGCGATAATGAGGTAAGCGTAGATCCTAGTATTCTGATTTCTCGAATTAGTCAAGACAAACCAAATTCACTAAGGGTCAAACTAAAATGAGAATAGAAGTTTCCAATATAAAAATCTACAACAAAGGGTAAGATCTCATGGAAAGAAAAGGATTGGCCTTAAATATCCTCAACGCTATTCGGATCTAAGCTCGGAACAGCATGAACTATAATTCATGAATGGATACTCATGCAAATACAGATATGTGTGTGTTTCAGCAATTTACGTATATCAGGGCAGCAGATCGGACGGATGAGGATAATTAACATAGTCATTGATGTCCTAACATGAAACCAAACACAACGGGAAATTTGTTTTCTTTGATCGGTCCCCGAGAAAACAAAGAAAAATTCTCAAAACAAAAAGTGGTAATGCTACCACAAAACCCCAATCGAACGCAACCAAAAGTCAGCGCAATGCAAGGGGGAAAAAAAAGGAACAAAAGAGTAAAAGGTTTTAAGGCTAGGTCTGCAAGTACGACCCACATTCCAAACTTATTTCCCATAAATCACACAGCAAGAACTGGAAAATACAAAACGACAGAGCAAAAGAGATTAGTGGAACTTACAGTTAGATTTTGAATTTGAAAGAGTGTCGCCATTAGAGCCCCACAGAAGCACCTTCTTTAGAGCACTTGAACCACAGACGCAACACACAGACCTGCAAATGGGCTCCTCAAACTCAAATTTCTCTCTGCCACAACAAACACACTAATTTCTAAGGCTAAAGAATGAAAAACCAAGGGACAAAAGAAAAGGTTGCAGAGAGCCCAAAAGGTGAGGTGGAGACCAAGACTTCTACAAAAAGAACGCTGTCACTCTACCATTTTTTTATGCTTCACTTCGGGAAATATTGCAGCAATGACTGCGTTCAAGACATTTACAGGAGTGAAATAGTGAGACAACACACCGACTATCTTTACTAAAATCCAAATCCAATATTGACAATCAGTTTGTGAAATATTTACCTTTTTTAATTTGTTTTAAAGGCAAAGAAAATTTTTCTTCCGACAAAATTAATTTCTTTCTAACTACTGAGAGAGTTGCTACATTTTTTTTAATTTGGTAAGAATTTTAAAGTTTAATAAATTTAATAATATAAATTATTTTAAATATTTTAAAAAAATTTAGTAATAAAGTTAGTAGATTGTAAAAATAATATTGCCTATACAAAATTCTCAAGTGATAATTGTTAAAAAAAATTGAATATAATAGTTACATTTCGACATTTTTGTAATCAGAAAATCTTTTACTTTTTTATCCTCTTATTTTTAATAAATATACATATTTCTGTCTCCATGGGTTTTTGGGTGCTGGTTTGAACCCGAGACCTAGTGGTTAGAAGAATATCTCCTTAGCCAAGGAGGCAACGGGAAACCGGCTTTAATAAATATACAGTAGTATTACATTTGTCTTGTTGAACATACAATTTATCGCATAGCGGATAGAGGAAAGAATCACACATTTTTTTCACTATTTGTGAATGGAAATATAGTTTTTAAGCTCAAGACTATTATATTGGATTAGTGTGTAAAACATGGGCAGAATGAAAACAATAGACTCCCAAAATTAGAAGGGCAATGTTAGAGCGGGATTTGAATCCTTATTTTGAATATCTCCTAGTTCTGGTATTCTGGAAATTTTGAAAAATAGGCAATGAATTATCTTTATTAGTCTTATTTTTTTACTAATCTTTTAAAGTTTAAAATTTTTCATTTTTACGTAAGGTGTAATCTCATTTCAGAAAGAACACTTATAGACGGTATTATAACAGTTGTTAACCAAATCAAAGACAATAGTTCACTTAACTAAATCAAATACGGATTTTCAGCATATCACTTGGCATAGTTTGTCTGGTTTAACCAACTACTAATTAATTATCACTTACATAATTTTTGTTGACTATAATTATTATTTACAAGATTTTATTACTAAAACAATATAAATACCAATTTATCATTGAATTGATATATTATATTAATTATGTCACGTAATATATTAATAATAATAAATAATTTCACCAAATAAATATAAAGAAAAATAAATTATTTTTAAATGATTTGTCAACTATTTAATTTATTTGCATAATTACTTATTTTTTTATTTGTTATTATCACATACAAATTTTACAAAATTTTTATTTAAAAATTTTAAATTATTAAGTTTTACAAATTAAAATATAAATCTAAGTTATATAATAGTCCACATTCATTATATGTGCTGTTGGTAAAATCACACCAAATGTGACTACCTCTCTCTTTTCTGTATTTCTATATATATTAACGAGTAAAAGATACTCATGATTATGGAGTCAACAAAAAGATCCAGCTTGATCTTTTGTCCCAAGAAGTCATCCACACTGAAATTCCAGTTATGTATAATGTTTACGGTGAAATATGTAGAGGGAAGGCCAGGCGGCTCAAATCCAGCCTCTAGTTTTGTTGGGGAAACAGAAGCAGCTAAGTGTTTGTGTTCAGATAAACGGTTAAGCTGTCATGCAGCATGGCACTAGGAAAATTTTTTCTTATAATTTTTCCATGAGCGACTGACTTTTCATGGAAGGTTCTTTATCCCTATAGTTAACAGAAAATTCCTCTTCCAAGTGTGTTCCCAAGAAGTTTGTCTGATAAGTATTATCTAGCACTTGATTGTGAGGATATTCATCAAGAATGAACAGAACTTTCAAATTCCATGTTAAAAGGAGAAAACTACAGAGAAAAAAAATGAGACAGGGGAACGCTATAAAATGGACTTTAAACTACACAACGATGATACTCTAGAACTTGAAATTATGCTTCCTTGCTTTGATCTGTGTCTAAACCTAGCCATCCTACAACCAGGCATGATAATGTTAATGTTAACAAAATAATTTAGAAGGCAAATTTCTGGGTTGCAAGTATAGTTAGAGAAAAATTAACTTACGCATCGTTCGCGTATTCCAGCACCAAAAATTGTAATTTGTGGAATCAGTTATTTATAATCTATTACAATGAAAACAGCTGCAGCTATATGAAGTAAGCACTCGCACCGCCATTAAGAACAAGAGACATCTCCTTGCTGACAGAGACACTTTAGTATTAAGTATTGACAGAAGTTACTGTACACCAAACATGTTGAAATGTGTCCATGCTTCCTGCATGTCAAACATAGGCTCAGTAATTCAACTTTTATGTGACCATGTCAGATGATATACCCATTTGCAAAAAATGGTAAAGCATATAACTTGTTTCCTACATTACAATAGCTTTCTGGGATTGACCAAATCATAGCCATGAGTCCATCACTTGATGCAAGTACTTCCACCAAGTCTTCCTTAATTATCCAAAAGTATGTAACCACAATGAATAAATGATCAACTACATATCCATTAGGATGATTATGACTTCAGCACGATCAGCATTAGTATGTATTTGTGTTTTCTGTATATGCTTATCTCTTGAATCACACAGCAGTCTGTTTAATGGATTGAGCTTGAGAAGTAGTTTTGCAATTTTTTGAAGCACTAACACAGATATGGAATAAGGTAACTAGGTCAGTACATTAGGAAATTATTCAAGGTTTGTTAGCTTTGGTGGTTGTTTCCACCAAGTTGATTTGGTGTATATATATATATATATATATAGCCAGCCTTTGTTTGGGGCACTTATTACAATAAGCATTAAAGTAGAATACAAGCAGTGGAAATAAAATTCTAAATGGCCAATAACTGAAGTGGTTTCTTCTGCACTTCTTAAAAATGAAATGCATTACCAGTAAGTTGCAAGATAACTTGAATGATTGAATACAATGGCATCCATAATTTTTTCTCATGTTAAGACATACCAGTAGAAAAGCATGATCTACTTGTTTCAACATTTTTTTATTTGCAAGTTATATGTTCACAACTATGCAGATAAATTTATGATAGATCAATGTTGCTTTCAGGCCAAGTCCAGCATTATGTGGCTTGTGAACTTATTAAGATGTTTCTGTGAAGCTTCTTGTTCCTAACTGGCCCAAAAGCTTTTCTTTATTCTCTCACCAACCGCAACTAAAGGCATGCCGGATAAAAATTATCAATTAAAAGGATCACTTGACTAACATCAAAACCCGAGTGAGATAACCAATAACCACTTCAGCGAATCTAAAAATCCAAAGACACAGAAAGTGCGTGACAATTCCAAGCAAGATGCATCTTGCAACCATGAAAGAGATAGACTGATCATTTTGTGGAAACAAGCTGCTATAACACAATGTTACCTGTAAAGTGTCATAAACTTTTTCTGCAATGTATTTTTGCTGTGAAGCAGCACCCTTCTGCTGCAGCTTATCTGGATGTAGACAGAGCAAAGCTCTTTGATAGGTTTTTTTCACTGCATTCCCTTCGATTATATCAACAAGAGGAACAGGCTTCCAGCCACTCTCTGGCCAAAGCACCTGTATGCATGATGAATGCCAAATTTACTACGAGTAAGCACTTTGTATGAACCTCAAAAGCATTACTCTCTATATATTATTGTAAGCCACTGTCTTTGTCATGAAACAAACGAACAAGCAAAAATGCCATCCTTAATAGTTAAAAAAGCGGTGAGGGTAAGAATAGAAAGGGATAACAAACTATTCATCGTTGCTCACATATTGTAAGGTTGATAGCAGGGAGCGTATATTTCCTTCCTTCCCATTAGACCACTGTTTTATCTTAGCATCGATAACCTGCATTGAATACAAAAATATACACAACTATAATATTGCTCTTGTACTTCTTTAAATTAGAGCATGTGTAGTCCACATTACTTGGATTTCTTTATTATACTGTGTTCGTAAGACTTCACTCTCATCTTGGGCTAATTCTTTTATCTGTGCAAAATCCCAGTTAAGGAGCTCATCAGCACATGACACATAAAATCTCAAATCTCTTTCATTTATATCACAAAATAAATGGCAAGAATTCAACACTTTTAGATGCAAATTCAGATATCTTAATTATAAAAAAAAAATGACACAATATGAGAAAGATCTCGCATAATAATGTTGTACCAGGAAATTCCCATTGGAAGACCCGTCTTGATCTAGTACTTCAGCAACTGAACTATCAGGCATTTCTGCAACAGAAATAAGTCATTCCAACACAAAATAGTCATCAAGATTTCTGTCCAAGTTGGATTTGGATTCTTTAAAGTGTAAGATGCACTTTAAAGAATAAAGTGTAAGTGCATTATTTTAAGTTTATGAATTCTGATCCACTTACTTGTATTTAATAACAATCATAACCATTGATTCTTTTATCAATAATCATCCACTTGCACTTTACTCTCTAAAATGTATCCTACGCTTTAGAGGATCCTAATTCGTCCAAGTTATATATATATGTTTGATACGGGCCATATACGAGTGTGTTAATGCAGGGATTGTTTACCAGACAGCTAGGAGAAATTCATTACGAAGGAAATGCATGACCACGGTAACCTTTAATTAGAATCTACTGTAAATACTTGTCCTATAATCGTATTTTCTTATCTAGATGCAGAACGCATACATCATCTTTGCAGGCCCGACAGGTTCCTGTTACCAAGCTATATAAAAGGTCACATTCATATATACCACCAGTTGTCTCTCCGTCCAAGTAAGCAAATCAACTCTCAACTGATGGAACGTTCGGTTAGGATAAAGAATCAGTACCTGATGCTGAGAAATCATCCTGCGGAAATAACATGCTAACAGCCTTACTAGTGGTCTCCATGGTCAAGTTCTCCTTTAAATGTTCAGGATAATCTTCCACCTGGGAAATTGAAAGAAATCGCAAATACTTGTACTCAGCTAAACTGTGACGAAACTAACATAATCCACATTCAGACTACCGTACAAATTTAGTGTAATCAATGTTCTCTTTCCAATAACTCAAATTATTTAATTTTTTTTTTTCATTTGAATTTTCTCGTCGAGTTACTTTTCCAGTTGTGTCAACACTTACTTCATTCTTTGTCTTTAAAGCACCTCTCTGCACGTATTCATGTCCCTGCATTTGAGATTTGGGTTCAACTCTGGGTTTCGACAAAGCTCCTTGGTTGAAGATTCGAACAAATTCTTTGACCTTTCCTCTTATTCGATCTCTTCCCAGATTATCATCCAAGCTTGTTGTACCCAGGGAAGTAGCTTTGGTTACTTCGACACCTTTCAAGGCAACTGTCTTTTCTTCACGTTTCTGTGGATTTACACTAATATCACATGTAGCAGATGACTTATCGCTACCTTTCGCCCTGTTTTTCTTTCCTCTCTCCTTTTTAGTCTTCCGATCATAACCTGACATAAGAATTTGAGAATAATATCAAGGGGCGTTAATTAGTAATATATATATATATATATATAGAAAGTGTAAGCTAAAAATGGCTTGCCTTGTTTGTCATTTTTATTAAACACAAAATGTAATGGTTTCAGCTCTGGCTCGTGAGTTTCATTTGCATAAACAGAATCTCCCTTCGTTTTTCCAGAGAAGCCTATCTCGCGTACAGCATGGGTACCTGAATGTACTGTAGTGCCATAGTAGATAGCACTACCAGGAACATGTTGAATAACATTCTGAAGGCTGCTCAAGGTTTCTGATTGAGGATTGGCAGAAGATATTTCCTCTATAATTTGGCGTGAATCTTCTCCATTTTGAGTGCTTGTAATAATTGACCCATCATCATCTAGTTTTTTGTTCTTCATCGAAGAGGGCCCAATGTATGCTAAAGGATTATCATTTTCTGTGGTGCTCTCACTGACCATCCATTCCTTAGCGCTCGAGCATCTCTCAATTTTAACATTTTCTTTTGTTCTTGAATTTCTCTCTGCCCTTAGAGGCATCACAAATGGCACCCCTTTACTTGCCCATTTGTATATAGAGAAATGAAATTGGCCACTGCTGAGCGAGGCTTGGCTACTGCTACTGGATAAGTCTTGTTTCATGTTACCTCCTTTGTCTACTTTATCAGAACAGATGCACTAAAGTCGGAAAACTATTGTGATAAAAGGCCTTGCCGGTAAGTTGGGCTTATAACGTTTTAAAGTGCTTACCTTGATTGCTTCGACCATCTGAAGAGCTTAATCCATTTGAGATATCATCCTTGCCGTTTGTCAAACTGGGGGTAAGGCTGATCATGGAATTTGAAGACGAACAAAGTCATTAAATGCATGGCAATAAAAGCCGAAGAAAAAAAAAATGAGGGACCACGAGTGCATAATCTCCGTTCTGTCAAGAACAGAGGGTCATGTGACTGCCTCTGTTACTGGCCAAGTTCTTCGGCGGGAATTGAAGAAGGATACACTCGCGTCTCAGGCCCTCTTGTTGTATAAAGGCCTAATCGGGTCCACCAAAAATAGTAGTACTGCCAGTTGCAAGTTTTTTAAACCAAGACACAAGAACAGCAAAATATATTAAAAGCCCTCTACTTAACTACTAATAAACATTTCCTATCTTTTAATTTTGATCATTTTTTTCTCAATTTTCTATGTAAATTTAATTTACCCTTATCTCTAGTATTATTGATGGCGTTAGGCATTTGCAATTCTCAACTCAATTATTTTCTACTTTGGAAAGTGTTACTGCCTTTCAGTAGTGCTTATATATTTGACTTGATGCCAAGGCCTTCCTTATTAATGTGAAGCTGATATTTCTTTTAGTAACTTGGTTTTTATTTAGACAGGACTTTTATAAAGTTATAAATAATTTTACAATTAAATGTTCCATACTACCTAATTTATCACTCATTTTTATTGAAGATTATCCATATTTATATTTCTATCACTCCAAAGAAACAAAAATCCTTTTGAACATAAGAATCAACTTTCCCATAAAATAAAAGGACAGAGTATCGGACAAGAAAACTGTAAATGCCATTAGAAAACGGGCTAGTATAAGCTAACTTTTATTTGAGTACATTATTTTCAACTCCCATGTTATCTGTTTTTATTACACAAATTTTTATGAAAAAATTATAATTAGTGTTAATATCAGTAGTTTATTTTAATCTAATTTATGATATCAAAATAACAAAAATTTTGTAACTTCAATATATATAGATATAAATGAATTTTATTTAAAAATTAAAATTAAAATTTATGATACTGAAACATCAACAAAAAATTTATATATATGACTAAAACATGTTTGTTCAATGCAAAAGATTTAATTTTATTGATTTAGTGAAGAAAGATATATTAATCTAATGAAAACCGTAAATTACTTTGGGGCAAGTAAGTTAATTAAGGTTTTTACAAAATATAAGAAAATTTGTGAAAATTTATAATATTTATAAGAAATGTTTGTATAATTTTTTAAAATAAATAATAATCTGTGTAATGAAAATATATATATATATATATATATATATAGAAAAGAGCAGAGTAATTTTTCTAATTTTATTTTTAGTTAAAAACATCATGAGCATGACATTCATCAATCGCAAAATAATATATACAATTGGTGATGGCTTGTATTTGGAATATCCTATGCATTATAAGAAGGGAGGCAGAGCATTAGGTAAAAGCGATTCCCATTTCTCAATTATTAAGGCGTGAGAATTGTGAAAAGAAAAATAGCCTAATTAAGGTGATTAAGAGAAAACCTGAATGTTGGAGGGCGTGAAGGCGTCCCAAAGGGCTCAACTCTAGGAGGCAGAGGAGGGGCTGGGCTCCAAAGTATCGTGCCTGGACCCGCAGAAAAAGGGCCCCGCTCATGTATCCTCAACGTTGAACTCACAGATTCATCGCACCGAAATATATCGTCAAAGAAGCCGTTGTTTGGGTAACGCCTCTTGTTTACAATATCTTCCCCAAACACGGGTTTCTCATGCACCAGAGGCCATGGACACGAAGTAGCTTCGTCCTCCCGTTGCTGCATCTTGTGAATTGATGATCGCGGGGGTGGGCCTCCGAACACATCGTGAAAATCAACATCTGAGTTTCCGTTTGGCGTGCTTGAATTTGTGGACGACCTCTGAGGATAATAGGCTAAGACAGTGCTCTCTCTTTGAGAAAATCTTTCCATTTTCCGTCTAAATATACGGCAATCACTGATCAGAACGATTCACTGATAAACCTTTCTGCTGCAACGGACGTTAAAGATAAGAAAGAAGATCAAATGTAAATCGGCGGGAATTTGCCGCCAGCTTGAACTTAAGTGGAGAGTCTCTGGAGTCTAGAATTGTAGGGGCAAGGGAAGAGGAAATCGAGGTTTCTGCAATCAGTTATGAATAGAAGAAGAGGGTAGAAAGCCAAGCCAATAGACGAGAAGGAAATTTTGAAAAGAAGGCGCAAAAAAAAGGACAAGGTAGGTGGGTGGGGCGATCTTTGGTGGGGAGGGGTTTCGAATTTTGAAGCCACATAATTTTGGTAACCGAGGATCACTCCGATAGACAGAGTAAGGACGAAGGACTAGGGAAGAAGAATATTCCAAAGAAAAATTGAAACATTACTGATGGCTCATCCACTTCACTGAATCACTCCAAGTTTGTACAAAAAAATTAGTACACGAACTAAGAATTTACTTGACCCATTCAAAATCAATTTAAATGGAGTCAATTAAATTCAATTATTACAACATAATTGTTTCTACACAGGTGGTGAAAAAGAAATTGTTTGTATTATTATTTCACTAATAAATAGTTTGGCAATTAAGAAGAGGACTTTCTTTTCTTGGTTGGGCAAGGGAGAAATACTCTTTAGCATCGTAACCAAATAAAAGAGAGCCAACTAACAAACATAAAGGTTTTCTTTTCACGATTGGGCAATTGCAATCCTAGCAACATCGAAAAAAGGTTTAGCAACAAAATCCTGAGGCTTGGTCTGCGTAGCTGTCAATCTGTCATTAATTTTATTAGGCAAGGAAAGAAATGGAAAGTTGCCATGTGACGTGAGGGAAATGGATACGAAAGGTTGCAAACCCATACAACATGTGCCTAAGAGCCAAAGTTCCCTACAAAACACCATGTGGTTTGAGAAAAGGCCAAATTGGAGCACACAAATTGGAAGACACTTATCCAGGTTCCAAGCTGTAGTTTCCATTTGCTGATGGTCACCAAACTTTCCAGGTCAGTGCCGAAACCAGTTAGGTGGCAACGAGAGTTCAGGATCTTGACAAACGATGCAAGTCATCTTCAACTCCATGCTATTCCTATATCCCCAAATTGCAGTTCAAACAGTCATTTAAAAAAATTACCAAGCAAACACTCACTCCCAGTATAAAGATACTAGATTTCAACTTAATACACAGATAACAACCGGTATAAAACTGGCGAGAGTATAGTGTACAGGAGTCCTGTTCAACCAAATTAATGTGATGTGCCGACATACATGACACTCGATAGCAGACATATACCAGAGCGCTGAAAGAAAACTCCATTTAATGTCCTTCGTACAAATAGATGCAAACCTTGAAATAAAACAAGAATACGAAGATAAATACTGCTACTGAGAGGTGAATTAAACTGGATGCCTCTGTGTCTTTATCATGTATATTTGAGCATCTAAGTCCTTGGGTCAGAACCCTACATAGTTGATATTCTTACTAAATAGAACCATCTGGGAAAGGATCCAGGGCATTTTGTTTCCCATTGACATAGAAATCCACTACAGCCTTCATTCTTGCGAATTTATCAGGATGGTAGTTGACATGTACAATCACTGGCTTCAACTTTTTAAGTCTAGCATCTTTTCTTACAGTCTTAAAGAGAACCTTACTGTTCATAAAGAGGTAAATATCCATAATTCTTTTGGCAGCATGAAGCCCATCATAACCAGGATGTGAAGGGAAAAAGAGCTCTTCATTGAAGACAGCTTGGTCCCATGCCTTTTCCCGAGAAAGCCTTGCAGCGGCACGATCCAAGAGCTCAATTGAAGGAATTGTGGGTCTTATATAAAAAAAACCAGAGTTGTAAACCCATATTCTCATTGTATGAGCATACCGAGCCCAACCCATTGCAGGTTCATCAAAGACATCATTATACCCATACGCTGTCATATTATTGTGACCATCAGACATACTCTCCACATCTGAATCCCGATATAGAAAGTCAAAGGGATTCTGCAAGTATACAATATCAACATCCGAGAGCAGAACACTGTACCCCAATTGTAAAAATTCTCTTAGAATTCGAAATTTCAATCCCGAGACAGCATGGTTGCCTCCTGTTCTAGCAATTGCATCAATATCTTCATCAGGATCTCTTCTATAGGCTGGAACATCATTTGATTTGCAGAATTTTTCAGTGCCGTCATCTAAGGCTACTACTAAATAATTATGTATGCCAACCCTCTTGATGTTGGTGAACCAGACCTGCAACATTTCTTTCACATTAGAGTTTGCCAAGGCAACTATAAGTTCTTTACGAATAGCAACTTCCTCCAAGATTTTTGCCAATCTTGGATTCACAGATTCATCAGGTATGACAGTTGGATTGGTTCTCAGACCCTTGACAGTACCAAGTGGCCCAGCCTTGTGTTTCTCTCCCAGCATAACAAACTGTTCCTGTGCATGACCTTTTCCCTGCTCAGCCAACCGCAATTTTTCCTTTAGAACTTTGACCTGCTTTTGGAGCTCGGAATTCTTGTTGTTTACTGACAGAATATCTGCCTTCAGAGCATTAATTTTTCCCGATGGTTCACACTCAGGTGCACCAATCTAACAAAGAGCGGTAAAAATCAGAGCCATATATTCATGCCAAACACAACGGTGTAACATATTGTGAAGTGAATTTAACAACCAAACATCAAAAGAGTAAACCAGCACTGCACCCATCAAAATAACAAACATGGGTCAAACAATCCCATTGGGTTCTATAAAAAACCAAATGCACCCACCAAAGCAAAACAAAACAAAAAAGGAAAAGAAACCAGAGAGGGGAGAAGGGCATTGAGTTATTTTGGCTAAGGCCTCATGCAATATCTTGTCCTTGGCCAGAAGCTAGCCAAAAACGAAAGTCCAAGGTCCAACACCAAGTATGAGAGCAAGTTAAGGAGGGGAGCATAAGGCTATCCTTATTGTGCAGAGACAACGTACATGGACAGACACAACCTTTAGAAAGCAAGAAAAGTTGAGATAATGGCCAATGCACGACACACACAGTACACAGACCACTTGTAAGAATTCCGTGATGTATAAACGTGCCCCAACAGCGGGACCAAGTAGAGTGAGTGAAAGGGGTAATCAATAAAAATTTCAAATTCGGCTAGTTATCGCAGAACAGCTTCAATCAATTACAACCGGGGTAGTCACATTCTGCAATAGTTTACCAGCAATGAGGGATTTTATCACTAAAACGCAATCTTGGAGTACATTTCTAATTTCAGTCAAAATACAAGTTTTTAACAAGATCTATAGCCAAAATTAAATTCCACCAAACTCGCAGGTGACAGCAAACCAAAAAGATAAAGGTACAGCCACAAGTAATATAAAAATTTTGAAGTCAAACTAAGGGGAAGGGCATGAATTAAACCTGAAGATCGGAAACTTCAATCCGACGATTATGAATGGGAGGATTGGAGCTGAAGAATCCATGAGGTAACAAGAAGGCAAAGACGCAACCAAGAAGAACGCCAATCACTACAGCAACAATGATCCTGGATCCAACAACAGATTGGCCTTTTTCTCTGGTAAGCAAAGCTTCTCTACGACCCGCCATGTCTCTGAATTTCCTTTTACGGCATGAAAGTAAGTGGCGTTTCACTCAGGCGATTGCCAACCCCCAACAGATTCCCAGTGTCCTACACCCACACGGTCATACCATAAAGGAAGCAGTCAGATCGAGTGTGCTGTAGTCATTGGTCATCGGTGGTAAAGGATAAAGTCGTTTTATGTTTTGTTTCGCCCCTCTCACTCCGCGCTGAAGGAGGAAGATGTGGTACAGCAAAGCGGGACTTAGGAAAGTGGTGTCCCAATTGGGCTGAAACTGGGCCTCCACCTCAAAAATAAGCACAGCTCATGGCCTGGCTAAAGTCCAACTCCAAAAAAATTGGGCTAAACCCCAATTACAAAACAACATCCTTCGGCTTTGCTACTAATTGTTCAATTACAAGCGTGTTCCGCCAACGCGAACCTGAACTGCTGATTTGTATACAGCTATTTTATTATTTTATTTTTATAAATTATAAATTAAAAAATTGATAATTAAATTTATTAAATTTTATAATTCTAACAAATTTTCATAAATAATTTTATAAAATATGTATAGATAATTTTGTGAGAATAAATTTTTCCTTTTACATATCAATAACTATTTATGAAAATTTAAGTGTTTCTAAAATTTCTGAAGATTAGAATCCACATGAAAACTACAACGCAAATTATCCAATACCAAATATTACCAAATTCCGAAAGTTTAAAAATAAAATGTGGGAAGAGGGGACCCTACCTTCTCATACAAAGATTCACAACGTCAACGAACAAGGTACTACTCAAATATTAATCGTTAAAATCAATAATAACGCACAGGAAATGCCCAGAGAGGCAAGTGTCATATGATCATCAAAGATTTGGTCAAAGAAATTGAAATCCTCAGCAAGTTTCTGCCACTCAAGTCTCTGTCTCACTGGAGCTTCAGTCCTCTCACTTTGGCAACTAACTTCGACTGGAAAACAATTTCAAAAATAGAATTAACGATGCAAAATTCGATTTCGTATGAGCTTTCTTAACACAACGTGACAACTATCAAAATTGACTTACAATCACAGCAAAGAAAAATATATTGTTCTCACATTTTTGTTACCTTTTTCTCACAATTAAATAATATAATATCATTTTTATCACATTTTTTTATAATTAAATAATATAATATATTAATTTTTTAAATTTTATAATTTAATTTATAAAATTTAATAAATACAATTATTTAAATTCTATATTATAAAATTTAAATCACAATAAAATTATAAATATAACAAAACTCATCATTCCGACTAAAAGAGTATGTACAAAAGACATGGAAGGAGAGTCGCGCATCTTAAGGATTAGAGCTGCTAATATATGAAACTACAACTGTAGTATCATCGAGTTTGCCACCATAATAACGGAAACCAGCATCTTGAGCGGCAGTAGAAAAGGGTGTCTGCCGATCTTTATCTTGTGCCCGTTGGCGTGCCAATGCAGCTATCTTCTGAGCTGTCACCTGAGGACTTAAGCCAGCTCTTATGGCATGAACCACCACTGCTGTAATCTCATTATTATACAAATTGTCAAAAAGTCCATCTGTGCCAGCAATTATGACATCTCCAGGAGCAACAGGGACTGTAAAAACCTGATATGATTCTGCCGTCAAAATCAACAACAATAACCCACAGGAAAGATGGCTGATAGACAAGTATGACGAGGCCACCAATCAAAGCATCCAGTAAGAAAGAAAGAACCGGATAAAGAGCAGATCATTCAAGAAGCTGATCTAGATTATTCTCCAGTTTATTAGTAGCATGAAAAATTGTCCAACTATACATGATATATTTAAGGATAAAGAGACCATAAGCTAAAAGATTAACCCCAGGGAATAAGAGACAAGACACATTATTAGGGTAATGGATATAAAGAATATATCACAAATACATTTAATATCAAACAAACAACCCACTCAGATACACATACGTGTAGAGCACTGAAAAAGGAACACTACGTCAGAAGAAGCTAACAGTAAGATCAACCACCAAGATTAATCTCAATGAACCATATTAATTTAGTAATGCAAGTAATCTAATTCATTTGATTACAACAAATAAATGAAATTCTAAACAATTATAATACCATGGTAACGATGCATAACCGAGGACTCAACCCAAATTGTCAAGAGCTTTTTCTTCTGAGGTTTAAACAAATTCTTTTGAGTAGACAAACAAACATAAGGACATGGAGCGTTTATAGAAGTTGGGGAAGGATAAGATAAAGGTAAACTGCTATAAGCTTTTACAACATGGCCCCATCCATCCCTTTTCTCTCTAAACAAAACACTCAAAGGAAAGCCTCAGCCATAAATGTACTATGGGTAAGGATATATAAAATGGTATTAGTGACCATAAACACACAATCATGCCACTAGCAAACATTTGTGAGAGCCACAATGAAAAGACTTATGCAAAACCTATCAATTGAAAGTGATAAACGAGATGCTCCTTCAACCAACCTAGTTACAGTCTTGCAAGCATAAAGTCGAAGGTGGGGAAAGCTTACCTGACCAGAACTCGGTAAATCACCATTACTTCCACTTTCCAGCTGATACGTGAAATTGAAATCATGTTGCTGCACTGGGGACCTAAATATGGTACACCCATCGCGGACCACCATAAAGCCACTGTCCCCCAGATTAATAGCATGGAGGCCCTAGAGAAAGAACACAAACAATAAATCTCTGCTGCCAAAGAGAAAGCAACTAGAAGAAGTTCTTTCAGGTTGACGGTTATGATGTGACAAACCAAAACTGATTATTGACAAACAGACAGTGTTCTTAACCTAGATAAGTCACTCTACGCCCTGAAGGAACAAAGGATAAATAGCAGCTATAGCACAAAAAAGGAATTTAAATTCCAAGACGGAAATCATATTGTCATTTTGGGAATTCAGAAGAGACTCACCACTCGTTCGTAAATTGGGTTGTACTCCAATATCCTATAATATTATGCTTTAATGAGTTTAAATGTGCTTAATACTTTACAACGCTGGAGAAATTATTTATCAGAAAACTAAAGAACCTTGGCTCGTAAACCCAAAAAGAATTATAAAATTCATTGGTGATTTTACTTATACTACTTTTAAGCATAGGATTGGCCACTTTTCTCCCCACTGGTCCTGATCTTATGTTTGGAATGAAAAAGCATAATGAAAAATGTCCCCCGTTGTTATACAGATTTCGTTTAATACTGCAATTTTTTTGGTAAATGCCCCCCCACCCGCAGCCCCCCCCCCCCCCCCCCACCCCAAAAAAAAAAAAATCCCTATTTACTCAATCTAGTTTCATACCTCAGCCATAATTAAAAGAATGCAAGGGATTAAACCAACAAATCTCTGACCATGAGACCATTAAATTCCCCAAAAAAGTACTGAGAACATTCAGATAACATATACAAGAATAATGGACGGTCTAGCCACTCTGAAAGGTATTAGTATGTTGCTGGGCTTAAAAGCACTATGGAGGCAGTGTGACAGGACAGAAACTATTGCAATATTCCAAAGAGGACAGCATAGTCGCAAAGGCAGCGTACCTGGTCAGTAAGAGCAATGATGCATGCTGTTGAGGAACCCTTTGCTTTGGTACTTGAGTGAGCTTTCACCAGCACCCTTGCTGGATCAATTGAACCTTTGGGCTCATCTTTAATAGCATCCACTGAATTGGACATGAGTTCGCGAGAGTACTGCCCAGCATCAACACCAAGGTCTGCCCAGCCACCAACACCATCTGCCACCCCTATTGCTTGTTCCTCATTACATATAAAATGTGCATCTTCTCCACCAGTTTCTTCTTTATCAGGATGTGGCAAGTAGCATGATCCTGAGACTAACTTAAGGGTTTTGCCTGAAGAAATTTTCCTACAGTCATCATCCAATCATGTCATGTCAGCATTACAATCAAAAATTTATAAAATATATTGGTAGTTATCTAGTGCAAACTCATGTTTATCATGAGAGTGAGAGCAGCAAGTCCTCACAATTGGATCTTGCTTCCAATGGTCAAGGTTAGAACATAAAGTCAAGCAACTTTGTCAATCAATCTTAAGTGGTCTTTAATTCTAAAACATTCATGCAGGATCAAATGGTCAGGATTGGCAGCTTATAGCCTATAGCCTCCTTCTATTCTTGCTTATTTAGCTGTACATGTCTTCCCTTTATCTCAACTCAACATACTTCAACTAAGTATATTTCCAAGGAAAATTTTGTCTGTGGAACGAAGTCAAAATCACTGATTTAGAAGACTGACAATCAGCTACATAATCATTTATGAGAAATTTGATTAGCAGCTGATTGACAAAAAATCTATATATCCAATTATGGTGTCTTAGATAAGTACTGGTTACCAGGTATAGCCACTAATCATGCTAAATGGCGGAGAATGGAGATCAATATCTGAGTTAGTTTTTAAGCAAATTACACTGCAGAGATATAAAATGAGAATTAGTAAGAGGGAAAGCAACCAACAAACCAACTACTTGCATTGGTAACAAGAAAGTGTTAGAGTATGTAGTAGTTGGATTGTTTCTGTAAGGGGAAAAAACTACTAAACGCAAGTGATCATATTGTTGCCAAACATATGAATGGCATATACTTTTCATCATTAACAAACTAACTCAGATATAATTAACCCGTGAGGAAACAATTAAAGCACCAGAGTTTCATGGCATTCTCACAAGATGACAGTAGTGAAATTGCTCTTATAAAAAATGTTAAAGCCAATAAACAATAAATATCAAAATACGTTAACCTTCTTATTTTAGCATTGCCCCCCTTTTTTCCATAATAGAACCAGTCAAATGCCGCGTATAATATGTCTCCACTTTTTCAAATTTCAATGCTTCTAATATATTTACACCCACCAAATACTATGAGCCTTCTCATTCAAATACAGGATGGTTATCACATATTCGTTTCTTCATGATAGCACTATACAGAATCCCCTGTTCAAAATATCTCCACTCTCCAATGCTTTTAAAATATTCTGGATGTATATTACAGCTGTAATATTTATCACAAATAGAAGATTCATGTTGAACAAGTAGTATCACGATAATTCAGTCATTCATTTAATTGCAGAGAAGGCTATAGGTGAATATGGAATTTAATTTTAAAATGTTTCATTTAAATGGGAGAGAACATACTGTTCAGATGAATCTGCAGAATTTGTTAGCTGCTCCTCGGGGGCAGAAGTGTCAAAAGGTACATTGGGAGCAGGCCCAGCAGAGAAACATGTTGAAGATGAGCTATGGAAATCTCTTAAACCTGAATCTGTGTAAGGGTAAGAACAGCGCAAATTCTTTGCAACATTATATATGAAATAACCATAAATGGCACGATCGTCTGGTTGCTGGTGGTTTTTCAAACTCATGCTCACTTTTCTGCTATTCTCCAAACCCCTGCTTAGATAGAGATTAATGCTTTTCCTTGTTGTAAGTGACTGCTGACTATACCTTAAAGATAAGTTACTAATATTGCATTCACCAATTACAATTCTGGATGAGGGAGCAGCCATTGTTTTACGCTGAAAAGTAGTGCAACTTGTTAGTTGATCAGGTTTGGTAACTTCACTACTAATCTGGAACCCACCAACCTGAAATGAAGGACCTGATAACAAGCGAGAGAGCGTGCCAGCAACAAATAAGGTTCTTCTTTGGTCAACTAATTCAGAGTTTGTAATTGAGGCAGCGCCAGGACCTAGATGCACACGTAGGTTACCACAAGATGAGTAGTTTACAGAATGACATGACTTTGAACTGCCAAACCACAGCTTCCCTTGTCCAATAAGAACTTCAACAGAGCATTGGATTCGATCTTTGCCGGTTATTGATCGTTGAATTGCAGTTCCGAGTGTTGAAAAGCAAATGGATGGCATTTTAAACTTGAGCTTCAAATTTTGTATCAAATACAATACTATACGCAAAAGACAATCTCATAACTCCAAATACATCAATCCCTCCCGAATTCACTTATAAAGCCGCAGCCCCAATTCCTCCTATATCTTCGCTTAATCAGAGACCTGGCATAGGAAGAGAAGAATGCTGATAGCTGAGTTCCTAATCAATTAAAGCAGCTTTCGTAATCACATCAGAAGATTAATGCACGACAGAGGTCAAGAAACGGCAATAGATTATTCAATTAAGAAAATCGTACCACGAAATAGTACCGGAATAACTATAATCAGAGCTTAAAAAAAAAAAAAAAAAGATAAATAACGTAACTTTGATTAGGGATTAAAGAGTACGGAATCTTACCGTTCCAGGACAATTGGAGGAATACCCAAAGAAAACCCTAACCAGAAAAGCTGGGGTTGGAAAGCAAACGGGGTATAAACCAGTGGAGGGTATTTGGCGCTTAAATAATAAGCAAAGAAGAACTCGGACCACAAATGGAATTTGAAGGACTTTGGTGAAGACACGAGCCACTCCGTGGTTCCCTTCCCCAATTCTCTCTAACCTTCCCGCTTCGACAAGGGACCTCGCGACAGCCAATATTACGACTGATAAGAAATAAGAAGATGTAGGTAGGAAAGACAGTCAGTGGTAAATCATCAAGAATCGCGAAATTTCTGCTGGGGTCAATCCTCCAAAACACGGGTAAAACTAACTTATTTGGATGTAAGTAAAATCAATTTTTCATTAAAAATTCATTAAATACTTATAAATATAATTGTAATATATTATATCATTAAAAATTATAATTAATTTAATTTTTTAATAAATATCTAATAATATTTAATTCATAAAAATAACTTTTTATACACATGAATTAATAATTTTATTAAATAATTTTCAAATTTAAAATTTAAATTTTTATTAAAACATTTTTATGTAAGAAAAAGAAAAAGTATATTTTCAATAAATATTTAATAAAATAATAAATAAATAGGATAAAATTACAAAACCTGTCATGGGAAAATAACAATAAAAAAACAATTTCAAAACAACGCTGTCAATGCCACTCGTGTTTTGAACATGTAGATGCAGTTACGGACATTTATCTGGAAATAAAATTAATTTTAAATAAAATTATTTAAATTTATGCATATAAAATATATTAGATTACTTAATAAAAGTAAATTATATGAATTTTTTTAAGTAATAATAAAATTTATATTCACTTTTTATTAAAAAAATTAATTTCCAATCGCCTTAAATAGGCACACTATTTACTGACCTAATGAGACGCACAAGTGTATTTTTTTCAGCACATTTTTTTAAAAAAAAAAATTCGGGGAGAGTTTGTTACTTATTTTAATTTGTTCTCCTTTTTCTAGAGCAGTTAGATATCTTATTCGATTTATCTATCCAAACTATTCTCAGGGTATGAGAAAAAAAGTAACAAGATTGATTCTTTAATTATTTTAAAATTATCCCATCTTTTAAAATTATATTTGATTTGTGTCAAAAATATATTTTATTAAATAATTACATTTTATGTAAAAAAAAATTACATTTCAGTTCCTTGATTTTTCGTCGGTTACGTTCATCTCATCTGCCAGCTCACAGCAATAAATATACATGTTCAGCGCTCTGATCTGACTTAAGCTGGACCCCATAAAGCGAAGCCAAGTCGCTTTCAGCTTTGACCGCGGGACCCATCAAAGCAAGCCGGCTCCAGGCACCACCATCGTAATCCAATCCATTTTCCCACCGTTTAGTTAATGGGCACCGACGAGGCGACGACAGCTCCAATCCAATCAAATGGTACCTTTCGAGGCATGGATTAATAAATTCTTTGGGAGATGACCAGCAACACATAACAATTATTATCATTATTTTGATATTAGCTTTGCATATAAATGTAATTACCATTATAAACTGAAAAGAATCTTTAACAAATCACTTAAATTTGGATCGCATAATAAATTTCTAATGAATTCTCATTTTCAGTTAAATATATTTTTATTAAGACTAACATTTTTAAAACATATATTTTATAATATTTTATAAAATATATAATATTTATTTTTACATTTAAATAAAATAATAAAATTATTAATAAAATTTATTTATTTTTTATTATACATACCTCAATACATATATTTAATAACGTAAATATAGTATAATATATACAAATATGTAAATAGTTTATCAACAACAGATACTCAACTATTCACTGCGGAGCCAAGAGACTAAAACTCTACAGTAACGGTTCGTTGGGTTTTCTCTCTACTGCATCTGGCGAACTCCTCCCCTTGGCTGATGTAATTGCAGCATCGAAGCTACCTCCAAAGGAAGTGAGCAAGGCAGAAAAACTACCCCTGCTAGCTCCGCTTCCGATGCTTAGACCAAGAAGATCACGGGTCACCGGTGGGCCCCCAAATGGCAGAGACTGTCCCATCATCATATCTGTGAAACCCCCATTACCAACAGAAGGAAGCCCAAGCCCGAGCACATCTGCCACCGAGTTATTTTCTAGCTTCATATGGCTGTTCCATTGTGTTGAGGAACTGTCGTCTTGTGCAGATGAAGATGCTGTTGCTAGGCCCAAACCGCGAAGCGACGATGCATTGGATGCTGCAACGCCCATTTGAGCTGCCTTCTGAAGTAATGCAGTGGCAGACAATGCAGGTTGCGGAGGTGCAGTGTAGTGGCGAGGGTCGTGCTGGTCCCGGAAGAGGGAGGAGTCATTGTTGGATAGATAAAGTGCTGTGGAGAGAGAAAGGTATGTCGGTTCTACGGCAGAGATCGTTGACATAGTATTGGGGCACTCCGAGCCGGACAAGCCAGAAATCAAATTGGAGAATGAGGATGCTGTTGATGACTGGGAAGGAGCCGAAGATGACGATGCAAATATGCTCGCAAAAACACTGATAGAAGTAGGACCGGCAGGGGTAATGGTCGTGGTTGTAGTCGTTGTTAAGCATGTTGTGTTTGAGGATGGCGGCGACAGCCCGATTGGATTTTCCAGGATTTCTGATACCAATGGAAAGGGCAAGCAAAGCAGAAAGGAAAAAGATTATAGTATCAGAAACCAAAGTTAGTACATGCAAAAACGAAAAGAATAATATTAACCTGATGAAATATAGAAGGAAAGAGATAGAGAAAATGACGCTTTTTTTTATCTTTTACTTTGAAGACAATTTATAAGTCCTAACAGGTAAGAGCATGAACTTGAATGCATGAACAGCAGAAGGCAAAGCAATTATAGTGTCCTTTCCCCTTATCGTCTATTCTTTTTGCTCTTCGGTATTTGAGTCCTCTTGTCTTGCCTAAGCACCCCAACTTCCTATATATGGGATGGGACAAGGAGAGGAGTTATAAACCCTCAAGAATACAAACGAAGACTCATATTTTTGCTTCCCCACAACATCCATCACACATACTACCGCGTTTTGTTACCATTTATTACTAGACGATTTCCATACACCAGAAAGTAACAAACCAAAAAAAGAAAAACGACATTAAGAGACAAAAACACATCCTTTCAAATCATGTCTGTGTCATGTCTCTGATGCCCATTCTATTTTAATAAGTTCTTGTAAAAAAATCTTGCATTTTCCCACTTCCTACGAAAACGTTTCGACAATTCACGCAGTTATGACATTCGAAATATGAACAGGACATAGAGGAAGTACTTTCTTTGTTTACTACCTGAGCTCTGAATGGACAACGCTGGAGACACCACAGACGTAGACGGAGTTAGCGGAGGCTGCGGCGGGGAAGCAACAGCAGCCTTCCTATTTGTATTTCCCTCGGAGCCGCCATTAATGGGTAGGGTTTGGGCCCTAGCACTCTCCTCCGCTAACGCATCACAAAAAGCCCTGTGTGTAGTGAAGCTGTCCCTCCTTCACAATCCAATGTGTAAACCAAACAAGTGAAATGATTACAATTAGCAATCACGACATCTCGAAGGCTTAGCTAGGAAGGAAAGAGAATATCGAACCTAGAGAACAAGGTGCCGCAGTCACATTTGTACTCTCTGGTTCCGCAAGTTTTCAAATGGGCCTTCCAATCAGACTGTACGGCGTATTTCTTGGAGCAACGATCGCACTGCCACTTCTTCTCGCCGTGTTTTCTACAAAAATGCTTCTTAATGCCGGTGAGGTCACCAAGCGCCCTCGATGGGTTATGGTGCACGCACGATGGCTCCGGACATACGTAGACTTTCTTGCGAACTTCCTTGGTGGTTCGCTGACGTAGCTTCCATGGTAAATTATGTCCCCGTCGATGAAGCTGCAGGTTCTGGTCGCGTTGAAATCCTTTGTTGCAGATCTCGCATACGAAACGGTTCGTCGCCAACAGTGTTTTGGGCGATAAAGCAAGAACTTCCGCATCTGGATCTGGAAAATGGAAAATGCAAAGACAACACTGTTTAATAGTGTTTATGAACCGACTTAAACTGGATTTTCAAATATGTAAAGTATTGCTTAAAAAGGGTTTAAATCAACAATAAGCTTTTGTCAAATATCGGAAAATTCAAAGTACCAGGCATTCCGGGGAGGTTTCGCTTCTTTTTGGGAGGTGGCAGTGGTTGAGGCGCAGTTTGAAAATCAGAGGACGATAAGGTAGCTTCTCCGGAAGCTGTAGAAACTGTCATTGACGAAGGATTCTCAAGCTCCGCCATGTACAGTATTCTATTCTAGCTCTCTTGCCAACAACTAAAATATCTTGGCTGCTCAATCAAGCTAATGGCAATCATATACTCTCTCTTATCAACTGAAAGCTCACTTATCCTATTCCTATGCAGCAGAACGATCACCAACGCTATTTTTACCATAAGAGACAGCAATCAACTGCAGAGACCCTATCCAAAACCAGATTAAAGAGTTAGCTCCCCTTTCGTATTCAAATTGCTGGACAGGAAAATTAGGGATTTTGAAGAAACCCTTTCGTGTTTCTCCGGTGAAAGAAGCTCCTCTTCCTTCCAATGGAACGGCGATTCAACATTATCGAGAACCAGTGGCCGGTGTACTTACAACGGTTTCATGAGGCGGCGGGTGGCCAGGGAGTAAAAGAGGGAGAGACAGTGAGAAAGAGATTAGATAATATGCAAGAAAAAAGTATTAAAAAATAGCTAAAGCGGCGCCAGTTGTTAACCGTGGTATAGCTTTCGAACCTGTACACTTTAACCACGGTCAAGGGATAGCCCGAGTGCCAAGTCTCGTCTCGTGGCTGATACTGGGAAACTCACCGTCCACGTGTCAGCATAGCCGGGTTGATGACCGTTGTCGGGAAGAAGTCGGACTTGGCGAGGCGGTGCTTGTCGTGTAGTATAACTACTATATAGTATTTTAATCCTAAGCGTTTCTCTCGTTTGATTTATTTACGGTTCTCCGGACATATCTTTCTGCCTATTTTTAGTGTAACTTTTATAACTTTTTTTAAATATTCTATCTAAAAAATTATTAATTTTTTTATAAAGTATGTAAAAAAAGTATTGATTGTTTATAATTTAATTTATAAAAATTAAATAAATTTAATGATTTTTAATTTTTAATTTAATATCTTTAATTTAATAAATTAACACACTTATGCTATTTCTTCGGTAAAATTTCAAGGACTATAATATCCTTATTTATCTTATACTAAATTGTCTAAATTAATAATGTACCACTTTTATACAAGTAATAGTTTGGTCATTTCAGCAAATGTCATTTTTTGAATATTTCGCAACTGACATTTTCGGGCACAACTCGGATAGAATAACGTCTAAGCCACTAGGGCTGATAGAGACAAGGATGAAGGGGAAGCACGAGCGTTGTCCATACGTTGATGGTTTTCTGAGTGATTCAGCGGAGATGGCCGTCCTCCACCGTCCACTTACCAAATTGACGTAATCAAGAAGGCGTTGTACAACGTGAAAAGGGGAGCACCTAAAACGTGCAAAGTAAATTAGGTATACACTGCACGAAATTTAGGTTATTTATCGTTATCATTTTTTCTTTTATTACACTATAATTTTATAAGAAAAATCACTCAATCCACTTTTATACAGTAAAACATGGGCAATTTGGCCAACTAAGCCATCGATTTTTCTTTTGAGTTGAGCCAAATTTTTGATTGGGAAGAACAATTTTCAAAATTTAAAGCCATTATGTGCAATAAGCATTCTCATCATAAATGGTGCGCTTTAAAGCTAAAGACAAACCTAGTTTGCTGCTAAGAAGTACCGAGTGTTCATGATAATCACAGTGCCATGATCGCTGTGGACGCATATGCATGTTTGGGGTACTAACTTTTGAGTAATTACCGCTTACTTAAAAGGGCGAAGAGGCTTTTGCCTTTTTAATGTGAATGGAGAACTGGGACAGCCTCGTTCTATTTGACTTTTTGGTAAGGCCAGCTCCTTTTTATTTCAAAGGGCGCCATGATGAGAAAACGTCAAGGGCGTTTTGGTCTTTGCCGGTGCAATCTGTACTCTAATTAAGCCTTGCTTGCTGGCCAGCACCACTCTGCACATTTCAGACTTTAATCCTGTCCCTGGGGTCCACCAATCAGAAAGTCCAACTTATGACGTGGAAACAGCCACGGTCATTTGGCACGTCAGCAGTGTCAATTGTAATTTTATGCTTTTTGTATAAAAAAGTTTGGGGATGCGAAGCTATTCCAACACGCATGAAATAGGCTATTTCCCCGAAACGCTCCACGTCATTGTTCCCTATTTTCCTTCACTTTTTGTTCATACTTTGGGGGGTGATTCAATGGCTGTACCCACAAAAGCTATTTTGTTTCATGCGTTTAATAATGTGCAGGTGATTTTTTGGGAGCGTGAACTGGACTCGCACTTTCAAGGTTTTCCAATCAATCAGTTAAGGGAGAAAAACACTACGAAAATATCAGAAGCACACAGTGTTGGAAAAATATTCTCTCAAGTTTGGTATGTATAATTAACATAACTCGAAATATTAGTATCATTTTTTTTTTCAATTCCCAGTATCCTCCCATTAAAACTTTAAATTAATTTTTTTAAAATATAAAAATTATTAAAATAAATTTTATTTTATTTAATAAAATTTTTTATACATATCATGAGATTTAAATTTAAAATTATATATTTTAAAAATTTAATTATCTATTAATTATATCAAATTTTGTTAATAAAATATTAGTATAATTATTTCTATAATCATGTGTAATTGATGCATGAGCACTACACGAAAGGGACAAGTGCCATGTATCCAGCCGAAGCTACGCTTGGTTGGGGCTGATTTTTTTTTTTTTTTTGGTTACAGAGGAAAGGTTGGAGCTGATATTTGACCTTATGCTACATTAGATATGTTAAACTTATGTCTGATACCCTCTCTCTCTCTCTCCTGGTGTGAAGAAAAAAGTAAAGTTGCTATTAATCGTTTCTTGTGATACACGGGTGAGAGTTTATACTTATAATCTTTAAAAATACATAGAAAACAAATTACTGCCATTCGTCTACTTGTCGTTTTCAATATTTGAAATGATGGTTTCATTGTCGTATTTCATCTAATAATGTTAGTTATAAAAACATTATTGCAACTAGGACTGGAAGTTAGTTTGTTGTACTTGTATATAAAAATTATATATAAAGTGAATATTAATAAATAGAAAAAGGTTTCCAAAAATAATAATTTAAATTTAAAAAAAAAGGTATTAAAATATATGGAGAGAGTATATCTAATTGTTTTATATAACTATCATTACTAATTGAGTTATTACATTCCACATCCATGCCCATCTAAATAAAAATTTATGAACAGATGTGTGAAGTAGTAAGTAACAGATATGAATTATTTTTTAACATACAGAGTAGAAGTTGATATATTTAATGATTTAAAAATTTTTTAATAAAAATTTTATAAATTCTAATTTAATAAGTGAGAATGGATAGGTTGTTTGATGCTAATTGATTGAATTAGCGAGAGGCCTATTTCATTGGGATTCAAAGCAATCCAATTTTAGGGTTTTAAGCAGTGGTGTTTAAACGTGAAATGGTTCGAAGAAGTACAGCTGCAAGGTTTAAGACTCTCCCCACAGTGCCAAAAGGAAAAGGGGAGAATGTGTTGGAGCAATCATGTTGAGTTTGATTATCTAATTTATCTTTTAGTTGCTTTTCAACCCCTACCTGATGTGAAGCCCCACCTTCATATTGATGGCTACCCACATTCCTTCACCCTTTCAATATTTCCTGGATCTCTTCTTCCTTATCATCATTTTGCAAAAAGCTTAATGAGCCAACCTCCATCTTCATGATATATAATCGCAGATAGACGTGCACGAGTATTTAGGCAGGCATCCAAGTTTTTTAGGTGAATTGCGGTGTAGCGATTACTGATCACAATCACGAATTTATTGAAAATGAGAAAATTCACGCCTATTATTATAAATTTTTTATTTAATTTTTATAAATATAAAATTTAAATTATTAAACTTATTAAATTTTACAGATTAAATTATAATATTCAACAAATTAACTTATAATATTACTTAATTATAAATAGAGTATAATAAGAATTTTATAAGAATAACATTTTTAATTTTATCATCCTTAAGAAAAAATATTTTTAATTCAGCAGAAAGGTAACGAAATAAGAAGAAAAAAAATCATTAGACTACTGTCAAACACACTTGTCTAATAATTTTTAGCGGCACTATCCAGTCCAGAGTTATAAGGTTGATAACAAACTTAAGACATCATCCTAGAGAAGAAAAGTTCCTATTATCATGATAATTGGTAAGCTGCTAAAGGTGTTACAGTTGATCCTGGAACCCATATATTGGAGAACTGTTATATTCACAATTCACCCACAACTTCACTTTTTTTTAACTTTTCCTTCATCTGATTTTTACTTGCTTTTTGAACTGTATTTTAGATTCACTCACATCACCCAATATTGATGAAATGTGGGTGAATGATTATGGCTCCATCATTTCCATATATTTGATGACTCTCCTGCAGGACTAGAAATGCTGTTAATGGCAGATTTAAAGCAGGTGACTCTTCCTAGAGATATCTTAATGTAATTTTTTCTTTCTGTTGGGGCTTTAAACCCCCTTTGTATCACCCAAAAAACAAAAAAATGACAACATACTCCATCTGTACCTCATTCCAGAAGTAAAAGTAAGCTTTTTTTTTTTAATGTTCTTCCTGTGACTCTTTGTCCTCAAAATTTCAATTTGTTTTTGCAAGCAATCCTTCGGTGCATCATTAATGTGAAACATCAACAGGTGGGTTGAATCGTCGGTTTTCATCACAAATATACCTGACCGAAGCGAACAGGGACAACTGACTGTATACCCAGAGACTGCTTGATTATATGGCACAGCATATGCTGCCAACCGTGGGTCTGAAAAGTATTCATCGATTTTGGATGATCCACTACAATGGGACGAAGAAAAAATTTCAGTAACGCTATCTCATCTTTTGCAATCGATTTGGCACAATCATTGTCTCATTAATATAGCTGGCCAGGGGCATGTGTACGTCTTCAGCCCATCTACAAAAGTAGGGGCTAATTCTATATTGAAGAAGCCACTTGAAATGCCGATCCCATGCTTCATACCACTCAGCTGTCCCATGTTGAACTCCAAAGCGATCCTCAATTACAGTATCAGATATCTAGTATAGAGTCCAGGAACAACAGTGCTCAATGATAAACCTTTCCTAGTTTCACAAGAAAGTTGACTCACAGCAGAAATGATAAATAAGCCATTTTCATTGGTCAACATGTAGTAGCAGTGTCCAGCCTCCTGTACCTTGTCCTGAGTATTTTTGTAGTAACTAGCAAGCATTACAACAACAATAACAATAATAAATTTTTTTTTCATTAAGTGAAATCAGTTATACAGATTAAATGTCGTTATAAAATTTTATTCGAAATCAAATTTTAAAAAATATCATTTAACCAAAACTCTTTTTTAATAATTTTTTCAAGTATAATTTTTTATCCTTCTTTATATTTCTTTATGAGATTAAAAATTATTTGATTAACCTTTCTTACTGGTGCCTCTTACGGTATTCTTTACATATGTCCAAACCACCATAACCAAGTTTCTGTCATTTTCTTCTTAATAAGTAATACAACAACTCTTGCCCGAATACAATCATCTCGAAAGTAATTAGTAAGCATTAATCATCTAAAATCATATAACCCAATTGAGACAATATATACACCCGTTACATTCTTTACAAACTTTCACAAAAACATAATGTGCACGATTGTCAGACACTTTATGAATAGAAGATACACCAAATAGAGTAGAGAGTGAAAGTGTTGCTGGAGGTATAAATTCCCAAACTGTTAGATTTAACTTCACCCCCATGAAGAGACTTGAAATGGCATCCGTCCATCAAATATATGGGACCATTATCTGAAAAGAACTAGGAGAATGATGGAGACAGAAGAATCCTTCTCAATGATGTAGATGCAGATTTCACCCTTTCTGCAAAAAAAAAATAAAAATCTCAAATGAACTGCCCATAATAACAGCAAGATTAAAAGAAAGTATCACAACAAAAAAAAAAAAGAAAAGAAGAGAGTATCAGCATTATCAACAGTGTTAAAAAACCCATCACTTCCTCTAATGGTATTCCATCAATGGGCTCAACTATGTCAAGGCAGCCCTTAAGCTCCCTATACAAATGATGTTTCTCTGCCTTGCTTAAAATTTGAGTTGGAGATCTGTGCCATAGTGAAAATTTACAACAGGCAACCAAAGAAACTTAATGATTAGTATAGAGAACACAAAATCAAAAACGAAGGAATTCTTATTATTTAGACTCACTCTGCATCCGCCTTTATAGCAGTAAAGATAATCTCTCCCTCATACTGTCCTGGGGGGTTGAGCACTTGGAACATCAATTAATATCCAAAGAGCAGTAGTCTCTATGAAGGAGTTAAGAAATGCATGAGAGCAAGAGAGAGAGAGAGGAAGTCAAAAGCAGTAGGTCATCCAGCAACGTGTACACATAGCACTAAAGGAATTACTTACAATATATAAATTAGATAGATACCCTGGAATAGGCTTATTTGACAAACAGGAAGATTAAGGGGCACAAGAGCATCAGGCATGCCCAACATGGGCACCACTCGCCCCAACAGCAATGATTGTCCAGCAATCAACATGTCAATACTGAAATCAGCATAAAATGTAAAAAAAAAAAAAAAGATTCTATGCAAGATTTTTTTTAAACACCAACCTGTCACCAGACGGGGAGGATAGGTATCTGCATTGAATCTGCAAAATCCCTGCAACACCTGAACCACCCCAAGAAACCTTTGGTCAAGTAGCTATTTGAACACTCTCCCTCTCATTTCTGGCTGCCAGCAGGTTTATCTCCAAGATAAAGCAAATTTTGAATTCATGTCAAAAGCAAATGGCTAGTTACCATAATGCAATTGTCTGCAAATTTTTGTCTGTATAAGAACCTTTAGGTTGTCAAAGAAACAGTAATACAAGTTCTCTGAATAAAATTTTGGAGTACTATACTTATGCATTAACCGCATTATACATATTAATTTTGGTAAATGGCATAAATGCTTAAGCATGCATCAAGTAGATCTAAGAGGAATTTGTCCAAAAGCATGTGCGCAGCGCACTACATGCCACATAAGTGCACAATGACTAAAATAGATTTTAAGTAACTACAGTAAATGATATAGAGTGTGAAAGAAACCACATCCTTGCTTCACTTAAGGCAGTTATTATACATAAACAAGTACTCCCAGGGTCATCCTTTGTAGAAAATATCATGTGCATCATGATTCATGTCCATGCATAATTTGAATATTAAAACCACAAAATAAAATAACCAGAGGATGATTATTAACATAAGCCACTGATAACAAGACATGAATATAGCACTAACAGGGTCCAAATGTCTAGACATGTCTTGTGGTCCAACATTTGCTGTGCTTGGCATGCACCACACATGCACTAAATCCCTAGTTGGGTCAATTGATCCCTTGAGTGGATTCAAACCATGTGCGCCACCATCATTCCACCATAAGCTGTTCCTGCCCCTGCAATGCCTTCAACCGGTGGCACCACCAGATTTTGAGGATTTCCTGCCAGGTCCATCAACATTCAATAAAGAAATTATATTGAAACGCCTTAGTACAGTGTCATTCAAGATCATTGCAGTAACCAAAAATAAGAGAAGAAAAGCCTCGCATAAATCCATTTTATCTATTCCTCAAAAAAATTGTCAAAATTATACAAAACCTAAATAGGTCTCGCTTTTAGACTTACTGTGTATTCATTATCTCATTGAACTAGATGGAGCATAGAAACTAGCGAATTAACAGAAGATACATGATTTGAAAATGGATATCCATAGTTTACACAAGACTTCTGCTCATGCTCAGCCCAGAGTAAAATGGAAAAAGAGAGTAAAAATGAAAGTTGGAAAGAGAAGAGGAGATTATAGACATTCTACAAATATCCTGGCTTATACTCATGTATCCTACAATTGTCAAGGTCGATATGCGAATCGTTATATCTCATAGCATTCATAGGCACCACTCTTTATTACTTATTAGCATCTCGCAAGACGCAAATTAAGCCAAAAGTGATTGAGTTATTTTCAGCAGAAGACTGGTTTTCCAAATTTAACACACATCTTTGTTTCTGGTTCTAGTAAGCTCCTAGAAGATGCATTCTCTCCATATAGTATAAATCTCAATTCATATCCCCTATCATTATCATGCTCATCTCAATTGGCTTACAGTCCGAATAACCTCCACAGATCAGTTCAGCCTCTAAAACGATGGTCACAGTTAAAAATTAGCCGCAAAAATAGCAAACAAAAAAATAGAAAGGACCTAAGAGCAATGTAAGCAACTAAGCGCACAAAACACGGCGTCCATTTAATTGCACGCAAATTGCAGCATAAGAAACGAAAATTCGAGAACTCACAACATGCCAGAACAGCAAAAGTTTGAAGAGAGATTCCAACTCCATTGCGCACAAACAAAGAATTGGAAAGCAATAGAACAACAAAGTAACTGATTTATGACGACGCAGAGAGAACAAAACCGCCATGATAGAACTCTGAGAAACGAGCTGGAAGCAAGGAGAAGAGTATATACAGAGTAGACAGCACTAACCGGAACTGTCCATCTCGGTGGAGGATTATCGGGCACGGTGACAGTAGCGACGAAGATCATGATTACTTTGCAATTTAGTTTCAGTTGCCGGGGTAAGGTGGCTAAGATAACTGACCGCGTTCAGAAAATCTGTCGGTAATTATAGAAAGCAAAAGAAGCGATGCAACTCTAGTCTTCCAAGTAATTGCTTTCCGCACTCTTTTCATTTTCCTTTAAGAAGAATATGATATCTAGGCATGTCAAAACGGGTTGGCCCGCCCCGGCCCGCCAAAACCCGCAATTAAACGGGGCGGGGCGGGCTGGCCCGCATAATAAACGGGCTACAAAACCTCAACCCAGCCCGCCCCGCGATGGGCTGTGGGTTATGCGGGCCAACCCGCAATAATTTAAAAAAATTATTAAAAATTAATATTTACGAAATTTTACTTCCAGTTGCAGTGTTAGTTGAATAAATGCAGGTAAAGCTTCAACTAAAGAATGGATAAAATAGAAGTACAACCTGATGCTGATCCATGCCTATTACCTAATTTTTTCCATTCTTGCTACCAAGATATCATAAAAATTCTCATCAACATATTTATTTTCCCTGATAAATACAACTATATATAACATCATGAAATAAGATCATGGCAATAAATACTAAATAAGATAAATTGTTTCTATTCAATAGAGAAAAATGAGTAATTTATGATAAAATTCTTGAGGCCTAAACTTAGAAATTCCTTTACACAACCACATATTGCTTGTATGGTAAAAACTAAGTTAGTCAGCAGCAACATGTGTTAGGCTAAAAAATTTGAGCTTCAGTGTGTTAACAGTCATAACAGGCCAGCTTAACAAACTTAGAACTAACTAGACTAAAAGGAATCAATTTGAAACATAAATTGAAATTACAAACAAAAAGAACTACCTACCATAGAAGCTGCTGATCTTGTTTGGAAGAAAAAACATAAAGATCACAATAAGGCACCAACATATAATTTTCATCATCCAGCCTCCATGGTGCAAATTATCTCAAGGATCCTTCTAGTTTTTGACACCAATCATCAGAATTGCCAAAATTGTGAAAAAAAGAAAATTTCCCAAGCTGACCCACAGAACTGCATCTGTTTCAACTTTCAAACCATTCTCTGCTACGTGTACATGTAAAATGATTGATTCCTACAGCAATAATAAAAAAAATTACATGATACATCCATCTTCAAACACATTATAAGAATTCTGCTTGTCCAAGTATTTCGTTAACTTACAAGGAATATTTCAGTATCACTATCACAATTGGCTTCTAACTCTCCCCAATTAGATTTACCTACACCACCAAATTACATGCACACATTAACATAGTAATTAAAATGTAGTATCAATATAGTAACTATCATAAATATGCAAAAATAATAACTTACATCTTCTTCATTGACTTGTCCTTCATCCTCATTAAGTAATTCATATTGAGTATTTGAACCTTCTTTTGATAATGTTGTTTTAACTTTTATTGCATCTTCATTACCATCTACAACTAAGTAAATAATTAAAGTGATTATAACATTGTAGTACTGAATATAAGTTTTGAATTAAATAATTAACAAATTATAAACAAAACAATATTACCATTGAAAGAAAAACCATGTAGCCAGTTACGTGTGCAAATAAGAGCTTCAACTTTTTCAGGAAAGATACGGCTTCTATATTTGTTAAGCACATGAGCACCAATAGAAAAAGCTGATTCTGACGCAACTGTAGTAATAGGAATAGCCAAGACATCACAAGCCATTACTGATAAGATTGGAAAACGATGCTTATTCATCTTCCAATACTCCAATATATCTAAATCCTCAAAAAAACGAAATTCAAGCCTTGGCTCCTCCAAATAGAGATCCAATTGAGATTTTCCAGCATTTGTCACAGTTTGACTCTCAAACATATAAATTTCCTACATTAAATGAAGTTCAAGACAAATAATAAACAAATTAGATATATACATATATAACTAATATGTGCAAAAATAGTAAAGTGATTAATTAAAGAAAAAATAACTACAAACTTTTACTTACATCAAGAATTGTCTTGCCTTTATTCAACCTTCCTCCCTCACTTGGTCTAGGTGTGAGTGTAATAGAAGATTGAGATTGAGAAGAACTTGGTGCACTAGAAGATTTGACATATTGTTCAAAAAGCTTGTATAACATTGTCCTTACATTTTTAATCTTTTCTTGACAAGTAAATGCATCAACTTTTGAGTAAAAGTACTCCAGCATCGCAAGCTTTATGCGTGGGTCAAGAATAGCTCCAAGTGCAAGAACAACACTATAATCACTCCAGTATTTATCAAACTTTTCTTTCATTTTCTGACACATGTCACTGATTACCAAATCTTCATTTTTCAAGTTTTCCAACAACAAACATTCAATCTTCCATACTTGCATAAAATACAAATTAGAAGTAGGATAAGAAGAACCAGAAATCAAGTTGGTAATATCATAAAATGGCTCTAAGAATTCACATATTTTCTCTCCTCTTTTCCACTCCTCAACTGAAGGACAATCTTTATAATTCCTATCAACCACTTTAAGAGATGCAAAAGCCTTTTTATACTTGATGGCATTGTCTAACATCAAATATGTTGAATTCCAACGAGTGGACACATCCAAACGTAAGCCAGCATTGGTGTCAATATTACCAACTTGTTGCACACATTCTTCAAATTTTAAAATCCTACTTTCAGAACCTTTCACATACTTCACAGATTCTCTAATTTTTTTCAAGGCCTCACTAGCTACTTTCAACCCTTCTTGAACAATGAGATTCAATATATGAGCAGAACAACGAACATGAAAAAGTTCACCAGCACATAATAAGCTATCATGCAAACATAATTGTTCTTTCAGAATATCCTTCATACTATTATTATTTGAAGCATTATCCAACGTGAGAGAAAAAATTTTTTTCTCAATTCCCCATTCCTTTAAAAAATTATACAACCTGGCAGCTAGTTCTTCCCCAGTGTGTGGAGGAGGCATATGAGCAAAATTAAGTATTTTGCTATTTAATTTCCAATTATCATCAACAAAATGAGCAGTCAAGCAAATATAACCCTCACTAGTGCAAGCAGTCCATACATCTGAAGTTAAACAAATTCTATTAGAAATCTTAGCCAACATTTGCTTGAGCTGCTCTTTCTCCCTCCTATAAATTTTATTGATATCAGTAATCACAGTATTTCTAGAAACAAAAATAACATCAGGATTAATATACTTCACCCAAGCTCTAATCCCAGCATATTCAACAAATGAAAAGGGCAAATCATGTTGGATGATCGCAGCAGCACATAATTCACGATGAATTTTCTGATCTATTTTCCTACTTCTCAATTTCATATCTCCATCTATAATCATTTGTCCCACATCTTGAAACTTAAGCATCTTGCACTTTGGCAAATGACGTTTCAATGTGGAAGTCCCATATTTATGACCACCAATCTTATATTCAGTTTTACATGCATTACACTTTGCCCTTTCAATTCCATCTTTCCCAATCCCTAAATTTGTGAAGAAATTCCACACTTCAGAAGTTTGTTGTCTACTCCTTTTCTTTGTTCCACCCTCAGATTTTTCTAACATTGACTCTTCAAGTAAGACATCATCATCCAAATTAATAGATTCCATGACTTAATCAAATCAAATTCAGCTACCAAAGCCCAATTGTTCTATCTAGGTAAAAAACAAACAACAAATTTAGAAAGCAAACATGAGACTAACTAGAAAGAGACAAGCAACAATAAACAACCATGGAGCATGACATACATATGAATCTAAATAATTAAATATGAATATAGAATTATCAAGAAAACCTATAGAGAAGTAAAGTGACAACAGAACACAAGAGTAGGGAACAACTAGATCCCCTGAGAGACATAACAGAATAATCACGTTCTACCTTACTTTCTTCTGTTTGGAATAATGGGGCCTCTTGTTTTGGTTAAAAAGTTGTCTTTTCCTTGGCTCTATCGGTTCATTTAATGGTTTATACATATGCTTCTACATATGCGATGGGAAAGTACAATTGCAATGCATTGGGAGGTAAGTTTGCCAATACCATAAGCATACTGAGCAAAAAAATACTTTTCACTCGGTACACAATGAACAGACCCAAAATCAGTTCAACAATCCAAGAAAATGTCTCCTTTCAACTTCTTATTCTCTGGTAAGGATGGCGTCAAGCAGTTTAGTACATGGCTTTGCAATTTAACAATAAATGTGATAAGTTTAAAAATGCAAATGTAAACGTACTATTTTAGTTTGTGTTTGTGTGCTTGTTTGTGTGCTTGAGTGCATGTCTGTAACGGAAAAAGTAAATATGTGCATATTCTGCAAAATGAACGTAACAAAATTTTTTCTAAAGTACATGCAAATCTTTGGAACATCTACACGCTGGCTGAGAACAGATTTGGAGCTAATCTTAGCAAAAAATAAAATTAGCATACATCATACATGAAAGGAACATTGACCTGAAGAGTAGAACCACTATCAATGGCCAATGGGTGTGCCGTGTGACCGTGTCCGTGTGCGTACTGTGTAGCAGCGTAGCACTTAGGATTGGCGTTTGGGACGGCGAGATGACGAGACACGGAGACAGCAAGACGACGTGACGGCAACGGTGAGACAGTAGAAGGCGAGACAGCGAGACGGGCCAGACGGTGAGATGGCGAGACGGTGAGGTGAGAGAGCGACTGATCACTGAGGTCTGAGGACTGAGGGCGAGGGTGAGGCGCGAGGGAGGCTTCTTCTGGAGCCGAGGGAGGCTTCTTCGGGAGCCAAGACCGAGACTGAGTCACTGACCGAGAGGCGAGAGCGACGGAGGGTCTGAGTTGTCTGAGAAACTGAGATAGCGAGAGATGGAGACAGTGACCGAGAGCGACGGAGGGTCTGAGAGACTGAGATAGCAAGAGACGGAAAGTCGGAGACAATGAACTGAGGGTCTGAGTCTGAGATAGCGAGAGACGAAGAGAGTGCACTGATCGTGATTGAGAGGCGAGAGCGACGGAGTCACGGAGGGTCTGAGTCTGAGATAGCGAGAGACGGAGAGAGTGAACGAGGTCCGACGACTGAGGCCGAGGGTGAGGCGCGACGCGAGGGATGCTTCCTCGACTCTGACCGAGAGCAATGGAGGGTCTGAGATTGAGAGACTGAGATAGCGTCGGCGTCGCAGCGAGAGATGAAGACAGTGGCCGAGAGTGAGTGACAGAGGGTCTGAGACTGAGAGTGAGAGACTGAGATAGCGAGAGAGTTGAGAGACGGAGACAAATGAGTCAAATGACAATGAACTGAGGCCTTGAGGGTCTGAGTCTGAGTCTCTGAGATAGTGACTTAGTGAGAGACGGAGAGAATGAACAGTGAACTGATCGATACTTCATACTCAAGACTCGAGAGCGACTGAGCGAGTGATGGGAGCGTCTGAGAGCTATCAGCTATGCCTGTGCAGCTGTGCTACTATTGCTGACCGAGAGAGACTAAGAGTCTGAGACTGAGAGCTATGCGGGATGCGGCTATGCCTGTGCTGCTGTGTCAGTGCGACCCATGACCTGTGAGACAGACTGATAGTACGGGACGAAATTTCAGAGCGTGTAACGTGTCGTTGCAACTTAAAATCTGAAAATTTTGTCGTTAATATCATGCGGGTTATAGCCCGCGGGTTAACCCGCCCCAAACCGCTTTAACCCGCGAGTTATACGGGGCGGGTTAATTTACCCGCAAATAAGCGGGTTTAATATGAAGTAACCCGCCCCGCCCTTTATGCGGGGCGGGGCGGGCCAGCCCAGCGGGCTCAACCCAAATTGACATGCCTAATGATATCACTTAAACTGTTTTTTGGTTGAAAATAACACTGGCCTTTAGCTAGGGAGGAACCAGGGTCCGAATCCCGACTTGGCCCGAACATTTTTTTTTAATTTTTTTTTAATGCAGAGTTTTTAGAAGTTATCCAATCTTGGTTTCTATCAAATATTGAATTACGGACATATCTCAGTCAAACATTCCATTCGGAAAATGCATTTCAACAATAAGGATAGGGATCTTTTGACTTCAATTTAAGAAGTTAAAGTAATTTTTTTAACGGATTATTCTGTATTTTTATTAAAAAAATATTTTTAATAAAAATTACTTCTTCTCACCTATTACTTTATGAAAGGAAGTTATGTTGACTTCTGACTTGTAAGTCAGAGAATCTCTATCTCAACAAATTAATGCTCTCCCATTACTGTACAAGAGTACATACTACGTTATTAAGAAGCAATCCCTAATAAATTTATGTAAACCTTACACCGTGGGAGTATTCTTCAACATATGTACATTTAAGGGCCAGAATGACTATTATCTGACTTTCCAGCAAAATAATTAAGAAGGTGGACATGATAATCAGCGTTCCAAAAAGATTATAAAGGTCTAGTATCAAAGTTTTGTTTCCAGAACGATGTTGTTGTTCTTTCTTTTTGGGGTCATTTTCTTCGTTCGTCAGTCATTCGTGCGGAACTTGGAAAGATAAATTATTAACATCATCGTCGGAAATGAGAAAAGCTTTACTTTCTTTTATGAAACAAACTAAAAGCAAAAAGATTGCGATGCCAATTGGCATAGTGATGCCAAATGATCGTCTTAACGGATTAAAATAATATAGTTAGAAAAGTTCATGCAAGTTTTCTCCGCAAAGTCAACTGCGATCATTTACAACTTGATTGCTTACAAATAGGCTGTCTCTTCTTTTTGAGAAACCCGGAGGTTCCATAGTCGAGGCCCTAAATTTGAGCTCCGATGCTGTTCGAAAATCTGGATCAATTGAAGCTGGCCTGGAGTTGTGTTCAGCTGAGCTTAGCCTATAGGAGTTGGTCACCCCACCAGGATATCTTGAGGGAGAGCCATACCTTCTTGATGGACCCCTGAGACCTCCACTTCTGAAATCCACCACTTCAGCACTTCTTGAAGAAGAGTCTACAATTGATCCGTCTCCAGAGCCTGATCCCAATGGAGCACCAGTTGCTGCCGATGTAGAGCTAAAAGGGTCATCTGGGCCCCAGGATGTAAGTGCTTCCTTCTTCTTGGCAAAAAAATGCCATGCCCCGAATAGAAAAAGTATGAAGAACAATACAGGGCTGGTCCAGAGCATGGTATTGGATTCTCCTTTAAATAAAGGAAGATTAGAGTGGTACATTCCAATATATCCACCTCCAAGGCTAATAATAACAAGCTTTTCACGGTCACTGGCTATCAAGGGTATTCTTCTTTCTGCATCCAAATTCATGGTTGGATAATTCAAGAATGACGATCTGATTTCATGAAGGCTTGAAGAGAAAAGAAGCCGGGCTAACCCCACTCTCACATAATGCTGAGATGAAACATTATACACAAAAACCTTCTCTGAGTTGACAATTAGCAAATACCCTTTAATTGCTTGTAAAGCTAGAGGCTCGTCCATATCAAACTTGTATCTAACCCTGCATTTGAAGTTCATTACATCTCCCAGCAACAAAACATAAATTAGATGACCATCTGATGTAAATCCATAAGCTTTGGAACGCTCCGTGGCATCAAAAGCATAATTTCGAGCAAGGGAATGGTTTAACCCTTCACATTCAGACTCTCTAACTTTCATGCCCTTTAAATCCAATGAGCCTGCACCAGTTTCTGTCAAAAACAAAAGCCGTTGCTTCAAGAATGCTAGTGGCCTACTTGTTGGCATGACAGAACCATGTAATGTACCATTTTCTCTGAAAACCTTAATCTTCCCACTACTATCGGTTGACAAAATATACTTCGTCCTCCCAGCATAATGAACTTCCAAGATGGTTACAGGCAATCCATCCTCTTCACTTTTGGGTGACACCCACTTACCAACATTTTCCACCAAAAGAGAACTCCAGTCTTCTTCACTTGATCCCTCCCAAATTCTATGTACCAATATTGCACCATTTCCATGCCCAGTCACTACGAAACTCTCATTCTTGTAAACCGATGTATACGAAACCATTGCCGTAATGGGCGACTCTATTGAGGTATAGAACTCAACCAAAACATCCCCATTTCTCAAGAATACATACACTCTTCCTCTCGCATCCCCAACTGCTACATACTTACTGAGCCCCTCGTAGTCCCGAAATGGCAAAACATTGATACAAGTGGGATCCGAATCTAACTTCACAGCAGACACAAATTGGAACCTCTCTGACCAAATTGGAGCGTATTTCATCACAGAAACCCCCCTAGCTCTCTCCACATCTCGAATTTTTCCCTTAAAGTCACCATCTTCAACTTCTTTTATTGATCCTTTATCATCATATTTTCTTTGAGTAAGCCCGCCCTTTTCCTGAAGCGCCATTCTTTCTTTTTCAGAAGCCAACGGAGGATGCTCCGGTAGCTTTGATTCTAATCTCGCAACTATATCACTAAGATTTCTCACTAATTCCTCCAGTTTGTTCAACAAAACTGTTGGATTCAAGTGATTTGTAGTTTCAGGTTCAGAAACAGTATCATTGCATGAATTGGAATCAAGCATGGATTGCATTGAACATGATTCAGATTTTACAAGGACACTAGAAACATGAAGAAAATAGAAAGAGATCAGCAAACAGAGCATTAAAAACTTGCCTTTTTGGGAACAAGCCATTGGAAAAGAAACAACTTGCACTAATCCCACTTGTTTGATCCACATTTCATAGCTTCTGCTTTTGCTTTGCACCTTCAGAAAGTTTTTTTCAATCCCCAAACTACTACTCCTGCATATTCCAAGAACCTCGCGTATAGATCCTTGATTATGAATGCGTTGTTAGAGGGTTTTACGTCAGTGTCTTGCCATTGTAGCTGGCGTGAGTTGCAGATTCGTGAACACGGGCGGATATTGGATCTGAAATAGAGAATTCAGCAGAAATCTATGTCAGATTTGGGGAATTTGAGGAAGGAGTTGAGAAGGCGTAGGTTTTGACTTGGGTCCGTGTGGGTGAATTAGGGCAAAACAATGGGATTTCCGACAGGATAGAAACTCAGTTGAGTCAGTTTACTAAGTTATCCTGTAGGAAATCGACACCTTTAAGTCCTTATATCCCTGCCTGCTCGTAATTAGGCTCCTTAACTGTCATTTCTCGTTAAAAATATTAGTTGCTTTAAGAGTATATAAAAAATATAGAAATGATAAATTAGACGATTCAAGTTTATTAAATTTATTATGATGAAATTTAAGTTGTGGTATTCTTTATATACTTTTAATATATGCAACTATTATCACTCTCCTTACTAATATTATTATTCATATAGTAACTTTATTCACATCTAATTATAAAGACTGTGCAGAGTGAAAGAGATCTTGTTTTCCGTTTTGGTAATCCTTAGGTGTCTTTTGTACAGATAATGTGTATCCTACAAAAGAAAAAAAAAATTATCCTTCTCAAAAATTTTATTCATTTATATGAAATATCACTATTGTTACAATAGTTATTAAATAAAAAAATTATAATATTTAATTTTCTCTTATAAACAATTATTGTAATTTTTAAGAGATATAATTTTATAATAACTTTTGTAAAATATGTGTCCAAAATCTAATTTTTTTAAAAAACTTTATTTGAATACAAAATGAGCATACAAACAAAACCTATTTAACATGGCCCTGTGAGTAGCATGTATCCAGTGTAATTATATTATATTAATATCTCATCGTCACTATAATATTGCAATATTTTTTATAAATTAAATATTATAAAAATATTATTTAAAAATTTATATACATTATTTTATTTTTGTAGAGTGTTAATGAATCCCATCTGGCCAGCAGGACTCGCATCACGAATACGGATTCTGATTCTTCTCGCTAGGCCACCCGATGACCTGGTATACTGGACGATTTACTTCTCTAGTCAGTCCATAATACCCAAATTCAAATCTTTCTATCTCCTTTCTCTTTTCCTTGCTTCATTTTTTTCTCACTTACCCACCACTCTCTACACTTGCAATTTTTTTTAGAACACTCTTCAATTATCTAGGTATTCTCCATATTTCAAGTATAGACCTTTGAATCGTTAACAGAAGGTGTTATTTAAGGATTAAATTGTTTGTGTTCTCCACATTCAGAGGTTTTTCACACACTTTATAAAAAAAAAAAATTTTTTTTCACACATGACTAAAAATTGAATGGGATTTTCAATTAGCCATGTGTTAAATTATCTTACTGAATCTAACACATCAAATGGACGATAAATTAAAAATAGGCTAAAATGTATAAAATCTTCCTGAACTTTAGGTTGATTTTAAAAAACTCTCTTGAATTTTAAAAGTTTTTAAATGACCCTCTTAAATTATGAAACGTTTATAAATAATCCCTTCCGTCAAGTTTTCTGTCAAAATTTAAAAAAATGACGAAAATGACCTTTATTGTAAAATTGAAAAATTGAAGGCTATGAATAGTAAAATTTTAAAGTTTTAACATTGAACCTTAACCCTAAATTGTAAATCTTAACCCTAAAATCCTAAAATTTGAAACCCTAAACCCTAAACCCTAAAGCCAAAACCCTAAATCCTAAAATCCTAAACCCTAAACCCTAAATCCTAAATTCTTAAACCCTAAACCCTAAATTACAAATTTACATTAAGTTTTTTTTTGTATTTATGGCAGATTTGTAAATTTATGTACATTTGAAAGGTATTTTTGTCTTGTTTTCGGGTCAAAGTGAAAGTTGACTAAAACACATCCAAATTTTAACGAAAAATATGACGAAATGGGATGTTTTGCAAATGTTTCATAATTCAAGAAGGTCATTTGAAAAATTTTAAAGTTTAGGAGAATTTTTTAAAATCAACCTAAAGTTCAGGAGGATTCTGTGCATTTTAACCTTAAAAATATTAACAGTATTGTATGTCTCATTACACATTATGCTCTTCCCGCTGTCGTAAATGGCATCTTTGCTGACTTGAACGCAGCGAATTCATCAAATGATTGAATTCAATTTCACTAGCAAACTCTCCTATGACTTCATCAAATGATCGAAATCATGAGGCTTTTAATAGAACAAGAGAGCTCTTCAATTCACTTTCATGGGGCATTCCAAAACCACTCCAGTCCTACTTCACTTGGCGATGAAGCCCCTGAATGTACCCCAAATATAAATAGAAAAGAAAATTAGAATAATTTTTTTTATCAATAAACGTGCACTATTTGGAGGCCCACAATTAAGAAGTTCTTGCAACAGTTTAATAATCAGATAAAAAGATGTTTGTGGACAATGAATGCCACATAGTTGCGCATTACAATGTGATCACGCCATCTTCATGTATACAGTATCTAAAGACAACGTGCCTGAAAGCCGAAGCCATCAGATCCCAATGTGAGAGAAACTATCAAGCACAAGCAATCAAAGGAAATATCGTAAGCACGCTACATCTCAAAATTCCACGTTGTCTCAGCACTAATTTTCGGCACTTTATATTCCTCTGCCAAGTTAAGGGATGCTGTAATCTGAAAGACAAAGCCTGAAGTTAGAAAATCTAGTTCATTCTATCTCACAAATAATATAAGATACGCAAGAACAACTTGTATAAGAAAAAAGTCAATCCATCTACAAAATTAGAGCAGGAAAAATTGTAACATAAACCTCAATTAATTGAGTATTTTACAGAAGAATAACCGATGCATATACAACGTTAAAGACAAATACACAACCCAAGACGCCACCAGAAATCAAATATGTTTCAGTTAGCAACAGCTCCAGAATTTCTCCAATTTTGTAAAAATAAAACTAACGCAGTAATACACCAGCAAACTCATCCCATGTATCTGACCAACTTAAGGTTGCATTTCAGAGTAATAAACTTGTAAAGAATTAAACGAGAGCAACAAGATCAAGAATAATAACGAACTCTTGGTTACTACACACAGAAGAAGAAAAAATGCCAGTACCATTTTCAAAATTCTTTAACAAATTATTTCCATTCGATAATAAGGAAAAAAGATTTTATGCGCTTACACAAGTATAGTTTATCGTAAAGATTACTTGCATATGCTTTTATTCCAACCACAGATTAAAGCTGAAACTGTTTCCAAAATTCAATTTATTTAACCTTGAAGCACCAATTTGTGCTTCCTCCCACATAATTAACTTCACCACTGACAAAAACTTTGCAATTAGAATTCTCTTCCCTAGATGGAGATCAACTTTTTCAAACAGTCTCTGTTCATACATACCAACTACAGCAGTATATTTATTAAGTTTCTTTAAAGACTGAAAATTTTTGCTGACTAAAAAAACCTATTCTTGCTGAGCCCTTGATACCTCTATGTGTTAGCAGAAACTGTTGTAATTTGATCTTCTACTAGATTCCCACATGACGCCAATAGTCTTGGTGTTCATCATATTCAAAGTTAGACTTCACTACCATCAGTTTTTGGTATATATGTTATTATTCTGTAATAATGAAGTCCTGTTTAAATGTAATCAGGAACAAAGTATACAGTTGAAGTATTAAAAGTTATAACCAGTAATGTCAATCAGGCAACTTCATTACACCCATCCATTAACCAAGACTCATTCAATAGTTGTCCAAACTTTCAAACTTTTGCAGGAAAATATAAAATTGCATGACATGCCAACTTGCAAAAATTGACAGGGACCAAACACCAACAAGAAACTGACAGCTCTCTTTTTCCAGAAACACTTCCATTTTACAAACATGATACTTCTCAGCAAAAGTTCTAACAAATTACAATATTTATAAAGACCAAAGTCTGGCCAAAGTTATTAACATGGATCAAAACAAGCCACAACCAAAGTGATATCATTTCTCTTTGGCATAAGCATATGACAGATAGTTAATAAAATACTGCATACGCCTATGTTTTGCTGCCATGCCTAAAACATATAAAAGACATGCTACAAAATCCCAAATTTCTACTAACTAATATGGTCAGGATAAAAAAAAATTGAACAATATCCAATGAAATTATGCAATATATAACAAGAAAGATATTCACCTTGAAGCACCCATTCTGCTTTGAATTCCGCGACCATTCCAGCCCCAAAAGCTTGCTCGAGGTCTGGTATGAGGCCTTCAAGGAATCATCGTCATAAACTCTTCGTGAAACAGCAAAGTCCCACGAATTCTTAGCCACATCGTAGCACGGCTCGAACGTAGTCAACCCCTTATGAACATAAGTATACTTTAATTTGCAATTCCCTGAACCAACTGTGTGGTTAGCCGAAACCTTATTAGCCGGATCCAAAACCAACGTTCCATCCAAAATAGTCCTGTTGTCTCCCCTGCTATGTATATAAGTTAAATTCAATGACTTCTCCGCAACTCTAACCGAGTTCATAAACTGAAACCGAACGTCCTGCAGCACCAAAGCAACCAGGTAAAGCAAGCCACATCCTTACTCTGAATCTTAAGAAAATATATGTAATTGCAAATGGAAGTTCTTGTCAAGGGTGAAAGAACACGAAACTTGCTAGCAGACATTTCGAAATATCCGCCATATACAAAAGGAATTAGAGTTTTTATTGGTTCCTCAGGACTATTCATCGACCAAACAGACAATAACGTGGGAAACTAGCAAGCAATTTGGAAGTACCTTTTTTGGGACATTGTAATCGACTATAAACACGCCGGGTTTCTCGACCGCTAGAGCTAATCCAGTTAAGCTGGGACCGTTGACGACCGTGGCGTCTGTTATTGAGGCTCGAAGCTTAACATCGCCGGCGTTGACGGCGAGAGTAGCAGCCGCACCGCCGTTTTTGTCGATGTCGTACCTGCCCTTCAAAGCCGCCTTCATTGTAACTAACGGAGGAGATGGAAAGAAAGAACAAGGGGATGTTTTCAGAAAAATTGCGTTCAAATGCAAAACAAACGAATGCAATGCACGGTAGGATTTTTTGCCATTTCCTGAAGGGATTTTGTTTATGGGCCTGTGTACTGTTTTAGTGGGTTTTGTGCTTGGCCTAATGGGCTGAATGGTGTTCTTTTCCCTAACCCACTCAATATGGGCTTCTCACCTCCTCACTTTCCCTCTCGTGTAATTTTTTTTTTTTTGGTACATCCTCTCGTGTAATTTTGACATTTATGAATTTGACCTTACTTAAACATTTTATGAATTTTTTTTGGTGGCGCTTTTATTAGTTTTTTTAATCCATGCTCAAATAAATAATGGCGAAACTCTGCATTCCCGCCAGACCGAATTGGCGCGCGACTGATTCCGAGTTATTTATCGACTTCGCCATCGCCAGTGCCTTCTTCAAAGTCGTTGTCTCTCTCTGTCTTGCAGAACCTTCTCTTTCATGAGCTTTCCCTAGATCTGATCTGCCTCTCCTCCTGCTGCCCCGAGAAAATCAGAGCATTCGATTTGAGGTGAGTAAGCGCAAGGCCCTATATCAGTACAATTTCTAATTACAAAAACAACTTCTCCGATAGATCTGAATCTAACGGTTTAAAGTTTCTTGAAAATGTTTCACTTTCACACAGCGGTTTCGATTTTATGTTCTGTTCCTGGTTCCTCATATTTCCTTTTCCCATGAAGAATAAGTTCATTCTTGAGCTGAGATAGGGTTTAGTATCTATTTCTTATTTTTTAAAAGAAAAAATTGATCATTTGAATGGCAATACTTGTTTAGTCTGTAGAATGGGGATGCAAAAAAAGTTCAGAATAGTTTGGTGATGTAAAAATTCTGTCGCATAGAATTCTGATGTCGTCTGTTAGTGAAAATTTAATGGTTCTGTTTTTGGAACCCTCTAATTTTCACGAATTTAATTCAAATGAATCCCAATACTGATGTTTTTGTATACCATTTTGAAATCCTGTCACAATTGACCTGAGTTTGACGGATGAGGATTCATTCGGTGTTGAAGACTTGCCCTATTCGTTTTCAGATCTTTACAAACCAACCTATTTTCCTCGATTCTTTCTCGTAAACCCACTTCTCTTCTCTCCCTTGTTCGTTCACCTTCTTCCACCGCAACATCCAAGACTTAATCTTGCTTGTGAACGAGATCTGTAATCTGATACGGTGCTGATATTTCTGGGTTATTTCGATAACTCAAGAATCTTGCATTTGTGTTTTTAAATGCTGTTCATGTTGCCAAGGATTTTTTTAATTTCTTCTGATAGATGGGTCATTGCTCAACTAAGAAGCCACCGTTATATGTGTGTATATATATGTGTATCATTATTATTTTATGATTACAGGGTACATCGCCTCCACCCATTTTTTATTTAGTCTGTTTAGACTTTAGACCACAGTTTGTATTACGTATGCATCTAAGGAGAGGGGGGGGGGGGGGGCGCTCTCAGTATTGAGAGCGTGTTGGCCACCTTGCTTTTCTATCATTACACCTTCCTATAAATGGAGTACATGATTTATTAAGTGTTTGAGGAGGCAATTGTATCCTTAAATACTATTTACATTGCTGTCATAGTATCATGTCATCAGTCATCCTCGCCTGTTTATATGATTCCATCCCTCTGGTGGGTTATTTTCTTCAATGACTATGGAGCCAATATCAAGTTAAGTTTGCGGGAGAGATTTGAAAATCACCAGGAAAGAAAAAGGGATAGATTTTATAATCAACTTAAGCCTTGATTGTGAAATTTGGGCATTCTGGTTTTAGTTCTAAGAATAAGCATACAAGAAGTATTCAGCTTTAGAAGTAAGATCCTAATGCTTAACTGCAGTAGTAGTCTGAAAGTTGAATTCAAAGTTGCATTCAGATTTATGAGTTTCATTTAAGCCTTGTCTTGTCCTTTCAGACCAATAAGCATGCCTCTCATTGGTTAATTCCGATCCCATGCAACCTATTAAATAGTGAAAAGAGGATCAGAGGACAAGTTGAAACATGAAAACAATTCTTTCTTATTTTTTTTAAAGAAATATATTAACACCATTAATTCTTTTTTTTTTTTTTTTTGGTTTAAAGAAAAAGGAAACAATGGCTAGCTGGTGGCTACCTTCAATTGAATTTTCTTGGTTTTGCCAATTTGCATATGGATAAGGGTGAAAATTGCATGTTTGATAGATCCGTTAGTTTAAGCAAGGTACATGTAATAAGGTTATTATTGTAAAATTAAAGTATAAACTGAATTTACTTAATTTAAATTGCATTCCAAAGCCAATGGAATTCAATTGAATTTCATAAATTTTAAGGTTTGTTCCAAACATAGGAGTTTTTAATAAATTTGAATTCAAATCAATTCATTATTGGAATTCAATTGAATTCTTGGCAGGGATTTGTTCCAAACAAACCCAACATGGTCAATGAAAACTCCTCTCCCTGATTGGGTGCCTGTACCTGTTACACTTCCTAATATTTGCCTTTTTTATGCTTTTGCAGTTAACAAAATTCTATATTTTTTTCTAGTGCTTGCTGCTTTGCTGGATTTTTAATTAAAACATTTTTCTTTTATTTTTAGTCTTGATTATGCTCACTCAATCTAACTGTAGAATTTGAATTTTCTTGCTGGTTGTTTGAGTGAATTTGTTGTTGTTTGTTGGAAATAATTTTTTCCCTCTTTGGTGTAAATTTCAAATAGTGCAAAGATTCATCTAAATGAAGTTACGGAGTTGTGGTCATCTGCACTTCATCCGGGCCATTAGAGGTGGTGCAATTACAAAATTCCTTAATGTTACGCGTGGAAGACCAACACTTCAATTTAAAAAGGTCACAGACTTGAATGACAGCTTCATGATTGATAAAGATCACGTAAAGGTTGAAAGGTCATGCACTACTGTAATGGAAGGAAGAGCAATCAAAATTGAATCTGATGCTTCTGCATGTGATACCAATGATGATCATGATGAGAGAAGCTGTGACCTGGATGATAATAGCTTTGGCAAAATTACACTAAAGCAAATTAAAGAAAGGTGCAAAACAAGGAAGAGGAAACATTTGCAAGGTCTTGACTCATCTAAAAGTAAAATAAAAATTGAAGATTCTTCATATCTGGAAGACTGCAAAGAGAAGCAAATGCCGACAGATGATTTGGATTTCATGGAAACTCTCAGTAGCTGGAAATCTAAACTATCAAAGAACAAGAGGAGGTGCATGAAAGACACAGTCTCTAGATTAAATCAAGAGACCATACCAGTTGTTAAACCCGAAGAGATCCAAAATAGTGCAGAGTTCCCATCAACTAGTCAAGATTCAACTGCACTTGTTGAAGTGAAGTTTGAGGTTCCCAAAACTGATTGCTCGAATGACCTGACAAAGTTTTGCAATATCAGTAGTAACTCTTCTTGTTGTCATAGGCCAGAGAACTCTTTTGCAATAGTAGCCAATGAAGAGCATGAGATAGCCAGTGAATGTAATTTGGAGGATGAATTGAATTATGAGTGGAATGAGTGTGATGATATCCTTCCACTTCAGATTGTCTGGGATTCTAGCATGAATATTGTGTTAGGTAATTTGGAATTCACTAACAGCCAATCACTCAACTTGCCTGCAATAGAATGTGAAAATGAAGAATCTATTATGCATCCAGATCCCCATTGCATCTCTCCAAAAGCAGTCTCTTTGGACCAAGATCACTCTGATATTTATCACGATCAGCCAGTCAGTTACACCCCAGTCACACTACCCAATGTGGCCCTACATAAAGGCCTCCACTGCATGGATTTAGGTAATGAAGGTCGGGGTACTTTCTCTGGAGATTGCAGTAAAGATGAAATTACATCTGACCTTAATGTTCAGGCAAAAACCAGCTCTGGCAGTGAACCTAGTTTCAATTCTGCTGGATGTTTACCTTTTAGCTTAAATTATTCCCCTGAAGCTGTGGAGAAACAGTTGCTTGGTTCTACAAACATAGATGAGGAGAGACATGTCAGTAAGGGTGCTGATGAATTAAAATCTTGGGATGGATCTGAAAGTAGTTCAAAGCTGCATCGTCCTCAAAGGCTGTTATCAGCTAGAAAGGTTCAAAAATTACTACTGAATTTCTATTTGGCCATGTTGATGTCTTTGCTGCTTCTAATTAGGTGGGTTCTTTTCAGGCCATTTCACCATCTTCTCAGGAAAGACTATGTAAAGCCATGCGGTCCATTGAGTTACAGGACAAGGACTATTTGAGTAAGTGTCTACTATATTGGATCTTGCGAGGAACATTATGTAGTTTGAGGGCTACTTGAGAGATATCTGAGAAAAGAAATCTGAATCATGTTGGGGTTGGTGGCTAGTCATAAGAGTGCTTGAAACGGGAAATATTTCTTTAACCTTAATTGACAGAAAGTAGCGATCTTAAGATCTTATGAAACAAAATTTACATTTGCAAGTTAAATTCCTTTTCTTGTTTTTTACTTGAGATCATTTATCTGTCAAATATAACTTTTACTGAAACAGTTTTCTTTTTTTTGTCGGTGCGTGTGTGTGTATGTATAAATCTTTTCTGCAAAGATGTAATTATATGATATTTTATCATTTCCAAGTAATTCAATGTTTTCCCACGGTTAGTTGACTTCTATTGGAATATGATAATTGCAGAATGCAGGGAAAAACTATACTTTGAGGGGCAGACTGATAAGAAAAAAGATACTGCTGAAGCGCCTAATGTGATTATGAGAGCTAGATTTGCTGATAACCCTAACAAAGTTGACATGAAACCCAAGCCTCTTAAAAGAGCTTCCCATCCTCAAGGCATTCTTAGGATTCCTGATCCTTCCCGTTCAGCACCCAGCCTTAGCACTGAAGGCAACTCCGTGCAGAGTTGCTCCAAGAGGGCAATTGCATTTTCCAAGCGGCAGATGCATGAAGTTGAAAGCCTTGCTTTGAAACTAACGAAGGAATTGAAGTCAATGAAGGATATTATGGATGATATGTTACGCTCAGAATTATGTTTAACTACATCTTTGAGATATAAAGTAAATGAGGTATGATAACGGAAAACCTAATAGCTATTTTTTTGGTAGCAAATCTTATTGCAAATGATAAGAATTAGATTGACGTCTTTTTGATTATATACTCTTATGAAATTAAATTAAGTGTTGAAGATAGAAAGTAAATTAATATCATGGAGCGTAGTGTATCCATTTAACAGGTTTCTCCCAACTTTCTCGCCTATTTCCCCAAATTTTCTCATGATGGTTGAATGAGTTTATATATAAAGTTTCCTTTACCATCAAGGATAAGGTAACCTGCGAATCCAGTTTTCAACTGCGGTTCTTCGCAGTTGAAAATTAACATGAAAAGCTTATTTTATTTGAGTTTCTTTGTTCATTTGGCGAACAATTCTTCTGTGTCATATAGGTGAATGAAGATACTTTCTTATCGCTTATATCCCTGTTCTGCATTTTTTGTGGTGAGTTGGTTGTTGTTATACCAGTTTGTAGGTGAACATAGATGGATGGGGATTTGTGTAGAAGCCTTAGGTTTAAGTAATAGTAATGGCTTCCTGGTTTACCAACTGTTAAAAAAGGTGGTTATGTGACAGCCAGACAAATTGAAGGATGGAAGCTTTTATTGTGAATCAACTTTGTGTTCAAGTCCTCTTGATTCATGCTCATAACATAGCCAAAGTCAACTTCTTGGTCCACATTAATGGTTATCACTTATCACTGTAAAATCTAGCTGCCTTTCTTCATGTTTTCTGGCTCATAATTTGTTCATTCTTTCATTAGCATACGCAGTTATGCTAGCTGTAGCTTTTATTCTTCATAGCCTGAGCTGCAAAATCTTACAAGTTTCTTTGTAATTTCAATTTGTTCAACTGTGTGAAGCTATATGCATTTATAACAATGTATCTTTTTTTTTTTCTCTTCTTCTAAACATAATCAACATTGGCAGGCGAGAATCGCTGTAAAGAATGCAACAAGAGCTGAGGAAACTGTAAAACGATTCCTGTCCGTTATGTCAAGGGATTGCAGCCGTTTCTGTAAGCTTATGGTTTGTTTCTCCTATCATACTGAAGAAAGAGCAATCAGGCTCTTGATTCTGAAAAGCTTGGTTTTGTTTGCTGCTTCCTCTTCCATTTTTTCGCTAATTATTGGTCTTTGTCAACCGCAGCAGTTAGCTGATGATGGTCCTTCTGCTCCTCAAGATCTAGTGCGTAAAGAGAGGAAAAAGATAGCCTTTGCCGATGAAGCAGGTGGAAGGCTGTGTCAGGTCAGATTCTATGAGGATGACGGGGTATCTTTGTTAGAATCTGATTGTAAGGAGAGGCTGCCTTGAGAACTCGCAATTCTTTGTGCATAAACTTCTTATTTTCAGTGCCCAATATCATGCTGAGTCTGAAGGGTGTAGCATGGAATATCTTACATTTACTGCGTCGGAAGTGTGCCAGGTTGCAATCTTGGAGGCAAGTTTGCTGGTTATATTCTTCTACTTGGAGGGCAGATAGTTTTTAAATTCATTAATATTGCTGTACAGGTAAATCAAATTTTAAATGAGGTAGTTGGTTGTGCTTGTATCAAAAATGCAAACTTACCAATTTGCATATAGTGGGTTTATGCGTTTATTTTCATGGTATTCCTAGGACCCCAAGCATTTAATTTACGGCTTGATTTTTCATCTCATGTTTTTTGATTATAATTGCTGCCTGGTAGCGCCGCCATCCACCCTCGGTTTTTCGCTCATAGACTCTTTAGGTTTGACGACTGAGGCTCAAGTTTTCCAATTCCTGATTTCTATCACAGTGACTTCAAAACTCGAAAGAAGGCCATTATGGATAATTGAATATCCCCTTCTCCAATTACCCATCTAGATTTGAGGGTTTAAGATGTCCGCTCATCACTCAAATGAAGCTACATATTGCCAACAATTACAGACACTAATTATAAAAACTAAAACGTACATTCTACAAGTTAGTCTACTCAGGCAAAGAAAAGGAGCATATACATTTATTTTTTTAGCTTCAAGGTTGCCCTCATCAAACATCCTTCACAAGCGTTCGAATATGCAAACATGCATACTTCCACCGTATAACATGCAAGCAGATGCACCTAGGATGTGTATTTTTCGCATCCGAACATTGCATGCTTTTTTCGGCCTTCTACATTACCGCATTGCTATATTGTACACTTGTTCAAGAATTACAAACTTTCTGATCAACGGCCCAGACTGTAAAATTTATTAAAAAATAGCAGTATTTAATTATTTTTATAATTAATACATATGGTAAGTTAAGAATTTAAATTCTCTAATTTTTTTATTTTAATAATTTTTTATAATTTAATATTTAATATTTTTATTATTTTTTATCTTTTAAATGTGTGTCTTTGTCTTCATCTCTATCCGTGAATTATTGCCAGGATTTAGGTCGGCGCCAGCTTACTGTTTGCATGCAGAATTGCAGAGCCGACCGATCACCTATTAACAAGAACAAACTACTACTAATCTGAGCAACTCTAATTCAAGCTTCTGTGCAAACATACATTGGGAAAAAAATTAAGTAATTGGATGTTATTGAATGATAAATATTTTGAAGAATCCAAATATTGGAGACTCGAACTTTGTACTATTATATATAAAAAACAAAGAAATATAAAACAACCATTAATAAATTTGAAATTTTTTAGTCCCGCTTTATTAAATCTTTATAAAAATAAATATAAATTATTAAATATGTTAAATCTCACATTTTAAACTCTTAATAAATTTTAATATTTGAATTTTTTAAGTAAAATTTTTTATTAGAATAAAATGCTTAATAAATTTCCTTTATAAAATTTTCTTACTCAAATCCAGAATGAGATTTGTAAACTCGTTTTTGGGTATCTATGTTTAAAAAAATGATTACTTAAATCCAGAATGAGATTAGTGATGAGCGTTTGAGTAATTTGCGCGAGGATATTGGTCAACGCTTCACACTCACATTTTGCAAATTTAAAAAGGCGTGATTAAATAAAATGCTTTTATTTATACTAATAAATGGTATAGTTGATTGTGTTTGAGACAGGCCATAAATAAAAAAGAAAAAAATACTTTTACATGCGCATACAGCAGCCTACGAATTTTGATAACCTATTGTTCAATTCGTTACTCTTTTTTTTTTTGAAAGAAATTAAAAAGTTATAAGAATTAAATTCAGATGAGAAGATAATAAAGTTAAATTTTATCACTTAAAATAAACTTAAATTTTTTAAATCGTAACTGTCAATTACGTGATTAATTTAATTTTTTGTATTTATTTTTTTAATTTTCATAAAATATTCTCTTATTTTTAAAAATTATAAAACTAACTATTAATTGCTGGTCATTTACATTTGAATGTATTTACACTTACACTCATCAAATTGCCTTGTCCGAAAACGCAAAAAACAATTTAAGTCATTGACTCAACCCATGAAATCCTCACGTATCCTTCAAATCGCTTTTCCTCTCAATAAAATCACGCTGGGACCCGTCTTATACAGTAGAAAATCCGGACACGAGGAAACGAAGGTACTCGACCCTTCAAACAATCACCATTTAATAAAACATAAATGGATATAATTTATTTGCATCTGACCTTGTAGCCATCGCTCTGTGTGGCAGAAAAAAATATTGTTCAAGTTTCAAAGTCTGGCGGGAGATTTTTGGTCGACGGAAGCAGTTTCGCCGAACAGATCTTCCCAGATCTCCGTGAAGGCTCGCACTATGACCCCGTGATAATGCCGCGAGTTGAGTGCAAGAAAACAATGCAGGAGTTGCTCCAATTCCTTGGCCTCAAATATCTCCATCTCCATTATCATCTCCAGCATCGATTTCTTGAAGTCCTCGTGCGGATCGTTCGATTTTTTCACCACCGCAAAGCTCTCTTTCACCCTCCTCTCCACCTTGCACCGTGTCGTTGATCCCATTGACATCACCGTCTTCTTCGTTGTCTCTCCGGTTTCTGATATACTTCGATTCTGTGAAGCGTGAAATCTCAATCTCTGAACCTTCTTTACGTTGCTTATTTTCTTTCTGTGTCTGCTACTTTCTATCTCCTTTTTTGGGGGTGCCTTCTCCGGTGACTGGACTATTTCTCGATAGAACTCGTCGGAGAAGCTTGTCAGACAAGAAATTAGAGATTCGCTTTCTTCTTCGTCGTTCATTTTGCTGATGCTGGACGAAACGCTTTTCGTACTTCTTCGGCCTTTGGCTTTCACATTATTCCCCTTATTACGAAGGATTTTGCAGAAGGAGGACTCACAGTAAGCGTCGACGTCCGGAGAATTGGTACTGTAATTGAAGGGGCCGTCCTGCTTCCTTACTCTAAAGCGGCGGCATCCATTGCCGACAGAAATTATGTTTGAGGAAACCTTGCAATCGCATTGGACATGATGTTCGTCTGGAGTTGACGGCAAACTGGAGCACCCGATGTCAAGTGCTTTGGGGTTCACGGGAGAAAGACGGTATACGGCGGGACCGGGAACCACTGGGTTACCTGGGAAACTGGAAAGATTTTTGGGGCGGCAAAACTGAAAAGAAGGGATGGTGAATTTCGGTTTGAGACGTTTAGCCATGCTGGCTGTGCAACAGCAAAGCTGTCGTGGACCCTGAAATGGTTGGAAAGGGGTTAAGTATCTTTATAAGAGAAACAAGGGCCGGCCTCCAGATGGAAAAAAATGGCTGGGTAGGGCCCAGCGGTGACACCTGATAGTCTGACTGAATCCGAGTGAGCTAGCATATGGTTCAAGCCCGAAAGTGACCTGGATTTGCTTGTGAATGCAGCCTTCGAAAATGGCCGTCAAATTACACAATCAAGACAAACACATACGTGCAAAATCCCACCTCCACAGAAGCAGAGAGATTAGCATCCCCACCACCTCTACCGTCAGCAATTGGAATCTTATTACTAAGGTGTGTTTGGTTGGAAGTCTTTTTGATTGCTTAGTAAAATTAGCTTTTGAGGTAATGTCAATCCCGGTAAAAATTATGTTGAAAATAAATTTATTGCGCCCTATTTATAAAACTGTAAGAAGTGAAATTATATTAAGTGAGAGTTTAATATTTTTAAATTAATTAAGAGGATAGTGAAGAGACAATATACCCATCATCATCATCTCCATAAAAGCACTTTACAGTTAACTGTATACCAATTTTGCGACAATATTTCAGAAGGGATTCCAAGGCAGACAAAATAATAAAACTGCGAAGCAACATATCTATAAGGACAAGCTTAGGACTTGTGCATGATTCGGGACTAGGAGGGAGGAAAAAGAAGGTTTCCCCAGCAATACCTTGACAAATTCAACAAAGCTTATGCCTCAACCGCACAAGAATGAATATGTCACCGTCTCCCTATCTATTCTGGTCCTTTTTAAAATTAATCAGTACACTTCCATGTTCTAGAGTTGCCTTTTATTTATTCATGACCAGAGCTCCCGCATACCCAGAATGGGTCAGTTCAACCGAATACATCAGATATATGGCACGTAGACAAATAGACAAGCATTTACAACCAAATGCAATGCCCACACCCAGACTCTGCATCTTCAAGTACACGAAACTCACCTATTCTTATAATGTGCAAGGATTACAGCTCTATCTTATCCATAACATACTTTCGTGTTTTGACCATTTCTAGCGCAGTTGCACGAACCCCCCTCTTTTTTTAAAATTTTTTGAATAGTTTTGTTTGGGAGGGGGAGCCATCAAATGCAAACAGTTAAAGCCCTAGTTCGGGTCCACTTGTTTATTTGGGCTTCTTATTTTCATCTAAAATGGGCCGTTTGGTTTGTCTCCAGGTGTGTCCTTTTATGCCAGAAACAGCATCCTAGCCAGTGACGGCAGTGTTGGCCGCCCAGTGATTTTTCGGTAGTTAAAGTTATTAAGGAAGACACCAAATGCTTGAAGGGGTTTTCCTTTCTAAAGATCGACCAAGTATAAGCCACAAGGTTGATCTAATGCTGGATCATCATCCTTCACCACCATATGAACTGGTAAGCAGCTTCAATGTCTACCACCTCGATCGCTCCTACCTTTTTCTTTGCCATTTGCTTGTGCAAACACATCTTCAAGAACGAAGATGTTGCAGATTCTGGCCCCTTTTATATATCTTGCACCTGAATCTTAACATAGAATCCATTAGCAGTTAGAGGTTGAAATAAATTCATCAACTACTTGAAAATAAAAAAGGAAATGATAAAAGATAAAAGAAAGGCTATCTATCACCTATATATATAGTGCATGCTTAATTTCCGCGGGGGTAAGGTAATAGAAACGGAAAGGAAACTAAATTATGCCGCCGAAGTCGTGCCCTCACATGCGACGACGCCTACGAGCAAGGAGCACCTACGAAAAAACAGAACGCGACGCACCGCCGATCTTCCGTTTTTGCTTTCCTCTCATTTGGCGCTCAAAGTCAAATTCCACTTACATGCGAAGAATATATCCATGTCTGCTGTTTGAGCAAACCACTCAAATCCAGTTTAGGCTTTAAGGCTTGGTGAGAAAGAGGAAGGATTCCGTTTCTCTCACGAGGATTCCTTCCTTCTTTCTTTCCTGTTTTTGAGTTGTTTTTTGTGTCTCCAACGTCCATGAGGAAACTTTGTCCCAACTTTGATAATAAAGATAGGCTGGAGACGGTGCTGGAGGTCCCAATTCCAGATGAAATGTTGACGAGCACGGACAGCAATGGATCGAATCGTTGGCAGAATCTGCGAGCTCTCATGAAATCTCAATCTGCCGATAAGTCGTCGCATCTCTCAGCTGGGTCCAGCGATGAATTCATGGCATTGCTTAAGCTCGTGGGTGTTCCCCTCATTCCTGTTCAGGTTCAATCCGAGTCATCCGACCAGGCTCTAACTCGCCCCCTCAGAGATTGCTCCACCGTAAGCATTTTCAACTTTTTTTCCCTCCTGCCTTTTGAGCAAATTAATAGTAATATTTCGGAAGCAACTCTTTTAGAGAACAATCTGTTTGAGCTTTTGCTCCAGAGTCAATTGTATTGTAATTTATTCTGCTACAGTCCATATAAGCCGTGCAGGTATCCTACATAATGTCATTTATTATCTTGTGCTGTGTCTCTATTGATTGAATATCTAGCTCTGGGTAACGATATTAATTTGAATATCAAATAGATTTTCTTCAGACCCATGCGCATTTCGTGCATCTAGAATGTTCGGATCAGTCTTACATTCCGAATGGTTGAGAGGAAGATGGCCATCCGTCCTCCATCTGCAACATGAAATCGACACTTAAATTACTTATCATAGATTCACGAAACTTCACTATTATATAAAGTAGTTTTCAATTTAACATTTGATTTATGTCCAATCATTCAATATAATATCTTTGATTATATTTAAATCAATTTTATGATTTGATCGTATAAATCTTAAACATGAAAACAAATAATCCTTTCTAGATATCTGCCGTTGATCATACAAAGCGGGTTGCAATTTATTGATATTGTACTTCAACGCATAATTTGTGTCATACCCATTACAACTTTATTTCTTCCGCGGCTTCTTTCGTTAACAACTAGTTGGCGGAATTGTTATGGCAGGAAGATTCTACAGCTAAATACATAGTACAGCAATACATAGCTGCCACTGGAGGTCTAACTGCATTGAACTCACTGAAAAGTATGTATGCAGTGGGACAAGTGACGATGGTTGGATCAGAGATGCGCCAGCTACAGGGAGATGACAGCGTGCAAACAAGAGGCAGGGCTGAAGTTGGGGGCTTTGTACTATGGCAAAAGAACCCAGATTTATGGTACTTGGAATTGGTTGTTTCTGGTTTCAAGGTTAGTGCAGGCAGTGACGGCAAAATGGTCTGGAACCAGTCTTCTTCTCAATCTTGTAATGCTATCAAAGGCCCTCCTAGGCCCCTTCGCCGGTTCTTCCAGGTAATATACATAGCCTCGATATCCAATTAAATTCAAAAAAAGAACAGAAAAAAGCCTTAATTAAAGCAGCTTAGTCATTGATTGAATATGACATTCGTTTGGGTCATTTGAACCTGTTATAATCAGGGGCTGGACCCAAGGTGTACAGCTAACTTGTTCCAAGACGCTGTATGCATAGGAGAGCAAAAAATTAACAATGAAGACTGTTTTTTACTCAAGTTAGAGACGGGACAACACATCCTCCAGGCACAGAGCACGTCCAATACAGATATTGTAAGGCACACGGTGTGGGGATACTTTAGCCAACGCACGGGGCTACTACTGAAATTTGAGGACACCAAGTTGGTAAGGGTGAACCCTGCTAAAGGGGATGAATCTGCTTTCTGGGAAACAAGGATCGAGACGGCGATTGAGGATTACAGGCATGTTGAGGGCATTAACATAGCGCATGCAGGGAAGACAGTAGCCATGCTCTATAGGTATGGAGCAGAGCATAATCACAAGCGGAAGATCGAGGAGACATGGAGGATTGAAGAGGTTGATTTTAACATATGTGGCTTATCTATGGATTCCTTTCTGCCTCCCTCTGATCTCAAGAAGGAACAGGATGGCGCAGAGCAAGGAATGGGAGAATGCTAGGGTATTCATTTTTGCTCTCCTTTTTCTTCCTGTGTCCTTTTTTTACTGTCTCCATACATGTCAACTAAGAAAAACTGTGTACATACTGCATAGACCAGTATAGGTAAATATGAAATTTTGTACCTCATCCAATTTCCAAATGCCCGCCCCCCAACATACCATTTTTGGACTGGAAACTTTTGCTTTCCTTTTTTCTTTTTAATGTGCAATTTTTGGGCAATGAATGATTGAGAGCCTGCAAGAGTAAAGTTGGTTCTTCGTTCAGGTCTGATCTTATCCGCCTTCATAGAATTACAAGAGAAAAGCTGCTCTATTGCTTTTGCCACTTTACTTTGCTTTAATATGTCTTATTTCTCATAATGTGCCACTTATTGAGAATAATTCAAAGTATAGAAGTCTTTAATTTTATGCTTGTTTGCTTCAGATTTTACCTATCAAATGTGATCTACAAATTTCATTCCACTACGAGTGAAACTGAACATGATATCCAACAAGTGTGGGCTTTGCCCTTTTTGCTTACCAAACAAAAATGATATCCAATAAGGATTAAATTTTTTTATTTTTTAAATATATCTCTTTTTTTTTAAGATAAAAATTATAAACAACAAATTTTTTTAATAAAAGTAATTTTAAATTTAAATTTGTATTAATAAATAAATAAAAATTAATTTTTTGTTATAAGCATAATTAATGAAAGTAATTAACCTAAAATTAACTCCATCTATGATTAATGATACCCTTTTTGAAAAAAAAAAAGTATTGTAGATAGGTGCCTTAGAGTATTATCCGTTGTGTTTTGAAGGTTTTATGTTTCATTAATTTTCTATTTTTTAATATTCAAATTTTACATAGGCCGATCAAAATTCTAATTTCAGGTTTTTTTAAAAGCTTAATAGAATATTATTTTTATTCACATTTTAAAATAAATAAAAACAGAAAGTACATTAAAAATAATTTATTTAAATTAAAAACTAAATAAATATAAACACAAAATAAATTTATTTTTATATTAGAATAACAAACTTATTAAATTAATATAAAATTTTATTTTACGACACCTCGATTTTGGAGCAGCACCGTAAACCCTAAGTCACTCTAAAATCGTATTTAAGTGCTTAGAGTCGGACTGGCCGCCTCTCGTAGCAATGTAGCATCTTCGTCTCATATAAGTTGCACGAGAACTCCTGAATACTTCTATAGATAGGTTCTCGTTTCTTGTTTCTTTTTTCTAACTCTAATCGTGCCCTGAATATGGCTCGAATTCGATTTTCGGAAGAATTTCAGGAGATATATTTCTGTACCTCAATAGTTACGCGTGTTCTATATAATTTCGCGATTCTGAAATTATTTACCAATCTGATGAACGGGTTGTTTGATTGTTTGAACCTGATTGTGCTTTTTTTTTTTCTTTGTGCATCTGTTTACCCTCTCTTCTTGTGCCTAATTTCAATGCCGGTGGAGCTATAACGGATGCAGAGATTGAGAGGTTGGCTTACCAGCCCATTGCATTACTTTTGAATTTGCTTTGGGTCAAATGGACCTACCAAAACTCCAACTTTTCTTTTCTTTATGTATGCAGTTGTGTATTTGATCTTTTACTCTGAGTGAGTGTGTCTTTGAAAAGATAAAATGGCATGTGATGAATATTTGTATTCCGCTTATTGATATACTGATAAGCTGTGCTGACAACACTTTGTTTCTCTGATGCCATTTAGCCTTCTGTTTTCCTCCTCTCCTCCATGTTTTTCCATATGAATGTTTTTATGTCGTTTATTGTAGCTGTGAATCTTGTATTGTGACTGGTGAGTGTTTCAGAACTGTAATCGGTTAAAGGGTTGGCAAATGATGTAAAAAAATTCTTATCCTACACACTGAATTTCATGAAGACTAAAAACTCCGCTTATTATCTGATGCCTTCCCTGTCTTAACTTTTTAATTAAAACGCTTCATACTTTTAACATTTTAATCTTTGATGTGAAAGAAACTAGATATAGTTTCCCAAGTTCTATGATGAGAAAAAGCAGACGGGCGGGCAGAATCTGATGCCGTGTTGATTGTCTGCTATTTCCACTTTTGGAACATCTCTGAGATGCATGAGTGTAAGGTTTTCTTTGGATGCTTTGCGGGCGTTATGATACTTTCATGGGTGATTGATTTGAGTTCTATCTTCAATTCTGACAATCCTGTTAAATTCTTTATAATTACAAGCCTGCTATGATGAAGATGCATTAATATGTCTGGACATATGATACTTATATATGATTTAATTTGCTTCTTCTGAGCGGCATCATTGTTACTTCTTTTGATTCTTTACCAAATGGTTTTCTATCCAAAATGATTATGACTCTGGTGTTATTTAAAAAGTAGACCACTTGTTATTGATTCTCAATATCAACTCATTACTAGTGGTCTATGACACTACTGCTTCATCAGTTGTTCTCTGTGTGCTAAAGGATCAGATTGCAATATCCTTTTACCATGGTTCTTATGTCGAGCATGGGTTCATGGTAAACATTTTATTGCAAATTCGCAGTACGATTTCAAATTTTACTAATCATGTCATCATAATGGTCTTTGATTTCAAGGCCTATCCTCTTGTAAAGCATCAAGATCGGAGTAAAATTGTTGGTTTGTGATAGGTTTATGCTGATTCCATTGGTTTACTCTATTTCAGCTGAATCTATCATATATAGTTGTGGATTACTTAATAATCATGAATATTGGAGTTAGTTTTTTTTTTTTACCAGGGTCAGTATGTTAGTTATTCTTGCTAATACGTAATGTATACTTAGAAAACATGAGTTTTAATTTTCCTTTAAAAGTAAGCAACAGTTAATAACGCTCGCTTATCTGGCTCAGGATCTTAAGAAATGGGAAATAGATTCAACAAATCTTGCAAACCAGGGTCGGAAAGGCTTGATCAATTGGCCTTCCCCATTAGATTTTTCATGGATCACAATATAGCTTTCGGATTGGTAATGAAATGACAAGTATACATTTTTAAACTCACGTTTAAGGAAACGTCTCTTTTAAAAGAATGGGTTTAAAATAAATTATTTTTAATTTCTTTTTAAAACACAGGAAATGAGTGGACTACGTTTAAGAACGCAGTTCTAGCATCACTTCTCTCGGATCCTCTTTTCACTCTCGGTTTGAGAAGCTTTTGTGCGAGTGAATAGACAATATATGCCAGTGGCACGAGTTAACAGCTTGTTCTGCTTACGCCACCTCTGCAGAAAGCCCATCTTCTCATTCAGGTTGTCTCAATGCTAGTTACTGCCCTTCGTAATGCATAAGACTAGGGTCTATTTGTGGAAGACTGTAGCTGCTGATGTTTGATTTTATCTTTTAGTCTTTGTAATGTACTGATAATAAGACTGCTGGTGGTTGATGATTTGGATTTCCAGTCTTTATTATGGGATTTTGTATATTTTCCCCCATAAATGTACGGATTTTACTATTTTTATAAATAGAATTTTATTAATTCTTTACTTTTTTCAATCAAATTTAGTAAAGTTCCAATTGTGATGTTCAATTATTCTAATATTTCACATTCATTAATTGAGGCGTTAAAAATGTTCAGTCGGATTTACTTTCTCCTAAATGTAATCTTTATTTTTCATTTCTGATATGTAATCGTAGCCATTTACTTGTAGAAATCTTTCTCCATTTACTTGTATTTTTATCTCTATTAATCTTTTAGTCGTACCTTGACGTGAAATATCTGGCAAACAGGATTGAAATCTACATTCTATTGTCCCGAAACTTATCCACTCCTCCTATTTTAAGGGTAGGATTTATATATTAATGTCAGACTTGTTTTGCTAAGAAGTGCAACTTGTCTTTATGGTGCTCGCTTCAAAATTGTATGAGAAGCAAGTTGCTCTGCTTTCGCTCCATAAATGTCAACTGACATTAGGAGCTTTGACTTGCATTCTAGAGAGCATTTTTAATTGGAGTGGACCTTGTCGTTGCTTAACACATAGGTAGTGGATTTGGGACGGCAGCTAATTGAAAGGCGTGCAGAAGTTTTGGGGTGAAACTGTACGTGGATATGAGACGGCAAGCGTCTTTTTGTGTTAAATAGTATAAGAATTTCCACGAAAAGTTTTCCAATGGGCTGCGATGCCTGTGATTTGTTTTTATTTTATAAAAATAACTATGAAGTATTAAAAAATTATTAATTTTTTTTACTTATATTTTATATTTTAAAATATATTATACACTTTAAAAAAATTTTAATAGCATAATTTATAATAATACAAATGAATTCATTTCGGGTGACCCAAGATTGAGGAGGAACGCATCTACATATAAAATATTTTTAAGCATGTAGGGTCTGTTCTATTCCCAATTATTGAGGTACTTGTTAGAATGTATATGAGAATTTAGAAAGTAAAAATTCAGGTGGATCAAGTATGAGATTAAATTCTCCCATGGAGAAGAGGATACTAATATAATCCTATACAGTATTAAGCATGCCGTGGACGAAATAATGTGACTTATACCTTTGAACAAAAATAAATGTAATTAAACCATAAACTGATGGGTAAGATAATATATATATATATTAAAAAAATTAAATTTAATCACTTAAACTAAAATCAAATCACACAATGGTTTCCAGCAACAAAAAAATACTAATGCAATGGTTTCGTTCAGCTTGTTTTTGGAATCAAAGTCCACCTAAATTATTCCTCATCAATTTGAGCCTTCGCACGGATGAATCTTCCCAGAACATAGTGAGTACTCCTCAGAAGCGTAAACATGACGCGGCTTCCCTCGTTAGTGGCTAGCTAGCTAATGACAGCCAGCGTCGTGTAGCGGCCACCTGCAGTGGCAGCTGCCGACCCTACTAAGCGGGTAGCTGGCGACGCACCCACAATTTAGTCCGCGTTATCATAAGCCTTTTGACAAATTATTATTGGAGTGCGGGCCACAACTAACACCTTACCTTACCCCATCTATTCATTCGTCTATACAATACAAATTGAGTAACTTTCTCTCTTATTTGTCTCTGCTTCTTCCCTCTGGTTCACATTCTTGGGTAAGGCAAGGCCATTATTGCAGCACAGCAGGGCACCGCAGTTGTACAATATGAAGGACGAAGATCCATCCGTAACAGCATTAACTGTAACCACAACCCCAATGATGACCAAGAGAGAAAGCTCCGAAGCTGGAATAGTTACCGGTTCCAAGACCCACTACAAGTTCTGGGTCTTAACTGCGATTGTCCTTCTAGCTCTTTGGTCCATGTTCACTGGCTCTGTCACTCTCAAATGGTCGGCCGGCAACCTAACCCGTTTCTCCGACGACTTCAATTCTAAGATTCTTGACGATCTCGATGTGCTGGTAAGGCTTCCCTCCCAACCCACCCGCACTTAACAGAGTTGTAAATTAATCATAAAATCGGCGCTCTGGACGTATTCAGTAAGTTGTTTCCTGTTTCTTTTTTCCTTCGTCAAATGTTAAAGTTGTGTATTTTGGGAATAGGAAGTGGAGGAGAGGGAGAAAGTGGTGAGGCGCATGTGGGATGTCTACAGTCACAGCACCACCATTCGGTTACCTCGGTTTTGGTCGGAGGCTTTTCAAGCTGCTTACGAGCACTTGGTAAGTGATGCCCCCGGCGTTCGAGACGCTGCCGTTTCTGAAATTGCTAAGATGTCCTTGCGCTCTTTCAATTTGGAGCAGCTTCCTTATCGATCAGGGGTCGGTAAGCTGAGCTCCTTGTCATTGTTTCTTAATAATTCCATTGTCTCTTATGAAAACCGATAGCAGGACGGAGTGTGATATGCGATTAAATGTTATGCATAATTTGTGCCTTCAGTCTTGTGGATTGGCCAGAAGGCTCATTTTTTCCTAATGCTTCATTCGGTTCAGCTGCCACTGCATTTTTTTTGCTTTGAATGTTTGGTCTATAAGTTGAATTTGTTTATAAATCCAAAACTGTTCATTCTTTGTCAAAGTGGTACCTCAGCCTTCCACCAAATCCTAAATATGAACCCTTGTCTAAAATTTGGTATTTAAACATGGATAGGGTGTTCATTGACACTAATATTTCCGATTTTTCCTTTTCTACGTTCTCTTTGTTTTCCTGTTTCTCGGGCTTCTAGCATGCTCTCTTTTTAGTATCTTAATGGGGTTCCCAGGAGGTAAGCTATAGTTCAATTGGTAAGTAAAGTTAAGCTATTTCGGTGGAATTGAGATCATATTCAACGTATGGCTAGACCACTATATATATCAGCTAGATGTCAAACTATTTCTGCTAAATTATGCGTAATTGTAAGAGGGACACATCTACGGTAGGGACTCATCTTTAATCACTTGAATGGGGAAATGAGCTAGTTAATCAGATTTTGCTCAGTGGGTGGTATATCAAAAATCTCGTTGCACTTTCAAACGCTGCACATGAATCCAAAATTTTGAGTCTGCACCGGTTATCTGATCTTAAACCACCTGATCTGTTTAAACCACAAAGCTGATTAACTGCATCTAAGTTCAATACTCTGCCCTTGAATTTTGAATGTTGCCTAACTTATTGGACAACGATCTGCCATATGTTTCTGGTATACTACTACATTCCCATTAATCGGCAAGAAGATAGTTTTCATTGTTGTTAATTTAAAATGATTTTAAGGTATATAACGGCACAAAGATTTGAAGTTAGAACCTCCTGCAAACTACCCAAACTCCTTACTACTAAACCACACCTAGTGGTTTATTAATATAAAGTGTTTGCTCACATTTGCTGGATGAATTTGTGCAACACACGGTTTGATTATATGCTCCTTTCTGAAGACATTGATTCAGTTACTAAAGTGTAATCCGTCTATGTGCAGAGTACCAAAGGATCAAGAAAATTTAAGCAAGCAGCGAGTAGCGTGGGCAGTACAGTGGAGTAACCGATGACAGGAATCCTTCATTTTGCTGGTGAGTGTGACTTGCTGCTTGATGTTCTACTGAAGGCCCTGGTGTGCCTCTAATGAGTGCAGCAGATTGTTCATAAAGAACATGCACTCCACATGGAGGTTGCTAACAATTGTATATCTTTGTGTAATGCATTAGTATTGTTATGAACCTAACAAAAAAACTGCTTTCATTTGTTGGAAGAACTTGTTTTTCCCTTCTTTTAATAGAAAAGTGCAGGTTCTTGGTGTTTCAGTAGAAGAAAAATAAACTTGATTAGAAAAGATTTTTACATATATGTTTACCAATGACTAGAAATGCTAGAAGTGCCAAATGTTCTCTTTCCCGTCTGTCGTTCAATTGCATAACACGGACACTTCCATAAATTGCTGTACCCCTTCCCTTTAAATTCAAACTAGCGTAGATCACAAGGGACTAGTGATTCGTATAGTATCATTTTCACACAGTCATTTTAACTAAACAGTAGACAGTAATTTGCAAATTTTGCTTCATGAATAGAGACAGACGTAAGCTCTGACGTGTAACTTGTTTCTTGAACCTGGGTCCGCTGCTATCGGTAACAAGTATTTATAGAAAATGATTATAATAATAATCTAAAAAAGTATTATAAGTGATTATTTTCGTGGTAAATGTTTTTACAATGCTTTTAAAAGAATTCTCCCATTTTTACATATGAGAATCAGTAGCTCGAGGTCGAGGATGCTTGAAACGAATGAATCCACCGAAACAATCGAGATTGGGAGTCAGGCAACGTCTTCACAAATTCCAGACGAATGCTGATTTTCCCTTTATACTCATAAGGAGAATGGCTCAGATAGCCTTTTCCCCGCTGAACAATTCTCAAATTCGACGTCCCCCCAACATTCTGATATTTTCAATCTCGTTAGCGTAACAATATGACTTTCATAGGTAGTTAAGCTACCTGTCAGATAACGTTTTTTTTTTTTTTGAGGGGGGGGGGGGGGGGGGGGGGTGAGGGGTGGTGGGGTTTACTTGACGCACCCGCCACAACCCTTCTCCCAAAGGAAATGGATCTCCTCGCCTTAACTTTGGAGACCGGATCCTCCCCTTAAACACCCAAGCCAGAAAAAACATTGCCCATGCAAAACATTGTCGTATTATAAACATGTTTTTGCAACACAGATGGTCCTGGCTTAGCCAAAAAGATACCAAAAGCTGAAACATTCGGTTTGAAATAAATTAAGCCTGAGATTAGATTAGAGCTTGCTTAGCGTGATCAATTGTCCAATTCTACAGATGACAAAATTGCTCGAGCAGATCCAATTAGTGCTCTGCTACAGTTCCTGTGATCGCAAAGGAAACAAATCCTAAAACGCAAAAATCATTTACAAATGACAACCAATATGTATTTACACACGCGCATCCTCTGTCAATCTTAATCTTCAACTGCTTGGATTTCACCCATCATGATCCGGTTACTAACCACGTTAAATCCCAAAACTGAAGGACTAACTTTTTTCCCTTTCTTACCCTTCTTCTTACCTCCTCCTTTCGAGGATCCTTCAGGACCACCGGTATGTTCTAGATCTTGAAGATCTGAATTTCCAGAACTAATGTCTCCAGCACTAAACCCAGAAACTTTTGGATCATTCTGATTTTGGAAAGCTATTTCAAGAACATCCGATGGCAATAATTCCTTGTAATTGAGGAATTTATCAATGAATTCATGATCAGGATCATATGAACCAAGGTTTTCAATAAGAAGCATCTCAGCTTCCGATCTGGATTGCTTCAAGCAAAATTCAAGGAAACTTGTGTCTGCCACCCCAAAAAAATAGAGTTAAAAGACATCTCATAGAACGTAAATAGATACACGACCAAAAGGCAATGAGCAGCGAGATTCAAAATATAGTGGTATTGATATATATACATACATATATATATATATATATATGGTGCTCTGTCTTATAATCTGACAAATAAATGCCAGACTGTATGCAGTTGAATATTTCCTGTTCTCTAGGTAACAAGGTGTTGGTGCAATAGAAACTGGTTGTGCTCCAAGTTAAGACTTAGGCTAAATGTCTAAATTTGATTCTTGAAAGTTACCCTTGTTGAGAGAGATGAAACCATTTAGCTCTAAGCCTTGGCTAGGATTAAACCTAGTGGTGTTTCATCAAAAGGATGTAGGAAAAATAGATTTTCTAATTAACCCTCGAGTCAAAACTTATATTTAAATTAATTGGTCAAAACTAAAGCATAAAAACCAATCGCTAAAATGGTGTTGTACCTTTTGTCCCAATAAGCCTGACACACTCATTCTCACACCAATCTCTGAAATCCATGGCCTCTGCAAATTAGGAAGATAGGTCAAAATATTTGTATAATCAACAAAGCCAATGACCAATGGCCCCTTTTGGACAGTTTCTGTTTTTTTTCCCTGCAAAAGTGCCTAAAAAAATAATTGAAGAAAAGCCCCAAATTATGGCTCCTGAAAACAGCACTTCAAAAAATATAGCTGTATTCAGCTTCTTTTCTTTTTATTGAAAATAACTAAAAATCTTAACCCTCAAAAAAATGCTTCCATTATAACAAGCACATTTCTGCTTTTGCATGGCCATATATATAAGACCCAAACAGACAACTGTCAAGCAAGTGAACTGACACTATGGCAAAATAATAAAAAGAATGAGCAATCAATCTTTACCAGAATGCTTAGTCATGGCATCTTTTTTCAATTTCAGCAATGACTGAGAGGAAGCAGGTGATGATGAAAGAGGCCACTCAGTCTGTTTGCCACTCACAGATTTTTGTCGTGTTAATTGTGCAGGCGAATTACCTTTCACAGGAACATTTTTAGACCCCCAGCTCCCCTGGCTTGCAAGCTGAGGGAAATCAGACCTGATTAAAATACATGTAAATCAGGCACATCTCATCAACTCGACAACTTGTGCAGCAAAACTAGACATTCATGGAAAGATAAAATCAGTGATATGCTCCTTTCAAAAATGGATGTTTAAAGTTCAAAGATGCAACTACTGCTCATTATATAAAGCCAAAGGCCAAAGCCAGCTCTAAATATCTACAAGAGAGATTCTGTTTAACATGTCAAACCTAGAGTCTAGGAGCTAAGTCATTTTTAGGTGTTTATCCCCAGTCAATCAACCATCATCATGAAGTAACCCCCACTAGCTCTCAGGCATTCTGTTCTAGAATACAGGTCTTAGTACTAATTAATGTGAAGTTATTTCACTAGGACTGACATTAAAAAAAATTGTCTTACAAAATAATTATCAAAACTTCTATCTTCAACCTATTGCTTTTATCAATTAATCCTTCTGTAGCCGATGCATCATAATATCAAACACAGTTTGGTTTCTTGCACAATAAAATGCACAACTCAGATGCCAAAACTTTCAACAACGTTGAAAAAGCTGCTACAAGCTAAACAAGATTACCAAAACCATAAAATAATCAGCTGCAATCATTACAAAGAATACATCAAACATCTCATAACACAAATGCATATGTAATTGGCAAAATCAACTAAACAGAATGACTAGATAAAAACAGAAGTTATACTGCTTATTTTCTTGCTTAGATTGCTCAATTGGGCCCCAGAACAAGTCATCATCCGCTTTATATTTTGAATGAGAAGCAGCCTGGGAGTTCATCTGGATATGCGATGCAGCATTAGACGGAGAGGAAGTAGAAACAGACCGTGTAGGACCACTACCTCGAGCAGCTAGGGCAGGCACTGGTTTCTGAGGAGCAGGCAATTGGCTAGCAGCCACTGCAGAAGAAGCTTTCTTCTGCTCCTTTAAAATGTCCCTTAATGAAGTTGGTTTAGGTACCCTACCAGAATCAGTAGACCATGCTGGAGAAGGAGATGCACTAGCTGGCTCCTCTTTCCAAAGAACAAAATCTCCCAGAGAAGGACCTGCTGGGATGGCAGGCAATACTTCTTTTTCCTGCTGCACAGGCCGGGAGCTTCTGCCCTTCTCAACAGGACTTGAACCTATGGGCACTTCACTAGATGTAGTGGGTGTCAAGACCTTTGCCCCAGAACCCTTGGATTTTGTTGACTTTTTCCGGTTCCTTTTTGTGTCTTTAGCCTCAATAAAGTTGTCATCATCAATTGGTTCTGAATGGACAGCTATATTTTGAGATGAAGACATACTGTCAGGAACCTCGGTATCTCTTTCACTAGCTTTCTTCAAAACTTCTTCTGCTAATAGATCATGTAATGGGCTTTTCTTGCTCTTGAAATTTAAAGAAGTTTCAGGTTTACTCAAATATTCAGGGTTGCCCACTTCTCTATGACTTTCACTAGATACCTTGACAGAGTCTGGACTGACCACAACCCCAACCCAAGGAGATGATAGACTCAGATTGTTGACAGAACTTGTGACCTCAGACACAAGCATTTCTGTCTTCGCCTTTCTTTGTTCTTCCTGCTGAATTTCTAGCAAAGACTTTGCCTTTAAACCAGTAGCAGGTTTCCAAGCTCGTCCTGCATTTAATTCTGTATTCTGTATGGAAACAAGAGTAGCTACCTTTGAGTCACCCTCAATAACAAGAGTTTCACAGACACTTCCAGGAACACTTGTTGGCAGGCCATGAACTGCTTGATGATCAGCCACCTCTTTGGTGGCACTTCCAGATTGATTGACTTTATCTCTAGTTTGCTGCGGATATGTTTCATTAACTGATTCCACCTTGTCAGAATCACTAACAATTGCCTTTTCAGCTTCTAAATGCTTTGACTGTTGCAAAGGAAGATTCTTTAACAAACCCTTTGCTTGATCAGTAGATTGAGATTTCGAAGACTTTTGCTTCTTAGATTTCTTCTCAGAAGACTTTTTGGGTTCACGTGCTTCAACATTTCTTACATATTCTACAGAGAGCTCAGCATTGAGCTGGTCCCTTTTAACCTGCAGGTCTTCCAGTGCGTGATCTGATTGAATCTTCACATTAGCATCCAGGTCAATCACTGGGGGTAACTCGACACACTGTTCAGGTACAGAATACTCACTAGACTCACAGGTTGCCACATCAACTCTGCCAGTATTTTCTGGCATATTATCTACAGGTTTAGCAGTATAGTCAGATGCAGAAAGAGATTCCTGTACAGTCTGGAACTCCTCTTTTGATCTGCTTTTGTCATGTGATAGGGAACTTTCAACAAATGTTGATGTGAGCAAGGATTCCTTCTGATGCATTTCATTGATTTGTTCTGGAAAAGTAGGACCCCAACTTTTCTGACGGCAAATACTCCCAAATTGTTGGTTGGGCAGATGTACAGCAGAAGCTTCACTGTTTACATTGTAACCAATATCCTGGGTAACTTGCTGTCGCAAGGGCAAATTCAAAGAATTAGTACTTAGCTCGTCTTGCATGCTGGGAATTGCTGTCTGTGAGCCAACTGGAAAAATCTCTTGAGGTGGTTTAAGTTGAGAAGGATCAATTCTCAAATTTCCCATGGGTATTCCACCACCCTGCAACTGTCCATAAGATGAATCTCCAAATCGTGGATGAGACTGATGCTCCTGAATCACCTGAGAAAGCAGATGTTGCTGCTGTTGTTGCCGCAATAACTGCTGCTCCTCTTGCTTCTGCTGCTGTTTCAGCAACAAAAGTTTATCCAACACTGACATCTGCTGTGCTGAAACAGCTGTCTGAGATTGCAACTGTAGCAAGTATTGCTGTTGCAGCATATTCACTATTTGTGGATCTTGGGTTAAACCAGAAGAAAGTAACTTCTCTGCTGTTAAAATACCAGATGACTTTTCTATGGCTTGAGCTAGTAAGTTGCTTAAAGACAATTGGTTTTGTGCTTGCAACCTTTGTTGTGGAAATCCAAATGGCAATTGAGAAAATTTCTGATCATGATGTAAGTCAACCTTATTCTGAAGGGAATCCAATCCAGCTTGTACAGGATAATTTGACCATCCAGCAACACCATTATTTAATCCTGCAGATGGCCTGTCAGATAATCCTTGGATGATAGACATCAAGTCAGCACTTTGAGTCTGAGTCTGACGAGAATTGTCAGACACTGAAGACAAGAGTTTTGAATGTGGTGGCACACCTGGGACAATATCTGATTTTGGTGCCAGGGACACAGCATCTCTCCCTGGCCAATAAGGATAAGAATTGGGTAAGGACCTTTGTCGTTCAAGTTCTATCCTCTTCGCCAGCAAGTATACATTACCACTATCTACTCCTGATGAACCCAAACTACCAGAATTATCTCCAACGAGTCCTTGTAAACCTAAAAAGCATACAGCATGATTGGAGTCAAGCCATTCAATTCCCAGACATAATACAAGATTTAGACGCAATAAACGAAACAAACATAAACATGGCAATAAATTATGAAACATTGAAACAAAAACAAAATGACCAATAGAAAAATGACAGAACAAACCTTCTGATAATGTCAGGTTATCAAGTGGCGGACTGCTCTTATTACCAGACATAAGTGACTCCAAAAACCTATTTTCAGCTTCCTTAGTAGATCTAGCATTAGTATTATTTCTCATCAACTCAATCTCGTTCAAACCAGTATGAATATTCCCAAATGTACTGGAATTCTGCTGACCAAATGCATCAGTATAGTCATTTGGTTTTGGTGCAGAAAAACCTGGTGGTGGTCGAGCCTTAGCCCGTAAATGGGGCATAGCATCACCAAGTGACAACCAAGGTGAGTCAGCTGCTGCATTTTCCAGACGCACAGGTAACTCAATGCCAAAATACCCAGCCTCAAACCATCCAATGATATCAAGCCCCTTAAATGGACCCTGAATTTGACCTTGAGGGTCTTTATAAAAAAGGGATAACTCCTCTGGAGAAGTCTGAGGAACTCCCCTGGCTTCAATTTCATTATCCAAAATGCCAGATAGCTGCCTCTTAACAATGGGATCTTCACTAGTGCGCCACTTAGCTGCATCTTTACTGTTGGATAAATAACCTATATTATTTCCACACTGATTTTGAGGATCTTTCGGGTGATGGGACAAGCTCATATCTAAGTTCCTTGACCTAATATCACCATCATGCAAGAAAGCGTTTGAATGTTCAACCAGTGGAATGGCTCTCCATGCAGCACCATGATGAATAGAACTATTTCCTTCAAGAGTTGATTCTCTATTACTTGGCGCTTCATCAGCCACTCTAAAAGAACCTCCATCTTCAACTCCATCTGTACAGTGGAAATATTAAAAATATTCTGAGACATTGATGCCTCAAGTAAGCACATCTTGATACTAGCAAAGTGAGGAAAGTGTAAAAATTTGAGCAAGGAAAAAAAGGCACCAAATAAGACAGCATAAACAATGTAGTCAACTTTGGTAGAAACAAAAGGGGAGAAATGATCACTAATGAGGACCTAACTTTAACCACAGAAGTATGCTCAGACCCACAACGCAGACCCATAATTTTGACCATACTATAATGTATTATGCAATTAGGTCATAAATTACACAACTCCCACAATTTTATTTAGCTTTCCATTAGCAAAACCTTCATTCTTGAATTTTTCAGAGGATGCCTTAAGATCCTGTATATTTTCCATATTAGATTGGGAGCTACAAGAAAGTGTTTGCTTTTCATTTGACAAGCTTTCTGAGCAATTTGTATAAACAACTTTCAAATTGTCAGAATGTTCATCCTTATAATCATCATCAGAGCCTGCTAGAAAAATCCAGTTCCAACAGAAGTTAACTCCCACCCAAACCTATCTTTAAAGCTTATATTCTGGATATACCTTGGAGAAGCGCACTTCCAAGCTTCATTCGTCTTGCATGTGTAAAATCTGTTAAGTTCCGTCCATCTTTTGGCACCTGAGTTGTACCGCTACTAATTATTTCCCCTTCGTCAATACCTTTTAAGACAGCCTGTTCACACAGGAAAGTAAACTAAGCACCCACTGGAAATAAAATTGATTCCAGAACAATAATGCGAAAACCAATTACCAGTTCCTCAGAATTTGGTGCAAAAAGTGCAATAGGCTCTAATGGTTCTTCATGCATAAGAATGGGCACCTGCACAAAATCATTGACCAATTTGCTATCTGTGCACATATCAGTCACTCTGTACAAATCAAGCAATTTTGTTCTACTATAACTAAAGTGGTTAGATTCTCCATGCCCACTTTCAACTTTATCCGATACGGTTCCTGAGTATTGAGAATACAAAGAGCCACTATTCATAGGGCCACCACCAGGTCCAACTCGACCATATCCAAGTGGATAGACAGGAGGTGGATTCTCCGCACGGCCCCGCCCATAAGAAAATGTAGATAATTGTTTGTTTGGTGTTAAGTTTAGGCCATGGGGAGGATCTACCCTTCCACGACTTTGTGAGGAGTTGGGTCTCCATGGTCGATAACGATCACCCTCCTTTTCATCCTTTCCATGATTTGAAATATGAGACAGACCTTTGTCCAGATGGATATCACCATCTTTTCCAGGGTCACTCCATTTTTCACGTAGACCATCTAACTCCTTATCATCAGGACCCCAACGAGTGTTCCACCTACTCTCACGCCGCTGGTCATAGTTAGTTTCCTTGTTACCTGAATCATTCCATCTGTCAGATGCAATGCGATGTGATTCACCAAAATGCCTCGTGGACAAATTTTCAGTCCATCGATCCATTTTTCGAGTATCACCAAGGTCTTTGTCTCCATCCCTCCAATGGTCCTTTCGTATGGAGGATTTAATCTCTCTCTCTTCATCGCGCCAACGGTCATGGCGACCACTTTCTGAATCAAGCATGGATGGTCTAAAGACATCTTTTCGCTTATATTCATCTTGCATATCCTCTCCATTTCCAGATGTCTTAACATTCTCCGAGCGACTACCATATTGTACATTAGAAACCACATGGTTTTCCTGAGTCATGAGAGATATAGAAGAGAAGGGGGGGGAAAATGAAGCAATTATAAACTATTGCTGAAAGGTTACAGGGAAACTTGTAGCTAATATAACATACAATAGAGGCACAAATCCACACTCTACAAAAGGAAAAATTAGATATAAATGAAAAATCCAGATGAAGTCATTACACACCCCAGTTCCCGTTCCAGGTTTGTTCTCCCCTGACTTTGGCTGAAGCCACTGTGGTGAAAGTGGCATTGGATTGTCAGACCCTCGGAAATCTGCACAAAAAGGATAGAAGCTTCAATAAAAGAAAAAAATTTTAATTTAACCTAAAAAGCTCAAGCATTTCCTGGAGCACTTGTTGGAGCAGTAAAATTATTGATGTTAAGTTTTAAGCATGTGAGACTTATAAAAAAAGAAAATATCCTTGTGCCAGTACAAAAATCAGAAAGAAAAATTTTCAAACTCCTTCCTGCAATGAAGAATTAACATCATAGGACGTGCTATTAGATTCTTTGTCCTCCCTTGTTCACTTCAAATGTGACATAGTAAAACTCAACCCAAACACACACCAGGGGCGTAATAAGAACAAAAGGCAAGCAAAAACTATGAAAAATTGTGGATATAATATATGCATTGACAGTCTCTTGCGAACAACAATAATACATGAAATAATGCTAATGTCAACCTATTATAACATTATTGTTAAGTAACTCTATTCCAAAGGAACAAACCATCAGATGTCAAACTATGCTGAGTACATTTACAGTCATAAATCTAGCATTTGCTATTGTAAATTGATAATACTGCCCTCATAAATCAGGATTTGATAAGACAGTATAGCCCTATTAACTGAGCATAAATATATAATGTTCTATCTATGGAAAGAAAATAATACATAGCAAACAATGCTAAACTTAAGGTCTGAGCATATAATGATAGACTCAATAATTGCTAAAGAATTCTATATTCAAGCAAATAACAAGCATTCGATAAACATTATACATAATACTTTCTGACACTATGTAACTAGAGCATATAAAAAATTAATAAAATGAATGTTAGATTTTTAATTAATGCAAGGAAAAGAACAACCAAATTTGTTTCTACATAGTAATTTGAAGCTTGATGATTAATTTGCGGATATAGATGAAAAATCATTTCATAAACATTGTACAATCTCTTTAAACAAACTAATCATACTTTTCACAAAATAACAACCTCTAAATAGGAGTTTAAGCTGCAACATCAGTACAAATCCAGCCCTGATAAAGAAATAACATACCATGAAAAAGTTCATTTAGCCTATCATTCTAAGTACATGACAAGAATACAAATATTATCTAAAAGCAAAAGATTCTATTCAAATCTTGCCACAGAAAAGACCATATGATCATGCATTGGCCCTACTCACTTGTTTTTGTTGGCTTTTTATCTCATAGGAAATTGGGGTTGCCCCTCATTGGAATACCCACAGGAAACAACCAAAAGAGAAATAAGATAAATTCAATAAGAAAAGCAGCGGAGGGAGCAGGAGAGATGAACAGAACACAAATTTGCGTAAAATAAACATAAAAGAATCTAAAAATGATGTCAGTAATCAAGAGTAGCTAAACTAAAACACAGATTAAAACAAAGGGGCCTAGTTTATAAGTCAGTATATCAAGTAATGTCAAATAGAATCACCTAGCAGCATCTTAATCGGAAAGAGCGATATGTATTCCGATCAACAACAACTTTAGCAATAAAACAGATACTTGAAGTAAACGAAACACAATATTGATCATGTAAAAAATAAGGGACTACTTTCCCACAAAATAGCTATCACATTCAGTGATGATTAATGTAGGATAAAGCTCCAAACTTCAAGTGCTCAAGTGCAAAGATATACCCAAACACGCGTACAATCAAGGTAAAAGGCACCAGAGAGAAACTAAACAAATAAAAATGCTGCCATGATGCTTTAACAGGTAGTTGAAATACCGGAACTAAATAACAGTAAGATATGAGGGAAATGCAGCAAAAAAACTACTGGAAGCAACCAATTCGTCAATTTTACTAATCTCCAAAAATCATTATCCATAGCTAGAACTAATCGAATGGAGTTAGACTCAAGAAACGAATTTAATAAAGAAGACATTTCAAAGATGAAGCAAAACCCTAAACTCAATCACAATGGTGAACTGCATTTCTGTCGTGGAATCAACCGGAAATGAATAGCTCGAGTGGCTCAGGATGGTTAGGGTTTACGGAGGGAGTGAGAGGCAAAATGGGAGAATATCAAAAAAATAGTATACGAATTTGGAGCAAAAAAAAAAAAAATAGAGGATAAAGCACCTTTGGAGATCTGGTATGCGGGTGCAGCAGAGATATGAAGGTGGGTATCGGACGCGGTGCGGTCAGCCATGGATGATCAGCAAGAGTTGCCCAGACAGAGTGCGAAAAAGAGCGAGCGAGCCAAGGAAACCCTTTTGCTTTTGATTGCGCTTGATCGAGGTGAGAGAAAGTAAATGGACGGGCAAGGGGAATATAGGTTAAGCTCTGAGGAAGACAAACGTTCCAGTACACGTTAAAAATTTGCAACCCCTGGGCTCACGTTAGCGTGAGGCAATGATTTGCAGTCCGACCCCTGATTACAGATGAGCCCTGCTATCTTTATGTATAATAAAAAATAAATAAATTTTATTAATAATTTTATAATTTTATTTAAATTTAAAAAATAAATATTATATATTTTATAAAATAATATAATAAACATATACTATAATTCTCGGCAAAATCAACCCCGTGCTGATAAATTTACAGCGGTACATGCGCCACTGTATTTTTTGGCCAGTTTTGCATCCAATTTGGGATATTAGCGACTATTGGGTTAAGGTGGTTTGTGTTAGGATAAAAATTTTTTAATTTAATTATTATTTAATTGATTTAATTTTAATTAAAATAATTATTTTAATTAAAATTTTTTGATTGAAATAATTCAATTTTATTTGGGTAAGTTAGTTTGAGTTAGAATAGATTAAGGAGTGAAGATCTGATGACGACTAAACGTGAGACTAGCGAGGGAGAGCAGTAAAATTTGATTGATTATTGAAATTCAAAGTCTTAAAGTATGATAATTAGACGAGAGAATGATCAAAATGACTTAGACAAGGTAGAGGGAGATTGGGGTCAACGTTGATTGTCGAAAATAATGAGACATCAGATGAGACATCATGATAAGAGATGATCGAGAAATGATATTGAAATCATGGAATTGCCTGAAAAAGATTTAAAACAAGTTATGAAATAACATCGTTTTGTAGTATTACAAAAAAAATATATATTATCTACTAAATGATATCATTTTGTTACAATAAAAATATATATGTAATTTTTATTAAGTTACCGCAATAATTCAATAAAAAAGGAACAAAAATTTAATTCTACCTAATTTATTTTATTTTAAATTAAAATATTATATTATATTTATTTTATTTTATCTTAATCTAATCTAAATTTTTTTTATAATTTAAAATAAATTAAAATAATTTAACTCGAAGTGATAACCACCCTAATTTGTGGTGTGAAGCAATTGCGCTATTATGAATTTTATGATTTCCCTCCTATTTTTTCGATTACGTCCCATGCTGCCCACTTCACCATAGCCCGGTGACGGTAAGGGTGAATGAAACGTCTTCAGTTAGAGTCGTTTTATGCGTAATACGATTACAACCAAATGAGTACTTTGATCGAACGGCTAATAGTAAGTAGGCCTGATTTGGTGTCATGCATGGAACCGTGATTCACAAACCAACAGCGTTCTTTTTATTATTTACTGGAAGAAATAAACTGTATCCACAATTTTTTTTGTTTTATTAGTATGAAGGACTCATTCTACCAGAATATTTTTTATTTTGTAAATTTTGGTCTAAAATATATTGTTACATTAAATTAGTCATCAATAAATAAATTGTCAATTTTATTTATAATTGTTATTATATTTATATGATAATTAAAAAGTTCATGAATTATTAATTTTTATATTAAAATATTATTATTAATGTTAAGAAAATTAATAACTTGAATATCTTGACACCCAACAAATAATATTCATACTTCGTAGATGTCTGAAAACTTCCTACAAACATGCCCCGACTTGACCTGTGCGCGGTCCACTGGCACATGGCTTGTAGAAGTTAAATGGCGACACTGTCCTTCTGTTGTTTCGGTTTCCTTGCGCACTCCCCGGATCAATGGTAGCTTTCTTTTCGGCCACTCCCTCACTTCGCTTCGAGTTCTGAGTTATAGTTACCTTGTGTAATGCAGATTCATGTATTTAAAATAACATAACAGTAAACTTCCATTTTGTTCATAAAGTAAAAGGGAAAAACAAAAAATTATCAAAGAATAAGATGGTGGCAGCCTTCCTAACAAGAACAATATGAAAAACATACCACATTTAGGCCTTTGTATTTGTCAGTCTAGTTTTTGGTTATCAGTGCCCACATATTATTTGATGGGCTGGGTAACTAGAGAAGGAGGGGAGAGGTCCGTTTGCTTTCATTTCTAAACTAATGATCACATCAGGACAACCTGCTGCTAACTCTTCCAACTGAACTCTTGGCGCTGAAGCTTCTGTACTTTTCCCTATGGTTTTTAGACACTCATTGAAACACCTATAAGACCAACCCGGAAGACGAGGAAAATCCTAATCAATCAAGGAAAAGATATATAGAGTTGAAATGAACACATACTTTCTCTGTAAGTATACCTCTATACCTTTGATGCCGTAAAGGAACCGATTCTTGTGGCCAGATTGGCTCGTGCATCCACTGTAGTCAGTATTTGAGGTATTGACATACCACCAGATATAACAATTTCTGTATCACAGGAATACATTGATATTCAGACTGCCATGACCCATGAGAGCATAGTTAATAAAAAGCGGAAGCCTGTCTTATTTGATCAAGATCTCGTACCTATCCCTTCTCTGACAGATAGATTAGGCCTCAGGACATCCTTTGAGCTGATGAGATAGATATCTCCAAGATACAAGTGATTGGTGGGTACATACACACAACAAAGCTCTTCTTCATCTCCGTACCTCTGTAGTATGACTGTAGAAGTGATGAATCCCAACGCATATTCACCTACACGCGGATGCCTTATGATAGCGACTTCCTTGAAAGCATTAGAGTTTTGATCTGCAAAACATATTAATAGTACTGAGCTTCTTTTTGTTGTCTTTTTCAGATCCTTTTTTCCCTAGCAGGCCAAAATGGCTCTGATTTTCAGTTTAAAAGGAGTAGAAACCAAGAAGTCTACCAGGTGATATTGCTGCACTTATTTGCTTTGAGGCAGCATATATATAGCTTACTAGAGGCATCTTCTTGATGAACCATTCTCCAAGGGTGAGAACAGAAGTTCCCAACCACGATGACATGAAGATACCAACTAAGAAGATGAAAGTGATTGAAGTAATAAATCCAAGACCTGCCAGGTGTCCAAAATAATCATTGAAAATGTGGGGTGACTTGATAACATACAGTTGAATTCAAACCGGCATCCCTATATGGCAGAATTTAAATCTTTTTCATTCTGCATACATATTTCATGATGCTGACTTCAAGGGGTATATATTGCCATATAATGATCAATCAATCTGAAAACTCAAGCTTTTAAGTGGAGGCTCAATAATAGATTTTATGTCTCAAACAATACCAACTCATGGCAATGCCGGGTTGAAGGTAAATTTTTGATCCCTAGTAATCTGAAATATTGAAGCCCCTATGTATTGTTTGTACCCACAAAAAGAAAAGAAAAAATTCATACACACAACTGTAGGAATTTTCTTGAGTCGATTTTACAAAGTAATGGAAAGATTAATGGGGATGTCACACACAGGATTCAAGTTGGATGGATGAAATGGAGAAACACACTAAGGGTTATTTATAATCGCAAAATATCTACCAAACTTAAAGAAAAGTTTTATCGAACTGCCATTAAACCAACTATGCTTTATGGTAATGGATTCTGAAAGGTTAACAAGAGCAAAAAAGGGGTGACAGAAATGAGAATGTTGAGATGGATGGGTAAACATACAAGAAAATGCAAAATTTGAAATGATTGTATTTGGAAAATAGCTGGAGTGGCACCTATTGAGGAGAAAATAACAAAAATCTGGTTACGGTGGTTTGAATATGTACGAAAAAAACCGCGAGAGGCACCAATGAGAACGGTTGACCAAATAGTGTTTAGTCCTGTGAAGAGATATCGAAGAAGACCAAAAAAGACACTTGGATAGGTGATTAAAAGAGACTTTTAGTTAAATAGTATATTCAAAAATTTGATTTTAGATAGAAGTTTATGACGTTGTTTAATTTATGTAACCGACCCCACCCAATAGAAAAAGACTCAGTTTGTTGTTGTTATTGTTGATCAAGTGATAGGAATGTGGGGTCAGAAGAATCATATGGTGAAATAAATAATCTTTAGCAGGTTATATTATATTACAGAACTGCGTCGTCACCGCACCTGGAAAATGACCTCTGCCTACGTCTAGTGTAAGTTTTAAATGAGATGGTAACTAAATATTTTGCTACTGCTCAATGAGATTGTGACTGAACTTCAAACATCAGAGTCCTATCAATACTCAATACCTTCTCAAAGCCGAAACCAATCACTTGGCAAACAATCAGAATTTAGGAAATGGAATAGCAAAAAGCATAAATAATAATAACTTACCAAAGATATTGATCCCTAGGTGACTGTATATGGGGGAGAAGAAACCGTCCACAAAGCGGATAAATCCCCAGGTGACATAGAATGTTATAGCCAGAGGAAGAAGGATGACACTGCAAATATCATTACGTTTCAGGTACTAATGTCGAAAGTAATGCTCCAAAAAGGGATGACAACCAATTTTCAAAGCACCAAATTGAATCTTGAACCTATATCCAAACCCCCGTCCACTTAATTACATGAACTAAGCTTATATTATATAGCTAGAATTATAGGATGACTTAGTTCAAATCTTCTCCTCGCATTTGTATTTGAAAAAAAGAATGACGCTAGGTAAGTCGCATTCAGTATGCAAACTTTCCATTTTAGTTCTTCGAGTATGCCCAGATATAACTAAATTTTGGTTCAAGCAAAACCCCAAAACACAATGCAGTCACGTGAAATTGAGATCAGCTATCATATAACTGGACTAATAAAATTATAACGAAGTAGCAAGTCTAAGCTATTTTCTTAGGAAAATTCTATTGCAAAAGAAAGTATGTGATGAAACGAATTTCTAGAACGTACCACCCTGTCATAAACTTCTTTGAGGTCCAGCTGCGAATTACTTTCAGAAACGCCTATATAAGGGAGCGAATTAATTTCATTTCGTTAAAAGAAAATAATGGGGAAAAAAAAGGCGCTGGTTCGATCTTAAGCAGGGGATGGATCGAAAAGTTGGAAGAGAAGAAGGATAGACAAATCAGTCACGAACCTCTTGACCGGTGTGATGTGTGGTGATAGCGGCAGGAGACGAAGAAGCAGATGATGATTTGGAGTTCCCATTTTCAGAGGTTCCTGAGACCGGAATTAGGAGCTCTAGATCTCTCTCCCTCTCTCTCGTCGCCATGTTCTTCCTTATCCGGCTTATTGTTTTCTTCCTCTGTTGGCGATCTCTCTATCTGGTGCTTGCTCGCTACGCGAGTATCGACCTAGGGGATCAAGTTTGTCCAGTTCTGGCTTCAGGGATCCACGGGGCCTTTTAACATAAAATTGAATTGAACCAACCAGATGCTTTGGCTCTGTTTGGAGTTCCCTTAAAATCCTCGAATAAACCCGATTCGTTTCCCTGGATCACACATGGCAGTAAAGAATTTGGCCACGTCTAGTTGCAAGAAACGATTCATTTCGCTCTCGGTTGGGCCCTGCATCGTCTTCTTTTCTGGCGAGTCGCTTTTCTGAGCTGCATGTTTGATCTTCGGCATAAGACAGTTGCACTTTAAGCAAAGCCTTCAATTTATGGCGCACTTTCGTGGTTAAAAAGAGAGGATTCCCTTTTAAAATTAGTTTGTAATTCCAGGAAAAAAAAAATCTTTTCGCCATCAAAAGTTCTGTAAGGACTAGTTTGGTGCCAACAAAATTGATAGTCTTAGTTAAATTAACAAAGCATCCATTCTGCGGAGGCATTAACTAATCAAAATTTTAGACGAATGAAGGGACTGCCCTCTAAGGATTTGCTCGAGTGTAGTTCCCAAACAATGGTATTTCCTTCCCGGATGGAACAACAAAGCTATTATCTTGCTTCCATTTAGTTTTATGCGTTGAAACGACCAAAAGCAGAAGCTTTACAGGCAAACACATTCATAGCTAAACAAGGATATATACATTGTCACACGGGTTTTTTGACGTCAATAAATGCCTTTACTACACTTCACACACGTAAACAGCAGAGCAGCTTGCCCTTGCCATGAATACATGCATATGCGTAAGGTAACACTAGAGATGGAGGAAGATCGTCCTCCATATATGCACACACTTTTCTGTCCCACACTTCTGCTAGAAGCAGATGATTCCTTACTCATTAAGGGAGAATGAAAACAACAAAAAAGCGCCCATCTTTGTTCTCTTATTTGCAGATAAAGGGAACTTTATTCCCTTTAACTTCCCCCTGGATAAAGGCAAGTATTGTAACCTACAAAATAAACAAAGAGCAAAAAGTTTTATTTCTCTATATAAGCTCGATTTAGTAATTAATGGAAGTACATGGATTTAGAAACGAATAAAATAAAATGAAGAAGAATTAGCCAGAAATTACATCTTCACATCATCATTTCTATAAAGTGAGCTAGTAGTCCATATCTACATAATTGCAGTCAACAACAACTTCAAATTATCTGTTACTGTAACTAGAGTTGCGGTGCCTTTTTTTTTTTTCTCCTGAATCTGCTGTGAATTGTAACTTTTGCATAGTTTTCTAGTGGGATTTCTTTTAGGGGAAAGGAAAGTTCTGTGCAAGGTATTTGCACACTCCGTTGTCTGCCTTAGACGGTTCTGATTACATAAACTCAAAGGTAGGAAAAAATTTAAAAAAAAAAGAAACATTTTAAAAGTGTCAAGAAATTATATGGGAACTTACTAGGATTAGTGGATGAGAGCATGGCTGTTTGTGAGAAATCACAATTCCATGGATTCCGACCAACAGTTTGATAGTAGAGATTCATGGCATAGGCAGCATGGGCTACTACTGTGTTTGGCTCAAAACAAGCGCCGCCGGGCTGAATTGGGCTACAATCTATTCCGTGCCCACAAACATAATCCAAATTTGCTTGGAGCTGCGCAGCTGACACTCCTCCTTTTGGCACACACCATTCTCCTTTCTTTGTTGCCGGTGGGGATGATGGAGTAACCGGTATTGGCGTTGGACTTGTAACTGGAGGTTTCGGCGTATCCGGAGCCTTTAATCAGAAAATCTATTGCTGTTTATATTGTAACAACATTTTAAGATATGCAAATTATTATATATATTCTTACCTGGCTACTCTGCTTGGAGAGACCGACGTCATAGGTCATGGTTAGATCTGTCTTAAACAGCCCAAAGGCTCGCTCAGAAGTAGGTCCTGGCTTCAAGTCCTCGTCGTATAGCGCAAATAAATAGGTATCTACGGATTTCCCAGGCATCAGTGGGGTGCCAACCATGGAGCGGAGGTGTGCAATCAGATTACCGTTATAAGCCTTAGCATTCTCAAGACTTGGACCAACCTCGTTGCTATCTCCTTTGTATGGCCACCCAGTCTCAGCAACCACTATTTCAACATTCTTAAACCCCACAGAATCCAACGCAGAACGAACAGCATCTACCTGCACATAATATCATATACATGGGAGCCATGAGAATTGACATTTCATAATTCGATTTCAGCTTCCTCCGTGCCCAAGAGAGAGAGAGAGAGCAAAACAAAAAAAGGACAAAATGAAAGCGAGTAATTGCTGACCTGAGCATCAAACATATTCATGTACTTGATCTTGGTGTTTGAGTCAAATCGGCCTGAGTTCGGTTGGAAAAGGCAAAACGCCAAGTTCTCAGGTCTGGTTGGGTCGCTCCGGTATGCAAAGTATGGGTAAGGATTGATCGCAAAAGGGGAACCGGTGGCATTATTAAACTCCAACAACCCCTTCAAGACGTTCATGAAAGCCGGGTGGAACGTTCCAGATGACGGAGGTTCAGATTGCCCAAGCACCGCCATGGAATGGACGGTGGAGACCTTAATCTTCCCACCCAAAGATGCAGAATTGAGGGCATTTTGAAGATTCTGCACCGCTGGCAACAACTGATTCATCAGATTATGGTCGTTGGAGGTCACGACCTCGTTGCCAACGGTAATAAGGATAATCTTGCTGGCAGGATAGAACGGAATTACATTGGAGTTTAGCCAATTTTTTGCGAAGTTGGGATCGGAAGCAAGCGCCGGAACGTCACTATTTGCCGCTCCGATGACGATTCCTATGCCGGTATTGGCGAGAGCTTTGATTATGGCCGGATCAGACCCGTAAAGTCGGACCTTTTCGATCAAAGTGGATTGGAGAAGCTTCGCAGTGGCTGATGGCAGCGGGAGATTGTCCGCGACTTGTCCATAATTCACGCCAATAAATGATTCAGAATCTGCAAATAGCAGAAACCTCAGTTGTTGTTTGTTTCAAACGAGTTATACTGGAAATGCTCACAAATTAAAAGGGAGAAAGACGAAAATACTAATACAACAAAGTGGCTTTTATATTCTGCAACTTTCTCTGTTTTTCTTGCATACTCACATTTCACAAAGAAGCAAATCTCCTCTTTTTCTTAACTTAAAAAACTGAATAGTATAAACGCACAAAAGAAGAATGAATCTTGAAACTCGAAAGGTCGAGCTTTCGCTGCAAACCAGAAGCTCTAGCCCAAATTCTGGAGACAATCTAAGCGATGGGAAACCTTTATGTCAAATTTTAAAATTTTCGAGAACCAAAAAGCAATAAAGCACAAAGACACAAACTTGAAGACAACTGGGAGCACTAAATAGGATACACGAAGATAAACAGGGAACAGAGGTGGACATAAGAATACAGATTCTTAGTGATGCAGAGGAGATTCACAATGCCTATTGGATAGCATGAAGTTACAGGAACTTACTTGCAAGGTTAAACGTGTGAAAGAGAGCTAGAAAAGCGAAAATTGCAGAGCTAGAGATCAGGACTGCCATGGCGACAGATTACCCTGCTTCGGGGGAGTGAAGTGGGGATACATATAAAGAAGGGAGAGGCCAACACTGGGGGACAAAACGGTAAAAACAAATCTTTCGACAGCAAAAGTAGAAGTACAAGACTATCCAAAAAAGGCATACGATACATGTCGAGACCTTCAGGAATCAACCAGAGTGGAAATGAAAATGCAAACGGACGTGGGAAACAGAGTGCGGCGCTGCTGGTGTTGTTCGCATATCATGTTTTTTCTTTTTTTGAAGATATTGTTCGTATATGTTTAGGTCCTCTAAATGTTGAAAAGCAGATTAAAGGTACTGCCGCGTTTGGGGTGAGTGTCCCTACTAGCACCGGGAGATGATTATGTCTTCTGCCGATAACTCAGTTTAGAGTTCATATCTTTTTCCGAAGGAAAATAATAGTTTTACTTAGAAGCAATTATTAATAATTTATAAAATATATGTGAAATTTTAAGTTAGTCAATTTTACTTATTTTTTAAAAGATTTTTATTAATTTTAATTTATAAAAATAAAATTTTGTTTAATAAAAATATTTTTAATCTTTGATTAATATTTAAAGAAATACAATGGACATATAAACAAAAATATCTATTTATTATCGTTCATAAATTTGTGATAAGTTAAACCCAAATTTATCTTTGAAGGGTTGAGATTTATTGACCTCAATGAAAAAAAGTCAAATAAACTTTCTTTTACAAAAATCAACCCTGTGCTATTTATGAAAAAGGTTTACTGAACTGCAAATTTCAATTTATCATTAAGTCAAAGATATATAAGCGGTTTTGTCAAAATTATAGTAATTAAAAAAAAAGATAAAGATGGATTTGTATATTTAAATATTGTGCAAGCATTACTCTAACCCCAAGCATTCAGCAAGCAATGCCATGCAGCTTTTACTTCCATGTTAAGAAAGAACATTCTCTTTCTAAAACACAAAACCAGGCAGAAATTTGAAGAGCTTTGAACGATGCATAAAGTAAAGCATTTTAATTTTAGAACAAGCCTCGGAGAGCAGATTCCTGTACAATTGCGGGATGTGGAGTGGAATATTAATTTGCTTTGGGGACCATGGTTGAGTCTCGAGTACTTGGCGAACTGTTCTAAGTTTGGTATAATTCATGAGCAAGTTATCTTTGAATGTTGTTACTTTTTAGCATCACCGAGAGAAAATTATACAGAAGCGCGTCGAGCACATGTAAGATCTCCCGCATGTTAAGCAAAGGAGTAATGTTTGGATCATTATTTTTTGGGGGAACGGGAAAAGCGTCATTCTTATCTATTCACGCTGCTTTTTTTTTTTTCGGGATGATTCAGGGGGAAGGAGCATGTGGGATTTGATTCACAGGTGGAAGATCTATAGCCCAACCACTGGAAGCCAGCCCATGGGCTGCATTCCTTGTGTTAGCTTTGCCGTCAATTCGTCATGTTGACTTACCAAACCCAAAAAGGGCACGACCCAGAAAAAGCGAAGAGCGGACAGCACGCACAAACGCGTGTCGCATTAGACATCTGGGTCAATCCAGAACCTTCGTGACCATATACCTTAAAAAGAAAGAAGTCCATCAAAAGAATATATAAAATAGGTATATAAATTAAAACTAATAATATTTATAAAATTATAATTAAATTATAGAATAAAAACTTATAATTTTAAGTGTGTTTGAACACATCTTATATCTTGTTCTAACACATATCAACCTCTTCTTAAAAAATGAGGCTTATTTTCTCATTTTTAAAAAAATATGTTAATTTTTTATTTATATTTATGTCATAATTTATTTTTATATTTTATTAAATTTTTAATAAAAACAAATAATATGATATATATATATATGTAAAAAGTTCAAATAAAATAAAAAATAAAAAAATAAAATAGCAATACCTTGGACAACTGCTTAGGTTAAGGGTCTGTTTGGGTAAGGCAGCCGACTTAGCTTATTAAAAGCAATCTACAGCGTTGGTTTTATTCACCTTCAAACCTTCACAGCCGTTGATTAGCTTCAGATTTCCTATATAGCGATCGTAACCCTTGTCCCCTCTATCGCTCTTCCTCTTCCCTCTGTAACCTGCCTCGTCTTTTCTGACGTCGTATATGTCATTGTGGCTATGCCTATTAGATTGGTTCATGGTCTATTTTCAGTTCTGGTTTCAGATTTCATCGGAGCAAGTCCTGATCTGCTCTCCGATAGACCGTTAAGTTTTGATCAGGAGGTCTCGTTGTCGGTGGATCTTTTCTGTTCGCGGCGGGCATAGCGCGGCTTAGGCCAGACATCGTCTCTTTGATTAGGTATGTCAGATCTGTGATTTTACAATTCTGTTGGCTTTCTTTTCCTGCGTTGGTGGGATTGTCATCTCAATCGGCCTTTTGAATTTGTAGGATTGGGTGTTCGGCTGACGATGAGTTGGATCTCGAGGTAGACATGCTTATTCATGGTGTCATTTACGGATCTGAACGTCCATCGCATCGGCGCGGAACGAGTAACGTACTGGTGGATGTTCGCGGGTGTCGTTCGTCAGCAAAGGGTTGAATTGCGTAATCTTATTTTTGTAGATTCTTTGTGAATGATCCTGTATGTTATTAAGTCATAAGATTCGTGGATCTGATGGTCGGAGGGTTTGGTTGCTGAGGGTTGCGAAAGAACTGGGAGGTTTGCCTCCTAAAGGTATTTGTTCTGATTATTTCTATCTTGTCATCCGACCTTTGCCATGGCAGGTGCGCTTGCATGGCAGGTCAACAAATCTTAATAAAATTATATTTCCTTTTGGCTTTGGGGGGAGATGGTACGGGGGTTGTTTTTTATTTGCCCCGGCTCTCCCCTCGTTGTTGTGACTCTGCGTTGCGTTCTCTTTCTCTTCTTTGTTCTACGCGTGCCTTCAATTTGCTATGGCCTCGAGCTCGTATCCCAGTCAAGAATCAAATGGAAATATGCAACCCGATCCAAGAATTCATTGGAAAGTCGCAATCATCTCCGAAGGTACATGTTGTTGAACACTCTATTGGTCTTAGTTTTTTGTTTTTTTGGTTAGCGTTTGCAGAGGAATGACAAATGACAATTTAGAAGTTGACAGTTCCATAGAAGGGTAGATCGACAGAATTAATTTGGGAAGAAAAGCACTTCTAGTCTCTCAATTTTTTTAAAAGCTTGGGGAATTTTAATTGTTTTATAATTATAATTAGAATAATTTAATTTTTTATTCACTAACTTTTTTTTTATCATGAATGCTAACTTAAACTTTAGATATGCATAAATATGCATAAAATCTAAGATTTGGAAGTTAGCAAAAAAGTAATGATGGGTGTTAAAATTTTTATATAGAAAATGATGTTTAGGTCACTAATAACCAATTATATTATACTGAGTAAGGAATTAAATTATTTTAATTATATTTATGAAAGATTAAATTGTCCCAAATTTAAGAGATTAAATTGTTCTTTTAAAAAAGTTAAAGGATTAAAAGAGCCTTTAACTTGCATGGATTTAAGGTATATACTCCTGCACCCGTGAATCACATGTGCCTTTATCTTCACGATGAAGAGTACAGAGTACAGGGTGTGAAAGAATAATAAGCCAGATGATTAAATTATTTACATGTAGCTAGGCATGCTAAAGAACAGTTCGATCTGCATTCAATGTTTTTCCCTATAAGCGTGTGTTTTACTTATATTGACTTGTATTGAGCACTAGGGTGCCTTAGAACAGAGTGTTGTTCACTTGGATGTTTGCTAGTCTTATCTAATTATTGATATTTCCACAAACTTTTAAGTTTTTATTGCTTACTGGAACTAGTGTTTTCCTATGATTTAATTTTACGCAACAATCAATTGGTGCACCTACTGTTGTAATTGCGCACTGTAAGATATATGGCCTTTCATTTCAAGATGTATGTGCTCAAGTGTTACACATGATTTTGATTTCAATTCTGTGGTCAAATAATTCAATGGGTCAGTGGATTACACGATTGGTTTACCATTGCTGCATCCTGGAATTAAGAAAATTGATGCAGCTTGTATCGTTTGTTGCCATGCGTTGAATGGGTCTCTTGAGACAGAAAACGTGTTTTATTGACTTTTAATTGCATTGAACTCTTGGCTTCGTATTATTTAGTTGCGCTGTTGTCAAGTTATTTTTACAATTCTGTCTCCGCGTTATGATCAGTATTAAATTAAGTTTGTACCACTGATTGTATCTCTCAATGGAAGTTGTCTATGTTGTAATTTTGTAAACGATCATTCTTGTAGTTGTCATTGTATTGTAGAACCATAATATTGAGTTTCGAGCTGTTACAGTATTGTGTGGCGTTTATTTACAACTTGTAGCTGGTGATTTGGGTTGAGTGGCTCTTTTGTGGTGTGAGGGAGGTTGCTATATGATAAGTCTTGAAATACTCCCATGGCAAGCTAGTGTGGCAGTGATTCCAGTGAATATTAGAAGCATTGCGGAGGTTTACTTGTGTGGATTCAAGCATCAATTGTGTGCAGCTTGCTGTGTTGATTTGTGTAATCAATCTACCAGAAACACCTGTCCTCGCAAACCTGTTTCACCTTCTAATTCATCAATTGGAACTAGATATCTGAAGGCTTGTGCGTGTGATAAGGTTACTGCAGGATAAAGAACAAGAGCTAGCCTGTAGTTGAGAGGCATTTTCGAAAGGTATTTTTTAGTCTCAGTGTATATATTTTGAATTGTGTCATAGTTGTGAGATAAGTAATAATAGTGGTTGGTTGTCTGTTAATTCATATCAGATTGTTTTTCTGCAGGTGCTTTTTCCCTGCTGTTACATGTTATGCTCCGTAATGGTGTAGGGATTATGTTTGTGTCCTTTTTGTCAGGGTTGCTTTATATGGTTTCAGTGTGGGTGATTCGTTTTTACATTTCTTTCCCATACGTGTATTTGTCCCATCCTTACTTCTAGGTTTTGTGTTCATTTATTGATGTTGGTTGCTGTAATCTTTCTTACACTTGCCTCTGGTGTTTGCAGGTTTGTTTTTTCTCGCTTGTAGGAATTTCTACCTGATTCTGGATATAAACATGGTGAAGACTTCCCAGAGTTGATTTTTACAATGCATTTACATTAGATAACCACAATACCTAGACGATCCCATTATGCAGTAGTGATGCCAAGACGACTCTAATATTCAGTAATGCCTATTTAAGCGGTTTTGTTTTGTCGTGTAACTTGAGATAGTCTGTCATGGTTGGATGATTTTATTTTTAATGGTGATTCTTACCTCAATACTAAAACAATTAGTATAATTGCTATAAAAATTAATTTTCGTTACCTTGTGGTTATGTTGCTAAGAAGTTGTTGTAGTTGTTTTTGTAATCTTTTGGGCTAGTGTTTTGAGCTATTGCTGATTACTGTGTCGAAACGCTTTTTCTTCTCATTCGTGTTAGTCAAAATAATTATATTCTAATTTAGGTTGGGACGAACATCAATTTGGATGCTTAGATCGCAGGTATATGCGCTGAATTTAAGTGAGATTTGGATTGCGGATGTATTATTAGTTAATGACTCTGGTTCAGGCATGTGTTTTGCAGCTTCTGATAGTCAATTAACCAAATGTGGCATCTTGAGTTTGCGTTCTTCCCGCTTTTCTGACTAGGATGAAAGATCATTGAATTTGAATTCGGCTAACCGTCATCGTGGGTCCATGAGCTCGAATTGGTATGAGCACCCAAGCCATTTGGGAGGATGGTGGTTCGATTCCACCTGGATCCTTACTGTCATCTGAAGAAAATTTATTTATAATTGAACTGCCGTGTTTTTCTAAGATGTAGTGTGAAAGTACTGCAAGTAGTAAACTTCGAAGGATCGATCGACATATTGGGTGGGCATATCTTCAGCCTTTGGCTCTCCGTCTATTCTGTTTCTCTTTTTGGTACGTAAGCGTGGCTTTCTGTGACACGGGAACAGCTGCATGGGCGCGCTTGGCGAACCTTGAGAAGACACACCCAACTTTCTCTAAATTGTTTCAAGTGGTGCAGCTGCTCACATTTTGTGGGCTCATTAGGGGGTTATCGCACCAAGGTGTCATAGAACTACAGACTCCATAGAAAACAGCCACAAGTCTCGGCCACGCATCAACCACTCGATGGGATCGAAATCTCCTTTTTCAGTGTGAGGTTGCACTGGAAGGGAGACAGGGAAACCGTTCAGAGCAAGTTTACATGACCGACAGGGGAGGACAGTTTTGAAATATTTGGTTTAATTATTAGTTTCTTGAGCTCCAAGGGAGAATATAGTGTCAAAACTTCGTGATTGTATACTGTTTGCCAGTTGATTTGACAACTGGTCTCAAAGATTGTCTTTTTCAGAGTGTTAAAATTTTGGCTCTAGCATTTAATTTGATAATTTTTTGAAGTCGTGGTAGGGGGGGTGCTGGGTACAGCAATGGAGAGTCGGATACGGCATTTGGTATATCTTTTGGAAAAATGCTATCCTCAACCTATCACAATGTGAAGGCAAAAATGGCATGGTTGATAGACTTCACTGGGTGGTAGTTGAAGCAATAGCGTGCCCAATAAATCAGCCAGAGAGACCATCAAATATTCCGCAGAATCACTATCCCGAGAGGCTAGCCATTGCGTTTCTTTTTGAAGCTTTATGGAAGGTAAAGCTTTGCGTTCGCTGCTTGCATTTTAAAAACAAGAGGCAATACACATTTGTTTTAGAGTAATGCTGATTGTATACACTTCGTGTGCACAATCAACGCACCCCTTAAACATCAGCATTACACTTTTTTTTCAACCCTCAGCCACCTCTAGAATTGAGTTCTTATCACTTTATTTCGCAGTACATGGGTGACACTGATGGCATTTTAGTTTTACTGCAAGGGTTTTCTATCCTCTATTTGTAATTATGCAGACAGTCAAATACTTCTTGGATAACAAGACATTTCAGAAGATGAAATTCGTCTACCCCAAACAAGGTAGGGCGTGGAGCTGATGAGGACGTATTTTGATGAGGAAAATTTTCTCACACAATTGGGAGGAAGTGCCATATTGAATTATAACCACGAGGAATTCTCCAGATTAATGACTCAGGACGATTTGAAATCCGGTGCCTTTTGGGGATCGGATGACAAGCTCCAAAGCCACGTTGGTAATGGGTATTCTGGTTTCTGGAGCAGACATAGCTCCGGAGCCAGTTTGGGCTGAAGTCGTTGCCCCCCTTGTTCGCGTAGAATAGATACAAGCATTGTTATAATTGAGTCAACACTACTTGCGATGATGTTACGGGCAAGTTAGGTGACACCGTCAGATTAGTTACTTCTACCAAGATGGTGTTGCACTACGCACCACATCCTAGCGGGGCTTTCCATCCGATCCTCGGAAAAGGTAAACTTGTTGATGAGCTAGGCGGACGAAGCTCAAGTGGTGGATTGAAATTTTTTTTTTTTTTTTGGGTACATTGTTGGCTTACAATTTTGGGGAGGGGGAATCGAACCTTTGGGGAAAAGGGAGAGAGAGAAAAGCCTGATACCACTCAGTCAAAGCTCAAGCGGTGGATTAAATTTTGTACACATAGCAATAGCAATATATACCATATCCTTACTTTTCCAGAATACCTTGTTTATCCACTTCCTATAAAAGTGTTTTCATTTACATGAATAAGCAGGTGATGTAAGTTAGCTACGCACAACCTTCGAAGTCGGATTCTAGGAGTCTGACAATAAATGGCATCCTGTTCCACTGAAAATGAACTTTCTATAGTACCTTTTCAAATCAAGCACATTGTTTTGAAGGCGAATGAAGGAAAATCGAGAGTGAAGAGCAGATTAAGGTAAAAAGAGATTGGATGAAAAAAAAAGACTGTTAGCTAACCAGAGAAAACTACCGAGTTTAATTAGCCGCCTTCGGACAAGAGGGTAATTAGCTGACTTGAATCTTCATATGAGCCGCCTTTTAAAGTTACGGGTAGTTGCTCGGTATGAGCGCACTAAGAGGCCAACCCCTATACCAATTCCTAGACAGACGCCAAGCCCAATTCCTACACCAACTCTTACGCCAGCATTAAACCATGATAGTTCCCCATCTTCCCCATCTATGTATCCTGTTCTCTGCCAATACATGCTGTTGTAATCATCTTCATTTTCTAGTTTGAAGCTTCTATAATCAACTACCTGTTAAGTGAAAGAGAAACATGGTCATGAACATGCGCACACCAAACAAAATCTCGGTAAATGCAAATTGGACAGATAAATTCTTACACCTTTTATTAAAGCAACATGATCATAAACATACGCACACAAACCGCTAAGAGTGCATAAAAATTTTCATGATATTTTATTATTGTCACAAGCTATCAAGGAGCAAAGGCATTTTTAAGACAATTTAGCTTAAGAGTTTTCACCTGCAACATTTAAAGATCAGTTTAAATGAACTCATAGTTATTCATGTAATGAAATACAGGCATAGTGAAATGAGGAAGTTAATATAGGGTACAGGGCATTCCACATTCAGGCCTCTGGAGGGAAGAGGGGAAAGGCTACTAAGGTTTAAAGCATATCAGTGGCGTGGCAGCTCAACCTACACAATTACGTCACTACTCCACCGCCTTGGTTGAGGCGCAAAGGCAAAGAAACCTCTTGCATATTAAGATATGCCTGCTGCTGTCAAACAGCAGTGCCCGATTACTGAAAACTAGATGTTGCAAAGAGTACCATTAATGAAACACCAAGTCCTTAGTCGTGATATTTACTATCTACAGGAGAGTATTTATCACAGTAGCATATAGTTCGATAGACAGTTAATTCAATAGCATATAATTCTTGCATACCGTTTGGCTCCAGGCACACACATGACACAACAGATAAACAGACAGGACCAATAGACAGTGGGACCCAACTGCAATTTGCCCCCTAAGTGGTTCGAGCGGAGGCTGGCCAGAGCAGTCTCATGAAATGAGCGTTGGGACTTGGGAGAATATGAAACAGAGAATAATGAGGTAATTTAGTATCTCCCAATAAATTAAAACTTGTGCCTGCCCATACCTCTTAAAGGACAGGGTTGTCTTCTCCAGTAGGAACCAATACGTAGTGAAAATAGCAGTGAATATAGTCATGCTAAACAAGGACACCAAATCACAGATAGCTTATTATGGAATTTATGTCCGGCATTCAACCGAAGGAATTTATGTCCGGCAATGGAAATTTGGGCATGAAAAAACTCTCTCACACAGTAGAATTTTGTCAATGCATGAATGGGGAAGGAAATTTTCCCCCACTAATAAAGAACTACAAGCAATAAGCACCCCATAAGACTTCTAATCATTAAATAAAAAGAAGAGCATCAGAACATAAGGAAAATATAACCCAATTCCAGCTTATTTAATATTGAAAGCTCTCCCGCATTTTACCTGCAAATCAACACCCTCGGATGCATCTTTCTGGGATTCAGTTGTTTCATATTCTGGAATGGCATCCAATGTGCATTTCCTACTAAGCTTCTTTCGGAAATTAAGCTGCAGCGTCTTAGTTAAGATTATAGGTGTTCCTGAGAAGCAGCCTGCAACATAAACCTCAATTGCCGGACAAAGTGATTTTGGGGTAGCAGCATGTTCTCCCTTCAAGAAGCCACTGCGAGCTTTGATGTCTGTTTCATAACTCATGCTCCAACGCTTAGCATTACTTTTTGATTCCCCAGTGAAACCATTGCTATTAGACATCGTCAAAGCCCCAGAGAGAATGCAATCGTCTTTATCATAAACCTCAAATTTCATGCTCCCCGTCAAGCGTATACTATCAGTATTCACAAAGGTAGCTTCACTCGATTTTTTATCAACTCGATTTCTTCTAAGAACTGCTGAAGACACTCCATCAGAGTACATGCTGCTCCTAACCCCATTTACCTCTAATAGCGTATCAGGGCTCAAAGGGACATAATATAGAGTGAGAAACTCGGGGGTGGATTCATCCACCCGAAAACCGCAAACTCTCACATAAAAGACTCTTAGATCAAACCAATGTGACGATGGCTTGGTGCGGGGTTTATAATTAGGAGGAGAGTATTTGATAATCTGAAGGTTGCGGTTGGTAGATTCTCCATTGTAAGGACCTTCCATGTCTCAGGCACTTAACTCACAGAAACCCTCTTTTTAAAGATTCAGAGCATCCCTGGAACGACCAAAGTCTACATCAGATTGCTGATCGAAACCTGCTTCTTAATTAACAGAGTATTTGATAATTGCATAATCGGAAAAATAAATCTTATCGAACTTTATAAATAATTATTACACAAAGTACACAGACAGAGACCTGATGGTTAGAGCCAATGCGTACAAGCCAGAACGGATAAAAATAGAGGTTGCAGTGGCACAGTTGACCGGTAATATAGTGTAGAAAAAAGACCCTTATTTTTAGGAACAGAAACCCTTACAATGAGGAAGAAGAACAACGGAATGACAAATAAATGGAGTGAAATTTAGACGATATAATTAAAATCGCGAAATATAAAACAAAAAAAATCAAATTAACAAAGAAAAATGGGAGGAAAGAATAAAGACGGAAACCTGGGATAGATCGAGAAACAGGGCAGCAAGTGGAAAAGAAACAACAGAGTAGGAAACCAAATGGATAAACACTAGTTCAATTACAATTATTGCTAACAAAAATTTGGTCAGCGTCTGTTTCTCAAATAACTAACGCCGCAATAGGAATTCGAGACGAAAGCAAAAAAAAAAAAGAACGACTTTTACAAGCAACGAAGACATCCTACCAAGAAGATATTGTTCGGGGAATAATAATCAACAAGGATATCCGCCCCCCAGCACTGAAGAATTCATCTTTTCAGTTACAGCTCGTTCAAAATCAAAGAGAGCATGCATGGAAGAATAGAAATGAAGAGCCGGTGAAGTCTGTACATACTATTCTCCATCAAACAGTAACATAAACGCAGCATACAGTCTCTCTGGAGCATGACCATAAGCAAATTTAATTTCTTTATTTTCGTAAATAAACTCTAACATGGAAATCCTTCATCCACAATCTCATATTGTGGCAAGGCAAGTACCTTTCAGTCCCCTTAACAAGCACAGAGCTTTCGATACTAGTAATCTAACTCGTGGCAGCAATAAAAGCCCGAACCAAAATCTTGCAATAAAAAAAAAAAAAATCCTCTTGGGGTGTCCCCTCGAAAGGTATATGCTGCTGCTACTATTCCATTCGATTTTCCTTTTCCTTTCATTACAGGTGGACGTATCAGAAGCTCCAAATCAAAATATCAGCAGACCATTATTTCAGATATGAAATATAGTTTGACAGGGTGCTAACGTTATATATATATCGGTACGAGGGAATGGGCCTTCCGAATTGTGAGCTGAAAAATATCATTTTATTTAAATATTAAAAAAAGAATTAAATATATAAAAAAATAATAAAATCAGATCACTTATTTAAATATTAAAAAATTATAATATAAAAATAAATTTATAAAAATAATAAAATCAAATTGAATTGCTTAAATTAAACTTAAATCCAACTAAAAATGTCATCTTATCCGATAGAAGCGAGTAATTTTCATTTACGGCTGACGAGTCTTTTGTCTCCGACAGTGATGTGCATGCTTAAGAACGATAAAAAAAAAAAAAAGTTAAAAAGGTTACTTTGTTACGAGGTTCTTTTCTCATAAGATCAGTCACGTTTCTTTTTTTTTTTTTATTTTAAGGATGCATACTTTGGTTTGGTCCTTCAGAGAATCTATCGAAGAATTCGAAGAAGCAATTTAGATAAATTAATTTTTCATGAAATCTCGAACGTTGTGGTTCACCGGAAGACATAATAATGGAACTTCGGCTTCTGGATCCCACTTCCCATACTGACGCCATAATGTTTGACCACATTTGAAGTTACGTACTATGTCGGTACCTCGCCACTAGGCGGGGCGGTGCTAATGTCACTTATGCTGGTAGAAAGAAAACAACTACGTGGTGACTCAGGGTTGCTCACGGTTGGAGGAACCTTGTTGATGCATGACACGAGTTAGTTTCCAAAACGGGTATCACCAAAGGATCGTCTTTCCTCCGCACAAGATACATGCCCACATGGACGGAGAAAGATTTTATGGGATCCGTAACAGAGGATCATGATGAATCGGACCTACGACGTACAATCCTACGTCGACCAATGACATGATAACCCTAACAAAATTTAAGAAAAATATTATGTGTATATAATTTTATATATTATATATAAATTAAAAAAAATATTAAAAAATATATATATATAAAATATTTAATTTTAATAATATACACATAGCAAGATCTAAATTTTACTTACACCGGTTGCTTAAACACAAATAATATTATTTATATAAGTTATTTTAATATTCTAATTTTATAATCACAATTTTTTTTTATATATATTTTTTAAAAAGTACACGTCTCTACTTGTACGCTCCGCGTTGGTGTGCATATAACAATCATCTTCCCCTTAGACTCGTTCTCCACTATGCGGCGCCGGTGGCGGCTGAGAAAACTGCCGCACACATTCGAGGCTTTCCCATATCTATCGTAGATGACGAGCTGTTACAGTCTCATGCAAAACTTTTGTGACGATGCATTAAGGGGTAAGGTTGCACAACCCCACGCATCCATCGATACCAGTATTTGCGTAGTTTTTTTTTTAAATTTAATTATTATAATATAAAATTTAAATTATTATATTTATTAAATTTTATAAATTAAATTATTATATTTATTAAATTTTATAACTTAAATTATCAAATTTAACATATTAATACAATGTGTTATTTAATTCTAACAAATAAAAAATATTATAAAAATAGCAATTGCTTTTCATATTAAAACTCAAAAATTTTGTTTATTTTATCTTTCTAACATTAAACTTGTTGGTATTAGTTAAATCATACATCTCTTTAATTTTTTTCAACCATGCTACAAATCTCAAACTTTAGACATAACATTCACATACAAAATTTCATCCCGGCACCCTTACAATGGCACTCATATGTAGTCTTGAAATTTGTCTCTTTTAAATTTTGAATTTAAATCTATAAATTTATGTATATATTAAGTGAGTTTTTATTCATTTGTTAAAAAAAAAAAAAACCTCACAAAAATGTAATTCCACTTGGATTGCCAAATGGTATGGCATAAAAGCTACTTAATTGTTAATTCCTCCACTAATAGGAATCATGGGGTCAAAAGCAAACGTTTATTGGCGTTATTGTTTGTCATATATATATTGGAGCGAAAACCGCACGAATGTGCTATGATGTTGTCCTTTGTGCGAATCAAGTTGCCAAAAATAAAAAGTATCTTTCCATAAAACATGTCCATTGATTATTAGCAAACGAGTCTTAGCTAGGTGTCTTCGTCTTTTGGTTTTCTGTAAGATTATTTAGTGTGGTTCAATAAAGAGAAACTTAAATACTTTATAATATTATGAGCTTTTTCTGAAAATAAAGATTAAAGACTAACTATTTCTTTCGTATAAAAGAAAAGTTAAATGCACCAAAGATAAGTCATAACTGTATGTACATGACATATTATTATTAATTAAATTCTATAATTTAATATTTAATGATATATTATGCATAACTTAGGGAGTGATACTTGTGTAAATGGAAAATGATAAATTTATGCTTATGAAGCCTATTCTCAATACTGACAAAGCCAGTTGTATATGAGTAGAGCATTTGCAGAAAATGTAAGATAAAAATATAAAAAATTATATATTATTTATATTATTTTAATTTATATAAATATTAATACAAATTTCACGCTAAAACATGAGGGAAAAAGAAAATCATTGAATAGTGGTAAGTTGTAGCCTTAAGAGTACCGTTATAAGCGTATGAGCATCATTGTTCGTGTAGACAGGGGCACTCGTGTGGGCCCTATGGTTCTGTCTCTGACCCATAGTTTAGCAAACCCTTTGTGTGCTGTGTTGGTTCTCCGAATCCGACCACCTTGACATGGCAATTTGTGCTCCATCACGCTAAGTGTCTCGCGCCCTCTTACATCCAATCATGCAATTCCCGAAGGGTAACAAGCGGGTATCCGTCTCTGTAAGAATTCATATTCATACCAACACACTCACCCGTTGATGATGATCGTGATACAAGAATCAACGGCCAATATGGCAAAAGGAGAAGCAGAAGCCGAACCAGGTACGTACATAAGACACCTGTATGTATGACGACCCCATCAATTAAAGCTGAAGACTGAAGAGTGAGGACGCGAAACCCGGGAAGGGACACAAGTGGTCAGACTGAAACACTGAGTCTGACTAGTACAATACACCAAACGCCTTACCCTTTCCTCTCGTAAAAAACCCACATGCCCTAACCATGGTTACTATTACTCTTTGGCTTTCTTTCTCTCCATGGGTATTTGGGTTCGCCTTTTAATTTATTCATATGCAGCAGTCAAAGAAAAAGCAAGAGGACTTGTTCTCAACTTGAACTTTGCTATCTCTCACCACTGTCACCTCTCCTCTGCCTAACAACTGCGTCTTTTCTTTCCATCTCGCCTTTAACCTTTATCATCTTTTTGGGATTTCCCTTCTTCTTCCTGCAGGGAGATATGAATAGAAAAAAAAGAAAGGGAAAGATGATATAAATGACTGGCTTTTGAGCTTTTGTGAATTGTTTATTGGATTCCTGTTCGAATGAGGACCTCTAGTTATTAATGCTTTTTTATTATCTGCTATAGTTGAGATAGGGCTGCTTTATTAGCGTCGATGCTGGTCAAAGATATTGGTCTACTCGCTTTTTAACATATTGAGATCGAGGGGGTTTTGCATTTAAAGGATTCTTCTGTGTATCGGAAGGATTTTTTTTCCTCCCGAGGAATCAAGAGAGGAGCCTGCTAAGGAATTAAAGATTTGATTTTGATAGCTGGTTTGATGATCTCTGGAGATTGAGGACAGAGAAAGCAAAAGTAGTGGATATTGGTGATAGAAACATAGCAGCTTATTAATTATTGATTGAGAAAGATTTTATGGGTAAGAAAAAGCCACAAAAAACCAAGGAGCTTTCGGTGGCGATAGCTGAAGCTTCATCTGCAGGAGACGAGACCAGAGAGCAACAATCTCAGCCTCAGACTCATCAACAAACTCAACCTCAAATTCCTCGAAAACGAGGTAGGCCTCGTAAGATCATTGAGAAAACGGAAATACAAGAGGGACAGGAAGAACCTGTACAGCAACCAGCAGCTGGATTTGAGGGTACGGAGAGCTTAGTATTGAAGAAGGGTAGAACCAGCGAGGAAGAAGAACAAGAACAACAACATGGCCCGCAACAAGAGGGATCATCGGCATGCACAAGAGTTTCAAAGGCAGAGGGAGTGTCCGAGGAGAGGCAACTCCCAAAGGGGGAGCCCTCGAGAAGCAGAGCTAGGCGGAAAAGCAAACCCAGAAAGAGCAGTTAAAAGTTAAAACCACTGCTCATAATGATTAGAGTCTAGAGATCAGTACTCTTCTCTTCTATTTTCTTTCATTTTTCGATTGACAAAAAAAAAAAGAAGGAAAATTGTGTTTCTTGGCTAGTCATGTCTTGAAGGATTTCATATAAAAAAAGATACTGGGAACAGAAGTATGCGTGGAACCTCCTGAACTTGATTCATATCCTTTGCTTTTACCGATGTGCTGATGATAACTGTGTTATAAGTTTTAACTTTAACCCATCGATTTGATCATTCATTTTACTTGTATTTTTGGTTCTCCCTGTCAATCACATGCCGTTATAAAGTTTAAGATTGAACTTATCCATGCGATGATGACAACTTCGTGTTATATAACCCATGAATTTGATCTTTCATTACCTGTATAATTTGTTTCCCTTTTATTATTTTATGCACATGCTGAAAGTTAATGTTGAACTCTTATCGGTTGTGCGCTTCAACTAGCTGTATAGAATGTTAATCATGGGTCTTTTCTTAAGCTTCCGAAGTTCTCTTCTTATCCCCTCTTGATTACATGTGTTAACTATTACGTATTATATTTGATTGCATACCGTTGGTGTGGCTTGAGAAAAATTCTGATTGGATATGGTGAAAGAATGTTTTTTCCTCCACATTTTTAGCTTGCTGTAACCTCTAATTTGCTTGTCATGGAATTGGTATAAAAATACCTTTTTCCTCGTGAGTTCATTAATTGCAAAGCACAAGAGAGGAATGAAACAAGAATGAATTTTGTATGCATTGTAAAAGGAGAAGATGATAGAAAAGGGTCAAGAAGGAGTGTCAAGTTTGGAATCTGAGTGTGGGAAGAGGTGGAAACAGGAGTTGGAGCATACTTGGCTTGGCTGAGTTGCTGCCAGCAGGTCTGCGTCTGGGGGCACTTAGCTATCAGCCCCGCCTTATTACAACAAGAACTCTAAGCGTTTTGCAGGATAGCAGCGCGTGAATACACGTTCCAATGAACAATGCAGGAGCCGCCTCACCTCACCAATCACTGATACTGATGGTTCCGGCCACTGAGCCAACGCGGGACGTGAAACCACATGCTCTCTGAGCGGGTGGAGAGCACTGCACCTCGGTGCCGACTTTTGCACTGCAAAGGACATCTCGCAAGTCACAACTACAGTGGCCCTCATGGTAAATATTATTATTTTTTCCAATAGCACTGATCCTAATTTTTTAGTGAGTATGAATAGATTCAGAAGAATTTTTCGATGAAAGAAGAAAAATGCGTTGTGCAAATTTATTTGTTATTTATTCAAACAGAGAAAGGTTCGATGCGAGAGAAGTAAAGAAGGGTAGGGGGGTCCTCACGCGCCTTTGTAGTGGGACCCCTGCGTATCCCAACTTTGATTGTGCTGGACAAGTTGCTACGATTTCTGAACGTCCAGCGTCCTTCAGTACTCAGCCGCTGCTGACTGCCGTACTGTTTGGCTGTGGCTGTACTGGATCTGCGATTCTGTATCTCAATGGAGGACTACGCTGTCGTTTTGCTATTCATGTTCACGTCTCAAATACAGATGGGAATCGGCAGTGGGACGGAAGGGGGAGATTCTTTCGAATTCTGATGTTTTAGTACTACAAAAGAGCAGGCAAATTGGAAGCAGTAAATAGTAAGTAGTTGGGTTCTACTTCTACCGACGCTGCTTAATCACAGAACTTGTGCAAAGCAACCTTGCACACGAAAAAATTACTGCCTTACTAGAGCAGAAAGCTATTATCTACTACAAACTATTGCCGTTTTCAAGGAAAGATGTTGACTGGGTTAATGATATATAATAGGTCTTAGTGTACACAGGACGAAATGATGGTGGTCCAAAGTTGTCTTACTGGCAAACGTAAGCTGGCGGGTGGATGACAATGTAAGAGAGTGGTTAAGTAAAATAGCGAGAGCATAGTTGCCTCTGCGTTAAAGCATGTTTCGGAATAAAGGGAAATACGACAGTCGCGAGTAGGGTATGACTCAGCCAACAATTTTACAAGCGCAGAGCAGAGCATGGAGACATCCTCGAAACAGCGCTGCATGCTAACGTTTTGACTTGGAGAAGACATTCGGGGGGTCAATTTGACGTATTAACATAAAATTAAGAAATAACTGGATTGCAGAAGCCGACAGCATCCAAAGCTAATACGACGGATAAAGTTAAACACCTTGTAGATAAATTGCATCCCTCAAGGGTCAATGACAAGATACATATAAGCTCTGCCGTTGTAAATAACAATATATATATATATATATATTACACGTCTAAGTACATCACTCGTTCACACCCATCCACCTAAGTATAAAGTTTCAACAAATATACAGAGAAGCAGGGGAGCAAGAGTAGAGGAATCATTTGTATTAATTTGAAAGTAGAAGCGGGATGCCCCAGACATGAAAGCGCGGGGGGGGGGGAGGGTGAGAAATACACTGTAGTGGTTGAACCTGTGAATAAAGCGATTTATTGCAAAATTGTCCTATAACCTTGAGTTATACATTGATAAGAAAAAAGATTGGGATAAAAGAGATTGGCAGACCAAGGCTCCTCAATTTCTAACCTAATTGATCAGCGGCTTGACTTATGATTTCTCTCTTTCCTATATCTTGATTGTCCTGGATCAAATCCACCTTCTTCTGCTCCATAGACGGCCCAGGATGGTGTGGCCGTCATGTAGTCTCTGCTGTCAAAACTTTTTCCAGAAGCCACCTGCATTTCAGTTGAGAATAATTATCCGGTAGAAAACGAATGATCCAAATTTAGCCCAGACCAACAGAGGGTAACGGATACCTACCAGGTCATGAAATTTATCATAGTCTATCCATGTATACCACTGACCATCAATCTTGAACTTCTCAGTTTTTGCCAAGAGAACACAACATGAGTGAACATGCTCACATGCAACTTCATACTCCCCTTGGCTTTTCAGGGCCAAGGCCTCTGAAAAGGTTTTAACATCAGTATGCCAAGGCACATTTTCCATGGTCAATTTTGATGTAGCAGATCTGAAAAGAGAGCGTTTGTCATACAACAATGGTGCTGAAGCTGAACTAAGAGAAGGGGGGGGGGGGGGGGAGGAGAACTTACGAGCCACAGTATGTAACTCCTTTGATTTCAACAAAGTCAGGTTTTCCTATACTGAAGAGCTTAGAATAAGCATCTACATCTTCAGTATTCCAACCTTTCACCAGGGTCAGACGATAAACAGTTCGCTGCTGTTTCTCCCTTAGAGCAGTCAAAGAATCCTGGCACATAGTTATGCAAAATAGAGATCTTAGGCATCAGTGAAAGGCATTTTCTATAAGCTGCTCCTTAAAGCTGTTTGTAGGATCTTTTTTACTAAGCAAAATTCAAACCAAGAACCCCATTTGGCTACAGCTGTTTTCACTTTGCCACCGATGTAAATCCCCGTAGCTTGCCTTGCTTCCCCCGTTCATAATATAACATTAAGCAGGAGAGTCATACTTTAGTATATCCTTTCCCCCTCTAAAATTTCATATTATTTGAAAATGAAAATGATCAAATAACCTCCCAATGATTTGATCCATGGTCACTTTGGTCCTTATGGTTTAATCTGTTAGCATATCATTCCAGTGTGGTTCGGCCTAGCATCACTTTCCATAACAAAATGGACAGATGGGGATTGACAGAATAAATCTTGGCCGTAGGTGGTAAGGAGGTCAAATAACAGACTATTCTACAACTATTTTTCTAAAAGATGGAAAAAAAAGACGATTCCATGTTTTATTAATAACGAATTGGTTATTAACTATAATTTTCACACTGAGAAGTGGAAAGTACTAACAATGAATCGCTCCCAGAAATCTCCAAAGAGTGGCCTATCAATTGCTTTCAGAGTATCCTTTGTTGCAGCATCTACACTGACATATAACTGCAAGTGACAAAAATAAAAATCAAGTTTTACATGCACACGCAACACATTTAAATAATTTTAAAAGATGTGAAAGCTGCAAAACCTGGGTAACAGGCTTCAGCAACTTAATCTTCTCTGGAAACTGTGCATTTGTCACCAGGAAAGTGGAAATTCGACGTTTGTGCAGCTCGTCCACAAGTGCGTTTATTTCTGGATACATGATAGGTTCACCAACAAGCGACAATGCACAATGCTGAGGAGAGAGACCTTCAGTTAATCGCTCCAAGGTGACTCCTAAAGAAAGAGACATTTCTTCATTATGTGTGGATCAAATTTGAAATTAGTCATGTAATCACATGCTTGAGGTAGAGCTTTACTGACGCTAATCCTCACAATATCTTGTGTCAGTTGGATCAGGACCAAACTGAGTAATGATGTCTCATGTCATTAGAAACAAAATTAAATCTTGAATGTGAATTAATATTTTAATATGTTTTACAAACAAATTAGTAAATCATGACATGATGAAATTCAATGTTTAACCTGATCTTCAGAAAACCAATCACAAAAATCAAGGAAGAAGCTATAAGCCATGAAATATAGACACAAATGAATAAAATGGAGCATGCTAATTTCCTATATATTGGATGCGATGCTTATATTCTTGGTCACCAGATCAGACAATGTAAAGAAACTGGACTTGGAACCATATAAATCCCATACAGGAATATAATTAAGTGATGTCTAGATTGAAGTCAGCTTCCAATGCCAAAGAAACAAATATCAGATGCTTTACATGGGAGATACATAAGGTGAGATAATGAATTTGCTTTAGCATGCAATTTTGTGGTGAGAACATTGTGAAACTTATGGAATGTAAGATATAATCAACAGCTACTTCAGTTGCTTCATTACTCTCTTGAATCAGTCAGAGACTCAAAGTAGTCTCATACTTTGACATGAAAACAGCAAAGAAACATACATTACCAGGAACTCCTTTCATTTGTTTAATCATATTGGTATGCAGGTAGATTGCAGAATTCACAATCTCAATAGGATCATCCATCTTCCACTGCCAGCTTTTCCCCACCGGATTTGTGTGATGCCTCCAGCAGAAAACACATTTATTTGCACATGCCAAACTAGGTGTAGCCTCCATGCATCTGTTTCAGTCAAAGCATTAGACACAGTGAAAGTGACAGCTGAAATTTTATGGCGAAAACTTAATACCAAAGATAACTTAAACTGGAAATCCAATTTTGCCAAAAAATGCTACCAAGCCTCATGTCCAGGTGATGAAAAGCTAAAGCGTACCACACCCCAAAGTTCAAATGTCATAGTAACCCTCCCTCCTCTCCCCAACCTTTTTCTTTGCCTCTTCCACCTTTTTTTTTTGAGGGGTGGGGGTTGGTTATTAAGGATGTTTTCAGCAGCAGATCAAGAATCCGCTAGAGTAAGTTGTTTTGGTGTTTTTTCCTGACACTAGGCACCACTGTGTGAAAAATGAAAATCTGTGCTTAGACATAAAAAACTCTCTTAATTTTAATTTCAGAAATAGAACTTCAATCTAGCAGCCACAAATTCATAAAACTTACCCGATTCAATTTTAAACATCCTGAATGGTCATCTGCTTTGGACATTAGCAGATTATATTAACAAAACAAAATATATTATTTTTTTGAAATGAAATATTTTAAAAGATGGTATGAACAATATTGCTTCTTAAAGTTTGAAATATCAGACACAACTGCATCTGCAATGTTCCTGTATCTAAAACCAGTACCATTGAATATTTGATCCATCAGAAACTCTCCTTCAAAACTCCATAGATAACTGCCTAACTGCCCCCAGAAAAATAAATTGCGAAAGAAAAGGAATAAGAGAAAATGGAAGGATATGCTATTATCAAGCAAATCAGCCAGCTGAAGAAAGACATGCCAAAGCCCTTCCCAGAAACATCCATATGGACATGAAACAAAGTGATCAAATTAAGTACCTAAAGTTGCCGGCCAAAAGGTGATCTACAAGATGGTAGTGTGAAACAAGTATGTACTATACCAAAAAATGAACTAGGGATGTGGGTCAACATTTTATTCAATTTACAATTACCTATGACTTTCTATGCCATAAAATGAGTGCTTGTAGCAACCACCACGACCTCGAAGCTGTGACTTGGTCCATCTACAAATTTTAACACCACTATGTGAACCGATAATTTTATATCCCTGCAAATTCAATTTATTTGAAGAAAGCCAATTAAAAACAGAACTTGTATCATATCTAAGAAAATACAATTGACAGTAAATTATAACAATCAAGCTGTAGAAGAAACTAGAATCTACAAAATTCATTGCTACACCTGAGGCCAGGGGAGAAGCTTCATATCCAACAGATATAAACCATAACTTCGCAATTGCATCCATGGCATTGGAGATGTACACAAAATGTCATTTTGTTATGTTATTCATGGGCTTCGCTATATTATGCAGCAGTTAGCACAAAGGTAATTCTCCTTTGCAGCTGTTTTAATGCATATATGAATAACAACATTCATACCTAGTCTTCGAACATGCATCAATTACCACCGGGCTCAGCTTCCACACAAGTTAGAATAGATCCAAAAAATTCTTATATTGTCCACTTGATTGCAAAACTCAAAGCTTCGAGCACTTAAAGTTTTAAACCCAATACGATCTAACTTGTGCGGCATTGTCGCTGAGTCGCTGACAAGTGGGCAATTGCAACTTGCCGCACAGAAATGGAAATCGGAACTACCAATAAGTAAAACAAAATGATACACAACCACAGTATAAACAAGCATACCTGCTTTTCTAAATTCGCTCTAATCACCGGAGTCACCATTTCTCTTTTGCCATTTAATTTCCCATTAGTCTCCACTACTGACGCTGACTTCCTCGAAGGAACTTTACCAGCAATGTCCTCAAGATCAATAATTTCTGACTCCGTATCACTATCGCTATCAGAATTCTCAACGCTTTGAGCATTACATTCGCCACCAACATCTGATTCTAAAACCCCGCCATTTTCTAAACCACCCTTCAAAAACCCAACCACCTTTGCACACCAAAGATCAAACACCTGATCAACATCACCCCCATCAATATCCCCTTCCCATAGGGGAAGCATCTCCATTGCACCCAATGCCTTCATCTGCTTCGCGAAATCCCTCGCGACCGCATTGAAAGTAGCTCCATATGCTCTGCTTCCGACACCAAATACGGCAAATTTGCAACTTGAAAGCAATAAGGAGCCCACCCTGAAATCCTTGGCGCTTTCAGCGAGCCACGTTGCCAGGAAGTTAGCAGTTGGAGGCGGTTTTCCATCTTCCCAGGTTGAAGCTACGATGAGGACAAGTGTTTCTTTGGGAAGGTCTTCAGGTTCCAAGTCTTTGGGGTCGACGAGGTCGAATGGGAAATCGTTCGCCGCCAAAAGCTCGTAAAGACGCTGAGAAAGGGATTTAGAGGTACCCGTTTGAGAAACGAATATGATCTTGCCTCTGCTAGTGGGAAGACTAGGTTTAGGGTGTAAGGAGAGTTTACAGTGTCTAAGACGGCGAGCTTTGTAGAGACAATAGAACGTGGTAGCAGAGAAGAGAGCAAGAAGCGTAAGACGAGCTGGGACTGAAGACAAGGACATCTTTGGCTTCCCTGGTTCTAACCTTTTCAAAGAATGTAACTAAGTGCGGCAGACAATAGAGGTTGGCGCTGAAGAGCCGGTTTCTTCTTTGTGAAGAGTTGCTTACGGCGGCGAAGACGGCAGAGGAAGCAGAAGATGCGCTCAGTCTACAAAAGTTAAAGGACCTTACTTTTAAGGTCCAGTCCCATTTTTATCGAAAGCATGGGCCGGTTGCCAAAAGCCCATAACCTGTCACCTTAGAGTGCAATTTTGGGCCTCCACCCAGCCAGAAGTTGTGTTCAAGTCTAGAGTCTTGAATTTTCCAAAACAAAATGGAAGTTTCCTCATCACTGAAACTCTTCCATTGTTTTCTAAATTCTACGGCATCATCCTGCTTAGGTTCTGTATTTTAATCACCAAGGTGAAAGATTTTTCAGGTGAATTTTGTTTCCTACATGTATACACTAGTACATTATATAAATTTTTCGTTACTGAGAAAAGATTTTTCTGGTCAATTTTATTTCCTACAAGTATACACTAGTGCATTAAATAAATTTTTTATTACTGAGAATATATAAATACACTCGTTAGTTGTAAGCTTTCATTAAAAATAAAATACACTCGGGCCATTGATTTCGTGACAATTATGTGTTACAGATTTGGGGCGGGAATCATCTCCCATGCACAAGAAGCTGCCTCTAAGTACAATTCAAAATTTAGTGGTAATTTTACAACTGATTAGTCTAATTGATAAGTGTTTAATTCAAGTAAAAGTAATTCGTTTTATGAGATTAATATGAAATTAAATTTAATTAATCAAATCACTTTTGGTTAAAGGCAGGCAAAGTGGTATTAGGACCACTTGTAGCTCAAGTTACATCTTAGAATCAACCAAACTATAAATTAATTATATGACACTACTTAAATTAATCGGGCAACTATTAAACCTACCCTTCTTCCTAAGTGCCTCTCACTTCATAAGAAAGTATTTTAAATTCAGATCTACGTGAAGAAGCTGTCGTCATATTCCTGTTAAGGTAAATACCAAGCATGTTGGTGTCTTTGCTGGATTTAGTACAAATACATAATCAATTACGTAAGATGCTGTGACAACACCAAAATACATATAATATATAGAGTTCCTTCCTAGGTAATTACGTTATATCACACAGGACAGCTGACGACTGTGTGGCGGGGAGATCTTTTTTACCTAACCAACCTCTTAAGGAATGAATTATTGATTCCTGAGTGACTCACTTTCTGAAATACGACCAATTGTGGTAGGTGAGCCAGTTGCAGAAGTAGCTGTGGAAACCGACTCAGTGGGAGTGTGTCCTGCAATTGATAGACTAGAGCCGAGAGAAAGTTGAGCAAGTGCACTACCTGCCAGTGATGAAGTTGGGTTCAAGGTGCAGATGGCAGATGATTCCTTCAGAAAAGGCCACAATAGATTTGCATCGGAGGCCTTCTCCATAGAAGAATTCATGTTGACTTTTATCCTGCATTATTAACGGCTTTATCAGTTTAGCATAGATCAAAGCAACAGCCAGCAATGTTCCATTGCTCGCTGCTAACAAATTACGGAGAACCAAATACCCTCAGTATTTGAAGAAAAGCACAACATTCATTTTTTTGTTTCCCCAAAGGGAGGGGGAGAAATGGGTGATGGGTGCTTTATAACTTTCTTTATTTGAACTAGATAAATTCAGTCACTTAAAATCGCCACAAAATTATCCAATTAGATCGGGAAGCTTCAGATGACAATTCAAAAAGCTAAACAACATTAGAACTTACTTGTTATGGATATTGACATATTCATCAGTTTCATCTAATATCTCCTCCTGAAATGAGCAAAGATTTAATGAAGATCGATAAATAGCATCTAAAATGAATTAAAAGGAAATATTTCCTTGCAACTTTTAGTAGCTTCCACAATAAGTCATAAGATGTGAAGTTAATAGCTTTGGTTGCGATAAATCCAAGCTAACAATTTGATAAAACTATAAGAAATAGAAGAATAATTCTGCAGAAGCCAAATCAAGTAGTCCCTTCTGCTCTTTATTTATTCTATTGTGCTTACACATGTAATCGGGGAGGCATACACAAATACAGCAATAACAGATGGTTAATGACGAGCTAATTAAAAGGGCAGATTTTTATCATAGTGAGAGTGACAACCATTAAAGCATCTAACCTGAAGAAGTTCTTCAATGACATCCTCCATTGTAATAACACCAACAACCTCTTCATTTGCTGGAAATACTGGCACGGGAAAATTCTCAATGTCCAGGATACAATATGAACAACCTCTATGTCGCTTCTTAAAAGCAGGAGTCGTTGGTGTACTTTTCTTCACCTGTGTACCCCCATCAACCTTAGCAACAGTAGTCAAAGTATCATGCGACTCAGATTTCACACCTATATTTGTGGCAGCAGTCAGTTCAGTCAGGGAATCACCCGGAGATCCACTGAGTAGATCAACAACAAAGGTCAAGGTCCATGGGACACGGACCAGAGAACAAATACCATGGACTCAACTCTCAAAGGTATTCAAATTCAATACTTGCCAAAAAAAATGATAGAAAAAGACAGGCGTATGTCTTACAGATGAAGAAGAGAGGACAAAAAAACCCAAAAACATGGAAAGCATAAAACAGGTGGAGCTCAAAATGACCTTGAAGAAAGAAATAAGGAAATACAGATCCTATACAACTGAGGTACACAACTTTCAGAAATAAATCTGCAAGGTCAGCAAACGGGGAAAGAAGATCCTTTCCAGGGAACTAAAGAACAATTTAGCAGAGCCCACTTCATGAGTTTCATAAATAACAAGTTATATAAGATGTTCAGAAAACATGCTAGGAATAAAATGAAGTTGCAGCCTAAGCGTTAAAACAGTAAACATAAAAATCTATGGCAATCAAAACTTAAAATAAGAAACTAGAAAATTGTAGTTTTCTTGTACTTCTCTACACATCTCTACCTTCATCCACAGATGCCATTTTACCCTCTTTCTTAAAGCTGTCCTTAAACTCAAGTTGTTCCCCTTCATTTTTATCATTCAGAGCCTTATACACAACAGCGATATGACTGTGACCCTTCTGAAATTCATTTAATATATCATATAGAGGCATGTTCTCTGAAACACTGCAAGATGAAGAGGAAATTATGAGTACCTAGTGGTGAACCAGCATATCAAAAGCAATACACATGGGCAATAATACTAATGAAAAAGTTAATGGGCAAGGATATTGCATCTCATCTCATATGTATGAAAGCTGAATTTACCGAGGAATTTTTCTTATGGTCATTTTTCTTAGAGGAACTTCATCTTTTGAATCAACCATTAAAAGATTTTTAACCTGCACATAGAAGTGAAGCAGCCAATACGTTCAATGAACATTATAGTCAAGAAAAATTCATAAAATACTTAAGTACATAAATGGAAAAGGAAATGAAAAGTGTTGGAATTTCAGTTGCACTAAATACTAGGTATTATGCAAAAAATCCATTTTGTTTTACAGCATCTTGATACAGATCTCTTATTATAGGTATACCCTTCACATCATCTTAGATAGAAGATCTATTTCCAGGAATATTAGAAAAAGAATAACAATAATCAGGATGTGATCATAGAAATCTGACAAAAAGTTTCACACTTGCTGTTATCCTCAAAACTTCCTCTTGCTTGAAGGCTTAATATTGTCTGTGCAAAGACCAGTTTTATAGATGTCTTAAGATCGTTCTAACAGGACAAAGCATCTCATCTAAGCAACAATTATACAAGTTGAGAAACATTAACCCAGATGAAATATAATTCAAATTACCCTTTCCAAAAACTTTTTAACTCAGAGCGTAGAATTAGAGTAAATTCATGCAAGAATAAATGATAGATTCCATAGAAGGAAGGAAGAGTGTAGGATAAACAATCATATGATATATGGTAGTTCAATTAATCAAACTCATCACTCTTACACTCCTCCCCACCCCCCACAGTAATTATTCATAAATATTACATGGTACAGCATAACTTGGTTTTGTGAAAATGTAGATACTATAAGCCTAAATCACCCAAATCAAAATATATTATATCTAAATTTGAAACTAAAAATAATAATAAACCCACTAACGCAAGTCATACCCAAGACAATTGCAAGAATCATAACAGACAAAATATAGAGCTCATAATTATTGAGACTAAGTAGATCCTACATCATCCACTGAATATATCTCAAACTTAAAAAATTATCACACATCTGAAGAACAATACCAGAACAAGTCCAATAATATTTGTTGGCTGTCCTGCATAAACCGGAACTCTACTATGACCCATTGTCATTATTCCATTCAATGTCTCCCTTCAATGCAGACAGAGACAATAAGGTGAGAACTAGAGAAGAAGTAAACATGATGCAAAGGACATAAAAGTATTCATAAACCCACAAATTTAGAGTTGCATCCAGATCAAGGGAAAATGCCTTTGATATGGGAGTCATGGCATCTTTTGCAGTCTTTTCGGTCAATTCAAGTGCACCAGTAATGATGGTCATCTCATCATGTGTTAAATCTCCTCCCTTACCAGCCTAAACAAGGTAACAAATGTACACAACAAACTACATTAGAAAACAAGACAGAGTTATCTTGAAAGAACTAATATACAAAGTTTAGTTTATGACCTCACATTGACAAAATTACAGAAGTCTATTTAAACATTTGAATGAACAAAAAGGCAATTTTATATTGCATCTTCTAGAACTTTAACTTTTGAGTTATATACCTCATTTCCATGAAAACTTACGAAAGTCTTGAGCTCTGCCCTCTTTAAAAGGGCAGCATGTCCCTTACCTAACATCCGATCAAGAACCTGGAACCATTTAACATTCATTAGATATGTTTTTGATAACAGTCATAGTAATCATACACATAATAGACTCTAACCAAACCTTGCTAATTGGATAGGAAATGGGGAAGAATACTAGAACAAGAACACGAACAAGAGGTGCCAATGTTGCCCCAACTCTCAATCCATAATGAGTACAGACTGCTTGTGGCAATATCTGTAATATTCCGTCCAGTTATGTAAAACTAGGTGAAAATAGGAGAAGGAACCTTACTGGATAATACAGTGCCAAATTTGTTCATTATTTCATTAATTAAGAATTACCTCTCCAAACATAAGGATGAGTGTGACTGACATCAAGATTGCTGCCCAGGAAGGCACAAGTCTATCTAGAAAAATGGGAAGAGCCTGCAACAGTAATAGAAAGGGAAAATAATGGGGGATGTAAATGTTTTAAGCAACCAAAAAATGGTCAATACCAAAAAGAAGTACAGTTAAATTTTTACAATAAAGTTAAAGCCATATTAACCTATAGTACCTCCATTGCTAAAGAGTTTCCAATCAAAAGCGTACAAAGAAGAAGATGCTGGTTCTTGACAACCGGAAAGATTTTGGCTGCCAAAAAAAGGGAGTCAGAACAGTGCCACAAAAGAGCATGCATAAAGTCTAAATTGTCAAAGCTAAAACCGTGTGCTCATCTCGTTTCACAAAGAAAGGCCTCCCAGTTCTCTTGAAGTCAGAAGCACGAGGAAATTGAGATAGGCTACAGGCCAGGGGGAGCATGTAGTTTAATTCGATGCTTATATATTTCGATCTAAAGATACACACAATTGATCCGAACCTTAACAACCAAGGCAATTAGCTAAGAAAGGTAGACAAGGAGACAGAGCTTAAGTTAGTTCCGGCAACTCTAAGACAGAACAAGCAATATGACAAATCGATATACGCAAGGCAGAGGGGCTAAATTTTTTATTTCCTGCTGATATATGACCGACCAGCCCCAAAACTCAGGAAAGCACGGTTTGTTTCAGCATAATAGTGATGACAGAAAAGCACATTTCCTTGTCGATGGCATTGCAATTCAAATAAAACCCAGATAATCAAACCTACCAAAAATCACATGCCCAACAAAGTTCCGTACATGAGAAGCAAGTAGCAAGAAAAAAGGCATCCAAAACGAAATCAAGCAAGCCTGGTCTGTAGCTGCCAAATCAGAGTCAACCCACATACCAGATAAATCATCAAAATAAGCCAACAAAACGGCTACATAATCTATAAAGCTCCGAGTTTCAGTTAGCGCTTAGCTAACAATTATGGCATGTTAAGAAGTAGAATCAGGAGCAAATAGAAAGCCGGGGTACCAGCATAAATACGATCCTGAGGACGGCCAGACTTCATTAGAACCTCAAGGTCGACGAGGCCCAAAGACATGAGACCCAGGGTGAGTCCAGCCATTAGCCCAGCAAAGCACACCAACCCTATGATCACGAGCACGAACAGCGAGAATCGCGTCCCACAGCACGGAACGTGACGTATGTCCGCGGCCATTCTGCTCAGCAGATGAAAGAAGAGACTACAAACCGCGCGGGGGATTTGTTCCTTGTTGCTACTCTGATTTTCAAAGTTGATCGGCCAAAAGGGTGAACCTTCACAGTGGAATTTTAACTGGTTCTTTCCTACCTCCAGCAAATTGATAATAAAAAATAGAGTAAATGAGTCTACTCTTTCCTTTATTTTATACTTATTATATTATTTTATTACTTTTAAAACTTATATTAATTTTTTATATTTTATAATTACTTTGCATATAAATTTACTTTACTCTAAATTATGAAAAGCACAGTAATAAATTTTCTTTCTTTTGAATTTTGCTTAATATCCTCTCTAAAAATAATCTTACATAAATTCTTTTACAATTTATTAATTTTTTATAAAATATAAATAAATACTAAAAATATATTTATAATATTATTCTTTATATTTTATACAAAATGTTTAAAATAAAAGAGTACTTGTTGCATTTTTATATTTTATAAAAAATTATAAAATATAAAAGAGTCATATAATTTTTTTTTGGAGAGTGTTTTTACAAAGAAATCAAATATAATTTTTAAGAGAAAAAATTGTTATTTAATTAATAAAAATATTTTAAATAAATTATAATAAATTTATTAGTTAATTAAGAATATTTTTAATAATTCAAGTTTATGTATAATATATTTATAAAATAAAAATGATATTATAAATTTTAAAAATATATGTAAGAAATATAAAATAAAAAAAATTAGAATAATTTATTCTAAAATTAAACACTGAACACAGGACAGAATAAATTATCCGTCGTAAGCTTGTCCCTCGTGCAAAGTACATGATTAATGAATTTTTCCATTGATAAAATTCATATTTAAGGGGAAAAACCGATGAGGCAATAAACAATAAGATAGCATATTATTCCACCCAAAAAAAAAAAGATAGCATATTCCTTTGGTTGCTAGGTGTGGTAATGCCTAGGCGTGGGTGAATTAGCATAGAGTCCCTTGAGAACATGAGATAATATTCCAGCGAAGTGGAAGGCCGGTTCTTCTGCCTATGCGTGGGCTTTGCATCACCTTTGTTTGTTTTCATCTAAGAATTGCAGCAAGTTGTGTTTACATGTTTGGAAGGCATATTGGTTTGTCCAATTGCATCACCTCGCGACATCACAGGTTAACAAATATTTGATATAGGAACCTTAGAACGAACTCCTACAAATAATTTAGATTAAAATTTGATTATTAAAATTTAAATCTTACAATTTAATTTATAAATTTAAATAATTTATATTAACTAATATTTAATAAAATTTAATTTATAAAAATAATAAAACTATTTAAAATAATACAAGCAACTCCAATAGTCACTCAGCAGGTTATTGGGCGGTACAAATGCAACAAAAAAACAAAGGAGTACCTACCTTGCTTGTTATTATTATCCCACTAGAGCCATCCACATCTAGTAATAGTCCTTGCTAATAGGAGCCATACATTGTCACTTTTTCAATACAAAAAAGACACCCAAGGCAATGTAGTTGTGGTAGTCGTGGACTGCATTGTTACCTTGCCTTTCATCAAGGCCAAGGAGCTGGATACGTTAAGGCATCTTCTCAAACGTTGGTTGTGTGTGGTTCTCTTTTCTTATCCCAACTCCTCTCATTAACTACCCTCGTGTCCTATATCTAAATGAATAGCATGCATTATCTTCGTCAGAAACCTCCTAATCCCCGAGTTTGTTTTACTTACAGTCATGTCAGATCAAGTAAATGGCTTGCCTGAACATCCCCCAACATGGCCGGAGCTAAAGCTTCCAGACTTGTTACGCGATGACACTGTTCGACAAGTCCATGCAACAATTGAAAAGGAATGGGGTTTTCTTCAAAGGTCAGCATGCCAAACGGCAGCTGGAAGGGCTCTGTGGAAGCATGTGATCCATGATCCTCTGGCTGGCTTACTGGCAGGAGAGAGTTGCCTGAGAAACCTCCATGAGAAGATTGAGAAAGACTGCCTCAACAATGCACGTGAAATTTCGGGTGTGATTCTTGCGGTTCGAACCCTTTGGTTTGATTCTAGACTAGCGGATGCTCTCAATTCCTCCAGCGGCAGGGAAGCACAGGTTGTTTTCCTTGGTGCAGGTTTGTTAAATCTCCGCCAATCATGTTTTTAACATTCGGCATGCAGTAAACAACCTGCGATTTCCGAATTTGCACATGTTCATGCAAAAGTTTAGGACGTTTGGGTGGATCATGCCTATAAGATGTAGGACACTTAAAGCACAAATTCTTGACGAATTTGATAAATGCAAGTTTAAAATATTAAAAGCCAGCACTATCTGACCACTTTGGACCACACAACCTGTCTAACCAGTGGCTAAGGATAATCGGTGACATAACAAGCAATTGTGAGTGCCTTACGTCACATAATTACATATTTAGATGGGCAATTAGATTCCACTCCAGCCCTCTCCGAAGAAGGGAGGGCCTGAGGGGAAGGAAAGAGAGAAGCTAATCAGCCACACCGATATCGAAAGGATTAGAATTTAGAACTCCGTCAATGAAAACGCAATTAATTGTATATTGATGAACCGGCAATTTTCATGTAGGAATGGACACAAGAGCCTATCGTCTGAGTTGCTTAAGGGACAGCGATGTGTTTGAAGTGGATTTCCCTGAAGTCTTGCGGGTGAAAACCATCCTTTTGCAGGCGGCAAAGGAATCCGTATACGACAACCAGCAGATAACGTCAAAAGCAAAATCCTTAACCAGAGTGGCAGCTGACGTAAGAGAATATAACTGGCTAGAAAAGCTTCAAATTTCGGGTTTCTTGCCAGAGAAAAGCACGATATGGGTTCTAGAAGGTATCATCTACTACCTAAGTCAATCCAACGCCATGCAAGTGCTGAAAATCATAGCTGACAAATGCGCCCTAACCGACACAGTCCTTTTAGCAGACTTTATGAATCAGCCATCAACCACCTTGTCCAATTCTACCTTCCAATTTTATAGCGATTGGCCAGACCATCTCCTACCATCTATTGGCTTCACCCATGTAAAACTTTCACAAATTGGCGACCCGGATGCCCATTTTGGACTCGTTAATGATCCCTTAAATCTATTCAACAAGCTTCGCAGCGTGCCTAGGTCAGTGCGAACCCATCCCGATGATGGAACACCATGCTGTCGCTTGTATCTGGTGGAAGCTTTGGGTTCCCCCAATCTAAGTACTGTATGAAGAGCCAATTGCTTAGTCATGACACAGATATTCCTGTCGTCAATTCACGTCTACTGGTAGTCTAGATGCAGGCACCATTGTTTGTAGGACAGGATAGTATAAGGAGCGTACATATAATTTAACAGCAAATTCTTGCAACAGTTGGACCATTAGATGTTACGCGTACATTTTTTCGGATATGCGGGGAACCTGTGAAAGGCCTTCACCTGGTGCTTAATATTGTTTGGAAAAGATCATGAAAGATAACTTTTCATGAAACATGTTTTTTCCCTTCGCCTCATTTACAAATGATGAATGTAACTTGAGGTAAAAAGTATTGAGCTATCAAGAAGGTCTGCATTTTTTTTAAATGGAGGGTGTCAGAGGACAAAATAAACATACAAGTAGATAAGTGGTGATGGAGTACTTACACATACTAGATAAACATAAAATAATAGCTTAGAAATATTTTTCATATTTAGTCATATTTTATATTTCTTCAATTATTATTATCTAAGCACATGGATCATGACAGCAGAAATATGCTGCTTACACCACTAGATTCCCTGGGAACAAGTGACAGCCATCTTTCTTCTGCAGCTCAAATTTGTCAAGATTCAAGATAGTGTATCCCCCACAGCATCAGCCATCCTTGTTCTGCAGCAAAAATGGTTTGGTGTGGGGGAAGCCGTTGAATTGATATGCCAGGTAAGAGACAGAAAAATATTGAATTTGCATATTCCTAACTATGATAAGCATCATATGATTTTGGTAAAATTCAGATCCTAAGAATTTAGAAAGGAAGAAATACAAACAACAGCAGAGTAGGCAATTAGATCTACGGAAAACAAATATAACTCCATATTGTGTTTTGACTTGGTTGGAGCAAACTTGGCAATGGTCTCTACAACTAAAAGGAAGGGTTTTGACACTAATAAAGGAAACCAGTTAGACATGCTGACGATATAGAAGCAATAGAAAGAGAGAGTGAGGTCCAGGCCGAAAACCAGCCCACTAGACCGGTGATTTGGAGGGTATATACCAGAAGACAGTCCCACAGGAGCAGCAATGATGAAAAAGGCAAGTTAGTTAAAGGCAAGGGACACGTGGGAGGAGGAGGGCAGGGCGATATAGCTGGTAGCGAGACTGAATCAGGACACTTGCATTTTTGGAGTTGAGCAACACCGTGCTCATGGGGGACTGAAGGAGGGGGCACTCCCCACTCTTCAGTATCGAGTTCATTCCTGGGAGGAGAGAGCTGGGAGGTTCTTTTCTTATTGTTCTGTTTGTTTATAGCAATTCAGGAGGTCGAGGGTTCCATTGTAACCAGGCAGAGGTTCCCTTTAGTGGTGGGTACCTTGAATCCTAGGGGAATCTGTTTTGAGTATTCTGATTAATAAAATCTCTTGGTTGGTTTCTTCCATTGTGAGTCTATCAGAACCCATATTTCTGAACAGTTCAAGGACAGGTAGCCAGAGATATGGCAGATTGATCATGCTGTCCATCACTTCAAAATTCACTATGCACTGAGAACTTTAGAAGATGCCCCTTGAACCCAAAGGAAAAAGCTTAACCCACTAAATTGGGTTTAATAAACCCTTATAAAATTTAATATGAGCTGTTAGATTTATTGAGTTTCATAGTCAAACAATGGGACCAAGTAAATTTGATTGTTTAAATTCTTTTAAATAAATTTTTTGTGAGATTCAAATTCTGAGAATAGAGGACTGAATCCAAATATGCAGGATCATGTCTACCCAATATTAAAATACAGACCAAAAAATATTGAGAAAGATCCATTTATAGATCTGAAAGACCCCTATTTCCAACAGCTTTAGTGCTGCTTTTAAACCCACCCCCTCAACAAAAAGACTGTCAGTGACTAAATCCATTTTCACTTTCAGAGTGTTGGGGCCCTTATGTTCATAAAGAAACATATTGTAAATAGAATTCTAATGACGTTAGGGGTAGCTGAACCAAATAGTCCTAACAGAGTATTATAGAAACAGAAGAAATATATCCACTAATAAGATGATACCCCATACCGTAAAGAACACATTGGACTATGTCAAGTTCTTTTTTAAATGAAACATCTAAAATAAATTTTTAGAAAACCCTTACTTCCCAATTCCCAAGGGTTCCTGCAAGTAACCATTAAAAACTTACCTGTCAGAAGCAAGTTGAGTGTTGGTTTGGCTTGCCAGCCCACTGAAAGAGGTGAACGATCTATATAATTAAAAGCATTAAGAGAATATAGAAACAAGGAATTACTATGGTTGTTTTCAGACAGAATGTTCCAGAGATTACCTTATCATATTACGAAATTGGCATACAATTTGGGATCATCAATCATCATGATGTTAAGAGAGAGAGAGAGAGAGAGAAGGCAAAGATAACAAAGACAAGGCTTTAGGTTTTGGATAAAAGAATGACAAATGAAGTCAAAAGTTGGGAAGAGAATATCATAAACCATAAGAGTTTCTGAAAGTGACGAAACAAAGGTTAATATGCTGGAAATAAGATTCCACGCAGATAAAGCATGTGATGGCCAGAACCACATAAGGTTAAATATACTTTATAAGGAATCATTAGCCACCTTGTGGTGTTCATGCTGTTAATGTTATTACAAACAATATCAACAGTGCATGATGGACAGACACTCAGGCCTAACTAGAAATTCTGTGGTGTCACACCATGGAATCTGAAAACATGATTATTTAAAATAAGCCAATTTGTTTAGACGTAAACAGAAAACAGAACCCACCACAATTTGTTTAAATGTAAACAGAAAACAGAACCCACAAAATCACTCGCTTGTATATGTGTAGCAGACATACAGAATTCTCAAATGTTGCAGTGGCTTCCTACATTTTTGAGTAATTGGGACCCACAGAATCAATAAAAAAGAATTGAAAACGATAGGAAGGGAAGACACACATTGGTGCGGTAGCATACAGCAGATATATGTTGAAAAGCGGTTAACTGATAAGATCATCTAGCAAAGCTTCAGCTTCAACTTTACAGGATCCTTACTTCCAAGCAACGAGGCTGCATTCTTTACAATCAATCTGAATGTGCAGACCTTTGCATGAAAAGACATACATATAAGGTGGATTCTGTTTCAATATTCTTCTTACTTGCCATTGCTTGCTTTTAGGAAAAAGGGAGGTGGAGGGGAATAAAGCATCCAACATTTTCTTAGCTCTACGATGATGTAAAATGAAAAGAGGAAGGACACTTTTGGTCTTTAATTTTTTAAAAGAATAATTTAATTTTTCAACTTTTGAGTTGGACAATTCAATTTTTCTATAAGTGTAATTTAGATAATTTTATTTCTCATGTATTGGATTCCTCTTTTCCTACTCATCATTGGTGATTTACACTTCATTTTTTCCATTGTAATATGATATGACTGTTATATAAATTTATTTCTTGATTAAAAAAATTATTGAGACGTATAAAATTAGGGATTAGCAAAAGAGAATACTTCACACCAAAGGAAAGAAGGGTACTAAAATTTTCTGAGCAAAAATAAAGTTTAAGTCACCATCAATAAGTCACATCATAAGAGAAATTTGTTGGGTGAATAACTAAATTGTCTTAATTATTAGAGGAACTAAATTGTTTAATTACACTTATAAAGGAATTAAATTATTTTAATTATATATATAAATAAATTAAATTATTTTAATTATATTCATAAAGTGAATAAATTACTTTAATTATACTTATATACAAACTAAATTATTTAAATTACTCTTTTAAAAAAATAAGAAACTAAAAGCTCCAAATGTCACGGGTTTAACCCCCTAAAATTAGAATTCTCCGACTCTAAGTGGAAAAAAAAAATTATAATGATCAATGGAGCATGGGCAAGACCATCTTCGCATTGGGTAAACTACGCTTAAAAGTTAATCAAAAATAAAATAAATAGCACTAAATTGAGATGTACACCACACTCTGCTCAAAAGCTTTGCGGTCTTCTATTTTTCTATGACGGTTGGGATTGTCCACCAAGTACTAATTAGTAAAAAGGCCTAAATTCTCAGATTATCTACGAAGGTTATACAAAGAATCAACAAACCTCTCCCCCGGAGTTAGCTTGGAAAGTGACAAATGAATTTCTCTCCTGCGAAAAAACAATCCCTGGCAGCAGACCTAGATAGCTTCTGAAAATTTTCCAAATCGTCATCCGTGTAATAAGCTTTATTTTCAGCTGTCAATCCCAATAAAACTTTGTAAGCAATGTACACATGATGAACGTACAAAGATTAAGACGTACTGAGCAAGAGATATAAAGATCGAAGGCTTTCACGGCAGGCATCGACAGTGGCAAATAAGAACTTGGAGGCCTTCTTCTTTTGCTCTGTCAGCCATCCTCTGGTCCCGCTGCACACCGATTGAGAAATTAGGGTTTTCAAACACGTAACGAGTAACCGAAAAACATAGGGAAAAGCACGGGAGTGCCCCGTACAAATGCCAATGGCGGGGGCAGATGCAGGGAAAGAAAAAGAGAGGACACACGAGAGCCGAAGGAAATCAAAACAGCGCCTCTACTAAAGAGTACAAAATGCTTGAGTTGGGGAGTGGCGTTCCATTTCGAATGCAGGGATTTTGGAGGGACTGAAGAGAGCGCGATGACGGTGGAGAAAGCGCCCGAGACGAGGGAAAGTGGAGCTCGCTTTTTTTGGTTACAGTAGACTCCATGGATTGGAGTATTGAGGGGTAAAGGGATTGAGATTTGCACCGCAGCACCGCAGTTTCGTTTTTGATTTCAGGCTAACTAAATTTGAAGGGAACCAATTTAGTGAGGACATATTTGTTCTTTTCATTTTTTATATAATTATTTTTTTAATTTTTAAGTTAATTAACGTAATTTTTTAGCTATTAGATTCTTCTAGTATAATATAATTTATTAATAATTATTTAGATTTAATTTTTTTATTATAATATATAAAATAATTATTATATAAATTTATTTATTTATTTAAATAATTATTAATATGTATAAATTAAATTTTAAAATTTAATAAAATAAATTAATTTTATATAAAAATATTTAAATTTTTAAAATAAAAATAAAATTTAAATTATTATGTTACGTTAAAAATAAAAAATTTATTAAATAAATTATTTTAATTATATTTATAAAAAATTTAAATTATCTTAATTATATTTATAGAAGAGATAAATCATTTTAATTATAATTATAATAAATTAAATTATTTAATTTAAAAATTAAGAAATTAAATTATTATTTTAAAAAAATATAATAATCAAAATTATCTTTTCTTCAATTTAGCAGATGTTGTAAAGAGGAGGTAATTATAAACTTAAAAAAATAAAAAAAGTGTATAATATGTATTTAAATATAAATTTAAAATAAATAAATATTAAAGTTAAAGTATAATTAAAATATAAAATAAAATTTCTAATTTGTTTGTGAAGGTAAATAGTTATACTCTAAACCTTTCCAAGGTTTTCATACTGTGGCTAAATTGATTGCCCATGTTATATTATTAGATATTAATTTCTATTTTTACATTGTGTAAAACTTGTATAAAGATATACTGTGTAATCAACATTTTCATATTTGTTAAGTTAGCAAACGAGCATTGCTGTTTGTTTATCATACAAATTTTGTTAAAACTTATTATACTAATTTTATGTAAAGCTTATTATACGAATTTTTTGAATTTAATTTATTTAATGAATATATTTTTAAAATTTGTTTACGAAAATTCATTTAAATTATAAAAGTTTAATGCAAACAAATTACTCCAAATTTTAATTATGTTTAATAAATCTTATTTAAATTTAATATTCTTAAATATATTACCGTTTTGAAATATTTTCTATTGCAGTTCCCAAATATCCCATTTAGTTTATATATCTAATTTAAGTGTATGATGTTATATATTAATAAATTTTACTATTTTTTTATTTCCACCAAGTGCATAGTATATGGGCGAATTAGAACACTTTTAATTGAGTCTTTTTTTCTTTAAAGTAACAATGTTAAGAATTTTTTTTTTTCGAAACATGAACTTGCCAAAAGATTGTATTTTTTCATCAAGTGTATACTGTATGGATGAATTATAACATTTTTATAATGAAAACAATAATTACATATTTAATATATACGTAAAATTTTGATTTCATACTCAAAATTTTAATAAAAAAATTTGATAAACTAATAAATATTATTGCACAATTAAAAGTATTAATTTAAAACATTTTTAACCTAATTTTTTCTTAAATTAACAAATTGAATTTAATAAGAAAATAATCTTTTGAAAAATTAACCTGCCAAGAGGTTGTATTTTTTCATCACAAAGCAAGCATTGACATTCTCATATTCAACTTTTAATTAATAGCTAAATTAATAAGATTAATTGAAGTATTAATTTAATTAATAAGACTTGACCTCTGTAAATGTTTTCCTTTTCATGTGGAAGTTTAAATTTAATGTTGTTTGCAAATTTTTATAAATGGCACCATTTTATGAGTAACAAAAAAATGAAAAAGAAGATTTCAGATTCATATAACAATAATTAAATATATATATATATATATATATATATATATATATATTACGAATCAAACTTCCTCAATGTCAATAAAACATGTCTCCATGCATTCAGAACATGCTTTTTCTTTAGATGAAATTCTTGTTGCAGAAAAGAATGATCATTTATTCGCAACTGTATTCAATGTTCCTTTTATGCATGTTTTTATTTTTTTTAAGATTAATATATTTTAAAATAAAGAATATATTTTATAAAATAAAAAAATATATATATATGAATAATTATTGATAAAAATTAAATAATATAATTACTTTAAATTTATAAATTATTATCTACTTATTTATATTTTATAAGAATTTGAGGGTTTAAATTAAGATACTTTAAAAGAAAAGTAGAGAAAGAATGTGTCATACCATATCATTCAAATCCTAGCAGCAAGAATTTAATTGAAGAAATTCACTTATCATCATGGTATCTAGTGGCCTCACTTTAAAAAACCCAATTTGTAAAATTTAATACTAAAAATTGATGTGCTCATGCATGCTCACAAAATATTTATAAGATCATTTGATTAATTAATTTTATAATATAATTTGTTTAATTTAATAAATTAAATGATGTAATTTTTTATATAAAAATTTAATAAGATTTATTTATAAAAATACTAAAATAGTAATCATATATGTCCACTTACAAATTAAATTAATTACAAATTTATATTTATCTTAAAAAATTTTATCATTTTTAATTGTTATTTTCTTATAAACAAAATAACATTAACTGTTTCTCTCTGATTTATTCTCATTAAAACTGCGATATATATTAAATATTCAATAAAATTTATTTTTTTTTAATTTTTTAAGTTTTTAAAAAATATTTAAGATTATTTAATAATTTTTATTTTTCATATTTTTATCTTAAATCATAAATGATTTAGACATAGAGAATACGAAAAAAATTTTAAAAAGGACCAAAAAAACTCCTCGATAGCACATGCTTTTTACCTTTCCCCCTTTGTATTTGAAATTATATTTTTATTTGTTTGGGTTAAAAGGAACAATTATGACAGTTCATAACGGACGCAAAGCTTCATCGTCGCACGGGAGGACAGGAATAAGAACGGATGAGAAGAAAAGTCATGGCATTATCCGAGTGCGCGCAACGCCAATTCTGCCCGCGCGCGACTTATCCACGCCAGAAACCAGCAGGGAAAAAGCCCAAAGCGCGCAACAGCACAGCCTCCTAGTTCTTCTCCTATAGCGCCACGTGGCTAGCATCTGCATTTCCCGAACGTACCCATCTGATGCCTCCTTTTTTTTCCACCACTCCCCTCCCCTCCCCGCAACAACGTTTCACATTCCCCAAACCCGAACCACCAAAGGGAATTCAAAAGTTTACCTTTCCATTGTGCGTGATTTGGGAGCGGAAAAGAATCGAATAGTAGGCAAATAGCGAACGGCAAAGCAGGGCAGTAGGGGGAATTAATTCCTTCCCTCAACATGGATTATCCAATTCTCGGGTCGGAATAATCTTAGCCCCGCCCACGCTACATTCCAATTAAAGAAGGCGCATTAGATGTCAAATGCTTCTGCAGCTGCTGCATTGCCAAGTCGTAATTGCAACTCAAACGCGTACTCTGCGGTATCCGATTCCTTTCCAACACCATTCGCACCTCCAAAACCAACTGCTCTCTCTCTCTCCGTCCAGCATGCCTATTTAATGATTACAGGATGCGAATTCCCAAGAGGTCCGTTTCATTTTGTCTCTCCAGCTTGTCTTCTCCAGTGCTTGGACCTCTTTTTTCTTCCCGGGTTCGCCTTGCTTCTGGAATCCGCAGGAAACCTCATCCGTCTCTGGCCAATACTAGACAGCTACACTCGGCAGGTTCGTTTTGCCTTCTCCACTCCATTTCTTGCTCATTTCCTCTCTTCTTCCTTGCGTTTATCTTTCCCTTCACCCTACAATTGGTTTTCTTGCTCTCTAAGGTTTTGAATGCTTTTCTTTGTTTAATTTTGTTGTGTCGATTGTTAAGGAAATCATCTGTTTAGGTTTTAATCTACATCTGCTGAGTGAGATTATGGGATTATCAAGTAGTAGGAACTTAGAGGATTACTGTTTCTTAATTGAGAAGTTGAATTTTTAGGTGTTTATCGGAGCGTAGCTTGGGGAATTCTTAGAGTTGGAACATAGCCTGGTTCATTGTGCGCTAGAATTGATTGACACCAAAGGTAAGATGCCAAGATTTTTTTTTTTTTTTTTCTCCAAGGAAGGGGTTCATTGTTACCGTTTCTTATTTTTTATTTTCAAAACAACTGTTATTTAGTTTTTGCGATTTTCCTTCAATTCATTGTTTTTCCTGGTATAATTCACAATGGGTTGAATGGCGAAATAACATAATGGTTAATGGGTTAAGTAACTCACCAAATTTGTGTTGTATCATGAAACTATTGTTCGCTCTAATAGTGAGTGAGATTGAACAAGTGCAATCACCATGGTATAACACATCCATGATTAAGAAAGGAAAAACATATGCTAGTGCTTCTGAAACCATTTTATATAAGCAGACTCCTTGTGATTTAAATTATTCTGTATAATTGCATACGTCTGCAAGATGTACACATACAGTTTAATTGCAATACAACCCCTCAATCTTGTTATTTGTTGCTTTCTTGGTCTAAATATGTATTTTAGAAAGAGGAACTCTGAGCTATGGCTGTTCAAGATTGGGAAACCAGAAAGTTATTGCATACTTTTATCTAGACTATGGAAGTATTCGGCAAAACTTAACGAACTCAATCTATAATTACTGAATCTAGGTCAGGTGTCAATCTATATTTAAAGAACTCTGTCTATACATTATGCTGTTGTGATTCAGGCCACTTCCCTTATAATAACACATTATGTTGTCATCTTGTATGAGAAAGTCATTCTTAATTATGACTTGAATATAATTTTTTTTTTTGTTGGTAAAATCTATCAGGAGCTAATTGGTTGCATGCTCAATATAAAATGGACAAGAGCCATGAAATTGGAGTAGAAGACCAAAGACCAGTGAATTTGCCAGGCAATGATAGTGGTAGAAAGCCATGTATATGGTCATCATCTCATGAACGTAGGCTTGAAACTGATATTGGCAAGCAGATATTTTGCAACCGGTCACTGAATATGAAGAACATTGTTGCTGTGGGTTTTGATATGGATTATACTCTGGCACAGTACAAGCCTGAAACTTTTGAGTCTCTTGCTTATCAAGGCACAATTAAAAAGCTGGTATACGATTTGGGATACCCTCGTGAGGTTTGTCCACTTTGTTATATTTTCTTTCAGTGTTGTCATATTTTTATTCTAATTTGACTTGCATAATGAGGATGGAATTGGTATCATGATATGTATTTCTTATACATAAAGCAAATTGCATTGGTCACTTTGTATCCCATTACTTCTCCAATTTGATATTCATAATCTTAAGAGGATTTTATTTCTTACTATTTTCTTTGTGAGTGCAAACAATTTGTATCCTATTGAATCTTGGCTAAGCAAGCAAATTAATCTTTTGCAGTTACTAAATTGGTCATTTGACTGGAAGTACATGGTCAGGGGTTTAGTTCTTGACAAGAAAAGAGGAAACATCTTGAAGGTTTATTCCCCTACCACTTCCACCAAAAAATAGAAAGAAGATTTTATAGGAATCTAGTATCCTACTTTTCTCTGTTTAATTGTTGGAGCTGGCTGTGTGTATTCAGATGGATCGCCACAAGTATGTGAAAGTAGCCTACCATGGATTTAAAGAATTGTCAAAAGACGATAAAGTTGGGACCTATGGAAATACTTTAGTACGTGATTCTTTTGATGAGCCAGATTATGCTCTAATCGATACGCTCTTTTCACTTGCTGAAGCCTACTTGTTTGCTCAACTGGTTGATTTCAAGGACAGGCATCCTGAAAAGATTGCAGAGAACATTGAGTAAGTGTTACTATTGCAGCATGAAGCTTCTTTTCAACAAGTTCATACACTTGCATTTTTAAAGTTACTTGAATAGTTTGACTGAGACAATCATTGATTTATTCATTAAAATGGCAAGCAATCTTGGTTATCTTTTGGAAAGGGGTATTTTTAAATTATCATGTCAGTAAGATATATTACTTTCCAGCAAGAAATGAGACCCTTTATGGGCGTGAACATGGCTAGAACACCATCATTAGATGTTAACTTAAACGTACTCTTAAAGGCATGCTGCATATTTGTACAAACTATAAATTACAAAACACTAGAAAAGGTAACAGCTAGCTACTATTTTGCCACATCAACAGTGGGAAGGTGAAATGTAACTTATTATCAGGACAGGAAAATGAATGCACTAATATATTTTTCATTGTTGAAATAAATAATTGATATAAGGCCATTAGCTTACTATCCAGTCTTGCAAGATCATATTATGGTTATAAATTATCATTCTATTTATTTGTGAAGACTTCATACAATAGCCAGTTTCTTACCATCACAGGAGTGCTTATAACTTTTTGGTTTTCTTTTTATGTTTATTGTTTTCCCTCCAGTTATGCTCGAATGTACAGAGATGTTCGTGCAGCTGTTGATTTATGTCACCGGGATGGAACATTGAAGCAAATGGTTGCTAAGGATCCTGAGAGGTATGAAAAGAAAATTATAGCCATATTGAAGTAAAAATTGGACAAAGAATATGTGCTTGTTAAAAATATTTGAGTTATTAAAAATGCTTTCCTGAAAATTTGTCTTAAATATCGTGTATCAGCTATGAATGCTTGATGAAATGATTCTGACTTGGCCATTATCCTGTTTAAATTTACTTTGATAGGTATATCAATGAAGATACCTTGATAGTGCCCATGCTTAAAATGCTTAGAGATTCTGGACGTGCTACATTTTTGGTGACAAATAGGTAGTTATGAATTTGCTATACAAGTGTGGGAAAAAGAAAGTTTTCAATATCTATTTTGACCATTTTGTGCTGATTGAATGATGGAACAATCAGATGTGTAAACATGTATGTGGATCACTTTAACATTATATTTGTATGCTAAATGCATAAGGCTATTTTCCTACAAGTAGGAGCTCCTAACACAACTAAAGTTCATATGATTCTTATAAAAGATATTGCAAAGGATTATCTCAAAACACTCATGCAATGTTTACTTTCTATTGGATAAATCAACTAATATTTTACAAACACACATATGCCACATGCAGTTTATGGGACTATACAAATATTGTCATGAATTTTCTCTGCGGATCCAGCGTTGTAGATGGGAGTACCAATTTTGCCTGGCTTCAATACTTTGATGTTGTCATCACTGGCAGGTCATCTTCTGTTACCATTGGAAGCTTTTAGCTTTTTACTTGTTCAAATTGTTTTGGTTTTATCAGTTTGCCTTGAGTGAATTTTTCCCATTATTATGACATCATAATGGCCTTTGGGCTTTTATAGTATTCAAACTTTGCCAGAATGTAACTAGAAGGCTTTGCAATTGTTTTGTTTGGTCATTCTGCTGTTCAGTGAATTGATTCTGCTACCCCATTTAGTGAGACCACAGAACTTATATTGCTACCCTCCATTTGTTTACACATTATGTATCATTCAGTTTATGTATCTGCTAAATTATTAAGAACATCCAATCAATGTTTAATGATGTGATTTCGCTGAGTGTACGCTGTGTGATTAGTAGCTGTAAATTGATTTTTGGCTTTCTTACAGCATGCAAAAGTGTAGTGGTTGCCTTACTAACCTTATCAGGTCTGTCATTATACAGTGCAAAGCCTGGTTTTTTTCATGAGGAAAATCGTGCCAATCTATTTAAGGTTGAGCCTGAGACTGGAATGTTACTTAATACAGATAATGGCTCTCCTATGCCTCAGGTTAGCACAGTAAGACATCAAATTATTGTATTCTTTCATATAATTATTTATTCTAAAATGTGTCATTTTCTTATGGTGAAGGTGGGCAATATCTCTGCGAGAGTAAAGCTGACAGATGAGGGTCATGCTTGTAAAGTTTTCCAGGTATATTGAATCATTGATCAACATGTTATGTACAATGAAATTCATTTTAGTTAGGTTTTATATGAAACAATTTGAATTTTAGTATTGAAATGCCTACTCGGTTTACTAAAATCTATGATAATGTGATTATGAGCTTCTGTTTTAGGGAGGCAGCGTTGCTCACCTGCACAAACTACTTTCAATTGAATCAAGTTCACAGGTAAGGTTTTCCTTCTGTGACAACATATAAAGATAACATAATTAAATTATAGTTAGTTACATCATGAAAAGTGTTTCTGGTACAAAATGTTAAATTGTTTTTTAACAAATGTGATATGTTTGATTTAGGAATGTAGTAGTGGTACTTAGTACTTGGGATTTATTGATACACCTAAGTTTCCTATGAAAGTCTTAAATGTTTAATTTGTGTAGGTTCTGTACGTTGGAGATCACATTTATGGAGATATATTACGCAGCAAAAAGGTTCTTGGTATGTTAAATAATTTTTTTCACTCTCTTCTTTCAAATGAATTAAGCACTGTAATTCTTTCCTTCAGTGAACTCTGGTTTAACTTTGGTTATGATTCTAAGAGTAGTATGGATAACTAGAAAGGTAAGGATATAAATTAGACAATGATGGAAAAGCAGATTATATGACTCTAATCTTTTAATATTTACAATAAAACGTAGATTCTTCCTTTTAGCAAGTTTAAGTTAGTTCTGATTTTATGTGCTCGATGAGCAGGATGGAGAACAATGCTTGTAGTCCCAGAGCTAGAGAAGGAGGTTGAACTCCTCTGGGAATTGAGGGATGCTCGCAAGGTTCTTGTTATGTATATTATATTTGTTTTTGAATATTATCATTGTTTTTATATTAAGCTTTGCAAAGCTGTCTATAGTAATATGAAAAAGAATAAGAAGGGTAAAAGGAATGAGTTTAACTTATGCATAAAACATTGACGTGGGATTGTGATATTTTTAGTGAGGTGTGTGCTTTTTCATTATTGTTCTACCTCTCTATTAGATAAATGAGAGCCTCCTACATATCTGGGGTAAGCTTTTTACATGATTACTCTTGTGCAGGAACTTCAATTCCTGAGGAGTGAGCGTGATCGCATTGAGGATGAAATACATTATTTGAAGTGGTCTCTCAGGTTGTTGTAACTCTACTAGACCCCATATTTCATACTTATGACCTGTCCGCATGCTTGAAGTAGAGTTCCATTTTTCAGATTCAAGAATCTGACTGTTGATACCAGGCAGAAATTATGTACAGAACTTGAGAACTTAGAGGTCAGGCCTTTAGGTCCATTCTTGTGTTGAGCATGGGAGTTTTATACATACATATTTGATTTTAAGTGGTTTTTATTTTTTTTTCCAGCTTGAAAGAGAGAAAGTGCGATTGAATCATCAAGAAGGTCAACGGAAATTACACCAAAGGGTATCAAGTTGATATGCTGTCTTCTTTTTGATCTCTGATTCCCTTCCTACCGGCGTACGACTTTATATTGATGTTGACTGTTTATAATAAATCATTGCAGTTCCATGAGACATGGGGCCAGCTCATGAAGACTGGTTACCAGAACTCTCGCTTTGCGCATCAGGTAAACTCCAATTTTCTTAGGCAGATTACAACACTGCAGTAGATATATACACAACATTCATTTTTTTTTTGGAAGTAAGTATATATGAACCATTCTGAGAGTTTAAGAGGAAATTTTACCTACAAATTATCTTGCCCTGGTGGTGGTGTGCCTATATCATAGGAACCCTCCATGAAATTGTCAGATCTATAAAATATGCTCGTGTTAGTTAACCTATCATCTTCAATTAACAATTCCATAAGAAATTTATTAAAAATGTTAATTTTTTCTCCCAAATCATATGTCGAACTGATTGATTACTCTACGTGACGTGCATGATGCAGGTTGAGAGATTTGCCTGCCTTTATTCTAGCCAAGTATCCAATTTGAGCTTGTACTCTCCGGACAAGTACTACAGACCCAGTGTAGATTTTATGCCTCATGAGCCTCGTGAAATCTAAGGTTTAGGAATTAGAGGGCGTTTGTTTGGGTTTTTATAATCTGAAAATTTGTTCTTGTTTGCCTTATGTCCCGACTTTCCCAATCCCCTTTTATTCCCAAACATAGCTCATTTCAATGATATTTTGTGTGCCATATTACAAACATCTGGTGAAACTTATTTTCTTTTTTTTTTTTGGTACAAAAACTTATTTCCTTTTTCCAAAAAAGTTAAATGCTCGTTTATCGCCAGATTTAAGCTTTGTAAAGTTAATTCCGGCACTTCACAAAAATAGAAGCGTCACGTGGTTGCTTTTGCGGAAATTGGGTTGCTAGATTTAATACTTGCAGTTGCTTTGATGAGCATCACCCTCGAGTCACAGCTCACAACACCAATGGCGTATGTTGCGCCATCAATTAATACTAGAAGGTATATCGAGTCGATTTTCTTGTCTCCTATGGAATCGGCTAATGTGCATAACAAAATCAATAATTTAGCAATGCATATTTTCTTGGGTCAGGGCAATAAGACTTTTGGTTAGTGTTCAATGAATTGTTTGAGGGGAAGTTTGGCGAAATTTGATGATATTATAGATATAATTTTATATGATAATATTTATTTATTGATAAAAAATCTTAAAAACATTACGTAAGTATTTATTTATTTATTGTTATTAATGTAAATTTTAATTTAATAAATATGTCATTCAAAAAATATATAAATTTTATGATTATTTTAAAAATAAATTTTTTAATCAATTTAAAGATTGTATGTATAATTAAAACAATAAAATTTATAATTATAGCTAATTTCTTTATAATTTTTTAAATTTTACCAACCCAACTTATTTGACTGATTTACTAATTTTGGTCAACTTTAACCGATTCTTAACGGAATTTAATCAGTTTTGGCCAATATCAAGGACCAAACCGATTTATTGTCTAGTTACCGGACTGATCTGGTTTTTAAAACTTGGTTATTGACAATTTGCTACCTGGGCACCAACTCGTCCCCTAAAGTAGCCATTAGATAAATCCTCGTGTTTATGCCAGCTCCCTAAACTAGAACGCCTGCCAACTCATTTATAGATATCAGCTGGAAGTCTGGAATCTTATCGAAGTTAAAGAGAGGAGCTCTCTAGTAATCAGTAATTGTACACAGACGTGTTTTCAGATATTGAAAACCAATTTTTTGTCCCTAATTATCATTTTGCCGCGTAACAATGATCTGAACTTTGGGAAGAAAGGATAAAAAGGACACGAATGGATGCTAGAGAATAAGTTATGCACTGTAATAACATGTAATCGCTGTTCCGCGACCGCGAGCTGTTATCTAGAAATCATCAAAACCAGGGGTCACCAAATCGATTTAGTTAATGCTCATCTTGCCTCTCCTCCTCTTGCATTTCTAATGGTTCTGGAAAAATCTCATTGGATGACCTTTTATGGGAAGATGAATAATCATTCCCACCACTACCGTGGGAGCCTACTTTTCCTGATTGTTTAAGGCCACTTGTACCCTCTCTATTTGCATGGCCTGTAGCAGTAGTACTCTCTGATGAGCTGTGTCTCCGGCTACCAAAAAATGCAGCGCTCCAAGATCTTCTGGACGAAGTTGTTCTTAACCTCGCTGAGCTAGAACTATCTTCTCTGACAACCTTTAATGGATTTTCCAGTGCTTTGAGGACATATCTCATAGGAGGGCGTTTAGAAGGCTTGGGGTTGAGGCATGATCTGGCCACAATTGCCATTGCCCATACCTCTTCCAGTAGGTCCTCATCTATGATCAAAGATGGATCAACAATCTTAGTCAACTGTTCTTTGTCATAAATACTGATGTAAGACAAGGTTTGCTCTAACCAGCCTCTTGTGGCAACATCATCTGATTTGCTGACACCAAGCTTACCAGTAATGAGCTCAAGTAGGATCTTCCCAAAACAATAGACATCATACGCACAAGTCACAGATGATGAACCTGTTCATTACCACGGCAAGAATATGGAACCCTAATGAATTCTGTTTTGACAATATTACACCATTGTACGTAGGGCTAAACATATAAACAGGAGTACTTTTCATTTTCCACACAAACAAATGGAGCAGGATCAGTACCATTTGTTCCTGTGAGCAAAAAGACATTGTAGCAATGCATCTTAAATCTCTTTCACAGAAAATGTTTGGATTGAATAGGTTGTTTCAAAAATTAAAAAAGCAAAGGAGCAAATTATGTTCGTATCATGAAGCTGGTGCAATCCAGTAAGCATGTAGACAGAGAGGTGAAAAATAAACAATTCAGAAGTGGGCAAACTAATATACACACCAGGATTGCCTTGATCAGAAGATCTGCATGTCATAAAGGAAAAAGGAAAAGCAGTTACAACTACTATTAAATATCATATGAACTAAACAAGCAGTTTCAATATCAAGGCTACACATCAGTTACCAAATTAACAGACAGTGACCACTCAATTTACTTGCACTTTATGGGACTCGATTACTTGAAGCATCGTGTTACAATGTAATCTTGTCATCTACATTAATCCATTACGCTATTGTTTTGCTGATTTTCAGCAATTTATGAATCAAATATATATGTTTTTTTAAAATTAGGTCAAATGACAAGGATAATAAAATTGTGATTTTGAGTCTATACAGAAGCATACGCCAGCAAAAATAGAAGGAACTAATACACTCATCTTAGTAAAGGCAAATAACTGATCTACCAAGCCATTCTAGGTTGCATGTATGTTCAAATCATCTTTTCTTAGCCTGTGTTCAAAACATTTAAAGCTGCTATATATCTTTTATTAATTGTTACATTGATAAAACATTCTATCACATTATTAAAGAACTCAACACTTACTGCGGCTTGCGGAAGAACCTTGTGATGACACTCTGGTGAAGATCTCCTTGTGCCGTAACTTCACTCAAACTCCCAAGTCGCACTTCAAATTTATCATCGAGAAATATACTGCTTGCTTGGACATCTCTTCAAAAAGCAAAAGTATAATTTCATTAATTTGCAGGACTGCTAAAGTTCCTAAAGACCTACTCACAATTAAGGAATTTAGAAACTAAAGTGACAACTATAAACAGCTGCCTTTGGTAGGCAGCTAAATGGCATTACGACGTAAATTTTGGCAGTATATCTAGCTTTTAAATTCTTGGAATTTATATCTCTCACTGTCCTTCCCTGTCATAGGCCCACAAGACAAAGGTTACCATTAGTTCCACATAATGAATATTGCCGGGTGACAAATATTCGCGATTTTGAGTTATGTCCATATATTACCTCAGCTTAAATGTGCTACTTGTAGGCTGTAGCCTAAAAGGTCCCACTTTTATATTTAAAAGGCACCGTGATGAAAAATTTGAGAATCCAGCACATGATGCCAAAAGACCAATAAATTTAATCCCATGAGATTATCATATTTTTCCCAATCATAATGAAGAGAGAATCATAACAATCAAGACCAACATTTGGTAGTACCTGTGAACAAAGGAAGGGCTGCACTCGTGTAAGTAGGAGAGTCCTTCAGCAGCTCCTATTGCAATTTTCAATCTAGTGATCCAATCCAGGGACCGTAATTTATCATCTGAATCGGTGACTCTGTGTAAGGACGTAGCCAAATCTCCATTTGGCATGTACTTGTAAATTAAGAATTTTTCATTTTCATTCTCCAAGCAGTGGCCCAGAAATGGGACCAATCTTGCATGTGAAACCCTGCTTAGTAGTCCCAATTCCACAATGTATGATTCTCGGTTAAATGAATTCAAATCTACCTTTTTGACAACCACTGCTACTTCATCTTCCAACATTCCCCAGAAAAGGTCTCCAGAATGACCGTGTTTGATAATATTTGCTTCAGAAAAATTATTAGTCAAATGTAGCATTTGCTCATAAGTAAATGATTCCCCCATGCTAGTTACAAAGACAGGGTCCTTAGGAGGTGTAGGGCTTTCAACTCCTGGAACAGGCCCCACATTTGCTGTCCCTATTCGATTTTCAATGCTATTTTTGTCACGTTTTCTTATAACCAGTAGGAGGACCAATACTAGAAGCACAATGAAAACAATCCCACCAAATATACCTGCCAATATAAATATAACTCGTTTGTTTTCCCCGGACTCCGAATCTGGCAATGGCGATTGCGTTGGTTCTTGGGCGCCAAAATCGAAGTGTAAACCTCTCTGAACATAAAACAGCCTACAATCTCCAAAACTCCTCTGTTCTGAAACCTCCTGTAGACAGTTTCTAGCAAGAGTAACAATACTTAAACCATAAGCTGGTACCTTACCTTGGAAATAATTACTAGACAAATCAATTATCCTAAATTTCTTAAACGACGTATTCAGAGGTCCATAGAACAAATTGTTTGAGAGATTGAAGATAGCACCAGTAGAATTAATATTTGAGCCAACTTTTGGCAGGGGACCAGTAAGGTTATTGCTGGATAGATCAAGAAAATCCAAGTTGGGCATTGACCACAATGTAGTAGGAAGAGTGCCATCGAATGCATTCGCGCCAAGAGAGAGACTTCGAAGGTGAACTAGATCAGAAAACAAAATATCTGGCAGCGACCCGGACAATGAATTCTTGCTAAGATCAAGTTCTGCCAAATGAGAAAGGTTGCCCAATTGAACAGGGATTGAAGCAGTGAGGCCATTGTCCGAAAGATTCAAAATCTGGAGACTAAGAAGGGAGGAAAATTTGGGAGGAATTGACCCAGACAAAAAATTAGAAGAAAGGTCAAGCCTGGTAAGATTGCCTAGAAACGAGAAAGAGCTGGGTATCGATCCAGTAAGTAAATTCCTTGAGAGATCAAGCACTGATAGTGCTGATAACTGTCCCAATGTTGAAGGCATTCTACCAGTGAGACTATTGTACGAAAGAAACAAAGACTCCAAGCGACTCAAATTCCCCAACGATGAAGGAATCAGACCGTTGAGTGAGCAAGACCTTAGATCGAGTACTTGAAGTGCACTGAGGCGCTGGCCGAACCAGTCAGGAATAGAACCATTCAGCAAAAACCCAGAAGCATTGAATGACGCTAAGAGGGTGAAATTGACAATAGAATCCACTGCAAATTGAGGATGGAAACGCCGAAATCTAGTTCGTCTGAGCCCGGCCAAGTTGAAGCCAACGACTCGACCGTTTTCGCAGCGAACCCCGGTCCAGTTCCAGCAAGGCTCGGCTTTTATGGGCCAGTCCTTGCCCCTAATTCCCAACGATGAGCGAAGTTCCAGCAACGCCAGCCATTCGGTTCTAGAGCTCAAAGTCATTTTCCGGGCTAAAGCATAGTGAACAGAGAACAAGATTAAAGCTAACTTCAGCAACACCCGCTGTAAATCCATGGTTATCTCCGAGAAAACTGAGGTTTATGTTCATGACTTTGCTCTTTGGAGTTTCATCTTCTTCCTCAAAAACTTGATCAATTGATGATGTTAACGTCTGAAATTCACCAGTTTCTAACTATCAGCATTAATTAAATTGTGCAAATTTGGCGTACAACCAATAGAAAACTTCATCAAACAAAGCGAGCACTAATTTTGTGCCGCGAAAATTCCTACCTCCAATCACAAGCTCTGATTCTGCATTTGATGCTGCTGCTCTGTATCTTCTACACTCTGACCCAATCCACGAAAGAATCTATCATACAGTAATTTTTACCATTACGGATGCCTCTATCTTTGAATGAATCTTGAAACTCGGTTAAGAAAAATAATTATAAATTTATATAATTTACAAGATAATAATATAATTTTCGAATTAGTCTACAAAATCCGTAGCCAAACATTAAATGCTTATCTGCCACATTTCTGTGACAATATAAAGAGAATGGGTAGAATTTAAAGAAGGAGCAAGTATATTAATGAGAGTAAGTAGTGGGTATGCCCAACGGGGTGAGTGCCGAGCAACGCTGGTCAGTGTCACTTTCAAACTCACCGGAGTTATTAATGCGCCTAGGAGCAAGTGAAGAACTGTGCTGGCTTGAAAATGGTGATGCAGTTATGGTGGGTTCGGCCTTTGAGGTTGCCGCTGGTATGCTCACTCTGCCTCTGGCTATGCTTGCTTTTCTGGGTTTGCACCTGGGGTGTTACTATATCAATTCACAGTTCAGGCGGTGAAGGCTCTAAATTACCTTTGCGAGTGTGAACAAAACGAGGGTGGCAGAAATTTCGCGGAATTAGAAAATCCGCTGAGCTTTGATTTTTCTTTGCCCTCTTTGTACTGAAGAGGGAAAAAGATGATCAATCACCATCTGATTAGGATCAAGGAATTATTTCTTAACATGGTATCCACTTGTCCGCTGCCGACGTAGAAATTTCTATGTGTAAATGAAATTTCAATTATCATGCTTTAATACAAACAAAACTCAGAATGGCAACCCAGAGGCTGGTCCTCTACCTATATAGATTCCTGATCTCTGTAAAAACCTTTCGGGTAATTGTTTTAAGAGGTTGATATAACAAATGAATCTTTTTACTACAAGACAGACGTCGTGAGATAACTTAGAAAACAAGACCGGCTCCTTCGGGCACCAGGACGAGAGCATAAAGACTCGAGCAAGTTTGAACTTTTTTTTTTAAATAAAACATTAAAAATGTACTTTTTTTTAAAAAAAAAAAAAGGGAATAAAAGTGTTAAGGTATTGCTGGGTAAATGTAGGTGACCCAGAAGCCGTAATGGAAGAAGAGGGTTCTTGAGAAAAATGGTTGCTGCGAACAAGGCATTGCCGGGTGAAATCAAGCAAGAATTGAAGAAATTATGGGCGGAAGATGTTGCCTCAGAGGAAGAAAGAGACAGATCAAGCTAGCTTCTTGCCCTTTGAATGGCACAATCTAATGAGATTAGAGCCAGAGCAATGCACACTGGGATTGAGCTCTCCCATATTCAATTCACAATTTGTTTGGCTGTAAAAGATGTTCTGTTCGTAATATTGTTAAATTTTAATTAGAATGGGTAACAAACCAGGGAAAAAGAATCACTTCGCTTCCTTCATATATAAATTGTCACATATCATTGTTGACAACATTGTTTCCTCTGTACATCCACCTTCAGTCCCCTCCCATAGAATAGAAGATTGCGAGACTGACACATTGATTGTCACCTTCAATCCAAAAGTGTTGGACTGTCTATGTAATAACCCTGGCATTGTGTTACTAACTTAGATAGTCGTCTCCACGGTAATGCCAAGTACGTCTCTTCTTTGGAATTTTTTCTCTAATAATCTTATTGTTGAATTAGCACGCAATGTCTGATATCGACCGACATTACGAAAAAGTAACGCTCATAAAATAAGTCTTACTTAATTGTTATAATTATATTATAAAATTAAATAAATTTAATATTTTAAATTTTTTAAATAAAAATTTAACAAAATTTTATTTATAAAAGGAGTTAGATTTCAAAAGCCGCGTCCTCAAGGATCATTGATGGTGATCACACAAAGAACTTTATATAAAGCCAGCATGATTCATTTGTTTTATTGCAAGAGAAAATCAGAAGAGATGGGAAGAAAGCGTGTGGATTATGTGAACTGTCGGCTGCCACCTGTGTGGGTGTGGTAGCGGCGGCAAAATAAGAGTCCGGGAAAACGTCATTGACCGAGTCTCTGGTCAAGCCACATTCATGAATGATCATGGATCCATTAGCTTCTCATCCTTCAATTATTTTTGGCCTTGAAAGTTGAAAATGAAAACCACCCTTACCCTTTCATGGTTGCTGTCCTTTAGTTCCATTTCCACTGCACCCTGGAAACCCTTTTGGCTTTTACATACACCTACTGCAGTCTGCATCTGTCAATAAGCCGTATGCAATTTGATGGGAAAAATGATAAGGTACGTCCAGACAGAGAATGAACAGTGATGTTCACTGTTCATTCAGTCCTGTTGTGACTTTTAAAACATGAAAAATGATAAAATTATGCTCTTCTATTTACGTAAAAGAGTCATGTTCTTTAAAAATAATAAAAATAAAACAATTTATTTTAATAATTTATAAAAGGACATATAAAATGCATAATTATAACACCGTTCATGGGACATTTACCATCGTAGACTTAACAGGTCTTATACATATTAAAGACACACGCCAACACACAGTATCGATTTGCTAGATATTAATTAAACTTTGTATGCGTGCGGCCGTGGAACACTCAAAGCAGTTGCATGGCTACATAAGAAAAAATTGTACTTTTATAATTTTTTACTTAAAATGTATGAAGTATATTTATTGTTATTTAGTTTAACCAATCTTGCATACTTATGAATGGATTTTTATTCCATTCAATAACGATACATGAATTAAGCAAAACTTAAATGAAAAAACTTTTATAAAATAATAAAAAAGCTCAAATATATAAAAAAATTTTAAACTATATATTAATTGTAAATAATTTTTTTAAATTTTATAATTATTTTTTTTAATTATGAAATTGTGTAAAAAAATTGTTGTCAAAATTTTTATTAAATCTTATATGTTCTTTGGTTAAATCTAAAGGACTAAAATACCTTAAACCAAATGATATAGAAAGAAAACATAGCAAAGAAAGGGAAAAAGGCTGAAAGTGAGAAGGTGGCAACGGTGTTCGCCTACGATTTTGGTTTCACGAAGCTCAAAAATAGTCATTGCAGTAGTGCTTATGGGCGTTCTTGGTGGCTGGTGCGGCGCTTAATGTGGCCATACTAGATGGTCCGAGACGAGAGAGGAGCAAGAAGGACGCAAGGCAGCTAAGCTAAGAGAATCTGGTTGGGGCTAGAAAAAGAGAGAGGCGAAGGAAAATTGGTGCTTTAAGCATGAAAAATCATGTAAATAGTCGAGATCACCGGTTTGATTCGGTCTGGTGGGGTTTGAATTTTTAAACCAAAATTAGGCGAATGGACCACTTTGAAATCCCAACCAAAGACTTACAAATGAACTTTTGTGCGCTTCGGATTAACAGAAAATTAAAATCAAGAAAAGGGAATGGCGTAGCTGATTAGATACTTGAGAATGCACCAGAAAATTGCAAGGTCAGAATCATATGTGAAGGGAAGGAAGTGAATCATGAACAAATGATGGGTTGTTCCTCCCATGTGCGCCCTCCCCACGTCCCATTGCTAAAGAAACTTCCATGTCCCCAAATTCAAAAGAAGACCAGCATAACAATTCGGTTTCATGTATTTGTTTTAAGCCCAGGTTTAAATGACAGTTGATTTTATGTGTTCGTTACAGCAAACAGGATTTAAACTTGTAGATTCTACAAATTCAACACTGTAACGAAAGTGAAGCATTTATTTTAAAAAGAAGGACGGACTTTGTCAGGCAAAAACAGATTGCATATACTAAGAGTTTTTCATTTAGTTTAAGATTATTTTAGTTTTTTCTTTAATCAATTTAAAATTTGATTAAAAAATTTTTAAAATTTAATAAAAAATTAGACGAAAGAATTTTTTATATATTTTTATAATTAAAAAAAATTAATCACAAAATTTTAAAATTTACAAAATTTATTTACATTTAAAACATAATTCAAAGAAATTTTATATATTTTAACTTAATAAAAATTAATTTACAATATGATTCATGTGAATCTATGATGGACAAAATTGAGTTTTTTTTTTTTTTTTAACAATGTGAAGTTACAACTTTGAGGGAGAGGGGATCCAACCTTTTGAGGAATCGAACCTAAATTGAGTTTTTTTTTTTTTTAATATTATAGTTTCACAATCCATCTAATCCTCCTTTTTTTTATTTTTACTTATTTCTTGGTATTATTTTTTGTTTAGATTGTAAAAATTACATTAAATTTTACTATAAAGTTTTACAGATAATCGATTTTTTTTAAATAAAACTATCTAAATCTCCAACGATTACACTACCCTCTGTTAACTTATTTCTCGATATTTATCAGATGGTTAAACTGCGTATAGCCAAATGCTAAAGCGAGGGCAAATTTATAGAGAATGCTTATCAGATATGGGCTTCACCAAAGTAGGCCCCCGACAATTGTAATCGCTTACGTTTGGATATGCCTTCATGAGGTCCACCAAGACAGAACACCTGGTTGGACTATCCTGCTAGGCTGAAACCAATGATGGTTATCTGCACCACCACTTTACAAACCCATATTACGAGGGAGAACGAAAATCAAAGTAAACTTACTAAATGTTTGTAAGTTATGATATTGATTATTAAATTTATAAATTTTATAATTTAATTTATATAATTTAATAAATTTAAAAAATAAATTTAAATAAAATTTTATAAATTTTAATTTATAAAAATATGAAGACTATATCATAAATGAGTGAAGATTAGTAAAAAGTGTCATCTAATCATAATAACAATACACTTTAGGAAGAGATTACGTGGAATTTGAATTATTTAAAAAATTAAATAAAACTTATTCCGATATTCAATAATTACAAAACATTTATAAAAAAATTTGTGTAATTTTAAAAAGTCACAAAAAAAATATATCCAATATTAATTAAAATAATGCCATCATATTTATTAGATACAGAAAACAAACAAAATAGGAGAATATAATAGTCATCATATTTATTAGATCAAATTTTATAAATTTAGTGATTTAAATTAAATATTTACGTGAGAATAAAAATCTTATATCTCCTTGTTGCATCGCAAATAAGGTTGAACACTCAGTTGATTCTATCATCTGGGAGTCCCATGCACCATTCACGCAATTATCAAATCTGATCAGAATGCAAGATTCTAGTCATCTAATACAGTCTGGCAGAATTTGAGAATATTATCGCATTCCCTACCCTACTGATAATTTATACTCGAACTGATAGCTGATGTGATGTAAAGTCAGAAAGGTGTTTCAGTAGGAAGAATAAGAATAAGAAAGACCCAAACAACGTGCAAAATCAGTACAACATGCAGAAGCTATATTTTTCCTAAAGACTATTTCATCTGCAATTAACTTCTTGAAAACATCTCCACCATGACTGCCAGCGAGGAGGTATACGTATTTCTGCTTATTTTATTTGACAGTAAGGTATGTAAGTCAAAACTCACAAGCAGATACTTGCCCTGCCCTGCTTTGAAGGGAATTATTTAATAGTCAACATCGGAATTTTTCTTTTAGGTCTATGACTTTATGTCCCCTCCTTTTTGATGGTATATTCTCCAAGAAATTGGTGATTTTGCTAAAACCTTTATGGGAGACCAAGCAATTGACTGCAACCTGTTTGGATCGATAAGCAAACCCGGCATAATATCTATTTAGCTACCCCACGTATATCTTCAAGTTGTTAGGAAGGGACCGCACCAAGAGAATTTAACCAACTAGTTTGGGCTGGTGATTGGTTAGTTTGAAGTGGAAATAAACTTAAAATGATAAGGATTCCAAGTTTTTGCACTTAGACACATCTCCAAATGCCAAAGTTGAAGGTTCTCTTTCAGCAAATGATCACTTCAAAGTATTAAAATGGCACATTCTACTGTCATGCTTAAGTCAAGATGACAGGCAACAGCCTGCTCCATCTCTGCTTGCAACAGAAAGATGCAAGAACTAGCTCCTTTATCAGCTTCTCCCTGGACAATTCACTTAACACCATTACACCAAGCGCTTATTTTTCTGAAAAAAAAAAATGTTTCTATTTTTGTGGGAAGAGGTTGTTTAAGGTTTTCTATGAATCTGCTACACTTACAGAATCTACACTACTGATGACCAGCTTAATTATGAAGAAATTGAGATAGCGCATTGTGGAAGTTGCTAGTTTTTCTAGTTAATTGCAATTTTTTAACGCCTTTTACTTCTAAGGGAGTGTAACGTGGAGGTGCAAGGAAAAGAGAAGTAATATGGACAGGAAAATACTACTCTCACTGAGAGGTTTTAACAAAAAACTCAAAATTTATATTTAATTATTAGATTTATTAGATAACGGTCTGAATTTTTTTTAACGAAATTTTTATGAGATTCGATTTATGAAATAGAGGGATTAATATGGATATTAAACCCTAGACACCCTGTGATTCGTCTAGTTTCTGAGACCAAAGAAAATGTCAATAGAAGAGTCACTGGCATGAATTCTCCCTTCAAATGGGTGTAATGTGAACACATGGTCTTGTTTTATCATTTCATATGAACTATCCGTTGGACCTATGGGATTATGCTGGTGAGGGATTTTAACGGTTGATTCCCTTTGACTAAGTCTCTTAGAGCATCTAGGTTTTCGAATCTGAGCATGGATCTCACAACCCCTGGGCACAAATTATGAGTGGCCCCAAAATTCCAACTTGTAGTGGCAGTGGAGTGATCATAAAGCTACTGAAATAGAAAGGGAAGCTATATAGAGATAAATTCGGTCCGGGATATACGTGGATGATAAGGATTCTTTATGCATCAGCATCACTGCCTTGCTAGTTGCTATAGAAATATTTCTCCATGGGACCAAAATAAATAATGAAAGTTGATTATGTTAATTTGATCAAAGTCAAGATCAGGTAAACTTATATCAACAATGGCTTCAAATTGATCTGTAAAGAAACACTCTTTGCTCCAAGGATGCAACTCAGTAACCAAATTAACTTTTATATATATATATATATATATATATATATATATATATATATTGTGGTTTGACATCTAACTAGCTACATTACATTTACGTTTCCCCTGTCTTTATTTCTAATCTTGGAGGTCTCTTCTTTTTAATTCAAGTAATTGGATTTGTGATAAATCTAAGTCAACCTTAGCCTTACCGACTTCATAGTACTATGTGTGTGTGTGTGTGTATATATATATGGGTGTAACAGGAAAAATATGTGTCTACAATAAAATTCTTACAAAATGTTCACATCTACATCTACTATATGATATATACGTCTTTAAATTAGTTATGTCTCTCAATTTATCTAAGACCTAATAAATTTAACATTTTGAAATTGTTTAGTGTGAGAATAGAGGAATCATTATATATATATATATATATGGATGTATGTATGTGTATATATATAACTAGAAGTTTGCATAGGAGGCATTCTTCTGTTATAAGCCTGATCATATTTCCAACAGTAAGGCAGAATAGATAAAGTAGTCCAAGTTTAAAGATACAAAGATTCTATTCCTACCCACTTAACTTTCTTCGGGTGTCGCTTTCATCCAGTGTGAATGAAAAATAACTATTTTATGATGAAGGTACTTTCGGTTGCCTGGCTTGTAAGATTTGTAACAAGATTAATGTAGTTGTGTAAATGTAAAACAGATGGAAAGCACCCTATGCTTGACCATCGAGGTTCCATAGCTCTTAGCCTTTATATTTTGTTAGCTAGGATGAAACGAATTTCATGATAACTCGGTAACATACAGCTAGCTAAGTTTTTCTAAGGACTTCAAAGTATTCATTACACAACTTTCTTTAAAAAGAGAAAGAACGAGAAGCAGGAAGCAAACAACTGAGGTAATTAGGATGGAAGGAATCCATGTATACACAACAAAAATAACGTAATCATTTATGCATACTGTGGAAGATTTATGAGTAACGCTTTAGGCACAAAACGCCCAAAAGAAGATAAAGGGGCTGGCTTTTGTGCGTTTAATGTCTGAAGCATACACAGCTTGATGGCACTCTTGGCGTGAGATTTTCTCCACGGCGGCTGGGTTGTCACCTGCGCCCGTGAACGTTTAGTGTACAGCTGCAAGATCTATATGAATCAGGTGGACCCACCCTGTCCTCTGCAACAGTACAAGTAACAGATAGTCTTCCATGTCCATCACCTGCGCGCATCACACAAAATCAGGATCTCAAACATGAACAGTGATATTTGCACAATTTGTTCAACGCACATCGTCAAGTGATTCTATTTTAATTTAACTGATTCTCCCTAAATTCAATATGCGTTAGGAATCGGCCATATAGTAATTAATTAATAGTGTGGTTTAATAGAAAGTTACAACTGGTTTCCGTTGTTCAATTAATATTAATTAATTCTAGTTCAAAAACGGCCCCTTAAATTTAGTAAGGCAAGGAAGGCATGCATGTGAGAAAGAAGTAGAAGGGTGAGTGAAATGCGAAAACTTTCTCGGATAAGGGAAAGTCGGCGTGAATCCAATGTCTTAGAGCTTAAGCGTTAACCTAATTCGCAAATCCATGTATAATACTTTGAAAAAAAGTATTAGAAGGAAAACCACTTCCCTGTCCAGGATTTTTACAATTTGTCCCACTGTTTTGCTTGGAAAGCAACAGCTAGCATGAGCAGCAACAATTACACACCCTACAAGCCACACACACACTCTCTTTCTCCCCTCCCTTCATTATTACTGCTATATAAAGGGCAGCAATCGCAGTCTCTCTTTGCTCGTATAGCTTTACAATATACTGCTTCAAATCCAAAGAAAGACCGCTGCTCCTTTCGTTATACCAGAAGGAAAGAATACGTACACAGCAGTCAGCTGAGCTCTCTCTCTCTCTCTCTCTCGATCGTCTGCAATGGCCTCAAGCTCGAGTTGGACGCCAAGGCAAAACAAAGTGTTCGAGAATGCTTTGGCCATCTACGACAAGGACACCCCAGATCGGTGGCAGAACCTGGCCAGGGCCGTGGGAGGGAAGACGGCGGAGGAAGTCAAGAGGCATTACGAGACGCTTGTGGAAGATGTGAAGCTGATTGAGGAAGGCCATGTCCCCTTGCCCAATTACAGGACGGCTGCAGCAGCAACCGCCAATATCATCAAAGGTTACAATTAGACGGAGGAAGAGCAAAGGTTCAAAAATATTATACTTTTAATTCAATATTTATTTATTATCTCCCTATTTCCGTCTACCACTTTTTGCGTTTGGGTTGATGCTCTGTTGTTGGGTCTTGGGTGTGTTTATCGATGTTCAGGTCTCCTATTTAATTTATTTAAATACACTCAAATATGTTCACATTTTACTTGTACTCTTTTAATTACAATTTGCCAGTATTTTATTTCTTTGCTTTTAATAGAGAGGAGAGTTATTCGAGGTGCTATTTGGTTTATTTTGATTATTAATTATTTCTTACCATATATAATGCTGCAATTTAAGACACTAGGCAAATTCTCACGCAAATGACCGGTTTGCACATGCGTGAAATGTGTTTCTATGTCATTATGTATGCCTCCGTCGTTAGATATCTTATTTTATCTTGAGTTTTACTATTTTATAAATAAATTTATATTTAAAAAATTTAAAAATTATTAAATTTATTATATTTCTATTATTTTTGTTGTATATTAAATTATTTATTCTTTCAACATGGGGAAGGTATTAGCTCTAATCTGATTGTATTATTTGTTTGTAATGCAGGATGAAGGCTCTAAGTCGGCAGTGAAGTATGAAAAGCGGTGGGAAAAGAAAAATGATTAGAACCAAGTTGAAGAGCAAAATGCAGGCCTACAATACCCGAAGACAAACGTAGTTTTGTTCGCCTTTTTCTTTTCCTTATACATCAAATATCTGTGCCGTGTATTCCATATATATATATATAAATCAAATTATCCTAAGGACTCTCCAGCTGGCTGATGAGGGTAAATATACGATTGATGATCACTTTCTTTTCAGTTTTTCCTTGGTTTTTTTTTTTTTTTTTGTTACCCACTTTCACATGTATATAAGTGTGTTTTGCACGTATGTTCAATGAAGATTTTGTGCATAAAAAATCATTTGTATTATAATGAGAATAATTAATTATCATGTCCTACGTAAATTTAGTAAATTAATAAGTTAAAATTTTATTTAAATATTTAATAAAATTTAATTTATAAAAATAATAAAATTATAATGATATATAATAAGTTTGATATATAAATTCAAGAGATTTAAATTCATCACCTTTCTCCGATAAAAAATAAATAATTGAAAAGATAAGGAAATAGTTGAAAGACAGAATTAAAAGGTGATTTGGATGGTTCCGGATTCTTTATTATTTTCAGTAGAAATAGTATTGTAATGTTACAAAGAAAAAAGAAATAATTGAAATGGTTAAGAAAATAAGTAAAATAAAAGAGATCCATAACAATTAATATCAGCAGATATTATCTATTCAAAATTTAAAAAAAAATTAAAATCATAAATTTTTATTGGCCATTACCAATTTGGAGCTCATGCACATTATAAAAAGCAAGGGATTGAATATATTTTTGCATTTAGTTTTTAAAATGTGTTGATTTGGTTTTTTTTATTTTAATTGTGCCAATTTCATCCTTACACATAATGCATTAATTACACTTAAAATGAAATTTGATGATTTGACTGTAAAATTATTAAACTTAGGTGGCTGTGACACCGTACTATATTAGAGCAAGAATATTCCTTTTTAATTCATCATTTTTTTTAATCATATGATCGATAGGCTATAGGGGTTTTAATTACCTAACATGTAAAAGCAAGAGCGAATATAAAATTAAAATCAAGAAAACAAAATTAAAACAACATACAAATGAGAGTAACAAGCATATTTAAGCCCAAATTAAGATTGGCAGTCGTCCATGTGTTCAACAGGCCACCCACCCTAGGTTGGACTCATCATTACTGTCTGGAAGGTTTGGAAACTTGAGACGTCAGAAGTCTGAAAAAAGGTTGATGAACTTTTGATTTGGGATGGCAATGGTGGAAAAGGAGCATAATAGGTATTAAATTGCGGACGGAAGATGATACAATGCTACTCATATAACCCAAGCTTATGTACCCTAAACCTCAATCGCCATTTTTACGCAGTATAATTAAAATAATTTATAATTTCTGAGATAGGTCTTAGATGAATTTATGCATATTTAGATTTTTAAAAAATACATCAAATTTAATTTTAATTTAATCTTAAAAAAAACAAGCTTATGTAATTTCAGCATAATAAAAGAAGGATAAGGAATAATAAATCTCCCCCGAAATTAATTATATTTAGATTTTGATGTATTTTTAAAAAATTATATATGCATGAATTCATCAGACACGTCTCTTACAATTTATAAATTATAGTAAATATATTGTGAAAAAAACACAATTAAAATTTAAGATTTTAAAATTTAATATTTTTAAATATTATTTTTTATTACATCAATAAATAAAAAATAAATTAATCACATCAACAAGTTACATTTGTTACATCATTAACTACGGTGACAAATGATAGTTAATAGTCTTTATCAGCCCATTAGTTAATAGCTTTTTAACGACACATTGACAAAATTTGGAGCCAATCAGAATTGTTGAGGGACTACATTCAAAAAACGATCTTTTAGATATCAAATTGGATGAATAGCATATATGGGCAGAATGATATTTGAATACAGTTTTATATATTATATATATATAAAATAAAAATATAATAAAATATAAAATTTATATAAAATATATATGTATAAACATGTTATAAACTAAAATAAGGTTTTTTCCTTTTGGTTGGTTTGTGTATATATATACTGCCTGCATTTATTATTTGGATTTTTATGCTATGCCAAAAAATAAAAAGAAGTATTTATTTAAATTTAATAATTTTGTTAAAATTAAAAATTAAAAATTAAAAGAAATATTGACACATAATTTTAATTTTAAATTATTTATAATTAAATATTCTTAATTATAAAAAATAATAAATATACTTTTTTAATTATTAAAATAACATAAACATATTTTTTCTATTTATCATTAAGTATTAAGTGACTTTTACATAATCTTAAATACATATGACTTTTCTTATTGATTGTTTATAATAACTCAATAATAATAAATAAAAATTTATATTATTAAATACAATTAATTATATAAATTAAATAAAATAAAAAATTTATATAAGTCATATAAAAATTAAATAAAAAATCACAAAATGTCATTCTTTTAAAACAAAATCTTTACATTCCAACGTCTCAAAATTTAACTTTTATATTATATTATATTAGCAAAAATAACTCATTTTAATAATTAAATAATTAAACAACGAATAATATAAAAATGATCACATCAATAAAATTAAATTATTTTACTAATTTCAATAACTAAGTCAATTTTTTTAATTTAAAAATATATAAATATATTTTTTATAATTTGTTGTTATAACTTCGAACAAAAATATTTAACATAACTAATATGATAATTTATCTAAAATTTAAATAATTTTAAATAATATTTAATTGAATTTTTATAATTTAATTTAACAATATTAAAAATAATCATAAAAACTTATTTATAATTAATCACATAAAATACTTTCATATATAATTATAATAGAACATGACAATCAAGATGTAAAGCATAAAGCTATGAAAATAATTTATACTTTTTTAAACCGGAAAAAATTACTGTAGACATTAGGGAGCACAAAATCATTTAACCAAAATAACAATAGCAGGAGCGAGGCGTCAGGAAATGGAAGTAGTTTATTCCCACATAAGAGGAGATAACAAGCAAACTAGAGGCAGTCGAGGAGTCTCAACGTTCCAAATTCTGTTGGGTCCGCGTCAAATTGCAGCTGCGCTCTGCTTCCTCTAAATCTGTTCCCGCTTTCTGTTTGTTCGAGTTTTGACTTTGGGGATACGCGAGAGCTTACAATGGAAGCTAACAGTTCTTCGTACAAGGTACTCTATTGTTGTACTGAATTTACAATCTAGGGTTTCATGTCTTTCTCTCAGTCGATTTGTTAATCTAAGCGCTGTTACAGCGAATTTACAGAACTTGGTAAGCAAACAAACTTTTGCTCTGCAGAGTCTGAGTTCTCTGCATCAGATAGTTTAAAATAGCAGGATTGTTTGTTGGCATTTGCCCGCTTGCTCCCGGGGGGAGTCCAGCTTCTTTGTTATTTTGTAATTTGTTTAAAGTTCAAATTTCCTTCGATTTTTTAATTTCGAAACCTAGGAAGTTATAGATTCTGAGTTGAGTCACTTGAGTAAAATGTGACATTAGATTGGCGGTGACTAGTTGCCGTTTTAATGTAAACATATACTATTTGCAGATTATTTTGGGCTCGTCCTCAATAGCTCGACGGAAAATATTAGCCGACATGGGATACAAATTCACAACAATTGTAAATACCTAACTCAGTTTTTCGTAAAAAATATTCCTCCAGTTTAACTGTGTTGCATTTATTTTCCTTCACTTAGACTGCAGATATTGATGAGAAAAGCATCCGAAAAGAAAGACCAGAAGAGCTGGTTATGGCTCTAGCTGAAGCCAAGGTTTTTGTTCAATATTTTTACTTTACTTTTTGGGTGTATGCAATTGTTGATATATCCTGTTTAACGAATAATATAGATAGCTTCCATGGTTTATGAAAGTTTTCTTTTTCTGACTATTCAAACGATGAAAGCAATATCTTAGTGCTAGTGTTAATTTTCATTAGAAAAGAGCCAGTGAACAAAATTTGGTACTGGTGTTAGATGCTGATGTCCTAATTGTATAGGATATATCAAGAAGATAAGTTGTGTCTATGCCTGCTTTGTTTTTTTTTTTCTTTTTTTTTTGGGTCTTGTTTCCTTTTTTATTCAGTTTTATGGCTTCAATGGAGAGAACTTTCAGATCAATTATCCTCTGATTTTGAGTGTGAATTGCATCACAGGCTGATGCCATCATTTCAAAACTACATACTGTCAAGAATCCAGAAAGGGTTGATGAATCAACAGTTTTAATCGCAGCAGACACAGTATGCTTTGTTTCCTTGTCATTGATGTTTCTGGTTTAGTAATGTGAGTTTTTAGGTTAATGTCACCAAGGCCGTTTATTCATTGAGGATACATAGAGTCATAGCTTCTTTCATAGAAGTTCTTTTGCATTCTTGTTTCTACGTAACAGATCCTGCACCTCTGGCCAGTCTATGAAGAGATATAAGTATTTCATCCAGTTGCGTAAGTACAGACAAATGCCATCTTGTTAACCTCGATATTCAAGTCCGGTGGAGCCACTTTGGTTTCATGCTTCCCACTTGTGATTTCTTGTCAGATGTATGATGAGATTCATACAAATATAGCCTGTAATTTAGAATGGTATCCTCATACTTCTGGCCTAGCATGTTAAATTCATATTGCCATGATAGTTCTAGAAATGTAATGCAAATATGTAATACTGATGCAGTATATTTTCAATGTGTTAAGTCAAGTTTGCTTATTAATTTGATATGCCTGATATCTTAATCCTGCTTATTATAAAATCTTTTATGAGCAGTAGCTACGTGATTTTGTTGAATGGGTTTTCATGTGTATCTTCATACATGATTAGTGGTTCTTCTCCTCTTTCTGAAGCAGTAACCTGGTGATTTGATATAGTTATTCACTCTTAGTATAAACAAACTCTTTGCTGCTTACAGTGCAGCTAATACTCAGGCACTTACTCTAGCTGCTCCTAATTTTTCTTTAGGCGGAAGCCATATTACAGAGGCTCCCTCTTGATGACTACACAAAGGACGCTGAGTCAACATTATTAATTACTTCTGACCAAGTATACATCATATTCTTCTGAGTGGTTCTTCTCCTGATTTTCAATTGTATGTTTTCTGCCTGTCATTATACATGAACAACAAGTCAACAACATAATTGGGAGTGTGCCTTTGAAATAAGGTAGAAAAATGAAAGTATACTATAAAAAAATATGAGTGATCTGCATTTGCTTGACAAATGTTAATGAAAGCTTAGAAGTATATACAGTATTGAAACAGTTTGTACGGCCTGGTGTTTTGGAGGGAAGCCTAAATGGCCTCTATCATCTAAATGCCTAAATGTGCCTGTTTGTGCTCTGTATCCTCAATAAATGGTGCTCTGGTGACAAGACATGTTTATAATGAAAAATTTATCTAATTTGTGTTCTTTCTCCAAGACAAAGTTTGCTTATGTCTGATGTCTATTGTCAAATGATATGGAGGTGGTGGTCTACGAAGGTGTGGTAAGGGAAAAGCCATCTAGTAAAGAAGAAGCTCGGCGATTCTTGAAAGGTCTGCTTACTGTTTATAAAAAAATGCTTTTCAATTCATCTCTCTCCCTCTTTCTTCCTCCCTCCCCTCCTTTTACAATCATCGTGTGAAATTCTAATCACTTGCTATAAATTCAACTCCTGTTTTCTCTTTACATGAGTGCAGATTATTCTGGAAGGCATGCAGCAACTGTTGGATCCGTACTAGTTACAAACCTCAAAACTGGATTCAGAAAAGGAGAATGGGATCGTGTGGAGGTATTATATGCTTCTGCCTTCTTTTTAGTAATTATTATTCAGTCTGTCTTCTAGTTTATCTTTCCAGAAACAGATCCAGTGTTTTATATGATGCCATTGCCTGTCCAAAAAGCAGCCTGTAATGAAAAATAGCTTTATGGCCATTAGTTATGACAATTTCAGTTATTTTGCACGATGATTTTCTCTCCTTTGGGTAAAACGTTTATATTTGCTTTATCAAAGTAAGGAATATCTGTTTTCAAACAATTTGTTACTAATGATCACTTGTCAAACAAGTCATTTTTAAAATCAATTACTTTTTGTTACCTAAGGGATTTTAAATTGAATCTAGTAGAGATTTGCTATGTACTCTGCCTTTATCCTTTTTTTGGGATTAATACATATAAGTTTATGCCATGTCTTCTTATGATAATCATTGAACTGGCCGGACCTCCATTTTTTCCTGGCACACTGATGTCTATTGTGGGCCTATATAAATGCTGCTCCACCCCAAAAATTTATCTCTCGATTTTCTGCCATTGTGGAAATTGATGTTTTGTTGTGATGATTTACAGATCTATTTCAATGAAATACCTGATGAGGTCATTGAGAAGCTGGTAATGGTTGTTACTATTAGTGATTGTTTCAGTATCTTAATTCTCTGAGCTGAGTAGTTGATATGCTTCTCTTCCTTTTTCTTCTTGTTTAGGTCGAGGAGGGGATTACACTCAATGTTGCTGGAGGCTTGATAATAGAGCATCCTTTGATATTGCCATTTGTCAAAGAAGTGGTTGGTTGGCTCATATATACCTAGCAATGGCAATTGCATTCTTTCTCTTTTTCTTGATAGAATGGCAATCCAACTCAGAAATCTGCTTCCTAATTCCTGCATGTTGGTCAAGGACAAGTCAGCATAATGGCTGACGTGTTGTTTCCTGTCTGCTCCCCAACGATTTAGTTTGAAGGGGCTGTCATCAAATATCTGGTCATGCTCTGTTTTGGCATCTATTCGGGATACACTAGGCAATTAGCATTCTTCTTATTCTGTTATTCACCACGGAGAACTCCCTCCCCCCAGCCCCCGGGGGGCTTATTTTTTATTACAAAACGATTTAAATTTTTTTTATCCTGGATTATGAGTGCAACTGCTATGTTTTACTGAGTTGATTATGCCATGTACAAGTCAATAGGGGCAGGTGTGGCTCTGTCCATAGTGGGTCAGATGGTTGATTGCTTACTGAAACATAAGATTGTTGGCATTCTCAGCTTCCAATTGTTGATCTACACATTCTAACTGGCAGTAAACTTGCAGGTAGGAACAACTGATAGTGTGATGGGACTTCCCAAAAGTGTGACAGAAAAGCTCTTAAAGGAGGCCCTTTAGCTGGAGTTGCTATTCCACCTTGTAGGGTTGTTTGGTAATGACCCAATCCATGATTTTGGTTTTCTACTGTGTTTGAACTCGACGCCTTATCCTCTGATAACATTTATGTTCTGCTTCAATTTAGTGTGGCATTGACTTTTGAGCTTATTCTTTGCAGTCTGGTTAAATTCATGCTTGTTTGCATTTTTTTGCTGGTAACATACTGTGCAGGCTGGTTGCTACTACTCAGTGGGACGTTAGATGAAGAATCATTTGTGATGTTATGACATCTCAGTCATCTAGAACTATTTGAGTTTAAAGACTTACTTAGAAATAATCAATTCGTATACCATGTCATCAATTATCAATTATGCAATGAAAAAAAGCCAATAGAATCATTGACTTTTATATGGAATATCAAATCGTCGATGGTTTTATTTTGTTTTGTTATTTGTTTTAAATTTTGTGACAATTAAGTTATACTTTGAATTAGTCTTTCGTGCATGTTAAGTTAATTTGCTAGCGGCTTATCCTTTCATTGCCGCTGTAAGTAGGGCGAGTCTTTTAAGAATTCTCGTCATCTTTAAAATTTTGATTTCGCTACAAAACAATAGCTATACCAAAGAAGTACCGTTGTGGAGAGATTTCTTTCTCCATCATCTTTGATTGTTTTTGAGAGGGATTCCAATTATTGTTGTTGTTCGTGGATCAATTTTTAAAGGAGCATGCATCTGAGGAGATGTATTTTCATTTTTTTCTTACCTTCTAAAGAACTAGTGTAACCAAATTTGCTTACCAAAAAATAAAAATGTAACAAATCAATTGGGATTGAGGAAGTAGTAAGATATTTGACTTTTAAGACAGTAAATTTAAATTTAAATTTTTATTAAGAATAAAATTTATTTTAAAATATATAACGATATTACAAAAGAATTTGGTCTTTTATTTTTAAGGTTAAAAGATATCTTAAATTTCTGAAACAAACGTAACAAAATTTTAAAATTGTATTATTGACAGTTTTTAAACTCATTTATATTTTTAGGCACATCCTAACATCATTTAATTACACAGGCATTAGCAATTCAAGGGTTTGGTCAGATTTTTAATAAAAATTAAATCTGAATTTTCTTAGAGGTAATTAAAATACCATAGTGAATGTACGTGTGCGTAGATCAGACTTTCTCGTTTAGAAATGCGGTTATTATGCAATCTTTTTCATATTACGCTTCTCCGAATACAAAAGGAATATTATAAAATGAGTAGCGAAGCAAAACGAAATAGTGCTGATTTATGATGGAGTATCGTGAGTCACGCTGATAATTTGTCTTCTTCTCTGCTAAAATACAAAATCATTTGTGCCCCTCCCCATTGTCTCTCGCTTCCACGTTTCCCTTCTTACATGATCCACCAGTCTCAAGGCCCCTAGCCTTGCGACATGGGCCCAGTCAACGATGGCTGCAGAGTTATGGGTTAAACCGCCACCGTCATAATCAAATCAATGATTAGCTGTAGTTTTGGGTTGAATTGCAACCGTCTTGAGCTTCCTCTTGTCCGGGGACATAAACCGTACGAGATCAAATTTTTGGTTGAGATCTGTGGAAGATGAAACCCTACATCCCAAGAGATTATTGAGCAATTCAGGTATATCACTTTGCATAATTAACGTGGTATATTCAATTTTTCATAAACTGCATAATTTATATTATTATAATTATTATTTATAAAATTATATCAATAAAATAATAAAAAGATGATTTATTATTAATTAATATAATACTTCAACCATATTATATGATACACTGAATAATTTATCATCCATCCCATCCTTTAAATGATTTTTAACTGAGATGGGACAAATCAATGCATGCTTCTATAATTGCTATGTGATTTTGATAATTTTCTCAATCTTTTTGTTTTACATTTTTCACTAATATTTTAATTTTCACATTTTTTCTTCTGATTATATCTCATAACTTCAAAACCAGAACCAGAACGATGGTCATGAAAATTGAATATTTTACAGTTATGTTTTATTAATTTTAAAGAATTTTTTATATTTTTATATTTAATTTGTGAGTTTTAATTTTTAAAATTTTTATCCCTCTTATTTTATTTATCACTTTAGACTCTAGAGGATCCTAACTTGATAAAGTTATGCATTTTTCTAGTCATTTTTTTAAATATAAATTTGCATTATTATTAAATACAAAGAAAAATTAATCCTATGAGAATTTCTTTTAAGTATTATAACGATAGTTAGTTTCAAATTAGACAATATACAAAGTTTATAAAATCAATTACATATTTAAAAGGTAAAATAAATATATCCCTGTCTCAGAATTAAGAAAATTTTATACATGTTAGCTTTTACAAATTAGCATAATTTAGGGGATTTTGCATTTTGAATATTTAGGTCAGCACAGTGTTTTTCTAATCCACCCCTCTCGTCTCAACCTCGTCGTCTTAGTTGCCGCCCGTGCACGGAACCGTTAATTAACCGTTTTATAGCGATCCAATATTCCGCCCACGTCCCTGCTTGCCTGCTTCACTCGCTCCCTTCCAGTTGGAGACTCTCTCTGTCTCTGTTTTTGTTGCCGCTTAGAACGCTTACTAAAAAGACAGCCGCAGGCTACACTCACACGTATTATCCTATCTATTACATTCCAAAACTGCGCTTCTTCTATATTTAGCATCGCCCATATCTTTTCTCTTTTTTTGGTTCTTCCCCCGCCGCTACCTTTGGAATTGGAGATTTGCAGGTTTCGCTCAATTGGGGTTTATAGCTACCGCCATGAACCAAGGCGGCGCGACCGATGTCTCCACTGCAGGCGGTGGCGCCGTTGGGGTTCAGATCCAACACTCTCGCAGGGTGCTCCCGGATTTCCTTCAGAGCGTGAATCTCAAGTACGTCAAATTAGGGTACCACTACTTGATCTCCAATTTGTTCACCTTATGTTTCGTTCCCTTGATTATCGTAACCTTAATCGAGTGCTCCCAAATGGACCTTGATGATCTACGCCAACTGTGGTTTCACCTTCAGTACAATCTGGTTAGTATTGTCATCTGCTCTGCTTTCTTGGTCTTTGGTCTCACCGTCTTTATCATGACTCGCCCTCGCCCCGTGTATCTTGTTGACTACTCGTGTTTTCGCCCTGCCGATCACCTCAAAGCTCCCTATGACCGATTCATAAAGCATTCTACGCTCACCGGCGACTTCGATGAATCATCCCTGGAGTTTCAGCGCAAAATTTTGGAGCGCTCTGGACTTGGTGAGGAGACCTACGTTCCCGAGGCCATGCATTCCATCCCCCCCAGGCCCACCATGGCGGCCGCCAGGGAGGAGGCTGAGCAGGTCATGTTTGGGGCCTTGGACAATCTTTTCCTTAATACCAATATTAAGCCTAAGGATATTGGGATTCTTGTCGTGAATTGTAGTTTGTTTAACCCCACACCGTCGCTTTCGGCTATGATTGTCAACAAGTATAAATTGAGAGGTAATATTAGAAGCTTTAATTTGGGTGGAATGGGATGTAGTGCTGGGGTTATAGCGGTGGATCTTGCCAAGGACTTGTTGCAAGTTCATAGGAATACTTACGCTATTGTTGTGAGTACAGAGAATATTACACAGAATTGGTACTTTGGGAATAAGAAATCCATGTTGATACCCAATTGCTTATTTCGAGTTGGGTGTTCTGCAGTGCTGCTCTCCAACAAGTCTGCTGATAGAAGGAGGGCAAAGTATAGGCTAGTTCATATTGTAAGGACTCATCGTGGGGCTGATGATAAGTCTTTTCGATGCGTGTATCAGGAACAGGATGATGCTGGGAAGACTGGTGTTTCTTTGTCTAGAGAATTAATGGCAGTAGCTGGAGGGGCACTTAAAATCAACATCACTACACTTGGTCCTCTTGTGCTTCCAATTAGCGAGCAGCTTCTGTTCTTTGCAACTTTGTTGATGAGGAAATTGTTAAAGGCAAACGTTAAGCCATATATACCGGATTTTAAGCTGGCATTTGATCATTTCTGCATACATGCTGGAGGAAGGGCAGTTATTGATGAGCTTGAGAAGAACTTGCAGCTGCTTCCAGGGCATGTGGAGGCTTCTAGGATGACTCTTCACCGTTTTGGGAACACTTCATCCAGTTCTATATGGTATGAGTTAGCATATACAGAAGCAAAAGGGAGAATGCGAAAGGGCAACCGGGTCTGGCAAATTGCATTTGGAAGTGGTTTTAAATGTAATAGTGCAGTCTGGGAGGCCCTCCGTAATGTGAGGCCATCTCCTAGTGGACCCTGGGAAGATTGCATTGACAGGTATCCTGTGAAAGTAGTCTCTTAATTAGCCCAGTATGGTACTGGTTTCAGTTGAACTCGGGGGTAATAGTCATCAATGCCCTGTTTCATTGTCTTTGCTTCCCCTCGTCTTTTTTCAATTTATAAATATCTCCGAATTGTTATTTTACAAGGTCTTTTGTGTTTGTTAATCAAGGTTTCTCCTCTCTTTCCTGACTGGAGTTTTACAATATGGGGAGTTCTATATTTTGTGCTATCGATTTTAGGATTTTCCAGCTGCAGAACTTGCATTTGAATATGTATAATGTAAGAGTGCATTCAATTCTTACGTAAATTGTAGTTCAATTTGCTTCAGAATTCTCAAACCTGTTTTCTTACGAGTTTTTTCATCTTTAGAAATGTGCAAACAGTAGAAAACAATTACTTCTGAGAACAATTTCTCATGTTCTCGCGTCTCTAGTTCTCATTGATATTGAAGTTTCAACTTTTCTGTTTAGCAGGGAATATCTTGGCATACAACCAAGATTGAAGTTGTTAGATATCTTATTTGAATAAGAATTTGTAGTTTATTCGTCGTCATAGGAGTCTCATATTAATCTATAGTACCACTTTGTTCCATTATTTGCAATTTCTGGAATAGCTGGTTGAGTGTTCTATTCCGTTTGTATGACAATGACAATGTTCAAACCGTTGAGGGCGAGTTATCTTTTGGGTTGGTGACCTTTCTATGAAGTCTTCCTCCTTTTTAATGAATGAATGAATGATCACAACTAATTTTTCAAAAATAGTTATGCCAAGATTTACAGCATTGCTACCAGCTGGACTTTCAATTTTGAAGAAGATTACTGCTTCACCTACAGCAACATTCTCTGATGGAAGGGGAACCCTGATCTTACAGATATTTTCTTTTCTTCATATCTTCTTCAACATTAGAAGGCAATTGTAACCAGAAGCTCGGGATTGACAAACGAGGGGCTATGCGCCTTTTAAAAATGTGATGTCAGTTGCTTCAATTTAAGGGCCTTTTCCAGCTATCAGAGTCCAGATTTATCTTAGAAAATGACGTAAACTCGCTAGGTACTTCGAACAAATTGACAATTGTTACACCATCGTTAACCGTACCACGTTCTTTGCTGACACGAGTATCTATACTCTATATGCTAAAAGAGTGTCTGCAATCTGCATACTTTCCAGTTTGACATGATCATATCAGCCCCAAGCCTTCAAGAATGAGAAGGAAGTTGGAAAGGGGCTTTTTCTTCCTGGCTTGGTGTATAGGCAAATACAATTTAACCGAAATCTTTTCATTTATGATCTATCCGAAAAGGAAGATTCATATTGCTATCTTACGCCAGTAATTTCGCAATTTTTTTAACATCCTTTTTGGAGGGAATATTTTCTTCCCTAGCCTGCCCGTATGGGTGTAAGAACCAAAGTTTCTAATTCAGGAATGGGTGACTTCGTTAAAAAGAAGTTGTCCGTTTTTAGAACCTAGGCCAGGGCAAGAACTTAAGATCCAATGACCATAAGGCAAAACATGAGGGTGTGTCATTAATCGCCGAACTGAAAATGGCAGAGCCTGTGGGCCTACTAGGGGTGGGTATTGGATCAGGTTAAACCGTTTTAACCCGTCCCAAACTGTTAAAAAAAAATTTTGGACTGGGTTAAAATAGGGTAAAATAAATATTATATAATATTTTGATTTAAGATGGGGTAAATTGGGTGGGGCTGGATTTGTATCCCCTCTCCATTGGGTTACCGCGGGTACTCAACAAAATTTATATATATATATATTTTTTCAATTCTTATGCTATATATATATTTTAAATTCTGATATTATAAAATAACGTCGTTTTGTAAACTGATGTCATTTTCTAACTTGCCCTAAAACTTCTGCAAGCACAAGCAGGCATGAGGCAGCTCAACTTCAGCAAACCAACACCACTCCTCCCTTCCTCGTCTCGAACCCTCGGTCCCTTGACTCCCTCTCAGCCTCTCTCATGAGTTACAAGTCTCGTTCGTTATCTTGTCATTTTCAACAGTCAATGTTAATCCCTTATCTCCTCCTACCTTGTCTTGACTCGTCTCTTCTCATTTTGACTCATCTCTTATCTAATCATTACACTTCGACACTTTGGGTCTTCAATAGTCGATCGAACCTCATCCTCGTTCCACTGCTCGCCTCACATTCGTTCATCCCCATCCTAACCCAAACTAACCCATCCAAGTGAAACTGAACCATTCCAACTCAAGAATACTGGTTTGAAGAATTTTTTGGCTGGGGTTGGACTAACTTAATAAGAGATTGGGTTCAACTGGGTTGAGAGAATCTTGCCTCAACCCAAACCGCCTCACTCAATGCCCACCCCTAGGGCCCACTAACAAGTTTGAGAGCTGTACTGTTTCGGAGTATCGTTTTGTTTGTGTTAAAGTCTTTTATCTTTTTAAGAAGCAATTTACGACAAAATAACTATGTTAAATGCATCAAACTTTTTTAAAAAAATCAAGTTGGTTGTGGGATTTATACATAGCACTACCAGTCTTTCTTCCCTAGTCACTATTGTTTTTGAATACTTAATAGCTAGTCACTTTGAGGTTTTTTATTTATTTAACAGAGATTAAATTAATAAATTTATTTAATTTTTAAATTAAATTATAAAACTCAATTAATTTAAAAAATTATACTAATAAATATAAATATTTTATTAATTTTGAATTATAAAAATAACTTAACTCAGTCGCTTATACTTAACAGCTGAGGGGTAACTTTTTCTCGCTTGTTAGTTGTTGCCGGATGTTAGAGAAGCGTTGACTTTATGTTGAATGCTTAACTTCACGTGATCGCGAGTACCAAAATCTGGTACTGGCCATGCATTGGTAAATTCGGAAAAGTGGGAAGATGAGATGGAAGCTTTACCTAGCGAACCCATTTCCCATAGAGAACAGTAACTAAAAGTTGGCAAACAACCTTGATTCTTTTTTTTTTTGATAATTATAGGAGCCATAGGTTGGCTTTAGTTGGAGAAGGAAAGTGGAAAGGATCGAACCTCAATCACGGTTCGTAGAAGGAGAACATGCATGCCATGTGAGCTGTCCGCCCACTGTAACCTTGATTCTTTCTTTAGTCAAGTATCAGCTTTCCAATCTTCTCAGTCAAGTGCAATGAAGGAGGGAAAGAAAAATAAAATCACAAAACAGTAATTTATCTTCTACTTACTTCATGCTAAATATATAGAAATAAATTCGGGGATGAGCCTTAGACTCAATGGTTGATATGGGACTTCATCCCCTCCTCTATGGTTCCATCTACTTTTCATACACGTATCCATAAAAAAAAAGAAATAAATTTAATTGTTACACCATTTTTAATTTATGTACTTGAACCATTGATTTTATATAAAATGATGAAAAAATTACATAAAACTCCTTTACATGATATCTCAAGTGTAAAAAATATCTTACATTTTTTATTTAATCAATTAGAATTTTATACTTTACAACTTTTGCAAATAGTCCTCAACCGTTTGAAATCATTAAAAATTTTATTAAGTCAGTCAAAAATAACATATCGTTTGGAACCTATAAGCAACAGTTCAGCCATAAATGACAATATTGTTTTTGGCTAACTTAACAGAACTCTTGACAATTTCAAATGGTTGGAGGTTATTTATACAAGTTGTAAAGTATAAGATTTTAATTGATTAAATCAAAGTGTAAAGTATTTTTTGTACTTGAGGTATTTGAGGTATAGTGCAGAGGAATTTTATGTAATTTCCCTAAAATGATTGATTCACCTAACATTTGGTATTCTTTACATGTAAGAGATGTTAGAGTTATTTTAGTTTTACATTAAACTTTACAAACCACATCTACCCTGATTTGTAAGACTCAATTGTAGAATCCCATACATCCGTAGTTATAAATGGAAATTATGTTAATTATGTGTCAAAGTTAAAATGTGAAGATAGACCCGATTCAAAATTTTAATGTGATACAATTATGTATCAAATGTTATATGCAAATGTCAATGTCTAAGATACTAAAATTGTAATAATAATAATATTAGTATTATTATTAATATTGATGATAGAATAACCAATAATAACATTAATACTGATCTGCTTATGGGTATTATAAAAAACAAACTGCTTATGATCCTCTTCCTTCTTGCACCACCTTAAACCGGCAGCCATTGATTTTGACAAGGTTACTCTCCCTCTTCAATTCGGTTGTTTTACTTCTATTTGCTTGCACCCAAATGCATTTTACTTGTTTAAGTAATATTAATGAAATAATTTCGATTTATAACGGATCAACCAAATTTTAATATGAATTTAATGAAAGATGATCAATTTTTAAGACCATACAAGAGCACTAGTTGACGGGTCCAGTTGTGGAACCCAATACAAACCAAACTGCTAGTCTGCTAGGCACTTGATAGTAGAGAATTCCCGCTTCCAAACAAACAAATCAATTTGAATACATGTGTCGTGCGGTAAATCCAGTTATAATGCAGAAAGGGATTCTTGAAATCGGTTTCTGCAAAGCTGCTGGTTCAGAAACTTCATCTGAAAGACCATTGAATTTCTTCAAGAGTTTTGCCTTTTGTCTCAGGGACCCAAATAGTAACAAATGCCACAGCAAAAGCACATACAACCGCATATATGGTGAAAGTTCCTGCCAAGAACATAGGTACCTTCGGTTAACAAAAAATTTATTTTCACATTATGTTTTTTACAAAATTCCACGTCAGATTTATAGGGTTTTACAGTTCTAACAATTCAGTTTATAAAATCTAATAAATTTAATCATTATATTATGTAAAGTAAAGATTGTATGAGAATAAAAATATAAGAATAATAGGACTGTTCAGTTAATTACAAATATTAACAAAAATATTGAGGAGAGAAACTCAAGCAACGCATACAAACCTCCAGGGCTCCAGTCCAAGAGCATATTTGCCGTCAGCGTAATCAACCAGGAAAAGAACCAGTTGGCAAGTGTTGCAACACTTCCAGCGAGGCCTTTAATGTTAAGCGGAAGAATCTAAGAATGCCCATTTTATACAATACATCAGCTGTCACTTCAAGTGAAACCTATAGAGCAGACTACACACACACACACACACATATATATGTAAATGATTTGTGTTACATTCAATCACTCATGCTTCATCTCGGAAGTATTATACTGTGGTCAACAAGACTTCAAAATAAAGAGTTTGATTCATATATAGGATTATTTTTTCCAAAATACATTATCTGCAAAAAGTGTCATGCAGGGTTAAAAAACAAATCAGTTCTTGAGATTTCAAGATTGGAAAAAGCAGAAGCAAAATTAGGAGATTTAGCACTTTAAAGTAAACCTCAAACTCCAGGTTTTTGGTTATAGACAACTTAATCTCCTTGCAGATACTTTTAAAACAACTAGATGCACTGAACAGCAAAGGAGGAGAAATTGAAGAACAAGAAATACTATCTTCCAGGAAAGGGGAAAGGAGTCACTAATAGGTGATTCCCTCCAAACAAAAGAGAACTTTCATGTGTGTTATCGCAATTGCAGCATATTCCAGTAGGTTGGACAAGAGCCTAAAGTTGAAAATCATAAAACAAGTTACCTCAGACATTATAATCCATGGCATGGCTCCCATTCCCACAGAGAATGCAACAACCATGGCCTGAAAGAATTGGAAGTTTATGATGATGCGAAAAATAAGCATTCATTAGATTTTTAGTATAATGCATTATGCATTCACATATATCACATACCACAACTCCAGCCACTGACAAGACACTCATTGTTCCGTATAAAGAAGAATCATCTGACACAAAATCCTGGGAGAAATTGAAGCAAAATTTACCCATTTAAAACATGAAAAACATAACAGAAGCTGTTCAGTGAGAGACTGTGTGGTCAATTCTCTGAATTTGTTTTTATATTTACACACACACACACACACACGAAGTCAATATCAAAGCAAAATGAAGTATATTATTACCTTTATATAGAATGAGACCGCAACAACAAAGAGACTAAAAGACGTTCCAGCAGAAGAGACCTGCAGTAAAAGAATGCTCAACTTCTTGTCCGCTATGCGGATAGCCACATGATGTTAAACAAGATAGAAAAGCTCAGACTTACAATAAGTAGAAGCCGGCGACCAGATTTGTCTGCCAACCACAAAGTTACTGTGGTGGCAAGAACCTACATTTCATGTTAATATTTGTCACTATCAGATTATGATTTTATAACTATACAGTAAAAAGGAAAACCATTGTACAAGTTTCCTTTCAGCTAAACCTGAACTGCACCAACTCCAAATGTAGCTATGTTACTTGAACTAATCCCTGTTCAAAATATGAAAAAATTATAAGACTGAAAAAGAATTCTACACTAAGCAGACTGAAAATTTGAAACACAAGCCTTCGTGTGTGCGTGTGTAAAACTAGCAAATCCCGAGGCAATAAACTAATCTAGACAAATAAGTCAGGTGCTTTTTCCATCATACCCTAAAAATAGCTTCTAAGTCGTTAAAGGTGATTACTCATTACCAGACAATTGTTAGGTACAGCAACGAGAATCTGTAAGATACTTAAATTGCTCTTCTTTAAGCAAGTTACGAGGTTCTGGATTGGAAAGAAGTTTGTCTTAGGTCAAACAAACATGGCATATGGAACTCAGGCAAACGTGTTCTAGATTTTCTTATATTGGACCTAATCCACCACTTCAGCTTCCCATCGAAAACACAATGGCATACCTGCAGCTTCAAATATAGTACTGGAATAGAATAGAACACCATTAATTCCAGAAAGCTGTTGCAGAATGAGCAGTCCATTTCCAATCTACAGGATATGAGTTATTTAAAATTGTTTTTAGCTCAGATGGTTCATCATTAGGCAATCCACGTCATGAGTTAGATGGATGGAAATCACTGCTTCAAGACAAATAACAAATACCATTAAGGGAAGCCAATATCTTCTTTGTCTGAGTTCTGCAAATCGAATAGTAGTTCTTTTACTAGTTGATGCAACAGCCCTCTACAAAATGACTCCCAGGTATGATGTCAGCTTTATAATTCAGAAATTGCTGATAATATATTGAAGGTTATAAATGTAAGGACCGTTGGATGCAAGCAATTTGATGAATGCTTATTACCTTAATTTCGTTCACTTCAACAGAAATGTCAGTATCAAAACCTCGGAGCACTTGCAAAGAAACTTCAAATTCTTCTGTCATCCCCATTTTTGCCTGTATTCAGGAAACAATATTCACATCAAGAAGGTATAATGATACATCTGATGACATGCAGAGAACACCAATTCATGAAAGCTTACCAGCCATCTCGGAGACTCAGGAATGAAAAATAAACCAGGAATTAAAATTGTACACGGTAAAATTCCTGCAAGGGTGAGTGCATAAAGTTCCTTAATTTGAATTTGTTCACATAATATACAAATCAGCATGATGCAGTAATGTTGTAATATTTTTTTCCTTTGTTTCCTTTAATGAATTGATCTGAAGACACTAACAGCTTGCTGTTCTTCTTATATTTTCTTGCTTTTGTATAAGTTGGGAAATTTAATTTATCCCAAATTGAGTCGCATTCCCTAAAGTCAAAGGTGGTAACCGTTGATGAAAAAGCAATGTTTTAAATTATAAAATGCAAGTGCCTGATAGTTTATGCATTTGAGATAGCCAACTCCCTTGATCTTTCCATCAACTTAGCAGCAGTCCAAGATTGGACTGAGTCTGAGACCGTTTAGTCAAATACTATTTCAGGACAACTACTTCATGAATTAAAATTAGTGTTGTACTTGTTTAATAGAAATCGAATCCTCCTTACTTGCTGTAATCGCAAGCTAGCAAACCAATGAATAAAAAAGGAAGCATCCATCCAGTACATTTAACATCTGTAATTACTATTTATTAGTAAGTTGGTAAAGCACATTGGGTTTACCAAAACTCCCCAGATTTAATGTGTCACAATTTTAGTTATTCATTTGAAAGAAGAACGTAATTTACCAACATACTAACCCTTCTAGTGGATTACCTAAAACTGCAAGTATTCTCCATTGTACAAAAAGCCCAAGCAGATAAGCGAGCATAATTCCAATGGTGACAGAGAGCTATACAATCAAACAAAAAATAGTTCACTGAGGTAGTGTTAGCTAGTTCTAAGCCATTAATATGATACCCACTGTTGGCAATATCAACCAACCTGGTTGACTGAAACCAGACTTCCCCGCAAGTTTTGAGGTGATATCTCAGCTATATATACTGGCACCTATGAATATTTTGAACAGAGATATAGACATAAAACTTCTGTAGCACATAATGCCATACTGGACTGTAAGTATTTAATTTAAATTACCGTGTAGGATATTATTCCCACGCCAAACCCTTCCAACAACCTTCCCATGTAAAGAAAAGAAGAATCCTGACGGATGATGAACAGGTTATCTCTGCATTAGCTGTGGCTTAATTTAATGACGTAAAGAATATTATTAATGCTTACTTTTGCAAATGATATAACCAGCCAACCGATGATATTGGGAATTGACGCAATCATTAGGGACTGCGAATTAAGGCAACAATGTAAAATTTAGCCCTCACCAGATATCCTCCAAAGAAAAAACAAAGTTAGCCCGTAATTAAGGGGGAAAAAAGAAGAAAGCGAAGAAAAATCAAATACAGTGATAAATGAAAAAAAAGATCCCACCCCTTTTCGCCCTATATAATCAGCAATCTGACCACTGGCTATTGCTCCGACCATGGCACCCACGTTGGATAAAGAGCCAAACAAAGAGAACTGCCCAGGAAATAAGTTAGGAGCTAAAGCAGCTGAAGTTAAACAGACTCAGAAGGAATAAAATCTTAAGAGGATTACACCTCCGAGACTGAAAGCCCAAGATCACTGATGATGGTAGATTGGGTAGGAGATGTATACCCTGACTGCAAAAAAATCTCAAAGCTATGAAGTAGCATCCCTGGTTCAATAAAGAAACTTCATTGCCAGAGACTCGGGGTTGGCCAGAGAAAAGGAAAAGAACCAAACCAGAATTCATCTCAGACATCATCAAAGAAAAAAGGAAGCTTATTTATAGAGAAGAGAATGATGGAAATAACTTCTTACGGTAAAACCGAACTGAATAGGACCCAAAGCAACGATGAGAACGCAGGCCACAACAGAGATGGAACTGTCGCGAATGGCCTGGGAAGACCCCATCAAACTGGATTGCCTCGAACCCATACGGTACCAGCTTCCCGTGTGCAAAAATGGTTTCTTGAGATCCCTTCCCTCTTCATCGTCATCCCTGAAACTCATTTTTCTTCTATATGATAACTTGAGCTCCTCAATCAAATAGGTAGAAGAGCGTGGCGGATTGGCTCAAATGCGCTAAAGGAACAACTTTAAGTAGAGCAAACAAATGCAGATTTCACTACAATTTCAAATTTTCAGAGCCATTATGCATGATTGTTCAACGGGCACTGGCAGAAGCAGCGAGTTGTCATTTGTCAACCCCGCCGACGATTCTCGTACGCTGCTTGCTTTTTGCTGTGACTGTGACTGTGAGACCTTGTGCAGAAAATCTGGTGCCACCGGTTATTCTATTTCTCACCTACCCTCTTCCTTCCAAGTCTTTGATAAAATTGTCGGCAACGCAAAGTCACTTTTCAATACGATTTAGAGACATCCAATACCCTACAGTCCTTCTTGAGAGGGATATGAAGAAATTTGAATGGTTAACTCGTCACAAACGGTAACTAAAAATTATTTTTAAAATATTAAAAATTACAAAAATCAAGAAATCGAAATCCTCAACAATTCTCTAACTTTTCATAGAATTTTTTCTGTACTCAAAATAATCCTTTCAGAAGATGAGAGAAGTTGTACGTAGTTTTATTTTCGAAAGAGTTGGTCGTTTTTACTATTGCATTTTTTTTTGAGATTTTCATATAACTTTTATTATCTTTTAAGGTAATTAATAAATTTTATTAAAGATTTAGTCTAATCAATACAAACTCAATCTCTTAATCAAAATTTTATGCTTGACACACTATCTTTCTATGTATGCATTAACCTTTTTTTTTTTACTAGTAATTTGTAAATATATGAAATTGGAAGAACTACTCATTAATATCAAGTAATACTGTTTACAATTCTTTTAAATAAAAAATAATTTTATATTTAATAATAATATAAGAATATTTTATACAAAAAACAATAAAAATAATATAAAATAATAAATTTGGAAGAGCGAAAACCCTAATCCATGATCACCACTACCAGTTGAGCAAATCGCGTTAATTAGTTTTGAAGGCATGGAATTTAATACTTGATTATATAGTAATACAAATATTGGTTTGGTCAAGTCAACGTGTAATCGTGCCCGTTGATTATCTCGTGTGACGTAGTCTAACAGATGTATGTCTGTGCTCTCCTTACCTTAAGATACAAATGGCCAACTCAAACAAAGCACGTGTGGTTATTTATTTATTCATTAATATGAATTATGTGTATTTATCTGTAATTATTAACCTTTTTTTTTTTTTTAACGAAACAACAACCACTTCTGGCATTCTAAGGAGTTGATTTGTTCATTGATAGGAAAATACTCGAAAGAAGAGATGTGAAAACTAGATTTCAATTGCATGAATAGAATGACTCAATGTTTCTTATCCAAATCACTTTGCATCATCTATTGTGTGTTTGACTTGAAGCCCAAATGAAATTATTATATAAAATGAACACTGAATTGAATGTGTCAATGGTTCTATACGGTAACGGGGATGCACCTACAATTGAATGACAAAATTTACAAATGAATACTATTTTAATTCTTTAAGGTGGACTTATCAGGTTTGGGGCAATCCAAGTCTAGATTTTCCTTGTTAATACATGCGTCAAACCACATATGCTCATTATAATTTGTACTGGCCTACGTTTAAATAAAATAAAATAAACTAACTCATAATTATGATAAATTAACAAAATATTAAGAAATGAGACAGAGCAAGAAGGGATGGACTAGCTTGTGAACCAATGCATTATTTACATAGATATATATTAACTTGTATTGACTCACCTTTTTGGCATGACAATCTAGACCCAACCCATTTTAACAAATACCCTTATTAATTAAAAGATAAATAAAAATTTTATATTATACTTACAGTTGGAAAATAAAAATAAAACCCTCATTTATATGTGATAATAATAAAATTGATTTAATCGCATTTAAAATACAATTATAAATATATGTGATTCATAAATAACAGTTTATCATGATAAGATAAAGATCAAAACATAATTTTAATATGTCTCAATCTACAACAATAATGGATTTCTTTATTAAAAGATTACATTTTTGGAAATTTATTTGTATATAAATGTTTCAATTCTTGAGTTGTTGATCTATTATAACAAAAATTAATAGATCTGAATAGGTAGAACTCGTAATACAACACTCACATCACCATTCTTATAATTACATAGTATGTAAAAAATAGCTTAGAAAAATCACACCACCCCACATATAAAAGTACACAAATAATATGTAAAAAATATTTTATATATATTTAAATAGTATGACTTTATTTTGTCAAAAAAAAAAAAAAACATGACACTGTGAAATCTGGTGATTAATTCCTCTATATACTTGGGTGCAGTTTGACGAGGAATTTGTGATAGGTTTCTGGCACCAAACTAAATTCAGACCATCAGAGATTTTATGTCCATAAGAAGGGGACCGATTTTGGTAATTTGGGCATGCCAAGGCCCGATGTACGATGCGCAAAATCACGTGCTACACGCGCTGAGAGGAGGCGTGGAAGAACACCAATTGTTTTATGAAGTTGGTCTCGGACGAAAAGCCGTATACCGAGCTTCGTTAAAGGCTCAAAGCAAATGAGAGTAAAGGTGGGCGAGGAATTTATGTTTTGGGTAAGAGGTAAATAAAAATAAAATTAAAAAAATAATTACTGACAAAGTTTCTAAATTAAACTTAAATATAAAATAAAAATTATTGAACGTTGGAGAAAAGAGTTTGATTGGTTACACGGGCGGGGAAAACATTAAAGTCACCGATTTGTATCTCACTAACTTCACTTATTTCTTAGTCTTCCACACTGAATTTTATCACTATCACACGAATATTCATTTATTCTGTATCGGTAATCTATGGTTTTGATTCTATAACACCGGCTCCGCCGTTGCCGCACTACCACCGCCACCTCCTTTATCCTATCTGTGACTGCTGCCTCTTCCACCGCCGGCCTGACGTTAGTTTTGCTTAATCTTCGATTGAATTTCTCACATATGGGCGAGCAAACCCCAGGTCAAGGACAAACCCAGACCCAATCCCAAACCCGAGCCCAGAGTCAGCCTCAGCCCACCCAGGATTTTTCCAGCACCTTCGCCACCCCTTCAACCACCGCAACCACAACCAGCCCCACCGTCGCTTCTGCTACCATTACTTATGCTACGTCAACAGAATCCGAACTAAGCAATGCTCCTTCACAAACCAATTCTCCTCCTTCTAAAATCCCCTTCCGGCCACGCAAGATCCGGAAGCTCTCTCCGGAACCTAATAATTCTCAAATCGTCTCGCTGGAAACCCCGAAACATAGCACGACCACCACCTCCACCGTCAAGACTACGGGCCGGAACAACAAAATTGTCCAACAACGAGCTCCGATTGTTCCGAGAATCGTCGCCAGGTCACTATCTTGTGAAGGCGAGGTCGATATCGCTCTGCGCCTCCTCCGCAACGCTGATCCACTTCTTGCTCCTTTAATTGACCTTTACCCACCTCCTACCTTTGATAATTTTAAAACCCCATTCCTTGCTTTAACGCGTAGCATTTTGTATCAGCAACTGGCTTATAAAGCTGGTACTTCAATCTATACACGCTTTATTTCCCTATGTGGGGCCGAGGCAGGTGTTCTTCCTGAAACTGTTCTTGCCCTATCCCCTCAACAACTTCGCCAAATTGGCGTTTCGGGCCGAAAGGCTAGTTATCTTCATGATTTGGCTAGGAAATACCAGAATGGAATATTATCAGATTCGGCCATTGTAAATATGGATGATAAATCGCTTTTCACGATGCTCACCATGGTCAATGGGATTGGATCTTGGTCTGTTCATATGTTCATGATCTTCTCTCTCCATAGACCTGATGTTCTTCCAATTAACGATCTCGGTGTTCGCAAAGGGGTTCAACTACTTTACAACCTCGACGAGTTGCCTCGACCGTCTCAGATGGACCAATTATGCGAGAAGTGGAGGCCTTACCGGTCAGTTGCGTCGTGGTATATGTGGAGATTTGTTGAAGCTAAGGGAACTCCTTCTAGTGCCGTGGCTGTGGCTACTGGTGCCAGCTTGCACCAACACCCGCACCAGCAGGAGGAGCAGCACCCTCCGCAGCCTCAGCTTTTGGATCCCATAAATAGCATGTTCAATCTGGGGTGAGATTATATAGTTTATTGTTCATCACTTATCCGGGAATGCATGTACTTGATTTTAGGTTTTATATATTGATCCTTCATAGAGTATCTTCAACTAGCAGCATTTGTTGCCTTGACATGTGAAACTTGCATTTCATGCTTTGAACTAATTGTATTGGAAGAGGTGAATTGGATTTATTTTGGTAGGTACTAAGCTATTTTGTATTTCTCGCAACATTTAATGCTAATTACTTTTTGCTTTAATTTCAATTTAAAGTCAAATGTCTTCTTTATGAAGATGTATCACTGGTTCATTTCGTTGAGATTGTATAGGTTGTTGCTAATGGCAACACCAGGGGTCAATTTGTTTGCAGTTGTTGAGTTCCGTTAGTTTTTAGTCTTCCTTTTATGTTAGATAGGCGTTGTATAGGAAATGCGGGAGCGTGACTTGGAAGAGTCTCGTGCTTTTGAAACATGAGAAAGTTGTCTTAGCAAGTATTTGGAAGTGCATATTATATTTTTCACGAGTTTTGTTTCTTATAATTTATTGAAGCAGACTTCCCTTTGTTAGGTGTTTCCTGTTTATCTTTGCTGTTTTTTCTGTTGAGCAGTTCTTCTCATCAAGATATGCACTTTCATCTGATGGACGCCTGCTCTATTGTTTCCCTTCCTCAATTGGATGAGGACTGCATACCTCGTAGCTACATATCTTGATGTTTATTCATCTGTCACGAGGTTGCATTACAGCATAAGTCCTTTGGAAACTTTTATGCTCCTTGATTTTCCCTTTCGTGAATTGGAAAAGAATTACTTTATGCCCTTTATATTGTTCATACTTTGTACAGACATATATTGCACAATTTAGTTGAATTAGTCAATTTTTAAAACAATGTATAAAGATTTTTATAGCGACTCTTTATCTTTGGAAAAAATTATTATCTGAAATATGATGTGAGTTAATGACTATTGGGCTGAGGCACAGGTACTTCAAAAAAGGAGCCATGTTCGTCTTGACACTTTTTTTTTTTGGGGGGGGGGGGGGGGGGGGGGTTGGATACTATGTTTTCTGAGTAATATGTAGGGGAAAGATGATTTTTTGAAATGATGTATGATAGGAGTTTGAACCCCACAATGCTCTGTGACTGGGTTCTTGACTAGTTGGGTGCATTAGTGTTTGTTAAACACTAAATATATATACTAAAAAGGTGTTAGGGGGAAACCAGATGGAAGAGATGTTATGTGAAATTTAGCTGTCTATATCTAATAAGGAAGTCCCCTTTGTCCCTAATGTTGTAGGATACGAGACCCTCCCATCTGAATAAAACTCACCCTCATTTTTTTGACTCTCTTGGTATATGGTTTTGAATGCATGGTTCTGCTGACAAAAGTAAGGATGATATGTTTATATATAGATTTTTCATGTCTTTTATACTGAGAAAAAAAACCATGGACATCTTTTGATCTGTACTGTATATGGTTTAAGTTCTCTGCTTTTTGGGTGAGGAAAAGAACTGGTTTTAAATAATTTGTTGTTCTAAAACCTTAAGTTATAAGAAATGGATACTAACCACGTGCTAACAGTTTCTTACATGACTAGTACTTGGATTTAAAGAAGTGAGAAATAAATGAACCATAGAGAAAGACATGCTATGCCTATGAAAGTATGTAAAGGAAATGGAGGTTACCAAGCCCCGAACTACTGTTTCTTCATTTAAAATTTAAACATTTGATGAGCTTATTAGCGAATACTTGGCATATGATGTTGGAATTGAAAGAATTCATGAGGTGTATAAGCTATTGTTTCATGCAAGAAGAATTTTAGAAGCATGTGTTAAGTGTTGCCATATCCATCTTGAGAATTCAAGTTTTGACCCCCAGCAGTATACCCAACAAATTGATCATAGATATGGACTGCTATTGTTACATTATGTCAAAAAATTAGTAGACATAAGAGTACTTACAATTTCATCCATTAGTACGGGAAAGTTTTTGGGTGGACAAGTACATTATCAAATCAAGATTTGCATAGAATGATGATTTGAGGATCTTGATTTATCAAGTACGATTAATTTTTAAATATTTTTTTTTAGTTAGGCTTCAATTTGAATTTAAAGCAAAACTGATTCTAATATTTTCCTAGCAAATCATGGCAAGTGGTGTAAAAGAAAACCATGGTGGAGATGTGGTGGGTAATACATTTAAAGTGAAATGATATTGTTGATGCAAGATGAGAGTAATTGATGCACAAGCCTAAAAATGTTTCTCCTGTGAATGGGTGAGTGTTAAGAGAAAATAATCAGCTTGGAGTTGTCTTGCAATTTTGGAATCTTTTTTTTTTTTTTCTCCCCGTGGTTGATGTCTGGGTTTAGAGGCAGTGTGTGGGTATTTTTTTTCATTAATCAGCTGATTTAACTATCAGGCCTTCGTGGGTTTTATTTCAAGTGTTTGTCTTAAGTCTGTTACCATATCTGGGGAGTTACTGTTCTGCTTGATATAGCCTGTTTGCAAGGTCGCACCTTCAATGAACAAATGTTAGTATTGATTTTGTTTATCAGGGGATTGAATAAATATTGTGTCTATTAAGTTGAGAAGTGTCCTTCTGATGTGGTTTTGTCTTAAGCTAAACCTATGCGATAGATTCTATTTATAATAAGTGGTAAACCTGTCCTATCAAGAGAAATATCATGAAATTCTTTGTTCTTTGTTTTTTTATTTCCTATGTCTAATATTATTGTTGTTTTTGGTTGTGTCCCATCCCATAGCATATGTCTCTCAACATGCTCTGTTGAAGCGAGGTCTTAATGAGAATTTGGGTATGTTGGTTGAAGAATCAGGTTGTTTCTTTGTTATTAAATTCCAATCTTAAATCGGAAATTACTCTCTGATACTCTGAGCTAATCATTCTTTAGTTCCAGACTCTCGATCTCATTTAGGCAGACTTGCTTTGTAATAATGTTAATGGTCCCTTTTTACCATAAACAAGATGACAAAAGTGACTCCGAAAAATTTCTGCTTTTCAACTTTTGAGAACTACTTTTTCATCTCAACATGTGGCAACAACTCACTTTCTTTCTTGATGTCTCCCACTTCTCTTCAACTCCAAAAGGGGAGCATTGGTCACAAACATTATATTCCTGCTGCCCTGGGTAAACATATATATTTCAAAATTTTGCTAATTTGTGATTGTAGCATCATCATAGTTGATTTTTCTTTACAAAAAATATTGATCGAAGGGCATGGACATCTAGTTTCCTTCTTAATAGCATGATTATGAAATGCTAATTGCTGATGCACGTCAACTGTCAATGCTCCTTTATTTACCTAATACTTTAATTGTCAAATTGTTTTGTAAAATGCTTAATGCCTTATATATCTGCCAAGCTATGAAACACTGAAATTCAGAAAAAGAATTATGTCTAACGCATGTAAGAAGGCATTGACTATCAATAAAACACAAACGTATTTAACACTCTTAGTAAAAAGGGTTTGGGTTGGTTTTACGTGTAGGCTTAAGTTTTTTGTAAATCCTAACCCATTGCGCATTTTGGAAGAATGGTTAGGATTGAGAGGCCATGTGACCTTGAAGTGATCTTTAATTTTGTCCCTTCATTCAAGATTCAGAGGTTATGATTTGCATCTCTCACCTCTCATAATAAACCCTTCTCTGCCTTGATGTATACCATGTATATGTATGTGTTTATCTAAATCTTTTGTATGCATTTATCCGTGCCATGTTTTGTCCTTTTGTTTTGGGTTGTGCTTTATGAGTGTTTCATTTGCATTGAGTCCTTTAGTTCCATGTCCATGCTTGTTTGACATAAGCGCCAAGTGTTTCCTGTCTTTTTCTATAACTTTATTATTTATGTATCTGGAACTTGTGTAGTTAGATCAGCTACCGGGGAAAGATTAGGTTGTGAATTTCAAGATATACTTCCCTTTATTTCCTTCCTTTTGTTCTAGACTTTCTGAGGTTAATAAGCATGATTGTTCACTTATGAAGGAGGTTATTTAGCATGTCCTTAATCTTTATGTCATGTGATACAGGGCGGCCTGTGCTTGGGGACAATGATTGCTGGCGGAAATGAGAAATTTGTCACCAGGCTTTTTCAGCAGTTGTTTGCATTGTAAGTTACAATGGCAAGCGAGATGAAGTGTACCTACTGGAAGAACTTGGTGCTTAGACTTTGATATTCTGGGCATTTAAGGTTTAGTGTATAATTGCCTTGTGTAGGATAAATCTGGTGCACGACTAATAAAGGACGGTTCTGAATTTAGTTATGTTATCCAAAGATAGTGAACGCCGATTTTAAGTTTTCGAGTTAGTCTTTTCGTAAGACAATACTGTTTATAACGCAGGGGATAAGTTCCTCCTTGCATTTGCGCCGTCGTAGAGTCTGACGGACTTTGGACGTTGGACCTGTTTGTAATTCTTGAAGTCCTGTTCGGCGTCCCTATCAAATGTGGATCGAATAATATCTCCTTTGCTCAAATTGCTTTAGTAGGAGTCCATGTCAACCCAAATATATAATATATAATAGATAAAATTCCATGTCAAAATAAGCGCTGCACCCGAAGACTGAAAGTGGTGCAAAATTTTTCCGAGTCTAAAAAAATTGAACAGCAGCAAGTATTTGACAAAAAAGAAGTTCAAATACTTGTTGGTGCAGACTGTATTTGAAGTCAAGTTCAACCTTAAATTTATAAATTTTAAACTGCTGGTTTTAAACTCTAATCTCTTACCTATTGGTTGGTCTTTTTTCGGAAAATGTTTTAGAACTAAACCTGTCGAAAAGCTCTCTTAACTGAGTTATTAAACTCTAAGGCCTAAACTATTAGTTGGTTTATTTTTAAGAAAATGTTTTGAAACGAATCTTAACGGAAGCATACGAATAAAAGAAGAGGTGAACCATCCAACTGGAACTGAATCAACTAGAGTAGAAGTATATAGATGCGGTTATGCAAATAACATTATTAAAAAGATTGCCTATCTTCAACACCTGTACGTTTATGGAAGCGACATTACTTTTTTGTTACAAAAAATTTATATTTAATGATATAAGTTATAAAATTTATGAAATGAAATAAATTTAATAATTTAAATTATAAAAATAAATAATAAAAAATTATAAAAATAATAAAGCTAATATAAAACAAAAAAAACTTGTTTTCACGTCTATAAGTTTACAATTAAATTATAATAAATAAATAAATAATACATTAAATTTTGAAATAAAAAAAAGTTGATGTGAGTGATTTTTTTTCTTTAAATTTAGAGATGTAGCCAAATCGTACCTTAGTATGACAGAGTTCATATGAAACTGAGGGAACGAGCACATTTTCTCGTAATCAGCGTCCCCCACCTTGGACTTTATTCCACATCAGGTGTACATATCGCTGTTCTGAGCGTGTTTTTTAACCATACAAAGTTAACAAATGTGCCCTACTGTCGCAACACTTCGTGAAAAAAGGGCGAACATCTCAAACACTACAAGACAGTTTGAGAAACAATCCGCATTAAAAATGGAATCATTCTTGGGGGACGGACGGCAAGATAGATGGCAAACGCAAAAAATGGAACACCAACAATGCGACGCTTTTGTGATGACTGATTTACAGCTCAGGAACCGCATCATGGATATTCTCATGGAATATCTCTTTATTCCTTCTTCTAGACTTCGTAATCCTCATTTATAATTATATCGTGAACCAACTCCATATCCAACCTCATCCTTATACAATCAACTAAAAATAAAATAATCTAACTATAAATATGGCACCAATATTGCTCACGGTTTTGCAAGAACACATCCAGCAAACAACATGAACTACGAGAATTATGATCTTTCATTTCCTGACCAGCCTGTGGTCGACCTCTACCTCCCAGTGTGGACTAATTTACCGGCCTTCCGGTCCAAACCGGCTTTCATTTGGACCGAAGACGGTTCCCCCACCTCCGCTACTGCCCTCACCTATGCCCAACTTAATGCCTCAGTGCAACTCATTTCCTCTCAGCTACTCATTCCATTACAAAGAGGTGACACTGTCATTGTCTTGTGCTCTCCAGGTCTCGACCTAGTGGAGGTCATTTTTGGGTGTCAAAGGGCAGGCCTTTTGTGCGTGCCTATCATCCCTCCTCACCCTTCTTTTGCTAAAGAAAATTACCACCACCTTGTTAGAGTTATTTCACAGACAAAGCCCAAAGCTGCCATAGCTCATCGTGATTACATATCTAGTGTTCAACACTATGTGTCTTCTCCCCATAACAATAAGAAGCTTGCGCAAATGTTACAAGATATCCGCTGGATTTCTATAGATGATGTCAAGCATGGTAATGTAAATTTAAGTTGTGATTTTCAAACATACAATGGTATCAGACAAGATGAGGTTTATTTGGTTCAGTATACCTCGGGTGCTACTGGGATTCCAAAACCTGTGCTTGTGACAGCAGGTTCAGCTGCTCACAATGTTAGGACAGCGAGGAAAGCCTATGATCTTCATCCAAACAGTGTTATTGTTTCATGGCTGCCTCAGTATCATGATTGTGGTCTTATGTTTTTGTTATTGACCATTGTATCCGGTGCCACATGTGTCCTCACCTCCCCAACTGCATTCATCAATCGCCCGAGGCTGTGGCTTGAACTAATTTCGGAGTTCAAGGCCACATGCACTCCTGTTCCATCTTTCACTTTGCCACTAGTGGTCAAGCGTGGTGGGATTGACAGAGGGACTTTACCCATAAATCTCTCCAGTTTAAAGAACCTTATAATAATCAATGAGCCTATATACAGGGCTTCGGTTGAAGAATTTGTTGGGGTATTTTCGCCATTTGGCTTAAGTCCTTCATCTATCTCTCCTTCTTATGGGTTAGCAGAGAATTGTACTTTCGTTTCAACTGCTTGGAGAGGTGATAGCTATTCTAGCTTTCCAGACTTTCCAACTTACAACAAGCTTCTGCCAGTTGCAAAGCTTTCCTCTAAATGGCGAAATGAGGAACAGGAGGACATGGACATTATGGTAGTAGATGAAGAAACACTTGAGGCAGTTGAGGATGGTGTTGAAGGAGAAATTTGGGTTTCATCGCCAAGCAATGCCGCTGGCTACCTTGACCACCCTTCTTTGACGAGGGAGGTATTTCATGGAAGGCTTAGAAACACGGTTCGCAGGTGCTTTCTTCGAACCGGAGATAGAGGCATCGTAAAAGGAGAGCAAAGGTATCTCTTCGTAACTGGTCGTTCTTCAGATGTTATCATGTTCCCAAATCGTCACAAGATTCACTCCCATTACATAGAGACTGCAGCTTATAATAGTTGTCCTAAGTTGCTAAGAGGAGGTTGCCTTGCAGCCTTTAAGATTTCAACAACAATTGCACTTGTCGCAGAGATGCAGAGAGTTGAAAAAGACGCCGGAGTTCTGAGGAGCCTTTGTCAGAGAATTAGAGAAGCTGTTCTGAAAGAAGTGAACGTTGAGGTTGGATTGGTGGTTTTGGTTAAAAGTGAGTGCGTTCCGAAAACCACTTCCGGAAAATTACAGAGATGGGCAGCTAAGGAGAAGTATACTGCAGGCAAGATGATAATTATGATGGAAATGCGATTTGGAAACGATGCTTGTTATTTGTCTCATTGTGGAAGCAGCTATGAAAATAAGCTGAGTAAAGGAAAGCAAGATGTAAGAAAAGCGGCCACAGAAGAGAAAGAGCAGATTACTTGTGCACTTTTAAGTGCAGGAAGTCGTCCCTCGTTACTCTCACTTCTCTGAGGGCACGGGGTGACACCTGCAAAATTTTAATTCTACATGGAGATTTTTTCGCTTCTGCTGCATTGGTAAAATAGGCAGATTGTAAGTACAGTAGAAAGTTTTTGAGTAATATACATGCACACCTAAACGGTGTACACAGATTACTCACTTTTTCATATTCTTACTCTTTTATATCTATCTTCTAAAATTTTTTTATTTCAGTAGGTAGAGGAGTGTACACTCTTCGCATGTGATATATTTTTCAAAGTTTTTATATGTAAAAGCATTGTAGAAATTAGTGTTAATTCTGCTCACATTCTGAATATATATTATATATATTTATATATATATCATAAAGCTTCCGATCGTATAGAACAAGCAAGAAAGTTACTTCCAATCTCCGGCGAGGAAACTATGCATGACAAAGACGATTCCATTTATAGAACTCTTAAAACAGAATAGAATAAAATGAATTGGTCACTTCTAGGAACCAAAATTCCCTGGTTTACAACTCTACATGCCATGACCCGATGACTAACAAAGGCCTTAAAAAAGGGCCATTACATGGTCAATTTTCCTTGCAGTTGTATAATTTACATTATGCATTACATGCTGCTTTTTTTTCTTCTGGTAATTTGCTTAGACTGAGAGATCCTGTTTCCTCTTCATAAACTAGCAAATGCGTGCTCCAAATCCAGTGCAAGATTCCGTTTCGATAAAGGCTGGGCCGGAACCACTCGGCATTATCAAATCCTTTACCCAAAACAAAGTGAACCCATTTATTTTGGCCACCCCTTCTCACCACTCCACTTCACTCCATTTTCAATTTTCTGACGAAAAGATTTGGTACACGATGGAATGCCACTAGCATTGCGCATCGGCAGTTTGAGATTCCCATGGCTCCGTCAAACTAAGGAAAATTTCGTGCAATTTAAGCAAACGACACATGTTATCATGCAAATCAAGAAAAATAATAGGGAAAAAAGGAATGGAGAATTTCTTTCTTTTTTTTAAAAAAAATTTGTAACCAAAGCGGCTATCCCAGATTAAGGTGACGGCGATAAACACTCAAATGCCCATCGTAATCGCATCATCCATGATCAACTCCACTCAGCTACTAGGAGGCCTGGCGAATTCACGCAGGAAGGATATTCTTAATTATGGACTACATATAGAATCGTAGAACCAAAAATATAATAAAAAATTTAAGCCGGAATTTAATTGTCCATTATCCTTGGCCTTTAATTGGGTTAGTAATAGAATTCTCAATATTGTATTGTCAGGTTAAGACAATGTAACTGTCTTTGTTATTAATAGAATTAAGGTGTGTTGTCTCTCTTCGTAGCAGCCAGATGTGTCTCCTTCCCGGGTGGTTCTACCTGCGGAGAAGCCGCCTGGGTGCTGCTACTTGGGGCGTTGCAGCACCTGGGGCCTGTGCTTGGGGGGCATTTGTTGGTGCTTCTGTGGGCGCACTTGATGGTGCCTTGCCGGGTGCATTTGTCGGTGCCTCTGCAGGTGGATAATCTGTTGCCCCCTCGGATGAATCGTCAACATCGTCTGGTGCCTCTGCGGGTAAATCATCCAGTGCGCCCGTGGGTGCACCATCCGGTGATGGTGCCTCGCTGGGTGCATTTGACGGTGCCTCTGCAGGTGGATAATCTGGTGCCCCTTCGAATGAATCGTCGAAATCATCTGGTGCCTCTGCGGGTAAATCATCCAGTGCGCCTGTGGGAGAACCATCCGGTGATGGTGTCTCGCTGGGTGCATTTGTCGGTGCCTCTGCAGGTGGATAATCTGGTGCCCCTTCGAATGAATCGTCGAAATTATCTGGTGCCTCTGCTGGCGAATCATCCGGTGCGCCTGTGGGTGAACGATCCGGTGCCCCTGCGGGTGAATCATCCGGTGCCCCTGCGGGTGAACCATCCGGTGCCCCTGCGGGGGAATCATCATGTGCACCTGCCGGAGAAACATCCGGTGCGCCTGCCGGTGAACCATCCCGTGTCCCTGCGGGTGAGTCATCCCGGGCGCCTGCGGGTGAATCATCATATTCACCATCTGCATCATCCGCAGCTGGTGAATCTGCTGGCGCGTCCGTGGGTGCATTTTCTTCGCCCGATCCCTCATCTCTGAATGCAACAAGAATAACCACAGTGAACACTAAGTTTATCTTAGTTTAACGTTAACAAGGACTCAGCCCATGTCCATGTGCCCATGAATAATGAAATTTAACCAGCGGGCTATTTAATGGAATTTGACAAAATTCCAATCATTATCAAAGCCTAGAAAAGGAAAATCAAGATATAACAAAAATTGAAGGATGGCCCAAAACTTACTGGCTAACCAAGTCACCGATAGTCTTCTCAGCAACTCGTTGAGCAGAACCATTACTAATAGCATGGGACGCCTGGTCTATAGTTTCTTGGGAGACACCATCTGCCTGTGCTTGGTTTGCCACTTGGTCTATCAAACTTCCCCAATCATCCTGGCCCAAAACCGAATGCAGGGGCAGAGCCAGCATCAATGAAAACACCAAAACAAAAAATGACAACTTCGCCATTTCTTAATTAATGGCCTAGGAATATGAACAATTAAACGCCTTAAACAATTTGCAAACCAAAAGGTCACAGGGAACTGCAACTCTGTGAGATTGAGATTCAGCGTTCATTTATACTGAGAAATCGGTTATGGGGTTGGCAAAATTTGGGGACAGACCTAGATAATGGGGTTCATACAAGTGTTACGTACCCCCCCCCCCCCCCCCCGCCTCTTACGTACAAATTTTTATCTTTGGAAAAATTTGCATGCTGCATAAGATTTTAGTTTGTTAACATATCAGCAGGAAGGCTGTTATTGCAAGGCCTGCAATTGCGGCATTAATTAATTACTAGTTATAGCCACGATTAGCTGGTGGTTATAATTTTCCCCTTAATCTCATACGCCACACCATCATTATGATTTATTTTTTGTGCTGACTCAGAACACACGAAAGTTTGTTGTCCAATTTCATCCTGTTCTAGCTGGCTTCATTCAATTATTTGTGGTTAAGCTTTTTTTTTTTGGTAATTTTTTGATTGTGAAGGGAAACCCAAATACTAAATATTATGCAAATTTTTTTTTTTTTGGCTTTCCCAGGGGCAAAGTCCTGCAAAAAACTTCCATGATAGATGTCCTGAACTTCTCAACTTTAAGATGAATGTTCAATTCTCTGACCTGATTAACTATTTTTGTTTTAGAGAATAATGACCGTATTTCTTTTATTTTTTTTCTAATCCCTCCAACTCTGTCATGTTGTATTTGCCTTTTTCACTTCTTGTGTGGGTTTTCCGCCAACACCGTAGGCTACAGGCCGCCACCGCGCCGATGACCCAAGAGCATCCACAAATCCTCTGCTCTCTTCCCTTGTCCAAGCCACGAGAGAAAAGAGTCGAAAGATAGCGTCGACTTGACCTGATTCGCTGTCAATTGGTGCTAGTTACTTATGGGCAAAGATTGCTATTCTATGTAGTCTGTTCACAACTGGGCTGTGCAAGTTGGGCGAATAGATTCAAATAGGGGGTCAAGCAATATTGTCCTCTTCTACTCTATTAAATTTTCATCTATAATTGGTGGAGATACATAATTAATATGAACAATAAAATTTTATTTATAGTGCATCACTCTGTAATCTGAAATACGAATATGGATCAATTAATGCTGCAAAATTAAGTTTTTCCAAACACACTTTGGTTTTGATTACATGGATTACTTTGGTTGCTTTCTGGGTACAAGGTGAGGAAGGGTAAATGGAAGCAGGAATGGATTAGTTTTCTGAAGATGTTATGTCATTTTCTTTTTAATTTTTATGCGTACTTTTAAGAAGCATTTTAAAAGCAAATTCATTTTTTCGTTTGCTCATCTGAATGTGTGTTCATAGACTCTTATCTCTTCTGTTGTTGGGGTTGAAATTTCCGTTTCATTAAAAAATGGTGTCCTTGTATGTGTGACCTACAGTTGCAGTGCGCAGATTCTCAAATTTGATGAAATAAGCTACAATCCTCCCATGTTGGCCTCAACAATGTTTGATTTAGTCCCATCCTTTACCTTGGTTTTTGCTATCATTTACATTCTTCTTAAGCTCGTATCTAACTCTTACTGTAGTGTCGTCACTTACCAAATATATATATATATAATTCTAAAATTGTAGATCTAATTTTTTCTTTTTGAGTTTAGTTTTCTCCATTAATTATAAGAGTGTAAAATCTAATATCTACTCTCATCAGTAATTTAATATGATGATAAACCTATCCATTAGGTTTTATATTAATAATTTTTTATTATATGATCAAATAAAACTCCTTTCACCTCGGGCAAAGCCGGGCATTTTCCTAGTAATTATAAACAAGAAGTTATTTATCTGGGCTAGAGCAACCTTAATTTCATCACTATCTTCCCATCCAATGATGTCCGGAGAATGAGACTCCTATCCCATATGAAATTATTTGACAGATTCTCAAGCGTGATAACAAATGCTTAAAGAGTTTGTTAACTTTCTTGGTCCACCCTACCACCCGGGTCCTCAGTCTCCAGCTTACTTATTCTCAATTCATAATTTCTTTACACGCTTTCTTATGTGGAATACTGATTTGTATAATATGTTCTACTTTTGCAGGTTAATGCATGGTTATAGGCTTACTTTTCAATTTTATAACCAGAAATACAGCACTAGAACAACAGTTTTAAGGTAATTTAAAATCATTACCCAAAATAGGGAAACCAAATACTGCAACATCAATCGAAACGATGATTCCAAACAAAAGGAAACAAACATAAAAGAGGAACCGTGTCGATGGGGAAGCAGAGATATGATATCTTTTTTTTTGGTACATAGATATCTTTGCACAACATTGTTCAGACAGCATCTGTTATAAGTTTTACATTAATTTTACAAGAAATTATATAAAAAATATTTAAATTTAAGTGATTCTTTCATTTAATAAACCAATTTTTTAGATTAAATTTTCTTTTTAAACTTAAGGTGCAATCATTAAAATAAAAAAATAATATTTAAATTTAAAAAATTTTCTCACCTAATAAATGAATCTTTTGAGTTAAACTGTACTTTTTTGGGCGTGAGTACTAACAGCATCTATTTACCCTTTGCGTAATAATTGAGCTGTGTTGTTCTTGAGAAAGCGTTACCGTTCTTCTTCAACCGCCAATTAGGCACAGACACACCAGTCGCCGAGGATGGTTACTTCTTTTTCCTAATGCTCGCTAATACAGCCGCGGTGATTGTAGGCTGGGTTAAATTAAATCTAGGACCAACTCGCTCTTCTCCGTCCCCTTGTTTAGTTGCTACCAGAATTTGGATGGAGAATAACAAGGCAAAAGCTATGGAGCTTCCAGTTCGCCGTAAAGTTAAGGTACCGTCTAAAGCTCCCCTGGGCTTCCACTCATGTTTTTTCTTCACATAAATGCTACCCACAAGCTTTAGTTTTCAAAGACACGCATGGAGTTTTCACGCTTTACAATTTTCTTTGGTGCGTCGCACTTGCAATCTTTAGCGATCAATAATCTTAAAACCTAATGGAGTGGCCATTGGTCATGGTCCTAAGTGGTGACTACGAAGGAGGGAATTCGAATCTCAGAATTTCCTTTCTTACACCATACAGTGGCCTCTCATGGAGGATGTGCCTGACATCATGTATGCTATGTGGAAAGTTGGGGAATTCAAATACTAAGTTTTTCAGTCATATTTTAAGTCTAATATGAATGTTGAACAATTGAACTTAAGCAGATTGATGATTTGATTATAGAAGATTTTACTGACAATAGCTTAACCAATTGTAATGATTTAATTTTAGAAACATTAGCCCGCAGAGATCAGCGCTACAATGTGAGATGAAATGATGAATTGAAAAAAAAATTATTCATTTCCCCTTTTTTTTTTTAATTTCTTTCTTCTAATTGAACTCGTTCAAAGCAGGTACATCGTTCAATATGCTTAGAGCTCGAGAAATTCATTGACAGAATTTCGCATGTGATATCAGCCATTGAGTCCGCCCGTCCAAATTGTGCAGTAGCAGTTCAGGCATTGTGTTCGTTGCATTTCACTTTGGACAAAGCTAAGTTAGTAATCCAGCTCCGTTCTGAGTCCAGCAAACTATACCTGGTACTTTATCAGACCATTTGGTGTGATCATTACAATACCTGCTCAGTCACCAAAAGATGGATAACTATGATTGTGGGCTATAATTCTTTTAGTCTGAACCATGAACGTGTCTTCTTAGGAGTAACTTATTTGAATTTGCAAACCATTCAGGCAATCACAGCGCATAGGATACTTTCAAGATGTGAGAAAATACGAAGTGCTTTGGAATTACACTTGACTCAAATTCAGAACGAGGTCCTAATATTGTTGGCGGCTAAGGTTGGTAATAATTGGCCTTCTCCACAGAGTTGTTTTGTTTCTTAAATAGAATCTCATAACCAGATTGAGAATATTAGTTTGCTAACTGAGATTGGGAATTTGCCGGCAGATCACTGAAATCCTACATGATCTTAGGGCCGCAGAATTTTCCCTGGAATCTGCAGAAGATGAGGCTAGGAAGGCAATAGTGGCACTGCTTGAGAAGGACTTGCCTATTTCAGATTCCGCAGAGAAAAAGAACGCAGAACTTGATGCTGTCCAAACGGCAAATATGAGACTGAAAATCGCTTTCCCTTTCACTCTCTCAGTGGAGAAAGCGGCTCTTAACCAGCTGCTTGAAAAAGCCATCGACACAGACCAAAGAGAGAAGGAACTTCTGAAATAACTTCTATATCTTTTGATGAAGCACAGGAAATTTATTTGTCAGCTGCAACATGACCGTCATCATCCATCCTTCAAGCATCATCTGGCTGATTGTGATGCAGTGCGTGCAAATCAAGCCGATCATTTTGTTGATACTGAAGAGTGATTCTCAAGCTCGAAGCAGTTGAGCCTGTCTTGCTTGGTTGCCTTTGACAGCCACTGCTATGAGTTAGGAAACTAATCTTTATAGCAATTTTCTTTTATATGAGAACTTGATTAGATAGTTCGTTTGTACTTCTTCAGCCATATTTAGCTAAATCACAACAATAAATAGAAGTGTATTTCTCTGTTTTCACGTACTGAAACCTATTAAATTTTTACTTAAAAAAATTAAAATAATTAAATTTATTAAGTTTTATAATTCAGATTTAACAAATACAATATTTCACAATAACTTCTGTGAAAGCTTAGTAAATTCAGTCTGTGACAGTATCTCGTAAAAGTTTGTAACATCATAAATAGTATTGCTTTTCATGCAATGATGTTTTGGCAGAAATATTGTGGAAGGTCAAATTCAAATATGTATAAAGTGGAACTTTCATCAATAATCATCTGTCTAGTGTTTACTTGCGAGGCCTTTGTTTCTTCAAGATTTTATTTAATACTGGACTCTCTAGCCAGTTTCTCTGTTCTAGGCAGAATTGGTTACAGCGCTAATCTAGCTTGAAGATGCCTCTCGTGTCTGCATCAGTTTCGCATTTGGATTCTGAAATAGCTGGAAAAGACCCTTAAGGTTTTGGCGAAATCGAACTCCTCACAAATTCTTTGCATTTGTTGTTCTAGTTCTGTTTAATCAAGACAATAATTAATGCCGACAATTTATTAATTTATAGAATAATAATTAAGGACAAGAATGGGGAAAACTAAAGTAAGTGTGAAATGCCAGCGTACCCGTGTGTCGCTGCTAGGAATACTTGGAAATGATTGCTAGGTTCTTAAGTTTTGCTAGTGGCCACGGCATATGAAACTACACCACGTTTGGTATTTCATTGTACACTGAAGACAAGAATAACTTGCTCACATCGTCTATTTCATAGTACCTTGTGTCTTGTCTCTGAATTCTTTTCTTGTCGGGGTGTATGAAGAAAGGCACTTTTCAGCCTGCATTGCATGAACCTTTTAGGTGAGGCCCTCATTTGCAGAATATACAAAGCAAGAAATGCAAATAAATAAAAGAACGCCATACACTTCCAACTGAGAAATTTGAGAAGTTTAATTCAATAAAAGCACGTGGATCATTCACTAAAACCAGGAACTCTGTAACATACAGTGAGGTAAAGTATATGCTGGGAATTCCCTTTGTGAGAGGCGAAACAAGTTTGTTTCCTTCCGCATCAGGACATTAGAATGGTTGGCATTAATCTAAACACGGCACAGATGAAGAACCATTTAAGGGAATCATTGTAAAATTGTCTGAACGAAGCAATAAGAAATTTTGACATGAAGCAAAAAGTCTAATGAAAGTCTCATTAAGCGTCCAAGGTATTAAAACCTTAGTTCTGTATATATAGATAACATGGCAATCTCCAGCATCACCTTTGAGCCAAATTACCAGTACAAGATCATCTTTTTGTGTGTCATTAGATTTTTTTCTTTTATCCCTATAATCCATGGTACAGAAAAAGAAGCCATTTCGTTTTCGGATCCCTTGGTTTTCTGCAGCACCTACTCCACGTCCTGCTACTGAATCATTGCCTCGTCGTCCAAAAGATGGATCGAAATCTCCTACAAGACCAGACACTACCGTCCTCATTCAACGGTCACCATCTCGGCCATCTGGGGTAGCTCCAGCACAGTCTACTTCTGCCCAAACTCAGGGAGCCCCAAGAACTGAACCTCAACAACAGCCACCATCTCCTCCACCTCAGACAGCAAAATCTTCCGTCACCATTGAATCCCCAGTAACTTCCCGGTCAGAATCCCCTTCTCGATCAGAAAATGAAACCCAGGTTAACTCTTTGCCGCTATCACCTTCGCCATCACCGTCACGCACATCACAAACCCAAGATTACTTGCTATCTCCATCCCCATCTCGTGCAGGTTCTCAATCAAGTACTTCTTCTGCGTCCTCATCCCCACTTCCTACAACTCAACCAGCATCTCACCCTCAGTCCCCACCTCATTTGGCCTCAGAGACAACCAAAGAGGTGTCAAAGCCAATGGCTAAAGAAAGTACCGACCCAACTACCTACGAACAAGAAGAAAAGATGGCATCACCGCCACGCACAACCAAAACTCAAGGCTCCTCACTATCTCCAATATCATCTCGTACAGGCTCTCATTCTGGGGCTTCTCTTGTGCCCTCATCCCCAACTCAAGCAGCTTCTCAACCTCGGTCCCCATCTCATTTCCCCACAGAGAGTATCGGTGAGGAGTTAAAACCCACCGCTGAGAGAAGCACCCAGCTTGCATCATCTGGCTCTCAACAAGAAAAAGAAAAGGCGGTAGTGTCTGAGCCATTTTCACCAGAATCTGAACCAAAGATGAAATCACCATTGAAAATCATTGCCAGGTCCCAAGAACATACTCAATTAGGGACCTCTTCTCAACCTGAGAGGATGTCCACACCGCCAATTGGAATGTCGGGTGACGAGAAAGGACCATCACCAACATATACAGCAACTGTGAAAACATCTCCTACGATTAGCAAATTGGAGCCGGATAGGCCCCGTAGGAGTTCCTTGTCCCCTTCAAAAACAGGAAGCAAGCTTCATCAATCTGAAGCAGCAAAGGAGAAAGGGGTGCAAGAACGGATCGAAGAAGGAAAAGGCGAAGATTCAATGAAGGAACGACCAGTTCGACAGACAACAGCTGAGCTTCACAAGAAAGCAACCGCTTCGGGAACAAAGAATAAAGAGCCAGTTACCAGGGCGTTTCGAGCAGAAAAGAAGCAACAGGAGGCACGAAAAACTGTAGGGAGAAAGATGATGTTTGCCGTGTCCAACCCCAGTGAACAAGACATCAAAGTTGTAAGCTCAACCGATCCAGTGACCAGAAACATATCAAGTGTATCTCCTCCAAAACCTCTTTCATCCAATGTGGAAAAAGCACCCCTGCAAAAAGGAATCAGAGACGATGTTTCAAAGTTTGTTCATACATTAGCCACTGAGCATCCAACGCAACCCTTGGATGACGACAAACCAATCAGTGTCATAACTCTGGCTGGTGATAACAGAGGAGCAACAATGCAAGTAGGCTCGGAGTCTATGAAACAGGGGTCAATCCACATACACCGAGCCTATAAGACCGATCCAGAAGAAAGCCCTGAGGTGACCAGCGATGAAGAGGAAAACCCTAAGAAAGGGTCTGACGATTTAATGGGCAAGGATGAAGTAGGTAAGGCATATGTTAACAGTAATATACAAAGTATCAACAATTCACTGATGTTTCACGGTTCCATCACCGAAAGAGACCCCGGTGTTCAACTAATTCTTCCACAGAAGCCAACAGAGCCCGTCAGGTCTCCGGAAACCCGCAAGGCTGAATTTACCGTTGCTAGGGCCGAGAGGTTAACTTACCAACCCACGGTTCGAAGACGGTGCCTCAGAGGCCTCTTCCTGGAACCAAGCGACTCTGACCCAGATAACCCTGAGAAACCAATCCGTCATGGTTGCAAATTCAACTGTGACAATATTATGTGACGAAGTATTCACAACTTTAGTCTACCGCCGATATACGCTGTATACAATATTGCAAGTTTGTAACAATCATCAAAACAAATAAGGATGCCATACCGGGATGTAGGCATGCAGTAAACAATATGGATAAAGCATAGAGTGCTGTTCTTATTATGTAAAATAATTCATTTACAGAAGGGACATTAAGTACAAAAGCAGCAACTTTGCAACTGTCTCTGAGCTACAAACTTGGGAACTAGGAAGAAAACCCCTCATACGTAATTAGCTACAATATGATAGGGAAAATAAATAAACTTCCTTACAACATATAAATAGATTTGCCAATGAAACAACAAACCTAACAACTCAAATTATATGTGCCGCCAAAATGAAGGCACTCTTCGAAAATAGATTTGTAGCCCAACTGCGCTTTTTTTTTTCTTGTGAAAATATATACATCTATTTCAAGGAAAAGTAGCATGAATATTGCCCATTACAAAGAAAAAGGCATAATCATTCACAAGCTGGTTTAGTGTCAAAGCTGCTCAAGCAAATTGCAAAGGCTTGAAAAGCGGAGAGGGGATAACGGTAATCCATGGTGAATATGTCCTTCCCAATTTTTCCAAATTGTAGTATTACCTTATCTTGTTCTGTCACTGAAATATTTTGATGAGGTTCTGCAGCTGCTACAAGCTGGAAGTTTTTCACAGAGGCCACTGTAACGCGTCCCTTGAAATTTAAGCACCAACATTGCAGTTGTTCATGCCATCTAGGAGCTTTATTTTTCAAAATCAGGGGTTCCCTTGCACCGTGGGTTGACTCTGGAGGCTTGTCACAGCTACAAGAGCTAAACTCAACTATTGGCTTCTTTCCTTTTGAAATGGGCATAGTGGATAAATGCTCATCAAAACTATTAGTAAACTTCAAAGGTGTGGGAGCAGTTCCTCCATCTTGGATTGCGGAAATGGGGATTGAAAGCATGGTGCACCGCATTCTCCTTGGACCTCTCGTGCGGAGAACATTTAGCTCATAAGATACTGTAGCCACCTTATAGTTAGTAGCAGCAACCCTTGGACGTGACTGCGTCAAATGAATTCTTTGCTGCAACTTGAAATGCAATGGAAGGGGAGCCTCCTTTTCGGGCTGACTATCCAATATCATAAACTTGGTGCCCATAAAATTTGACCTGTTAGTTGGCTACAGATCAATAATATGGTAGGAAAATACAGCAACTATCAAGTTAAGGACCTCATAGAGGAGGGACTAACCTCAACTTTCCAATGTAAGTATTGCTTGCTCGTGAGAAATCATCTGCAACTAATGATATTAAAAATTCTGTACATGTTGTCCTTCTAAATTTTTTTGCTGCCAATAGCAGCTTGCTCATGTCCCCAGAAAGTGCTGCAAAATATGTAATCAACCCCCAACAGGAAATAGAAAAGGGGTTGCAAAAAAGGAAAAATACATTGAGACAAATATATTCTGGTGGCGGCAATTCATAAAACTAAAGGTGTTTGAGATTTTTCTTCGGGAGGGAAAAAAGACACGCAAAATAAAGATGGGATTTAAAAGTAGCTAATAAAGAAACTGCCCAATCTCCATCACAACTGCTGCAGTAACATTTAGACCAAAAAGCCTTGTCCAAGTGTTCAATATAAGAGCTTTACAGTCAGCAAAAATACAGGAAGCCATTAAGCCATTGTCGGTGCAAGGGATAAGTTCCATTACTGAGCAATAATCACACCAATGAAAGGCATAAAGATTACTATCTTCACCAGAGCAGCTCTAACAACTTAAGCAAAAGGATGAAAAAGATTTGCTCAGGCAAAAAACTACAGCAAACTCAGGATCCACATGGAGGGTCTTTGCTACAACAGATAACAATTAATTGTAGATCCAAATAGAAACCTTTATTATTTCTCTGTAGAATTATGAAGCAACTATGTAATTTTTTTTCCTGAAACTGTATCACAAACTAACATCGAATATTACCAGGGCTGAGACCAAGAAATAAACGATATGTCGAAGTCGCCCTATCTCTCTTGATAAAACACTGTATTTGAGTCTCTCTTGGCCCGGGCTAACAAACAGAGATGTGAACAACACAAATCAAAACAAAGAAAACCCTGATTAGGACCATGTACGATAAATTGACAGTCAATAACCATAGTTACAAAATAACCTAACTGAGTGAAATTACCTGCTTCAGTGATATAGGGAAGGTAAGCCACCCACACTGTTCTGGTGTCTTGACCACCTCCTTTGTTATCTCCCTCCAGGACCTACAAACTGATGCACAAGCTATAAGCACTCTCCTGGCAGGCCAGGAAATTTCACTCGCTTCTACCCTTTGAATTATGTCCAATAGCAACTCAGGGGGTAAATTTGCCCAGCGGCTCTGCTGAGTCACAAAAACTGATGATGACAACGACGTTTGTGAAGAACATTCAGGTGCAATATGAGATTTCCCACGGCGGTGCACATGTTTTGACACCGTCCCTCTGATAGATATATTACCCAAGCCATCTCGCATCTCCCTGAACTCGCGAAGAATATCTTTAAATGGCATTATGATACAGCTAACTCTGCACTTATGTTTGGCAACAAGGAATCAAAGAAGCAAACTTGAGTGAGACATCACAGCGGTGCAGCACATTCCAGTAAGTTCAGTGGATCTACCCAAATAAAAGTGGCGAATCATTACTTGATGAAGAATAGATATTTTAGTCATTCAGCCAACAGTGTCCGAATTACCATGAAAAAAATATTAAACTTCAGATTTCTGAGAAAAGAAATCTTAAAAGAAAGTCAGCAGGGCCGACAACAGGAGTAATACAGAAACATGCTAGTAACAAATTCTATAACCAAGGAAAATAACTCTGCTACCTCAAATAAAAAGTTAGTTTAATTCCCATACATTGCCCAGCTAACAAGACTAGCGTTTGATGGCATAAGTAATGAACGCAGGACCACAACTGAATGGACACATTACCATAAGATGACTGAGAGAGTAACTTGAAAGAACATGCATAGAAAAGTTGCCCGAATTACAAGACTCAACTCTTAGATCCAATACGCAATCCCAAAACTTGTACATTTGAATTGCTCGCACAAATGAAATTAGAAGAAAATAAAAATTGCACCAAACTGAAGAAGCTCAAAATTTTAGAAGCAGATTAGCGTACCGTGCGACAAACGCTTGGGAAGTCACAAAATTTTCCAGAGAGCTTTGAACACACAAAAAAATGGCGGATCGGCCCGAGGGAACGTGGAAAATCCTTCCAAGGGTTCAACAATTACCGAAGCCGATGTCTCGGACAAAACGAAAGCCGAGAGTGAAGAGATAAGGAGGAGGAAGGAGGTGGTACCACGGTAGCTTGTAATTGTAAAGAAAGCTCGTGCTTATGGATAAAACTAGAAAATGCCAACCATATCCTCGCGCCCTTGGTCATTCCAATACATAGGCATCCCTACTTCACAAGCGTTGCCGCCACCCAACCCCACCACCGCCTCTGCAGCGCGCAAAACCAGGGCGTCACTCCAACCCAGTTGGTTCTCACTGTCCAAGTGCTCATCGTCTTATTTATTTAAAGTCGAATCCAGTTTTTTGTACGTTAAGTGAAGGGATACGATTGTGTGCATGCATTCTCACAAAATTTTTGGGCCTTCGTTATTTTATAGTTGAAATGATTCAAGTGACTATGGTATTTTATAAAAGAAAATATATCTAGAGAATTATTAATAAAAATTAATAATATAAATTATTTTAAAATTTTAAAATATTATTTATTTATATTTTATTATAATTTTAAATTTTAATTTTTTAATTAATATTTATCTATATATATTATTTTTAAAAATATATTCCTCATTTAAATTTATTATTTTAGTTCTTTTCAATTGAATAAGTTAGATTTTAATTATTTAATGGTTTATATAATAAGTAAGAATTAAAAATAATATAAGAAATAGTATAAAAATTACCCTAACTTTCAAATCAGATAACTTGTGAACCCGTCTGGCCAAAAGGTCAACCCAAAGGCCGATCCAACGGTTCATCAACGCATGATCAAACTGGCTCATAAGATCTCGCGATTGTTAGCCTCCTGTTTTCAGTTTTTGCTGCTTTCCTTTTTATATTTTTCTCATAGAAATTTTAATTTTAGGTTGGTTGATTAGTGTAAGTTGTCATCTATACGTATCTTTTTTTCTTCTTTCTATTGAAATATATACAATAAGCTAAACCGATCAACTTCAGTTTGAAGAACCGGTTTCTTTTGTATGGAGCTTTAGACCAATTATGAATATTGGATTAAATGGTATTAATGAAATATTATTCAGTAATTTTAATACATTATGTATTAAAATGAATGCAATATATTACTATAATAAACTATTATTTATATTATTTTATTAATAATAATTATAGTCAACAAAAATTATATTAATAATCATTTATTCATGATTGAGTACATTAAACTAACCAAGCTATATAATATATTAGAAATGTTAAATAATCTCTCGCCATTCATGCACCATCAAAGAGACTTCATTTGGCAGCAGAGAAAGTGAATAAGTTGTTTATTATTTATTTTGGTAAATGAACAATTAAAAAAATTTTTATATTCAAATGTTCACAACCTTTTTATATTTAGAGGTGTGAATTATTAGATCAATAAAATTCTAATAAAATAAAAAATAGATGAAATTAATTAGGAATTGAAGGATAAGAGACATTATAATACAAAATAATTTTTTTAATTTCAAATGTTAGTTCAATTGATTAAATCGTTTTTGAATTTTTTTAAAAAAATATAACTTAACAAAAATAAGTTCAAAATGTTTAAGAGTTAGCAGCATGTATAATTTTGTAAGTAAAAATTAATTTTATAATCTTAAAAATGTAAAAATATCTCAAAAAAATAAAAAATTTGTTCTTATATTTGTTTAACAAAAAAATTGAATTCTATATTTTACAATTTTAGATTAAATATGCGAGTTTCACCCAAATATTAAATTAAAATTTATAAAATATAAAAAATAAATTTTATGTTAAAAATAAAATATTAGAATAACAGAACTATATATATATATATATATATATATGCTTTTTCTGCTGTTGATGAATCTTGCAGTTTGCAACGTGGGTTAATAATGGAAATGAATGTCCCTTCGGGGACATCCGATAGTAATGGAAATGAATAGACTAAGACCAACTCACCCACCCTTTACCAAACGCAGTCTGGAGTGTTGAACCTGGTGTTCTATAGGGGACCACAATGCTCCTCTCCACCTGTGTGGTCATCGGTCAATAGTCAAGACTCGAGAGCGACTAGATGTTTGCATGTGAAAAGGCAGGGTGTGGGGGTTTGACACAGGGAAGGAACATAGTGGGGGGCGATGATTGATGTCCCTTTCCCCTGGAAACTCTTGACTCGGGTCAGTCTCAACTTTTCTTCTTTCCTATGCTTTTAGGTGAACGTCGGCCATACGCATGCCGATGCACATACACTGATACACATCATTTCTTGTTACTCTGATTCTTATCAGAACAGCTTAATCATTTCGTTCTCCTATTATCACTCTTTATCTCCTATAAAAAAATTAGCTACATTGGTAATACAATCTCTCTTGTTTGGAAGGGAAAGGAACACGTTTTCATGGATGGAGTGCTTGGAATTAGGGATCTACAAACCATTGACAACTAATCTAATATTCTTACATATTGTTATTAAGCGAATGTTGAGATGCATTTTTTAAAAGTTTTTGATAAAACTCTGATTTAAAGTTTGAATTGATTATACAAATATATAAATAATTATTAATTTAATAACAAATTTAATTTATACATATATTTGATTAAATTTTAATTTTAATTTTAAACTAATTCAATTTAATTAACTTTTTCTTCAAATTTGACTCGACTCAATGCACTTCCTCCTCAGCGAAGAGATCTTGAGGCTCTTAATGCACTGTCACTTGTCTACTCTGGTAGCTAGCAGACTAGCAGACTTCCCATGCCATTTTGACTTCGATCAAAACTCGATTGGATTCGATTTTTTTTTTAAAATACAGACCATGTTTTATATTACAAAATATAAATAAATAATAATTATATATTATCATTTTTATTTTAGAAATTATAATATTTATTATTTGATATATATTATTCTTATGTTGTGCATGAGAAATTAAGAGAAAAGAATTGTGGTTAGTAAAATGTTTTTACAAAAATTTTGTAAAAATAATGAAATTATAATTTTATAATCTGAATTTTAAAATTTGTTAAATTTAATAATAAATATTTTTTAAGTACAATTTTATTTTATAAAAATGAAAAATAGTAAAAAAAAGAATTTAAATTTTTTAACTTTTACTTTTCTTAATTTTATTTTTTATAATTTAACATATAAATCTTTTTTGTTTTACTTTTTTTTATATTTATCTTTTTTTTTATATTTTATTTTTTAAAAAAGAAGTTAAAAACTTGCCGACTCTAAAGAAAAACGATCAAATCTTTCTCAATAAATCCGCAAAGGTAGCTGACAGATATAGATGAGATGTTAGATTGATCGTCCCGCATGGTCCACTCACCAACTAGCGCACTCCTAATAATAACCCAAATTCAATGGTCAAGAAATAGTTGTTGTCGTCCGTATGGGCCGTCACGCACCTTCTAATTATTTTCGTTGTTTATTTGGTACCCTCGTTTGTTTCCATAATCAGTGTACCGTATTTCTGAAACACAGTGACAGTTCAATTATTGCCTTCAAAGTCTGTTACTTCAAAATCTTATCACCTTTGAATTTTCTTTCCTTGTCTCTTCTCTCCTAAGGAATTCCCACCCCTCAAGTATAGAGGACTGAACCACCCTGACTGACTTATCCCAATTCCCGACATTGTCATCAAACTGAAATACACACATTAGAGTCCACTTCATCGACAACTTGCTCACCTGTCAGTTCTGGAAACATGACAGGAATTTAAAGGTTACAACAGTATTACAACTGATCAATCAAACATTAGAAACATGGAAAACGATCCAACTACCTTATTAGGTGTTTTATTTAATTCGTCTTTCAAGTTGTCTCTAATCATCTTTAACATGCACGAAGCTATAAAAAAAGTTATTTTCGTTTTAAGAGTTTTCTGTCAAATATATACTATTATTAGCAAAAAAAATACCTGAAGTGGACATTAGTCTAACAAAGATTTGAAGATTAAAATGACGTAAAAAGAAAAAATTTTGAGATTCAAATCCATCATCCATAACCGAATAGTAGTCATGATAGTGCTTTTGATCTGTTCAGAAGAGATGCATGGCCCTGGTTGAAGTTGTTTTTGCTCCCTGTTACGCATCGGGTACTTCTCTTGATTATTTTATCATTCAAGTTGTACCCATCTACATTTCTGAATGGAAACAAACAGAGAGATGGCGAAGTTCTTTATTATTACATCAAAAGCCATGGCATGATTTGTATAACCAAATATTCTTGAGAACGTATAATGAGGAGCTCTGAGTGTCCCATGCTAATGTAGTGGATCGCATAATTGTGCTGTAGGTCGTAAGTTATAATAGGCCAACAAGCACAGACGGAGCCTGGGCCCTTCATGTTTGACTCACATCTTGGACATGATTGGGCAGCCTAGCCCCCTATTCTCTCCCGCAACTCTTACCACTTTCAGGGCAGCACTTGTGTGCCATTTCCACACACTTTAGATGCTCCACCGAATCAATCAATCATTGCATGCATAAACTGTAGTCCACTCCCATGTTAAGAGAATGATTACAAGATTCATTTATCTCTAGTTTTCTTGCCATGCAATCGAGGTCGAGCTTTCATTTTATTGAACACGATATGGTATTCTGAAAGCGTTTAAGAAAAAATAAGGAGAAAAAGAATTGCAAGTGCATATGGAAAGAACACAACAAACGATCCATAATAATTTCTTGTTATGTAGCATTTATTACTGTAAAATCTTAGAAAACACTGTGAAAAGGGGGATGGGTTGAAAGTTTCCCCATGAATAAATATACTACATAAAAAAGTAAACTTAATGTTAGAGCTTTAGGTAATTTGTAAAATGTTCTAAATCTTATTGTACCAACAACAGAAGTGAAATGTCAATTACTGGTTTTCAAATAAGTTACTAATTTTTTTATTTATAATTTGAGAGCTCGCACTAAAGTATTTATTGTTTTGGGGGTGTCGTAGCTAGCATTGGACAACTGATAAAATTTGCCCACTTTGAAGTGTCTGAATGGTATAATGCTTGTTGAGAAAAGTTGTAAAAAAAAAAAAAAAACTCATAAAAATGGGTGTTATTAAATATTTATAAAATTTAAAATTAAATATTAAATTTCTTGAACTTATAATTTAATATATAAATTTTAATTAATTTAATAATTTAATATTTAAAAATTTTTAATTTATGAAAATAGTTAAACCGGTGACAAAATGTCCGCTGCGCTTCCCGAGCCAGGTATTGGACCGGGCATCACAATAGTCAAAGAGAAAAACGTACAAATTAGATCCGTAAGAATTTGCCTTCAAAACAATATTGATAGATCCACTCCTAACCCAGTCTTACTCTCGGCCCAATTTGATGATGTTTTTTTTTGGTACATCCAATTTGATGACTTTTCAATGCGTGGGGTACTTCAACTGGCGTTCAAGCACGTGGTACCATGACATGCGATATTATCATGCAGAGGTCTTCATCAACCGAAACTTGTACAGGAATAGTATGAAGGCACAGCAGGGAGGCGTTTCCTCAAAGGTAGTTCAGGTTCACACCCTCATAGGACGTGGCATTATGGCATTATCCATCCACAAAACATTTGAGTACAAATCGACTTGCAGAGGATCAGAAATTAATTCACAACTTCAGAAATAAACAAGTGTACATTAATCTCATTTGACTTACAAAAAAGAGTGCTCCTCAAGCAACTATGCATGAGACTTGTGTTGCATAACCTGGGGCTTGAGCAGCCGTCACAACATTTGTTTTTGTTAATGCATAATATTCATATTCATGCTCAGCCGTCTAAACTTGGCCCTTTTTTCAAACATTACTTTCGTCCGTCTCAAGCACAAATCTTCGTCCGCCGCCTGCTTCTATCTAGGGCAAGCTCTTCTGCTTCATCTCTCTCATGGTATCCGTGCTTACGTGAAATTAAAGCTTTCATTTTGCTCTATTTCGTTTCCAAGAAAGCGGACCTTCTGGCTCGCTGGATTTCACCTGGGATAGATAATAGCCTAACACTATATAAATGACCTCAACCCATAGCACCCTTCATGTTTCATCGTGATTTGCATGCCAACTATCTATTCAGTTTCTCAATATTCCCGACATCGATAAAATACCATTACGCTCCACTATGGCCGGTCTTTATATTATTTTGTCCTTTGTCTTGGCTTCCTCCTCTTTCATGGATAACTCTGAAGGAGGGCCCACCTCAATGTCTTCGTCGTCCACGGCAATTCTGATTGTGGTTGACCAGTCCGGAAAGGGAGATTTTCGTAAAATACAAGACGCTATCAATGCTGTGCCGTCCAATAACTCGGAACTAGTTTATATTCGGGTTAAGCCTGGCATATATGAAGAGAAGATAGTTGTTCCCGCAGCCAAGCCCTTCCTGACAGTCACAGGTACAATGGCAAGTAACACTATAATAACATGGAGCCAAAGCAGCGAGATCTTCGAGTCCCCAACTTTCAGCGTCTTGGCTTCTGATTTCGAGGGACGTTACCTCACTATTCAGGTCAGTTCTGTTTCTTGTCGAGAGGCATTAAAACAATGCTGATGGGATGCTAACCATCTTGAATTACGTCTAAATACTGAATGTTTACAGAACACATATGGGTCCGGTGCGAAAGCAGTGGCATTGAGGGTTTAGAGTGATAGGGTGACATTTTCTGGGTGTAAGAATATTGTCTCACCAGGATACTCTACTTGACGATGCTGGGAGGCACTACTACAGAAATTGCTATATCCAAGGAGACATTGACTTCATTTTCGGAAACGCAGCTTCCTTATATGAGGTAACACGTTCTCACAAATTTATGGGATATTTGATTAGATAACATGCCTTTTTTAATTTAAAGTTGTTTTATAACAATAAGAAATCCATTTAAAAGAGAAAAAATTTTCTTAAGGCTCATATGAGATGATAATAATATTATTAATTATTAGAATTAAGTGGAGAATGAGAAATTATTTATTTCTTGGCATTTATAAGAAATTGTTATAATGTAAAAATTTGTGCAAAATATAATTCAATATTCGATTATTATAAATATCCTATAAGCATATAAATATACTCTGTTAGTTAAACTAAGTTATTGGGCAAATTGCATTTTTTAAATGGAAATAAAATGAATTCTCTTGTTCAAATAATGAGGTGAGTAATACTTTAAAAAAAATTTTAAAAAAAAATGTATACTAAAGAACTTTATGGGCCTTATTTGCAGAATTGCCATCTGCATTCGCTTTCAGAAGGAAATGGAGCAATCACGGCCCAAGGCAGGAAGTCACTAGAGGAGGATCCGTTCTTCGCTTTCATAGGTTGCAAAATAACTGGGGTGAAATCTGCTATTCTCGGAAGACCTTGGGGTCCCTACACTAGAGTCTTGTTTGCCTACACCTACATGTCTAGAGCAATTCTGCCACAGGGTTGGGATGACTGGGGAGGCTCATCCAAACAGAGGTGATAAGACATACACTTTACTTCATGTAACGAAGCAAACTACGAACCTAGTAGTACGATTAACTAAACTAATTAATTTGGTCCTTTTTTTTTTTTTTACAGTACAGTATATTACGGGCAATACAAATGTTATGGACCCGGAGCCAAAACGGCGAGAAGAGTTCCGTGGTCTCACTCACTAACAGCACAAGAAGCTGAACCTTTCTTGGCCAAAGACATGATCGGTGCCAATAGCTGGCTTAGAACAGCTCCTCCGACCAAGTTCAAGAGATTCTCGGCTGCAACCCCTGCCAATGTTGGTGGATCCTAGGGCTCAAAATCAAAGCACACATATACGTCATTGTAATTGGGTCCTTTCGCGAGTATGAATGCACAACAATTTATCTGTTTTAATTTTTTATAAAAAGTAACGTCATTAATTAATTGGAATAATTATGAATTACTATTTTAATCGTCACAATATTGCATTTTTTTTAATAATACGAATCCACATACTTTTAAAATATATATATATATATCATTTAACAAAGCCTTGTTCGGAAAATTTGTTTTGCATGATGTAAAAATTTTGTATGTGCGAAGTGCAAGAAAACTGACACAAAAAGAAGTGTGAACAATAATCATCGTTTTTAAACGTTATTTTATATGAAAAAACGACAAATGATAGGAAAAGATCCATGTTATAATGTCAAATACGCATTGGTTTGTCGGCGGGTGGCAAATGCACAGTAGTAATTAAGCAAGATAATGACAATAGTGACAATAGCCAGAAGAGCGCACCAAAACAAAGCAAAGTCGTGCAGTGACGTTTTCTTTTCTTTTTTTTTTCTCAAAGGCGTAGATAACTGGACAAAAGGATATAGGACCATTTATCATTTAAAACAAAAAGGGGTAAATGGACCATTTATAAAACATTCGCATCCGTTGCGAGATTTGGAAGAGGGAGATAACCCATTATCACAAGAGGGGAAAAGGGAGAGATAAGATCTTTGAAATTTGGAGCGTGATATTGCAAGTTAATTATGACATCCACTTATTCAACTTAATGGCTCTGTCCTAGACAATGGAAAGTGAAGACTTTTTCTTTTCCATTCTTTTAAAAGGATTGCAACGAAAGACATGGCGGTGTGGCGTTGAAGAGAAGAAAAAGTAATCACAAGATAATGCGTTGGTTGAATGTTAGATAAATTTTTCAAAAGAATAAGAGAAAATAATTATTTTTTATTTAAATGACCTATTATTTGAAGTTAATATATTAACATTAAAAAATTATTAAATTATCTTAAATATTTTTTATCTTTTTAAATTATTTTTACAAAAAAAATTAATTAAATATTTAATAAAAATGTTAATTGTCATGAAAATAAAGTTAAAATTATGCTGATTTTGGAAGATAAACTAAAAAAATAAAAACAACAATTATAAAAAAGTAGATTAAAGCTACATTTTGTTTTGTAAAACCAAAAGCCGGTGTTGTCGCCGTCTTATATATATTTCTGTGGGTTGCGTGAAACCTTGAATTTTCGATCATTCTAGCCCAATTTCAAACTATTCATGGGATCTTTATCGAGATCGTAGGATCATCCTCATGACTGTTACTAGCCAAATTTATAGTTGGGCCCCACGTGGTCATTTCATCGCGGATGAAAAAAATTTGCCAAGGGATAAGAACAAAGCAAAGCTGATTTGATTTCCATATTTACGGGCACTAGATATTGGATAATATAAGAAAGCTGTCAGAAGATTAAGTGGAACACAGTGCGACAGCAAGCGTGTTTGGTTGACAGAAAAGAATTGCAGCAAAAGCATGGGTTCTCTTATGGCAGGATGGGCCTCCCCCATTTCCGATCCTAAATCAGGTACCATTACACCAACTCTCTATGATTTTCTATGTCCTTCAGCTTTGATACAGATAAAAGCTTAGAGATTTTTTATCTGGAGAAACTTAGTTTTCAATATTGTTTCAGTGACAATGAAAAGAAATCGGTCGCTTACTAAAGAAGAAATCGATGCTTACTGGAAGTCCAAGAAGGAGATAGAGGAGGAACACCTCAAAGCTATTTCCAGTCTTTCAGAAGAAATTCAGGTTTTTCGGATTTGAGATCCACTCAGGGCTCTTTTTCATATTTTTTTCCCCAAGAAAAAAGGAAAACAAGAAACAAATATGCTAGTAATAAATTATGACGATTCTGATGGAACAAACAGGCCGGAAGATTGGAGAAGTCTGAGAAAAAGCTTCAGAAGTCAAGCACCATGCCCCTGCTCCGCACAAAGGAATCCATGGATGTGGACAAAGACACAAGTTTGGAGCAGCTTATCAAGAAAAATGGCTGGTAATTAACTGACTTGTTACGAACAATTGGGCATTTTTGTCAAATTGCTTTGACTTATATCATGTACTTTACATTATCGTTATGATCCGGTGGGTGCAGGTGGACAAAGAGTAACTGGGCATTTCTGAATGAACCTCCAGTGATGGAAGCTACTTCCAACAAGTATGCATCGCAGTTTCACGTAGCCAACTTGGCATCGTGAAAATTTGATCCTGGGGATGGAATTAGTTCTTTGATATGAGTCAAGAGTCTTGCTTAGCAAGAGATACATATTATATTATTTATATTTTATATATATATATATATATATGTATATTGAATGTTGGATCGTTCTATGTGTAGTTTATGTCGTATTTACCCGGTAGTGCACTTTGGCATTTATGTTCCTTTGAGAGACAAGCTTAATATTGTAATATCGATCTGTCTCGGTTTTGCCAGTTATTATTAGAAAAAAAAAAAAAAAACTCTTTTCTTCTCGTTTGTGTGAAAGTTTTTGTTACTGAAAAAAATTTGAACATGCTGTTTCGACAGAATTATTACGAGGAAAGATCATATCTCTGTTAGTTGCCATTTTACCCTTTTGTAAAATACTTGGAAGAAAACTTTACCCCTTCCACAAATAGATTAGAGCCCTGATCTGTTTGAGCAGGTGTTTTGTGTTACATAGATTGGAGTTATAAGTAGTGCATCACCATGTTAGCAGATAACCTTCAAACTGATACAAGCTCTGGTTGACTGCTTCTGCCAGATTTTTTTTGGGTTTGGGACTGTTGTCAGTTTTATACTACTTGTTACTTATCTGTTAGTCATCCACTCTCAAAAATTAAAAAGAAAAAAGACAATAAAAATATGAAAAAAAGATAAACTCATTTATTTAAATTTAAAAGTTTTTAATAAAATTTAATATGAAATATTATAATTTAAATCATAAAGTTTAATAAGTTTAATAATTTGAATATAATTTATAAAAATAAAAGAAGTATGAAACATATGATCCAAATATTTGTGGTATATTATTATCAGTTGCCAAATAACACTTAGTTTTAAACTTTTAAAGGACAGTTAAATTTTAAAGAAAAGAGAAAGAAAAAAGATGAAAAAATACAAGAAAATAAATTTGAGTTTACCGTAAACTTTGTTATCAATTTTTTGTAAGTTGTTATAAACTTGCTTGGCTTTCTCCTTTTTTGTTTCTAGACTTGTCAAACATTAAGTCCTTGTTAACTCGTGATTTAGTTAGTATAAAGCTCTTTCTCTTATGAATAAACACTGTACCTTTAATTTTTGTTATTGGACTACTATGTAGTCTTTACAACTAATTTGATGTACTTCACAAAATTCTGATGACAAATATTATCATAAGTTTACTTTTTGGATTATGTTATTTTTATAGGTTAAATTTTATCATATATTTATTGAAATATATAATTTATTAGATTTATTAAAATTGACATAACAAATTAAAAAGTTTACACTTTAATAATTTGAATAAATTTTATGAGAATTTTATTATTATTTATTTGTTTGGTACAGTTGTTATTATTTATCTTCTTATTTAAAGAGTGTGTTTAGAGCCTTTTTTATTATTGGAATTATTATAAGGGCCCGACCAAGATGTATTATGGGAAAAACGCTTAACAAATTGTTTATATCTTTTAAATAAATATTAGTAAAATTCAGTTTTTCACAACTAATTAAGTCATTATCTGACCACAAAGTTCGTGAATTCTGCCGACAAAATTCATCTTAAAAGTCAAAACATCCTTCATCAACCCCACTTGTGAGAAAAAGAGGGGACTACTCAACAAGTACTTTGCTCCTGAATCAAGATTCCCCAACAACCACCAGGAAGGCATTTTCTACACGAAAAATGACGTCCTGGTAATCATTCTCGTCTTATTATTCTGTCCCAACGGAACTCGGCATATAATCCAGCCCACATGTTATTGAAACAATTTGTACTTGAGAAATGATATGCAAATACTCTTAGAGCTACAAGAGTTCTACATCCCATAAAAATATAACGATTTAAACAAATTGTTTTGATTGTTTTGTTAATGAGTGTAGCATAATTGTAGATATAACGGCGTAATGTTCTTTGTACTTTTAGCAACAAACAAAAGGCTATTATAGTAACCTTAAGTTAGTCATCTTCAACATAAATTGGTAGTAGCGCACACAAAAGTCCAGGGAAAAAATAAGCATTGCTCTCTCCTTTCCTCATCTTGTGTAAAGGTATTCAGGGCTCAAAGTTGGTGTTAATGGCTAAGAAAAGCAAGATTCTGATCATCGGAGGCACCGGCTACATCGGGAAATACATAGTGGAAGCAAGCGCAAAGGCGAGGCATCCCACCTTTGCATTGGTTAGGGAAAGCACAGTCTCTGATCCTGTCAAGGGAAAACTAATCGAGAATTTCAAGAACTTAGGCGTCAATTTGCTGCAAATAAGTGTTTGCCTTACCTAGATGATACACGAGAGTCAGAACTTGGAAGAACTAGTCATTACTTTTATTAGTACTGTCCAAAGTAAATTGTTTAATGGGAATTGGGTGGCAGAGGCATCTTTACGACCATGAGAACTTGGTAAAGGCCATCAAGCAGGTGGACGTTGTCATAGCCACAATGGCTCACATGCAGCTAGCTGATCAGGTTAAGACCATTACTGCTATTAAAGAGGCTGGGAATGTCAAGGTTGGTCCTTCCTTCGCCTAAGTCCGAAGACAAATAACAGTATAATCTTCTCCATTTATCTTTATTGCCTTGATTGTTGTTTCAATGAATCACCTAAATTCGTCACATTTGGTTCAATGCATTTTCTAAATGATTTTTCACCGTCATTTAATTGAAAATCAACTCAAACAAAGTGGGAAAAGGGACCCCATTGCTTTAGACTTCGGGGCTCAAGTTTGATGTTACTAATATATATATACATATAAAACTTTAAAAAAATATAATCCCCTCGAATCTTCTATTATCACCATTTATAACTTTTTCTTAATTTTTTTGAGAGCGTTCTCCAACCTTTTTAATTTTTTGTTAGGTTGTAAATAATATTACCATTGTAACTTTGTGAGAGCAATATTTATGATCACCAAATGGTATTTTATTTCTTTTTTTTTTACTAAGCCCAATGCTTATTGATATGAGAAAAAAAAGTAAATAATTTAAAATTATGAACTAAAAATAATTTATAATTTCTATATTTTAATTCTAAAAACATATTATTATTTCTATGCTTTTTTGAACTTTATTAGAATGTTGATGTGCATGATGTGATTGTTATTACAATTAACTAAGTAAAGTCCAAGAACAAAAAAAAAAAAAACTCTCTGTAAAGCCCTATAGTGTGAGACTCTAAATAAATAAGCTTGCAGCTATGGTCCACTGGGTTATTTGGGATTGACCTGGTCAAGGGCTTAGAGCTTGAGCCATTTGTTGTTTAAAGTGAAATGTGCTTTTATACTGGCTGTGGATGTGGCTACGGCCCATGTATACATCATTTCATGATCTATCTTTTGAGGTCCAAGAATGACTAAAAATCTGTCTCGAGCTTTGACCCATTATGAACTCTAAAATTTGGCGTGTTTGTCTGTTCAGAGATTCTTCCCTTCACAGTTTGGCAACGATGTGGATCGCGTACATGCCGTGGAGCCAGCAAAATCTGTGTTTGCTATCTAAGCCCATATCCGGTGTGCTGTTGAAGCCGAGGCAATCCCTACTCGTACGTGTCCAACAACTATTTTGCTGGCTATTATTTACCCGCGTTGGCCTAGCCAGGAGCCATCGTTCCTCCTAGAGACAAAGTCGTTATCTTCGGTGACGAAAATGCCAAAGGTAAACATTTTTAAAGCTTTTATGGAATTGCCCAGCTCTATGCACAATTGAAAATGATAAAAGATAGAAAGAGTCATTTTTTAGATCAAATAACTAATGCATGCATCCCGGTTTGCACCTTTTCCATTGAATACGTATAGCAATACTCGACAAGGAAGAGGACATTGGAAGCTACACCATTAGAGCCGTGGATGATCCAAGGACATTGAACAAGATACTCTACCTCGGGGCCCCCAACAATATTTACTCATTCACGAGCTTGTTGCCTTGTAGGAGAAGAAGATTGGCGAGACCCTCGAAAAAATTTATGTTCCAGAGGAGAAAATGCTCAAGGACATTCAAGGTGTGTTGTGTGTATGGTCACTTAATTATTTTTTTAAGTTCACTTAAAAAATCCAAATCACAGTTTTACTAATTGAATTGTATGACCAAATTGATCTAACAAGTAACAATCCTAGATTGCGCAATGTTATTGGTCACTTAAAATGGATTATCATTTGATAAGTAGTTCATGATCTTACTTGACATCTAAGTTTTTCTTTGATTGCAGAGTCCCCCATTCTAACCAACATGTTATTGGTCATTAATCACTCGGTGTTCGTGAAGGGTGATAACACCAATTTTGAGATTGAGCCTTCGTTTGGGGTTGAGGCTTCTAAGTTATACCTGGATATCAAGTACATCACCGTAAAAGAATACCTTAACCAATTCATTTGAGATTTACAAAAGTATGATTGAAATAAAAATAAATAATTTGACTTATTGCTACTCCCTAGTTTGAAGTGGGAAACTGCTCTGCTTATTGCTTTTTTTTTATCTGCTTTATGAACTTGTGAATATAGCAATGTTCTTTGTTAGCTATAATACTCCCTATCATCCTTTTCAAAAAAAAGAGAAAAAGAATATCAATGTTCCTTCTACTTGTACTCCAAAAGGACTTAAATGAAATAGTACGTGGTGCATCTATGAATTAGTCACATATGATTGACTGCTTGATTGTGAATATAGAGAAAGGATCGTTTAGGCTTTTTATTAGAGATATATATAGAAAGATAAATGTTGTTTTTACTAAAAAAAACCTACAAAAATTATATAAAATTTAAAATAATTTAATAAATATAATAATCTAAATTTTTAAATAAAATTTGTGTGAAACAAAAAAATTGACACGGGAATAAAAACTGGACAAAAAGTTGACGTAGCAAAAATGTTGAAGACAAAATGGGGCTGAATGAGGGTCTGTTCAGCCAGTTACAATTAAGCGCCATAAAATTGAGCATATCATCTAATTAATGGGCTGATATAAAATCGGTAGTCTTGGCCATACAAATTAAAATAATAATTCTAATAAATTAATAAATTATTACCGTCAACATCCGATTTCGGAGGGAGCTGTCAACCGCGTAAGAATGCATGCAAACTCGGCTCCTTTCACTCAGCAACAAAAAAAAATTGTTACAAGGGGAAGTGGGAGGAAAAACAATTTCTCTATTTTCTTTCCCCACTTTCTTCCACTCCACCTACCCTTTTTTCCGCCTTGTCAACGCAGAAATGTACAATATCCAAACACCACTAACTCTGAAAATTATATGTTTGCACCCGAATCCTTGAACTTTGGAACTCCTTCTCAATCAAAACACATGACTGCTCTGCTTCCTTAGATAAAGCAAGAGATAGGTACAGGAAAAAAGGCTGAAAAAACTTCAATAATTGTGACAATCACAAAATCAAGCAAAGAACAAACCAGCTGTAAAGTATGAGTGACCTTTTATGTATCAAAACGACACAGTGCCGCACCCAAAATAACCAGAGGCACACAATCTGCGCTGCAATATTCTTGTCCTAACCAAAGTGAAAAATTCTTGAAAGTTTCAGTCTCTCAAAATGGCAGACTTCTTTCCAGCGTACCTCTATAAAAAAATAGAACAGAACAAAGAATACTACAGTTGAAAAAAACATTAAAAATCTTAATCAGACGGAAATTAAGGCTGATGGTGGCAAGAGAAATCCAGAAGTCCGCACCTGTTTTCCAAAACTGAATGGAACATATCTATACTTAACCATGTGCATAATTTGGCGCTTCATTGTAAGAATAAATAGGACAATCCAGTAGCAGAGAAGTATGGGCCAGAAAACAGGGACATCAAGCACTGATATGAAAGTCATTAGGAAGGCAACACAGAAAGCCTTTGTGATGGAATACCTGAAAGGAAATTTAAGTAAAACTCAATAGTCAAACTCAAAGCAACACCCTATCTTCCAATAACAAGTTGCTTATACCAATTTGAAAATTACAAAAGATGTGCTAACAAAAACTATTCACATGTCAATCCCCCCTCCCCATCGCAACTAAAAAAGCTGACAACCACGGAATCAGCAGAATTGTAGTTGTTCTTTTTTCTTTTTTATGGGCTCCCACTCAGTTCAAATGAAAATTTTCAAAGCATTTAACTTGGTGTCCTTTATTTGCAACTAAATCTAACACAGTTGGCACCTCTCGCTAAAAGCCACACCATATCACAGCAGAATTTAAATCAAGGCTCATTCCAGATCTAGTTAGTACTAAGGCTTCCTGACGGATCTAGTTTCATTTGTTTAGACAGAACAAGGTTACCAAGGGAACTTTCAAATCCAGAGTGTGACACTTGTTGGTAGGTGACTTGTCTCTAGATCCAATCACCTAAGTTTAGAAAGGAGACTGTAATATATGGAGGCAAAAATATCTAAGATGAAAACATTTCTACTAAAGATGAAGAGAAGGCATATAAAGTAATATAGGCTCCACAAATGATTGTCATAAACTGTATGTTTATGCATGAACTTATACTTGGATAAAACAATTGTGGTACCCAATGAACCTGTTAGTTCCATGAAGTGAACTTATACTAGGATAAAAGCATCAGGGTCATTGAAATCCTCCACTCTTGACACAGTAATAGTACAAGAAGTGAACTTCATTACGACATAGATAAGTTAAAAACATATAAATTTAGAATGTACTTGGTTGTAAGAGGAAAAGGTAAAAAGGAATGCTATGAAATATAAATGCATTGTCATGTAGCCCATAGGCAAAAATTGAACTTCATGTAAATCCCAGTACTGTAATATGTCCATGCCCTGATCCTTGAAGTATACCTGATTCAACATGCAAACAATCACGGGCGGACGGCGGGCCCCCTCAACTTTGAAACATTGTATATATATTATAGAAAATTTTAAAAAATTTTAGTTCGCCCCTCCCTGAATTTTAAAAATTTTCATTTATACATGAAAACTTTATAGTGTTGTCTCTTTGAGTTTTGTAAAATTTTATATATAACTTATAATAGTTTTAGAACATTCAAATAAATTTTTATATATTTTACCTAATTTATTTTTAAAGTCCTAAGGTGATCTTTGAATATTTCAAAATTACTAAAACAACACCGTTTCTTTACTGTGTGTACCAATTGGCAAGTAACATATGACTACACATGCATCAATCAGCCCCAAAAGATAATCCTGGCTCCGCCCCAGTAAACAATCATCCTTAGGTTAAGTCATAGAAGCTTGCTTATCAAGCACAAAAGGGAGGATCTAATGCATTTTTTTACAAGAAATAACCATCAGTGAACAAAAACTAAAGTCCCTTAGCATTCGTTTAACTAGCATCCAATTATAATTATAAACTACGTTAAATTTCACCCAGCTGATGATTCTTCTTGTGATGATTTGATTCAACAAAAGCTATCATATAACCCTATCAGATGCCTCTCCATCAGTGATGACAGCTTTCTGGAATCAGTATGTTGATATTAAGCATACAAGATAAACTTCATGGGACTCCGTAGAAGTGTAAAGAAAACACACCTAATCCCTTAAAAAACAAACCATTAGTGGGCTCAAAGAAAGAGGAATAGTTCAATGCATTCCCACAGCCCAGTTTGTTGCCTCTAAGAGATAAACCAAAGCAAAGGAGAATATCATGCAAGCTAAAACTATTTGGTAATAACCTCATGAAGAAAGAGTCAATTTACCAGAATTTGAACTCTGGTAGGCGACGAACAAATGGTTTAAACTCATCTGAGTCCCGAGTTGGCAATGAAGCCCCATCCAAGATTTCAAGTTCTGGATCAACTTTAGGTGAAAGAAAACCAATTAACAGATTCAAAATATAGATGCCAAGGCCGTACGACACAATGTAGAACCCTCGAACGTAGTAAACCCTGAAGACATAGATAGCTACAGCAGCAAGAGTTCCTAGCCACCTTGCAACTGGGTGAGGAGTAGAACGATCCAAATAGTACTGAAACGCCCGACAGAAATCGTTCCTCCACTGGGCAAGAGGTGCCAAAGTGGAGGGAGTATCACCCCCTGCTCCTTCCATGGAATACTAATCTCTTAAAACCCTGCAGCTATAAAAGCATTTTCAATGCAAGGCAAAGGAAGGTATCAAAAACTAGGAATATAAGAATTTGACAGATTTCTACGTATTCTATCTTGGCAATCGAAGATTTCAAAATTAAATAAAAATATACAAATGAATCTGTTCCACATTGTCTTCCGCATGATGCAGAGTTGAAACTAACAAGTCCAGAATCAATCAATTTCATCAAACCCACAGATGGAAAGCTAGCATAAACTTCACAGCATCCGCAGTTCAAAATGAAATTAACTAGAAAATCACTGTAAAGCAAATTATGCGTCTGATTTCAAGTTGAAGAATAAATACTCATTATAGTTTCTGTAATGTTTTTTAATAAATCTCAACGAATAAATCTACCAGCTATCAGTAAAATCTTGGAGGTCGAAGCAATCAAGGCTCGTTCCCGATCTCTCTTCAGCTTTCCAAATTGGTTAGTCTCAAAGGAATCTAAACGCACCGTCTAATCGCTTGATTGTCGGTTCGGAGCTCCGCCTTTGGTCATGTCGAAGGGGTCGTCTACGGGTTACGTTGGGTTTGGTTTGGCGTATCTGAGATCCAAGTTAACCAATTATTAGTTACATTGGATTAATTTGGGCTTGAGGAGACCGTTTTTACCTGAATTAACCCGATTTAAATATCGATGAACTAGATTTGGTGGTCTAGTCATGTGATATTTTTTAAGAAAATTAAATATATTAATTTAAATCACGTATATATATTATTTATATTTTAAATCATAAATTATATAAAATAAAAGTCTAAAATATTAATTACAAATTAAATATTTAATAATATAATTTAAATCATAAAATAAGTAATTAATAACAAAATTTAAATCATGAATATTAATTCACATTAAATTAAAGAACATATTAAATTAATTATATAATATGTAAAATACCGCAAATTATAATCTTGCCACTTAGATAGATTCTTACCATATTATTAAAATCAATTTTTTTTTAATAATCAATAACCTCATTAGTTATTAACATAATATAAACATCAGGGAATAATTGTAGATAGCATTTAGATTATATTTCAACGACAGTTATCATTAAAAAAAAAAGAAAAGAATTTGTAAAACAAAAATATGAACAATAACAAAATTATACATTATCTAGTATTTATCACAATTATAAAAGTTAATATATGTAAGTTAAATATAGCATAATATTAAATAAAATTTTATTTAGTGAGCATAGAGCAAACTATCATTGCACCTCTTATTTAAAAAAAAAATGTTGACAACAAATAAATCGAGATAAAATTTGAGAAAAAATAAATTTAAAAATAAAATACTCTTAGTGATTATTTTGGATTGACTTGGAACACTGCTCATTCCTGGTCGATAAACAAGATGACAATAATAAAAATATTATGTTTATACTTTTATAGATATGTCTTAGTTACGTTTCTTATTTTTTTATTTTTTTTTTCATACATGAATATAATATAGGTGAAATAATGTGAAAATAATACTGTTAATATATTTTATAGATACAAAAATTCTTACACACTGTTTCTTGCACACCTTTTTTTTTTTTGATATAATAAAAGCAATGATTGAAATATAAAAAATAAATAGGGTATTGTTCAATTAATATCATTTTATCACAAGTTACTAGCTATAATTTAATAGTAAAAAATTAAAATAATATTATAATAAAACTTAAATTCAAATATTCATAATTATATTTGTACCAAAAATATTTAAGATAAGATATTTTATCATGTAATCTCATAATTTAATCTTTTAAGCATATATAATAAAGGAAAACAAGAAAATAATTAACAAAAATTTGATTTTCTTATATTGAGTTGGTCGAGTCTGGTAACGTAGGAATTTCTAAACCAGTTACCAGAAGGAACATAATCGAATTGAAAACTTTTTGACAGGACCAATCCTAATTGTCTGATTCAACTCATCAAAATATGGTTAATTTGAGTTAAGTTGATTGGATTCCTACGTTAATCTGACACAATGAACCCCCATGGCAAGGGGTTTAGGAAATTCAACCAAAATCCCCATTTTGTCCTCCCCTTTATGCGGGATATACTGCCCTACCATTACGATACCCTCGCCTCGGGTCTGGCTCAGCGGCTCTCTCCACATCCATCTTTCATTCCCCTCACATGCCGGAGGTAAACAGAACTTGAGCTTCCGTAAGCTTGAATCACCTGTTGACTTCACTGACAGTGAGAATCATCAATCGAAGGTAGAAATTGCAAATGGGAACCCTAGGCAAAGCCGTATACACCATTGGGTTCTGGATTCGAGAGACTGGACAGGCCATTGATCGGCTCGGTACCCGCCTTCAGGGCAGCTACTATTTCCACGAGCAGCGTAACTCCCTCTATTCATCTCTCTTTCCCGGCTTTGAGATCCAATTTTCTGTTCAACTAGTTGCCTACTCAGTTCGTTTTATGAACCGTCAAATCCCTGATTTCCCGCAGTAGATTTTGTTGTTTGCTTGATTTCCTGAAATTGGCATCTTTTCTTTTGTTACATTCTATTACACAAGTTGATCATTGCTGCGACGGATCAATGGCATATTGGCGTTAGATTTGAATGGCCGAGCTGAAAAATATTTGCAAAAATTAGGCATGTTCATCCTAAAAGTATATAACAAAGAGAACGTCATATCTTAAACATTATTACTTTCTTTGTCTTTTAGAATGATGCGTTGAAGGGATAATGAGAAAAACTGGAATACATTCTATTCTGGAGAAAACGATAAAAAATGGAAGGCCTTAACTTGGTTGTAAGTTTGAGGAAGGATTTTTGTTTCATTATACATTTAGAAGTTGCTAATAACTTTATTGAGGTGGGAATTCATGCAATATAGCATTGGACTGTTGGAAATAGTAGCATCTGCTATTATGATATTGTTAGTAATTGTACCATCTAGTACAGGAATAGAACATATTGAGACTAGAGAGAAAGACTATAAAGCCGTCGTAGAAGCTTCTAAACACATTAATTAGATGTACAATAAATGCATTAAAGGATTTTTCTTGAATCCTAATCTAAAATTTAGTATTTATGATGAAGTTTCTCTGATGAATGTTGATGGTTGGAGGCTTTTAATATTTCTATCTCTGCTATATGTAATTGTCACAATGACTACATTCAGTGATGCAGTAAGTAAATAATATTTTTCTTGGTGGATATTGCCGCAGGTTTTTTTTTTTTTTTTTAAAAAATAGTGTTGGATGAAATATTGTAACCTGCAATGTATGACACAAGAAATGTATGAATTATTGAATTATTTGCATTACTTATGGCCACTGGTGGACCTTCATAGGAGCGGAAGGGAGCCATGGCACCATCAACAATTTTAAGTTCCTAGTGTATTTGTTTTAAAAATAATAATATGTCCCTAAATATCTGGTCATATTGAAAATATGCTCTGGCTCCCTTACCATTTTTTGTTCAAGTCAAGTTCCATTAATGCTTATGGCATACACATGACGCTTATCTTGCCAGGACTTGTTAGTACATGTTGGTTTCTTTTCCCTCAGTTTTTGTTTTATGATTTTTATCATATTACTTAATTATGAAATAAGGCAATATCTCTCTGTATTTTCATTCAACTTTATGAACATGAAAGAAATATAAATGCTTAGGGTTTTTGTATACTGGTTTGCCACTATGCAACGAAACATGTAAAGTAATCTTCTCCCTTTTGTTTAGTGTCTAGGCATCGAACTTTGATGAACATATTTGATAAGGCTCCTGTTGTTGATAAGGATGCATTTGTTGCTCCAAGTGCCTCCATCATAGGAGATGTTCAAGTTGGAAGGGGATCTTCAATTTGGTATGGGTGTGTTTTGAGAGGTTAGTAGCTGATAAGATCTATTGGTGGAATAATTTATTTTTTTCTTGATGAGTTATTTATTTTTTTTTGTGAGTACGAAGACAGCCAAGCTTTCCAATTCAGCAGTTTTCCTCTACTACACAAACACAATGTTTATGGAAGTTGCAATTTTCTGATCCTCTGATGCAAATAAGATTGTGAAGTTTTGGCTGAGTCTATGTTTTGTAAATATGCATGATAATAATGTTTGAGCTTCCTTTCATGCATAGGTGATGTGAACAGCATCAGAGTGGGAAGTGGAACTAATATCCAGGATAACTCCCTGGTGCATGTTGCAAAGACAAATTTAGCTGGGAAGGTGTTGCCAACTATAATTGGGGACAATGTTACTGTGGGTGAGTAATGTTTTCAACATGATCATTAATGCTACTGAATTCTACCCTTTCCCGGAATATTTATATTGAATTTTGCACTGCACAGGTCATAGTGCTGTTTTACATGGCTGTACTATTGAGGATGAGGCTTTTGTTGGTATGGGTGCCACACTGCTTGATGGTGTTGTTGTTGAGAAACATGCCATGGTTGCTGCTGGAGCTCTTGTGAGACAGAATACAAGGATTCCATGTGGGGAGGTATGTTTGTGTGTGTATGCTGTCTGGCTATGGTTAAGTTGATGTCAGTTAGGAATGTATTTATATTAATGTCTTAGTGTTTGGGAACATTAACCATTATTGAATTAACATACTAAACCACCACAATGGCACCAACAACTGCAAGACGAAACCTTAATTTCTATTGCGGGTATGACTATGGTCCTAAACCCTCACCACTCACCCCTCTGGACCTTACCCTGAATCCAGCATCTTAGATCACTTTCCTTAATTATTCACTTATATATAATGTCATGATCATCACCTGATTACCTTTGTAGAGTGTTAGATTAGGTGCTGTTATTATTTAGCATGTCCACAATGTGTGTACATAGAAATAAGCATGTGTATAATATGTAATCAGCTAGCATGTAATTAGGGCTAATCAGGTCCTTTTGTTTAGGCCCATATTTATTGTACAGTTCCTATAAATAATAGAATTGAGGAGCCTAGTCTCTCAAGTTTTCTTTCAAACTTACTCTGACATAGAGATGTGCCTTTTGCACTGCTCAAGTTTATCTGCCTGCTTTTTAGTTTTCTGTTAAGATTCAATCTTTGTAAGATTACATTTCTAATATAACCTTCTATAAGGCTTCAAAGTTTAGAATATGTATTGTTACGTAACAATATTGTTGTTAATTATGGAGAAAACCTTTAGTGTCTTAAAATGCAGCATTAGGCTGAAGCTTCTTTTTTTTTTGCATCCGTAGATGTTATCCTTAATATTTTCATGTGGTTTTATTTCAAATATGATAGTCTGCTCATCAGTATTTGTCATGAGTTGAAAAGCACTCGTTATTATTGCTTCTAACTTCAGCATAGACTGACTTAACTGTCAGTCAGAATGTATTTCTTGAAGGCTGGTTAAAATATGTAACACTGCTTCTGACTTTAGCATGGACTAACTTAACTTCCAGTCAGACTGCATTTTTTGAAAGCTGGTTAAGATATGCATGTCCATGATCTGCAACACAGATATGCATATTTTGCAGGCATGGGCCGGCAATCCTGCAAAGTTCCTGAGGAAGCTCTCTGATGAAGAGATAGCATTTATCTCCCAGTCAGCTGCCAACTATACTAACCTTGCACAGGTCCATGCGGCTGAAAATGCAAAATCCTTTGATGAAATTGAGTTTGAAAAGGTGCTGCGGAAGAAGTTTGCGCGCAGAGATGAGGAGTATGAGTCAATGGTGGGTGTTGTTCGTGAAATCCCTCCAGAGCTTATTCTTCCAGATAATGTCCTCCCTGATAAAGCCCAAAAAGCTGTTTCAAAATGAGGCCCTACATCATTAAAGACTCTTTCTTTTAATTCCAATCTTGAAATGGCATCAAGGGATATTCTTGTTTCCTTCAAATTCATGGAAGAGGAAGTAATTTTCATTCCCAATAATACCAAACATGGTTTAGGGTAGAATTGTGGTACCTTTTCAGATCCAGGAATCAATTGTTCCATAACACTTAAAATCTGTTTTTTACATTGGGAAAGGTAAGTGCCTCGAAGGAGCATGTACATTGATCTTGAGTGTTTGACGTATCTAACGCAAGGGTCTCCCTTAATTTTTTTAGTAGTATTATGCATTTATATATGTGCTCTCCCTAGAGAAAAAAAAATACACTAAAAAATACCTAAATATTTTAATCCTCCCAATTTTTAATCAAGATCTGTTATTGCTTGTTGGTTTTCAAATTTGAGGATTTGAAGTCATCGACACGCAAGAAACTGAACTTCGGTCTCTATATTTCAAAAAATTATATTCAGTCTCTATATATCAATAAATTAAAATTTCATAGCCACTTGAGCATTGGCTCAATGGTATCGAGCCACCATTTCAACCCCCAACCCCCAGGCTCGATTTCTCCTTCCCTCACAATGTATAATATATCAAAAAAAAAAAATTAAAATTTCATAAAATTTTATTGAAAATAATTTAAAATATTAAATTTTATAATTTAAATTGTTAGATTTAATAAACTTTGAAGTCATTAGTAGCTTTAGTGAGGTTTCTATGAAAGCTCCATTATGGGAGGATAATTACTCGTTCATTTTAGTTCTTATTCTATGCTGGATAGACTAAAGGGAGTATAATCACTCATTCATATTAGTTCTTATTCTATGCCGGATAGACTAACGGGAGTATAATTACACATTCATATTAGTTCTTATATTATGCCGGATAGACAAATGTTTGTCTCAAATACTCAAATTTTGTCTGCCGCTTATGTACATATTCTGGTTATTGAATCTATCATTCGCACTTAATTTAGCTGTTATGACAAGCAACAACAGACTTTACCATCTATCACGCACAACTGGGGAAGTTTAAGCATGAGCATAGGTTATTAAGACATACTTATGGAACTGGGTAATGAATGCAAATTCTCCGCCGGTCAGTTTGAGCTGCGGTGCCTCGTGCTCTTTCAAGATTCCTAACTTGCGGTCTTCCTGAAACCTAACCCATGTGCCAATATTCTTTGCCTAACACCTACATACTATAGGCATCTCTAGGCTTAGTTTGGAATATATGAACCAATCATGATGATTATGAATTGTGGAGCAATGATTTCGAGTGCCTAGTAAGTAGGTACTTGGATTATGTAATTTTTTTTTTTTGAAAACGTTAATGAATTAGATTGGATGATAGATGGACGGAGTTACTGCATAGGCTTGTGAATAATCAATTTATTTAAAAGTTAAATAATAATTTGTTCTGTAATAACTAGTAAAAGAATACACGAGATGTTTATCAAGAATTTAATTCAGTAAATTATCCTGCTTCTTAAACATAGTAAAAAATAAAAGTACAAGTAATCTATAGGATATGATCTAACACATTTTTTGAAGGAAAAAAAATGATATTTTCACTATTATTTATTTATAATTTATGCAATAATATTACCTTAGACGAGAAAGAAAAAAAGTTTACCCAAAATGAAAAAGAAAAATAAGTGAAATGAAAAAGTAAAAACAACTTACCCATCAAAATGAACTCATCTAAAAAAAATTATGTGCAAATTATAAATAAATGATTGTAAAAGAAAACTTTTATTTATAAACTTTTCAAATAAGAGAAATGTTAAATTAAAGAGTGATAAATTATATATGATATTATATAAATTAAAATTATATAAATTACATATAATTTTTTATATCTTTTGTCTTGTCTTATTTTCTTCCTTAAAATTATGTCTTTAATTGTAATCTGGTTTGTGCATAAATTTATGTACAATTATGATTATTCGAATTATTATTATTATTTTTTAAATAAAGATAGAAGGGCAAAGTACTTTTTTACAAGAGAGGAGGGAAAAGGAAGAAGAGATAAAGAGAGAGGACAAATTCACGTGAGATCAAACCTGCCTCCTAACTATGGGAGACAGGCGTAAGTGCGCCTCCTAACTATGGGAGCCACCGAGCTACGAGGCTCTTGGCATTATCCGAATTGTTTTGGTTTGTTTTGAGAGCAGTTATTGGAGGGAATCTTTAAAAGCCCTATGGAAGATTCTCCGCAATTTCAGCTGATTTCATCAGCGCAGGACACAGACAAAAGTAAAGTTCTTCGACCGCACGTATCTTCCCCCAAACATGAAATGCGGTTGCGGTCACTGTGGGAATTGATTACTGACTTTTAGAATTGATTCTGGAAGTGACTATATACGCGCGCATTTGATATTCTCTCCTTCCTTTCAGTATTTTTATTTCTCTCTCCTTGTTTGTGTGGCTGTGGATAATTGCTGTGGATAATTCTGTGAAAAGACTTTTGGTATTCATATAAATTAAAATTTATTTAATATTTAAGAAAAATTTTAATTATTAAATTTTATAAATTAAATTATAAAATTTAATAAATTCATAATTATATTTTAATTTTATGATAATTTTAAGTCACATATTTCATAGCACAACATTTTTTATGTAAAATATGTATACGATAATCAATCTACATGTTGCATACAAATGTTTTCTGATAAAATATGAATCTTTGTAATTGCTGGTATTTTGACTGTTATTTTTTTTGAAAGTACTTCCTGTTCATTTTATATGTCATTTTAGAGAATTTTTTCTACTTTCTCAAAATTAAATATATATTTTAATTTTATTATTATCAGAATAATTTTTTATTAAATATTTAATTAAATTTAAATTTATTATATATTAATAATTTAAGAAAATAAAAAAAATTTAGATGGTTTGATAACTTTTTTAAAATTTTATGTATTTTTAAAAAAAATAAAAAGAATGGGATCATTTACCACAATTAATATATATATATATATATATATATGTATATGCACACGCCTTCCATGCAGCAATCATGCTGTGGAGATTTTAAAGGAGCGGCGCATTGGCACCTCAGAAAACGGAGGCCCATTAACAATATTAAACTTGTTAAAGATAAAGTAAATTATTAGGCTAAATTGATTCTAATTATTGTAAACCATCTGAAGTGCTTGCCGACTGCTTGTTGGGTGCGCAGGCAGATTATAAAATCTAATTTAGGATCAATACAAATTAGTGGTGGGAATTTAGATACTTTAGATAAATTATATTAAATTTAATACTAATTTTTATTTATCAAGCAAAATATATTTCGAAGGAAAAAAAAAATTCTTTAGGGGCAAACCTTAACATATTATAACGCTGTGCATTTAACTACTAACAGTTCTACGTATAATTACACTCCGTAGAGTGTATACAAAAAGCAGATCGATTATACGATATATTTCCAGTTTAAAGAAAAGAAAGGGAATTTAATAACATAAAAAATTTCCTTAACATTTGGAAAATTAATGATGAAATAGGTTGCTGCAAATAAAAAAAGAGAATGTTTGTGCTAAAAAATATTAGGAAGAAAACAACGAAGCTAGATGCCACGAACTTCGGGGGTGGTGCGGCGCCTCCGTGAGGGGATTGTCTATATAAGAAAGCAGGGAGACTGGGAGGATAGGGCGTGGAATCAGAAGCAATCCTATTATTAGTGAGAAACAGATCGTGTGTGAGTCAGGGAGGGAGGGAGAGAAGAGAAGCAAATAATGGGAGTCAAACCCTTGTCCAATAACACCTGCGGCGAGGCTCCGCTCGTCCTGGGGTTCCAGCCATCTGCCCTGGTGGACCACGTGGCCCGCGTCGATTCGTCCTTGCTCGATCGAATCCCCGGCGAACGCGGTGGCTCTATACCTGTATTCACTCCATAACTCGTTTCTTTCTTCTTCATTTGGTTTGGCCTGCATTTACTTCCTCTTTTGAATTCTTTATGCTAGGTGGGTTGGGTTCCTGTGGATTTGCCTTTTTTAGTTGGGATTTCCGGGTCCCATCCCTGTTTTGTTTTCCTCTTTCCTATTTATGGTGCTTTCACTAGTGTTACTATCTTATTAAATTCACTAGATTGTCATTCAGGTGTGTTTGTTCCTACTGAACTTCCCATATTTTCTTTAATCTCACATAGCATCAGCAGGTTTTTTAATGTTGATGTTTTTTACATTGTTAAATGCAAGGACAAACATGCTTCGATATGAATTTGTTATCCAAGTATTTTTTGGTTACGTTTAGCCAGATTTAATTCAAATAGGACCATTCATGTTCTCTACTTTGTTTAACTTCCACTAATTCCGCTTCCATTGAGTGTTTCCCATTGCTCCACTGAAATTGATTCACAGGTACTAATGCTTGTGGAATTATAAAATCCAATCAAGAGAATGTATGACTGAGCTTTACAATTTTGCATATATGTGATGATTGACACGGCATATTTAGCAACGTGATTTGTTATTGTCCTTCCACCACACTCGCGGACAGATTTTCTATGTTTACACGAGGATGCTTGAAGATCTATCTTGGTAAATTCCATTCGAGGGCAGTATGATTCAAAACATTTTGTTATGTTTGTAGGTTGCAAGTGAAGAACTTGAAGATATACTGAAAGAAGTAAAAGCCCCTATTCACTCATCTCCTGATGACCCATCTCGCACTAAGACAATGGCTGGAGGCAGTGTTGCAAATACAATTCGTGGGCTAAGTAGAGGGTTTGGAATTTCTTGTGGAATTATTGGGGCATTTGGTGATGATGAGCAAGGGCAGTTATTTGTCAAGAACATGAGCGTCAATGGAGTGAACCTCTCAAGGCTGAGGAATAAGAAAGGACATACAGCACAGGTCAGCTCAATATCAAAAATTCTATATAAACAATGAGCTTTAAAATATTATAAACCTAACAACTAATCAGTCTGGTGCAGTGTGTTTGCTTGGTTGATGCCTTGGGTAATCGTACAATGCGACCCTGTCTCTCTAATGCTGTAAAAGTTCAGGTACATGATTTTATTGCCTCATTACATGCCTATAGTTTGAGATTGGATGCATACAGTTGTCTTTTAAATTTTAGTACAGTTTGCATGACTTAGTCTTTACTTATTATCGTCAGGCAGAAGAATTGACAAGAGAGGATTTCAAGGGCTCCAAGGTTGACTTCTTGATCAATTAAAATATGGTGGATATGTTTGTGTTTAGTATCTGATCTTATATGTTTCATGTGTTCCCATATTTTTTTGTAGTTTTGTTATGTCATGACTGCTAATTTACTGATAAAGTACTATGATTGAATTAGTATTAGCCCTTAACGTTAAAAGAATGAAGGTGCATTTGCCTTGTATATTCTGCTTATATTCTTAATTCTTGCTCTCTTGCTATCCAACTAGGTCTGTCACTGCCAATTGATATATCATCTTGAAGTTCTCAGTGAACTCAGTTGCTGTTATATTTACATTTCAGTGGTTGGTGGTGAGATATGCAATACTCAATTTGGAAATTATTCAAGCAGCCATTCGTTTAGCCAAACAAGAAGGTCTTCTTGTTTCATTGGATTTGGCCAGTTTTGAGGTATTAAATGTCACTCTTGAAATTTTACTCCCGTCCCTCCCCAAGAAGGCAAAAACAATTTTATAAATGAATGGTGTGGATGAGATAGGAGTTTGAATCTCCAAAGGTTTGTCCCCAATTTGGTTTAGAAAGTTGTAATTTGAGTTCTTAACTCTTAAATTGCAACTTATAACAAGAAATTGTCTTGATTAAAAGATCAATTCTAATGTAGACAACTAAATTCTTGTTTTTTTTTTCTGTTGCCGAACATTGAAGAAAGTTAAATCAATATTATTGCTTACTCATCTTACAACGGTCGCTTTACTTGGCAAGATGGTCCGAGCCTCTAAAGTACGACTTCTGGAGTTACTGAAGTCCAGGAACATAGACCTTTGCTTTGCCAATGAGGATGAGGCAGCAGAACTGCTAAGGTCATTATCATTTTCTATGTATATAAAATCACATATATATCTAGTTTTCTTCTCTGTACAACAAGATTTCATATGCATTTTCCGAGTTGTTTTTAAAACTGACTGTCAGTTTTTTTTACAATGGATTTAGGGGCGAACAGAATGCTGATCATGTAGCTGCTGTAGAGTTTCTGGCCGAATACTGCCAGTGGGCTGTGGTAACATTGGGTCCTAATGGATGCATCTCTAAACATGGAAAGGAGGTGTGTTAATTGTTTTCCTGTGTGGTATTGCATTAATTATGATATAAAATCAGCTGGATTTTTCTTGTCTGTCCTCCTCCCCAATTATTATTATTATTACTTTTTCTTGTGGGATGGTTCAGAGTTAATGTGATGTGGCTGTCAGGCAAGTAGTAGCTTTGAACATTTGTTATTGGCCAGATAGTAACCGTAATATGGGCAAGTCTGATTACTTTCACCTTCTAGGTATTTGTTCTGAAGCTTTTTTTATAAGGAGATCAATCATCAGTCTAATCAAGCTATTCTGTTGCCTTGTTTCTCTTTTAATCATCAGTCTATTCTGTATTCTGCATCATCTTTGATCAATCCTCTCACGAAATGCATCATATTCCTGTTAGCGCATCAAATTTAGGAACTTGGAACAGTGCTGGGAATTGTTTTCTTGTTGACATTGTAACTGTGGTTTAAGCAAATTGTGCTCCAAAAAAATCATAAGGAAAGGTTTTGTGGCACTTTCATCCAGCCAACTAGCTTTGTAGCATTGGTCTCAGTCATGATAATAGATTAAGTTTCTCTTTTGTACGTCAGATTGTACGCGTCCCAGCCACTGGGGAAGCAAAGGCAATTGATGCTACCGGAGCAGGCGACCTTTTTGCTAGTGGATTTTTGTATGGAGTGATCAAGGGATTGTCACTAGAAGACTGCTGCAAAGTAGGCGCATGCAGTGGCGGGGCCGTCATTCGCTCTCTTGGCGGGGAGGTTCCCTTAGAGAATTGGCAGTGGATGTACAAGCAGATGCAGACAAAGGGTCTTCCTACTCCCAATACATGCAAATGATGGAACATGTTGTCCCTTTTTCTTTTTAATTTTTTGTTTTTCATTTGTTATAATTCCTCCATCAAATGGCAGTCATGATTCTATTCGGAATGTCTTGACAAATTGATGAAGATAGATATTCTACAGGGAACCCCTACAAGATTTGAGCCTCGAATACCTCTAAGCACAAAGCGAGTTATTATTTTTAGCCTGAGAATATTGCCGTAGCCAAGGTCGCATCAATTTCCTGAATATAGTATAATTTTCTTAATTTTTAGAGTAAATTTTTTTTATCTTTTCTTTTATTTTATGCTTCTTACATAAATTTCATCTATTTTTAAAACTTATACTAATTTTGCTTGGATTTTACAAATGTGTTATATGTTTGGTCTCCTCTTAAAAATTGTCTTATGTGTGTCTATATTTATATAAAAAAATTATAAATTATAAAATATTTAGAAGAGATAATTTTTTAAGAGGAAATTAGTGTATTTATAAGATACAAAAGATATTCATGTATATTTTAAAATAAAAAAATATGTTAAGAAATATAAAATAAATAAGAGATTGAAATAATTTATTTTAATTTTTTTTGTTATTATCGTGGTTTCAAAATAAGATTGATATTACAGTTAATAAAATTAAACAGAACTAAGGTTTGTAGCCATCTCATCCATAGAAGCAAAAGGAAAAAAAATTGCGGAAAAAAAATTGCTTGAAAAATAATTGAAGGCAACAAAACCAACTGAGATTTCTTTTTTGCAAGTAAAAAATTTTTACCGGTTAGCTCGCCAAGCGATAATGGAAGAACAAGGTTTAATTATTCTAAAATGATATAGTTATAATTTTATAGTCACGATTTTAGTTATATTTTTTATATATCTAAAAGTAGATTTATTAAAAAAATTTTAAAAATAAAAAAATAAATAAAAGAGATAAAAAATATGAATAAAATTAAAAATATAAAAATATAAATATTATTTAAATATCCACTCGGACCCTCCCATGGCGTTGCACCAGTATCTCCTTGATAATATGGGAGTTCTTACCCATTTGGTTTTGTATAGCTTTCTCTACTGGCGTTTTACCGCCCCTCTCTTGTAACCCAAAAAAAGAAAAATTTACCTTTCTTTTTTCGCTAATCCGCCATAGTGTCATGTCATAATCCCGGAACAAAATCACGCGCATATGACCCCCAGTCCCCCGTTCTAATACCAAATATATAAGAATAGAGTAAAAAAATAAAAAAATAGAATTTAAAAAATATATTCAATATATAAATTTTATTTATATAAATATCATAACTTATTAAGTTAATCATAGTTTAAATAGATTATCATTAAATTAAATATATATAATTTTTTTGAATAATTTTAAGGTGCGCATAAGATTATTCGCAAGTTTATGAAAAATGTGATTTTTACATATAAAAGAATTATTTACAGGATATACAGACAATAAAATTTTTACCCTTTAATCAAATTGTAATTTTAAAAGCAATATTATATATGTCTATTTGTATATAATCTCTGTGAGCAAATATCACTGCTATAACTTGATAGGAACCCCGACGATATACCGGCTTTGCCGGTCACCCGTAGTGATCGTCCTTTCGAAGTTTCGGTCACTAAAGCTTTTCGACGGCTAGGAAACCAGACTCGCCCCTACACACTATTTTTGTTTCTGCTTTTGACAGTTAGGCGGCATTTTTTTCCCTCTCATTTTGATGGGAAGGTCTTTCTCTCTTCTCTCTCACATTCTATGCTTCTTTTCTCCGTGTCTGACTCTGCGGAATCAGTCTACTGAGGAAGAACACAGGGAAGAAGAAGGAAGAGTAGGCGAAGAGAGGAAAAACAAGAAAAGAAGTGAGGCTCCAAGAGTCGAAACCTCGCGATGGAGTTCGGAGCCGCCACAGCGACTCTCACTAAGAAGCTTTCAAACGGCTATGGTGTCTCCGGAGAATCCGCGTACGAAGGCGTTTGCATTACTCCAGTTAAGTTCAGAGCTCATGGTTTGTCTTCTCGATTCGACGATTACTGTGAGATTTTTGGTGGTTCTGAAGCTCCTTTAGCTTCCTCGATTCCGATTCTTGAAGTTCCGGAGCTCAACGAGAGAAAAATTGGGGATGATATTCGGTGATCGAAGCTTGATTACTCGAAGATCTTCGGAGGGTGTGGGAATCTGGTTACTAGCGGAAGAGAGAAAATAGTTTCCCCAAGGAAGCACGGTAAGCTGGCGTATAGCTTGATCCATTTAGGGTTTAATATGGAGTTAAAAATTATGTAAGCGCCTGTGTGTTGGTATTTTGCTTGGAGTCGAGAATGTTTGCTTCATTTTTCATTTACCTTGTTTTCACCTTTTGGTTATTGTCGTGGTTCATGTGATTTCTTGCAGTGAGATACTGTATTTTCTCTTACTCTATTTTATAGTTTTTTTCTTCCTCTGCGTGCAAGTTTGTGTATGTGGACTAAGTAAACAGAAATAGAATTAGTAACTGTTGCAGATTAATGCTTACATGTATCGCTTCCTATGAGAATCCACTACTTATGTAGACAGCTCCTTGAAACTTCATGATCCCCTCCACCATCCTTTCATTTTACTTCTGGACAAATTTTGTTAGTGAAGGCTTTAATAGCGTAGCACTTTGATAATACTTCTTTTCTTTTTCTTCAAAATTTTGCTTATATTTTCCATATTTCTTTACTGGATGGGAGATGCTGTTCTAAATCTCATGTGACCTTTATATACATTTTCTTTTACTATTTTTGTGATGATTTTCCCCCTGAAATTTCCATTCCGGGTGGAATTATAGATACACATTGAACGCATCTTATGGTTGGAGAAATCTTCGTATCAGAAATTAGGCCAAATATAGAATCGAGTTTTTAGTTACGAATTACCTTCAGCTTTCTAAAAACACTATACTTGTAGTAACATAAAAATCATGATTCTACAAGTTCAGACCAATGTTAAACAACAAAAAAATTTGAAGGACTGGGGGAAAAATATTAACTAGACTGGTAAACTGTTCTTCTGGAAAGATAAAGTAGAGAACTTCTTTTAAAACCATCTTTTCAAAGTGAAAATTAGCATTCATAAGTATCATCATAAGTTGAGTGTTCAGTAAGCTGCTTGGAAATGCAGATGCAAACCATAATTCTTTACATATTTAATTCTATGGGAGTCTGGCTGAAGAAGGAAACCAATCTAGCAATAAAGATCCTGCTATTTGTTCAAAGAAAATTCCACTGGTATCACAAAAAGCGTCTTCATATGATGGTTCCAAAAGGATCAATATGCCATATCATAAAATTAACCAAGGAAGTGAAAACAGAACACATGGGACAACATATGTAACTCAGCTCCATGCTGTCCTGGCTTATACTTGTTTGCTTGAAGAAGTCAATACACTGAAGATGAACAAAGCTGAAAAGTCTATACCAGTAGCACAGGATGCTTATTCTAGCAGCCATTGCAAAGAGGGCATAAAGAAAGGTAGACGACAACAACAACAACAACAAACTGAGCCTTTTCCCACTAGGTGGGGATAAAGAAAGGTAGACATCGTAATAAATCAGTTGCTGGTCCTTCTTCACTTGATAGTGATGAGAAGCAGTGTTCCAATGGCAGAGTCAAAGTTCAATAGAGATCTGATTCGATTCATCTGGTTTTTGATGCACATGAGATTAGTCATGGAAGTAATGGAACAAATTACATTAAAGTGCCTTAATGGTGATGCTGTGAGATCAGTAGCAACCGAAGCCCAGTTATTGGTATTTATAAGTGATGCATCTGAAGGTACTACTGGTGATTATTCACCAATATTCTTAGATGACATGGTAGACTCAAATTCAGAGGCAGATGCCTCCATGGCTGCTTTAAGGAAGGCAAGAGAGGAGGCTCAAGAAAGAACAAATGTTGCCAAAGATTCAAGGAAAATGAGGAAAGAAGGTTTTTCTGATTGTGTGAAACAGAGGCTTAATAATGACTTGAAAGCTGGGAGTAAAACCGAGGCTAGGTTTACCCATAAAGCAATGAGACTCGAAGAGACTAATATTTGGCAAACATTTGGACAAACAGAGGCTTTGCCGCAAACTAAATCTGAGATTAGAAAGCCAATGATAGGAGTAGAGCAAGTAATTCCAGATCACATAGGTAAAGATGTAAGAGAAACTCAGAAGACATCCAAAACAACCCAAGAAGCACATGAAGAAGCTGATCGGAAAGAAGCAGATCATGGGGCAAGGATTTTGAAGTTTCAAGAGGCAGAATATGATAAGAAAGTATTATATACTGAAGATGTCTGTCAATGGAATGAGAAAAACACGTGCACAAATGCCTTTAAGATGCGGAAAGATTTTGGTCAATCAATAGAAGTGGTTGAGGGAGCTTGGGAACAGAATACTAACAAGGGAAAGATTACGGCAGGCAATTAAGCGGGTGGAAATGAAGAATTTGTAAATCAAACTAAGTTGGCTCAAGAGACACTTGATTGTGGAGCAGAAAATACGAGACTGAAGATGGATGAAGATGAGGAAGAAACTGAGAACAAGACGGATGAAGCAGTTGGGAACAAGCAGTTGGGTGAGCAAGGGATCACTGTAGAAAATGGGAAAGAACTTGCTTGAAGTTGATGGGAAAAAGGTTGAAGGTTACCGTGAGCTGGAAAAATGTCAAAGAAATCTGAGAGCTCATCAAGAACCTGTAGAGGTTGAGAATGTTTCTCAAGAACAACAAGAAAGAGAGGACAAAGTTAAAGTGTCAGGCAAACTGGAAGAATGTGAATTGAGGGTGTTTCTGGAGCCAATAGTCAATGAAAGAGTTCTCAGTTCACACAACTCAGACTTAAAAAGTATGGAGAAACAAATAGAGTATTTGGGATGTGTAGATGACATAAAGGAAATGAACGGAGATGATTTTCTGGATACAAACCCATAGGTAGAACATTTTTGCGAGAGAGAAGGCACTGAGCATAGGTTTGGTGATATCTATATCCAAGGAGTTCTAGAGGAGATAGTGGACCATATTCATAATGAGGAAGAAATTCAGGAAACAATTACAGAGGATAGTGAATCAGATGCTGATGGAGACTCAAATATTTATAGAAGGGATTTATCGCTATTAATCAGTAATACAAACAGAAAAGAACACTATTCCCAGTAGAGGAATGGGTATTCCTACGATAAGCAGAAGAAGAAGAGAATAACCTAAGAGTCTAAGAAGGAAACGGATCCTCCTAAGCCTCCTCCCAGGGAAAGATTCCCCTTGCTGAAGTTTCCCTTAGCCCAAGAGCTGCTGCTCTTCACCCAAAAGACCACTAGAATTTTTTCGCATGCCCACTCTCTCCCTTTCACTCCCCTTATAACAACTTTCCTTTCCCCTCACGTGGTCCCCAGGTCTATACAAAATTGCTGCCAGCTGCCCTTTTTCTTCCTTGGGCTGACCCTTGGGTTTTATGGGCTCTTGGAGCTCATTAATAGAAGTTCTGGCCCGTAGGTTCCTAACAATACCTTCCCCATCTGAAACAGCCTTGTCCTCAAGGCTGGAATAAGCTAATTGTTCATTGGTGATGATAGTATCTTCCCACATTGCCTTCTTGGTACTGTCATTTTTCCTAGGCTGCATAGGAGGACTGCCACCCAGCAGGTCACTTTGAGTGGCCTCTCTGTCAAAACATCTTTGCTTGTCTACAGATCTTCTGTGGTGCTGTTGAGAAGAGTAGCGACCTCCACCTAAAGCTGCTTTGTTTTCGTTGATGCCATACAAAGCAGCCAAATTTTTCCATATACAAACAGGTTGCCACAATGTAGAAGAACTGGCCTCCCTTGTTACTACAAAAGGCCACAGCCAAATGTAACCCAAAATCGCACCTATGGCAAACCCTTCTATTTCACTTCTCTTATAGATATAGGCATCTATACTGAGCACACATATAATTTTCATTGTGTTCTGCAGCTGTCCCACACCAGAGATGTGCAGAGGAGAGTTGTTTTGGCAGGATATAGAATTATCTTTCTTAATTGAGAACTTGTAGAGAGCCTCCAGGTTGTGCAAGACATTGACACTAATAGAAAAGAACCCTGAACACCAATACTTATGACTAGTAGAAATTAAAAGGGGAACATCAACATTTATTAACCCCCCATTCTTCCTCAGAAATCGGCCGTCCTTATTCACCACCCAGTCAATAGCAAGGTTAAGCACAATATAAATCTCACTCAAATTGTAAATCTGTTTCCAAACTCCCAAATAATCCAAAACAAACTTCCCCTCACATCCATTCTGATCAACTAGGGTTTTAAGACCAGAATGATACTCCAAGATATTAACAATCTTGTTTTCCCCATAATTCCAAGAGTAAAACCATATCTCAACAGAGAACTGATTCTGTATCATCATATGTTCCATCATTCCCTCAAGATTCATAACAATTTTATCTGGCCAGACACACTTTGATGAGTTCAACTCCCAATGCTCATGTAGAAGTTCCTTCACCCAACTCCTTCTAGAATCGATTCCCAAAAACTCAGTATATACTTCATCCCCTTCTATCAATGTAGGTAACTCAAGCATTTTGGAAAGAACTTTATCATCAGTTATATTTCCACTCCGATTATTTGGAGATATTAAAATATGCATTTGGGCTTCTCTAGTGAAACTCTGATGACAAGTGCCCCTTTTACTGCAACATCAAATTTATGCCTTGTGGACATTGAAGTATAGTCGACAATCTGCTCCCCAACATCCAACACACAACACATGATCAAATCAATAATCCGTACTGCGTTACATCCCCTGTCAATAACTAATTTGTAGCACTCAAAATTTGCACCATCAACCAGTTCAATGGTTCCCTCACGAGTATCTCTATTCCAACTGAAGATGTTTACTCCTTTGTACACACCAACATATTCACTCTTTTTAGAAAAAATTTCCAAAGGCAACTCCGTTACACAAACTTTAGTAACTATTGGAGCTTTAATGATCATACCCCTAAATTTTTTTCCATACCCATGCTCCCCCCATATTACAACAGTAAAATGGGATCCATAATTTGCTGCTGGCTTGGTAACACATAGATAATTGAGGTAAAGCCAATACACTTCGTACCGTGAGGATGTTGACTCAGTCGATGCACTGGGCATAATTGCGAGACCACTTCCCTCAGCCCAAATAGGAAGCTCACGTGCAATCCCTTCTGCTTTGGTCTCATGTTGAGAAATTTTTCCTAGAACAACCTCTCTTGCGATGGTCTCAGGTCGGGGATTTCTCCCACAAGGACTCCCATCTCCGATGATTTGAATTTGGAGTGCATCCTTCCTTGCTTTCATGGTGATGCCAGGATCCCATGCCCATTGAGGCATTGTGGTCATTAGAGGGTGAACCCAGCGCCACTTTCCTTTATGTATGTCTTGCTTCTTGTTGGAATGTTTCTCCTCTCCCTTTGCTGATTGAAGTTCATCGTAAGCATCGTATTCCCCTGGGGCGTCAATGTCCTGGCTTCCTTGGGCTTGGGCGTTCTCCTTACCCATGGTAACAAATCCTATCAACTCCACCTTTAGCCTAAACCTACTATCCGTTGAGCCCATGCTTCTTAAGTCATCAATGATGAAGGACGTGGACTGCATGCTGAGTTGAGTAGGACTCAAAGTCCAATCGCCCTTGGGTGAGCCAAAAAGAATTCGGTCTATTGAAATAGAAGTAGGGTTCAGTTTGGATCCCTTCATGGGCCCTGTGGGCTGATTGGATCCCACTTTAGGGCTCAGCTTCTCCATTCCATATTGACAAGTTTCACAATCTCGTCTCATCTCCTGCGTTGTAGTGCTGTCTGCCTCATTCCCACCAGCCTCCAACTTCGTCCCACCTAAACCCGTCTCCTTCTCGCCTGTTTGCATATCCAACACAGGGCTCTCGTTCCCAGGCCTTTCTTCCTCCTGGCCTTTGCTTGCCATCGGGTCACCTCTTGCCGAGCATCGTTCGTTTTGGTCCCCCAATCTGTTGGGCTTTGCCCACACAGGTTCGATCCCTGCTGCCAACGCCATGCGAGTCAACACTGCCCTCATGTCGTCCAGGCAGTCTAGCTTCTTTTGTATTTCCTCCATCCCATCCAATACTCTTCTTATTTCTTCCATTCCCTTCTCTAGTGCCTCCACTCTCGCCTCCATCCTTGTCGCGGGCATCCGGCAGGTCGGACCACTTGATGGAGACTCAAATGTTTATAGAAGGGATTTATCACTATTAATCAGTAATACAAACAGAAAAGAACACTATTCCCAGTAGAGGAATGGGTATTCCTACGATAAGCAGAAGAAGAAGAAAATAACCTAAGAGTCTAAGAAGGAAACGGATACTCCTAAGCCTCCTCCCAGGGAAAGATTCCCCTTGCTGAAGTTTCCCTCAGCCCAAGAGCTGCTGCTCTTCACCCAAAAGACCACTAGAATTTTTTCGCATGCCCACTCTCTCCCTTTCACTCCCCTTATAACAACTTTCCTTTCCCCTCACGTGGTCCCCAGGTCTATACAAAATTGCTGCCAGCTGCCCTTTTTCTTCCTTGGGCTGACCCTTGGGTTTTATGGGCTTTTGGAGCTCATTAATAGAAAATCTGGCCCGTAGGTTCCTAACAGATGCAATCCAGAGGCTTCAAAATGGCAAAGAGAATGAGAAAGAACCTGGCGGAGCCACTTATCTAGTGGAAGAAAATGAGAGGGGAAAGAATGATAATAGTGAGTGGGTAGAAGTAATGTGAGTGACTCAAACCAGTCCTAATGTAGAGAAAGAAAAATCTCAGGAAGTGGGAAAAACCACAGAAACCAGTCCTAGCTATGAGCCATATGAAACTGTGAACTTGAGCAAAATGCAGGCAGCTGATACAAGAGTTGAAAATGAAGAAACCCTGAAGGTAACTCCCACAGGATCTGCCCATGATGAGTAGGATGATATGATGGTAGCAAGTATTGCTTTGTTCCAATATGAAGAGAAATACAAAGAGCCAAAAGCTATTCAAGAAGCGAATGATTTCGAGGAGAAACATATTGTTGAGACATCTGCCTTGACTCGAGGGGCAATTGAACTCAATGACACTGTGGACAAAGTGAAAAATATAAAGGAAATGGTTACCTTTGATTGTTCTGCTACAAATATTGGTGAAACTGACGTAAAGACAGAAAAATCAAGATCAACGCTTGAAAGAAACTGAAAATCACTCCAATCTGGCAAGGTTCGTTGAAGAACTAAACACTGACTCTGTAGAGATCTATGGCGATGCAAAGGAAGCTGGAGTTGGATTGAATCCAAAGATAGATGAGAATTAATGTAACTCCTTTAATGAGGAACAATTGGTTAACAATGAAAAACATACAGAAGCATCTCAGCTACCTGGTATGTCTGAATGGAAATCAAGCACCTTAAATTATTTGATCAGGAGATCAGTACAAGTCACAGTAATCTAAAAAAGAATCATCAAGCAACCCTGACCATGGAAGGGAAGAAAGTCAATGATATTTCAGTAAAGGAACACCTCAGGAATATTGATGAAGCAAAAGAGAGGAAAAGGTAAAGGGAAAAAGAGAAATTAACTGTCGACAGAGCGATTTGTAAGCTCGTGAGACGGCATTTGCTGAGGCCCAAGAAAAGGCTGCTGTGGAAGCTCGCCGAAAAAATATTTCTGATGGAGAAGAAAGGCTTGGGAAGACCACTGGTGGTCAGGCATACGAGAAGACACCAGCCGAGAAGGCCGCTACGGAAGCAAAACTTAAAGTAGAACGTGCTGCCATGGAGAGGGCAACTGCAGAGGCAGGAGCCTGTGCCCTGGAAAGGGCACTGTCTGGGAAGGCTGCCTTTGAAGCAAGAAATAAATCTGACAAGTTTGTTGCAGACAACTCTTTCGGGATTTGCAGAGATAATGGAACGAGGTCGAACTTCTACTCAATCTTTCAGCCATGGTTGTATGTGATGTTAAAAACACTCCGCTACAGCTGGCCTATATCTTACTTTTTCTTTTCTTATGGGATTATTTATTAGAGCAATTTCTGTTCCATTTCTTTAAAAATTCTATACAGCTTGCATATGCATAGTCACGTTCTGTATCTACAAATGCATTCGATAGTACTTATGGTGAAACAGCTCAGAGATGTAAAGCTAGGTCTGAGACGCATAAGAGAATTAAGAACGCGTGGTATGATTCTGGTTTTGCCCTGATTCTTACATATAGATTTGTTTATATGTCACATGATTCCTTCAGTTCTTCTTTTGGACTATCCAGGCAAAAGCTCTTGCAGAAAAGAATATGCAGGATCAGCTTGTGCAGAAGGAGCAAGAGGAGAGACATGTGATTATTTAATCAGGTTTCGCATATATGTTCCTGGGTTAACGATTTGTCTTTCCGTATATAATCTTATTTTGTCGCAGAGGTTGGCAGAAGCTCTGGATGCTGATGTCAAAAGGTGGTCAAGCGGGAAAGCAGGAAACTTGCGGGCGTTACTTTCAACATTACAATATATGTGTGTAAACAGTCTGAAAATACCTCTTTTTAGAAATTTGTCTTTGTGCATGTTCTCCTTCAATTTCTTTAAGAATAGCATATAAACTTGCCATGGACTCCTCTACATGAATTGGGGAAAAATACTTTCAACTACTGATCGGGAGAGTTCTTAATAACGTGGCTGGAGGCCCTCATTTATACTTCTGATTTGACCAACTGTCTTAGTAGACGATTTAAATATTTGTTTTGATAGAAATATTGGGAGAAACACAGATCTCTGCTCCGAGAACTATCAATGTCATGTTTCCATGTTGGAATCACTTCATCAAATACAAATCAGCATACTAGTACTCCTCAATTTCACCATTCAATCGTAAATTTAGTCTTTGCCATTGCCCATTGAATCATTTTACTATGACTTTTTTATGTGGGGGAGAAGGATTTCTCAGCTGTTCTCAATTACGATTGGGTGCTTCCATGAAATTTATCTTTTATTCTGGGTATTTTATTTTTGGTACAGTATTCTGGGTAATTGTTTTTGCAGATATCTGGGCCCTTTAGTGGTTGGCAGCCGATTCCTTTGACAGATATTGTGACCACGACTCTGTGAAGAAGACTTATCCTAAAGCCACTCTTTTTGTACATCCTGACAGGCTGCAGCAGCGGGGAGCTAGCATTCAACAGAAGTGCACTTGCGAGAAAGTTTGTGATCTTCTGAAGGTGCGTTTGTATTACATTAAGAAGCTGACATTTAGATCTTGGTCATCAAGAAGCTTTATTCGTTTCTCTCCCGAAAGGAAAAGAAGAAAGAAATCTTTCGTATTATTGTTCCTAGAAGGAAAAGTACATTATCGCCAATATATTTATATTATAATCTATACCATAATATAATTTAATTTTGCATTCTTATTATTACTATTAGCACATATCTTTTTCTTTCTAAGGTGAATTATCACATCTTTGTTGCTAATTAAGGAATCAATACTTGAATGTTTAATGTTCTAACTCCTTAGCTAGTCCATATAATTTCACACCTAATATATCAATTATAATAATGCGGCAAAAATGATTTTTTATTTATCACTTTTTGAGTGCTAAATTTTAATTAATTAAATAATAGTAATGAAATACTTTTCTATCAAAATAAAAAGTAGAAATGACTATCCAAAAAATGCAACTATCATATTATTAAAATGATTAAATCAGAAAGTTAAGAATAAATTTTATACACAATGTACATAATGAGTGTATATTTTGGGAACTTCAACATTTATACTCGAACTTCTGGCATTGTCATTTTCCAACCTTTGTCTTGACTTTTTTCTTTTTGGTTTTAAATGTGCAATTTAGGAATATTTGTATGCAGAAACCTGTAGATCCTTTGAATGACTGTCTTTATGTTTCTTCTGACATAATGATTGTCTTTAAATTTGAGTGCTTACGTATGGATCGAATCTCGATGGGACTAAATATAGGTACCGTCTTTTTAGTCAGAGAATGAAAATTTTGGTATACTAAATGAGTTTACAATTCACGTACGAAATATGCTCTTTCAATGTAGACTATTATCAGTAAGGTTTAGACTGAGAAAATACTCTTTAGTGAATCTGATAGAATACCAAACCTATTTACCCATTTTTATTAAAAAAAAAACTATCTTATTTAACACGTGAAGCACATAGGCTGGCAGACAGTTTACATTACTAGTTTTCCGCGTATTGAGATTGAACTGGACTGTTAAGAAGGGTGGCATTGAATTGGACAGTATCATATATCAATGTTAGGGAGGAGTGGCGTTTTAACGGTTTCGGTCCGTTAATTTCATACTCGCTTGGGAATTGGATTGCCTAATATTTATTATTTTTTTAAACTGATCTCAATCCCATAGTAGAGGCTAACTATTGTTGGTAAATGAGTTTAAGGTTTTGCAATTAGATTTTAAAACTTATTGGTTAGGTTTTTAGAGTTTTAAATTTTAAAATTTAAAATTGAGGTGTAAGATTTTAAAATTTAAAATTTATTTTTAGGATTAAGCTTTAGGATTTAATTTTAGTATTTATTATTTAGGGTTAAAATTTAAGATTTATGATTTAAAATTTATGATGTAAAGTTTAATTTTAAAGTTTAAGAGTTAATTATTAAAGATTAAAATTTAAAGTTTGAAGTCTAGATTAAAATTTGAAGTTTGAAGTCTAGTTTTAACATTTATTTTTAGGGTTTATTCTTAGAGTTTCAGATTTTAAATTTATGGTTGATTTATAGTTTAGGATTTATTTTTAAAGTTTATGATATAAAATTTAATTTTAAGTTTTAAAATTTAATGTTATATAATTTAGAATTTAATATTATATTATATTTAAGATTTAAAATTAAAATGTTGAATTTTAAGATTTAAAATTTTATATCTAGATTTAAAATTTAAAATTTCTTGTTCATCTTTTGGAAAGAAAAATTATAAATTTTTTGAAAGTTTATTAAATAAATGTATGCAAACATAAAATTAGAAAATTTGATGCTTTGTCAATTGAGAATTGCTATGTTATTTTTTATAAAAAAAAATAAATATTATTTCTTGTTAAATATATACTAACGACTAAAATTTCTTGTTAAGTTTATTTATCCACTAAATTTAGACACAACTCTACGTATATTATACCGTAAGTTTGATCCTTAGCTGTATAGAGTTGGGTTTCTTTGAATTCTCTATTCTGATTCTTTTTAACAAAATAGTTGGCATTCTCATAACAGCTTGCCTAGTAGTTACGCAGATGCAACCCATAAAGCCGACTATCGAAAACTAGATTACAGAATACAACTATCGAATCAGGGTACTGTACAACTACTAATTTCCAAGACTGTCAGCAAGCAAGTTAGCAACTTACTCTCCCAAGCATTGCAGCACTCTGCATAATCGGTCTTTGGCTTTTGAGAAGACAAATGAATCTGGAGCTTAAGGGCTTGTTTGCTATCTGTTTTTGAAAATATTTTATTTTTAAAAATAAGAAAATAAAAAATTTGTTTACTATGGTTGATTTGTGTTTACTTATTTTTAAAATAGTTCTAGAATTTTTGTTATAAAAATAGAAAAACGGAATATCTCCAACCTATGTTTATTCTCAGAAGCTTGTTTTTACGGTGGCAATGTCGTAACTTTGGGATTTCATTAATGGCAATATTGTTTTCCTCCAGCCAAGTCGAATGGTGTTTGCTTGCATCCAATTTGAGCTCCAGTCCAGTGTGCCTGTCATGGAGGAAGGTGTTCCGTACAATCAGCGTACGATTGAGGATGTCTTTAAGGATTTTAAGGATCACAAAGCTAGCACGATCAAGGCCCTTACCGTTGATGTTGAAGAGTTTTATTAGCAGTGTGATCTAGAGAAAGATAATCTTTGCCTTCATGGATATCCAAGTGTGTATAGAAACTCCGTCTCCCTGCTGAGGGGTACCTCCGAAACTTCCAAAACCTGCACTGGGAGTTAACATTGCCAGAGATGGGATGCAGAAAAAGGACTGGCCATCCTTGATAGCTGTCCATAGTGATGCGTCATTACTTGCTGTAGCTTTCTATTTGTTGGAAATTGATGAAGTGATGCCATGATCAGCATCATACAATTCCAAACAAATTTTTTATTTTATTACTTTTAAAATGGTTTGGAAAATTTTTTTTATACAAACAAAATTTTATATATTATTATTTTAAAAATATATTCTTAAATTAATTTCACAAAAATATTTTAAAAAACAAAATACACAAAAGATTCAGTTTGTTTAATGTCTAAGTTTCACAGATTAATTAAAACTTAATAAATTTAATATTTTATATTTTATTAAATATATATTTAATAAATTTATTTATAAAAATAATTTATTTTTTTTTACAAAATAAGGAATAATTTTTAAATTTTATAAATAATATATTATTAAAATTTTATTTTAAATAATTTAAATAATTAAATTTTATAATTAAATTTATTAATTTAATAAATTTGTTTATTTTAACAGTGAAACTAATCTTTGGTAAACAAGGCTGTCAATCGCTTTATGGGTGCAAGTTTGTGAGACTCTGGTGCGAGACTTGACGAGAAAAACAAAATGTAATTCAGGCAAATCACATCACGGCAGTCATAAACCAGCAGCACTAGCAAAACGAGTGGTACTACTCTTGTATCTAAAATTTTCATATAATTCACGCACAATAATCACAGCTCTTAATTAGTTGTGCGTGTATAGCAAAATAAAAGAAAAAGGATAAAAGTAAAAATAAGAAAACATCACATAGATCGGATTTATTGTATCGCTCGGACTCCATGCGTCTCACAGGACTGTTTATAGATTCTACGACTAAGTTCATCCTTAGATAGGATTGTATGCAGTTACCATCTTTTTAGTCACGACATTGACAAGCTACATCCTATTTCGCTAGCATGTTCATCCATAAACAGAAACTACAGTTTTTTCACATTAACGTTATCACCACATACCCAAAAAAAGGGCTCTTTTATGTTATGTACCTCAAATCCTTTAGACAGTTGACAACGATTTACGTAATCAATGGCTAAATCTTTTGGGCACTCATAAACGAAAAGAAAACGATTTACGGTGCCATCGACTACCTTGAATGAACAAATATTATTTCTATCTCCTATATAGAAAACTTGATATGTGAAACGAGATTTTTTTTATCTGTCATTTGGTTATTCGTATCGAGGGAGATTGAAAAACAGTTCACTATAAAAATGCTCATAGATATAAGATTAAAACTTTTAATTTATCCAATATTTTTTTTAATGGAAATAAAATTCATGGAAAACAAATTTTTAACCGGAAAATACTATATTTCCCTTGTTCCCCCAACTTAGCATGTGTTTCAAGTAAGCATGAAAATTCAAATGATTTGAGGAATAACATCTTAAAATCACTGAGTCTTCTTTTCCAAAATCCACACAACTCAGCATTGCAGGATAATAAATTATTGAGTATGGTTGTTTAGACAAACCAGTTACAACTATTTGAGTCTAATAACTGATTCCATCAGTTATGGAATGTTAGCAAAAACTATGAGATTTATATTAAAATGTTGTGAAATCATTCAACTTGAACTTTTAACAGAAATTTCTGCTAAAGTCTTAAGGTGCTCTAAACTTCAGCATTTAATGTTAACACCTACAGAAAAATTACTAATTGTTTGTTCACATGAGCAATTAGAAATAGTCAGACAGCTCTTACAAACCCACCGCCTGCCCTGCCCAAGAAGCAGAACATCACCCCACTGTAAGTTTAAACCCTCTTCCTATTTTGTTTCCCACCTGTCCAGATCTCACATACTTTATGCGCCACCGCTAAAACTAATTTTAGAGTTGCAGCATCTTAGAGGTATAATGACACAAAGATCAATCATTCACTACTTTCATACAAACAGCTAGTTTCACTATAAAAAGGTAGAAATTAACAAGTTTTACTTGGGAACAAGTAAAACAATCATTGTTGAAGGCCGATTAGAAGATATGTGTGATTTATATTTAAATGTGGCGATTTAGAATCATTCAACTTGAACTCTGCACACAGATAATTCTACAAAATACTCTACAAATCAAGCATTTTATATTTACTAATCAATTAAAAATTACCAATTGTTCATTCACATGAGCAATAAGAACGGTCAGTCAGCTCTTACAACCTGGTGCCCCGCCCTGCCCACGAAGCAGAACATGACCCCACTATAAGTTTAATCCCTCTTCCTATTATTTCTTTCTCACCTTTCTCAATCTAACATGCTTTATGAGCAATCAGTAGACTATTACCTGAGTAGTAGCATCTCAGAGGTACAATAACACAAACATCAACCATTCACTACTTTCATACAAACAGCTACTTCCATGACAAACAGGTCCTCCACCCCCCCCCCCCCCCCCCCACCCCCCAGAGTAGGAAAAAAAGAAGAAGAAAGTCAAAGCATGGGAACATATATATATATATATATTTTCTTCACTGCCTCATAATAAGAGAGAACAATGAAACTACTTTTTCATTTGGATCAAGAGACACTAATCTAATGAAAATGCCAAAACATAATGAGTTTTGAAAAAGAAAAAGTAAACGACAAAAATGACTCATGCAGAACAAAAGCCACATAAAATATAAACAAGTAAGCAGCATACCTGTGACCAAAATCACAAGCCCTGACAATGTCACCATAATGAGATCAAGCCCGAGCAACATCAGTTACATCATGAGTCTCCTCCTGCCTACCCATCAGCATATCATCAGGTCCTAAATATTTCGTGTGGCCACCCAATAATATAAAGCAAATCTCAAATGATACCTGTGTTTTCATGGATGGCTTAGCAGATCATTGCCATTATCTTCCCTTTAAAATAGTACAAATGTTCTGTCCCTCTTAGTAGTTCTTTGACCTCGATTTCCATAACAGCACATTATTGAAATAACTTATGAGAAGAAAATACTTCAGCTCGGCTTTTGCTGCAAAGGTCAGGAAAACATGAGAATAAAATTCAGAAGACAAGAACTTGGAGTTGCTGGCCAGTTAGAGCTAATTAATTTCCAGTAAAGGTAACAAATATCATCATGATTCTATGATATTCATCAAGATTTCAAATAAAAATGCTCCATAAACAAATCAAATAACTTGTACTTCAGTGTTTTTGATAGAGTATAACACAATCATACATGCAACAATTATTTCTTAAAAAGAGGTGCCCCTCTCTCTACATGGAGTGAATTTTCAATCCTATAGAGTACCTACCTCTTTCATTTAAAATGAAGATATGACTTCAATTTTTCAGTACTTTCAATTAGTAAGTAGTCACTATTTCAAAAGTATGACACATGTCTTCATTTTATATAGAAAATACATTACTAGGAATGAAAGTATGACTCTACGTTCAGCTCATAATTGGAGGGAATGAAAGTTGAGAGAAAATACATTACTAGGAATGCATCATTCCATTGGCTTTCTTTCCCTCTTCTAATAGTTCTTTCTTTTGCTGTCTATTCCACTATGTTCCGATCGATCCATCTGAACAAATTAGAAGAATAAAATTTACTAAACAGACATTATACAGTAGATAGGCTACCAGTATAGTCATCTCGCCTGACATTCATCTGACGCATCCAATTAGATGCAGAATTGATGCATGATAACCCAAATGCTTGTTCCTATTAGGATGGAAGTCTAGTATAGTACTAGAGACCAATTGACCACACACAGAATTAGTAACACTGAGAATTTAAGAAAAATGATAATCAGCATTTTTTCTATATTTAACGTCAGGATATATAAGGATACTTCCATACAATATTTGATACAAGTAGTGGTCTGTACACAAACTGCCAAGTTTTATTTTGTGTGAAATTTCTAATGAAAAAGTTGTGTAGTTAACATTATACATTTGATAATGGTATTATCTACTAAGCAAGTTAAACTTCAAAACCACAAAAAGCGTGAATGTTTCCGTACATACTCACACAGGAAGACACACACAATGATGTATTTAGAATTGCATCTTCAAGTCAAAGTCAGAGTTGAGACGGTTAGTCCGGTGACGGTAACATTAACAGCAACCTAAAGCCTTTGCGCACTGTTACTTATAGACAAAATATCAAACACCAAACCGAATGGATAAATACGCATTTCCACAATTCAGATTACCCAATAGAAAAATCATTCAAGCGTAAATGCAACAACGACATAAACAGCATTTAGTGTGATTGTTTCAGCTAGTGTAATAACAGATGGCGCAAGTTCAGGAATCAGGATATTATTCTTAAATCCTAATTCGATGCAATTTAAACTTACAATGAATCGCAGGAAAAAAAACATGAAAATCAAACTTCGCATGTAATTCTGAGATTATTCCACGATGCACATATGGCAACTCAGTTTGAAGAGTACCTTTAGCGATGACGAAAGATTCAACCGAAACAGCAGAAGAGATATGGCAAACAACTCTTGTCGGAGATACAGGAAAGGTCGCCGTAATAGACATGGCGATGCCAGCGACACTAGCGCATTGACGGAGATCCCAAACGAAGAAATAGGAAAATGCAGGGAGACAGAGCGTTCGCCGGTTCGCCCCCTCATGAAATGTGCGGGCTAATGTGCCGACTTGTAAAAGATTTTCAAAATTACTCTATCCCTTATTTCTGATAATTATTACATTTTAATTTTAAAATTTATATAAATCTATTTAAATTAAAAATTTGCAATTATTTTTAAAATAAATAAACTTTTCAATATAAATCAGTAATATTAAACCACCATAAAATTTACGCGTAAAAAAACCATAAATTTTAGAACTATGTGTATAAAAAAATAGATACATTTATCAAAATTATTAAAAATAATGAAATTAAAAATAAAATTTTATCGACGTTCAATGAAGCTTCGTAGCAAAGAAAAGATTATTTGTGAATTCGCAAGTTGCTGTTTCCTTGTAGTAATGAAAAATTTAGATAGTTTATAGGTTTCTAATTAAACTTTGAATAAAAATAATAATAACAATTTTTTTAAAAAAATTTTGAACTCTCTAAAAAAATATGCATAATAAAGTTATAATTTAAAACAAAAAATTTAAATAATTAATGAAAAATCTGAAATTCAAATATTTAGGTGTTATTATCAAAATTTTAGGAATAGTACGTTATCATCACATCAAGAGTGGTGTAGTGCAGAGAGTAGTGTCGTTTTTTAAGCCCAGGACATTCGTATTTCCCTCCCTTCCACCTGGATATCCATAGACATGCCCATATATTTTCGAGGAATGATCTGTGCTTATATTGTTATTGCACAATGTTTACACCTAAGTACAGGTGGAGCAAGATGAGCCATGTGACGGATTATTTCTCTTATTTTCAGTCATTGCTAATCCGGAAGTGATTGTTATATGTACTGGAAGTGGACGTTCTCGGTAGAGATAAGAATAAAAGAGTAAGAGATTATATGAATGGTATGCAAAGTTTATGTGTGTGTGTATAATTACTGTTAAGTGCATTGCTGAGGTTGAGGACGGGTGTTCTGCAATAGATTAATCGGCACTCTTAAAATATATGTAGCATGATTAATGTAATACATTCAACTATGAATAAAATATTATTTTTAGAAATTTTAGTGAATACGATTATTATTTACAAGGTAACATAATAAAATAATACAATTGTTTTTTTTTTTTAGAATTAATGTATTAGATCACCATTGCAAATGTTGACTAATTTCGGGTGTTATGGAAGATTTCATCTTCACCGACTAAAGGCTCCCTATTTTTTTATTTTGTCATTTGCTAACGGCCTGAGCGGATATTAGTTTGATTGCCCATTTTAAAGTTGGACTTTGTGAGGTATATCTAAAATACACTTATCAACTCATACTCTGCGAAATGGAAAAGAGGGGAAAAAAAATTCTTTCTTTTTCTACTGTCGTCCCAATTTCTGCCAGCGTTAAGTGAATTGGTTCTATCGCTAAAGCGATCACAATACAAAAAGAGATGATGTTACTTAAGCAGTGTCTCAAAGAAAATAAATCCGATGGGGGAAGCAATGTCATGTGCATATTTTTTGAGCCATTACACGATTCTTAAGTTCAAATCTATGAAAGGACAAGCCATTTAACGGTGCCGGCATGTCATTTATTTTACACTTAATATTACATGCATAACGCTTGAACACTTTATTTAAAAGCATCTAGCATCCGATAAGACAAGCTCGCCCTTATAATAAGCCACGGCCATTCTGAATGCCCCATTCACAAAGCCAAAACTTTCATCCAGAACGTACAACTAGGGGAGCACAATATATGTAGTTATTTCATTTGTGAGCGGCGCCATTAGCTGTGGTTCCTGCAGGTTCAGGAAGAAGCCCTTTTTTTATGCATGTATCAACAGCTCCTGCGTACATTTCCTCCATGCTATATTTAAATTGGAACCCCAAGTCTGTGAGCTTCTTGGAACTAAAGGGGACAACCACCAATTTATCCGGAATGTCTTTGAACCTGATTAAAATTAATCCTTACAGTGAGCCCATCATTCATTTTTATGCATATGCTTTGTTGTGTTTATGTACCAAACAAGGACTTACTTGGTGGGGACATTGTATTCTGGGTATTTTTCGTTAAGCAGTTTTGCAACGTCATGAATGGTGGCATCGTGGGAGGAGCATATGTACCTCCCTTCTGCTTTTGGATGCTCGTACAAGAATATATGACAAAGACAAAGGTCATCCAAGTGGACGAATTGGACTTGTTTTAAGATGGAATAATGAGCCTCATTTCCTGCAATTAGAGTACGATTTCAGCATTGAAACTTTGTTTCTTCAAGAATAATAGTAATAAGGTTGAAAAAATAGCGTGTACCGGTGATGGGTGAAAGAGCGGTGATAAGGCTAGGTGGCATGGATGGATTGATGAAGGGGCCAACCACAAGAGTTGGAATGATTGTGATGAAGTCCATGTTATGTTCCTTTGCAAATTTCCACGCTTCTTGCTCCGCCAGCGTCTTAGAAACGAAATACATCTACAAAACGACAGCAGGCTAGGGTTAACTCAAAGCACTGGTTTGGTGTATGGGTCCACTAAATTTCTTATTTCTTCAGAAAATGATGCATGGCATGCATATCTCAAATTAAAATGAAACTTCTATCTCGAGAAAAACTGGGAAAAGCATAAAAAGTGTCAAACTTTAAGTAGAGAGAGAGAATAACCCAGCCAGTCATTTTGACTCTGCGGCAAAACTCGACGTCGCTCCAGCAGCTCTCGTCGCAGGCAGTCCTTTTCTGCTCTGTAGCGTTGACAGTTCCGGCGGAGGATGTGAATACCAGCCTTCGCACGGTTTTGGCCTTCAGGCATGCCTTCATGATGCCAATTAATCCATTTATGGTAGGTTTTATGACCTCATTCTGCAAATCCATTCAAATTTTTAACCATAAAATAATATTAACCTTAGTTAATCTTGCGCGCACAGTTCAAGATTCTCAGAAGTCAGAACAAATTTTGATCTAAAGACCAAATAAAAATAATAATAATCATGGGAATAATTAGTCGATTTGCGGTGCATGTCAGAGGTCAACTAAATTCTATTTTGTCAGTCGTACGTGGCAGGGGATTTGTCAAAGCTATTTGCACGATAATAAAATGAACGTGCGAGAGAATATATAAAATGTGTGCGGAATTATGTGCATACTGGAACTATATTCTTCACGTGGCTAGTGTCTATGTATTCTCTGTCACTAGCTTCTCATGATAAAATATCATTTTCATTTTTCTCTAATAACAGCAGCCCAAATCGTTGAGGAATCAATTCTCCCAAACCAAAACTTTACATAGATTGGAAAAAGCATAAAGATAGTATGTTTATTATATCTTAAATTTGTTTTCTTAGAAGATGTTTTCATTATTGTTGGATACAAAACTAAATCTTGATATGAATCTTAAATTAATAATTGAGTATGTGCCACTATGGCCTAAATATTCATCTTTCTCTACGTTGCAATAATAATGATTAACGTGGTAATAAATATTATCAAGTTAACTAGTTCACAAATATCATTAAAGTATGCATTAATAGGGGTGGACACAACTTGGGGCAGGCAGGTTTGAAGTTCAAATGCTGAAATTGAAGGAACCCACGATTGAAAATACCAAAGCCGCCACTACCCAAAGTGCTAGAAGAACTGATTTATAGCGGGTTGCTTCATCTTCAGTTCGGGTTGCTTCCTCTTTCATACCAGCATTGTTACTCCATAGCTGTTGAAGCTTAGACCACGGAACTCTTTCATTTGAAGGTCTATTGCAGTAGGATCAAGGCACCGCCCTAGTACCCCTCCGCAGAACGTTCCACTGATAGCTTGAAGAAGAGGGTTGCTCAGTTGAAACATCCTCTTGTCAGTGTCGCAGAATAGAAGCCACAAAGGATGATGGTAAGAAGCCAGGATTAATTCTTTGGCCTTTGTTGCTTCTATTTTGTTTTTGACATGGAAGATCCGAAGATGGAGAGATTGAGAAAGTAAAAAAAAAAAAGATGAGATAAAAGAGAGAGAAGGGAAAACATTGTGAGAAAGAAACAAGAGAAGTGAGAAAAAGAGAAGAGAAACCTCACCCTCTCCATTTTACGATTTTTTTTTATGGGAAAGTGGAAAAATTATGGAAAGAGACGGAGTGTGAGTAATTGCTACACGGATGGGATGATGGAAGGCAGGAGAAGTTTCCCTTGCTTAACGGAGTGTAGGTCAAAGCATTATACATGTCGCTTTTTGGGGAACTGGGAAAATTATGGGGAAGTAGAAAGTATTGAAATAAAACACGAAAAAGGTTAGGAGATAAATATGAGAGAGAAAGGAGAAGATAAAAGATATGTAGAGTAAAACTCCATAGCTGTTGAAGCTTAGACCACGGAACTCTTTCATTTGAAGGTCTATTGCAGTAGGATCAAGGCACCGCCCTAGTACCCCTCCGCAGAACGTTCCACTGATAGCTTGAAGAAGAGGGTTGCTCAGTTGAAACATCCTCTTGTCAGTGTCGCAGAATAGAAGCCACAAAGGATGATGGTAAGAAGCCAGGATTAATTCTTTGGCCTTTGTTGCTTCTATTTTGTTTTTGACATGGAAGATCCGAAGATGGAGAGATTGAGAAAGTAAAAAAAAAAAAGATGAGATAAAAGAGAGAGAAGGGAAAACATTGTGAGAAAGAAACAAGAGAAGTGAGAAAAAGAGAAGAGAAACCTCACCCTCTCCATTTTACGATTTTTTTTTTATGGGAAAGTGGAAAAATTATGGAAAGAGACGGAGTGTGAGTAATTGCTACACGGATGGGATGATGGAAGGCAGGAGAAGTTTCCCTTGCTTAACGGAGTGTAGGTCAAAGCATTATACATGTCGCTTTTTGGGGAACTGGGAAAATTATGGGGAAGTAGAAAGTATTGAAATAAAACACGAAAAAGGTTAGGAGCTAAATATGAGAGAGAAAGGAGAAGATAAAAGATATGTAGAGTAAAAATAGGAAGTGAATATCGGTTTGCCTCGGGCTCCCCTGAGGAAAAATAATGGAACCTGAAGCTGGCCAATTCAAACCATTTTAAATCAATTTTAAAACTGTTTAACGTATCAACCGATCTAAACCGACCCAAATTATTTTTTTAACGGTTTTAGTTGGGCTAAAACGGGTTACACAAAATTTGCCCACCCTATGCATTAATCATTAATTATATGCTAGGTGTATACAACAAGGGAGTAACCCAAAAAAAAATTTTAATCCAGATCATACAATAAACTTAATTATATATAATTTATATACATGGTTATTGTATCGCATGCTTCGTAGTCATCTATCAATGTCAATGCATGTATGCATTTCAGATCAAGTAAAACTTAGTGTCAGTTATGTATGGCATCACCTAATGCATGGATAGTTTGAACAAAATGTTTTTGTATATGTAGTTCATTGGTAACTGAAAATTGATGAATACCTCAGGGTCTTTGGACTCAAAATCCATGGGCGTGGCCACATGGAACACTCCAGTGCATCCGCTAATGGCTTCGTCGAAGCTTCCTTCTTCAGCAAGGTCGGCTTTCCACAGAGTCAATTTGGTCTTTGCATTTGGCAACTCTAGCAAGTGCTTTACCTTCTTCACGTTAGCTGCAAAGCGCAAACACAAACATCATGAATAACAAAAAGGACTAGGTATTATGTTTGTGAAGCAAGATTTTTCCATGAAAGGAAAATGTTACTCTTATTTCCAAGTTTTAACAAAAAATTTATAAAATTTATACATGATTATTAAATTGATTTAGTTTTATAGTTTATACTATCAGTTTTAATATATTTAATAATTTAAATTATTGTAGATTTTAATTTATAAAAATAAAAATATTAAAAATTAAATGACGAAGGATTGGAATCATTGGACCTGGGTCGCGCACCGTGGCTCGAACTGTATAGCCGCGCTCGAGGAGTCTCATAATGAGCCACGACCCAATGAAACCGGCAGCCCCAGTCACGCAAACGCTCTCGAACGTTGAACCCATGCTAGAGTTTTTTAAAGAGTTTGGTGGAAAATTTAATGTACAATTGTGCACGAGAAATGATATATGGGGGGTCGATGCAGGGTTCTAGTTATATAGTGAGGTGCTGTAATGCCCATCTAACCCGTTGTACAATTAGGCCTAAGACCCCTTTGTTCACGTGATCACCAGCCGGTCAGAGAGGGGTTAGCTGGGAGTTGAGCTGACTGGCTGTTTTTCATCTAGTATTTCCCCTACCCATTTCTGAGTACCTTGTCGCTTTGTCCTTTGTTGTGTTTGTTCCCCTCGCTCCGCATTGTTTCCGTACACGACTAATCCCTTTTTTTATTTTAATTTTTAGCCTAAAATGAACTATCGATTTTAGGGTACGAAACTTGTTTAGATCATTAAAATATTTTTAATCAACGACATTATAATTTTTATGGATATTTTAAATTATAATTGTTATGAATTTAAGCCTTTTAAAATGTAAGATATATTTTATAAAGTAAGATTATAAATATTGATAAAAAAATAAACTATCGTATATTTATATGTTATGATTTATTTATGTATATTTTATAATAATTTAAATTATTAATTTTTTATTAATAATAATTTATTTCCCACTTTATAAGTGTATCTTGTATTCGAAAAAGTTTCAATCTAATTTCTAGATGCATTCCTACTTCTCCTTGTACGTATAATAGTGGTAGCGACTGATAAGTTTGTTTTTAACGATGGAAATAGATTCATGAGAAGAACTGACAAAGAAAATGTACGAAAGTACTATTAAAATGGACCACAAATAAAAAAATATAAATATAAATTTTTTAATTTTTTATTCTTTAATTTTGATAATTTTTATATATTTTAAAATTTTAATATGTAAAACTAATTTTTTTATTTCTTTATTTTATCTAAATTTTTTTACTTTTTATTTTTACCTTTATATCAAAGATTCAGGTCCATACATTAGAGGCAAGTAAAAGATCAATAAGTCGTCATTGGGCATTATATCATTTAGGGCAAAATATTTATTATCCCCTATAGTTTACCTAATGTACAAAAATTTTTTTACAATTTTGATTGTACCAAATGAAACTTTATACTTTATATATTGTGTAAGTTATCGCCATTTGTTTGAAAGTCTGTTAATTTTGCAAACGTAAGTTGTTCACCATTTGTGCCGTTGTTACTCAGCCTTTAATCAATTTCATGACCCACCAGAGCTTTCCCCAAATCAAACAAGAAGAAGAACCTTAAACCCCAAATCAAAGGCTCTGCCATACTGCTCTTGGAATCTAAGTTGGTCCATTTCTACGACTTGCTCTATTTCTATGACAACCTCCATTTCTGCGACTTGCTCCATTTCTGCCATAGCCTTCATTTTTGTTGTTACTTAGCATGGGCTACTAAGTGTGGGTCATCGCCTATTTTCCATTTCTACTGCTAGTGTTGCTCAACCTGAGTGAAAGGCAAGTATTTAGATTTAGTAAAAATTTAATTACTTGTGTTGCTTGTGGGAACAATTTACAGTGATTTGTGTTTGTGGTCCTCATTAGCAATAAACAACAACACATGATTATTGTACGTTGAAGTCAGTGGTTTGTGTTTGTAGTCCATTCTTTTTGTCATATGCATCAAACTGTAAAAAAGAAGATATGTATGAAAATTTGTGCTTTACATGTAGAAGGGATCAATGTAAATAGTTTAAAATATTACAAATCATGTGTAGGAGGGAAAATTAGTGTTTATAATACTTATCACCTTTTCAGTGACCCTACAATGTTATGTTCATTAAATACACATCCCTTGTTCTTTTCAATATGAATGCCAGCATATATGTGCAATTAATATTTTAAATTTTTTACTTATATCTATTATTGCATTTCTTGCACAGACAGATGACACATTCAGGATCATACCAAAGTTTATTGTCTCAGTCAATTGGCAGCAATGCTAACACTAGAAGTGAGGCACCATTGGTGAAATTTTGCTATTGTGGCCAAATTGCTTCATTGATAACAGCAATGACCTCCACAAATGCTAAACAAAAATTCTTTGGCTATTGGGTGTGGTTGCAATTATTTTGAATGGTTTAATGCTACTATCACAATTCAAAAACAATGAAACATTTAGTGAGAATTAGAGATTTTCTACTTAAGGAGCTTAACAATGAAAGGAGGAAAAAGAGGGGGATAATTGCACTATTATTATTTTCTTGGCTAGTGTTTGGTTTCATGTTGTATCATATGGTGGATATAACTTGGTTTTCTAGTCTAGGCATTTGCAAGGTGAATTATAGGTTGAATTAAGTAGCTAAAAGATTAACCCTATGCAATTCAATTCTAAATGTAATCCTATGAAGTTATGCATACTTTTTGTTAGGCTTATATTATGTTAACTAGGTCAATGTTGATGTTTAATCATAATACTTAACCTAGTTTATTATTTGGTAAGCATCAACATCTTGCACCCTCTACAATGAAATGTTTCCCTTGTTTGGTGAGAATGTTCTTTGAAACAATTGGGCCCAATATTAGCAATGCTTATGAAACATCCATGAGCCAACATAAAGATTAGTCAGCATTGCTTTGTTTTTCTTTTTTGGGACCTACAATTGCTAGTTGTGATGTATAAAAGAGATAGAAATTTAAGACTTATAAAGTAAGTGAGAAAAAATATTGGGACCCCATGAACCAATCAAATAAAGGTACCAACTGGAGGGAATCCCAATCCTCTTTTATGAGATTGAGTTTGAAAGAAGACCAAACTATTGGGAAACATTTAAGGGGTTTGATCCTTCCACTATAAAACTTTAACCTTTTTAGTCATGAAAGACTCTAATACAAAGTTAAAAACTTTAGGTGGTTGTTAAGGTTCATAAGCTTATCTAAAAGACCATCATCTATTATACAAGAGCAATTGCTTGTGAAAGCCCATACTTAGTTTCTTAGTCGCTGTAACAATTTTCTTTTTCTTGCTCGTTTTCTAAGACACAGTTGGTAGAGATTATTCTAAGCTCGTTAGTGCTCTTCATACTATGAAATCTGCCCCCAAAACAGGTATCTGATCAATATCACCCAATTAACTGAGTTGAGTGCTCTTTTAGCACACAATAATTTTTTTCTCTCTTTTTCTCACAATTCACAAAGACTCTTAGGTTCCATAAATCCAAGTTACTTGCACACTCTAATAGGTATAAAAGCTTGCCCTTGGACCCTCCTACCACAATTTATTTGGGCTTTTTGAGATGAGAACATATTTGAGTAAATTTTGAATTTGGGCTAAAACAAACACTAATTAAAATTAAAATTGAGATAAAAAATTAATTTTTTGTATAGAATAAAATATAATGTCTACAACTATTATACATTAAAAATATTTTAACTAAAACTTAATCAGTTGCAATGCTACCTGAGCAACCTACACACGACATAACTAACTTGAGCAACCACTGGGTATGAGGTGGCTCGATTCAGGTTAGGGTTGCTTATCCCAAAACTGAAAGAATCCAACCATGCAATCTACCAAATCCAATGCTGGCCAAGATGCTCGGGTTGGTTATATCTCAAGTGGGTTACTCAGGTTGCATGGTGATTGCGATGGAAGCCAACCCATTTTGGTATGGTGATGCCATGACTATGGAATAGCTAAAGGACCAAGATCGAAAGGTAAAGGAGGAGAATCAATCACTTATTCAGTTATTTGACTTAGGAGTTATCAATCTCAACCAAAGAAATTAGATCAAGCCAAGAAAGCTTACCAAAAATGAAAGCTTTGTCCTTTAATTCAATTTCAACAAAATGTTGAAACCCATTCTTGCTCAAAGATCCCTAATTACTCACCCTTAATTCAAGTTCAACATACTGCAAGCCTCCAACAAGCAACAACAGTGTCATGAGTATAAGAGGCAAAGACGAAATCGATAAAGAACAAAGGAGAATAAGAGGACAGACAAATTTAAGCGAAAGTTGAAGACTCACAGAGGATAAGAGGCAATAAGAGTCAAAAGAGTGAACTCAAGGGAGAGAGGAGACTAGAGAGGAAGGATTTTAGAGGATTAGGCCATTAGGGTTTGCGAGTAAGGCGATGAAGAGGGGGAAGAAAACTCAAGGGACCAGGGGTGTTCGACTTCTTCGAGAGAGTGACTTTGAGTCTTCAAGTTGGGACTTCGAGAAACGACCACCGACTTATCAAGATTGAGACTCGATGGGTGCTGTGGGTGTTTGGGTGATGACATGACAAAATGTCATTTTACTCTGGAGCCAGTTTACCATAGCAAACTATGGCTTACATGGTCTAAACCTAGACCCGCCTGTATCAAGCCATCAGAAACTAAGTTGCTATAGTGTCTTCACTGCCATCTGATCTGAGAAGAGCCACATCCTCTTTCTCTCTGGGTTACGTTGGTTTCACATGGATTAGGCAGAGATTTGATCACCCCTAGTTCTAAAAGACTTTAATTAAATAAAGAATTTGTTTATATAAATTACTTTTTTTTCAAAATTTATGCTTGGCAAGGTAATTGATAAATAAATACTTCATGTGTTCCCACAGCCTAACCAAATAGCAGGCTACCTCTTTTTAGTCAAAAAAATTGTAATATAATTAATAAATAAATTATTCAATTATTATAAATAATAATTTTATAATAAATTTATTAAATTTTATAATTAATTAATAAGACCAATAAATTTATTAATTTAAATATTTTAAAATAAATATTTAATAAATTTAATTCATAAAAATATCATACTCTTCTAATAGTATCTGTCTATGCCGTGCATAATGGGTGGTTGGGATCCATGGTCTTACAAGGAAATCCCTCCTAAAAGACACCTCACCCACCCATATCTTGAACCTGGCCCATTAACTGAGCAATGGAAACGTGCTGGTCCTCAAGTGGCTGTGCACATCCATCAAGCCACAAATCCAGAAGCCCATTAGTGTCCACAGATTGCGCTTCATCTTGTCTCGCTATATTACGATCCATAACTATAACCACTCTACTGCCACAAATAGCTGTTCCAACTGCTTCATATGCAATCACGCAAGATTTTTTTTTTTTTTTTTAACAAGCATTCATGCAGGTCTACATCTGAAATATCTATGAACATGTCTTAAATTATAGGCAGGTAGGTTGAAGATTTTTTTATGAGACTGATTTATAGAAAAATGATAGAAGCACATAAAAATATGTACAAAGTGAATATAATACTTACAGTTAAATAAAGAGCGGAAAATAAGAATAAGAGAAAATATAAAATAGTTTATACAACATGTGTAGAGTTATTATATATATATATATATCATTATTCAATTATGTATGTGTAATCATATATTGTTTATCGATTAAGACACAGATAAAGTGATTTATATAATTTTAAAATATTTAAGACACACTTTGAATATTTTAAAAGGTTTAAAATTTTTATGATAAATTATACATAAAAGTTACAAAATACAACAGATTAAATTAAAGTCGTTAGTTTTTTTATAGAATAAATATATTTTTGGGCAGTTTGACCGCCTCCGCCGCTGATCGTAGGAGCAGCCAATGCTTAGGAACAAACAATTGTTGAATGTTTACCAAACTTCCTTAGTTATTTATATGATTTTTTACGATATAAAACAATCATAGTAATATTCACAAATAAACATATAATAATTTGAGCTTTTATACAAAATTATTCATTCACAAAACCCCAATTAAGAAACAGTCGATAGCATAAAAGAAGGAAGGAAATGAAGAGAATGACGAGGGTCCATCACCTTGCCCTATGCAACTAATTGGTGATTAAATTAATAGGTTCAGTTGCTTAAAAAATCTTGGAAGCACGCGGAATTCCACCATATTCCCACAGCAAGAGAAAACATGCTTTTACATAATAATTTATATTAAATATTCATTACATTTAAAATAAATGGTTAGATTTAAAAAGTTTTATAATTTAATTTATGATTTTAATAAATTTAATAAATTATTTTTTAATAATTAAATTTAATAAAACTTAATTTATGAAAATAACACCCAAGGCCGAAAGCTCGTCGGTGCTGAGTGTTTCTCGAAACGACGTAATACACAGAAGCAGAACTGTTGGATTATTTTGGCGAAGACGAAGCGCCAAAAGGAGGACATGGTACTAACGGTACATAGAAAGAAATTCACATGCATCGCTTGGAAATTTAATACGTGGTTCATGTTCTCACGTGCACCCCATCACTTTGCTGCCACAGATGTGTTAACGTGACGGGCTCTTCCGAAGCGAGTTATATTTCTCAGAATTGGCTTGCCCTTTAATGGAATTGCGGAGCTGCAAATACATCAATACTTTAATGTCGTTAGAAATCCGACAGTGAGAATTTTAACCTAAATCCGTAATACCAGCCAAGCCACTGGACACATCTAATGGCTTATCAATACTTTTAACACTGATTACACGGAAACTTCCACAGCAATTAGACTTTATACCTGATTACATTTTCGTGTTTCCATGCATTTTACTAATTTTCTTGTTTGAATTTTATCTAGTTTTTGAATTTGTTTATGTGATATTTTTGTGGGTATAAAATTAATTTATATTTAAAATTAATTATTGATAATTTATCTCAATAAATATGATTCTAAAGTTAAAATTATTCAATATTAATTATTTGATATTATATGCTTGTGAAGGAATTGTTAGCATTAAAATGACGAGCAGTGTTAGAATTATACTATAACACTTATAATTAACATACGTTCTTCACATTTTATTTATCTATTTTTTTATTTTTTTATTTTATCTTTTTTTTTTTATGTTTATTTATCTTACTACCTCACGCGTATAAGCTAAATTGTAAGTTTGAAAGTGAAAGGGAAACATTTTCCTAACATGACCTGAAGAAATCAAGGCAATGATGGATGCCCAAGAAGACCAAAACGTTGTATTCAAAGACGAAAGGCAGAGCAATAGAAGTATTTGAGTTCCCCTTGCCCGTGATATTCGGTCACTGATGTCTGCCACTTTATTCGTTGCGTTGCTTAGCCCTCAATTGCACCTTTGAATCTTGTCTTTGTCTCCATTGGAGGCAATTGAGGGGGTGGTTCGCTAAGATTGCTCCACAATAAGTCAAAATCAATTCTAAGCTCTGTTTACTAATATCGCCGCGATTGACGCCTTCCTTTGACGTGGGCGTCGTTTTCAGTGTTACGAAAAAATAACCTTTGATTTTCATTATATTCATTGTTGGTGAATATCATGTGATGTGTCGTGTGCTATACTGCATCTGGAAACTCGATTTAGAATCACTCAATGATGTGCTTCAGGGCTTAAATATTTTAACAATGCGGTTTTGTATGGGCAAGCAAAAAATTGAATTTGTTCACAGTTTGATTCGACCGTAAATACTATATGAAAAGTGAAAACAAATTAGCATAACAGGGTATGCTAAATTAATTTTTAACCACAACCTTTTCCCCAGTTTAGGTTTTGGTCCACCTTACCTTGAAGTGACGGTGGCACGGGAGGTTCTACTGCTGGTTACCAGGCCCACCCCATTATTAGGACAAAGCTAACCCTCTGCCTTTTGACAAAACTAGCACATCCAAAGTGTACTTTTCTGGCATTTCAATATGCTAACATAATTATAGCATGGCAAATGCCTTATAAACAACCACAAGTTCTTTGTTGGCTCCATATCCACATGCTGTACTTAGAGAGAAGAAAAGAAGAGTGAAGAGATAAAGGAGAAGCATGAAGCATCGGTTTTTTCTGGTTATTTTAGTTCTCTTGGTGATACTGGAACAGGGGATCTTACTTCAGGCAGAAGCAGAGGATGAGTTTGTGAAAACTAGAGGAGTGCAGCTTATGTTGAATGGGAGCCCTTACTATGCTCATGGGTTTAATGCCTACTGGCTAATGTACGTGGCATCTGACCCATCTCAAAGAAACAAGGTCTCATCTGCGTTTCAAGAAGCTAGAAGTCATGGATTAAACATTGCGAGGACTTGGGCTTTCAGTGATGGCGGATACAAACCCCTGCAATACTCTCCTGGATCCTACAATGAGGAAATGTTCCAGGTTAGTCTTGCACTCTTGATCTTTATTTTCATTTTTCGATCATCATTTTTGCTGTTGTCCCCTATGGTCTAGTTGCAGTAATTATTATTGTTGTTTATTTCTCCTTTTGTTTTACTTGGCTTCTTTGCATTGAAAATGAAAGGGGTTGGACTTCGTGATCTCTGAAGCCAGAAGATATGGGATCAAGCTATTGTTGAGTTTGGTGAATAACTATGAGAATTTTGGGGGAAAGAAACAGTATGTGGAGTGGGCAAGGGCTCAGGGCCAGTCCTTAAATTCTGAAGATGATTTCTTCACAAACCCTGTAGTGAAGGGATTCTACAAAAACCATATCAGGGTAAACAGTTCTTTTCTTTTTATTTTGTTTTTGCAATTATGCTCATCATTATCATGCTTCCATGATTTGGTCTTTCCATTAAAGGAGGCGTGAGGTGTATGAAAGCTTGTTAATTATTAGTGAGTATAGACAGGAGAGTAGTTGGATCGACCAAAAAGTAAAAGTAACAATTTTTGTGATAGACGAATTTCTCCCGTTATTTTAGAAGACATATTGCTGTTCCAAAATGTTTGTTTTGTGATAGGATATGATAAGATTTTGTTTTAAATATTTGTCTAGCTAATTGGTCAAATAGTAGTTGAACCTATTCAGCTTTTGTGGTTAAAGTTGCTTTGAGCTTAAATGTTTCCCACTTGTGCTATGATCCCCCATGAATGTGTCACGTCTATGGCGTTCGGATTGGTTCCAAACGTCATGTCACTCTCTTAACATTGGAGTGCTCATGTGTTATAGACTGTGCTCACGAGACGTAACAGTCTCACCGGAGTTGCTTACAAGGACGACCCAACTATAATGTCTTGGGAGCTCATGAATGAGGTTAGGTGTCCCTCAGATCAATCAGGAAAGGCCGTTCAGGTAATTTTTCATCTGCTTCCGTTTCTGTTTCTGTGCAACGCAATTTTAAGCACCATTCGTACCCCCACCAAAAACACAAAAATCAACTCTGCATCTGTGCTGTTGATCTGTCAACATTTTTTCAAATCGATCATAAAAAACATCCATAAGCTGTGAATTTTTTAATTCCAAAAAAATTGTGGCACAACCATAGATGAATGATTTACCCTTTCGACAGGGTTGGATCACTGAGATGGCATCGTATGTGAAATCCATAGATGGAAACCACTTGCTGGAAGCTGGTCTCGAGGGTTTCTATGGGCAATCAAAGCGGGAGTCTAATCCCAACTTCCTAGTTGGAACAGATTTCATTGCTAACAACCAGATCCCCGGCATTGATTTTGCTACAATTCACTCATACCCTGATCAATGGTGTGAATTTTCATGACTTTCTTAATAGAATTATACGAGCACAATGTTGATAGAATTAGGAATATTGCTACCACTATTTTTCATTTTTTCACTTGTTATTGTTTCTTCATCATAATATACTTGATTCGTTTATTTTCCCCAACAGGCTATCAGGTTCCAGTTATGAAGACCAACTCTCATTTCTGAGCCGGTGGCTCAACGAGCACGTTCAAGATGCACAGAACACCCTTCACAAGCCCCTTCTCTTCGCCGAGTTTGGTATATCAACAAAAAGCTTAGCTTCTAACTCATACCAAAGGGACCAGTTTTTCAACACCGTCTATTCTGCAATTTATTCATCGGCACGCGGCGGCGGGGCTGCTATTGGTGGCTTATTTTGGCAACTTCTAGATGAAGGGATGGACTCTTTCCGGGACGGTTACGAGGTGGTCTTAAGTGAAAACCCCACAACTGCCACTTTAATAACTCAACAGTCCCAAAAGCTAAACCGAATCCGGAAGATGTACGCCAGATTGAGAAACATCGAGAAGGTGAACAAGGCAAGGGATATTAGAAGCGCTGCCGCTAACGGCGGGAATTGAGTAAAGGGCATAATTATGTTTGATTTAATTTGTGTATACGGAGTGATCGTCAGAATGATCGATTTCCACGGCCATGTTGCAAATCAAGTGACATAGATTATATATAGTCCTAATTAGCATATGAAATCTGTTGAAGATAAGCCAAGAGCTATTAATTTATTCAGAAACTTGGAGATGGAAAGGTGACTTGTAATATACAAGTGAGCATGTGCCAATTACTCATGTCGGCCGATTACTTATACTAAATAATTCAGTGAAGACGCCCGCTGGATGCGTTGAAGTGTTTTAGATAACTGTTCCATCTTTGATTGTTGCATTCTTCAGTATAAGAGCGATGCCTGATCTGATGTAGAATCCTTCCTTAGGCCTGTCTGCTTCTCGAACACCCTGATAACTCAGTATATTTCAATCAGCAGAGAAGGATTCATAATTGAATAACTTATAAAGAAGTTTTTGAAGCGGCACTTACATCACGATTTACAATAACCACGTTTCTTCCTATCCTCGCATTCTTGTCGATGATGCATTTCCTTCAGGAAAGTTGGGGTAAGGAAATCAGCAGAACTTAATATAAAGAATGTCAATCATTTGAATGCAAGGACAAGTTAATTTGTGGGCGTAGCTTGGATATAGATACGAGGGAATGCTGCTGTGAATGCCAGATAGTTCTCTGACAGACAAAATGGCACCTGATTTTGGTATTCTCTCCAACACCAATTGGAACCTTTCCTGCTGCCAGCACGGATGCAATTTCAGACTTTGTTTCCCATCATCATGGTCTCCCGGATAACAAAGCCCACAGACACATTTATTGCAGTTACTCCACAATAGAAGATAAAAGGGGTCAACTGAAGGAGCTAGAACTCTATTCTGGCTATATATATTTGTCAAGAAGACCAATCGAGAAAATCTCGGCAGAAATTTGCCACGGATGCAAACAAGCACCCCACTTGTTTGGAGCAATTTGACTAAAATGTACTATTCTATTATGTTTAGAGAGAGAGCATTGGAAAAATGTCTATAGAATCCAATAATTAGGTAAAAGAAATAGTGGGATTGCTGATACCAATAATTATTGCAATCCTTAGAGTCTGGACAAAAGAAGAAAGGAGCTGCATGCTTGTATATTCTACTTGTGAGGTAAAGTTTTCTAAGGTTCGTGGCTGGAAAAGCATAAAATGCAACTTCCCTCTCCCCCACCAATTTCAGGTAGCATACCAATTCACTGCTATGCTATGGATTTTCAAGCTCATCCAAAAAATTAGTGTAGCTGCAAATACCAATTCACTGGTATACAGGTATATCAAAATTCTAGGGTCCTCATGCAGTCCAAAAAAGAGAAATTAGAGCATAACACAATTTTACCTGTAGCTCTGCTCCGCACTTTAAACATGAGCGCACACCAACGAGAGAACGTGTAACACTACATTCTCTTAAGAAGCAACCGTGAGAAATAATTGCTTTCAGGATCTGTAAAATCAATTAAGCATTCAGATGCAACCAAAAAAATTTCCGTATATACAAAACAGCCAAAGCTTGCTGTCATACCTTACAATTTTCTACTTTACTGGGAGGTAGGAATCTCGAAGAAGTGAAGAAAGGCGTCTTTGGATCATAGAATTCAAGCTTTGGAGACTGCAAGTAATAACATACATGATCAGTAACTATGCTAGATTTTGACCTCATGGAAAGGAAATTTTTGTATAGTAACATTATCCTACAACTTTAAAATCTCCCGAATCGTGAAAGATGCCCTAGTATTTAGCATTATAGTTAAACCAACCTGTTCTGTTAGGGCCAGATTGGCATAAAAGAAGGACTCTATAGTTCCAATATCTTCCCAGTAGTCATCAAATAAATATGCCTGAGAATGCCAGTAGAAGCAGAAACATCAAATTACTACATACCAAACAAATTTTGTTTTTAGAACTCAATTTTTTTACTTGAAAAAGGGAGACATAAATGAGAATACAGGGGATATTAGTGGTTTAAGTTCCCTCTCACTTGGACATTATGCTCCCTCAGAGCAGATGGAATAATTTCAGATCCAAAGTCATTGCAGGAAGGACAGCTCCATCTCAGTAGTTTTAGTAGGGTCTCTGTTCTGAACATGTAAACACCCATTGATGCAATGTAAGAATGTTTCTCTGCTTCTTGTGCAGATAACCCTAGAAGAGTGGTGTCAACTTGCTGCGGTTATTTGATGAGACAATGCATCAGCTGGGCAACAACTGGGCTGAATTCACTTCCAATATAAATTTTATGGTGAAAGGGATGCAGGAAAATTGAAGGAACAATTCATATACCATGGCTTTTAGATCCGGTCCTTCAGGTTTTTCGGCAAATTGTATAATTCGTCCTGTTTTATCAATTTTCATCAGTCCATAATCTGATGCACGGCTGCATGACAACTAACAGTAATCAACACCTAACAAATAAAGATCTATTTATACTGAAAGTTCTGCCCACAGAAATCAGGGTGCTATGCTGGATGTGAGAAAATTTGATCCAAGCAGACACAAACACGTCAGAGGACGCATATCTTGTCCACTCAAATCGAACGCACTCATCATTTCCATATAATTCCATATAAAATATACCTATGATCCATGGGTACACATGAAACTGTGATATCAGCATTTGTGTTGATATGTTTCTGCAATCACAGTTCCAACCAATCAGAGAGAATTATCAAGAAGGAAAAAAAAAAGTTTCCACTAAATATTCTATATCAAATGCTCACAAAGTTTAAAATGTGTGATTAGATTTGTAGAAAACATTTTAGTCTTAGGACCAATAAATTTAATGGTCCAACTTTTTTAAGTAAGGGAAATCATCTCATTCGTACCTGCACAAATTCCATGTAATCCATCCGGTAAAGATGATCGCCAGAAAGTATCAATACATGTCAATATTCTTATTCTTGGCATCCTGCATGATAATTTGGACAACCATGTACTCCAGGTGTTTTGAGTAGCAGCCAATACCTGTTTGCAAGTTGCTTCTAACATCAATGGCCGTCACTGATATATTTACCATGGCAACATGCATGATAAATGCCTTTAGCTCTTTAATAATCACCATTAAAAACATTTCATCAGAGATTTATAATAATAAGTCTGACTGACATCCTTCTACACACTTTCTACGTGGTATTACAAATATCAAGTCTAAGAAACTTTTTACATAGCTAAATTAACTTACCTCTACAAAACCATCTCCAAAATTAATAACGTTTCCAAAATTGTAAATGCTAGACAGGTGGCGATTGAGGGAGAAAGAGTTGAACTGCGTTAAAATGAATATCTTGTTGATGCCACTGTTGAAGCAATTGCTCACCGGGATATCCATGAGTCGGTAACACCCTCCAATTGGAACCTGCAAATAGGCTCGATATTGTTGATAACTGCAAATTATATAAAAACCCAAACTTTCTGTCTGGAAAAATTCCAATTATTAGAACTTCTGATATTATACATCAGTAAATCATACCGCTGGCTTGGCTCTTCTGATAGTAAGAGGAAAGAGGCGAGTTCCGGCACCTCCACCCAATATGATGGAAGCTACCTTTTTGGGTCTGCTTTTGGAGTCTCAAAAATGGGTGCTTGGATTAACTGAATTCAGAATGTACAGGAGAACTGGAATTAAGTAACCAAATCGACCAACAAAATGAGGGGCAAAAACCATAAACAAAACACACTCAGGAGTGGTCTCAGTAACTTAGAAGTTAAAAGAGATCATGTAATTTAGTTATTTACCGTAGATTCTTCGTTGATGTCTGGTGTGAGAACAGAGTAGGCAACGCCAAGCTTGAGCTTCCTAAGTTTGATGTCGGCTTTTGAACTCTTCCGTGATTGAATAGTAAAAAATCTGCTGTTCAGACTTCCCCTCGTATTTTCACTCCAGAATTCAGACCTCTATCTCTTCCCATTCCCTTGCTATTTAAAAGTAGATAGGCATTGGCATTCAGGGTTGCACAAGCGGAATCCATGGCTGGAATCAGAATGCTCTATTGCCTTTTACTCTGTGACTCAGGTCAACACAACGGAAACTAATGTATCAAGGCGATTCAATTGCAGCCACTGCGTAATGTGAGTGAAAAGCTAAACCGCTTTCACGAGTTCCCAAACATTTCAGAGACAAATTACAGCAGAGAGGGAGGAAGCGAAATTAACAACATTCAGATCAAAGTGCTGAAGAAAGACCAAAATTTTCAGGAAGTACTGTTTTACAAGTGACTACTAGATTGAAGAAAGAAACTTGGAAGAGAGATATGTGATCAATGTAAGATTCCAGCATATATGATATCTAAAAAAAAAAAAAGGAAGGAGGTTACAAACAGGCAGTTGCTGAAAGCAATCGACTTTCTTAATAATTCAAACATAATATTTAATAAAAGCTTGCAAATTGGTTGGCAAAATTTTGTCAACCAATTCGACAAGACGTTATATAAATAAAGTTTCATGTTTTTAATTTAGGATAAAAATAGAGAACACAATTATATAAAAGAGAAATTTTGAATAAAGTATTTATATTTTTTTAAAAATAATTTATGAATATCATATTAGGTTGATTTTGAAAAAATTATAATATTTTAAATAAGAATATTAAAATAATAAAATTATAAAAATTAAATTATAAATTTAAAAAAATTAAATATAAATAAAACATTTTAATATCTCTTATATTAATTTTATTACATAATAAATATTTTTTAAAATTTATTTCATAATTTTTTTCTTAAATTTAAAAATAATTTTTTACGTTAAAAATTTTTAAAATTTATTACTCTTTTTTAGAATTTATTTATTTTATTATATATGTACATTTTAATCCCAGCAATACTAGTAGAGATGGTGCTACTTAGAGAGTGCCTTCCGTGTGTAAATGATGATGAAATGAAATCTACTGGCTAGCGAGTCATCGGGACTCTCGAGAAACTAGGCAGGTCTCCCCATCACTCTCTTTCCAAATTCTGCATTTACCACAAATTTCCACGACTTGGAGAGAGAGCCGGCAAACGATTCCCACAGTGACCAATTTTTTTCCTGAATTTTAAATTTAGGCATGTGCTCTTAGGTTTTTAGATTTCAATTTTTTATTTTTATTAATTTTAATAATTTTTTATAATTTAATATATAAATTTTATTTTATTCTTTCATTAATTTTTTTATTTTTTTAATAATTCTTTGTCTTTATAATAAAAAATGGATATCTTAAATTCTCATCTTATAAAAATATCTGATTCTAATCCATTATTTTTTTATTAATTGAAGTGATGAGTTATGAATATAATATATTTCTATAACAACTTTTTTATCATATATCGAGAAAAAGAAAATTTTTTATCGTTTCTTACTAACAAAGAAACATATTAATAAATAAGTACATATGAATATTAGTGATAATTCATATGATGCCAACTTTGGCTATATTAATTTTTATTTTTTTGCGATGATCTTGCCTATTTTTAGTCATGATTTTGACCAAGCTATTAGTACTAGCATATGTTGAAAGTTAAATGAGTAACTTCGGCGTTAATTGTTATTTAATATTTAAATATCTGTTTTTTTTTTTCCGTCGGCGGATGACCGAAACCTTCGTGGAAAGCATGAGTTAGGATTACTTTAGTCTTCAACTCAGAAAATTAAGTTTATGTTGGTGACAACCTTTTTAGGCTTATTTTTCAATGTGAAAAGAGAAGAAGATTAATTGTAAAACGTTCATTATGTGCGGCCGAGAAAGAACGGTAGTGTAGTGGAGCACCTGATTTTGGGGCCCGCTACAGCAGTTCCATTCCAGTCTGATATTTTATGGAGGTGATGGCCTTAAAATAGGACGAGGCCGCTGATTGGAGGCGACGATGAAGCAACCATTGGCAATACAGACACAGGAAAGACAACGACCTCAATCACAGTGGCTTGGCCCAAAGTGGTGCAATTCTTGGATCTGTCATTATATTTTATCAAATTTCTCAACCGTGGGCATACATTTCGAAATTGAGCGTTGAATATCTTAATCAAATTAAAATTAAGTATATTATAATTATAATAATTAGAAATTCATTATTGAAATTTAAAACTCTTGCCCTGAAGCAATACAAGCGGGCTGCTGTGCTCCATGCTAGATTCTATCTCTGTCAATTATTTTTGCGATCACTAGAGGAAACAAGAAAACTTCAGCGTTACCACCGCCTTTCATTGGATACTGGGATGGACACCTAATGTAAACAATCAAAAAGTTGTGGTTGCATAAAGGTCATTTCATGGATTTGTCGCCTGAGATGTTCGAAGTTTGTTACAGACTGATGTCACGGCAATCTGCCAACCACATTGCCATCAAGATTCTGCAGTGAGCCAAATGAAGAAAAATCCATTTCAGAAAAATTTCTACGCTTGATGGCCACCAAACAGTAAACGGAGAATTTATCGTCAACAGTTTCTGATTCCAGAATTTTGAACTTTTTTGAGCGTGTGATCTACAACCCATATGCACGTCTAGGTGGTTGTTTTTCTCTTCGAAGCTATTCTGGGTTGGTTGGTCTTGCTACTTCGGTCCAAGTTTCAGCACATGTAATTCCAACGAACAAGTTCCAATGGGCTGAACTATGCGATGGGTTTTAGTGGGTTTTGATCTATTGGGCCCAAGAAACTGGCCATGTTTGTAAAGAATCTTTAGCCCAGATAGAGCAACCATAGAGCAACACTGATGACGGTCCGTCCAGCAAGGACCCCGACCACATAACCTCCTTCTCATCCAAATCCGACCATTGTCCCCGTAGGCGAAAGAAAACGCTGAAAATGGCTCAGGCTATAACCAACGCATTTCTACAAGGAAAGCCCTTCCTTCCGGTTCGGCCACTCCCCACCAAAAATGTAATCTGGAAAATTCTTCTCAACGTGCCCTGCTCTGCTTTTTCTTTGGGGAAAATTTTTGTTCAATCTTCTTGTTCCCTTTAATTTTTCTTGCAGGTGAGCACAGTGGGTGCAGGTCGACCATCAGTGACATGCAGGAAGAAGGACCTCCACCCTGAATTCTACGAGGACGCGAAGGTGTATTGCAACGGGGAGCTGGTGATGACGACGGGTGGGACCCAGAAGGAATACGTGGTAGATGTGTGGTCAGGCAACCACCCATTCTATCTCGGAAACCGGACGGCTGTTTTGGTGGACGCCGACCAGGTGGAGAAGTTCCGAAAGAAGTTCGGTGAGCTGTCACAAATTATGGAGATTCCAGTTCTCAAAGGAGAAATCGTCCTTCCCTCTAGGCGTAAGGGCATATCTCCCAAGGGAGGCAAGAAGAAATAGATGCCGTAATTGCAAATTGCAAAGAAACCCTTTCCCATTACAACTGGTAACAACCGAATTAAGTTCATGGTTTTTGATTTGTTGGTGTTCTTTGGCAATTGACGCCTAATGTTGAATTCAATACATGATATCTTATCTTTCCTGTCAATGAAACGGCTATATGCTCAATGTTGTGACTTTACATTTGAGTAGGGTTCTTGGTCAGTTAAGTAGTAAAAATTCGTCACTGCTGGGCCTCAGTTTTTATTTATCTAATTTGCTTTTCACATACTGTGGGCAAGGCACGTAGTTGTGGTTGTTGGGCTAATTGATTCAACAAAGTATGATGGCCTCCTGGCATCGTGTGATATATGGCGTAGGCTCGAAGTGCAAAACATCAAATTCTCTAGGTGGGAAATAATGGAAGAAGCGATTCTAGAGTAGAGCTGCATGCCCTAAGAGTTGCATTGTCAACATAGGATTTGGATTACATCCGTATTTTGATATTATCCATTTTGCATATAAGTAGAAAAATACGATACTTCTACAGTGGACGACTAGGATACACACTAGATTCATGAAGTCAGCTCGACACTCGCGGATTCTTGTTTTCTAAGTGACAGGAGCCACTATATGTGTCCTTGGAATTGCATTTAGTAAGGTTCTTTTCAGGGTCTACTCCTCTATGTCACTCCCTTTACAACTTCTCGTAACGTGATATTGTAGAAACAGGAAAGCCAAACATCATCAACACAGTTAAGGTATATGGATGGCTTATTTAGTAGATTGTAAACTCTCTAAACTAGAAATGACAGTTGCAGAACCACATTTTGCGACTTGTTTTTAACAAAAAAAGCGTCTGCCATCTGCACCATTCGCAGTATTGGTAGTTCTGTGCTGGAGGTCTGCCTTGGAAGACCCAAAAAAAATGTCCCAAGCTTATATAAATTGTTGAGAACGTGGTCAAAAGGAACTATTTTTTGTTTGTAATAGATGTCATACGATTGTTCTTTTTTCGTGAGGAAGACACCAACAAAGAGAGAAAGAGCTACAGCCAAGGGCTAAACAATCTGGCACTAAAGCCCAAAGTAGCTATCTGCAAAAAGTGGATGGGATAATCCTAGATCCTGAAAGCAATAGCTATGGTTACGGAGTCAATTTGAACTTGATACTTGTTAGAGGATAATTAACATATATTCATATGCTTTTTCAACGGTTAGAGGCAATGCGTCTCGCCAAAATGTACTCAACGCGGCCAATTGGAAGATGGAACAACCAAAAGTTGTAAATTTGAAACAGAAAAGTTCAATATTATGCTTATTCCATTCAACAATGTCAAAAGCTATTACGATGGCTAGCCCTATCAGCCTATGATATCTCTCATATTGTCCAAAAGATGAAAAAACATTGATTGGATTTGGACTTTAAAGGAGTATCAATTTATCGGTTTATTCTAAAAAGGGAGCATCAGTTTTACATTTTTTTTATGTCACTCTAGGAAATAATATTTTTATGAAAATTTGTTTATAAATTATTTTAAATTTAAGAGATACTTAGATAAAATGAAAATAATTCATAGAATTTTAACTCATTAAGCAAAAATTGAAGTTATAATAACCATTTTATAATATATTTTAGATATAATATAGATTAAGTAGTTGTAATTTATTAATTAAAGCGTATCTTAATTTTGGAAAAAAAATGTTGTTAGAAGAATAATATATCTATTATTATTTTTTTAAAACATTAATTTTGTATTTCGTAATAAAATAATAATGTAGTAATATTTTGTGTTAAAAATATATATATATAAACCAATTAAAAAAGAGTTTCATTTTTATTTTCTACCTTTCTCCCCACCCTTCCTCCCCATCTACATATATATATATATATATATATATATAGATATATAAAACCTTAGTTGTGCCCAGTATTGTATTTGGGCCATACTCGTAGGTCCTAAACGGATGTTCGTTGGGATTCATTTGATTAAGCTATATCAATGAAAACCTGATGGACGAGTTGGCAGAACGACAGGCAGGCAGGCAAAATGAGAGTCTCAGCAGCTATTCTAACTTTTTAATGAAAACAAAAATCAGCTTGAGGGGCGAAGCAAAAGAGGCTACCTCTTTCCCTAAGCACGAACAAAGTCCTTTCTCTTCAAAAAGACGAAGCATCAGCAACGATCGCCGCTCACGCAGCACGCCATTGCATTCTCTTGTTCTGGTTATCTGTCACTGATATTATATAATTTCAGCATTGTCATTCTTACTTACCGAGTAGCTGGCGTCGTTTTTTATTTCGGAAGATAGGGTTTCTTTTCTCCTTTCCATATTGATCTACTGGCACTTTTTCCCACTTTTCGTCGTCTTGATCTTGTTGGAGTTTCGGATCAGCTGCTGCAGCTGACTTAATTGAAGTTCTTTTATAAGTTCGTCTTTGATTATTATTCTTTGGAGTGTCTGTTTAGTGAAATGCTTAACCAATTTGTTTCGGGAATTACAGGTAAAACCTGATTTACTCTTGGATGGAGGTGATTTTAGGGGAAAAAGACGCAGCTTACTGGGTTTATAGAGGCGAAGGAGCTGCTAATATTGTTCTCGCTTACACTGGATCATCTCCTGATTTTGTGCGTTCTTCCTTCATTCTCTTGTTCGTTCTTTTGGCTTCTTATTCTATATTATATTATTATGTATTTTACTTCTGACGTCACAAACTGAATGAGCATCAAGAATATTCTGGAGAAATGCCAGTAGTTTATTAAGAGTAATTCTTTTAAAAATGTAATAGTCTGGAAAGAGGATTCTTCCATGGGATGTGAGAATTTATCGCCCGGCAAAAGATGTTGAGCAATTGGAACTTGATAAAATGTTCATATGACAGTGGGAGCGTATCTATATACAAGCTATATTAACGTTTAAAAGCGAATTTCATAAATAGGAGATCACGATATCTGGATGTGGTCTGGCAAGGTCCAGCATATACGAACAATAATTTCTGCTGTAATACTGGCAATATTATAAGTGAGTACTATCTCGCTGAAATATTCTAAAACTAAATATCTAATCTCTCACATACTTTTCTTCTCCTAACACGGACTACTACCACACAAAAACAATAACTAGCAGGAAAGCCAATTGTGTTTCAATAATTAAAAGTTCAGATGGCGCTTGGATAAAGTGATGAAACCAGAGTTCCCTAATCAATTTCGACCAATCTCTTTATATAATGTCATCTATAAATGCATCACTAAAGCGATAGCGAATAGACTCAAAAGAATTCTTCATTACATGGTGCTACCAAATCAAGCCAGTTTTATTCTTGAGTGCTTAATTCATGACAATACTTATAAACTCTGAGGAACAGATTTATTTTTAGAGTTCTTAGTAACCAGTTCCTCCTAAATATTTCCATTGTGGCCAAAATAAACCCGAAGCAGATCTTGACAAAAGTAACTTACCCAAATTCAACAGTCTGTTTATAACAAAATATTGATTCATGCTTTAATCTTGGAAAATCATGACATCCAGTGTATCGCAATATCAACAAACTTTTGAAGCTTAATATACATAAATAGTTGTACTCCTCTCTCTCTCTCACTTTTAATAAGATACGTTTCCTGTTTTGGGTGGGTTTATGCAGATTGGGAAAGTGATGCGCATTCGCAAGGCTCCAAGAAATGGCTCACAGGGTGTGAACAGTCCCTCAGCATTGACTGCACATGAAAACCTTCTGTGGAAAGATATAGATGAACTTATGTCATCTTCTAACAAAGAAATTGCAGGGCAGCTATTTGTCCAGCATGTTATGAAGCCATTGCTAGGTTCCAAATATGTCGATGCTGGGGTACGTTGCTTTGACATTACTTCTCTGTCCTTTGTGTGATGGTGAAACTCATAAAGTGAAACTAATCATTTCTATCATATGTCTGTTTACTTTGAGGATACAAACCCAGATTCATGTACACTCAATGTAAATATTCAACCTTTTCATTAAATTGAATTCAGGGAAATTAGTCCATTAAATAACTTCATGGACCCATATGTAAATTGCTCATTTTCTCTTATTGGACTGATTTTATTATTGATATGAGGGATCTAACAAAATGCAATAGTTAATGAAGCAAATCAAATTTTTGGGATAAAGTGGTTGTGTAGTTGCGTCTGGAAGTTAGTTATTATGATCTCTGACCTCTACTTATTTGATACTTCTTTAGATGCATGTCATGGTGTCCAAGGAATTCCTTAAATCAGTTGAGAAGAATCTTATATGTCAACGTCCTGCTTGGCGAGTTGATACTGCCCAAATTGATACACATTGTGATTCTGTGCTTCTCATGTCTGATCATTCACTCTTTCCACATGGTACTGAGATGCGTTTCTGTGGACTTGCTTCTATGGGCCCTCTGTTTTTTACAATGATGCAAATTAAAATTTTTAAGTAGTAGCATGTTCTAATCTGGTTGAAATCAGGTTTTAATTTTTTCCCAATAGTATTTTCAATAATGGTTCCTAAGCATTACACATTCAGTGCAGAGGGGACTAGACCTGGTACATTTTTCATTTAATAAATTTTCTTCTTCAATCCAAGAAGTAATTGGTATTTTGACTATTCATGTAAAACCGTGAGAAAAGTTACTATGGTCCTTACTACCAGTTTCCACTGTATAGTACGTTGCTGAGAAATTATTCATATTTGGAACTCGGTGGACTTGGTATATAATTTTACAAGCATTTATTGGGGAGGATTTTTTTTTTTTTTTTTGCGCTGCAGGGGGGGGGGGGGGGAGGATGTAATTCAGGGAGAAAAATGATTCATGAGGTCAAATCTAAAAATGCCATAGATCATTTGAATCTATTAAGCTGCTTAATCTGACTCAGAGAACACGCTAACATATACACCTGCAGTCTTTCATTTTGGACACTGTCTCCTGGTAGCATAAATGTTGTAAATAGGTGATTTCAGTCGTCTAATTCCTTTATAGATTTGCAAATCATTGAAAAGCTGTGTGCCTCTGTTTCATTTCAGGTGGTAAAGAAGGTGAACCCTGCATATCTGTTGAGATAAAGGTACGCCCTCCATTGAGCCATACCTTATTATTCTTTGGCAACAAACTACAAACATGTTTATTTGTTCCTCTAGGTAACTAATAAGTTCAGATTGTTTATATCGTCTGTTCCCCTCTTCTCTATCTATTGGCTGGTTGTAATAATTTTTAACCATTGTTTTGAAAAAGTAGCCCAAATGCGGGTTCCTTCCTTTCTCAAGGTTCATATCTGAAGGAAGTGCTATCAAAAGGAGGATAACTCGATTTGAAATGCACCAAACCCTGAAATTGCATCAAGGAGAGGTATTACCCTCATGCTCCTAACTTAAATGTTTGATGCTGATCCTGTAACTGCACATCGCAGGCCTCTTCCTTTTGTAATGTCAACTAGCTTCAGTGTTTAATCTTTAATTTTGAGATTTTTCTAATATGCTTTGCAGATATCAGAGCTAAGTGAATACAATCCACTTGATCTGTTCTCTGGTTCCAAGGAAAGAATTCATAAAGCTATCAAGGATCTATTTACTACTCCTCAAAACAATTTCCGTGTATTTTTGAACAGCTCCCTCATATTTGGAGCACTTGGAGGTGGTGCAGCCAATACAAATCGTCTGATTGCAAAAGCTTTTGAAGATGCTCTTAAGTCTGTCATACAAGCAGATGATGGTCTATGCACAGATAATTTCTTAAATCTTGTTGCTGAGATTGTGCACAAATCAGGAGCCCTTGATCTGCTCTTGGAGGTTCAGAAGCTTGATAATGTTGACATAGAAGGGGCAATCCATGCATATTATGACATTACTGATCAACAGTGCATGGTATGTAGAGAATTGAGTGAAGAACAGTCGAAGAGATATACTTCTTTGCATTCTGCTTCATTGGATGAAAGCCTGAGAATTGTGAAAAACTACCTCATAGCTGCAACTGCAAAAGACTGTAGTTTGATGATGTGTTTTAGACCAAGGAAAGAGGGGAATTCTGGCTCTGTCTACAATAATGTATATTTTGAGTCAACTAAGCAAAGTCTTGATTTTAAGGTAGGTGGAAATATACATTTATTGTTTCTAGATTATATTTTCAGCATAGACAGTGCTTAACATGAATTGCTGTGAAGCTTTTAAGTTTGTTTGACCCCCTCTAAGGAGTGGCAACCCTTCATATTTATTTTCTATACTTCATATCAGTAGGCTTAATGTATGCATGCACATGAGCCATTACCCTTGGTGAAAAAGGTTTCAAATTTGTTGCTCCCCCATTGCCCCTCTTTTAGGTGGCCCCAAATTTTTGAACAAGTTCAGTTACGCTAATGGTTTCAAGGCCTACTTCATTAGTTCCTTATTTTGGTTGCACTACTGGAGAATATAACTCATAATATTATCTAGTTATTGCAATGATAGTGTTCCTTTATTAACATAAAGCAACATTGAAGTTATCTACATAAATATCCTGGGTGATATAGGTTGGAATTATCTTTCATTTTGAATGTGGAATTACATTGTTGCAATTTCGAATGATTGTTTGTTGCAATATTTTTATCAGCAAAAAGAGAGTTACAACTGTAATTGTTGTGACATTAAATATCTTACTCTAGCTGCTATTTGATCTGTATTAGGTGTATTTTATTGACCTGGATATGAAGCGTTTAAGTAAAATGGAAGAATATTACGAATTAGATAAGAAGATAGTGAGCTGCTATGGACAAATGGTCAAAATTGGTCAGGCTAAGAGATAAAGCCAAAAGCTTGCAGGCCTCCAAAACTGCATCTTGAGATCCGATAGGCTGTTATAGTGGACACTTAATGAAGATTATAATGGTAAGTGTGAGCAGATGATACTATTCTTTACTGCAAAATGTTGTTGTAGTACTTGTTGTAAGTGTGAAGGTGGAAACTGCTGGTAATTTGCTAGACTTCTCTCCTTCCCTGTGGTTCTGCTATTAAATATATATGTTGGGTCTGTTAGGTTCCCCTGTTTTGTGATTATTTGTATCTGTATTATCTTTTAGTTCCTTGTATCATTTGTTGTCACTTGAAACGTCTGATATTTTCTATTGAAAATTGAACAGTTTTTTAAGAATATTTAGTTTGGTATGCCACCTGTAGCACTGGTTTGTGGAAGCTTTTGTTTGAATTAACTATGCTAAATTATTTCTTCATTATTGTGGGTTACCGCTTGTCTCTGGTTTCCTTTGATCTGTTAGGAATATCTGGCCTCCACTGGGACTCATAATATACTGACATTAGATAATAGCATTGAGTTTCATCCCTTAATGAGGTGGGAACTGTAGGGCAAGTGGTTTAGCTCGTCAGATTTGAGTTGATAATTGCGTGTGCTACATGCTTGGGTTCCAATGGTAATATTTATTTGATTGCAGCAACTGATCTATGCATCTTTTGTGATATTTTTTTCACGTGGAGATGCAATTTTAATCCATTTTGATGATGTTCTGTGCATAACGATAGGAAAGAAGGTGCCCACAAATAATCAAAAAACAGCAATAGGTAAAAGTGATATATTGACTACTTTAGTTCTGTTCCATCTCAAACACCCATGGCATATTTTTTGATATTATAGGATGAAAATTTGACTGAGCTGTGTTGGTTAAAAGATGAATATCTAAGGTGGTCAAGTTGCAGTTCAATGATGTAAATTTATGGAGAAATACCTATCATGAAATACTTTTAGCTACAACTAAACTAATGTCTGGTCACTTCTTAATTTGAGTGATACAGGGCCCAATGAGACGACTTCTTTTAAATTTTTCTAAATCAAATTTTTAGAGGTAAAGGCTGGGCAACCATGAATAGGAGTTCATGTAATATCCTCAGAATTTGGAAACCATAGTTTATTTATTCATTTGTTAAAAGCGTAAGTTGATTGTGGTCCATCACATTGCCTTGCAGTGCAAGATAATTAACTTTATGGTGTTAATGTTTAAACTATCACTTGCTTACTGGTTCAAGTTGCATTGCTGTACAAAACAAACATTGTATTCCCTTTTTTAAGCTATTTATAGATTTCTAGTTCTCTGTAATGTGATACTTCATTATACCCTTAGCTTCTCTCAAAGGTTTGTTATGCAAATTCCATGGTCTTTCACATAAAAAAAATTGCTTTCAGGTGAGGTGCACGGAGTATGGAAAATATATTTTTTGGACTTTTTAAGCCTTAGTTATGAAGTTATTTGGCATTGCCAGCATGAGCAGGATATAATGTTTTATTTTTTAAATTCGGCTTACACCTTTTTAGAATTAGTTGAATCATGCAGTGTCCCTTTCCTGTGGTTGCACAGCCAAGTTGGTAGCAGAATGCAGAATCCAATGGTCAATGCAGGGTAGTATAGAAACGTATATTATGTTAAATAATTGTAGTTCCTCATTTGAAGCATCTTGTGAAACAAAACGGTATTTTGTTATGAATTGTCTTAGCATCACCAGTCACCTGCTGTTTTTTAGTTGAAGTAAATAATTAATTTTGAGCAGTAAGACTGAGTCCCTCGCACCTGGATCTGATTTGAATTAGAAAACTTTTCATGGTCATCATTATCACTTAATTGTCCAATGTTTTGCAGCAAGTGGTCGTCCTATCAGGGAGTGACCAGTGGAAGTGGTTTTGTTGTGGCTTGACTGATGATTTGTGTATATACTATACAATGAGAGCCCGAGCAGCTGAGCTATTTAGAGGTTTGTTCTCCCTCTCTGATTCACACACTAGTATTTATTTATTATTAATTATTAAGTGGGACAAAGCAGACTTTAGTTGGATTTGTGGAAGTGGGTTAAGCTTCGCTATTCAGCTTGCACATTTTATTTAAAGCTGATCTTAGGATGGAAGGGGTATTAATTGTTTTGTGTGCAGTAGGACAGAACATTTTTTTTCATTTCATGCCTTCATTTACTCTCTTAACAATCTTTTATCAGTCATCTTCTGAATAGAAACATGTTTTTTCTCACTCGGGATTTGCCAGTGACATAGAAGTGAGCACTGTGACTTAGAATAGGTGCCAGAGATTGTTACTTGGTGTTGAAGACCGTACTTACCTCACTCTAGAATGTGTGTTGCTTTTTACTGAGTAAAGGTCGTGTGCTCTGGTATATTTTGGGTGACTTTTTCAGTTGCTTATATTTCCGGTCTGATTATTATATGTACAGGTGGTGTCTTCTTCACTCTTCCAAGTTGTGAACTTTTGAAAATTCACTTACTGATCTACAAATACAATTTCTAGTTTGGTGCTGTATGCTTGAACAGAACTAGATTGAATCATTGAACCAGACAATTGTTGAATAAGGGAGTATAGCAGTTTGGGTCTATATAATGTTTAGTTTCTGCATTTAGTGCACTTGAGAAGGAATATGAATTCTCTGACTCGCATTGGTTACTAGTCATCTACCAACACTGTCACTCCATTTAGTTTTCAACCAAACTTGTATGGTAGAAGATGGGAAAAAGGGTGCCCAGATGCATTTTTTAAAGCATTCTCAAGGATAAGATGAGACTTTATAATTTGTATACAGCAACTCTTAAATATTTCCTTGTTTCTGCAGCTGCTTGTTCTGGTCTTGTAATTATACACTTCCAAATTATGTCTATGGTGTTTTATGTATCAGACTGACCCTACATCGAGTAGAGGTTTTCTTTGTTATGTAAAAAATGAGTCACACTATTCCCACAATTTCATTTAATCCTCACAACACAAATTTCACACTATCAAATTTTCTGAGTCCCACAGATTAAACTGTGGAACCCAAAAATTAACAACTCACATGGGAGATATCAGCATTAACTGGAGGAGGAGTTGTGGGAATATCATGTCTCAAATATTATGGCCTCGCCTCTTCTAGAATCATTATATCCTTACACTGACAAACTGCTGTGCTATTGTTTGTTTTGTTGTAAAATTTTTGTGCTTGTAGTTGGAAAATACTAATAAATCTGACAGTTATGTTTTGTAGAAAACTGTTCTCAGTAGAGCTGCTCCGTTCAAGGTGCGGACAAAAGGTGATAAAATGGATGGGTGACAATTGAAGGAATCACTTTAATTGTTCTCAACCTGACCAAAAACGCAGTGACAGTGGTTGGCGAATCTGATCCAGTGAGGATCATCAAGAAGCTTAGAATTCATAGTCAGCTGCTATTGTCAGTGTCGGTTCTCCCAAGGAAGGGAAGGATGAGAAAGATGCCATTCCTTATAATGTGTGGTATGGGATTGCAGACTAGTAATAGTTGTCATTCCAATGTAATTACATGAAGCTATTACTAAATTGAAATCATAGCTTTGCTCGAATACTAATGACATTTATCGATTGAAATAAATCTCATGCCTTTAATAGAGTTTACCATTACCAGAAAAAGGTGTCATGAGCGAACCTCAATTGAAGCATTTCAAATTATTATCGCGTTTGCTTGTTTCACATAGGTATCATATACATGGCCTGCAATTATTATCTTCTAGTCGATGGCCACAACTACTACTGTACGTAACTCATCAAGTAAATTGACGGCTAATATCCGTCGTCTCATTTCTACATTTTAATTATATGGCGGCTTTACAAGTTTAAGGGATTGATACAGATTTGTCACTTGTACTACTTTCGATTCTATCAACTTAATTCCATTTTGTAGTAGTCACACCATTACTCCTTACTTAAGTCAACCACCTTAAATTACCACTAATTCTTTCGTATTAACTTAAACTAGCCACTCATCGCAATTACTCCAAATAGAATTGAATTTAGGTAATTAATTCAAATATCTTAGAAGCAGTTAGTGGTATCGTATTCACCTAAAGTCTGTTTTCTCGAATTTGCCATCAATCTTATCACTAGGAAGACATTGGTAATTACAGGACAACGTGCCCGCGAGAGAGAGAGAGAGAGAGAAGGGTGGGGGGGCGCTTCTCGATGATTCAATACAGCATCAGGATAGGACCCTAAAAAAAGGTACAGCGTCATGAACAAGAAAATGTCAATAATTGTACTAAAAATAGATTACTCCCTGCGTGCAACAATTTACTCTGTATGAGCTGGAATCCCATCCAAACGAAACCTAGAGGAGCAGAAAAAGAATGTGCAAATGAATAGTAGTTACTGATAGGATTTAAGTGTCCAGAAAACAGTCATAGTTTTCAATAGAACAAGAATATCTCCATTTGTCAAGTATTATTATAATCGCGTAGACTGAAATTTAAATCCATCCTCGTAATCCTTGAAGACGTAGACACAATATCAAGGTTTAAAACGAAAAAAAAAAACAAAAAAGTGAGAAAAGTGGCCTATTTATTTAGAAAGCATTGAATTCCATTATAAAAAAAAGCTTATACTGATACTAGACAACCAACTTGAAGACACTCTCGAGCAGCTCATATATACAAGTAGAAGAGCAGCAATATCCAACAATCCACCGAATGATTTCATCCTGTAGTCTCTTCACCAGCAAAATTTTTTTTTCTGCATTACAAATAGATTGGACACAATTATAATGGCTGTCATGCAGGATGATAAAGAACATTCGGACTTTATTTTATGAATGTAAACAGGGAAATTTCACTTTACCTTGAGTTTGCATTTTTCCTGACTGTCTATGTATGCCAGAAGTTCTTCTTGTCGTATTAAAGCTTCATGCAAAGCCTGTTTAAGAAGAGGAATACACGACTTCAGATATGTCTACCAAAATCAATAAACAGGAAAGCACGCAACTGATTATGGGGAACACAACTGGAATTTGTAAGGTGGCCATTTGCCCTTAAGGCAGTTAAAGAAGTTGATTACAACGGTCTAGAAATAAGTAACAACCAGGCAACAGCAGAGAAGCTGCTGATCTAACATAGTCCAGGTTGTTTCTTTGATCTTGACCTCTACGCACTTGAGATAAAACAAAGAGCAACAAACATTGGTGGAGAAGCAATATAAGCAATAATTCATGTGTCGGACATTGAATTGGTACTGTCGATAGCGATAGAGGTCGTGAGTCACGTGCAAGAACTCAGGGTTAACATGAGAGAATAATTGAAAAGGACCTGTGGGTGATTTTATTTAGGAAAAACCCATTAACAACTATTGTGGTTAAACCTGTTAGCAATACTAGTGGTTAATGGGCCCCCTTCCCGTAATTTCTGGCTTTTGCTGGACAGGCCAATTTGAAGGCAATCAATAGCAACAAGCAATTATCATTTCCTTATTAAATTGAGCCTGATTAAAAAAGAAGGAACTGATATCTTTCTAATCTGAAGCAAATAATATACTTTCAAATAGTATAAATCACCTTCTTTGTAGCAATCAACTCTGCTTCCAATGCATCCACACGATAAACTGCAGCATTCAGCAGCTCCTCTTTCTCACCTGGCATCACATTAGGTTTTGACTGTAGCATGTCAACTTTCTCTTCTAGCTCACCAAGCCGTTCTAAGGCAGATGAGAGGATGTCTGACTTTGTTAATCTTGGAGCAGGTGAAGGAGGACGAGATTCCTCCTTGTACAGTGGTTCATCAGTCACAGTAGGCATAACTTGGGCAGAATCAGATTTAGAGACCTGGATTCCCTCAGTTACACGATGTGCTAATGAACAGGCAAAAGTAAAGAGGCCAACAAAGAAGCCCACTATAACAGCCCAAATATAAGCACATATTCTATCAGGGGACTTTACAGTACTCCGTGGAGATATCTCTGAAATAAATAACAACATATGAACCCCTACTTATATAAGGATGTAAAGTCAGGGAAGATGCACAAAGTATCTTACCTGCTGAACCATATGAGTTTCGAGGTGTTATGTGCTTCTCCGTCCATCCAACATCAACAGCCTTGTCAACCATAGGAACATACTCATCATACTCAGAGAAACCACCAGCATGACTAGCCTTACCAACCAATCTTGCCTGGACAAACATCAATGCAGATGAATTTTAATATTATAAAACCATTTTGCAACTTTGATAGCATTTTTTTATTATTAATCTGGTCACAAGACAAGGCCTGGTTATTGGATATTATTAAAATTAGATCTTCATGTCAAATTCAACATGGTGTCACAACCAAATACCACAACAAATTAGAATCAAACATTCAAATCACTCAAATATTCAAAATCAGAAGCTACATGCAAGCAAGAAAATTTCTACATGATGGAACAATTATTGTTAGAAGTATAAGATAGAGGTCTACCATTAGAATTGATGTAAACAGAGTTTATATTGCTGCCATATACAATAGAACTTGTCAAAATGTTGTCATAAAGAAGTGAATAACATATAAAACGAAACAAATTTTGCTTCCATATGCAGTTGATCTACTTGTCTTTCACACTATCTAATTCTCATCTAATCATGTAGCACAAACTTCTACAAGAGTTAATCTGAAATTTATAATAATTGAATTCATTTAAAAATCATACAAATAAACCAAAATTGATCTCATATCAAACTTGATCTGATGTCTAATGTGCCATGACCACTTACTTCTTCATGAACAGGAGTCAACCTAGGATTTATGTAATTCCCACTTGCTTTAGGAGATGTGATATCTTCAACTTCAGATCCTGATTCTGCCGTGGATGTATCACTACTTCTTATCTGTTCTCAGAAACGCAAAAACAAAAGGAAGAGGGATGAATACTATAAACGATCCTCAACTTACAATTTAAAAAGTTCACACCCATGCAACATTTAAGATGGTATCAGAAGCCAGACCGTTGGATAGCATGTCTTATCACATTCAATCACCCTTCCCTCGTCATTGGAAACTGTTACTATTTGTCTTGAACATTGTACTTCACCACTAAGAACTATCTGCATGCACACAAGTGGTCTAGTTATGTCACAGATAAGATGCATAGCAGGAGAGAAAAACCAGTAATCAAGTTTTGTGAGAAAAAAAAATCTAATATTTAAAGAATATGCAACAAACCTTTAAGATATTTGGGTCTTGCCATGGCCCTTTATCAGACCTCAGACAACCACCTTGATCCACACAAGTACAACTACCACCTAGAAATTCCGGCAACTCACTGTAAAATACAAAGATAATTAGAATTTTCAAATGACAAGACAAATTGAATGAGAATCCACAGAATTAAATATAGAGTTACCTTGCATCAATAATTTCAAGTAGTTTAGTCTGGAACCTGTTGCCAAGAACCTAAAGTAACATTCAAGCATCTGTTAATGTTATACCAACATATTATCTCTGCAAACTTTAGAAAGTGATTACCTCAGTGAAATACTATACAAATCTAAATTCAAAAGAAAAAAATAATTAAGTAATTAAAACATACATGAATCTTGGAAGTTGTTTTAGGATCAAGAAATGTTTTTACTGTGTTCCAAAGTAGCTTGAAACCAGGGCCAGCATTGATGATAAACATCCTGCATAGTGTCTGTACATGTATCGTTTACATGTTCAAGGAGCCATACAAACAAAAGTGACTTTATAAGCCATGTAGAATTCGAAACTACCAAAATATGGAAAATTGAAAGTGCGTACTTCAGGATAGTAATCACCGTCAATCTTCTGCAGCCGCATAATGAGTTCTCGTGCAGGCTTCGTTAGGTTTTTGAATCCCTAGAAAGGAAAGGAAGATTAGTAGCATCAACACAAGTCTTAAGTAAATCAAAGTTAAATTGATTCCAGGGCAGTTTCAATTATCACTTGGATAGCCAGCATACCACGCCTTGAACATCCAAAATTGTTGTGCTTGAATCTATGTGTCTCTTCGCAGCAATAGAGCAAGCTGGAAACTTAACAGCAAATGTTTTCTCAAAACCCTGTACATGGTATCTCAGATACCTTTCAATAGTAGTTACTTGCATAAGCTTATTGGGATCAACTCTGCCTAGCCTCTCAATATAAACAGGTCTTCCTTCCTTATCAACACCATGATAACCTTGTGGGTAGTACCGAAGGACTTCATTCATCTCATTAAATTCAAAGTCCTAGAGACAGAAGGCAAATGAGAGGAGGAGGAGGAGGAGATGAGAAAAGAAAGAAATAAAGGACATCATATCACAAAGGTAGAATAGTACAGTATGAACAGCAGATTCAAATAATTAAATCTACCGATATATCAAATCAGACATGATTAAGTAAAACAGAAACCACATTCAATGTTAGGGTATATTTTTCAAATCTGATGACACACCTCCATAATCGTGTCAGTGCCATAGTCTTTCCTCCATTGAATCATGTTGGCCCACATTTGTTTTGCTTTGTCAATATCAAACTTCCTTGCTTTCAGGAATCTGCAATAACATAAGTGAATTCTAGTTTTTAACTACGTGATAAGGTGAACCAGCTGCCTGTTAATCTCAGAAGCAACAAGCATGTCAATAACAAATAAGCAAAAAGGGCATGCATGAAAAATACACATGTCAAGAGTAAAACTCAATATATCATCTGCTCTTGACGTGCTGGAACCAAACTAAAATACAAGAATCATATTTATCATTAATTGCACAACTGACATCGGTACCACGTTACCTCAAGCAGCCAAAAATAAAAAAGGAGAAGAAGAAGATAATCCGGCTTTATTTCTTTTACTATCGGTAGCTAAATATAAATGGCATAGAATAAAGGATAATAACCTTAATAACATATGATAATCATCATGTCTTGGAGGCAACAAGTTGTCCACCATAAGTGCTTGTCGAAATGCATCCACTGCTTGAAGCTCCTTAACATCTCGAACATCCTCAATGGAGACAGAATTGCTCCGACTGGCACTTTTTCTCCTGCTTTTCTTTTTAAGAGAATGCCTGAATTTGCTAGACGCATTTATTGCTTTCTTTTTCAAACTGCCAATTCTTGTCCGCCTATCATCCTCTGAATTCTCAAAATCTGATTTTCTCTCTCTTCTTTCATCATGACCAGAGAACCCTTCAAAGCCTGATGAATCAAGTTTTAATGAGACCAAATTAGATATACAATTACTTATAACGCTATCAAAGTCCTTACCAGAAACGCGTCACATTATTAGGATTATCTTTGATTTCTATGACAAATACAAATCCGAAATAGAAGCAAACGCTTAGTTGATATCTAGTAACAACCTAATAAATGGGGGATTTAAAATCTTTACAACTTCAGCTGAATCAAAGTGCAGTAAATCGAAAGAATTGGAATGATCAATAATAGTGGGTGAGACAGATATGCAATCAGAAGACACTGAATATGCAGTAAACATGATGTAATAAAGATAGGTCATCGGTTCTTAAAATCAAATAAGCATGAGGATCCGGTGTTCGTTGAGTTTAATTTCCCCAACAAACTCTTTATTCAGCTCATTTGAACCTTGATCCCACTTGATTTGTATCAGGTACTAACGTACTAGTGATCCAGATTTAACCATTTATCGACTCGAAAGGGAGTGCAGCTTGAAACATACCCCTAATCAACAGATAAATTAAGATTTAAGAAACTCTACGATTGAAAAGCCCTACAACATCCCTAAACTTGATGGAAACTGAAGCGACGGGAAGCAGAACGATCGAAATTCAAATAGGATCCTGAAATTAAATATAAAAAATAGAAGAGGAAAAGAGAGATATCCCTGAAACAAGGGACTAATTACTCACAAGGCCGCGCGAACCGATCAAGCGGCCCGGACATGTCAAGATTCTTAAACGAAGATCAAAGTCGTAGTGCCAATGAAGCATCAAAATCCCCAATTGATACCCCAAAACCGGTGGAACAACGATTCTTTGTCAAAACCAGAGATGCCGAAATCACCATGAAATGTGCAATTTATATTTCAGTTCTTCTTTTCCTTCTTCCTGTTTTCCTTTTACGAGGTTTTGTACGTTTCGTGGATGAGACTCGGAAACTGTAGACGTAGAAGAATACAGCAGGTAGATTAACGGTGTCGGCAGAAGAGAAGTGAAACAGAAGATGAATGGTGAATTTTTCCCAAAAAAAATAATTGTGAGCAAATGCGGTCGACGGACAGGATAAGAAATCAAGATATTCGGAGAGGCAGGAAAATAGATTGGGGATCAGTGGGGTATCAGCAACATTATGCGCGATGAGTCTTCAGTTTCATATTCCGGGTCGTAGTTAGAGAAGTTGCCACGCTGTCTCTTAAGTGGGTCCAGCATTATTTGGTGAACCCTGGCGTTGGCGGGAATATCCGTCGGCGGTAGTTGGTGAATAAGTGGTGGGCGCACAGCTTACCCTTCAGTTCTTCTTTATTTATTTTTTCGGTTGTTTTTATAATTTTATTTTTATAATATTAAAATAAATTTATTAAATTTTATAAAATTAACACTTCATAATAAAAAAATATAAAATGTGTGACAAAATTTAAGTGTGAATAACATTTTCCTTTCTTTGGGGTTTATTTTATTTTATTCAATAAAGTATTTGAATAAATTTTTAAAATAGAAAGCATTACATAAATTTAAAAAATATCAAAATTAAATGCTTCATTCTTTGCATTAAAATTAAAATACCTGGAATTTAGCTTCCTTTTTCTGTCAAAATATCAAAATTTAAAAAATATCAAAATAAATTTTCCTTCTTTTGCATTAAAATGTCAAAATTAAATTAATTTTGACAAGCTTATGCTTTAAAACTATTCTTACTTGATTGAAACTGTGGAAGATTGAGTCAACCCGAGCAAATGTGAGGTGAGCAAAATGACAACGCTGTTTACAAACAACGTGATGATTCATCTCTGTAATCCACTAGAAAATATAAAAGAAAGCTTAGAATATACATTATAGATTGCTGTTGTTTCGTGCAAAACTTTTAAAAATTAATTATTAGGTAAGACACCTTGAAAAACGTAGAATAATACCAACCGCGGGATTCAATCTTCTGTCTAGCTGTAAATTATTGATTCTTGCTGAGGCTTGCTCCTTGCAAACGACCTTCACTAGAAGAAACTATTAGAATTCTATAGAAAAGAAAAAGTAATATATTTCTCACTTTTTCCCAATATTCCAATAGGACAAATTTGACTTTGAAAAGTACATGAATTTAAAGAAAAAAAAAAAGAGATAAACAATTTTTTTTTCCATATTAACGATCAGCAATCTCCACTCAAGCTTCAGCCATACGGGAATAATATTTTCACGGAAAGATAGCAATAGTCGGAGGGGAAACGTACGCTTTCGTTAAACTTGAGGCAAAATTTATTTGCCTAATGAATGCATAAATAAAACTCGAGACTTTAATCACCCAAAAAAAAAAAAAAAAGAGACTTGTTGACTTTTCACCTGAAGATAACCCCCGCGCCTGCACCGTTTGAAATTTCACTATTGGCCATTTTAATGATTGCATATCACCGAATTGTCCGACTAATAATGACAAATCTTAGACGTTTACCCAATCTCCAATTCAAATTTTAACTATGACATGATATCTCATTATAGGTTGATATCACATGGACGGGATTTTTCCGGTATGGAGCGGGTAATTCCGGTGCACTGCTTCCGTGAAGCTAATGGTACAGCAAATTGGTTGACTTGTCATGCGTACAGTTGCGGCTTGAGTCTTCAGATCTTTAGACTAACGAATGGTTCTGCAATTGTTGTCATGCGTACAGTCACGGTTTGATTCTTCAGATCTTTAGACAAACGAATGGTTCTGCTATTGTTGTCATCGGGACTGCTTTTCCCAAAATGACACGTATTTAGTTACGTTTCTTCTCTTTCTGATTTGCTGGCGCTTTTTGTAATTCCTTTCATATAAAAAAAAAAGTACATATTTAACTATGACAAATCATAGATGTTTACCCAAATTTCCAACTTTTCTCTTAAAAGGCCGTTGTACCATTTTATTCCACCGATTATCTCCCAACTTATCTTTGAAAAAAAAAAAAAAAATGACAAGTCTTAGATACATGCTTTGAAAAGTTAGCGATAGTGACAACTACAAAAGAAGCCAGCCTGAAATGTATTCCGCCAAAACAGAAAAGAAGACAAATAAGTATAAAAAGCATGCAAGTATTTAAAACTCCATTTCCAACACGAAAGTTACAGGAGAAAAGTCATGCTTGAGAGATGTCACTCTCATTCTTATTTTTAAAAACTGGAGAGTTTGGTTTGAAGAGCAGGATTTCCATTAAACTTCTTCCCCATATTCCTAGGGCACTACCCTCTTTTGTGAAAAAATAATAAAAGCTAATAATCCATTGACAAGCAGAGTCGATCCCAACCTGATTGAATCGATTGTTTTTAGCGTATGCAGCAGTTCCGTCATGAAGAAATTTCACAGAAGAAAATGCAGATAGAATATGGTAACAAAATAATGGATTTGAAATAGCGTTGCATGCGATCAACGCACTTAATTTTCGAGATTGTGAAACACAGCCAGCTGCAACATGCTGCGGGCCCCATGGATGAACCACATTATATATAAACAGCTCATGAGGATTGAAACGGGCAACGGAAAAGCAGAATCAAGTTCCACGTGATACAATAGATCGGCATTAATGTTTATATACACAAATATTCACAGACATATTATATATAGGTATAATAAGGAAGAGATATGCTATCTGCTGTACCGAATCCCATTGACTTCTGAAATTAAATAGTATGCACAATTTAAAGCGTCCAGGATCTGCAACAAAAGGATGTACATGATTTTAACTATAGAGTCGTCCAGGGGGATGGACAAAGGAGTAAAAAGGTTCTGAGCTGGAGTAACAACTGAGCCATAAATTTCTTATGACAGAGCCTCAGACATTGTCAATTTCTCATGTCATAAAGGCTTCATACAGTCATACCTGTTATTCGCGTTTCTCCCAGCCCTAAGTTGATTAAGTTTGTCCCTCCACAAAGCTGTTGTAGGCATCAGAAACATGAAATGGGAAATTTACAAGTTGATTACTACAACTGTTAAGATCACACTAAAGCAATAGTCTAGGGTCAAAATCATTGTGTCATTTGCAAGCACTAACGTTATGTATGACATCCAGTTGCACCCTTTTCATACATCATGCATAATATAGTAGAACGAAGAAAATAAAGTTTCAAAACAGAAATGTGCAATCAATGGATTAAAAAAAGTCACAAAAGAAATTACCAGCATCTTTATAGCGCTCTTCAACAACAGCTTTCAACATGTTGTGCAAAAGACTAAACTCCTTGGTTTCAGCACAAGGCTGACCACTTGGCCTGCAATCATGTCATTTTTATTTTATGCTCATCTTTCACTAAGCAAAAGGAGTTATTTTATGAAACAGATTATAAGAACACTATAGAAAAGTCATATTGCCCTACGATAGGTCATTTTCAAAACCTACCGGTCCAGTTCGGTAAATAATAGGCCATCTGAACCAGGGGACTGTGATAACAGTTTGCCAGATTCAATCACTCTCATTCCATCACTGTATGCCAAGTACTTGTTGACTTGTATTGGCACCTACAATAATTGAGGAGCAGTTATATCTCTAATATCTAACTCTCGCCTTTAACCAGCAAAACGTCAGGAATCGCCATTTGTCAAAAGTATGCTCATAGTCCAGGTTCAACAATTAACATTCTCTAAAACACAACATTAATGCATCCAGGACCTATGAAACTTGCCTCAGTAACGATGAATTTTTGTAAGTGCCTTAGACGTTTTTCTGCTGGAAACTGACTTTTAAGGAACAATCACCAAGCAAATAAATAGGAAAGTACAGTTTGCTGCAGGTGATAATGTATTCATATGCATAAAACCATAAAGATTACCTTGCATCTTACTGCAATGTTAATAGCATCTGAAGGTCGAAGGTCAAATCTCATACATTCTGCCTCATTTCCAACCTATACCAAAATAAAAATAAATCATACAACACCCTCGGGTGAATGTTGTTTATGTGGTTGTATTTTTTTTTTAATTTTCTATTCAAAAGAGGGGGAGGGGGAAGACTGAAGAGAGCAACTTAGTTAATGCCTTGGTAAGATAGAGTTGAGCAAAATATGCTTCATGAACTCTCTTTGTAACTCTGACAAGCCTAACCTGCGAACAAAGAAAATAACATCATTCGAACATCAAATCAATAAAGTCTAATGGAAAGAAACTAATACAATCAAAACCAGGTACAAGACCATAAAGACAGACAGAATCATACTTCGTAACCCATCTTGTCAACCATCTCCTTCACCACTTGATATAAAGTAGGCCTAGTCTGATACAGTAACCAAATAGTGAGTTATGGCCACATTACATAAAACCAGAATCTTTCTGTATCCAACATTTGAATCATACTAATCAAGGAAGACAAAGAAAAAAAGAAATGGATCAACGTGAGTTTAAAATAGTGAAATTGATACAGAAGACATACTATTTGAACATTGCGTACTGCAGCCATTAGTAAGACGCTAGGCATCTCCACTGCAATTAAAGATGTATCACAGATTTACAATGGCTAAGATATACAATCATCATAATCAGATCTACAATCCCAGAACTAAGTTTCTATGCTACAAATCATATAATATATATAGGGAGAAAGAGAGACATACAAACTATTATGGGGAGAAGTAGACCAGTCCCATCTTCAATCTTCAATACTATTGCAGGATGTGGCGCGTAATCTGGCAAATGTCCTCCCTGAGGGTTATTATGGATGCATCTTAAATGTCTACCATCCCTCATTTTGATCATGAAACCATCAGCTCCACTCTTCACCTCAACTATATGGCAGAATCACAGATTCAGTCTATTTAATAAGGAGACAAAATGGGGCAAAAATAACAGTGTTCTCCAGCATTATACACATTCAGATAGCCCAAGTTGATCATCCATTTAACAGAGATACTTGTATCACGGGCAGGAAGTTCTAAATCATTAAATTATACCTTTTGAAAAGATGAGCTACATGCAGACATATAATTAAGAAACAATGCACTACATAGCATCATATTTATATCAGCTTATCACCATAATGAGCAAGATACAAACTTAAATTCGAGTAGAAATTCAAAGCCAAATTTTTATAACAACTTAGTCGAAGTTAAACATACCAGCTTCAACCACACTAGAGTTAACATAATCTTCATCCTTTTCATTAAAATTCTCGGCCATACTTCCACTGCCGTTTGAGGATGAGCTAAAACTACAATGTACAGTCTTGCACTTTTGCACATTTATTTGGCAACAGAGGACACTCGCCTTAGCTTTTCTGCCATTGAGTTCCTTGAGTCCCCAGAATTCACTTCTAATACACCGGGCGTTCATTGGTCCAATCATAGGCAGACTGCAGAACCCTGTTAGTTTTGCACGGACAGAGGGGCACACAACCGGTCTTTGCAAAGAACCCATATTATATTCTCAAAACCTACATCAAAAAAGAAGTAAATAATCAACAAAAAAGAAGAAGATAATCATGACTATGTCATCAGCACATTGTAGTAGAATATAGCTCTATTTTTTTTTTTTTTCAAGTCCTGTATGTGTTAATGAGGAAAAGTGTGGCATTGCAGATAATTTGGCTGACAGCTTAAATCACTCTATACTTCGCAGTTTCTGGGATGTCCGAATATAATACCAAGTATCTAAAATATGTCGGACGAATACAATTATGTTAATGCAATATTCATCTCAGCAGAGCGGGAAATAATAAAATATGCGTAAGGTGCCCCATCTAAGCCCACTGTCACACTGAAGATAATAATCCTAAACAAATCCAAAAGGGAAATTATAAACATAAGACACGAAAATTTCAGTATAGAAAGAGGCAAAATTATGTGACCTGAACACGAAGAATTAGAATGTTTTATCACATAACTGGATTGATTTCAAACCCAATTCGCACCTGGTCGGATCGAAGCTATTGATTTTTAACAAAGGTCAACAATTAAAACGGTGCTAGCTTCAGTCACAGATCACCGCAAGAAGCACTACTATTCCGTTACTTTCCCAAGCTTTCCTCAGAAGTATGCTTGTGATTTCACGAACTCCAGGATTCAATTCCGTGGAAACAAAAGCATGGATGAATACGTCAGAAAATTATTGTTGTACTCAACATTTATATAAAAAATTAGAGGGAATCGATCTGAATAGGCAATAAAAAAAATATGGAAACCGGAGGTCGTGGGAATTAGTAGTCAAGGGGAAGTTCAGCCGTGGATGCAACTGAGATTAATACCATTTACCGAACAACAAACCGATATCGGATAAAGGGAAAGCCAGAAGGGCGAGAAGATAAGAGATGCTTCATCGTTGTTTGAGAAAGATCTTAAAGCAAACATAGAGCCACTGCAAGCATTAGTCCATGTGATGGAATCACTCTTATGCCCCTGAAATTTTCGATAATGGCGGAGGATTTCTCCGTGATGGCACCGAGGTTTAATTAAATTTTCTTGCTTAACTTGCCTTAATGAAATGATTTGACAATAGTGTAATTACACTGATGCCCCTGAGACTAATATACTATTTTTTAATCAAAAGTTCTTATAATATTAATTTTTTTGCATAAATTATTCAAAATAAAATCTTTTCGTAACCAATCCAAACCAGCAGTACTATTTTGATGGGTAGCTAGTTTTGGTTTAGTTTTATAACTTCTTAATTTCAATGAATATATTATAGATAAAGTAAGTTAATTAAAAGTTTCTATAATAATAACAATCATGTACTTAAAAATAGTTTGAAGAAAAACATAATGGTTATGCTTTTTTATATTTCATATAATTATTATAAATAAGTGTCAAACTTCCATGAATTGAACTTTTATATAAATCCCAAATTTAATTAAAAAATTGGTTTGTAAAATATTTTTCTGTTTATAAAAAATTTGTGTGTTTTATATCAATAGGAAAGTGTATTTTATTTTTTAATACAAATGTATTTTATCTTACTAATAAAGTTATAATACCAATTCCAAGAATGTAACCTTATTGGCATGTTTGATACATTTTGCACAGTCTATTGTTTTGCTTGCATTACCAAGCTAAGACATCATAGTCTGTGGTATTTGGAGGGTGAATTGTCAATTCAGTAGGTTGGCATTACATTTTTTAAATATTATTTTGAAGCTACCCACATTTTAAAATCTAATTGAAAGAAAGTGAACAAATAGTTTTCTGTTTCTCACTTCATTCTTTTTTAATAAAAAATTATTACTTAAAAAATTAAACTTCTTTAAAATTTTAAAAAAAAAAAGTTATTAAATTTATCCATTTATAAATTTAATAAATTAATTATAAATTCTTTTTAAATAAATTTTAAATAAAGTTTATTATATAAAAATAACATAATTATAGATAAAATGCTCAGCCCATGTGCTTTTATGATGTTATTTACGCTTTCGTTCTGCCCACCCGCTAGCTTAATTAGCAGGTACAACAGGCCTCATTAATGCGTTTTTAGTCAAATAAGGCACCACCGCTGAATTGGGATGTCAACCATTGCCTGCGATGATTGGCTTTGTTTAATATTCTGATCGTTTTAAAAATTTGTGTCGTTTTAATTTAATTATTATTTTCTTAAAATTAAATTTTATAAATTTATATTTTATTTTTAATTGACTCATTTTCATTAAATATTTAATTATTTTTTATTATCATATTGACTTTAATATTTGAATTATTTTATACAACAAATATTTTAATTAAAAAGTGTTTTTTGAAATTGAAAGAATTTAATTATTTTTTAATTTTATATATCTTTTTCAAATGGTAAATATTTTAAAACAAAAAGAATAATCATTAAACAATCCATCAGTCATATAATTCTAAATAGAAGGGCATTTATGATTTCTGGCACATGGATAAAATGGCATGGCCCTGTTACCTCTGTATCCGAAGCCTCAAGGGTGATGCCAAACTGACGTGGCGTCAGCACTGGACACTTGAAGGCTGTTGGCCGGCGGCCAACGACTTCAAGGCTTTCATGTAAGTGCCGCGTGGACAAACAACTCTGGCATAGTATGGATAAGGTCTTATGTTGAAATATCTGTTTTTTTCTAACCCCACATTCTTGCATAAAATTTTGTGTACTTTGTTCACGCTTAGAGAGAGAGAAAGCAATCGAAACATTAAAAGAGGTACATTTAAAGGGGAACGATAGGTATATATTGGTTGTTTTATGTTTAATGAAAAAATAATTAATTAAATGATTTATTTTAATTTTTTTATTATTAAACGTAACTCAAATGTTAGTGTAAATGCATATGTTTAACACCGTTCACATTTTAATTACACTGTTTTCTTTTTTGATTGTACACAAAGTGTGGCTATAAAAACATATGAGAATCATTTTTCTTTTTGCATAAGATTAATATTTCTTTTTTTCTTTGAATAAACAAAATTGCTTTCTGAATCACGATGCAATGGAAGTTGAGATGCCGAACTACCAATGATATATTTTTGTTATGGTTTTCACTTAGGCATTTTTTGCTATTATTAAATAAAAATTAATTTTTATTTAAGGTATAAAATTATTTAGTTTTAATCTTTTTTAATAAAAACAGTTTTATGACTTAAATTTGTGTACTGCTAATAATAAATTTTTTAACTTGAGATGTAACTAATTTATTATTACATTAATATCTTACTAATCGTCGATAATATAGTAACTCATGTTGATTTGATCATTCTCTTCCAGATTAACTTCCATGTTGTAAGCTAGTAGGTGTATTTAATAGAGATTTTCTTTTAAACAAAAAAATTTAAGGTAAGAGAGATTTTTCTTATTTTAAGATCAAGATAAATTATTAATTTTAATAAAAATTTACAATGAAATTACAAATCTAACAGAAAAACTCTAAAATTAAATTCAAGTTATATAATTATTATAAGCAAAAATTTGATTGGAGAAATCAACTCTCACGGAGAGAAATTTTAATGAGATTGTTTAAGTTTAAATTTCTATATTTTTTTATTGTATTTGTTTTATGGCTAATTTTATAGTATTAAGACCAAAATTTATAATATGCATAATGAGAATGATGTATTCAAATAAGAAAATAAATAAACTTTTTAACAAATTTGTCTATTTATAATTTTATAAATATTAATTTAACGAGTAAAAATAAACTCATTATTTATATTAACTTATATAAATATATATTCTAAATCAGTGTCATAATTATTTGTAAATTTAAATTTTAAAAATTAATTTAAAAACAATAAAAACTTCCTTATTTTATAAATTAAAAAAAATTTTAAGTTGTTGTATTTAAAACATCTTTCTTTAAAAAAAAAAAAAAAAAACTGTTAAAGCCTCATAGCAGAATTATGAGGTAATTGTACTTAAAACAAACAAAACTTGGAATACGAAGATCCCCGTTAAAATTTAATTCAAAAGTGACGTATGGCTATAAAAACAGAGATTACCCTACGTTAACAATGACTTTCAAAAAGCACATGTAAATTAATGGTACATGATAAGTTAATGGATCAAACTTGGTGCATCCTTGGCTTTCCACAGGAAGACCAAGCTTGCTCCATTTAACTGAGACTAAATAGGAATTTATGTTTGCAACCAACATGGGCTTAGACTTTACCTATAGCAGCCCAAGATTTGGAATTCCGTTTTCCATTTTTCTTTGCCCTTTGAGGTCAGGTGCTCAACTTTCTAAAAACTCATGACTTGCATCAATACGAGGAGGCATCACTAAGTTGCTCCACCAAAATTCGGCCCTTGCCACACCCCACTACCACCATCGCCTGTTATGTAAGACATGCAGGACAGCGGCACAAGACACAGCCCTCGGCTTCTGAGATCTCGATCCGGTTCCTCTTTCGGATCGTCCATGGCTGAACCCTGACATGATGACGCATGCCAATGTCAGTAACATCTCTGTGCTTTGCTCCATATGCCTCATGCAGTTGTAGGGAAAATTTTAAGTATTTATAAGATATGCAGCATTCATGCTCTCAAAGTACAAACTTTTTTTTAATTTAAGTAGTAGCAAGCCAATTATTAAAAATATAAAATAAAAAGTATTCTTACATTATCTAACATATTAAATTTTTAAAATAATTGACTTTTCATGTAAGAAAATATGTTAAAAATATAAAATAAAAATTATTATTAAATCTTTACTTAACATTTAAGCTTAGAATTAGTTTTTAATGTTATTTTACTCATGCAAGATCTTAAATTTAAATTAAAAAATAGTCTTAAGACAATAATCCAATACCACTGCACTATTAAAATTAGATTATAATTCTGTGTATGACAGTTATAAATACTTTTAAGGATGTGTCCATTAACTATGCTTGAGTATCAAGAATGCGGGTGTGCGTGCATGGTGCATATATTATGTTTGACATGCTTAGCACATAATATTGGTAATAGGTAACGAATTTGTACTCACCTCTTGCGTCACTCTGCTGGCGTGTTTCCTTGATGACTTCATGTATGGAACGCTCAGTGTCTGTGCAACGGAACCATAAATAAAGAAACCAATTGAAACCCTAGCTGTTAGCGCTAACTATCGAAATAAAGATCAAGAAAAGAATATGGGTAACAACCATTTAAAAATTCGCAACTCAGAACATAAATGTAAGTACCTCGACTTGGTTTTGAAGGAATTTGATGTATCCAACAGCCTCCATGAGTACGGATGCCGTGTCTGTCTGCATTAATCCACAAACAAGTTCAATAAAAAAAAAAAAATTGCAAATAAGGAGATTATGTTGTATACTCATATGTGCCTGGAGCACTTAAAGCATGCATCTTAGCTTGTGTAATTAATAGCACCAGGCCACTACTCACTGGTTAGAACGCTATAACTTCTATATTATGGGCCTCTTTCTTTTTGATTTGTGAATTGTTTTCAGTACCACTCACATTTCAATGTGATTTTTTTTTTCTTACTAAAACAATGTCAATATATAGAGAAAAAAATTTTAATTATCTAAGAGTAAGTATTCTTTCTACTCAAATAAAAATATATTCAATTTTGTCAATATTTATAAATTAACAAGCAGTTATTAATTGAATTGGGGTGTACTTAATTTCATTGTGTCACACCCATCCTTGAAAAAATATATACTATATGTACCTTGCCAAAGGGAGACACCAACTGTTGGAGAGCCGCAATCCTATCTCCTAGTTTCTCTTTCCTAACCTGAAGGATAAATTTCAAAGCAAGCAATGCACATAAGCTCAGCAGCCCAAAGTCAATGACGAAAATGAGCTTCTAAAAAACAATCAAATAAATCATTTTTTTTTAGTACAAATACAAGAATAAGAACCTTTAATGATGATTTTTGTAAACTAAACAGTTTTATCAGTTCATGAGGGGTCAGCGATAAATTAAAAAAAAAAAATGATTATGATTAGTTTAACATTATCCTTCCGTTAACTGTTTCTCCTCTATAAGATAATGAAAAGAACCTTAAAGGGTGGACATGATGGCCGTGATTCCAAACGTGATTTCTTCGATGTCGTTTGAGGTTGAGAAGCCTTTGACTCTATCAAAGCCCTGGGTCTCTTTGTTTCTGCCATGCCATTGGTGAAGTGTGATGCCTAAGAAAAAACGAAAAAGAGTAAAGATCAGTTGAATAATAATTAAAGTAGGTCATTTTCAAGAAGAAAAAGAAAGAAAGAAGCCAAAAGGAAAAAGAAAAAGGACGGAAATCCTGATTAAAGGCATACGCACAATGTTTAAAGCTGAGGATACCTCTAATCCAGCACAAAAGAAAAAAAGAAAGACTGTTTTTTGTTGCCACACAAGCTAAGCAAATAAAGGGTATTGGCTTTTCCGAAATCTTATATTGTCAACTTATTATCTCTATCATTAAATTACAAGCATATTCATTGGATTATCTACTGCTCATTAAATTGTTTTCTACGCATGCGCGGAGAAAATTGTTAATACATTCTTCACATCTTTTCATTAGAAGAAAAATGTCATTAGGCATAAGAAAATATGCATCAAATAAAAAATTTCTTTATTGGAAGCTGTTGATGATATTATGCTGTGCAACATAAAGAGTTGAAATCACCATCTACATGCAAATAATAGTATATATGTATAACTAATGGACTCTGCTGCTAGAGCTCTAATGAACCCGTGACAGTGACACTGCTTGTGTTCTTTTCCAAAAACAAGCAAAAAAGAAGATGCCAATTATATTTCTTACTAGCTTAAGCGTAGCAATGGAAAAAGAAGAGAGATATATACTCACATTACTAGAGTTACAAGACGACCTGTCAGTGGGTTGCTGCATATGATCAAGGCGAAAAGAAAGGGTATCTGAAAATCTACCAAGACCATCTTGTGAACGGTGGCTTAAATCGCCATTATATTTTACTGAGTTTAATAGATCTAAGGACTGCACGCTCATACCCAGGGAACTTGAAATGGCTGGGGATGATGTCTGGTTTAAGTTTGAAATATTTATACTTGGGTAAATCTGGCTAAAGCTCCCTCTACTGGGCGCTCTCAGACCATTAAAACTCGGATAATTCGGAGTGCTACTGGAGAAGAAGTCCCCAGAAGAAAGGGTCTTGAGCAAGAGCTTCTCACTAAGAGCATTCAAATCTTTGTCCTCATTCTTTATGTCGGTTGGGTGGGGGAGCCGGTAGTGTTCCATACTGGAGGCACCGTTTAGCATTTCAGTAAATTTGGGGAAAGCATCTGAGATCTCTTCCTTTATCTTTGAAAATTGTAAGTCTAAGTCATGAGCAGTGGACTGAGTACTGGTTAAGCAGCTTTCTGCATCACTTGTCCAGTGATGATAACCTAAATCTTGGATCATAGAACCATTGTTTGGTGGAACTCGAATATTGCTCTTTTGGGTTGAACCTCTATCTGATCCGGAGGCAGCTTCGTGGAACCTTTGGTTAAAGTTACCAGCATTCCTATATGAACGTACAGACAGGAAAATGAAGACTGTTATTTTAACTTGAAACGCGGTTACAATAAAGTTGAAGGAGACGGACAAAGCCCTAGTAGTAGATCCCAAAATTACAACAATAAATGATTGTTTCTTAATTTCTTCATGACAAACGTGAATGATCATCACATGAAGTTCTTCACTGATTGAAGCAAAAAAGACACGTTTATTATACCTGATAGTAAAGTAAAACATTCCTCTAACCCTACGAAGAAATGAAAACCGACTAGAACATAAGGAATCACAACCATATTTTTATAACTTACAAAGTGATATCTGGTGCCCAAGAATGGGTGCTTGCAGCCCCATAGCAAGATGGGGTCGTCGTCGATAAAGAAGAAGTATCAGCAGCAGGAGGGAATTGGTCTTGGAGCTGATGAGGTAGGAGATGGAGATTGGCAGATTCCATAATGATAATTTTATTGTATGTTTTTAAAGAGAAAGGAGGGAAAGGGACTTGAAAATCCCAAGATGAGTACTTAGTGATTAAAATTAAGTATAGCAATTGCTTTGATGAACGGAATCTGCCGCTCTATTCAGAGGAACACAGTTCCAGGTGACACCCACATACCTTGCTGCTTTTCGCCACTTTTCTGAGTTTCCTCTTTACTCTTTCAAGTTTGCATCTTACTAAAGTAGCCTTGAAAAGAAAGGAAGAGACCATCACTAGTATTTCTATTTCATCTCCCATACCTCTCTCTGACTTTAATTATTTATTATCCTTTCATCAGGCCAACTTCACCTTTTTTTTTTTCTCTCGGATAGGTTATAACATTATAAATATATAAAAATAAAAAAAAATCCTATCTCTCCCCCCCCCCCCCCCCACTTTTTCTGCTCTCTCTTCAGCTATGTGCCTTTTGAGCGTTCTCTGCAATTACGGGAAGATGATTATAGTCCCTCCACGCTATGATTAAATATCCTTCCCTTCGATCCCAAGACTTTGAGCAAAGCTAGCTCTGCTATTGGAAATCATAGCAGCCACGCTACCTCGCTCTCTCTGTCTTCACATCCCCACATCCAAGGATCGCCCTGTTATATGTATATATGCACGCACATGTACATTGACTTGGCATACGCTATAATCAAAAATTAATTTTACAATTAATTTTAATATTAATTAATTTATCTTTTTTTCCATAAATATAGTTTTTTTTTTCTATTAGGTAGAGTTCGTATATTATATGTATATATACATACTTTTTAATAATTTAATTTAAAATTAAATAAAAAAACTATTCATCAAAACCAATTTAAATGTGTTAATTCTCTTTGGGCACTGCTTAATTGTTTTGCTATTAATACCGTTTAAAAAAAATTTATATGATATAAAGGATTTAAATCTTTTGTCTTTATTCTTTTTTATTTATCTTAATAGAGGTTGGGATCCAAGACACAAAAATCATTAATATAGAAATGGATTTTTTAATTAAAGAAAAGAGGTTGCTCCTATCATAAAGTAAACGCAATTAACATAACCGGTATAAAGGTCACAATTAATGTCTAAGTCTTATGTGTAAAATTTAATAATCAAAATTTTAAAATTAATATTTAATAAAAATCAATTTATCAAACATAATCATTTATTCAAAGTAGATTTGAGGTAAAATGTGAAATAATGAATTAATTTGAACTAGGTCATGTCAGCCAATTGTCCTGCCCTCGAGCTTTCCTTGACCAGGGCATTACCACATTTTTTGGGTCAATGGACTTCGGACCAAAGTAAACATTTGCAAAGAGAATCCACGGGTCTTCGCCTTTGCCTTTTCTTTTCGGCTGCGCAATATGCCGCCAGAATCCTTGTAATTGGCTTGGGTGACTCTGGATGCCAAATTTTTCATAGCATCCTGGATCTGGGACTCACTGGTCGTTTCAGAAGGTATTGGATTCTTGCATTTAAGGGTCTATTATTGAATATTGACTCTGGACAGTGGAAAGGGAAGACTATTCTGAAGCCACGTATATTCTCATAATGATTAATTAAGGATAGGAAAACTATCCAAACAGAGTTTTCCCTTACTATATGTGCAAATTATATTGAGTAGCTTTTCGAACTCCTATGTAGAAAAATTGGGCTTTTAACTCTGGAATACCAAATTTGTAACAAGCAAGCCTTTCTGTAGTTCTAGAATTTGAAATTTCTGAATCTCAAAACACCATACAAAAGAAAATCACATCAATGATCTCACAGTACCTAATTAATCATTAATCAAGGAATATATATATATATATATATATATATATATAAGCAGTATATATAATTTGGTTTAACTCCCATCCTCCTGCTGCAAAAAAGAAGTCAAAAAAGAAAATAAAAGTTGGTTCAACGAGGGAATAGTATATGCATAACTTTAATTTGGTCATATGGCCTTTATACTTTTAGCGCTTGGTTTAATCAACAAAAGTGGAGTCACATAGATATCCACTACTAATTCCATTACATATCAAGCACTAAGTAGAACGAATATAGTTCACAGCAAACACATCAATACACTTTTTGTTTCAGTACATAACATCAAAATAATTGAACCTTGATCTGATATGCATGATAGCTACTTCATTGAATTTTAATCTAAAATAACTGACTCCCTGAATAATCTTTCTAGAATGTAAAAAACATAAAAAATAAGAATACAAACGGCACTAGCGCACTAAACGTATGCAGACCTACATACACAGATTTATGTTATCTGTATATATGTCTAAAACTGACAAGTCTAAATTATAAGCAGAGCGAAAGGCAGTGGGAAAGAGAGTTAAATGGTCTAAGTATGATTAAAAATGGTGTTCATCCAGCAAAGAGGTGGCATATTAGTATTTGGTCTGCCCCACAATAGTTCACGTCAGACGAAAAGATGATGGAGGAAGGTGAGATCAGAATATGCGCAAGGGGAAAAACTTAACTTTGCTTTAGGCACTTTTCTTTCTTGACCCTTCTGGCATGACCATGTATCCCTCTAATAGCCAGTTTCTCCATATAATAGATTTATTATATATATAGAACAACCGTTTTCCCCCACCTTCTTTGAAGTTTTTCTTCTTTATTCATATCTTTGGCTCCCTACCCTTCCCCTCTCTCTTATCACCTTTCCCTAGCTCATTCTCTAATCTCGCTATATTCCAAGATTAATTTCATCAACACTGTTTCTACTCCAAGTTTAGAAATTGAATTTTTTTTTTCAAGACCTCGTCAGAAGATTTACCTCAAGGATAATGGAGGGATTTTCATTCATATTTATACATATAGTAAGTTACTGTATATATCTGTAATTTTATCTTCTTTTCACCAATTAGTGACGTGAACCAAAAGAATAATGTAAGAGTTTGGGCATTGACAGTTACATAAAGCTGCTGGGTCTTACCCTGCAGAGGTATGGGTTTGTATTTAATCAAATGCATGGCAGTTTTCCATTAATGGCGTGATTCGATGAAACTGATCGATGGAGACGAATTAGCAAAGAGTACGTGCTTGAGAATGAGATGCTTTCATCGAACAAAAAGGGGAGGTCGTAAATTATGCATACTTTTCAATGCAATTCAAAGAAATAGAAATGAAACTTTCTCGGGTCGCATAGTTAACATGACTCTCTGCAGAGGCCAGGGGAGATGGATTAAGATATAGACGCACTGCTAGATTCCTTTTGCCTTCCATTTTCAAAATTGAATTGCTCCCTCTTTGATTGAGTACAAGACCTTTAATTATAAAATAATCATAGTGGCCGATTATAGAGGCCATTTATATAACCTTTTTATTCTAATTATATAAATTATATATTAGAGATATTAGAATCAGACAACCTTTATCTTCTTTAATTCTTTTTATGTAAGCCTTCCCGGCGATCGAGCAGCTAATTCTCCCATAAAAAAGTGACAATAACCCCACTAAAAACAATGTTATAATTCATTACTTTATAGGGTCCATTTATCATCATTAAAATGGAACATCTTTTTCTCTGGTCCTAACCAGTCAACCCCTAAGGTCAAAATGCCCACAACAGTTGAGTCTCTTATCATATAGATTAACTTTATTATAAAGTTCTACCAAGTTGGATATAACATATTATCTGATCAGTCGCTTATTTTAATTAATGGGTACGTACTTATTTTACGAGTTTTAAATCACTTTTTTTTTCTCTGTTTGGTTATGACGTAATTAGAAGATTCTAATTAGCTTTCCTTCCCATCACTTGATGATCACATCCATTTTACATTAATGCGTGGAGACTGTAAAGTCATTTTAGATGTTTCACAAAACTAGTGCGCGCATGATCAGATCTTTTGCAATTTTCACCTTCTTCTCTTTTTATCTTTTTCTTAGGGGCTAGCTAGCCAGGTAGCTAGAGATTCGAAGGCCTTTCCTCTTTAGGAACCGGAGGCTTCAGTAATGATTAAATTCCTTTGGCATTCATCCAACAATTAAGTTAGCCTTTTACTCTTTTCACTGTAGCTTTTCCCTTTTTCTTGTTCCGGATGAGAGTTCATGTGAAGGAGTTCTTTCGATCCTTAAGGAATTTCATCACACGACATGCAGCAAATGCCACTTTCAAGTATCATTGAACCTTTTGTTTGTGGATGTTAGTCTCTTTTGATGCACACAAATTTGTTCATCCTCATATTGATTAAATTGGGTTTTGCGATGCTATTCTCGGCAAGATTGCTTTAGTAATTCGCAGTTATCTTTTACCCAAAAAGAAAACTTGTAATGCTTCTTTCTTCAATTATGTAACCCCAGTGCATGGTCGTGCTTTGCAGCATGTAACATAAATAATGAAGTATTATTTTAGTGTTAAATATGGCAAAACCCTAAAAAGCAGGTCTAAAAGCAGCTAGACTAAAAAGTGTCTGGGAAGAAGACAAGGCATCGGAACAGGAGAATATATGCTTCTCAAACTTAGGGGGCATAAAAACCAACGCAGGGGGGCCATGCTTCTCTTTGCTTTCCATGCCCACTAGGCCGAATATATTACCATACTGATATTGCATATGGTCTCCATCAACCAATCTTCTTTCCAGTTTTTATGAATGTGATTATCGTCTGCCATCGACGGCGTAGGATTAGCCACGATTTGCTCAATTTGTGTAGTTATAGCTTCGCGTGTTGAGCAACTTTGTAGGTTGATCTTGATGATCTTAAGCTATGAGTTTGAGGAGCCTCGATCGGCATCCACTCTGGTTTTTTGTTTTCTGAGAATGGTGGCAATACATTTTTGTGGCTCATGCAATTTATTTACCGTTTTGGAACAGACCAATTTGAACAGTGCCATCAACGCATAGTTTCCGTTTGGTGAGCAAAATTCGTGTGTTGCGCTTTAGACAAATCAAAAGATGTATTATATGTTTGTAGTAAGAATAAAATGAGAGTCGTGAATGGAACGACAGAGATCTACATTCTAGCTTTACTATTTTATTAACCTCGTTATAAAGAAGCCAAGGAAGGGAATGCATTACGCTACTTTATTTGTAATGTAATAATTACAAGAAAAATGATATATGTACACAATTTTACATATTATATATATACATATAAATATAGATAATTAAAAAAATAAAAAATAAATATATGAAAGAATATACAAAGTATACACCGATAAATGTATGTATAATAGGACTTATTATGAGCTCTTTCTACAGTATTTTCATCTGGGATGAATGTGTGCTAATTAATTAAAATTATCTGATATTTTTTTTAGATTTAACTTAAAAATATTTTTTATTTGACAGATAAAAATTAATTTTTTTAAAATATTATCAAGTATTTAAGTAATAATTTTTTCTTAACAAAATTTTTTTATATATAAATTTTAAATTAAATTTAAAATAATTTATTTAAAATAATCGAATTCTTAAATTAACTAATATATATTTAAAAAATAAAATTATTAAATTTATTATATTTTATGATAAATTATAGGCTTCAAAATTTTAAGAACCCTAATCTATTTGTGTGCATCCGTTTGTGGAGGAGCGTTTTTCCTTAATTAAACCCAATCCATCCCACAAAGAAAAGGAGGGGAAGAAATGAGTTTAGAACATGGACGACCTTACAGTTTTCATACTTCTCCAATATTTTAGATCCATTTACTAGATTACACTTACCTAATGTTTTACTAGTATATATTTACACTTTCTTCGACCTGCATTGCTCTCCAAACGTATGAAAAGTCATTGTGCCTTGATTTTTATTTCTTTCATCTAAATTTAATTTACAGTCCAAATAAGATAATCGAAAAATTACATTAGCAAGTGAAAAGGAATTTAAAAAAAAAAAACCGTTGGCCTCGGCATTGCAACGTTGTTAGGATCGTCTTGAGGAGGGCTAGCGAAGATATGTTTTCTTGTTAAAAAACATGTCATCTTTTTTGGTGAAGAAAACATGTCATTTTTTTATATTTTATTTTAAAAGTAATCTCCTTTTCAATTTTTTAACACTTCCCTCTCTCTTCCTTTGCGTTCTCTCCCCATTTCCTCCAATCTTTACCGAAAAATTACACAGCAAACAAACTGAACGCCGTCTCGATTAGATCTGAGAGACCAATTGTTTTCGACTACCTAAATTCTGACCTTCTAGTATTGTATTAGCTTGAAAATAGAAGCTTTGCCACATAGGAGTATCATTGAAGTAGAGCACAAAATTGCCAGAATCAAGCATAGAAGCTGAAGCGGAAGGGCTCCATATATAAGCTATGAAAATAAAATAAAATTTAATAAATTTAATAATTTAAAATTTTAAACTAAATATTAAATAAAATTTTATTTATGAAAAAAATAAAATTATTTTTTTTCAAAATAAAATTTAAGATATCTCTCATTTTTCAACTAAAAATTACTTTTTTTTTTAAATCGAGATATTATTAAAATAAACAAAATCTTTTTTATATACATAACTTAAATCACAATATTTAAAAAATCTAATTATTTATTCAATATATCAGAATTTGTTAGTAAAACCATTACCTTATTTGAACGGTTTAGCGTTGGTATCGCAATTCACTATAAGGACGGGTTCTTCAGATTTCCTGACGAGAATTTTGGCCAAATGGGTATATACTAAGGCCGAATCTACAGGACCTGCATTAGATTTGAGAGGGAGGACAAAAATACAGGTGGAACTGGAATAGGGATACAGATCCTCTGTCCCCTTCCCTTGTCTCCGAGCCTTTAGCACCAGATTGAAAACTAGAGGGCAATAGAGTGCACACAAAAACTGGCACACAGTGCAGGATCAATTTGTACATAAGACCACTCCTTTTTCCTTCTTCAGGAATAATTCAGTATACATGAACGTCAACTTAAGTTGTTAAACAAGGAACTAGAAAAGTAGAGGAAGATATTGCAACTACAACCGGGCAACATATGAGTTTGCTTGGGTTACATATCTAACCCATCGATACGGATTATGTGTTTTCGACTTCTTTGCTATTTGCAAGTACTTCACCTGCACCAACAAATGGCATCTTAGAATCATTCAAGACAACAAACTACAAAATGAAAAGAATAAAGTCCGCCATAAGGGAGAAGTTAAATTTGATCCTCATCATAAAGGGGATAACTCGATATCAATTTTGGGTTGAAGTGACTCAATCAGGATAGCTACTCTGCCCAGAGGATAACAGGTAAAATTTGGGTAGCATCTTAGGTCTTGCCACCAGTGGGTTACAGTACAAACCTCAAGAAAATCGAGAAAGTACCATCTATGAAAAGATACCATTTGACTTCTAAAATAAAAAGTACACTTATGTCACTATATTCTCTGCAAGATCTAGCACACTTCCCAATCAGAACCTGGTCCAGTGCAGGCTAGCTAGTAGTTAATAGATGAGAAGAGAATGCGAAATGTAGCTTTTAGAAAATCATCCACATTTTACCTGAAGCCTGGAGGCATTGTACATGGGTATAGTGAAGGTCATGCTAAGAGGCCCTGCCTCCTTCGTGATATTTCCTGCATTCAACATAAAAAGATTGATTCTTTACAAAGAAGAATATCTTTTAACAAACAACCAAAAGAGAGAAGTAAGTATTGTACCATGAAACTCCTGTACAAATGTCAGCTTTGCACGCAAAGTATGTTCAGATCCACCAACAATCTATAAAAGGTATGACCAGCCATTAATTTCATCAATTAGTACTATACTAGCCTCACTCGCTGACAAAACAGCTATTTGAAACAATCATTAAAGGGAACAATAGATCAAAGCTACTTTTTTTAAGCCCCACTCCAGTCTCTTATTTGCTTCCCTAAAATCAGTTGTCTGTCCAACTGCTCCAGGCTCCAACTCAAAATTAACACTGAAAATTTTCCAATCAGAAAGAAGAGCAAGCAATCAGGATGGTATATTGACCCTGCAATTGTCAGAAATAAAGATTCCATGGCTTGTAAACATGAGCAGTTACGCTTTTTCATTTATCCAATTCTACATGCAATGCCAGTTCACCACCCAAAGCTGATAATGTCCAATGATGTGTAATTGTGTATATCATACGCTATATTGATCTTCGCATAAGCTAGAAACAGTGAAATATCCTCTATCAATCCTCTCAATAATCTTGCCATACAATTGTATCAGATCTCTAAATTGCAGCAACTAAAGAAGAGGGACTGACATGAATTTTCAATGATGCTTATCTAAAAGTGAAAACTAACCATAAATTTATTATCATAGAGAAATGATGTATAGGGTGTGTGTGTGTGTGTATAAATTACATCAGCTAAAAAGGCATGTCACATTCATTTCAAGTAATCATATGATAAGGTAGGCACAAACCAAGAATGACCTTGGAACTCAAACCCAAAAATGTATTCAGCAGTACGTAGGCACAAAACCATGCTGTCCTGTAATTGAATTGTATACTTTCTTAAAAAGACAATTGTAATACCGAGTTGTAAGTGTTGGTAGTGGCATCTGTACAAGAACTGTGTTAGAATTGATGCTTGAGGCAAACTCAGCTCGCACTTTAATGATTACCTCAGCCTACAAAAATATAGCAGACTTCAGAATGTGTTCGAAAATTATCAACACTCAAAAAATAAAAGGCAGGTTCAAATTACCTTAAGGGGTCCTGTTTCTTCAAGCAGTGCATTAATACGAAAGGGAGGCTTAAATGATTGAGTCATACGATAATTCATGACAGGAAATTCACCATCTGGTGGCACCTATTAAATAATGCTGCAATAATTAGTTAAAGGAATCAAAAGTATAACATGCCTTCTGTATTACAACATATTTGTATGATAATGTACTATAATGTATTATGCAGTATGCACCTACCAATGTTAGAGTTCGGTCAACATCAAAACTATCAAGGTGTACTGATTCATGGAAGTTACAGTCATCTAGAATCACAGCACCTGAGCTTCTATAATCTGTTAAGAGTATGGCAGAATGAAATCAGGCAACGATGAAAAGATCTAGTGAAAAAAAGAGGGAAGCCACACGTCACTCTAAGAAACTCATCCACCCATCAGTAACTCTACCGAAACTTCAAACAATTATGGCCATCTGTAAATCTCTCCTGATGCTTAACAATCAAATATCATTTTCAAGATGTCTAAAATTATAACTAACAAGATATTTTCAGCGAAGAACTATCCTACATACCACTTGACAATCAATGAGACAACAACCAGATATAATTACACGGAAAAGAAGCCAGAGAAATCTTTGTTAACATTTCAAGGGGATGAAGTACACCACCAATTGACTTACCACTTCTTCCTATACTCAAGTCGTCATTAAGAGCGAGTCGAATCTCTGGGTTGCCAGTAAGATAACTCTTCATTTGAATGGTGCCATCAATCTCACTAGTAAGTATGAACCCCTGTTTCAATCAACAAAATTTATATTAAACTGCTTCACAATTTGGATTTGTAGATTTTTAACAATAAAGGAGAAAAAACATTGTAAGAGATATTCAAAAACGACCTATATACTCACACTAGAGTTAAATGTAACACTTATTTTCTCGATTACATCAACAAAAATCTCATCCCTCTTTCTACCCCCAGGTTCATTTGCAACGACAGATTTTGTAATAGCTGTTCCTGGCATTCGTTTGGTCCCTTGCTGCAGATACAAAAGTTTGAAAGGTAAATGAAACCATCTATCCATTTACACAACCAACAATACGTTTGTTGTTTGTAAATGAGTCTATAAATATTTACCACAAAAATGGATGCAGGACCAAGGGGAGGTAGTCGTGCAGCATCAACCACAATTGGCTCATTGAAAATATACGACTTTAAAACCTCAGTTGATGTTGTTTGCACATAACCAAAATCCTGGAACAACTAAACTCTAGTAAAGCTAGATATATCATAGAAGAGAATGCTGCAATCAGAAACATTACATGGATATAAAACACTTTAAATTTTACTGTTATTGAATGATACATCCTTTCATGAGGCAATTCAGTTCCAAATTTTATCAACGTTTTAAAGAATCCATAACCCATGGACCATCATTAGGTAAGAAAATGAAGCTTATGTACAAACTGCAAAGCTTCTCTTTGCCTCTCTGAGAGTGAAATATGAAAAAAGATATAGAAATATTTAACAAGAACAATATTACATCAATTTGTCATACACAATAGATATATTGAAAGACCATTTGAAAAGAGTTAAGAAGAGACTAGGCAATTGAAAACTTGTACACATCAGAAACATTTAGAAAGAAATCACCAAGATATGAAAGGCCAAAAGTACTGAATGAACCTATCTTAGAATTATACAGTTTAGTTAAGCATGATTTGTTTGCCAACATGTTTATTATGTTAGATAGTAATGATTTTGCTGTTCAAAATTTTCAACAAACAAACCATTCAACAGTAAAACTAACCAAGGAAAATTAGAAAATACTTACAATGACTTCATCCAGCAATTCATACACAAGCACAAAGTTTTTCCTCAACGAATCTTCATTAAGAACACCAAGGTAGTCTTTGATGACACGTGCAATTCTTTGTAAAAGTTCCAAAACAAGAGAAGGGGAGACATTCACTCTAGTTGTAGCAACAAATAATAATCCAGCAACCTTCACGTGAAAGTAGTTTACACCATCTACATTCTGTTGAAAACACAAGCAATCAAAACACGGGGGAAAAAAAATCAAGGAAGGATATACAGAATCTGGGACAAGTTATTTATCTAGTTTCCAGTTTCAGAATATGAGAAGAAATTTACAATTGCTGTACCTGCCGCTGGGGGGGTGGGGGGGGTTGGGGGCGGCATTATAGTAATCATGTCATAGAAGAACACATATATAGCCAAGAAATTTGAAACGGAACTTGCTACTTCCTAACATGAAAAAAATACCTACAAAAACAGGTGGAGCATCTCCTTCAGCGTCCTCCTTCCAGAACTTCACCTTCCGGAAAAATGTCTCAGCAGTTCCTTTTTGTACTTCAGCACGATCTGCATTTATTTAAGAAAAAAAAAAGGAAAAAGGTAAATAAGGTGGAATTCTCAGACCACTTTTACAGTTTTACATATTAACATCTTAGACAGATTTGATGGATGTAGATCCCAATAGTGACCGATAAAGCATAAATCACTCATGCCAGAGAGATGTAAAGTGGTCAATACCTACTGTTGCCCACCAGAAATAAAAGCGATGAAACATTAAACTCTGTAATATATTATCATTATGTTCACTGGCAAAGTTATTCCTAAAACTAAGTTTATAAATTTAGACATAACCTATCGAGATATTAAAGAATATGGCAAATCAATATGCTATCTACAAGTAGTAGAGGGACTGAAAAATTTAAACAGTTAAAAACCCACTCACACACGAACACCCAAAAACCCACCAGAGGACCCTTTAACAGAGATAATCACAGTTACCTGAACTTTGCATGTCGGTTAACTAAGATCAAGATCACAGAGGATGTACATTTACGAAATTATAATTCACCTATAGTATTCATAAACTATATTATGAAAACAGGACTTTCAAGAAAATTACGCTTTAAATGGTAAAACCAAAATTAACTTCTGGTTCGCAGTAAAACACTTCAAATCTAATTGTTAAAAGGGCGTGCATGATTTCAGCAATAAGATTATGAACCCCTCGTGTGGACCTTGCAGGGTACAAAATACAAATGAAGGAAACAGGAATTCGAACTATAAGTTAATTAGAATCAAGGACGCTAAATTTTGGAAATTTTCCCAATTTTAATGGTGCTTCCTCTATTTTTTAAACACCCAGATGATATAATGAGAAGGAAATTTCACAAGGAACTCGGGGTCCAAGCACCGCGAGGAGAAGAAAGACTTACAGTCACGAAAGACGATGTTGTCGCCTCTCTGTGATAGCACGAAGAACTGCGAGATCATGTTGAATATCTTTGCTCCGCCCTCTGTGCTTTCGCTCTAGACTTTGATTACCACTCTTTTACTTCACCATTTACTTCGACCCCATCTTTCCCTCACCTTATTAAGTCAGTGCTGCCCTTAGCATTGCCAATCCGTACCGGAGGGGTCTATAGACCCCACTTCCCCTAAACGCATAAAAATTTTCTTTATTACAAAAAGCGATTGTTTAATTTTTAATTTTTTTTAGACAATCCCTTTTATTTTGAAGAAGTTCGTTCCATATTACTTGATCTAATTTTTATTGATAAATAATTATTTAATTTATTTGTTAAACATAATTATATGAGGTGGATATCATTTAGTTAAACAAATATCGTTCAATTAACTATGTTGAGTCCATACAAATAATTCTCTTAGAGAATGAAACATAGAAAAATGGTAAAATTTTTTGTTTTAATTTGTGATTTCCTCCCTTATACTATATTTTGTTGAGTTATACAAAAATTTTATATTTTAAGAATTTACATATTACGCTAAAGATGTAATGAAGGGATATTTTGTGCAAAGTTTATAATACTTAAAGGACTCATTATTTATTGTACCAAAAAAAAAAAGACTCATTACTTATCCAAAAAAATAATCCATTTATATTTTTAAAGTTAGTGAAGATTCTGCGTAATTAAATAGTTTTAAAAACAAATACAAGCGGTACTCTTTAGTAACCGGAGCTACCATGCGACAACGTCGTATCGATGGATGCCCATGCTATGCGTATGTCTAACTCTCTCTGGGCAAAGATGACAATATGTATCAAAAACGATCTCGCCAAAAACGAGTCCCTATACCCTATGGATGATGATTAAACCAAAGTATGGCGTCGCTGTCGTTACAGGAGCAAAACGCGGGTGTAAGATGCATTTCCATTAAGGAACTCCCAAGTATTCGTTGCTGCTCTTATTGCGACGAAAGAACGAATCTTGATCGCTGACGATACCTATGTAGTCCTCCTTACAAAGAAGAGATTCAGCCGTACTTCTTTTTCAGAGCTTTTGTAGATGCTGATCATGGCACAACTCTGTTCCTAAAGAGGAATAGAGGGTTGTAAAGTTTGGGTTTGCAGTGAAGTTGAGTAAGGAATTAAGCAATTGGTGAAAAATTGGTTTATTTAAAGGTGGGAATTTGAGTGATTAAACGGCAATTCTTCATGATTTTGGGCTTTGAATTGATTGGATATGAATTCAGCTTATTGAATAGCGGAAGGCCGTCGCGGGAAAGCAAAGGCAAAGTTTAACATACAAATTTTGAAATAAAAAGGGAACTTGCAGGATTAGAAGCAGAAAGTTCTGTTTTTTCGCATAAAGGTAACTTTTTTACTCTTGACAGATCTCCACTCATAAACAATCTTCATTCCATCCTTCTCCGAATTCCCGTAAAATTTTGGACGTAGATTTTGGTTCATGGTAAGATTTTCTAAAGGATTTCAGGGAAAATGAACACAACAATTGATAGGTTATTATAAAGTTTAGGTGGATAACCGCCCCTTCTCTTTTTTCTTTGTTTGTACTTTCCTTAGGCTGGAATTCCCCCACCATAATCAGTCAGTTATGCCGGGTGAAAGAGCATGCCGCTACTGTGTTAGAAATAGGATTCGCAGTGTGACAGTTATACGAACTTAGCAATATGCTAGTAATTATATTCTCTCCTTTTTCTTTCTCATTCAACATTAAAAGTTAAACGATCTTTTGAGATTTTCTTATAAACACCATATCAATCAATTAGGTCTTCTTGATCACCCATTCTTTCTGAATTTAGTTTCTAACTTGTAAGTGTCGGACTTCTTTTTTTTTTTAATTCTGTTTCTTTGCAGGGAATGGCAACTCCCGTTGAGCCTCCAAATGGGATCAGAGCTGAAGGAAAGCACTATTACTCCATGTGGCAGACTCTGTTCGAGATTGATACAAAATATGTGCCCATCAAGCCCATTGGTCGAGGAGCATATGGAATTGTGTGCTCTTCTGTGAATATAGTGACTAATGAAAAAGTTGCGATAAAAAAGATACAAAATGCCTTTGAAAATCGTGTTGATGCACTAAGAACTTTGCGTGAATTGAAACTTCTTCAGCATCTTCAACATGAAAATGTGATTGCTTTAAAGGATATCATGATGCCTATTCATAGAAAGAGTTTCAAGGATGTCTATCTTGTTTATGAACTTATGGACACCGATTTGCATCAGATTATTAAGTCTTCGCAGGCATTATCTAATGATCATTGCCAATATTTCCTCTTTCAGGTATAAACCAGTGTTCCTTTTTTGGATCAACTTAATATTTTTATGTTGGACTCAAATTGTCATTTTGCCATTATGAATGATGTAGTGTTTGTATGTCTTTCTGAGTATGCATGTTAAGCTGGTAAAGGTAGCACTAATCCAGAGGTCACACGGTAATAGAACTTATTCTTTGTTTTCGGGGCCATAGTTATCCATAATTTTAGATAGTCAAACACGGTTTTGTTGGTAAAGTCCAACTCAATGTACCAAGATCTTCTATCCCTACCAATTTGTGTACTCTCATCATTATATATTATTTGATCTGTTGCATTCGGCAGTTTACTTTGCTTCCTTTTTTAATTCCCAATATTCTGTAATCTATAGTTAGAATGTTTTCCATATAAATATAAATCAATTACACTGTGGCTCATTTTTTGGGTTTTCTGGAAGTCATAATCATTTATGTTGATTAGCTGATTAGTGCAATGCAACAATCCAAATTTCTCGTTGCAGTTGCTTAGGGGTTTGAAGTATCTTCACTCAGCTAACATCCTTCATCGTGACTTGAAGCCTGGGAATCTTTTAATCAATGCAAACTGTGACCTAAAAATATGTGATTTTGGGTTAGCACGCACCAGCAGTACCAAGAACCAGTTCATGACAGAGTACGTTGTCACTCGGTGGTATAGGGCACCAGAGCTCCTGCTTTGCTGTGATAACTATGGCACATCCATTGATGTATGGTCTGTAGGATGCATCTTTGCTGAACTTCTTGGGCGAAAACCTATTTTCCCTGGTTCAGAGTGTCTCAATCAGCTAAAATTAATTATTAACATCCTTGGCAGCCAAAGAGAGGAGGATATTGAATTTATTGATAACCCAAAGGCAAAGAAGTACATCAAATCACTTCCTTGTTCTCCAGGGACCCCCTTTTCCCGACTTTACCCCAATGCTCATCCTCCGGCCATTGATCTGCTGCAGAAGATGCTTGTTTTTGACCCATCAAAGAGGATTAGTGTCACTGACGCACTTAGGCACCCTTACATGGCCACTCTGTATGATCCTAATTGTGATCCTCCCGCCATTGTTCCAATTGATCTTGACATAGATGAGGATTTAGGGGAAGATATGATAAGAGAGATGATGTGGAAGGAAATGCTTCATTACCATCCCGAAACTGCTATGGCAAAGGCAGAGGTGTGCTCCTAATCTTAATTACTTTCTTTTTTTGTTTTTCTTTTAGTTGGTGCTGAGGAAGTCTAATGACATTATTTGCTTCAAATAAGTAGGGAGGCTTTCTCATCAGTGAGCTCGATATCTGTCCTGTGTCCTCTTTATGGAGGACAGAGAGAAACAGCGATAGATGGTCATCTTGAAAAACTATGCATTAATGTGCTTTGATGATGATGATGCATTGATGCACGATAATATTTAACTTCCATGTTGAAAGTTTGATTATGTCTTGAGCTCTTATTGACCTTTTTGAGTTGTATATAAGTATGTTCATGTATGTCCCAGAGACCTATTTGTAAATTAGGTGTAATGTTTATCAATAATATGTATCATTAGAAGTACAAATCTTTTATTTCTTTTAAGTTGAACAAAATTGGTGCTGAATCTGTGTATGTGATGGGTCATGATCTGACTTTATGAGCTATGTGTAAATACTACCATAGCTTTCATTATATAAGACCAGTTAGACAAGTAAATAAGTACATCAGACATCTAAAATTCCAGGCAATTCTTGGTTTATTTTTTTTTTTAATTTTCTAACTCTGTTGAAATTTTCACCTTTTATAAAAGTTTGTTTATGTACACCAAAATGATTCCAGGAGATAAATTTTCTATATGATCATATTTTAAAAATGTACAGATTAATTAGTTCATAGAATTCGGATGAAGTTTAAATTCTGCCTGGCAGGTGTTAGTCTTCAGTCTAAGGCCAAAAAATGGTGTCTGCTCTCAGTCACGAGAAAATTTATTGTACAATGTAAATAATAATAAATATTGAAGATTGAGATATTTTTTTAGTTTAAAATTTTAATCAGAACATTTTTAATTTAAAAATAAAAATAAATATTATAAAATTATATAAAAAAATAAAATATATAAGTACACAACTGTACTATAAAGAATATAATACCATCGGAACATGCAGCGCCTTATCATCGAGAGCGACTCCGAGTCTGCTGTCTCCATTCTGACCAAGCCTGGTGAAGAGAACAGCAAGTTACATCTCCTCTCTCGCATTCGAGAATGGTTTAGACATGTCTACAGAGAGGCCAATCCCGTCCTGATTGGCTTGCCAACCAGGGAGCACAAACGGATAGAGGCTTACAAGTGTTCTGGGAAGTGCCTCCGGATTTACTGAATCCTTTTCATGCTGACCTTTTCGGTGTTTGTCATTTAGGAATATTAGAGTAGTCTAGTTTCTTTCTCTTGGGGCTTCAGCCCCTGTATAAAAAAAAAAAGAATATAATGGCTCACGCATATGTGAATGAAATCAACTGAAACAACGTCTTGGCTGTGGCTTCGCACCCTTCCCCAAACACTTTGGGGAAAAAAATCCTAGAATTGTCTATGGTCTGGCGAGATGGGTAAGCCTTATAAAGCCCAACCAGGCGGTGCACTCCCACAGCAGCATTACGAATCAGTCCGTACAGCAAGAAGGGCTAAATATCGCCTAAATTCCTCTGCAAGTAGGCCCATGGACTGGCTTTCAGACCGTAAAACTGTATCGATTGCAGTGTATGATGTATTTACCCCAGACCTGAAAACGCATGAACGTGTTTTCTGATAACTTTAGTATCTTCAAAAACGTTTAGAACATTTTCTTTTTAATGTCAGCAGCGATAAGAAACAAAATTATTGTGAGCATTTGCCGTAAAGCATTGTTATAGATTTCATTTTACTAGTGAATTTGCACAGTAGGGTTTGCCAAATTCAATTTTGTCACTTTCAATCACCAACCCATTTCAGCGGCTCACGTGCCCACCTCCAACCCCCGTGTTTGTGGGAGCATCATCCATAAATTAAGGTTAAATATATGACTAACGTGTTAATACAATAGTAATTATTTGTACTTCAAATTGAAAGATTTAAAATCAAATTTTAACGACCAACTTCAAATAATTAGTCTTATATTCAATAGTGATACATAAATTTTGCCATATCCAGATTTTCTTTCCTGTTAGGAACAAAGTGTGCGGCAAATTACATATACCAGAAGCAGTTCAGGTTAGATGCAATAAGACACTTCATGGCACTAAGAGACAGATAGGTACTATCAGTTCCAAAACGTCAAATTTTTAAGGCTTTAACCTCCAATTAGCGCACCTCATATATGTATGCTGTAGATTTTTATTTTTTTTTTCTTTTGGTGCAACCCCAAACTAATTGCCCTTCCTCAATCGTTTTTAGCGAGACGAAATAATGTGAAATTCAAAGAGAATCATTTTTGCTCCGAAAGTCTTGCTCTTTGGAAGAGTATTCGACCCCCACTCTAGTAAACATGACCAATAGAATATCACCCACTAAAATTTTTGTTCTTACAGAACATGCCCAGTCATGTTTAGTCAAGAAAGAACAAAAGGTGAGGTGGCTATGTTTCCTTTGTCAGTTTCGCTTGTTGCCTTTCAATTACTTTTGTCTTTTTCTTTTTGTTCTTTGAACGTGACTTTTTTTTCAATATACATAACTCATCTATCCTTCGATTGAACAAATTCACATGAACCAGATGGCGGCCAAAATCAACGCCTACTTGTTTTGATTAGCCTTTTCAGGAATATAGATATGATAACGAAAATTTAAAAATAGATATAAAATTTAAAAAAAGTTAATAAAAAAATAAAATTTATTAAATATATTTTTATGTAAATTGAAAAAATAGATAAAAATTCATCAATATTAAAAAATAAAGGATGAAAATCCCTAAACTCTCAATTTCTTTGATTGACAGATCCCATAAATTGCGGAATGCACAAATACCTTCCCATCGCTTCTCCTTCTCTGCGCCGGTTTGAACGCTTGCCTTCTGGGCAAGATTCTTGCTCCTAAACCAACAAGACAGGAGGAAACCAGCTCCACTGCTTCTTTTTATTTAGGTTTGAGGCAAGACCAAACATGTCGGTGTGCTTAAATGTTGAAGCAATTTTTCAAATAATATTATGACATAGTAATTTATTATTTTATTTTTATAAATTAAAATTTATAAAAATTTTATTTAAAATTTTAAAATACTAAAAAAATTACAATATAAAAATTAAACTAAAAAAAAGGAGACGATAAAATTAAATTCTACTACTTAGTCAAGTTTAAATTTTAATTTTATTTAAATATTAATATTATTAAATTTTAAAAATTAAATTATAAAATTTAATAAAACTAACCGTTTAAGTAATTTTTGCAAGCATTCGGTAGGGTGGTTAGTAGGACAAGTTTTTGAGTATAGTAACATTCAGCATTATTGGACACAAAATTATTAAGGAGCAAATGCGTTTGCTCTAGTTTGACAACTTAAGTTTGATTAATGGTGCTGGGCGAAGTTCACATGAAAAAATGGAAGAGTTTTTCTACCTGCAAAAGAAAAATTTAGAAAAATAAAGAAGAGAAGACTGAGAATTATATGAGAACTTAGAAAGAATGATTTCCTATCGTCCTTCCACTGGATCTCTAGACATGTTCAACCCCACAAAGATCTCGAAAATCTAATACGGCTGATTTTGCCTTCGAGGTGAAGGAAGTCAGCCAAGGGAATTGAAAATGAAAGCTTGATAAATAAGGTAGGTAAAACAACATGATCAAAGATGAAACGACAGCACTAGCCATAGTCTTGCACGTGCAGCGATTTTGAGTCGCGTTCACTTTGTGTTCTCTTCTTCTCATACAAATAAAGAAGACTAAACAGTTGCATGCAGTACTGCGCATGTTTTGAGCCAGAACCGAACTGGGCCCTACAGATATAAAGAAGCGCAAATCGAGTGGCGAGCAGACCGCAGACGCACATGGATATGATGTACCAAATTAAATTTAGTTACTCATCAACATCTTTGTCAAAGCAAATGTACTTGATAAAGGAGCAACCGCTGATTATCGAAAATTAGAACGACAATAATTATATATGCGTGTGTGTTTAGGTTATTTAAGACGATGTCAAATGTTTCAATATTCTTTGTGTAAGTTTTGGTTTGTTAAGGTTATTATTGTTGAGATGGAAGAAGACTTAGAGCAAGAGGACCCTTAAATTCTACAAATGAATTGCACTTCTAGATTATTGTAAATGACCTGAAACTCCGTCAAACGGATTACTGTGAATGCTACAGGAAGCAAAGGCCAAACAAGACTTTGGCTTGGCCTCCCTTCGTAGAAAGTGGAAATAGACTTCATCTGACCCAGCAAACCGACCAAGTCACTTTTCCACATCATGTCTCGCTTTTCCCAATGTTTAATCGACAAGTTTGTGAGTGGTAGAAAGAAACATAAAGGCATATCAATTATTGGACGGCACTGGATCGGTTTTGTGATCGAAAATTGACATATCATATATTCAAGGCAAATTAAATGCAAATTCAGACAATGCAAAAGTTAATACATAAGTTACATAAATTGTGAATGTGTAAGCCCATGTGCAGAACTGTAACCAAATTTATGCAAATTATCCTAATTTTTATCCAAAAATTACACCTTTATTATTCCTTAAACACTGCTTAAGTGCACATCTTAACAAATCCAATATTAAAAAGTAACAAGAAGTGCCCAAGAATTGTTGAAGTGATCGAGTAATGCACTATTGGGGTTTGATAAGACGTTCCAATTTCCAATGATTTAAGCTGATTGTGCATATGAATGAGCATCATGAGTGGTATATCCCTTTGGCACCCCATCAAGATCTCAGTCCTTTTCCTCCATGGTCTAGATATCAAAAAATACCTATAGCTACTGTTGTTGTCTGGGGCCAAACTCCATCAGAAAGCTCTTTCATCTTGATAAAAATAACTAAATAAGTCGCCATTCAATTTACGAAAGAAACTTAGCTAGTGGGAAATCTTAAAAGTAGACGACTAAGCAGGCAGACGTCAATAGATTTCCTCTTCTAGAGAACCACAGGGTAAACTTCTCTGTCATTTTAAAGGTTGGGTAGTTGGGTCGGGGAAATATTTCATTGATTGACATGGAATATTTCTCCACTCTGGTTCTTTCTAGTTTTTTCTTCTCTGTAAATGCAAATATATATCTCACCGAATAACTGAAGGGAGCTTTTGTTCTTCAACAGTGCACAGCACATATGAACAGAAAAGATATATCAATGTTTTATATCAATATTTTTTTATATTAAATAATGTGGATGAGAAAAAAATAACAAAATCGTAAAAGAAGAGTGAAATTTTTTTTTTTAAATAAAGAATACATCGTAGATGTGAATAATATGCAAAACAGAAGGATATAAAAATAAAATTACTGACATACGAATGCTCGCGCAAACAAATGCACATACATGTGAGCTGCGGTAAGGAGGACGTGAGTGGAATATCGGGAAATGATCCGTGGCTTCTTTTTGAAGGCCTTCGCTTTGCTCTGGAAGTTAAAGAGCAAAGCAAACAGAGCCGTCGTACTTAAAAGATATGGAGTAAATGTTATTTCAGAGAAGTAGTTGTAGTCTAGTCTCTGATCTCTAGTCTTGCAAACCAAAGAGAAATGGGACTTTTTCACGTGGGTAGCCTGGCCTATAGTTAGTGGGCACTATGCATGGATTGCTTTTCCAACGTAATCACAGCGTCAAACGTACAGTAGATATCCTATCAGGTTCGCCCTTCGTGCCCGTGAGTGCTAGCTAGGTCTCTCTTTGTCTTTGGCAGTGGAAGCAGCTTTTTCTCAACTTTCTTACAAATGGAGACTCAACTTTGAGGTTTCAAATCTCTGTGCTTGTTCCACGAGGTTCCTATCTTGGAGGGATCACTATGCTCTTTCATATCCCCAACTGCAGAAATCCGGGAAGACCCAATACAACTTTACCCTTCATTGACAATAATTTTAGGTGAATATACCTTCGTATTTTCGGTAACCCACTAAATACTGTACTAGAAACACAAGGCTTTTGTTCTATGCTTCGTGTTTTATAAGGAGAAAATAAGAGACAGAAAGAGGCCTCTAGTTCGAACCAATCATGCACAAAATAGTAAAATACAGTTAAGATACAGACAACAGAATTAACAATCATGCACATAAATATAGGAGCAGTAGGTCCCCCAGCTCCTAGATGTATGAGAAACACATTTGATGCTTTAGTTTAAAAGCCCTCCGAAGTAATTATCAGAAACGAGGCGCGAGCTGTAAAGCTCCAAATACTAAGAATAGAACTTTGAATTACTACATGGAATTAGGGCGTAAAGTACGTACAAATCAGTCTCAGTTTTCAATAGAGGCAAATTAATTTATAAAAAAGTTCAGTTGATTATTAAGACTTATTATTTATTAAAAGATATATTTGTTGTTTAAATTCATTTGACACAGCTAAATTTTAATGTGAAAAAAATTAAGGTAGGAATGTTTTTAGACCCTAAATATTGTTTTCGAAAGTACAATTTAATTAGGTATCTGTCTTTTAATTTGGACAACTATTATTTGAAATTGAACAAACAATTATGCTACGAGGAGACAAGAAATCTTAAACTAGAGGTAATAAGAATTATGTTTAGTTTCACGTTTTTTTGAATTATAACTTTTGTTATGTTCATCAAATTAAAAAAATGTTAGAAACAGTAATACTTCGTAACAAACATAATCAAAAACGTAATTTCAAAAACATAAAATTAACTTTTTTTTTCAGATAATAATAAGAATTAGTGCAGCTGTTAAACTTTATATTAAAAAAAAAATCATGTTTGTTGTTTGGTCTGCCTTTGCTTTTACTTTATGATGATGGTGGTGATGACTAACTCCCACACACTTTCCTTATGATGGGAGTGAGGGAAGAAGAAAATATCTAAGCAACAGTTTAGAAAGTTGGGTCCAATGAAAAAGCGAAGATGACGTCAACTCAACCCAATAAACGTTGTCTGCTTCTTTCTTTTGATCCCACCATGGCAGTCCTCAATGTTCTATCGTTCTCCTTCAATCTATGATGGTTCAGTTCTTTGAACCTTGCCACCTACCATACTTTTTTCTTTTATTTTTTATTACATTTTAATCTCTTTCATGTGTTTCATAAATATGTTTGATTTTTACAACCTACCCTCTTTAGTGGTGCAGCCACTGCGTTTGGCATTACTTGCGGAAAATTCTATTGTTATAATCTAAGGCGTACTAATAAAGTACGATAAGAAAAAAAAAAAATGGACAAAGTTCATTTGTTTATTTTTTATTATAAAAAATACGTACACCTAAGTGTGAAATTATATCGTGGCTTATTACTAGTTTTATTCCTTCGTTGCTTTTTATTTTTTATTTTTTTTATAAATTAAAATTTATAAAAGTATTATTTAAAAATTTAAATGATTAAATTTATTTAGTAAAATTATAAAAATTAATAAATTTAAATATTCAATATTTTAGGATTAATTTTATAAAATATTTATAAATAAAATAAAATATTTCTTTTTTTTGGGATTTAAATTAATGATATATTTAGATGTAAATTAAATTAAATTAAAAAGTATATCAAAAAGAATTAGCGAGGTAGAAGAATGATCAACCAAGCTTCATTAGTTTCTTCAAACCAAAGCTTTATTAATTTCTGCAAATAGTTTGGTTAGTATTTAAAATACATCGACCACAAAACAAAAAGCAAGTCCCCAAAAAAAAGAGAAAATTAGAATATAACAAAAAGTAAATTAATTACTTAAAGGAAAACGAGGTTGGTCTCACGTCACTTGCAAATCTGCAGTACCCATTAATTATAAGGTTTGAATTCAACTGCCGCCCCTCTCTCGTAATGACCGTATTAGCCTTCTATGGGCTTATACCAACGCCGTCCTTTTTGATTCCTCATGGGCTGTCTTTTTCTCCCTCTCTCTGAAAGATGTATTTAGGTAGTATATTATTTACCAGAAAAAAGGTATATGTTTGAGTAGATAATTGATGCTCTTAATATTTATACATATATATTTTTAAAGAGAGAAGAGAGTAAAATAAAAATATAAAATAATATATAAATATATGTAAAATTTATTTATATAAATATTATTATTATATTTACCTACTATTGTTTCTGATGTCAACAATAACAAAGAATAATATTATATCTATGTGTGCAAATTACACGTATTATTCATGTTTTGTATGGTAAGTTAAATGAAATTTATATTTGTATAAATAAATTTTATATATATTTTTATTATTAATTTTTTTCTTAATTTTTAATTTTTTGAATATGTCATCTCCACATACATTGTACATCTATCATTTTCTAAAAGAAATGGTAAGTTATGAAAGAAAATATTTTGTCTAGTGTATAGATTATATTGACCATACATATACACCTAGTTTTTTCTTTTTCCATAAAAAAGATATTTGTATAAAATAAAATAGAATAAAACATTATTTTCATCTCTCAATCTAAAATTACTTTAATTTAGTTTCTTAATCTTCTTTCAATCTAGTATCTTACCATTAAAAATAGCATAAATATAGAATTTTCTTCATCTCCATTTTCATAAAATTGATGCTAACTAATTTTGCTTAAAGAGAATGCCAGTTAACAACAATTTGTTGAGTAATAACTCAAAATATAATAAACTATAAAACATTTTAAATTCAAGATATTTTTAAATAGTAATTAAAATTTAATTTTTTTAAAATAAAAAATTATTAAAATAATTATGATCTCTTTTAATAAAATTTATATATATAATTTGAATTAAATCTACAATAACATATATAAAAAAATTAATTATTTATCAATTATGTAAAACATTTTTAATAAACTACAAAAAAATTTTATCAAGAGTAGAAGTCTAATTTGATCGGGAGTCAATAAAGAGAGACCAGAAGGTCCAGAACGAAGAAATATAATAATTGAGGATGGACATTGGTATTATCTTATACTTCTACTTTCTCTTTCTTTGACAAATGATGATTTAGATGCAAAAGCCAAAATGATGTCTTTTGCCTTTTCTTTTTTTTTTAATTCATATTTATGCCGCTATGCCCAATAAATGTCTAAGTGTGTTAGCTAAATAATGTTGACATATAAAAAAAAATGGGTAAAGTTGATTTTTTTTTTTCAAGTCTTTAATAAATAAGAGATTTGGATGAGGTATTTTTTTATTAAAATATAATGTGCAGTAAAAATACATAAATAAAATTTAAAATAATAAAAATTAAGATTTATAGACTTAAATATAAATAAATAAAGAAAAAAGTTATCAAAATAAAAAAAAAATAGACAGTCCAAATTCCTAAATGAGAAACTTTATTTATACCGATTTTCCTCTCTGCCCCAGTTATGATTAAATCGGTATTAAATTTGAAGTTAGCCAAACAATAACGACATATCAACCAAAAAGGGTCAAAACATTATTTTTGTCAGGGTCATATCATTAATTTTAGGAAGTCTCTAAATATAGAAATTATATTAATGATAATTTTTACAGTGAAATACCAATTTGATAAATTTTTATAAATGATTAAATTAAAAATGAGTGTATACCTTAGTCAATAAAATTGAAAGGGAAATAGCGGTAATTATTATTATTATTAGTATTTATAGAATTAATTAACAGCACTCTGTTCTCTCCAGCTGGAATTGGATGGTTGTGAAAGTTTCGTCCCTACCCCCACAAGCCTATTCGTTTCTGTCCCTCTCTTCCCACCAAACCCTTATAGGAGATTCCAATACCTCTTGCTTTTTTCCTATTTTCTATTCCTAAGTTCATTTTCTTTTCTTAATCTCTCGCATTTTCATTCACTGTACCCTTCACCTTTCTGTTCTATAAATTGGCCCCTCAGTTATCACTTCAACTTCCTCTTCTCCTCTGTTTCTCTCTGCCCCCATAGGCTATAGCTCTAGATATATCCTCCGTTTCCATCTTATTCAAGCTTAGTTTTTGTCTTTCTGTCTAAGGAAATTCCAGCAGCTGTTGCTGTTTTCCTGGAGAATCTTTGGTGTGCATGATTAATTCAGGGGTTTTGAAACTCTATTTTGCAGGAATCTGAGGCATATTGCCGTTCTCTAATATCTGCAGAAGAAAGTTTCTTCCTTTTGAATCTGGATGCTGCATATCTGGTTTTTAATGTTTGAGATTCATGTCTCCAGTTCTCAGTGAAATCCTTCGTTCCGGGTTTATGATAAATTCCTCTTTCAGGCGCAGGACCCACTTAGTTCAATCTTTCTCTGTTGTGTTCCTCTATTGGTTCTATGTTTTCTCAGAAATCTCTTCCGATTTGTATTACATGATTATCTAAATTAGCTTCGTAATATTGTTTGTGTTTCTGGGTCCTGCGTCTCTAGGATTTCCAAGCTTTTTTTGTCTTCAAGAAGAATCTTTGTTTTGGAAGTTTTATAATTTTCCAGACAACTAGTTTCTTTGGTGTAAATATTCCATGGCGTCGTCGAGCGGAAATTCCTCCGTCTCCACTAAATTTCAGAGCTCTGGTTCTGAAGAGGATTTGCAGGTTCTGATGCAACAGAGAAAAAAGAAGAGAATGGAATCAAATCGCGAGTCAGCAAGGCGATCTCGGAAGCGAAAGCAGAAGCACATGGACGATCTGATGGCCCAAGTGGCTCAGCTCAGAGAGGACAACAGCAAAGTCCTCTCAAGCATCCACATCACCACCCAGCACTATGTAAGTGTTGAGGCAGAGAATGCCATCTTAAGGGCTCAGACGGCGGAACTTAGCCAAAGGCTACAATCACTTAATGACATGATTAATCTCATCAACACAAGCCCTGGGGTCTATGAAACAGACAATAGTTATCTAACAAGTGCAGGGAACTTCATGAATCCCATGAATATGAACATGCTCTACCTTAACCAGCCCATTATAGCTTCTGCAGACATTTTTCCGTGGTGAATTATCATGATGGCTTGGCTGGCAACTCAAGAAAAAAAGAAAAAATTCCATTTCACGTTTTTCCATTGGTCTATTGATGGGGAAAATAGCGTTCCTTTTTTTTAATCCTCAGTTGTTTTTAGTGTAATATAATATTAAAATAATATCAGTACCTACCCACATGTTAGGGCCTTAGAGGCGAAGCAGCGTCTGTTTATCGGGGATGAATATATGTAAGCAGAAATAGGGATTGTGCTTGATTGAAAATATTTGTAGCATCCTTCTGTCAGTAGGTAACCAATTACGATTGTATAAATGGTATGTGTTCATGTTATATACAATTCTCAAACTCTTGATATGTTTCTTTTCCCTTTTTTTTTCTGGTGGGGGGTTGGTCTATTAAAAAATAGACTTAGCAAAGACTAAATTGCAACTTTAAACAGCAGTTTTGAGAGATGAAAAAAAAAAAAATGGTGAACAGACTAATGAACAAATATTTGTTTTAACTCAAACTCTTTATTCGTACAAGAGGGACTACATAATAAAATATTTGAAGAAAACATAAATTACTCAAGCAAAATGATTAATATTTAGAATGACATTATCTAATTTGTAAGTCTAAATTTTCATTAAAATTTATGATAAATTATGTTGCCCTAAATTTTTGTTTTAAAAAATATTATTACAAAGTCTATAATAATATTTCTTTAATTACCAATTGATGGTTTTTAATTCAACATAATTGCACTCTAAAGAAGCAACTATAAAGCATAGTCAATTGTTTCGTCTAATATACTCAAGGTCAGTAGTAACATCATCAGAGTTTCAACCTAATGACGTGCTATCTAACTTGATATTTCATCTTTAATATAGTCACTTTCAGGTTTCAATTTTTTTGCTCATAGTTGCAAATACTAAAAATTAAAATAATCTGAGATCGTTACTTTTACTAGTAAAACTAGTTACTTGGTCATAACTTGTTTTTAAAATTCAAGCATTTATTATTGTGAAATTTCATAACTTGTCCACGCGTCATCTACTTCGTGGTTTTTATTACAAAACATTTATATCTATGATTTATACAAATATATACTTAAAATGAGAAAAAAAAATGAGTAAAATAAAAACAGAGAAAATTGACTTAGCAAAATCAATTTATTTAAATTTAATTATATGTATTATAAACAAATAATTATAAAAATATTATTACTCAAAATAAAATAGTTGTGCCTATAGCTTTATGTAATATAAGAAATATATTATGATATTTTATAAAATAAAAAATAACAAGTGTTTGTTATGTAATTTTATATATTCATCATGTAATATCTTTATTAGCATTAATCTAATCATACATAGAAGACTCCATAACATTTCCAATTGCATCTTGCTCGTGGCGTCGCACAATGCATCATTTATTAAAGAAGTGTGTTATTTTTGGATTGACATCAAATGTGAACCATTAATCATGTATCAAAAGCTAACAAAGAGGGAAAGAAGTGGGGGAATTAGGTGAGGAAAAAAAAGTGCACTATGCCAATGCTTTTTTAGCGGGTTTGTATTTTATTACAGGTTAGAAAAAGGTGATGGGCAATAAAAGATTAATCTAAACACTTTGAGAGATGACAAAAGCAATCAAAGCATGCGTGCACGGCCGATATTCTTAATAATATAAAAATATTTATTATTGTCTTATAACTAATTTTATAAATATTAAATAATTTATTATTTATTCGCTTAAAAAAAGTATAATGGCCAACCAATAGACAAAAGGCGGCCTGAATTTGCGGTTCAGACTTGAGAAAACGATGTTTTTTTTCTAAAAACTAATTTTGTGCAATATATATATACATATAAAAATAAATAAATATGAGATAATATAAAAAATATATAAAGTTTATATTTTAAAAAATATGCGTGTACAATAACAAGATCCTTAATTTCCAAGATGAAGGAATCAGCTCTACAGATTAATTGGCCATATCTTGGCTATGGAGGTCACCACATAATACATACTATAATTATAGGAAAGCGAGTGATTTGGTCTTTCTCGTACCGTTCAAAATCAAAAGGAAACTGAAACATCTATAAAAATAATGTTGTTAAATGCTCCCAAAATGTAAAACAAAACGTTAAATCTCTTAGATTTATATTTTAATTTATAAAATTTGATAAATTTATTTTTTTAAAATAAATATTTAATAAAATTTAATTTATAAAAATAACATAACTAAAAACAAGAAGGGTTAAGACATTGGACTTAAAATCTGGCGAATGTGACTGAGTTTGGTATTTTATTTATGTTTTGAATATGATATGGAGAGTTAAGCACGCGTGACTAAGCCATATTAATTATCTTTTGAATATGATATGGAGAATTCAGCATGCTTGAGTAATGCGTTGGCATTCCATCTACTTTCTCCAATATAAAGAAAAGGAATTTACTTGGAGAGACTTTGATATAATTTATTAATATAGATTTGAATTTAAAATTATTTTTATTGAAAATAATTAATTATTTATAGTTTTGAAAAGCATTAATTTTTTATTTTAAAAATTAAAAAACATCTTTACATAAAAAAGGAAAATTATTTTACTAAATTTATAAATAAAATTTTATTAACTTTTTATTTATAAAAATTTAAATAATTATATTTATTAAATCTTATAAATTAAATTATAAACTAAATCGTCTTTAAATCAATGATAGTTGATCAAAAAGTAATTTATGAGAGTAAATTTTTCATAAAAATACAATTTTAGAAATAGGCAGCAGTTGGGAAAGACCTATTCGTACGTGTGGGGGAGCGTATCAGAACCCAGCAGCTGTGCCGTGGCTGTTCCTTTCTCTGCGTGAGAAGAACGTGCCAAAATGGGAGAAGCATAATCATAACTGCAATTATTGAGACCCGAGCGTCTAGCTCAAGCAGCTCCAATTTTTAGATCTTTAAGTTTGATTCCATATTCTTCCATTTTTATCGTTAGATTTACTGTATAATAAAAAAGAATAAGTTAATAAAATTTAACTCTAATAACATCTTTGTTACTATCTTAAATTTTTTTGCAGATTCAAATCTTTTATTTTTCTATCAAAATTGTTTGACTCTTGTGCTAACTAAAATAAAATATAAATAATTACAATTATTGAGCAATAGTAGCCCATGCCTCAAGGACGCGCAATCAATTAGGACAAATATATGAGTAAGGATAATAGTATAAAGGGAAAATATATAAAAGTGAGTATAGTTAGATAAAAAATTAGATTTTTTTTATGTGGGTTGTATATGGTTGATTATGTTTAGAATTTTTTTATAAAATAAATTAAAAAATTATTGAAAGATTGTTTAAATTCAGTTTATGATTAATTTATTATGAATTTGTAATGCATTAAGTCTAAAAATTAAGTGTAAATTATTCAATTTAGTTTATAAAATTAAATAAATTAATTACAAATTTTTTAAATAAAATGAATATACATATAAAAAATGTTTATAAATTTTAATTTATAAAAATAAAAAACTTTTTAAATATGACTGTATTTTAAAAAATTTCACTTAGAAATTAGAATTAGAATTCTCTTAGATACAAAATAAATTTTAAACAATAAAATACAAGTAAATAATTATTAATAAAAAATTAATAATTATAATTATTATTAAATATAATTAAAAAATTATAATTTATAAATTTAATATAATTATAATTATTTATTTCTTTATTTATATTTAATTTTTTAAAATATATTTTAAAAAATTATGGTTTGGACAATCGAATCCGACAAGATAAAATATATAAAAGTGGTAAAAATAAAAGGAATGGTCTAAATGGATGAAAATATTAAGTGTACATACTTTTATATTTTATATATATAAATTAATTAATTAAAAAAATTTATAAAATATATATTTTAAAAATATTTGTATAAACAAACCGTAAACGGAGAATTGAAGATAAGAAAATCCAGGACGGGAGTAAAGTGGAAAAGTAAAGGCAGGCGCCTATGCTATACGCGGCGCCATTCCCACTGCCTCAACTCGCGACCATTTTAACTCCGTCATAACGATAGGCGCCCATGGCTGCTGCCGCGCGCTTTAACAGACCCGACGTCATATAAGCGCCGTCCCTTTCTTCTCTGTAGCTCACTTGCATGCCACTGAGAAGACGAAGACGAGGCCGAAAATGACGATTGCGAAATCATTTTGAGTTCTTTCCCAACTTATTGTTTTGAAAAGGTAAGATTCGCTTCATGATTTGCCGATTATCAAGCACTGGTATTTCTATTTTTAGCCTAATTATCCATGAGAAGAATTGGTCCTCACAATGTTTCGAAACCCTAGGCTTTTTTTTCTTCGTTGTTCAAGTTATAATTCCTTATTTTGGGCATTGATGAACGATTTTTGTTTGTCGTAACACAGACACGGGATTCGGGTCATTGGATAGAAAAAGAGAGAAAATTTCAAGGTTTTTCGGTTTTGCTTTTATTTTTGTATGTTTTATATAGTTAATTTGTTTTATTGTTGAGAGTTTCATGGATTTTGGGTAGCACTAAGTAAAAGAAGCATAACTCTGTACTGGCTTTGGAGCACATATCTTTTTTCTGCTTCCAACTAAGCGAGTGTGCATATTCGTCTTCCTTTTGCACTGGCCGAGTTAGGCGATACTTCTTGTTGCTAATTGCTTTTTGAGGTTGGGACTGATGCCTTTCTATACGGTTGCCATATGGATATAATTCCTAGTCATCGGTAGCAAGGAGGGGATTTTGAAATTGATTTGAATCTTTTTAATATTTCTGCTGTTGTATCTCTATTCACATGGCCATAATCCATATATTTGAGATTTTATTCGGTATCTTTTGGGACATTCCTCTAGTGATATCTGTGGCCAGCTCCCCATGGGTGTGTTCTCTGATGGAATCTGATTTTTCGATTATAGATGTCTGCGCGTATTACCTCTGTTTTTTTTGTGGTGCTTTGAATTGAAGTTAGATGAGGATATGATGCCATGCTCATTGAATTGATTTGCTTGAGTCTTTGAAAATGAGACAGTTAGGAGTGTTATTCTTTATTGAGAGCTTTGGATTTTAGATGGTTTTATGACACATTTTACCTTGAAGTCTCGATTTAATTTGCGTATCATTTTGTTTTTGCTCAGGAGGAAGTAAGAGTACACTTTCTGGTCGGAAAATTGAGGTGGCTTTTGATTTTTTTTTTTTTAAATAATTTGTCTGCCATATTGTTGGCAATGTTACTTGATCTCCAAGTGTTGAATATTACCTATGCAATACCTACTAGTTTAAGTTGATTAGATTGATATTGGTGTATGTCAGCAGCTATCATGGGCTCAGCTTGTTGTGTTGCTGCAAAGGATCATACTCTTCCCAACAGAACTCGAGGTGAAAGTTTACATAGGAATGTTATATGTTCACCATCATGGAGCTTTCGATGGGATAGTCGGGGCCGTGTTGCTGGTGAAATTGAGAATGCATCTTATCACACGTCTCATGGAGTCAGCAGAAATGTTAGTATGGAGTTAAAAGGGTCATTAAGTTCTGAAAGATGTAATTTATCCGATGGAGGAAGCACCCTGGAAAATTCTGTAACTCCTATTTCTCAGAAGTCCCCTATGCACGAAGCACTGGTTGCAAATCCGATGACTCCATCTTCAGGTTAGTGTTAACTTTAAGATTCTTTTTCCCTTACCGTAGGAATGAATGTTGTTTGATGCCTCTTAGTTGATTTTCGTTAAAACATTTAGGTGATCTTTTTTTTATTTTTCAATTTTTTTTAAATTCACCCTCTTTAGTTGTTACTTTTGGTCACTTAATTATACAGAGGCAACATATGGAATCCAGTCTCTCTGTTGTGACTTGTGAACTTCCTATGTGGAGCAATTATTACATGAGAAATGCTTCTCTGCTACTCAAATTCTTCTCAAGGTAAGCCACTAGGTGTGATCTAGTGGTAAAGGGTTTGGGTAGTTTGCAGGAGGTCATAGGTTCAGACCTTTGTGCCGTCTTGTACCAAAAAACCAATGTCCTTAAAGTTGCCTGAGTTGTGAATATCACACTACTTCTTGTCGATTGGGCTTTAACAAAACGTATGTGGTAGCTCTAGTATCCTTAACTTGTATTAAAATTTGAACATTTCCACCAGCGAGCAATATGTACTTGCTTTCTGTTGTTAACTGCTGATTGAACATATGTTTTCTGCCTGTTTCACTGGAAGATTTATACATGTCATTATAGCTTGCAATGCTGTTTGTTAAGGGGACTCCATTATTTAAAAGTATGTGTGGATACATTCTTTTGGCAATCATCATAGTTTCAAAGTCACTTAGTTCACTTCCTCTGGCATTGGTTTTGTCCTCTCAACAGAGGGGTCTTGATTTGTATTGGATAATTTCAGTTAAGCTCTTCTGGATGATTCCAACTCTGGGCCTACATCCTGCTGTTCCCATAAATACCTCACACTATATTAATAAGGATGTCTAGTATTGTTTAAAATACAAACTTTGATCTTTAAGCTTCTTCATCAAGCTTTTCAGATGACAGGGGGTGAGGACTGTGAGGTAAGGATTAATCTAAGAGTAGCTTGTTCGTCAACAGGCCTCTATTTATTACAATAGGGAAGACTTGCTGACAAGCAATCCAGCAAGAGGGTTTAAAAGCTCCCATTAAACCTTAATTGAAAAACCATGCCATTCTGTTCTTAGATCAAGTCAAGGCTTTTTTGTTAATACAAAGGATCTTTAACTTTCACATCAGTCTTGTTGTATTGTATGCTAACAATATATTGCTTTGTCCGCCTTTCCTTCTGTTCCTTCATTTTTCATTTCATTATGTTCTTCTTTATGTAATCTGGTTCCTTGATTGCTGTTTATTTTATTTCATTTTTATTTGGCCTCTTATTTTTTTTCTTCTTCTGCTATGTGTTTATCACAGATCTGTCTCTGGCTAGCAATTGTTCTGCGGCGGTGAGTTTTAAACAAGTAAATATGATTTGGGAACTCTGTGATCAGTAATCTGTTTTTTAAGCTTTCTCCAGTAGCACTGGGTTTACTATTCTTTTATATATCTGTCTTTAGGTGAAGAATCTATCAGAATCACCAGAAATTGCTGAATCTTCAGTACCAAATGTTTCATTTGCTACACCTTCAGTTTTCTCGACGCCTACAACAGATCCTTTGCCTAGCCATAATTATCACCATCCTCCTAATTCTGTGCCATCAAGGTGGGCCCATCGTTCTCCTGGACACCCACTGTTGAGACAAATTTCTGATAGTCGGATTCTGGGATTGAAATCACCAGACAACTCAATTTCTGAGGGAAGGCCATCATTTGTACTCTCCGCTTGCAGTAACGACATAGCAACTGGATCCCAAGGTGAATCATCTGATGGCTGGTCCATGCGCACATTTTCTGAGCTTGTGGCCTCATCACAAAGGGAAAGATGGTCTTTTGATAGTGAGTGCTGGGGTTCAGGTCATTTCAAGATAAGTGGATCAAGTGGTAGGTTCTCATATTCACCTTCCATAGATCTACAATCTTGTGGGGCTTGCTCCAAGCTTTTGACTGAGAGATCTGCATGGAGCAATCAGAAATTTATTGCCAGTAGCGACCTGTCAGTTGTTGCTGTTCTGGTCTGTGGACACGTTTATCATGCCGAGTGCTTAGAGACTATGACACCGGAGGTGGATAGGTATGATCCAGCTTGTCCAATTTGTTTGGTTGGAGAGAAGCAAGTTTCAAGGTTGTCTAGGAAAGGTCTTCGTGAGCCAGACGGGAAGGCAAAGAATCATAAGATATCAAAAAATCGGGTAGTTGACAGTTATCTTGACGGTGGTTTTGATGTATTTGATAACCAAAAAGATATTGAATGGGGAGGGAAAGTTCCAAAGACTGAGCAGCCTAGCTCCAGTTCAAGGAGCTCATTTGGAAAGCCCTTTTTGAGGCGGCACTTTTCACTTGGGTCCAAATGGAGCCGATCCTTGTCGGAGAATGATTCTGCTAGGAAGAAGAGCTTTTGGGCAAGATATCGTAAAGATTGAGTTCACTAAGCTGTAATAGTTAGCGGCTCTCTAATTTTAGTAGCAACACCAGCAATTCAGAATTCCATGTAGTCTAGATTTACTGATAAATTTAGATTTTGTTTTATCTTAATTGTGATTCTTGACTGGTGACCGAATTCTAGTCATGTCGTAGCTCACGAATTGTATTTGGACATGAAGTCCCTTGACAAACGGACAGCCACTCGGCTTCTCCCAACACAACGAGGTACACGAGGCACGGGAAAGACCAAACGAAAATACATGTGTATGAAGATGTTTCACGTGTTTTCATGGTAATGTAGAGGTAGGCCGCTTCAGATTATACAAGGAAAACTGTTTGAACATATGCTGTCCTGCAGTCTTATAAACACTACGACAGTGACGAGAAGGCTATGTGCGGTAGGGAATTCGACGGCCACGGTCCAATGGGACGTGTCAATTTGCCTTATCAAATCATTCACCACTTTTAGACAGCTGAAATTAATTGGCTTGTGCACTTTTTTTAACTACAGTATAGATTCATGAAACGCGGCTTTTAGAACCACATTCTTATTCGATGAATCGATCTTGTCATTGCTTAATTAAATATCAACTTTATAACGGAAGATTGCTCCGTCAATTCATTCTCCCTCGACACATTTTTGTTCATTTCTCACAAATGGCCCAACGAATAATCGATACTGATTTAATTTGTCGTTCTTGATTTGATTCGACGTTATGGTTCATTACTTTTTTGAGTACATTTGTTCAAAGTAATGTTCATTAATTTGAACAATTTATACCTCTTGAAATCCTTTCATTCAGATTCTGAACCTTAAGTTTATCTTGAGCCTTCTGTAGCTGTTGAGGTGACTAGGTGTGCAAAATTCCGAATCTTAATTAAAAATGGTTTAACGTAAGTATCCATTATCTCAAATAGTTAACAAAAAATGGTTGGATGAAAGTTAATGTTGATGGAGCTCTCAGTCCAGATAACAATCAAGCCGCCTGTGGCGGGTTAGTCAGAGATGAAAATGGTAGATTTGTAACAGGGTTATCAGGAACAGTGGATAAGAGATCCATTCTTGGAATAGAGCTGGTAGCTATATTGCATGGTCTGGAAACAGCTTGGGATAAGGTAGCTCGGAAGATTATCTTAGAATCTGATTCGATTCAGGCGGTGGGTCTAGGGCAGGGTCTTTATCAACTGAATACGCAGGAGATGGATACTGTTAGCCGAATTCGTCAGTGGCTGGACAAACCCTGGTCAGTCGAGATAAGGCATATTCCCAGAGAGTGCAACAGGGCTGCCGACGAGTTGGCAAAGATGCGAAGACGAGTTCAACACCGGATACGAACAGTAAGGTCTCTTCCTGTAGATATCCGTGGTCTTGTCCACAAAGACATGCAGAGGAATTAACTGTGTTTCCGTTTCCCTTTTTTATTTTTCCTTTATACTGTACCCCAAAAAAAAAAAAATAGTTAACATTGATGTCCATCACACTGGATATCGAGTAAACAAGAATGGATAGGCGTCAAAACTGTGTTTTGGACCAGAAAAATCAATTGCAAGTCAAATTAAACCGGTTTGTGCATTAAGAAAATTAAAAAAAAAAAAATCAAACCTGACCTATAATCCGTGTAATTCGATTTTGTTGGTTTGGTATAGTTTCTCGAACACCACAAAAATATCAGTTGGGGGAAATACATTACACACACAAGTACACAGTTCAAAGACCATTGTTATAAATAACGCTAAAAGCAATTCTATTTAATCCAAACTATAAAACAATACAATTTGAGTTCGGGCAAAAACCTCAAATTAACATCCTCTCTTTGCTGTAGATTAATTGGTAAGTTCTCCTTCCAAATTCAGAATTCAGTTAACACAGAGCATTAGCCTGGAGAGGTGTGCTTGGGTCTATAAGTAGACCACATTACATGAGGTAGTACATTTTCGGCATAAAAGAAAGAGAAGATGCACTGCCCAGATATCCATGGCTCCGGAAGATTTTGCAATAGATACTAGTCTTTACCAAAATCAGCACTGTAGTGAGCACTGGATTCGAGTTTCTTTGCCTCGTTCAGTTTTCGAACAGCCTGGAACCATGGTTAGAAGAAACCAACATAAGATTCATCTAAATTGACAAGGAGAGATAGTCCTTACGTACATGATTAAAATGCTTTGACAAATTGCTTCCTTAATCTAGAAGTATATTTAAGAAAATAAATTACCTTCATAAAATCTTCATGGATCACGTAATCGCGTTCTGCACGAATTGCTGACATTCCAGCTTCAGTGCAGACATTTCGAAGATCAGCCCCATTAAAGCCCTGTGCAATTTACACCAGACGATACATCAAAAAACACACCATTTTAGTTGATAAAACTAATCGAAGCTGCTAGGACTTACCTCTGCAAGCTTCACAACAGCTTCATAGTCTATTTCACCATGCTTTGCAATTCCAGCAGCATGAATCTTAAGAATTTCCATCCTAGATTGCTCATTAGGTAATGGAATCTCTATTTTTCTATCCAATCTCCCAGGACGTAGGAGAGCAGGGTCAAGCACATCAGGCCGGTTTGTGGCCATTATCATTTTGACCTACAACAGCAATGCAGCCAGCAAGTTGCTATCAATCCACCATTAGAACTTTGCTTGAAGAGTTATTATAAAGGAAATCAGTCAACATATCCATCATACTGAATTAACCAGTAAGATTGATGCTTGTTTTATTTTTTCCAACTGATACTGACGCTGCATTCTCTACTAGAGTACACTACAGCCATAATGAAAACTCCAAGTTCATTTGTGTTTGATATACGGTTGGTGCAGTATTCATTGGTAAACCTTACCATGCACGACATGCTCACTCGGAAATTGCATCTAGAAAATGCACGACATCAATGGTAGTTACAAAGCAAATTTTTATCCTTGAGTACTAGGAGAAAAACAGGGAGGGGAGTTGACACCCCATTTGTAAGATACATGAAGCTCAATATATTGTAGAAGATCCTCCCCCCCCCCCCCCCCCCCCCCAAAAAAAAAAAAAAAGGAAACAAAGTAGAATAAGGTTTCTTATCCTTGGAACACCAAAAGCAAGCAAGTGTTTCTGAAATCCAAGTATGAGGATGCTTTTAAGATCACGTTAACTGGATATGAAACAAGATATACCTTCCCTAGCTGATCAAACCCATCAAGCTGATTAAGCAACTCCATTAGTGTTCTCTGAATCTCACGATCAGCACTTGTTCCCTCACTAAAGCGACGACCACCAATGGCATCGATCTCATCCATAAAAATGATGCAGGGCTTAACAAAGAAAGGGTAATTTAAGAATTATTTTCCATTAAAATATACAATGAAACAGGAAAAAGAAATTCACAGAAGAGTCTCACCTGGTGATCTCGTGCATACCCAAACATTTCTCGTATCAATCTAGCACTTTCTCCAATGTACTTATCAATTATTGCACTTGAAACAACCTACATTAGAATGAAGGGTAAGGTACAAGAGATTCTCCTTAAGAATGAAATTTCAAAGTGCAAAGAACTTCAGAAAAGACACATTGTCTAACCTTTAAGAAATTTGCATCTATATTACTAGCAATTGCCCTAGCTAACAACGTCTTGCCAGTACCAGGAGGCCCATAAAGAAGAACACCCTGGAGATGAGAATTGAAAAGAAGCCACTTAAATGAAAAGTTGTCTGAAGAAACAATTCTTGGGAAGGTCAAGATGACTTTTAGAAGACACGCCTTCTTAAATTACAGTTTTACAAATAATGACAAAATGACAGATATCTCAGTAAGAAGGTAATGACCTTAGGAGGTTTGATTCCAACTCGAAGAAAGAGTTCAGGATTCATAAGAGGTAATTCAATTGATTCTCTCAATTCCCTTATCTGATCAGATAAACCACCCACAGCTGAGTAGCTGACATTACCAGGATCTTCATGCAGCATGTTGTAAACCACTGGATCAACCTGGGATGTCATATAATAGACAACAGTGAGTGACCATCGTGTATCAATGAATAAAGAACCAAACAGGAACACAAAATAAATTCATCAAATGGAAATCTGAAAAGAATGAACTCCAATAACTTACTTCACGAGGAAGAGCCCGCATTATAGTGAGCGTTGTCATATCAAGAACCACTCTTGTTCCAGCAGTCAGTTTCTCCTTATCCACTTTACTGCGGCAACCAACCACATACCTGGGACCGCTGCTTGCTTTAACAATCACTGAGATAACAAAAATAATCACATTCTATAACTATTGGCCCACTATCAAGATCTTTTAACAGAGAAGGTAATAAATAAGGCAGCTGCTGTCGCATAAATAATGAAGAAATTGATTTTTATTTTTCAAAAAAAAAAAAAATTATCAAAAGAATGAGAGAAGCAAACATGTTCTATATTCAAAAGAGAAACAGAAAATGGATAAGCAAATTGTCAGCTGAGGTATATCATGATATCAATACATAATAATAAGCTACACTAGCAAGCATAGCGTCTAGGTTAAAAAACCATACTGTGGGAATAGTGATGATGATACCAACAAGGTTAAAGAGATATGGTTCAAAGTTTTGAAAAGAATAAATAGAATCATTACAACGTTCATTATCAAGAGGCCTGAGAACTTCGCCAATGATCTGCCCAACACTTTGAAGTGACTTCAAATCATCTTCTGTTTTATTGAACTCTTTCTTTGCAGCTCGCAAATTTTCCCGGACTGCAATGAGATTTTAATGAAAATCATCAGCCTCATCCATAAAATGCATGTTGACCATGATATACAAATAAATATTTATACCAAAACAAAGAAAAAATTTTGAAAGCTAAAGAAGCTGATTAATGCATTTCCATATCTGCACGGTGTAATGTAGGGAATGCTCCATGAAATTGTCCACTAAGACCTGCAGGGGATTGCATAATCACCGGCAGACTTACTCAAATACCATTCTCCTCACCAGAACGCTTACTGTCCATATTCTCTACCTAACAACTGCATCAAGACTTCGTTGCTCAACTATGAGTTGATGTTGTCAAGATAATCCCAGCGAAGGTTCAACGTAATTCTGATTAGAGCTCCAGTCGTCAATTTTACCCTAATTTCCAATAATAGCATACCGTTCTACCATTTATAAAACCGGTACCAAGACAAAGTCCGACAAAGTGTAAATCTATCAAAGCCACCTTTCCCCTAAATTAGGCTCACTGAAACTACGGAAAATAAATCAAAAGAAGAAACTAATACATACAAATAAGGTAATAGGATTTTCTAATGTCATGCAAATCAAGGTTTGTTAAAGCCCAAAAGCACAAACCCTAAAGCAGTGAATTTACAGAACTAGTGAAAATTAAAACGAATTAAAGATGTTGATATATCCAAATAGAAATCCATTATTTGTTTCAAGAAACTTATGCGCAGGGTAAAATCAGGCAACAGCTTAAGAGACTAACCAGATCGTACTCTGGATTCCAATTCTTTGTGTTGTAGAAGTTTCTTCCGATAATCTGCCACCGCACTACGACGCCGTGCGGCATCTTCTGCGTCTGTCATTGTTGTCGCGCTGGGAAATCAAAATACCAAGCGGTGAGTTTGCAGAGACTTGAACGCTGAACCCAAAGGAGCAGAATGGAGTATAGCTCAAAGAAAGCCAAGAAACGGGAAAAATGGGAAAATGGGAGTAAAAAAGCCAAGAAAGCTGTTCGTCTTGTCTCATGTTTGTAGCAACTACCGAAATGGCGGAATTGCCCTACGTATTCAACTTGAATCCACAGGGTGGCATGATGCCATCGTCCAAAGTGAAGAACTAATTTAACCCTCTCTCTCCCTCCCTCTCTTTAATCTGAAATAAGAATTATTGTTAATAGTTATTTTTTAAAGAATCAATTCAAAATAGTTATTTAATTTTAAATACTAAATTAAATGATGATTATATTAGATATATCTATATACTAAAATGATTTAATAGGTTGATCAATTTATAGACTTTTTTTTTTTACAAAATTTTTGAGCTTTTCTTTGTAAAAATTTAAGGTTCTTAAATAACATTATTGTTCCTGGTGAAGACAATTTTTTGAAGTACATACCAGGTAATGTTACTTTGCCATGAAAATACATCGAAAATGCTAAGCTATTTACACGTTTGAAGTTCATGCTGCTCACATGTTGTGAAAAAAGAATTTAGAAAAAAGTAAAAATATAAAAGTTATATAAATTATATACAAAATTTATATGTATATATCATTATTAATTTTTGTACCAACCTTAAAATAATGACATTAAATTTTTATATCAAATATCACCCGGATTCATTGCTCGTACTGTAATATAGAAAAAGTAACTTATGATGATCTAGAACAATTACATATTTTAGAAATTAAATTTAAAATAAATCACATATAGCACATTTTTCATAAAAGGAAGAGTTCAATTCCTTTCAAAAAAATCATTGGATCATTCTTTCCCTCATTATTCTCTATATCGAAAAAGTTAAAAAAGAAAAAAAAAGTCAATTTTCTCTTGTCCATCAGAGAGCAGCAAAATGAAAATCTTTGATTTGTGCTTCTACCCACAAAAATTTCAGCTTTGTATAAGATGCTAATGAGTACTGTCCGGCGTCCAAAGCAACGAAAATATATGTATCACAACCCTATACATCGACCACTTTACCACCACATATGGTACAAAAGACACGCTGGTATACAATCCCTTCTCCCGGAACCATTTCATATTTTCCTTGTGGAATCAATTTACAATTAAACAGTGGAGTACCTAAGCTGGTTAACTGTGGCTCTTCGCCTTCTGTAACACTTCCTTCAGAACCACCGCAATTCTATGAGCCATATGGTGCTCCATAAACCTCTCCTTCACTCTCTCATATCCCTTCTTTCCCATAGTCAGCCTCCTCTCAACATGAGTTGCCAATTTCACAATGTTCTTTGCAAGAGGTGTCACACCTTCTTTACCAGCAGGATGCAGCAACCCAGTTGTTCCATTTACCACAATTTCCATGGTACCCCCAGCCGCAGTACCCTGGATCATTTTTAATGAAAGGAATGTATCACGAAGAAATTAGACAAGATAATAGACACGCACCGACATAGTTATGTAGATTCCAACATGCAGCAGTAATTAGGTTGGAAAAAGTCTGAAGGAGAAATAATGGTGAACGCTGACTGCTTTCGCAGCAAGGAACTGATGATCTAACATATACATGTGATAATGCATTTCAAACGAAAAGCTGTTATATTCTCATTGCCATTAAAAATCCTTCTTATAGTTAGAAGGTGCTCAATATAACTTGTAATTACCAAACATTGTATATTTGCCGGTAACAACCATAGCAGTATTCCATACCTCATTCACATTAACGTAATACTGGCTGTATTTTTCAGATTTATATGACTTATGACCTAATATTTGAAGGTTGACAATGCAAACTTGCAAACAACAAAAGTACCTCTCTGCTCTGATTTAATCTTGGAAGTAAAACGACCAGAGAATGGTCATATAGGAATAAACAAATGGAGAGAATAATAAGTTGATAAAGTAAGACTAAGGAAACATTCAGGTTTAACATTTCCACTGCGTACAGTGGTTGTCTTTATCTTTTTTTCACTTGAAAAAAGAATAAGTTCAGTTAAAGACTGACGGCTGCAAAACAAGCAAACATAAGACTGGAGAAATAATAGAAAGCTATCATTTTTTTTTTGTGAATATTGTATTTAAGAAAGTAAATTAGAAATAAATCAACTAAAAGATGCAATGATGAGACCCCCCCAAAAAAAAGCACAGTATCATAAAACCTGCTAGACCTAAACATAGTTGATGAGGACTTTGGACACAATTAGTGGTGATTAAACCCATAAAAATATGCAAGAATACGTATATTATAAAGCAACTTATATGAAGTAGTTAAAGAGATACCAGTACAGGGAGGCGAAACGCCATTGCTTCAATGGTTATCCTCCCAAAACATTCCCCCCTTGCCTGAAATTAAAAGACAGCACATTTTCATATAGTATAATAAATGGTTCTATGGATATTTAAAACAAATTCAAAAGTCTAGTAATAAAGCAAATCCGATTATTTGTCTCTAGAAGGCTATGAAGCAGTACACTTTCAACTTCAAGCCTTCAAAACAATTATGTCATTATGTCATCAATGTTCAGTTCCTTAACCAAAGTTTGTATTAATCCAAAGACAAATAAATTTGCCTCTTAGATTCTTACCATCAGCAGAAAGCTCAGTCAGCTAGGCAGAATTTGATTACATTTGTTTCATACTTTATTGGGCAATACTAAAAAATACCTGAGAATTCTGAACAAGAACATCAATGGAAGCCAGGTAAGGAGCCACTGTCAGGGTTTTGTTAACAAAGTGAACACGGTCCTGAATCTTTTTTTCTATCACAAATTTGCGCAATTCTGTCTCAAACTTTGTTTGAGCATTCATATCACTCCCTACAACTACAGCATGCACTGATGGCACCTGCAGTTTCTTCTCCTGGATCAGTTGCAAACTTTCATGAAAGGAACGAAGAAATAGATCCTGCCCCTTACCACGTGACACGCCTGCAATAAAAGCATGGCTGATGCTCAAAATATAAACTTTTGAACGAATTGACAAAATGAATGAAACAGGTGCATACAAAGGGAAGGATTAAATTTGCATGCACTACTTTATTCAGATTTTATAACCTATGCATGAAGAAAAAGCGGCAATCGGTGGAATTTTCAGAGTTTCCTTTCCCCCCCTCCCATAATTCTACTCTCTCTCACTTCACAAACACGCACGCACAGCAAATGAGTTTATCATCATGATTAGATTTTCAATTCCGTACCAATAATCTATGCTGCAATGAACAAAACTAAGTTTGACATACAAATTTGAGGGATCAAGTTGTTCTAGAATAAGTTCTGCTGCAGGAAAACCATAAAATTTAAGTTTGCACCTCATTCTTACCAAGTCAAATTACCAATTTTAGAGTTCCTGTTTTTGTGTCAACCAAATTCTTCGCCCTCTCCCCTCTTGACAAAAGGAAAGTGATGAACTTGCCACAAAATCATGCATTAGATGGGATAAAAGTAATTTAATGAATAGATATCAAATAAGTATAGGTAGCAACTATCAAGGAGGAAGCATACTGTTTATGATAGCAAAAAGTAGATCATCATTTCTCACTCCTAGAGACTCACGAACATGCTCACGAAGAACCCTCTTTGCCACACTATCTTCAGCAACTTCCGTCAGTTCCTTGCTATTTCCAAGATGCACAACATAAGTTTCAGGCATTGTAATCCTACAAAGTTAGAGATACAATTAATAAGATGACAAAATGTTATGATAAAATACAACAGTGCAGGTGCAGGGCACAGTTTAGTGAATGTTATACAGAACAGGTAGCATAAAGAATGTAGCAGTGCATTAAATGCTGTTGGAAGCATACCCTAAACGCTCCCTAGTCCTGTTCTTCCAGTATTCTGCAGTTGTATGTGAATCAATCATGGCTCCTGCAACAAAAGGGAGGTGCTTAACATATTCCACTTTGAAATAATGCCCTCGCATTTCATGAATCCACCATAAAACCTTTGGAAGAACTTGGGAAACTTTTTCCTTGAGAACAGCATCCAGCCACTTCCCAGCAACAGCAGTATTTAAAATAACCAGGTCAGCTTTAAGAGCTACATCTACAGCCTTGTCACCTTTGGCGGGCAGGACCTATCAGGAGCCAAACACAAGGAAAAAAAAAAAGGTGCTCTTAGAGTCGTAGTAACACAGATATAGTCATATAGATTGGTCAGTCTTTTCAAATCCCATTACTTAGAGAGATTAGTCTTAATACCCCACCGAAGCCCAAAAAAAAGTGAAAAAATACTAATCCTCTCTTCTTTGAAAAAATAAAACAATGCTAAAGCAATTACACAGATCAAATTTCAGCAGGTTCACAACTGAATGTTCATCTTTCATCCTCTCTCGCTTTCTAAAAAACATTTTTAGGAGGACAGACCATATGGACAGAAGATACTCCAACTTTACTAAAGGAGGTAAACATAACAAGGCTTAATACAAATGCAAAATTCAGGAGTAAATATAAAAAGTCCATTCCATACGAATCAAAATTAGGATCAACAATGACAAAGACACTATCACTCAAACTACTTAACAGCAGATCCTCCGAAAGAAGAGCAGGGAATGATATATTTAATTTGGGAGTTTGTCAGAACAGCTTATAATATATCCGTGTATATACGGTTCTGAACGTAAGAATTATTTGCTTGGAGACATCTCAGTGGGAGGGCTAGGAAGCATAAATATTGAATCGAAATCTGTGACTCTCATAGGAATACCCAGATTATGATTTAAGCATTACAAACATATCTTAGGCACTAAACATCAGGGCGGCCAAGAAACTTGTAGTATAGTCGATTAACATCATAAAGCAATAAAAAGCGGGTGAACCAGAGCTGCTCCGATGCATAAACTCAAAAAAAAAAAAAAAAGGAAAGGAAAATCACCTGCACTCCTCTGTCTAACATCTTATTCTCCAAACTGTAAATCACTTCGTCAGGTTCTGCCGGCTTTTGATTAGTAATCCAAACAACTTCAGAACCAACACCCCTCAAAAGAAATGCTAACTCCATTAACAACAAAGGTCCTCCTGCATTAAATAATGAGGAAAAGAATCCATAGTTAGCAAAATTTATTTTTCTCATACTTGCCAAAAAATAAAACGGGAAAAAGAGATTTGAGATATAACCTGAAAGAGACAACTCGTGTGAAACCATGAGAACTAGCCTTGACTTCATAAATTCCAGAGGACTGGGTGCCGCATTTCCCACCTGGACAGAGGAGAGAATGTGAGCCTCTCTTTCATTATCTTCTGCTCCAAAATGTTTAGTGCCACTAGCAGAGCTAGTATTGCAGGAATCAGACGTGGCCCTCAGGAAGAGCACCATCACTGTTGAAAGAGAAAACAGTGCTAGTAACATTAGCGGCCACCTCTTCTTCGGCATTGCCATCCACGCGTTCGACTGCTTCCCCATTATTCTACTTCGTGAGTTTTGGAAACACTAATTTTACCAAAAATTTAGCATCTAGGGTTTCCGTTTACGCTCTTAATCATGGAAATTGAGATCCAAACATGGGCTAGCTGGTTCAGCATCTGCTCTGAGAATCAACAAATGAGAAATTGCGGAATGTCCCCTTCAGTGATAGATCGATGACGGAAGGAGAGGACTAATTTTCGGGGTGCAATCCCGGAGAAGACACACCTGGGCTTAGTATGCGGGCTTGGATGTGTACTTCAAAGTAGCTTATATCAAGGAACCATGTAGATTGGGCTTATAAATAATTAAACAAAAAAATACTTGCATATATTTTTAAAAAAATTAGGGTCAAAAGATTTGGTTAAAAAAATATTGATATTTAAAATTTTAAAAGATAATTTGGTTATAAAAAATTAAGTTCATTCTATAAAATAAATACAATTTTAATATGACAACATTGCTCTACATTAAGCCAGTCAATAATCTTCATTTTCTCTCTTCTAAAACTTGAAACAATCCTGTAGCTACTTATTAATTTTGTGAAATGCTTACGTATGAGTTTTAGTGAGATTTTCTTTTTTCATTTGCATATTACTTAGTGCGATATAAGTTATTAAAAAAAATGGAGTGAATTTAATAAAACTTACATAGTTTTGTATAGTATGGTTATCAAAATTAATCCCACAAGAACCATACATAAAGTATACTTTAAGAGATTCTGAATCTTCATTAAAAAGAAAAGTTGATATAATTTTTACATTAACATAACTCAACTTAAAAAAGTTTTAAAAAATTCCTCTTTGAGTTGTTTTTCTCTTTTTAAAAATTAAAAGAATAAGACTTAAACCCAATGGACATAAATTAATCAAGACAAGAACAACTCAAAGCAATCAATAAAATGTTGGTTTAGTAAAGCATAATTTCGGGTAAACTTTAATGACTAATGTGCACTGTGCAGCAATCCTCATTCACTTTTACTTTCAATTACTATGTATAGAATTTCAGACAATTATCTATTCTTTTTCTATTGCTCACTTTTCGTATTTTTCAGAGTGGAAAATCATATATTGATCGAATGAGTGGCCAAGTAGAGCAAACCTAATGCTTAAATTAACACTATCTGGCTTCTCGATCTATCTTATTATCAATGCGTCAAGATTAGTTAAAAACTTTGCAATTTTTGTTAGTTAGCGGCGACAAATCCTACCTTAAAGTATCTTTCGCGGTATGATCCACTTGTGGTCTGCAAGACTTTGAACGAGTTTGTCAATTAGTCAAACAACGATTTTGGTTCCTGATTTCTTTATCCTCTGCGTCCCGTTTTAACTAACGTATCTTCTTACAGCAAAACTCATTTCCTCAAAATTATTGAAGTTTACTCCTACTTTTTTAAGTTCTTTCTTTCCAATTTTCAGGCACAGCAGAACTAAACACTTCTTGGCATATCTAGATAGAGCCAAGTTTCTTAATTAACTCGCCGACATTTCTTCCTAACTTCACCATTAAAACCAGTAAGAGGACTGATGTTCCCCATTTTGATCATGGACTTGGCAAATTGCTCAAAGAAGAGGCTCTCATCTTCTGCGTATTTCTTCACCAATTCCTCAGTCTCCTTCGCACTCCCCGTTAGAAGCACTTCATCTGAATTGAGTAGCCCTTTTCCCAGAAGTATGAGCTTGAAATAGGTATTATCAAATTTTCTTGGGGAGCCAAAGTCCAAAGGAGAAATATTGTTGTCACCACCTGATTTTGGACAAACCGTTCTGAGACCAAAGTAGAAGGATCTTTCAAGAGTCTCATCTGGTTTGTTGTCCCCATTTTGATTGTATAGTCTCTGCTTGAATGTCACACATCTTGCCACCCCAATGGTATGCCCACCTACAAAATGAACAAGCTAAAAGGTGAATTGAAAAACTTGAAAATTAAATAAACCAAAAAAAAAAAAAAAAACCTTGAAGCTACACCTGAGAGGGCAACAAGGTCTACTTCATCAAGGCCTTGACGCTTGAAAAAAGTTAGGAGATTTCCAATGGTGGCGTTTGGTGGGGGAATGTTGCTGTTTGAGCCGCTTAGGCTTGCTGTTCTGGAGTCCCTTCTGCCTAATGGAAGCTCCCAGTTGGGTCCTCCACTCTGTTTGAAAAGACCCAGTAAACTACTATTATGGAAAAACAAAACCCAAATGATTTTAAGCGCACATTAGAAATGATCGTTTTGCCATAATTTTTGTATTTTTTAGTAAGTGATAATGTTCTTACAAGAACAGTAGATCCCCTGGCGGCAAGGGCAACAATGTCTGCGCAGGAAACGGTCTGAGGACATGCTTGTTCCAACTTAGCCTTGATCTCATCAATCACTTCAAAACCTCTCACGGAATTTTTGTTGGGTCCAGAATTTTTTTCACTTACGATTGTTCCACTATCATCCAATAAAATTGATGCGTCGCAGCCCTGTCATTGAAAGGAAAGTTAATAATTGATCTGTGCAATGCATGCCGAAGCAATCTCACTCCAAACTTAAAAACAGTTTTTGAAAGTAAGAATTTGATTTTATAACTCCGCTAAAATACGTTTTCCTATCACTAATGTGATCAACCTGCACGAAGCAGTCGTGAAAATGAAGCCTAAGCAGAGAGGCGGCCATTCTGGGATTCTTAGCAATGGCTGTCTCCAGCACTGACATGACAATGTCGTTAACTTGAGGACATGCAAATTGATAGAATTGAGGGGAAAGACCAAAAGATATGCCCCCATGACCACCCCGACCAAAATTGAAACCAGGGTGAGCTTGGGTGAGTGTGGCTGAGAGGAAAGCCATTACAACCAGACTGACTTTGATCAAAGACATAGTGAAGAGAGAGTTACAGAGCTTGTTTGTTTTCAAGATAGCCTGTTCATTTGCATTGGTTTGTTTTATATATATATACACTGCTCAAAAGATCAAACCACCCACTCTCCCTACCAAATCCTCTCTACAACACCAAATGTGGGAAGAGCAAGCAAAGACTATGTCAACGTGTTTTACGCGCTGTGCTTCTGGCGCAGAATGTTTGGTTTTGACAGTGTTTCTGGTGTTACCTGCTCCTGTAGGAAGTATCAAAATGCACTCATTATTTCACTTTTATGTCAAATTGTCAATATTTTTATGGCACAAAAAACTAAAATCTGACCTGCAAATATTTTTATGTACCGTGTTGATCTCGTTAAGAAAAAGAAGTAAGCTTTAAATCGCTGCGGAAATATTCCATTCTCAATGAAAAAGAGCGTTGCCTCTAAATAAGGATGGAGACGTGGTACTCTTTCTGGGCCAAATAAAGGGGTGCTGTTAGAACGCTCCTAAAATTAGGAATTGAATTCCATTAGTATTCAAATTGCAGAAACAGGTAGCCTTGCAGACGCAGGGAAAAACCTAGGAAGATCAGTCTTCACGCGTAAGAAAATTTGATCTTGACAGTGTCTTGTTCATTTATCATGAGGCTCATGGCAGTGCTTCCAAGTATAACAATACAGAAGTAGCAGTTGGAGAGTACAACAATTCCGGTACAGATTGGTGAGCTGTAACTATGGCCTTTGTTTTTTAATTCCTATTATCCTACGCCATCTTTGACCTCCTTGGCTACCGAGAAATGGAACTCATCCCGTTCACACGTAATTTTTGTTTTTTAAAATTTAAGCACAAAAAATAAAAAATTATTAAATAATCTTAAAAAAATAATTTTTTTAAAAAATTTAATTAATTAAATATTTAAGAAAAATAATAATTCTGATAAAAATAAAATTAATAAAATGTAATTAATGTTACTTTATTTTTAAAAAATAACAATTAAAAGAACCAAAACAAAGCCTTTAAAATGTCAGTAATTATAAACCAAAGAGAGTATATGAAAAAGGAAAACGACTTTCGTACGAGTTAGTTCACCCAATGTTCTACTGTTAAACTGCCAAATGATCCCTTAAATTTACAAAAAATCTTAATCTTACAAAAATAAACTAATGAAATTCTCGTATAAATAAATGAGTAATGTTAAGTTTATATTTTTATATTTATATATTATATATAAATATTTATAAAATATTGATATTAAATAATATAAAATTTTAAAATACATAAAACACCAATATCAAATGATAATTTATAAAAAGTATGTAAATATAAATATTTAACAATAATATTACTAGATAAAGATGAGTATGCTCGTAAGCTTAGAGCTCACTTGGCATCCTAATATTTTCTTAACCCTTATGATATGGACTCAATTCTTATTGTCTACTCCTACCAATCGTACTGCACTTTTGTAACCAAAAAAAAGAAAATATGAGTATACTAAGTGGGAGAGTAGCCCGTTGTAAATTTACATTTTTTTTTTACTTAACAAAATTTTGATTTTACGGTTTCACCCTACGTAAAGATAAGTAAGTATAATGTTATTGTTATATACTTATAAAATATTAGTATCAAATGGTATAAAATTTTAAAATTTATAAAACACTAATATCAAATAGTAATTTATAAAAAATATATAAATATAAATATATAACAAACACATTCTTAAATAAAGATGAGTATATTAAGTGAGAGTAACGGGTTGTAAATTTATATTTTTCTTTACTTAACAAAATTTTAATTTTACGGTTTCACCCTCCCTCATGTGGAACGGGGCAAACTACATTAATGTTATTCTAAAAAAATGTAATAGAATGGAATTACAAAATGTAACAATATTATAGTTCGCCAAAAATAAAAATAAATAGACTAAAAAAACCATAAACTGACTTATCTGTTTATAAAATTTTAACTAGGAAGCGCACGAGTAACATTATTTGGGAAGTAATTTTTTATATATTAAATTTTATTAAATTTTTATACAAAAATTTGAAATATTAAATTCAAAATTATTATGCTACCCCTGTTTACTTCTATTTCATTACGCCTTTATCTATTTAATTGTATTTTCTTGTTAAAGTAAATAATGTGACTAATATATATATATATATATATATATATATATATAAGTAAATTATTCTAACATTTTTTTATTTTCTACTCCTTACATAAAATATTTTTAATTGAGTAATAAATTTATTATAAATTATTAAAAGTATCATTATAAGTAGAATAGTAAAATTTTATCATTTTAAAATTTCTTTTGGTCTTTTATGTAAAAATAGTCTTTTACGTGTCTTTTTATAATTTATAATTTTTTTTGTAAAATACAAAAAACTAAAAACATGCTGTTTTTTTTTTTTTTTATATTTCATGTAAAATGTTAAGCATTTTGTAGAAAACTCATAAATTATACCTACACCTATATGAAACCATTTCTAAAGAGGGAATTAAATATGAGTTTTAAGAGAAAAAATTATAATACTCAATTAATAAATGTATTTTTTTTATAAGTTATAATAATTTCATTATTTAATTAAAAGTATCTTTTGATAATCCATAATAAATTAAATTTATAAAATATAAAAAATTACTATAAATTTTAAAAATAAAAAATTATGCAAAAAATATAAAATAAATGAAAAGATTGAAGTGATTTCTTCCATGTAACAAACGAAACTCTCGTCCTTTAAATTTAGATTTTTTTAATTTATTTTATATTCTATGACTTTTTTATATTCTTGTATAATTTAATACATATATGCATATATCCTACTTTTTTTCACTATATTTTTTCTTAATTTTATATTTTTTTCACCTTCAATATTCCATACCATTACGACAGACGATCCCCAGCCTTCGTCCCTCCTTTCCGTGGATGAACCTTTTCCTTTTGGTACACATTTTCTCTTATATCAGTATAAAAGAATTAGTTTTGTTCCCTCTCGAATTTCATCTTATGCTTCTCGACTTGCTTAGAGACAGTTAAATACTTAAATTATAATTATGCACAATATTATTTATAAAGGTTTGAAAACACAAAAAAAATAAAAAAAATAAATTATCTTAAATTTATAAATTATTATTTATTTATTTACATTTTATAACAATAACACCGTTGACTCCGTTGTCCTCTCATGTGGCTTCTTGTTGAATGACTGTAAGCATTTTTCTAACCAATTGCTTTGCAAATAAAATAATTACCGAGATTCTTCACCATATCACAATGGACCTCACAGGGCTAGCTATTGGTGTTACTATTTCTGAATCAACCGGGTAAATTGGTCAACGTATTATCTTAATATTAATAATTAATATACACTTTCTTTTTTTCAAACAATAACATAAGCACAATGACTGAGCCTCGAACAGATTTCCGATTGCTACCCTGTTTCCATTTCCAAAGGACTGGCGAATATCGGAATATGATACAAGAAAAATATACATCCCACAGCGCTTAAAGATATGTAATGCTGCTTGTCGTTTATAAGGTAACACCCCCTCAACAAGGGCATTTACCGTTGTTTGTTTGCCATTAGTCATGGCATCAGAGAAACATATCTAATGCAAAATGGTATGATCACTAAATACACTACCGCAGGGCTATGATACGCACAACTGCCTCATAGGTGTAAGCAATCTTGCAAAACGCAGGGGAACATGTGCCTTGATAAATGTCCCTTGCTCTGTATATTCCTGTAAATTCAAATAAAAGGAATATGTGAAGAAAATTACGATAAATAATGTGCAATCTTCAAGGGTGAGCTATAGCTCATATGATCAACCTGAGTTTTCCTCCCTCCTCCCTACCTAGGCTCAATCCTAACCCACCCCACATGTACCATAAAAAAAAAAAAAGTGCAATCTTCTAGTTAAAATGAAAAAAAAAAAAAAAAAAGCAACACTAGACATCGAGCAACAGTTCGCCACTAATGAACTGGCAGAGGGGATTTACTTACAGTTTTCTCAACCATTCCAACCCGATGTATAGTGCTGAGAAGGTCCCCCTTTTCAAATGGCACCAAAGCTTCCACCCACACCATGGAGTCCTGTTGAAGAACAGTACATTTTGTTTAGCAAAAGCAATTAAGCATATAGTTCCGAACAAATGCACTGCATTTCGTGAAGAAGTTAGAAGGTACATTGTAAATGATCTTCGAATATCAACTTCAATTCTGTACCTTCAATTTTTCTTGAACTGCATCGCAGAATTCAGGTAGGCCATCCCCAGTTAAAGCAGATATGCATACTACATCTCCTCGTTTCTCAGATTCTCGCCTGATTTTTTGGGGATCACTAGCCTTGTCAACCTGCCATAAGCAGCCAGATACCAAGTGAAGTTTTGGGGTGTGAAGGAAGCTCACAGATCATGGGAGAAATTCACCTTAGTCTTCCTCTTATAGATTCAATTGGATGATCGACAGAAAAGGAAATGTATTCATATCTTCCAAAATAAATAACTACCATCATAGTCATTCTATTTCCAGGAGAAGATTTTCATTGCTGTGAGAAACTGATTATCATGTTTATTTTATAAAGACAAGAATTTTGAACCAAAAGCAGTCCATTAAATCCTGAACTTGGGTAAAATTCCTATATCTGATGATGCTAATCTCAATAGCAGGATATAACCTTTTTAGGATTACAATACTATTTTAGTTTCTCTGGTCTCAGAGAAATACGTTGTAATCTCTTAAATTTTAATTGTTTCAATTTATTATGCCGTGTGAGTTTGCATCATCCTCCATTTAATAGTTGTTAAATTTGTTATAAATTTTCTGTCAGAGCTGGGGAAAAATAAACCAATAATTTAGACTTGACAAGGGTATCATGCGGTCTTCCTACAAATTACATCAGTACAAAGTCACAGAAGTTACCAAAACTGTCTAAGAGAAATGAAGAGGAATCCACACAAGACAGTTAAAAATATGGGGAAATGAAATTGAACGCACTTACAAAACTCATGGTTCAAAATTGTAACATTTGAAAGTAGAGGGACTAAAACAAGTATTGAAACAATAGGTGTATTTTAACCCTCATAGATAGTTGCAAACAATGAGTTTGACAACCAGTAACCTGCGTCATCGGATCAAGGAATTGAATTGTACACCTGTTTGTGCTATGAAGAACTAGAGATACCGTCAAAACAATGCAGGTACCAGTAATTTATAGTCGACAAGAATATGGGTTCCCTATAACATGCTGGCATTTTCACAACAGCATGTAGGATACACTGATATCTTGGATGCCCATGTTTGAAATGCCAAAAATTGTGGGATTGTTGGACATCAAGAAATCCAAGACCTTGGCAGTTTTCTGTTTATGTAAATAATTAGTTATCAAACATGGAAATCTTGCATATTGAGATATTTAATAGTGGAGTATCTCACATACCATAGTAAGGGGGATTGCATATCAAACACCCAGACTCAGATCCATTTATATATTTATAATGGACTCAATCTATCATATCTGTGGTCCTCGATACTGCAAAAATGGCATGTAAGATTGGAATTGTAACCATGACTTCATTTAAGGTAAAACTGATATTTCAGTCATACTCCTATTTGCCACACCATACACAGGGACCTGACAATAGGTTTGGAAAGGAAACAGACTCAAGTGCCCAATATGCATACAGTCCGGTCCTAAACATAGGGGGTAGGATAGACTAAGGCCTAGAATATGAAGTAATGAGGAAAATCAAGCCAATGACAGCATACCAGAAGCCCATGGCAAGCGCATAATTTTTATACAAATTAACAAAGATAACAAAAAATGGTCTAATATCAGACCTTAATAACCCACCAACTATTCTCCCATACCTTGTTCCAGACCATCAATCTGGGGATTGATGAAACATCTAGTTCTGATAGAACCTTGTCCACAGCATCTATCTGTTGCTCAGCCAGGGGGTGACTGAACTTCAAAATAATTAATAAGAAAATGGAGTTGGACAACATCCCAAATTCTCTCAACTTTTACTTTTCTTATAAAATAAGAAAGTTCATCTCAACATTTTTACGCACATATACCTGATATCAACCACATGCACCAGAAGTGAGGACTCTGATATCTCCTCTAGAGTAGCTCTGAAGGCAGCAACCTGCAGAAAGCAGTGAAGTGGACAGGAATTGAATGTGTATTACTTTATAATTTGAGCATAGAAATTTATAATTTTTTTGTTGTGGTGAATAACAATCACCTATGTGATAGTGAATCATGTAAAAATTCAATTTTAAATTGTAAAAGTATGAGTGATGTCAGGTAGCATAAGAAAATAAGTGACAGAGTTACTGGCAAGATGGTGGACTTCTTACCAGCGTAGTAGGTAGCTTCTGTATAAAACCAACAGTGTCTGTTAGAAGAAACTCTTTCCCATTTTTCATCTGGATGAAAGCAAAAAGAACAAAGTACTGCATGTTAGGACAACATCAAGAGTCTTCCTGTACAAAATGTTCTGGAAAAAAAAGAATGAGAAAGAACACACAATGAAAGTTAGTCAACTCATAGTGTAGGGGTGTACAAGATAATGTCCAATTATAAGCTTTTGGACTAGTCCTTTGTTTAGCAAGAAAAATTCGAGAAGGTACAGATGTTATCATGGAATCACATTACAGATGAAACAGACACACAATAGTTATCAACAATCTCTGGATAATGAGTGCCATGTGAACAAAAAGAAGAGAGAGGAATTCTCCAGATATATTTTATTTTGACCAACCTGTACCCTCCTTGTGGTTGGATCTAGAGTTGCGAACAATTTATCCTCAGCAAGAACCTTTGCTCCTGTTAATTGATTTAAAAGTGTACTCTTTCCGGCATTTGTGTAACCAACCTAAAATGTTTCAAAAAAGTATTTAACAACCCAATCAAAATACTATATACTGATTGATATTTGAAATAAATAATCATGATGTATAACAGTATAAGCAGTGAATTGAAAATCCTCCAAGCATGAAATGGGCTCAATAAAATTGTAATAAATTACCAAGGACACTACAGGCACAGGTACTGAGAAACGCCTGTTACGGTACTGCTGTCGATGTTTCCGAACAGATTCTAGCTCTTTCCTAAGAACACCAATCTGTCAAAGAAAAAGCAACAGATGTTTGACACAAACTAAGATTCCTCAGATATAACAGAAACAAAATGCAGAATTCAGAGAAATGCAAGTAACCAAAGTGTTACTAAGTAGATATATAAATTATGTCTACAGAACTTCATAGATGAAATAACACTAGAAACTTACACAGGTTCCATAAAATATAGCAGATTCTGTTGGACATGCTAAAAACTTTGTCAATGATCATAAAAGATTGCTTGCTTACTTGATCGCGCAAGATACGTTTGTCCACCTCTATTTGTTTTTCACCCATCCCTTTCACCTTTCCTCCTGCTTGACGCTCAAGGTGAGTCCACATTTTTGTTAAGCGAGGTAACTGGTATTCCATTTGTGCCAATGCATCCTAGAGAGACCATATGATTGTTAGAAAAGGATTTTATAACTTTTTCTATTCACAAATGCAGGTTCTGATAATGAAATGCCAACAAGATAGTTTAAATTAAATATTTAGTATATAATTGCCTGTAAAGATGCTTCATGTGTTGCTGCTCGCTGGTTAAAGATATCAAGGATGAGGGCAGTGCGGTCACAAACTCTTATATCTCCACCAAAAATCTTTTCCAAATTTCGCAATTGCCTGGGATTAGGAGGATATGAGAGTAACCTCATGTAAGCTCCAGATAAGTTATACAGAATTGCAATGATTAAAAACAATGAAATTTGGCACAGTTGACCACATAATTTAGATCAGGAAAACAAATCAGAAGAGAGATGATTTAAACAATCATTGTTGTCAAGTATAACACAATGAAAAGTAATGCTATAAGGAACAGTATAAATCTATAGATAACAAAGAAGGCTAAGCAAGTTACATGGTGGCTGAAGTTTGCTGACAATTTCTTGCTAAAGAAATTACCAAAAGCTTTAAGTTGTCGTTGATAACTCATAATAGAGTTCAAGTTTTAGACAGAATCTCCTCTACAATCTTGGTCTATATGAAGCAGAAAAAAATTAAATTCCAATTATCACCAACCAAAATTTAACAAGAATTTCAAATTTATCATGTTTTTTGCTATTCTTCTCTTCTATGTCCATTTGCGCAGACAAGGCACCTTCAGAGTAAATGGTATATTCAAATGTCAACAAACTAAATGCTAGCATGGGCAAAAACAAGTCTTAACTGGAAGAAGCTTTTGGATTATATAAAGTGAAGACAAGAGAAAAGAACCCTCACCCGGCTGACAGTTCATCATCAAAGATTACAGTTTCAACACCCAATGCGTGAATTGCACTCTTAATTTCTGAAACCTTGCCAGATCCAATGTATGTCCTAGGGTTTGGAGAAGTAAGCCTGCACCAATTATAGTAATTAAGGATTAGCCATATGTTACTTTGGGGAACCAAAAAAAAACTGACAACATATAGCTGAAGTTTCTCCAAAAAATTAAAAAATGATGACAATGGGTTACTAAATTTTCCCACAAAGAGGAAAGACAGCTTGCGAGGTTTATAGCCTGTAAAACAATATTGTTTTATGCAAAGCAGAGAACCATATCAATGCAATCTGTCAACATTCCACCACATGAGGAAGGGGAGAGGTCTGATGTATGTAAATCTATGGCTATGGTGTAAATCAGTATTGCTGCTGAAAGACGTCCAGGGTTCCCATTACTGTCACATCCACAGTATTAAAGAAAAAAGATGAGATGGAGGCGTGGGAGGAAGAATGGAACACAACTACATATAAAGCAATGTAGGCAAGCGCGAAAATCCATTGATTATTTATATCAGAAAAATAAAAAGAAATTAACTAAGGCATAAAGCTCTAACCAATGAACTCTGGAAGCCGGCATTCTATTCATATGAGCATGGTAATAAAACTCCCCCATGAAAGACAGCAAGAGAATCACTTCGGAAAGACATGGTTTTAATGACCACACGCACCAGTAGTTTGTTAATACCCATCTGAGAACTCAAGCATGTTTTATAAACTTTGTATTAACTAATATTTTTGAACTATGTCATATTTTAGGTTGAAATCCAAGTGAAAATAAAACTTTATTAACTAAATTAAACATAAAAGAATAATTACTTTTGATATGTGGAGCCAACAACCATTAATCCAGCAGTGTCAGCTAACTGGGCCAGTTCATTGAGGGAATCTTCTACACCAAAGTAATCCAGCATATCACCTTTACGCTCAACACCTACTAGGTAGGCCTTCTCTGCAAAAACCTGAAATGGTGAAAACGATCAGTTAATACAGCAGAAGCTAACAAGATGAGAGCATTGTAACATTTTAGTAACAAAATGTGTTGCAATTGTTGATATGGATTAATGTGACTACTTGCTATCACATTTTATTATCATGATGCTTCATCCTTTTAATGACAAACTGCCCTATCGCATTTCTTGAGCCAAGTTTTGATATTTCCCTTCCCTTACCAACAATCTGGCATAAAATCATCTTTTGAATTGGTCCAATGCACTTCTAAATAGAGCAGGCATTAATAAACGTCAAATTAACTTTAACGAGGTCTCCGAAGACTTTATGTCATATTTTATAATATAATCATAATATTCCCTTCCTGATGCATCTTTTGGAGTAATCCATCCCATTTTGGGATCAAAGTACGAGGAAATGCAAGTTGCACAAAATGTTCACTCTAAAGAATGAAGCCGATTACGCCAAAGGCAGAAAGAAACCAAGCGAAAATTTCCGAGGAGGGATGGCAAAAATCAAAGTCAAACATGCATAAAATTGTGGTCAGACGCCAGCCAATTATTTTGGTCCGAATTCTCAGCAATTGAAAATTGAAATAAAAGAAAAACGGAGACCGACCTCCCTTCCATTCCGGAGGTTGAACCTATTCTCGTAGCTGTCCTCTTCTTCTTTCTTTTTTCTAACTCTGGTCGATGGACTTGGAGCTTTATCTTCTGATTTTGTGTCAACAACTCCGTCGAATATCGCAGGGACTACTCCTTCTTCTCGTTTCTCTTGTTCAGCGGTCTGAGTCACAGGGTTTTCCAATGAAACGGCATCAGAGGACACGACTCCAAGCTCTTGTTTCAGAACGGCTACGCTGAATCGAGAAGAAATACACTTCGAGTCGTTCCTAAGAGGGTGAGCACATAGAGGCCGATTAGGGATTGGTGGAGGAATGCATGGAATTGAGAGTTCGTGAATAACAGGCGACGGCCTAACAATCGAACCGTAGAGGCATGTGCTCATGATAGAGTTTGCTTCCACCGCTGCTTGCTTGCTTCTTCTTGCGCTTGGTCTTGGCCCAGTCACAATGCTAACAGCTTACTATACTGCAGTTCCAAAAAAATGAAAAATCGCACATTTTATGGTTTGAATTGTAAATTAAAAAAAAAAAAAAAAAACTCTGGTTAAATTGCTTGTGTTCGGTTAGGAGTTTCAGGATCATCCTTAGTTTATCATTAAACTTGAGCCACGTGTCATGCGGCAAAAGTGTTTTCTGCTTTTCAATTTTCCGAGTCCAATCAGATGGCATTTATATGATAAATCTCCCAAAGCATTCACCCTCCATCTTTCTAGTTTGACCTTAATTTCATCTCACAGTTGACACCGGAGGCATCAAATAAAGGCTAAACTGTAATTACTAAAATAAAAAATTTACTTACAGCTCCAAAAGGTAAAGATAATGGCTCAGAGCTGTATCAAACACCTACGTACTATCAGAGTCAAAGTTCATTTCGACTACTTAATCAACTTATTAAAAAAAAAATTTATATAAATTATAATTCAATTGATATTTGTATAAATTAAAAAAAATGAAAAATCGCATATTTTATGGTTTGAATTGTAAATTAAAAAAAAAACTGTGGTTAAATTGATTGTGTTCGGTTAGGAGTTTCAGCATCATCTTTAGTTTACCATTAAACTTGAGCCACGTGTCATGCGGCAAAAGTATTTTCTAATTTCAATTTTCCGAGTCCAATCAATGCATAAATTATAATGGCTCAGGGCTGTATCAAACACCTATTTACACCTGTCTCTATCAGAGTCAAAGTTCATTTCGACTACTTAATCAACTTATTAAAATAAAATTTTATATAAATTATAATTCAATTGATATTTGTATAAATTAAATTTAATTATAAATCAATGCATAAATTTTCTATAAGATAAAAACTTAAAAAATGCATGTCGGATTAAAAGTTCATCAGAATGATAATTAGTTAAAATTTAAGGACTGAATTTATATAATTCATATTCCACTCGTAACATGAGAATAATGTCTCATGAAATTGACAAATTTGATGAAACCTGCTTATCAGTGGGTGGATAGGGTGAAGAACAGACAGTAACAGGCTTTGCACGGTTTATTAAAGCATCTTCTCGTCCACTCCTCTCACAATCTAGTATCAACTGTAAGTAAGTCCAAAACCTACTTAGCAAAGCAAAATGACAATTCAAAAAAAACCTGACATGATATATTGATCCTCAAATTGTGTTTAAGGTTTCATTGCTGCTGGTTATTGATCTAAATAACGTCATTAGTCACCTCTTTTTTTTTTTTCAAAAACTAGAATCATACTTGAAGCCATATTGCTAATCTTGTGATGTTACCCAATCTCTCTCCCTCTGTTTTACTTGTTTAAAAGTAAAAGGACAACCGTTTGAACTACTTTTTTTAAAAAATATTAGAAATTAAAAATGTTACAGTATAGAAATAAAAAAAATAAAATAAAACCTAATTAAACTAAGCTCAAGTCTCCAACTGTTAGAACTTTTTCAGTCACAAGACTGCCCAATTTTTTTAGGTATGATTTTAATTCTCATGACGATCTGTGGCGTCTTCCCTCGTCAAGTGGTTGTTAGTTGACGGAGTGGAGTCTTCTGAAGAGTCCCCAAACTCTTCTTTGTACATCTCTTCTATCATTGGTTTCCATAGCCGTACCCGAGCATTTATGAACCAATTTGAGACCTGAAGCAACAATAAATATACCAACTTGAGCATCATAATTAGGAAAAAGAGAGGAAAAGGTTAGACTTTTGGATTAGGAATTACTTGGTTTTTGGTCAAACCTGTCTGGGATGCCAACAAAAGCTTTTCCGAATCATTAGGATATCTGTGACGATCAAACGGAAGATTAGCAGTTTTAGGAGTCCGGAAGGAAATGAATGCAGATTACGAAAATAATTTAAACGTGCTTACGGGTGAAGAAAGTGTTCAAAAAGCCAAGAACGAAGGATTGCTACAGAAGTTTCAGGCAAGCCTCTGATGGGTCTCCATACTTTCCGTTGGCTTTGGATCATCCCAAGCTGTTGGAGAGACATTTTACTTTGTCTGGTATCTCTGTCAAATAAGCTTAGTTGAGATAATCCGCTACTGATTTTAGGTAAATCATGCAAGAGTTTTCTTCTCTCCATTTTTATTTGTGACATTATGGCATCCCTTAGGCTGCAGAAATGCCTAGACATGGCCTGGAGTGCTAAAGCAGTATAACACTTGGCGGCTCCTACACCAGCTATAATTTCAAAGGATGACACCACTTCTTCCATTTGATGGAAGTATTTCTCATATCTGCTCTCTACCTGAAAATTGAACAGAACAAAGAAAACGATTAATATCGACTTCAAAAGCATGTAATAAGTTAACAAATTTGGGATAGACCAACCTCATCCAACAACGTAATCAGCTTTGCAATTTTCACTTGAAGTTCATTCTTCTCAGCCGACAAAAGGCCATTACTGCACAACTCTGCTTTTAACTCTGAGGAAAGTCTTCGGGCACCTGTCCTGCTCCCATGAAATAATTTGTCCACATAGTTTTCATTGATTCTGTCAACCACATTCCCACCAACATCTACCAGTTCTTCAAGAAGGGATTGTACTGGTTTTAAGTATCTTGAGTTCCCGTTAGTAGCAGCAAAAGATTCTGACCCATAAGAGGTGGAAGGAGAACGGTTCAATGAGCTAGATGATGAAGCAAAATTGCTGCTGGTGAAGGAATAGTCATGGGTTAAATGATCTACTCCAGAATTACAAGCTTCCCGTGCTTCTTCTTCAGACATGAAGTAATTGACGCTCATGAGGCCAGGATTCAGGGATCGTTGCCTGTATCCTTCGGAGGGAACAAGCATTTGAGGGCCTAGGGAAAGGGAGAGGCCTTGAGCTCGATGATTGCTCTCATTAGCTGCTCCTAGAAGATCCATCAAATGCCTGCTGGGGCTGATCTCAAAGCCCTCTGCAAGCACAGCAGCTTGCACAAGCTCACTTGATCTTGACATTCTATCTCCAATGGTTTGAATGCTGGGAAGCACTCCCAGGGCCTCAGGAAATGCGTTACTGCTTCTTAAAGAAGAGCCATAAGCATCAAAATCTTGGTTCTCAAATTGGTTTTGACTGGTAATGGAATTTGACATAATCAGTTCGTTAGATATTTGTTTGGAGGTAAATTTGGAGGAAATTAAGAGCTGGAAGCTGTCTTGCTCTTGAACGAGTTGACTTTGTCTAGTTTACCAAATGATAAACAGAACTCATGGGAAAACTATGGCTTGTAAATCTAGAGATAGAAAATTAATAAAAATCCGACATCATCACGAAGGGGGTAAATGGTGAAGTCTAACTTGAAGGGGCATCAAGACTCTTTTTATTCATTAAATATGCTAAAAAATCATTGTGCAGAAAGCCATCTGTGTGTATGACATAGCGCAGAAAGGGAGAACCGCCTGTACCAAAAAACAAAAAAAAAGGAAGGGAGAACCGTACTACTAAGTTGCACGAAGTCCCGTCGATGTCAAGCGGTGGATTCATAAGTAAGCATAATCAGTGGCCAAAAACAACTCCCGAGTTTCAAATTTCAAGGCAACACACTTCTAAAGAACAAAGTAATTGTTCCTGGGGGAAAATGCAGCACCAGTAGCGGATAAGAAAATAGGAGAATTCAAACCAAACTGCAAGCAGAAACAGAACAGATTTATCAGGTAAAGAGATCTGACCTTTGAAAAGCATAAATTAATTAAGGGACTCGGAAAAGGAACAAAGTTTACGGAGGATTTGGACATCAACCTCTAACTCAAACTATTGAGTGGCGCAATTAGGATACCATGAAATCTATTAGGGTCAAGAGTCATGAGACACCCCAAAGGCAGGACTAAACCTAGCCTTGCTTTAGTAAGAATACAAAATATAAGATGAAGACCTCGCTAACCAGGGTTCTGTTGATTCAAGTATACCTTGTAGGATAAACAATTCAAAGAAGACAGCAATAAATTTTCCCTCTTTCTCAACAGGTCTAAGTCTAATATCTAAGCTGCAGAAAGCTGTAAGACCTACGAGACACTGTCACACAGCTCTGCCCTTTCTTTAAAGAAGCGAAGTTAATTGGCCAAGTTAAAAAACGTAGAAAATGGCAGAAAAACCATATGGTCCCCGACTTCCCTGACTATAAAACAAGAAGCAAAAGCATCCATCTTCCAGCTTTAGGTCCCTGCAGTAATTTGGGGAGACTAAAAAGCAGCTCAAAACTGTGTAAATCTCTTCTCCCTCCATCGGTTAAAATTGTTCCGTTCATTGGGGTTGTAATAATCTGCAAAAAGAGGAGAAAAGTGGGCTATCTTCTGTACACTCCCAGTTGTAGGATTGTCAGTTTGTGAACCTGCATATATATTTGTAAATATCTAACTTCTTTCCCCGTTAGGGGTTGAGAGCATGCATAGCGATGTTGAAAGGACACTGATTATCACAATTTCTGAAAGCAGAGTAGAAAATTAGAAATAGGTTACCGTGTTACTCTACGGATCAAGATCCTCTACATTTATGTACGGATAAACAAGGGAGATAAAAAATAAGTTATTAAAGAGGAAATAATTTATAAATTAATTTTAGATTATATTATTATTTAATGTGAGATTTAATGATTTATAGCAGAAAAAATAAAAAAAATTATAAAAATGATTAAAAATGAGGCTCAATAACTATAAAATAAGAAGAAATAAAAATTATCAAAAACGAAAAATAAAAAATACAAGAGATCCATTGCTCCACGGATAAAGAAAGTGAGAAAGACAAGGAGATGCGTTTGGTCTTATTGTTCTGATACATGATACTAATTTGGGGTGCGTATTTTGGTTGGTCCGCTTGGACGCTTTAGTAATGATTGCTATCTTTGTTCCTTTGGCCTCCTCCACTGCTCTACTAGTCACTTCTGGTTACCTAGCTTTGGTCTGTTAAAGGCGCATACATTGATCGAAGTGTCTACGCGATCTGAATTCTGAGACAGCACAGTAAATTCTGAGAAATTTCCACCCGATTGGTTTGCTGGAGATTTACCTTGGGATAATCAATTTCCCTGAAGTTCTCAAACCTTGTCATTTGGTAGAAATGTGAAATGTTGATTATCGAGTTGGTCTTAACTACCTGCCTAGTTCCCCTACCGGTTCAACCTTCATTTCGATTTACCTCAAAAAAAAAAAGAAAAAAGAAAGAAATGCTACTGTCATGTTTTCTCATCACACAACCACCATACATCTAGACTCTAAATTTTAGATGAGATAGAAAAACGACGGTGAAGATATAAAAAAGTGTATAGAGTAAGTGTGGAATTAATTTAAATAAATATCATTTCTCAAAAAGCAAAATTACCTCTCATACAAATCTTATAAAACTTTATCTTTTAAATTAATTAAGTTTTATAATTTAAAATATAAAAATTTAAATTTAAATTTTTTAAATTTTTTAAATAAAATTCTTATAAATTTAATATTAAAAATATCAAAATAAATTAAACTTAACAGGTTAGTTCACCTTGCCAAAGATGCAAGTCAATGCAAGTCAATATGAATTAACATATTTATATATAAAAATTATATTAATCTTTAAATTAACCTATTTTACAATGAATTAATATTTTTTTAATTTATTAAAATTATAAAATATCTGTCTCCACCCCACTTAATTACTAGTAAATGCAAAATTAGATAGATCGAGACAATTCAACTCACTTTAACATGTCTATTTACAATCGTGCAAATAGAAGGATCATATAAGTTTTATGGCAAATATGGTGCATTGAAGATCCTATATAGAAATAGAGGGTTACAATTTCTTTTATGATAACAGTGTATCACTTTAAGCTTCAGTGGGGAGGTTGAAGTTAAACCATATTCATGTATATGTGCTCCTTAGCATCCAAATAGGTTACAAAGTAAAATGAAGGAAGACACACTAAGGCGCGAACATGCTGTGAAAATTTTACTAAACAAGCGAATACATCCACTTCGTACTAGTTAAATTTTTCACAAGATTCCTTATTCCATATGTTGCACAAGTATGCCTGTTTTTTGTCCATACAAAATTGCCTGCTTTTACAACCAATCATCTGTAATATTACAAGTGAATATCTACACATATCTACGTGTATATTTGTACTTTTTGTAACTTTCATCACTTTTTGGACAATGGCAACAAGAATGAGAAACAAAATAAGACCGTAGGCGGCTTCTTTCTGCTCCAGTGGTACACCTTTCCAGAGTACCCTTTGAAACAAACCTTTTTTTTTTTCCTGGCATTTCAACCATGAAGCCAGAGCACGCAAATTTCAGACGACAAACTCATGCAATAGATGAGGATTGCCAAACCTTTGCTGTTGCTTTCCCGGGTCCGTGAAATGATATTCTAGCAAATCAGCCTCAGGGGAAGAAGCCAAAGTCTGATTTCGTCTTTTATGTAGGCCATCATCGGACATGGCAAATCCATCGCTTTCAGAGTTCCGCAACTCCAATGCAAGGGAGACGTGGCCACCTACAGGAAAATTACCTAGCTCTGATAAATCATATGCAGCAGGGGTAGAAACCATTAAGCAGCCATCCCCATTGTGGTAGGTGGGGATAGGTCCATTCGTATAAAGGCTATTGTTCATGTTAGACCTTTGGTCACCTTCACCCCTCGATTTCGTAACTCCAGGATCCATGACATTTTCACCACGAGCAGCACTTTGAATCTCTCTATCCAATTCTGTAGTAGACGCATGGTCCAAATTACGTCCATGAAGTTGCCCCTGTAGGACCCTATCAACAGTCATTAAATTGTCCTGCTGTGACTCTTCCCCTTTATTATTAGACACTTGAATATCATCTCTTGGAGTTTTAAATGTATTCTCCGATGAGAGATTGCAGCTCATCCCAGAAGCACCAAACTCTTCTTTGTACATTTCCTCAACCATTGGCTTCCAAAGGCGCACTCGTGCATTAATAAACCAGTTTGCTACCTGATATTGACTAAAAGATTAGCAATCGCAGGTAGTACCCAACTAAAACTAAGCCAATCAATTATTTAACATTAATTCCATTAAAAAAACCAAACTATAGAATTAAACAATGTTGTATAATTGAAAAACATCACTTATTGTACCTGGTTTCTGGTCAAGCCTGTTTGCCTCGCCAGCATAATTTTCTCCGAATCCTTTGGGTATCTGGAAATAGGAAAACAATTGTTAGAATAGACCTATTGGGAGGTTCGTATAATACAATGAATTGGAAAATTTAGTAGAAGTACACATACGGATGAAGGAAATGCTCAAACAGCCAAGCTCGGAGTATTGAAACAGAGCTTTCAGGAAGTCCCCTCTGAGGCCTCCAAGCTTGTCGCATTACTCCAAGCTGCTGAAGGGCCTTTTGCTGTCTAAGCTGCTGGTCAACGTAGCGTAGCCGAGGTATTCCCTCTTGTTCCCCAAGGCTCCTTTGAATCACTTGAATTTGGCCGCTAATAGCATCACGCAGACGGCGAAAATGGCGAGAAATTGTTCGCAAAGCAAGTGCAGTATAAGGTTCAGCTGCCCCGCCATCAGCAACCATATCGAAAGAAGACACCAAAATTTGCATCTGATGGCAGTACTGCCGGTATCTTTTATCAACCTACAAGCAGCACAAAGAGAAGATTAGTAATTAGCTAACGCTTACCCTACTATCAACATCATAAGTCAGCTGTATTATTTTCTTTGCAAGAATGCCGTTCAAACACTAATGAAACGTATGTAAACTAAATCGCATTGCTGACGATCAACCATTTAGAAAGTAGCTTTACTGTTTCACTTTCTCAATCCAATGCTGCATGCTAACCTTTTCTAATCATTCCAAAATCCATTACTATTGGAATCTCAACAAAGCGAGACGACACCATAGCTACACTACACAGCGCTTTCAAATAATTGATGATGAAAACACATAGAGAGATAAAATCTAGAAACAACTTATAGTGTCTGAAGACTATGCAGTAAATAATGAGTAAAACTTTGGGATTAGGAGCATATATTGTATCAAATTTAAAAGGAATCTTCCACATAGACTCCCTTTGTTATTAAACTAGTACAAATTCATCTATCATCTTGACCCAAACCCAAACGATCTTCTACCTGGAAAACCAGACACAGACCAAAACAATTGATGGAATATATAATTCATACAAAGAAACTATGTCATAAATAATAACATAAAATCTAGAAGTTTACCTCATCTAACATGGACAAAAGTTTTGTCTTTTTGTCCGACAAATTTTGTCGTTCTGCGGGTGATAATTCAGATGAAGAGTTTGTAGTTGAACCATTGGGGTCAGAAGACATCTGCACAGATTGACTGGTAGATTTTCCATCAGAATCTTTCGAGCCATCTAATCCAATTTCACGAAATTTTTTATTCTTTTCCAATCCAGGTTGCTTCAAAGCCTTTCGGACATTAACTATTTCATCAAGCAACTCCTGTGCTGCCTTAAGGTATTGAGAGTTCAGGGCAGTGTGCGTAAAACCTGGTGTTCCATGAAGATATGGATCAGAGCTGACATCTTTAAGGCAAACTGAGGATAGTGGATTGTACAATGCCTCCTTTTTTAAGCCGTTGTGAAAGTCTCCAGAAGACACAGCTGCCATGCATTCAGCACTTCTCAACTCCTTATGTAGGCTGGTCTCATTATCTTTAAGATATATATTCCCCTTTAAATTTGGAAGACTACTAGTCATTAACGATGAGAGGCCAGTGCCAGGGTACTGGAATTGAAAGGGAGGGACAGATACAGAAGAAGGCATCAATGTCCCAAGGCTAAGAGATAAACCATGGGACTGTATATTTTGCCCACTATCTACAAGTCCCAATTGCGTCCTTGGTACAAGATGGGAATCTCCAGTAAAAGAGTTGCAAGCTGAGGCACCAGTCGTAGGATTCGAATGCCCATCAATAGACTGCATAGTCAATGTGTCACCTATAGCTGTGATGAACTTCACCTCATTTTGGCCTCCAACAGATTCACTGTAGTTATGAGGTAAAAGAGGGCTCCCAGACAACATCTCTGCATAAGACCCAGAAGAAAAGGCTTGGTTTGGATACATCAGAGATTAACTTGATGAGAAGTCCGCTAGAAATGAGAAGCTGAATTCTGGTCCCTTCACTCTGGGGTCAGCAAGACATCTCTTTTATTTCTTAGGTATGGGAAACAAGGAGCAATATTGAAGTCAAGCTCAAGATATAACTTTACCTGTGCTCTTCAATTTCAGATGGTGACTGAGGTAAGAATGATGCTCAATAACAGCTCATTGGACCTAAACTGAATTAAAAATCAAAAAGAAGGATGAGTTAAAACTTAAAAGCAAGGTTTCGAACCAGCCAAAATAAAAGAAGAAGAAGATAAATCACTGTAAGGTCAAAGAAAAAGATTACGATGTTGTAAAAAAAAAAAAAAAAAAGCCCGCAGATACAATATATAATTCGTCAGAGACACAGCATATGGAAAGCATTTATATATTTCATTAATATATGCTACTACAGATCATTGGTTAAAACGACAAAAAGAATTGAAACACTCAAACGCCTACAAAATGAAACTATTTAACACAATGGTTACTATAACTCCATGTGGTGGCTTTGGTTTTGAGATATTTCTCTCGACAAATGGCACTTCAGAAGAAGTCCATTGAAGTTATAAAAGAACAAAATTAATTTTTTTCTCTCTTCAGAGTTCAAAAGCAACCTCAATTTTCAACCAAAATTTATCCCGAGACATTGCTTAACACCCAAACAACTCAAGCCTTACAGTTTATAAAGCCACCGCAATGTAATCCCGTCTTTGTAGTTATAACTTAATTCTCACTTCAATCAACTTGTCTCACCTCATTTGCGAGATGTTTTCTTCAACTTCACTGCTTACACAAGCATAGGATTGCATGAAACCGCAAAATGAGAAATGAAATAGGGCAGGGGACTAAGGTTTTTTTTTTTTTTTGGTAACAAGGGAACCAGGGGGTTTATTAAAACTGAATGTGATAGTCTGCTCTGTACTTTTGCTTGCTCCGGAAAAGTGTGCTGAAGCTATGGAGTTTTTCCATCGAATCTTTATGCTTTGAGTGATAACACAGTTTAGTCTTTGGCCACGTGAATGTGATTGAACAATAAGATTAGATACGATTGCAGAAGCGGAGAGATATTTGAGAAAATGCATTAAAAAGAACAGAGCCAAATGTTATGGAACAGGTACCCTTTGATCAATCATCATGGGCTGACTAGGTTAAAAAGAAGATGCTCTGTTGGGCGTATTGAACTAAGGACACACTTTCCTGCTGCTCACACTCAGGGGGTCTCCAGTAACTGGTTAATATTGCAAAGCAGACAAACTCGATGTAGTAGAAAATTTCTGGTAAAAGCGATTCCAAGTAAGGGAATTGACAGAAACACCGCTAAGGTTAACGAATCAAGCAGAAATTAAACAAATATGAATCGAGGAATAAAGCTAGCATTTAAAATTTCAAGCTTGCGGCTCAAAACCTATGATGGACCACCATAACTAGACCAGAATACAGAGCACCTCTCCCAGTTCCACCTCCCCCACGAAAGATTGAAATTGTAAGCGTTAGTCTTCGTGGGTAAAAAGATCGTTATAAAAGAACCTCCAATCAATCCCAAACATAAGACAATCATGAGTAAAATCCAACCCCATACATTCAGAAAACAGACTGACGGAAACTCTACCAACAGAGCAACAGTTCCACGCTCATTGATAGTCAAATTATAATTTACTTTCCACTCCACAGTAACTAGCATGCTTCAATTTATGCTTTTAATCATCAAAATCTATCCCACTACCATTAGCACTCCTCCTAACTCAAACGCCACCACCATCATCATCATGATCAGAATTATTTTTATGGGATATCATACTTGAGATTAAAAAAAAAAACAGAAAAGGTTCGAGAGGGAAAATGACCAAAATAAGGGAAAAAAGAAAGAAAAAAGTAAAATACCTGAAAAAAAAAGCACAAACCAAAGATGAATGGAAACAAATGATGCGGCTGTAGTGGGAAGCAAATCGTTGAGACTTGAGAGGTTTAGAGGAAAGAGAGTTCAGACAAGGGTCGTGCGAGACTCCAAGCCCAAGCGGAGACAGACAAATGCCAATCCCAAGGGATATATGTCAAAGGCCGAACTCCTTATCATTGGAACAGCGGCCACCAACCAATCAAAAAATACGATAAAAAATAAAACAAATAAACAGAATTAATTGTTTACTTTCCGAACACCAACCACTTTTTATTTTATTGGGCACACAATTCATTTTGGTGAAAAGGAATAAATAATTAGAATATCTCTGCGTCAATCATTATCCCGTTTCTCACGTGTGACAAACGCCAAACCCCCCATAAAAAGGGCAAAAATGGCAGAAAGCTCCTCGAGAACAAGAAGGGAGGCAGCGGTATGGTAGAGGAACGAAGAAGGAAGGAGAGAGATGGTTGTTGTTTGCGTGGAAGGGTTCAAACCCTAACAACCAGTTGGTGGACCTGTAACTTGTAACCCTCCCTCTCATAAACCTCCACTTAACGCATAATCTCTTCTCTCTCTCTCTCTCTCTCACATAGCAGAATATCGGAAACAGGAATTTGATTTTCTATATTTTTAATTTTAATAATTTTTCTCTTTCTTTTTTATTTTTAATTCATTTTTTACTTATCAACTTCTCTACATCCCTAAAACAGTCTTATTATTACCTTATAAACGCAAAAAAAAAAAAAAAAATGATGTTAGCTGGATTTGAAATTTGCAGTGGGTGAAAGTAACGATTCCACGCGTCGACGTGTATGCTTCTTGGCTTCTTATTCCAACCCACGGTTCCGCTTATCCTATCCCATCAAGAAAATGGGTGTTAAAATACAAAAGTAGTAAATATAATCTTTTAAAAATATTAAACATAGTTATTGAATTTTAATATATTAACTTGAAATTAACAAGCATGTTAAAATATAATTTGATTGTCTTATAAGTCAACAGTTAGTGATAATTTAATATATTAATGGATGGAAAGATGAATAACTAATTTGAAATTATAAGCTAGTTTGTGTCTTTGATATTTTTATGAACTAAATTAACTTTAATTGTTTTTATCGAATTATTAATTTACACTATTATTTGTGGTGATTGGAGAATAATGCCAATACACTTTTGGCAAGAGCCTCCAAACTCTGCCCTCTGCGAACTAATTAAAATTCTTATATTTTCCGAAATATTCTCTTCTCTGTCAATCTATGAAAATATTAAAAAGTAATAAAATTATGTATCTAAAATTATAATTTTAATATATTTTTTATATATCTTTTAAAATATTACATAATATTTTAAAAATTTATAATTTTAATACGTATTAAATACATAAAAATAACATGACTTGAGAATATTAATAGTTGCCGATCCAATGACGCCTTCTTTTGTGGCATTCATATGTTATGGACATGGTAGCTTGATCTTTTGGAAAAGTCTTGGATAAAAAAAAAAAAAAGAAAAGAAAAAGATTTTATTTTGTCCCCTCAGCAGGAAAGATAGTTCCACTTAAAAGTAAGATTATTAAAGGCTTAAAAAATTATTATAAGTTTTTAAATGTGTTAAATTTTATAATTTAATTTATAAAAATTTAATAAACTTATAATTTAATCTTTTTTAAATAAAAATATTACACTGCTAAAATCAAATATTTTTTCTTTATAAAAAATTAGTTTTGGTGCCTAGAGAGAAAATAGACCAATCTAGAATTGAAGATATCTCATAAGAGGAAAGCTCCCACATGGAGATACAAAAGAATGGAAAAGTGGTACGTAGGTTCCATTCCTATGACCAATGATTTTACATTGAAGAGCATTTTGTGTTTATTTAGCTAACAATTTTTTTCAATAATAAAAAAAAGAGAGTTATTCTCATGTATTAATTTTTCATTTTTTATAAATGCTTTAAATTGAATACCGAATAGAATGTCAATGCTAATGAAAGAAACAATAAAATGGAAGCATGTGCAGATTTGCAAAGTTAGGGACATTGATAGAAATTTGAGAGAGGGGAAATAATTGTTGGAAAATACAATCTGTACAAACCTCCGCTTTATGAGAGAGGCACTAACAGAGGACTCAAGGTGAATAGGCTTTTGTACCCTCAACTGTCTTAGTACTTTCCATGTAAACTGAAACTTTGTACCATTAATATGGCTCATAATAGTTTCCTGGAACGGCGGGGATTTGGTACGTTCGTTGGGATTGGGACAGAGAAATCCACGGAGTTTGTCTTCCCGTTTTGGTCTTGTTTGAAATGTCGATGCCCCACCGTTACGCAAGGTTTCTTCTCCTGTTTCTCCACACTTATATACGTGAATCTCATGTTTACAATATATATCTGGCCGCAATTTGGACAACTTTCAACGTCAATCACGATGCCTTCGAATATTAATTCGCACTTATCTATAGACTTGAAGCAACATCGCCGGGGATGGGCTTCAGAAAGAGCTCGGCGACCGGCAGCTTAATCCGCCGCCGGATTTAAACACAAGGCAACTTTTATTAGTTTGTTTAGAATTCTTTATTCTGGTGATTAGTTTTCTTACTCACGGCTTATTTTTGTTATTAATTTTTTTTTTCCTTTTTTTCTGGTAAAGATGAGTGATTGAAGTCAACGAGCTTCAGGGGCTCTGTACGCTAATGAGACGTATCAACCTAAAGTCGGTTTTCTAGAGCGTTATGATAAGGAAGCACCGCAAGTCCAGTACTTACTCATAAATAATAATTATTTATTATATTTATTAATATTTGCACGCCCGTTTATGTGGTTGCCGACAGCATTCATTAAAAAGCTGAGATGGGTTTTCACTAAATGACATACCTGCCTTTTCCGTAAGCGGAAGCTGCCGTTGGCGTGTTCACGTCATGTTTATTGGAGGCATGTTTCCGGGAACTTCATTTTCTTTTTTGTTTTCTTCTTTATTTTTTTATTTTTTAAATAAAAGCATGGTGTCTTAAAGCTCAGGACCAAACCGAACCATATGAATCTTTTCCCAGGTTCGGTACTTCGAACATTACATCACAAGCTATTTCCTCAAATTTGTCAGTCTGCGAGATTGCTACAGGAAAATTGACCCTCCCCCGCCTCTGACCGATAAAGCTTGAAGCAAGCAGCTAGACTCTGTTGTTTGCATTCAAGTAACCTGCCTCAATCTATGGATGGTGCTGTTATTTACTAACCATCTTGTCTCATTCACTCTTATTGCATTGGCTTAAGTTCTGAAGGAACCTATTCCTTGAGTTTTGACTTCTTTGTGGTGCAAGTAATTATTTATTAATCATCTGGTCTCGTCCATGTTGTGAAAAAAGAAAAATTTAAGAAAAAAAAAGATAAAATATAAATATAAATAATTATTAAAAAATACCGAATTAGATTGTACAGTTACCGATACTCATATTTGGAGTGCAGGATGCTAACTGTTAATGCCTGAAGTTTGCTTCCTTCTAGATTATTTAATGCTTCTCACCCTTATTATCTGTTTTTCTTGTTAAAAAAGAACTCTATTGCAATTAATTATTTCTCATGCCTTTTGTGCTAATAGAATCTAAATGCATTTTATCTTTTCTTCATGTCTGTGTGACTGATCATATCTGCAGTCCTGGCAACTAGATGTTTTTTTTATTCCCCTGATTAAATGTAAGGTTAGACCTACCATGCTCAGTTAATAAAAATCATGGCACTGGATTAGGATCTCTAGAGTTTAGGTCTAAAATCATGAGAGAAATTAGAGTTATTGTTTTAGACTTGGCCTGATGGGTTGGTCTAGAATTGAATACTATTTTTAAGAGTTAAAGTTTAGTTTTTGACTTGAAAAAATTTAACTATTTTTTTGTTCGAATTGATTTGGGTTAGCTTGAATTTTTTTATTTTTAATTTAATAATACTAAATTTAACTATTTAATAATATTCATCTTGATTGAATCTTGTAAGTCATATGAAATTATAATTTTTAGTAATTAAATTATTAGCATATTATTTATTACTTTATAGTAATTAAATTAACATAAATATAGCATATTAGCATGTAAGTTATCTAATTTAATTCAAGATCAAGTTAGGTTAAGGTTTTAAAAAAATTTAAATTTAAGCTCAGATTTTAATTTAAATACTTTAGGATTAGTCTATTTTAACTTGTAACTGACAGAATTAAAGTTAAGTTCTCATTTTTTTTGTGCTAAAAAACATCCAGACTTTTTTCGCCAAGATCAAATTTTGATTGGGATGGTTGCAAGCCAACCTAGACTGATTCAAGCTATCCTGAACAATGGTTCTAAGGGAAATATAAGCAAAATTAAAACATAAAAATATTAGTAAAAGAAAAAATAAAACATAGAAATTAAATTTAAAATAAAATAAAAAGAGCAAAAGAAAAAATTACTAAAATTAAAATTAAGAAAAACATTTAATTCTAATCCGGTTCTAGGTTTGTGCTCAGGGTCATTCTACTATCAACAGATTAGATTATAGCAACAAGTTTCCGCCCCTCTCCTTCCCTTTTTCTTCCTAGAACACTGAAAAAGATAAGTTGTATATTTTTGCACTTGTGTTTCTATAAAAAATGCACAAAATATATGAAATGACCAAATCGGACAGATGAGGCTTTCCCAAACATCGGATGGGCCTGAACCCAAAGTTTCATAAAAAACCAGCCAAGACCGACTTTGGGCACAAGGTATGTACCTGGCAAAATATTGAGAACTGTGTGAGCCAGCCTTGGGTTTAACTTACCTACCTTGAACGCATAATAAATAGTCATACAAAAAAAATTAAATTCTGACTATTATTGAAAAAAATTACACTGAGGATCATCCAAGCAACACATATCATTAAAAGAGAAAATTTAAAAAAACCAATATTAAGGAATTCTTGAAGCTGCTCTTTAATTAGTGACCAGTTTTTTAAAACTTGATTGGATTACTTTGATTCGATTAATAATCTCATGCCTGTGATAGTTATCCTGAAGTAGTTGATTCTGCAATTGGTTATTGTCTTGACTTTTTAAAATGCTCTACCATATTATCAAGTAGTGTGACCTAGTGGTAGAGCATTTGATCGTCTCACCTTGCTTGGGGTCGTCTCACCCATTGGACCAAAAAAATGGCTGCAAATATTCTACTCTGGGCAAGATAGCAGAGAATGGGCCAATGGTACAAGTTGACGGGGAAAATGACAAACGCCAATTCTTTGTTTGCTTTTGTGTGTATTTGTAGTTGACGAGAGTGAAATGAACCGATAAAAAACTGTAGACATTATTTTTGTCGGAACCAGCAGATGGTGTTTGGATAGCCCACATTTTCTTTTTAAAACACCAGCACGATAAAATCAAGGTTTAAGAAGAACAGATAAATGTTTGTGGTGAGATCCTCTATCATGCAAGATTCACCATCCTCAAGTTTCAGATAGACTCCAAACCATTTTTCCTTATACCAAACAGGAGAGCAATTCAAGTAGAATATCTTACTAATCAATCTGTTGTTTTCACTGCTACTCGCCGATATCGATGTTGTCGTCTTTAGGCAAGGAAATCTGCGGCTGGTAAGGTTTTAATTCCATAAGCATTATTATTTATTTTTTTTAAATACAAAAAGTTTATAGCATTGGAAGATTAACAGGGCTTAATAAAAGTTTACATTAATATTTACAAATTGTTCATTAAAAAATTATTAATAAAAAAATTTAAACTTAAACTTTACAAAAGTGCCTAAGATGGGCTTGAATTTATCTTCATTACTACCAAACTGTATTATAGTTTGTAAGAATGTATTTTAAATGCACAGCGGATAGCTAGAAACTATAAATATTTAAAGGAGCACGAAAAGATATAAGGGATGGCAGACTAAGTGCTCTAACATATCTGTTTTCCTTATTGGATAGGGATCCTAAATAATTATTCAAACAGTTCTACTCTCTAGCATATCTACCACTATAATCATATGTACAAGAATTTGGCCGTAAGCTACTAGCTTTACACAGAGTTTTTTTTTTTTTTTAAGAAAATAAAAAAAGCTGAAAATGGTAGCAACAATGAAAATGCGAATCCACTGTGAATGGGAATTGCTGCACCCAGCGGAGCTGCGTCTTCATGCACAAGACAAACCAAAGCAAACGGGCGGTCGGGATCACGGGCGCTGCAATACGACATGTCATGTGCACAATGCGACCCCCACAACTCAATTGGGTCCCATTTATTGGGCATTGCTTTAGTTAGCTCCACCTTCCATTAACCTTTCCCCAGAAAGCAACTCCTCAACCGCACCACACTGTGAAAAAAAACCCCTTTCTAATACTCGCTTTGATCTTACCTTACGTATGCTACACTTTCTACTCTAACTCTAAAAAATAAATAATTCGTTTCCCACTTTGACCCTCACTATCATATCATGTGATGGGCATTATCTAGTATGCATGCCATCCTCATTGTCAGCATGCTATATATCACTGGACCTTGGCAGTAGCAGTAGCAAAAGGCTTGAAAATACGCTGACCAGTGGCTAAGATGCTCCTGGGATCGAATTCCATCTTCCTGTGATAAAACTGGGCCCACTTATCCCCAAAGTGGTCCATCCACTCCTCTATTGTTGTGTAGTGGGGCAGGTACTGCTTCACCTTGATGCCCGCATCGTGGCAGAATCTGAGGATCTGGCGGTTCTGATTAGTGAGATAATCCAGTGTCTCGGCATCCAAAGCTGATCTCAGAAATGCAACCAGGTAAAACACGTCCTCGTCTGGTGTCACCACTGAGCTTCGGTGGTCCCACCTACACGAAATTACCATCACGACCGCGATCATTAAAAGATGTTTGGGAATTTAGGTTGTTCATGCATGCAAAATGGCAGTTGGGATTTTTATTATTTGTTCAAGCTTGTTTTTAATGAATGAACGGTGAGACAGGCCAGACCCAACTCTAAGGTGGCCTGGCCTGCGACTTCTAGAAGTGATGGGTTGTTACTTGTACTAATGGCTGTGCTTCTGGAACTATTGCCTGGCTCAGCTATTATTAGTACAAGTACTGGTAGTAAAATTTGAAGCGTAAAACAGGACGTGCATGAGAAATCCCTACCAGCCCATCAGTGGAACCCATCTCCCAGATCTCCTGACAGGAGGATCTTCCCAGTTGGATGATCACGACCATCCGATTTTGTCTTCTTCCAGTCAACCAAAACAAAAGAACGAGCGAACAATAAACAAGCGTTTCTCTCATCCTAGCTGGGCGCATGCATTGTGGGCCACTTCCCCTTTCCATGTACAAGTACAACCCACGTGTCATGATCCTGCAAATACACCACTCTCCTCGTGGCCTCGCTAGTCGTTGCCTTCTTCCCATTTTTAACGTTGAGTTGGACTAAGGATAACTTATGGCCATGTCAAAGCTAGGGATCAACAACGGCTTGCCTTCAGTTCGATTATTTATTTTATCTACTGTCTTATTCCCTCACTCAAAGGATGTGGTCTCCATATTCTTTAATGCAAATACAAAATGGAATTATGTATTTACAAATGTCTATTTTATAAACACAAAATATTAGTGTAGATTTTTTTATGAAAATTTCTTGCTTACTTAAATTTAGAAAGCTTGATCTCAATGAGTTCCTGTTGAAGCTTTTCCAAATTGGACTGCTCAAATATATAACCAATCCTTTATGGGTTAATTATAGCTTTAGCAGCTATATATGATATATAATACATGTGCTACCACTCTCCTCCAGCTATGTCTGTGTTCCTAATTCTTGTTTTGTCTTATGTCCTAGAGTGGGAAGGGAGAGGGCGGGTGTAACTCTTAACACTACGACACCTGATGAGAGGCTGTCGGCAACAGATATATGTCGTTACAAGACATGCATATAAATATAATAATATAGAGTATATACATATATGTATATGTATGTATGTATGTATATATATATATTGTTGACCAAAATAAAGGATATAGAGATAAAATGATTGTATGCATGCATGCATGCTGTTGTTTTGTACATGACAAGGACTTGCATGATGAGTAACATGGATGGAATGCATCTGGAAACTTACTTGTTCTTGTTCATGGGGTAGATGAGGATGGGCCCACTGGTCTTATTGCCGAGAATGCCCTTGAAAACACCCTTGTCGAAGTCAGCAATCCTTGACTTGGGAACAAAAAGGTTGAGCCATGGATGCGGGACTTCCCATAAGGCCTTGGACCTGAGCTTGAGTTCAGCCTTGTGTACGCGGTCCAGGAAATCCACATAAGGTAAATCTGTTGTGAACATCGATGTTGGTATGAAATCTAACCTTTTCAACAGATCCTCTATTTCCTGCAAATAAAAACACGTACCAAACTACAAAAACTTGAAAACAGTCCTTGTCGTCGTGCTGAATGCAATGCAGAATTATCAAAACCACAGACCAATACTATATAATTTATTAATTTTAAATTACAAAAGAAAAGTTTTTATTAGAATTAAAAAGAAAGCCGTTAGGCAGCTAGCTAGCTGCTGCTTTTGTCAGGGATGAGCTCGATAATATTACTAGTTAGCAACTTAGAACAAGAGAATAATCAGGTGGGTGGGCGGCATAGTTTATGAGTAATATCTCAAATAAACAATTCCAAAAGTTGCGTAAAGTCTTACGAATGAATCGAGATGATAGATTACACAAGATCTTCCATGTCTTCTTGTGTTTGTTTTATTACATTTTGTTGCACAAATTAATTATAGGCCTAGGTTTGGACCATTAATCTACTACCTACAGCTTTTATACCCATTCATCAATTGGTACCAACAATTTAAATTAAGTAGTTAGCTGTGGTTCAAGAATTCAATATGCAGAAATGACTTTATTCCTTTGTTCTGCTACTTTGTTATGTCATGCAGTCTGGAAGCAATAGATTATTGTGCTTTGGCATCTTGCCAAATACCTAACAAGGAAGTTTTTATCAAATTATGGTGTTCTATGCACAGAAATATTTGTTAGTTTCAGTTAAGTAGATAGTTTTTATTCAAATAAAAATACATATTTAATTTTATCAATAATTAAATAACTTTAAACAACTTAAAATCCGTCACTTCTGTAATAAATGCAATTTTCTTCATGCTTGTTTCTTTATTTCTTTTTCTTCTCTTCACTTTGTTTGGGACCAATTATGCATGCCCAAAGTCACAAATTCTATTGGACAAAGAAGCCCCACTAACAGGTCCCTAATTAAATTATATAAGGGAAAAATTGCTTGCTAGTTGTTCAAGTACAGCTTGCAAATGTGAGATTTTAGAAGACAGACATATATAGCTAGCTAGCTAGCCAGCAAGGCGTAAATGCAGTAGCCACCTAAGGACATTGTCCAGCAGAGCATTTAGTAATAGCAGCTGCTTCTTTCCATATGTCAATTGCCGTAGACTACTGTGGTATGTGTAACGTGTCTAACCATAGAAAACATACAAACACAATGCAACAATATATAGCGTTGGTGTGTTGTGCTGTGTACCTGATCAATAGTATCTGCATTGCCGCCGTGGAAATTTTTGGTGATTTCCAAGCAGTATAAAATACCCCCTTCTGCATTTAGGGAACTGATTTTAACTGGGTTACTTGGTGAAAAAAATGAGGATCTCCAATTATTGATCAGCCCTTCGTCCACTATGACAAAACCCTCCACGTAGTCGAATCTCTCACTAGCTGGTTTTCCATGTAGAGATGTGAGAAACTCTTGGTCCTTAGTAAAAGCTGAAAAATTGGAGTATAATACTCGTATCCAACGAACCTGCAGTGTGTACGGTAATTAAGTTGGTAACTTAACTTCCCCTGAATTATATTAATTACTCCTCATTAGGTCGTTCAAGGAAATTAATTAAAGGTGAAAAAAGATTGAAAGACCCAAGCAAGTTGCAACGGAAACGTCAAGAAGATTGCCAGGTTTAGAAGAGCCGTTTGAATGGGGTGAAAAGTTCAATTGGACCGAACCCCTCAAAAACAACGACCTTTTCTAGGTTTTGTGACTGATATGCAAAAAGAAAGATTTGCAAGGAAAGATACGTCATAGGTCCCCTGAAAAGAACCAAGGACAACCCTTTGTAACTAGTTTTAATTGAAAACAAAAACAAATATATATATATATATATATATATATATATGAAGTCATTGTATACGTGTTTGGAAGGAAGCGAGACAATTAGACAAAGATGGAGAGAATAGATACCCTTTGGGGAGCTGGTTCAAGAGCAATTCTTGCCCTTGTGATAATTCCAAATTGCCCAAGACCACCAAGAACAGCATGGAACAACTCTGTATAACGCTCTTCTGAACATGTCAATAACTCACCCTTACCTGTTGAATAGTTGTGGAGGAAGGTAAATCCGTCAATACAAGAAGCCCGTGAGACAATTTAAATTGATGATCATAATTCGTAAATCTTAAATACGCAATTATAAAGGAGTTTATATATTAGAAATTAAAGAAAAGTTCCATAAAAAATTAATGGCAGGACAAAGTTACATTATTTAATTGGAGAAAGCCTTTTAAATTGTGGAAATATTAGCATGCAAGAACATTAATTATCGATCCCTCTCCTGAAGGATAAAGTAACAAAATACTCTCACGAAATTCAAATTTGAAATATTTTTTTAAAGAAGAGAGCCTGAGAGAACACAATTTCTACGAGACTTAGATAAGATTCATGGTGCGTAAAAATTTTGATGTGTAAAGTAGAGTATGCAAGAATTCAAGGAAGGGAGTGAGGGAACCTGTAACGACGTCAAGCTCGTAGACATTGCTAATCTGAGGGCCGTAATTGAAAGTTTGGCCACTGATGCCAGCGTTGGATAGCGTTCCACCCACTGACAAATACAAGTAATCCGTCCATGACATGGGGGCTAGCCCATACTCCAGCGTTGCCCTCAGTACCTCTATCCACAATTCCCCACCCCACACGTCAACGTACCTCTCCTTCTCCCACACCCAAACTCGTGGCTCCGTCCTGGCCCCGAACCGATTCCACCTGGAGCTTCCCATTTCGATAACCACCCCGTTGCTCGTCTGAGCCTGCCCGTTAATGGAATGCCCGTGTCCTCTGGCCGAAACAGTGAACCCGTAAGCCGACTCGTAAGCGGTTCGGACCAGCCGGGCCACGTCCTCGGCTGAAGCAGGGTGCAAAACGGCTAACGGCTGGGCTCTGCTCAACATCCCGAAATCGAGGGAAGCCGTCTCCACGTCGGAGGTGTCGACGCTCAGCTGGCCGTCAATTCCAAGGCGGAGTAGCTCCGTAGGAACCACCATCAATCCAACTGTCACGATTAACCGACATATGGCGAATGTCAACAGAAGCTTGGTAGCCATTAATTAGCTAGCTCTATACTCCACCTATGTTTACTTGTTTCGTGTTAATTAATTTGCAAGCAAGCCTCGTTTCAATCTTAGTCAGGGGTTAGGACATATGTATAGATTGTATGAATAGAGAGAGAGAGAAAGGGAAGAGAATTATAGAAGCTGGTGATGAATATATCGAAGGTGGTATTAATGGTGGTGGTGAAGGAAAAGTAAAGTGCACACAGCGGCGTGGGGAAAAACAATTGGCGGTGTGATATATGGTGATGGTGGGGAACTAAGGAGGGAACAAAATCTCGGAGCAGCGTTGTGGGAAGTCGTGGACTAACGTAAGCTGGATGGCGCTTTAAAGATTGTATAAGCAACATGCAGAAAGATTCTTATTTCTCTCTGCTGCTCTAACTGATCGCTTTCTAGTGACCCCTTCAACATTTTTCTTTTCTATGTTCAATTTTGGAGTGGTGGTTAAGATAAGGAGATTTAAATAAGCATAGAATAAACAAGGCAGGGCGATGAAGGCAGTCTATCGTTAAAGCACTGTTTCGTTTACCCTAATGTATATAATTAATAATCTATGTCTTGGAGTGTTTGGGAGGGTGCGATAGGAAGAAAGAAATAAAGAAAAAGGGTCTGAAAATGAAACAGAATCAGTGTGAACAGTGGAAGCCTGAGTCACTACCGTGTGCGTGCTTCTTTTATGTCTAGGATATCACGTACAGGTTCTCAATTTATAGGACACGCAGACTAACACAACACAAAGAGCTGACGCTGAGCCTGATGGCTGAAAGAGAAGGGAGAGGTAGGGGCCGAGGGGTCACTCTTAGGGGCATGTGGATCTTCACGTGAGTGGAATGAGAAGACACGTGCCCGAATGTGGGAATAGTACAGTTGTTGGGCCCTGATTCCGTCTTTATTTGCTAGCTAGGGTTACATGGGCGAAACGCCAGTAATGGTACGGTGCAGTAGTTTCAGAGTGACAGAGCAAGAAAGAGAAAGAAAGGAATTAGGGGAAAAAAGGGGTTGGGATTATCTACGGGCCGTCCCCCTGAGTTCTGAGAGAAGAGAGTTGGGGGTCCAGGGTGGATACGGAGGATCTGCGTGGGGACAGGAGCGGGGAGGTTCACGTGGTGCGAAGACCGGGACGATGTTAGTAGCTTAAGCTTACGTTATGCCTTTGCAAACCATAACCAACTAACGAAATAATGAACCTTGAACCTTGTCTGTCCTCTCAGCTCTTTGATCTTTCTTTTTCTCGTCGTCTCTTTCTGATCAGTTTCCCACTCATCAATCTGACGGAGAGGCATATAAATAATAATAAATAAATTCTTATTCAAATCAGACAATCCTATTACATTTTATCAACGACAGAGATGCTGATGAAATTCTACTTAATTGCCTACTGTAAATAAGATAATAAATATAAGTAATGATCCCAATCTAAGTGAAAGAACGTCACAGAATCTAAGGCTAGATTGCAGGAGGGTGTTTATACACCTATATTAAATAGGTATTATAAGGTGTTTGAAGCTAATTAATTAATTTGCCATGACAATCACAAATTAGTTTAATGTGCATGTTAATTGCCAAGTGGGAATAGCTGGTGCGACAACCCACACCACCACTTAGACCCAAACTCGTTCCACTTTTTTGGCTCTAATCCTATTTATTTCACTCTGGCAAATAAAACCAAAAACAGGTCCCATGCTTGCTGATCGATGCATCACCCAATTCCCATAATATAGCTAGCACCGTACTCTCCCAGATTTCACTTTCGAACAAGGAAAGTGACTAGACTGAACTGGGTCTTCCATGATCAGTTCAACCAATTAAACTAGTCCTCGGAGTCATGAAATATTGATAATACATTATTTTAATCGTTTAAAAAAAATTACGTTTGCATAAATTAAAGATGTATATATTTTTTCTATTAATGTGAATGATATTGATGATCTAGTTTGTCTGGTTCGTTGACCGTATCTCCATCTACGGCTATCATTTGTTTACCCTTCGTGTCCTACTTTGTTATACCACGCTTTCGCTCATGACCTTTCCCTCGTATAAAAGTTAAACCAGAAATAATATTGAGGTGTGCAGGGAAGTTAGGTTCTCTTAGTACCAGCCTAATCAATTTATGCTGGGGCTTTGGAGTATCCTGAAATCCAGTTTCAGGCTCAATTGATCCAACTTTGCAAAGTTCTTCCTAGCAATTAATGATAAGACGAAACAGGCAGCATGAGACAATTCCAAAGCGTCTCTACGTCCACGAGGGAATACACGAAGTAAAAGGCTTGGCCCCGGTGAATAGAAGAAAGGCGGCCCCTTGAGATGCTAAGGTTAGAAAATTGCTATATGGTTATGCTATCTTGCAAAATAATTGATAGAAGGAATTCTAGGAGCCATGGGCAAGACAACAATCAAATTATTTTGGCTATATAATATATGAAGCTTCTTACCTTGTTTTGCATGAAAAAGCTACAGTTGCAATAATGAACAATAAATATATGTTTGCCAACGTTTTTTTTTTTTTTAAATTAGAGTGTAAACAATACATGTGTATTATTCACACTTTAATAATAAAATAAAAAACGTTGACAAACATATACTTATTAACATATATTTATTAACGTATGTCTATCATTACTCTAATTCTAAGACCAGTATTTTATGCTACAGTTTTATTATTTTTACACTTTAAGGCATACAACCACCCACAATTTCACAAAAGACAAAGAATTTGTTGGTGGTTGTATGCCTTAAAAGCATGAAAATATGTTTACCCTTTATGCTACTTATACTATACATGTAGCGTAAATCACATTAAGTGTCTTTAAATATAACGGCATATATATGTACATGTATTTTTCGGCAGATCTTGGAATTCACAATGCAATGGGAACATTAGGAGACAGACATGGAGATTTTGTTGTCGTTGTGGAAGCCTGGAAGGAGAGGGTTTAGCTTTTTTTTTTTATTTTAATAGAAAAAGTGGAAGGTTACTTAATATATATATATATATATATATATATGTAAGATCATAAGTTTAAATTTATGAATTTAAAGAGAAAATTGTTAAGATAATAATTAAATATAACTATACTATCAATAAAAAGTGACCCCAGAACTTAACACTTTATTAATTGCATGCCTACACGATTTAAATCGGGGCTGCTTCTTTTAAAGCTGTAAGCTAATTAATATGTGCATCTTCCCCGCTGTATATGTTTCATTGTCTTCGGTTTTTTTTTTTTTTTTTTTTTTAAATATTAAAACCTCTGCCTTTTGAACTCAGAGAGACTAGCTCTTATTTGAGTTAAACCTATTTTTAAATAGCTAGCTAAGCTTTTTCTTTATGTGCAAAGTAGTAGGGAGAATGGCACTTTGAAGACAAAGCCACTGATCAAGCAGCTACTGCTTAACGTGCCAACAAGAGAGAATCAACTTCTTTTTTCATCCCTTGATGCCAATTATTCCTTACAGAGGGATTAGATTCTTTCACTTTTTACTTTTCTTTAGTTTATTAAGGCAGTCTAAATCACATATATTCTTGGTTTTCCTTTCCTAGACGCCCTTCTAGTGACTAGTGACTCAAGAGATCCCGCCACATACATAAGCTTTACAAAAAGATAGAGTGCAGCAACTATATATATATATATATAGAGAGAGAGAGAGAGAGAGAGAGAGAGCTAATAAGAAGCAATTTTTTAATGCTTATCATGAAATTTACAGCTCAGTTTCAAGTGTGAATATAATATTGTCGCTAAAGCGTACATGCATGCAGGCACTAGGGTTATTTTGCTTTTCTATTTAAAAATAAAAATAGCATGCAGGACTTTTCTGTTTGAAAGTGTTTTGGGAATAATTGAAAAATGAGAGAATAATTGAGGAAATCAAAACTTGAACAATACGAATCGAAGTAACTTTTTTAATAAATTAATTAAGAAGAAAATGCCAAGGAAAAATATAAAATACATATAAAGAGAATGGTTTTATCTTACGCTTATTGCTAAAACCAATTTTTTTAAATTACGAATATTAACATTTAATGCACCCAAATAATATATTATATTATTTCCTCTTTATTTTTTTGTTTTAATTTACCAAACAGAATTAGAAAAAGAATACGAGCGCCACTGCTTCAAGAAAGGATCATCATACCTTTCTCGGCCTTTTGGCTAAGATCAAGTGTAGAAAGGATCATCAATCACAGTCGTTGTAACAGATGATGGTTGGCTTTTCGTGCATTTTTTAACTGACGAATAATTTTATTTTTCTGTCCGACGTTTTCATCTCATTCTTAAAATTTTCATATATCCGTTTGCCCGTGGCGTCGTCGCATCTGTTTTGTTCAGACTTAAACGATGTGGCACAACTTCATTGGGAGGTCCGTAATTTTACGAGGTGGACCATAGTCCAAGTCCACCAAAGAACTTCTCTCATTACTAGTCATAAACATCGTGGGCCTTCAAGTCGTATGAATCAGATAGACCCCTGTAACTGTCTATACATACTGTGACCAAAATATGAATCAGAAGTGATGAAACCGTAACAACAAAATGGATGAAAAAAAAAAAAAAAAAACCTCAACGTAGATTGATTTTTGATTGGGGTACTGTCATTTTTATCAACAAAATTTTATTAAATATTTTATTTAAAAAATTTTGATCAACACCTTGTAAGGTCTACTTTTTATTTTTGGTTTTGGTCATGGATTGCAATTCAGGAAGGAAGACAAAAAATTTGTTAAAAGTGGGTTACTAAATACTTACTAAATTGAGTGTAGATTATTACTCACAACTATACTCCATCTATTTTAAAATATTTATTCTTTAAGAAGGTGCATAGATTTTAGAAAAATAACAATTAAATTAAAACAAGAAAATTTCAAAACAGATAAAATAAAACCCGGTAAAATTAATAGTCTCAATTTTATTAAGTATAATTCTTATGAATTTCAATAAATTAAAAAAAAAAGTATTGATTGGGGTTGATTCACAAATGGGTGGTAAAAGTGATTTTGTCCGATGACAAGATGAATTTGCTTGTGATTGCATTTCCGTAGGAAGAAATTCACATGGGACGGGGAGAAGTTTGGGCATATTTCCATGTAGAAGAAACGAACGAAGGTTTCAAGGTTCGTGCACGTCCGTCCAACTATCCGGGTGAAAGGGAAAACCATGTCGTACTAGATAACCCAATAATGCAAGCTTTGGCGAAGGAGCAAGGATTACTAGGAAAATCACTTGGTGTCGCCCACACGTAATTGTTGTGCCTGCCATTATAGAATGGTCCAGCACATTCATGAGTATCAATTAGTAATTATGTGAAAGATATATAAATCTGGAAATTCTTTCTTATATCATATAATATTTGAGTTTTCATTAAATTTTAGAAAAATAATTAGTTTTCAAATTTTTTTTTAAAAAAAAATTGCAAAGCACATATATATATATATATCAGAGGTATATATCATTGTGACTGTAAGCACATGAAATTAATTAGGGGAATAAAATCTAGCACAAAATCTAGCTCCATTAATTATGAACCATAATTACATGGGATAAAAGTATACTTGACCGATGGGAATGCATCAACTGCTGATTGAATCATACTAGGCACAGTGATTTGGATAGGTCGATGCTAGTCACTCTCTTGGGTCACCAACGGTATATAATATTTGTCTAAAATCTAATACGCCGTTTGTGCAATGGAATCCAACACCTACCATAATTATTATTCACTTTGGTCTACCAAATTATGTTGTTATAACAGCTTTAGCTGTCTGTTTCGTTCTTCTTAATTGCTTCATCAACTTGCAAATCTGATTACTGAATGCCAAAACATAGTGGCCAACTCTGCCATGCTTTCATCAGAAGACGCCAAGTGTTTGATTAGACTACTAGTCTTTGTCTTAAAGGAAACCAACACTGACCTCCAAATCGTCCTCTTCAGTGCTCTGCTTCTCTGCACTTGCAATTTCCACCAAGATTACCGACCCAATTTATTCAGAAAAATATATTTTGTAGTGCATAATTCATGACCCATTAGGTCCAGCAATGCTCTTAAGTTATTGACAAATGAAAAACAAGAAACAAATAATATCAAATACTTGAGCTTTTTTTTTCTTTTTCAAAGCTTCTTTTACCATTTTTTTCCCATACAAATGCAGTAGCAAAGAGATTTCAACTTATGCTCTCTAATAACATTACCCAAACTCTTTACTATTAGACTACAACCCTAATGACTTTGTTAAATGATTCTTTGAACAAATCAGTGCCAAATGAGGTAATTTGTCGCTTGTAATCAAAGACACATGAACACCTCATAATATGTCGTTTTCAGTTGAAACCGATACCGTTTAATTTATTCAATCAGATAAATGATAATTCTCGTTTCCCATATGCACGAAAACGACAAATAATTAAGGCTGAGAGAAATAAATGTAACAACCAATATTGTCATACAGATTTCAATTTGTCGTTTACGTAAGGTATTTATCATCCAATAAATAGTCCCGTGAGAATCTATAAGTTCATTCACTACATTATTCAATCCTCAACCGGATTAACTTAAAAGGAGAAGTCGAAAACTTATATGACAGATTATTTAATATAAATATATATTTAAAAATTTATAATTTAAAAGTATTTAAAATAATAACAAATATTATTATACAATATTTACCGGTTTTACTGAAACATTTCATGACTATTTTAAAAATTTTTGGTATGAGATCTAACAACCCAAATTTAAGTTGAACTCGAACCTTAATGCCGGATTAGATCAAATATTCTGGGCCCAAAGGATGAAAGGCCTTATAAAGCCCAGTAAACTTGGACTGCTTTTATAGACAATAAAAAACTAACGGTTGAGAATCAGAAAAGGAACACAACTAGAGTTGGTGTGGTGGAAAAACCTCTTCAAACAAGCCGAAAATATAAAGGAAAAAGACCAAGGCTGACGATGTTTGGACTGAGACTATTAGAACAACAGAAACTCCCTGTCCAAGTAGGCCTATCAACGCTGTGCCGAGACCGGTCAGGCAGATTGTTGAATCATGCCCTACTCTGATGGTCTGATCCAGTTGTCTATAAATTAGCCCATAAGCAAGCATCATTACGCCCATCCCAAGGAGCCCAGTTTTTACTTCTTTTTTTTTTTAATTTCATTTGATTACCAGGTGCAAAAGCCTTAAAAAAAAGAGTGTTCAATATATATTTGAAATATGCTTTTACTATTCCTGCCTTTGTTATTAGAAATGAAAATTTCTAAAAATTTTATTTAAAATAATTTAATTTATTAAATATAAGTTCTTATTATTTTTATTTTCAAAAATTTAAATTATTATATTTATTAAATTTTATTAAACTATAAATTTAACGATTTTAATCATTTGTATTGATTTTATAAATATTTAATAATTTTCATTTAATAAAAATATATTTTTCACAATTATTAATTTATTTAAATTAAATTATAAATTCATAAATCTAATAATTAAAAAAAATTTACTGTACCCAACAAAAAATTACTTTGTGGGATTTAAGCTGTTTCTACTTCTATGAAAGTAACTTCTTTTGCTTCACGTGAACCCATTTTAAAATGATATGGATAAAAAACGTTCAACTTGTTTATTTTAAAGTTAGAAAATGTAATTATAAAAAGATAAAAAAAGATAAGAGAATTGAAATATTATAAAAGGATTCACTAAAAACAAACACGAAGAGATGACGAGATCTTGATAAAAATTCAAAAAAATTTGGAGAATAGAGAAGCCGGATCACGTCCAAAGTGATACGGTTTAGTTATCTACTTCGTGTTTCAATATTAGATGAAGAAAAAGAGGAGGACAAAACTTACACTAAAAAATGAAAATGATAGAGCTAAACATCTTTTTTTTTATATATAAATGGGTTATACTCCCTTATATGCAGTGAAAAAGAATGAAACTGACAAATCCCCCATTATTAAGGCCATTGTGGATCTCTTGCATGGCTTTTATGAGGTGCAACGGAGACATGTCTTCAGGGAACAAAACTCCTATGCCCACTGGCTAGCATCCAAAGGAGTTATGGCTAAGCTGGGAACACATAAACTTGATCAACCACCAGCAGGACTACAGGTATTGCTTATGGCCGATGGATTGCAGGTGGCTTTTAGTAGAAACATCAGAGTGTAATTGTTTTTCTTTTCTTTCGATGCTTTGGCTCCCTTCATTATAAATATATATATATATATATATATATATGGCCCGATTACACAAAAAACTAGCGTTGGAGTATCAGTACTTTTGAAAAAATAATGATATCAATCGAGAGGCTGATGATTGCTTTTATTGCCGTTCAACGTTAGAGACCCTATGGTCATTATAATCCAAAGGCATCCTATGTGCCACGGCATTAGAAAAGAGAGTCACGCACTCACCTTATCTTGTCTCATTTTGGTAACTAAACGGCTCGCACCGACATAAACGGAAAGCTAGGTTCCAGCGGACGCGCCAGCATGATGCGGGAACATCGCGGCAGCGTACGGCAACAAACGGCGACATGACGATGTATGCTGACCCCATTTAGAGTTTCGAGGATGCGCATACGTCTTTACATTTGCGCGCAAGAGTTATTTTTATAAAAATTAATTATTATAAAATAAAATATTATATTATTTTAAAAGAATATAAAATTTTATAATTTTTAAAACATGATTTTAGCACGATTCTTAGAAATTTTGTAAGATTTTAAAGAATAATAATATTAATAATAACAAAATCAGGGGATGGCGGATCACTCTCCTTGTCACGCACATTGCTAAATATATGCCGCTGCCAATTTTAATAAATAAATTGTGAAGGGTGAAAACTCATATTTTGTGCAAAAAAAATTCAATATTTTTTAAAAAAAAATTCCAGTAAAGAGCAATAATGACTTTTGTAATATCTCATCAAAGTAAAATTATTTAAAATCATTAAAAAATTAGGCTTCGTCGAACATGCATATTCAGTATTCACACCAATGCATATTCAGTAAGAGTCATGTTATTTTTATATATATTCTTATTAAATTTTAATTTAGAAATATAAATATTTTTATTTATTAAAATTTTATTAAAATTTTATGTAATTAATTTTATTTAATAGAATAAAATTTAATTTATTATTATTATTATTAGTAATATCTGCGACTTTTCTTTTGTGTGGCCGCGTTTTTTGGTAATTGTAATGCTATATCCTTACCCTTCTTTCAAAGTGGAAATGCTATTGAGCTTAGCTTGACAATAAGGTAAAGCCAGCTATTACTGACCCTGTTTTCTTGGTTGGATAATGACAATAAGAGCACAAAGGCTAAGTGCATATTGTCCTTGATAAGGAAAAGCAGAGACCATAGAAAAAAAAAAGTAGCTTGATTGTGTAGTTGGGACGTTAGGCGGCAATACTCCCGCCCTCCCGGGTCCCCACTGAAATGAGAAAGTATTTCGAGAGGAAGACCGATGCGGAAGCCCACAGCCCAGACTTAGCTGTCAAGCCAACAAATACCTTCCTGTTATTCCATGATGCACTTTACTTTTGTTCTTGTTTTCTAAGTAAGTTCAATTGTAAAGCTAATACGCATTAACAATTCAACACATGCTTTACTCTTTTTGGTTATTGGAAAAAAATAAAGAAAAAGACACAGCCAAAAACATGAATGAATAGTAGTGGATAACGAGGACAGATATCCCAAGTCAGTGAAGTCACATGGGAACAAAGCAGCTTCAGAAGGGCATCGCAAACATACGCAAGATGAAATTTATGATCACACGAATAATAAATTTAAGGTTGCTGTCGTCCACAAGTGAGACTATGCACAAATGCCAAGGCACAAAATGGGGTACGGGTTGCAACTACCATTGTCTACCGTTTATTGCCAATGAAATTTTGGGCTTGCATTTTTTATGTGTCTGATCGCACATTCCCCTAATCCGCGCCCAAATTGATAGCAGAAGACAAACATGTGATTAAATTTTTTTAGTGAGCAAATATCAGTCCAGTTTTTGCTGAAAATAACTAATTCAGACCAAATTATTACTCACTGTTTAGTAACTTCAGAAATTTGACCAAAACTAAGTAATATTCTTTAACGTTAGTTTATACTTTCGGATTTTCCTATTTTTTGACCAAAACTTCGATGGTGCAGATGTTGTGATGCTAAAGTGATGCCATAAATTATTTTCCACATGAAAAGCAATATAATTTTGTCGTTCTAAAACTCAAAAAGTGTCCGCCTGACCAGGAAAAGAAAAATTCAAAAATGGAAAAGCACTTCAATAATAAATCAATAAATAAAAAAACGCAATTCCCTTAAATTGACACAATGCGGATATTTAATGGAGCAGCTAACAAAGCTGTAGTGGTTGGCTGATGGAGTTAGTAATAGTAGAATCATAGAAGACAAGCATAATGGTTATTGCTGCAGAGGTTTAGATCAGCGCTGAGAACCTCCACCGTCTGCTGCTCCGCACATTGCGCCTCTTTGAACTTTTCAATTCAAAATTTCCCTCCATTTAGCTCTGGGAGAAAGCTAGAGGGGTGAGAGAGGAATGGAAACTAGCTCAGTTTCCAAACTGCTATTACTGTTCTTCACCGCCCTGTTTGTGGGTTCTGAGCTAAGCCACTGCAGCGTCACCTACGATAGGAAGGCCATTATCATCAATGGCCAAAGGAGAATTCTCATCTCCGGTTCTATTCACTATCCCAGGAGCACCCCTGAAGTAAGGTCCCATTTTTCTGCATGTTTTAATGTGATTTCTGTTTACATTTTGTTGATTTTGGCGTCGTTACGCTGTTGTCTGAAATGTGTGGTGCTGTAGATGTGGGAGGATCTTATTCGAAAGGCCAAAGATGGAGGCCTTGATGTCATTGACACTTACGTCTTCTGGAATGTCCATGAACCATCTCCTGGCAAGGTACTGTTATGGATCTTCATTTTCTTCTTTTGTAGTTCATATTTACAAACCCAACCTCACTTTTTTTCAAAAGTAAAAAAAACCCCTCCAATTTTTTTTTCTGCTGCTGGGTTGCAGTACAATTTTGAAGGGAGATACGATCTGGTACGGTTCATTAAGACAGTGCAGAAAGTGGGGCTCTATGCTCATCTTCGCATTGGGCCTTATATATGTGCTGAGTGGAACTTTGGGTATCAGCAGCTTCAACTTTCCTTTCTGGATATTCGATATCACTTTCCTTTATTATTATTATTATTATTATCCGTAAAATTTCTGGTTTTGTTTCTATATACTATTGCTTATTTTGATTTGCACTGGTTGTTCTCGTATAGAGGATTTCCTGTCTGGTTGAAGTATGTTCCTGGCATCAGCTTCAGAACGGATAATGGGCCTTTCAAGGTTGAACTAAGATTTTTTTTTTTTTAACATCTTATTGTTTTGTAATTGTGGCTTCCTACGGAAGTATTCAGTTGTCTAACAAAAGAATTGATGTAAATTGACGTGGTCAATTTCTTTTTAGACGGCAATGCGTGGCTTTACCCAGAAAATTGTCTGGATGATGAAGAATGAAAAGCTATTTCAATCTCAGGGTGGTCCCATCATTCTGTCTCAGGTATGCAGTTCCATAAATGCATGTTTTTTCAGGAGTTGTCTGGCACATGTATATTGCTTTGTATGGTATATTAATACCATTCAAGTTCTTGAATCAAACCTTGATGTTCCCTGATCAAAATCTCTGGTGTGGATCTGGCACTCAAACTCTCTCATAACAATATATCATTGCTTCAAGAGAAGATCTTAATTTGTTTTATCTTCAAATCTATTATGTTTGCAAGATTGAGAATGAGTACGGACCACAGAGTAGGGCACTGGGAGCTGCTGGTCATTCATACATAAATTGGGCTGCGAGTATGGCTGTTGGATTGGGTACAGGAGTCCCCTGGGTGATGTGCAAGGAAGATGACGCACCGGATCCCGTGGTAAGTCATCTCATTTGGGATTGACTTCAATGATAGATTCTGTTTAGTCTTGAGACTCTTTTTCCTAGGTTCATAGTCGTTAGAATTTCAGTGAGGGTTGAAAATGATCTGTTTATTTTTTTACAACAGATAAATGCGTGTAATGGTTTTTACTGTGATGAATTCTCTCCTAATAAACCAAGCAAGCCTAGTCTGTGGACCGAGTCTTGGAGTGGCTGGTAAGTTATATCCATAGTATTATATTTGAACCTGATTGTGTGACACTGTAACTCAAGATACGGTTTTTGCTCTTCTTCTCTATTTTCCTCTTTCCCCATGATAAATAGGTTTACAGAATTTGGTGGCCCAATTCACCAGCGACCAGTTGAAGATCTAGCCTTTGCAGTTACTCGTTTCATACAAAAGGGTGGTTCATATGTCAATTATTACATGGTTGGTCACCTTTCATGATTTGCTTAGTTTATCTATACACAATTTGCTATAGTCTATAAAATCTGAGCCTAACCTGTGTAATAAATGGCAAATGATAGTACCACGGCGGAACTAACTTCGGACGCTCCGCTGGAGGCCCATTCATCACTACAAGCTATGACTATGATGCTCCTATTGATGAATATGGTGAGATGATTATGCTTATTTCATCATGAGAAGATTCTTTAATCTGCAAGATAAGATGCTTTGATTATTTCGAGTCAAATTGATTGCTTCACTATTTTCTTGCCTTTGAAATGTGTATTTGAATTGACCTGGAATTTTGTTTCCACCTACTGTGGCAACCATGAAGATAGTTTTCTGTTGTATTCTGTTCCGTATACTTTCTATTTTTGCCAATATAGCAAGTTGCATTTAAGCACTTCACTATGGCTAGGTTTGATCAGGCAACCTAAATATAGTCATTTAAAGCAGCTGCATAAAGCTATCAAGCAATGTGAGCATGCTTTGGTTTCTTCAGATCCTACTGTTACATCATTAGGAACATATCAACAGGTCAGTTGTCTCTAAGCATTACCCACTTCCGGTTGAAAATCTTTATGGTAAACCAACCTTCATGGCGATAATAAGGATCTGTGCCTTGGTAAACCTTCCAGGCTCATGTATTCTCTTCTAGGACGGGAACATGTGCAGCTTTTCTAGCAAATTATCATTCAAACTCTGCTGCTAAAGTGATGTTTAATAACAGGCACTATGATTTGCCTCCTTGGTCCATAAGCATCCTCCCCGATTGCAGAACTGTTGTATTCAACACTGCAAAAGTAAGTCACTTTGAATGGTGCAATCGTAGTTAAGTGAGAAAGAAGTTCTCACTTTGTCCAGCAGTATTTCTTTTCTGCCTTATCCTTTACTACAATTGATTGATTGAATTGTTACGTCTTCATGAAGGTGAGAGTTCAAACTTCACAGATAAAAATGCAGCCAGTTAATTCTAAGTTGTTCTCATGGGAGACCTATGATGAGGATCTCTCTTCTCTAGCAGAAAGTTCAAGGCTGACAGCTGCTGGACTCTTGGAACAGATAAACGTTACCAGAGACACCAGTGACTATCTATGGTACATAACTAGGTGAGTTGATGGTATATAAAGGTCATCTCCTAGATTATCAAAGACCAATTAAGTGAATATAATGAAGTTTACTGGACTTTTCACACAGTATCAACTATCACAACCACTAAACTCCTCTGGCGCGTTAGACATTCAAGCATAAGAACTTTTGGTTTCTGTTAGCTACCAAAAAGTTCCTGCAGTATTTGTCATTTATGTTTGAGATGGAAATTTGGTTCTGTTCGATGCAATCCTGAATTTCTGTAAAGGGACTGATTTCACACATCTCAGATTTAGATTCCTTTCTCAAATCAATTGTTATTCCTACAAATTGGATTTTATTAAATACTCAGTTAAAAAAATCTAAACCATTAAATTTACTAGTTCCCAAACCCAACTAACCTAACAAATCAATGGATCTCATTATTAAGTGACATTTGGTGCCCATCCTTTTTCGCCGGCCTAACTTTTTCGTTCTCAAATAAGTGAAATTTGTTGCCAATAGTTTTTATCCTCTGCCCATCTCAGTAGCTGAAATCTTAGAAGCTATCTGATTTGCATGCCAGTGTCGACATAAGTTCATCAGAATCGTTTCTTCGAGGAGGACGCAGACCAAGCATTAGTGTGCAGTCTGCAGGCCATGCTGTTCACGTGTTTGTTAACGGGCAATTTTCAGGTATGTGGGTAAATTCAGTAGTCCTGACCTTTGCATATTCATTGAATCGAATTTCAATACAGGCTCGGCTTTTGGGACAAGGGAGCAAAGAAGTTGTTCATTCAATGGGCCAGTCAATCTACGTGCAGGAACAAATAAAATTGCGCTTCTCAGTGTAGCTGCTGGATTACCGGTTAGTACCTTGCATGTTAATCCAACTTGAACTTGATCATCCTTTTGCACGGCTTTGACGTCCAACTTGTTTGGCACCTACGTTGCTAGTCACTGAATGCCTTTGCTTTTTCTTTAATTTGTACCTCTCTGTCGAAAGAATGTTGGCCTGCATTATGAAACATGGGAGACGGGGATCACCGGTCCTGTTTTGCTCCATGGTCTCGACCGTGGAAAGAAAGACTTAACTTGGCGGAAATGGTCTTACCAGGTCTGACGTTCACAAAGACAAATGCTCACGATTCACATATCTTCCATTATTTCTCTTCCTTTTTTCCCCTAACCTTGGTAACCTCTTAAACAGATTGGCCTAAAAGGAGAGGCTATGAATTTGGCGTCTCCCAATGGGGTCTCATCTGTTAATTGGATCCAAGAGTCGTTGGCTGCGCAACGCCAGCAGCAATTGAAATGGTACAAGGTAAGAGCAATTTTATGCTTATAACAAGATTCATATCAGTTTGTTAGTCAGAAGCTGAACATCAACTTGTTTACCTTCAGGCTTATTTCAATGCACCCAAGGGAAACAAACCAGTGGGTTTGGACTTGGGAAGTATGGGAAAGGGTCAAGTATGGATCAACGGGCAGAGCATAGGAAGATATTGGATGAATTATGCAAAGGGTGACTGCAAATCTTGCAGCTATTCTGGGACATTCCGGCCCGTGAAGTGCCAACTTGGTTGTGGGCAACCCACCCAGCGATGGTATTGCTCAACTGCAAAAGAATTTGTCACTCGCTTATCTCTATGTATCCCTTTAATGAATATTGGAGAATTGGAGCATACACTTATTTACTAATTTTCTGCGTGGTACATTGCAGGTATCATATTCCAAGGTCTTGGTTAAAGCCAACAAAGAATTTGATAGTAATTTTTGAAGAATTAGGCGGTAATCCTTGGAAAATATCTCTTATCACGAGAACCCTACATTTTCCCGCAGCTACGGAAGCCAGTTCCAAGATTTGAAAGAACCTCCCAATATATATAAAAAAATAGAGTAGGCAAATCATATAGACAGAGAGCTACGACCTGTGGAGCAACAGGTATGAAAAATAAGAAATAGTAAGTCTTATGAAAGTCTCTGGCATCCATTGGTTTGTCAGTGATTGAGTTAAATAAATAGTTTGCGGTCAATTAGGTTCACTAGTTGCGTGGTTTTGTAACTTACCTGCACATAAGAGTATGCTGGTAATTACCATTAAATAATCAAAATATTTTGGGTGATGTTATAAGCACGACTCTTTGTATAGTCACAATTGTTTCCTGTTAGCCATTGCATCAAGCATCTGCGGGAAAGTTGTTATTTTTTGCACAAAAATGTGTTGAAGTATAAGAAATTGACCAGTTTACAGTCTCCTAAACTAAATTGAAATGAAGCAAACTCGAGACTCGTGTTGGCGCCCACGATCGTACCCACTCATAAATTGCCCTCCCAGAAACATGAACGTAGGCCTAGGCTTCACATCCCATTCTTCGGCTACTGACTGCAGACAGCAAATGTACAGGGGCCGAGATTGTAGTCTATTTGCTTGGTAAGTTGTAAAGAACTGAAAGTTTTTGATCCACTATTATCGAGGCATCTAATCCCTTGAGGAATTGAAGATTTAAGCACCTAAATTTTGTTCACCATTTCTAAAGTAGAAGTTGCTGAGTCGACCATTACACGAGAAGCATGCGAGGAAAATGTTTGTTCACCATCATTTTAAGTAATAGAAGGTGCCTGTCAGTCCGTTAGCATATGAGAAGTGCACGAGAAAAATTCTCGTGTTCAGTATCATTGTTCATTCGTGAATGTTTCCTCCCATGATATTTTACACTTTTATTGACTGTCGAGATTACGTTAGCCTTTTTAATGGGAAAGGAGGGTATGTGCTAGTTGAATGAATTGATCATTCTACAAAACATTAAATGAGGCAGAAGCCAGTAGGCTGATTTCTTGTCGCGGGTTAATCATCAACACATCTAATTGATACTCATCAGCCAAAGCGTTTTAACATCTCAGCGAGTACGAGAATGCAACTACATTATTAACATACACTCAAGTCATATTCTAATACAATCACCATAGATTTGTTCCAAAGAAAGCAAACTGCATCGAAAACGATAATATATTATATTCTACGTTCATATGATACTATACGCACTTTAAGCAGCAGCAGTTGCATGCTTTGCTATAGTCAGTTGCAGCTCCTCCTTCTTAGCTCCCACCACTTTGTCCACCAATTTCCCTTCTTTCAGGAAAAGGAAGGTTGGCATTGCCTCAATAGCCCAATCCTCAGCAACAGTCTGTAAACAGCAATGTCCTTAGTGAGTTACTCAAAGATAGTCCCCATAGCTGTAGGATCATAAGAAAATTAAAAGATTAGTTATATGAGATAGAATTACGGTTTACCTTCAATTCATCCACATCCACTTTCAGGAAGGTGACATTGGTCATCTTTTTAGCGATCTCTGCTAGAATTGGAGCAATGAAACGGCATGGCCCACACCAAGAAGCAGTAAAATCCACCACAATCTATCAAGTTTAAATTCATTACTTTTAGCTCGTTATACTTGCCAAAAAGTTCAATGCCATAAATTTTATGAATCAGCTGCTAACATAAGAAACAACAAACTAATCCAGCGAAGCTAACACAATTATTAGTATTAGCGAAAAAATAAGGTGGCTTGGGGTAATAAGGTCTGCAGAAAATTAAAGTTAGAACAATTTTAAAATGTCAGAGTTGAAACCCATTACAGGTTCGTATCGAAGAGGACATGGCTCAGATATTGTTATGTAACAATCATTTATAAAAGTCATCTTAGGTCTCAGGTGACAGAGAGGACTCGTACATTCTGAATGTGATAATCTTGAGGCATCTGTGGGGAGAATATTTTATAGTCATTGCCCGTGTCAGGTAACAACAGAAGATAAAAACCCAAAAAATATATATTTATGAATGTATGAAGAAAGCATAAACCTGGTCCTTACAAAATGAGGGTAACCAATTTTAACCAAAGATTAAGTCTCACAATATACTCTATTTTCAGGTCAAATCAGAAGAGAGAGAGACAGAGAGAGAGAGAGATTATCAAAGCTTACAATTAGGTTTACAAAACTGGTATTTCAACACGCATTGCCAAGTGCCAAGTATTATTAAGCAAGAGAAAGTAGACAAGAGTTAGATTTTATGTGCTAAAGTGTAGAGAGCAAAGGACAAGAAGTTGATCGCAAATTTTTTCATTCTATTAGAGGGGCTACTTTGCACGAGGAGACAAGCAAGAATATATCAACGAAGAAGATAACATGAGAGAGAATTGCGTCAAGGGATAATTATATTCTTGCTACTATGTCCAGCAGTGATTGCACGAAAAAGACAAGGAAATAAAAAGCTTAACACCATTTGGGTATGTATTGGGAACTAGACACAGATGAAGAAGTGACATTCTACAAAATGTGCCTATAAGCATCAGGTAAGACGTTTGAGCCCAGAGCAGCTAGAATTTTCGGAATGATAACATTCGAATGGATTTATCAGCACTTTAGATTAGCGAGAATTGTAACTTACATTGCTTAGAATGGGACTATATGATACATTTATAAGTACACCAGCCAAACCATGCAAGTCTACTGCATATATGCGAACTTATTCTTTAAAGACACCACAAATTCTATTCTTCCCAGGACAAAAGCATCACATGACACAATATAAAAAGGGGTGATAAGGTGAGAAGAAAAATACAAGCAAATACAAAAACAACATTAACAAAGCTGATTCGTGCCATCTTTAAGGCAGCCAAATCTACAATTGGAAAAAATTCTAAGATTTTGGGACTATGGCACAGCAAACACATAGTTTATACGTTTCCTTGTGATGGGTTTTGTGCGTGTATAAACATCAGGAAACATAATAAAATTAACCAGGCTGTAGAAATTTTCTAATAAGTAAGAGGATATTAAGTTACTAGGCAAACCATCTGAAAGGCACTGGATTCAAATTATCAAGGTTAGGCTCTAGCTCATTACAATTATAATTGTGAACAAGCATATTTTTCACAGAGAAGACATTCACCAAGATAGAAAGAAGTAACAGATAACCGCTCGAGCGATTTACCACTAGGTCCAAGCAAAAGATTAGAAATCCAACAATAAGCATCATATTCACCAATTTCAACTCCGTCTGCAGGACGAATTCCACCTTTACACCCCTCTGCTAGACCTCAATTAAGTCCATCTACTAATAACACCTCATCATCCTGTTTCTACCAGTAACACCTTATTATCCTGTGTTGATAGCTTCGAAAAGCCACCAACTCACAGTCACAAATCAGAAAGTTCAACCTCAAAACAAAAGGGTAAATCAGTCGGTTTATTCTGACATATTACGATAGGATTCGGGGATATAAACAGGAGAAAGATCTCAAAATGAAAAACTAGATTTGGTCTACAACCTGGGACATCGGATGAAGCAAAAATAATAATCTATCCGTGTATTAGCATATAAGCAAAATCCAAGATTGCTCTCATGGCGATGAAAGTCTAGCCCTTCGAAAATATGCATCTTACCCCGAATTAATTAAAGAATTTAATCGCAATTCGGTAATCTCAGAAACCCTTATTTAGATGCGTCTACTTTTTTTTTTCCCAACCAACGCCGATTAATTCTGAATCAAATCCAAAAATCCTACAGCTCAGCTACATGAATCCAATAGAAATCAAACCACATTATAGGAAACTGAAGTTAAAAAGCAGCAGAATATGGCAAAACAAAGGTGGACGGAGAAAGCAAGAACAAATCGAGAATATTGGATAAAGTACCAGTTTCTTGCTCTCGTTCCCCTTCTGGAGGTGCTGGTTCCAGGCATCAACGGTGTGGCAGCCAATGACTTGTCCCTCTTCGGCCATTGTTGATGTGTTCTCTTTCTTTGTTGTAAACGGGCAAACTTTGCTTCAAATCTAAGCGATTGAGCAATAGCGAACGGTCCCCGTGTCTTATATAGACCCCCGCATTGATAGGAAATTTTGGTAATAGCAAGTAACCTGAATGAAACTGGTCCTCTTCACGTTCTGTATTCGTCTAGATTCTTCTAAAGCATATTAATAAATAAAAAATTGAAACCTCGGACTGAACGCGGTCTTTGCGGTATGACGCATTGCCACATGTCAGTAAGCAAGTTCCCACATATAATAACTTGGACTATTGGACAAGGATTTTTTCACCCATAATATATAATTTGTAAATAATTTTAATAATTAATATTAAAAAATAAAAAGGATACTTTTAATCTTTTAAATTTTTTAAAAAATCTTTGCAGTATGACGCGTTGCCACATGCCAATAGGCAAGTTTCCACGTACAATAACTTGAAGTATTGGACAAGGATTTTTTCATACATCATATGTAATTTGTAAATAATTTTAACAATTAATATTAAAAAAAAGAGGAAGAATATTTTTATTTTTTAATTTTTTAAAAATAATTTAATTTTTTAATTTTAAAGTTAAATAAATTTTTATAATTATAATTAAAATAATTTAATTTTTTATTTAATAATTTTTTAATATAATATAATTTATCGATAATAATTTAAATTTAATTTTTTTATTATAACATAATATAATTATTATATAATTTTTTTAATTAAAAGATATAAAGATATTTAAAATTAAATTTAAAATTTAATAAAAAATAAATAATTTTACACTAAATTATGAGTATTAAAATATTTATAATAAAAATAAAATTTATATTATTAACAGTTGATCATTTTATATTAAAAATAAAAAATTTGATAAATAAAAAAATAAATTATTTTAATTATATTTATAAATAAATTAAATTATTTGAGTAAAGAAATTAAATTTATTTAATTTAAAAATTAAAGAATTAAAATATTTTTAAAAAAATTTAAAAAAATAAAAATATCCTAAAAAAAATATTATTTTCATTCTCATCTTGTAATTAATAAATAATATATAAATATAAATAAAGTGTGAAATCTTAATGTTGTTTTAATTGAAAATTCACATCGCCGCCTCTGTGTCAGCGTCGACGACGAACGATCACGCTATCCACGCCAGCGTAGTCAAATGATACGGGCAGATTTAATTTGGTGGTCGGTCAGTTTCTTAATTCATAAGTTTGGGCAACATTGGGGAACGGCCTGGCTTTGAGCCCTTTATTTGGACCGGACTGGACGGTTATGTTTATGGACCCGAGTCTTATGAAATCAGCCCGGATGTCACCGCAGAGGTTCTTTTAGATATATAAGAGGATTTGGATTTTTTATTTTTTTTAATTTTTTTAATTTTTAAAATATTTTTTTCTTAATTTATATTAAAATATAATTTATAAACTTTTTTTAATTTTATATTTATTTATTTTTATTTTGTTTTACTTTTTGAATTTAGACAAAAGAATTTATATCCATATATAGGAGGGGTTTAATTGGAGGCTTTTTCAAATTATTACGTAAATTAGTTTAAATTTAAAATTTTGAGTTTTAAAATTTAATATTAAAATTTAGAAATTGTGTTTATAATTTTAAATTTAAAATTACTTTTAGAGTTTAATTAATTTTTAGGATGTGGAGTTTGTAATTTTAGAATTTAAAATTTTGTAATTTTATAGTTTAGAAGGTTTTTTTTTTTGTTTTAGTTTAAGTTATAGGATCGGATGACATGTATGAATTAAGATTGAAATCTAAAATTTATGATGTACATGGGAATGAGTCTCTCATATTCTATGAATAATTAATTTTTTAGAATTTAAAATTCTTATAAAAACTAAATAAATTAATTCCCAAATTAGATTTCTATGAAAATATGGAGAAATCTTTATACTAAACACCACCATAGTGTTTAAAATTCAAAAATAGTATTCTCTGAACAAAGCCTTCACCAATGTTTTCATATGTGCTTTTACTTTTTAACTTTCATAATTTAATATATAAGATGTAATAAATTTAATAATTTAAAATTTTTATTATATATTTTAAATAAAAATAAAATTATAAAATAATGAAACTATTCAAAATATGTATCAGCTACCTATGGGACAAAAAGAACATATGTAATAGGAAAAAAATTACTTCTATATATTTTTTCTACCACTATAAATAAATAGGAATTTTTATTTATTGTTTTAAAAAATAATAAATAAAGATAAACTTTAATTTATTGTGCACAACAGCTATAAGTGATTTAAAAAAGTAACCGTCAAAACCAAAAACATGCAAGGAGGACTTTCTTGGTTGGAAAATATTGCTTTTATAATTTATTATAAAATTGTAGGAATAATAATAGTTTATAAATTATTAATTTTTATAAATTTAATAATTTAAATTATATTAAAAATTTACATAAAAGTAAAGTTATAAAAATTATAATTATATTATGAGTTTGCCACCATCTGAAAGTAATATACTTAAAATTGGCACAAATTACTTTCCATGCTATATCCGCATTATAATATATTAAATTTTTGAGAAGCTTATAAATCCACATAAGATTTTTTTTTTTTTTTGAAATTTAAGATTTTTTTCTTTATGATTGATAAGTAAATAACAGTGGTACGAAGAAGAAAAAGAAAATGTGACGCACAAAGGAGTTGGTGATTTTGCTGCCACCTGGACGATCACAAACCACATCCAAACATCGTCGTTTAATTTCTTCCCTCTCCATTATCCACATTGCACTTGAAGCCACCAAATCTGAAGAGATAATCAAAAAGCAGATATAGATTTTCCCAGCATTCTCTTCAGAGAGAGTACAAACCACACTCTTATTACTGAACATAATCGCGCAATTATAATAGTCAGGCTCAGGCATGGCAACCACAAAATTTTCGTCCCCTGATTAAGGACTGCAATTCAAGAACGGCTTCTCTCCCTAATTGCAGACAAGAAAATGGCATTCCCCCAGCTTATCCCCTCTGCTTCAACATCTTCATCTCTAGTTCACAACCCCTCCTTAAATCCCAATAAACTCCCCTCCTCATTGAATTCCAACCCTAAATTCCCATCAAACCCCGTTCTAAACCACCGCCACCTCTTCCGCCGCCATTCCCTCCGTTGCTCCGCCTCCTCTTTTTCTGAGAAGCACCACACGAACTCTCCCAAGTCAGACGACCTCGTTGAACTCCCTCTCTTCCCTTTGCCCCTCGTTCTCTTTCCAGGCGCCATCCTTCCTTTACAGATCTTTGAGTTCCGCTATCGCATGATGATGCACACCCTGCTACAGACCGATCTTCGATTCGGGGTTATCTACATCGACGCCGTTTCGGGAACCGCCGATGTTGGCTGTGTGGGTGAAGTCGTTAAGCACGAGCGCCTCGTTGATGACCGTTTCTTCTTAATCTGTAAAGGCCAAGAGCGGTTCCGGGTCACCAGCGTGGTGCGTACCAAACCGTACCTCGTCGCCCAGGTGACGTGGCTCGAGGATAGACCTTCGGCTAATGGGGAGGAGGACCTGGACGGTTTGGCCAATGAGGTGGAGACGTATATGAAGGATGTTATTCGGTTATCAAATCGATTGGGTGGGAAGCCGGAAAAGGAGGTGGGAGATTTGAGAAGGAATCTTTTTCCGACGCCGTTTTCGTTCTTTGTTGGAAGCACATTTGAGGGTGCGCCCAGAGAACAGCAAGCTTTGCTTGAATTGGAGGACACAGCCACTAGATTGAAGAGGGAGAAGGAAACGTTAAAGAACACACTTAATTACTTGACTGCTGCGTCAGCTGTCAAAGACGTGTTTCCTTCTTCTTGATGGAATGGAATGCAACAGAGTTTAATGATAAAGGACACAAATTATTGAATTTGATTATTGAAGCATATGGATATGGGAGACAAGGGCAAAAAGAAGGTATTGATGTATGCTCTTGCTCTTGTTGTGGGAGTACACTTGCAGGACTTGGAAAAGTTGTAAATTTTGATGTGTAACTTGAAATGATAAATCCTAGCTTGGTTATTTGATTTGATTTTGTGATAATGCAGTTTATATATACTAGATGGATACAATTTGCAAATAGAATTAACGGATTTGGTGTTGGTGGGTCTGCTTTTGCTTCGTTTTATTACTACTGATACAGCGCTGCATATTCTGTGGAACACATACACGCACTAAGGTTTTGAGATTATCTTTAGTCTTATGTGACTGATACTTCTAGCCTGCATCAAACTTATGTTGTCATAGTGGGGGTGCTGAATGGTTTATAATTTTGTAGAAAGTCCATTTTGAGAATTTCTTCCGATGGGCTCATGAAAATGGTATTCTGTTCCTCCTGAAGATAAAATACAGTACAGGTGTATTGAATCATGTTAATTAAAATGAAGACTTAGTCGACCTACTGGAACCGGCGCATCTAGTATGAGAAAGAATCTATTTTGCTTAGTTTCACTAGCTGGTTGGAAGAAGCATCTAACTGTGGCATAAATTCTCATTTTGATTGTGAGATTAGAAATATACTTGGCTCTGTAGCTGCTCTGTTATTCCGAATAAATTTTTGTTTGTGTCCTTGGTAGAATTTATATCCTTCAAACCTTGACAGGCTCCCGACTTTGTGAAATCTGCATTTCTACATGGTGCCTGAATTGATGTTGAAAGACACCCGAGGCTGACATGCGTTTGTCTAAAACCTTTAATCAAGCAGCAAACGGCTTTTAGACCCCTACTTCTTTAAAGGTTTCTTTCTTGGTTGTACAAAGTGGCATGAGAGCCTTTTTCCTGTTTTATGTGATACATCAAGTTTCGTCGAATATTAAGGCAAAACAAAATCGGGGAATATTGATGATGGATGCAACGGCTTTTAGACCCTGATTTAGCTTAAGCGTTCTGCGTGTTTAACCATGATAGCATTTTTCTTCTTCTTCTACTACTACTACTAGATAACAACATAATTCTTTGCCCATCCAATCTGGATGGGTATGCATACCTCAACTTATTTGTCTAATGTTCTAATAGACGGCTGTTTCGTACGGCAGACATCAATATTTAAAGAACAAGAAGGTAGCTTCTCTTATCTTACTATGAGAGATGTGCTTGTTCTCCTGAACTAGTCTCACGAACTTCCAAAGTTAATTTACTGGTCTCTACGACCAATCATATTGAACGAAGCTTCCTCGATTTGAAGAAAAATTAACTTGATCATACCCACCTTTTTCTACCCCATCAATATCCCCAATGCAAATACTGTTTCTTTTCGTGGCAGAAAACCCCGAGAACTGCCACTGCAAGGACTCTGATACAAAAGGTGAACATGAGTGTTATAATGATACAAATGGCGAATACATTTTACTCGGTGATACAATCCACTGGTGGATGACGTCAAACACGAATTCCTCAGTCAGATGCCCAACCAATTGGCTTACGGAAAGAGCCTTCACTCACAAGTGCCTTTGTTCTCGTCACATTTGCCGTTCTCTGTAAGGACAGCGACGTATATGTCAACAAATCCACCACTGGCACTTGAGTGTAAGAGGCAAAGAAAGAGTTTATACTTACCTTAAGACATTGGCCCCTTCTTGTATCACAAACTGGATAATTTTGAGGGCAACAATAGCGATTGTCCTTGCAACACACGGCAGAAGTTAACCCACAGCATTTCCATGACAAGCATATCCCAAGAAAGCGCCTGGCACAGCAGCAGGTTTCCCCCGCTGAACAGTAAGTAAACAGATCACATCTTGTAGGACCTGGGGGAGCTGGGGGAGGAGGATTTGGGCTGGTCTTGATTGGATATGAAGCTAACATGTTGATTCCACATAGCCCCTGGGAATTGCCACTGTTTCGCACCATGTGTATGAAACCATTCATTCCCCATCCTGTTCCCCATGAGTTCTTCACAATCCAATAATCGACTCCATTCTCTGAACTATATCCAACAATCAGTACTGCATGATCCAAAGAAGTTGAACATGGGCCAGTGAAAATACCCTGATACACAAGCCAATCAGAATCTTATTACAACAGTTAATTGTTAATTGATGAACCTATGTTTCTAATATTGATCACTGGAACCAACCTTTGAGTATAACTGAAAAGCTCTATCACTTCCACATATGCCTACACTAACAGGCTGGGATGCAACAGCCTTTAATAGCTGTTTCTCATCATGTGGGGACACGTCGGTATAACCATCGATTGTAACAACACGCCTTCTTAACTGCAGAATAGACATAGCAATAAATCAATATGCATACACATACTGATGTCAGTTACTTAGGAATGAAAACGTGATAAAAGTGCAAGGCTAACTTTGAGTTAGACTAATTCAGCACCGTGGAAAGAAGAAGGGTAGAGGGAAGAAGCGAATACCTTCCCCCTATTGCAAGACCCCTCACGACCTTGATATGGGTAATCTTCCTCAGTATCAATCCCATTGTTATCAATAACAAATTGATATGCGTAGTCCATTAGTCCACCCTCACAGCCAGTATTGTAGGTTCTATCACAATCTACCAATTCTTGTTCAGAGAGACTTACAAGAGACCCTGTGACAATCTTATTTATACCTTCAATAGCTCCTGTAGCTGAGAACGACCAACAAGCACCTAAACAATATACATATTGTTATAACTGAATTACATCCAAAAACCTGTATATGCAATTATACTCATTTAATAGTACCCCAGAAGCTACTCCAACAGCTAAAGTAATCATGCTGCAACTATAAATTAGAACCGTGAGCAAAGCTTGATTCCTAGATGTTACCGTGAATTCAATAGACTATACAATTTTGGCTCATCATAGCCCATTCAGACAATGATTAGGCTGTCTGTGTTACTTTCTGGAAGATAAAGTGGATCGTCCAAATATATTTTGTTCTTAGCGAAATGTGAGTGAATTCCAGAAAATACACCTAACAATCTCATGGTGTGAACTGCAGGTTGGGTTTCACAAATCATCAGATGGCACATTAATCGCCACAGCAACTATTGAACGCCTTTCAAGTAACCAATCATGTCAAGTCTCACTTAAATTTTAGTACGAGGTTGTTAAGATTACCATCTAATCTACTGTATATCAATGAAAACAGTGTCAAAGCTATACAAACAATAGAAATAAATCAATAAATACCACAGCTTCCTTGGTCTTTGACCGGAGTAACGGCACCTTTCTTTCTCCAATCTATCTCAGAAGGAATATCTTGGAGGTCATTGGGTTGCTGAGGCAGGCGATGTTCGAATCGAAGCAAAGCAGGGGATAGGCCCAAACGGGAGGCCTTGAATTCTTGGTGGGTGAGATCGGCGAAGGCATTGAGCGAGAGAGTATAACTAGAGTTGCCCATCTCATTGTGTTTGTAAACAAAAGCATAGTTGTCCTCGAATACTCTGAACCTGTGGAGTTTCTCTTCTTCCGAAGAGTAGGATTTCCCATATTGTTTGCACCAGCTTTCAAACAATTCAGAGGTGTTCCAATCAGAGGATAAAGAGAAAGGTGTAATCAGGAGAAGAATAGTGAGCAAAAGGGGACTCATGGCTTTGAGCGGAAGAAGGTTTTTGGGGACTTTGGGAGCACCTTCGCGGGATTTGGGTTCCTCAATCCAAGGAAAGCCAACCACAGCGAGCTACTTGGCTCTGTCTGGATGGATCTGTCGAACCATTTATAAATCAGGGATCTTATTTTTCTATTTTTTGGGTGATTTTATTTTCTATTTTTAAGCGTAAACATCCTCTCGAATCTTGAGTGTTTAATTTTCTTTCTATTAATTTAAATTTATATTAGACAAATGCCATTCTTATATTTATTTTTTTTCTAGGTATGTAAACTTATTCTACACAAATTTTATATATAATTATATAAATATTAAAAAAAATTGAGATCTATGCAGATAATATTTTCTTAGAAAAATATTAAATTTACATAAATTTCTTTATCAAATATTTATATTATTAAATTTATAAATTTTAATAAATTTAATGTATTAAATTAAGAATTATAAAATTTATATAAAATAATGAGAAATTTTTTTTTTTATAAGTTCAACTAACTTGAAAAAAAGTTGTATAATTTACTAAAAAATTAAAATAGCATAATTGACAAAGATAAACGCATTTGTCTAGTTAATAATTGTCTTGTCTCTTTATGTAGTCAAGGTATTTGAAAGAAAAACATGCGTGTTAACCTCCCAAAAAAAAAAAAAAAAAGCATGCGTGTTAATCTGGGTACTTCTTACTTGACCAAAATTTCTGGTCTCATCCATGCGTTTACTTTCGGGGACGGTTGGGCCCAGTGGAGGGGTTTGATGTAATTATCCGAACCGACTCAATTGCTGTTGGGCCCCTCGTTCTAAAAATTTCAACAGTGTTTGTTAAAACCTGGCCGATGTTTTTAGATTCGATTCAAATTGGTCAATTTTTGATTAAAAAAAATAAGAATGTATTTAGTTTGTAAAAATACATTTTATTTTTTATTTAAACTTATTTTTATTTAAATTAATTTTTTATTAAAAATAAAAATATATTTTATTTATATAAATTAAATTTTATTTTAAAAAAATAATAAAAATATATTTAGTTTAATATTTAAGATTTAAAGTTTGGTTTGAAAATTTAAGATTTAAGTTTTAGATTTAGAGTTTAAAATTTAATATTTAAAATTTGAGATTTTGAGATTTGATTTGTGATTTAAGATTTAAAATTTTGAGTTTTAATAAGAGCAAAAAGTAAATAAGTAAATACACCCTAAATCTCTAACTAATTTGAGTTAGAAATTTAATTTAAAAAAAGTATTTTTTTAAAGTTTTTCATTATATTTTGTTTCTAGTAGACGAGTTAATGTAATATGAATATAAATATAAATTTTTTATTTTTATTTAAAGATTAGTCAATGAAATATTATTTTTAAAATTAAAATTAAAAATAATATATAAATTTATTATTTTATCTTCATTTAAAAAATTCAATGATTATAATTAAAAATTGTTTTCATATTTTTGTTAAATTATATTTAAAAATAATTTTAACCATTCTATCAAATACAATTATTTTTTATAAAATTAATTTTAAAATAATATATTTAAACATAAATTAATTTTAAAATAATTAACTTTCATCATAAATTATTTTCAACTCAAATATACTCACGTTATACTAAAATTACCCTTAACAACCACATGGCCTTTAAAAACAATGGCCTCATGATGCTAAGATTAAATGATCTTCTTATTTTTATAAATAAAATTTTATTAAATAATTATTTAAATATTTTAATTTATTATATTTTAAAAAAATTAATAAATTTAATAATTTTACATTAAATTTATAATAGTTTAATAATAAAACCTTTGTCAGACCTTGTTAAAAAAAATTATGAGACTAAATTTTTAAACTTAAAAAAGTCAAATTTAATTAATAAGTTTAACGTAATTAATAAATAATTATATATTTTAAAATTATTATTATAATTTTAATTTAAATTATATATAAAAAAATTAATCTTTAATTATTAACATCTCAAAAAATATTAATTTTTAATTATAAATTGAGGGGAAAAAAAAAAAAAAGCGAGATTGTAGAACAGCTGACGCACGTGTTTCAAAAAATACAACAGATCCGGTGGCGGCATGAATTGGATCTCTCCTAGTCCCAGTCGGAGGAGGAGACGGATCGGATCGTTTCTGTGAGTTGTGACTCGGGTGACACCCACTGCTTACTCGCCTTGCGTGCAGGTCGAAGGATTCCCTGTATTATCTTTCTTATTCTCTATTTGGTCGGAGTATCCAGCCCGAACCATCCATCGAAGCCTGGGAAAGCGATAACCTATAACCATGGACGTCGATCCTCGCCAATTCGAGAGCATTGTATGCATCTATTTCCTTCTTATCATGCTTCGATTTTCTTTTTCTGTGCTTTACTATTGTAATTCCCATATTTAGTGATTTTTCTAGTATTGCATTATTATATTTTATGCGACTAACAATTTTCGGACATTATTCATTATTATGGTATTAAGTAATAATCATGCCCTATTTCCGTTTTGTTGATTTTATAGTTGTTGGCATCATCAACTCGATAAGTCGGAAATACCGTAAATATATGGTTATTGTGGAGTTTATGCTTGATAAAGCGTGTTTTTGCGGTGGATAAGATGTATGATTTTGTAACTTATTGTTTGCTGTTGTCTGCTTACCTAATTATCATTTAAGAGGAAGCGTTAATGGCAAAAGCTGTTTTGCACCTTTTCTGGTTAATAGGGCAAGCTTGTGAAATGGGATGGAGTGGAAGTGGAAGTGGAAGGGGAAGGGGAAAGGGTGAAAGTCGATACTTCATCAACCTTGCATTTTTTGCAGATATAAAAAATAACCATTTTGGCCCTTAACAACTTAAGTTTTCAAGATGAAAATATATTTTATTTGGACAAGGTATCAACTAAATAGTCAAGATTTCTTTTTCAATTAAGATTGAGTTTTCCAAGGGCATTTACAGAGGGCTGTGTTAGGTGTATAATTACTAAACTGTTGTTGGGCCTTTGCCTAACAGTTCACCGTTTTGGAATAATTAATTCATTGGCTGTATCTTGTCTAGATATTAAAAGCATTTTCAAGTCTTGCTCCTTGCTCTTCCACCCCTTTCAATTTTACTCCCATTTTTGGCCCTTTTAATGTTACTCTGCAATCATCATAATATGCTGCATTTCGTGCAAATTAAAAGTATTTCCTGACTAGTTCAGTGTGGATTGGAGGTCTGCTAAGTTCCACTTTTACTGCAAATTAGGTGTTCTGAAAGTTCAGTGAGGACATGAATTGAATTTGATTCAGGCGGGAAAACATGATGGGAGGCAGCCATGCTGATAATTAATTTAAAGACAATTTCAGAGTTTAAACATACTAATGTTTATTTTGAATTCTATGAAACAACCAGATTGACAGGAGAAATATCATTTGCATTTCTGTGATATATCATTGGTTCTGTAGTACATGTTTTGGTATATCTAGCTTAAATGAGAAACGTGACTTTATGATTCCAGGGTCCAGCTACACGTAACCTGGTTGTATTATGGTCTAATGTTATGGTATTTGATGCCTACGCAAAGTGATTAAAGTAATAATTATCTTCATAGATTTTGTCTGTTCCTTGGTTTTGCTGGTTAGAAGCTGTTTCATCCTGACATGTTCTTCTACCAGCATCAGTACAGTAAGTGTTTAAGAATTGAACTGCTGTTATTGTTTGAATTTTTTGGTAATTCAGGGCAGTTGTTTTTTAAGTTTAAAACTTTGTTGTTAATGGGGATGTATTTTCTTTCTTCTGCTTACAATATGAAAAGTTTATTTAAATTAGGCATTGGCTTTGTAGCAGTGGTGTTTACATTTTATTTTTTTTCTCCTTGATTTGATTTTAGGATAAAATATTAATTGATTTGAAACTCAATCCACATAGTATAAGTACTCTGTAGATTTGTTGCCTATATACTTACTTTTAGGACTTTCACTGGTTTTTATCTATGACCATGATTTCCGTATCATAATAATTTTAATAAACTTATCTCACTAAGTTCTAATATATTTTCTTCCTGGCTACATGTATTGACAGGCTGTAAATGATAATGACATTCACAACATCATTCTGTCGTATCTAATTCATAATTGCTACAAAGATTCAGTGGAGTCCTTCATTTCTTGCACTGGGATGGAACAGCCAGCTGATTATTTAGTGGACATGGAGAAAAGAAAAAGTATGTTTATTGTTATCTTTCAGTGGAAAGGGTTGATTAAAGACTTTTCAGTTGCTTGCTGTAATGTCTTATTTTATGATTACCTTCTCTGTACATATAATGTTAATTACTACTGAAAAATGTTGCATTATATAGAGCATGCACCTGCTGGACCTGTCCACTCTTTAATAGAGCAGGAAACTTTTGTCCTCCTGGACAATGGTAGCTGATATGAATATGCTTAATCTTGCAGACCTTTTACTTTATTAAGATATTAAGTGGACTTCTCTTGACCATTTTACATTCCCTCCCCCTGTGGTCCCCTTCATTGCACAGTGGTTGTGGTGGGGATTCCCCTGATATTGATGAAGTTAATTGTCTTTCTATGGGAGTTTAGTGTTGGTAGTGAGGACCTCCTCGATGGTTGTTGTAATGGTTTTTTCTTCAGGAATTTTTCACTTCACACTAGAGGGAAATGTCCTTAAGGCAATTGAGCTGACTGAACAACTGGCACCAGATATTCTAGAGAAAAATAAGGACTTGCAGTTTGATCTTCTAAGCCTTCATTTCGTGGAGCTTGTTTGCTCAAGGAAATGGTGAGTTAATATTAATTTTGTTCCCAATATGAATGTTACAAACTTCTTGCTTTCATAAATCTTATTTTATTGGCAGCACAGAGGCTTTGGAGTTTGCTCGGACCAAGTTGAGTCCTTTTGGGAAGGAGCAAAAGTACATGGAAAAGCTTGGAGTATGTTGACCTATTAGATCACATTTCTGGGATATATGTAGTAACTTTTATATTGAGTAATCATTAGGCTGCCTGTGTTACAGGACTTTGTGGCCCTTGTTGCCTTTAAGGAACCTGAGAATTCTCCTATGTTTCATCTGCTCAGCTTAGAGTACCGGCAGGAGGTTGCAGATAGTTTGAATCGAGCTATTCTTGGTTGGTTACTTTATTTTTTATTTGCTCGTGTAGTGTATATACTTTTGCTTAGAACAAATATATTGTTTTAATGCTTAATAGTTCTTTCTATCCTTGTCCAAATATATGATGTATGCTTGGTTATTTTTTGTGGATGGTGGTGATTGGCAGCACACTCAAAGCTTCCCAGCTACACATATATGGAGAAGCTTATACAGCAGGCTACGGTAGTTAGACAATGCTTAAGTCAAGAGGGTGGCAAGGTAATGGGCAATTAGTAATTCTCTGCTTCGGTTTTTGAGAGCAGGATGTGTTGGCTGGTTTTTCATGGCATAGTTATATAGTTTAGCTTTGACATATTTTTGTCAATTCCAGATGTCATTTGACCGCTCCTCTCTTTTGTGTGATAGCACATGGGTACTCACACTCCCAGAATTATGAGAGTAGATGCAACTGCTGCATTATCCATCAGTTATCAGACCATTAACCTGATTTTTTCATTTTCTGTTTGCAGGATGGGCCCCCACCGTTTTCCTTGAAGGATTTTCTCAAAAGTTAAAATAGGAACAGTTAAAATATCCATGGGCAATCGAAGATTGGAGCACTTGTAACTTAAGCTTTTCTGGCCTCGTATGGGTTTGGTGTATAGTTTGATCATGGGTGGGAAGTTATTTGTATGCCGGTTCATCTATAAAATTTGTTCTGCAGACTATTGGGATTTTGTGGTCTTCAGGCACTTTCGGGAAGAATGAGCGCTCCATGAATGACCATGGAGAGCATTGTAATTGGCGCCGCATTGAGGAGACAATCATTTGTATCTTGGGGCAGTTGATGTCCTGTGTCCCTGCAATATGTCGCCCTTCTTAATATCCTCCAATTTAGATTAATTTCGATCCATTGTCAGGTTGAGCAGTTAAAACCAAGCATTTCCCTCCTTGTTCTGATACTTGATGTAAAATGCATCTGCATCTTTTGAGTACAATTTATGATACAAGTAAAGATTGAAACAGTGTAGTTCCGGAATCGGACTTCAATATCTGTTCATGTAGAAAGAACCAGGGCCCTTGCATCCTAATTCCTAACGTTTGTCTGTGTGCACACAAAACTTACTAGAGAATTTGATGATTCAGGTAGCATTTCAATTCCTGCCTTCTAATTTTATTGGCTTCTAACAGTATGGCAATATATTTTCAAGTCTTAGCGAAGCCGAGATGCATGCATCATTATGCCACATATTCAACTTAGTCTCTTTATTTTTATATTTTTATTCCTTCACAATATTTATTTCATAAAATTTAGCCAATTAAATTAATTGAGTTTTACAAATTAAATTATTACATCCATTCAAATCAACCTATCTTTGAATTTAGTACAAGGTTTTTGATTAAGCTGTGACGCACTCTGGGCTGTGTTACCTGATGTTGCAGCAATCTCCCTTGAGGCACAGTCAGGTTTTGAAATTTGCTCTACCCAAAATGTTATATCTATACAATTCTTGGAGTCATATTTAAAAAAAAAAAGGCAAATTAAAGTGATGTAAGTCAAGGTAATATGTTACCTACTAGCCTGACATTATTTACGATAAGCATGTCACTTGTAGTTTTATAGTATTGTTCTGGAAATGAAAGGGATGATGCCATGATGTGAGTGTTGATGTTTGCTCTCATTTTTGTAACGTTGATCTTCCAGATAAACTGTTCGTACAAACATTTTGTCAAGGCTACCCTGAATGTCCTGCTATTTTGCTTGATGTCCAATATGATCACGCAATGTTAGCAAGCCGATTCATGGACTCATGCATGTGTGATTGGAGAAGTCTTCACATTTAAGTCAACTGATGACAAGAACATCTGCCATTTCGAATTAATTATCATGAAAACATTTGGCGCCTCATGAAGTTTTTCACATTTGTCGTGTGTAAACCTGCTTGATGCAAGAAGGTTCCTAGCATATGAATAAGCCACTAGTCTTCGATAGAACAGTTGGACTTTTGGGTGGACAAGGATAAAAATAGAGGTCTAGCCATCTGGGTTCCAGTTTACACTTCTGATCTAAACTAATACCAAAAAACTGATACAAGAAAGAAAAAAGGGTAGTCAACAAATCTCCCAAGACTCTGATGTTGAAGCCCCCGATTTGGGAAACATTGGGCAATGTCTTCTAACCTTCTATTTAACCGTGCCTTGCTATTTCGTTCTTTTGTCCTTTCTTGGATTCTTCTTCGTCGTAGGAAGATTAGGAGCTTGACCATTAATTTGTCTATATAAAGTGAATTAAAAGCAACACAAAATTATTGCTTCCAGTCTATTATGTACAAAGCACTAAGGTGAATTATGGTTAAGAAAACCAAATCCGAAAGCCTCTGGAAGATGGAAAAGCCCGGAAAAAGGTTACATGAAAATAAATGTGGATGGGTCAATATCTAGAGACATGCAGAAAGCTAGTTGCGGAGGTTTAATAGGTTAATTATATCATGTGATATGATTGATATGATGTATTAATTGAATAAATAAATTATTATTTATATTATTTTATTAATATAATTTTGTAAATGATAAACATAAATAATAAAAATCAAATAAATATATATTTATTATTAAATTGGTGGTTTAACCAATTTACTAAATAATCTTTCTCATCAAAGAGCCCAAAGAGCAATAGAAGTGTCTTGTAACTGCGCCTTGCTTAGTCCCTCTTCCATATCTTGAAGTTAGATTCTCTCCTTTTGTAGAGTCAAGGGAGATGCCCCCGTTACCTTTTGTCAGAGTAGCACAAGTGTAATATAGAATATTGTGGCACGCAATTTACAGAGTTTTGTTAATTCTACATATTTAGATTTATAATTTGTTTACATTTTTAAAAAATAAAATATAAAATAATACAAACTAAATATAAAATATATTATTTTATATTTTATCTCTTACAAAATGTTAATGATTGAAAAATGATAAGTTTATTTGTTAAATTGATATTTTTAACTACATTTATTATATGATTGAAAATAAGATAAAAATTAAAAATTAAAAAAATTAACTTATTTCTAAACATTATCATATTAAAAAATGTAGACAAAATTATAGACTTTAAAACGTAATCATAACACTCTTCTAAAGATTTGTACGACCAAACATATAGTCTGAAACATAATTCCAATTTATATAGAGATACTTCTTATCCAGTGGTTTCGTCCACCGCTGCTATAGCTGATAAGTGATAAGGGGCCACATATATATCCATGTGCGTTAATGGTCCTCATCTTGAGACAGCCACCGACTGGAGTTCTTTTTGTAGTATTTGAAACGTGGGTTTTTGGGGATGTTCTGCACACTTCTCTTCGAATTTAACGTGGGGATGTTCCAAGGGACCTTGACTTTATTTCTTAGTGCTATATGCCCATGAAGGCACCCAATTTTATTTTTCCCTCCCAAAAAACATCAAAAAATAAATGAATTATAAAAAACAAAGAAATCAATTAGTACAATGAACGTGCACAACTGAAAAACGTGAAGTACATGCCGATCAGTTTCGATAGACTCGTAGCTGTGTCCCGTCTGTTACAGTAGTGTCCCAGTCCACTGGATCTGGTTTTGACCATTTGCTCATTGATTTCCAAGTCCTCCGCTTGAAACACCTGGGATTGGGAACGCATGATTCATCATCAACGCCGTGTTGCTAATTCTCATGTTCATGTACATGGTTTCGGAACCCCCGTGCGGGCTTATCTTCAACCGTTGCTGCCAAATCACACCGCCCTCCCCAATTGTAAATGACCCCCTTTTTTTTTTTTGAAAATCCACATTTTAAGAAATAAAGTCTATTTTAATAATTTTTTATAAAAAAAATTAACCTCTCATTATTGATTAAAAAATATTCTAAATTTATCTAAAAAAATAAAAAAAATAATGAATACATAAAGACAAGAAAGACCCATTGTCCCAAGAAAAAATAAGCCACTACTAATTTGAAGTTATTGATCATTTATAAATTATTAAATTTATAGATTTTATAGTTTAATTTATAAAATTAATAATTTAAAATTTTTTAAGTAAATATTTATAAAATTTAATTTTTATAAATAGTATAACTGAAATCAAACAATGAATTGAGTCTCCTAATTTTAGGCCCCAAATAAGGATGCAAACTGCTATAACAGAGAAAGTTTAATAAAATAATAGAATGTGTAAATTAGATTTAAACAGAAACGAATAGATATAGAGAAAATTATGAAAATTAGAGAATAATAAAAACTGGATCAAATTCCCAAACAACCACCTCCCCTTGCCCACAGCCTTTTTTTTTTTTTCTTTTCTTTTTTTGCCCTCTTTCTCAATCTTTATTTTTTTAATTTTAAATTCATCTCACCCACCACAGACTGTGATACACGAAATAAAGCGAGGTGAGAATTTTGGTCCTGCTAGTTTTGCCACCTGAGCCAGTATAAAGACAAAGGCACAGGCCAAGTGTGTATAAGATAAATCAACAGTGAGGCTCATCGTGGACACGATCTGTCTGGTTCATCATGCCAGGTTGCAGCCGAACCCCACAAAAGGCCACGTTTCAGGTTCTGCTATTTAGAATTATAGCTCCATTCACACTCTAAATATGGACTTGATTTGCCCATATAAATACCACCCATCACCTTCATTCTTCCTTTCAGGCTAAGAGCTTACCAGTACCGCAATTGTACCACCAATTTCCCTGTTAGCTAATCATTGCAAATACAATCGTCAATCGTCCTCTGCTGCGCTAAGATAGGGAGAATTTTAATTTTACACAATGATGAAATCAGGGATGGGAGTTGAAGAGAGAAAGCAGGTGAAGAGGCCCGCGCAGGCCAGCTCCAGAAAAGGGTGTATGAGGGGCAAGGGTGGCCCAGAAAATGCGAGCTGCACCTACAAAGGTGTGAGACAGAGGACTTGGGGAAAATGGGTTGCTGAAATCCGCGAACCTAACCGTGGTGCTCGCCTCTGGCTTGGCACATTCGAGACTTCCCATGAAGCTGCCTTGGCTTATGATGCTGCTGCGCGCAAACTCTACGGCTCTGATGCCAAGCTCAATCTTCCAGAACTCTCCGTCAATTCTCAGTGCCCACCATCATCTGCTTCCAATATTCAAATTGCCCAAATGCCAAACCAGCAGCAACCTCAGATTCACGAAAACCACAATTCAGGTACAGGTGCCCCACTACCCTGTTCTTTCAACAGCATTACTGCAAACACTCCAATGGTCTCCATGTCTGCTCAGCAAGTTGGACCAATATATAGCAGCGACTCCATCATGTCTCTTCCCTTTGACACCAGCACCAATAAGCCTGTTACAGTGGAAAACTACGCGAAACCCGCCGAAATCGAGGAGTGTCGTTCATTTTGGGAGACAATGAACGACAGCCTGCCGGTGTCGTGTGATGATTCTATCTGGGCAGAAGCTGCCATGTCCCTTGATTTCCCCATAATTGCTGATGCTGGAATTTATGCGACTGGCAACTTGGCAGATGTGAGTGCCTGGGACACTCTGCAGACTCCATGGTGCATGTAATTTTCAAACGCCACCCCTCTCAGAATTAAGGGGAAAGTACAAGTATACTTATACAGTATAAAATACCTTAGACGTACTTGCCGGGGTATTTATAATGGTTTGTGTATATGTACAGAGGAGTGGAGAACAGGAAGGAGCATACTAGTTTATAGTATAAACGTAAGCATCCGAGTCCTCTGAAGGCCGCGACGCCGTGGTTGTTTTAGCACCCAGCCGTGGTGCTTCTTCTATAGACTATAGTATTAGTATTACAATTTTATGTAATGTAAATATAATTATATATAGCTTTATAATTATATAGTTTGTTAGTGATGCTGATGGAGAGGGTGGTGGTAGCCATAATGGTTATAAATCAGGGGAATTATATATCTTGACACCTTTTTTTCACAAAAAATATATATTTAAACGATTCAGATTTTCTATTTTATTTTAAGAAAGTTAGAATTTATAATTAAAAAAGTCAAAAGAAAAAATAGGTATATATATTAAATTATAAAAAATAGGAAATTAATAAAATTAATAAAAAATTTATATTTATATTTAATTATGTGAGTTGTCAAATTAATGTGTAACATTTAATAAATTAATGATGAATTAAATTAAGAGTTATACAAATTAATTGAAAATAAATTATAAAAATAATAAAATTTATAAACTAATATCAACCAATATATATTATGCTTCATACATGAATAAAATGCGTACTTTTTGTATATATTATATATAATTTTATGATATACTGGACTGTAATAAAATTAAAATTCATTTAATTGCGCATATGCAGTGCAGATATAAGCTTTTGCTTGTCCACTTTCATTTTCTATTCATCCCATTTAGTAAATCATTGGAGAATACTACATTCCTCTCTTTACTTCTCCAAATAATGCTTGGAAATTGCTTTCTAACTCTTATTATATATTTTTTTTATTTTTTAAGAGTATTTTTATATTTTTTAAATAAGAAATTAATTTTTTAAAAAATATTTTTTTAATAAAAATGACTATAAACTTAAATTTATATTGATAAATTATTTTAAAATTATGTAAAACATAATTAAAATTTTAGGCTAACATTTTATTAGAACTGTTTTTAAACATTCCTACCTACCATTTTGAGTTTCAAGAGTCCACTCCTGTGTCAATATCCAATTAATATAAATGATAATTTTTTCCAATCTTATAATAATTTAAAATGATTGAGATCAGATGATCATTTATTTTAATGCTAAAATTATTTGCCTTTTAATTTGATCTTGTTTTCATGTTTGGTGGTAGAGGTGTTTTAAATGCCATTAGGAAAACGTGTCATGGCATAAATAATCTGATCATAGAATTGAAAATAGATGCACAACTTAAAGTCACACAAAAAATTTACATGAGCCAAAGTCCTTGCCGATAAATTAATTAAAAAAAGTCATTGCAAAGCCGCAAAAGTGGTATATATACCTTGTGGAATAGTTGTATCATGGAAAAAGAACAATGCTATCCCCAAACAGATCTAATTCAAAATATGTATGCGTAAGTGATGTAAAGGAAATAGAAATAATTCTGAGGTTATTTTTAAATTATATTTACGAGAAAGATTTATTCGTATCATCTCACGCGCGTATGTTGAAATCACGTGTGTACACGTCACATTTTTTGGCAAAAACAAACTCACAAAACGACATTAAATTCTCATAATGAACGCATGGCTCTGGGCATCACGTTCAGTGCACATGAGCACGTCACGTTCTTGAATACTTTACTATGGCATTATTCAGAAACCGTCGATTTGTCTCTAGTTTCGATACTACAAAATTATAAAAAATGTTGACATACTCAATTAAAAAAATTGTGTATATAAAAATATTTTATTAAAAATATTATTTTAATCATTTTTATATTTAAAAAAAATTAATGCCTAACTTTTAATTAAAAAATACTTTGAAATAAGAAAACTTTTCATACACTCTGAGCAGGATCCTGGGAAAGATAAAATCACCCATCAAATAATAACGGAACTAAAACAATTAGTTTTTTTTATGACTTTCAGCACAACTTCTAACACACATAAGTCAAAAACAGAAATTAATTTCATTGATCATTTGGTACGAGTCAATTTTTATAATGATTTTTTGTGTATTCAAAGTTGTGAGAATAACCCTCTAAAACTAAGCCACATTGACTAGTACAATTTGGATACAGTGAAATTTTAGTAAATGGTAGTATATTAATTGTATAACGTAAAAACTAGAAAGTTTTCAAGAAAAACGAGCTACGAGCCCAAATCAGGAACAAAAAAAATACTGTTTATACGTGTAAATATATAAATATAAAAAAATATATAAAATTTCAATATACAAATATCATTGCTAAAAAAAGAGTTACACTCTAATATTCTTATTCTTAAACATGACCATTGGCAAAGTGTTTGCAACTAAGAGATGTAGAAGTCTATATAAGTATTTATTTTGAAAATTTTGAATGATTAAATTTATTAAATATTATAAATTAAATTTAAAAACTTAACACATTTATAGTCTAAATTAAACTTTGTATCTGGTTGGAAAACTTTGGTGGGTCCATAATTTTTCGTAACTCTAACATCTAATGCCGGTTTGTCCTCTAAGGATGTAATGTAACGTTTAAGGATACACGGTAACACTGTGCACAGTTACATGTTCGTAGCTATTATGTTATTTTTTTTAAAGAATTTTGATATGTATATATTTTTAAACATATAAAATTTATGTTTTTTTTTATATTTTTTAAATTCTCTTATATTTTATTTATTTTAATATATAGAATGCACAAAAGTACATGTACATAATATTTTTTTGGTTTTAATAAACGTTTGTATAGTACTAGTTTAGGAAATCCTGTGACAGAAGAAGGTACATGTCTGATGTCTCCCCCCACAAAGCGAGAAAGAGAGAGCACATGATTCATCATTGAAGGGAGATCTTTTGTGCTTTTTCTGCAACCGTGTTTGTGGGGGAACAAATTCTGTCTCCGCCTCCAAATGATAGAGATACACAAACTCTAAGTTTCATTGCTCGCATCTTGTGTACAGGAAATGGATCCTCTGTTTGGAATATGCGATAGAGGATCCTAGGTTCTATATGTACGGTACACACTGAGCAGCAGACGCCACCTTTAGGAAGACTTTTTTCGAATCACAGCAAATTTCATTTTCCAAATCTCTTTATAAAAATGAAATTCTATCTTAATTTATTCTTTTGCTTTGGGCGTCTTTGCCCCCTTTACTTAAGCTAGAAAAAAAGAGTCACCAATTTAGCTTACGCAAGTCTATCAATGCAATTTCCAAGTTTATAAATGCTTTGAAGTCGAGCAACATAGTTTTGGAGTTGACGTACAACTTAATTGATAATAAATGAGTGTCAAGCTTCAAATTCTTAACAATTTGATTATAAAAATTTTAATATTATATCCAAAATTAATTATCCAAAAATTTAAACTAAACAAGCGTAAATACAACAATGGTTTTACAGCCTAGCATACAATTTTGGTCACCGTTGGCGTTGACAGCCTTCCATCTGCAGCTGATCCCAAGTTGTTCTTTTTTAAGATGCTGAACTTGACCAGGAACATTGGAACCGGAAAACAAAACTCTGGCACAAATCCGCTAGAAAAGTCAGCTCTAATTAACCAAGTTTATTACATAACTACAAACTATCTAGAGTCACATATTTTATACAACATTTAGTAGTATGTCTGAAACGAGAGATTGACTCCAGATAGTTTATGCCCTTTTATCAACTTGTTCAGTACTAGTTCAATTCGATTTTTCTTTTTCTCTTTCTTCTTGGTCATTAACTCGATTCTTTCACCATGATGCAGCAAAAGAGGCTTCTTCTGAACTGCTCCAATATCTATTCTGCAACCATATAGAATCAGCCTCCACCGCATATCCATCTTGATTACGATTCCAACTAAAATAGGCATGAGTTCTGTTCTTTATATCAAAAATCCCATGCCCGAAACTGGCTTCCCGGTATGCTGAGTAGCTCGGCTGTGGCTCTGTCATGCTGCAGCATTGAAGGACCACTAATTAGATGTCTACTAGAGCAGTTAATGTTGAAAAGCTAAAATAAAAACACGTAATAATTATACGTCCTATGAGACCAATGTCATGCGTAGCTAATATACGTACACAGTAGCTAATCCTTCTAGATTTCCTCCATCTCCAATCGTTATGTACACTGGAGCAGATTGGTCATTGATGGGTTTGCACAAACCGTTCACAATATTATACGCGATATTTGATACACGTTCCTGCAATGAAGATTTATCAAATTGTTAAATGTCTTCTTTTTTTCCTCAAGTGTATGAAGTAGTAGTAAAACATTTACTCAACGATGTTTAGCAAAACATTAGCCAACAATTATAATATAGAACGATCTCAGCATTTGCTTTCGATCCCTTTTTCCAAAGTTTTGCATATTCTCTGTTAATGTAGAGCAGACATTAAGATATGTCAATATATATGTATGCTAATAGCAAGTTACATAAACACCAATTATGAAGCATTGCAATCATTCATGCTGCTTCTAATACCCATATATCATCGTCACATAATTGGAATTTGCGTAGATTGTCTTTCATAGATGAGGTAAATGAAGTGCAAAAGAATTCTCGTAGAATACTTGGCTTTCATTATTTTACAACTTCATTAGATATAATTACTAAAGGATATATCTAGACCATAGTAGCATTCTGACTTTCTTAAGGTTTTACTTGGGCTGACTCCTTCAAGCCCTCAGATAAAACATGGTGTTAAAAACATGACACAATATAAACCATAAAGCCAGTAGCACCAAATATATATATAAACCATAAGGCATGACTATACATTGTTTAGGAGATGGAGAGTTTAAACACATAAATTTTGCAAGTCACTGTCATTGCTCACAACCAGTAAAGAAAGTTAATGTGATTGTTTAGAACATAACAATTACCAAGTAATGGAGAATGAACACTTACAGATCGTTCATAAGCATGAACATGACCAGCAAAGACAACATCCACTTTATAATCCACAATCCACTTCTCATACATCACTCTGACAGTCTCTCCTTCCATATAGTGCGACACATAACTACTATATATTGGACAATGTATAAGAACTATCAGCCATGGTGTCTCTGTCCTGTTTACTTTAGGCAGTTCCTTTTCCAGCCATTTGTATTGAGGAGTGTATTTTCCTAAAAAAAGCACTCAAATCTGAAAATCTTTATCTTTAGATATTCACAAATCAACATAAATAGTGCGTGTGCTTGTACCCAATTTACCAAGTCACTTTCTAATGTTTCATACTTCTTACACAGCACAGTTGCCAGTTTCTCAGGACACGTAATAGCACAGAGGCAGGTGAAGTGTACACCCTTGACCTTAGGGACATTTGAACTCGACCTGAGTATACTCTCAGATGCTAAAACTTAAAATTATTTATTAAGAATATTTTATCAGTAAATTCCTGAATCATGGAGAAGGATTACTGATTGGAATTCCCATTTAATCTTTAGATGGTTGTTATTTATAAAAATAAAATACCTCTGATTTCATTGTTCTTTAAAGTGCTCCTCTTTTTCATCCAAAACAACTTTTCACTTCTGGATAAGAAGTACATCATGCAAATTTGCCAAACTTTTAAGTCATCTGAAATTGTTTAATTATTCAACAAAAATCACAGATTTATTAATTAAAAGCAACTAATAAAGTGCTGGAAACAAAAAATCTTACCAAAAGCTGAGTACGAAGACATAACAATGATATACGCTGAAGCTCTCTTGATAGAGTACCACAATGGAGATGTACTGCCTGACGCTCTATATGGTACATGATAACGAGATGTAAATGGCTTAAATGGCCTAGTTTCACCCTGCAGTAACACTCTGCAGTTTAAATCAAATAATTGTGATATTGGCAAAAATGTCTAGCATAAAAAACCACCATTTTTTTCTCCTTTTTTTTTTCGAATAAAAAAAAGTCATGGCTAGTCAAATACAATGAAATTTAGTTCAGCAATGTTCACATACCAGCTCAGGAGCAAAGTCAATTTCATGATTTCCTGCAGTCCAAATCCAGCTTTGGTAGGCAGCACTCCTTTCTGTGAACCTTCCCCAGGTATCCCACCTGATGTTGTCATGAAATGGGTAGTCATCCGCATAGGAGAGATCTCCCACATACAGTATAGCCTGCCCTTTTGCTGGGCTTAATTCATAATGGGTAAGTGTTGTATTGGAATTATAAGTTTGGCCTAGATCTCCTGCACAAAATGGTTGAAAGGAGAAAGATTTCAATCTGACAAAAGAATTACATTCTGTCTAAATTTCTGCACTTTCAAGCCTTGTCAAGGAACACTACAGCATATCTCACCGCAATGTCAACTACCGTGCATGAACACAAGGTTTTTCAGCCCCGCGACCACTTTTCCCCAAGAAGACAACTAATAATAAGTATCACCAACAAATTCTTTATGACTACACACGTCAAATCAACAATTTCCACTACTAAAATATAACTCAACTGAAGTTCAAACTTCGAGCAAATAGGACCATTCAAGCAAGTAACTATATCCGCGGCAGGAAGTATAATTACCAATGAGGCCAAATGTATATGGAACATCAGGGCCAACTGGAGGAGGAGTTTTAAACGAGAACTGTCTAGTGGTATTCCCAATTCCCACCTCATAGTAATATTTGGTGCCAAACTGTATTTGCAATCGAAATATGTCAGTAACGGCTGCTCAAATTCGAATATGCGAGAGAAACTAAGGACATTTTCGCACCTCCAAATTCTTAATGGTGCAGTGATGAATGTAACCAGAGGTGTAATTGAAGTACTCGTAGGTAACAAAAAAACCATCAGCTTGGCTTTTGGTTTCGCTATCTTCCACCCAGTAAATCACAGTACTTGAACCCGGTTCATCTGGAGTAATCCACGATATTATCACACCCTTCCCCACATGATCTCCTTGCGTTATATGAACCTTCCAATTTCACATCCTCAAAAAATTAGAAAATAAATTCGATAACTCAAAATCAGTAAAGTATTCATCACTGTAAACTTGAGCAAAGTCGTCGCCACAAAACATAATTACTTATTCTTTGTTCCTCTTTACTTTTTGAGAGAACAACACGAAATATTTGTAACTTTAGGAAAATATGTAGAAAACTAAACCTTGATAATTGGGGTCGTAGCAGTTGAAGAAAAGAGCCTTTAAATGGCCTACCTGCTGAGGAGCATTGTAACCAGGAGGCACTTGAAATACATCACTGTCTATGGGCATATCCAGAGACAAATAATCGTTTCTCCAAAAAGTACTCGTAGTTCCACCGTTACAAACATCTGCAACACTAAAAATGAAACCTACCAGTAGAAGAAGACCTAGAGCCCCTCTATTCCACATCGCAAGTTCTATCTATTTCTGCTTATTATTTGGAAGCAGGGTGGCTTAAAATCAGCAAGAAGGGGGAAATCAAAACAAAACTCTCTCCCAATCAGAAAATGTTACATGGTCATGAAAGTTGTATCTATGAGATTGAGATTGGCGCCGGGAATATTCATAAGATGGGTCGAGTATACTTGTGCCACGCGCTGCACCTTAACACCAAGTAGAGAAGCTGTCTCCTGTATAGCACTGATGCGCAAAGCAGCCACGCGGGCTCGCTTCTCTGATGGCCATTGGGAGAGCAGAACGGCATGAGAACCAGCCGGTCTCCGCACGCGCACGGCCAACCGTGGGTCAAAATTATTGCAAACCAAACCACAATAATTAAGATAAAATATAAGAAACTCCTAACTTACGTTTTTTTACAAACATTTTTTATATTTTAAATTATAAAAATTAATATTTTACTTTTAAAATTAAATTAATTTATTATTTAAAATTTTAACGGCTCATATCACACACGTGACTCTTTCTTCCCCGATTTTTTGCCACGCAACCCACGTCTCCGGAGTCATAGGCCATCTCTATCTCCTCAAACAACCCCTTCTCCATCGAAGCTTACACAAGCTCATTGAAAAGTAGTGGCAGAACTCACACCCAAATTCTTGGAGCTTTCTTTCAACATCATGCTGAGGATAATCTCAGCAAATGCTACTATGGTAAAGACATGGTGCCCCAAAAGGTAAGCAATTCCAAACTCTGATGAAGGAGCTCGTAGAGCTTAATGGGTTGGGACATTTAAGTGACTTTTTCCCAATATTAGAGTGGGTTGATTTTCAAGCGATAAGAAAAACAAGATGGTAAAATTGATGAAAAAGTTGGACAGCTTCCTTCAGAATCTACTTGATGAGTGCAAGAGAAACAGGAGCACAGTTGGCAACGAGAGCTGTGAGCTGATGTATCTACGTTTTAACAAGGTACAAATTGTGTATAAATACATTTTTAAGTCATAAATTGTTACTTTATAATCTAATCATAATTTTATAAATGCTATTACTTTTAATTCATACGTACTTCTTCCAATACACATTATATACTTTCGATTTGTGCGTGTCATCACATTATATACTTTCTTGTCAAGGACAGCAGCAAGGGAAAGATGACATTGATTGATGTTATGTTCCACCTGCAAGAAACGGAACCAAGAATTCTACATTGATGAGAAAGCAGGGAAATTAAGAGAAGAGGAAAATTGAAGGTAAGTGTTGAGAAAGGAGAAAAGTCGCATGGGTGGGTGGAGAGCCGTTTAAGTTTAAATAATAAATTAATAAAATGAATAAATTATTTTTATTTTAAATTATAAAAATATTAATTATTATAAGTAACGCATAAAATTTTTTTTAAAAGAAAGTGTAATTATAAAGAATTTTTTTTTTTATATTTTAACGTGATAATTATACTTTAATATTTATGAATTTAGTATATTTTATTTATTTTTAATTTAAATTTAAATATATTTTATAAAGTATTTACATTTCTTAATTTTATAATATTCTTTTTTACTTAACTTTTATTAAAAAATCTAAAAAAATAAGAAATTTAAATCCAACATTTGCCGCCATCATATTTTTAATTTTATTTTTACTTATTTTTTTGACATAAAATTTATATAATTAATTTATTAAATTTTATAAATTAAATTATAAAATTTAATATATTAATTTATTACGCTACCTAATTATAAGAAATATATGATAAATTTAAAATAAAAAAAATCATTTTGCTAAAAAAGTATGAACTTTTAGTCTATGAAATGGTGTCCTATTTATCATAATTATTAATTAATAATCAATGTCCTGTCCAAAAGAAAAATCACAATAGATGGAATTCAATTGTGAGAATTTCATCTCTTAAGCAATTCTAATATTTGAGTTTCGCCTTATCCTCCACATTCCCTTAAAGCACACACTAAGAGAACAGTTTGAACAAAACTCCACATCAAGTGGATGATAATACATATTATACTTTAAAGAAGCCGAATCAATCAATGCTGTATGTAGTTAGCCAAGTTGTAATAATTTTTAATATGCTAAAAATAAAGCATATATTTTTAATCTTATTAACAGAAATTGCTAAAATACAAACATATATACAAGAAGAAATTTATTCCCACCTTTTTTTTCGACAATAATTAATATATCTGTCATAAAAAATAATAAAATACCTTAAAATATTATGTGCATGTTATAAAAGTAATGCGTAAAATATATAATTGTTTAGAAATAATAATTTAAATCTATTATCAAAGATAAATGATTATATTTTAAAATTTAAATTTAAATTACAGATAAAATTTAAATCATAAAAGGGAAGGAAATATCATCATTCCTTTTTGCTATTGGAGCAAATGTGTTAATTTTTGACAATTTTCTAGAATATATTAAACTTTTTAGTTTTTTATTTGGAATGCAAACTTTTGAACTTTGATGAGCAAACAAACATTAAGATTTGCAAGGATTACGGGAATAAATCAATAATAAAAGGAAGGTTTTGAAAAAGTTAAAGAAATTTAAAAAGAGTTAACGATATTGCACAAAATTGATTGAAAAAACTAGAGGAAAAGCTGATGAACAAATTCAAATGCAATAAATTCGATTGCATTCAAGTCTCAACCAACCGACCGTACGTTCTGGTTGTTTCCTTAAATGCCTCCATTTCTGGTATTATTATTATTTTATTCTCCAAATTTCATCCATGGTTGTTCAAACGAAAGCTTTCTTACAAGCACCAAGATCTCCCCGGTGGGAAAACGACGGCAGGCTTATTCATATTGAAGACCCATATCGCAGTACGTATTCCCTTTCCCTGTAAAAATAGCATCTTCATGAGGATAATGGAAAACCAATTTTGGATGTTTATTGTGTCTTTTTTTTAATATATATATTAAGTACGATCTCAGTATGCCTGTTGTCTTACTTTGTGTTCTCTGGTATTCAATTTGCTGTGTTCTGAACCACAATACTAGGCAAAAGTGGTACTGTTGATAGGAACTGACCTGATTGACTCAGCAATTTAATTCAAAGTAATGAGATTAGGCGGCATTTTGAACGGCTCATTCTGCTTTTGTTCTTGACAACAATATCATCCTTTTTGTCACCACCTCCTTTTTGGCTTTTGCAGCAACCTTATGTCCCGTTTGTTACCCCAAAACTAGCTCCTTACACGTAGGCTGTCTGTCTGGCGTCTATTCTCTGGCCTTTACCAGTTCCGATCTCGCTCAAACACTTCCAAATGAGCAGAGGGCAGAGGCTGTGAATTGTCTGGCGATTATATATATTTTTTCTAAGGCAAGACACTTTTCTTGTAACATAGCAAAACCTTTGAAATTAAGGTTCCTCCTTCAAGTGCAACAGCCAGGACCTTTCATCACAGAAGAGGTTCAATTTTCAAAATAAGTCCTTCATGGACACTTCAACCAGGAAACTAAAACACGGCAACATTTGCTTTTTGTGATTTAAAAATTTAGAATGAGTAGAGGCTATTTCAATCCATATTTTTAAGGATAGTGTACGTTACATGTTATTATTAAAGTTTACAATAGTACTTATAGATTGCCAACCAGATAGAACTACAGACAAAGAACTCAAACTTAGCTTTACAAATGAAGGATTCAATCCTTCTCAACTAAATCAGCCCTTTACTTTAATAGACATATCTAATCCTCCTTTTATGTTAAGTAGCAAATTACAAGCGTGGAACAAATTTGATGCTTTTTTTTTTTTTTTAATTTCTTTTGAATTATAACAGAAGGAAATGGTATCAAGTGTTTTGGTAAGCAATGGAAGCGTGGATGCGCATGGCAGGGTTGCCGACAAGAACACAACTGGAGGATGGAAAGCATCTCCATTTATCATAAGTAGGCTTTGGCCTTGTGATGAAATTCCGTTAATTCCTCATTTCACTGAGAGGAATTTAATGTACGGTAACATGTCAAACGTTGAATTGTGTTTGCTTATGCAGTGAACGAGGTGGCTGAGAGGTTGGCGTTCTTCTCAATTGCAGTGAACATGGTGTCGTACTTGGTTTTAGCAATGCATCAACCGCTCCCAGATGCTGCTACCCACGTCACCGATTGGATTGGAGCTGCCTATTTCCTTACAATCCTCGGGGCATTCTTTGCTGATGCTTACTTGGGTCGCTTCACAACTATCCTTGTGTTCTCTGCCATCTATGCTGTGGTAATACTCACTTTTCTTTCTCTTTCCCCAATTAATTCACGCCATCACCTAATTCATTCCTCAACTTTTTCTTTTTCTGTTGTAATTAGTAGATTGAGAAAGACAAAAGTTCTATTCTTGGTCAAACACAACCGGTTGAGCCTTTTATAAGGGTCATTCCGTTTCTTTTTCAGTTCTAATTAGTAGAATGAGAAAGAATAAGGCTGCGTTTACTTTAATTATTTTTTGTTTTTATTTTTAGTAAAAATAAAAAATAGTAGTAAAAATATTTTTACTTATAAAAAGTAAAAATATTTTTATTAAAAAATTTTCTAAAATAAGATAAATTTTGAAAATAATAAAAATATTTTTGTAATATTTTTGTGTAAAATTTTAAAAATAAAAAATATAAATTGAAAATACAATAACAATTTATGTAAATCTTAAATTTTAAATTTTAAATCTTAAATTTTTAAACTCCAAAACACTAAATCGTAAATTCTTACACCACAAAATGCTAAATTCTAAATCCTAAACCTCATAATCCAAAATCTTAAATTCTAAAAGTTTAAATTCTAACCTCAAAATCCTAGATCCAAACTTAAAACTTAAATCTTAAAACTCCAAATTATAAATCTTAAAATCTTAAATCTTAAACTTTTAACCCTAAATCCTAAAAACCAAAATCCAAAATTCTTAAACTTCAAAATCTCAAATTTTATATCCTAAATTTTAAATTCTAAAACCCTAAATCCTAAACCCCAAAACTCTCAACCTCAAACCATAAATCTAAAATTCTAATTTTTTAAAACTCAAACCCTAAACTCTCAACCCAAACTTTAAATCCTAAAATCTAAATTTAAAACCTTAAGTTAAATGTATTTTTATTATTTTTATTTTTTTAAAACAAAATTTGACTTATACAAATCAAACATATTTTTATTTTTTTAAAAAAAATTATTTTAATAAAAATAAATCTAAATAAAAACAGAAAATATTTTTATAAACTAAATGCATATTAAAGTTCTAGTCTTGGTCAAACACATAACCGGTTGAACCTTTTATGAGGGTCATTTCGTTTTAGAGGTTTTTTTGTTTTTTTTTTTTCGCTTGTGTTTTTCTTGTGTGGTGTGGGAGTTCTTCAGTTTAATTTCTAAGAATTATTTTGCACCGGACCTTCTGGCCTCGATGCCCAGGTTTGATGCTTATAGGCCTATACCAAAATAATGTACAGACATTAACAAATTAACGGTGGAACTACCATATGCTCTTGTTGTTGGAGCATACATGCTCAATTTGCTGTCAGCCCATAGAATGTCTTCCCGCTCCCTTCCAAAAAAAAGCCCATTGACCCAACTGTAACGTCCCACGTTTTGTGAACACGCAGGGGATGGTTCTACTGACACTCTCGGCCTCCGAGGACAGCCTGCGTCCGCCTCCATGCACTGCTCTGCCTTGCAAAGAAGCAACCCAAGGCCAAACCGCGTTTCTATACGGGGCACTAGCCCTGATTGCTGTTGGTACCGGCGGAATTAAGCCATGTGTGTCATCCTTTGGTGCTGACCAATTTGACGAGGGTGATAAGAAAGAAGTCGTAAAGAAATACGCGTTCTTCAACTGGTTCTTCTTTGCTATTAACATGGGTAGCATTATAGCACTCACACTCTTGGTTTACATACAAGACAGAAAAGGATGGGCTTGGGGTTTCGGTGTCCCAACAGGGGCCATGCTGTGCTCTATCATTATCCTAGTAGCAGGCGTACCCTATTACCGTTACCAAAAGCCAATGGGAAGCCCTTTCACTAGATTCCTTCAGGTCATGGTAGCCTCATTAAGGAATGCAAGGGTCCCTGTAAGAAGTGAAGCTGAACTCTATGAGGTACAAACCAGAGAGTCTGATATTCTCGGTGCCCGCAAGCTTCTTCACACCCAACAATACAGGTAGGTGATCACTACATGCCTATAAGCCAAGATTTTTGGATTCGTTTTTGGATCAACGAGAACTCTTTTTTTTTTCAGTTGTTGGAGTAGTTAAAAGAATTAATGAAAACTGTTTAGCAGGTGTTTAGACAAAGCAGCGGTTGTAACAGACCCAGAGGACAGAAGCAACAGGTGGAGGATATGCACAGTGACGCAGGTGGAGGAATTCAAATGCTTCATTAGAGTGCTTCCAGTCTGGGCGTCTACCATTGCCCTTTCTATATCGTTTGCTCAATTCTCAACCTTCTTTGTGAGCCAGGCCAACATCATGAACCGTAGCCTCGGACACAATTTCAAAATCCCAAGAGGTTCTGTCCCAGTCTTTAGCTCCATCAACGCCCTCATCATCGTCCCCTTCTACGAGAAATTCATGGTCCCAATCCTTCGCAAGCGCACCGGCCACCACCGCGGCATCACATCTTTGCAACGAATGGGCGTTGGACTATTTATCTCAATTTTTGCAATGGCTTTCGCGGCTTTGGTTGAAAAGCATCGCCGCGAACACTCGAAGACATTGACAATGAGTGTGTTTTGGTTGTTCCCTCAGTTCTTTCTAATGGGTACTGCTGAAGTTTTCACCTACGTGGGGCAGTTGGAGTTCTTCTACGACGAAGCAACCGATGGGACCAGAAGCATTAGTAGTGCAATGTTTCTCTGTGAGATTGGGATTGGAAGCTGGTTGAGCACTGCGCTGGTGAAGATCGTTGAAGCCACGACTGGTGGGGAGGACAAAGGGTGGCTGAGAAATGACCTTAACAGCAGCAAGTTGGACTACTTTTATTGGATGCTGACGGCTATTAATGGGCTTAATTTCTTGATTTACTTGTCGGTGGCGTGGTGCTACAAAGGTAAAGGAGCATATGTGAGAGATGAAAGCTTGGTCGAATTGGGCAGAGTAACTGGGACAAACAGAGCCATTGATGAAGGGGAATTCCAGAGTTGACTCTAATTGCCTTTGTTTTTCCCGGTTTCAAAGCAAATACTGGCTGTTGGTTTTAGAAATTTCTGTCAATTTGGGTAAATTAAAAAAAAATGATAACTTATTATTATTAATTATTTAATGGCTTGACAATTATGTAAACAATTCAATGCGACACGGCGAGTTTTTAGGTACAAGTTAACTGGGTGAATCTAATATAAAAACAGAAGAGAAATTTTCAGACCGCTCACAGCCCATGGATAATTATTTGATAGCCCTCGTTGTAGTTTGACACGGGACTCCTAAAGCAGATTAAGGATAAAAAGAAATGTTAGTGTAAAAGCAAACCCCAGAGAGAGAGAAAGACAAAAGTGATGCCATTCACCTCGCTAGAAAAGGAAAAGCATATCGTCGACAAAGTAGATATTCAAAAAGGGATTAACTTAATAATCGAGGAGACTAATTCCTAATGATTCATACTCATTGATGATGTGATCTTGGGATCTGTTAATAGAACCATGCTTCTTAAATTTCACCTATAACTTCGTCACCTTGTCTTTGTCGCATTAGTTAACGATGACGCGTTTCCTGCCTAACGGCACTATCGAGTCCAACACACTGTTGGTCCAAAATTCCTTGTCCTCAACTGCTCGTCAGCTTCTGTTATATATCCATGTCATAGTTCCTACAAGCTAAGGGCATACACGAGACAATAGAGAGCTGATTGTGCCATCTTGCACCATGGTGAGCCAATATTAGTTGCTAATCCATACGATAGCTAGAATATGTCAATGATGTAAATCAAATTGCTTGCAAATCATGCAGTCACACATGGTCAGCCATTGCTAATTAAGTACATTGGGCATGACTCAATTTCTTGCTACTTTCTTGGCTGAAAGTTTCTTCCTAGCAGACTAAATTCTTTTAAAATTTAAAATAATCATAGGATGTATATTAGGTTTCACAAATTAATTTATACATATAATAGATTTAATAATTTAAATATTTTAATTAAATAATTAATTAGATTCTATTTGTGAAAATAATAAACTTGCTTTTTTGAATGTCATTTCTCATACCCCTAACCAATATTAGTGGGTGTTTTAATTACTAAATATTGACAAAATTGAAAGTGATTGTAGGATATTGCACAATTTAATTTGTATATTTAATAAAATTTAATTATAAAAATAACAGTACTACTTTATTCAATGTCATTTCTCACACTCCAAACCAATATTAGTGGGTGCTTTATTTATTTTTGCTTCATATTTTGCAAGCACCTCATTATGCAATCGTCAACGTAATCTACGCAGTGATGAAATGAGAGATGATTAAATCTGACCGAAATGATTCCTTTTAATTTGACTACGACTATTAGAACTTATCAAAACCTTCATGCTTAGCCAACTTTAGATGCAAGTTGAATTAGACTTCACCTCTGTCACTTTCACGCCATAATGATCTTGGCATTACCCTTACAGAGTGAACACACCTACATTATAACTTCTTTGTTTGGGTAAATCAACCATAAAGTAGCATATAAAGCATATGGGATTTCAGGCCAAGCTATGCCCCACTTAAGTGACATCCATCATCATAATCATTCCCATAAAATCTCTCATCCTAAATGCCCTAATAATTAAGAAAGCATTTCGATTAACCCAAAAAAAAAAAAACCAAATTTTCAGGAAAAAAAGAAAGAAAATGAAGAACAAGAAGAAATCCCTTCATACACACACAAGCTTCCTGCTATATGGTAGTAGTGTAAGTAGTATCAGTTTCTTTATGCTCCCAGAAAATGTGCTGCGCGCGGTTTGAAGTCAGAAGTATTTTGATCAGACATTTTCCGTTGATGAAGGGAGGAGTGGCTGAGTAAGTGATGTTTTGGCGTGGCTTGCTGGCCTGCTGCTGCTGTGCTCTGGAGTAGACGTGATGGCAAGCTGTTCCTTTGCAAACTTCCTCTCTTCGCTTTTACCCCACAAGACTAGGTACAATCCCACCACGATCATCACTGCTCCAATGATCCTTTATCATCGCACCGAACCACGAGTCAATTATAAATATTAGAAGGATAAATTTTAAAAAAGGAGCAGCAAAAGGCAAAAAAAAAATTAGCACATGACGTGACACTGCCTCCGCCTCCGTCCATTATTCTATTTCTTTTTCTATGAAGTAAAATTAAAATCCTCTGGAATCAATACAAAAGTTGTTCATCCGTGGCCTTTGCTTCTCAGCTCTCGCCGAAAGGTCCAAATCTGTGTACCCCACAGCTCTCGCCCATTTGTCGTTTGGTGAATCGTTTTAAAAATCTACTACCCTTCGTCTGGAGGATACTTTTGGTCATTTGAATTTGTTATAAAATACGTGGTCAAACTTGTCCAACACTGAAATCATGAGTTTTACTTTCTACACTGAGAAAGAATAACATCAGGATGACGTGATGGATAAAAAAAGGTATTTGAATGGAGGAAATTAATTACTTTAAATAATAGAGAAAATGCAAACCAATCAAAAAAGACCAAGAGAGAAAAGCATAAGAAAATGAGAAGCTAGGGACCAACCCGCCCAAGTAGAACTCTTCGCCTAAAGCAATGGAAGCCATAATAGCGACAACAAGAGTCTGAACAGGCTGATACACGGCAACGAACACAGGGCCACCTCTGTCAATGCACCATATCTGTACAGCGAAGGCAATTCCGGATGCCACCACTCCCTGCATTATATATTTATAAAACACAACTTTAATTCTTTCGTAAATATTTATACCCCACCACTATATATCCTCCATAACATTATTGCATATATAGCTTCTTTTGTAACATTAAAGATATATCACAAACAGACAATAACAGAGAAAATTTTTAAATTTAATTATGGAGGGGCTGAAATCTTGAATGATCAATATATAGAGTATATTTAGCTTAATCAAGTTTAGAAATAAAGTTTACATTCAAGATGTCTTGGATTCAAGTTTAGAAATAAAGTTTACATTTAAGATGTCCTGGGTAGACAATAATATTAAAAATATAAAATCAACCTTAAAATTTTATTTAACAGTTTAAGTTTTTAAAAGGTTAATTTTTTGACATAGTATTAAAATTTCTTAACTATAAAATGTGTTAAAGATATATATAAAACTAATTTTAAAACTTAAGTACCATTTTAATCATTTGAAAGAGTCGGCTCCTTGATAAATAAGTCATGAATGAATGATTTTTAATTTAAATACTGTTATCTCACTAAAGTCTCGCAAAGCTTAATTATAAGCACCACTCACTAATTGTGCTTTATGAGACTCTCTTTATGGGACCCAAATTTTGCTTTTAATTCTTATCAATATCTTCGATATTTTCTCCCAACGAACATGGGGAAAAGTTTAGTTTATGGGTAAAAAATAGATGGTGGTCACTTTATGACCATGTTCGCACGATCCACCAACCTAACCAAGAAATATGGACATTTTGCTCGAGGAACTAACCGCGTATAAAATGGTGAAAACTTCTCCCCCCGAGTGAAAAATCCAAGACTGTGCGTCCCTCTCAACGATCAAAGCAATAATTGAAAACTGTATGAGTCCAAAGAAACATGTGTATGAAGTGACGGAGAGGCGAGCCGGGTATTTCTTGAGGACGGGTGCTTGCAACACGAGCCAACCAGACCAAGACAAGCAATGACCGATGAGGTAGATGCAGCCAAGGGTCCAGTTCTTGCCCTTTGCATCTCCCAGTGAGGCCAATAGTGGTACCGCACTTTGCAGAGGTGGAGCTGGGCTGTATATTGTAGGACCCTTGTAGAGTGTGATCACCGTTGCCCCAGCAACGCAGAATATGGTTCCGACCACCTTGGCCAACCCATCTTTTCTGTTCAGCCGTACTTGCTCTATCCTGATCAACATCAAAGCATTGGCAATTAGTTCATGCACAGTGAGAGACATTGGCAAAATGTTTCTATGTTTCTGTCTACCAAAACAATTTATAAGAGTTTAAGTAATTAGGGCTTGCCTGAGTATGGCGGCCATGAGAAAAGTAATGGCGGGGACCGAGTTCTGTATTGCGGATGCAAATGTAGGAGATGTGTTGTCCAAGCCGAGCAAGTAGAATCCTTGATTTGCTGTTATTCTGTAAAACAAATTAAGGATCGCCAAAATGTCATTAATTTAGCTTTTTATTTTGACTCTGCTTTTTTGCCTTCTTTGTGGTTTAATTAGACATATACGTACCCGACAAGTGCCAGAAGAAAAAACTGGATGATAAAGTTTAAAGTAAGCGCAGGCCTATCCTTCCTGGACAAAATAAAAAAGACAAAATAAAATTCAACGATGAGACCAATGTTAGGGACAAGGAGTGTATAATTGAAAGGAATATAGTTAAATTATTGTTTATTTTTAGGGATTTATATATGTCAGGTAAATTGATACTAACTTTTCTAGGAAGTACGCAAAGGGAAGGAGCAGAAGAAGAGCAATTATATTGCGGTAGACTGGGAAAACAAGTTTGCTAATGCCCATGTTAAGGGCAGCTCGGGAGACGACATGGAAGCCTGCATAGCCAAACTGCAGGGCCAACATGGCCGCATGCAGCTGAAGTCGTTCAGGAATGGAGCACCACATTCTCTTGGAAGAGGCAGAGCCTGAATCAGCCATTGGAGAGCAGAAAGCAGAACTCTACTATAACTTGACCACCTAACAAATGTTGTAACCAGAAGCTAGAAGGCTGGGAACTGGAAGTAGTGAAGAGCAGACGCAAGGGTGGGGGATTTAAATATAGGGGAAGAGAGAGGGGAAAGGCGGTATAGAGGCAATAGGGGTGGCCCACAATCGCTCTAAAAAGACGTAATGTCAACTGTTGGTAGCCTTCAAATGTTTTCGGGTTGTCTCCCACATTCTTCGCTATTCCAACCTCTTTGGCTGACAACACAACCCCTACCGCACTTGGGTTAAATTAAAAGAAAAAAAAAAAGAAAAACGAAAATTAAGAAGGATGTGCAAGAGCGAGAGAGGCCATAGAGAATTACTTCCTCCTTTTAAACAAATGTCTTTTTTTAGAAAAAAAATTTTCCTTTCTAATAATTACTTTTCTAAAATTAAGATTTTATCAATTTTTATTGACTCATTTTTATTTGACTTATTCTTCATTGAATGTTTAATAAACTCTTATCTCTTTTTATTAAATAAAATATGTTAAATTTTAGTATTTAAATTCTTATATAAAAAATATTTTGGTAAAACATAATAATTTTTTAATAGAAAAATATCTAATTGTTTTTATTTTCTATACATTTTCTTAAAAAAGATTTTAATTCAATTATGGCATTTATATTTTTATTCAAATAAAAATATATATAAATTTATTGACCTTTTACTTGTACTTTTCACTTTACTAACTGTTCAACTTAAAATTTTAAAGGACCAACAAATCTAAAAAATGATAAGTGTATGTGAAAATTTGTAAAAATATAAAAATATATAGAGTTTGTGCAGAATAATTTTGTATGATTATTATCACTCTTCTTAAAAACAGATATTTATACAAGAGCAGTACCATTAAACAGGTTCTCCCTTGGCACCATGCCATTAAAGATGGGCATTTGAGCCATGGCCGAGCCGCCATTGATGGATAGCGCGCACGAGGGGGGTGGTGGGTACCTCATGCGTTCTCGATTCTCATCCCCATGAAGGGCTCAACCCCACCACACCCCCCCAGCCCCACCCTAGCTAATCTCGTTCACTAACACACTAATGCCCTTTATCCTTCTTTGGCGTTTTCTGTATTCAATACATCGTTACAACCAAAGTATAGTATATACTACTTTGTATTTATTTATTTTTTTTTTTATATGTCCAGCATCTATAATATATATATATATATATTTGCGTTTCCTATTAGGACTTTCCTATACAACTTACAAAATAATTCACAGAGCCGTACACGTACCACGTGTTATTTAATTTATCTAATTATAATTAATCTAAACCACTTCATGGATAATTCATCATTGCTATAGTAATGCCCAATATTTTATCAGACCGCAAGTTCACTTTGCCGAATTTATACGGAGGCCCGGATCCTGCATTATTCATAATTTTATTTATAAGGTCAGCATTAGGCAAGCCAAGTTAAAACATCAAGCTCAAGTTATGCTTTATAACCAGTTACTATAAAGCCTACTTGGCCTATGCATTACTTATGGGTAAGATCATAGGTTGAGATGCTTCTTTTAGACGATGGTCCACCATCATGAGGAAAAGCAAAACTAGCTAGACTATGGGATGAGAGAAAAAGTGGCAGCCAACCGACGGAATCCATCATCGATATCTTCTTTAATGTTTCTCCTTTTACATCTATATCTATATCTTTATTTGTAAATTGAGATTAATTTAATTAATTTATAGTGAGTGACGTAGAAAATTGGGAGTCACTCGCGGGATAATCAATAGGATTAAAGGGTGTTTGATTAAAGAAAGTCTAATGAAGTGTTTCCACTAAGGTTCCCACTCCCAAAGTTTGCACAATATACGCTTTGTTTCCTGATACGAACCTCTTTGCTTTAAAGGACATGCTGGCCCCCCTCAATTGCGACCACCATCATTTCTAAAATTCAAGAAAAGAAGAGCCCTTCCAAGAAGAATACATCGCCCTTTTGATCTTCCGAGAGTTCTTGCTCCTTGGCATCTACCTGACACCCATGCTTTATCTGCAATTACATCATTTTATTTATTTTAATATTTAATATGATGACAAAAGCTGGGTCTAGACCAAGACCAACAGTGGGTCTGACCCGGCCTGCATGAACCGGTCGCACACCTCCCTGACCAAGCCAGTTGTGCTCTTAATTGCGTTCCCCTGTTGCCTTCTCTTTTGGTTCGCATAAGTACACACCTCACCTGACATTTCGTGAGCACGGGAGAATCTTCATTCTTCAGAGTTCAAAGCCAGTCTCTGATCCACACCCAATCCACTCGTTTGACTCGTCTCTCACCTCTGCATCGCAGGCATTTCGTATTTGATGTGTTTCTGGATAACGGTTCGCTACTGTCCGTTACTTTTAACAGAATATATGTATTTGTAAAGAATTTAATTATTTTTAAAATTTTATTTTTATTTAATTTTTATAACTTATAATTTAAATTATTAAATTCATTAAATCTTATAAATTAAATTATATGAACTAAAAAATATAATGATCTGTACTATTATGTATGAATGTTTAGTCAAAATAAGTTTTGGGTGTAGCATTTTCCTTTTGAAGGGAATCAACTGAGGGTATATAAAGTTACCTTTAGTTAAGGGTTTAGGGAAAAGAAACACAAAATAGTTAGCTTTACTTGATTGACTTTACTATTTTATAATTTTGTTTTTATTTTATTTTTATAATATATATTAAATTATTAAATTTATTAAATTTCACATAATAAATTATGAGACATAATAAATTAAATAATTTATATTTAATTTTAAGAATTATTATATTTTCAATTAAATGGGAACAAAATTTCACCAGATTTATATGGCATCCATTTAATTTTTGTCCAAACAGAGAAAAGGAATGATACTATGTCTATATGAAATGATTATATGTAGGATTCATTAGTTGAAACTTCCTCATCTTGGGGCTGTGATCCAGAGTGAAAATTAGAACACTGTGGAGTAATAAAAAATTTAGAGTAGTGTCGTGGAATGAATTAAACCTGTAAGTGAATGCAAGGATTTGTATAAAGTGGCAGCAACATTACATGTGCACGGATTAACACGTGGCAAATCTCCAGCACGGTTGTGGTCCAAATTGGTGCCACTACTATCCGTTGGATTCCATACATCGGGTAGGGCAGCCGCTACAAACATGGAGGGACGGTTTCAGTAAACTTTGTCACGTACTGGAAAGCTTAAGAAATCTTTTTTGAGGCACAATTATAATCTTTTTGTTATGATATATTACTTTACTTTCCACTTAGGTGTTGCAATACGGTCAAGATGATTTATAAATTGTATTTTACTATGTATTTGGACAGGATATATAGTGAAAATTCTGAGAAAGATTAAATCACAATTTAATCAATTTAACCACTAAAATCAACGGTCCAACCGAATTGCATTTATATAAAAAAAAATATGTATGGTAAGAAATACAGATATTAATATAATGAAGAAATAATTACCAAAAAAAATATAATGAAGAAACAAGTATAGATATTTCGAAAGCCAAATCCGGCTCTTGTGATTCTTTAGATTTTATTTGGTTTAATTGGTTCAGGTTGGCCAACGATTAGTATACAAATATAATTAAACACATTCAAGGTGCACGTTAGTTGAGTGCTGAATATTCTTTCCGCAGATACGAAAGTTCGACTCTCGATATATTTTTGAGTGGGAAAGATTATCTTTATTTTGTAAATCCAACCATTAATTTTATGAATTTTATAGAGTATAAAATTTAATAAATTTAAATTTATATTGTGATAATTAAATGAGAATAAAATTATAAAAATAATAAAATTTATTAAATTTATCAAATTTTACAAATTAAACTATATAATTTATAAAAATTATTAACTTATAAATTATTATTATTTCACAATCTCATAACAAGTAATCATTAATAAAATAAGTATATATGAGACTTATCTATCTTATTAAAAAAGATTCTAAAAAATAATTAATTTGATAAATATAAAATTTATTCTTGTACATAAAACAATGAATTTAAGTTCTAAAGTTGATTGAGATCTCATTCTTCTTTTTAATTAAAAATTAAAACTTCACATGTTAAACCCAAAAGATTTTTATACGTAGCATTTGATTTGTATGATTTAATTTTTTTTATTGGGAAATCATAATAAGGGCAGTTGAGGAAGCTTAGCCTTTCAAGGCAACTAATTTGTTTCTACCAAATTAGTAAGAAAATGATTTATCATCTTTTTGATAGTAAAGTCACTAGGGCTGCCAACATTAGGTCGTCAAAGTGAGAAAGCATATATAGATATTAATTTGGCACAAATATCCCATTCTTTTTTATTGAGTTTTAACACTATTTAATAAGATGAAATCTTAATGAGCACAATTTATCAAGATTAAATTTTGAACGAAATTAACAAGATTATGGCCAAGTTAATGATGAGACGATGCAGCATGCAGTCAATTGATGCACATTATTAATGCGTAATAATAATAATAATAATAATGCTAATTGATACAAATGATATCAGTAAGTGCAAATCGCAAAGATATGTTGGGTATTAAAGAACTTTGCACAGCACAATGCTGAGTAGCGATGATTAAGATGTTGAAAAAGGGGGAATGGGAAATGGAATCAAATCAATTACCAGTTGAATTGGCAAAGCCGCTACTCCCCCTCGTGCCCCAACATCATGTTTGACACAACCACAACCTTACGTGCTTTCCATGGTTGCATAATTCATAGCTCAGTTCCCACTAATCAGCGTCTGCACTTTATTTTGGGTCATATTGGTCTCTCATGTCAAGTCATCTTCAGTGTGGTGATTTTAGTTCTAGTAGGGATATATTGAGTGTTCACATTTACAAAGTTGGTGACTTGTATGCATGCATCTATGCCTGAAAGTTCTAACAGATCAGCTTTTGGACCACAAAGTTGAGCATCTTGGACTAGTCAATATCCATGGACAGTATACCTCACTCTGCCCAGCTGCAGCTAATCGGGTAGAACTAAGCTAATCACAGACCGATTCCTTGTACCTGATCGAGGATGGGTCACTTCTTGAATGAAAACGTTACCTTACCAAAGGATTGATTTAACAATTAAAATCATATACGTTTGGGGTTTATATATACACAGAAAAAAGGCCTCGTCCGTGAAGGATAGAAGGGTTCCGCCATTTTCGCCAAGTCTAAACTCCCAAAGTAGCTTAGGTGCTATGAAGCTTTCCCAAAATGTGTTGCTTTTTATGGATAGAATACAAAGATATTCGCAGTGAAATCAGTGCCGCCTTCGATAAGTGAAGTGCACTCAGAGAGTTGAGAGAGAGAGAAGAAAAGTGTGACCAAACCTAACCCAGTTCCCACCATTTGCAGTTGGAAAGATCCTCCACCTTTACATGCTTTGGCTCTTGGCACGTTTACGACGGCTAGCTAGCTAGCTACAAGATAAACCCACTACCCACTTTTGATTGCTTTTTTGTTTGGCACATAAAGGTAAATCAACCCACGCCGCTACACATGCATTATGCAACCAACTGATTTAATTTTCATTTCGTTTGGTAGAAATTAGTTTCGCATGTTTTTCTCAGCACGGATTGAACATATGATGAGATAGGTTTATTCATGTAAAGTCTCGCAATTAAGATTGCGGCAACCGCAATCTTAATATGAACTCGTAAAAAAGCAATAAAAAGAATTAATCAATGCTTTTAATTGCTTCCTACTGCACCTTTTTGACCATATAATCTTTTGATATAATTATATAAGAAGTCAATATCTTGAATATCAATCTTGACAAAAATCATTGTACCAAAAAAAAAAAATCTCGACAAAAATCACTTTTTCCAAGTCGCTTCCTTTCCCTGTCTGCGTTTGTATGGCCTTCAACATTAATAATTCTAATTCTTGCTACTATATTATATTACTCATTCAATTCGATCAAATTTTTTTTTTCAACTCAGAACTGAATTCTATTCTTGCATATTCCTAACGTCAGCTTACATTATTGTCTACTAGTATTTGAGTTGTATCTAATTCACAAATGAGTTTCGTTCATGCATTGGTTCTCATAAATATTGCTTTACAAGTTATTTGGATTTGCTTTATGAAAACAATTTGATGAGAACAAAAGTAACCTCGACATTGCAGCGGGTTAAGTGTAGGTAGGCTATATACATAGGAATTTGGCAAAAAATCTTGGCGTTCAATGATGCAAATGAGACTTGAGTCATACAAGTGCAATTTGAAAATTATTCAATTGAAAGATGGAAAATCATTCCTATAATACAATAAAGCCACCTATTTATTTCTTGTCTATAAATTCCATTAGAATCTCTACTCACCTCATCCCAATTATCTAAGCTAAGCTCAAGTGACACATGAAGTAATCTAAATGAGTCATATTTCAGGGCTCTTGTTTTATTGTATAATTATGAAATCAGTCGATAATAATATGATACATGTTGTATACGTAAACTCATAATTTGAAATTATTGGTTTAACACAAATTTATATATATTTACTTTTTTTTATTTTGATACACAGTCCATGTCTCTTTTCACTTTTTTTTCCTATTTGTACAAAGTGGGTTATACGTAGTCCATTTTTTAATTGAACAATTATTATCACACATTTTAAATTAACTCAAAATATATCACAATACTCTAAGTAATGATACCTTACTTAGTCCCACACTTTAAATATATGTGCTAATTATATGCGTCAAATACAATTTTTTTTAAGTACTTGAATATCAAGTAATACCTTTATTCCCTAATTTTTTATTTCATTTTTTTACCATACTATAAAATTAATCTTCCTACTTTGTAATGGAAGAATTCTAACCCGTATAATTAGTAATGACAAGACAGTATGTGAAGGGATTATAATTTTCTATCGTAAATGTAGAGGATCTTAAGAGTGGAAAAAAAATTATGAAAGGAAAAATATAATAAAAGAAAATATCTTACTTATTAAATTTTAAATAAAAATAAAAAATTTAAAAGATTCAAATTTATATGTAAAGCAAGTTGCTTAAAGAAGAAGCCCTTAAAAGCCATTGGACGCATTAACTTCTAGAAAGTCGTGGTTTATCTTTCAATTCTAGGATATATATATATTTCATGCAGAAAAATAGGAAATATTCTAGTTTGATCTTGATATTTTTATTTAAATTTTATAATATAAAATTTAATTTATTAAAATTATTTATTCTTATATATTAAACCATAAAATTTAACATAAAAGTTAACACAAAGTGTAAGAAAGTTTTAAAATATTGAATTACAAATATCTTCCCCCATCCCATTTTGGCAGAGCAGAACTACAGCGAAATGCTCAAATACCACCTCCCCAACCGAAACCGTCCTCGATCGATCTCTGTTTCTATTCTCTCTCTCTCTCTCTCTCTCTCTCTTCATTTATTAGGCTTGCTACTTTTGGATTCCACGTTCATGGGAGTGACAAAGTCTCCATTTCCCATTCTCTTTAAAGTGCCTCTGGTGGTGGAAGGGTCCCAAACAGGGGACAACCAACCCACCAACAGCCACCATACGAGGTCTACGTGAAGTTAATTGATCGTTTGCTTAAGATTGAGAAGATGGGAGTGGAATCTTTGAAAGAAAAGAAAAAATGGCTTTGCAGAAAAATCCTCCAAAGCTGACAAGGAAGATTCTACCTTGGTCATTATCTGCATCATACAAGACGCATGGGTGACCATTCGTGCTTGACAAGCGCTACGGCTTGCTCTAGTCAGCTCATGAGTGCTTACATTCAAACACCCACTTGATGGAGCCCAACCACGTGTATTTTTAGTATATATGCATTTGACATCAAATGTAACCTCAGTTTGCGCGCCAGGCTCAACTAGTCTTATCACAGCAAATCCCAACATGCAACTTGATGTATCAATGTATTGCCCAATAGAGAAGCTAAACGGGCACTAATATATGTCATATTTTCAGAAATTTAATGATTCCACTAGAGCAATATCTCATACGTAGCCCAGATGCCACTCCTTTGAAAAGAAACAGTACCCTAATTATAGATAAAAATAGTTATGGTGATTAAGAAAATAAGTGAAAGAAAGTGATATTAATCATAAATAATATTATTCTCTCATTAGAACAAAAAATACCAATGTTTAATAGTAAAGAATCCATTTTTGCATAATATATGGATGTAATAAAAAAAATTTTCTTAAATAAAAAGGTTTAAAATAAACAAGATATGTCACAATAAGATTTTATAATAGGATTTATATATTTTTTATTTGATAAAAAATATTATAAAAAATTCAAACTTAAATTTTATAAATAAAACATTTCAAACTATATATGTTGAAAAATAAAATTGTTTTTGATTTAATATATGCAAGTAAAACCAATGCACGTTAAAAGACACATCATTAATTACTAAATCATTAACATTAATACCATCATATAAAAATCCCTTGATCCTGTGCACGTAAAGCCTAACCTAATTAATGCCTAATTTAATAAATATTAAGTTGAATGCCTGGTATGGAACATCCACACCAAAATGCATGGAAGATCCCCCGTTCGGATCAGAATGAGTCTAACAGCTTGGCTGATATGAATGCGAGCAATGATGAGATTTGGGAAAAGCAAGGTAGAATAGCATGATAGCTTTTGAATAGCATATATGCATGTAGGTGTAGTGGCAGGCTAACTCTAGCACAGGAAATTTACATTTAACCTAAGCCGTTCATACTCGTCGATCACAACCTGAAAGAGAGATCTCATCCTTTCTTGCTTTGATATTATTCTGGACCAAGCTTTTCGTTAGTAGATGGAATAGACACTTCAGTCTGTGCTTTTTCTTGCCTAGTTGCCTGGACCTAGCTAGTTTAGTTGTTGTCATTTTCAATATCAATTCTAGCCTTCATGATATAATTCATCTCACAAACAGTTGGCTGATTTATTTCATCCCAATGACTCATCAACTCGTTGATCTTCAGAAAAAATAATAATACAGTTGAAATACACTCCTCCCAGGTCCCATCTCATACTCCCTTATCCCAATTTTTTCTTAAAAATTATTATATTACTTTTAATTTTTATATTTTATATATATTTTAAATTTTTTAATAATAATAAATGACCTAATATATAATCTTTTTATGAAATAAATATTCTAAGATAAAGTAAGTAAAAAAAAGAAAGAAAGAAAGATAAGATTATTGCTATTCATTGGCCATTTTATTATCTGAATAGAACTAAAGTTTTGTTTTTTCTTTTCATAAAAACCAAATCAAGAATATATATTACTTTCTAATGTAAAGACCATAATAACTTATTGTTTCAGTTGTAAAAGCCAAATTAATATGGTTTCAATTGTAGAAACTACGTTCTATTTTGTTTTTACAAGACCATATTATATTTTTGTCCCGAGATCCTCAGGCCGACCTCACACCGTGCTTCACTTCAAGATTTAGGGAATAAATTAAAGACGAAGCTCAACGCGAAGCGCTGAAAGAGGAAAGACATGGTTTCCGTCTATAGCTATACAGAAATGGTACTCTTACTTAATACATTTTATAAAATGTTCATGTTTTTCGGCGTGGGTTATTGGTTTTATAAATTTTATAATTTAATTAGTAAGATTTAATAAATTTATAATAAAGGTTTTTTCATGTGTAAAAGCAAGAACACCGATTATTTATAAACTCATAAAAATTATAAGATCTTATGAATTCTATAATTTATTTTACAAAATCTGATAAATTAATAATTATAGTTTTTCAATAAATACTTATTAAAATTTAATTTATAAAACAAAAAATTAAAAAATTTAATTATTTAACTTTTATATTATAAAAAAATTAAGATAAAGACACTTTTACCCCTCCAATTTTGACTTTTTTGTCAAGATTCCCTGTACAGTAGGTTTTTCAAAAGGAAAACAGCTGACTACACCTTTTTGGAGCCCAAAGACAATCCAAACGAAAACACCCATTGGATAAGTTTTTTTTTGTGTGGGTTATAGCCCAAGACCCCTTTGGAAAAGCCCATGAATTAGACTGCACGAACGTCATTCTACTGTATAAGGCTTCCTATCGGAAGCCTAGTGATCTCTTACTAGAGAAAATCCATTTCCACACCCGCCACATGTAAGCTGGGCGTATCATGATAAAAGCGTTAAACAAAATGGTACGTTTTATCTTTTTTTTTTTTTTTAGGTACAGGTTTTGTTTACCTCTTTTATCTTAATGTATGCCCAGCAAGCATGTAAAGACGTACGAATAGTAATGCTTCTCTAACTATACGAAAATCACACTGTAGTCGACCCAAAGCACAAAAAGCAAGAGAAATGTTAATTACAGTATTTTTTTTTATACGGGGAATATATGTGATCAATGTGAATTTATTTTTCACCGTTTGACGTTGATAGCTCAAAACTCAATATTTTTTTTATATTATCATATTTATTATGTGTATTTTTTATGTATAAAAATAATGTATAATTAGCATTTTTTAAAAACTAAAAGTAATAATTTTGTTTTTTATCATTAAATTTATTATATTTTATAAATTAAATTATACAATTATTAATCTAATAACTTACAATAAATTTTATAAATTTTTTAATAAAATTCATTTATTGAAAGTTTGCTTTCTCAAAAGCAATGATAATAAATAGTTTTTTTCTTTTATAGCTTAAAGTCAGATTACTAATGGGGTAACTATCCTACATCTTTCTTTTTGGGTGACACTATCTTATATATCTTTTTCATTGTATTTAATCACATTGTATTTTATAAATAAATTAATAATTTACACTTATTTATATTTTAAATCTTAGACTTTAAAAAATGATAGCATTTTAGTACCCATTATTTTTTTTGTTAAAATATATAAAATTCTCGTAAATTTTAAGTTGATTTTAAAAAATTCACTTAAACTTTAAAATTTTATAAATAACCCTCCTAAACTATAAAAAATGTGTAAAAAAAAATATTTGTTAGAATTTTTGTTATGGTATATTTGAAAAACTCTTTTTCTCTGATTAAATCCTAAATTGACCAAAAAAAATGATGAAAATGACTTTGAGTAAAAAGAAAAAATGCTCACCCATTCAGTGGAGGAGGAGAAGACTTGTAAAAGTCCTTTTCCCTCATCAAATCCTCCACACTCTTGGCCAGTGACTCTAGTGAAAACAAATATAAAGGATATAGCTCCTTTGGAGTTTTTAGATATGGTGAAAGAATCAATTTCGGTAAAAAAGACACAGAATTTGATCTTGAAGAACATAAAGTTTAGGGCATTACAGTTACAAAGTGAGACTTCATCTTACTGAATTCAGATTCCTCTATTAAAGGTGATGAAGTGTATTGGATAAAAACATCAATTTATTCTTTCATTAGCATTTTTCCTAATCTAGATTGCCATGGGATTGAAGAAGGTAGGACAACATTTTCCTTTAACTTATCCTTCACTTTAGGACTACTAAAACCTTCCAATTCTCCATTTCTAGCTTTACCTGAGTTGCTTGAAAATCTTTTGGAACCTGATTTAAAGCTAGACCCGTTAATGAAGCTTGTACTAGATCCATTAATAGATTGTTGCTATTTAATCATAGTTCATAACTTTTGACTTCTCAACTTTCTTCCTTGCCTCCATAACCCAACTACCTTAATAAAACCTAACTGATTCGAAAACGAACCCCTCATTTTATAAGAGCGATATCTTTTTCACACTTTAGCATTGCATTGCAAAACAAAAATAGCCATTGTTGAGATCTTCAAGCTTGTGATTTTTGAAAGAATGCAAACAACTTAGATTTCACTTTTGTCTCTGATGTTTAGCGGTCTGCAAGCTACCCTTTTGGATGAACTTACTGAAATTTCTAAAAATTTCTTTGAGGATTTCAGGGCAAAGCTGAATATTGAGGGAGAGAGTGGCAGAAATGAAGTGGTGAATGAATTTTCAAGGAAATTTGCCAAAGATCTAAAAGCGAAGCTGAAGATTGAAGGTGAGAATTTGAGAAATGAGGGGGTGAAAGCAAAAGCAATGGCTTTTCACCAATTCTCAAGTTTGTAGCACTTTGCTTCTCAAAATTAGAGTGTTAAGGAAGTCGATACTGCATAATCCGGAAAGGGGAAGGGTTGTTATGCTTCACCTAAGTTTATTTTCATTATTTCTCTTTGATTAATTTAAGATTTGACTAAGGAAAAATGATTTCTATCCATACCTAATGAAAATTTTAACTAATATGCTTTTTTATACATTTTTTATAATTTAGAGAGTTATTTGTAAAATTTTAAAATTTAAGAAAATTTTTAAAAATTAATATAAAATTTTAAAAAATTCTGTGTATTTTATTTTTTATGATGAACGAATGCCCATTATTTATATCTAGGATCCAAGAGTTTCTCATGTTTTCGGCCCTTACGGTTCGCCTGTTGTGACCCAAAGACTATATTGTTGAGTTTCTTTCTCTTTTCCTTGGCGTCTAACAAAATTGGGTCTAACAAAATTGGGTTGGGTCTCTTGAGTTGAATCCAGGTGATATGAGTTCCAGATACCACCGCCATTCGGACAGCAGAGAAGACCAGACAGCGAATCTAGGGAGTTTAGACTTGGCGAAAGAAGATAGCAATGGACGAAGAGCATGGTCACGGTGGCAGTAGCGGTAGTCATTTGGAGACCTCGAAGGCTGACAGATCGGCTTGGCTGATGAAGTGCCCTTTGGTTATCGCAAAATCATGGCAGAAAAATCCTCCCTCGCATCCTCAACCTCTGGCTAAGGTCGTCCTCTCCCTTGATCCTCTACACGCCGATGATCCCTCTGCTCTCCAGGTGCTTCTGATTTCTATTCAGGAATGATCTTTTAAGCCGTCATTGATTGAAGTTTTAGACCATCTCCAAATGCTCTTCTTAGTGGTTGAAAGCTCATGGTGTTTGATGCTCTGTGGTGTAATTTGATGAATTTATCAGTTATATACATGGTTGGGAAAATTCTTTGTTGTATGAATTCACCGAATGCATTCCTATTTAACTTCGTCAAAATCCTATTTAGTTGATATATGCAGCCGTTGTAATTTCGGACGATGCAACTGTTGCAGCTAGTGTATTTCTGCTACAAAACATGCCTTATGTGAAAACTGCAAAACCCTAGGTCATTTCGAGTTTTTTGGTTGTTAAAATGTAGCTAGATATACTTTTTTTTGAATCATAGCTTCTCTAAGTGCATGGTATTTGCGTTTCTTCTATCATTCTGGTAAAATGTATTTATTCTGCCAGAGGATTAATAATTCAGCTTATACAGTTATCACAACAAAATTGAGTGGGCCTTTAAGAATTTGTTTGACTCAATGTTGATGCGGATAATCATCCATTTTCTAACTTGGTTTATAATTGTATCAGTTTACAATGGAGATGGCTGGCACAGATGCTGTGAATATGCCAAAGACTTACTCTTTAAGTATGTTTAAAAGACTTTGTTCCAATGTGTGTCTTCTCCGAGACAAATCAAGGTAAGAATAGCTATCTCAGTTGTAATTTTTACTTATTAATAGTAAGTTTTAAATATATCCACTAGTCGAGTGAGACCAATGTGCATCTGATTTATATATCTAATTTTTAGTAGATAACATAATATCAACTTTGGGCTTGTAGTTTTGATTGATGAAATGCAATTAATCTCTTCTAAAAAAATCCACCCCCGAAGACTTGTTGGCATAGTAGTATACAAAACATTTGCCTTGATGTTGGTATTATTTGGTAACTGTTCAAGGAAGAAATTTGTTTTTCCCCTGATTCTTGGCCATTCTAGAAGAACAAACATTTTTTCCTTAGAAGTGAAAGCTTGACAATGGTGAAAAGAATATTGGTTTTGCTCTCTGAATTTGATGTTCATGTTTAGAAGGGCTAGTTGGAAGGCAACAGTAAATTTGAGATGGAAGTTCCTTGAGTTTAAACAGTACAACTATTATTGTTGAAGTTTGCAATAACTCCTCTAGCCTATTGTGAGCAAAATACAAGCATGATAGTGTTGGATATAATACGATTTTCTCATTTGGCTTTTATTAACTGTTTGTAATCTTTATAATAGCAGTAGTTATACCATTATTATCTTTATATCTCTGAAGTTCCAGTTGCAAGGTTTTATCTGTAGTCAGCAATTTAATATTGAAGGATTGACAATTTTGATTGCTATATTGAGAGATTTAGGAAGAGGACAAGTGCTGATGCCTTGAAGTTCGGTTTATTATCATGTGAAAAATGATAATTGTCACAATGATGCCTGTTATAAATTTAAGAGGGATGAAAAAAACTTTGTATATAAATTGTTTTTAATTTTATCATGTTTGTTGTAGCATGACTGTGCTAAGTTAGGTAACTATTTCTATGTTCATAGATGGAAGCGAAAGTAGAACATAAGTTTGATATGAAGCCCCATAGTGAGAACATTGAAGAATATGGTAGATTATGCCGTGAGAGGACAAGCAAGTCTATGATTAAGAATGGACAAATACAGGTATTGTATTGTTCAATGTTTATATTAATTGTTCCATGTTAGTTCTTGCTATTTATGTCTAATTGTTGACTAATAAAAAATATTGATTCTCGGGTTTCCTTGACCTGGAAAGGTTATTGATAATGATCGTGGAGTTCTGATGAGGCCCATCCCTGGAATGGTTGGTCTAGTTTCCTCCAATTCAAAGGTACTGTATTTCGTGTACATTGAATTACCAAATTTCATTGTTGATAAACGAGCTGACCATTGGCTTTATGTCAATTGCTTACACAAAATTTGGGCAGTGTGTGTGGGAGTTTTATGTCAGTGATTACAAGTTGATATAAGGACTTGAATAAAATATAATAACCACAGTCATAAGACTTATTCATAAGAATTGAGATAATACCATTATAAATTGATGGAATACAACATAAAGAATACAATATAAATTCAATTCTTGTTAGAGTAACTGGACAATAATTGTTTGTTCCCCTAGAAAGTAAGTTTGGTTAATAAAATATGTCTATTTGACTATTTGTAGAAGAATTATGTGTGGTTTTTTTATCCTATTACAGAGGATAAGAAGAAGACACAACCATTTAAACAATCAGATACAAAGAGAACAAGAAGAGATCGTGGAGAGCTGGAGGATATAATGTTCAAGCTATTTGAAAGACAGGCTAATTAGGCCTTGAAGCAGCTAGTCTAGGAGACTGATCAACTGCAGTATGTCTTTCTGCTTCTCTTTTTTGAAAAAAGAGTGGGGAATGTTAATCTTGGTTTGTCTAAACATTCTTCTCTGGGATTTTTTTAGGAGTATACCACTTGGCTTAATAAGAATTTGATTTATCATATTTATATTGCACAAGATGTGTCTGACTGACTGTATTTTCGGTCACTTGTTTGATGTTTACCTGATCAGAAGGAGTTCTGTTTCTTTGCTACAAACATCTGCTATATGTGAATATCCTACGGACTGTATTTAATAGCTTTCAACAAAATTCAACATGGTTTTCAAAGTTTTCTGTACTTTTGAAGGTCAAATTACATTATTTTGCTTTTGTGCCCAACATAGTTTTCTGATTAATAGATTTAATACGTGTTTTCTGGTTGTTTGCGCTAAACTAGTTGGACTTGGTTTTGAGGGTATGAGTTGCCCTTTTTTTCTCCCTTTCTTTTGCAGCAATTCTTGAAGGAGATACTGAATGAACTGTGTGTGTACAAGAAACGAGGTGCCAATCAAGGAACATACGAGCTCAAGCCTGAATACAAGAAATCTGTTGAAGATACAAATGCTGAATAAATGCTTTGCTCTTTACACTTCGATTCCCCTTCCCCCCAAAAAAGAAGGGAAAAGGATAATTGAAGGTCAGGTAAGTTATTTTCTTTGTAGAGAAGATTATACATGCTTAGGGTAAATAGGTTGGTGGAGTTAAGATTATTGGGCTACAAAATAACTAGTAAATTGTGCATTTTAAGTATTCAGGTTATGAACTCCCCCTCCCAACCCCACTCTTTCCCTTTATTTGTTTTTTACGTTGATATTTTCAAATTATGTGAACTCCAGAAGACGCGCAAGAATCGGTTGTATACATCCCAAAAGGATTTCTTGCAAAGGTAAAATATCAAGAGATATTATTGCCTGGTTACATATTTCAAGGCAGACACAAAATGATTGCACTCAATTTCTTCTACTTTGATACTCTACACCTTTCTCCATCCTCCCTCTCTGATCGTGTGTGTACTGTATGCCGGCCTTTTTGTATGAAAAATGAATGTCTCTGCTAATGAGTGCGATGTTGCAACTTGCGGCTCAAATAAGTTTGTTCGTTCGTTTGTTTTATCATTACCTATTCCGAGAATGGAGAGGATTAGGATTTGAAAGCTGTGCGAGGTAGTTTCCTTTATCTGATGGACTAATCTCGTTGGAGGGTTCGGATGGGAACTCTGAGCAATTGGCGTGGCAGTCACGCGTGCGTCTCTGGACACGTGTTTACGAGGCCCTCTCAAAATCTTACACTAGCAGTTGTCTTCCCAAAATATTAATGAAATTGATTATTTTGTGATTATTTTTTTGAGTTATGTTATATTTACATTGTTAAGTTATGTATTGAATTATATACATTATTAAATAAATTTTATTAATAATTTTATAATTTTATTTAAATTTAAAAATAAATATTATATTTTATAAAATAATATAAGAAATATATATTATTTTCAATATAAACATAACATTTCTCTTATTTATCAGTAACCATTTAAGGTGAAATATGAAATAAACCAGAGAAATCACAAATATATTATGTAATAATGATCCAATTTCTTACAAAAGAAAAATATATCCATAAGATAATGCTAAAGAAAAAGAAGGAGTGGAGGATGGGTCACACCGTCCTCTTTACTCCTGTGTTTTGTTTCACCATTCTATTTACTCTTCTCTCGTGTTTTTGCGGTTAGTTTGTGGCAACAAATTTCTGTGAGTATGTCGTTCTTCTTTCTGTTAATGCCCCATGGCGATGCTTTTATTTCTGTTCTCGTGCGACGTCAGGAAAAAGTAAAACAACAAAGAAAAAACAGAAAAATTCAAACAGTATGACCGAAATGATTATGTCAGCTTATATATTAACGTTTTTGTCTTCTCTCTTATGTTATGAGCAAGTGATAATGGTTCGTTCAATTAATATTTGGGTTATTCTTTAAAAGAAGTAGTTTTAGGTTTAAACTTTGTCAAAAGAATTACAGTTGAATCATTATATTATCTAAATATTCTTAATTCTATTTATAACAAAAAAATGTTATCAATGACTTTTGTCTCAAACTAATGCTAACATTATAACGTAAATGAGTTCTATTATTTTTCTAAAAGTGATTATTATTTTTGTTGAATAGATTCACGTATTCTAAATATATATTTTTAACAATTTAATCCAAATTTTATTCTATTCTCAATTATATCAACATAGCACAATAATTACGAATTTATACATGGAGTAACGAGCCTGTCTTTTTCTCTATCATTGAATATAATTTTGGATTTATATATAAATTAATGTCTTTGCCATCTTTTCTTTTATTGAAAAGAATTTCATATTTTATTTTGCAAAACTTTAATTCTCGAAGAAAAAAGGGCCAACAAATGAAAGGAGACCGTTGAGAGGCCACGTGGTACTTGCTAGCAGAAAGGTGTACTCGCAAGTTTCAATTCTTAGCCTTACTCGTTTGTTGTTCCTTCTTCGTTTTGTTTTCGTTCCGTCAAGTTGCAGAACTTAGGCCAATGATACAGGACCACGTGTCAGTATTACATTAGCTTCCGTATTACATTGGCTATCATCCTTGCGGTCTTCCAGGAAGCCTTATTAAATAACATTGAAAAGCTCACGGAAAATCTCATTCCACTTGTCCACCCCTCACCAACTCCATATCCACTTCGGTTCTTCCAATGGGCCGTCACTCACTGTTCGCCCTTCTCCTCTTGTCCCTCTTATTAGTGGCGGTAGCAACCGCCGTGCACTCCGAGGCGATCGACGACGACGACGACCTTCTGATCCGTCAAGTTGTACCGGATGGCGATGATCACCTGCTCAACGCGGAGCACCACTTCATGAACTTCAAGACCAAGTTCGGTAAGTCCTATGCTACGAGAGAGGAGCACGATTATCGCTTCGGTGTGTTCAAGGCTAACTTGCGCCGAGCCAAGTTGCATCAGAAGCTCGATCCCTCCGCCATCCACGGCGTCACCAAATTCTCTGATCTAACTCCGTCGGAATTTCGCCGGCAGTTTCTCGGCCTTAAGCCTCTTCGCCTTCCCGCCGATGCTCACGAGGCTCCGATCCTCCCTACTAGCAATCTCCCTACAGAATTCGACTGGCGCGATCACGGAGCCGTTACTGCCGTCAAGGATCAGGCATGTTACATGTATATGCAAATATAAATCATGTATTCACGCTTTAAATTTATGCGTCTTGTGCTGTATTTCGATTTTTTATATGATTTTCTTTTGATAGATATATATTATAGCGTAATTAAGTCTTGAACTGGTTGGTGAGATCAGGGCGCTTGCGGATCATGCTGGTCATTTAGTACCACAGGAGCATTGGAAGGAGCTCATTTTCTAGCGACCGGCGAGCTTGTTAGCCTTAGTGAGCAACAGCTTGTGGATTGCGACCATGAGGTTTGTTTTGCCTCTTTAGTATAAAGTTCAGAGTAGAGATCGTGCGTTTCCTCTTTTATTTTATGTTCTATGTTTCTCCGACGAATTTTTTACTTTTAGATAAAATAAAAAAAGAGATAGGAATATGGTAATATTGACGGTTTTACATCCCGACTTTGAGGTTCTGGTCGTAGTAACTTCAATTATTACAATTTGGTATGTATGCATGCTTTATAAAATTGCAATTCACCAAAACAGAGAGATAAATGTCAAAGATTATATACACAGATCATATCTTGTTGGAGCACATGTTTCTTGTGAGAGTGAGAGGAAAAGAGAGTTTCTTAAGGCATTGTCTATTGATTCCTTCCGAATGGAATTTTAGATGTACCACCTGATATTACTAAACATGAACAGTTTCAGATTATTTTATTGAGCACTCTTTAATCTGTCTGTTGCCTATCGAGGTCTTTCAAGCATGTGGATCATTTTAGTCCCAAAAACTTCAGTGAGTCTTTTTGTCTATGTGCAGGTCATTTTATTTTGTATATGAATTTGTGTAAAAAAGTGTTAACGCACATCCAAGACACATTAGTGAATCTTTTTGTATATGTGTTGGTCATTTTGTTTTGTATATGAATTTGTCTAATATATTGTTATCTTCTGGTAGGATGCAGAAGTAGATGCGAACTTTTGTTTTTTCGGAGAATGTGGTTGTTTCTTTGGCATGACTTATACAGATTTTGGTCTCTTCATGCAGTATGGGTGGTTGAACCTTGTCAGCATGGTTGCCATGTCCCATGTGTGGCAGGTTGCCATTCCATATACATATTTAAATGCATCTAAAGGAGCAAATCCGTAGACATAGTTTGGCCTTTTCTGTTCTTTTTCTTGAAGGAAGGGAGGGAGGAATTGTGTTAAAAAGAGTGGACACATTTCATTTTCAGTTGATAATCATATTCTATTAGTTATCACAAGGCTTCTATTCATGGCGAGTCATATTTTTACATCATAATTATGAAATTTGATTATGTAAAGAAGACATTATCTACCAATGCGTTCATTATTTGAGAAGTTGAACTTACGTTTTTTGTGAAGACATTTATATTACCGCCTTCATGATCTGGTATAAAATTTGAAAACATTGTACCCGCTGGTTTATATTTTTGAGAAATTTAATTTGTACAAGCATCATGAATTAACATCTGTAATACTCTCAGTGTGATCCAGAGGAACATGGAGCATGCGACTCTGGTTGTAACGGTGGTTTGATGAACACTGCCTTTGAGTACACACTCAAGGTCGGTGGACTAGAGCGAGAAGAGGACTATCCTTACACTGGAACAGATCGTGGCCCCTGCAAATTTGACAAAAACAAAATTGCAGCTTCTGTATCTAATTTCAGTGTGATTTCCACTGATGAAGATCAAATTGCTGCAAATCTGGTAAAGAATGGCCCTCTTGCAGGTAGCTAACCTTTCCTACAACTACACACAATGCTTTTCTTCCTAAAATCCTCCCCCCCCCCCCCCCCTCCTTCTCTCCTCCTCCCTTTCTAAACACACACAAAAAAGGTAAAAGAAAACATGCCAGAAGGATTGCTGATGATTACCTTACAAGATATAAGTTGATCATGTTTTTGATTTTTCTACTAGAATACAACAACAACAACAACAACAACAACAACAACAAACCGAGCCTTTTCCCACTAGGTGGGGTCGGCTACATGGATCAAACGACGCCATAAACTTCTATCCAAAACCAAATTTTCGGATAAACCATTTAACCACAGATCTCTTTTAATCACCTCCCCAAGTGTCCTTTTTGGTCTTCCTCTACATCTCCTCACAGGACTAAACACCATTTGGTCAACCTTTCGCACTGGTGCTTCTCTCGGTCTTCTCTGTACATGCCCAAACCACCGTAATCGGGTTTCCGTCATTTTCTCTTCAATAGGCGCCACCCCAACTCTCTCCCGAAAATAATCATTCCGTCATTTTCTCTTCTACTGGAATACCAATTAGAAAAATATTGACTTTTGCTTTGCCTGCCGCAGTTGGTATCAACGCAGTTTATATGCAAACATACATAGGTGGTGTCTCATGCCCATACATCTGCGGAAAGCAACTGGATCATGGAGTTCTTCTAGTGGGTTATGGCTCTGCTGGTTATGCTCCTATTCGGCTTAAGGAAAAACCTTACTGGATCATTAAAAATTCATGGGGAGAGAACTGGGGAGATAATGGATACTACAAGATCTGCAGGGGTAAAAATGTATGTGGGGTGGATTCTTTGGTTTCAACCGTAGCTGCTATCTATACTTCTACTCAATGATTATGGCACGGCTGTCTGGAACTATGCAAGTGAATTTTATGTAAATAAGTTGTGAAATGTATTGTTTGATACACATAGCAGTACTTCCATATAGGAGCAGCATGCAGCTATGTCCATGTTGTTTGTGTTTATCGTGTAACTTTGTATTCTTATAAGTCCTACTACAGGTACAATCGATTGTAGTGTCAACATTGGCGAATGTTTGGAAATTGGAACATGCAGCGCATCACGCTTGTTATGGGATGATACGTTGGTTTCTGTAATAAAGTTTGCCAAGAACTAATTGCATCGTGTTTATCTACTGTGAGCTATAGAGTGACTTATTTCTGGGAGGTATAAACAATGATGTATAAAACTGTGAAACCCCATGTAGTTACAATTAATTGGAAGACGAATGGTTACAGTTATGCTTAACGAACCTATGAACCCGTTAAGTGTGTAAATATAGTGCTGCGTGGAATTAACTCTTAGGGGTTCAGTTGGAACCAAGCACATTAGCGCAGAAAACAGGGACAGATGTGTTTACTTATAATCACGCACACCTGTGGTAGGCACATTTCCAGCTTTGCAACAAGAATAGCGCCCCGAGCTGCTGAATTGTATCTAAACATCGTGCAAGTTATTAAGGAAATGCAATATTTTCCAACATCTACAGTGGGACATGAAAACTTTTGTTGAAATGTTAGGTTAGAAAGGTCATCTAAAACGGTGAAAAGGGCCGGTTCTCAACATGGGCATTACTTACCCTTTCCAGCCTGTCCATCCTCTTGTGAAGCGACAGATCTGTTGGCAAGAATATGGGCTAAAGAGCAGTTCTTATGAAAAGGGGACAGAAGGGGAAAGCAGAAAGAAACAGAGTCAATGCAAATAGATTACCTGGAAAAAGATTTTACCAGTTTACATAACAATATAGTTGCTGATAATTTGAATAATTGAAAATGATTCCAAAAACAATACAAGTATAAAATCCTAATTTTACAAATACTTTATAAACCTAATTGTCATTTACATTTAATGATTTCCATATAACCATAACACATCTCTTATTGTAGTTACTGAGTATATTGGTTAATGGAGATCCAAGGTCTTTTCTTCTGAGGCTGCAAGTGTTTGACTACAAATCCAATGACTGGCTAACATAAAGACTTGGTAATCTATTGTTTCAAGGCTCTTATTATAACAAACAATTGACAAGATCTTACAACTAGAAACTGGGTAGCATGAAAAATTAGATTCTTCTGCAAGACTTGCCAGGTTCTCTCAGAAAATTTGACATATTTATACACTTTAGACTATCTGTTATTTGGCAACTATAACTCATCCTCATCATTAAGTAATGCAAAGGAAAATGGGCAGAACTTGTAACCATCTCCCTCATAAAATTTGCTCTGGAACTCTACCCAATGAAGCCTCAAAGCGTGCAAGAAAGCACTTAGTGTTTCCATTACCAGTAGCACACCAACAGTTGCAAATATGAAAACAACAATGCCAACAATGAGAACAATGATGTTGTTGAACCTGAATCAGTCACCCACGAAAAACGGGAATTTTAAAATGTTAAATCAGTTTTAACGGTCTGCCCACTGACATAACATAACTGAAAGAACTTACCCCCACGCCAGTAGTAGAACTTTGTCATAGAATACACTCGACAACTCTGAGTGAGCTAGACTGAAAAAGAACAAAAACCGAGAAAGATATCAAGCTTAAAGAGTATCATGAAATATCAGACATGCATTTCTAACAGGAGAGAGATATAACTTTTAAGGTCCACCCATACAAGTCAGAAACTAAACATGGTATGTAACTAATGCATGGTGCAGCAATAGACCATCTCAATTTCATGTCATTTAACTACCCTAAATAAAATTGTCAAACAATCAATCCTGGAAAGTGAAAACAAAAAGCAGAATCATAAAACTTGCTGAGATAAATAGAAAGACATCATCAGTGTCAGGAGGTTTCTTCTTTAAAGCCACAGACCATCCTTGGGAAAGTCCTTTGACAAACATGTTTCTGCTGGCTAAAAGCCTGGATATGTGGACCTAATCAAGGAAAAACGCTTTGTTCATTATACTGACGGAAAAGCTTGCAGATGTTTTGCTAATCAGTTCTCACCAAGTGACTAGTCATTGATTTTGCTACGCCTTTCATGATCTCCTTTATATGCCAATGCCACTGCAAATATTTTTTACATCAATCCAGTACCTAATTTGACCAGTTCAGCAACTGGATAACCTCAATGATTTAATCCAATCAAATCTAGTCAAAGCAGTCACTTTATGAGATCACTAGAGTACTTGGACCATAGTAATATTTATGGTGAACAAAATAGAAGGCAGGTAGGCTATACCATTACCCCTAGTAGGAAAAATTACGCCTCCTTTTACCAGCACGTATGTGGAAAGACCCCCAACGATACCTTTGTTCAGAATTAATAACAGGGTGCCTCTGCAATGAGGTTACTTGGATGCTAGTAAATTAGTGGTTTCCAGTAACACATGTACTCTCCCAAAATTATTCCTTCTTCATTACTTGCAAATACATTTTGTTGTGGGATTTCTTCTATTCCTAAGGACTTAACAGAAATTTCAAGCCGATTAGATCTTCAGTGATATAAAGCTGATGCCATCCAAGAACTGCAAACCTAAAATAATTTGCAAACCAAAACATTGTGTACCATATGTGAAGGCCGAAAAAGCATATCATGCATCCTAACCATGTTGAATTTCAATGCATGGTAACCATAGCTCTCACAGTTCCATCAGATAAATTTAACTACTTACCTGAGGGCCCATAAACGTAGATAAGAAGCTGTATTAGACACTGCCTCAAGGACAAATTCTATTGTATGTATAAGTTGATGCACAAAAACCTCACTGAACTCAAAGTTCTCACGGTCATGGGGAATACTATGTGGGTCTGATTCCATAGGGTCATCAGTGCTGTAAAGCAAGGCATAAGATTGACCTCGATGCCTCTGAGGAAGCACGGTGTTAAAAATTAGTAGAGCTTAGAAAGAAGAATTGGGAATTATATATATATATATATATATATATATATAATTTGAAGCATACCTCTTGGTGTTGCTTCTTCAAAAGAAAGGGCTTTGGGAACAACATCCATGGCACAGCTACAAGTGCTAACAATAGCAACACAAGCTGGCAATGAAATGATGAAAAGTTTAGATGTGGCATCTAGTCAGTACCACTGCATAAATACCAAGCCAAATCAAGTTTTAAAATTTCTTACTTGAAGGAACTTTTGGCCAACAAAGAGCTGGTTTTCACCCAAATCATCAGTTGGACTTAAGAACATGTATATCATTACATGATACAGGTCAGCTTGTGATCCAGTGCACCATTTAACAATTATGAGGAGTGAAAGGTAGCCAAATAGGCTGTTTAAGAATATCATCTGGGGAACAAACTGGTGCCTGAAGCAAAATAACTAAAATAAATGGTCAACACGACACAGATAAACAGCAAACCACATTTAAACTAGAATGGTTTTTTGCTATTACCAAATATTTATTTCATTTCCAAAGTATTTTGCATTGTAATAACTCAATACAATTCCAAGATTCATCTGGGTTACTCCCAGTAGGATTGACATCTTCATCTTCAAAGAGTTGAGAAATGGCAATTCACTCCGTGTACCATGCCATTTAGGATCCACACCAAATGGATAAGTGGCTCGCACCTTTAGTAAACCAGTTGTAGAAGCATCCCTGCAATAGGAATAATAAATAGTACAAATGTAAAATATGACTAGTATGCATAAGAATATTTACATATGTTAAATAAACAGTACTGATAACCACCTGCACGAAGGATCACGGCATCCATAGGCGGATGGCCCAAATAGTTCAAAGGGAACAGAAAAGAATTCATTGTATATAAATCCTGTGTAGATTGAGAACAGTGCCATCATCATGATAACATAGCGGCCACCAAATGTCATTTCTATTATGTCTCCGAGTTTCTGCCATTAACATCACCAAGTAAAGTTGATCGACGCATCGAAAAGCGCAGCGTGTTTAACAAGAATATTAAAAGCTGAGAATGAGTTAAATACCTGACTAGAAAATTTCTTCTCTCTGATTATGAAATACAAAGTTGCCAGCAATAAGCATATACCATGTCCCCAATCCCCAAACATTACAGCAAAAAGGAATGGAAATGTGACGATTGTATAAACACCAGGATTGGCCTCCCGATACTTGGCAACTCTGTGAATATTAACAATTAATTATTTAACATCGAGAAAGACATCTATACACTAATCAAGAAGTAAATTGAAGTTGAACATCAAAATTCACCAATACAGGTAATGTAGTAACCATAGAACGGAATTCAGACAGACAACAAGAAAAATATTCCGCCGTTCTTTGTCAGGATACAAATAACTTAAAACGGGTTAATTACTAGACTTGTATGCTCTATGCCATGATAAATACTTAGATCTAAAAATTTCACCAATATTAGGTTTTATCGGATTGAATTTATTGCTATTTTTTATTAACTATCGTCTTTAATTTATGCTTTTTTATATTATATCAAGTCTTTATCAATATTTGACATCCTATTCTATATCCTTTTCGTGGTTAATAGGGTACAAGTTCATTTCATTTCTCTAGTTATTCTCGGTTAGAACATAATCCATCTTCACAGGCAAAATGAAAACTGAACTGAAAACATAGAACATAGATTAGGCCAAATCTTCAGGCAAGATATCAAGAATTTATGGTTTAACTCTGGGGAGGATAAAAATGAATGAGTGTCGGCATTAAAATTACTTAAGACAAAGAGACCTACCCATAGGCATCTACAATTTCCTGAAAAGCAGAAGTAAATTTGTTTGTGCGGAAATAGGTGGGCGGTGGTTCCTTTGTTTGTAACACCTGAAATATCGCCCCAACTTGTGAATTACAGTCCGACGTTGCACGTTGCAAAGCAATTTGAATCTGGCAAGTATTGAATCAAACAAATTAGATACAACATTCAATAATATATTGTAGTCCACAAGGAAAAGTAAATTTTGTCAGGACTCCAGTTCACAGATCAATAACATACCTGATTTGTGGCAAAAACAGGACACCAACCTTCTGCAACAAGACATTTCTTTGTCACATCGATACTGAGCATATTTAGAGTGTGGTAGATATATTTTTCCTTTTTCACCTAATAATTATGATTTAAAGGAAGAAATGTCACAATTGGAATCAAACTTAGATTGCAGAAGCTCAACAGCAAAACTGGAAGCAAAGACAAATGGGCACGGGCATATAGACAATGCATGTGTTTTAGCAAAAATTTCTTAGAAATAATAGATTTAAATTAGCTGAACAAACCCGAAAGCTCCACTGCTCATAGTGATATCCAATTGTCTGCAACAGAGTGCTCCGATGCAGCAACCCAACATCAATGGTAGTCTTCAGTTCTGATAGTTTTTCTGACACCTACCACGTTTAGATTATGCAGTAATTATTGCTGATGGTTTATCCACAACTAGAGAAAAAGGAATATCACCTACATGTGAATGTTTTCAATGTAGAAAAGGTCCTATGGGACCAAATACCGTGTAGAATTTGTTAGAAGCTCATATCATAACGTTTAGAATTCTATATATGATAAATTTGTTTTGAAACTAAATCATGGGATTAGTCCAATATTTTTGTCATCATTGCTATGAAGTTAATCAACTGTGTCTTAGTCTTCTGAACTTTAAAAGAAACTACACATGCAAAGTTGACAATTACTCCTCGTGCATCTTTACTTTATCTGCTGGGAACAAATGGCTCATATTTACTTAAACCAGTTAGAAAACACTGCTGAATGTGGATACAAAGCACAAAAAATGTCACCAGAAAAAAACTGAAGAATGGGTTTTCCAGAAATAATGGAAGAAGAAAAATTAGGATGTAAGACAGTCATCTGAAATGTTTAATTGGAAAATAGTTCATATGCAGTTCTTATTACTATTCCAAAACAAGAAATTAAGAATTAGTTAACGATGAAGCAGGATGAAGCATGTACTTTACAACAAAACGACGCAAGCCAGAAACCCAAAAGAAAATTTGTGCACCTCTGTAATGATCTGAAATTGTTTAGCCAAGTCATCTGTGAAAGGATAGCGGTTTGCTCCAAAGGCATCACATATTTTCAATATTTTACTTTTAGCTCTCTCCCCAGAATAAAAGATAACAAATACATTTTTATCAACCTGTAAAAAGATACGTTGAGTTTATCAGTCACAAGGTCTAAGAAAGTAAAAGTGACAAATAACAACAGAGAAGTGTCAGACAAGTAAACATATTACACATAAAATACGTCAAACTTCCACAATCCACATCAAGCAGCATGTTAATTTATTTATGAAAGTTTATTGCTTCCCCACGCCAAATGATAAAAAGACAAGGCATGACAACCGAGCATGCAAAGGTATTTGAACTTCTGCAAGAGGTTAAAGATTTAAAATTTAACCTTCTCTCCTGACAAAGGATCAATAACAGGATGTTCAACCACAGCTTGCCTCAGAAACACATTACCCCTAGTGGCACGGAATAAAATTCTTTCAAAAGCCATTGATTTTTCTCTAGGAACAAGACCACTGACAAACCCCAGCTTAATTTGCTTTGATAAATCTGCTGTCATCTCCTACAGAACATAAGTTTGCCAATCATCATCAAGAGGAGAAAGATAGCAAATCTGTAAACTAATTAATAGAAACTACAAAGTTGTACTTGTTCCAATAACAACGGACTGTCAATAGACCCTTCTACAATGTTCTGGACTTCAAGCTCTCTTTGGTGAACTGCAGCGCTATTCTGTGCTGAAGAAAAAAATTCACCCACCTGAAATGAAACAAAAGTTCCACGTTTTCCCTTTGACTTGAGTAGCCTTATTCAACTATGGGGAGAATGCAAAATACCAGGCTAATTGATTAAATAAATGGGTTAAGCATAAGAACACACGTGCATTTGTACAAACAATATGTACATAGATAGAGAAATCACATCATACAACTATTTTATTGCTTATGCACAAATAGTTTGATATATATGCAAACACTGGCAAAGTAACTGCCAAAAAGGAAAAATTAAGCTTCATATCGATGGTTATAATGGTGGTAGTGATGAACTTATCAAATCCATACCTTTTGTAGAACTAGTTTATACTCTAATAGCTCACTGTAAGTGTGTTGCAGCTTCTCATTGTTTGCATTAATCTCGAGTAGCTCAGCTTCAAGTTCAGCAAGTTTAGCCTGGCCATAAAGAAAAACTTCATTACATGGTTCAGAAAATTCAGGAACGAGTAAATATAAATTTCAGAGCACATAACAACCTCCAAACTGTCCAGATCAACATTACTGTCACTTGTTGACCTTGTTGAGGGTGATAGACCAGCCTTTGTCATCTGTTCCTTAAAGAACCTCAGCTTACGTGCCATTTCCCCACATCTTTTAATCTATATGGTAAAATGACAAGCTTGCCAGTCTAAGAATTAATTCTGACGTTAAATGTAACATGTAAATATATGCTGTCACCAATTTGGGCACTGATAAAGTTGCAAAGCACATCCACAAGATATGATTTACTTAGCAACATTGATATCCAAGAATACAAGGCAAATCCAAGAGATGGAAGATGGATCTATTTGTCAGTTGTCACCAATTCCTATGGCCAGAACAAGAAAAAGATAAAGATAAAAAAGGAACAGAAACTAAGATCTCCTCATAATCATTGAAATCACCAAGCTGTCTACTTTTTAATTTGCTCGAAGGAGCATATAAAGAACTGTACACCCATTTTAAACCATTCATCTAGTGTATACCTAATCGTTAAGTAATAATCCACAATTTCTCGTCACCAACTTTCTGATATTAGTGTCAATATTTCAGACTAAATTCTCATTCTCTTGGAAAGAAAGATTGATATGAGGAGTGTACGATAAAAACTCCAATGAGGCTTAACTTATTGTGCATGCCTCGTGCAGTTTCCTTACTTGTGTGATCGCAAATATTTTCATCTCCCCCTTTTGGGTCAAAAAATTATCTATCAATCTAGAGCACTAAAACATACTTCCCCTAATTCAAACAAATCACATCCAGATATTCAACAAACCATAAATTGTAAATATTTCTTACAGTATACTGAAGACTGGAGTAGGACTACAGCAGCACGTAATGGTGCCAATATATGCGTGCCTTGTGTATGTGCAACAGCAAAAATCTCAATAAGGCCATGCGCATAGTGCATGGGCATCAGAAATTTTATTGTAGTGCATTTAGAATTTTAAGCGCCATAAAGATTTAGCTTTTCTCGTTATCAGCGAGAATTCACAATGTATTAATTCACAACAACGGGGCTCTTACGGGTAACTAAGCAAACTTCTAGCTCAAATTTTTTTATTATTATCATGCCTCGTCATTTTCATTAAGTACAAGGACTTACAGAAATACACTTTTCCTGATGGTACAACATATACGCAGCTATTGAGACGGAGATCATGTATGCACCTGAGCAGCATATGTTCGCTGGAATGGACTTTTTTCTGCATTAAGCTGGAATATAATAATATACAAACCTCATCAATGTATGAAAAATATAAGAATCCAGAGTCCAGACGGCAAACTAAACAAATCAATAAAGTCATTAAACAAGTTAAAAGTAGGCTTCGTGAAACATTGTCGTAAATCATATCAGAAAAATCAATGGAAAATATTGGACAGAGCATAATGAAAGGCCAACAAAATATTAGATTCAGGGATTCAATAGTGATGAACAAATTTGCCATGACAATAGTAAATTGAATCAGAAATCTACGTAGAAAGATCAATGCAGGTTTTAGAATTAGAAAATTCAAGTATTATACCAAAACGAAAGCAATGAGAAACAGCATCGAATTAAAAAAAACAAAAAGAAAGCAGAGTGTAGAATCGCAAAATGAAATGAGGCATACGTCCTTGAATTGGAAGAGGCCAAGATCGCCAAGGTAGGAGATGGATCGATGAGCTGATTCGATTGGAATAATGAGATGCGCAAGCCGCATTGGCTCCGACCGTAGCAGATCCATCGTCGGACGACGAGCTCCGTCCGTCACCGTCACCAATAACCGTAAGCCACAGTGAGTTGAATGTCGAATTCGAATATACAGAAGCACAGGATGTGCGTGAATTTGCTCGATCGGGGAGAAGCTATGGAAAGGAAAACTGAATCTCTGCCGGTGGGAGACGACTTAAATTTTATTTTTTAAAAAGTTCGTTTACCGCACCTAGCGTTGCCAGTGGGTCCCTCTCGCGATTTATAAATTGTTTGATTTCGCGGTAAACTTCACACGCATGTTCCTTCTGACCATGCAATAGTGTTTCTTTTTTAAGACACAACTTGTGGAAGCAAATATACAATTCGCTGATAATATTATTGATCCTTGTATCATCCTCCTTGGTCCGTAGACTCCTTAGTCTACATTGTTTTTTTTTCCTTTTTGTGATTTCTATTCTAATCTGTACTTAATATGGTAACACTTTTTTTAGGAGAATGTCAAAATCTTTTTTTTTTTTTATCAATAATTGAACTTTTAACATGAAAATTGTTGCAAATACAGTATTTTCATTTGTATACAATCATTTGCGGTGAAAATGAATGAATTATAAACGGTTCCCAACTGCCAAAGGGGTTGTATATTGACATGGGAAAAAAAATTAATTCCCACATTTGAAAAAATTTAATGCCATAGTGAAGCTCCGATATTACCATAAAGAACTACATAACCAGGATTGAAAATATAGGATCTGAAATGGTAAGAAAAAATATACTCTCAATAAATTACTCCTATTAAATTGTCACATATAATAAACAATGGCCCGAACGTCTCTATTTTGCACAGCATTTTAATAGGAAAAAATTTCAGCGGAGCCCTTTAGATGGGGGCCGTTCACGGCAGTCTTCTCACGGTATTGGTTCGGCAGCTGATCGAAGAAATATTTGGGATCTGGATTCTGGACCTATAATGCCCAAAAATGAAATGAGATCTGGCCCAAGCGTGGAATAGGGAATTCTAGATTCGGAAACAAGCTCAATCCCAGAAACTCGGCAAACAAAGGGCCTCTATCCCGAAAGGAAGAAAAAGCACAGTACGCAAAGCCAACGTTTTAGTGCGAAGTTTCCAGATTTGATTAGATGAACACGATTAACGCTTGTTTTCCACATAGTTAAGGCTTTATTAAAAAGGAGGAAATTTGTCATTCTGGGGCTGCGCCTACCTTATGTACGTACCGTATAGACTATGAAGTATGTTATTGTCAATAACCCACATCGGCGTGCTTAAGTAGCATCTAGCATGGTCACTCCTAATTAATTTTTTGTGACAAGTGTGGCAAGTCTTGAACATAACCCAAATTTGCTAAGGAAAAAATTTGAAGCAACAAGGTGCCACTGTGCGCTATTGTATCTTCCGGCTGATCTAAGCAGAGTGGAAAATACTATTATAACCTGGACTGGAGACTGCACCAAACATTGAAAGCTTTAACAGCGTGGGGAATCGCAAGGGATTTACAAGCCACGTCACATATACATGCTAGCTGCAGTAGCACTAGCATGTCCTGGGACTAACTGGACCACTGTGTCTGAGCAGGTAACAAGCAGAGGAAAAAACAGCCTGCTGGCATGCCCCGGGCCATGACCTATATGCCATGCCATACATTGCACAAACCCTAGCTAGGCTGTGACCATATCAAACCCTAGTTCTCTTTCTGTAAAAGTTTGGCAAATTTTCAATTGCGCAGAACTTATCCAACAAAATAACACATCACATAAAAGGATGAACCAAACGTCCCTTCCCTCAACATTGTTTGCTGACCGGGTCTACACGTAATGATCCTCAAGACAACAATTACTCACATACTTCTGAACGATAATTCAATACGACAACAGTTTTGATCACTTCAAAAGGAAAAACCTTTGATGGAACTTCTGCCGTGGTTCTGAAGGCAACCCTGATTTTCAAGAATACTGCAGTTTTGTTGATTTCTTTTAGCAATAAATTGTTGCTTGTGCGATCTTTAGATCTACAAACAAAAGAAAAACCTTTGTTGCTATGCATTCATGGAATTAACTGTCTGATATTCACATTCTTGAGTGCACTTAATTTGGCATTAGGGAAGTCAATTTCATGATGAAACGGTAGGACATGGGTATCAAAGAATTGCATGCCGACCCTCATTCGAATCGTCGAAAGACAGTTCAAATCCATGTAAAATTAAATTAAGTATCTGTCATCCTCCCAACCTCAACGGGAATATTTTTTTACTTTAACAACACCCAAATGCCTCGTATACTTCCTTTTTATATTTTAATGCTGGGTCCTTACAGTTTTAGTCACGTACGTAAGAATAAGAACTATACTTTTCTGCACTTAATTGATGACTCGTTAATGGCAAGCAAATTTGTCCTTGAATGATTGCAAGCAAAATAAACTAACGCCCTAAATTTTGTTTATGCTGCATAGAGCACAAATGAAAGCTCTTTTCAATGGCATGAGTAATAATATATTCATGATACAGGATTTAAACACCCAGAAACAAAATACGATCGTGCATAACTTCATTAAGACGTTTATTTAATTAGATACGTATCGTAATCATATCGCACCATACATTGAGGCGGGCTTGTATATATATTTAACGGAAGAAACCAAGCCTAAATCATTGCCCTGAGTTGAGCACCAATAGTTTGAAGTTCTAAACACGAAAACACACCTTGATATATACATGACAGAAAAAAGATTATATGACAATTTTTTGTGTACCTTAAATATGTGTTTAAACAATTGATAATTGCTACAAGTATGTTCGAGCGACCTGAGGATAATCTGATAAGATTGTACTACATATCCTAACCAAGGATCATGCAACAATAACTGGAAATTAACAAAAACGCTTTTTCACTAAATAACAAGGCATGCATATTCACCCTACTAAAATTGCATGCGCCACAATATCTTACGTATTTCAATAAGATTATATAAAATTAGTTCACATAAAAGATTTATAAATCGTTCTAATTATAATTTACATATTCTTTTTCTTTAAGTATTAGAAATGTTACAAAAAGAGAATCAAACCCAAAAAAAGAAAAATAATAAAATGAATAGCTGGCCCATACCCCTCCTACAATTATTTTGAAAAACTAAAAGAATTAAGGGAAAAAAAGAGGAATATGAAGATTGACTATCTTACAGGCTTCTTTTTTTTCTGGGAGCTTCTTAACTTCATCTAGGGCTGCTGCTATTCTTACCGTTGGGTAGATAACTAATTTTTTTTTGTGAAATTCTTATCAACACAATTAGTGTAGCACTGGACGATGTGGTTTCATGACTAAGTTTTTGTTTTCTTCTTTATCTGTTTCTTTTTCTTCGTGTGGCCAACAGACGTATCTTAACAGATCGAATACCAATTTCAGTTAAATTTCTGGACATGAGGTAAGGGTGGAAGACTGCAACTCTAGGCTATACATAATGGAATATAACCACGAAAAACTGTGCTCAAAGGTATCAAGATGAAGAAATTGAAAGGAAAAAAAAAGTAATGAATAAAGGTTATAGATACAAAAGAACAAAAGCATATAGATGAAAGAGAAAGAGAGTGCCATGTCTCAATCAGCTGAAGGTGGTGCAGCACATGTCATGGGCCAGTAATTACAAAACTAGGGTAATTTTTTGTAGAGTTTGTGAATTTTCCTTATGAACTAAAACCAGCAGTCTATGAAAGTATTATTAACCCTATCATATCATATGTACCTTCCCCTATATAATTGGTGGCAGTAGACACTTATATACATATATAACATACATCACATGCGCATAGCTTTCAGAAGCATTAAACATTATGAACGAAAGAAGCACCCTTTTTGCAACTCTAGGAAATGGAAGTCACATCCATGGATGTCTATTCCAGTGGCTAAATTTTATTGTTTTTCAGATAAGTAGTTGGTGTAAATGCTAGTTGTAGTTCTCCATTTATAAGTAATATATAATATATAATAATTTTTGTGCAGATATTAGGGGGAGAAAAAAGGTATAGAAAGTGATGAGTGATCCAGTGTTTCACTTTTGGGACTGGGAGTGGGACGCCCGAGTTGCCATTTGCCATTGCATGGGAGACAAAGGAAAGATTGACCATTCGTGCCCCTTTCTCCCCAGAAATCGTGCAAAGAATTAAAGAAACGCTTTTTAAAAATTCTATATATCTATGCTTAACCAAACACGAAACCTATTTCGTTCGATTTTGATCCGGCAAGCAAACGGATAAGCGGGGAAAAAAGCGACTTCGAGTTCAGCACCAAGCAGAAAGCTTACTCCATATAATCCCAGAAAAAAGAAAAATACTATATATAAAGAAATCATCAAATCACTCGGTATAACATAATGCACACATATCCAAATGCAGCCAAGAAAGACACTCACACCATGACCCAACCACCACTCACAACACAACGAAATCAAATGCTACACTATCTAAGATTGAAAAGTGAGTCACATCGATAAGATCAATAAACCATGAAATCTGAATTGGAATTCGGACACCAAACAAAACAAGCATATATCCCCCATTTCATGCACCCTAAGCCATCGTCATGGTCACTTTTTAATTTCCTAAGAACTCTTCCTTCTAGCTACTTCAGCTGATGTCAGAGATACACTCGGTAACAACCATAACCAATAATCCTAACAATAGTTGATGACAAAAGAAGATTTGCTTCAGTTAGTTAGCAACACCATCAATAGAAATATTCCCAAGACATAGATCAGAGACACGTGTTTAGGATCTTGGGGGCGGGAAGAATTGCGTACCAGCCATGAAGGCATTGAGTGGAGCCGGGTAGAGTGAAGGGTCAAAAGGGATGCCGCTAGTTGTGGTGGTGGCGGTGGTAGCGGCGCTTATGAGATTGAGCTGCTGAGCTTCACCTCCACCAGAGGAGCTTTCACCACCAGTGGTATAAGGGCCTTCAGGGCCTTGATCGTAGAGAATTCCCTTGAAAACGTGTCCTCCAATGTTGACAGCGGTATGATACGCGTACTGCTCATCTGGAGTGTCCATTGCGCTCACTCTCACACAGCGAAACACTGCTGGAGAGTTCACTTCGGGTGGGAGCTGTCCCAGTTCCAACCCTAATCATTAACAAATAAATCAAATATATTCATTGTAAATCAAAAGAATAAATTAACTACATTTGAATTCTTCTCCATTCGATTTAGAATTGAGAGGTGGGGTTCGTCTCTAAAAAGAGCAAAAAGGATTTAGTTGGAAGTCTCACGGATTACATGGAACTTTCGTCAGTTTTACTTGAAAACAGTGACGGAATGGAAAAGAAGAAAGAGAGAAAGAAAAAAAAGGTCTTGCAAGATGAGTGACTAAGGGGCAAATTTTCATTTTCACCCTCAATTTAAATGAATCAGTTAGGTATAGTCACACAAGACTATAATTCCTCAAGATCTCACTATCGCATATCTTTGTCTAGCAATATCATACACTTTAAAAGTGGACATATAGACCTTTCAAGCATTTGAAATCAAAACCCCAATAGTTTCCTTTCATCTTTGCACGAACTGTTTTCTCTGTGACTCTTTGTTTGTATTGTATGCTGTAAACTTTACCTGTTGTGGTGATGGGTAATGGAGAGCAGGTAAGAGAACCCGTACCTTGATTCTCTCGGTGCCGTTTAGAATTATCTCCCCTCACCAATTGTTGGTTTTCTTGGTGTTGCTGAAGTTGTTGCTGCTGCTGCTGCAACGCAGAGAGTTGTTGTTGTCGTTCACGACGCTTGGCTGCGGGAACCCAAGTGCTCTTGACGTGGGTTTGGCACTGAAACCCTCGGCTCTTACAACAAGTCCTGCATCGAAGGTGTACACAGTCTTTCTTAGCTTGGTTCCCACAATCCTGGCAATTCATGCTGCCGCCGCCTCCCCCTCCTCCTAGACCTCCAGACCTCATGACCGTGAATCCAAATCTCGTAGAGTCATCCGACACGTCGTCGTCCCTGCGACTAGGACCCACCCCAAACGTGTAGTAGTTGCTCAAGTTGTGGTGTGGGTGATAAGACTGTGGCCATATCTCGAATCCCTTGTTGTAGATCTCCTCGTTCCTGAACAAGAATAGGCTGTTACTATTACCGTTGTCTTCCTTTTCTTCTTCTTGCTTGTTTTGTGGGCCTTCCCTTCCACCTAGAGAGAAGAACCCAGCCATTTGTTGCACCCAATTAAACCTGAAACTATGTCCAATTCAGACATATAATCCATAGCAGAACCTTCCCGAATCTTCAATTATAGTTTTTGAAAGATCGATTAGCGTACAGCTGTATATTTTCTGGTGGAAGGGTTGGTTTGTAGATACATGTAGGTTTGGGCTATTTAACTCGATCTTTTGCCTTAGTTGATTCTGACTCTCTCTCTCTCTCCGTATGACTCTGGTGAGAGCTAGGCTGTGGGTGCGCCTTCGAGTATGATCTTCTTGGTTGGGTTTCTTTTGCAGCTTTTGAGGGGAACTGTCTCGCAAGTTAAATCAAAAGAAAAAAATTAAGGACGAAAGGACGAATAAGGAAGAGAGAAAGCATTGGTGTTGCTCAATTCTCTTCGCTGTTAGGAGCAATTATGGCACGGAATTAGAGCCTCTGTCTGCTACGCCGCCATGGTGACTGCACCCATCCACTCTACTATACAAAGTCTCATTTATGGTCACCCAACCCAACTCTCTCTTTTTTACATAAAGACAGTCCGTCTGGTTTTGTTGCTGTGGTGTGGTATGCCTCGGCCTCAGAGAGAGGATGTTATGTATGTGCAAGAGAGAGACAGACAGAGAGAGTGTGCGCGTTAGGGAACATGAAAATCTATCACTGGCCACTCCGCTACAGTTCTCTCTCAGTTTCATTGAATCTCGGCCGGAATGAGTGAATCCCAGTCGTGCTTGACCATCCACGGTTGCTATATTTCCACGTGTCAGACCATAAACTTTTGCTTATTCGTCCTTGCCCCGGAAAACCCGCTAGTACTTTCTCTGACCGTCCATATAATTAAGATTGTTTTCTTCCGTTTTACCGTATAAAAATATCCAGGATCCAATCTACCCAGAGTGGAAACTGGAAACACTACTAGAGTCCATCACTCCGCGGGAGTGATGTTTTTCTCACAGGTCTCCATCACCGCTAAAAATTTTCCATCTCATCATGGAAGCCAAAACGAACGGCTCTCGTACATCATAGCCATTGGAGACGACGTGGTTCTAATTGCCCTTTTTGTTACCAAAATTGCGAACACCAAACAAGAGTTTCCAGAAATAAATGGAGGTTAATCTCGGGTCTAGTGTATTTTTACCTGCCCTGGTGCCTCCGTGCCTGTATTTTGGGGTTGCTTATTCTGATTCCCAATTCCTCTCGTCCCGTGCCTCGTATTCCACTCAGAATTCTTCGGGTAATCATTATATGCTTGACTCTCAATATCACATAATATTGTTAATTAATAATATATTTATTTTTTGATTTAGAAATGCGTTGCTTAACGTAGAGGTCAACACCCGGAATGTGAAATTCGGCTAGACATAAGGCAGGAAATGCCCCTCGTGTCGTCCACGCCATACACGGGCCTCGTTTCAAAGTGGGGTACCGGAAGCGTGTTGATTGTAGGCATCCAAAAGAAGAGAAAACGGATTCTAGCGTAACTTGAGCCATACCTTTTTTTTTTTTTTTTTTCTTTTTTAAAGCATAGCTGCATTTGCGTTTTGTTTCCTCTTCGGGGCTGGAATTAATGAAGCGGTAAATTTAAATTAGTGTTAATAAACATGTAATGCGTACGCGGTTCAAACATTCTACCTGTGCAGCTGAACCATATTAAAATCAAATTGTTCAATTTTAGACCTTATATTATGCAACATGCATCATACAAAACCTCGACAATATCAGTAATGCGATGATTTCACGTAAGATGATTACCATATTGAACGGTGCATATGATCAAACATTTCTTTCCATCATTGCTTCCTCTAGCTTCATCAATCCTTTTTTCTCTTATGTTCACATTTTGCATTGGAAATAGCAATGGCATTATTATTTATTAGAATGATAAGCGCGTTGAATCTTTATTATGTGTAACTCAAATTAATTAATTAGCATCTAACATAAATATTTATTGTGTTTAATTAAAAATTTAAATGCTTATGGATTTGTATTTACTTAGTACCTGAAAAAGCATGGCTAATTAAACTGAAAATTATTGTTTCCTCCATATATGATATACTTGGGCAAGGGCAAAATTTCATTTAATAACAATATATATCCATATCCTTTTTTAACGGTTCATATTCACTCAAATATCAACTGAATGCTAGCTGATCGAAGCCTAACATTTATCGTAGTTAGGAGAAAACAGCTAAGGATGACCTGTGAGTTTTAAGGACTCTCTCTCTCTTTGTTGGGTACATGCAATGAAGCTCTCTGCTTGTTCAACGTTTTTGAATAAATATTAGTCCAGGCGCCGCTCGCGTTCAGCCCCTAGTTTGTATTATTACCTACAAGTTGATTATTCTAAAAGCCAGCTCCTTAATTTGAAAGCGTTGCAGCAATATATATATATATATATATATATATTTAACACACGCATTAATGAATTCATGCGCTGACAATTATGATTTTGAAGAAAGAAAGGCTGTGGTTGTCAACACACATGAGTTCGTGCTAACTAAAGAAAATGGAAGAAAATTAAAAAAGAAAAATCTATGAAGACTTTCCGTTTGAATTTCCTAATATCATAGACCATGACTCTTGGTCAGAATTCCTACAGTGTGAGTACATACGGTCATAGTTCTTCTTATCTGCTCACCGAATTTCTAGAAGTAGATGCCGAAACAGTGGAGTATATGGATGGAAATGACACAAAGTTTGGAATTGGTCAATTTTTAAGGATTAAAGAGCCTTAGCTAGCTGTCGTTGTAGAAAGCGAGAGGCAGAGTCTAGTGACTATGTAATGTATTCCGAGAAGATTGCGTTTAGGCGGCAGAGCACTAGAGACCGTAGAGCGCAAGGAAAACGCTGTCCACCAAAGACTCAAAACTCGATCACGTGAAGCGCCCCAAACGTAATTAAAGAACCACTAATAATTGGTTCCAATAATTATATAAACAGGTGACGACACGGCCTCCGCCGCGTAGGTCTGGCCGTACGCGGTCCTTGGCAATCTGCCTCGGCATGCTTAAACATTTTTCACCAAATACTACTATAGTACTATTTATCTATTATTTAAGTTAAAGATTAGTATCCTTATTAGGGGCCCGAGGAGCTAAATCATTCTTGCTTTGCCTTTTCATTCTTACCACTCCTTCCTCCTATTAGGCAGCTAGCTCCTGGTCCAACATGGAAAATTTTACGCACTCTCAAGTAAAGTTATATTTTCAACCATGATTGGTTTTTTCTGTTCTACTATGTTTTGGTCCTCTGGTCGGTCGTGAGAATGTAGTCCAATACCTGAATAGTATAATCATCATCATTGGGCCAATTAGTGGCCGAAATGAAGGCTAATATGATACACTTAATCTTTCTGTGCATGGTGCGTTGCCTCGAATTGAAGTCCGGAGCTGGTCAAAACGGCCCTCTGTCCTTGAAAGATCACGTAAATTAATTATGGAACTGGTTGAGTTGAACCTAATTAAGCACAACTGATTATACTTAATCAAGCTAAAATAAATGATGATAAAGTGCACGACATGACGACTGCCAATTGGCCCATTGAATTGAGGTTTGTAATAACCAGTGTTGACTGTGTTTGAGTAAGGTCCTGCCATGATTATTGGTAAAAGGAGAATAAAATAGTTGAGAAGACGTGACTTTCTTTTCTTGCTGCTCTCTTGCTCACCCGCAGAGTCCCCCTCTCCCCCAATCGGATCATTCATCATGATTGAATTGAAGACCAGCCTGAAGGTCGGTTTGGGCTGGCCCAACAATATAACTTGTTTATGTAGCCATCAACATCATTGTGTGTGTGTGTGTGTGATCCTTTTTTCTTTCGTTTCATTTTCAGAATCTTGTATGGCAACACTACAAGTGATCACTTGAGAGCTACAAGAACTCAGGTGTATGCTTTGGGCCACAAAATAAAATCTTTCGGAACAAAAATATTATGAAAAAGTTTTCTTTAACTTAAGAAAAAAATTAAATTATAAATTAAATTTGTTAGTCTTAATCTATGAAATAAAATAAATTAAATTATTTAAATTATTTTAAAAAATATTTAATAATATTTAATTAATAAAAATAACAGTACTAAAATATTATAGTCATTCACTCTAGAATAATTTCTTGGAGGTTTTCATCTTTGGTGCTTAATTATAAATCTACCACAAGATAAGGCAAGTCACGCTTAATCGATAGAACGGTCATTTAATGGGTAGCTCTCGAGGCAAATTGTATAAAACTTGTTCTTTAATTATTAGATAATTAAGACAAGGCTTAACAAGGAAGTAATTAATTTTGAGTGATATTCCCAATAAACATACTTGTGTATAATGTTATATAACAGATATATAAGATAATGCAATGAGAGATATATAATATGGAAACAATAATGGTAAGTAATAGATTTAACTTGTGAAGTACAAATAAAATGATGCGTATTTATATAACTAAAAATATATTTATTTTGTGCACGATTAATATATATACATGTCGCTTAACTTTAAATTGGGCTGGACCAGCCTAATTTCTTATATAGTTACAAATAATTTATTTTAAAAATGTTTATTTTCACAAAATTTAACATTTCCCACCTTCAAATTTCTCGTTTAGTAAAGGAGAATTTTGTTTGGAAAGAATATATGGGGTTTAAATTAAAAGTTTTTACAAAATTGTAGATTTGTCGTTGTTAAACAACTTCCAATGGATCAAAAAAATTCAATTGAAAAATGCAAGCAATTAGCCATCTCAACGGTGAAACTAAACCTACGTATTGAATTGGAATATTTCATGATCAAAAGAGGGAGTAGTGGTACAATTATTATTTAGGCGGGTGAATGATGCCGAGGGTCCCAACCACTACGTCGCCGCATCTCCCACATGACTCTCGAGCCCTGCGCTTGTTTCCATCTCTGGAGTATTGACCTCTCCGCCTTTCCGCTCACTGTTTTTCTTTCTTTCTTTCTTTTTTTTCTTTTTAAATTTCTATAGTTTCTAAATTTATCCTATATTTTAGGCCAATTCTGCACCAGTAGAGAAAACACTTTAATATATTAATTAGAAAAAGTAAAAATCATGAAAAAAATAGCTTGAGCATTTGAATTTTAATTATTCTTTTTATAATTTTATTTTTATTTTATTTTTATAATTTATATTATTAAATTTATTCAATTTTATAAAATTTAACCAATAAAAATTGTGAAATTATTTTTTTTCTTTGAATTTAGCCTTTTAGCAATGACATGGGATGGTCCCCTAGGTATCTGTATAGAGTGGGTCCGATTGGGCCTGCATGTGAGTGGAATGATGGTTGGTGAGAATTTAGATTCATGGACCGATTTTCTAAGTAATCGGTTTCTCTTTCAGTGGATAATTCGCCTCTTTAGCCGTTAACTTCTCATTATGTCTCATGGAAGCCAGCAGAACAGATCCTTCGTCCCAAAAGGCTTTTTATTTTATTTCTTGGTCGAGCAAAGAGGCTGTTAAAAACAAAAATCTTTCTATCTCTTTTTAAACAAAAAACTTAAATACGATTATTAAAAATGCAGATCAAATAAGAATATTTTATTTTATTTTTTATTTATCAACCTAATTTTTATTGTCATGTGGCAGGTGATTCTTGTGGGTATAAAAAATTGAGAATTTGATCTTCTAAAGTGCAATGTAGTTTAAAAAATAAATTATAAGTAAATAATTATTAATAAAAAATTAATAAATATGATTTACTAAATAAATTAAGTGTATCGTAATTTATATATTTAAGTTAATTATAATTATTGATTTATTTATAAATAATTATTTATTTATATTTTATTTTTAAAATATATTTTATACTTTAAAATATCTAAATTTAAAAATCATTAGATCTAAGTTTTATAATCAACCTTTCCTTAAACGGAAAATAATTCTTGATGAATCATTAAAAAATAATTTTGTAAAAATGTGTTTGACTCATTTAATTTCTTAAATGTAAGATGTAATTAATAAAAATAAAATAAAAATAAATAATTTTAAAAGTTAATTAGTAAAATCTTTCAATTTTTATATATTTATGTTTTATAATTATTTATGTTCATAATTTTTATCAAATAATTTATTTTATAAATACATTCTATACTTTAAAAAAACTATACTCCTTTTTATTTGCCTTTTCTTTTATTTATTCCTTATCAAATCTAATGTTTTCAGAAATTTAGCCATGCACCAAACTTAATACCTTGTTTAACATTTAATGAATTGAAAAATACCTTCAAATTTTAGAGTGATTAAACAGTGAAGTTTGTGTAGATATTGTGCTTCAAGAGTACCTTAACAATGCGAAAAATGATACCCTTACATTTGTTAGAGAGTCACATTTGTTAGATGGCTCATTATTCAATCATTAAAAAATAAATAAAAAAATTAAAACAAAAATTGAATAGAAGAAATAAAAGTTATAGGTATAAGAGTATAGGTATAAAAGTGTTATAACAATACTCATGCACACTTTTTTTTTATTGGTCGACTACAATTTTCAATTAAAGAATTGAATTTTTTATTATTTTGTAATTGATTAGTCCTTTAATTTCTGTCTTTTACCAAATTCACCGTGTGTTGGATGTAACAGTCTTACTGAATTATACTCTTTTGTTTTCCAGTATTTATGGATATAGACTAAATGACACTTCACTCAGGAACAAAACAAAGGACAATTATTGCAGAATATGTGTATAATTAAAAAAAAAAGTTATTAAAATAAAAAAATAGAGAATTCAAATATTTAAATAATTGTAAAAAATTATAAGAAAATTTTATTATTAAATGATGAACCAAAAGCAAAACAAGCAATTAATGCAGCTTGGCATGACTATCGTTCTTTTCTTTTAAATTTTCCTTCATTTATTATTATTAGTCAGATTGCTTTTCATTATTCCTGGGCTTCGATTAAGAGCCTTTGGGTCGTTTGTTGCAAGCGTGCGTTGAGCTTGGGGTCAAGTTTTTGTTTGAAGCACTAAATCTGAAACAGTGTGTGGTTGCCGAGTGTGAGGCTATGGACTGGTTAATAGAAAAGCCTCGTTATCCTGAATGCAATACGATGTTCAATCCGTTATGGGATAAGCCCAACACATAAAAGCAAAGCGTCACAAGCAGTGTCGTCGTTCGAGAATTCTTATTTTTCTGACTAACGATTTACGTATAAATATTTGTATATAATTTATATATATTTTTATATTATGATTTTTTTCTCACATTTAATTTTATTGTTTCACAGTGTATCCAGAGGAGGTAAACTCTAAATACATACATTTTCTTACTTTTCATGTACAAAGCATCAATTATACTGTATATGAGACATTCTTTACTTCTCACAACCCGCTCCAAAGAAAACAGGAATTAATATGTAGTTTAATTTGTCAGTTCCGTGGTGGCTGAAGACGGAAGTAAATTGCGGTAAAATAATTAGCGCCTTAAATTTGGGTATTGGCGTACGACTGTACGAGAGATTCGAAATGACATTACTTGAAGCCCCAACAACGTTAAGATTTTCCAAATTAGTGCAGAAATGACATGCCAAAGCTTTGAAGTTTGAACTCTCAAGATGAATTTGAAGAGCTTAGCTGCTGTTTCAGCTAAAACTAAGATAGTTATTGTTTAGGAACTAAGATAGTTATTGGTATTTTTTATAATTTTATTTTTATAACACTTTAATATTAAAATTATTAAATTACGCAAGATTCAATATACTATATTATTTAATTATAAAAAAATGTATAAAAAAAGAAGAGAAGTGGAGTAGCATTTTTCAGCCTAAATAGCCACAGGTCCCAGTATTGTGTATCATGCCACAATCTGTAATCCAATGGGTGTTGCCTATTGGCCAGTGGATTTGGTCGGGAACCTCTCCCTCGTCTCATCAAAGGCTAAATGCCAGTTTAGCTGGAATTATAGGTTAACTTGTGCGGCTGAGCCACCAACTTTGTACTATATATCATGTTTTTGGAAGAACTATTTTCTGTATAACAAAGAGTGTCAAAAATATTTTGATAATCCATTGAACTAAATCGAGTTTCCATCATATCTTTTGGCTTCTATTTAGTATTGGTAATAGGTTTAAAAATGATCTAAAAAGATTGTTTAGATATTTGTATCCTATTGAATTAAGAAATCGTGGCACATATGTTTGAAACAAATTCCTACCTCATGATTAGTAATGATATATATATATATATATATATATATATATATATATATATTATAAATAAATAAAGGAACCGTGATATTAACATCAATCGTATTCTCGCTACCATTATCATTTTTAATTTGTCCCTCGCTTTGATTTTTTTCTTTATTTTCTTTCCATATTTCAATCATCTTTTAGTTTTATTTTATTTTATTTTATAAAGGATACATCTCTTGGTTTTAATTTTGGCTTTGTGATTGTCCTTAATCATTAGGTCTCATCTCTCTTATTCGAATTTCTTGACTTTGTTTTTAAAGTCAGTAGTACGAGAGACAAACAAAACATTAAAAGAAATAAAAATTCCAGAAAAGTTTTTCATAGCCGGGTATCTAATTACCTAGTCCCCGTTGTCTGCATCAGTCTCCGTTCTGGTCCCCCTTTACTGTAAGCGTGAAATGTTTTCGTAAGGAATTATCTATTTCAATGATCCTTCCTCGACTTCAGTCAATCAAACCAAACCCCTTCCAAGAAGTGAGTTTTCTTCCGTTCGCCTTTTTTTTTAGAACGGTGACGGAGAACTGACGATGAGTTCCGTGACGGAGAAGGACGGAAAGTAACGGTCCCCACTTCGAACTGTGTTGCGGTTGAAACCAGAAAGACTACACGACGTTTATAACAAAACCTGCAAAAACTTTCGCCAATTTGGCAAAGAACCTTCCATTTAAGGCAAGCACTTCTTCTTTCACCTTCTCTTGTAAATTGTAATCTCCCCTTTCCCTTGATCTATCTTATTCTTTCTGGTTGAACCCATTGGCAGCCGCAGAGAAATTGGGGAGGGTAGAAGCGTGTAACGGCAATTACGATGGCAAGAGGCAAGATCCAGATCAAGAGAATAGAGAACACCACCAACCGGCAAGTCACCTACTCCAAAAGACGAAACGGCCTCTTCAAGAAGGCCAATGAGCTCACCGTTCTCTGCGATGCCAAGGTTTCCATTATTATGTTCTCCAGCACCGGCAAGTTGCATGAGTACATTAGCCCCTCTACCACGTAAGTAATTAACATATTCCTTCCTCTCAATTCTGAACCCTAGCTATATAAATTTGCTTTTACTGAATCAATTTCTTATTTTCTTTCCTTTGTTTTGGTTTGGGTTGTCAGAACAAAGCAGTTCTTCGATCAGTACCAGACAACCGTAGGGATTGATCTCTGGAGCTCCCACTACGAGGTCCTACTCCTTAATTACTTGCTTGCCGCTCTTTTTCTATGCTTGAGCTTTTAGGGAGAAACTTACTTAATCATGTCTGATCTGTTTCATTTGTGTGCGGCAGAGCATGCAAGAGAACTTGAAGAAGCTCAGTGAGGTGAATAGGAATCTTCGCAGGGAGATTAGGTATTTGATATTCCACTGTTAAGTTCTTAACTTTTTTTTTTGGGTCTGGTGATTTTTGTTAGTCTTCTCAGTTTATATAAATGTTAGTTAATTTGGTGCTGGAATATACAATTGATAGGCAAAGGACGGGGGACTGTCTGAACGGTCTGAGTATGGGGGACCTGAAGCTTCTAGAGGATGAAATGGAACAGTCTGCCAAGGTTGTTCGTGAGCGTAAGGTAAGATTTATATTGTGGTAATAACAAATTCTAGAGTTTAATTTCAGTTAAGCCCGCTCACAAATCTTATATGAAAGCATTTATATAGTCGTCGCACTTCTTTTTTATCATAATGAAGTACATGAAATTCTTAATCTATCTGGAGTTTACTTGAACGAGAAGATCTAACTTGAAGCAAACTAAATATTAAAATAAGATTGGACAAGCCAAACAACAATTATTGCTTGAAAAGGTATTATGAGTTAAATGAGCAGAATCTGGTGGAGAAAGGGAAATTATAAACAAAAAATAAAAATCTTCATACGGATGTTGAGTTAATGAAAAGTGAAACAGATAATGCTATTTCGCTATCAATCAAACATATACTGACATATTAATAATAAAATGTTAAGCTTTTTTTCCTCAAACTTGACATGTATTTCCACCCAAAAAAAAAAAAACTTGACATATACAGTGCCTCTATACCAGCAGATTCGGATTGTTTTCTACAATTATTCAGAACAAGTAAATCTCTTTTAAAAAAATTGATTTGTCTTTTAATATGATTTTCTTCCTGTTTGTGAAAGCTAGAATTGTCGAATTGTGTTCCATTTTCCGTGTTTGCGGAAATGCATTGATAATAATGCTTGCTTGATCAGATGAGAGAAAGACATAGGAAAAAGTGATATTTAATCTGGCTAGGAGCCCGGGCAAACGAAAACACTGAACGATTCTGCTTGTACATGTCACAAATTATATTAACGTACGCTATTCTGCATTTGAAGTTTACCTTTTTTAACAACGGTATCTACTAATTAATGTTATAGTACTTGTAAATTTGCAGCATTGAATCTCACCTTGGTGATGCGTGATCTTGTTTTAAGACTTTGAACTTATATGTATATACCACATGTGCTTACTAACGAATTTTCATGATAATGGTCGACAGCTTAAGGTGATATCAAGTCAGATTGACACCCAAAGGAAGAAGGTATCATTTGTTAATTTTGAGAATACTTGATACTTCCGTCGTTAGTTGACTTTGATTAAATGGATGGAAATTCTATGTTCCTTGCAGTATAATAACGAGAAAGAAGTACACAGCAGACTGCTACGTGACCTAGTAAGTATAACCCCAAGCCTAAGTTTTACTAGTAAATGAAAAAAAGAAAAAAAAAATGTCTATATATGTTTTGTTTTCTAACGTTCTGAAGTGGCAATGGTTTACCTGATAAGGAGGCAAGAGCTGAAGATCCACACTATGGATTGGTAGACGATGGAGTGGAGTATGATTCTGTACTGGGATTCTCAAATATAGGTCCTCGCATGTTTGCTTTAAGCCTACAGCCTAGCCATCCTAATCCCCAGATGCATAGCGGATCAGGGTCTGACCTAACCACCTACCCCTTACTATTTTAGCCAGCACGCAAGCTCCTTCTAATGAAAACTATCAAATTCAGTCACCAATAAATGGACATGTAGTATATTTACGTACTGTTTAAGATATGGATATATTCTAGCATGCATGCGGCCTATATATATATATATATATATATATATATATATATCCACAAACCATATATATAATCGTGAATATTTTTGGTCCTAACTCCTAAGTTCGATGTGCGTCTGAATTGTTATTATCTGTCCATATTTTAGGCCTAATTAATTATACCTAGACATGATGTGATGCTCCTTCTTTTTGAGTGAGAATCAATATGCTTTATTTACCTGTTGATTTCTGGTTGCATGAGTGCATGGATTTTATCGACTTCAAGTACAAGGTACTAAATGGAATATTGATATACTCGATATGATCAAAGCCTTTCATTTCTTTGTGATCTCAATCATATATGGTAAATTGAAAGAGTTTGGGCAATTTCTAAACCCTGGTATGTAATAAGCAGTATCACTTTCTCTCTTTTTGGATGGTTTACTATTATGTAAGTACAAAATACAATCAACCATGAAGATGTGTGTGTTTGAATGCTAGTAGTAGTATTCCCACTCCATATACTTCCTACACATGATGGCGACTGAATCTAGTGCTTAAGGTTTATCGCTGCACATGTCTAACAATAATACTATGTTATAAACCTTTTATTTCAGGTTACTAAGAAACAATATTTAAACCATCATTGAAGATCAGGCACTGCAGTAGGCAGCAGTTTTTTAAGTTTATATTATTTATTATTTTTAATTTGTTGTCATAACTATACGAATAATAGAAATTAGTTTCACAGTTTCTATATAATTTTTACACAAATGATCATGTGATGATATTTAAATTTATTTATTCCATCAAAATTAATTTTATTTTAATTATCTGTAATTGTTTCACTAAAACAATGTGCGGCTTAATTAAAAAAAATTTGTGAGCATGAAACAACCTCTCATTTAATCAGTTTAAAATAAATAAATATATCACCCATGTTGATATCGAATTTCCAAAATTTTCATGGAATTTCTGAAAAATTCAAGAAATCAAAATATTAATAAGAAATATCGTTTTATGTATAAAAACTACAAACAAGCGGTTGGTGATGTGTATCGTACATTAGATGCATTGATTTCATAACATTAATGAAAACTTTTATTATTTGATTAAAGCATTTTGTCAAATTTATAAAAGGGCGGATGATAGGAGAGCTAGTTTCATTCATTGTAATCTAGAATATTTTCGTGCCCGTTTAGATTAATTATGAATAAAACTGATTTTGGATAAAATTATTAAATATATATATATATATATAAAATATACGGATTTATAAGATAGAATAAATAATATAAATATTTTTGTTATAAATGATAAGACCTGTATAAACTTTTTACTCTAGGAATTAGGGATAGACTGAATGGAAGTGACCAAAACTAACAAGAAAAATAAGCACGGGCAAGTTAGGTCAATTAGTCAAGTTTAATTGGCTGGAAAAACAATTACAGATGTATTTACTTGAGTTACTTCAGGCTTAAAATTTTTCAAACTCGTGGTAACCCCAACCCGACCAAAGCTTCCCTACACCTATACACAAAGCTCTTTTCTCCTCTCCCATTCACAGCCTTCTCGGCTTCTTCCATTTCGCACAAATAGTAATTACAAATATTGGAGACCCGTTTCTCCTTTCTCATTGAAGCTTCCATATTGACACCAAAAAATCACAAATAGAAATATCGCCTATATGTAAAGTGCATCTACGGTGTGCTAGTGCTAGAGTCGAAGCAACGAGAGGTCCATTTCCATCTCACTTTTGCACAAAACTGGCAGATTTTGGTCTCAGTGGTGAAGTGAAAGAAGAATGGTTGAAGCACCGAAGACCGAGAAGATCCACAAAAGCTGAGGATGCTTGCTGCGACGGCATACGACTATAAGCACGACTCTGGCACTAATACACCAGGGAGACTTGACGGAAGCCCACTAAACCCGAGGAAAAAGACGGCATAAAGGAAGATGGAACCCAAACTCGTCCGAAATGGCTTCAGCTCGTCGAACCTGATTTATCCCAGTTGCTATCCTGCATGTTTGGTCAATGTCGAATGACGCTTTTATGTATATTGGATTTGTTCGAGTGCGGTTTATAGGGACCAAACCCAACCAAATTGGATTGGTGCAAACCCAATCCCTGGAAAGGAATGCAAATTACTGCATTCACATGACAAGAGCACAAAAACGTGCACATGTACATTCAAAATAATGACATTTACGAAATTTTTGATGAATCATAGGATAAAATGCTTTTCGTCTTTGAATGTGCACATGTATATTTTATGTGCTGTTGTCAAGTGAATGGAGCATAATTTTAAGAATTGATGTGAGAAAAAGTTCCTGGACAAATTTTTTTCTCTTCTATATTCTAGATTGCGCTGTAGTTTATATTTTATAATACTATTTTAATGCCACTCCAATAAAATATGATAATATAATAGATTTTAGTGGTAATAAAAAATTGTGAGAATAAATACTTCAACAAAAAAAAGAAAAAGAGACAATTCTATAGTAGGCAGCTAAAAAATAAAAGTAAATTATTTTTTAAATTAAAATTTTTAAATAAATATTTAAAAATATACATTAAATTATAAAATATAAAATTTGAACTATTCATGTTAAATTTTGTAAAGGATTTAATATCTAATATCAAATGAAAGGAATATTTTATAAAATTAAATATAAAAAAAAAATTTATTAATTAAAATTTATTAAACTACGGTAAATTAGATATTGGGTTGTTTAATTTATAAATTTTATAATTTAGTTGAATAAATTTAATAATTTAATTTTTTAAATAAAAATTCATTAATTAAAATAAGAAAGCCAAACCAAATTGGGAATCTTTTATGCTCCTTTGTGTATCGTTGCAGTACCTACAGAATTGTACCACGTGGATATCGAATACACGGAACTTTCGCCGGTCACTCAAACCTTACGTTGGGGGGGGGGGGGGGGTGGTGGTGGTGGTGGTGGTTTGGCTTTTTGGTTTTCCCCCCTCCTAAAACCCTTCTCTTCTTCAGTCCTCCTCTTCCAAGAAAGTTTCACTCTCATTGTCTCCCGGAAAACTAGCGGGCACTTGAGGAAGTGAAGCATCAATTGAACAGGGCTATCTAGACGCAGGCAAAAGATAAAGGTCGGCGGTGGCTCAGCCATGGGAGCTCTTGCTGCATTCGCCCCGTGGACTCCGGAAGACGACCTTTTGCTAAAGAACGCTGTTGAGGTAGAGTTATACTCACTGTTGCTATTTACTCTCTAATTGCCAAAACTTCCTTTTCTGTTCGATTTTTACATGTCTGCAGTATCCTTTATCTTCCGCATGTTAAAGGTGAAGGAACTCCTCACGTTTATCTTTATTGCTCGGTCATTGTGCTTCTGAAAATCCAAGAATTAACTGCGTTTGGTAGTTGTGGGTTAATATTGCCTCTATGAGAGACTTGGAAGTTGGAGGTTTGGCTATGTTGTGTTAACCGTGAATTGTTTGAAAGGGTCTATTTTGCCTAGCACAAGGTGGTTACCAAATTGCCCATGTTAAATCTTCTGAAATAGGAATTAAGGCGTTTGAACCATGTTGGAGACACACAACACCACTAGGAATATTGGCATGATATAGTAATAAAACTTGGATCTGCATAATACCTGTCGTCCCATATTTGGCCTAGGTAATACGGATCTATGTCATTGTTTTTAACGCATTTGTATTGTGGATTTGGAGTTTGAACTGCCCATGTGTCATATTTTGAATGTTATATTCTTTCATGGGCTGGAAGAATGCCTACTTCGTATTCAGGCTAGGTTTCTGAATATCCACTGTGATTGGCTTAATGTGCATAAACAGAAAAATCTTAGCTGTGGATCAGAAAGCATATCAGGTGATGTGAGAATTAATGTGCACTATTGAGATAAAGTAGTCATGGAGATGCTGAGCCGGCCTTTTTTCTCCTTCTACTGATAGCACCTTGCTTCCACAATAATAATGATATGGATAATTTGTATACAAGTATTTGACACATTTATATGTAAGGGATTTGTCTTTATATATCTTAATGTTGAAGTTGTTATTTGCCGTGCAGGCAGTATCTCTGAATCCAATAAATATATTTTCTTGTTCATCTTTTTATATCTTAATTTGTTTTTATTTTTTTCTCACCCTATGCAGCTTCCTTTGGCAACATTTCTCTATAACAATTCAAGTGTTTAATGATTATGATTATTGATATTGGAAAAATTTCTTTCTTTCTCTTCAATTTTATTCTTTCTGTTTTTGAATTTGGGAGGGTGAGGGGTGGATGAAATTATATTACTGCCTCTGTATTAGAAAAAGGCTCATATTTAGTGATGTCTGTTCCAAGATTCCTGTTTAGATTCATCGCTAGTTTTCTATTTGCAGGCTGGTGCTTCTTTAGAGTCCCTTGCAAAAGGAGCAGTGCAGTTTTCTCGAAGATTTACTGTTCGAGAAATACAAGATCGTTGGTATTCTCTCCTTTATGATCCCATTATTTCAGTGGAAGCCTCTGCATACATGAGTAACTTTGAGCTTTCTGCTTCACTTCTTCCATCAAAGTTCAGTAAGTTCGGACCTTCAAAAGAAAGCAAATTTTCTTCTGTTAAGAGAAAGGCTGATAATGTTCATAATTCTTACTATGCAATGCATAAAAGAATCTGCAATGCCACGCTTACTTCTGTGGACTTAAGTTTTCTTGTTGGACCAGAAAATAGCTATTATGTAGAAAGTGGAAGTGGTGCTTTGCCTGAAAACTGTATGCCTGAAGGTGCAGCCTCAAATAATTTTGTGTTCCATGAGTCAAATTTTGATTCTATGCACTGTGATTTTCCTGAAAATGTGATGGATGGTAGCGTTACAACTAATGGGAAAACTGCTCATTCCTTTTATACTGGAGCTAATAACCCATGTGAAGAGAATTTCTGCATTGATCAACAGAGTATGCTTAACAAAGAACCTCAAATTCTTGGTGACGATGTATCTTTAGATGGAGGTGTTGAGGAAGTGGGTGATCCAAAAGAACTGTCTGTAGATAGCCTGATTGGAGACAGTAGTTTAGGGACAATGGCTTTATCCGCATTTGATCAAATCAACAGTGACCATGGAAATTTGTGTTCTGAGTTTGATGGAAATCATGTCTTCAATTCACCTGATTTAGAGTGTGGAACATCATTTAATACCTTTCAGTTATCTCCACTTCCTGAAATGCCAATCTGGAGAACAGATGAGGGTGTTCATGGAGCTGACCTGTCATGTCATGATTTCAAAGATTCTATTGCTCGTGGGGAGACTTATCTGTCAGAACTATCCAATTCTCTTCTGAACTTCACTAATGATGAAGAACTCTATTTGATGGATGTTGATGGAAAAGACAGGTTTGATAAGTCATACTATGATGGTCTAAGTTCACTTATATTAAATTCACCAAATGATGTGAGTACAGATCAGATACCTGAAATAACTGAAGCAGAGACATTAGTGGCTTCACATGCGCAAGTTACGAATCCATCAATTTTGTGCCATGTACAGGTAGATGACAACATGGGGCTATGCTCTAGTGTTGGACAAGCACAGAAAACAGAGCTCCAAATGACATCTCATACCACAATTAAAGACTGTCGATATCATGGGCTAATTTATGGAGTTATTTCCTGTACACTGAACACTGAGGCCCCAGAAATTCCGTCCAATGACAATGTTTTTCTACCCTTTGATGTGCCCCCCTCAACAGTTCCTTCCTTGCCTAAATGGACTTTTCAAGAAGTCCGTAAACCAATGTCATCATCATTTGATGATTTTGGACATGGCCATAGAGCTGGTGAAAGAGGTAAAATTCTGATGCCTGCAGAACAGAAAAACCCTGGCGAACCTCATTCATCTTCTTGCATGATGGGATCTCCTCCCTTGCTGGGACCTGTTGTTGGTTCCCAGGTGAAAACTGAGTTTCCAAACAGTCATGCCTCACACATGGCGTGTGGCAGTGCAATACTTGTTTCTGGAGGCGCAGGGGGAATTGTTGATGCAGAAAACACGTGCACTGATGCTCATGCACATTTAAATCCAAAGGAAGAGTCTACGAATCATGCCTTGGCAAAGAATCTAGACAATAATTTAACAAATTCTTTCACTGAGAAACCTGCCCATGGCTCTAAAAGCCTTAGAAACTATTCTCAACCTAATACCTCTGGCATGAGACAGGAACAAGACATAGCCATGCCAATTCAAGATCATCAACTGCTACATGCTGAAGTGGGATCTGCAGAGGTTGTTGGGTCAGAGCTGGTGGCAAACCAGCCAACATCAGATCAGGAAGAGCAATACATAGAGAGCGATGATGATGTTCCGTACTATTCTGACATAGAGGCAATGGTAAGGCATATAATGCAGACCTTTCAGCCAATAGTTATCTTTACCCTTTTTCATTACAATTTTTTCCCCTCCTACAGATACTTGATATGGACTTGGATTCTGATGACCAGGATTTATATCATAGTGAGGAAGGTATTACTCTTACTCAAGACATAGCCTGTTGATAGCTGTTGCTTTCTTTTTGTTCTTTAGCATCCTCTTTTCTTTGGAGAAGGGAGACCTTATTTGGACCAATGCCCTTATGATACTGCCTCATGGCATGACAGCATGCTACAATGACTTGGGCAGGTGATAGCCTCGTCAGAACTCACATGATATTCTTACGGTTGCTCTTTTACTCGATGCATTGGCCATTTCTTTTTTTTTTTGTGTTTTTTTTGGGGGGGGGGGGGGGGGGGAAGAGGGGGAGGAGAATTTCGGTGAGGTATTATTGGGTTCTGGTATATACAGCATGCATGTAATTATATTATGGTAATAGGTGAAATTTGCATATGTTTGATATTATGGTCGATCCTTGGCATTTTGGTGGGCTTTGGTTTGTGGACCCATTATGAGTTTTTGCTTGATAATGTGTTATACACTTATCAGTGAGTCTGTTGCATAATATCTAGAATTTGTGGAATAGACTATGCATGCTCTTCTGTGTGTATATTTACGTAGATCAGCATATGCGCATGGGATATGCTTACTTTGGTTGCATTCATTGAGCTATTGTCATGTTCACATTACAATGTGAAGTAAATATGCATGATTTCTTCATTATTTCTTTTATTCTTTGTGTTTGTATCATAGTTTAACAATATTATATTCTGTTTACAATATAGTATCAAGATATCAACAAAGGGATGCTAAGCGAGCTATAATAAGGTTGGAGCAGGGTGTTCATTCCTATATGCAAAGAGCCATTGCTTCACATGGAGCATTTGCTATTTTATATGGTCGTCATTCAAAGCATCATATAAAGGAACCTGAGATATTTGAACGCATAACCATACCTTTTCCATGACCTACTAGCCATCTGAGAAGATCTTTTCCTTATGATTCCTTTGCAAGTATTTAACACATAACAAGCTGATTATCTTTTTCGTTGATTTGTTTACTACCATGCATGTATAACTTACTTGTTTATTAAGATTTTAAGTCTGACTTAAGGCATGATGTGAATGGAGTGAATTGTGATGTAAGTCAAAGATTCAAATTCTGTGAAATCATGGTTAGACATTTTTTTATATCAAAAAACAAAAAAAAAAGTAAGACAGATTTGTTTTAACAATTATAAGCACAAATGTGCTTTAAAAAATGCCACACACTGACATACATTTCTGTTACTTGCAGAAGTACCACCCAGGAACATGAAATTAGAGCTGCATAACTTGGTGGTACCATCGGGGGTATTTAATTCAGTCGAAATAATGAGAAGGTGATGGAGTTAATGTTTCTTTTCTTTGGCTTTCAAATTTGTGGAGGTTAAAAAGAGCAGTGTGCTTTTTGCTAGGAAAGGGTCTGAGTGAAGGTTCATGGAAGAGGAAAATTTCTATGATGTTTTAGAAATTGCAAAATGAGACCTTAGATGGCTGGATATTGTTTTCACTGCCAAACAATAGTTGGCTTCAGCATATTAATTATATTTGCCCTTCCTAATCTTCTAGGCAATTATAAAGATGGATAATGTTGGATCTTTCTCTCTTATAAACCTTGGCAAGACTTCGATTTTGGTAAATAACAAAGAAGTGCATTCTGGTCAGTCTCAAAGACTACATTCCAGTTGTGTGATTGAGGTATGCCCTTACAGCTCTGTTCCCAAATTTGGATTGATAGGAATAAGCCTTGTTTTGGATTATGTTATTTCAATAGTGCTACTATATGCATCTATCTTCTTGCCACTCTAGTATGCTCTTCTGATTTCTTTGCTGCTTGGTAGTTTGTTCATGCCTAGTAAGCCGGATATGTATGTGTGCCATTTGGACTTCTAAGCTATTGGAAGATGTTCTCTTAGCCCGTTGTTTTCTGCAATTAGCTCCACAGCATCTTTTTTTTTTTTTTTTTCATTTTTAAATTTTATAAAGATGTATGGAAATATCTAGGTTCACAGATAATTGTGGAGGTGGTTTGTACTGAATTGTGTTTGGTTATTATATACTTTCAGATGCTCTCTACCATTTGTTGGTTGAATTAAGTTCCTAGAATCATATATTTCTTTATTCTTCTAAGTTCTGTTCCCCAGATGTCATCAATGAGGATTAAATGACGGTAGAATCTTGTATGCCTTGGAGGACGTAAAAATTCTTCCTCCAAGTTGTATCAAGAGAAGTTAAAAGTTTACAAAAGTGATCTCATCTTGTGCAGGATGATACCATTTTGGTGTTATTGGCTTCATCTTAGTGCTCCTGGAGCACATAAGAATGTCTCTAAAATGACATCTAGTCTCAACCTTTACGTGTTATACATTTCAATCCCACCCTGGCCTTCTACTTGCAATCCTATTTCGGTTTCATAAAATGATTTCAAATCTATCAACTGAATATTGAAGTCCTTGGGGACTGTGTTAGAACTTATTAGATGTCATTAGGATTATTGCTATTAATGGGAAGGCTTTAATGCTGTTGATTTATATGATAACTCTTCACAAGTCTGTATTAAATGTAAATGGAAAATTTGCAGATAAGGGACATGCCATTTATATTTGAGACGAATCTAGGTCTTATGAAGCACTGTCTGGTGGTATTACTTAAAATAATCAAACACTGTAGTGTCAATTGTAAATGATAGCAAGAGGTGCCATTAGCACAAAAGGTGCTTATTTTTACTGCACTTTCTGATTTTGGTAAGTTTGATCCGTCTGCTTGTATGTCAGTGTTTTTATGTTGAACTCGTGTTCCAGGAAAGCACTTATGCATGCCTGCGCTTTCTTCCCTGTATTCCATTGCCCTTGAAAGTAGACAATTCTTCAATCCAAAATTCATGCGTGATATGTGTAACATACCCCGCCCGTCCCATGTCATTGGCTGGAGAAAGGAAAACAACTATCAATCAGTTGCAACACTCATAGATTTGAGTATGGGTAATGCTACATGTAGCTTATACAATATTGCTCACTCTGGTTCATAATAACTGTCATTTTAAAGTCTTTTTTTTTTAATTATTATTTTCTCAAAATTAAAGAAACACTAATTACTTTTTGTCAACTTAATTTTTATTAGAATCACTATTTTTGTTAAATGTTCAATTAATTGAGTCTTTATATAAAAGCATATTTTAGGAAGATAAGAAAATATTTTGTTACTTTTGATATTATTTAATTGCTTCTTATTTTTTGTATATCTTTTTGAAACAATATTGTGTGACAGATATTGTGCATCAAAGGAAGTAAAACTGTTTTCTTTAAAGAAACATCAAAATAGTAGCGTCAGATATTCTATTATGTGGTCTTTAAGGATAATAATGTTTAAGTGGAATTAAATGTAATTTAATTTGATAATGATTAACAGCACTTAGTTTTGCATTTGGATCCCTGCACCTCAGTACTAATTCTCTATTGTCTGCCACTGCCAAGGACGTTGAAACAGAAACACATTGTCCTAAACTTCTCAGCCACCTTGCTTGTGATCGTAGATTCAACAACCTCCCCGGGTGACTTACACGTACTTGATGATCTCAAAAAATGGGCTAACCCAGCTCCATGTCTTACTGGTTCTTGGTTCAGCTCATGGAATGACAGTTTTAGTATGCCCTGAAGGTGAATTTATTGAATTTTACTGTTTAATATTTAAAATTTAATAAATTTAATAATGTATATTTTATAAATATTTAATAAGATTTAAGTTATAAAAATTAATATAAATTTAATATATTATACCAGCAATTATCTACCCATGTGCAGGCCAAGAGTAGTGAACTGAAAATTGGAATATGATATTTAAAGACGTGATTTGGGGGATTCTACAGTCACAGGAATACGATAACGATCTCCCTTACTTTCTTAGCATTATTTTCTTAACTTCGATATTTGCGGAGGAGTACTTTCCAGCACAACTTTGATGAGAAAACCGATGTGGGTTATTTTTTTAGTTGACACTCGAACCACGCATCTGGTCAGTTATGGGCAAGGAGATTGGATCCTGTTCATTGCCCGCGCTTGGACCATCTGGCTTCCATGGAATCATGACTAGATGTCTTCCATACTTCAATCCGGTGACTATGACTTATTGATAAACTATTCGACTCGGTTGGGCTCGTTCTTACCTTTGATACGACTTTCCCTATCTTTTTTCTATGCACAAACTACTACTAACCTAATATTTTAATACATCTTTTGGTTAACTTGATATCTGTTACAGGATAATGCTCAAAAGCCAAGTGGGATGCCACGAGCATAGTTTAATAATTTTAGAATTTAAAGCATCTTTAGCTTAACAATCAATCCACTGCTGCAAGCAATTGAATGCTATTAAAAGCTATTGGAGAAAAGGGAGGAGAAAATAGATAAGATTAGACTGAGCAAGAGCGAGTTGTTTTAGGGTATTCATAGCAGCAAATTCATGAACAGAACGACGATAAATTGGTGTCCAAACAACCCTTGGTAAGGCGAAGGGACACCCGCCAGGCAGGAGTGGCCGAGATGAGGGATCCTCGGTCGGTAGATAGCCCCTCATTCTGTCGTAAAGTGTAAATACCTTATCCAAACGCATGGTATCCTGTGTTTATTATATTGCACATAAATAGAAGATAGCAAAGAACCAGAACCTTGCGCACGTGGCATTTATTGGAATGGGGTAAGAGTTCCCACTCTCACGTTACCACCAGCGAGCTACTATCGTCAAATCAATCCAAAGAATATAGTTTTCTACAGGTATTATAGATAGATCTAGATCTCCCCCTGTTGTTGGGTCACTGCCAATGAGTCAATTACCCCTCTCCCACTCTCGGCATGGGTCTCTGCCAAAATATTCTCAGCTGTAGCCTGTATGCGTGCTTCTTAATAAATGCATTGGATGAGTATAATATGATATTTTTAGTTTTATAAATAAAATTTTTTGAAATTTTTATGTCAAAAATTAAAATTATATGTTAAATTGTATACTCAGTAGATTCAAAAATCAGATTTGAATTTATAATAATTTTATCTCAAACTTTTTAAAATTAAATTTAGACTATTTATCTTTTATCTTCTCTAATTTTAATTATTTTATTTTTATTTTTCTTAAATATAATTTATAAATTTATTTTTCTCTCATATATCTTTTAACAATATAACCTTTGTAAAATTATATATATTTCTATTACTTTTATTTTCCACAAGTGCAAAGGGATCACGCCCGAGGAAATTTGGACTATATATGTTCTCTATTCCGCATTATTCTAAATTTCCAATCGATGCCACTATTCTTGCATTTACGTTTTGCCTCTTCCAAGTCTTAGCCAAATGGTCTATTTTAGTGACACAGCGAGTTCAGGAAAAAAGCACATACAAAAAATACAAAAAAGTAGAAGTTGTAGTCACTGATTCGTGGGGTAGTTTTAAAGCAATAATACAAAAAATAAAATTTTTTTTGCTTGAAATGTTTTTTATTTAATAAATAAAGATTAATTTCTTCTAAATAAAAAAGACATCAAACATGTATTCTTCAAAATTTTTTTATTTAATATATCTAAATTTTTATCATTTAAAGTAACTTACATTGATTCTTTCTTTTCTTTTATCACTATGGTTACACTAGCCAAATACAATGATAAGAGTGCACAGCTAATTACTTTTTTGTAGAGCGGTATAATTGTGAGGCGAACATTACTTGGCCAAACAGCCATCAGGGTTCCTTTCCACTCAGTTCTATATGTACGAAATATGATTCCAGTCACCAGAACATTAATCCCCTTCACTATCAACGACTGTGATATGGACACTTTCACTGATCACAAGGGTGCAAGTACTTGAACCTAAGTTATTTTGTAGTATTGTTCAAATTTCAAGTTATTAGATCGCACCAAATAGGTTTCTAATATCGCCTCTTTAACATCATAAACAAATATAACATTATTTGGACCTTACGCTAAACAGAATGAATTAGGAGTAGAAATTACAAGCTAAATTACCTTTGATAGCGGTGATATTTATAAAGACGCTTTTTCTAAAAGCAATGTGATTATTGTGATAGCATACATTTCACGACACGATCAAACATGTAATGTCACTCACGCGAATCAGCTTTGGTTGCAGCCTGAATCTTACCGGAAGAGGGTGGAATTACAATTATAGGAAAGAGAGAAGCTACTCCCAACAACTTCCATTGATCAAAGAAGAAACCGAAGAACTTATTTTGCGAGTCAATGTTGTGTGATTTACTAGTTTTTGACTGATTTAGGCACAGATAACTTATAAATAGTGATATCGACGGGAGAACAATTCTAGTATGTGGTTCCAATTCGAATTGCTCTTTGTATAGTAACACGGAGACCATGAATGCATCCGGCGCATTGGGGAATTAAACATGAATCAAGTATTCATGAAATGATATCACCCTAAGTTAATTACAATTAATTACATACTAAGAAATTCTACGATAAAGTTTTTTTTTTTATTTCTCTAGAATATTTTTTATTAAATGAGTAAAGATTAATTTTTTTAAAAGATAATCAAATATTTAAGTAAAATATTTTTTAAATGAATTTTTTTATACATAAAATTTAAACTAAATATAAAATAATTTACTTAAGATATTCAATTTTTTTTCATTTGAACTGATAATTTTATGATAAGCTAAATTTACATTTAATTATTTTTATAAATATCATTAATTTTTGGGATATATGATGGAAATATCAATTGTATCTAATTATTTCAAATAATTATCATTTAAATTAAAATTAATGATAATTATATATTAAATTACCGCAAATAATCAGTCAAAGTAACTATTGCGTGTAAGTTTATAAAATTTGAATAACTGTTTCAATCATACTTTATACATAAGTTACGCCGTTGAAATCTTAAATGGTACTTCCAATCATCCCAAATTTAAGAAGGTTCTGATGTTGATATTCTCACAATTATTTTAAATTATTAAATTAATTATTTTATTAATTTTATAAATTAAATTTTATTAAATATTTAATTAAAATTTTTAAAATTTTAAATTATTAATTTTACATATTAAATTATAATAAAACATATAAAATACCTTTATTACCGAGTTTTAGCTTGTGCTCGAAATCCAATTGCGCGGGCGCGAGAGTAAATGTCGCTCATTTCGTCCCCACAACTCGCACATCGCATTGCAGCGATGTAAGGCTCTCTCGATCAGTCAGTCAGTCAGACTTGAGACAGTGATATAATATCTTATGCAACATTAATGTCAAGGCACTTAAAGTAAGTGGCTAATTAGAATTGGCTGCTGGTACGAGAGGTGAGCGTGCCTTTGGCTGGCTCCTGACTCCACACTCCATAACACAGTACTAAGATTATATGTCGACATCCGCAATATGGAACACATTTCACGGCTTTACAAGTCTATGCTCCTACATACACGTGTTTCCACTTGCAGGGATAAGAGAGGAGGATGACATTAACCATGGATTTTGGTCATAATTGTGTTCATTTTTTTTTTTTTTATCTCTAACTTCAACTCCTGACTTGGCTTATGGTAATAATTGGATAGGATACAAAACACAAGAAAGGCAAAGGACTGTACGCAATTTTTTAATTCATTTTCATGTCGCCAATTATTGTCCCCATGAATAGTAATATGCTTGTAGTCATTAACTATAGTTTTTTGTCTTTTTCATTCGTTTTTAGGAAAATATTTGTCTTGCTGTTTGCAATTTCATACCCTAAATAACAAATGAAATAATATTGTTCTTTTTCTTTTGCCCTTTTTGCCTTATATCGTGGGCGAAACAAAAATTTATATTTTAAGTATGTATAAAATGTTTAGACTCTATCTAATTTTGCGTAAAATATTATTGATGTAATTATAGCATATAATTAATATAATTTAGTAATAAAAAATTTTAAGTAAAATATTTGTAAATAATCATGTCATGATTCTATTTGGAGTTTTTGTGTTTGTGGCTTACAAATAAATTGCAAAAATAACCTTGTATGGCATGGCCATTTCACCAACACTAATATCCCAATTACTAACAATAATATTGTTTGCATTATATTATTTGTCTAAAAATATAATAAAATACATCTATTAGTATTAGTATTCTTTATACTAACAACATTGTACTATCCAGCCTCCTCAACAACCATCCGCTGCTTCCAATAAAGATCATGGTGCTATATTAGCCATACAGCGCATTTGACCATTGTATTTAACAACCCATTACCATCTCACTAAATTAATTCTTCTTTCTTCCCCGTTTTTCGGTGAACCACCTCGTCTCCAGCTCAGGGTTCTTTTCCCTCAAACTCAGATACCAACAAATTTAGCTATCAGTACCAGTGCGTCAAAGCTAATGAAGATCCAGTGCGACGTGTGTAATAAACACGAGGCTTCCGTCTTCTGCACTGCCGACGAGGCTGCCCTATGTGACGGCTGTGATCACCGTGTCCACCATGCCAACGTGCTCGCCTCCAAACATCAGCGCTTCTCTCTTCACCGCCCTTCGGAAAAGCAATACCCTGTCTGCGATGTTTGCCTGGTAATTCTCTTGTTCCGATTGGACAAAAATTCAAGAAATATGCTATTTATGTTCATTGACAGTCGATTGTATGATAAACAAAAAGGGATTTCAGTTTGTGTCTAACTATGCAAATTTCTTGTGGGGCAACTAAATTGTAGGAGAGAAGAGCTTTTGTGTTCTGTCAGCAAGACAGAGCAATTCTGTGCAAAGAGTGTGATTTGCCGATTCACTCTGCCAACGAGCACACCAAGAACCATAATAGGTTTCTCCTCACTGGGATTAAGCTCTCTGCTGCTGCTACCCTTTATTCTTCATGCTCAGTGTCCAATTCCGTTTTGACCAATGGTTCTGATTCAATGTCCAATTCCAAGTCGAAGTTCTCTTTGAAGAACAATGCTCTTGCTTCTTCTTCCCCCATCTCACATCCACCTTTGATGCCCAAGACTTCACCTTCTGCAGCATCAACTCCTCCCACTATCAACAAAGCTGGCCCAACCTTGCTAGTGAATGAAGGGGCTGGTTCCACAAGTAGCATATCTGAGTATTTGATGGAAACTCTTCCCGGGTGGCAGGTTGAAGACTTTCTCGACTCACCTACTGTTCCCTTTGGTTTCTGCAAGGTTTGTAATTATAGTTAGAGACTCGTCCCTCTCTTGTTCCGGTTTCTTTCAATTAGTAGATTGAGTTGAGGGTTGGTATTACTTAATACTTGGAACAGAAATTTTTAATATGTTGATTAATTGCAGAGTGATGATGTATTGCCAGTGCTTGATGCTGATATTGAGAATAATCTGAGTTCCTTCCCTCCGGAGAGTATGGGGATCTGGGTTCCACAAGCACCGTATCCTCTATATTCTGATCCAATGGATCGGCAAAGTGGCTTCAAAGAGACAAGGGAGGCATTTAACTTCAAAGCCAGCAGATCAAGATCGAGGGATGATAATTTCATAGTTCCACAGATTAGCCCTCCCTTCGTTGCCTCCAAGAAATCCAGACTTCTATGGTAGAAACAAGCGTCGAAATAGAATCTTGACCAAACGCAGCCCCCGTATCATCTATTTTTTATATATAATTTTTCTCTTTTCTTTTGGTCCTGCCTTTGTTTGGCTTGATTTAATCTCTACTCTTTTCTATATAGTTAATTTGGTTTCTTTTGGCTGGTTATTTCCTGAACTTACGCTCTGCTTCTCCCCAACCGGGCAGAGTTCCCATCTTTTCGTGTATCACTTTCTATCTGTGCTTGTAGAAAGCGAGAATCAATGTAAATATGAATGTTTACAGAGTTTTCCCTGTTTGACATTGTCTTTGCTACATGTTATGATGTTAACATGGAAAAGAATCGAATTACTGTGCAACACATTTATGTATTTGTGGACTTCTCTTCTTGTTTTTATCAAAAATCTCAATGAAACTTCAAACAGTCGGACTCTCGGACCAAATATCTGTTACTGTGTTACATGTTCATGCTATTGGTCAGGGCCAAGGATTGCGTTACTGTTGACATGTAAGACACCTAGAAACAGAGAAAAGGTTGATGGAGAAGATGATTGCACAAAATGATTGTGCTGATGGCAATCGGATTAGAAAGAGATAGAAACACAGGTGGGGGCACTGGAGACCAAAAGGGGTTGAATGGATGGCATATGGGTTTGTCTGAACGCAGAAAATCCTCCGTGGGGGCGAGGCACCCATCATGATTTAATTTAGCAATGGAAAGTTTGGTGTGGTTAAGTCGCTTCTAGTACGGTCTGGCCTCACTTCTCTAATCCTTTTGCCTGCAGATACAGAAATGTGCAGGCAACGGCAGAGAGCGTTAAAGCAGACTTGTGGAGTAGTTGTAAACTATCAGCAGCATGCCTTACTTACCATTTGATTAGCCAAAATGGGGATAAATTTTTGGTCAATTTAAAAAGGAGACATGAATGAAGAAACAAACTAGAGAGTAGCATGATATCTTTAACAGCCTGAATAAACTAATGATGAGGGTTTTTAATAGTCTGTAAAAAATTTTAAAATTGAATATATGTGCCCTCATTATTTTATATAAAAGAAGGGATAATGATAATATTAAACAATTTTTTTTTATGTTTTTTTACGTAAAATAATATATTTTTTTCAAATCTTCATAATAAACAGCAAAAGTTACTGTTTAAAACAGTAATTTTTATTGTTTATTATGAAAATTTATAAAAAAAATATTATTTTACTTAAAAAAACGTAGCCAAAAAATATGTAAGTGTAACAGCACTCTAAAAGAAATAATATGATTCCATTTAGAAGCAATCTTACTAGATTCTCATCTTTCTGGCCTATCAATTATTGGGGAGGAGAGTTTAAGACGATCCACATTCAATCATTCTGTATAATTCTGAAAAAGTAAACACGCATGGTAGCCTTTGTTCGTTCAACTTCTCTGTAATATATGAATGATGTAGTGAGGACGAAACCCGTTTCTAAGCGTGGCTTCCAATGGTGGTGGAAGTAGCTCCAGTATACAGATCAACTGTAGCACTTCAACTGTGTGTGTGTGCAGGTGCGTGATGCTTTCCTTATTAACTGCTCAAAGTCTCTGGCGATAAACCTAACCCTTAGAGCTAGACAAACTAGTCAATCCACGCATAATTGGACCCGCAAAGCAGTGTGTCTCTCCCTCCCTTGCACCTAATCTTCTAGATATTTTCTGAGCTTATTTTCAGAAGTTGTATTGGAGTTTGGGAATATAGGTTGCCATCACAAATGAGAAGCACGTCAACAGGGCATTCAAAGATTCTTGGCGCAACAATATACCGTTTTGTAGTGTAGTCTCTCTGTTTCCACACATTTAACATCTATAAAAACTTATTTAATTTAATCGTCTATTCTCATTTTATGGGTTATTTTGTTCACCCACGTTATCATCTCCCTTTATACTTACACAGCCATATACGTGACTAGGAGCCCGTTTGAATGATTTTCTTTTTTTTTTTCCTCTTAAAAAAGCACTTTCTTTTATCTGTAAAATAAGCAGTTCCTTTTTTTGAAAAAAATACTTTTAAAGTCGTGTATTACGTTTGGATTGACTTTTGACAATGAGTAGAAGAACTCAACAAAGCTAAAACTTAGCTTTTCATGAAGTCAAAATTTCTTTGGAGCGCCATAAATGAGAGGTGTGATCCATATCCATGTGTGTGAATAAGAAATATTTGGACAAAGATGTTTCTGTATTATTTCAATATTATATTATATTACAAGCCTTACCTTGAAATGGTCTTCCAGTATACGACCACAAGTCCCACCTGACGTACGGGATATAGAAATTTTGAGCAGTGGATAATAAGAATACTGTTATTTTTATTTTTTATATTTATAATTATTCATAATTTAAGAAAAAAAGTGAAAAATCAAATAATTTAATATTTTTAAATTGTGAGTGATTATGGATATAAAAGAGTAAATATATCTTTTTTCAGATAATAATATGTAATATTTAGATATATCAAAAATATAAAATATAATATAATTAAAGCTTAAAATTGCTTATAGCATGTAAATATGGTAATTTAAAAATAATTATAAATTTAAGCTTTTACAAACGATTGAAAATTACATTTTTGTACTATTTTTCAAAATTATAAATTTTCATATTTTAAAAAAGTACTTCCCCGCAAAAAAAAAAAAGTTAAACTAACCCTTTATTTTATTAAATCTCTAATTGTACTTCATTTTTATATATCATACATATTATAAAATTATGTTATTATAATATATTAATATGTTTAAATTATAATTATAATTTACTTTTTTTTATGTTATGTAATTTTTGAAAAGGTCGTGGGACTCTTTCGCTCACAAACTAACGAACAGATCCGCCCTTGATTGGACGTCTCAGTCGAGGGCACCGTCGTCTTCAGCTGGTGCTCCCCCTTGCTGGAATTAGTAGCTTGCGGCGACGCCTACTCTGATCTCTTTGCGTACATCAAGGAGACGAGGACGGTGTAAAGCAAATATGTTAATTATCTTCAGCATGGAAACTTGTTTAATTAGGATCTTGGTGTCAGCCATTCCCATGCTTTCTATGGCTTGCTTCAACATACCAGACAGTGTTTGCTATGAGTTGCAGAGGCAGATTAAGAAGTTTTGGTGGATGTAGAACAGATTCTCGTGCACTACATTGGGTTTGTTGTCGTACTCTCTGTAAACCAAAGATGCTAGGAGGTCTTGTTTAAGAAATCTTAAACCTTTTGATTTGGCTTTGAGGGCTAAACAACGCCGGCCAGTGGTAAGTAGACCTCATTCTTTAATAGTACAAATGTATAAGAGCAGTTGTTTCCCTCATATAGCAGGTTCCTGGATACGTAGTCAACTTGGGACTAAGCCGTTGTGGGATGGCATAGTTTACTTCATGGAAGAATGGCTCTTTTGCAGGGTTCCCGCCGTGCCATTCGCACTTGGCAGCAGAAACTCCACGTTAGACATCTTTGGAACTGCTTGGCTTCCAATGGATTCCCCTTCTTGGCATTTGGTCTTCTTCCTCACCCATATTGGCTTGATCTCATTCCAGGTTTGTTTCACCGCAGGATCTCCACGTAGAGGTCTAACAAGTTGTGATATTTTCACAGTATATTATTATTTTTAAAATTTTTTTGGAATATATTTTGACCGTTAAAGATTAATTTTTTTAAAATATAATTAGTATTTAAGTAAAAATTTCTCTCAAACAATTTTTTTTTTTTTACACACAAGATTTGGATTGATTTTAGAATATATTATCTATCTATCTTTTACACAATAATTTGTTAGCTTTAATTGATAACATGCAACTTTCAGAGTCATTTATTTGTTTTTAACATGATAGCACATTTTATCTTTGATTTTAATTCATAAATACTGATATCAATTTGGAATTGTTACATTTAATTTAAATTAATAATAAAATTGAAAAAAATTTTAAAACCCATCCACGCAGTGATTGGACTATCAAATAAGCGCTTTGGTTTGTCTTATTTGTCCTCCAGTAATTTACAGTATATGAAACTCTCCCTTTGTGACTTAGTATTATATCATCGGCTAGAGTTATTTTCCGTCAAATATATATGCAACATATGATATCAACAATACCACTATATATATGCATCATCAATAGATGAAACACCACTAAAATGAGATCGTAGTTAAATATCGTATTCAGTTTTCCCATTTTCTAGAACTCTGCAATTTTCTTTTGCTGGTGTCAAAGGCAACCTGACAAATATATATCCTTTTGACATACGAAAAAGTCGATTCCACTAAAGTAAAACATGTATTCATTAATATGCATAATTAAGACATGCAATGCAAGTTACTGACACTAACAGATTAATTCATGAGCGATTTTTGTTAAGAACCTGTACTCTTCCTTGTCAAATATGCCCTTCCTGTATGGATGGTGCTTCATCCCTTCGCCATGTCTTGTTTGGCCTCCACGAACTACCCCCTCCTCCTCCCCATCCCCATCCTCCGCCTCCGCCTCCCCCACCACCTCCCCGTCCTCTACCCCTGCACCTCCCCCTCCTCCACGACCACCCATCCCCATCTGTGAAGATTAAGGAGAAGACACGAACTTTCTCAATGCCTCCATCTTTAGGTACGCTAACAACGAAATGTAGCACACGCATGCCGTCTCCTTTAAAGGTTTATATTTGCAAGTTGTGTGACTATGCTATGCTATGCCATGCACCTATAGCTACAAATTGTCTGTCCTCACCTGGTCAAAAATCTAATGAAGAAACCCCGCAGTACTCGAGCTCTCTTTGGAAGAAAAAAGGAGATGCATGCCTTAGTTCTCACTTTGTCCCACAGCTCCCAAACCTTGCCCACCGACACTGCACGCGCCTCTCTCTTGGGTGTTACGAGTCCTGTATTCATTAGGTTTCATTATTTTTAAATATTTCAAAAGTGTATCTTATCATATATCTGGTATAACAGTAATATACTCGATACTCTTGTATTATAAATATGGTAATAGTGGTATCAATAAAATCATCTAATAACATCTTTCTTCATTGGGTTGTCTTCAAATGTCTTGGCTAGTTCTCTATTATCTGTTATTCTGGCACACCTTGGCCCCATTCCCCAAATATGGCGGACAAGGATCACATAACTCTACTCTATCACATTTTCTTTTCTACTTTAACCTGCGAAAGAAAATATACAAAAGCAGCTTATCAGCATATGAGGACAGGATATTCGTTATTGGTGCTGTCTAATGGAATTTGAGAGAAACAGCTTTAAGAAGTCGCTTTTGAGAGTTGCATCCAATAAGATCAAAGCCGTCTAGGTCAAAAAAGTACTGCTTTCGGTAGCAATTATTATCATAAAGAATATCAAATCGAAAATGCACCATCAAATTGTTTCATCAGTACAACTCAACTTTTGCAACTTATAATAAAGGGCAGTGCATGGAACATCCTGGTTGAATAAAAAGGTCTTTTGACAGGGAAGCTAATATGTCTTGCCAATAGAATAAAGCAACTAAATCAATTGCCTGCAAATGTTTTGCCAATAGAATAAAGCAACTAAATCAATTGCCTGCACTTATTCGACTAGAGCACACTGCAGGCGTAGGACCCTTCTAGAAGCCTTATCATGCACCATCAATGCAGTGGTAGTTGGTGGTTGCATGTTGGCTGCCCCCTTCACTAGTTCGGTCCCTCACCTGGGCATATGGATCCAAGCGCACGTACTTCTAAATTACCATTGCTTGGCCTTGAAGCCTAAGACTCGATAGAGCGTATGTCACAAGAAGGGGAACGGGTGGCGTAGAGGAGACGGGTGGGGCATAGTTGTTGGCTGCAAATACCATGCAGATAGATATTGATATCACTTTTTCTTGCAAAATATGCGTATCTCATACAAATGCCTCCGACCAACCACGTTGATACCAAATAACCAAACGAACCAACCATAATTTATAAATGAGCAATTGATTTAAAGTACAAGTTGAGGGGCCATTAAAAAGGTACAAGTTGAGGGTCTCTATTTTTTTTTTATGATAAATTAATCCAGTTGATGGTTTTCAGCTCAAACATTTGGAGGCACAAACTTCTCGTTCTCTGAATTTCAAGACCTCCGTTCTCCAGATTTACACATTATAACTTTCACACTTAATTTTTATAGGTAAACTCAATTGTGGTAAGTGACAACCATTCATATATTAGTGTATTAACAGTTTTTTGCTCTTCACAAGAGTTTTTTTTTAGAGTTTGAATCCTTACATATCAACAACTAAGGTACTAAAATTTACTCAAAAATAACATGCTTCTAGCACTAAACCAACACCTTGTTGATCTTTACATTTAATTTGACACACACATGATAACTTTCACACTTAATTTTACACATAAAAATATAAGCATATCTGGAAGGATCGTAAGCTCCTTCCATATTTAAGTTTTTGAATGAGAGAAAAAGAAATGTGAAAATGTGAAAAAGTATGTAAATTATGTATAAAATTGTTATGTATGTATATCATTCCTCATTTTATACCTCCGTATAATATTGTTATTTTATATTGATATTCATAACCTAAATGTGTCAGTAACCCAACTTTTAAACTGATAAGACAGAAGATCGCTAAATGAATCACAAGCAAAGCAAAGTTACAAGCTATTATGAAAGGGGAGCAAAAAAATGGCGTGAGAACAGTAATTGCGAATAGCACTACTCTAGTTGCCTTGTACTAGGGCATCGAAGCAATCTAATCTGACATATAATTAGAACAATGATGATCAGCTTCCCCTGAGGCATTTTAAATTTAGTATTCAACCGAAAATGGATGGCCTTCAGTGGCATCTCCAAAAAAGGCACTTATCACAGTGCGCTCCATATGTGCACGCTCATGCATACGCAAATACTAATGGATTATTTATTAATGCACTTTTAATAACCACCGATTAATTAAAAAAAAAAGCCTCCATATTTATTTTTGGTCATATTGTCCATGATTTTTTGTTAGTTCGATTCCGTCCTTCCCAACGCACGATGTAAAACCATAAACCTCCTCCACCCACAGCAATTGCAAAGCCCCCAGTTTTTTCGTTTTACCTCTTTTTATTGCTAAACAACAGACCCTAGACAATAATAGCTAAATATTGATGTCTTAGAAAGGAAAGGCTCTGGAAAACTCGGGGTGTGTAAAGCCAAGGAAAGAAAAGTGACTAGGTCGTCCCGGTAATCTTGCCTTCCTGAGAGATCATATGTCCACTTCTGAAAACAGCATGATAGTTGTTCAATTCAAGCTGCTCCAGTAGTTGCCTTGTCATCCACATGTAAGAAAAGAAGAGTGACCCTCTATGAGTTGTATCAGATCAACCAGCAAAGCAACAAAGGAACATGGCACCTTTCAGAAATGCATCAGTGCTGCATGAAATCAGTTGAACTGATGCGTCGGAGATGCAGATAGCTTACATTCTCAATGCCTGGAAGATCCACAGGTTGGATTCTTGCCAGTCCTTGAGAAAGCAAACTGTGCATAGCAAGTTAATTACTTCCAACATATATTCTGAAGCTTATATTTTCTGAAGTTATGTGAAGCAATTACCAGGAATAAAAAATTAACGCCAGCATCATTTGAGAACTTCCACCTTGATCAATAGAAAGATGACAAGGATGATAAGTTAAGAACATTGTTAAAAAAAGTGAAAAACCATTGATACCAAAGGATTCAAAAGATAGAATTAGAGTCAACAAACTTACCAAGCACTTAGTAAACCATTAATTGGCACTCCATAAAAATCAATAGCTATATTTTTGTGCCGTGTATTATATTATCTTTGTTCCAGTTTCAGATGATATAGGATTTACTAAAATGTTCAACATAAATTGTTGCCATGACTTGAAATGAACCTGTATAGATGACCCATACCTGGCATGGTAAGTTATACCGAGTGTCCAGTCATTTTTATATAGAATTAGCGTTAACAAACCTACCAGTCACCATCTGCAAAGCGGCAGGAACATTATATACCATCTATGACATCTAAGAGAAAATGCAAGAATGTTAATTCAAAAACAAAGAAGATAGTCAATTAATTTCAAGTAAAATATAATTGTAGGTTGAAAAACAGACTTATACCACCAGTTCAAGCCCTTAAGGTTCCTTCAGTGATAGCAGCTAGGCTTTCTGAAATGTTAGATCCTTCTTCCTTAGCACCTTCTTTTTCTCAGTGAATCCATTAAAGAAAAAGCAGCCATAGTCTCATTGCTTCCTGCAAAAATTTAGGATGAAGTAAAACTTCTGGCAATGGAACACTGTCCAGGGCGTCATTTTATTTGATCCGCCGAACCGAATTCACGTGTACATCCTTCAGCAAAGATTATTTTTTTCTTATGACGAAATAATATCACCTGATGTATACAATATATAATATATTTGCTTGAAATAAATATGGATTCTAATCACACAGAACATGTCAATCTAGTTGATGCCAAGCCATGTAGCAAGCAGACGCAGAGCCACACTGTGACAAGGATTATAGGCTAGCCTTGTCTTGACCAAGAGCACTTCTACTCAACTTCCGCAATATCTACTACACAACCTCTGATAACTGATAAGTGTTGCCTCCTCCACAGGTTGCCCAAAAGTTTCATTTTTAATTCCAATAGAAGCTTCTTTCTCTACAGGCACATTCAGAGCTGAGCTCTGTTTGGTTTCCCGAGGTTTAGCAGACACAACAAATGGGTTTTTTTCCCCAATATTGAAAAAATTATCTTGGCTTCCAGTAATCTGCCATGACCTCAACATTCAACCTCTAAAATATCACGACCACACGAGTACTATTCATGCTGACAGTGAAGCTTCAACAGTTTTCGTCAAAGCAAGTTCTTTATGCGGTCTTTCTTAAGAGGGTCCATCACCTTCCCTAACAGAACAAGTACAAGGAAAAGAAGGGGCAACATACAGCTCCAACGTGATGCCTGACTAGTGAAGAGGAACCTGCAGTTTCCTTAAGGCCATGCCAGAACCTGTTTCTCCACGAAGAATTGATCTTAAATTCTTATTCCTTATCGTTAACTTGTTGCTTTGATGCCAAAGGATGCTAGATACCTGAAAACAGGAGGCCAAAGCAAAACAGAATTTTTTGTAAATCGAGGGCTCAGAATTGTCACCCCGCCGATGCTTGCACCGTCACCGACGGTTTCTCGGAGTCCGCGTTTGACGGAATTAAGACCGGTGAAGCGTGAGAAAGAGAGCACCCGCTGCGTATCCCCGAGAAGGCCAAAATTTGGAGGAGGTTTCCATTACTCAAAAAAGCATCTGAATGCATTAGCTTAAAATGGATGGAAATTTGCTTGCCGGCTGGCGCTTTGTTCTATTTTTCAATAATGAGGGCAAATGTGAAGTTAAATTGACTTTTCATTTTCACGGAGCCATCGAAAAATCTAGTTTGGTTAAAAGGAAAATGTGGGGATTTCTGGCTCGAGAAAACACCGAATAAGTGCCTTTACTTCTTTTAAGTTCAGACTCGCACCGACTTCGCGGAATGAAACGAAACGCTATCCACTTGCGCGCAAGCGGGAAACGCATGTTGCTCGCAGCGACCATCACGTGGTTGGTCGTCATTTTTATTTTGGCAGTAATTTTATTTGTCATCTCATTTTTCTTTTGGCTTAATAGTGTAGAACAGAGCAACTTCTTCTCCTGATCAAGCTGGGCTCTACTAGAATTAATTTGATCAGAAATTCATAACTGCTAGTCTACATATGCTGAGTTACGCGAGTGGATTTGTAACATAATTTTGAGAAAGGAAACGCTGTATATTAAGGTGGTCACATTTAAAAACATAGAAGTAAAACATTAGTATTAGGGTGATTTCTCTTCTCGATGAGGAATTGGTGCTGCATTACCTCCACTATAAACGGGAACAGGGTTCCAAATGCCATAGTCTTCCAAATTTTCAGGGAGCAATTCCTCATCTCTGTGCGCCTCAACCTTTATTGGCTGAAAAAGAGTAGCTGGTGACTGCGCCAGTGATGAGGATGGAATCAATGTTGATGATGTAGATATTGCGTATATTGCTGTTATCATAATCACCATTGCCTTGGTTAACTTTCGCAAAAATGAGCTCATGATTTTAGTTGATGTGATGATTTTCTGTTGCTTATCTGAGTTATTATATAGATATGTGGCTTCCTTATGATCCTTAGGAACAAATTATATATGTCCTGCTTGATAGTAACATATATTAATTATAGCAATACTTTATTAAATATTGTTATATGTGGTGGAAGCTGTGTTCAAGTTGAAGTTATCATTCTACTCACACCCCGTGGATGACGTATCATGCTTCCTGCATGTGTTCCTAAACAAACAATCATTTTGTTGGTGCTGCAGAAATATTGGAAGTATACAACTTGTGGGTACCCTTCAAGGAGGTGTTTGCTTACGGAATTTTTTTAGCGTACATATTGGTTGGTCATATATATATAGTGGTTGGGGCTGAAACGTACAATTCGGGAGCTAGCTAAGACATGCTGCATTGGCAATTGGCATTTGTGAAGTTGACTAGTTTAGGCATTAGAATCGACAGCCTGACTCTGACGGACGGGCCGCACGGGGGTGATGACGTGAATTTGATTAGAGCAAGGGTCAAAATAGTAAATTGGGTCATATTTCTGTTACCGGCCGTGGCGGGTTTATTTCGCATGCAGGTCGGTGACAATCCAAGGGAGGGAGGGAAAGACAACGGCTCTCGCCATAGCCTGGATCTCCACTCCCCCCTCTCTCTCTCTCTCCCCGCCTGCCGAAAGAGAAAGAGAGAGAGAACTGGTATCTTGCAATTTTCTTTTTACATGTAATTTGAGTATCTAGCCTAGCCTAGCCCCACTAACATCGATCAAAATCAGAGACGATGCTTACGTATGAATGAGAATTAGCTGTATGAATATCAACCTGCTTCGACGATTTTGAAATAGTAATGCCTTCGTAGGTATTTGATTGTTGTCATTGATTCAGAGGCTAGGAAATGTGAGAACAATTGATCCGTTCTTGCTTTTTTTGTAGGGGCAGAGACGGTGCTATTCATCTACAATTTTCGAATCGTTGAGCCTCATCCTTCGCATTATATGTGCGGCGTAGTGATTTTTCCGCAATGAACAGCTAAAATCGAGTTGAGATTTTACTTCCAACTAAAATCTGAAGAATCTGATTTGAAATTTGAGTTTTTAAGCGCCAATGGTAGGAGAATATCTCGGAGACTCGCCACGATCACATGGCCAAGAAGAGAGGATTTTTGTTTCAATTAGAGTAAGGCCGCTGAACGAGAAAGAAAGAGCAAGGCGCGATGTATCAGAGTGGGAATGCATTTATGGCAACACCATCAAATTCAAGAACAGCCTCGCGGAACGGTCATCGTCAACGGATGCCTATACATTTGGTAAGCAAAAATGCCATACCGCTTATTTGGCTACAACGTGACGGTAATATTTTGATGATCCCTATATGATCTGAAATTTGACTCTCTGAGCATTTATTGCACGACTTGTAGAGCTTTTTCATTTTGTGATTTAGAGCTTTACATAACTCCATTCAATCTTCTTGTGGTTGCCATAGGTTTTTGGGAATTGCTGCTCGCTACGAATCATGCATGACTTATTTTAATTGATTATAAGCAGGCCTCGATTCTCCTCTTTCCCTCTGACTAGAATTAAGGAACTTGTCATCAGAATATGTGCAGACTGAATGAATGTGCCTTACAATGAAATTGCTTTTTACAATAAGTACTTTTGAAGAATAACTTCATCATCCTATCTGTCAATTTAGACACAAACTGGTGGCGTCATCTTAATAATCCCTAGAAAAGGACTGTATCCCAACAAAAGGACAGGCTCTTAATTTATACTCAATAGCTCAGCCCTGAAAATTCAGTTGCAAAGGACTGACAGTAGTATTTAAATGTTTATTCTCTATGCATAACCTTTTTTCTCTCCCATCTTTTATCTTTTCTCCTGTTCCTATTTGTTTGACATTTTATTGGAAACAGACAGGGTATTTGGGGATGGCTGCTCCACGCAGCAGGTGTATGAGGAAGGGGTCAAGGAGGTTGCCCTTTCAGTAGTTAGTGGTATTAACTGTGAGTAATCTTCTTGCCCTTCTTTTATGCTCCCTGATTATATCTATTATTGTGTTGGCTTGTGACATCTTTTTCTCACTGGTGAAACGTAACTTCAGCTACCATTTTTGCATATGGGCAAACAAGCAGTGGAAAGACATACACCATGACCGGAATTACTGAATATGCAGTAAGGGATATATACGACTACATAGAGACGGTATAGAATTTTAGTTTTGGTTTCCACTTGCAGTGTAAATAGATGATGTTTGTAGCCAAAAGATGACTTGTCTTGTCATGTTTCAGTGCAAAGACAGAAAGTTTGTTCTCAAGTTCTCTGCAATGGAGATATATAATGAATCTGTCAGAGACCTTCTCAGTGAAGATTGTACCCCACTTAGACTACTAGATGATCCAGAGGTAGATTTACTAGCATGTTGTCTTTCGTTTGAGTTTTTGGCTTTCATTCTATTAAATGATTCTGAATTTTTGCACCTCAAACAGAAAGGGACTGTCGTAGAGAAACTTACGGAAGAGATTTTGACCGAGCAGAGCCAATTGCAGGAACTACTTTCCGTATGTGCAGGTATTTTGTCTGATTAGTTTTACACTTTCTGTTTTCATTGCTTTTTGATGATTGTGTTTCCATATACCTTACCTTACTCTGTCATTTACATATTTGCAGCTGAAAGAGCAACAGAAGAGACATCCATGAATGATACAAGCTCCAGATCTCATCAAATTCTTCGATTGGTATGCATTTTGTCGCTAAATTGTTATCATTTAGACAAATTGTCAATTTTTGCCTTATTTTTCACAACATGATGAATTCCTGCAGACTGTTGAAAGTTCTCCGAGGAATTATGTTGGCCCTGAAAGTTCTGGCACTCTCATAGCCAGTGTGGTATAATCTTTAACTTTTTTCTCCTGTACCAGAGAAACATCCATAAATGTCCAGCACAAGAAATTAATAAGAGTTGGTTTCTTTGCATAGAATTTTGTTGATCTTGCGGGAAGTGAGCGTGCTTCTCAAACATTGTCAGCAGGTGCAAGATTGAGAGAAGGGGGCCACATAAATCGAAGTTTATTGACCCTTGGAAGTGTAATTCGCAAACTGAGGTAGGACTTCTATACGCATCCGAAATATGTTTTTGATCCAGCGGCAGTTTCTTTTTTTTTTTTTTAATTAAAGAACGCTTCCCCTGGAATAGCAGAATTTTGACATGACAGATTGAAACTGTCGATCATTAAATTCTGCTTGAGATAAGTGAAATAGCTTTGTTAATCAAAAGGAGATCAAGAGCCAATTTCTTAAAATTAGGCAATTTTACCTTTCTTGTGGTCATGGGAAACCTATGTTTCATAGCAACAATATCCAAAGTTTCGTTCAGAACTAAACACACATGCCCCACATTTCTATTTGGCTTTTGTAGATAAGAATTTACAAATCAACCTTTGTCATACTCCTTCTATCTGCAATACCTGTACCTGCTAGGTCTAAGTGTCTAGGGTATCAACATTTACGCAAAGGCTCTCGTCAACGCTCCATTTAAGATTTTCGATTCACATTCATTTGGTAGTAGTGCAAGTTCTGCTTAAAGCAGTAATATATTTAAGAAATTAGCTCTAGTAATTCTAAAGAGCTGTTATTGGTGAGTTTTGCTAGTAGGAATTTTTGATAGATGCGCCTAGGATAGATACTAAAGAAACAAGATGTCGATCCGTCATAAAAGCACTCATGTCTTACATACGCATCTTAAAGCGTTCTCTTACTACCGAGCATAATTTATAAATTACTGAGCAATAGTTTACAATTATTGCATGCAGCAAGGGAAGAAATGGACACATACCATTCAGAGACTCTAAACTAACTCGTATTCTACAGAATTCTTTAGGCGGCAATGCCAGAACGGCCATCGTTTGCACAATTAGTCCTGCACGCAGCCAAGTAGAGCAATCAAGAAATACTCTTTTTTTTGCTGGTTGTGCAAAACAGGTGACTACTAATGCTCGTGTCAATGTAGTGATGTCAGACAAAGATTTAGTGAAGCAGTTGCAAAGGCAATTGGCTAGGATGGAGAATGAGTTAAGGAACTTCGCACCAAGTACTGTCTTACTTAAGGAGAGAGACCTTCAGATCGAACAGGTGAGATTTGATCAATAAATCGGACTCTCTTAGGTAATTGCACTAACGTTTGCATGCCATATAAGCCATAGTTGAACAATTTTTTCATTTGGGTTGACCTCATTCTTTTTACATGTACTTCTGAATCAGTTTAAAAAATTGTACCCAAGAATCAGCATCATGATACACAATTGAGTGCAAATTAGTGATGAATTTTGGTGATAGCTGCATCTAAAATTTTGGAGTTTGTGCCTTAAGCTAGACTTTAATCCTTTACAGTATTTTTTTTTTTTATAATTTCCTTTGTCTTTACTAATTTTCTCGGTAAAATCCATTGATCTCATGGCCAACAGAACTAACAGAACTGGAGGTATATATCTCCTGCTTTCCATAATGAGTGATTTAGCTCTAAATGGTTTAAACGATGCCAAGAGATCTATTATATGAATTGGTACGTTCTTGTAATCTCAAGCATTGATCAAAAGCTATTGTTCTATACATTGTGAAATGTTGACCCTCCAGATGGAATGTAAATCAGAATTCCTGTTAACTGTAAGCGTTTTGTCTGGACTTAGAACTAAAATTAAATACACCAATTCTGGCCATAGTCCATCAAAATTATTAGTTTGCTGGATAGGAGTGTATAATGGATGTAGTCTATAAATTTTAAGAGATTATTAAGAGTCACTTTTTCTTTCATTTGTTGCCACGAGGACAAAAAGACAAAGAGAACAAAGTGCAAGGGCCTTTTTATTTTGATAATTTTATTCATTCTCTATTTTTTCCTGATGTGAAAATATACAGATGGATAAAGAGATTAGAGAATTGACTCGGCAGCGCGATATCTTCCAATCTCACGTTGAAAACTTGCTTCAGTCAGCTGCGACAGATCAGCTAGCAAGAGCCGATAAAGTTTCGGCCTCAGAATTATCAGGTGATGCTAGTAATCTTCGTTCTCTTAAGGAGGGCGGAACATCTGAACATTCCGATAGACCAAGACCCAGTGTGCCTTTTCCCAACGAGAACCATTTACAGCAACCCGAGAATCCGGAAGATAACTTTCTTTTGGATGGGAATACTCCCGAGTTTGTTGGACCTGAATCGCCTGATCCATATGAGGCTTGGGAGGACAAGGTTGCTACAGCTGATGCTGAATCTGAAGATAACTGCAAGGAAGTTCAATGCGTTGAAATAAGAGAAGTGGAAACAGACCGCAATGATTTTAATTCACCCATTCCTATTCCTGAAGAAAGAGGTGGAAAATTACCCTTGATAGTTCTCCAGAATGGAGATGACGAATCATCCTCAAAGAAGGATAATGAGTTGAGTCATGTTACCGTAGATCATAGCCAAGAGGCTCTGCAGCAAAAAATTCAGGAACTTCAAAGGACCATCGACCGTCTTGTAGGCCTTTCCGAGAAATCCAACAGGGCTTCCGTATCACACATTTCTCATTCAACAAACTTACAATTAGCTCGAAGCAGAAGTTGCAGGCCAATAATGACGGCTACATGTGCTCCTCAGTTCGATAAGCTGAATCCGGAAACCATGTCACATCCTCAATTCGATAAGCGGGAGCGTAAAAATTATTCACCTCCTCAGAGTAACAAGTTGGAGCAGAAAGCTGTGTCACCTCAGTTCAATAAACTGGAACCTGCGCCACCTCCTCAGTTTGATAAGCCAGCGCTTATAACTATGTTACCTCCCCAGGTCTACAAGCTGGAATATGAAACATTCGCATCGCCAGCTAGGATCGAGAAGGACTACTCCAAAAGTTCCGTACGCTTTCAAGACAAGGTTTCCGCATTGAAGTTTCATGGCAAGAGAAGAAAGTCGTCCAGAAAACCTTCTCGAACTATGGAGATAGATGCTGCAGGTGAAGCAGAATCTGTTTTGGATTCTGATACGGAGGATACTGCTAGCGTCCTCAATTTTGTTGTAAGAATGAATGAAAAGGCCAAGCCAACACCATGGAAGAAGGACTCTGATGACCTTGTAGTAAGCACAGTCTTGAACACTAACTCGATCATATATGCTCAGATAGCCAGATGCTGCTTATTTTTCTGTGCTATCCTAACTTATAATGCTCTGCTTATTTTAAATAATTGCCAACTATAAGATCATAAGTTGTAAGCATTTCCAAATAACATATCAAATATGAACTATTGTTCTCATTTGTTTATTGTGTGTGTGTGTGTGTATATAATTACCATAGAAATTGTAAGTTGTAAGGTCCTTTTGTTAAGCATACATAAGATGTACTTTCTTGAAGCCTTGTTTGGTTTTTTATTCAGGATTCAGGAGTAAAGGATCACATGCGACTGTTCTTGTTATCATTACTAATTTTAAGTACTCATTGCAACTGAATTACTCTGCAGGATTTGACTCATTCAAAGCCAGTTTTTGGGAGCTACCTTTCATGTTTAACAAACGAGCTTTAATCAACTTTATCTTTAGTATATGGAAAATTTCTAAGACTAAGCAGATAATGGCATATTGATTCAAATTCAATGTTATGGCCCAAAAATATGTGAAATATTCGTAGTTTCATGCTTTCTTGGATCCTTCCTGAAGCTTTGCTGTTGTAAGGTAATAACCTAATTTTTATGTGATAGGTACGCGCAAGGCCATCTGGAATCAATGAAGACTCGAACGGATCAACAGGTATAAGCTTTCTTGGAGTGCCAGGTGCTTTTCTACCTACGACATTTGAGAGACAGCAGAGAGATATCGTCGAACTCTGGGATGCATGCAATGTGCCACTGGTTCATAGATCCTATTTTTTCCTTCTCATCAGAGGAGAAATTTCGGATTCTGTGTACTTGGACGTAGAACTTCGACGTTTGTCCTTTCTGAAGGACACATTTTCTAGTGGAACCAGGATTATGGGACAAGACGGACAGAATCTCACACCTAATTCAAGGTATAATCTTTGTATTTCATGGGTATATTTTCGACAGACACATGCGCACGCTGTATTGATTATTCACACTGTGACTGGCCAATTCACCCTGCATGTGTTTTAAACACTTCTCTTTTTACCGGGCAGCCTGAAGGCTCTCAGTCGCGAGAGGAAAATGCTAACTAAGCAAGTGCATAAGAAGTTTTCCAGGAAGGAAAGAGAGGAACTTTACCTCATGTGGCGAATTGATTTGAAGACAAAGCACAGAAGTATACAATTGGCATGGCGCCTGTGGACGAACACGAAAGACAATGAACATGTAAGGCAGAGTGCAGTGCTTGTCGCGAAGCTGGTTGGTCTTTTGGAACCGAATGAGGCCCCAAAGAAGACATTTGGCCTAGGCTTCTTTTCCCGACGTAAGGGCAAGAAATCCAGTACCTGGAATGACACAACGTCAACTCTGATGTAAAAAAAAAAAAAATTCCAGGAGAAAGAAACATATCTGCAGGTAGACTGACCTCGAGTTCATTTTTTTTTTCAACTTGCTGAGTTGTCTAGATACCGCTTCTGACTTGCAGTACAATACTTTTCAATTTCCTCAGCGGTCTAGACTCCGCTTCTGACTTGCCGGTTCTGCTGTACAACGAAAAGAATTGTAAGATGACTCAAGTGATTCCTACATTAATCAATGTTCATTTTTTCTGTAGGAGGAGTACCTTAAATAATATCATGTTGTCTGCCCAGCTAAATATGAAAAAAAACTACCAGATTATAGCTAAATTGTGAATAGAATTTGAACTCTTTTTGTCCCGAGTCGCAGACTTTGTTACAATTAAAAGCAAAATTACAACCAAAATGATAATTACATTAGAATTCACAAAGCTCCTTTTTATTCTTCCTAGTCATCTAAGAATAAACAAATTATAGCATATCAGGATTGCAACCCAGCCAAAACTAACTGTAAAGCAATTTCGAAATTTTGTAGGAAGAGATCTCAACATGATATTTTATTCCACCATTTAACGAATTAGCTTGGCCAATTTGCCCACAACTTCCCCTTGATGAGTTAGACTGACGGACTTGAACTTGGTTGACAAAGCCCACGACAGAAGGCCAAACGAACTCAGGCTTTGACAGCAGCACTCTTGAAAAAAGTGCCGTGCATGATGATATTTATATATCAAAGGCCAACTATATTTTGCAAATCCAATTATTTTTCAAGGGCAGCTCCTTCAACAATTTTCCTCCCGGAACCTGAAAAAGACATCTCATATCTCGTTGTGTAAGTCCTGCTGTTCGAAGCATCAAGTTCTGGATGACCTATGGCAGTTAGGTGAGTTGACTCCTGCAGAGTTGCTTCCACCACCGCACGCAGCCCATTCTATGATATAAGAACGACTGTCGATGTTTAGGTTCAGCATGGAGTAGTCATAAAACCAACCAAGTTTAGCAATTTCAGCTGCACGATCAGTCCATATCTCCATCATCTCACCGTCCAAAACCTAGCAGCTCTTAATATCGGGACAATTTTATGCATATAAAAATATGGGGATTCACAGAAACAAGTGCTACTTTAAGAATGGTGGTACTCAGAAAGCAACAAAAACGGAAATAATAGAAATTTTTGTGGATTGATACTGTTCCAGGAGGAAAAGTAACACAATTATGTTTAATCATACAATCTTTTCATAAGTTGCTCCTTGACTTTATATACAAAAGTAGCTGATTTGTGCACCTGCGCACATGCATATGAACAATGGTAAAGCAAAACTCATGCCATAATTTCAGCACGTGACTAAATTTGTATTTCCGAATTCCAAATTAATTGGTGCATGATAATTGCAAGTTATAGTTCAGTGATTTGATATATTAAAGAGACGGAAATGCAATACTTTGATGTGAACATCAAAAAATCTATTAAACTAAACAGCATGCAACCATGTCATATCAGGATTTAATATATAATATAATTACAACAGACATGTATGATTGCATGCGGTGTTACAGGATCTATTCTATAGAAGGTTCCCTAATGCAGCCAAATTTAATGGAAAGATTGAATAAAAGTCATCACTTCGTTTAGCGTACCAAATTTTTAAGTGTGTATTATCATTCCCAGTTATATAAGGGCCAGCAATATTTTTACCTCTTTCAGTCCTCTCAGACAATGGTCAAATCCAAAAGCTTGGGATTTGATATGTTGCCATTTGCGAACCAAAGCTTCTGCAATCCTTGCATCAGCTTTTGGTGGTTGCTGTCATCTCTTACTGAGCCTGTGCAGTTGAATCTGTGTTATATGCCAAAAGAAATCATTGCTTTACTTTACATCTTAAATTTTTAAAACCTAATTTTAGATCAGTGAACATTCAATCATTCATAGCATGCTTCAGGACATATTGTACCAACTATTCCAAATTGCAGATAAGTCATAAGATCATACCTACATCAGTGGTATCTGATGCCATCACTGAAACAGTCATTTTGGATACAGGAGGTGAGCCATTCCTAGTAGTTAAAAACTTCAAGCCAACCGAAATTGCTAGTCCAATTACAACACCAGCGCACATGATCCTCACACTTGCCCCTTTTATTTTTTCAGCAATAACTTCACCATCACTTAGTAGAATTTTTGATTCCAGAAACTTAATATGATAAGAATTATATATCTTCACCTGATATTATCAGAGGATTCTCACTTTCAGCAGAAACAACATAATTCATCTCATCATTTCCCTGGCGTTTCACAATTTGATCCTCAGAACCAATAGGAAAAACCTTATGCAATGCCTTGATTGCACTAGCCTTGACATGGTCAATAACAGCAGAAACCTCAGCTCCAATCTTTGCTATGGCTGCAGCAGCAGCCAAAGGTGAATGGCCAGCACCCTCCAGCCTCTCTAGATATTTTAGAACCGTAGGGTCAACATAGTAATCGCCAAGCTTGAGCCTTATGTCTTTGGTATATCTAAATCTGGGAAAAACCACCTTCATCAACCATGCCTCTAGAGATTTACAAAGTCAAATCCCAACTATGTATGACACTGATCAAGCTCCCCCACAAGTAGTGCACAGAAGCCCCTCTCTACAGCAAAGTCAGTCTTTCTTCTCTCAATTGTAGAGATGGATACAGCATTCCTTCCAGTTTGTTAACTTAGTTTGCTGAAGTTGTTGGAATAAGTTATCAGCATCTGGGATCAGATGTGGTTGTTTACCCACAAAGGCTTGCGCAACCAGTGCAAGTGCAACTCCATACACTTCAGAACTTTCAACTGGAATATTACTTGGCGTGGCTACAAAAAGATCAACCTTCATTGAACATTGTGGGAAAGGGAAAAGGTAAAGGTTCACTCTTGTATATATACAATTTACTCAAACAATAGAGCATTATGAGAAACGTGCAATCTATGACTACCTGCTCTGTTGCAGTCATTTGTAAGAAGGCCTCATTCGTGAAATTTTCATGGGTGATACCCCCAGCAATTGCGGCTGCACCTCCTCTACCAACAGCCCATAAAACGTTGCAAACACCACGAAGACCTTCCTCCCTTCATGATCAAAATTCATCATTGGGAGGTAAGGCTAGAAGTTCTAAAACACAACGTGGGCTTATTTCTTCTAGTGTCTGATCAAGTGGTCATTAGTTGATGACATTATTAGATCACCTGCAACAAGAGGTCATAATTAAGACTCATTACTCGTGTCATGACACAGTTAATAGATAGAATAAGTTGCCACGCATTTATCACTTTTCATAATATTTGAAATGTAAATATTGTGTGAAACAAAAGAAATGCAAATTTGTAAGCCCAATTTTCATAAAATTCAAAATGAACAATTCATCTCAAACAATTCCCATTCATGAATTTCACCCTGGGCACGTTGGTGAGGAGGACTACATTGGTATGACTAAAGCTTATATTGAGGTGCAAATTTTGATGATCAGGGATGTGTCCAACCAAGTTCATCTATCATTATTCGACAGAAAGTTAATGCTAACTAATAAATACACTAAAAAATTTTTGCAATGAAAAACAAAATGGCCCCAAACTAGTACGGCTTGAAGTTGAGCGATTCACCTGCAAAAGATACAATAATCTCCCCAGCACCTCACAACCCACTATAAAATCAGGTGATAATAATGCCATAGCGCCTCTTGACATGTCTACGTAGGCAAGTGCCATCGCGAAGACAATAACTTGTTTAAACGACTTCGATAACTTCTCTCTAAGTAAACTTTCTCCAATTTGAAGAACCAAGTCAGCCTCTCCAGCTTATGGCAAAGCGCGCCGCCGCTTTTACCCATAAAATAACTCCATTGACGCGTAAACTAACTAGAAACAATTAGCACTGCTGCACTGGGATATCTAAACTTCACGAATCTTAAATTCCTTTCCATTCCGTTGCCCATGTCTATTAAATAGAGCTGCTAGAATTACCTTGTCCCAGGGGATTAGTGTGACAATGGTTCCATCCTCGTCGTCTACAAGCGCTTCATTGTACTCTCTCCTCGATCCCTCGTCTGCTAGGGTTTCACAAGCGGCTTGAAGAATTTGTCTACAGCTAATTAAGGCGTCGCCGCCGATCCCATACTGGGAGCCTTTGAGCCCAAGCCTCGTAAGCCCTCATAATATCATCACCAAGGAAATACGTCTCCGCACCAAGAACCCGATAGAAATCGAGAGCTATAGAGACATAAGGCTCGGGAGGGTCGAGTCGCGGAGGTAGAGATTGAGCGAGAGTAGCGATAGAGGAGGAACTGAAATGGTGCTCGTCATAAGAGTCCGCGAGGAATTGGAAGTCGGACATGAGGAGTTCGGCCTACTTGCTGGCAGAGCAAGTGACGGCGAGAGGACTGCGACCGCGGCCGGCCCCACCAGACGAATTGGGTTTGTTCTTTCTAGAATACGGTCGTGGAAGCAGTCGCGGAGTACAGAGACCAATGCCACCTCGACTCAACACATCCATTGAAGCATGCACTTTGAACACTGCATGCATGTGTCCTCGCAGGGGCCCCCGGAAGATCAATATTGTAACCATTATATATATGGAAAACGAAATCCATACCATGTTCCGTTGTAGTCTAGTCGGTTAGGATATTCGGCTCTCACCCGAAAGACCCGGGTTCGATTCCCGGCAACGGAACCTCGTTTTGCACCCACTATATCTTTTCTGATACTCCTCCTCCGTTAATGTGCCGCAGCCCTTAAGTTCGGCCGACAATTGAGTTTCAAGCCGTTCCATCAAAGTGGGTCGCGTGACTACTCATCTTTGTTAGTATAGGGTCGATGATATCCCTACCTATTGGTTGAAGTGCATCATGACGTGCGTACAAAATTTCCCGCCATAGACATGCTTACATTAATACCCGACTCCACCGCTGCATAAGCAAAACTGAACTTGATTGAATGCTTTCAAAAAAATTCGTTTTCTTCATGAGTTAATTTCCTAACATACGTGTTTCCCCGTCCAAATCTGTCAGAAGTGTAAAAACTGGCAATAGTCTATTATCCAGAAAAAAGTCCACTAGCTAATTTTCAATTTGCCTCCCTGAGGTAGATTCTCAAATATATTGACTTATGAGAGAATTTGCAAGGGCCAAAACTTTTCCAATTAGATTTTATCATACATCCTTAACCCCTCAAAAAAATTTATCAGATATTTTTTATTTTTCCACTGTCTTCTTTGAACCATTTCTGTTTCGCAGAATTGAAAACAAGCAAACAGGAGATGAAACGAGCATACAGAGTTTTTTCTAAACATGTTTCATCAATCAAACTTCTCTCACAAAACGAGTTTGCTTGAGTTGCCCTTTGATATATTTTCTCTTTTCCAATGTACACAAGGCCACACGCACAAACATCCCCAATGTATCCACCAATAGATAATTTTCAATTTGCAGAAGCATGACAGTAATATGGCTTCATTAAATTATGAAATTTTCATTACAATATAAAGAATAATACCAAGAACACTGCTAAAATCTATACTCTATGCAAGGGTTAGTCCTTCAGGAAGGGATTCATTATCTGGATCAGGTGAAAGAAACCTTCGACAAGCATAAAAAACAGCTGAATGGAAGCCAGTGGGGTTGTCAATGAACACAAAGTGCCCGCCCTGCAACAAGTAATGAATTTTGATATAGTGCAAATAACATAAAAATGGTTTCATTGTTGGGGAAATGGGACAAGTAATACCAGGGGAACCCTAATGATTTCACATGGAACTTTCATTTGCTTGCGAGCTTCTTGCGCCCCATTATAATTCATCCAGTCATGGGAACCATATATGAAAGTGGTTGGCACCTTCCACTCTGAGGCACTGTGTCACCAGAAGATGGATTGCTAATAAGGCACACCAAGTCATGAGTAGAAGCAGTAAATCAAGCAAAAGGGGAGTAGAAACCTGAACTACAGACCATGCCTTCCCATGACTAGGGCTGAAAAGCCCATATGGCAGTAAAATTATTTTAGTCGAATGCTTAGAGACAAATTCCTTCTTCACACCTTCACAAGGTTAAAACTTCTAATTATTTAAGTAGATATTGCCATTATGCCCCATGGTCTCTTTCTCAAAATTTACTGGTTATTTTATTATATATCATACTACCAAATATGTCTTCTGTTACTGTGCAATAAGCTTCAGTATTTATCAGCAGCACAGGTGTTAGTCCGTTACCATACTAAAACATTAAATCGAGCCAGAGATTCAATACTTCACAAGAAGATAGGTATGTAATGATGTAACAACCTTGCAAATTGAAAAGCTTGATTGCACTGATGAGCTTGTTTATTGTTGGTATTTTCCTTCTAATAATCTTTGCTCAGATGATGCCTCCCTCTACTAGTACATTCTCTTTCCTCTGTCTACTAATATTTCTAATTCATTTTTTTTTTTTATAAAAGGATCCTTGCTGTGAAACAAGCTACTATATTTATCAGACGATCATGCACACAAGGTTGTGTTGGTGATACAAGATTAGATCTATTCATATCATCTGACAGACTGACAACTTTAATATAACCAAGCTGCAAAAGTTTTATCTTGCCTAAAGCTAAGGGCTAAATTCATGCAAAATATCGAGTAAGTACACAAGTCAAAGTATACAGTACCCTACTTTCCATGTTGTTCTTTCGGATAGTTTCCTCTCTTTTGATGGCATGAGTAACCAAACAAAACCATCATCAAAATAAGGTCCCAAAACATTTTTCCAACAAGACCTAGCTTTGGACCAAACTGTTATTAAGATTCAAGATGGCTCCCAAATAAGCATTTTTTAACCAACATGTCGGAAGAAGCAGCAAATCTGATCATGTATCATGAATTAATAATTTCTTAGTATGACTGTGACACATTACTGCTAACAACTAGTCCATTAAAGACAAATTGAATTATATTGTAGCAGAGCTGCAAAGCATCATTAATTCAACAGGAGCGTAAGGATCACCAAACCTGTGAAGAAGGGGCATCCTAGCAAAGGCGCCAACAGAAAATATATATTTTAAGCACAGTTCTCCACTAGCTTTGGCTGCTAAAGTATGATAAACATAATCTTCAATAGCAAAAAAAGAAAAAAAAAAGTTATTACATCACAGCCCAAAAGATCAACAAAGAAGAAGAAGAAGAATGCACTCTTACATCTAAACCATATCAATGTATTATCTTGCCATACCTGTCAGCAGTCTTGATTCCTCTTCAGTCAAAATTTCCCCAGTTGAAGATGTACCAAACCTAGCACTAGTATATCTGCGGACTATATCTGGACCCCAAGGACCTAAACCTCTGCCACAAATATAGGTATAATATCAATCGATGAAAACTTACTATTATCAAATGTTTATAGCACATCAAAAAGTGGTAATATGATAACAAATTATATCCAGGGGAGATGAAAACTGGAGCATTAATATCAACTAATATTGCATGGTATAAAAAAAGGCTGTTAATTGTAGCATAAGAAGGTTGCACACTTCCTTCCTCCGATTAGTGCTCCAGTAGTCGGCCCAAATCCCTCTTCACCACCCACAAAAATGATTTAGAAATTTAACAATTTCAAATGGCATCCGAACCAGCAATAAGCTCCAAAATCCGGGAACTAGGCTTCAAACAAAAGTTCATCCGCAATCATTACACTCATGCTTAATACATAGAATCCATCATTTGATGGAGAACATATGACTTTTAGGTCGAAGTGCTAGTCTACTTCAGTAACTACACCATCAGTAAAATATTAAAGGAAGTTAGTCAGATGATAGCAACCTATTGGCAAAAAATATAAACAAGATATTATCAAATAAAAGGTTCTGTATTAAGGACAGAATATATTTGAAAGATTTCAAATCAGGGTGAATATATGAATATCAGTTGCCACCAGAATGTTCTAATCCAATAATCTGTGGGTCTTTCAAAGTCAATCTGTTGGAAAAGGTAAAAGACGCTACAATTTAAGCACACATATAACAGGGCAGGCACAAGAACTAGAATACTCATGGAAGATTAATTCTTTTCAGATTTTCCCTTCATCCAATCCATAATTTAAGAAATATACAAGAATCTCAAGGCAACCTTAACTATCTAAATGAAAATTTTACACAAGAAAAGGAAGGAAATAAAGAAAATGCAAAAGTGATTTACCTGACAAGTTTCTGAGGTGTAAAATTAGATTCCCATAGATGATTCAAAATTGCGCCTTTCCATGTTGCTCTGAACTGAGTAATCCTCTCAGACCTGGCATCTGATTCTGATGAAAATCCAGCAGGTCCCACCAAAATCAAATGCTTTACGTGCTCAGGGTGCTATGTATAAATAAATATCAGAATGATATAAAGTGTTTTTCTATTAAAAAAAGAAAGAAAAAGGCATTAATGTTTAGAATTTGATATCAATGTCTGAAGACATTCACCTTAAGCGCATATTTAGCAGCAACATAACCACCAAAAGAATGTCCTAATAGTATAAAATTGCTCAGGTTTTTGGCTTTTCTCCATTCTTCAAAAGAATCAATGAACCATGCCTCAGTTTCTGTTGTATCAGTAACAAATTACAATGAGTTCCTCCAGTCACTTTTCATTTAAGAAACAAAATAAGATTTTCCTATTCCAAATTAAATCTAGCATTGTAATCGGTGATAACGTGAACATGTACATGACTAACCTTCTGTACTTTTGCATGTAAAGTCAGGCCTGCTTGATCCACCCCAACTGCAAAGAAAATTCTAAGGCAAGGAGTAAGGACAAGATATACAGGCCTCAATTCAACACCCCTCTCCCGCTCCGAATAGAATTCAGAATATAAAACATTGAATAGGTGCCTCTTGAACAAAATGAAGGAAAAAAAATAATAATAAATCCTTACATTTAAAAGATCAATTACCATTATTAAGAAAAGAAACCCATGTACCAACTAAATGACCTAAACAAGCATTTATACTTTAGTCACTTTTCTTAAATACAGGGGCAACTTTGGTCTCCCAAAGGACAAGATGTAAAAGCAATTTCATGTATCCTTTTCCCTTCACTAAAATCTTTTCCAATATCAAAATAAAGTATAATTGGGGCCAGAGCAAACAAATCATTTAAACGCTCAGAAAAGTAAATCCTGACAAGATGACTGAGATTTAATAGCAAGCACAAGACTAAAGGTTCAATAGAAGCACAGCTCACCCAAGTTGATCAACAGCAATTACTCGGAATTGCCTTGCAAGAGCATCAAAGTTACGGAAAAAGAATCCTTGGGAAGCAGCATATCCATGAACCATTACAAGCGTAGGAGAATCATCTTTGCTGTCAAATGTAACAGTGTTAATAAACCTTGGCTCATTGCTTGATGAGCGGAACCATCTCACTTTTGATCCAGGTGGACCAGAGCCTATGTTAACTTGTTCTTGAACATAGGGAGTCCTGTGTAACAAACCATAACATTCCAAGATAAATAGCCATTTGCACGCACAAAAAGTGATTTCTAACACTTTAGTACGAATGCATATCCATACCTCATTCAAGGCCAGTAATAGGTAAAAATTTCAGACCTTACATATAAGACCAACCAAGTATGAAACACAATTCAGAGCCTTTGTTATGACAGAAGTTCAAACGTGAAAAATTTGTATAGAATTCAGTTCCGTGACCATTATAATTAGTGAGCAGAAGCGCAATTCAAGGAAGTGTTTACATACTCCCAGCTTCAAAACAAAAGAAGCAAATGAATCATGGCATTTCATCAAAGTACAGCTCAAAAATCAGTTCAACTGAAAATTTTGAACAAATATGAACAAGTTTAAACTTTGATGGTGTCTCATCAAAATTTTTAGATAAATATGAAAGCCTCCCAAATGCAATTAAAATTGCAACAGCAATCTCAGATTTTCAGCCTACAGTAGGAAAAGCCCACAAATTTCATTACACTGAGTAATTTCGCCAGCACGGAAATAAAAGGTTAGGGTTTTGAAGAATAAAAGAGGGAATTACTTGACTATAGAGAGAAGGCGCTTCTCGGCAGCGACAATGTGATCGGTAGAAGTAGGAATCCAACGGAGGACAGAAGACCAGGATCGTCTCGTCTTTGCAGCAGTTTTAGTGGTAGTTGAAGCAGAATATCCAAGGTCGCCCTTTCTTATTTCTTCCGCCATTCTCGATATTAAACTCGACCAGCGGTAACGAATTGTGTTCATTAACACACTAGTATTAGAACCTCCAACAAACCACTATAACATATTCTCTTCTTTGGATTTTTCAGAAAACTTTGATATATAAGCGAAAACCGGAGCCGGTCAAATTCCGCACCAGGCCACACCAGAATTTTTCTTCGAGGGGTTTTGACCATTAAAGAAGGCCGTAGAAGTTGACAGACAAAGAAAAGTACACCGTGTAAATAAACACTAATTCTATATTTCTTATCAACTGAACCAATTTAAAATTGAAAATTTTGCTTGAATTAGAAGGCAAGCCAACAAACTGCAAAGCGCGGGGAACCGTCGACATCGCAGGAAAATTGCTTACGCGCGCACTGACGTATTCGTTGGTGGCTGGAATAAGAAGCGCGGCGTCAGAACCGTATGCGTGTAACTCCGTTTTCTTTTCAAGATTCCGCAATCGAAACCCTTTCATATAATTTTATAAACAAGAAAAAAAAAAAAAAACCATTGGCCTACGTAAAGTCCTTTGCCCAAGTGTTAAAATGAATGAGATATTTTGATTATGATTTTTTTTATTTCGGTAAATAAAAAATAAAATCAGATTCTATTTACATGTTACATTTTTTATTATTTTTTAACTTTTTATTGTTATTGCATCTCTCCTTAATAATAACTAATTTTAAATCAAGTGCTAGATGGTACACCATTAGTAAAGATTATTCTCTATTTGCTATTTTTATAATAATAAATAAAATTATTGTGTTTATTACTGGAAAAGGTTTCTCAAATTGGCAAATCCGTTCATCTAGAATTTCAGAAAATTTATTATGGCTACTACAGTCTTAGACTAATATAGATCTAAATTACTATTAATATAAATTAACTTATAGATTTAAATTTATTCACTTCAAATTTTTATCAATAATTATTTATTTATATTTCATTTTATAATTACAAATCAATTTTTTACCAGTCAAATATAAATATATAAACAAAAACTAAATTTCTAAATTTATTGTTTAATATTTTCTTAATAACTATTCGTTTATATTTTACTTCATGAATTACACATTGTCAAATACAACATTCAATATAAATATATGAAAATTGAAAAATAACACAATCACTTTCGTCGCTTTTTTGCTTTTAACCACAGGGCGGAATGGTTTGCCCGAATAAATTTTACCGACGTGCAGCTTGAGACGAGAAAATTTTACCTGATAAAACAATACGTTCACATGTTCTAATAGTACATGATTCACATGGCAGGTATAAGCAAACCAGAAATGCATATGCAAGTACAGGACAACTTTATATTGGCAGTACTTCCAGGCAATCAAAAATAGCTCCACTGAACTTGGAGCCACATATCTAGCAAGCCAAAAATACAAATGGTAACTAACAAAATCTTTTCGGACAACTTAACAAAATTACAATTGGTGGAACCGTTTGTCTACCGAAGAAATATTCATAGTCTTGACTAATGATTGAGAACCAAAAAGAAATTCCATTCCATGTCAAGACGTATACTCACCCATTCTTGATACAGCTATTAGAATTTAACTTCCCTGGCAGCACCATCCATGATCACGTATGTAGCTGGGATCAAGACAGTCTGCAGCAGAAACAAAAGCAATGACATCATAATAAACCCAACAACCTCCAACACCAAGAATTTCATTAAAATGAAGGGCAACATAAAATGGAAAGGCAGAAGGAACCTGAAAATTGTGCAGAAAAGAATTGCTATAAACATCAAATCACAGGGAAAGGCGGGAATACTTCCCATCTGTGATTGACATTTTCGTTCTCAGCCTAACAACAGATAGAAACAGTTGTAAGCAACAAATAGCACAAGAGAGTGGCCAAGATAGAACAGCTCCCAAGTTTATTACACAACAAATTCAAAAGAAGCGAACGTGACATACGCAATCCTTTGAACAGTTATTCTAGCCAAATGGAAGGCCTCAACTGCTAAGGATGTGGTGATTATATATGTTCAACATGATACACAATTGGAAGCTGAACCATACATAACCTTTAAACATGCAGACCATACGCATGTTAAACACACAAGAGAGACAGACAATTAAATATAGATGTAGTAAACCAAATATCTTACAAATGCCAGCATAATTCTTTACCCACTTTGGAAAACGTAATAAAAGTTAGTAATTGATGTTAAACTTAAAAAATCAGAACAATGTTGAGTATTCTAGTAGGACCATATGTACGCTTGTCATCGCTAAAACAATCCTAAGCTGTACAAATAGAAATAATTGATATGGTCAAGCAATGGCTTGTCCATGAGAAACCCCTTCAATAAAAATAGGGTTTAAATTTTCAACGCTCAAAGATACAATCTCCATGAAAGATGAAATCATGGATGAATGCTATCTGTCATCATCTTCAGACCTGCCAATGCCCATAATCCAAACGATCCAACTGAAAACATTTGCATTGAGCCTGTTTTTTAAAGTAGCAAGTCTGTTGATGGAGTACTCCGCGATCAATATTCTGGTCAAGTACCAGGCAGGGGTATTTGCGTAAAGCTCGCTCAATTTTAATTGGACATGCTATCTATTTCTGTCATGCCACCTTCTGGACCATTCACATTGGCAGATTGAAATGCTCCAGAGATCATAGCCAAGGCCACAAGAACTGTGAGAACTTAAGTACGAAGTGCAACCCTTACTCAGAAGTGCAAGAAACCACAAGTCATTCCATCTTAAAGACACTAAGATTTCACATCTGGTTTTATTGCCATGTGTCTCTCAATCAACTTGTCCACAAAGGAGCGTATCTGCATATTTTAGGCATAAAGAGTTACGGGAATGAGGCACCTGTAGATACTAGCATAGTGAAAAATCATGATTGAAAGAGAAAAACACTCAAATAATCAACTTCGCAGCCAACCCCCAACTAGTTATAGCTTCCGAGCAGGAAATCATGTCAACATCAGCAACACAAATATCAAAATCTGGACTGTGTTAGGCAGGAGAAGATCCATTGGAATAATAGATAGACCGATGACAATTAATGGCAAATAATAAAACATGTACCTTATTCTTTCGCTTAAAATCTAGAAACTCATGAACAGTCATGGCTTTCTCAGCATCTGTGGCTTGCTCCATCACCTGAAATTTAAATCCAGAAGCATAAGAAATGGAAGAGGACCAGAGTTTCTTAAGATGATTTCATACATTAGTTATTCCTTATACCCTCCTAGGATACTACCTAACTGAACCGTAGTAACAATCTCTTAATTTAGAAAATACAGAAGGCAAAGCAAAGGAGAGGAGGGTGAAAAATAACCTTGGTTGCGCTTTTCTTCATTATTGCCTTGTACCCATCCTTGTCTAGTTTCCTTGCTTTATAAAGAGGCATAAGCAATGATGCAACATAATCCACAACAGCCTGTTTAATACGATCTGCTCCTCGAGGATGAGTTTTTAAGGCATCCTTATTCACAGTAACCTGTGAAATAGAGCTCTCATTTGCCATACCATTATGCTTCCAGCTGGGTTCTCTTGAAGAGGCATTTGAATCCTCCTCATCCTTCAAATGTATGGTTGGATTAGAGAAATCAGAATCACCCACAGCTGTTTGAGATTGCCAACTCTCCATGGCATGATAGTCCCTTATCCCTGCACCCCCAGCTGTTTCAATCCATGCTTTTGTATATATACTGCTGTCCACAGCAACACTTTCTCCTGAATGCTCCCTGAAATGCAAATGGCTGGCAATTTCATTTGAATGACTCCGCTGTGAGAGGTTATCCACTGATCTTCTGGAATTATCAAGGTTCACACAAGCAGAAGAGAAATCAACGGACCAGTCCCTAACTCTGCAATTCCTAGAGTCTATTTCTGAAATACAATCTTGCCTTCCAAAAACACCACCAGACCACTTTTTCCTACTATCATACTCATCATATTGTGGATACTGCTCCCGTCTAGCAAATTTGTGGAATGAAGGTATCTTCGGGAGTTGTAGCAGTGTATTGCACCTGGCTTCAGCAGAGGCATAAGCCTGCAAGGAACAAGAACCGCTAAATCTTCTAAGAAACACAGCAACAAAATAAGAAAAGAAAACATTAGATTTGTCAAGAGGTAGAATGTTACTCTTTCAATCCTTTGCTTCACCAATCACTTGCCACAGGGGAAAAAAAGGTTTCTAATGTTTCCAGATCTTCTCATAAAACGATCATATTTCTATTTAGTCAAAGCACTAAGAAAATGCACTCTTTCCTATTAGCTGAAAAAATTATTGTGCTATATGAAGGTGGCAGATGAACATACACATGCTCAAATTCGTGACAAGAAATTGGTTCGTTAAAATACTCAGTTCTAGTAAAAAAAACACAAAGTTACCAATCACTGCCTATAAAAGCATGAGCTATATACAAGCAAACATAAACAGAATACACAACAAAAGGAGGGAGAGAAGCAAATCTGACTCAAATTCAATGGCCAGCACCAAAAATTAGAATAGAATTCCTGGCATCCTTCAGACAGATTTATGGTGAAGAAAACTGTAGCACTGGATAAACAGAGAAGAATAAGATCAAGAATCTCAATACCAAAGGGGGAAAAAAGGATCTAGGATCCCAAAATGGCCATAATAAGCAGGGGTGAGGAATTCAGTAACAGTAATAACACAATCAACTAGCAAATGGTAGCCAATGTGTAATTCAATTGATCATCAACCAATTTGCAACTGCCTGTGGCTCTGAAACAGAGCCTAGATGAGCTCTGAATTCAGCTTAACATAGAGAATCAAATAGAAATGCTAGCCTCTACCCAACTCTCAACAAGATAATCCCCCTGGCAATTCAAGGAGCCAGATGCCTCCCTCTCTACAGAAAACTTCCTTCCCTCAACTCACGAGACTTACCTCTTTATTCCCTCCTAATTAACTCCCTAACCGAATTTGCCCATGGTCCCTTCTCCTTTGGTCACGTGGCCACTACCCCTAATGGTCTTAGAAATATTCGAAGGTTCCTCTATGTTAAGAGCTTCTCCCCAAGGTGCCCTTCCACATTTTCTAATGTACACCTTTTTAATTGGGGATCTAACATAATCACTGAACAGCCAACATCTCATCAGAATAATAGAATACTAGTGCAGAAGAATTTATACAATAGCCATATTAAAAACAAGTAAACTGGTCAACTAATTTAGCTCATCAGGATCAACTGATCTCCAGAAGCTCCATACCAAAAGATTCATCAAGTTAAAATAGCTTCCACAAGAAACAAACCTCAGCAGCAGCAAGGGCTTTAGCACGTGCAGCTTCTGCAGCAGCTATGGCAGTCTGTTCTTCTTCAGACAAAGCATAGCGATTCTCCTTATCAGTATTAACCTGGCATATTGAATCTTGGGACCTAAAAGAGCTGATCTCCAGCTTTGAGTCACTTGCAGCATGTTGTCTAACTTGTTTGCTGTGTAATTTCTTTATATTTGTAATGGTTGGTGAGCTGCTTCCGGCAGACACAGGAACAAGCAAGCTTCCTTTTTCATCAACAGCAGCATGATGTGTGCTTAGAGGTGGCTTTCCTGATGCTGAATCCTTCAGAGATTTTCTCCTTGATAAATCTACAGCAGTTGCTGGTTTTGACAACTTTAATCCACCATTAGAAGCTTTTTCCTTGCGGAAGATTTCAAGCCATACACTAACCAATTGGCTTGCTATTGCACGTATATCACGGCTAGTATGTACACAAACTTTGTCCTTCACTGTTTTTCCTATGCCTACACAGGACAACAAAATATTAAAGAACATACATGAGAAACTGAAGACATTATATTAATTTTTATATATTATGACTGAATCTCAACAGAACTTAAAAGAAAGAATGACTAATCAAGTTTTCAGTAATACACTTCAACAAAGAAAATATACATATCCATAACAACAAATTTACTGAAAAATGTTTTCCAACACATAATTCGCAGTTTCATAAGGCGGATCATACAAAACAGGAATAGACAACCATAAGGCTCAAATTAAGTTTGACATCAAATCTAATTAAATCTTCTAAAATTAATAGAGACCTGGTTATTCCTGTCACACCCAAATTCATCCCAGAGCCATCAACCAGGTCCCATCCAGTTGAATAATTATTTGTCCCAAAGAATATTAGACATTACACATGGATAAGATACAGCAATAATTCCCCTCATACATCCACTGATTTCAAGCATCGATTCAGAAAACAAATAAAACATAAGTACCTGATACACGCACAGCATACAGATCAGTTGAAACAAGCACAAGAAGGCGCACACACTGCCGCAAGAGTTTGGTCCCATCCTTTCCCATTGAGTCCTGTTTGAGTTACAAAGCACATAATCTAAGAAATTATGTCACAATAACATAGATTTCTAGCATTCTAACGTGGAAGACCACACATAGCATCAATATTTATCAAAAAAAGGGAAACCACTCTAGAAATAAAGCTTCAAATGATAGAAAGGCACCAGTATCCACGTATTAAGAATTGTAAGCCCCTCTATACTTCCAGCAAAGGACTTCAAGTATTCAACTGGAAGACCCAGTAACTGCTTAGCCACATGCAAGCGCCCAGCATTGGTTTTTGCATTCAGGAACAAGTCTCTTAGTAAAGCTTTACGGGTTAAGATTTCAGCACCATCTAACGAGTTCTTGCACAAGATATTTGAAAGCTCAACTGGGTCAAGTGTTTTTATTATATCCCTAACTTCGTCCCTTTCAGTATCTGACTGTTTCTGTGCAGCCTCCATTGCCTCCACTTCTGCAGTGTAATCATTTCCAGTGCGCAAAATGTCATTTATACGAACAGCCTCCCGGAGTCCACTCATCATTGCACCACCAACTGTATCAGGGTGCTCTTTACAGGTTGCTTCACCCGCAAAAAATAAGCAATTGTCAACTGGCCTCCCTATCATATCATAGTCTTCTCCTGATGCTCCAACAGCAACATAAGAGTAAGAACCATAGCTAAATGGATCCCTACCCCAATCAGTCACTACATATGCAACAGGATCCGGTACTGAAGCCTCGCCAAAAAGTTTACGGAGAACCATTACCGCATGGTTGACATGATCAGACGCACTCAAACTTTGACCATCTATCGCTGCCTTACCAACCACTAATGCAATAAGGACAGGAGCCCCGACTGTTTTCCTGACATTCCAGAACATAAAGCAGTTACCTCTTCTGGTTGTTTCCTCTGCTGTTGCTCCAAAGTAGTCAATCGCATCATCCCAAAACACACTAGGAAATTCCAAAATCACTTTATTCAAAACTCCAAAACCAAGACGCTGTATAGAAGAATGTTTCCACTGGGGCAAAGGTGGGGAAAATTTTATTGTATCAGCCTTCAAACAGCCAAGTGGAACAGTGATCAGGACAGCATCTGCAAAGAACTCCTTGCCATTCAATGTACAAACTTTAACTTTATTAATCTGGTCAAGTTCCTTGCTTTCATAGAACACATTTGTTACAACATGGTTCAAGTGAATGGCAAGCCCATCTCCTAGAGACTCAACAACTGAGCTGTAACCACCTTTGATCATGCAATGAGCTCCCCCAAATCCTCCATACACATCATCTTGATTCCAGTTGGGTAGAGAAACTTCCCTAAGCAGAGCAGCACAGCCATACTCCAAATTAGCAAAGTGCCAATCCATAACTCTCCTCTCAAGTGGACTCAAAAGTTCTCCTTCAACATTATTTTCCTCACCACTGCCTCTTTTGAAATCACCAGAAGTATCTGCAAAATTGTTTTGTTCAATTTCTTCACTACTTCTCCCTAAACGAGCCATACGACGCCTCTTAAGGGCATATTCTAAACCATCTTCAAGGGACATTTCCATTGCTTGTTCACCCTTCTGGGTAACAAGCAACAGCATGTCATCAAGAAGACTATTGTATTCAGCTTCCAGCGCTTGATCCATATCTGCAGGAACCTTTTGTCCCGTAACTATGTCATATAGAGGACAGTCACTGTTTAGCACAGTCAACTCAAGGCCCAACTGAGCACAAACCAATGAGGAAGGATCTGGTCTTCTCTCAGTGGCCACATCAGCCTCAACACCAGTGATGATGCTAGCACCAAGATCCACAGGGACAGAAAGAGATGACTGGTCAGTAAATACACGGCCTCCTATCCTATTCCTAGCTTCAAGAACAGTTACAGAAAAACCCTGACGTTGCAAGTGGCGGGCAGCAGTCAACCCAGCAGGACCAGCTCCTATCACAAGTACTCTCTTTCTGGCCTCAAAGTCAGACTCCAAAGGATTACTTATCTGATCATCTAAGGCAGATTGAAAGCAGGTAGATTCATAGCTTTGCTCAGTAGCTACAACAGTAGTCACTCTGCAATCAGAAATCTTGGGAGAAGGATCAGAACTGTTTATATTCACATTTACAAGTCCACTTAATCCTGCTTGCATTCCCCCGTTTTCCTGGTAATCACAATTTTTTATTCCTTCCTGTTCCATCATATTTGATAAATTCAACAACACAGGATCATTACACTCCCTGCATTCTATAGCTTCAGATGCCAGCTTTTCATAATCAACTGTAAGACCATTTTTAATATCTACAAAAGTATCTGACCTTTTGACCTGACCAACAATAAAGGAAACTCCATCTTCAGAGTCAGCCATGGAAGCCGTTAAACTTTCCTCGAATCCTTTTTCTTTTACAAGTTTATAACTATTCCTTGCATTAGTTCCAGCATTCTCCTTCTGAGATGCAATCCCAACATTTATATAACCCTGCGAAAATGTTCTCATCATTTCAAAGTTCCACTGCAACCAACAAATAGACACCAAACATAACTTCTCCCAAAGGAAAAGTCTTCAATTACTACAGATACTGGCATACACCTAAGTTTTCTTTCGCAGTAAAATAGTACAAATGAAATTGACAACTGAATGACATGAGGAACCAACTTACACATTGATCAAGAAATGCATAGACTTCCCTAGCAAGAGAAGAACTAGGAGGTTCATCCTCAGAAGGAGTATCACTGACTCCACAGTCAGAAAGAGGTAAAATACGTGAGACATCTCTGCTCCACAGACGTAAGATCTGATTTCTGTAATGCATCACAATCACAGAGGTAAAACCCATTACAATAAACTTCTTGCAGTTTCAATGGAGTGTAGGAAAGACAACAAATCAGAGCTAAATTTCTTTGTTCAAACATAAACAGCATCCCAAAATTCAACAAATTCCCAGCTCAAATAGTAAGTAATTCAGTATCAATTTGCTAATATGCAAAGGAGAATAATAATCAACCCCCAAAATCAACAAGGAACAGTGATTAAAAATAGCAGCTCATATATTGCAACAAAAGTACTATACATGATGGACAACCCTACCATCAATACATCTTTGCCTATAAGATAGTTGCAAAATCTCAATTTAAGTATGGGAAGCTATTCAAAATACAATACCAAATGAGTGAGAGGGGGCGATGGATACTACCTGCAATAAAATAGCCATACACAGGAACCCTACAAATATGAACTTAGCCAACTTTAATGCAAGAACATCATAAGTATGACGATACAATGTACAACTTATCATCAATTGTAATTATTAAAAAAAAAAAAGTAATTTGGTCAAAAATCATTGAAAGTAGACATCTTTTCCTAAGCTCTGCCAGTTAGGAGCAAACACAGGTGATATGCCCTTGCCCACAACAATGAGCATTAAATAATAAATATCAAATTAAAAAGCAGACCATGGCCAAAGAGGAAGAAACAATGACAATAGCAAAACACATGTCTATGCTCACTAAATTCCTTTTTTCTCCCTCTCTTCTTTTAAATAACCACAAACAGGTTGTTCATCAGCCCAATTGTAATGCAAAACATCGTACGCAAACCCTACTCCATAACAGACCGCCAAACAATGCAAAACTTCATATGATTTCTTTAATTTTCATTTTCAAGAAACAGATATAAATACCACACTAAATCATCAGTCACAAAGGATCTAGAACAGTTATGTGACTTTTGAACAAAAGCCACTATAAAACCCAAAATACTGAATTTCAAGCACAAGACACCTTTCATGTTGCAGAGCGAAATTGTATCCTCACTGAATACTTGGAAAGACCAATTGCAAGAAAATGTAAAGACACATTGAAAGGTTTTCCACTGACCTGCAATCCAGATACTCCTGAAGACCACCTTTACGCCTCAAGGTCTCCTTAAATCTGATCTTCTCAATTGGACAAGCCGCATAGGCTTTTAGGCCTGCTGATACTGCTGCTGCAACACTTTCAGTCTCTTCCACAACATTAGAAGAGGAATCAGGCTCTACTCCTGTTCTAAGAATGCGATCATTGTCCATAACACCACGGCTTTCAAGAAATACTTGGTCATTTAGTAATGTCTCCCAATCAGCATCCCCTTCATAAGCCATGTCTCCATGCCTACGTTTTTTGGCCCTACGCACAGCACGGTGAGCAGCTGATATCTTGGCATCTTTGTTGGCAAAACCCGACTCAGAGACAGCATCTGTGTAATTCTCATTTTCCTCTGGAAATGCAGATGAAGGAGAATCTCCACTAGCTTCTTTCTTGAAATAGAGGCAATCATTGTTTAGAAGAAAACCCTCTTCAAATGTGTCATTGGAAGGTTGAATTGGATGTAACACTGAGCTGCATTTATGAATGGATGAAACAGAGTCATTCAAAATAATACAAGTTCCTAACAGTTTCTCTGGGTTTGATTGGACAGCCAAATCAGATTTGTTGGCTTCATAAGATGCCATAGGTAAACTACCATCAGAGATTATAGCTTTCTTTTCCTGAGAAAAACCTGAAACAAAAGCTTGCACTTCAGTCTTTGTATCTAAACTATTACAATCACTGCAAATTCTACCAGAAACAAGCTCAGTTTCAGATTTCACACCTCTGTCTACCTTCACATGGCATTTAGAGAATGTTGCTCCATTTCTTGAAGTTCTTACAAAAATCTTTCCAGATACCAGTTGATCATTCTCATTCAATATATTTTCAGATGATTTGTTCAAGGGCTCGGTGTCAGGAGGTGGTATAGAAAATTTGTCCTCCACAGAAGTAAAACCATTACCTGCTTGTGCTAGTTCCTCTCTTACATTTTTCTTGAATTCACCCTCACTAAAACCACATAGGCCTTTTGCTGTTTTTAGGAGAGATGAAGCACAACCCATTTCTTCAACATCATGTAACAAAGTAGAACACTGATTTAAACCATCAGCCAGAAATCTTTCTTCCAATGTAACCTTCTGGTGGGAAGGAGAACAATTATCCTGAACTTGAACACAAGACAATTGCTGCCTATCTCCATGGTAAACATTAGTTGAGAGGCAAGGATAAACTGTGTGTCTGTCTTGAATGTTTGAATCACAAATGCCATCAGCAGGTTCCTCTTGAAGACAGTCATCATCAAACTTCCGATTATCCATTCCAGATGCTGAAGCAAATTGACCCAAATCAGACTCTGGAGGCAAACCATTAGCAGATTTCAGATTCCTTTTGACCAATTTTAAGGGGGAAGCACATCCAGCTCTACTTGCTGCCACAGAATCAAGAGTTTCTGGGACACTATCAGAAACAGTGCTCAACCCATCATCCACAATCTGACTCCCATGTTTCTGGTTTGAACTTGAAGAGGTATGGGATTTCCATGCTAAATTAGATTGCGACTTTCTGACAATCTCTAAGAACAATTCATCCTTAGGTCCATCAGAAGAAGGATGCAGATCATCAATCAACAGATCCGCCCCTTTCTCATTCTTTAAAGTTCTTCTAGATCCCATAGCTACCATATCATCATCAGACATAGCATGACCCCCAGTTACCTTCAGTGCCATATCCATATTAGGCCCCTCTACTTTTCCTTGAAAGCAGTCTGTTGTCTTTACAGACATAGTCAAATAAGATTGATTGTCACCCACAGCATGTCCTTCATTGATACTGTCAAAAGCTGATTTTTCATCTGAAAGCCCGTCCTTGATAGAAACATTGAAAAGCCTATCAGAAGACTCAACCGCCACACTCAAAGCAGAAGTTCTACCTCTGGTGGTTCCAGATCCTTGATCTCTCTTGGGACCCTTCAACCTTTTCCTAAAACTAGCCAGAGTATCATCCATTCCTGTCAAGTCCGCTTCCACAGCAACCAAATTTTTCCCAATGACCCCAGCAATCTTACCTCCATCACCAGTGCCCTCTGTTACCGGGCTAAACTTCTTTGAGTTACGCAACCTCCTTAACTTGAATATAGACCCAATAGGCTCGTCGTCATCCGAATCAAAACCAACTTCCACCGGTTTCGATCGTTTCTTGGTCCCATGCCTGTTATGTTCGCTGTCCATGTTGGTGTAGCCCTAGGTTTCCAACAAAATCTTCAATGATTCCTTTGATTTAGCCCAACTTCAGTGCCGAACTCAACATGCAAAGATTAAGAATATGATCCATTGCTTTCCACTTCTCAATCATCAGAAAGTTAAAGCTCATGTTTCAATAAGAATCCTAATTCGAACATATGCATAATTTTACAATGGGAATTTAAAGCTAAACCGACCAATCTCAACACCGGTCAAATCCCAAAACATCACCATAGCATAAAAAAAAACCAAAATCCTCGATAACGGTTCAGCCAATCAGTGAGCCTACGACCACGTAGGAAGACAATGGTCTCCCCTAACAAAATCCAGAAGAAAGCGGGAACCAAAACTTATACTGCAGCAGAGTAGCGAAGCCCTATAGAGAGATAGAAACCAAACAGAGAGAAAGAAACTGGGGATATCGAACCTGTACCCGGCGAAGTCCTGCGATGGTGGCGCAGATGAATTCGTCAAAGAGAGCGAAATGGGCACGCTAGCGTCTCGTCACCGCAAAGGGAAACGTCGGCACTATAATCTGCGCCGCGGGCAGGGAGCGAGCGGTAGACAAAATTATATCAGAAAATAACGAACAATGACAAGTAAATTAGTGTTGTAAACAATATTATAAGTAAAATAGTAAATTAGATAATAATTGTAAGATTTTTGCCCAACACAACTACTGTAAAGTATTATTCTTCTCATTTTTATAAATTAAATTTTATAAAAATTATATTTAAAAATTTAAAAATTAAATTTATTATATTATATAATTTAAATTTTATAAAACCTAATATATCTAATACCTTATATTAATTTTTGTAAATGTCTTATTAAAATGAGTTTGTAATAATTATCATAAAATTTATATTCTATATCGATTTTAAATTAAAGTTGCTGTATTATTTGCAAAATAATTTTATACTAGAAATCATTATGTATCTACTGTGACAAAGTTGCATGCAAACATTTAGCATCTCTATGATAAAGCATGCTTGTATATCTATATAAATGAAAAATGAGCATTGATTTGTATTTACAATCATTTTTTATTTCACATTCACCGTATAATTAAACCGTGATTTTAAATTAATCAATAAAGATTGATTTAATTGATACAAAATTTGACTTCGCAATTTAAATTGTTTTAAAAAAAACTATATAATAAATATTTGTGGTCTAATAATTCATTAATGCGTAGAACACCACTGTCAAGCTTTGGTTATGTAAAATTGTAAGATAAGATTATCCATCAATAAGACAATTTTTTGTTGGCCATCATCTGTTGCATACATTCATCAATTATAATACTCCACTGTCTTAGCAATAAAATAACTCACCCATCTCTTAATTTTGTTTGCTTCGTAAAGGATTGAGATTAATTTTGTAGATGTTATGTGAGTTCATTGGCAATGATTTGAGGGTACAACTTATTCATATTTATGTGTGTATGTTATATAATATATGTATAATATATAAATAAAAAATTAATTATTAATAGATTTTGTTATAGTACACTAATAAAATCAATCTCTATCGATATAAAAAATTTTAGTCTTTAATTATATATTATACAATTATTATTAAATTTAATTATAAATTAGACTCTTGTATTTTCATAATTAAAGAATTAGGTTAATTAATTTTTACTCGAATCAATATCAACCAACAAGGTTTTTAAATATTGCAATTAAGTTAAAATGTTAAGATTTTTGAATTTAACTCTTAATATTTTGTTATATTAAAATTTAAGTAATATATTTTATAATTTAAATATTATTATTTTATCATGTCAACAAATAAAAAATTATTTCTACATTTACTATTCAATAATATTATGTAATAAATCACATCACATAAACATTTATAATTTATCCTAATAACAAAGCGTTAACAATTAAATTAATATTCTAAAATTTTTTAGTTGGCAGTAATTCGATTAAAAATAGAAAGTTAGGTATAATACATTTGGCTCCTACACTTTAAATTATATACAATATATATTAATTAAAATAAATCAACTCTTTCACTTTAAAATTTATATAAATTATTTACACGCTTTAATTTTTTTTTCAAAAAATTTAGTTCTCCCAAAAAAAAAAAAAATCGGTTCGGGCCGACAAACTTCAACAAAAAGGAAAACGGGGAGGATCTTCGAAGTTCAATCCAGAGGTTTATGCAGGCGGTGAAGTCGAACTCTTTCCGCGATTACATTCTGTTTTCTCTTCCTCCCCCCCAACAACTTTCATTTAGTAAATTTCAGTTTCCCCGTTCGGCCCTAGAACCCAGTAAGGTTAATCGGCAACATCGGTCACCAGCCGTTTGGCTCTCTTGTTTTGGTGTTTCCTCTACTGTCCTTTAATTCTGAACAGACTGAACTCTGCGAAGCCCATTACGGTATGTTTTATAGATTCGTTTAAAATAAACAAAAAAAATTGATATGCTCGTGATTAGTAATTGTTCTATCCCCATCTAGTGTCAGTAACATGGGGTTTGAACCTCTGGTAAAAAAATTTCAGTTACAAATCAAGACCAGAAATGAGCAAAAGGCCGCCACCTGATCCTGTGGCAGTGCTACGAGGCCATCGTGCTTCAGTGATGGACGTTTGTTTTCATCCTTTTAAACCAATACTATTCTCCGGGTAATCACTGGAAATGTATTAGATCACTATTCATTGTATTCGTCATTGCGAATAACATTTGTCTTGGTTGCGTAAACGGTTAGTTAGACTTAATGGGTGGTCTTGCTTGCAGTTCTGCTGATGGTGAAATGCGGATTTGGGATACCACACGGCATCGAACGGTGTCATCTGCATGGTTTTTCATTATACATATTTCTTAGCATTTCGTTTTCTAATTATGTACATGTTCTGAATGTCTTTGGAAATCATGGATTTGTCTCTTGAAATCACCAATTATGCCCAATTTTTTAGCTGCTTAAATGGACTGCAGGGTACACAGTGCTGCCCACGGAATTATTGCCGTTGCCAGCAGTGCTTGTCTTGGAACCAATAAACTTGTCAGGTGCTTCCTTCGTTTGCGATACCTGTTTACTATAATTTCAGACATGCGTTATGAAAACTGTTTTAGATTGAAGTTATTTTGTATGCATGTAGCCAGGGCAGGGATGGAACTGTAAAATGTTGGGATATCAATGATGGTTCTTTGTCCAGGTACGCACTTTGCATGCATACTGAATTCTATAAGTGACATTCGTCTACTGGACTGGGGCTAGGGTTCTAAGAAATCTGCTGGGGACTTTGATTACTCTTTTTTTTTTTTTTTGGGTATTGTCTATGAAGTCTTTATTTTATAATTTAGCTTTTTAAGCCTTTAAAGAAACAAGGGGAATCAATTTGCATCGTCCTTTTACGTTGCTGCCCTTTTGTTGAATGCTTACATGTAGCTTGGTATTCAAATTATGTTTCCGCTTTTTCAACTGATGTAGCCATTGGTCAACTTGTTTAGCACTACCCTGCTTTTTCTTTTTTAAATCTATTCGGTTACTTAAAAGTGTAGTTATCAATCTGCATGAAATTCACTTCACATTGTTCTTTATTCCACCCACTGTTCAGATAGGTTGTTTAGAATTCCATTGTAATTTCTTACATCGGATGGCATCCTGCATCACCAGCTCTTAAAATTGCTATTTACCTTTTTAACTTTGCAAACTAAACATTTTTTTTGGAAGAAGAAAACCTGTTAAATATTGCATTTGTTATACAAGCAACAAAGATGTTTTTAATTATCATCCTACTATCTGGTAAATAGCTTTTTCTTCCCTTCTAGGATTCCATCTCTTACTATCAAGACAAACTCTTACCATTTTTGCAAGCTTTCCTTGGTAAAGACACCTTCTACTTGGTCTAAAGAAGATGAAGCATCAAAAGATTGCCATAGAATGGAACCAATGGGAAGTTTGGATAGAGAAACTCTGGAGGCCAGGCAAGAAGAGGCTCATGCCAACCATAGTTGTTCTGAAAGCTTTGAAGGTTTGTTAATATCAGTCTAAACAGGAATGTCAAAAAACTTTCGATACTTAATTATGATTGTTTTCCAGTTTTTGAAACCTGTTATCAGGGTCTTACTATTTTGATGAGATTATAATAATAATAACAAAGTACATTGAATTGTGTTGCTGTTAGAGTTTATCTACATGTAAATTTCTTGATCCTATGTTTAAATATGGGTTTAAGTAACCACTTCAGTACTTCTTTAAAAATTAGGGACATTGTAGTGACAGGGTATCCATGGAATAAGAGAGTACTTTTATTAGTGTTGTTTGTGCCTTGCACAGGCCTTGTTGCTATGTGATCACAAAGGTGCATATCTTGGCAAATTTTATTAGGAAGCTGACTGAGTGTATCAGCAAATTGAAGGAAATAACTAGATATTAAGCTTTCAAGGGGAACCTCTACATTTTAAATACTAGTACTGCCATTATTTTCCCTTCTTATGGAGTAGACATTGTCCCTGAACTTTTGCATTTTGGTACAAACTCGAGTAGGTCTGCATTAATAATGGAATATTGGAATTGGAGATTTTAGTTTCTCCTAAATTGCTTTTTGATCAATAAACATGCTCTTCGAGGGTGAATAGAACTTCTTATCTGAAAGGATACAGCTTGCTATTTGCAATTTGGAGGTGCTGCCATGATGGGCCAAATCCCTGAACTTTTGCATTTTGGTACAAACTCGAGTAGGTCTGCTTTAATAATGGAATATTGGAATTGGAGATTTTAGTTTCTCCTAAATTGCTTTTTGATCAATAAACATGCTCTTCGAGGGTGAATAGAACTTCTTATCTGAAAGGATACAGCTTGCTATTTGCAATTTGGAGGTGCTGCCATGATGGACCAAATCCCTCTTATTATTCTTTTACATTCTTTAGTTGTTTGCTCTAAGATGATTGTTTGGTTTAGAATCTATATTAATGAAATCTTATTGTATTCATAAAATATGTATCCCGAAGGATTACAGTATGTGGCTGTGTCAGGGGAACAATCTTCTGAGGTTAGTGCACTCCAATAGTATGTATATGATTATTTAGCTTTTTCAATGTATCTCTTTTTTTCTTGGACATTTTCTGGGGACCTTGGCACTCATTATATCTATCTATCTGATGGAAAGGTTGAGATTTGGGATCTTAAGTCAGCAGAAAGGTTTGCACGACTACCTTCAAACATCCCAGGTAGCTCTTCAAGCGTTTGCACCCAAGACAGAGGTAATTTCTGTGCCATCATTGGCATTTTTCATTCTCCTTCATTACAGTGTCCATAACATGTTTCATACTAACTAGTAGAAGTAACAGACAAGCGCTAAAACTAAAGAGCACACAAATTTAATCGCTAAAACGAAATTTAGGAACAAATTGTCTATTAATGACTTTTATATTCTTTATTTATATTTTTTATTGTTTATAATCACATGTTTTAAGTGTTTACTTTTTATCATATTTTCTCTGTTGTGAAATTAAAACAGTCATTTCCCGACAGGGATGTCAATGGCAGTTCAATTATTTATACCATCGGGATCACAGGGCTTTCTTAATGTCTTGGCAGGGTAAAATTTAATCCTCTCTCTTCTTCTTATTATTACACTTATCTCTATCTTCGAAATTACAGCATCATATATGCTAGTGTAGTTCACACAAACACGCACATGAGAATGGGTTGATTCTAGACTTTGTTGTATCTGAAAATTGTTTAAAAACTATATAGAGGGTATGCTCAAGAGTCACCTTAGCCTACATCATTGTTGTCACTAGGATTTTGTTGTTTTACGAAGTGTGACTTTAGTATTAATTTGTGTCAATCTGCTATCAATTTAGTGTCCTTTTCCAGCTAATTTTATTTCTTGAATTGGTTAGTTGTAGTATTTACATGTCTTATTTGGACTATTGCATTGGAGTTGTGGTTGTAATAGATCAAAGCCTTTAATTTCCTGTAATAATTCTTATAGTTATTAGAATCATGATTCAGGATCATTCTACGTCAGACTTATGAAATTTTTACAGATAATGCCTTCTACTTCTGATTCATCAGAGGTCAATTCAATAGATATGGAATGATTAACTTCTCAGATCATGTATTATCAATATGGTAGGTATGAGGATGGTTCCATGCTTTGGTGGGATGTACGGAATCCTGGAGTTCCAGTAACTTCTGTGAAGTTCCATTCTGAGCCAGGTGTGGTGCTTAGAAAATGTAGATTTCTGCTTGATGTTTTGTAAATAAAATATATGTCATAGCTTATCTTTTGTGCAGTTCTGAGTATTTGTGTTGATGAATTTTGCAACGGGGGTGTTTCTGGAGCTGCAGATAACAAGATTCTGATGTACAGTTTGGACCAGTCTACGGTAGCTTCATTTATTTTTGTTCTCTTCTTTCCCTGGAATATCTCTTCCGATAAATTATTGTGCTACTTATTCTGTGATCGTTTTAGATCTATATATTGATAAGAAAGGATGGGCAGTTGTTGTGCTTTTAATAATTAGTTGATTCAATGGATGTTGCCTTGAGCCAACAGCCATGTGTTAGTCGTTGAAGTTTTTTGTTACTCCTTTTGTATGGTTCTCTCTCTCTCACTCTCTCTCTCTCTCTCTCTCTCTCTGTGTATATATATATATATATGTATGTATATATATTTCTTTGCCTGATAAACATGGGACAGTGATAGCAAAATAAGTGTTCTTCTCTCCTTCCCCCCCCCCCCCCCCCAACCCAAACAAAAAAAAAAAATCTACACATACGATTGGTAATAAAATAGGCAAAATGATGTACCACTACAAAGATATTAAATTTATTGATCTAAAAAGTATAGTTCATGCTTTGAGTAGAACTTGATATCATTGCAGTTATAACAAGAGGTCAATAGATTACATATATCAAGTAATATAGGTAAACACCTGTGGCATAGCCATTGGGGTAGCATACTAAAATTCAGCGTTCATTTGGATGAAAGATCGTTCAAATTTATGATAGATTGTTTTCTAAGCAACAGTACAAAAAATTTTTGTCAATAAACGGGGATCAAGATATGTTTGATAGACTAGTAAGTAATAATGCGTCTTGAAGTCATGAATTATATGAATTTTTCCTTCTGATGAGTGAGTTATGATCAATATCAGTATAGCTACGGATCAGGGTATGAGCAAGAAATTACATTTTGCACGATCATATCTTATCATGGTTTCCCAGTTTGTATAGCTCATTTCTGACCTTACTACTCAACTTTGAAGTTTATATTTTTCTTTTTGACTTAAGGGTACATGTGTGGCCAAGAAAGAAATCAATTTGGAGCGACCTGGCATCTCAGGCACCTCAATTCGACCAGATGGAAAAATTGCTGCAACTGCTGGCTGGGATCACAGGTTGTTAATGCATTATTGGCTTTAATTTTTTTTTCCTTCCTCAACATGCCCCTGACCAGAAAAAGAAAAGAAAGGAAAAAATTTTATCTGTATTTGCTTACATGCAAGCATCCACCAGTTAGTAATCTGAGACGAATCAATTCTTATAACTGTCTTTTTTTTCCTTTCTTTTTACGGGGGTGAGGACGCGATTTGGGATGAGAAATAGTTCTCTTTCCCGATCTCCTTGATGTTTTTTTTTATTTTACTTCATTTTAGTATTATTACTCCCCCCCCCAAAAAAAAATAGTGAATTTTGCTTAAAATGATTCAAAATAAGTTTCTTTTCATATCCTAGTATTAAATAATCAAATTGTGAGAAAAAAATGTAGATTTATGTGCACCAGTGGAAAAGCTTTCTGTGGGTAATTTTTTCTTAATGTTATTAAGCTCTAATTTTGAATTTCTGATCCTCATTGCTTTAAGATGAGCAATATCCTAAAAAAGAATTTGAAGTAAATTAGAGCAGTATTAGAAGAAACGTAAGATGTATGTTTCCCAATCATCCTTTTGCCCTTCCTCATTTAGCAGCTAAAGTAAGTTTTGCTTTATATTCTCTACAAACCTAATAATAAGAAAATTTCCCTTATCATAATACGTTTATAGTAAGTCCTGCGGTTCAATGTATTCATCTTTCTCACCTTAATGGCAGAGTAAGGGTATATAATTATCGTAAAGGAAATGCTTTAGCAATCTTGAAGTATCACCATGCCACGGTAAGCATTGTTTCTTATATCTGATGCAGATATATGACAAATCACTGTTGTCTTGCTTTCATTTCCTTAAATTTTTGACATGAACAAACAAGAGTTTTCTTCTTTATCAGTTTATCCTTTAAATATTTAGAAATCCCATAACATGTAGTTTGTCTTAAATGTCAATCTTTTCAGGCCAATGCTGTTACCTATTCATCTGATTGTAAGCTTATGGCCTCTGCATCAGAGGACACAACAGTGGCGCTATGGGGACTGTATCCTCCACGTTCTTGAAAGCTAATTTGATAGGCTTAAAAGAGATATGTTACACAGGCCGGCAACTGTAAGTCTGTAACCGAACAGAAAGCATTTAGCTTATAAAATATTGGTTGTGGTAGTTTTGCTCATCTGTTACCCTAGTTTGAACACTTTTGTGGGGACGGTATTATATTTTTCATATTCAAAATATGTAAATTGCTTATGATGTGACTCTCTGAAGAGTTCTGTTAATGCTACACAACTCCAGCTTACGCTGGAGCTACTATGTGAGAGAGAGAGCTGAGGGTGAAATGAATACTGCCCCTTTAATCAATGACTTATTATATTTATATAGGGATACGTAGGCACATTCAAACTTACTAATGGGAGAGAGAATGATGAGTGACAATGTGAAAATGTGTATAGTTTGAGATAATGTATTAGTATATTATTATTATTATATATGTTATTCATATATGTTTTTTAAAAATAAGAAAAAGATGAAAAATAGTTACTTAATTCTTGAAAAATATATCGAAGATAACATTTTTAATGCTGCAATGTTTTGTTTTGTAGGTTTTTTAAATCTTGAGTTTAAATTTAAGATTTTATGTGTGTATTAAATAATTTGTTATTTTTTTATCATCAATAAAAAATACATTCAAATGAGTGTATATAAATGAAATGTTATTAAATATTTATTTAAAAATAAAATATTTAATAAAAAATTTTATACTAAATTTATTTATCAAATAGTTAATATGATAATAATAATTAATTTTTTTAAAATTTTATATTATTCTATTATTAAAATTTTAGATTCACATATAACATGTGTATAAAGGTTAATTTAGTAACTAATAAAGTTTGGTACAGTTAATAAATAATTAGATTTTTTATATATAATATTTTAAATTTAATTTAAATTATATGTATAAAAAAGATTTTATTAAAAAAGATTATATTTACTTCTATAATTTTTTTGTCTTAAAAAATATTAGTTTTTAATTTTAATTGAGTTATATCTTAAATTTTAAAAAAATATATATTTTTTAAAAAGGCCTTAATGAGTACAGAAGAAAAAAGTAATATTTTGTACAAGGCTTACATAAATTAATACTGTCAAATCATGTGAGCCAAAAATTGAAAAATCACTTTGAAATAATTCATCTTTACCAAATTAGCCAAGGCAATCATTCAAAATTGAGTAATACCAACAGAGCTGTAAACTTCAACGATACCATTATTTGTACCATATATTACAACTATTCTCAATTTGGAGCAATAATTGACCCTTTTCGTGCATTTCTATCCGTAGCTTAGTGGTCCTTTGAGTTGGCACACTATAATTTTCAAACAATATGATTTAAGGTCTGGTCAGTTTAATTAAAATCAAAATTAAAAGCATCGAACTTTAGGATATAATGAGAAGCGTATAATAGATTAAAAGTTAATGGAGATTTCAAGAGTAGACACTTTTAAACAATATAAAATAGTTAAATAATCATTTTATGAAGTCTATATAAACTAAAATGTTACTTTTTTGAACGTCTTGTTATTAAAAATACTTTTATTATTTTTATAAATTAAATATTATTAAATATTTATTTAAATTTTAAAATTATTTAAATTTATTAAATTTTATAAGATGAATTGTGGGACTCTGATATTTAATAATTTTTGAATTGTTAATGTCTATTTATTTTACATTTAATCAAAGTAAATTTTGTTATTAAAAATAGACCCAAAGATGGTCTCAAAAATATAAATTAATAAAACACTAAAAACGAAAGCAAAATTAAATTGATGGGAAGTTCAAATAAGATATGCTAGGTAGGGCTAAGAGGTGAAGACAAGACAGTGGGTATTTTTGTTTGAGAATATCTGCACGCTGATATGAGTGTAAATGATATTTTAATAATTTTAATTTAAATTTAGAGTAAAATTTATTTGTCTCTGAAAAAAACAAAAGTGCACAGTAAGTGACTCCTCTCAACCTGTGCAGGTATCAATTCTGTAATGGTTTTTCTGTCTGATTCAATCAATCCTACCTCTTCAAGTTGAATCGCCGAAGCTTCGATGGACAAGTGCCAACAACCTAATCATTTCAGCCAGCCCTACCGTGCAAGAGTAGTCCAATTCTTAAACATCAATCTTCCAAGAGAAAGCAACAGAAATGACTACGATGCTATCTTTATTATTATTATTATTATTATTATTATTATTATTATATATGTATAGCTTAATGTTAACGTCAAAATCAGGGTAGCGGCCCTGAGAGAATTGGATGTTTTGATGTAAGAGAAATATTACTATATATTTAGCTCCATAAACAATTACTTTTAATAGTAAATTATTACCCATAGTTTTCAATTGACAGAGATTTTGTACATTCTCTTAATCTATATATATAGTTTTATTATGCTATTTTTATTCTAGTTTAGATTAGAATATTTATATAATAACGTTTTTTATTTTTATAAAAAATATAACTGAATATATAAATAAGAAATAAAAAATAAAAAACAAAAAATAATAGTTATAACATGACATTAAAATAGGAATTCCCATATATATATATATATATATAACACTTTTAAACCCAATAATACATTTTTTTTATTTTCTATAACTCTTAAAAAATTGTACATTTTCAAAATGAAATTGAAAGATGCACGATTAAGCATACATTATTGTATGTTAAGACATCGATATGCTCAAAATAAATAAACGTATAAATTGAGTATAACCTAAAAATTATGCCTAACCTTAATTTTTTTGTAAAAATTAAAATCTAAATTTGTTCTTTATCTTATTGTCACAAAGGTGAGTATGTGTAATAATAGCACTAAAACAAAACAATTTTACCAAAAATTAAAATATTCTAACAAAAATTACCAGAAAACAAACCCAGTAATAAGATGAACTCTCAAATATATATGTAAACTGTTTACACTGAATATCTTATGTTGGCCTCGGGGAAGGTCAGAGAGGATAAATTTTTAGGAAGCAATGGAGATTGAATTAAATACTTTAGTCGAAGACGATGTGTTCGATGTACACGCCTTCTCTGTAACCAAGCTGATACTTGATGAGGTTGAATCTAGCCCATTCTCGTCAAATAATACAATGCATTATGCACAAATTATTAGTAATTTGGTGCCAAAACATTAAAAAAAAAATCATGTCGTTAAAAACAGTGGATTATCAGAGGCTGATTCCATAAACGCGTGTAGGAACATATTATAAACAGTGGATTATCGATGATTTTTTTAATTGATAAATGGTATGCCAGAGGTTAATTTATTCATAAATCTCAAACGAGAGATGCCTTAACTAAGCTGGAAGAAGCTGCCTGGCAACTGGTGGGAGAAGAGGGAACCTTCCCTTCACAGTGTGGCTTCGCAAGCCAAGGCACCGAAAAGATACATAAGCCAGCCTTTGTAATATTTTAGATTAGATTTCTTTTCATTTATGATATACGTGTTGTTTCTCTGTAAATTTGACCTTGTGCCTTACCATACAAAATTACAGGAATATGTGTTTGCCGTGCGAGACAACCAAATGCCACTCGTGACTGATTTCTTCGGGGACAAGGTTAAGTCCTACAACGCCATATACTATTTCCTGCACGTGATGATGTCATTTGATTATAATTTCTTAATTAAGATATGAGTATAAGACAACCAGTTGAGCCCATAAATAACAGCTTTCTCGTCTTTATATATATATTTTACTTGGTGGCACCGTCGAAACCGTGTATGCTAAGGAATTAGATGTTTGTGCATGAATATCAATCCCTTATCTGATCCGTAATGTTTTACCAGTAGTAAATTCATAATGTGAAAACCCCGTAGATTCTAATCAACCCATGAAAGGCTTGCCCTTCTTTTGGTACTTACTATTTGAATCTTGATGTCACACCACCACGACTAGAGGACCTTGCAATTGAGAAAGGAGAATAATTGTGAGGAGAAGTAAACCTCGAATGAATTAAAGCATAAAATCTGAGCACTGAACGCAAAATCTAATAGTAGTAATACTTTTGCGTTCTATTCTGAATGTTGGCCCCGGTTACGCAATCACTCTGGGCGGTCTTCTTTTTCATGTTGTCTTTTAGCACTGCATTCCCATTAATGAAGCATGTGATTCTAGGTCTTGACCAAAACAAGTGACGCCTATAACGTCGGTGGTCATTAGCTGCCCTAATGGGCCTGCGGGTCCAGTGATACGTCTCTATGTTTTATCAGAAATTAAGTGAAAAAAAAAATTCATCAAGAAAAAGAGAAAATTAAGTGAATAACAAAACCACCCAGCAGCTTGATAGTTGAGTCTGAGAAAATGGGTTGAACGGATAGGTAAATTACACAACAAAAGGGACGAAAGTCATCAAATCCTTTGACATCCAAAAGATGGTGTAACTCATTGTAATCTTTAAACTAAAATTAATTAAATAAAATATACGGTTACGAGATAAAAAGAAACTGATCATATAACTGGCAAGTTTAAAGGACATAACAAAAAATTATCTTTGTACAAATGCATTGTTCAAGAGCTCGTCACTTACCTCTTATCCGTATAGATTACTAAATCTTAAATTGGGCACTCTTTAATTTGTTGAGCAATTCATTATTTTTATTCAAATAAATATTAGTATGTATGCAAATCCATGGCAACATACGTCTACATACTGATAGTCTACACTACCAACCAATGATTCTTATGACATTACAACAATAATAAGCTCACCTGACGCAGCACATGTATTTTGATCTGACATTCAAAACATGGGGGAAATTTTTAAAAGGCTCACCGGCGAAACGTTATCTTTGGAAAAAAAAAAAGTTGTAGAAAAAGCACCGTTAAATTAGAAAAATGTTGAGTATATAATGATAGTTCTATGTTTTTTTTTTTTTTTGGTACAGATAGTTCTATGTTTCAATCACATATGTAGATGCAATTAAAATAATGATTATTAAAAAAATTGTTAAAATAAAAAAATTAAATGAAAAATATAAAAATTATAAATAAAAATATATAAATATAACATTATTTATTAAATTATGATTGGATCATTGGAGAATGTGGACTGTCTCTCTTGGTGAATGACGAGAGAGAGAATGCCTGTCCTTTCCTCAAGCCAAAGCCCCTTTTTTTCTTGCACGTGCTCCTAATCAAATTGACAAAATAATAAGTGCTGGCCCACACGCTGGTTTAGGTGCGTGAGCCACAGTTACCCAACTGTTCAAATGAAATGTGAAAAGACCGAGACAAAACGAGCGGACAGTCCTGCTCTGTTGGCGGGTTCGGCCGTTGGGAATTAAGGAGTGTCTCAACCATCACAGTCAAGGTGGTAGCTCTGGTTTGAGCAAAAGAAACATCTCATGAATTCATGCCTTCTCGTCTACTAAACATTGCAGTTCGAATCTTTCCGGTGAACATTATAATTTGCCATGACATTCATTCAGAATTGGAAAATAAATGCGAGTCAGAGATGTTCTTTCATTTAGTCATTTATATTTTACCACACTTCTTTTTTTTTTTTTAATTTTCTAAATTAGGGGCGTTGAAGTTATTTATTTTGTTTTATTTTGGGCCGTCTTAATTATAGGTTAAAGGGCACACTCAAATTCGTTATCATTGCCGGCTCAAACATTTGATTAAACCATAAAACTTTAAGCGGGCGGCAAATTTTGAATATTTCTTGCAGTTAGATAGGAAGGAACAGTGACGATTGAGTCGCCTTCATAGGTCGAAATTTGCACACGTCCAATCAATAGTTTAAATTTTGTATCTTTATTCAAACTTATTTACTGCTTTAACTTTTGATGAGGTAATCCTCATATCAAATTGCTGCAGGAACTAAACCACGGTAGTTTCATCTTTTAAATTACTACATAAAAGTTAAATGATGCATATGCGAAAAGGAATATACTGAACGGCTCACATTTTTTTCTTAAACTTTTACAACTTGTTGTAGTTGCGAATAAGAATTTTTACAACTTTATAACGCTATTGAATGGTACTTCACGAAACTGATAAAAGCACAATAAATACAAGACTTTCGCCAATATAACGTCTTGCATTTAAAGTCGTAGGCTCTTTGGCTACTTAAAATAAAGTACAGAATCTATAAAAACTTGTTCAAATACATTAATTATGTGCAAGTTTTTTTTCCCGTATTATTCTTCAAAGTAATTCAGATGCAATTATTTGAAATAATAACAAAAAAGCCATCACAAAAGACAACATCAAAGTAATTTCTGATATATATATATATCAGAAATGATATATTTTTATTTTTATTTTTATAATTGACTTACAACTTAAATTTTTAAATAAAAATATATTATATTTTACTGTACTTTAATCCTATTTCTTTTGTCATTATCTTTTTTCTCTCATCGCTCATCACGTAGAATAATTATAGATGATGCTTTGTAGATATAACATACATATAACAGCGTCTTATATATATATATGTGAAGATATGAACAGGTCTTCATGTTTAACGAAGCAGTACATAGTAGTTGATAAAAGTAAGTCATTTTCCAGAGCAGAAAAAATATCAGAGATTCTTAGCCAACGACTCGGCTAGCGCGTGGGAATATATTTATCTATTATCCTCACGGGTATTTAAAACCCAGAGCGCAGACTGGCTGCGATGCCCATTGCAATTCACCACACCACTACTCTTCACTCCAAGTAATTTATGAGAATGACTTTACTCATTCTTCTTCCATTGCTCTTTCACATTCTACTCGTCACCCCACCATCGCCGGCCGCTGCCGCCGGTGGCCAGTGGCAGCTCCTACAGACAAACATTGGCATTGTGGCCATGCACATGCAGTTAATGCACAATGACAGGGTCGTCATTTTCGACCGCACCGACTTTGGCTTATCCAATTTAAGCTTGCCAAATGGTAGATGCCGCCACGACCCAACGGAGATGGTTGTTAAAACAGATTGCACAGCTCACTCCATTGAGTACGACGTCGCATCCAATACTTTCCGGGCACTGTTCGTTCAAACTGACGTGTGGTGCTCATCCGGTTCAGTTGCGCCGGATGGCCGTCTGATCCAGACAGGTGGGTTTAATGACGGAGACCGTACGGTCAGGATTTTTAACCCTTGCTCCACTTGCGACTGGCAAGAAGTTAACGGCGGGCTAGCTCATCGTAGATGGTACGCCACCAATCATATCCTGCCAGATGGACGGCAAATTATTATTGGCGGCAGAAGGGCATTCAACTATGAATTTTTTCCCAAAACAGATGTAGCTAAGAACACTTATAGCCTGACATTTCTCGTACAGACCAATGATCCCGGTGCTGAGAACAACTTGTACCCCTTTGTTTTTCTGAACGTGGACGGCAACCTCTTTATCTTCGCGAACAATCGAGCCATTTTGCTCGACTACAGCATCAACCGGATTGTTAGGACATACCCACAAATACCAGGTGGAGATCCCAGGAGTTATCCTAGCACTGGTTCAGCGGTCTTGTTACCTTTGAAGAATTTACAAGCGCCGTCCATTGAAGCCGAGGTGTTAATTTGTGGTGGAGCCCCGAGAGGGTCTTACCAGCAGGCAGAGCGAGGCAAATTTCTGGGAGCCTTGAATTCATGTTCCCGGATCAAAATAACTGACCCCGACCCGCAGTGGGTCATGGAGACCATGCCAGGAGGGAGGGTCATGAATGACATGATCATACTTCCAAACGGCAACGTTTTGATAATAAATGGAGCAGCTGTAGGCACTGCTGGATGGGAATTCGGGCGGAACCCGATGTTGAACCCGTACGTCTACAAAACCAACAGTCCAGTCGGGTCTCCGTTCGAATTACAAAATCCGTCCAATATTCCCCGGATGTACCACTCCACAGCCATTTTGCTCCGTGATGGACGCGTACTTGTTGCTGGTAGCAATCCTCACATACATTACAACTTCAGCAATGTGTTATTTCCAACGGAACTAAGGTTGGAGGCGTATTCTCCTTCGTATTTGGAGCCTGGTTTCTCAAATGTGCGCCCGAAAATAGTTGCTCCTCTCTCTCAAACCAAACTCAAGTATAGTCAGAAGTTGAAGGTGCGGTTCCAGGTGTCGGCAGCCATAACAAGAAAAGAATTGGTGTCGGTGACGATGTATGCGCCGCCTTTTACCACGCACTCATTCTCCATGAATCAGAGGCTGTTGGTATTAGAGCCAAGCACCCTGATAAATTTGGGGAGTTCGACGTACGACGTTGAGATCACGACACCTGGTTCCGCTATTCTTGCACCGCCCGGTTTCTATCTTCTATTTGTCGTTAATCAAGAAATTCCCAGCGAGGGTATTTGGGTCCAAATATTATGATGAGCTCCATCTCCCACTCCCACTGGTCAATATGATAATTTTATATCACTGATTTTACTCATGTTCATGTATTGATTGTTAGTAAACAGATTCGCAGGGAAATAAGCATTACAGGTTGTTTCGGTCATTGTTTCCTGGGTTAGGATATATAAGACAAAAAGGGTTCTCACAAGTTCGTTAATGAAGATCATATTCAATATTGTAAGGGGACTTTGTAATTAGTTGCAATAATATCTCGTCCTTATGTGGTTTAAATATAGATGCCCTAGTCCTGCACGTTTTAGTCGCAAGCTCATATGACCTGATTGGGTAATTGGAGATTGAAATCCTCTACACTGAGTAAATTTTATGTTTTAAAATATAAATAAATAATCATTAAATACATATTATTTTAAATTTATAAATTTTTATTTAATTATTTATATCTTATAATAACTTTTATTATTTTCTCCAATAATTATTTACTTACATTTTATTTTATAAAATACATTTACCACTTCAAAAAATTTAAATCTGATCATTCGTATTCCCCCATCATGATTAATTACTAGCAACACATAGATTGCCACCGTAATTCCAGCTAACACGGCTAAAGGAAACGTTGTACATCAACAGGTTTTTCTTTATTCACTAGTGATACGATTTTCTTTCTGCGACAAGCGTATGGCACGGAATCGAACTTAGTTACCAAGGAATCTGTCGCACAAATACGTAGGATATGACAAAATTATGGCGGCGTTCAATTGGGAAGTGTAAATATACAAGGAAGAAAATTATCAGTAGCATCCAAAAGGAATGAATAATTAGGAGAGGAGGCAAGCGTCTCATATTTAGGTCAGGAAATTGCAGCTGTTTTCTGCGTCATTGTCTATTGATGCCTTAATTAATTACGACGACCCATTTTCGATGTTTTTATTTAATATGCAATGAATGAAGCGGTTCCCCGTTTAAACAGAGATGGTGGAGCCAGTGCATGATGATCCGTATCAAACAAAATGAGCTAACTAAACACACTCCCTCTCCTAACTCTCGATTGTTGTTCCATCTCCTGCCAAGGACCGACGGGTCCAATATCTGCTCTAGTGTTGGTAATCATTAATGGAGGTTATTTATTATTACTTGACAAATTAAGATGATCTTTTTGCTAATACTCCTATAAAGACAGATTTTCGGCTACTCCTTTCGTGCGGTCCAGCGGAGCAAAATGTGACCCCGCCACATGGTTCTCACACAAACGTCCTCGTTTCCAATAACTCAATCGTCCTGCCGGCCAACGAAGAAGCGCTTAATTAGAGGTATTAAAGTGGCTCGGTCTATCCCAACTCATTTTGATTTATATTAAATGAGATAATCGGAGTAATCTTTAATAATGATGGTCAAAAAAAGGTTTACTTAATCTAATATGTCCCTTAGTTTGAGTGGGGCAGATTGATTTAAGGGTCAACATAATTTTTATACATAAAATTATAAATTAATTTATCTCATCTTATTTTATTGTGATACATAAAATAAATAAGATAAAAAAATAAGTTTAAATTTTATAAAAGCCAATAAAATATAAACTCACATTTCCTCCTAAGTAAAATAAAACTAATCCATTAGATAAACTCAATCTACTTTAACACCTTTACTCTTAATCGAGATTGACATTCAATTAGGATAGCGCAAGCAAACAAAGCGTCATTAGTGCATCAATGTATCACTTTTCGTTTTGTTTTTCTCTTGTTATTTATTTTACAAATACTGAATAGTGTGCCTTATTTATTTCATAAATCAATCAGGCTTAAATTAACAGAATTTTCATGGAATCCTCACATTAAAAAGAAAGGATTTAATAAAAAGAAATAATTTAACAAATTGAATTATCAATAATTTTTTGAAAATAAAATGGCTTTATATTAATTTTTTTTTATACAATTTTTCTACGCAGTATTTCCAGTTCACATGGCAGGTTGCTGCCAAGTTGCAGTTGTCTCGACTCTAGAGTCTATATCCCAGTTGAGTCGGCTACGAAAGCGGACGTGGCCCCTCCAACTGGCGACGAATTTTTAGGTAGGCATTCATGGTAGTTTAAACCTATTCCAGATTCTCGCATTAAATGCTTTCCCTTGCTCTCGCAGAACATAAGAATGGCAAATTTAAAGATAACTTTCTTTCCGTGCTGTTATAGTGTTATGTTGACATATAGCTAAAAATTGTCACCATATCGAGAAAAACAAAATCGATGCTAATATTATTTGAAAGATAATAGTTACATATATACTTTTCATAAAATTTATACATTCTTCTCACCTAAAAAAATAAAAAATATATATGAGAGAAAATAAAAAGAATGTAGAGATGGCATATGCATTATTATTATATCCGTCTATCACAGTACTATTACTTTGCCAAGAGCCCACGTTCATAAGAATATAAAAAATATACATTCTCTCATATTTTTTATAATTTTATATTTTATTTATTTATATCTATACATATATATATAATGTACAGAAATTATATACATATAATTTTTCTTTTACCATCGCAAAAAAGAAATTGAACTTATCGCCGTATGCGGAGAAGAAAAACAAACCGTGCTTTTTGGATTGACACATGGTGGGACAGTATTGGTGTTGGATGAGAGAAAAATTGTTGGCGACGAGGGATGGCATAGGGGGCCAGATGATGTGTTAATCATGGGTCATTGGGCCTCTGAAGTTGAATTTCCGGATCTAACTAGTTGTAAGTAAGGTTTGCATACTCTGGAGTCAGACGTGGATTTTATAAAATAAGGTATAAATGAATAATTATTAATTAAAAAATTAATAATAAAAATTATTATAAAATATAAATAAATATAAAATAATTTATATTATTAATTTTTTATTAATAATTATTTATTTATATTTTATTTTATATAATATATTATTTATTTTATAGGATGTTTATTCTAATTTATTTATTAAGAATATGGTGGAACAGGAGGGATAAAGTTTCCGGAACGCCTGCTTCATTCTCAGCAACACATGCAAATGTCATAAAGTGAAGTAAGAAATAGGAAAATTTTTATCTATCACTTTCATCATTATTCCTTCCTTCATTCCTTCAACTAAGAGTGGTGAAGCTTACGTCGCAATTGGAGCCACCAAACGGATGTTCATGGCGCTTCTGCTTTCAATCTGATATTGAAATCAGCCACCTTAATTCATTACCTCGATACTTTTTTAAACAATTTTGCTGAAGAATGGTAACCAAAATGGCCATTTCAATTGCTTATGCAGCAGCAATTATAAATTTTTTTCCATTTGGATTTTTTTAAATGATGGCTGAGCGCATAATTACATTGGATTAGAGCAATAATAATTTGTTTCTAATAAAAATATTTTTTTTAAAAGTTAAACTTCTACACATTGATAAATAAAATTTATTTAAAATTTTTATATTTTTACTGTAGCAATGCCTTTCGTTGAACTTGGTTTTCTTTGATTAATTGTGATTCTACCAGAAATTTAAACGAAATAAGAAGAAGCGCGATCGTTCCTGGCTCGTGTTCAGATTGATGCAGCACATTTATTACGCAATATACTCTATCATTGTAAATTGCCAGGTCAATAGAATAGATTTGAATTTTTTAAAATGAAAAGTATATTTTATAAAATAAAATATAAATAAATAATTATTAATTAAAAAATTAATAATAACATATAAATAAATAGATAATCATTTATATCAATAATTTATTTATTTATTTATATTTTACTTTATAAAATATATTTTTAACTTAAAAAAATTTCAATATCAATAAAATAAACAATCAGACTCCAACCAAAACACAGTAAAAGTTTTTCTTCTTATTTTTTAATTAGTCTTTAACTATATATGCTGTATATGAATTAAAAACATTAATTATACATAACATAATATTTTAAAAAAATTAATTGATATTATATTAAATATTTAATAAACTAAAAAATATGGAAACAATCATTTATAAAAATTGAAATCAATTATAAATTATAATATTTCTAAAATTTTAATATGATTTGAACTATAAGAAACTAAAATTTTAATAAATAAAATTTATAAAAGGGTATTTTAGATTCAAAATTTAATAAATTATTTTTCAATATTATATAATACTTATATGTGACTAAAAATATCATTTATTAAAATTGAGGTTAATTTTTAAAACAAATACTTTAAAAATTTTAAGATAGTCTAAATTTGTAATAAAGTAATATTTTAGTAGATGAATAATTTTAAAAAAATATTTTAAACAAAAACTATTCCTACCTTATACATATTTATATATAATATATTATAAAATTATAGATATAATATTATAGTTATAATTCTATTTAGCCCATCCAACACTTTATTGTGCTAAACGATCACTGGGTGTTGGCATTAGCATGAACGTTGTCCCTGATAATTCTAGGGTAATTTTGGTGTGTTATGGTGTATCATTATATGTACCCACCTAACCCTCTCATTAGGAAAAAGATAGGATAAACATCAGCATAATAAATATGATTTTCACAAAATTTTCATAGATAGTAAATAATTTTGCATAATAAATAAAACTGAGGTTTATTTATATTTTTATAATAATAAAAAATTTGATATTTATTTATTGTGCATAAAATTTTTGTAAAAATAAATTATAAAATTCTCAAATATAATCAACAATTTTGCATAATAAATAGAGATGAAAATAAATTAAGTTTCATAAATGTAAATTACATATGTCACTGCTCTTATGATTAAATATAAAGATCAACAATTTTTTAAGTTAGTGATAGCTTGAGTTCTTATCATAAATACGAAAGCAGAACTTGATCATAATTCATCTGAATTCTAATGTCAAAATCACAAACTGGGAATACCGAAGCCGAATAGTTTCGGAAACATCAATTTTCGATGGTCTTCTAGTACCTGTCTATATCAAAATATAAACCATTAATCGCCTTCACCAACACCTTACAAAAGAGATCTGAAACAACTAATAATTGAGAGTGCACGAATCTGAAAATATTACAGGTCCACGAAACCCCATCTACAAGAGGCTGCAAGGCTAGTACCATAAAATAAGAGGAAATTTATTCTAACATTCTTTTTATATAATGCTTATATTTTTAATATATATATTTAAATTTATCAAGTCTTATAATTTAATTTATAAAATTTGATAAATTTAATAACATTAATTATAAATTATAAAAATTAAATAATCTAAAATTTTTAAAAAATATATACAAATAAAATTATAATAATAATGAAACTATTAAAATAATTAAGATAGATAAGTAAATGTGAAATAAACTTTTTGTTTTTGTAATATTTTTTTGACAATACATGTATTAATATTTATTACTATAATAAATGCTCAAATAATGCTTAAATATTCTCTTTTGTTTATATATTATAAATTTAATCAATATTTATTCAATTTTAAGGTTTGTTAATCAATATTTATAGTAATGAATGTTTTAAAGAATGCTTAGTGACTTTTTTTAACATTAATGACTCTCTTTTTAATATTTATTTATTTATTTTTGTAGATTGGGATGTTATTATATGACAGGTTGTAATATGTAGTACAATGTACAATTCATGTATCAAAATAGATAATAATAATAATAATAATAATATGATTTATGCAGAAAAAGTAAATGATGAGATAATCAAAAAGCATTCATCAATAAATGCTTAAAAATACTTAATGATTATTTTTTATGAACGTTAATGACTCTGATTTTAATATATATATTAGATAGAGAGATTGGGATGTGATTATACTGGTGGTTATCATATATAGTACAATGTACAGTTCATGTATAAAAATACATAATTATATGATTCATGCATAGACCCCGGCCTACTAGACACTGGACAGTGTACGGTACTCTTTCAAGTTTCGAGCACTACCCCCGTTTTTTTTTTTACACAAAAAGAAAGAGAAGCAGATTACACTGGTACAATGCGAGTACTTTCAAATATGCTTGAATTTTTTTCTTTTTGATATTAACCGTGATTTTACCAAATATTTAGACGAAATAAGATAGCCACTTTAGCCGTTGGTCAAGCCCAATCGTTTCACCCCCCCGCGGTTGAATGAATGCAAATCGATGCAGCCCAATTGCGACAGAGCAATTCTCCAATATTGTGACTCGCTGGGCCAACAATAAGCAAAGCAAAGGAAAACCAAGGACCCAAGAAAAAACCAAAAACGAAAGCATATGCATAATGTTATTGTTCTTGTTCTTATTTTTTAAAGTACAAGAAGTTTTTGTTCTTATTTTTTAAAGTACAAGAAGTTATAACAGCCAACTCTAAAATTGAAACAAGTTGAACATGAGTATTCACCGACCCTGAACCCCATCAGTTCCCATAGGTCCGGCACCGTCCCGTTTCCCTTGCATCCTATCCATTGCCAATTTGAAATTTAGCTGTCTTCCTGGACATTCTTCGCCGAATCCACAAGTTGATCATGACTTTTTGTTTCCTCAAGGTTTAATTCCCACCCAAATATCTTGGGAAACACCTTTGCCTGTCCAGAACTAGATTCCTCAAACGTCGTTCTGATCAATTCCAAAATGCTCTGTTCTTCAGCATCATATCTATTGAACCGAGCCCAACAACGTCGGGCCTAAATATGGCGTAGTTCCATTTGGCCCCTTCAACAAGCTGGGACAACTGTTGCTGGAGACCCAATTCACCAGATGGAACAATTACGTCGGAAAAGATATTGTTAGAAACCGCCAAGATGAAGAAAGCAAAAGCCTTGGTACACAATACAGATTCAACAATAGCTTTCTTTTCTTCGTTTACACTAAATTTCTTGGCCGTCTTTCTCCCCCACATCTAATATTTCCTAAACCTCAGATTTGAAACCTACCCAACAAAGATGATGGGGTGAATTTCAAATTGGCAAGGGAAAAGCCTTGGTACACAATACAGATTCAACAATAGCTTTCTTTTCTTCGTTTACACTAAATTTCTTGGCCGTCTTTCTCCCCCACATCTAATATTTCCTAAACCTCAGATTTGAAACCTACCCAACAAAGATGATGGGGTGAATTTCAAATTGGCAAGGGAAGCAATGGAAACGGGACGGTACCAAGCCCACGGGATCTGATGGGGTTCAGGGTCCAGGGAATTTATCTTTTAACCACAAATTTACAACTTCGTCTTCTTGTCATAAACGAAAGCAGAGCTTGTTCGTAATCTGAATTCTAATATTAAAATCGTAAACTGGGAATCAGGTTACCGAACTGTTTCAGGAACATTCATTTCCGGTCATCTTCTAGCACCTATATATTAAAACATATACCATTGATCGCACAGACCAATAGCTAATAACAGATATCACAACTAATAATTGTGAGTGCACGAATCTGAAAACATCACGAGCCCACACGAAACCGTTGTATGAATTGTAAGGCCAGTACCGTTAAAATTAAAGGTGTGGGCCGGCCGGTTCACAATTGAACAGTGCGAGATAGTTGATCTTGCAAATTAAAACATTATTAACCCAACTCAGCAAAGATATAATAGTCCAATCCATGAGTCAATAAACTACAAATTTTTACACACAAATGTTGGTCGCCGCCCTCCTTACCCTAATGACCCACAAATTAAACGGATATACAAGCCAGCCCAAGTCAAAAAGACATACAAACCCCCGCTACCTAGCTAGGTAGATCCACCCCAATTTGGCACCTCAAATTAAAATCAAATAAACAAATATGAAATAAACTTTTGAGAACAAACGTTCAAGTATCAAGTTATCAGATATCTATCTATGAATTGTTCAAACAAAAAAGACATTACCCAATTACTTGCGCAATATCTACCTAATTATCCCAGTCGACCTTTGAGAAGTCGACCAGCACTATACAATAAAAAGAAGGTAATGCCATATGCCAAAACATTAAATCATCTAAAGATGAGTTCCACAGTAAAAACTAATTAACTGGCCTACGCACGTTCTCCCCGGATGCGGCGGGCTAGTTGGATATCCTTAGGCATTATGGTCACCCTCTTGGCATGGATAGCACACAAATTGGTGTCCTCGAACAAACCCACCAAGTACGCCTCGGCAGCCTCCTGAAGAGCAAGAACCGCATGACTCTGGAATCTGAGATCCGTCTGCAGCAGAAAATGCAAAACCAATCTTCGTTACACACCAAGACCAACAGAAAGATCGGAATATTTGATCCTTTCTACAAGAGATTTTGATTTCATATACCTTGAAGTCTTGAGCAATTTCCCTAACAAGACGCTGGAAGGGCAACTTGCGGATCAAAAGCTCAGTGCTCTTTTGGTATTTTCGTATCTCACTGTCATTATCAAATAATAAAAATACGTTAATACCCCATAAATTGGACAATTGAAGAATGGAGGTCAACAATATCAATTGATCCGATTGAATTACCGCAGAGCAACTGTTCCAGGGCGGTAACGGTGAGGCTTCTTGACTCCACCGGTTGTAGGAGCAGATTTTCTTGCAGCCTACACGTAATCATCATACGACTAAGAAAAAATACAACTAGGATTTCTTACTCAAATCAAGAATTTTAAAATCTCACAATCAAACAAGCTTAAAACCACGGTTTAAACAAAGTTCTTTTCAATAAATAATTTTAAATTTAAAACAGAAACTAGTAACGCTCAAGAAAGCAATTAACACAGAGATCAAAATAAGTGTGAGATAAGAAGAAAGAAGGATATAATCATTCACACAAAAGGCATGATGACATCTTTCCGATAAACAAATGCACTGTAAAGGCAAGAAACCTCAAAATAAATACCTTGGTAGCGAGCTGCTTCCTTGGAGCCTTCCCGCCGGTGGACTTGCGAGCGGTCTGCTTCGTACGAGCCATTCCCTTCGATTAAGCAGTTGAACGCTAGGGCCTTGCGAAGTTGAGAGAACTATTAGATTGCACACAGAACCGAAATAGGATCGCTTTAATGGGAGAGGAGAGGGAGATTACGGTTAATATAGGCGGTGATGAAGTTAGGTCGGCTTAATCGGGAGACGTGTACTTGAATCCTTCAACGGCACTTAGGAAAGGGATTAGAGATTTCAAAAAAAGAAGTTAATCCCAGTGCTCGTTCCTGATTGGCTGGTAACGTCCGTCACGGATTGCCAATGTGGACGAGTTGTGCTTGTTTTGTTACAGCAATACTGACGAGTCACGCCCAACGCGACTCAATCCACTCGCCCTCCTTCCTTTATCTCTCACCCTCCAATAAATCGTCGTCAGGTTATGTGAAACGTGATTTATCTTATTTTTATTAAAAATAAATATAAAAATTAAAAAAATAAAAAATATAATAATTATAAATAAAAATATAAAATTAAAATTATAAAAATAGCATCATTGATTCTCTTTCATCGAAACAAGTTTAGAAGCTCGTCTCTCGATTCTATATTAAATTTGTGTATAATAGCTAGAGTTATAAAATTTAATAAGTTAAAATATATAAATTTTTTTTAAATTATAAGTTAATTTAAAAAAAGTTAATTTAAAAATGAGTAAAATTCTCTTTTGGTCTCTCAAAAATAAACAAATTTTTAATTTAGTCTCTCACTGTTAAATTTTTTTATTTTGATCATCTAGAGATTAATTAACTTTTATTTTAGTCTATCATTGTTAAAAATTCCTAATTAAATCCTCCAAAAATTAAAATTGATATCAATCAAGTCCCTCAATTAATTAATTAATATTAATAAATTAAGATGGTTACTGACGTGGCAAAAATTGAATGATGTGGCTGAAATTGGCTGACGTGGCATGCTGAGTCAACATGCCACATCAGCCAATTTTTAGCCACGTCAGCCAATACCCTGCCACATCAACAAATTTTGCTTTGTCAGCATGCCACGTCATCCAAATTCTGCCACGTCAACCATTTCTACCACGTCATCATGACACGTCAGTAATTTTGACCTTGTTAGCAATCATCCTAATTGAAAGATTTGATTGATATCAATTTCAATCTTTGGAGGACTTAATTAGGAATTTTTAATAATGAGAGACTAAAATAAAAATTAATTGATTTCTGGAGGACCAAAATAAAAATATTTAACAGTGAGGGACTAAATTAGAAATTTATTCATATTTGAGGGACCAAAAGAAAATTTTAGTCTTTAAAAATTATGTAAAAAATTTGTTTTATTATATTTTCTATTAATTTATAGATATAATTCTAAATTATTAAGAAAAAAAATATTAAAATGGCCCTATAAAACCAACGCCCCCTCCTCAACCAACCAAACCGAATCAAATCACAATCCATAGCACATAAGATTCCAAACCCATTTTGCAGTGCAATTTAAAAATCCTAAAACAAAATAAGAGATTGAAATCAATCGGAGGAGAAGGAAGCAGAGATGGGAAGAAGAGAGCGGATGGGTGGGGTTGAAATTGATTGGGGTTGTTTTTATTGACAAACAAAATATTAGGGACAAAACAAACGGGCTTTGATGATTCACAGCTCAGTGTGTATAACTCTCTCGAGGAGTGTGATCACCTTTTAACACTGGAAACCAGGAATGGCGGCATTGATGAGGCCTTTGATGAAATTCCCTATCTCCAGCTTCTTCTCTCCAATTATTGCTTTAAATATACCACTATAGGCTCTACCATTAAGATTGAAGGGTTTGGCTTTGTAAGTCAGCGCTTCAACATCTATCTATCTTCTCATAAACTTTGTAAGTCAGCGCTTTCGGGAGCTCTTCCTCATCTCCGGCATCACTTCGTCCGCAACTTTGCTGTTATATATTTCCCGCCACAAGCTGGACTTTCTAACGCAACTTTGTCCGCAACGCGTACAGGACAAAATTTGTCACAGTTTGCGAATTTAGAGTCCCCAAATCCAAACAAATAACGCTCAAGATGTGGGTCCCATCGATGCCGCTGTTTCCCAACTGTCATCGTTTTCTCGTTCCAGCCAAGGCTTACAATTTTCCTTCCAAATTTTTATTTCGTTGGCTGCTATGGACTCTCTCTAATTGTCTCTTACGATTGTCATCGATGGGTCGTGTGCACCAAAGAGTCTATTGATCCCTGGACACACAAAACCTCGGCCAATTGCAGGTTGGTTAAGCCCAACATATGATACCCAAAAGTATTTGCCAAAGGTTCCACCCCGTAACGAAAGTTCGAAACTTGAATCAAGGACGGATACCTTGTAGTCAAGACCTTTCTCAGCAAGCTAGTCATAGACCTACCATAGAAGACCAAATCAAACCAATTGAGAGTCAATTTTTTTGACCTTCCAAGATCGGTTCACAACCGAAGTTTCGAAGAAAGATTGGATGGTTGCATCGTTGGATTGCATAGTCAGAATTAGTGTTATTTTAATTTTTTTTTATGATAATTTAGAATTTTATCTATAAGTTAATAAAACATATAATAAAAGAGATATATTGTACAATTTTATTAGGTAAAAAGAATTTTATGTAAAATTTTAAAATTTAAGAGAATTATTTAAAATTAATTTTTAATTATAAGAATTTTGTGTATTTTAATTAATTTAATAAGTATAATAATATAAATTTTAAAATAAATATTAAATAAAATTTAATTTATAAAAATAATATGAATGAAATCTCAACTCTCTAAATAATTTTTTTAGCCTTTACAAAATTAACTTGCATAAATAATTAATTTATAATATTTACAAAATTTCACTATTTAAATGTAACACTACACCAAAAGAGGATAACAAGAAAATTAGTTATAATGATTTTTGTTCATGTTTAATACATTGCTAACCAACAACAAAAAATTTATTCTGAAAATAAATGATAAATGAACTCACAAGACTAACTATCCATTTATAATGAAGATGAATAGATTTTAAATTTTGGGTAAAATTAATTTTAAAAAACTAAGTATGAATGAATGAATTGTATTTGAATAAAAAAAAAAGTAATGACTAAAAAGCATATTAATAAATCATATTTCTTTTAACGTGTTGCATAACTATATTTAAAATAATAGTTTTTTAAATAAAATAAAAAATAATTAAGCTATGCTGCTACTGTTAACGTATACCATTGTATTGTGTTTCGATATTATTATCTTTACTTTGATCAAAATTGATCTGCTTTTTAACTACCATGTGAGTCAGCTCCTTAATGATAAAAAACTTACTCTTTATGCTGATGAACATGATTTTAGTCATGGGAGAAAGTTAAAATTTTCAAACGTGATGTTTATAATTTCAAGATTAACTTGGACAATTATCATTTAAGAACCTAAACAGAAGGTATTATTGGAGGCCTCCCCGTTTGGATCCTCAAACGTGATTTTAGTGGTGACGTCTAAAAACTTACTCTTTTTGCTTCTAATGTTAATAATGCTAAACCACCACAGGAGGAATGGCGGTTTAATTATTTTTATCACAATATATTTACATTTAGAACCTAGCATTGCAATAATGAAAAAGAAAATGTGCTTTTCAATATGATTCCGTCATTTCCCTGATGCAAAGTTCTGTTTGACAGTATTGCAGGGACCCTGTTTTATGGTACCTGTTCTAATTATACTTAGCAATTCAATTATTGAGAAGAAGGGTGGCAGTGATTAGAAATAATGTTTCAGCATTATTCTATGGTAGATTATTTGACACGAAGGTTAGCGGCGAATGAAAGTTCATCTCTGACATGAATATGGAATCAAGAGTCAGACACAGCAACAGAAACTCGGTAGAAGACACATTGCTCGCACATTGGCAGTTCTTTTTACGATGGCCATATCATGGCTGTTCTAACAGTTTTAAGTAGTAACATCTTATGGTTCTTATTTTTCTTGTTGAAAGTTAGACTTCAAGTCTATCAGCGTTATGCAAGGAAAACTGGATTTGTTATTAACGTTGGGTCTCCACCATTTATTTTTTTTCGTATAAAATACAAGAAATTACGAATTTCTACTCAAGCTGCGTGATGGCGAGTCTGGCATTTCGCAGGACATGTGCTTATGATCAGGGTTTTGCTTGATGTTATGCCGGGACAGTGGGACTGAATGCCTTGTGGTGGTCAGAAGACTAGTGAATGTGCATCTAACAAAAACAAACAAATATTTGACAATAATCTTCAGAAGGTAGGTACCCTGACATGAAATTGTCTTCACCCCTCATTAAAGAAAGAATGGTGTGGTGGGGTTCTGAACCGTCGCTACAAGGGATCCAAAGATGAGCATTCTCTATTGATTGGGTTAGGTTTTTTCTGTGGAATTTAGATCGACTGGTCTTCCCCCGAAACGAATTATGTTTTTGAACTTGCGATGCTAAAGACAAGATCGATTGAATACTTGAAATTAAGCATCTGTATTTGTTTTTTGGTCTCAAGATGATCTAAGCTAACATTTTAACAATGTTTCTTTGTGATGTGAATTGAACCTTTCAAAAATGCATAATTATAATTAGGGGCAGGACATTTAGAATCAAAATACTCATCAACAAGACCACAAAAGCAATAGCTTGATTGTTCACACATGTTCCTGTAAGGTTGGACGGTTTTGTAGAATCCTGGTTGAAATGGTAATAATTATGAACCCTGGTATCTTATTTCTTTAAGTAATAATGGCAAAAATATTTCCACTAATGATTTGATAAAAACAACTGTAAGGCTTTTATTGTGAGACCATTTGTAGTGGTTCTACCAGTGGGGAAATCTCACAAGAAAATTAAGACAAGACAACCCCCTAATCCTGTTTTCACGCTCCGTTGACTAGTTTGGCCTGTGGAACTGTTACTAGTGCGATTCCATTTCTTCCATTGACAGCGTCGCACTTGCATTCTAATTTCTAACTCAATCAAGAAAAATAAGAGAGAAATATATGCACCACGAATCTCGAGGTACGCTCCTATTGGACGGCTCAAACACAATTCCTCGCTCGGTCGTCGGTAACTCTAATATTTTCGGCATAAAATTGCGTGAAATTTATATATGCATACAACAAACCGAAAAAAGTAAAAACATACTAATAAAAAGAGAAATCAAGTGGCACTGGCAGATGAGAAGAAAAAGGAAGAAAAATGCATACGCTGGAAGAGGTAAAACCCCACGGGGAAAAAGTAGAAGAAAATGCTGTTGGCTTTCCCTCACCGGTTCCTTTCTTCTACGGAGATTAGGGTTTTCAATCGCTCGTTCTCATCGATTCTTCTCGCTCTCTCTTCCCCTTCTTCCCGTAAGCATCAATTCTTCTCTTTTGCTGTTATCAGTATTTGTTTGCCTTTGATTATCTCCTTCTCTCTGTACTTAACACAATCGAGCTGCAATTCTTGCTTGTTTTGCTCCGACCGACTTCTCCTTCTTATTTCTGAACACTCAACTACTTCATCTGTGTAATTTTCTTGTACAAATTAAGCTCGGCGCTGTTGCTATTTTGTCGATTGTTTAATAGTTTCTCTTCCGGGGTGCAAACCTCAACGATTATTTCTTGTTGATTATCATGAAACATGACTACTTGACTTTCTTTTTCTTTTTTTTTTTTTCAGCCAAGTTTTAGACTTTTCGAGTTTTCTATTGATTAGAAATTGGGATCCTTCTTATTTGGGGCTAAGTTGGAAACCGGTTGCCCGTACTTGAGATCCGCGCCTTGATTTTGATTGCGGTTAAAATATTGGAAATGCATTTCAGTTCTATGGCCTGACGTCCATAATTGTAGGAAGGTTGTAAGATTTAGGAAGGTGACCGTCAAATTTGCTTTACTCACTTTACTATTGATGTTCATTCAACTATCTGCTTATGGTCCAAGCATCTGTTGCTTGTCAAATGTCCATTTAGAGCGGATGAACCAGCGAGGACTACACTCTGAACCTTAACACCTTTCTCTTTTCCTTCCTTTTTATTCCATGCGTCCTTTCCTTCTTGGTCGATTATAATTGAATGTTAATATTTACAAGTTTTATAATTCCAGAGCTACTGCTCTTCAGGTTGTTTTCTGTGGCAGTTAACACGATTTGACATTCTCCAACTAAACATTTTATGCATATCGTTGATTGACTTACTTTTTGTGTGGAGTCATTGCTCGATTCATATGAGATGAAGCAGGGTAATTATGTCTCCATTCCAACTGTTATCTTAAGTTTTCTGAACAATTCAGCCATTAAGATGTTATTACAGACAATGCGTGTGAAACTCTCTTTCCTGTCAATCATTGAAGTTTATAAACATTGTGTCACCGGCCACCCGCATGTACTATGTAGTTGAAAGTGCCACCTAAAGGAACCTCTGTAACATTGTTGTTTCTTCTCCTTGACTGTGCATTGTTTATCAAGTAGTTATGTTCCAAACACGTGACAATAAAAATAAAGATCCCTTCCCCAACTCTTCCCGCTTCCAATATTCCTCTATGTTTTGTTTTTTCCTTCAAGCCTTAAATTTATGTTTTCTTATTGTTTGTATGCAAATCTGAAATACGAAGAAATATATCTGGTTAAATTTCTAAACTCCATGTGCTTCTGTTATACTACACCACTATTTCATCTTTCATTCATGCATCTATACTTTAGCTTTCAAGGCATGTCTCCCTTTATTCCCTCTAAGGTGTAACTATTTTAATCCATTCTTAATTTTTTTCCCTAATGAAATATTCATTCTTTTGCTGCATTTTGAGTGTTGAGTATAGTATGTAGAGAATAGTTAAATGCCAGTGCCCTATATCTTTTATTCTGTAAAATACACTGTTTTCTTTCTAGCCATGGAATTTTTTTGTGGAAACTCTTTCTTTCTTTTTCTTCTTTACATCTACAATTCTACACACTTTCAATACATGTCTTGGTCCTACATAATGAATTATAGATGTCTCCTGCAGGATGCTTGTGTTTCCACACAAATTTAAAAATACTTAATTCATTATTTCATAATTGTTATCTCATAGGTACCCTTTTTATTTTACATAACTGGTGTTGTTTGCAAATTGGATTGCTAGTGATTCATTGTTGACTCACTATATTATATTCTTATTTAGGGAAATTTTGATCGAGAGTAGGGTCTTTTACTGGATTCATAATCCCTGTGTATAGTTATGGTAAGCGTTTTCCAAGATTTATTTTTGTTGGAGAACTCTTCGTACCTCCCAAGAAAAAAAGCAAGGAGAGGAGAGACACACTAATGATGTCAATATAAATTTTATTAATTATCATTATTTTCTTTTTTGTGATATGCAGGATTTATAGCAAATGGTTGCTTGATTGATCAAGTTTTATCCTGGCTGAGGAAGCCTCAAATCAATATATAGCTTTTATTACCATTTCTGGGATTCCAATGGATGATGCAGGACATCGTGAAAATGCAAGGCACAAAGCAGATCAGTATAAACCGGCTCAGGGACAGGTATGTAGAAACACCTTATTGCTCATAGATAAACAGCTCAATACAATTTAGGTTTGAGTAATTCAACAATTGTTAATTGCACATCTACTTTCTCTGAAAAGAGATGCCATAATATGCCTCAATATTGTTGTTGCAGTGGTTGATGCAGCATCAGCCTTCCATGAAGCAGATTATGGCAATTATGGCTGAAAGAGATGCAGCTATCCAAGAAAGAAATCTGGCCCTTTCTGAGAAAAAGGCGGCCCTTGCAGAGCGTGATGTGGCATTCCAACAAAGAGATATTGCAATTGCAGAACGAAATAATGCAATGATGGAGCGAGATAATGCAATTGCAACCCTTCAGTATCGCGAGAACTCCTTAGCCACTGGTAGTATGCCCTCATGTCCCCCAGGATGCCAAATCTCACGTGGGGTCAAGCACATTCATCATCCTCAGCAGCAGGTACACCATTTACCTCATATGGCTGATGATTCTTACAGCACACGGGAAACGCACACAAGTGATGCTCTCCCAGCAGCACCCATTCGTGTTGAGGCTGGGAAGTCGCGGCGGGCCAAACGACCCAAGGATGGGAAGTCAATTTCTCCTAATAAAAAGACTTCAAAATCTGCGAGAAAGGTCAAGAAGGATGGTGAGGACTTGAATAAGATGATGTTTGGCAAGGCACATGAGTGGAAGAGTAATCAGGAAATGCTTAATGGAGGTGATGATCTTAATAAGCAGTTAGTGGTGTCAAAGGCTGATTGGAAAGGTGACCTGGGGTTGAACCTAGTAGCATATGATGAGTCAACCATGCCAGCCCCATTTTGCTCTTGTACTGGTGTCCAAAGGCAGTGCTATAAATGGGGCAATGGAGGTTGGCAGTCTGCTTGTTGCACAACCACTTTATCAATGTACCCACTTCCCGCAGTACCTAACAAGAGACATGCTAGGGTCGGTGGTCGAAAGATGAGTGGAAGTGCTTTCAATAAGCTGCTTAGCCGGCTTGCAGCAGAAGGACATGATCTGTCAAACCCAGTTGACCTCAAGAACCATTGGGCCAAGCATGGTACAAATCGCTATATCACAATCAAGTAGGCTGTGAGAAATTTTGTCTCTGGAGGAGCTATATATAAATCGGAAACAGCTTGTAGCGATCGATTGTGGATTCTCAAGTCATTCAAGAAGTAAAATGAGGTAATTGTAAGGTCACTGGGTAAAGATAATGAGTAGGGTGTCAATTACTATATAAGAGCTTCTTGTCCCGGAGAACGTTGGCTATATAGAGAAGAAAGAAGGCAGGGGATTGTAGAATCATCCTTGTCATTTAATCTGTAGTAATGATCCACTGATGGTACCAATAGCATGTAAAAAGATCGAATGATAGATAAATAGCTAGTCTTGGTTAATGTTCCTAATTTATAAGCCCGAATAATTGTAAAAAGTCGGGCCGTATTCTTGGAACCCTGGAAAGCGAACTATCAAAAGTAATATGTAGTATTGATGTTATATGTAAGATTATTCCTCCAGCTGTTTCCGCTTCTTTCTACGGCTTTTTTTGGGCATGGCTGCAACAGGACTGACCGTATTTTGAACTGTGCCAAGGTTTTAGTGCAAGTAGTGATACATGTATACAGGTGTATAAATAGAGGGAAAAAAAAGTGAAATAGTATTTTTTTTTTCTTTTATCTGTTTGTTCTAAGTTCAACAATCATTTTCCTTTAATACCATGATTACATTGGTGGGCTCGCCTAAAATGATTACATCTATGTTGCTCCTAAAAGAATCTCTGGATTCCTGCTTTCATAAAATTTGTTAATATCGAGATAAGCTTTAAAGGGATGCTTCCATGGAAATTTGTCAAGAAATTAAAGCAACAATTCGGACTTTGATCCACTTTCTGAAGCAATATCGTGATACCTTGTTAGACCCACATACAAACTCCCTTGTCTTTATCCTTTAGTTGGTACGCGTTAAATGAAAATGTTACAGGGAGTACAACGATTGAAAAGAGTTTTAACAGACTTGTGTCAAAACAACTCCTCCCCAATATAGGACCCGCAACTTTCTGGATCAACTCCCAACTTAAAGCAACGACCCTTATTCTTTATAAACTCTCTTACCCTTATGATCCCATTCTGTTTATTCTTCCTTTGGGGCCATATTCCCACCATTGTTATGATGAAACTAATGTTTAATGCGAGATATTGACCACTTCCACGGTGATTTTCTCATTGGTTTTGTAAATTTTAAGGGGTATATCATACTCCTTTATTTCCTCAGCTTCTTTGGTATCAGTAACCAAATACTGAAATTTTCATCGCCTAACAGGCAGCCGCTTTCATAAAGCAGAGAACCGCTTTCACCAAAAAAAAAAAAGAAGCAGAGAACCGTCATTACAAGCACTTGGTCAATGGCACATGGGAACTGGAATGGAACCCAACAGTGCGTGTCAGATTACAAAATTTCAGCACCCGCTATATCAGACAGGGATAACTGTAAAATTGTTATTCTCATCATCCACAACACTGCACTCGAGATACATGTAGAAATTGAAATGAAAACAGAGGGAGGGAGTAAAGTGACGTTCTAGATAATTGGAAGTAGCCTCAGCCCGTCCTAGTTCAAAAATTTCAACACACAAACGCATTGCAATTCAGCCAAATACAAGATATTCATCATCGACTACAGAGCACAAGAGCAACCCTGACCAACACCAACATAAGTTGAACGCCAAAATTGATACAATTTGCAAAACAGACTAAGAGAAAAAGAATCGCCTAATAGACATTGCTTAGCATCATCAACAGGCTTTTAAATAAACAGATAAAAGTAACAAATAGCGCCAACTAATGAGAGTCTAAATAAGGCATCGGATCTTCCTATTCATTGCACCGCAATCAAAGTTTGAGCTCTCTACAATTTCAAAGATTCATCAAAGGACCCATTAACTGCAAACGCACACAACAACGAAATCATTAAACGAAACCCTAAGATTGAATACGATGAGGACGAATACTTTTGAGGAGAAGACAAAGGATCGACAACTGCAAACTAGGGTTTTACAGGTTTAGGGAGAAGCTGCAACCCTTTATAGGACCTCTCGCGGGGTAAAGGGCAGATTGGGATCACGGCTGTGGTTTCTGGAGCGGGATCAACTGCCAGCATCGGGGCAAACGATTTGCGTCTGCTTCAGCGGGCCCAATATAGCATTTGGGTTGGGCCCTATCGAGAATAATTTATTTTGCTCAGTCAAATGCCATGTGTTTTGGTTTCACCTCTCCATAAAAAGCGCTGTGTGAAATTGACATTTAGATACGGACGGGGAAGTCATCTCAATACATTATTTCCTTCCATGATTATCCTGCTGAGATTGCATCTCCAGGTAGCGTGTATTTCATTAAAATGTGCCAATTGAGGTAGGTCTATTTATGCCTACATAAGAATATAATAATATAATGCTCCTGATAATCGCGTTTTGTCTACTTTATTTCAACAAAACAAAAAAAATATATATTTTATCTCAATCATTAATTCACTAGCTTATTCTTAGTGAGTAGAAATCGCCATTCAAAGGATTACCACTTACTTCAATATAGACATAACTGAGAAAAAAGTCACTATAGTCCAATATATACTACGCACAATTGTTGCCCTTCTATTTTCAAAATAAACCATTTTTTAAGTTATTATTTTGGAGAATACATTTTTGATGAAATTATATTTACAAAAGTCACTTTGTCCTATGCTCACGCTTGAATATCTCACCAGCCATTGAAAATTCAAATGTATTACAATAATAAGTTTGGGGTCCTTACACTTATAAAGAAAGACTTTTTTTTTAATTTTTTTTCTCACTTACGTGTTTTTATATAATTATTAAATGTGAAATTAATTTTTTTAAGAAAAGAATTGATGATATCTCCTCTATGCAAAACCTTAACCAATATATTAATATCAATTTTTTTTTTTGCAAAAAAAGATTATATTTTTAATGCCTCACAAATTTTGCATTGAAAATCATATAGAATCTCAATATCTACTTACTTTTTGGTCATTTATCAATCAAGCGTAGTAATTTTAATGATTATTTAGAATTAAATTATATATAAAGAAAAAAAAAATCCGACACCAAAGGATTCATGCGCCTAGTATTGATTTGGTCGCATTTATTATGTGCAAGAAAAAAGTAATTTGCTTACCTTTTTTTTCCTAATGGGCATTTATTTTGGGATTTGAAATAACATTTTCTAATATAAAATATTTTTAATTTTTAATTAAAATATTTCCTTACAAGGGGGCGGCGATAGAGGAGACAGTAACCGTGTCCGAACGAAGTTGACACGCAAACATGTGTTGGAGAAGAATTAGACATCGTCATCGTCCAAAGAATACGGCCATCCTCAGCGGCATTTCTTAAGTGAGCCTGCCGTGCTTTGTTGCTCTGGACAGCTCTGCACCACCCACCACCGCCGGATTTGCCTTCTTATATACCATTTTATATCTCTTCGTTTCGGTTCCAATTTGTGCATCGAAGTTTCAGTTTCTGTCAATCTGCTGCGAGTAGGACGGCATACATAGGGTTTCCCAACCAATACCATGACCAGGTAGAGAAGCTACTGTGTTCACTTCAACTTGTACAAGCTTTGATTGTGCTTTTGTCAAGCAAATTACTTGCAAAAACCACTCTGTTGATTTTAGGATTTTGAGCTTTTTGTCCATTTATGAACAGTTCTGAGTATAATAAACAAAGTAATAGTGGGTCAATGGATGGTTTTGATCAAACTGTTACTGCCATTGGTGTGCAACGAATTAGTTCTGCATTTGATTCATCCCTATCCTCAGGAGCTGCCCCGAGAACGCAAAATCGATTGAATGTTCACAATTTCAGTGCGTCTCAAATGGCTGCTCCTGGGCTTGACAACCAGAAACCTGGTATACCACCCTCCCACCCCAACACTCCACCTTCAGCGCATTATGCCCAAATAATGGGGTCTCAATCGGCTTCCCAGCGACTTCGTTCTCCGAATATGAGCCCAGGGTCTTCTCATTCCAAGTCTTTGTCTCAACCGCCCTTTTTCTCCCTGGATTCCCTGCCCCCGTTGAGTCCTTCACCTTATCGCGAGCCCTCGGCGATCCCTTTTACTGACTCCATTTCAACAGATGTGTCCATGGATGAAAGTGTGGTTAACTCTCATAACCCTTCCCTTTCCCTGCCAGTCAATAGAGGTCATGGCTTTCAGGTTGGTCACAGTCTTCCTCCTCGTAAAGGACACAGGCGCTCTAGCAGTGATACTCCATCAGGAATCTCTGGTTTTTTTCAATCTTCTCCTCAGTTTGTTCCCACCAGCACTTGGAGAGATCTGGACAATTCATTTTCCAGAGGGGAAAGCCCAGGTGTTGATAAGCCTATTCAGTTAGTGCTAAAGGTGCCAAATAAGGATGGGGGCCATGTTGATGGCTATAATGAAGAACTTCTGAATTTGAGGAAAGAGGATGCCATGGATGACTTAATTAGTGCATACATGAATTTGGACAACATTGATAATCTGAACTTATCTGGTTTGGAAGATAAGGATTTAGATAGTAGAACTAGTGGCTCCAAGACAGTTGAAAGCAGTGATAATGAAGTTGAGAGTCATGTAAATGGAAAGACAACCAATTCTCAGGTGCCAAGTTTAAGCTATACAGAGGAAAGGAGGGAAGGAGTCAAGAGGAGTTCTAATGGAGACATTGCACCAGGTGCCCGACACCGGAGAAGCTTCTCATTGGACAGTTCTATAGGAAATTTGCATATTGAAGATGAATCACCAAAGCTTCCTCCTTTGGGAAATCGAGTTGGTCAACATTCACCAAGCAATTCAATTGATGGTAAAACATCTGAAATCAGCATGGACTTTGGGAATGGTGAATTTAACGCAGTGGAGCTCAAAAAGATAATGGAAAGTGATAAACTTGCAGAGATTGCTTTGTCAGATCCCAAACGTGCAAAAAGGTATTATATTTCTTCTTCTCATCTCTACTGCTTCTCTGCCTCTGAAAAATTGAAGCTATGATTATTCACTGCAAATCTTATATTCTTGTTCAGGATTTTGGCTAATCGTCAATCTGCTGCTCGTTCAAAGGAGCGGAAAACGCGGTACATTTCTGAATTGGAGCATAAGGTGCAAACTCTTCAGACAGAGACAACCACATTGTCTACTCAATTTACCAAATTACAGGTGAGTATCTTCTAAGTGGAGCTTATACTTGTGTCCCATTTTCTTAGCTTTGTCATATATATATATATATATTGTATCTATCCGTGAAGTAAGCCTTTTTGAATTGTGTATACAACTCCTTGTTCTGTTTTTTGTGCTGGTCTCCAGAGGGATCATTCGGAGCTTAAAATTGAGAACAACGAGCTGAAATTTCGGCTTCAAGCCATGGACCAACAGTCCCAACTGAAAGATGGTTTGTATATATACATCTTCTTCATATCTAATACATTTTTGAGCTCAAACCTATTTTAACTTACTGCACTCAAAAAAATTTGATTCGAATTATACGTTTTGGTTTGAATTTTCTAATAAAATAACTATATGTGATCATGTACAATGGTTTCTGCTTTTTGTAAAGGGATTGTAAGTGTGGTAATAATATTTTACTTTATGGCATTTATAATTGTGTAAAGACAGTAAATCCAACGTTAGCCAGTTTACTGTAGCTTAGTTCTCACCTGATTTAGTCAAATGGTGAATGTCACTTAACATGAGTGATTTTTATTCTATGGTGTTCCCTAAGGCATATTACTTCATTGTTCTGTATAATTATTTCTGCTTCATTTAAATATTTTTGCCTGGCCTGGACAGTTGGTTTCATCTTGACACATGCCCGCCAATTTTGGAATGCAAGAGAATTTTGTATTAATACTATGTGAGTGTTTGGTGTGATGTCATCCTTATACCAGTTTATGTGGTATCCCCGTATCAGTGACCCCAATATTCATCATATAAATGTTTGGTACGGTAATTGACAATAACTAGTAATGTACATAGAATACCCAAGAACATGGAGAGGTTTCGATATCTCCATAAATTTGACACTTTATTAATGGTTATCCAAAGTTTTGGGGTATCTTACGTACCATTGCAATGGGTAGAAATGATTTCTGTTCATTAATTAAAGCATTGATGAAAGTAATTCATGCAATAGTTCATATCGTTTGTATTGCATCTAACAGTATCTAATGGGTTTCAACGACTGTATATTCATTCCTGTTTCCTGTTTTGGCAGCTCTGAATGAGACCTTGACTGCAGAAGCCCAGCGGTTAAGGCGCACTGTTGCAGAACTTGGTGGAGAGTCCCTCCTCTCGAGTTCCATGGCTCGCCAGCTTGCTATTGACCAACAAAGGTTCCAGTTACAGCATCAGCAGCCTAGCCAGCAAGAGACTCAGACTCAGTCACGGCAGGTTCAACACACCCAGCCGCAGAATGACAAAGCGGCTGCCTACTGAGTATGCATTGAATCTTAAGAGTCACATAGATTGCTGGCCGCTTTTGATTGAAACTGCGTTTAGATTCTTTAGGAGATGGAGATGGAGCTGATGGGGTATAGTCGATCGTATATAAGTACTGAACTAGCATTAGTTTACTTATATTTGATAAGTCTGGTCATCATCTCAATTAAGTTTATTATTAATTATTATTCTGCATGTGTCAACATATATGAACTCGGATATTCTTTTCATACTAGTTATAAGATCGTGATTATTAGAACCCTCCTTTATATTGAGTATTCCCTTATTTTACATTATTTGATTTGTTTATATTGATGAAATTTTTGTTTATATTGAAATATAGTTAAGAATTCTTTTATTGATACAGTTGACTGTAAATATAAATAGGAGTGTAATCAAACAAGTTTTTTTTTTTTTGGTTGGGGGGGTGGGGAATACAAGGGGGATCAAACAAGTTTAAATAAATATAAGGTTTTTTTTTGTTGGTCCATCCTTAGTCCTTACATTGAAAAGATCTGCAATAATATTTTTCGAATGATAATTTTAGAAACACAACTTTTATAATCTAAAATATGGTAGTAGTACCTTATCCCCTTGTCACGTAAAGAGACTAAAGAGTAATACATTATTTGACAATCACTGTGCATGCATTATTTGCACCAAAATTGCAAACAATATATAAAATTTAAGTATGGCCATCAGCAGACAGGAGAGGAAGATGAATATGTCTTGGCCACAACGCAAAGAGCATTCTTTTTATGCATAGTAATTCCTGGTTTCACATCAGTGTCTATATCTTCAATCTTGATTCCTACCGGCAGTTCCCAGTCAAATGTGTAAAGAAGATTAGCAAGCGCAAGTTCCACAGCTGCCACTCCCATATGCATTCCAGGGCAGACTCTTCGGCCAGCACCAAATGGGATCAGTCCAAAATCTAGTCCCTTAAAATCCACTAAGCTATTTAGAAATCTTTCCGGATAAAATTCTTCTGAGTTCTCCCAGACCTCGGGGTCCCTTCCGATAGACCATACATTAACATGGACAACAGTTTTAGGTTCAATGACACATCCACCTATCTCACACCTTTCACTTGCTTCTCTTGGCATCATTAGTGGCGCTGGTGGGTATAATCTCAGTGTTTCCTTCACAACTGCCTTAAGATAAGGGAGCCTCTGAATGTCATCTTCGTCTATAGAACTTTTTCCACGGTGTAAGTTTCTGATTTCTTGTTGAGCTTTATGCATCACTCTTGAATTTTTCATCAATGCGGTCATTGCCCAAACTAGTACTGCTGCACCTGGGTCTGTTCCCGCTATACATATATCCTGCAGATTAGAAATCAATTCATATATTTGACAATTAAATATGATGTTTAAGATAACTCATTCATTCTTAATTTGAAGAATTATATACAGAAGCAATTATTTTGAAAATTTTAAATCCCAAGGAAACGAGAAAATAAAAAAGAGGGAGAACGGAAAGGTGATACCATGAGTACGGCTTTGATGTGATTCCAGGTGAGGTCAATTGAAAAAGAACGATTTTTCATCAATCCTAGACAGACATCGATGAAGTCCTCTTGCTCGGGCTTTGGTCTGTTCGGATCGATGTGCTCGTTGATAATCCCTTGAAAGAAATTATCCAATTCCTTGAAGGTTTTTTCAAGCCGCCACAGAAGTCCCCTGAGTCTATCAACCCACCCCATGAATGGAAAATGGTCTGTAAAGTAAAAGGCAGCCAACATGGCCTGTGCTTCATTTATTAATAGATGAAACCTGCTTCTTTCAATTCCTTCGTCTTCATACCTCTTTCCAAAAGCGATCCCACAAATTATGTTGCTTGTTAAAGACATGAGCGTGTCGCTTAAGTTGGTGATTTCATTAGAAGAAGCTGATAATGAAATTTTCCTTATCATTCGCAGGACTTCATCTTTTCTGATGGCACGAAATGCTTGAACACGCTTAGGACTAAAAAGATGGATAACACTCAGCTTTCTAACTTCTCTCCAGTAATCAAAATTGTGTGTAAAAGCCATGTCCAAACCATTATAAGACAGCTTTTGTGGGCCCAGAAACGACGGCCTGCCAGCAAATTCGCGGTCGTGGGTTTTGAGCAACTGTTCGGCCATTTTTGCTGAAGAAACTACTATAGTTGGAACAAAACAGAGACGGAGGTACATGAGGGGCCCGTATTGCTTAGACAGTTGCCATAGATGGCGATGTGCTGCTGAGCTATCAAGCTGGTGTAGATTTCCAATGAGAGGAAGACCACGAGGACCAGGTGGAAGAGGTGAACTATTATTGGTGCTGTGTTTCTGGAAGAAGAAGAAGAAGATCATAGGGAGAAAAAGAAGAACAAGAAGAAACTGCATGATAGCTTGCAGATTTTGAAGCTACTATATGGCAGATTAATCCAGAAGGATAATACTACATGATTAACAGCAACTACGGGTGATGATCAAGCTCTTGGAATACTTGTTAAGAAATATTGTTTGCATGGTGACGTATACCAATACCAAACAAATGTCAGCTGCCGCTTTAGTACACTTTGTAAAATAATTCCATTTCAAAATGTCAAATCACATTCAAACAAATAGCCGGGTTTAGTGCATTGAGCAGAAATTGAGTGAATTGATATTTGTTATGCTGTGGCAGAGGGAATTCTTCCACTTAGTCAGCGATCTCTTAGTCTTAACTCGTGTTGGAGATTGTTGACTTAGTTGATGCTTATCTTATCTTTGTTGGGCTGCTTCAATGAAGGTGCCTTCAAGATCAAGTCCCACAACGGCCTATTCTATCAATCTCTATAAATAGAAAAACTGTCAAATTATACCAACAAGTCTTCGTACATGTGCTAAAGAGCATTTTTCTTGTACACGGTTATTCCTGGTATGACAATGTCTTGCTTGTGAGTTCCCAATCAAATGAGTGGAGAAGATTAGGAAGGGTAAGCTCCACTACGACGAACCCCATGTGCGTGGCAGGACAAATATAATTTTCCCACTAGCTCAAAATGGGATTAGCTCGAAGTCTTGCCTCAGGATAAAATTCCTCTGCTTCTTCCCATGTCTCCGGGGCCCCGCGTTTACAAACACTGTTGCACGCTTCGATCGTTTCTCTTGGCCATAGTAGCGGCGGTAGTGGTGTGGTGTCTTAATTTTATGAAGTTTAATAAATTTAATAATTTAAATATTTAAATATTATATTATTAAATAAAAACAAAATTATCACAGTAGATGACCGCAACTCTCGCTTGGAATGCATGATCTAGCGGGCTGACATGCATTACAAGACCCATTACAAAGAAAGGCCCTAAACCATAACAACTTCTTTTTGGGCTCACCGAAAGAGACACGAGTCGATTTTCCATTTGAACACGAAACACAACACATGCTGTCATCCACCCTACGAGGTCTGAGTTAGTGCACGTGTCCACTCCTCCTGCGTACCTGTTTTTTTGCATCAAAAGTCAAGCTTGAGAGTTGAAAAGATGCTACTTGCTACTGACCATTTTTAGTCGGCGCCATTTTGGTGAACTAACCTGATTGACATTATCGATAATGGAATGCGATCCTATAACATCAAATTTGATATTAATTAATACAAGTATTTGGCTCTTTTAACGGTCATCTCGTATTTTACTTTATAATATATATATATATATATCTTATCTTCTAAAAGACTCTAATTCAATTACTAAACATGCATATTACGACAATATTCTCATTTCTTTATTATTATCAGCTTTTTGGTTTTTACTGATTGATAATGGGATTTGTTTGATCCATAGGCCACGTAAATTAATCATAGTGCAACCAATTGCCAGCTCCTTAACCTTAAAAAGGACACCGTACAAGTATATATATATAGGCTTTGATGATTTGTTGAGCGCATTGCTTGTGACGATAATGGGGCAAACTAAATTGCACTAAACTTGAAGAAATATAGCTGAAAAGAACAATTTAAAACTTTAATGGCTGGCTGTGCTTTGGTTCCCATGTGAGATGGGACAGACTTATTAGTGCGGTTAGATGGAAATGGTGGCCAGTCATGTGCCGTTGTACCTAAACGCCATTTGATTGCTGAAATAATTCTCTTAGCCGGTAGGAGCCCTTCTCATGATCGCGACTCTTGGCTTCCCCTTAGACTTGAGGAAACTTTCATATATGCGAAATCAAGTGCTTTTAAAACAGGTTGCCTGGTGTTATCGCCCCACCAGCTCGCGTCTTACATTTTCATCGGGCTTAAAAACGACAGGGACCATACAACCATACAAAATTATTCATTCCATTAATTTATGCGGCGCTTTATTATATATTTTAATTAATCCAATATCTATGATGTTTGAAATATATAATGCGTACACCTCATCTCACTGCTTTTTCTTTGTCTGGATTGCTGGATCTGTGTGTTTTTAACTCCACTTGAATCTGGTTTTTATCATTTATCTCCTTTGATTATTTTGTGAGGGGAAAAGAAGTGGACCTGAACAACAACAACAAAGCTCGAAATGTTTGGTCAGTTACGGACCCCGTGCTTGTTATGTCCCTTTTATGTAAGATAGACCATCTCCTTCTGGCTTATGGGATAATTAATGATCTGTGTTATGAACAAAAAGCAAAATTTCGGTACTGTATTTTGTTTGATTAAGTACTTTATCATGATTACAACTATATAATTATTCTTTTCTTCCCTGAATTGTATGTCTACTCTGGAAGGGGCAGAGAACTCCCCACTAACATATATGTTTTTAAAAAGAGAAAAAGACATAGGACTAGTGCTAAAACATTTGGGACCAAAACACTGAAGAATCTCAATCTAACTATACTGCTTTTCCAGCTATGCTCAACACTTTGGGTGGGGGCAGAAGCAGAACATGCAAAATAAATGTACCGTGCCTTACCACAAAAAAAAAAAAAAAAAACATGCACCGTGATTCTCACATGCGCTTCAACAAATTCAGAATATTGTAATTTTTGCTCCTAGCAACTACCTAGCCTTATTATCACATAAGCCTTTTGAATTGACTGCTGTCTTTTGGATCTAGATTATCTACTTTTATTATATTTTTAATTTTAACGATATTTATTTATTTATTTAATTTATATTTAGATATATTTTATAAATGTATCTTTCTTTTATTTAATTTATATTTATTTCTTTCTCTCTGTATTTATATCTTTAAATCTCTAAAAGTAAAGTATCTGAATCTGTTTCCCTACACACTTTATACGTTTATAATTGTGGGGTGTTCTATGAAGCCGGATTGCTAAACTAAAATAAAAAAATTATTGAAAGATGATTTTTCAAAGAATAAAGTCGTAAGTCATTTGCATGTGGTCACATGTTCCTGTAAATTTTAATAGGTGACGGAGCAACGAAAAAAAAAAAGGGGTGAGGATCTGAAATTTTTTATTTAAAAAAATAATATAATTTTCCTCCAACGGGTTCAGTTGTTAATGTATGAGAAGCCAGCAAATTTTTATTTTGTTTGGGTACGGGGGTGAAGATTCCAGTTAGCCTCAACGGGCAGAAGCCTGCAAATTTACTTTTAGGAAGGAGTAACAGTTGTATTACTTCCCCAAAAAGGTAAATGTTGAGAGCGACGAAACAAAGAGGGAGTTAGCTTAGTACATGAATTGTTGGTTGAAATTGCAGAGTATGGAGTGGTGGATTCCCTTCTACAGAAACAATTATTATATATGTTGGAGCGCAGGTCTAATCCAGCAATCAGTGCAGAGAGCGCAGAGCATGATTTGGTGAGAGACCCACATGACACAGAGATCATGTGTCAACGTCCCAAGAGAAGAGCAGATAAATGAGCACGCATGGACGCATTCCACGCGCACTTGGCAACGCCAACGGCCATAATATCATCAATCATCAACTGTGAAATGTGAATACTACCATAATATGGCGTACAACCCCCATGTGCTCTTACGTGGCATCCAATACCTAAGCCACGTCACAGATGAGGACAAAATAGCTGTCAATGTATTGGTTGCTGGTTGGATACATACGCACATAGCTTCTGATTTTTTTTAATGAGAAGGGAAGAAGAAGAGTGGGGCTGGAGTCTGGACGACCTTAATTAGTTGCTGCCCTCCAAGCCACCGCTCATTATTTTAATTCCAGGTCCTCACATGGAATTGGAAGCCCCGTTTCTGGGTTTCCACTCCCCACCCACCATTTTGTTTATAATAATATATATTTTTCTTGTTTTTCTTTAATCCACTCATATGTTTTGCGCTACTATAAACTTTGATCAATTATACAACGATTGTAAAGTAAACATTCCAAGTCCAACTCACGAGATAAACATATATCTAAAAATTTGACATTTGGACTGTTCGCTCTTTGCTACAATTCACCAAAAAATAAAGTAAATACTAAGTTCTTCATGCATTTATAAGTTGCACTCGTAACCATTTTTAAGTGGGTAACATTTCCTTTCAAATTCTACTTAAAAAAGGGTTTTTGAGACTGTTAATCTATTTGAAATAAATGCAAATAAAGCATAAGCGTTTCAACGGAGAGAGAATGGATAGTCCCTGCATTCAATGACTCTTAAGAAAGTCATTATTTCTTCTGTTTCATCAATATTAAGACTAAACTACTAAAGTTAAATTCATGTGATGATGAGCTTATCAAAATGTTTAAGTCATGTCAGGGTAAAAACAGTAAGATAAGGAAACTGTGGCGGCAAGCGAGCAAAGGTGGACCACAAACACAGTCGAATTATGTACTGCTGGAAGCAAAAGCAACACTCACGGATATGGATTGTTTACTTCTTTAAATTTCTTTATTTTATTTTTTATTTATTTTATTTTAATTTTATCTAACTACAATTATAAATTATTTAGTAAAAACCTATCCATTGGGCACTTAATCAAACCGAACCATAATAAAAAGAAAATAATCCTTGCACGTAATAATTTATGTTATTTGTATGTATAAAAATAAATTTTAAAAAAATTATATAAAAAATTTTATATACAAATATAGGTGCTCTTAATAACAAAAAAAAAGCAAAGAAAACAATAATTGATAAGTCAGAGTTGAAATATTAACGTGAATTAATTTAAGTTAAAAAAATTCAAATATTTTAAATTAATTATTTTAAATTTAATCGTTTTAAAAGAATTACTGTTTAAATATTTGATACTACCTTAAAATAGATTCGTTTTTATTTATCAAATAAAGATTTTTAAAAAAATAAAAAAGAAAAAAAAATTGAGGTGACGAGCATGAATTTGCGTAGCCAACGTCATTGTAATTTCTCGCGAGTGGCGACTCTCGTAGGTGACCCATCACCTGATAAGATAGTAAAGATATTTTCACTTCAATCATCGATGAATAATACTCACTACTGCCACTGCTAATTAACATTTGAAAAGAAAAATATTTTAGAACCTGACAGCTTTTTCTTCGCACTCTCTCAACGCTCGAGGGAACGAGCGTGGATGACAACGAACCGGATTTTACATATGATGCGCACACTGCGGACTCCAAGGCAAAATATTAAGCTAGATTTAAGGAGAGTGTTGGGGTCCGAGTTTTAAGGCTTTCATTTGTTTTCCAATTTCCAATACGGTAACTGAAGAGGTGGTCTTGTCTCCCATAGCGAGAGGGAGTGAAGTCCGAGACTGTGAGTGAGGGGAGCAAAGGACAGAATATGGGAAAATCTACCTCTTGCTTCAAATTAATCACATGCGGCAGTGATGCGCTAGACAAGGATGATTACCAAGTGTCTGAGGTGAGGTATCTGTTGGATTTCGAGGTTACCCTTGTCTTCAAAGATAACTGTGCTTTACTTCTTCCGATGTGTATGTCATCTGAGCTGGTTTGTTCTGCTTAATTAGAGAACTAGGCTCTTTTCTGATCTCTGCATTGATGAATTAGTGGGTTCATGAAGGATTTGGATCAAGTTTTCGGAATATGCTTTCTAAATCTGTTTTGCAATGTGAACTGCTATGCAACCAGAGCGCATACTGAATGGCCAATGGCGCTGTTTGGATTGCTCGAATGCCAGAGAAGCAAACTTTATCGTGATATTTCTTTAGGACAGAATTCTCATATAAGTGAATTTCATATTGAGTCTTTTTATATGATATATCTTTGTTCATTGGAAGAAGAGTAGAGTTTCCCTTCTATCCTTTTATTCCATGATCCTTTATTCTTACGTAGAGGCGGGTGTTGGAAAGCTGTTGACACTCTCTAATGTGAAACATTCATTCTCACTTTTTAAGAATTATTTTACTGTATTTCAAAATTTGGTATTGGATTCTTTCGAAAATTATAAATTACAATGCACATGGTGATAAAAATTATTATCACCAATACCAGAATAGGACTGGAAATCTAACTAGTATGAATTTGTTATGACCTAGTACTTTAGTAAATTGATATCTGCATTCATGAGACTTGTGATTAATTGCATCATTGAGGATCATGCAATCCTCCGATTCTGGTTTCATATAAACTTAAGTAATTGGAAGATTTGGAGGTTTCTGGTTGAAGGTTGTGCAGCACTTTTACTGGATAAAGTTTGTGAAGCGCTCGAGTAATCTTAAATAGTAGCATAATGTACTGAAGTAAATTTTACTGGATAAGTGAAAGATTGATCTCTATGTGCCTTTGCCATTAGATCCTGCTTTTATTGTGCTTCAAATGACTTTTATGTGCTGATTTCTCCACATCAAGTGTATCCATAAATGCCTGTAATTCTCATTAGCTTTTCATTGTTTGGAACATGAAATGAGTTTGAAACTTAATATTTTTTTTTTCCAAAGTTGAGGATAAATTACAGGAAAAAAAAATTAATTCATTCTAGCTTACCTAGAACCATTGATGATCAATCTGACCACTGCTAAGGGGAATGTTGATTTTACTCTTTTTGAAAACAATGTCTGGAATGGTATTTTCATTCCAAATTCAACTTGCTACTGAACATAGTAATCATTATCATTTGTGCAAAATGGAGCTAGGAGCTAATGATTTTGAGTAAGTTTGAACATAATATTTATTTTGATCCTTTCTTGCTAGCTTTAAGATGAGACTGAAGTTTTAAATCATCTCTAGTGTGCACGCATGAAATCTTGTTTGTTTTCACATAGGTTTTGCTATTAAATTTTATTCCAGATCAAGGATTCTAATGATAAACGTGGTTGGAGTTTCCGTAAGAGACCTGCAAGGCACCGTGTGCTTAACAATACTGTAATAACAGAGACCCCATCTTCTGCAAATAAGGAGATTTCAGAGCGTACTAGTATTAATTTCCAACCACAGGCTAACACTAATGTTGTTGAGAAGATTTATACAACACATTACACTGATGAGAAACCTCAGTTACCTTCCTTGGCACAAATATCTGAAGCAGTTGTATCTGAAACTGGGGATAAGGTGGATGTCAATCCACCTGATTCTGTTGTTATCATCATCCAGGCTGGGGTCAGAGGATTCTTGGTGTGTTTTCTTCTTGAAATTTACTGTTCCTGGACCTCATAATTTTGAAACAACAGTATCTGCCCTTGTATTTATATCTTATTCATTTTATTTTATATATTTTCAGGCTCAGACTGCCCTTCTGAAGCTTAAGAATGTAGTGAAGTTGCAAGCTGCTGTTCGTGGGCATTTGGTCCGGAGGCATGCTGTAGGAACCCTGCGTTGTGTCCAAGCCATTATCAAATTGCAGCTGCTTGTGAGAGCTCGTCATGCTCAGCAATTACAACCAGAAAAGAATTTTAATCAGAAGCATGGCAACAATGATGGCTCAAAAAATTTGGTAATGCTACTTGAAGTTACTGCTTACCAGATGTCTTGCATAATGGTGTAATAAGTTCAATTGTTACTTGCTTGATAACTACTAACTTCGTGCTATTGTTCTTTGTTGATGTAAGTGATGCTTGTTTGGTATTATTGCAATAATATCTCTGTAGATTCTGATTCTCAATATATGCTGGCTTAATAGACAACTAATCATAGTTTTACTTGAGTCTTTGAGCTATAAAGCTTTATTAAATTCTTCCTTGTTAATATTGGCCTAGGGCCTCGTTGAAATTTTTACCATGAACAATCAAGTATGGATCTAAATTAATGAAACTTTGTTCTGTCAATGTGCCCATGTCTAAAATATTATTGCTCAATGAGTTAAGAGAATGAGATGATAAGATGCAGTATGGCTAGTAATTGAATATTTTTGTATGCTGAAGGGGGCAACCCAAAACAGCTTAAACCCTCTAGCATAAAACAGATATCAGTTTTTATTCTTCAAGCCCCGAAATAGATGGCCTGGGAACTTGAAAAGTCACAAATGTGTGTTGTGGTACTCAGTTTTTTGTTTCTCCACTCGGCCCTGCTCTATTCTTGCCTGTTCTGGTGGAGTCGTCTTGTTTACTAACTCATCTCTTACTTATTGATATTATTATCATTATTTTTGTTGTTAATTAAAGTAGAAGATCCATCTATTAGATTCATATTGTGGAAAAAACAATATGATGGATGCCCTACTGTGAGTGTGATCATTTTGTTCCTCAATCTCTGTCCTGAGTGTGACTATTTTTTTCCACAACTTAGGGGGACAAATATTACATGTCTAAATCAAACGTGACATACACTTCAATAAAGAAGCTGCGTAGCAATAAATTTGCTTGTCAGGTATGGTAAATATGAATTCTCTTTGTAACTGCTTTTGCAATTACATTATGCATACTATCTCTTATTCATTTATTGCTACTAAATTGCATGATGCTGCTTTACATTAAAGCTGTTGGAATCCACACCAAAAAACAAACCTATATATGTTAAGTGTGATCCTTCGAAAGCTGATTCTGCTTGGAAGTGGTTTGAGAGATGGATGTCTGTTTCTTCAAATGAAACTGCAAAGTTGAAAGAAGCAAGCTCTGTGACGGAGCAATCAGTTGACAGCAAAGTTAGCACTTCTGTGTCTCAATTGGAAACAGGTATTCAATGTGAAATTTTTTGTCAGTCAGCTGACTCAAATCCCACTGTTGGGGATTCTGTTATGCCTTATGGGGATGAAGAGAAGGTGATTACTTATGATGTTGACAACTTCAACTTCCAAGCAGTCCATTCTAAATCTTCTCTTGTAAATGATAACTTTGAACATGTTGTGCCGGAAAAGAATATTGTGTCTGATGCTGAAGTAACATCAGCAGAAATTGATTCTCTCCAAATTCAACATGAGGAGCTCAATTCTTTTCCTCAAAAAGCTGAAGTCAACGGTGAACAACCCAAACGACCAATGAAAAGATTTGCCACAGACCAGCTGGAGACCGAAGGGAAAAAATTTGTTTATGGATCAAAAAAGGTCAATAATCCTGCATTTATTGCTGCACAGTCAAAATTTGAAGAGCTGAGTACTGTGGCAAATACTGGTAGATCAACCAGTATGTCCTATCAAGACACAGCAGTTGAATCACAAGCAGACATTCTTTCTGCTGTTGCAGATACTGCATTTAGGTCAAAAGAATTAATTTCCTTAGAGAATTCTGCTCCCTATTCTTCCAGGATCAGTGGTTCTGAGTGCGGTACTGAACTGTCAATTTCTTCCACTCTTGATTCGCCAGACAGATCTGAGGTTGGGGCTGTAGAAAATGATCCTGAAGCCAAAGATTTAGTAGAAGGGATTTGTAACCATGACAACACAACCAATGAAGATGTTGAGGCCGATGTTCCATCCTGCATTCCATCTTCTAATTTACCTTACTCTGTTGTAGATCAGCCAGAGACTGTTGATGACATTGATGGCAAAATTGTTCATTCTACAGTAGCTGTGGACTCTAAAGATTCTGGTCATAATGCTGGAGAAAACATGTTTGATCTGCAGAAAGAACAGGCAGACGTTGTTCTGCAAGATGTTCAATCTTCCCCAGAAGTATCGCCCAGAAGCCATATAACTGTCCCCGAATCAGAAGGAACACCTTCAAGTCAGGTATCAATTAAACCCAAAGAGAGCAAATCTGTGAAGACTGGATCCAGCAATAGACGTAGGTCCCCGTCATCAGGTAAGAAATCACCTGCAAATGCAAATTATGATTCAGGCACAAGAGATATTAGGGACCAACAGTCTAAAGATCAGCGGAGTGGGAAAAGACGCAATTCCTTTGGCTCAGTAAAACCTGATCATATTGATCAAGAACCAAGAGAGAACAGTGGTAACAATAATTCTCTTCCTCATTTCATGCAAGCCACAGAATCTGCTAGGGCCAAGATTAATGCAAATAACTCTCCAAGATCAAGTCCAGATGTGCATGACAGAGAGATCAACGTTAAAAAGAGACATTCCTTACCTGGTGCAACTGGTAGGCAGGATTCTCCACGCATACATAGATCAATATCTCAAGCGCAGCAGGTTGCAAAGGGAAATGGTTTACATCCTCCTCATGGTATTTTTTGAAGTTTATACAAATTTATTAGTCTTTTTCTGAAGTTCATATGTTTTTATTTTTGGTGGAGTTTTCTCTTCATTTAAGGACTTGGTACTACGTGTATGACCACAGCAACTCCACAAGCTGTTGCTTGTGAAGCTACTAGTGGTATGCATGAAAGAATAACTGACTTGGCCACATGTCTAACAGAGCTTGAGAAAGTTTTTCCTTTGATTCAATGCTTGCTGAGGCTTTAATTTTCTAGAATTAATTCTGTCGAGAGGGAGCCATGGACTGATGGCTTCATCAATTTTATCTTGACAATTGTTTTCTTCATCAAATATTGTTTTCCCCTTAAAGCCTTTTGTATGGGTTGCTACTAGTTCAAGTTTGAGGACATAACAATTTAAACGGTTTTTGAAAAATGTCAACATATTTTTAATCAGATTTGAGTTTGTAACCATTGTTTGGTTTCCAAGTTATCATAAAGATTTTCAACTGGATTGTTAGTTGATACCTGCTTATTTTTGGGTAGTGACTTCTACCTTCAAAAGTATCATTTTCTGCCTCTTGAAAGGCTGTTTACCAGTTACCATCGTGCAAGATAATTAAAATATTAGAAACACCAATCGGACAAGGCTCTAGTGGTAAGAACTAAGGAGGAATAGGATTTGGCGATCTGGGTATAGTTCTTAAAGTTTTATCGACATTTATGTAAGACACATGGCCATGAATAAATTTGTGTCCCGTGAGCATCATAATATTTTCGAACTTGCTTTTTACATGCACTTGAATATTAGAACCGTCAATAAGTTTTTCTGCCAGAGATGACTGTGACATGGGCCACTACTTGCTGGTTAAATTTCTTGTCAGGTCAGCATCCTTGTTAATATGTCCATGATTTAGTCCCATTAAGGCATCTGTATTTAGTTTCTAGTACTTTCTTCATCTCCTTATGTGGAAATTAAATAAAGAAACCTAGATTCAGTGATCTGCAGATACTGATTTGCTTATGAAGTTTATTACTTACTATTTGAATTCCGCTTCTTTCAGAGAGAAAATGGCAAAGATGAATTGACAGCTGAAGTGGCTGACATGGCTTTACAATAGTTGATCACAGTCCTGATGGGGCAATTTGGAATTTCCAATTTCATTTGTTCATTTTCTTTGGATGATAGCTGGTCTGATCCATATGCCCGGCTTCATTTTTTTTTTCTTAAATTTTGTTGACTCTTTTTTTTGGGTATTCTTTGCCTCCCCTTCCAACTCCCTCCAAATTTGAAGGTGGCCAGTTTGGCTGTGACTATAACTGTCTGGGAACATGCATATATAGAAGTGACCGAGGCTTATATGTAATTGTTGCTTTCATCATTATTATTGTCGTGTCACACCCGGTGGGGTGCGTTTGTAAGTTCCAGAGTACTTGTGCTTGTGATATGTTGATGTTTGCTATAGATATTGTTTATTAATCTGTAGTCTGAGACATTTTTCGTAAGTTCACGCGTAAATAGCATCACTCGTAATGAGCTGAATATTTGTGTTTTGAAAGTAGCACTCTTTGAACTTGATGTCTTTGAAATCATCAGTTCTCAACGTAGTAGGTCCTGTAAATTTTGACATCATCTGACCTTCCTTTACCTGTCCTAATTCTGATTTTTCGGGGCCGGGAAGCTAGCTTGAGGAACATATTGGCCTTTTCTGTTTCGGATAAAGCTTGTTGAAAATTTATTAGCGTAACATTGAGATATTGATCGCATTTTTGGAGTTTTTGTAATTTCAGCACTTACGGGATCTGGTACCTGGCTGCGGGAGTAGGCATCCCATAGCTCGACATTGGATCCTTAATTTTGGGATTTAAAAGCAGGGTACAACTAGTGAAAGATAAGTTAAAGTTAGTGAAAGAAGAAAAAAAAAAAAAAGTAAAATTTATGATAAGGGATTATTCTTTAATTTTTCAATTTTACTTAAAATTACTAAAGTTCAAATATCTCTAAACTATCCGTTTCCTCGTAACTTACACGGAAAGTTAAGTTTCATGAAATGAGATATATGAAACAGAAAAGAAATAAAGGCGGGTTGTACAATCTGTTAAGTCTTTTAATCAATAAAGTTTAAACATTTTGAATTTTTTAAATAAATATTTAATATTTAATAAATATAATTTATAAAAGTGGGAGTACTGTAGGAATCCGAGCACAAGCCCTCATTTTGAGGACGGATCGCGGATGTAATGATCAAATCATCCAAACTCTTGCCAATTCAACCAAAGTAATACAAATTATGTTAAAGATTGATTATCAATCTTTCATAACTATTTCATATCAATATTTCAAAACTTAAGTTTGGTATTTGACTATTTTAACCTTTCATACTTTATCTTAAAAATTAGTTGGTTACTAAGCAATTATTAAAATTAACTTTTTTGTTTCTATTTGTTGAAATAAAATAAAAAATAAAACTAGCAGACGAAGAAGAAATATTAAAAATTTAAATTATTAAAAACATTCATAGTAAATTTAATTTACTATTTAAGAATTTAAAAATCGTCTGAGAGAAATTTATAAAAATATTTATCTAAATAGAGAGAACGAAAATGGTGCATGCGGATTATGATTTTGTGATAGATAGTTGAATTCATAAAATAAAAGATTTTTAATTTTGTATGACAAGATAGTGATAATAAGGTATATATTTTCACTTATATTGATATAAATAAGTGTTATTCCTGTTTTCAGCAATAACAAAGTGCATAAAGATAAGAGAACTAATTTTTATTATTTTTATTTAATTTATATAATATAAAATTTAAAGTGTTAAATTTTTTAAACTTATAAATTAAATTATAAGTTTCATTTAAATTCAAATTCATATTTTTAAAAGTCAGATCTATGCGCCATGTTTGGTAGTTGCTTTTATTTTTGTTTTATTTGATTTGGCCGTTTAGTCCTTGTATAAAAAAAATTATACAAGTAATATCAATTATTAATTTAAAATTGTGAGAGTAGAATTTTTTTTTTCCTTTTTAGTAAAGAGTGGGAGGGAGTAGGATTTTGCTTCTATTTTTGCTGTTTGGTCCTGACGAATGAAAATAAATTTCGTTCAGTTTCGACTGGCTTTGAAATACCTCTGCCCGTTTACGGGGGACGCTCTCCCGTCTGGGGATGAACCAAAAAGGAAGATAAAATTTATTTTTAAAAAAATTCGCCGCAGTTCGTCCTGCGAAAAAAATCTGTGCTTGCACACTGAACAAATGAACAACGAAGAACTGCGGCGTTGGATAAGATCTCAGACTTTGAGCGTTGTTAACTTTTAAATGGCTTCTGTCTGACTAGGGTTCATTCTGAGCTGTGGGATCGTATCAAACCTCTGCTTGAATCTATTCATAGATTGACATATTGAAGCGGATTAGAAATTTTTGTCTTCTCAATATGCGTGGATTGCACAAATCGAAAAGAATTTCATGGGCCTCCGACATCAATCTGTGTCAGGTAAAAATTATATTTCAGTAGCAAAATCCAAATTCGTTAACTTGATTGATTATAATAATTCCGATGATTAAAATCCAATGATTGGCTGTCCAAACCCTAAATTTTATATTTATTTTCCTAATTTCTTTGATTAGGTCTTGTTTGCTATGTAAACCTCTTTGCTTGTTTTGATTAAAAAAGAGGGCCGTGTAATGGCTGCTAATCTCTGTTGCCCTGGAGCAAGTTTTTGTGAATATCGATTACAATCTAATTGATCTTTTTTGGTTTTGCCTCTTAAAAATTGTCATACGAATAATCTGACGGAAGTCGATGTCAATTACTATATCACATGAATACATATGCAATAAGAGCTAAGATGGGACTTATTCCCCGCCCAAAATATAGATTTAAAGAAGAAATTCTTGAAGACTGCCTAACTTCTTTCAAATGAAAGTGTAAAATTATTAAGACAGCTCCGGAGGAACAGATCATAAATGAAATCGAACCAATACGAAATTGATATAATAATTTGGATGATAATTTGCTGTTGGCATATGAAGTTTCTACTCAGGTCATCAGCTGGCATGGTTATTTGTGATTGGTGTAATACAGCACTTATGTTCTGAGTGTATGGAAAGATGGTACATGGTCGAAGGTCAACCTGTTCATTGTAAAGAATTCATCAAATATGAATGACTTTGACTATTTTGCGATGAAAAGGTTGGTTATATGTAACAGAATGCACCCTTAGATGCATACAGAATGTTGACTTGGAACTATGGCAAGGACACCTTTGATTGTGGTTTCAGTTTTGTATGAGCCCTCGCATTAAAAATTTTAATAGAATTTCTGAAAAGGTGATGAGGAATGTGGAATCAATGTTTACTAAATTCTTCAAATAATAACATGAGAGATACATTCAGGGGCTCAAGGATCTGTCAGGATTTGTGAGCTGTTAGAGTCAAATGTTTGTAACATGAAATGGTTATGTGTGATGGAGACCAACAACTGGTCAAGTGTTATGATTCACTAATGATATGTGGGCTTTATATCCTGGAGTTGTTTTTGATATAGTCATTTCAATATAATTTAACGATAAGTTACTTGGAACAATTATGTGCAGAACCAGCAAATCTCTAAATCTAATAGATTGTACTAAGGTATTTACTTGTCAGAAAAATGGAAATGGAATATATGAAGTGAGAGTGAATGCTGTTGTGTTGTGTCACCTGCTTGGTTAATTTTTCTTATTATTTCCCCTCTTGTACAATCTCTTGTATATTGTGTCAACTATATAATAGTTTTAATGGTGTATCACCATATATGTTACATGTGAAATAATCTATTTGGCATGGTATTCTTATAGAGAACAGCATAGATAGTATTAAAATACTGCTTTTACAAGGTGTAGCTATTGTCCTATGTATATTATACCTTATATCTATGGGCATGTGTTGAATGCAGCTGACAAAGGAAGCATTTACTTTATGTCTTAGATCATCAGAGGTTTGAATTCTTGAATGTCTGTTCTCTCTGTAAGCTCTTACTGATTTAATTTCTAGAAATTATTTAAGCAATTTTAGCTTTAGTTTAGAACCTTTCAGCACGAAGTGATGTTGGTAAATAGATTACATTTAGTTACTCTTTAATGCTTTATTTTCAGGATTAGTCCTTAAATACTCCTTAACTGATCTCAAGTTATAATGTGAGAAAGTTTCTTTGAAGACAGTCGTTATCTTGCCTTTTCTGATTGATCAGAGTCCAAAAACAGGTCACCTTTCCAGTAATCACTACTATTCAGGGGGTTTCCTTGTGAACGTTGCCTGGTCAGCTTAAGCTTTATAACTGTTTTCATGGATATATTAATTAATTTATGTGAAGTTTGTGGTTAAATTCTACCTCTTAAAGATGATGCATCTGATCTTCTTGTTTGCTTGGTTTATAACAAGGAATTTATGATGAAAATCAAACTCATGTTGCTCAACGTCAGTAGCAATTTTCTCTTTCAAAATTTTTAGATGCCCTCTTTCTTTTCCCCCATTTCTGGTTAGCCATGTGCTTACCCTAGTATGTAGTTTGCACTCGCTTGTTTCCTTTGGATGAAATTTATTGTTCTTATATTATGTGACTGATATTAGAGTAATTGCAAGTGTGTCTGTTTGTATGTGAATAGTTAATATTCAGGTGACTTTATGTGTTCCTGTGCTGTTACACAGGTCTTTTATGTCCAAGCTGAATTGGTAGAGTTCTGCAGCTTAGGTCTTTGTTGTCATTCATTCTAAAATTATTTTCTTTTTCTGTTTGAAAGGAGACTAAGCGCAAGACCACAGCCACTTCCAACATGGGAGTGCCAAGTCATAATGATAATTTCTGAAGATGTACTACCTGGTGCATGCTGAAGTATTAGTGGAAAAGGTGACAGAAATCCTTGGTTGGCCAGCAAATGAAAGCAAATATCACCTTCCACAGTGTGACTTTATAAGTTGTATGAGGTCTTTGTTGTCAAATACCCAGATATTGAGACGAGGGTGATGAGGTCTAAGTGGAGATTTGTAGACAGCTTACACATTGGATTTAATAATCTGGATGGGTTACTTCTGAACACGGATCTGACCTTGGCATTACCCCAAGTTTATGCATATTGTTTCCAGTGGCAGTAATGCAAAAAAGGCTAGACCCCTGTTGACGGATTTAGGCATATCTTTCACTTCACATTCAGATCAATGAGAGGCATCCTTATCTTGCCCCGTAGAAGGATGGGATAATAAGCTTTATTTTCATGGCATAGTATTTCTGTCTAGGAAGAGAGATTTTGGATGCATTTTCTTTTGAGTCCTACTCTAGGCTGTGCAAAATCTCAGACAAGCTCGAAGTGAAGTAGAAAGTATTAGTTCATAGATGCTTGTTAGAAGAAACTTATTGGTGGCAAACTGACTATCTGCAAGTCTCTGATTTTGATATTGAACTCGTTCTTTTATCATGGAGCATGTATGTAGGGATTGGAAATAACATTGGCCAACTGTTTTTAGGATGTCTCTTTGGATAGGATCCTGAACACGTTAGGACATAGGGGCATCTCTCTTGCCTTTAGAACTTTGTGTGAGAAATAACATTATATGACATGTGATCGCTTTGCTATGTTTGCTTCAATAGTCAATCAGAATATGCCCAAAATTGTATTCCAAGAAGTTTCATTTTGTTGTAATTGAATGCTGATTGTAGTTCGTGGGTGATCATCAAGGTTGATACCCACAGATGAATTGTGTAATGTCTTGTGTAATCTTGATTTTTTCTTGCGTATTTGTTTATTGAAGGTGATAGAAGGGTCTTAGGATGTCAGTTAATTTTGCACTTAATATTTGTGCAGCCACTTTTCAGTGGAATCATTTTTATGGTGGTATTCAATCGTTCCTTTTCTTGTGTAATACTCAATAAGCTTGTGCCATGTTATTATATAATTTCTTTGGGGATAAGCTGACCTCTGTTCTGGGAGTATCTGCATCTGAGTAGTTACTATGGCCTTTCAGGCTGTATTGACTTGATATTATATAGGATGGAATCAACAATCAACCGTTTAACATGAAGCTGTCCAGATTTTGATAATGAACATATGATGGAAGAGGCTTAAGAGGTAAATGATTAATACTTTTTCATTCAACAGGTTAGATTATTCTTATCAGAGGAATCTCCTTCGCAAGTTAGCTTAAACGCTCAAGATCACCTCCAAGCAAAAACATCTTTGCTGGTGCATCCTGGTGGAGCAGGGTCTGATGATGTTCTACCTCCTGGTTTTGAGGGAACGCATCCTTCGAGTCAGTTGCAGGTTATGCCATCCGAAATTCCTGTGGTTAGATGGACTAATCCACCTAAGGTAAATTTGTTTCACTGTTTCATGTTGGAACTGTTCTGTGAATTTCAGTGTTCTATGGCTTTTTTATAAGGGAGAAAAAGAAAAAGGGAAGGGGAAGGAAAGTTGAGTGTAATTTTCATTTATGGTATAATTTCCAGTCAATGTGTGTCATTTCTCAGATTGTGCTGAATCTAACATGGCAAGTGGTGGCTGGGGAAGAAAGCAATGAGATAGAGGATCAAAATCAGCGGGAGATGAGAGTACTTGAAGCTATTTATCCTCGCTTGTCTTCCATTCCTCCAAAGTTTGATTCTTCTCTTGCCTTGTGCAATTATTGCTCGTGAACTCCCCGCTTTTGTCATCTTAGGATATTTTCCTTTTCTTTTTCTCTGCGTGCAGCCCCTCAATGGATGTAGAAGATTCCCTATGCATAGATGATCAAATTGCTTTAATACCTATTACACCCATTGAAGATGAAGATGCAGCTGCTGATGCAACATCAAATTCCATGTCACCATTTAATGTTCCACTAAGTTTGCAGTCTCATTCATTACCTCCTGGCATACCCAAAGATTCAGACTCTTCTGCAAGTATGCAGTTGGCTCATGGTGTTGATTCTGATGTAGCTGCTGCATCTGCAGCCTTAACGAATATCATGAAGAGCAATGAACACGGAATTGACCATGAATTGCTAAATAAAATTCTCAGCAACCCAGAACTGATTGAGAAGTTGGTTAGAGATTATGGAACTACTAATAACTTGCAATCTGTACCCAATGTGGGGTCATCTCCGGGGGCAATTTTACAACCAACTATTCCATTTAATCAAGCAGAAGCGAGTGTGCCTTCATCAGCTACTTTTTCAGCCAGTCCTTCCTATCCTCCCCAAACTGGGGGTCGAGTGGGACCTGTTCCTACCCAATGGCTTCCTTCACCTGTAGCCAGCCCAGTTACTGTTTCTTCTTCTCCTGTTGGAACTCCTCCTGCAAAGGATTTGAACTACTTCAAGAGCTTAATTCATCAGCATGGAGGAGAAAGACAAGAGACTCTTCCATACTTCAATAACCATCATATCCAGCAGCCAGTAGCAAACCAGGAGACCGCACATAATTCTAGATCAAGGGAACCAAAACCTAAGACAAAGAAGCCTTGTATCTATTTCAACAGTTCTAGAGGATGTTGGAATGGAGCTAGCTGTGCATACCGGCATGATGCAGCATTCCAGCCTCGGGGTAGTGCTGTGCAGGGGATAGAGAGTTCAAAGAGAACGAAAACGGATAGTGAGATTAGCAGTTAGTTGGATAATTGTCTGCTAGTGTTGGTAGCAAACAATCAATTATGGCCATGGTTGCATGTGGGGTTCGTGTCATACACCTGTCATGCGGTCAGTATCATGCAAACTGAGCATTGCACGAGTGGCCATGACCATTATTTGCAGCTTGTTATAAGTCCAGCGTGTACCATTTTTGAATGGGAAGGCTCCATGTTCTTCCCTTGGTTGAGAATTTGTAGAAATTGCTATTTTTCTTGGTCTTTTTCCATGAGACAAACTGAAAATCTTGATTAAGGGCCTTGATGTTGCAACTTGCAAATGATTGCAGGTCAATTAGCGAGCGGAAGACATTGATTTGATATTTTGTTCGCATTTTGGTGATTTAGATCACATGTATGTGGATGTTAAGACGTTAGGATGCCAACTGAGTTCTTCAAAAAAATAGGCGAAGGGAGAAAATTAGAAGAAAAATTTGGAAATGAGAAAAAGATTTTTGAGATTCGCAACAAGCAAGAAATATCATATGCAAGTATTGTTTACTACTTCCTTCTTTCCCAGTTTTATTATTTTTATAATTTAAAATTTATATATTAAATTTCATATTTTAATATTTAACAGATTTAATAATTCAGTATTACATATGATTTGAATAATGAGATTAGAGTTTTTCGGCCAAGTATTATCATGTACACGTGCAGATAATGCAGAAAAATCTAGTATCAACCTTAATTGTCAGAAACAAATCCAACAATTGATCATTTAGATGTGTACATAATTCTTAATAATTATTCTGTTACTATTTAAGAAGGATTATATTAGTTTGATAATTCTATTTTTATTTAATTTTTATAATTTTAAATTTATATAATTAAATTTATAAAATCTTACAAATATAACAATTCAAGTTCATAATAGTGTGGACTTAAAAAATTGAGACTAATTCACAATTTTTCTTAAAAATAGATCCTTTCACTTTCTTTTTAACTTTAATAATTTTTTTAATTAATTATATATAAGCTTCTTTTTTATTAATTTTTTTCTTTCTTAATTTTATATCTATTTTTTTTCTACTACATATTTGCCTTTCTTCCACCACCATCCATTTTTTTTATCTTTTAGAAGTCATATACAAGTATCTTTCATCATTTATTCTCATCTACTTTCTGTACACAACTTCAGCCATTTTGTACACAAATTGATGGTTGAATTGCATACAAATTTGTAAAACAGATATTAATATGATTCTACACAAAATTGAATACAATTCAAAATAAAAGTAAATTTTTAAGTGTGAATATATGAACGTGACATTAACATCTATGAAAAAAAAATCATAACAGGACTTTTATCAAATGAATTGTTATTTGGCCACACAACTTATACAAGGGCAATAGATTCACAATTGATTAGTTTAGCATTGTTATATCAAGTCCAAAGTTGTATTAATTTTATTTGTGTCATTTATTTCTGATATGTAAAGATAGAGGTTATAATAAAAGAAATAGATATAAAATAAAAAAGTTAATATAAAAATAAAAATATGATTAGAGAGATAGATAATATATTATCAATATCATAAAATAATAAACATATAAGATATAAATCTCAAGCGATGGCGTAATAAAAATATGTTGATTATTTGAGGGTTCAAGTGTTGGAAAAGACATAAAAATTGTTAATGCTCTTGTTTATCATAGAAAAAGAAAAATAAAACTGAAACCCTAAACCCATTAATTACCGGAATTCCTCCTTTTGAAAATCGTCCTTGTCATCCCTAATCGTGGTACCGGTTCTATTCTCTGCCCATCTCTGGCATATATTCGTCGTCTTGTGAGGATATCTGTTCCTTAAATAACATTTTCAGTGTGATCAGAACACAGTCAGTCCCTCTTGAGAGAAAGAAGCTCATAATTTGTGAGGGAGCGAAACAGAGATTGTAAACATGTTGAAGTTCCTATCAAGAGTGAGAATCGAGTTCAATGCCTTGGACGCGCGGGCAGCATCTTGTATGGAGTTTTTGGCACAATGCAATGCGCGAAAGGCCAAAGAATCTAACCCCGGGTGTCAAGTTGTGGTGAAGCGCCGAACTGATGACCACCCACCACAGATCACAGTGACTTTCGTTAATGGGGTTGAAGAAGTGTTCGATGCAACATCCACTCCAGCCCAGACCATAAGGAACATGATTCTAGAAAAAGGGCAGCTCCTTGAGACCGAGCAAATGTTCCGAGAGGCTGGTGAGACCTGGCCTGTTATTATTCCGGAGGAGGAGCTTCGCCAACTAGCACCCGGTGTCAAAGTGCGTATTGATTTTTTTTTTTTCCTTAATGGATTTGGGTTGTTTATACGTAGTGATTGCCGTATTTTTTGCCTGTAAAATGTGGTTGAACTGCGATGTTGTTTGTGAAATGTGATTTTCCTGCTGCTGAACTAGCAGTGTTGAACCTTTTTTTTTTTTTTATCAGTAAATTTGCTGTGGTTTGATTTACTTGTTTGCTTCGGTTGGTAGTGTGTTTCTTATATGAAATTGTATCTCTTGATTCTGCGTTTAGTTGCATAGTCCTTTGTAATTTCAGTTCTAATGAGATATCTTGTGGAATTGTCAGTTTGTTTCCCACTTCCTCACAGACTCAGCGTTGGGGCCTATCCATTAAGTGCATTGACAGGATTGCAACCATAAGCCGCCAAAACAAAAAAAAAAAACAAAAACTTTTAAAGATTGTCATCCATTGGCTAGCGGTGTTTAATTGTGATTTTTGATAGATCTAGAGTTGTGACCTTAGCATGACTCAACCATTAATACTGTAGCATGATTTTATAGCATCTTATGCTTTGTCAAGTGTCATGTACTGATAGATGGTTCTGAATCTGATAATGTTGTTAATGGGAAGTTTTCTTTGTTATCATCGGGATGGTGGTGCCTCAGTATTTATATGTGGTGAAAATTTTGGCAATGTAAAATATATAGCCACCTATGAAGCACTAACAGTTAAAGAAAAGAGCAGCACAGACTCAAGCACCTTGATACGGTATTCTGAGTTCCAATACAGGAACTATTAATATTAGATTTATATTTCAACCCTAGGGAACACTTCTTAAGCACCCCAGATTCCAGACATCTATGCTTTTTTTGTCCATTTATTTTAGATTATGGCTTAGTGTATCTGTCTGTCTGTGCTGCATGAGTAAGCATGAATAAACGGGGTAGGCAAGTAGACGGAGATAGGGGATGCAGGAGTTTTAAGCTCTTTTTTTGGCTTGATTTCTTGGTTTCTGTTAATGCAATCTGCAGTAAATGGTCCATAAGGTTAGAGAGAATTACCTTTCTGCTTTTTACAGCTTATGTTAATTGTCAAGGTTTACTGTAGCATTTGATGCCATGAATTCTATGTATGATATTACTACATGTATTGGTGTTTGGGAGCAGGTTAGCAGTCCAGTCAATTTTCAACACTATAGGATAACCAGTATCACTTTGTATGTAATTTCACTTTGTGTTGATTATATCTAGAGTTGAAAGGATAAGAATTTTAGAGGGATTAATGCTAGAACTAGAAGATACGTGTATTTAGCATTTGCAATTTCTTTTTTGGATTATAGTTTCCAGGAAATGGAATATAATTTGAATGTTAGAAATGGCATCATAATCTGTTCGTTTCATGTTGTTGAAATTTAGCAATATTAATTCTTCAACTTGTTTCATATACCTAGGAGTAGGAGCAAATATAATGGATATCTCATTATCAATCCCAAATGGTGTACCTTACTGGTCCACATTCATTGTTATAGATTTTAGTGCACACTGGTTCTTTGTATACTTTAGAATGCACTGTGTTTGTATCTTCGCATAAGAAGGAAGACAAGTGATAATTTTAGATAAATTGGAGATCATAAACTTGTTCGGTTTGGCTCTCTTGTTTTGTGGTGTCCATCATCTTCTGCATTGATGATTCATGAATGGCACAATTTACTAGTTTTCCCCTGATATATGTTCATGTAACTATACTATTTCTTTTTTAAATCCTGACCCAGTAAAAGGTCATATTATGGTAGTTTTGTGGGTAACACAATGGACTTCACTTCTTACCATGCTAATTTTTTGTATGGCAGATCTATAAGATCTTGTTTTGTTGCATAATTCACTGCTGAATGTGTTTGCAGCTTAGTTGCACGATGAAACTTAAGTCTTTTCTTGTCTATGTTTGGTTTTGCTCAGATACAACAGAAGACACATGTATCTACTCCCTTACCCTTTGTTTGGAAGGTGTGATAGAAAACTATCTCCCAAAAACTGGGGTAAAAGTGAGAGAAAGCCTAAATTAAAAAAATTGATGATGGTATCCTCAATTAAGCTACATTCTTCCCATTAGCATTCCACTCAACTGAAACACATTCAAACGAGGGTGGAAAGTTATAATCTATCTTCTCAATATAATTCTTTCCAATTTCATTCCGCTGACAATTTGTTCCCAATAAAGCATATATCTGCATGGATTTACGATATTTGTTTTGACAATTCAGTACTGTTGTTTCATTTCGTTGGTATGGCTTTTGATGACTATATTCAGTAACATGCCTTATGTTCTGTTTGTTAAGCCCGTAATAACCATCATGTGCATTTCTTTCAGCCAAGAAAAGCAGAAGAGAAGAAGCAGTAGCCCGTGTCCTGCTCAGCCTCTTGATGGCAATCTTCTGGATTTTCTCACATTTGCGTGCATTTCTTTTTTGGTAGGATATTATATTGCATCTGATCACTGCTATTGTATGCCTTGCTGTACTGTAACGCTGAGTTATTGGGTAAATATTGTTGACGTAATCATTTTTCTATGAATTTTGGAGTTAAAATTTCTTTTCCAGTTTCTTCAGTGGTCATAGATCACAAATGTAGCATGCATATGGCAACAAATAAAAGGACGGTTACTGCTTTTACATGTGATCCATTCACTATCCACATTCCCTATGTATAAGTTTTTTGTATGGTGCTTGTTCTAGTTGATACCTTGTGCATTATGTAGATGGTTTAATCTTTGGAAAATTGTTATCCAGTGTCTATACATTCAAAGCACAAGTTGGGGGAAATAATTGCCTAATTTAAAGGATGTAGAAAAGACTCCTGAGTAGTTTGTAGGAGGTCGTATTGGGGCCTTCAACAATTATGGTTTTAAAAGGGAGAAAGCGGCTGGTTTGCTATTTCTGCCTGCCCTTTAATTAGCATACGCTTGCATTTTACTTTAGGGTTTCCCTAAATATTCGATGTAGTGGGACAACTGCTTGCAGCTACGTGATGATCGCAGGTCATTTGGCCTCGATGATATTTAACTTCAACGCCCCGGACGGGTTTTAAGTCGAGTTTGACCACTCCAATAGACAGCAAGGAAACACCTACTAATTCTGCAATCGAGCCCATTGGAAATACTTTTTGTGTAATAAGTCCTCTCATCTTGGGGAGTGTTTGGTCCTTTGTCTTTGAGTAGTGGCAAATTGAATTCTATGCAGGTTACTCTGGGAGTGAAATTCTTATACAAGTTCTTTACCTTTAGTACAGTACCCTTCATACGATACTTTATAGTTCACTAGGTGAATGCAACAAACTTATGCAAAATTGAGTTTAGTCCAGCGAATACTTTACATGATTTGGGTTTGGGTCTAATTAATATATAAGTTCATTATCTTGTTTAAGCATAGGATGAAATTGAAGAGCTAGAATATGAGTTTTTTATTTTTTTCTTCCTTTGATTTGAACGTCATATAAATGAGGGGAAATAAGGAATGAACAAGAAACTCATAAAATTACTCTTATTTTGTTAAGATTTTTTTGTTTAGTCTTTAAATATTATGTGTATGAAGTAGAGGTGAAAATCCAAAAGTAATAATGGAAATTGTTCAATAATATGCGATTAAATACTTTAATAATATTTGTCAAAAAAATATTTTGATAAGGTGTATGGAGCTAATCCTTTGTTAATAATTTAATCGACAAAAAAATGTATAAAAAAATACTAGAAAAGTGAATAAATTAAATCCGTAATTCTAACATTACTCATGGTATCAAGGTACATTTTGTGTATGAAATCTCTGAAGACCGAAGAGAGCCTTCGCATTTATTTATTTATTTATTTTTGGGTTTTTCGTTTCGGTTTCTCTATGATACTCTTTCTGATACGAAGAATGAGTGATTCTCCGACGCAGAACAGAAAGTAAAGAGGAGAAAAGAGAAGGAGCCGAGAACAAAGTTGCCCGCTCGCAGCGTTTTGGTATCGGATTAGATCTGAGCAAGTCCTCTTGCGGCCACTCCACGACGGCTTAAACCATATCTGGTCCAAGAGGTCATCATCATCATCATCATTCGCAGAAATGACGGCGCCTCCGGGTCCATACTCTGGCAGAAGCACTCTCGCTCTTGTAACCCCTCAATCTCTGTTATTGCTATAGAAATTTGATGAAATTTATGAATATATTTTGAAGGTCAGATCTCATGCGGAACCTGTTCTTCCTCTTGATTTCTGATTAGGTAGCTCGTGCATCGGCATTCACTTTCGGGCTCGTTTATGGAAGCGTGAAGCTTAAGATCCTTAAGGTATTTATTGATTCTATGTTCATATTTGATTCTTAATATTAACACCGATCGTCTAATTATTGTTTATATCTCCGAATGCTTTGACAAAATCTTGCGTTAATAGCTTGAAGGCACATATCAGAGAGTGAATTAAGAGTATCACGCTGATATTATGATTGCCGTTATTGAGGTTATGGCGCAAAAAGATGCCAAAACTTAGAACATATATATAGTCACTTAGTGCACTCAACTGTTTGCCAATGTTGTGCCTGAAGTGTTCTTTCAGGGATTTTTACTTGTGTTTTAATATGTCTTTGCTATTGTGCTTTACAGTTTACATGATTGCATCAGAAATGTATCAAGTTTTACTTGGAAGTTATTTTCTTCAATACACTCATTACCATAATTGGTTGACAGGAAGTAATATAGGATAGCTTCAGACTTTCAGGTAACTTTAGCGCCTGAATTTGGAAGTAAATTAGTGAGAGAGGGGATGGAGAGTATTATGTTTTAGATTATAAACCAAGAAATTGTATTGATCACTAGGAAGCATGAGGACAATTTCAAATTTTATGGGTTTGTCTAGATGCGAGTTCTCTTCCAAATGACGTGATATGTGAGGATGTCTAGATATTTGTTGATCAAGGTTCCTTGTTGCGAAACCAGGATCCGGACTACTTATGAAGAGCCTAAAAGTGGACTTGTTTACCTTTTTACTGGGTTTTAGAATATTTGCTGTGACAGAAGTTTTACTTTTAAGTACTTAGTCACTAGAATTGGAGGCTTCATGTGTTTTCAGGATTTGTCAGGGTTACATGAGGATTTGCTTTCTTCAAATTGAATCCTGTGCTGTAAAAGATCTAATTTCCATTTTCCGACTTAATGCTAATGACAAGTAGATATAATTTCACCCTCTGTGACTCTGGGAACAAGGTGTAGAAAGAGATTATGGATGCACTTTCGTGCATTTCCCAATAATAACTCTGAAGTAAGAACATGACGCTTGCTTCACATATGTATTGTGCATTTCAACTCTCACTTTTACATGCAGTGTTCTGCATAGATACTTGCAAGATTGTGTGCTTTGAATTGCCGAGCACGTTCAAAATGATTGATTTATAGTTTATGATGTACAAAGACAGCTTTGCTTCATCTGTGTTCTACCTTTTTATAACATGTTTAGATTAAATCCAATGATGTTCAGCTGAAATGGCATACTCTTACAATAATCGCTAAGTTTGTGTTTTTATCTTCAGGCAAAGGCAAAGTCGCATAAGAAAGCTGAAGGTAAGGCTCATCACTGATGATATATGAGCAAGGACAGATTACTAGTTTGTATTCATCTTCTTGATTTGTTTGATGATGATCAATTCCTGCTTTCTTCAGTCTATTGGTCTCAAAAGCTGTAGGACTATAACTTTGCGGTGATAATGTAGTGGATGCATTTTGGCTTGAATCTTGATCACATATTAACCTTACTTTTCGTGTTTCATTTAATATCTGCTTTTAGCTCAGGCTTATCCTTAATGAATTTGCTCCATGACATGAAAGAATCATACTGACTAGTAAAGAAGGGGGAATGCTCCCTTGAGTCTTGTACTAGTGTTTAAAAGAGTGCATACGTAACGCGCAATGTCTGTGAAAATAGTTAATATCTGTGAATCTTAATTTGATAATTTAATTTAAAGGACTGAAATTTTTTGTCTAAAAAGTATAATGCATTGTACGTAAGAGATAGAGGCGTGGAAAACTGTATACATAAACTAATTTAGGTAATTCTCTCTATAATTTCGAAGAGGGTTTAAATTTAGATTTTAGACGCTGGAATGTAAATTAGATTTTCTTTTGGGATCTTGTCTCTTTTCATCGAATTTTAGGTTCGCGAAACGAAACCGTAGCCTTCCGTATAGTTGTTAACTGTCTTGCCGGGAAGCTTTGTGGCTCTGATAGAACTGATATGGCTGTCGAAAGTATAGACGAGGGCTGGACCCTTTGTATCTAAAGTATGTACAGAACTCGAATCCCATACGGGAACCGGTGACAGGGGTTTAGCCGAGTTTATTGCGGACTCGGAGTTGGGACGAAGAGAATGCGGTGGAATTCACGCCAAGATGACGCAGAATGGAGCAGAGATGCCAAGATAATTTTGTCCGAACCCTTCTGACTACCATCCACGCCATTCTTCCTCTTAGGTCGGAATCCGAGAAAGATAGCGGCTCCACAGATAGCAAGGAAGAACAAGTACAAAGCGCTTGCTATTGCAAACAGTAGGGAGCGAGCAAAGGAACTCAAGAAAGAAATAGAGATGGAGGTTTGGGGAAACACTGGGGAGAGAGAGCGGGAAAAGGAAGAAGACAGGTATAGACATAGAGAGGGAAGAAACGGCGCGGTGATAGCTATGAAAGAGAGCAGAGACAAAGAGAGAAGCAGATTCTGGAGATGAGGATGAAAAAATAACTACAGGAGGCACAGGAATAGGATAGACATGACAGGCGTAGGAGAGATAGGAATGAAGAGATTGGGGATGGAAGAGGGAATATTGATGAAGGAAAATAGGAAGCTCACAGAGTTGGGTGTTGGATACAGGAGCTAAGGGCGTTGTGAAGCGGGATCAGGGGGCTTGCCGTGATGTTAATCTCAATTTCCGGTCAGAAGTTGAGTCTTTCAACGAGGGATGTTGATCAGCATAATATGAATCGTCTTCTTCCTTTAAAATGGGTAACATTAGTGCTTTTGATTTACAAATGGCTTAGAGTGGATCAATTCTACACTACAGGCAATTTATATGTAAGTTATCTAAAATTAATCTAAGATTACAGAAACAAAGAGGTAAATAATGACATTATCAACGTGCGAGAACCTATCCTCTTTCAAAGATTTTTCTTAAAATAAATAAAAATTAATATTTCGTTTGAAGACAACTAATCAATTATGAGAAGTATTTCTGTTTGAAGATTTGTTAATTTTGTAAATAATTAAAATCCGATAATAATTTGGTTTATTCATACATTTCTCTTTGGATAAAGAGTATTTCGGTTGTACCACGCAATTCGTCTGAGTTCAGTAAGATTTTTCACGTTAGATAACATTTCCCTTAATTGCTATTAAACATTTAACATCGTTTTTATTTAGCAAAACACTTATTTCTTATCTCTATATTAATTATCCTAATTATTCATTCCTTTATCATATTGTTATTGAATGTTTTGCGATTTGATTGTAACAGGTTTATTAATGTAGTGACACAATTTCAGGGTTTTAAAATTATGAGAGCAAAGACATTTCATAAAACTAATTGGCTCTTTTGAAATTTTAGATCATATTATTTAGTTTATATATTTTAATAAATTTAATAATTTAAATTAATATAAATAAATATTTAATAAATTTAATTTATAAAAATAATAAAATTGTTTAAAGCACACAAATCAAAGAAGAATTGTAACTTTTTTTAATTTCTAAGACATTATTATAAAATCTTCATAATAAATAATCGTAACCAATTTATATAAATGCAATTAATTTTTATAAAATTAATTTTAACTTTTTTAAACTTATTATATTCAAAATTAATTATATATAAGTAACAAATAGTCTTTGACCTTTGATGAGTCTTTTGACGGTGCCGTGAGAAAGAAGCCCTCAATCCAAGTAAAGATGATAGAATAAATGGATCATCCATGGCGCTCTTTACCGAGGTATTTAAAATATGATCCTTCATTTGTTTGAATAACCTTACTATTATTACTAAAAAAGTATGCACTGTCTTTTTCTGTTGCTATGGTAAAGAAATAATGGACTGAGGTGCTCTGGAGTGAGGGGAGTGTCCTTTTTTTTTTTTTTAATTTACAGTATTCCCGTTAATAATAGAAGAAAAATTAATTTTGAGGTATAGAAATTATTAAAAAAATTTATTTTTAAATAAAATATTTTTAATATATGTAATTTAAATTAAATTTAAAATAATATATTTAAAAATCTAATATTAACTGTGCAGCCAAGAGTGAGAGAGCGTCTTTGTTACTAAAGTAGCTCTCATGTGACAATCGCACCGACAATGTTCCATTTCGCGAAGTCTGTCTGTAGATTTCTACTTACTCCTAATCTAATGCACTAATCACTAATCACTAAACAATCTCCACTCTAGACCCTCCTCCCCGACGGCTCCCCTCCAAATCTCACTCTCCCAGTCACTTATTCTTCCATTCGTGAGTTCTCTGCGAAGACTATAGAGAGACAAACCAAGATGGGTTCTGTTTCTCTTAAGATTGGGGATGGAACAGCCAGATTCAAAAAAGCCACCCTCTGTTCTTCAGCAGTTAACATTCTCATGATCTTCTCCGTTATCACCACCAATCTGTTTGCCCTATATGCTTTCACAGCTTCTCCCAAAGACCATAACAGCCAGCTACTTCACCATGCCCAAAAGAACTTCTCTCTCATATCGGAGCAAGTCTCCCTGATACTTAGGGAGATCGATTCATCCCAGAAAAAATTGTCCAAGATGGAAAAAGAGCTTCTTGGGTATGAAAGTATTGACCTTTCCAGACCCAATATGGCAAACGAACTTAAACTCTACCTCCAACCCCACCAGCTCCCTCTGGGCAAAGATTCGAGAACTGGGATCACTGAAATGGTGGCCTCTGTTGGCCATTCCTGTGAGAAATCTGTGGACTTGTTGTCTCAGTACATGAATTACAAAGTTTCTGGACCTTGCCCGGATGATTGGAGTGTTGCCCAGAAACTGATCTTGCGAGGATGTGAGCCCTTGCCGAGGAGGAGGTGTTTTGCAAAGCTGGTTTCCAAGGTAGGTCTTCATCCTTTTCCAATTTCCCTTTGGAAACCTGTTGGTAATAAGACTGTTAATTGGAGCGGCCTCGCTTGTAAGAACTTTGAGTGTTTAAATGGTAAGAAGTTGAGCAGAGATTGCATTGGTTGCTTTGATTTGATCAATGGCTATGACAATCAGAGGTTTGTCAAGGCTAGAAGTAAGAATGATTTTCTCATTGATGATGTGTTAAGCTTGGGAAGTGGAGGAATTAGAATAGGTCTTGACATTGGAGGTGGGTCTGGATCCTTCGCAGCTAGAATGGCTGATAGGAATGTCACAGTGATTACCAGCACCCTGAATATCGATGCCCCATTTAGTGAATTCATTGCTGCAAGAGGGCTTTTCCCTCTGTTCCTGAGCTTAGATCATAGGTTCCCATTCTATGACAATGTGTTTGATTTGGTTCATGCTGCAAGTGCCTTGGATGTTGGAGGAAAACCAGAGAAGTTGGAATTTTTAATGTTCGACATTGATAGAATTTTGCGGGCTGGTGGCTTGTTTTGGCTGGATAACTTCTATTGTGCTAATGATGAGAAGAAGAAAAATTTAACTCGGTTGATCGAAAGGTTTGGATATAAAAAGTTGAAATGGGTTGTGGGAGAGAAAGTTGATTCAGGCAAATCTGAAGTTGTCTTATCAGCTGTGCTTCAAAAGCCTATAAGAGTTTAATGTTTAGGAGCTTATACAACAAACGGCAAGAGTCAAGATTAATCTTGCTTCTGCTGGCTCTGTTTCGCACATAATTTGTGAGAATGAATTGCTTCTGACATCAAATCCCAATAGAAGTGGAATAAGTGCATAAATTGCTAGTTTACCAACTGTAGACCAACATTTGAGGTGAATTTTATGTGTATATTTTGGATCTATTTATATCTTATTCTATATTAGCTGTTTTGTAGTTGAATTGTTAGGACAAGTAAAATGAATTATATTTTTCAAACTTAAAAAAAGTCAATGCAAGTCTGCAGACTTGACCATTGGAATTTGCCGTTCTTGACAGTGAAGGATTCAAGTATATGTTTCTGAATCTTGCAAGATTGTTGTCAAAACGTACTTAAAACAGCAGGAATCTTCTGGATATTTGTTGTGTATATGAGACATTCTTGTCTGGCATATACTTGTTGCTAACTTTCCTTTCGTTGATTTTGTTGTCTTTCATTCACAGCAAACCGCCTCATGTTTAAGTGCTCCCTCATATCACAGCCATCATACGCAGGGTCATCACTCTAAGCTTTAACAAACATTTAAGGTTTATTGAATGCCCAACGGAGATTATTCATTTACTCCCACATTCATCTACCCCTAGATCTTATTGACTGGGAAAAACTGAGTCTTAGAAGTCAAATCACAAAGAATGTCGCCATCCCTGGTATGGAAGCTATTACTATTGTTAGATATCAGAGTATACAAAATTCAAGAAGGGATAAATATTGAGCCCCAAACCTGACCAGTTTTCTTGTTAAAATCTTGGCCTTCATGTTTGCTGAAAGACGTGAACAGTCCTGACTAGGTACATACTCGGTACTAGGGTTCTGATATTCTATCAGACTGCTCTGTCAGCCTCTTAACTTTGTTACCCTGAACTTCGAACATCTTATTGCAAGCACTGAGTTGATCGTGCTTAGATGTAGCGATAGTGTCTTATGTCATAATTTGTGTGCAAGCACTATCATAGCATGTAAACTAAATTGTGGACTTGTTCTTTTTCCTTCTAACATAAGTTAAATGTCCTGCAATTCAATTGTAGGACGAGACTTATCAATTGAAGCATCCAGGTAAGTTGGAACGGACGTAAGGGGATTTAATGTTTGTTTCGGATTAATGCTTTCTCTGTCTCTCTGGAATCACTAACAGTACATTGGGGAAAGGGAAAAAAGAGAGCTTTTATCCATGTCTTAACCGCAGTCTCCATTCACGGCGCATCCTCTTGACCAAGAATTGCATGTCCTATATTGAACTTCAATGTCAGATGCTTGATTATTGGTTATGTATCAGCAACTGCCTTCATAGATGTGGCCGTTGAGATGAATTATTGCTGCATCTCATTTGACTTAAAAATGATCAATTGTGAAGTTAAGAGCATCTGACCTCATTCTCAAATGTATCCCAGCAGTTACTTATATTCAAGAATTGCTGAGGCTTGAATACTGATAAGTATTGGACAACAGATTTTTGGGACATGGCCATTTTACGATGGTAGCCTTATGTTTTGCCCATTGCCCCCAACCCCTCGTTCTTTCGCTATCGCTTCTTGCATTCAGTATATGGTTCTGCTCTTATAGTGCCTTCAAGCTGAAATGACCCGTAATTTTTGCTGGTAAGTAGTATATGTGGTATTTTCCTGCACTGGTTATTGTTGAGACCCTTGAGGTTGAGGCATGTCATTAATTTTCTCATGACCTAGAGATGACGCAAAGACTAGTGGTAACACGTGCAATTCCAAGATTCACACTTTGATTTGGCGTCCGCCATTTGACATGTTCCGTCAAAAAAAAAATGCAGACGTTTACTCATCACATAAACATTACCTGCCGGAGCCTGGAATGATGCATCTGTCGCAGTTTGCTTAGTGTATAATCATTTTTGGAAACGAAAGTGGAAGAAATGAAATTAAAAAGAATTGAACAATCAGTAACATTGGACGCTAACTGTTTGTATCAATGACAATGGCATTAAGCAAAGCATAATAGTTTTCACTTGCCTATAAGAGGCTCAAATGCAGTTTTTAACGCTTAACGTATGAACATCTTACAACTTTTAATTTGTCTGTAAGTCAGGATTCTCCACCATAAAAGGCTCGATCCAGATCTTCTCTAATCCCACCAAACGAATGCAGCCTTGAATTCATACTTACGCGCCCCTTTTGATATGACAAAATCTAATACAAGAGTTCGCTCAATGTGCCTTTACTTGAGAGAGAACATACAGTTCAGACCACTATTACATGGAAATCTGCAAAAACTGGCTTACCGGAAGTCTCAGGTGCAGCCACCTGGCATAGAACCATCGATCCCTAGAACAGCTGCATTGTTCAGAAGCTTCATTCCCTCTTCACTCATCTGTTGTACTTCCGAAGGTGATAAAATTCTGATGCAGCGGACACAGCCCACGAATTCCCTGCAGAAAGGATCATTGACATCAGAGTGGGTGCCACAAAGGAAGCATTTGTTAGTATTTGTTTTCACGTAGCGTTAATCGTTTACGTATTAATCACTGCCCAATTCATTAATTTTTGTATTAAGTTAATTCTTTTCGTCTAATTCACTTCCTCACGGCTGAAGATTACACATGACAAGATAAGCTCAGAAACTTACTCCCAAGGATCATCCCCAACAAGTAGCACATCGTTCTCATAATCTACATATACCAATTTCCATCCTGAACCTCTAGTGTCATTGAGCAGGCCCTCAAGTCCAAACATGCATTCAATTGCGCTAATTAGACCCTCATAGTTCTTAAAAGTAGTTACATCAATTGATCTCCCAACAGATCCAGCCTTTTGAACCTGTCAGACCAAAAAAAATAAGAAAACAATGCTTTGATCAACTTCAACTGTGGTGTAGTTTCGTTGTTAAGCCAAATAATGCTTGAACTTTGATAACAACAATAAATATACAAGTGCAAATAGAATCACCCAAGATCCTATTTTGGTCAATAGAGCTGAATTTGCAAAACTGAGCGGGTAAAATTATGTGTTTCACAACATAATCAACCCAAATCACCCAGCATCTATGTTATCTTTGAGACTTCGTAAGTTCATAATAAGAATTCTCATGTAAAGAAGGGTTTCAACCACAGACCTTCGTATAGGTTCGCATGGGAGGAGCCACTTGCTGCCATGAGTTATTCTGAAGAAAGCTGCTTTCATCAAAATCAACGTGGCTTGAAGATGTACCACCAGAGTTGTCAGGAATGTCTTGCAGAGAAAAGGCATGTGACTCTGCCAGACTTGCTGATGTTATCTGAGACTGGACATCCTGGCTCGAAGTTATGTTGCCTACAATGCAATTTGATGGATTCTGAAAATCCCCATCTTTGAATGCGCAGAACTCATCCAAAATTGTACTTGAAGTGGAAGGATCGATTATAGTACTTGCACTGTTACTAATATCAACATTGACATTGCTGTAAACCCCATTTTGATTATTGCTCTCGGCTGACAGATCCCTCAAATTGTTTGAACTAGAAATATGATTAAGGTTATATAGGCCTTGCTGAGAGATGGCAGCTAGCTGATCTGCTTGAGGTAACAATTTTAAATTCTTCAGATAAACATCCCACATTTCTTGGCTCATCGAAGGTAAAGGGGGAATAACTGCCTGAGGAAGAAGCGTAGACTGTTCTTGCAAAGCCGATAAAGACCCAGTTGATCTGTTTATTCCAGCCAATGGTTGGCAAGATGAATAAACCATCCAGTCATCAACGTCTAGCTGAGGAAGTAGGCCATTTAGAATAGCAGAATCAGATTGGGGCATATCAACCAGTTGAGAATGGGATATTGATGATTCTAATTGAGGCTGCAAGGGCCATGGACTAGGTTGGGAGAGTAATGGACTCTGGTTTTGATTAAGGAATGTCAACTGGCTTGCAAGGCTTTGGGGATTCAAAGGGCTTGCAGCCACTTTTTCCACGTTGCAGCCTTCCGTGGAAGGGAAGTCAACCATATGATCACCTAAAATATCAGATTCTAGTTTTGACTTATCAGTAACTGTTCCAGAAGATGGAGGATTATCAAGTTTAACCAGAGGATGCAACTTTTCAGGTTGATCACTTTTCAACAGTGAATGCGGGTTTAAGTTGTTAAATTGGTCTGGGAAAGACTGAGCATGATGTAAACTTTTTAACGGTATGCTTTCAGAACATGCAAGATGAGCTTTCTGGTTATCTGTCGCCTGTGTGGTCTTCAGCTCTTGTGAAGGATCTCTCTTAAGAGCAGATTCCTGTTGCGTGAGTGATGAGAAGGTTGCAGAATTGTGAACAAGTTGAGGTCTAAAAAGAATTTTCATGAGGTGTTCTGAGTACAGATTTGATATAGAGTTTGAAAGCTCCACGTTTCCACTTTCAGGAACTCGTATGAAGGGTCTTCTTAACAATGTTCCCCACTCATTTTCTGCTCCTATTGGCACAAATAGTCATCAGATAAAAGTATTCACGGAGAAGGAAGAAAGAGTTAAGAAACTTACCCAAAATTCCAGATTGCAATGGTCGTTTTAAACTAGAAGTCAAAGATGGAAAGATAAAAAGACTTTCAGGCGTCTCAATTTCCCACGAACTAACTCTACTCTGCTTATCGCCGCACCCTGGCTCATCCCACTCCACCTGTTCATAAAAAATTACAAAATGGTCAAGTATTTAGAAAGGAAGGAACGCCAAGTATTCTAGCTCCTATGTGTTTTAACAAAAATAATAGACTGATCACTGAACGACAGTGCAAATTATAAATGAGAAAACTTAAAGTCAACGTTAAAGAACAAGCAAGTCATGGGTTCGCAAGCAGATTAGTTCACCTGAATATTACGCCATTTAGAACCAGGCCACCTCAAAGGATCCAATTCACTGATTCCAACTATTGTACCCATATATCTGCAGAAAGAAAAACATATGTCAGCTTCATTCTGCATGTTCAGGATTTCACACAGATCACGGCTAGAAAGTAGAAAATAGGCATATTCAGGATTACCCTTTTACTAATCTACCTAACTAGAGCAAAGAACACAATTATAGCCAAAATCAGTCAGTAAATTACCTGCGCTTACCCGACTCCTCTGTCTCAAACATCATCCCAAATCTCATGCCGACTGAGAGCTGCGTGCCATATACAGATTTTCTGTATTTGGCAAGTGGAATAACAAATTCTGAAGGGCATGCCCTATAAATGATTACAAAGACATAATACACTGATAAGAAATTGTCCCAGAAGATATAGTATACTTGCTATATCTCAACAAAGGCTTGGTGAAAGTACGAACATATGAAAGTATACCTTGGATTGTAGAAAATTGTGAACGGACTTCGATTAGCAGCAGCATGAGCTGCTGCAGCAAGCACACCAATGTGCATGCTATCAGCAGAAAGGACTGAAGATGGCAATGTTGTCTGTTGACGATTAGCACGCCTGACACCTACTAGCAATTGCGACTTCTCATCCCTTGCAACAAGGACACAATAGTATGTTTCTTATTCATGCTCCCAATATATCATTTTTAGTAGGCAGAAATTCATATACAAGTGTACAGAGCATGCTAGCAATACTTACCTGATGAAAAGAACAGAATCGCCCGCTTTAAGCCTTTTTGAGCCGACAAACAAACTCCATCCTGTTGTGAGAAGGTGTCTCTTCGGCTGACCTACATAAAACATATCAAAAATACTTGAGTCGATCCAATTTCGGTGATTCTAAACCGAATGCATTCAATGGGGAAGCAATTGTGACAATATTTTCAATAGAAGGATGCATATCCAAAAAAATAACATGCATGCAATTTTTGAATTTATCAACTTAAATAGCAATATTTTTCCACAATGACAAAGCATTCCTATTTCATACTAAAGCAATAGATAGAGTTTTACACCAAAAGCATTCTCACCGCGGTATATATGCCGAAATGTCCAGCTGTTATCATGCAAGTCTCGGACAACAAGTTCTTGAGTTGGGGGCTGAATTGAGTAATCCTAAAAATACAATAATATGTGTGAAAAGGAATCCAAGAACAGTATCGTCCTTAACACAGGCCGAGAGACTTCGCAATGAGCTGATGTTATAGTAGCCGTACCAATGGAGGAAAAAGCTTTTCTGCTGCCCTACGGGGTACTGAAAAGCCACCATGCGTGCTCGTGTCACTAGCGGTCAAAGTTTTGCAGAAAAATTCACTGGGATGCTTACTGGGCTTCAGCCCAAATTCAGATATCGGAAAGACATCTTTTTCCTGGAACAGGGTGAATTTCAAATTGAGAACAATGTCCAATATCAAAACAAATAAAATCATTACATTTGATTTTTTATGGTGAAGGACAGCAGAGGAGTTCCCCCACAAAGGATGAGCTTTCACTGAAGATAATAACTCTAATTACAAAACAGGCTTGTTGAATAGTATTCAAGCTTACAGAATTCAACGGTTGCAGACTCATTTGAGCATAGATTTCGTCTGTATCTTTGTCTGCCTATAATAAGATACAAGGAAATCGTTAAAAAATTTGTTCTTGTTTTGTAATAATTTTGCGACAGAAATGTTCGCTTGAGAACAAAATTGCAAGAAACAATTAATTAAGCCCAGAACACTCACATGAAGTGTGACATTTTGAACTTGGCACAGCAACTGAGATGGAAGATTCGGATAGTTAGGAATCTGCGAGGTCGCTATTCTTCGAGTGGACGCTGCCACCTATTCAGATTTTTTTTTTTAATTTAATAAAAAATAAAACGGAGGGAAGATGCTTCAGTTAGTCAATAACATTTGACCAATTAGAAACAACTCCGCCCAGAAGCTGTCCTGCAAATACAACAATGAGCATGATGCACTCTCCAGTTTCTTACTCTTTTTTTTTTTTTGGTTTAAAAAAACAGGGCAGATGTGACTAATCCTTAAAGCTATCCCCATATACAGATGACTAAGACATAAACAATAAAAATCCAACAGAAGCTTCATGAATAATGAGTCGTCATTTTCCAAAATCAAATGAGTCTGTTAGATAGGATTAATTCGTTTGACACACAAGCGACTGAAAACCAATTTTTCTGTTTGTTAAAGTTCCAGAATTTTTGGATTAGATTTACATTGTGAGCTGACCACTGTAGATATAGTGTATGAACGATAAATGATTGTAAGAGTGGTCCTTAGCCGTGTTGAATGTATAGAAGAAGCGTGTAAGGCTAACCAATACTTGTATTTAAGAAAAAGAAAAAGAAAAAGCGAGTGGAATGGATTTTGCAGTGTGCTGGAACGGATAGCATTAATGGAACATTAATGAAACTTGAAGACAAGACAAAGAACAGACAAATGTTGAGGAGGAAAGAGAACTAGAATCACCTGCTCGCTATGTCCCTGAGGAAAGTAGAACACAAGGCTCCCCACTTGAGGCAAAGATACAAGCGGGCCTGCGCAAGCATGCCATAGCTCGGAATTTATAGTCTTTCGGACCCCTGAAATTAGCAGAATCAAGCTCAAGACGTGATCTTTGAATTGAATTACTTGAAATGCAAACATTCTCCCTTAAAAATTTTGGCTTCGTAAGTTCAGAGGGAAGCAAATAAGTAAGTACTTCAAATAATATCATAATATCATATATTTAGTGAAACAAGATTACCAGACTGATCCTGCATTTCTTTCAACAGCTTCATTTCGGCAACCAGAGTTTGACCCCCAACAATTACTCCTCCAGTTTTAATCTTGTCATCGACGGAAGCCATTCTCTGCGCTTCTCTCTAACTCAACCACGTTAACCTTAAGCAGAAGAATTCATGTTTCTGCGTGTATAGTTGAAAAACCTCTGCATCCCATCAAGCAAGAATTTCACTTTCCCCATTAGAATTGAAATATACTATGACTTTCTATCGTAATAACTATGGCCAGTACGCATCCATTTTTTGGCTTGGAGATAAGGGAGAGAAACTACAGAAGCCCAAGTTTCAGAATCCCATTTGTTGTCGGAGAAAACAATAGAATCGAAGCAAAGCAGAAAAGCAGAGCACAAAATGGAGGAACAAAACCTGCAAAAAAGGAGCTCTGAAAATCTTTTAGAGCACAGAGGCTTGGCAAAGCCAAAACCTCATCAGTTTGCATCAAAGCACGCGGAACGAAGCACGAGTGAAGTGGCCTGAATTATTAAGAAGTCCTCGTTTCTAACTTCAAAAGAAACAGACCTTTCGATGAAACTACTCATCACCCTGATTCCTTCCTCTAAAGCACGAGCACCAATACCCATAAACCCCATCCTCTCTCTCTCTTGAGTCTCTTCTTTCTCTTTGCTTGAAACAGGAAAGAGTGTGCATGCAACTATCCTGCGCACACTTTCTGTATAAGGCGATTCCTTTGCAGCTTTGAAGTGTGAGAAAAAGAATTGGAGCAAGGGAAATTATAGAAAAAATAAATGGGAAAAGCAGAGCTAGACTAGAAGAACACGAAAACAGTACTGAGAGCTCAGCAGGGGCATATAAATAGACAGAATTTGTTTCCTTTCGTATTTCTTTTTTCTTTATTATTTTGTGTAGAAAAAACTCAGAATTTAAGTACGTCCCCAATCTGTCACGTGGATTACGAGGAATTACAAGGTTCTTGACCCCAGCTTAGGCGCTTTGCTTTCTCTTGGATTGTGTTTGAGTGCCTTTTCTGTGCTGGTAGACTCGGCCTGCTCCAAGTATTTTCCACCTGCCCCCATTAACATTACATCATGCTCGAATTCCCTTTCTTTTTTTATGTATGCTAATTAATATCTTGACCTTTAGGCTCTTGTGTGAAAGTTGAAACTCTTTTTTCAGTTTTTCTACCATACCCTGCAGAGGCCTTCTGGATGTGCTCTGCTTTAAACAAATTTTCTTTCCTTTCCCAATTACATACAGAAAAAGCTTCTCCCCCAGTTCTTCAGCATTTGTTATAGCGTCTGATGTTTGACCCATCGTCACGCGTGCGGTTCACGACAAACCAATGGGGTAAAGCACGTAAAAGTAGACTTACACGCATCCTTCGCTGTCTGCTTAGTCACGGCGCCGTTTTCCGTATTTTATCCGCATTTATTATTTTTTTTCTCACTCTTATAATTTAAATTAATAACACAATTAGTTTTACATATGTATTTAAAAAATTATTATTTTTTATTAAAATAAATTATAAAAAAACCTTGACCTTTCCCTAATAAAGACTTTTGATATTGGTTCAGAAATAATAAATTACTACCATAATAAAATAACATTATTGTGTGTATTTAATCTTTGGAATTATAGGCGTTATGCTTTAAAATAAAATGAGGTACCCACCAGATTGGTTCCTTGATTTTTCTGATGGAAGGAATCGAACTTGAAAGTCAAATTCATAGTCATATTAAAATATTAGTGGAGAAATATCAAATAAGTATATCACGATTTATGGAAAGAGCGATGTTAACTGAGACAGTAAAACGCAAGAGAGTTTAAGCAGCCACTGCTTTTAAAACGACGACATCAATTGCGCCGTTTAATTTTAGCAAGTAAAAAAATGTTAGGACGGTAAGTTAGGTTGAGTGAAATAGCAAAATTCTTACTAAAACGACGTGATAGTATATTATTTTTTGCTGAGTGACTTAAAGATGAAGAACTGAGTTGAAGATATTGTAATTTACTTTGATGAGAGGATCGGCATGCCAATCGTTTATGGCATTCTTAACCACTGCCATCTCATCCAAATAATATTATCTCTCTAGCTACCTTATATAGCCTTTGGCGTTTGTGAAGTGATCAAACCACTTCAAAGATTTGTCTAAGTTTTGATCTTTACCCTTTAAAGAATGGTAAGCTCAAGTCAGAACCAACTTATCTTGTGGTAGCGGGTGTTGCCTAGAAGTAGCATGATAGCAGTATTGTGTACCCTCTTTGGTCAATTGGAAACGAAATCTGAAAACGCTTTGGTAGTTTTATTTTGGTAGAAATGAACGGGTATAATGAATGCACACAACCAAGAGACTACCCAAAAAAACGTTAGTTATGCGGATTACGAAATATTTGATATTCTTTAATTTAAAAAAATCCACTTACTTTCTATTCATTTTTAAATTAATAATTACTCCTTAATTTGAATCTAATGATAAAATTAAACATATTTTTGTGAAAAGGGTATGTATTCGGAGATGATTAAAATTTTTTTCGAACCTACCACTTTTCCATTTATTGGATGCCCTCATGCTACGTTGATAAAAATAAAATAAAATAAAATACAGGTCCAAGTCAAAAATTGCCAATACTGTTGTTGTGGGTCCTGCCATGTTCCACAGGCGAAGGCGCCTCGTCGGTGGGTAACTACAAACCTCCCCGTCAACGATGCTACTTAGACAACAGTGTGAATCGCGCCCGAATCCATCTTCGCGCATCGACCGATGGTTTTGGATTTTTCCATTTCATCCGCACACTACTCAGTATACTCTAATATCCCATAGGTAGCGTTGAATTCATCCAAAAAATATACCATCACATCACTTATATGTTTATATATGCAATAATATTCAACTCTAATCTAATCTGTTAAATTTAAATTGTTTAGACATTATAGAGTACACTAAATAATATAAAAGATACTTTTTATTTTAAAATTATTTTTAAACTATTTTTATAATTTTTTAACTTATTTTCTATTAAAAATATTAATAAATGCGCTAAGCACCTGATCCACCGGTGGGCCGAAGAGTACAGCATTATATTTTCAATTTTCAGCACCTGGATAGTAAATTTTCAGTTTTGGTAACATGAAGTAGTCGATATTCCTTTTTTTTTTTTTATAACATATTCATTGTTTGTTAATTACTATATCAGGGTACAATTTGGCATATCCGGACACAGAAATTATTGGATAAAAATGGGAAAGGTTCCCGTGTGATCTAACGGGCCGGACTTGTTAAAGATGCGTAGTTAAAATGGCCGAGGGCCCCAAAAAGCTTTGTTTGTTGCATTGTGTATGAACATGATTATGTTTGAAAGGGAAAAGCCAAATCTATCTTTAGCATCCACATGGGTCCCACCAATAAGCTTTTAATTATATGGCCTGCAAAAAGTGAAGACCAGGCCTAATCAACCAAAGATTATAAAAGGCAAAAAGAGATGGGTGGGGGGATGAATGAAGGATTCAGGGGCGTAGGTGCCCACACCACACCCAATTACCCAAACACATCCCCCGCATTAGGCTATAATTTAGCAGCAATTGCAAATTCCACCGATAAATTCAGTAGTTTTATTTTATCCTTGTATATTTACCATTTCAGACTTGGTTAGATTTTGGGGATGTCATGCGTGCCCATCATGATTAATGATTTGTTAGAGTAGAAGTGAGAGTCAAGGGGTTACTTTACCACCATATAATTTCCATAATTACTTGCCGCTCGTTGGTTAGTACTTTAGAACTTGTCTTAGATACGCTTGCATCAGTGATTAGTGAGTCCACAACTGGCGACGAAATATTTGACTGCATTTTAGTAAATAAAGGCATGATCTATCATATCACCCAAAAAAAAAAAAAAAAGGCATAATCTATCAGCCCATGCGTCAAATTCAAACTCAATTGCTGCATTTGTTTTCTTTAACATGCGCTATTGAATTTTGAGCGAGCAAGTTTTAAGAGGTCAAATGGGCCGCATCACTTTTACGAAACCAGAACTTGACGCCATTGATCTCTTTTTTGGCTTTTTGTGTTGGTTGCTTCCCTATTGTGGCCTTCGTTATATGGATATGTGTACAGATACATATCACGAATAACTTGTTATGCCAATTTATAACAAAGTTTATATATAATTTTTATATAAATTTTTGTAATTAATATTGATACATATACGTATTCGACTACATTGCCTAAGTGTGACAAAGGCATTTGCCAACTGAAAAGGAAGAAGTTCAGGCTTAAACACGACAACCGGGTGAAGGACCAACTGTGAAGTAACCAAAGCCACTGCCTAGGATTTGTACATGATTTAGAAAACAAGCAAATGATTGAGCTTATAATGGAAATTACAACTTTTCATCAGACCCAAAATCTACGAAGGGGAAGGGCTAAGTTTAGAGAGGGCAAAAGGAGTGAGCAGATAATGGAGTACATGATACATAGAGGGTCAGGCCAAGGCACGAAAGAATAATTTGTTTGCAACCAAGCATTATTAAAGTGAGCAAAGGGGGGGCACGTAGGAGGGGGTGTGGTCCACTTTACGCAATAGAGAGAGCGATAGAACCAAAGAAAGAAGGAGCGTGGTGTGAGAAGAGGATAGAAGCAGTGTGGCATGTAGGGATTAAAGGGGACAATGCCTTCTGAAGCTTCTGATGAGAGCTATCTTCATTTTGTCTTCCAGTGTCTCCCACATTTTCTTACACAACCCAACACTTTTATCTATATAATCATCGTAATTACTGCTACCATTTTTATTATTTCACACTCGTAATTATTGTTTCCATTTTGTTCCTTTTTTATATATATTTTGGGATATCATGGGGCAGTACTGATTCTCCACTCTCTACCCTTCAAGTCGAAATTTCAGGCCGCTTTAACGGCTTTTTAGTGAAAAGCAGATAAACTTTTTCAGGGGTAGCAGTTTTCATGAACACTATTGTTAATAATGACAAATAGTTTTCATGGAATTCCTAACCCCGAATGAAAGTTTTATAACTTTAAATTTATTTAATCTTTATATTTTTAATATAAGTTATTAAATTTATTAAATAAAATTAAATAATATTAATTTTACATTGATCGTACAAAACCAAATAGAATAAAATTATAACAATAAAAAATTCTTCCTAATATGTTCTGAATTTGAGATCAAAATTGGCAGTCTTAATAGCATGTGGAAACGGTGGTAAAAGGAAATGAAGTTGTGGAGGAGTGACAGCATAGAGCTATAATGTGACATGGACATGGTAAAGCGATAAGAGTAAGGCAGTCAAACTGTGAGTGTGACACCTTAATGCTAATGTTTTGAAACACGGATTTGGTCATCATCGTAACAGATCTCTTCCTTTGCTCGGCTGACAAAGTTGAAGCACCCAAATTGTTGTTTGACTAAGCATATATATAGCTGAGAAATGTGCATTTCTTTATGGCATGCGATCATTACTCACAATTATTAAGTACAGTCCAATGTTTGGTGATGTAACTAAATAAATCACAGCAAATATCATTATTTATAATATAAAATGCAATAATATTTGGTTGAATGAGAGTGCAAGGGGGAGTCGTAAAGGTAATGAGGCAACGGACGAAGAAATGAAGCAAACAAAAGGAAAATCTTTTGCGTGGTAACTGAGATTATCATTGATGAAACCCAATTCTTCAATTTATCCTTTCAACTACAAATGTTCATTCCCCCAAAACAAGAAATCCTAGTACAAATTGTTTGTAATTTGGTAAATTGGGCGCGTGACCCAACGTTGAAAGTGACGCATTATCCCTTGTCTTCCTCGTCGAGAATGACGTGAACAGGAAAAGCGATAGTTCATATTGTTACAGTGACCGGCCACGGAACACGGTCAAAATTCTACCAGATTAGATAGTTAATTTAACTATAATTTTTATAAAATTTCAATATTTTAATTTCATTAAAAATTTATTTGTTTGATTTCTATAAACATATTCTATTATTTATCCTTGTATTTCCAACACATGAATTGTTGTTGTTAGGTGCCTACTCTAAATAGAACTAATTGGACCATTGGGTGGTTGTGTACTTGGCTAACGTATTTGCATGCCCAAATTGGAATTGGGGAAGCATGCTTCCACCCACCTAAAAGCGTGTGTAAATTACGAAAAATAATTATAAAATACATGGGCACACGTGCGGTGCTCACTTCTCCAGATTCTACAAGGGTTTAGTCCCAAGAAAAAAAAAATATTTTGTAGGTGTTTATAATTAATAGAGTTTTTATATAAGCTTTTATAATTTAACATTATATAAATAAACTCTTATAGTTATATTTATTGACGTTGTAAGTCTTTGTTATTATTCTCTATTATGATGCTGTATAAAAATATCTGATATGATCAACCTAAAAGCTTATAATTTCAAATAATATTTAACTATAATATAAGAATACTAAAGACTTTACAGTAATTATAAAAACCTAATTATAAATAGTTATATAAAATATTTTTATACAATTTTATAAGAAAAGTAATGACAAAAATTTAAATCATAAACAAAAATAACTGTAAAAATTTATTTATACAATTTTAAACTTAAAAATTTAGTCAAATTATACTGACTTACAGAATAATTAAAAATAAATGTTAAGACGCATCTCCCTTATAGTATGTCCGCGTTGTTTACTTGTTTTGTAAGTGTGCCTAAAAAATTGTTTTAGATGAATAAAATAATAACTACCGTATTAAGTAAGCAAATTGACGGTTTTTGAGGTGGTGGTGGAACATTACTGTTCTTTTCTGGTTACAGCTTAGTAGTTTCATGCAAGGACAAACCACACCCCCCCCCCCCCCCCCCCCCCCCGGGGGCGCTCCATAAAACACGCGCACACAAGGTTACGAAAGTATTTGAAGCGAAATATGAGACGTTTTGATAAGAAGCCGTTGATTTTCTGGCTGTCCCTTTTTAAAGTCAAGCCCGAAATTAGAAGAGAGCAGGGTGATGGAAGTCGAGGAAAAGTCCATGCTCAGAGGCAAGCCCAAGATCCAGTTATAGTCGAGTTACGAGATTCTCCACCAAAGCCTTGTATTTTCAGCTGGAGTTACGTCGGCCATGTTAAGTTCAATTTAGCTAGGTGCCCGACCGGTGATGTGAGGGGCTGATTCATGCTAATGCTATCCTTGATTAAACCGATATGGTAATTTTTCAAAAATGTTTCATCTATAATTTTTAAACTTATGATGTAGTACAAAAGATAAAAGTAAAAAAAATGAGATAAAAAGATAAACAAAAAAAATGAACAACAAAAATGAGAAAAACGTAAATGAATTATAGATAAAAATTATAAATGTAACATTATTGGTAATTCTTTTATTAGTTGGTTGGATACTTGATCACATCACCTTTGATGGACTCAGTTTAGCTTGAGTTGAATTTGCAGTTTTTTTTGGAGCAATGGTTCGAGCACACAATAATTAGGTACTTGGACCTTACATCTTAATCTGAAATGATTTTTTTTTCTTAAAATTTAAACAGGTGAATATGTAAGATAAAAGAATGCAAAATCTGTCTACTTTTATCATTATCCTTTTTTTATTTTGAGTAATTCTATTGTTATTCGGTTAGCTGTCCATTTTCGCATACGTATAGAAAGAAGCAAAATTGATTAAAGTAAATTTGATCAATTTTTGCTTTCTGTACATATGAATTGTGGATTATTAACGATGTGTGGTTAATATAACTCTTTTCTTTGGTGGTTGGGTTGGACAGATGTCGACAAACCCACGTAGGGAGCCCAGATTTGTATCCAATCTAATTGGTTTACACCACATAAAAACTTGATATCCAATTTTATCTCATTTTAATTATGGGGGATTTGGGCTTCATCTTTGGGCAGCTCATGTGCATCAATTTTATCGTCATCCTCCGCTCGAGGCCACATAAAATAGACATGGCCATATGCAGAAACTGAAAATAGTATTAAAGTTGTTGGTTAATCCAATAATAATAATTGTAATAAAAGATGAGGGGGGCTGGGTTTGGTGAATTGTTCTCAGTTGTATCCAACTGCCATGTGAGGTATTGTCGCGTTTTATCTAGAAGAATGACGAAAGTCTCCCGCATAATCCGGCATTTGAACATGACTTGTAGTCTGTGTACTACAAACACTATCAACTTTCACATCCTCTCTCTCTATCTTAGATCTTCGCATCGCATGCTCTTTTTACTGCTCTGTATAATCCAGACATATACATGCACAAAGGAAAAGAACCTGTCAATTCTCAATCTGAATTAAGCATATTTCAAGCCCAACCCTTACTCACAAGTCCCACCAACAAAGAAAACTCACTCTCTCTCTCTCTCTCTCTCTCTCTCTCTATATATATATATATAGTCTATACCATAACCCTTACGCCAATAAACTCTCGTATTGCCGTCATAATGTTGATAAGTTTTCGTGAACCGTGACTTATTCACGTCAGGAAACAACACTCAATTATTCCATTTTACATGCACTTCGTTTCATCATTAGAGAGACAGAAAGTCAGAGAGGAATTCAAGCAGTCAAGCGCATAGAAAGGTGGAGGTGGTTGGACAGCTAGCAATATGCTTTTTATAATGTCAAGTAATAAATTACAAAGGAAATGTAGTAGGGTTCCCAAAGAAAGCGTGAATTTATCGCATTTTTCTATTCAAAGTAGAGGTTCAAGTGACGTAGACAGTAGACTACAATAAAGTTAACGCGGGACTCTTTGCCATTAAGAGACAAAAAGAAAAAAAAAAAAAAAAGAGACGAAAATGATCTCTTTATCGATAATATTTGGTTAATTTGGGTACGGTACTTGTGAGGAAACTGGGCAGACGAAAACAATTGCCATTACATTCGCAAGTTTACACATCTGTATATCATGATTCGAGTTTGTAACAGATGGTAATGATGAAAGATTAACGGAAGAAATTGTTTTCAATTAATATAAGTTAGAATTTTGGGGAGGGATTGGAAGCCGAGAGTGAATGTTAGGCAATAACTAATAAAAGGGATTTATTTTTTTTATATTATAAAAATTACAATATAAAAATTGAATTAGGAAAAGAAGGAAAACAAAGCCAAATTTTAACACTTGAATCAATCTAAAATCTCATATAAAAAAGACTCCTTTGAGTATACAAAATTCTATTTTTTTAGATACCAAAAATGGTAACTAGATCAGAAATAACAATAATAATAATGTTGAAGAATAAGACAAGTGTGTATGAGCTCTCCAGCCTGTAAAACTGGCTAGGACTTCCCTACATTAAACTGCCAATCTTTATCTAAAATAGTTTCTCCAAGAAAGTCTAAAGTGTACAGATAAACAAAGAATCTATGTGCTTGTAGTTGTTATGTTATGTGCGGCCAGAAAAGACTAAAAAACTGTACTGAGTCACCTGTTGTGTTACGTAAAGAGGGGGTTCTATGGCGTAGGAAATGTTACATGTTTCTTCTTTTCAAGATAAAAAATTAAAAGAAAACAGACAGTTATGGTCGGTCTTTTTAGTAGTGCAATTTCAACTGTACTCTGTTTTCCTCTTTTTGAATGCTACAAAACATGTACAACGAAGACACCAGAGGTTGAGTACTTGGGTGTACCAGAATCATATTTATTTGTCTATACACGATCAGACAATTCATGTTTGTTGATTAAAAGATAAAGCACAAAGGTAATGAAGGTATACAAGAATCACACATACGTTTACAATGATGCTAAATAAATTATAGGGCAACTGTGTAATCAAAATTGAGAGGTGGAGTGTCTTCGAGAAGAGAAGGAGCGTCCCAGGCGACGGTGCAACCTATACGTGTCTTTTAAAGCTGTCATGACTCATGGCATGCAGTGCTGAAGCATAGTTGCAACCTAGTCAACAAGTACGGTGGTCTGCTTATGTGTGTACTTCTATTTTATATGGCAGAATCTTTTTCCTTTTGTTAAAAAAAAAAAATTGTTTAGTTCAACAGATAAAAGATGGCTTCTCTAGGGCGATTAGTTTGATAATTTCTTACAATCTGAGAAATTGTTACTCCAGTTAGGTGCTATTCGACTTAATTTAATTATTGGTTTATTTTGAACTTAATGATTGGAAGGTTTATAGCCGCTTCCCTATTTTTTTTCCTTTAGAAGATAAGTTGACCTATAAATTCCTCTAAGATCGATCAATTCATTCTGAGAGCGGGGAGTAGCTGCAAAAATGGGTGAACAGCCAATTTGATGAGCTGGTAGCAAACCTAGCTTGGTATTATATACTCACGTACCTAAGCTCTACTAATGATTGGTCATGGTATTTTATATTAATGGAATTAATGGGATCTCTGTTTTTGATAGAAAAGAAAGAGAATGCAGTGCGTGTGAACTGGTGTTTGCAAGCGTTATATTATACGTTAGAACCTTTCTGTTTGAACAGGTTTCCACATATTTTAATGACTTATTCCATTGCTATTGTTTCCACTAGACACTGGCTAGCCCTGAAACGCTGTTCTGACAAAGACCGCAGCGGGAGGTGCGGATCAAATCCTCATGGACAGCCATATACAAGTAGATTAATTATATATATACTCATGCACTACACATGTTGATATGTATATTCAAGCTAGCACAAATTCAATTAATCCTTTTTTTTGAAAAAGGAATAGTTCTTATGAACGTGTTTTGACTAGGGTTTCATATTGGTCCGTCATTCATGCGCCCAGCGGCACCTTGTAAAACCAACCAAATTTTTAAGGGAACCCCTATCCAACCTCAAATTTCTAAACTAATTAAGAGTATATGAGCAAGAAGGTCAACATCTACCACATAATGAGCTGAGGCTGGCGAATGCTAGCACTGCTATATATTTACTATATATATTACGGTATATTTCGATGGCTGACAAACCGCTAAATTGATGAGCGAGTAAATGGTAACGGAGAGACTTTTTGTAAGTATTCCAAAACTGTCAGTTGACTCTTTAAATCTAATTTTCTAAATTAGGAGTGTAAAATGAAATGACATCATACCTATTTAAAATCTAAAAACCGTAACTAAAGGGAGAATAGATAGTTGTACAAATTAGGAGTATACGTTTTATGTATATACAGATTAAAAAAAAAAGTAAGAATATAAAAAATATATACAGAATATATGCACATATCATTACTCGTTACAAGCATTTCTCCTTCGATTCTATTCTTACCTATTTCACTCTACTATATTTTGAATCGTTCCTTTCCCTTTCTTTCGCAACGTCCAAGCATACTTTAAGATGTCCCGTCTCTGCTAGCCATGTTTGCATAGTTGGCTCTCGACTTGTTTATACATGTCAACAGTATCTATGAGGCTACTACCAAACAACGCAACCGATTGCCTTTTTGGCGCATTCGCAAAAATTACATATTCAGATCATGTATGTTTCGCTTTTTTAATAAAAATGATGCAGCCTAGCACCAGGTGCCAATACCACCTACTTTCCATGCGAACTTGAACTTGATGGCAAGGCATCAGGCATCAACTTAACGTGAAACTCTTTCAATTTGTTCATTGTTTATAAGTGATAATTGATATCAGTGAAATTGAAGAATCCAATCATAATATATCTCTTGTTTTTATGTGCCAATGATTTGTTCTTCTATCTATGTGCATGAATGGGTATGTGTGGCAGGCGCAGTCATATCGCTGACACATGATTGCCCAGTATCTCATAATGTGAAGCTTATCCTTATTTATTATATTCACAAGTTTAAATTCCATGTACCAACACAAATTAATGAACCGTTCATGCACGCACTATATATATATATATATATATATATATATATATATATATATGTTTATGTATGTATGATATATCACTATGTACATTCCATTTTAGGAAGCTCTGAGTGGCAGCGCATGTGTAAAGTAATTGAATGCTTGTGTGACCTTAACTATGGGAATTAGAAATCAATATTTGATAGAGGTTTATATAGCGACAAAACAAAAATGAAAAGGTTGAAGCAGAAACGTGGCAGTCTCTGGAGGCCCTTTTGCATCCACCGAAAGTTTGCGATGCATAAATCACCATAGGGAGTGGGAGCTCTAATTATATAAATCAGCTAATTAGTGGCTTAGCATGTGGCAGCTACGCAATATTACTTTCGCTTACCACCAACACTGTCGGGCTTAGCCTTCATCTAATATAGTTTACGTCCAATCAAGCTTGTTTTATCATCAAAGGATCAAGTCATCATGTTATGATGTACACGTAAACACACTTAATATATAAGAATAATTTTGTTATTCCTATAAACTAAACACTACACTAAAAAATGTTAAAATTATTAAATTTTAATAAATTTAATATTTCATATTAAATTTAAAAAACTTTATATTTTTTTATAATAGTAAATCATTTTTAATAATAATATTATTATACCTACACTCTTATATTTATAATTTCACTTATAATTTTTATCTTCTTTATTTACTTTTTTTATTTTTTTACATATTTTTTAAACATCAAAAATTAAATTACATCTACCAACATAATTTAAACATAAAATTGCAAACAAAACCCCATCAATTTTTTTTTAATAATAAGTACATTCCTCTCAACACAAACTTAACTGTCAACCAAAACTTACTATGCTCGCCACTTTTGACAGCAAGAGTCGTCTTTCGACAAAGCGTGTTCCTTTTTTTTTTTTTTTTTAAGATTCTTGTGCTGGTTTGAACCCGTAACTCCTTAGCTTTCTCCTGACCAAGAAGCCAAAGGGGAACCGGCAGCGTGTTCCTTTTTTTAACTTTACCCAATGTCCATTTTTAATCATATATTGACGCATTGTAATAAAACAAAGACACCAATTTTCTTTTTTTCAATTTCATTCTATTGGATCTCTCACTTTTTTAAGAATTTATTATAATGTGTAGTGATTTTCTCCAAATTCAAATAAAAAAAAAAAGAAAGAGTAATATAGATTATAGAGTGTGTTGGTTTCAAAAATAATAACAAAGTATCATCAAATTTATACATAAAAACCTTGTAAAAATATTAAATTGTTAAATCTGTTGAATTTTAAATTTAATTTTTAAAATTTATAAAATTTAATAATTTTATACTCAAGTTTATTAAACTCAAGGGCTCCGTGTGGGTGGCAAATTTGTAATATATTTAAGACTTGACCTTCTGCTTTATTTTAAGAAAAATAGTTTGTCCGTACCAAAGTGGAGGAGGGGCCGTGGGCCGTAAGGTCCGGGACACAGTACAGTACAACTAAGCGGACCCGAACCTGGACGCCCTTTGGAAAAGTACCACTACCACTAAAGCCTTTTTCCTTGTCAACACATAACATATTTTCCTCGTCAGCAGGGGACCCACTCGATTTAAAAGCACCCCTTCGTGATGCGGCACAAATGGAGGAGCGGCGGTGCCATGTCAGCCTCTGGAAGTGTGCGATCGGATATTCGTAGTCCACCACTATACCTTCCGCCCTCGACAACAGTGCAGATTGAAAGACATGATGCAGGATGATATTCAATAATTACCACGCCACCGATTGAGGGGGGCCCTCCCCTCCTGTAGAGTCGAGATTTTTACTAGATCGTGTCCCGGTGAAATTTGGGCAAAACCGAGAACCCCAAAGATTGAAGATTGGGCGTACCAATGGTTTTGGAAACACCCTTCCCGAAATCCGGCATATATTCTTTCATATCTTCCTACAATGTTTGTCCCCAATCCGAACCGATAGAAAGAAAATTAATTGAAGCCAGCAAATAAAACAACAACATACAGGAATGAAAAATAACTACTATTAGTAAGCTACAAAACGACATTATTAAAATTTTGTTGCCCATATCAGTTTGCTTAATTAAATAATTTGGAGATTTGCTGGGATATGTGTTTTTGGTTACGAAAACATTGAACAAGGAACATAAATGCCAGGATCCTTAATTCCCTTATATCCTAACAAGGTGCCAATGTCAACAAGGTTCAAACGTCAACCTGTGTCAAAGCAACAAACATCATAATTCTTTATTCATGAGACCATGTTTCAATTACCATATTATAACTGTAGCACATAATGGATATATGCGTCATTGAAGTGATATTTATTTTGTTCTTCTTTTATTGAAAAGGGTCGATAACTTTTGGTCACGAATGTGGTAAGGGAGCCTCCCTTTTTCTGGGAGAATTTGTGATAAGTTCATTGTCGGTCGTGTTCCGATTTAGCGCAGAAACTGAGGAGTTGGGTGGACTTACAATAATCATGTGATATTTCATTCCAGCAACCGGTTGCCACGGGACCAGTTCTAGCTCAAGGAAATATTCTAGCGGAAAAATTAAGTCCCTTCATAAAAATTATGTTGAAATGTGATTGGGTAAAGATGTTAAAATATGAGCAGCAGAGGGATTAGGAGGGTGCTTTTGGCAGTTTGTAATGGGAATTATAAAGAAAGGGAAAGATGGGGCATCCCCGCACATGGGGAATGGTTCGTAGTGTGCGAAATGGTTTGCTTTTAGAACAGCTTAATCTGTATTTTATTTTATTTAAAAATTTCACTTGTTGTTTTTTCTCCAACATTTTTTAGGGAGCATAACTAGAAAGCATTTTTGAATAGCCGGCCAGCCTAAGTTTGAAGAGCCAAAGCCTCAGCTACTTGGTCACTTTCCCGACTATCCATGTGGTGGGTTTGTTTCTACTTTGAACCTTCCAACTTTCACCTGGTGCTCGTGTGCCACAAGAGCCCTACCGCACGAGCTGCGCCGTGACCCTTGTAATTGAACTGGGACTCGGATCTCTTGCTATAAAGTAGAAAAAATAAAAAATATAATAATAAAATATAAATTTCATATATTGAATTTTAAAAATTTATTAAAAAATAAAAAAAATTCAAATCCAATTTGTCAGGTATTTTTACTTTTTTTTGTGAGATATGCTAAGATGATCAATCGAGTCTTTTATTTTGTGATATTAGCTTGCCTCCTCATCTCGGGTTCGGCGGCTGCTGCTGCTGCAGTGGGGCAATCCCTACCTCGCCATCCTTAAAGCCTAGCTCAAATTAAGGCCGCTTAACCAACAAATATTATCCATACTTCATACAATCATTTTAAATTATAAGTTCTTAACCAAAAAAAAAACAAAAAAGCGGTTATTGGGACTCTATCTTTTGTAGTAAGGAAAGGACTGCTAAAAGATTTTGTTAAGGCCCTCAATTTGTTACATTGCCCGGTGCGAGCTGTTCACCCACTTCCTTCCCTACAAACACTCATCTATTTAATCACTGCCTCTTCACATATAAAGCTCAATTTTTTTTTTTTAGGTTCTTTTGGCTAAGATGAAGTGTATTTTATAAAATTGTTCAATGGAAAATGAAATTTTATACATGTAGAGATACTGACAGAAATTAAACTTTGAATAAACTTTCATTCTTTTTTGTTTTTTGTTTGCTATATAGTTCAATTAACTCAATAATGCAAAAGAACAATTCACCATGCCTTTTTCGTTTTAGGTATGTTGGGTTTAATAATGTTTTCTTTTGTTAAATTATATTTTTTCAAAAATGACCTAATATGATTTTTTTCAAATTTATCAATGGAACCCCATTATCAACTCTGTCTAAAAATATTTGTATTAGAAAAAAAGTAAATAAGCAAAAAACTAATAACAGTTTAACAAAATGACTGGTCAATAAGAATAAGAAAGTAAAGGGCACCTTGAAGAGTAAGCTACCAAAGCCTTACAGAATAACACAAGATTAAATATTATTGAATATTTATTTTAAAAATATAAATTATTAATTTTATATATTAAATTATAAAATTTAATAAATTTAACTGTTAATCTTAAAATTAATAAATATTTAAGAATATTCATTTAATAAAAATATAATTTTCCTAATTTAAATGAAATATCCTATAAATTTATACTTATATATCAATAAATTTAATATTATAATTTTTTAAGTAAAAATTTTATTAAATTTATCAATAGCAGAATCGAAACAGTAATGTGCATTAATTATCCAACATGGATCCACTTAAAATCAGCAATCCTCTGTCGCTGAACACGCTGCAAGAACAGCAGGCAGTCCATCGTAATTATCTGAAACACCAAGCCTACTTTCCAATCATCTTCTTATAAAGCCGTAAGCCCTCTCTAGTCTGCAATCCCTCAAAATTTTATTTGCTCAGCTTTGACCGAAAGGTAGAACCGTAATACCCACGGGCCCCGACAGTGTCACTCGTCCATCTTTCTTGTTTTCCATCAATTTATTGGGAAAATGTCAGCCGGACTCGGAAAATGCAGCAAAATCCGCCACATTGTTAGGCTCCGCCAAATGCTGCGACGGTGGCGCAACAAGGCCCGCAGGTCCGCCAATAGCATACCTTCCGATGTGCCAGCTGGACACGTTGCCGTCTGCGTGGGCACAAACTATAGGAGATTTGTGGTGCGCGCCACCTACCTGAATCACCCCGTCTTCAAGAAGTTACTGGTTGAAGCAGAGGAAGAGTACGGTTTCTCCAATCATGGTCCGCTGGTGATTCCTTGTGAAGAAGCTTTCTTCGAAGAGGTTCTCCGGTTTATTTCACGATCGGAGTCCGGTGACTCGACCCGGTTGCTAAACCTCGAGGACTTTCAAAGGTACTGCCACGTGGGAATCAGGAGTAACCTCGACTTTTGGCCCGAATCTCGACCGCTACTTCATGGGTTGAGTGAGAAAACGATTTGGTAACCGAACCAGATGGTTCGGACTAATAATTGGAAAGAAAGAGTGGAAAGCCACTTTGATTCTGACCCGGGTAATAGTCAGTCGGAGTTACTTCAATTACTTGCTCGCTGCCACTCAACGACACTTGAAACGAGGAAGAATCATTGTTAGAGGGGAGTCGGCTGAGTTATCCGAGTTGGTTTTGGAAGATAAAAATAGCGATTACACTTAGCGGTATTGAAAAAGTAAAATCGTGGTTTTTACCCTTTCTTTTTATTGTGCAAAAAGGACATTTGGGTTTAGTAGATTCGGCGGTGGGGTTGCGGGGAACAGAGGTGAGTGTGTAATTACATATACCAATTATTACAACGCCCCGGCGAACGCTGAGGAGATGGCAAATGGGTGAAGAGTCGTCCACCGAGTCGTCCCGGGTTCGGATTGGGGTGCATGATGTGAATGAATTCTCAACTTGAAGGGGATAGATTTTTTTAAATTGTTATTATTATTTTTTTACGGAAATAAAATTGTAGAGAAATTTAGAAAAAAAATATCTAATGCATGTATTATAGTTTTGTTTGGTTTGTTGATGGTAAATATTTTATGATATGTTTGTTTGTTCGTATGAGGTTGCAATGATGGTAGCCGGCCGCTGTGGGAGTTATAATGGCACCAGCCCACGTGAAAGCAAAGTCCCCCCTTTGGTCTGTCTCAATTGATTCCACTTACTCCCAAACCTGGACTAAGTAATCGTGTATGAATTGACAATTTTCAGAGGTGCAGCAATTATACATTCTGTTCTTTATTTCTTTTGTATGTATTGGGCTATACCTTTTTTATTTTTGTATATTTATTTTTAAAATAATTATAATAAAATTTAAAATATTAAACTTATTATTTACATATTAAAATATAAAATTTAATTGATTGAAAATTTCTTCCTTAATCCATTAAATTTTATGTGAACAAAAATGTAGGAATATTTTTCTGGTTAAAAAGTCTCGGTTGCTCCACCATTTACTTCCCGAGCCAAACCAACGGATCCTTTCAATCTTTCGTCCTTTTTTTCTTACCATTAGAGATTAAAATTTGTTTAATTATTTTAATTATTTTTAAATTTAAATAAACATATTTAACATCTAAACTCCAATTTATTATTCTTTTATGTTTCAGCTTGTATTTATTTCTCTTTTTAAATTTAGCATTTTGCTCCGGCAAAGTTAGTTGATTTATATAACAGACATAATTTCTGAAACATGGTTAGCTTATCTGCGATAATCCCAGACATGCACGGGGAACTTTGAAGCTTGCATTCCTCTTATTACAAATATTCAATTAACCGTTTTTGTTATTTTTACCTAATTTTTATAATAAAAATTTTAAAAATTAAATTTATTAAATTTTACATACTAAATTATAAAATATAATTAATTTAATAACTTATACAAAATATAAAAACATGTGTGAAGATGTTACCTTCAAAATATTTTTTTTCTTCTAAAAGGGATAAGGGGCGCAACGGGAAAAAAAAGAAAGGGTGTGTATAGGACGGGTAATCATAGTATGATGTTGAAAATAGTATTATTATTTTAATATTTATAATTTTTATTTTTTATTTAAAATTTTTTTATTTTTTAAAATTTTTAACTTTAATGACATTAACAAACGCGAAACTATAACGTGCTCTCAACGTAAAGCTATGCATATAATCCCACAATTACCTGATGAAAATGACAAGCTTGAAGTCACATGAAGCGGAATGCGCAATACCGTCCGTCGTCCATGTGAAATCCTTGACAATATTGTGTGCAACCCCAACAACATGGGTGTCACAATCACACCTTATTTTTGCAGTGTCTTAGAGTCTAAATCTTCAACGCCTAGAAACAACAGTTTCACCCATTTGCATACTTTTTTTTTGGGTTAGAAATTTGCATACTTGTTTTAATTTGGGTACTAACCAAATTGTATTCTCCTATTTTGAAACTTGTAAGAATGCATGACTAACATTCCAAAGACGTTCAAACGTCCCAAAAGAAGTCACATGATGCAAGATTGGAAAACCCATTTCACCCTTTGGGTTGAAAGCCATAAAGCAGATTGCCCTTAAAACAAATAAGAGGTGCTAAATTTTTTGGCTGTTTTGGTGTATAGCATTTGCCGCATTAGTCAACTTCTAAATCTTAGACGTATCCACAGCAATTTGGAATTTAGAAAGAAGCATTGTTATATTAATAAATAGATTTACATAATCTTCTTCTAAAATCAATTGAATTATACATCATTTTTATGAAACTCATGAAACTATATTGATTTTAAGAAGTGTCACCTAAGGTGTTGTGTCATTAAGGCACAAGTTAAAAGAGAATTACATGCAATAATTCTTAACAAAATATGTAGTTTTCAAGACAGATGAAAATGCAATATTAAAAAAAACTGATGTACAATTTGCCCTGCTTTTGCTATGATGTAATAACCTGCTTGTCAGGTTTTTGGGCAGGCATTACCTCTGCCATGTATGGATAGCATAATTCTTGGGCTAGCTTTGACTAGTAGGTCAAGTTGAAGTAGAACTTGTCTAACCGAGGCTAGTTTCTGAGTCTAGTTTTAGAAAGAGGTCGGCACAGGCCCAGATTGGGCTGGTCCTAGAGCGTTATGGGTGTGCGCAAACGATTTGACTGGGCTGCTGGATAACCAATGGCTGATATGGACTGCGGACGCTTTGATTCTATTTTCACTGCTTTCGAAATCGTCGCTGAATCGGAGTGGCACCAAATTTTATACTCTGCTCTGCGGCATGGGCACACATGAGATTTCAACCAAATGACCCACGTAAAGTATCGGCCGCTCCCTATTTCTGTTCCCAAGGCATTGACCCGTGCTTTCTGGTACTTAATTTCGAGGGAATCCAGCATAAACTGACAAGTCTCCCTTGCCACCCTGAAGTCAGAGGTACACGGGGTTACCTATACCTATAAAAAGTATTGAACAAATACAATAATGTTAAAAGATTAAGATTCCACCAAAACTACATTTTCAAATAGTTATTTTTAAAATCTTGTTGATGTATAACTCTGAGGAATTTGGAGATGCAACTATTCAAATAAAGGGTGCACTGCAGACAATAGGGAGCAATAAGGGAAGAAAATGGGTAAGTGAAGAAAAGGAAGGTACTCAAAAATTCCAAAGCTATTATGCTATGGTGGTGGCACCAAAGAGAGTATCAAAATGGGGCACAGAAAAGGAGGAGGGAGAAAATTTTGCCAAAGTTAAAGTAAAAAAGGAAAAGAAAAATCAGACTGTTAAGTTTCTCTAAGTGAACAGGTATCCCCCAGATGAGGCAAAGGCGTGCATGTGAGACATATTCCACAGTCGCATGTGAACCTTGAAACATGGACACTGCAATGTAACGACCAAGATTTGCAGTTGGGAGAAGTGAGCATGAACGTGACTATTACCCATTCACTGTACTTATTGCCAAAACCAACAATCGTGACACTGATGAGGTTCACTTTTGATGCCACTTTGCGAATGCGGACGACCTCTGCACTCCGTTTAATTCCACTTCTTCGACAACAAGCCACTTCTCACGCACATGGACCACCCTCCCCCACTCGCTGCCATTCATTCGTTCCTGTTTTCAGTTTTTATCTGTCTGTTTTGGGTAATTTTTACTAAACATGATAATTAATGCTTTAACCCAAAAGAAAAAAAAAGGCAAAAAGGCAGCGATGAGCATCCACCACCACCGCCACCGACGGGATAAATATGTCCAGGGACAACCAAATCCCCAAGCAAAGCATAAAAGATTGGTCATAATTCTGCTTGTTCTTTTATTTTAAGACATTTAGATAATATTACATCTATTCTTTTCTTCTTTGTCGTTTCTCTCGCTTTGCGTGACTGTAAACAAAAGCATTAAAGCGAGGTTAGTATCAACGAATAAAGTCACAGAAAAAAGATTAAAAAATGACAAAACTTATTCTAATTAATTAATTTGATGATGGTAATTTGTCATTATGAGAAAAAAGATTACATTGACAACGATAAAAGTGACTTCAACACTTTCAAATATAAAAAAGTTGGACGTGCGTCAATGGATGTCAAACATTGTTTATGATGCTGCTGGCCGAATGCTTCTCTCTGTTTTTTTTGTTTTTTCCTCTTTTCTAAATTGCAGTAATTATAAAGAGAAATGATAAATGAAACAAATGTTGTGGTTATTGAAAGTCATAATCAATCTGTAGAGGCTATTATAAAGGAGATTAGTGCCGTTGATTTGAGCTGAAGACTACTGGATTGTCCATAGTTAGGGTAAGAAAGTACCGTTTTTAGACCCTAAATATTGAAAAGTAAGATGGGGATCAGGATTCAGAAATGGCCAAAATGTGATTATGATACACCATATTCTAAAACTCAATGTGCCAACGCATCCTTTTCCTTCCACACCAGCAAATTCTGGTAATGGCCCAACATAGTGACAAGAACTTGGAATTGAAAGGACACAGCTTTCAACCAAAAACATAAAGGACACCGCTTACCCATGAATCCGTGCCCCATTATACATCAACGGGGACTAGATGACAAGGGAAACCAGAAACACGAACTTCTTTATGCTCAACAAACTTCAACATCCTTGTTCAAGTTGTATAATTGCGACATGTTTGGTATAAGAATGGGAGCTTGTCTGTTCTTTGCTACTAAAACAGCTATAATAAAATCTGTTATTTGCTACAACAGCATGGGAATACGTTTTTCAAGGTTTGTAATGTACCTGGCTTCAAGGTATGGTATCCCTGTGTCCTTTTAGTTTTGAATTTTTTTAAATAGTCATGTGACGGTCAAAAGTAGCGTTAATAGTTGGGCAGGAATACGAAAAGCATTGGAGTAGCATTGATAATTATTGGGGATAATGCATTTACGAAATGGGCCATGATTCAGTTAGCCTAACTAATCCATACCGATGAAAAGCGAGGGCCCAGTTTTGAACGCGTGTCATATGGAAGGCCTTGGATTGGATGATCCCCAAAGGAAAACCCCACAGCCTTTTTGTGCTGACACTTTCGGAGCAACTAAATTAGGCAAAACGCAACTGTTCCTTCTCATCAACTCCAGCCATTAATCGTACCATTTTCAGAACTGTAGGACCAATCCAGTTTGTCAATTCCGACATTCTTAATATGCAACTATGTAATTGGACATTCAAGAGTGTTGCAATTTACATAATAAATTATTGTATAAAATATGTACAATGTGATAATAAATTTATTGAATTTTATAAATAATATATTTACACATATTTTATACACTGAACCATTATATACATATCATTCGCCCCGTTTTTACCATGTCTACGGCAGGTACATAATCTTTCCTTTCTTGTTTTTATAACATAGAATGCTAGAATAAGTGGGCGTATGATATGCTTGTTGATCATGATATGGTAAGCGAGAAGCAGAGAGTAAAAATAGTAAAAATAGAAAAGGTGGAGTTACTTGACTTGTACAAGAACCAAAGGCAAATCGAATCCGAGGGAAGAATGGAAGGAAAAGGTTGAAATAAATGAAAAAAATATAAAAAAGTCTATAGCTTTGGCATCATAGAAAGTGTACAGGGAGGTGAACTTTTAAGTTGTGGAGGTATGGGCACGGGTCCCAGAAGGAATTCATTGATAATTGATAACTAAATGGTTAATAAAATAAAAATATTTTAGATTTATTGGGGTATAATTTAGTTCATAAAATAATAAATTTAATAATATAATATATTTAAATAAAATTTAATTTATAAATTTGACAGTACATTTTTTCCCCGTCAAGCCCCACTTATCATTAAAAATGTTTTCGTATCAACAAAGCAAAGGTTGAAAATTCCGACACCAAAAGATAAAACGCATAGCTATACATTATATCAACTATAAGGCTCCTTGCTGCCCTTGCCCATCATTGTATTCCACCATAACGCCTATGGACAGGTCATAATCTAGAGGCCGATGGCGATCATGGGAGCGCGAGCTAGACACTTCCCTCAAATTACTCGCCTCATTAGTTCCAAGATTCTGTATCATTTTTGGTTGAAAATTCCAATTACATACCACTGTTTCTATGTTGACAGCGTGTCCACAACTTACCTAATCTGCTCTTTCTTTGCTCAAATCGGTCCAAATCTTTTACCTACTGTCTCGTTCTCTATTCATAGGACCAAGTTTTTAATCAAAATCAGCGTTAATCTTGGAAAACAATGCAGCTTATTGCTGGCACTGTCATGAGATGAGTGTCTCACACCTTTTCACAGGAAGTGATCATATAGAGTTTAATTTAATTAATGGTAGATGCACGCGGCAAGTGAGATGTTCCCGAAGCAAGTGATCGCCAAGTTTACACATCTTTTCACATTTCATGCGTGTGCAACATAAAGAATATATGCATTTTTGTCTTGCTCGTTGTAAATTACAGGTATTTCACGTCGATTTTCTTTCGGAATCAGCAATCTTTAACCGACGGCGATTAGTTTATGAGACATGAAACGGCAACCAAATACCAATATTTGACGACAAAAATATATAGACCGAGCATATTACCAAATCAGACCACATTAAAATAAAAGTTGCATTTTATTTAATCTTCCTTTCCTATTTTATTTGAGGATATGCTATCACTCCAGCTGGCAATTTCAGTTTTTTGTCTGTCAATACAACAGCCGCCACCGGGAAGCATCTTATTCCTTACTTTCTTTTCCTAAATTAGCGAGAATCATATAGGCAGGAGTAGGAGCACTGTATATAGATATATCTGTTACAGGAAACAAAAAATGGTAGGTTAAGAAATGAGAGGAAGGACATGGCTTAGAACAATTCGATCCTAGATATGCAGTGATTGAAAATCTTATCTGGGGACAGCTTTCTTTATTGGAGTGTCACCGTCTGGGACATGATCCAATCGTAATTCTAATGATTGTCAGTATGTTATTATATTATTATTGTTATTATTATGATTAAGCTGTGGTTGATGAAGTTGATGTGTTGGAATTATCCGAGTCCCCTTTAGAATAGTCTCATATATGACCCCTAATGATTGTTAAAGACAAATAGGATAAGTCTAAAGTAATAACCAATTAGAGAGAAATGGCGGAATAAGAGTTAGGACCCATCCCCGTCTCCGGTGGGTGTGATTATAGACAAACGTATGAAGGAGCACCGTAAGATTGGCCTCGTTGCATATATTATTCCACCGACACCATGCATATGGTCTGACCATGATTAGAAGTGTTGTGTTTTATTAGCTGATAACAATAATAATAATACTTGTAATGCGGTTGTTAGCTTGTTTGCTTCAGTAGTGATATCATTTCAAGCTCCAACTTCTTAATCGGTCTTTATGATTCCAATCAATCCGTTGAATAATTAAAAATAATTAACAATTGAAATGATTTTGGGAAACAAGAGAGATATTTTGAAACTAAGAGCACACAGGAACACATGTTTTGCGGGAAATAATACTGTTGTAGCTTTATAAGTCAGTTTCTTCAATTGTTATGTATGAAGATGACGACTGGTTATGAATTGATTTAGATTGGAGACGATGAAACGTTAGATGTCATTGAATATATGTGGTGACGATGAGCAAATGGCATTGGAAGAAAGATCCCAGAAAATGACTCTTTGGTTACCACCTAACAAATAAGAGTGAATTAAGACAACGATTGATCACTATATATACCAATGCCTTAGGTGAGGAGGCAATTACAGGTCGACTCAGTTCCATCAACTCTATGATGCAACCAGTTTATTTAATTCTCTGTTGAAAAATTGCACCGGGCCTCAGTTTGCTTGGTAACCAGAGAATGTTTTAGGGCTATTTTGTGATGTAGAGACAAGTTCATTCATGTTTTGGCAGTGACGGGCTCTCTTTTGATGTGCCTGCCGACGCAGTCGGGTTGGATAATTAGGGGCTAAGCATCGTGGTTTATGTACACAAAACGTGGTCGCTTTCCCATGACGCGTGTCCCAAGCGTCATGAAACGGGGTTAACGTTGGCCCCGCACTCTGAAAGTAGCTATGCAACACCAATTCGTGTGGCCGTGCCTGGGGACCGCCTGTCTTTCTTTTACCTCATTGGATCCCCTCGGCTCTCACCCTCCTCCCCTCTCCTCCACTGCTCTTTATTCTTTTCCCTTTCCAATTTACACCACTGTCCTTTCATTAATTTGGAGTTAATTAATGGTAAGTCTTACTTGCTTGCTCCACTGTTTCTTTCCTTTTTTTGGTGGTTAATGGGTCTACATGTCAACCACCCTGTATTGGACAAAAATCTAATTAGTAATTAGTAATTGATAACACTTAAAATTAGAGGTATATGGATATATGGTAGACATCAATCATTGCTACCAACTTTGAAGAGATTAGACGTACACATCCTTTTGGTATAAGAGTAGAGACTATTAAATGAAACAAATAAATGAAAGGTCGTAGTCAGAGAAGGGAGGGTAGAGGGTCGGCGTCGTGGCGTTGTTGAAGGTCAGATCAGAGGGGTGTGGCCGAGCAAAGGTGGACCGCATGTTGACTTTTTCTAAAATTCTGCATAAGTAGCTCGGCCTAGGTACTGGTAGGCGTTGTTTAGATGTACGAAACTGTCTCCTATCTCATCAACGTAGTTACATGTTACAACTGTTCATACTGGATCCATTCATGCTTCCACTATCACTGCCACCATTCCGTAATGTATTGTCACATTTCAGAGGAAAATACTCCTGTATAAAGTCTCTATGTACGACTAACAAACATCCATTTTAAATATTTAATGTTTTATAATTAACATAACAATAACAATACATTACTAAAACAAGTGTTACAAGAAGGTTAAGCTTTCAACATGGATTGTAATTAATTTTGATTGTAAAAATTATTTTTATAACTTATTTTTCTGAATAAATATATGATAAAATTTAAGCCTCCTGCATTACATGTTTAAAAAAAAAAAGAAAAAAGAGCTGGTCCTACTAGATAAGGACGAGAGTACCCTTAAAGGCTTGTATTGAAAACTAGCACCGGCATTGCAACAAGCGTATCAAAATTGTCCAAGCCGGCACACGATGCACCAAATCACTTTCTCATTCATTCACTTCGCTACGCTTATTCCAATCATCTCTTCATGTTTTTGGGGCTACCAAACGAACCCACAGAAACAATGATGGTACCTCCTCCGCTCCTTGCCAATTAGCCAGTTTAATAAACCCGTTGACTTCTATCGGCATAAATCCAGAAAATGAATGAATAAATAGGTTACTTTAAAACAATAGCTTTTGGGACGATCCGCTACTCCTTCAGAAATTCCCTGCTTTCTCAACTTCAACTTCTTCATCTTTTCACCCAAAAAAGAAAAAAAAAAGTTGTGGAAAGTTAGATTCCTGTAAGTTCACTAAGTTTGCCTCCCATGAATTTACCTGAACTAGAAACTACACTGGGCTGGCTGGAAAACTCCAAAATCTCAATATCACTATTGGAAGAAAAAAGAAAAACGGAGGACATTAATGATATCCCAAGACACTCATAGTTACTTATATACATACCTATGTACATTTTTTTAAATTATTCATTTATTTCTTACAAAAGATCCTTTGCTTTTTGGCTACATGTTTCAATGTACAAATCTAGTCAATCAATTTTTTTTTGGTACAAAGTCTATCAATATTTAAAACAATAGTTTGTATTAGTTTTGTTTATTTCACATTTATCAAATTTATTACTCCCAGATACCGTTGATCAGTACGAGAGAAACAAAAGCTTTGATTATTGTCCAGTTTGAACGGGTAGGATCAAAAGCGCCACGGTGGATAGCGTTGGCTTGAAGCACGCACCAAACATCAACTTAAAAATAATAATAAAAAAAGAAACATTTCCAAATAGAACGGCTCCTCCTCAATATGTCCCTCTTGTAAAAATTTATTATTTACTTTCACCAAATCATTTTACAACACAGTATATGATATTAGATTTAGATTTGTTAAAAATGCAGAGCGACAAAGACACATTACATCGGATTATAAAGCGTATTGAATAAACATGGACTGGCATATTGGTTGGCCGGATATTGTTAATGTCAATCTCACGTAGAGGTGTAAATATACGTAATGTAATTGTAATATATATATTTTATCTTTTTTTTTAATTTTTAGTTAAATTATTTTATTAATTTTTATAATTTTATCTAATTTTTAAATAAATTCTTATATGTTATACGATAGCTTTCTCTTTCCTACCATGCTCACCTCTTTCTTTCTTTTGCCATGATTATCTTTCCTCTCATAAAAATTTCAACCCTCTTCTCCTATAAAAATTTTAACAACAATCAGATATAAAATAATTTACATGGAAGTAGCCAATAAATAAATACAAAAGAGATGAGAAACAATTAATTTTAGTAGAACCCACAATGATAAATAAATACGTAGAAACCTACTTGCCCACAAGTGGTGATAGTGGTAGAAGTGACGGCAATGGAGATGGCGACACAAACTCAAACCACAATGCAAAACCTAATCTTGTTCCTTTTTCGTATTAAATTTTCAATTAAAATTCTTTCCTCTCCAAATAATTGCTTTCAAAGTAAAATATATGTAATCAATCGATGTCTATAAATTTGGAGCACTACTTCTTGAAACATTGATGAAACCAATCTAGCCCAATTTTTTTTCTATTTTTTCCTTTTTAGTTGTAGAAGAAGAAACCCATAACCTTCAAAATTTGATAAAGAATTTTATGACTGTTTGGGACAAAGAGGCAGCCATGGCACGAAAAGGAACATGCTACCATGCAAGGCAGAAGAGCAGTTAATTAGTGTGTAAGGGCTTACTTGAAAATTAGGTATATTTATTGAGATTGATGCAATAATTTAAATTATAAAAATTTACTTAAAAATTAAAATATATGTATATGTCGTAATTGTCATCTAGCATGATAATTTTTTTGTCAGTTGGACAGCGCCATTGCCATAAAACTTGCCACTTCAGCCTTCCGTTTAAACAATAGGGACATGAGTAAAAAAAGAAAAAAATTTAAATGGTAAGAATTTATACCATAAATATAGTAACTTACTTAAATAATTTTAAATTATAAAAATTTATTTAAAAATTAAATAAAATTATAAAATTGATAAAATAAAATAATTTTTATTTTACAAATTATATGGATATGAGTAAAAAAGAAAAGAATCATGCAAATATCAGAAAGGTGTGGGAGTATTAAGGATTGTGGTTTTCCAGCTGCACAAGGATTTCATTTAGTGGGAATGCATTTGGAAAGCGGCCAACTCATCTGTCTTCCAGCTACATACCAAATGGGTGAGCTGGAGGTAGTAGAATGCCATTCACGGTGGTCCTAACTCGTATTAATCGCACTTTGTCTCCTATATACGAAATTAATTAATTCTCTTTAAAATTTAAACCATCATTTATGGAACAATAAAAGATAACTGTGATTTTGCCTTTCCCAGGGTCGGATACGCTTCAGATGCTTCCTTTTCTTCTGCCACAAGCGTTCACCGCTCTCTCGCCATTCTCACCATTTCAAAAGGTCAATTCCGTCAAACAATTTTTTTCTTATTTAAATAAAAGAATGACATATAATTTTTAAGTGAAAAACATAAATTTAAAGGTTTTTGTTTTTTGGAGCTTTTCCAACGTCCTGCCTTTTAAGTGACACTTAATTCCAAACATCTTAGCTTACCCGGCACACCCCCCCCCCCCCCCCCCCACCACCACCACCACTGCCACCACCGCACCACCACTGCCTCCTCTATCATCTCCGTCTCCGACGACTCCGCATCTCATTCTCGTTCTGCGCTCTGAAACAGGGGAAACTCCTAATTGAGATCCTTATTGCTGAATCTGTAATAGCTATAGCATTGTTGCAGGCAGCAGCTACACCTCTTGCATTATCCCAAGACTTAGCGTCGAGTCCCCTTTTTTCGGGTAAGCCGATTTTACTCACCATTTCATACTCTTCTCTTACTTCTGCTTTTCCACTTAATCGGTGAGTACCATGGTCTACCATCCGGTTGATTTTTTCTGATTATTACTTTTTTTTTAAATAAATGTTTTGTTTTTTGTTCATTTGAACCTTATGCGCAGACACTTCTTGCTAGATATCTATCCGTAATTTTTTGATTCTGGCTCATTTCAATGGAGTGTCATATTATTCATTTTTGTCGGTGACTTCTGTTCCGAGTGCTTCCATTTCTTCCGGTTCTTTCCGTTCTTTCTGAATTTGAAAGAAATCAGACATTGAAGTCCCATTCCGTCATTCGTCTCTAAACATTGGAGAATTTTCATCAGATTTCGGATTTTTCACTGCAAGTGGGATTTCAGTTTCCATATCGGTGCTGGTATCTGCGCCTTTGAGTATAGCTTATTTTCGCTTCTACTAAGGATGACTTCGACTAATTTAGGTCTAATTCGAGCGATAAAGACGGTTAGTCGCGAAAAAACATTAATAATTAATTCAAGGCTATCTCTCCATTTCTTCCCTCCACCATTTCCCTTTCTCCTCAAGTTTTAGCACTTACAGTTACGGAACATGTATTTGATATTTTTCGTCTGCAATTACATCATGTCGCCCGCTACTTTAAGGATCTCACGCCATCAATAGGAGAACTGTTGAGTGATTAGATCTTCAAGATCGCCATTAAGAAGGGGGGGGGGGGGGAAACCTTCGTTGCTTATGTATGTCCTCTTGCTCACTGCACTCTGCTTCAGAGTTCAGTGTAATGAATAATCTCAGTTAATCTTGGAAATAGAATTTTCCAATCCTAAGCTAAGTGGGGCGTGCAAAACTGTTTCCTTTGTTTCAATTCTTTTGCGCATGTTATTAGTTAGGACGATTGATTCAATGTGCTTTCATCACCGACGTTTACCATTTCCATTCTTGGAGCCGTTGCGCTTTGAGGCTAGTCGATTTAGTGACTATAAGCTTTTCATAATACCAATCCTGTGCATAGCCGTTAGCATTCAGGCGTCTCAGCAGGTTTCCATGTTTGGTGTTTCATTACTCATTTACTTTTTTAGTCCAAAATTTTAAGGTATAATTTGCCTAGCACTTGCCGAAGCCTCATGTCAAATTTTCTTGATGCTTCTGAGTTTTGTCTTCCAATCTAATAATTGTGAAAAAACATTTCTTCTATGAGAATGAATAGAATATTATGTATGATAGTGGTATTATAGCGTTTTTGTGAATTGATAAAATTGATTATGAAGTTAGGATCCCAATGTGTTCTGTATTTTTTTGAGATGAGTACTAGCGTTTTTGCCCGTGCCAATATGTGTTTGGCAGTGCCAACTAGTCGAAACCTACATTAAATCTTTAACTAATTGTTTTATCAAATTCAGTCTTTATAGTTTCAAATGGATCGACGTTGGCCTTGGAAGAAAAAATCATCCGACAAGGTAGTGCTTGAGAAAGCGGCTGCTGCATTGGACTCTGCTGTTGCTTCCACTAAAGGCAATCAGGTATTCTTTTTGGCATTTTCAAAATGAAACAAGTACTTTAAAGTCTTTGTACTTGAGAATTTTTTGTAGCGGAAAATTTCCCAGTTGCTTGACTGCCATTTAGTTTTCAACTTCTGCCTACATATAATTATGCCAATTTCACCAATTATTGATATCTGTTAGATTTTTGCTCCTATATGTATGATCCTCTTGCACTATTTTCGTTCACATTTTCAATCTGAAAGTTTTTTAAATTTGTATGCTCATAGGTCATATCCATAGCCTTACGTTAATTCAAGCTTCATCTTAGTATATCTCGAATCATGTATTGTATTATGCTTTGTGCGTCTATTTTAACCATCATTTAGGGTACATTAGCTAAGATGTATTTGTTAGTTTCCTTGCATATAATGTTATTCTTCTCCTCTCTTGTCTCTGTTGGACTTAATGTTTGCATGACAACTTTACATGACTAGTATATTCTTGGTTTCGTTGACTCAACAATATGATTAATTTCCTTTTGTTTTTTTTCTCTTTTTCCTGTCTCTTACTCTCATGCGAACAGGATAATTACAAAAAGCCAAACTATGTTCAAATTTCTGTAGAGTCATATTCGCATCTGACTGGTTTGGAGGATCAAGTGAAAACATATGAGGAAAAAGTTCAGACACTGGAGGATGAGATCAAGGAGTTGAATGACAAGCTGTCAGCAGCAAATTCAGAGATCACTACCAAGGAAAACTTAGTAAAACAACATGCTAAAGTAGCTGAAGAAGCTGTCTCAGGTATACTGCTTGATAGTGTTACTACCTAAAAATGGATATTTATGCTCCATGACTGCCTGGCACAAAAAGCTTGTAATTGCCCTTGGATTCAGAGTTAAACTAAAACTCCTCTTGATGCAGGCTGGGAAAAGGCTGAAGCAGAAGCTTTGGCATTGAAGAACCATCTTGAATCTGTCACTCTTTCAAAACTCACTGCTGAGGACCGAGCATCACATTTAGACGGTGCTCTTAAAGAGTGCATGCGGCAGATAAGAAACCTCAAGGAAGAACATGAACAGAAGATACAGGACATTGCTCTAGCAAAAACCAAGCAGATAGACAAGATTAAGGGCGAGCTTGAGGCAAAGATAGTTAATTTTGAACAGGAACTCCTTAGGTCTGCCGCTGAAAATGGGGCTCTTTCAAGGTCCTTGCAGGAGCGCTCTAACATGCTAATAAAAATAAGTGAAGAAAAAGCTCAGGCCGAGGCTGAAAATGAGATTCTGAAGAGCAACGTTGAATCATGTGAAAGAGAAATAAATTCACTTAAATATGAACTTCATGTTGTTTCTAAAGAGCTTGAAATTCGCAACGAAGAAAAGAACATGAGTATGAGGTCTGCAGAAGTTGCTAACAAGCAGCATATGGAGGGTGTCAAGAAAATTGCTAAGTTAGAGGCAGAGTGCCAAAGATTACGTGGTCTAGTGCGGAAAAAGTTACCTGGTCCTGCTGCACTTGCACAGATGAAGCAAGAGGTTGAGAATCTTGGCAAAGATTATGGAGAAACTCGATTAAGGAGGTCTCCTGTCAAGCATGCTAGTCCTCATCTCTCTCCATTGCCGGAGTTCTCCCTAGAGAATGTACAGAAGTTCCAGAAGGAGAATGAGTTTCTAACAGAGCGTTTATTGGCAACGGAGGAAGAAACTAAGATGCTTAAAGAGGCTTTGGCAAAACGTAACAGTGAATTGCAGGCCTCAAGGAGCATGTGTGCGAAAACGCTCAGCAAACTTCAAATTTTGGAAGTACAACTCCAACCAAATAACCAACAGAAAGGTTCTCCCAAATCCATCATCCAGATAAATCACGAAAGTATTTACAATCAAAATGCAAGCAATGCTCCAAGCATGACTTCCATGTCTGAAGATGGAAATGATGATGCGGGAAGTTGTGCTGAGTCCTGGGCTACAGCTTTAGTCTCTGAGCTATCCCAATTCCGGAAGGATAATAATACTGAGAAATCAGGCAAATCTGAAGCCACTAATAAGTTGAAACTAATGGATGATTTTCTGGAAGTAGAGAAGTTAGCTCGTCTATCCAACAATTCCAATGGAGATATCTCTGTTTCAGAAACTTTGAACAATAAGTCATCTGAAGTTGTGACCAATGATGTATCACAAGTTAGTACTGGAAAAGATGATCCCTGTGAGAAGCAGAGTGATTTGAGTCTATTGCCAAATCAGGGCTCTTCCATTTCAGCATTATCAGCTCCTGATCCTGGATCTGACATTGACAGATTGTCATTGAAAGAGCTCCGGTCCAAAATATTATCAATTTTTGATTCTATGTCTAAGGATGCGGAAGTAGGGAAGATACTAGAGAACATTAAACATACTCTGGACAATGCACGTGACACTTACATCCAGCACTCTGTAAATTGCATTTCCCAGGATGCCAAGCCCTCTGATGCTACGTGTGATAGGCAGTTTAATCCTGAAGACGCTGGCTTAAGTGTTGATAAGGGAATAACTTCATCCCCACAAGCAACAGAATTTGTGCAGATAACTTCTGATTTGGAAGCTGCAATTTCTCAGATTCATGACTTTGTATTGTTTCTAGGCAGAGAAGCAATGGCAGTTCATGACATTATTTCTGATGGAGATGGAATGAGCCAGAAGATTGAGAAGTTCTCTGCCACTTTCAATAAGATTCTATGTAACAAAACAACTTTGCTACAGTTTGTTCTCGAATTGTCTTGTGTTATAGCCAAGGCAAGTGAGTTCAGATTTAATGTCCTTGGCTATAAGGGTACTGAAGCTGAAACTAGCAGTCCTGATTGTATAGATAAGATTGCTTTGCCAGAAAATAAATTAGTTCAAGACAGCTCATCAGGCGAAAGATGTCAAAGTGGCTGCTCCCATATTCTTAATACCTGTTCTGATCCTGAGGTTCCTGATGATGGAAATTTGGTCTCAGGCTATGAACCGAATGCTGCATCACAAAAGGTCTCAATGGAGGAGTTTGAAGAATTGAAGTTAGAGAAAGAGAAGGCTGCAATTGATCTGTCAAGATGTATTGAAAATCTTGAAATGACGAAATCTCAGTTACAGGAGACAGAGCAACTTCTAGCAGAGGTTAAATCACAATTGGCTTCTGCTCAAAGATCAAATAGCTTGGCCGAGACACAGCTGAAATGTATGGCGGAGTCATATAGATCACTTGAAATGTGTGCACAGGAGTTGGAAACTGAGCTGAATCTTCTGCGAGTTAAGACTGAAACTCTGGAGAATGAACTTCAAAATGAGAAGGAGGGTCACGAAGATGCTTTGGCCAAGTGTAAGGAGTTAGAAGAGCAAATACAAAGGTTAGATGCCCATTTGTTATCAAATTAAATATAAGTACTGAATTTATGCACGTTCTATCACAATCCTATGTGCCAGCTTTTGATCATAACGTTTAAGTTTATTTTGATTTAAAGAGGAAAATGTCGGATAAAATTTAGGATTACATATATTTAACTTGCTTGACATTTTTAACTTACCAAATAAATTTTCTGTCTTATAATGAGATCTCTAAGTTTGGTTCTATTTCTTATTCCTGTGTTACTCTCTTTGTTAGGTATGAGAGCTCAGCAGCTGATAATGATCTTAAGACTAAGCAGGTAACGCTGTAATTTTATTATAAATATAAATTGTTGTATTGGATTTAATGTTATACGTCCAACTATGAGGACATTGTACAAAATTGGGTAAAACTTGTTTAAAACAATTATACATTATCTCAATCCAGGAGGTCTCAGCGTTAGATAAGCTGATAGTCTAAGGTAGAACCCTTTTTCTTGATCACAGGATAGGGATTTGGCAGCAGCTGCTGACAAGCTAGCTGAGTGTCAGGAGACCATATTTCTTCTTGGCAAGCAATTGAATGCTCTGCGGCCTCAATCTGAGCAAATTGGGTCTCCGTACAGTGAGAGAAGTCCTAAGACTGAAGGCTTAATTGAAGATGAACCTACTACTAGTAGCCCTTGTCTGCAAGAGCTAGATCAAGCTGAGATGGACAGTGGCACTTCTGCTTTTGCACAAAGACTGGATTTGGATTCTCCCTTGAATTTTTCCAACAGCTTATGTCCATCAGATAATGAGGCAAACCATTCAGCCAGATCTCCAGTGAAGCATCAGAAACACCGACCTACCAAGTCAGCCTCCTCTTCAGCTTCTTCCACCCCTACACCAGAGAAGCATGCACGAGGGTTTAGTAGATTTTTTTCATCAAAAGGAAAAAATAATCACTGAGCTTGCTGCACGCAGGCGTATTGGGTTTTCATAATTGAGAAGGCCATATGGTGATGACATTTGGAAGCATCAAAGCGCAGATCCCTTCATGGTATGTGTAGTTAAGGTGAGGATGCCATGAATGTCAAGTGATTCTTGTAGCTAGTGGTCGTACATGGTAACCATATGTTTTCTTCTTTTTCGTTTCATCGTATTTTTGTGTTATGTAATTTAGTTAACAAAGATGAAAGTCTCTGAACTATTACAGAATATGTTGAATATATTGTGTATTTCACAAATTCATGCATACCTTAATTCTTTTCCATCAACGGTGGATAATAGTGTTACAGGCGTCAAGAATGTGTAATCAGTTATAAAGAACTCAAAACAACAATTCCAGTAAATAAAAGAACAATGGAGGGACTGTTTTTGTTAGGAACTGTTTATCTCATGTTAAATTGAAGAATAGTTAATGTCAGAGTGTTGATAATTGCACTTAAAATCTGGTACACTTAGCGTACTATTAGAGAGAAGAGCATTGGATCAAACACTCAATGCTTCTCTCTAATAATAGAATGACGTTGTTTTTATATTTTTAATCTTACGTCTCTCTTTAACTTCCCTTGGATTTTGAAAATGAAACTTTCGTTTTGCAATTCATGCTCTTATTTCACTTTCACTTTCTCTTCATTATAAACAAAATGTAAGGCTATACACGTATACATAACACTTCTCCTAAATAATACTCTTCTAAATTAAAACGGGGCTGCGTTTATGATCAGAGAATTTGAAATCTCTTATCTTACTATGTCCATCTGTTTGAGGAAAAAGTTAAATTCAGTAAATTGAGTTTACAAAATTTAATTTAAAATGTTAAATTTATAAAATTTAATAAATTTATAATTTTTTTATAAAATTTAATTTATAAAAATAGAAAGAATGGTTACTAAATTATAATTCTATCTAGTCAAAAAAACCCTTGTGAGCAATGTTTGGCTTGAGCTTCGGGCAGGATCCGAATTAACTGGGGTGGCTGTTTATAACATCTGTGCAAGTGCGGCATCATAGAAAAAAAATATTATATGCATATAATTTTACACATTATATACAGATAAAATAAAAGAAATATATAAAACTTATACCATTAAAAATATACACATAAATTTTTAATATATCAAACTCCAACTCATAGAATTATTAAAAAAAAAATTATATTCTCACATACATGTGGCTGAAACTTATGTCAAAGATTTACTGTAAAATTTAAAAAATAAAAATATAACAACGGTAAATTTTTTAACATAACCTATTTGTAAGCCGAATAAAGTAGTAATAACGGGATCTATTAAAAAAACTTAAATCCTGAAAATCAAAAACCTGGTAAACAACAAAACTCACTGAGGAGGACTGCTATACTACAAGACTTGCAAGACCATCAACCTAGTGGATATTTTTAATTTTTGTAGTCCAGACGATCTTCATTCATCAATCCCGTGAAATCTGATAATAGCGATCGTGCGCTTGCAGTCTTGCACAGTGCCCCATACGAACTCACGTGGGAAAAGACCATCAGCACTCATAGTGGAAGTAACGCGGTCTTAAAGTGGGCTAACCCTCACGTGGCTGTGATTCTGATCCTAGTGATAGTAACATGTCAAAAAGAGTATACTAAGACCGAAGTAAAAGAGAAATTGTACCCAAAAAAAAAAAGAGAAATCGTCTAGCCATTTCTGGGCTGGAGACCCAGTTCGCATTCTTGTCTGGGCTAACAATCGTTCCTTCGACAGTGTTGTTCTCAATGCCAGGAAGGCCTGGTTTAGGATGGCCCGAAGCAAGATAATGCCTTCTTCCGTGACGCCTGGCATTTACGTTATTTATCAGTGCTTAAGAGAATATTGTTTCATCTATTTGCGATTGCATTATAATTTTAGAAAGGAATGAGGAGGAACTAGCAAGGCAAAAGGAAAATCAGTTTATATTGAAGAAGACGTTTTGTTTATTTGTTCATGTGGGGTAGGTCAAATTCAAAACTCTCGAAAGATTTTTGTTTTCTGTTTCTTCTCATACACTTGTATGTAAAGAAGATAGAAGGAAGCCGCAGAAAGTGGAAGATGTAACCCCCGATTATGGGGGCATGCTTACTCAAAATCAAGGATTCATGTAGTTTCGTGTAAACTCACTACATGTTGACAACTGCCATATTGTAGGTAAATGTTTTAATCAATGACAAAGCATGTTTGAATTGCAGTAGAAAGTGTACTCAAAAATTACTCTTCGCTTTTGCATCAGAAGACACAAGGGGCAACTTATGAGTAAGTCTGAAGGGACGGGATTTCCGATTTGCTGATGCCATTGGTTGCGTCAATTAATTAATGCAGAGTATAAAGCTTCAAAGATGACTGAGGATAATCTTCCCCACTGAAATGTACTTATCGTTCCTGTGTTATCTTTATTACTATTGATTCAATCCTTCGGTTGCCATCTTGCTAAGGAGATTTGTTATCCACAGTGCATGTGCAGCAGTTGCACACCTTCCACGTATATGGTTTAAAGTTTAAACGGTACAGGGTGTGCCCTACAACACAACTCAACCCCCAACATTCGTGACTCTCCTTGTCTAATTCTCAGTACCATGATGTGACATCAGTAAAAGAAGAGACATTTAAATCTGCAACCACTAAAAGGTCTTGCAGGGTTGAATTATAGTATATCCCTGCAAACATTAGATCACAATTTCTTGAATTGACATATGCTTTCCTGAGACCTTTTTGTTTACTTTAGAAACGAACTGCAAGCAGTAAGAAATAATTGCATGTTGCTGAAGGGCCCTTGTTGAGGCTTCAGCAGCGGCGTGTTCAAATGACCAATAAAAAGAGGTGGTTGCTGCTTTTTCAAACACCGCTCTCTCCCTCCGATGATGAAGAAGATTACTCTTCGTTAGACATTTAGATAAAGACTCCATCCTGCTCTTCTGTTTAATCAATGCAATTTGTGATGTGACACAGTAGCGACCTGATCTTACGTAATTGCCATCAGGAATTATGTATCTAACTTCCTCAATTATGAAGTTTATTTCTTGGTTGGCACCTTAATGATGTAGGAATATTTGATTGTTGTCTTGAACTTTTTTTGAGCCCAAGATTATGCCTATGTACTAAGTGGCTAGTTACAAAAAAAATTTCCTTCATATTTAAATAAATTATACAAATTACATTATAACAATACTTGAGGACATTGAAGTCTAAATCAAAATCCTCTGCATATAGTCGTCATCACCGTGCATCTGTCTAGATTTTACATAACGAGCACTCTGAGAATCCATGTCTAGGGAGAAGTATTGTAGGAGATACTGTTCACTCTTCCAGATGCCCGCATGCATCTGAAACAATAACAATAAGAAGATAGTATATATTTTACAACCATATTGAACAAAATAATCACTCAAAATTGTCGTGGAGCACTGAAGCATTTAATCAATTAACTACATCTAGATGTAATCTACTCTGATTAATTTGAGAACGAAGATGATAAAGAGAGCATCTGGATCAACATTAGTCTAGTACAAACAAAAAGACATGGATTGGAATTAACTATGTTGTTAATCTAAGTTTGAGTATAAACATACTAGAAATTGGATTTAGTCCTTAACCTCCCTGGTGACATCTTACAGTGATGATGTCCTATTATACATGTGAACTTCTCTAAACATGTGATGTTGTAAAACAGGTAAGAGTGGCCCCTTTGTCCCTTTTGTCTGTTTATTCAATTTCAATTTAATGTCTTGTTATATACAGAAAGCATCCCAAGTAATCCACAAGATAATGCTAAACTATTTGTTAAGTGATTGATCAGGGTGAGAGAAAAGAGCGGCCCAAGATTTGTGATTGGTGATTACTCTTACGAGCAACAAGAGAGACCACATGCACGTTACTTTTCTTTATCTATAGTTTTATTTTACTTCTTTTGGGTTTGTCCCATTCAACAGAAGCAAATGGAGGGAACATAAAGCCAACAATTATGCTTCATGTAAAAACAAGAGGCTGTTAGGCAGCTAATCAAGCATTATTTCTAATGATCATTGAAGTTAACATATATAAACTTCCATTCATTTAGATTACAAAACTTGGATAGGATGACTCAGAGAGTATTTATTAGTCACCTAGTTCAATGTATTAGATCATAGTTAATCTTTTTTTCAATGTTAGATGTTTTCTCTTTTGATGGGGTTACAACAAATGTAAGAACTCAAAGAGGGGCAATAGAAAATTTTCTCATAAGAATCGATTTATATCAAGGGTCATCTTTAAGTTCATATCTTTTCACTTTAGTGATGGGTATACTTACTAGCCACATCCAATATCTAATCTTGAAATGTATGCTTTTTGCAGATGACATAATCCTAGTAGGGTAATCAAGAGAGGAGCCTAACTGTAAATTAGAGATATGGAGGGAAGCCTTAGAATCAAAAGGTTTTAGTTTAAGTAGGAGTAAAACAGAGTATATGGAATGCAAATTTAGCAAGAGGTGAGAAAGTAATGATTTAAAAATAAAAATTAAGGAGCATAGTATACCACAAGTGTCCAAGTTTCGGTATCTTAAGTCGATTTTACAAAGTAATTTAGAGATTAATAGGGATATCACATACAGGATCTAAGCTGGGTGGATGAAATGAAAAAATACATTGAGGATCATTTGTGATCGCAAAATATTTAGTAAGTTTAAAGGAAAGTTTTATCGAACTGTTATTAGACCAGTTATGCTTTATAATAATGAGTGTTGGGTCCTGAAAGGTCAACAAGAGCAAAAAATAGGGATGATATAGATAAGAATATTAAGATAGATGAGTGGACATACGAGAAAAGACAAAATTTAAAATGAGTGTATTCGAAAAAGAGTTGGTGTAGCACCTATTAAGGAGAAAATGATTGAAACTCGGTTATGGTGATTTGGGCATATACAAAGAAGACCGTAAGAGGCACCAGTAAAAAAAGTAGATCAAATAATTTTTAATTCTATAAAGAGACATAAAGAAAAATAAAAAAAGATACTTGAAGATATGATTAAAAGAGACTTTTGATTAAATAGTATTTCTGAAAATTTAATTTTGGATAAAAACTTATGACAACGTTTAATCTATATAACCGACTTCACATAGTGAGACAAAGTTCTATACGTTGTTGTTATTGTAGATATCTTCTCCTTATGGCCTAGTTTGCACTTACTCAAAAGACGTTATAAAATCTGCAGGTAGAGGTAGTGGTCCTCGTCAAATCTTAAACAATCAACTCTTTAACTTTTTTTTATTTTTGGTTGAGGGAAAGTTTAGGTGAGGGAGCCTAGGAGGCTACCCATTTTAGGTACTTAAATTATATATTGCTTATGAAAAAGATTAGTGAGAAAGATTTAAAATTAGATTTTATAAACAAAAGATTTTAAATTTTATTAGCCAAATCAACTATCATAATCAACTCTTAAATTTGCCATTTTATAGATTAGAGTAATGTTGAACTCCATCATGCACCCTTCGGTTTACAAGAACCGATCAAACTTGCATCAGAAAAGCTCAACGTCAGCCATAATGAGTGCATCTGAAACAAATAATTAGTATTTTAACACCAAGCAGTGGGAGCCAACTAACATATCCAATTCACTTGGAATTCAATGTTATGTTAGACCAGATTTACCAAATCACAATATACTCGGGGCATGGTTTCCACACATTGGCATACATTTGTTTTCCTGTTTCTGTTGGGACTCATTTCGTAACAGTTTTAACGGTTAAAACTGTGGACTTGACCACACATTCTTCCCGTAAGTACTCGAACACCGACAAAATCCTCAAAACAAGTGTAGCCTGTATATTATCGTACAAACCTCGATGGGAGCTTTTTTCAGTTGCACATGTGCTGCATTATTCTTACGACTTTTGATTGTGTTAGAATAATGATATGTATATATACCAACAAACGGGGTAGCAATTGTAAATTCTATTTATTGTCAATAATGGCAGTTATGATAATTTTTGTTAGAAGTCCTAATAATAAAAGAGAAAAGTAAAAAGAAGGGGAGGAAGACCCCAAATACTCTAATCCAAATTAGTTCTCCAACAGCGTACATTGCAGAACCTTCCACCTCCGCGGGAAAACTGTCAACCTTTTTTTCTAGATTTACAATCTAAACACATGCATTTTCCATGGGTTTCTTCTTGTTAGAGTCACTCTAAAATAGGAACCTCTTACAACAATACCGTAAGCAAGAAATGGAGAAAAATCAAGTCAGAGAAGCAGTGAAGCAGCTTCGTCTTGAGCTGTTTTCGCCATCATAAAAAAAAAGAAAAAAGAAAAAAGGAAAATGCAGCGTAACGTTGCTTGGGTCTCCACAAATTTCACCTGAGCATAGATGTAAGAGACTCAAAAACATCTTCTTCACAGGGAATTGTGAGACCCCTCTCATGATCAAAGCCAAATTCTTCCTCTGCTTGATGGAGCAGGCTTTGGAACTCTGGGCGACTTAGAAAAGATATTGGAACAATGTACCTGCTTCTGTTTTCCCCAACATATACAACAAAGTGACCCTTGGGCACGTCCAAAGGAAGGGCTTGGTCATCATAGCCCTGTTTCTTTCCCAAACTTGAGCACCTCTTCAGAATTTGCTTGATAACTGCCGTTTGAGGAAGCCTATTTGATTTTCTTAAAGCCATTTCTGGAAATTAAGAGCAGTGATTTGGTTTGCTTTAGCGGGAGAGAAGTAAAGGGAAGTGTGAAGAGCCAGGGTTGTTTTGGGGTGGGTATTTATTACTCAAGGCGAGCCTTAGAGGCAGTGAGAGAAACAGTCATGTGAGGTTGTGGGGACAAAGTACAAGCCGAGGGTGTTTTGAGGGTCTGTGCGAGCTAAGGACATGTTGGGAGCCAACCCCTTTTGATTTACTCCCCCTTGTTGCCCTTCCGAATGACATCTGGCCCCTCTATTTCTCTCTCTATCTTTTGCTTTACTTTTGGCCTTCAGTTTTCAAATGTTTTTTTGTCATTTTATACTATACTAATAACAAGGAAGAAGCATCCCCTCAATTTCCAATGTTTCCGTTCACTGGTTTACCATGCCATTCTCTCAGGGGAGCCCATGTTTTTGCAATAAAGATGAAACCATAGAAACGGTGAAAGCATGCTAAACAATGAAAAGTACCCATCTCCTCTCTCAGAACGAAAGCGTAAATGCAAAAGCTGTAAGTCTGTAATGTTCAGTCCCACTCCTTTTAGCCGAATCGGTGGAAAGGGCCTTACCCGTTGTACCTTTATGGATTGTAGTACCCGTACATGCATGCTTGCCTTTTTATTTGCTCCATTAGGTTTATTCAACATTCATTCCGATTCTCAAAAATTCAGATTTTGCCTTGTCCCCTGCTTTTGAGCCGATTGACACATTTTTCTATTTTCTTGCCTAAGCTTTGAGATTCCCGTTTTACGCAGCCAGTAACTTCAATTTTTCACCCTCTTACCAATCAAAAACAAGAGATTCATAATTCACCTACACGTCGGATAAGAAAATTCTCTGAAAGTAAATCCAAGATGCAAATTTTAGAACTACTAGATTTATCACTCATCCTACTTCAAATTAATTAAATATGATAATCTACCGCATTACCTCCAAAACCAAAGGTGAGGAAGACTGCTATTGTACAAATTTTCAGAATTTACTTACGCATTCAGTCTATACTCCAAAGTGGCCGACTAATTTAGCATACAGAAGAGACACTGCCAGTATGAAATTGTTATAATTATATATATAGAGCTATTCTAACAGAAAAAAAACCTTAGAAAAAGGATGAAAAAGGAACATAGGCCTTTGCCTTATCAAATTCACAGTACGGGGATCGATTAAATTGAATTGAGGTGTCCAGTACAACCAATTGCAGGTGAGAGTGCTGGTCATCTTGATTGTTGGACTTGTGACAGATGAATGGATCATCTCACAATTCACATGCATTGATCCCCTGCTACTTATAGTTTTCTTGAAGGTGCTGTCCTTTGTTTCCTCCGAAACCGGGGAAGGTGGAGCGGGAGGGGGGCAATTATCGGTTTATGTCCTCGAGATGTCATTTTTCCTTCTACTTAGCATTTTCACTTTTTGTTTGGATCCCCCCATTACGTACAGTGATTTCGGTAATGCTAATGAATGATCTATCTATCCCACCCACTTCAAACCAATTTTGTTAACTCAAAAGGAAACATTATAAGCTATTCCTCCCATGACAGGGTAAACTTACACCAATTGAGGCGTGTTATGCCCTGCATGCTTTCTCTGATCAGCCCAGTACTTTTTTACGGATATATTATGGATTAATGCAGATGCCGTTAAAGATTTTATACTCTATTTTCCTGTACCTCCATAAAACTTGCCCTTCAGAGGTTGGATCAGCGAACTCCACCGTCCACATTTAATTTTATACAGATGACATTCAATTGGAAAGTTTGACGACTAGAAAACCAGAAGACATCTACATGGACGGTTATTTTTATGATTTTATTTTTGTTTGATTTGTATGGTGTAAATTTTATAACATACTTTATAAAATTTAATAAGTTTAAAATCTTATACCAAAAAACATAGACATGGTATAAGAATGAAAATGTGAAAGTAAAGTGTCTCGATTATAGCCGTATACACTTGGTTAACGGTCAAAGCCACTCACACGTCTCCAAAAAGTGTGTATTCCAAAGAATATTTTGACATTATTCTCAATCATAATCAAGCAAGGATTTTTTACAGTGGATGAAAAGGAGCAGGAGTAGCAGCACCTACACTACCAAATAGAAGGCCTGGTCAGATGGAGGTTGATGTCAAAAAAGAAAAAGAGGGAAGGGCATAGTCATCATGATCAGAGTCATAACATTAATTAAATGAACCACCGCGCTGGCAGTTTTGCAGAGGAACTAGTAACGAGGCGATGGCGTTGCCCATGTTCTAAGGCCAACAGAATGCCAGAGCAAAATTTCTTTCCAAGTTATCAATGCATGGAGACTGATACGGCCGTGTCCTGTCTGTTCTCTTTCTCTTCTTACGCGGCCAATAGCACTTGATTCCTATCCCAGCCAATAGTAGTACCTTCAGTGTACGTACATCTTGTGTTATGACTTAAGGCTAAAAGGCACTGCATGTGATCCCCATGCATCGCAAACCCATTTTATAAACGAGTCAATATCAGAACGGAGTAGATTGACTATGTCCCCGTTTGTCCTTTTTTTCCTTTCTTCTAATGTTTTTGTCCAAATAATGGTTGGTTGGTTCAAAGGTTGAGCCAGGTCTATTACAATAAATAAATATTTCTATAATGGGCAATTGATTAAAATCCCTTTAAAATATATATATGATAGTTGAAAGTTACTTGCTCTACTATAAGTATAGTAATCTGAGTTCACCTTTTGCAAATTCTGAATTGCATTATGAAACAATCCGAGTGGTGGAATAAATTTACCTAACTATAGTAGCTAACATGATGACGCAGACTCCAAAATTCATTAATTTTATGAACAGTAAATGTTCTTATCATAATAAAATTTCCGACCCCATTCCACCCACTCCTCATCTCCGCAACAACCCATAAGAAAATGAGAGAGTAAGTTACTAAAGAAATCCAGTATTTAATAGGCTAGCTGAAGGAAGGCGGAGACAGGCAAGCCCAGATAAATGGTGCAAGAGTCTTATTTAGATGGATACGGATAGTTAGCTTTGTTTGACTACCATGCTAGCTCCTATTTAAGACAGCCATGGAAAACTTTATTGACCTATTCTCTCAAGCATAAAAGTCCAAGTTATGATGACCAATTCACCATGAAAGACGCTTAATTCAAAGCTTGAATGTGAACTAAAAAGAACTGGACTGGGCCATTTGTGTCACAGCCCTACAGTGTTCAGAAGAAGCTACCCATGTTCTGTGATTCAGATTGGTTGGTAAAGAACTGGGACCCTTCCATCCTTGACAGGAGGTAGTGACTAATTACCTCATCACCCGCAGCAAATTTCGAAGGGGTAGAAAATTGCAGCAAACCATCCCCTCACTGTCACTCCCTCTTTTGGCGCACATGTAGACATGTTACTTTTGCACTCAAAAGCTGAATAGACGACGCGGATGGTAAGGACCTGTAAGTATCAGCACAAACCACCTTTCCCTAATTGACCAAACATCATTGAGAGCCACAATTTACCAAGAGAGAAAGGATAGTTACATTAACAGTTTTCAAAATATATGGGTAATTAAATTAGTAAGGTTTCATATTTTTAGTTGAAAATTAAATAAATTTAATAATTAGAAATTTTTTGAATAAAATTTTTATGTTTTAATTTATAAAAATATATGTTCTCTTAACTAAATTGAGTTTGGATACGGGTCCTAATGGGTACTTGGTCTTAATACTTGAAACTAATTATGAGGGAGAGGAACTTAGATATGGATCTAATGCTGGACAATTTGCCAATGATGTCTGTATAGAACCAAGAACCAGATACTGAGGGGCCAAATTTTGGACAGAAACTAGCCAAATACAAGTTCGATAGAAAGGGATCAGACGTTTAAAAAGGAAAAGACAGAGATAAACATGTTTATATTCTCAAAAATACCTCTATACCGACACTCTATGGCACCCATTTTCATGACACAATACTTCAACTACCAATGACCTTGATTGAGCAAACCACCATAATGTGCAGCACATGTAACGGTGGGCAATGGTAATGCAACGCTTCACTTGTCACCCCCCCCCCCCCCCCCCACACACACACACACAAGGTGCACTTTAAAAACTAATATCTCCCCCACTCAATTGATACAAACTTGGTGTAAAGTAGATATGATGCAAAGAGAAATGGAGCTGGTCCCATTACAACTCACTTTATAAGAATGACTAGCTTGAAGGACTTTACGGACGTACCTCTACCATATATATGCAGGAGCACATGTGCTGTGTGGCATAGGGTGAGATATTAGTGTCAAACTAGTTTGTTTACAACGAACACTGACCCATGATAAGGGAACAACATTATACTAGGAGGGCCCAAGCTAAGGTGGATTGTTTGTTACCCAAGCCTGCAGACTCAAGTGAATTCTCTGATTTGGTTAATTGCTATCTGATTACCGCTCTTTGACTAGAATGGTTAAGAGAAGCGAGAGAGAAGATGGTGGAAAAATAAAACGTTCTAAAATTGCAAATATTACATGATTTCTCTGGTGGACCACTTGGCACATACCAAGGCAGAGATGTGTTGTTATTGATAGTGGGCTTGAGAAACCTCGACCATGTGAATAGAGGCAGGTCCACAGAAATCTACATCCTAATTGAATATCGTCTTCATCCTTCTTAAGAGCTAGTGTCCTTGAGTTAGATACAAACAAGCCTAGTAGCCCGTAGGCACTGTGCATATTGGCTCGTGCATAGTGTAATTGCAATGCGTCAAATACTATCGGACAACGCCTTGGCCCGAGGGGACCTTAGCAACGCATGTGCCGCCTACATCATCGAATACTGAACGGTGAACCCACAAGCGTCTCACCAAATTGTGTAAGTGAAATCCATCCATACTTACTGGACATCCACAGAGATAGAAGGCGAGAATTAGCAATCTTCGATATGAACATTTGTACTTCTAACTTGCTCGAAGACTCTTGCCATGCTCAATACCATGCACTAATCACATGCTTCTGATCCAAAATAAAACAAGACATTATTAAATTCTTCAGATAATTACAACTCACTGTCATGGATTTTGTAAGAAACTATCTTTTAATGGATATATATATTACTGTGAAGAACTATTTTTTATCATAGGAACAAGATATTATTGATCCTCTATCTGTCTTGTCTGTAAGGATAAATAGTAAAATTGAACAAAGTTCTCACTAAATGGTTTGATCCTAAGTTGAGCACTCGACTCGTGTGATTTTGTTGCTAAGTACTCAGGTTCGTGAGCTTAATTAAACTAGTCTCAAGTATTTAATTTGACTGTACTTTTTCTTGGTAAGAAAAATGATGGTTGAGTGGGCAACACTTTGGAAATTAAAGTATTGATAATTTTTTTTTTCCTTTTCATCAAAGATCTTTTCTAATATTTGAAGCCTTATACAATGACAATTAAAATGTATTCTACTTTTTGGTACAATTTTAAAATTTAGTCAGAGTTTGGCCAGCACTTTATTTGGTGACTACAATTTTCTTTGCGTGCATCACCCTAATAATCCCTTAACAAATGTCGGATTAAGAAGTATTCTCATATTATTATTAAATACAAAATTAATTTTTATATAAAAAATTATAAATAATATTCCCTCCCCAATAAAATCTCCAACACTCGAGGATGAATTCACTATACGTAACAGAAAACTTCGTGACCTCAACCACACACCCCAAAAAAGGAACAAAAGGACCTTCAAAGTTAGCGGAATCTCCACTGACCCAGTCTAAAAGTTCTCCAACTTTATTTGGGCTTTGGTTGGATCGTAATGCTCTCGTGGAACATAAATAATACAGGCCCGAGTCCAACTCACCCATTCAACCTGCTACTCTCTTCAATAATTTTTTGCCCGTCTATAAACGAACATGGCATTTTCTACAGAGAAGATGATTCAGATAGACTACCCTGCCCTCTGGTACTCTCCTCCCCCAAAAGGAGGGAGAAAAATAGAGCGAGAAACGAAGAGAAAGAAACACGGATTGGAAGAGACTCAGAGTAGACTGAGGATTGTTATGCTATTATACAATGTGGCACCTAAGCGAATCCGGTGACCCTTCTTTTACCCAGTAATTCTCCAAGATAAAAATTAAATAATTCAATAGATTACAAAAAATTCGAATATGCTTGCGCATGCTGAATTTTTAATTATGAAGCTGGAAGAACAGACTTAAATGACAAATAAATGGTACTCGCGATATCCTACTTAAAAACTGTTCCTTTGGAGTAAAATAAGCCAAAACTTGTATTCTAAGTAGATAAAACTGCAGGTTGCTGCGACGGTTCCTCGGCCTGCAAACTTTCATAATACTTTACAAGAACCTTCCATCCACTAGGGCACATGAAACCATCGGGTGGATTCTCCCCACTTCTTGCATAAGCCCGCATCTGTAACACAAAACCAGCAAAGAACATCTAAACCATTGTATACAACAGTTCTCCAATTGCCAGCGGGGAAAAAAATCTACTTGATAATACATGAGTAACAGAGCAAACCTTTCTCATTTTGTTATATTTCTTACGGGAACGTGGTCGCAGACGGGAACCATCATTTTAAGATTAAAATTCTACATATTTAACGCATACATTATGAATTTAAAGAGAAAACCTAACAGATTTTGTTCACTTCCACTAGCTGCACTCTATGCCTTATTCTAGTTTTCTCAACCTTACTGAGTAACCTACAAATTGCTTTTGCTTAAGATGCAGCCCACTTGAGGCAGAAGGTAGAAAGGGAAACTAGACTTTGCAGCCCAGTACAATAAAATTATTCATGCATGCTGGGCCTGAAACAAATTATTGAGTGACACGGAATCAACTACCTTGGTTCCAGATATGAAGAGGAAATCTTTAGAACGGGCAGGATCAAAAAATGCCATCTTCTTCTCCACCGTGTCATATGCTGCCACCTGAAATTAAAAAATGGAGAACGTGGTAACAGTCATCATCTCTTATATCAGATACATACAGAGTCTGCATATAAATAGTTCTACAAATACATCAATCATGAAAATATGATAAAATTGCCACGGATGGAAACAGATGGTTGCAACATAAAAAAATTATTGCTCAGATGAATATGAGACGGAGAGGAGCAAGAACCCGAATGAGCATTATTACTTACCCTGAACGGTAAAATATTAAGCTTCTCAAGGCCAGGAGCCATGCTGAGCACCTTTTTTCCATGATCAGGGTCATATAAATCCCTTTTCTCAGTTGGATGACCCATACCAGCAGGGTCTCGCCCTACAATGTAGAAGTTGGCACCTGCATTTATGCGTGCCTTGGCATGCCATTGTACTTCAGTTGGACCTGCATAGTGCATAGGTGAAGGGAATATGGCAACTATGGTAGTCTCAGGATCAAGAACCCCATCTTCAAGGACCTGTGCAGAAAGAAAGAACTTCAAGAAGAGTGGAAAGAATATCATAATCTAACTACTATAAGACAAAACCAAGTAAGTTTATCTAAAAGCCATAGATTGAGCAATGACAAATGAATAGATTCCAAAAATATGAAAAACAGTGCTAGAACTTCTGAGGGCATATCTGAGCATCTTAATAGTATAGCACATGGTACATAATTACTCAGTTATACGAGATGAACAACCAGAATTACCTTGCTATGTTGCTCCATCCTGACATCCAAGGGCACATCATCAGACTTTGTGAAACCTCCCAGCGGATGAAGCAATAAAATTGGATTCTTGTAGCCCATTTCCAATAGGCGCTTACGTGTATCATTCATTAATAAGGCATGACCATTATGCACAGGATTTCTTAACTGAAAGGCAAAAACTGCATCAGCTTCACGTCTATCAAATTCTTTGCGGAGTTGTTTGGGAGAGAGCCTGTAGCTATCAAGGCCGTCATTATATTTGATAGGTTTAAGCACTTCCAAATCTCCTCCAATGAGCCAATTTCCTGCTGGAGTAATCACCTCTTCAACATATGGCAGTCCCGGAGCAATTGTTCCCCAAGTTCTAGCTATTCTTTCTTCCTTGTTATGCTTGTATATTGCAATACTGTAAAGGGTTGAAAAGTCAAGGAAAGCTAAGAGACATCACGAAACAGATTTATTCCGATAGCGTCTACACTATAATATATTCTATTTAATCATAGTTCAAAATGACTTCATAACTTTGAAAGCAGAAGACTGAAGTTGCAGGGGATAACCTTCACCGCCCGATATACATAGCCAGTGGAAAACTATTTGGTCAAAGTTTGCAAACATCATGGCCACATATATATATATATATATATATATATTCTGTATTATTGGTATCCGTGTGCGTGGGGGAGGAAGTGGGACTGCTGGGGAATTTAAACAGTGAATACTGCTAAACCCAGCACAAGTGTTTTGAAGAAAGTGCAGGCAGAAACAATAATGAATATTGTTTCTTGCCTTGTGTACATATTTTATAGATTCAGTCACAGCAATATTACGCAGACAGATATGAAGATAATAAATTATTATAAAGTGGAATAGAATCCACATTTCTATAGCGTTTGTCACTTTATTCTCTCCTTTCTCACAATTCAAAATGTACAGTCCAAAGTGGGTTAGCCCGCTATCCTAGACAACTTGATAGCGCGTCCATACTGAATTCCAGCAGACACAATCAAACGCTAAACGTATGTCCAGAAAAGAAACTTATTCTCAATTTTAAGTAGAGTTATTCTAATTTGCTTTGCTTGGCAATTGGGTTAACCTACGTAAGAGTAGCAAACTCACTTTATAGGATACGGTGGGAACTAATATAACTCAGCCACCGCTGGTTGAAAGCAAGACAACATCGGAAATAAAACGAGAAACAGAAATTATCAAATATGTTAGAAACAATGTGAGAAAGACTAACCTTCGAAGAATTGCAACGCAATCTCCATCGGACCCAACCAAGCCCACATCGAAAGACGACCCAATCCGCCCCTTCGTATCGTCATCAATAGCTAAAACAATGGGAAGCGACATGTTCACCACGGACCCATCCTTCATCCTCAAAAAGTTGAAATGCAAACTCTGCAAATACTGATCCTCTCTCATGAACCCTCTCAAGGGGCTGGCCCATCCTTCGCTGATCACGTGCACCCATTCAAGATCAATTTTGGTGAGCTTTATCTTGGGCAACGCTTCTGCCTCCAGCGTTTTAGAAGCACGCTGGGCGTCCGGCACCACAAGATCCACTAATGCCCCTCCGTCCGGGTCGATCAAAGAACTCCGGATCGGAGCAGAGGAAGAGTGATGATCGGCACGCATTCTGGGCTTATATGTCGTGGTGACTACTGGATTTGGGTTGTAGATGGGTTTGGGTCGGATTTTGTCGTTACAGTTAGCGCAAATGCTTATCTTGTTGGGGCGGTGGTTGTAGCTGAGGTAGGAAGTTACGCGTAATTTAATGGTCAGATACATGCTGGGAGGGAATGTTAGGGTATACAGTCTTGAGAGAAACGGTTTTTGAGGTAATACCGAAATCCGGGTAATTTGGGGAAACGGTAGTACTGTACACTAGTCTACCCCTACCACCAGCTCCAAAGTTGGCCACCATCTTGGTGGGAGGGAGATGCAGGGATAAGTGAAGGCAACCCACACAAGTTGCTCTAAGCTTTTTTGAAGTTTGTGGATGGGAAAGGGCTGCCAGTCCGTGTTCTAATTTGGGACCATCGGGCCTCTGCAATCCCCTGAATTAGTGGGCTTTATAAAGCAATGGATGAGTTTTTTTTACCCTTTCAGCTGCTTCAAACTTCAACTCACTCTGCCTTCCCTGCCCACGGAGAGCCCATCACTCCACCACCACTCTTCCAATGCGCCAACGTTCAACCAATTTCTTCGTTGCCTCAAAAACTTTGCCCATTTGCACAACACATTCCGTCACATCAAATACAGCCTAAGGTCCTGTCCTGTCCGATCAAAGGCGAGGATCCGGCTCGTGAGGTGCTAGTTCACGTAACGTAAGTGATCATTCCTCTGAACCAATTCATTAATTTAATTTTTACCTTATTTCTCTGTTTATAAATCTTAAATATTGTCCCTTGTAACAAACAAAACAAAAAAGGTGAGAATTCGTATACATACATCAAAATAACATCTCTGTGCAAAAAGATATTCAGGCCTAATATTAAATAAGCTATGGACGAGTGTCTAGGCTAATGACTGCAACCATATCCCAACATGAACATATCTTATACGGCTCATTTTATCTTAAAAAGAAACAGTGAAAAAAGTTCCATCTTTTAGCTAATCATATAAAAAATCGACACTTCACCGGATAGCTGACCACTATGATGCCTCTCTGTTTTGGTATTCAACGCCAACACGGAGTAAACACAAAAGCTGCTGGGCTTCATGGGCAGGAAGGATGCTACTACTTCTATATTTTAACAGTACGATTATTAGCATCCCATATATATGCGTATATCAAATGTACCCAAAAGAAATTAGTATATCAATATTAATCAATCATGGTGTTTCTCCTTGACTTTTGAACTGAATATGAATAAGAATGCCAAATTCGTGAGTGAGTGTCCCTTCCCCTTTGAAATTTCAAATTCTTTAAGAAGGAGTTAAAATAAAATATCTCTTTAAACCACAAGTAAGTTAATGGTAGTGAATACACTTCTTCTAAAATTAATTCTACAATAATATATCCAATTGTAAATCAATGTTTATAATTTTTTTTTTTGGTGAGTTATAATTTTTTTAATATTTTAATTCAGTTGTATCAAAATTAATTAAATGTCCTTTAAAATTCTATACAATTTGGTCCGATATTACATTGAGCTCATCAAATATTTAACCCCATCGTTTTTTCCACGACAGGTCAACAGGCTTGGCCTACTTTATGTTTTTGTATGTGTCTGCTGAACACGTTGCTATGGGCCAGTAGAATAATTCAAATAATTCTTCGGAGGCCCAAAATACAGAAGGCAAGTTGCCGCGAGCGCTAAACAAACTCATATATTTTATATACAAATGTAGTAAATAAAAAATATATTTCATCATCTTTTTATTTTCGTTTTACTTTTATCTTTCTCTACCCACTCTACACACATGCAAGTTGGACATTTCGAATGTGTTCTCTCAATTCAAAATAATGATAGATAAAAAAGAAATTCAATGGTGATGATATAACCATATTTTAGAATTTTAAATTTTAAATTTAAAAATATATTTTTTATATTGAAAAATAGATACTTGTTTTTTATTTTTTCTCTGAGTTAATAATTTCATAGTTTTTTAAAAATTAAAATTAAATAAAAGGATTTATGTCATTTGTTATGCAAGGACTTGATGATTGTTTAGAAGTTTAGTAATAAAGATGTTGTGTTGGTTGGTGTTCTTAATAACATAGTAACATTAAATATTTAGTTTAATAAAAAAATTAATTGTGTTTTAAATTAAAATTTAAGTTAAATATTTAAATTTAAATATTAAAAGTAACCCCTATTTAAAAGTATGAAACCATTCACTATTTAAGATCTTTTAAAGTGCTCTAGAAGGTATATAATTATTAATAAAAAATAATAATATAAATTCTTTTTAAGTATATAAATGATAATATATTTATTCATATTCTATAATAATTTATAATATTAATATTTTATTAATAATTATGTGCATATATTTTACATTTTAAAAAATTTAAAATCTTTTATATTTATTTTTTTAAATTTTATATTATATTATTTTATAAGTAAATTATTTAGGTAAAAATGATAATCGCACCTACCCCTGCGGATAAATATCTCCTTGAAAGTTTAAACCCAAAGGTGGATTGGATGGAATGATGAGTTGATAATAATATCTAAGTTCTAACAGACTAACTGCGCAAAGACAAAAGCAACCCTCCATGTATCGGGAAATTCTCCCCATCCGGGGCACACTTGTCAAATTTTAAGAGGACAATATTGTCCCTCCATTTAGGTCCGGTGCCCTAGTTTGCAATATGTAAGACCGTCAACAAATTTACAGTGAACAAGAGGTCGCACTTGCGCGGCCCGAATAGTGGTTCCGTCTCCCTTAGCAATTCGCATATTCTTTTCCCTTTTCTGTGTTTGTTTTCAGCTAGTCGGTTAGGTTGCAATCTTCTCTTGTAAATCATTGCTGCTCTTTGGTACATCATTTTGCGCCCGCACGAACCCTGCCGGGGGATTTGAAATGGGAGTCCCAGCTTTCTATCGGTGGTTGGCGGAAAAGTATCCGTTGGTGGTGGTGGATGTGATCGAGGAAGAACCTGTCGTCATCGACGGCGTTCAAATTCCGGTGGATACCAGTAAGAAGAACCCTAACAACATCGAATACGATAACCTCTACCTCGACATGAATGGGATCATTCACCCCTGCTTCCACCCTGAAGATAGGGTACGCTTGTAATGCCTAGAATTTTCTGATATCTTTATTCCTTTATTTCTAAGCAGCTGTGCTCCACTGTTATTCATTACATGACGCGCTGTCTTAATTTTTCATGAATATCGAGTTGTAAGCAAATTGTGCATTTTTTTCGACTAATAAAACGAGAAAGCACTGCTGCATAGGCTGAAGCAGGGATATGATTTTTATGTTAACGGTAATACTAACCTCACCGGCAGATTATCGGAAGAAAATAGGACATGATCTTTCGTTTTGTTGCTCATCAAGTTCGTATACTTTCCTCTAGTCCTAATTATTCCATGATATTAGTGATTTAATTTTTAATGTTCAATTTCACTATGGACTTTCTCGTGTTGGACCATGGTTACTGTTACTTTGGATGTGAAAATTGAAGTGTGTGTTAAGGTCTGGGTTTGCCTATTACTGAAACTGTTTCAGTTTTTGCATTTCTTTAATCCTGATGTAGTTGTTGACTTGCTCTTCCCACGCAGCCATCTCCGACCTCTTTTGATGAGGTGTTCCAGTGCATTTTTGACTACATTGACAGGCTATTTGTCATGGTGCGGCCTCGGAAGCTGCTATACATGGCTATCGGTGTGTGCTTTGATTGGACCTCTTGGTTTTTGTGAAATTTTGACATATCATATATATTGTGAACGAAACCTATGTCTTGGGTTCGACTTGTAGATGGTGTTGCCCCTAGGGCCAAAATGAATCAACAGCGGTCTAGACGGTTTAGAGCAGCAAAGGATGCTGCAGATGCGGTATGTGATGCTATGCGGTTCCATTGCATTTCTGCACATTTTGTGTTTTCTTACCTATTTTAAACTTCCTCCCCTTCTTTTCCCCCCACAACCCCCCCCCCCCTCCCCACGCGGCCTCTCCCCTCTCCCACTTTTCTTAAATGATAATGACAGTGCAGTGATTCATCTGAGTTTTGGACAATTTAATTGGAATACAAACTTTGATTTTTATATTTTGTAAGTTGTTAGCACTTGGATGGGACTTTCTATGAACTTAAATATATGCTTATTGCCCAGTCATTGTTTACTTGGGACTCTGAGATTGTTTTCTGCCCTTGACTAGTTGGCATTTGAAGGCTTCAATTGCTCAGTTTTATTTCTTGGTCTGACTACTGAAGGTTACTATAGAGTATCTCTCTACTGTCTGTTTGTGTTTTTCATGGCCTGGAGTTGTGTGGTGTATAGCTGGTTCTGATAATAAATTTATTTTAGTGGAAATAGTCCAACTTCTTCTTAGTGTATTCTGGAAGTGCTAGTGTCTTTTGCTTGCATCCCTTGTTTTGTGATTAAGGTGGTTTACATTTCATCTTATGTTTCTTTGTGTAATTGTGACCAACTTTCTCCGGAGAAGATGAAGACATTTTGGGAAAGAAGCCTAGATATGACATGCCTCTGTTGTCTTTTCCCCCCTTTTTTACTGGGGTTTGTTTGCATGTAGGCTGCAGAAGAAGCAAGGTTAAGGGAAGAATTTGAGAAGGAGGGCAGAAAGCTTCCTCCAAAGGAGTCAAAGGATTTTGATTCTAATGTTATTACCCCTGGAACTGAATTTATGGCTGTTTTGTCTCTTGCACTTCAGTACTACATCCATCTTAGGTTGAACAATGACCCTGGTTGGCAAAATATAAAGGTATCGAGTTCATTGTATTTTTCAAATGTTTTGGATGATGCATATGTGTGCCTTAGCAGAGAGGAGGTTCTTAGTTCCTTGTTCTTATTTCCTGAAGGTTATTCTTTCTGATGCAAATGTTCCTGGTGAAGGGGAGCATAAGATTATGTCTTATATTCGCCTTCAGAGAAATCTCAGTGGATTTGATCCAAATACACGACATTGCCTATATGGTTTGGTATATATCTTCAATACTTTTTTTTCTTGACAAATTGAACTTACTTTTGACTTGCACGCAATCTTTTGTTTGCTTTATTTATTATGGACTTTATTATCTGATCCATATTATTTGGTGTGATTTGACAGGATGCTGATTTGATTATGTTGGCTTTGGCTACCCATGAGGTTCATTTTTCTATTCTCAGAGAGGTTTGTGTTTTCTGAGATTTACTTTGTGGCTGAACTTGTTGCTACTTGAGCAACTTTACTTTTTATTCCTTCTCATTTGTTTTACTTTAAACCTCAGAATTAGAGAGGAGTATATATTTTCACAATGAATGTTATCCATGTTTGTGCTTCATTTTGGACTTCATATGTGATTTGTTTTGAGGGTAAATGTGTTATTGCAGATTGTATTTACTCCTGGGCAAGACAAATGCTTCCTGTGTGGTCAAATGGGTCATGTGGCTTCAGACTGTGAAGGAAAGGCAAAAAGGAAGGCAGGAGAGTTTGATGAAAAAGGAGATGCCATTGTGTCCAAGAAGCCCTACCAGGTTAGGATGTACAAAGATTAGCTTTAGAATATATATGCAATTGTAATAAAAAACCCATAAGTACAATATAGTTATCTGACATGTGACATGATACTCTGGACAATTTTCAGTCCTTAATTTTTACATATCCTTCTGGTGCAGTTCCTAAACATATGGACTCTGAGGGAATATCTTGAATATGAGACTAGAATACCAAATGCTCCTTTTGACATAGATTTTGAACGCATTGTGGATGATTTTATCTTCATGTGTTTTTTTGTTGGCAATGATTTCCTACCACATATGCCTACTCTGGAGATTCGCGAGGTATGATTAACTCTTGCTCTTTCCTTGTTTTTCTTTTTTCCTTTTGCATGTTGCTGGTCAACCATATTACATTAATGTTCTCTTTATGCATGGATTTGCTATGGATTTTTTCCATGACATGAAGTTCTAGATTGTTACTACAGATGGGAGGTAGCGCTTGTCTGTCCTGTTTGGTCTTTGATAGACATTATAAGCAATGTTGATCAAGATGATTTTCACTTTCTTGCAATTTTGTAATTATATGACTTTGAGTCAAAGTTATAACCTAGTATTTCTACATGTGAGTTAACAATTAAGGGAAAGAAAACTGAGTGTTTAAGTTGTTGAGATCCTTTTTGATACCATATTCATCATTTTAGTTGTAAGAGCTTAGAGATGGATGAGACTGCTGCTCATTGCAATATAAAGAGGTTTTTTTTCCTTGAAGTGGTGGCAAAAGAAGGTCCTTATATATAATCTTGTATCTTGTTATGCTATCATGTTTAGGATCTTTCTCTCTCTCTCTCTCTCTCTCTCTCTCTGTGTGTCTGTGTTCAATTTTTGATTTGATATTCGACTATGTTTATGGTGTTAGGATACATGTGTTACATGATGGGAGAAGTTCTATGTTCTGCTTCTTGTTATGTAACAGATCTATGGAAATTTTTCCTTCTTTAATTCTCTAGGGTGCAATTAATCTGCTGATGGCAGTATACAAGAAGGAAATCAGGGCATTGGGGGACTATTTAACTGAAGCAAGCAAGGTACTTAATGGTAATTGGGATTATATATGCCATGTGTTCTTTTGTGTTGCTTTTCTTATAATTAATGGCTATGTTTAATCTGTTCTTTCTCTCTTCTTCTCTCAGCCAAATTTGAGCAGGGTAGAGCATTTTATTCAGGCAGTTGGATCTTATGAAGATAGGATATTCCAGAAAAGAGCTCGATTGCATCAGGTTTGTTCCCCTCTGTTTCATATGCTTATTATAATATTGGTGTACGGAGATGTGTCATCCTGAGCAACTTGCAAAAAGATTTGCATTCTGTGTGTAATATTATATTATTACTCATTTCATGCCTCCAGTTAGATCTGGTCTTGGAAGAAGTGAGAAAAAAAATCCTCAGGCTATGATAAGTAGGCAGTTATTCTTGAGAAGTTGTTGAGTTGTACAAGGCTACAAGCCAATGTAAAGTTTACTTTATCTGTCATTTATTTTTTTTTTTTCATGCATTTTTGAATTGATGAGAGTCTAATATATGGTTTGCTTTGGAAAACAATATTTAATTATGAGATTATTCAATTGTACCGTTACATCTGGTTGTGACTCTTTCCCTTGCAACAAGAAGGTGGAGAGAGAGACCATTGGTTGATGCCTACTGGCTTTATGTATTGCACCTATGAGAAAATGGGTGGTAACAGCACTATTTTTGGCAACATTTTTACCTTGGAAGTTCATGTGTCTTGATGGAGGAAGAAGTGGATGCTGAAGAAGAATACAATGGGGAGATAATGGAAGTTAATATTTGCTCCTCATTTGCCATTATATGCTTCTGGTTGATGCCATTATTATGAAATGTGGCATTCTATGTACTTTTGCTTGTTTCAACTTTCAAGAATTGGATTGGATGTTATTTTACTTTTTACTCTGTATCCTCCAGTATTTCTGGATATTTAGCTTTGTGTTTAGACTTGAAGTGGGGTATAACACTTCTTTTTCTCCCTCTCTTCAGCGGCAAGCCGAAAGAATAAAGCGTGAGAAAGCACAAGTGAGAAGAGGAGATGATGCTGAGCCTCAATTTCAACCAGAGTCTCTAGTAGCAGTTTCTCGATATCATGGTTCTCGTCTTGCTTCAGCTCCATCACCTTCACCATATCAACATTCTGGGCCAAATTATAATCCAACTGTCGCAATTCTGGTTAGAACAGAACACCAGGGTCGAAAACCCACAATGGAGTTTTCAGATCTTGAAATCAAGGGCAAGCCTTTGAGGACGAATTCCAGTAAAGAGGCCTCTGCTCGGCCTTGTAAAGTTGCTAGATTATCTTCAGGGGCGACTGTTGGTGCTGCTATTGTTGAAGCTGAGAATAGTCTTGAAATAGATGTATGTTTTCAGCTTAAGGAGAGGCATTTTAATGTCATTCTGACTCCATCAGCCTTCCTTTAGAATTTATATATGGGCTAACCTGTGACTGGGTATGAGCCTGGCAAGGAGTAAAAACTGCATTTTTTTCTTTAATTAATTTCTCAAATAAAAATCTATTTTGAGCTAGTGATCTCAAATAAAAATCTGGTATTCTTTTGTTTTCAGGCTCAAGATAACGGAGATGAATTGAAAGCAAAACTTAAGGAGGTACTTCGTGAGAAATCTGATGCATTCAACTCAAAAAACCCAGAAGTGGACAAGGTCTGAATAATGCACATAATCTTGTGTTTTAGCTGTGTTGCTCTGCATTAATTGTTGCAATTTACTTTCTAAACGATTTACTTTAATTGTTTAAGAATACTTGATGAAATCTGAATGATTTTGAATTTTATGGGGGGACTAGTTTACTTGCGGAAGATACTCTCTATTTGGTATTGTACTGATCTGTTTAGACAAATGGAATATTTATAATTTTGTTAGGATTTGATGCTCAAACCTTATTTTCATCACCTAAAAGTTAACTCATATACAGAAATATTTAAAAGGGAAGGTGAACTTATTTCAATGGGTGCAATGATTTATGACTAATTTAACTTCAAAGATTGACTTTTACTATCTGACATTTATGTGCTGAAGAATTATCTGTTTGTACCTGTTTATCACGGTTGATGAAAAGTGTAGAAAGAAATTTTGTCTAGAGTAACTTTTTTTTTTTGGGTGAAAATTGATTGGATGATATTTTGTGCTTGCATGTTGTGCTATCTTAGTTGAGACATATTTGTACTATGTCTAGGTTATGCTATAAACAAACTAGGTGCATCATATTAATTTGAATGGATTGTAAATATTCTAAAGTTTGCTGATTTGTATTCTTTTTGTCTATGTGGCTATAGCTTTCTAATTTGAGAAGTATGACATTTTTCTAAATACAATGCTCATAGTTATGGTTTTTATATCACAAACTTTTGCTTAATAAATTGTTGAAAGTTATTTCTGTTGGCTTGTTATTTTACTTTATGTTTCCTAATAGTTCGAGCTTTGACAGATTAAGTTGGGAGAACCAGGATGGAAAGAGAGGTATTATGAGGAAAAATTTTCTGCTAAAACTCCCGAGGAACTTGAAATGATACGAAAAGATGTTGTAAGTTAATGCATTGAAGGATTACTCATTTTGATTAATATGGTGATCCAGGCCTTCTTATATCACTCATTTTTTAGGTCTTGAAATACACCGAAGGCCTGTGCTGGGTTATGCACTATTATTATGAAGGGGTTTGTTCGTGGCAGTGGTGAGTTTTTTTTTCCCTAACTTTCTCTGGAGTAATGTGCTGAATCATGAAGTACTTGAAGGTTAGGATAACTCTTTTAAGACTTGATGGATGCTTTCTAGAGGCTGACCCCACAGAAAATGATCGACTAAATGCAGAATTTCAGTATTAGAATTAATTGTACACTTCAAAGAAAAATTGCACTGCAATGGATCAAGTACCTGACACCTTAACTATTTACCTTCTAATGCTGCTGTTCACGTTCCTTTTTTTTTTTTTTTTTTTTGAGTGACTTACATGAACACTTTATTTACATTTGTTGCGTGTGACACGTGTTTAGGATTTGGATTTCACTACCAATGACCATCTGTCTTGTTGTCTTTTTATTTTATTTATTTGTTTAACAAAACAGGTTTTATCCTTATCATTACGCCCCCTTTGCATCTGATCTCAAGGGCCTTGGTGAGCTTAGTATAACCTTTGATCTGGGTACCCCGTTCAAACCATTTGACCAGCTTCTGGGGGTTTTCCCCGCTGCAAGGTATGCTTTCTATCCTTATGCAATTATACATACATACATATATTGCTATCTACTTTTCTATCTATATTATGTTAAAACTTTGGTCTGGTGTTTGGTTTCTCCCAACCATATTCATTCATCCTAATAAAAAGGAACTTTGCTTAGTGGGTAGTTATTTGAAATTTCAACTTTTCTTCTCTCTTAAAAATTAAAAAAAAGAAAAGATCGGCATGCACATTTACTGGTGCCAAGACATTAGTATGTTTGTGTGTATTTTCATATTTTATTATTTCCATTATATAAAATGCAAAGTGTGAAACGTCTGCAGCTCTCATGCACTTCCCCAGCCATATAGGAAACTGATGACTGATCCAAACTCGCCAATTATTGATTTTTATCCAATTGGTATGCTGTTTACTTTGCCAGTGGACTGTTTTACATAGATGTTTATATGCATTTTTGGTGTTGCTTCCCTTTCTAATATTAATTATTGTTGGCAGACTTTGAAGTGGACATGAATGGAAAACGCTATGCTTGGCAGGTGTTTCTCATTTTTTTTGGTTTTTCTTTTTATTTTTGAGACAAGACATTAGAGTTAATTGTTGCATCTTGTGGAGTCCTGACAACAATTTCACTTTTCCTCTGTGTAGGGTATTGCAAAATTGCCTTTTATTGATGAAGCACGCCTTCTTGCAGAAGTTCATAAAATTGAACACATGCTAACGGTATAGCTCTGTTCTTTTTTCAGTTTAAAATTCCACTTATTTGTTCAGTTCGCTTTCTTCAACTTTCTCCCTTTTATGTATAATGTATGTTGATTGTAGTTTGTTTCTGTTTTTCATGTCCCATCCTCACAAAAAAGCCAGAGGAGACACGAAGAAACAGTTTTATGTTTGACTTGCTTTTTGTGAATTCTTGTCATCCGCTCTCTGCATGCATAAGTACACTTGACAACAAATGTAAAAACATGTCAGACAGAGAACGTGTTGAGGTTAAGGAACAAATCAATCCTAAAGAAAGGTTGGTACTAAGAGCTCAGCAATTTTCTAAATTTAAATAAATTATGATTTGAGAAGCCATAACATAATTAGCTTGATATTATTGGGAAGCTTCATGTTCGCTTTGACAATGTTTTTCCTGTATTGTTATTCTTGAGGTCTCAGTGTTGTTCTTTTAATTTCATCAATGAACAAACAGGATTTCAAGTAAGGAGTCAGTAAACACTGCATTGCTAGTCTTCTATTGATTATTAGCTATCGTAATATGTTCCCCTCAGAAGGGATAAAAGATGAACAAGTTTTTATTTGAATAACACTTGTCACCTGTGTCATTGCGAGCATGGAATCAGTAATATTCTCAGTTAGGCAATTTATTTCTAAAAGTTGTTATGGCACACCCTTGTCAGAGCAGATTAGTGCACCTTTGTAAAAGGATGATGTTATATGAGTAGTAAAGAAGCAAATGTTCTGTGAAGAGTCCCAGAAGATGATGAGATGATTGTATCTGAAGGATAAGTGTGATGAGCAGAGATGATTGTGGATTTGATAAAATGAGTTGGAGGAAGACGAATAAGTCAATACTCAAAGGGAAGGATACTTGGAAAGTGGGGTGGAGATACTTTGCACTTCACTTTCTTGTGAGAATAAACTTAGTTCAATTAGTGGTGGAGTAAACTAAATTATTCAATTCATGATGCAAGCTGTTAGTAGAGTAATTTGAGAAATGTTGATAAACTTTCCTGGAGTATATGGGACCGCACCGCCTATTATGGGTTTTATCTCAGTTTGTTTATTTCATGTTTTCTTGCTAATGACATATTTAAGATCTGCTTGGACTATTTTCTGATGTTATTTAGGGTTCTATGCAGTGGTGGAATGAACGGATATACAACACCATGTGGTGGAGAACCTTGCCCACCTATATTTAGGTCTCCTGTTACAGGCATGGAAGACGTTATGGACAACCAAGTCATGTAAGCCTTCTGATTCTGAATATAATCTTAACTAGAACATGATTTCTGGACATGCATCTGAAATTTATTGTGATTTATCTTATTTGCCTTTCACTCTCTTTTGGTTAGATGTGCAATATACAGACTCCCAGATGTGCATAAACACATTACTCGGCCACCTCAAGGAGTCAAGTATCCCAAGAAGGTATATAAATATTCCAGCTGCTAGTCATTTTGTACGCCTGTCCTTTGACTCTCTTTTTATAAAGTTTTAAGTGTACCACTTTAAAGGTGTAGTACATTTTATGCCAGTCTAACATGCTTCCTTTTTGTGTTTAGTTTACTTAATATTGTCAACTTAAGCAAACAATTTGATGTTGAAGTTCTTTTTTTGACAGACTGTGGCATTTGGGGATTTGAAACCTGAGCCTGTTTTATGGCATGAAGATTCTGGGAGGAGACATGTGGCAAATGGGAGGTATATGTGGCTCCGATTTTATAGATTTGGCTAAAACGCTTTGGCTATATCATTACTTGAAATCTTTGTGATTTTCCCATTGGAATTGAGAAATTCTTGTCATTTAGCCAGCTCTAACTCAGATTCTGGCTCTGGCTTTCTATTTCAGGCAAACCCCTACAGGATCTCTTTCTGGCCATCGGCTTGGAGATGCGGCACACCGACTCCTACATAATTCGTTACAGGTGAAGGTAGACTTTAGTGGATATGATCATCCAATCAATGGAAATGTTGCGCCAATAGGTCATCCACAACCGTTGCATTCCTATCCAAATTATGAATCCCGCCAGGGATGCCATGGAATGGCACCACCTATCTCACTTCCTCATCTACCTGGCCAACAGCAATTTTCACCTTGCACTGGTATACCTACTCCTCAGCAGTATAACTATGCTCAACAATACCCGTCAACATTGATGTACAATTCTCATCAACACGTAAATTCTTATGAAAGAAATAACCATCAGCACCCCAAATCTCATCCCCATGGAAGAAATAATTCCTCAGATGCTCATGGTAGTGAAGGAAGTGCGAGACATGGATATCAACCGTCGGGAAATAATCATAATGCCAGGTCTGTGAATACGCAGGGAAATGTATCTGCGTATCCTGGTGCATTTGCAGGCCGCCATCATGAAGTTGGTCGCCACAGTCAGAACTTCCAGTCATCTAGAACTTCTAGTCATCAACATTTAGACCAGAACTGGGCTTCAAGGACTAACCCCAGTGGTGCCAGAGAATATGGTCATCCTCAGCGTTCGGCCAACCAATACTCTCTATTAGATAGGAGAGGAAACCGGAAGCCACAACCACCACCTGGTTATGGCCGCTAATAAGATATTGTCCCGAGGAAATTCAATTGCTGTACTATATCTTTTTCTCCCATTCAGCTGAGGTTCGAAAGTTGTACCGGTAGTTTCTGTTCATTGTCCAAGTTTCTAGTCAAGCCGTTGCCCTGCCATTCTTCCATCAAATAGATGAACATGTAGCATGAAAATCCTCGAACCAAGGCCTGATGATCTTTTTTCTTACAAATTGATAGTCAGTTATAGGTGTTCGTGTTGTTTGCTTTTGAGGCTCTATTGTCTCTTTCATTTGCAAAAGCAGTTGATAAATGATCATTTTTAATGCTAATAATTACTAGTGATATTCCATTTTTGCTTTCAAATCTCTGCCTGTGGGTGATTGTGTTAGCATGACTGCATTCCTCGGATTTGTTAATTCCTCAAGCATGAACTTGATATGCAGTGCCTGCCTTTTCAATGCGTGTCGTTTTCAGGTGTATTGTAGTGTCAAGACTCTGGCTTTGAGGAGTGAGATAGCAGATGTATTTTGATTCCTTTCAAATAACTGTTAAAAGGATTCTTTGTTCCTGAGCGAAGAAAAATAAATCATTGTCAGAGGCTTTATTATTTGGGTAATAAAAGTTTCAGATTTTCTTCTCATCAAGTTCTAATAAAATTAATATGGAATGTTAGATTAGGTCTGTGATTTAAATTGTTGAGTTTAATAATTAAAAGTAAGAATTTTGTAAATTTTAATTTATAAAAATAAAGAAATTGATATTCTTTTCTTTGAAATAACAAACGAAGGTGAACTAATTTTAAATTTGTTCGAAGGAGAAAAAGGATAAGCTAAAAAGTGGCAAATCTTAATTTGGGGGTTTTGTCGCATATTTAAATACCCTGAAGATTATCTTCCCAGAACGCGTTCTAACAAGACATGCCCACGCGAAGGGTAGCCGCCGGCTGCAGCTGGCTTTCATTCTCTATACCCTAATTCTTTGGTTGAGGCATCTTTGGGCCATGGGCAGCGCGATTGTCTATGTTGATACCGCTTTGACGAAGGTTTTAGTTTGATGGCGGACAAAAAGACCATACAATATGTGAACAAGTACATAATTACAAGTTTAAATTTATGTTAAATGTATCGGGGTTAAAATTGTCTGACTCTTGTTGTGTCAGGATAGATGATATGTCTTTGATTGAACCAAAAGTGACTAAATTGATTTGATGAAAATTTAATTATTAGAGAATTTGATAAAGTTTTTTTTGAAAAAAAAATTATTTTTAAGGATTGCCACATGTATACATTAGAGCAATGGGAAATGGAGGAAGTCGACGATAGTGACCGGCGAATTGAAGTAGTTGATTACAGTGGTTTTATAGTAAGCATCACCGACACATCACCAAAGCTTAGGATTCAAAAATAGTATAGTTGCGAGTGAGTAGTGCGGATTAATTGAGGACCAAGCTGGTAAAGTGAATATGTTGCCGAGGTTCAAACGGTTGATGCTTCCAGCCAGATGCAGACAAATTTTGATAAAAAGGGAAACGCGTTATTAGACTGTTGTAGGGAACAGTCGGTGATGGAGATTGTGGACTGAACTTGGAGCCACAACGTCTCTCTCTCTCTCTCTCTCTCTCTCTCTCTCTCTCTCTCTTAATAAATATGCATATGCATATAATTGCAAGCAATCAAACACACGAGTGGAGCACAGTCACAGGTTGGAAGTGTCGGGTGTTGGCCCTAATTACACATCCATTGTCTTCCTCTATCTGAGTCCTTTCGCTGTGTCTAAGCGAAAGATGAGCATTAAGCAGGTTCCAAAGTTTCAACACGTCCATCCTTTGGCTCTGCCACCGAACCCATTCTTTTTTTAAAGTATTTTTACATTTTTATTTTTATATAGTGGTAATTTATTATTAAATTTATAAATTAATTAATTTTACCATTTTAAAATATGAAAACAACTTTTCTCTCTCTCGGCCATTCTGTTCATAGGCTTCTTTCTACTCCTAAGCCACGGTGATCACGTGCAAAGGCTTAAGACAACTAGGGCTTTTACTATTAAATTAAAATGTTACACAGCAATAAACACGAGGTTCGCTTTTGCCATTTACTTAAGTTTCTGTATTTTGTTATATTCATTTATCATATCTTTGCTTTTGTTTTTTGGCCAATTCACAAATTTTAAATTATTATATAAAAAAATGAAATAAAAAAAATTGAAAGACATGTGTCCAAAACTATTTCTTATAAAATTGAAAAAATCATGCATCTGCATCATCTTTCCATGGACTCTTGACAATTGTTTGCACCATGCATTTTCTGTTTCTCAACTTTCCATTCAACCATCTTTTGGTTCTCGCTAGACGCAATTGCACAATTATCTACTGCGAGAGATCATTCATTCATAGATATATTATATGAATGAATGATCAATTAAGGTAACGTGCAAAAGATGATGCTGATAGACAAAGCTTTTTACTATGTACTTAGGATTTAATTAATGTAGAGAACACAAATAAAAATAAATTATATGGCCACTTGCAATTTGCAACTTTGAAATTGATAATATATTGGTTAAGAATGATATCATAGATAGATTGAAGTCATAGAGGCCAGCATTTCAGTTGCATGCCATTATACTTTATTGCACCTTTCAACCGAATAATGATAAGTCTACAACTATGAATTTATAATATTTTTACTTAAAAAAAAAGAAAATAATATATTTTAAAATTTAAAATGTACTATTTTTATTTTATCTTTTTTCAAAATAACTCATTAATAGTTTGGACGAATTTGATCCCAAAAACAAAACTCATGGAGAGCGACTGTTGATGAAGTCATCTATGACGAAAACACTGAATTACACGTGCAAGGCACGGATCACGTATTTGACCCAACCAAATTTTAAAAAGAAAAATACATCATAACAATAGTCTCAATGACCTGTTGATGGAGGCAGGATAAAGACTTGAAAATATTAAATGCACTAATTCTGTAGGAGATTAGAAAACAAGGGAAATCATGAACTCTTAATATTTAGATGTGAAAGGAGGATTTTTAATGAAGACTTCCTACTCTTGTTGATGACTGTGTGGTCACTTCAAGAGCGAATAGGAGTCACTTTGAAGATGAACTTATTGCAGGTTGTTAAGGATGCCTATCTATCTAAATTAGGGAAGACAGAAAAAAAAAAAAAAAAAGGAGAGTCGGCCAGAAATGATCTCATTCCCCGTAGAGAAATGTTAATTACATTCGATTTTTACACAATTATACGTGATAAATAGTGTTAATATCAAGATCTTCTTTGAAATTCAGATCCACATCTCAATTACATGTATTTTTTGAATAAAACAATTACTTATAGTTTGCATTTATCTTTAACGCAGAAAAGTCATGGTCTAGTTTTCCATTCCCAGGATAAGGGAGGGAGTTTGAGATTAGAAACGGGTGATTCGAGAAGTCAGAAGAGGGCCCCTTCCTCCCTAAGAGAGCCCTGTCCATATGCCTGCTTTCTGAATCAGATATTTATTTTGATAAGGCCAATGTACCACTCTCACAACTAGTCATTAATCTCATCCTCCACTCCATCAAATTGACTCCAAGGAATCACATCTTCATGTGACCCAATCACGGGAACGCGCCAAGTGGCTGTTTCTTACACCATTATTGCCTTGAGGTTGACATAGAGTTGATCTGATGGGACGCAACCAACTCAAGAAAAGGCATCAAACAGATTTATCGGACTCCAAAAGGTCATACATACTCCAAACTATTAAATTGTCGCTGCTTCCCACAACCTTACCAGAAACTCCTCTTGCCCAATACACTGCAAACCAATCAGCATTTCTTTAGGGGCAGGAGAGAGGGTTAGGTTGTTTCTTCTCCCACCTTCTAAAGGATCAAACTTCAAACTGCCTCTATCCATGTTCTAATTATCAAACCCCTTCTCTTTTTCCTACCCAAGACCATGTTATTCAATCATATCATTTCCTTTTATGGCAACCCATATTAAAGAAATGCAATTTCAAGCCAACCCATTATATATATTGTACAGCCAACAATTCTCTCCCCTACATGCATTAAATATATTGCGTTAGAAACACATACATTATGGACAAATTTTTGTTAAATTTTGCGTGGCATCTGCATGCCTTTTGGAGACATCTACCGCAGGAAAAAATAATCAATTATTGTATTGCGTAATTGAAGGAAGGAAAGTACTCTCTATGAATAGCTTTCCAATGGTGGAATCAGATTTTTTTTTTTTTTAAGTTATAATATACATAAGCATAAAGAAGAGAGAGAAAGGGTAGAAGGCTGCAACGAAACACGAGGCAAACACCAACCAAATTAGATAAGGTTGTAGGGGGAAGGGAAAGCTGTGGATTGGATAAGATTCATGGGAAGTTTGAATAGAAAGCGTGGAAGATCCATATTTTATGTAAGAAAGAAAGCACTTATAATATTCCTTTTCTGCAGTTTATTTACAAGTAGTTTATTTCATTTCATTCTAAAGAAACAGACAAAGTTGGTGTGATGAGAAGGATTCACACCAGTGAGGAAGCACACCAGAAGACGCACCCTCATCTTTTGTGGGATTCCATATGGAAGTATTTTGTCCCAGCAATCATTTCCCACGTGGCGCTATGGCCTTGCAAAGAGGAATTTTAATCACCTCGCGTCACCGCTTTTTCACTTTAATATCATTATGATTTGATAATGAATAAAGTATGTGGTATCAAAATCATTGGGTCCCTGTTTTGCGTCACATTATCTACCACTTAATTCCTGCCTCGCAATCTGAACACCAACCACAACAGTCAAACTCAAAGCCCGCTGTAATTTGCCGTCGTGCTTCAAAATTATGTTCCCAATTGTATTTAGTTACACTTTTCTCCACAAAATCAATGTTAAATAATAGGAGGTTTATCTTGTTTGGTCCTAAAGATAGTAAGAATATAATTACTTGTTGGTCTACAAAACTGCAATTATTAAGTTATCCTAAATCAATGTGTTGTTCTTTTACTTTTCTCCCTTAGCCTCTTTATCTGAAAAAAATCAACATTTGCTTTCTCTAATTTGTTTGGACTGAACGGCTATTGGACCTTTTTTTTTTCCTTTTTTTTTTTTATGTCTTCTATTGGACCTTGTTGTAAAGAGATTGGAGAGTTCATTTTTCTAAAAGCACTTTTATGGAAGAAAAAGTAACATTTAGTTGGATTATATATAGTTTTCAACTTTTTTAGAAGCTGTGTGACTACTTGTCTCTCTTTCGGATCAAGAATATGTAGTGTTTCCAAGTAAATTATAGAAGTGATTATGCTGTTTGAATATGTCTATTAAGTGTTTAATTACGTTATTTTTATGATAAAAATTTATTATATTTTTATTTTAAAAAATTCAATTCATTAAATTTAATAAATTTTATAAATTAAACTATAAACTTAATATATTTAATAAATCTATTTTAAATTTGTGATAATTTAATAACAAACCGTTTATGAAACTAAATGTTCTGTCAAGTATTAGTACATAAAATAAGATGGGACAACACCACTGCAGTCTACACAGTGTGTGAATATGAATAGAGTAAGTGTAACAAAAAGAGGAAAGCTCCGCTAACGTTTCATAAAGCACAGATAAAAAATGTCTCTATTAGATAGGAACCGCCCCTTATTTATGTGTTGTGAGACTTCTTTGATCACCTCCCGTTGGAATAGCGGGGAAAGTGATACAAGTACGGCAGGTTTTGAAGGGGACTGTGTCTCCATGGGTGCGTCTTTTCATTTTTTTCTCTCTTCTAACTTTTCTTTTTCCACCCATGTCCAGCTCGCAGCTGATGGAGCATGGGTAGCCACTTACACTTTTGAGAATTGAGAGGCAACATCATTCCATAAGAAGGCTCAGAACGCCCCAAACAACCACATGAGAATCACGGATCCATAGCCAAAATAGATGGAACTTTGATCCAACAAGAAAATGAATATTCCTTTCCCATTGATTTGATTTGGAAAATGACTGATAGGTAATGCTAGTGCGTGGCTTGCCTACCCTTTCGAGCGGTGGAGTGCTTAACATGTTATTCACAGGATAATGTATAATTGTTGAAACTTCAAATTTTGTCACCTTCTGTTTCCCTCGTTACCAAATTAAACTAATTTAACAGAGTGGCAAGCAAATTAGTTTTTGTATTCTCAAAATTCTTCTCCTCAAATCAATTTCATCATATATATATATATATATGTGAACGAATTTAGATCTTTTAATTTTTTTTATTTTAATAATTTTTTATTTATTTCTATAATTTAATATATAAATATTACTTTTTTCTCTTAATAAATTTTCTCTCATTCATTCACTTATAGTCTTATAACTTTTAGAGGATCTGTATCCATAAATAAACAGTTCATAGTTTGCCGAATTTATTGTAACCAAAGTTTACGCAATAATATATTAGTTCTAATCTGTATGGAGGTACAAATGAACAAGGATTTTGTTTAATCAATATTATGAGCATCCAAAACAAATAAATATACAAATTAAATGGAAGCATGGCCCTCCCACACTCGTAACGTGCCCAGGATTTGCTCAGCTCAAACAATTACCAAGTGTTTTTTTTATTTGAGTTTGTTTAATGGAACACACAATCACACTCTTTGAATACGATGTAAGATATTAATCCTTTCCCATTTTATGAAATATGATGATGGGCACATTGGGCAGGGGTCCGCTACCACTTTGGTCCACCATTACCCCTACGTTACATGCAACAACCCCATTTGATTATCATATATATATATATATATATTTATCTCCTCCATTTCATTTTAATTTTTCTCCCTTTAATTTATGCCCTTACAAGTTATAAGGAAATAATGATATTTGCATATACTCACATTATATACATTTTATATATTTTCTCATATTTAATTTTTTATTAAATTTAAAATTATTTTTATTTATATATATTATGTGTAAAAATTATAAACGTGCAAATATTGATGCAAATATTATTTTACTTTACAATGCTACAACTTTTTTTTTTTATCATTTTTCTGAAAAAAAAATCACTGGCCGGACAAACTAGATTTCAATGTGTCACGTGGCAGCCAGTTGCGCCAGTATGTGACCCCTACGCATGTACTGCCACCTCGTACATTTGTAAGGTTTCCAAAACTCGATGTAAAAAAAAAAGAGTGTCCCAAACTCTCGCCAACCTTACAATTCCTTCACCTTCTACTTTGTTCAATCATTCAAGCAAACAGAGGGGTCGCAATGAATTCAGCCTACGATGGCAATTAGTGAACTAAAGTCTAAATCTCTATGTCAACCGTCCTGTCGGTAGATGATGCCAATCGTTTTTTATTTTTAATAAACAATTTATAAATATTATTATAAATTTTTATCAAGTCTTATAATATTTCTTAACCTTAAAATGTAATCAATCTTCATCCTAAATATATTTTCACAAAAAAAAAGGTGAGTCAATTCAAAACCATTACCACTGCTAATTAACAATAAATTGTTCTTATATAAGTCATGCAAATCAACAAGGTTAAATATCAATGAACATATCATGGTGGTGGTTTAAATAATAGAAGTTTGGATATTTTATATAAGTTATTTTAAATTAAATTTAAGTTTTATATATGAAAAAAAATTTTATAAAGAATTTATTCATTTTGATATTTTTTATATTTTAAAAAAATTAATCTTTATTTATCAAAGATACTTTAAAAAAATATATCAATGAATATTAAACCATCTAACTAAATTAAACACAAGTAATAAAGGTCATTTTTATTAATTTCCTAAAATAAATTAATTACTTGAGTCATGACCTTTTTAAGAAGAATAGAAAGACATGAATTGATGGGCAACAGGGGAGGATATTCGGAGAACGGGTATGTACCCTACCCAAGGGAAACTGCAAGGGGCATGATTCAAGTTTGAAGCCATTACCATGCTTATCATTAATTGCTAAAAAAATGTTTAGTTAATTTACATGAAAGAAAAAACAAACAAAAACAAAATGATGGCAGTCTCAATAAAAATTCAGAAATGAACGTGGAATATATCACGAGTCGCAAATTTAAGGCAGTGAACGGCATCCATGAAGCATCTCAAATCTCATCTCATGTTGATGATAGTATAAGAGCACCCAAGACACCAATTCTTATTCCCTTACTTTTGGGTTTTTGCTTTCAAAGGGATTGCTCTGCTCGGCACAACAAACACGTTCCCTTATTCCTCCTCTTTCTAAAACTCTTCCCCCCCTGGTTTTCATTTTACCAAATCAATTCTATCTTTTCACTCCAACCTCGGTTTCCTTATATTCCATTTCGACTTTCTATTAAGCAAAAGCATACCCTTCTTACCTCTAATGGAAACTCAGCAGCAACCCATCAAATCTAGGTTCAGACGTATCTGCGTCTTCTGTGGTAGCAGCCCTGGCAAGAACCCCAGCTACCAGCTTGCCGCTATTCAACTCGCCAAACAACTGGTAATATATCCATACAACTCTCATTCTCGTTCCTCTGCTCTTCTAGCTCAATTCAAGTCCAACCCAGTGTTTTTCAAATTAATTATACCCATCAGCCAAGATAAAATTTTCTCACTTAACTGTCTGTTATGAGACATCCCACTCATTGATTTCGCGTTCTATTTGCTTTTTCTTTTGGGGTCTCTGTGTCTCAGATTTTTGCTCCAACCACTGCACCAAAGCAGAGTTTCCTCTGTTTTTCTTTTCTTCCAGCGAACTAAAAATTCTTTGCTTGGGTTGGTGAATTGGATGAAAAGATCAAATGGAGCAACCGTAGAGTTTGAGTAGTTCAGTAAAAGGTTTCCTCTGATTCACGATCTAATATAAAAAGTTTAAAATGAAAAACTGCAGGTGGAAAGGAACATTGACTTAGTTTATGGAGGAGGAAGCATTGGCTTGATGGGTCTAGTATCACAGGCTGTATTTGATGGTGGTCGCCACGTTTTAGGGTAATTCATCACTCCCGGTTTCTCACTGTTTCTCTCTGTTTATCTAATTATGATATTGATGAATGATGGTTCTTCCATTGGTTGCAGAGTCATACCCAAAACTCTCATGCCCAGAGAGGTAACTGGTTTTCTTCCTTCTTCCTGTGGAAATTTTCGTAATCTGTCGGACAAGTTTAATTAAAAAAAATTAAAAAAAAAGGAAACTGAGAAAGTGATAGCTGAATGGGTTCAGATCACTGGAGAGACGATAGGAGAAGTACGAGCTGTATCGGGGATGCACCAACGCAAGGCTGAAATGGCTCGGCAAGCCGACGCATTTATTGCCTTGCCAGGTTTTTCTTAATTTATTCCTTTAACAGATTGGCTGTCTCTGTAGTTGCGCATTGAATTCATCTAATAATTGATCCACTAGTAGCGTGTATTGTTTGTATGTATAAATACTTTTTCCTTATTTTTGATTGGGTGGATATATGTTCCGCAACGATCTTGCTTGTCATCTTTGGGGAATCCTAAATCGGTTCCCGAGATAACTGTATTCCTAACTGTCAAGTTGTCAACTGTATTTGTTCCAATTAAACTCTCATCTCATCTTTCAGCTGGTTAAAAAAAAAAAAAAAAAGAATCAAATTACAGATAGTTATGCCTTGCAAATTGATTTGTACAGGTGGATATGGCACCCTCGAAGAACTTTTGGAAGTTATCACCTGGGCTCAACTGGGAATCCATGAGAAACCTGTAAAATTTCCAAGATCAGAAGCCCTTTTTTCAAAGCTAAATTGTGCCTTTCAGTATCATTTTTCCAGTTATCTTAAAAAACTAAATCTTTTTTTATTATTATTCACATGCAAAGCTAATCAAACTAGTTTAAGGAAACTAATTATTTAATCATGATCAATAAATAAAGGCATAATGAGCAGAAATTCATTTGTTTCGGGAGCTCAAAGAAGTAATGATGTTATCTCATTCAAATAAAACAAGCTGAATTAATGATTAAAGAAAAAAAAATGGATGCAGGTGGGCTTGTTAAACGTAGATGGCTATTACAACTCTCTGCTGTCATTCATAGACAAAGCTGTGGACGAAGGTTTCATAGCACCTGCTGCCCGTCACATTATTGTGTCTGCCCAAACTGCCCAAGAGCTCATGTGCAAGCTAGAGGTACGATAGAACTCCCCCTCTGCTCCTTTTTTCTCCTGTGAAACCAGTAGACGTGGCTCGCCTGAGGCATCACGGTGGGCCTGGTCATTAGTCAAATTGCAGGCGAATGATCGAGCCGTCCATTTGTTTATTATCCTGTTTACATGGACAGGAATACGAGCCCAAGCACTCTTCTGTGCTGAGTTGGGAGATGGAACAACAGCTCGTGAACACTGCAAAGTCAGAAATTTCTCGTTGACCAAATGGAATCAACTCTGCTAGTCCATAATCAAGGACCGTAGATTTTAGGGTATACCTCGACCAAAACACACAATCGTGTTACTTGTAGATGTGAACTCCACAGAATAGTACCACCACATTTCTTGTAGTTTAGCTGTGCATCATCCTTTCCCAAACTTCTTTTCTCTTTCTTGATGTGTACGGTTTCAGGTTTTAAATTATCTTTTTCTTTTTTTTTTGGGTGGTGGCTGAGTGTGTATTTTTCTTATCAGAGTTAACTGTAACTGTGAATAAGAATCTGACTTGGTTGATCAAAATTGAGAGACTATGAAGTGGTACGAAATTTCCAACATGTCGGCGATTTTGATTATCATTATTGTAGGTAATTATTTTGTAATATTTTTTTATGAATAGATGTTAGATGGGTTGTTGAATAGAGCTTTGGAATTAAAAGAGATTGATATTGATGGGAAACGATGATGGCACGTTGAAATCAACAAAAATAGAATAAAAACGAAAAGAATGTTGACATTTCGGAGCTTCCTTGGGCATCTATAATTCTCCCTGTTTAACGTTAGTTTCTCTCTTGGGTTCGGGCGGGACCATATCGCTGACTTTGACTCGGAGCAACCCAAACTAATATCTGGGTCTCTAACCCGTTGTCGCTGCCCCAGCCACCTAATTAGCCGGATAAATCCGTATAGCCCAGTCCATGCTGATCATGAGTGAAAAATGCCCAATTCATGTGCATTCTTACGCGTAGAATACATGTAAGATACGTGGCAAAATCAAATTTTTTAAGGCATAAAATGAATAACGTCTGGATTATTTTTCCCCTCAAAAGTTGATCGCTTTAGGTGAATGATTGATGGGGTCGAAGGACACTTGTCCTTATGTACGCATTGGACAACAGTGACGGTGTGGTGTCTCGTCTCCCAATGAGAAGGAGAAAGTAATGGCGGAGAGGGAGTGACCCCAGCTTTAAAGGGTGAGTACTGTTATTTTTATATAATTATTTTTATATTTTTATTTATATTTATTATTTATATATATATATATTTTTTATATTTATTTTTAACAACAAAGAGATGGGCCACGTGGGGGATGGCGTTTTGCTATTACAACCGCAGTGTGAATTCGGATACATAATATATACACGACAGCTAGAGGAGGCTGGAAGAAGCAATGGATATCAAATATGAACCCTTTTACCCTATCTTTCGATCACTGCCTTACTGTCCAGAATTTTTTAACTACTTTTGGACAAGCGCTAACATGACAAACTGTCCGGTGGGAATAATGTCTTGCCCAGTCTTTTATGGTGTGCACCAGTCTGTCCTTTTTCTTCTGGTCAAAAAGAATAAAGGGAGAAGGAAGAAACGAAAGTTAATTAAATATGATTTAATCAGTAATAAAATGTGTGAGCTTAGTGACATTTAGGATGTCCCACCAAAAGAGCTTGCAATTGAATCACTGCGTAGCTTTTCCCTAGTATCACTTCTAATTGGACTTGGCTTTCGTACGTCTTCTTCTCGTCCCCACCTACATGTTGTATACCAATTTTTCGTCAAACACAGTCGACCTTTTGAATTTTGGGCTCAGAATGTGGGCTGTTGAGTTTATTAGAAAGGTCCCCGAGGGACGTCTTTATTGGTTAAGGAATTTCATGAACAAAGAACTTAACGTCAACATGGTTGAAAACCCAAAATTTGGGGTCACGACACGTAACTTTCTGCAACAATTCCCGGTTGAAGCAAACATTATCGTCTGCCTGTCTCTATGCTTTCAGATCGCTTGTTTACCTTCAAGTGCTGCTGACCTTATCTTGCCACTGTTAATTTCTACTTCCCCTTTTAAATTACTATTAATTATTATTTTTGCAACTATTATCTAACCAATAATTTTGCTTCTTATATTGCGTATTCACGAGAAAAAACCATTAGTTCTGGAGCTGATCGAGGCATGAACACCTCCGGGTGCTCTTGAAGGTAAGGTTAAATTATTCCCTCCATTGTAATTGAAGCAACCTCCTGCTCTGTTTGTTACCCATGAACAAAAGCATCCCGCAACCATTAAAACGAAGAAAACATATACGTTCCCGACAGCAGAAAGAAGTTGCTTCGCCTTTAAGTTACATTTATTGCCTCTGCAGCTCGTTGATGGGAAGGAAATGAAACATATGCGTTCCCAAAAGCAAAGAGAAGTTGCTGTGCCCTTAAGCTATATTTATTATCTCTGCAGATCGTTGATGGGAAGGAAATGTACAGTAACAAGGGAAATTTGCTGATGCGAAGGAAAATTACAATGACAAGAGTTGAAAAATAAAATAAAATAAAAAATATCTTTTAAAAAGCAAGTACTACAAAACAGTAGCTCAAAGCCGGTGAGCCAATAATGCGGATTCAAACTTCACCCGTCCAAGGTAACCTATTCAGACGCTACAGCTTACACTAAATACAGACATACAGATACAGTCGCATAATGCTGCCACATTATTTCTTTTTTACCCTTTCCATTTGCCGGGAAATGAATACAGTCAAGCATATGGTTCAGGTTGATAATAATACACTCAAACATCTATAAGTATCTTTTTCTTCCTTTATGGGGGCTGGCAAGTGGGATGTAAATAGTCGGCCATAGCTTAGGAAAAGGATTGAACTGCTGAAGATTTGGTGACTATACTGGACAAGAGGCCGACTATGACGGCACTGTTGTATGTGCTTGGTTCCGTTTGCTTGGTATTGTTCCTGGAGTCGATGAACGTCTCATTTAAGAAGGGTCCACCAACAAGTGCTCCAGTGGCCACATTGGGATTAGGATCAGATGAGTCAAGCCACTTGAAGCCATCTTTGCAACCAGTTTTTGCATCAACTGGAATGGAAGCTCCCCTATGATGCACAAATTGGGGAAATTTATCTCCGTATCCCACAAGAAAACTCATGTGCAGAGGATTATTGCCCAAGACATAATCAGCCTGGAAGAATTACATAGATTTTTAATTTGGACATAGATAGCTTCCTTCAGAAAGTCAATATTTATGTGCAAATGATATTTCACACATACCTGAGATGTGGCAAATTTCCGAAGATCTGATGGGGTAAAAGAATCTGAATCACATTTTAGTTTTGCAGTCTGCGATGTAAGCATATAGTCACTGTAAAGCGCAGCTAGGAATGCAGAAGCAACAGGATGCTGCAGTGAATTCCATTCGCTAACCCATACAAGACCATCTGTATTAAAGAAAAAGAAAACTAATTGATGAACATACAGCAGTAGAAACACCATACCAAAAATGAAATATAATAGTTCTAAATCATTAACAATTTGTTTATCCAGAAGAGGGATTTATCAAGGGCAACAATAACCTGACAGTACGCTAATAGTTTGATATGCGCCTATGATTAATTTTACTAACTAATGAGAATCTTAACTTCCCTTTACATGGAAAAGGCGGGAGAATAGAGCGCTGAACAGCGAGACAAAGAAGCTGACTTCATATTCAAATTAACATTTTCCCTTGTTGAATTTTAGCAATTAATAACCTAATTTATTTGACAAAGTGTGAAAAAATGGAATGTAGCAGGGAGGAAAGAAAAGGTTTATTGGTATGAGTATCAGCCAAATATCAATGAGGGAGAAAATTACTATTTGTTCTGCTTTTTGTGGCTGTTGGAGAATCTGGAAGGAGGCCACACATTACAGCGTCAGCTGATTTCCTGTAATTTTGGAGGCCAGAGCCATACGAGTTGGAAATGTCTTTGGCCTTAAAAAAGCTCAATCTGGATAACAAAACCTGCAGTAGTATAAGAGTATATATAAGAAAGAGTCAGCTCTGCTTATATACTTAGAAGCATCATCCAAATTAAGAGAAATCTACAGAACTCTCAATTTAATTCAACATTGAACACAGAAATTTCAGCCAATGGGTTTCTTTCGTCTTCTCTACGTTGCATATTGGGGTGTGTGGATTGCAATAAATAGCCAAAAAGCAATTTTCCACAGCATCATTCATGTCACTTATGATGGTCTTCGGTCATCAAAAGCACCTTAAAAACTAAGAATAGTGTATCTCTTAATTATAAGAAAAGAGGAATATACCTGAGTCCCAGCAAGTTTGTTGTCCCAACTAAACCAGGTTGGACTTCCCCATTGAGCATAATTTTCTCCATTTTGGCCAGTCACATACTGAAGGTAAGAATTATCATCTGTAGCATGATAGAGCCAGCTAGCTGCCCATAAGAGCTCGTCACCATATCCTGTTGAGTTATAATATGTTTGGACTTCAGGTATGCTCTCACTATACAATCCCCTGTGTTGGTCCGCAAAAGTAAACAGCTGTTTTGCATGCTTCAGGAGAGTGCTTGAATATGTAGGATTACTTTTTTTGAAGACCAAAGATGCTGAGGCCATGGCTGCTGCAGTTTCAGCTGCAACATCTGTTCCAGGAGAAGACGTGTTCACCTGTGTGAGTGGTCGATCCTCGGTCATGGCTTCAGGCCTTTCCCAACATTTATGGTCTGATACAGGATTACCCACCTGTCCAATAATTATGTTTCAGAAAATGGAACTGGTCAGAACAGGCCTAGTTTATCCTGTTCGTTAATTAAGGCTGAAAAATCCTAACACCAAAATACTAAGGTTAATGTAATTCAAGAGGACAAGGAACAATCAGTTATTCAATCACTGATCTCTCCTACACAATAATCATCATGTACACATTCAACAAGGCTTTAAAAGCAAGATCGAAGGAAATAGAAATTAACGAAACATAATATATAGAATCCCAAATCAATAAGATGTGCTGGACAATATCACTTATATAATGTCAGGCCTGCCCTGTCATTAACACCAACAAAATACCAGTAGTCTGTGAAAGTAAGATTATCTTACATGTAAGAAAACCAATTCCAAAAGATCAATAATCTAGTTAAACTATATGACACTTTCCAAGAATCACATAGTTTCTGGAGGGCAGATGTCCTTTTCTCTTGAGAAGAGAAAGGAGAAGAAATTCATGCATGAAAACTAGCTAACTTGCAAATAAGACTGGCATCCAGTGGAAGTTGAAAAGTACATTGACCTGGATGTAGAGCACATTCTCAGAAGGATGGGCATTGATAAGATAGTCAGTGATCCACTTGAGTGAATCTTCAGCTGGTTTCAACTGGCCAACTGCATCCATCTGATCTCCATATTCTAGGATGGCCCATGATAACACCGTGGCAGTAAAAGCCATTGGAAAACCAAACTTCATGTGATCTCCAGCATCGTACATTCCTTTTGATAGATCCAACTTTGCCTGTTTTCCGTCGTTAAGTGCTGAATCACCTCTCCAAGCAATTTTGTTGTTGGCCAACTTACCCGCTGCATGGAGGAAATATAATTTTTAAAGCAACTAATACATAGAGAATTAATCTCAACTGAATTCATTGATGAAAACTGAAATAAAGTAACACTCTCAACTAGTCTTAGAGAGCAAGATACTAGCAGGGCCTTAAAAACATAGATAAGGAACTGAACTTGCTCAATTAGAACGAATATATCTTATCTCTTTGCGGATTTATTCATCAAAGCAAACAAAATTGAGGAGGAAATTACCAAATTATCAGTCCACAAAAATAGAAGACACCAAAGGTGAAAATAATGTAATTTGAGAATCATCTAGAAAAGAAGAAATTGTAGTTAGAGATATTCAGTTCGTTGATACAGCGAATCCACCAAAACTAGTTAATCTAACCCTCCAGATCTCATGTGTGCCACATGTGCAACCATAAAGCGGGGAAAAAAGACATTTTGCAGGTAGAATAGAGCGAAGCATATAATTTTAATCAAGAATTATATAAAGGAAGAAATAAAGATTAAAAAACAGCAAATTGAGTGAAACACATTGCATTACCACAACGTAAATTGCGATTTAAAATTAGAAGAGAACAATAAAGATTACATTTTTGCACATCGAAGAATTGCATTGCAATTTTCAAAGCAGAGGCATATTTTTGGTCGATGGCACCTGGTGGCCCCGGAACCGGCTCTGGCTTATCGGAGTGATGATCCATTTTCTTCTTTATTGTATACACAACGGCACCGACGACGAGAGCGAGAATCACCAGCGCCAGAAACCAGCCACAAAACCCTCTGGACCTTGACTTTTCTTCCATTTTACAGAATGTGCTTTAAGCTAAGTGAACCACGAGTTCCCAGTGCCTGAATCTATATCAAACCAAACACATTGTTCACCAAGAAGTAAGCCGCAAACCAACAAGTAAGTGGCACTTGCAACGTGCACGTCGAGCGAAATGTGCAATAGAAATTTATCGCTACCTGACAGAAATCTAATTTCTTTTGGCACTTTAGAACAGACAATGGCTATGTTTTGAATGCAGTTAAGGGACGGGCATTATTAAGATCGACAGATTGGAAATTGAAATAACAGCTTACCAAAAAAGGAATGGAGGAGTTGGATCTGGTCAATCCGGCGAAGACTGGACTCCGCTCGAACGCAGGAAGCAGACAATGGAAATGGCTGCACTGAACGGGATTCGGGAATGCTGGATGGGACACTGCCCAAGTTATTCCCGCGGGAGAATATTTCTGGCCCTGGAATTGGTTTTGGTGGGACTAGACTACTATTGTCTTCCTGTGTTGACTGACATAGATGCCCTGATGAAGTTGGAGGATATACGGAAGTCGGGGCGGTGTGAAAGGGTATAAAAGTAAAATAACCGTGTCACCAGATGGACTGATACTGGCTTCGTCGGTGAGCTGTTGTTGGTTGGGACCGTGGACTAGTCGCAGACGAGAGGGTGAGTGACACGGACCCCTCATCCTCTTCAACTGCCGTAAAAATTGAAATAACTTGAACGTGAATCATAGAATTTGTTTGATTAACAAAATTTCAAAAGTTGCTTTTTTATTACCAATTAAGAAATTACTTTGAACATATTAAATAAAATTGCCAAAGGCACCAAAAAAAAAAGAACATCATAAGTATTCAAACTAATTATACATTTAATTCATGATGCAATGATTCATCAATTTAAAAATTAGGCTATGTTATGGTTTGATTTTTGCAAATTTGCATGATTTTTTTAGTTCATTTTATTAATCAAGTTCAAAATATTTTATAGAAGTTTTGTTAGCATGAGGAGCATCAAATATAAAAGTTTTAAGTTTGAATTCGTAATTTTAAATATTAAAAAATGTTATTGTATAATAAAAAATAATTTAAAATTGTGAATTTACCAACTAGGGTGCTAACATGGAATAATGTTATTGTTGTTAGCAAATTGTCAACATCATAAGTCCATTATATCTATACTAAAAAAGTACAATAAGTTTCTTAGCTTTTGTATAAATTTGGACCTGTTAATTGTGTAATGATGAAAATCAAAATTATGTTTCAAGGAGCCAAAATGAAGTTAGGCTGCCACAAAATGAACATTACAAGTGATGTATGTTTCAAAATGATTTTCAATTATAATGTTATATTACTGGGTCTTAATTATGTTTCAATTTGTATCCTTCAGCGGTTTCTCATTTATTTCAATGCAATTCAGCTTTTATATACATTATATGAAAAAAGACACTTGAGTCAAGCTAACGAGAACTGTCTTAAGACTGGAAATGCCACCCTAACTTCAAAATGAACATTATAATGTTTTCCCCTCGCAAATTTCTGGCGCAGAGTTCGAGCAGGTCAGCTAACTCTATCACCGTCTCCACTCTCAGGTACATACAGTCTCATTGTTGCCCCTTTTCTCCTGAAATCTATTCTACAGATTTAGCTATTTTTTTTAAAAAATGATTCACTAGTAAAACGCAGGAACAGTAATGGCGTCGATCAATATCGGACTTTTGTTTTAAACGTCAGATTGAATTTCGTTCTTCAGGTGCTTCTGGCCGACTGCTATGTTTTGTTTCTGCAATGTCTCCTAGGGTGTTGCTCCGGCACTATTCTAATTAGATCAAGGCATTTCACTGATGCGACGATCGATAATTTGGTGCAAAGGCGTTGCCATTTTACTCAATCACCTCCCTTCTATTGTTGCATATTTGGGGTATTTCAAAGAAGTTATTACAAACTTTATGGTCTTAGTATGCTAGAATAAATTCTTCACAACTACCCAATTAAATCATGAGTTACGTTTCTATAAATTGTCAAAATTAATAGCCTCATTATGTTTAGCCATTATTACCAGGAGTTAATTTCTTTCCATAACCTCCCAACAACTAATTAATTACTTCATTTCATAACCCATGCGTTTATTTACAAAGCCCGACATCTCTTTATTTTTACTTTTTCATAACCTCCTAGCAACTAATAATTATCAAAGTTAAATTACTTTATTTCATAACGCATACGGCTAGTTATTCCAGAATCTCTTTATTTTTGCCTATATGTTCTTGGATTAGAGCTTTGCTAACAACCAATGAGAGAGACCACCACAATAGGTTAGAACATCCCTCTCTTCTCTTTCGCCGGATTTGACATAGTTTTGTTGCTTCCTCAGACTCCATTTTATTTTTTCAACATCTGTTACCATTGCTCGTTTCCGATGATTTCCTGAACTGGGGCTTCTCAATTACGCGTGATGACTGTGCAAATTCGTAGCCTAGGATTAGTATCTTATATTTTTGGTTTCAAAATTGGATTTCATTAGATCACTTAGTTAGGTTAGACTCTGAAGCTCTCATACATCTCGGTATTTGATATTATTCGAACCTCATCGTAGGTGTTGCCACATCCATACATATGTCGTGGTCAACCTAATTCTATTCCATCTGTCTGCTTATGATGCTGCTTGCTTGTATGCTTTGCCGTTCATTGAATAGATTTAGGAGTTATTTGTGAGTGACATGCTGATATAGTTTTATTTTTTTCAATCTTAAAAGATATTATGATAGAAATTTATCTGAGATTCTGAGGGAAAGCAAGAGAATTCACTTTTGGTCCACAGATGTATCCTAACTGTCCATATTGTCATTGATTCTATTGATCTTCTTCTAATTGTATAGCATAGTTACCGTATAAAAAAAAAGTTTGATGTAAACTGATGCCTGTCATCAACCCAACTACCCAAGCAAGAGCGGTCGGGGACAAGATGGACAGCATCCCTTGACAAGATATTTGCAGACTTGGTTGTGAAGCAAATTCAAAAGTAGAACAGACCAAACAATGTATCTGACAAGAAAAAATGGAATCACATTCGCGATGAGTTTAATAAGCAAACGGAACTCAGTTTCAATAAGAATCAATTGAGGAAGCATCTGGATGTTCTTAGGACACGCTTCTATAATTTGAAATCGGCTTATGATCAAAATAATGACCTTGTTGTGGATAATTCTTCTGCATAGGCTTTGAACTGTGGGAAGATGTGAGGGTAAATTCCTTACTTTATACAAGCAGTCTCTTCTTTTTCACCTATATCTTTGTGAATTCTTGTAGGCTCCTATACACAGGCACAGGCTAGGCCTGAACCAATTAAAGTGAAAGATTGTCCAATATACGAGCAGCTCTGCACAACATTCACAGATTCAGCTGCCAATGGGAAATACGCCCAATCTAGTCACTACGAAGAGTTGGACAAGCATGTTGGAACATATGCTGCTGGCTTAATTTCATGTCCAGAAGGTGGAGTCCCACATTATGAAATCCCTTCATCATCAAAGTCTGAGGCGACTCCCAGTCTGGATCAAGACATCTGTAATGCTATGGCAGAAGCTTTGTTAGAAATGGTTACTACTTCAAGGTTGAGGGTAGCTTCTTCAACTGTACTCGATGACAAATTTTCAATAACGAACTGCATTAGAGCTCTGGATAAGATAGAAGTCATTGATCAACAACTCTACCTTTCAGGGGAGACATTCATTTATTCAAAAAGTGACAGGATACAACTGGCATGGTTTCAAACTTGCAAGGAAAGTGTGGCAAAGGTTTCGCCTGTTAGAATTGGGGTATTTTTGAAGTCTGCAATCTTTAATACTTTAGCATTGCGAACAAGTTTGTTCAACCACACAAGTAGAGGAGTCAAAGCTTGAATTGTGAACAGTTAATCACACATTACGCATATAAATTAGAAACTGACACCTGCTCTGCCTCAGGTGTACACGATGTGCCTGTATTATTACATCGTGCTTCCGATGCCCAACTTAACAGTGTTTAATACCTTCAATTGTGTTTTATAATTTATGGTTTGATCCGGTAAAGATATGGTACAGATTTAGACCTTGATGAACAAGTTACAAAGTGTTACCACATTAATGGTCTCCCTCAAATCATCAATATTGAGCAAGAATGGATCCTTTGCTTTATATTTTTCACGCAGGAATCCATGGTATGTCTTTAACAAGTAGTTAATTTCAAAATAAGAGATTGATCGAAAATCTGCGCAGGAAAAGCCTACATAGCACGAAAACCTATATTGAAATCAAGAGCATGTTTGGTATGGCGTTTGGGAGGCTCAAAAGCATGTTCAAGCTGTTGGATGTGATTGTAAAATGTCTAGTCTTCAACCTCTGGTGTTTTACAAAGTAATCAAGTCAACCTTAAAGCTACAAACCATGCTATGGGCACCGTTTGGCAATTAGAAGAATTTAGAAAAGATAGGGCAGGGCCCTTCCACACACATTTTTTTTCCTCGCTAAATTAATGCAGTCCTGCTATATTTCTGTTGTAATTATGATCTGCACCTGTAAAATTCGAGCATTTCTTCTTCCAAAGGATGGGTCTTGCCTATTATTACGAGGCAATGTAAAGGTGCTCCGAAATCAATTATTTGCAGCTGCTTCATGGTACCTGCGACTATCATCTGATCTTCGCTTCCTAGCCTAGCAAACCCTACACACTCCGTATCTTCAGTGTAGGCTGCAGGGCAAAGCAAAAGTTTGATATTAAAAACAAATAAAAAAGGGGAAAAATAAGATGCTATTTTCTAGCTTAACAGCTTCATTTTTCTTCTGAAAATTGCATATAGTGAAATCATATACATGAGACAAAAGGAAGTCAATCTGAGAAGAATTGCAGGCAGTCAGTGGTGCAAGATCATGGTGTAAATAGGGTGTTAACCAGCAAATACTCTTAGGCATACATAAGTTGTCTATCATCATCTAGCACAAGCACAGGGCATGAAAATAGTAACCATAAACATCTGATCAGTGAAGAATATGTTATCCAGTTAAAAGTTACTTTCCTCAATGTTCAATAATCCAAACTTAAATTCTCGAAAATAAGAATTTGGCAAGCCAAAAATCTTACCATAATAGTAGAGGGGCCAAATTAGGATATACATTCAACAGCACTGAGAAAGCAATAGCTAAATTTGGAAGAGACTTTAGCCGATTATGGTTGATTATTTATACAATCCAGAACCCTTGAGAGCACACTAAGTAATAAGTTTTCCAGAACTACAAGTCTTGGGAAGTGAGAAGGGAACCACCTGTCTCCAATGATTCCAAGGTACCATGGTACTAGCTTCAATTTTCAGGTGTATTTTGAAGAGAGTCAAGAGACACTAGAAGGTAAGATGATGGCCAAAAAAGATTCTCAGAAGTAGTGTTAAGTGCGCTTTTGTATTCACCATTTCATCTGATTTTGTAAAGCTAATACTTCTAGAGGATAAAGACATTGGGTAGCAAAAAGTATTGAGAAGTATAGTCCACAACAAGTTTGAGAACTTTTTTTCTCTTTAAGCTGGGCCGCAAGAGTGAAATAAGTACTGAACTCACCAGATTCTTCATGTGCTTGCTCAATCTCCAAGAGCTGCTCAATGGCTGTGTTTATGGTCATATATCGAGGTGGTTCATATTGTTTTCTTCCCCTGAAAAGAGGCAGGCCCCACCCCCCACCCCCCAAACAAAAAAAAAAAAAAGAGATAAAAAATTCATTCTATGCCATTGTATAAGTAAGAAAACAAGAACAATGGCCAGAAAAATTGAACACCCACATTTATATATCACTTAGAAAACCAACCTGCATAAAGATTCTAACGAGGGCTCCTTCACACGTATATCTGTAACCATTTCAGAATTGGAAAAATATGGATTAGAATTTCTGAGGAAATATATGAAACAGGGTAAGCAAAGAAATGACATTTAACCCAGAAGTAGAAGTTCTAATGATTTCTGAGGAAATATATGAAACAGGGTAAGCAAAGAAATGACATTTAACCCAGAAGTAGAAGTTCTAATGATCTCATAGACGTCACATAGTCCAAGCACTAGAACATATATATTTATGCTATTCTTGTGGCTGACTGCCTTTTACAAATTTACAACACATTCTAGGCATCGATATTCTATTTCAGGCAGATAAGAATAAATTCAGTAAATAAGTTGGGAATACATTCAGAAATATACACCAGATCCATGATCTTAAGTCCCCTCACACGCAACAGTAACTGTTCATTCTTAATATAACTGAAAGTGAGATAAGCACAAATATATATATATATATATATATTGGTAGGAAGCACAAATATTTTTAATAACAACAAAACATACTCATTGAAACCATACACTTACCTAACAAGCAAAGTGTATGCAGTCCCATTATTCGATTTCTTTGAATCTTTTCATAGAAGCTATCAGGCCTCCAAGTCTCGGTAAAGAATGGTATAGAAACAGTCTCCCCATAACGATACAGTTGTAGCCCACAAATTCCAATTGCATTCATCACTGATGCATTGTGTACTGTTTTGAAATCAATTCCCATTTTCTTTGCTCGAACAACAAGGTCAGTGTGAGTTGTTGCCCTATATAGAGTCAAATATATAATTGCCAATAAAAGCAAAAATTGGGTACTATTATGAACAATGTTCTTCATAGATATGACATAGAGTTGCTCCATATTTTTCACACAAATACTATGTTCGGAGGGAAGGGACATGCAAAATGTGACCTAGTAGATCACATTTGAAACCAAGAAAAGTTGGACTAATATTTAAGCTTCCTTTTTGCAGATATTCAGGACATACAATATATTCGTACAAATTCTTCTTCAATATAACTCAGGGGTATCATTTACTTCTAATTTGCAATCTCATAGACTGATAGACTTTTGAAGCTTTCTATGCGACTATGCTTGGCAGAGGAGAGAAAATAGAGAGGAAGAGGAAAATTAGAGCAGAAGCTCCCTTGAATTAAAAGTGTTCCTTTACAAGTGTTCAATTCTCTCGAAATACTCCCCTCACAATCCCAGCAGAACCCAAAACTCCCCCCTTTACTAAATCCTTGATATTAAGCGCCAAAAATCAATAAACATTTTTTTTAAGTAATAAAATACTTCATAAATTGTATCAATTATCAGGTATAAAATCAATGTACGCAAATAGCATACCCAAAAGGGTCCCCAACAACGAGGAAAGCTATATCAGCATCGCGAGATTCTGATAGTATATCATCAGCTTTTTCTTCTACCATTTCTCTGTCCGCAAGAGTAATGGATTTCCCGTACAATTCTTCCTATTTCAAAAGAGCCAAAACCAGAAATTTTAAAAGAAAAAAAAATTCTGAACTGAGAATTAAGCAACCAGAATATGGATCAAAGGGAAGGAAAGGCATGATACCAGGCTAGAAAGACCATCCGTAGAGAGACCAAAGGAAAGCAGGGAAGTGTAGGCTTCCATGTAAACCTTCTGACACTTGCGAACTGCTTCTAAACCCCTCAAAGTGATGTCTCGCTCGTCGCCCAATCCTAGGCCGATTATGTACAACATTTCTCTGTAGTCGGAAGTTTTTTTTTTCCTCTCTCTCACTCTCTCTATAGAAGTTGCCGTTGAGCTGATGAATGCACGCGCTATAGGGTACTTTGTAGTTTGCAGGCTTCCAATTGCACCGCCACTTCCCCAACGAGCAGACCCAGGAGGCGCAGTTCTTAACTAACACACATTCCGTGCGAAAAACCTACGCTTTAACTCGCAAATGCCTTCTAAACCCCAAACCATTCTCTGTTGGATTCCTTTTATATATATATATATATATATATATATATATATATATATATATAGTTTAAGTAACTTTTTTGTTTTTCTATTTTATAATTTATAAATTTTATTTTTATTTATTTTATAATTTTCTTAAAATTCTATTTATTCCTCTTAATTCACGTCTTTTTAAAAATCAAAAACCCTAATCACATATTTTTAAAAGTTTCTATCAATCAAATTGGCAAGCTATAAGTACCACTTTTTTAAAAGAAAATAAATTGAAGTCACTTGGGTTGAGGATGATCACAGTGACGGTGAAAAGGAGCCAAGTTACGTCATAATTTTAAAAAATTAGATTCAACTTGATATATTTATAAAATTAACAAGGTCTGATTTGATTGGATAGCTTATTAAATTTGGATAACTATTACAATATTTATTTTACATTTATTCATACATATATATATTTGTATTTTTTTTTGACAACTTATATTTGTATATTATCGATGATATAGATCAGTTTATTAAGTTTATTAGTCAAGTTTAATTTAAATAGGCCAGCATCATTTAAATAAAAAAAAATCAATAAGTTAATGCTAGATCAAGTATTGTCCAGTGAAATTAGACTTCAGAGAAACGAATTAAAAAAAAGCAAATATCTATCAATTCAATTTCACAGAACATCATCAACTTAGGTTCAAGGGACACTATCTAAAGTAAATGGATTTTTCACCCACCAAGTTGTATGTTTCGACACAAATGAATAGATACATGTGAACAGTATACTATTTGTATGGTGTATTTTTCTAAAAACCTGATACCCTCACGCATTCAATACATGTGAAAGGGCGAGTGAACAGTATAGTATTCATTCACTCTTTTATATGTGCCAAACGAGGACACTTAAAAATATAAATTTAACCATACTCATTTTCCAACACCCAAACCCAGATGTTATGCCTCAATTTCCTTAAAAAACAGTGTCTCATAACGGCACAGAATTTTAAACCAATTGTGCTAACTACCAAAACTCTGGCATAATCAGAATCGACACTAACGTTAATGAAATCATATTAATTCAGTCGGCGGGCCATTTCCAGATAACGAAGAACAACCAATGTTTACAACAGTACATGGGATTGATTCAGATACTGACAGGGCCAAAATTTTACAGGGACAGGACAGAAAATGGAGGGTGATTTGTATCAAAATGATTTACAGTTAAACTAAATGAAAGCATGAACGTAACTTGTGACATTTGTATGAAGTGTGTTAACAGATCAAACAAGATTGAATGAGTACATTAGCTTCATGAGTAAACCCAAACTCAGCGCCACTTGCTCTTGGGTGAGCTCAGTCATCATCTTTGAATTCTCTGATCAAGATATAAAAAACATAGTAAGAAACTAATCGATAAAGTTGAAGACCTCAAGAAGAAAATAACAATACAGTTGAAGACCTCAGCACTAGCTTTTTGAAAACTAGCAAGTTAATTTTCCCACTATAGTGATTAATACGCTACCCAGACAAACATTGACGTTTAATCTTTGCCCAAATAAACTACTACCAGGCCGTATTCTGCGTTTCACAATGGTCCATTTCCGTTGCAGGAAACCTCTCACAATCTACATGCTCGATTATGAACCAAAGTCTTGTTGCCATGGAAAAATGAGTACTGATTGATAAAATTGGCATGCTATGCACGACGAGTTATCTTGTTCTTACAACACATTAGATTTGTGGGGAAAAAAACCAGACTGCAGAACTTCATACCTACGATCAAGGTAACGGGGTTGAATCCCAGATCCTTGACAAGTGGTGCATGTCAATGAACCAACACCATCACAATTTATGCATCGAGAGGTCTCTTTCTCATTCCCACCAAGCTCTACTGTCACAGTACCAGTTCCCAAGCAAAATCTGCATCTCTCTGAGGAAATTGTAACATTTTTATAGGCAAGACTTGGAAAAAAACTGGGAAACAATTTAATTGTCGTAACTACATAAGAATTTTTTTCCTTATTAATTGAGAGTAGAGTTGTTGTCCTTAATTCCATTATCATTAACTGATTGTGAATTTACATTATATAAACGAACTCACCTATGAAAATTTGAGCAACTTGTGCCAAGGATCTCATGACATTCAATCTTATTAAATTAACATGACTTTGAGCGATATTTAATTAATGTTAATGCCTAGGCTACACCTGAGCCAGCAAGTTTCGTTTCCGTATGAGTTGAACTAATTACAGTGCTTAATGTCATGCACTAAGCAGGTTGAATTTGACACTAACCTAGTAATATCATTGTGATCAGAAATTTGGTCAAAACTAAAATAATTGCAATGACTTGCCATCAATTAGTGTGACTTGCGGAACTGACAGAATGAATGAGATGTAGTCCTTTTAAAACAAATACTGATGGCATATATGACGATGGGGATAAATGCCTTCCCCAACAAATGTCTCCACTTCCTTTGACTCCAAAATACTCTAACTCAGAAAAACTCAATAATGAAAAGAGAGATAGACAAGATACTCACGGGCACCAGATCCACTGCATGGGAAGCATGGCTGAGTATTTTCTCGCTTAGCCTGCAGCAAAGAGAAGGTATGGTAGACACTTAAAATGACGACCAAAGGATGATAACAATTAAATAGTAAATTTAGAGAATAGTAAAACAACTCACAGCATTATCGATTTGGGATTCATAGAACACAGGAATGCCAATCCCGACGACCACACTCACAACACCAACTGTTATAGCCACTACCTGCAGACATTAGTACGAAAATTGCGCTCTAATTAGATGAAAATTCTAATTAAGTCAAATATATATTATTCTTGCAGATATATATATATATGAGGGAGAAGGAACCGTGTTTTGATCAAGCTCCAGAGCTCTAATACATGGATAAGATGTGGGCTTCCTTTGAATTCTAACAGCTGACTTGCAAGAAGATGAAGGAGAGAAGGACTTCAGGGGGCAGCAAAGAAACGGGGATTGCAGCCCAGAAAGAGAAGGCGCCGCTGTCATTTCTTTCAGACTCAGTCCCTTCTATTTCTTTAAAATTTTGCTTTTCCGTATTCTGGCTTGTATTTCCGAAAACGATTTGCTTAACACTCGGCCAGACAAACTCCAACACACAGTGGATTTGGTTGCAGGGGGAAAGGTTTTGGCCACGGACATTACCAGCCAGCCCTCTTCCACCACACAGTTCACTAACGTATGGTCCGTCTTCCACGTGGCTCTGCCAAGTGTGTCTCTGTAAATGGGCTTTCTAGGAGCAGAAACGGCCCCGAATCTAGGTCTAGGACGGTAAGTCCACACAAAATCCAGAATCAAATTAGTCACCTATGCCGGGCCCCAAATGCAAAAAACGCAGGCTCCATAATTTTGACTTGTTTGTAGTATGTAAGGCTTGCGACTCATTCGAACCCAGAAACTATGAACTGCTTAGCGTGGAACACAATGACAAGAAGAAAAAAAAATTGAAAAAATAACATGATTAGGTTTATAAAAAGAATTATTTAAAAAATATTATGGCAATCAGAAGCCACTAAAGCTTATTTTATTTAATTATTCTTTTTGTTGATTTCCCTGGTGTAAATTTGTTGGAAATTCATGAGAATAATGTAAGTCTGGAAAAAAAAAGAGTAAACATTTTTGTTATATATTTTATCCTTACGTATTTGATTCTTTATATTCTACATCTCTCTCTTTTGTATTTCCAAAAATGAAAGTTATAGGAAGAGTGAAATATACATTGCATATACAGTAAACACTTTTGTTTGTCCATGTCGACAGTAAAACCTTGCAACTAAAGACGTCCAGTTTGTTAGAAACAAAGAGAATGCTATTATGCTAATGCTAATACGTAAACAGACAGTTTGTCATAACAAATTAACTGTCTTTCTCAGACAACGATTGTCTTGTCTCTTTCCCCCATCATTTTATCCTGAATAATTTCACAATTTCTTGGCTACCTAAGATTGTTCTCTGTCGCCAATGTTCAATTTCTCTTCAACTTTTCTTAGATTGTATAAATTAAGCAGAAGAAAAAGAAAAAAATGGGTTAGACACCGAGAGAGCGAGAGTGAGAAGGTGGTAGGAAAGAGAAATAGGAACAGAGACATGAGAGCGACAGCCCAACAAACACACATAATTAGGAAGCACGTGATATTAGACGCTCGCATGTCCCATAACAAGAAGGAATTGAAGGGATCACTAATTGTTTGAGAAACGTAGAATCCAAGGCTCTTCACTTCTTTAGGAACCTCCACTTCTCCAACATCCACATGCCTCCCCTTTTCCCCGGTTTTCTTTATCTTCTTTTTTAATATATCATCAGTGTCATCCTTGTATCATCTGCTCAGGCTCAGGGGTCCCTTTGGCTTTCTGAAATATAGCTTGGCCTTTTTCAAATAATAGCCTCTTTTTTTCTCACCTTTTGCTTTTTATCCCAATAATCTAACCTGTCAGTCCTCTTAGCTTTCTTGTGGTTGACACAAAACATACAAGATCCGTGTCCTCCACTCCATTACTAAAAGATAAGCAGGAGATTTCCCAATGGTTTCTGCGGAACTTTTTGCTAGAGGGACACTGCCTTGCATGCTCAAGGACTTGTCATCATCAAGATCAAGATGGATTGTATATATTAATAGGAGGTAGCTAACAAATTAACAATCCTTAAAAGCGAGATGCTTCCAGTGTAATGACACAGTAACAACCATACACTATTCCATTTCAATGTACAAATAATTAACAATTGAACGGCAGAAAGGCATCCCCACAGGGCCACTAGTAGTGGATGGCCGCACTCTCGGAGACGAATACAATTTCAACGAGTGTTGAGATTGAAATAGGATTAGCATCCTCTAAAACATCTTTAAGTTGACAAAGAAGAAAGAAAAAGAGCAAAATAAGACAAGACAACAACCACGAGATTCTCTATCAGTAGCAGAGGATCAGGATTTACAACTAATCAACGATTTTTTTTTCTTTCTAATCTTTAATTACCCATAATAGTTGTGTTATTAGTAATGCTAAAATACTAAATAGGCAGACAAAAATCAGGGGAGAGCTTGGGACGTGCCCCAAGCGACGACGAACTAGTTGGAGCAGAGACGGTTAGTTGAAAATGAGTGTTTTTAAGAGTGTTTCTATCATTAATCTATTTATTTAAACAAAACTGTAAATTGAGTAAAGCGTTTTACTCAAACTCGTGAGTTCCTCAAATATTGGAAAAATAGCAGGAAATTCTACATCTCAGCCAAGGCAGTGAGAGTGATGGAAAAGCAGAGCGTATTAGTTAATAGTTCCCAAGGCAAAAAAATTGGGAATCTCTGTGTACCAAAATAGACGTATGAAAAGCTAGAAAAAGTACCCCCCAAAAAAAAATGGGGGTCAAAATGTTAATATGAAAAATTTAAGGGAGCTTACCATTATATCTCGATACGGTGATACCCCAGCCCCAGTCTGCCCTGTTTATATATTTCATACTTATCCATAAACGATTAAGATTCTTTTTATCTGAATCGGCTGCTGGATATCGTTTCCTCTCTACTAAAGCGTTATTTTTCTTTAATTTATTTTTTAATTAATTAATACCAAAATTCCAAGTTTACACGTAATTAATTAGAAAAAAATTATTAAATTTAGGTTTACACGTAATTAAGGTATAAGGATAAAGAGAGTCCGTACATTGTTTTGAGAGACAGATAGGCGGCTAAACACGTGAACCGTTGGATCCTTTATGAACGGTGATTGATGAGCCACATTTTAAACGGCTCGAGGAAGTGCTCCTCTGCTTTCTCCATTCTTACTGTCTTCTCAGTCTCGGTCTCGGTCTTTCTCGCCGACAACGTAACGGCACGCGGTGGCATTTCGGCACAGCCGATTTGCCCGTGCACCGGCGATCTTCTCAACCTCTCTGAAGATATACATTAACCTAAACTTCTTCTCAAAGCTCCGGCTAGACTCGCTTCTCGGATTTACACTATACTTGGCTTGTTTCTCTCGTTCCGTTCGGAGACAAACATAAGGAGGTAATTGCTGATTTCTCCTTTTCTCACAGTTTTCATGCCATTTTTCTAGTTGATTTTACGGGACTGCTGCCGATATGTAAATCGGTTCATGGCTTTACATGGTAGTATATGACTAATTTTGTTGTATTTGATCTTTGCATATTGATCTTTAATTTACTTGGCATTGTTTCAGATTCTGGATAATGTACCTCTTTAAACAATATTTTTTGGCTCCTAGTTCATTTGAGATTTATTCGGGTCACAACAAGTGAAAGTGATTTGTTGTAGATATATTCTTTGGATGTCTGCTGAGATAGTTTTGAACTTTTGAGAGAAAAAACCAGAAATGAATTATGAAGAACAATAGGATGTAGCACATCAACATATCTGTAATTTAATGAGCAAGGGACCTTTGGCAGTGATTTTATTCATCTTGACGCTCTGTTGAATTTAGTTTCAATTTGCTTCGGAGCGAAAGGGGGAAGTAAAATGCTTGGCTTTCTGTTGTTTATTTCCTTCTATCCTGGCATCTGTACATTGCCTAAGAAACATAACATCATATAAATATCCCCGTCTTTCCCGCTCTTCTTTTATTGTTCCTTTTATTCGTCCTTTTTATCAAATCGGAAACCGAGCCTAGTATTTCTGGATAGGCTTCTATTCTTTCAGAGGTCCACTGTCTGTACAATTAATTTTGTGCGTGTTTTCTCATCTTTTGGTGAGCTAAATTTACAACAAGTGGATTTAGCAGCTATATCATTTTGTTTTCAGTTTGAGATCATGTATGGCCTAACTGGTTATCTTCTTTTTCTTTTTTTTTTCATGTCAGGGATACAAAATGATAGGATCCTTTCTTACCAGGGCACTTGTGTATGTATTATAATATCTTAATCTATATTCTCATTTGACTTGAAAGGTTTACGTTGCACTGTTAACAGTTTCTCTATTTGTTTCCTTTGATGTGTTGTCAGGATGGCTTTTGGCTATGCATATCCAGCGTATGAATGCTATAAAACAGTAGAAAAGAATAAGCCAGAAGTCGAACAGCTTCGCTTTTGGTGCCAGTATTGGTATATTATCGATGGTCAATTATGCTAAAATAATCTTGTATGAAACTTATAGTGATGTTGTCAACTTTGTTTTCCCACTCCGGATTGCAGGATTTTGGTGGCCGTTTTGACCGTATGTGAGAGAATCGGTGATGCTTTTATATCATGGTAAAGGATTTTATCATGGATATGGAGAGAGCAGATTATATTCTTTTAGTTTTATCCAAACAAATAAATGTAGCTTTATATTTTCTTCTTATTTATGATTCTTTTCTTCTTGAAGGGTTCCAATGTACAGTGAAGCTAAGTTGGCATTTTTCATATATCTGTGGTGCCCTAAGACAAAGGTATAGAACCATTTACTGTGCTAGACTCTGATATTGCTTTCTTTTTTACTTATTTATTTCTTGCGTCCCTTTAATGTGATTGTAAATTCTAATATATCTGTCTCAGGGAACAACATATGTGTATGACTCCTTCTTTAAACCATATGTTGCAAAACATGAGACAGAAATTGATCGCAACTTGCTGGAACTGAGGACTAGGGCCGGAGATATTGCAATTTTATATTGGCAAAGAGCTGCTAGTTATGGCCAGACTAGAATATATGACATTTTGCAGTATGTTGCCGCACAGTCAACACCATTGCCCCGCCCTGCTCAGGTAGTTGATATGAGTATGCTTGGTTTTGTCTGCTTTTATAAATGAGATGTGGCACAACCATGCTGTAATTTCTTCGTAGTAAATTACAATAGAACTTCTACTAGCAGCTGTCTTTTTTTCCGATTGGAGTTTTTGTCCTGCATACGCTTCTTTCTTCTGGTATTTTTCACATGCATTCAGATACATGCCTGTTAAACAATTAATCTAGGAACAAGATATATATTGCAAAAGGGAAGAGACTTTTGCCTGGTATAGACTAGGATTTTTGCTAAAGGAAAAGGGATAAAAAAAAAACTAGATAATTATCTTACTTTTTCTTCGATATTGTTGGAGGTACAGCAATAATTAGCTTCCCGCATGTCCTTCAGGAAGCCATTGTGATCGTAACCACGTGAAAAAGGAGGATGGTTCCTTTGATCATCTGCATGCTAAGACTTGCTTTTTTTTCAATGGATATATCTTATTAAAGACTGTAGACTGTAGATGTTGGTTATTTATTAACTTCATTCGTAGATTAATGCCTCATTGGTCTTTAACATGGATATTGTTTTGATTCTTCATTGCTGCATCAATCACTATCCTCCACTTCCTGCTCCCTTTTCATATCAATCTTCTTTATGCTTACTCCCACATAACAAGCAAATTGTGTTTTAAAATCACAGCAACGACCAGGTGTGAGGGTCCGTCAACCAGCTCCATCTGCTGATCGTCAACCAGCTCCTGTAACAGAACCGCAGACTGATGAACCTCCATCTCCTACCTCTAGTACATCTTCAAGTCAGCACCAGAAGGAAGTAGCAGAGGAGTTAGGTTCTTCACAGGTGCCTAAAGCAGCTTCCCAGGAGTTGGGTTCTTCACAGATGCCTAAAGCAGCTTCCCAGGAGATGGGTTCTTCACAGGTGCTTAAAGCAGCTTCCCCTATTGCAGGTTTAAGAACTCAGAAATCTACTCCTGCACCTGAAAAGACCAACCAATCTGCACCACCAGAGTCAGAACCAATGCAGATACAAGAACCGCCACCTTCATCCTCTTCAGCAAATGAAAATGGGAACCCTTCCCCAAAGGAGACTGTAATGGAAGAAACCCTAAGGGTTACACGGGGCAGACTAAAGAAGACCCGTTCAGCAGGAACCCGTTAGGACATCAACATGTTCACATTTAGCTTTAAAACCAGGGTATGTGGACAAAGAATTGTAAACCTAGATGTAAATTTATTGTCCTCAGTTTTTTGTTCCATTTGTTGCTTTATTGTTTAATGGTGCCCTACCATGGAAGGGGTTATTTGGTGGTAGGCTGGTAGCCTGTTACAACTATATATGGACACAGATTTTGAAGGGATATTTGCATCGGCTGCTTTGTACAGATGGTGGTCATCAGGATTCACGGTAGACTGGCATAGTATTTTAAATTTACTCGGAACAAAAATTTATAAACACGGAAACTGGCATGCATGTTTGTTTCTTAGATCTGTTTACATACCTTTTTTGTAGGATCCACTGTGGGTTCCAAGTGGACTCTTTTTGCCCCATATTTGGAATGGCTGCTTTTTGAAACGTTTTTCACGTTGCAGATTCTTCATACAATCTTAGCGTCGGATGGATCAACATAACAGTGCCTTAATCCAAGAAAGACAAATCTGAAACAATATATATTTTTTTTTCTGGTGGAAAAAGAGGGGCCTAAAGCCCCAAAAACAAAAGAAAAATTACAAGATTAATTATTCTAAAGTTTGATACATTCTGTACTTCAATAAACTCTATTGATTTCTCTTTTTTTTTAGAAAGTCATTTATTGAGCTTTTAATGGTAGAAAGTGGGAGGAATTAAAACAAAACTATACAATATTGAATCATGGATTCGATATGACTGTGTAAAAGCAGTAATTATAGAATAAACGGACTAACAGACAAGTAAAAGAGATCCAAAACCTTCAGTCTGCTAAGTCGATCTTCCAGCTCGCTTGGCCCCAGCCCGTCATATCCCCTGTTGATAAGGCCAGTATCATATGACGAAAACTAAGAAGCACCAAACAGCAAACACAAGAGTAGATGATTACTTCCACCGTATATGGTTCTTTGAAGTCTTTTCTATCAATCCTATTACTTCAAGAACATTTGTAATATCATAAGTTCTCCAATTTTGAACCTGCCAAAAACCAGTGTGATATATATTGTCAAAAAAAATTAAAACAACATCTAGAACATGCCAACAAGTGAAAATATATAATGCTAACAACACAATTAGATACATTTAAACTAATATCACCTGAATTCAGAACTTTTATAATCAGTAATGCTCATGAAAATGCAATCCCAAAAGGAGCCATTTAAACTTCAGTGAGTAGAATTGATAAATCATCAGGTAAAATATAGAAAACATATTCCATACCTCCAACACCACAGCGGTTCTATTCAGATCCAGGGTACCATCCTTGGCCTCCTGGATCAAACTGACAAATTTTTTGGTTAACTATCCTGCCAGCAACACATGATATTCTAGTGCATTATATAAAAAGTCAAATAAACAAAGAAACCTATTCAAACGTGCATCATGAAGAGATACAAGAGTGCAGTTATAGGCATATGGTAGATCAGACCAAGAAAGGTTAATCGAGAATGGACAAACCTAGGGAACTGTCATAACGACAATTGTTAACTGCATTCAAACTAGCAGTCTCTGAAAGGAAAAATCCATCCAATAAAAAATTCATACCCAAATAAAAATAATGTGAGATATGAATGTATAAATTAATGTACAACTTGACAGAACCATACTGTAAAACGCTGTCACCAGTATTTGATTTTTGAATCACAGATTTTGTATTTCTAGGTACTTTTGATTTAACATGATGCCTTCCACTTATGCCAGGCTCAATTCGAGATGAAGGAAGATTAACTAATTTTTTCAGACTAGGAGCTACTTCAACATTACTTGTCTGAGACATGGAATTGTCGATTTCATATCTTCGGCTCAACTGGACAGATAAAATTAAGTAATAGTAAGAAAAAGAGTTAAAGGAATAGTTTGCACATATGAATATTATTGGATCCTTATTCTAAATAATTTATTTGTAACCTTTAAAAGTTTAAAGTGTACTCAAATATATAGTATGTATTCAGTATAAAATATTCCAATGGAAGTTATAGTCTAAAGATCAATCAATAACTTACGAAGACCATTAAGTGGTCTAAGTCCAGACAAGGCCATTGCTTGCTACAGGTAAATTCAGCATCATAGCTAAAAATCCAAAAATGCTTTCCTCAACTATTCATTCCTCCCCACCAATAGGCCTGTTCTACATCTAACACAAAACAACAAAGAACCATGCGTGCACCCCTAGTCGTATGTAGTGCACTGGAAACCGCGTCCAAACCTGAATGATTGTGCCCTAATAAAACTCTCGAGCAGAGCCGTGTGATTTCACAATTTTAAATAAAAATTGGAGCAGAATGCAGTTTATGTACCACTTTAAAATTTCTGATTAACAATATGTCAACAATTGTGGTGAGTATGATCTAATATGGGAAACGTAAAATCAAATGAATTTGCCTCAATGCGCCAAACACTTTCAAGACTGCTGGAATAAAGCGGGAAAATAAATGACGATGCCATTATTTCATTCAGCACATCAAGAAAACTCAAATTCCAACACCAGGAGATCATCGAACTTTAAATATTGAGCTCAAAGCGTTTCAATGCGATTAAAAAGAACAAGAAACACACCAACACAAAAACCCGAAAATCGGCGAGAATTTGTTGGAACAAACAGTGAAGAGAGAGAGAGTAGGGAATCAGTGAACTCACCGCTAGCTTAGCAAAAGAGGAATGGGCGTCACCACAGGCAACGACTGAAGCGAATTGGTTAGAAGAAGAAGAAGAAGAAGAAGCAACGAAAAAAGGTTCAGGTCTGCCAGCAGAGTAGAAGGGAGCGAAATCACTATTTTGATGAAATTGAGAATGGCAATGCAACAGCTGGAATTGGATTTGGGATAACTGATGCGAACGGCTTTGATCCTGACCCGAAGTCGACCTGTAAGCGGAATGGAATTGAGTGGGCGCGTTCACGAGAGATATAGAACGAGAGATTTGAGTGTTGGAAAGAGACCAGTAAGTATAGCCCAAGTTTAGCGCCTGTTTTTGTGTTCGGAGAGAGCGGGTTGAGGCGGCAATACGGCCAAATTGAGAAATAAAGTAGAAAGAGGAGAGAAAGGGCTTAATTCAAAGAAAGACCCAAATCGCAGAGAGAACGAGCATCAGAGCCAACACCAGCAAGGAAACCGGGGCAGCAATGGCAGGCGGTGAGTTCGAATGCGCACGCCGCCCGCCTTTTGTTATTCGCTGCCCAAGGCCTCTGATGCTTCTCTTTCCGCTCGTGGTGCCCACATATAATTTGTTTCGGCTTAGTCTTGGGCTTATCTTCAAATGGAATATCCATCTGTCTCTATGCTGTAACCTTGTAAGGTACAGATAATTGGCACTCGATTTTAAGGGTTTTCTCGCGGCCCAACAACAGAAAAGGACTGAAGGCAACAGAATTAATGACGTGCAACCAATTTCTAATTCATAGCTAAAGCGTATAAAGTATTATTAATTTGATAATTTTATTTTTATTTAATTTTTATAATATAAAATTTAAATTATTATATATTTTTTAAAATTTAGAAATTAAAAAAATTTAATAAATTAATATAGTACATTATTTAATTATAAAAAATATAATAAAAACATTATGGGAATAAAAATTTTCAAGCAAAATAAGTTTATTAAAAAAAGAGTAAAATTTGTTACACACCTCTTACTGGTGTAGAAATAAAATATTCATACTTAGGGCAGACTCATTGAATCAGAAGTTTCACATTGAATTTACTTATGTGAAATAAAAATTATACAATAATAAGGAAACATATTAAAGAGTAATGGGCAGCAAAAAAAATAATAATAATTAACTAGTCGATGAAAAAGCTTTTCTTTTGATTGAGTTGATTAGGTGTGGAGCAAAGAGTGAGTGATGGATAGGTAGCTGGTCACTACTATACTTGAAAGAATAATATCTTTCGCTTTTCGTGGAAACAGATTAGATGAATGAATTATTTTCTAAAAGAGCGCACCTTAATCTTGTTTATTGAATGGATGGCCAGATCTACATGTGTCCGACTTTTGAACTACTATGCAATCTGATTTTCTGTTTATATGGCCCCATTCGCCCATAGTAAAATATTATACTGTTTATCCTTTTCTGCTTTGTAAGTGGATTCCGGACTGCTTATAATTAAACCAACTTTTTAGTAGGGAATTTCCAAAATGAAAGTAAAATTGTGTAATATAAATGATGAGGGACACGTCCCGCCAAAAGTGGTTCACTAAATGAAAATTGGCATATGGCTACTAATTCTTTCTCCCTGTTTTATGTCATGTCTTCTTGGCTCATATGCTTTTCCTTTTGCTTCCTTTTAGAATCTTGCACACCCCATACCCATCACATATCATCCTTTCCACTATTACTAATGCAAATTGAATTAGATAACCTGCACGCCACTCACCTACTCATACCAAACCGCACATGTTGCATATGAATTCGATCTTCTATTTTTTATTTTTTATTTTTAATAAATTTTTATATATTTTTGTGATTTATATTAAAATAAAGTTTACAAGTTTATCTTTTCTATCAATTATCTCTCTTAATTTTATATTTATTATTATATTTTTTATCTTTGAGTTCAAAGGTTAAGAATCTTAATCCCTTGGCATGCACCCACACTTTGGTTTGCCCCATCTCTCCTCTTTCTCGGATCTACCTCTGGCCTCGGGGTTTGCGTGAGAACCAAATCATTGAGAAAGAGGGAGAGAGCCAAAGCGAGTCTGTGTTACAAGGGAAACTTACAAAACTAACTGCATTATCTCAAGTTGGAGAAGGTCAAATAATTCAATTCCTTTCTTCACCTCGCATAAGTAATAATGCTTCTTAGAAATTGAAGACATGGTCAAGTTCATAGGTCTATTCTATGCTTTGATTCATTTACTATTTATGAGGTATTGCATTTTAAGGGCTCGTGTGAAGAGTGTATGAGTTTCGCTCTATACCCAAGTGCGTTTCTATCAAGCACAAGACAACGGAGACTTAATTTAAGGCTTCTGGTGATAAAAATAGTGATAAATTATTTTATATATTTATATGTAAAATATTAGTTTAAAAACTTACAAAATTTTAAAATAATAATAAATATCATTATACTATTAAAAATATTGATATATAAGTTAGCATTTAAACAAATAGATTCGTACAAAATTATGGTCGTTTACCATATATATATATATATATATATCAAAATGTCAATTATGATCATTCTTAAATCGTCTTTCAAGAGGCAAATGCAGATAGAGGGGAGCCCGGATGCACATCGACGAGACCGAAAACAGGGTTCATGGAGATGTCTATTATATTATGTGTACCATCTCCAAACAGTATTAGTGTGGCACTTTCGTCTTATCCTAATCGTTGAAGCAGTGGGCCACGAGGCCCACACAATCCAAACAGAGGAGAGCCACACGATGAAGGGTGTTTGAGTTGACCCAGTCAACAGAAAGATCATGGCGATGGCTTAAAGGTGGACTTGCCTCTGTGAGGCAGCACCAGTTTATGCCTAAATCCAAGCACCAATCGATGTAATATCCAAAAAAAAAAAAAAAAGAAAAATCCAAACACCGAAGTGGGGATCAGATATGAAGGGAATAATAAAGAAAGGGCGTCCCACCACACTCAGCACCAGCTTTGCCTCTTCTATTAATACATATGTCGGATCCCTCTACTTCCGAAAACCCCTTAAAAATCAAAATAGAACCTCGCTCACACTCTGCCTCTCAATTTCTGATCTCTCTCTTGTACAAAAAGAGTGAGGTCATTTGGCTTTCCTTCTATTCTTTTGGTTTGCTTTCAATGCCTCTCCTAACTTTCTTGCCCGAAGATTCAGACCCCAAAGAGCTACTGTCCAGACGCAAGCGAAAGCAGCAACTGAAGCAGAAACCACCATCTTCATGGGACCAAATCAAGAACTTGCTCACCTGCAAACAGATCGAAGGGTCCCGAGTGCACGACCCGTCAAAAAACGCTACCCCTGTGGGCTACTCCAAGCTGGGTGCTTCTTGCAGCTCCATATGTAGCTTCAGAGACGTTGTTCATGGGAACGCACGGGTGGAGCACAGGGCTGATAACTCGTCGCCGGAGAGTAGCACTCTGGGTCAGGAAACTGGGAGACTGAGTCGGAAGCCAGCCTCCGGCTCATCAATTCGGTCGGTACCAGGATCACGGTCGTCGGGTAAATCCCACGGTGGACCAACGTACACGTCTTCTTCTTCGAGAGGGATGCAATTTAGGAAGCTTTCTGGATGTTATGAGTGTCACATGATCGTTGACCCTAGCAGGTGATAATATATATATTATGGCACATTATATATGCAATGGAATCTTAATTTTCCATATATGTATTCGCCATTGGTTGTGTACATTAATTTCATTGTGAAAGTCCGGAGAGAAATTAATACACAATTGAAATTTCAGGCTCCCAATTCCGAGGAGCACTCTGTGTGCTTGCTCTCGGTGCGGAGAGGTCTTCTCTAAGATGGAAAACTTGGAGCTTCATCAGGCTGTTCGTCACGCCGGTATGACTCTCTCTCATTCTTTTGATTTTTTTTTTTTTAATAGAACAAACTGATAATTGTATCATTCATTACTTTAGACATGCAATCACTATGTGAGGTGATCTCTTTTCAAATTTGCACTGCTTCATGTTTAGTTTTGTCAAAATAGTCCGATCACCCAAAAAACAAAAGCAAGTGATAAAGAAAATAAATATAGAGAATTATTTATTATTATAAAATTTTCACCTAACAATATTTAAACTATTAAATGTACAAAATTTCAATTAATTAAAAAATTCATACCATTAAATATAAAATAATATCATGAGAATTTATTTTCTCATATAAATATAAACTATGGATTACAATAATAGCTTCCGTGTTGTTCATTCGTTGTTTGCATGAAATGAGGTTATATGTTTTTCTTTAATTTTTTATTCAAATGAATTGTTATCCAGACAATTTTCGTGGTTTTGTACAAATATGCCAGTTTTGTTTATATGATTGGTACCGACTGTCCTTTGCTCATGTTTATGGGGTTAGAACTTAGAAGTAAGATTCGAAATTTGAAACATGGGGCAAAAGGGATCCCACTGTTCCATTCCATGCATGTCATTATGCCGGGTTGCGTGGGGGAGCTTTTCTCCCTTAATCCTGCACCCAATTTTACCTTTTCGCTAATTAGTAGTCTTTCACTGTTAACGCCCACTTCATTTATATGTTCCGACAACCTCTCAGAAAATATATAAAGAGAAGAGGAAGAGAAATCTTAATGAGATCTTGCATCCCCATTTACAATCCCACCAACAACACTACATTGCCTCTCTTCCGCGGCAATGTATTGGCCAACCGAATCTGTAATTGCTTCAAGGTCACAGGACCATTCCGTACGATCTTACAGCTGTCTTGCTGTAAGGAAATAAATATCTGTTTTCACGAGGTGGCAGGTCTTGATTGGTTAACTATTAACACGTAACATATAATCAAACTAGTTCCACGATCACAATTCGACCTCTCCCACAAGTCACAATTGAATATATTTGAAATTGTAAACCGTAAAGTACCACTACTGTTGTGATGTTTCTATCAAGCGGACGGAATAACTACTATTTCATTGTTATATGGTAAACAGTCTCGGAGCTGGGCCGGGAGGATTCCGGTCGAAACATTGTGGAGATGATTTTCAAATCAAGCTGGCTCAAGAAGGATAGCCCACTATGCGTGATCGAACGGATACTGAAGGTCCACAATACGCAACGTACCATCCAACGGTTCGAAGAATGCCGAGATGGAGTCAAATCCCGTGCTCTAAACAGCACCAAGAAAAACCCCAGGTGCGCAGCGGATGGCAACGAGCTCTTGCGGTTCCACTGCACCAGCCTCACGTGCGCGCTGGGAGCACGTGGCTCGTCCAACTTGTGCGGCTCCATACCTGGCTGCGGAGTTTGCACGATCATCAGGCACGGATTTGAGGGCAAGTCAGGAGCCGGTGTTGGTGGCTGCGGTGAACACAGCAAGGGAGTGCGGACCACAGCCAGCAGCGGTAGGGCCCACGACTGCTTGCAATGCAATGACGGTAGAAGGGCTATGCTGGTCTGCCGTGTGATTGCCGGGAGAGTGAAGAGAGTGGCGGACGAGGCGCCGTCGGAGGAGGAAACTGTGTCGGCTGGCTCCTACGACTCCGTCGCCGGGTACGCGGGGATCTACTCTAATCTCGAAGAGTTGATTGTTTTCAATCCAAGGGCCATCCTTCCTTGTTTTGTTGTGATTTATAAAGTGCTTTCATGTTGAACAACGTCATCATTCTTTGGAAATCAAATGTACTTTCTTCCCTGTCAAGTCTGCCACTATCAACCACCCCCATCTAATTGACAGTGAGATTAAATCGTGATGTTCGGTGGACCCCAATGTTTGTCTTGACGTACATAACTGGTAGCAGTACCGTTTTGTAGGATTTCCATTCTAACAATCTCTGGTTTGTTGAAGTTAACTTTTGAATAGTTTTACCTCAAATGCTCAACTGCATGCGTGCTTGCCAATTTTCCAAACTTGAATATCGTTTTTCTTTTCATTTTTTACAAAAAAATGTCAACTTGCTTAATTAACTAAAGAGAGCTGAAACTAAAACTTTATACGAAGGCTTTTAATTGCTAATTAAAGGCAGCGAAACATCGACTGTTCATGTGATGTAGATGGCATCCCATGAGTAAGTGGGAATTGCATGTACGTAATGAAGAATTGAGTCATTGACCCGTCTTCTTCAAAAGATACTTTTTCTAGTGCTCAGTCCGCCCTTTTTGAGCCTGTGAAGAGTCCATTTTATCCTTTTTCTAAGATGTTACTTTCAAACTAATGAGTTAATATCGACTTATAAGGACTGTTGGTGTAAATCCAACAAGCTTCAACCATTTATCGATTAGTCATCAGACTGACGTCGATCGGGACATAATCATGATGGTCAAACAGTGAGGAGGCATTGTGGAATAATAATTGGAATAGAGGCGAAGAAGACGAGAAGGGAAGAGGGGGAAGGGTGAGGTGTTCGTTTGTCTTTGAACAAACAGCAGGTTACCAAACAAGGCATGATGAAGGGGATGGCTTTTCTCTTCCTTGTTAGGCTTCTTTTTGAATGTATCTAGGTTTTGGAGAGCGCATATGATAATTGCTTACACATGGGCGAGCACATGCAAATTCACTGTTTTCCTGATGTCCTGAGCATTTGGTGTTACGCCTATGAGTTTCAGCGAATCCAATATCCCACACCATAATGCGTAGCACAGGAATAAATAAGTAGAGGGTGCCAGCGAGTAACTAGAGGTTAATTTTAAAATGTGAAGTTTTTGTCTAGGTACACTTACTCTAGAGATTACAGAATATCTTGCAAAACAAAAGCGCTTGTGTAGGTCCATATCACAAATGCACCGGCTGTACCATGCCTCTGTAGCTTACATAATAAGCTGCTGTTTAATCGAGTTCTTGTGCAATTTTTTTTTTTTTTAAAAAAAAACACTTAAACTTAGGGATTTAAATTTTTATCTTTTTTTTTCTTAATTTTAGTAATTTTTTATTTATTTTTAATGTATATTAAAACACATCTTATGAATTTAATTTTTTATTTTATATTTATCTCTTTTTTACTCTATTTTTTTATTTTTAAATCTGAAAAAAAAATCTCAATTCAAAACTTAAAATAATTATTCATATGCACACAGGACAAATTGCTTTTTAAACTGCGTTGTTATAATTGTGAAGAGTCCTCACATTTTCAGTTATATTATTTTTATAAATGAACTTTTATTAAATATTTGTTTAAAAAATAAATTATAAAATTTAATATATAAATAAATTTTAACAAATTTTATAAATATTTTATTCCTCTCCGCACGTGTCAGAAACTTCTGTGTTTAGATTACATGTTTTTTTTTTTTTTATAGAGGTTTGGATTATATGTTGAGAAAGTATCAGATGGGGATCGACATATACCACATTTCATTGAGCTGTGCAGAAGGAAGACTAATAGCAACAGTGTATTGGCACCTATACTTAGTCCATTTGAAAGCCCACATTGGAGTGTGGGTTTAACCCAATAACGATAGTGTCTGGCACCTATCTTAGCTCAAACGTGGAAAATAATGAAGACAAAAGTAGAAAACCATGAGTAATATGACCCAACAAAAAACATGTGTAAGAAGGGCAAGGAGTGTAAAAACTCAATTGATTTATTATACAGTGTTACAGATTTTTTTTAAAAATGTTTCTTCATCTCATAAATTAAAAAAGAATCTCCAAGATGTTCACCTTTGTATAAGGATAAAAGAGAGGAGTAGATGAAGTTATTTTTTCTCCCTAATCATAAAAACAGATTATAAATATTGAAAGCATGAATATAGATGATGCAGGAAGTGACCTCATGGCATGCTAACCTGAATGGCTGAAGGAAGCAAGTACAAGACGCAATTATAATGTCTAACAAATTATGATTTCCTCAAAACTTGATTCTATAGTTATATTCATATTTTTATATTTATAATTTTTATTTATTTTATTTAAATTCTTTTTTTTAAATATTAAAAATTAAATTACATCAATAAACGTAACGCAACTATAAAATTACAAACGTAACCCCATTATCTATCACTTATAAATTGCCAAGACGGAGATGCACCACGTTTTACTGCCCTCCAAGTTAACCCATGATGGGACCACGGAGTAGCTCCTTTGCTTTCAGCTTTTATATCCCACCCATCTTCCCAGGTTTGCTTCCACGCACACACACACACTACAATCCGTTTGGACCACTACGCATCTTGAATGTATAAAGCTATCAACTTCCATCGAGAAATCCCCTTGTATGGACCGCAACGGGCAAAATTCTGCCAATCATAAACTCAGCTTTTATTCTACTGCCTAATTACTAAATGATTATATCTTCATATACATTATATCACTTTTGCATAAACAGAGAGAACTGGGATACCTAAAGAAGTGCTCAAAACGATCCAACAATCACTTAATTATAGCTGCTTGCAGTCGAAAAGCAAATTACATTAAGTAGAATTCACATTCTGATAGTGGGTCAAGCTTACATCTTTTAAACCCTTAAAAAGAAGACATAACTTCAAAGGTTCGTAATCACTTTTTAAAGAAAAGAAAAACTACCTTTAGAAATTCTTATCCAAATAATAATTACCCTTGCATTAATTAAGTTCGGAAACCAAACTCACTCGGGAGAAACCATTTGTCTATACCATAGTTTATATGGGTCAAACAACGTAAGGGTTACCCTCTCTCTCTCTCTCTGTCCCGAATCTTTCTTTTCCGTCTGAATGAAAATTTCACCCTTAGTTTTTGCATCCGCAGAATAAAATGCTATATTAACAGCCAACTAATATTCAATATTTTGTCACTGATTTCATGTTTTTAGAAATTTAAAAGTCTTTTTCACTAAAGGTTTGTATCTAATTAGTTAAGTCTCATCATTAATTAGTATGTGAAATTAAATAAATTTAATATTTTAAATGTTGTTGATAAAAATTATGTGAAAATAAAAGAAGTATAAAAAGTAGCTAAGAAAAAAAAGAACAAAAACGAAAATTCTAGAAAGAGGAAGGGCAAAATGATTTGCTTTAACGTTGGACATCTAGAATGGGCTCCACGTGTGATACATATGATGATTGTTGGAGATCCGTCCAGGTTTTATATATGGGACTAAATGGGTTGATCATCATTCACTCCCTCTTTTAATTACCCAGTAAACTTAAATTTGATCAAATTTCAATCCTATTTAAATCCCAATAAGCGGCCAGTTCTGGCAGGGATTGGACATAGTTATGTTATTAATATCCATAAAGATGAGATTCATTTAAGGTATTGAAGAAGTCATAGGAAAAAAATCAGATTAGAGGACAAGAGAAGGCCGTGCCAATGATTTGGGCACATGGTACTTGCTTGGCCAACATCTCTTTTGGTCTTACAAAATGGAATATAATCCTAATCTTTGAAATGCTCACTCTTTTTTATGCCTTCAAAAACCAAACGACACCCATCATGGCATTACACTTCCCGGGGGCGTCAAAGAGAGACGATGCACAAGCACAAACCTCCTCAAGGAGAGAGCTTCGTCGTCATACGAGTAAGAGGCAGTAGTTGTGAAACCACCCTTGACCCAACCCCTCCTCATCAACCCAAGTTCAACTTCTCCGCCATGAAGCTCTTTAACCGCTTCCGCAAGATCCTAATGCGTCTCATGTTCTCCTTGCCTTCTTGTGGGTCATCGCCGGCATCCACTGCGTTCTGTGCCGTGGCTTCAAGGCAGAGGAATTCTGACCGCTTTGAGCCTCCGAAAACGTCTTGCAGCTCGTATTACTCTTCATACTCACATTACAATGAGGCCATTGCAGACTGCATAGAGTTCTTTAACAAGTCAGCACAAGAGGGCATTTTGGATGGTCGAAAATCCGATGTTAATGTCTGACAAACCTGTTTTACTCAAATTATGGTTGCCTTATATGGTTCTATTTTCTTCTGAGAGCATAATACAGTATTTGAATGTATACGTTACTGCATATATAGTCGAGCTGCTTCAATTCATAGGTTGCTTGGATTTTTTCCCCTATTATGCTTCAACGACTGTACATTGAAGGACACTAAAATTGATGTCAAATATAAAGTTTCTTGTTTGTGTTAAATATTACCAAAAAAAGAAAAATTTGAAGCTTGACGATAGTTGATTTTGTTGGTTCTTGCAATGCAATATTTTATTATATCCTTCATAATATCACTATTGACTCTCACTTGTGAATAGTAAATTTTGCAATTAAGCGAATATCGTTAGGATTCAACCCCTTCTGGCATTGATTTTTGATGATAAGGTTTATACGAACTAGCTTTGTACCAACTTGGGTATGAGTTTTTGTTCTCAATTTATTAACATGAACTGGCATAATACTCGGTAATATTGATTCTTGAAGGTGTGCTTTATTTCATGACACTAACTCAAGTGCATCAGTACTCCGCTTACAGTCTCGTCTCACTTCAGTCCAATGTCACTGGCTACTGGCTATGGTTTGAATATACAAAGAACATTTAGAAGACATAAGAAAAAGAACAAGAAAACTTAAGAAAAAGTATAACAAAATGCTAGGCAATTATTCTTGTAAAACCCAAGACATTGGGAATAGCTAGGATAATTTGAAGTGGTTCACGGAACTTGTTGGTTTCCCTTCTTCCTAGAGAATATACCTCCAATGAGTGGAATCAATGGGTTCTTCTTCTTCTTCCTGAGTGAAGGGTGCCTCTCCAACTTTTCAACTCCTGGTGGTAGCATGACATGAGCCACAGAGGGTGGATTCGCAAATGTCACATACCTTTTCTTTTGGAACTCCACCCCTTCGTCGTTGGGTGACGGACCTCTGATTTCAAACTTGGTTAAATTTTCAACGAACTTGACATCTTCAAACTCCGATTGCACCGGATGTTTGTCGGTTTCTCGTTGCTTCAATTGTTGGAGCTCTTCCTTCGTACGTTCAAGCTCTTCCTGGAGAGAAGACAGGCAATGCGCCATTAACATGCTTTCCTCTTTAGCCCTCTGCAGGCTTTCCCGCGTCTCTTCTAGCTCAGCTGCAACGGTTTCAATCCTTGAAGATTCAACCCCATTTTCATTTGTCCCGCTATGCACCTACACACAACATGCAAGTAATTGATTCTGTTTAAGTAATAGCAAATTAGTTTGCTAATCAACGTTGCAAGAGTTCCAAAAGTGCTCTAGATATGTGAAAATATTTACAAGGCTAAATCACTGCTTTTGGAGGTCATTGATCGACAACGGTGAAGACGTCAACTAATTTTAATAAAAGCTCAAGGGATGCACAGGAATAACCCTATCTTAAGGTATTGTAAAAAAGTAATGTGTACAATCATATCGTGTGCATTAATTAAATAATATACGTTTAATCCCTTTATTCCATATGACATGATAAAAAAAAGAAAGCAAAACACACTAATACAAGCAAGCATATAACACAGGATCTGCAACTCAACCATTTGAAGTTTGCATCCTCTTGCAAGCAAGCACACAATATTGGAGCCTTTTTTTAACTGATGGATAAACTTTCTCAAAAATGCTTTGAAATTAATTCTAAATGCAGTATTGGGGACAAATTATATGAACTTCATTAGCAGAAATCTAATTGATGGAATCATGGAAGTTGAAAGGATATATTATATTTATGAGGTACCCAAAGTGAATGTTTCTTGTCCACTCATTTCGCTAAGTTGCAACAAAGAACAGAACATCAAAGTTCATAATAAGTTGAAAAAATAACAGTAATATGTCAATCAATTATATATACATATGCAACTAATTAATTACGTCAACAAAGAGGACCGAAAATATGAAAGGCGTTATTATAAATGAAAGTAATTAGCTGGAAAAAGGGGTGAAGAAAGAAGAACCTGTTTGAGCTTGGTTGCATAGACCTCTCCGGCTAAAACTTTCTCACCGAACAATGAGACTGCCTCTTTGACTGAACGGAAAGGCGCCCTTGTGTCTATCTCAGCCTTTCTGACCAGCGTGACACCACCTTCCTTATTCATGATGACGATGTTCGAGTCGGGACACAAAGTAAAAAGGGAAGAGAAGCAGTATGTATAGTTTTGATGTGATGGAAACGAGAATGTCTTATTTGGAATCAGAGAGAGATGAGCATGGACAAGACAAGTATGAAATATCAAGGGGGAGCTTGCTAGCTTCGTTTCTTCGCGTCCACTTCACTAGAATTCTATTATGTTTGAGGGCGAAGGCGGTGGTTGGATGCTCTTGTTGGACTTGGGTACTGCCCTTTTTGTTGCCTTTGGTGTGGGCCTATTTAACAGATCAAGGAGAAGGACTCTTCACCTATACCCAACTTGAAAAGCGCCACCACCCTGATCGGTTTCCTCACTAGCCAGGACTTCTTCGACAAGCATTTTCAAAAGGTGAAGTTCCAATCGTAAGATTGTTTATATAATAACTGTATTGTCGGATATTCATACTTGCCAACTGATGCATCCCTTCTTTATTTCCTCCTAACCTTGGGACATTCTCCAGCAAACCAAAAGGCAAAAATAATAAACAAATTAATCTAACAAGGATTAGCACCATAGATATCCAACTCCTTAAGCATGTTGCTATGTATTTAATTTAATATAAAAAAAGCTCATTTAGAAAAAGATTTTTTACTTGGATAGTTTTAATTTCTGAAGGGATTAGTTTCTTACTTATTATAAAAAAATAATAAATAAATTACTGTATAATCTATTAAATTTTAGTTATTTTCATTTGTTTCATTCAAAAGCACCAATGCATCTCCCTATTTTTTCTGGTATACTAATTGTGTCAATATGTCTCAAATCAATGCACCATTTGGAGAAATCTTTTTGTATATATTTGGGTTGTTAAAATTTAACAAAGAAATTTGAATAGAATGTGCAGTGAAACATCGCGATTAAGAGTAATTCTACTTTTAACTAAAATTTTATAAAATTAAATTTATTATTATTTGATGTAGTGGGTCAATCATATTTATAAATAAACCTTACTTTATTTAATGATAATAATTAAATTTTGTAAAATTTAAATAAAAAATATTTTATAAGAATGACATTATTATACGGTTGAGAATATAGTGTAACCAAAGTGTGTGTGTGTGTGTATATATATATATATATATATATATATATATATATATAAACTTTGCATCTCAAATTTACATTAATTAGATTGGTACGGCTCGAATAATTTTAATTTCCAGCGGAGAATGATTAAAAGCGTAAGCAAACAAGATAGTGCGATTTCATCAATCACAGTATATTGGTACCATCAGCTTTGTCATCGGTGTTTCCATCCACGCCACAAGTTTTTGAAATTGTAACTGCAGCAAGGGCCCCTCCAATTACTGATAGTGGCTTTAATGCTTCCTCATTGTAGTAACTTTTTTATAATTGTATTAAAATTTAAATTGTAAGTTTCAATTTTTATATTAATTATATTTTTATCTTTTACTTATTTTATTTCTGACTTTCAAAAAAGGAATTTAAAAATACTAATCTGCTCCTGGTCTGACAGGGGAAGTTGATGATGGCGTGAGTGGGAGTATTATCTGTGAGTGTCAGTGCTGGTTATGGCAGTCTCTAATGACTTCTCTCGGACTAAACACAAAGTACTAAATTACTAATACTAGAAAAAAACTTTGCGCCTGGTGCCTCCTGGCCCGATGGCATCTCCGCCTGCTTCTCTCTTAGAAGTAGCAGGTTCGAATCTAGGGTTGCCCATTCCCCTCCCTTAATCCCCATCTCCTTCCCCTTATGTAAAGGGCTTTAGCCCTCTTACTGTTACCAAAAAAAAAAAAAAAAACTTTGCGCACGCACGAAAGATACGTGTCTTCTAATTAGAGGCTGTCCACTAAGGGCACCGGCCACCGGTACCACGCCCACACTCTGTGCAACCAAGAAATGGTAACTGCCATAATTGATGCTATGTTGATTTTGGGGGCGAGCAGTAAATACCAAATAACGAATATTAGAATATCCCAAGTTAAAAATGATGGATGTAAAAACCGGTTAGATATCTGATATGGATTTGACCGAACAAAGACAAAGCGCAGATGTTGTGTCCACATCGTGATGTCCGCCCTGACCAGGTCTTGCATTGGCCAAACTCCAACAAGACGTTGCATTCACACTTAAAGCAATGCTAAGTGCTGGAAATCATGAAAAAAACAGCCCAAAAGCAAGAGGTAACGACCGGAGCAGTAATTACGTCGTTGGAAATTAAATTGTCTATGATTTTGTGGTGATTTTTAGCTTATGATTTGACTTTGCTATTTAGCTATGTTCATCCCAAAATTAATGTTTGAAGTTTCCAGCCAACTGTCACAAAAAGTTGGCTATCATTCATCAAAGACCAGAAAGAATAGAGGCAATTGGTTGTATTTTGGACACTCTCTTTCTCTCTTGCTCTGTCACCTTCGGATTCATTTACCATTGGTTTTGCTCTGTAGGCTGTACCTTCCAATTGTTCCTCAGAATAATAGCTAGTAGAGATCATAAGCGTCCGCTGCAATGTCTGTTGCTGCAAACTCTTCCTCTTCCCCTGCCGTCGGATCCTTTCTTTCGCTATCTCGGCGGCCGATTACGCCTCGGTTCACCATGACCCTTCGATCTGACGCAGTTTCTGTCGCGCCAATTTTGACCAAACTAAAACATGAGTGTGCTACTAGTCTACCCGTTCTTCAGCGCGTGGCGAACGCGCTGTCTGCCGAAATGCGAGCTGGACTTGCCGTTGATGGCGGCAGTGGCCTTCCCATGATCCCTACCTTTGTTGACAATCTTCCCACCGGGTAAGTTTCTCACATTCCAGGCTTCTAAATTTTACTTCAAGTTCTTGACTTGAATATCCCCCGATCCTGACGCCTTCCGCTTCAGTTCTTTCCTAGTACTACAAATTTGCGTAACTTTGAATGGTTAAGTTGTAGTATTTAATTCCCAAGTATGATAACTTCATGCTTTGTATCCTTTCATACAATTTTGTTGATTTTAGTTGATCCTATCAATTAATTTAATGCATTAAATTATGGATGGCTTCTCCTAAGCTAGTTTTCGTTCTGGAAATTGAGATTTTACTTCCTCTGGAAGGAATGAGAAAGGGTTGTTCTATGCTTTGGATCTTGGGGGAACGAACTTCCGTGTGCTGAGGGTGCAATTGGGTGGAAAACATGAGCGTGTGGTAGCCACAGAATTTGACCAAGTAACCATACCTCAGGAGCTTATGTTCGGAACCTCCGAGGTCATCAATTATCACCTTGTTTCTGCAAGAAATTTGCCTTGGCAACTTTCGTATGGCGGTAAATGTTCATTAACATCTAGGTGCACCTATCGCAGGAACTTTTTGACTTTATTGCTTTTGGGCTGGCAAAATTTGCCCAGAAGGAGGATGGTAAATTTTATCTCCCACCGGGAAGAAAGAGAGAAATTGGGTTCACATTCTCATTTCCTGTGAAGCAGACGTCCATTGATTCTGGCATACTGATCAAGTGGACCAAGGGTTTTGCAGTCTCTGGAACAGTATGTATTTCGTAATTCTTTATGGCATTCACAGTAGTTACGATTTGCAATTTTGCGGTGCATAGTTTACCACTTTGGTTTTTGACAGTAGTTTTTCAAATTAGATTCAAGGATTGCTCTATTGTACTAATGAATTGCAAATGCATTGTTCATGAGCACTAGTGGTGTAATAGTAAACTAGATTAGAATAAATCAGAAAGGTCTTAAAAGCACTGAAAGAGATGCTGCCTTCAAAATGCGCTAAATTGCTGTGGATAAGTAAAGATGCGAGAACTGTCTCATGAAGATAGTATTAAAACAATTGGGGAACATCTCTCAAATTTTAGACGATGAAGATTTTGACTTACTTTACTGTTAATGATGTATTCAATCTTCGTTGGATCAACCTTTGTAACTTTGTTGTAAGTTTAGCCAGAAAGTATGGCAGAAAATTTACATTTGATTGTTCTTTTTGTTACTTTCAACTGATGAATTATCCCTCTTATTGCTCGGGTGTTATTTCAGTCCATTTAGTGCAAGCTTTCACTATTTTTACTCATATCTTATCATCAGTAACTTCAATTTCTTATTTCAGTGTAGTCAAAAAATAGTAGCAGAAATATATTAACCAATTACTAGAAGTTGAATAAAGGAGCGGAAACTAAATTGAAGAGAAAGCAGAAATGAATTGCATTGATTGAATGAATTACACGTGATTACAGAAGGTAGAATTTATAGACTGTGAAGTCCCTTAACAGCTAACCAATTCAGTTCACCGACTTCAACTAACTCTCTAACAAACTCTTGCTGATCTGTCATCACTTGATGACGTCGCCTACTCGCTTAACAGCTTCCCTAACACTTCGAACTCTTTACAGGCAGGGAGAGATGTGGTTGCTTGTCTAAATGAGGCTATGGAAAGACAAGGACTAGAAATGCGAGTTTCTGCCTTGGTACGATATTCTTATGCTTTACTTCTTCTGAAATTCAAGCAATGCAGTGGTCGTATGATTCTAGCTTATGCCTATAGGTGAATGATACTGTGGGAACATTAGCTGGAGCAGAATACTGGGACAATGACGTGGTGGTTGCTGTCATTCTGGGTACCGGAACGAACGCTTGTTATGTTGAGCAGATTAATGCCATTCCGAAGCTACAGGGCCATGTCTCTCCTTCTGGGAAAATGGTGAGCAACAATGCTTACTCTCCTTTTTCTCTTTATCATTTGGTCAGACGTTATGGATGAACTAGCGTATTCTAATCTGAGTAGAACTTTTCTGAATTCAGATCATTAGTACTGAGTGGGGGGCTTTCTCAAATGGTCTCCCTTTAACTGAGTTTGATAAAGAAATGGATGCTGCTAGTATCAATCCTGGTGAGCAGGTAAATTTTGGTACCATCACTCGAAGTCTTTTTGTGCTGGCAAATTAATGACCAAAAAAGTCAATTTCTCTTCATATGTAATGGGCAGATCTTTGAAAAGACAATCTCAGGAATGTATCTGGGTGAAATTGTAAGGCGAGTACTACTGAAAATGGCCGAAGAAGGTGATCTGTTTGGAAAATCTGTGCCACAAAAACTATCTATGCCTTTCATACTCGGGTAACTGTTGACTCTCTTGCAATTGAAAATTACCGCTTGGCTCATATATATTAACTCGTGTAAAAATTTCAGACTGCTATACAATGATTGATATATTATTACTGAGCTAATCATGCAGTTCTTCTGCATTACCTTGTTCTTTGATTTCCAGGTCTCTCTTGCTGAGAGAAGTATTCTGTTCAGATTCACTTAATTGAATATTTCTAATATAATTAGTTTTTTGTTTCAATGAAATAATAACTGCTGAATGAATTTTATAATATATGCCCCCTTTCAAAAAACAAAGAAACAATTGGCGTTAAACCATAACAGGCTAATTGCTACTACATTTTTTTGTCTCGGCTGCAAATCACTGTTGCAGGGGTAAATCTTAACTTGAACTTTTTTAGAGTTTTGTTTGTACTGATATGCTTATGAATGAATTCAATAGGACCCCAGATCTTTGTGCCTTGCAGCAGGACAACACTGACGATCTGCAAGCGGTTGGATCGCTCCTCTATGATAAAGCAGGGGTAAAATTCTCCTTTTACGGCTTTTGTTATATCTAAGACTTGCTTAAAGCATTATATATGTGTAAAAATATATTCGATATATTTTCAAATCTATTTAACTTGATTTCCTGCCCTTCCCCTCCATTTCAGGTAGAATCCAATTTAAGTGCAAGGAAGATCGTTTTGGAGGTTTGTGACACGATTGTAAAGCGAGGTGGCCGCTTAGCTGGGGCAGGGATTGTGGGAATTCTACAGAAAATGGAAAAGGACTCAAAGGGGCTTATCTTTGATAAGAGAACCGTAGTGGCAATCGATGGAGGCTTGTACGAAAATTATCCTCAATATAGAGCATACTTGCAAGACTCAGTCAAGGAGCTTGTAGGAATGGAGAAGTCAAACAACGTGGTGATACAACATTCAAAAGATGGATCTGGTATAGGGGCTGCTCTCTTGGCCGCTTCAAACTCCATCTACAAGCACGACTTTTAGCCCTGTTGAGTTCTATAGTCAGGGATCTATTGACGTCCCGGAGAATATTATAAAGTAATTTGATCAGTACTTAATTTTCACAACGTAAATTGTAAGTGTTGAGTTAACAATAAGAGATTGAGGTGCAATCCAAGAGTAAAAAGTTTTCCCTCATTCACAGGATTCCTGCATTAATTTATGTTCAATAGTGTTATTCTCACACTCTTTCACTTCCCATAGTCGTATGCATACAAAAAGTTACTGTTCACTCCTTATCTACATACGAGTCTATGGGATGAAAAACAAAAGTGGGTATATCATTTTTCTTTATGTTTGAGGGGGAATTTGAGGGCACAATTTTTGGCTTTCTCTTATACTCATGTGCAACTAGAAAACTCTAAATGAACTTTCATTTTGATAGTATAAAAAGCATACTAAACTCTTCAGACACTTGATAGTCTAGATGAAAATTGGATGAAAAATAGGTTTGTTATCAATATGAGAAGCTATAAAAATATGCTTTAGATCAATTTCAACGTAATTACAAGAAAATTGCATGCTTTATTAAAATAAAATACTCATAATTTTAGAAAAATGGATGATGATGTATTGAGATTTCTAGTTTAGTTTGTAAAATTTTATAAATTTTATGGTATAAATATTTTATTTAAATATTTAATAAGACTTAATTTGTAAGAATAATATAATTAATTAAGATTAAATAGAGTTAAAATTCATAATTTTAAAAGAATTTTTTTATGTAAAGTAAAAAATAAAATGTACAGCTAAAAAATGTTAGTTTATTAAATTTTATAATTTAATTTATAAAGTTAAATAAATTTAACTATATATATTATTTTAAATAAATATTTAATAAAATTTAATTTATAAAATAATAAAACGAATTAAAATTAGTCTCTAATTCTAAAAGGGAAAGACTAGATTGAAATTGCCCCTTAAAGCTAAAATTGTAAATGAGAACTTTATTTGAAGTATATAGATCTCTAGCTTATCAAGCTCATCTCAGACTAGTATCTATATCTATATATAGTTAATTATAGTAAATGAAACGTACTTAGCAGACTTTTTATTTTCCTCTACAATTATTGCATTCAGTGGCCATCGTCAATGGATGAATAAGCTGCTCTGTTTGTTACGAGGGAAACAGGAAAACTGGTTCCATTATCAGCCTGAAAGAATGGTCTAGCGCAAGTTCTGGACATTTTAGCTTTAAACTCTTGACAATAATTTATATACGATGAGCAATTGACACAGAAAAACCGTGGGAGAAATTTACAAGCAGCGACGCAGGCTGTGCAGCACCGTTAACAAAGATGGAATTTTTCTTTGTCAAAATAACAAAAGGATAATTGCCATGGTTAATAAAGCGGCACCGTTTTTGAAAAAATTGAGATACACAATGAAGTTCATATACTCATGATACGGATATTTAAATTTTCTAACTTCCTTTGAAGCCGAATGATTCTAATCCATGAAACGGTGAGTTCTTTTTTTTTTTTTTTATATATAAAGAGTCAAAACGTTACATATAAACAGAGGAGATAGAAGGATAAACAAAAAGGTTAAACCCTCAATCACAAGAATTAAGACTGCCTCAGAGATAGGTCTATGTGCCACGGAGGATAAAGCTCCAAGCGGGGAGTACACCCCATTATTTCAACAAAAATGAATTGACAAATTTTTCTTTTGAAAAAAACCGAAAAGTATATTTTTCCTTTTTCAAGGTCGTGCCATCTGCTCGATTTGAAGCTTTGAACAGAGTTTGCAAAAATCAGCTTCTTGCTTCCCTGGATTTGCACGGACTAAAAATCGATTCGTATATAGTATTGAGCCGTAGAACTTTTTGGAAATGGTTATCACTTATCAATCTATCTCATTTAACGTAATTATTTATCAATTTTGAATTTTGATTTGGAACTTTTCCCTCTTTGAATTTGCAGATCCGATTCATACTCTTGCAGAACCGGCAGGGAAAGACTCGTCTAGCCAAGTACTACGTTCCTCTCGAGGATTCCGAGAAGCATAAGGTTGAATACGAGGTATGGTCCTTTTTGGGTTTTCCTCTACCATCATAATCATGGACAGAGATCCCAAATTGTGATTTTCACTTTCATGGTGCTATGATGTTGGAACTGGTAATTTTGCAGGTTCATCGTTTGGTAGTAAACAGAGACCCCAAATTTACAAATTTCGTCGAGGTAAAAACTCTCTGGACATCTGGACTCCTGATTGGCATTCGTAAAATATGTTTTATTTATTCCTTGTTCATTCAGGTTTCATCGTATAATACCCTAGAATGAAAAATTCTTTACTGGCCCAAGCAATCCATTGTGGACGTGAAATCATTGAGTTGCGTTGAAAAATTGGGATAGTAATATACTGTGTTGCTACTTGATAGTAGTTTTTTGTGTGTGTTGATCAAGATAAGGACTTTGTGGATTACTATATTGATTATCGAAATGCATTAATATCATGATTTGTGGGAAAAGGCCTCTAAGTAGTGCTCTGATGAATGATCTAGGTTCTAACACAGAAACGAGGTTCTGGTACGTTGGTTATTTCTCTCTCGTACACTGAGTATTACTAACAAGATTGGGTCCACTTTTTCTGTCTTGGATTGTCTAGTTGACCCTTTAATTTGTTTGAAATTAGTTCTAACTCTTTCTATGCTTTGATTATGCTCTAACTAGCTGATTATTACATTTCTTGCAGTTTCGTACGCACAAGATAATCTACAGGCGATATGCTGGATTGTTTTTCTCCCTCTGTGTTGATATCACGGATAATGAGTTGGCATATTTAGAGTGCATCCATTTATTTGTTGAAATACTGGACCACTTTTTCAGCAATGTGTGTGAATTAGATTTGGTTTTCAACTTCCACAAGGTTTGTTAATATACCATGTGTTTCTTATACAATTTGCATTGGTACTTTACCTCTTTCCATAAAAAAAGTTCTGCATAGGGGCTTGATTTTAACATTTCTCCTTTGCCTTCTTGTACCTCCGTGATGATCTGTTTTAACTTTCTACGCATCAAATTACAAGCATGACTAATTCCCATGCTTAATTAGAATAACTGTGTATGTTTGTGGATGTAGTGTTTGTATCTTCTGGAGTCTCCACTTGCATCAGCGCTCCAAATTTTAGTTTCTGCTGCATTTTCTCTTGAACTTGCACGAGAACATTGCTAATCACGTTTCCTGCACTAATCAATATGGTACATCATATATTTTGCTAGGATTCCGGATTGCATTCATCCTTTGCCCTTTATCTATATGACTTACCTATCTTCATGTCTTGTTTGGTTTGACAATTTTCTCTTGAACATGCCTGAACGGTATACTTTTGCACTGCCTGCATTAACATCCCCTGGCGAGTGTATTTACCGTCCTGTCTGTAATTTTTTTTTTTTTTCTAAAGTTCATTCTAGTTTGGAGTAAGGGTTGGGGTTTGACCATTAAGACTTAACAGTGATTCGTGATCATAATATTGATCTTATTGTTCCTTAAAATTATTTGTCCACAAATTTTACCAAAAACCTCGTTGCATTCTTTCCAGCCAGTTTTCTGTGAGACCTATGTGTAATTCTGCCTGAGAACGTTTCAGTAGTATTCTCTTGCATCAACATCTACCAGTAGATTTATTACCTGTAACTTTTTCTTTTTACAATATTTCTTGATTGGTAAATACATGCGGAAGTTGTCTGTGTGGTTTACTCCAGCAATGAATGTTTCCTTGCTCATTTTGTTACCTATCTGTCTTGAAGGTCTATCTTATACTTGATGAATTCATTCTCGCGGGTGAACTGCAAGAAACTAGCAAAAAGGTATGCATTCTCTTGAGTTACCTTAAATATCTCATCTTGACATGTGCTTGCGTAAGGATACAGTTTGACATGTCGCGTCCGTTTGCTCTGCTTTTTCTTTCTTAGAAATAGTCTTAAAACTTTAAGCTGTGTAGTTACCCATTGATTCCATACCATAAACAACCTTAGTTCTATCACAAACCTATTTGTGTGCTTGCAGGCGATCATTGAGAGAATGGGGGAATTGGAAAAACTAGAGTGAAGCATTATCGTTAGTTTACGGTAGAATGCTGAAGCCGTTTGGTTATCGCGACGGCTTGCTCTCCTTTTTCTTGTACTACAGTTGTGACACATATTATATGAATTTGTTTAATCGTTTATTTGCCTTCTTTTTCCCCTGTACTTCTACCGTGGCTTCTCATTAGGTGCGATTATATAATGCTGACATTAATAAACTCCGGGCTCTGTGGTAATCTGTCCTTTATTATTCTTTCTTTGCATTTATGGGTAGATACAAAAATTTACTCCCAAGGAAATTACTATAGCATTTACAAGTCCAAAGTATGAAATAATATAAGCAAATTCAAGTAATTTGGATGCTGCAGAAGGACTACCAGGGAACAGTTTGAAAACTTGTCGTTTTTAGTGAAACGAGCCTCGGGTGTACTGGCTTAAGATGTCGCTATAGCCGTAAGCCTTTAGGATCTAACTTAAACATCAGTGTTTCCTCACTAGCCCGTTGACCGATAGAAGCTGCTTGGCATGTAAACCTGTCTGTGGATAAACAGAGCAATAAAATAGCGCCTCATGCCTTATGAAACTGAAAAAGGTCCCCCCCTATTTAGATACGATCGTTACAAAGCAATTGCACTGATGGTGTACCACTACCACGGAACCTCCCTCTACTCTCTTCGCATACAGAAGGGAGATGAAATTCTAGCCCATTTGTCCTGGATGAAGGCAGTGATGAAGCGAGGGCCTTGAGCTGCTGCTGTTGCTCGCAGATTGGAGGCATCTTGGATCCGAGTACTTCTAGCGATGCAGGCGAATGGGGAAGGATGGCTTGGGAACATGTACTAACAGCTGGAGATTCTGGTCTTCCGCATTGCCAATTAGGATATTGGGGCCTGATAATATTGCAATTTACAGCAGACCTGCGTTGAGCTGCTAATTGCACCGCCCAAAAGCTTTGGTGGTGCTGGTTATTTGAGGCTGTGGTACCATTATGACTTCCAGATAACGGGCTGCCGTAATAATGAGGTAGCTGCAGCCGAACCTGCCCTCAGTTCAAGCATTACAAATTATTATTATTACTGTTGTTGTTGTTGTGATATATAAAGGGCGGTATTATTTGGAATAAATATATTGCAGCTTATTAGAGAGATTTTTAACCTGTGATCCCTCAACAGAAATCTGATCAAGGTAAGGAGAGGAGGCATATTGACTCTGAGGCATAGAGATCGGCATCAGCCCATTCTGCTGTGCGAGTGACTGATGATAAGGGGCTTGCAATCTTGAAAATGGCTCCAACCTAGTTCCAACTTTATCAAAACCATTGTTGACCTTCAAACCACTGTCTTCAGCTGACAAGGACAAGAAGTCGAAAGTCTGCATAATATGGATAGTCATCAGAGCATAAGGAGGAGGGGCCAAAAAGACACAGTGACCAAAAATGATCTTAAGCTTACTTGCTTCTGAGGAGCGTACACAGCAGGTGTCGGAGCAGCCTGTGATATTTCATGATAATGGCGCTGCTGCTGAAGAATACAACTCTTAGCTTCATGCGAATTCTTCACCACAGCAGAATGACCTGTTCCAGTAGCACATGTGAATCCATTTCTCATTCCATTGAAGTCGTGCACTTCCATAATAACTCCACGTTTCAACCCTTCATGTGCTCTCGTTAGATTAGATTGATTAGGTTGCTGCAGCAACATGTCTTTGCTATGTGCCACTTGCAAACTCCGGATCAGATGACCAATGTGAACATGAGCTGCGCACCTCTTCCATGATCTTTTATGATTAGCAGGTTCGAAAATCTGCATGGTTCAATTTTGGAAGCAACAAATAGGTGTTTGAGTGGAGTCCATCAATAGGTGCCCCATATACTACCCAAATTGATGTAAGTCATGTACGACAGACAAAGGGCATGGGAAAAATATGATTTAAGCATCAAACTGTAAGGCTGTGAGCCCTCGCGCTCACCTTTCCACCAGATGCACAACATTCCACGATATCCTGTTTGGAGGCACAAATAGCAGTATTCAGCCAAACTGGAGCTTGAACAGCAGAAGACCTTAGAAGACAAAATCATTAGATGTGGACAAATAGAAAAGGAGGTGGGAGAATAAAATAACCCCCGCTTCCCCCGTTCCCGCCTGCGTCCCTTCTCCTGCCCCCAACCCATAACACAGAACCCCCCCTTAAAAAATAATAATAATAATAACAGTGGTTCGCAAGGTCAAAATAAACAAGACTGAGTGAAAATTACTGCAAATAAGAAGCATGATTCCCAGCAGATGCTATTGGAGACAAGCCCGGCCACAATACTGGACCTTCTGACAAAACCAAAAATTTTCCAGTTGTAAGCCAATTGAAGTGAAATACTTCTTTGAAATCATATTTTACCTGCTGAAAGTAAGAAAATTCATCACTAACTGGACATTTTGAACATGAAGCTTACCATTCTTCTTTTGGTTCTTGATCATATGCTGCTCTTGTATACATTCATTGGCTCTAGCCTAAAATGTAATCCAACAAAACCAATAGTACTAGCATTAGTTCACAACATAAGAATTCTAGTAAGATCTGTATAGTTGAAATGCCTACCGTCTCTAATGCCATTTCTGGTTTCCTCTCATTGTGTGAAATTAGTGATTGTCTGGACATATTTAACCTGCAACATGACGAGACAAGATGTAAATAGATAAAGGCGACTTGAAAAAGAACAGAGGTATCAAAATGCTGCTGAAAAACTACCGACCCTGTTGCCAGACGTAACTCAGAGTCATGCAATGCAACTTTGTTGGCAGTTTCACTCCTAACCAACATAGGGATGGTAAGCAGATTGCTTTTAGGAGCAGTGCTATCAGATGCCATCAAGAACTTTCCACTCTCAGGCAAATCAGGCTGTTCTTGATCAACAGTTGCATTAAAAGAACTGGATTTTGCAGCTCTTCCTGGTGATCTTCCAGCACAAGAAGCACTGGCATCCTGAGCAATTCCTGAGACTATATAACAATATAACAAAGGAAATAAAACAAAATACTTGAATTAATATCCCTGAGCCCCTGATCAGGGTTGTGGGAAGAGAATAATCATTCTATAAATAGATAAGGGTGAAAAGCACCTTCAAAAGCAGCATTAGCACTTTCTACGGCCTGTAAAACTGAGGACTTCTCTGGTAAAGATTCTCCGTCTAATTCACTCCTATCATTCAAGCCATTGTCAGGGAACATTCCAGCTAAGGCATATAGAGTCTCCGCAACCTCTTCCTCATCTTTTGTGATAGGCCCAGACACAGTTTGTCTCGGGGACCAGTCCGGGCTTCCTTGTTTCTACAAAAGCAAATTCCCGAGTCAAGGTGAAGTGGAATTGCTCAAAAAACGAAGCAAAAGGCATAAGGTAGGAAACTAGCAGCCAGAGATGTCTTACAATTATCACTTTGGATTTCTTTATACCATCCTTTTCGGGAGATTCTATTCCATTCATCTTATAGTTCACCTTTTCTGAGTCAGGTAAAATGGATTCGCGATTGCGCTTCTTCATGGCTGGAAATTAAAAAGAGAAAGGAAAAATGCAAACCATTCAAACTTTCTATACAAATAAAGGAGGGAAAAAAAAGGTCTTCGTCTTCTTCAACAAATTAGATAAGGAAGACTTACTTCAGTTAATTAAAGCTACAGGAGATGGTAAGCTGTAAATCGACAAAGGAAATATCTCTATACTAATTAACTTTACAAAGTATTATTCAATATCAAAATAGCATACTTTTATAGAACAAAAGAATATATGGTAGAATCTCGAGTTCCGAAATACAAAGAAAAAGCAAAAGCTCCATGGTTTGCTTCAAATCTAATCCAAAATTACAACACTGAATAGAATTTCCCGGTGGGGCAGCGCGACGGGAGGAATATAAACAAAACTGCAGATATTCCGATTGATGATAAATTATATACAAAAGATAAATGCAAGCTTTTCAAAGTTAGAATTTGAAAATCACGCACCTGAACGTAGCTTCCGCGGGACAGAGGCATGATCAACGCCATTGCAGTCACTAGAATACTGTCATCATTTAAAATAATTAATAGAAAATCTTAAACACAATTAATATGAACTGAAATAAGCGCATAATTAAATACCTTTCTGGGAAACTTAAATCTCTTGGTTGCAATGAGACTAGAAAGAGGTGATTGTGCAGGTAGCGCATCTAATTTTTCAGAGGTATCGCAACCCATGTCGTAGTCTTTACAGTTTGATAATGCTCTCCCAACAGCACTCAAGCTTCTGACCTTCTCCTTCTTCGATTTTTCCGAAAATTCTAAGTCCCCACTAATACCTATCACTCAGAGAGGAATAGATATTTATGCCAAGAAAGCCTTGAAAAGGAAGATAACAATGGAGAGAGGCATTATCTGCAAACTCTTATCGCAAAGCTAATAAGAAAACACAAATAACGACAAGCACAAATGGGATTTGTATCTTTGCTCAGAAAAGAACAGAAATGGACCAGAGAGGGGGAGTGTTCAGTAATTTACCACCGAAGAGCTTGTGTCCGGATTGTTTAATGTGCCGCTTCGCGGTTGACAACCGACTAGCTCCACGCCTCACGTCTCGAGGCTTGTCCATTTCTAGGATGATAATAAAACTAGCATCTGAATTGAAAACTGCGTCGATGGCTCAGAATTGATCGGTATCCACGTCAATAAACACCATCGTAAAGCTGAATTCGGATCTTTACCTTGGTTTCACTAATCAGTTTGACGTTATTCAGAGACATAAAAAAGGGATGCCAGAGAAAATCAAGCAAGCGAGCCTTCCTATTCTGTATGACCCAAGAGTAAAATGAAGAGAATGTGAAGGAAAGTGACACAACGGAGAGTACTTAGTTTAGTTGGTCCCGAAAAGCTAGCCGGGAAGGAAACCGAAAAAGTGCCAGTTGGGTTTCCTTTTTGGTCTAAATTTCGTTGCCAGATGTGTTTCCGTCTTTGACGCTACGGAGTTTATGGAAAGAGGCTGAAAGGATGTCGCCGGTGAGGAAAACCAGTGTTAAGTGAAAAGGCAAAAGGCTACCACGGAGATTGTAGAAAAGAAAGGAGGAAAAGTAAGTAATTCGTCTACCGTGTCGAGAGAATCAGGTTCTTTGTGAAATAAAGCAGTTTACAAAGCAAGAGATAGAGCCCCCAAAAGAGAAGATAGGTGAATAAGGGAGGGAAAAAACTCACAAGAAAGGAAAGGGGGACAGAAAAAAAAGAAAAAGGAAGCATCTAAAATACCCATGAGAATGTATCTGTTATTATGACTAGGAATTAAGAATACATTCCTTATTAAGATAACAACTTGAGAATGAAATGAAACTAATGAATGCACCAACGAGACTCGTCGAACCAAAATCAACTCACTGAATCCCACAATGATCACTCTTACAGATTTTTAAATTCTGGCAATGGGAAGATATACTCTGTTCTTTTGGGTTCATTATTCGGATATCCCTCATTTTTGGGATCGGAACACCATTGAAGGACTGCAGGGCTCCAACTAAAGCTAAAAATGGAACAGAGGAAGCATTTAAAAACAAAGGATAAAAAAAGTACTTGTATCTTCAACAATCCTTATAGTAAGACTCATATCGAAATTCTGAAGCAGATTCTCTCAAATCCTCGCAACAATGTCCAGAGACGGAAAGCGCGAAACTTTCGCTTCGTAAAATCGCGCTTATATGCCTCCCGAAACGGCCGTGTCCCATTTTATCGCTTTCTCTCTCTTACACACTTTCATGCCCTCACTGTTCTCGCTTACTGCCAACCGCCAACTGCGAAGCGGACACTGATAAACGGAGGGAGGGAGAAGTCAATGAGTGGTCCCTCATTCGGCGCCGTTGGATTACCCCCCAAACATAGGGCAAGTCACGCGGATGGCCATACGTGTCGTCCACATCGGACGAAACTCTCTTCCCATTCAGATCAACGGTCTCATGGTCCCTTATTGTAAACCTCGGCTGCAGTTGGCCGTTCAATGCCCTCATGCTGTGGACGAGACGACTCGACGCAAGCTACCTTATTTCCCTGCGATGGAGACACATTAGTCCCTGGTGCCAGCTGCATTTAATATGGGGATAATTGAATTACTGAAATCCATTGAATTTACTTTTCTCTCTTCTTTTTGTTTAAAAAAAAAAAAGAAATTGAGTGTAATGCAATGAACCAATTTCCACCATCGACGGCTAACGCTGCAGAAACAATAGGCAGCGAAAATTGACACGTGTCAGACGATCTCTCCGTACAGCATGGAAAGTTTGTTCTGTACTCTTCTTCGCCTCATGCCTTAACTTTCTGAACATCTGACTCTAGCTGCAAAGTAGACTTTTTAATTTGTACCACAAAAAAAAAAAAGAGAGTTTCTAATGCAAAAAAGTTAGCAACACACAGTATAACGAGTGTCCGAGATGCACGTGCCAGTGTGGGAAGGACGTTGTGAATATAAGTTGGGTACACGTGCGTTGGGTGGTAATAATATTAGAAAAAATTAAGTGCATATAAATTGTGTACAATATACTATTGTCACTAGAATCACATGATTTAATATGTGTAATAAATTTAATAATGCACTAAACATAAATTGTATATAAACTCCTAGAAATAGCAAAACTCTATAATTTTACTAAGAAGTGGCAGATTGAGGGTGGGTGTGTGAGTGGGCGTTGAATCTGGTTAGTTAAAGGCGATTATTTTGTGGGATCGGATGATTTGATTCTCTGCACCCAGAGTCATGTTGGATGCGTGATTCTCTTAAGGCTTCTGCTTTGTTCAGCTTCTAATTACTGCATGCACTTTGGATTCCACAACAAGTGAAGTGAATGCAAGGAGTTATGCCCCTGCCTTCAAGGGCAGATTTTTTCAGATGATGATTTGCTTTTTCCACAACTGACGGTGACTCCAATAAATGAGATGCCTAAGTTTATATGAAATTTTGGCAAAGTGGAAATTCCCGGAGAAGAAAATCAATGCGCAATAATGAGTTAAACTTTGAAGCTTGTTTCAATACCTCTTGTATCATTCTCAACATGTTCATCTGAGAACTTGAATTTGGCTCCCTCAGACTCGGTTTGTGCATTTATTAGCAAGTTATGTCAAGCAAGAGGAATGAAAAATCCCCAAAATGCAAGACGCCTGGCTCGGCAGCATATTGCTTGATTTGGACTCGAGAGTACCAATCCGTTAATAATTGAGGCTTATAATGTGAGAGATTTTAGTATTGCCAAGCAAACAGTTTCGACTTCAAAGCCCAACTTCGGCCAACGCCACCATGGCGAAAATGTCAGAAGATTGAATCCTTCTTGGCCCAAGAAAAAACACAGATTAATTTACATGTTAATTGAACTATCAGAAAACTTTGTTAGATTTTCACAATTTAAACTTAATAAATTTAATATTTTAAATTATTTTAAATAAAATTATCGTAAAATCTACTTTATGGTAATAGACGGTTGAACTATCAATCCTAAAAAACACGGGGTTCACTATGAACGGAAAATGGATTGAGGCGATCGTCAGCCCAACCAAGGGGATCTGATTTTTGATGCATTTATGATTCTATCCTTTGAAATTCGCGGAACCGGGTTGTGGTCCGCCAATGCGTCCATACGGTGAGAACAGCTAAGTGAACTTTTTATTATGCTATCTCCGTTTCTTTTTCTTTCCAGGTTTAGAGGATTAAAGCATGACTCTAAACCCACTGGATCATTTTAAACTTAAATAACGTAATTTTGTGCCTATAAATATTTTCTGTAAGTTTATTTCCAATTTAAAAAGATAATAACTTTCAAAAACATCGCAGAAGCCTTTGAGTATTAGTATGAGCCACCGACAAGACATGGAGATGACAGGAGTAACGCCGGTTTGAAGCCCTCACAATTGGCACTTTACGCGCAAGCTTTGAAACTACCTTGTCGACTTTTGGCCATTATTTGCGATCGCGGATGCTTCGTCTCAAACACTACAACAATGTAACTCCTCTGAGACAAATGCAACTGCCTGTATGATCATCAAATTGGGTCACACTATTTTCGAGTTTATTCTCAAAACAAATTTGTCATAAAGCCAGTCACTCATTCGACAACCCCTGCTAAAAATAAAGCTTTTCGTAAAGAAATATCATTATTAGGAAACAGAGAAGGCAATTTGACCATTAAACACAATTTTATCACAATATACATACATACATACATACATACATATATATACTCTTCTTGTAAATTTAGGCGGGGATGAAATCTAAGGGCATTTGTGTTTGCCGCCGTGGGTGGTCAGATTGGCGTAGCATGGACACTCTTCGTAGTGGCCGTAAGTACCGGAAGGCACACAATCGCACCGCTGGCAGCAAGTCCCACATGCTCGCTTGCATAGATTCGGCCTTGACGACAACTTGCACCTCCCATCGCAAGCAGAGTCACAATCTATAGACAAGTACAGCCACAAAATTTAATTAACTATATGTATGCAACTCAACTCTGCTTAATAAACCATTAATTCCTACCAAAATGCACTCTCTTCAATAAAAAGAAGCAATAACATTACTGCTAATTCAACTCATGCCAAGTCTAGAGATTGGAGGAATTTATACCTATGGTTTTTAGGGGAGAGCTGGAGCTGGGGTCTTCTTCCATGGTTTTGATCGCCTAATTCACAGGCATACACAGATTGAGGCCCATACGTCTAAATATAAAAGAATGTTTTCCTTGATTACCTAAGACTTAGAAAATTAAAGACTGAATTAATTAATGGAAGGCGAACGACTCATTTAATTACCATCATATCTGATTCAACGAGGTGCAGGATGAGGATAGACACGAGGGTTGAAGCAACCAGAGTCTTAAAGATGGCCATGGCTTTGGGTTGAAGATGAGAATGGCTTTACCACTTCTAGGACTGAATGCATTCATGCTCAGAAAGAAAGAATTGGTGCTGTATATATAAGCTCAAATTCGTTACAGGATTATAAGGCTGGTGAGAGGGATTGAAAGAAGGAAAACGTTTCTGGCACCAAATGTGAGAGCTAAGGCAATGGCATATGTAAGTTTCATAATTTATTTTATAAAATATCATAAATTTAACGATATAAAAATTTTTAAATAATAATTTTATAAAATTTTAATTATAAAAATAACACATCATTTAAAAAAAAAAAAATAAAGGCAAGTAAGACTACGCGTGGACGAAATATTCTGCCACAGTGGCTACCACGACAAAAACCATTGCATCAATGTGATTGCCCTCTTCATTTTTTTGCTTTCAAGTTGGAACCGACCCTTAGTCCTCTAATCCACGACACTCTTAATTCCAGATGTCTGCAAGACCGTAAAGGATTAGGCGTGCCGCCTTCCATCAGTATTCCTTTCTCTCTCTTTTCTTAATTTGCTACTTTTACTTTTTCTTAAATCATTAATGAGAATATCTACTTTTTTTTCTAATATCTTTAGTGTGTCTTTTTTTAATTATGAAAAAGTGTATTGGTATTAATAAATTAATATAAACAGTAATTTTTTATAATTTATTGAATTTTATAATTAAATAAATAAAATTTAATAAATTTAATTATTTAATTTTAATACAAAATATTTAATAAAATTTAATATAATTATTAAATTATTGTCTAATAAAATTATGTTTTTACACTATCAAAATGTTTACTTAGTTTCGCTTTTAAAAATTTTAAATACGTTTAACTGTATAATTTTTATTTTAAATAAAAATTAATTTTTCTGTACATAATAATAAAGATAACAAAACTCAAATTATACTTTTGCAATAATCAAATTTAAATATACTGTTATAAGTTCAATAGAAAAGGGGACTTCTCTAGAATTTGCACTTTGCTTGGTGGGTGGCATTCTTTCCTTGTCTTAACCAACCATGGTTCCTTTCAACTAGCAACTTGAGCTACAAAATGGACGTGATGGGGATACAAGCATCAAAATGAAAAGTCAGCAGTCCTTTAAATTTAAAGGAAAGAACACCTTTCTCTGCCTTTGGCCAAGATCAAGTGTAAAGGAAAGAAAAAATGTCGCAATGTCGGAAACAGCTACTCACATCTGACCGCTAAAATGAACATCAACATCATTGGTGGCAGCCTGAGGCTCTGAAGGTCAGGTAAGGTTTAAGTTTAAGCATCATCATTATCGCGCAGGCGCGGGGACACGTAATGTTCAGAATACATTATGTGCGTAGCCGTTCTCTGTTTTCGTCAGCGCTTCCTTACACCAACTCTGCATCTAATTCAATTATACGCTAATGTATCCCTGATAATGAAATGTCTTGCTAACTTTGCCGTTTATTTTGGATCAAATTACGGCAATCAAAAAGACTGAATCTTTTAAGAAATGCAATACATCCCGACTATTATGAGTATATTTTTAGAAATATAAATTCTGTATATTCTCACATTTTATCATATATTCATTTTTTATTTTCTTTTAATTTTATTTTATACATATATATATATAGTGTGTAAAATTGTGTACCTATCATTTTTCAACTTCAAACATGTTAACTTACAGGCATTCCTTTTTTTTTTTTGGGTAACATCTTAGGTATTTTCATTCTAAAGGATGAAATTAATGTCATTTGAGCATGGAGTTGGAGTAAAGTATATAGTTTCTTTAACTAATGGTGATTCTTAGATCAAACTCTAACCAATTATCACTGATCAATTATTTAGCGATGTAAGTATTTATTTATTTTTCACTCAAAATATCTCATATCACTATTGAGTGAAGATTAATATCGCTTTAAAACGTAAAATTATTTAGTTTTAACCCTTTCTAATAAAAATAACCCTTTCTAATAAAAATGGTTCTAAGACTTAAATCTATGCATTACTAACTTGTTGATTCATTTTTGTTGTATATTTCAAAAAAATTTCTTAAAAAATTGTCCAATATATAAATAAAGCATAGGCTTTAACCCATTCACCATTCTTTAATTAACAACAAAAGCAGACTTTTATAAACAAAATGACAGAACATTAACATGCATAATTTTTTAGGAGTATGGGCTTTACAACGAACTGGGTAGCAAGACAAAAAGTTTAGTCTAGTTTAGTACAACGCAATAAGTGGGACTAAATTTTTATTCAAAACAAGCAAATGTCAAGGAATTTATATATTTTACAGATTAATTTATGAAATATAATAAATTTAATAATTTAAATATTTTAAACGAAAATTTATGAGATTAATTGGACCGTCCACGAGAAGTACTAGTAAGGTTGGTCGATTAATGTATGTGAGTTCGCAATCAGCATTTGGAGGACGGCTACTGCTTTGTCATGTCTGTTGCTGTTACTCCCGTGAGAGCTGCATGAGTTGACGGCAGATGATTCAGCCTAGAATTTGGGTTTTTTTTTTTGGTTTATAAAATTTTTGATAATTTTTTAATTTTTTAAAAAATAATAAAGCCATTTTTTTCACTTAATTTTATTCTTATTTCTCGCTAAAATCGTAAAAGCAGAGGAACCCGGCCGATCCGTTAATGCTACTTGGGGGAGCTAACATCACTCGAGTTGACCCCTGGCGCAGGTCGACGTTGACTGCTTACTTCTTGCTTAATTAGAGACTTTTATCTCCATCTTACCTCTTGGTTTTGCCCCTCAATCACAAAACCAAATAAGTTTTACATTTTTATTTATACATCACATATGTAGATTACGAAGTTCCAATTTTGAATTTCATTACACAATGATACGATTAAAGAAAAACGAAAATGATATAAGATAAAGAGTAGAAAAAGACCATATATATTACAATAAAGATTATTAAATTTGTTACACTATATTATTATTACACATCTACACACGTAAGAGTGATTCAACAGTAATTCATTGAAAACACAACTTATTTAATGGCCCACAAAAAAAAAAAAAAACACAGATTATTTGACATGAGTCACTTGACAATCTTCAAACAACATGGAGTCTCTCCTCCATCCTCGTTGTATATAAGCAATATGATGTCCTAAAACTTAAGGGCACTTGCGTCTGCCGCCATGGGTGGTCATGTTGGCATAGCAGGGACACACTTCTTGGTTGCCCGCGGTGCCTGGCGGAACACAGTTGCAGCGTCTACAGCAAGTCCCACACGCTCTGTGGCAGAGTCGTTGACGAGACGCTAATCGGCATCTCGCGGCACATCCTCCATTACAATCTGAAATTTATTTATTCTTCAATTATCTCATATACTGGATTTTTTTTTATAATCATTTAAACAGTATTATATATGTTGTATTGTACCTATCTGTTGAACAAGAGAACCCTGCGTCTGTATCACGCTTGCCTGTACCTGCGCTTCCTCCAAAACCATTTCTAAATTAGTATGGACTTAGAAGAACAATATAGTATTGATTTGATCCTATATATATAGACACACTCACACTCACTCACAATATATATTCACTATAGAAGGGATTAAGTGTACTATAGTGTAAATAAATTACCGGTTGATGATCAGCATCAGCAACATGGAGAAGGAGAAGAGATAGGAGAAGGGAAGCAGCTAGAAGCTTAGAGGGAGCCATGGCTATATATAGTAAAAAGGAGCTTGAAGAAATGTTATTGCTAGGTGCACATAAACGAGAAGCAATGAGCGCTTCTATTTATAGTCGGATAAAAACAACACACGAGAGGGGCTACCTACAGTGAGGATGGAATATTATTATTCATTATACCAATAAGTGGGCCGGAACAGTGGCATGCTGTTTACGCGCAAGAGACCTGAAATTGAAGTTTGGGGTAGTGACTGGACAGGTGAGGGAACATCTGATAGCCAAAAAAGATTTTTGGAAGCATCAAAAGGGCCAAGAGGTGATAAGGGCTGTACCTCTTTTTCACTGTTTGCCTGGTAGATGAAGTATACAGATGGCTTCCAAGTTGCGCACAGCTTTTTTCTTACAATGGTGCAGTTTCAGACCCCTACGAGTCTTATCTCTGTGCCTCAACTTTGAATATGACGCAAGCTGCTGAGTTGGATGCTTTCCACATTTGCACTCAGCTTTATTCTATAATGTTCACTTGGATTCAATGGACTCTAGGCCAGCCATATTATCAAAGCGATACTGGTATTTAACAATGGTTTTATGTTTTATATTTTTGTAGACATATAACATGAAAAGTTTTAATTTCATTACTGCAACAATTGGCCATTAAATAAAATTACCTGAAACAATTGTGACCATAGATTGAGCGGTGTTAAATATTCTTTTGGCTGTAACTGGGGGCGGGTGAGTATGTCATTTAAAGACTCGTTTTTGTTAAGATTGTGTGTTTTTTTATAATTTCTTTTTGGTAATCAATAGGAGCCAAATGCAGTGCTACCTAACAAGATTCGAATCAGCATGCACCACGTATATATGTGGCATACCAAATAGGAGTCAAATTATGGGACTAGCTAGGTTGCATTATTTGGGGATTGAGATGGGGGGAAAGGGTGCGTAGTTAGTGCATGGTTCAATAAGCGAAAACTACAAGTGTTGAATTATAAATTAAATTATAAAAAGAAATTAATTGGTGAGCGGATGGCTGTCAAGCAACGCTTTAGCGAAAAAGAGAAGGAATTTGAAATTTATAAATTTAATAGTTTAATTATTATATTAAATATCTTTTAAAGTTTTTAAATTTAAATTTAAAATTATATATATACTAAATAATTTACTATTCTCAATGTCGTTGACAGCTGTAGGCGGTGACAGCCCAGCTGGAATCTGCTAATACGAAATGATGGTATAAATATAAAGACAAACCAAGTGGAGGAAGGATAAGCATGCAAAAGGAGGCTATCGGATATTATTGGCGGGATGTTAATTGACTATGATTGCACCTCACCTGCTTCCATATATAATTTGATGTATGTGCTTTAAATAATTGTGCATTTGTTGGAAAGCCAATCTATTAAAGAGAAAGCCTATGCAAGCAAAGGTGAGAATGCAAAGTTGCGAATTTGGTGTCATAAAGTAAATTTGCTATATATTATGAATAATCAACCAATTATTATAAAAATCCGTAAATATTAGCATCTAGACAAGTCTACTGTAAGGTTTAAACGAGGTGGGTGTGCTAAATGATTCAGCAGGCAATTACTAGTACAACCACAATCCCGAATGTAGACGCTGTAATTATTCAGGAGATTTTCTATGGAGACAAAAATGAGTTTTTGGTGAACTCAGGTATTTTTTTATTTTTTTTTAAAATGTAAAATTTATTAAAATAAATTTTATTTCTTTTAATAAATTTTTATATACTTATAATTTAAATCGTATTAAAAGTGTACAGCAATCTTAATGTAAATCTGATACAGATCTTAGTATAAAATTATAACTTTTTATGAATGTTTGAGTTGCGTTTATAGCATTACTCTAATTTAAAAAAAATAAAAACAATAGCATAACCTGTATTGTAGTTCTTCAGGAAGCAGATTCAATAATTCCATGGAGTTTGATTCAGTCACCGCCCTCGCGTTCATCCACGCCTAAATTACGCACATTCTGACATTTCAACAGGGGCACACCAGAAAGTTTCTTTTCTTCGTTTTCTTTTGTTTTAATCTCCTTATCTTTTTTTTTTTTTTGTAGTCAAGTTAGACATACAGCTACTCGGGCGAATATTCTGAAAATTTGGAAGGGTCTGGTAGCTACTAGCCACCCTAAGTTTCCGTATAATTGGCAGGGAAAATCCAGATACTACCACATAAACACATACTAAAGACCATAACAGGCCACTAAGCTACTCATCCGGAAAACTAAGTTTTAATGAAAATTGAAAAAATCCTAACTATATATGAACTCTTCATCTGCAGTGCTAAATTTGGCTTCCCCCACAGCATACATCAGCTGAGAAGGAAAACCATGAGATATCTGTCCAACACTGGTAGTAACATCATTACGCAAAACTGATCAAGATCAATTAACTTTCTCAAGTTATATATTTATACACCAAAAGGTAAAACTACATTCCCAACTCCGTTGTCCTAATGGTCACAAATGGATAAAATAAGCCTATCTGCTATCCCGAGTGCTTAAGGAACGGCTAACTACAGTAATCTGAAAATGAACACAAAAATTACACATTTAAACCACTCCTGAAGGAAGCCGAACTACAAGTTGTCCTCCAAAAAGGCTGCAGCCAAGAAAAGGAAAATGTCAGAAAGGAAACATAGACCATATTGAGAAGCATGTTGCATATCTGAGAACTTATCATCCACCTCTTGACATAGTAGTAGCAAAAATCTGCCAGGATGAAGGTCTGGATAATTTCTGATAGAAGTACCATAGAAGGCCACAATCCATAACCCAAAGCTGTTAGTAGACGACCTCGAGTATCCAAAACCTGAATAAGAGAACGTAGAAGTTGCTATTGGATAAAGTACATAGTAAGGTACTGGTGCCAAAACAATATTCAATACGCCTAATTAAGTCATCTGAGAAACCTGATACAGCACCCCAACATCATGAGCCAAAGATGCATATATAAGTCAAAATGCATAACCAATGGTGTTTTACATAAAAATTATCCACCTCATTTAATCTCCAGAATATTATAATTATTTAATTATTTACAGAACCTGGTGATAGAAAACAACTTAAATGTCTAAACTTAATGAGAGACCTTGAGGACCCAATGTGCGCAGCTCAGGAACCTTGCAACTCCAAGGGCAAAAACATAGTGTGCTGTAAATGGTTCCACAATCTGAAAATTGAAAGAACAAACTAACTAAAGTTGTATTTGTGAAAACTAAGTGGCAAAGGAAAATATAATACAAATACAACATCACAATCACCACTTCAAATAATAAAAAGAAATGACAAAAAAAGTAACAGGCAAAAACATGTTTCTGCGAGACCTTAATGTTCTGCATGACACGCAGCTGAGGGATTACAGACACAGCTTCAAGATAAAGACAAAATGCCCACATAATCCTGTTCATAAGGTGATGGTAGGTTGTTGGATGAATAAAAAAGGACAGCAGAGCACAAGGTATAACCTGCATTCAGGTGAAAGACAATAGAGTTCTTCAGAATTAATGAAAAGTTAACACTCCTGTCCTTTCTTAAATCTGCTTGAAACATAAGACATTACAGAATCAATTTGTAAAATTCCATCTCAAAGAGAAATATTGACAATTGAACCAATCACCTGAAACCTCAGGGCAATTGAATTCTCCATTTATTTAGATTCATAACAGTTGATGAATATATATACTGGTCATTAAAAGGAGGTAATCTCAATATTGAGCAAATTTAAGGTCTCCTATATGAATGAAGACATCTTTTGTTCTAAAATTTTGAGGGTAAAATGCAAAATGAGATCTCTTATAAACTTGTGAAAAGATGGGTAAACTTTACAATCTAAGAATGGGCTTTTGTTCCTGGAAAGATGATCAGGCTAAAGTAGCATGCAGACGTTACACTGTTACAGAAGTCACGTTCCAACCTCACACTATATTCCATTAAGGAGAAGTATATAAACAAGATATCATTAACACCTAATTAACTATACTTCAGTTTCAGGCACCGAAGCTCTGTAGGAACAGCAATATCTTACTACCAAAACCATGACCTTGAATAGAGCCATGATGCATACGGTTAATATGTTTTCATAAACTTTAACAGCTGCTAAACTGTTTTCTGCAGATTCAAAAGCTCAAACATAAGCAACAAAAACCTCCCTTTGATAAACTGCAGTAATGCAGTCAATGCTATTACATTCCAGAAAAAAATTTTCTTCCTCAAGAGTCCAGTAAGCATTAAACTGAGAAAGAAATTCAATGCTAAAATCTCTAAAGTGCTCGTCAGTTAATTAGCATATGAGGGTCAGCATGTATAACTCCAAAGAGAAATACATATCATCAAATGATAGCAAATGAACATCACAATAGGAAAACCTAATCCAAAGAAGGTAAATTTACTAAACTGGAAAGACGTAAAACTTATGCCAAAGAGAAGGGAGCTACCACATAATATGTTGCAAAGTTGTCCTTGTCATCCATGTAACTGGATTTGAGTTTGAAACGCATCATATAAATAACCCAAAGTGTCGTCCCCAACGTTGCTGTATCAAGTATCGTGTGTATATCAAATTCCATGACAAAACTGCAGTACAGTCTAACAGCCAAAAACATAGCTGTCAGTTCCTGTGATTTAAGTGATAGTCCTGAAATAATTTAAAAGACACCAAAAGAGCTCGTTGTTACATGTACAAGAAAAAGAAAACGATAGGAAATTTCTTATATCTAATTTATTTGTCCGAGCAGACGACATGAAGATATATCTGTTTGAACTTTAATTTCTCAGAATTGAAATCCTACAGAAATCATGTTAAGCTACTCTGCTACTTTAGCTCTATTTTCTCTCAAAGGGACCAGCAAGGAACTATTTGAGAGCCGAAGGCAGATAATGAAGCATACTGTACAATATATGAGTAAGTGTCGTATGCTTGCATACATTGCATGTATAACTTGGAATGCCGAACTGGTAAAGCTATAAATCAATATAGCTATAAATGGAAGAACCACATTGATTTTCATCAAAACAACATATAGCAAAATAGATACTGTAGTTTTTTCACCCAAAAAAAAAAAGAAATTGATACTGTAGTTTGTTGCAAATTTCCTAAACATATTAAGCAAGGTCAACATAGAAGCAAAGAATGGGATTGAAACTATCAGAAACCCATTTTCCAAATAATTTTAATCAAGATCAACATAGTGAAGCAAAATGCCTGAGCCGCATTTTCATTCTAACAAAACCCTAATCCCAAAAATCCGTATAGGGTACAATCTAAATAGACACCAAAGGGGAAGGGCCACTAATTAACAGATACCAATTAACATTAAAATTCATAATCGAAGGAATCCAGAGAATGTTAATAATGTGTACCAGCACAAGTTTTTTCCTTTGTGAGTTTGTAAATGAGTACGGATATTCCTAATGCGTGGACGGCCTCTGCTGCGACGAAGAGGTTGTCGTGATTGTGAACCACCATCCGGAGAAACACCAAGGCCACTATTCCTGAAATCACTGCAAGAAACGCCTTCATCTTGGGCGGTTGCCGGCGAATCCATGTCGCCACCGCGTGGATCGGCCTCTTGGTTGCCTTCATTTTCTGTCCGCACCAACACGAGTTTGCTGTCCCCCTGTCCTCTCATGTTAATGTTGGAATCGAAATGCGTAGACTTTGGGGAGTGACTGGGTTTGGAGTGTGTGGGACACGTGTGATATTAGTTGGGTTTGGTTAGAATTGGATGTCGATTAGTTATGTGAGGGGTTGGCCGCTCAGCAACTCGTGGCACCATCGGCTGCGCTTATCTAATTTAGTATATTTATGCTGTTTATTTTAAAAATTATTTTCTTATAAAATATTTAATACAAAAAACATAGTTATCCAATCTCAAATTTTTTCACACATTTTATTATATCGTTGCATTACATATTCCAAATTTAAATTTTTTAATTTATAGTCGTCATTTTATTATTTTTAAATAAATATATCTATTTAATATAAATAATCAATTAATTTAAATTAAATTAAAAAATATTATAAAAATAATAAAATTCTTTCACACAAAATTATTACATTCTCAAAACTCAAATTCGAATTATTTTATCTAAAAAGATTCTTCATTGAGCCAACAAATCTAATGTTAGCTGAGTTAATGCAGATAATAAAACGGTTTCCGAATTTTAAGACAAAGGCTCCACCCTCTTTAAAACTCATAAATAGACCAGAATCAATCATGTCCTACAGATCTCACCAACACATCGACGACGATTGATCATTATCGTCAAAAGACCAAATGAGCAACCTTTGTGTTTGTGACAAGATGGCCTTGTCCGTAGCAATGGCCCCACGAATGCATTTGAAGAACCAGCATCGACCCCAGACAACACAGAGGAAGGAGAATCGCCACAAGGCCCCGCAAATTAATACGAACCGTTTCTTTACCAATGTACCTAAAAAGTGACCGAAGAATGTGGACTACAGATATAGCAAGCCTAAAATCACCCAGAAATGCCGTGGCAAATTGGTGCTGGCGGCGCTGAGCTGAGCTGCCACGAAGGATTGATGAGGATGACCGGCAGCACCCGTCTTCAAATTTATTGCATCTCGAGTTCTATGAAGAAGCAGGGAGGTCTATGAGCTTTTTCACAAAATTAAAACGGGCCTCCGAGTCTCGGACTCTGTGTAGGGAGTTTTCTGGATTTTTAGACCACATATGGCGATGACATGGTAGTAATAGCAAATTGTAATTGACCTCTGAATCCCCATTGAAACAGTAACAGAAATGGTACGTAAATTACAGATTAGTCAAGTGGGCGCTAACATGAATAGCGGAGTTCATCATAGCACTTAGCAAAGTAATATTTACAGTCCAACCCAAAAAACTTGGGAGTTACATAGAAAAGATTGTAAGTTGAAGTAAAATCAATTAATATTATATAGATTACTGTTAAGAATGAACACAAAACATCAAAGACAGCGAGTGACCAAAAAAAAAAAAAGTGAGTTCAACTCCAGCACCAACTTACCATAAATAAAATACAACAAATTTTATTGATGAAATGTATCACAGAAAAAAACCAGTACGTGTAGCATATTTAAATTAAACAAAAAGGGGGTGGAGCCTGAGAAGCTCCCTAATTCATTTTCGCATAATTAATTTGTAATGAAGGAAGTACCTAATTCGGTCTCCAAATAAGTGGAGACCACATAGACTTAATATTGGATTGGTAAGAAACCAAAAGCAAGAGTAAAAGCACCAAAGCAGCCACGCCCCAAGGCGAACCTCCAGCTCGAGCCAGGAAATGTTGCTTTACATTTGGGAAGGGAACCACGAGGCGTCCATATCTAGAGATGGAGTGGGCGATGAATATCAGCACCAGAGGTAAAATCAAGAGGAACAGTTTGAAGTAGTTGATGGCTGTCTGCATGGTTGACTTGTAATTTGTATAACATGGAATCAGCAGCAAAAACATCACAATGCTGACTATGGCCACCAGCTGCAGAGGAGGTGCAGATATAGAGGACAAAGTGTTGATGGCCCAACCTTGCTTCCATGCTGGACCTCTTCTCTCCTTCAACGGCCATGCCATCAGCTTCTCTTTCAAGTTATTATCTCTTCAGTTCTGGATCTGATAAGACTCTATACCTTATAATTAAGGATTCAGGGGAAGTAACATATATATGAGAAGTTTAGGAACCTGTGCAGGGTTGTGTGTGATTTTGGGTAGCTTTGGCATAAATTCTGAGGCAGTGAGGTGAGGTGAGTTGGAGATTCTATCTCCAACCGACCTTTTCTTTTTGGCTTGTGCGCCCACCGAGTTGGGACTGATACCAATGCCAAAGTGTTAAAACTTAGCGCTCTTCGCTGCAACGGATGAAACTGAATTTCAGACGCGTGGCTTGTGTTGAGAGGAAATTAGCAGAATATATTCCTACTTGCTTTTTTGTTATGCAAAGCTTCGTATGCAAGCTTTGGATCTTTGGGTGGGGTGTGACGTGATGTGCCTATCAGTGTTGACAGATTTTTTTTTTTTTTTGGAATACAGCGTTGACAGATTTTAAGCTCTCTTCATTCACTCAATTTGTGGATGGAATACTGGACCTTCTCAAAAACCCTTTTCGGTTATGCGCCAAACTTCACTAGTGATCATCATGTTTAGAGCATAGTTTTATCACGAAATTTATACTCAATTTTGTCAAACACAGTTAATAAAAATGTTTTTTTATTTTTTATTATAAAAAAAAATAAATATCAATTTTTTTATTATATATGACAATATTATAGATATAATTATGTGAAAGTATATTGTCTGCCATTCTTATGGGATTTCTAATGATATTGGTCTATTAATTTTTTTTAAGTGTTAAATTGTTACATATTAAATCTTTATGTTTATATTTATTTTTCTCATACTTCTAGTGCATAATATTCCTTCCTAAGAAAAATGAAAATTTCTAAATAAGATTATGGCAAAAGTTATAAATAAAATACAAGGTCAATATCAGGTGACTAATTCAATAAGGACAACAAGTTTCTTTTTAATAGAGTAATGGTATATATATACATATATATTGTATTAATTATCACATTTACCATGTGTACCATTAAATTTCATATTAAACCTTAAATTTTTTGAATAATTATTATAAACATATTCTATAATGATTGTATGCATCCTTTTTTTGCTGTGAAATTATGAGATTTGTCAATTTAAACATATAGCCTCATGAAAATAACCTCAATATTTCATAACTCAAAACAGGTGAGCAATGTAATATCACTCGTAAAAGAGTCATGCTTTGGGAATTTAATTTATTATTTTTGGATTTTATAAGTTTATGCAGTAATTATTTCCAATATATATATATATATACCAAAATATTTTAACTAAAAATATTGTTAAGGTTATTTTTTTGGTCAAAGTAATTTGTCTGGATTCAAGTTAGGAAATGTATTTTATTATTAATAAGAAATTATTTATAATCCTACCATTTTTTATTAAAATTATCTTGACAATCTCACCCAAATGTTACATTGATAAAAATTTAAATTCTACTTTCGCATTTTTACATTAAATGTACTGTACAAATTTGTCATAATTAAAAAGCTATGGGCCAACCCATGCCTGCCGACAGATCATGGGCCGCTTGAAGTCAAGTTGAAGGACTTATTTATTCGTGGCCCACTTTCGCAATCAAACTGGCTAAAGCAAACTCCGAACGTATCGAAACTACCTACGCTCTGGTCTCGTTCGACCGTCCGAAACGTTGAAGTCCAGAGTTTCTTCTCCTCTCTGCAACGCCGTAGGGAGAAGCTGGCACTGTTGTGTAAGGAACCGCAGGGGTTTCAATTTCAAAATCAAAACCCTCCGCCTGTTGTTCTCTTCACCCTCTCCCTTTTGTAACTTTGTTTAATTTTTTGAGGAATGCCGTCGGAAGATGCGATGCCCGTGAAGATGAACGCAGAGAGTAAAGAAGAAGGGGAGTACAAAAAGACTTCGGGTTCTAGAAAGGTAACCAAAACCACAAGTGCTAATGCTAAATCCCAACCTAAGGTTGCCAAAGTGAAGAAAGAAGAGCCTGAAGCTAATGATTCTCCACAACCCATTAAGGCTGCTAATTCTGCGTCTCGTTCCAAGGAAGCTAAAATGAAAAAGGAGGATAATGACGACAGTGACGACGACAAACCCCTTTCTAAAAGGTCCTCTGATACAAAGCTTGATAAGGTTATTCCGACCGACTCTTTTTTTTTTTTTTAATAAACTCTAATAGGCTTGGCCTTCTTGGTTCCCCTACCCCATTTCCCTCCGGAAAAGAGAAGTATAACGTTTTATAATGCGTTGAGATTTCTATAATCTTGGTTTTCTAACTTCCATACAAGATAAAAGACTATTGCTCTTATCCGTTTCCTTTTCATAACTAAGTGTGCGTTTTTTTTTTTTGGTTTTCCCCACTGAAAATGTCGTCTGTTTGGGAGTAAAGGAACCGAAGAAGAAAAAGAAGGCAAAGGAGGAAGAGAAGAAGAAGTCAAAGCCTGCTGCAGGGCAGAAGAAGAGAGAAAAGAAGGTTTACGACTTACCTGGGCAGAGACGAGATCCGCCTGAGGAGGTATGCTGATGTTTTCATTTTTTATTTTTTTTGATCATCTAAAGTTTGCTGCTGGAGATGTTTGACTAATGGATTTGTTCAATTCTGCAATTTCAGAAGGACCCACTGAGGATTTTTTACGAAACTTTGTATAAGCAAATGCCCAATAGTGAAATGGCACAAGTCTGGTGAGTTATCCTACCCATCTCCCAATTTTAAAATGCAGTGGAACTTAAGTATTTTGCAAGAGTACAAAACAAGGAACGAAGAGGATTTTGATTGTTGAATGAGGATAGCGTTAATGCTTGGTTTTCCTATACTCTTCATTAGTTTAAAAGAACTATGTGGGAACTAGTAGGTAGCCTTGAATTCCTCAAAGAGTGACGCAATGGAAGCGAGCATGAAAAACACATTACTCCTCGGAAGGGCCTTTGCAGCACTATAATAATGCTGTAGCTATGTTTTGGGTTTGGAATGAGCATGTAGATGAGTGAGAGGTTGACCTACCCTTTGTTTGGATGGGGTGATTTTGAGAGGAATGAATCTGTGAGGAAAGAAAAATGATAGAAAATTCAATTTTCCTTTGTTTGGGACAAGACAAGAAAGATTTTAGAGAGAAAACCAGTTTCTTCCGATTACAAAAATAGAACTGAAAATGATGCTATTATCTCAAATTAAACTATATTCTTCTCATTTTCTTTCCTCTTAATTAAAACATCCAAACAAAAGGAGAAGACTGAAAAGTTACAGTCTATGCTCAAACTTTTATTCCTCCCATAATATGTTCCCAAACAAAGGCTAAATTAAGGCTTATAGCAGGCATCCTGTAATCTGAAAAATGTTGCCCATGCCTAAGCATCCTTGTGATATAAAGTGGTTGCTCGACCCTCCTGGAGCATAAAATTCATTTAGACCCATGGTAAGCAAAATTCCAAATGATCCCATCATGTACTGTGTGTGTTTATGCTTTGTAATTTTAGTTTCATGTTATTTTTTATTCTTAGATGGGTTGATAATCAAAATGTGTGGGCATGCATTGGGCTTGTGAATTATCCATTGGACTTGTGCTGACGATGCTAACAAAATTTATAGTTGTGTAACTTTGTCAAATTGACTCATACGTGTCCTGTTTGTCTACATAAAGCATTATAATTTCTTTTTTTTTCAGGGAGAGAGGTGTAGGAGTGTTTGTTGTCTTAAACAGATTAGTTTTATGTTAAAATACTCAAAAGATGGCAAGCATGCGTATTTTTAATCATATAAACATGCACAGCCCTTTAAATGGTACCCTAAAACCATGTAAGTGGTTATAAATTGCATGCAGCAACTACATCTGCATTTGCTGGGGAACGTCAGTATTTATTTTATACCTCTAAACTTAATTCACAACCTAGGCACAAGAAACCTATCCATCCAACCTGTCAACAGTGAAGATCGCTATGTGCTCCTTATGCAGTTAGTTCTTTCAGATTATCAAATTGCCAGATCTGCCATCAATTACTTTGTCAAGTGTCTTTTTAATTCTGTGGTTGTCCTCCTTTAGTCATTGCGAGCATCAGAACCATGATGATTTTTCTTGATTTTGTTGTTCCTAGCTTGTATATATGTAAGTTTGGCATCCCTTCTGCTTCTATCTGCTTTGCTAATTCGGTAAACTATCCATGGAGTAGCAACATGTAGAGTACTGATTGCTAGCCACTTAGGAGTTGCAGCTTGATGACTAAAAATCACTTTTGAAGGTCTTAGATCCTCAAGCTTGGCAGAAAATATTATGTTCTCCCCTCACTTCCTTTTATTTGGAAGTCTTTTAATTTGGTTCTTCAAGTTTTGTTTATTTAATTTTTTTTTGTACTGATGATCTAGTTTTATTGGCTAGAATTATCTGTATAAAACATCCTGCGCTGCAGAGGGCAGAATATGAGCTAGAAATGTCCTCCCAGAACCTTTTACACCTGTGTAGGAGGTTGTCATAGTACATTATCGATTAGACTTGCCCCTCAACTTTTGTGTGTATGTCTTCTCATGTTTTAGTGCTACTAACTAATCTGGGGGGAACGAAAGTTGTTTATATCAATTATTCAATGAAACTGCAGGATGATGGAGTCTGGTTTGCTTGCTGAAGAGGTTGCCAAGAAAGTTTATGAACAGAAGCAAAAGAAAGGTCAGCAGAAGGTCATTTCTCCAGTTAAAGCAATAACTACTGTGAAGAGCCGTAGTAAGTCTGTTACAGTTAAGAGAAAGACACCATCCTCTCCAATGCATTCTGTAAAGAACGAGGCAACAGACACCACAGCGAATCAGTCCATGAAGCGGAAAGTCGAGGCTAGGAATTCTCAGAATGATTCTGATGATAACTTAGTTTTATCAAAAGTAAAGAGGAGAAAAGCGGCTTAATTATGCTAGTCATTGACATATTGACAACTTTCAGTTTTTCTATTATTAATTGCTGCTAACCCGTAAATTGTAGTGTCCTTTGACGGGATGGCGTTATAACTTTTATTGAGGTTGTTACAACATTGATGATTTATGGAGCATTCAGTTCTTAGATGACTCAAATTTCTACCTTAACTAGCCCTGAATGCTTATTGACGCTGCGGCTATTTTCATTCCTGTATGTTTATCGCCTTATTTTTTTGGTGACTGTAACTGTCAAGATAAGAATCTGTATCCCGGAGTGTGGAGAAAACGTGGACTAATGACTATACGTGTCTTTTCCAAGAGGCAAAGGCACCAGTGATTTTGTTCTTTTATTCAGGGGGAGGGCGGGTCATAAATTCAGGAGACTAGAAGTAGAGCTACAAAATGGCAATTAATTATAACTGGGTCAATCCTTCTGAAAGTGGAGAAGCAAATCAACTGGAGGGCAAGTGACTCAATTCAAATTTGCTTGAGCTGCTGCGTTGCACTCCCTACGGGTCCAAGAGAGTGAAGCATTAGGCATCTTTACTACCAGCCTTTTGGAATCTTCAATGACAGCATTTTTTGTGCTCCACTGGACTTCTGCACCATTACAAAGCACAGGAGTCTGACTCGTATATGTTGTGCTTGTTTAGCGAATGGGTTTGCATCTCTCATGCAATAGCTTCTGCCGTTGTTGGGGAAGGAGCGAAGTTTTCTCCTAGCCAGGCCAGAATTTCCCCTGCCTCTAATCTCTATCATCCCTCTTAAGTCACAATCACATCTACGGCCCCTACCTGCCAGCAGAAGCAGGAAAGTGATTATAATGTCCAGGAGATGCTAATCCCGGTAATGAGCATGAGTATATAGGAAACAATGCCCCATCCTCTATTTATCGGTATGGAGTGACTGACTTGTCTATTATATCTGTTGCCGCTGTACTGTAGTTGCATGTTCTGGCCCCGTAACTTTGAAACATGTCATGGCAACAAGGTCTCTTCTGATTATGAATGACCGATTAACAGAGGGAATAGCCGCCATCAACATTTGTTTGCTGATCTTCTAGTTTAATGCACCGGCGTATTATGACCCCGTCACGCTTTGGTTACTTGTATTACTAATTACTTCTCCCACAATTCGTTTTCATAGTATATTTGTCACACATTTTAACAATAAGATAATATAATGCATTGATTTATTAAATTTTTATTTAACTCATGAAATTTAATAAAATTAATAATTTAAATTTTATATTATAAAAATTAAATAAAAATAAAAGGTGAAGAGTTACATTATTTAACAACAAAACAATTTTCAGTTCAATACAGGTCACTTTGTCTGCAGCCCAACGACACTTGCAATTTGTAATTTTACCCAAATAAGCACAATATTTTTTACAAAAGAAAAAGATTAGCACAAACATGAGCCAAATGCACCCAAACTAAATTTCCATTGAAAATAATAAATAATCAAATTGCAGTGTCTGAGACACACGATCGATGGGGCGCGCGTTTGAGACCTGAATATCCATGTGTAAAAGCCGATGAGTTCAGCAGCGCCGCGGCTAGTCCCTTGAGTTGCTACGGAGAACGTCTCGCACTGCTGCGCTCACTCGCCAAATACCATAATTGGCCATACATAAACCCTAGTCCTAATCGATAACCTCAATCTTTCCTCTTTTTCAAAAAAAGAAAAAATCTCAATCTTTCTTCACGAGCCACGTGTCAATTCTACGGCCTCGCTACGGATTTCACTATTTTCCTTTTTATGAAGGACATGTACCCCTCCCAAGCAACGCGCTCACACAACTCTCTCTCTCTTTCTCTCCCTCGTCTCTAATCCTCTCTCACTCTTCTACTCTCTTCCCCGCTCTCACTCCTTCTGTGTTTCAGTGAGGTAGAGTACCCCTGCAAGTTCTTTGTTTCTGTGTTTCTCATGGTGATTTTGAGTTGAGCCAGAGAATAATCGAATTGGGAGAGAGAAAAAGATGAAACAGAGCATTGGCAACAGCCATAGCTCTATTCCCGCCATGTTAACTGCCGACGAGGTTGAAGTTCTTGAAATCCTAGTTCAGTTTCCTCATTTAGTCTTGGAATCTGAGGCTCGCTGTCGATTTCCATTCACTTGGGGCCGCAAGAGGAGGAGATCCGCGATTGACGTTCCCGCATCCCCTGCTACTCTACCTCTATCTTCTTCTCCAACGCCATCGCTGTTGCATCAGGGTACTTGTGGTGGCGGTGGCATCGTGAGTCCAACGTGCGAGACCACTAGTCTACCAGCGGTGAAGGCGGAGGCTTCGAGTCCAGCAACCCCTCTGTCGTTCTCGCCTAGTGAATCTGACGAGAATCCTAACCACTCCAAAAGGAAAATCCCTTTGAAAAGGGTATGTTTTCCATTTTCCTTCTCTGTATTTTGTCTTTTCAATTTTATTCTGGTACCCTATGACTTATGACTTCTGGGTGAACTTATTTCGCCTCTTTTACTGGAATTTTTCAATTGGATACTAAGAAGTACGGCATATAATTTTCTGATTCTCGGCTCTTCATTATCTAATTTATGCAATTTGGTGGTTTTTCTTTTCAACTTGTAGCAGATAGAAGACTCTTTGAAGATTATAGAAGAATTGACTAAAAGAAGAGATTTGTTACGAGGGGTAAGATTTCTTTTTCTTTTTCTCCCTTTTCTATGATGGGTGTGGTGGAGGGAGCCATTGGCAATTGTTTTGGACCTTTCTTGAATTTTGGGACCCCAAAATATATGTACGGCGTCTAAAATTTTCTTGCTTACTGTTTGATCTGTGAAATCCAAACAGGAGATAGACAATGTGAAGCGATATAAGGACGAGCTGAAAGCCTACAATTTGAAATTGAAAGCAAGGAGAAGAGAGGTATTAAATTTCTTTTTCCCTGATAGTTTTACAATTTTCCTCCGCTCCCTTATCGCTCTCTATCTGATTTTCTTTTTCTGGATTTATGTTGCTTTTTTTTTTTGGTACAGTGGATTTATGCTGCTTTATCTCTTTTCTGGTGTGGGTCCAATCTTTTATTTTGATTTATCGAATTGCCATTTTTTTTTTCTACAGCTAAGCCTTGGCTTTAAAAGGGTAAGACCACGTTTGGAAATCAACTTGCAATCCGTCCATGCCTCCGTCAACTCCTCCATGACTGAGAATCAAGATAATCATCTGCAGCAAATGCAATCGCAATTGCCCAGCACAGCACACTATCTACCGTTGATCATGAATCATACGTCTCGGCCATCCCATATCAGTGAGAGCGTTCAGAATGCGTCTAGCCAACCAATGATGGCGTTGCCTTCCATTGATGTGGGCACGATCAACAGTAATAGTATGAGCCCCCTTGGTATTCCTGATCTAAACGTCTCTCTTGACGAGTCCGTTCCTATGGACTCATCTCAACCGTTTGATCTAAGTGTGGCTAGCAAGAATCTGAGTAGGGCCATGGCAGCTCAGGCAAGGCAGAAGAGGATTCAGATTTACAGGGTCAAGAATCCCATCGGAATTTGTAAACCACGTCCCTCTTGTAGGTGATAAATAGCCTTTTTTTTTTCCTCTCTGGGGTCTTACCTTTTAAGATGGGTTATTAGTTGTAGCTGATGGCAAAGGAAATATATTTATTCACGTGCTAATTAATTGGGTTGCAAGAATTGTATAATAGAGAAGCCCTGTCGGAGATTTTGTCGGATCAGAATGATATCTTTGGAATTAATATAAATAACAGCCTTCCTTATTCCGAGTTTATAGGAAATTGAAACAGGAAGAGATTTTCTGCTGAAGGCTTTTGTAAATTAAAAATTGCGTGAAATTAAAGGGTTTGAATTTGAGATTGGAATTTGGTAAATAATGAAATTCTATTGACTTCATCAGATAGAGTTACAAGTACAACAAATGCATTATATTCACGGTGTAGTGGCACCTGGAGATTACCTGGAATCCCAGCGTATTTAAATCTTCTCAAATGTAGCTTATGTATATTTTAGAAAGGTAATTACCCTTTTTTTTTATTAGAAGGGTGCAATTGCAAACTTGGAGTGGCGAACTCAAGCCTCCCACTTACGTTTATTATGATATATGATAAATTAATATAATAGTATTTTGATTAGCCCTTCATTTGTTAATGATGCTGGTTGTCACGGTAAACTGGCATAATGCTTATATTTCGTCGTTGATTGCATTATCTTTGTGCTCGTATTTTGGCAGAGGTCTGAGTTGGATTACAGTTTCAGGCTGAAAGAATGATGGATCGAATTGTTGTGATTATGATCTTCAGGATTCGGGGCCCAAATAATGACACAAAAATGTTCTTCGGTGCATAATGATATGTTACTTGTTGAAGGAGCAGAGCCATGGTTCTCACTTTCAAGTAATCAAAACTTAAATAAAACAAGGAAATTATTAAAACCCATAAATCAAAATCGAATTTCCACAAGAGATCATGGTCGTTCTCAATTATATAGATGGATGCATATTGTACTTAACGGATCTTAGATACATACTCATATAATAGAATTATAGAATTTGATTATTATGTGAAGCGGGGCTCCATATTCAAACCCATAACCCAGCAATGTGTGGGTAACGGCCGTGGCTCACTGAGAAAACCCTTCTGTAATCTGAATTATAGACAAAGATATCTTATTTCTTTTATTGGCAAGTGGAAAAAATTATAACCCTTCTGTAATCTGAATTATGAAAATTTAATAGATGACTTATGGTGAAAGTTGTTATTCCAAAAAATTAACAGTAAGCAAGGGATGAGATTTCATTTGGGATTTATGAGAAGCTCGGTTATTTGCAAGCCATGTTTCTCCTCATACTTGCATGACTCATGCGCTTATTTGCAATCATATTCTATGCATTATTTATGACGTACCTTGCCGATGTTTTCTGATGTTTTTAGTAATTAAAGCTGTAAAATGTGTTCGTCTGCATATGGTTTTTTTTGGTGGATTGCATATGGTTTTTTATATTTGATAAAAACAACCGAGTAAATGCTCTCATTTGACAAAGCAACGAGAGGTTTCACAAACACTTTCGACATCCATTCTGGAACAAGGCTGAGCATTGAAATACTGTTTACTTGAACATGTTATTTTTCATATATTTGAATAATTTTAAATTTGTAACAACATTCAATTAGAATTGGAGGTTTTTAATATTAAAATTCATTCAGATTATGAGGGTTATTGAACAGATGAATTCTCCTGTATAGTCTAATATTTTCATGGATAAAAAGTTGTTTTTATAGACCTGGCGACAAATTATCAAATGCTTTAATCTTAAATTGTCCGACGAATTAAGGCACCCAAATTTCAAAACAGAAAATAGGCCTTTTTTACGGTTTCAACTGCTAAGCCTTCTTTCGTTTCTCAATATCCAGAGTGCATCTCAAAAAGAGAATGGAATGGGGCGTGGGAAATCGAGAATTACGGAGTTTACTTACATCTCAAAAGAAGAATTATTTTATTTACACATAGTTAATAAATATTACATTAGACAACCTGATTTTTTTTTAGGGGAGAATAATTGAAAATTTACACAACGTGTAACTACAGAGTTTGCCAAGGCCGAGAGAGAGATCCAAAGCCTTTTATAGCATGAAAGAATAATCGTGCCTGGCAAACAGCTCCCTTTATAGCTTAGTAAATCTGATCTCGGGAGAAAGTAGCTTTGCATATCATGAACTTAGAAGAAAAGTAGTGTATTTCAAAGGATACGAGTCGAGTTCAGTGACTGACCGAAGTCTTCCGCCCAGAAGCTAAGAAAAAAGAAGAAAACTCAAAACTGGAACAAGACAATAAAACAAGATAAAAGGGAAGGCCCCTAGGTCTGCAATAAACCCAGCTACGTTTTAAGTCGCCAGAAAAACATAGCTTCTTCGACTATTGCAAAACAATTTGGAAGAAAGAAAACTTATTCATACACTTGAATAGAAATATCAACAAAACTGTCTGACGGGGCATCACAACAAAGAAAAGTAATATAGTTCAAAGGAAAAGCGGTAAAATATAAGAAATCAAGGAGATATAAGAGAAAAAAAATACAGAAGACCGTAGAATACACGAGTTGAGGCAAGCTGGTGGAAAACGTCGATCAGTTTTCATAGTTACCATCGCCAAGGTTGGTTCAATCTCTAGCCCTCATAATTCTCTTCAGCGCCCTCATCGTACTCATCCTCTTCCTCTGCGGTTGCATCCTGGTATTGCTGGTACTCGGCTACCAAATCGTTCATGTTGCTCTCTGCCTCCGTGAACTCCATCTCGTCCATTCCTTCCCCAGTGTACCAGTGCAAGAAGGCTTTGCGCCGGTACATAGCAGTGAACTGCTCACTCACCCTCCTAAACATCTCCTGAATTGATGTCGAATTCCCAATAAAAGTAGAAGACATCTTCAAATTCTTAGGTGGAATATCACATACACTTGACTTCACGTTGTTAGGAATCCACTCTACAAAGTACGATGAATTCTTGTTCTGCACGTTGATCATTTGTTCATCAACCTCTTTGGTGCTCATCTTTCCCCTGAACATTGCAGATGCTGTCAAGTATCGGCCATGCCGGGGATCAGCAGCACACATCATGTTTTTGGCGTCCCACATTTGCTGTGTCAGTTCCGGGACAGTGAGGGACACATACTGTTGAGACCCACGAGAGGTGAGAGGCGCAAACCCCACCATAAAGAAGTGAAGTCGCGGGAATGGGATTAGATTGACAGCCAGCTTCCTGAGGTCTGAGTTCAGTTGTCCAGGAAACCTCAAGCAACAAGTGACCCCACTCATAGTTGCAGAAATCAGATGATTCAGGTCACCAACTGCAGTACGTCATAAGTAGAGAAATAAAAGACAGCAATTATTGGGACATACATGCCTAATCTAATAGCTAAATTTTTAGGGGAGGCAAGGGGAGATTATACTCACAGCTCGGAGTGCTGAGCTTTAGGGTCCTAAAGCAAATGTCATAAAGTGCTTCGTTATCAAGAACCATGCACTCATCTGCATTCTCCACCAGTTGGTGTACAGATAGTGTGGCATTGTATGGCTCCACAACTGTGTCAGAGACCTTTGGTGAAGGGAAAACGGAGAAAGTAAGCATCATTCTGTCTGGGTATTCTTCCCTAATTTTTGATATCAATAGTGTCCCCATGCCAGACCCTGTGCCCCCTCCAAGCGAGTGACAAACTTGGAAACCTGGGCAGGATGTAAGCAGAAATTTCAGTTTCATAATCAAATCCAAATTGACAAATACCATAATTTCACAGCAAAAAAAAAAATTAAATTTAAGTGGCGATTAAACTATCAGAAGTCAGATTTCCAGCAGCCATTTCCAACTTGAGTCACAAGCAGGCAATTTTATAAAATTCAGACTTTCTTTAGAAAACCATGACCACGTTGTGTTCTATAGCACAACTTAATAGAAGCCATCTTCACTATTTCCGACTCATTATATAAGCTGCATCTTGCTCATATACGATTATTCAGGAGTTACTGTATCTCTATGCACTGTACTCATAATAAGCAAGAAGAAACAAAATATTCTGCCTCACAAATCCACGATTGATTATCTTTGGTGCACGAGGTACAGTTGTTGTCATTAACATTTCGCTTCCATTTCTAGCACTAGAATTGCTATGGCTACCCCCTTATTTCACTACCTTTCCTTGTATTCAACCACACCTTTTTGTAAAAGTGGATGATTATATGTGACTGAATATAAGGTAGGAATAGTGGAATAGCGGCTAGCATAGCAAAACCCTTCTATCACGGAATTTAGAGGCAGATCCAGATTGTAAAAACATATACTGCAGTAATTTCTTTTCAACTAAAGATTGATTTGAAATAAATTCAATGTAATTCAGAGGTAGATCCATGTATTTAATGTTCCATTTTTCCCAATTTGATTCCAACTTTATTACATACTTATACTCATTCCAGGGCAATTATTTCAGGGGCCTAGCAGTATTACGTGCCGTAAGTTGACTTGGGTAAAATGCCAAAAGAAAAGGCACAACGTCGGTGCCGTGCAATCAGAGCCCAGTATCGCAATCACAGTCCTTAAGAAGCAGATATTATACGGGGTTAATCATTCTTCATCAAAGATAGAAGAAGGCTATGAGGTCCCTGCCTGCCTTCACACCAGACAAACAGCTCAGCCTTGTCAATATGTGCACGAAAAAATCAAGCAATCGAATGGCTAAAAATGACATCTAAAAAAAGAAAGAGAGACAACAATGGTTGCGTGAAAAGCTGACAATGACAAGAAAAAAATTCCCGATGCTTAGTTCTAGATCTACTGATAATTTTTTTTTTTGGAAAGTTGATCTCATGATACTCGAACAGCAGAAAAGGAAAAAAATATCTAGATTCATATCAACCAATGTGCCCTCAGCTGTTAAAAATAAAGTATTCATGTTTCAGAATAACAAATAATACAAAACATAGTCATGGTATCGAATTGTGTCGTGCAAGCTCCGAACATAAACATCAAAAACCTTGGCCTTCTAAAGGTACAAATGGTTAAATTTGGTGTGCCAAGAGAATACTTCCACTTAATAAGAAAGTCTGATCTTATCGTCTAATGGTCAGTAAACTCTACCATTACGCCTTAATCAGGCACAGAAATTAAGAAAGGATATTGCATGCTTAAACGGACTGAAGATTATAATCAAATGGCATTCAAGAAATCGATATCGTTAACCAGATTTGACGACCACACCAAACTCTTGGCCAAATATAAATTCAATTACTAAAACAGTAGTTTTAAAGGAATGGATTGACACCGAAATTGAGAGAACCAAAGTACCTTGTAAGCAATCACAATTCTCAGCCTCTTTTCGAACAACATCAAGAACTGCATCGATCAACTCTGCTCCTTCGGTATAATGACCTTTAGCCCAATTGTTTCCGGCACCGGACTGTCCAAAGACGAAGTTATCGGGCCGAAATATCTTGCCGTAGGGACCTGATCTGATGCTGTCCATGGTACCGGGTTCAAGATCCATGAGCACAGCCCTGGGAACGTACCTTCCTCCCGAAGCCTCATTATAGTAGACGTTGATTCTCTCCAATTGAAGATCGGAACTGCCGTCGCCGCTGTACCTGCCGGTGGGATCAACGCCGTGCTCATCGCAGATCACCTCCCAGAACTTGGCCCCGATTTGGTTGCCGCATTGGCCTCCTTGGATGTGCAAAATCTCTCTCATGATTGCGGTTTGAGGAAGGAGGATGAGAATTTAGGGTTTGAGATCAGTTCCGTTTCGTGACGCAATAAATGGCAATAATCTTGAAGGAACTGAAATCAATTCGAAGGGTTCAAGAGAGGGCACACATTTATGGTGGAGGAGACGGGATGAGAGAGAAAGAAGGGGGACTCGGAGGTTAGGATGGTAATAATGAAGGGCGGGATATTTTGTTTTCAAGTGTGCCGTTAAATGTGACACCGCAGGACGGGTACGAACCAACTAACCCAGCCCATAACTATGCCCACGTTATGACTGTGAGGCCCACCGTTCTCAACCTATTTTTACATGCATCAATTTCGGTGTATCTTGTTAAAATCTCAATTTTCAATTGCCAAATAAAGGCAAAAAAAAAAAAAAAATACTGGTGATTATTTCATGCATATACGCATAGATTAATGTATAATTAGATAAGTTTTGTCTGGCCAAGGATTTTGATCAATATGGGGAATAGTTAAGTAAACTGGATCAATAAAAATTGTATGTCCATGGATTTTGGTAGGGTCTTAAGCTTTTGGGGAATACTTGGTGATACTTGTTTGTTGATGCTGCATATGCGTTGGGATTGTAAACAAATATTATTTCAAAGATACTAATATAAAAATTACAGTAAATTATTTTAACATTTCTTTTATTTTACACTTCTTATTTAAGTATATATATCTTGCACTTCCTATTTCCTAACACGTTCCTTGACATACATATAATTAACATTTTAATAGCACTTTTTAATTAAAAAATATATGTGGTGATTCTTTTTCATTTTGTGTATTGTTGCTAATCAAATATATTTTTTTTATCACCAAATAAAAATACAATTTTTTTTTTAAATAGGTTTGTGTCCTTAGTTTTTGAATAACTCAGTCAAGTAGGTTGATTATCCATCTCTCCGGCACCTAAAGATTAAACTGGCCGTTCACGACTTGTCTTCATTTAATTAGCCTCTTGCTTAATTGCAAGCCCCTATTTTCCCAATTTAAATAGAAAACTTACAGACATAAAATGACAAATAAGGGAGTAGGGCTCAGTCTAGCTGTATCCTCATGTTTATTTCATAAGACTGTTTCATTATAGGACAAAGAAGTCAAAAAAAAAAAAAAATTTGTAATTTAGTCACCGAAAAAATATTTTAATTTCATAAGCCAACACCGACAGTCCCGTAGGGCCCCCCACCCTGAAATTTTCTTCATTAGAAATATCAACTGAAATTTAAATCATGGAAAATTAAGCATTTCTGTGTTTTACTTGCTAAGCTTAGCAAATTTTTAAAGGTTGCAAATCTTTCGATAAATACTACTATTTACATCAACTTTTAGGGTCCAATAACATACCTCATTTCAAAAAGTTACAAATTTATTGAACTTGAACCAAACCTCCCATTCAGTCAAACTACTACTCTTCAAATTTCGCGATCACTCCTCATTAGGAGAAAAACTATATCCGATTCCAATAATCATATAAAAAAAAAAAAAAATACAATTACGATCAACTACAAAAGAAAAAAAAATAGAAACAGAATTATAAGAATAAAAATGACAGAAAAAAGCCTCCTGACAGAAGAGTGAGTTCATCTCAGCAGGACTAATATTACCAACAGAGCATGTTATAAGCTTACAGGAAGTCTACAATGTCCTGGACACAATGAACAACATATTAATCAACTTCCAACTACAAGCATCTTTCACATTATATATATGAGTATTAAGCAATGAGAAACTATCATTACCAGGAATGTGAAAACTCAAGATGCAGCAAGAACCAAGCAGTTCTAGCAATTTGAGACCAAATGTAAAGGACAAATGCCCAATCAACTTCTACCGGCCTTCCGAATTGGCAGGCCAATGCCTCGTTAAATTGCCTTCTAACATCAATAAAAATATTAGCCTCCCAAACCTAAGCCCAAAAGTATATTTATAATAAATATTAGGAAAAGAAGAACTTACAGTAAGCATTAAGATAGAGCAAAAATAAACAGACACACAATTGTATTGAAGATATTTAAGCCAACCTGTTTCTCAAGAGATTCTTCCAGATAAGGAAGATATTCTGCCATGCACCTTTGAAAACACAAACAAATAAACAAATATGATATCATAAATTATATCACTCTGTATGGCACTGTGGCAGAAAAGAATAAAAAATGCATAAGGCAAAAAGACCAACAATGTCAACAACTTACATCCCATATAACCAAGGAGGTAACTTAACATTGTCAACGGAAAATAAGGCTTTTAGCTCAATTGTACATACTAATTTCAAGCAAGGAGCTGAAGGAGTAGACGCATAATTTCTCCCAACAGGATACATAACCTAGGGTTAACTTGTCAAAAGTGAGTAACTGAAAGGAAGGAAGACGTCAAAAGGACTGAATGAAAAAGGATTAAATTTTTTCTTAAACATAAAAAAAGAAAGACACCTGTAAGTATGTCTTCAGTGAATGTCTACAGGGGCCAGGCACCATCCTGTTTATGTTCATGTCCATTAAGGTCACATCAATTTTAACCTCCTATGGCCACACTAAAATTCAAAGCCACAGAAGTCAATAATATCTTCCAAAAGCTAAATAATATTTGATCAACAATCATTCGCTTATTTATAATCTAACATATTTGTGAAGAAATACCTTTTTAGCACCACAAATCATATGCATTTCGATTTCCTGTGGCAAAACAATTAGAGTAAGTTACGGGGTTTGATAAGCAAAATGCCCAGGTCAAATTGACCCATTGCACAAGGAAGAAAACGTTAATCCAAATTTTCCATATGTGCTATTCAAGTAAAAGACAAGGAAGGACACAGACTACAATATCCTAATAAAGCCAACAACTATTTACATAACCTAAAACCTATAAGATAAATAAATAAAATCGATGCACATCTTTCTTCTATAGTATTCAATCAAGGATAGGGACGATTAGAACTCCAATAGATATGACTGGTGTCATTGGGATAACAATGGTATAAATACCTGCCTCCATATGCAATGGATGACAAATGTCTTTTAGCACCTTATGCATAAGACTAATGGAAGAATTACCCACCCCTTTTTCTTTATTTTTGAATTCATCATGGTCAGTCACCCACTACCATAAGAACTTAAGTGCCACCAACTGCATCTAAAACAGATGAAAATGAAAATCACATGTGTTGGCATGACATATGCAGCACATGATATAAAGTTTCTAATGCAAGTCTCCCTGTACCCAAATGTATTCCTTATCCCTTCCAATTTCCCAAATTACAATGAACGGGAACCTTAAGATATGAACGAGGTCAAAAAATATACATTACTTATGACCAAATGTTAATGCTAACTTTGTTTCAGGTACATCCATACAAGATAAATGGAAATTTAGGATTTATCCAGTTGCACTCAATTTTCTTGAATGTTGGCATCAATGTTAAAAAATTACCTCCCTAGATAATATAGTGTTTACGTCAAATTTCAATTGATCATCATCAATTTCACCAACACGCTTCCTTTGATACGAAGTGTCATGATCCCTAATTAAACAATAAGACAGCACTTCTTTCCTTAACATGAAGCCAACCAACAACTTGTAAATATTTCCAGAAACATAAAATAATGGCGTAAAATATTTTACCTCAAATATTGAATGAGAGCCAGTAGACGAGTAGGGTCCTTGTTGTTCCAATCTTTTAAAGAGTTATTGGATGACATTATGCCTGCATGTTCTTCAGCACGCACCATATGAAATAGATGCAAATCTTTATCCTCAGGTCCAAAAGAAACATCTGGTGCAGCTGTCGGACACTCCACATTGTGTGTAACATCCCCAATAAAAGTTAAGCTATCAAATATCTTCAAAAGAGCTACACGACAATGAAAATACTGTGGTGTCGAATACAAAAGAACGCTTAGTACAGTTTCACTTCATTTGATGAACTCCAGGCAGTAGGGAATGACTAAAGTAAACCGATCAAAGACCCCAGGATAGTACTTGCTGCCGGACCAAATATGTTTAACTGCAATAAACCTCGTTTATAATTTGGGATATAGATTATAGAGTTATTTCTAGAGGGAAATCTACTTAAGTTCATCAAAACCCTACTATACAATTGCCACTGTGCTTTCTTTCTTAAGAAAGGAAAAGAAAAACAGTATCATAGATTATATGATTTAAACTAATTCGATGCTCAAGTCGCAAGAAAAATGCGTGAAACAACGGAAGTGGCAATACCGGGACGCAGAAGATATAAGAAACCAAAATTTTCAGACTGAAGAATTCCGAGTGTGCCTACAGGTTTTCTGGGAAGCCAAATAGAGGGATACAGTGTTTGTGCGAGTTACCTTGAGGGTGAGAGGAAAGTGAGAGATGAGGTAATTGAGCTGAGCTGTGATGAATGAAGGGATGTTATCTGTAGCCATGGTCATTCGAGGGAGCTGAGGATCTGATCTGAATGAAATCTATTGTCAGACAACAGCGTAAAAGGAAGTGGTCACGGCAGGGAAGGTACCACCCGGTGTTTCCGAACAATCTTCAGCCGCTAATGTTCCCCATTATTTGGGTGAGGATTTTGGAGCTTTAAACGACAGCCCTTTTTGGGACCCGTTCGTTGCCAATTTGCCATGTAGCTTGAGTCAAACAACGTTGGCATTGTTGGAGTGAGTAAAGTATTTTATAGAAGGAGCGAAATCAGATGAATATTGATAAAAAAATTAATAATAAAAATTATTATAAAATATAAATAAATTATAATAAATTATAAATTTAAGTTAATTAATATTTATTTATATCTTAATTTTTAAAGTATACTTTTTGTGAGAATTTAAATTTTAAAAAATGAGTTAGAATATGACAATTTTTCTTTTGAATAAGATAAATTTTAAAAATTTTAATAACTTTAAAACAAATTTTAAAGATTAAAAAACCTTTAATTCTGAGTCATATTATTTTTACACATTACAACTTACTTAAAATATCCCACTCTATTATGTACTCCCCTCTTATCATTAGTTACCAACTACAGAAAATTTGAATCCCTCAAAATATAAAGTCAGCTTCACTTTATAATGATTTTTTTTTAATGCTTCAGTAAGCCGTACATCTGCATTGCTTTAGAGGTGGATCTGCATTAAGGAGCTAGCAACATACATTTCATAGAATACATAATTATTAATTAAAAAGAAAATTATTTTAAATTAATAATTTTATTAACTTATTTATGTTTTATAATGATTTAGTTATTTTTATTAAAATTTTATTTTATAAACATATGTTATATTTTAAGATTTTCTATAAATAGATGAAGCTAAGATTATCATCGAGGAGAGGCTGAGATGGATGGCAAGCAAGAGAATGGCATTGACGCCACTGGACGAAAGACCCGGTGGCTCCTAGAGCAGTTTATACTGTCGAAAAGGATTGACCATATGACTATAAACTTCACATAGTAAATGTTGTGATTCATTATTTTAAATTTTGAAGTAGTTGGACGCTTGTGTTGTATTTTCACCAGACTAGTTTAATTAACTCAAAATAAAGTCTGATATGAAAGATTTGGAGCAGCCATAATGATGATTAACTCAAAATTGTCCCTTTTTTTGCATAAATGAATCTTAAAACCTATTATACCTGGCGCATGTCCAAAGTGACAAATTAATTTATAAAAAAACTTTTAAAGATTGTTGTAATTGATGTGAATGTCTTAAAATTATTTAATAATTATAAGTTCAATTTTTTAAAAAAAAATTTAAACTCAAAGATTTATTATATCACTTATCATAAGAAGATTAATTAAGGAATTCAAAAAGCTTATACTTAAGGTAAAATACCTTCAAATTCATTCAAAAAAATAATTAATTTACAAGGAACGATCAAATTGCAGTCTCCATTTGTACTAAAAGTCTCCATGGATACCAACTTATATCGCGGATCCTATTTGGATAAACTTAATCTACAGCCTGACGAATAATCCTGCAGACTGATTTTTTTGGGGGCTTAATACTGCTTGCTAATGAAATCCCATGTTTCCTAAGGATGATAAAAAGGAAAAGAAAAAACTACTCATATACAGGGTATGGATTTTTCCATGTATTGCGCCTAATCCAAAGCCCAAACCTGCAGCGAGAACCGAGGAACATTGGGTGACTAGAATCGAAAACTTGTTTTTAAAATTCTCGGATAGCTTGACTGTAATTTATTAGGATCAGGGCCTAACCTGAATCTTGCCATCAGAAGAACCAACGAAAAGCATCACTTCATCTGCATCAGTTACTAAAGAAGCGATTTTTGTCTGTCCACCAGCCATTTTAATGGAAGCAACCCGAGTGAACTTATCTTTTAGCCAAACCTCAATGGTGCCGCATTTTGTGCCCGTAAATATAAAATCACTATCAATGGCTATGCGGTGGATATCAAGTCCTGTTGAGAGTGATCCCACCACTGCTTTGGTAGAGAGCGATAATACCTTACATCATCAAGAAGAAAATGTGAATTTAGCTAAAAGTTACCAAGTTTTTTGTTATCTATATACTTCTGACCAGAATGTGGGTAGAACTAGAATCTCAGTGGTCGTTACCTTTCCTGCAGTTGCATCAACTGACGAACCGCCAGCAAAAAGGAGACCATCGTGTATTTGAAGGGAGTGTATGGTTTGTTTTCCCAACAATTTCCTGGTACCGGAGAAGAATGGGTTTGATGTATATTTGGACAAGTCAACCTCCTGCCATTATTCACCCCATAATTTGAATGAAGATTAACAATTTTTAGAGAAGCTTCTGTGTTTGTTATTAGAGTGGCACATTTGCAGATGGGAAGAAAAAATAGTTCCTAAGCAGTCTCTGATAGTTGGTTTAATTTTACCAAAGGCATCACAAGCATATAAAGAAATGTAAAAGATTACCTGAATGCTGTAACCAGAACATCCACAATAAAGTTTGTCCCCGGTGATAGCAAGGCATTTCACATATTTGTTGAAATTGATGAGTTTTGGAGCTTCTGACCAATTATACACCTGTAACATCTCAAACTTTAATAGTTCTTACTTCATTAATATGGTCTACACATTTTATTCCAGTTGTTCAAGTAACAGGTCAGCTTGCCTTAGCTCCAGTTCCATGAGATACATAGCATGCCAAATTAGCATTGGCTGTCAACTCGTACACCGCCTCTTTAATATCATGAGTTTGGATACACTGTATCTCCTCAGATTTAATTATCCAGACCTGCACAAGGAGGTATTTGCAAAGTAATTCCTTAGTGCGTATCCAATACAGGTAATCAATCAGTCTGGAAGCCCAACAAAAAATGTAAGGAGTAAGATGGGCGGTTAACATCGAAGGTTCTAAACAAAACTAAACATAATCCCAAATAATTAGATGAATACCACAAAAGGCTTTCACATCTATAATAAAATTTTCGTATATAACGTTTAAACTAAGCATATGTGTAATATTGTGTGTCCCAGGTGAACGTCTCATATTAAATTTAATTTCAATTACCTTATAACATACTTAAACTTAACTTCGTGGCTCAACTCCTTACCGAGCTTATATAAAAAAAATCATATATTTACTCCTCATTATATATCTTATATTTTTTACTAAACTACTTAGTAACCATTCTATTTGTATCTATAAGATAGGATGAAGGGATCGATGTGTATAGCAGGTTGCTTCGACTAGTTTATTTTAAAAAGTAGAAAGTAAAAGTTAGGGGGTGATAAATTGGTGACAGCTCCTCCTGATAGCCATGTATAAGACTAATTTTTATTGAGACTGCAAGATAGTTTACCCGGATGGTTTTATCTAATGAGCCACTGTACACTTTATCACCTGAAGAACAGAGACATGTCACAGCCTTAGTGTGCTCATGAGTTTCTTGAATGAACCTTAGCACTCTCTTCCCGGCATCCCATACCTAGTAAGAAGACAGCAAGCAGCATTGTTAGAGACAGATAGACGCACATGCACACGCACACATGGACACACAAGTTTCTAATGGTTAGGACGCCGTACCTTTATAGTTCCATCAGAGTGGCCACTCAAGACCCGTCCATTCAGATAAAGCAAAGAAAGTACCTCTCCATTTGAGCTTAAATCTAACTCAACCACTTCAGTACAACTCCACAATTCTGTCTACAATAAAGAGCATTTAAATAGTTATTATTTATCTTTACATCTGTACCACTCCAGATGAACCATATTTCAAGTCGCCGTGTTACTTACCACATCAACAGATTTCAAGCTCAGTAAGGCTTTCATAATTTCAGCTGCCACCGCTGAATATTTCTTCAGCTTTCTCAAGGTTCTATAGATGCCTTGGGCATGAACTCCAAGAGCCTCAAGTGCAACTGAACCATTGAGGGTTTAGTTATTCTTTGCTAAATAGAGCCTACAGATAATGTTTACAACCATATATAACATGCTCTGAAATAATACTAACTTGGATCACTGATGAAAGTCTTCAAAGCAAGGGTAGCCAGTATAATTTCCTCCAGGTTCTTCGATGACTGGAGAACCTTCATTAGCTCATCAACCAAGGATCTGCGAGCAACTTCCCTTACACCAGTATCAGGAAGAGTAGGGAGCATGTGTGTGAGCCATGTGGCAATGACAAGGCATGATTTGGCCATCTCTAAGGAATTACTCCTCATGCATTCTTCCAAAGCTTTAAATATGGAACCCTTCTCATGGTTGCAGAGTACAAAAGCTACCCTTTTTTGCCAAGAGCTCATCGCAGTTTCTTCATCCTCCTATGCAAGAAAATTCATGTTAGTATGCTAAGCAGAGAGGTGAACTATCAACGAGGCTCAAAACAACAACCGACATGCTACAAAGGCCCGAACCATTGTTTCTATCAAATCATTGTCATATTTTCCCAACTGCTCGGCCTTCATTAAAGCGTTGTAAGTTTGATCATATCCTGCAATCTTTAGCAACCAGGCTTCAGTATATGACTTCCCTGAGGAAGTAATAAGGCCGGTAAGAAATAGTAAAGCATCTAAAGCCTTCTTTTGAGTGTTTGAGAAGTCTTTTTGCCAAAGTGCTTCAATCAGTGCCTCTACAGCTTCTTCCCTGTAGATGCTCATCTTTTGTGGCTCAACCTGAAGTACATAAATATATAGTTGGATAACATAGTTGTGGTAAGAAGGAAGCATAAAGTTCAGTTTTGTTACTGAAAATTGATTTCAGAAAGCTAACCAGCAGATCTAGCTGAAGTAGAAGACTAGCAACGGTAAGTTGATGCTCCATAGAAGCCATCTGAAGATGTACGAGAAACGTATGCATAGTACTAAATGCTCCTTCATCCTTGATTATCTGTAATATATGGTTGCAGAATGTCCTCCTGTGACGCCATAAAAGATTAATAAGTTGACTTAGGATTGGCAGTGGAAACGCAACAGCAGAAAAAAATGTAGAGTTTGTCAAATATCAAGCCTTCACAATTTTACTTTGTTGATTTAAAAAATCTCACTACTGTAAATATTGGGGAGGGGATTAATTGGGAAGCAGTTAAATTGAGTGTTGATTAGTATGCAAAATTCTAGGCTAGGCAAATTTCCGGCCTAAGATATTTCTTTGGCAAGTATTTGTGGTCAATAATTAATATTGTTGCTTAACTTTCACTGATTTAGTTCAAACACAGATGCGTTACTTCTCGCGTGAATAAGAATGTGTTTTTTTTCTCTCATTTTTCAGGAAGGAAGCATTGAGGCACAAGATTCCAGATTTGCATCCGCCAATTATTGAACAAGATAAAAAAAACATAAACTGATCATTGACTAAGTCACGGGTCACTTGAGAGCTAATTACTGATGAGAAAGGAAGATTCTAGCGAAGCAGATATATTATCAGCAAGCGTACCTATTCAATTGAACCATCTCTGAGAGAAAATCCACGCAAATGCCTCTAACACCATCATTTCCAGCGTGAAATAATTCGAGAATAGGAGATAATTCAACTCTGTTTGCTATCAAACTCCTACAACTTTTTTCAGCTTGCATACAACACAGAAGTATGGAAACAACAGGCCTCCTTCCTTCCATCCTTTCCAAATGCTTCACCAAGGCTGGAATCCCATTTGCTGAAATAACAGTCAGAGCATTGAGAGACCTGCTGCTTTCATCTCCTCCTATCAAAATTTGCTCAAGAATTTCTAGGGCAGCATCTTTAGGATCCATAACTAACTGAATATCATCTAGTTCTTCGTTGTTGTTCTGGATCAGCTGGACAAGGGAGGGTATAAGTTCATGAGCTGAAAGCTGGGCAAAAACTGGCCTCAGTTGGTAAACAAGGACAGCAGCTTCAGCCAAACCATTTTTAAGCAAAGTAGCCAAGCAATCAAAATCAGAATCTACACTGGTAAGTGTTTCACCAACACTTTCGTCCAAAAAAATTAGCTCAGACAGAATATAAATTGATGTTCTCAACACTTCTCTATTCATGGAAGCAGAAAGTATTTCTACTAAACCGTTTATAATGGTTGGCTTTGATAAATAAGCGTGAACCTCAGGATCATTCTTTGCATCCTTCCATAATCTGGCTACTGCCAATACAGCTTCTTCACACTCTTGTAGGTTTTCTGATGTACAGAGACTTGAAATAAAAGGTTTCAAAGAATTTATGATTGTTTCAACTGCAGCCTGAGATATCACACTAGTTGGCGACGTCGAGACAATCTGCATAAATCTTCTGCTCCTTTGGCTAATATAATTATCTGTATTTTTATGACCAAGTAAATTAGTTGCTCCGTGTCTTATAGAGACAACTGGGATGTCTTTTGTGGATGGAGAACTTGAAGAGCCTCTTGGTGTCTCGGAAGCTGAGAATTCTTGAGCTAATTCAGGATGTTGCTCTTTCCATGATGTTATCAATCTCTTCAAAACATAGTTTGTTTTGGGTAACGTGCTTGCAGAGAGAGGTTGTCGTGTAATGGGGCATGTTGTGTTTCCTGTATTAAGCCACTCCTGTATTGCAATTCTTTCATATGTCTGCCCCGTTTCAAGGGTGACAGGATCACAAAATATCTGACCCGTGATGGGGCAAACGAAATCTTTGGGCGGTCTTGATGTAATAGCCAGCTTCTCTGACTTCGGCAATGAAATGCAGCCGGGATGCCCGTCATCACTTTCACAAAGAGAACTGTAGGTCCAAAAATATTTAAACATGATGATTACTGATGTTATTAACTTTCACAATGTTAAAGACAAGCATGAAAACATTTTCAAATGTAGCATAAATAATCAAATATTAAAAAAAGTAAGTTGTGATTACCTGTCATTTGAAACTTGACTATTCTCACTGTCATGATTCAGACCTTGTGCTCGGTTAAAGTTCTTACTCTGAACGCTCTTCACGCCCTATAATATTCCAAAGAACTATCAAGCATTGGAACTTGAATAACAAACAATGAAATTGTTACTACTACTGGTAACAAAGCAGATTATATGGATTTTATCTCAGACATACCATCACTTCATTGTCAGAGTCTTCTGAGCTGATGCTGTGATCAGTGCTCATATTTGGAGATAGTGGTAATGAGTTGGAAATAGTTGAGTCAGTGAAACGACTAGACAGTAAGCGCAAAGACTTGGGTTCTCTTTTATAGTGCGTATCAGGATTTGTAGAAGAATTATTTGGACCGGTTCTCGGGGATTGCAAAGGAGAGAAAACTGTAGGAGAATGCATTTGATTCTTCTGGTTTGATAGATGTCTTTTTGGTTCGACTTCCTCATCCTTGGTTATATTCATTCCAGGAGACGAAATATTTTCAGTTTTCTTATCCGAATCCACATATGCATCATTTAGCTCATAATCTGAATCATCTTCACTCTCTTCCGTGATCGTCTCCTGCATATGCTAGATTAGTGTAAGATCCGTACACATGCTACACTAAATCTATATATCAAAATCTAAATTATTAGTAACGTCTGTATAGGTAAGTCTCTATCACCTTAGCACCCCATATAGATGACTTCTCCCCCTTCTGTGAATGACTGGATGTTACATTCACTCTGTTGGAACCGATCATCCAAAGAAGTACACACGTTAAGAGGTTCAAATGAAAATAAAATGTACGTCAAACTTTCTTACAACTAAGAGATTGATCAATATAACAAACTACTCCGATAATGAAGCCACGTGCACAGCTAACACTCCGAAGAAAAAAAAAAGAATGCACCATATAAAGAGGCACTAATCACAGGCTTACAATCCAAAATTTATAGTTGGGTGAACACTAACCTGATTGTTTCATTTGCACCATCTTTAGTCCTTAGAATTGAAGAAAACCCAGCACTCTTAGGCAAAATAGGACCAAATTTTACATAATCAGGAACAGAACGGCTCAACTCATGCAAAGGAGTCATTGGTGGCTCAGCAATTGGCAACATTGGAGCCACCTTCTTGCTTGGGGTTGAATCAGAATATAAACAATCCTTATAATACTTGGCATACAGCCGGGTGTTCTCATCCAATGACTCTCCATAAAGTTGCTCCAGCTTTTGCAATTTATCTAATTGATGTGGCCTCATAGAAAACACCAAGGACTCATTGAAAAATTGATCAAAATCAGCTGTAAAGGACAAATCAGAAGAGTCAGGTATGACTTCCATCATAAGTTTGTGTCTCTCCTCTGAATACCACCCTACAATGGAACTCATGTGTGGAAGAAAAAGATCTTTCCAGAGTTCAGGAGCAAAATCATTCCGCGAGAAGAATGGATCAACAATGAACATCTCAAGAACATGGTGTATACAACTTTGAGTTTTGTTTCGCAACTTCCATAGATAGGATAGATTGAGGTGAGCCCAAGCTGATAGGTAGAAGTTAGGGACTCCAGCAGTTTTTAGCTTAGGATTCAACATGGCACATACTTGCAACATCTTCCCAGCATAATCTAATCGAGCAAGCTTAGTTTCCATATTATAGGTATTGATAGCTTCTTCAAGGGCTTCAATACCCCAGTCCAGATTGGCTAATACTGCCTGATCAGAGTATTGAACTTCACTGCCCGTGTCACAGTTTCCATCTTGAGCTGCTAACCTCTCTGCACACTGTTCCTTGTGTTGGATTCTTTGTTCCTTGTTAATTAACCGATCTTGAATGAAACTATCAACAGTTGCTGTCAAGAATCTTACAATATCCTTCTGGTCCATTGAGAATCTGTAGTTTCCCGCCATCTGTCTGTGGCAAAAGCTTAGATAGAATTTAGAAAAAAGGAAAAAGGAAAAAAAATTATAATACAGCTCTAAATTACAAGGTCAGTCCAATGGAATGTCATATCGCTGCCAAGAAATAGCTAAAAGAATAAACTGGGACGTAATAGACCTATTGATTAACTGCAAATGCATTGATGATCAATATTTTGTGAAGTAGATGAGCTTTTAATTTCGAGAATGAAACTAATTTTTTAATTATCTCCCCTTCCTTGAGGTCTGTGAGATAGTCATGCAATCAACAAGCTCGATAACACCTACAGAAAATCTCCGTCTAGATTATAGTCATGTAAACGGAGAATCTGCATTTAATTATACATATCAAGTCCCCAAGTGCTCCTTGTTTCTTCCCATCGTAGCAATTACCCGAGTGTCGAGAAACGTTGAACTTCTAAAGCTCAATTCCTTAAGCTAATATAGGGGAAAAACAAATGCTCGGCACGAAAACACAAAATCAGAAAACTACCAACGGCAAACTACAAGTGCAGAAAAAAACTTTTTCATAAATTTCTTGGCCATATATAAGGTGTTGCTCTTCCATTAAACAGAGCAAAACCTTGACTAAGCTTGCAAAATTCAAATTCTGAAACGAAGTGCTTACTGATCTTGAAATATGAGAAAGAAGTTTTCAGATGGAGACGATGAGGAATCTCTTCAAGACGAGTCCACGAGGCACATGATCATTTTCCCAAACAAAAATCAGCGAAAGGGAGAGACGGCTATCGCATCCGCAATTGGCTATGCCGGCATTGGATGTTACTGTATGATGACCGAAGCCAACCGCGGACCCAAACATATTATAATGGCGCAGATGGTTGTGGTATTTATTCATAGTATAATTGGCAAATGCTTAGTCATCTATTATGTGATGACAACAAGAATTGCCCTTTCGGCTTTCGGTTTGAACATTGGACATGTCTAAACTATTATGTTAGTGTCAGACCGGATCAAAATCCTTCTCTAATCACGCCCACCTGAAATGTCCAAAAACCCCTCCATCGCTTACTGCTTCCTGTTTTTGTTCTTTTTCCCAACCGGTTCTTGGCGGGAACTTGCCGAATATATGTGTGACAGTCACGCACAAAAACGATAAGTAGATAAATCATTTTTTTTTTTTAAAATTGTTTTCAGTTTTCCCGTTCGACTAAGGAAAGATCAAAAGGCGGCAATACCGTGCCAAACTTATTTTTGGCGATGGACGAGCACTGATATCTTTAGGGGCCAAAGTCGTAGGCAGCATTGTAGGTGTACCTGAAAATGATTTAATTAAAAATAAGGCGTCCATCGATTACCATAAATAAGAAATAAGATTTCCATTTTCGTATTCTCTACTCTTTCTAAGCTTTGGTAAAGATCAAATTAGTTTTCTACGATGAATAGTTTCTGGATCATATTAGGATGTGCCTTATTTTTTGAGTTAAAAGAAACATATAATTCACAAAATAAAATCAGAAAAAATCAAACCCCAATCACAATGTTCATACAAACTGAACCATGCTGTATCATTAGTTCAATACGTAGGATCGGAGAACTAATTGAGTACAGTAATTTCTCTTCATAATTATCGTAAGTTGATCTGATTTTTTCAAAACTTTCTTGCATCTTTGCCAAATTCAAATCAAATTAAAGAAGGCAAAGAATAATTGAAAGATGATACTGAGTTTTATTGCATGAATCTATTATATTGTATACTTCAATATTAGGCTGGTAGAATTTTATAAAATTTCTTACTCTTAATTATTATTAGAATACGAAAGACAGAGTATTATTAATAACAAAATGTTATTCTGACCTTATATTTTCATATATTTTTTATAATTAAATAATATGATGTATTGATCTCTTAAGTTTCATAAATTTTAACAATTTAAATGTAATATTATAAGAATTAAATAAAAATAAAATTATAAAAAATAACTGTTAGAGGTGTTCTTATTTAATTAATTGTTCTTTTATTTCTGGTTTTTCTTTTTGGTGTGTATTGGGCAGCAGATTTTGAAACCTGAACAAGAGACTATATGCAGCCTCGTTGATTATTTTGGGCCTTTCACAAGGCCAGCAACGGTTTGACCGGCTGAGAGTTGGGCCGAGAGAAAGTACCGCATAAACGCCGATATCAAATCCGAGTGTCCCAATTGATCTTTATGGCCTCTAAGAAGGCCTTTAATAACATGGGTTAGCCTAACAAATAGTGCCTATTTACATTGTTATCACTCTTGCCACGTGTACGCCGTGCCCAAGCAAGAAAATTTCCGGACGTGGTGAAGATCTAATCCCACAAACATATTATCCGAGCAGACGGCACTATATAAGCAGCTTCCAAATTCTCGTGTGCTCACCCTCAAAGTGTATCCGACTCCTCTCGTTTATTGTGATCGCAAATCATACCATCTGCTATGTCGAACCCTAGAGTTTTCTTTGACATCTCGATCGGCGGATCGCCGGCCGGCCGTATCGTAATTGAACTGTTTGCTGACACTACGCCGCGCACGGCGGAGAACTTCAGGGCCCTCTGCACTGGTGAGAAGGGAACCGGCCGAAGCGGGAAGCGCCTGCACTACAAGGGATCGAGTTTCCACCGAGTCATTCCCGGATTCATGTGCCAGGGTGGGGATTTCACCGCCGGAAACGGAACCGGCGGAGAATCGATCTATGGAGCGAAATTCGCGGATGAGAATTTCATCAAGAAGCACACTGGTCCTGGAATTCTATCGATGGCAAACGCTGGGCCTGGGACCAATGGATCTCAGTTCTTCATCTGTACGGCGAAGACGGAGTGGCTGGATGGGAAGCACGTGGTGTTTGGGCAGGTCGTGGAGGGGTTGGATGTGGTGAAGGCCGTCGAGAAGGTTGGATCTTCCACCGGAAGAACCTCGAAGGCCGTCGTCATCGCGGATTGCGGCCAGCTTTCTTGATCTTGGAATTCTGAGGCGTCTTGGTATTTTTGTTGTTAGGTTTAGCTGCTTCCAGAATTAAATAAAAGTAAATAAAGCGTTGTTTCGAACTTGTTGTCGTGGATAAAATGTGTTTCAGCCTAACTGATTATTTTTTATGTTAGCTGCAATTCTTCTTCTGCATGTCGGTCATCAGAAAACGAAAGTAGGAGCCTTTTAGCTTACGAAACTGAAACAATCGTGTAGGATTTTTTGAATAGGAGTATGGGCTACACTTAATTATTTTCTCAGCGAGAGCAAACGCGTGCTTTTTTTTCTCTTTGGTACATTGTGCTTTTAAATCATGATGAGTATTAATATGCACAACATTCTTCTACAAACAACATTTCATAGTTTATATTTTATAATATTCAAAAGTTTACAGTTTAGTTCCAAATTATTCGTGGAACAAAGATATTCTATTTGCATAAATGGATTATGTGATGATCCTTTTATGCTGTCATTCCAAGCAAAGAATATCCTCAAATCTAGGATCTGGGCAGAATATCCTCAACAGAAGCAAGGAACGACAAAATCAACCAAACAATATGAAGACCATTGGCATTATACAAACAAAATAAAATATAAACAATTACATATTAAGAATTAGAGATAATTCATTTTAATTTGTGATTAATTACTTAAGAGCAACCAAAAATACTAACTATTTTTTTAAATGACTAATATTGTTTATTTTTAGTATTACGTTCACAACTTAAACAAACGTATTACAATCTATTAGAATTTAGAAGGTGATTAACATGGTAAGTGGGTAAAATTCGGAGATTAAGTATTGAGTCATTGACAAAGACGGCAAGTGATGTGCTTGTAATCAATCACAAAAATTCAGAATAATTTTTAAAAGAGAACAATAATAAGAGTCAGAAACAGAAAAGTCAAAATACTTATCATTGTTTTAGAAATAGTGTTTTGCTTTTAAAAAAAAAAAAAAAAAATTGTTTCAAGACGTGTTTTGGTTGGGTAATTTTTAAAATTGTTACAAAAATTCTTCTTCCAGAACGAAGAAAACAGAAACAACCTTCACTTACTTTTGTTTTTAAGGTGGCAGACTTATAATTAATTAAAAGTGTAAATTCATTATCAAACTATTGTTTCTCTCTGAATTCTCCGAGCACGGGAGTACTTAGCGGTGCAACTCCTCAGCAACGATGCAGCGAACAAGCTTCATGGCTCTGCAACCCCCATGGCCAGAGACTCCATGACGGCGTAGTTCGATTGTGGGACCTCCAAGCTTCCATCTAAACAGTGTTGCGATTCTGAAAGAGTGTGATGGTGATGAGTCCTTCAAATGGCAAAGTGGGAAGGTTAAGGAAAGGACTTGATTGAAGATTTAAGTGGAGAGGTGAAGAGAAAGGGATATTGTGAGTTTTGCAGAGAATTTAGAAAATTTTAAAACAAAAAAATTGGGAGGATTGACAGAAGGATAATTAAGTCATTGTAAAATAAGAAAATACAACATTTAATTTTAAACAATTTGATTTTAAAATAAAATTTATCAAATATTTTTTTTATTTTAAAGTTTTAAAACTGTTTTTAAAATAAATTTTTTTATATTTTTATTTTATGAAATAATTTTAAAAATTAGAAAATACAAATATAATCAAACAGGCCGTGGAGTTGGACGCGTTCGTAGGCGAGACTTCGCTTTCTTGCGCATTTACGTTGTTCTCAAATTCAAACGCGGTTCATGACAGAGCAGGAAGCCCAAAGTCGTCGCTTTTATTCCTTGTTTGGCACATCTTCCACTGAGTGTTGTCAATCCATCTTCCCACGAAATTTCCTGTACTTCCCATTACGCGTCTCTTATTTTTATCTTTCTAATTTTAATTTGCATTCTTTTCAACTTTTCCAAAAATTCTATCAATATCAGTTATATGTCATTTTTTCATTCTCTATTACTCACATGATCCGCATTTCCTCTTGTTTGCGTTTTTGACTGGGATACTCTTTGTTATTGGCTACGTTTCGATATTTTCTGGAACCAGTCGTTTACTTTGCCATCACAGAATTCTTCAATCGCACTTGCTTGTTCTGTTAGCTGCGGTTCTCTAAGGCTGCTTGTTTGGGTCCTCAGGGGAAGAAAATTGGAAAATAAGCAATGTGTAGCATACGCTACAAATTTTCCGCTCAATTATAATATTAGCTGAATTTGTGTAGGCATTGAATTTTTGTGTGCTGTGTTGAATATTCTTCAGCTCATAGCGTTTAGATAACAATGGGAGCGGTTTGCTCGGCCGGGACGGTTGAGAAAAATGCAGAAGTTGGATGCAAGAATTTGTGTTTTTCTGGGACGCTTAAGAAGGAAAAGAGTTGTGTTAACCGGAAAGGAGATTCTTGCTCTCATTCCAGAGCTGCTGATCACAGGAAAAAAGAGCTACAGTGCTCGTTTTCCAGTGAATTGAAGTCGTCTACTCCAACTCGAACAGGGGCAGGGAAGGTACGTTTCACTCAACGATCGTTGTGAGTAAATTACAAAGGGGGACAAGGTTGTAACTGACAAGAAGATGATATATAATCATTGCTAATCATTATTTTCTTGGAATGTAAAGAAAAAAATCACAATGTTTTCTTTTTATGAGTGGCTTTATTTGTCATATTGCCAATTTGCCATAAAATAGAAAGATGGAACACCGAAATCACGGTGTTCAGATTTTTATTTTTGGAAAGCTTTGCAAAATAGAGTTGGATTTAGAAAGAAACTTCAGGATAATGGGTTTTGGATGGAACAAATAGGTAGTTATCAGAAACAGTAGATTGATTTACCATAACATGGATTAATGGGAAGCTCTGTAAACTGCAATGACAAAAGACTCCAATTAGTCTGATACTTTTAACTGTTATTTTGACTCAAAGTCTCAAATGTATGAAATCCACAAGGGCTGAAGATCAATTAGTCGGTCTATTTATTCAAGCTCCTCAGATATGGTCCCTTGTTCTGTTATGAACCCCTACATTTATATATTTATGTTTCACTTTTTGATTAATGCTCTCGTAGGTCACCTGGAAGGGCTCCTTTCTGGGAAGAGCCGGTGAGAGGGCTGTAGAAGTTCTGGACACGCTTGGAAGTAGAATGCCAACGTTGAACACAAGTAATGGGTTTGTCTCTGGCATTGCTTCTAAAGGGAATAAAATATCTATATTGGCATTTGAAGTAGCTAATACAATAACCAAAGGAGCAATTTTGTTTCAATCTCTTTCTGAAGAAAACATTCAATTTCTCAAAAAGGAGGTTTTACAATCAGAAGGGGTGCAACAATTAGTTTCCTCAGATACGATGGAATTACTAAGTTTTGCTGAGGTTGACAAAAGGTTCTTGCTTATTCAGAGGATAGAATGCTTTTTCTAGCTTTATTTAACTGTATGCCTCGGGTTTAAATTTTGCTTTCAACTTTCTGTTCCATGTCTCTTATCTTTTGGGGACTTCACAGGGAAGAATTCAACAGCTTCTTACAGGAAGTAGCTAGGTTTGGAAATATGTGTAAAGACCCACAATGGCACAATTTAGATCGATATTTCTCAAGGTGGGTTTTCTTTTGTGTAATGGCGTATGACAAGAATATGTTAAGTCATCGCGATTCAATTCTTAAAATGATTTAAAACATTACAGATTAAGTCTGGGCATCTTGGGTGACAAACAACTTTGGGTAGAGGCAGAAAAGACAATGCAAGAGTTGACAATTCTATCTCAGCAGACTGCTGTAAGTTCATTCAAATATTAAATACACTACTGTCATAATTTTGGTTGTCTTACATTCTGATGTCACATCTCTCCACTTTTGAGGCACACTAAATATGTGTGGCCATATTGTTAGTGTTTCATTCTTTTAATGTACTAAGTTTTATACATATTGAATTTAGGCTTTCCTCTTGAATTTCAATTAGCAGTCCCTTCTTTAAAAAACTAACTTCTGTCCTTCCTGTGTAGGAATTATACCATGAATTAGATTCTTTTGACCGTTTTGAACAAGATTATCAGCAAAAGGTTAAAGAAATGGAGTCTTTAAATCTTCCTTTAAGAGGTTAGACACTTAAGTGTGTGATATTTGATTTGCTTTTCCTTAAATTTCATAAATTTTTACTATTCGAGTGATGGTTTTACTTTTGAGACAGTTTCTGTCTTGTAGAAAGATTATCCTGATAGCTGGAAAATTTTGGTTTGTAGTGTCTGTTAACCAGTGTCCTCTGTTATTTTATGCTGCTTGTTTTTCTGCTAGCGTATGCTCTCATTATTGGTGGAGCTGAGAAATACACTCTCATTATTGGTGGAACTGAGGAATAGTTTCAGATGATCGGTTCTGATTGTTAATCTAAAAGGCATACTGTCCGCTGAGCACCCTCAAACCATAAATCTGAACTAATAATTGACGGATCACTTTCTATGTAAATGTAGGAGAGAGTCTCACAATGTTTCAAAGTGAGCTAAAGGACCAACGGAAACTTGTGAGGAGCTTGAAAAAGAAATCTCTTTGGTCCAGAAATTTGGAGGAGGTATAGGATGTTTTAAAATTTTTAAGAACTAAGGAATACTACCTAGTTTTGCATCTATCATTGTTGAATTCAGATTCCAGAATTCCTTTGAATTTCCATATCTGATGGCTAACTCATGGATATAGGCGTGGAAGTGCATATATTGTGTCTGCAGATTTTACGAAGGCGGACTTATTCTGTTGAATTTGCTTATTGCAGATAGTTGAAAAGCTTGTAGATACTCTTATTTATATACATCAAGCAATTTCTGAGTTCCTGGGAGACTATGGTATGTGATTATATCTGATATGAATTAAAATCCAACTGCCCCATGTCGCATGTCTTTGATTACTTGTTTCATTTCCGATTTCCCTGCCCTGGAGAACTTAGTAGCTTAGGTCTAAACCCCGAGCTTGCCTTTCAAATGACGTGTTTTTCTATGAAAGAAACCACATGCCTTCTCTCAGCATTGAATTATTTCCAGTGATTTACTGGTTTCCTTTTTGTGGTTGAGCTCACTTAAAATATAAGGTTACATATTTAGATATGCGAACAAGAATCTCCTGTGGTGTAAGGTGACAATGGTTCTGAGAAGGATCTTCTTTTATCATATCACAACTGTTTCGCCCCCTAAATTTATTTTTCTTCCTTCTGTTTGGCATACTGATTAATAGTACTTGGAGCAATCTGTAAGGTTATTAACTAAAAACCTATGTCCATGCAGACTTTGACTCACGAAAATTTATTTCCGTTGCTCGAACATTTACCTTGTAGATCTCATTGGCAGGACACCAAAACATCTGGACACTAGTGATGTTTTGGAAAGATTGCATCGGAAGATTACTCTTCTAACCTTTTTTGTAATTGTGAATTCATGACAGATACATCAATGGCTACCGTCAAGCATAGTAAGGGTCCTCAAAGACTAGGTGAAGCTGGTCTTTCACTACACTATGCTAACATTATCAATCACATAAACACCATTGTAAGTTTTGAAGTGAAAAAAAAGGGAATATTTTTCCTCCGTAGTATCATGTTAACATAGTTGGTAGAGACCTTACAACGTAGGTGTTACTGTCTGAACAAAAATTTTGTCTCTCAGGCATCTCGTCCAACAACACTTCCCCCAAATATAAGGGATACATTATATCATGGGTTGCCGATCAATGTTAAAACTGCTCTTCCTTCCCGGTTACAAACTCTTGATGTCGAGAGAGAGGTATGTCTTCTCAATTCAGGCCAATCCCTTTGCCTTTTCTTCCCATTGTTAACTGTGTGTTTTCTTGTTTAGCTACATGAAAATTGAGGTTTTTTTTATTTTTTTGTTTGGTCTTATCGGAATATGCTAAATGGCAATTTTCTTTAGCTCTCCATCACTCAGGTGAAAGCCGAAATGGATAAAACTCTGCGGTGGATTGTTCCATTGGCTACAAACACGACCAAGTAAGTTATGGAGGACATTTGTTTTGAAAATCTCCCCTTTTCTTCTGCTTGATTGAAAGCAAGCCATTGCATCTGCATTTTCTTATGCTTGTTTTCCTTCTGTTTCCATTTCTGGCAGAGCACATCAAAGTTTTGGATGGGTTGGTGAATGGGCAAATACAAGGTTAGTTGTAACCCTCGATGTCTATGATTGCTCAATATGGGCAAATAGATCATTTATCTTTTTATTTACAGTAATGACTTAGGCGCAAGCACAGCCAAAGAAAGTAACCTGATCCGCCTTCAGACACTTCACTATGCTGATAAGCAGAAGACAGATCTTTACATCCTTGAATTGTTGGCATGGCTTCACCATTTGATCAGTTTTACAAGATCCAGAAATCATGCCATGAAGCCGATGCCTACTCAATCTCCCCTTAATGTAGATAAATTTCAGTCCAAGATGCGGCAACTTCTGTCTAAAGACGGAAGTAACAGAACACCGGGAACTCAACTTTCTCAAGAGGATAGGAGTTTAGTAGATGAGGTCATAAGAAGGAGGAGGAGGACTCCAGGAGTTAGCAAAAGTGAGGATCTTGCGGTGGCCATGAAAAAAGAGGTCGGTGGTTGGCAGTCGAGCAAGAGTGCTGGGAGTTCACCTGGTATAGTTTACTAAAAAACACTTATGCACATGTCTACAAAAATAATCAGGCCTGTTATGTAGTTTACTTTCCAAATTACTATTTGTATACAAGAGAATTTTGGACTAAAATTCCAAGTGTCATTTCATTATCACTCTTCTTGCCTCTCATAACTAATATTCTGATTGGCTTGCGGTAGTAACAAAGAGTTCCATTTTAATGAAACAAAATGGCCATTCTATGATTTATTTTCACACCAGAACAAAGAAAAGGAATTTTCTTCCAGAGTTTTAGTACTGGTTTGGAAGTGTTTTTTTTTTTTTTGTTAAATAATTTTGTAACATTTTTTTTTAAGAATAAAGTTTTAAAATAAAAATATAATAAAATCTGTTTAGATGAAATATTTACAAAACAATTTTGAGAATTAAAAAACAAAAACGTGTTTGGAGATAGCATGTCCTTTCCTGAGATGTCCTTTCAAGCTCGTTTGCCACATGTTCCTAATTAGACACTTGCATCCATTCCTCTGTCAATGCCATTACAACAACAAATAGAAGGAACTCATATTTCCCAAGGCTAATGTTAAGAGCGGTAATGGCAGCAATGGTAGTAAACAAGATGCTAGTTCTGCTTTTAAGAATCAACCCACATAGTAAAATATTTCTACTTAGCAGCACGACCATTCTTCAGGATATACTAATTATCAGATAAGTGGTGGCGTTTCTCAGAAAAATTCTAGGGGTGAATAGTCCCGCCTCAGAGTAAGTTTCCGAGGAAGAAACCAATAACTTCGGTAATAAGAGCTTTTCCTCATCAAAGGTGAAGCAAATTTATGCGGCTAAATAAGACTATGGGTGGGACATGTTTAGCAGCTTGTGGGTGAGAGGAGCTTGCAGAAAAAGGAGCCTTGAACGGAAGGACGAAGAGGGAGAAAAGTTCTTCCATTTATCATATTGCCATTATTGAAACCCCTTACTTACCTAAATGCCATCATGAAAATAGACGGTGAAAAACCAAAAACATCTCAACATTTTCTCTTCTAAATCAGCAATTTGCAAAGTTATTTTCAAAACTATAACTCAAAATACTTCCTTTCAAATAAGTTTTATTGTATTGCTACTTTTAGAAGTAAAGAACAATTCTCAAAAACAGCAAACAAGCAAACAGACAAGCCCTTAGCTTTACAAAAATAAATAAAAAACATAACCTTAAATGATAATGTAATGTGTTTAACCTAAAATTTATCAAATCATAATATGGCATGGCCCTTCAAGATAGGATCAGATTAGTGAACGGGGAAGTGCCCTGGTATCGCAACAGGCTTTAGGGTAGATTCCCAACCCGCACCGGATCATTTAAGAATCCTTAACAGATGGAGGGCCAATATCATATACTTATAGTAGCTATATTGATCATCTGCGGTGATTCCACCCGATGCGGGACATATTTAGTTAGTGTAGTAACCCACCGAGGAGTAAGGACCGGTGAATGGGGAGAGTGAGTCTGTTTGGTAACATGACACCGTCAAAACAATTCTCTCTCTTGCTCTCGCTCTGCTTCTCAACACTTACTGTCGGCTTTATAAGTGAGAATTCTTCATAGATTTTCTCGCTCTAGTAGATCATCCAGAAATACCGTTTATCTGTGCAAATCACTTTCTAAATATTTGACCCAAATTTATGTGCTACAAAATCTGAACTCTGCACGTTGGAATTCGCCGGTTCCGGATTTCTAAATTGTTTGTTTCCTTTATATTCCCTTCTAGCGTGACCTGTTCATTTCTAACGTTGGTGACTTAGACCAGTTGACACGTGAAATTTTTTTAAAAATGAATTCATTTCTTTTGAACTGTAAAAATAAATCATCTGATAAAAGGCAGAAACAAAAACACACATAGCTTCCTTACAGATCAGCAGCGATTGGAGGAATACTAGACAAAAGGGGACCCCATTCAGTAATCACAACAAAAGGATCCCATTTTGAAACATCATGGGCTGCCCAATTGGATTGTTTAGGCCCAAAGTATTGGGCTTTAGTGTCTATTTCTACGTATGCAGAGAGTAAAGTATAGGCTACTGGTAAAATTGAAGCGTCTCCAACCAGCTGTGTAAAAGGATTCATTAGACCTCTATCAACATCGTGCTTCTCTCCCACTCCGTCCGTAATGTTTAATGACACATTCAATCCATTATAAGAAGTTTGCTTTGTTTTACCGGTCTTAGGTGCGGTTAAGTCGGTCATTAAAAATTTTAGAGGTGCAGAATTGGTTTGATCTTAAGTTTCTAGTTCTCGTTTAGTATTTAATGTTCTAGTGAAGAAATTTAGACGCAAGTCCTTTTTTTAATGTTGCAGAGGTCATCATGGCACAAGTTGAGTAACTTATCCGCAATATTCTAAATGGACGGCATTTATCATACCGTCTGTCTACCCATAAACTACCTTTTGCAAGTTGCCGCGCAAATTGTTGTGCATAGCCAATCAACCAAGCCGACGAATTGTAGTCTTGCAAGAGCCTTTGCTGGTAGGGCGGGTAACATTCATCCAGCATTGAAAACACAATGGAATTTGTCATAATTGCGAAGTACAAAAGCTTTCTGTTCAGGAAATAGCAACGGACACAATTAATAGAACATACCGACTTCAAACCGCCCTGCCTTTTTGCATCACGTTGATGTGATCTCCAATATTGGAAGCATAGGAATTGGGAAGGATGATGCATGGATAACTTAAACGTTGTTATCACATTCCTCATGATCATGATGGAGCATTTTAAACCAAAATAATGTTGCCAATTTGATGTGGATTAAAAATGTTGCTACATTCCGAACCTCTAACAAAAGCTTATAGTGCATAATTGGCTTATCTGCACTACGTATTTGTTTGTATTAGGAGTGATGTGAATGGGATAATTGGGATAGGGAAAAGATGGTAGAGTTGTAAGGATAACGTCTGCCCATCTCTAATTTCGTCCATACGTATATGTATTAAATATGTGAGTGCATCGCTCATGTTTCCAGCTTATTCCACTATTTTAATTGAACCTCTAACTAACTTGAAGTGTGTGTCCACGGCATCAATCATTTCGGATAATCTTTGTGTTCACTCGGAGACAGTTTCAGAGCCTCTAGTCACACGCACCCTGAGCCTCTTTTCTGAAGAACTCAGTCGGACATTATCATCAATTGCCCTCCTATTTTCCATATAACCTTCATTTTTAACATAAATTCAGTAAATTTCCCATTGAATCATCCAGAAAGATGTTAGAAATGACAGGACCTTATCTTGTGAGGAACAAGTAGATCCACTTTTGATTCGGCAATCGAATGCAGCTTCACCAATACCATGTTGTAACTTTTTTAATTCATATATGGAACTTACAATTTGAGCATCAAAAGTGTTTTTACAAAGACGAAAATTATACTAAAAAATATTGGGCTGGATTTATTGGCCCTAAATTCAGCCAAAAAGTTACTAATTATTTATATTTATTTATTGGAGATATGATGGTAACCACTTCCTATTATTTCTGACTTTGTCAAAAATTTTCAAAGTCAAAAATTCCGACTAGTCAGCTACTTATTGGAAACAAAATAGGATATTTTAAGGTCATTTTCTCCTTAGTTGGGAGGAGAGCTGTTAAAACATCATTTATTTCAATTTTTTTCATGATTATAATATGATTAATGATTTCATAAAAAGGGCGACGAAGTCCTAATTTCTCAACCTATTATACTTTTCAAGAGACTTCTCGGGCGGTATTAGTTTTATGAATTCTGGGTTGCCACGTGGCAGTCCATAAGCCTACCAATAGATCATTCACATTTTTTTATAGAAAAACCTCAAACGGTTACCTAACAGTCATATAAAATAAATTTAACAAAGAATTCTACAGATATTACAGTGAATTTTTATTAGTTAAGTAAAAATATTTTTAAAAGCACAACACATTGGATAATACAGTATTTAGTAAAAAAAAAGAATATGCCTTTTTCGTTTTCCATAGGTACATTTGACGGATTTATAAAACATTCGCCCTTACAAAACGGATAAAAATTGTGAAATGAGATAAGTTAAATATTTAATGTATAAAATTTAATAAATTTAATAATTCATATTTTTTAAATAAAATTCTTATAAAATTTTATTTAAAAATATAATAAGACCGTTATAGCTTTGACATCTTATATCTTACACGATTTTATGCGTAACAAATATTTTTACAATTAATTATCAACAATAACATCATGATGACTTGATGAGTAGTCAGCTACAAATTCATATAGATTTTTTCTTCTTGGTTTCTTAAGATACATTTTTTTTTTTTTAATTTCATAGGAGATATACATCTTTGTTTGATGGTGAGGACCGGAGAATTTTAATGGTGTGATGACTTTATAAATTTTAATATATCAAAGTAAAACGGACGACTCCAAGGCACTTGAATATTCCGCATAAGCTTTTCAAAGGATAATGTCAAAGATAGGTACATGATTTCCTTTTTCTTTTCTTTTTATTTCTTTTTTGCATTTTGATTGACAATAAATAATGGGTATATATAGGGAAGTATATGTTTTTCTTACATTTAGGAAGTAAAATTTTTAAAAGAAAAAAATATAAAAAATTATATAAATTATATACAGAATTTGTATATATATGTACTACTACTCTTAATTAATGGACTAAGCTTAAGATTGTCCATAGTGGCAAGAAACTCTGCCTCAGAAGACTACTCTAACTTGCTTGGAAACTAACACAAAATAATGAAATGTCACAGACGTGTGGAACTGCACAACTTGAAGGAAAATGTTGGGGCAAAATTGTTGTCTCAACAATTGAGACGTGATTCAATCAGTTATTCTTAAAAAAAAATAACAAAATAAAAAAATTAAATAAAAAAGATAAAATTATAAATATAATAATATTACAACTTGAAGGGCTTTACTTTGTAATAAGTTGTACTGTCTGCATGTTGGTTAGCAGCGATGACATGAGAATGTTGCCCAGGAATGATAGACGCGGCAGTCTACACTGTCCTCTGCAGCACCTGGAATGCAAGACGCGCGCTTCTACTTCTGGTAGCAAATGAAGGTGAAAATCTTGCTTTGTTTCATATGAAAGCGGAGGTAGTCCCTGATAAAGCAGTACTCCCTCCTGGTTAAAGTAATTATTTTTGAGTTTTATTATTATTATTATTATTTTACTTTTATCATAAATATTATCTTTATTAAATATTTAACTAAATTTATTTATCCTTTATTTTAAATTTTATTAAAAACAATTTCACAATAAAATAATATTTAACATTATCTAATAATTTTTTATTTTTATATATTAACTCTAAATAAATTTTTTTATTCTATGTACCAAATTAGATGCTTCAATTTTTTTTAATTTTAATAACTTTATAAATTTTTTATTTTACATAAATATCTATATTATAAATTTTATTTTTTCTTCTTAATAACTTTTATATTTTAATTTTACCTCTACATATCTCCGTCCAAATGAAAAGGTGCCTGGCGGCGCTTCTTAGTCTACGTACGAAACCGTCGTAATAAACGGTTGGGTATAATTCATATGTTTTGAAGAGTGATTAGTATAAAATTGAAAACAAGGAGAGTGACACCATGCCCAATAGAACATAACCAATAGCCCTGCCATTTTGGAAAAACCGAGTTTAGTCCAAGTGTCGTGGCTGCACGTTGAAGCTGGTCATTTGTTCAACCTGAACTTGCGTGCTCAGAGTAGTAACTTGTGAAAACAGAAACACTCAGTCAAGTCTATTTAGAATGTGATTGCTGTATGTGGTAACCATGTTGAAATGCTGCTTTATTCTATTTTCGATCGATATATTTTATTTGTGCTTTTTTTGACTTGGATATTTTCAAGGGTACGGATTTGGATGAGCTTTGAATATGCAGCGCGAGTAGTTGTTTTCTGGCGTGACTGTTTCCATAATTTGAGAAGTTGAAGCTACTTTCAACTGTCCACCGATAACTCTTCATTTCGCTGTTAAGAAAGCAAGCCGGGTTGTTGCTGGCTGCTATAGCGTCGGAGTAGAAATAGAATGTTGAATTACGTATAATGTAATGGTCAACAGAGGTTAAGAATTGATCTTGCGTAGAAGGTTGAACTTAAACATAATCTAATTAGTGATATGTCAGCAAATCGTGTCGAAATTGAATAAGAATTCATGGAGGCTGCTGCTCTTCGGCACAAGTTAAATAAAATTCAATGCCCGTGGGCTCCATGCTTTAAACAACAGCATTTGAGGTCCTGTAAGATTCATTCATTTTTGTATGTTGCCCTGAAAACTCATTACTATTTCTCATCTGTCTTCCAGTAGATTACTCCTATTTTCCAAAGCGATAAACCTTCGAGACAGGGGACTATGCATTTTCAGGGTTTATTACTTAACCGTTATAGACCCTGCCCAGCAACAGCAAGCGTGGCATGGGATTGCCAGGGCTTGCAATTATAAGGAAAAGAGCTTCTCATTCCCACGCAAAACAAAAAACACGCCTTGCTGGTTCTTGCTCTCCCCCACGACAATTGCAGCAGATATTTCTCAGCGGATCACATCAAAATTGCAGAGCCTAAAAAAAAAAAAAAACCTGTATTGCGAATTACTAATTTAAAAAACTATTTAGGATTAAAGATACAAATAACGTGAGTAATAATAGTATATGGGTAGGCTCACTTCAGTGGCGTTGTGCGTGTCCTTTTTCATTTTCGAGAGCACTTGTTACAATTTCAGTATTTTTCTTTAGCAATATATATTTCTCTTTCTAGCATTACTATCATGGCCGAGGGAGGGGGAGTGTCAGCCATGGAAGTTTTGGTCCTTCAACTTTAAAAAAAATTGTATACTCCATAAAAAAGAGAGGAAATCTTAGAAAAGTTTTGGTCCCCTCAACTTTAAAAAATTATATATACCATAAAAAATATTTTTAGTTTATTCCATCTAAATTCTGAAAAAATTCATTTACAAGATAAAAAAATTTAATTTAGTCTTTTAAATTTTATATATAACTTAATTTTGAAATAATTTTTATATATTTGATTTAAATTATTTTTAAAAGTTTGAAATAATCTTTAAATATTTTAAAATTATAAAAATATATTTATCTCTTTACTGTATATATCAATCAAGATACTCATTAAACTTTGTCTGTTATATTTATGTTTTTTAAATTATACATTCAATTATGTACAACAAAAATAAATAAATTTTAATAATAATTTTATAATTTTATTTAAATTTAAAAGTAAATATTATATATTTTATAAAATAACATAAAAAACATATATTATTTTTAATATAAACATATCATTTCTCATTTCCATTACCTCTGCAATAATCTACCCCTGAAGAAAAATGGAGCCCTGCCATAAGTAGAGATATTACGTTGCCCAATAATGATGAAGCAGATACGTGACAAACGCCTACTCATGTCAATTACTTATTCATTTTGACCCGTCTCCAAAATGGATGAGTGAAAATAAGTGTATTCAATGAGAGTATGAAAGAATAGGAGAACGGCAAAAAACAGAGTGTGAAGCAGCTAATTTGAGTAGCTGCAATTGCGACGCATTACATCTCCTGCCCCAAACTGACCATATTAGATTGTCTCTGGAATTCTCCCCTTCCATTTGGAGTTTATAAAGGCAGCTTTATACCCTCATCTGCGACTTAACAAGTTCATATAACGAACAAGTTACTACATGTACCCTTTGTGCCTTTTGGCTTTTCCTCAAATACGAAGGTATCATGTAACTGAATTCTGCTTGACCATTGTCCATGCATCGGCTGTCATATTAAAAATAAATATATTAAAACTTTTTCTATTTGTCTGACGTCTATATGAATTTGTCTATGAACGTTGTCATGTGACTCCCCCATAATGACATGACAACGTTCATATAATACATTTATGCTAAAAGAAGAAAAAGAAAAAGAAAAATTTCTCGTGAATGTGAATTGTCGTACTAAAAAAATGTCATTTTGTTGCCAATAGGCCCGGTTGTGAACGAAAAACTTACTTGTTCTTTGATCATTAGAAAAAGTTAAAAAAAGGGTTAAAAGTAAAAGTTGGTAACGTTACTCTGCTCCAGTCTGCACGGTCGCCAGGCTTCACTAGTGAACCTCGAATTCGGGTTCCCCAAAGCGAGAAGCATGGAAAAATATTGGTTAAAATCCTTTAGTTTTTTTTTTTAATTTTGAGTTATGTATAAAATTTTTTTATTATAAATAAAATAAATTATTTTATATATTTTAAAAATTATATAAATTATTTTTATATTTTTTTATATTTTTTAAAATTATTTTTATATATTTTAAATTATTCTAATTTAAAATTTTTAAAGTTAAGAGGCATTTTTTATAAGAAATTAAGAGATAATTTATCTTAATTAATATTATTTAAAATTTTTTATACATAATTTAAAATTTAAGAGTGTAATGCTTTTTGTTTAAATGATGTGGTATATATTTTTTTATATATTTTATATACTTATTTATATTTATATTTTTAAATTTTCTTTATTACTTATACATAACATTTATTATTTTAAAAAATATTTTCCAATTTACTGGGCTCATCGCGTAATGGAAAATCGGTACGGCTATTTTACATGTGATATCTTTGTATAAGATATATATAAAATTAATTAAAAACTACTTTACATTAAAGGCTACTTTTTAATTATCGTGTGTAAATCTTAGGTAAAGAATACTAGCATTTTTCTTCTAAATTTGTAATTTCCGGTGCTTATCTGCATAATTGCCCAGAATTTGAATATGGATTTCTACGTAAAGAAGGGAAGCTAAAGAAAGAGAGCATAAAAAATTTATTAAATAAAATAAATTTTATATATATATATATTAAATTATAAAAAATAAAAAATAAGAATTTCTAAATTTCTTATAACCCAGCTTGCTTCCCCTCCCCTGTGGTCGTCTTCCCTCCAAAATTAAAAATAAATAAATTCCTAAATCCGTTAATCGTCTATAAATACCCATCGGCTCCTTATCTATCAGACTTCACAACAACCTCCCATTCCTAGTTACCATAAAGAAGAAGAAGAATTTGGATAACTGGTTCTGGTTTTCCCAGCTGACCAGCTCCACCTTCTTCTTCATTCTATACATATAAAGTATATTTCTGACTACCATCGTCTCATCTCTTACCGAGCTTAATTTACTATGGATCAGCGGCTAACACTAGTATATTCCTTTCTATCAATACTTCTCCTATTAGTATCGGGTAATTAATCATGAAATTTTTTCAGCGATTTTAAGTGAAAATAGATTTGGCTGATTTTAATTTTGTTCGGGTCTAATGTGTTTTTAACAATACTGTTGCAGGGGCAATTTCAACGACATTCACCATTGTTAACAAATGCCAGAACACGGTATGGCCAGGTATTCTTTCAAATGCCGGAGTTTCGCCTCTTTCAACCACCGGCTTCGTTTTGCAAACGGGTGAGTCGAAAACCATCTCCGCACCCACCTCTTGGGGAGGTCGCTTCTGGGGTCGAACTCTCTGCGCTCAAGACTCCACCGGCAAGTTCTCCTGTGTCACAGGCGATTGCGGCTCCGGAAAGCTGGAATGTGTCGGCAATGGAGCCACACCACCTGCCACGTTGGCAGAATTCACTTTAAACGGAGCTGGTGGCCTTGACTTCTTCGATGTTAGCTTGGTTGACGGCTACAACGTCCCTATGCTGGTTGTTCCTCAAGGCGGCTCCGGCGACAATTGCACAAGCACCGGTTGCGTTGCAGATTTGAATGGCCCGTGTCCTTCAGAGCTCAAGGTTATGAGCGCGGATGGTAAAGAAGGTGTGGCGTGCAAGAGCGCTTGCGACGCCTTTGGGTCGCCCCAGTACTGTTGCAGTGGCGCATATGGTAATCCCAACACTTGCAAGCCATCTTCCTACTCTCAGATCTTCAAGAACGCTTGCCCACGAGCCTACAGCTATGCCTACGACGATAAGACAAGCACGTTTACATGTGCCTCCGCAGATTATACCATCACCTTTTGTCCATCTCCTAACACCAGGTTAAATTGACCTCCTCGTATTAACCTTCCCTTCGGCTTTCAGTTTTTGCATTTTAGTTCTAACGGTTAAAAGATTTCAGTTTCGTCCGTCCTAATTCTCGAGGTTATTTTATTATAGCCTGGGAATATGAACGTTGGGCAGGGTTGACACTTTGGTGTCTTCTAGTTTTTACCGCCCAACTTTTCAGTTTCACTGGATGGAGACAGCAGAACGAGATATCCTATGAAGTGGTTATGAAGCGCTGATGGGTGTTTTGGTAAATGGCAGTTGGCTTGTGCACTGCAGCTGTACCACAGCGATAGTCCCATGCGGTTTTAAATGCTTCTAATAAAGATATAAACACGAATATAACTTAAATAAGAAAAATGGTTGCATTAGGGGGATTGCGTCACAATTTTGGACTATGGCTCTTATCCAAGATTGAAATTGCGATGCTCCCTTTTCATTTCTAAAGAAAAAGTCTGACCATATATGCAGGCAATCTACTCAGAAATCACTTGCAAGATCAACACTGCAGGACCAGCCCAGAGCGGAGGAGGTTATTAAGGAAGATTCTTGCATGAATTTTATCTATAATAATAGAGGCTTACGCTTAAAAAATTCTGAATAAATTTTCACACATATTTAAGGGTCCACGCAAACTGCAAAGACAGTAGTTTTCCATTTGAGGTCTCCGAGGCAGGGAACTGTATCTTAACGAAAGACACAGAGCCTGTACTACTTTTCTCTCGAGTCTCTCTAGATAGGGTAAACTAGAATAATGCACATGGTGGTTCGCTTAATTTTAGGCAAAACTGGCAAAACGAGGCTTATGCACACATGCCAAAGCCTTACCCATTCATTACCGTATTTAACGTTCGGCGGTGGATTCCATGACCGTTACACAATCACGTTGTGCCACGTTCAATTTCAGTCTTTTCCTTAGTTCCATTTTTGTCTGGATGTGGAAATGGTGTCTAACAATTTATAGTTGTGGTTCTGCAGTCAGAAAGCGTCTCAAGACGAAAACAACAAATCTCCATCTAACTCCTCATCACCGCTGGTTAACAACAACAGCGGAATGGTGTACCAAGGTGCTTTTGATCAGAGTGAAGTATCATGGTCCACGCGTGCCTACATGTTGGAGTCCCAGGCCCTTGCCGGCATTGTCAGCATCGCGATGGCTGGTTGGCGCTCCTGCCAACTTTAACTCGTTTCCGTCATAGGGCCGGCCCATGAGCATGGAAACTCACACCCGCCCGTAACGCTTGTGGGAGCGGACCCTACGATGCCTACTTTTGTTGCTATGAGCACTATGGGCCATGTGAGTTGAGTGGAGCCCAGAGATTGGTCCTGGTGACGAGAGTGTCCAGTCATTGGAAAAAGCCCACGCGTCGATTGCGACCTACGACCCTACGGCGTCTATGTCGTCTTGCTATCCTACAAACAAGCGATGGGACATTGAAACAATATAGGTATTTAGGTAGTGATGGAAAAGGGAGGATTTATATACAAATAATGTTTCCACTTAGTGATTTATTTTTGTCTCTTTAGATTATTAGGTATATAATTTTTTTAGAAGAGATTATTAGGTATATTATTATAATTCATTGGATTGTAGGCGAAGGGATCGATTTATTGGTTCGGTAATATAGGACTATATACTAAACTACAAATAAGGAAGGGTTTTTTATTTGTGTCTTGTAATGGCTTAATTTGTCAGCATATGATACCATAATCAGTGATCAATAATACTAAATATGGTGATCAAAGGTACCAAAAAAGTGAAACATGAAGCATTTGGATACAATATACTAAACTTACAAGCAGAGGAAAAAACAAGCATATCTTAGGTTGAGGGGTGTAATACAGTTGGATATGACTGTTGATGATTAAGCAAAAATAGAGCAATTATAAGAAGGATTAGCAATTAACAACAATAAAATTGGGTGATTTCCGAATCTCGGTCACTTTTTGGTGGCGTGACTAGAGAACAGGGGATTGTTTTTCGGTGATTTCTAATAGATGAGCAACAATTGGAGCATGAATCATGAACATGTTGTTTTGTGTATTTCGTGTATGACCTATTAGGATGCATCAGCGTCTCCCTTGGGACCACTCCAATAATCAAGTGCATTACGTAAACAATGAATATCCGTGACAGAAGTGCGCTCATCGCCACAGTTTCTCAACGCATAGCACTTGGTGGTGCAATGCTGCTATGGAATCGCAACCAAGCGTTTGTCAAATGGCTCCTCCTTTATTTGATTGTCATTATTTGTCTCACGGATTCCATGCTGGGTCTTGCTATTAGCAATGATATCTGCATACAAAAAAAAAGTATACTTATTTATTTCTTTTCTTTTTTATTAATTTGGATGCATGTAACACTCCAACATTTAGGTATTATTTTCGCTTGCTATCTACGTTTTTAATTTTTCTATTCCATTCTGAAGTCTTTATGTTATGAGAAAAGATTATTAGTCATATCATTCATTTTTAAGAAAATGTAACTAATTCTTTAGAAAGGTTATGAAATAGAAGAAAATAAAAATAAAATAATATTTTCTATTTTAGATGGTATCAAAGTAGAAAAGAATGTATGAAAAAAAGAAGGTAGGATAACAAGTCCATTCCATGCCATAGTGAGTCTTTATATCTTATCCCAAAAAGTTTGGTCAAATCATGGCAAAATTACCATGGGTCGTTTAATTAGAATTTAATAATTTTAAATATTTAGTAATAAAATTCAATTTATATGAATAAATCTGATCCTCGCCCAGCAAGTTGATGATTCATTCATGTTATGTTTGAAGCTAATAATTTCTGTTTTCTTTTCACTTATTGCTTAAAAATATTAAATAAACGGCCAAATGACGAGAGGAAAATAAGAAAAATGGTGGGGCAAGGTGGTTAGATCCACGTTTGCCCCACAATTAGGCAGATTTGACTCTTACTCCTTTTTGCCTAATTGTAAGCAAATATGAGCTTAACTCACGTGAGTCTATCACGAAAAATAAGTAGTCTCAAATAGTGCTTGCGACTATTCAATGGAAAGAACCACTTAGATATTATTTGGGCAGCCTGCAGAAAAAAAGTCAAACGCAAATATCTTAATTATATATGAAGGGGAATAAATAAGAGATTCCGCACTATACTCGCTGATAAAAAGAAATGGTCCAAGTTTGCTTTTGTAAAGGAAATTATCAATTTCAATTTGCATTTACGTTTTGACACTACAATTTTTTAAAATGGTCCATTAGATTCCCAGTTCATGAGGCAGATACAATTTTCTTGTATTGCTTCTAACGAATGTAATCTTCATGAGAACTCTGCCTAACATGGGTGATTAAAGCTTGAAAGTGGAGATGGGAAAACTTTATATGTTGCGGCTCGCGCATGCCAACTTTCATCATCCTGCCTATCCATGCCGCCAGAAATGTGCACGCTTCAGAATTCAGTTTTTTTTAATCTGAAACCTTTTTTTTTTGCTTAAATGTTACTCCCTTTCTATTTAAAAATATAAGAAGATATATACAAACTGAGAAAATGATTGAATTGCTTTTGTTTTTTAAAAAACTATTTTTTTAACAAAACATTTTTTGCATAATAGAATTCATCAATTATTAAAAGCCAACAACCCAAAAAAAAAGAAAGAGTTGGTTGAGTATTTAGTGAAAAATTAATCATTTAAAGGTAAAGTGAAAAAGATTAGTGAAATCTTAGTTTTAAAGAATAACAATTAAATTAAAATAAAAAATTTTCTAATATAACAGATATTTTGAAAAAAGAATATATAATTTGATACAATTTGTGCTTAAACGTCATTCTATATGCCTATGTTGTAAGGCCAATTTGCCTATGAATTTTGCTATTAATTTTTTTTCCTTTTTAAAGTTTGTCACATATACGAATGGCGTATGCCTTGGATGTTGGATTTGAGCAAAACCGGTCCCATTATTGACTTTATTTTTATAATAATTGGGTTAGGTCGGTTGGCTTGTTCTTCCGTTTCTTTCTGGGCCTCACCTAATTTTATGTTTGGCATTAGAGAGAATGTGGATAAATATATAAGGATATGGATTTTCTCATTTTAGGATACAAAGTCGGCAAGCCTAATAAGAAAGAAAGTAAATTAAAATTTAAAAAATTAAAATTTATAGGTTATATTTAAATACAAAATAAAAATTAAAAAATATCAGAATCAAAAATTAAAAAGAATCATGAAATTCAAATCTGTCTTAAGACACACCCGCACATCCTGTTCCAAATACAACATGGAGTGCTTGTCTTGTCTTCCTTCTCCCAAACTCCAATTCATCTCCTTAAAGGCTAAAACCATTATTTTATATGAGTTTTATACGTGTAATTTAGGTTGGTATATTAAAAAATTGAAAACAGGATGATGAAACTGATATGATATAAATGTATAAAAAAATCACCGAACGCAATGGATTGAACAAAATATGTACTCTACAAGTCAAAAGAAAAAAGAAATGATAAGCTTAATTGAAAACTTGTGCAAGGACCCAATTGCACCAGGTCATGGCAACCACTAATGTAAAGTGGTGGTATCAACAATCAATCATCGGAGGAAGAGGCGTCAGAATTTATGGCGACTATACCCAGTAAGCAGTGGCCGATAAATGATTTCACGGACTCTCAGAACAACGTGGTACTTTGATTTCATCTTATGTTGACAGTTACATTAAAATAAGTAATGTAGATAAATAAGCATGAGTGCGATGAGTGCGTTGCGTCTGTTGACTGTCAACTGACTTATTAGGAATATCTAATTTCTATGTATTTTTTATATTAAATACTTATAAATATTTATGTGATACATAATTTTTATAATTTATTTTATAAGTTATTAAATTTATAAAATAAATATTTAATAATATTTAATTTATAAAAATAATAGAGATGGACCCATACGGAAATGAGTAATTTGTGCGTTCCTGCGTGAACTACGACGGTGTGTGGGTGCTTATCATGAAAGCCAGCATTATTTAAACGTTGGCAAGAGCGTTTTGTCAAACCAATCAACCAATTTTGTGAGTCGTGAGTCTCGTGACAGTCACTGATCAACAACTCGTGACATGCATCAAGCAAAGTCAAAGGATATGTGCTTTTTGATCTAAACAACCCGAGAAACAAGTGCTTATTTGTCGCTTCTTTCGATAGGAAAAAGAGTAAAAACCGAAAAGAAAAAAATAATGTGGAACAGAATATCAATTGATTATGGAACTGTTTGGTGTAGTTGTGAATAAACTGCTTCACATCATTGGATTCTCTCTATTTTTTGTTGGAAGGCTTGGCGCTATTGGTAGGCTAGGCCTGGAAAGCATCAGTCGGAACGCACTTGGGCCCCCAAAAACTGCGACGGCCTGTTCCGAAGAAGAAGGAGACCATGATAGTTTAGTTGCACCCACTAAAAAGAAAAAGCAGACTAGACCATGATAACACTTCACCATAAGCATATCTGCATTTGTAGAAATGCAACTGATCCAGCGAACATCGATTAGTACTTAACATAACTGCTTTTTTTTTTTTGCTTTTAAGTTTGTTGGAGATAACCTTTCTTCTCTTAAGTTTTCCAATGATTATTGATGATGGTAATTAAATTTTGAAAATGACCCAGTTTTTTCTCTTGTTTCTACTATTTTGTTGGCCAAGATATATTGAACTTGTTCAATTCCTTCCACTGTGGCTTTTAATGTCTGCTTTCCCATTCTTTCCTTTTTCTTTTCCTCTGCTTTTCACCAGCAAAAACAACTACTTTCCAATGAAGTTGAGCTCAAGATTGTTGGAAGGTGTTTACATGTTAGAACTTTCCGCGCCTCTTTCGCAGTCTGCCACGTCACACGACTCCTAGTTGTTGAGCTTTTCTCTCCCTCACATCAAAGTTGAGATTTTGCGAAGGATATATCCTGTTGGATACAGTGTCAGCATCCTTAGCTTTGAAAATGACATATAGTGTACTGCGATCGCAATTTAACTACGCATGCAGCAGTTGAGGATACAAAAGCCATTAAAGCAGCTGTTTGTTGTTACAGTTATCCAAAGGGGTACATTACACGACAGGCTAAAACATCAAATCGAAACAACTGTCTTTAGTTTGGTACATGGATATATAGACATTCAAGAAATTTTACACTTTCTTCCGTACAGGAACTTTAATATGTGAGGGAGATGGCTTAACAGTGTTGAACAAATCGGAAGTCTTTGTTTTTTGCAATGCTATATACATAACATGTGTGATCTAAGTTAATGAATCAGAGATATATAGGTGATACGAAATAGGATTGGAATTTGGAAGGATATTATGTATATGTGATAGTTGGTGTGAAAAGCAAAATCTGGGAAGATCAAAAAGGTAGTGCGCTGAAATCAGTTACAATTATAATGGGAGTTGTGCACATGCTGATGCAGCAGAAATGGAAACAACAGGTAATTAATGGTATCACTTTAGAGTTGCGATATACAAGATACAACATGCAGCGTAGACTTCCCACTTTTGCATGTCAGCACCACATGTTCCTTAAAAGTGTAGTTAATCAACTTTGCTTCCAATGCACTTGCACTTGCACACGCACATGGTCAACCTATGTGCATACATATTATAGACATGACCAAGAAATATGCATGTAAAACATCAATAATAGGCCAAAATTACTAATATATTGTCAGAAGTGAGATTTTAACCCACCAGAACTTGAGTCTGACGCCTTAGACCACTCGGCCACCTGACATGTTGGGAGCAGGTTCGCGCTGCGTTGAAGGGGTGAAGAAAGAGGGACCTAGCTAGGTAATCTTTCATGTTTTTTTAAAAAAGAAACACTAGCTTCCACACATCGTTGCATGTGAATTTAAAAAATTAGTACTAAAATAATATAATTTTTAAAAACTAATGATTATCATTTAAATATTAAAAATTTATAAAATAAAGTGAAAATGAACTGTTCATATTAAAAAGTAGGGTTTTTTTTTTTTTAAAAAAGATAGTTGTTATAACTTTTTTAGTTAAGATAATTAATGTTATATTTAATATTTGTAAGAAACTATGATATGTTAAAGAAATTTATAAAATTCGAATTTATTTTTAGTAGAACACATTATTTATAATAAAGATAAAGATAAAAATATTGAGTTTATATTTAATAAAAATATTATTTAAATTTTAAGATATTGTAAATATATAGTGAACGATATCTTAATAAATAGGATTTTTGAAAAGAATATATTAATCTAAAAATATCTCTACTTATTGTTACGTTTACTTTTACATATAGTATTAATATAATATATAAACGAAATTACATATGTCACTTTTAAGATTATGAAAAAATAGATATGTAAAATAAAATTACTTGGTTTCGCTACTGTGACGTTTTGTAATCCTATAATTATGTACCAGAATATCTAACTGTAGGTACTCATCACATTAAAAAAAATTACATGCAGAGATGAATATGATGGTATAGCACCAAGCGTGCTTACAATTAATGTGGTTATTGAAGTTTGGTGGTTGTAACACTATATTTTCAGTACTTGTCATGATTTGGTTATTGAGAAGAGAAGATGGTGTAGAAGTGACGAGTAATATTTAGAGGGAATATCAGTGAGTGGGGACTTGAAGTCCATTTGATTGTGTGATAAATCCCAGGTGGGGGTGCTTCTATTGGATGAATGCCAAATATTGCATAACCGTCCAACCCACTACCATCTTTCAATATTCCATACAGTAGCTTTTTGGAATTTAACATTTTTAGTTGGTAAAGGTCCATCCACAATTTTAGAGAAAAACGATCTAATTAATATCTTATGTTATTTTTATAACTTAAATTTTATTAAATATTTATACAAATAATTAAATTTTATAAATTGAATTACAAAATTTAATATATCAACTACCATCTATAAATTTTGTGACAACTTTGTCTTACATATTTCGTGGGACAGAACTTTTTGATAACTCAGATATCTTACCATGGAGCCTTTGTTGCTAGGTCACATGCCATCCATCATCAGCTTATTCGTTAACGTGTTGATCTCGCCAGATTCTGGAATATAATGTGGTTATTATAACGAAAGAAACTAGTAAATTGTCAAGGGTGGGCTATGTTTAATTAGTTTTTTCGTTAAGGAACGATTGGGAGAGCATGTTTCAAATTGATGGGATTTCATGCATCCAACTAAGACGATTCTAAACATGAGTAAGATCAACATTAATTATCAGGAATCTGATTCCACCCTGGAAAAGCTTCTACCATAAACAAATTCAAATAGAAACAAGGCACGCAAGAAATAAGAGACAGTGGAATCAAACAGGGAGAGATTCTTGGACATGTATGTCAGGCAGAATAGAGTGGTGAAATGAAACTATAACAGCAGATGCTTGGTTAAAGTCGTCAACCACTTTCCTTCTCAACACACAAAATGGAGGAGATTCATTGAATAAAATACAAGTAATTGACAATCACAAAGCAGACAAAAACCACAAAGTAGGTCTGTTTTTTCAATTTGACAATCATAATATTGTTCCACTCTAATGTACTCTCCTTCAATCAAATGCCCATCTACAAACAAATATATAATAATCCAACTTATTGGGTGTTTGATGTCTGGTAACATTTCACGAGTATGTATTATTGCCAAAATGACCAAGATGGTGAATGTTAAGAAACCCAATATGTGTACATTATAGGGTATTAATTATATTATTATACCAATCATGACAACTTAAAAATTAATGGTTTAAAACAAATCAGAATTATAATTAAGCCCTAATAAATATTAATAAACTCAGCGTGCTGTTTCCATCATTGAAAATTATAAGCCATAAAAATGGAATGCAATGCAGGCTAGACACAAAGCCAGTAATAGCAATGATGCAAAGTGTTTGAAAACACATTCAGTGCATCCATTTCAACAAGCTCAATTATTTCTACTTCGCTCAAATCCCGTAGAAAGTTTGGAACTCCCAAAACGTGCCGTGTAATGAAAGCTACAACAAAATGAATAAAAAAGTCTTTAGTTCATAACACACTTGAAAATCTTATATGAATTTTCTTACTTGGAAGGAAAAAAAATAAGAGAGAGAGAAAAAGAGAAGAATCGATTCCATAGCCACTATGGAAAAGTTGGTGCCCCAATTACTTTTCTTCGAGGCGCCCAGGTATGGGACTGTAAATTGTGGAGTTGTTGGTTTGGTCCCGCTTACACACCTGCGCTCACCATCATCCTTGGCAATTTTAGCATCAACTTTGCCCATTATGCAGGCCCCATTTTGATCCCAAACATGGGTTGGCACATAAGGGTAATTAGCCCACTCTACTGTCCACTGTCCAAAACTGGTTAGGAAATAAGTTGGTCATACATGATAGATTACGCACAATTTGTGTTCAGTGTCCAACCGAATGGTCTATCCTATTTTGTTCCAGCTCACGAACATATAAAATCATCTCCTATTTTAGATTGGATGTGCTAACCTAATTCATTTTAATATCTTCATTTATATCTTTAATAATATAAAAAATGATAAGCCACTTAATAAGAAACCAAAGTGAAAAATCCCAAAGCAGCCCCATTTGTGTCGTAGCTGGCAGTAGCTCTTCATCCTCTGTTACCTTTGAGTGTTTGACTCGTATATCATTCTAACTACAATTAGTGTATACTAGGTTTTACTCCAAATCATTATTTATTTTCCCATAATCATTTATATATAGCTCTATTCCGACTTCCAACGCCCTCACTGCCTCTTTGCGGATTGTTTCATGCATGCGCAGTGGAGTCCATTCCTCAAACCTGCATTCTTACCTCTCATATTTTTTCATTTGGCACACATTCGAAATTATATTCAAATGGATTTCTATATGTCCCATTATTTTTCCCTATACATTAGTCTCGTTTCGGTTCTCTACTGCAGAGGTAATTCTGCTCGAACGTGTCAGATTTTGCATTCTTGCATTCAATTTCATGCTATCTGAATCTTGGAATCCCGTCTGTTATTCATGCTCATTTTTTACGTTTCAATTGGATCAGGTACATCAGGGGCCACATTTACTCTCATTAACAAGTGTGATTACACGGTCTGGCCTGGAATTCTGGCCAATGCAGGCAGCTCCGGATTGGACACTACCGGATTTCAGCTTCAATCTGGTGGTTCTCGGAGTTTCCGAGCGCCACCCAATTGGTCCGGAAGATTCTGGGGCAGAACTGGTTGTGTGTTCGACCCAAATACGGGACAGGGTGGTTGCAGCACAGCGGATTGTGGCTCCAATCAGGTTGAGTGTAATGGCGCTGGAGCAAGCCCACCAGCGACTCTAGCGGAGTTCACCATCGGGTCGGGCACCCAAGATTTCTACGACGTGAGCCTGGTTGACGGCTACAATCTACCTATGGTGGTGGATGCCAGTGGAGGGTCGGGCTCCTGCGCATCCACTGGGTGCTTGGTGGATTTGAATCAGCGGTGCCCGAATGAGTTACGGGTCGGGGACCGTGCGGGTTGTAAGAGTGCGTGCGGGGCATTCGGGAGGCCCGAGTACTGCTGCAGTGGCGCGTATGCTTCACCCGCCACTTGTAAGCCGTCGGTTTACTCACAGATATTCAAATCCGCGTGTCCCAAATCGTACAGCTACGCCTACGATGACGCTACGAGTACATTTACGTGTACTGGCGCAGATTATACTATAACATTCTGCCCTTCAACCCCAAGGTAAGGAGATACCGTACATGATGGTCTAACTTTCCATCTTGCTATGTAATTTGATAATCCGCTACTTTATGAAATTTTAATTAAATCTTTAGATGTTCTTTAGCTTTGCAAGTGTTTGATATTTGATTTTATAGTTCCTTTCATACTAAGTATTTTGGTGTACTTTTTAAATGGCACAAAACAATATTTCCTTGAGGGGCACAGAAAGATAGTTGCCAGGCTGCATGCAAAATCAATTGCAGTTGGATTCCCATTGCATCACATACTTTACTTTTAGTTTGATTTGTTGCAATTATTGAAGGTTTTCATGTTATTTAGTTTAATTTTTAAAGTCTTTAAATTTAGAAATTATTTTACCATAAATTTAAGATGTATGTCCATATAAATTATTTTAATAGCCAATGAATTTATCTATACTTAATCAAATCTTTTATTCATAAAAATATAGAATTAGTTTAATCTTAAGGTATGTCAGTCTTGTGTCCTATAAATATAATTCCCATTTTTCCCCTGTATATGCAGCCAAAAATCGGCAAGAGATCCACCTCCATCGACTGGCTCTGGAGCAGAAACAGGAGAGGTACCGATCGTGGTAGACAGTCCATGGTTTCCGAACTTTTTCACTGGACACTCGTCCTTATCCAAGTCTTACTCGTCTTTTTTGATTGCTGCCTTGACTTTGCTAATCTTTATCTCTTTGCAAATGCATTCATACTGCATGCGTTGAAGAAGGTTATGGGTGAATTTTCCCTGGTGTAAAGCCTCAATCTCAAGGCGAAGTATATTTAATATCTCAAATTACAGTACCTCGCCATTAATTCTGTTTACATACATTAATTTTTTGAAGAAATTGAGATCTCATGCACCTACCAGCAAAAGAAGAGCCTTTTGGACATTGGAGTGTCATGATTCGATTTCAGACTGATCTAGCCGCATTAGAAAAATGGTTGCTTCACTTAGAATCCGAGTAATAGGGTAGGTACCCGTACCAGCCATAGTTACCCAACTTTGCGGGATTTTGAAGCTTGATACTTGCTGTCATTTCGGGTTGGGATGGCTCAAAAAGTGCATTTATGTTGTCTGGGCCAGAAAGACAGGTTGAGTCTTGCTGATGTCAAACTCGCTGAGTCAAGATTGATCCTGGATTCAGTGCAATTAGATAATTCAATGACTAACTGTAATTTTTGTGAATTAGCTGCTCAAAAACTGTATGTATAAATCCTTTTGGCTACTAATTTACATGTTACTTTTTTCTGATATACGCAATGGAGCTGTATATATATATATATATATATATATATATATATATATATATTTAAGTTGCATGAATATAAATATGAGAATTTATCTCATATAGGAATGCATATGTTGATATATTTATTTTGTCACCAAATTTTTATATAACTCTCAAATTTTGTACACAATACAAATTTACTATCTAAAATAAATTTTAACACTTCATAGACATTCATTTTACACTGAGTAATTCTTTTTAGTTTTATTTATGACAAAATTTAATCTTTTTCAAAATATGATTAAAACATCTAAACAAACTACACTCACGAGTATTTTATTAAGAACATGTTGTTACCTCAAAATAGTACGTCACTGTCAATGCCCATGCCCAGACGTAACTCTTTACATCGTCTAAGCTCCTCTCTCTTCCCAATGGCCATATTTTGAGGCTATTTTGAAGTATGGAGATCAAAGTCAACTACGAAAAGTTCCTAACGTTTTTTTCATCTAATTGTAAGAAATGTTCAAGGGTCCAGTTTTCCTTCTTTTTTTTTTTCACTTGCCGTTTAGCAATCTTATCCTCCAATTCAGACGGATCTTAGTCAATTCCTTCACACGTATGGGTTCAATTCTTTGTTCTCATTATGGCAACAGAGAATTACAAACAATCTCTTCCTCAAAGTAAACATATAGATGTCAAGGATAGATCAAACGGGATGAAGAACCTTGTTCTCGTACCCTGCGGAGTACAACACCAAAGCTAAAAAAAATAATTTTACGTCTAGAGGAATCATCATTCTCCGACTGCAGTTACCGAACCTTGTTTTCTCCCCAGTAGAAAGATAAAAATATAGAAATTAGATTGGGGGGCTAGAATCTGGCAGAAAAGAATAGCAACCTCTAGGGGCTTCAACAGTCAAGACGGAAAAGAGGTCCAGAAATAACAACGCTCTACAATCATCGAAAATCCATTATTAATTTGCTCCACAAGAACCATATGTTTCGACTTTCAAGGAGCTAACCCAGCCCTGATCACTTGAAGGAAATCTGGCCCAGAATACTAAAAAGAAAAAATCTATTTCTAACCCGTTCAAGAAAATAGTAAACAAAGCTGATCCAATGTGTATCCGCAGCGCAGAACCTCGAGAATCTTAGATTCTAAGAACCTTTGAATAAATAATGCGGCAGAACAAACGGGGCTTAGTTCACAAGAGGTGAAAAAGGTGGCTCATTTTCAATTCTCCCATAACCACTATTTGGAAAGAAATGCACCAAAAAGTTAATCATAAGAGAGAAAGGAACACGTAGCTGTCACATAAAAGCATAATTCCTGAAATAATTCAATAACAGCTAATGCAACATTCCACGGGATGTAGTATGATACACTATGTTACGGCTAATGTGTTTCTTTATCAGTTCATATGGAATAAAAAGTAACGCTAGAGGACTTTTCTGATTTATCTCAAGCTGCTAAACCAAGAAGAAAAGGAAAGCAAAAGCGGAGTCAGTAAGGGAAATTTATCCACCTTCCAAATCTACAATTCGTCCTTGACATCAGCATTATCATTAACAGCATCATCTTCAGCTTTTGAAGAAGATTCAGCTTCTTTCGCATCGCTATCAGCCTCAACTTCTTCAGTATCATCTTCCTCTTCAACCACTGCTTCAGGATTGATGTTTAAGCTAGACTTCACAGAGTCATAAATACGGAAAGCAAAATCCTTCGGGTCATTATGCAGGAAGCCACTTTCAAAGAGTGCAGTCTGGTACATTAGTTGTGCTGTTCGCTTCACACTCTCATCCTGGAAAGCAAGCCATCGTGTCAGATAAGAAACCTAAATTCTGTAGATAAGGTAGCGAGGGGAAGAAAAAAGCTGGTTCAAATAGTATGTAATAGTAAAATGCTGCCTGGTACAAGTTTACACAAGAGTATAGAAAACACTGGATGCCGATACTCCCAAAAAAGCAGAATCAGCAACAAGAATAAGCTATTAGTTGACTGAATCCACTAACAGAAGCAAATTGAACATACTGTCACAAATTTAGACTGGCAGGACGACTGCCTTCTTACTATGCTGCATGGCGTCAAACTACTTTCTAGGCCACTTTCTTGATGGAGAAAGGACACAAAATAACCTCCAACATAGCCACAGAAATCCCAATTCCGATGATGTAAATAATAATGGCAAAGCCAAGCAATTATATGACTAAACACACAAAAGAAGAAACATGCAAGCCACACATGAAAATTTATCAAGGAGTGTGGATATTAAAGAGGGGGAAAAATATAAATACCTAGAAACCATCTTAGGGAAGGTTGCATGTATCCAAGAAAAAATAAACACAAGAGTAACCCTGAGACTGTCGTGCCCATTTTAAACCAGCAACAGTATTGTTTCCTCAAATGTGAGTTAATATCTCAATTTCCATGTTTATACCGAAAAGTTAAACCAATTTCAGACTGTACCTCAGGGTCCTTTACGACTCTCTCTCGGAGCTCCTTAATAATAGGGTGCCTAGGATTGATCTCAAGAACCCTTTTGCCACGCATGTATGCTTGCTTGCTAGCATCTGACAAGGTTTGAGACTGCATGATCCTCTCCATGTGAGCGCTCCAACCATATTTTGAAGTCACAACTACACAAGGTGTGTTATCCAGACGGTTGGATATCTTCACATCATCAACATTCTCACTGGAAAGGGCTTTTTTCCACCATGAGGTAAGATCCTTGAAAGACTCCTTCAGTTCCTTGTCTTTCGCATCCTTCCCAAGTTTCAGACCCTCCTTGGACACATTCTGGAACTTTTTGTCTTCATAATCCATCAGGTATTGCATCAAGTACTCATCAACTGGATCTGTGAAGAATATAACCTGTATCAGATTGAAAAATAAAGTGCATTAAGCAGAGAAGAAACATCTTAAAATAGAGAAATTAAAGCTTTCCAGATTTAAGAAAAGGGCATCAAATGCATAAGACACTTGTTGGACCTAAAAGACTTCACATTAAAGCAAATGATCGTCAGTTGCACCTCATAATTTTTCTTCTTAAGCCGCTCAAGGAATGGAGATTTTTCCAGTTGTTCTTTGTTGATTCCAGTAATGTATAAGATATCCTTCTGTCCAGGCTTCATTCTAGAGATGTACTGATCGAGGGATGTCAATTTACCATCAGACTTGGTGCTGTAAGAGTTCAAGAATCAAGTAAATTTTTAACTCTGGAAGAGGGGGAATGAATATTTCAAAAGGAACTCTGAAAAGGATTTATTTGCAAATAAACAAGTAAGGTACCTCTCAAATCTAAGAAGTTTTGCCAAACGATTTCTGTTGGTAGCATCCTCAATGATACCAAGTTTAATGGACTTCCCAAACTCATTCCAGAATTTAGCATACTGGCCTCTCTTCTCATCATTGTCAGGGGAATTTTCATCTGCAAAAGCATTCAACATCAATCGAAGTGCAAATTAAATTAATAGAACTCATGAAACCTCTCACAGTTACAGATGAAATGTGTTCACGTCATACCTGTCTTGTCTTTGTCGGTGGACTCATCAGGGTCCTCATCTGCAATCCTACGGATCATATCAAGAGCTTTTCTGATAAGCTTCTTCTTGATTGTCTTTAGGCTACTGTGTTGTTGGAGCATTTCACGTGATACATTAAGCGGCAATGTGTCAGAATCAACAAGACCCTGCCCCCAATGTCCCAAAAAAAATAATAATAATAACGAGATTATAAAGTGAAAGTTATTGTAATCCCATAGGAAGTACCAAATTAATGTAGTAAACTAATCTTAGTTACCATCAAGAAGTTAAGGTATTTTGGCAACAGTTCATCAAATTCATCTGAAATAAATACTCGTCTAACATACAGCTTCAGGTTGGATTTGTGTGCGTTATAATAACTCTCGTATAAATCCTGAGGAGCCTTTGGTGGCACAAACAGGATTGCCTTAAACTCAACATCACCTTCAGCAGTAAAGTGATTCCATGCTAATGGTTTCTCATCACTTAAATCCTGCAGCACATATAATCCACAACTTTATGAATTTTAAAAAAGTTTGGGTTCAAGTAAATTTCAGTACAACACCCTTCAAGTCTCCGATAAATACTGAAATTGCAATGGACCTTAGCAAGAGAGTGGTAGAATTTGTTGTACTCTTCATCGGTAACCTCCTTTGGATTCCGCAGCCATATAGCTTTCACATCATTCAAAACCTCCCATTCATAAGTTGTTTCCTTCACCTTCTTTGTCTTAGGCTTTTTCTCTTCATCTTCATCTTTCTCAGCATCTTCATCTTCCTTTTCTTCCTCAGAAGAGCTGGTTTCAGCTGATTATGGAGTCCAGAATAAAATAGGAAAGCATACACAAGTTAATGGGCAAACATTAGATTATTTCTTCAAGCAATGGTTATAAAGAGCAATATCACCCAACTAAGTTCTTCAATAACACATACATGATGATTCATCCTCATCTCTAGATTCGTCTTCATCAGCAGAAACCTCCACATCAACTTCTTTGCTTGCCCATATATAGATAGGGAAGTTGATAAACTCAGAATATTTCTTCACCAATTCCTGTGAAAAAAGAATTATTGAATCGGGTTCAGAAATTTATTCGAACTTAACAAACCTCAAACATCAATCAAAGGAACACAGAGGGAACCACCCTTAGAAGAAAAACTATTATCTTACGTAATAGAAATACAAACTAGAAAAAAGGAAAATGCCAACAGAGACAACTGCTTGTTGTGAAAGCCATAACAGATTGCAGACACGGACACACACATTCAAAAGTTTGGAAGATACATGATAAGTTCTTAGCAACTGTAGAGCCAATTTAGTCAGAAGCTCAACATAGACGCATGACTTACTAAGAGATTTAAAAAATATAAGCCCGAGAAAGAAATCTCGATTTTAAACTATGAGCAAAGCATAAAGGTATTATCACCTACTCTACACGCACAGTGCTTATTGATGCAATACCAATAATGTTAATTAGCACGTGTAACCTTACACTTAAGAAAAACTGACATAATTACCAGCTATAGTTGAATAATTGATAATAATCAAGTTAATGGTGAGGTGCATACTTTAAGCTTATGCTCCTCCAAGTACTCGCCAGCCTCATCTCTGAGGTGCAATCTGATCTCAGTTCCACGTCCTAAAGGTTCATTCCACGTATCTTCTGAAATCGCAAACGCTCCATCAGCTTTTGATTCCCATACGTACCTGAAGCCAAACAATATTTAATCAGTAAGCCAGGGTGGAGTCACTAGAAAGCAACAAGGAGCATTACGATAAGAGAAAACAATATCAGGTTTAAAGGACTTCACTGTTTGTCATCGTTATGTTTGCTAATGACTTCAACATAGTCAGCCACGAGATATACAGAGTAGAATCCAACTCCAAACTGCCCAATGAGATTGAGATCTCCACTTGTCTGCATTTTCTCCACGAATGCTGCATAAATGAATTGATTCCATTACCATCCTTTACAGGTTCTTTCAGATGGAAAACATTATCGCGCAGACAACAAAATATAAAGTACCTGAAGTTCCAGATTTTGCTATTGTCCCCAAATTCTTTATCAAATCCTCCTTTGTCATACCTATACCTCTGTCACGAATTGAAAGGATTTTCTTCTCCTTGTCTAACTTAATCTGCATTTCATCATGCCACGCAAACATTAATTCAACATGTCTATTCATAATGAATAGTCCAAGAATTAGCGTCCAAAATACAAAAGGCTAAGCATTTAGCCGCACTAACCTGGATTTCAAGCTTCGCATTGTCACCTTCACCCAAAATCTCTTTGTCAGTGAGCGAGAGGAACCTAATCTTGTCTAATGCCTGAAACGTGGAGAAATTTATAATGAACCACAAATTCGAGCAACAATTTCGACGTAAAGTTTTAACAAATAAACATAAAGGGAAACCAGCTTACATCCGAAGCATTGGAGATCAACTCCCTAAGGAAAATGTCTTTGTTACTGTAGAGAGAGTTGATGATAATATCCATGAGCCGTGACACTTCGGCCTGGAACTCAAACTTCTCCCCGTTGCTGCGAAGCGATCTCTTAGAGATCGACTCCGCTTCCCTTCAATCACATTACTAATCTTCAGAAATTGATAACAAACGCAAAGGTGACAGTGAATTTAAATACTCGATAACATCTAAAACCTCTTGGCCACGTCTGAATCGGTGGAAAGACCATTAGGTACAGCACCGATCTTCTCCTCCACCTTCGGTGCATCTACAAGCTCTTCAGAATCACCCTCGGCATTTGCCTGAAATTTTCGACCTATCCAGCGGTGGACTTAAAATTAAACTCAAATTTCAAATGCTAAGACACGAGCTCGGAAAATAGGAATTCAAGCTAATAAGTAAACCAAAGATAATGCTCAGTCTGCTACCAAGAAAACGGAGTAACTCAACCTAGAAACGAACGTAACGAAACCCTGGCTTACCTTGATCGGCAAAGAGAAAGAGGAGGCAGAGTAGAAGGAGTGCGGAAGGGACCGTCCACTTCCCCATTGTAGTGTATGCACTTTCCAGTAGCTTCGCCTACTGAAATGATCCAGCTAGACGTGCAGCAGAACTTCTGTGATTATATATAACTGAGGTATTGGACTCACTGGAACTGCCGTGCTAGAAGGGCGGGGTTGGGATTGGCTGCATTTTGCCAGTGTGGAAGATCGAACGGCTAGAGATTGATTGTGGAAACGTGGCTTGGTATGATTGGTTTCTTCTGTTTCATCTGACGTGGAGAGGGCAGAGTTGTGGTCGGCCCCACGGGAAAGACTCTGCAAGTCTGCAACCCAAGTCTACAGCCGGGCTTGATTGGCATGCGAATTGCTGGCTACGTTAGGTGGCAGTTTGTTATTGGCTTTACATTCTCTTAACTACGTGGAAATATAAATGCCCTTAATCAACATTTTGATAAATTCATTTTGCTCTTGGTTATTGTCAAAACACTTATAACACATTTAGTATTTTTGTAATCATCTTAAATCTTGTTCCTGGTCAAGATAATTATTTTAAAATTATTATTTTGATAGCATTTTAGTTTCACTACTTATGATAAGATGTAATTAATATGATATATAAAAAATGTAATTTATATATTATTTTTTATCTCAAGAAAAACATTGATTTAGCGTCTTCAATATCATATAAAAAAAGACATAATATATTTAATATGAAATTATTAGTGTTACAATTTTAAAGATGTAGGATATTTGGTAAGAATTTTAAAAAAATGAAATTTTTATTACATGATTCAATATGTATAATTCAAACTTTAAAAGCTTGTAAACACAAAAGGCGAATTGATTATTATTGGTAATAAAACGGATGGCCCTGTCCTTTTAATGTTCTCCTCCTTCGGATACGCAACGCAAGGGAAAGTGGGGTGGAAATTTGTGAAGAAGGTCCTTGGATTATAGGGTATACTTTGGATATCTGGATTTTTTAGGCCACTGGAGATCAGACTTAGATAAAACGTTGGCCCCATTATTGACTAAAAGTTTTTCGGTTTTTATAACTTAAATTTACAAACAAATAATTAAAAATTTTAATTATTAAATGTTATAATTTAAATTACAAAATTTAATAAACTTAATACCATAAATTGATTTATGCAATATCTACAATGACTTTAAGTAGAATCAATTTTTTCTAACAACTTTTAACAATAATCTAATGTAACAAGCCGATTCTTAAAAAGAAAAATTTATTACTCTCACAAACACAATAAAAAAAAAAAACACGGCAAGAAAAAATAGGTAAATGGAGTCTTCTTTTGCCGCGTCAGTCATTGAATGATTTTTATGAAAGTTGAGTAGAAAGAGTTTTTTCGTAATATGTTAACTCCAACATGATGTAGGGTCATTTCTATGTCAAGTCCATGTAAATAAAAGTAAAGAATTAGAAGTCATTAGTTGTACGGACCAACAGAATATGAGTAGGGATGTTAAAATGGGCTTGGCCCGCCGGGCCAGCCCGCCCCGCGCCTTATGCGGGGCGGGTTGGGTTACTATATAGGTGGCCCATTTATTCGCGGGTAAATTAACCCGCACCCGCATAACCCGCGGGTCAATGCGGGTTGGGGCGGATTGAACCCGCGGGTTTGGACTTGCATAATTTTAATTTTTTTTTAAAATGACATATCATTTAAAATAATTTCAACTTTTAGAAAATTATTATAAGTTATACTATTATGACAATAAGAACAATAGATATGAATTGGAAGAGGAGGGCAATTCAAATGAATGTCATTTGGTTCTAATTTGGATTATGCAATTTAGGCAGGATCCTCATGCAGTTTAGATATAATTTTCTTATGTTTTGAATATATTATGTATAATGTGTGATTTTATAGGTGATCATAAAGACAAAAGAATTTTTAAAAGGTTTTGAGTTAAAAGGCAAGTAAAAATTGATGAGTTTAAAGAAAAGACAAATTATTATACTGTGCAACAACTCATTTTGAATCATTTAGATGATAGTATAAAACTTGTGTTGTTATATAACTATCATTAATATCACATTTATATATTATTTTTTGAAGCAGAAAATATTATCTTTATATTTGTATTGAGTTGTTCAGCTTTTATATTATCATAATTTAAGGTGCAAAACTCAAGCATTGCATATATAAAAATAATGGTATAAATGTATAATAGCATAACTCTATTTTCAATTAGCATGTAGTTTATTTTGAACAACATCAGTGTTAGACTTTGTACATATAAGAACATAACCTTTATGTCTTTGTAGGCACATGTTTTATTGTGCATGTGTGTTAGTAATATTATTGAAGCCTTGCCTAGAAAATGATGTTGTATATTAGTAATTTTATGAGTAGAATCATAATTTTTATAATTCATTACGAGCTAAATCTAGGTTATATTTTTAGGTGTATTATTAAAAGGCAAATTTGATTGTATTCATTTGTAAATATTTTAAAATTAGTGTATTAAATTTAGTTACTCATTTACTATCATTTATAAATTTGAATTTTTAATAAATTTTTTATTTTTTTTAATTATCAGCGGGCTGACCCGCCTAACCCGCAACCCGCTGCGGGGTGGGTTGGGCTGAGATTTTTCCAGCCCGCCAATTATGCGGGCCGGCCTGGCCCGCCCCGCTTAATTGCGGGGCGGGGCGGGCCGGGCCGGGGCGGGGCGGGCCGGCCCGTTTGACATCCCTAAATATGAGAGGTCATCAATTGTATGGACCAACAGAATATTGCGTTTGACAATCAAAAATAAAAGAAAAAAGGCATTTCTCTTGATAAATTTTTATAAAATGCTCTTAAAAACTATTGTGCAATGTTACATGTATTTATGGGATCCAATAATTTTTTGTATAATTTAAATTATTCTAAATAAATTTTTATGAAATTCAATAGATATAAATAAAGAGACTAGAAAAATTAGTATATAAAATATCAAAATAAAATCAGACGTGGATAACTAGTGTTGTTGTTTTATAAGACTATAAATAACGATATAATCATATAAGCAGGTAATTTGACTAAAGTCAAATGACAATATCATGTTTGATACTGCGTTTAATGTATTTCGGGATTATAAGCTGATGTTGGGCCTTTTATTGGGCTCATGGGAGGCTGGCTCGCACTGAGGTTATTGATTGAAATGTAAGAGAACAACAAACAAAGATACCTAGCCCAAGCTCATAATCCCACTTACGTGATATATTGCGTCACGGCTATCTCAAAAAAATTTTCTCATTTGAAATTCGAAAAAAGTGAGGTCATACCCATTTATTTGTCACAGATTTGTGAAGAATTCATGATATATCCTTCGGTGGAAACAGCAGGTTTCTTAGAAATTTACTTGCTTAGGATGCTTGGCTAGACTACTCTCATGATTAAGTTTGAAACCCTTTTTTTCCCCTTCTGCAACAGCTTTAACTAAAGACTAATATTAAAGGTATATATTAAATTTATATTTTAATTACATAAATTCTATCAATCTCTCTTTGAATATTTTTTCACTTCAAAAAATTATATTCTTTTTTTTGGGGGGGGGGGGTAAAACACAAATTTTATTAAAAGGCAAATAAATCCTTGTCACACGTGTATAATATGAAAAGTGTAAATTTCTTCGACATGCCATTAACAATTTTTCAACTACATACTCGAGCATTTCAATGTCTATGCTCCTTCTTTCTTCCTCCGGGATCTTCAAAAATTCATCTGTAATTTGATGGGAGACTTGTATACTATAAAAGAATGAGAAACGATAATTTCATGTATGCTCTTTTATACCATGAACATATGTGAATGATCCTTACCCTTAATATAAAAGTTAAAATTTAATAAAAATTATAATTATTTATCTTATTTGCGTTTGCTTTATACACATGTAGTTATCATTTTTTCTAAAATAATTTTTTTATCAATTAATCTCTAGATATATTTAGTACGAGTACTAACAAAAATAAGACTAATATGAGGTTTTTTTTTTTTTTTTAAGTTACATCAACTCCAAAAAAGGGTACAAAGTAATTGACTGTGTTTCAACATGATGCACGGGAACTAGACCAATCCCCTACTAATCATGAAAACAAAAGGTTGGTCCATAGGACAGGTTAACAATATGCATTATTGAAATGTGTTTTTCCAAATCATTTGTGATCTTGGAAAACCATATAATAAGCACCTTCAAGATATACTTATGTTTCAATTAAGGTGCTATTATTCTCATTTAATTTTTATAATATGATATTTAAATTATTAAATTTTATAAAATTTAATAAATCACATATTATATTATTTAATTATAAAATTTATGTGAAAAATATAAAATTAGAATAGCATTTGTATTTACGTCTCCCTTTTGTGGATATTCTGCTTTATTATTTGTAAAAGCTCAATGCATTTTTTTTTTCCAAGATGACTACAACCACTGCCTATATTCCCCTCCCCAAAATTACACCGGTAGCGTATCTAAAATATTACTTGTACATTACTTAAATAGTATACATATAATTTAAAACATATAAATAAAGTGCAAATATGTACAATTAGAAGTCTGTGAAAGGTCTATTACTACAATTCGAGAGTTCTCTTTTACGGGAAAAGGCAAGGATCAAATGTACCAGTTAGTCAGATTCAGGAATGAATACGGATGCGTGTACTTTGAATCAATATCAAATATGTTTGAATGTATCTAAGGGGCTTAAATGCCTTGAATCCATCATGACCCGGGAGTCGTCTGCAAGCTTTTCTGCCGCTTGACTATGACCATTGAAAATCCTTGTGTTCCAATTTCTCGGCTTGACATTAGCTGCAGATGTCTGGTATAATGTTATTTTAGGCCACCTTTAGTATGATAAAAATACACTCATCTTATATTTGATTTTGAAATTACGAAGTATGATTTTTTTTCTCAATCAAATAGTTTTTATATTATTTCTCTAACCCTTAATATGCGAACTTGTAAAATAATATAAATACTAGAATTTCTCCCAAAATGATAGTATAAATTTGAAGCAGTGCACCAAATTTCAAATCTTCTGTCTCTAAAATATCTTCTTTATGTGTTTGAATTATCATGAAAAAAAGAAAAAAAACAGTTAAAAATATATAAGTTTGCGCATCACAATCCAAAATTAATATAGTATTGTTTAATTGGGGCTGAATCATTGCACAGTTATTCACCGAATTTATAGAATTATATTAATGATGTCGTCATCATTTTGTGTGCAAGCAAAGATACCAGGCACAATGGCTCTCCAACAACCCACATTATCGTTAACGTTTCAACTGAAATGAATCCTACTATTCAACGGATGGACCAAACAAAGCATCCCCTCGCTATGTTTTAATATTAAGTTACAAGTCAATCTTAATTCAACGGATGCGATAAAAAAAAAATTGAAATAAAGTACATAATAACACCACCGCCGTAGAGACTACGGTTTTGGTAAGAAATAAAATGTGAAACTTAGCCATCAGTAATGAGTTTCTCATGTGACGGCAACGGAGGTTAACCGGTAGAGGCCATGACTCATTTAATGAGAAGGCGAGTGATCGACAATCAGCGGTCAATTGATGCCCACGCGATTCACTTGGTAAATTATGGTATGCCCCTCCGGTCGGTGATACTTGGTACCAAGTACCAACATGGCACGGCTAATTAAAACAGTTATTTTATTATTTATATTTTATTTTTACGTAAATTTTATTTTATATAATTTAAATTATTAAATTTATCTATTTTATATAATTTATTAAATTTATTAGTCAAATTAAATAGTAAAACTTAATTAGTTTAATAATTTTTATATTAAATATAAACATTTCATATTTATTAGTCAAATTAAATAGTAAAACTTAATTAGTTTAATAATTTTTATATTAAATATAAACATTTCATTTTTTTCTCTAAATGAAAAAGATAAAACTGCGTTCATTCATTCTTATTCATTATGTTTTTAAGTAAATTATATAAAATCCCTCAATGCACTTAAAGTCTTGCATAATTTAGCATCTTGTGATTTTATTGAAGCAATTCAAGTTATTGTATTTTCAATTTGTTGCAATATACTCTCAACTGTTAATTTTTGTGAAAAATCAATAGTAGGCTTTTTTTTGGTTGTATTCAACTGTTATGTGCATTTCATGTGATCAATCAAGCTCAAATCTTCCCTGTAATTTCCTCCACTGTCTTCAACCACATAGTTCTCATCCTCTAACCTTACCCCTTTGATCTGAAAAAAACCCCCCAACCACAGAGAATACAACAAGACGTTGATAAAACAAAACTCTTATACAGCATGACCATGGATGGGTTCGATGATGCTACACCACCACCATGCTGCGCAATGATGATGCAAAGTCCCGACGATGATGGGATTCGGCGTGATGACAGTGGCTGGGACTTTGTGGGTTCCTCTTTGCGGTGCTCCAACTTCCTATGCTCTGATTTGCTTGCTCTGGGGCTCCATTTAATGCCATTGGGTTATGGATGGAGATAGTCTGTCATGCTTCTTCAATATCACTGATTCTCAGCTTTGGCCTTCAAGAAGACTCACGATTGTAGCCATTGAGGTCTGAGATGCACTGGCAGCTTGGCAAGGATGGGTGCGATTCTAAGGTTATGCGAAATGGAGACTTGGTGCAGGGATTTCGGACTGGGGCGCAGCAAAGAGGATGATAAAATTGAAGATGAGGATTAAAGGTAGGTGACAAATTACCCATACGGGTGACTACAGTGGATTAGGATTGAAAGGAAGAAGAAAAGGGGGAGACGATGGGGCAATCTTCTGCCTTGGTACCTTTGAACAAATTTTTCTTAGAATGAGCATTGATTTTCGAACTTTGTGACCGAAGACAATAGGGAAAGATTTTTGGGAGATTTAGGCTTAATTGATAAGGTGAAATACACATAACAAGTTAACACAATAAAAAAAAAGTCAATTATTATTGATTTTCGACGGAAGTTAACAACTGAAGATTACATTACAATAAATTAAAAGCACAATAATTTAAATTGGTTTAATCAAAATTATAGAGTGATATATTGTACAATACTCTAAATACAAAAAATTTTGTGTAATTGGTTAAGATAACGGAGAAAAAAGGTGAAACGCTAAAAAAGGATTATGCTAAAGTGGAAATTGTGGATGAGCCACGTAATAAGTGTTGCCAGATCTGAAAGCGAGCCACAACGCGCGGAGTTAGGCATTTGCAGTTACAAAAATCAGCGGGTGTTTTTTTTGGTAGATAAACAAGTGACTCGCCTGCACGGCACATCAGAACTCCGTTACGAATTTGACAGCAGAACTAACGGACGAGATTAAGAGCGATGGACGAGATTCCTTCTGCTTTCCCTTTCTAGATAAGCTCGATGTGCAAAGCGGATGAGAATTCATTCGTTTGTTCAGTCTTCGGACACCACCGAGTACCGACCCGTTTTCGTAATTTAAGCCACTCGGACCCCTCCGTAATTAATTAAAACCCTGAACATTCCCAAGACGACGCATTAAAGCTACCCCATTCCAGATCCCTTGCTTGCCGCTACGCTCACTTAATTAGTAGCTTCATTCCTCTTCTGTCTAGCTATCTGTATCGCACTACTTTGCCCATGGCGGTATCTGATGCAGTGGTGGGGAACTTGACGACGATCTACGTGGCAGTGATCTTGGTTATTAAAGCCTATGGGCTTGTCAGTGGGCGAAGCTTCAGCGGTGGGTTTGTTCTAATTGCGTCGACCACCGTGGTGGGCCTAATCCTGGTCGCAACTCTGACGTGGGACGTGTCTCGAAAGGTCACGTATGCCTTCACGCGCGATCATCCTCGTCCTCATCCACACCATCACGACTTGTGCAAGGGCGGAATCTGTTGGCATGGCGTGGCGGTGCGATCGCCCGCTTCTCAGGTCCGCTTCAGACTTCCCCAGCAGATTCCTTACGGCAACTTCTAAACGCCTTACTCTATAAATTTGGTAAAATAGTAAGGAAAAAAAAAAGAAAAAGATTCTACTTTTTGATTTGTATTTGTAAATTGTAAGGTATATATACAGAAATTTCCTCTTGGGTTGTCTGTGTTATAATTTGTAGTTAGGTTTAAGCTAAGGTACCTGGAAGGGGCACGAGATGTATGCAATTGTGGTTGAGTAATATATACCTTATTACCCTGTAACATATAATTGAGAAGTGGAAAGTTTTGTTTGCTTGAATGAGAAAAACATGTACATGTAAAACATTGGTGCTTATTTGATGTTGGTTTTGCTTTCGGGGTGAATGAGGATTGAGGTGTAATGAGCAACAAGGCAGCTATGCTATGTATATTATTGTTTGAGAATTGAGACGGAGGAGGGTGGGGATGTTTGGTGAATTTGGAGTGAGAATGGTGTATTCGCAGACTTGTTTTGGGGCGGTTAAAGGTGTTTGGTGTCTTGACGTTTTGGACCCATCTGTTTGTTGGGAATTGAATTGGTCATCTTCAAATTAGGATGCCTGTTCCCACAGGACTATGGCTGTAAATTTCCTTTTCATCATCAGTTTATAAAAGCCACCACGATCAGTCCACTGTGTCAGCTGGCCGAATGAACTGGATAGACCAAGATTAAAACACCAAAAACGCAGAGAGTTACTCGTGCATTTATAGTCCAAGGAACTTGCTTCACTTTCTTTGTCTAAGAAAGAAACACCGCCTTACTTATTTATCTTCTTTTTCAGAAGAAAAAAAAAAAATGAAAGAATTGTAAAGTTCTTTAATTAATTAATCCTTTTATTTGAGTGGGTAGGCTTGGAAGGAAAGGAATTGAAACGAATCAATGTGTTTAAATTAGAGACTTATCCATAGAAAGGTTAGAGGATGGTTAAGAAAGCGGGAGAAGGGAATGATTATAATAGAATATTAGAGTGGAATAGAAAGATATATGGTTTTTCAGGATTTGGATTTTTTGTCATTGGGGATTTGTGATGGTGGTGATTTAGTTTATCTTTTATAAATTAGGGAGTGATTCCTAATTATGGAGTTCATTTTTTTGACTTTTTTTTTATGCATATCTTAATTTGATGTCGTCCCTCTTAAATTATTATGTACTGTTAATGAAAAACTGTGTACCGTCAATGAAAGACCATAAAATTACTGTGTGTGGTAAAATTACTATGAGCTGTTCATGAAAAATGGTAGAGGATTGAATCCGGTTTTTCATTTTTTAAATGTTTAAAATGAGAAAGTACAGAAACTATGTTATTCCATTTGAAATCCTCAATTTGAGATATCAACGAGAGTTTGGAGTCTTTCCCTCCGATATATTGTTCCATTCTTTAAAAATCTTTCAAACACACATTTTAATATCATTTATAATCATTCTATTCCCCATAATTATCCCTTGCTATCTGTATAAACATACCTTTAGGCAATTACTTTCCAACTTAATTTCTTGTTCTAATCTTCATGGAAAAATAATTCCCTACTCAATTTCATATGTTGATAAACATTGCAGATGAGAAAAGATTCGAGAAAATTTTTTAAGGAAAAGAACGGAAGGAAAGGAGGCGAATATGTCTTTCTTTTTTGCTGTTATTAGAACAATGATATCTTTTATTGTTGTTTTCTTTTTATTTGAGCAACTATCTCTTCATTTGGGTAACCTTCCTTTATCGCCTTCTGGTCTTATCTTGGATTTATCATTGCTAATTCGAATAGGTGTATACTCAGCCAAAAAGGGGATAAATTAAACAGAGAGTAAATGTCATTTATAGAATATAAACAAGTCTCCAAGGAAGCATAATACAAATGATAACAGTGAATAAAGACAATTATATATGATAGAATTTCTTCATATCACCTTTTAGTTAAAATTAATTATACATTAAATGAATAATTTTTATAACAAAGTTTACAATTTACATATTATTGTTATAAATTTTTACATGAATTTAATGTCACTTACTACTTCATCAACTTATGTGAAAATTTAAAAATTAAATATATATATATTTTAACAATAATTTGGAATATGAACAATTTATGTAAAATAATAAGATAATAATATATGCATATATAAATTCTGTACCTATAAATTCTATCTTATAGCAGACAATAAACGTATGGGAATGCATACTAATAGAAATTTTCAAAATAATAGTACTTGTGATTAGTGTAGAGAAATAAGAAGAGAAGTGTAATATTTTATAAATGTGTAAATTGTGCAAATAGCACAAGTAAAAAAAAAAATTGCAAAAACATATCAAATTTTCACATGAACCACGAGAAAATGAGAAATTGAGGTGCTGTTGGAGACTATGATTTCTCAGGAGTCACAATCAGAATATGGATGTCTTGACATTAAACTAGGAGAAATAACAATAAAATAGATACAAAATTTAAAAAATAATAATAACAAATAAAATTTACACATTAAATTATAAAAAATAAAAGAATCACCAAATAAAAAAAAAATCTAAATCCCATAGCCACTGCCTCCATTCTATGTTTCCTTCGCTATCCCACGGCACGTTACAACTAATAATTTCCCTCATGTATAAAAAAAAAAAAAGGAAAAAACATATAACTTCCCTCGAGTTAACGCTGTTTCTGTTTAAGAATCTTCTAATTCAAAAAAGCAATAATAGAAAGTGTTCTGCACCTGTTCCCTTCACACTATTAGCGTGCGAGATACACCTTTCGTCTATACGAGAAAAAAGTTAAGGGAATACGCACCACACAACTAAAATAATATATCAATTGTTATCTCTTCTAAATATATCTTTTTTTTAATCTTTATAGGATAAATTTCAAAAAATAATTTTTTAAAACTATTAGTTAAGAAAAATTGTCACTTAAAATTTTATGTCACTTTTTTTTTTTTAAAAGTAAAACTTGGTAGAAATCAAAACTGAGATTACTGATTTTTGATGTTTGAAATCTACATTAAAAAAATTTTAATTACTCAGCATAATTTTTCTAACATGATGTGCTGTGATCAACACAAAGTAGTGACACTGAAGAAATCAGAAGAAGCACAACCTCTACAACGATGGAGCTAGAGTTGCAGAAACACATATATTCGGGAAAATTACAGTAAGAGTCAACTTAATAAATTTATTTATTCTTTCAATCATAAATAAAAAAAGAAAACCATTTATGGTTATTAACAATATTGTCTTTCATTTTGATATTTTGATTCACAATTTTATCCTAAAGAAAGAATAAAAGAGACAAAGTTTGAGCATGCTTTCTTATTAAAAAACAGAGAAAGTACCAATCCATTTAAGTAGCAATCAACCCCACGATCCTTAATGGTCGTACTTTGCTTCCACTACTTTCTCCTCTTCTTGAATTGTGATTCAGATAATTACTGCTCTTCATTCAATTTGTATTTCTTTGCTGGACTGGAAAAGAAAGAGGTTGCTCAGTGCATGAGAGAACCAGGAAAGGCATTACATGCTTGATGGAGGAAGCTTTTAGCCTCTGTGATCGTAACAATGACTAAGGATGAGGAGCCATTTGCCCAAAGCACGAACCAGAGGAGCCTTTACACGGAGAACGAGAAACGCCGGGAGGGGTGCTACCTGGGTCTTGATTTAGAGATGAGCACTGCATAATTGTCCACATGCTCCAAGTAAGTGGGCAACAACTTCGAATTATTATATCTGGTAAGCGGCAAAAATCCAACGTACTGTAAAAAATTTTGTCCAAAATCCCAAGTGAGTGCTCATGAGGCAGGACTTAGACTACCTTTAGACTACCTTTCATATTTCTTTTGGTTACTTTTACTCTATAAATTAAAGCATCTCATTCGAACTCATCTGCCACTCTCCAAAATCTAGCAAGTTGTACAAGGTCACATTAATCTGTAACAGGCCAAGTTAAGGCACAGTCAAATACACAAAATAAAATGATAGGTTTGTTTTAATGTAGACCTTTTAGTTCAGTGTTAGTTCCAGAAGTATGGATTTCCCTTTCAAATTTCTATTAAGAACAAGTATTAGATACGCTATAATAGCATGACCTTAATTTGTGGCAAATTCTGCCCGTTTTGCTCACCAAATATGTCGAAGAAAGCCTGTGATGACTTATCTAAGCAGAAAATTTTGAACAGATTTTCACATCTCAGTCGGTGCCCTTTTTCCTTTCTCACTTTATAGGTTATTGCTCTTTAATAACGAAATTTCTAACTAAAATCAACTAAATTTGTGGTCATGTACCCACTGAAGTGCCGTTGTAACAATGAGAAAGGTCAGATTGAAGAAACAATGAAAAGGGAATACCATGCCTATAAATTTCTTTGATATTATGGAAAGATAAATTACAGCTACTTTTACCAAGCTTTCTGTGCTTTGTACTGACCTATGAAACTGCAGGAAATGAAAATGAACCAAAAAGGATTAGAGGAAAAAAAAAAAAAAAAAAACCTAAACTCCCCTTTGCCAATCAATCTCATGAATCATATTACATCCATCTTCCTCCAGCTTTTATTGAGTTTAGGTTCTCCTACTAAAGGCTGCCAATGGGCTGACCTCCTCTTGACAATCACTTTAGGTAATATAAGCATCAATTGGTAGGCTACATTTATGATTTACGAACAGATCAGAAGAGTGGCAAAAGTATATATTAGAAACTACTTCCATGGTGGCTGTGGTTGTTTGTAGCCAAATGGGTAGGTTTCCCTTTCCCACCCACTGTCTGGTTCCTTTCTTTTACCACCAACCCCAGAACTTGAGGGCTGTGGAATGCTCCTTACATGCTCCTCCATAGCCCTGCTCTGACCAGGAAATAAAAATTGCCTAGCAGTCAATGCATCTCTATTCGCACTCTCAGTCATAAAACCAGAATTTGGATCGAAGTTTGGGCGTGAAGGCGCAACCCCATTTAAACTAAGTTGTGCACCAGCTATGCTCATGATGAATGGAGGCTGGGAATAAGATGACAGGACAGTTGAGGAAGTTCCCATGACTTGAGGAACAACTGGAGCTACTCTTGAGTCCACCATATACGGAATTGTGCCACCAGAATTATACATGGCTGATGGAAATGATGAAGTGGGTGCCAATGTCAGCCCATTATACCCAAAAATGGGTGCCTGATTGTACGATAATGTGGTGGCAATCCCTAAAACACCACCTGCTCTAGACATTGCAGGATCCATTGCAGGCTCAATAGCCTTGCCATTTGGTAAAGACAGAGTTTGAGAAATGGAGTCTCTCCTACTGACTTCCAACTTGGTACCAAAAATTGAGATAACAGGAGCATCTGATTTAGATCCTCCAAATGCATCGATAATATGAGAAGATTTACTGAGCCCTTGGTCCACCAAATCAGTTTGAAGGTATGGCCTGTCATTTAAATTAATGTTTCTAACAGAAGGCTGCATTGATGATGATGATGACGCAGGTGATGGGCTCCAATGGCCATTTCTGCTGCAAAAGAGCTGTCCGTCCATCCTATGCTCTGAAGGTTGGGCATTGCCATCATCACTGAAACTGTTCAAATCCAATTCAAGCCTGCTTAATCTTTTAGGACTAAGTTCCACAGATGATTGCCCAGAAGGAAGGCCAGACAATTCAGCTATTTGTTTTCCCAATATATCCTCACCCTCAGCAACATTCAGATCGATATCAAGGCAATCCTGCCTCTGCTTGGAATTATCAGAGTTCCCACCAACAAAAAGATTCTTCTCATTATCAAAATTTTTACGAGGTGAGGCACGACGAAAGGCACTTGTGGCTGCAGATCCTTTCCATCCAAGTGTCCCTTCGAACTGTAGAGGCATTAGAAACCCAGGAGTTGCTGTAGGCTTTGAAGCAGAGGCAACAGGTATTGGTGTAGACATAGCATTTACAGTAACATCAATATCATCAGAACCCACTTCTTCATTGAGATCAAAAGCACATAGACTTTTCTCTGAATTACCTCCTGGATCTTTCCCTGCTTCTGTCAGTTGTGATGACTCCACCTCAGCTATGCTTTCTGGCTCTGCTTCCATATTGTCTGAAATACTTGCATGTCCCTCATCCTCAGCAGAGAGGCTTTGTCTAGAAGAGACCTCCTCAGGTGGAACACAAGTGAGTGCATCCTCTTTTTCTACAGAATCTGGGCTGTCTGGTTCCCTGAATCCACCATCTGAGTTTTTTTCTGAAGAAGCGCTGCAGACTTCTCTCTCAACTTCCTGAGCAACTTGCCGAGCAACTTCTAAAGCATCAACAATGCCATACTCAAGTTCAATATCAGAGCTCTTCTTGTTGATGATATTACAGCTTCGGGAGCCTTTATGAGGTTTAATGGAATGATAACCAATTAAGGTATCCTCGCCTTCACTACCAACATTTCCCTTACCATCCTTTGCTGCTCTAACATATTCTGTCATGGAAAAAGATGTTTCTAACCCTTTGGGCTTTCCCAAGCTACTGCCATTGACTGATGAGGCCTGCAAAGCATTAAAAGAACAGTCATCATCTTTTTCTGCAGTTTTGACATGTTTTTGGCTGCTAGAATTTATAGCTCTAGTATCATCTACCACACTCTTTCTATCAGATGTAGGAGTCCTCACACTACCAGAAGCAGTTATTTTATGACAGACATCGTCCTCATCGGTTTCAACATTATTATGTAGAGCATGTTCTTTCACAGATTCTAGTCCTTTCTTATCACTAATATCCATGGAGACAGGTCCAGTCTCCAGCTTTGAGGAGGACAAAGAGATCTCTGGTACTTCTAGTTTCTCTGTAGGACTATTGGAGTTTTGCTCCTGTGTCTCCATTTTGGTTAATTCAATTGACTTCAAAACATCTGTTTGTCCTTCGACGCTGCCTTGCTTTTGAACAGGAAAGCTACAGGTCCCAGCCGAAGGGGTCTCACCCACACTGCACAAAGGCAATTCTTTTTTTATGGGAGCAACATCTTCAACAGAAATCAGATCATTAGCAAGATGGTCTGTCGATCTGTCTTCAACGTCTTCAGAGGTATAGAGCTGATTATTAGAACCCTGCAACTGTACACTAGCATTTTGTTCTGGTAGTTGACTATCCGTGCTTCTTAAGGAAGACTCCTCACCTCCAACAGTTCCCAATGCATGACCATTATCATTGCCAGATTCATTCACAGCACAAGACCAACCTTCCTCCCTCACACTGTTGTCATTCCCAACATTGATTCTTGCAAGCTCCTTTCCATGCAGATCTCCATCACAATTTATATCCACCTTCCAGCTGTCAAATAATACTCTCGCTCCATCCTGAACCCTAGAGCTTTGATGGCCAAGAAGATTTCTTACGGTTACCCAAATCCCTGATGACATTGACCTCTCGCTGTCTAAGTGCAGCTTTTCAACTGCACGTAGCAGTGCAGTAATCGACTCTTCAATGAAGCCCTCATTTGTGTCAATGCCAAAATTTTGAGCATCCCTTAACCATCTATTAATAAACCAAAGCCCATCTAATTGAATAAAAAGATCAAGACAATCTTCATTCTCTGTAGCAGTAATAGTGCTTGCAACAGCAGCCCACTGCCTTGTCACATCACCAACATTCTTAACAAGACAATCTTTCTGCTTCTGCATTACAGAAACCAGCTCCTGCACTCGAGAAGGTGCTGTGAGCCCATCTTTCATCTCAGTCAAAGTAAAGAAATCTTCGAGAGTCATGCTGCTTTACATAACCTTTCTCAAAGCAACAATGTCATCCTTTTGCAATGTCAAAACTTTTTCTTCCATCAAGAGCAGCAATGTGCTTTCAGGAAAAATCTTTTCAAAGTTGTACTGCAAAAAATGGTAACGTAAATGTGAATTTTGGATACCAAACTCTGGACACTGAAAATTAACACTTTCATAGGCATAATTGTCATTTGAGGAACTTCATACAGAAGCCTATGAAGAAATTAGAGCAGACAACATACCATCTTCCTAGCTTAACACAACAAAGAAAAAATGCACCTAACTTCTCAATCATAAGTATTGAGAAGAAAGTTTGCAAGACACAGGGTAAACCACACCTGATGCATCATATAAGGCCCTATATAGTTGTATATAGAATAAACTAGGAATAAAATATGCAAACTTGAACAGTAAACATGAAGAATTACCGCCTACTTGACATTCTCAAACTAAAGATCTTAATTAAACTTACTATGGAAATTACCCACAGCAGCCAAGATAGAGCAAACTGGCTTGCCAAGCAATTAAGAGCTAAAAGTAGACAATGCAGAATAGCCGTCTTCTTCAAATATATCAGAATTCAGTGACACAAAATGACATTAGAAAAAGAAGGTGCTAGTTTCTGGCTTAACCAAGTGACATGTTAGCCAGCATACATTAAACACCCATACAAATCCCAGCTTGTTATACCCCAAACATATGCCAAAAGGCCCAAAACATTATTAGCTTTCTTTGGCCTGAGTCAACAGTCAAAAACCAGGTTCTGTTTAATTCACTTTTGCGTATTAGCAGATTAGTAAACCTAAATCATTGAGTAAAGCTCTCATTTGCATGTCATAATGTACACATCTCTTTTTTTTTTCCTGAAAAGTCACCACTAATTTACGGGTTTAACTCTCTCCGATTGTTTTCAAACTGCCACAGCTAAGTCAACAGATTGCTGCCTTCTCAAGTTTTTCCTCCTTTCCCAACCTTTCTCCTTTTGTCCTCAGAATGTTATTCAATAAGCAGGTTTATTACTTACTAAATAAAAGGAGACACAAGATAGCTTATAATACTTTCACCTTACATTGAAATGAGTAATGATGTTGTGGTCAGTCCTTAAAGAAAATTTCGTTGATAAATTTGATCATTCATATCTAATTACAAGCAATAAAAGCTTTCCAATGTGCTTGCTTTAAATGATGTATCTCAAATTCTAAATTAACAAAGTGACAAATTGAAACCAACTTAAACTTTTTAATTTATGCCATTGCCATGGAAATTGCTAAAAGAAAAATTCACTTCTGCATCAACACATAAAAAGCTATTATGCTTGACAGTCACTCGACACTTGATTATTGTTTTACATCCTGAGTCATTCTTGCCTTAAATTATGTATTTGAATTTTTCATTAAGAAAAATATTTTTTTATTCTTATACCAGCAGTTTTTCAAGTAGAATCATACGACAGTCTTTTTCTTATTTTCACATTTTTGGTTTGACTTTATGTAGAATTCTGTTGTGTCTGTGTTTTATTCTCATCACTTTTAATTGCAAACTGGGTTTGTGTCAATAAGTCTGCAGCTAATCAGCATGCATAATCAAGGCATTCGAATCCATTTCATAAAATATAAGACTTAGTGTATGGGTTCAAGAAGTTTGGCATACAAGCGCACTATAATCCTTGAATACTTTACAAATGTATCGAATTCTCAGGGCAAGCAAAAGCAAGAACAGCACACAAAGTTGACTTATAACTTCACATGAAGAGTATTCAGAATCTTAAAATAGAAACATCTTTGAATTCAGGATTGAGTTGCCTGCTTAATATATGTAATTTCATAAAATTCCACCCCAGAATGCAGAAGAAAAGATAAAGATTACACATTACGTTACATACAATAATTAAACGTCCAAAAACGTTAACGAAGTTCTGGAGTGTCCAAATTCAAATTAGTAGTGGGAAAAGGCGATATACTGAGATGTAATCTAAAAGGATCATGCAATCCTGTCAGCTATTACTAGCCAACTACAGACAATAAAAGGCATTGACTAACTCAAGTCCTATCTTAATAAGTGAAAACACAGCAAAAGCTAAATCCATTGACAATTAGATTACCAGTCACTTCGAAGGCTGGTACAAAGTTACAATTATAAGAAAATTGTAACTTTCCAATCTCGATCTCTGAATAAATACTATCTCATCCCTGAAAAGGCGAATTCAGAACTAAAATCAGAGCTCCGAACAGAAAATATAATTAAATTCATTAAACAAGGGGAGAATTAGGATTTAAAACCAAAAATTGAGATTAAGAACAAATCCAGTCCAAAACCAGTTGGCATATAACAGTACAATAACGGAACACAATTCCTTAATTTTCAAAACAAAGTAGCTACTGGTCAAATTATGCTATTACCATAAGCAACTAGAGCAAAACCCTAGAATTTGATATTCGGGGAAGATACAAAAAAAAACCCCAAAAAAGTAAGGCTTCGTGGTTTCCTTGACCTTGATGTATCAAACCGTGAAGAGAACTGAACTTAATACGTAATTTATCGTTAACTGAGGCTGGTATATGTTTGAAAAAAAAAAAAACGTAAACCCCAAAATTGGAATTAAATTAATAATAAAGAGCAGTAAGGAATAATAAAAGAAGTAACGAGAAAAGTTAGCGAGAACTGAAATCGTAAGTATGCAATTATAACACGGGTATTACCTTCTTCAATCAATTCGAAACCCTAACTCTGACACAGCTCCCAAAAAGGAGCTCCACTCCCTTTCTCTGTCCCCTGAATTCTGGAATGTTCTGTCTTGAGAGTCAAATTCGGGCTTTCTGTGTCTGGAGTTGGCGCTCTGCGCTTTATTTCGAGTTTCTTCACGACCCCGCTCTGTGATTTGTGTGAGCCTTTTTGGTTCAAACCAGAGGAGAAGAGCAACGTTTTCCTTCTTCGAAAAATTTGTCGCCGAATGAAATTTGTTTTTCGCAGTTTTCTGGTCGACTTTAGTTCGTAGGCTGGCCATCAACACGTGCGACGCTGTTCGGAGTTGATGGGACCAGCAGTTGGGTGAACTGGAATCGGTTCGAAACTCTACCCGGCTTGTCCAGTGAACCGGTTACATGGGTAAATGTGGACCAAAGCATGCATAGGCATATATTTTTTAAAAGCATTGGAAGACAGCTTAGAAAACTAAAGAAAAATCTCAAGGGGCAAAAAAAAAAAACTCGCATCTCCTTGGCTAGTAATTGTCACAGGAGGGGAAACGTGAGTGAAAAAAAATTAAAGATATTTTTTCCGTGCATATCATTTTGGGTTGGGACATGCCAAGTAGTATGTAATTAAAAACTTTCGATTGTACATAACAATTAAAAAACTAATACTATTATATGCATAGATATCTATAAAAAAGAATTTGCAATAATATAATTTTAAGAGAATATCAGATTACAATGAGCTTATGTAATGTAGAACAAATAGGAAATTAAAGTGAAACACTTCGATGCAACTAATACTCGACATTATTAACTTAAATTTAATAACAAATTGCAATTAAAGTATGATTAGGTAAAAAATCTCTAATCCTTATAGGATTGTATGACAATCGAATCACAATTCATAAAATAATTAAGATAAGTTTTATCTCACATAAGAATAAGATCATCTAAGATTTAAATAGATATATAATAAATCTCTAACTATAATAGATAAATACTAAATGTCAATTACAATAAATTCCCTAATTATTACAGATAAATCCTAAATCTTTAAATATAAAATACATAAATATATTACTAAATATAAAAGGGAGAATGTGGAAAAATTTATTTAGACTGAAATATCTTTTTCAAAAGTTTTATTTACTAAAATATTATTTTTATTATAAATTTACATTATCTTAAATTTGAATAATATTTTTATTAAAAAAACTTTAAAATATTGTCTTTATTATAGATGATGTGTCATATTAGAAAATAAATTTAAATATTGTAAATTTTCCAACATTTAATATTTTCTTAAAAGCATCAAATATAGTATCAATTATCTTAATTAAAAATGACAATAAGTATTTATTAGAAAAACTCTTTACTTAACATGTCTCTTTACTTTCACTCTAATTTATGAATTTTTAATATATATTTATTTTATTAAATATCTTATATAACAAAAATTAGTTTTTTAAAGAAGAATTTATGTTATTTTATTATTAATTTTTTAAATTTACATATAATGCATGTATTTAAAGACTAGTTATATAAAATAACGTGGTTATTATCACCCTATTTTACATATATAAGTTGATTTTTTTTTTTTTGACACGCACCTCTATCTGACCAGTTTTTTTGCAACTCAGTTAACGAAGAGAAATTAGTCTTGTGAAAATGTGGTCACAATTCATTAAACTGCAAATCAAGAACAAATTTACATGACCTAATATCGTTGATATTCACGTCAATGAACTAATTTAATACTTAATATTTGAACATTACAAGGACGACAAAAGCATTTCAACATTCCACACACACAAAAACATTACAACGTGATTTAATTTGTTGTGTATTAATTTAAGAACTGTGAAAGAATGCAGTAAGGTGAAAACGTGATTAATTGGAAATGTAAACAAGGAATAAAATGAGTTGAGAGCGTAACAACAAAAAAGTTTAGCTAAAAACATGATTTTTTTTTTTTTTTTGAGATAAGACAAGGGCGAGTATATGCCTCTCAGCGACGATTTTTATATTTTATAAGCATAAAACAAAAAAAAATATAATAGGAAAGAAATCGACACCAATATCCCATCAGTTATCAAATTTAGAATGTCTGGATTCATTTGTTTCTTGTTAGGCTTTTATCTGAAGGATTTTGGGACGAGCTTTCGAACAGAAAACAAAGAATAGACTTTGTCTGGACTGAAGTGGAAAGGTCCTGTCATAGGATACCTGTGCATAACGTGTAAAATACACCTGCCAATGAACCTGCCATGGGAATCATAAAATAAAAAAGAGGTCTAGGCTAAAAGCCTACAAACGTAAAGCTTTTACCAATGTAATATCTTATCATCAGAAATTCCAAACTGATATTTTGATTTGAATATTTGAAGCCTGTTAATATTGTCATGATAACATGTTCTCATAGTCATTACCGTTTTTTGGTGATTCCTAGTTATTACCTTTTTTTTTATCAGGTAATGATTCATAGTTATTGCCTTTAATATGAATTTACAGTTTAACAGGCGGTGCTTGTCATATTCAAATTTCTACAGCGAAAAAATGTGTAAACCGAGGTTGGGCGAATGGTTTTTAATTTTCTAACTCTATTAGTTGATCACTTACAATTGTTTTTATAAATTAAATTTTATTAAATAATTGTTTAAAAATTTTAAATTATTAAATTTTATTTACTAAATTATAACACTTAATAAATTTTATCTTAAAATCATTATTTATAATAATTTAATAATTCACTTATTTAAAATAAACTTTTCACGCGGCTATAACTCCAATAAAGAAACTTTCTTCCATGAACAGCAGGGTGCGGTGGCGTTGTGAGCGGAAGTGAAGGGCAATGATTAGAGGGTTACATAGCTAGAAGTGTGCAACGCCCTTCAAGCAGAACTGTGGGGTGGTCCTTCTTGCTCTGGAATACACTTGGCAACTGGGGTACAAGAAGTTGAATGTCGAAAGCGATTCTGAGACTGTCCTCTCCATGATTAGTACCAGGGATAAAGAAGCTAGTGAGCTTCTCTGGGTGTCACGTATCAGAAGATGGAGTCCAAAGGATTGGGATATTTAATTCACTCACACTCTCCGAGAAGGGATTGCCTGCGCTGATTGGCTGTCCAGTGGAGCTGCTTAGATTGATTTAGGTTTACAGCCTTTTGATTGTATGCCACAGGGGCTTAGTCTTCTTTTCCGTGCCGATCACTTCGGAGTGGAATGGATTAGACGTGGTTCCAGGTTTTAGTTCTCTTGGTTTGGGGCTTTTGCCCGACTTCGTAGTTTGTACCAAAAAAAGAAGCTTTCTTTGTCTTCTTCCCAGTGCATAGGTTATAACACACTATTCACCAGAAGAAGAAAAACAATGACAACACTAAAAAAATCAAAGTTGCGGTTGTCATAATCGGTAATCAATACCTTGGTCTTTCCTTCCTCCCCTTTAAAAGATCAGTCGCGCATATGGATTTGTATGGTATTTTCCTTCCGCATCTTCAGCTTTATGGAAGATATATAATTACGAGCGAACCACCACTGGCAGATGTTTCTTCGGAAGCCTTTCCTACTGCATCAGAGTCTTCTATATTCCCAGGCCATCGTACTTAAAATGGTTTTACAACAGTTCCCCCACGAGCTGCCCAGGTGACTCTTCGTTCTTAGCACATCAGAGATCATGGTCTCGAGAAAATCAAAAGACCCTGCTTTAGGCTTATCATGGGTAAGGTCTTTCAATGGAATGGCATTCATACCCATCCTGTCATGCTTGCAATCTTAATAAAGAGAAAAGAAAGATATGCTTACAATATGTAAAATATTAATTACTCAAGAGGAATGGGATATCCAAAAATTAAAGTTATTAGATATGATCTGGTAATAAGAGATTTAGATGAAATATTATAGGAAGACTTACACTTAAATTCTCTTCCAGCATTTATACCAAAAAAATATGCAAAAATTAATTCCGAGTTGACTTAAATTGGATGACAAAATTACAGCCCGAGGCAGATAATGATGATTTAACATTATTTCTAGAGTCTAGTACAAAGTTTTTAAAAGTTTCCTATACGCCACCTCAGTATCCAATTCAAATCCAAAACTGCATCTAAAGATAGTTACCTGCCCCAACTCATAAACTCTAAGCTCTGAGACTAGAGATTCTGGATCTTCAACATTCATATTAAAGTACTCATTCCATTCTGGGTTTAAGTTGCCGTGTTTCACAGTTGTTTAAACATGTTTTCTATAAAGCAAGTTTATCCTTCGTGAGTTTGAGTTTTGTATAAGGGTCTGATGCTCCCAAACGAGCTTTCTTTTTAAGTTTTATTGCTCTCAGAACCTTCACATGGAGAATTCCAACAGGCATTTTCATAGCCCTAACAAAACCAAGCAAATTAGCAAGACCGATACCTGTGATTTTATAAATCTAATGGAAAGGAAGAAACTATACATGCTTACTTTGTTGGATCCATAATTTGCAACATCGAGGCCCCGGCCCACATACATTTTTGCAACCTGACCTTTAATAAGCTCGATTTTTTTTTTTCTTTTTACGAAGGGAGGGGGATTTGGGAACTTGGGCGATCAGTATAAGAACTTCAGAAGCACTACAGCATGACTACTTATAAAAAATCAGAAAAATTTTCGAGGACAGGGAAAAAAACAACCTGGACAAACCCATAAAGACCAGGAATTTGACATTGCAATGAAGGAGCATTAAAACTGGTGGCCAACCCTCAAAGGACAATATGATCCCCACAACGGCTTGACAGGGAAATTTTGCAAGTGCGTGAGGTGCCAGTTTGGAGATTAAGAAAAAAGAAAATAGTACCTCGCAATGTTTTTATTCATTTGAGCAGAATTGACCCCATGTATACTAATTAAATCGTGGAGCTCTGTTCTAGAATTTATCGTTGGGCTTGGATTTTGGTCTCAGAATGGAAACAAAGCCCTCCGCAATGCGTCTATGTTTTTTCCAAAAAAAAAAAAAGCGGAAAAATATAAATACTGTGGTATTGGTTCGACAAAACAATACTAAAAAAAACATGACTATGCGATCGGCATTCATTCAGTCCCCTCTCCGACGGTCCGTCACCATCTGGCGAGACGTCTGTGTGGCGAAGAAACGAATATTTAATCTTATTGGCTTCTTTTAGATTTTTCTTTTTAATTTGGATCAATTATAGGTTTCGTCCATGTGACGATATTTCAATTAAATTTCTGTTCGAGTGGCCTCACAGCTTGACAGAGACGCCATAAGTTAAGGAACCGACCAAACAGAAAACCACGATACCTACGTGAGAGAAGATATTTATCATCACAAAGTTGGAATCTCTATTATGGTCGGCGGATCTACGTCAACCAAAACAAAGTCAATTATTGCAAGGCGTGACCTTTAATACTTTCGAAGAATACAATCCTTTAAATGCGAGTTATATAACGTTTTCTTTTAAGAAAATAACCATCTTTACACAAATAGGGCCAATTGTTTGAACTTAATCAAATAGAATAATATGAAGCTCATGAAATTTTCATTAATTTAAATAATGTCAACTTTGCAACATAACAATAATATTTAAAATTTTTTTTATACTAACACAAGTTAGTCCGTGTAGCAGATATTTAAATTTTTTAAGTATATTTTTTTAAATTTAATTTAAATTATATATATAAAAAATATTTATTTAAAAAAATATTATTCGCTTTAATAATTTTCATTCCTCAAAAGATTTATCTGTAAATTTTTAGTTGAAAGAATAGCATAGAACAATCTAGAAACTCATTTTGTACTGAAAAAATGAATTACATCACTTGTATACGTGCAACTACTTGTATCTTACACAAACACATACAATATATCTAATATAATGGGTCATATTTATTGCCAATGTAATATCCCGCAAATCATCTTAAACCAAAAAGAATAAAAAAAAAACTAGTGTCTTAACATACTTTTTTTCTTAAATTTATAGATCTTTGGAAGTAAAAATTAATAATAAAGATATTTTTTTAAATAACTACCTACTAACCTTAACTCTTTGTAATTAAGGATAAGTTTTGCAATATAAGAAGATGTTGAACGTTAAAATAAATGTTTTGGTACTGCAACACTAACTAAATAAAAATAAAATTCCATTTGATCCTCTGATCGTAAAAGTGTACTTAAAGAATTTGTTTTATTGGCAATAAAAATTCGTTGCTAAAGTAATGATAAAGTTTCTTGAACCACATTACAAAAAATGTATTACTTTTTTTATATTCTTTATATCCTTCATTTAATTTGCTAGTCGCTGTTTAGTCTATATATTCCACGAAGGCTTTTTTTTTTTTTTTTGCATGTTTTATGGGTAAGTAGGACGCTTATAAGAACAATCTTTTTATTCATATATCTTTATTTTTATATAATTGTTTATTTAATAAAATTTAAAATATTAAATTCAAAATTTTAATTTTATGATCAAATTAATCTAAATACACACATCATGAAATATTTTATAAAAGTATGACTATGAGAATGTCTTTTTCCATGTAAGAATGACTCACTATCATTTAGTTTTTGCTCTTGATGGCTGCAGTTTTCATCTTTTTAACGAATCATACCAGTGCTCTATTTACCAAAGGTTATCCCTTTTATTCTTTATTTTTACACCAAAAAAATATTGGATTACCTTTTTTACATATCAAATTTTTGGGACTTTCCTTATATCATACACACACATTTAAGTAATGTCACATTTTTCGTTATGAGGATAGTGGCGCACAATTTTATAAGTAACATCTATACCTATGTAGGTAATAATAGGAAGAGTGTTTGTACCAACAAAAAAAATATAGGAAAAGTATTGGTGAATAAAATTTAGATTACCAAACGTTACTTAATTAATTTTGATGATAAAATTTATTAAGTATTTAATTTAATCTATAAAAATCATTAAATTTAATAATATAAATTATTTTTAAATAAAATTTAATTTCGTTAAACTTACGAGAATGATAACATCAAGCAAGATTGAAGGGTAAATAGCACTATCCCTGAGTGATTTTAAGGGGTTAGTGAAACTAAAGTAGGTTACATTTTAAGTTATATTAAAATACATATATCTTAAGTTTGATCTCTAAAATTACTCTTTAGAATCAGAACAAAATTATTTTATCCTACATAAAAAAATTAATCTCATTAAAAAAATACCTTGTGAATTCAAAAAAAGCTGAAGTGCAAATATTATATGTTAATATTAATAAATAATAATGGTTGCCAATAAATAATTGGCAAGGGCAACTAGCTAATTGCATCTAGTATATTTATTATTTTTTTTTTTAAAAAGGGAAGGTGTGCTTGTGGAACAGTGGAACCACCCCACTAGTCAATTCCAACATATCCACAAAAAGTGTATAAAAATTTATAGAAAAAAAAAAACCTATGAAAATTTGTGTAGCCCTAGGCCCCAAAGTCATTCACCGCATGAGGTCACGCGGCAAAATATCAAAGGTTTGGGACCCACTAAGTTAAAGACGTGTATGGCTAGGATTTTCCTACCGTGTCTGACTAGACGAATTTCGAGGAACCCAGGGAGTCATCAACGGTCGCAGTCTTCTCAACGGCTACTTCTAAGGGAAAAATCGAACGGTCAAAATGTCCCCGGCGGTGGCCGACCCTCAGCTTTCGCCGATCTTGGACTAAGTGGCAGCCAATCAAAACGGTTGTTGGTCATTTAGGAGTAATCGTGATATAGTACGATATTACCCATAAATTATAAAAAAATAAAAAAAGAAAAAAAATAGCCGTTGTCTTTCCATGTATATAAAAAGGTGGCACGAGCGTTGGTTCATGGGAAGTTGCACTCAGAAAGATAGGAACAGACCCTTTGGAAATCAGGGTTTCTGAGATCCGTTCGGATCAAAAACTCCAAATTATAATTTTGTCTCTGTGATACTATAGTTATAAATTAGAGTTGTTTTACTATACTTTTACCAGATTGAAGTTTCGTTTTTTCGTTTTCTGTTATTTAATACTCGGGAAACAAACAGTGCCTTTCTGTATAGGCTGTCGAGTTTCTCTTTGTTCAGTCTTATTTGGAGTTGTAATTTCTTCAAACAGTTGTTGAAACTAATTCAGAAATCTGTAGATTTACAGGCTAATGATCAGTTTGTTTTGAAGAAGATCATAGCCAGGTATTTTGCTTTATAGTCTTTACTATTTGATCCAACCTCAATCACTTTCTCTGTCCGATGGACGCTGTTTTCACAGGTTACACACCAGAGCAATCACTCGCTCCCCCCTACAAGCATATTAAAATCAAGGCCTCCCCGAAGAAAAACGTTCGAGGTCTCGTTTCGAAATCCTCTGGGAATTTTGACATGTACGGAGGTATTTTACATTCCCCTCCGCCTTATTCTCTGTCTTCCTCAGTCTTCAATCACCAACATCGACAAAACCAACAACCACCTTTGCTTCCTCTGCCGACTTCTGCACTCCAACACCTGCCTCTGCTTTCTCGAAGTCTTAGTCAAGGCTTCTCTTCTCCCTCGTCGAACCGAAAAAACAGAACCAGCAGAGACCTGTCCCTGACACCAAGGAAATCAAAACCAACCAAGCGAGAGGAACTGGCGAGGAAGGATTTAAAATCAGCAACCCGATCTATATCGGAGTTTCTCACCGTCGCTTCAGATAATCGATTGGGACCCGATCCGAATGACCTTCCCAAGCATCTTCCTGTCGTTTTAACGTCGTCATCCTCACCCTCGACCACAACGGCATGGACAAGAAAGCAATTTGGCACGGTTTCTACGGAAAACATCGAATCGTTTTCGGGTTCGGTGTTCAATCTATCTCCACCGCCGAGCAGCTTGCCACTCCCAAAGTTTTCTCTGAGACCAAAACTCGGATGCAACGCAGAAGCCGCTGGGATTGATAGCGGGGCAACGGACAACCTCCGGCGACTTCTACGCCTCCGATGAAGTTATTTTCGTAAATGCGTGATCTTATGCCGAGGAAAGCTTGGTTGGTAACCTACATATAAGTTGCTCCCGGTCTAGTACTTGTGAATAAATAAGATCGGCGAGGTAAATTGCAGATTGTGATGGCTGATAATATTATGTCTAGTTTTCCTTTTTTTTTTTTTTTTCTTTTTTGAATAAATTTTCAATGGAATGGGTTTGGGGTGACGGGGTGTCTTCGTCGTCCTAACTGAATTTGTGTTCACCACCTATGTTTTTGAATTGGGGTGAACACAAGATGTGTAGCTCTTCAGATACATATGATCTACCAAGTAGACAATTACCATGGATTTTGTATACTTCCTCGTGAGTCCTGATATTATAGTGATATTTTGGATTTGTGTTTCTTAATTCTCGTTTTATCCTTGAAAAGAACAGTTTACACTCTTTATTTCGTTGGGGGATGAAAAGTTAAAGGAGTATTTGGTCTTGGAACCCATTCAACAATGGATGTTGCTGTGCTCTGTTGACGTTAACCTGAATCAAATTAATTTGAGTAAATTATTCTAATATGAAATTTCAGTTTCCTTTCTTAGTTAAATATTACATTTTATCTTAACGGCAAGTAAAATATAAGCAAATGTTAATGAAATATTCACAGTAAAAATATTAAACTAATATTTAATTTTAATTTTATTTAAAAATTATTCTTTAATTCCGTTAATTTCTATAAATAATAAAAATATTGATAAAGTATTACATTTGTAATCAAATAATTATATTTATAGCAAAGTTTAAGCTTAACAATATGTGTAACTAAGGAAAAAAACAAGTGCAAATATGGAAGTCTCATTTTATATTCAATTGTAAATATGTTCAATGTGTCTTATATTCTATTTCAATTTGAAACTTAACTTTAACCAATAAAATTACATTTGATGAAAAAATTTGTTAATATTAATGTTAAACGATTAATTAACTACCTTATTAGAAGAATAAAAAATCTTTTGATTTAATAAATAATTAAAAAATAATTTTAATATTAAAATTTGTGTAAATCATAATTTAATGTGTAGGTATTTAAATAATTTATTAATATTTATGAATATTTTATGAGTTAAGTTAGATAATTGGAATGAAATGTCATTTTTGAATAAAAATAAAGTGAAGTATCAATACCTTCAAGGTGATGAATATAATTTAAAACCAAATGACAATTTTAAGAAACTAAAACATTAACAATTTTTCAAATCCCTAGACGTTACACTAGATATTTTCCTAAGCTACAAGAACCATATATTTGTCTTTTAATTTTCTTTTTCTGGTTGGACAATAATGTTCTCTATAGGCGCGTGATTTACCGTTTGGTAAAACTTCAAAAGTGGTTTGGCTATAAATAAAGTTGTTTTAAAAATTAAAAATGACTTTTTCTTCTTAAAAGAAAACATTTTATACTTCTAAGAAAAGTATTTGTTTTCTTGAAAAATAAACTTTTTTTTTTTCTAAGCAAAAGCCAATATGAAAGGGCCCTTAATCTAGTGAGATGATATGCTGTCCTGACTACTATCTAAAGCAAAACATGGATGAAAATTTCTAGGCGTTTTAGAGGAGTGTAATCTTAAAATAAGTATTTTATGAATTATAGAAAACATGATAAATTGATAGGAAAAAAAAAGAAAAGAAAGACAAAAGGAAATATTCATATATACTCATTTAACAGTCATGGAGAACAAAACTTATCCTACAAGCGAACAAATTTGGTTGTAAAACTTATTGTGTTTGACTGTTTGGTGCTCATCTCATAGCCGTAAATAATACAATGCGTCTGTCTAGACCTATTTTTAAACTCTCTGATTTTGATGTATATAATTTTGTTGGTACAATTGCGATAAACATTTTCCGACAAATTAAATCACGCACAGTAGATACCAAAAGTCTCATGGTAATTGGTAAGTATGCATTTAAATTTAGATTATAAACGTAAGATTTAATTTTAATAATTTAAAATTTTGAATAATTATTTAATAAAATTTTATTTATAAAAATAATAAACACGCCGTCTAAGGTGTATGTGATGTTAATAGAAACCGATGGCCAAAATTGAACTGGGCTTTTGTCGTGTATAAAGCTACTCAATTTGAATGAACCATTCTGTTAAAGGATTTTGTAGCTTGAGTCGTGAGGCCCAACTACATGCTTGGCATTCGTTGCACACAGTGGCTGTAGGCCCTATAAAGCGTACAAAGACCCACCACCTCAGCAACACAGCAACAAGCCGACAAGCAAAAGAAAGGCATAAGCGCTACAAGTCAAGCTAGGGTCCACCCATCTAACAACTTTTGCCTCCTCGCCTTGTCCATACTGGCGCCCACGATAAGATTCCGCCGTGCCCTGGATGGTAATTTATGGGGAAATCAAATCTATCAAGGACGGCTGTTGGTCCCTTCTTCTTTAACCAAAAGCTTGTTCTGCGAGAACGTGAGGACGAAGATATGTAACACTCCTATATGAAAAAAAGACGAAAAAAAAAAAAAAGTAGAAAATATTTGATTTTTAAAAATTATTATTTGTGGTACCAACCGTAGAGAATAGAGTGGCAGATTACGGGTAAGTGAGGAGTAGGCAAGATCACATGGAGCTTGTACTTTGCCATTCCCATCTGCCCAGTCAGCAGCCTATTTATCATGAAAGGAAAAAACAAATAATTTAACAAATCACTTCAATTCCGTTTTCTGAAACAGAAAAGGAATTGGACACTTTATCGGTAAAGTTTAATTGATGTAATATGCTATATTTTTAAAATGATTTCTCTCCTAAATTTCAATATCTCTATTGGCACTTTTTCCTTTTCTACTTTTCTTCATGCTTGAATGAATTAGGCACGGTGGACCTCTTTATTTTATAAATCTAAATTGCAGAAATTTGTAGTTATACAAATCAAATTATGAGAGGAGTTTGTTCCGCCATTTGGCCGGCATATTAAAGTTTTATAATAAGATTTAACATACAAATTTATAAGCAAGAAAGATAATTATTTAAACTTGTTTATTCAACTTTTGTCTCTAATTTTAACAGAATTAAACATTAACTAAAAAATTTTAATATAAAAAATTATAGAATATAGATTCTCAATCAATTCTGCAAGATCCAGCTAATGATTTGCATGTCCGATTAAACTTTTTTCTTTATATGACATGTCCAACTAATGTTATGTCTTTATTGACTCGATTATGTAACTTTAGAATAAAGTAAAAAAAACAAGAAAAAAAAGGGAACGGCAAATAAAAAAAAACTATTGTTTTTTAAATTAGAATGGATATTAGACTCAGTAGAGACCTGAGAGTGGGGAGGACATGATAGTCATATTTCAAATAGCTGGCAAAAGGCTGTCTCGGAGCCTTGAACCTGCAATTGGTTTTACCCTCTCAAAAATTGCCGTCCCTTTTCTTCCTTTCCAGTTTCAATTTAAATTTTTCCCATTTGCTTTCTCTCTCTTCCTCCCAGCCTGCACATAGGGTTTAATGCTCCTTTGCAATCTGCGACTCTGCTAGGGTTTCCTTTACAGACCTGGAGTCTCTGTGAGCTTCTTCTTCCCTTCTGAATGAGCGGAAGAGGAGCATCTGAGTCAGAAGAACGAGAGCTGAGACTCACCGAAGGAGCATTGCTGGTTCACATTTCGTTAGGTTTGGAGATCTGCTGATTCTGTGCTGCAAATGAGTGCGTCCAGGTTCATAAAGTGTGTCACGGTCGGTGACGGTGCTGTCGGCAAAACCTGCTTGTTGATTTCGTACACCAGCAACACATTTCCCACTGTGGGTTTCTCTTTCGCCAATTACGGCATCTGTAGGCTTGTTTCTTTTTTCTTGTTTAAGTCGCGCGGGATCCCTGTGGTTTTGTAAATGTGTATTATAATCAGTTGCTTTCCTTTGAAATTTCTCTTCGATTCTTGCTTGTAAGATGGACTTGTTTCAAGTAGGCAGACGTAATAATTTTTACCATACCTGTTTCTTTTCTCTTTCAAAATGTTCCTTGGATATGAATGTTTTCCTTAGTAGAAAGTTGGAAGCGTAGAATTTTCCTAGATCATGAATATGCGTTCCGGAAATTCAGATTATACTGTATCAGCTTCTAACTGATGTTTGACTTGGCCTGAAATTTGCCAAATTAGGAGACTATGTCGGCCATGATTTTTATACTATTTACTTGAATTTTAGAGGACTCAGTGCTCTTTGGCCATTTAACATTAGTCACACACACATATTTTCATGCCTGCTGCAGTTTTCCTGCTATTTTACTTCATGACTCTCTTGATAGATCTTAACTCTTTTGGTCTGAGATATTGAATGTAATATAACTAAAGTGAATATTTCCTTCTTCATGAGTAGAAGGATGGAGAAGTAGAGAATATAGACTGCTAGGATTTAACGTTGAGAATTATACGTGAGCAGTATAAAAACACAAGAAGACATCAGGCTAACGTAAACTTTGAAGATTGCTTGCAATGCGAAATGCGTTTTGAGATTCAGACAAGATCATACCATCTTCGATGGGAAAATAAATTATTGTTCTATTTTCTTGAGGACACGGTAGGCTGCATGGTGTGTGAACTAAGGCATCATGCATTTTTGCTTTAGAGCTTATAGAGTCTTATGCCTGCTGTCTCCTTTCCAATTGATTTTGATTTGATCTGCACGCTATAGATGCATGGTGGGTGAACTAAGGCATCATGCATTTTCGCTTTAGAGCTTATAGAGTCTTATGCCTGCTGTCTCCTTTCCAATTGATTTTGATTTGATCTGCACGCTATAGATTCATGGTGTCACCCTTATCAGATTCTGTTGGTCATGAATAACAGGACTATGTGCCAACCGTTTTTGACAATTTCAGTGCCAATGTTGTTGTGGATGGAAGCACCGTAAACCTAGGGTTATGGGATACTGCTGGTAATACTGCAAACATAATTCCAATATGTAAAACTAAATATCTTTTTCATTATATTATTTGTTTCTGGTGATCTAACTTATGGATTGACAGGTCAGGAGGATTATAATAGATTAAGACCCTTGAGCTATCGAGGAGCAGATGTCTTTATACTTGCCTTTTCTCTTATAAGCAAGGCCAGCTATGAGAATGTTGCAAAGAAGGTTAAACCCTTGATTAAAAGGAATTTAATTAGCACAGTGATCATTTACTTTTATTTCTGCATATCAATTGGATAGTAAATTCATTGCTTTCTTTGCTTTTTCATTTCAGTGGATCCCTGAGCTAAGGCATTATGCCCCTGGTGTTCCAATAATTCTAGTTGGAACAAAGTTAGGTAAGCTTTTGGATCCATGCATCCCTGAATGGATTGGAATATTGTGATTGGGTCCTAATTGATATGCATGCAATCAGGTGTTGTCATTCATTTTTTCCAGTTAGTTTTTAACTTTGCTTATGAGAGGATTGCTATTTCCTGCAATGCTATTAGTCTTGATGTTCACATAAATTGCTACCTGGTTACCTTTGCCGATGTAAAGGGCCTAAAATTTGTTCTCTTTTCACAGTTCGTGCCAGTTGAGTTCTTCATTTTGAAACTTCTAATTTCTGCTAGAAAAAAAAATCTCCATATTCTTTTATTCATATACACCAACCCAGGGTCTTAGTTGGTGTGACTGGTGTCTTGAAGTCAGTGGCTATCCCATTTTCATATAGTATTATTATGAGTTGGGCTACTATGTCACAAACATATAGATAATAGTTTTGGAAATTTCACCTAACTACCCTACTGAATATCAATTGTTCTCTATTCTTCTGCGGAAGAGGAAACAGGGAAGTACTGTCATTGTGGAAATTCTGCTTGGATCTGTTGTTTATGCAAAGCAGATAGATGCAGGGAAGAGGTTGTAGACTTGTATCTGGGTTGTGGTTTGATGGTGCATGAAGGAAGTAGCAATTATCTGTTGTTAACATTATATAAAATTACTGAGATAGATGTATTTCTGGGAACAATCCTGCGCTCTAACTATGAAAACTGCTTTCGGCCAGTTCATCAATTAAGTTGCATTTTCTAACTTCTAATTTTGTGGGAACATGCAAACCACTGTAAATGCTCAATTTGATTTGCAGATCTTCGGGATGATAAGCAATTTTTTATGGACCATCCTGGTGTAGTGCCCATTACTACCGCACAGGTAGGACATGTCATAATCACTCTCCTCGCATCTTTCTTTTTAGGTGGGGTAGAGTGGTTCATAATTCTTAAGTTATTTTAGTCGTTCTAGGCATTAATCTTAGTGTTTACTCTGGCTGAAGGGAGAAGAATTGAGAAAGCTGATTGGTGCTCCAGCCTATATCGAGTGTAGTTCAAAAACGCAGCAGGTTGTTTCTCTTGCTTGCCCAACATTTTTGCTGTGATTGTTTCGTGTCCTTCCAATAACGGGTTGTTTCTGATTGCAGAATGTGAAAGCCGTGTTTGATGCTGCCATCAAAGTGGTTCTTCAACCACCAAAGCAAAAGAAAAAGAAGAGGAAAGCACAGAAGGCCTGCTCAATTTTGTGATCAAGAACCAGAAATTAACAAGAGGTAATGACCTGCCAGTCTTATACCGCGGCCTCCCCGTCAGCTTATTTTATTGTATATGTCCTTTCAAGGGAGCAACAAACTGTGTATAGTCTGGACTGACAACACGAGATTGTGTTTGCTTTACCTTATTTTAGAGTTTGTAACTACAATCAGCTTGGTAGCGTGCCCATTAGTAACCCTTCGTTTTGCGTCGGAATCCTGTGGGGAACCTGGTCTCCTACGTAAAATTTGTGCTTTTTGATGTGTATGTGGTTATATTCGGTTTTTATCATGACATTTAAGGATTTGGCCAATATCAATTGCGCATCTTCTTAAAATACTAGTGTGGGTCTATGTTAGATGGATAGCTTTGTTGTTATTCTGCTCACGAACTTCCATTTAAGCATTATAATTAATAAGGTTAAGTTTATTCTCACTAAATCTTAGAAATAAAACTCACATTATAAAATAAAACAATAAATTAGTGGTTGAATTTTGTTAGTTTTTATAATTAGACTGTCGGAATTAAGTAAATTTAAAATTTTTTAAATAAAATTTTTATGAAATTTAAATAATAAAAATTGAGACTACTATAATTCATAATTAATGGTGATAAAATATTCCATTTTTAATTAAATGGACACGCACTGAACCAATAAAAACCGTGAAGTGAAAGCACTCATAACTTCAATCTAAATCAATTGTCGCATGCAAGTGTCAAACTCAATCTCTATTGAACCATTTAATGGCTTTTCTAATAAAACTCAATTATTTAATGCATAAGCAATGAACCAACAACTTGCGTGGTTTTTGCCATAAAAATTTTCCTCATGGCTTGTATCTTGATGCGACTTCTAAGCAAAGTAGGGATTCAAACCTTGATAGATTCATATTTTTCACCCAGTATACCACCTTTCTGCTTTTGGAACTGGATGTATCGCAATGTGCTGGCGAAGAAAGGATCCGATGCGGGAACGGCAGATACTGAGTTGCTCTGCATCTCAGTTGTAATTAATTCTACCAAGCCCTGGATTGTAGCACTCGTGATATGCGGGTTTCCTTTCTCAAAGTAATAAAGATACCTGAAACAGATTTATCGGTTAGTACGAAAGTTACCGTTAAACTGCTGAATGTATGAACGCTGCAATTTAAGTAGCTGATGTGACTGACTTGTTCAGTATTTCCACAAATAGCGTTACTGGACCACCGTTACCCCTTGTTACACTGGCCATTTGTTGAGCAGCATTTGCAATCCTCAAGGCACGCTTGAGGCAAAGCAATACCCTGTATTATTCAAACACAACCAAAAAGAAAACAAAATTAAAGAACTTTGCTTGGTAATGTTAATTATATGCCGCAAACAAACAAATAAAATTAACTTTGCCAATACGTTGAATGAATCATAATTATATTTCAGAAAGAATGCAGAACCATCGATGCATAAACCAATCAAATTACAGCAACTAAACCCAGTTAAATTTATAGTTCACCTTTCTCCATCCTTAATGCCGTCTTGATCATCAACCCAAAAGAGATGTGAGCACGCATAAACTGCTCGGCACTGATCAGGTTTCTTCAAGAGTTTTGCTGAATACTGCAGTTAAGGTAGAACATAACTATAGGTTTTAGCATGAAATTCGATAAACTGAATTAGAGTTGCCATAAACTGCTGGTCTAATGGCCATGCTGTAGGAAAAACTCATCAGATGCTCACAACTCACCAATGGTATTTTTTACTATTTGAGGAGACGGGGGTAGGCGAGGGAGGAAGAAATGGAAAAATATAGTCATACCCCTGTAGCCTTGTGCGTTAAAGTATCCCTGTTCTCAACCCCAAAGACGTTCATCCTCTGAAGAGTCCCAATAATTAAATGTATTGCAGTTACCTGGGCTTTAGAGTCCTAAAAGCATGATGGTAAAACAAATTAGGAAAGGCACACTTTTGTTAATCACGGTAACAAAAATCTTAGAACAGAAAGAGTTAAGATTACTTACCACAATTTCTTCTTCATATAATGCAAATGCCTGAGTGAAAAATTCATAAGCAACAGGCTCGACGTCACAGTCATTAGCAGCCTGTTTATCACAAAAAAGCAAAGGAAAAGATGGCTCAAAAAAAAAAAAAATCGAACAGTAAGTATAAAATAGACGCTTCTTATTCAAGTGGTCACAATTAGCATTATATGCATAGTGACACTCAACAAAACATATGATAATAACGGGGAACCATTATAGTAAGTAGTGCATAATTGTGGCCGAATCCTTATCAGCAAAGCCCTTCGAAAGCACTTCAATATCAGACTAACGAGGTTAACCTTCAATCTGAATATATAATCTCCCTACAAAAGTTTGGGGTTTCCTCTTCCCAATTTCATCCCCAATCCCCTTTTCTGGGTCTTTTGAGCTGTCTAGGAATATGGGGAAAACAGAACCAAAACCTATTTGATCATTATTGTTTGCAAGGTCAAAAATACCTCAGCACATTGCAGAAACAGCCTCAGAGCTAGTTCAGGTGATGGAATAGAAGACAGAGCTTCAATTGTCTGCAACAAAATAACGGATTTGACCATCACACAATAATAATGATTTATTGCACACAAGGTCATATACACATATCACAAGGGACCTAAAATATTGTTGGCAGATAAATTATTCTGATGAGTATAAAGGCAAGATGAATTTATTAAAGCATAACAAAGGTGTTGTTGTTATAACAAAGCATCCGTACATATTTGACAAGAAGAATGGCAGAATTGAAGTCTTTAAAAGAAAGAAGAAAATATATCATCATAGATTTACAAAATGTATTTGAGTTGTATACCACTGTGGCAATAAAGAGAAGCTGCATCATCCTTCTATGCTAAGATAATAAATTTAAGATCACCTCATTTAAAAGCTTAAATATTTTTTTTGGTGTCATAGGAGCGTCTTCTCCCACTACATCTCTATCTTGCCCTTGCAATCGCCTAATTAACTGCAACAAAACAAGATTTAGAAAGGCCAAATGAAAAAAGGAAGAAGGAAAAGAAGAAAGATTGGAGTTTTATTAAACTAACTCCTAAAGCATGGGAAAATTTAAGAGTTTAAAGGCATTTTTGAGGCAACACAAGCAAATGGAATGTTGGCAGATAAGTAGAACTTGCATAAAAATATAAGGGAATGCACTGTAAAATTAAAAAATTTTAGAGATAAAACAAAATGAAAGAGGAGTACAATTAAGAAAGAAAGATACCTTGAGTGCAGAAAATATGAGGGAAGGCACTGTGAAAGGTAGGCGCCTTGGTCCTCCACTCATAATATATTTCTTCACAGTACATATAATCTGAAGGTCAGCAAATCACAACTTGTAAGAAGCAGAATCCAACAACACTCCCCCCCCCCCCCCCCACTCCCCCAAAAAAAAAAAAATCAAAAACACAGCATGTCACACCAAGAGGAATTCAATTTCAAGATGCAGTGCTAAATCGATGCATGTACTTGTGGCATTAAAAAGTGGCCTAAGTTATTTAATGTTATTATTAAATCATAAAATCTCAAAAATATTACCAAGAAAAATAATGTAGGTGCAGTTGAATACAAACACATTAATGTTTACCTTTAGCATTTCCTCCGGGTCATCATTATGAAGCATGTGTATGAGGCGGGCAACAGAATTCTGTTCCTCGTTGAAATCTTCTTCATCAACCTATAAAGAGAATGAAAGAGGCATGTACATTGGGGTTAAGCAATATTAGATGCATTTAGAAAAGAACTATAGCCATATTTAATAACCTTGGCAGGAAAAAAGATTTTTATAAATAAAACTTAAAAGTTTGTGCATTGCATGCAACAAAAATAGCCTCAAATGTACAGAAAAAAAGAAAAACACAATTGGACAGACCTCATCCAAAGCTGCTCCGTCCAAATCCTTGATAAGCCCTTTTATTAATTCAAATAAGACCTCAACCTTCAAGTGCATAGCAGCCGTGTTTAAAAAGAGGCAAACTCATCATGCCACAACAACAGCAAAGTATCATACCTTATCAGCATCAGATATGCAACTATTGTTCTTCATTATGCTTTGGACAATAACCAAGGCCATGTGTGTGTTTGTTTCATCATCAAGATGATCCATTACATGTGGATAATTAGAGAGTGTTAAAGCTGTCACAATATTGTTGTATTTATCCAATGGAGCACTTAAAAGTGCAACAACTTGTTTCATTGCTCTATTGTCATCAAGCTTTGGTTTTCCAGAAAGCTTTTTGACGCATCCTCCCTGCATGATATTCCACAAGAAGCAGATAAGGTAAAATTCAAATGCCGTCCACACCATGCCATGTGAAAATAGGAGCTCAAGGAGATACTGGCTCTTTTGTAAAAGAAATTTTGAGAAGTAACATACCAGTACTTGGTCCACATAATCAAGCCGATCTGGATGAACACGGAGAGTAAATGTAAGAAGAGAGACATGCAACGCTATTGCTCCAACAATAGGCATGTCGATTTGTGCTTATATCACCTGCAGGCAAATGAATAGTGTTGGAATTATTTCACAAACGGTAATTTTATATAAAAAATAAATATAATCAGTAGGCACAAAGGAGTGAAATTCTTCCTTTCTTTTTCTGTAATTCTTAATTTTTGGGGCGGAGGAAATAAGTCAAGAACTACTAAATAACATAACCATAATTAACATTCATTTGCTCATATAAATACTGTAGTTATCATGCTATCCGGGTGTTCTTTCCAAGTAAAGACCACTTGATCTACAGAGGAATGAGGGTATAAATACGATTTGGAAACCTAGAACCAAGATTACCACATTACATAGCTTTAGTGTTACTAGTTATACAAGGAACTATGATGAAGAATACCAATAAAGGATTTGATTGGAAACACTTTCAACACTGCACTGCAAACTTCAAAATATTTCAAGTCATTAGGATTAAAACATTGCACAGAAATCCAAGTCAAAAAATGATTGACAGTAATTTGTGCAAATCTTAAGGCAAAGGAATATTTGTTTTTATAGAACTACATGAATGAACAATCTTGGTTTTTATCATAAATGGTTATAACTAAAAAAAAGCCTGAAGTTAAAGCTGCAACCTCAGAAAAAAAGCCAACTTACCCGGCTTATTGCACAGCTTAATTTGGCAAATGCTTCTGCTTGCAGAAATTCAGGCAATACCTGAAATAGAAATGGTATAAAAAAAAAAATACAGAAGCTCAAACTTATAATAACAGTTATATGACTTACATCAGTACTTGAGGCTGCATAATTTGACATTCTCTCCATTAACTGAGATAATACTGTCTTCATATCTACTGTTGGCTGCAACCACAATGATGTCAGTCAAAGAGGGAAGAGAAAATGTTTTCAAAATTTAGAAAAAAGAACAGAATTCATCTGCAAAAAGCTTTTGCATTGCTCCACTCTCATTTCATATGAACATTTTCATGCCACTAAATTCATGATCTGTAAAATGCATGTTTTAAGTAAAGGAACTTGACATACTATTTAACTTTAGTAGGCATGGTTATATCCAAATCTTAATAAGAATGAGGCCCTCTGATTAGACATAAGTCAAGTAGAAAACAAACTCAATATGCTAACAAGATATAGAAGTCCATCCTCAAAGATTGGAAAATGGATCACAGAGATTGAAAGATATAGAGAAAGGAAAAATTAAACCATTCTACTTATTGAAACATCCCCCCCCCCCCCTTCTCTCCCCTCACAAAAGAAAAAACTCTGGCCTTTCTACAGTTCTCCGCTCATGATTGTTTAAAGGGAGTCTGCATTTCTGACAAGCAGTAAAATTGGAATGCAATGTTAGATTCTTGATTCTTTAATGCTATTGTTCTCTCTCTCGCTCTCTGTTATAGTGTATAACTAATCCTCCTCTAAGTTTTACTTCTCTTGCTTGTCTCTATAAAATTCTTGTGATGTCCAAAAGAAGAGAGGAACTCCTATACCCCTTGTATCATTTTAATCTCTGAGAATCTATAAGGCCATATTTCCAAGGTTTACCCACCTGCAGTTGGGGGCAAGCACCTAGTAGTGTCTCAAGAGTCTGCAAGTGGTGCTCATCAGGAAAAACCTGAATTATGCACTGCATCAGATAAAATTGGGCAAGCTCGTCTTTACAGTTGACAACCTGTAAAACTCAATTTAGACAATTTAAAAAGAATCAAAAAGCATATTATAGAACCTAGGCTTCCAACATGACGAAATAATTTTTAAGAACGAAAAAGTGCTTCATTGAACCTGCTCCAAGATCTGTGGAAGCACAGTGTCTTTGTACATGTCAAGGTCCACACCCTCTATCTGACTCAGAACATGGAGATTCTTCCCTACCTAAGAACCAAGTTGAAAAAGAAAAGAAAATTTCAACTTATCTATTGAAAATTATAAGATGCTGCTTCATCATGTTGTAATTTCATATTTTTTATATTACAACTTACAAGATCGCGAAGCTCGTTCCTTTCTTTTTCCCTCTTCTCTCTTATCTGACCAGGTCCCTGCAGACGAGAAAGCCCAATTGAAGGCCTCAGCTCAGGGTCGCCAAAGATTATGCATGATTCACATGCACCATAACACCTGCATGGCCAAAAATCATGCTCTCATTCTCTGGCATGCAAGTACTGTGGTGCTATGCATCCCCTAGAAAGAGAACATCTAAAAGGTTAAAAAAGTTTAATGAACCTGAGGCTGCAATCGAACCCAAAGCTTATTCATTTCTGTGAAATTCTGTAGAACAAATTCAACAGCATCCATCACACCATAAGCATCCCTACAGAGAAAGTGGCAACCTTCAATCTCAGCTATTCTCATTCTTGTTCAGCCAATCAATAGTATAAACTCTGCATATTCAACTATATTCTGAATACATGTATTCGTGTATGTGCAAATATATAGGTTCTAGACATTCAGAACTTTTTATATGCCAAACCATAATATTTACTTTTCAAGTGACTAACTAGAGACCAGTATCTCTACATTGAAAAGATAGATGGACAAAAGATATTTACGAAGCATTATTTGAAAAAGTAGGTGTCAAGAATCAGCCAAGTTGCAACTTTACCCTTCATATTCCGAGCCAATATTAGGCAACTTATCTCTACTGACTTGAGAAAGGTAACCCCTCAAAAAGAGACCACGTATTGGATGTTGAACACCACGACACATTTCTACTAGATCCTTAAGAACATCCCTGACAGGAGCATCCTTAGATCTAATGTAAACCGATCCTACCGTACATAGCAGATACCTGGCAATTCAACAATAACAGCTTCACATGCACCGGAAAATATACTAAAATCAGTGCAAAATGCACAAGCAATTAAACTTCAAGCTGAAACCACAAGCATCGGCAGCAAGAGAAGACACAAGGAACGAAGGAAAGAGAAATATGGAATTTCAACCTTTAGCATACACTAGATCAAGAGCAAAACTATGAAAGATCAAGAATCCTTCACTACATTGGAGATTTGAAGCTACAGATTAGGACTCAGACGAGATTATCAAGCAACGTACTCGGCGAAAAGCTACTGTAACGTACTCAAAAGGAGGCAAAACCACTTACAATCTAGGCAATAAATTTCCAGCGTGCTGGACAAGCTCGTATAGATCAACTATGGAAACGCCGTGTCTACTTTCGTCTCTGAAAAACATCTCCAGCCTCCGCAGCTCGTCGAAGGCTCTCATATCTTTGGCATCAAAACATAGAAAATTAGTTCAAACTAGCCCCAACAATTCAGCGAAGAACTATCTATTAACAAGTGAAGCGGATTTTACATAATTCGAAATATTTTTGAGGTGAAAGTTTGGAAGTTCGAAGCTCCGATAGCATCTGAGCTGAGTATTTTACGGCTTCTCTGAGATTGTTGGCATCCTGAAATTATTATGCCAAACAAAGTATTAAGGAAATTATATTACAGGCACAAAGGTTGCACTAAGAAATTGTATAGCAGAAAACTGAAATACCAGGGCGCGATGCAAGTAAAAGGCATTGTGCTGAATGCCGGCGATTCCCTCTGCAAGCCATTTCTCTTCGTCTTCCATTCCCTCCGCAATCATTTTCTCTCTTCAATTTTACGGTTTCTTTGGTATTCGGGGGATTTGATCACGATGAGATGAGATCGCTCGCTTCAAGTTGGAACCAACCAACAAGAAAGCAGTGGCACAAAATTTAAGGGTTGAGTTGAATCTTTGCTGAAGATTGTTGACGCGTCTATACACGAAGAAGCCTGGTATTACGCCAACTGCTACTCTACTTCGACAGAGAGGAGAGAATTGCATGCCACCAGTGTATAACAGGGGTCAATCAAAGCTCAGCCCAGCCTAAAGAACCCAATCTTTCGTTTTCCGCAACCAAACTAATTGGTTGTTAATGGCGAAGTCAGGGAACCAAAACTGGGTTTATATATCAATGCTAATCAATGGAAAAGTTTTAATTGGGGTAAAAAATTACGTTTCTGCGATCTCTATATTTAAGAAGATCAATTTTCAACTTTCAGTTAGGATATTGAGTTAAAAAAAGAACATTTAAACAATATATTTTCAAATTTTAAAACTCAGCCATTTTATCATTTTCAGTATGAATTGCTATTTATTCAATAGCAGCGCATTCTTTAATAACAGAAGGATTTGTTTTATATTTGTACTTGTGTTTATTTTTTGTAATATAATAAGGAGGGAAGAATTTATAGTATCATTTTGGGGTTCAAATAAACTAAATATGTGTACATTAGAGATCAATTCACACTGCGTTAATATTTGATATAATAATAAATTTGTATATAATAAGAATTTTATCAATTTATTCATTAATTTTGAATAACTAGTATATTTATTCAAGATATCAAAATTTATAAAATTTAAATAACTATACGTTTGAGTTATCTACTAATTATTAATATATAAAAGTAATTCAAATCAAAATCACGCAGTCAAATTATTTCATTAACTTTCGCAAAGAGAGCAATCTATCTTGCACATTTTGCGAAACAAACACCAGATAAGTGAGTGTTTATACGGGATATTGAAGCCGAAGCTTGATAAGAATGCCGTAATGTTCTCTTAATCTTTTGCAGGATTGTCTATGTTCAACTGTTTTAACTCTGCAGTTAATACTTACTAAACTTCATCAATGAATGCATTTCTGGATGGAAAGAAAACAGAAACGTTCTCGAGAGAAGAGGATTTGCAATTCTGTAGAGAGTAAAACTTCAAATCATCAACAAAAGGGCAAATTTGCTTGGACCAATGCCTATCACCGTTAGTTTTTATTGCTTTGATAAAAAAGGTGCGAAGACAACACCGAAACATAATCCCCACAGATCTCATTCAGAGCCTTTTACATATGATAAATACGCCATTTGAAAAACTCAACTGATAAGGTGTACGTTCAAATACTGTCAAAAGTGCCACCCCTATTTTTATAATAACAAAGATTCAAAAGAAATTCTTTCTATATTTGCATGTGAGATGAACAATGGCTACCTAGTATTCAAGGTTATAAAATCAGTTCACACTCATCCTACTACACAATTTACAAAACTCCGAGCTCTCAATGTCATGAAGGTGCTCTTTCCTGAAAAAACAGTGCACCTACACTGGCAAATTCTGTAATATAGCTCCCTACAACTAAATATTGTCGTTCTATAACTTGCTCTGGAAATGCGGCTCACAAATTGCAAGGAATCAAAATGGAATGGAGTATGGCAACGCATGTATTTCAGCCTCGGGTATCAATTGTGCACGCGGCGGCCACACATTTACACTTGAACACCGGAAGGTATCGGCAGTAACAGATTTCACCTTTGTAGAGACTCGCATTTTTTCTTGCAGCTCTGACCGAAAGAGCCATTCCTGATCATCAGAGTCAAATTCCAAGAAGCTAAGGAGAGGAGGAACCCATTTCTGAAATAATGAATCATGCGCCGATATCATACTTGGACTTTTATTTTCACGCGAATCAGTAACAAGGTCAGCTTTGGCACTCTCTGGAATTGAACATGGTATTTCTTGGCAAAGTTCAGTACCAGAGCTCCCCACGCATTGATATGTCTCTGCATTTATACGGGATTGTAGCTGGTGAACTCTTCCATTTGTTTCTTGAATTAAGAGATCCGGAGTCCCAACGCTTACAAAAGTGGAGCCCAACTGATCACCTGACTGTGATTCTTCAGCTTCTCTATGTTTTCTCAGCGGCAGTCGGATTCTAAGGACAGCTCCTGTTACACATACATTGCAAAATTGAACCTATATCAACATAGATGGCTAACCATCACAATAATACTACTAATACCCATCTTACTCACCATTGTCCTGACTAGACGGCGAGGTGCTCCTTTTCCTCTTGTTGCTACTTTGAGTACTGTCAGATAAGGAGCAGTGATCCCGTGTAGAGACGGGCTGATCATGTTCCTCTGTAATAACGCTTCTTTCAAGTTGGTCATTCTCATCATCTTTTTGCCGGCAACCAGCACCAGGTTCTGATTTTATTTTTTCTCGTCGGTAGCACTCCACATTATCGACCTTGAACTCTTTCACTCTACCATCATTGGTGCGCGAGGCTTTCCCTTCCTTTTCTTTCCTTTCTTTTCCCTCTTTCCTTTTCTCCTTCTTCTCCCTCTTCTTCTCCTCCTTCCGTCCCTTCTTTGCCTTCTCCCTCTCTCTCCGGAGCTTTAGAGCACCAGAATAACATTTTCAAATAGAGGATAGGGAAGACCAAAGAAGCATACATGCTACACAAGCATCGCAATCTTGGTTTTGGTCCAAATAAAATTTTAAGTGCTAAACAAGAAACCAATCTCATCTTTTCCGAGTCAAGATCATTAGTTTCAGCAAAAGCAACAACCATGTATCTCTTACACATCAAGGACAGTCATCATGCGACAAACTGCAACATCAATTTACCAAAATACTAATGCGATCCAATATATCGAGTTCAGAGAGTTCGCTCTATTAGTAATTACTATCTAAACACTAATATTAAAACTGATCGAGATCAACAATAAAAATTAGGAACACACGTTGTGCTATGTGATAGCAGTATTTAAGAAACCCCAACTCTTACGATTTGGAAGATTTGCATGTTTTCAAAAGAATCAGGTTTTGTCACAAAAAAAATCGTTAACAAAAAGCCCCCTGATTTGCCTGTTTTCAAAAAGTCCCCAACTCTTATGATTTGCATGTTTTCAAAATACATCCCCTGATTTCAGCACACGCTCGAACTCCAAGAAGTTCAGATCTCTCTTAATCATAAACATTAGTCAAGATTTTAACCTCCATCAAAATACCCATACGACAAATATGCGCCTTTAAACCTAATTTAAACAAAGGTTCATGTCAGATGTAAGTTTTCCTAGCCACCATGGCAAAGTAATTTACAGTAGGATACTTCCACACAGAAGACCCAATCCATCAAAACAGGGAACGGGTCCATGTAGAAACCGAGGCCTCGCATTCATTTACAAGTTTCAACACATACAGTTGAGCACAAACGCAAAAACGAAACTGCTCAACAAACCTTAATCGATTCGATCAAGGCCTCGCTACATGCCCCATTCCTCATATAACCTGGAGGTGGGAAAGGGAAGCACCGAGACATCTTCAATTATCGCAAAATTTGTCTGGTATTCTTCAAATCGCAAATTCGTTCGGAGATCAAAGGGATTCCAAGTAACTCCCGACAGGTAAGGTTCAATTTCAAAAACCCCAGGCAGATCAAAGGGATTCTCAGTAACTCACAAAACGTAAGGTTCAATTTCAGAAACCCTAGAGCTCAGTCTTCACGAGCGGCTATCGCTTTAGAACTAGAACAAACCCTCAGATCTAAGACGGCAAATGGAAGATGAGGGGTGGCCCGGGGGGGGGGGGGGGTGGTTGCTTTTATAGAAGAGTAACCGTATTCAAGTTTGACACGGTTTCCGCGATACCTGTAATGCCCTCTCATTTACATTAATTTTCTACCGCTTTATTTAGGCATTGCGCAAACCTAAAGGGGCTTTAGTGGAATTAAAGGTTTTCATCTGGAGTGTGGAATTTCCATCACGCTCCTAGAGCGCGTTTCCTCACTGACCAATTACATGGCGGTAGTAGTCCTTTCACTATTGGTGCTTGTTATGCCACCACTTATTTCATATTTTTCTCTTGGTTCAATATTATTTTATAAAGAAGTTACAATATCAATTTTCTATTGTTTTATTTCATTAGTTTTACATATATTAGTCATATATATTTTTATTTATTTATGAAATTGAATGGTGATATAAGAAAAAAAATTTATAAAAATAAAATTTATAAAAATATTTTAATGTAGATTATAAAAAATAGATAATAATTTATTAAAACAAAAAAATAAAAATAGATTATTTAAATCAGACATTCGGATTTTATATGGCCTAAATTTAATTTAAAATATTTGAAATTAAAAAATTAATATTAAAGATGTGCAAATTTTCAAAACTCTGCTTGAACTCAAAGTTGAATTGCATCAATACCAATTGATCAGTGATTTGTATTTTTATATATTGGTTGGTTGCTAAAAATTACATATTTTTTATTAAATTTTATCGTATTCAATATTTTCATGAATTAATAACTTAAAATATACATTTCATCGAAACTAAGCTTAAAATATACATAAAATTCACTGATTAAAATTTCACTGATAAAAAAATTTAAACCATATTTTATCTAATCGGACTAAATTTTCACATTATCTCAATCTTAACATTTTTAGTGTACATTTTTTTTAACAATAATAATAATAAAATAAAGATAACCGCATGGGGAGGTGGAACCGTGGAAGGGCCTGCCAGCCTAAATTGGCATGGCTAAATGTGAATGTCTAAAATTATTTTTAGAAATATAAATTTTATACGTTATTTTTATTTTTTTATTTTTTGTTTATAATACGCAATCATTTTTCAATTACACGCGATAGGTGTAGGATTTATCAAAACCCTAAACCTTGAGCATATCAGTGTTCGTTCGCTATCGAGTATAATCGAATTCTACACATACAATTCCTATCGGCTGGCAAATTGCAATTCGGTGGATTAGCGACCATGAATAGGATTAATCGAGTCGTCAACCTAGGCAGAGCCATAAGAAGTGACTTTACTACCATTTCCGGCATTGCCAGTAGCACCAAGCATCACCGGCTGCACCAAGTGGCCCTTTGTAGCACATGCTCGAGTTCGAACCTTCAATGGCAATCGCAGAAGCTTGTTGATCGCTTGGGCCTACCAAGCCCTTCTATTTCGCGCGGTGTTGCAGGGGTTATGTACAGCTCTGCTGCTGCTACGTCTCTCGCTCAAGAAATCCAGGTGAAGGGGACACCAAGCTCAGAGCGGTCTAAGCCCAAAGACGTCGTGCTTTATCAGTATGAAGCCTGCCCATTCTGCAACAAGGTTAAAGGTAAATTTCATCTCATTCCTCAGCAGTATCGATTTCGGATTGTTAGATATACCAATACCTGAAGGTGCATGGACGGATGAATTCCAAGGCAAATGACGCTTTTATGATTTGTCTGGATTAAACGGTTTCCTTTTCTGAATCATTGACTGTTATGATAAATGCATGCCAGACCTTATATCATTGCTGATGATAGGAAAGGGAGCTCTTAGTTAACATCTTGCTCTTTGCTCTGACTCTTGATTTTTGAGATTGTTACTTCATACTTGTTTACCAATTTCTTGGGAATTTTATTATATTTTATTTTTCTCTGTTGGTGAGCTCGGAATATTTTTGGTGATAAGTTAATATCTTAGATGAAAGATCGTTCACCGATGCATTGAATAATGTAAAGTTTTAAACCTTTGCATTGCAACTGTAAGGAAAATTTAATTTTTACTGGCCATAAGTATATACTGAAGTGATTTCTTGCGTTTCTTTTCCTAGCATTCCTGGATTATTATGATATTCCATACAGAGTCATAGAAGTAAATCCAATTAACAAGAAGGAGATCAAATGGTCAGATTACAAGAAGGTGCCTATAGTGACAGTTGATGGCAAACAGATTGTTGATTCTTCAGGTTCATGGTTGTTTTATAATACTTTCATTCATGATGAGTTGTAATGAAAATTACAATATTCAGATCTAGTTTTACCGAAACGTGTCTGTAAACTGGCCTTATTCTGCAGACATCATTAATAAGTTACTGAAAAGGATGCATCCTGATTATGACCATAATGCTGCTGAAGAGATGAAGTGGCGTGGGTATGTTGTTTATTATCTTTTTCAAACTTATCTAGCATCTTTTATTTGTGTTCATTTCTTGCACTTTTCTGGACAACTTGGTTGCTCACCTTTACTTCTAGTTCTTCTCCTCAGGTAAAAAAGGGTTGTAACTTTGGTGTATTCTCTGCTGCTGACATTATTGGAAGTCCTGTTTTTTCTACAATCTGTTGTTGGGCCTTGTTGTCATGTTGGCTGTAAGAATGACTAGGTGTAGCTTTAACTTTTGAAATATCAATTAAACCTTATGCTTTACTTGTGATGTAGGTGGGTGGATAATCACTTAGTGCATATCCTGTCACCAAATATATATCGAACTGTTTCTGAGGCTGTTGAATCATTTGACTATATCACTACTAGAGGTAAGATTTCAACTCTACTAATAGTTTGTCTAATATATACTGTCATGTAGTTTCTCTATTTCACGGAAACTAAGACTGTTTTGCTATTTGAAGTTGACATGTGAACTATAAGTACATTGTATTATTTCAAAATATTGAAGTGTATATTTTAATAACATCAACTCATAATTCTGATATTCACTCCTTCCACCAGGGACAACGAATCCTAGCTTGTGCTCAATCAATTTCTTAAGCGTTGCCAACTTGAAAGTGTGTTTACATTAATATCTAGTAGTCATGCCAGGGGAGTCTTTGGGCCCAGTCAAAGAGGCCTTATGGTAGCTAATAGTGCTTGACTAGTGTTGGTCTTAAGTTAACTTAGTCTCTGATAGCTATTTACCAAGATGCAGTGGATACAAAATTTTCTTTTTTTTTTCATTAGCTTGTGATAGTCATTGGAGGCTAGATAAGAGTCACATGCCGTTGTGACTTTGAGTTGGATGTCAAAATAAGTGATTATCAATCATATGAAGCACAACAAAATTAGACTAATCTGACCCAATTTTGGAACATGTTGAAGCATCTTTCTTTTTCTTCAAAATGATTATACCTTTTTTCACCCAATTATGAATAGTTATTCCATGTTGCTGAAGATTGGTTTTTTTTTTTTTTTTTTTTCCTTTTCATTTGGTTAAATGTGAAGATAGTTGATAGCATTCAATTAATCTGATATCAGCATCCATGATTGGTATAATTACCATTTACATGAGTGATATTTGATAGAATGGTGTCATTCAAATCCATGTTTCTCTGTTATATTTGACTGATTATCTCAAAAGTTTGCGAAGTGAGAAGATCAGCTCTGAGGCTAGAATAAGTGGATCATTGTGACATGTTCAGCAGTTCCTCAACGTTATGTATTGCTTTCATTCTAATTATTAAAAATGGTTTGCTGTTACAGTTACTTCTTCCAGCAATTTTGTGATGATTATCATTGTGATTTGTGACCACATTATATGCACAATGAGACAGATACAAACCTTGCTCTGGAAACTAAATGATCATTCCTTGAAGCATAACACAAGAGACCTTATTCACAAAATCGTCCTGCTTGCGTTAATATATGTAAGTCCAGCACACATGCACTGCCTCTGTGAAGACATTGCATCTTAAAACTTAGAGGGAGCGGAAGGGAAGAGGTAGTTTCCTGTCAAACTATGACATAAATGAGCATCACTTTCTGTTCTCCCGCCTCCCTTTTTCTACTTAGGTTAGGAACTAAATTTGTTGTTTGATGTCTATGAAGCTATATATTGTTGGAAAGGTCTTGTCCCCAACCTGAACAGACGTGATCTAGTATTTTTGACAGTCCTAAACCTGCTGTGCTACTTTCTTGTTTCTGCTTTTTATCCTGAGTTCCAACTAGTTATGATGTGCAAATAACTCTAAACATTGTGCGCTATGTATGCAGGCAATTTCAGTTTCTCAGAGAGATTGGTGGCAAAGTATGGTGGGGCTGCAGCTATGTATTTTGTGTCAAAGAAATTGAAGAAGAAACACAACATCGCTGACGAACGTGCAGCATTGTATGGAGCTCTTGAAGAATGGGTTGATGCTTTGAACGGTCGAAAATTTCTTGGTGTGTTCAACTAGTATTTTTGTGTTTGATATGAAAATGATCTATTTGTTACTATCTGGAGTTATAAGTTATATTGGTCTTGATTTTGTCAGGTGGATCAAATCCAAACTTAGCAGATCTTGCTGTCTTTGGGGTACTAAGGCCTATTCGCCACCTCAAGTCTGGCAATGATATGGTAGAGCATACTCGGATTGGGAAATGGTATTCTGAGATGGAACACGCTGTGGGGGGGACTTCTAATATCAATGAGCAGGGGTAAATCAGTGACTTTGCTATAGATTTGGGAGTCCTTTTACACTACACTTCTACGATGTAGTTTGGTGAGTGTTGGAAAATAAGAAGATATATTAACTTCAATTATTGATGAAGTTGTTTCCTTGTGGATGGAGAGATTTATTGTGATTACATTGTCTGGAAATAATGGCCATATATTCAATCAGACATCTATCTCACTTGTGGATGAGTTGCTGCAATTTGTTTGATAATACAATTATTGGACTGTAAAAACTGACATGTGTAATCTTAATATAAATTATGTATGTCTTGTAAGGTAGACTCTGCTTAGAAATTAAATGACCAACGATAGTAATTCACAATTTATGAGTGAAGAAAAGGAAAAGAACCACTGTATATTGTCTCGTGAATTTTAAATGTTACCCCTCGTTGTTCGGACAATTATCAACATAGACTTAGTTTTGTTTATAATGTCAAATTTATCATCGATGTTTGGTAACTTTACTTACCTAATGTTCCTTGAAAAAAGGTAGAAACTTGTGATCTATTCCATGAACTTGAACTCCGATCAAGATTGCATTTCAACTCGGCAAACTTGAACGTGTTACAATCATTCAAGTTTATTATGCTGTCAACGTCATTGCAGCGTAGTTACACCATCTGTCACAAACTTATAATCACCAGCACCTCATTGTTTCAGGATGATTGTTATAAAGAATCACTGCAAATGCTTACTGAGAAGTAAGTAATTAATGAATCTTCAATTGAAATATGTAAATACCATGAATAGTAGGATTCTATAATTTAAAGACCAAACAATTTTAGTTGGATTATTATTTCCAGATGTCCCAATATAATTGTATCTAAACTGTTCATTGTTATGATTTTCCATTTTTTTTTCTTTTTGGGTTACTAGATGACAATATTTTTAAAAATTAAAATTTATCAAAAATTTGTTTAAAAATATTTAAATTATTAAATTTATTTAATTTTATAATTTAAATGATTAAAGTTATTAATATAACAATCATACAAAATTTTATGAAATTCTTAGCTGAGAAACATTACTTTTTTTTTTTGCAGACGATATTTTTTTTTTTTAGTTAAATTAGAGGATCCAACCGGGAGTGAAAAAAGACTGGTGGAGGTTGGACGCCCTTCTGCCAACCTCAGTTGGCGCAGATGTCTTTTTTATTCTTTTTTGGGTGATTAACAGATGTTGTTTTTGTGTTTACATGTGATGGGTGCTCCTTCAGTTGATGTAACGCCCTTGTCGCAAGCTCGAAAATGTTTGGGGCGCGAAAACATTATTTTATTTCTTCTTTTTTTTTTTATATGTACACAGAAAATATCAGTTATTTGAGTATAAATATTATCGTTGCGTGTATAAAAAAAAATTAATTTTATTTTTATAAATTAATAAATTTTTATTTTAATTATTTATTATTAAAATTTTTAATTAAATTAGTTATAAATTAATAAATTTTTATTTTAATTTTTTATTATTAATTTTTTAATTAAATATTTTAAAAATTAAAATTAAAATTAAGTAAATTTATTTAAATATATTAATATTATTATATGATGATAAATAAAAAAATTTAGATTGATGTTAATTTTAGTAATAAAAAATTAAAATAAAAATTTATTAATTTATAAAAATTCAAAATCAAATTTTAATAATAAAAAAAATATCGCTACGCAAGCTCTGTCCTCATTTAGCTGTTGCACCACCCCAAGGGTCGTTTAGCAAAGCCGAATGGACTGATATTCAATCGGAGTCATGACTTGTCTACCCAATCGCTTTCAAAAAAGAATTATTTAACGTTTATAAAATTTATAAATTCATTTATTATTTATTATATTAAATTCAACATAATATATATATATATATATATATAAATATATAAACACTATTATGTCAAAAATAATTTATAAACTTTAACTTTTAAATATAAAAATAATATTATTATTATCTTCAACAAAGTCTAGACAGCGTCAAAAGTCTGCACCATCATCCCTGCATAGCCACTTGTACAGAGTAATAACTAATTCAAAAAAAAACCCAATAAATGAAATGACGTTTGTGCGGCCCCAGAAGACTGGGATTAATGGGGTCAACAAATCAGGTTAGCCGTTAGCCTCATGATTTTATTTAGGCAGCCGTTGGATCTTAGATCAGTGACGCGCGTCAAACGGTATATTTTTTTAAAATTTTATTCATCACACTTTTCTTGCGTAATGGCCCCGGTAGAGTATCCGTGCTGGACGCGGCAACGTCATTAGTCCAGTAACAATCCAAGAATTGTTTTGTTTCTGTAGCAGAAGATTCAGAAGAGTTATTATTCTTGGGCCCCAAAACAAACTCTGGCAGAAGAGACAAGTGATATAATTATATTTGGACAAAACAAATATTTATAATTATATTTAGACGTTTTGCGGGGACGCGAGAATTTGCCACTAATGGACAGTACAGCACAAATGGTCCTGTAGCATGGCGTTTAAGGTCCAGATGCGTAGTTGCAGCAGATGCCTTCCATCCCCGATCCCCGACACACATCCTCCCACCGAGTAAAGACATGAAAATTCAAATTTAGTGGAAAATAGGATATAAATATTGCTATTCTTTAGCCTTTCCCAATGACCAAACTGAAAATTTTCCCGATCTCTGATTCCCTCCTATAAAGTCTGACTCTTTCAGTTCCCGATTGAGTGAATTTCTCCCTCGCCAGCACCTCTTCCTCTCTGTCCCTTTTTTTCATGGAAACCTCTGACCCCGATAGTTCTGTGACTTTGCTGTCACAAAAATCTGCATGTTTACGTCGTCGTTTTCCGCCCTACTTTCTCTTTCTCATAAATGCTGCAATTGGCTGTCTAGCGTTTTGGGATACTACAAGAGGTGTAGAATCAGGTTGATAAACCGAGTTTAGACTTGAGAGAGATATATCCAACAAAGTTGAAAAAGACATCCCTTTCTTTTAAAACAAAAAAAATTCCCCCTCCCACGATTTTAGCTCCTTAATTACGTCAATACAATTAAATCACGCATGAAACTTCCATTAATCACTTATAATCACACATTAATAAGATCGTGATCAGTTTTTCCCCCCTATATATAAACAACCAACGGGTTCCCTTCTCAATGGTCTTTTTATGCCAAGAGAGAAAGAGGGAGAAAGGTGATGCATCTTTTTTGATATGACGAGAACCTTCTGGCTTGAAACCTAACCCCTAATTTGGTTTCAGTTATGGTTCCTTATCAAACGACCATGAAATAAATGAATCAAGGGGTTCTTCTTTGCCTGTTTAGGGATAGTTCTTCCTCCCTGGTTGTGGCTAGCTAAGATGGCTGCCCAGGCCCAGTATTATTCGGAAACTTCTGGATTGCCCCTTTGTTTGCAGGATTGGGCAGGGCAACAAGTATATGGAATCAATAATGGCATCCTCTGTAGTCCTCCATACCCTCAACAAACTCCGTTCCCAGAATATCAAGTCAACCAAAGGTCCGATTTTGACTGTAATCAGAGGGCTTCCTCGCCTTCGACATGCAACAGCTTTCTTTCGATGTCAATCTCTCAAGCTTTAAATGCCCAGCTCGAGATACAGATACAAGAGATTGACCGCATGCTTCTATCACAGGTGATACTATAGATTTTTTTTTTTCTTCTTTATAATGAGAAAGTTCTCTTTTTATATAAAAAATTCTTGCTACAGATTTGTACTTGAAACTAATGTGCCAATATTTTCATTTTGTGTGGCTAAATTCATACCAATGTTCACTTGCTTCTTGATACAGAACGAGAGATTAAGACATGCTATGCAAGATCAAAGAAAGGAGAAAGTGGCAATCCTATTGAGTAGTCTTGAATCGAAATCGCTGAGTTTGATCAGACAGAAAGAGGAAGACATAGCACAAGCAACAAAGAAGATTATAGAGCTGGAGGATCGCTTGAGAAAAGCAGAAAGGGAAAGTGAAGCGTGGCAAAGATTGGCCACGGAAAAAGAAGCCATGGTTGTAAAGCTCGCAAGCACGCTTGAACATGTGAGGGAGAGAGCGGTTTTGGTTAGCAACAGAGCTGAAGATACAGAGTCCTGTTGTGGTCCATGTGAGATAAGAGGCGGAGAACAAGAAGAGATGGAACCAAAATGGAAGAGGATGGTTTGTAAAAGCTGTAACTCTCGGTGCTCGTGCATAGTGTTTCTACCTTGCAGACACCTCTGCTCCTGCTATCTCTGTGAAGCCTTGCTCGAGTTTTGCCCTGTTTGTAAATCTGCAAAGGGGGGTTGCATGGAGGTGTTTTTAGCATAAAAACGGAGCACAAGACGAAATTAAAAAAGCTTTTTGACGAACTAAACTAGCTAATAAGACAGCTGCTCGGTCCTTAATTCTCGTATTTAGGGCCTCTTGCCCTTTTTGTACTGTGTGGCTTTTTACTGGACTTGTCCCACCAGTATGTGTGTACTACTGCTGCAAGCCTCCAATCTATGAACACAACAAAACAATGATGTAGCGTGGGAGAAAGAAAATGTTCTCCCTGTCGTTAAATGGGATTTCATTATCTAATTTCCTGATTTTGATTAGCATGGTTTGAAAGATTAATTATCTTCCTTTTGCTTCACAAGAGATGCCAGCCATATAAGCCGTGCCAGTGTTCTGTTTCTCAAAGCCTTTTGTCGATGGAATAAAAAATTTTGGAAACGAAGTTTGTATTTATAAAAAAGAAAGACTAGAACTGCTACGCCGTTGAGCCGTTTTGCTAATTCCGATGAGCTATCAAGTAGCAGTGGGCATCGAAGCAAAAATTTGCCAAAAGTAGCATTCGACTACCAATGGTCCGAGCAATGCCGCTCTTGTGCAGGACAAACGTGACGAAGAAGTTGGCTAGAAATGTTGTTCTCCTGTCCCTTTTCTTTGCGTATATTTTGTACCATTTGATATCTGGCAGAGGAATCGGTTACAAATACACTTGATATCATATAAAAATACATTACTGTTTAAAGGTGTTTTTTTTCTTCCTTTGATACATGTAATGCATCTGGCAAAGCTAGCTAGGGATTTTTAGAAGAGAGGGACTGCAACCCTGGCCACTACTTTGTATAAACAAGTTTGAGTCCCCTTGAGCTGCTCAAGTGACTATTTTTGTAAAGACTGTAATGTAAAAGTTAGAGAAAGGTCTATTTCCAATAACGAAGTTAACATTAGAACTTGGATATTAATAAATATTTATTTAAAAAATTTAAAGTATTAAATTTATTAATAAATTAAATTATTAATTTAACAAATTAAAAAATTTTCAGTGTATTATGTAAACATTTATTAGTCCACTATTAAATGCGTTAACTTGTTTTCCCGAAAGATAACACGAACTAAAAATGATACCAAAGTTTTAAATTATATATGACTAAAAATATACATTTAATTTTTCAACCCCTCTTCCGTGCAATCAATTTTTTTTTTTTTTATTGATTCAACCAGTTGTTAATTCAAGATGAACCGTAGAACTGGGTTATTTGACCCAAATAATTTTTTTTTTCTTTTTGCTACATTTATCGGTATATATTAATTTTTATATGATTAGATTTGATAATTATGAAATGACATAATAATAAATTAATAAGGATAGGATAATCTTGTGAGATAACAATAACGTGAATAATTTATATTATTAGATGTACGAGTCTAATTTTTATATATAATTACAAGAATTAAGAATTATCCATGTATTAGTTTTAAATATTTTCATAAATGGGTAAGATTAAATCTAAATTATAATCATAATTAAGTTAATAGGTCACGTCTATGCCTAAAAATTATGAGTTTCAATATAAATTGACTTATTTAACTAAAGTATGGCTCGAGGTAACTTATTAGTTGTTATTATTATTATCACTAATTTTTCCATTCCTAAAGCCTAATCCTTATTCCTTATTCCATTCCTTAAGTAAGTGCAATTTTTTAACAAAAACAACTAATTTATTTTTCTAATGGCATTGCCACGCATATTAACATAATAAATAATTGGGCCAAGCTCTAAAATTCCCGTGTGCTTTGAATGCCTTGTTTCTCCAACCCTTCTATAGCTCCCTCCGCGCAGGGTCTAAGTCGTTTCGATCGGTTCTGCTCCCGATACACAGAACAAGAACAGCATAAACGTGCCAATTTCTCCCTGCGTCACCTAAGGCTGTTGAAATCAGCGATGCAACAAGGAGATTACAGCTCTGGTCCATATTATCAATTCCCTCATCTTCAGAACCCTAATCCCAATCCCAACCCTATTCCTCCCGATCCACTCCCAAACCCCTATGCATCCGCACCTCCGTTCACATCCGGTTACGCTCCCTCTGATTACACGCCTTACGCTTCCACTTATCCCCCATACCCACAAAATTCCGATCCTATCTCTGTCCCTGCTCCAGCCCCAGCCATAGCCGCTCCCACTGCTCCTTCCTATTCTCCAACCTCCAACCCTAACTTGCAGTCCTTCAATTCTTCTTCTCAACCATCTTCATTGGCTCCGTTTGAATCTCACCTTTCGTACCAGCCACCATCGCAGCAACAAACTTATTATCCGTCGTATGATCAACATCAACTAACTCCAAATTATGCCCCTTCCCCCTCCTCTGTTCCTCCAAACCCCAATCCCAATTCTTCATATTCGTCCTTGTACTCGGCTTCATATAGCCACCCCGGATCTTCTGTTCCTCCGGCATACGAAAGCCCTTATGAGAATCCCGTGAAATTTGATCAGGGCGGTCCATATTTTGACGACAGGTTTGGGAGTTTTAATCGGAGCCGGTCCGATTTGGGATCCGATTTGTATGGCAAGAGACAGATTTCGAGGTTTGATTCTGGTCGTGATGAAGTATACGGAGATGGTGTTTATGCTTATGAAGGTGGCAAAGTTGAACCATATGGAGCACGGGGGACGGCTCCCAAGTCGTCAACTTGGTCCGGCTTTGATGATTATGGAAGGTCAATTAGTTTTCCCTCCCCAAAAGAATCTTCTCTGACGAGTAAGATTGTGAAAGCAGTGCCGAAGGTTGATGTCCAAGAAGATGTGAAAAGCGGGGTACAAAAATTTCGCGTCAAGGTGTTGGCAGAAAGTGGTGGCCAGAGCACTATGGATGTTCTCTGTCAGGTATGAAGAAAAGAGCATTCAGTTTCGTTCGTATATTATATAATTGGAATTCCATTGTTTCATAAGAGCTTTTGGATTTTGTTTTATTTGCTTTGTTGTTGCCCTGACTGTTAGCTTACTTCAGTACATCATTGAACATACAATTTAGCATTCATAGTTTGTGGATAAGCCAAGAAGATATATGGTTGGTGACTTGGTGTTAGCTCTAATTTCATCGTTGTTGAACCTGCTCCCTCATCAGTGCCTCAGATTCTTTCCTAAGAAGAGAAGAGATACTGACAGACGACCAATTTTTTCGTTTTTTGATGCCTATTGCAATTTTAACCAGTCATTGGCTAGATATGAATCCATTTTGGCACTTCTGAGTTTTACCTTCTTAACTGCTTTCTTTCTATTTGGTGCAGTTGAATCATAACTAGTGTAAAGATCAAAAGCTTTTCGACTAGACTTTGCTCATTTCATTCATCTGCAAATTTTGTAATAGATTTTTACACTTAAATATGGATAATATACCAAAAAATTTGGCATGAATGTTTTCCTGTTTGAAAACTGATTTACCATAAACTTTTGCATCAATTTCTTTTTGAGAATTTATCTCATTTCTCAAAAAGGTTTAGCGTGTTGTCTTGTATGAGTTCACTTTTAGCTTTCTGTTGTTCATCCCCAATTTTTCAGCGAATTTTTGATGTTGTCAGTTTATTCTTTCAGATTGGTTTGGATGGAATTCGGATGCTGGATCCCACTACCAGTCGGACATTGAGAATATATCCTCTAGAGAACATTACAAGATGTGAAGTGAGTTTGTAGATATCCTCAAATTTTGACTGTGACTATGAAAGTAATTCACTTAAATATATTTGATGTAACTTTTTAATTGAATAATACAGAGATTCGATTCATCTACATTTGCATTTTGGTCAAAGAGCTCAGTGGACATTGAGCCAAGACGAATCAGATTGCAATCCAATAGTTACACTACCAACACACTTTTGGATATTGTGACTGCTGCAACCATACAGGTAGAGAGTCAGAGAGCATCATCCATTTATTCTGAAAATTATTATATTGCTGATGAAAATAGGGGGCCTTTTGTTTATTCCAAAACCAATCTGCTAGGGAGACACTGGTTGGGGTTTACATTTGCCAGAGACAGGAAAAGGATTTGGTTGTAGTAGGTTCCTTCGAATGGGTTGCTATTTAGAGTTCAGAGTACTCATTTAAGGATACTTTTTTGCCCATGGCATATTGGTTAGTTTCTTATGATTCAAAATTATTGGATGTCAATTGCTTTATATTCTGTTATTTATCTTCCTCAACTGTTTCTCAACTAATTGACCTCATGATAAGTTTACGTCAAAGATTGAAAATATTAAGCTTTAACTTATAAATGTGTGTGCAGTTGTGGTCTTCTGTGTGCTATTTATTTTTGGTGTCTGTCCTTGTTTTTTTTAACTCTGTACATTGAAAATAATGTTCATGGTTTTAACTATTCTAGGATCTTGTATGTTGAAGATTTCATGTTCATCATCAAAGTTTGTTTTTGGTCTTTGAGTTGAAGCACATATTTTAATGACTGCTCATATATGAAACGTGCTATATTGGGTCTTAAAATCACCGATGAACATGGATCCTGTGAATATCCTATATTTGGGGCTTGGGTGTCATTTTCTTTAGATAATTGTGGCTGTTAATATTCTATCTAAAAACATTTTTGGTTGTCTATCTTTTTCTTTTATTGGTATCAAATTGAACTCATGTTAGTCCTGAAAATGGGCCTTCCAATCATAGTTTGTCTGCTGAAAATGTTGCCAAATTAAAGTTATGCTCAAGTGATTGCAAGTGTTCATTGCAGAAATGATCTTGAGAATGCAGTACACGTGAATTTTTACTACACTAGTCATGACATCTGGGGGTTGTCTACAAGAATCATTTCTTGATAGATTAAACTACAAGGTTTTTGTTATATTAATTCATATTCCTTATAAAAGTTGTCATATTTGTTGTTTATAATGTCTCTTGTGATGCTATTTAAATCAATAGCATTCATTTTATGTGAAGGTCTTCTAGTTGAGTAGCTTCTAATCTTTCTTCCTCTCTGCAGCCTTGGTTACTTATGAATTTGTTGTGTTGTGATGCTGTTTAAGTGCGGGGTGCTGTTGATTATTCATAATTTCCCCTTGTTTTGTGATACAGTTCAAGGAAATGGGTGGGAGCAGGAGGCCTGCTGAGTCAATTAAACCAAATGAACAGCCTACAGAAAAGAAAAAAGGCCTTACTGACTGGATGAATTTGATAAAGCCTGCCAATGAAGAGAAGGATCATTGGGTAACATTAGATGCAACTCAAACTTTCTTACTCTTTTCTGCTGTGTTCTCCCTGTTCAAAAAAAGGCCTCCCTAAGGATTTGGCAGATGTTTCTTCCTTTGAACTGTATTTATTATTACTGTGCAGTGTTCTCATTTGCTGGTGGGTGATTGTGATGGTTGGAGAAGTAGGTTTTGTTGCAATTGATTTGTTAGCTAAATTTTTATAACCATGCTAGTGTAATTTTTCCTTTCTCTAACTTTGGGAAAGCAGAACCTGTAATATAATTACCATCACCATACAACAAAGAAAATGAATTGGTAAATGGCAGTGATTTTAGATCAATCTAACCTAGGTTCAGTTGTTCAATTTATATTGTAAATGATTGGAGTCCTTATAAGGTTCTATTTGTATATAGGTTCCAGATGAAGCAGTTTCTAAGTGTACAGCATGTGCCACTGATTTTGGGGCTTTTGTTCGTAAGGTTAATCTAACCCCTCACCCCCTTTTATTTTTCTTTTTTTCAAACTTAACTCTGTTTATAATGCTTGATTGCTAATGTGATTGTCATATGTTTCTAACAGCATCACTGTAGGAACTGTGGGGATATTTTCTGTGACAAATGTACACATGGTAGAATTGCTTTAACTGCAGATGAGAATGCTCAACCAGTACGTGTTTGTGATCGATGCATGGTATGTGTAACATTTGTTGTCTTTCTCTTGTCTACTTTGAGATGATGAAAATGCAACTTTTGTATGGGGCATGTAATTTTATGCAACGCAATGTAGATATATATTTATGCCTTGTGTGGAGATGTTTTGGGGCTAATCTTTACATTATCCTGGTTTATTTATCTTTTAAATCTCTTATTGTTTCTCTCTCTTCATCTTTCCATCGTATTAATACATAGTTAATGCTAGAAAAATCCTCATACTGAAGCCATGTCATTATGAATTCTTTTATGCGGTGTCTTTATGTGCATTGGGAAATCTGGGATCTTATATTCCTTTTGCTCTACAGGCAGAAGTGACTCAGAGGCTTAGTAATGCTAAAGAGGCAGCAAGTAAACCCGTGTTGCAGAGCCATGAAGATCTTGCCCGGAAACTTCAGGTGAGTAGTAGGGGCATGTGTTGCTATGTGCTTCCTACTTGTTTATAAGTACTGATAGAAGACTAATTTGTTTACATGGCACATGATTAAGCTTACATCAATGAATAAGCATGCATCAAATGCTGATTTATTAATTTCATAATTGTTTGGTAGGAGGAGCTGGAGAGGAATCGAAAGACTTCAGGTAATATAACCTTGTTGAATTTTGGGAGCTTAGGTTGTCAATTTGGAATTTCTGTCCATAACCTGTCAAATAAGGTGGCCATATTTCAATGAATAATTTGCACAGGTTGTTTATTTCAGTAGGAATGGCTGGATTTATAATCAAGATTTGGAAATAATTGTCTGTGGCTCATTAAATTGGTCTTCTTCACAGGCTCCAAGTCCGATGGATCTGGAAGGCGGATGAAGGAAGTTGCATGTCCTATATGCACTGTCCATTTGCAGGTTGGAAATTTGTTGATCAAATCTTTTGTGATACTCCCTCCTCTTTTTTTCCAGGCCTTCTGCACGCTCACGTCACCGTCATAATCATTATTTTCACATGGGATAATTGCAGGTCCAAGTTCCCAGCTCTGGTTCAGAGACTATCGAATGCGGGGTTTGCCAGCACCCATTTCTTGTGAGTGCTCATTGAGTTCAGATAAGACTGATTAAGATGGTGTCTATACGAGTCAACTTAAAAGTCAATTAATTTACTGATCTATCTCTCGCACATCAATAATTAATGATGATTGGGATTTAACCTTTTGCGTGTTGTTATCCTTGGGTTTTGATTTTCGAAGTTTATTGACCTGCAAATTTTTTTGATCCGTTGGTTGATGTATGTCTACTTTTTACCCGTAGAAAATTTACTCCTCCAATTTGCTCCTTTTTGTATAAAATAGATGCTGAACATACTTGTATATAGCTAGATCAAGGTCATTGTAAGTTTACTCGTTGAAACGATATGGTGGTTTGTGAATTTACTGAGGTTATGATTGTAAGTGGGAAGTTAAACTGGCTAGGTGATGGCCGTTTTATAAATTACATTTCGTGATGGACTAGTCGAAATTAAAATGTTATAATTGTTATGGGATGTTTGGTACAATCAGAAGTCAAGAATAATATGGAACAGAATGGTCCAACACTCCGAATAGATAGTTGCTGAATGCTAATGGGATCACCCCGTTTTAAAATGTTCTAGCTTAAAGCTAACTGACTTAAAGTTGTTTTTGTTTTTGTTTAATGTGGTTTTCCTGGGTGAGACTAAATACTCCCAAATTTAATATGGAATGTAAATTTAGTGTTTTACAGATTCATTTGTGAAATTTAATTAATTTATTAAATTATTTTTTTAAGTAAATATTTTATAAGATTTTAATAGAGAGCTGGATAACAATCTGACGTCATAAGCATTTTTTTGTACTAGGGTCGTGCTCTAATGAATTTCTTAATATATCAATTTGATGAATGATAAATGAGATGTACATGTGCTTATTTTTGTCACTACTTCTGTGGTAAGTCATAATTTTGTATTAAAAGTGGATATTATAATTAACATGTAAGTGATTGAATAAAAGTAAAAACAGTAGAAGCGTAAAAAGGGCAGCACACCAAGACCTATAAAATGTAATAATTGTGCTGATTAGCATGTCCTAGTTCTCAACTATACGTTCTAATATGTCATTCTGGGATTTTTCTGAAATTTGTTAATATATTTTATACAAACGCGTGCAAAGCGTGAATATTACTCACTCGAAAGTAAGTAGATCACTTAACAAAAGTAAATTACTAATAATTATACTGAAAAATCGCACAGTTTTTATTATTATTTAAGTTTTTTTTTTTGTGTTTGGTTGAGAACAAATAGGCCTACAAGTTACATTAAGAACCAAAACCGGGCGCTTTTAACTGTAATTTCGGTTAGGGGTGGGCATTGGGTGGGGCGGTTTGGGTTGGGGCAAAATTTTCTCAACCTAGTTGAACCTAATCTTTTATTAAGTTAGTCCAACCTCAGCCAAAAAATTCTTCAAACCAACATTCTTGGGTTGGAATGGGTCGGTTTCACTTGGGTGGGTTAGTTTGGGTTAGGATGGAGACAAACGAATGTGAGGCGAGCGGTGGAACGGGGATGAGGTTCGATCGACTATTGAGGACTCAAAGTGTCGAAGTATGATGATTAGACAAGAGATGAGCCAAAATGAGAAGAGGCGAGTCAAGATAAGGTGGGAGGAGGTAAGGGATTAGCGTTGACTATTGGAAACGATGAGACAATGAACGAGACTTGTGGCTTGTGAGAGAGGGAGTCGAGGGAGCAAGGGTTCAAGACAAGGGAGGGAGGAGTGGTGTTGGTTTGCTGAAGTTAAGCTGCCTCTTGCTTGCTTGTGCTTGTAGAAGTTTTAAGTAGGGTGGGCATTAGGTGGGGCAGTTTGGGTTGGGACAAAATTTTTTTAATCTGTTTGAACCCAATCCCTCATTTAGTTAGTCCCCAGCCAAAATGATCCTTTAAACTAAGATTTTTGGGCTGGAATAACTCAGTTTCATGTGGGTAGATTAGTTTGGGTTAAGATGGGCCGAAAAGTGAAGCCTTAGGAACGGCCAGACATGAGGCGAGCAGGGGTGAGTTAGCAAGGTTCAGTCAACTATTAAGGGCTCAAAGTCTCAAAATGTGATGACTAGACAAGAGAGGGACCGAGATGACTCAAACGAGGTAGGGTGGTCAGCATCAACTGTCAGAGACGATGAGACAATGGATGAAACTCGTCGCTCACAAAAGAGGGAGTTGAGGGACAAGAGAGGACCGAGAAGTGGCATTGGAGTCGTAGAGCTACTTGAGAAAGATTTAGGGTAAGCTACAAAACAACGTCATTTTGTAGTAATAGAAAAAATATATATGTAATTTTTGTTGGGTTGCCACAGCAATCTAATGGAGAGAGAGCAAAAATTTAGCCTCATCCAATTTATCCCATCTTAAACTAAAATATTATATTATATTTATTTTACCCCATCTTAACTTAATCTAAATTTTCTTTTTTATAGTTTGAAGCAAGTTAAAACGGTTTGACCCGAACTAATGTCCACCCCTAGTTTTAAGGCAAGTTAAAAAATGACATCATTTTACACAACGACGATATTTTATAATATCAGAATTCAGAAAATATATATATATATATATATATATCATAAGAATTGAAATATATATATATATATATAAATTTTGTTGGGTACCCGCGGCAACCCAATGGGGAGGGGACCAAAATCCAGCCCCACCCAATTTACCCCATCTTAAGCCAAAATATTACATGATATTTATTTTACCTCATTTTAACCCGGTCCAAATTTTTTTTTTTACGGTTTGGGGCGGGTTGAAACGGTTTGACCTGATCCAATGCCCACCCCTAATTTCGGTCAATAATTACAACTTGCAGCAGAGCGATAGTGTACTTTGCATCCGGCGAAGATTCGTCCCAAATTGCTGGACAACTGGCTGTACGCTTAAACAAAGAATTAATGATATGATCCTTGTTATATCAGCAATTTAGGGGAGCTTTGGCGGCAGCATTATAAATAGAGGATAAAACGATACAGTTGGGGAGCTAGCACCGACTTATGTTTATGACGTATGTTAATTTGATGATTACATTACACCTACTTGGACCAACCTTCTTAATAAACAAATAGATTGATACAGAAATGGGATCCCACCTTGGCGCCGTTGCCCCCTGCGGCATCCCAAGAAATTAAAAGCGTATATGTTGGACGATGTTTAGATGCCATCTACAACAATACACACGGAAGCACAAACTTTGAATCAGCGTATATCGTGTAACATTGATTTCATTTTCGCCCTCCCACTCTCAGTTTGGCTTCTTAGATTTTAAAATTATCAAATATTTTCATGTGTCGCCTATAAATTGTGATAATTCCAGTTACTATCGAAAAGCCAATTAATATGGCCAGGCCAGGTTCAACTGATAAGAAGATAATTCTGGAGAGAATTATTAAAGAACCAATCGTTGGAGAAATTAAAGCCAATATGCAAGCATCTAACACGTAGATGTGATGCAGACTCGAAGTAAGCACTAGGCACCAGAAACCCTACAACCACATTTAACAGTATCTGTATTTCCCAGCTAATTAACATCATACTCTTTCTTGTCCACATTAAACTCAGTGCTCTGCATGTCTTTGTTACCTTTAAAATTTCATTGAGTTATATTATATTGCGTATATAATCAACTGTTAGCCAGATTCAATTACTCCATGACGCTGCAATGAATGAATGCAATTGTACAATAAATATGCCTCGCTATATTTGCTATGAACCACTGGAGCTACCATTAAAGCATCCCCGAAGATTTTCCCTAGACGCCCTCTATGGCTCTTCCTATCAACCTTCACTATGCTTCCTGTCCTTCAACTTGTGCCTTACTGCTCCGTTTCATATTGCTGTTAGTTGTTTGCTGCAAAACCAAGGGTTTGGTGAAGCTGCCACCAAATGTCTCGGTTCCAGCAGTGATAGTGTTGGGGGATTCCATCATGGACACAGGCAACAACAACAATCTACCGATATTGGCTAGGTGCAATTATCTTCCTTATGGCAAAGATTTTGAGGGAGGCAAAGCCACTGGCCGCTGTTCCAATGGAAAGGTTCCATCAGATATAATAGGCATGTACTCTTCTCTGTCAGTGTCTGTGTCAGAGCCATTTTCTATGCGTGCCTCTTTTATATTAAAAATCCAACTAAACCAAATAGGCGAAATTATACTATTATGCAAATTGATAAGAAACGATTTATTCAACTGGCTAAACTTTCATTATTTTGTTATTATTACTGTTTATAATTTTTTTTTTGTTAATGTCAATTCGCATAGTTTCATTTTCTAAAAAAGAAATCACATATTTTCAACTGAACTAAAATGAATACACTAATTTTTCTGTTGTTCATTAGGGTGTGATGATATTACCATAAATTAAAACATGGATAAATAACTTTTGGTATGATAAAATTTTACAAAATTCACCATAGAATTTAAAGTTTACACCATGCATATTATGCTTTTAAATCTTAACATCAATACTAACAATGTGTTGCCGTAGTAATTGTTGTCTACACCTCAAGTTAAGAAACTTGAGATCAAAGATATAGTTTCAAGTCTTGAAGTCATACTTATTAGTAGAAGTTATTAATGACTGACCTTAAACGTGAACTAATTTCACACTAATAATGATGAAGGATATTGCATAAAAAAATTCAAAAAAAAAATCTTAACATGTATATATATATATATATATATATATATATATATATATATATATATAAGATCATTTACTGCCTTGTTGATCGACTTATTTCAAAATTAAGGTAATATATGCTTTCAAAACAATACATATTAAATTTCACAAAATTTGGCATGCTACATCTATCAGTTACTTGAAATGTAATGATTGGATTGATGTAATTCATATTTTATAAAAGGCTAGTGAAAGTGTAGTAAGCAGTGTTTTTTAAATACGAATTGAATTAGTTAGTTCAAATTAAAAACTGAACTCTTGTCTTATTCAGATTTATAATTGGGTCAAATATTTAAGTCGGTGAAAATCAGTGAAGATTGATATGAATCTGTCCAATTGAATTAGTGATCCAGTAACTTATTAATAATCTTACCTGTTAAAATGACCAACTCGATTTAAAAATACTAATGTCAAATTAATCTTACACTTCTATCAATTAATTCCAACTTATATATATAGAATATATTTTGGTCAAATCCTCGATCATAAATGAGTGAAATCAAAATCGATAATTAAGTAACCAACAATTAATGATTCAGTTGCTTAAAGTGACTTAAGCCCTTTAGAATCCTATACCATCATTTTTTTTTTCTAAAATGGTTATTTCTAAATATGTTGAAATTAAATGGTAACAGAGATCAACCAGATAGAAATTGGAAGGCTTTTTTTTTTTTTTCCTTCATTTATGTTTATTGTTTCACCGTTGGATCAGTTGCTTGATAGATAATATACCTCGTATTGAAATTCTAAATGTTGTAATACACCACAAATTGTCTCGAACAACTTGATGAATTGGCCTAATAAGACAAATCTTAATAGAATGAGACCAAAGTAGATGAGTGAAGACACCTTTTTGCATATTAATTACTTCTGTTTCTAACTGCATTCACTTTCTCAATCCATCAGTTGAAGAGCTAGGCATTAAGAAGCTTTTGCCAGCGTATTTGGATCCAAACCTCCAACCTCAAGATTTGACAACCGGCGTCTGCTTCGCCTCTGGTGCTGCAGGATATGATAATTTAACATCTCAGTTAGCGGTATACATATTTTAACGCTTCATATTTCCCACCTAAAATTCGGGAAATTTAAAAAGCATATATTGTATCTCTTCGTTTTTGTCATTCATTTCTAATTAACTATTGGATAATAACCAGTCAGCTATACCATTTTCCGCTCAAGTAGACTTCTTCAAAGAATATATAGGAAAGCTAAAAGGACTTGTTGGAGAGGACAGAACAAAATTCATCCTTACCAACGGTATTGTTCTTGTGGTTGGAGGCAGTGATGACATTGCTAACACATATTTTGGAGTTCGCGTTAGACAATTGCAATATGATGTTCCAGCTTACACTGATCTTATGGTCAGGTCAGCCTCTAATATCATAAAGGTATGCTTAACTTCATCAGCAAATTGAACTTCAAGTTGTTTGTCTTTTTCTTTTGAAGCATAATAATTTCACTTTTTGAGTATATGTATGATTAACTTTATTCTCAACCCAATTTGAAGGAAATATATCAACTTGGGGCAAGGAGGATTGGAGTATTCAGTGCACCGCCTATTGGATGTGTGCCATCACAGAGAACTCTAGCTGGAGGGATACAAAGAAAGTGTGCAGAAAGGTACAACGATGCAGCAAGGTTATTCAACTCCAAATTGTCAAAGGAGCTGGATTCCCTTAACCAGAGCCATCCCGATGCCACGATTGCTTACATTGATATTTACAACCCTTTTCTTGATATCGTCGTAAACTACAAAAAATATGGTACTCACAGTTCTCACGTCAGTGTACTAAATTAAATTATTAATCATCATTCAGTCACGTTCATCAGCATTTTTTCTTTTCAATATATTTTAATTCTTCAAATTACCTTAAAAAATGTTTGCTTCTGCATTTGCAGGCTATAAAGTCGGGGACAGAGGGTGCTGTGGCACAGGCATACTCGAGGCAGCAGAATTTTGCAACCGTTTTGTTCCCACTTGTTCCAATACATCTGATTATGTTTTTTGGGATAGTTATCACCCCACGGAGAGAGCATACAGAGACCTCATCGCTCCAATCCTTCAGAAATATATCCGAGAGTTCGCATAGGGCAGAAAGTTTTCAAATGGATTTTCATAAATTTAGTAGTTTACTGGAGATCAAGGGATATATCACAAGGTGAACAAATTTAAAGGAGAAGGGGAATAAACACAGTCAAAATGTCAAGTAATATTCACAGGATGGGCTGCAGGACTTCTGCATCTCCAAGGTGATATGCACACATGCAATCACTAATATATCAGCTAACGAATAAAACTAGTTTATATTTACGTCATGCATGTAAGTGCTGTTTACAATTACATGAGACTTCGTATTTTAATGGGTAATATTATTTTTATAATATTATTTTTATTTAATATTTATAATATAAAATTTAAATTATTAAATTATAATATCTGTACAAATCAACATTTGGTAAACCTCTTACAATACATTTGTGAGAGTAGGATTTTTGTGCCTACTTTTATTTTATGTCTAATGTCCCGATGGTAGTGATTCACATGCCAACAGATCTCAACTAATATATAAACTCACATGATATATAGGAGTCCTAATTAATAGTTTATCTCACCTAGAAGGAGAAAGGGAGCAAATTAGATAGCCAGATATTATCTCACGCAGAAAGAGAGAGAGCAAAGATAGCCAGATATAGACAAAAATCATCCAATCAAATTGTCTCTACACTTAATGCGATCCACGCCAACTAGCATGATATAATAATTTTTTTTAGTACTGTTATATTTATATTTTTATATTTATAATTTTTATTTTATTTTATTTTTTTATTTTTTTAAACATACAAAAATTAAATTACGTCTATCAACTTAAACTAAACTTACAAACATAGACCCATCGTTTCACTTTTCCTTTTTGGTTGGAACATGATATAACAGTCTTTTTCAGCTTTCAGTAAACGAAAATTCTGCCTCCACGGGATGGAGGGAGATATTCAATGCCGTGTCCCTCCATGCCGTGCCAATAATCTTGCTCTTCTGTGAATAACGAGGGACGTTAAATGTCTCTTTAGGGACAGTTCAATGATCCAACCTCCCTGGTACAATTCTCATAATGTATCTAAAAAATAACAAAGGAACGTTAAATGAGACCGTATCATGGAGTTGGACTCCAAATCTGAGAGCATGGTGTTGCTACAAAGCCACAAGCGTCGAGTTGATCTATCTGTTTCTGTTATGTTGGCCAAGACGATGGAAGTGAGTTTCTGCTGCTTTTGCTTCAACACACTTTTGAAAAAACACATAAATGTTCTGTACAACCAGCGGTTGGATGCAATTACTTTTTATGGTGTGCATTAAATGAGCTAAAAGAAATCATTTTTTTTTTTTTTAACTTTGTTTAGCCCGCTGGCAGTCACAGGGAGATTATAACTTGACTGTTTGGTCCTTTGCTTGATTAAATATTATCAGCGGTGCTGGGAAGAAGCGACGCCTAGAATTAAATAATATAATGGCTAAGGTCTTCCTTGTGAAGCAACCTTTTTCTTCTTCAACTCTTACCTCATTGCTCCGATTCATATGGTTCGTAGTTGTTTCCTGCAAAACGCAGGCTGTGGTGAAACTGCCACCAAATGTTTCAGTTCCGGCTGTGATAGTGTTCGGAGATTCGATCGTGGATACGGGCAACAACAACAACTTGAAAACATTGGCTAAATGCAATTTTCCTCCTTACGGCAAAGATTTTGAAGGAGGGATCCCTACTGGCCGATTTGGCAATGGAATTGTTCCATCAGACCTCATAGGTACTGTCTCTTCTTAATGCCTGTAGCATCTTTTTATTTGCGGCTGATATCTAGCGTAAGTACCTGTTAGAGTCGGTGTATGCAGCGACTCTGAGTTCTTATAATTTTTTATATACTTATTTTATATTTAAATAAATAAACTTTTTTATTGAAAAATGTTAATTATATCACACATATTTTTATTTAGGTAAAAAAAATATGTAAATTTAAAAAAAAATAAGTTGGGAGTAGGTATATATTCTTCCTAGCAGAAATTAAAATTAAATGTTTCCTTAAAAACGAAGAGGGATGGAGCTGGGAAATATGAGATGAAATGTGTAGTTCTAAATTTCTTTCTTTTTCCTGTAATTGTTATGCTAACAAAAAAAAGTTATCCGAAAATTGTTAATTTTATATAGTAGTATAGATACGCATATTAGATATTTGCCCATAGAACAATTCCGATTGAGAAATTAAATTTTCAATTCCAAGAAAGAAATCCAAATTTGCGCTTTTTTTATTTTTGTAATGGTGGTAATGGTAAAAGCAATAGGCTTTTTAAGACTAACTAGTTAATTTGGCCATGTGAAGTTTTCACAGAAAAAAAAAATGGCGTCAAAAGAGAAATATTGCTCACGTGATTATTTAGTAAAATTTTGCTCTATTCTAGCCTTTACTGCAGACAATAATTTTGTCATATTTACGAAGACTTTGTTTTAACAGAAAATATAGATCTCTTCTAATTGCAGTTACTTTCTTGATGTGTTTAGTTGAAGAATTGGGTATCAAAGGACTCCTGCCAGCATACTTGGATCCAGATCTCCAATCTGTTGATTTGAAAACTGGTGTCTGCTTTGCATCAGGTGGTACCGGATATGATCCTTTGACTCCCGAATTAGCGGTATGTGTAGTACATTTAAATTTCCAATGTTTCCTTTCCCCCCTAAAATTTTGGTGATCATTGAGAACGTTGTCTCATATTTGAAATTTTATTTTTTTATTTAGTGAATGTTTGTACATTTATTGTATTTATTGGTTATGTAAAATAATCATTTCTTAATTTTGATGTTGATTTTATTGTTATTAGTTAATACATAAAAATTTTACATAATTACAATACAATTTTTTACATTTAAATAATAATTACTTATTATTATTAAAATTATGTGAACGTATGTTACGCTCCACGTATACTTACCCTTATTCTTCTCTAACCTTCTATTGGATGATAATCAGACAGCTATATCATTGTCTGGTCAGATAGACTTGTTCAAAGAATACATAGGAAAGCTAAAAGGAGTTGTTGGAGAGGAGAGAACAAACTTCATCGTTGCCAACAGTCTTGTTGTTGTGGTAGCAGGCAGCAATGACATTTCCAACACATACTTCTTATCGCACGCTAGACAACTGCAGTATGATTTTCCTGCTTACAGTGATCTTATGGTCAGCTCAGCTTCTAATTTCTCAAAGGTAGGCTTTACTTAGCAATGTAAGTTTTATTTTGGAGTAAATTACTTCAGTTTTTCATCTATTTTATATTTTTTTATAATTTTTTACTTTTTAAAACTTATACTAATATTTTTATGTTTTATAAATATATCATATATAAAAATAAATTATTAAAATATTTTTAATTGAATAATAAATTTATTATAATTTATCAAATATATCTTTATTAATTAAACAGTAAAATTTTTTCTTTTAAAAGTTATGTTTGATCTCTTTTAAAAAATAATCTCATTTTTTTAGTTGAAATTAATCTCATGTTAATTTATGAATTTCTTTTACAAATATATATTTTTCAAACATTTTACATAAAAATGAAAAAATTAATACTACAAATACACTTTAAGTAGTTTTTAATTTATGAAAAATTTTATAAATTATAAAAAAATTCACATAAAACTATTTTACCAAAGAGAATTAAACATAAAATTTAAAAGAGAATATTTTACTACTTAAGATTATTTTTAATATTTTATAATAAATTAGATTTATGTATATTATTTTTATAAAATATAAAAGAAATTGATGTAAGTTTTAAAAATTAAAAAAAAAACGTAAAAAGGGTAAAATGAAAAGGTAAGGCAATTTTTTTATTATTAATGATATAAGTAATGATCAAGATTCTCATTCAATACGAAGGAATTATATCAACTCGGGTTACGAAGGATCGCAGTGCTCAGTGCACCTCCAACTGGATGTGTGCCATTTTTTAGAACCCTGCTTGGAGGAACAGTTAGAGCATGTGCAGAAAAGATAAATGACGCAGCAAAGCTATTTAACTCCAAACTGTCAAAGGAGCTGGATGCCCTAAACCAGAAGCTGCCCAATAGCAGGATTGTTTACATGGATGTTTACAACCCACTGCTTGATGTCATTGTAAACCACCAAAAATATGGTGATTCCAATCTCGCCCTGATTCACCGTTCACTGTAATGATGACAATTTTGTTAAGGAATCATTTATCTTTAAAAGGTATGCTTCTTGAATTTCAGGGTACAGTGTCGGGGACAGAGGTTGCTGTGGCACGGGCAAAGTAGAGGCCGCAGTTTTATGCAACGCATTGGATGCCACGTGTCTGGATGTTAATGATTATGTTTTTTGGGATAGTTTTCATCCCACCGAAGGAGTTTACAGAAAACTTGTCGGTCCACTACTTCAAAAGCATCTGCATCAGTTCCTTTGAGGGGCAAATGCAATGCATAATATAACTGAATTTGCATACCAGAATAATCAAAATTATCTACAAAATTAGGTGGATCATAGGAGAAGATGAACCTTGTATTATTTTAGAGGTTCATAAGGGTGGATAGTCATTTATTAAGTATTACTTAACAGAATGGGCTTGTCTGATAGGATATTATTCTTATTCATCCATATATATATCTTTTGCTTAAAGCCTGGTTGTTGGGCTGTGTCACAGCAGTTATTTTAGTATATTATCTTTTCTTTTTGATACAAATTATTTTAGTATATCATCATTTTATTGAAAATAAAAATATATACTCATAATTATTGAATGCATATTCTTTTTTTAAAAAAAAAATTCGACTATTGAATGCATATTAATTACAAGGCTTCGCGTGAAGGTACTCAATCAATAATAATAACTAAATTATATTCATGTGAGTATAAAATCCAACGGGGACTGATACAAGTCCAAGTCCATCCCACAGCCTAATCAATTGAAGACGTAGTGGCTTAAATTGTGATTTGAAGGCAATTTAGGACGGTGAATTTTCTATATTTGACATCTAACATATTAGTCGGTACTTATTGTTTTAGATGTGGGCCCTCCATATATTGCAAAAGCATGTGGACAAGGGCCACTATTCGTGTCTTCTACTAATTCAATCGCCTAGTCTAGTCGGGGATATGGCTGTATACCATTAAAAAAAAAGAAGTAGGTAGTGTTCACGGAAGAAAAGCACTAACAACTATAATATATGTAATATTAAAAAATGAGAATGTGCTGAATTTTGTACAGAGAAAAGGAGTAATTAACCAATTAATAATTGAAAATGATAAATTACTTTTGTTTAGCGTTAAAATTAGAGTAATTATAAGTTTATATCTGTGGACTTATATTTTATTTTTTTCTTAAGCGTAACAATATTATAAGTTTACAGACATAGATTTAACAACACTTAAAATTTATGGGTGCTTGCGTTGCATTTTTGATCGATGTACAGACGAATTCAATTATTAGCTTGGTGTTAGGTGGCTTGCCCCTCCATTTGGTCTCCATTTATTTAATACTAACTGCTGAGTGCTGACATGACTACACCAGCCTATCCTGATCTCTGTGTCATCTTGTCTTCTAGCCCAACGTCTACGAATCTCTCTTTACAATTTCAGAATGCATCTTCATTTTCCGACTTGATTATTAAATTGAAAGGAACTCAATCCGCAAAATCAGGGGTGTGTTTGTAAGTGTCTTGATTTTTTTTATTTTTAAAATTTATTTTATAAAAGAACTTTTAGAATTATTTTTAAGAATAAAAATATAATAAAATTAATTTTAAAACAATTTAAGAATAATAATAATATAATAAATTTTGTTTGAAAAATATTTTTTTTTAAAAAAAGTTGATTTTAACCGTGACATTGGGAGACGAATTGGACAAAAGTGACAGAGGTGCCATTAATGAATGACCATATTTACTATTTTACCACCATAAAAATAATAAAAGGGGAGTAAAAAATCTGAAAGATGTTTCTCATTTTTTATTTTTAAAACACATAAAAAAGAGTTATTTTTAAAACTCAAAAATAAAAACATATTTAACCAAACAAAGTTTTTTAACTCTCTTATTCCTAAAAACTAAAAATTACTCCCTAAAATAAAAATCAATCACACCCTAAATCTACCTACTTTTTTATTTCTAAAGAAATATTTTTATTAAAAAAAAATTATTCTTATTTAAAAATATATAAGTGCTACAATTACATATTAAAAATTTAAAAGAATAGAGTTAAAACTTTGACTCTATTACTCTTTCTAATTGTAGAGAAAGATGTGCATTTAAGTACGTAGATGCATGAATACTATCGCGTTATAACTCCTCAGCAGTAGCGTATTCAGGATGTTAGGGAGAGTTCGGTTTCTCTAAACTTTAGAAATTTTTATATATATATATATATATATAATTAAAAATTTTAAAATTTTGAATTTATCCTCCTTCAATTTTATAAATTATTTCTTAGTCTTTTTAAATTTAAAAATTTTTATATATTATATACAAAACTTTTCTTAAATTTTATAAAATATAATATATAATTTATAATAATTTTAAAATAATTTCTTATATATTTGACTTAAGGTGACTTTTAAATATTTAAAATTAAAAAAATAATTATATTTTTTTACTGCATATACCCATTCACGAACAACATATAGCTAGAACGTACAATCTCGACTCTTTTAACACAAATCATGACTCCACCCTTACTCGTGCGGCCCACGTTGGCCTACCATTATACAAACAAGTGTATAAAAGGAAAAGTAGGCAATAGTTTTCCGCTGCTCCCATTGTCACTATTTAAAAACATGATGTATAGGCGTGGTAGCATTAGCATGTGCTTTACCATTTACTGTATACACAACCAAGACGATGGAAAGTTCCTAGTCAATAAATGAAGGAAAATGATGGGGCAACGTAGTGAAATCCACGTTTGCCCCACAACTAAATAAAGAGGAGTAGGAGTCAATGTCTAGATGTGAGACAAATGTGAACTTAACTCACGTGAGTCTGTCAGCGTTTATTAACTATTTTAAAAAAAACTCATAATTTAATTACAGATTGAAGATAAATAAATTTAAAATTTAATTATTTAATGATTTTATTTATATAATAAAAAAAATTATTGATCAATAAAATTTAATATAATTAATAAATAATTAAATTTATTAAATATATTATTTTAAATTTAATCTAATATATATATAAACTTTATTAAAAAAATAAAATTTACTTCAATAATTTTTACAACTAATCTTTCGATTGAAATATACTCTGACTTTATAAAAAAAAAAACTCATCGTTGTTACTTGTATCGGAACAGCAGCCAAGATACCTTACTCGTTTTAGTAATGCATGCACTATATCTATTCTACAAATATTAATTAATGGGTACTTCAACTTGTAAGCAAGCGGGCAGCTGACGCCAGTGGCACTGCACAATTTGGAGTTCAAAAATGGTTATATCAACTTTTAATAAATGAATTTCGGTGATTTGGCTTATGAACGAGGCAGCCCACCAACACGCATGAAGTGTGAATTACTACTATTTTGCTTCACGAGACCATGCCTGCACCAACTCCCCGCTTTCTTTTTTTTTGGTTTCCCCTGAAGATTAGTCCAGTTGAAGGGATAAAATTACAGTTTCCCTCATTTTTTTGTCTCTATTCGAGTGGATTACCCGTTCAATTATATTTTTCTTGTGAGTTATACAATAAGATTTACCTATAATTTTTTAACTTTTCATATCCTAATAAAAATAAGTGTCGATTTTTACCCGCGATATTAATTCACAGTTCTAATTAAAAAATGTTTTCTCACATCAAGGGTCATAGGTCAACAGTACGTAAAACTCATTAAAGAGAAGAAAACACAGACTCTGAAATTGAACCGTACATTCTATTTTTATAGAATTTTTAAAATTACTCTATTATACAGATACAATGTATAAAATAATCTAAAAGTTCTTTAAAAAAATATTTCGTAAGAATAAGGTGAATAATATGCATAGGACTCAAAGTTTAGTAAATGTCAAGGTCAAATAACTCAAAACAAGACCCAGTAGTACTGACGGGACTTTATAGTTTTTACAATATCGAACCTAACAAAAAGGTCCGCTTTTGATGAACCTATCGTCGTAACATCTTATTTTGTTGCAACCAAACCAGCAAGACATACGGTTGATAGTTGCCTATACTTATATATAACTGCCGCTTATTTAAAGCTGTGACCCAAGTATTGCTTAACATAGAGTGAGCTATACAATAAATAATGACGGGAACCTTTCAAGAAATTTTCTTCTTTATATTTCCTTGTTAGATTCTAATTCTGGTTGCTCCTGTTTAGCCATGCTCTTGCATGAAGTCGATGGATATGATTCAGAGACACAGACTTATAAAAGTAAAAAACAACCAAATGTAGTCGACGTGCACGTTTTACTCCTAAGCTCTTTTACCTTTTCCTATTTCCCGATCAGATTACCATTGGGGTTGACTTTGACAGTCTTAATTTGGCTCCTAGCCTCTTAGATCAATCGTCTGACAGGGGACACACAAGCACTTAAATATTGTTTGTCCGCTTGCTCTCCGGCACGGTTTATTACATTTATATTTTCGCGGAAGTCATGCACATGTTGGGCCATGTTTAAGATATAGAGGCTCAACGGTTGAGAAACCTAACCGTTAACCTTACCAAAAGAGAGAGAGAGAGAGAGAGAAACGTTTGGGCCAATTATGCCAGATAGGATGTGAGACAGAAAAATTGTGCAATTACATTCATTTATAGTAACTACACAAAATGCGAACGCCAACTAACATGATATTACTAATGTACCACTTCTAGTGCACATCTTCCCTTGAGTTTCTCGTTGCAAGCTACCCAGTGCTACCCCTCTCATGTCTAGTCAATTTTAAAGGACAAAGCTGGACAGCGTATAGGTAACTTTCTATCCATGTATCTATATATATATGCAGAGACGCTCGCTGAAGCACCGAGTGGATTATACTCATAAATTTGGAGTGTTTGTCTTTGCCTTTTATATTCACCGCGCGGAGTTGGGAAGAGGCACTTGCTGGAATTCCTTATAAACAGCCGTTATGGTTCTTTTTGCGAGGTTCCCTGCAGGTTGTTCTTCTTCTTCAACTTGTGCCATAATGCTCCGGATCGTTTTATTAATACTTGTTTGCTGCAAAACGAGGGCTTTGGTGAAACTGCCACCAAATGTTTCAGTTCCAGCGCTCATAGTATTCGGAGATTCGATCATGGACACGGGCAACAACAACAACATTAAAACAGTGGTTAAGTGCAATTTCCCTCCCTACGGCCAAGATTTTGAAGGAGGGATCCCAACCGGCCGATTTTGCAATGGAAAGATTCCGTCAGACCTTATAGGTACTCTCTCTTCTCTATGCATTGCCATTAAACATTGTTGGAAGCAAGAACCGCCCGTTGTTGGTGTACATACCAATACGGAAATGAAGTCTGCTCAAATTAAGAACATTGTCACTGTCCTAATTTAATTTTACACTTACGAATATATATATGTATACGCGCTTTAAAATTAAAAGACTACATTAATGAGACATAAAAAGACGTTCATCAATCTTACAAAAAAATTATTCTTCAATTCAAATAACTTAGATATAATTATCCAGCTGTAAAATGTTTGCCTTTTGTTTACGTTGTTCACTTTTTATTGGCTCATTTTAGATTATTAGACGTTCCTGCAATAAAGCAATTAGAAGTCATGCCATGGATAAGAATTTTTATCACACAGGGTATTCGTGGAATTCTTTATTTTCTTCGATTAGGGAGCTTCAAAAATTTGTATAATAGTTCTGTTTCTAATTGTAATTACTTCCTCAACAATCAGCTGAAGAATTGGGCATTAAGGAGTTTTTACCCGCATATTTGGATCCAAATCTCAAGCCTAGTGATCTTCCTACTGGTGTTTGCTTTGCCTCCAGTGCCTCTGGATATGATCCTTTGACGCCAAAAATAGTGGTATGATTATTTTAGAAGTTCTAGTTTCCCTTCATAAAATCCAAGGGAAAAATGACTAATTTATTTATTTATCATACATATTCATTTTTTACTAATTCCATTAATTGGATAATAAGCAGTCGGTTATATCAATGTCCACTCAAATAGACCTGTTCAAAGAATACCTAGAGAAGCTGAAGGGAATTGTTGGAGAGAAGAAGACCGAATTCATCTTAGCCAACAGTCTTTTTCTTGTGGTAGCGGGCAGTGATGACATTGCCAACACGTATTTTGTTGCTCGCGTTAGACAACTACAATATGATATTCCGTCTTACACTGACCTTATGGTTAGCTCAGCCTCTGATTTCGTGAAGGTAAGAATAAGTTTTGTCAACAAAGTAATCAGCACAAACACATTATTATTCCTGCAGAATTTTACTCCTCAGTCCCTAATTTGCTGGCAATTCATATCTAAAACCTTTACTTTAATGTCCCACTCTTTCTATAATTGACATGCATTATTTTGTTATTTCAAAACAACTTAAAAGGACAAAAAATTTACAGAAATGGTATTTCCACAATTTTTTTTTTATGAAATGTTCACACTTATATATATATAATTAATTTTTTGAATTTCATAATTTAGTATGTGAAATTTAATAAATTTATTAGTTTAAATTTTATATTATAAAAATTAACTAAAAATTAATTTATATAAATAATGAACTGAAAGATTTATGATGCATGCACTTTTTTTTTTTTTGCATACACATTTATATATTTCACCTAATATCTGACCATGTTTATATTTTTTTATTAATACAAATTAAAAGGAAATATATCGACTAGGAGCGCGGAGGATTGGACTATTCAGTGCGCCCCCAATCGGGTGTGTGCCGTCGCAGAGAACCCTGGCTGGAGGGTTAGAAAGACAGTGTGCAGGAAAGTACAACTATGCAGCAACGCTATTTAACTCCAAACTGGAAAGGGAGCTGGATTCTCTGAACCGGATTTTGTCCAACAGCAGGATTGTTTACATTGATGTTTATAACCCCCTGCTTGATATCATTCTAAACTACCAAAAATATGGTAAATAATCCCAAGTCTTCCATATTCATTCAGGAATATCTCCCTTCTCAACAGTTCTCTTTTTCTTTCTCAAAACTCTTTCTTTAAGTTAAGTATTTCCTTCATTATAATTGCAGGCTACAAAGTGGTGGACAAAGGATGCTGTGGCACGGGAGCGATAGAAGTTGCAGTGTTATGCAATCCTTTGGACCCAACTTGTTCCAATGTTGAGGATTATGTTTTTTGGGACAGTTATCATCCCACAGAAGGAGCATACAGAAAGCTCATACGTCCACTCCTTGAAAAATATGTAAATTCATTCTTAGGATGAGTCATTTCAAAGTTGGGTCAGTTCTCCACGGGAGCTAATTAGCTGATTAATGAAAGGAGAAGATCATTATATCAGTTTATGGAGATGGGAGTGTCGCTGTTGAGTAATTCCAATAGAATGGGCTTCTAAATCTTAAATGCCCTGACTCCTTCCTCTTTTCTTTTTGTTGATCAATAAATATAAAAGTAATCGCACTTGTGTTAATTAATGTATATCTTGTGTTTTCTCGCACCAGTTAGTATAATAATTTTCTTTTGCTTAAAGCCATGCCGCGTGTATATGTATTGTACTCTATGGTTTCCTTGAACAAAATGGAAGTGTAGGCTAATCCCAATTCAGCTTGCACGTACACGCTATCAATTTTTACAATGGACAGTTGATCGATATTATGGGGAAAAAATTAGATGCCCAAAATGGAGGAAGTAGAGTGACTAAACAAGCATTATTGACTAGAACCCACGTAGGCAAGTCATAGATATTTAAAGAGTAAGGGGTTGCAAAGGGACATGCAACGTCTAATTCACCATTAATGTGTAATTGGGTATCTTATTAATTCAATACGGTTGGGAACTTGGGACAATGAATCTTTCATAATAATTTGGTTGCAATAAATTAAGAGCTAGAGACAAGGGGAAGCTGAACCTTACGAAAAAAAAAAAAAAAAGGAGACATGGGGAAGCTTTCCTTTGTGAGGAAGATAAGGGAGAAGGCGAGATCAGAGTAATATAGATGAATATGCATTATTGAAGATCGATGTGTGTTGTCCATTCATGGGAGGTAGGTAGAAAATGCAGATGACAAAGTGAGTTGCCTTGCATTTTCACAGTTGGAGGCATTAAGTGGTAGATGCTGACCTGACTCTAGCTACCAAGTATAATACCTGTCCAGTTAATTTTTAACATGGAAACATCAATGATAAGAAGTAAGAGTATAGCTTCATTTTATAACTAATTTTGGTCAGCTGAAAGGATTTTACTCGCCCAAATAACACATGCCCATTCTCAAAGGAATTATTGGAGTTGATATTATGAGACAGGAATTTCATTTTTTAAAAAAACCGTAAATTCTTGTGCTAACTAGCTGCCAGCGATAAAAATAGTATTTAATGCAGACCTACACATATAATACAGTAGCACCATGTTTTAAGAAATTTTTTGAAAGAATTTTGAATATGAATTTAAATTATGTGCTTTAAATGATATGTATGAACCCCAATAACTCTAATCTCTATCCTACATATTTGTGTGTGTGTGTGTGTGTGTATGTTTTTGTGTATAATATATCTGCGATAGTGTGTCTTAATATTGATTGTGGAACACTGTGAAATCCTGTCAACATGTATAATCTTATTGCTCCTTCACAGCCAAATTTGTAGTTGGAAATCTGTACTCATTTAAGTGTGGATGTGACTTGAATTCGATCGTGATTTAATCGAGTCTCACTGCGGACCACAAAATCCTGAAATTGGAAATACAGATATGAGCTCAATTATTGACAGTGCACTCTATACTTTATGCATTTTTTCTCCTTTACTTTTAATCCAAGGACACGTCATGTAAATGACTTTTAAATCTCTCTTGGAGTTTTAGCGTGTAAGAGTAAGACTCTTGATTCGGGATGCTATATCATATGAAGGGATTTGGAGCAGTTGATTTTTAAATTTTTTTAATTTTAATGCTTTTTTTTGTTTAAATTTATGAGTTTTGATTTTTCTCTTTCAATTATGTCTTTAATTTTTTCTTATTCTACATTCAGATTTCTTGAGAGAAATTCATCCTTAATCCTAATATGATATTAAGGGATTAGGTAGTTAAAAAGAAAAAAAAAAGATAAAAAGTTAAAAAAAAGTGAGATACACATAAATAAATATAAAAATATAAAAAAATTGTGAAAATTACAATAATTTATTATAAACGTTGACTTAAAGATGCCATATATGAATTGTTACATCGAATGTTAGTACCTCTATATATTTTTGATAAATTATTAAAAATGAGAGTTAGCAAAATGATATAGAAGAGATTTAAAGGTTTGCAGTAGATTAATTGTAGGTTTAAATCTACTTTCGTGCCGAATTGTATTATGCATTTAGCCATGAATATCACAATTTAATATAGTGGTGGATATGATGTGTATTATACCAGACAAAGTAACCGACGCATTAATTCACCATAAATATCTTTTTGGAATGTACATTGATTATAAATATTACATATGATTTTAAAGGTTGTAAAGATGAGACTTGATCTTAATTTAAGTGGTAGAATTTGATTTTATTGTCTTTATCCCCTATTCGAGTTTTATATGATAATTTTTTTATTACTTCAAACAAAAAAACTTGCAAAGATTAGTCAATCATACATAAGAATGGCAACCCATAATGCTCAACACCATCCTCTCATCCCAAGTTTTTATGATCAGAGGAGGTGCTACTTAACCTTTAAATCATTAATATAACTTTTTGTATTTAGCAGAAACATGCTAACGCGAGGATTAAATATCTCTAAAATACATAAAACAAAATGCAAGGAACACCCAATGTGTACAGAAAGGAGGAAGATATGATGCATTAATTATATTAGTGTCGTCACCAGATTTTTAATTTTATCTTTTCTATAAACTATGATTTTTGGTAGATGGATTTCAAAATATAATATTTCTTCTTTTTGTCATGCATTTTACTTGTTGCTTGTAGCAGTTGGACAACAAGATGAATTTTTAAACAATATATATATATATAAACATTCACACGAATAAGCCGCAGAACGATATCTAAGTGATTCGCAGTGCTCCGCTCTTTATTATTCCAGAAAAGCAATAAAATAATTGGCGGTACATTCTATGACACGATGGGAAGTGAATCGAAGCAATGAACTCTGACGTCTGAGTTTTAAAATATATGGATCGAATCTTCTGATCAAGCAATTATGAAGAATTTTTTTAAGAAGGAAAAATCAAATGCTACCTTTCCCACATGCACTGTCTGTGTGGCCAATAAATGACATCGAACTACGTCTTACAGGAATTGTGCTCTATATATAATGGCGCAGCAGCGTGCGTGATCAACCACATATACTAACTGTGTTTGTGTCAATGAGACCAGTTGTACACGTACTTTCTTTGCAAAATGGACCACTTGTCCTTGTTGCTCATCCTTGTTTGTTTTGTTTTGTACATTCCTTACGCTGCGGAGGCTTTCATGAGGCCACGGTGCAATCAAACAGTGCCAGCACTGATTATTTTTGGCGATTCAATCGTCGACACTGGCAATAACAATGACCTACAAACGCCGGCCAAGTGCAATTTCCTTCCTTACGGTAGAGATTTTGAGGGTGGAAAACCAACTGGTAGATTCTCTAATGGCAAGGTCCCCTCCGACCTTATAGGTATACGTGGTTAATTCCCTTAATTACTTGTTCATTTTTCTATTCTTGGCTCTGCGACTCTCCAGGCATTATTGCTATCTCTAATCAGTATTGTTCATGCGTGCTCTTACGTACATAGCAACTTAGCAAGATTACTGTTAACAGTTGCAGAGATAGGATGCCTGGTGCATATATGCGTGGGAGGAAGTCGTTGTATATTCATGGGTTTCTGGTTATTCATATTGTTTTGCCTTTTTTCTTTTTGCTTTTTGCATTCCTATTTTTCTTTGTCGTTTTCAGTTTAATCAGCTGAAAAGCGCAAAATACATTCCCGGGGCTGCTTATATATAAAAATAAAATTATAGGTCTCTTCGCTATCTCACTCTTCTATTTTAAAATCTTCCTAAAACCACATAAATAAAATAACATCTTTCGATTTTTATTTTATTTTTTAAAAAAAAGACCCCTTTGCTATTCAATTTTCAGCTCCTAATCTCAATTTTTTATTTGTTCAAGTTGAAGAATTGGGAATTAAAGAACTGGTGCCATCATATAGAGACCCTACTTTACAACCCAATGATCTTCTTACAGGAGTGAGCTTTGCTTCTGGCGGCTCAGGATACGATCCTTTGACTCCTAAAGTTGTGGTACATGATTTTAGTTATGATTTTGTATTTTACCTTTCTTCGCTGTCTGCACGTACGTACGTATGTCTTGTTGGAATGATTATTACTTAATTTGTTTTCCTTTTCCTTTGTGAAACTCACCGAACGCAGTCAGTTGTATCGCTATCTGATCAACTGCAACAATTCAAGGAATACATCGGAAAGCTGAAAGGAAATTTTGGGGAAGAAAGAACAAACTTCATTTTATCTAATTCTATAGTACTTGTAGTAGCATGCAGCAATGACATTGCCAACTCCTGTTTTGCAACTGGAATTAGGAAACTGCAATATAGTATTCCCTCTTACACTAATCTGTTGCAGCAATACGCCTCTTCTTTCGTTAAGGTAATCTCCTTCTCTCCTTCTTCCTCTTTGTCTGTCTTCTTTATCTTTCCTAACCAAAGATACACAAAGTAGTTAATAATTATATACACGTTTTAGAGATGTTAAATTGAGTTGAATCTATCGATTTATTCTATATAACAGTAGAGTGAAAATATATTTTTTAACTTACAAAAAATATAGATTAGTTTATCTTATTTTATTTAATTTATAAATTATAATAAAATAAAACAGAATAAATTTATTTATATTTTTATATGTAAAAAATATATTAATTTATTAATCATTTCATTTCGTCGAAGAGATAGATTAAATTATTACTTTTTTAATTTATTAAAATTGTGAAATAACTTATTTTATTATATTTAATTATAGATCGTCACATATAAAACAAGATGGATTGACCCTATTTTGATAGCTCTTATCTATTAATTAGAAATAATTATTATATATGCACATTTTGTTGAAATTAGTAAAGGTTATTATTATCTCAAACATCATGAAGCTCAATAAACTTGTGGAAAGAAGCCATGCAGACTAGGTGATATATATAGTTATTCTAAGTGGTTCAGAAAGACTTGTACAAAATGTAGATAAAATCAGATATAAGTCAAGAGACTTTATAAATGTATAACACATTTATATACTTTTCAGTCCAGTTTTATAATTAATGGGTTGGGCACCTTTGCCTGTCACGCTGGGCCACATTTACATGGACCCTTGACGTTAGGTTACTTAATTTGGTTTGAGCTTTACACATTTCTACCAAATTATTTTATGGAAACAACATATCTCATGACCAATTATAGTGAGAGATTATTGCATAGCTACAGTTTTTGCGGCCTAGCTAGTCAATAAAAAGTTACCACTTTAAATCATTTAAATTTGAATTGAATAGAAAGATATATATAAGTGAAACTAATTGTATTTAGATAAAGACAAAATTGAAGATAAAGATATAACTTATCTATATTTAGATATAACTATCACTATTTGAAGATTTATTTATCAAGCTAAAAACAACCTATTTGCATCTAAAAAAACCACTTAAAATAGCAGTTCTTGTAGTTTACACAAATTATATAAACTAAATTTGCCAAATTGCAAAGCACATAGCAGGGTGGCAACAAGTTATATGGTGATTTTTTTTAAAAATAATTTAGACATGAATAATGCTATTTTCACATTTTTTTCATTGTACAATGATTATATAATACATTATTGGTAAGCGATTCCTAATTAAGTTTGTGCATTCCTTGTGTAATCAACCCAAATACAAAGAGCATAATTATCAAGTAATCTGTCTTGATGTTAACTCTTAAAATTTAACACACTTCTACATTTTTCTGCTGGCTTCTAATTATATATTATGTTTTTCCACGTGGCTCGGTTACTTATTTTTCTGAATATTCTTAAGGAGCTCTATGGCTTGGGGGTAAGGAAAATGGGAGTATTTGGTGCACCTCCATTGGGATGCTTGCCATTTCAGCGAACACTGTTTGGAGGAATAGAAAGAGAGTGCTCGCAAGAAATAAACATGGCATCAAAGCTGTTCAATGCTAAACTTTCAGCAGAGCTGGACTCCTTAAACCACAATTTGCCTAAAGCAAAGCTGGTGTATATCGAGATCTACAACCCTTTGCTTAGCATCATCACAAACCCAACGAAATACGGTATATCCCCTTGCCTTTTCATTACGTAGTTATATTTCTTTCCATTGTCTCTCTCTTACAGTTACAAGCTTAAATTTTAATGAATGTCAGGATTTGAAGTTGTTGACAAGGGATGCTGTGGCACGGGGACTCTGGAGGCGTCCATTCTGTGTAACCAGCTAGATCCGCAAACTTGCACAGACGAATCCAAGTATGTGTTTTGCGATAGTTACCATCCCACCGAAAGGACGTACAAGATTCTTGTTGATGCAGTCCTCGAAAGATATATCAACAGGTTTTAATTTTCCGAGGGAATGCACACCCTTGATTCAAGTGAATTAAGTGCCCTTAATTTCTACACAAAATCACCTATATATCTCGTTCCATTAAATTATAAATATATATAATAATTATAAATTGAAGATATGATTCAAGCACAAAAATATAAGATCCAAATTTCATAATGGATATGTACCAGATATATATTCAGCATTTCTGCACCATCAATGCCAATATATATATTTGCATGTCCATGAATGGTATACCAAAATCAGCCGGTAATGGGGTACTTTAAATTGTATCGGACCTCTTAGACAAAGAAATTAGTGTATATATGTATCTATTGAGAACTTTTTTTAACAAATGCATTAGAGTTGATTCTAACATAAATTTTATTGTAATATTATTTAAATTCCTCACTATTAAACTATATTTAATGACTTATATTTATTGAGAATTTGTCCATATGGTTATATCGAAGAACTGAAAAAGGCATGATCAGTATTCCTTTGATAATCTTATACCCAATGGCTCAATTAAACAAGACAGGGCAAACCAGTCTACACTTTGTAGAGCAAGGAACTAAGCAATTTCCCTCTTCCGTCCACCATTAGTCTACTGGAAACCAAATGTAGAAGTGGCCGACCTAATCCCATTCCCCAACTAGCATACAACTTCTGAATTTATTTAAGAAACAATATTCAAATGGAGTCACTTAAATAGAACCACTTAGATAGCTTTGCAGCTTGTCTGTGTCAGCATTGCGTTGTTAGCTTGCTTAAATAGAACCACCTACATAATTTTGTAGGGTTGCCAGTGTCAGCATTACATTGTTAGCGTGCTTAAATAGAACCATTTACATAATATTGTAGGGTTGCCAGTGTCAGCATTGCGTTGTTAGCGTGCTTAAATAGAACCATTTGCATAATATTGTGGAGTTGTCAGTGTCAGCATGGCATAGTTAGCATGCTTATATAGAACCACCTACATAATTTGATAGGGTTCTCGGTGTCAGCAGTGCGAAGTTAGCGTGGTAACCATGTACTAGCTGGTACACTACCTCTCATAGCGCTCGACAGAAATCCTTTTTTTTTTTTTTCGGCACTCAAAGGGGACAATGCCCCCAACTGCGCCACAATGTCTCTCAATAGAGAGTCTCCAGTCATATCAGCCATAAACAGATACAAGCACCCATGAAGCGGGTGGGGGAAGATAAATACCTTCTTCTTTTGATCTTTTGAATATTTTTTATTCAATAATTAAAGATTACATTTTTTTAAGATGCTAAAAATATTAAAATAAATAAATTTTTTTTGAATAAAATTTTTTATATATAAAACTTAAATTAAATTTAAAATAATGTATTTAAAATATTTAAATTTTTACCATTTTGATCAACTTACATATTTATAGTTTGAGAGGCCATCCTAAATGTTATACCATTCTCTTTTCTGTACGTGTGGATTGGATTGAGATTTTTTATTTTTTTTATAAAAAAATTATGATATACAATAAAAAATAAATAAACATAAAATTAAGAAAAAAATTAATAAAAAAATAAAATTTACACATTATAAATAAAAAAGATAAAAAAATACTAAATTTTAAAATGAGGATTGGAGTGGTGAAATGTCGAAGAATATACACAATAGGTTTCAGGATTTTGGGAATGAATTTTTAAGCTGAAATAAAATGTGGGTATGTAGCAATTATCAATAGATTTTGAGAAGGAATCTTGGGAGTTAAAAAAGTAAGAGCATGAGGACTTATTGTGTTTCCTTATAATAACACCACCCTATAACTCAACATCCTATTCAGTCTTGTTTCAGTGCTAGCATTTTTTGCCATAAAAATTCATATATAACATAAAGTAAGTAAATTTTTTTTCCTAATATGGCCTAAATCAATTACTCATTTTATGCTTACAAATTTTTGTGAAATCTTAACTATAATTTATTATGGCCTAATAAATGAGTGTAAATTTACAACCCTGATTTTTTTTCACAAATTACAGTAAAAATCTTATGATCTAATATAACTTAATAAATGAATCCAAATCAATGATTTAAACTTTTTGCTCACAAATTTTAGTGAGACTCTATAATTTACTATAGCCTATAAATGAACTAGAACACTGGACAATTCGAGCAATCTTCTTGAATGCAAAATAGAGACAATTCTAAAGCATAACCCATGAGAGCACCTCATAGATGAAATCAAATGCAAGATCAGGGCATGAAGACGACGAATCATCCCAATATATCATTTACCAAATCTATTATAATTACTTTGAAATGAGGATTGGAGTAGCGAAATGTCGAAGAATAACACACAATAGGTTCAAGGATTCTGGAAGTGAATTTTCAAGCTCAAATAAAATGTGGGTATGTAGCAATTATCAATAAATTTTGAGAAGGAATCTTGGACGAAAAAAGAGCAATAGCGAATAGAGGCTTATTGCGTTTCCTTGTAATAGCACCACCTTACAACTCAACATCCCATTCAGTTTTGCTTTAGTGCTAGCATTTTTCACTATAAAAGTTCATATATAACTTAAGGTAAGTAATTTTTTTTTCTAATATGGCCTAAATCAATGACTTATTTTTTGCCAACAAATTTTTGCAAAATCTTATAATTTATTTTCACCTAATAAATGAATATAAATTTGTAACCTTGATTTTTTACTCACAAATCCTAGCAAAATCCTATAATTTATTATGGACTAATAAATTAGTACAAACCATCAACCCAAATTTTTTAACTATAAATTCCAGTAAAAATCCTATAATTTAATATGGTCTAATAAATGAATCTAAATCAACTAGGTGGACTTTTTATTCATAAATTTTAGTGAGACCCTATAATTTATTATGGCCTGATAAATGAATTAGAACATTATGGACAATTCAAACAATCTTCTTGAATGCAAAATACAAACAATTCTAAAGCATAATCCATGAGAGTATCTCATAGATGAAATCAAATGCAGTATCAGGGCATGAAGATCTAGACGATGAATCATCCCAATATATTATTTACCAAATCTATTAAAATTACTTTGAAATAAGGATTGGAGTGGTGAAATGCCAAAGAATAACACACAATGGGTTCTAAGATTTTGGAGTGAATTTTTGAGCTGAAGTAAAAAGAGGGTACGTAGCAGTTATCAATAGATTTGTACTTAGCAATTATCAATGGATTTTGAGAAGGAATCTTGGCGTAAAAAGAACAATAGCAAATAGATACTTATTGTGTTTCCTTTTAATAGCACTACCCTGTAACTGAACACCCTATTCGGTTATGTTTTAGTGCTAGCATTTTTCACTATTAAAATTCATATATAACATAAAGTAAGTAATTTTTTGCTAATTAAAAATATGGCCTAAATCAGTGACTATCTTTTGCTTGCAATTTTTTGTGAGACCTTGTAATTTATTATGATATAATAAATGAGTCTAAATCAACTATTCATATTTTTTGTTCACAAATTTCAATGAGATCCCATAATTTATTATGAACTAAAAAATGAGTCTAAATTAATAATATAAATTTTTTGCTCACAAATTTCAGTTAAATTTATATAATTTATTATGGCTTAAAGAACAAATAATTATAAATTACAAATTATGAAGTAGCAAGTAGCAAGTGAAATTGACACCTAACCGATTTCCCGGATAGTAGTTTCTTTCTTAGAAAGAAATAAATGAGTTAGAGCATGGACCGTGGAGTGGTTACGAACTTACGGTCGAGTTTAATCTAGTTGTCAAATGTTTGTAAATGCATTCATTTATAATAGTTGACAATCTTCCTTTTATAAAGTGGTTAGAGAAGCAAAGCCAAGACAACATTGCTATATTGCTTGAAATAGAATTGGAAGAAAGATAAAAATGTACAACTCATTCTGGGAGAAACTAGTGAAGTTCCTTTTACTTTGCTTTGCCAGTAAAGTTTTCATAAAGCCGCCACCAAGTGAAGCACCGGCGGCAGCGTTTAATGGAACATTTCCGGCGTTGTTCGCATTTGGAGATTCCATCCTCGATACGGGAAATAACAATAATCTCGACACGCTCACAAAGTGTAATTTTCCACCGTATGGAAGGGATTTCAAGGGAGGGTTACCTTCTGGAAGATTCAGTGATGGAAAAGTTCCCTCAGACATGATAGGTAAATACCAGTTGATCTAATATATATATATATATATAGAGAGAGAGAGAGAGAGAGAGACACACACACACACGCGCGCGCGCGCGCACGCACACGCACATATGCATATATTCGTTTCTTTACTTGTGGACTTGCATGATAAAGCTGTAAGTTTCCATTTCATAGGAAGGAGAGACAAGAAATGAAATAAATGGTTAAGGGATCTTCATCTTCATATGTTAAAAAAAGTTGTTTGCGAGTTTTACCTGCTCTAACGAACTCCGAGTCGGGAATTGATGTGGTTGGAATATCGTTCTAAAGTCTGAAATACAGAATCAGGTTGGAGTGTTGCTTTAGATTGGGCTTTTTTACTCAGTACAAAAACTGGCCCTGCCTATTAGATGGGTCTAGCCCAAGTCTCGATTTACACAAGCCCACTGTATTCCAACCGGTTCAGTCCAAATAGAAAGAAAATTTTATTGGGTCGGCAAAATATTATTAATTTCGATGTCATGTTGACCCATGAAATATCTTCCTTTCAGCGGAGGCTCTGGGCATCAAAGAAACTTTGCCCCCATATCTTGATCCAAATCTTCAGGGTGAAAACCTTTCTACCGGGGTTTGCTTTGCTTCAGGTGGCTCAGGCAATGACGATATGACCGCAAACATTCAGGTATTACTTCTCTTCTACAATGTGTTTGTGCTACTCACTCAATTAAATCATGCGAAATTGCGAATCTATGTTGTCGCATAACTTATCATGAATGCAACTGTTGTGTCGTTTTCTAATTCATAATGCCATATTGGCCAAAACACCAGGGAGTTTTATCCCTGTCCTCCCAATTACAGCTGTTCAAAGAATACATTGGAAAGCTGAGAGGAATTATCGGAGACGAAAGAACAAATAATGTTATATCCAACGGCTTATATCTGCTTTCAGCGGGCAACAATGACATTGCAATCACTTACTCTTCGACCTCAAGGAGATTCCAGTATAATTTCCCTTCATATGCCGATCTTTTAGTTGGTTGGACTTCAAATTTCTTGAAGGTAAACTTTATTTGTTAGACGTCAACCATCATTACTTGCACTGCTATTACTTTTAAGAATTCGGCTACTGTGATTATTCTCATAATGTTGTCACGTGCTTGTGCTTTATTTTTTCACAACAAATGTGCCACAAGGATGTGAGAATATTTGCATGAAGGTAACATTTCACTTGTATTTAAGCGCTCAATGTGCACGTTTTAAAAGAGATAGTCTCAATTTGATACTCGATGAAGACAGTTAAATTATCTCATCTCCAAAATTTATGCGCACAATTATATGACAAATAAAAACGCTTGTGCACGTTTTAATCCAATTATATAGCCTAATGTTACAATGTGAAGGATCTATATGGACTTGGAGTCCGACGAATATGGGTTCTGAGTACTTTGCCATTGGGATGCTTGCCTGGAGCTAGAGCTATGGGATTGTCTATGCAGTGTGCAGACACTATCAATCAACAATCGCAGCTATTCAATTCTAAGTTATCATCAGAGCTTAATTCTATCAAAACTAGTCTTCACGGTTACGAGCTTGTTTTCATTGATGTCTATAGTCCTCTGCTTGAAATCATTCAGAATCCTAAAAAATCAGGTCGTTGCGAGCATATGTATATTTATTGAAACTGCCCATTAATTTCTTTACTTTGAATTAATGGCATAGTAATAGCACATAATTAACTCGTTTGCCCGTTGTTATAATTTCATTTTCAGGTTTCGATAACGTGGGGAGCGGGTGCTGTGGTACAGGGACGGTTGAAATCGGAGCATTATGTAATCAATTGAATCCCTTCACATGTGCAAATCCTTCGAGACACGTTTTCTGGGATTCTGGCCATCCAACTGAGAGGGCGTATAAGATCGTTGTCTCTAACATACTTCAAAGATACAAATATTCAAGAAATCCTCAGCCAATTTAGTTCTTAGCTTCTTTTGAGAACACAATTGTCTTCAGTTTAGGAGGAAGTCACTGTATTATTGTACAACCTACACACAAATAAGTAATTTTTTATAAATCCATCTAGTAATGCTATAAAAGGAAGATGATGGTTCTCGCGATAACGCTGTGCATTGCCAATGTTCATGGGATTTAGCCTTGTATATTACCGGTAGATTCGTAGACCGCCAGCTAAAAAGAACGCAGTAAAGGTTGCCTGCGAAATTGGGAGTGGGAGTGAGGCATTTAGTACCTTACTCCTTCTTGTTACCAAATAAGTAGAGGAGATTATATTTCCTAGCAGATACAAGAAGCCCAAATCTTTTTAGGCTGCAGATACAAGTACATAAGTTTTGCAGAAGACTTTCAGCGGTTACTTACTGTTGCTTGTACTACTTATCACGAAAGGACTTCTAACAGTATATTTACCGTTAGTCCACGTAATGGATCCAAACGCATCTTCCTTCAATGTGGTTGAAGCCAGGGAGAAAATAACTTGGTAAGTTTGACTTTTACTGCTTTTGGTAAATTGCAGTTTATCTGGGACTACCTTGACATTTATACCACTAGGACCATCGACAACTGGCGAGTAGACCGTTTCATCATCGTCCCCAACGTTTGTAACAGTTCTGCTCACATTCTTGGCCCCTTTTTCGTTGAAATTGGATATTACTATGGAAGGGTAGTTGATGTTTGAAATACGATCAGAACTTGATTCCTTGGGGCAGCTAAAACTAACAGGGACAGTTTTGGAGATGACCTTAATCGCGGATATATCAAGGCCAATGTAACACAAGTAATTCAAGTAGTCAGTAGTACTGGTTTCGTATACTAGCCCAGGCTGCAATGGTGCTGATGTTGTCACTTCCCCAGCCCCATAGTCATAAGGTGTGGCTACTGACCCTGAATCCGTTGTTATGGGAGCCTTCAGATTGTTCTTCTGAATTGCTGCATTTACAAAAATGATGGGGATTGAATGCTAGATTATAGGGTTAAATGCATTATGCACTTTCTATTGCTTAAGCCTGACCTGTAGTCATGATGGCGGATTTGATTGCAGAGGGACTCCAAGTGGGGTTTTGAGATTTAACATTGCCAGCAACCCCAGAAACATGAGGACATGACATGGAAGTCCCTGAGATGACGTTGAATAGCGGGGGATTTTTCCCTTTGGGAGCCTCATCTGTGTCATTCCCAATCCATGCTGCAAGAATATCAACTCCTGGTGCTGCAATATCGGGCTACAAAGAAAGCAGGTCAAGTGCTTGTGAGAGTATTAATCTATTTGTAAATAGCATGGTTTCTGAGATTTACTTTGAGAATATTCTTTGAAAGAGTTGAAGGGCCTCTTGAGGAGAAGTATGCTACCATAGGTGCTGGCTTATAATTACTGACCGAAACTGTTGGTAAAATTGTTGCCACCGGGTTGCTTCAGATTATGTGTATAATACAATTTATGAACTCGTTAGAAGGAGGTAATTGTTCCGAAGAAATCAAAGCAGTTCCAAAACGATATTTCTTTTGGGAATTAAATAAAAACGATGATGGCTGCCATTCATTTTTACCTGGTTGAATTGATGTATTGGAGTATCGTAGTAGCATCTTTCGAACTTACAACGGTAGCTGGAAATGCACCATAGGTAAATGCTACGGCTCTAGTTTGGTCCACGATATGAACTAGACCTACTCCTTCCGCTTGTTTCACCGTGTCAATTTTGTCACTGGTCGAATATGAATCGTTTTCGCCATCGCAAATGACAATCTTCCCTTTCACTTTATTTCCATCCAACGAATCAGGGTGGCATTGTCTGAAACATTTCGAGGGTTTGACAAATAACGGAGAGTTGGCACTACTTTGAGAAAATAATTTGTTTTTGAATTTTGCTTACCTTGCTTCAGCTAAATCAGCGCTTGATGTCTTGGCGGACTCCCCATATATCAATGGGTACGCGGGTGTTTTTGAAAGAGGGGAGAAATTTATGCCTTCACCCTGAAGTCCGATTGTCAATTAGCACAATTTGCACAAACTCATGTGGTCGAAACGTATAAAGCTTCGACTAAGAGTCGAAAGTCAAAATGAACATGTCCTGTTCCTACTTGCTCCTCACATAAAACCAAAAGATGGTTTTGTTTTAGAATTCGGAAACTGGAAATAATATCGAAACTTTATTTGTTCTATAAAAGTAATAATTTGTTAACGAAAAGCAGTAAAGTAGCTTGAATTCGTTAGAATTTGACGAAATAATTAAGCTTGGGTAATCAAAGACAAGGAATCTACTTTCGACCTTTATCACTTTGTTTCCTGTTCCGCCCAACACAATGTCTGACTCAAAGTCCCGGTCGATGGTGGTAGCAGCAACGGTCAAAATCCAAGGTGCATCATTGGCAACCGTGTTTGAGGAAGGGCCATCATTTCCTGCGGAGCAAACCACAGTGATCCCGCGCTCCACCGCATGGAAAGCTCCGATGGCAATCGGATCTGAGGTCAAGTCCGGTCGCAGCCCTGCGGGTGACCCAAGCGAAAGTGATAGCACGTCAACCCCGTCCGCTATGGCATCATCAAACGCTGCTAAAATGGCGGACCCACGGCATCCAAAGGGGGAGCATACTCTGTAAACCGCCAACCTCGATCCAGGGGACCCGCCCTTGGCGGTCCCCTCTGCGAGACCATAGTAGGATGCATCCGCTACGGTGCTCCCGGCTGCAGTAGATGCCACGTGGGTGCCATGGCCAATCATATCCCTTGCTGTGTTGCCCTCATCGCCCTCCCCATCAGGGTCAACGTAATACCTTGCTCCGATTATCTTCCTGACAATTTTCTCAACATCTTAAATTTGGCCCAATAATCTTGCTATTAATCTGACGGGGCCCATCAATATGGGGCCGTGGCCAGCATTTAATCCATGAGTGATGATTAAAAAGCTATGTAATAATGTAACGCAGACAAGGGGAAAACTGGTGTTTCTTGCTTTTACCTGTTACAATTAGAGGAATTGAAGTCTTGAGCTTTCATGCATGTGCCTTTCCAACGTGAAGGAATCGGACCCATATCATTGTCGGTAAAACTCGCTGATTCGGGCCATATGCCTGTATGCATTTCGTGTTAGATCTAGTAGAAATAGAATTAAACGGGTGCCATGAATTATATACTGATAGAAATAGCTATGCTAAATATGATTTTTTTTTTCCCCAATAAACCTGTGTCTAAGATGCCAATGATAGTGTCTGTAGAAGATGAATTAGATTCTGAGTTTGGATCGGAGTCGATTTTGACGTCAGTCTGGTACTTGAGGAAATCCCAGGAACGAGTTGTGTGAAGCTTCAAAACAGGGTCAGGGAATACAGAAACCACTCCTGGTTTCTGAGCAATTGAGCGGGCCTCCGTTTGTGATAAACGAGCTGCAAATCCTGAGAAACCATGTTTGTAACTGCGTACTAGAGCCTTCCGATTTCTTTACTTGGCAGAAATAAGCCAAGTCAGTAACAAGTTTTGTATAATTATACATGCAAGTTAGAAAACATCTTCTTGCAAACATGCAAGTTTACAAGTACCTTCTAAGCACTGAGGTCATAATTTGAGCATGGTCATTGCGAAGGGAACCATTCGCCGAATCCGCAGCTCCCATATACACAATATAAACTCCATTGTTACGGGCACTGTTATCATTCACATTCCCTGCTTTAGCTGCTGATCCTGGCTCCGCAAGAAACAGGAAGAGGAAGTAGAAAAGCAGAAAAGTTGGATAGCGTTTCATGTCGTGGAATCACGTAGCTTGGGCTTAATCTGTTGGTGTTCAATGTGGACCTATAAGAGAGCTCAGTTGCACGCCTATGAGGATCTTGGTTACTAGGCCACATATATATATATATATATATATGTATATGAGAAGAGCAAAGTGAGCGAGCAATAACAGAGTTTGCTACTTGTGACGGTAGCAGATCAAGAATTAAGATGACAAAATCTACAATGTGTACTGGTGGAGCAATTACAAGCGCATGCGGTATGCATATGCGCACCGCATATACGCCTCTGGCACTCAATCCACGCAAAGTGCGCCATTTGAGAAATTAGGGAAAAAGAATTGGTGGTGGATGAGGATAAGTTGGAAGTGGAAACGATAAAGGTGAATTATATACCGCAAGTTAGCACTAATTGGCAGATTCTACCATGGAAGTCATAAGACAACACTTCTTGGCTACACGGCTAACAGTCTCGGCAGTCAGCATAAATCGCGCTGAATAGGAAATAATCTTCAGAAGGTAAACCAAACACCATGCCCTATAGGTGAGCGAGAAAAGCTCCCCATTTACTCAATCATTCATCGTTAGATGGAAGATTCCATATTTTTGTAAAAGTTTTAGTAATTATAACCAACACAGGCCTCTGTATCTTGTCTGTGCGTTCAGGAATAGTTTAAGAACTGAAAAAAGTAGACTAAAATTTTATTCTTATCATCTACAAATTAATAAATTTTTATTTTAATTTCTTATTAATAAATTTTTCTAATTAAAATTTTCATAAATTAATAAATTTTTATTTTATTTTTTTATTGTTAAGTTTTTTTAATTAAATTTTTTAAAAATTAAAATTAATATTAATCAAATTATTTTATTTATTGTTATACCATAATATTAATATATTTAGAGAAATTTGATTGATATTAATTTTATTTATATAATATTTAATTACAAAAATTTAATAATAAAAAATTAAAATAGAATTTTATTAATTTATAAAAGATTAATAAAATTTTTATCAAAAAAAGTATAATGAGAGCCTTTGCCAAACAAATCCACTTGCACTATAGTTGGTAGCAGAGTTTTTTGGGCAAGCCTTAATTCTTACTTCTTGCTGGCAGTGGCCCTATTGCGAGATAACACCGTTAGGAACTGGTGGGTCCACTATTCCAATACAAAAAAAATGTAGTGCCGCACCCAAAAAAAAACAAGAGAATACATAGTGGGTTCTGACGGGCGTATTACAAAATTGGAAATCAATTATATGGCTGCGAGGGCAAGCCATTAACTTTCACCATTGGATGTCGTATTAGGCAACGACTTTGGCAAATCTGCAAAAATTATGCAGGTGGAACCTACAGATGGAATAGGTTTCGCTCCACTCCAAATAATGGAGGGGATGTATCTTCCCCCAGATATATGTGTATCTCTGAGCACTCTATCTCGGCGACCCATCAAAAATCATTTTATTGCACCACTACTTCAAGGGACACCCTGTTGCGTGCTGTATGCAAGATGTAGGATGGAAAAAAAAAAACGCACAAAATGTATTAATATTTAGAAGTTTGAATATTAGAGTCCTATTTATGCTTCTAATTTAATAATAAATAATAAATAAATTTATAGATATTCAAAACAAGAATAAAATTCTTAAATTATAAAATTAAAATATTAATTTTTAATAAAATTAAATAACTATAATAATAATTATCTTTAATCTGATCATGCATTCCGTGTTTAAGCCTTTATGGTGGTACTTGTGGTACTTGAGAGTAATTTAATTAATGGCGAATAAAGTGTGTACCAATTTGGGTCTGTATCGTAACCATGCCATCATCCTTTCAATATCAAATAAAGAGATGTACATAAGTGGCTTCACTAGAGCCATTTGAGTTTATATCGAAACCCTCTGAGCATCTGCACACAAATATAGATTCTTTTTCCAAGTTTGCATTCATAGCAACAGGCTTTCAAGTTGTTTTTCTTACATAGTAGACCGTCCTTGATCAAATATAAAGAAATTGGTAGGCATTGGGTTAACGTAGGTAGGTTTGAGTGGGAGAGAAAATATTTCTTCCCATAAAACATACATGAAACAAGCTTTGGATGCCTGAATCAAGTTGTACTTCCTAATGAGAGACTGTTTTTCTTTTCTGGGTATTCATAACGAACGCGTCGACACTTGCAGGCGTCAGACTGTTCTCTTCTTTTGGGGCCCGTAAAGGACAAATGCCTGGGCCGCGATTCGTTGAAACACAAATGAATTGTGGGTCTAGTTGAGGGGTACGGCCTCTGGGCCTAAAATCGTTTATTTTTAGCGTGGAGAATTCATTTCCAGAGACATTAGCCTTCTTATGGTAAGGCACGCAAGTCCACTACCATTCGGCCCCAATCATGACCCAGATATACATTTAAAAAAAGAACTAAAGCAATTCCGTTGCCGGGAATCGAACCCGGGTCTCCTGGGTGAAAGCCAGACATCCTAACCGCTGGACGACAACGGATCGCGAGTGACAGGTGCCAGTTATGTGGATTATTTTGTCTTCTTTACATTGAATTTAGGCTTTTATCGTTCACTACTTGCACCAATAAATTTGAAGGATGGAATGTTGCGCCAGTAATTTGGTGATAAGAAATTGGACGGAAGAGCACTACTCTTGTAAAGCAGTTAAAAGACCCTTTGTCAAGAGTGGGGCTTGGTAGGGGACACTGATTCACGTGTTGTGTTGAATGCCCAGGCTTTTTTTTTTTTTTTTGGCAAGAGAGTGCCCAGGCATATAATCTTAGGCCTAGTTTGCTTCCTTCTAAGTATAACCCACTCACTCAGCTACTCACACGATGTCTTGGCTGAGTTTCTTTCTTCCTGCGAGGGACCTTTCGTGCTACATCGTCGGGTCTAAATAAGACAAAATGTTGTTGCCTCATATAGCGCTAAAGTAATTGCTAACGACTTGATGTAATGTCAATTTTTGGACAAAACACGACGGGTCCATGTGTCAGAATCAGACAACTAGTCGATGCAAGGATGGTACGTTATTTAACATAATGGGCGTAGTTTGGATTAAAAGGAGAAGTAAAACGATGTATCACAATTGGTTGTCCCGTATATGATGTGGGCTTTTGGAGATGGGTCATCATTCTCCCTTGCTGCAACAGAAAACATCCTAAGAAAGTAAATGAAACAAGGTTGCAGAAGACAGATAAATTTAGTACCCTTAAAGGCACGATTGAAGTAAACAATATTTGGTAAAGCGCTATTTGGAATGTTAAGTCAACAAAGGAATTATTCAAGTAAGTCCTTACATAGACTATGTAGATTGCAAATTGTTACGTGGTTTAGAGGAGGAAAAGACACAGCACTTACGAGGTGGCCATTATAGGGAAATTTAAGGTTTCAAATCAAGATCAGTGGGCGAACAGGGAAATACCATCAATGTTGGACGAGGAAAAAGATGATCGCAAATTAAAATTGGTCAGACAAAGTTCCAATCGAAGACATTTGTTGAGAAAGACCAGTGGGATAAGGCTAGATAAGGACGATGATGTTCTAACTCAAACATGTCAAGACTTTTATTTACGTTTCACCCGAAAGTTTCAATTATAGACATCAATTAACGTATTACCTTTTTCTTTTTTCTTTGTGGGCAAGCCAAATAGGATGATCCTGACTCTCAACAACTGCTTCGAGGCACAAAACGATAGCACACGTAGAAAGGGCAATGTTCGAGAATTTGATTCTGTTTACTGAAAAGAAAAAATTAGACCTGAGATATCTGTAAGTGGTCCTGCAGCTTAGGATACACACATGCCCTGGACCGCTCCTCCTTTTTCCCCTTCATTCTTTACAGACCTTCGATGGAGATGCATCAGATTAGTGAAACCCTTTGTCCATGTCTTAAACAAAATTATTATTCGCGAGCCACACGTTGGAGAACAAGAAGACGTGTGCAAGTGCTGCTTCCATGCTTCTCAAATTGGAGCTGTTGAGGCTCTATACACAGTGCGCTTTTTGGGATGCAGAGAGGAGGACGTCAAGCAGAACTGCAAGCAAAGAAATATCACTACAATAAACTCAAGTTCATTAAGACCACTGAAACTTTCCCCTTCTGGTTCGGTTGTTTTGGGTTAAATGAAATTGCTACAAATAGATGCACCAACTGAACTCCACCCCTTTTTTACCATTTTAGCTATGCACAAAATTGTCATAAATATAGAAAATAAAGTGTCCTTCTGATTGACCTTTTCTTCAACAAAGCAATGAACAGAAGACGAACAAAATGGATAATTACGTAATAGCTAATTACTTCACCCTTCCCCACAAAGCAGAGGACAAGAAAAAAACAAGAAAATTACAAGTAGCTGACCTTTTCTTGCTGTCTTCTGAGCCTTGCATTCTCTTCTTGCAGATGCGCAAGCATAAGTTCCAACTCATTTGTGTAAGCCTGCGGAGATTGTTTAGCGGGTGTTAAGAAAAAAGAACTCATTTTCGCAAGTTGATAACCATTTAATAAAAGAACAAGAGAGCGGGGACAGAGAGATTCCTGCTTTCTCGCTCTGGACCGAGCGGCTGACTCTCTGTTCTTGATCATGCGCTTCTGCCGTCTATCACTGGAGTTAGAGGCATCTTCCTGAGCCCTTTTCTTAGTATTAGGGGAGCATTTGGAGGAATCCAAAGCATTAGACGATGTATTGGAGTCATGACTTTGTTTCTGAAAGCTAGACCCAGAACTCAGGCTCAGCAGAGCTGGTTGAGATTGCTCCAGTGGACCCAAGGAAGTAAATTCAGCGTCTGATGTGGGATTACAGACACTGGATGCGAGGCATCTTGAAGGCGAATCTTTACTAAATGGCATAGCCAAGAACTCATGAAGGTTCAAGTTGTGAAACGCAGAGTGGGTGGTGTTAGTGGTGAAAGACACAGCGTTACTGGAGGAATCATAAAGAGAGGTAAGTTTGATCTCCTTCCAGACTTCTTCCATGGATTTTCTATTTGACGGGGATTCGAAAATTGAGGAAGAAGGGCATGTGGCTGTGGAAGAGCGTGGGATAGTGACTCTATCGCTGCTGCTATCGCCGGGTGATGATGGCATAGCTCGCAGTCAGAGTGGGAGCCGGTGCAGATTTTGGCATTCCGAAGAGATTTCAGGGTGAGTGCGTCTATACCAAATCAGGTATTGACACAGACAATTAGGCCATGCCAGCAATTTTCCCGATTCGAGGATTTGTTTTGTTGTGCACTTGTGTTGACTCCATTTTTTAAACTTTCCCAATTTATTTATAAATTTCTTCTCTCGAAGCTATTTGTAGCAAGTTGCATAATGCAACTGAGTAATGTTATATATATATATATATATATATATATATATATATATATATATATATATATAAATTTTGTATATTATTTTTATAATTGTTTATATTCTCTTTTTATTTACTTTCTTTATAAAATTTTTTTCTATAATTATCCAACCAGTATATCAGCCTCCATCGTTTTCTTAAACCAACAGATGTATGCTCTCGAATTGTGTTCTTGGTTCGACTAAAGTGCATATATTTCAATTTTTTATTACTCACGTCTTGCGCGATTTGAATAAAATAAATACCTTACTGAGCAGCAACTCTCAATTAAAATTATGTTGTTAAAATCCCCACAACGCGTTGCTAATTAAGTGACGAATGAAATTGTAACTGTTGCCTTGTTTGAAAATGTGATATTGTAAAGAAAGAATCGTTAAAAACATTGAGTGTGAATATTGTTTGGAATAAGGATGAAAATAGAAGGAATCGTTTTGGTGAAGAAAATTGGGTGTCAATTGCATTGTGCTTTGCAACCAAGTCATTATATTTTTCTTCCAAGTCAGCATATTGTTCTGCCATTTTAGCATGACCGAGAACCGCTCTCTTTAGTGCATCATCCAACTCTTCGGTACACTTCTTCTCTAACTTCCATTGCCACCCTCTCTGCACGCTGTCGATTGGACTCGAGATCTACTCTCAGTTTATCAGTAAGATAAATCCACTCACTTTCCATTTCTGTCCATCTTTGTCCTTTTTTTTTTTTTTTTTGGTACCATCTTTGTCTTTTTGGCTCTAGCTCTTCCCCACCCTTTTCATGAGAAAATACATCACTTTTTCGCAGTTGTATTGTTCTTGACAATAATGAAGATTAGAGTTTATCCGTAGACCTTTTAACTGGTGTATCATTGTATGAATTTCCATGAGAAGTGCTTTCTTCTCAGTTACATCAAAGCAGTTGTCTCTTTGTGCTAACTCTTCCTGGACTTCTTTAATTTCATAATTTTCCACTATAATATCAGGCGAATAATGATTAGCTAAAGTCCCAACTCAGAAGCTGCAAAAACAGATGAGAAAAAAAAAAAAAGTTTCAACCTTTTTTTCGGGTGTAACAGAGAATATTGTAATATTACTTAAACTTTTTACCACTAAACTACATCTAATGACTTGAAAGTTCCAACCTTGAAATGGATGAAATTTACATTATAAAAAAAACAACAATTGACCTTGTCCTCATCTTTCTATGAATTATATTGTTCTATGTTTGCTACGCTTGTTTCTTGACCTAACTAGATGATGGAGATTAATTCCTTTTCTCCTTTGTATTTTTTCACTTGAACGTACCAAATTGTCAATAACGTAAGTTCTAAACCACAAAAAAATTTCGTTGTCAATTGATTTAGTATGCCATTATATTTTTTTTGCCAAGTGCTTAAAAAAAACACAAATAAATTTAATGAGAAAAGCAATTAACAAGAATGACCTAAAAGAAAACCATTAAGAAGTTTGGATACATTATCAGGACATACTTTTGGAACTTGATCTGTAAGTCCATCAGGATTTTCTGCTCTTCAACTCTAGCAACCCATGACCTCAAGCCATCTCGGATCTCCATGGAATCATGATCATATATTTATTTTTGGTAAGGTGCACACAGCAAAGTAGCAGGTGTGTCACCACCAAAAGGTTTACAAGATATTGTTCGCATAGAAGAATCAACCTTGTCAAGTTGTGGACATGGTGTCAAGTTTAAGTGCTTAAAAGTAAGTCTATTAACAAGAATCACCTAAAAGAAAACCATTAACAAGAAGTTTGCATAAATTATCAAGACATACTTTTGGAACTTGATCTGTAAGTCCATCAGGATTTTCTGCTCTTCAACTCTAGCAACCCATGACTTCAATCCATCTCAGATCTCCATGGAATCATGATCATATATTTATTTTTGGTAAGATGCACAAAGCAAAGTAGCAGGTGTGTCATCACTAAAAGGTTTATCTTGTATTGTTTGCATAGAAGAATCAACCTTGTCAATTTGTGGACATGGTGTCAAGTTTAAGTGCTTAAAAGAAAAGGAAGCAGATTTGTTCAATGCAGAGTTCCGCTGGTGATCACCAATTATCTGTAAGCCTATGTGAAGGCTTGCAGCCAATGACTCACTCAATTAGGCCAGGCAAAACCTTACTTGACCTTAAGGAGGATCGCATATGCTCACTTTGTTTAAAAGAACGTCTCAACACATGTTTATTGAAATTGGAACTCTCTCCCACATTGTTCCAACTATACAGCCATGCTATTCCGTTTTGTATTTCTAATTTTTGGAGACTCATACAAGTATACAATTGTGGCTCATCAAGGATTAGAGATGGGCAACATGAACCGATTGAAATACTATTCCTAAAGGTACATTTAATAATAGCCCTTGAGGTGTAAGCTATGCATCCAAGGTTGTTTGCTGATGCCACAATATCCTCAGGACAAAACTTGTTCAATCTCATAACATATTTCCTCTTCTTCATTGCCACTAATCATGTCTGTATCACAATTTTCCTCAAGAATAGAAAATGCAATCTTCACTAGCAGATAGTATGTGTTTTGGATTTTCTTCATATGAATTTTATACTATTCATCTATCTACTGGCGTAATTGCCGTACGTCATCCTCATTGACAGTCACCTTTTTGTCATTGTCATTATCTATTTTGAGGTAGCAGTAAAGAGCTTAAGCTGATCTTAACTGATTTAAGCTTTCCCACACATTATGTCCTTTGAAGAATCCATTTTTACTTTCCAACGGAGCATGGAACTAGTCTTTGCTAAGTTCTTCAAATCACCATAAAAAATACAATGTAAACCTCAAATTAACATTAGCTTAATGCTTCAAAACTCTTTCCAATATCAAGTCCTGGAGATAATTATCACTTCAGCTGCGGATTCGATCACTCAAATCATTAACATCATCCGCCTTTATTTCATTGATGACGGGCTCATTTCTAATGAATCTTATGTGTTGTCCAAATCTCAGTGTTTGCAATGTTTCACCGGTACCCCTACAATTGACAAGCACAATCTTTACCTCTAACTCAATAAAAAAAATTACATATGAACAACTTACATTCTTAGAATAGATAACTAAGAGTTTAGCATTTCCGCCAAGTGTGTTATGCAGCAAACGTGTCAAAACAGGAATTCCGATTTGTGATGTCTTCAACATTTTCAGATTGAGGTTTATTTAGTGAGAACATTTTCAAGCTACAAAAATGAAAATAAAACAGCAATTACAAAAATGTGTAGATAAAAAGCCAGTAATGCTTGCAGGTATTGAAAATTAATGTAGATAAAACAGCAATTACTCTCCCATCCTTTTTTCATATAGAAATTACTTTCTTCTGTGGGTTCCAACACATACGAAAGTTACATATAATAGGCCACTTTACGTGTGTCTTTGGTGTGTTGGAAGTTATGCAAATATCAAGACTCCACACTAAATGGGAGAGAGAAAGTGAAAGATTTTGCTAGGAGAGACTATATGTTGCCTTAGAGCTATATAAAAATCAATTTTGTTATTAAAATTTATTAAATACTCACTTAAAGAAATTTAAATTATTAAATTTTATAAATTAAATTATTTAATATTATTAAATCTTATGAAATACTCACTTACTTTTATTATTGTGAAAAAAACACATTCTTATTATATTTATTTTTTTATTATCTAAACCCTAACCCAATCACTTTCTATACAACTTGTCAAATTATATTTTGGTCTTTCCTTCATATAGAATGCCATAATTCAAATATGTGCTTGGAGTACATGGTTTACTAAATTAAGAGAAGTGTTAAAATTAATTTAACAAATAAAAGTGATATTAAGTCTAAGGAGAGGATTCAACAAAGAGCCCTCCTATACCCCTGTCCTATTTATTCAATATCCTAAATCCTAAATTAACTCTTAAAATACCCCTTGCTCTACACACTCCAAACCTAAATCTTAAATTGACCTCTTAATAGTCAATGGACACACCACACCCCCAAGACCCTTTGCTTTGCACACACAACTCCACAGACCTAAGTGCCTCCTATGCCCTAGGCCCCACACCAAAGTGTAGGGCATCCTAGAGGTGTCAAAGTATCCCCATCGTAATTTGTAAATTAAAGCAGGACTAACAATGCCACCCTTACCCACACCCCATGTCCCCTGAACATCTACGCCCCATACCATACTTCACCCTCACCATGCCATGCTTTACACAACCATGCCCTCATCTTACACCTTACAAGATGCCATGGCCTCCCCACATACTCTCCCCTCCCTATGCCCTCACACACCCAGGTCTCCCCCTTGCTTAGCCCCTTACTTACATATCACCCTTCAAATCTACCATGCATTGTCCCTATATGCTCCTCACCCCATGCCTCATACAACTAGGCCCTTACCTTACACATCTCCCAAACTTCACGCACTGAAGCACCTCACACACAAAGTGTGCTCCCACCCCCTTGCACCCTACAGGGTGCCCTACACTCCTTAAACCCACACCCCTAAAGTTTCACACGTGTACCCTGCCTTACAAGGTCCCCCACACCAAGGATGTAGAGCACACCCTCATGCATGCTTCCCCTTGTACACCCAAGCTCTTGCCTTAGTGTGCCTCCCACACTTGTACCCTGCCTTATAAGGCCCCTTACACCAAGGTGCAAGGCTTGCAAGGCACACCTCCATGCATGCTTCCCCTTACACACCAAGACCCCACAGCATGCCCTACACACTCGACCCCCTACCCTATACCTGGGCTCTTGCCTTAGTGTGCCTCCTTATGCCACCAACCCCCCACACCTCCATCTCGCATCCCCATCTTGTACGCCACACACACGGCCCTCAACCCTAAGCCTTCCACCTTGCACCCTTAAGTCCTTCACACCACGTCCCCCTAAAAAAAAACACACCAATAACTCACATACCACATTCCATGCCCCACACCACCTTACCTCACCCACCTCACCCTAAACCCCCAGTTCCTCTACCTTGCACCATATGTGGCACCCTACACTACACCCCATGCCCTTTGACTGCACACCCCTCACCCCATAGCCCACAGCCCTAAACCCTTACACCACGCGCCCCCCCTTCAGACGCACCTATATTCCTATCCCATGTCATACCACCTCACCTTACCTAAGCCTCCCACCTTGCACCCTACGAGGTGTAGCTAGACCCTTCCCTCCCTTCCCTACCCCACACCCTCTACCTATAACTCATAACACTCGGCACACCCCCTACCCATCCCATGCCCTGCACATTGAGGCCCTTCACTCACACACCACTCCTACACTTTGCACCACATATGTCACCTCTCACTCCACTCATAACTCACACACCAACCCACCTAAACTCCTACACTTTGCACCACATATGCTGCTTCTCACTCAACTCATAACTCGCACATCACCTCACCTAAACTTTTACACTTTGCAACCCTCTTTACAGCCTATGCCCTTCGACCACACACCCTTTACCCTGTAACCCACACCCTTAAGTCTTTTACAACACGTGCCCTCCCTAACACACCCACAACTCACATGCCACATTCCATGCCCCACACCACCTTACCTCACCCACCTTACCCTAAACCCCAGTCCCTCTATTTTGCACCATATATGGCACGCCCCCTTACACCCCATACCCTTTGACCTCACACCCCTTACCTTATACTCCACAACCCTAAGCCCTTATACAACAAGCCCCTCCTCACACACATCCATAATCCCATCCCATGTCCCATACCACCTCACCTTGCCCACCCAAGCCCCCCATCTTACACCACATATGTTGCTTCTTACTCAACTCATAACTCACACACCACCTCACCTAAACTTTTACACTTTGTAACCCTCTTTACACCCTATGCCCTTCGACCACACACCCCTTACCCTATAACCCACACCCTTAAGTCCTTTACAACACATGCCCCCCTAACACAGACATAACTCGCATACCACGTTCCATACCCTACACCACCTTACCTCACCCACCCTCACCTTAAACCCTGAATCCCTCTACTTTGCACCATATGTGGCATGCCTCCTACACCCCATGCCCTTTGACCACACACCCCTTACCCTATACTCCATAGTCCTAAGCCCTTATACAACATGCCCTTCCTCACACACACCCATAATCCTATCCCATGTCCCATACCACCTCACCTTACCCACCCTACCCAAGCCCTCCACCTTGCACCCTACGGGGTGTAGCTGGACTCCTTCCCTCCCCTTACCTTACCCCATACCCCACACCTTCTATCTATAACACACACCCAATAGACCCGCCTCCCTTACCCATCCCAAGCCCTGCACACTGAGGCCCTTCACTCACACACCACTCCTACACTTTGCACCACATATGATGCCTCTTACTCCACTCATAACTTGTACACCAACCCACCTAAACTCCTACACTTTGCACCATATATGCTGCTTCTCACTCAACTCATGACTCGCACATCACCGCACCTAAACTCCTACACTTTGGAACCTATATGCCGTCTCTCACTCCATCTCCCACACACGATTTGCCCTTGATTCCTCCCCCCCCCCCCCCAAATGGCAAAAAAAAACAAAAAAAATCCTTCACATGCACCTTATGTCCAATCTTTCATTTGTATGCTTCTACTCAAGTTTAGCTTTAAAGTTGAAAAAATGTTTTCCCTTGTCATGAAATCTCTCTCACAAAATCACTAAGTTCACAAAAGCAAACAAGTTGGAAAATGGAAAAATCATGACAATTCTCTATTAAAAAGCATGTGGTGATAACAAAGACAGATAACAAATCACTTGCCAAAAAAAAAATTGACCTTCTACTTACAAACAAAATCATATTACTTTTATCCAATATTAGTATCCATTTAATCGAATAATCCTACAACTTTACCATATTCCCACCAACCATAAAGCTTAAGTTAAGAAATTATTGAAATATATGTGCACATGCATACTTCCAAGGGAAGTGATAGTCCAAAAGCTGCAAACGCCCACTATTTCTAATAACTAATTTATTGAACCCACAATTTAAAGAAACAAAATCCTAAATGAGTTTGCATTGACCGATTACTATAGTGAACAACAATTCGTGCAAGAAATGATCAAGACATGCCAATATAATATCACACTTATGTTCACTGATATCTTATAATCCTTAACTAGCTTTGCACGATTTGACATCCACAAGTTAGCACTCTTCTTTTTCATTGCATTTTATCACTTTTTGAAAAGTATAGTTCTTTACTTTTATAGAAAAAACATCCAAAGTCTGAACTGCTTGGAAACTTGAGACTGAACAAAAATACAATTACGTTTGCAAGAAAAGTTTATTAAGCAAGGACATTCTTTTAAAATCTTCTTAGATAGTCAGGATCAATATCTTTTGTCAGGTTTTAACTGCACGACCAGCATATCACATGCAAAACTGCTTAAGGTGCCTTCAAGATCTCCAAATATAAGGTATTAGGGTGTAAAACAAACTTAAATGCCATACCTAAATTCTAAAGCCCACTAAAAATATCAAAATAGCCATTCTCCACCATTTTACTGACTGAAAAATATCTTCCTAAACAAACAATTTCTTATAAATCCATTTTCTTTTCCTTAAGTATTGTAAGCGAGCCTATTGATGCAAATAAAGTGAACCAAACTACAAATTGTATCATTACAACGGTGAAGTAATCTAATTACCCTGTTAAATCACATTAAGGCAATTGATTCAAGATTAAAATGTAAAGATAATTGCTTCGTCAAGTTCTTTACCATATTAGAGTTCAAATAAATAACTGGATCAAATACGAATTGTCTGTCCCTAATGCATAATGTATCAGAAGAAACCTTCTTAATGGTCTGGTTCCCTTCCCTTTTATTATTATTGGCAGATTTTATTCGCACTACAACCTGACGCAAAACTTTGTATTAGCAAAAAAGCAAAAAAATTACCTCCTCATTGCTACACTTGAATTATAGATTAAATAATCAATGTTCAAAATTACACTAAAGAATAACAAAATTTCTACTTACTTTCACTGGTGGGTCTTGTGGTTTCATCGATTTAATAGGACCTTTGATTCGATGATTTGTTTTTGGGGAGTTAGGTTGCTCAGTTGTGTTAGACCATGATTGGTCATCGTAATCTAGATGTTTGGATCAATAGGGGGAGTATTTTCGAAATTTGGTGCAAGAAACTTTGAGTTTGAGCTCGATTATGCTTGGAAGAATTCATCTGAGAAGGTTTCAGAACGATGTGGACGATCTGCCACCCAAGAACCGAGTCTCAGCAGTTTCTGTGCTACTGTTCTGCCTCATGTTTTGCTGAGGAAGCGATGGATTAATTGAGAGGGAAGAATGTGTATTTATTTGCAGAGTGAAGAGGAACACAAAGAAAAAGGGTTTGGATTCAGTGTTGATGAAGAGAGTGTGTTTATTCAGGGAAGATTAATTGAGATGACCGTTAAAAGACCCATTACCCACGCCAAAGACAAAGACCGTTTAAACATCCGTTGCCCTCCCGTACAAATGCTCTTGCAGAAATTTTTTTAATTTATTTTCAAATTTTATAGCAAAACAAATTATTAGAAACTAAAGAAAGACTTACCTCACTAACTGATAAATAGTTCTTACAAAAATAACAAATTCCAATATGCATACCATCATGTGACAAAAAATAATAAGATAAAATTTGTTATTTATTATTGAAAGACTAATTCTTGAGAACTTTCAAATCCAATGAAAAAGTACAAAAATCAATTTGTCCTTTCAGCATTTTGGAAATTAACTTCGAAGCATGAATTTTTTCTATTTGGTTCTTCAAAAAATATAGTGGGTTCCAATATGTGGATTAAATGTGTTTTTTTCCTTATGATCTTCTTTCTAAGCTCAGTGTTACGGTGAAGTTTTGGTTTTGCTCACATGGCTAGCTTTATTTCACTACATAATTATTCTTCTTACAAAACAAATAAAAAAAATAGCCATCGCAGTGATAAATCAATATAATGATGTATCATCTTCAAAATTTAAATAATGTTTACAATGAACCTGTGTTACTGTCTAGTTATGGAAGGCAATCACTGAGACATTCAACGGCACTGAGCAGCAACTCTCATTTGAAATTATGTTCTTAAAATCCTTAGAACGCGTTGCTGCTAAAGTAATGAATGAAATTGTTTTGAAATGTGTGATCTTATAAAGAAAGATGCGTTAAAAAAGAAATTGGGTTTAAATATTGTTTGGAATAAGGATAAAAATGGAATGAATCATTTCGGAGAGAAAACAAATTGCACAGTATTGAGACTACAAGTTTCCCATTTTAATTTTAATTCCTTTAAATAATTTTAATTCAAATAAAAAAATTTCTTTCTTTCCTTCCCCTTTTCATTTGGACTAAGGGCGATAGAGAAGATGAGGAATGCGATCGTCATAGCTTAGGCAAGCAACGACGCCAAGCCTCTTCCTGGAGCTGTGACCTCCATGGCTCTATCCTACTTTGCTGTAGAGCCTCAATATTCTTCAGAAGTAGATAAAAATCAACGAATTTGGAAAACCACTTCGTCCAATGCCAGGTCATAGTCCTTGAAGCCGTGCGCTACTCACTCACTTTATCGTTGCTCGAGGAAGCAGAAAACACGCTCACTTCGTCGTTGCCGGAGGTCCAAGAAGATTGCTATGGTCAGATAGCAGTGATACAGATCCGTGTTTCACCATGGATAATTGCACAAATACCGACCCCGGTTCCACCAAAACTTCAGTTTTTACCCGCTGGCATCCCTCCTATTTAGACTAACAGCAATGAGCTCTTCTAGTGCTAACAACGCATGACATTTAAAGTAAACGCAAAATGAAAATCTATACAAGTTTCAAAGTGAAAAAATGAGTGAAAACAATTTGGAAAATGAAAAACAAGAAAGAAATAAAGAAATAGGTATTGAGAAGTACAAACAGCCAAAACTATCCAACAATCTGCCACCGTTATGTGAGAACACAACTCACAGCCTCACGACTGAAATCATCCTAACAGAGAGCCAAAATTCCAGGGCAGCTTAGCTCAACTCATTTTGCCTATATAAAGAATTAACCCAGACATGCCACCTTAAACCACCAGAAATAAAGAAATCATCCACAGCAAATAGTAAGCTATACAAACCAATTACCTCATTTAAATCCACCTCTATCAAAATTCTTAATTTTTCTGTGTCGCATTCACTTCTATCTTTATCTTTAGACCGTAATATCTATCAATATATTCTTATTTCTTCCCCTACTTGACTCAAAATTAGTACCAAAATCGAGCAGAGTGACTGCAAACGGAATCATATCCCAAAACAGCCTCTTCCCATCCCCTCCAAAAAAAACTTTAAAATCAATAATACTACCCAGGATGGATACTGCTCAGAATTTTGGGGTGGGATAGATTAATTAGCCCTGCTTTTAATTGGTGTTTCCGGCAGCATCACAATTTGAAAGTTGAGACTGACGGGAAGACTCAGTCAGACATCTTCCTAGAAAAGGCGTGGGGCAGGCTCTGAAATACCTTGTTCTGTCCTTGCTTCTTCCAGTGTGATCTTCTGAAATTCAGATGCTACGTTAATGTAACTTGATCCAACAGTAGAGACTGAACCAGAATCAGCCAGGAGCTGGACAGAGGGCAGCCATTTCATCCATTCATTACGCCTCCGTAACTTATCACCCTGCATCAAATTTGACACAGAAAAAAAAAAAGGCCAGAAAATCACCATAAAAAGTGTAGCATATTTATTACTAATTAAGAATATTTCATTACTTCATCATCCAAATACACATCACGGCTTAACCACAAGAAAACCCAATTGAAGTCAGACATATTGATAGTTTCAAAAGTGAATGGAATAAGAGGTTGCTGCATAAATATTTTAATATAGAAAAGTTACCTGTACTTCCACGACAGTGGAAGTTCTCAATGAATCCAGTATCACCTGAATGTTGCTAGTCAAACTTTTAACCTGCCAAAAAAAAATTCCTTAGAGTAAAACAAACCTAACCTAACAAAACAAAACAAAACAAAAGATGAAAATGTATTCAACTGTCTTTTTGATACCAAGCTGAATACAGATAGAATATGAAAACATCAATAACATAGTGACCAGCACTAATCACTTCCAAAAATCAAGATTTAATCACAAACATACACAAGCTTTTTTTTTTTGAGGGGGGGTTGTTAGGGGATTGGGTATCGGTAAGGCAAGGACACAACAATAACAGTCTTCCCTTCTCATGACATTCTAACATTCTTTCTCTCTTACAAACGAACGGAGTCTGCACAGGCAAACAAGTTGGAAAATGAAAAAATCATGAAAGTTCTCTACTAAAGAGTATGTGATGATTCAAATATTTTGATCACCACAACATGGAAGTTACAAGATAGGAAGAGGAACATAAAGAAGACAGGTGATTTTAAAATTTTCAAAGTTTCATCTTTCCCCACCATTGATGGCATGCCACTTAACTGATCACATATGTAACGATGTACTTTATATAAGAACAAAGACAGCTTGCCAAAAAGAAAGTTGACCTTCTACTTACAAACAAAATGATATCACTTTTAAGCAATACAAATATCCATTCAATCATATAATCCTACAACTTTACCATATCCCCACCAATCATAAAGCTTAAGAAATTACTGAAATATATGTGTGCACATGCACTTCCAAGGCAAGCATTGACAATCCAAAAGCTGCAGCACCCACCGTTTTCTAATAACTAATTTATTGAACCCATCATTCAAAGAAGCGAGATTCTACATGGGTTTGCATTGACTGATTACTATGGTGAACAACAATTCATGTAAGAAGTGATCAAGACATACCAATATAATATCAAACTTACATTCACTGATGTCTTATAATCCTTGAGTAGCTTCACATGATTTGACATCTACAAGGTAGTACTCTTCTTTTTCATTGCATTTTACCACTTTTTTTAAAAGTATAGTTCTTTACTTTTTTAGAAGATGAAATAAACAAATATCCAAAGTCTGAACTGTTTGGAAACTTGAGACTGAACAACAATACAATTAGGTTTGCAAGAAAAGTTTATAATGCATGGGCACCCTTTCCACTTATAAAATCTACCTAGAAAGTCAAAATCAATATCATTTGTCAGGTTTTAACTGCTCTACCACCATATCCCATGCAATTGCTTAGGGTACCTTAGAGATCTTCAAATATAAGGTGCAAAACTACCTTAAACACCATATCTAAATTCTAAAGCCCACAATAAGTAGCCATTCCCCACCAGCTTCTTTTGTCGTATATATTGGTTGCATTGTATATTTATTGAAATTTTGAAATTTCAAGGACAAGAACAACGAAATGCTGCATTATGAGAATTAATACAAAAAACTACAATTATATTTAAAGAAATAATATGGACTGCTATCCTCATTACCTCTCTATCTATCCTATCTGCAATAGTAATTTCTTGATGCAGAACAAAGAGGGGTCAATTATAATATTGTTCTCTTCTTGGGTGATTTCATTGTAATTTCATATAAACTATTGTTAGATATTTTATTTAATTATTTGGGTAATTTTCAGTTAGTTATGTTAAACTTAGAATCCTGTTACGTTAGTATATGCATTGGTGAAGTCTTAGAAGATTTTAAACTTGTTAGCCCTAGCACGCTTCTGTCCAACATCTCTGCTTTTGCATACAAACAAGCATCTTGCACAAATGACTGGTCATGAGCTTTACAATTCATGCTATTACGAACAAGAGATATCAAAATTTTATGCATGGGATTTTCAAAAACTAATGGCAAAAAACAAAAATGTAAAGAATGTATGAAAGACCAAAGCCAATGCCCATTCATGCCAGCCGGCTGCAGCAGCAATACATACAGGTTCATTATTTATCAAAAATAAAAAATTAAACGAAAATGAAAAAATAGATAATGAATAAAGTCTAATAAGTAGGGACATACTCCATTACTAGTGAAATATATAGCTCAGTAGCCATCAAGGTATCACTCTATGCCAATATATACTACAAAACAAAATATTTTAAGGTAAATCTTTTACAATTATGCAATTGATCATAAGAAAAGACAGAATGTTTTCTGATATTTTTCAAGTATAAGACATTTGATCTCTTCAATTCTGTAATGCTGCTCTATTTTGCCTTCAATTTGACTACTAATACTAATTTCACAACAGTTAGCCCTCTTATTATCAGAAAGGTAAGGCAAAATTCACAAAGTAACAATTACAAAATATAGAATCACTGCAAGCGAATGTTCAAAAAAGATGTATGATACATATCAGAGACCAATATATATAAGCTTACAGTTAATAATTAGATATAATAACAAGACACACATATGGATAAATTCAAAGGTTCCAAAAAAATCCTGGAAGTATTGCATAATTGAATACAATTAACTTACTCGAGGAAAGCTTGCTATCAAAGTAATAGGAACCCAACCCTGTTCATCCATGTTGGACCTTAAAAACTCATCTTTCACAAGATTTGCATCACTGTCAAAAACGGTTCAAGGTTGAATATATCAACTGTCAAGTATTTTATTAATACACTAAACAGAAAAGAAATAAATAAGTTTACCTAAAGTAATAATCAATTTGGTTCAGTATCATATTGGTTAAAGGAGGTTCTGCAACAGGGAAGATTATTGCAGGAGGAGGGCCATGAGTTAAGAATGGCATGCCCCTAAAGGGTTCCAATGGTAGTGTCGGGAAATAATAGAACTCTGAAAAGGTTGAAAAACAGCATCAGAGTATACTTCATTTTATAAGAATATAAAACAATAAGTAAGAAGGACAAATAAACTCACCAGGAAAACCCATGGGGTTGGCAAAGGGTCCTACGTGCTGAGGGGCAACAAATGAAGCAGCATTAGGGGGCGGATGCCTCATTAATCCTCTTGGAGGCATCCTCTGCTGGTGTACATGGGCTTCTCTAGTACTTGGATAATTCCCACGGTCCTGATCACGCCTACCACCATAGGTGTTGTGATAGGAACCATCTCCGCGTGGATGGGGCCCAAAGTTGCCCCTGCGAGAGGAACTCCGATGATCATTCACTGAAGAAACCAGACCCCCAACCGGTGGTCTTGTATCCCAATTATTATTCCTGTTAGGAAGCCCTCTAGGAGATGATTCCGGAACCCCTGGCACCACATTACCGTAGGTGCTTCGAGGGACCTGAAATACAGGAAATGGTGGAGGTGGGGGAGGAGGGGGAGGATTGGAGAAGCTGCTCTGGGAATGACCAGTACCAATGCTGCTGCCACCTCCCCGCTTCATCGATCTTGGTTTATTAGACATGTTATGGTTTATTGCAGAATTAGGTTTTGCATTAATAGTAGCTTGTTTGTGTGGGGAGTGCGAAGTAACAGGCCCCTACAAAAAAGTAGCAAGATCAAGCGTGCAAACACGGCTCACACAATTTATGTAAATATACAACATCTTCCCTTCTTTATGAAGATATATACTGTTTAATTTCTGGACAAATGCAGGAAAAGAGATCACAATCTAGATATTAAATTGCCTAATGTAGGGGAAATCGATGAACCGCATAACTCAGCAAAGGGGGGGATTTCTTACTATCATATTGGAGCAAGTATTGTTACCGAACCTGAGAACTGGAGAGTGATTTATCGGCATTCTTCATGGACGAGTCAGCTGACAATTTAGCAGGAGCCTTGGTGGATTCAGATAAAGCAGGCCAAGAAATAGCATCCATTACAGGACTAGAGTCCACAGCGCCGTTGGAGAGCATATTCCAAGCGGGTTTCTTCGGACGACCCGCATTGCCGTCATTAGCATCAGAGGCATCAGCAACAGCAGTATCGGAATCATCCACCGGCGGAGAAGTATGAGCCGCCTTTGGAGAGGAATCAGACGGTAGTTGGTCAGACACAGAGGTAGTGAGCGACGAAGATAAAGACGAAGAAGATGGTGGCGATTCGTGAATGCCGGCGGCTGATTCCGGCTCACCCCCTCGCACCACTTGAGCCCAGGGCGCCGACAGATTCTTGCGCTGAAACTTCGGGCTAACGGTGTCCCCAGTCGCAGATATTCCAGCACTACTCGGCGAGTGATGGTTAGAGGAAGGATCACTGGTGGTGACCATTGCCAATTAGGGTTTCTAGTATGTCGAAAACAAAACTGCAGAAAGATTGATCAGTATCTAACCGAAAGCATCAATAAATAAATAACCAAATTAATAAATCAATTAGGTTATTATTATTGGAATAAAAAGAAAAGAATAAGTTAGGGTTTCTCGCAGTAGAATGGGCAACTTTGATAGTAGTCAGACGGATCTTTCTGAGGAAAGAATCCTCCTAAGTGTGAATACAAAACCTGCGATCCCTGCCTCGCTCCCTCCCTTCCCTTGGTTGTTTTGGGCTTCACAAACAAAGTGCAGGTTTTCCGTTATGAAACCTAAATTTACAAACATTGCCCCATTTTTTTTTTTTTTGACACCCTTTTTAAAAGCTTATTTTAATGGCTAATTAAATTAAAAATAAAAGAAGATCCTGTTTTACAATATTACCCTCCTCAATGGGCTAATAGAAGCTTCCTGTTCTCGCTATTATCGGGGCTAGTAGTGACCTGATTGCGTCTTCTTCAGTGCCATTTGTTTTTCTCTAATTTAAAAAAAAAAAAAAAATCGATTCCTTCTCCTCCAACTTTTCTCCCATCTAGCATCGGAAGAATTGAAAGTTTGCGTTTGTACGCTGTAAACACGGAGCATATGGTTTTTCAAATACATATATATATATATATGTGTGTGTATATGGTTTATGCTTTTGCTACTTCATCTCACCAACTACAAAGTATCATTTTAAACAAAACAATTACTTTAGGCAAAATAATTCCTTTTAAGAATCAATTAGTGATTTGAATTATTGATTTTTTTAGCAATCAATCAATCATTTATTTACCTTGAAATCATTTGTTTCCTTTTCATTTTTATTATATTTTAATTGTGATATGTGCTAATATTTATTTCAACAATAAATTTTTAAGCAATGCTTAAAAATTCTCTTTTTAATATATATATATATATATATAAATTTAGACCCATCCAAATTTTATTTATAGTAGTTGTTTACCCATTCCCCAAATATAATTCTTGTAAATATAAACAAAAATAATCAATACAATGTAAATACTATCTTTGGGAAAATAATGGTATTTTAAGTAATTAAATAACAGCTGAAAGTAAGTCTAAAGATATTTTAGATTATCAGAACCAATCCTCCATCCGTGCTTTTATATATTGCGTCATAATACAATATAATAACATATAATAATATAAATAAAATACAATTCATCTAATCTAACGTTTATGAGCTTTCTCACAAAAATGGGAAAACATTCAGCATCGGGCGTATTTTGTTTGGGCTGAGTGAAAATTGGATCAAGAGTCCATAAAGCCCATATACTCATCGCAATATGTGTCCTGACTTTCCTTATCTCCGATGGGCTTATACAGTAATTCCATGTATGGCCGAACGTAAGCCCTTAACCCATAATATTAGTCTATGCGAGAGCTGTGAAATAACTTGATTTAGGTCATACTGTCTTACTTTTGAAAAATATTAAATTTTTTAGATCAATCTTATAAGTTATATGTTTAAATAAACTATAGCTTTGTAAGTTGACTTTGAGTTTAATTTTAAATCAAAAGCAAATTACATGTTTTATTATTAACAAAGTATAAATTTATAATGTATAAAGTTACGTTAAGGTAGATATTAATTATTTATATGTCTAAATTTTTTAATATAAATAATTAAAGAAAAATTTAAAAAAATATAATCCCAAACCAAAATAGTCTAAGCAAAAAAAAAAAAATTTAATTTTTTAAACTAAGTTTGTTTGAATATAACCCTTATTTTTTAAATCAGTTTCAAATTAATCTAGTGGTATAGGCTAAAATTGAGTACTCTAATCTACACCCAAAAGTGTCCAAATGGATTGGATTCACTAAGAAAATTGGCTCTTATTTTCTTGACTCGCAAAAAAATATAAACTAACATATTTTATCTCACTTAATTTATAAGTCATAATAAGATAAATTAATTTTATATTTTTATATATAAAAATATATTAATTTATAAATTAATTTATCTTATTTAAAAAATAAATTAAATTAATATTTTATTAAACAAAAAAAATTGCCAATCATCGCAAGTCCGTATGGAGTAAATCAGGACAAAGCAAGATGGGTCAACTTGCTTTGATACCTCTGTCTACACCAACTTTAGTTATGGTTCTTTTGTTTCTCGAAAATGGACCCAACTATTCAATATCACATCTCAAAAAAATTCAATTGGATTTGATATTACATATGGTATGCATGCAATTTTTTATGAGTAATTAACTGAAATTTTAAAACTCTACCATTCAAAGAAATTTTCAATGTAAGTATTTTTTCCATTCAAATTAAAATATGTGTCTAAAATTTATTTACTTTCAACTTAGTCACCCTTCATTAATTAAAAAAATACTAATAAAATTAAATATATTTTCATTTGAGTGAAATAAATTCCTACTTTTCAATATTGAAAATTTATTCCTACTATTCTCGTTGCCCTTTTCTAGTGGTGATGTTTGGAGTAGCTGTGACGGTTGAAATTGATTGTGAGGGTAAGAATTATTTCCCAACGGCGAATCCAAATACATTTAAGTCTTGTTGTGGGGTCAATATTGGTCCCTGCTAAAGAAGAAATTATTAATGTGGTATTAAATGGAATTTTTGTTTTCCTTTTTTGGGACACTGACAGACTTACCATTCTTTAATTTGAAGACAATAAATTTAAAAACATCCCACTTCGTTCCATCAGCGTGTAATTTTATTTTATTTTTTTTCCGTGTACAAGGAGTAAATTGTCAATATAATTTTTTTTCGGTAATAATTTTGTTTTGGTGGTTGGGTGTAGATGCTAAAAACAGCAGGAGGAAAGGTCATGAAACTTTCTGGAAGACCAAAAGGATTTTTAATTCCTGTGGAGTCACCGCATAGACTATTCACTTGTCTGACTTCTGATTGAGTGCGACGACTCTCAACAACCCATAAACGGTTATCAAAGTATATGTATCTTCAAGGATATTTCTAAGTAATTTTCTTGAACATACGTGTGCATCTGCAATCTGACTGTCTCACCTACCATGCGTTTGGAGCAGTGCTAGGCCTTGCTTTAAGCAACTTAGGCTACGTTTTCAAACTATCAACGGTTAATGATGTATTTAAAATAAAAAAATAAAACAAACAAAAGATCAGATTTTAACCACATATGTAACGTAATTATATTTGTAGTTCTAGCGGCGTATATACATCATTACTCATATATATGAGGTACGCATTCCCATCTTAATTGCATAAAAAAGGGGGAAACCGTTTGTATTTGACCATGACTCATAAACAAATCAAATCCTCATACTCCATTGTCAGGTATATGGTATGGGTCCCTTATGTAAAGTAATTTTTGTGGTGGCCGGTAAACTTTATTTATAGCTACTTGTTTGGTTTGGACGACCAATGATCTCTTGCTTGTCTATAAAATCCGAAACTCCCCCAGCTATCTCCTCCAACTAGCTACCACTCATCTCACCGCCCCACATCATCTAGGCAGAGAGATCCTTCTTCATTCACCGATACACAGCTCTGTCGGTGCTCAGCATCAGTATCTGTGTCACTATGGCTCAAACTACACCGAATCACACTCAGACTGTTTCTGGATGGGCAGCTCATGATTCTTCTGGCAAGATTACCCCTTACACCTTCAAACGAAGGTATTGTCTATCTGTTCTTCTATCATCTTTTAATTTCTAGATCACACAGATAACTGTTAATTTCATGTGAATTTATTCTGTCTGTTATGGCATATAAACTTGTTTCTGATCAGCAGTACCCAATCTGTTCCATGAACACGCAGGGAGAACGGCATTAACGATGTGACCATACAGATCTTGTATTGTGGGATTTGCCACACTGACCTCCATCATGTTAGAAATGACTGGGGCATCACTATGTATCCAGTAGTTCCCGGGTATCAGAAATTAAATACTAGTGTCTCTGTTGAAATGAAAAGCCCAATTCATCTCATGATTGTGTATGTATGCTATCATTGATTAATGCAGGCACGAGATCATCGGGGTGATCACCAAGGTGGGAAGCAACGTGAAGGGATTCAAGGAAGGAGACAGAGTAGGAGTAGGGTGTTTGGCCGCCACATGTTTGGAATGTGACTACTGCAAGAACGATCAGGAGAACTACTGCGAACAGCTGCAGTTTACATACAATGGTATTTTCTGGGACGGCAGTATCACCTACGGTGGGTACTCCGACATGTTGGTCTCTGATTACAGGTTGGTTGCTATTTTCTTCACAGGGAGCAGTGAATTGAAAACATTTTGCTAAATTATTTATATTCTTTATTATAATATCGTATTTAATTACTTTTTTTTTCTCCTCCGACTGAGAATATATAATCTTGAAAATCGATTCCCCAGGGGGCCGAACCCAATGCCCTCTTGCTAAGCAAATATAAAAAAAATTGTGAAAAGATAGCAATTTTTCCAATTGATCAGAAGTTTGTAGGTATTAGGAAATCCTCAATTTCGGTCAAAGGATAGAGAAATCTTTTCTCCACGAGACATGGGTGGAAAAAATTCTTTCAATACAAATTTTAGGGCATAATTTTGAAAGCGGGGACGGAATCTTATTCTTAGAATCTAAAATAAAATTTTATTATAATATTTTTATTAAATAATTATATAATATATAATATAAAAACTAAAATAATAATTATATATAAATAAATTTAATTTGTTCATATTAAAAAAATTAATTAAAAATTTTAAAATTTCAATTCTCACGCATACCCATTCCTCCACAAAAATTAGAGACGCAGCAAAAATTTTTCCATCCTTATGATCCGAGGCAAGGGCAGAAAAAATATTTTTTCTCGAAATTAAAGAATAGGGACCGCCTCCATCCGTCCCGCTGCATTGCCATTCTGAACTTTAAGTTGTCACGTGGTGGGTCATGTTATTTATGAAGAGGTGGGGAGAGCATCTGCCTGGCACGATTGTCTTAAATTATGCATTGATTACTGACTCAGATATATCACATGTGATGGGTCCCGAAAAATGAGGTTGCCATAACATTTTAAAATGAGGTAGTGATTCAGTTTTATAATTTTCTATAGTTAATTTCACAATTAATATTCCTCTCTCCTATTGTACATTAGAAAAATGATTCCTATCTTCCTCTCCTTGCAGAATAAATTTTATGAGAAGAGAAAAAAATATAGTAGAAGTATAAGAGAATGTGTTAAGAGTATACAAAATCACATTCTCTCATTGGTTATCAGGGATCCGATTTCCAAAAACATCACATGCGATATTGAAATATTGAATGAAAAAAATGCCTCTCATAAAAAAGGCATTCTTAAATTCTAGGGCGTTTAGCCCCTTTTGATTATAAAATATATATGTGTATAACTTGAACGTGGTCTTTGTCTTTCATACTTAAACCATTTGTTTTGTCATAAATAAAATTGGAAATGTTTTGAGAATGAGATGATTTAACACCAAGACCACTTCTTAGAAAATGGATTAAATATTAACTATGTTGTGTTTATAATTAAATCACTTGAACTAAGTTTAGGTGATGATGTGTTATTTTAATGCATTAAAAACTTGTTATTAAGTCTTGAATATGGAATTTTTTTTGTGAATCTTATTTATCATAAAATATTTTTAAAATCTCAAAAATATTATAATTTAAAAATTGAATTCTAGAAAAAAAATAAAAAAGATTGGCATTTGACGAAAAGTTGTTTGTCATAAACTTTTAAATCGCCGTTTTGAATCCTTTATCATGTTCAGCTTTTCTAAAAGCTTAATAAATTTGATGTGAAGATATGTGGTGCACATTCCTGCAAACTTGCCAATGGACGCAGCGGCGCCGCTACTGTGTGCAGGAATAACAGTGTTCACCCCACTGAAGGACCACAATTTGTTAGAGTCACCGGGGAAAAGGATTGGGGTGGTTGGCTTGGGCGGCCTAGGACACGTGGCCGTCAAATTTGGCAAGGCTTTTGGGCATCATGTTACTGTCATCAGCAGCTCTCCCTCTAAAGAAGCTGAGGCCAAGGAGCGATTGGGAGCTGATGATTTTATAGTCAGCACCAACACCAACCAAATGCAGGTTTGCTGTGCATCCTATTCCACATTAATTAATTACGCTTACATCCACACGCGAAGTTTGTTTCAGTACCATAATATTTAATCTAGCTCCTTGAAATCACGTGGTAAACGTAAGCAAGCCTAGCTGTTATGATTTGTCTAACATCATTTTTAATCTGGCAATACAGAACGCCAACAAATTCATAATTCATTGTGTGCGTGACAGGCTGCGAGGAGAAGTCTAGATTTCATTTTGGATACTGTATCAGCGAATCACTCTCTTTTGAACATCTTGGAATTGCTCAAAGTAAACGGGACATTGTTTATCTTGGGTGCACCGGACAAGCCCTTTCAATTACCTGCTTTCCCTTTGATAATGGGTATCACTATCCTTAAAATCCAGTTCACTTCTGATTTGATTAATATCTTATAATAATTGAAGCTGTAAACAGATTAAGTATAAAATTTGAGCTGATAATTTCTTTTCCTTCTTAAACAGGGAAAAAGTCAGTGAAAGGAGGGATCATAGGAGGAATAAAAGGCACGCAGGAAATGTTGGATCTTTGCGGGAAGCACAATATCAGCTGTGACATTGAGTTAATCACACCAGAAAGAATCAACGAGGCATTGGAGCGCCTTTCTAAGAACGATGTCCGCTACCGTTTTGTCATCGACGTTGGGGGAAGCTCAGGCTCAGCTGCCCTTTAATTAGAATTTGGAGGTGACTGCAGCGGATTTAACCTCTCCAGTCTCAACCATCACTGCTCTCTTCATGTTATCGATTATATAAGTCTATGGTACTTTTAAATTTCCGTTGAATTCAAGTGTGAGTGGAATGAATTTGGATGATGTGCTAGACTTTTTCATTTGAACATGATCTGCCCTTTGACTATGTCCATCTATATTTCATGCACTTGACCCGGTTCAGGCTACTGGCTAGTGTGTCTCGGCCCAAGCCAGCCTCAGCACTTTGCATCCGGTACTAAAAAAATGGTGGCCCAACAGGAAAGTAAGCCTTGGATGTGCCAAAGCTAAGGGACAAAAATACACGCTCATTCTAAGGGTCTTATAATTTTTACTAATAAATTTTTATTTAATAGAAATTTAAAACAATTAAATTCATTAAATTTTATAAAATAAATTATAAAACTTAATAAATTTAATAATTTATTTTTTATTTATAATAATTTAATAACTGAAACCACTAATCTCCATCTTTTAAACCCGAAGCGAGTGAGAAAATTTCTGATCAATATTTATGAAGTGATATATTGAAGAAAACAAATATTATTATAAGGCAAAGCAAGGTGGTCAATGGTAGTATTGCCCAAACTGCTACGTAACATATCCAATCATTAATCTATACGACGTGTCAAACAGATAGAGATTGAATGAAAAATTGTGGGACCCTACGGTAATCCATCTGTGCTTCATACCTGACACACAAACGCGTTTGTTATTGCCTATCAATATCTCAAGAGTTTCGCCAACAACCGAAAATTTGTGGAAAATCACAAGCAGCCTATGGATGGATTAAGAGAAACTCCTTTTGCACATCGTTATCTCAACAGTAGGGACTGTGTAATAACCTCAAGTGACGTGAAAAAGGTTGAGTATTTAGTAGTAAACTTTCAATAGAGTCAAACTGTAAATTCACTTAATTAAACTCAATTTACAACTGTAACATGCCTTTAGTAATTTTTCTTTTTTTGGTAAATAGATGCCTGCCTTTAGTAATGTTATGTTAGTATAACAAAATAAATGTTATATTCAATTATTGGAGATGTCTCAAAATGTAAGATTACTCCTTACCAAACATCTCCATAAAGAAATGTTCACACAAAATACCACACATCAAACTCCGTCTCTTTTCCTTTTTCTGGTCAACTCCGTATCCTTGCAATCAAAGGGGAGAAGAATATTTTGTTTTGAGCTCATTACGCGTCTCCACGATCTGTCAATGTCCATCAATGCAGTTCAAATAAAGAAGGAAGAATCACCCCTTTTTGGTATAAAAAATGCCATAACCAAGTAAACTTCACAAAACAGATACGTGGCAGTTCCAAGACAAATTCATGTCGTCTTTATAAATTCTATCTTGAAATTCTTACCTATTTGTTTTGTGAGATTTGGGTATATATTTTTATGTAATTATAACTTTTTTAATTTATATATTAATTATTCAAAATTTTCTTTTGGGCAAAAAGTAACAGAATAATGAAGATTATGTAATTATTCAGAATTTAAAAATAATTACGCACAATCTTCGAACGGAATTACATATAACTAGTAATATCTACTTACGTAAAGGTATCCCTTGAACTTCTTTATTTTCTATCAAATATTAATTAAAACAGCCACATAAATAATCATGAGAAAAACGTGCTCGAGCATTTCTTAAAGGAACATTATCTATGCATTCGGGATAAGAATAAAAAGAAAGAGATACATACCTGGGAGCAAAAAAACAGAAAAGGACATACCTGCTCATAAATGCCTAAATTTTCTTTTTGAATATTATCGGCGAGAGGAATCCCAGGGACAAGTAAAAAACAAAAGAGATATGTATCATTTACGAATACCAATCCGTGATCTGAACAATTTTGTTGATTGAAAACGGCGAACCAAACGTAAAATCATGAAATTTCGCCTGGGTTTTGTGCAGTGCTTGCGGGAGGAGCTGTCCACGTAGGAGAACACACCGTGTGAGGGACGTTAACGTGCAAGCAAAGCCATTACCATTTTGTGGCGGTGGTAACTGCCAACTGGATCTCCTCTCTTTTCCCTCTCAACTTCTCCCCAAGCTAGAAAAAACAGAAGACCTATAAATTCAAGCATACTGATCCAAATTGATCGCTTCATCTATTTTGAGTAATTTTCCAAAAAGAAAAAAAAGTTTGATCTCTAACCTCCTCAGATGACAAATACTGGGTGGCTCAAGTTGATATCTCCACTGCGAAGGGCAGGTTAGAATTATCTGCAACTTTCTTTTTGGGTCCATTTTGATATATTGTTTTTCGCTTCTTTTCCCCATCGAATGTATTCTTGGTTTGCCTGGATTTTGTAATTAACATTAGAGAGACGATGAAAACATTCAAGCTCTTGTTAATAAGTAATTGCCTTTAGCTTTCTGATTCCTTCCTCTTTATCTTGCTTGATCGGCTTTCGTTATTTTGTTTTAGCTTTTAAATCATAGACGAACCGATGAGTAAAGTTGAAGCTGGTTTATATATATGAAGTTACATATCTTGAGGTCCATTTTATGCTACCCAGGTTCATCACGGGAAGAATGTGACGAAGATAGCTTGCGCAGCAATCCAAACGTCAATGAAGAATATCTGGAAGCTTTTAGAACGAAATCTTATGTGGAAATATGCAACAAAGCCCAAGGGCAGGTGCGAAAGACAAGCACTAAAAGACTCTCTTCCTCAACATCTCCTCTTCCTTTCTTCGTGCATCTTACTGAAAATTTGCTGGAGCCCCGCCAAGAAACCATAACAAATTTGACGGAAAGCTTAAAAGTGCATCATCTTCTGGTGGACTACTTTGAAGCCAGCTTAGAAGCATGCCATTATTGCGACACAATCCTTGAAGGAATTCATCAAATGCGACTTGCTTATGGAAAAATTAAGAAGGTTATTAAGCTCAGCAAAGTGAAGCTTCGTTGTGCAGACACAGATGATCGCGCCAAAGACCTCAGTACCCAAAAGGCTATCTATAGAGAGCTTGCTTCGTTCGCAATGCAAAATAACCCATTGGCCATTGTTAGCCCCGTGCAATTCCGGGACATTCACGACAGACACATGGCGCTTCTGCAGAGACTAAAATCAAAAGGAGTCAAAATTCGAAGAAGACTAACTTTCAGGAGAGTTTGCAAGAAGGCTGGAGGAATTGGTCTTGTAGTTTTGCATAGTGCTGTTATGGTTGCTTTGCTAGTTTTTGCGTTCCATAGCATAGTTGGCACAGTGGCAGTACCAAGTATACTGTGTGGACTCGTCGGTTTATCCAGTAAGAGAATGAAGGGTGTTCGGGGAAGCCTCAGCACAAGTTCTTCTGCAAAACTCTCTGAGCAACTTGATGTTGCTGCTAAAGGGATTTACATACTGCTTAATGATTTTGATACTATGAGCAGGATGGTTAAGAGGTTACACGACGAAGTAGAACACTGGAAAGTGGTTTCTGATATGTGTGTTAAGAACGGGAAGGGGGAGATACTGAAGCAGGTGGTAAGGGAATATAATGACCACGAGTCTAACTTTATGGATCAGTTGGAAGAGCTTGAAGAACATATCTACTTGTGTTTTCTTACCATAAATAGATCGAGAAGATTCGTGCTTCAAGAAATTATGGAAAAGCAGCGTTAACTTTTTTGACACCTTTCTCTTGCTGACGGTTTTGAGGCTCTTGGGACAGACATTTGAATGAATAAAGGTGGCGACAACAGCTGGCCAATAGCGCCCCAATGCAGAGTCAAGTTCCATTGAACTTGATACTTGCGCTGAGTCAGTGAGATGCATCTTCCTCAGTTAGGAAGTGTGAACTGTGATACATGTTGATACAATGGTGAAGTTTCGGGAAATTAAACTCGGTTTTGGACTCCTCGGCCACCTAATTTCTGGGTCCTATTCGGAGGGATGCATCTTCCTACTCTTTGCTAGGTAATTTTGATGAGTGCTTGCTGATTCCAGTCGTTCCCTCCTTTTTTCTTTTTCAGTTTTCCATTGTTTTTTTTTTTTTTGACCAAATAATTCATTTATACCAAAAAATGTTCATATATACTTATATACCAATATTTTTTAATGTGAATATTTATTTGTCGCTGAATATGAACTACGAAGTGCATTTCAAATTTTAGGCTTCAGTCAGCCTGGCTTAGTGGCTTCCTGAAATAAGGCGTATATGTCTTCCTTATTGTAGAATTAATTCCCCTCTCCCCACAGTTCGTTTTTTTTGCCGTGACTTTATTATTGATTTCAGGAAGGAAAAATCCCTACTAATTATTCTGATCTAAATTTGAAAAGTCAAATTTAATTCCCACGAAAAGGTATGAAACAAAAATTGTACTAGCTCGATTTCATTGGGTGAGTGTGACCTCCTCATCGATCAATTAGATTACTAGCACATGATAAAATCAACGAATAACAAATAGTACTTCTTTAAGCTTAAAATTTCTGTTCACTACACCAAGCCATTATTCCAACCTCAGACAAGTAATTATTCTCAAAAACCTAAAACATTGGCCGAAAGGCATCTCTGGAGACTGGATCCATTAATAACTTCAAGAATTCAGAAAAAAAGAAAAAAAAAATTCAAAACCCTTAAATAAATACAATAACGAAAGAAAAGTTCATGCGGCTCCTATACAGGCAGGTCATCCCAATAGCTATAACATCATTCAACTTGTAGCATTGGGGGCTCACCAAATCAGAGGTCATGTGGAAATCATGCAGACACTTGCACCATGCATATTTCATAGTCTCTTAAAGGTTCCATTATGGGACAACACATTCTAACGATTCAACAGACTCCCCTCAATTTCTTGTATTCCTGCAGCCTCACAAGTGAAGCCTTGACTTTCAGCCAATCCGCAGGTTTTGGCATTATGATTGCAAAGTATCCTTCTCTGCCTGCCTGAGGTGTTATAACAGAAAATAATGATAATGAAAAGCATAAAAGCCAAAGGAAAGAATAAACCAGATCATCATGCATAGCATATCCATTCAATTTATGTTATGCTGATATCAAATTAATCCCAACTATTTCTAATCCTTTACAGATTTTTTATAACTAAAAATTAGTAACCTTCAAAATTAGTCCAAAGACCACATCACATTAGAGAAATCGGTTTAAATATTGTCACACAAGAGAAATAATATTTGCTTAGGAATAAGTACAATTTGTCAGAACATACTATTAAGCATAAGTAACACAACGTGCAACATGCAACATGGAAAACAAAAACTCATTGCTAAAGAATGAGAAGAAGGATAACAAGGAAGGATATGTCATTATTTCAATGTATACTTACTAATTGTCAGATTTCTACCAGTACACTAATTCTCACCATACTTTTGTCAAATGCAAAAATTCACATGACTACACGAGTTAGCATACACAACATTCTTGACGCTTAATTATCGCCATACATGAGGAGAGAAAGGATATTGCATGAGACTTACGTAAATTTTTCTCCTGTCCTACAAGGCATGAACACAACTTTCTGTATCATATTACCATAAGCCATCCACATCTCCTTATCCCCCTCTCCTACCCATATTAGCATTTTATAGCATGATACTACAGTGAGTGCATCCAAATTACCCATTTACCACCTTAAGCTTAAGCGAGACATGGCAACTATATTTAGTTTTACTGCTAGATAATACCATATTAAATTCACATGGAAGCTTCAGTCACATATAGTTCAAGTAGCCATTCTACCATTTAACTTTTTCTTTTTAAACGCAAATAAAATGATTAAACCACAGATTTGATTATGAATGAGCTAAAACCACTAATATTCCATTACAAGAAAGAATATCCATGTTATCCCAGCATGAATGAATCAGCTTGAGTAAAAATTTAGTTCTTACCATACATTAAGCAATGCCGGCTGCTTGATTAATTGTTGATTCACTTCCAATAGAGAGCCTTTGACACAACACCTGTGATACGTCAACATGAGCAGTTCATTTATCAATGAATTGAGAGGCCACACAGAAAAGGGAAAACAAAGTGACCAAAAGTACATCAACAATCATCTAATAAACTTTATATCATATGCATGTATCAGAATTAAGAAACTTACCTCACCATATAGCAATCATTAATGGTAGAAACTTTACACAAAGCTGTTTTAGACTCAAAATGTTGAGCGTTCGGCATAGAAATATATAGTATTTAAATAATAAATATGATTACACCAGAGTAATAAAAATTTTCAGAAAGTAAAATATTTTGATAAAGCACAAAATGTCACCAAACAGTAATATTACAATGCATGTCTCAAAAGATTTATCATCACATGATAAGCAAAAAGAGACGGCAAGTGTAAGATAAAGACAAATTCCCAGATGCCATAAACACTACATTAAATTCTACAATTAAAATTTGAAACTCAAACCAGTTGCGCAATGATATATCTTACTGATCTTGGAAGGAATTGGCCATGAAGGTTGTGTTTTCTTCGATCATAATTACCAGCTTGCCATGTTATCCAAATCAAGACCATAAAGCAAATAGCAAAATCTAAAAGCATTATTACTTTTTCAACAGAACAACGAGGAAGGCTGCTTAGACGTTCTAGGAATTCAACACCAAACATATGATTCTTAACAGTTGAATGGAAATTTTGTAAGAAACAAGACCAGACAAATGTTATATGCACCATTAGCTTCAAACTTTTGTTTTTGTAAGAGTTTAGAAATCATATTTAGAAAACTTATTCCAATAATAAACATTGAAGGAGGGAGTGAGGGGAGAACATACCTTCTTCCGCTTTCCACTAACCTTAACCCCACTGCAATCAGACTTTCCAACATTGAAATCGACGGCTGTGATCCCACCATCATCCTTGAAAGCAATGTAAGAAGGAGCTAAGCTGATCACACACAATCTTTTAGGCCGGAGTCGCAGAGAGAAGAAAGCAAATAAAAAGATTATGGATAAAAATTCAATTTCCACCTCAAATGCGTGTGCAAGAAGGAATGATTCAAACCCATTGGCGTGCCGGTAAATGCACTGATCATATCCTGGCTTCCTAAAATCTGCACACCGTGATAACAGGAAAGTGAAGCAACATACAATGATTATAATACATTAAGCTGCATTTGTTGTTGAAGCTTTTTCTTTTTCATTTTTCAGGAAGTTAAAAGGAAATCAAACTATAACATCTGAAAAAGACATAATCGAAGGTCTGATTTCTACAGATTTCTGATAAATTAAAATACGATTTGGGGATTCTGAAAACGCTTTTCTTTCAATTATATTCTTCGGGGGATTAGTTACGTAAATAAATACCAAGAGCGAAGTAAGAGACAAAATTGGATTCTACGGTGGAAAGAGAAGTCGGAGGAAGATCGCGTACATCAGCTAATAGTAGCCTCCGTAACTCTTCGTCTTCCTCTAATTCATGCTCCTGTTCTTTAATTAAGGTTTCTTCTCGTCTGGGGGTTTCTGAACTATTCGACTTGTCGATGCTCTGGTCCTTCGTTGACATTTATATGAGAGAGAATCTGCAGCTGTCTGCACAGACTGCACTCGACGATATCGAAAGCGCCCCACTGGCCGGAAAGTTCAGACCACACTCGCAACTTGCGTGTACCCAAATGCGACAGTTCGGTTTGATAGGAGCGTATAATTAAGCGAGAAAAAATATGATAAAATATTAAAATTAATAAAAAATCTAAAAATCCAAATGCCAACCGTGCTGAGCATTCTCCGACGTTGTACTGCCTTAACCCATGCTGCGTTCGAGGCTTCATTCTTTTTTTTGGGTTGGCCAGTGTTGGAGAAGGAGTGACCCAAGGAAGCACTTGTTTTGGGCTCAGTGGGACTTTTATGGACATCTGATAGGCTTGAATGTCTCCTCCTGAGAACAACTTCTGATAGGGCTTGCGTTAAATTGCCCATAAAATTCAGAAAAATAGCTTGTGGGACGGAGCACTGTCCATAGCCCAAGTAAGTAGTAACAATTACAAGTAGCATTTAGTTGTTTATAAAAAATAAAAATACTTTCTTTAAATTTAAAATTTAAAGCGTAATTATTTATACTTATTTCTTATTTCTTTTCTCCTTTTTTCTTTGACAATGAGATTCGAGAACCCAGATACTCTGATGACGCTCACTCTTATGATGTTGCTTGAGCTAGAAGGTCCGTATTACTGGCAGAGTAATATTTGATGAACAAGTTGCTTTATGATGCAATTAAGTAGACTCCTGATAAATTTAGACAACTTATGAAGTTGGGTTTGAAGATTTATACAAAATTTTCATGAACATACACATGACTATTGATTTCATTTCTAGTGAGACACAGTAATGATCCTTTCACAATTATATAAAATTATTTAGAGTAAATTACATTAACCTCTCTTGAGGTATTTGATTATGACACTCTAACCCATTTTTACTCAAATATGACATTCCACTCTATTTATTCAAATATTAATTAAAAATATATATTTAATATTAATAAAATATTCATAAAAAGAATATTAAATCAATATTTTAGTCTAATTTTATTTAAAAATTATTCTTTAATTCAGTTAATTATTTTGAATAATTAATATTTTGATAAATTATATTTTTTTAATCAAATAATTATATTTATTATAAAGTATAAATTTAACAATATGTATGATTATGAAAAAAAAATTAGTACAAATATAGAAGTATATTGGGGATGAATTTAAAGCATAATTAATCTTATTTTTTACTAACTAAACTCATCTTAAGATGCCTCTATACTTATACTAAATTTTTTTTATAATCATATATATTGGTAAATTTATACTTTATAATAAATATAATTATTTAATTAAAAAATATAATTTATCAAAATATTAATTATTTAAATGATTAACTGAATTAAAGTATAATTTTTAAATAAAATTAGATTAAAATATTGATTTAATATTTTTTATGAATATTTTATTAATATTAAGTATATTTTTTTAATTAATATTTGAGTAAATGGGGTAGAGTGTAATATTTGAGTAAAAATGGGGTGGAGTGTCATAATCAAATACCTCAAAGGAGGTTAGTGTAATTTACTCTAAACAATTTTATTGAGTCTTTATTTTTTACTTTTCTATTTTACTCTCTCTTCCTTATTTTAAATAAAATCATATATAAATTATAGATGAATAATTGCAGAAGTATCACTTGAAGGTCAAATAATGATAAGTAAAATATAAGTTTCAAGTTTGTCAGAAGGGATATGTTTTATGTAAGTCATGAATTAAAATCTTGTCAGCGGTTGCCTTGGGTCTCATTTTTTTTTTGGGTAACAGTCTAGAGTCTCGCTTTTGTTTTTATGCTTAATCTAACCAAAAAAAAAAAAGAGGACTTACATGTTCTATTTACGACTTCACGCTAATACCAGCATATTTTAATACACAAAACTTTGTCTAAAAATGAAAAGCAAATAATACATAAGAAATTAGTATCTTCCCAGTTCCTGCGATACAACTTTAACAGTAAGAACAGTATTTATATTAAGTACAACAATCCAAGGTGTCATTTAAAAAAGTGAAGATGCTTATTTCTACATGCTTGAGCTGTCTTCATCCTACGACTTCTTATTAATATCTGCCGTAACTGCTAATAATTGACTGAAGCCATATGCCATCTTGAGCTTTATCAAGACCTCTGAGTCCATGGGGTTTGGTCCACTAGCCAAGAGCCATATTAACACAACCGAAGAAGGGTGGCGGGCTGCTAGTGTCTAATAATAAGCACGCCTCTGCCGTTTCCGGCTATGAAAGTATGAAATTCAAAATCCCAGAAGGCGGAAACCCAGAACTCTAGAGCCTCTTTCAGCTTAGAACTGGACCGGACTAGAGAATGATTGGCCAAATGCCCAATTTGAAGGAACGATATCTGGGAAAAGTCTGGTTTCTCCATCAGTGGTTGTAACCTTGAAGGACAAAGATTGCCCATTCAAATACGCATTGGATTGCCAATTGGCTCCCCAGTTTCTTGACATAGCCATCCAATCAGTTTTAGAGCCTTTAATGGACACAGATTGGATGGATCCAGCCCCTGCCACATTGCTGATCAACACAAGCTCAAAATAATCTCTCCCATTAATTGTGAACCTAACCCCTCCGCGCTTTTTGCATGGAACCCTGCGCCATTCGCCACCAATTCAAAAGGCTCAAATTGGTTTCTCATTTGGAAAACTTGAAATAAATGAAGTGAATTATAGATTAGACGAAAATGCGGAGCAAATGCAAACCTCTGGAACAGCACTGGCACGATTCCTCCTCTGTAGATACCAATCTTTTCCCATGCCGGTTGAGCCATATCGAAATGCTGGAGAGGTGGGTTGCACCAACCTCCATTATCGCTTGGCAGATCAAAATTAGGAGGGCAAAAGTTTGTAGCAGTTATGGTTACTGATGTTCCCTTTATGCACCATCTGGGGTCTGTTTGATAATCACATATAATTCTGTAGCACTGACCACATGAAGCTCCGTCATTGAATAAGGCTGTACTTAAAGCCGCAGTTCTTGTCCCATACCCGGTTTCATACAGATTCCCATATCCACATGCGCCTCCTGCACTCACACATTAACATTCAGAGTTCAGCTTTTTTTCAGAAAGGAGAGAAAGAGAAAAGTACTTGCATAATTAATGTTAAAAGGAATGCCGCTTGCTTACCCATGGTTCCCGAGGCATCGATACCCCCATAAAAAGTGGCATGGCCTTTGGTCCATCCAGAAGGTGAGAAGGCGTAGGTAGTGATTGTGAAAAAGCATAATCCGAGGAGGCTGGCCAAAACAATGATGACTTTGGCCATTTTTCTTGATTTGGTGAATGCTTAAAACCCAAGTGGAGAACTTCAAATGAAGAAGATGAGGGATGGAAGAAGAATGAAATTGTATTTACATCTATTGTCTTTTCCAAGCACAAAAACTGCCTCTTTATGCAAGGGACTATGTTCAATAAGGCAAGGATCGGCACATGTGAGTTCTGCAAGTAGAGAGAATTAAAAACAATTTTTATTATTCAAATTCAATTATCTCTGGTAGCTTGCAGGGTTCTGAGCCTCATTCAATCATTCCCACGTTCTCTTCTGTTACAACTCCTTTCACATCCACATGCCCATCCCAACATTAGAGCCGTGAATGTATCGACACCCACAAGCCCCATTTGGTCGTCTAGTTTTTTTTAGTTTTCCACACTCTGGTTCCATCTTCCCATTTGATATGCTGGTTTGTAGCTATTTGTGTGAAAACGACAAGCAACAGTTTTATGTAATGAAACAACTGGCTTAGATCATAGCATAGATAGCCACATGGAAATGCTTTGACCCCTTATGATGGCAATGTCATATTTAATGTGTTACCCACATGTCGTATTTTGGCTATGGACAATCATATATATGCTGCGAGAAGGCTCTGAGCTAACAACTTTATCATCAGCGCAGATTCAAAGCATATTTGCTATATTCGATGGATCTGGAGGCCCAGCCTGGCATCTAAATTTTACGTGTATCCTGGCAAAATCACTGGAAGTCAAATGGATATGGCAGAATATGTTGGACTTGGACATCCATTTGTCAATATTAAATTCATAACCTATCATATGGATCTCCCGGTGATCCCAATTAGCAAATGCTATATGCTATGTAAAAGCGACGGGGAGGACTATCCACGGTTTATGGGATATCAAAATAACTGCAATCATGTTTCATATATTTTTTCAAATGCAACTGGCAAATTGACCTTTCTTCTTTCTAATTTTTACCATTTTTGAATTTGTTGCCATCTGTTATCCGTTTGCAGTCCCTTCCAGTTCCTGATACATTAAGATCAGAAGTAAGAAAGAAAATCCGAAGAGGAAAAGTAGAACTAAATTCAGGAGATGTAACGACATTTTGGGACTGGGAATGATTGTCATTAGAGATGGTTTAGCAAGAAATTTGGCACAGTATAATCAACTGGGCAGTTAATTCGGTTTACAAAGTGATATACTTGCATCACATCTCACTCAATCTGATTCCGATATTCGAGGAATAAAAAAGAAACGGGATAATTTATGACGTGAAGTCCAAGGTACTATGGGTCGTATGTCACGTTCCCATTCTTAGTATAAGTCATCTGTCACGGGTTACATGCAAGAGAGTAAAAAGGTTATAAAAAATAAAATATAGATATAAAATTATAAAATAAATTATTAAAATTAAAAATAATATAATTAAAAAATATAAATTTATGAGGGAACTAAAAATAAAATTTATATATTAAATTATAAATAAAGATAAAATTTATCAAAATTAAAAAATATATAAAAATTAAAAAATTCATATCACGGACTATATGTTGAACAGCATCCAAGCATTAAAGAGAGGTGCTAGAGCCACGCTCTAACACCTATGCATTTTATATATTTCTTCATAAAACACCAAAACATTTCATTTTGTGTCAGCCATTTTTGTTGAAACGTAAACTTAGACGTAGATGCAGAAACATAAGTCTATCATTTTATGAACATGAAACATTCACAGTGTATGCCGCTTTTTTTTATATGAAATTAAGTCATTCACTTTATTTTAGGATAAAGGGCATTCGAGTTTGTATCCAAGCAAGTAGATTAATTTATATGGAGACTATTTATCAGAAAACTATTTGGAAAGTGAACCTAAGATATTGGCTGAATTAAGATGTAATATTATTTTAAATGCAATTTAGATACGTTTCAAAACTGTAACTTATATGCTTCAATGGGGCCAACCAAATTACTACCGGGGTTTTTAATTCTTAAAGCATGTCTTTTTGTTTTATGATAATTTGAATTACTGAGCCCCTTACGATTTGCATTTGCGCCCTTTTAGTGTCTAAATTTTCATTTAAAAATAGAGTACAAAAAGAAAACACTACTTTTACCATAAAAATGCGATGGCTTCTTATTCTATATTAGCAACAAACAGAAGTTCTAAAGATTCAATATAGCCATATTAAGAGTGGATTCAATCACGCGTAGATGATTAATGATTTTCAATCCAGCCGCTGTCACAAAAGCAAATGAAACAAACAACCATAGCCAGCGTCGAGGATGGAAACACACAAGCAGGGTAAAGGACTTACTAGCGATCTTTCACATAGAAATAAATAAATTCCATCCTTCATGGAAATGAAATAGTAATGGAAGGAAGTTCTTTAAAGCATATATGAGAGGAAAAGGTGGGAATACAGGGTTCATGGCTGCTACCAATAGAAAGACAAGACCTCATCAGTTTCAAAAATCATCATCATCCTCCTCAGCAATATGCTTAGCTAGTTCTTGCTCTTGCTGTTGCCTCTCTCTCCTTTTCTCAGCACTTTCCTTTTCCTTGTGTGTATTTGGTGGGAAACGCAGTGCCCGAACAGCCTCATTGTGCATGTTAAGACAGAATGCAATCCGAGAATTAAAAGCCAACTGAGGCTCATTTGTGGAGTAAATATCTCCAGTTTCCTTTGATACCATCCATCCATTAGCATGATCCAACGTAGCATCAATTGCCCCATCACGGATGGCCTTGGCTACAATGCTCTCAGCATCTGCAACAGGGTTTGCAGAGTTCAACCTCAATTTTTGAGCTACATCAGCTAGTGAGATGCGAGAATATGAGATGCTGATGTTGCGTAAACCAGTTCTGATGACATTATGCCGCAGCCTCACAATCAAATTATGAGTTCGGTCGGTATTGAAGGTGGTAGCAAACTTCTCTGCAACATTCCTAAACAACTCCAAGTCACCAATCCGGACAGCCTGAAATACTAAAACATGATCAAACACCACAGAATCAAAAAAGAACTATCACAAAAAAACCTCCCATGGCAAGGTTACTATGGCTATCAAAAGTTGATAATTCACTGGGGATTGGAAGAGAATCACCACAATCATATGACAATACCAGATTATGACACAAATACAGATGAAACTTCCAAGTTAGTTATTGAAAACTGACCAGAGAGCAATGTAGTGCATCAAATGTTGTGTTTTTTATACTACCAATAAGGCTGTTGGCCTGTTACCTCAACGCCATACACAAAAATTGATACATGCCGAGTCCTAAACTTCTATACAAGCTTCCAGGATATATTCACTCATAACAACCCCTCCTCCAAAACAACAGCAAGAAGCATGCATACCCGCACACAATGCCACATCTTCTAACAGAAAGAAAATGGCAATTAAGAGGAAAAAAGTTAACAATGGCCAAATAAGGATTGCATTTAGGCTGGGTCAATCACTTATTCTACCAGAGGAAGCAGAACTGAAAGGTGATAAAAAATAAACAAACACATAGATGATAAATTTTCCATTATGAGAGTCAGAAAAGCTCAGGACAATCATCAATGGAGATAATTTGGATTAAAACAATGAACCTTGTGATTTTTCATATAATGTTCTAATCAAGGGAATCAATCTATGATCTGATGTCTGCAATTAACTCCCAGAATATCATTTTAAGTTAAATAGCTTTTTTCAATTAAAGTTTTATATGATATTGATAAATTCTATTACATAATGCAGATAAGATCATTATAAATAATGTTTTCTGTAATAATTTACTTAAAAAAATAGCTTGTGATCAACCATGATGAGAGATACCAAAACAATGATATTATAACTACTTTAGATAGATAACATCAAACAATTTGGTTCACCATGTGGACTTACATTTGTAAGCTCAAAGTACGGTCTCAAAGCTTTCTCCATTCCTCTCTGCATAAAGATAGTCCTCTCAGGTATTTCACCCAAAAGCAAACGCACTATTATTGCCCACTTATTACATTGAATTCGAAAGCCTTGTGCTGCAACTGGAGCTTTTCGAGCAGCTTGCAGTAGAGACTCTTTTGCATCGGTATACTCCAATTGAATTGTCCGAATTCTCCCAAGGTAGAAGAGATAACGACAGAACTGAAAATAAAATTCAACAAGGGATGTCCAGTAAACAATAAATAAAATATTAATAATAATTTTAAACTAACTAAACCACTGAGATTCAACACATCGATTTGCTTATAGAAGTGCTCTCAACTTTAATACTGACGTTAGAGCCAGAGATGGTATTGTATTCTCTTTGTTTGGACGTACAGGACAGGAAAAGAGGCCTCCCTTTCCTTACTCAAAGCTGAAGGGAAGGGAAAAGGGTAAACAATGTGTCTAAATATACACAGTTCCATATTGACATTTAACTTATATAAATAACAATTTCAACATTTTTGCTTTTACCTTTTTTCCTTGAAATATAAAACACATGGTACAAATTAAAAAATAAAAAATGTACTATTATTTTTCTGTTTCTTATTCAACCATTGATGAGTAAATTATATGAGCGGAAGTAATAATGGCATATGAGAAGGCAACAACACTCGGTAATATTTGAATCATCAAATTTTATAATAGAAGAAAATGATATCTTCCTCCAATCCCCTCATCCTCCTATAATAATAATTTTTCCGAACGTTGATAAGGGTGCTCCTTCCCCATTCTTCCCTGGACATCCAACCAAACGCCAGGCTATACCCAGATAAGAGAACCACCATACCTGTTGGTTTGAATGAGCTTCAAATCGCGGTGCTTTAGACCTCAATTTCTCTGCCTGGTCATACAGGTTGTAGTGGAGGTAGTTGCGTAGTAATAGATTAAGAAGTGTTTCCTGCATTACATTACTGGGTTAGTAAAAGATCTTAGAACCCAATGAAAGAACCACCAATTCAGCAGAAACAAACCTGACCCAATTCGTCGTGGCGTAGGGTGGCAATCCGGTGCAAGGCAAGGAGATTGCTGAAAATGAAAATGCCATTTAGTTTGCAATAAGTTAAATCTCAATCACTTGTAAATTTCTTTACCGTCATTTGTCAAATATGCGCGAGCCATCTGCCTCTGAATTACACAGATAAGCACCTAACTCACCCTCGAATTTCTGAAAGATCTCCTGTAAGCTCGTAGCTATAGGAGTAATAGAAGTAGAGTCTGGATGCAATGACATCAACAGTTCTCCTGTTCACGTTCTTCAGCCGAACAATGCTTGCTGAGGAACAAGCTTTGGCCTGAAATGAAAAATAGAAACAACTTCAGCACATAATCAAATTGTCAGTTGGCATCTACATACTTGAATAAAATCTGAGCAGATGGGGCCTAACCTCATTGTATCTCTTCTGATCAATCAGAAAAAGTAGTACAAGCAAGTAACAGAAAATCTCAAGCTCAGGCAGTAAGTGTTTAGCTGGGGTTTGAATAGCCGATGTTGCAGTATCCACTTCCATCTCATGATCATCCTCCTATACAGTCAGCGACAAAAATTACTGATTTGAAGACCAACAATTTATCAAAACAATAGAAGGTAACAACCTAGTATTTTTTCCCCAGGAAGATAGACATAGAAACAGAACTACAACAATGTCCCGAGTGACATTTACATATTTCACACTCTTCAATCTATACATAGAAGCAAAACTTGAAATTTCAACATCTTTTTAATTGATTAGAGGAAATAACATACACCATGGCCTTTGCTATACTATTAAAAATTACAAAATAGCCAAGCACAGAATTACAGTCTTCCAGAAGAGAGAATGCCTAGAATCTCTACAATCACAATTGGACACACACATGGCTTGATCTGAGGTTAACTGATTTTTCTGGTCAAACAGATGCAGCCACATTTTAGGGCTGAGTCCATTCGTTGTTCCAACAATTGTATGATTAGGATTACTCTTCAGGAAAACATCCATATACAAACCCAATCAAACTGTTTGAATTAGCCTAACAAATGCCAACTAGAAGTTCCAAAGACATAAGCTAAAGGCATGGCACATGCATTTAACTTGGATATGGTGATAGAATTAACTGCACAGTCACTATATATCTCATGAGATCTATCAAGTTATTATCATGCAACACACATGCTGGCAGAAAGACTTCATACGATCCCAAACAAGTAACCATAATCACCTTTAATGTAAGAAGCTTCTAATATTAGTGCATTTCGCAATGGCCAAAAAAGGGACACCAGAAAGTAAATACACACAACTAAAACATTTTCACAGGGCACTATTTCTGAATGAAACACTAAGTTACAGTTCGGAGTGGCCTATATAACCAAGTCAAACTAAGTTAAAAAAATTTCATAAAATTACCTTGGGAAGATAGGCAGACAATCTAGCGTGAGCATCAGCACCCGGAGTAAGAACGTAATCGAGAAAAGATGAGAGCACTGATGCAGTCAATTTCCGCCTCAATGCAATTGTAAGGCGAATAGCACGAGCAATTCTACGAACTTCTTTGGAGTACGAACCAGTCTCAATGAGTGATGTTATCTCCTTTAAATCTGTAAGACCGAAACCCCAAATCAGAAAATTCGAATGAATTATCTAAAAATGAAAAAAGGAAAACAAAACCCCAGATGTGAAATCGCTATCTTACGAAAAGATACTTACGCTGCAAAGTAGAGGGAACAGCTGAAGAAACAGACTGCGACGGCGTTGGATGATCTTTCATCTCCACCTCTTGAGTCATCTTGAAGAAAATTCACGAGAATCTTCTTTCCCTTCTACTTTCTCCTCCTACAATTTCTCGGGTACCAAACGGAGCATCCAATAAGAAATTAGGATGCAGAAACTAGCAACCGAAGTTAAGAGATCAAAATCAGAAGCAAAAGAGTTACAGTGAAAGCAACTCACGAATCCGGATCTAGCCTGGCTGTTGAGACGCTCTTAGGGTTTTCCGCTACCGCGAGGGTTAGGTCCCAGTATCACTTTTTTTTTTTTTTTAAATAATAATAACAAAAGTATCACTCTTTATTTTCTCTTCAAGTTAAAATTGGGAAAAAAAAATACAGAAAATTAATATTTAAACAGAATATTATATTTTAAAAGTAAATTGCATAAGTTTCTTATTTTAGGATTTTTACGAATATTGATGACAAAGACCTTGTCCAAGCCTTTGAGGTGATTAGTTTCAGAATGAAGTAGCCTCTTCGTACTCCATATTTTAATAATAATAATAATAATAAAATTTATATAAAAATGCTTATAAGATGTTACAATAATTAATATACGAAACTTATAGATTTCATGTACAAAAAAAAAAACAACTTGATAGGTTTCTTAAATCTACTGTCTCACTTGTCTTGCTAAGTTTTTAAACAAAAGATTCTAAAATTTCAGCAAAAATATATAGAATTTTATATAGTTTGCGAGTTATATTGTTTGCAATGAACTCCAGGGTAGCACAAATTAACAAATATCACCAGCCACAAATAGCAAACGTTGCGCAATCTGCCGGAGAGGAAAAATAAAACTACACGATGGGCACAAGGAAAACCCATAAGAGAAGGAAATAAATACGAAGATAATCTGACACATCTCAAGAAAACAAAAATTAAAGAATGAGATTCAGGGCCAAAACATAACTAAAACTGTTCAAACTTCTGACCTACGTCTACAACATGAAAGGGGCTACCTTATGTGCAGCAGCCTCAAACTACTAGTCTACAGAAACTGTATAAGAAAAATGTCCTACAATTCTTCGGGGCCCCAGGGAAAAAGAGGGGGGAAACCAAGTAAAAGAAAGTAATTAAAACAAAAATAAAATTAGATAAGGCATTCTTTCACTCAGGTCAAGCTCAAAGCACTCTAGACGGCCCATTGATTGCCTCGTTATGCAGCTGCCTGGATCGGCCCATTAGATCGATAGCCACGGCCCCTTCCACGGTATCCCCTGCCACGGCCACGACCTACAGTAGAGAAATGTAATCTCAATGATTGGTTTTTTGCTTTGAGCTGAACATATTGAGTATATTCCACCAAACAACTTATGGGAAAGAAAACCCATTAAGAAAATTGTCCAACGTCAGTGCTGTGACCTTATTCTTTGACTTGATTAATTGACTCAAAATCAATATTGTGACGCATTTCAGTTTAATTATATGAACGTAGCAAGTGTAAAAATGTGGAAAAGGCAAATAGCAAAGCTTACACAAACCTATAAAATTAGCCAACAAAAAGGTTAAAGATAGAAACCATTTTGTTTAGCAGCGTAGAAACAGAACGGGATGTGTTCTTTCTGGGTGTAACACACTGGGAATAGAATACTTGAATAGTTAATGCTTATCATAGGTAATCAACAGTGATTGGCACAATATAGTGGATTTTATGTAGGTTCTGCATGAGATCCGCCTTCAGCACCACTCAACAGTGGAATGCCAAATCTAGTAGGCATTGCCAACCATAGGATCTCTCCCCTAGAGACACATATAATGTGAAACCACATTTATTGTGGGTCGGTCAGAGTGACCAAAGCAAAAGCCTAACGACTAAATCTTGCATAATTGGTCTCTACCTCCTATATAGAACTACTCCAGATAGAAATAAACCCCTTGTTTGGTTGGAGAGGAATAGAGGGAAGGAGAAGAGAGGGAAGGGAAAATAAAGGGTCCAAAATCCCTTCCCTCCCCACTTTACCTGCCCTCAAAAAATGAGAAAATTTGGAGAGGAAAGAAAGTTTATTAAAACTATTAAATTGTGATGATCAAGTTATCCCAAATTATTTTTCCTAATTCCAAAGTTGCCCACACCCCCATAACCCAACAACCATCTTCTTTAAAAGAGTATAATAATACATTACTTTCTAATTGAAATCCCTCCCTTTGCCAATCAAACAAGGGGAGGGAAAATAATTCTTATTTTCCTTCCCCTCCACCAATTCAAACAAGGGAATTACTTTTCCCTTTCCCTCCCCTCCCCTCACCTCTTTTAAACCAAACACTCCGTAAGTGCATCAGGAAAAAGAACAGCTTAATCACTTCTACAATATCAAAGAAAGTAAAAAGTTGATAACTGGTAACCAACCTGCATATGCATCTATTATACATGTCCATGCATGCACACATACATCCATAATTAAAGGAAGATATGAAGTACCGCGGCCAGAAAGTGGTGCATCCTGGTTGTATCCACCATCTTGCTGCATATCAACCTGGGGACCATTGTATCCTCCCCTTCCGCGTCCACGGAAGCCACGCCCTCTTCCTCTACCCCTGCCCCTTGCATTACCCATGTTACGGTCCCAAGCTCCATCCTCATAATCAGCTGAAATAAAACCATTCCCTGAAAAAAAATTACACACAAAAAACTGCTACATCAAAAAACGTATCACTACCCAGTCAACCATTTCTATGAATTACAGGTGCCATATTGAAACTTCAACAAACTAGTTGAAAATAAGAATTCACATATTTCACAAGTGATATTCTAGAGGCATCCAAAAATACCTAGAACCCTTTACTATACCTGCCTCAAAAGTGATCCATACTTCAGATCAAAAAGGCAAAACAATGATAAGGTAACCAGATAATGGACCACTAGACAGACTCAATCAATCATTGATCCCATCAGAAATAGATACGTAACAAAACATCATATTTTCAGGGATGAAGGCATGCAGATGACTCCTTCAATTATGACAACATCACATAACATATACCTCTGGGTTTTCCCCTTCCTCTACCGCCACGGCCCCGAACACGGACATTAGGTGAACCCTCTGTAGAATAGGAAAGTTAAAAGATACAAATAAAATAAATTCCTTTTGCCAGAGGGGATGGGGGGATCAATTGTCATGCGCCCCTACCTCCTTCATAATCAAATTCTGTAGATGGTTTCACTTGGTCAGCTGGTAATGGAAGCTGGTACCTGAAGGCACAACAAATCAAAAGTGTAACCTCGTGGTTCATAAGAAAATAGTGAAACCAGCTTACAATGTGCACACAGATAGACCTTCCATTATCTAAATTTTATCACCTATCCCAAAATTACTTTTGTTTTCTCCATTTGTGTTAATTTAACAGCATTTATCGTGCTCTATGACCATCATATTATTATCTACTTTTTCCACATCATTATCTGATTTGGTATAAAATTAAATGTAAGTTTTTAAAAATGAACAAATTTTTTCAAGGGAAATGAACATGAGGAAGATTTAGGAGAACAACATATCATCAACATAACATAATTTAACACATGCATTCCATATCCTTATATATAACTTACATTCTTTCTTTATTCCTATATTTCGCCAGTCCTAAAATGTTTCCAATTTAAAAACCATGTGCAGTCCCTCCTCCAGTTGGGAATGGAAAGGACCATTTTAAAGTAGTCAAGCTTACCCCTACTACTAAAATTACTGAATCAGACAGCTAAACACCAGTCCCAACATTAAAGTTGAACATCCCTTGCAAGATAAAAGCTTTCTCAATCTCACCACTTCGCTTCCCAATTCTGATCTAATCTAATGGATAGTTTGAACACAAAGCAAAAGACATTCTATTTCAGTTGAATAACAAGCATTCCTTTGAATATTCACTCAAAAAGCTCAATCCTCATATCAAAGCACTTTCAAGATATTGTTTTGCACAGATCCAAAATTCATATTGAAAGTAAATAAACCATATACTGCAATTAAAAATTATTAATAGAAACATAAAAGAGAAACATATATTGTTTTGTAATGACATAAGAAAGAGTGTAAACTCACCCCACAGAGGATGTATCAAGTTCCTTCTTGGAAAGGGTTACTGTTATCATTGATACGTGCCTCGTTGTTTCCAGACTGGAAGGACAAGGAGAAGATAGTACATGAGCTTGAGGCACCAGCTGCCAATGTGATTGGAATGTTGCAAATTATAACCAATATTGACTTAAAATACTATTTAGAAACTGCTCTTACGGAAGCAGGCCTTCCTCAAGGGGTTCCCATGTATCAATGATGTCAGTGGATCCAATTGCTGTATTCTGATGAAGACCCACAATTCTCCTCTGCATTACCTCAGAAAAATAGAAACAATAAAATCTTCCTCAGAATGAAATAAAAGGGCAATATCTTGAGTTCACTTAATTTTAAAAGATGATGAACCTTGATCAACTCCACAATTGTTACAGTTTTGTTGATAGCTCTTCCCATAGCTTTGAAAACAACTTCATTTGAACCTTTTTCCTGTACAGAAGTAGACAGCAGAAACTGAATTTTGAAGGTCGACAATAAGAAGTGGGAATCTTTATCTCCATTTCAGAAAAACTTTAGCAATTCAAACTTTCTTCGGCTTAGCTTTCTCCAAGGACCGGACAAAGCTGAGGGGAAAAAGGTAAAAGATAGTAAACTACTTCCATTGTTTGGGAATTTTATGACACAGGAGGCAACAGCAAAAAAAAATCCTCTCCAATTCATTACGAAATTTGTTTTTCTTTTTGTGCGCACAGGAAAATGACAGAAGGGCAAGGAGCACTCACCAACTTTCAGTTATATATTTATTAAATTCCAAGAAGGATCTACCTTCGCATTAATCATAGGTATGTTTGCTGTTGAAAACAAAAAATGTAAGCAATCACCTCCCATCCCATCCCTTCACATCCCTCAAAACTAAATGTATTTACAAATTAAAATTAAGAATGCAGAGAATAAGAGAAGTTTATCTGCAGACTGCAGTCCAGACCCTACAATTGAATGCTACACTTAACTTTCCAGAAGCGTCACATTCAAAGTTTAAGTCCTAAAGTAGAATTATTCTCACTCTTAAGACATTAAAAGACATTAACTCACAAGTTCTCCATTATTTGACCAAAACCAAATAAAGCTCGTTGTCTCACTCCAAATAAGAAAAATAAAATCCCAAATTAAGGAATAAAGGGAGCTACAAAAAGCACAGAAAAAGTAAACCTGAAGCAGACCCATGGCGTAAGTAATGTAGTTCCTCATCCTCCCCTGACTCGTAATCCGAATCTCGTTTTCATCAATTGGAGTTTCTGCCCTTGGCTTCTCTACCTTCTGGTACCGATCCATCTATAACACCAGAATATACACTTGAACCGGAATACATATACATATATATATATATAGGAAAAAATTCACTGGGAAACTATATCCAAATAGCAGAAGATCTGTTGAAGGCCGAAGTAAGTTCCAAACACTTTTTGGCTGACATAAAGGAGAAGAGTTTTCATAAAGTTGGTTAAATGGAGCAGGAATTAGGGCAAGATTCGATCTGTGACTTACCGCGATTCCTAAGGATAGAGTTTGCTAGCACAGAGAAAGAGCCCTCTTCTACGGCTTCGTATCTTCTATTACGCCCTAACTATCTTACAGCGAAGTCCTTCACCTTATATACCTCGACACCCTTCGCCAAACTTCCCTAACCAACTTCTTCGCCGGATCCAGTTGGCTGTTACCGAAACTGCGCTCTTCATGTGGGCCTGGGATTGGCCCAATCACTTAATGGGCACAGTTCCAGGTTCAAAACAAGTCTCGGAGTTTAATTGCGTTGACTAAAAAGGAAGACGTATAAAGAGCTGTTTCTGTAACTATTAAGTGGTATTATTAGTATAAATTTTTTAAAAAATTTAAAGGATACAATTGTAAAAAGAAAGGTGAAATGATAATTTCACAATTGTACCTTGACGGTATTCTAAAATATAATACTCCTAACAATTGGTACACACTCCCTCAATAAGCTGAGCATATGCTCAGGTAAAGGAAGGAAAATATTGAGAATACAATGTTTTAAAATATTCGAAGGTACAATTGTAAAAGAAAAGGTGAAATGCGTATACTTAGCATACTGGAAGTAGTGTACCTAAAGCATTTTCCTAACGAAGTGAATTGTCTGAATTTTTAGAAATCTGAGAAGGCAAATATATATTGTGAAGAAGAAAATAACTCCCAACAAAAGTTATTAAATATTTATAAAGACCTATCTTAATTATTATATTTTAATTCTTGTGATACTTAATAAATTTAACATAGTTATAGACTTATTTTAACATTTAAAATTCTAATTCTCACAATTTAATTATTATACTCAATAACTTTAACAGAGTAAAACTATAGTGTGTATTCTGAAACACACCATACACAGTTTGGCTCTTGGTGCTGTGCTTTAATTTGAGTTTAACGTGCGTCATCCCTGACGTGAATTTCAGGATTGAACAACAACGTTTGGAATTAGAAATTATGCTTTTTGCTCAGATGAGGCAACAACAACACAGCAGCCTATATGAAAGAACAAGAGAGAAAAATGTAAGCAGGATGACATGAATGTGGGCGTAACTTCATGTTTTGTACAAGCTTCTACCTTCCATCCCGAACGTCTCATTAACAAAATAAGCACAAGGCATGTTTATATTGTTTATTCATATTATTTCATTATTGAAACGTACCATTACCAGCAGATGCGTTCTTCTTTTTAAGAACCCATAAAGCAACACACGCAAACAGTTTTATTTCAAAATGCTACATATTTCACAGGAAGAAATGGAGGGATTCTTCATTTTTCCCGCTCTTTGCATCAATCAATGGGTCAATGACCTTCCTCCATGCGTTGTAGTCAACAGCAGTTCCAGTATCAGGCAACACGAACCCGTTAACATAGAAAAATGGCGTGCCATACACCCCCCTTGAAGTAGCGTACTGCATTGAGAAACATGTCAGAAGTAACTAGAAACAAGAATCACCGCAGAGTTTGATTGGGATTTGAGTTTGTTTTGTCAAATGTTAAATCAATAAAACAAGATGGGTCATTCATTTTGAATAAAAAAAAAAAAAAAAGCAAACAAATTAATCATCTAAAGACTTGATTGAATCCAAATGCAACTCGAAAGATAAAATTCTGTCCTACCTTAAACGACACCCTAGTTTGAAGATCAGTTTTCCTGTCATTGAAGCCGTTCTTTATGGAATTGTAATAGGAGCTGCCAACCACTTCTGTTGCAGACTTCACTATCTCATCAACGATAGAAGCCCTGGACAAGTACTGTGTTTGCGCACCATAAAATTTCTCCTGTTAAATGGTATGCAATAGACCAGATCAGAAAGAAACTTGAATAACTACATCTACAGAAAGATTGTATTCTTGATGCTAATTCATTTTTTCCTTCGTATAATACAGCAAATATAAATTACTGAGTCTGTGAATTTAATGTAAACAAATCTCAAATGACAGATATAAGCATTGTTTTTGGCACTTCTTTAAATTTATATATGTGTTTTAAACAATAAAGTATTGATCATATCTGCATCAGCTGTTGCTAAAAGTGAAGCAAAGTTCCTAAAAGTCATGACAGCGATTTATTTTATTCGACCAACATTCACATAGTTTCTAAACATTGAAAACACCAGAGACAGCACAGAAAGTCTGCTTCACTTGACACTGCATAAAATCTTCCCAGGTAGTAGATGAGGCAGTTAAGCTCCTTACAATTAGTAGATACGACTCAGTTTGAGACCAAATGAGAAAACGAAGAATAAGGTGATCAAATTAAAAATTTTCGGGTAGAAAATTTATCTCTTTGCTTGGATGCACCCAGAGAGGGGCAAAGTGGCTTGGAAATTTTCATATAACATTGTTCCAGAACAATCCAAAATAGAATGAAAGAAATTTAAAAAAAAAAAAAAACAATGTAATATATTTACAAAGAAAGCATTGTGTATTGTGCAAGTATGTTCTCATGCTCGAAGTTTCTGTTCACTCTCTCCACTTTGTGAAGAGTTTAATTTTAGTCTACCAAGTCATTCTCACAAATAATGTATCTCTCACTTCTAATTTTTAATCCCCTGTCAAACACTTCCGTTCCAGACTAAGCCTTAAAGACTCATTGTACTTTAGAGACAGCAGTTCCACTACATTATTCAATGATAGCTAACTTCTGATTGAGTTACAATTTGACTAATTGAAAAATCATAACTAAATAAGATAAAAAACAAAGAGAGAGAAGAACTGCGAACAGCTAAAAGCTCAAAACAGATTACCCCAAGAAAAATTACAATGCAAATTTGAATAATTGTGAAAATAAAATCATTTCTTAGAGTTAACCAGAAGCAGCTCTGATAACCGAGAGCACAACAGCCAAAGGTTCAAGTCAATGTCTATACTACTAAATCATTATCACAGCAACTGCAGATTAGCTTAGCAGGTCGAAATACTAACTTGATGCTTGAAGAACCACTCCAGCAACGGGAATGTTGCAGATGTATTCAGTGCATTCACAATGTGCAAGGCACGGGATGCAACAAAAGCATTGTCATGGTAACTGCAATTTCCAGAACAAAATGGAAAGTGAGATCATAAAAACTATAATCAAGCCCACTCTTTATTCCTTAGCTGAATTTCACAATTCTATGATTGCATAAAACACAATATCTAAAGATAAGGTGGTCTTATGATAACCAACAGCTTAACAGGGTCTTCAATATAACAAATATGTCAACATTTCCAACATTAAGACTAGCAGTTTAACACCTACTTTATGCCAAGTCCATTTAGCATTACAGCCAACATATCACTAAACGGAAGGAATTTGCAAGATATTATGTGAAAAATACAACTTTTCACCAAACTTTGATATTGACTTTCAAATCTCGACTTAAATGATTTAATCAAAGACGAAAGAAGGCTGTCCCTCTCTCCTGATGTTTTGAAAGCAATCAGGAAAGCGAATGGGGAAAGGATGTCATATACACATCAATTTTATGAATGTTAGTCATGGAAAACAGCAGGCAGATTATGAAGGGCGTTCAGAATAACCACTGCTACAGTTTAAAGGACGAAATTGAATGATAAGATGCATAACTCTGGACACTAAGAAGGCCTACTCCAACCAAATGACGTTAAGTGCTAACATATGATGATTTAATACAATTTAACATTTACACAGAATTGAAGAAATGAAAAGGCAGGAATTATTTTCACAGTACAGCTCCAGCTCCAGCTTGATTAAAATAAGAGAAGAACCCCCAACATTCTATAGTATATACCAAGCCTAACCCTCCACTATATTTGTGATCCATTAAACATAAAAACAACATCACCGGTCTATGAATTGTGCTGATAAAGTGTGACAAGCAATTCCAAAAGTGTGTTGAAGATAACGGCGGAAATTAAATGATATATATTATTCTGTGAATAATAATTAGGAGAAGTCGGCGCTAACGGTAAAGGGAGGAGATGAACGACGAGGGAAACGCGAGAGCCGTAGTGGTTAAGAGCTCGTTTGAGTGGCGGCCACGAGTCTCTGCTATCTGGACACACTGGATCATAAAACGCTTCGATCAATATCGTGTCGTAGTCAAATGACCGATTCTCATAGACGAACCCATCCAATTTCGCCGGCGGTATGTAATCAGCAGCACCGGCCTTGAAAATCACACACGATAATGAAACCAATAATAGAGCTGACCGTAGTATCAGAGTCGCAAGCTTTGGTCTCCGCATCAGCATCTTTGTGTTGAAGTTTCTGTTTCTAAGCATTAAATGAATAAGGTCTGTGCTGAAGTACTGTTAGTATCGATTTTATTTTTGAATTGGTTTAAAAAGATATGAAACTATCACAACTCGATAGATACATTGAACTTGGCCACAATTTTACGGCTTCAACTTCACCACAAGTCGCGCATAAATATTAGATAAATTAATTTTAATTATTAAATAATATAAATTATTACGAAATTAATTAATATAATAACTATATGTCTAAAAAAATAGGAAAATATCACAACTCGATGGGTACATCGAACCTGGCCACAATCTTACACCTGTAACTTCACGATTTGTCATGGAATTTAGAAAAAAACGATGGGTATTGTTTGATGCGGGCACCACTTAATCTAAAAAAGACACCAAAATTCCGTGCTTTCTGTTGGAGGAGAATCTCTGATTTAACAATGCCCTAACCAAAGGCCCCCATAGCGAAATGAATGAAACAGATGGTCATTCATTGCTAATAACAGTGACTGCTCCGCAGTCTGGCTCGATGAGAATACTAGTGGAAACGAAAAGATATTTGCGTGCAAAGTTACAAGCAATAAAATCATAAGGCCCAGAAAAAAACTACAAACTTATGCTACATGGGCTGGTAAAACGATGAGCCGTACACCGTCAAAGTAGGTGAAGTGTCCTATTGAGAATGGGCTGGGACCCTGGAAATCCGTATTACTGGCGCAGATTGGATCGATGGAGATTTAATTGTAGGTGGATCTGAATAACTGGCCCATTGTTGTAAACGAGCCCGTCATAATTGATAGAGGGAAAGAAACCATGCCACGATCCACGAGACAACACAGAAAGAACGAAAGAAAATGAAGTAAAAAGTGAATTCCAAATTCGGAAAGAAGTATGGTCTGGTCTCTCAATATTACTATTGCATGGACGAATCTCTGTTTAAACTCCATCTATAAATATAGACTGAGACTTGAACTCCAATCGCTGCTGAAATTGAAATCTCCATTAACAAACCCAGGAATTTAGAGGTGTCTTTCTGAAACCAATTATGTCCCAAAACAAACTCCATCCTTTTATCTAACAAGATTTGGTATAACTGATAAATAATTAAATTTTTTAAATATATTATTTTAAATTTTATTTAAGTTATATATATAAAAGAATTATTAAAAAAAGATTATAATCAGTTTTACTTACTTCTCCTTTTCAAAAAATATTAATCTTTAATTATCTATTAAAAAATATCCTTAAATTTTATCAAAAAAATGTGGTCTCTTTATTTATGCCACTGCTCACTGAGAAGCATCTTAAAAAGGAGTAATAAAAACATTAATTAAAATAGAACAAATATACAATGGAACATATTAAAATTTTAAAATAAATTATATTTTTTACCTTTAAGGTTTAGTTCATTCAACTTAAATTTTATTAAAATATTACATTATCTTTTACTATTTAGGGAATTAATGATTGATTAAAATTTTTATTTTTATATTTTTTAACATACTCTTTAGTCACATCACACAATGTGATTAAAATTTATGTTAAAATTTTATTATAAATTTTTTAAAAAATATATAATAGAAACAATTTTTTCAACGTAATTTATTTGTAAGTCAAAAAATATAGGCGTAGAAGGGCTCTTATTGATTTAACTTAATGTAATAAAATATTATTTATATATCGTCTCTCATTTTTTATTTCTCTTTGTAAGCTCTCAGTACATTTATAATTTTCCGAAAGGAACACGTGCTCTCGGAAGCCCGAAGGCAACAAAAGCCGTACCTTAAATTCTATGGACTCCCACAAGAAGAAGAATCGTGATAAGACTACGATCTCTAACGTATATTGAGAGTATAATTAAAATAAAATTTAAAAAAATACATACTATTTTATTTTATTTTATTTCATATTATAAATTAAGTGTAACAAACAGCATTCCCCAAGAACACCTTCTTTTCAGAGTGTCAGAGCACTTTTTCGGTAAGTGAGTCGGTCAAGATTTCTTTTTGTCACGAAGCCTTTAGTGTGTGTCAGTCGGATATGCAAATCTTTCTATCTTATCGTACACGGATGCACTTTTTCAGTTTTTTTCCTTTGCTTTTCCTTTTATTCGGTTGGCATACATTGCATTACAACTTCTTTATTGGACGATAGGCTAGGACCGTACTTCTGATTTAACTAAGCTGTCGTTACGATGTCTGAGGAAAACAAGAGAGAACAACGGCGAGATATCACATATCAAATTCAAACAATATAACGCTGTGCATCCTGTCTCCTGCCATTCTAAGGTTTTAACATGCATATCTTTTAACTGAAAACTCACATTTTTTTTATCCCGTTTATATGTAACAACTTTATTTATATTTTTTCAAACAACAAGTATTTAACATTAGTTAAATTTAGTTAATTTTTTAATTAAAATCATTTAAATTTAAATTGCGAGATATAAATTATATGTACACAATGGATTATAGATTCTTGCAATATTTAGAGGTGGGTTTGTTTGTCTACAAATCTTAAGCATGATTTTGATTCTATTGATTAAAAGTTTGAGATCACCTTCATCTAGGTCTTGAGGTGGATGAGCCTGACGGAAAGAATGTAGAGAGAAAAGGATAAACAGAAACGATTTTTGGTTTTGTCTTTATATTTAATTGCAACGGTGTTAACCTGGTAGTACGGCCTTTCATATAAGTTTTAATTAGGTGGCAGATTTAGACTGGTGGGTCATGCTCAAACGGAGGATCTGTATTCTGGAAAGCTGCATCTTGTTTGGCTTCACGGAGGACATGAGACAGTGAAACAATTATCATGCAAAGATAAAAGGAATCTGATATCATGCAGCAGAGCGCTATCATGCAGCAGAGCGCCAGAGCCCCGCAACTGTGTATAAGTTGGAATCACTCCTCTGAATGAGATGGATAGCCTGTAACGGCCGGTTGAACTTGCCATCCCTTCCTCAAACGGAAGCTAAAAAACTTCGAAACAGCCTTGGAACGGGCGTTAAATATTTCTTCATCATTTTCTTTATAAGTCAACTTTTTAATATATAATAATATGAAGATATGCCTAAAAGTAATATTTCCACCCTGAAATTTTACTTTAGTTATGGACCACTATTCCCCGAGTTAAAGCAGCTCATACTTTTGAGCTGTAGTCCAAGAATCCATCATGTCTTTGAAATTAAGTTTGTTGGCGGCCAAGTTGAATCATTAATATCGTCGGTGGAAAAGCTTTAAGTTTCTTCAATACGGTTGATCACGGTCAGTCCAGGCAACCCTCTTATTAACGAGCACCCTCCAACAAGATACCCTCCTGAGCCCGCTTCCTCAAGAGAGTTTTGTCCCACCTCTTATGAAAAGGACCAAACACTCACTTAACTTAGCAGATTGTGGGATATGTTGAATTTTAAGATTTAATGTACGATTTAAATAAATTAAATAATTTAAAATTTTTAATTATAATTTTTTTAAAACTATGAAAATAACAATACCTTCTTCAAATTTACAGTTTTCTGCTTTTTTGTAGGAGAATTAAAAATAGTTGGCACTCTAGCTTGCACCAATAGATGAATCAGTATTGACCTTTCTCTGTCCCTTGTAACCAAGGGCAAGAAAAGCTCGAATGAGACAGGGAATCCACTAGTATGAAAGGTTTCGCATGTATGACTCACCTCCGCAAGCGGCACACTTCAATACAAGGGATATTTGGCTTCAAAGTAGGACTTCGAGAAATGAGGAAACATGAATATGAAATAGAAAGAAAGGAAGAAATGACCACACAAGTTTGCATAGACGTGACAGAGACGCGATCGATGTTTCACCAAAATGAGATCAAAAGGAGTCGAAACAAACACATCTGTCTGCAATAGCTGATTTGCTTTTCGCTTGCCTTGATGGCATTTATGACTAACTATATTTTCTTGGCAACTACTTCTAGATATTACTTAGTCATTCCATCCACGATAGATCCAGAAGGCTGCGTGCTTCAGTGGCATAAAGTTTCTCTTCTTATTGGTTTAAGTCAGTTGTTTTTTTTATAAATTGAATATTATTAAATATTTATTTTAAAAAATTAATTATAAAATTAATAATTCATAAACTATTTTATCATAATTTAATATATCCGAGATACTTATTTCGTCTAACTATTGGCCGTTGATAGTTGGAACATGAAAAGCAAATGAAAGATGGTCTCGCGGCGCTGGAGAAGAATATACGATGATTTCATGACCATTGACAACACCAGCCCCATGTTTCCAAAGCCTCTCCAGCAAGTGGATACCAACAGATAGCTTTTGCGATACGATGTGAATATCGTGGGATGAAGCTGAAACGGAGACATTTTGATCACTCCCTGACTTGTGCATCTAAAACAGAATAAACGGATATCACCACACGTGTACGTCACTCATGATATACAAGCATACTAATCTTCTCTTGCCATCAAGTTGGAATTCAAATTGACAGAAGTCAAAATGCAAAATTAAGGTAGTAAATCAAATCAAGAAAAGAAAATGTGCTGTAGTTGAGAGATAATGTTCTGTAAAAGATTTATCTCCCACTAAATGAATTGAATCCGTGACAAGACTTGGTATTCAGCTTTGTAAACCAAAAACACAAGGAAATTTGTACCTAAAAAAAAAACACAAGGAAATTAGTAAGTGATTATAATGCATTGTTCATGTGGCCTGGTATGCTGATTAAGTTTATTTGGTATTAAGTGATCGATACCCTGAATTTTATGTGCACATACTTCGCACCAAATAGCAATTAATTTCAATCAAATTTTCATTTGTATCGATTTAAATTCTCCCCCACTTGAAGAACTTATGCAATGACCTTTATGTTTATTTTAAAAAAATATTATTTAAGATATAATTAGTGTGAGCGCTTTAGAATAGTGCTTTAGGATAACTTGATATCTATAAATTTAATTTCTTGAGAGATTTTAAGATTAATTATTTATAACATCATCCGTCTCAAAGAGAATTAAGTTCACTCGAAATGAGAATTTTAAAGGGCTCGTATATTAGATAAAGATACTTCCTAATTCACCCAAAAATAAATATAATTTGTTTAACTAAAATGGAGAAAATGAATTTAAAAAATACTTGTTATTAATTTTACAAGCTGAATATAATTATATATTTATTTAAAAATTTTAATCAATAAATATATTAAATATCACATATTAAATTAAAATTTTAAAAATTTAGATAAACATTTACGCTAATTTAATTCTTTCCATTAAATGAGAGAAATTTTTCTTTTTAAAAAAGGATTCCAATATAAATTATATGATATGTAATCTTGTTTCCCAAACTAATGTTTCAAAGAATTCAGACTTTCTAAACGACAAAAAATCTAATCTCCAAGGAATCATTTTGTGAAACTCTTTACTGAAAGAGTTTTTTTTTTTTTTTTAAAAAAAATTTGATCCTAATTAAACAATCGAAGCTTAGGATTGATGTTTCATTGACCCGAATGATTAATTTCAGCATTGGCAATGCTGCTGGCGTACTTATAATCGATATATATATATATATATACATCAATAATTATTGCTGGGAAGAAATAGAGACGGGAACTTTATCCTCGCGCATCAAAATCAAATAAAAAACCCAATAGCCACTGGTGGAAAAAGCATTTCTCGAGCGTCAAGTGAACCTGGCCCTTCACACCCTATTGGCAATGGCAAATTATAGGAAAATTTTATTTACAGATTTATATAATATAATCCGGAAAAAGCGAGAGTGAAAGTCCACACTGACACGGCTCTGACTCACCCCGCATAACGCAAAGGTTCGGATGCCGGAGGGAAGATGGTGGCGTTCTCGTGAAGTCTTGACTCTTGAGCTGGGCTCGACCAACACCATTGCATTTGCATCTGTATCCAACTAACTACTTCAAAGTGTTTGAAAATGAAAGAATGCCCCAATTGGATATGCTTGGCTGCCAATGCTCCATTTACAATTAGCCTACTCCACTTTGCAAGGGTCCCATATAATTTAAGAATTAAATTTAGATGTAAAAAGTTTAATATTATCAATGATTATATTTTGTTATATCATTAAATATTATTACAAATATTTACTATACTTGTTTAGTAAATAACAAAATTTTATATTTGGAAATCAAAATTTAACTCATAACTTAATAGGCAGGGATATGACTTTGCCCATTTTTTATACAAATGTTTTTGTTTAATGTTAATATCACAATCTTATATAAACTCTTGTTTGATAGATTATTCTTAAGGAAATCAATATAAAATTATCTAAAAAAATGGATATAAAAATATAGGTACCACTAGCATTACCTTTTTTATTATTAACTTTAAATCTATTCAATTTTATAACACTAAATTTAAATTATTAAATTTTATTAAATATATGAGATTGAATTGTTCTAACAATTGAGTCTTCTGTGAAAATAAAAATTATATTTTTTTTTATCTCATAAATTTATTTTTAAATAATTCTCATAACATATAATTTATATAATTAAATTTATTAAATTTAAATAAAAAATTTAATTAATTTAAAAACTTATACATAAAATATAAGTTTTATGTGAAAAAAAAGAAGCATAAACATCTTTGTTCTTCTTTTAATTCAAAGGTCAGATCGTAAAAGATCTTATACTATCCAATATGGAGAATTTGCTTCACCATTCACCAATTTCAAAAGACCAAAACTAACCATCCCTCAATAAGAATGAAAAAGAGCACAAAGAAGAACGTAGACGTCTGATTTTGTGAACTTGGAGCGTCCCTAACTCATCTTAACCCACAAGAGAAAGAGGGGGTAAATGATTACTTCGACACGCTGGGTCCGGGGCGCAGGTCGCGGTGGCGATGGAAACATGAGGGCCCTTTGCTTTTCAGGTAGGACGAAACAGATCGCTGGGCGACCCCACCTTAGTGTCTCTCTTCTTAATCAATCAACAATCTAAATATCAGATCTTCACTCTGATATAACGCCCCAAAAATCCAGGATCACTCACAGCTCCAGGCCCATGGACCCTATACTACTAGGTTTCTCTCCACGTGTGCAATCCTGAGTCATAGATCACAAACGAAAGAGAGCTCAAAAATGAGAAAATAAGTAAATATAATAAAACTACAAACGAAGTGGCACGAAATATGAAGCAAGTGTGAGAAAGAACCGTATGAGACTTTTCCTTGTCAGATAAACACGATATCGTCAGAAATTGGAAAACACACGGAGGCACACATAAGCCAAGGCCAAACCCACCCCCTTCCCTTGACCTCCATCTCAGCCTAGCCGTTAGCCCCGAAACAACACACGTCAGTGACAGAACCCCTTCTCTTCAAAGGTTATTCCACAGTTTCCCATAACTCCCTTATTCTGCGCTATGCTGTGTAACTGGCGCCACCACCCATCCCCTTCCCTCCTCTACCAAATCCCTCCGCCACATTAATTGCCTCTCTTCGCGTCACCCAATTGGACCAGGAAAATGCTTGATTCCGTTCTTTTGGCACTTTTCCTGCCCTGCGTTGGCATGAGCGCCGTCTTCATAGTCTACATGTGCCTTCTCTGGTACGCCACCACCCACCAACCTGATGCCAGGTTACCGGTGAAGTCCGTCTCCGAGAAGGGCTTATCCGCATCGGAGCTGGAGAAGTTGCCCAAAATCCCTGGAAAAGAACTGATCATGGGGACTGAATGCGCCGTATGCCTTGATGAGATCGAGAACGAGCAACCGGCTCGACTGGTTCCTGGTTGCAACCACGGTTTCCATGTGGAATGTGCAGACACTTGGCTATCCAAGCACCCGCTATGTCCGGTTTGTAGAGCCAAGCTCGATCCTCAGCTTTTCAATTCTTCTGAAAATCCATGCTGATGATTCAGCCCCGGTCCACCTCCGTCCCCATGGTTATTGGGAAAAATAAAAGAGGAACCAGAAAAACGGGGGACGAGAGAACGTTAAGAGAGAAGCCAGCATTGCTTTTTAGTTTTCCTTACTGTACAGTTACGTTTCGCGTGTTAGGTGTGGACGAATGTGGCGCTGAAAACACGCCATTTTCTATATTGATCTGCTACGTTTGGGTTGAGACGGGGGAGGGGTGCGGCGGCGGAGGGTGGAGGGTGAAGAGCGAAGGATCCATACTATGATTTTAGCTTTGTTAAGTTTCATATGATTGACGTTTAATCCTTAATTGGTTACTAATTAGCTGTGTTTCTGATCTCAGATGATACCATATTTTCTGAGGCTTTCCAGAAATTTCATTTTCTAAAACGAAAACTCTATTATTGCACAAGAGAGAGAGGGAGAGAGTAGAGAGGGAATTGTGCCAAGAGAGAAGGAGAAGCAATAGTAACTGATAAGAGAGTGGCCTATACACGCTAACACACGTAGATCCACGATACGTATTTCCGGGTTGGCTGAAGCAAGTGGGTAGAATGGTCATGGGCGATTTCATGTGTTTTCCTTTCTCCTAGTCATCTTTTCCATGTTTCGAAGGGAGAGAAAGAGTCACACACAGAGAAAGCAAGGGTGATTCTGATTTTTATTCCCGACGCAACAGCTAAACGCCAGCTGCTAATTCATTTTGTCCTTCACTCATTTTTAGTTCTTTCTGTTAAAAAGCAGTAATGCAAGTAGACAAACCAAAAAAATAAGGCAGAAAAATATCCGAGAATAAAAACAAAAGTATTTAATTCGTTATAATTATTGCGCGTGGGAGGGCCGATGGTTTGTCATTGTGATGGATGGGTTAACCTGTTCATTTATTGCATGGGGTGTTCCAATGCGGCTGCGGTGTTTGTGAACTGCAAAGCTTAGCAGATTTCAGGAGATCACGACCGCGGAGTGGTTGGTTACATGCACTCCAGCCTGTCAGTTATAGCTTTTCCAGTCAAAAATATCTTTCTAATTATCCAGTTTCTGGAGGGGGTAAGACGTCAAATCACTGCCCGTTATACTTTAGCGTCTAGTTCTCAATTGTAAGTAGTAAGTAGGAACTAGGAAGGATAAAATATCCTCAAAATCCAAGTTTGAGATGCCTAAAAATTCAGTTATTTTTTCAAACTCTTCATAAAATAATATATAAAATTACAGGTGACCAGGTACATGCCACGGATTGGTTATATGGAAAATGACTTCAAAAGGTGTAACAACTTGGTCATTTTAGGATGCATTCCACTAATCCCCTTCCTCATCCGATTTTTCTTTAAATAAATGAAGCATGCCTGCGTACCTGTTATGTTAATTATCAATCGCTTTCCTACTAGCTTTTTGCCTTTTATCTCCAATAAACTCCCCGTATACATGCGGACAAGTGGAAAGAATAAATAGCAAAAAAATAAAAAGGAAACCTTTTTTGTCGTACTTATCCTTACTAAGTGCCAAAAATTAATAACAAAACTGTCCATGATCTAATAAAGCCACAGATTAGTACGAAAAGAAAGCGAAAAGAATGAATATCTATACGTAATTTGACATTCTTAGATCAATTGAATGTCAATTATTGTCTTTAATTTAAAACAAATAAAGTACTCCGCTGCCTCCTAAAAGACTTTATATTTTTTTTAACCATGACAACATTTTGAGTTACACTTCAAATGCCACAATAATTAACATGGGCATATATTATTATGACGTACTTTAGGGGTGCCTAAAATGTAATAAACTTTCAGTTAAGTTTTCTTTAAAAAAAAAACTTTCAGTTAAGTTATTTGTATAAATTAAATTTTATTAAATATTTAATTAAAAATTTTAAAATATTAAATTTATTAAATTGTACATATTAAATTCTAATATTTAAAATTTTAAAGGCACAAAAATTTTGCTTTCCATAAACTTTTACAGCTTTGCACCATTTGTTGTTTCAATAAACTACTTGTTAAAATAATTAGTTGTTTTTGGTCTCTTAGAAAACTGATGACGTATTTTATTTCCTTTGCAAACCAGCGCTATTTACACGAAATATAAGGCCGCGATACTTAAGGTCGAGATTGATATTATATTCATAGAACTAGTTATTTATATTTTTCAAAACTATGAGATTACATAATCGGCATCCATTCCAATATTTTTTTTTACTTTTAAGATATTGGTATTGGAAAATGTCACAATGGCATGGTTATCGTTTCAAATGTCATTTTGCAACAAAGTGATCATCTTTGATATGCATTTTCCTCGTATAATTGCAGCCCTGACTGAAACATTGGATAAGGGGGCCAGCTTTGGTGCACATTGGCTGCTAGAAAATATTTTAGTCGAAATGGTCATCTCTGCTTCGATTTTCTAATTCAGACACAGAAAACATTCACGGAGGCGCTCCTTCTGGCCATGCCTTTACTGGCAGGCCGAGGATCATCGAGTTTGAGGTTGTTGTCATGGCCATGCTGATGCTTTGCTTGTTAAGGCTGGTAGTGGTGTTGTCATCTTAGAACTTCCCGACTCCCCTGATGTTCCTAAAGCTTCCATTTCTGAAACCCTGACAGTCCCTTCAATGATTCAGTCACTGAAAATCGTTCTTAACGTCACAAAGGCGTGATAGCAGCAATTATTCTTGAATCTGTTGTTCGATGCTCTGGTTTCATTGTACCTAAATCTGATTTTCTTAACGCTATACGCAAAGTCACCAAGGAGATCAATGCCCTTCTCAACTTTGAAGAGTTATGACTGGATTCCTCACGCATATGAATGAATTCGAATTTTAAAGGGAAAAGTATATTTCATATTATAAAAAAAAATTTATTTAACTTGTTTATTAAATAGTAAAAAAATAAAATAAAAATTATTCTTCAATTTTTGATAATTATAAGTTTTCAAACAAAATGAATGGTTATATTTAAATTAAAAAAATATATTTAGATAAATAGACATGTAATTGAATATGAAAAATTATATTTTATAAAATTAAAAAATTATATTTATTGAATATCAAAAGTTATATTCATTGAATATAAAAAGTTATGTTTATACGTGAAAAGTTTTTGTTTGTTCAATGTAATTAGTATAAATAATCATGCCTATTAAACATAAAAAATTATATTAATTGAGTATGAACAATTGTGTATATTAATTTAAATTGAAAAGTTATATTTATTTATGGAAAGAAATGACCATATATTGATTAAGTACATTTTTATATTTATAAATATATATAGTGTGAAAGAAACTTTTACTTACAAAAATTAACATTAAACTTTTATCTTTTCTTATCTTTAATCTCTTAAAATGAAATTATTTCATTTAAATTTTAAGGAAATTTTTTTTGTTAGTCACAATTTTATAAATGCTCTTATTATATATTAGAGGTGTATTGCATAAAACTTTATAATAATTTAGTAGAGATAATATTCATAATAATATATATTTGCACCCCTTTAAAGATAAATATATTTTTTAAAATTATTTCAACATTATTTCTATATATTCTTTTTATTGAATATTTGATCAATTAATAATTATTAAAAAAAAATTAAAATTATAAAATATTTTAAAATTATAAATTATTTATTTATATTTTGTAATAACTATTATTATTTTTATAAATAATTATGTAAAATACATTTCAAACCTTAAAAGATGAGCTCAAAAATATTTTGGCATCACTCCGTTCACTCCTGACCGGCTGACTTAGTAAGTCTAGGAAAAATTATTGGCGGAGGTCTACCAATACGTGTGCATATGTAGGGAGGGATGTCATGGAGATGGCGCGCCCTCGAAGGACCAATGTGTCAGGCCGGCCTGGACCTGGAGCGAGAATCATTTGGATCGGGATAGGAAAAGGGAAAGAAAATAATTACGAAAAGAAATTATGTTAAATTATAAAATGAGATAAAAAAATTAAAAAGTCTAAATCCGTAATCATGAGGCTATGACTGCAGGCATACAATACTGTGGGTTGGAATAGGCTATTTTTACATGGCCCAGCAATGCGTTACTCAACCCACCCATTGAAAGTGAGGTGGGCTTGGGCCAGTCACTATTCACTAACAATTAATATTAAAACTGGATATGCAAAAATTAAAAATGTTAAATTGTTTTAGCTATTTACTAAATGAAAATAAACATTGACTAACATTAAAATTTTTAAAAATATCATTAACTAAAAATATAAATTTATTTTAGTTATTTACTAATTTTTTATTTTAAATATTATTTTATAGGCTCATGGATTGACCCTACCCGGTTACCTTAGTACATGTTTCATCTGAGCTGGGCTTTTAAATTTTTTCAAATCATGAGTATGAATGAAATCGTTGTTTAAAATTTTAGCTAGACTTGTTTTTATATCAAATTAATCATTTTAAGCATTGTTATAGACTCATTTAATGAGTCAAATTTAAGATTTAATATTTGACTTGAAAAATTTAGGAACAATTTATTGATTAATTAAATAATAAAAGTTAAAATCAAATCAAATAAATACTTAATTATGATTATGTATATTATATATATAAATAATTTATATATTACTTAATAAAAATAATATTAAATACATTTAAAATTATTTAACTTTAAATTAAATTTCTTAAATGTATTTAATTTTTAAATTAACTTATGTAAGTTTATTTAAAAGTAACATTAAAATTAAATACGGTTTTCTTTACAAACGTTAGAAACTGGACTAATAAATAAACCGAACTTAAGGTAAAGTCTGAGCTAGTCGATATTGAATTCAAATAGGCTAATTTGAAGGGCTATCCATAACATGCGCTAAGAATTTTGAACTCAACTCACAACTTTAAATGAGTTATATGAGTTGACTCAACTGGCTTAGCTCGCTTGGAGGTCTATAATTGCTTGCTTATATCAGCGACGAGGGAGTGAATTCAGGCGCGCGCAGTGACAGAAGTAGGAAAAGTCACGACACCTGTAAGAAGGTCCTTTTTTGCGAAAGTGACAAACCTCTTTATTGAAAAAGATATTTGATATTCAAATGGATAATACATCTCATTTTCTTACAATGTTTGTAACACATAAAAGTATGTAGAAAAATGTTACTGTAATATTAGCAAAAATGATACAAAAAAATGTATGAATTTTTGTGTGATTATGAACAGTTTATATGACTCCCCAAATTAGCACTTGCATAAGTCAGTCGCAAGCAGATTAATAACAACTATTTTTTTTTGAATTATTTTAGAATATTTTTAAATTAACAGTTAAAAAATAATTCTTACAAAATAAAAATCGTCAAAATAAGGAATCCGCTCCCAATATTCTGTAACAAAAGAGTATTGTTAAATCTACAATGGTGAACTTATAATATTTTCACGTTTTGTCAAAAACAGCATATAAACAGTGCATTTACTGTTTTTAGTAAAACATAGATGATATTGTAAGCCCACCGTCGTGGGCTCATAATTACTCGTAACAAAAAAGGCACAAGAGGAAACAAGCAAACGCACAACTGCGCACGACTGACTTGCACAGTTGCAATGGATTGGATACTTGTATGACGGTTGTTACATAATGCGGTAGCAGTGAAAGGTAGGCTTCTAAGAAGAGGCATAGCTCTAGCTGAGACATTGTTTAATGCAGCAGATGAAACTGCCTTGCATGTATTCACTTCTTATGTGCAGGCAGAAGTAATTTGGAGGCTGGCCATCCCCTATATTCCAGTTCAATCAGCAAATATGTTATCCTTTGTGGATTGGCGGAATAGTATGAGTGAAAATACAAGAGCATCTGCAGATTAAAAGTTAGAATCAGTTGTATTTCTCTTTTGGCAAATTTGGAAAGCCAGGAATGATGTGGTGTTTAACCAAAGGCGCCAGGCTCCTTACCAAATCTATGAGAAAGGTATTGTCCGTTGGCAGGAGTACAAATCAGCTCTTATTGCTACTTCTTTTGAAAATTAATATTTGTTTTGTAACTTCCATTTTTTTGTTTTTTTGGGTCTGTAATCTCAATTAGAAGGGTACTTGGGTTACTTAACCTACTTTGTACTTTTGCTGGGAGTTCGCATCACTTCTCATGCTAATGAATTATCTTTGAAAATAAAAAGGGTAAGAAACACAGTTCTTCAATTGCCTTCCATATTTGGACCCCACAATCATAATTAAAGAGAAAAAACCGAACCCGTGGAATTTATATAGTTGTTTTCTCAAGGCTTTAACTGAAATTATTTCTGGGAATGAAAAGTCAAAATGTAAATTTTTTATATCACAAAATGCTTAAATAATTCGGTTACATCCTTTTTATTTTTTTCTTCGGAATACAGATGGTTGGACAAAATGTATAACTCTGCTGTGTTAATTTTTGAACTACCCATACTTTAAAAGAAAAATAATTAGAATAAACTTTTTTATTTTAAAATTAAAATATATCATAAATTTATCAAAACAAGTTAATATAAATGATAAATATCTAAATTTTTTAAATATTTTATCTTAATTTTAATTTATAATATATGTATAGAAAAATTTTATTTTAAAAAAATATTATTTATTTTAGTCATATTTCAATCATATCTATTGTTGATAGAGTAGGCCTTGACTCAGTTTAAAAGATATCCTAAATAATAAAAAAATATATAAAAAATTTTAATAACATATAATAATATATATTACTTATTAAAAATTACTAACAAAAGGATATAAATATATATTTAATAAATAAAACATTTCAAATTTTATGGACTGAATTAAGATGACTGGGCATTCCATTCTTGATAGTAGTGGCACTTCACTTCATCGAAAATTGTTTTTACTCTATTGAAGCGGACCCACTCCTCACCAAGTCATGGATGATGGAACACAACCTCTTTTCGGGGATCAACGGTCCCTCCCTCGTCTACGGATAGCTCGCATGCCTCTGTTGGACGCTTTGGAGGTCACGCACATCAAGAGAAAGAGCAACTTCGGCTTTCGATTGTTGACTCGTGGGGTTCGAATATTGCGCCGTGAGCTTTGTGGAGCCCATGCAAGATTCTAGTAATGGAGGTAAGTCAGGTAAGGGAACAACTTACACTCGGCAGCATGTGACACTTGTCCTCTTGTCATTATACGTGTCCTCATCCCTCCGCATCTTATGTCCTCCAACTTTTTTCTCCCGAAGTACATCACGGTCTCAACGAGTTTAGTCATTTCTATAGATTCAATTAATTATTTTTTTGGTGATTAATTATTTTTAATTAATATTGAGAAACGAAAAGATCAAAATGTCATTCTTCTAGCTTAGTTGGCGTTCTGTTCTTGTCTCTGGGCCCGTTCATATACCAAAAGAAAGAAACTTGCAAAGCCAACTCAAGATGGCAAAAGTGGATCGAGACCATCTTCATCCGTCCTCGTCCCAAAGTCGATCCTCCTTAACGTACCCAAAAAAAAAGGGCTTTTGCAATGAATAATGCTAATAGTTCGCGGTAAAAGCGTAAGTTTGAATAAGTATTAAAAAAAAATAAAAAATTATATAAATTTTATATTATTTTGATTTATATAAATATTGTTCAAAGTTGAATAATGTTTAAAGAAAAAGCCGTCTGAATATTCTGAAATAGCAAGAGCGCTTGCCACGTTTGTCACATCATTCCGGTCCACGCCTTCGAAATGTAATGTAATGTACTTATCCCAAATATATATATATATATATATATCAGAGTTTATAAAATAAAAATAATAAGAAATTATAATACATGGACAAAATAAGTATAATAATAGTTAATAAATAATAATTAATGATAAGCATAATTACAAAATTTCAAACTAAACTGTAACGATAAAAATGAAGACAAAAAGTTAATTAGTATGCACAAGTCATTGACAAGCGACATAATATTTTTTGTTTTCAAATTTATCCGCTAATAGTCAGTTAATATTACTTGATATGCATAATCTTTATAACTTTCCCATTCCAAAAACATTTTTAGTATTCTAAAACTTCGAGGGAAGTTGTGTATTTTTATTCTTCAGCATTAAGAGTTCAAATCCAATATGGTATTGAAACTCTATGTTATTTATAATATATCTGACGATTATTTGAACTTAACTGACCGAGTTTGGTCTTAATCGGGAAATGATGCCCAACTATATATTTGGTCCCATTTTTTGTGTTTTCGGTGGTTTACTTTGATCTTTTTTTTTCAAATTGTTAGGGTTACATCTATAACTTTATGTCTTTAGATGTAATCGAAAGAATATATATTTTAAAAAATAAATTAAATAAAAAAATTATAAAATAAAATTTTAAATATAAACATATAAAAATAATTTTTTTTAACTCATTAAGTAGAAAAAAAAAATTAAACTTGAGAAGAGAAGAGTTAATATCTCAAATGCCAAGGCTCGTCCCCATCTTTTACTTTGTTTTCCAATTCGCCAAGCCTTTTCGTCAATTGCTATGATCGCCATCCAAAATCGCACGGTCTTGCATAAAGGCTTTTCACATATCTTTTTCGGAGAAACAAAATTATCACCCAAAAAATTAAGGGAATTGAAAGAATAACAGGTGTCCACTTATGGGTTTTGCCGTGGGCAACATCAATTCAAAGGACTTTTATGACAGCACGGACCTATCATCGCAGCCAGCCCGTATAGCCATCACTAAATACCTTTCATTCAGGACCATACAGGTGGCGCTTTCACTTGACTGACTCCCTACAGCCAGTCTAAACAGAACAAGGATAAGATCATCGCAAGAAGGAGCGCAGGAGCATTAACCTCCATGTGCGTGCCTAGTATGTTAGGATTGTTAACGGGTGCAGCTGGATGCTGCTGTGAAGTGTTGATGTATGATTTGTGGACGCTTAGGATGTAATGATGCGGAAAGAATATAGTGCTAAGGAATATAAGAAAGAGTAAGAGAGGTCTCTCGACTCTGGTGGTGGTGCTTTCGTATAGCTAGAGAGAGAAAGAGGAGGAGAAATAGTACTAGGAAGAGAGAGTAGCACTGATGAGGACGGAGGTGAAGGATGAAACTCAGCCTGTGGTGAATGGTAACTTTGGGGACATATCAAGCTCGATATTCTCATCTCTTCTGGCCTCCAAAGATCGTGATTTTTTGCTCTCTCCTACTGGGGCTCAGGTGCTCTCTTCCACTCTCTTCATCTTTCACTCTCTCTCTCTAGTTTATGCGAGAGAAACACATAGCTGAAAACATGTTTTGCTCTTACTTGTGTCATTTAGCCGATGTTTTGCGTAAGAGGGTGGCCAGTTCAATCGGCTCTCTCCATCTTCTGTTACTATTTCTTAATATGGGTAAGAGTGAAGGGTATACTCTATCTTTTGCAAACTTGCTCATGGCCGTCCAACTTTATTTTACATGGCCGGAAAAGAACAAAAAGTTGCCAGGTAATTAAATAATAAATTAGGAAAGTACTGTAATTTTATTTCTATTAAAATATAAAATGAATTTGGTGAATGGTGGGTTCCTGCCGCCCTGGCCGGTGGTCGCTGACCAGCCTGACCTGATTCTTGGTTCAATCGTGCCTTAGTAGATACGAATATAGTCAAACCTAAAGTCATGGAAATTCTCCATACCGGCCACTGTTTACCTTTTTATTCCTTCGTAATAGAAATTTTTAGCCGTAATTTTTTTAGATAAATATATTAGGCTAGTGTTATTCTCTTAAATCCCCATATGAGGGAAGACCTGGTGCTTTGTATGTATATTTCTAAAGCGGATGTTTCAATCTAAAATAGTTTGCAACACCTAGCTCGACGAAGGCCAATTAGGCTCAGCCCATAAGGTATTATCGCTACTTAAAAGTCCTAGGGTTTGAGATATATATACATATATATATATATATAAGTAATACTTAAATCTTCTTTCTTGAATCAAACTCCTTATTTTAAAGAGCTAACTCTTATTTTAATCTCTGATCAGCCATGGATGAAAAATGGTGAAATTGATTCCATTTGTTGTATAGAAACTGCGTAGCACAGCTTACAGCTAGGAACCTGGCCCATCTGGGCCCTTTCTCCCCCACCCAAAAGAAATGGGTGTGTAGAAGGGGATGCAAGTTTGTGCTGTACTGTCTAATGGGCGACTTGTCCTTCTGTGGGCTTTTGACAGTGAATAGACTTAAAATATTTCTTTCTTTACACAAATGCTTCTAATATTGATATCAATTTTTGTTATATATGCATGAATGATAGAACAATTACACTTCATTTCTTGGAATAATTACATCGTTGTGAACGTTGATTATCGGTCAACATTCACATTGTCTGAGATGTAGTCGGTCATTCACGCACAGGTGACGTTGAAATTGAAATATCCATTGATGAAAGCTCCTTGTCGTTGCATACATTCTGATTTACTTTTGTGTTAAGTTAGAGGATTAGGATCTCGGTTGTTGGAATGAATAACAGGTTGATTCAAGAGGGAGAAAAATATAATTATAAAATAAGTAAGATACAGGTGCCACAATTACAATCAAGAACGAACTCCTTAATTCATAAAATATTAAGTTACCAAATTCATATATTCCTGAGGGCAGTGATCCAAATTCTAGGTTAGATGCTAATTAGAATTCACGAGCTACACATGCCTGGTGTTTGCAGTCCCTATAGGTGTGTGAGATCCCACGCAATTGGTGTCGTTGGGATACGGATTTTCTATAAATACTGTAGATGGCCGTAAGAGAGACTACGGGAGAAAGCTGAGCAAAGAGAGAAATGGAAGGAGTAAAATGAGAAAAAAATAAAATTTCTTTTATCTCATCTCTATTTCTCACTTTTTCTTACGCTACTCTATAGTTACTGCACAGGGTCTATTTCCGTTGTTGTTGACAGCCAAGCATCCCGAGCAAGGGGACAAGTGTCACCAAAGCCATTCCTTTAGCCTGGCATTAGAGCTTCGTGCTGTACACGTGGCTATTTCCACCTACAGACCCTGGGCCACTTTGGTAGCCCATCCCTTTCATAATTTCTGGAATGGGATGGATGCTCTTGCCGTTCTTTCTTAGTACCCCTACTTTATACCCTTCTGTACTGCTTCTATGTCGGTGTAATTTAAGCCGTCCATCTTTCCCAAGTATTCCTCTCCAATCCGGATTCCAGATGTATCTTTTTACTTTGATGGAGTAAACAGTAAAAACCTTTTTTTAAAAGTAATGTTATGTTTACGTTGAAAATGTATATGTTTTTAATAATTTTTAAATTTTTTTAAAAAATAATAAATAAATAATGTATTTATATATTATTTATTTATTATTTTTTAAAAAAATTGATGAGATTATGTTTGTATCTTTATGTATTGGATCATGTTTTTTACGTGGTTTAAAATAAAGTTTTTAAAAAATAAAAATAAAAATAAAAGATAAAAATAAAAATTATAAATAAAGTTGTAAATATAAAAATAATATTACTATTATTTAATTTTTTTTAAAAAACGTTGAAAATGTATGTGTTGCCAACATAGCTATAACAACACCTTTTTTTAATTACAAATCTCTACAACAATACAGTTTAACCTAGATTAGTGGCATTACAAATGAATCCATCTCCAGGATTAGAGTAGGTTTGTGGATGAAAAAAGATTGCTACTAAGGGAAAAGTAATCCCACTAAATATGTGATTATTAAATTTTTACAAAATATAATATGGTTGTTAAATGTGTTAAATTTTATAATTGAGTTTATAAAATTTAATAATTTTAATTATTTTAAATAATGATTTTAACTGACTTGTAAAACACTTCCAGGACGTGACAGGCGTAGATGTTTACGTTGTACAAGTTGTAGGTTTTTTTTTTATCTTACATTTTGTGCTGTCTCTTAAAACCAATGAGTAATTAATTACATCTTTTTAACAAATGGCTAATTTACATTGTGAGTTATAGCTAGTTTTGAGGACTCTCATGCGTCGTAAGGAATTACGCATTCAACTTATTCGGATTGCTAATTTGGTATGTAGCTGTAATCTGTGGATGCAGGTGAAAGTTTCTGGTATTGAAGGCAAAGTAGTGGGTCTCTTATTTGCTGCCAACTGGTACCCACCATGCCGGAGATTCACCCAAATACTTGTTGGTATTTACGAGGAGCTCAAGAGGAGTGTCCCTGATTATGAAATTGTCTATGTGTCCTCTGATGAAGATTTGGATGCCTTTAACAGCTACTTTGGATGCATGCCATGGCTTGCAATTCCATTCTCTGATTTGGAAACAAAGAAGGCCTTGAACAGGAAGTATGATGTTGAAGGAATCCCTTGCTTAGTTATATTGCAGCCTGACGATGGGAAAGGGGATGCAACGTTGCGTGATGGGGTTGAACTCATTTACCGCTATGGAGTCCGAGCTTATCCATTTACTAAGGATAGGTTGGAGCAGCTGCAGAGGGAGGAGAAAGAGAAGCATGAAAACCAGACCTTGACTAATTTACTGACAAACCACTATAGAGACTATGTCTTGGGTCACCCCGGGCTCAAACAGGTAAATCATTATACCACCTTCATATCACGCTGTCGGGTCCACATTTTCCATTGAGACAGCGAATTTTTAAGAAAAGGATCCATATCAAGTTTACAATTGAAGACGAAGCAGCTGCTTTTGCATGGTACTTTTTTCCACAAGTCAGTTTAATTATGAAAGAACAACTAACATTATATAGTGTAATTTCAATCTTAATTAGCACATTAAGAATAATCTTTCTTCGAGAGTGTTCAATAGAATAGAAAGAACTCCAATTAATATCTAGAATTTATTTATTTTTTGTTGTATATCTAATGAAGATTGATTGGAATAATATGTAGTCCACATTGATTATTTATTATCTGTTGGGAACTACCTTTTCTCTTTGTTAGCCTAGTGCTGGAAAATTGGAAATACTTTTCCAACTTTTGCTACACTGAGCCAGTTTACCACATCATGTGCGCGCATCTGTCGCTGTTGACTTTAGCTGGCAAGCATTTGTTATTTGACAGGTACCTGTTACTTCTTTAGTCGGTAAAACAATAGGACTCTATTTCTCAGCCCAATGGTGCGTCCCCTGCTCGGAGTTCACTCCCAAACTGATCTCCGCTTACCATAAGATCAAGCAGGTGCTGACTGAAAAAGGAGGAGAAGAGGACTTTGAAATTGTGCTGGTTTCCAGTGACCGTGACCAAGCATCATTTGAGTCGTACTTTGGTTGCATGCCTTGGTTAGCACTTCCTTTTGGAGACCCAGACATGAAGAACCTTGCTAGGCATTTTGATGTGCATGGAATACCTTGGTTGGTAATTTTGGGTCCTAATGGTAAAACAATAACCAGACACGGTAGAAACTTAATTAATTTGTACCAAGAAAATGCCTACCCTTTCACCGATGCCAAAGTGGAGCTGCTGGAGAAACAGCTAGAGGAAGAGGCAAGGGGCCTTCCAAGACTAGTGTGTCATGAAGGGCATCGCCACGACCTGAACTTGGTGTCAGATGGCAATGGAGGAGGACCCTTTATCTGCTGTGTCTGTGATGAGCAGGGTTCCAGCTGGGCCTACCAGTGTCTCGAATGTGGCTACGAAGTGCACCCCAAATGCGTCAGAACTGTGAATCGTGACGGTGACACCGTCTCGGTGGACAGGTGACATCCCCCACCCCTGGCTGCTTCTGCTGAATTGCTGATGGGACCTTACTTTCCTAGAGTAAATTAATTGAATGTCCTTTGGTAGTTTTCTATTATTGACTTGCCGCTGCTGTATGACTAAAATGAGAAAGAAGGAAAAATGGGGAATCGGAGGAAGATTCCTGTGAACTACGACTGTAGTTACTGATCAATGAGTCGTGACAGTTTCCCACGAAGAAGGATGAACTTCATGAATTGCAGATATTTTGAATTATACCAAGGATAAGAGAATGACACTGTGATTTCGAGTTGGAAATTTATTTTTCTATCGAATTTTAATTAGTGTTTTTGTTGGCATTTTCTTTTGTTTGTGTTCATGTAGCCGGAACATATTTTGATTAAATGTTTTTTATTTGAGTTTGGCATCGTGGCAAACGCCTGACTTGGATTTAGCTTGACGTGGATCAGGACTCACTTCAAGATCTAGCCCATGAGTCGTGTGACCAGTGGGTTGCAGCATGTTGTTTTGTTGAGAATAAGAATCTTTTTTCGTCGTTAATTTGTTTCGTTTTCGTTTTATGATCCACTTTAATGAAATCATTCTTATAGTTTTGTTAATTAGCCACTCCATGTTACATATTTTACTGAACTTTTAATATTCAAATTTTTGTACTCTTCAATAATTTAAATTATTGCAAGGTCATATTGATAAATATTTTATGGTATATACTCGAAAGATTTTAATACAAAATATTTTTATTAATTAAATGATAGGTGTAGTTTTTTGTTAGAGAAATTAAAATTAAAGGAAGAAAAAAATGCAACAGATGATTTAATTTTCTTAGATAATTAAAGTTTGTCTTATAAATGGACTTTAATTAAGTACGGTATTTATTTCCTTTGAAAAAAAGATGTTTGTTTGTTTAACTCAAGGTTTTATTATTTTTATAAGTAAAGTTTTATAAAATTGTTTTTTAAAATATTAGATTTATTAATTTTTATGTATCAAATTTACACTTCCTAACATGTAATACTTGTGAATTTAGTGGAGTGCCTTTATTCAGAAAATAATCCATGCATACTGTACGAAGCATTGGACAAATGTATATATTGTGCACGTGACAAAAGGCGCCTAAATAATTACATGTTTCGCTGCTGTCGCTTTTGGTGAGTTGCGTGGGCTCGCGAGTTCAGTCTCTGTTCACGTAGTCGCTAAACGTCGTTATTGTCATAATGCAGAAGCTTCCTTGCTCTTTCCTCCTCTGTTGAGTTTCATGTAATTGAGTGAATCACCTGTCACCATGCGGTGGCACCCAGCGCATTTCACTGATGGTTATAAATTAGAATCTGTAAAAGTTTCACATAAAAATAATATATTAAATGATATACTTTCAATGATAAAATTTAGACAAATGTTATAATTAATTTTGTAAAATATTAATGAGTAAGATTTAATGAGATTAGCTTTTCCATTTCACCAAAAATGGTGTTCATGAAGGTTATCTTAAAAAAATTATGGAACGTGAGAACAAATTTAAAAAGTTATATAATATTTTAGAAAATTCGTTTGACTAATTAAAAAGTTGTATAATTTAGTAAACAAATAATAATTTATCATTATCCTAATTATAAATGCAGGTGTTTCGTTGCCTTCAAAAACTGTAACTGAAACTACCATTTTACTAATTTTTATATCCATCAACAAAAAAAATTCAGGATAAATTTGTATTTCAATAATAACATTTCTTTATTACTTTATCAATTAAAGGACGAAAATGGCCATCAAGCATTATTTTTAGATATATATATATATATATATATATATATATATATCATCTTACCAATGTATCATTACATTGGAAATGAGCATTTCTCATCCTCTCCAATTTCAAATTTTATTCATTATCATATCCAAACTACTATTTTATTTTATTTCATAACTTTTGGTTTGTACTACTCAATTCTCTTGATCAAATGAAATATTCAAAGAGAGTGATGATTGCTATCATTGTCATATAGTGTTTTCGCAAAGCTCATGAGTACGCACACTTTTATAGCCAAGGAAAGTGCCTATAATGATCCCTGTTGTCTTCTTTTATCTCTCCATGGGATTACACTCTATTGTATAATTTGTTGCTGATGTTATTTATACATTTTTAGCAATTTGTAATTATTGATTTGGCCATCAAAACACTTATTTTCAAGTGATTTCAGTAATGGGAGAATTCAAATAGAAAAATGTTATTATCATTTAAGATGTATAATTAATAATATGATATATTAATTTATTGTGTTTTATTTTTTAATATATAAAATTTAATAAATTTAATAATTTAAATTAAATATTATAAAAATTAAATAAAAATAAAATATATTAAGAATATCACTTGTTCTCTCCACGATCTATTTGTTTTTTTTTTTATTTTTTTCCCTGCCGTGGATGGAAAGGGATGTTTCCTTGCTAGGCACATTAGCTTCTGCCGTATCAACGTATCTACGTTGAAAAGCATAACTGTAGGCATAGAGCCCAATGGAAGGAAGTTCACATCGCGCGACGGTGACTAAGCTAGAGCGTTGAAACGGATCGGAGGGAACTGGATCTGGTCGAGGCTTTCGACACTGACGCATTAGCGTGCTTTGCCCTTAGTGGCGTGTGTTTACTGTGAGAGCTTTGCAAGATTCTGTATCCCGGCACTTGTTCGAGTTCGTTTACATCTCGTTCTCAATTGGAAGCGAATCCTTCAGATTCTCTCCGTAATCATTCTCATTGACTTATCAAATTTAGTTGCACTACGAACTCTGACGTTTATACTCCAAGGAATAGTGGCCCTCTTTTTAAATACTTGTTTACTTCAAATGTGTTTTCCTTTTGTTTTCTGAGGATTGAAGTCTCTAATGCTATAGAATTTTGGTTTATATGACATAGGAACTCGAAGATGGTAGTCGCAGAGAAGATTTTTGACGTGGAGGAGGGAACGCTAGAAATCGGTATGGGTAAGTCATTCCCCTTGTCTATCTGATCGTGTATTTGCTGTTTGCTGACTTTGAGCATAGAGGTTATATTTTGTTACAGTAGTTAACTAATTTCCATGGGATTGATTGTATTGAGTTCCCTTAGCCTCTTCTCTCTCGTTTGAAACATTGAAGCGTGTAATCTTACTTCCCCCCTCCCTTTTTCCCTCAAGTTCCTCGTAAACTGTATACTGCATTATTTTTATTTTCGGCATTATAAGTCATATTAAAAAATATTTGTCTTACAGTTCATGATGCTCGTGGTGTTTTTATTCTCGATAAATACTCTTTAAGTACTATATCTTGTAGTTGGTGTGTGGAATGTTAATCTTATGATTCCTAGACTATAGTTGTATATACATAACACTTTAAGAGAAGGCTTTTTGGTTATTTAATTCTCAAGCTTCACTTCTCTTCTGTTTTGCCGTTGTTTCTTGGAACTTCAATTTGCAGAATACAGAACTGTCTCTGGCGTTGCAGGCCCACTAGTTATTCTTGATAAGGTTAAGGTTAGTTAAAGAGCTCTATATCTCTCTCTTTGTTATTTAGTTACTTTGTCCTCCCATGATGTCTGTTTACTTACTATTTCAGGAATGATTCAGGGACCAAAGTATCAGGAGATTGTTAATATTCGTTTGGGAGATGGGACTACTCGACGTGGTCAAGTTTTAGAAGTTGATGGGGAAAAAGCTGTGGTGCAGGTTAACTTTTTGCTGCTATTAATGGTTCTTATGGGTGAGAGGTGTGCTTATGCTGGGCTGCTTTTATGTATGCATGCATAATCAGTTACTGAACCTGTTAGACAATTATAATTCAAATGGTGTGATATTAACTGCGGCAGGTGATTGCATAATTGAACATCTTACAATATTAGAACAGATTCCCTTTTCCTTTTGGTATCCATACTCCTTAGTGTTTATTTGGAAACTCAGATATTTTTTAAGGGTGATAGTGGGTCCTGGAATCAATCATAAAGCAATAGGCATGGGAGCTTTAAGGTTTTGCTCTTTTCTTTTTGACCTTATTCTGTTCTTTTCTCTAGAACTTATGAAACTGTAAGAGTTCAAGTCATGCTTTTGCTTTCTCTATGCTCTTCGATACTTATCTATGTGGCCTATGTCTCCTGAAAATGATTACATTTTTTGAAAGCCCAATTTCTCTTTACTTTATTAGAAGAATATTATTTATGACTACATAACTTGTAAGAGTATTATCTATATCCTTTATTAATTACATGGTGATTTGCGTATAAGATCGAAGTCATACATTATATTTTTAACTCAACCATGCATATATCATGAACATTTCTGTAATGCTCTGATAAATTGACTTTGAAGTATCTCTTCCTTTCTAACATTTGAAAGTACAAAATAAAGCATTGAGGTTTATGATTTTTCTTTTCAGGTTTTTGAAGGAACATCTGGAATTGACAATAAGTTCACAACGGTGCAATTCACAGGAGAGGTAGAGAGTCTTATTTATATCAATATCTTCAATGTATAATTATATTGCCTATGCATGCATGGTAGAAGGGATTTGTTATCTTTTTGCAAAAGCAAATTTTGAATATTAGTTGGATAAATTCAGTATTTATTTTTCACCTTGAAACCTATTCATATTATAGCTCTTTGTTAGAGAAAATATCAATTTTATGATAAAAATTTTGAAAGTGCTTATGGACAACAAACTGTTTGGAGAATCCCAATTCTTTTTTCTGGGTCATTTTCCATTCTTATATTAGGAAAGATTCTGAAATAGAGTGGTGCACAGAGCTGAATTAAAAGGGAGAAAATTTATCTGTCATTATGGTCTTCTAATTTCCCACATTCTCGTGTCTCAGCTTTTGAATTATCTTTATATCAGTTGTTTACATATTATCCTTTACTAAGTGACCATATTGGCTTTTCGTTACGGAGGGCTGTATATGTTTTATGTAGGACGAAGATATTTAGTTTCATTGGAAGGTATTGGAGACTTTTCTTCGTGTATGCTAACAATAAAATTCGTAGTTTATGCCTTTGTGGTCTCTCTCTCTTTCTCTGTGTCTCTTAGTTTGTGTGTGCCTTTCTCTTGTTCATTTTGTATGTGCTTCTTTCTTAATCTTCTTTTGGAAAGGGGTGTTTGTTATGTTTTTGTCAACTAATACCTGGTCTTTTTGGTGATCGTGTAGGTTCTGAAAACACCCGTGTCATTGGATATGCTTGGGCGCATATTTAATGGCTCCGGGAAACCCATTGACAATGGTCCTCCAATCCTGCCAGAAGCATATCTAGACATTTCAGGTGAGTCATGGAAGTAAAATCCTGACTTTGAATTGTCCGTAACTTATGACGTAGCTTGAATTTCTTAGGAAGCTCCATCAACCCCAGCGAGAGAACCTATCCAGAAGAGATGATACAGACTGGGATTTCTACAATTGATGTGATGAACTCCATTGCTCGTGGGCAGAAGATTCCTCTTTTTTCTGCTGCCGGTCTTCCTCATAATGAGATAGCTGCTCAGATATGTCGTCAGGCTGGTCTAGTTAAACAATTGGAAAAAGCAGGAAATCTCCTTGAGGTATAACTTTGAGATCAATTGGGTCAAGATGTGAAATTTTGATAAAACAGTATGATGAGTTTTTTCAAACTATGTTTCGAACACAAGTATGATATTTGCTGTCACTATCTATGTGTGAAAGTTAAACAGAAACAGAGTGCTTTACCGAAATGACTAATCCCCTGCTCTTATGGAAAAAACAGTGTCACTATCTGTTTTCAAACTATGTTTAGAACACAAGTATGATATTTGCCATCACTATCTACGTGTGAAAGTTAAACAGAAACAGAGTGTTTTACCAGAATGACTAATCCTTAGCTCTTAGGGAAAAACACCGTGTAAATAACGTTACCTTCTGAGTCGTGACCCATTGACTCGCTATCGCCTTTGCTTCTTGAATCAAACTCTTTCTTTTACATGATTGTATCAACATATGCTATATGTCCATTTACAGGATGGTGAAGAGGACAATTTTGCCATTGTGTTTGCAGCTATGGGTGTGAACATGGAGACAGCCCAATTTTTCAAGCGTGATTTTGAGGAGAATGGATCAATGGAGAGAGTGACCCTATTCCTGAACCTGGTAGATGTCCATAATTGCAATATCTTGTCCTTCTAAGAAATATCTGCTGCCAAGATCATCTTGAGTAATATAATTAGATGAAAATTGTGTCATGAAATGGTCTTGATGTTGTGAAGATCTGTTGTTTAAGGATTGCTTCTCCTTTGTAATGCACATTTTGCAGGCCAACGACCCCACCATAGAACGGATTATTACTCCTCGAATTGCCCTTACGACTGCAGAGTACTTGGCTTATGAATGTGGGAAACATGTTCTGGTTATATTGACAGATATGAGTTCTTATGCAGATGCTCTTCGTGAGGTAATGAACTTTTATGCTTTTGGTTTGTGATTAAAAATTTATATGACTTAATGATTTGATAGTTGATGCTGATTCAAATTTTTACTTTTTAGACATTAAACACGAGTATCCAACAGCACTGACTGGTTTGACTTACAATTTTCATGTAACTGTAGGTATCTGCTGCCCGAGAGGAAGTGCCTGGAAGGCGTGGATACCCTGGTTATATGTACACTGATCTTGCGACAATTTATGAGCGCGCAGGACGTATTGAGGGGCGAAAGGGTTCTATCACACAGATTCCTATTCTAACCATGCCTAACGATGGTAACGAACTTGGATATCTTCTTTCCTGGCATGTTATCTGTGTATGGAGGCAATGATCAAAGATTATTACATTTGGGTTTCTGTGCTTACCAGATATCACTCATCCAACTCCTGATCTCACGGGCTACATTACTGAGGGCCAGATATATATTGACAGGCAGCTGCACAATAGACAGGTGGGTTGCTGACTAAATGAACTCTTTCTCTCTATATGGAAGTCTCTGAACTATATGTTGGATTTTTGAAGTATGTTTCTAATTACTTATAAGAGTTGACTGCCATCTGGTATCTGGAATTAACTGATTTATCTTCTTTTTTAAAAATATATTTGAGCAGATTTACCCTCCTATTAATGTGCTTCCATCACTCTCTCGGTTGATGAAGGTAAGATTGTGTTCACAGAACTGTCCTTTCACGGTTGAGGAGCATTTTATATTTAAATTGAAAGATTATTTTGGTGATTCCATTTCATTATTTTATATCTCGCAGAGTGCTATTGGTGAGGGGATGACTCGGCGAGACCATGCGGATGTGTCAAATCAGGTAGAATTGTTGAAGTTGGAGAATAGGCACCATTTTCTTTTCATTTGGTCGCATCACTAATAAATGTCTCATCACTTTCAGCTGTATGCAAATTATGCGATTGGAAAGGATGTCCAAGCACTGAAAGCTGTTGTTGGAGAAGAGGCACTTTCCTCTGAGGATCTGGTATGTGTTAGATTTTGCCTTACTACAAGAATGCATTGTAATCGCTACACCCTTAAAATTATATTCGTACTTACAATTGGAACGACTGTTTAGATAATTTTATGCTAATTTCTTGTTCCATATCTGCGATAAAATTCCAGCTTTATTTGGAGTTCCTGGATAAATTTGAGAGAAAATTTGTGACACAAGGGCCTTATGATACACGTAACGTCTTCCAGTCACTGGATCTTGCATGGACACTCCTCCGTATTTTCCCTCGTGAGCTTCTCCATCGAATCCCAGCAAAAACATTAGACCAGTACTACAGTCGCGATGCATCAAACTGATCATCAAATTAATCTTGTGCACCTTTGATTTTCTTTGTGTTAATTTAGTTATAGTTTTCACTTTTCACTGTGAATCTGCTGAACGATCATTATATTACATGCTCCTTATCTTACCGTTTGACAGTATAATAGTTACATCATCGATTAATTATGGATTGAGTACGAAGTTTGGGACACAACTTGGCCTGAGCTGAATGGCTGTTAACAATGGAAAAAACAAATAAATAAAGGTATTAGGGAATATGTTTTTTTGTTATAGATAGAATTAGAGATATATAAGGAATGAGATGATTTAATTAGCTCTTTTCGTAGGAATCAAATTTAGGATCTTCTTTATAAAATAGAGTAAACACCAATTGTATTGTAAAAATGAGGTAAGTTATATTTTCTCTAAATGAGTATTATTAAATATTTATTAATTTTATCTTAAGTTTTTAAATTTATTAAATTTTATATTTTAATTTACGAGTTCAATATATTTGATATTTTAAAAAAATTTAAATAATTATTTAATAAAATTTAAATTATAATACTCAAAACATAAACCTTTTAGAGCCTTTATTGTGGATGTCTCCCATTATTTTTTTTGTTTCCGACTAGGTTTTGGAAATTTGGCGGCAAAACTTTTGCGATTGGGCTTCTCTCCCTTACGAATTACAATAGAAATTTTATAGTTAGCAATCCAAGCGGCTATTATTTTCTTGGTGATAAAAGTGGCTTTAAGGTTATTATTTTGTAGTCAGTAAAAAAAAAAATGGTTATTATTTTGTTGTTCAAAACGACCAAAATGGGTATCATATGGAGGTTGAACGTTTGCCAGTATTTTTAGAAAGGAAAAGACTGTTTCTAAGTAAGGTGACAAATGGAATAATCGTAAAATAAATTCATAGTCGTTGAACCAATGAAACCCACCAATTTAATCTGTGAATTTTGTTAATTTTCATGATTTACATTTTTTTAATAAAATTTATAAATTTGAATTTATAAAAAAATAAAATATTTTTAAAAAACAAAACATTTACGCTCTTGAATCATACAAAACAAATTGCATTCACGAAAAATGATTTAATAATGTTGTGAGAGAAAAAAAATATATATTATTTCATTTTCTCTTTTCTCATAACGTAGTGGGGTAGACATACTAATAGTGCTGCTCTCTCTACATTCACATTCTTAAATAAAAAAAAAAAAAACGCATTGGAACAATTTTAATAAATAAAATTTACGCTTGAGAAGCCAAAAGAAACAAGTAAGAAAGCTCCCATGAAATTTATAGGCTGTAATTGCTCACAAAGAGCATTCGAGCCATTATATCGCTTAGCACTATAGTTTAAATAATAACATATAATTATATTAATTTTTAAATTATTAATAAATAAGCATGACCCGAAATTGTGTCACCCGCAGTGGAGGTTATTATAAGTTCTGAGGTTCAAGTTGGCTACTTGGTTTGACATATCCCGCGCTTTTTTTCCATCGAAGTGGAGAGTAGGGATCGGTTTCCTGTCTTTTGCCCCGACAATGCGATCGTATCTTATCTCCGAAAATACCATGACTTTTTTTTGCCGCAATGGATATGGAGGAGTCTTATTCAGAAACCCAGAGATGCGAAGCTTTTATGACATTCGAAACCCAGTATATGTCCATCTCGCCGACTCCTACAGTCCACCAATACCCGAGGAAGAGTAATGGAATCGGTTCTCTTCTAACTGTAAAGGTTTGAGAGAGAATAATTCTTGCGACAAATCAGATGGACGAAGAAAAGCACTAGAAAAAGTAGTTGTGCAATTACAAAGCATAATCTAATAGGCGAGCAACTAACTGTGTTATATAGGCTCTGAATCAAGTTGATATTAGCAAACAGCCAAATTCAATTTGCCCCACAAACAACCTGAAAAATTAAACTACGCGAGACATCAGCTAGCTTTCTTGATGGGACTCGCGTTTTGTAAGGCGGGTTGCTGTGGCGACTCCGATGAAATTCCCATCGGTTCCTCAGATTCCTCTCATAGGCCTTCCCAAAAAAAGCCTGGGGCTCATCCTCGTCCTCCTCCACCAGCTGCTAAGCCTTCACAGTCTTCCCAAATAGAAACAATTTTAGGTAAACCGTACGTTGACATAAATTTGATGTACAATATTGAAAAAGAACTAGGGAGAGGCCTGTCTGGGATCACTTATCTGTGTACGGAGAAGGCCACGGGGCAAAAGTTTGCTTGCAAATCCATATCAAGGGTGAAGCTTCAAAATCAGCAAGAAATTGAGGACGTTAGGAGAGAAATTATGATTCTACAGCATCTTTCAGGCCAACCCAATATTGTGGAATTCAAGAGTGCTTATGAGGACAGGCGACATGTGCACTTGGTGATGGAGTTGTGCACCGGCGGCGAACTATTCGACAGCATTATCGCGAAAGGGATATACTCGGAGCGTGAAGCAGCTGCAATCATCAGGCAGATTGTGAATGCGGTTCACGTGTGTCATTTTATGGGCGTAATGCATCGGGACATAAAGCCAGAGAATTTTTTGTTGGCCAGCAAGGACGACAAAGCCCCCATAAAAATGACCGATTTCGGACTCTCCGTCTTCATCGAGAAAGGTGAGTTAGCATTCTAATTTGTTTCCTTCCGTCTGTTTATGCCTTGATATGCACATTTCTGTTTCGTATTCCTCTTACTTCTCCTCCCCTGTTCCTGGAACTCACGACGTGGGGAAGGAGAGGCGTTTGATTTTTCTTTGTAATCGGTCTCGGCGTTTGGCTCTTTTTGTGAGACTTGAACATGGAAATCAAGGCCCATTGGACTGGATCCCGTGAGGGTTTGGACATATTAAGGGCCCATTTTCACGGGATCCTGCAACTGTGATTCTGTGAAATGCATTCACTCCAATTGCTTTACAAAAAAACAGAAACTGAGAGTTAGTCAAACTTGGTCATACACTCAAAACTGGAAAAAATAAAAAATTAAAGTAAGAATCCTGCTTTGAGCCAAACTACAAATATAACCTCTCTAAAATTCCAGAAATTCTTTTAAGACGATATTCTGGGATGCATAAGTGTGAGATATTAAACTTGTATATATTTTAAAGTTACTTGGAATAAGATGTAACTTGTTTGAAAGGAATTTAATTTATTACTCATTGATCCTATATTTCCAATATAATATTGGATAATATTTTGTAGTATTTTTTTTAAAGTAATACCTCATGAATGAAGGTCGTTTTGGTTAAAAGAATTGATAAAATACATAGGTATGTATCTATTTCAGATAATCGGAGTACAAATTTTAGTGAAAAAGCATTACAATTTTAATTTTATTTTAAGTATAGATGGAAGTATTTGTTTTGGAAATCGTTCTTATTTTCCTTTAGAAAACATCTGTAGATGTAGATGATAAGAGCGGAATCTGTTTTTGTCAAATTCCAAAGTGTCAGCGTCGGTCAATTCTATGGGTTCTGGGCCTGAAAGGACTGAAAGAGTGTACCCCGCTGAAAAGTGTGTAGTCCACCGATAAGTACAACTAAATCGTTGCAAATTAAACTTTGTGTATTATTAAAGATTTGAATTCTACCTTTTTTTTTAATTTTAATAATTTTTTTAAAATTTAATAATTAAGATTTATTTTTTTATTTATTTTTCTTAATTTTTTTTCTTTCACTCTTAAAATTAAAAATAAAGTATCCTAATCCATAGCAAAATAGCACGAATGAAAAGGATTTTCACAGAAACGGCCAATAAAATCAAACAAACGTTCACTCATAAACTAACGAAAAAAATCCGAACACTAAAAGCACGCAACCGTTATTCGCCCAAAAAAAAAAGGGAAAGGGACGCAACGGTTTTCTGTCTCCAGAAAAGCGTAGTGAAGCAAAAAGCCAACAAAAAGGTGAAGAATGATGCTCAGGGCCATGCCAAGGGAAAAGCAAAGCATAAATTAAAAGGAGGAGCAGAAGAGTTATACAGATCATAACAAGTTCGAACATGGTGGTTCAGTCTTGGTGTACCAAAAGTTAAGTGCCAACATCTCCAAATTAGAAATGGGGTTCTGTTTCAGCAAATCCCGCAGAGTACCAATCTCCTCCTCCTCCGACTCCGATTCACAACCCCATCATTACGAAGAACCACCAACGAGAACCCAACAACAGTCTCACCAGCCATACCGAACTTCACTCTCAGCCCCTTCTTCATGCTCTTCCTGCAACGCTTCTTCATCCTCCCAAGTTGGACCCATTTTAGGCAAACCGTATATTAACATAGAGACAATTTATACTCTCGAGAAAGAATTGGGGAGGGGTCAATTTGGGATTACTAATCTTTGTATCGAGATTGCGACCGGACGAAAGTACGCTTGTAAATCCATAGCGAAGAGAAAACTAACCAGCAGGAAGAAAATTGAGGATTTTAAGAGGGAAATTATGATCCTACAGCACCTAACGGGGCAACCCAATATAGTGGAATTTAAAGGTGTTTATGAGGATAAGCAGAATGTGCATTTGGTAATGGAGTTGTGCTTGGGTGGTGAACTTTTTGATCGGATTATTGTCAAAGGGAGTTACTCGGAGCTCGAAGCTGTGTCTGTGTTCAGGCAAATTGTGAATGTGGTTAATGCTTGTCATTTTATGGGGGTCATGCACAGGGACTTGAAACCTGAGAATTTCTTGCTGGTTAGCAGGGACGACAATTCAACATTGAAAGCCACGGATTTTGGACTATCTGTCTTCATTGAGGAAGGTTAGTTGGAAATGGATTATCTTTGCTTTCCATCTCTGCGCTTTTGGGTTTGCTTGTGTTCCCGTCATTCTTTCCGTTTCGAGTGGTTTTAATACTGCATTTTTGTTGATTTTCTGATAATTATTCAAATTAATTTTTTTTTTGTTGTGTGTGTGTTTTTTTCCCTTTAAAGTCTAAAAGATTACAAGGCTACAAACAATTTTTTTAGTATGTTGATTCTAGCTTTAAATTAGTCATTATACCACAACCAAATATTCATTTAGATAGCAACAGCAAATATTTTATGCTTTGTCTGTTACTTAAATTTGAATCGAGAACTATACTCTTGTTGGCGATAAAAAACAGAGCATTACTGTTTGGACTATTTTCTCTATTTGTTATTAATATCTATATCTTTTGGTGTGTTTTGAGAATTTTCCAAAATATTATGAGTAATAGATTTGAAAGCTTTTGTGAACATAAGATGACCAAGTCAATTATAAAAGCAACTAGTCAACCAATTAAACGATCTCCTGTCAGACAATGACAGGTCAACCGCGTAAACGGTTTCTCATTGGTATGAAGTTTAAAAAGATAGCAGAGACAAGAAAACAAATCACATTTTGGGTGGTAGAATTGGAACCTACAAATTAGTGGACCAGTGACTGTTTGAACACGATCAAATCCCATTGAAAATATAGCTCTCTGAGACTCTTGGGAATTGTTAATCAACAAGAAATAACTAACCGCTGGCAATAGTAACTGCGGAATGAGTTTACGCAAAAAAGATGCTATATGATTTCTTTCTTCTGCTTTGATACACACTATGGAGCCTTGTTATCAGCTGTAGTATAGCAGAGCAGTTGGTCTCGTTGTTGAAGCAAATTTTGTCTGAAATTCATATTTGCCAGCAACAACGAGCACATGCCTCAGACACGTGTTCTCGCTGCAGTCATGTATTGTTTGGGGCCTTTTGGGCAGACAACTGCATTAATAGAGAGAACGGATGGAGTTGAAACACCTTTTCACGGGCATCAAATTTCTTGCGTAACGTTGTATAATTTATTGAATGATAAAGAAATCAACAATCCCCTTCCCCGCACGAAAAAATAAAAAGTTCTAATCAATCCATACATGGGATAATACTAAACAAAAATAAATTTTGCAGGCAAAGTTTATAAAGAATTTGTTGGAAGTGCTTACTATGTGGCCCCGGAAGTGTTAAGACGGAGCTATGGAAAAGAGATAGATGTTTGGAGTGCAGGTGTCATTTTGTACATCCTCCTAAGTGGGGTGCCTCCATTTTGGGCTGGTAAGTAGAATGCATGCCTCTGTTTCAGTTGACAATGCAGCAAAGATATTTCAATAAGGTAAAACATGAAAAATCAGCATTTGGACACTTGCCTATATTTGCGATGGTTGAATTAAGCACGTCACTTATTAAATTGTGCACATCTTTACAATTGTTGCAACTGTTAGCTGCCCATGTGCTTCCACAGCATTGGTAAATCATAAGATATGAGAACATTTTATGTGAATTTATTTAAAAACTAAAGCAATTGCTGTGTAAAACATGGTGATTGGTTGACTGCATGCAATTACAAATTCTTTCTGCTGTGTGTTCTAGTATTGTAGAACTGAACATGAATAGATCATGACTTGGGTGACAAATGTTCACGTCGATCTCTTCACTTACACCCGTTGCTATATTTCAATATATGATATTGACAGACAAGATTCTAGTTTGATTTCCATTGTTTATTGACATTACGGTTTAACAATTTTAGAGACCGAGAGAGGCATCTTGGATGCTATCTTGGAAGGCAAAGTTGATCTAGAAAGCCGACCATGGCCTACTATTTCAGCTGCGGCAAAGGATCTGATCAGGAAAATGCTGACATATGATCCTAAGAAACGCATTACAGCTGCCGATGCCCTTGGTAAGTATGTAATTTCCTTCAAACATTTAAACAACTGATGCTACAAACACTTCAGCTCACTCATATTCTGATGGTTCTTCTAGTACAGTTTGTGATCCAAACTTTTTGAAAGTAATTGATCTTGTTATTTCCCCATCCATCTAATGAACAATCATGCGCAGCAATCTATAAAATGAGAAATAGAAAATGGGATGATTGTCCCTCAATTATGAGACTTGTGAAGAGGTTTGGACGTGGACTGCAGTTTTAGTATGCTTCTATGCAGATAAGTATTAATTATCAATGTCATTCACATTATACATCTCAACCAGAACACCCATGGATGAAGGAAGGTGCTGAAGCATCTGACAAGCCTATTGACAGTGCCGTCTTAATTAGGATGAAACAATTCAGAGCAATGAACAAAATGAAGAAACTTGCCCTGAAGGTACTAACAAATTTTAGTTGTGACTGTGAATTGCAATCTGACTTGTTCAAATCTAGCACGTGTAACTAGTTTTATATAACCCAGGTGTATCTCCCCTAGAGTATTAGATGTTCACTTATGATAGTGTCCGGCCGGATACTGTTTCCTTCCTTTGCTAACAGAATGTTTTATTCTTATAAGGTAATAGCGGACAGCCTCTCAGAGGAAGAAATCAAGGGCTTGAAACAAATGTTCAACAATATGGATACCGATGGCAGTGGCACAATCACATATGAAGAACTCAAAACTGGATTGTCTAGATTGAGATCTAGGCTTAATGAATCTGAATTAAGACAGCTGATGGATGCTGTGAGTAAAGTTTGATGGAAATTTATAAATGATATAAATCTGTTATAAGTTCGGTGAAATATTATATTCAAGCCCTTTCTCCTCTCCAAGGAAAAATCTGCGGTACACATTTCTGATTGTTCCCTTGTTTTGTCAGGCTGATGTTGACAGGAGTGGGACTATTGATTATTCTGAATTCGTCGCTGCCACCATGCATCGGCATAGACTTGAGAAGGAAGAGAATTTATATAAGGCTTTCCAATACTTCGACAAGGATGACAGTGGGTTAGTATGCCAGTTCCCAAAATTGATGATGAAATTTATTTCAGATGAATTTGGCAACTATACTACAGATCATTATACATATTGCCTCATCCTGTTACATGATAGAGTAACCTCCGGAGTTCTGTAACACGAATCAGAATGACTGGTGGGCAAGCTATTTAGATCTTGAAAGCAAGCCAACTTTAATTTTAGATTTTCTAGTTTGTTTCAATTGTGAATTTTTTTTTCTTTTAGAGTCATGCATTTTTATGATACACATCTGATTGGCCTTCACCTGAAGTGCTTTTTCCCTTATTTTGATCAGTTTTATAACAAGAGATGAGCTTAGACAAGCTTTGATTGAAAATGGAATGGAAGATGAAGCTACAATAGATGAAGTGATTGACGAAGTCGACACTGATAAAGTAAGTAATGTGATCTTGGGATCACATTATTATACATAATAGCTTACCATTCTTCTTTTATCCTAGAATTTCAAAGTTCTGCTCTTGTTATAGCAAATTCCAATCGCGGTTGTCTTCGTTTTGTAGGATGGCAAAATCAATTACGATGAGTTCGCGGCTATGATGAGAAAGACAAACCAAAATAAACCCATTGCTTAAATCATATCATTTCATGTGAAAAATAAAACCCTAATAGTATATGGATGTTGCTTGCAGCGGGCTGCCTGGGAGCTCTTGATTCCATCATGTGTACTAAGTCAAAATTTTATGGTATTTTTAACTGTAAACTCCTTATGTAGTTGTTTTAAATAAGGATACTATAAAGAATCCATAATGCTATTTCAGTGTATACTACCATTTGGTATGAACTACAAAAATGATGATCTTTTATAATCGGTTTCCTTAAGTAGAGGTTCAAAAGAGTTTAAATTGACCAATATTATATCAAAACAAGTTTCATAACACTGCCCCCTTAACCCAAAAAAAAAATTTTATAACTTCAATATATAAAAAAAAAGATATTCCTTCATAAAAACTTTACATATATTTTTATATTTTTTTTTCTCTTCTTTAAAAACTCTCTTTGAACATGTAGGCACAGTGGAAAACTATGCTAAGAATCCAATCTCCACAATTACTAATCAAGCACGTCTCTGAAATTTGTCATTCTTGTAGTTGTAGACAATAAACAACCACAAAGACAAATGCATTTATGGGTTTGTGGCGACGGTACATATGAATTCTCTTTTTTGTTTTTTGGTTTTGTTTTGAAAATACTCTTCTAATTTCAATAGGTACAATATGTAGATAATATCGATATAGAAAGATAAAATTATAACAGATGCTAGTACAATTGCTCTATATGGACTGCACTAATCGCAAATGAAAATAAATCTTATTTGGTGAATTAAATGTAAATTAGAATGTTGATATAACATGGTCCCAAAGAATTGATTAGCGATGATTACATCACGGGAATTTCTCAGGTGCGTTAAGGCGGACACACGTCGTCGTTTCTAGAGATCAATCTGCGGTATGTATCTTCGTTTTTGTTGAAAGGAAGATGAAGTGAGTATAAATAGAATGCTTCCGCTCCAATTTTCCACATATCGTTGTACTTCCTTGGTTCAAACCTCCTTTTCTCTCTTCTTCCTTTCCAATTGGAACCGCCATCAATTTCCTTTTGGCGTTGCGAGAACAACGGAGTCAGTTCTGCTTACGCCGGAGTTTTAGACTCCGATGGAGAGCAAGAGCCGCTCGCCGTTAAGAGGACGAAATACGCCGACCTGCGATTGGAGGAGATCGTGGATCATAGGTCAGGAAAACTCAGACTCGATTGTTGGATGTCTACTCGCATTAGCGGCATCTGTAGGACTTGCGTGCAATCAAGTGTCAGGGCGGGGCCAGTTCTTGTCAATGGCTGTGTAGTCGATAAGGTAACCCCTAAATCTCCAGTTTGTTCTTTGAATCCTGGAGATGTTTTGTTTGCATTTTGCATATTGGTGTTTGGTAAATCTGAGAGAAAATTTAATCAGTGTTTCGTTGAGGAAGCATCGCTATATGTTCCTAAAAACGAACTACGGAGTGAGCGTCAGGATCTGAAATAGCCAAGATTTCCGTTGTTACTTCATGGCAATTCTCGCCCTGCTTTACTTATTTTTTCTTAAAATGCTCCTTATTTCTTTTTCTTAAATATCTTTTTATGAACAAATTTTGTATAGTAACGAAATCTTAACTACTCTTCTTCTTCGTCTTCTTCTTGTTTTTTTTCTTCACCATCCGGAAAACGTCTCTAATATTTAGATCATGCTTACAGAGATGTGTTTCTTTGTGGAGCAAAGCTCATTGTCGTAATTACATTTGTTTGGTTGGCGTTCGTTGCTGCAATTTGAAACTTAGAAACCAGTCCACCGTTACTTAGGATACTCATGGCATCAATGCAGATCTGTTGATTTCAAGAGGAAGCATAAAAATGCCCTAGGGCCTAGGTTATTTGGTTACTGTTTTGTTACTTCATGTATTGAAGCTTCAATAAGATCATCAAGCTTTGATGTCAATCTTTGTGTGAACAAAAGTCTATGCATAAATATTAAATAATTACGACTTCATTTATTTAATAGCTTGGGAGTTGAGACCTTTATCCATTGGTAGGCTGTAAGAATGTCTGGTTTCCATCTCTTGTTATGTACGTGAGATGAATGTATTAGGAACATCAGCATTTATTTGATGATGTTTAAGCAGGTGTCTGTCAATGTTAAAGCTGGTGATAAGATCAACTGCACAATTGCAGAGTTGTAACAGTTGAGGCTGAGCCGGAAAATATACGTTTGGATGTAGTTTATAAAGATGAGCATGTACTAGTCCTTAACAAACCTGCACTCATGGTAATTACGAGCCTGTGTCTACATTTTTGTAAGGCCTTAAGCCTCATTTATGTACAGGTTATGCTGGCTGTATCTGATGATGTTATGTAGTCCGTGATTTTATCAATGTGCGACTGAAATATGTTTATGCTTTATTTATCAAGTGCAACCCTTAAGCTGCATAAACAGGTCCCAATTGCACAGTTCGTTTTGTCATTTCAAATAATTTCTTTTGCCTAAGAATAAAGTTGGCATAACTTGTGGAAAAAATTGAGATGCAGAGTTTTGATACTTTTAACAATTACTCCAACATGGTAACAGATGAAGACTGTTCAGATGGCAATTATTCTTGTCAACTGGGGTCAAAATACTGACCTGGAAAGTTGTGTTATTCGGTCTCCAAATAGGTGGTGCATCCAGCGCCTGGAAATACGTCTGGCACACTTGTCAATGGCATTCTTCATCGTTGCAGTCTTCCAATCGTTGAATTTTCTAAGGAGATCCCTTCTGAGACTGAAGATTCTGATGATGAGTTTAGTGGCTTCTGCACATCTGAATTCTAGTGAGAGGTTGCATTCCAGCTTGTGTGGGGCATTAGTCTGCCCAGGGATTGTGCACATATTGGGCTAAGGCACTAGTGGATTACTGGTTGTAGCAAAGGTGTATTTCTATCTTTGTAGAAACTGCTCACCTTAATCAAGAATGGGCTTTCTGGATCTTTATATGTCAGAAGATTAAAATATATTTTCTTTATATGTTTTGTTGGCAGGATGAACATTCCCCTATTCATTTGTCAAAACAATTCAAGCTACGTACTATCAAAAGGGTTTATGTTAATCATACTGCTGGGGTGCCCTCTCCAGTTGGTGGGCATATTGAGGTTCCAGTTGGCCTTGATCTTAAGAACTGCTGTAGCTGGATCCGTTGATTCTGGAAAGGCTGTCATGGTGCTAGTAGGTGATGTGTGGTCCTGCTAGTAATTTTGTATATATTCCCGAAAGATGGATGCCATTTAAATTGATTGAAATGTTATCAGGTATAGGGTAATTGAGACGCTTGCTTGTGGTGGCTGTGCATTGGTTGAGTGGAGGTGAGAAACTGCACGCACTCATCAGGTACTTATACGAACAGATCAAAGATTCTATAAAAATGATATAATGGTATAATTTGATGTCAAACCATAAAATTGGCTGTCCTGTCTGGGTAGTTTTGAAGAGCCAACTGAACTCAATTGAAATGAATGTCAGTGGTTCTTCTTTGCTGTTGCTGTTGTATTAAGGCATCTTAGAAAATTAAATTGCTTAGTGGAATGGTAAACAGCGATGTTTATTTTATTTTTATTTATATGGACAAAATTAGATGGGTGGGACCGATTTGAAGTAAGACTAAGATATGTATGCCACAACTATCCGTGAGACTTACAGTTCTTCTCTAAAAATGAAAATGGATAAAGAGGGGCTTTCGAGCCTCAAATTTATGATGAATATTAAATGGCAGGATAGTTGTAGAATTTTTCTAATGAACTTATCTACAACCGAGCACACATATTTATAGCCTTTACTCTTAAGAAAGATTAGTCGTTCATTTACTTATATGCTTGCAACCTTGTTCTTCAATTTCTTGAAGCATCGTTTTGGTCCAATTTTCTTATCAAGTTTTTCATTTGGCATCAATTTTGTTCACTGACCTTTAATATTAGGGACGGAAAATGAAAATGTCTAGTCGCTGGGCTTTTTTGATTACTTTTTTTTAAGGTGCATTTTTGCCCTAAACTGGGACTCAACTACTGATGACTTGATTTATTGCTCTATTATATTTATAATTATTTTTATTTAATATTTGGAAGATATTAGACATCTAACGCATAACTTAGAGCAATGCTATATCGCTATAGTATAGATTAGCAATTTAGCCTCTTTCCCTTGACAGTAGTTATTCCATCAGAACATTCTTTGCTTATGTTAACTGTATCTGCTGAGGGAATTTATTGATGCCAGATTAAAAGTTTTAGAACATAGTTCAAACGAAATAATCTTTTGAAAAATTTGTGTTTGACGAAGTGTTCTCTAGGCAAAATTTTGCATCCTTTTCATTGAGATAATGATACTCATATAATTAACTCTATATACTGATTGTACACATTATCGCATTCTTATTCTTCTTTCTCTCACTTCTAAGTAAAATTGTTCCTGCTCCCCCATGTACATATAACTACGTTTTCTTTTTCTTGTTCTTGTACCGTACACATGCAAAGTATCTGGGAGAACGTCCCGGGTGTTGAGGTGTAAGGAGGAACGAAGAGCATGGTCGTATCACTGCTTCGGCCCAGTACAACCCGAGCTTGCATGGTAAAATTCTGCGAAGGATATCTAGCCGAGAGAGGCGATGCCATCATGCTTTGACTCTCGGGTGACCGGATAAAACCCAATGAACAATTATAGGTACTCTTTCAATTGGCTAGTAAGATGATACGATAATGTTGGTTTTTTTTATTGGTTGTTAAGATAATCTTGGTTGTACCCTTTAATTTGCAGGTTACAGCATTCCCATACAGGGGAGCAGGGACACATTTCGTGCCATACCCTTGTAGATTTTGATGCGATTTTTGGGCCAGCTTAGTAGAATTGGCAGTGAGAGGGTGTCTTTCTTACAGCCTTCGATCATGACGAGGCACTGTAAGCCATTCAAACTTATAGATGGGATTTGTCCCTATCATGAACTTAAATCGCTAAAATTTTAAACTTATTTGACATGTGTTAATTAAATACATTTCCAAACCTGAAACGTGAAAATGAATAAAGGATGAAGTTTATATGATTGGGCCCATAAAAAATAAAATTGATTGGTTCGTTACTGCCGTATTCTTATTCTTTTAGATTCTTAAGATCATTAATGTTTGGAAACCTTTTTTTCTAGCTGTAATTTCATACAGAATATAATAGAAAAGTGCTAATTTATGTTGAACGAAGCATTTAAATGTTAAAGGAAAAAATTAAATGAAAATATTTTAGGATGTTTATCTTGACAAATTTTGGAACAAGGTATTAACATAGATAAGTACTTGAGTTAATGTCATTCTATTGACCATGGAAATTTGGTGGCAATCTTTATATTAACTGGCATTCACCTTCGTGCATCATTTCTCATTTCCAACTATTGTCATTGCCATTCTTTATGACTTAACAATCACCAATAGTCTTTACTCAAAACCATTTTTTTCATATAAATTTATTTGTAAATAAATTAAAATAACGTACGCAGTTATTTGCACTCGGAAGTCAAAAGAGAATTGTGATTCCAAAAGTATAAATATCAACAAAGTTTATTAATTGAGAAAACATTTTGTATACTGCTTTTTGGAAGTACATTAGATTAGTCGATATCTCAAATAAATGTCTACCATTATGTCATTGAGAAGAAAAAAAAAAAAAAGTGATGTTAGCTGTACCGCATCACTAAGCTTTTTATTTTCATTTTCAACGTAGATATTGAATTTTTCTGCATATGGATTGTCCGTGCATTTTATCTACACCTTATTAGATTTTTGGGCTCAGCCATTGGATGATTACCACTGCAGTGGAAGTTTATGTGCTATGTATTTTGTTTTTCGGGCCATAGAAAGTTCATGGCCTCTTAATAGCCGATGTAAATCTTGCTTCAAATGAGAACCATGCGTATAAGAAAAAAATTGGAAGAATTAGTTGTGGAAATTTGATAGAGTTAATAATTATATTAGAATATTTTAAAGTATACGTTAGAAATGATTATTTGAGTGATTATTTATGAACTTAAATTTTAGAATTTAAAACTCAAAATCTAAAATTGTGACACTCTATACTAAATTATAAATCTTATATTCTAAACACAATATAAAATTAAATCTTGAATCCTAAAGCTGAAAGTGTAGCACCATAAACTTTTTAAACCTTAAGCCTTAATTTTAAAATTTAGATTTAATTGTAATAATGTGTTTAGGGTTTAAGATTATATTGTGATTAGAGGTTAGGGTTTAAAGTATAAGTTTAATATTTTAGATTTTAAGCCTTAAGGTTAAGAGTTATAAGATTTAGGATTTTTGAATTTAAAGTTTAAAATTTTAATTTAAGGTTTTAGATTTTAAGGATTAAAATTTAAGTTTTAGATTTAAACTATAAGGTTTAATACCATGTTAGGTTCAAAATTTAGAATGTAAAGTTTAATTTAGGGTTTTAAATTTTAATGTTTAGGTTTAAGAGTCTTAAAGTTTATATTTTTAAAGCTTAAAATTTAGATTTAAGGGTTATAAATTTAATACCAAGTTATCTTTAGAATTTAAGTTTTAAAATTTGAATTTAGTTAAGAGTTTAAAAATTTAAAATTTCAAGGCTCTTAAGGTTGATTGTCGTTTAAGGTTTAAATTTTAAAATTTGAGCTTAAAAGTTTAGATTTTACATCTTAAGATAAAAAGTTTTAAATTTAAAAATTAACACTTAGAGTGAAGAGTTTAGTTTAGGGATAAGAATTTTTAGGTTTAAGGATTTGACTTTAAAATTTTAAGATTTAATAGCTTTTATGATTGTCATATTATGTTTAGTGTTTAAAACTTGAAGTTTGAATTTAGGCATTTTAGATTTTAAAGCTTAAGGTAAAAGATTTTAGCATTTTTAGTTTTAAGTCTTAAAATTTAAAATTTATAATTTCAAGATTTAAGTTTTTAAATTTTATGATTTTGAGTTTTAAAGTTTATAATAAATATTAAATTAAGATTTTAAGAATTTTAAAGTTTTAAAGATTTAATACATCAACTTTTTAATTTTAAGTTTTAGAAATTTGATTTATGATTTATAATTTAATATTATAATTTAATCATGTTTATTATTTAAATTTAAAATTTTAATATTAAAAGTTTTAAAATTCAGAAGTTTTAATATATACAATTTTAAGGTTAAAAATTTTTAAAGTTTAAAATTTAATGAATGAAGTAAGATTTAATATGAGTTTAAATTTATATTTTATATTTTAAAAATTAAGAGTTTTAAATTTTAATATTTGAGATTTTTTGAGTTGAAAATTTAATATTTAAAAATTTAAAGTTTTATAGATTTAATTTTTTAAACAGATTAAACAATTTAAACATTCATCTAACTGATATGAAAATTTAAAATTTTCATATATAAATATTGATTCTACTAGTCTCTAAAACTAATTCTCCCAAAAGAAAATTTAATGGAGGCGGGTTCATGAACCAAGGGAAGATTATCATGCATTTGCGTTTTTCTACGGCAAAATTCAGAACGGATCTCCCGACTTCTCATCCCAGCAAACTCTCGACTTCTTAGCAGACAGCCTTCCAGTTTTCGTTTCTTTCTATTTCGTATAAATTAAAAAAATTAATAAAAGAATACATATTATAAAATACAAAGAAATTAAAAAAGTCATCAAAATAAAAAAAATAAAATCCAATTTCGGGTAGTGCTAACAGCAATTCTGAAGCCAGTTATTGGTAACGAGCTTTATTTGTACAGGTCAAAAACCGCCAGGAGAGATAACAAGGCTGTAGGAACAGGCATTTAATCACCTGAGTTAATGAAGTGGTGCCGGTGCAGCCAGCTATGTATAACAATGTATTTAATATATGTTCTGCAATACAGAATGGAATTCATTAATCACTCCAACAATAATCCATGCGATTAAGCTAAATTAAAATTACAAACTGAAAAGATTAAACACGTTTATAAAAGACATTTATTTTTATAGAAGGGAAAAGTGTGCCCACTATCTCTTGAGCTCCGTTCAAGATTTCATTTGTCCTTTCTCCATTGTTTCAATTATGTACTACATTTTGCAAAGACGCTATGATAGTTTTCCTAATTTCTAACTATCCAGATGTCTGACATAACATTGATTAAAATACACATGATCTTACACATGCTGTATTATTAGCTATCAAGTATGGTCTCCATCATGCTCAAGAATATACACTTGATCCTATAATTGCTGAATAAACATACTTTTATAAATTTAAATGATCAAGCCAGGGAGATTAAAGAAAATAAAATTTTACTATTGTTAACTTTCAAATGAAACATGCATTTTGGAAGTGAATAGAATAGAAATAAAGGCAATTAACTTTAAATTTCATGGAGGAAAGTTTTTTTTGCCTATGTTGAAATTGTAATCGCTACAAATCAATGTGTGCAACAACTAGAAGGAAAACATCAAAACTTCTGTTTAACAACAAAGCCTAGAGCAAATAAAACATTTAGGACAAAAAATTTAGAAACTTTAGAGACAAAAGTCACACTTCTATCTCCAGTTTATATAAACTAAATGTGCATACCCGTTTTTTACTTTTTATCCAAAGATATATTTTTTTAATACAAAAATAAATGAGACAATATAGATAACAATTAATTAAAATTTCATAAAAGGAGGATGAGAGATATAGACAATTAGAAGCATTGAATGGTGAAGGTGAAGGGATGACTCATCGACAGTTAAGTTTATTACTTTATATTTGTTTATCTATACATATATAATGCCCGAATTAGAAGTTTCGTTCCCTTGTTTTTTTTCAATATAAAACACCCTATAAAATAGGAAGCTAAAGTCAAACACCCATAATCTTTCCTGTTTCCCAAAAAAAAAAAAGAGAGATTAAATTGACACATACATGATACGTATCAAGACACTATTATATTATACTACATTATAACTCCAAGAGGCAGTTACTGAAGGAACGTTAACTCACTCATCCACACTAATTAGGTGCTCCCGTGTTTAATGTTTACAATGAGGGACAAGGTAAAACAGCATTTTATTTACATTGAGATCAAAGCGTATCATTATCATTAGCAAAGAAAAGAGTAATCATATCATAAAAAAAAAAAAAAAAAAACAGAAAGGATGACAGGAATCACAAATTGGGAACTATGTCACGCCACACATGCTTTTTTGTCATACAAATGTGAAGAATAGCCAGTTCATTATCTCTTTTTATATTATGTTATTATTTGGGTGGTTTTGGTCATTTTTCCAAATTTTATGGTAGGATTATGTAATTTAATCTAATTCCTCTTTCTTTTTTCCTTTTTTTTTAATTTTAAGAGAAGAAGTCAACAATAAAAGAGAAAAGTACACAACAGCCAAAAAACAAGGTCTTCAAATGTACCTGTACAAATAATGGCTTAGTCCTTATACTCCTTAAAATGCATCCATTTTGTGCAAGACCACTTATTCCCTCTAATAACTGGGCAAGCACCTGAAACCAAAGATAAATAAATTAAACTTACCAATCACGGCTTTGCCTAGAAAAAATAACTAAAGAAAGAAAGAGAGAAAGTACATAGGGAAGAGTAATTATAACGTTGGATGCTACTTCCGATTGCTACCAGGAACAAGAAAGAAAGGATGGAATGAGTATGGCAAGAATACTCTCATCATAAAATCCATACAATTTTCCCGAAGAAGCGAACAAAGAAGCATGCTGAATGTTAAAAAATCAACATTTTCATCCCGTCATCTAATAATCCTCTTTACCAAGCAAGACCGAAATGCAGAATGACCAAAAACAGTTTTAAATAATTTTAAATAATCATTCATAAATAAAATGTAGCTTTAAAACCCGGGGCAATCTTTTCTTTTTCACGTGTTATATAATAATAAGCTGCACTTAAAACTTTTCTGAAGGTTTTTAGCAGTTTCTAACCATGTAAACTTGAAGGGTCTAGTGAGGCATCAGGTCTCATGCTCCAAAAAAGTAACGCATCACCCATTTTCGGTTTCACAGAGAGGCCCTTTCTACCACATTTGGATAGTTCATTCCACCATGGTACAGAACTAAAATTCCCCTTGGCATCAGGAAATACAGTCTCACCACCTTCTTCAACATCTGACCTACATCCGAAGCAGAAAAAATAACGGGAACAAGTAAGGTTCTACACTATTCCTTCACAAAGCAAAATGCATAACCATAACTGGGAGAGAAAACAGCTTACAGATACATAAGAACAGTAGCAATGCGTTGGCCTCCATTCTTAGTGTTGAACTCATCAAGGAAGTAATCATAGTGAGGCTCATATTTCTGCCCAACTTCATAGTGGAGAACCTGGAGTCCTTCTCCATTCTCTGTATATTTTTTATATTAATAAGCAGTAATTCAGGTTTTGGAAACTTACAAAAGAGGTTAAGAGTACACATAAACACCAAGTCACCAACAAGGAACAAGAATAAAATCATTGTATTCTACCATGCTCGTGGATAGAAGTGCCATTAGACAACATAATAGGGTGTGCTTGGTAGGAGTGAAAATGGAAAGGTGGAAAATGAAAGAATGAAAATGATGGATGTATACAGGCCTATGGTGTGTCCGAATACAGTGTTAACTCTCTCATTTACCTCCAAATACAGTGTCTACCAAGCACATCCAAAGTTTTTTGGCAATTAATACCAGAATTAGAGCCACTTAAGCAGTAATGCAGAATACACCAATACAAAGTGAGCGTTACTTCTTATGAGGACATGCATTAATAAAATCAAATTCGTACCTCATAAAACATCATATGACACAAAAACAGCTCTAGCCTTTATCAGTGCACACCAGTGAGACTAGCTCACATTCTCTCTAATATTTTCTGGTTCTATTGATGGCTAGCATATTTATGTAAAATAAATCTTTTTATCAGGCAATCAGCTTCACTAAATGCAACAGACACCAATAATCTCCGTCATAACCATAGAAAATAGATAATGAGCTCTAAAGTAGAATAATACTCTGCATTAATGTTCCCTCCTAGAATTATAGCTCTCTAAAATGAAATAGAAAAGAAAAAGAGAACAATTTTATAAAAACGCACATTTACTCAGTTTATCATAACTAGCTCACAACAAATAAGGAAGAATCCACAGACTTTATAATTTGTTTCCCTTTTTATACAATTTACTCAACTTGGTAGCCTTTTGATGTTCCTGTCTTGTGTTTATTAACTTACTTTCCTCAATAAACCACCATTCCTTCAAAATAAAGTATTCATGAAAAAAGATAGATCAGTTCCATTATCCAAATTTTTATTATTAAAATCACATAGTGGACTGAAAATATATAGAAACCATTACGGCATTATCAGTCCACCTTCTCAAATCTCAGCAGGGAAGAAGTAGCCATTAGATCAATAGTTCATCAGCTAACCCAAACGACATCAAAACAAAACTCGAGAATTGAAAGATTTCCTCCATCATAAGGTTAATGAACACAAATTTTTATAAGAATTCCTCCATCAAGTTTCATTTTAATATGAATGCAGTCAACTCCAGACGCATAGCTACCATAAGGTTAATGAACACATCAAGCTTAAATTAAATTTGAAAAAAAAGGGGGAACATAAAGGGAAAGAAGCTATGAGGGAAACTCATACCTACGGGTATGAAGGTAAAGTCTGCTATTCTTTTTTCTATGTTCCGAATGATTTTATCCCGTCCTTTCTTCAGAAACATTCCTGAACTAGTTCGCACTCTGCAAGCAGGGGATATCTAGAATTTAGCATTCTACTAGTGTCTCAAGGACACATACAAAAAATAATTCAATCCACAAATTATTAAAACTTGGTACCCTTACAAAAGACATGACAACTGCATAGCATACCTGCTATCAACACTCTGTCCAGTCTTGCTATCAACAACAGTTGATTTGACCATAAAAGGTTTGGCCAGATTGATCAAGTATTCGCATTCTTCTTTTGACTGTCCCAAATGATGGTCGGAATTACATTCTCATAAAATTTATGTTTGAACGGGTACTAGCTGATAATTTTAAACAAGTAAAAAAAGACCTAACTCTACATCTTCAGTCTTGGAGCAATTTAACAAGAACTCATTATTGCACAAGGTATATTTATATACATAAGAAGGATATAAAATTTATAAAAAGGTGATGTTTGCAAAATTTGATAACCATACAACCACATGCCTCACAAAATCAAGGTACTGGTAGTCATAAGACCAAACCTTTTTAATATATAATCAAATATCAAAAACTGAGTTTATTTAGATTGTTTGATATTAGGTTTATCTTCAACTGCATGTTTGCCAAACACCTGCAAGCATCGCAGAAAACAAGTCATAGATTGCTAAATAAATAACAATCTATGAAGTAATGTTCAAATTTTAATTGATTTACATATTTACCTGAAAGGCTTAATATTCAGACAACGGTAATCTTCAACATCTACCCGCTCCCATTATCTTATTATTTCAATGAAATATGAACTGTTCTAGCAATCTAATGTCAAAATTGCAGATGGTTCAACCTCCACGTCCTTCCAATATGTTAATGCAGGGCCAACCCAGACTTTTATGTTTCACTACTGTGTTTTCTCTTTTCCTTTTTTGCATGAGTGGCATGAACGGGAAGAAATTGTCAACAGATATTAAGTTCGAATAATCTTAACAGTCAATGGATTCATGTAAAGAAACATATTTTAATAGGCGTTTACAGGGGCATTTATTCATTAAAAGATGTAAAAAGTTTCCATTGCTCATCTAATTTATATGCACGCATTTGTCCACTATATTTTTTGGCTTAATTACTATCCGTGTTTCCTCTTTTCGTTTACTTTCTTCCAGGTTTATCTGTCTATCTTACACCAGCCCAAATGTCTGCGCACATACAGAAAGCGATGAAGACATTACACTTTTGATATTCTATTGCCTATATCTATTCAGAGTCCTCTCTTGTTCTCAGTTATGTATTTCCAATTCTTTCCTATAATACTAGCATATTTGTTCCTTGCTTAGCATCATATAGACTGAGTTGATTCTGCTTGTAAAGGATTGCAAAAGGTAAACTTAGCAGAACAAACTTCATCAAGACTACAATATATAATACTAGGATTATAGACAAGCTGAGAATTAGTATGCTGCTCAAACTCAGTAAGTTAAAAGCCTAGCTTGGATTGACATATGAATTAAACAAGCCAAGCTTGAGTTTTATCGAGGGCTTGTAAACGTCAATGAACAGAATAAAAACAAGGCAATCATTAATTTGTTTAGCTCAGCTTGGCTTATTTAATATTAAAATAATATGTTTTCTATTTTTCTATTAATATTAAATATGTTTTGTATCTTGTCCAACATTTTCTTTATAGAAACTCAATAAGCTCCTAGGCGGAGTTCGAATAGGCTCAAAAGCTGCTTGTTTAAGTTTGCTTCCACGTAAAACGTGCTTAGACCACGCCAATACACTTCCGGTTGCCATTCTCCAAAATAGTAAAGATGAAATTATACATGCCTTAAAAGGCCATCAAATTTTCGTCTTCCTTCCAATAGCTGATAAAAAAATTGATACACTCCACTATGCATACCTGGATTTGGTTTTATCGTGAACTATATTGTAAAACGTATAGATGTAAATTTCTACAATTTTCCTCGGCCTTATGTTTACAAATGTTCTGTCTATTTTTAGAGTTTTCCCTGACAACACATGATATGTGTAGTACACTCAAAGACATGCAGCACTCTCAACTCCTTGAGTAAAACAGTCAAGGACAGAAATTACAGATGCTAATGGATTAGTTGTTAACACTGATATATATTCACAAACTAAGAACACCGCATAGCATCAATTTCATTAGAAAAATTATAAAATCGCCATGCGCGTGATTTCCAGCCATCTTAAAATTTTTCAAGAAGCAGAAGAAATAGATGAACAGGTCAGACTGAAATCGCGATCAAGGATTCAGAAAACTGACCAAGAAATTGTGATAAATGAATGCTCTAGGCTCCCACGAGATCACTTCGGTCCACTGCTCTCCTCGTTCTCCCAAGCCGTCACCTCTTCCAGCAAAACCAAATACAGTGATCACATTTAAGTTAGAGAATCCGATAGTGAGCATCAAAACAATTTCTGATCCAGACAAATCTAAATTGCTTTAAGAGTATGAACTATAGAGGATACCTTTCCGCAGTCTTGCGCCTGAAGGCACTGAGATTAGTAGGCGGAGAATCGTTGGTGCTAATCGGAAGAGAAACAATTCCGAAAGCAAGTAGCATCAGAAGCACAACTGTGAGCATGAAAAGCATGGACCAAACGAGCGTGAACGTCGACCGTTTCTTCCCCTGTGCCCTTGTATACTTCACCTTCGCCATTCGTGAATGCTGAATCGGCTCGAAACCCTGACGAGAGAACAATCTAGACTGAGAAACCAGAATCTCCGATGATCTTAACAGAAAACCATGAGTATAACAGCTGCATTCCACACTCTCTACTCGACCTAAATTTCCCGTAGTTTAACTGGAATGGCGTAACTCAGTTCTCTATATTATTGTTCTAATTCTTCATGTAAGATTTAATAAAACAATAATCAGAAGCGCATGCCTATTACCTGTAAGCAACCACTGCGTTTGCACTTTGCAGTGCGTTGTATGTAATAAATAGGCGTAGAACCCGGGAATTGACTCAGACTCACCGCTTAAAACCCCGTGTGGTTGGTAAGCCCATAGCATGGCTGAAATACCAGTATACCACGCTGTTCTTGGAGCGTGTTCTGTAGGTTTTCCAAACAGCCTAATTCGAATTTGAATTCTTGCATTCTTGTTTCTGACCGGACTGGAGTTCCCTTTTAAAATTTTGGACAGCCCCAGTAGCCACATTATGACGTAATTACCCCTGGCACTCATGAAAAACCTCCCGTCACCCGTGCCTAAAGAGGTCATTGAATGGGTGCATTCTCGAAGCTCAATTGGACTTTTAGTTGCGCACCTGGTTTCACTCACCTTAGTCGGTTGCACCCTGATTTCGCCTCAATTTGGCCTCGGTCACACGGAAAGGAAACACATATTTACCAGTATTTGTTTTTATTACTAGTTCTGTTAGCCTCTTTATTAATCTTTTATTGAGCATGGTTTATTACCATACACGAAAAAGACCCTTTCCCCAGAAACTGGAGAAGCAATGCACGAGGAAGCCTGTCCATTGATTCTGTGAGACAAAATCAAGAGGTGTTATAACCAATGTAAATCATACAAAAAGGTAAACGTTCGTTGGTGTTCAGCTAAAGCTTCAGATTTTGATATATCAATTTTTAATATATTTTACAAAATATAAAATAAAACTTACTACAATGAAAAAAAAAAGAAATTAAATTATTATAAAAATTTAAACAAATAAATAATAATAATAATTTATACCGTATGCTTTAAAGAGCCATATCTTTTAACTTAACACAAACACAGTCCCACCGAAATAAGGTTGTTTTACATTATTATGAACTTAAATATTCTTACATATAGTATTTGAAAATTTCAACCTAGAAACAATTGATCACCGAATTCAGTTTGCGCTGATAGATTCCTGATGAAAAACGCAAAAGCTTATACTTCGCTACCCTTTTTCGTTTCGCACGTAACAATCTCAAATAATATTTGCTGATATATTCATTGTGTCGGACATATGTTTTCACTCCATTTCCCTTGCATGCAAATGGGTAAATAAAAGGTTATATTAAGAACAGAAACAGAAAGATTGCTCGGTCCCACTTTCATTTCTCTCCTTCATTCTCACGTCAATTTTTATAATTTTTCGCTTCTCCCCATTTTACCTAAACCAAATTCATTGCAAAATCATACATAGTCAGGGCGCTTGAAGCATAAAAAGAGATGCCATAACGAGTAACACGCAAGATACGTTAACTCTCAGCTGCAATGCTTTGCTAGTAAATAACCTCCAGAATGTCCCAAAAAGACAATCTTTTGGAGGGAAAGATATTTTACCGAGTCTTAAAGCAATATTATGCCATTAACGGTCACCAACCAAGTATTTCTAATGGTCGTTTACTAATAGCCAATATTTCATAACCTTGAGTCAATGATATCCCTTGTCCAGCTTTCGATTTCAAGCAGACGTGAACGTCAGTCTTGTTAAAGTATCATAACATTTTCACAAACTTTAATAGGATAGATCATGATGAAAGCATGGTTCCATTCCATGATATGACTGTGCAAATCAAACAGTATTTTTCGCATCACATTATCTTAATAATTGCATCAAAGAAACAGCATTATAGAGGGGGAAAACAGCTGACACTTGAAACTTTCACCACCAAAGCCTAACACATAATAATGCAAGGAGACTCCTGCACATATTAGAGTTCCTAAAAGATAATGGAAATAAGAGATATCGTGCAGTTATATTTAGGGAAAAAGAAAAACCAGCTTCACTAAAACGATAAGATGAAAGATTGATAATCTTAGGCGAGCAAGATATCTGCTTACATGGCAAACATCCCACAACACTACACACCTCTGCCCAAAAAACAGAAACATTGGCCCTCCCCCAATTGCTAATGCCAAGCCAAGAAGTTCCAAAATTAAAGTCTTATCAAACGAATATTCAACCAAATTAATTAATTCTTAGTCACTAATGATATCCAATATTATTTTAGTAAATCATCTGTAACATTATAACTTAAAATTTTACTAAATATAATAGTACTTACCGATTATTGCTCACATATATACATACGTAGCTTGCTCAGCCCCTAAAAAGAATTTCCTAGTTCCGTAACTGATCTACGAGACAAGAAAGACAGCAAAATGAGTTAAATATCTTTGTAAACATTAAAAAGTTAAAATAAAAACACAGAATATATTTACAACAGCACACATCTCCCTACAGTCATTGCAGAACACCTTCAGGTGAGGTGGGCATGCACTGAATATGCCCATACACTACAGGGTATAGTAATTAGCATTTTGCAAGCTGTTCATAGCCTATCTTAAAGAACATTGTCAATCGAAGGATGCAAATGAATAGTGAAAACTAGTCATGCTATTTTTACAAGTATTAAATAATTACTTAAAAGGATTTGAAATTTATTAACTGAACTGTGGAACCTAGAGTCATTGTTTGTTGATAATTTAATAGTCCACTTATTAGTAAGACTACACTTTTTTTGACAACACAAACATCTTCGATATGCCCACACTAAGTTACAACACCATTGGATTCTACCAGAAATTAAATTTTCAGAATTACCATTTATTAAAAGATCACTTTTGACAATCTTTTCAAATATCCTTTTTAATCTTCCTCTACCCCTCCTTATAGGGCTAAAACCATTCTAACAATCTACAGTTTCAATCATCGGCCCAAATTGCTTACATTCAAGGACCGAAGCACCTAAAATAATGTGAGTGTATGGATGGTGTTGCCTCCGCAGTCGATTGCTTTTTTCTTCTTTTCCTTTGTGATAGAATTAGAGAAAGATAAAGTAGGAAGAATAAGTTGATGACATATAGAGGTCTGGCAATGAATATGACACTAGTTTTCAAACAAGGTATCAAAGCAAGGATTTAATATGGAAAAAAGAAAAGGCCGCAATGAAGACGCACCTAATTCTTTTTTCCTCAACAGGCAGAAAATAACAAGGTTTCGCACTTTAGTTTAGATTTTCTTTGTCCTGACAACCTCAAGTTCTGCGTTGCATCCAAGCCTTCACTTTCCAATCTATTAAGTTGACATAACAACTCCTGCTTGAGAATACTATTAAAGCAGGAATTAAAAAGCTAAAATTGTCTCTTCGAATTCCCGACCAACTCATTGGCGCAATCAATCCCACAACACAAGGATGCACATGTTAAAGATACAGAAACAGTGACTCTGAGATAAAAGCACTGGGTAAATCAACAAGCACATATAATATGAGCCCCAAAATGTAAAATTGCAGCTTCGGCACATTTTATGTCAACAAAGATAAAATCATAGAATTCAAGCAATTTATAGCCTTATAATTTACTGCATCTTTACCAACTTTGAGATACGATCATACACATTGCCCAAATGATACATGTGACCTATATGAAGCATCCCCTAACATCCTTTGACTTTGAAATTGCCCATTGCGGCCTCAAAGATGTTTCAAATGTAGATAGGATTAAGATATATGGAAGCCGCACACAGGCAAAGGAACATGGACAAGCATAAATCTGATTCGTCATAGCAATTGAACACTAGCAAAAAAACTTACCCAACATTTTAAATCACCGTCGATCTCCCCCGCCACGTTCCTTCTCAATCTGCTGTCTCTGTTTCTCCACGAGCTTATCAAGAGCCGATTGCACAGCCTCACGACCACCGACAAGTAAGCGCGTTACGATTTCAGGATTCGTCTCGAACCGGGCCTCTTCGAATTCCTTTCGCGCGTTCTCTCTGAGAATATCCCGCCAGAGAACGCCCCTGGAGTCGGGCCACATGAAGAACCGGGTGGCACGAAGAATGTCCCGGTAAAGACTCAGTGCCTCACGCCGAGTGCTAGTGAGTCGCCTCCGATTTAACAATTCTTCTTCGTCGTCGTTTAAGGACTTATCTTTCTTGACTAGATGCCTGTCCAAAAGCTCCTCTATGGTGTCCGGGCCTTCGTGCAATGGGCGGTGACAATAGATGGAGCCGTAAGGAGCTACGCATCTTACAGGATTTGATATGCATCGCCATATCTGCAACTTTCCGATCATTCCTCTTCCTCTCCAACCCTGTCGTCTTAGTGCAAAATATTTTGACGCAAAATTAGAATCACAATAACATATGCGCGTACTTGTGGGCTTAAGGCTTGTGCCATTTCAACTGTCCTCAGACACGTGATTGAGCCCAGTTTGTGATACAATCGGCCCTGGTCCACAATTATATGCTATTATCCCTCGTTTTCAGCCCACCCTGATCCAGATACCGAGAAAGAAATCTCTCAGTTGTTATTTGTTAAGCTAGCATATTCTTTTAATTAATTTTGGGAGGAACTCATAAATGTACTAACCACTTGCAAGAAAATGATTGACCGTAGAGCCCTACGATACAAATTTTAGTTTTTCTGATACTCCCTACAAATATATATATATATATATATATGATATTGCCAGTAATAATTGGATGAGACTTAACAATTTGTGGTACATGATCACAATTAGAGAGTGTAATAATATGATTCTATTTGAAGACGAATTGAATAAAAATTTAAGTGTAAGAGGATTATGTGTAATTTATTTAAATTTTTATACATATATAAATCGGTACTTGATAGTAATATCACATATTACTATTATTTTCGTTTATAAGTAAAAATTTTAAAGTAAAAGTTAGACACTTGATAAGAGTGTTTAATTAAAAATTTGGTAAATGGGATTCCAAATGTTAGGCAGCTACTTTTTAACCGTACATTTTGTTTACTGTATTGTTTCTGAACTAGCATTTTTTATTTTATTTTACTAGAATTAGCATCTTGTATCTAGGGAACTCCCTCAACTTGTGGTCTTTCACTTCTACCTTACCTATCGAAATCCCGCACATAAACATGAAAAGAAAAAAACTAACTTATAATAATTGTTTTTGAAAAACTTAAAAGGAAAACTTTAACACCCACAGTGGATGCACCAAGGCTACCTTCTGGAAGGATAACTGGTTGCCTGGTGTAGAATCACTAGATAGATATGCTCTACCTCGGCTGTCTGCTACTGAGAAAGTGAAGAAACTCATCGAGTTTCTTGACTCTAATGGCCACTGGAATTGGCAACTTCTTCATACTTTACTTCCAAAGGAGATTTGTGATCTTATTGCTGGTACTAACCCCACGAACCTATCTTGTGGAGATGATATTTGTAATTGGAAGCCTTCTCCTACAGGAGAGCTAACGGTCCAATCAGCTTATGCTTGGTTGAGTGGACATGGTGAGCGTCAGAAACAGGATCTTTGGAAGTTGATCTGGAAAGCTAAATTCCCAGAACGATTTAAAACTCTTTTATGGATGTGTACTAAAGGAAAGTTACTTACAAATAATTGGAGAAAGAAGATGGGGATTATAGATATGGATGCTTGCCCAGTTTGTCTTCAAGAAAGTGAAACAATTCTCCACGCTCTTCGGGACTATAATAGAGTTCAGAATATATGGAAACAATTGTTACATCCCAAATTTTGGACGGAATTTTTTTCGTCCCAAATGTCTGATTGGATAGCTATTAATATGAAAAAGCATTATGGTAAGGAACAGAGTCTGAATTGGGAGGTGTTATTTGGAGTTACAATCTATACTCTTTCGCATCTGCGTAATGAAGTCATATTTGATCATAAAGATCCTAGGGAACAAGAGGTTGTCATGAGAATTTTGATTCAAGCCAAGAACATTCAATCCGCAAAACATGCTTGGATTCTTCAACACAGCAACAATGTGGCCATGACTTCCAAATCACATAACTGGGAACCTCCTCCACCCCATTGGTTGAAATTCAATGTAGATGGGGCTGTCACGCAACGGGCTAGCAGAGCAACTTGTGGGGGGGTTTTAAGAGATGCAGCAGGACAGTATTTAGTTGGATTTGTTGGTGGTCTCCAATTTTGCACATCTTTGGAAGCTGAGTTATGGGCCTTACTTCATGGCTTAAGGATTGCTTGGGATTATGGTGTGCGGAAGTTGATTTTAGAATCTGATTCTCTTCAAGCCATCAATCTACTTCACAGGCACGAGCATATAACGGGCCAAGTGGAAGGGCTTCTGGAGCAAATCAGAAGTTGGCTCAATCAGCAATGGGAGGTGAAATTATACTTTATCTACCGACAGGGAAATCAGGTAACTGACTTATTGACTAAAAAATATGAGTTTATGTCATGTTTGATGCAGACTTTTCACTCGCCTCCACCGGACATCATTCCACAACTAGAGCGTGAGAGCTTGGGAAGACTAACCTAGTAAAATCTTTTTAGTTTTCTTTGTTTGTCTTTATTCTTTCCGCTGTACCAAAAAAAAATATAAATACACCTCAATACACATACACTAATGTACAATTATAATATTTTTAAAGTTTAATATTTTTTAATTTCTCTCCCCAAAATTTTTGCTTCATTGCTTCCTTCTAATTTTCATAGAGTCTACCAGCTGTATACTTTTACGCCTTAATTTCTTTTTTTGGTGATAATAATGATATTCAGAGATGTCACTAAAAAGTTTTAGACTAAATATTTTTATTAAGATCAGTTTTTTTTTTTTTTTCAAAAAAGGCCGAAAGAACAATGTCTTCGAAAACTAGCGTGGTTCGCGGATCATGACCTAAAATATCTTGCACGGGTCGTTTTGGCACTCTAATTGAGCCGCCAAACGAAAGCGACACTGGTGAAGACGGCCGTCATTAATCTTGCCATTTGCCGTCACTCTGCTTGAGCTGTTGTAGGCCTCCGGAGAGTGGAGTGAGAGGTTGAACGAAACCACCCATGGCCTTCATCAATTCAAGGGTACGCCTGCCCTTCTTCCCGCGCACTTGCAATTGCAAACTGCTGTATTCTTCTTCGCCAGCATTAGTTTCAGAAGCTTATTCTCAACAGGAGAAGGATGTGAATACGGAAACTGCCCCAAACACCAATTTAACTCCGGAAGAAACTCAAATCGTCAGCAAATTTCATGCTGCAATCAAAGACCACTACCGCAAAAACCCGAATCCTAATGCCGGTCCGCCGACCCCTAACCTTACCATACCCGTTCTCTCTCACGAGTTTTCTAGAATCTCCGCCGTCCATGCGGTTTCCCCCTCTATCGTCCGCCTCGTGATTGAGAAATGTGGGGGAGTCCGCCACGGTATTCCCTTCGTCCAATCCCTGGCCTTTTTCAATTGGGCCACGGCGCGCGAGGGTTTTCCTAGTTCGCCGGAGCCCTATAATGAGATGGTTGACCTTGCGGGAAAACTTAGGCATTTCGATTTAGCGTGGCATTTGATCGATCTAATGAAAATTCGGGATGTTGAAATAACCGTCGAGACATTCGCCATACTCGTGCGCCGGTATGTGAGAGCTGGATTGGCTGCAGAAGCGGTGCACACGTTTAATCGTATGGAAGATTATGGTTGCAAGCCTGATAAGGTTGCATTTTCAATTGTCATTAGTAGTCTATGCAGAAAAAGAAGGGCAAGCGAAGCTCAGTCTTTCTTTGACAGTTTGAAGCATAAATTTGAGCCTGATGTCATAGTGTACACTGGCTTGGTTCATGGGTGGTGTCGAGCAGGTAATATTTCAGAAGCTGAGCGGGTGTTCAGGGAAATGAAGATAGCTGGAATTAAGCCTAACGTCTATACTTACAGCATCGTGATTGATTCGCTGTGTCGGTGTGGACAAATTACTCGTGCGCATGATGTTTTCTCAGAGATGATTGATGTAGGTTGTGAGCCTAATTCCATTACATTTAATAATCTGATGCGAGTCCATGTGAAGGCTGGACGGACTGAAAAGGTATTGCAAGTTTACAATCAGATGAAGAGACTTGGATGTCCTGCTGATACAATTACCTATAATTTCTTGATAGAGACTCATTGTAGAGATGAGAATCTTGAAGAAGCTCTGAAAGTTCTCAATTTAATGGTTAAGAAAGGGTGTGCTCCTAATGCCTATACTTTTAATCCAATATTTAGTTGCATAGCGAAGTTACATGATGTAAATGGTGCTCACCGGATGTATGCTAAGATGAAGGAACTGAAGTGTCCTCCTAACACACACACTTATAACATATTACTGAGAATGTTTGCTGAATCAAAATCTACTGATATGGTTCTAAAAATGAAGAAGGAAATGGATGAGAATGAAGTTGAACCTAATGTCAATACTTACCGAGTTTTGATCTCCATGTATTGTGCAATGAAGCATTGGAACAATGCCTACAAGTTACTGAGGGAGATGGTTGAAGAAAAATGCCTAAGACCAAATCTCTCTGTTTATGAGATGGTTCTGGATCAGCTGAGAAAGGCAGGACAGCTAAAGAAGCACGAGGAGCTGGTAAATATGATGGTTGAACGGGGATTTGTCTCTCGCCCTTTATAGAAGTAGCTTTATCTTTAACATTAGTGAGTTGACTAAGGTAACCTCATACTGTAATGCAAGAAATGGTGTTGTTATTTGCTTCATGCAATGAATGGATATGAAGATGATTTTTCATTTCCACTTTCTTTTTTGTTTTTTTTTAAATCAGATGCCTTATTCTTTTGTGATTTAGAGGTTACAGAGCTCTCTTTTATTACTGTTACTTTTCTAATGCTCTGACATGATTGTACAGTTTTTGGTCATTTGTAGCCTACCTTTTGTGATTATCTTGCTGACCTTGATTTTGTGGCTAAGCTTGTTCAGTTTGTTATCTGGAGGAATTGGAATCAGATGTTTGACTCAAAGCAATAGTGTAAATGTTTTTTTTATTTTATTTTTCATTCACATTCTCATCCAGAGCTGATTTGATACAGCTAGAAATGGATAAGATTAACTTAGTTGATTTATCAATGTATTTTTTCTAGCAGAATCCCTTTGGATCAACACATACTGGAGTTTTCTGTGGAGTGCAAAATTTTAGAGAGGCACTAACTGCTTTGGTGGATTATGGGCTATTTTGGCTGTTAGAAGTAGTTTGAACTTTGTAGCAATTCATTCAAGCCAGTGATTCATGGGTGTTTTCCTGGTGCAGGGCTGGATAATTCAATGAAAAACTTGTTCTTCTAATGCAAGTTGGTTCTAATGCAAGTTGACCAAACTTGTTAGATGCTGCGTCAATACGGGCTTTCAGAGTTGAGATTTTTTAGAATACCTTTTGCTCTATCACTCATTATCTGTACTACCACTGTTAATAGTTCTTCTGAATTGTTAGCTTCTACTTCAGATGCTATGGAATTAGACTGAAGAAACCAAGCAATCCATGTACATTAGCAGAAAGCCCCTGTTCTTCATAGAGTTTGTTGAAGCAAGTTTTGGTTTCTTTAAATGAGACTGGGAAACTCTTACATGGAGAAGAAGGTAGTCGGTGTTATTAGTGAGAAGCAGCCCACCACCTCTTGCCCAATTTTAATGCTGCCCTCAAGCCGAGTGAGAGCTGGTATTGCTTCAATAGCCATCCTTGGGATGGATAAATAATGTTTTTGCCTGAGTTATTAAGTGTGGTAGCAAAAGCAACTTAAAGCCAAGCAAGGTGTGATCTCGTAGCTGCTTGCAAGACCGGCCTGATTGATATGAAGCTATCCGGCCGGTTGAAATGGTAAATTGAGAAGTGTTCCAGTCCACTCAGCCTCTTATTGGAGATGTCAAGCGGTCAAGGAGATCCTAGCTCATCATATTCCTTAGGTTGCCAAGAAGATGCATGATGATTTTATTAATGTTAAATAACTGCTGAAAGGACCTTTTTTTTTTTTTAACAAAAGAAATGTTGTACTGCTTCTCACTATTCTTCATTTTCCTTCTACTGGTCATTGTACTGGTCCTGACTGAGATATCTTACCTTCGTTCCTTCAATCCGCTGTAGCTTATTCAGCAATCATAATTCATTTTGGACAATATACCATGAGAGATAGAAATTTAATTATAAATTAACGAATCAATGTACCTTATCCATATTGAATACGTATCCCTGCAACTTAAACTATAGCTTTTGCCTGTTGCTTCTCCTCAGCCCATATTGGTTCTGATGCTTGCAGCTGCCTATGGGTTAATCATTCAGCCATTGAAACTTAACTACCGAGTCACATTCTGCTCTCAATGTTTGACAAAGAGTGCGCTGGTAGGGAAGGTAATGGAGGAGAATGAAAACGAGGAGGTTCTAATGTGTGGTCTTTTTAGGTGATCCACTCTTTTATTTGACCTGGGAATAACGGTCAATTTGTTATACAACAAAAAGAGTGTTGCTCTTTGATCAGTGTGGGGGATAGTTACCTCGTAAGTATGCTTAAAGTTGTGACATAACTGTTTCAGAATTCTTACCAATTGATGTCTCAAAAACCAGAAATTCAAATACAATAAGATGCGTAATATTGGTACAGAGGCGGGAAACAAAACTCTGCTGGTTCATTTTTTTCTTATCACCAGGAAATTCCAGTAACAGACATGAAAATGTCTTAGAAATTTCAAAGGGGGAGATATTTTATTGCATATTCAATCCATCAGCAGTGCCCCTGCATATCAAGCATTTCATCCAGTTGTTTCAATCTATCCAATCCTTCACTGACCAAGTGACATTCATATTCTTTGCTTGTCATTGCAATTTCGGTTATTTCCATCTCTTGCCTAATTGTCTGCCCTGTCTCAAATCAGCTGTAAATTCCATTGCATCAGTGTCAAGGCACCAAAGAATATTTAAGATACACCATTGACACCAATGAAAATTGTCTTCAATATTATAAAATAATGCAGAGGGAAGAATTCCATAACAGCTTTTTTGCTGAAAATTCTGAAACTCTCATAAGAGACAAAATTATAGTGCAAGATATCCATATTCAGAAATTCAGTCATGCGGCATGTTAATGTTAAGAGTGTAGGACATAGGAGACACAGTTAGAGAAGGACAGGAAGGTAATTGTGATGTCAGACTTGTCTTAGGTGGTCTTAGGAACTGCAGTAGCACCAAAAAAAACCAAAAGAGTTTAGGATTGAATAGTTAAAATTTTAAAATTTTACGTCATGTTAAAATATAGGTTATTCATATCATTTAATTTTTTTAAAAAATAAATTTATTTATTAAATTAATAAATAATAAAATATTTTTATTTAAAATAAATTAATATTTTTTAACTTCAATAAATATCTTTTATAACTATTAAAATGAATAAATTTATAAAGCCAGTCATAACTATTATCAGCCAAAAAACAAACAGAAAAGACGGACTTTCTGGCTATACCACCAGCCTGCGTTTGCGTACGTATACTTGCTTTACTAACCTTAAAAAATATATTTAATTATTTATTTATTGATTTTTTCTTTTTGTTTTTGTCGCCCAACGTTGTCGCTTGTCCGTTTCTTTCTAGCAGTGAGGGGAAGTCGGGAAGTACTCCGTTTTTTTTTAATTGAAAACAAATTGCTTGTTCTTTGAACCATTCAGCCGCTTCTTTTTTTTTTAATGATGAATCAATCGTTTTTTATTTTTATATATATTCCTTTTTATATAATGAAAAGAAATTTCTTTTTTAAATGTATTGAGCTGAAAAAAGTTGAAAAGTATAAGGACCAAGGGTTTAGCCAATTGTGTTGCAAATTGAAAAAAGTTGGAAAGTATAATGAGATTAAAATTACATTGCAAATTGATCATTTTCCAATTAGCCAATTTAATCAAAGCACTGAACTACATCAATCCTAGTTCAGGGATATCATCATATGCAGTTTAAGGCTAGTGGTTTCAGACTCAATTAAAGGGGGAAAGCCAACGGGTGTGAAAGCGTAGTCTTACAGGATCTCATGGGTACTGGTTTTCCCGGGACAGTGAGAATGTAGTTTTGTGTTTTGTTATTCGTTTCGTTCTTTATTTCCCTTGTACTATCCAAAAAAAAGGGGGGAAAGCCGGGGTCCATTTCCTCGTCCTCCTTTTCTTACCCCATCTCATAGTACACCAACGGCCTGGAAAGAAAATCTAGTTTTCCAACTTTGTGGCAGAGCAAGATCCGAGCCAAAAAAGCACGTATACTCGCTTGGAAGCTTAATTAATCACTTGCAAGAGCGACGTGGATATCCATCCTGGAGATAAGAATGTATAAATTCAACTTATGGGACTATTCAATTTATGAAAAGGATAGACGTTTCCATTAGCTGTCTCCTTGGAACTCCTTAAACAATATCAGGAAATAAAATGTGACATTGGTTACTAACGCATTCAATTTCAACCAAATACGGCGGCGCATACAAGGAGAATTGGTACTTACTTTAGACTTCATATCTTTTAATGACTTCATTATTTTGGTCCATGGACATATAAATGCCCTTTTGTAAATCATGCAAAATACTATGATTATTCAACTGATTCGGATGATTATTATCACATTTCTTTTCAAATGCCACGACTAAGATGATCTCAGAATTATAAAATTATATCAATAAATAGCATGATATTTATGAGCTTTAAAAAAAATTAGAAGAATGGCTGTTGGTTGGTCTGGCTTCTTTTGTCCTTTTATATATACCATTCAATTCATGTTCATAAATCGAAATAACTCTATTGTAATATAAAAGGAAGTATCCTAACGAAATAAATTCAATAGCATAAATATTTATGTATAGCTATATTAAAGTATAGGAAACTGAGGAAAGGGAATCGGGGAAGTCAAATTCGGACAGGTGTGGTGTGTTTGCCATGCGCTGTGAACCCATCTCATAATTTGAAATCCTCAAAATTCACGTTGACGTGGTGATTGCAAGGGATTTTTTTTTTAAAAAAAAAAAATTATTTGTTGTGTAAGAGTTTATCTTATTTGTTACTTGAGTTGTAGTTCAGTGGTATCGTGCTGAGTCTTTTATCTTTTGCTTTCTTGTTCAATTCTCTCGTTGTACACTTTCTTATCTTCCAAAAAAAAAAGTTTATCTTATTTAAATGACACAATTTTATTCGTCGTTTTTCGTATTTTATTTTGTGACCACGACTCATGATTATTGCTTAATGATTAGATCGAAACTTAACAAGTCAGACGCCGACAATGTCAAGTGCGGCATCATAGTATACAAGGTCGTTCACAATTGATCTTGTATTTAGTCATTGGAATACGTTGTTACAACTATTAAATTATTTAGTGCAAAGATAGGCAATGCCCTGCATCAACCGCAACCGGTTTTTTTATTATCAAAAGATTTGTAAGCTAATTTAAATTGACTTAAATAAAAAGAATTTATACAATTTAAATAAGTTGTTTGAAATTTAATTTAAATTTTATGTATAAAAAAATTTACTTAAAAATTTTTTTTCGTTTAAACACCAAATTGTATCTCAACAAGGTGTATCAAACAAAAAATACTTTAAATAAATCAAAAACAGGGTAAGCAACCTTTGTTTATTAGAAGAGGGTTTGCCCAGTCACACCTATTTTATTTGACCAAACCCTTTCTCTCTCCCCCTCTCCCTCACCTTTCTTGACAAAGTCAAATTTATACAAACTTCAATGACCCTTGCGACGTTCGGCTTTAACCTTTTAACCATCTTCACCAACATGCATAATTACATATATAAAGATCCGATTAGAATAGAATCGAATTCCAACAATTTCGCTTGCTCTACTCTCTCAACTTTTATCATGGAGAAACAGCCTAAGCTAAAGAATAAGATCTTGAAGATACTACCAAAAGCAGCTGCTGCAGTCACTGTTGCATTCCAAAACCCTCCCTTCAGCCCAAATAGGGATCACAAAAGACCAGAGAAAGCAACAAGGTGGTTTAAATCTCATGGCAACAGGGGATTTTCTGGTCCCATCGTGTCAATGATTCCGGCAGAAGCGAGAAGGAAACCCAAAGATGGAGGCATTGATTCTCATCAAGAGCCTACTTCACCAAAAGTCTCGTGCATGGGACAGATTAAGCACAAGAAAAAAAAGATTAAGAAAGCCAAGGCCAAGAGTATGTCGCTGCCTAAAGAAATGAAGCCCGTTGCCACTGCCAGTGCATCTTCGACCCCAAGAGAGGTAAAGAAGCATCCGTTGACATTTGGAAGGATATTCCATGGTACGAAACCCGCGGTGAGGAAATCAGATGCTTCTGCGCCCAATCATGATAATAAGGAGGCAGATATTGCTCATAGAGCACCGCCACTGAGTCAGATGAAGCAATTTGCAAGTGGACGCGATGCTTTGGCTAATTTTGATTGGAAGGCTCAGGTAGCGCCAGAGGAACTGGATCAACGGGATTATTATTCGGATGAAGACAGAGTGGAGAGGGATGCAGAAGAAGAGGAGGACTTCGAAATCCCTTTCTCTGCACCTATTTTGGCAGGTGGTGCTGTTAACGGGGGAGGTGTTCCTTTGCAGCCAAGGAAAGAAATTAATCTATGGAAAAGGAGAACCATGGCACCACCAAGGCCTCTTCAATTGAATCCAGTGCAAACGGCGAACTGATATATATATATATAAAAACAAAGATTCGTTCTTTGTTAATTTTTCTGGTTGATTTGATCAAATTGTTTGAAGCATTTCGCTGTGTAGCATCTGCAGATAGATTAGTAATCCAGAATGTACTTGGCGCAATGGACATGTATCTTGTATGTACACATTAAAAGTGAAGGTACAAATTAATATTGATTTCGGAAATTTTGAAATTTAAAAACTTAGTCTTTGTTCAAAGATTGCCTTGGAACTGGCTTGGGGTTGCTTGAAAGGAAGCACTTAATTAGTTAATTGATCCAAGAAGCCAGCGGTAGTAATTAATTAGTCAAATTAGAGTACGACTTTTAATGCAACAAGGAAGTGGTTGAACGTGGATAATTCTAGCGTTAAGTATGAGAAGACTATTGGCGTTTTAGTGTCACTCATCGTAATAAATTGCATATTCTAATGTTGTCGCACCAAATAAGGAAAATTTTCAATCAAATACATTGATTAGTATTATTTCTGGAAATTGAGAGCAAAAAGAAATTTAGAAACGCCATTGAGTTGTCAGCTCAACTTGCTGCGCATTTTTTTGTTTTGATACAGATCACCAGTCCTACTCAAGCCAGCTGCCACATTTAATTACAAGTTTTTCATAATGCAACAAGTGTTCAGACTTGGCAGTAGTTTCCGGGTCACTGCACGATTTGTTGTAAGTGATTCGGTCAGTAACAAGGATTCCATTAATTGCATACTATTAGTCTCAAGAGGACGTGGATGCAAGTTGCAACCAACATCTCCCTTTCCTTGTTTAGTGCTAATGAAGGTAAAACAAAAATAAAGAGCCACATTACTATACTTGCCAAACCCTAAAACCAATTGTTTACGTACCACACCGGGACTGACCTCCTAATCCCAGACATTAGAATTACATTTCTTTTGTTCTAAGGATTCTTTTTAGAATTACAAATTATACAATGGGAAGCCAGAGGACAAACGAAGTGCTTGCAACAACCAAGAACGTGTACGACGGGCCCATTCATTATCAGGACTGGACTTAGTCCCTTTATATCTAACAGTAATCTAGAATTACTTTCGTGTACACCCGATCCAGACTTACTCAGGGGCCCGTTGTATTCTACCCACACGGAACAGCTCTCCAGAACAAAAACTGACTTGTGCGTATCGTTAGAGCTCAAAAAAGAAACACTATTTTTTTAATCTCAAAACAGAAACATTTTTGGAAAAATGAACTTAAATGAATGAACAAAGCTTCTACTTCTAGTTCTATAGCTAGTTGTACCGAATACACCAATCTGGTTTCGTGCTCTGTACAAGGTCGATCCGAGATCCTCCTACGATATAACTTGCCAAATTTTTGGTGCCGAGACACGATATAATATAAACTAATTCAGTCCACTTCTCTCAGTCAGTTCGTCAACAAATGAACAAACAATTAGATTGCATTTATTGGACAATACGCTGACACAAAAGACACATAACAGTAGTACACAGGTATCAAGGATGGGTTCTTCGTACAATACCATCCAATACAACTTTATATTAATTACCAAACACAACCTTAGTTCATACAAATTATTTAGAACACTAGCCGCGCCGTGGCAGGAAAATTATCTTTTTAATTTACATTCTTGCAAGCAAACATGATTTCTGTAGAGGTTTTTTTGGAGGGTTAAAGGGGGAAGGGGGATTTCTAGAATAGTGTTCCGTTTCCAAGTTTCGAGTATGGTGAAGTATGAAATATGAGATACATGGAGTTCCCAAAGAATGTTTCTACATATGACTATCTATGTGGCCTTCTATGATATTCTTCAGAATTGAGTCTAATAAAACATTTGCTAATAAGTGACGCGCACTCCTTGGTACCTGAGAATTTCCCCAATGAGCTCCCCTTTCCCCGAACCCACATACCTTCCACTAATCTTACCATCTCTGATGAACAGGAACGTAGGCACTTCCACGACGTCCATGTCCTTCAAGAACTGCATACAGCTTGCATTCTCGTCCCCATTCATCCGTGCAAATACCACCGTATCAGACATTTGCTTTGACAGCTTAACCACCGTCGGATACACCTTCACGCAGGGCCCGCAATGCTTGAGCCCCACATCAAGAACGATCAGCTTGTGATCCGCCTTATGATCCTGCATCAGTTTCTCCACATCCTCCTTGTTGTGCAGCTGCACCACAGCAGAGTGGTTGTCCCCGTAGTATAACACATCCCCAACAAGCTGATCAGGACCAATACCTTCCTCTTCGTGGATTTTCTCCATGCTTTTGTAGAAGCTAAAGTGAGGGACTTTATCTATTTTCTCCCTTCTGCAAAGTTCTTTGGTCTTCTCTGATTCATCACCCATTACCAGAAGGAATTCAACATCGCTGCAGGTCCGACTCAGATTCACCATGAAAGGATATATTTTGCTGCTTTCGAAACTGTGGCTGGCGGCAAATTCCACAACTACCAGTTTGTTTTTGGCCAGTCGAAGTGCTTCGTCGAATTCCTCTATGCTATGGACTCGCTGAACTCTTTCATCGCTTTCTAATTTCTTAGCACCAGAGGCGGCAGTGGCTTTCGTCATTAATCGGCTCTGTTGTGAAGTTTCGAGTCTAAATAGTGGAGGATTATGCGCAGTTACAAAAGGTAAGGAGGAACATTGGGGTTGAAGACGAATGAGCTTTGGATGGGAGGAAAGATAAATGGTTGGCTTACACATGAAACTAGTGATGGTAGCCATGTAAATGGAGGAAGAGGGTGATGGCCAGCTAGAAGATGATAGAGCAAGGATTAGTTGCAGCTGACTCTCTAGTCTCTGCAGATTACGCAGTATGTGAAAGAGAACCCGGGTGATGAAATATCCTATCCACTGGGTCGGCATGTGGTTGATATTGTCCCCCAGCCAAACGGCGTTGATTTTTTTATTTATTTTATTTTTTGGGGTTTGAGAATAAATATCAATCCCTCATGAATTCATGGCATCGAAATGAATTTTTTTTTTTTTCCTTTAAGGAGTTTAGATTTTCTCTTGGGAAGACCGAAGAATATTAGTAACAATTGTTTTACGTCTTTATCTTTACTTGGTTTATATGCATAAGGTTAAAATAAAACTAAAATAATACGTTTAAAAATTTTTTTTGCTATGCCTAAATTTAGCAGACTTACAAACGTAAACTGATCACTGCTTAAGGATATGATTGTTATTTTATATTATTATTATTATTATTATTATTATTATTAATTAGTTTGTGTGTAAAAAAAGAAATTATTTTATAATTTTATCACATTAGTCTCTATTAAATTTTTAATACTTTTTTTGTGATACAGTATGGTTAGGTGTTAAGTTGTTAGATTTTATAATTTAATTTTTTTAATTTAATAAATTTTTTAATTTTAATTTTTTAAACTAAAAATTATTTAAATCTCAAAGTGTAGAAATAGATTGATATATTAACGAGTAGGAACTAAGTATCTAAAAAAACATGTTGCGAAGCTCGCATATTCATTTATTTAACACCATGTATTTGTTTGAAGTCTATTAAATGTTTGTGGAGACAACCTGCATCGGTGCAAAGATATTTCAGTGTAGCAAATAGATTTTTTCTGTTCCTAATTACCAATTTGAGGAGACCATATCTGCTCGTCAACCAAATTAGAGATATCTCGATCCGATGGTGACATTACTCGAATGAATCACTAAAACTGTTTGCTTTTCTTTTCTAATTCTGTATTAGATATAAATAACTTCTGGATGAAAAACTTTACGGTTCAGAATTTTAGTGGTTTACTTTTGAAGTCAATCTACGAACATTTTATTATTTTTAATAATCTGATTCGAAATTATTTACACAGTTTAACCTCATGTTAAACGATATGAAAGACTACTTTTAGCTGAAGCCCGAACTAATTACATAAGTGTCTGGGTGTCACCCACTCCATCCACGTTTAAAAAAAAAAAGGAAATATTCGCTACAACTGTTTTCTTTATATTATAGCAAGGAAATAGCACCCTCTTTTTCTTTTGGTTCTCATTGGGCCAAAGCCCAAAAGAAAAGCACAATGGCCTAGATCTTTGGGGCTCGACTCCAAGCAAAACATAAGTTTATGTTAGGCAGATATGACGGTATTAGTTGCCTCTTGTCCGTGTGTGTGCATCTGCCTCCGGTAACGCAGTTTTTTCTTTCGTCCTACTCTGTTAAGGCAGTTTGAGGTTGTTTTTTTGGTAAGCAGGGATGGAAGAGAAGCAAGACCAAAGAGTGAAAGAGTAGAGAGACCACTTTAACTCTTCTGGACAGTGCATCAATGGCAAGCTTAGAATCTCTATGACAAGAAGTGGCCAATCGTTGTAGTTGGTGTTTGGAAAGTTTGGAAAATCTGGAATAAATATCTGTGCCAGTGTTTAATAGGGCCAGCAATCACTTCAGAAAGGAAAATTCACGACGTTAATGTTCTCTCTTCATCTACCTTGCAAAGAAAACTACGTACTTTGGTGTATAAGATCAGAGGGAACTTTTACTGCTATAAACATAATTAATAAAAAAAAATCCCAATAACTGTTTGGGAAATATAGGTACTTTCATGAAAGTACTTCAACTAATGCAGCGGCTTTGCAAGCTAGCTATGGACATATAGTTTTTTTTTTTTTTATTGGTTGGTTTCATTTTCCTCCTTCGAGTAAATGAAGGATTCAAAGCCAAAATTCTTGAAGAAACCCGCAAGCAAATAAATAAACATCGAAGCTTAGAGTGCGTTTTCATGCAATGTATTCTCAACAACCTATTGTGGCATTGCTCTTTCAAGCTTCATTAATTCACCCGTCACATTTAATATTACCACTAAGGCCACGCGTTAGTCAAAAAGCCTTTATAGCTTATTTAGGTGCCGATCGCCATTTGCGCTTATGAAGGAGGATGGAACAATGGTAAATTGTAAAAAGATATTTATCTAGATGTGATTTCTATCGACCAAACAGACGCAAAGAAGAAATATAGAACTCGAATTGCTGTATGAATTGGAGAGGACATGAGGCTGGAATACGTGAAAGATTTCACCATGGATGAGACGGTTTTATTTTGTTTAGCCGGCAGCGAGAGATCGTCTTAAAAACAAGAGAAACAAAAAGGAAAGTGCAGCTAAAGCTTGGTTGGTGATAAAAATTTCATTATTTCTATAATTTATTTTATTAAATATTTATAATTTAAATTTTATATTATTAAATTTATTATATCTTAATTTATTATAAAAATTGAGACTTATTTTTTTTATAAAAAATAGGGTTATCCGGTTAACCACTCTTAGATTGCGTTGCCAATGGAAACATGACAAGTGGTGGTAAAACATTGACAGATCCAAAGCAAGTGTGGGGCCACATGTCCTCGTGTTTATGGCCTGTCGCCCTTTTGTGTCTAACATCCACGCAGAATGTGACAAAAGTAAAACCAAAAGGTGCACAGCCCAGGGCGATGTATTCTGAAAGCTTAAAGCGTGAAGACACTGCGAGAGCCTAAAGTTGCTTGTGTTTTTTGTATCTTTTTAGGAAGGGAGCCTCCCTTTGAGAAAAGGTAACGGGCCTTTCTCTGGTAAAGTAGATAATTTTTTTAATTTATTTTTATTGCTTTCTTTTCATTTTGTGCGAGTGAAAGGCACTTTTCCTCCCCTTTACAATCCGGGTCTAAAGTTAGTTTCAGTGGCGGCCACCCAGGCAGTCGTTTATGTAACCCCATGTGCGTGACGTGTTAGCACTCTTTCCACATCTCATTTTCGACTAAAGATATTTTCTTCCTTCGGTTTGCTAAACTCCAAGGTACCCAAAGGGGTAAAAAGTTATAAATTCGTAAAATTAGCGAACAAAAATATTAACAGATACCACGTCAAATCCGAGATTGAGATTCTTGGGGGCATTATATACTGTATCAATTATAAAAAAAAAAAAGGAAAACAATATATCTTGATGGGTGAGGTAAAGGATGCCTTTAAGAACACACAGCAAGTGCAAATTTCTTTCTAACTAAATCCAAAGATAAATTAAACTCAAGTTGAAAATTTAAAAAACTAGATAAGAAAATTCAAGAAGGGAATTACAGGAAGTTCATATAACTAATTTAAATTCTCGGTGAATGTAAAATTACAGAAAAAGCTAACTTAACATTGATGGGAAGCAGAGGTTCTGGAACAGAATGCGAGGTGGTACCTCAAGTCTACCACGGACTAAGATGAAGCAGGTGATTAGGGTTTTCTGCAGAGGATCATGTGCATTGGAGTGAAAATTCCAGTCTCACCCCCTTTAGTCAAATAGTCAGCGGTCTTGAATAGCATCTCATGAACATCCACCGTCCCTCTAGGTGCTATTCCCAATGCTGCGAGTATTGTGATTACAATGTGGTTCCGCCAGTAGGCGATCCTGCCCATCTTCAACCTGGTCCACCACGGTTGAGCCGGTGGCTTTGCTAGATCCCGCTCCTTCACCACCTCGAACCCGACCTTCCGCGCCGTCTGGGCAATATCGGCGTAATTTCTCAGCCCGGGCAAAGCATCCCCCCTTTCAATGCCTTGAATAATCTCCACGTGTTCCGGGTTATCTGATTTGTACTTGTCGGTCGTCACCCACTCGTATGAAACGTAGAGAGAACCGGGCTTTAGAACTCGCAAGATTTCAGCGTACACCTCTTCAAGCTGCGGCGCGTGGCATGTTGCCTCAATTGAGTACGCACCGTCGAAGCTGTTATCTTGGAACGGCATCTCGAGGAAATTGCCGCACACTACCTCGCAGAGGGAATCCAATCCTGCCTTCTTGTTGTGAAATCTCGCACGATTGACTTGATACTCATTGATAGTGATGCCAACGACTTTCGCGCTCGAGTGGGCGGCGATAGCACGCATGGGCCCACCCACACCGCATCCGACGTCTAGAATCCGATCACCGGGTTTGACATCGATGAGATCCACTGCCATCTCTTCGTGGAGGCGCGTCGCATCACGGTGGGACTTGCCGGGTATTGAAGGAGAGAAATGGAAGGACTGACCCCAACCCCACTCGTATATGTCGGTTACTAAGTTGTAGAAAGTATCGACAAAGTCAGGGACTTTCTCTGCAGTTTCGATCTCCTTGGGGCGGCGGAAGAAGGACCAGTACTGCTTGTATTTGTCTTGGACTTTCTCGGCCGCGATGGAGCCTCCAGATAGATCGACGGCGCGTTTTCCCTTTTGTTCGGCGGGGCCGAGAATGCAAACAAACCAGTAGAGACCCCCGGCAAGGAGAGCTCCGGTACAGAAGAGAGAAAGAGAGTCCATCCCGAGAGCGGAAGATAGAATCAGGGGAGGACAGAGAGACTTGGTCTGTTTGGGGAGCGGGGTTTGGTGATTGGTCTGTAGTTTTATTCTTGTTTGTAAGTATCACCACGCGGCCGCAATTGGGTACACGTGATCGCACGTGGCAGTGCTTTTTTTGTTTGAACACGCTACATAGCCTTCATTTGAAGTTAATTTCGATTGTGGGTAATTTTTTTTCTATTTGTTTTTTAATTTAATATGTACATCTTATTTTTATTATTTTTTTCTTATTTTATATCAATTTCCTTTTATTATTCTCTTAATGCATTTGAAGTTGCATACATGATTTAACTATTTAAGTGAGAAAAATCAAATTTTGATATGCTATACGATTCACATGAGGATATTAGAGTTGAAGAAACCATTTCTTCTCTCCTTAGTTCATACAATATTTTCAAAAGAAATAAGTGTATGTAATTTATTTTCTTCCAGAAAGTTAAAGTAAAAGAATACGTATAATCCTCCAAAATAAATTAATGTGCTCTTCAAACCATTAATAGTGAACAATACATAAATCTGAAAATTTTTAATACCTTCATCAATCGATGAAAATGTGAAGGTTATACCCGATTCCACTTTAAAGCAATAAGATTTATTATCTCCTTTCTTAGGAGAAAAAGCCTTCCTCAATAGGGATGATAAAAAAATTTGTGTACAAAATTAGTAATTTTGTTTGTTTCTCCATCCATTAGTTATGAATTATTCTATATATATAATTTTGATTTTATAAATTTAATTAACATTATTTAGATTTAATTGATTTCTTTTTTACTTCTTAAAGTGTTTAATTTTCTAAATTTTAATTTATTAAAATTTCTTATTTTTGTGGTAGTTAGACATAACAATATTTGCAAAAATAATAAATACTCATATAATGTTTAATGATTCTATTTCTGATAAATATATATATGCATTTGTTCTCTTATAAATTTTGAAAGCATTTAATATTAATAAATCTTAATTTTATTTTTGGTATATCTTAGTTATTTAACTTTTGTGTATTTTTTTTTAGATTTTTTATAATAATTTCATGTATAGATATTTATTAGATTAATCCATAATTTTACACGATCAATAAGTAATTTTATTTTACTATCAATTCTAATTTAATAGCTTTGGGCTTACAAAATTAGTAATTTTTGTTAGTTTCCATTAATTACGAAGTATTTAATGATAGACATTTTTAATTTTATTAATTCAGTTAATATTAATTAAATTAAATTTATTTATTTTTATCTTTTAAATATGTTTATTTATTTAAATTTTATTTTTAATTATGATTTTTGTTCATGCATTAATATTTATTGCAATAATTAATATATTTTGACAATATTTTATCGTTAATTCTAATATAATAAATTTAGTATACAAAATTATAACCTTTTTTCTCCATTAATTACTAAATAATTTAATTTTATAAATTTTGTAACATTATTCAAATTTACTTTATTTTCCTTTCATTTTTTATTTATTTTAAAGAATTTATTGTGAATGAATTTTAATTTATTTATTTATAATTTTTTATAATATTTATTTATTTATTTTTTAATTATATTTTGTTGCCATAATGACATATGTCAGTATTTGTTACAATAAAAAATTCTCAAATAATACTTAAAGATTTTTTAATATATAATAAGAGATTTCTATAGTACTCATATTTATTTTTAAAGTTTCTAAATTTAGAGATCACAATGATATAAATTTAAGATACATGTCTCTATAAATTATTTTAATAAATAATAAGTTTATTTTACTATGATTATTTATAAAGTTATTTGAATGGATAAAATCGCTTGAAAAATTTATCAATTATTCATATTTAAATACATCATCTAAAGTGCATATACTCTAAGTTTTAATTATAATACCATATTATCACCAAAAAAAATTGTAATACCATATAATTAGCCTATATAATACATATTGATAGGCACAAATAATAGTATCTCTTTTAATACAATAATAAATTCTCAAATAATCAGAAATGCATATTTATTTGCTATTTAAATTAATTTCGAACACGTCATATTAATCCCAACTGGTAGCTTTTTTTTTTTTTAACATCAACTGGCAGATCCTTTTCTTCGTGGATTTATGACAAACAAATTTGAACTGAGCGAACAAAGGGGAACAGCCTCATTTGACGTGTTTCGGACTTGGCCTTGTCGAAGTTGTCATAATGACATCCATGTGTTACCTTCCTTCGCCACGACACACACGTCTGTCCAACATTGATTGCTTGTTCTTTGTGAAGTCGATGTTGCAGACTTCCAGGTTTGCCGTGTCATTAATTGTGAGTGTAGTGCTCATTTATTAATAAACACTGTTTCATCACGTGCCCTTATCTACGACTCCAGCAGGTGGCGTGCCATCGTGGGACAAGGATCCCCACCCCTGTGCTGTTTGTAGTGCGAAGTCCAAGCAGCTAGACTCGTATACTAGAATTTTTAATGCGATAAGCACCATGGAAAAACATACGCAATAAATTGTATGAGACCAATTTTAATTTTTGTAACCAAAAATAAAAATTAAAGCGGCTCAAAATCTGTTATCGTAATTCAAGCAATCATGTAAAATTAAAAAATTTAGCAGCATGAATAAAATAGTAAAAGAGGTTGGAAAAAGAGAGTTAGAGGTGAAAATTCATTTTGGTTCAGTTATAAATGAGACTACGCTTAATACTCAAGTAATTATTTACAATAGTTTCTTCAAACTAAGCAAGGTTACTCGCGAAACATGAAGAATAAAAAAATGATGTACCAAGAAAAAATGAGATAGGATTGCTCTTTTATTTGAGCAAAAAACAAAGCTTAGGAAATTTTTTTCTTAATAGGAAGATTTCTTTTTTGGGTATAGCACTTGTGTGATTTCTCAATGACTTTCTTTTATTGTAATTCTGGATTTATTGTTTAAAGAGACCTTTTTTTTGTGATAGTTTTAAGAGGCCTTTTGTATTTGGGAAATATTAAGTTTATGTTTGTAGTTTTATCTATTACTGTAGCCTAATTTTTAATGTTTAAAAAATAATTAAAATATAAAAAAATAAAAAATTCAAATAAAAATATATAAAAATAACAATACTATTTATATTTATACACTGATCTGCTCTAGACTGATGTAGCCCAACGTTCTTGTCTGTCAGTTGATTGAAGCACACTCTGAGCATCAAAACGTCTGTTAGAGCTGATATTTAGGCAGTATGTTATGCCCTGAATCTAGGTTGTCAATCAACTAAGCTGTATAGATTTGTTATCATCGAAATCTGAGAAAATCAAGTAACATTGTGCTAACAAAGTACGGTGACAGCTATAAAATATTCATATGTTTACTAAACTCTAGATACACATATAATTCTGTTTCCTTGATTCGGGGTGCAACTCCCTGCCGTGTAGCGTTTTCCCGAATATAGACAACGGGCCTCAAATTTGCGCCAATTGTGAAACATGTACCGGGATTTGGAAGTAGGAACCCAGGAAGCCCAGTACATCAGCGCCTAGCATTAAGCTGCTCTTAGCCTACTGAACGATTTACAGAAATTAACTAAGGGACCCGCAAGTTCTTCGCCACGTGATCTGGCCATTCCATTTAGCCCAGATCAGAATATATAATTTATTCTCACCAATTTTTTATTATAAAATTTAATTATTAAATTTATTAAATTATATAATATATAATATTTTTTATTTTTATATAATTTTTATTTCACAAAAATTAATCATTAGATTTATTAAAACATAAACTAAAACATATTTAAAGAAAGAGTTGTGAGAAAGCACTACCCACAATTCTAATTTCTCAGGGAGTGTACTGGGTTGCATGTTGCCTTCAATTCCGTTGGCAGCACATTCAAAAATGGTCTAATAAAAAGTTGCACGCCTCACAGCATCACTTAATCCAATGATCCTTGCCATTTCACGGTCTTACAAGCTACCCATCCCTTAATTTGGCACAATTTCCTTTTTGGTCCTCCCGGGAAAAATTTTATGAAGTATACAATAACTGTGGCTAGCGTGACGTTCAAAGTCTCACTGACCAGTGTTTCGCAATAAAAAGGTCAACGGATCAGGATCTTTGTTGGAAGTTCTAAACAGTGTTCCACAAGATCAAAGGTCGATATTGGTCTATCCTTTGTGCCAAGCAGCCACTTACCTTCACTGTCTCACTGTGAGCGCGTGAGATTGACAAGTGTAAGATATCACGTAAAGCAATCGCAGGGGTACACTACGCTTGTCGCTTGCTCACATGATTAGTTCAACTTCCTAACTCCTACGTATGGTGGTTTAAGTGAATCTTGCAGTCGGGCTAAATCATAAATAAGATAGCCCGGTGGCTTTCTCTGAAAGACAGTTTGCTGACGCCATCTCTCTAGCTTGCTCACTCTCAGAAAAGACTTGGAGAGAGGAAGTGGAGGAAGATGGACAAATTCTATGGGTTGGGCCATCTCTTAATGACAATCTTTTTTCATAATTTCTCATCATTCATGGTGATACCTGCCATCACCGATGTCACAATGGCTGCGCTTTGTCCAGGAGAAGACGAATGCTCGCTTGCCATTTACCTCACCGGATTTCAACAAGCGGTAAGCAATATATGCAAGTAATTAAGATTACCTTGTTCATTATGCATTCTGATCAGTTTGTGTTCCATTTAAAGAAGACATTAACTGTAGATCGGTGATGCCATTTTATCCGATAGTAATGGCGCTGGCTGATACTTTCGTAAATGCCTTCTGATCAATAATAATGGTAGAATTAGTTTATCTCCCCTACGCACTAATATGAATTCTTTTTCAATTGACCATTTATTCATTTTTCTGTGCAACTGAAAGTTACATCTTAGTTCATAGATTATCTTATATAGCCTTAGAATTTATGTCTTCCTTTGTATGCTGGTAGTGATAAATACCGGTGGTCATAATTTTTAATAACCAATACCAAATGCACACAAGTTCACAATAACCAGTTAAATTGTTATTAGCGGATGTAAGATAAGACTTATTTGCTCATCTGTCAGAACAAGTTTGCCGCATGAAAAATTAATACACGAGTGAGGATGTTTATAATATATAATTATGGGTAGGTATTCTTATAATATTATTATATTGCATTTAATAAAAATTACAAAAAGATATTCTGTCAAGAGATTTTTATGCTATATCGCAGTAAGGAAAGAGGATAAGAGATTGTTTGAGTAGCATTCTTTTTTTTTTGTTACAAAGCGGTCAGACTTAAGACATACGGGAAAGAGGAAAGGATAGATTCGATCCAACAATGTGGTTCAGGAAAACTCACAGGGATGCCACATGAGCTGAGGCTCATCGGCTTGTTTGGGTAGCATTCTAAAAGTATTTATGAAGGTCTAAAATTGAGTCTCAAAGGTAACTGTAGACAGTGAGTTATGTTTGGCAATTCAGTCCAAATTCAATTTTCTTTTGGCCAAAAGTAGTTTTGGTATTACTTACAAAAGTATTAAAAATTACTTTTGGACAACTATTTCTAAATTAATATATAAAATACTCTTCCAAAAATTCTGATTTCAAAACATTTTCTGTTAAGAAGTAACTCTACACCAATGCACCAAACAGGATCAAGTAGGAGTAGTTATTCTTGTTTTTGTCTATTAATCTGTAAATCTGTTTGGTGATTCGGTGTAACTTTGTGGTCTTCTAGCTTGAGCGTGTAACTTTGGGTCTGAGTGAGACATCTGGCTAACACTCCCGTACACTCACATCAGAGGAAGTTAGGAACCCCTCCAGTAAAATCCCATTTATTAGGAAACCGCCCTAGAGAGCAAAAACAGTTCGTAGCCTCCCTCTTACCCGAAGAAATTTCCTTCCAATTTCTGGGAGTCTCCATTTGGATTTAACCCCCTTTTTCAAACTAACCGCTGCTTCGGGTGGCCCACAGCTCAGCATTTTCAGTGAGATGCACTGCAACGCTCTTTCCTCGAGTTTTCGTGGGTTCTCGATTGTCTCATGTGGACCGTACATTTCGCTTGTCCATGGCCACAAGTAGGCATTTTAAGTAGAAAAATATTTTTTATGCGTTTTTTTTTTTTACGTTTGTAATTATGTTTTGTGATGTAGTTTTATAATAAAGGATAGATATGAAAATAAAAAAAAAGAATGAATTTTTATTTTTTTAAAATTAAAATAAACATAAATAAAATAAAAAAATAAATATAATATTTCTCTCTTTTAGGTAAGGCCCGCCGTGCCGCGGCCCCTGTCCATATCAGTGAATATCCTCATCTAGTTGCCGGGTTATTTCGGCTTTTGTGATCTCATCCGTTGATTCCAACAACAGAATGCAGGGACTCACTTTTAGAGTGCAACAGAAGTTTTCATTTCAAAATTTTTTAAAAAATAGTTATTTTAAGGTGTTTTGTCCAGTGTCCGCAGCTTCCCTACTAATTTTCCATCAAATCAGGGCGTTAGCTTCGTGCAGTTGCAAAAGCTTTACACAATGGAACAGTTGTTGTGAGAAGTGAAAAAAATTGTAGTAAGAGAATGTAAAGTGTATATAATTACTATATAAAATTAATGTATATATATTATTATTTGTCTAAAAATAACTTTTTAACCTTTTTAAAATTTTTACGTCAATAACTTTTTAGTATTTTTAAAAAATAACAATTCCATTTTATATTTTTAAGGAGATTCTTTTAAAAAAAATTTTCATCAGTCAAATTTTTGTCAAATCACCCCATCAGTCCGTCCGAGCAGCAGAAATCTAGACCCTACTTAGCAACGTGGACACCGTAATGGAACACTGTTGCCCACTATGTCTCACTTCTTTCAGCTAGGCTGATTCTTCTCTCAAGCCATCACACGTAATAGGACCCCAGTCATGCTACCCTGTTGTCCACTATGCCTCACCCCTTCTGACTGGGCTGACTTTCTCTCAAGCCATCACAAGTAATAGACTCCTCAACTCACTTCGATTATGGGCCACGGGGAAGGGCCAACGTCAACAGCAAAGGCCTTATAAACTGTACAATTTCATGCACACCCAAAATTCTTCATTACAAAAAACTCTTCTAGCGGAGCTTCGAGAACAATGTTCAATTTTAGTTTAAAATTTTATAAAACTTGATCTTATAAAATTATGGTCTGTTTTTATTGGTTTTGAACAAATTTTTAATTTTCGAAAACAAATTTTAAATAAGAGAACTGAAACAAATCTTAGTTGTTCTTGTTTTGGTGAATTTTTTTTTTAGTTTGTGGTGAAATAGTTTTAACTGCGATTGAGTTGCAGTTAAGAGATTTTGTTAATAAAATTATGACTGTCAGTTCGGTAAAGTTACGAACAGTGCTAAAAACAAACCAGCTGTCAAATATTTTTTTTAGAATCCTATTACTAAAATAAACTTATCAAATGCATTTTTCATTTGCTTTATTTTTAAAAGTTGCTTCTAAAAAAATTGATAAAAGAGTTTTTAGAAAAAAATAAACGTAAACAAATAGTATTTCTTAATTTGGTCTTGAAACAGTTCACAATCTTTAAACTTGTGTGTCAATAGAAATTAGGTGGAGATGCGCAAACATATGCTGGTGTGTCAAAATTCTAATAAAACTTCTTTTAACAAAATTTCTAAATTGTTTTCTTTTTCCTTTTGAGACAAGGACATAAAGGGATCAAAGTATAGTTTAACTTAAAAAAAGTGTTTAAAAATATCGTGCGTTCAGTTTTTCAATCTTTGCATGGCAAGTTTGTCAACCCGGAGAAGCTAGCCGTTATTGTTAATGCTCCCGTTTAGATATATCCTGCCCAGCCCCTCAAACTGTGTTTGATTGCAACGTGACAACTTCAGCGACAAATGACAGGCATTTATAGTTGTATTGAAATCCAGACTTTTTTTTTTCTTTTATGTATTCAATTACACTTTGCTACCCTTGTTACCTGAAGATCATGATGTTGCCCTCCCACTCCCGCAACTCACCTGCTTAAGCAAAGCTTGTGAGTGACGCATAAATTGTTAGATAGGGGAGGAGGAGCGGGGATAGAGGAGAATCATCATGGAATACAAGTTACCTGCAGCGTTGAGCCACATGCTCATGACCACCTTCTTTTACAACTTCTCTTCGTTCATGGTGATTCCGGTCATCACTGATGTTACCATGTCTGCATTCTGTCCGGGGAGAGACGAGTGCCCCTTGGCCATTTATCTCACCGGACTACAACAGGCGGTACACTCCTTCAAGTTAATTCATCAATATCTCTTTGTTTGTACATCGTGAATATATACATTTTACTTATTACTCGGCTTAAATTCTGAAACAGAGACACATAATGGTTAATTTTTTTTTTTTTTTTATACGCACAAGATATCTCTCTATCTTTAAGAATCTAATTCCGATTGTGAAATCGTATTTACTGTTAATCCCTGAATATTTAGACTTAAAAGAAATTCGATCAGCTGAGTCAGCCTTAGGTTTATAATGGTTAAGTTCTCTATAATACACCTTCATGCCTGCAGCTTCATGCATGAGACTGTTATTAATTAGGCTTTTCCCCCGCTTTCCCGGAGAATAATTTAGAGCTTAGGTTTGGATCGGGTAATTAAAGTGGCATTCTGGAGGACCCAAAATCACAAATTCACAGTTTTACTCTCTCGTGATTATTTATGATTATGGACTCTAATGCGTTTTGTAGACTCGTTTTACTTTGTCGAACATGATTGCTTGGCGAATGCACACTGTGCCTGTGACATTTTCATTTCCTTTTCTTTAATTTCTTTAGTTGTTACTTTCTTTAGAAAAGCATACACAGCTTTTGTTTCGGTCTTTGTCCATGTTGAAAATAATTCGCGGGTTGGTGCAGCTTATAGGACTAGGAACGCTTGTGATGATGCCTCTCTTGGGTAATCTCTCGGACACATATGGCAGGAAGGCTATTCTCACATTCCCAATGTTCCTCGCCATAATTCCCTTAGGTACGCATGCCTTCAACAACATCTTTTCTCTATGCATGTTTAATTGCCAGCGACCTGCCGCATTTTTTACCATTAACTTTAGAATCTACCTTTATTTTTTTACAATGATTATAAGTTAAATGACCATGATTATGAAAGGGCAACATCGTCTTCTGAAAACACATAAATGGTGTGTGTGGTATTTGTGGTACTATTCCAGTATGCGCTTATGACTTAGCCATGTGGCTAAGCTCGGTGCTTTTCCGGAGAGCAAGTTCTAAACTCATATTTCTGGTGTTCTCTCTTTTGGGGTGGGGAAAAAAGGGGTATATAAGTACTATATAGGGAACAAAACGTTGATCAGCTGTAGCATTAGTAAAATCAGCAGATACACAAGGACTGACGTCTAATACAACTGACATGACCTAAGCTGATGAACTGAATCACAAGATGTCTGTAAAATGTGGTCATCACAAGATGCGACTGTCGTAATACCACAGCCATTCCCGAAAGAGTAGTAGTGTTCACATGCTGTTTATTTTGCTTAGCAACCCGGTTCTCCAAGTTTGGGATATTACTTCATTGTAACTAGAACGAGGAGCCCAAACCCAAACTTAGTGAGAAATATCCTTTTTAAAGGAACTTGAGTGTGAGAATAGTCAGACAGCTCAAATAAGCCCCCTTGCTCTAAATATCGACATGTGACAAAGTCCAAGCAGCTAGCACATGAAGTGAAAAAAAAGCCTAAATAGGAATTATTATTATTATTATTATTTTGACGGTAGATATTTGGATCAATTTAGTTTTGTCAAGTGAATGTTTTTGGGAAGGAGAAATCCAACTTTGGTTCTATCATTTGGAAAAACCAGTTTGATACCAGTTGAGCTCCGACTACGCATGAATTAACTATTTGTGTCGTAGTGCTGTTAGATGTTGGGTCAATGTACGAGTTCAAAAGCGGTAGCTTTTGTCGTGGGAGCTTTGCATCTAGCATTTTTTTTTTTTGGGTGCATCTAGCTTTCTTTCTTTATTTATCTTTTGGCCATGGCTGGCATTCAATTTTATACGGAAGGTTGTTTTATATCTATTTTTGGATAAATTGGTGGCAGGAATATTAGCTTACAGCAGGACTAGAAAATTCTTCTACGTGTACTACGTTTTCAAGACCCTCATTGCCATGGTTTTTGAAGGAAGCGTTCCTTGCCTCGCTTTAGCTTACGTGGTACAGTCTTTACTCTAAACTCTATTGTAGCAAAAACTGAGAAAATAAAAGACTAACGAAAGAAAATGAAAAAGAGCCTAATTTCTCCAACTTCTGAAGTTCATGTCCCTAAATAAATTGCAAAAAATACTTTTTTATTCGGTCTTTCTTGGGATAAAATTCTTTTTTTTTTGAGATATGAGACAACATTTTTACTTAGGAAAGACTTCCTTTTTGTTTTGGTGTTCTTATGAATAAACTTCCCGAGGGAATTGTCCCGAGACAATATGTCCAATCCATGGTTCAAAAGTTGGGCCCATTCGTGTTGGAGATCTCTCCCAATCCGTGAATCTGAACTTATTGCCTTAGCCCGCATGCTCTTTTGAATCAACCCGACGAGCAACAAAAAACAAGACCAAAGCCCTAAAGAAAAAGGATTATTTGTAACGGTTTCTCTGTTTTCCCTCCATTTTCAGGCGGATAATGTTCCGGAAGGGCATCGAGCTACTGCTTTTGGAATCCTTTCGGGGATTGGGTCCGCTGCATTCGTCTGCGGCACCCTATCAACTCGATTCCTCTCTACTGCATTAACGTTCCAGGTGCCTACTCTATTTTTCTCCCCCGATTGCTCTCTCGTTTCTGTAATTGTGTTGCAAATTTGTTAGCTGTCACCATTTACTATATTTTTCTTGCACTAGGTTTCGACTCTTGTCGCGGTGATCGGAGCCGTGTACATGAGAGTTTTCCTTCGGGATTCAGTCATCGATGACAATCTTTCTTCTGCATTAATTTCGGACGGAAAACCGAAGACAGCTAAAATTGATGGACAATCAAAAAAAGACGTGCATCTTTTTAAAACACTGCCTTCTCTGGAGGACCTAACCTCCTTGCTCAAGAGTAGGTGGGTTAATTTTTATTTTCTTCACTCCCTGTCTTTGCCCTTTGTCACATTTTGTTGATTTGGTGTCAATGTTGGCTTATGTTTTCCTCTCGTCTCAATTTCCCAGGTGTACAGTTCACTGGCCTCAAAATAATAAGAAAATAACTATGTAGCTTTCTATAATTTTCAATTTAGCTACGTGCATACAGGAATTAAAAGCCATGTCACTGGTGTTAAATTACATGTATATGCTCAAACATTGGTCTTCTAATTTATGCCTTGATTCTTTATCCTGACTCATGCTTGAATTGAAACAAATTTTCATTTACTATCATGCTTGACTTGAAACAAATTTTCATTTACTATCATCTAAGTTGATCTTGATCAAGAGGAAAGCCTCCGAGATATAGTTATATTTCAACATTTTCATATTATTTAATACTAGTTGAAAAAGAAAACATATCTGCTATTATGTTTGTAGCACTTTATAACATGAGAAGATGAATTTTTTTGTTTGTGATAATCGTGTATGTATACTCAAATTCGCAGCTTGACTTTTACCCAAGCAGCAATTGTTGCATTTTTCAGCAACCTTGCCGATATTGGCCTTCATGGCTCACTTATGGTAATTTCTGATTTCCTCCCTTCTTGTACTTATTCTTTTGAATCAGACCATTTTGCTAAAGGGCTGGTTTTCAATTCAAATCTTGTCATATATGGCAATTATATACTGTCTAGTCTTTAATCTGTAAATCGAGTATTTACTATGCGTGAAAGTTACAAGTGCAAAGCTGTTAGTGATGCTATGATGCTATCAGCAAGTAACGCCAAATGTTTTCAGCATCAGACTTGTTCAAGCTTCTACTAGGGAATAATGTAGAATGCTTGTTCTTTTGTAGTTCTGTTATTCTGGATGCTTTCTAACTTGAGTCCTAGCAAGTTATAAATAGAGTAATTCTCATTTGCAAATATCATATTGTCAATCTCTTGTACCAAAAAAACGTGCTGTGGTATACTTGAACTTTGATGAGTGAAAGGACTGGAAAAAATGGACGATGTCAGCGGAGAACTGCTTCTTTAGCGTTGGAGATAAAAGAGACGAGTCTGGGCAACTTGCCGTGGCTTTTCTTTTATTAAGAACAGTTCTTTTTTCTCTATTTTCTTATTTTCATTTTGAATTTTATTACTCTAATTGCTTCTGAGCTAAAGTAATATTGTAGCTTATACGATATTCCCATTTCTAGAGCACACATTGATGCATCTTCTTATATTTTGGGTTTATGATGATGGCACATTGTTTGTGTTTTGAATGAAGGGTTTTCTAGATTAAGCTATAACATTCAGTACCCAAGCACATCATATTTCTTTAGCAATCTTATTTTGCAACATCTCATGTTGCTGATTGAAGACTCATTTTCCTATAGGCTTCCGAATCTGTTTAATCAACAGTTTAGCGTCATTTGATTTTGTTTATCTTAGTTATTCTGGAGTATCTAAGTCTGTTCTAAATTTTAAATTTCACTTAAATTTTTTTTTTTCATATTTGGAAGGCTAATTGTAAAACAGAAGAGTTTTACATGGATTAGAATTAGGAATTATGGATCATGTTGAAAGTGAATTTGTGTCTATATCTAGCTTAGTCTGTGATAACACATATTTTTTTGTGCAGTATTACTTAAAGGCTCAGTTTCATTTTGACAAGAATCAGTTTGCTGACTTGATGGTCATTTCTGGAATTGCAGCGACCGTGTCACAGGTAATCCTTGCATCACTGTATTTCAGAAGTCACCAGTAGCACTTTTCCTTATTGTCCTCTCATAAACCTCCAGTTTCTTTGATGAATATCTAAAAATTATTTCCGCAGCTTCTTCTTATGCCCATTTTGGCTCCTGCTCTGGGAGAGGCAAGGTTGCTTTCAATTGGACTATTTTTTAGCTGTACACAAGTAAGCAATTTGCTCTTAATGTGATCATTATGAATGAAGTCATATATTAAAATCTCGCTAAAAATTACGTGAACTCAAATGCAGATGTTCATTTACAGCATGGCATGGGCCTCCTGGGTATGTCTTTTGCAATTCCATTGCCAATTACAAGTTTCTGTTTGTTAACTGCCTTTCAGTATATAGCATAACTGTAAACAATGCTAGTTTCTCTTATTGTTGCATTTCCTTGCAATGTTTTATAATGACTACCATTGTGAAATCTGATAGGTTCCTTATGCTGCTGCAATCTTCTCGATATTAGTTGTTTTCTCACAGCCATGTGTGAGTTTCATTTTCTCTTCTATGTTATCCTTTCAATTAACCTGTTTCTTTTCTTGATCCTGAGTAATTTGTTTTACGATTTGCAGATACGGAGTATTATATCTAAACAAGTTGGTCCCTGTGAGCAGGTTGTTTTCTTAAATTATGGCTCTGTGGCTTTTCCTTATTGAACATGTTAATAGTATAATGGAGGGCTGTTGATTTAATTTAGTCTTTTTTTTTTTTTTTTTTAAAGTTCTTGACATGGCAATCAAATTCAAATAGAGTTTGAGAATTGACTTAGAGGCAGAAGAATTGCATTGTTGCAATATACGCCAAACATGAGTACAATTTGTTTTTTCATTATTGCCTCACTGATCTTGTTCTAATTCCTGCAGGGAAGAGCTCAGGGTTGCATTTCAGGCATATGTTCATTTGCACATGTTGTTTCTCCTTTGGCTTTCTCTCCCTTAACAGGTGAGTGGAATGTGACGTGCTTATTAGGTCCAGGTTGCCATTGAAAGCTTATTAATAAAATTCTTTTTTGGTTTCCTCCCCTCAATCTCCAGCTCTCTTCCTCTCTGAAAGGGCACCTTTTAATTTTCCTGGCTTCAGTATAATGTGCATTGGACTTGCTTCGGTAAGAACTTCAATTTGTTGTTAGTGCATTCTTCTCTTTTCTTATAGTGGAATCCTACAGTAGTTTCCTATGCTGTTGAGCCAGTGAATTTATTCAACTATATGCCAACAACTCAGTTATATTGACTGCATTTGTGGTTAGTGTTTAGTTTGGTAAGAAATTCTTATGTTTCGTACTGTGGTGAATTGGTGATTTAGTTGCAGAATATAGTAACACACTATGAATCCCAGATAAAATATTTGCTATACTATATTGGAACTTTTACTTACATCACTCTTCTGGTGTCTACCTCTTAGAATGAACTTGCAAAAAATGGCAGGGTTGGACTTCTTTTCTCAAGTACAAGATGGCACAGAGGTTCAATCATATGACCTCCCACAAACTACCTAAGACATCTCACCACTAGGCCACCTGTAGTGGCTTGGTGGGTTGGACTTTATTATCAATATGAATTGCTAAATTCATCGATTGCCTATAAACCAGAGTTCTTTCTGGCTTTACGTACAATGCAATCCTTGAAAAAAAGTTAGTTTGTTCGTCAAGGTTTTTATCCATGCGGGCTAGACTTTTTAGTAAAAAGCTTCTGCACTAACCATTTTTACAATAGTCGGGGCATGTTTTGGTTACATCCTTTTCCTTCTTTCTTTCGCATATATTTTTGTAATTGTAGCCGTCTTCGTCCTTATATGCCTCTGCTTTTATATGTTCGCACAGATGGTATCCTTTGTCCAGAGTACTATGATAAGAGTGGCTCCTCTCTTATTAATTCACGCGGAAAGAAATTGCCAGGAGCCCTAACTTCAACAATTATGAGTACTATCTCAATATGGAGAAGTTCCTCATTCAGCTTCTTGCTGTTATTCATATGAACACTATGGCAGAGGGTGTTATTTATACTGGAGTTGCCTTCAGTTGTTCTTTAAGGAAGAAACAAGATGTTGAAGTCTGTTCTCGGGTGTAAAAGTGGATAAGCTTTTAAAAGTTTACATTAGCGGACATACTATTTCTGTCTTTCTAGGCTTCATAACTAAAGTTTTAGTCACGGACAATTTTGTTACATGTAGTTATAATTTGGAATCTGTCATCAGATGCCCCATGTATTGTCTCTGCTTCTGTAACTCTGCTCTCTTTTAGATAATGAGGTCATTTACTTTATGGGGAATACGAATTATGAATAAAGAAGCCATTTTTATTCCTCGTTTAGGAATGTGTTAGGAGTACACGAGTATCACAGATGAACTTGCTGGCAGTTAGTCTTGATGTTAGCAAGCCACATGGCTCTCTGTTAGTGATCTGATGTCAAGTCAATTAGTTAGACTGTTAGTTTGTTAAATTTCTGTTGCAAGGCTTTTAGTCATGCGTTCTGTGCCCGAGACTATGAGTTCAGTCCTGTGCATATCCAAACACTTATTCAAACTTGGTATTAGAACTTTTAGAATTGGGTGGTTAAGAATTTAATCTTTATTATCTTATAATTAAAAATTATTTATTTTAAATTTAAAATAAAACTTTTGTATAGGCAGGTGTCAAAGATATAAAATATAAAATTATTTTTAAATTTTTATTAAATAATTTAAATTTTTATAATAATTAATTTCTTGATAGAATGAATAACATTTGACTTCTAATGGATTTGGATCTCCTATCTAATGAAAAAGAAAAAAAAAATTAAGAGAGAAAAAAATAGTGAAAATAAAAATTTTATATATTAAATTTTAAAAAAAATAAAAAAATTATTAAAATTTAAAAATAAGAAAGTTAAGAAATCTATATCCGACTTCTAATGTATGTGTTCAGCTTCTGAGATTATCCATTTAGATCCAACCAAAACCATATATCAATTGTAATGTGACAATCTCCAAACATTCGATGCATGACTCTATTTATTTTTTTTATACAAGAAATTGGAGAGTATCTATCAATTCTACTTAATCTACATTTCTCCAATTTAATGTAGGACAAGATTTTAGTCATCATGTCTTGTAAAATTAATAGTTGGGTGAATTTAGTAGTGACCAAATAGATAATCATTTGATGTATTAGACGAGAGTATCGCTATCCGGAAGGCTACACGAATAAAAAATTCCAACACCGTCCTCTGCGATCCGTACTCGACCATCTTGGAGTCTTCAAGAATCTCATATAACTACCAACGACCACATGCCACCTATCCTGTAGGCGCGCCGCAAACTTTGCCTGCGGGAAGGCTGGAAGCCCTCTTTAGCGGTTTCTTCAATTGCCATCATTTTTAATCTACAGTCCAGAAAGTCAAAATCTCACCAAATCAAAACTATGCTGTCTAAAAGTAGTTGAGGGCTGTAGCCAGAGCATCGGTATGTTCATTGCGCTACACGTGTTCAGAAAATTTACACCAACAGAATGATGGCTCATTCCCTTCTATTTCCCGCTAGTTCCCCTTCATTTTGTTGCCAGGGGCGCGCGGTTTTCGATTTCGCCGTCGACTCCTCGTCGTCGGTGAATCTGCCCTTTCTTAGAAACGACGGGCCATTTCCATACTCAACATTACCGTTCGCGCCTTCTGTGGTAGTCGACGGTTGCGCTTGGCGTTTTGCTATCACAATTTTACAGTTGGAGGCTAAATATTGTCCAATCTAATATTAAAACGCTTCGATGGGGGTATATAAATCGGAGACCGTGTTCTACCTTCATGGCGACCTCGATTTGAAAATTATTGAGGCTAGGTATTTGCCAAACATGGACTTGCTTGCGGAGCGAGTCCGTAGATTCTTCGCCGCCTTCAACGCGTGTGTTGTTCCATTTTCCGATGATAGGAAGCGTAAACGTCACCGAAAAATCATTACGAGCGACCCTTACGTCACCGTTTGTGTCGCGGGAGCTACGGTGGCTCGAACCCGTGTTATCTCGAACTCCCAGGATCCATCGTGGAATGAGCATTTCAAGATCCCTTTGGCACATCCGGCATCGGAGGTGAAGTTCTACGTGAAAGACAATGATTTATTTGGTGCTGAAGTGATCGGGATCGTTAACGTCTCAGCCGAGAGAGTCCTATCAGGGGAAGCTATCAGCGGCTGGTTCCCGATACTTGGTTCCAGTGGGAAACCACCCAAACCCGATTGTGCCGTTCGACTGGAGATGAAGTTCACGAAATGCGTGGATAATCCTCTGTACCGCTACGGCATTGCAGCCGATCCGGATCATTTCGGCGTGCGGAATTGTTATTTTCCGGTGCGCCGTGGAGGATCGGTGACGCTATATCAGGACGCACACTGTCCCGATTCGATGATGCCGAAGATTGAACTGGACGAAGGGAATGTCTTTCAACACGAAAAGTGTTGGGAAGATATATGTCATGCTATTCTGGAAGCACATCATTTAGTATACATTGTTGGCTGGTCGATCTACCATAAGGTGAAACTGGTCAGGGAGCCAACGAAGCCGTTGCCTAACGGTGGAAATTTGAACTTGGGGGATTTGCTCAAGTACAAGTCTGCAGAAGGTGTGCGAGTTTTACTTTTGGTTTGGGATGATAAGACTTCACACAGCAAATTTTTCTTTAATACGGTATAAATTTTTGTGCTAAGTTTCTGATGTTAAGTTGGTATTTCCTTTTTAGCATATTTCATGTGGCTGTCACTGATCTTGGCACCGGAAGTGTTTCGTTTCAAAAGATTAATTCGGAGGAGTCTTTTAGAGAGTTAATTTTAGTACAGAGAGATTTCGTGTTTATACTGGTGTTCATTTGTTCCTTCTTTTGTTCTTATGACACTTGCGACTAGGAACGGCCATTCTCCTGGACTCGATATACGTAAAGAGATATCTGCTAGCGACTTTACATCCTACCGTAATCCGATGAATTTGTTATTTCTTGTTATGTGCATGTTCACTCCCATTAACCGAGGATACTGCCTCTGTGTGTTCATTCTCAACATAAAATTCAAATTCTGCAGCATGCACTAATGATGATCATATCCATTCAGAGAATATAAATTAACTTTCTGCATTTTAGAATCGCATGTTATTGGCACAAGACACTTAATTTCTATTTCTGACGTGAACTTGCAACCTATCAAGATTTCAGCTTTTGTTTTCTTCTTCTTTCTGCTTTTGGTCGGGTTTTGTAGTAGTAAGCTGCCTGAACAGAGATGTTGCTTTGTGCAGATTTGCTTTGTTTACCTTTCTACCCATCTTCATATGGTGTTTGTTGTGCTTTCTACAACCTTATATGTTTGAGACTTGATTGCAGGCTGGAGTAATGCAAACTCATGATGAAGAAACTCGAAAATTTTTCAAGCACTCTTCTGTTTCATGTGTGCTGTCACCTCGATATGCCAGCAGTAAGCTTAGCATTATCAAGCAGCAGGCATGCTTTATGCCGTGGTTTAGTTGCTTTTCTTTATTTTTCTGTGTCAAAAATAATTTAGTGTTTTATGAATCAATATTTTTTATGTGTTCCCGAACGAGTAGACATCCTTTCAGTTTGCATGGCACAGAGTACATGCCTGTGTATGCAACTTTTTCTTAGACAATCCATTATAGAATTTTCTGAACTGAGTGGGGCCTTATAAACAATTTAGATCATTCTTGCTGTTATTACTTTGGGAAAACCTGTTGACTCTGTGTTTTGTGTCCCCAAACTTCAGGTTGTTGGAACTCTCTTTACGCATCATCAGAAATGTGTAATTGTGGATACTCAAGCAAATGGAAATAACCGGAAGATTACTGCATTTATTGGTGGTCTAGACCTTTGCGACGGCCGGTATGATACACCCGAGCATCGACTTTTCCGTGATCTTAACACTGTTTATCAAGATGATTATCACAATCCCACGTTTTCTGTAAGTTTATCTTCTTCCAGGAAACTTTTACATCATTTATATGGCATTAGTTATACTTGGAATTTTTTCCCCTGATCAGGACGCCAGTTTCACTTAGCAAGCAAAAATGAACTTGTTCTGTTGCATGAAGTTGATTATGAACCAATATGTTCCCCCCTTTTAGTTTATAAGCTGATAGTGATTTCTTAGTCGTAAGCCTTATGGGAATTGATTTTAACAGCTTATTAGTTCTTACCAAGTTAAAGTAATGACAAGAAACTTTCATGCCTACCTTCCACTTTATGTGCTAGATTCATTTCTGTCAGAAGTCCAGCAGCCTGTCATTACGACGGCGCATCTAGTATAACGTCAGTTGTTGTCTGAATTCTTGGTCAACTACAGAGACAATTGATTGACATTTCTAGATAGACTTACCAAGTGGAATTTCTTTCTCTTGCATTTAAATATCAGACCGGAACCAAGGGTCCGAGGCAACCGTGGCATGATTTACATTGCAAAATTGAGGGCCCTGCTGCATATGATATACTAACTAATTTTGAGCAGCGCTGGAGAAAAGCCACCAAATGGTATGAATTCGGTCGTAGATTCAAAAGGATATCTTATTGGCATGAAGATTCTTTGATCAAGTTAGAACGCATCTCTTGGATTCTGAGTCCTTCTGCATCAACTCCAAATGATGATCCGGGATTATGGGTTTCAAATGAAGACGATCCTAAAAACTGGCATGTTCAGGTTAACCAGTTTTACAGTCTTTGAAGTAAAGTTTCTTTTTGCTACTTCTTTGAAAACTGGGTCTTTTGCTTAAATGTTATTTATATGTTTAACAGGTTTTTCGGTCCATAGATTCAGGTTCTTTGAAAGGATTTCCCAAGGATGTCTTTAAAGCTGAGACTCAGGTTATTTTATTCAGATGGAATAATCTTAACATCATGGATAAATCCTTTACAGACATCTTTAAGTTTCAATTGAATCTCACAAACTTTTATTCTATTGCTTTCATTGCAGAACCTGGTTTGTGCAAAAAATTTGGTCATAGACAAGAGTATTCAAACAGCATACATACACGCGATCAGATCGGCTCAACATTTTATTTACATCGAGAATCAGTATTTCCTTGGATCATCTTTTGCATGGCCATCTTACAAAGAAGCAGGTAATGGCAGAATATTGGTGTTTATTCGCTTAACTTGTTGCATCTGCGTACAACTTCGATTGCGCAAGTTCTGTTTTGACTTATGACTAGGACGTAGCTAGCGCACTCTGGCACCTGATCTACCTTGCAGCTTTTATATTTAATTTCAATATCATGCTTCTCGCTTTAAATATCCATTGGGGGATCGTCACTCATCAATTATTTCCCTTAAAACTATGTTTTTTAATTTAGTATTATAGCTAATAACATTTTCTGATCCTTTAGTAACCGGTTTAATGAATAGGTGCTGATAACTTAATTCCTATGGAGTTGGCATTAAAGATTGTCAGTAAGATTAGAGCCAAAGAGAGATTTGCAGTTTATGTTGTCATACCAATGTGGCCTGAAGGTGCTCCTTCATCTGCTTCTGTGCAAGAGATTCTCTTTTGGCAGGTAATTAATTTGATTTAAAAAGATGTAGCTATCAATATCATATGAAGTCTATTTTAAACAACAATAAACAACTAGTTTGTTGTTTTTAATTGTGACTTTATTCTTGTTAAAGCGGTATTTCACTTTCGCAGAGACAAACTATGCAAATGATGTATGAAATCATAGCAAAGGAGTTAAAATCTATGCACCTTGACAATAGCCATCCTCAAGATTACCTCAATTTCTACTGTCTTGGAAATCGAGAGAAGTTACCGCCTGAAGGGTCAAGGTCAAATAATTCTTCTTCAAGTAATGATGACACGGTAATTAATCAATGCAATGTCTTTACTTCTTATGCAATATTAATGAAAATAATCATGTTGTAGCAATGGAAAATGTTTCAAACTTACAGGATCTTATTTTACGTGGCAATGTGGTACAAATAGTGTACAAACAGTACTCATTATTTATTATTATTTTTAATGCTGAAAAATAAACTAAGTGAACATATAAGCACATGGTTATTCTTTTAAACTATTTAGGATCATATTTCTTGACTACTAATTAAAAAAATTTGAACCTTTATTAATTTTATTTGTTTTAGTTAATCATTGTTAATAACATAGAAGTCATGAATGTTCATTTATCTCTATGTGATTGACTTATGATTGTTAATTAATTTATACTCATGTCTGTTGTTTTATTGCGTAACAATAAATTAAAAAAATTTGTATAGTTCTAGCCACCAATGTTCCTGGCTCTAGTCCAAACTTTGTGGCTGAGCCTGGTACTTGTTCTTGACGATGCAAGATGGTCATTTCTATCTTCGATAAAAAGAGTAAATGACTTATACTCTTTAGTGTATTTATTATCATGTGCCATAACACTCTTTCTGCACTGATCTATGTACAATATAGTGATTCTATACACACAAAAGTTCAGAGTTTTTTGTGTCGAACATTTTTCAATAGTAAAAACCTTAATTCCATATGATCAGGTTTCTGCCTCACAGAAATTCCAACGGTTTATGATTTATGTACACGCTAAGGGAATGATTGTGGATGATGAATATGTGATACTTGGATCCGCAAATATCAATCAACGATCTTTGGCTGGTTCAAGAGATACGGAGATAGCAATGGGTGCATATCAACCTCATCATACATGGGGAAAGAAAGGAGGACATCCCCATGGTCAGGTTTGTATCATAATTCACTATGATATATTGTAAATCTAACTATATAGTTCATTTCCTTTTTCTAGGCTTTTCATGTTGAAGTGGGCTGATGCAATTCCTCAGTTCAGCTTCCCCACTTGAAGTAAGCGAAACCAATCGGGTGCTTTAATTGATTGTGGAGTTTGCAGGTATATGGGTATAGAATGTCTTTGTGGGCAGAACACTTGGGGCTGCTAAATGCTTGCTTCAAGGAGCCTGAAAGTTTGGATTGCGTTAAGAGCGTGAATAACATTGCTCAAGACAACTGGAAGAAGTACACAGCTGAGGAATTTACCCCATTGCAGGGGCACCTCCTGAAATACCCAGTTCATGTAGATACCAATGGAAAGGTAAGCCCCTTACCTGGATTTGAGTCCTTTCCAGATGTAGGAGGCAAGATACTTGGCTCACGCACTACCCTTCCTGATGCTCTAACCACATAGGCCCTTAGTTTATATGTGATTACACAATTTTCAAGGAGAGAGCGGGAAATGGTTCGTGCGCGAGCTTATCATATATCGCGGCCATGCCCAAGAATTTTGAACTAACAGCGAAAAAGTATGGAATGCAATCGGCTCCGCATTATAAGGAGGGTGTTGTGTGCCATGGCAGCAATATACTGACCATTTTCTATGTAGATGTGGGACACTCTATTAATTATGAAATCAGTGATCCAACCAGGGCATTATATTGGACTAATGTTAAAATTGGAGTAAATGAATTACATCAGGGCATTATGTTGGTTCATCTCATACAAGAACACATAACAACAACCATCAATTAAGCTCTGCTACAAAAGATAAACTTCAAACATGAGGAATACGAGATGACCTTTACTTTAGACATTTAATTAACGGTAAGTTTTCCCACCATACCAGCTCCTTGGTGAGGGGAACAGTAGAAACTGTAGCTCCCCTTTTCAGTCAAGGTCACGCTGTAAGTCTCGCCGGGGCCGTTGAGAAGGTCTTCTTCAGACATGGAGATTTTCGATGCATCAACACCACTAGGGATTTCATCCTCATCGAAGACAACATTGTGTGGGAAGCCAGCATTGTTCTTGAATACGATCTTTTCTCCAGGGCTCACTGAGAATTCTCTTGGAACAAAGGCGAGACTCCCATCGCTATCGCCAAGCAAGACTTCCATGGCCATGGCATTGCTGGCTAGCATTGCGCTTGCAGCAGTGGCCACAGCAGCAACTCCAACGTCTTTGAGGGAAGCCTTAACACTGAGCCTTGGCAATTGGGAGACTAACACCTTAGCTGTTGTGCTAATTTTGGATGCATTTGTGCCAGTTGCCTTAAGGCCAGTGAATGATGGAATAGCAACAGCAGCTGAGGTGACGGTGGCCATGTCGCTAGAGTCTAGTCACTTCTGTACAGGGCTTGTATTTGCTGTGTGTTGGAAGGGGATCAAAATCGAAAGATAGTTGAGATGATTTTTTATAGCGTAAATAAATCAGTTAGGCTGGGGGATGGTTTTTGTGTGGTTCAGATCAGTGGAGGAATGAGTGATAGTGCTTGGGCACGGAAGCGGGCTATCTGATCAGGAATGTTGTTATTGGTAGGATTGGATGCTGTCCTACGACATGGCTTAGATTTTTTTGATGTGAGGTGGACATCAGGGGCTGAGGGTATGCCAAATTTGTGGCAGCAGATAACTCATTGGCGGTAACTACTTCTACTGCGATCCTCTTCTATTTCTAAGTTTCGTATCTTTCCAATCTAAATTCTAAGCCAGTCTGTTGTTTCTTCCAGGACAGAGACCCTCCCCGAATTCATACAAACTAATGACACATGAATAGTCTTTTCTTTTTAAAAAGAAAAAAAGAAATTTTTTGAAAGTAAAACTTCCGATCTTTTTAAAAAATATTTTCCTTATACTAACAATATTTTGAGACTTTTACAAAAATAACTAATCCAAACATATTATTATTGTATGGCTAAGTAGTGTTTGAATAATGAATGAAACATGAGCATATGTGTGGGATGTTTACAGATAGCCCAAAAGGCAAAAATACCATAAACTGAAGCTTCTAAGGGGAACACTAGTGGCACGATACAGGAATCAATCAAGAACATCATGTAAAACTTGGAAGTACAAATAAGTACTTCTCCTAGAATTTGCATTATTCTTCCTGAGCATTCAACAATGTTTTAACTACAGTTACCGGATCAGGAAGAAATAACTTCTATACGGGCAGATATACTCTTTACAATTAACTTCAGAGCATAGGAAAGGAATGTGTCGTATATATACCTGATCGTTTCAACTTATTACATGCATGGGCATAATGTCTTCATCACCGTCAGCATGAGGATTAACTGCACACTTTTTCTCCAGCCACGTATGTTGCAAGTGAAGGCCACTCGCATTCGAATCTATCACATTTTTTTCTTACAAATATTTATATTCATCTAATAGCCCTAGACCAAAAAAAAAAAAAAAAAAGAATGTGTCCTAGCATTCTCCAAAATACAATACGTATACCCACTTCAATTTTGTTTTTCTTTCTCGTTATTGTCCTATTCTACTGAATGTTTTTACAGAAAACATTAATGTCTTTTTTTTATTATTGAAAAGAAGTTATCATCGTAATTTTCATCTCACGCTACACAAACAGAAGATTCTTGACAGTAATTATCATTCTTTGATACAGTTTTAACCTTGTGATTGCGAAAATGCCCATCAATAGATTTCTGTGAAGACTAACGACGTACTTTTTTTTAAACAAGACTAACGATGTACTTTATGCGGAGATTTTATATGATCTCAGCCAAAAATGTCAAACATATATAAATTGATAGGTAGAAATTAAGAAATCCTCTGACTGATCTATAGGCGTATCTAAAGTACGGAGATTATGACATTATACGGGCTGGTAGTTGTAGAGTCCATTAGGCAAATATAGACTATTAGGTCGGAATGGAACTATGGTGCAGAGTACAGACAACCCAAAATCAGAATACAACAAGAAGTCCTTGAAAGAGGTCTAGGATATTGGCACAGCTCAATCAGAGGCCAATCTTACGCTACATACTAGAGCTTTCAGCCTTCAAATATACTCGCATTTTGTCCTAGTGAACCGAGTCAATGCCGCAGTAACTCTCTCAGGAACAGACATATATGGATTTACCATATGGTTGATCCCTCTTTCATGCTAGACACTACTTAAACTTGGCCTGGCCACATGCCCATATGAAGCAGAAGAAGAAACCAGAAAAGTGCTAGGGAAATGACCGCGATCAATGGGAAGAAGGATAGGACTGGTCATGAGAAGAAAATGGGATGTCTTGGTCCAAAATTTAAGAAGGCAGAGGAAATGAGGAAACTCATAGAGAGGTGCATTTAAAACCCTCGACTACCGAACCCCACAAGGAGCAGAGCATTCATTAGCAGCGCACGCCACCTCACATAGTATTCTCCTCCCACTTTCCATGTGGACAAGAAGTCAAGAACTACAGGTCACTGCTTGCGTTAATAAGGGAAAATCGCTAGGACTAGGTAATTTTTTACAGGGCAGTTGCGGACGGTATGCAATATTTATTGGAGGAAAACTGCCCCCACTAGAGGCTAATAACTCTGTATCTCCCTCCGTCTGAACTCCTTCTTGATTGTTATTTGTGAAATCTGGTCAGGTTGATAACATCTTGTCTGTCTCTCGATCTGCTGTTCACCTTTTGGTTGCCGGCATAGAGAGGTTTCCTTAAGACTTTCAGTGCAAGCAAAGAAGAAGAGCAATCATTTGCATTGTTCCTGCTCTTGCTTGTTTCACTTTCTACCGAAAACGAAACGAAAAAAGCTCCACCATACTACTTCGTTTCGCTAACAAAAAATATTATTATTTATGTCAATATATTTTTCATATTCATCGCATGTTTTCTGTGAACGAAACGAGACGTGTGTTTTAGCGACAAAAATGCTAAATGGCCAAAAGCTTTGGACCGCAAAGTCGGATTGAATTGTGTTTAAACTCTCATGTCATTGGATGATGCTTCCTAACCACCGCCTTTGCAAATTGAAGGTAAGAATATTGTAATGCTTCTGGTTTAGCGATTGTCTCGCGATATAAATAACTTGATCTTTTTACTTGTAATAATTTCAAATGTAATACTAATTTGTCATTGTTTTCTCATTGTATAGGGATTTTAAGTCTATGCCTGTCCTATATTTGTATTTTTTGTCTCTAGTTTTTGGCCGAGAGGTTTGCATCGTATCTATTTTTGGTGGTAAATGAAAAAAAAAAGAAGAGAACATCCCAAAAGTAGAGTGAACATTCTGAATATTTTTATTTAGTATGCGGAGTTCCTCACCAATTCAACCAAACAAACACAAAAGAAAACATGGCAAAAAAGACTTATGCGGAGATTGGATTTCTCACCAGTCAAGCCAAAAACCAACATAATTGACACTTTGACAAGAGACGAGTAAATTTGATTTATTAAACGGAAGACGAAGATGAGAAAGTGTCAAGCACTCTGCATCTGAACCACCTTCTTCCAAGAATCTCGGGTAGATATCTCGCCCCACCACCTGGAAACATTGTTCCTGGAAGTGAAAAGCTCACCTTTTTCGGTGGCACTCACCAAGTAATGTGTGTTTGGAAGATGGGAAAGGTCAGCGAGAGAGAATTCATCCCCAGCCAAGAAACGGCTCTCCCCAAGCCTCTTATCGTACACATCCAGCACTTTTGCGAGCTTCTCTTCGTTCAGCTTGATCACTCCCTGATCCTGCTTGATCTTCATTCTCGGAGCGAATGCTAGCTGAAACACCAGAGCTGAGCTGGGTGGGTTGAAGCTCTGCCCTTCCGCCTCCAGCCATTGCTCTATGGACGCCTTTGCCAGTGGGTTCGTTCCGTACAGCGCCCGGTTTCCCTTGTCCCCAAATTTCTCGCAAATGTATCGGCAAATCGCTCTCGACTCTGTATTTGTGAAATATTTTTTTTATTAACATCAAATTATAAATTAATTATTCGAAAATTGAAAAGATTTGGTGTCTGGGGTCTGCGGTACTTACCGAAGAGGGAAATGCTCTCATCCTGAAATGCTGGCACTTGGCCAAAGGGCTGGGAATTCAATTAAGAAGCAAATCAGCCTACCAGAGCAGAGACGCAGAGAGAAAGCGAAAAGGGTGGAAATGTTACCTGAATCTTGAGGAAATCGGGCTTCTTATGCTCCCCTTTGGACATGTTAACAGGAATCAGTTGGAATTCGACGTCCTTCTCAAGCAGACAGGCCAAGACCCTCGACACTGCCGTAGACAAGGGTGGTCCGTACACTTTCACTGGCATGGCCATTTCCAACGGCAGGATTGATTCACTTCACTGGCTTTCTCCTTTCACTTTGCTAAATAGTAAACACATGTGACTCTCCTGTTGTTCTATTTTCCACCATAGCACAAGCGGAGTCTTTTTCAGTCGTGCCACTCCCACATATGAATTATATGACAGTTTCAAGGGTAAGAGGAGAATCATCATGTCTTGCTGCCTTATCTTCCTCAATGGAGCGGTTCCCTGGGTCCACACAAAAAGCCGGTGAATTCCCCGACCAATTACTGCTTTTGAAGGGCAAATCAATTTGCACTTTTTTAACAAAAAATATTCTTGCTTGCATACATGATATTCCATCCGTTTTAAATTAATATTCTTTTTAAAACTTTTTCCTTTTTTTTAATTATTATTTTTTAAAATCAAAATTATTTTGATTTTTTTTTCTAACTTTACTTTATTTATATTATTTTTTATTAAATACTCAGTTTAAAAAAATTGTTTCTATTTTTATATAAATAATATTTTATAAGAAATTAAAAATTTTCAACTCTAATACTATATAATTTTCTTAATTTTTATGAATTTTTCTAACAAATGTTTTAAAATGAAGAGAATAATAATCACTTACTTTTCTACCAATTATATAAATAACTGTGATATATATACACACTAATATCTTTGGTACATTCTCCTTTTGAAATAAAGAGAATAATAATCACTTTTTTTTATCAATTAAATACCCAGTCCACTTTTTGTGGCATCTGGAAGCGGAAAATTAAATGAATGTTGAAGTTCTTGGATGTAAGATTTAGTGGCTACATCAATCGAAAAAGAACAAAAAAATCAAATAACAAACGAAAGAAAATGGACGCAAGGAAGGTTGAAATATCTAAAATTGATACTTGTATTGTTTTCAAAATGATCTGACGATTCAAGAATTGCTTGAGACAGACGTCAGGGAAGTTAGCTATCCTCGTCCATGTCCTTCTTAGCAGCGGCTCTTAGCCCTCCTTTGTACCATTAAAAACATGACCTAACGGCTCTTAAACACTCTTGATTAATGCATTTATCACAAACATCACTCAGCCTTTCGTGTCAGTATTCTCATTTCGTTTTGATCAGCGTTAGTTCGGTGTATCATAATAGAAATGTGCTTGATTATTTTTCAATTTCACGGCGGCAACTTCCTCTGATATAGTGGAGCTATGGATGGGCTTGGCAGCTAGAACACTGTTTGGGTAGATAATATTTTGGTTATCATACTAACAAATGTGAAATGCTGTCCCTCTTTGGAACTTCCTCCTGGGCTTTCTTTTCTTTTGGTCGTTGTTCGTATTTGGCAAAGTGACGTCGCATGATGCCTTCGTCCCAGCTTTACGAGATTCGTTAGCTTTTGGCAACTCCAATAGAAAATTGTCCTCAAGAACCTTATCTAAATTGTGACGTTTTTGGCCATTTTTGACACAATTTTATTATTATCATAAATTAAATTTTATTAAATATTACTTAAAAAAATTTATTAAATCTTATAAAAGGACCAAAAAATTCAATAGCCCATAGTCCATTTTGTTAAATCCCACTTTGTGGGAGCTACTTAATCTTTCTTGACAACCCACGTTTTAAAAAAATATATATTTAATAAATTTAATCCTTCATTTTTTCTTATCCACATCCTTGCCCAAACTAAACTCAATGATAATCTACCATCATTTGTCACTCACTGAATAAAATCAGAATTATTCGGTCTTTTTTTTTGGGCACTTACGTGCACATCTAAGTTTACGTCATCTGCCGACGGGAAAATATCAACCCGATCGCCAGACTGCTTAATGGAAATATTTCACATATTTATGCGCTTTCCCTACGTCAATGGCTACTTTGCTCAAAAGCATATACACATCTTTAGAAAAAGTAGCATTGTAGAGCTTCAAACACACAAGAAAATCGTAGCACAATATAGGTTTAGACTCGAAAGCTAGCCTCTCCATGCCCTCTTGGCCAAAAGCTGCAGAAACTCCAGAATTTCAGAGAATTCGGGTCTCAAAGTTGGATCTTGACGCCAGCACCGATGAAGCAGTTCCGCTAACTTTGGATGAGAATTCCCCGGAATGTCAGGCCTCAAACCCTGCAATTCAATACCTCAAATCTTATTCATTTTCACAGGAATGATTAGCTTGGAAGCTTGAGCTTGTGCAGAGCTTTAAAGTATTTTTTTTTTTTTGGTATCTGAAAAGCAAGTTACAGCGGTTTGTCATCCATCAATTATCTTAACTCTAGTGATACCTTACTACGCTACAATCCATTTAAAGCACTAGCGTAAATCAACTAGCAATTTTACAGCAACAGACATTTTTAAGAATGAACCATAAATTCTCCTTCCGCTTCATTCATTCCAGACTTGCATCAGCATTTCTATTCTTTCATGGCAAGCAAATGAAGCTTAAATGTTTGACCAGTCAGCAAACCCAACCTTACACTCACAGAAATTAAATAGAAGGGGATTAGTGTATAAAGTAATTGCTTAGTGAAGAAATGAATACCTTCTGGATCACGCCAACTGCTGCTTGCAATGGGGACAAATGTTCATAAGGAAGCTGGCATTCAGTCATAAAACATAGATGATGGGCGTGAAGTCTGTGAACAATAATTGAATTCAAAAAAAGCAAGCGCCTGAAAGATATCTATTTCCTATTTCATTTCCCTTTTCGGATTGTCTTACTCAGTTCAAACTACTGTAGTTACTATTCCCTAGTAACCTCTGCAAAGTCTATTAGCCTTCATTTTTATTGATGCAAGTACATAATAAATTTCAGATTTGAAAACGAGACTGATATGTGCCTTCAATTCATGGAGTCGACATTGGCCATAAACTTCCACTTAGTTCTTGCTTCATTTTCAGGAAATTATCCAGCCAGTACCGTATAAGTGCTAATAAGAATCAGTGTTTTAGAACGGCATTTTGCGGACTGCCAGTGTCAAGGGCCTTCCCATTGAAAGTCACAGAAGATGCGCAGTTGAACCCTAACTGTACATGATAGGTTTAGGCTTCAAAAGAAGAATGAGTGAGTCCACTATCAATGTAGGGGGTTCAAGTGCAATTAACCCATTATGTTACTTCGCTCATGGATGGAAATAGAAGAGAGGATAAGGGTTGGGGGGGGGGGGGGGGGGGTGTTTCACCTCTTGTCTCTTGCAATGTAAATAGGAGAAACCTTGAAAAGGGGAAGATACGCAGAGAGCATTACCTTTCCTGTGAGCAGCTCCCAGAGAGCAATCGCAAAGCTAAAAACATCCGCTTTGTGATCATATTGTTTATGTTCAATAACCTTCCATATGTCAAGGGAATCAGTGGTTATAATCAAATAAAATGTGGAACAAACAGGAGACATCAATTATTTTAGATGTCTTGCGAAGCTTTAAGATATTAACAGCCCTCACAATCAAGTGGAACATCCTTAGGTCAAAAGCGGAAGTAGTTTTTGGGTTCAGCCAACAGTATAGAAGTAGGACAAAATTTGAGAGTAAGAACATATTTTCTTGAAAACAGGACAACATTCGTTATCACCTATTAGCAATGAGGAAATGTGAAGTCATAAAAAATCATGTTAAATTTTCTAGCCGTAATCTGTCATCCAAGTTTCTGTTATTTACTGTTTACCATGCAAAAGGCATCATCGTATTCTAATTGTCTATGTTTCTCTTTATTAAATCACAAATCGCTGCCTTTCATATCCTTTAACTCATACTCATGATAGCAACCTATCCATGTCTGTAAGTTTGTAAATATATAATATCTTTCGATGATTTAAACAAGCATATTATATAATTAACTATTTCCCTGGACCGAATATCATATATTGGGGCAACTAATAACTTCAAAGAGAAATAATCATCACAATCGTTATACTCATGTATGATACAGACCTCTGGTGCCATCCATCGATAAGTTCCAGTTTCTGCAGTCATGATACCAGACTGATTTTGTACTCTAGCTACACCAAAATCAGCAACCTTCACTACCTGTTTGACAAGTTTATAAAATTTATGGCACACTTGCATATGTTTACACAGACCAAAAATTTTTTCAGACATTTAAATTTAACATGCTATAATAATAAACTATGATAATGTTTAATCTAACGGCTGTACCAGACTAACTCATAAACTAAAGGAATTTCTTTTTGTTATCATTCATGTGCCAGCTTCATAAAGGTTGAGTCCTTCATTATAATATTTATAATAAAGTAGACTTTAAATGATTTGCATTACCAAACAACATGACATCCCACATAGAATCAAAAGACAGATATGTGACGCTCAACCGTAAGTTAAAAAAGCCATAATCTGACTTGACAGCATAAACCAAAAAGGGAAGAAGAAAGAAAGAAAGAAAAATACATCCAGCAAAATGCTTGCTAGAGTGTACAAGTACTCCCTATAAGTATATGCCAGTAGAAACAAGACTCAACAAATAAAAACTAGATAACACAAAATGTAACACTTACCCCATTCTCATCCATCAAAAGATTTGCAGCCTTGAGGTCCCTATGAATGATACCATTTTGATGCAAATAACTCATTCCTTCGGAAACATCAATTGCTACTTTGAGCAAAGATGGAAGAGTAAGGACAGCTTTCTTGTTATGTAGAAAGTCATACATATTTCCACCAGACATATATTCTGTGCAAAAAATATTACTTCGATAATTAAAATTGACAATACCAAACAGATACTATTGACCCTGCATCTGATTAGTAATAAAATATAAAAATATAACATCAACTGCATCCTCAAAGACAAATTTTACCTGTAACAATGTATAGATTTGGAGGTTTTGTACCAGCCCCAACAAATTTGACTACGTTCTTGTGCTGAACTCTACTGCAAGGTTCATTTTAAAAAAGGAAATGACATTGACATTCCAAAAAACAGGCTGCAGATTACAGATTTCTTCCCCCCCCCCCCCCCCCCCTGAATACACATGGTCAATCATCATGGATACGGATAATAGGTTAAATCTGGACATTGACCTTAGGACATCTAATTTTTAGGATAAAAGCCTGTGTAATATTTCTCTATCATATGTCTACATTTGATGATTTAGTAGTTCTATCTCCTAAATAAGTAGTGCTCCATTACTTATTAGAAACTGTATACTACCATTAAAAATATCATTCTTGGAATATTACTTTAATTGGAAAAGACTGGAGGCAGAGGAGAGGAGAGAGACATAAATAGAAAGCAACAGTAAAAGAAGCAGGTGGTAATGAGTGAAATTCTGATAGAACAAACCTGAGGATAAAGACTTCTTGGGAAAACTCCCTCTGTACATCTTGATTTAGATTCTCTATCTTTAGGACTTTGATAGCCACATCTTGATTGCAGTAAGTACCTTTATACCTGTGTGGACTAATCATTAACTCCACATGCACTGATTCAGAAACATATCATGGTGCTAAAATGATAATACTCACAAATCACTGAAAGATCCAGATGCTATGTTCTTTTCAAATTTCAAACAGCTTGCATCAATTCCCCATACATTTGTTCCACGAGTGGGAAGATTTACAAGATTAGTAATAAAGTTGGCTACAGTTCGATCTTGCTCCGTGGTGCGAGGAATGCCATTTCCTTTCAACAAAGGTTGCTTCTGGATTTCCACCCAAAACATCTAACTTATAAATGATAGGTAAAATTAATCTGGAACATTTACAAATTGAAACTACTAGTAGATATATATTACACCACTATTTCATTCAACCTAAGTGAATGAGAGAACTATTGAACCTTCCATATATGCTAATATATTAAAAAAATAATCATAGTTCTGCTGATTAAAATAATTGGGCCAGATGGGTGCTCAGGTAAAACTGACTCTTAAAACATATATATTGAACTAAAGGTGTAACAACAAGTAGCGTGTAGATGACCTACCTCAAGTTTCTGAATTTTCTTTGTCAGTACATGTTTTAGCTTCTCAGTGTCCTAGAAAGTTTAAACAAGGAAATCGCAGTCAAGGAACTTGTAGCAACCCTACCCGCCGGCAGGTGAAAAAAATGATAGCAAACAAAAATAGTATTCAATAATATACTCTTTAAGAGCAAGGAAAATGTCAAACATAAAGGAAAATATATGCAAATTGTTTGAAAATGAATGCTAGAGTTTCAACTGATAAACACTTTTTCAGTTCCAACAAATTAGCTATATTCATTCCAAGCAGTTCTAAATTGATTGTATTGATATACTACAATAAAAGAAAAATACCTCAATTTCCCAACCACCAACAACAAAAACGTCCAGTGAATAGCCATCCAATGTGGAAAAAGCGTGTGCTTCTTGAATGTTCAATCCAGTCTCAGACAATAGGCAAGTCAACTGCAGTTCATTATAAAGCTTCTTAAATTACAAGAAGATCTCACGTGTTTAATATTTAAGGCATAACAACTGCATGAATTTGCTAGAATGAAGAGAAAGAAATGAAATCTTCGGAGGACTAATAGCCACTCCAGTTGTATTTTACAATTAGAGTGACTCACTATCCTACTGATACAGTGATACCACATCTTTACCAATTCAGTCCCCTGTACTACGTTGCCAAAAGGTCTAAAATCAGAAACTTAAAGCAAAATTTTGGCGTCTACTGACACAGAAAGATGACTGAACATCAAAAAGTTCTGAGATATTAGAATGGGAAATTTACGGGTTCAAGGGTAGTTAAATATTAAAACACGCCAATAGGTGTCTGAGAGATTAACAAAATCACTACAGAGATCCAGGAAGCAATACTTGATCAGGCTTGGAGATCTAAAAGATAACAATTACATTACAAGTAAACGACGTGGACACCTTCGTAATTTACAATGTCCCAAAATATGATTTTCTAGAGGTCTATATTTTACTGGAATTCTACCAACTAAATCCTATAAATATTATCAAGTTAGTAGGAAACTTCTGGTGCTAACAAAAATCAATGGAAATAGGAAGTGAAAAGCTAGGCACCCACACCTTCAGGTATTCTGTACAATGTCCAGGTCATTCACAACAACTTCAGGGACATCGTAAATTACAAAGATGTGTATTCCACTTATCAACAAAATCATATTTCACCAATCGATTTTCTTTTGGACCCTATCACTTTCGAACACTTCAAATGTGGAATAAGATACCTCATAATTATGCAAACTGTCCATACAAAAATGCAATATACAGAAAGTTATGTATAAGCATTGCTTAAACATCATAATGCTAAAATCAGTATGGTATGGTATGGGTTCAATGTTCTAGCTAATCTCTGCACAAAAGCAGCAACAACAATTAAGATCAGCTACCTGACTGAGAAGTTTTGGCTTATCGTTTGTTGAAATTGTGATTTCATGCATCGGCCTGCCATTTTACTCAGAATCAGAATGAAAATTGGTGAACGAAAAAAATTTCCGAACAATCAAAATAGTTAAATGAAAGGAAACCTCCTTGAGCAAGAGTCAAAACAGAGGTACAAAGGAGCAAAACTCATTATTTTTATCAACACAAAAAGAATATAAGGTGCAAGAAGTCCAAAGATAACAGAGTAACTCTAAACAAAGGAATGGTAGATTAAAAGAAAATGGTATTGAGGAACAGTTAAGAAAACTAATAAGATCATCATTGAAGTATTACCGGGGATAATGTGTGTTAAAGTTCATATTGCTATCCTGATCTTGAACTTTTAAGCGGCTTGCTCCAAGACCAAGTTCAAGGTTAGATGAAGAACCAAAGGCTGGAGGTGGATGCATGCTGAAAAGCATGGAAGAGAAAGCAATAGTTGGCAAAATATAATAAATCTATCTTTAAAACAGCAATAAATATAAAGCAAAGATGATAGTGTGCCGAGAGAAAGGACAAAGCCAAGTAAATATTCGCATAATCATGCCTCATGTTGCCTGGAATATCAGAATCTTGAGGACTGACTTTTCTTTGTGAGTTTGAATGAAGAGAATTACTACAATTCACACCGGAAGATGAACGAACCTGCACAAAAGTTATATTGCCAAGATCTAGCAAATCAATTGCTTAATGCAGGTACCACCAAAGTTCCCATATCCTGGTCAAATGAAGAAATTAATTTTCTAGACACTAATAAGATCAGAGCATAGCAATTTCTTCAAAATGAAACCTAAAATGTATACAAAATAGAATAATTAAAATAAATAGCATTGAAGATGCTAGCCAAGCTAAGTGTATAATTAATTGTATACTTTGGCTGGCGGAACAACCGGAGAAGGGTAAAGGTAAGAATTTAGAGTCAACTTTATCTAACACTGGTAATCGTATGACTAGCTCAAACACAAATTACCTGCACAAGACGGACTTCAATTGCTGGTCTGGTAGCAGGGGCATGTGCCATATGCAGTAATCTTTTATGCATAAGAACATCTTGAGCCCGCTCCACATTCATATCAAGTGCATACCTAACATACGTGGATTAGATTGACAATTACCATACAAACACCTTCACGCTATCAACATCGTGAATATCAAGGTTAGTTAAGTGAAGTCTATGTATCCATGCTTTGTATGATTCAATTAGTGAAACAAAAGACTGGCAATACGAAGACAACTAATATTCTCGAATCAACCAGTGGTCCCGGACATGAAGGGTATGAAAAACATTTATAAGAATAGGGGAAAAGGCTCACGAAACATATTGTTTAGAAAAATGGGCACGGACCAATCACCAAAATTCAAACTTTTCTGTTCTAGTAGAGTGGCTTAACTAAAGACAAGAAATAGCACCGCCCAGAAAAGGAACAACTCTTTTCCCACTTTTATTTCTCGAACAAATTAAGTTAACGATAAGAAACAGAATTGAACAGAATTACAACTAGGGTTTGGACATTGGAGTACCTAGTGGGAAGCCGATAGAAGTGCATCCAAAGCTCATCTTCAAAACCAGGAACCGAGGCCTCTGGGGCATTCACTTCCCTTAGTCGACTAAGAACCTCGTGATAAACTTCAACCTTCTGCCTCTGCTTCCGACTCTGAGTCGACCCAGGATTCAAAGCTCTGCTACTGCAACTTGCTGTATCTCCCATGGTCACCTTTCAAGAGAACCCAAACCAGACAGCACTTCATTCAAATTCTCAAATTTAAAAAATTATCATTTATCAATGATCGTACACAGGCATAGGCTCAGCCTAGATGATCACATTAACAACAAGCAAATTAATTAGTCTTAGGATCATGAAATCCTGTTTGCATGAAACCAAAATAAAGAAAAATGGCGATTAGCCTATCACCTCGGTTTCCCAGTCTCTGTTCTACTTACATGGAAGTCAGCTTATAAAATGAACGTTAATGAGTGGGCGCAATGCGCACCCCTAGTTACGCACGCCGACGTGGAATCTAACCATGCGACTTTGCCTGCTTTGCTTGTGTCACCATTTTTTATCAAAGCATGAACCATTTATATAGTTGCATAAGTTAATGATAATTGGAAGAAATTTTAATGGTTTTATAATTTCCTTGATAGCATCACCCGCCAACCAGACTCCAAAACCAGCCAGTGGGCGTCCCTTGTTTGTCTCCTTTCCCGCATAATTTATGCATAACATCACGGTCAGACACAACTAAACCAACATTGTTTAATTTGGCAGGGCAATCATTCCTTGCTGCTTATTGAGGAATCACAAGACATCTTATGGTCCTGAATTAATTTATCCAGCAATCATGGAATCACTGAACCCTTTTCTTCATGATGTCTTTTTCTTTGTTATTTTGTTTCTTATCACGTTTAACTGTAACTCCTTTAATTAATTAGGAGCCACTTACTAGAAAATTAAAAGCTGCTCTTCGATTACCCTGCTCCATTGCGTCAGGTTCTTGGTGTCATCGTACGGCAGGGACAAGATTTGAATCGTGAAGATACATATGCAGTTTTATTATTTTTATAAATTAAAATTACTTTTATACATTAAATATTTATTTTAAAAAAATGTATAAGAAGCCCACCACAAAACGAGGGTCCCAACAAAACAAAACACAGCACAGGCACCTCATCAGGCCTTGTTTTTCACTCTTCTATTTTCTTCCCTCCAATCTTCACCAAAACCCACCCCAACCTCTCATTTTTCTGTCTTCTTCCTTTGTTTTTGGAGAGTTTGTGTTATTAATTTCGGTGTGAAGCAGAGAGCAATCCGTCAATGGAAATCAGCTCAAGGCTTCAAGATAAAGGAAACCCATCTCCAATTAACTCTCCAAAAAGCAATGTCAGCAACTGTATGAGCAACAGCAATAGCAATGGCGTTCAAATTCCCATCCCACCTTTCACCCCCAAAACTATTCCACATCCCACCCATCAAAACTGCACCGAAGAAACAGGGATTCAAGCTCTATGAGAGGAGGAACAACCTTAAGAACGTCCTCGTGCCCAATTACGCACAGAATTTCTGTTCTTTTCTTTCCTCTTTTTCATATAAAGAAACCGAATGAGCATCCAAACGGCAAATCAGTGAGAGCCTTTGAAGATATCTCTATTTCACTTTCGTCCTACAGGGAATTGAAAGTTCCTTTCGTTTGAATGCAATCTTGAGAGAATGTGTCGGATCCTCAAATTCTCAAGAGTTTTACAACGCTGTTCTCGCTGAGACGAAGAAGACATGTGTCCTCTGCATTTTCTTTTTTGGATGAACGGCGTAAGATGGGTGCCGTGAGTTAACTTGGCGAAAGGGGCTGAGTGTAGAGAAATCCTACAAATTGATGTGGGCCAATCAAGTGTGGACATCGAATTCCAAATGAATTTGGTATCCAAAAGTTCGGGATGAGTAGCAATACTTTTGAGTGTAACATTTGAGAAAATTTAGAGTTATATTTAATTCTGCGAAGGGGAATGTAAAATTTTATAAGATTTTAATAAATTTGATATTTTATTAAAATAAATAAACATTTAATAATAATAATAATATATTAGTGTTTGTACATTATATGAGAATTATATGTGATAATTATATAAAATAATAATTTCTATTTATTATAATAAAAAATAAAATATGCTTAGAAAATAAATTTGTTAATGTTTTTAGATGTGTGATTTGCTTATTTAAAAATTTTAAATTATTAAATTTATGGGGTTCACTAATTAAATTGTATAATTTAATAAATTTGATAATTAATTAAAATAAATAACATTTAATAAGAATGTATTAATAAAAATATATTCATGAGAGTATGTTATATATATATATATATATATATATATATATATATACCCAAATCAGGATATAATATCCATAGTATCATATCAAAGTGCTAAGGTTTGGAATTATAAATAATAAATAGAGCACTGCTAAAGCTATGTTTGTAAAGATACAAATTTTTTACGCTTCTTCATAAAAGAATGAAGCACATCATTTCATTTGAATTTATTTTAACAAATGTATCCCTTAAGTGCAATGGTGTAAGTCTAACATTTTCCTAATAAACAATGAATATGATAGTGACATCAATTATACAGAGGTTGTAAAGTTGAATAGAGAGTTTCTAAACAATTGACATTAGTGTAAATAAAAGAACTTTAAAATGAAATATCTAATGATACATGGCCATACTTCTTGTAAATCTGTATGATGCGTACAAGTGAAGGGAGAGGAGTTGAGCTTAAGGTGTTGGGGCCACACTATGGTTAATTTATTGTTAATAGCAAAAAATCATTGCTGTAATGGTAATAGATTATTTGATATGGAATATAGGAGGTCATAGAAGCAGGACAATCCAAGTGCTTACGCACATGCTGTCGTGATCCATAAAAGCTCAAAGGTGCTTCGCCAACATTTAAGTTAGACTGTATGAGAACAATACATGAACTGGTCACTGTGCATGCAGTTAGCAACACAGTATGCTTCACTCTAACGTGCATTTGAATCAAGGTTTTTCTCCAGCAGGGAATGGATAAAGACTATTGCCCACGATGTTTGGATTCCAACTTGGTAATCACAATCACAACCCAAAACGGAAGAGTTCGTGCGACTAGAGCATCTACGTGGTGGGCAGTCTTTAGTTCTTGCGGACAGTACACATCAATAACGATCCTGGCTTATTTTGAGATGCTACGTTTCTGCCACTTTTTATCATCTTCACACTCTATTCCTTTAATTAGTATCTCTGATATATTTTCCCTTCTTAAAATGATGTAGCAAATTAGTAAATTCCTCTAATGGTATTTCTAATATTGATTTTGATGCCGTGGTCATCTATTGCTCCCTCCTGCTTGAACATGTTCCTATCCAGCTCGCGCCAAAAAATACGTTCCTATCTAGTTTATGTCATGATATTTTTAAAAGTTCAATTTTTATTTTAAAAAACTTAAACATAAAAGTTATTATATCTAATAAACTAAATTACCCTCTGATTACTTGATTAGCTCAGTTTAGTTTAGTGTCTGCGGAGTCTGCATACCTAAGAGTTTGGAAAAGGGTCCAAGCGGGCCGGAAACTGGAGCTGTTGCCTTGGGTTTAAAGATTCAAGCCCGTGCCCTAGAGGATGCGTGACCCACCCAACAAAATCAAGGATATCCTAGACAGCACCCGTGACTATTTTTTGCATGCATAATAATAAATCCTCTAATAATATTGTATATAAACTACACACAAATGTGAAAAGACATAGGAGAAACGTACGCTAAGCACGTACCCCTAACATTTCTCTAATAAACCATCATTGATTTTATGCGAGATTTAATAGATTAACCACATAAAAACCAAACACCCCACTCGTCAGATGCTTGGTCCCCGACATAAACATAATTCCCACAATGTGCACAACAATATGCATGCAAAAGTAGGCTAATTTCCAAGAGGTCTCCACATTCTACGATGATTTCCAACTGATCATTCTTTGTTAGTCTTTCGTTGGTTTCGCCCATAAAATAAGTACCAATGACAACAAGGCAATGAGTTTATGAACGCCCAAGCTCTACGGTCTGACTGAGTTTCATTTTCTCCTTGTACTCCCTTAATTCTCTCTTGTATCTTTCCTTGTCTCTCAACCCAATGTTCTGGTAAACCTGCACCAAACAAAAAATCAATCGGCGATCAACCCCAAATACGATGGCCGAAATGTATTATGGTTCAAGAAACAAAATGGCCCATGTTGCTAGTTATTACCATCCTCTCTTCTGGACTAAGACTGTTCCATGACTGCCCAATCATTTTGGTAAACTCCCTTTCTCTGTTTGGGTAGAGGGCTTTGAGCTTGTAATGCTTTTCAGCAAAAAAGAAGTTGTACCCACTTCTATTTGGCTTTGGGTAGTTAGGGTCCCATCTTCTTCTGTTTCTCCTCTTCCGATTTGGACGGTGAGAACTGGGATTGTGTGTTACAATGGCACTATTGTATTGCGAAACCGTTGGAGAAGGATCTGATTGCCCCGGATGGTAAAGAACACCTCTTAGGACCTCCGATCCCAATTTTACAGATACCAAATAACCACAATCAAATTTCCCCTCGATCGTTCCAATTGCTGAAAAACGTGAATTATCTACAGACACAGTAAACAGTCAGTGCCAACAAAGAAATGTCATATAACAGCATGCACAGTAAATATCAACTTGTCCAACCGTCGTTCACAATTAGACAAAGTTCTCCTTGTGCGTTAAATTGGAAGCAGAGCATTCAAAAGGTCTTTGAATATTGCGATTTGCACAGAACTTTAAAGAAGTAAGTAAATTATATTTATGTCAAAAAAGCCAAGGGCTGCCTCGGTCACATGGCTAGAAAATCAGAGGCATAAATCCTAGTTGCTACAAAGAGGATGGCTTCTGGTTACATCATGATTTTATTACAAAATTACAGTTACACTAAGCTAAGGTCCTTCTCTTCCGTTTGAATTCAATATTACCATGTGAGGACCTGTAGCATGTACTCATAACCCTATTTTTGAGGAGTGCGGTTGTGCCCTGTGAGTGGTGGGCCCTTGGAATGACAGATTCCTACTCTATTTCCTTCCAATAATTGTAAATATCGGATATTGGACTTTTAAGTAATTACAAAAGGTAGACAACAAAGCAGAGAAATCCCCTTTCTTCAATGCTTTAGAACTTTGAATGATATCCAAGTAGAAGCCAACCTTAAATGTAATTCAACAATATGGGCCAAGTACTCTAGACGCTGTCTAACGATAAGAACATGCACAATAACCAGTGTCTATAACCAAATATCAGTTAAATATACAAAACCGAAATCATATAAATTAATCACCTTGGAGATTCTCCAGAACTTCATGAAAACTTGGAGGACTAATTTATTACCTTCTTTTCTGACTAAAAAGTCACTTAATTACCTTGAATATGGGGGTCAGAACACTCGTAATTTATAGGCTTGGGGGAATACTCCACAATAGCCAATTCAGGTTTCCATGACTGATTGCTGACAGAAAATGCAGCTGCAAGACAAAAAATGTTTGATTCATAGATATGCATTTACCAATGGAGAAAAGCAGAAAAACAAACGAGCGGAATCTATGTTTCATGCCTGGGTAAGAAAATGTGACGAACACCATGAAAAGAAAAAGTTAACAACCTGATGGAGTGTACATAGGACCGCGAGCCTTGAAGAAGAAGACTTGTTCGTAATGGTAAAGAAGACTGAAGTAGTGTTTCCTCAACACAAAAGAAGCACTTGTTGTAGTCGGAGAGAAGTTGAATATATTCCCCACTTCCCTCCACTTCTTCTCAGCGACCACCTGCACTTCATATCATAATCGTTTGGGAGCTATGAAAACAGTTACCCATAATTTTAGTAACTAATTTGGTTAGACAGAGCCCACCTTCTCGTAACCACTCCTCCTTGTCACCTCAACGTAAAGAACGTGCAAATCTAGTTCCTTCCCTCCAATAACAGGAATCCTCGAGAAGAAGAAATGAGCAAAAAAAAAAAGATTTAATATAAAAAACAAGAGTTCAGTTAGTAATCCATTAAATTGTTTTAACATTTTTATCCTAATAGTTGAAATCGCTACTCCCTAAAATTACATTTCAATTAAGTTCTTTGCTGTGCAAAAAAAACTCATGATAAAATCATTGAGAAAAATAAAGGAAAAAAATTGAAGCACTAAATGCTTACATAAATTTGGTACCCATAACAAAATGAAAGCGCCGGAGCGTGTCCCAGAAGAGAACAGGGTCCTTGACCACGTCATCGTGAGAGGCAAAGGGAAGAGGGTAATGCTTGTCCTCCGCATCACTCCAACCCTTGTTTCTCGCTGCCGGCAAAGGCGACATTTGATACCGGCGACTCCTTGACGTCGCCGGCGAGGGAAATCCAAGAAAAGAACTTGAAAAGGTATCTGAAGGAAGCAATGCAAATGGCAGGAAAATATTTAATGCAATGAAGGAAAAAGGAGTATGATGATAATTCCAAGATCAGAGAGCAATCAAGGGAAGCAACTCTGGCCAAAGCTGGCAGTAAATAGGGAGGATTGCCGCGTGGAGTTTTGCGATTACGCAGAATTGGCTTTTTCTGCCATTGTGGATGGCTAAGTAGTAAGTACCCTGCAAAAGACTAAAGTCTTAAGCGTCTATTTAATATTTTTGCAGTCTATGTTCATAATTACACGCCTCCTCGCTCTCTTTTTCTCTTCTCGTGTCATTCGTAGTCTGACATCTCTCTGCAGACCGTCTCTATGTCCAGCGTCCAAACGTTGACATGCACTTGGGCTTCTGTTGATAGCCTGAAACGTATCTTGGCGTACATCATAAATACTTGGTACTAGAATTTATCGGGGCATCTGGATTTTCTGTTCTACTTGGCCTCCGTAAAGCGGATTTTGTGGTTTTTCCATTTTAAATTTAAACTTAAATGTTTGCTAATTTTTTATAATTTTATTTCTATTTTTCATTTACTATATTCATATTTTTCTTTTTATCTTAAAAATTAGATCATTCCAATCCTCTATCACACAAAAAGGCTATCCAAAATATATAGCCCAGGCCAAAATATTGATGCTAAGTGAATTGGCTAGTGGGTCCCAGCACTCCCAAGTACCGGCCGTCTTGCTTGTGGGTCATCTTTATCCATTCAAAAAGTTTTCGGCCTTCCGTGTATAACCACTAACCAAGACCGGGGGGTCTATCGTTGCTGACCTGGCAAATAGAGACCTTTTGTATTAAATTATTAAAAACTAAGTTATTTTAATTGACCCATGAGCGAGACATGGAGAGCCCATGCCCCACAAAGTGGGGATCCGCTTATTTTCTTTCTGGATTGGGCTATCAACAGCTTAAGCCTCGTTTAGAATGGATATACTTGTATTCCATCCAAGGTCCAGGAATGGGCCTGTATTAGTTCTGTAACAATCGCAAATGGGCCTTCGCTGGCCTTTGAGGCTTCAGCCCCTACGTTAATGGCTGCGGGCAAGATGACCAAACACAAAGCTCCCTTCTCTTCAGTCATCATCGTGGTCATCATCAAATTCCATATACCCGAATTTTTTAAAAAAACACTATTTTTACTTAAAGTTTGTGATCACTTTTTTATAATTAGATAATCTGATGTATTAATTTATTAAATTACATAATTAAATATATAAAATTAAATAAATTTAATAATTTAAATTATATATTACAAAAATTAAATAATAATAAAATTAAAAAAATAATAATACCAAAAGTATTATCATCTTTGTGTTAACCAGAAATTTAAGGTGTCCTAATCTTGAATAGAAAAATTCCTCACAAATAAATGACTAAATTTTTATAAAATATATGAAAAGTTATTATTTTTAAATTTTTACAATTTAATTTATAAAATTTAATAAATTTTAAAAAAATAACTCTCACAAAATTGTAAAAATTGCGAAGAAATTGTTGGCCATTTAAAATTGAGTTTGATAGTTAATATGTAAAATTTAATAAATTTAATAATTTATATTTTTAATAAAAAATTAATTATGAGAATAATAAGATTTATAAATTATAAATTTAATTTTTAAAATAAATATTTAATAAAATTTAATTTCTAATAAGTGAATGTAAAATTGCTTTAGACTCTTTTAATAAATTAGTAATTGTATTTGGTAGATAGTAACTTGAATGGGCATGTCGTTTAGGTTACCAGTTTGTCAGCAATTCACAAAATAGAAGAGTATTAATATTTATATAAATTAAAACTGTGTAAACATTATATAAATTTTTATATTTTCTTTCACTTAAATTGAAAATAGAACTAAATGGCCACAACGAAGCGGAGCAGCCCGCAGCTAAAGCCACAAAAGGCCAGGCGGCAGTGGCACGATGTTCACACTAATAGATTCCCGACCGGACAACAACTAGTCAGCAGCACATATGCCCTAATTGATAACCGAACATGTGGCACCAGAGCATACTACAGGCAACGTCTGACAGCGCGGGGCATTTGGTCTAGTGGTATGATTCTCGCTTTGGGTGCGAGAGGTCCCGAGTTCGATTCTCGGAATGCCCCTTCTCAATTTTATAGTGAATAATTGTTTTATTAGGAATATTCATCAAGGTCTCCATCCAGTGTGCTCTCGTAGCACGTGGGAGCTACTGCTGCCTTAACAAGTCATTGGTTAAGTAGAGCGCGCTCCATGCGGTAACTTACTTCTCAAGCTTTCTGGAAGTTCTAATGTAAACCAAATCAAGAAAGCACGCTACATCTCCTTAATCTGAACCGTCTACGAGTCCGCGGAATGTTGATCATAGTCTTTTCAAGACCTAAAGGTTAAAAATGTCTCAAATCACTCGAGGCTCATCGTCTCGAATACCAGTCAGTGCACCGCATCTGAAAAGTTTCTACCATTAGCGATTCCAGGCTCCTCTCCATTCCCGTCCGTCAAAAATGACTTCCGCGTCTCTCTTATTTCAAAGGCTGATTCCCCTTTTGGCTATTTGTTCGTGGTGTTGTTTTCCTTTTATGAATGCCCATCATGAAATCTGGATTTGGTGGCTGCAGCTGCTGCAACTGATTCGCTTGAAAACTTTTCTACCTTTTTGCCATCACAAATGAACATAATTGCGTGATTCCATCTGGTGAATGGTGGAGAATTTCCTGCTTTCTCTCTATTTATAGGCCCAACGCTCCTTCGTCAACTCAAGCTGCAAATATCAACTAACTTTGGTTCGTCCGTCTGTGGTATTGACCTCGAAACTTTTATTATTTCCCTTTCTTTCTGGGATTGAGCGTTGCTTATGGGGTGTTGAACTTCTAAATAATTTTGAAGTTTAATATTGTGTTGATGTGTTATTGACTCATGTAAATAGGTGGAAAGGCTTATCTTTACTATTGAATTGGTAGATTCTTCATCAATTTACATATACAGTATACACAATACCAAACAACGGCCTCTACTGTCCAGTTGGGTCGAACCTATTTCATTCTGTTACAGGAGGTCCATAACTTCAAATTTGATCCTGGATGCAGGTTGCTGCACTGATCACTAATTCCTTGATCCAGTATTCGTAATCTTTGAGTTGATATGGGTTACCGAAGCAATGTATGCGATAATAACAAGTCCTATTCACTCTCTTTCTCTATCTCTTGTTGGTGAACTTAATTTTTATGATTTCTTTACTTTTCTTTTTTTTTTTTGGTGATGTGCAGGAATTTGATCAAAGTAATCAACAGAATGATCTTGGTATGCCTTCTCTTCTAATGTGGTGTACTTCCCTTACTGTACATATATATGCGCAGCAATTCTCGCCTTTCCATCAGATGTACAACAATAGACCACCTGCTATGATTAAAAGAAGCATAATTGACGATCATAACTGAAAATTTCAACAGTTGAAGAGGTCATTTTGTGTGTTTTATATGCTATGTGTGGAATAAATTATGGATGTTAATATAATGGAATCAACTAAGTCCTGTAATCACTTAAAAGTTCCAGTGCATGAATATGTTACTGTAATTACGGAAGTGGTCTTTTGATGTTCTAAATATTGTTTTTTTTGACATATATGAGCAGGTGCAGTCATACGAGATGGAAAGGAAATTCTTTTTCAGGTAAGTTTTAAATTGGCGCCAGTGTCTGCTTAATGCCTAGTTGACTACTCATAACAGAATAATTTGCATGACAAGCTTCCCGCTGTGGTTATTACATTGTAATTTTTCTAGAGAAAGGAAGTACTTATGCACTTATTGAAATGGCCAAATTAGCCAAATTTACAATGTATCTTTTTTCTTTTTCTTTTTTAAAGATATGTTGTTTGTTCTTCAACTTAGGAGTTGGGATGATATTAAGTAAACAGCTCTTATGGTATTCAAAAACTATTAGGATTTGGTTACTTCAATGCCTAGCAAACAGCATCTTTTTCCCATTCTCAACACTGCCAAGAACATTACACAGTGGATTTGACGTAGAATATATCCTCTGCAGGCATTCAATTGGGAGTCTCACAAACATGACTGGTGGAGAAATTTAGAAAGAAGAGTTCCTGATGTAGCAAAAGCTGGATTTACTTCAGCATGGTTGCCACCAGCAACTCATTCCTTCTCACGTGAAGGTTGGGGGCATTAGGCATTAAATTTCATGGTCTGAAAGCGACATTTTAGCTTTATTACAATCTAGAGGAGGATTACCCAATAGAATTTCTTGTCATCCCCCCCCCCCCCCTTTACAGGTTACACTCCACAGAACCTTTACTCTCTTAACAGTTCTTATGGTTCTGAGCATCAATTAAAAGCTTTGCTTCAAAAGATGAAGCAATACAAAGTCAGAGCAATGGCTGACATAGTCATCAATCATCGTGTTGGCACTACCCAAGGACATGGAGGGATGTATAATCGTTATGATGGAATTCCGTTACCCTGGGATGAACGTGCAGTGACATCATGTACTGGTGGACTGGTAAGAGATAAATTGTAGTCAATATTAATCAAATAACTTACTTTGCAATCTTCATAAAAATTTCCCCCATTGTATCTGTGGTGTTTACGTCAGGGCAATCAAAGCACAGGGGCCAATTTCCATGGATTTCCAAATATTGACCATACCCAAGATTTTGTGAGAAAGGACATCATAGGATGGCTCAAGTGGATACGCAATAATGTAGGCTTTCAGGATTTTCGTTTTGATTTTGCAAGAGGGTAAATCTTTTTTTTTTTTTCAATATTAGTTATTTCTTTTGTTTCCTTTTATTTGGTACTCAATTTTATTCCTCTAAAATCTGTCAAATTATAGTTACTCACCAAAATATGTGAAAGAATATATTGAAGGAGCGAAGCCGGTATTCTCTGTTGGGGAGTACTGGGATTCTTGCAACTACCATGGAAGTACTTTGGACTATAACCAAGGTACAGTACTCAAGTGCATATTTCCCTTTATGAAGTATATTATTACATTGTTAATAAATCTGGGGTGTAATAATTTTTTGAAGGGAAAAATATATGATAATTTTCTTTCTTTCCACTAAAAAATGTTGAAAGTGCAGAGATATCCATCAAATTAGAAGTTCAATATTTCTGTTGTATTTTTCCACTTTATACTCTTACAACTTAGCCTTTGGCTTGCTGATGTCCAATATACAATAATTGCTGCTATATTTGTTACTTCAATTTTAATGTGCATGTTCACCTGCAGATAGCCATAGGCAACGGATAATCAATTGGATTGATGGCACAGGACAGCTTTCGACTGCATTTGACTTCACAACAAAAGGAATTCTTCAGGTACTTCACATCATGTTGTAAGTAGAAAATTTTAAGTCTGCAGATTCTGTTATACTCAGAGTTGCAAGGAGATTGGTTTCATCTAAAGAAGACATCTATCACCAGTCGCTAAAAAACAGTTACACCATTTAATTATTTTATACTGATGTAGGAAGCTGTCAAGGGAGATTTTTGGCGTTTGCGTGATGCTCAGGGGAAACCACCGGGAGTATTAGGATGGTGGCCTTCAAGGGCAGTAACATTTATAGATAACCACGATACAGGTTCAACACAGGTACTGACTTTTTTTTTTTGGGTGCTACGGACTACTTCCTGCACAGAATCATGTGGTTGTGATTCTTTTATCAAGTGCAAATGAGCCATAGCTCTGTGTGTTCATAGGAGAGGAGGAGAGAAGGGAGGGGGTGTTTGTATTAGACAGTTGAGGTGTGAGATAAAAAGTGAATTATTGATAAGAAAATCCGTTTCAAAATCTATGTAACTGAGAATGTTGTTTACAAACTAAATTTTCTTGCATTTTCAGCTTCTAAATTTGATAAAAATATGGGCATCAGCATGAAAAAATGCCGTTTCCTTTGTTAACATGTTGATTTTAATTATTGAATGTGGAACTTAGGTCCTTCTTACATTTTCTGTGCAGGCTCATTGGCCATTCCCCTCAAATCATGTTATGGAGGTAACTGTATTTCTATTTTGGATATGTATTCACCGCAAAGGTTAGCTTTCATCAATTTCGTACGGTACCATTTGCATAAAATCTTTGTAGACTAGATAGGCATAGTATTGAATTAAAAGATTTTCTCATCCCTAATCGTACTTTTTTATATTTTTCGAAGTATGCAGGTCTTATTTGTTTTGTATTTTATTTGTGCATTTTGCCTTTGCCTTCTGATCTGTACACTTACTTTCACTTTCCAATAACTTTTTACTCTCTTCCGGGAAATACAGTAAATAAACTATTGAAATTCCTTCCCTACTTATTGAACATCTAGCATATATCTGCACAATCTGCAATCGCATAAAACCAAAGAACTTCAAGGACAATTTTGAAATGTGTTCCCTGATAGAACGAGAAAAATAAGTCTATTCTATTCTGTGTTTTGCTAGAAAATGTGGTTGAACATATTTTGAATACCGTAACATTTTTTACGTTCTTCATTTTTGATCCCCTGTTGTACTGCCATGAGAGTAACATAAACGTCAGGCCTTGCTGAAAATAGATGAACACGATGCACCTTTTGTAATTTTAACCTGTGCAGCTTATGGAGTTTTCTGGACTCCTGTATGAGGTGGGAAGACCGCAAAACTTCCCTTCTGTACTATTTTAAGCTATTGCAAATTTGCCAGTTGCAAATGAATCAACAAACTGTCAATTTCCTGTGCAATATAATTACTTTTTAAAGCACACGAACTCTGCTAATGTCTACAAACTTTTATGTGCTATTGACTTTGGGTTTCTGCAGGGGTACGCTTACGTTATGACTCATCCGGGGATACCAACTGTTTTCTATGACCACTTTTTCAACTGGGGCAACTCTATTCATGACCAGATTGTGACGTTGGTATGCATCGCAGCGGGTTCTGTTATTGCATTAGAATTTTAGAAAAGATACCCCTGGCTCTCAGTTACTATGTCACATTTGAATGCAGATTGACATACGCAAGCGTCAAGGTATTCACAGTAGATCATCAATTAGGATTCTGGAGGCCAAGCAAAATCTTTACGCTGCAATTATCGGGGATAGAGTATGCATGAAGATTGGAGATGGTTCATGGTGCCCTTCTGGGAGGGAATGGACACTGGCAACTTGTGGCCACAGATATGCAGTCTGGAACAAATAGTGCACTTTTAGCTTAACCGTTTCCCATTTTTCCCCTGGGGGATTTTAAAATATGAGCAATAGTTACGTTTCTGATGCCTTTTCTACCAGAATATATAAAATATTTTATACATACATTCTTATATTTATAATTTTATTTATAATAATTATTTTTTTTTATTTTTAAATATTCCAACTTCACTACATTGGGGCTGCGCATTTCTTTATATAAATTTATTGACAATACATGCTTGATATGTGAGTGAGAGGAATGAATTTTGACCATTGAATCTTTTCATGAATAATCATTAAAAGGTCTTCTAAAGTTAAGTGGTCACATAAAATCTAGATACATTCCCCTTCCTCAACATTAAATATGTACTCTATTTGCTCTCTCCATATAAACATATATGTATATTTGGTGTCATGTAGTTGTGGATTGTAATGCTCTGCTTTCTCACTTGCCTTATACGATAATAAATAGGCAGGCTTTAGGTTTCATTATATAATCTTAATTAAAGAATCGGCAACAGTATTCATATTTCTTCACATCAGCAAAGGCTTATGTCTAAATAAGTGAATTTTTAAATCGATTGAATTTATAATTTAAATTATAAATGTAATAAATTTAATAGTTTAAAATTTATAAAATAAGTATTGTAATAAAATAAAGGTGTACAAAAATAATAGGAGTGTGGAACTGTAAAATATATGGATGTTAATCAAATTTGAGCATGACAATGAGGAGGTTTCGGTTCAAGATGTACATCGAGGCAAAGAACTCGATGCTAATATTAGAAGCAAACCTCGAGTTGTTAGCAGGAACAAAAATTTACTTGCAGAGAATCAAGCAGAACAGCCAAGTTTTAAGTGCTTCTAGTTCACTCAACCACTATATCTTATTTTCTAAATTTTTTAAAAAGTAAATTTGGTCCTGCCCAACACCTCATTCTGGAAAACGCCATGGAGCTTCTTCCGAACACAGTGACATGGGCCTTAGCAAGACTAGAGTTAGTTCATATGGATAATGCCTCATAAAGGACCGATTTTGTTTCCTGAAAGGCTGATTTTATGCTAAGAAAATGAATAGGAAAGAAAAAGTTATGATAATTAATAAAGTATTAGTATAATAATTATTATTTAGAATTTAAATTAAAATTTTTGATATTAAAGATTTAAATTTAAATTATAAATTATTTTTATTAAAAAATTATAAATAATTAACTTTAAATATAAATTAATTTTATATTTAATAATAATATAACAATATTATATTAAAATATTAAAAAAATATTCATGGTAAGAAGTACAAACCCTAAACGTTTTGGCAATGACGTAACATGAAAACAAACCTAATGGCAGGACAAGAGCAACAGGATCCTGAGACCTAAAAACGAAAATAAAAACTACCGCGCGTTTGAAAACCTTGGATAATAGTGAAAATTCAAACTGCAATGATCAATGGATTTTGTTTACGGGTTCCTAAGTGTTGTAAATATACGCCGGTAATAATGGGTATCACTGGTATGGCACATATGCATAAGGAGGATTTTATCAGTTTCTTTTTATAATCTAGCCACTGGGGCTTGGAATGCACCCTTAAATAGCCTACGGTAAGAGAGAGACATGTAGAGAGAGAAAGAGAGTCACATGGCTTCGGAGCTGGAAAGAGACTCACCTACATCAACATCACGCAGATCGTCACAGCCCTCATCATTTCCGTTTTGAACCCAAAGTCTTCAAAGTTCAAACACAGATACCTTGGTCGCCGCACCGATTCCCCTAGCTTTAACAACAGGGAACCAAACACGGCATACCCTTATTTTAACTTGGGTATGTTGGTTTTCTGCGCCAAACAGCTTGTCCTCTTCTCTCAGAGAGTCACATGAGATACACGATGTCAACATCATATCATTTATTGGAAAAAATAATACAGCGAAACAGAGACCCATTTGCCAATTTCCACTGAACCATTCTTCTGCTGCCACTCAATATCTTGACCACTTTTGATACCTTTGTGTGATCCATATTCTCTCAATTCTGATGTTTTAGGACATATTATCATGGCACCTATTCGACAGGATTTATATTATCTCAAAATTAAATTTCTATTAAATTTATGTATGATATTTCCATTGATAGGATAAAAATTAGTTATCAAAAATAATAAAATATTATTGAAGAAATTAGTAGAGCCTATATATGCAATATTAAATTTTGGCATGAAAAAGCAAAATAATCTTTCTTTTGCCCTTATGGATTTTGGTGTCTTAAAAATATGATAATTAGTTGTATAATGTCACTCATACGATCCGTGTTTTATGGTCAACCTTGTAGTGATGAATGTGTTTCTCATTACTCTCTCGAGGATCTGGATGCACTTTCCACCTTGGACCAAAGAATTTATTGACTATCTGAAGCAAGCTATGGTACTAATCAACAGGAATAATCGACTAGGGCCGGGACTTAAATTGGCTACTCAACCTCACTTGTTTTATAGAACATTTTATAAATTTGCTTTCGCTGCAGAGGGAACTCCGTTCGACCTTTTTGACTCATCAGTCGTCACACGAGTTAGAAAAAGTAATAACGGCACTTGTAGTCCTTTTATTTTTTAAAATAATAGTTTAGTTATTTAATTTTTGTGTTAAATAATTTAATATTTTATAATTATAATTAAGATAATTTAAAATATTATTAATTAAAATTTTTTAATTATAATATAATATAATTATTATATAAATTTATTTTTTAATTAAAAAATTATTAAAATGCATAAATGAGAGTTTGATGATTAATAAAAAATAAGATAACTTTATATTAGAAGAAGTATATTAAAATTTTTAGTGTAAAAATAAAATTTATGTTACTAATAACTAATTATGTTATCCTAAAAAAATTATAAATAAAAAATTAAATTATTTTAATTATATGTATGAATAAATTAAATTATCTTATTTATATTTAATTATAATTACAAAAAAATTAAACTATTTTATTTAAAAATTAAAAAATTATATTATTCTTTTAAAAAAATTTTAAAAAAAAACTAAAAATATCCTTTTTTCGATAAAAAAACTTTACTCATATATATGGAGATTATATGCTCTCTATATAATGTGGGGTAAAAAAAATATAAAAATATATAAACTAAATAAAATTTATATATAAATATATTATTACTCCATCACTTATAGAGTTAACTGGACAATGCCACAGTAGCTCAATGCTAAATTACGAGATATCATGCAAAATGCTCCGAATTTCAAAGTGATAGACATTCTGCTCATGTCTCACTCATCTGCACCAAAGAGCAACGTGGGCATTCCTTTTGTGTATAAAATACAATGGCATTTTATCTGGAGCATTTCATGACAGCTAGCAGTTCCACTCGGATACCGATATGGCTCATAATCATGAAGAACGATGGACTCCTCTGCATCGAGTTCTGCAAACTGATCAGTAAAGTCTTCCGAGTCCAAGTCCTTAGTTCCAACTCCAATTGTATATGATGTTGGTCTTTCGGTTTGGCCACCTAATAACTTCAAAATTTAACCACTGCTCAGTCAAATCTGCATTCTTAGAGGGTTAATGAATACTTCATATCAAAATCCATAATTACATTTCCTGTTCTGAAAGTGAAAACTTGCGGTTAAAAGTAAAAATGCCTTTTCTGTTTTTCTGACCTTCCTTGGACTAGACACTCCCCCACTCACTAAGTTGGCTAAAAGAAAGTCTAGTCCCCACCATTGCACCACCTTAAAAGCTTTTCCAAAAAGGAAACAAAAGAAGAACAAAAAGTTGACGCTTACGCTGCATAGAGAGCAGGGAACAAAGCGCATGAACTTTTTGCAAAGCTTGCCATAAACTAGAAGAGTGCACAAAAGTTGTTTCTGTGTCTCATCAAGTCATTTTTTTTTTTAAATTAAACGACTGCGGGCCGGCATTCGTTCCTTGTTTCTCTCAAGTCTTAGCCATTGGTAAGTCAAACGGAAGTAGTGTTCAGAGAGACGTGTAAGTTAAAAAAGAATCGCCTATGAGTCGCGTCAGGGCTCAAGTAGCTGCTCGTAGGAGGCCATGTCTACTCTCTTTCTCTTTCTTTAGTATTACCATTTAGTTCGGTTCTATTTAAAGACAACGCTTTCTTTTCCGTAATGATCCGTTATATGATGTAGAAATAAAAGCAATGGGTCAGAACTAAAAAAAGAGACTAACCGCGCCCAGACTCTGGTTTTCGCTCTTTAAACTGCTCACTGAACACATTCACTCAATGCACTTCATCATTACTAGAATAGGGTTCAGTAAATCACTCTCTATACTCTCCGGTGGTTTTTTTTTTTGATATATTTTAATTTGATAAATTTAAGGACACAGATATAGTTACACATTTTTCCTCTCTTTAATTTTACTGTTTTTATACGTGTGCGCTTAGCCCACGTGCTAAAATGTTTATTCTAAATTTAATAAAACTGTGCAACAACGAAAACTTGACGCGACGGGCTATGTTCTCCTCGTTTCAGATGGATGCAACATGTACATGCATTAACAAGTTAAATTTCAAACTCTGGTTTTTGCCTCACAACTGAACTAGGGCTTTCCGTTGTTCCAATGATTCAATCGTGGCTCGGGCCGTAATAGAGGCCAACTAGTTTGTATCTCGCGGACTAATCAAATGGATACAACATTGGCCATCATAAAGGCCTGATGCAGCCTATAAATTCTACATTTATGAGATCAACCAATCTGATTTCCCATCTGTCTTTGTTGTTTGAATTTGTGGGAAAAGAAAATAATTAGGCAGAGACGATGGTTGGAGAGTTAGATTTGAAACAATGAATAGGGCAAATAAATGAGTTGGTCTCATAAATGCAAATATAGAGCAGATAATTATTATTTGTGGGAGTTTGTTCTTGTAAACGACGGTAACGGGGGGATAGTAATGGGTAACTGTTTCTAAGGAGCGTGGGTTTGTGCTCGTGGGCGTGTTGAGTGCGACGTTTCAGCGGGCAAAACGGAAGATTTCATAACTCTTTAGCCGAGTGACTGAGAATTCATTAAATGAATAAAAAATGAATAAATGAATAAAGAAACAAAAAAAAAATACTTCCTAACTGTAAAGGATTAATTTAGTAAAATTCTATTAATTTTGTTCAAATTTTATCTATTAATGTACAGAATATAAATTTCAATTTTTTTAAAAAAATTATTAATATTTTAATTTCTAAATAGTTAATTGCTCATTTCATTACTATTAAATTCATGTTAAAAAGTACTTTTTAAGAGGAAAAAAAATGAAACTGATATCATAATTGAGGAGGTTGACGTACACGTATGTTGTATTACGTTTGATTAAAAAATGGAACTCATATTAGGTGTGTACTCTAATCTAACACAGTAGGTCAAATTTGAAGCTTCTTGTCTTAAAGTGGAGGATACCTAGGATTCTGCACTCTGTGGGAGCAGTGGCACCCGTCGAAAAGAAAAAGTGAGTTCGGGGGCCCTTCAATTCGACCCCCTTCTCTTTCCTGTCTTCATTTTCTTCACATCCCCATTTTTTTTCTTCTGGTCAAACAAGTTAATCGGTTATTCACGGAAGTGAAGGAACAAATAGTTGCTCGCCGTATCCGTGTCGACTTTTTCTGTTAAAATAGGACGGCGCAGTTTGAAAACACTCAGACCACAAACAATATGATAATTGTAGATACTATTTTTTTTAATTATAAAAATAATTAAAATAAATTTTATTTTTAATAAAATTTGTATATATAATATAAATTATATTTAAAATAATATATTTAAAAAATTAATTAATTATTAATTATATTAAATCTTATTAATTACTTTTTGAGTTTTAAAATATAGTGTTTCTAAATAATTATAGATGGCATGATAAATTGATAGTTAAGATTATACATGAATGTCGTGCTTTCATTTTTATTTCTCTAGAAATAAAATAGTTATTACGACTAATTAATATCAATACATTAGTATTATGAACATTATTTTAAAATATTCTTTAAAAATATGATAAATAGATCGCTTATATAACATGATAGTTTCACTTTCAATGCGCCAAATATTATATCATAATATATTAGATGTCTGTATCATCCGTATTTTACATACACTTTAATTGAAAATGGAGCCTGTGACACATTTATCTATCTCTTTCTGGGTAAGTTTTTATTTTTCTAGAGTATAATTGTATTTATTTTCACTGCCACTAATTTTTGTTTTTGAACAATTCAACACAGGGGTTTATCATTTAAGATTTTTATGTTAAAAACTTAATTAGTCCTGTAGAGTTTTTGGAACCCTGATTTCAAATTTCATACAATTGTGCATCAACACAGAATAATAGAGAATAAAAAAGTATGATTACACTCAAATAATTACTTCCTGCGTTTTAGGAATAAATTTATATAATAGAAAGATATCAGATTATACATATATTTTTTTACAAATGCATGAGAGAGGATTTAAATTTAAAATTTTTTATAATTTTATCAAAATTCATTACCATTAAATTTTTTTATTATATTTATACAGATGCATTTAGATTTTACTCATATTTGTAGACCCGATGTATTTTTGTGAGAGAAAAATTAAATGCTCCACATGGGTTTTAACGCCCATTATTTTGAGCTACTTATTCTTCCTTCAAACATATTATCGCTGGAGTCACGTTGTTGCCACGTTTTTTGTAGTTATGTTTAATTCTGTTTACTTTTTGTTTTATTTTTTTTATTTTGATTATTTATTTTTTTCACTTATGTCACGCTGCATATATAACTGGTGTGTGAGTTTAAAAGGTGCAGAACAAACATTTCTTTTATGGCTCATGAGCACATAATTGTTATGCTCATATTTTACAATAGAAAGCTCAAATTTAATTCACGTCAAAGATAATTAAATATCTCAGTCCTTCGTTATTCCTCTTAGATCCATCGCAAAAAGGACAAATTCTGTCACATGGGCTGATCTTAACTAGTTAGTTAAGCGAATGGGAATTTAGGCAGTCCAACTTTTTTAATTAGGCTGTTAAGTGGACTATCCATAAGTTTTTCTTTCGTTTGAGGATGACTACCAGTTTTTTTTTATGGTTTTCCGATGACTGTCAGTTTTATGATCAACTAACGTGTCTACAGAATACATCTATTTTAGCAAGAGTGTGGACTATAGCTTAGATGTAATAATTTTCAAACAAATTATTCGGGCTTTGTTTCAATTGTTCATCCATAATGTTCTTCAAACAAATTACATACAAACAGACAATGCTATAAGATATGCATTATTTAGAAAGAAAAGAAAATAAAACCTGCTTTTGGTCATTCCGGCTGAACCGTTTTGTGAGCCAATGCGCCGGCCATCTGTACTTGTGTATTCTACAAGAAGATAAAGATTGCATAAAGGTTTGTTCCTCGCAAAAATGTAAGATCAAATTTTCACTGAATAATTTATTAAGTTTTGCAGTGTACTTTATGAGGTTATACAAATTTAATAATTAATATTTATTATTAAAAAATTTTATTTTTTATTTTTAATTATTATTTTCTTAAAATCAAGTAATATTAAGTATTTATTTTTAATTTTATTTTTATGATAATTATTATTTCTATTATTAAATTTATTTATTTCTCTTAATTTAATTTTTTTATAAAAAGATAATTTAAAAAGATTAAAGAAATTTTAAAATTATTTAATAATTTATTTTTTTACAAGCACACAATATAATAGAAATATGCTGACCAAAATTATTATTAAGAAAAAAAATTATTAATCTTTTAATTTTTTAATGATTAATACTTACTTATCATTGTATTAAAAAAATGCTAATTTAATTTATAAGAAAGAAGGGTAAATATTACCATTTACCCCTTTTGATAAAATCGTTAGCCATTGTGATTACCAATATTTATATATATGTCATGGGAACTTTTAAAAAGGACAAACGAATAGTTTTATTTTTTGCGGTACATTATCATATTATGAATGACCTGATGATGCAACTAGGAAAGATGGATCGTCAAGTTCCTCATCAAAGCAATTTGACCATGATTAATTAGGAGAAATAGTCAAGCAATATAATTTTGTATTTTCTTTTTTAAATTAAATTTTATTAGTCAAATATATAGAAGTTGAGTAAATTATGTTATTTTTTTTGAAATATTTGATTATGATATTTAATTTTATTTTTATTTAAATATTATACTTAATTTTATTTTTATTTAAATATTAATTAAAAGAATATATCTAATATTAATAGAATATTTATAAAAAATATTAAATTAATATTTTACTTTAATTTTATTTAAAAATTATATTTTGACTTAGTTAATTATTTTAAATAATTAATATATTAATAAATTATATATTTTTAATCAAATAATTATATTTATTATAAGATATAAATTTAATAATATATATAATTATAAAAAAAAAGTTTAATATAAATATAAAAATATATTAAGAATAATTTTAATTAACAAAAAATAAGATTAATTATATTTTATATTTTTTTCTAACTAAACTCATCTTAAAATGACTTTATATTTATATTAAATTTTTTTTTATAATTACATATATTATTAAATATATATTATAATAAATATAATTATTTAATTAAAAATATATAATTTATCAAAATATTAATTATTTAAAATGATTAAATATAATTTTAAATAAAATATTAATTTATTATATTTTTAAAAATATTTTATTAATATTTAAATGTATTTTTTGATTAATATTTAAATAAATAAAATATTATATTATATTTAAATAAAAATAAAATAAAATATCATAATTAAATATTTTTAAAAAATTAATATAATTTACTCATAGAAGTATTATATCATCGACATTAAGGTCAGCTGCCAAAAACCAATGCGCTTCCCGTAGCTAGCACAAAAAAATAAAAGCTTTCCCTAGTTAGCCAACCCGATCCAGGAAGGAGAGATAGCCAGACGGGAAATACAAGTGCGTTTTGTGGGCATCAGAATCGAGGGTATCAAAAAGGGTTAGGCGCTGAGGCGGATAGAGAGAGAGAGAGAGGGAGGCAGAAAGAAAGAAAAGATTGATTGAAAGAAGGGTGGTTTTCATCAAGAACGAGGGAAGGTGGGGAAGAATAACTATGATGATCCTTTGATCCTAAATATACCCTCTCAGGAATGAACCATCCAATCTCATTGCTTATCAATCTTTTGGGTCTGCAACTACTACATCTCCTTCACCTTTTTTTCTAGTAATTAATTAATTAATCTCACCCACCCTTATCCCTTTCGCCTTCTCTCTCTTATTTACTCATCCTCCGTCGCATATTAAATAGCAACATCTGCTTGCTTTCCTGCCAAATCCCAAAACTCTTTCGCTCTCTTACTCTCCTCCCCTCGTCCCCTGCACTGCGTTGTAGTTGTTGTGGTGTTACGGGTGATTTTTCTTTCATCAAGATGACTACGTTGGTGCACGGTGCCGGCTTTCTTTTTCATGTGGGTTTAACAAAGGGTTGCTTACAGAGTTTCTTGGCATTCTGTCCACCTCCTATTCCTACGACTATTGATGGATCTCCCCCCACGACATATGCGGAGGTGGGCATACTGCCAACTGAGCTCTGTTGGCTCCTCTTTGTAAAGCCCTTGTGATTTCTCTGATTGTGCTCTCTCCACTTCTCTTCTTATTGTCTAATAATAGTCCAAAGGTAAAAGAGTACAAGCACTACCACAAGCTCTGATTTCTTTATTTGTCTTTATCTCTGATGTTCTTACAAGGTGCATTATGAATTATTAGAGTAGCGCTCTTTGTTGTCCTGATTTAAACCGTTTTCTTAAACATCATTTTCTCAGAAAAATGATTATTAGCATGATAGTAGCCTGTGTTTCTGCAGGTTCCTATTGTCTGCTTTCAAAATTTGTTACATGATAGAAGATGATGGGCAACTCCCCCTAACGTTTTCCGGATTTAAATGTCTGCTCAAGTCCTAAACCCTAATTTATGGTTCCCTGTCTCCTCTCTTTCTCATGGGTGGATCTTCCTTTTTTTTTTTTTGTTTTCTTTTTCCTTTGTTCTCTCAGTCTACTGGAGTGGTTGATGATGAAGGATGTCTTTTTCCCTTTGACGCGGTGTAGATTTGTGGTCTTTATTCAAAATTAGATCTGGGTCTAGGGTTTCTCTAGGGTCCTTCCTCCTTATCATATTTGTCAAGGTATGATCAACAAATTTTATCCCTTTCCAGTTGTAATCAAAGCTTCTTGGTTAATCACCAAAAAGATGAAAAAAAGCTCCTTGGTTAGGATGGATGGTTAATGATTTTCTGGCAGAAAGACTGCAGAAAACATATACCTTTTTGAGTTTATTTTCTAAGTTGAAGCGATATTAATTCTTGGGAGATTAAACACAGTACCTATGTTCATTGCTGTCCTGTTAATCATTGAATTTCCAGCTGGAGATTTCAGTGTCCAAGGTTCGTGCATGCCTGCCACCGTTTGCATCATTGTCAATTCAAAAATATTAGTATTAATGGCTATGGGTGTTCGTGTTTTTTAATTATTTACTACCATCAGTGGATGGGACTTAGCATTTATGTTGTGGTCGACCCTATTACCAAATACGTTTCTACACTACACGGGCTCTTTATGCGTAGCCTCATGATTGAAGCCTGACAATAACCTCTTATGTTCAACACATAAAACTCCAAGCTTGCTGCTCTCGGCGCGTGGCGTTACGCTTTGTGATTTTCGGTCGGTAACAGTCGTCTCCGATGGACTGTAACGCAACGCTAATTTACTGCTTTTGTTCCTGCGTTTTGTCTTTCTCTCTTGGGGCAGGAGTTATGGGGGGGAACTTCTCACGGTTATCTGTTTTACTCAATGAAAGGAAACAATTTTGTCAGCAGCGTTGGGTCATGCGGTTGGTGCCACCTCTTAAGAGAGGTCGTGTATCAATTGATTAAAATTTTGACTAAATTTGTCTGTTAAATTAATATTAAAAAAGATTTTAAATAATAAAAAATAAATAAAATTACGGAATGTTTTGAGGGAGAAAAACGCCACAAAACATGATGTTGTAGACATCATGATAAAGAAATGGGATTGGGTAGTGCAAATATGGGGTGGTATAGTCGGCTGGTGCTCGCAGGTGGCCGCACTGTTTAAACGTGTGGCGAGCTTGGTTTTCTGAGTTGCTGTGAAAGGGCCTAACAAGTAAATTTATAATTCGTAGTAAACTAGAAGTAATCTTGTTGTACGGAGTCAAATGCGTTTTGAAATATAGTCAAGTTTGCCGCGTAACAAAATGCTAGGAATTGGCCTAATAAAAGTCTTGGACCATAACATTTATTGTTATGCTCTGGCATGTTTGTTTCCGACTTAAGAGTTGGAGAAGTTCTCTTCTGTTTAGCCGAGGCAAGTATCGTAGCCATCAGGTTGATCCAAGACTTATTAAGGGGAAGAGGTAAAAAGGCATTGAGCATTTCTGTGCCCTGGCTGATCGGAAAGCACTTTTATTAACACTGGAACTACTAATACAGTGTTTTGGAGACGACGCATGAGAAGGTGGTTCGTCCAACAGAGGGTACTTAAGGTTCTCAGGCGGTGGTTGTAACTTTTAAGTAAAATCAGAAAAAGGTTGAATAGCAAAGTCATATGGTAAAAGGGTGGACATTTTTGTTGCAGAGCCTGATGTTATTATTAGTCACGGTCTTTTTTGAGGGTGAAGGTAATGATGAATCTTGCATACTTTAGTTAAACAGCCCTTTCACACAAACCTATGAGCCATGAGTTCATGAAATGAACTCGGAAGGAGCAAGCAAAGATGAGTGCATGCTGTACATGCTTTCTTAATGATGTGAGAACCCTTAATTAATGATACCCTTTCACTGTCTTTTTATTTTTTTTGGTAAGTACCCTTTCACGGTCTTTGATTCGTAGTTGTTTAGTTATGCTGGTTTTAAAATACATTTTATATTGTACCAAAAAAATGTTTACAACATACAATATGAGATAATTGCTAGTTATTAATAAATATAAATTATTATAAAATATAAATATTTAATTAATAATTTATAAATTTAATTTTATTAAAATATTTAAAGAACAAGATATATTTCCTCAAAGGAAAGGTTATTAATTATATTTTTTAAAATATAATTAAATATATGAAAAAGTAATAAAATTAAAAAATAACTTAATTTTTTTATGAGATGTTATGAAAAGGAGAGAGACTTTACAAAATAAAGGAACAGAGTAACAAGTCCTCATAATACATAAAATAAATATTATTTTAAAAAATTTTTATTATTAAATTCTCACAAAATAAATATAAATAATTAAATTTATTAAATTTTAAGTAATATAATAAGATTTAATGAATTATAATTTTTAAATAAAATTTTGTAAAATATATTTTATAAAAATGAAAAAACTATGAATGAAAAAAAGCCTCGTGGAGGCGAGGGAGACGGCAGGAGTGTGGGAGGTTTGTATGGCAAGAAATGCAGCATACAGTGAAATAGGACTCCATATATAGGCGCCCAGCACTTGTTCCCTTCGACGTTGGGAGCTTGATATATCGATACCATCCCCTCAGCCCGACCCCTATTCTTACATTTTACTCTAATATATTTTTTTTCTGGTGGTTCATTGACAGTTTTACTCAAATATATTTTTCCATTTTAAATTAATGTCGGATTCACACTCTTCATGTGGGAAATTTTTAAATAGAATGTAGCACGTTGAGAGTCTTATTTCATCCCCATGCGGCCATTAGATAATGGAGCAGCTTTTGTGGCAAGTGGGAATAAAAATAGCCAGACCAATATATTGTAAAGAGTGTTTATTTAGATTTTTTTTGGGTAACATTTTGCAGATAACAATTCCACTCATTCTTTGGGTAACAGAGCTTTTACCTAAGAAACTCTAATTTTTGAATCTAATAAAAAAATGTCTAAATTGGACATACAATTTTTTAGATACTCGTCATCTACTTTATTATAGTGTCATAATAATAATTAACAATTCATATGTTAGAGAAAAACTTTTACTTAATTCTTTCTTAAATTGTCGAAATATTGCTGAAAACCTTTTGATTTGGGCCTTGTGTTCTATACCTGGTTGAGCCACACAAATATCTTAAAGGTAGGTATTGCTCGTCCTCAGAGCCCAATGCTTCCCATTTTATTGTTGCAAGTGATCTTAGGGCCTCATATTGAATGTAAAATTGAATCCAAACACATTAAATCAATTTTGGGGAGAATTTTGAAGTATTACTATTACATTTGAACGTACGTAAACTAAATAACTCAAATAGTTTTAAAAATTGATTTTAGGTAAAATTTTATTTTTTTTTAAATTTTCAAGTATTACATTTGAAAAGTACGTAAGTTAAATAACTCAAATAGACTTTTTCTTGATAGTAAGGGCAAAATACATATTATGTTTCTGTAATTTATATGATGTGTAAAAAATTCTTTTATACTTTTGACCCTACGAACGCTCTATAGATTGTGCAACAAACTCTCCTCAGTTTGGAACTAAACGGACATCCGTTAATTAACCAAAACGCAAGACGTTGACGTGCTGCTACTACTCAGCCCAGCAGAGTCGACTTGCGTGCCACTGCTACTCTGAGTTCTCCCAAATCAGAAGAAGAAGTGGCGCTGCTACTCATCTCCTGTTTCTTCTTAAACCGAACTGGGCAACAATAGAAAAGCAAATTTTATGAAATTTACAGAAGGGTAGAGAACCATGAGAAGAAGTGGCGCAGAATCTAGTTCCGTAAGGAACAAGATCAATAATGCAATCTGTGAAAGAATGCAGAAAATTGGAGAAGTGAGCCAGAAGCATTTATTCTTTAGAAATGGGAGTCAACTTTTGAGGTGGCATCACACGAAACGGAAACGCAGCAACATTTGTTTTCAGGAAAACCATTCGACAACACAACAGGCATGAGACAGCGAAAGGCATTTTTAGATGTCTATAAGTCAGAAGTAATGCTCCATATATGTAATTATTGTTGCCCAGTCTGCGCCACTTCTTCTTCTGATTTGGGGAAACTCAGAGTAGCAGCGACACGCAAGTCTGGGCTGAGTAGCTGCGGCACGTCAATGATTTGCGTTTAGGTCAATTAACGAACGTCTGTTTAGTTTCAAACAGAGGGGGTTTGTTAATACAATCAAAAATATAAAATTTTCTTTTATACATCATATAAATTATATGAAAATAACATGTATTTTGCCCTGATAGTAAACAGATCCCAAAAGGAACTGAAAACTGCGAAATAAGGGCTTATTTGCCACGTTATGGGCTCAGTTTAAACTCCAACAAAAGGCGCACCAGCCAGCGTTGTAAGGGCTAGCGGCCAATAAAATGGTGTAAATATGTTCTCGTATGCTTGTCACGCGCGGAATGTGACTTACGACGTCATCCATGACACTCCCCGAACTATGCGCCGCTACCGAAATCTCGGTGTATTGAGCTTATTAAGCCGCTTCCATTGTTCTCCGCAAACACACCACCAGACCGCGTTTGCTGTTGTTCAAATCTCCTCGACTCCTCCCCGACTTTTTCTGGTTCTCTCTGCTTCTTCTCCTATATCTTCTTCGAGATGTTCGATGGGTTCGCTTTGTGCCCTAGACGAGCCTCTGCACTATCCTAGCGCTCGCAGAGACGATTCTGTCGTCGACGACTTCCATGGCGTCAAGATTGCCGACTTGTCGATGGTACAGAGATGAAATTTAATCGTATTTTATTGTTTGATTTGTTGATATCATTCCGAACATTCTGGAAAAACCTTTTATATTAAAGAATTTTACATTCTTTCTCTCCTTTTGATTTTGTTGAAGAACCTGACCTCTAATTTCACTTGCATCTGGGAGAGGTTAAGCAAGGGTTTGCAAATTATGAACCTATGGTATTAATGATTGAGGTGAATTTCTTCAATTTTCATATATGCTCTTCTTATTAGGCTTGAAGATCCTGATTCGGAAGAAGTGAAAGACTGCGGACAGAAGGAGGTTAAGTTGACGGATTCCGCGCTTCAGAAAAGCGATACCAGGGGGAAGCTTCGTGAAAAGATCACGAAGCTATTTGACCAGCGTCGTTATGATGCTCTTTTTATGGGAGCGAATAAGTACTTCTACTTCCGTAACACTAGGAAATGTCCATGTGCAGGTTTGATGGGCTAATTATGTATTTTGACGAGTTTTTAAACCCTAGGCTTGGTTTTAACTCTCTCGGATTCCATAGTCTTAGTTGGACGACTTTTCCGAATAGTTTGGAGGGAGAGCCAGAGGTTTTGCTTGATCCCAATGCTCTCAGTGAAGATGGAACCGTTTCATTGAACACACTCTCAGTGAGCGAAGATGCTAAGTATTTGGTTTACGGGCTTAGTACATGTGCCAGCAGTCGAGGACAAGAATGTTTACCCTGATACTTTGTCGTGGGTTAGTATCACTGTTTGATGGGATCCAGGGTAATAAAGGAAATAAGGTAAGTCTGTTAGTTAGTTAGATAAGCCGGCCGTTTGAACAGCTGGAGACAGGGCTAGTAAATATACGAAGATAGGAGGGAAGGGGTATCTTTGTGCACCAAATTGAGATATCGGAGCTCTGGCGAAGCCATTTCTGGCTTGGGGAGAATCTCTCTTGTATAATTCAAGGGCAATTGCACCTGCAGTAGGAGGAATTATTCAATAAAAGACTCTTATAACAATTATATTTCTCTCACCCTACCTCTCCATCCTGGGTCTTTTACACTGGTTGTCTTCATACGAAGAGGGATTAGTATTGAAATGAGTCATACTTGCTATTAATGCCACGTTTCAGGTAAAGCTTTTCTCTATTAGTTGGACACATGATAGCAAAAGTTTCTTTTATAGCCGTTAGTTAGTGAATTCCTAAATTCTTGACGGCAGGTACGAGGATTAGTTCTGGGTTCTATAAGTTTGAATCTTCAATTTGGCACTTATGTCTGATAGTTGTTTGGAAATTGTCAATCAAAAATTAAGGAAGATACAATTGGATAATTTGTTTTGTTATGCTAATTTGTAGTTGTTGTGTGATCGCAAATTCTGCAATTATAAATATGAAGTGCATGGTGATGGATTTTCTTTTACTCATCAAGATCATTCAAGTTGCATCATTCGTTAGAGTTTATATATCATGTAAATAACTTGTTTATGGTGATGCATGTTTCCTCGGGTGAAAATTGGAATTAATTACTTTACTAACTTTACAGTGTAGAGATGGAGAAGTAGTCGATGCTGGGACTGAGACAATCTTTACCTTTCATCATGAGCTTTATTATCATTTTTTGGGTACAGATCAATCAGAAGATATTCTGACCTGGCAAGATTCTGAAAACCGAAGTATTTGTTTGGAGCAAGTGTTATTGATGATGGAAAGGTACTTAATCTTTATCATTGCTTTGGATCTATGTGATTTTTTATATATATTTGTTCTATCTACATGAAATAATGAAAATGTGCGACTAAATCTGTCTTTTTGGAAGGTTTGAAGAACGTGCTTTAGTGATTGTAGTCTGTAGAGAAATATTGTATTCTAGGTTATTGCTTCAATATTTATGCCCTGCTCTACATGTATTTCAGAAGGCAATTATTTAGTTATCCCTGATTTAGTATTTAAAATGGATCTTATTTAAATTGTGTTTTTGGTTAAACAAGGATCTTCCCTGCTTTGTGGAATTTCCATTTAAGTGTCATGCAAAGGGTCGATTGGCTTGGTGTTATAACTTATTTTATAGGTCATATTATTGTGATCAAATACTAAATGGAAATGGGTTTGCTTGAAGAGTCTTGCCATGCAAACTTGGAGCTCTACTCTAATGCGTTGCCAATGCCAACCTTTATTTTGTGTCAAAACAAAGAGTCAAGTGGCTTGGTGTAATATAGTTAGTGTTTTATATTTACTGCCTTGAGAAGACATGTTCACCTAATGGCACTATAGATGGTTCAGAATGAAATATCAAAAACCATTATTTTCATTCCCCCTTTCCTTACTAAATTTTTATCTAGCTTCATACTTTTGGGAAATAAGTTTATTCTATGGCTTTCTTAGTAAAGGCACCGTGGTAGGTGTAATTGGATTCTTCACTTGTCAAGTAGAATCGTGTCACAATGCACACATTAATAATATCATGTATATGTATATGAATAATTTATGAAACTGACCCTCTTGCTTTCTTGTTTGTGTAATATGCTCTCCTGCAGTTCTCACATTTCGATTTGATTGAGATGTGAACCTAGGACATTTAAATTGGGTGTTTAAAATCTTATCTTCCACAATGTCCTCTTGTATTGAGCTCTTCATTTTATACCATTTTTCCCCTCTCCACCCAGATACCTCAGCTTTTTGTTTGTGCACTAGCTCAAATTGGTGTTATGGATATGCTACTGTTGAACAAATTTACCTTAGGTTCGTTTAGACCTTTTGTTTCCAGCACTTTATTAACATGCTTGTTATATATTGATATAGATTTGTTATGCAGGTCATGCTTGGACCTCAGATTATGTTTGTTCAGATAAGGAGGAAGAGTTCCGTGGCTAATCAAGTAAGGCTTACAACTTATTCTACATGGAACTGAGAATGTTATTCTTCATCACAATGCTTCATGTTTTTAAGATGCTTTCTGCTCATTCTGGTGCTGAAAGCTTGGGTTTAGTTAGATGTGCTCAATAGGATGGAGAGCATAGTCATGTAACATTTTATTACTAGCCCACCTTAATTATCTTCCACGATATTTAGAGTCTTGGTATCTGGTGGTACTCATGGTAGTGTTAGTGATGGTATTGGAACTTGGAAGCATGGTCAAGGTAGGACTTGCGTGCAGGTTTGGATGGGTTAAATAATAAAGGGAGGAATCTGCAAGTAATGGATAGATTTTACATATTGTAGGTAAATAATATTGCCATAGACAGATAAATAGGTAAATACATATTCATCTATATTAATCCAGCCCGAGCACATCTCTGCCAGTGTGAAAAACCCCAACCTAAATCAACCCCTCTAGAACTATCATGTTATGACCAACCTCGTAGTCCTTGATTTCCATTTCATTTTTATTTTGTTCTTTTCCCCTGAAGTTTGTAAACCATACATGTGCCCCTGATCTGCAAAGCTACTTGTGATCCTGATAAAAGAAATTTAGGTCAAAGCTATATATTGAGTGACATGTACACACTTCTATAGTTTGGCTAAATAATTAAATGGACAAAAAAAGGATATGAAATGTTTATTAATTTAAAACTTCAGATATACTTCCATTTCTTTGAAACTTGCCATGTGAATGAGTAGCCTAGGTTAGTGGGTATGCCGAAAGAATCCCCGCTTAAAGCTTGTTTGTTTTACTGTTTGTGCTGGCCCAACATGCATTGGGTTACAAGTGGGCTACTTCTGGTCCAATGATGAAATAAACATGCTCTTATTCTGATGACATGCTAAACCTAGCTCTAGTTGTTCAGTAATCGATTAGTGCTCGGTATAATTTCAACTTCCTTTTCGGATATCTTATCCTGCACGGTATTTGGATTTCAAGACAAATTTCATTGTCATGGGCCATAGTTGAGCTTATTCCATTTGGATTCGCTAGGCAAAAGACTATTGTCCTGCTTTAATCGTGTTGCTATTCAATTTTTTTTAAATCGCCAATTCGATTTGTGACTTCTGATGATAGATATGGTGTTTAGTCCTCTGCTTCATATAATCACCCATTGCATGTCATGTCCAGAGTCCATGGGAACGGCAACCTGGTCAGTCAATACAGTACCCATCAACTATGCTGTTGACAGCTGATCATGAGTGCCACTGCACTCATTGAAGTTATTGGTGGTTAGTTATATTAAAGGAAATATTGGTTGAATACAAATCAATTAACTTGTATCTATAACATAATGTTGCAAGCTGCGGAATAAATAGTGAAAAACTATATTTGCAAAATTTACAATAGGAGTGTGGCTGTTTTTCTGTTAGCATCTAAATATTTGATCCCAGTTTAATCCTTAATTATGTGTTTCAACTAGTTATCAAACCATGAGGTATGTCCTCTGTGCAAAGCCTGGACACGGAGCAGGCCGTCCAACTGACAAAATGGTAACAAATAAGGATTGACTATTGAGGCTGTTTTTCTTTATATAATGTCTTAAGTGGAGTACGACGTTGTCTCGGATTAATGAAGCTGATTGGTACGGTTTTATGGCTAAAATTTTAGGACACATTGGACTGAATGGAGGTTACTCAGACAAGGAGGTAGGGAATTTTAATACCCAAAAAAATAGTGGCACAAGTTGAGTGCAGATCTCATTATTCCCCTCTTTTACCTTTAATAAGACAGTCGATTTAGTTCTTCTCAGGAGTACATTTTCGAAGGATTTTGTATCCTCTCAAATTCATTTTGAGCTTCACAGATTTGCTAAATTAAGAGTTACTCAGGCCCTAAACTCACAGTTAACCTCACCACATTTTCATTCCCTTTAAAACTAACTCTAAAATACATATTTTAGACCTTGAACCCTGTAAATTTTAGACCCTAGACTCATACTACCCTAACATACTCTAAAATCTTAATTAACCTTAAATCTTAAAATAAAAATGCAGAAAAAACCTGAGACTACTTTAAACTCTATTATCTTTTCATATTCTAAATTTTAAAATTTAAAATTAAACTCTGAAACTTGAATTTGTGCATCTGAAACTCAAGATTTTACTTTATAACCAAACCTCAAGATATAGAATTTAAATTTTAAATTCTAAACTTTAAAATTTATCTCTCCTAAATCTGAAGTCCTAATATTAACTTTAAATCTTAACTTTTAATATCTTAAATTTCAAAATCTAAAATTTTAAAATAAAAAAGCTTAAAACCTTAAAGCTCAGACAACTTTAAATCTAAAATCTTGAAATAAAAAAGTTTAAAATCTCAAAACAATAGACTCTAAAAGCTCCTTAAATTCTATACTCTAGAACCCCAAGTCAAAGCTCTAAAACCTTAAAACCAATGAACTCCGAAAAACTAGACCTTAAATCTACTTTAAAACCTTAAACCCAAAGAAAAAACCTCTAAAATCTTAATTAACTTTTAAATCCAAAACTTTAAAATAAAAATGCTGAAAAAAACCTAAGCCCTTAGACTCTATTACCTTTTTAAATTATATATGTAAACTTTGAAACTTAAATTCGTAAATCTTAAATTTAAAATTTTACTTCAAAACTAAACACTCAAATCAAATGCTTTAGAATGTAAATTTTAAATTCTAAACTTTAAAATTCATCTCTCTTAAATCTTAAAGTTTTATTAACTTTAAATCTTAATTCTTAATATCTTAAATTTTAAATCTAAAATTCTAAAATAAAAAAACTTAAATCCTAGACCTTAGACAACTTTAAATCTAAAACCTTAAAACAAAAAAGCTTAAAATCTTAATATTATAGACTCTATAACCTCTTTAAATTCTATACTCTGAAGCGCTAAGCCAAATCTCTAAAAACTTAAAACAATGAACTTTGAAATTTAAAGTCCTAGAAATTAAACCTACTTTAAAACCTAAAATCTTATATCTCAAGTCCTGAGGTGAACTATAAATCTTAACTCTTAGAATCTTAAACCTTTCAATCTAACACCTTAAAATAAAAAAGCTTAATACTTAAAACCCCAAAGCTTAGACTCTAAAACCCTAAACATTGAAATCCTAGTGCCATTAGCTTACCATTGTGGACTCCGAAATATTCATTTGACGTTTTACTAATCAATGTTACATTCGCGGCAGTTAAATTTTCAATGCAATATTAGTCACTGTCCACAAGCTAGTGATAAAATTAAATTTTCTAAACACATGAATGCAATATATGTAGTTCACAAGTTTCAACCAACATTAGCTTTCATACTATTATAATTGACAATAATGATAAAAAGTATATTCAGTCTCAGCTCATACATCCATGTCAAGTAAAGCAGATGTTTGCCCTCGTCTCGGTGACCAACCAGACCAAACAAATCAATAAAATATGCATTTAGTTGAAGACATTTCATATCACAGGATAGGTGGCCTTTAGTTTTAAAGCTAAAATTACTTTACGTTATAAGTGAGCAACCAAGTCAATCTCCCGCAATTTGCTCTATCGTAATAGTTGTGAATGATGTAAAAACTAATTTGTGCAAGATGAAAATATTGGGAGCAATAACAAAATTTAGTAGCAGAAGAAACTAACCGATTCTGGAATACTATTATTAGAGGGCAACTAAATGTCAACCACCTAATTAAAGCCAAAGCCGATTTTGGACTTATCTTCCAAACTGCTCAAGTGATCTCTCCGTAAGTTGAAGCAGCACAACTGTTTAAATCGACGCATCATTAATATCAAAGGTAACTCAGAATTAAAACAGGATTATCAGATAACCTATTTAAGTCAGGTAACAGTCCATTTTGACATTCGTGACATCAAGCTGTAAAATTTCGGCTCTACAACCCAATATTGACCCAATGCTGCAACACCAAAAATAAATAAAATAAGAAAAAATGCAATTGCCAAAGTAGTATTTTCTGTTCAAGGAGTAACTGTATGAACAAGTCCTACAACAGTGCAGAAAATACATTAAAAAGACCAAAAATGGATAGAGTCAATTCAAGCTTCATCATTACCACGAGAAGGCGAATATATTCTTTGACATACCTGGGATGGGTGCGTCCAAGATCACCATGAACAAATTCCTTAATATAGGTCCCCGCCTGCATTTCAGTAAAATAATTTTTCACTACTTACAATTTAAACAATGATAAAACTATTAAAATAAAGCAGATGGCGGGCGCTAGGCTCCTCTTTGTATAGGCCTCTCAAACTTAAGACTAAAGTAGCCAAGGACTCTCTCCTATGTGATCATTCCTTCACCCAAATAAAGTAAATGCAAAAAACGACTCAAGCATGGAGTTGTAAAATCAGCCATCAAAAACCCGTAACTAATATACTGCTCTAATTTATAAAGCCATTCAGTCAAACCAAACTTCATTTGCATAAAAGAAGAAATCAAAAGATACCTGGGTACATAGATGCAAAATAAAATATTGGGAACTACCAGCTATCTTCTCTACTTTCATCCTAAAATTTGGGAAACAGAAGAAGGGTGAGGAAATTTCAGTTAGTAGTGTAAGGGTACTTGATTGCGAGATGGCCGATAATAAGCAAATAAGGAACAACCATACCAATGAATAATCTTTTCACGCTCTAGAGGACTGCGACGGTGCAGTACCCTTATTGGGGTCCTCTGCAAAATTTTCTGTACATAACAGAATAAAAATGTGCATACAGTTTCCATCAGTCAATACAAAGTGCTGGGTGAATATCTTGAAACAGCAAACAAGTTAAACCAAACATATTGATCACATAAGTCATTGTAAAATATATCGAGCTTGAGCCAAGAAAGAGAAAAAAACCTACCGCTAGCTACATGGAATTCTCAAAAGAAGCCTAATAATTTAATTCCTAAGAACTATCTTAACTTCAAGTCATTGGAGGTGATGTTTCCTGCCCAAGCAAGACCTTAAAAAAGGTAGCACCAAAAGTGACACAGAAAATCATATATTCTAAAGATCACAAAGCTGAATAATCTTTATCCTCCATCATGCTCATTTGGGACACACTCTGTAGGTTCCATCAGGGTTAAAAATTACTGACTAGAATCATATTTCATCTATAAACAGATAAAAAGAAGCATTACAATGGTGTAATGTCAACAAGGTCTTGACATGCAGTGAGTGTCAATTCACTTTTTTGAATAATTTTATATAGAAAATATAGAGAATAAGACAACTTAAATTTTTTCATAATTACCCACAACTCAGTATTTTCTTTTTTGATAATAATTTTAAGAATATGTGGAAAAAGATTGAAAACTTAGAAAAGCCTTAGAACTAACCACTATAATTTTCTACTTTTTAAAGAGAAAATTTATTGCGCGGGAAGAGACCAAGCACTAAACTGAGGGTTCTAGCATTATAATAGTATAGACAAGCACCTGACACTATATGCACACGTGAATGAAGCATTAAGTGGATAACATGACATCAATAATCACAATTGTAATGTGCTATGAAAACAAATCAGACACATCTTTGAGCTCCACACTCGATCAACTATGCATACTCAGGGAAAACTACACCTTGCCTCATCCATTTGCTAAGCTAGTTAGTCCTTTCTTATGGAATACAAATTTAATAACAGATAGCAATGATCATTATAAACTTACCACATCCTTCAGCGTAGACAGAGATTGTATATCTTCATCCTTCAGAGGACGAGAAATCCACACTAAAGCAGCATACTGCTTCTGTAAAATTAATTGAGATGGTAAGTATAAGCCTGATCCAGGTAAATTAAAAGATGCAGGGAAGGCTTTCAACCACAAACTATGGAAAAAGTACGCAATTAAGAAATGAAATGCAGACCTGTTTTTCGGCTTCTCCTTCACGTATAAGGTTCCAACCTTGACTACCAACCATTTTCAGATTTTTTACTCTAACCTGCATGAGCAATTATTATGTACACTATAAAATATGTATAAATGACAAATATATCACCAGCAAATTAACTATGACATTACCAATTTATTTTCCTGGTTATTTATCATTCTCTCTATATCTTTTACAAACAGTTCAGATGGGATGTGTCGTGCATTTTGCACCTCAACAAGAAATGGCCTGCCTGAACCTAACATTCGAACCTGGAGAATAATTCCATAAACATATCAGAGAAGTTCATTGACAATAAATTCCAAAGAAAAGAAAGCAATATGGACAGCAAATATCTGGTACATCAATATCTTCTCTGCCAGCAGCATGAAACTTAAAATTATCACCATGGCATACTTGAAGAATTTTTCCACCAATTATTTCCTGCAACATGTCATACATCACGTCATTGCAGCTCCCACAATCAACATTAAAAAGAAGAAAGATAGAAATGCAACACCTATTCACCAAAGTACAAACTACCTCGACAGATGCTTCCCCCATTCTTTCATCATCAATGATCCAGCGTGTTTGACTAACATTCCGTGAATACTGCCATGAAAGAAAAATCATGAATTTCAAGTTGCACAAGTAATCCACTTTTAGTTCAATCTTGGTCTATAATTACTTAGAAAGTACCCAATTTCACCCATTGATATTAATATAATAGTCATAGATATCTGCCAAATCAAGACCATAAAAAGAAATCATCTTTGCATAAAGGATCCTGACAATCACAGCAAGATTTTAGTGATATTATATTTACAAAGCACAGACAACATTCAGCTGTTGCAACATTCCAATATGTATAACATGACATAGCAGCATATTTACACATGTAAACTTCAGATGAGATACCTTTTTTCTTTTCAGCTGAAAGAGAGATAAAGATCTAAATATGTATAAGTAAAAAACTGTAAGCTCCAGGATGACAGCAAGTTGTTATAGTAGCATAAAAAGGCTAAAATTATGAATGTGGCTAGAGGTAATAACACCTAAGGCAATGCCACAAGATAGGCTGAAAGGTGGCAGGGACATAACCATGACACACCTAGAGTAAACCAGTTTGCTAATTAAACTGCAACCACACTAAGAAGCACAAAACAAATACAATCAAAACTGGTGATTGCACCTTCTTAGGAATCCCCTTCCACTCCAAAACACATATAAAGAGAAACTGCAGAAGAAGATGATATAAATATTAGAAATTGCAAAAGCTTGATAAATTCCTTCCCCTTCTGACCCCCACACTCAGGAGTCAGAGAACACATAGATCAACATTAAAGATGGCAATGGCCTTAGTTACACATATTTGCTGCAAATACCATATCAGAGAAAAGACGTTAGTCCATTTTGTTTGGATGAAGACATTATGTGGCTTTTCAAAATTCAAAAGCGAATGCATCCAAAATTTCATTAATGGTTACAAATTTTTTTTCGCCCTTCAGTCAAAAAGTTAAAAGTTTAACCATGGCAAAGGAAATTAATATGCTAAAGTGCTGCAGTATGTTAGTTCAAGAGAGACATATTACTAATTTCATTACCTTCAGATATCTTCCACCAAAATATAATGGTGTCCTATAGCAAAAGACCGTAAAATGGCAATGTTCATTTGACTAGAAATCAAGAAATAAACAAATGTTAGCAACAGAAGTAGGCATAACCTTATAAAGAATTGATTAAGTGAAGTGGTGAGTGGTTAAGAACTTCCTTTTGACAAGTGAAAGCAAAACAAACATCAATCTTCCATTAATTTCACAGCGGACAAACCATACGAATCAGCAAGGATTTATGGTACAGATAAATTATATAGAAAGCATTCTAAACTCACGAAAGTTTAGAAACAAGGAAGAAAATTGACAATTACCTTCTCCAGCAAACTGTTGAAAGACCTTTCTCCAGCTAGATTGGAGTCATTGGACTCAACCATGAAAGAATCTGAGCCTTCCATGCAATCATTGGTAATTCCCATGCTGTAGTCTGTGCCTACAAATAATCTCAGCATATGTTAGTGTAGAAAGAAAAAAATTGGAAGTTTCATGATCCCTTGACAATTGACACTGTCCATGGGAAAACACTTATAAACTCAAACACACCTAAGAAAATGAAAAAAGAACATTCTACCTTCTCTTTCTGGTTGGTAAGAACTAGTAATATTCCATAAACTCAGCATATACTCACATTGAATGCACACATGCACACCCAGACATACACATACATATAATCTACCTTCTTGCTAGCCTTTGAAGTGTGTAATTAAAACCAATTATCCTCGACCTTTAAAAGGTTTCATATCATTTCCTTTTCTTTTCTCAATATTCTTTGTTATAACCACACTGAATACAAACAAATTATTGAAATAGACCACCGAAGTTTCTCAACAATAAAAACCATGCACTCATAGTGGTGCATAGCTGAATGTATTATGGCCTTCAATTGGGTTGACAATTGTAATAAACTATTTCATGGTGAAGAGAATAAATCTTAAGGAGAAAACTCAGAACCTCAGGGGAAGTAAGAATCTACAATTTAGAGCAAATACTTAGCAGCAATTTAACATGCAATTTACCTACTATTGCACAGTATGCAATTCTATTATAGAACTACTACAACTTGCAGTGAAAGGAAGGCATTGGGTATCCACTTTACAACAAAAGAAAAGTTTAGATGGCAAAGCAATACACTGAAAGATAATTGGGTAGGAAGGATCTTTACAAAACCCCATTCATAAATTGGAACAATCATCAGTACAAAGAATACCTTATGAGGTTTTATAAATTGCAATCAAAATCCACATTTCAAACGTAAAATACTGAAAAACTATTACATTGAAAGGTCCATGCAAAATAATCATGCAGTAAATTGCATGGCATCAGAAAATATTACAGCTCAATTTGAATTACCATAACACAAAATTGGAAGACGACCGCTTTATCTTTTTTTGAAAAAAAAAGAAAAAAGGAGAACACAACACAAAGCACAGAAGTAATTTTAGACGTGCCTGTTTTCCTTTTCTTGTAATTCTCATTACTATCTGAATGTTTCTCAGCCCCTTTTGATGTTTTAGTGTAATTGTATGACAGACGTATGCGGAAAGAGCTCATATTTGATTTACAGTCCTGCAAAACTTCAATTTTGTAAAGAGTTATAGGAAGACCCATATATTTCAAGATAAAGTCTTGGCTCCCATGGAATGAAGACAAATTTATGATCTGGTAACTTTTCTATTCTGATGAGTGATGATTAGAATGCCATTATTAAATATATGGGATTTTACAAAATAAAAAAAGGCATAATATCCAAAACATTGGCATTACAACTAATGAAATGAATCAGACAAAAGGCTTACGTACCAGAAGGTTTTCAAGAGGATATACAAGCGAAAATTTTAAGGCATCCTTCGTAGAAGTGCAACCATAATGTAACTTTTCTATGAACCAAGATTCAGCTCCATATTTCATTTTCATATAGGACCTAATTTTGAGAACATATTCCCACAAGTGTTAAACACTTAAAAAAAGATAGCAGTTCAACCAACCAATTATAGATTTGCCATTGATACAGACAATAGTAATCGGGAAGGACATTAGCATAAGAATACAGAACAAGTAACAACTTAAGAAAATAGGCTTCATGAAGGATAGGTAAAACAAAAGATCTGTTTATAAATTAATGCATTGAGTTTCTAGACAAAAAGTGTCAAACTGCACATCCAATTTTTGGAAGAAGAAAAAAATCCCCAAACTCCAGTCCAGCATATTATTTTATTTCTTTAAATATTTCAAAATGGTGAAGAAGGACATATCGCCAACTTGCCATCATCGAGGGATGCTCTGAATTTTAAAAATGCTGAGTGCTCATCAACAGGAATAAACTCTTACCAAACAGAGTTGTCATTCTCAAGGATAATAGGTGGTACTGAAACTTCAAGGGAAAAGCTATCAATCTGATGGCCCTCTCGTTTAACCATGTCAGAGATCATGATAGCCATATCATCAGTGCTATCCCTTTTCAGCAGCATCTCTCTGTCATCAACAAATCGGAACTGAAGGATCCCTAAGCAAAGTCCGCAAAGTTTAGGCTCAAGTTTGGACTCTTTGGAACTACTCGTGTTTTCACATTTTCTAAAACTACCATCCACTGTATCTTTGTCCGGATCTGTCGGTCCTCCAAGAATGGAACTCAACATTGATGACGACAACAAGGAGCATGAGTATATGCGTCCTCGAACCCCAAACAGCCGAAAGATGCAGCGTACACATATCTGCAACAAAATTATTACTCGAAGGATACGACAATATTTCACTGGCCATCACAGTGCAAGTTTTTTTGTCTTAAACCTTTGCGTTCTTGAATACTCTCTAATATCATATCTTAAATACCTAATATGATCAATTTAAGTGAGTAAGTGACACTTAAAAAACAACTAATTAGGCATCACTAACCAAATTAGGTCACCTTAATCTCAAAATATTTAATTGGCAAGAGGCGGTGGGTCGTATCTTACTGCTACATTTATTTACTTAGGTTCCAACAGGAAATCCAAGAACATAACCCTGATTTTCAATTTTACTGCCACATAAACAAAAATATACTGATTAAATCTATGAGCATCATACAGAACTATTGTAATGCTCATCTGTGTAAGTAATTCCTAAGTTCATAATTCCTCGAAAATTGAAGAAATACGATTTCATGTATAACCAAGAAGGTTACGCGAGAAAACGTACCCCAAGGGACAACATCTCCTTCACAGCGTTCGAAGGCAAACTCTGGACAACTTCTTTCAAATCGCCCGAGCCGTCCTTCACGTCGGAGACGACGGCGTTAGGGTTAGCATGCCCCGACTCAGGTTCGTCGACGGCATTCTTGGCTTCGCTCCCGTTCACCATTAGGAGTAGTTCTCTAGGTATCAACGGAAGAGGCACAAGTTCTGCTAGAGGATTTGGAAGATGTTACACTACGCACAATATACGGGCATTTTATGGAAGCCCGTCGCCTTGCCACTGAAGACTGACGGAGGTAGGAATCAAACCCAGTGTAATATGCTAATACTGTCATGCGCGATTTATGTTCCTTTTATGTTAATTTTTTCTGTTATTTATTAAATAAATAATAGATAATTTATTTAGATAAAGTAAACTGGGGAATATATCTTATAGAAATATCCGTTTTTGAATTAATTAATTCCTAAATGTTAAATCATTTTCAATTGAGTTCGAGATTTTGTCAAAAGAAAATTTAGTTTAAAATTCAAAAAAAAATGATAAACATTCGTCTTAAATTTATCCATATTCTACGATGTCAGAGGATAAAAAATTAAATATTTAATTATTTATTTTTTCTTTTTAATTATAAAAAAATGTAAGTATAAAAATATATAAATATAATCGCTCCAAGATAAATTATATTCCCAACCGTTAAACTAATAAAAATTTTAATATCTATGGTTAAAAGAAATAAAAATAAAAAATAATAAAACATATTCATCTCTTATTTATAAGTGAAGTATTTGAAGAAATATGGCTCTAACGAGAGGTAGTAGCATTAGTTACAATAACAAAAATAGAACAATTATGCAAAGCTTCAAATACCTATTCATTTATTATTATCATCATTATTTTATTTATCAACACAAATTTCTTTTAAAGTGGAGTAAAAGTAATTTTGATTTATTTTTCTTAAAATAGTAATTTAATTATTTAAATTTTAAATTAAATATTTTAATTTTTTTATAAATATAATTCAAATAAATTAATTTTTTACTCAATAAATATTTTTAACACAATATAAGTAACCTATGGCTAGACTTTATTTTTATTTAAAAAATTTTAACAAATTTTTTCTATATAAAATTATTTATTTAATTTTTAAGTTTTAAGTCTTAATTTTATATATTTTATTAATTATTTTAATTAAAAATAAATTTATTTAATAATTATATTATATTATAATAAAAAAAATTAAAATTCAATGAATCAAAAAATTATCTACCTCAATTATAATTATCAAAAGATTAAATTATCTAATTTAAAAAATTAAATTATTCAAGAGGACCAAATGTATAAAAACGCCAAACTCAAACTGAGTTTTAACATATTATAATAGTCTACTAAAAGATACTATTAAATATAAAAGATAATTTTTAGTGTTCTAATTTAAATTTAAAAAATTAGCATGACTACAATTCAAAAGTGTAACGATATCTTAAACCATATATCATATATTATTGTTCACTACTAAATCAGCCATTAAAAAGTACGAAGTATGGAATACAAAAGTTATATATAAAAGCAAGTAGAGATTTATAAACTTTTTATGTATAATAACATTTATTTTTTCCGCGCAATTATTTTTGTACCCGACGACCAAGGGAAACCTCGTGCCAGTTCATCTAGACCCCAAACCTTCACTTATTGCTAAGAAGATTAGTGTGCACACTTTATATATATTATTTAAAGATAAAAAAGCAATGTACCCAACAAGAAAAAAAGCACAGTATTTACTAATTATAATTGATATAATGCACAAACTGCATTATATATCAAAGGAATCTAACAACCACTTGATTAGATCTAACTTCAAATTTATATTATTCAAAATTAACACACCATAATAGTATTCATAAAGAATATTATAAACTTTTGGGGTGATATATATTAACAAGTATTCCATTCTACTAATTTTTCTGTTAAAGCTTTGATAACTCAAATTCTTCTAAAGGAGAAGTTTTTGATAACTTAACATTAAAAGAATATAAGATAAATAAGAGACATTTTATTAATAATAAACATATTCGTAGGGAAGCCGCCGCCGCAAGGTTCAGTAGATTATGCTAGTCTCAGTGGATCAGTGCCCAGGACGAACACTCCAGGTTCCTTGCATAAAACATTGAGGCCTTATTGAACACATTTTGACTTAATGGAGAACACCCCCCCCCCCCCCCCCCCCCAAAATTTTATTCAAGGAACTACCTGTTTACGTGCAATCAATTTCCTTTACAGGGATGAAGTCAAACCACGCAGATCAACGTGGCCAGAAAGTACCGTCCGCTTTCGCTCTTTCACCTTTGTTCGATATATAACCCTGCAATTTCAATTTTTAATTCCCATCTCATTTCTTTAAGCACTTAAATAATTAATTAATCAAAGCTTTTATTACCAAAAAAAGCATTGAATGAAGACGGTGGGAGAGCATAATAATCTTATTGATGTAACAAATAGTGATTTTACCTCATGCCTTGAAGCCACATCTCAGTAATCAAGGTTTCACCAGGGTAGACATGTAGAAGAAAACGGCCTGCTACACTTTTTATTATGTCTGGATCTCCTCCGCATATACACTTGATGATTGCCCTAACTGCAAATCCTAGGGTGCACAGTCCATGCAGTATTGGCCGCGAGAACCTTTGGGAAAAAGATTACCAAAATAAATCAGCCCCAATAATTCAATAACTCGTATCAACGAACAAAAAGAAAAGAAAGTCAGAAACCCATTATATAATAAATTGTTTGTAAAGACCTATTCATACCAGCAATCCTCTGTAGGTGTTTCTTAAAAAGATAACAGGAAAAAAAAAGACAATATTCCATAGTAGCTGAAAAAAAGATAACACTACTTTTGCAAATAATGTCCATTCACACTCTAAAGATGAGAAAGGGAAACTTTAATTCATCTAAATCAACAAACACAACTCGACATAAAAGAGGGAAAGAAAAAATTAGTCCGGTTAGAGCTTCAAGTACTTAGTATACTGCTGGTATTCAGAATGCAGAATGGGGTACTAACCCGGCTACCTTTGCAAACATGGGATCTGAATGCAGAGGATTGTAGTCACCAGATAGCCTATAAATCAATGCCTGCATTAAGAAAGCGAGGTTCAGAAATTGTATAGAAATCATACAGAAGAATATACGAATAGTAGATGAAAGCAGGAACCTTAAAATTTGTTTAAGCAGAGAGACACTGAGTTTAGCGTATAATAAACCAAACCGAAGTTGTAGTATTTTGAAAAAGGTAAAGATGCTAATACCCATGTAATAGGCATGATTTCCCAAAGACTTACTGATAGAAATAGAATCTCACAAGGAAAGACTGTTTCTAGTAGGAGTGAACGGATGACTTTTTTTTTTCAAAGTAATTTGGTACATGATCAACTACTTTCTGATATTGCAAGTTGAACCATAAAGTTCAACTAGCATCTCATATTGCTTTACTGCAATAATCAGAGTTCGAGGCAACTTTGTGAAGCAGAGCACAATTGCTAAAGGGGGAAACAGTAAGAAAATGCAGTAAGGTGAATGAACATGCCAAATGTATTTCAACAATATTAAATGATCCTACTTGCCTGAGATGGTTGGGTACGATCCTCAAAAACTGAAAAGGGCTCACTTTCAGGAATTTTCGCAGCTGAAAACTGATTGGCAGGGTAGTTTGAGTAAGAAAAAGGGTTAGATGACTTTGAGAAGCCACCAGCACCACGTAGAAAGGCTGTCATCCTGCAACAAAAATGATAGTTGAGAATGATGGTACATTAGCATTAATATGGTTTTAGAAGGGGTTACCTGTTCATGCATAATAAGTCACCAGATTCATTCTCATAACTTTTGGTTTCTATCTCCAAGATTGCTGCTTTACCTGAAATTCAAGAAGGGATTCCTTTTCTAAGAAACAAATAGATAAATTAAAAATCAAATTAAAACTTAAAGTAGCATAATGTTAATGCAAGAAATTTTAAAACTGTACAGCAAAAACATGCACAAAAGAACCTTAAGTAGAAAATTAATGTTTTTGCATATCAACCTTTATCATGTAATCCTGCAAGACTGACTTTGTTATGTATCTGCAACAACAATACAATATCACTAATCTATCCACGAAGAAGTTTGAAAATCATAATATTAAAGAATTAACCTTAGCATGCTAATGAAAAATCATAACTATCATAACTTCTAGGTTCTTTGGGGTGAGGGTGAAACTAGTGGGGCATTTATACTTAATAAAGAATCAGAGACCAATTTGCAAAGTATTAGATATAATTAAATAAAATTTATATTTTTATCCATAGAAAGCATCACACCATTATATCCTTGATTTAATTTTTTTTAAAAAACAAGCCCATTCTCTTCAGTGGATGTGAGTCATGGTGGAATGAGAATTTGTCCCGAAGTGGACACTGAAACATTGTTAATCCACATGGGCATGAAAAAGCTGACTAGTCAAATGCGTAATTTCATAAAAGGGTATCTCATTTCCTGAAGTTGACACCCTCAAAATGAGAGTAAAATTTCATTCGTTTTTGCCTTTGGTTTAATTTCCCCACAATTTTTTTAATATGGCATTCATTTTTTTTTCCTGTCTCTCTTTTTCTTTCCTTTATGTTTTACAAGAACTTGCACAAGATGCTGGACCAACTGCTAACATACGTTGTCTCCAGTGCCCAAAAAACATTTTCTCCTAATAGATAATCAAAGCATATGCAATATAGATAAGGGAGCATAAGAAGTGCAGAAACATACACATCTGCTTACCCATAAAATAGTCTTACAGAACAATTATAAACATAAAAAGTTATTTATGTCCAGCATCAGTAAGTAGCTGTCTGCTGGTGGCAAATTGACAAAAGCAACTAAACTTACCTTCATCTCCTTTGTCAATAATTTCACTCCGCCTAACTTATCTGACATGATGTGCCCGGAATAAAGAAAACACTAGGCTTATGCTGTGAGTTTAGCAATTCCATCTAGATGTATAAATAATACAGTACAAACTTTTCATAAGACAACTTACATGACCAGTGGAAGGAAATGGCTTGTATAATTCTATGTATTGTTGTCCATGCAGCAGAAGGCGTGGATCATATCTGGTACATAAAGTTTCAACTTTGACAAACTATAAGAGGGAGAAATAACAATAGCAATATGACCGAAAATGTTGTAGAAAAGAAATAGCATTGTAAAGTCACCAATAACACAAATTCTATGAAGATAATTTAGACAGCTAGAAGACTGAAAATACATCTAGATGAAAAATCACATAAATAAAGAGCACACTTATAAAGAAAGTGACAAACTCACGGCAAGCCTGGGAGACCCAAACTATTTTGCAATGATCCAAGAGAAAATAGAGCAGCAAACGTTGGCAAGACCTACAAAGCAGGAAATGTTGCATGCTAAAGCGAAATCAATAAAGTTTTAAGATCATCTCACATTTGATATCTATATATTTTGCAAGTCTTCCATGTCAACAGTGACTACCCAAACAGAAACGAATTATTAACAATACCTTTGCTTATGTCGCAAACCAGGTGAAATAACATGATACCTTAAACATTGAACAAGATTACTCAAGAGAAATGATACCTTAATAAACTTCTGACCATTTTGATGGTAAACATATTTCAGCTCATCAGCGTCCACGGCATCCCAATGACATGCTCCAACGCCTAAGGCATAAAGTGCTGTATCTCTGATCAACATATGCAATGTAAACATCTAATTTAAGTTGTGCATGTTTTGTGCATTTAAACACGGATGAATTTCCGCATTGCAGGCAAGTAAATTCAAGAACAATTGCATTAAAAGACTATCTTACAAAACGCCTTACCTTTCAGTATACGAGTATGTGGTCTGCAGTCCATTCGGTCCGTGCAATCAAAATAAGAACCAACCAAAAAAAAATAGAATAAGGTATCGAGGAGAAAACCCAAAATAACATAGATTTTGCATATGAATAATTCAAACAAGCACATCAATCTTTTCTCTTCTGGAGACCGGAGCAAAGCTTGATTGACTTTTACAAGGAATTTATTCACCGAAAGTGGCGCTAGGCGGCGTATAATGCATGCAGCCAGGGTCAGGGGAAAGTTACAAGTTCTCTTATCGGTTATTTCGCTTATTAAAGCACATATTTAGTACCGTATACGCACTAACTCCTGGGTGTAGGGAAAGGGGAGAGGGATACCTCAGGAAACTTGTGAGCAAGAAGAAGCTCAGGATCGAATTCCGATGAACCCGCCATTAAAGGACCACTGTATTTGCTCTCTAACTTGGAAAGTTAGGTCAGTTGCTCACTAACTCAGGCGGGCTTTATCGATCATCAAGCAAAATCCTGATTCGAATTCTCTGTTGAGCTGCTTCGCGTTTATAGATGAATGTATGCTCTGACTTCTAAGTCTGAGTCTTGTTAGGCTTTATCTATGAGTGATTTCAATGCTGCCTTTTGATTTTTATCCAATACCAGAAAATTGCCAAACCAAAAAATAAATACATGAAAATTGCAATATTTTATTTTTTTGCCCTTTTTGAAAAGGGGAATAATTCATAAACTTACGTAGTTCTTTTTTTTTTTTTTTTTTAATCTAACATAGAGTGATTTTCTTTTTGGAGAATTCTGACATCCTATTTCAGATGAACTGCATTTGTTTTAACTTTCTTTTCAATAATTAATTTTGTAATAGAATAACCATGAAAAAAAAAAGTCATTGTGCTATAAAAAGAATTATTTCACTACAAATTTAATAATTCTTTTATTTATCCTAAATATTTTATTATAATGTTACATTAACACATTGCAATACCTATACACTTAAAAGATGATAATAATTATCACTTGAGCATAATTTAAATGATAATCGAAGCATCCCTAATAATTAAATATCTTAATACAATTTTCAACTTCTCTCTCAAAGTAAAGGTCCTTTGGGCCCTTATAATTTTAAATAAAAAAATGGATGATAATAATTTCTGCAATTCACCTTTACCAAACCATAAATTGGAGACATTTCTTTGTTGAAACGCTCTTGTTAAAACTTAACCAAGTTTCACACAGTGTCTTCCCTCATGCCTTTGTTAAGAGAAATAATATTCTCACTATTTTCATCCTACTCAATGTTTACATATTTTAATATAAATTATTAATTTTTAGATTTTATAATTTAATTTATAAAATTTTATAAATTTAATAATTTAAATTTTATAGTATAAAAATAAAATCGTAAAAATTGTGAAAATCTTTCGTCAAGTATTAGAATAATTTCAGCTGCCTCGGTTGCAGACAGCCTACTTGACTTTGAATGATTCCGATATTCCCAGTTCTGCCATGTCCCCAACCTTTTGAAAATTCAGACAGATTAAAGCAGCCTCGCCAAGGGCAAATACAGAGAGACTCAGAGAGAGCGATCAATAGAGAGGAAGCATGCCAAACTAGCAGTGTGTTGGATCACTTTCTAGCTCCAAATTGACAGTAAGGAGGTGTTTGCCAAACTCCAAAAACCAGATGACAGAATTGTGAAGTTGGTTTTAAAATTATATGTGCTTGGGAATCAGTAATCAATCAATTTGAAATTTCTGAACAATAAATATGGGTAAGTGTACAAGTTTTGTTACTAGATGCCAATGACGTGTGAGTGCAGGTGCAAAGTGCATATATCGATAAAAGTGAGATGCATCATGCATCTCTAATGATGATGAGAAGATCAACTCTGCTCCACCTTCCTAATGCAAATTTAGTTCATTCTCCCTTAAACGCGCAACACTTCATAATCGCATAATATAACCATTCCAAAATGCTGTCATCAGTTCATAAACTTCTATTCGCGAAGAATCACCAAATGGAAACTGTACGGCAACTGAAATCGAATGTCAGGAATTGCGCATCTTTTGACACTCATTTATAATAGTATTTATTTATTGTTTTAAAAAAAAAAGAGCCTAATATGTATATTAAGCAATTTGTTGTTTTTTTATTATTAAAATAAAAAAACATACAATGATGAGATTATCTTTTTTCTTCCTATCTGATGTAATGAATGGAGATAATCGTACAAGGAAGAGTTCAATTAATTGGCATCAAATTTATCGATTACCTTGAAGTTTGATATGCAAGAATTGTTTGAAACACCCGGCAATTCAAGTGCCAAATTATTGCCATCTTCCGAAACACCTTACTTCAATAGTAACTCAACAACTACAAAGGGAACAGAATGTTGGTTCTGTCGTGAAAAGAATGTGACCTCGAGCTGGGGTCATATAGAATTCTAATTATACATGCATGGTCATTCCACCCGGGCATAAATTAGCAAAAGTACCCATAAATAAATTTAGAAGAAAATACTATTTTTTCATATACTGAAACAAGAATGCCTTCTCTGCTCAAACATGCATCTCTGAAAGGCTTGCTTGCTCAAAGGGGTCGCGTGTGTCTCCCACTTGCCTTACCACAAAGAAGTGCATTTTTTGGGATAGGAAACTCATCCCTGAGTGAGGTTGATGTTGTATAAACGCGCAAATAGAACTGCTGGCCAAGGTATTGTCGTGCCCAAAACTCAGTTCTCAAGTTCCACATTCCCACATTATCAAGTGCAACATATACAGCAGTCCAAGACTTGGGATATACCTACACGAACCAAGAATTAAAGATTTCACGAGCTCTGAAAAAGTTATCAACAATCGAAAAATGAATACTACAAACCAGTAATTACTTGGGCCACATACCAACAAGGCCATGGACCCTAACTCATTCTTACCTGAGTGGTACAGCGTGCAACTGCATCTCGAAGATTATACTGGTTCCTGCTAGCAGGTGTCCACTGTCCTCCATCCATACTACATATAATGGAAATATTTTACAACCTTAATCAAGAGAGAAATAAATACACAAGATTTAACCATGAAATGTAGAGGATGATAGCTGGCCAATAAATTATTGACCAAAATTCATATGCTCACCCGACCACAAAGAAAGAGTAGCCATCGAGATGATAGCTTTGAACTATGTCCTCGTCGTTTTGGAAGACGATCTCAACGAATGCCCTATAGTCAGTTTGCAAAACAGATGTATCAAGATAGATACCACCACCAGTGGGCCTGTCAGATATGCTTCCCACACGGAAAACGCCAGAGATCTGGAAGTAGTCGGCCAGCTTAAGAGGAGTGTCCGGAGCAACATAAGATACGCTATTAATGGCGTATCTTTGCTTGCCATTTACTTGACCAGCCGAACTCGCCAGTATTATGGTTTTGGTTGTGTTTATGAGACCGTAATGATAGGAGCCTTGCGGATTTGGCCTCGGTCCACTTGCTGTCAGGTTAGTCCTGAAATTGTGCAACATTATAATTTAACATATCCGTACAAATTATATTCTTTATAGCTTTTGGTTCGCTTCATGTTCTTTTTCTCAAACTGTCACAGACGGAAAATATTTGTCCCACATTCTACCCTACACATCCAATTCTCACCATATAATGTATACCATTAAATAAGATGGATACTACAAATGATGTGAGATTAGATGTGTGAATTGAGTGTTGACATAAAATCACTCGTCACAAAATGGCAGTAAACCATTGGAATTTTGGTTCCTGTAATTAGTAGAACTGTTCTAAAACTATTGTTAAAACACAGATGAAATGGCGCAGAGAGTAGTAAACTGGAAAGATACCTGATGGAGCGGGCCTGGTTCAAGGACCAGTCAACTTGGATGGTTGGTCCGCCAGGGGGTGGGCCTGATACTGGGCCAGCAGAGTTGCTATAGCGAAGAACTCCAGCGGTGGTGAGGACCGGAGAGGTGAATCGGGAGGAAACCACGATGTAATAGTCCTGAGCGGGTTGATCTGCGGTTACTAGGACCGAATAAGATTGGCCCACATGAACGTCAATAGAGGAGTAGGTTACTTGAAGGGTGTGTGTTCCTTCCACTTCTACCAGTTTCAATTTGTGGTTCTGGATGCGAAAGTTGAGGGAATGTTCCAACCCCACATTGGATATCCTAAGCCTGTATGTCTTACCTGTGACAAAGACGATACACTGCACCATCAGCGCCAAGCAAATTGTGAAAAGGATTTTTCCTTTCTAACACGTGTCCAAACAACCCAAATTCGATATTTTTGTTTTACATAAAAAATTATTTAAAAAAGTTAAAATGATTTCACTATAATTGTTGATTAGCGACAAAGACAAGGGAGAAACTAACTTGAACTACAAGTGATCCTATAGGATTGGATATGTGGTGCGTACCTTGTTCCACGTTGAAAGATGCTCCGTTAGGTCCGCGACCATTGATGAGGATTCCGTCAGGGAAAGGTAGCTTCTTGCCACCATCAAGTTGGGCCTTCAAATCCTGTAAATATAAATTCGTTAGGACCCTATTGAACGGAATATTAATTTTTGCTGTAAGACATTGCGTAACAAGTATCAACCAAAAGAAAGCTTCAACAATAACAACCAAAAACGACATTTGTGCAGACGTTGTTATTACACTAATCCCCTGACGATTGAGGCTTAGCAAACAGGCCAAGCTGAACTCATCAAGCTCACTTCACGCACTCACGGGAAAATATTGGTGAATTGGACAAGTGGAAATATAATTTAAGATGAACTATCTCCTTTTTAAAGGACCAAAAAATTCTCTGTAGATTCACGGAAAAAATAAACTTAAAACAGACGCTCTTCGTTTTGTCGTTATTCTCTAAATTTTTTTCAGCCACTATGCCGACACAAAACCCAGCTGTCTAATGATGGTAGATTTGTTTAGTTATGGCAAAGAGAAAGTCAAATGTTTGTTGTTATTCATAGACCCCATTGCCAATGCACTGCCATTTCAGTTGTTAGTCTTTCAGTCCCATCCCACGGCAAGCAAAAATTCCTACTACTGTATACTATGAAACAAGAGGTTTATAGTACGTAGTCGCAGATATAATAATAATTTTCAAACAGAGGAATAGGAAAAGAGCGCACAGAACAAGCAAGTGCCAGCTTAGTGGGCCACAACGGGGAAAAGAAGTGATTACCGTGTGGTTGGACTTATACCAATCTCCAATAAGGACAGTGTAATCACCAGCGGGGTCAGGGAATGGGACTGGAATTCTTGGCCTGCTGAGGATCCTAATGCCTCCAAAACCACCAGCAGCTTTGTGGAATGCCAGAGATGGGAAGTAGTAAAAGCTTCCAATCTGATCTTTCACTTGAAGAATGTAAGTGAAGTTCCTCCCTGGTGGGATGGGGCATGTTGTTCCGAATACACCATCTTCAAATGAATTTCTTCTCTGTTGGATCCCGTTCCTGTATTTCCCATTACTGATGATCAGATATTTTGATCCGGAAATGCTATTAATGCAATGAAAGCAAACCGATGCCCGAGAAGATTTTCAAGATTATACTCGTATCAATTTCGGCATCTACCCTTTGATCTCAAAAGAACTTTCTATCTTAGACTCACTAGTAGCTTAATAATTAATAGCTAAGTTCTTCGGCTAGTCAATCAATGCGAAGGCCTAAAAAAATTAAATATAAAGGTAAAGGTCATGATCTAACTATATCAAAATGATTCCATTCACGAGCCCAGTTCGTAGACTCGACGCAAACAAACCAAAATGGAGTTGGTGAAGCTGATAACCCATCCAGGCCTCCAGTGGAGAACTGCAAATCAGATATTTAGTGTATGGGCCATTATTGCAGCTCAGTAACAGCAATTCAAAGGCATAATCATGGATGATTTCCTCTTCTTGCATCTTTTATTACTTCCATTTTTCCAGAAGCAATCAGACATGATGAGTTGCTTTCTGCTTCCCGTATTTAGAAAGCCAAATAATGACGTTCAGGCTTGTAATGATAACGGTTTTCCTATTTTTTCATCGTTAGGCTGGATAACGAATTTCATATATAAGGGTCGCCATCGCTTCTACATTCAATTATGATATCCAATAATTAATTCCATCACGGGCTACCTTGAAATGTGTCCCATGGTCATGCATCATTGCCTTTATCAAAATAAATCAGCGAATTAATTATAAAAAATTCATATTTGGAACGAAATTACAGTAATGAATTAATGGATAATAAAAATTTATTATTATTATTATTATTATATAGAACCGGTGAGCCAGATCTGTATCCATGTCCACACATTTGATCCAGCATATGGATATTTCAAAGTTCCCCGTCATAGTCGCATATATGACTCAAGAAACATCCAAAATGTACTACAAAAAAAGCTAATGTGAAACCAACCGGAGCATCAGACATGCTCCATAATGACTCACCCCAAATCTAAAGCAATCTTAAGAAAAAGCAAAAGTTTATTAAGCAATTGGGGAAAAGAAAAACTGTGACCGAAATTGCATCAATTCCTCACATGCTTGCGTTGTTGCAGTACAAACAAATGAGAAGAAACTAAATATTGCAGATCAAAGGGACATGCAAATGTTTGTGCAGAGGGAAAGTAAGAAAGTGTGTACCAGGAGAGGAGAAAGGGCTCGTCCAAGCTGTTGAAGACGTTGATAATGAGATTGTCATTGGTGACAGAATGAATATCTGGACCTGGAAATTGGCCATTGATAAGTATACCCTGCAAACAACAGATAATATATTATTATATTTATCAATTTGATTCAAGAATTTCAGATCCGATCAGTGATGAAGATAATTGAAAGTCATATGATATTATACATGAAGAATGATTCATGGAAGTATAAGTAATTTGCAGTAGAATGAATAGAGAGATTGAGAAATACCGTCTGGCGAACACCAAGAGGATAGATGTCCCCATAAGTTACATTCCAGTTGAAGAACCTATACGGATCTTCAGCCGCAGTAATAGCGAAGAGAGAGACTGTGATAAATAAAAGCAAGGCGCCAACAGCGGCTCCTCCTGCTAAGTTGAGCGGCATCTTCGCTCCACTTAATTTAAATCAGAGACACCCTCTGCCTCTCTTTGGTAGTGTACGTAATACTCTCTTGGTTTTGGTTGTGGGCGAGAGAGAGTTTTAAAAGGGTTGAGGAAGAGGTAAGAAATAATTAGGGATGGCACTGGTGCACATTTAAGTGCGGTACAGATCGAAGGAAGCGATGTTTATAGCCGCGAGATATAAGGAGACTGGGAGGGAAACTGGAAAGAAACGAATTTAGATTTTCTAGAAGGGCAAAAATTGGTGTCGGTGGTGGGGTCCTTACTCCTTAGTATTTGAACTGTGCGTGTTTGTCCCCCACATGGGTTTGTTTTGTTCTTAGAACTGTTGATGGCGGTGGTTTTGTCTTTGACGCTTAGCATGTGGCGGTTTTCTAATAGTCAGTAATGGAGATGGAGTCCCCCGTCCCCAGTCCCACAGGGACATGCTTTCCACATTTATTTCATGACGGTTTGTTTGACTGTTCATGAACTTTGGAGCAAGTTACTAAGCGAAGAAAAATTATATACTCCTCCAGGCAGTGCACTTCCTTGTATCCATTTAATTATCTCAATATGAATGCCATGCAGTTTTAAGTGTCAACCTAGTTTCTCATGTGTACCCTTCTTGTGAGGCATCGGCCATACTCATCTAGCAGCAGTTATGAAACTGGGAAAATAAAATAAAGGGTTAAGGCCAAACAAACCAATTCCTCAGTAACGTTGCAGTAGTCGTCTTCACTTTACAACCATATCTATCGTCTCACCAAATTAAATTAGGTTAACATATTTTTTCACCCAGGGTGGGTTATTTGGCAGACTGGGTTCATCGCATTGATTATTCCGGGACACCAAAGACTAGGACGAAGAAGGGAAACATCAATTATCAAATTCTACTTTTCATTACAAATAAAACTGGTCATCCTTCTTCACACACTGGGTTGTATATTGAAAGCCTAAGATGCACATGAATGGGTTGGTCTGAGCCAAACATCGAAATAGAAAATATTAGAGTAAATTACATTAATTTTTTTAAAATATTTGATTATGACAGTTTATTTTATTTTTTTTTAAATATGACACTTCATTTTATTTATTTAAATATTAATTAAAAAAATATGTCTAAATATTAATAAAATATTCACAAAAAAATATTAAATTAATATTTTATTTTAATTTTATTTAAAATTATATTTTTACTCAATTAATTACTTTAAATAACTAATATATTAATAAATTATGTATTTTTTTTATCAAATAGTTATATTTATTATAAGGTGTAAATTTAACAATGTGTATAATTATTAGAAAAAAAATTAGTACAAATATAGAAGTATATTAGGGATGAGTTTAATTAAGAAAAAAATGTAGAGCATAATTGATCTTATTTTTTATTAACTAAACTCACCCCTAAAATACCTCTATGTTTGTACTAAATTTTTTTCTCATAATTATACACATTGTTAAATTTACACCTTGTAATAAATATAATTATTTAATTAAAAATACATAATTTATCAATATATTAGTTATTTAAAATAATTAACTAAATCAAAGTATAATTTTTAAGTAAAATATTAATTTAATATTCTTTTTATAAATATTCTACTAACATTAGGCATATTTTTTAATTAATATTTGAGTAAATAGGGTAAAATATAATATTTGAATAAAAATTAGATAAAATGTCATATTTGAATAAAAATGAGATAAAATATTATAACTAAATACCTCAAGAGAGGTTAATATAATTTACTCAAAATATTATATAATTAGAGCTCAATCCGTGGATTGGGGACTGGTAATTTAGTGATAGAATAAGAGTAGATGTTCATGTGGAAGTCAAGATGTGATTTCACATCATCTATAACTTTAATAAATTAAATTTCATTAAATATTTATTTAAAATAATTTAAACCATAAAATCTATTATATCTCAATTACACTATAAATTCAAATTTTAATGACTCATGAGTTGTATGAAAATTTAGTTTCTCCCATTTAGGCAAGAGAAACATTTTCGATATATTATGAGGTATATAAAGATCAATCATTAATAATAGAAAACAAAATTAATGAGCATTAATTTAACTGATAAGATTTAAAATATTTTATTTAGAATATTTAAGTTCAAATCCCATTATCAACCATCTCCCTTGATAAATAATATGTATGAGTTAGTTGCCTGCTATAGCCTCGTGTAGACGACTTCCCGCATGATATAATCCCACCAAATAGTTTTGAGCTCGGAGTCTCAGACACATAGTCAAACACTGGTGTTGTTGTCAACGTTACTGTGTAGGAAAATGACCCGTCTGTCATTCTCATATTCGATGAACTAAATCAGGCTGGTATCCAAGAGCATAATATATACTTAGCTAGACAAGGCTTTGTAACAACATCCAAGGTAAGCACCCAATTTCAGCTTTCTTTTTCAAGACTGATGATGGGTCGCATTATTCAATAGTAGTAGCGCCCGCTTTCATCCTTTAAGGTGGAGAAATTTTAATTAAAAGGGAATATTCTAAAAATAAGATAATTTGAAACCACCAAACAATGAAGTGGCACACGAACCCTTCCGAATGAGAATCAGAAAATAGTCGGTTTTCGAATGACAATTAGAAAACAACACACCAATCCATGGTAAGTGCCGTGTATCAGCGTTTGGCTTCTTCATAATTTTCAACTCATGCAACAAGCAAATTTTAACATGCTGTTCTGAATGAACTATTGAAGTAGCTTATGGGTAAGAAATAATACCTTCATCGGAGACGAAGACTAGCATCCCCGCATCAAATGACTTCGTCTTTTTTGCATATGACATGATTGCGTAACCTGTTTTATCATTAATAGCGCATTTCATTTAAAAAATAATCAAAACGAGGAGCCAAATTCACCAATTTCCAACAACAAACGCAACTATGCTTTACCCTGAATTGTTTATGGTTCACTGCTCACAGATCTAATTAGCTGTATTTGCTAGATTGTAGAACCCATCAGCCGCATATAGCGGGCATGTCATGCTCATGCCGCACATGCATGGAAATAACATCTTTTTTTACAAGGCTGATATAGGTAAAAAAATTTTGAAAAAAATAAATGGATAATAAATATACACTTGAACATAAAAACAAGTCATCCTACCATCGCAGGCTTTTGTTAGATCCAGATAAAATCACATCACGGAATTAACTACCACCATCTCCTCCTAATTTTCTTATATTTTGATTTTGATAATTTTTTTTCTATTTCTCTATTTTGTATTTAAATTTAATATATGAATTTTACTCTCTCTCTCTTTCTCATTAATTTTTCTCTCTTAATTTTATCTCTCTTCTTGCAATCCCTAACTTGGAATCTCCAAAATTAAGAGATTTAGATCCTAATATTTAGCTAATAACATCTCTTTACATATTGGATTAGCGTACAAGATGAGTATAATACATTATTATATTTACTGTAATTCACAAATTGAACTATAAAACCCAATTGATAATGATGCATTGTGCACATCTTATTTACTCACTTTTCCCCTAACATTAGACAAGATAACAAGAATTTCCATGTCAGGTGCCCCAGCTTTCCATTCCGAAAACCATGCCACTTGGGCTATAGCCCAGTGGAAGGGGAAGCCTCAATAACAGAGATTCTCTCTTTTGGTCATCTTCTGTACCTGGGTTTAGTCCCGGCAGGAAGGCATTTTCACCTCAAGCCCCCATTCCCCACCCCTGGAATTCGCACTAGTACAAAATATAAATCGAAAACCATAAACAGGGGGAGCAGAGCTAACAAGTATTGGAGCAACCATACTATGAAGAAGGAAATAAGGACATGACACTCTGTTCCCAATGGATCTTTGTTCAAATTTTCCACGAGTTTCAAAGAGGCTCAATCCTCCTGGATCCCTAATTTTTCAATTAAACTTAACTAATGCAGGTATGTCTCCTCCTGAACTCCTTAACTTAGAGTCTGCTATATCCAAGCAGTTTATGTCCTAGATTGGGCAGACCCCCTCCTCGCCTTTTTCTTACATCAACCAGCGCGACTACAACAAAGTCACTTCAGATAAAAGCACAAAATCGACATACACACACTTCCTAATTAAAGAATCTTCATAGAAGGTAACACGACACAAGAACACTAGCATGAGTCCTACATCAGCCAGTTGTGGGACACAGAAAAGGCTCTCCCCTCTTATCAGCCTGGATTTTAGCAGTGGGCTCCTCTCAACATTACACCAGCTTTGATCAGGTAAAATTTAACACTTAAAAGTTTAGCTTCTATATTATTGTCAATATTAAACAATACAGCATATTCACGGTGACTTTAACAAATGATCCACACTCAGTGGGAATCACAGCAAATTCTATTCACGACACCAACTCTTCAAGTAAATATGTCCCCTAAGCTGATTGCCTTTTTCGCACACCATAACCGGCTCCAAATGTGCGTATTTTACTTTCATACTTAAATATGCACCAGAACTTCAATGCTAACAAAAAATACTCACCAATGAAAGATTAATAATCATAGAACACTGGGATCTAAAATTGAAAAAGTCAAGAAGCACTGGTAAAGGCACTAATACCATCCATTCTCTCCCAAAATTTATTGCAAATGTTAAGGTAATCGGATATAAGTACATAGACCATACATCTCAGCCTTGGGTACTACAAACATATATTGTATACCACGATATCTACTTAACAAGGCTTATATAAATTTCTCTAAGATTTGGCCTTTATAAATAGTTTTCTTATTTTGTCAATTATTTAAAAGGGAGGAGGGGGGAGGAATGGGCCTCTAATAACAGTTGAAAGCTTTCAAAGCAAAATCTTGGTTATCTGTAAACTAAGACTGAAAAGACAATTCTCGATGTTCTCTAAAATCTATGGAACTCTGGGATCTATATTTGAAACGGATGGGAAACATTGCTTATGGCACCAGTGAATTTGTACGGCTAGTCAGAAACAATGCATGATCATAAAAAGGCTAAACCCTAGACTGCAAGAAGTTGGATTTCTTCACTTGAAGATTTGGTATCAAAGCATACAAACAGAAAACAAAAGTTCTTATACGCCAACGATATAATAGACACTACACTTTCCAATTGAGCTACAACTCAATCTAAATTTCATCAGCATAGCACCAGAAAATGGAAGCATGTAAGAGTATCTGAAAGTGACCAAACTTAACATCCTTTAAACATTCATTTAAATCAATCATGTAGTAAAGAGGCTGTTCTCCGACTCAGCTGCATTTCGATTACGCTTAACAATAAGCGAAGTATAGAACTCACAAAAATATTAGAATGGTGGATCATTGTTCTTCGCCGAAGAGAAGGCGAAGCCGAGAGCCGAAGAGGCCGGTGGAGTCTAGAGATGCTTCGTGGAGCAGAGCTCGCTTGATGTTTTTCATGCGCTCGGTCAGGAACTCCTGCTCCTCCTTAAGCGCAGAAGTATCCTCTTGAAGGTCGTGGATTCGGTACTTTTGCCCCAAAGATCTAACGCTTAAAAGTAAAATTCCGGTCATGGCGAAGAATTGAATAAAGCTGTGCTTATGCTTCTTCGCATTGGCTAAAAACCCCAAGGGCTTTTTCGAATTTGGGACGGCGGCGGGCGAGCTGGGTGTGGAGGAAGCCATGGTGAGTCGCGCGTAGTCCCTGTACTGTTCTCGTTAAAATAAAATGGTCCCTTGATGGGAAAATGGACAGCGGGTATTTTTTAGGGGATTGAAATTTTCTGACAAATTAAATAAGAATGAATTGCAACATTTAACTTCGATCATTGCAAACTTGTACAAGTTTTGCCTGACGTAAAACATTACGGAATCATCATAACAAATAGCCCTCACCAAAAAGACAAGATCAATTAATCAGTTACAAATATCAAAATTTTCGGTCGCCACTCAATCTTGTCAAAATATTTTATTCATGGTTTTTTTTTCAAAATAAAAAATTATTGTGTTTCATTATATAATGATTTTAGATATTTAAAAAAGGATCATATAAATAAATCTAGTTGATTAGAGTGCACTGTCAAGAGGCCATTACAAAAACATCACAGGAAATGTCGTTGGGAAAGAAAAATTATACGAAATTTTTTTTTAATTTTATATGTATTGACAACATTACTCTAACCAAAAGTACTACAACCAAATTTCCGCAAGCAGAGATTCTCAATAGAAAATTTCAAAAACAACTGCACCAACTTGTGCTCGATATCTTGACCTGGCATATCATGATCATTATTGGGATCCTCTTCTGTTATTATATGCAAACAACCATATCCTCGTTTGCTGACGATTCAAACCCCAACACAATTCGAGTAAAATGTGATTTACGCCTTGTCTTAGTCATTTGTAATCCAATCCAAGTCGAGGTTCATCCCAGCATAGCCCTAGATATTGGAAAACCGCGGCTTCGCAAAATTTCTCTATACTTGGTCACCTTTCTGATCAGAAACCAAATAGAACTCGACATCTTCTCGTATCTTTCTCTACGGGATTCCTTCAAGTTCAAGCGTAAATCTAACAAATCGGTGTCCGTTGCCCCTTTGCACATTTACTGCAACCATCATCCCCTCCATGTCATCACCATTGCATCCACCGCTGTGCTGACCCCCTTCAAAAGTCATCCCAATACAAGTGGACAGAACCTTATTTATTCACTTAGGACAATCACGATAGCCACAAAACCAAGCTTCTCAATGCTTATTTGAAATTTATTCTTTTTCAGACCAGTGTAAAGCTTATTTGAAGGCACAAGATGTTTGCAATCAAAATTTCCAATTAAAAAAGTAAGTTAGGGACATGATGTGTAGTACAAAATAAAAATAAAAGGACAGTGCGGGCTGCAAACGCCCCAATATTTCATGTAAGAAACATCTGTCTCATGCACAAGGCGTATATAGAGTTTTCACACGAAATGATCTGGAAGTCCGCCAAAATGATCCCGACCAACTAATAACTTTGGGAACATGAATGCCCAAACTCATTTTTTACAAGGACTTTCTGAAAGGTCAACATCTGTGAAACGCAATTACAGCTATGGAGCAGAGAATAGTTTATCCATACACGACTGGAATCAGAACCTGTCCAGCTGGGAGTCACACTTGAGCCGCTGACTTATGTCCTGTCTTAATATTTCCATATATTCCTACACAACCAAAAATTTTATTTTTAAACTTATGCACAAGATGTTAACTGCAAAACCCTAAAAGCTCCTTCCATATCAAGACCTTTACAGCAGGAAACAGCTTCCATTGTGAAATGACATAAGAGAATCTAGGTCCTAAAGAGCATGCCAATTAGCTTTTTGTATTTTATCTTTCCTAATAACTACCCATCATACAAAATTTTTCATTCTATTTTATTAATATTATGAGAGTAGGGAGAGAAAAGAGAAATTTAAAACATTCATAAATTTCTACTTTTTTTGAGAAGGAATGTAAACAAACCAAAAACATCAAACCCAAGTCTCGCATTTTAGCATAGAGGACATAGATACTTACACTGATGACACCCTCGTCACTGCACAACTCATCCAGAAGAGCATTATAAGCAATTCCACCACCAGATAGCTGGACAGCATTTTCAGCCACAACACGGAAAACATCTGCAGGTGGACTCAGGTGCTCAATCCTCTCTGTCACTGGTCGAAGGTTTATCTGAAGCATGTAAAAGATAAGCAAAAAGTCACAAGAGGAGATATCATAATGGCCATTACAGCTTAGAAAAACAAACAGCTAATATTGCTAAAGGAAGCCCAGAAAACATTTTAAACCAAGGAGTGACCAATCTATTCATTAAAAATGTAAATATATAGTTATTAAATTTAATTAATCTTACTTATGTTTGTCGTTTTATGAACATTTTTCAGGGCTATTTTCCCAGAAATCAATATAAGACAATAATATAAGGTATAAAATGAAAAAAAAAAAGAAAAATTGAAGTTATGGGCCAAACCATATTTTGATGTACTATAAACCTCAGGATTGATGACAGAGTGACTCTCAAAACCATAGGGTAACAAAGTGATGATGAGCAAAGCGACAGAGTTATCTGAATTTTATTCCCCAAAATCTTAAAAGCAGGATGATGACAATATTGGCAAACTAATCCAAACTGCATGAAGATAGGAAATGCATGCTGGGAAAAAAACCAACAACATACACACACTTGTATACAAAACAAGGACGATATAGGAATGCCATGTATATAAAACAATCTTTATATTGTAAGTTTTTAACAGCAATTTGCAAAGCATCCATCCATTTATTAGGTATGTGATTATATATATTAACATGCCTAGCAACAAAACTTTAATATGCATCCCAATTCACAAACAACCCAAAATTTATAACTATGCTCCATTTCACCATATAATACCAGACAAATAAGGCTTACATAAGCTTTCTATCAACACAATGAATTTATTCTAGGAACTAAAATAATCTAAAATGAGCAAACAAATTGTTTGACTATACAACAAAAGATAATCAGACTATGATTTAGGACAGGCACACTTAGGAAGGAGGACCATGGAAATATTATGAATGGAATTAGTAAAGGAGAAGAAAAGAAAGAATTCAGCATATAAAAACATTGCACTTACTTATTCCACCATGATTCCCTTATTTTTTTTGCTTCATAGTTGTTGACTAAATTTTATTTTTTCTTTTTTTCTAATGACGTGCATTATCTTGAACAAAAAGCCTTTTTTGGGGGTGCGGGTCCCCAAACAGGAGCCCAGAACTCCCATTCCCCCCAAGCAAGCCCCGCAAGTCTAAAGTACAATCTATGAAATAGGCACACACAAAAATCAAAGGAACAATCCGAAGGTACAGCATAGAGATGTCACAATGGCAAGATATGTTAATGATACTCAAGCCTTCACTCTAATTTGCTGCCAAATAGGAGCCTGAATGCTCACCCCATGAATAATTATTGAAAAAGAAAGAAATATATCGCAGCATCCAGGAAATAAACAGATGCTGATATAGGGCATTCATCTAAAAACAACGTAAGGGGCCAAAGAAGAAGCATTGGAAAATACAAAATATGAAAGGCGGAAGTGCAGTGGTGCAACCAATGCCTGTAAGCACATGTATACAAACCTGTAAATTTGGATTAACGGAATCTTCATCTCTGCTAAGTGTTCCTTCTCTGTGGGGCACGTGGGGCTCAGGTTCTACAGCAGAGAATGGCTGAGGAGTTTCCCTGCCAAGAGCTTGAGATACAATGGGCACCATTTGTTGCAGCATCCTTGACAAGTCAATGCCGCCACCTTGCCCTCTTTCTATTCCACCAAACATATTTCCCATATCCTGACTACCAACCTGTTCAGCAATTTGATTGACTGCAGTCCTCATCTGTGGGCTCTGTGTGAACTGCTGCAACATGTTCCTCAAGACATCCGGTGAGCCAATTCCAGTTTGCCGTGAAAACCCTGACAACAGACCATTCAAAGCAGGGCTGTCCAAAACCTGAGACATAAGACCAGCCATATCAATCTGACCATCACCAGACGGCAATGGCCCTTGAGACAGCCCATTAGAATTTCTCTGATGCACAGCAGATCCATGACTTGCAAGACTTTGCAATATATGTCGTCCACCTGTTCTAGCTTGCTGATTCTGATTAAGAGAAGAACTGGTTGATCCATCAGCAGTACCTTTACCGACAGGATGTTGAAGTCTACTTCGCCTCTGTTCAGGCACAAAAGTTTATTCAGTAATAATTTGAGCAACTACAGCTTGAGTTCAAAATAATGCATTCCCAAATTGCTTCATTATATTAAAATGAAGACTATTGAATGCAAACCTCTAGAATGTGATCTATTAACCACCTGAATGCCTGCCCAGGGCAGGATAATTATTGCCACAAGATCCACTGACATATCTAAGTATTTCTCCTAAAGATCTAACAAGGTATCAGTCCAACCATATTTATAGCCATATGTTAAATCTCTATTTTCAATTTCTCATTTATACCTAGAATGTTTTCTAATATATTCCATTTTTCAAATTGCAAGCCATGGACATAATATTAGAATGCTTAAGCCCTCCAAGGCAGCCACTCTGAATAGGTTATAACCTGTTCTAATTAAAATTTAGATAGAACTGATATTAGAAATGCAACACCTTGGACAATTAAAGAACAGCAGCTTATCGTATAGGCTGATAATGGCAGCAACTTATCAGCCTTTTAATTCATGGAGATTTTTTTTGCTACTTCGAGACATCTTATTAGATATACATCCAAAATACTAAACATTTTCAAGCAAACAGAATAAAATGGGGTTGAGTGAACTACTGCTGCAAGGGGAAAATAAATAATTAAGTCACATTCAATGAACAATCAATTTACTTAGTAAATCTATCAGCTGGAAGAGAACAGTTGCAAAGAATTTGTAGTAAGAAAATGTGTAAACATGTATTCATTCCGCATGATAACAAGATAAAGACAACTTACAATAATCACAGGCAACAAAAATGGAATAGAAACTGATAATGACAGATCTTTTCAGTGAACTTGGAAAATATAAATAAATGAAAGACTAGACTAAGAAGAAGAAGTTTCCTTAAGCAGCTTTGAACACTATGCAGATATTCACATTCAACATCAAAAGTAAGCAATTCTTTCGAATACGAAATTTAGGCTTCTTATGCACAAATATGTAGCCAATTAACTTACCTTACGCTCCAAACCACCCACACCCAATCCAAGTGGAGTAGTTTTGGCACTTTCAGTTGAAAGTTGTTTTTCAGCTACAGATGGAGCATTTTCTTGTACTTTTTCTGACTTTGCTATTGTTTCTCCACTTGAGCAACTTGGTGAACCTTGGTTGGAAGAACGTGAAACAGACTTGTTACTCAAAACATCTCTCTCCTTGGTATTGCAGGTTTCGACCACCTCAGGTATGGGCTGCTTATGATAGAAAGGTTAATCTTAGTCAATCAAGATAAATAGTTGTGAGGGACAAATAGGGCAACCAGGTTTGAGCAGAAGTATTACTTTCTGTATACCACTTTCAGATGTGCACCCAACTGAAGACACACTGGCAGCCCCAACACTATTCATCTCCATGGTATCGAGCTGTCCATTTCCTGGAGTGGGTTGTGACTCAGAACCAACAGACAAGTTCCGGCTCGAGGACTCTACTTGACCTGTTTCGATGAAACACAGGTTTGAGTAATTAAATGCTATTGAGACTCTTTATATAGAAGCATTAAATTGGCAGCCACCTGACAGAACTGTGTTATCTCCATGCATATTCCCAACAAAGTTTCTAATGCGAGAATTGACTTCAGCTAAAACCGACGATAATGAAACTGAATCAGAAGCCGGCTGTGAAGTAGAAAGACCAACTTGTGTGCTACTAGCAACCCCACGTGATGGAACAGCCGCACCAATAACATTTCCAACAGGTAGTACCTGTGTTGAACCTGAATCACCAAAGCCAGGAACATTATGGCGTTCACTTTGTATCCCTTCCCCATTATTAGGCCTGGAACCTAATGCTGAAACAATTGGTGCAAGAGAGGTACCTGATAGTAAGCAGACTTAATAAGAGTTTATCATTCATAGATAAGAGCACTACTAGTTTGACTTACCAGCATGTATATGGATGTTTATGTTCCTAGGGGCACCCCCAACACCAACTGCACCAAATGTTGTAGGAGGTGAAGGAGAAACAGAACCACCAAAGAGGGAGCTTGTCTGAAATGGAAAAGGCTGCAAATAGCACAATATAACCACAAATGATTAACATAAAACCTAGCTCAACCAATCACATAAATAGGAACAAGGTACCACTAAACTAATCATCAAATATGCTACAAATTTTGCCAAATGAACTTGTATCAATGTGGGCCATTGAAAAAGCAAACACCTCCACACAACTATACCAACCAATATGCAAAGATATGACAAATGTGACAGCAATAGCAGAATAACAGTCTGTGTTGAAAAGATGCAAAAATGAGGCAGAACAGCAAGAAAATCAACACCGGGTACTCTTAACACAAAGCCAAGTTTGTCATTATTGGTGATCCAAATGGGAAAGTGATTATCAAATATATTACAAACCTGCACCATTATAGGATTAGGCCCTGATGGAGAAATATAAACTGCTGGCCCAGCATTAACAATAGATTCTGCCTGAAATTAAAATGTGATAATGAACAATTTGTTTTACAGAATGAGCTAAATAAAGTTCACCAGGGTAAACAAAGAAAGCATACAGATGTCTGTCCCATTCGAAGTGTCAATATTGTACGGCCAAGCTCAAGTAGAAGTGCACCCAAGTGCTGCAAAGCAAGTCCTATTTGCATAGACTCCGACTGTATTTGGCCCCTTATACTTGGATCAGAAGTTGTTCCCTCTCTCTCCAAGCGTCCTGCAATATGCTAGAGTAGCAAATTACAAATAAAATATAATCAGATGATAAGAAATAAAAAAAAAATTAGATAGTAAGGTTAGTTGATACTAACGAAAATAATATTACATTTTCTTTTATCAATTTAAAGGCAGAATAATCTCGGTAATTGCCTAGATGACCTAGCAATTAACTAGACTGGAGCCACATAATTACTAGCAATTACCCTAGGTAATAGAGGTAGACAGATAGGGTCCACAAAGCCAGATCATCTAGGTAATTGCTTACCCGAGATAGACCAGTGGAGCCACATAATTACTATCTTCCTCTTAAACTTGGTTGATGTGGGACAAAGCCCACATTAGACTCCGTAGCATTAAGGCAGTGTAACTCAGTTATGTTACATTAATTAATGTAATCATCGTATCAAAAGAAATGGTCAAGAATGGATTTTTAAGACAAGGATCAAAATTACAGGTATTATTCAACAAATGAGTATGCAATAAATACATCTCTCAAACATCAAGTTGTCAGCCAGTCTAATCTCAATCGAATTTGACGCGGCATCCAAGATGTGATAGCAATGTCTGAATGGCATCATGGAATGAGATATGCGGATCTTATTATAGTCAATTAAATTTCAAGTCCTGCAAGACTAGTTACTCATACGTGGATGTAAAGGTTTAGTTCATATAAACAAGATTTTTTCAGGGTAAGTAGTATGTGATGCTATTAAGCACTTGAACCAGTAGAAAAAGAACCTTAACTAGGAAAAATACTAATAATTTTCTATTTCAGCTTCACATAAACTTTTTTTCTTTTACTGTCAAGTCATATAGCGTACTCAAAAAGCTGGCCACTTTGAAATCTCTTAGCCTCCAAAGCAAAGTATATTGCAAATTTATGCTTCTAAGGTACTACTAGACAAAACAATGACAGTGGATTAGTTTGTTTAAGCACTATCCTGTGCAACTTCCATTTTTCCATTTTTCTTATAAACTCTTATGCACAACCAATCTTGCCAGTAAAATGAATACTATCACAACAGATCCAGCAGATATTAAAATCATGTTTATATCATCCAAGGGGAAATATCCAAAATTTGCAAGCAGGGTGTGTTAATTACAGATAGTGCAGTGGCAGCATGACCACTTAGCAGCTGTTCTGCACGATGCAAGACAGTGCTTAATGCTTCAATTGTTGGCAACCCTTGTGCATTGGAAGGTAATTCCATCTGTGGTTGATCTCCAGCATTAGCCGAAGACATATTTGGCTGATAACCTGCGCAAGCAAATCTAATTATTTCATTATGTCCTTTCAATAAAAAACCCAAGGGCAAAGGTCTTCATATCATCACCATTTTGTGATAATGTCTGCTCCATGCGAATCATAAACTCAGAGAGAGTGTTCAATGAATCAGGAATTGGCTGAAAATAAAAGAAAGGGGGAAATTAATGTTTACAAATATGCATTTAAGTTTTAACAAAACACAATTAAGAAGTAGGCTTAAAAGAGTATATCTTCCTACAGCATTGAGTGAAGGAATAGGTATGGCTCCTGCAGCCAAAGGAAACTGTACAACTTGAGGCAAAAACCGGGATGGCTGAATAGGAAATGCCTGTCCAGATTGTGCTTGATTTCCTGATTGGTTCTGATTTCCAACATGTATTCCTTCAATTTCATTCCCTGGAGGAGCCTGACCAGATAAATTTGCCTCGAATTCAGATATACACCCAGTTAATTCAAAGGAAAACTTCAGAATGCATGTAGCAATACAACAGTTAAAATACAAAAATTAAACTGTTTATAGCAAGAGAAATTTTGCATGCTAAAATAGTATTATAATAAAAAGGTAAAACCAAAGATTCCAATATTAGAGGAACATCAATTCATAATATAAGTCTAGTATGAAATAGATACTACAGAATGTGATTAATTAATGATCTAAGAGGAAATTCAAAGGGATTTGTCCAGCATTGAAACTGAAATTGCACATCTACTTTAAATAACTAGACAATAAAATTGCCGATTGTACTTATGAGAGTTTCATGAATAAAAAAGCTAAAGCTGCACGTTCACAGACTGTGTCAATTATCACACAAATAACAACTTGTAATCTCTTTTCCTAGCTAAAAGCATTAGAAAGAGAGAAAATGTATCAATACATGATTATTCTTTCAAGCAACAAGCAATACTCACTGAGGAAGAAGACTGTGTAGCACTAGTAGTACCAGTGCTCTGGCCACCAATATTGATGGAATTTAAAAGTGCCCCAATAACCTGAATCATAGTACAGCAATGCTCAATGTTTCTTAGGCAATTCCAATTCAAAATAGTCCCACTACAAGTTATCTGAAACTGATTATAATGAAGCCAAATGCATATGAGCTGCTCTTGACAGAGACAAAGAACGCACCCGAGTTAGGTCAATGCCTTCACCTTGGTCCCCCACATTAAAGGTCCCCATAACAACACTGTGTGAAATTTGCCCAACACGGTTACGAGGGGGCCCTGAGCTTGCATCATTTCCTTCAAATTAAAAAATAAAAATAAAAATTATCATTGGTCTGACAAAGTGTAAACTTTATCCACAGAAATACTCAGGAACTGGAAAAAAATACCAGCTATACAGCCTTAAATTATACCTTGATTACCATTTGTACTAGTTGTTTCACCAGAGCTTGTAGCAGAAGCCTGTGATGCGGTTGGTTGCCTTTCAACTAAATGCAATGTATGCCCATTCTCAACGTCTTAAAACAGTTAAGGATTAAATTATACAACCAATCAAAAATAATTACTGCCACATCTCAGATGGAAAAAATATTGAAGCAAAAGTACATCCAATGATATAGATGAATTAAGTAACACTGGGCTGGAATTGCCCAAGGCCAAGACCACAAAATAATGTTAATAAAGAAACAGCTATTGATGTATCTATGGTCTTTACAACAGATTACATAATTTAACACATTTTCACCATACACTGACATCAAAACTCCACATGCAGCAGAACTTCTTTCATTGATAAACTTCACATATGAAAGATTCATGAGAAGAACTCATGTACAGAAGGCACAGTTCAGTAGTTCACACCAATAAATAGCTACGCTGCTCTGCAAAGAATTTGCAATCATATTCTTCATCAGTGACCCAATTTAACCCCGTTGAAAGATTCTGCCACGAGCCATATTATATACTTGTCATGCAATACATATTTTGTGAAAGCCAGATCCATATGGATGTTAAATAAGGATAGAAATATTATTTGCCAATAATGTGCTTCACTTACAAGTTAGACATCGGGAAATTAATTAAATAAAATTCTAATGTTGAAGGATACGATATTCAGAAAGAATATGTTCATCCTTTAAGACTTTTCCCCTAAAAATCAGTCTTTGCTGACTAACTGGAACACCAATTTCATTTGCTATTTTCTCCTTGAACAACGAAATTGGCATCTGAAATGATTTTTAAGACAGGTCACAGATACAAAATTAAGGACTTAAAATGGAAGGAACTCAGAAGATTGCTGCTCACATTTTTATCCACTTGAAAACTGTAAATGCGGGAATCTAAAGTCTTGATATTGAGCTGAACAGTTGAATCGGAACATTCTGCTGAAACATTGCTAGTACCGGAACCTTCATTAAAGCACTGGCCGGCCATGCTATAAGGTCAGCCACTGAGTCTTAGACCAAGGAATTCTACAGAATCAACACTGCAGAGAAGATGACAAAGTTGCTGCACAACAATGCAGATATAGGTATCAATTAAAAGTTACTTCATTCAAGCATCAGATGACCGAAGGAAGCATTTTCAAAACATGTAGCAACATAATACCTATATTCTACTATAACCACATCCAGTATCAAAGGTACAAAAAACACTGGAAAGCAGACAGTGCTTGTATGACTAAGGATACAGACAAGAAGATTAAGTAAAAAGAACCTCATTTCATTCCATGTTCACCTCAAACCAAAAGCTCTTGTAATAAGCAAAGCACATCCTTCCACAGTCATGAAACTTTCTACTCTACAACATAAAGTCATTCACTTGTGCACTCGTAGATATAAGAGCAAAGACAAAAATGTGATTTTCTAAGCAAGGAAACAAATCATACAAATATTTATTATGAATACCTCCAGCTTTGGTTTACTACCATTAGTGTCTTGACACACGCTACTACATGCATCTCAATCTAATCTCTCTCTCTCTCTCTCCTTTTTTTTTTTTTTTTTTTGAGAAGATAGAGAATAAAATGTTTGGAGTTTCGATAACTATCCATGATCAATGACTTCTTAATTTATGTTTTATACATTGAAGAGACCAAAGACACCAGCATAACTTCACTAGTTAAAAAAATAATAATAATAAACTAACTCAGAACCTGAACCTCATTGTCATCATTGTCATTGCCATCGTCTCTAAAGATAGAACTAAAGATATAATATCAACTATCAACTAGGTGCCGGTATGTGGTAGTAAACAGATAGTGGTACCTATATTCCAGCATAAGGACATCTAAAAAGACAACTTAGCAACCATTACGATATTTTCAAATATGCCATCAAGATAGCACCAACCGGCGTAAATGAATAGTGCCACTTAAGTTAATACCCAAACTTCAATCAGCGTGCAAAATAGAGATTCTTGAGCAAGATATATAGTCGGATTTAGATCAATACATACGCGGAATTCGATTAATACAAACGCAAGAGGCAATATGTGATTCGGTAAACCCTTTATCGTGTATGAACGCCCGAATGGCAGGTAAGATTTCAATAGCCCAGTTGATACACTCGATAAAAAAAAAAAAAATACTATACAAAATTTGGAGTATGTAAATAGGGAAAAAAATGAGTAAGAAAATGAGCATCCATAAATTACAAATAATCTAAAACAAATCAGGAATCTATTACGCAATCAGAATCGAGGTTAAGAGAAGTGTTAGCAAGGGGGTCACCTAAACTGAGCGGAAGGAGTAGCTTTCGCGAGTCACAACTGGTTCCGGAGAAGAGATGGAGGCAACAGAAAATAATGAACAAAAAAAAGTTAACAGATTACTGAGGAGATCTGAGAGTCGAGGCGTTTGGAAGTTACTAGAGTTTTTGGTACAACCAAATAAGCTCAGTAATGGGGAGAGAGGTGAAAAAAGAGCTAACCAGAGATGCTGGCGATGATCCTTCGACGCACCAATTCGTCGATTACGAGAAGTAACTACAAGAAAATGACTACTATCAAGTGCCAATGACAAAGGAATACGTGATGCTGGGAGTAAGAACGAAGCACGCGTCCACGCAGGGGCAATAGGGGTCGTCTGTAAGTCATCGCGGGCGGCCCATTCAATTAGCGAAAGTAAGGCTTGAAGCTAACCTAGCCTGATCCATTTATTTTCCATGCGTGCAATGTGGACCGCGGTCGATGCACTAGTTGCCCAGTTGGCATGGGCTTCTGAGTCGCATACGCCTTTCCGGACCCAACCCCAGTCGCCTTCCTCTGACCACAAAGGATTTTGTGACAGAAACACTAAAAATTAGGGGGAAAAAAAACGATGTCATTAAATATAAGAAGCGATGAGATGAGGTGTGAATCAGTCGTTTCTCACAGACTCAATTACAAAATGTACAATCTCATTTCTTATTTAGTAGTAAACAAGAAAGAAATGCAAATTAAATCCGTGACTATTATATAAAAACATGTTCAATTTTTTTTTAGGTGGGGAGGGAAACAAAATTGAAACAGGCATTCAACTGTGATTATCCTTGAAGGTTCCCAAACAGGTGTGAATGACTTTCGAGACTTGGCTTAACAAGAACGATAGAATACCAAAGAGTTAATGAGTAGGGTAAAATAGAATGATTTATATATTGGGAAAAACAATTTCCATACCTCGTTTTTTTTTTTTTAATAAAAGACAATGGTGTGAGCTTTTTAATACGATAAATTTTATAATTTAATTTATATGATTTAATAAATTTAATAATATAAATTATGTATTATAATGATTATATAAAAACAAGTTTGTAGAGTATTATATGTTTGACAAATTAATAGGATTAAAATATATAAAATTCTTTACACTTTGACCTTGTTGCAAAGAATCTTTCCACTTTTAATTACAATAATAAATATACTACATTTTAAAGTTATAACAATTTATTATTTTTATTAAAAAATAATTTAAATCTTAAATGCACAATTTTTTGTCAAAAGTTAGAACCTCTACCATATACTTTTGTTAATAAAATAGAATTTTATATTATTATTTGTCAAAATTGTAATCAAGTAAATATTTTTGACAATAACATTTTATTTATAATTATATAATTTTGGCACTCACAACTTTAAAAGAAATTATTTTTGTAAATTAATATATCTAATTTTATCTAATGAGAAGAGTTTCAATTTTCAACAAAAAATTATATACTTCATTAAGATTTAGATTATTCTTTAATATCAAGGGTAAATTGTCATAATTTTAAAATATAGTATATTTATTATTATATTTAAAAATGTAAGAAATTTTTTATAACAAAATAAAAGTGCAAAAAATTTTGATATATTTTAGCCAATAAATAAACTATCGCACTGTCCATTTTCACCGTGCTCTAATCTTGCTTATTTGGGTTGGGTAATTTATTGTTATTGTTGTTATGATTTTTTGCTCATTATAGTGTGCTAAAGAACTGGTTATGAAAATAATAGTGCTCTAGTTATGTAATTAATTAATACCTTGAATGTTGTATGAACTTGTTTGTCTTTTTATGAAAAAAAAAGGATCATTTCTTGGCTTTTCGTTTTGCTAATTATTGTAACTGTAATGTGTAAAAAGTTAACGTTTGGTTCTTTTCACCACTTTTCATGTTATTTTCCAATCGGTCCCCTCCAACCAGACAAATTCTCGCCACCTTGTTGAGCTATGCACGGAGCTGTATCCATATTCCGTGGACCCACAACTGAATACACTATATCTTTTCCTGTACCTGAGCACATGAACGATGGACACAACAAATGGGAAATTATACAGTTCGGGCAGATGTTTAGTTTGCTATTATACGGACCCAATTATAATCGTCTCTTTTAGATGAAGGACCACAACCAATGGTTCAAACCCATGACTCTATATCCTGCGTGTCATTTCTGTCACTGTCGGTTTTTGAGAATTATTAAATTGTATGCTTAATAGCCTAATTGCCCACATTACCCATTTCCTTAACTAACGGCTCTGTGCAACCAACGACCGCTTTCCCTTAAGAGTTTGGTCAACTGAGCTACCAGCTGGTCTCAGACTGCCATTGACAAAGACTCCGCTTCTTTCTTGTTTTGGATGCCATGGGCGACAGATTAGGGAGCAAAAAAGGACAGCCTATACGATGCAAAGGTGCGTCCGGAGATTCGATCTGTTTCGCTGTCGATTTCAATTGTTGAGATAATATTCTTAGCTTTAATTTGAAGTTGTTATTTGCTAACTACTTGCTCCGTTTCGATTGCATACTACAGCGGCTGTCAGTCGTGAACCAGGAGAGCCCTTAGTGATTGAGGAGATCATTGTAGCGCCGCCAATGCCTCGCGAAGCTCGGATTCGTATTATATGCACGTCTCTCTGTCACAGTGATATCACTTTTTGGAAGATGAAGGTTTTCCTTTTTTTAAAAATAATTTATTGGTTTAAATTATTTCTAACGTCAACAACTTTTTCTGACAACAATGTCCTTTTTTTCTGATGTTTTTCTTCCCTCTGATTTTAAGGACCCTCCTGGAATGTTCCCAAGAATTCTGGGTCATGAGGCCATTGGGTGAGCTTTTAAGCATATTGACAAATTTTATATTTAGAACTTTTGATACCCATGCATCTTCAGAGTCTTTTATTATGAACAGTGGTTTATCTTGGAAATAAATGTTAGCTTTCAAATCCAACATTTACAGAGGGGAATTGAGTTACTATAAGATAGCGTTTTTAAATTTTTAAGCATGAATTTTAGTAAGGGCCGAAGATATCTGCAACACTCTCAAAGAATTTAACAAAACTTTTAACATTCATGATATGTCAACAAATTGTGCAGTTATAATTGCTTCATTTGTCTTGCCGTGGTTCCAAATTGGCTGCGTCGGTGAATTCCGACTATAGTTGTGCAGGCATTAAGACCATATATAGGAGCTCATGATATGTACTAGCAAGTTCTAACCAATTTTTATGTGATAAAGGGTTGTGGAAAGTGTAGGACAGGATGTAACTGAAGTTGAGAAAGGAGATGTGGTTGTCCCAATCTTTCTACCAGATTGTGGGGAGTGTACGGATTGCAAATCAACCAAGAGCAATCTCTGTTCAAACTTCCCTTTCAAGGTGTCCCCTTGGATGCCTAGACATGCCACCAGCAGGTTCACTGACCTAAATGGGGAGACATTATACCATTTTTTGTTTGTGTCAAGTTTTAGCGAATACACGGTGGTGGATGTTGCCAATTTAACAAAGATTGATCCAACAGCTCCTCCTAACAGGGCATGCCTCCTCAGTTGCGGTGTTTCCACCGGTAATTTGCCTTATCAGCCTGTCTATGGGCTTCTGAAGAAAACACAAGATTGCTTTAACATTTTTAAGTTCACGAGGCACATCCAACTTCCTCTTTTCAGGGGTCGGTGCTGCTTGGAGAACAGCAAATGTGGAGCCAGGTTCTACGGTTGCTATTTTTGGGTTGGGCTCTATTGGGTTGGCTGTATGGACTCAACTCGGGGAACATATTTCTGTTTTATTTCTTACTTGCCTTTGCGGTCATGTGTACAGTTGTAGACTGAGGCTTACTTTAATTGATTGGTTACCTAGGTTGCCGAGGGAGCAAGACTTCGTGGAGCTGCTAGGATTATTGGTGTGGATGTCAATCCAGAAAAATTTGAAGTTGGTAATGCGTTGCTAGTTTGAGAAACACCCCATTAACCATGAAGTCAAATCATACGCTGGTTTATATATTTTGTTGTAAAAGTATTATGATCTATTTCCCTGGATTTATTTCTCTTAATTAATTATTTATTCAGGAAAAAAGTTTGGATTCACAGACTTTGTCCACCCTGGAGAATGTGGGAGCAAACCCGTAAGCCAGGTCTAGTTCTAGAAGGCTCAAGTCTTAATTATATATAAATTGCCCCTAAGTCTTGAATTTATTTTTATCGCAAAAGGAAGTAGACATGCTTTTCCTTTCCCTAAAAAAGGGTTTATATGCTTGAGTCATCAGGGACTCTCAAGGCCGATGGATGGGTGATTTCACTTACAGTGTTGGAATCTGCTCAGTCCTTCAAGCTGAGCTTTAGGGCATTCTCAAAGGCGTGGAATTAGCGTAGAGACTGGCTCTGCATTATATTATTATTGAGAGTGATTCCCAATTGGCTATTTCCTTGATTTCTTCAAAAGGAGTAGCAACTCGTGAGGTGGCTCTGCTACCTCGTATACGAGGGTGGTCTGTGAAGTTTAATGGTATCCAGTTTCAACATGGGTTTCGTGAAGCAAACCGGTGTGCAGATTGGTTTGCGAGAAAGGCGTCTGAGAATGATATGGGTCATCTTCAGTTCTTTACCTGAGCGAGGGTTCTGCATGAAAATGATTGTACGGGATTGCGTGTTATGAGAGTGGTTTCGGTTTCTGAGTTGTTTCTTGGCTTTGGGCTTTTTGGCCCTTTTGCTATACCAAAAAAGAGATATGCTTCTCTGAATAACAATAAACAAAAAGAAAAAGAAAATTTTACAGAATGGTTGGCTGTAGGCAGATACTAGAGTTTGATGACCTGACTTATCTTCATACATATGTGGCTATAAAGCAGGTTATCGTTGAGATGACTGGAGGGGGAGCGGATTACTGCTTTGAATGTGTTGGGATTGCATCACTGGTGCATGAAGCATATGCTTCTTGTCGAAAGGTTCCCCCCCTTCTCTCTCTCTCTCTCTCTCTAAAAATGTCCAAACTCAACCTTGCACCATTGTTTAAGTACGGCAGACAGCAATGAGAATACTAGAGGTTTAACTGGGGTATGCTTAATTTTGATGGTTTTCAACTAATGAACCCTGCAAAAAGTTTGCAACCCTTCATTCCCCTAGCTCCTCCATCTTTTCCCGAACTGGCCCAAAAAGTAGCAGAGGTTTCATTCGTGCTGATTGAACTAAGATCCTGTACACTTGATAAAAAAATGGAGTTTTCTGTCGGTTGGTTAAAGGCTTAATTAATTGAACTTGCCTAAATCATGAGCTTTTGAACTAATCCAGAATTTATGCCATGTTGAAAAAGAATTATGAAGGATAGTTATATGCAAATGCTAAATGTATTAATTGGAATTGATGTTCAGGGCTGGGGAAAAACAATTGTTTTGGGAGTGGACAAGCCAGGGTCCAGGTTGAGCCTCAGCTCTCTAGAGGTCCTTCAGAATGGGAAAAGTCTCATGGGATCCTTATTTGGAGGATTGAAACCGAAGTCTCATATTCCCATGCTCCTTAAACGGTACATGGACAAGGTAATGTGTACATTTCCTTTTATTTTATTTTGGGTCTACGCTTTTCATCCCCTCTACTATGAAAAATATATATATATATATATATATATAATTTAATGTACAAGTAGTAATTACCAAATTGTATGAAACATTTCCTGTGTCCCTCCAATTGTTAGCAGGAGCTGCAATTGGATGAGTTTGTTTCACATGAGATGGAGTTTGAGGACATCAATAAAGCTTTTGATTTGCTGATGGAGGGACAATGTCTTCGATGTGTGATTTGGATGGAAAAATGAGAGCATATTTTAGTCAATGTTGCCTTGAATCATCAAATAAGATATGAAAAGTGCTGTGTAGTCACAGTGCTCTCTTATTTTCTGTAAGATGGACACAAATTTCATAAAACAGCGGTGCTTGTCTATTGCACTGCAAATGCACTTGATGCACCGGTAAAGTAATTATTGGGAGAGACTATGGTTTTCTTCGATGATCCGAAGTGTCTCAGTCTGTATACTCCAGAAATAGCTTCATCTGGTATTTCCCACTCTATAGTTGCTAAGCCATGTTGTTCAAAGGAACTATTATCTAATCTCCACTTGAAAAACAAGCTTAAATCATCGTCATCATAAACAGCAAACCACCTTTCTCCCTGAAGCCTCTGTACGACTGCAATTGTGCCCTCAGTTAGTAGGTCATATCTTGGATTTGCACTCCAGAAAGTGGCGGTTGGTCTATCTCCCTTTGTGAAATAGCCCCGTTTTGGATGGGCGATGTCTTCCTTTATGTCACCAAAATTTATGCCATCCGGAGGTGATTCTCCAAACGGGCCAAGTAAGGGGCGGAGCTGTACAGATGAAAGATCTGGTGGCGAAAGACCATTTCCAATGATTTCCTCCCCTTTTGCCATTGCTTCTGCTAATTTCTTAAATTCCTGAATGTATGCTGATAACGTGTGTGGACCATAGAGCGTTGAAGCGGCCTGCCAATTTCGTTATGATTAATAGCGGATTAGTGATTTAGATCTAATTCTTCTAATGCCATTCGCAAAGCTTGAAAGCTAACATAACCACTGGTACATGAGTTACAAGGAAATTGGCACTCTTCCTTAAGCTGGTGAGATGAGATTTTTTATTGTCAGGTTGTAGTTTCTCTTTTCTTCTTTCTTCCTTGTACGAGGGCAAAAAAATGTTAAAAACTCAAATGAATTTAGGTTTATTGTTTTATTTATGCTTTCAACTGGATTGATTATGTTAGCTTATTACTAACACTTTTGCTGTTAAACTTGATTATAATCTCTCGACTTTTCGGATCATGATCTTTTACTTTTTTTTAGAGAAGATAAAATGTTTTCTTCTTATAAAAGTAAAATAAAGGTAAATTTTTTATGTTTTTTTCGAAAAAAGCTAAAGTGCTTTGTTCTTATAGGAGTAAGAGGAAGATAAATTTTTTTTGTGTTTTTTCCTTTACCTTCTTATTTTTGTAAAAGAAAAACACACCTTAAAAAAAAAAAAAAAAAGAAGACAGAGGATCTGGTCCTCTGTTTAACACCAATTGCATGTGTTAAATATTGGGTTTCTGTAGCTTTACAAATTGGTAACTTGGAATTCTGTGCCGTTGGACCATACCTCATACCGTTGGTGCTTGTATTCTTCAAAAGTTGCTACATATTGTGAGTAAGTATTTGTGAGGCCTGCAATAACAACATGGGTTTTCTCATCAAATTCTCCATGTCCATTACTTATTAATGTCTCCTTGACTGCCTCCCTTATCCTTCTGCCAGCCATTGTTGTGAACTCTGCAATACTCATAGGAATAAAACAGGGGTTTAAACCTCTGTTTGTACTAATCAATAACATTGGCCATGTCAGCACTTGGTACCTGCTAACTCATGTATAAAAGCACGCTCAAATCCTTTAAATTTAATTATAAGTTCAAGAATGGCATGAAAACAAACCTCCTGGTACAGAAAGAATGATCAATTTTCCCAACCTCAGCATTTGGATTGGAAGAATGGCCGGCTGCATAAATATCAACATTACTATTGACCATTGATCCTTACAAATTTGTGGATTTGTTGGTCTAGTTAAGTATTAGCTCATGAGTCCTTAGTTTTTGGTCTTACCGCCCATGCATAGGGTTCAAACATTTCACCCGTGCTCAGCAAAACTGGCTTCGGTTTTTGGCAATCCACTTGATGTTGGCTTGGTTCTTTGAGCGAATCTCTCAATCGTTTCCAATGAGGATTGATCTGAAGGATGAGATCTTCGTTACTAGGTCAAAAATAAAATTCAATTTTGGGTTTTTGATTGAACCAAAAAGGGAAGTTTAGGAGACAACAGCTGCAAAGCAAGAGTAGTAGGGTGCTTACTTCCGTATCACCTTGCTGAAACCCAAATACACCGGGCCCATCAGTGGTGCCAGCAGCAAAACCAGGACCAAGAGCCGCAGGACAAGTTTTAACCACCTCGTTGCTGTCCAACTCAACCTCGATATCCGTGAAATTCAGATACACATGGCGATAATCGATCTTCCCTGTCAATTCCTCAGAGGCGGAGGTAAACAGATCCACGGCTGTTTTGAACTGCCTTTGACCTATGATCTTCGTGCTTAATATTTCATCCGGATACCTGTTGCATTTATAATAGATTATCATAAGCAGCATCGCACTCTACAACGCTTGTAAAACAAGTATAATACTCGTCTTGGATTAAGGGAAATACAATTCTACAATCTTTTTGTTTGAAGGCCCATATTTAATTTTTTTTGTATTTATTAAATTTTATAATTTAATTTATAAATTTTAATAAATTTAATAATTAAAATTATGCCTTATAAAAATTAAAATTGAATAAGATTTTGTAAAGAGTAGGACTATTAAGTTAAAGGCTCATTACCCGGGTCCCCTGCCCACGCAAAGCTCATCATTGCCATGGCAAGAAGAATGGTTAAAGTCACAAGGTTTCCCGCTGTCGATGCAAAACGCTCCCAAGACATTTGGGCTCACATCGCCAACATTTGATTGGCAAAATGCTCCCACAAATAAAGTTCCATCGTTCTTCCTCACCTTAGATGCTTGGCTAGCACGTTGACTGCAAGCCTTTCCTCCCGTGGCTTTATTTGTCTCTGCCCTCTCCACCAACTGCCCTATCGCTGTATCACCCCATGAAAAATTACATTATTCATGTATGCTCTAATATTTTTATTTATCGATTATTAAATTTAAATAATTAAAAAATATTGAGGGACAAAATTAAAGACAAATTTTGTCCTTAGCTGGGCCAAGGTTTGTGTATGCATGGTAATTGAGTTGGATTGTTAAATACCATTGCTCCTGCTAAAGGTTGATATTGGGGATGGAAATAGAGCATTTATATAAACCTGAACGTGCCTGGAAAAGTAGAATTGGTGTTTGAGGAGGAAGGAGATCTGAATTGAGAAGCAAACCAATCTTCAAAGAGCCTGGCAGCTGTTCCCTTGTTGTCTCCACTAATGAGCTTGTTGTCTCTGCTCATTGAGGTGCCGTGCGTCGCAAACCAGCTGAACGCCCCTGTGGTTTTCCCAGTTGCACCATCGACAAACTTAAGAAGAGTCATTTCCGTATCAACATTGGAAGGGTATCGGGCTCTCTCGTCTGCTGGGTTTAGTAAATAAGCGCTTGGGCTTCTGTTTATTCCTGCATCCTTCACGTCTCCTGCAGAAAAAAAATAAAGCAAAGCATGATAAATAATAACGTCCAGTACGAGGTTGGTCTTCATTTTTAAAGCATAGAATCGCAAAGAAATGCTCGCCTTTGTTGACAAATATGGAACCAGGCTTGAGGTTATTGTGCGCCTGAATAATGCTCTGTTCTATTGCGTTAACAATGGCATCAAAGGATTGTTGTACAAATCCCAGAGAAGTCACAGAGTAAACCACGTATTGTAGATAACCACCAGGGCCGGCATGTGTATGAATCCCACTAATTGCTACATTTTTTTCGTTATACAAATTTCCAAACCTTCAAATGAACAAAATTGCCACAAAGATTAGAAATTTAAACAAATTTTTTTATATATATTGAACGGTTCAACGTGAGGGAATTGTTAATTGTCTGAGGTGGGTCGTACCTCGATTTGAGTCTCTCCAAAACTTTAATCGTTACAAGCTGCGATGCCATTCCCGCATCAAGATTGACAAAAGCAAACCTGGAGCCTTGAGGGTTCTCGTCAGCCACGATGAAAGTTCTAGCTCTTAAACGGAAATGAATACCAGCTGCGTTCTGTTGTAAGTTGGCATAACCCATCATGTTCACATCGGCAGCGGGACCCGTCATGTCATAACTGCCCACTCCGATAAAGTACTCACCGCCATCGATGGTTTGTATACATGTCCAAGCACATACACAAACTAAGCCCAGAGCAAAAGGAAGATGCCTTTGGTCCATCCTTTTGCATGTCATCTCCTCCCAAGGATTATCTTCTTATATCTATATATATAGGCGCGCGGAGCTATTACGATTTCTTGGATTCTGATACAGCTCTAGTTAACTCATTCGTTCTTTCGGCCAATCCAATGCCCTCCTTACTGGCACTAACCATCTCTTCTTAGGTTACGGCGTATAAGAAAGTGATTGACAAGGTATTCTTCTGTCCGTAGTCGTACAATTTAGTGGACTCAGCCGCCAAGTAAGCTGTGGATTACAGAGTTGAAGCCAACCATCTAGCCCGATTAAACATTTTTGAATAATTCTATTCTTACAAAATTTAGGACACTTAATGTTGGCAACCTAAGTTCATAGCTATTGATTGACAATAATTTTAGTTTCACCTCGCCAATCAATATGCACAATTTTATTGGCTAAGTTTACTTAGTTTGAAGTCTTTGGACTAATGACATCTACTATATTCTCTGAATGAAATTTGACATCCGTGAATAAATCCTTTGAGATGACTGATAGGAGAATTGAAGGGGAAAAAATAGTGAAAGTTTGCTGATTATGGTCCCAAGTCCTATTGAGGTGGGGAACCTGAAAACGTGCTCATGAAACAAGTCCATATCAATTTATTTGGTAATAAGGACCCACAATGAAAGCGAACACCTGTCTTTGCAACTAATATTACAACGAAATACTTCCTGTTTTGGTAACAGTATAAGGATTAAAGGATATGTAAGCTGAATTACAAGGATTAGTCCTATCAATAATTTGTTTTTCAATTATCACAAACCTAAAGTATATTTTACTATATTTGTTGAATTTACAATTTAATTTTTACAATGAAATGAATTTAATATTTGTTCTTTTAAATTAAAATTTAATAAAATTTTATTTATATAAATAACAAAACCATGTAAATTAATGTACAAGGCCTGATCCTCACAATAAGTGGGCCTTCTTAAGAGGGAACAGATACTTCAAATCGCGCACCGCCACGCTACGGTATCATTTTTCCCTTACCATTATAGAGTTTATTCCACTGCCCCACGAGAAAGAAACAAGCTTTGATGGACCCAAACTTTGTCCCGTTAGGTCAACATTCATCGTTTCGACGTGGGGTATGCTAGCATTATTTCTTCCAGACCCAAGATTAACGATAATTCTTAGCGGGATAGAAAGCACGAAAAGGATGGGCATCGGCACCGGATAATGCTTTTCCCACGAAATTTGCTTACTGTTTTTTTTTGGGTACAGGAGATTTGCTTGCTATAAGCTTCATATTATTAATGTAGTAAATTCATTAAATTGTATAAGAACAGAAAATATGAACATATCGATTACTTCAAGAAGAAAACAAAAACTGGCCAGTCATCTACACAAAGAATATACACAGGATTCCTTTAATTCTCTTACAAATTACAATACATAACATTTTTCCATTTTTTTTTTTGGATTCAAGCCTTTAATTAAAAAAAAAACCAACCTAGACACACTTTATATATATTTGTATAAAAAAATATATATAACGTATCCAGAAACACTAGGAATACAATAAGCCGGCCATGAAATTAAACAAATCACACCATGATCATTCTCGACATCAGAGCACAGTCCTCCATGGCTTAATCTCAATAAGCACCACTTGCCTTCTCTTTCTCCTTTTCTTTCTCTTCCTCTGTCTTCGGGTGATAACCAGGAAGCTTTTCTTTGATCTTCTCTAAAATACCCTTCTTCTCCTTGGTCTCCCCTTCATGAGCAACCGTAGCACCAGTCTCGGTGACACCATAGCCATACTCCGATGATGCTGGGGTTGGGACCTCCTCTGTTTTCTTGTGCTGTCCCGGTAGCTTCTCCTTAATCTTGTCGAGGAAGCCCTTCTTCTCCTCAGGGTGTGCTGGATCAGCCTCGACTTTCTCAACTGGAACCGCTGTATCCTCGTGCTTTTGTTCTTCCTTGTGTTCACCTCCTATCTTTTCCTGGATCTTCTCCTTCAGCCCTTTCTTTTCCTTCTTTTTCTTCTTCTTCTCCCCACCTTCTCCTTCATCCTCCTCATCGCTAGACTGCATATATATTCAAGCACAATATAAGCTTATAAACATTAGCAATCCCGAAAAGATGTGACGAACAACGTAAAAGCAAAAGAACAAAAAAAAAACAAAAAAGAAGAGAAATTACAGAGCTAGAGCTGCTGTCGGATCGGTGAAGCTTCTCCAAGAGACTATGCTTCTTCTCACCCTCCTCTTCTTTCTTGTCTTCCACCTTAGTCTCAAGTTCAGAGACCTTCACTTTCTCAAACTCACTGGCAATCGCCTCCTCCTGAGGCTTCTCTTCTTTTTTCTTGCCCAGGAAATCAAAAACTCCACGGTCTTGGATCTCCACCTCAGTTGTCTCACTGGTCCCGTACTCATGGCTCCTGTTCTTGTTCTCCTCCGCCATATTGCAACCTGATATATCAGTGACTAACTCAAACTGAAGCGATCTAAAATTCACGAGCAAAAAGAAGTATTCTTCGGAAGTAGGACACTTCGTCAGTAGTTGGTGCTACAAGTAAAGTATGTGATTCGAAAGTCTCTGCGCAATCACGAATTGATGACTTTTAGCTGTGAGGCTGAAGAGCTTTTATAGTTCACACAACGCGCAATTGGCGGGATTAAGAAATTATAAAAGCCAATTACAGTACGACCTCTGTAACCGACGTGTTCAATAACTCAAGGGGAGGGAGAAGTTAAAGCCCACGCTCCCTTAGGGATACTCACTTGTGTTGATGGACATCCGTGAATATGGCTCCAAGTTTGCTTGATGCAGCGAGTTCACTAATAGCATATGCATCTGCGAGGATGGAAGGTATCAGTCAAAAGCAGGATGAAGAGAGTGGAAAAGATGTGACAGACAGGTGTACTGGTAACGGTGTAATCTAACCAACAAACACGTGCCACGTGGGTGAAGAACATGAGAGCTGATTATTATATACTATTATGGGACCCTAAATTGTCGGTCTCCATTGGAAGGTCGGTGTAGGGGCCCGCTAGTGGGGACAGGTAGCAGCAGCGTCGCGAAGGAGGTGGGCGTTTCGAGAGTTTTCCTGGTTGGTGCATCATGGTCATATTGGAGTGAGCGGGACTTTATTTATTTATTTATTTATTCTGTTTGATGTTGTTTCCTATGAATACGCAGTTCTTGGACAGATGGCCGGTTGAAGTGTTGCTTGTTTGTAAACCCTTTCGGTTTCGTCCTTTTTCTTTTTCCTTTTTTCTTGTTTCCCCTTCTACATAACGCTTCGACTTTGAAGATTCAAGCATAGGATCTGAACCCTTTAGTTATAATCTAATGAGCCTTTGTAATCTCATTCATCCACCAATTGGTTAAGATAACAGTTTTTCTCACATTTAACAACTTAGATTTCGCAAATTTTATGATTTATAGCTTGTGAAGTGTTAACTGTCTTAAAATAAACATGAATTGATTAATATATGGATTAATGATACTTTTAAGTTATAAAACTCTAACCACTGAAGTGATATAGAAATAATCAAAGTAAGCATAAATTCATATTGTTACTGGGATTATTTATGCGATGCATTTGTGCCTGTGCAGATGAGATAACTCTAAATTTGATTATTGTCACCAAAAAATAAAAAAGCACACATTAGAAATTTGTCATAGGGCTGAGGTGGGTCACGGAACAACAACATAGTGGGAAACCATGGAGGGCTTACGCTTTATTTTAAAATGAAATTGTGATTTGATAATAGTATGAAAAAGTTCAGTCACTTTTATTATTTTATACTTAATCATGTAAATGTTAGTCACATTATTCATTTTATAGAGAAGTGTCGCTGAATATAAAAAAATTAGTATAATAAGATTTTGTAAAAGTGATTGACATATATATGATTAAAAATAAAGAAAAAATAATAAAAAAGGACATAGCATAACAAGAGTGTTGTATAATATTATTTAAAAATATAAAAAGTAATTATTAAAAATGAATTTTCATAATTACTTAATATGTAATTTTTTTTAGTGCTGGGATCAAAATTAAACTAAATATTTGATTGGGTTGCATTAGATGCACCAATTGCAATTGAATAGGTGAACCGGCGAGGCCCAGGTCCGTATGGAAATTTCAATATTTTATTATTCACCAGCTTCACATTGGGATCAAGTGTTTTCAGAGAGCGGATCAGTGGCATCTGATACTTGGGCTCACTTGTAGGGCCGAAAACCAGGCTTGATCGCCAAGCCAGGAATAACCCAGGTCTCAGAACAAAAGAAATAAAATAATAGCGGACCGAGAAAGGCAACTCAAAATTAGAGTGAGGGAAGGACCGGAAGGTCCATGCGGAGAAGCATAGCCAAACCGAATCGGATGCTGCTTGACTCCTCCTCAAATCAAATTTCGTCTTTCTGTTTTCTGGCTCTGCGAAAGGTCGCCATAGTCGACGACTTCGTTCTAGAGAGAGAATAATAGGCTTTTTGGTTTGAGGGACAGAGAGGGAGGGAGAGTCGGAGAGAGGCTACGATGATAACGCGATCGAATCTGGCCGAACAGCTGCGCGAGTATCAGATTCGATCCAAGCATGACTGGGCCTCTGTCTCCTTCTTCTCCTCCGCTTCTTCTAATATTACGCCTTCGAGGTATGCCACACATTGAATCCTTCTTTCGTTTTGTTCCCTTTTATTTATTTATTTATTTTTTTTTAAGAAAAAAGTTGTATCAATTTCCTCTGCTATGAATCAAATTTACAATTTTTTCCATTAATTTTCTGTTTTCTCCATATATTGTTTGTGTGTCAGATGTAATTGCACATTGCTTGGTTATTTCGCATCGTGGGATACATGTGGGCAAATAGATGATGTAGGAATATGATTGAAATTGTCAATTTCTCTTTGAATTGCAAATTCGGCTAGCTTGGTTAAGGCCTTGGTTAGTTGAGAATTTTTTGTTGCAGTGGTTGTTTCAAAAGTTATTCCTTATTTCATCTTAGACGAATAATATTGCAATTAAGCTTGAAATTGTTGGTGACACGACGAGCACGGTTATAAATCTATTCGTGAGGATCTTTGGATCATTATTATAATTATTCACAAATATGTAATTGATTAATATCTAGAGGACACATCAATTTTTTATTGTCACGTCTAATTAATACGTGGAAAAGTAGGCTGACTGAGTCTCACCTCATTCTAAAGATGGCCAGTGTTTATTTTTCCACATCCAGTCTGTGTCAATGTTCTGTGGAAGTAACACTTTGATTAGAGCAGCATGTTGGGTTTGCCTGATCAGCTATTCTGCTTCTTATTTTCTTTCATTCTTGTGTTTCTTCACCATTTGAGACTAAAATAATAAAGCTATTGATAGCATACTTATGGTGTTGCTTCACTTTATACAAGAAAGCGAAAGAAATGCATTGCTATATAAAATGGGTAGTGTTTTTGTTAATAGATGTAAATTTAGTGGACTCTCATGACCATGTCACATGTTTTTATTTCTTATTTAAATATATAATCAGTTTTTCACAGGGGCAAGCCAAAATAGATGAGGGACTTTGACAGAAAAATGATATATTGAGGGAGGGTTGCCATTTAAGTTTTTCATAAGAGAATTTTTTGCCTTGGGGGTGGTGGAGACTCCAATGCCTCATGTAGTTGCATCCGGTGCCTTGCTTTAGAAAACAGCATCTGTGGGGAACCATTTTATAACCAGGATAGACAATAAGTAATGAATACAGAAAATTTGTTATTATTTACACAGTAAGAAAACAAGTTTTTAATTTTATTATTTTCTAATCAGACAAGAGGACTTCTGGGTCATACATTTATGTGCAGACCATTATGAATAAGTTAAATGGTAGCAGAAAGAGATGGGTGGCTTCATGTAGGTATTAGGTTAATGAAGGTTACAAAAGCAAAATAAGGTCATGAATAGTATTGTGGCTTGTGATATCTGGGGGAAGATTGATGTGTCATACAACTTGATCAGAGAGAGATTTAGACTGGATGGCTCGCCTAGAGTTGATTAGGAGAATGGGCATTGTTTGACTTGTTTAAGGAAATCTCATTTGGGATTATTAACAATAATTTAACCCATCAATTGAAAGTTTGATGGATTATTAGAAGGTGATATATGCTAAATGACTTGTCTGTAGTGATCAAGCAGAGTTAGTAAGGAGAACAGGCATGGCCTTACTAATCCGTCAAAACATTTCTTTGGAATCATTAAATATTATTCATTCTAGTTAAAATTGAAAACTTTCTTTCATTTCTTTTAAATCTATTACTCTTTATTATGCCAAGATCAATGTTGGTAATCTGGAGCTCCTCTTCACTTCTATTTCCTTTCTTGAATATTATCCTTGCTTTGAAGGATGTAATGATAGTTTAATATTCAGGGATTGAAATATGTTTCCTTCATCAAACTGATAAGTCGTTTGCTTACTTTGATGGGGTGTGTATATGCTGACTGTATATATTATTGTTTTCCCAAGATTCTGACTCATGTCTAAGGATTCGTCAAATTCCAATTTGTCAATAATAATTTACCCATGCTTTCAAGTAAATTTGGGGTGAGGAGGGTTAAGAAATGCTGGCTGACCAGTTTTGTTTACACCTGTTTTAATTCTTCCTAGCAGAACTTGGGTGTTCCTGATTTCTTTTACAAATGATTTTTTGGGTAATTATTACTAGTGGACAAAGTTAAACAGTGAATTTTTGGTTTGATGGGGTTAATTTTAACCAAAATTAAGTGTATAAAGCAATTTGAGCTCCAAATTAGATTGAATATTGACTAGTTGGTTATAGTTGCAGTGAGATAAGTGATTTACTTATTTTGTATTACGCTCTGAATGCATATATTCTTGACTTCCAGTTTGACTGTTTTTCTTGGATTAATGGTTCTGTGCGACAGTATTTTTTAGGATAACATAAGAATGATGATATTGATACCTTTCGTTTCCCTTTTTTGTGGGTGCAGGGTGGATGTTGTGGTCTTTGTAATATGGGAACTTGTCATTTTAGCTTTCCTTGTCTTTTCAGCAGTATCTTTGTACTTTAAGCACATACGGCTTGCTTTTGTATTAGTCTGCATCACGGTGCTATTGCTTTTATGCATGAAAATTACAAAGCAAGTAAGACTGGCAAGGAAAAAGAAACGAAGGATGCTTCTTCCACTCTCAATGTAAAATGGTAGGAAGTCTTGATCTTTGGCTCACATTGCCTTCTCTTTTCTCCACTTTCTAATGGATTAGAGGTCTTGAGCATTCTTGGACCATTTTCATTGATCTGCCTTCCCTTTCATTTTTGGAATGTGTAATTCCTGATTCCACCTATAGCAAGTTGATTAAACAATACGATTTCATGTTTTTACATCAACAAGAGCTTATGAAATTGGTCTTTCAAGATCATTCATTATGGGAGATGACGTATTTAGGGTCTAGTAGGGTAGATGTATATATATTTTTTTCGCATGACTATATATGCAGTGTAACTGAAGCAAATTATTGTTAAGAGTTTTTGACCCTGTGATAGTTTCACATTTGAAAGTTCAAAATCAGATGAATGCTCGTGTAATGACAATAAATGTACAAGACAATATTAGTGGTCTATCATTGTGCGTGGAGTGCTTAATTGATGGCTGCAAAAGGATTGCAGTTTTGCAAGATTTCGGTTATAATTTCTGTTAGGTTTAGAAATTGTAAGAATAACCGTGATGGGCGATAGCCGATAATAAATTAACAGGCTGACTTGTCTTTACACCTAGAAGTTTTGAAATACTGAAATTATATATTTTTTCAGCTGCTTCACATATTGACCCGATTTACATTTTTGGACATGCTAGACATAAACCAGTCGCATTCACTACAGATATAGACACGATTAAATGGATATGGTGGTTACAGATTATAAAGGCGAGCACACTTTTTTCAGTTCATCGTTAGTGGTCAGAGACCTTGGATATGGTAATTATTTCCGAGATTGGCTTTGCAAACGTGCCTATGAGATCCTCGTGAGTGGCAGTAAATCAACTCCAAGTTGTGAACAAGAAGAAAGATGTATACATATATATTTTTTGTTCTTACTGAGGATTGAAGAAGTGGATCTTTATGCCCGTTGCAACTATGCTCCAAATGGCTCCGGTGAATACCAATACACTGAGAACCATTCCAATGGTTCCAAGCATCCAGTTTAGGCACCAATTTGTGCTGTATTTCTTTGGTTTCTTTATCACTACCCACATGAAACAGGGATACGCCAAAGTTATGGGCAGTGCAACTCCTCCAATGAGTCCTGCCAAGCTTGGCAAGAATGGCAGCGCCACGGCAATGAAAAATGCTAAGCATCCAAATAGTCCCCTGAATCCTATACGTAGCCACCGTGGACAAGGTCTGTTTTTCTTGCTTGTGTATTTGGATTCCAGATTGTCGAATACTGGCATTGCATAGATTTGGAACGAACTTAGGCTGTTAACCACTACTAGCAAGCTTGTAAAAGCCAAAATAAACTTTGATGTATCATGTTTATGGTACTTGTGCAAAGCGCTTAACATCCCCCCATCAGAAGGTATCTGGGGTTAAAACGCAACCATTAGCTTCCATGTACGCGAGCTTACGCAACAACAGGAAACATTAGCCTCAGCTATATTCACTTACCGAATTTCCATAGGCCCAGTAACCTCCGATGGCAAGGGGAAACAAACACAAGGCAATGATTGCATAAGCGAACTGAACACCTCTCCACATGGGGAAACGCGAGGGTTGCTTGGCATCTGCAGGCATGGTTCCCTATAACAATGAAATCGGATACAGATAGATGGTTAGACGTTAGTACAGAGAAGTGTTACGTGGACATGTGAACTTTACACACTCGATTCACAAAAATTATATGTCAGATTTTCTATTTAACTTTGAACTGGTTGATGGTTCAATAGTAAAATTAAGTTTCTGTACCAAAAAAAAAAAATAGTAAAATTAAGTTTTACGTCACTCTTGTGCTTTAAATATATATAACTAACATGTGCACATAACATTTCTCTTTGCTTTGGTTTGAAAAATGTTTCTCTTCAATGAAGAGACAGATATTGTACCTGTATTTCCAGTACAAGGTTGTGACCTCTGAAAGCGAAGGCAATGATACCTAGCGCATTCCACACGCTAAAAAAGGCGGTCACCTTTGATTGCCCTCCCGGGGGTTCATACGATACATGACTGATCTTACCTTGAACTAGGGATACAATCCATATAAGGGTACAATAAGCAACGGCTGTGATGGCTCCAAGCAGTGAAACCCCTGCTATTGAATTCAGGTTGGGAAGCTGAGCAAGCAGAATGGCTACGGCGGTGAACACCACATACCACTCTATAGCGGTGAGGGGGGTGCATGCCTCCCCACACACAATTTGGAAAAATATCTTCACGGTGCCACCTCCTATCATGATCAAGCTGACACACGTGCCACCCGACAGATACATGATTGGAAAGAGTGCCATTAGCTTTCCTGCCTTCTCCCCTGCAATCACATTCATCTTTTTACTCATTAAATTATTTGATCAAAAACATCTGACAACGATGGACGGACCCAATTGAATGGATGAAAATTGGATCATAATTGAATTCAGATATGGTTGATATGAATTCAATTAAGTCAAAGATTGATTGAGGCGGGCGCTTATCTTTTTCTATGTTCCCACTTCCCACAAGCAGAAGCGTAGGATGCAGTAACGTAAAAAGGGGGGAAACTGTTAAAGGATGCAAAAAGATTTATTATCTCATAGATTATTGAGTGTTGAAGTTCAGTTACTAAAAACAAATGTTCTGAAGGAACGTGCTGAATTATAACATGATAATCATTTCTCTTTTATTTCAGCTTAAACAAACTCCAAATTAATTTATCTATCCCTGAATAAATATGAATAGTTCACTTGTCTAGTCTTATATTCAAACCTCCCAAAAAGTAAATTTGCTAAAGCTGACACAATATTATATGACAATCGAAACTTGCCCAAACGGCCAAATCTATAGTTACCTGACTACAGTCAATTTCTTCATTAAAAGGGAACAACGTGTTCAAATATGATATGGGTTGGTTTCACTGAGTTCCAATTCGGAAAATAATATACAGGCAACACTTATGACATGAATTGGACCCAACCATTAGACTAATGTAATTTTAACAAACTTCTTTTTGTCCTTTTGCTTTTGTGTTGTTCTTCGAAATATGCAATAAAGTTGCTAATTCTGCTTTATGAATATTTTCCATCAACTATCCCAAGTAAATTTTGATTTGAAAACTTTGTAAAATTAATGTTTCAATTCTCACCTATTTGAATGCACAAATTCTTATTATTTGTATGATATTAGAAGTTTAAGTAATTATGTACTAACAATTTGATTAAAAAAACTCTTCTTCTTCTTCTTCATAGGACAACCTAAGTACAAAATTAAATAGATACTGTAATGATAATAAAACGTGCTTTAAAAACGTTGAAATACAAAAAAGTTATAGAAAACAAAATTTGAATATAAATTTTCAAATTTCAAAAAAATGTTGTACTTGTAATGCAAAATATTAGGTAGTTCAAAGATTTGTAACACATTATAGAAACAGCTGATAAGCAAATATAGAAATTAATTAAAGCAAATTAGCTAATGATTGGCATACATAAGTTAACCTTGTATTACTTACCTAATACATAAACTAAAAATTAAATGGCTTTTGTAAGCATGATACATAAACCAAGTATGCTTGCAGCTTACCAAATGCTGCCATAGCAAGTCTGAGGTACCTGCTATGGCGCACACCGGAGTCTGATTGGTGGAGCTGAATTAGTAACCACAGGGTGTAGAGCTGCCATGTGAAAGCCACGCATAGAGATATAATTCCCCAAGCCCTGCAGCCAGAAAACAAATTAATTTTAAATTCACAGTGGCATGGATCGGAGTTTATAAGGCCTCACGATCGACTCACGTACCGGCCGAGAGTAGTGAAGGCCAAAGGAAGAACAAGGGCTTGAACTCCAATCCCGGAGCTGAGGGTGTGAAACGCAGCATAGTAGGCGTTGCCCTTCCTAGACTCAGTGATTGGAAGCCAAGCGTCTTGAGGATCCAGTTTGGTGAAGCGGCCAACTTCTTCCAAGTAGCCTTGCATGCTTTCTATGGCCTTCTTCATGGGGCTGGCTAAAGGAGTAGTGCTGCCCTTCAAACGCGAAGCAAAAGGGCTTTTAGGAGTTTTGGGGACGGAATCGATCAACAGCGGCGACCGACTCATTGAAGGAGAAGAATGTAGTTGAAGCGGAGGAGACGAGATGGGGGCCGGAATTCCCTCTGCCTGATCTTTCGGTCGTGACCTGCTGCTGTTGCTCTTCACTTCAACTTCCATTTCCACCAACTCTTCCATTATGATTCCCAAAGTTTTCGCTTTGTGCTTATTCACTGTCCTCTTCTTAAGGTACAACTAGTTGTTGGAGTCTACGTTGGTCCTGATTATAGTAAAGGGAGTCATGTTCCTTTTTAATTATGCCATTCATTCAACTCTTTTTAACCATGGGCGAAGACTCGTGGAACCACCAAACAGGAACTTTGATTAGGGCTTGTGGGGGTACAGGGACAGTCTAATTAACAATGACTAGCCACTAATAGGGCACCTCTTTAATTTTGCATGCTTGGACTGGCACCATCTTTTGTAAAAGTTGCTTTGGAGCTATCTTTTCTTTCTTTCATTTCCTTGAACAAACTTTGTGCTCGTTACTTTTTTTCCTTATCCTTCGCTCAAGATAAAGATGAATTCTCTCGTTATATGGGTGATTATAATTATAATAAAAGTATTATTAGTTAAATTGTTTCCTTATCTTTCGCTCAAGAGAGACAAAAGGATTACTAGTTAAATTGAGAATATATGGAGAAAAACGTCGTATTTGTATAAGGTGAAAGAGAGAGCACTCCCATTTGCTGACTCGTATTTGGTGGGGATGGATATTGGCTTTGCGTTTTATGCATTAGGAAACTTTTTGAATATCAATTAGAAAAAAGAAATACAGTAAATCATTTAACTTCTCACAACAGGAGAATAATTAAGGGGAAGAAACGGATATAGATTTATTAAAATATAATAAGGTTCAGCCTTGTATATTATCGTATATATGTTATTTAGATTTTAGTTTCCTTTTATCATCTATGTATCCGTGCCCGTATAATTCCACACACTCAAATAATTATTTTTTGTTTTCCACACATTTAATGATCATACTTATATTTATTTTATAAAATATAATATTTACCTTCGAGAATATCCATATTTTTAACTCAACTACTACCATACTCCATTTCTGACTGAAAGAAAATAATAATACTAATAATAAGAAAATCCAACCTCACAAAGTGTTACTGTTGAGTTCATTGAATGGTACTGGTGGGAGATGAACCCCGGAAAAAATGCTACTGTTGGGGGAAATTGTTTTTAATAAAAAATATTTGTTCTATATCCTAATTTATATATTCAAATTTTACTGTATTAGGTATATGAATTAGAGGGTGAGCATAAAATTATTTTATTTAAATAGACCAAGTGAAAATATACGTGCTAGGACAATATAATATATAAATAATTTTTTAAATTTTAAATTTTAAGAGTATTTTTTATCATTTGATAAAAGATTAATTCATTTTAAAATAAAAATTATTTGTTAGTAAATCTTTCTCAAGACATATAAATATTTTGGTTAAAATATAAAATATCTCTTTATACTTTCACTTTAAAACAAAACATTTCTTATATTTTTAATTAGAAGAATTTACATATTTATATTTTAGAATTAAAGCAATTTACCCCTTTTATTAATTAGATATCCATAGTTTTAACAGAACATGTGGCCCTCTAATACCCAAAAGCCATGGATAAGCTTCTATCATTTTAAGTTCAGCAATGGATCTACACAGAGCATAGAAACTCACACCTAACTTGCACGAGTAACTTCCAGCAATAACTTTTGAATCTGCATGGGCGGATTGTTGAATGTGCAGCACATTTTGTATCATTTGGCTTGCATTTCCCTGCCAACAAATCTTGGGTTTTGCTAAAGGAGATTGAAATTATGGTCCAATGGATGAGTAGGGTGCTGTTCATAATTTGTAGCAACGATGCCACCAGAGATTGTGGGTATGTGGTTGTAGTTGAAGCTCCACCATTAGCCTTGGTGGGCAGCAACAGTGTCGCAGCTTGGGTTTGTAGGTGGCTAGGGTTTCAGAAAATGATGCAACTCAATCTACTGGAGAAGAAGGCTCATTTCGGTTTGCAACTCACATGTTAATTAACATTTCATTAAAAAATAATTTGGGGAAGGAGAGTGCTGAGTTTAGGCAAGAGGTCACATGAATTTCCTTAAAATTTTGAATATTTAACTATCAAAAGGGATAAATTACTTTAATTTTAAAATACAAATATGTGAATTATTTCAATTAAAAGTATAAGAGAATTTTTGTTTTAGAATGAAAGTGTAAGAGAGTATTTTATAAGTGATTCTATGCCTATACTTAATCCACATATTTAATTCTCATATCACATGGGGTAAAAATTGAATAAGGTATGAGATAAATATTTTTCAATATTCTTTCCTACCTTTTGGTTCGTTTTATGAGGGAAAATTTATTCCTTCGTTTTTATTATTTATTTAATATTTATGTTTTTATATAAAATTTTAAAATTTGTCAAAATCTAATATTTAATGTGTATAAGTTTATTTATGTCAATTTTATATTTTAAATATTAAATAAAAAATAAAATAATAAAAATAATAAATTTCTTCTAATTTAATTAAAAATGCATAACTTATTCCCTTCTTTCTCGGTGGAGTAAAATGAATTAAAGAAATCATCAATTCTCAGTAAAATTACTTTTTGGGTGGAATTTTCAAATATAAAATTCATTTTTCAAATTTAATCAATTATGAAATAATTCTCAAATATTTATCCAAAACCGCGGCGTGACATTATCTTTCCGTTTTCTGAACTCTGCCCATAAAAAAAAAAGTATTAAATTAGAAAAATCTAGCCATAAGTGGAACTAACTGTTGGATCTGTATCTACCAAGGATAATTATCGTTGAAAGCACACACTGCTCTTTCCATGATCTTTTTGTCTCTCATCCTTTCCGAGGGAGGGGACTAGAAATTTTCAAGAAGCTACAAGTCACATGGCTCCCTACTCTCTGCACATGTTACCCGTATTGCGTCCTAACAATTCCTTAGCGAGCTCCATCCAAACAGGTTAATACAAATAGCACAACCCAGACCACAAAATATCAGTCTACAATTAGAATAAAAGACTCCAAAATGGACAAGTATTACGCTTTTCTCTCTTCCTTCAATTCTATGTAGCACCAACAATGTAAGATGGCTTTGAAGGAAGAGGCTTTCTTCCAAAATGCTTGGATTTTCCTGTGAAAAAATGGAGGCGATGGGAGAGATTCTGGGGTTGTTTTGCTGCGCACGCCAAAGAAGAGAGGTTCTTACTTGAATCATTATTTTGAATTAACAAGTATTACATTCCGTCTCTTGAAAGAGAGCCATATCTAATTTCTTCTATCCCCATCGTTGGTCACGGCCCATTTCCAAAGAAAAATGGAAGCAAAACACTAGTTGCACTACATAGATATTCAAGCCACCATAATAATTGGAGAAATTAACATCTACGTTATAAGGGCACGGGGAATAGCAGTCTCTGATATAGAAAGGGGCCCAAACTCATCAAAGTTTAGACGTGGCGAGCTTGATGAGATCCTTCCTGAGAATTTTGCCAGATGCATTTTTGGGTATGGTAGATATAAATGCCACTTTTCGAATTCTTTTGTATGGAGCCACCTGCAAGATATCAGTAGCAGGTTAGACTCGTCTCATTTGAGGGTAAGGATACTTTGACTTTTTTTCTTTTTAATATTTGGTGATTTTTTTATTTTTAAAATTTAATTAATAAAATTTATTTTTTTTATTATTTTCGTTTTGTTTTTTACATTAACAACAAAGTAACCTGCGTCATTCAATCAAGGGAAAACAAACAAAAATCAGAGGGTAGCCATTGCTGAAAATTAATGCCCAATACTTACTTGTCCTGCCACAAAATCCGTAACTTCCTTCTCTGATATATCTTTTCCATTCTTTCTTACCACGTAAGCCATTGGATACTGCCCAACCTCCTTATCTGGATACCTGACAAACAAAAACCAAAAGCATCAGGTCCTCTCCTTCCATAGTAGAACAGAGAACTAAAACCCCTTTTTTTTTTCCTTCTTAAAACAAAAACTTTTGGGAGAAATCGTGAAAGACTTACGGTATGACAGCTGCATCTGCAATTGCTGGATGAGTTAGCAACAAGGCCTCTAGTTCAGCGGGAGGAACCTATAGCACATCCAGAGGCCATGATCAATTCCAACAATCGAAAGAGTTTGCTGCATAGACTAAATTGAAGCGAACAAAGTTTCATGAGCAGAGTATAAATAAATTGATAATCAAAAATACCTGATACCCCTTGTATTTGATAAGCTCTTTCAACCTGTCAACAATAAAAATGAATCCATCATCGTCAATGTAGCAAATATCCCCTGTTCTTAACCATCCCTCTGCATCAAGGGTTGATGTGGTCGCTTCCTCGTTGCTGAAATAACCTGCCATCAACACCATCCCTCCAGTCTTAAATCAAAATGCACCTCCTAAGTTCAAACTTGAAAAACAGTTGAATTTTCTGTCCACAATAAGCTCATTTTGCCTCCTTCACGGTATAATATATAGTTACAGAATGCCTCCGCTAAATGTTTGACCAATTTAAACAAATTCATAATCACTAAATAAGAAAGCAAAAGAGGAAAACAAGAAAAGGAAAGATTACGCAGTCGGTAACTCATCCTTGCCACATAACAAAGCTATCATTGACAGAAATAAAAAACGTATGTTTTTTTTCGTGTCCATCTAATTGGCTTGAGTCTTATCAAATATTTTAAATAAATTTAGTTCAAATGATTTTCTCTTGGGAAAGTAAAGTCAGAGTAATTTACCAACAGCCAACAATAATCAACAATTTACAAAATTATTGTAGGCTATTAAATATTTTATAATTTAATGTATAAAATTTAATAAATTTATATATATAATTTTAAAGTACAAATTTAATAAAATTTTTTCAATAAATATTACATGCCTTTTCTTATCTTTTTATCTTATTTTCTTTTCTATTTTAGTATTAAAATTATTATTTTAATTTTAATTTTTTTCTATTTTATATTTTTTATACGTTTTACCTTTCTTTTTAGAAAAGTGAATGGGATAACATAAAGAATAGCTACAAAATAGTAAGATAAAGTCCAGTGGTATTGAAAAGCGATGTCCCTTAAAAATTCAATAGAAGGAAGTGTATTATTGGTTTTTTATTTTTAAAGAGTAATTTAATTTATTAATTTTTATATTAAATAATTTAATTTTATTAAAGTTATAATTAAATAATTTAATATTTTATTTATTAAAATTTTTAATATTATATCATTTATTAATAATAATTTAAATTATATTTTTTTATTATAACATAGTATAATTATTATATTATTAAAATTTTTAAATTAAGATTTTTAAAATATAAAAAAAATATTTTAAAATAAAATATAAATAAAAATTTATTCCCACATCATATATTTCAAATATTTAAATTCAAAATTTTTAAAATAAAAATAAAATTTAAATTAACTTACTACGTTATATTAAAAAATATTTATAAATACAAAATTAAATTATTATAATTATATTCATAAATAAAATAATTTATTTTAATTATATTTATATAAATATTAAATTATGTCAATTTTAATTATAAATGAATAAATTTATTTAATTTAAAATTTTAAAAATCAAAATTATTTTTTAAAAATTACTTCAAATTCAATATATCATTTTTTAGAAAAAATCAATCGTGGGGGAATGACGTGTCCCGCCAACCCAAAGACAGAACAAAAGAAATTATTACATCCGTACCTTTCATGATGGTGGGACCTCTCAGCCAGAGCTCACCGGTCCGATTGACGGGCAAAGCTTCCCCAGTTTCGGGGTCTACAACCTTGGCGTCGGTGCTCCGCGATAACAGCCCTGCAGTGCCGTACCTTCTACTCTCGTCCAAAGAGTCTGTCGATGCCCCGACCCCCGTTGATTCAGTCAACCCGTAACCCTGAAGAATTTTAACGTTCGGGTATTTTTCCACAAACCCCTCTATCACCTCCTTGCTCAGTGGAGCCCCACCGGACAGCACCGAGTGCAGGGTGCTCAAGTCGTAATTCGCCTTAATTTTATCCGCGCCGTTCAGCATCGCCACCAATATGGGCGGCACGAGCGGCAGGTACGAGACGCGGTACTTTTGGATCGCTGAAAGCATCTCATGCATCTCGAACTTGGAGAGCACCACAATGGTTGATCCCGAAGCAAGAAGACCTGTTGCGAATGCCACTAGACCGTATATGTGGAACATCGGAACAGTGCAGATGAAGGTTTGCTGTTGCTCCTCTTCATGACGGAAACGACCCGAAACGATTTGGACCATCGCCATCAGATTCTTATGCGAGGAAACGACGCCTTTACTAGGGCCCGTCGTACCAGATGAGTATAGCAGCGTTGCGGTGTCGTCTTGGTTAATTCGCTCCCTGACTCGGCTCGAACTCGGTTCCTTCTTCATCATCTCCCCCAGTGTAGTCACGATTTTAGGTTCTGTCATTGGGGGATCGCCATCTTCTTCCATGAGAACAACTGGTAGACTTGATGTTGCCATGATTTTGGGAACGAGGGATCGAATTGTGAAGGCGAGGACAGGCTTGGAATCGGAGATTTGCTTGGCGATTTCGCGGGTGGTGTTGAGGGGATTGGTGGTGGTGATAATAGCTCCGAGGGACATGACAGCGAGGCAAACCACGGGAAAGTAGATGGAATTTGGGGAGAGAAGGAGGATGACGTGGCCCTTTCGGATGCCCATGTCGGAGAGAGACGTGGCGGTGGAATCGACGGCTCGCCAGAGCTGCGAGAAGTTGAAGTATCGACCGGTGGCGGCGTCGATGAAAGCAACATTGCCATGGTGGGCGTGCGAGGAGATGAAGGTGGTGACGTCTAAAGAGTAATTTTGAGGAAGTGGAACGGGCTTACGCTTGCTGTAGAAGATGGAATTGGACTTGCAGAAGCCACTCCTCGGGTCGATCGTGAACTGAGTGTTGTGCTCCATGGGTTGGGTTGCGTTGGGTGTGTGCGTTGGATGTTTTCTTCTCCGTGTCTCGGTAGTCGCATTAAAGCTGGCAGCTGTCTATATTGAAAGTTGACTGTTTGACTTTGTGGCGTGCCGCTTACCGAGCCTCCGCTATCCGTGGGGACCATTCCATTCATATGGCCATAGCGACGATCAGATTTCTCATTGGACGAAAGTTTATTCGAAGATGTACATTTGAGTCCCGAGGCAGTCAGCGAGACATATTTTAGGGTAATGTAATATCACAATGTTAAATTTACGTTGTATTTACATATTTTATTTTTTTAATTTTTTATTTAATTTTTACTTTTTATTATATTATATTTAAAATTTATCTACATCACACAACGTAAATAAAGTATGAATAAATAGACGTGAATGAATCATTTGTAATATTTTATAGATAATATTCCCGCAATTAACGCTTTGTATTGATACAAAATAATTCTTCAGAATTAATGGCTTTTTATGTTATTATAAAATATAAATAAATTATATTTTAAGATTTATATTATATTATTTTATATAAATAAATAATTATTTATTTTTTAAAATATATATTATATTTAAAAAATAAATCTTTATTCATACTTTTGAGTAATATAAACTATAAAATGTGTAAATTTAATCTTATCTAATATTTAAAAGAGAAATATAAATATAAATTCATAATATAAAATTTTTAAGGTAAAAATTGAGAATCCGTTATTTTATTGAAAAATATATTAAATAATATTAATATTACAATTTTTTAATTTTTATTAGCAACTAAAGAAAAATTAATTTTGTATATTTTATAACTTAAATTATTCAAATAAAATATATGATTTAATCACTATCAAAACACTAATATAACAGAAAAAATGTAACATTTAAAAACTCAGTTGACTCTGTGTTTAATATTATTATCACGTGACAATTTAATTTCTATGACCAAAAAATATAACATTTCAGTGTATTCGGTATTTAATATTATTATCACGTGATAATTTAATTTCTCGTGCTTGCATGATTAGTGACCATGTGTCTGGCGATGAGGTGATGGATAAATATTAAGCTTCCTTTTAATTGTATTTACATCATTGCAATTCATCCAATGGTTGTGATGGATAAATATAATTTATTTAGTTTGTGAAAATAAATTTTATTAATTAAAAATTGAGACTGTAATTTAATTCAATTTTAAAAACAATGACAAAAGTCTTTAAATTAATTGCATCAACAATTTGAAGATAAATAAGTTCAACTAGACTTCTGTAACATGAACTACAACATAAAATATAATAAAAAGTTCACCTAAGTTTATTATGTCAATAAGACGGTCAAATTTTGATCAAATAATTTCAACTCCAATTTATAATGTGTAATGATAAAATAAATATGAATTTCAACTCCAATTTATACGAAATTGAATATAGAAGGATACAGAGAAAAAAAAAAACTATTAGTATTTGAAACAGATTAAATTACTATTACATTCCATTTTAATATTCCATGCATCATGCGTGTCGTCTTCCAACTTTGAATTCTCAAGAAGATTAAAAACGCCAATCGCGGAATGATGGTTTGCTTTGCAAGCAGCCTTAACTTTATTAATTTCTATTATGTGTTGCTTGTCGTTTCTGGAGTCCTGGGTAAGCCGCCCCTGATTAGTCTCTCAGTAACAGCCGACTGCAATCCGTAGGTGGAGAGAGGAAAACAGTAATCCCCTGATCAAGACTCGAGACTTTCCTGCTAGGCAATCTGCCAAACTATTTGCCTCGTTGAAAGTACGATTTACTTGCACTTCCCATTGTTGCGACATCATGCTCTTAGCCAGCTCAATCAGAGGAGCACAGGGATGATTCTGCTGGTTGCCATTTTTGATCAACTGGGTTGCCAATAGAGAGTCACTCTCCAATTGCACTCTGCGAATTTCATACGCCCTATCTAACCTCAAGCCTGTGAGAATTCCCCAAAGCTCTGCGGTAAGAATATTAGCACTACCTATGTTATAACAGAATCCCAGGATCCACTTGCCAGCACTGTATCTTATTATCCCTCCATATCCAGCAAGCTGCCCATCATGAAGAACTGATCCATCCACATTTATTTTATACCATCCATATGGGGGAAAGCACCAGCGGATTAAGGCTTACTGTTTTTCTTGAATTTGGTCTGCAAATTCCTGACCATTTAGAGAGTTGTACACGCAAAAGCCAGCTACGTACGACCAAAGCAGTTATATTCACTTCAACTGTAGTTTGTACAAGCAAATGAGGTAATTTTTGGCCATGTCTCTCTTTCTACCTCCCTCGATGAAATGAATTTTGCGTGGATGGTTTTGGAGATTATCTTTTTCCACAACGCCAATCCCAAGTAGAGTGTTATTGACACGGATTCGAACTAACGAGTCTTATCATGAATACTTTTGAGTTGATGTACATTTTAAAGCTAAAAATTTACTGGACATTAAGAAAGAGCTTTTATATAGACGAGAGAATCAATAAATGAGAATCGTTTCATCATTTCAACTCATATATACGACAAGAGATGTTAAAACGTAGACGAGAGGGTGTGAAGTGGCACATGTTTGTGGTTAGGTCGGAGAGTTGCAACATATCTTGAAAGTTGAGTCCACGCCGACAGAGAAGAGAACATACAATATTTAAAATTTCACAGAGGTGCTCCTTAATTCCTGTATTATTGTTATTGATGCCTTCTTTTTTTTTGGGTGCTATTGAAAAGTTAAACGAAAGTTACATAATAGCTGTATTATAGCCAACAATTCAGCATTAAGAACCAACACCTACCCACTCTTCGTTTTTGTGGGCAGAATGCGTAATTTTGAGACACTGTTGAACCGATTAAGGCCTCACTTTTATAAATTTGATTGCAGATGTCAACGTAAAAAGATTATTCCATGGCAACTGCTGATGTAGTGGATGCAGAGGTACTAGAGCTGGTAGAGAGAGCCTGTACAAGGGCAACGCAAATTATTACAACTCACATTCACATCCTTCACAAGCTTGTTCGGCTTCTCATAGAGAAAGAAACTGTGGATGGCGAAGAGTTTATGAGCCTGTGCATTGATGGAAAAGCTGAATTATATGTTGCGTAAGGAAATACTTGAGCAACAGAATCATGTATTTTTTAAGAAGATAAAGAGGAAACATGTACACAGTAAAAATCAACGAAATATTTTATCAAATTCAGGGGGACAAAAAACAGCACAACAGCTTATGCAAAAGGAAAATAAAGATTCTCCCTCCCTCTATGTTACGCTTGGAAATGAATTCTACAACAGAAGATTATGAACCTCTTATCCCAGGAATTCCAGGGGTTGTTCACGAAGACCCTCTCCCTCGTGGCCTTTTCTCTTCCAGTGAAGCAGCCTCATTCAGCATGTCAGCTGCATCCTTATCCATATTTAATTTGAAAAGAGCAACTGCCTGCATGTAAAATGCTGTGGACCAGCCAGGATAGACGCACTGTGCTTGCATCGCATCTCGGAGTGCAGCATCTGGTTGATCGCAGAGGAGATGACAAAGACTTCTCCGTGCATAGACAGTTGGGGAAACCATGATTCCAACATCAATGAACTGCATACTTAGATGAGATTAATATGATGAAAGCATAGCAAAATTAGTTATTTTGTTTTCTTTTTGTCTAGCCTTCAAATTCTGAGATATTAACATTTGTTGCTTGTACACAACGGTGACTCCTAAATTCTGAGATTAATTAGGGAGTCATACTATCTTGATACATGGCAGCCTGCTATATATCAAGTGATCTGCAAACAGCATTTTCCTTAAATAGGAGCTCACATACCTGAGAATAACAGTCAATTGCAGTTTTAAAATCCTTGTCACGAAATGCCATGTCACCACGCTTTCTTGCCTCCAACATGTCCCTCATTTGCTGGGTCCACTCTTGGAAAGATAACTAAGCAGTTAAAGTCGCAAGACAAAGACTTAGCGTAACATTCATGAGCATGGAAAAACTTGTATCTCTTCAATTCAGTACCTCATTAGTCCCTTCATCATCTCTGTAGTGCGCCATCAGCAAAATGTTATGGATAGCTGTAAGGTCCATTCGCGAGCAAGCATCACCCATTGGAGAAAGAGGATACTGTGGAACAGGTGATTCATCCTTCTTTGAAATCCCAAGCATTAGATATGATGGTACCTGAAAGTAAAAGAAGGACCATAAGTATTGGTCCTTTAGGGGATCTCATGATGATCAAAAGGATTTAAAAAAAGCAGCGATGAGCTCACATCAGGTTGATTTTGTAGCGGGATAAGTATGGTGACAAGGTCTTGAACTTTAGGCCGTTCCCTAGGTTCATACTGCAAACATAGTGAGGCGAGATCAAAAACAGCAGTTGCCTCTTCAATTGAAAAGTTGCCCTCCAGATGCGAATCCATCAGGAGGAGAATATTTTTGCCCCTTATCATGTCAAGAGCCTGCATGGACAAAGAATTTTAATCTGCTGAATTACCTGAAAACAAATCCTAAAACAATGAACACTATGTACAGTGATTATGCAATTGCTGCAAGAGCAATATATGTAGAATGAAAAAATTGTCATGCCAATAGTCTCGAGAAAATTCTCTCATCTATTGCTGACTTCTCAAATAAAAAACTTTAAGCAGTCTATGTGCATTTGGCATAGAAATTTGATCTGTCAAAAATGGAATGCAGTCTTTTTCTCTATTACTAATTTACTATCAACATCTATGCTATATCAACTATCTTCCAGCTGTATATTTAGGCATAGCAAACCGGATGATTTATGCCAATTTACCACAGTTTGCCATGCTTAATTGATGGAACTGCCAAATCACTCTAAGAATGAGATCGTTTGTTGATACTTCAAAACTGAATGCATACATGACTTGGGGGGATATGCTTGCCACTTAGAAGATCCAATAAGACAGTCCCAAAGCTGAAGATAACACTTTCTGGAGTCACTCTCCCTACAAAATATAATATACTGTTACCATTAAGTTGCCAAATAAATTATACTATTCATGACAGCATCAACATATATACAACATAAAAGCCTTTCACCGAAGATGAACAATATGATGATATAAATATACTCGAGCACCAAAACTCATTTGAAGACTGAAATAATGATACAAAGACCCCCTAGGGCAACCCTCAAAAACGTCAATTAAATCCAACTTCACAAATTGTTTTCATGGATGCATAATATAGATCCACACCCCCTCCATTTCATAAATTCATGGCTATCTATCATTCATTGGAGACTTAACAGCTTCAGACAGTAATGAATATAGCTAGTTCATTTTAAGTTTTAGATTCCACAGAACAGCACTTTTAGGATATAAATGATGCCTTAAATGGGGCAGGACAACTGACACAAGGGAGAAGGGGGAGTGATTAGGAAAGAACAACATAAAATATTATACCATACAACACTACAGAGAATGGGTAAAGAAAACATGACACCACCATTTCTCAAATACTCAGGAGGTGTATAAGCAAGATTTGTACTATAACTTTTCCCATCCCTGCTATTCTTCATCAACCCAAAACATGAAAGCCGAGGATCACCATTCTGCCAAAATATCAAGATACTGTCAATTTCGTTTAATAGAAATACATGGCTATTTCTCGTGACAGTTTCAAACTTTACTCACAAATGTAATAATCAACAACCTACATTGACAGTGAACTAAAGACTGATCCGTATATCAACCTCGAAAGAGTAGAGTAACAGAATTGTTCTAATACCTCATCAAAGAGAACTCTGTAAGCATTCAAGTCATGGTACAATTGACGGCCTTCATTGCTACAATAATCTAATGCTTCAGCAATGTATAGGGCAACTCTTAACCGCATGGCCCACTCAATTGTCTGATTCTCCCCTATCATAGATGCCAAGGAAAAATTGTATACATAATTGAAGGGTAACTAAAGGTATTAAATCAATGATAGACACATCCTAATTCAATGAATGTAGCGCAAAAGTGGGACAAAAAAGACATTATTTTAGATGTAAAATTGAAGATAATCTTTGTATCAAGAATATTAGCATGAATTCTCCATTATGGTTCAACTAGACAAAACGCTTTTTATAAGCCAAAGTTACAGAGCAAGATAATTGTCTTCGACTCCCACTAAGCCCCAATATTTACCTTATGAAAGTAAATATAGAATGAAGCAGAAATGAGATGAAGCAGAATTGTTGAGAAGTTTTTAACATAGAGACAAGAAATTTAACGCACAAGCGTGAGCAAATTCAAGAGGTACACAGCTGGTATGTCAAAAATGAGCAAAAAGAAGGGACAAAACCAAAAAGGTTAACAGCAAATGCATCATCAATGGATATATCTAAACGGTGAAGTAGGACCAGGGCGAGCGGATTTATTCAGTTCGGGTGAAGGATTTATCATTCAAACCTAAAAGATATGAGGTAGGACTCGTTCTCATGATTGCTTATAGTTTTAAGTGGTTTTGGATACCCTCACCAGTCATCGAACATAAACCCTTTAAGGAACAAATAATAATATTACTCCGCTGCCATGCCACATTCAATGGTCATAAAACTTACATTGATGTTGACCTTAAAGCAACAATAATATCTCAAATCAAGAGAAAAGAGTAAGCACTAACAGCGACTAAAAAAGAACACAGAAAATGCAGCAGCAACCAAGGGCCTCTCATTATATCAATTAAATATCAACCAAAGTCATCAGTAGGACCATCAAGCATTTCAAGTCAAAAGCTATGAAGATAAACTATTGGCAATTATTTTTATTAACAATAGCGTTGTTGAAACCAGGCCATAATTTTTTTTTTCGGATTAAAACAAATAAAGAAGACATACAGTGAAATAAATGTTTGGCCAGAGTGTCATTAGCCATGTACTCTGCAACAAGAAGTCTCTCATCCCCATCACAGCAATAACCAATCAAATTGGCAAGCATTTTGTGCCTTAATTTCCCAACACCCCAAGCTTCATCCTGCAAAAAGGTGACAGAACTCAACAAAATCCACCAGCTTCCGTAAGGAAAAAGACAAAAAAGATTGCAATTTCTGAAACTAGGAATGAATAAGAATTGCGAAATTCGTACAGCGAACTGCTTGGGGTCAGGCCAGGCCAATTTAGTGAATTTCTTAACGGCAACCAAACTGCGGTTGTGGTTGTGAAGGCGACCTTTGTAGACGACATTAGGGGCTTTTTCGCCGCTCTCGGAGATGATGTGGTCAGGGCTGAAGTTGTTGGTGGCGGCTCTGAGGTCGTCGATCGAGAATTCCGAGAATGACAGGACGTCACCGGAGGCAGTAGCAACGGTATTATTGGCGCCGTTGGACGAAGAAGCAGGGTTTTTCTTGCGATAACTGGAATGAGGGTTGCTTCGGGGAGTAAAATCCTTTAATAAGCAAGATTTGCAACAGCCCATTGACTCAGTGCGCCCAGCCCTGCTAGCTATAAGCGTGAACCATACAAAATGAAAATAAAATCATCTGGTTCTGGAGAGATAGATATAAAGGGAGGAACGAGGCCGAAGACGAAGACGGAGGAGAACAAAGTAAATGAATGACTCTTGACTACAAGCCCATGTGTTTGTGTGACAGAGAGATCTAAAGAGTGATGAGGAGCAGCTGCGGCTTTCTTTTCCTCCTCATTGAGTTCTCTCTCGTGCCTCTGTCTGTTTGCAGTGACAGAATCTCCCTGTCCCTGTCGCTCTGGGTTTCTTTCTTACGAAATTTGTCCGTTGTATAGTCCAGTGGGATAGTTTTGTCTTTATGCAATCCCCATTCCCAGCATAAATTACTACTATCTAGTTATTTTTATTGCAGGTAATTTTTTCTGAGCTCCCTTTTTTTATTGTTTTTGTCTTCGACAAGGCTAGTAATAGTAGTTTATTTGTTTTCTTGGTGTGCCTTTCACGCGGATGCCTGATGGTATGTTAAATAATACTAAATAAATATAGACACCCATATTTTATATCCGGAAACTGTTACCTTTTTAGAAAAATGATACAATCAAGCTCGAAATTGTAAAAAGTTGTGCATAGAAACCTCAATCCTACCAGGATTACCCAACCTGAAATGTCAGACACTAAGGGAAATTGTTGGGCTCTCCCAAAACATGGCTGGCTAGTTCAATGTGTTGAAAGAGTTCTTCGTATGCACGAGTAGTGTTGGCCGTGAACCTCTCCATGGCGGCAAAGATCTGTTTCAGACCCGATTGCAGGTTAGCAGGATCAATAGGTTCATCATGGTGCATGGCATCCCCTTCTCGTAACAGGGCAAAGGTCTCTTCTCTGGTTATTGGAACCATCTTCCTCTCTCGAGCTTGCATTACTTTGTGCATCTTTTGCTCCTGCCTCTCCAAGATTTTTACTTTTCTCTCTAATTCCTTATCCACTGTTAATTTTTGCTGAAGATCTAAAATATGCTTTTCCAAGATTTCATTTACCTTCGGGATAAATTCATTCACAGCTACAATTACATCATTCTCCGAGAGTTTATCCATTGCTCTCGACCATTCGCTACAGATCACAAACACCGGTGGTGCACCAATCCTACCAGGAGACAATGGAGCATTACCATTAGGTATTTCTTCAGGTTCATATATTAAACATCTTAACATCCAACCATTTAAGGCTTTGACATGAGACCTTTGGGCAAAAACCCAATCTGAGAAGCTTAAATTCCAATTCTGTATCTCAGACTTCAGTTTTACTGCAGCATCAAGATGAACATTACTAAGCTTTCTGCTAAAGAACGAGGTATCTAAACTTTTGGCCTCAGCAAATTCTAGATTCTGGCGTCTGTAACATTCTTGCATATCTTTCCACATTCCAAGAAACCTTTTTCAGCAAATAATTTACAGTTAGCAAGCAGAAGGGTAAAAACAAAGACAAGGGGGAGGGGGGAATCTAAAGAAAAAGGTAACACTATGCTTTCCCTTCAAGGAAGAATTTATTGATGTGTTATTGTCCAATTCAATGTTGATAATAAAAATAAATTAATCATAGGTGCCATTCAATTTATTTGTTGGAAAAGATAAATACAGTTCTCTGTTCTTCGCTTAAGTACTCCGAATCCTTATAATTAGTTCTCCATTTTTAGTTCATGTGGCTCACTTAATTTAGTACAGTATAAGATCTCTCTTTATCAATAGAAGGCCTAAACCATCAACAAAAGAATATAACGAGCTCTTTTTCTCCTACTTTATACAACTTTCAATTTCATTCTTTTCTTCCTCTTGCTTACCGTTCAATCTATATATAGTACTGTCACCTGTATCTTCATCTCATGAACGTTGGCAGGTACGAGCAAGTTATGCGTAGAATGTAAAACTAGGTGTAACATCAAAAGCAAACATCCTGATTCTTGTGCAATTTCTTAATATATCTGTCCCTACTTTCAACCCAAGTGTAAAAACTGAACTATGGTAACACCATTAGATAGATACTGACCAAACCTATCAACCACGTAGGATTCAAACAAAGTGACATCTGGCAACGATTTGCTGTTGCAGAGAAACAAACTCATGAAGCTATGACATACCTGAGAATAAACTTGTTAATCAGCGGCCATAACTCTTCTTCCCTCAACTTATTTATTGTATTAGAAATCTTGTCAACAACTTTGATGGAAATTTTCATTTTCGTAGATAAAATTCTGATGCAAGTCTGAATAGAATCAACTTTGTGAGCATCAGCTCCGTTTTTATTTATACGTCTCAATTGCCTACACTTCTTTTCACGAAGCATGCGCAATCTCTCCTCAGCCTGAAATATACACACCATCGTCAATTCAGAGTGCATACTGTTATGTCTTTCCTTTTAATTTTTTATAATGTATATAAAAAAAGTTGAAACTTGATTGTTGATCATTCACGGCAAAGAGGCAATCTGTCTCCACACACACAACCCTTATACCTTGACTTCATCATAGAGTTTCTTCTCCCACATACATAGCTTCTTCAGAGTAGAAGATAGGTTTCCATGGCTGAGGCTCTTTTCCATATCATCTATTCTCCTACCAAGAAGAGAAGATTCCTTGCTTTTAACGGGGTAGGGCATTGAGGAGAGTGAGGGAGTAAAGACATGCATCATCCTGCAACAAACTGATTCCAAAGATTTCATTCTTGTTAATTTGATTAATCGTAGTTAAAATTTGAAAAGATGAGATGAAACAGACAAAAATGCAGAAGGTAATAGTAATCAACAGTGCCTGCACAGGCGTGGGCCTACCTGGATTAACGGTTAGTTTTCGATGATAACGGAGTTTCCCAACGTCTAGCATTTCCAATATTGGGATGCCCGAATCTGATGCTCTATGGAACAGAATCTGAATCTCTTGCATTACCTCAGAGACATCTTTCGGTGACTGCACTGTCACCGAGCTGCTTCCATCCTTCGACTCCAGTGGCTTTTTCAGATTCTTTTCCGTTGTGTCTGAATCTTCTTCATTTTTCTCTTCCCCAATTTCTGACTTATCAACTTCGCCTTCTCCATTAAGTTCTTTCTTGGCAGCTTCGCTCTTCAAGTTGTGATGATGAGTGCTTCTTTCCTTTTCATTCTCTCCCTTTATATCACGACTAGGACTGTACGGCATTTCGTACTTTTCGTACATATCGAAAAAGTCCAAGAAATCCCAGGCTGCGCTCATGGGAGGAGGGGGCGATGGCGTCTTTGAATTCCAATTTGGGAGAGGCGGAGAAAACGGAGCGTAGATGGGCTGCACATAATTCATGAAAGCCACGTTATCAGGAGCTCGCGATACGGCGTCGCGGTGGACAGAATCAAAAGACTCGGAACGATTTCGGTTAAAAATTTGGAAATCCTTATCTGTGTCGTCGCCAGAATGCAATTGGATGTGTGAACCTGAGTCAGAACTGGAGGAGGAGTGATCCGATGTATCAGCGGGCGGAGATAATTTCGTGAGTTTGGTGTCGTCGATGACGTCATTAACGTTCTTTATTGGACTACGAGAGTGATCATCGTCGTCGGAATCTTCACTTTGGTCGAAGAAAGAGTGGAGAGCAGGGCCAAGTGTTTTGAGGGACTCCATGTATGCAACGTGAGCATCGGCGAGAGCGTAGCTTTGCCGGAGCGCTTCCTCCACGAATTTGCAACGGTCATGGCACAGAACCACTGCTGGGAGACGATCCAGTTGCGAGGTGTTGCAGCCCATGACTCCGATGATAGCCCCAACAGACGTTGCTTAACAGTGAGATCAGCTCAGAATGCAGTAGCTGGGACAAAGGATGAAGACGAGGAGCTAGCGTTCTAATTAACTCTGGCAAATTTGTGTCATTTTGATTCAACTATTTGCTGATACGGCCAGCCTTTAATGGCAGCTTTGATATGTAAGGTTAATGAGGGCACTTGACGCTAGTAGGGGACCGATATATTTCGTGCTAGCACTTGTACGTACTACTGTGACCAAAAGTGGCGGGTACCCGCATCTAACGTCTCTTTGTTGCAATTTTGACTTTGTTTTTGTCCTGCTAGTTTGAGTTTTGTGAATTTTTTGTTCATCATGCCCAAAGAGAAAAGAATTCTGCCACTATAACGATTTAATTAGGATTTACTTTTACTTCTTTTTTACAATTTTACCCAAACTCTTTATTATTAGAGTCTAATATTTAGGTCGAATTTAAAGTAGACAAGCTGTACCCAAATAAATGTGCATGGATATGAAGCTCACTCCTTTTTCAGGTTTTTGGATATAAATGAAGCAACTTTTGACTCATATACCCTACCCATTTATATCCCTCCTATCAAGAAGTTGATTGGTTAAGTGAATTTTTAATTGATTTTATTCATTAGAATTTCATGGATGAGAATATTAAATGTTTCTTTGTATTTACAAACACACACATATATGTTTAATTTCATTCATTAGACTGTAGAACATCATTATAAGAAGTGATCTTAGATTTAGTTTCTGTCAAATATAGTTGAATAATTTCATCTTTAATTGTCCGGCAATCTATATTGAAAAACAAAATTTAGACTCATGCTCCACAAGAAGATGTGCAAGGACCCAGTAGAATTCCGTTTATTTAGGTTACTTTTCAAACCTCCCATCAACAGTAATGATTATTCACCAAAGGAGTGGGCCAAAGAATATCCCAACTTTTAAATTGTTGATGACTAGGAATGTGAACGAATGAATGAATCCAAATGTGATCATTTGGTTTGATTAAATTCAAAGTGATCTATAATGACAAATAGGGGATTGTTAATGTAGGTATCGAGGCAATATGGTGGAAAGCAAGTTGGAAGGATGAGAAATGAGAATGGCAACAAAGTTATTATATATATGAAAAAAGTATGGTATGCACGTCCTTGGCACTTTGCCCCGATGGGAAATTAACATCTCTGTCTCCGCCTCAAAAGAAGGTTTTGGGTGGAACTCCAACTCACTGCGTTTTGTTTGTATGTTATGTATTGTCTTCTCTCAGATCTATTTCCTTCTTTTCTGAGGTGTGAACGACATGACTTCAAATATTTATATAGCAATGGCATAACATAACAACATTGCCCTGCTTCTATGCCGTATCCTAATTCTATGATACCTCATCTTCTGTTTTAGCGCCTCTCAATTACACATGCACAACAGCTATATCGCGTCTATTTATGAACGAGTGAAGAAGACAACCTTAAACCTCAAAAGCCACGAAAACGTAATCCCTAAGCTGTAATTGCTTTTGAGGAGCCATGTTGCTTTCTGGTGGGTCGTTGCTAATGGGATAAAGTCGTTAAAGCTTATCTTTCATACATGCAGTGATGGTAAAGAGTAAGAGGCATTTTACAGACAACAATAACTTTGCAACATTATGTCATAATTTACGTTCGAATTAAATTGTACCTTAAAATCTGTTCACGGCGACTTGATCACCTTTCTTATCTAATCTTTTCCCTCCTTCCTAACGCCTAATGACGCCTCTTTCTTTGTTGGAAAAACCAAAATCCAGCAATTTCAAACAGAACGCTCATTTAGTGACGCAGAGCGGATGGCGTCTTGATGTGACGCCAAATATTTTGGTGTCAAAATTTGAACCACTTCAATTTTACACCAACGGTTGCTTTCCAATTCGGAATAAAGCTGAACAAAATTCTACACTGAAAGATTCTCTTAAATCCGGAATAATAAACAAAACGATTCGAAACTTCATTAATTTAAACTGATGCCTGATCACAATTAAGAGTGCTTATTTGTAAAGCTTCCCAAGTTCCCAACTCATCCTCGTTGAGTATCCCATATGAATATAATTCAAAATATGTACCCAAATAATATAAAACATCATGAACCTTCGGAATAATCACTTTTCCCTCACTTCTTTTAAACTGTGCTTAAACATTTTTTGCAGCGTAATTCTTCCGGCCCAAAAGATTTCTAAATACACCAACACAGGTCCAAATTGCGATGGACCCAAGCCCAAATCAGTTGCAATTGTTTCCAAGGTTGATGAAAGCCTTCCTCTGTATCACTTTAGCAGTGGGCAACTATTATGGATTTACATAACTTTGGATTTGACATTAAAATGACTCCAAAAACGGATGTTTCGCCGTGGCCAATAAAGGTCAGTCCATCCATCGTATTAGCCCAGGTGTCCTGCAGCAACCCAAAATGAGAAACTTCCAGCCACCAAAATATTACACTGGAAGAAAAGAAGTGAAAAGATGCACGTCATGTATCACGTTTAATCTTTGAGTCATTCATTTAGAGTCTCAGACAAAATGGTTTCACTTTATATCTCAAAAGTGAAGATATTTCGTAAAAAACATAAGAAAAAATAACAATTGTACAGTTAACTTATTAAACAAAAATCACTTATATAGGAAGTCTGTATATCTTTTTGTCTCTTTTTTTAATAACTTCAGCAAAAATATGTACTCTTAGATATTCATCGTATGGGCACGACATGTAAACAGATGCAACATAGCAGGGTCCACCACCTTGTGATTGGGAATTTTGGAGAGACAGAAATTGCTGACACAAATGAGCTAAGATCGGCTGTCTTTGTCGGTGAATAATTCAGTCTTGCTACACCAAGCTGAGGAGGAAGAGGAAGCAGCCGCAATAATTGGAAGCATTATGGTTGCCTTAAATAATTTGCTTTAAAAGGATTCATTTTCTAGAGCAACAGTCATAATGAAGGAATGATTGACGAGAGAGAACAGTTATAGCACTTTTGTCAGACCTCTTTAAAAAAAAAAATCAAATGCAGAACCAAAAATAATATTTTTATTTTTATTTTTTTATACTTATAACTTAATTACAACTATCATTTCTTTCATTTATTTTTTTTAATTTTATTATTCTATTTTTAATATTTTTTACTTTACTTACATAAACAAATATAGATTACCCATCATTTCTCAACGAAAAAAAATGGGTAATCTCACCAGGTAGAATTATTTGTATAACGACCCATTCAATCATGTACTCTAACTATTGTCAGCAGGTCATGTTTCGGCAACGTGCTATGGTTTCCCCTTTTTCGGATTTACTAGCTTTTTGGCTAATGATGTTAATCACTTGTCATCATGCTTAATGTTTGAGAACCGTGAACGGCCCATGTGCGGAACTAACCTCCCCCTTCCCCAACCTGAACCGGCCACCCTCTCTTGTTTTCTTTTTCTGAATAACTTGTAAAAAGGGACGGTGTCGCTATTTCTATACATTTAATTTTTATATAGTTTTTATTTAATAAATTATAAATTATTAAATTTGTTTACTCTCAATTCTAAGATATTTAAAAATTCATTATTTTTGTAGGTACAATGTAGTGAGAATAACTTTTCTGGAAAAATAATGTCATAATTTTACCGGAAAAGGAGAATTGAATTTTTTTTTTTTTTGAATTTAAAAAGGGCGCTTGATTAGAAGCAGATAAGAAAAGTTTATGAGATCTTACTATCTCAATTAACTTGGTTAATGTTGCATGTTCAGTGCTTAATTAGTCTTTCCCGCCATATTATAGAAATGTGTCAACCTTAACCCCAGAAAAATCAGGAACACTATCGAAGAAACTACTATGAGAAATCGTGATAAAGAATTATGAATTATGAAGACAAGTAATTTAGAAAACAAACCACAACTATACACTATTCAATTGAATCTATGTATACATTGGGTATTTCTTAATGTTCTCATTTCCCTGTGCTTGTATGGTGTAACCATTATGGGAAAAGCGTACGACAACAATTTGTTTCCCCAGTTCGTTCATCCTCTATTGCGTAAGAGCGTTTAGCAGTGCAACTCGCGAATTGATCAAAGCCCTAAAGGCTCTCTCGCTAATATTTTCTATACCAGAAATGCATTCCTCCCAATCCTGCATTCTCTTCAAGATTGACCTCACCTTTTCGTCTCCCTTCTTTATCAAATTCCACAAACTTTCTTCCCCATCTTACTGAATAAGTTCTTTAATACCTTCTTGTCCCTTGTTCACTCTCTTGGCTTTTCTCGACAGCTTGAGGAGTTGCGTGCATGACAACTTTCTTGACCTAAACGATGTCGCATTCCCGTTAAATAGAGCAACCGAAACAGACACCGTCACCCTGATAACATCTCCTATAGCGCTTGCCAGTTCAGCGTCTCCGACCGACACCGACGTTGGTGATGACAGAGGGAGTAACGCGCCATGTTGGCTGACACATCGGATGTCAGATACGAGCTTCTCCGTTTGCTTGGCCACGTTCTTTTTAGCTTTCACGTACATAACCACCTTGGAGTCATCTCGCTTCCTTATAGCCATCTGAGCAGTAGAATGCTCTTGTTTGAGAGCCAAAATGGATGTTTGGAATATTCCATAAACGTCGACGAAGCGGAGGAAAACTTCTAGAAGCTTCTCAATCCATTGAGGCTGGTGTTGGAGGGTTTCTTGAGTCTGAGGAAGCTGGAGGATATCGTGGAGGAAATCATGTAGGTCTTTAAGACGGGTCAAGCCCTGGAAGAGATTAGGGGATGTTTGTTGATGGAACTTGGAAGTGGAAGCCCAGGTGGTAAGGCACTTAATTTCATCCTTGATCTGGGTAATCAAAGGGTGAGATCTGCAAGGAAGACTGATGGACCTGATGTGGTGGGACATAGGTGGCTTTTGTGATGGACGGTTAGGAGATTTTTTTTTTTTTGATAATTATAAGAGTCAATGATGACTTTTAAGGGAGTACAAAATTGGGGATCCAACTTGCAACGAGGTTCGGGGAATAAGCACCTTATGCCACTAAAACCGCAGCTCTCGAGCGACGGTTAGGAGTTTTGTTTGGGAAAGAAAGGGAACGCCGGAAGACACCAACCATTTCGGTCTTCCCTTTTTGTTTCTTGTGTTTTGAAGTCAAGGGGGGACGAAAATTGAGGATGAAGACTGGAGAGACTTTCATATGGTCCGAGTTTGGGGTGCTTTAGTGAGAATGAAGGGATTACAGTTGATAGTATATAAATGGGGTGGAAAAGGAATGGGCTCACTCTTTAATTGCTTAAATTATTGGACAAAATTAATCAAATCCAAAAAAGGAAAAAAAAAAAAAGACTTTATGTTTGGTGTAGGTTAGGGAGAGAAATTAATTAGGAAGAGTAATAGAAATAGAAACGCACGAGAGAGGGGCTGACTGGATAAGACTTGAAGTTGACTGTTGAGAGATGGAGAAAGGAGACTAAATCGGCGAATAAATTAAACCCTGCTGTTAGGGGGTCATGTCATGTGGGTGGTGGAAGCTGGGGTTGCTCTTCTCGTGGAGCCACCATGTGGAAGTGGTGGACCATGGGGACTTGACTTGCAAGCTGGCTAGCTGGACTCACTCTCCACGCAGCGCAGTCAATGTGTTTTGTGTCATCTAAAATTTAGAAGAACTACAAATATATATGTTTAAGTCAAACAAATATATACAACGCATATAATATATATAAGATTAAGACTTCATAAGAAGAATATTTTATTTTATTTTATTAAAAACAGTTAAGTTATTCTATCACAATGATTTTCTTTTTATATGTAACCCAAAAACTAAACTAATTACCCAACATGGCTTTTTTAGCTAGTTGACCCTTAATCTTAGGAGAGTTGTGCATTATATTGATCAAGTAAAAATTAAACCGTGGTCATGGGTCTGGTTGTTTTGTAAAGTTTGGAGTTTCAAGTCAATCACAGATCCTGCCTGTAGTTCTGTCATTTTTTAATCGATAGAGCGCGTGGGTTGTAATGACACGGATTGCCATCTCTTGGAACTTGAAACTATGGACGATGAGGAGGTGGTTCAAGAAAGATTATACAGTGCTTGGTTGATTTTTAGCAGGATTATATAAAGATCAAGAATCCCATGAAATATTGTCAACATGCTTAAGTCAATCGAAAACAGCCATAAATAACATCTTGAATAATTGAACTGAATCAGCTAGCCCTGTTTTGAGGGTTGGTCTAACTGTTGGGTTGCCCTGGTGGGGCTTGTCGTCTTTCGCACCGGCCTGAAGCTACCAACTTCTAAGTAAATCATCAACTATTGGAGTGTCAATCATTGAAAATACAAGATTAATTCTAGTACAAATAGGCGTATGAGACAAGACGCAGAAAGCCAGTTGATTTGCGGGCTCGAACGGAATTATAGATCAACTTCGTACTTTTTATACCAAGCAATTCTTTAATCTTGTTATCCTCGTCAAATACTCTTTCGCTTGTGACCCATTATTGATGCATGACCTTCAATTACCAAGCAAAGGAAAAATATTTCGGAATTCAAGATTTCGACAGGACATGCTTGGCAACCAGACATGACAGATAGGCGTAGGTGCTTAACAAATTGATGTTGATGTGGGGACCAAGCTTTCGGAGTCTTCAAGATAGGGCGATCACAAGCTAGCTAATATTGAAGTGTTACAGATTTGTAAATATTATAGACGCAAGCATTTCAATTTTAATTTCAAACTCAATCCCATACAAAATAATTCTATCATAATTATACCAATATTAATGGGTGGTTGTAGCATCTAGCTGATAACTAGCAAACCGAATTGTTAGCTTGTATTTCCTTTCCCTTGTTCCTGATCACTCAGGTTTTCAAAGTATTAATTCTCCGTTAGCGTTTCGGGAAGGTGGCGGTGTCGAGTAAGCCCACGTGCACATGGATTAGAAAGCATCATTAATATCAATTACCCAAACACTTCCATGTGATCACCGTGATCGTCTGTCACGTTTATAACATGTTTCTCCAATATTGTCCTTAATTTGTACCTTACTCCAAAGACAAACTTTTACATGCTCCTCAACGCTCAAATTTACTCCACTGCACCATAAATGTACATGTATACCATTGAACCTTCGTTTACAAATATTGCACCAGTTATGACACACTGAAGTAATGCTTTACCAGCGTCTAAAAGTGTCTCTATTGAAACAGAAAAATCAAAAACGAGAATAAATTTTTCCCTCTCCGGTCATAACTATTATAGTTCAACAATTTTTATGAACTAAATGTTATCAAACATTCATTTAAAAAATATATGTTATTAAATTTTATAAATAAAATTATAAAACTCAACTGCTCAAGCAGATCATATCGTGGGCTCACCTATCTACGGCCTTCTCTAGCTAATTCTGGTGAAACTTGAGATAAGAACCGATGACGTGGATTAAACACTGAAATAAGATATTATGGGTGAAAAGAAATTAAAATGGAACAGTATGGATAGTTTAGAAACAACTAAATAGAACCTGGGTTGCGTGGCATCAATGTATGGTGCCACGTATAGAAAAAAAGACACTCGTCTAACGCACAGTGAGGAATGAATTCATACATAGTACAATATACACAGTTTATAAGCAATAGGCTACTGATTGTGGGGGCAACTCTGAGAAACAGCGTGGTCACTGGTGAGACGGTGAAAGTGATAGATGGAGAAGGAAGGCGAGAAGCAAAAACTTGGGGAAGGACCCCAAATCTCAAGGATGGAGCCGGTCACACATGGGGCCTACGGCGGTGGAATGTACGGTACGGAGAAGCAGCAACAGGGAAAAGCAAATAAGGCACCAGCGAGTGAGAGCCAGAGTGCTGATGGGCCTGTTGACAAGTCCAATATCCAGCCGAAGCACAAACCTCCACCTTCAACTGGAGACAGAGATATAGACATAACCGGGCAATCTTACATCCAGTGACATAATATAGCATCTTAATTACTAAGTACCTTCTCTTTTTGTTTTTTGAAGTCCAGCTAATAGAAATATGTGCCAAGGCGTCCCATATTTTCACGTTTAAAGGCAAGTTAATGGTGTGAAACGGTGTGTTTCACCATTTGCTTGTCTCTAAGTTGGCAAGCGAATCAGTTCTCAGCTCATATGCGGTTGTTGGGTATCATGTTGTGTTAGGTTCTGCACTAAAGTGTATCGCTAGTAGTTAAGCTGCATTTTCATGAGTAAAGTTTCTGCTATACCAACCTCTTTACGCTAATGAGTTAGGTGAATATTTATGGAGGTCCGTATCAGTGATTAAATGTTGAGATACTGTGTGAGCAATTAGATAGAGTCAGATATTAGTATAAAAAAAAATCACTGGATTTATGTAAGTCAGATTTGGTACACCCAAATGAGTTATTACGACGTTGACGTGAACTTAAATTCGGTGATCGAAACTTGATGCAAACGAAAACAAATATATCCAAAATTTATATAGTGTGCTTATTTTCTTCTTAGAATTTTCTTACTGGCTCCTTCTCCATTCAAACTTCAATTATATATAAAACGGCTCAAACAGTGACCATCACGAAATGACTGACGAAAGCTATATATCTTGATAATGTAAATTTAGGTTCGCATGTGTTATTAATTATTACTTTAGAGTTGTGTAGAGTAATAATTTTTATTTTAAACAATTAAAACAAAAATGAGCGTAGCATTTGAGAGTTTGTATTAAGTAATATGGACCCAAATTGAAAACAAGTGGGCGGTGGCATTTGAAGAGGTCAAGCGGGTAAGGATGAGAGGGGCTGCAAATTTACACTTGGGGACAGCAGCATCCCCAACCCTATCTTGTCAGTTGTCATCTCCTAACTCAGCGACGCCTGACCAAATTTACAACTACCGATAAGTTCAACAAGCAATTATGCCAACAAATTTTAAAGCTACATCTCTACTTATTTCTTCACTCCATATCAACCTCATCCTCTCTCTCTCTCTCTCTCTCTCTCTCTCTCTCCCCCAATTTTACACGTCTTAATTACACCGCTTAAATATATCTTTGAAATTTAAATAAATCAAAAGGCAAAACCAAAATTAAATCTGATAGATTATTCCTTTTCTCCACATATAAAATTTAGACGTTCACCTTGTCAAAAAATAACAACAAGAAGAGTCCACCAATTCGTTTGGTATAATTTTACAAGGATGAGCCGCTGGCCTAACATATGTATGCATATTATTTCATTTGTTAGGCTGACCCAATTTCTTTGACATAAACGCCTATCCCCAATGCCCGAAAATATCAGCAAGCCAAAAAAAAAACCACGAAGGAAATAAGTTACATATTTACAATTTATTAACTTACTTCATTCATTAATATGATCATTTATTGTAGATTTTAAAAACAAAAACAGAACCGTGAATATCCGGTACGCGTCTTTATGAAGGAGACAATGTGGAGGGAGCCAGAGAAAAATAAGTTCCGTTTAAGTGCAGAAGCCCGTTCGTCACCTATTATTTTTTCAATGGTTTTTATATTTTCTGATACTAGCTTAGGGACTTTTCTATCCCCAAACAACACAAGGAAAACATTTTCAGAAGGGAAGATTTGAATTAAAAGCTAGCTTATGCTTGTATAACGATAACTGACTTTTAAATTTTATTTTGAGATAAGGACTAACATTTTTTATTATTTAATTAGATAAAGTTATCCTCAAATCAATAAAAAATCATAACAATATATATTTTTTTTCCTCATACATCTGGTCTCCACTCTTCTTTATGCCATTCTACATATTCCTAAACACCAAATTATAGTATTCTCTTCTACCCAAAAAAAAAAATTATAGTATTCTCAATGATCATGTCATCGTGAAATTTTAATTCATGAAACAAGTTTTGTAACACTCTCGTTCTGCGTATCTACTCTTGCAGATTACTAGAATACTAATATTTTATTTCATGAAACATGTTTGACAACAAAATTTGGAATTTCTTACTTAAAATGATAGAACACACAACTGTGGTAATTACGGATTAAAACAATTTTAGTTTACAAAAAAAAAAAATCAAATTACGATTTAAAAAAAATTGCCGATAAAATTTACTATCACTGCCGTATTATTTTCTTTGTGCAAATTAGGATATGTTCTTTGGAGACATAAATCACCAAAATGGAAAATTGTTTTGATTATAAATAAGCATAATACATTGAATGTTTAAAAAAATGACGAGAGACCATCAAAATATATTAAATACTTAACTTTAGATGATCATGGATGCGAATATATATTTGTTAAGTGATCGATTAATCATTTCGTTGGGCAACAAGTGCAACAACTTTAGAAGATAACATTGCTTTTTATTAATGAGGGTAATTTTATTTAAATAAATAATAAATTAAATTAGTGTTCTTGAATAGTATGAAAAGTTTTGATCAAAAGAAAATTTGAAAGTAATCTATATCCAAATATAAGAATAAATTAGTCCTTAATTCAAATTTTCTCTTTACAGAGAGTTATTTCATAAAAGGATAAAAGTTATTTTCCTGTCAAATAAATGAATCTTGCCCGCCGCAAATAAATGCATTTTTCTCCTTTTTTTTTTTCTTCGAGACAAGTCAGTAAAATAAAAAACTGTACTAATTAACTACTAACTACAAATTATTAAGAAAGAAAAAAATTCCTTTCACGTCTGGCCCAAGCCTAATGTACATATATCCTCCGCCGGCGGCGCGTCCCAGCTGGCAGTCCTTTTCTTCAAATCCTTGAAATCCTTAATGCAGCTCTCCAACTTCATGGAGCGAATTCTCTGCCTCGCCGCCGCAAATTTCTTTCCGGCAACTCGGTCAAATATCTTCTCCCAACCATCTTCCCAGCTTCCACGAGCATTACAGAGTTGAAGGGTCCCATTGCCCCAATGTGTCCAGCTCCACTCTTTGTCAAGAGACTTCATCACGTCCCCCACGCACAGACCCTGACACACTGGCGTGCATGGCCTGCATTTGGCTCCGCTCAGTGGACCTGGGCTTGCCAACGCAGCCACCGGCACGCCGTACCGTGCTGGTGGGAAATCGTACATACGATCCGAGACGATGCAGAACGGTAGGCTCTTTGTGAGGTAGCGCACGCCTTGGGTTGTGAGTTGGGCTTTGAAAGCAGCCTCGGAGTTGAGGCTTTTGAATCCAGCGGAGTCAAGCTGGGGAATCAGGGACAGCCGGGACAAAGCCACTGTTGAGGTTCTGAGGTCTCCGATGCCAAGGCGGTCATTGAGTCCACCGTAAGATGATCCAGGTGGGACCAAGTACTGACCCGGAACGAAGTTTTCCGGGTGGAGGGGAGCATTCCAGTACCCATCCACTCGTGTTCGTACAATCCAGTCGTAGGTGAAGTTGTTTTTCAGCTGATATGAGTTGATCATCGCCAGGCATCCTTCCACGAGTTTGAAATATTGAAGGAGCCCCTGAAATACGTAAAACTATTGTTAAAACAAAAGAAGCTCCAAAATACTAACTTTTTTTTGGAAAAAAAAAAAGCTATTTACAAAAAATGCGAATAATTTTTTTTCCGCTGAAAGTACCGACTACACTATCTCAAACAAAAGAATTGAATTTCAATTATGAGGAATACTGGCGGTGCTTCAGCGTCAAATTTAATTCAGAAATCCCATGTAATGGCGACAATCACTCTCACTCGGATGGAGCAGTACGTAGGAAAATTAAGAGAATTAATCCACACCTCAGCCGCACCCAATTTGACCACATTTATATTGTACACGCGAAAATCCCAAAATACAAGTGATCGGTAACAAACGATTGTGCGGCAAAATCGAAAGTGCTATGTACGCATACGCCCTTTTTTTTGCCGATATAAGTGTTATAAAATGTGAATCATAACACGCTGACAATTTGACATTTTAATTCCATTTGGTAGGTGATAAAATACACTCTCTATTTAGAGTATCTTAATCCATATTATCAAATAAAAAGAAAAAGAAATCCCAACTGCAAGAAAGTCTTCACCGGAGCTGGAGCAGGAAGTCGGTTGGCGACCAATAAAATACGACGTGGCAATTCTATAAGGAACGAACGCGTATCGTCCGAAAAAGTAAAGAAATGGAGGCAACGTATGCATAACCTTTTGAAATAAAAATTTTAGAAAACCAAATAAAGAAGCAAAAAAAGGATTGAAGAATACGGAATATCAATAAAACCTGGATGCCGTTGGGTGAATTTGACGCTGTGAGGACTCGACCTTGTGACTCGGTCTCCGGCAGCGGTTGAGGCTGGAAGATTCGGACAGCAGCTATCTTAGGTGCATTCTTCAGCAGCGAGAATTTGAACGCGTTAGCGTCCAGCGGACTATGCAAAAAAAGATCCGACTTGGGATACTCCTTCAGTATCATCTCCAATATGGAGGGTCCAGTGAGTTCAAACCTTCTCGCTCCACCCACCAAACACACCGCCATTCTCGACCGCACCAACTCATTCTTCCACTCCGAAGATCCATTCGGGTTCAAGAGAGACGAATTGAAGGTGATTTTCCATGTTCGCCGAAAGGGGTGATTCTCAAGAAAGTTTTGGACGGGGTAAAATGACGAAAAGGAATTTAAAGGGACAGAAGTGAGAGACAAGAACACCAAGAAAGAGAGAGGAGGGACTATCAACAGAAGAACCCGCCAATCAATAGAAACCCACTTGGGAAAGGGCACTGTAAAGATTTTGGGGCTCTTTAGCATCTCTTGCTTTTCTCTCATCGTGCCAGTTCTTTTTGTAGGGTTCCTGCCTTTAGTGGCTTATTAATATTTCCTCCACAAAAAATTCGTATACCATTAACGCAGAGATATAAATCAGGGAAGGGACAGATAAGCGAATGAAGGGAGCATGTTTTGGTTTAGGCTGCGTAGTGCGTGTGAAGATGGAAGGTGCGACACGGTTATTTGGCATGGCGAAACGTCGCTGGAAGGTATCTGAATCTGAGCTCATTCGGGTAGAAAGGCAAACTTGAAAAGTCGCCACAATGCTTTTCGATAAAGTCGCACCAATTTCCCCAAATTTTTTAATTAAAGTCTTTGAAAAAAAAAAAAGTACTGATGGATCATTCTGGTAGGAAACCAAGTCTTAAGAGTATCCTATACAAAAAGAAAGATCATGCGAGTCTTATATATTAAAGGATTTAATGTTTTATATGATATCGTATAATAGCTAAATTTTAAAACTCAAAAAGAAATGGCACATAAAAATAAAATGGATTTTAAATTACTAATTAAGTAATTTAAATAAATTTAAACATAACTTATGAAATAAAGACGCACATTAAAATCATAATAAATTTAAACATAACTTATGAAATAAATATGCACATTAAAATCATAACAAAGTGGGTTTTTCACTTTTTTCCCTTAAAAGCCACATGCAAAGTTTTTGCACGATACTATTCAAAACAAACTAAATCAATAAATGCAGGCCAAGGTAAGGAGCTGATATGGTGACGGAGATAATAAATGGTAACATTGACTTTTTTTTTTTTTTTTGGATATGAAGATAATTGAAATTTATTAGGTGGCAACTACAAGAATGTAAGCTAGAAAGTCTGAATTTGATTTATTATACATTTGATTATGGTACGTGGCGAAGGATTGCCCTAAAAGTTATCGAAGGGGTTAATTAGAGTCATGAGATCATACAACGATTATGAGAAAGCCACATGTCATTGATTACATTTACAAAGGGCAACCCGATAGAAAGAATCAATGCTATGTGTCTTTCTTTTGAAGTTAGATGTAGCAGAAGATTGGTTAGGAGGGAAAGGTGATAGGTGTGTGCAATGAAAAGGACGACTTCCTGATCTTGGAAGCATGAGAGGTTCCTTTCTTTTTCGCCCCTTCTTTTCTGGGCTCGATTCTATTCTATCTTTTTTTCTTTAGGCAGAAAGATGAAAGAAGAAATTTACCGACCGACGTGCTTTGATAATACTTTCTTTTCGTTGCAAAAAAGTGACCTTGTTATATATGTGGTTGGAAATTCACAACCAACCAAAGGAATCAAATTGCTGGTTTGTTTTTCTTGTTGTGTTATAATGTTAGGGGTATAAAATATATTCAAAACTATATCACACTATTAATAATTCTTTAGCTCAAAGGGACCTTGATTGTCATATAACATATATTAGCTAATATTAATTTTGATTGGATTTGGGTACGTGGCAATAAAAAAAAATTTGATTCCCAACACAGCAAAACATATAGATGTGAAATAAAAAAAGGCATACGTATGTATTTAAAATTAGCATACAGTAACATTTTTTTTTATTTTTTCATATAATCTATATTGAGTACGTAATCGGATGAATGTCAACATCTCTAAAGCAGGTTAAAGGGTTTGACATTTTCTATTGATTTTAATTATTAATTCTTTGTAGCTTTTTATTGGTGCAATATTTTTTATTTTATTTATAGTGTAAGTCTTATTATAAAATAAAAAGATATAACGGAAAAAAACACTAAAATTACAAAATAAAAAAGTTAAGAAAATAGTTATTCGTCACTCGTAAAGGTTCCATTGGTCAAGGATTGTGCAAGAGGGCCGCTTGCGATGCTTCTCTCAATTGTTGCCTTTCGGCATGAATCATGCCACCAATGTTTCTAAATTGAAACTTAAAGTCTTAAACGATGGCCTTCAGATCACCTCTTAGTCCCTCGCTTGCGCGTGCAGAGAAGTACCCACCCACATATTTGCGTGAATGGTTTTAGACTGATTTATAAATTGCAGTACCGTCGTTAGATTAATTTATTATATTTTAATTAAAATGTTCAATATATTAATATCTATCGTTCTTTTCTTGAAAGCAATTAATATGTATCAATCTTTGTCACTTCGAATATTAAACTTTATTTTTATATAACATATTCTTATATAAATTATGAATTCTCCAAAACGAACATGAAACATTTAATTATTTTACAACTCACATCAGATCCATAAAAAATAATAAAAGGAAAAATCATAATATGCCAAAATTGGCATCGAATGTCTCGTATAAAATTTGAAATACATGATTGCTATCACTCTTATTCCTTTAATTAAAGAATAGTATGAAGTTAGGTGAATTAAATCGATGAAACTAGTTTAACAAACCCAAACTGATATTTGTCTAGTTTTAAGAACTGCAATCAGTTAGGTTTGCGTTGAGTGGGTTAGTCAAAAGTGGCAGAGACCATGTGCTTCTCTTATTTGTTTCAAAATTAATGGGCAAGCTAAACAACAGGCGCAGCCTGAAGTGCACTCTTTACGGGCTAACTTCCGTGTCTGTGAAGGCGGATGGATGGAGTTGTACCAGTAGTTTTGACCGTTGCAATTGTCCAGGTTCTTGGACCCCCCCCCCCCCCAAAAAAAAAAAAAACTGTCAATATTCCACGGTGTACCCAGTAATCCAATAGACGTTCGTTTCGCTTTAACTTTCTGCACCATGCATTGAGCAGTTGTTTACTGGGATACAAGAATCAGCTTGAGGCAAAGCAGTAGGCATCGCATATGGTCTAAAATATCAGTTCAGATGTTCAAAATCCTATCCAATTCTCCTTATAATCTCGGTTCATCTTGTTATTCCCAATTCTCATTTTTGATTCGTCTTCTTCAATGCACAGGCCAGATGCATATGGCAGACGTAGATCAGACCATCATCCTTGCCGGCACTCTCAGTCTTAGAGAAGAAAATGAGGTTTACATATTCATTTGTTCCCTTTTCATTCGCATATGCGTCCATTCCGAGCGACTTTCCAAGGTGAGCTCAAATGTGATTTATATCATTGTGTTTGCTCTTTTCAAGAGGAACGGGGCCGGTTCATTTTTATTTGAAGTATGTGGTCCAATGTTTTTTGATATTTATTGAATTTTAAAAGTCGAAAATATTTGCAATGTTGCCTTCCTGCTGTTTTGGCAAACTACTGGTTCCACTTAAAGCCACGGAGGGGTTCGGAGAGGGATGAAGTTATATATTCCATAGCGATCAGTTAGCTTCAGCCTTCATTGTAGACTTGTACACTGTAATTCCCGGTTTTTATGTTGTCTAGACGAGGGTTGGGCAAATGACATCGTTGGAGTTTCTATATGCAAGGATTCGTCTTCTTTCAACTTCAGGAAGACGATTTCAAATTTTCAATTGATTGTGCCCAAGTACAAAATGTGGATTACCACTCCAAAAAGAAGTACACACTTGTAAGAGTTGGACTTTTTAATCCTCCTTGTACTACTGATATGTGTGTATATATTCACTCCAAAATATTTACAATATGTTGATTATATATTATGTATTCATTGGCAGTATTCGTTTCCAACAGTCAATTACGGTTACAAAAGGTCACATTGCTTTGTTTTCTGATTATTGCAATAATTAAAATATGCATCACATGATTTTCTCTTTTTTATAAATCATTGAGTTTATCGTAGATCAGATCACTGCTTTAGTATTTGTTTGTCGTAGCAGTAGACTATTTGATGGAAAACTCTGACCTACTTGGGCTGTTTTTGGATGTCAATATTAGCTTTCTTGTTTATCCTCCATTACTCTGATTTGTAATTTTCTGTGAGAAAAAAAGAAAAGAAAGGAAACAAAAAATTAGTTATCCATATGTTGTGAAGGTGTTCTGCTACTAATTCTTTATTTAGTGGGCTAGATACATTCTATAGTCTGCTATTATACTCGTAGATCTGGTCAGTTGTTCAACAACTGCTAGTGACTGCCTCTTGAGATATTAGTATGCTGCTGCTTGCTCATGTTGATAAATTGAATTGGTATTATCTTGTACCGGTTAATGCAGTACATGAGTCTCGGATACACATTTGGTATCTAAGAAAACCGAAAGTTCCCATCCAAGAGCTTCCAGGAGACATGCTTTGGTACCTGTCATGTTTAGGCGCAATTTCGATATTTCACAACTATATCCTCGTTTTAAGAACCATACTATATTCCAATCAATCCCTATTTGAAGAAATAAAGACATTAAAAAGAGAAAAAAAACAGGGAGAGCAATAAGAGCTCTGTCTTAGGTGTTCCTCATTTGCTGTTGCAATTGTGATTTTAGTGCGCAGATAAATTATATTTTCTATTTTTCGAACATTTGAAATTCTTTATCAAAATAAAATTGTTATTTGATAGTATGCTTTAACATGTCTGATTGATAATCTGTATTACTTGTAATGGCAGGACATGGACTGTCAAGTGTAAACCTGAGTACGATGGATTAATAGTGGTTCTCTCTCTCTCTCTCACACACACACACGTCAAGCCACACCTAAGGAAGTGATAAAGTTATGGATGGAGTATTTGCATAATTAAGCCATACCCACAGTGGTCATTTTGTGTGGTTTATGCCTTCTAAATATGCTGCTAGTATGAGTATCCATTTGTTGGTGAAAGGTGATTTTGTTGTCAAAGATGTTCTGGGCATATTTTAGTTGTTGATGAATTTGTCTTGGAGTGCGAATACTGCAGAGTGCTGGTATGGGCTAAACTGTCAACTTCATGCCTTATGGCTGGCTTCTTCATCAAGCGATGATGACTGATATGATATTCTGTTATTTTTTTTTCTAACTGCTTATCCTTTTTTAATCATCTATGCTTATATTTTTAGCAGCCTGGCAGAGTCACCTAGCCATTGGGTTGATCCATTACTTAATACATACAATGATTACGAAGACAGCATATATAGTTAGTGCTTCATTTGTTTGATCCTCGATCTTTGTAAACTTTTAACTTATGTACTTCTTGTTACAGGCCTTGTGTCGGTGGAGTTCCTATGAGCCATGGAATACATGCATCGTTATCCTACGATGGCAGTGTAAGACCATGAGCAACACTAAAGTCAAATTCTCTCAACACATGGTGGCAATTTTTATTCATGGAAAACTAATGAATAAGATTCTTCGAAATCCCTGCCTAGACTTAGCCCTATGACAAAATGCTATGACCATATATCAATTGGATTTTCCTCATTGGGATTCGGGAACATCAATGTCATGCTTCTTGTTACAGGCCTCTGAGGAGTTCCCATGACCATATATACACCTTCTAAGTCAATATCCATTGGCATTCGGGAACATCAATGTCATGCTACAAATGTCCAATCTGTCTCACTCAGCATTTATTCCTCTTGCATTCTCGAACTGACTCTCATTGGTTATCAAATGGATTTTCCTCACAAACATTAACAGGCATGTATATACGTTAATTAATCAGTCTTTTCGTTTAAACACATGAAAACGTGCCCGAATTGCCAGTAGTTGTTTCGTGTTTATTCGTTTATTGGGCTTCGGTATTTATATGGCACATTGAATATGAGGTTTTTCTCAGAGCAGACGTAATATAATAAACTAAGCACGCATTATATCCAATCATTAATCATCTTATTAAATTTAAATTTCTTTCTCTAAACAAATTGTTGCAGATTCTGTCAAGCCTTTCATCTCCAAAAAGTAATGTTCAATACTGGCAGCCTCGTTGCTACAACCTGTCTTCTGATTCTCTACGTCACAGCACTTTCAGTTGGTCTTGAGATAAACAGACAATTCTCAAAGAGAGAACTTTCAGCAAGACCTAAGTTGTATTGTAATGTCACCGCTGGTGGGTTGGACCTGGCCGAAGAGGGTATCTGTTACATGTGCAGACATTTTGACCAGCAATCACGATAACACTGAAATTAACATGCACGTTTTCCTCTCTTATTTAAGTATTTAGCTCTGGAAATGTTTTTGGGTTGGACTCTGCTTCTGGCCTATTCTTTGGTAAGACATCCATTATATGTAACTCATGAATCATGATGACCTTTTATGTTAGGGCTCTGTTAAACTTATGCTGTTATAAATTTTTTACGTTTCAAAGTAATTCACTTGTGAAATAGTACATTTCAGTGCATTTCAAATTTGAAATGTACTATTCCACAAATGAGTTACTTTGAAACTTAAGAAATTTGTAGCTACAGCAGCATAAGTGTATAATTATTCTTATGTTATAACATGATTTATGGAGTTGAAAGTTCTTGTACGGTTGTACCTCCTGAAATTATACGATTTTCAATCAACTTAACTACTTGGTATTTGGTTATGGCCTCTGGCAATCAACGAGGCAAATTGAAGGGCTTTTTGTAGGTTTTACCATTTACATAATAAATTTAAGAAATAACATTTTATGCTGTTAAGAGTTGTTGACTTTGATATTTTTTATAATTTTAAATGAATAGTCTTTGAGAATGCTATTTGCGTAGGATTTACTTTTTTAATTGTGACTTTTTTTTTAATCATCATACGGTTTTACATGATAACAACAGCCTAAATTTAATGGTAAGTGGATGAGAATAAAGGGATGGTATGTTTTATTGCAAATAAACTGGAGTTGAAACAATTTTATTTTATTGTTTGCAAACTCAGTCACTGGTTAACTGTGGGAGCCGAGTCTTCTTTGGCGATCGAAGATTTGTGAATGACGTAAACACGTATTAAACTCTTATCAATCACAGAATCACTTTATAACTAGTTGATTTCAACTCAATGCAGAATCGCAAGTAACAAAACAAATAATTTTATGGTAGCAAAGAATTTGCACTTGCTCTCGGCTGACTGGCTGTGAAGGGAAGTATGTTGTAGAACAAATTGACAGCTTAAAGTTTATCCGAACACGCAAGCAAACACTGACATGGATTGCAGAAATAGAATTGCTTGATCTTCTTGCTGTCGTAGTAGTGCAATACGGAACGGGTGCTTTCCCCTGCTTTATTTTATTGCCACGTGCTACGCATAATCACCATGAATTTTCTGCCACGTTCTTTTTGACACGTCAGCGCCCACTCATTCACCATCAGCTTATCCGAATATCTACGTCTCATGGTCAACAGGTGCCTTTTACGTGTCCTCGTGGCAATATATCTGAACACGTGGCCAGAATGGGTTGAAGAAGTGTGAAAGTGAAAGTTAAAGTGTGTATTTTAAAGTAAAAAATCTGATATAATTTATAAATAATTAAAATTTTTAAATATATTATTAATTATGTGTATAAAAAATTTTATTAAAAATTATTCTTTTAACCTCAACAAATATTAATATCTGTTTATCAATTAGAAAATCTCTAAATTTAAAAAAAAAAAATGTGCTCTAGACTTCGGAGACGCCGAGGAGGGGGGGGGGGGGTGTGGATAAGGTGGAGAGGACTTTTGCTTTCCAACGGGGATCAAAGATGTCGTGTCGGTGTCAATGCACGGCACCGTTATCGGCCACGGAATTGATTCGGGAAATTCTCGTGTTTAGAAAGTGCCTGGCAGTGCTTGCCCTCTTCGCACTCGTGTCTATTCATCCTCCCAAATGGATGTGGCTTTATGATAACGAGATAAATAGGAATGCTATTATATTTGTAAAAATTAATGAAAAATGATAGAAGATGTGTATTTTTTACAAACCAAAATTATGACCAATATCATATAAATTTGTTAATGTTACCTATATTATATTTTAACTAAACAATAAATTATATTTTAACTAAAAAAAATATAATGTAAAGTGTTAGAACGATAATAATTTTTTATTTTATAATTAGGGTACATCTCACTAAAGGTCACTTAACTCCATATTTGCTTTGTTCACTGTCGTATAAGATCAATTATCTTATTATATCTGTGTGTATATATATGTGTACGCAACTCATGATAACCAATATTAATGACTCACATGCAATATGATGCAAAGTATTGTGTATGATTTAATAATTATAAGTTTGAATAGTTTGTAATATGTAATGTGTTGCCATTCTCAAGTCCCAACAAATGCTCAAAATGATATCTCAAAGTTTTCAAGTGGTATTTACATACTATATCATTTAATCACTTTTTTATTAATACAATGATTTCACATTTTCTAGAGGGTTTCAATCTCTATTTTTTTTTTTTTAATCTACACAGTATTTGCAACATATTTATTATTTTATTTATATTTATAAGCTTCAATTAAAACTTGTTTGTAACCCACTATGCATAATATATAGAGGAAATCACTCAAGAAAATGAAAGGCTCAAATAAAATAGTAGTGAAATTTTATGTGTTAAATATAATAAAACAAAAAATTTAGAAGTCTGACGAGGAGCTGCGAGTGCACCCCAATCCCACAAGAAAACGATGGCGGTTAAACGTTTGACACGTGGCGTAACGGAAGTGAAGTTAGGGATACAAGACGTTTTGTGGGACCATGTTGCTCACGTATATATCATAAAATCTCGGGATTCGCAGAAGCGGAGCCTCCGATCTGATCTCACCCACATTCTCCCTCTCTTCCGCATCCACCGTTTATCTCTCTCCCTTCAAACTTTCAAAATTCAGTACTCACCGCCGTCCAATACCTCTTAAGACTATACCTTCTCCGATATTCTCTCTGCTACTCCCATTGTTTTAGCCTTTAGATTTGCCCATATTTGTAGATAAATTAGTGGAATATAGAAGTAATAGAGCACAGCTTCATCTTCGACAAAGCACCCTCTCCTTGCTAATGTAAATGGCGGCGAGTTCTAGAGGCTTCTCCAAGCAGCTGGATTTCAAGCGCCTCAATATTCACCTGCTGCCACTACATAGTGACAATCATGTTTTGGACTCCAAAAAGCGTAGAAAGGTCTGCTTGGTGCGTGATCGAGTTCGAGTGAGTCAAGTAACTTGCTGTTGTTCCGACTCAGTGGCTCCCATTCGCAGAACGACGGGACCTGGTAATGGCGCGGACAAGATTGAAGAATGGCGCTTCGATTCTAAGAAAAGCCCTCATAGAGTTCGAGTTCAAGCCTCCCCTGCAATGCCGTTTGCTTCTTCACAGTACGTGTAAATTCTTTGATATATGTCAAACTAAACTAACGTAGTTATATTTTGAACCTGAGATATGGCAAAATCTCTGCCAATGACAGCGATCATTTTATTTTATTTTTTGATGCCTCTTCTGGCTGTGACCATCAGAGAAATTTGCTTTTGATGAAAACGAAAAGGATTGCTCAAAAAACTTTACAAGTGGGAAGGTCCTGTATGGTTTATACTAGAATGTATATGCCAAAACAAATGCCTTTCTAATTTCACGCTAAGCCTGGTTGTTACATGCAATATTGAATCCATTATTCTTGATTACTTCTTTCACTTTCATTATCAACTCATATGTGCGAATATTTCTCTCATTATGTTTTCTTTTGGCACAAAACATAACTCCAAATGTTATTTGTGATTGTGAATACAATCAAGACGTCCTTTTAGCCTTTGGAGTGTATAACTGCAGGGCAAATGATAATCTGTTGGGATGACCTTGTTATGGTCCTTAAGAGAAGTAAATAGACCCCAATGAAATCCATCTTCTTCATAGTTTCGGATATGGTTTTTGGGGTCCATAGTCCTGGAAAGATTTGCAGGTTTCATGCTATTCAACATCTGTTTTGACCTTAGCTTACTATGTAAGACGCGTCAACGCTATAAATGACGTGAATAAACTGTTACTTCTATACACGAATGGCTAATGTGGCTACAGAGTGTGTAAATATAAGTTGATGAAGTGATTAGTATAAACTGGTCCGTTGATTTGTAAAGAAAATTACATAATACTTTGTCATTCATTTTAATATTATTAAACTAAATCCAGATTTTGTGAAGGTTGATATTTTGGTGCTTTTTTTCCCTGTTTTCTGGTCTTCTTCACAATCTTCTCAAGCAAACAAATGATTCTTAAGCTTGTGGATAGATCATATCAGTGCATGTCAATTGGCTGTTGTTGATACCCTACGCAATTTGCTGCTTCTGAAATATTTTCTCAACCATGGTGTTGTTTAATGTCATAATGGCCACAGATCCTTTCTGAAGCAAGAAAAATTCTATCCTCGCTGTACCCCAAGAAATTCTGGTCCACAGTCACGCGATACCCCACCAAAAAGAGGTAATTCCTGATCACTTTATGACTTTATCATAGTCATTCCGTCCTGAAGATTAATTACAAGGTCCTTCAAGATATATTTCACTGGCCAATCAAAAAAATCTAATATTATTTTTGCCTGCTTGTGATCACTGTACAGACACTGGTATAGCGAATGAGAAGGACTGGGGTATCAGTTTGCTTAATGAAAATGTAAATGAGTCCGGCACTAATGAAGACGGGAGCACTTGGTACAGGGAAAGTGGGGAAGAGCTAGGTGAAAAGGGATACAGATGTAGATGGACAAGGATGGGTGGTCAATCCTATGATGGTTCCTCAGAATGGAAAGAAACGGTATTTATATATTATTATCCTTGTATTAAAGTATTGTTGATCATGAGTAAATCTGTGGAAGCAGTTTTTGTTTAAGTAGTATTTTTAATGCAAGGTATGTTATTATTTCTCTCGAATTTTTCTATAGATTATTATTATTATTATAAATAATCATTTTCAATATTCACGAATTACCTTGGTTCACCGCTTGGAATTATTAGACTATATGAAGTAGCTATCTCAAGTTCCAATCTGCATATCAAAATGAGTTCAGTGTAGACTTTCATGTCTGTCAGATTCAGATTTAGAGTAGCTCAGATCAAGGTCTATACCAGTATGCCAAATAAAATGCCCAATATATCATGTAACGAGGAGAGGATCTTGGTGTTTTAAGTGCCTTAGATTAGACTTTGGAAATATTAAGAGTAATATGTATGTAAATATTTCAAGGAGTTTATTCCATAATTTTGGAATGGCTATTGTAATTTGAAAGTATCTTAAAATTAATATTCATGAATCCAATGCTGAATCACCTTCTGCAATGCTCATCAAACTGACAAGGGCAAATTTAATTGAATGTTAATTTCTCAAGTTATCATCAAGAGAACAACAGATATATAGTAACAGGAACATTTTATACAAAAGGTTATAACAAAATATCAATAAACAATTATTTGGAAAATGTCTTAAAATTTGTCTATCTAAAATCCTTCTATCACCTTTATCTCTCTTATCACAGTTGAAGCTGGTGATATACACATGTAATCCATGATAGAATTCCTTTTCTTGACTCGACTGTCAGCTATTTATTGCGTCTTTCATTTTTTTCATTTACTTATGTTTGTTATCATTCAAAAACATCGACCTTTTTGATGAATTCTTGGAGAAACTATATGCTTTTATTTTTTAGGAGTTTAATCATAAAGAAATATTCCTTTCTGGAAATCTTGAACATCTTATATGGATTTTTATGATTCTCTTGTTCATCATTGTCCATTGCCGTAATATAGGTCTTATATCTCCCATCTTAGTTTTTGGTGGACGTAGAATCTGGATAACACTATCAGCATCAGATATTTGATATTTGTTCATATAGTTTGAATATGTTACAATATTATATAGCCCCATCAACTATCAGTTGAGATGAATAATACCTACTTGAAGTGTGGTATGTTATATATTTTTTATAACTTCATGAAGTATCTTCCAGGGTGGAATTCATTTTTAATAATTTACATTGACATCGTATGTAACCCATCAGTATCACATCCCAGGTGGACTCATTTAATTGGCTTTATTGATCTAATTGACAGTGGTGGGAGAAGAGTGACTGGACTGGATATAAGGAGCTAGGTATGTTACTTCGTTGTGTTTGCTAGAGTAGTTTGAGATTATATTATATTGAATTTGTTCTCTAAGCTGTTAGTATTTGGTTTATTTAGCATAACTCGACAGATCTAATATTTTTTGCTGATATTGTAAAATAAATATTTGTTTGATCTATCATATTCCTCTATAGAATTGTGTTTCCTCCTATATAGCCAGGTCTAATACTTGAGTTGCAGTTTCTGTTGCTGGAAATTAATTATTTTTGTTTTCATTATCTTTAGTCGGATCTCCACTATGTTTAGTTACTCATATATTTCATGCAATTACCCTGATTATTTTCAATTTGTAATCCTTTTTTGACTTCAATTTGAATGCAATGGCTGCATAAAACATGTATTGATGGTAAAAAAATAGCATAAACAAATAAATGAGTTAAAGTGGCATTACAGATCTTCCTACTAAATGATGTGATAGCAGAGTTGTCATGCCATGCACTGTCCTGCTCCTTCTTGCATTTGACAAGCATATTGTGCTGCTAGCAGACTGCTCAGAGTTCTACAAAGCACGCACACACACTTGTTCCAGATTCTTATAGAGAATGGCCATATTTTTTGAACTCAATTCTAGCAATGTCTGAATCAACTGTTGTTATCATCTACTATTTTGGGAAATTCATCTTTCTGATATGCTTCGAATATTATTACTAATGGTCCCATGGGCTGTGGCATCACTATTTGTCAATCTCTTGGTTAATCTAAGTGTTTGCCCAAAATGGATGCATTTGATCACTTTTTATATCTTCTTATAGGTGTGGAAAAATCTGGTAGAAATGCTGAAGGGGATTCATGGTGGGAAACGTGGCAAGAAAATCTTCATCAAGATGAATGGAGGTCATTTTTTTGGTTCTATGCTTGTTGTAAACAAGTAAGCCCCTTAACTCCTTAACAGGGTAATAACTTGATTTTAAATGCAGTAACATAGCAAGAATAGAAAGAAGTGCGCAAAAACAAGCAAAGTCGGGAACTGAAAATGCTGGTTGGTATGAGAAATGGTAAGTTGATTAAAGTATATTACATCTAATACTGGTACTCTATAAGAATGATTTGTGACTCAAAAGCATTTGGAATTACTGACTCTGTTTAATTTTGGTAGGTGGGAGAAATATGATGCCAAAGGATGGACTGAGAAAGGAGCACATAAGTATGGTAGGCTGAATGAACAATCATGGTGGGAAAAGTGGGGAGAGCATTATGATGGAAGAGGAGCTGTTCTCAAATGGTTTTTTACTAATTATCCTTTCAAACAAGTTTGCTTTAATGTTCTTCTGTGGAATTTCATGTTATAAAGTACTTTACGTGTTTTAGAATAGCTTGATTACTTATGATTAGAACAACAAATGGGGTCATAATTAAAGGAATTGAATTTTGGCAATTATGTGCATTGTCAGGACTCAAGATTACATAAATATATGTATGTGTGAGTGAGAGGGAGGGATAATTATGTTTTTAGTTTATGCATTATAATAGTAATTTCTTTCACGTTTTTTAGTTTTAGTATTGTTTTTTTTTTTCTCAAAAAAAATGTTCGGCTTCCTATATAATTGAAATTTGCTAGTTAGTTTGTGTATGGAGAACAAGGGGTGGATACTGGGTCCTTGGAGCTTTCTGGTAGCAAGAGTATACTAGTTCTGAATTCTGTTGTCTGCACACTTCCTCAGGACAGATAAGTGGGCGGAAACTGAACTTGGAACTAAATGGGGAGACAAGTGGGAGGACAGGTTCTTTAGAGGCATAGGTTCTCGTCATGGGGAAACATGGCACGTGTCTTCAGCCAATGAACGTATGCATTTCTCATCACAAGTCTTTCATTTATGGGTGACCATTCTCATGGTAACTTTAGTTTTACATGTAATGCCTGCCCTAGCAATTTCTTTCATATTTGTATGTTCCCTTAGAGCAAGCAATGCTAATATCTCTTATTTGTTTTGAAGTTTTCCATGGAGATAGATATCCTTTTGATAGTCCTCTAGGTTAAACTATGCTCTTTTATGTTTCATTTTTTGAAAGCACTTAATCTCAACATTTATCTTAGGATTCTGATTTAGGGTTGTGCTCGAATGTTTCCTCCTTCCCTTTCTGTACTCCAAAAATGTTGTTATGGTGTATTCTCATAATGATGACTTTCTCCAAAGAAAGGGGGACCAAACCATGCGGGAGGCTGCTTTGACTTTTGGCTTCCACCTTTTGAGGGTTTGTTTTGATAAATAAAGTTGCTTGACTGGATCTTGAGTTACTTGTTTCAGCCTATATCCTTATAATTGTAAGCTTAGGATGGCAAATCTGCATTTTTGTTATTGATCCGTAGATATGGATAGGAAATAATTGAGAGTTTTGTCGACTTCACCGTAAGCACTGATCTTGTTCTTCCCCTTAATTTGTGTGACATAAATGGGGTTTCTGAGGCCTTCTTCTATGATGTATTGTGATTCTTAATACTGATATCATGTATTTCCATTGACTCCGGAGAGCTGGACTGCTCTTTAGGGTGTTGATAGTTAATGCATACACGTGTAAAAGGGGTAGGTGCTGGAAAAGGTTCTTTGTTGGGTGTCTTTCTGTCTGTGTCTTTTACGTGGCCGATACTTGGTTTTCACTCTTGAGATAATCATTTATGGTTTTGCTGTATTATTATAATTTGGTATCTTGGTATAACTAAGAATCCGTCTAATCCTTTCACCAGGCTGGTCAAGAACTTGGGGAGAAGAGCACTTCGGAAATGGGTATGGATAAAAAAGCTATCACGTCAGTTGATTGTTCAGCTATGTTTGCTCATGATCTTAGCTTTGACTTTGCATAGATCTGTATTCTGATGATTTGAAGGTTTATGCATTGATGGATTAGATTTTCAAGCTCACTACTTTGAAAATATTTTCTGAAAAGTTACTTTTTCATGACTTACAACTTGAATTTGATTTGGCTTTTCCCTGCATCAGGAAAGTCCATAAATATGGAAACAGCACAACCGGTGAAAGTTGGGATATTGTTGTGGACGAAGAAACTTATTATGAGTAAGAACATGCTTTTCTAACAAAATATGACTCAGCATATAATGAAAAGGAAATGAATATTTTTAGAATATGTTAATATGATGATTAAGTAGTTGGTTTTCTTTCTAGTCCTTTTATTTTTATATAATTTTTACTGATAAATTTTTTTTTATTTTATCTAATACTTAATTGTAAGATTTAATTAATTTAAAAGTTGGTATCATAATGTGTAAGTATTTTATAAAAAAGTTGTTTAAATTTGACTATCTGTCCTTGTGAAGGGCTGAGCCTCATTATGGATGGGCGGACGTGGTGGGTGATTCGAGCCAATTACTCTCCATCGAGCCCCGGGAGCGGCCACCTGGAGTCTTCCCCGATTTGGACTTTGGTTCATCCCCAGCAACTGAAACTGATGATGACCCACCGAAAGATTTGCCTCATTCACAATGAAGTGCTCATTTTAAGTCATGTTTAAGTTTTTATCTGGTTCAGAATGTTAGAAAAGTCCCATCATGACAATTGAACTTTATTGTTAAAGAAATATTGTGGATCAATCATTTATTCATTTTTTGGATTAACAGTGCCTTGTTTCCTTCCACCTTCCATTTCTCATTAAAAACATTGATGTCATTCTTGTTTGTTTTTCCTTTTGTTTGCCCCCGAAAAATGATATTTATTTTTTTGGTAAGAATATTGTTCTAATTGGGTGCTTTTATATTTTCTCTATTCATGAGAAATGTCTTGGGCTTTCGGTAATATCATATACAAAGTTGCAGTAAGTAAACGAATATTTTTATTTGTCTCTTACAAATAAAATTTTTCCGTGTTATTAATATTTTAGTTTGTCTCTTATAAATAAAATTTTATGTCCTCAGATTTTACATTATTAAATTATTTAAATTTTTTTGTACATGTGATGGTGATAGAATTTATAATAGTATTTAATTTAAAAAAATAAAAAATTAAATATAAATAATGGTATTTTTTTGTTAAACTTGTAAATATTAAAATTATATAAAATATTCACTTAAAGTAATTTATAAATTTTTATACAGAATAAGCAAAGATCAATTTATATTTGAACGTTTGTAAAAATAAATGAAGATTAATTTTTATTTGTTATGTAAAAGAATTTTATATTAATTTAAATGAAAATAGACGGGACTAAACAATTAAAATGAATCTTACTATACTATTTCCTTTTTTCATTGTCCAACCTTCTATTTAGTGATATATATATATATATATATATATATATATATATGTCAATTACATAATCTATTTTTATAAAAAAATATGCCTGAATACAAGTTTAGATCCCCATTAAAATTATTATACAATTGTGCCCAACCTAACTATTGCGCATGCAACGTTTCATACCAAAATACATGCAACAAAAGAACAAAAAAGAAAGAATGAGAGAGACGGGGAAAATTTATAGTGGGACAAGAAATTCTCGTCACAAAATTCTGTGAGAACCCTTCGATGTAGTGTCATATATTTGTTAAGGAATAGAAAGGCCTAGTAACCATTAGAACTATAAAAAGAATTAATGTCTATGCCCATCACTTTGGATATGTCCTCCACTTTTGGCACAATTTTAGTTGTCTCCCTGTTGCCTCTAAAGTGAAAACAAATTACAACAACCTCATAAGGTGCTCTAAGACTCGGGAAAAAAAAGAGAAGGGAGTGGAAATATATCGACTCTGTCAATTATAACGATTTTCCTGCTTCAAGAAACATAAGCAAACTCTCCATGTCTTGTGCAGTTACATGTCTCCTGATTATCCTCCAACTTCAATCCCATTGCTCATTTCTGATCTTGTATCCCTATTAAATCAACTTCAAGTCCCAATAACCCTCCCCCTCATACTCCAGCTACAATATACAAGCCGTTGAAATTGAACATTCGAGAAAATATTTCCCTGCAGCCACTTACTCTCCAGGCCGGTTTGAAAAAGACACGTTTTTTTTTTTCCTATTTCCTATTTGTTTAGATTTTATAGCCAACTTTTTGGTTCAAGCAGCAGCCGCTTAAGGGAACTTGAGGAGGGCAAAGAATCATAATGAGAGTCAACGAGTACAGTAGTACTGAGTCAGGGCACTTTTGTTAATCTGAAAGAATTTCCTCCAACTCGGTAGCCTCAGAATTGAGAGCTTCATAATCCAAACTTGTTCCGTTGAACACCCCATTCTCTTGGTTATCATTCTGATCTTCTTCATCATCCATGTCAGGCCAATCAGGCTCATCATCAATATTCAGATCATTATCTACTTCGTTTCTATTCATCACATCCTCCTTCCCATATTTTCTAGATCTAGAAATTTTATCATCCTTGGCCTCAGAATCTTCACATATGCAGGTAGATGGATTCTCATGAAACCCACCTCTACCTGGTCTAACCTCTTTTGGAGCCCCCATGAAACCTCTCTGGAAAGTCCGAACACCAGAAGCAAAAACATCCCAAGTCAGATTACTTCTGTTCAAGAACAACCGATATAGCTTTTTAGCATTTGGACGAATAGTAGGTTTGTGCCCAAAGTATCTCCTGTAGCAAAGCTCTCAAACTTAATCGGCAGGTACAAGTATCAATAAAAAATAAAAGAAGCAAATGAAAGACCACATACCTTCGCCCAGCTAATATTTTAGCCATATTACCATTGTTGTTGGTCACAAACACATCGCTTTCATCACAAACAATGAAGTCAAGTGCAGCCATGCGAGAAGAAAATGAAGAAAATGATTCTAATTCGTCCTTGGTTGCAATGGTCTCCTTTGAATGAAAGTTAGGAAATAATGCTTTAAGAGGTGTCAATGTTTCGTCTCCTCCATATACTTCCCCTGATGCAACATAAATATGAACATTGGCACCATACCCCAATGCTCTTAGCATGAGACCAACTTCTTCTGGGGCTAGAGGGCATCTTCCCTGCCTCCTTGCCTTATCAGGATTGCTTTTCTGCAGGTCAATAAAATGTGTTTCAGAATTCAGACATTATTCACCAAGGCACTAATCTCTCTGGGTGTCTTCACAATCAGCTTTGATATGCAGACATACTAATGTGGACTTACTTGGGATCTAACTACTAACAGGGTGAAAGAGTGTTGGATATTAAAAATATTGCTGATATTCATTTTATGAATCTGTTATGTTGGGTTTGCATGTCCAGTGTAATTATAACAGAAATGAACATTTTGCAGTTGCATGTGCACTACAGCATAAAAAAATGTTACCTGAAGCTAAATAAGATGTGATTGTTCTTAAGAATTTTAATCTATATCTTCAAATTGATCAGAATTGAGAATGGAGTAATAAAATTCAAAACATGAACGTTACATGTAGCGTCTTCCACCTCTTCCTTATTGCACCTAGTTCCTTCCGCTCCTTCTCTCCTCCACCATAATCGCATCCAGAAAATGCAAGCATATCAGGTTCAAATCTGTATCGGGGAAATCCAGTAATATTTAGAATCTGTCTCAATAGATTTTTTATATAACTAATTGCATCTTAAATGTAAAATCCATTCATCATTCACAATGCAATAGCATTACCTACACCTAGTGCAGTCATGCCATTCTAACTAAAAATCAAGATATGAACCCAATAGTTTCCAAATATCATGGTGCATAATTTGATCATACAACTTTGCAGCGACTAGTATTACTGCTATTCTAATTCAGCCTCATTTCCAAGAAGTATCATTACAAATTTACAATGTCTTTAATGCAATCCTCGCTACTAACTATAATGTCCAGCAAGTTAGCACCTTCCCTGATATGTGCTGTCACAAACCATTCTGTGCATGTCAACAGAATGCTGATTTAACAAAATGTGCAACAATCATATGGAACTATTTTACAATATCTTGTACATTTTAATGCTACAATATTTTAGAATATTGCAATTGTTGCTACTAAGAATAATGTCCACCATGTTAGCACCTTCCTTAATATGTGCTGTTACAAATCATTATGTGCATGTCCACTCCACATAACACTGAATTTGTCAACAAAGTTTGCAGCGCTCATATAACACGTCTGAAGTATCTAGCATAAGTTCATTATGACTCTGGCATGAATTAAAATTAAACACATCATCCTAAATCGAACCATCCAATTTAATATGACTGATTTTGATTCAGCTATCCCACATGCCAACGATTGGTCAACTGGTAGAGGCTGAATATTGAAAAATCAACGGTTTCAGTTTCAAGTACTTCATGTGGCACTATATAAGCCACTAGGGGCTGAGACAAAGGAAAAAATCCTTGGAGTTTTTAGACGCAACATAAATATTTCAAGCTTGTGCTAGCCCAATCATCTACTCCTTCCCCAAATTTGCCAAATGATACAAAGAGCCCAAGAAAACTATCTACCTGTATATCAATTCCCTTCATCAAACATTAAGCATTTTAAATTAGTTAGAAAACTACCCAGCTGGGGCATAACTAACCAGCTTATTTTCTCTTGGCCAGACAGTCTGTTAAAACAACTTGGTCATTCAGTTCTTGCTCATCAAATTGGTGACTCTTGTATTTCAGATTTGTGTATAAGTGGACATCATATAATAATCCTTTGCAAGCACATGTAATCAGGACACTGGCAGGAAAATATGCATGTATTACAGCATCATCAGAATTGATCTAGCTTTGACTTGAATGTTTACACACATATGTACACAAGCAAATGCTCAACCTGCACATTTGTTTCTAGAGTTTTGGTAGCAATCATGTAGATTAATCAAATTGATAAAAGTGACTTGCATATGCAAATTAAATAGGACTGACAACCAGATAATAAGGTACCAAAAACCAATCAGGCTACCTCAAGTGAATTGCAATATAATGCCTGCTTTTCATTCGCATCCGATTGACCAATTTTTTACCCATTGCAAGTATTGGTTTGGTAAATCTTAAAGCATGGTAATTAACTCTACATCTCAACTTCTGATAATCAGTGTTCAGCCTGTTTGCTAGCCTGTAGTCAAACTTGGTGAGCTGAACAGCCTGCCATAGAATGAAGCAAATTGAATACCTAATTTAGATACACAATTTTATTCAAACATATATTTATATATAAACATGATGATGAAGCATTGAAGGAGTCAAACTTAAATACTTATAAGAAGATTAAAAGAGAGAAAATAATAGAGATATTTGATACATACAATTATAAAAAATTTAACAATAATATAAATGCACTTCATGCAAAGGACAGGGTTCTCGCAATAAAGCAACAGTCATGCTGACTGGTGCTTTCATGTGTTCCCTAACTTCCTCAAAACCTATTCCAGTTTAAAGTGCATAAAGCATATCATTTTTATTAACCAAACGTCATTCCCATACAAGATGTAAGAAATAAATGTAATTTGTCGAATAGACAAAGAACACTAAGTTGAACTGTCTGGATAAAGAAATTCAAAAGGAAGCAAAGCAACTAGGATTTTAAGTAGGTTAAAAGTTGGGATATTCATGATTTGGCAGTTTGGTCAACGTATGATAGGGTTTGTCCGGTAAAGTATGATTAACAAGGATAATATATGAGGCAGTTCAGGGACAGCAAGTTGTATTGAGCAGAAGTTACAGTCTGAGGGTGAATTCAAGAAAAAAGGATTTGGATTTTGCAAGTAGTGCTATTATAACATGGCCTGGCTGATGAAAAATTGCATAAGACTTTAAATTGAAGAAACAAAGAAGAGATAGCCTAGCAATTTTAATCAATCAAAACATTCATGCTACTAAAACCAATAAACTAGAATTAAACTTATAATAACAGAATACTAAGTTCAATCAAGGTCAATGCATTTTGATTACTGTGTTTATAGAGTATTAGAACGCCAGTTACCCCTGAAATTGTAAAAGAAAAGAAGAATGCCTAACTAGACTGGAACATCAAGTTCCCAACACTAGTAACATTAAGAAGGCTTAGCTAGTCCCTGACAACCTAGCCTATAATCAATATTAGACCAATTCTCTTGGCTCTGTTTACTTCCGTGTTTGGGTTTTCTGAAATTTTATGGACCACAGCAATGAAATACCATATTTTCTATGGATAATTGACCTATATTGATAAAGAAGGAGTGGGGATAACCGAGTTAATCAAGCTTTTTATGTTTTTTTATGGGGTATGTAGATATGAATTTTCAAAATCTTCCAAGCAACAAATAACAATTAAACTAAGAGATGAAGATATCTCCTGCCATTTAACAGTGAGCATCTAATAACTTGTAGGCAGCACAAGAGGATATAGGAAATCACAAACTTACATGCTTTTTCTGGAGTACAGGTAATATACGATTTATATAACATCTTTCATTACACTTCCTTGGGACACGCATGGTATATGGATTTAATGTTTTCCCTCCCTTTCTTGGGAGTTGCTTGATAATTTTGACATCTTTAGACAGATAGGAGATGAACCAATCAACATCAAAGATCTCTGAGAAGTTACTGCAACACGCAACATATGACATCATTACACAGTCTAAGATGTTCATCACTGATAATAGTACAGTAGTTTAATGATTGGAGCATGGGATAACTAATTCAGCTACAATTGCACTGTTGCAAACACAGGTAATAGATTATATACTTTTTCCATAACTGACCTTGAATCTTTCCAGAAAGATTTTTTATCCAACTTTGGAACAACAAGAGTAGCATTTAAAATTCGTGCAGCAACAACAGCGTCAGTAACCTGCCAGTTATAGGAAAAGAAAACTTGGCATTGACAATAAATTGCAAGTAATTTACAATCAATAAGAACCAAACCACAGTGATCATAATACACTACAGTGAATTATCCTAGATTCCCATTGGAACAAACTCACTAAACAGAATTTTTACTAGTTTCCATACTCCATGCTTTGCAACAAACAATTTATTGAGATCAAATTAAAAATTCTGCTCCACTGATCCTACTCTACATCAATGGGGAAAACAGGCAAACAGTTACAACCTACAAAAATAAGGGCCATATATTTTACAAAGATGCAGGCAATAGCATTCTCCAGATGACTTTAGTATCAGAAGAGTGTAAGAAGGAAAGAAATTGCAAGGTAGTACAATGATCCCTGGCCATCATCATTTAAAGTGCACCGTACAAGTGCCTCAGTGCATAATAAGTCAAGGGTTTCAAATTAGGCATCCGTGACCTGGATAATGGACGAAAATGTGCCAAGAATTCTTGCATCCTTGAATCAGCACAGATAAAAATGCTCCACGATCATTTTGTTAACATGTATCACCAATTTCAATTAAGTTCCTTTCTCAATAAAGCTACACAAATTTCTAGAAGAATAAGATTAAATTTTTTTCGACAACTCAATTCTATTAGGCGATCTAATATTGCACATGAAAGTTTTGTTTCTACCGAGTTTTTTTTTTTTAATTTTATTTTTTACTATTTAAAGTTAAGCACTTGAATCAATACCTTACGAACATGCATACTTAAGATAAGCAAAGACTAACTAACGTAATTACTTGCTTGTATACGGTAAATTACCCCAGTTCTTTGTTGATTCAAACCTCCACTTGTTGCAATCATCAAATATCGATTAGGCTGCATAATCACTTGAGCTTCTGTCATGTAAAAAGCATAGTTCTCTTTCAGGGTTATGCATATAAAATCAAATCCAAGTAATATTTAGGAGCACATAGATGCAAAATGCAAGTTCTCCAAATCTGAAATTAGAAGTTTTACATTGCAACACTCCAGAACTGAACTGATCAGACATATTGCAATGAGATACGCACTTGGAAACTTGTTGCTTGCATTGCTGCAGCCGTGGAAGAACTCCGAATTTTTAGAACTCCAGACATCGTGATCTAATCTTCCTCCATCACTCTGGTTACTCAATATGAATGATATAAGATCCAACAAGAAAAACAGCGTCAACTCGGAAAACACAAACACAGATATAGAAGCCAGATAGGAAACCAAATATATGAACCCTAACCGGAACGCGGAATATAGGCACTCCAATCGCATCATCCGCTTTAACTTTAGACTGACAAGAACCCGAGTAAGAAATGTTAAATTTCACACAATGCCTCATCATCAATTATATTTGTGTGCGGTGTTAGAAGAGACAGAAAAAGTACCGAGGAGTGTTGGCGGTTCCGGTGAAGACGATCAGTATCGATCGGAGAAGGAGCTAGAAAGGAAAGGAGAGCGAAGAGAACGAGTAGAGCAGCGGCGATGGCAGAAATGACCGGAACCATTAAGCGGACGCGTTGGTAATCGTGGTGGCGCCGCCGCTGGAATGCCATTGGTGTGGTGGCGGTGTAGTATCAAGCTGTACTCTGCTTAGTGCTTAAAAACGAAGCGAATTTTGAAGATAGGAAAGGAGTGTCCAATTTGTCTGGGTGACTTTTTTGGGTTTTGGTTTCTAACATCGCTACGAAGGAATGACAATGACTCCAACATTGCCCGAGGTCGTCTCAGACGGTGAGGGGCTGATTACGACTTACAAAGCAATAACCAGCTCGACAAGGAGTCGAAATCATTACAGAAACAATATGTGTTATGCGTAGACGATGGAATGGATAGATCTGCGGCTTTCAGGCAGAGATATGAATGATCCAATAGCTTAAAACAACGATGATCGATGATTATAAAAAGAGCAGTAGCATTATGGGCTGGCTCCTCAGACTACCTTGCACAGTTTTCTCGGTTTTGACACTACCGTTGCCCGTCCTGGCATCGCCAGCGCATTTTCTCCTTTGCACGTGGACCATCTCATCCTCTCTCCGTTGCTTACTTTCTCCAATAAAATAAAAACACATTCTCCCCAAATTTTCCGGTCTATTCAGCGACTAAACTTAAGTGTACAATCACCGATTTAGCACCTGAGCCGAGTTTTGGACAATTGGTCCAAGTAACGCTACCGTGCAAAACAAGTTTAGCAGGGACAGCTAATTAATTCAAGCGTTTCGTAGTTATTAACAGAATTGTTTTCTTTTTTTATGGATAATAGTCATTATCAACAGAAATCCATTGATATATATATTTTTTTGCATTCAAACAGGAATGAAGGGATGCAGAGTTTGTTTTTACAAATAAAATTTTATAATAATTTTACTTAAAATATTTAAATTATAAACATTTTTAGTCTAAGATCATTTATACATTTTTTTCTGAGATTTTTATACATCTTTTGAACGGAACATTTCTAATTATATCATTAGTAATTGGATTTGGAGTCGGATAAATTGGTACACTCATAGTTTTACCACTATTACATATGATTATTTAAAAGAAAAACCGCCAACACTTTCCTCAGCGAAAAAGAATTAAAAAAAAGCCCACTATTTATAATTACTTAATACATAGTCGGTAAGATTATCATCTTGGAGTCTTATTCTTTGTGACAATTGATAAAAAAATTTACCTTCTTCAAGTCTTATGAACACTATCTTTACCCTTAAATAAATATTTGCTACATTGGACAATCATATCAGACTTCAATAAGGAAAACAATCATATCAAACTTCTGAAACACAACAGAGATTCAAAATCAGACCAACTAGAGAAAAGAAAACCCCTGTCCAGGAGATTTTTTTAGTATAAGGGGGAACAACAGGAAACGAAACACGAAAATCATAGCTAAGAAGAAATTGAAATGAGCTGCACGTCAAGCACCCATTTACAGCCAAATTTTAGAACTTGATGAACAGAACTAATCCGAATGAAGAGCACAATAATTAATAATAAGCAATATACAAGAGTCGACTGCTTTGAGACTTTTGCCTGCCCTGAGTTAACTCTCGCCGCTGAATAATAGCCACCTAATAAATCTCGGTCATGGGGTTATGTATATCCAATCTGGTGATAATGTTGACCAACAAACCGCCCCGTTAATTGTGAGAGCTTCGGATCATGAATATACAAAAAGGCTATGCTATGGTACTTATCCAACTATCGTTTCACGACAATAGGCTCCATTCATTCCACCCAATTTTTTTCTTGAACTTAGATTAAGCCATCCGTACAGGTATACACATTGAAATTGAGATAATTGTTTAAATAACATCACTGTGTAGAAAAGAACCAATTGATCAGGATCCATCAAGATACCAAAATTTATTGCAAAATTTATTTTAGATATTTCACGGGTGTAATTGCAAAGCAGCTTTTCATCCTAGTTCAGATTCTTCCCATAAACTTCTGCATATTCCCAAAGACCTAGAACCTCTCTCCCAAATTGTTTTGTGTTTTTACCAGCTGCATAGATACAGCTGAAGCAATGATGACGACTAAAGTTAACACCAGATATGCCATACCATCAGCATGTAGGTGTGCGTCACCGTTGCTGTCCCCCTGCCCCAATACCTTCTCTATCACCCCTCCAAAAGGAAAAATCCCTCTTAACCTATACATGAAAGGGGTAGCCCAATATTCAAGTAGCGCAACAGCATGCATGCTCTGTTTTGCATCTTAAGTGTCCATCAAAACCATCCAAGACAAACTGGGTGTATATGTCAGGGGACTTGGGAGACTCACAATGGCATTCCTCTTACAAGGACCAACTGCTGGCCAAAAGACAGCTCTCAATTACACATAAGACAACAACATAGCAGCTCTTCTACTGTAATTTGAGTCTCTTTGCCCACGGGCTTTGATCAGCTGACTCACAGATTGGGAACCCAGCTATGGCACACCATCGTAAATTCAACAAGGCAAAAGCAAGATTCTCTTCAGAATGTTCAAATAATTGGATTATCCGTGATTCAGCATCCATATTGTCAGCAAGGACAAATTCATCCACCAATATTTTATTTTCTTTAAATATGTTGTCATCTTCAGACATCATGCGAATGCTTAAAACCTGCAATGCTTCAATTCCTGTGCTGTAAAAACCGGAGTTTACATATGCAGAGAAGACATAATTGCATGTTGCAGGATCAGGCAGAATTTTCTCTCGGTTCATACACTCAACAATGAACTCAATCACATCAATCCTTCCCTAATTCATGAGAAAAAAAAATAAAGACAACAGTAATCATATAAGACAACAAGTTAGAACACATAATCTAATCAAAAAGCAAATATGTAAAAGCGTCACTCAACGTACATCATCAAATTGTTGTGCATGAGTATATATTTGGCATGATGGCAGAACAATCAGAACACTACCGTCCAAGTTCCAAGACATCTTTTTTATTTTTAATTTAAACCAATTGAATTTGTGAACAAAGGAATGTTTGCACATGCACATGTAGAAATCCTCCTTATAGAAACTTTTTCCTTCCTAAATACCAGGGACTAACAAGCAAAGCACATAGAAATATAACCATTGTCCAACATAAAATATAGTTATTATAACAGAACATATAGAATTTTCTTAATATTGATATAGACATTTGAAATCTTCTGACTTTTATTTTACCCCTTACCTCACAGAGATATAAATATTAAAGATGCCATACCTTGTCACATGCTTTTTGAAGAATTGTATTAAACAACAGTACATCAAGTGGAAAGCCATCCAACCTCACTTGATCCAAAAGACTCAGGGCTTCATTAAAGTTCTCTTCTGCCAACACAATCTGATACAAATGAACTTAGTTTTAAGTTGACCACATAAAAGTTCTAAATAAGTTATTATAACTAATAGGACTGTTGTAAAGGCAAGTCATTTTGACAAAGATGTTAGCAGTATGCACATAAGCAGTGATACAACTAATATGATATCAGCATCAGTTAGAAGCCAACTTCCATAATGACCAGAAGTCAGCTACAAGATATCATAGTGTATTTTACACAATTTTTTTGGATTATAGGTTAGCAGCTTCTCAGGACAAAAGTTGGCTTATACTGGTAACAAGGATAAGTAGAACCAATAAAGGATGACCCAAAAGAAAACCAAGGCTTTTTTGGGTAGAGTGTAACGAGAAATAGGAAACTCTGAAGCTAATGATTTAGCCACTAAGTGCATGATGAACAAAGGATTCTGTATGTTCAAACTCCATCCAGCCTAAGAAAATGTTGAAGTTACACTAAACAAAAAGCTCAACAATCTATAATCAGAATATGAGATGCTTCAAATATTTTACAACGCAATCAGCATTAAAGACACCAAAAGTATAGTTCCATTAAAATGCTACAACATTTTTTTTAAAAAAATAAAATAAAATGCAAACTATAGGTAACTAGGTAAGTTCATGCTCAACATGTGTGTTGGTTATAGTTCAGACTTTAGAGAAACACATAACACCAAATAAGTGATCTTCTCACTTGCAGGTTGACAATATTCTGCAAAGAGATCTGAAAATTCTACGTTGCTTCAAAATCAAAACACTGCACAGTTTACTCTTTTACTAAATAATTTAGGTAAAATGGCAGATATTTCAGTAAAATTAATAATTTCAACTGTAATACTATCAAAGAGTAAATTAGCAGAACCTTAATAAGAGCAGTATATGTAGGTGTCTCTGGATAAAACCCATGACGTATCATCATTGAAATCAACAAAGAAGCAGATTTGAAACATTTAAGGATGCTACAACAATCAATCATTATATTGTATGTTGCAGCATTGGGCTGGCAGCCACGTAACATCATCCTCTTGAAAAGTTGTATTGCCATGATAGCCTGCATAGCAAATAGAAACATCAACTTTTAGCTAACCACACATAAGAAGCCACCTGTTTCACAAAGTACTAACTAAAAATGAGAAAATACGATGTAAGAATTACTTACTTCTTCAGCTTCGACAAGAGAATGTAAAGCTATATTGTACATAGATGTTCCCACAGAAGGGTTTCTATAAATAAAAAGATCCTCTGCCACATAAAAATATTGGATCAGCTCTCTTAACATTCCTTCTTGTCCAAGGGCCTTCAACTGAAAAAATTAAAAGAAGAAAATACTAAGTCATAAGGAACATGAAGGTGTCTATTCAATGAATACTGACGTTGTCCTTCACTTACCGCGTGAGATTTGAAATGACTTAAACATGAGTAAACTGAGAAGCAATTGATAAAAACAGGAAGAAAATAGAAGCCTGATTTTTACACATAAGAGGTGTAGAAAATCCAAACTCTGGTACCTTGAACTGCCAGATACTTTTTCACCTTAATCCATCCATATACACCATTACTTAGTTCATATACCCCCTTTGACCACAAATATCAGTTATACATATATACCTGGAGAAGTAAAGCCTCCTGAATTTTCTTCATCCTCTATCTATATGAAAAAAGGAAACATGAAAATAGAACTTACCAAGTTTTTCATCGAAAGATGACTGTGTTGAATACCATTTTTGGCCATATCCCTTTCTATAGCATTTATTCTTTTAGCAACATCTACCTGTGACAGCATATTTCCCTCTTCATATGGGGCATTTACATTACCAAACACTGAAAATAATAGCTCATATGTCCTAATATCAGGTAGAAGATTCATTTGCTTCATCTTGGCAAGCAACGGCACAGCGCGTTCAGGTTGATTCTGCAAATTTTGGTTCAATGAGTAAATATAAACCTTAGAAATTCCTCAATGCAAAACCAAACAAACCTGAACTGGATAATACCACAAGTGAAATTTCCAACAGAGAAAATCCAGTTTTCAAAGTCACTTGCTAATCCTTATAAATGTATATTGTGCAGCCCACTGACAACCTAATGAGCTACTTAACATGCATTTGCAACAAAGTTCAAATAAAATCTGAGCCAAACAAACAATTATTAACCAAGGGTATTCCTTTGTTCAAAGGTTCCTATTTAATTAAAGTGATAGAAAAGCCAACTAGAAGATCACAATTTGGAAGAGCTGCCAGTCAATTGTTCACAAGATTCAGTTTTTGACTAAACCAAATCTTAGTCTTGATAACAACAAAAGGGTAAAAATCACAATTGTGTGCTGAAAGTTCATATTAAAGCTTACCAATTTGTCACATGATGCAAAAAAAGTATTATAAGGATGAGGATATGGACAATTGGAAATCTGATTCAGCAGAGCCTCAGCTAAATCTAGTTCTAGTGCTTTGCTACAACTGACTGAAAGTGTTGCCAGAGTTGAGTCATATGGTTTCAAATTCTTCTCTCGCATTACTTTTAACTGCAAATGTATAAAAGTAATATGGGTCAATAACATCTCTATTGTTAGAAAGTTTCCAGAACACAAAATTTCACAAGGTAATAGAGCTCTTGGTGTCACACTAGATCTCACATTCTAATTCTTAATTTTATTAGACTTGGGGTTTTATGGGACTGAAACAGTTGACATAGCATGAAGTGGGCAAAGTCCAAATGTTAAGTCCCACCCCCAGCACAAGAAAAAAAAAAAAAAAAAAACCACAAGACAGGTGAGTCTGAATGTAACAATGCAACAAGTAGACTTAGAACCCACCAGTTCGATGCCATCATTGAAACCTCCTTGAGAAACAACTGCTCTAACAAAGCCGTCATATGTATGGCTGGATTGCTGCAACCCAAGATCTTGCATCTGGACAAAAAAATCGGGCCCTTCAATGTTACATGATACTGATCTAAATAAACGTAGCAGTTTGTATTCTATTTTTACTTCACATAATAATAAATTTATGCTAAAGTAGAAAGAGAGAAAATGAAAACGGAGACAGAAAGAATATTTTTAATCACTGTCATTGAGGCATCAATCAGCAAGAGCCTCCAATAATTAAAATCCAATGGATTTGAGTCTGTGAACTAGTTAAAAGTTGACATAATATGACCATGTAGAAAACCCTTCACTGTACAAGATTTGGAAGAGGAAATTTTTTAATTCTACAGATCCTGCATATATTACTCAGAACAATGTCAAGTTTAGCTATATGCATACCTGCAGGATAAGCTGCTCAGCAAGGTCATAATTTTGATTCCTCGCACTGGCACGTATTACATCATTAAAGGACCACCTCAGAACCTTCATGACAGGTGTGTGTTTTTTTCCAGTTAGACAACCTTCAGCACTCTTAGTTTTTTCATTTCTTATGGCAAAAATAATTTGCTGCTCCATGCTTGCAGAATTAGCATCTGGGATGCATAAAGTAGAGTCTATATAAGAGTCTGATTGTTTATTCTCCTCCAAGTCCGTTATGGTTGACTGTAGGTCTCTGTTTGATGGTACAGGGATGTCTAATCTTGTAGAACTGAACTTCCCATTAGCTCTTCTGTTAACAGACACAGTTCCCCTGATTGCCAAAAACACCATTTGTTGCAATGCTTTATATGCAGACATTAAATCCCCCATCCTTGTAAATGACCAAATGAATTTACGCAGAGTAAGGATGCTCATACTGTAGTGTTTAACATAGTCCTCCCAAATTTGATGGACAGCAGACAAGTTTTTCTGCATGACTGCAAGCTAAGAACCAGGATAAGACAAATGATAGTTATTATAGTTATAGGAACTAAAAATTTAATTGGTAGAGTCAAATTCACAGAATAATTAAAGCAATAGATTAATTGGATTCTGCAACTTGATTCCAGACCATTCACCACCATGTGAAAAAGTTGGCAAATCCATTTGCTCTAGATATAAAGAATACTAGAATAACCAAATAAGGATGAAAATTAGACATGAATCATAAAGTGAGGCAACGAAAATGAACTGGACAGACCTATTCTCACTCTAACTTTTTTCCTATCCACCTTACTACCTATCCTGCACCCAGACAAAGGCAAAGATATGCAAGCAGCATAATACAAACATAAATTGACAATTAATTTATGATAGGCATCAATGGCAACAACAGCCTCACTGCCATCATTGCATAATCATCACTAATGTGGGAAATGAGAGAAGGTATTTCTGTTCCTCCAGAAGGCAGAAATGCTGAAAAGGCAAGAATTAGGGAGCTCCCCACTGTTGAGTGAAAATAGGTGTCAACAATGACACCAAGAACCCCACAGCCATATTATCATTACTAATGTGAAAATTGAGGTAAGTATCTGTTTTCCTCCAAAAATCGTGCCCTGGGTTGAAAAGGACTGCAATAATTACAAACCCTTACTTTACGTTTTAATTCTGCAATGAAATACCAGGACAGCTGTGCAACAGGCTGAAATTTTACCAAATGAGAAATCTTCAACCCACAATTTGGTATATAAAACCAGCCCAGAGCTCAATCTGGTAAAACCTAGCATATATCTTAACTAGTACTCATTGAAACATGCATCTCGCTCCATGTCAAGTGACTCATATTGAATAGCAAATATTTACACATAAAAATGCTTTCAGACTGAATATCTCCCAAATATAACAACTTCACACAAACAAGGAGAAAAGAAGAATAGCCAGTGGTTTTTCTCATACATAGGAAACTTTCCTCCTCATAAACAATAATAGAATCATGCTAACATTTTCTATCTACAAACCTTGAGAAGCTCTGAATATGTAATTTCATTCTTTCCCACTGCTTGCTTTTCCATCAAGTCCAAACAGTTGCTTGCATGAAACATACTCCGCATTTTTGAGCAGGCTCTTAAGAAAGTATTGCACAGGGGAAGAATTGTATAGAGGTGTCGACTTTCTCCGAAAAAATTCATCATATTAAAGGCCTGGACAAATTACAACAGGAATGCAGAAGAAAATTAAACTTATATAGCTACAGTTGAAGGAAATTCGCCAATAACTACTCATGTACTACTTGATATGTAATGGCACCGCCAAAATAGTAATATATGCAACTGTAATTCCAAAGAAACTGAATAATAAACATTAACATCCATAATAAAATGCCATCATCCCTTCCATAAAGATAAAGGAGAAATGAAAAAAAAAATACTATTTATGAAACTAATACCTCTTCCAAGTGACCCCCTTTACATAGGGCTTGCATCATAAGAAAGGAGCATCTAAAATTCAAGCTAATATCTCTTGCCTCCATTAATCTCCAAGTCTCCATAACAAACTGAAGGAAATCAAAAGCGCAAAGGAATATATTATACATCAGCAAGAGGTTTCACAATGAATCATGGTCAGACTTTCAGTGCTCGAGGGTATCCTCGTGCAAAGATAGCTTGAGAACCATTTATTCTCCTTCCTATACTAGCCCAAGTGCAAATTCATTTTTTTTTTCTTGCTAGTTGCAACTGAGTCTAAACTGTGTAATGTGATTAGTTTTCATTTAGTGATCAGTTCAGAGTAATTATAATCAATAATTGATGATGCATTTCATCATGAATCCATTGATGTGAGGATCTATCGGCTAAGATGTACAGACATTGGATCAATTTATGGAATTATTAGCATAGAATTGAGTAGAAGCTAGAGTCACCATTTTACTCGTTACTTTTATAATTCCACATCTTCAGACAGATTTCAACATATGAAAGTATCCATTTTCCAGTCAAAAACCTTAAATGAAAAAAATATAAATGAACAGCTTCTTATAGACATTATAAATACACAAAAACACATTTGGTTCAAAGAAAAATACCATGTTATTCAGCATACCAATGGATCAGGTGACTGTACACAGTAGTTAAGAATATCAACAAAATCATCAGCTCTGAGTGAGTGGCTTCCATAACCAAAACTGAAAAGTAGGTCGGATGCCCTTCTTCTCTCACCTACACGAAGTGCACTGACAATTTGCATTTGCATAAACCGTGTAGTTGATTCTACTCCAGATTCCCAAAAATCAGGACCTACATTTGAATCCGTGTGTGATATAAATGGACCAGGAAACACGGGCTCATGCTTATTAGTCGAGAATCCTAGTATGCGTATACAAATTCAAACATTTACCCATTGACATAAATATAAAAAATAAATAAGTGCAATGTATTTGGCCAGAGGAAGTGTTTTACTAATACATTTTACACTTAGTCGTCAAGTAGCAACTACCTCGTGTCGGGGCAAGAGTTCTACAAATTTGCAGTCGGCCAGTGTGCCTCCCACCTCCCTAAAATAACACAAATCGTTTAGCAGAACTCAGAGAAGGAAAAAAAAAATCAGCAACAATTAGTTCAATCACCGCCCGACGTTCTAATAACTCCCACATTTGTAATTATCTGTGCAACTAAGAACGGACAATAACAACAACATTAAGTTGTAGTGCCAGGGATGCATACACGGTGATGCCACTTTGATTTACAAAAGTACTCTGCAACAGACCGCAGAGCAAACCTTGCTCTGAAACCATGCATGCCTTGTAGCACTTCCTCTTTCGAATCTTGAACTCGTTCTGCGCCCAGTTCTGCTAATCGGTCCGCACGGTCATAATCAGCAAGATGAGGGCTGGCTCCTGATCATCACCTGGTATAAAACTGCGTTCGAAGATGGAGCGGTTTAGATCCGATTAAGATTTTGGGACTCCTCGAACTCAAAACCCAACAGATCTACCCGGTCCAAGCCTGACCCAGTAAGGATTTCACCAGTATTGGAATCTTGCGGAAGTTTAAGGCTTGAGCCACATCGTTAGACAATTCATTGATTTTGCTTGGCCCAGAGTTTCTGGCACCATAAACGACGTCACCTTGATTGGGGTCTCGGTCACTGCCATATCCTTTTTGCTTTTGTGTATTTGACTGATTGAATTGGATAATGCTATTGGGCTGCGGGAACGCAGAGACACGAGAAATCTAAGAACCAACGCATCGTTTTATTCTCGCGTTTCATTCTCTTTGTGCGCGTCTGCAGCGATGAATAATAACACTTACTGAATTTGTATTTAATAAGTAGCGTACCGAAAGACATTGCATTTCTACAAGCGTATTTCTATCTTATTCTCTTATTTCTCTACCTTATGTTATTTATTTTTAATAAACAATATAGTAAAATACATAAAGAAATAATAAAATAAAATAAAGTAGTGTAATAATTTTTTTTAGAAAATAACTTCAAAATAAGATATTAAGAATGGAATAAGAGAAGGCAGGATAAAAATACCTTTATATAAGGAGAAATGGTGATGAGATCATAAGAGTTTTTTTTTTTTGGAGGGAGAATAGCTATTATATTATATACGAATATTTTAAAATTTCTAATATGATTTGAGAATGCAAAATCAATGGGTATTGTGTCACTTGTTTTATTGTATTGCTAAGTGTATATATATATATATATATACACACACACATATATATATAAATTTGGTGAACATATTTTCAGTAAAAGCACTTGGAGACAAAAGTGAATGAAGAGATGGGGCGCGCATGAAGTCTTACTAAGAAATCCATCTAAATATAACTGGTTTTATTATTATGATAATTGATTAAATAGGAATGTTCGAATGGGTATCATACGAATACAATTAATCTTATCAGATTCGGCTATCCGGTTTATGTTAACTTTATGGAACATTTAGATCATATATATAAACTCAATGAAATCAGATCACGATGCTTCCTTTATAAAAAATATGAATTTTACCGGTAGGTTTTTGTTGGAAAAATAGATCAGAGGCTTGATAACAGCGGAAGCACCTCAAGATCACTTTTTTTCACTGTGCAAATAAATTATGCACAACAAAATTTAAGCAGAAAAATAAATACAAGAGGCACAAATATTTAACGTGAAAAACCCTCCAATATTGAGGGAAAAACCACGGGACAAGTTCCGAGAAAATATTCCACTATAATAAGGATAATTACAAATATCCTTACAACACATTTTACTCTCTTTCAAGTGATACTAAAATTATAGTGGTACTCAGTGAGACCCTCTAGAGATGACACCCAATATTTTCTGGTGCATACCCACACCCACACTCAATTGGGAATTACTCAGACTCTCTTTTATCTCACACTCTTAGAGAAATAAATTATTTCTCTCAAGGCTTACCACTTAAACTTGGCTTTAGCCTTATTCTCTCTACTTGAGACTTGAGCCTTTCTCTTTGGCTCTCCTTCTCTTGCTTGTACTTGTGCAAATGATGCTTGGTGAAGCCTTCTATTTATAGGCAAAGTTTGAGTTGCAAAAGGAATAGTGAAGTGGTGCAATGTTGACAAACTACACCTCCCTTTCACACCTTTGCAATTAGCCTCCTTCTTATTCAATTTTGGAGGCTCCTCTTTTCTTCATTCACACTTGGTCATTCACACTTGGTTTTCATGGACACATGGTTTTCATGGGGTGGACCTAACAATTTTCCCCCTCCAGCCCATGAGAAAGGAGAATAATCGTAAATGCCATCAAATAGAATTCATGCCAGCCAACCTGGCACAAGTTTGAAGCTTCTCCCGAGTTACAACCTTTGTCATCATATCAGCAAGATTGTTATTAGTGTGAATCTTTTCAACCTTGAACTGTTGTTCTTCTACTGCTAACCGCAGCCAATGATATCTCACATCAATGTGCTTTGTACACGAGTGGTACATCGTATTTTTACTCAAATCAAGAGCACTTTGACTATCACAATAAATCACAGACCTTTGCTGCATTATTCCCAATTGTTGAAGAAGTCTAGTCAACCAAAGCATCTCTTTTCCTGCCTCGGTCATGGCAATGTATTCTGCCTCAGTTGTAGATAAGGCAACACACTTTTGCAATTTAGACTGCCATGATACAGCTCCCCCTGCAAAAGTAAACAAGAATCCTGAAGTAGATTTTCTACTATCCAGGTCACCTGCCATATCTGCATCTGCATAACCCTTCAAAATTGGTTCTGACATACCAAAACACAAGCACAATTTTGAACTGCCTCTGAGATATCTTAAGATCCACTTTACAGCTTCCCAATGATCTTTCCCTGGGTTGGAAAGAAACCTGCTGACTACTCCTACTGCATGAGTAATATCTGGACGGGTACAGACCATGGCATACATCAAACTCCCAACTGCAGAGGAGTAAGGAATCTTAGCCATGTCTTCTTCTTCTTTTTCCCCAGTGGGACAACTTTTTCTGCTAAGTTTAAAGTGATTGGCCAATGGTGTGCTAACTGGCTTAGCACTTTGCATGTTGAATCTTTCTAGGACCCGCTCCACATACTTTTCTTGTGACAACCATAGCTTTCTAGCTTTTCAGTCTCGCAAAATCTGCATTCCCAGAATTTGCCTTGCTGGTCCAAGATCTTTCATGTCAAATGCCTTTGACAACTCATTTTTTAGATCACCAATCATCTTTGTGTCCTGCCCCACAATCAACATGTCATCTACATATAATAAGAGAATAATGAATTTGTCATCAGGAAATGTTTTAAAGTATACACAACGGTCTGTATCAGTTCTGGTATAACTATGACTCATCATGAAGGAGTCAAATTTCTTATTCCACTGCCTTGGAGCCTGCTTTAATCCATACAGGCTCTTTTTCAATCTACAGACCATGTGCTCCTTCCCTTTCTCTTCAAACCCTTCTGGTTGAACCATGTAGATTTCTTCCTCCAAATCACCATGAAGGAATGCAGTTTTCACATCTAATTGTTCAAGCTTTAAATCCAAGCTGGCTGTCAAACCTAGTATAGCTCTAATTGAGCTAATCTTGACAACTGGAGAGAAAATCTCATCAAAATCAATTCCTCGCTTTTGTCCAAAACCTTTCACAACTAAGCGAGCTTTATACTTCACCAGCTTGTTGCAATCTCTCTTAAGCTTGAACACCCACTTGTTCTTTAAGGCTTTTCTGCCTTCTGGAAGTTCCACAAGCTCATAAGTATCATTTTTCTGCAAGGAATCCATTTCGTCTTGCATAGCTGTCAGCCACTGAGCTTTATCCTTATGAGTTTGTGCTTCTTCAAAATCTTCTGGCTCCCCCTCATCAGTAAGGAGGATATACTCAGAACTTGGGTACCTAGTTGATGGATGCCGCTCTCTCTCTGTTCTTCTGAGCGGCAGTGGAGGGGGTTGCTCCCCCTGCTCAACAACTTCATCATCACCTCCAGCATTATCTATCCTTGGTTGGTCATTAATCTGTTCCCCACCTTGAGTATCATCATTGACTAGATCAGGTAAGTTCACCATAGGAACTGGGTTTAGATCAACCAAGCCATCGCTGCCACCAGACACTTTCTTTTCAGCTTTTTCTATATCATCAATAGTTTGGTCTTCAATAAATGCTACATCCCGACTTCGAATCAGTTTCTTCTCAATCGGGTCATATAACCTGTAGTCAAATTCATCAAGACCATAACCGAGAAAGATGCACTGTCGTGTCTTCGCATCAAGCTTGGATCTTTCATCCTTCGGAATGTGAACAAACACCTTACATCCGAAAACTCGTAGGTGATCATAAGAGACTTCCTTATCATACCAGATTTTGTTAGGAACGTTACCATTTAGAGCAACCGCTGGAGATAGATTGATCACATATACTGCTGTGAGCAAAGCCTCCCCCCAAAAGTACTTTGGCAATTTTGCTTCTGAAAGCAAACATCAGACTCTCTCTAGCAAGGTCCGATTCATCCTTTCAGCTAGACCATTTAATTGTGGAGTCTTTGGAGGCGTTTTCTGATGCTTAATGCCCATCTTTCTGCAGTATTCATCAAAAGGACCACAGTACTCGCCACCATTGTCAGTGCAAATACACTTCAACTTCTTTCCAGTCTCCCTCTCAACAGATGTATGAAACTGTTTGAAAACATCAAGGACTTGATCTTTGGTCTTTAAGACATAAGCCCAAAGTTTCCTTGAATGATCATCAATGAATGTCACAAAATAAAGTCCACCGCTAAAGGACTTTACCTTCAAGGGACCGCAAACATCGGAGTGCACCAATTCTAACAGATCCGATTGCCTTGAAGGAAAGTGACTCTTGAAGGCAACTCTGTTCTGCTTTCCGGCCATACAATGAGCACATTTCTTCAAGCTCGTGCTCTTTATACCTGAGAGTAGGTTTTTCCTGGCCAAGCAATTGAGTCCCTTCTCACTGATGTGGCTAAGTCTCCTGTGCCACATCTCAGCTGTCTTCTCATCATCCATTGTGTTGATGAAGTCACCAGAAATTTTAGCTTGTGTTAAATACAAGCTTGGGCTCTTCTCTCCTCGAGCCACAACCAACGAACCTTTAGTAAGCTTCCATTGCCCATTACCAAAGGTGTTGAAGTAACCTTCATCATCCAGCTTCTTTACTGAAATCAAGTTGAAGCGAATATCAGGCACATGCCTAACATCCTTGAGAATCAGCCTTGCTCCTCTGTTGGTCTCTAAGTGGATATCTCCCATGCCGGCAACGTTTGAGAAACCATTATTACCCATCTTTAACACCCCAAAATTACCGGGTGTATAAGATGAGAAGAGCTCCTTGTTTGATGTAACATGTAATGAAGCTCCACTATCCACGACCCAACTTGTTTCATGACAGGCAAAATTAATTACCTCCTCATCACAAACAATGACTAGTTCGGCAGCGGCAACCTGATCTTTCTTCTCTTCCTCAGCGTTGCCATTTTTCTTGTCTTTCTTGTATTTGAAACACTGCCTTTTAAAATGCCCCAACTTGCCACAATAGTGACACTCCATATTTTTGGATCTGGGCTTGGATTTGCTCCGGCTTTTATCTCTGCCTTTCAGACCTCTACTATTGCTTCTCCCTCTATCATCAGTGACAAGAATATCAGGCTGTGAAGACGAAGCTTGAGATCTTTTTCTCATCTCTTCGTTTAAAACAGCACTTTTAACATGTTCCATCGTCACTACGCCATCAGGAGCGGAGTTGCAAAGTGACATTCTGAATGTCTCCCAAGAGTCTGGTAGAGTACCGAGCAGCCAAAGAGCTTGAATCTCATGTTCAAACTTTACACCCATGGAAGATAACTGTTGTAAGACTCCTTGAAATTCATTTAAATGATCGGAGATAGAGCTATCTTCTTTGTAGTGTAACTTTATCATCTTCTTAATCAAGAAGAGCTTGTTGTTGCCGGTCTTTCGAGCATACAGAGATTCAAGTTTCTCCCATAACGTCTTGGCATTTGTTTCATCATTTATGTGGTTGAGCACGTTGTCATCCACCCACTGCCGAATAAAACTGCATACCTGGACATTTTCAAATGCCCACTGATCATCGATTTTTGATTCAGGCTTTCCTGAAGCAAACACTGGTAAATGCCAACTTTTCACATAAAGGAGATTTTTCATTTTTTCCCTCCATATGTGATAGTTGGTGCCATTCAAACTAATCATTCTGCTTGTATTGACCTCCATCTGATATAAGCCAGCAATTTGTGAGACAAATAAATTAGGCGGTAAAACCGGCCAATTATAGAGAAAACAAATTTGGCGGCTTAGCCAGGCCAAAGGCGGTATAACCAGCCAATATATATTGCAAAATAAATTTCAACAATATAACCAGAGGCTCTGATACCACTTATTGGGAAAATAGATCAGAGGCTTGATAACAGCGGAAGCACCTCAAGATCACTTTTTCCCACTGTGCAAATAAATTATGCACAACAAAATTTAAGCAGAAAAATAAATACAAGAGGCACAAATATTTAACGTGGAAAACCCTCCAATATTGAGGGAAAAACCACGGGACAAGCTCCGAGAAAATATTCCACTATAATAAGGATAATTACAAATATCCTTACAACACACTTTACTCTCTTTCAAGTGATACTAAAATTATAGTGGTACTCAGTGAGACCCTCTAGAGATGACACCCAATATTTTCTGGTGTATACCCACACCTACACTCAATTGGGAATTACTCAGACTCTCTTTTATCTCACACTCTTAGAGAAATAAATTATTTCTCTCAAGGCTTACCACTTAAACTTGGCTTTAGCCTTATTCTCTCTACTTGAGACTTGAGCCTTTTTCTTTGACTCTCCTTCTCTTGCTTGTACTTGTGCAAATGATGCTTGGTGAAGCCTTCTATTTATAGGCAAAATTTGAGTTGCAAAAGGAATAGTGAAGTGGTGCAATGTTGACAAACTACACCTCCCTTTCACACCTTTGCAATTAGCCTCCTTCTTATTCAATTTTGGAGGCTCCTCTTTTCTTCATTCACACTTGGTCATTCACACTTGGTTTTCATGGACACATGGTTTTTATGGGGTGGACCTAACAGTTTTTTATCTTGAAACTAGGAGCACTACTTTTTCTTGGCAGGTAGATAAAAAGTGCTGTGCATTCAAAGCAGATTTCACGACTATAGCATCAAACGGTTGATTTCAAAATTTAATATTGACTTTTTTTGTGTTATATTTATTGTTATATATGATGTTGATAGTATTAATATTATTTTTTATCTTATTCTCTTATTTAATTTTCTCTTTTTTTAAAAAATTATTATATTATTTTTAACTTTTTTTATTTTATCATTTCTCTATCCATTTGATTAAATTTTTAAATAAATATTAATAACGTAGCATAATAATAAAAAAAAAAAAGAGCAAGTAGATACTTAAAAAATGAGTTTTACTTAATCTTTATGTTTAATAGTACAAATTTTTAATAAAATTTTATTTATAAAAACAATTATTAGTGGATATTTAATCATATGTCATCGGGATCTCATATCTTGAAAAATCAACTGATGAAAATTCAATCCCGGCCCCATGAGGACGTGGATGTATATATAAAGTGGGATGGCAGTTGCATTGCAGCAATTCCATAAATAACCGTTTGCATCTTAAATAATATGAGTCAATATTTATTGCAGCGCATTAAATGCCCAAATAATGTTTAAATACCGAATCTCATACCTTGATAAGTTAATTAATGAAACATTCAATCTCCGTGTGAGACCATGGATCTATCTATATATAGTGGTAGTTGCAATGCAGCAATTCAATAAAGGGTCGTTTATTTCTTGTATCTCCTTACATCGATAGCCAGATGGAAGTCGAAATAGTGGCTACCCAGCTCATCAAACCCTCTCATCCAACTTCCCAGAACCTAAGAACCCATAAGGTCTCTCTGCTAGACCAGTTCATCCCTTCCATCTATATACCTGTGGTACTGTTCTATACCGTGGACCAGCTGAGCACACAAGGCATTAATGCTGTTAGTGATGCCGTTTCCCAGAGATTGCCACAACTGAAGCAATCCTTATCAGAAGTCTTGACTCACTTCTACCCTTTCGCCGGAAGAACCAAAGATAAGCTTTCCATAGATTGCAACGATGTAGGAGTTTATTACGAAGAGGCCAAGGTAAACTCTAGTCTGTTTGAGTTTTTCAACCGGCCTAATCTCTCCGCATTAGTTCATAAATTTCTTCCAAGCAATGCAAGTTTCCAAGAAGTTAATGAAGGTGCTCACGTGGCTATGATACAAGTGACCAGCTTTGCTTGCGGTGGTTTAGCAATTGGTGTACTTGTGTCCCATATGATAGCTGATGGAGCCGCGACAGGCTTCTTTCTCAACACTTGGGGTGCCATTGCTCGTCAGGCTTCTCACTCCGAGTCTCCCAACTTTGATGCGCCACCTACTATTTTCCCCCAGAACGATGCATTTCCTAATGATGCAAACATGATGACTTTGTTAGTCCCGTTCTTGAAAGCAGGCAAGTGTGCCACAAGGAGACTTGGGTTTGATGCCACAGCTCTAGCCAATTTAAGGGCCAAGACATCCAGCCTAAGCGTGCAAGTTCCTACACGAGTTGAGGCTGTATCAGCCCTCATTTCAAAAGGTATTATGGCAGCCATAAAAGCCAACTCTAATTTAGAGAGGCCAACTTTGATAACCCATGCTGTTAACATGCGCCAGAGGGCAGTTCCGGCTTTTCCACAATCTTATATGGGTAATTTCCTTTGGACAGCGGTCACTTTGAGCACAGAGGAGAAGGGCAGAGAGTTACCCAACTTGGTGACTAAGTTGAGGGAGGCAATAACAAAAATCAACGCCGACTTCGTGAAAAACTTAGAAGGTGAAGAAGGATCTATCAGATGTGGTGAGGTCCTTAAAGAGATGGCAGCGGACGTAGCTACGCTGTCAAGTGCGAGGCATGGGGTGGATTATGTTGGATATACGAGTTGGTGCAGGTTTGGTCTTTATGATGTTGATTTTGGATGGGGAAGGCCAACATGGGTGGCTAGCACTGGTTCAACAGATGCTGATACTGTGTTTACCAACATGGTCATCCTAATGGATACACCATCAGGCGATGGAATAGAAGCTTGGGCTTATTTACATGAAGACGATATGAAGATATTTGAACAGGACAAGGAGCTCCTTGATTTCGCCACTTTAGATCCAAATCCTCTGCAACTGAACAGTTCCGTGGCGTATGCATGATGGTTCACCCTTAAGTTTTAATCTCATATCGTATAGGCTGTGCACAACTTGAAAATTGAGATATTCTCAAGTTTTTCTTTTCTTTTTTTTTTTTGTTTTTTAAGTTTTTCTTTTCTTTGGTGACTCTTGCTTTGGTGAGCATCATGAATCTGGATATAGAAAGATGTGGAGTGCTGCTATCTCCATGGAAATTTTTTGACTTAATTTCATGTCACAGAATTTCTTTGGACAGATAGTTTTCCATAGATACAGAATTATCTCTTTTTTGTTATATTTTATGGTTATTACTTAATTTCTTTGGTGACGTTTAGTATATAGATTATATAGTTTGTTTATAAGAAAAATACACATTTAAAGATATATTTGATGAGACAAAAATTAAGACACAATTAATAACAAAAAAAAAAAGAAAATTCTCGTAACCTGGATGTGTTTACAAGGTATGTGGCTGCGGCCGAAATTCTTAACTTACTGGTTAATGACCACGAAAAATGAGTACCTTAATTTCAGAATGTTAATTACAAGTCTCGTCGACCTTTTGTCTTTTTTATCTTATCAAGACTCAGTTACTGATACCCCTCTTCAATTTTCTATCTCGGGTTATTTTGACAGACGAACAAGAGAAAGGAAAACTTAATTCAGCTTTTCACTTCCTTTACTTTCCTCCGGACCCCAAAATACCCTAACTTTATGCAGGGCACGAATAGTTATCTATATTTTCAATGTATTAGTCACCTAACATGAAAATAGACTTAACTTGAAATAGTAGAATCATATAAAGGCAAAATTTAACATGGACTCGTCCTATAAACAACAAAGCAGAGCGGGAACATAGTTCTCTTGTCAAGTGCCTCTCTCTTCCCCCCTATACAGAAGCAAAAGAATTTCAGACATACAGGCAGAGAAGCCAAACAAGAAATCAATTTCTATGCTAATACTATTAAGCCGCACATTTTCTACAATTAAGAACCGAGGGAAAGAGAGAGGAACAGGAGTCCACAACTAAGATTAAATTAATAAATAAATCAAGGACAGCAAAAAGAATTGTCACAAATCTGCATCCTCCATACAAGCAAATCGATCGGAACCAGAGCTTCATTCCCAATCCAAACACTTGGTTTTCTTCTTAATTCCAAGGTAAAGGACAGAACTTAGCTGCCTACTCATCACATGTATGTAAGTGGGAAACGATGGTCTGGCCACTTAGGGTATGCGCGTTTATATAAGTTCATACATACAGTATCCCGTTGTTCAAGGACCCCATTAAAAAGGCACTTCATCGCCCCTGAACCAAAAAAAAAAAAAATATGTCATGGAATGATAATAATATATACCAACTACAGATCCAAAGCATGTCACAATGAGAGTCTTATAATGCATTGCACTCCTATCATGACAAGATGCCAGATTCTCACAGTAACCTTAATGGGAAAGATCTGTAATATTAGCATCATACCATGTGTACCAACAGGTTCTTTAATCCGCCCACGGAGACCACCTTTTGTATAAAGTTCCACAGGCTACAATCGCCATTCACATAAAAGAATCTCATTAGGGTGCCAATTGAAACAAATTTCTTCTGTGAGAGAGTAATTAAACCCTTCCTTGATACTCTGAACTACTACACAAGAACGATTCCAAAAGCAGGGTAAACATATTTCTCACCTTAAACCATCTAACATCCTCTGGATTATAGAACATGAATTTCACAGAAGCTTTACGCTTTGATACTCTCTTGGGGTAACTGCATAACAAAATGTTAAAAACATCATCAATCCAAACCATGCACTCCATCTATCAACTTAAAAAGATCACACAATGGTGAAAATGGCAATTGCTATTGCATTTCTTGCCAGTCTGTGTTGCAAAAACATAAGTCAAAAGACCAAGGGTATGTTGGGATGGATGATAAGTGAGGTCATGAGAGGGGAAGTGAAGGTCAAGAGAAACCTTCTCCCAGTTTGGAAGTTTTCAGAAAGGAGGAGGGGAAAATGAGGGATTTTTAGTTAACCCTCCAAAATTCTCCAACCTTCAATTTTCAGAGTTGCTCCCATTTGGGGATTATGAAGGAGAAAATAAGCTACCTACTATTATATCCTCTTAAACATCTCAAAATACATCTAATTTTCATTATTGGAATAAAATGTTGCTATCTAGTTTATTAACTGAAAATAAATTTACTTAAAAAAACCTTACAATCAATCATTTGCTTTAGCTACCCACATACCCAAAACCATCAAAGAAATGTAATATATAAGGTCATTACAAAATCACCAGTCCTAACTACTATGGAAAGTGGAACATACCCTGTCAAAATAACCCTCTTCAGGATTATTCTATCTGGATCAATGGTTTTCAGTGAACCAACAGCAGCCACTGCAGGTGCAGCATCCTCTGCACCTCTCTTCAGGACTATTAAAGGAGAAGGAGGAAATGAAATTGGAGCATAAATTGAAGCAACTGAAAAGCGACCAGCATGAAGAAACCTCTCCATCTTGTTCTTATCCGTATTTATGAACTCACTAGAGAATATTGGCCTGCAGAGAATTGAAGATTTACCTCAATATTCTTCCAAAAGAGATATAGCAAATAATTGCCGCAATTGAACAAAATACCTGCCAACAAATTGGCGGAATCCAACATGAAAAATTAACTCTTCCTTGCATTTGATAGGTGCATCATATGTTTCATGCTTCTTTACACTACATCATGTACAGTGATTTCAGTTTATAAAACATTTTCTTTTTGAATAGTCAAAAGGGATCATAACTTATAATCTAGTAAATCACTCAAGAGCACCAACAATAATATTAGCAAAATGCCAAAGCAGAAAGATACCTGAAATGAAGAACAGACACTTTAGACTCATGCTGCAGCAGGCCACTTGCAATGATAGGGACCGTCTTTGCAAGTGCACATAACTTGGAAGCGATGCCATTGGGCACTTCATTTATATGTAGCCTGGCATATGAACCAACCGGAACGCAGTCATCCCGGTTTTCTTGCTCCATTTCTAAAGCTTTAGCAAGAACATGCTTTTGTGTTCTTTTAAAATTATCAAATGCAAAAATTCTGGCATAATCTTGGGGTAGAGATTCCTGATTTTTATTATAAAAAAAAAAAAAAAACCATTATATTTTTCAGAGACAAAATAACTTACTATAAAGAAACCAAATTTTATTGAAAAGAATAAATACTTTTGGATCCCATGATGAAGTCCTAAAGGACTTGAGTCCTCTATACTTTGCAAAGTGCTTCCTAGCAGGAACATCCAGTGGTGTATCCACTTCATCTGGAAATTCTGCAACAAGAAGACAAATCAATTATAAGAAACAGACCAAGAAAGAATATAAGCAAAACAACTGCAAATTACCCATAAACTAAATTTCAGCCAATCTCCAGAAAAAATCTTAACAAAATACAAATGGAGGGAAACAGGGGAAAAGAAACTAGTTCGCATACAACTTTAGACACAGTTAGACCAAACATTTTATCCTTGACCCTTGCCAATGAATACTAACAATAAAGGAAGCAAAAAGCAATTACCCTCATCTGCAGCATGTGCTTCTTTAATTTCCTTAAGTTCATCTTTTATCTTTTCTCTAGTCAAGTTATCTGCTTCCTGCAATACGACAGGAAAGTGATTAAATTATTCACTGGTGATAGATACAATAGAATCATACCATAAAAAAGCAGGAATGCCTTTTGATACTTCAGAAGATGATCAGACACCGAGACACTGACTAGGATTGCCATATTAGAACTCCTTAAAATATTAAATAATGCATAGATTTAGATTTCTCTAAGAACAAAGCTCACAAGCATAATTGAATATGCAATGTGAGCAGATTGTATAGTCAAGAATGACTGACGCAGCTGTAATTTCCAATGCTTAAAGGTGTTCCAATCCTGATATAAAAGGACCTTATACTCCATCCACAGAGATCAAAGGTCCCTATGAAAAACATTCTACTTAAAGAGTAGCTTATTTTACCATCATTACTGAATCATTGTCAGTTTCTTCTTCAGAGTCATCAAATCTCAGGGAAGCTTCATCACCATCAAAGTCTGAATACTTAATTCCTTCTTTAAGTGGAAACTCACTTTCCCTTTCATCCAACACCATCCCATCGTCATCTTCATTGTCACAATCAGAATTATCCTCATCGGTATCATCCACAATCCATGCAGCCTGAAAATTGAAATAAAGGCAGCATTATCTATTATTACCATATTAAGCAGCAGAAAATATAGTAAGGCATCATGAAAATAGTAATAAGAGGGATCAAGTACTCAGAAATAAAAAAACGCATATAACATTTCTTACTTGATACTCCGAAGTGCCTCGTGGGAGAGTCCTCGTTCTCATCTTTTGTTTTTTATCTCTATCAGCCTCAGCCATCTCAGCCTCTGTTGGCCATGTCTAGTTATGAGGAATGATGTCATGAAAGATCAAGCACCCCAAACATTAGAACAGATTCCACTTAATATATAAACATTGTTTATTATCATAAACTTATAATGTGTAAGTTCATTTGAGCATACTTATTTTGACACAAAAAGAAAGAATGAACAAGTTTTTGGCTACAAAAAAAGAAAAGACAAACAATACTAATGGGTCATTTGGCTAATCATCAGGTCTGGCATAGGGTTGGGTCTGGCCCCAATCTGCAGCTGACAAAATAATTGGCCAAAAAGGCCAGGCCAGTCAACCAAATCCATTGAAGATAAAGAATGGGCAGGTTAAGGTCATGGTGGAAGCCAATAATTGAATACAGATTTTACAACTCATTCAATAACTTCTAATGACACCCCGTAAAAGTGGAAAATCAATGAGTTTTGCTTCACAACAGTATCAAACAATACTCATCCAAACCAATGGCAATAAACTTGATTCACTGTAAACAAATGTTTAATATCTTCATTCAAAATTTCATATAATTTCATATTTGACATTGACAAGATGAAATCCACTAAAAACAGAGTCCACCAAAAAAAAGGACAGCATACAATAACAAAGACTCTTGTCACTTTAAAAAATTTAACAGATAATGCTTCACCAAAAGTTTTTAAATTGCAGAGTATACAAAGGCTGAGGAATTAAATTCTAAAAATGACTCAAAAGAGCTTCATTTTTTACCTGCTCTCCTGCAAGAGGATCAGGAATATTCTCAACAAGTAAATGATCCTGCTTTAGAGGATCTGGAACCAGAGAAGCAATGACCTACAAAACATTGAAAAGGAGAAAAGGAACAAAATTAACAATAAATAGAAGGTAAAAAGCTATGAGATTAAACAAGGTGTTAGGAACTCTCTTATTATTAAAAATAGAAAAGTATTACAAACACACACCACTCACACACTAACACAGAACTACAGAATAAAACACACAATCTATCTTATAATTATGATAGCCCAATCTATCATAGCCCACTCTGATTTTGAGCAGTGTTGTCAAAAGCAAAAAGCAGTGTGAAGTGCCAATTTCCTAAAATGCTTAAGCAGCGAAGTGATGAAGCAAAGTGGCTGCTTCATTTAAGTGAAGTGCCCAAATTATAAAAAAAAAATGTAGATTTGGATATAACTTAAAAATCATAATAAAAATAAGAATAACTATAGAATAAGTGCCAATGAAACATCAAAAATCATATAAAATCATAGTAAAAATACGTAACATAAAAATCACTAAATTATATACATATATATATATATATATAATATTACTATACATAAACCTTTGTTAGATTAAACAAAATCTCAAACTCACATTTTAATAGCAAATCTCAAACAAAGGACTTCTGTGAAAGGTCATGCACAATGAACAGATCATTTTTTATGTATATATAAACCTTACAACTACACCATGCTGCATTAAACTCTTACAGCTCGCTTGACAATCAATAATTTTGAACCACTATTTGTAGAATAGGACAGCTTAATTATAATAACTTGATAATAATGTATTTGAGAAAGCTAAGACAATTCCTTAGATTAAACAAAACCAGAATAGACTCCCTCATGTTGAAACTTAAATGAAAATATGATGTATGTACTAAAACTAAAATTAGAATGCAACTTCAAAACCCTAACATAGGTGTATCTAATTGGTGACACATTTAAGTTTCAAATGCATTCCATCTAGTCAGTACCCTTATATATGTCTATGTTAACCAAAACTACTCTATTTTTTATTTTAATTATTAATTCTCCCCCACAACAATTGGTGAGGTTATGAACATCTAGAAGAACCAGCCAGATGACTATCAGTAATCATGACAGGGTTAGAAGACACTACATTTGCTCAAGTCATGATCCTTATTTATTCCTATATCTCATTCCCTCTAGCGTACATAAACATAACAGTCGATACCTCCGTATCACACACTTCATCTGAATCCATCAAGTCCTGCTTTTTTCTCTGATTCAAAGGGCAGGGATCCTTAAGAATTTCAATTTTACACAACTGGAAATCTCCTGCACCTGAAACATGAACCTGACCAATAGGAAATTAAGAACCTATACATAAATGCATTGCTAATTTACGACTTTGCTGATTACCAGTTGGTTCACTGAGAGGCTGTGAATACGAAGATAACCAGTGAGAAGGAGAGTACATTTTCCTGAATTTTCATAATCAGATACCACATCAACCTGTAATTTTGGATATACAAAGAAAACATAACAAAAAAAGACTATTAAATTGACAGCATCAATCTACATCCGCATCTAATTATAAAAAAAAAAAAAAAACTTGCAGAGAAAAACACATGATCATAAAATGAAGTTCTTTACAAATCCTTCCTGTCTTGAAATGTAATCTTCAGGCTTACTTCTTAATAAATTCCTTCACATATAAAATGAGATATCTCAAGCCACATTATAATTCCCCATTGGACTATTTTTTTTTTATCTAGAAGTTCAGAGTTTGATCGGCAACAATTCAAACCTTCTCAGCCATGAGGTAAGGCCGTTGACTACGCCAGTGAGGAACTTTGAGCCTTTGCTCTTTGAAAAGCCACAAGAACTGCAATTGTAGACAAAAAAATAAAATGTTAAGCCTTGACCATCATGTGATGTGAAGTTGAAATATCATTAGAATCATGTGGCCAAAAACACTATACTATCTCATTACCTTGTGCAACTCATCCTTTGTATCCGCAGGAAAAAATTTACAATCTACAGGAAATTCAGAGGCAAGACTAGATGTACACATCTTCTTTAGTTCATTTCTTTGCTTAAGCTCAGTTGGCAGATCCTATGGCATAAAAACAAAGTTTTTGACATAAATGTGTGAAACCCAATTTCTTCATTGTATAACCAAAGCTTGTGAAAGATGTTTCTTAAATGTTTAGCAGATATCACCAACCACAACTTACACGAATGAAGACAACAGTGCTTGGCAAACCAAGAGATCTAAACACAGAAAGGCAATTATTTCCAAATGAGTCAACGTAGTAAGAATCATTTTCTTCACAAAAAGAACTAGCGGATGCCACAAAAGCCATCAAATCAGCAACCTACAATGTAAGTAGTGTCCAACAGCAGTCAACACTTCAAATTTCAGGCACCCTAAAGCATGTGAAACTAATATTCAAACAAAAAATCAATACCTTGGCCATTTCCATACATGATAGTAGATCACCATGAGGTGCTTTTAATACCTGGAATATAGAACATCAAGTCAAGATAATACACTTCATAATAAACCTGGGAAAATGACTTATTTCAAAAAGCATCAACATATTCATTTAAAATACGTGTCAATTACTTCTTGGGAAATTGGATACTAAATTGGAATAAATAACCTTAATTAATTTGTAAAGTTTCTTACTTAAAAAACATGCATATTTATGTCATAATTATTTTTTCACTTTTTAATTTTAAGCAATGAAAAACAAAATTGTTAAGCTATATACTCAATACATACTGTACCCATAAACCATACTTTTTAAATTGAAAAATAGCTATAATCCTAGATCCATTTCAAATTTATAATCAAGCGTATTAAAAAAACCAATGCAGCAATATACTCCCATCTTCATTTATGTGATTTCTCACATAATATCCACGTTGTGTATTCACCAAGGTCATTTTATGAGTGCCTCTCAACAAAAATAACCCATCATTTACAATTTTCACGGAATTATCAACAAGAAAGATGGAAACTCCAGACACAGCAAGGTGGCAATCTAACATACAGTCACTCTTGTCCTATATTCAGAAGAAGCAACTGTTCCTGACACCACCCCAGAAGCTTCCTTGGATAATAATGACAAGAGATCTTCAGCAAGCGAATCTAAATCCACAGAAGCAGATAGCCCGAAAAGAACCTGTTATAACAGAAGTCAAGAACATTCTATGTATCCATCTGAAACAGTTACAAGAAGTAGATATTCTGGAGAAAGGATAAAAGATAAAATCAAATAAACAATATCAAATGAACTTCCTTTGTAATTAAAAAAGAAAGGTTATCTTACTATTACTCGAGGAGGATTTCTGGATCCACCCAATTCTCTTTTTTCTTTCAATAGTGCTGCCCTTTTCTGGTCACGTATCTATGAATTTACAAACTTAGTGAGGCGAATGCAACAGGGGGAGAGAATAGAGATAGAGGGAGAGGGTATACCATTTTATTTCTCTGAATTCGTGCAGCGCGAGCTCCCTTGGCAACATTGGGCTCTGTTTTGGCAATCGCGCTCCTATCTAAATAATCCAATTTGAAACGCAACATGAAAGGAATCGATATAAGCTAATGGGAAATACAATGAAGAGGAGAATGAAGCTACGAGTCTTTATCGAATGTAGAATACCTTAGTGGCCAGAAACAAAACTTCAGTTTTTTGGCTCAAAATATAGCATCAACTAAAAACCTCAAGACCAAACACTCCCCTACCCCTTCTATTAACATATTTTGGAAGTAGATTAAGCATCTTTATTTACTCAATTTTTTTTCAACAAATCAACATGCGGCGTATAATAGCTATTATACTAAAGTTGAAAATTCTTCAGATAACCAAACTGAGCACGGAAAGTTAAAACAAAAGAACTCAAACTCCTGCGAAAAGAAAGCCACAATTTATACAAACCTTTGGCAGAGACTCTATGGAGATGGCGAGAAGATTTAGAAGAGAAGCGGGACTTGTGAGGCTTATTAACTTGAACTCGGGACCCTCCCATTCTGATCGCAGTATTATGTGAAATCGATCGATTCCCTTTCTGCTTCGCAAAACCCTATTTGGCGCGTCCAGCAAATTAGCGGCAAAGGGCAGAAAGGGTTTAGCAACTGCGACAGATAGAGAGACTTAAATCAGATGCACATGAAGCAACAAGGTGATTAGAGTTGTTCCGTCGGCCCAGCCGGGTTTATTTTGGCCTATTTGATTCGGTGAAAAGAGTTTAAATATTTTTAAGTAAAAAAAATTTAAACTTATCCCTAATTTATAGTTAAGAGTTAAATGAATGGTATTTGAATTTAAATTTAAAATTAATTTAAAACGTAAACATTATTTTAAATTATAAATTAATATAAATTTTTTATTTTAAAAAATTTTAATTATTAACAAAATTATAAATTTATAAAATTTATTATTCAATAAAAATAATTTTTTTATTATATTATCTTAAAAAAACAAAGGAATTGTGTTATAAAAAAACGGCAAGCTTGCCTGAGACTAATCAAGCCAACTTGAACCAACTAAATTTAGTCTGAATTAGGTTAAAATAGCTTAAACTTTTTAGATTATATTTTTATTAACTTAATCTTTAATTTTTTTGAACAAATTCACACAAATCAGGAAATATGAAACAAAATTGATACCTCTAAACATGATGCGTTGTTCCTAGTCCCGCACATTGCATGGTTTTTCTTTCCATTTTTATTTTTGATGTCATTGAAAATAAATGATATAGTATACCATAAGAGTCTCTTTTATGAAAAAAAAGGCTTTCAATAAATTAGTATAGAGTATTAGATTTAAAAAGGGTACTAATATGTCAACAAACAAATTTTATTTTAATGATATTTATATTTAAAAAAACTAATTTTTTATTATTGGCTGAAATATATCTTAAAATCACAAAAAAAATACTAAATTAATAGAGAACAAATTCATAATTTATGATACATAATTAAATTTAGTGTCTATAAACTCATTTAATTAATTTTTCAACCTTTACAAATGCATAAAAAACGGATCATTATTATCTTATCTGATATTCATAATTTCATACATACGCCAAGATAATTTAAAAAAAGAAAGTGAGAAAAATTTTGAAAATTTAGAGTATTAAAAATATATTACCAAAAATTAAGGGTAAATATACAAATTAATTTTATTTAATTAAAAACAGAAATGAAAAGATAGCATAGCATCTAAAATATTATTTTATAAAAGAAAAAAAATCTTCGAGTATGGCTTGATGCATGCAAGATTTTGAGAACTTGGTGGCGAGGATAGAGATTTTATGTCTAAAAAAATAATGAGTGAGAAAAATATATATTATAAAATAAAAAAATTTATATATTAAATTATAAAAAATATAAAAAAAAATCCGGATGAAAATGCACTACAAATCGCAAAAGTTCTGAATCTTCCAACCCATTTACATTAACGAGATGTAGATGTTCTATCTTTCTTCCAAAAATAAAATCAAAGTATTTGATAAAAGAAAAAATATATATATATATAAAATCGAAAGGTAAAAATTAATAATTGAAATATATAATTTAAATATGAATACAAAATAAAAATAAAAATTATCAAAATCATATAATAAGAAAACCAAGAATCTAATTCTGAGACGATCGCCTAAACTCCAATGACTGTCCTTGCCTTACCTGACTGATATGTATTCACCCTCTTCTTCCTCCCGTTATTGCTCTTGCTCTTTCTTTTTCAGTGCGTAAGATGTTTGTTCTGCCAGCACAGCTCACTCCTCGGTTCCCTTCAACCCACATAAATTATTTTCCAATCTATCGCCACCGCCATGTCTTCCAACCACCACTGTCTGCCGTGAATCACGCCGTCGCAACCGCTTCCTCGACTGCCATCTCCCCCGAATTCTCTTTCTCCTATTTGCCACCGGTCGACGACGATTCAAACGACCTTGTTTCCCTTCAAAACCGCCGCTATGACTTCTCGCCCCTCCTTCGTTTTCTCTCTGACTCATCCGCCTCTGCCATGATGCCCTCAACTCCCGAGTCCAACTCGGACTCGTCCGCTCCCAATTCACTTGACCCGGCTGAGTTGCAGCTCGCTGAATCTTACAGAGCGGTCCCAGCCCCACTCTGGCATGCACTCCTCAAATCTCTATGTTCCTCTTCCAGCTCTATTGGATTGGCGTATGCTGTTGTCTCTTGGCTCCAGAAACACAAACTCTGCTTCTCCTACGAGTTGCTTTATTCCATTCTAATTCACGCGCTTGGGCGCTCCGAAAAGCTTTACGAGGCATTTCTGCTTTCTCAGCGACAAGCGCTAACACCTTTGACCTACAATGCCTTAATTGATGCTTGTGCACGTAACGATGACCTTGAAAAGGCTCTTAATTTGATGTCCAGAATGCGTAGTGATGGTTTCCAACCAGATTTTGTGAATTACAGTTCGATAATTCAATCTCTCACTCGCTCTCACAGTATAGATTCTCCGATTTTGCATAAGCTTTGTAGAGAAGTCGAGAGTGATAGAATTGAGCCTGACGGGCATCTCCTGAATGATATAATCCTGGGTTTCTCAAAAGCTGGGGATCCAAGCCGTGCGATGCATTTTCTAGCTATGGCTCAGGGTAATGGCTTGAGCCTGAAATCCGCAACTCTTGTCGCGGTTATATCAGCATTGGGAAATTTTGGTAGGACTGATGAAGCCGAAGCCCTATTTGAGGAGATTAAAGAAAGTGGTTTGGAACCCAGAACACGGGCTTGTAATGCTCTTCTCAAAGGATATGTGAAAGCGGGTTCCTTGAAAGATGCTGAATTCGTTGTGTCTGAAATGGAGAAGAGTGGAGTTCTGCCGGATGAGCGCACTTACAGTCTCTTGATTGATGCATATGCGCATGCTGGCAGGTGGGAAAGTGCTAGAATCGTCTTGAAAGAAATGGAAGCAAGCAATCTACAGCCCAATTCCTTTGTTTATAGTAGAATTTTAGCAAGCTATCGCGACAAAGGGGAGTGGCAAAAATCATTCCAAGTTCTGAAGGAAATGAAGAGTGGTGGCGTACAACCTGATAGGCATTTTTACAATGTGATGATTGATACTTTTGGGAAATATAATTGTCTTCATCATGCGATGACTACATTGGAGAGGATGCTATCTGAGGGGATACGACCAGACACTGTTACATGGAATACGCTAATAGATAGTCATTGTAAATCAGGGCGCCATGATAGAGCGGAGGAGTTGTTCCAGGAAATGCAGGAGAGTGGGTACTTACCTTGCATCACCACTTATAACATTATGATTAATTCTATGGGGGAACAGGAAAGATGGGACGCAGTAAATAACTTGTTAACCAGAATGCAGAGTCAGGGCTTACTCCCCAATGTAGTAACATACACAACTTTGATTGATATATATGGAAAGTCAGGCAGATTCAGTGATGCAACAGAATGCTTGGAAGTCATGAAATCTAGAGGATTCAAACCAACTTCAACTATGTATAATGCCTTGATCAATGCCTATGCACAAAGGGTATGTTATTACCTTTATGTTCTCTCCTACTTCTATCAACAACTGACTCAAACAATTCTATGTTGACTGTTCATTTCTCCGTATAATACGAATACGATTATTTCTTCATTGCTTTGTATTATATGTTAATGGCATGGCCATGGACACTTTTTCGAAATAAATTTGAATGCGTATTACTTGCATGAGTATATTTCTTTTATTTATATATCATTTCAATGTGTTAAGACTAATATTTACCTCATCTCAATTTATAATGTTGTATGCAATTACTTAAATGAAATATCGACATCTCAAATTTTCGTTTTTTTATACTTGTTTTTCAATGGATCATACATTACTGCATGAGTTGGTGAAAAAATCAGTCACATAATTGTATAGACTGACATCAAGCTCAAGCTATGTAACAAGGTCCAAAGGCTCCAATTGTTTGCAAACAAGTTCACATTTAACTCATTTTGGATGAGTGCATTCGTTGAAGTAATAATTTCCCTAATATGGTATAACTTTTGCAGGGTTTGTCTGAACAAGCATTAAATGCATTCAGGGTCATGACAGCAGAGGGTCTGACACCCAGTCTTTTAGCTCTCAATTCATTAATTAATGCATTTGGTGAAGATAGGAGGGACGCCGAGGCCTTTGCTGTACTTCAGTACATGAAAGAAAATGTACGTTGCTTTCATGTGCTGTTTTTCTTCCTCATTTTTTGACTAAATGCTTTCATTTGTGGTTTCCTTGCTCTTTGTATTTGTAATGAACCTTGCTATTCTACATATCATTTGTTATTAACTGCAGGACTTGGAACCTGATGTAGTTACATTTACTACACTTATGAAAGCTTTGATTCGCGTTAATAAGTTCCACAAGGTACATAAAAGACATAATCACAGTCAGCTTATCTATTATGTGTTCGAGTTCTTTTGAGTCTTGAAGGGTATTGCCCCTAATTTCTTGGTGGTACTTGCTGTGTAGCTTGGATTGCGGTTCCATGGGCACCGCAAAGTAAATTTGTCTTCCAAATTAACATGCTTTCAAATTTCAACATATATCATTGAGTTGGATCTTATATTATTTATTTTCTCTATTTTTAAAAAAGTTAATTGTTATCTATCCTATCCCTAATAAGATGATAACATGTTTTTTCATAGAAGAAAAGCAATAGAAACTTGGGTGAAAATTATGTAATTTTATTATTAGCTTCTTAAGGTCAATCAACTTTGTTCCACAAACATTGCTGCATTGTTTGGATTTCAGGTTCCTGCTGTGTATGAAGAGATGATCATGTCCAGGTGCACTCCAGATCGAAAAGCTAGAGCAGTGCTGCGATCTGCTCTTAGATACATGAAGCAGACACTGAAATCATAATTATCACGTGAATAGTGAAGCCAAAATATAGTAAATATTGCTTTCTTGCTACTTGGCTGTCATTCTGAGGTTTGTGTTAACTTACAGCCTCTCTGCATACAATTACAAGCCATAATACATGTAAGGCCATAAGGTAGCAAGGTTTGAAAGGAATCATTCTCTTACTATCTGCTTGATAATTTTTATACCAAATCATGGAATGATACAGTATAGAGAAGAAGAGTGGAAAATTCTTTTACTGTTGTGTATTCCTTCATTTCAGGCTTATACCTACTAAAGATGTATTTTTTAGGAAAATAAAGGAGTCAGAACGTATTAATATTTGTTGAAGTGGTGTTGGTGAATTATGGTTATGGTTAGTGTGGCAGCTAGGTAACTGTCGTGGTGCTGCCCCACCCCCTCCCCCCTCTTCTTTTTTCTCATGCAGTGTGGGAGTTTAAAAATAGGGAAATTTGTGGAAAGCTCTACCTCATAAGAGATTGAGTGTTTGTACCATTTGATATTTTGATGTACTTAGAGATTCTAACCTTGCTTTTCTAGCCTTCAACCCAACCAGTGCATTTTAGTGAATAGCCAATAAAAGCTTGGCGTCTTGAGAGTTAGAGGTCTCCCTAGAATTACCCTCAAAAGGAATCTGAAAATGCAGTGATTTTGAAGAGTCAGTCTTTTATTTTACTGTATTTAGTATAATAGTCCAAATTAGTATATATTATTTAATCCTTAGGTTTATAGAAGGAATACATGATCTACAACAATAATAATATATAGAGTTTTATTCTATTAAGTAGAGTCAATTATATAAATCAAATGACACCATTGTGTTTTATTTGAAATCAAACTTTTAGAAATACTATTTATCTAAAAATTTCTTTTCATAACCTTTTCAACAATTTTTTTAGTCTTCCTTTATCTCTTTTTATTGGACTGAAAATAATTTGATTAAATTTTCTTATTAAAGTGTCTAGTGGTCTATTTTGCACATGTCCAAACTCTCTTTATTTTCTCTCTAATAGATGTAATACTAACTTTTTCCTGAATACAACTATTTTGAATTTTTTTTCTTATATGTTACTCATATATCTTAATATTTTCATCTTTGTTATCTCTATTTTTTATTTTTGTTGACCTTTCAAAGTCAAATATTCACTACCATAGATCATAGTTATCATATAACAATTTGTTAAAATTTTCTTTGAAATTTATCAGATATTTTGCAATCACAAATTATTTTTAATGCATTTCTCAATTTCAATAACCATTATATAAAATTTTGTTTTTCTTCTAATATAGATGGTGTTGTAGATGCAGGTGCATGGCATGTTTTGTCTCAATAGAATTGCAACTGCAAGGGTTCCTGAGAAATGAAGATGCAGAAATTGGAGTCGAATCAAAATGCCAACAACAGCCATGGAAGTCCTAAACTGCAATCCCTCCTCACTAGCAAACAAAACAAAAGAGAAAACCTGTCCCTAAAGAAAGAAAAAAGAACAATAATGAAGACAAAAAATCGTTTCGATCCTGGCAGAAAAATAGAGAAGTTCAAATTGTTTCTCCTATTGATGTACCATATTAGTATCAATCAGCAGGATTAATGTACTAGAGGTTGAAACCGGAGTCAAATATCCATGTTAAGTTACATATTTTTTTGTTCATAAAAAAAAAGTAAAGTTTCTCAATCCCCAACGATATTCTGCGCTAGGGGTGGTTACATGGAGACAATCATGCTACTTATTCATGGAAAATTGAACGATACTTTGTTGATATATAAATAAGACAAACTTGTCATAAACTTTCACTATTTCCGTCCGAATGGCAGAGCCACCATGTGGTGACGCCGGAGCCAGCTGATGCATGCGGTTATGCTAGTTTTAGCCCGAGCTGACTGCACACATAACGTTATGCTAGTTTCAATCTCACATTTGTTTTTTACCGTAACAAAGGAGTATTGGTTGGACGTGGTTTGGAAGAATCAAATGTCAAATTATGGCTTACGAAGAAAGGTGAGTAACATGGTAATGCAAATAACTTAAATTACAACATTTTCCCGAAATTGAATATACAATATCACCTGCGCCCCTGCTTGAGATAAAAAAATCATATATATATATATATATATATATATCTTATATTGTTAAAGATAACCAAAAGTTAATAAGTTTCTGTAAATTAGTTATTTTTTTCTTTGTTTAAAAACTAACTCAAACTATTTTCAATATTTTAACATTTCAGTGACTTATAACCATCAAACCCATTCAAATTTCAAATCCTCTCATTTCCTCTTTCGTAGTTTTTAATGTAATTTAATTTTTTTTCATTTGTTTTATAAAGGAGTCCATCTTTTCCGCTCGATTTCTTTTTTTTTTTTTCTCTTCAAATTCCTTCTTTATAGTTTCTTAGTATTTTTCAAATTTTTATTACGTCAATCTGTGTTTTCTTATTTCTCACTTCAATTTTGTTCATTTATCAATAAACTGGAAAAAATCCTATATCTTGAAATTCTTCTATTGATTTGTGACGGTTTGAACTCTCTTCTTGAAAGTTCAGAGTCTATTAAAATGGCTTCAAAGAAAATTTTCATTATAGGTTCAGATTTGTACTCTCTTCTTTCTCTCGCCGTGCAAAACGGTGGTTTTGGTTTCCCAGAAAAATGTTGTGGCATTGGTTTCTTGGACTGATAGGGAATTGCCGCGCTATAGGAAAGGTCTTGCGGCCATTTGCTTCTCATATTCCATGACAACATTGTGACAGTGAATGCCACGGGCATGCCAAACTTCACATTGTCACCGCATCGTAGACATTGTACCCTTCAACAAGATTTACCTAAAATCTAACATTAACAAATTGGGATTATTAGTACCGTAAATTATAAAGTAATGTTACAACATGTCCATATGAATAATTGCAGTTTTCAAATGCCATATTTCACTTCAAGATATTTCATTCCATTACAATGGTTACAGCCGGTGTAGATGTACTGAGGCAGTGCATGAAGAACCAGATAAGTTACAGTGGGCAGTGAGATAACAAAGGATGACGAACTTAGAGGGAAATTCCGAGATGCTGCCAAAATTGCCTTATAAGCAGGTACGGGTCTTTCCTCCACACCAGGAATGAATAACACATAATTCCCAACCTTCCAGGAAAATTTTCAGCCCCCAGTTCTCATAATCCATTTGTTTTTCTTTGAAGTCCAACTCCTCATCAGCTTCATATTTACCGAAATTCACATGCTTCCACAGGGACATATGATTGTGTGTTAATGACAACACATTGACATTTCTATATCCAACATGTTTGTCCCAGCTACTGAGCCCAATATACTGAACATTACAAATTGGATTATAATCCAGCCACCGGAATACAAAGTTCTGAAAAGAGTATTCTCCTATACCGATGCTAATCAACCCATCATAGATACTCACTCAATAACTCTGAAATGATGAAGAACAACAAAGTCCAACGCCTGCCACATCAACCTCGGTTCTCCCATTCACCTCAATCCTCAGTCTTCGATTCCTACGACTGCCAAACATGACAGTATGGTGTGGACTACTGTCTCTTTTATAAAGTCGGCTTCCCACATTCTCCCTGAAAACTAGTGTAACATCATTGCCTGCAAAAGCTTCAAAAGCCACACAACCCCGACCTGCTTCATGGAATTTCAAATCCTTCCGCCATGCACACTCGAATGGCGCCACAGTAAGAAACCCCTCCTTTTCTATCATCTCTTCTAGCAGAGAACCCCAACAGTGGTAAACTAGACCAAAACAAGTACATGAATATTACTTCTGAAGATTGTATGACCGATATAGATAGGGAAATGATTGGGCTACGCCCTTGCATTTACGTGCAAGGGCTACGCTTGTGAAAATTAATAAAAACAAAACGGTGCGTTTTAAATTTTTGTGAGACAGCGTAGATAATATGTAAGTTTAGCGGCGTATGTTTAGCATTGCTCTATAGATAAAGGCAATAGATCCAATTATCAATCCATCAAACAAAGATGAGGAAAGTGTATTAGTATCCCAACAAAATTTGAAGAGGAACTACCAGACAATCATTTTGGGAAACTGATCAAGACATAATGAAACATCACCATCTCAAGGTAGCCAGAAATTGCTAAAGTATTCCTGCTTGGCGGAAACAAAAAATCATGACCAGCTAGGTACAATTAGTATGGATTCCAGACTCGTCCTCAATCCTACACTACATCCTTATCCAAGTACGCAACAGGTATATAAATATCTGCACTAAGATCCTCGTAAGGCCAGGAAAACCGGAAAATGAGGAAAAAGAAATAAATTAAAATAAAACTAGCGGTAATGATTTGATCAGATAAAAACAGACAAACATCGTTTTCTATCGACACCAACCTCAAAAATAGAAAAATGCATTCACTGTTCACAAATTTGATTTGTATTTTGTGCGTGTCTTCGCCCGATCTGATTCAGTGTTCGTGAGACCGTCCTCGTCAGCAAATCAACTGAGGACCCCTAGTAAACAGGGACATGTCTGCCGTTTGAAATGCAATTTAGTAATTGCAGAGATACCAATTTTCCGTTCACCTGACTGGAATAGTATGTAGGAAATTTAGCTAAGAATCTTACCCTGCTAGCTTTGCCGTCTTGCAGACCAAAATGACCTCTCCATGTTACTCTCTGGTTGTGTCGAAGATAACTAGATCTCTGAGCTTCAAAGAAGAGAATGGTCTTGCTGAGAGCTTGACCGTAGTAATGACCAGCAAAAGCAAATGGTAGGCACAGAAGCAAAAGCACAGGAGACAGGCAAATGAGATTCACAAGTTTTTCCATGTACGAAAGCTTGGAGTACACTCTGATATGTCTAATGTATGAACTAAAACAGAGAGGAAGGGGCTAAATTCTATTCCAGCAAAATTAAGTAAAAAGAGGAGATTCTAAGAATCCCTTCAGTGTAATGAACAAAAGATCAAAGGCGGGCCAAATTAGTAGGATCCCGAAGGGAAAGAAAGAAGCTTCGGAAGAGAGTGTGAGAGATAGAGGAAGATAGAGTTGCGGCATTGAGAAAAAAGCAAGAAAAAAAAATAATAAAATCAGTGTTTAAAATAAGACAAAATTTTCAAATTGAGTGATCTTTGAAATTCATCACTAATAGTTGCTATTTGACATTTGAGAATACAGGAACAAAATACTAGCTCCAGGAAATACTTTTGTATATAATCAAAGATCTTATCCTGTTTGCATCAAAACATTCAGGGGAAACATACAAACAAAAGATCCAGCCAGAACATTCATTGATTACAATTTTTTTCCTTTATTGGTAAGTCAAACATAGGCACAGTTTTGGGGATTTGAACCCACATTTCGCCCTTCTATTGCTATTACTAATGTTCACAGCATCACAGCATCCTCAATCATGTGTCACACTCAAAGGTAATTAAAAAACTTTCAAGCAGTACTAACTGTTAATGTGCATCCAAAAATGATTGGGCATGTTACTGGCAAAATTTTGACTAACCTTTATGACAAGCCTGTTGAGCACACTGTTCAAGGAACCTCGATCCATGTTGGGTAGATATTTTTCTTCACTTAGAATTGATAAAATCCTTAAAGAAAGTTCTGTAGTAATCAGCTCCCTTCCATGCTGTCCAAAACTCTGGAAGACAAGGAATTATCTGTCAGAAACAGCAGAATAACCAGTTTGAGAAAACTATCCACTACATGTCAAATTACAGATTTCTTTTATAGTACGCCATGCTATTCTTACATTATTATCCTAATTTGGACATTCAGCACTTGAAGACAGAGCTAAACCCTAACATACAATGTTTATTATATTAATGTGTTGTCAAACAAAAGTGTATGTTGTAAACATCAATGATGTATAAAACTTACTAGAAGGATCCGAAACTTAGACCTCTCATCATTCTCTTTCCTTCTCTGGCAATAAGTAACCACCGTCACTCAGCACCATAGCCCTTATTTTCAGCTTTAACTGTTTACATCTGTTTAGAAATGTCAAAGATAAGATTCTGTATACTAGCATACTAACATCATCGACAGTCTGGACACATCATAAATTACCTACAGTGAGTTTATCAGGGTGACGATGGACCAAAGCCTTGATCTCTTCCATCAAATCATCACTGCAGAAACCCACAACAGGGTTTGAGAAAAGAATAAGACAAAAGTTGGTAAATAGCTTAGCCCAATGTATTAGCATAGCATGAACAGGGAAGACCCCGGATAGCTTCCAAGAAGAATCTTACTTGGAAATTTAATTAAAAGAGATTGCAGCTGACTGACTTAGAATCCAAAAATAATCAAGCATGCTGGGGGAAGATAAACTTTTAAGCATATCCTACTAAAACACCAGGTGACACGTGCATAGGGAAGAAAAAGAAGTACGCTTATGCACCATAGCAGCATTTGCAACCTCACATTATACAAGCCTAAATATTTAGAAAATACTCCTTCAACTAATCATCAATCAAGCAACTCCTAACTCTTAACATATATCTTCATCCCTTATCCCTTGTCTCTTTTTTTTTTTTTTTTTTTTCCTTTTAGGAAATCCACCTTAGCATTTTCATCCCTAAGGAACCTAACACATTCATCTTTTCTATACATGATCTCTTAACAATTGAGCATACCATAACCGTATGATATGGTGTAGTAGAGCATACATCGAGCTGTAGAATATTGTCCTTCAACATCAAAGTTATTCTTTCAACATGCAAAAGTCCACATGCACATTTACATCCAAGCAGACCTAATACTATGATATATCATTCAAATCCCCAATAATTTTAAATGACAACCAAGGAATCAAGGTTCCCTCTTTAACCTTCAGATGATTGAATTTGAAGAAAAAAGTTGTACAATGTGCTTACACCAGCCAAGGAAAAGGTGACACAGTAAGGGCTAGGACTCAATAAATATTCAGAAAATCTAACAGTTGCTTCCTGTGCTAAATGGATGAAGGATACAAGATTAAAAAAAAAACAAATCATTAATGCAACCAAGGGCCGCGTAGGCATTTGCATCATTATGTTTTTAGTACTCCACCCGCTTGTATTGGATATTTGATATATAATTTGATTTTAAAATTGAGGAATTACAGGTACTGCATTTTACTTCTTGAGTTGAAAACATCAAAGTGCACAACTGCATATACATCCCATCTATGTCAGAGATTGAATAAATTTGGTAGCCACCATATGCTGTGAGTATGAGATGATTCAAGAATTTAGATCACCCAAGTTCATCTGCAGTATATGCAGGCACGTGAAGGGATTTGTAAGGTGCACAGTAGTACTTATAAGTTAAATGAGAAAAACTAGAATGTTACAAAATTCTACATGGTGAATGACAAATGGTTGCACATAGGTAAATTCACTCATCTGACTTGATGAGTTTCTTACCTATCCGATAATAAAAAGTTCGAAGACGCATCTTTCAGCAAAAAAGTCTATAAATTTGACAAATTTTAACCTTGATTTTCCGGCCATTAATTAGGTCGTGTAAAACTTGATCTGCACCTCGAAATATTACTTAAAAGGGAAAAGAAAAAAGTTATTTTTGATATTCATTATATACATGATATGTGATGTTATAGAAATTTATTTATTTTTTTTAAACAAAAATTCCAATTGGGAACCAATCTAATGAATTCAGGGGAGAACAGATGAAGCAGTCATGGACTAGGATTGTGAAAGCGAGAAAGGAGAATTTGACAGGAGTTACCTGGAATGATAGAGATCGTAGTTGATTGGCGTCAATGAATATTCAGCGAGCTTATTCTTACCATTGACGAGGACGAGAACTTGGGAAGAAGCAAGGAAGCAGATGCCGATTGCCAAGAAAAAAGATGAAAGAGCAAGGAGATCACCCATGACAAGGCGAAGAGTAGCAACACAGATTTTTGGTTTTCTTTCTCGTCTTTCATTTCATTTCATTAATCGGAGTGTGAAATCCTCGTCCGTGTTTGGACCTGTAGAAAAATTTTAATCCTCGTCCGTGTTTGGACCTGTAGAAAAATTTTAAGTACCAGTGACTTTCGTTTCACTACGTTGCTCCTGTCAAGCTTGTCGGGAGTTGGGACTTTGTCTTGACGAAACGCATCGCCGAGTTTTTTTCTCTTTTAAAGTATCTCAGCTACTTGCAACTTTAATGAACAAATTATGCTGATGATCTATATTTACCATTTATAAATGTATAGACCATGCAATTCTTTTTTTTTTTATTTTGAAAATAGTTGTCTGCTTTAGTTTTTACATTCTCTATTTATGTAAATTTTTTAATTTCTCTAGTTAAAACTAATCCTATTTAAAATAAAAATTATGTAATTAAATTTATTTTAATAAAAATAACTTTAAATTCCAACTTTTTATTTGAAACTAAAACAAATTAATTTATCAATATGTCAACATTTTATAAAATAAATGCATTTTTTTATTGCATTAACAATAGTAAAAGACAGTAATTTATGCTTTCTATGTCAACACACTGAAAAACATATAAAACCTTTAGATTCTGATTGGCAACTGGATATGCTTCCATGTTATTTGCAAAGCTGAGCAAAGCAATGATTCGGTCTCAGACTTCTTTGCAAATTACTTAATCTTCTAACTAGCAAATTACTCTATTTCACTATTACGCCACCCTGTGATGACTTATGCATAAGCATTGATTGAGTGAATTTAAATTATTTAAAATCGTGGACTTTTTCAAAATTCTGCATCATTCGAGTTTTCTTTTTTAATTTCAATTTGAGTATTTATATTATATTAAAATTTCCTTTGTTGTGATATTAGAATCTTAAATTCTCACCAAAATAAGCGTCGCCAAAAGTTTCCTTTCCAAACCAACTGCAAGCAAATTCCAAGTTATGCCAGTTTAATGCATTTCTCTTCACCCAAAAAAAAGGACAAATATTTGCTAGCATTAATACAAATGCCTTACGACTTATGAGGAAGGGAGAGGGTAAAAAATCAGCGTCAGAATCCCTTCACTGTTATGAATTATTTGAAGGTAATATTCCTTTAGTTTCTAATTTTATTGGTAACTATTACTATAAATTAAATTTTTATTTTCACATAATTTTTTATGATTTATAACTTTAATCATTATATTTATTAAATTTTATATATTTAAAAAGTCATACTATTAAATATAAATTTTTTAAAATAAAAAGATTAAAATGCACAGAACTTCCTTGAACTTTAGGTCGATTTTAAAAAATCCTTCTGAACTTTAAAAGTTTTCAAATAACCCTCTCGAACTATGAAACGTTTGCAAAAAATCCCATTCCGTCAAATTTTCTGTTAAAATTTGGATGTGTTTTGGTCAACTTCTACTTTAACCTGATAAAAAGATAAAAATACCTTTCAAATACACATAAATTTATAAATCTGCCATAAATATAAAAAAAAAACTTAATATAGATTTGTAATTTAGGGTTTAGGAATTTAGGATTTAGGGTTTAGGATTTAAAGTTTGGGATTTATGAGTTTAGGGTTTAGGATTTAGGATTTAAGATTTAGGGTTTAGGGCTTAGGGTTTAGGGCTTAGGGCTTAGGGTTTAGGGCTTAGGATTTAGGATTTAAAGTTTAAGGTTTTAGGATTTAAGGTTTAGGATTTTAGGATTTAGGGTTTAGGATTTTAGGATTTAGAATTTAGGGTTTTAGGGTTAGGATTTAAAATTTAAGGTTTAGGATTAAGGTTCAATGTTAAAACTCCAAAATTTTACTGTTCACAGCCTTCAATTTTTTAACTTTACATAAAGGTCATTTTCGTCATTTTTTTAAATTTTGATAAAAAACTTAACAACGGAAGGGGTTATTTGCAAATATTTCATAGTTAAAGAAGATCATTTGAAAATTTTTAAAGTTTAGAGAATTTTTTAAAATCGACCTAAAATTCAAAAATATTTTATACATTTTAGTCAAATAAAAATAATATAAATATAATCTTAACCTAACGTAAATGTTGTTGACTAATTTCTCTAGAGCCGTCCATCGAAAATATGACCGTTAGAGGGCTCCCTCTCATTTGAACCCACATCAGTTATCCAATATAAGCAAGAGGCACAGTAAATGTGGATTTCACAAATCCCGACACACAATTTGTTCTCCCATCACTCAAAGATGTACTCAATTTCAAAGATGAAGTCCGATCGCAAGCCTCCTCTGCCTAAATCGCCGATGCGTCTCCGACCCCGCCGGGTTCTTGGTTCATCAAACGCAACCTCTAAATCTGTTCAAACCCCACCAGGTTCGTCCGCACCAATACACACATGAATCGGGGCTAAATTTTGATATTTATGTTTTCTGATATACCTTTTTCTTTCTTTCTCCTATACCATTGGAGGTTGAAACAGGTTTTTTGACCAAATCTCAAAAATCGATTTGCTCTCGGGACATCGAAGAATCTGAACTTCGACCTGAATACCGTACAATTTCATGCGAATTACGGGCTTTGACGAAGATGGTTCGGGACGAGTTTGGGAACGCAGATCTGAATAATAGTTCATTTGCTAATTCTGGCGGCGTGAATTCAGGTGTGCTGTTTGAGAGGGGGAGGTTTTACGATGAGTATTCTGCCAGAAGAAAAGAGAGGCTGAAGAGAAAAAAGGGAGTGACAACGGAGGAGGGGAAGCAGCCGTTGTATAATCTGGGTGTGACTGTGGAATCTGCCAAGAAGAGCAGTTCGAGAAAACTCGAGAGCTTGAGGAAATCCGTTTCCGCGGCTTGCTCAGTGGAGTGTAGTGAGGCTCCACGGTATATGCTGAGAAGCATGAGCAAGGAAAATAAGAAACCTCCCCTGGCTGCAAACTCTGAGAAATCTGTAATGGCGGCACAAAAGAAAATTGCAGCTCGGAGAATCTGATATTATTTTATTTTTAAATTTTGTTAAGGATAAATGGATTTATTTTGATATTTGACTTTGAATTCAGTTTTTGTAAAAGTGTTGGGTAATAATATCTGGTAACCTCATGATCAATGGAAGTAATTTTTACAGTCATTTTATTTCAACACTATTATTTATACACAATTTTTATTTAACTTATTAAATCTTATTAAGTTAGAGAACTTGCTCAATCCCAAGAAACCTGAATGGACCAATTTAGATTTATCAATCAGGAAAGAATTGTAACAAGCCTAATTGAAGTCAAAAGTAAGTAAAAATTGATGGATAGTATCTCAGGACCGGTGTTATATCTATGCATTACTTTCCCTTAAGCGAAAGTCAAAATTATCGCGAGAATTAGGCAATATATTATATAAACAGAATTAACGCTCTAAGCCGGTGAGACTCTGACTCACCTAATATCTTTGTCCTCTCTTTAGAATTTAATGATGAGTTCAATATTTTTTATCTCCCTTTCCTTTAAAAATGCCCTGTGTATGATTCATAATCACAAAAAAAAATAAAATTAATTGACGCCCTAATCACTCTTAATTCCTTCACAAAACGAAAGCTCTCCACACGCTACAAATATTTTGAGCGGCGACGGGTATCCCGCCTACAATTTATTTATTTAATTATTATTTTCTTTGACAATTCGGGGCAAGGGTTTGGGTAGCCCGCCTCGTTACCTGCCGTCTAATTTGACGCCGTGTTTAAGCAATAAATAGTTTGCGGAAATAGTCTGTAATTGATTAGGGTTTTGCGCAGAGTGATAAGGGGAAGCCATGAGCAGGAGCTTGGGAATACCAGTGAAGCTACTACACGAGGCCTCGGGTCACGTGGTCACTGTGGAGTTGAAGAGTGGAGAGCTCTACAGAGGAAGCATGATAGAATGCGAGGACAACTGGAACTGTCAACTGGAGAACATTACCTATACTGCCAAGGTACGACTAACTACCTCTTCCTTCTAATTATTTTACTTCTGCCACGAAACCCTTCACCGTTCTTCGTTTAAATTTAATTTTCGTTTTTTCTTCAAATTGTTGAGTGCTTGGATTTCTGATGCGTGCACCCAAGGTACTAGTTTATGATAAACTTCTTGAGCCCTATGAGGCGATATCCAATTATCAACTTAGAAACCATAGAATTTTCTTAAAAAAGAGAATTTGGCAGGCGAAGCACTCTTCGCGAGAGCTTGTTTAGAAGTAGTTTCTAAATCCTGGTGGCTCAGGGGCTAGATCTCCCATCCGTTTGTTTGCTATGACAATCAGTTGTAATTTGTAAAGGTTTCAACGAGTTAAATATGCTCTCAACTTAGAGACACTGGAGTTGTAAAGTAAATAGTTTGGCTATTAACTTTGATTTGGTTTAAATTAAATGTGAACATGAAAAGGTCAATCTTGGAGCAGGTTACTGCAATCATAAATATAGACCTGTAATTTACTTTAGTCATCTTTAATTGGAGAAAATCCAAGGAATCAAACAAATTTCAAAAATAAATCTTTCAACATAACCTTCCCAACCACTCTAGATTCACATTATCTGAATTTGATGTATAGATTCTGTTTATTGTTTGAGCGTCAGCATAACTGTGACAATTGTACATCTTTCATTATCTGAAATTGATACACACACACACACACATTCTGTTAATTGTTTGAGCTTCATCATTGGTGTTAAATAGTAGCTCATGTTTGAAAAGTGGAGAACACCCAAGTAAATGTATGTTTGACTATGAGTATTAAATTGGTGGAGGAAAAGAAAGGTATTAACAGAAGAGAAGACAGAACAGAAACTATGGTCTAGCATTAATTTTCCACCCCAGTTCAGAGGGGGCATTTATTCTATGCTGAAGCTTAATGGACCAACCAAGGTTGACAGTTGTTGATGATACGATGTTTGTAGACTTGGCCTCAAACATATGATCAAACTAGAAAATGCCTTTGCCTTAAGCTTGGTTTTGTATATTTGAAGCCTTTCCATTTTTCCTTTATGTTTGATGAGGATATACTCACACCATACGGGCGGTGTGCTAAGAAATTTTATTAATTTTTGGGTGTCTTAAGGATGTTTTCTATCTCCACTTTTAATTATAAGTATATTGGCTAGCATTTCTCGCTGAACTTAATATCAGTAGCTGATGGTGATTAAATCTTCCTCAGGATGGAAAAACATCACAACTTGAACATGTTTTTATTCGAGGCAGCAAAGTCAGGTTTGAACCATATTTTACTTATGAACTCTATATATAAAAGAAGAATCTAACAATTCTTTGTCAACAATACTTGGAATGATGTGAATTTCAACAGGTTCATGGTCATACCTGACATGCTGAAGAATGCTCCAATGTTCAAACGTTTGGATGCTAGAATCAAGGTACCTTATTATTTTTAAGTGTTTAAGTACTCCATATTTGGTACATCTGTATTTTAATTTATGCTTTCTGAGTCTCTTGAAGGGCAAGGGTGCATCTCTTGGAGTTGGTAGAGGCAGAGCTGTTGCAATGCGAGCAAAGGTACTTACATTATTTTTTTCTAAGTTTAATGTATAAATGTAGTTTCCTATTTGGTGCTTACACACGATGTCATGGGATCACACTGATTAGCACTCAACCTTAGGGAAAGGCTTAGCTTATGTCTTGTTAATTGAAGGACCTGTTGATGCGATGTGTGTTCTAAACCCAAATGTTGTTTGTGTAGGCTCAAGCTGCTGGCCGTGGAGCAGTACCTGGAAGGGGCGTTCTTCCACCTGTGAGGAGGTGACTGACCTACCATGTCTCTGGACCCCTCTGCCTATCGGACATGCTATTTAGATGTGCTTTAGGATGTCCGTTTTGATTTGTTTGTGGGGAAGAAAGAAAAAGAAGGAATTCGTTGACTTTGACTTCATAGATTGCTCTTTAAGGTTGTATTAAAATTTCGAAGCAAATTTCCTTTTATCTTTTATCATGTACTTGGCATGTAGTCTAGGCAATGTTTCTGTAGAAATTTGTTTTGCAGTTAGTTAACACCTACCAGCTGACTTGACATCATACCAAAAAAAAAAAAAGAAGATTATAAGTCAGGTTAATATCACAACTTACTCCTCAAGAAATACTCTTTACATCCAAATTACGACATCTGTGCCTAATAACAGTTGCACGTGTATCATTATCAAAGACTTTAATTTGGGGGCATATTGAAAGAGGTAAATCTATGACGAGATAATCCTCTCCAGATGTTCATTATAATTAGTAGCACTAGGTTTTAGTTAATTTATTTGTTGGGTAAAAAAATAAAGTGAATATCTCATAGAATTTACCTATTGAAACAGCAATATTATTCGGGAATATCCTATTATTACATATGATCATAGCTAAAGAGGTGCCTCAGAAATGGCTTTCAAAAAATTAAAAAGGCTTTTCAGAGCAACGTTCATTCCAGTTTTGATCTTCTCATTTTTTTTTTTTCAATTGAAGCCCGTAATATATTGCATTGATATTGTCTGTTGACATTATTAAAGATCCAAAGTTCTCACCAGTGTATCATAATTGTCTTTGTAATAAAAGGAAACAGGTACTTAGTTAAAATAAAATAGAAGTAATCAATCTTATAAATTTTGAACATCTACATCGTCAAGTGAAACTACAAGAAATGATTTATTTATTTTTTTGGTTACATCACGGAGGAAGAGGGGACTAGAACTTGAGGTAAGAAATCAGATTCAATACCACTTCAGCGACGCTCAAGTGGCCTACAAGAAATGACTTAGCTCTAGGACTTTCTCAGTAAAATTATTCAATCAATTTGCCCGATGACCTATAATAAACATGCGGATGTGGAATCGAAAGCTAGAGCGTTACATTATAGCGTGCGCGTCAAGCAAACTGGTCACATTTGTATTTGCATACCATAATTCATTCAAGAGGAAGTAGCCATATAGCTCCAGGTAACAAATGCAGAAGTTCCAGGGAGTTGTGGCATCCATAGTGGGTCCCGTGAGTACAACCCGGAAAAACCTAAAGGGACGCAGAGCGTTCGGCCCAATTATGGGCCACGAAGCAAACTGACCAGGCTTGGATATTGTCTGGTCATTTTCATGTGCTCTCAAGCCTGTCCAAGTCTTCCCATCAAGTGAGCCCTGATATTTTCAAAAAATGATAAGTAGTTAATTTCTACCTAGTGCCATAATTAACAAGGCACTCGTAGAAAATGGATTATATATATATATATATATATATATATATATATTATCACCCCATAGGAAAGATAATCTTACCTGAAGATTCCAGCTTCTCATGAAGGCCCTAGAACCGTCCTGTCTCAGTGTATAGTGGTTGCACATTAGCTGCGTTATGTAGTATTCAATTGCATCAGAATGCTTATTCTATCCGATGAGCTATGATCTACTGATATTATAGCGCCGTAAACCCACACATTTTCAGTTCCTCGATTCTCCAATTTTTTCTTTTCTCGGTTGCGATATTTGTCTAAATAAAATTATCAATCATAAGGGAAATTATATAACTCAATGTCCATAAGCAAGACATAATTTTCTAGATCATAAAATCTTTTCCTTCCTTCTTTTTTCACAATTTGTTTTTCATTAAAACAACAAGGTTAAAAGTAAAATTAAAGAATAATAGGGTATGCTTTAAACAGCCACATTAAGGAACCATGTAAAGCAACCCTTTCTAATCTGGTAACATCTCACAAATTTCCATAGCCATTCCCATTGATACCTTGGTATTTCTTCCATATATATTACTTTTACTTAGGTCAACATAACTTTATTTTGCTAATTAGTCACCTCACCCACAAGCATGCCAATAACCTTTTACAAAGAGCAATGATATCTCCACAATTATTTATCCACAACCAACACAAAACCCTACTCAAATAAAGCATATTTTGCTAAGTTAGTCGCCTTGCTCCACTTCCCCACTTTGCTCCTTTCTCTCTCTGAGCAAGGTTGTGGAACTACCATTTTTCTTTTACAAAATACTTATAGTATATATAATCAGCATATTGTAATACCTGATGATCTTGGCCAAGGTCAACCATCCACCAAGCACAGTTATGTCCATTTTCCAATCGAGGCCCTGCAAAGGATGTTCCCTGTGACAGGCAAGTTCAAATTCCATTTAGAGAGACTAAGAAGCAGTCAATTAAACAAAATGATTTAACATACCTGATAGGTTCTTGCGACCAAAACTTTGGGATCAGTGTATCTTGAGTGGGCACTGCTAGCCATAATGGTAATTGTCTGCCACATGTAATTGTTAGGGAAGAGCCAGTAACATTTTATCTATACAAATTTTAATATTTAAACACAGAAAAGGGAAAAGGGTAGAAGGGAAGGAAGGGGCGGGAGGATCTACCTTTGACAAAACAGGATTAACCCACTGATGTTCACCGTAGGATGTGCCCGCATAGTACAGAACTCCATTGCTGTCCCCATCACATATGTACTGGAGCTCCTTGTAACTAGATTGCCTATGTTGGAATCTTACACTACAAAGAGAGCCGTATTAGCAAACTTCCATCAGACATGTGATTAAAGCATCATAAGGGAAGGGAGATGACAATTAGAACCGACAAGACAGGGAGAGCACGTTACCCAAAAGAAAAAAGAAGCTGGAAAAGTGGAGAGAAGGAGAAGATGGGATACAATTCAAAACACAAAGTGGAAAACCTTAGTGCACAAAATTCTCAAATACTCAAACCCAACTAGTCCTAATAAGCTCAGGTTGATTGCCAAGTACAATCCTAAATTCAAACAGAAATTCTAAAATGATAAAGACACTTAAAAGGATGGAGTTTAGAACTAATAATTGACAATAGTATAGGAAGCCAAGTGCAGATATAAGTAAATGATAGTAGTATAGGAAGGATAAATCCGCTGACCATGCAGCCTAAAATCATTACCTGGTGGGCAAAAAAACAAAAATTTAAGAAAAAGGAGAATAGAGTGTGTGGCTTGTTATTATAAGAAAGATGCCTGAGTCATCAATAGGTTGAGGGTTCAAGTTGTGGTATGGAACTTGAAAACCAATCCCCCTCTAGACAGCCATATAGGGATCCAGCCCATAAGTGTGTAGAATAGAAGGAAACAAAACCTGGACTTACTAATTTGAATTTATAATACAATGAAAAATTAAATAGTGGATTTTTGTAACAACCAATTACACAATTGCTATCCAACAAAGTGACTACAATTTAGGATTTAAAATCACCCAACTGAAATTCAATGCATACAATAGATGCCCCAGTGAAGAAACTGAGGATCGTAATAGAGATATAGAAATAACTTACTTCTCTTCATTTTCAGGCTTTGCCAGTCCACATTCAAAAAAATTGACAGCCTCATTGACCTATAACAAATGAAGTTAAAGAAAAAATTACTAACAAAAACATTTCTAAGAGCACATTACACATAACCTGAAGAAAGAAAAGATTTGATGGCAGCAACTTACAAGATCTCGAAAAAAAGGAATATGCCAGCTAATGCTGGTAATTTGCAGCTGCACAACAATCACAATGCTATAGTTAGAATAAGGAATTTGCCTAAAACAGCCCGTATATATCTATATTCAGAGTCTACATACCTTCTTAAGCAAGGTATATGGCAGTAGTGGAAGTCGCACAAACAACAACAAGTCATAAACTAACTGCAGCCTCTCCCCAAAAAGAAGTTCAGGTTTTGAATTTTTCATCAACTCATCCACCACTTCCCACCCAAACAATTCTCTTGCTTTCATGCCAAACATCAGGATTGCATTAAGAACCTTCTCTTCAGATGTTACTGTCAAATCTGGATGCTGCAATACAAATATAGATTAGGAAATGATTACTCAAATGAACTAATATCAAAGGGAGACAACGCTAGGCTAGAAGATCTGTCAAAATAATGCAGGAGCATCTTTAAGAGTTTCCTAGTCCCAACGGGCACAATAAAACTTTTGGCTAGCCTCTATTTTATATCTTATGCCTACTTCAATTAATAATTTAGTTCTGTTCTTAGTCCTTTTGAAAGTCATCTGGTATGTGCTGTGAATTACTTAAGGCTTATGTAACAGGTGGTTAGCATGCTTGGGTTATCAGAGGCCTATATACAAAAGGTCCAGGGAAGCTAATGTAATCAGTTTTTCCATCATTTGATCAAGACTTCAGAATTGAAGCTCTCCCTAAGGTTCTTGGCCAAGAGCTTTCAACATTCACCTTCCATTTTCTACCCTCCTAGCCGATTAACTTCATAGTAGATTTCAATACTTCTGCATCACAAAATCTGACATAATTATATTTCCAATGGATTTTTAAGTTTTGGCTTATGGTCAGAGAAATTTCTTGTCTCAAATTTGTCAAATACTATCTACAGTTCTAACATCAGAACAGCTAACAGGCCAAATCCACAATGCAGTTGCGGGGATCCACCAAACCCCTGTCTATTTCTTTTATGCCACATCTATATAACTTATGATCCCACACAATACATTGTTCCACATTCCCTTGTTCTTTTTACCCTCCTACCCACTAGTTTGCCCCACTTCATACTACACCTATAGTTACAGAGGATACTTATACTGTAGTTGTAAACCATTGGACATGCAGACCTCTTCAGAAGAATTTACATGTATAATGCAGTTATACCGATTCTAAATCCTTTCAACAAATTCAACTAAATTAGAAACTGAAGAGAGACACACCTGAATGATATCACTGAAAGTTGTCTCATCTAGCAACACGAAGTCCATACATGCACTGGTACAGTAGTCAAAATTCTTGGAAAATCTCCTCTGGCATGTTTCTCTAACAACTTTACATGATGGAATTGAAGAAACCACTTGGAGTAGTGGACATACTGAGTCCTGCAACAAAGTTCAACAGTTAGCTCTAAAAGCTACAGCATTATTAGTTGCCAAAACTCTGTGCTTCCTCCTCCATTAAACTTGTGCATAATAGAAAAACTCTGTTGTATGACCTTCACCCAATAGAAGAACTCCATCCCTGCATATAATATGTAGATGAGAAGTATCAATATCTTACAATTCATTATTGTAAAGGGGTCTCTTGTTTTGTTTTCAGAAGTCCGAAACTGCAACTCTTTTCTCCGATCAGTTAATTCAAGTGGCATACTGTAATAAGATCAACAGATTTATAATTTCTTTCTAATAGCTGCTAATTTATCTGGTGACTGGTGACTAAGTTTACTAAACTACCTCCGAGAGGCATTCTAAAAGCACTTTGCAGCATTCTTGGTGAAGAAGAGTCACTCCAAATTGATCAGCCAAAAAAAGCAGTTGGAGCAACAAAGACCCAGAATCTACACAAACTTCGTCATTTAGCTCCCCACTGTATAAAAACTGAAGCATAGCCTTGAAAGCTTCTGGTCGCACATCCCTTAAAGTAATTTCTGAGGACATGCTTTCCCTCATTCCATTTGTGAACATCTGGCAGCAATCAGTATAAGAAGATATTTAAAAAATGGCTCATCTACATAGTGTCAAATGCACAAAAACACCATATACAAAATATTATAATAAAATGTCACATGCGTAAAGATATTTTAATCACTCACAAACCTGTCAGGAAAACACTTGTTTGTAGATCACATCACATATGAATAAAGATAAATGTGAATCACTTATACATTTAAAAGGCAAACATTTCTTTCTAAATCACATGCTAACTAACATTGCAATAATACAGGCAGAGAATGTCAGACATTGACACCATGCATGAAGATATTAATTGGTCAAGATCACAACTCAACATAAAATTAACAGGTATAATCAATAGAAGAGCCAGCCTATGGCATCCCAGTAATAAACAAACCACTTTGGATAGTAAATAAACCACCTGAAGAGCCAGTCAATGGCTTTTATCCATTGCAACTGTGTTAATATCCTGGCAAACTTTTATTGATTAAAATTCCACATTCCTGGACCACAAATTATAATAAAATAGATGCCAAGAAAGCTCCAACCCTGCTAATGTAGAATATTTAGTTTTGACAAATTTTGAAACACTTGCAGAACTTTCTTCAAGATTTTGTTGGACATATTGTCCACCATTTATGGATTTAACTCGTATAGATAAATCCATCAAGGGTTATACTTCCTCTATATAAGCAGACAAGAAGAGGCTTAATGCTAAGGTACGAAAATCTGCAGAATATTTCATTTATTTATTTATTTTATAAAATTCCCATATATACTGTCCTGGGGAAAGTGGCAGATCATCCAGAAAGAAGATCGTATGGATGGCTCACCTTGGCAAATGGGACACTCCATGAACTGAGAACAATTTTATGTGCTTGTGCAACAAGGCCATAACTCTCAATATAGATATTTATATCACTATATTGACCAGTTATTTGCATTTGTTTCAGTCTCTGACAACTGATAGGAAGTGAGGGCAAAGTTGTACAACAATGAGGTCGGGTACTTGGATATGATAACTCCACATTCTTGCCCAAGTCAAACAACTTGTTTTGCTTAAATCGTTCCATAGTCTCCTCACACTGCTTCACCAGTGGCATCACTTCAAACTGTAGGCTTAAAGCCCTTAACGAACCAAGTTGTTCCCGCAGAATCTACATGATACAAAGACAGAACCACCATAAAAATCTATACTGGCATTAAAATTGCAAAGAGCATACCAGCCACATAAATAAGAAAAATGAGCTTGACAAAGTTATAAACTTACTAAAGTATGATAAGAGTCTAGTAGAAAAGGTAAACAGTTTGCATCTAGCTCGGAAGCACCACCCAACCTCAACCCCCCCTTCCCCCAACAAGCATAGGTGAGAGAAAGGGAAGGCCAGCTTAGACAATAAAACCCTATCAAAATATCATTCATTGCCTTTAAAAGACAAATAGGCTTAAAAAGACCACAGAACCAAGCTTCTTTGTCTCAAAAGTCAAAACCAACAGCAGTATGCAACAATGTGAATAATAAGGCTAGTTTAGAAAAAGCCAAGCTGATTGTATAACTCCGAGTCACTTTTTCCTCAACCTTCTTCTTCTTCTTTTATCAGAGCTTTGCTAAATGTCCAATAGTGGGAGAGAAAAAAATCACTTTCCACAAATATTTTTGTTTTGGTTGAGTGAACGAAGGGGATATGCAAATGTGCAATGTAGTCAAGCATATCATAGAAAGCAATCAAAGATCAGTGTAAGCAAGAGAAGGAGGGGAAAAAGGAAAAGAAAAACACAAAGGAACATACATAACGTTTCAGAAACCTTTATACCAAACAATATTACAGCACAGTCTCAATGTTTTAACATATGTAATGGCAAATTCAGAGATAATTATAAGAAGGGAAAATGCCTGCCTGAGTCCAGCCGGTGTAGATGTACTGAAGCAGTGCATGAAGAACTGGATAAGTTACAGTGGGCAGTGAGATAACAAAGGATGATGAACTTAAAGGGAAATTCCCAGATGCTGCCAAAATTGCCTTGTGAGCAGGTACGGGTCTTTCCTCTACACCAGTAATGAATAACACGTCAGAAAATTCCCAACTCTCCAGAAAATTTTTCAGCCCCCAGTTCTCATAATCCATTTGCTTTTCTTCGAAGGCCAACTCCTCATCACCCTCCTCATCAGCTTCATATTTACCAAAATTCACATGCTTCCACAGGGACATATGATTGTGTGTTAATGACAACACATTGACATTTCTATATCCAACATGTTTATCCCAGCTACTGAGCCCAATATACTGAACATTACAAATTGGATTATAATCCAGCCACTGGAAGACAATGTTCTGAAAAGGGTATTCTCCTTTACCGATCCTAATCAACCCATCATAAATACTCACCCAATAACTCTGAAATGATGAAGAACAACAAAGTCCAACGCCTGCCACATCAACCACAGTTCTCCCATTCACCTCAATCCGCAGTCTTCGATTCCTATGACTCCCAAAAATGACAGTATAGTGTGGACTGCTGTCTCTTTTATAATGGTAGTGTCGGCTTCCCACATTCTCCCTGAAAACCAGTGTAACATCATTGCACGCAAAAGCTTCAAAAGCGACGCAACCCCGACCTGCTTCTCGGAATTTCAAATCCTTCCGCCATGCACACTCGAATGGCGCCACAGTAAGGAACTCCTCCTTTTCTATCATTCTCTTCTAGCAGAGAGCCCCAGTAGTGATAACTAGACCAAAACAAGTATATGAATATTACTTATGAAGATTGTATGACCGATATAGATAAAGGCAATAGATCCAATTATCTATCCATCAAGCGAAGATGAGGAAATTATATTAGTATCCCAACATAATTTGAAGAGGTACTATCAGACAATCATTTTCGGAAACAGATCAAGACATATGAAATATCACCATCTCAAGGTAGCCAGAAATTGCTAGAAGTATTCCTACTTGGCGGAAACAAAAAATACAAACCAGCTACGCACGATTAGTGTGGATTCCAGATTCGCCCTCAATCCTACACCACATCCTTATCCAAGTACGCAACAGGTATATAAATATCTACACTAAGATCCTCGTAAGGCCAGGAAAACCAGAAAATGGCAAAAGGAAATAAATTAAAATTAAAACTAGCGGTAATGATTTGATCAGATAAACAGACAAACATCGTTTCCGATCGACACCAACCTCAAAAAATGAAAAATGCATTCACTGATCACAAATTTGATTTGTATTTTGTGCGTGTCTTCACCTGATCTGATTCAGTGTTCGTGAGACCGTCCTCGTCAGCAAATCAACAGAGGACCCCAGTAAACAGGGACATGTCTGCCGTTTGAAATGCAATTTGAAGAAAGAATGAGAAACATGCAGAGTAGACGATGATAAGGACTATCAAACAGTTGCAGATCTGACATTGATCGCACAATATAATATAGAAATTTAGAAAATATTATATACTCGCAGATAAACAAGAAGGAAGAATACATATGTAAAAAATATAAAAAATAAAAAGTATATTATACTTTAAAATATATATATATATAATATAACCCTATAAATATATCGGGCGTTGGTAACTGCGTCTTGGATCACTAACAGCCGTTACTAGTGTGCGAGGAATTTTTCTAGCCTGCGTTTTGATTAATGCCTGCAAACGGTGTACGCAACGTGGCAGAGCAGACACGGCGCTTGCGTTGGGATCTAGATCTTTCCCCGTCCTTATGGTCCCAGTCTCCGAATAGACAGCCAGACGATCGCCACTTTTTTGCTGTTATTTTTTTTTTCCTTGAAATATTTACGACTTACAGGAATATTACTTGCATGATAAATGGTTTAGCACCTTCTTCTACAATTTTAATTTTATATATTTCTTATTTTATATAATTAAAATTTTTACTTTTATATACAAAATCTAATAGGTAGAATTTAACTATAACCACTAAATTACACCTCATAACTTTGTACTCGACAAATCAAATACTTCCTCGTATTCATACTGAGAAAGAAAAAAAATACAAAAGGTGCTTCAGTGAGTGCATGATGTGGGGCTCTTTTGAGGCAGTAATGCTGTGATGGTGAATGGATCCTGAGATATGGTCGCAGATCGAGAGTTTGTTCTGCGATCTGGCTGAAATGTAGGAGGCTTTCTCGTGGGCTTTAGTTGGCCCAAAACAGGCCCTAGCGCAATTTAAATTTAAATTTATATAATTTGTTAAATTTATTAACATAACTTGAATTTATTTTAAATTACATTATACCTTTAAGTAGAATCAAGTATATATTATCTTCTCCTTAGTCATTTTCCACTATAGTAGTATGATGAATTTTGCAAATCAATGTCTCAGGGATATGTTAATATCATGTCTCTTAATTAATTATTTTCAAACAATTTATCCTTATTTATTCGTTTGTAATTTTAAAACATTTTTTTTTTTTTTGGTTACAGACATGAGCCATATAGGCAGGCTTCCTAAGGGAAAGGGGGTAGTGGGATTCGAACCCATGTATAGGTTCGAAGCTGCTGATCATAGGTGCCAATTGGGCTAAACGCCCACCGGCTTTAAAACATTTTTTTGTTTCCACGAAATTGGCCTTTAGTCAAATAATTTGAAAGGCAAGATGGATTGCTTTTATAATGTGTTTGTCACCATTCACCATTTTTAAGTTTCCGTTATATCAACTTTTTTTGGTCAATTCAATTGTACCATTGTCATTCATGATGTATTCAGATTTTACATTATTTATAAAAATTGAAGATATTTATGGCTGGTAATATTGCAAAAAAATAATGAAAATTTTTAAATTAGTAAAAAGTAATTATGGACGACAGAGACAAAGTTGATTCACAATTTGCGGGTGGGTTGCCATAAATGATAAAAAGCAGACCCTAAGAGCCAAGAAATAACGTCCAAACATGCGCGGGGCGCGGGCTCAGAGCTGTGAGAATTGAAGTTATATCTAATTTAAGGTTGCTGCTGCATGCAAAGATGTATTGTACGTGTCGAAACAAACTTAGCTGAAAAGCATGCGAAAAATGTCTCACCAACTCACATCACCGGAGTTCCTTTTCCTCCTCCTCATCACAGCCTTGATTATGGCAATTTCTCCTGAATTGATCGCTGGTACAGTTAGATAACTAAAGGTTTTAAAACTAGCCAGATCAATTCCATTACTGTGCCTACATGAAAAAGCTGTGGATTCATGGCGATAGATGGAGAAAGAGAGGGAGAGAGACAAGGAGAAGAAATACCGGAGGAAGGTGATGGGTTCAGTGAATCAGCTGAGACGGAGGAATTTGATGTAGTGGAGAAAATCCAAGAGTGATTGATACGGCTGCTCAGTTTGGGGATTACCGAAGGATCCAGAAGGAAGAATGTCAAAGCCTTGTGAGGCTTTTGAAACTCCTCTTGCCGCTAATCGAAGAGATTCGGGATCTAGGTACACCAATTCCGGAGGAGGGAATTGCTAAGTTGCATAATTTGAAAGATGCGCTTCTTTTAGCCAAGAAATTGTTGCAACTATGTAACGAGGGGAGCAAGATTTACCTGGTTAGACGTTTTCTGAAAATTTCAAGGTCTCCTTTGGAAACCCGAATGGAATCTTTATATATATCTATGCTGCTAAAATATTCTTGATATATTGGCCTTTCAGGCACTTGAGAACGAGGCGGTTATGATCAAGTTTCAGTCTGTCTATGAAAAATTAAGCCAAGCATTCGACGGATGGCCTTATGAAGAATTAGAAATTTCAGATGAAGTGAAAGAACAGGTAGGTGCATTTTCATTTTTGACCTCTTATTGTTTCTATATCATCTGTTTTCTCCAAATATAAAATACTACGATCTGGATGTTTTCTTTTTTTTTAGCGCACTGATACATGCTGGCATTTTAGCTATTTATGATAAATTTTAACTTTAGGTTTGGTTGTGTGGAGTATGAATAATTATGCCTATGGCGTCTCTACACATAAAGCCAGCCAGTTTCAGTGAACAAGCTTCCTTTCTTTTTGAAAGATATGCAGTCATCATTTGTTAATGAATTTGGGAACAATGCATTTTGGAGTTGCTATTCTGAATTTTTGAGATAAGTTTACACCGTGCTTCAGCTTGAGCTAATGTCCGTGCAACTCAGGCGGCCAAAGAGGTGAACGGATACCCAGGACCTCGAATTAGCAATGGATATGATGGTGGTATTCTCCAAAAAGGATAGCCGGAATGCCGACAGTGCCATCGTAGAAAGGCTAGCTAAAAAGCTCGAGCTTCATTCTGTCGACGATCTTAAGGTGGAAACAGTAGCTATCAAGATTCTTGCTAAAGAAAGAAAAGGGCAAAATGTTGAGAGTACCCAGTGGATAATCGACCTTCTTAACAAATTTAAACGAATTTTAGGCAAGGAAGAAACCAATGTTCTTGATGATCCTGTCATGCCAAGAATGCTCCTCAAGTCCACATCTTTGATCATCCCTCCTGAATTTCTCTGCCCAATAACCCTAGAAATAATGGCAGATCCTGTCATTGTTGCAAGTGGACAGGTAATCTCGTAGTTTTTTTTTTTTTTTGGGATCAGAATTTACTCTTGTTGCTTGTTCAAGAGAAGTGGGAAAGTTCGCTGGATCCCCTATTTTTGGAACCAGCAGCTTTAATAGATCGAGTCAAGTGAGCTGGAAGTGTTTAAGAGAGCCGCTGCTTTTTATTTTTATTTTTCGATATCATGCTGATTATTATGTCTTCTCTCTTCGTCATGTCTCTTTCATTTTTGTCCAAGACTTACGAAAGGGAAAGCATAGAGAAGTGGTTCGAATCCAATCATAAGACCTGCCCAAAGACCAGGCAACCTCTGGCTCACCTATCATTAGCACCAAACTACGCTTTGAAAAATTTGATCGGCGTGTGGTGTGAGAAAAACAACTTCAAACTTCCTAAGAAAGATTCTACTTCAGAACAAGAAAGCTGTTCCATCGGGGGCAAAGAGGAACTATCGACTTTGGTAGAGAACTTATCGTCTATTCATTTAGAAGTGCAGAGAAAGGCGGCGAAGAAGATACAAATGATATCAAAGGAGAATTCTGGAAACAGGGTTTTGGTTGCTGAGGATGGAGGGATACCATCATTGGTGCAACTCCTGTCGTATCCAGATTCCAAAATACAGGAGGATGCGGTTACAGCCCTCTTAAATTTGTAGATTGACGGGGGTAACAAGAAGCTTATATGTGAAGAAGGGGCTGTTCCAGCTATAATAGAAGTATTGGAGAATGGAAGTATCGAGGCCAAAAAAAACTCTGCGGCAACATTATTTAGTTTGTCCATGCTAGACGAGAATAAAGAACTTGTGGGTCTATCAAATGGCATCTCCCCTTTGGTAGAGCTATTGCAGAATGGGACGATCAGAGGAAAAAAAGATGCTGCCACAGCTCTCTTTAACTTATCTCTCCACCACGCAAACAAGGATAGGGCTATTAGAGCCGGCACTGTGACGCCCTTGTTTCGACTACTCAAGGACGTGAACTTGGGCATGGTTGATGAAGCCCTCTCAATTTTGTTACTCCTTGTATCAATTCCAGAAGGACGACAAGAGATTGGACAGCTCTCCTTCATTGAAACTCTTGTTGAATTCATTCGAGAGGGAACTCCCAAGAACAAGGAATGCGCAGCATCTGTTCTTCTTGAGTTGGGCTCCAAAAGTTCGTCCTTTACTCTGGCAGCACTTCAGTTTGGAGTGTACGAGCATTTAATGGAGCTCAAACAAAGTGGAACAAATAGAGCGCAGAGGATAGCGGATGCGCTCTTACAGCTCATGAGCAGCAGTGTGCCGATTTAATTGTATTTCTTTCTCCACTCTAGGTAAAATTCTGTTTCTTATTAGTTCATTAAACATAATTCTGTTTCCGTACTGTAAAATGCTGTATAGAAATTGTACTTAAAAAAAGTGGAAAAATTTTGTAAATTCAATATTAATTTCATTCTTTTTGTGATCTTTTTAAATAGTGTTGAGATGAAATGTTCTATTAAACATTGAAATCCGAATTATATGAAGTCAAATTAAGTTCAATCTGTGTTACCTAAAAAAAATTAAGTTTAATCTGTGAATGTCAGTTTGCATTGTTTGAATGATTCAACTATCATGTGATTAACATTACTGTCCATTGATTTTTGTCATAATTATGAGGGCTGCTCTGGTTGTACTGCTGTTTTTTTCTTTTTTATCAATTCTCTTCAGTATTTTTGTCCTGTTTTTCTGGCGAGCGATGATAAATATAGGTCCAAACTTACCACTCAAATTGTACGTTTACATTGAGAAAAAAAAAAAGTGTCAATTCACTTTTTTCATATAATCTGTACGTATCACGATAATACATAATTTAAACGTGAATTTACAATTTTCCCTTTCAGCCCTTTGAGGAATTTTTGGACTAGAGTGCAATGCTTCTTATGGTCATTAGGCCAGCTAAGGTTAAGGATATGAGTACCAATTAACTACCCCGGACCTCAGGGATCCTTAGCTGGAAATGTACCATACCAAATCATGACTTGAGTCTCGAACCCAGTTCTTCTTGCGCTTAACGTCCAGTTTGGGTTTGGGATAAAAACGACATATAAGCTCACTCAAGATATGTTTTTTTAAGTGACTAATTTTTTTTTAAATATTATTACATCAATACTTTATTAATAATATATTATAATTTAAGGTGCAATAAAAATGCTGACGTTAACACTAAATTTTTTTGTTCTTTTCTTTTCTTTTTTATATTTTTTTGTAGTTGTGGTCAATACACTCTTCAAAAATTCAAATGATCATAGATGATATATTTAGATTTATTGTGACTGCTAGGCTATACAAATGGAATGTTCCATCATCAGGGAAGCATATAACATTTCAAAATCAAACATTTTTCTATACAGATTAAAATTTCATTTTTAATATGTTGATTGATAACGTAAAATTAGTAGTGTAAGATTTTGCAAATTAGTCTCTGGAAAAGGATTACAACAATATGTTTAACGTGTTGCTCTAGATTTGCAGGGCGAGGATGCATGTTTTATATAGAAGAAAGGTAGAAGTGAATGTGCAATTTGAGAAGATTGTTATTAACTGTAATTGTGGTGACGATTAGGGATGTCAAAATGGGTTGGACCCGCTGGGCCAGCCCGCCCCGCCCCTTATGCGGGGTGAGTTGGGTTACTATATAGGTGACCCATTTATTCGCGGATAAATTAGCCCGCATCCGCATAACCCGCAGGTCAATGCGAGTTGGGGCAGGTTAAACCCGCGGGTTTGAACCCGCATAATTTTAATTTTTTTTTAAAATGACATATCATTTAAAATGATTTCAACTTTTAAGAAATTACTGTAAGTTATACTATTATGACAACAAGATCAATGGATATGCATTGGAAGAGGAGGGCAATTCAAATGATTGTCATTTGGTTCCAATTTGGATTATGCAATTTAGGCAGGATCCTCATGCAGTTTTGATATAATTTTTTTATGTTTTGAATATCTTATGTATAATGTGTGATTTTATAGGTGACCATAGAAACAAAAGAATTTTTAAAAGTTTCGAGTTAAAAGGTAAATAAAAATTGATGAGTTTAAAGAGAAGACAAATTATTATACTATGCAACAACTCATTTTGAATCATTTAGAAAATAGTATAAAACTTGTATTGTTACATAGCTATCATTAATATCATATTTATATATTATTTTTTGAAACAGAAAATATTATCTTTATATTTGTATTGAGTTGTTCAGCTTTTATGTTATCATAATTTAAGTTGTAAAACTCAAGCGTTGCATATATAGAAATAATGTTATAAATGTATAATAGCATAACTTTATTTTCAATTAGCATGTAGTTTATTTTAAACAACATCAATGGTAGACTTTGTCACATATAGAAACATGACCTTTATGTCTTTGTAGGCACATGTTTTGTTGTGCATGTATGTTAGTAATATTATTGAAGCCTTGCCTAAAAAATGATGTTGTATATTAGCAATTTTATGAGTAGAATTAAGGTTTTTATAATTCATTACAAGTTAAATCCAGGTTATGTTTTTAGGTATATTATTAAAAGGCAAATTTGATTATATTCATTTATAATTATTTTAAAATTAGTGTATTAAATTTAACTACTCATTTGCTATCATTTATAAATTTGAATTTTTAATAAATTTTTTATTTTTTTAATTATTAGCAGGTTGACCCGCCTAACCCGCAACCCGTCGCGGGGCAAAGCGGGTTAGGTAAACTCCAACCCGCCAATTATGTGGGCTGATCCGCCCCGTCTCACATAATTGAGGGCCTTCACCGATCGAGACAGACCGAGACGGATCGGCCTGTTTTGACATCCCTAGTGACGATTCGATGATGCACGAATTCAAATTGAGTTGTGAGGGTGTAGGGCCGGAAGGAATACGGGGTTATGGCTAGGCTTCCCTGAGGCCTTTGGCGCGTAGCATGGTAATCTTATCGGCATCTTTATTCGTTCTCGGTTTCACACGTATCACGCATGCCAAAAACACCCTTCAAAGACTTTTGCAATCGTGGCATGTTGGCAATGGTTCATGCCACACCTTCTCACAACTGGCCCTGAGTGAAGATTGGGATAATCGCCAAAGCAGATAAGAAGCACGAATGCATTACGTTCTCAATTATTTTAACATTTTTCTGAACCTTTTTTAATTCACAATACTCACTCCGACCTTTAGCCTGCTCCTACACTTATCCGCGATAACTTGGCGATAGTATCGTTTCTAGATCGCGATATTGCTGCAATTTAAAGTAATCATCCTTTTAGAATGATTAATAAAATATTATTGACATATAACTTAATTAAATTATGATGCGCATCATTCGCCTTCTTAATTAATAAGAATTTTAAAGATATTTATGATTTTATTATTTTAAGTAAATATAAAAAATTTTAATTAAATATATTTATGGCTTTTTAATTTTGTTTCACATTTATCTTTATTTTTTAAAGTTTTTAATTATTTAAAATTTATTTATAAATTTAGATTTTTAGTGATGACACATGGCAAGAAAATTATTTGCTTTAGTTGAACACACGACAGATCCGGAGTGAAGTGATTTGTTGTATGAAATACAATAATTTAACAAATTAAGATATTAATCTAGCATTTAATATAATAAAAATTTAATAAATTATGACTCTTAATTTTGTAATATATTTATTGACGATATATATTGATTGTTAATTTATTTATTTTTCAAGTTATTTTTAAATTTTGCATAATATTTATACTCTAAATTTATTTAACTTTATTGTGAAATTGTTTGATTTATGTGAATTTATAAACCTAAACATCTTTTACTTTTAATTTCTTAAATTTTTCATCTTTTTATTGTATTTTAAGTAAGTTTCAAAAATTGTAATTAAATATATTGCTGACTTTTAATTTTGTTTTACATTTATGTCATTATTTTTTAATTATTTTTAAAAAAATTCAGAAATTACAATTAAAGAAATCAATAACTTTTAATTTTGTTTTATAATTATATCATGATTTTTCATTATTTTAAGTAAACTTTAAAAATTATAATTAAAGTATTTATTATTATTAATTTTGTTTCTCTTTATTATAAATAATATGATGTGAAAATCTTTAAAATTATTATTACGAAGTCCGAGCTAATCTTTGGTAAACGAGATGTTCTGAGCAATGTCCCATCTCGTACCGCTACGTTAAATTGTAAGATTTTAGCTGAAAATAATAATATAATAAAATAATGATGGAAATGGAAAATGATAAATGATCAAAAAGCGCGAGCCTTAATAAATTGTCTGAGGTAGCGTTAAGACTTTCGATTGCCACGCAAAGGAGGCTTTATCTCTATCTCATTGTTGTAGCTCCCACTTTCTGCAGCGCCATGGATCCGTACAAGGTACTGCCCCATCAATTCCCATTCTGAAATTTTCTTGCCGACCGATATCTTTGTCTTCCATGGCATTTGGTAGTTAATTTCCCATTTGTTTGAAGTAGATGTCGCTCATTCCAGTCTCCATTTTGTGTTTTTACTAAGCAAAACTCGATCCTCTTCTTGATATCTGCTTCTTCTCGATTATCAAATATGTGCTGGTTTAATTTTCCTTGATTTTATTTCTGGAGAAATCAATCACATATATTGTTTTAGCCAAGTCTTTGGATATAATCTTCAAGTCTTGTATATGTGCAAATTAGGTATCGTATCTGATGGAAACAAGACAATAAAACTACTCAATGCTTTATGCCTATGTCTTGGCAGATCTAGCGGGTGTTGCTGTTTATAGCATTATGTTCTCAGCTAGGTCGAACTACTGTGTGGATCAATAATTCCTGTTTGCTGACTTGTGTGTTATTTTTTTTTTTTAATGTTATGCAGTTCCGGCCATCAAGCGCCTTCAATTCTCCCTTCTGGACTACAAATTCCGGTGCACCTGTTTGGAACAATAACTCATCTCTAACTGTTGGATCTAGAGGTATCAATTTACTTGTGGGATTAACAATTTTTGTATGACGAGAGATAAAGAACAAGTGAGCAGAGCACATGTTCCATAGATTTTCTGTGAATTCTTCGTTGCTGGTAGGATATGTTGAATTGGTCTTCGTGTTTTCTGAATTTGTTAAAGCTCTTCTTAGGAAAAGGTAGGACTAATTGAGGATGCAATCCCAAGTGGCTTGTTTTTAGTTTGTACCATAAAATATTGGAAATCACGCACAAACACACACACATGCATCATTTATTTGTTTTTCGTTCTCTTATTTATGTTGATAGTGCTGGTTATAATGTTATTTAAAAATATTACGGCACTGAGGGTGGGAACCAAAATAAGCTGAGAGGGGATAATTGCCCCTGTCTCAGCCTCCCTTGAGCTACAGTTTGGGAAGGAACTATTTTTGTCAAAATACTTTTCATTTTCTACTTTGTGTTTAGATTTTTCTTTTTGTTTTTGTTTGGGGGAATGGGGGTTGTTATCATTGAGTTTGCTATAAAACTCAGGCTACGAATTTGGTCAAATACAATATAATTAGAAATTTATATTTTTTAATCCCTTTTGGCAGGTCCAATCCTCCTTGAAGATTATCATCTGGTGGAGAAACTTGCAAACTTTGATAGGGAACGGATTCCAGAACGTGTTGTCCATGCCAGAGGAGCCAGTGCAAAGGGTTTTTTTGAAGTCACACATGACATCTCTCACCTGACTTGTGCAGATTTTCTTCGAGCCCCTGGCGTTCAGACGCCTGTTATTGTCCGTTTCTCAACTGTTATCCATGAGCGTGGTAGCCCTGAAACTCTGAGAGATCCTCGAGGTTTTGCTGTGAAGTTTTACACCAGAGAGGCAAGTGTTTATAAGTATGCAGCTAAAGTTAAAATTACACTCCGGTGACTTAGTATGATAACTGTGTAGTTTTAGTATATCTCTTATAAATAAAGTAGTTAGATGACGTGGTAATACTTGGTTGCTATTTGTGAACTCAGGGTAACTTCGATCTTGTGGGAAACAATTTTCCTGTCTTCTTTGTCCGTGACGGAATGAAATTTCCAGACATGGTCCATGCTCTCAAACCCAATCCCAAGTCTCACATCCAGGAGAACTGGAGGATCCTTGACTTCTTCTCCCACCATCCAGAAAGCTTGCACATGTTCAGTTTTCTATTTGATGATTTAGGTGTCCCACAAGATTACAGGCATATGGAAGGTTCTGGTGTCAACACCTATACCCTGATCAACAAGGCTGGGAAGGTACACTATGTGAAATTTCACTGGAAACCTACCTGTGGTGTTAAGTGCCTGTTGGAGGAAGAGGCCATTAAGGTTGGAGGATCCAACCACAGTCATGCCACTCAGGATCTTTACGACTCAATTGCAGCTGGAAACTATCCCGAGTGGAAACTCTTCATTCAGACAATAGATCCTGACCATGAAGACCGGTTTGACTTTGACCCTCTTGATGTAACCAAGACTTGGCCTGAGGATATTTTGCCCCTTCAGCCAGTTGGCCGCTTGGTCTTGAATAAGAACATTGATAACTTTTTTGCTGAGAATGAACAACTTGCATTTTGCCCCGCTATTGTGGTTCCTGGTGTATATTACTCAGATGATAAGTTGCTTCAAACTCGGATCTTCTCCTATGCTGATACACAGAGACACAGACTAGGACCAAATTATCTGCAGCTTCCTGCCAATGCACCTAAGTGTGCTCATCATAATAATCACCATGAGGGTTTCATGAATTTCATGCACAGGGATGAAGAGGTAATGTTATAGTTTCATTTATTTGTTTTCTTCTTCCTGGTAAGTACATGGTTATCATATTAACCACCTGGTGCCAGTACATCCTTCTGATACATGCATGCGACATTGTAATTGGTTATTGCAAACTATGCTCTTGTTGTATACGTTTCTTCTAATAAATACCATGCTATTGACGTGTAGGTCAATTACTTCCCTTCAAGGTATGATCCTGTTCGTCATGCAGAAAGGTTTCCCATTCCTCCTGCTATCTTGAATGGAAAGCGTGAAAAGGTTGGTCTCATCAATGCATAATGAGAAATTCTGGAATATCTGTTGGTGAAAGAATTCACTGGGCATGTATTTCACTTTAGGATATAATTTGTTCAATGCAGCAATGTTTGCCTAAGTAACAAAATGATTTTAGGATTCTCAGAATATTTTCTCGAGTGTAATGAGAAACATTAGAAGAAAAAGATGCTAAACAATATTTTCTTTAACAAGTATTGTTCTTATTTTGTTAGTCAAATATAACGTTGAGTGGAGAGAATAAGAACATTGATCTTTAAAGTAAGAAGACAAAAGTATGGACCGCTACATAGGTAAGCAAAATACATGATTAGTTATTAAGTTAATGAAAGAGAAAGAATGGTTTAACTGTTAATATGTACGTGGACAGAAGATTTGTTGGTTAGTGTCTTCATAAGCACAAATTACGAGCTTTAGAAAAACTACTGCTTGCAAATTCAGTTGAAACGCTTCTTGTGTTGAGACAAGAACATGAGTGACATTGATGCCTAATGCAGTGCATAATTGAGAAGGAGAACAACTTCAAGCAACCTGGAGAGAGATACAGATCTTGGGCACCTGACAGGTTCCTGTTTAAAGTTTTACATGTTTGATTAATATCAAATATATTAGGTGATGTCTTACATTGTTTTGTCTCTGCTGTTTTCTCACTTCTTCCCAGGCAAGATAGATTTGTCCGCCGATGGGTTGAGGCTTTGTCTGACCCTCGTGTGACCCATGAGATCCGCAGCATCTGGATATCATACTGGTCTCAGGTGAGAGTCACTTTACATATGCTAATTGTCTCTAGTAATTATTGGATCAAAAGGTTCAAAAGTATGATATGAATCTACGCTGGTGTGCTCATGTGATGTTCCGTAATGGTATTGGTGCACAGGCTGATCGATCTCTTGGTCAAAAGATAGCATCTCATCTGAACTTGAGGCCAAGCATCTAAGGCTGGTGGTGCCGAACGCCAATGTGTTTGTAAGAGTTGCAGATGAGCGAAGATTGTGATATTGATGTTGGTCTGAATCATTTGATAGGATCCATCCTGTTATTGCTGTATTATAATGCATACCATGTATACAACTTCTTGACCGCCCTCAGCTTAATAAATGCCGATTGTGTGTCCTGGCTCTCGAGCCTGGTTGCCCTGGCAGTTAAATGCTTACCGATGATCGTCTTGTGAAATTTTTACTGGTTTTTTTAATTGTTTTATGTTCACAAATGAAATTTTATAATTATTTTATTTAAAATAATTTAAATTATTAAATTTGTTAAATTTAATAATTTAAAAATAAATATTAATAACTTTAATATTTTACATTAAATTTTGTTAGAATTTTGAAAATTAACTGTAGTGAGTTTATTTATTTATTTTTTTGGAATATTCGGAGCTTTGTTCTTGGGGAGTGGCATGATCTGAGACATATAGGCCGGTAGTGTGAATCAGACGCCCAAATGAATTAAGTTTAGTCACAATACTAAGTAACCTCATGTGATGGCTGGCTTAATGGAAAAATTTTGATTAGAACTCCGATATCACTGTATGGGCTGCTCCGAGTGATAGAGGCATGGCCAACAAAATGGTCCAAATAAACTAGTTCAGGTTTATTGGCATGTTGATTGCTCGGCGTGCGGCCACCACCAGACAAAGTTAAGCTTTGGCTGCTTGTGCATATCATGTTAACGTTATAGAGTGGTTGCCCCTTGCGAGGGGTGGGGTGATGCCTGGTCCAGAATTTTTATATGACTTTGATGCAATTGATAATAACGTCAAGAAGTTTCAAAACCAGAATTTCTAAGTTTTGGCTTCCCCTGCAGTGATCTCTTGGTCTTAATATAAAAGCGTGTTTGGATGTCTCAATCTTTGGTTTCTTAGTCGCTTCCATAGTCCCCAGTCAGCATTGGTCATTTATGTTTGTGGAAGGGGTTCAACCTTCAAAGATCCAACTTCAAACCGTATAGCCCTACCACTTTATCAAAACCAAGTTAATTAACGCTGTACTTGGCTGTATTATTTGGGTTTTATACTATATTAGCGTTTCATAATAGAGCCATTGATGATATTGATGGAAGGGAGCACTTTGCCATCATCTACAAGTTGTGTTGGCCTCCTGCCGGGCCTCCCAGTATTCTATTTCCATCAAAGTACGGATCAGTTGATTGCACCCACCCATATTATTTTTGGAACACTGTTATTAATACAATAAAATGTTAAATTCTTTTGCATAATCTCTCACAATTAAAATTTTCTTTCATTAAAACTATAAACTATTTATTTCTTATGTGAGAGAAAGTGCACTACCCCACATACAAAGAACATTTCCCTTATTATTGATAACCCTGTTTCTTTTGACGAAGGACTGCATGTGCAGGAAGCCTGTCCTGGAAAACTACCTTTAGACTAGAATTTTGGTGGCGGATTTATGAGAGTCACAAAAACTTTGTATGATGATAAAGCAAGCTTGTAAGCCACCATCACGCCTTTTAATTAAGCATGGTTCAGTCTCATAAAGCTGAGTGGAAACCCTACCTGTGTCGCATTCTATTTTGAGATAGAGACAGAGAAAACAGAACCTTGACATAAAAAATAAAAATAAAACGAAAATTGGATGGAGAACAATTACAGAATTATATAAACTTTAAAATATCACTGACCATTGTGTTATTAATTGAAATCTTTCGTGAGCTGACAAGTGACCGGTTCAACCTTTATTCAGGGTTGGTTATGACTTTCTACAAACTACGTAAGACTGTTATCACTAATACACAAATTAGGGTAGAAGAATTAAAACAAAGAGGCAATGAAGAATTGCAAGGTGGGAGGACTCCTCAATACATATTATTTCATATTTGTAATCTCAATATTAAATGCATCTATAACTATAAATTGCTGTTATTAGTTATTACATTCTTGTTTGGTCGCATATTTGCTAAATAATTAGTATGAACCACACGTATCCTTCATTTGTATAAACTCACAAACAACCTCCCCTGTCTGTAACCAAACCAAACACACTTATGACAATTAATTACGTGAATTATATAGAAATCAGAATTGTTTTTCAAAACACAATATAACTTGTTAAAAAGACATAGATTTGAGCTAAATATCAGCTAGTTCAATTATACTTCTCACTGCAAGATGTAAAATTTTAGGAAAAAGTTCTTATAATTTTTTTTAGTAAAAAGCTTACACTTAATAGTGTGAGTCTTTTAATTTATAAATTAATATAGTTAATAGGATTAAAAAAATATAATGTAATTGACCTTAAAAGCAAATTTGTGTGGGTTGGGAATATTATTTATGTAAAGAAATGATAAACACATGTCAATTTCTCACATAATATATGCGCGCTGAACAATTTGTTAATACAATAGTTCAAATATTATTGAGAGAAAACGAATATAAATCTGTAACAAAATGGTTTCACCTCAGTACGTGAATATATTGGATAAAATAAATTTAGGAATGCTCTTTTATGTAAATGCAATTATTTGAGGTGACATGAGAACACAGAAAATTGAAGTTAGCATTGGTTACAAGGTATTGAAAAAGAGTTACATGGGATACGAGTATGCTATTGTTACAATTATAAGAAAAGAAAGCAGCGGCAGCATTGAACTACAAAAATCATGAAAACAATCAATAAGAAAAAGAAAATCATTGAAACAGGAAAAGTTGAAGAGGGAAGAGGTGGCCGAGGAAAATAATGGTTGCAAGCAGTTAATAAGTATACTGGTTATATAATTGAAAAATTAAAAAAAAGTAAAAAAAAAAGAAAGCGTAAGAAATTATAAAGAGAATATGTAAAATTTGTATATATAAATAATACTACTCTTCAACTGATGTGTCTCTGTCATACAAAATATTGATTGCCACCCGAAAACATGTTCAAAGATTCCTACTCACACTACCCACTTCCCTCTTCGGACACCACAAGATTGGAATGGATGAATGGATCTCCTTCGTAAGCAGCTATACTTCAATCAACTTGGAACATAAAAAAGAAGCTATCCTTCAAAAATTGAAACCTTTTGAGGGTCAAAGGTGCTATGCGTTTGACTTTCCAAATCCCATGAAAGGGCAAACCCAACAGTTACATAAAAAGAAGAATAATGATATGTGTATTCCATTTGAGTATATAAGAACCGTACAATAAATTTATCAAAGAAGGGTCTCTAGTATTTAATTTTATGTAATGATTATACCTGAAATCACATAAAAGTGCCTTACTCAAAGAAAAGGTATTAGATTGGAGTGAGGTTCTTATCCTCACTCTATTACACCAGCAATGGGACAGTGAATCTGATGTTTACCCACTGTAATAATTTTGTTCAATATAAATTCTGAACAATAATAAATAACTCTAAAAAAACCAACACAAAACTAAATTTTAAAAATAATAAAAATTCAAAAGTAATTATTGTTACCAATATTGATATCTTGTATTATTTTCCTAGATTAATTTATGTGTATATACATTATAAAGTTCATTATAACTACAAAATTGAATCCTCAAAGTGGCATCACCAATCTCACTCAAACATAGCGTCTAGCAATTAAACACTGCACCTTTGAAGAAAATGATATTTGCTCCTTAAAATAATAAGATACCATAAGTATCAGTTAGAGTGGGATACCGTTAGATTAGGAAGGATTCTCTTGGAAGAAAAAAAATTATATTAAATGAAATGAAGAAATATTGTCACAGAAAAAATGAATTTGAAAAAGGAGGCATGGCCAACAGTTTGAGTCGAGGATGTCGTGAATCTGATAATAAAAATGAGAAAACTCTTGTACTTGCACATCATCGCATCATCTGCAAATTATTTATGTCCTGTTTCCGTCAATGGTAATTGCATGATTGAATCAGCAGGGAGCCCTCAACGGCGAGTCCGTTGACATTCAGATTTTGTTATTCATAAATTATGATTTATCATTTTATTATCATTAGTATTTTCTTTTTGTTTTTCTGAAAAATTGGGTGTCTTTTATTACAAGAGCAGGTGGAAATTTCTTTCCATTCTCAATCTTTTTTACCACTGGTCCCCAGCACATAAAATTAATAACCACCGAGCAGTCCGCACCACAGAGCTGTGACTGGCTGAAGCGTGCCCCACCTGGGCCACCCAATACCGAAGATGGAAACCACTGATCCCAAACGATAGTGAACCAGAAGTTCTCCATTACTTGCTTATTATATTTTAATACGATTTCCGCTAAAACCAAACAAAAAATAAAAGAAGAAAAAAGGAGGCTAATTGCAGAGTCAAGCATCTAAGCTCTGGCGATTGTGGGGACCATTGACCAACAACAAGTACATCTTTTTTTGTTTTATTTTGTTAACCCATTCTGGTGGATTCTAATTCGAGCGAATACATACATTAAAGAGAGAGCATGAAATATGATCGAATGCTCTGCAACAACATCTATAATATCAACAGTTAAGGATCGTGGTTTCTCTTTCAATGTCGAGCTCCCTCCCTGGTTGACTTAACTGCGAGATTTCCAACGCCAAATGGCGGGTTATGTGGGGTCACCCTTGTGACAGTTTCTTCTCTCTGTTAGTTTGGAGTCCTCAGTGTTCGGTGGCAAACGTAAATCACTACACTGCCGAAGAGCTTCATTTGTGGGATGGGGGATATCACTAAGGTACTTCCTCCCCGCCCCTGCTTCTTATTTCCTATGCTTTGTTTCCTGCTGTTGTTCCTCCTTCGTGGACAGTTCCTTTTCTTTTCGTTTTCTGTGGCCAGAAACATTAAAAATCAATAAAATAGTAAAACCCCCAACTTGAGTATCTTCCAGAATCTTTGCTTGGCCAGTTATTCGCTTTTCACATTTCCTCGTTGGGTTGGTTCATTTTCTCCTCAGCTTACCGGGTTCCTCTGTTTTCCCCAAGAAAAAAGGTTTATTGGGTAGCGGAACATATTTCTGGGATGTTGTTTCGTCTCACAAGAGCTGGAATCTTGAATATCATTTCAGTGAATTGTATTTGACAGGGAATCTTGTGAAAATGGGTACCATCTTTTTGGTCCGACCTTTTTTTTTTTTTTCCCTCTTTTGATTTTGTTTGCTAAATACTTTGCATCTTCATGAAATTTGCAAGCTTTCATTTGAGGATTTATTCTAGGAGCAATAGTACTTGGGTTCAGCTACTTTGACTCGCATCAGATTTTTAATAGAAAACATTGTCCTTTGTTTCTCTCATATTATTGTTCGGCATCTGGCAATTTGTCCTCAGACATGTTTTAATTCGACAACTCTTCTGATTGACAATTTTGGACAGGACAAGGTTGGAAGGCTGAAGACTGGAATTGAGTAAAGCTTCGCCTTTTTGGCATCAATCCAAATTAGATCTGTTTGGGAGCTGAAATTCCTGTATACTACTGGAACAGGATCCAGTAAGTCTGCTTTTGGAAGAAGTAGAAGCACCGTCATGGAAGATGGTGGTGTTGTATCACCTGGTACCATGCTGGAGGATGCACTTGATTGCTCCATGGATTTCGACTACATGGATGAACTTTTCTTAGATGGGTGCTGGTTGGAAACCACAACAGATAATTCTGATTTCCTGCTGCAGAGCCCCTCGTGTTCTAAGCCCCTCTTTGACCTTTCATTTTCGTGGCCTGCCCTGGAGACTCACGTGGGAGGTCCATCTCATTATATTAATCAAGAAGAAAGGCAAAGCCCGTTGTCTGATGAATCCCAGGAAATTCCTTTCAATTCTCGACCAGTTAGCCAAGACATAATGACTGCTGCTGGTAGTTCTATTCAATCAGAAATTCATTCAATCGACGGTTCTGAAACGGTCAGAAGGTGGTGGATTGGACCCATGGCTAATCCACGCCCTGCATCTTCTGTAATGGAGAGACTAATCAGGGCACTTGTGTATATCAAAGATTTCAATAGAGAAAAAGATGTGCTTATACAGATATGGGTGCCAATTAATAGAGGTGGGAGGCGGATTCTTACAACTAATGATCTTCCCTTCTCGCTTGAAAGCAGCTGCGGAAATCTTGCAAAGTACCGAGAAATCTCTGTAAGATATCAGTTTTCAGCTGAAAAGGACTCTAAGGGGTTAGTGGCGGGATTGCCTGGTCGAGTTTTTATGGGAAAGGTTCCTGAGTGGACACCTGATGTTCGATTTTTCAGAAATGATGAGTACCTTCGAGTTGACCATGCTCAAGAGTATGATGTGAGAGGAACTTTAGCCCTTCCAATCTTTGAGCAGGGCAGCAGGACCTGTTTGGGTGTTATTGAGGTTGTGATGACTACTCAGCAGATCAACTATCGGCCCGAACTTGAAAGTGTTTGCAAAGCACTTGAGGTCCTCCTTCCTTATCTCTATATTTTCCCTTTGGTGCAATTGCTGTTGAATTTCTACTGTTTTAATTAATTCTGGAGACACTACAATTTGTGTTATCATTGTTAGAATAGATCCAATGAGAACTTGAACCTAAGAATTTCAGGTTTTAGAAAAATGAAAGAGTTTGTTTTCCTTTATTTCGTTTTTAGTTTTCTCTTGGTTATCTCAATTTACACTATACTTATTTTGAAGCGATAAACTGAACTGTTCCATATTGATTTAATATTTCTCCTTCAACTTCCCTTTGTATCTTTTCCCGTCCACTTCCTCCCAGCCCCGTTTTCAAACCCACATTTTCACCATAATCTCCTGCTTCTTTTCCTATGATTGAATTGCTTTGCTTTACATATTACAGTATAAATGCATATGGGATAGCTTCTCTCTTGCTATACAAGTTGATTACAGACCAAATACGAGAAGCTCATTAACACTTGAATTATTCTTAGTTTAGTGACTGGAGGAAAGTTGTTAACTTGCAGGCTGTTGATCTTGGAAGCTCCAAACTTTCAAGCATTCAAAATCTGAAGGTAAATGGACAATCACCTTAGAGGAAAAATTTATTGAACTTAACTGTACTCAATTTCCTCTTAATTCTGGTTTCAATATAGCAGGCATGCAACAAGTCCTATGAAGCTGCACTACCCGAGATTCAAGAGGCCTTGAGATCTGCATGTGAAATGCACAAATTACCTTTAGCTCAGACTTGGATCCCCTGCATCCAACAAGGCAAAGAGGGGTGCCGGCATTCGGATGACAATGTTTTACATTGTATATCACCTGTGGTGCAAGCTTGCTATATTGGTGATCCCTGTGTCCAAGTTTTTCATGAGGCTTGTGCTGAGCATCATTTGTTAAAAGGTCAAGGGTTAGCTGGGGGAGCTTTTATGACCAATCAACCGTGCTTTTCAACTGATGTAACTTCCTTCAGCAAGACAGACTATCCACTGTCTCACCATGCAAGGATGTTTGGACTGCGGGCAGCTGTAGCTATACGCTTACGAATCATTGATAATAGTGCAGATGACCTAGTCCTAGAGTTCTTCTTGCCTGTGAATTGCACTGACAGTGAAGAACAGAAGAAGATGCTTACTTCATTGTCCATGATTATACAAAGGGTTTGCCAAAGCTTACGGGTCATAACAGATAGAGAATTGGGGGATGAAACCAAATTATTGGATAATGAAGTGGTAATTCCAGCAGATAGCAAATCTGCTGGGACTGCAAGTTGGATGGAGATCCAACAGAGTGAGACTGTTGTCTCATTGGGGACTAAAGGAAAACCAAGTGAAACAATGGGTAGAAAATTCTTTGACCTGAGGCAGAAAGACTCTATGTTGAAAGGAAATCTAGACTATGTTGGGGAATGTTCTACTTTTGGCGAGGGCAGCTTATCGAGTGTCGGTATAAGTAAAATGGGAGAGAAAAGACGGACCAAAGCAGAGAAAACTATCACTCTGCACGTTCTTCGGCAATATTTTGCTGGAAGCCTAAAAGATGCTGCAAAGAATATTGGTGGTAAGATTTATATTGAAGTATGTATCCATCTGAAATTTTTGTTCTGCCAAATAAAATGTCATGAGTTGGTTTGTTTTACTTCGTAGTTTGTGCTCAGTTCTCTAATTTTTGTTTGGTAATTTGTCTGCATATCTATCTACTTGAAGTGAGTCATTCAAACCATCTTGTGAATTAATTTATCCAGTTTGTACCACGACTTTAAAAAGAATCTGCCGGCAACATGGGATAAAGCGTTGGCCTTCTCGAAAGATAAAAAAGGTTGGTCACTCCTTACAGAAACTTCAACTTGTCATCGACTCAGTTCAAGGTGCTTCTGGTGCTCTTCAAATAGATTCCTTCTACTCAAACTTCCCTGAACTAGCCTCTCCAAATTTGTCGGGAGCCAGCCTGTTCTCAGCTTCGAAGCAAAGTGATCATCCAAACCCATCAAGCACAACGCTTGAACCTGGCTTGTTGAGCCCAGAAGCTGCTGCATCAAAATCACCATCTTCTTCATGCAGCCAGAGTTCCATTTCAAGCCATTCCTGTTCTAGCATGTCAGAGCAACAGTATCACGAACAAAATGCTTCTGGTAGCAAGGATCCTACGGTTGAGGATTCTGCTGATGGTGTGTTGAAGAGGATCAGAAGTGAAGTACAGCTAAAAGGCTTGAATCAAGGCACAGCAAAACTGTTGCCAAGATCCTTTAGCCAGGAAACACTTGGGGAGCGCCCAAAAGTGGAGTATCATCGGCCCCTATCGAAAACCAGTCACAAAGCACCTCAAAAGGAGGATGCTCGGAGAGTAAAAGTCGCATATGGAGATGAGAAAACCCGGTTTCGGATGCCAAAGAATTGGGGTTATGAAGATCTTTTGCAGGAGATTAGTAGGCGATTTAACATAAATGACATGAGTAAATTTCATATCAAGTATTTGGACGATGATTCTGAGTGGGTGTTACTAACATGTGATGCTGATCTAGAGGAGTGTATTGATGTTTGTCAATCTTTTCAGAGCAGTACGATCAAACTTTGTCTCCAAGTTCGTAATCATCGTTTGAGAAGCTCTTTAGGTAGCAGTTGACCTTCGTTATTGTAAATTACAAGATGGTATGTCAACCATGTTAAGCAGTTTTAGAGGTATGTAGTTTAAAAGGACAATTCTTTTCTAAAAAAAAAAAATATTATTTGGTTATACAGATTAAATGTACAGATGTGCCCTAAACTGGAAACAATGAACAGATGCAATTTTTGTTTCTCCTAGTTATGGTCATTGCGTTTGCGATGAGTACGTACAGGTTGGAGTTGGCAGGAAACTTTTCAGAGTTGTCTGCTTTGAATGTCGAACACATGAAAGTGACACATATTGATATTATAATTTTTCTTTTGTGCCAACATCTCCATTGGATGAAGTGTGTAATGACATATGGCTTGCCAATCAGCTGCAGTTATCTATAGCGAGATTATAACTATTATATTACATTAACAAATAAATTATTTACGGATTCGATCTTCTCTTATTTATGATATTTATAAAGTGTGGTCACTTGTCTTACTTTCAAATTCTTACATCATAGATTCCAGTATTCCCTTAGTGTTTTTACTTTGGCCATGATATCGACTGGGGCTTTTCACCTCATTTCTTTTCTTTTTTGGCCTTTTTTTTTTTTTAAGGTGAACATGACCTGATTTCTTTAATGTAAGACGTTATTCTCTTCTTTTTTTTTTTTAGTACATGTATGAGAAGGAGACAAATCTTGGATTGACTACTGAGTCCAAAGCTCAATCTTATTATTCTCTTTTCTAATGCTTTGATTTAGTGAATGTATATATGTGTGTATATATATATATATATAAATACTACACATATTATATCACAGTTTAATATTTTACCCTAAACCCTAATTTTTTTTAGAAATATTAAACTCTATGATATAGTATGTGTAGTATTTATAGTTGCTATTTTTTTATATCCAATAGATAGTTACTATTGAAACAACAATATAAAAATTTAAATGTGTCTTTTTTATAAATTTAAATATAAAATTTAATGATAAAGATGGCAGGCTACCAAACGTGGGTATTCAAGATCATCGATAAAATGCGATGACGATTTACCCCGCATGCTATCTAGAGCTTCAGCTTGAAGGCGAGCTACAAGCCTGCCACAGCCGTGAACACAAAATTGAAGAGTCTTCTCATAGAGATAACGTTGACAATTTTTTTTGTTTGTTAATAACGTTGATAATTTGATATCAAGTATCTATTTAATTAGAATTAAGGCGGTCCTGAGATTAGAGATGAAAATAAGTACGCCAGTCGGCACACCCCCCCCCCCCCCCCGGGGCGGGGGCGTAATATGAACTCCAATCTGACCCATTTTTCGTGCTCATTTAAGAGTACAAGGAGACTTTCACTCATCAGTGCGAATCCCCTTTTAAGGAATAAGACATCGAAATAAAACAAATAAGCCAAGTTTACTGACAAAGAAGTGCCATCGTCTTTCACTAAGAAATTCAACAGAATAATAATTTGGTTCGAATATATACATGGTATGGCATTTGATTGTAGAAAATATAATTATTTAAATGAATAAATAAAATGTTATTTATAGGAAAACAGGGCACTTTATTTTTTTAAAAAAAAGTACTCTCTTTTTTAACAGAAAACAAAAATTAAAACACTTTATTAACAGAAAAAAGCTCTTTCTATTTATTTTATACAGAAAAAGAATTCTTTTTTTATTTTTAATTAAAGAGTACTCTGTTTTTTTAAAAAAAGAGTACTTTATTTATGAAAAATAACACTTTTTTTTAACGAAAAACAAAACACTGTTACAAAATATCTGTTTTTGTTACCAAAAACATAACTCTGTTTACAGAAATTTCTTTTTAAGAAATAGTATTATTGTTTTACATAAAAAAAATCCTCTTTTATTTTTATTTTTGCGGAGAATAATATTCTTTTTTAAATAGAAAACATAGCCCTCCCTGCTTTTTTATACAGAAAATAGTTCCCTTCTTTTATAGAAAACAGCACTCTTTTTTTTTAGATTATAAAAAGTAGAATACTCAATTTTTTTTACAAAAATCAGAGTACTATTTTTACAAAAAAAAAAATTACACTGTTTTAACAGAAAATATAACCCTCTTTTTTTACAAAAATTAGAGCACTATTTTTTTTCACAAAAAATTGAGCACTCTTATTCACACAGAAAACAGAACACTGATTTTTACAAAAAGTAAAGACCCAAAATTTTTAAAATAAAAATTTAATTAAATTCAATTTATGAAAATATCAAAACCCATCATTATATACCATTATTTATTAAGACTCCGTGCTTCTCACCCACAACTCATCATTTTCAATTCCTCTTCATCGATAACTTTCACCTAAACCAGTTAAGCGTTCATATTGCCAAAAAGTGGGGGTTTATGTAGTCATGTTACAAACGTTAGGGTGGATTTTGCAAAATTTACTACACTTTTCTTTTGCCCCTTAAAACATTCTATACTTTACAAATGCATTTTAACTACTCAGACCACGCATCTCACGACTTTGAGAATATAGCTGTGAAGAATTTGATCACCGATCTACCTCTTCAACGAGCACACGTCTGGAAGGTGGACCAAAGATGCTCAATACAACCTGTAGCAAGAAAAAGTCATGAAAAGCTGCTTTCAGTTTCAAGGACTCTTGCGCAGAAAAGTAAACCATGTATGACCTACAGTTCACAGACTGAATAAAACCATAAAGCAAGTAGAGGCACTAGTTATTAAACGATAAATGAAAACAAGACCCGGTTCATAACCCTAATGGTGCCTAACTACTGATTCATAAGAAAATTTAATCTCCATGAGTTTTTTGAAACAAAAGCTAGGAGACTTAACACTAAAGACAATAATGCTCTCGTGTAGATTTTGTGCTTCGGCTGCTGACAAATGTGTAATAATAAAATTGCTGTTTACTAGATGTTGGTGAATGGGAAATTATGGAAGGCATAGCATTAGACCCCTAACATAAAGTCCGTCGGGTCACAAGAATGATTCTGGCTAATGACTTGGGTTTGAAGGTGAAGGAGATGCTAAAAAGAGTCAGGCTCTGAAAAAACTTCCACCTCTAAAAAGAAATTGTGAAATTGTTCTTTTTAGTTGAGAGACTTCCCATCAACCACTTGTCTCGGCAAAAATGTGGGATCTGAAACAAACAACCTAAATCATCATTTTACATTTCCAACGTTTTCTACCTTGACAACCAAAAACTCATGATCTTGACACCCAATAGAAGTCAACCACTATATAGAAAAATAAATACCAAGAAAACCCTAGAGAGACAGTACAGCAGAAAATCTTCAGCCACAGCTATTTGGGTGCAATGTTTTTTCACTTCGTGAAATTACATTGATGAAAAAGATAAAAGAAGAAAACAATAACAATGACTGACCGGCAAGAAAACAAGTCCGTGCAAGAAACCAAGAAGTACTAATGCCAGGTACATTTGAAAGTAATAAATCTGCAAAACACAAGGGTTGATTATAGCCAAAAACCTTACACATACACAGTCTAACCGTAAACAAAAATAAACTACTATAGTACCACAAAAACTTCTGTCCTTGAGAAGCAAAGAACTATAACCCCAACCAGCTTCGTTAGTGTGATCCCACTGCAACATAGAAAGAATGAATAGTCAAGAGAAGATAGAATATGCAAATAAGACAACTAAATGGGATGCGGATAGAGAGACAGATGAGCCAAAGGAATTCTGACTTCAAAGGTCAAAAGATTGCTGTTAGAAACAGCGGGGTCTATCATAGAAATGCTTTGAAACGGAATTTGGAGTCTTATGAGCAAACTGGAAGCAATATATTCTTCATAATTTTGTACAGGATGGTCAGCATGGATGAAGGTGTCTTGTTCTTCATGCTAAGAAATATTATTCACTATTTTTAGAACAGAATTAGTGGCTGAAACAAATAATAGCAGCATCGATAAGTGACTTATTTGTTGTCTCTTTTTTTGGTGTGTTCATCTGCGTGTGCCAGTCAAGAAAACGATAGATTTCTGCCAGCATAAATCACCTGAAGACTGAAGCTCCCATTGTACCCAGAGCCTCCTTAGCACGTTGGTCTTTGTCTCCCCCTGCAACCTGTATAAAAATGAAAGATATTATGTCATGTGGAACTGATAAAAATTAGGTGAACATAAAACCTGATATTGCCATGTAACTCAAGTTTTATGAAATTTGATGCTTTTGCTACTATTACTACGAACATTCCCAAATACAAAGTTATTTTGAGCTTCATTTTTTACCACTTTATAATTATAGTGGATCAATTTATATACATTGAAAGAATCTTGACACCAAAAAACAAAAACAAAATATAAAAAGAAAAAAGAAGAGATATAAAAGACAAGTTAGAAAGATCATTTCAAAACTTAACTTCATTAAAATCAAGAAGATAAAAGCTGACTTATGTGTGTGCATATATTTATACTACGTAGATAAATCTAATTTGCAAAAAACGAAAGCAGAGTGATACTGACAGCAAATGCGTGAGTCATATGCACACAAAACTCAACAGCAATGCCCACTGACATAACAAGGTTGACAACAGAGAGAGCATTCAACTGGATGTTCAAAATCGCCATCACACCCTGGAAAGCATAGTCTTGTAAGTAAATAAACAGAGTGAAGAGAAATTCTAATTATGAAGCACTAATGAAAACGTTTAAATGATATAAAAGACTCTGAAGGACTGATATTCAGTTATCAAGAAAGTGAAAAAATAACTCTAATAGTCAAAACCAAAAAGAAAAGAAAAATACCATAAGATCTACCAAAATCATCGCCAACACCAACAAAATGATTGCTGAACTCCATAAGCTACATACAAATAGAAAGGAAATAAAGATCAAGCTAAGACTTCATTGAATAACAAGAGAACAACTATTTTATATAAAAAAAAATGCTCACCTGCACGTTATAACCAAGCACACAATAAATACTGCACCTGTTACATCATTTTATTATTAAATTAATATTTCTGGAGTTCAACAGCTACATGCATAATAAGTACATGAAAATGTGACTATGATCAAAGTCCTTCCTGTCAAGAACTAACTCTCTAAAAATCTTAAGTTGTTAGGTACAAATTTAAAAGTGATTTTATACCTTCAACATGCCCCCTAACATAAAGGCCCATTGGGCTTGAAAATATGAATAAAAGCACAAACCTATCAAACCTTGTGTCAAAATTCAACTTAATTTTTGATCAATGGGGACAAAAAGAATTGAACTCTTAATCCCTTGATCATAGAAGCTCTACTACCATGTCAAGAACTAACTCTCCTAAACACTTAAGTTGTTAGGTGCAGATTTAAGAATGATTTTATATCAACACTTTCCATGCATTGTTGAGCCATATGCTCAGAATATTGATTAGACCAGAATGATTATGCTTAAAAATGCATGCATGTCTCAATATCTAATTCTAAATACTAACCAATAGCTATAGCAAGGTTGATAAGTGCGGTCTTCCATATGTCAAGGTATTGCTCAAAGAACATATAAAACACTGAATACGGGAAGATCTCAATCTGCACCAAAAAATGGAAGTTAGTGTAGGCATAGTAAAACTGATAAAGACCTCTATTGGCTACAATTTTTTTTAATGCAGCAATTGCAAGGGATTAGTATACTCATGCCACAAGAGATGAGCAAAACCAGACTATTTCACTCACTCTGATCAGTATTACATTTTGTTGGGGCAAAAAAAGTACTTATCACAAGTATTACTGTTACATTACCTTCAAAGAATCAGAAACTCTTGAACTGAAATCTCGAGCAGCTCTCATGGAATTGACATAGTCAATCTAAAAGAGTTTCAGTTAAAAGTTGGGCTCTTTGATGCTAAAATAATAGTAGAATAAATATCATAATAATGCTACCTGTTTGTTGAGTGGTGTATGATATGTGCGGAATGATGAAGCTTTTATAATGCCACTCTCATAGCCTAACGACAACACATATAATCAAATAATTGACAGCAAAGTAAAACACAACAGACTGTGGAACTTATAATGTTAAAGGAATGCACATGCCTAAGTTGACTTAAAAAAAATGATTTTGAGACAAGAAAAGAGTATCTGTAAGACTCAAACCAACAAACCTTTCAATTCAATACTGCTGGTGTAAGCACCATGACCACCTTTTGCACAATCAGCAGATGGTAGGGCATTAAGAAACCATGGAAGTTTCTCTTTAAATTGTGTTGTAGATGGACGATCATTATGGAGATCTGAGTGACGGAAACACTGAAAAAGTATTAAGTTTACCAATTTTGGCATCAGAATGGAAACATGATACTACTCTTCAATCCTATTCTACAAAACAATCAGACTTTCAATCAGCAGAATTAGTCAAACGCACAGAGTGTAGATTACCGTTGTGCAATTATTACATACTCCAACTGAACTGCAAGACCCATCCTGAGGAGCACAACAAGGAGGCTGGAAACAAAAATACAACATTAAAGTTAGTTACTAAAAAATATTATGAGCTTAGATTATTTCAGGGAAATATTATCTTCCATCTTTCCCATGACTCTTAAGAACTTATCTACCAAAGTCAAATAATTATACCCTCCATATAGTTGTCTCATTTATGTGATATCAATTAGCAAATACATGAAATTACATGAAAATGAGGAACGCATTACCAATTTATATAGAAAACCATTTTAGTACTCTAATAACTAAATGAAAACACTAAATAATACAAAACCTTAAAAAAAAAAGAGACTCCCAAATCATACAACTAAATAAAGGTAAAACATGATACTCAAACCAAAAATTTTAGGTCTAACATAACCACACAAAAACAAAATGTATTTATAACAGAATTGGGATTATAGATAACAGTGTCTTGATTCAACTTGTAATTTTGTTTCTATTTTGAGAAAAGAGGAACAGAAGAGTTTTAGAAACTACCATCTAACTACAACCCAAAAGACTAACTAACCACTGAGCATAACTTAATATCTTTAGGATGGAGTTTATATAGGAAGAAGGGACCAACACCTAATTGGGCCTCCTGGCATTATAAAAGTATAGATAAATCACTAGTTTATTAATGTGTGCATCAGACCTGATCATCAGGAGGACAATAACTCCCATTTATGAACTTCCTGCAGCACCCAAATGCTTCTGGGGATATCCAAACGAGAAAGTCATCAAGCCAAGAGGCAGCTGGCTTGGCAATGTAACTTGAGTCTGGTACCAGAGATGCTCTTGCAATCTACAAGTTAAAAAGACAACATCCATAACAAGGAGAGATTGCGTTATTATGATTATGTCTAAAGGAGTCAAAACAACCAACCATTGCAGATATGTAGCTGAATAGCTCTTAAGGCCCCCACCCCAAAACACCAAAAATAAAAATAAAATAAAATAAAAGAGTAGCTGGATAGCAAGTAATCAAGGACTGCTGGCTTAATTCATGCAAACAACACAAAGCAAACAAGATGTCTTATTATGAAAACTTGGATTGGCAAAGTCAAAACATTGAACCAAAAGACAACCATTATATATAAATCAGTGTCAAATAAGCCAAGAGTTCACCTCATTTAAAAGTGAGTCTGAATTGCATTGACTGATGGAGCATAACTGATTTGTATGCCTCGATTCTGAGCTGGGTGAGGAACAACATCAGAACAAATCATCATCAACATTAGAAGTAATAAAACAAAGATTGTAAGAAACATTTCCCTCTCAAATGCATATATGCTCAATATAATTATCAAACTTAAGTAGCCAAAAAATTATTAGATTTTCAAGCAAGACAAAGTAAAGAACCCACATATAACTGTGCAAGAGTTTTCTTAAGTGCAATAACATTTGATCAATCCTGCCTCATAATCAAGGAGGATAGGTTTTGTAAAGCTGAAGAAGAGTTCTATTTTAATAGTTATTTTTAAGCCTATAAATGAGAAAGCAAAGTATGTGAAAACAGTGATAGAAAAAAAAAATCAGCAGATGGCAAACGGTACTGCACTGTGACTAAATTCAGAAGTTGGGCAAACACTATATAACAGTTTAAGAAATTTATGCATGCTTGTATGACTGACATAGATAAGAAATCTATATTGACCCACACTGTGCATATTGGTAGTAAATATCTAAGACTAAATTTTGGTGCAATTTAATTATATATAAATATTACTGACCTAATTTGGAATTTCATCAAATTTGAAATCAGTATTCCTATCCATAACATATGCAGGCATGTATCCCACAAATGAACAAATTCCGGACAATGTAAAGGTGGAAGCAGAACAATAAGAAGGTAAGCATAAAATACCTATAGTTATAGTTCTTTACAACAAAATACAAAGGTGGCCCAATTCTGAGATATTGTGAAACATTATTGAAATATCCCTGCACAAAAACATATACATTGTAAACATATGCACATGGATAAGTAATATCAAATATATGAGTTACAATCAAGATATTAAACCTGAAGATATGAGTCTCGGGGAAGAACAATCTTCTGCTCTAAACCAGGTTCAATTCTAGTGCTTAATGCCTACATGATTTATATAATGAGAAATTAAAATAAGATGCATTAGCGTCACAGACACGAAAAGTTTAACTAAGTTTTAAAGGGACAAATTAAAAGACTTACAATGCTAATCAATGCAAATGCCCCAAAAATAGCAATGACAGCCATTTTTACTCCCCAAATACTAAGAATAGGAGCATGAACCTCCTGAAAAGGCCAAGTGGATAAAACATGAGGATTATAAGCAAATGGGGGAAACAGGAAAACAGAGAGAGAATCTTCATCTCAAATAAATTTTCACAGGCAGTCAACCCCAATAGTTGGAAGAAAGATTTTAGGTCCTTGGAGATGAATGCAAAAGTGAGTAAGAGACTAAGAAAACCCAAAAGATAAAGACTTTCCAAATATAGCAGCTGAAAATGTTGAAAGAAGCATGAATAGGTCGTGCAAGAGTGACTACATAAACTCAAAAAGTAAAGCCTTTCCACAAACAACAGCTGAGAAGTTCGATAGAATCAGTATCATAAACTTTAAGAATATAAATGTTCTGCTCGAATTAGAATGCAAACAATAGTAAGGTTAGCATATCAGTCACAAGATCATTCTTTTTCACATTAATACAAATTACAATTAACCTAGAGAAAATTCTTGGCAAGGTGCTCCACAAAATTGTAAACCAAGGCCTTTTGGCTTATACCTCCAAATAACTGCCAGGTAAAGATTGAGTAATAAAGATAATTATAATGCTAATTACCTTCATATATCGAGCCAATAAACCAGGTTTTCTGTGTCCATTACCTGAAGTTCAAACAGGCAAGCTTCAATAAAATCAGATAAAGCTAACAACATGCATGAAAACAAGATTTGCAGAAAGTCCATCCTTAACCATTAAATTTCATAATTTTTGTTGTACCTATTTCATTGTCAACAGTCAAAGAAGACACTTTTACACATGGGAAGCAATCTACTCTCATATCTTCTGCTCGTAAAAAGTCAAGAACTATCAAAGCAACAAAAGCAGTAACCTGAAGAAGAAAGTCCAAAAGAACAGCCAATGCTGTGAAAGAAAGCACAAACGGAAGTTAGAGATTAAACATTAACTCAAAAAGAAACAATTTAGACTAATTTTAAATTTAAAAAAATTCCAAAAGGATAAAAGTCTACCTGCAAAAATGGAAAACACCCGGCACGCGGGCATGGGAATGAAACTTCCAACCGCAAAAGCTAATACCTCTGATAGACTAGCTAATGTTATAGATGGTCCAACTTCCACAAGTGCTTTGCTCATTCGTTCTTCTAAACACAACTCCAGTTGTTGTCTTTTCACAGCTTGAACTAGTATACACATATTATCCACCCCAACCTAATACATAAGGAAATTTCATAAAGCAATGAAAGGAGCGAAAATATTTGAAGATACAATGAATATCAGTCATGAGGAGGTGAGTTGGTAATCAATGTCCAAATTCAACACAAGTGAACTACTATCTACTACATTGTTCGGCTATTACACAATTGTAGATCTGTCACTATCAATCTTTGAAGAAAGTTGGGTTATGACACAAACTGTATTTTAGCTAATCAGATTCTGGGATAATTTGGAGCATTTTTATTGGCACATCAGTTTCACTTCTTTTATGTTGTTTATTCGGCCTTGAACAAAAGAATTGTATATTCCACAGCAAGGAATATTGTTAAGGTAAGATTTAGAGAACAATCTTGAATTAGTTTTTCTTTTAGACGAATGTTTCTAAAACAGGATCTCTAACAGAAACTTGTAGTTTTTATATTTCCCACATGGCGCATGCATGGATCCAGACCCAAAGTTGTACTTTTAAATTACTTATATCTATGAGGGTTAAATAATCTTTTAATTTGTGACTTTCTCATTTAACGGGAGCTCAATTTTTAATTGATTAATTAACTGTGAGTAATCCAATTACACAATTATTTTTCTACTTTAATTTTGATTGATTTGAATTATGTCAAATGTTATATGAGCAGGGAAAAAAATTCACAGAGACTGATAAAAAAATTTACTATTTATCTCATTAGCAATTAAACAATATAGGAAAGATTAAGTTTATGCTAGTGAAAGTTAACTAATAGAATGAGTGAAGTTAAGTGCCATACCCCCCCCCCCCCCCCCCCCAAAAAAAAAAGAGACCAGTATACAAGGGGGAAAACAGTGGTTTCCCAAACAACAATTATCAACAATAATTTTCAGTACGTCTTTTGGAGAAAAATTATTACACCAAATTTCTTAACTGAGGTCCATCACTTCATGACCTAAAGCTTAGTGTAAAACCATTTTCTTCTCATCAAGTCTGTCATAATTTATTTGTATCACTAATAGTAGCATAAGCAGAAGAAAACTTACAGCTAGAACAAGAAATGGAATAACTTCCATGATGATTAGTGTAGATTTTACACCAATGGCACTAAAAAATCCAACTGATCCAAGAACAGACAGCATAACAAGCATTACTCCTGAAAGACCTAGCAATACCTGTAATCCAATTATTATACAAACAGCTACTAACATAAATTTTGGAAGGAAAAATCTATCTCCACCTAATAAACTGCTTAAGATTAAAAAATTATTCCATAAAGACAGAAAATGTAGAAACCAAATATTAAGGAAGAGGAAGATTTACAAAAATGAGAGGGAAGGCAGAAGGCCAGGAAGTTGATACTAGGTTGGAATAATACCTTAGATGAAATGTAGAAAGAAGAGGGATGTGGTGTATCCCCTAAGGTAAGAGATATATAAGCAAACATCACAATATAGCTTATCTGCAATAATGAGGTACAATGATTAAACAATTTATATCCACAAAAAGAAAATAACACATTACAATTTCTGAAAACAAATGAAATATAACTAATTTGCACAGTCGTATAATTACACATCAAGCGAAAAATTTTGGAGATGTTTTTAATATTTATATAGGACAAAACAAGCAGGAATCAACAACTTACACTAAAAAATAGAAAGAGGGACAGGCATTTTACCAATATAGTAACGGCATCTGCAGTACTTTCTCTTTTCAATTCTTCCTCGATAGAGCTTTCAGATGAAAAGGCAAGTGTCAAATTTTTAGATTGCACCACTGGCAACAGCTCATCCTGTCACAAAGGACAAATTAAGTACAGGAAGTGAGCAAACAAAGGGTCAATAAGAACTATGATTTTAGCCACAACTCAACAAAATAAATGACAGATTACACAACCATGTCAAATAATAAAAGGAAAAGCAAGCATCCTATTAGAACATTAGATACATCTCCTGTGTGAGAGTTTATGTGAATCCCAAGGACCCTATATACAACAACAAATAAAGCCTTATCCCATTAGGTGAGGTCAGCTACATACATCAAACAGCACCGTTAAGTTCTATCAGAAACTAAGCTTTCAAAAATACAGAAATACCATTTATCCAAATATCCCTTTTAATAATCTCTTCAAGGACTCTATAAAAGGCTGTAAATTAGTTACTTCATGGCATTTTGGCAATCGTGACAACAATCCCTTCTGCTGATGCAAATTGGCCATTATAGCTTAAAATCAGAAGTTGACTAGTTCTATGAGACAAGTGTCTAAGGGAACTTACAGCTCAGAGGCCAAATGGTTAGATGATAAATATTACACATCAACAAAAGGAAGAAAAAAAAAATAGGACTAAGAAGAACGTATTAAAAGGCCCGTACCTTAACCAACTGTATAAATGCCTTCTCCCAAGCAACTGCCTTTGCAGTTCCATTCCCTTGTTTATCAACAGCATTATTTACTGGATAAGTTATAATGAAAGCAGTTGCCTGTCTTAAATAAACCATAATATAGCTAGTTATTACTATGCCCTGCAAAATCCAAAATTGTATTCACAACCTTTGACACAGAAAGTACCTCAGAATAATTATTCCCCAAGAATCCTCCTAATACAGTGCGAGGATCAAGAGGAGCTTTAAATGCACTCATACATTCGTCTGCTGAAGAATAATGCTGAATGAACACAATTTCATAAAACAGGCAGATCAGTTTGTAAAATAGACAAGTACAAATGAAGTTGCTGAGCGTGCCAGGGAGACTGGCTTCAGATACACATCTTCAGATAATAAGAAATAGAAAATCACAAATCAGCCAGCAGGACAAAGCTTTTTGAATCATAATTAATTTAAGATCTCTCTAGAGGTATCCCTTGTAATGTGCAGTCAAGTACAAGCAAGAAACACCAGTCACTGCTGTTCTGTTCCTCACCCCAGAACCAGGAAATAGACATCAATCTCACTCTCACAACATTGAAGGGGGTTTTGATCAAAGCACACCCATAGCAATGTATTACCACTTATTACACCAATGGGTATTTACGCTTTCAACAGAAAGCTTTTCAGTTCCATATTTCATTTAGAACAAATACAAGAATTAAGGCATTCTCAGTACCAGCCAAGGTTCTAAATGCTTCCATTCCTCAAACCATTAAGAGTACAAGCACATGGAAAATGAAATCATTTATCATAAAAAAATTTACACTGTAAGGCAGGATATATTGGATTAAACTAGTGAACTTGCAAATTAACAATCAAAATTAAGAATATCTACAGTTAAAAATAAACTTTAAGATGGAAATAAACTATGCATACCTCAAAGCAGTAGTTCAGATGATCAACTCCGCCATAGTTATCAAATTTTTTAGGGTCCATTTTGAAGTACTGTCAAGCACAAGAAGAAAGAGGGGGAAAAAACCTACTTATGAGAAAATAAATTCATGGGCATTCCTTATAATAATGACCATAAAACTATGAAGTTCAATGCCTTTAAATCAGTAAGTGTACCTGCAAGACACTTTGAGTGGCACAATCTTGGTCCAGTGGCTTCAGACAGATGTCATCAAGATATACCATCATGCCAGAATAATTCGCATGAATTGCGTCAACCTGACAACAACAGCCTTAATCCAACATAATCATAAAAAGTACTTTTCCACAAGCACAACTAGGTAGAATGAATACCTTTTTTTGTATTTCAAAAAGAAACTTAATGTTGTCCTCTGACACAATTCTTTGTGATTTACCATTCACAAGATCTGAGGTTGTTGCGAGTATGAGCTGAAAAAAAAAATGGCCATCCAATATAATTAAGCAAATAATAATTCAAGCCAGTCAATGTTTATATTTTGCTTTTTCAATTTTTCAGAATGCAGAGTAGAGTTGTCATAATTGTAAGATCGAATTAATATCAGCAATATACTAAAAAGAAAATTGACAAGACCACCTAGGCAGGAGTACTGCAGTCCAATTGAACAGCTTATGTCATTTTGGCCAAGAACAGATCCAGTAAAAAATTTTTTAAAAAAAAAAAAGAAAAAAAAGAAAGAAAGAAACACTTTTCCGCTGATATGCTTGTCTGTAGATGCATTTTGTTTTCTAAGTGCAAGCAAGGAAGCTAAAAAAAGGCAAATGAAACAAATGTCCTTTTTGCATATGAGGAGAAAAGACATCACTGAATAATATGGATTTGGATCCCCTGCAGTATCTAAAGGAACTGCATAGGATGCAGTTGGAGAGAGATAGACACAAGGGAGAATTGTTGAAGCCAACTATTCCCAACACAGGACCCCACAAACTGTGTACTTATATGCATTGTGTCTGCCTCTTTCCAACCACTCAATTTCTGAAAAACTGCAGGGGATCCAAATCCAAATAATGTAAAGTATGATGAATATCTATCTATAAGGCACAGTAAGGTGTTGGATATTGTACCTGTCAACAGTCTAAATATCCAACTACATAACATAAAGCATGATATTGAACTTGATAACTTGATCTATTACAAAGAAAAATGAAACGGTCTGATGTAAGAACCTGTTCAATTCTGTAAAATGGAGCAAGATGGTGGTCAAAAAACTTTTTCTCTTGTGCAACTTTACTCCTAGGTCCTACCCAGAGCTGAAAAGTGCATAAAGTTATTCTGACAAACTCAGAACTATTGTAGCAGTGAAATATCAAGATAAGACAAGAAAGGGGCTTAGAATCCCATACCTAGTCAAATAATACATAAATGTTAGATCTAGTTCTTTCCTGCCTACTTAATATTACTATTTTATTTGAATTCTTAATTACCAATGGTTCATCGTACCTCTTTACTGTCACCAGAATTAATTTAACATATATAAAAAAGCTCCCCCATCATAACAAAGCTTCTCAAATAGTGATTCAGCTTCCCTCTCATCTTCAATGAATTATTACAATAAAGAAATGCTAGATATCCTAAACAAAAGCAACTTCCCTTTCTAAAGATAATGTATAAGATTGCTAAAATCATAACAAAGATAAAACCAAAGAGCGATTGAGCTTCCCTCTCATCTTGCATGAATTATTACAATAAGGAAACGTTAGATATCCTAAACAAAAGCAATTTCCCTTTCTAAAGATGTCCTTAAAAGCCAACTGGTCTGTCAATTGCAGAAAGAACTTTTTCCTTAGGGTCTCTTGAATCTGGAAACGACAACAAACTGGGAGGGCAGATGGATGGGTGTAGGTATCAAGGGTGAACAGACTTGCAAAATAGTCACGCTACAATCAGAGGCATGGGAAGCCTTTGAACTAAAAAGTAGACGCTCATATTTTCTATACAAGAATAAAACCATTTACTTATAAGCGTCATAAGTGAGATGAAAATTTTGACTCTTCAAATATGAAAATTGGATACACTTGTTTCATGCAGATGAAAAAGAAGTTCATGGAGAGGTAGATGCAAGCATGTCATTATGATACATACCTTCTCAGGCCGTGTTTCAACCTTGAATCGGATTAGACCTAAACAAAGTAGAAGCACTATAGCCAGTGATGAAGACAAAACCATAATTGGATTTGTAGCTACAAATGATCCATATTTCCTGATCATATTTGTAAATAAGAGGTCAGAAATCATTCAGACTGAGCTGATAAGCAAATCGGTAGCATAGACAGTGACCTGTAAAAATTTGACATGTATCCTTGCACAGCTGAAAGCTGGACTCCAGTTCTGATTTGTGGAGCATCTTCAATCATCTGGTAATAATCACCAGTCAAAATATTCATAATTGGACAAGCAGGCATAAGAATATGACATAAAAAATTTCAAGGAAAAGAAACTGGTCCTTCATGATGTCTTCAATGAATAAATATTTTTTATTTATTAACAAATTATCATGCACCTGCATTGGGAAGGTCTCATCCTTTTGCCTATCACAACCACTGATGCCTTCAGAAACTGGTTTTGTTCCAGATGCTGGCTTTCTTTCCCTCATCCGATGATATAATCCCCAACCCACAAGAATAGAAATCAGGATAATGTATAAGATTGCTAAAATCAAGTCAATACACTTTGCCTGCAGGCATCAAGATTCAAGAAATAGAACAATGTTAGTGAAGCAAGCTGTAGAATTTAATCACATTTTTCACATCATGAACAGCACATTAATGCACCTGGAACAAACCAATACCATTGTTACATGCTCTCTTACCATTAAAGAACCAATTTTCACTGAACAAGAATCTTTCGTGTGGGTGGTAGGAGGAGGTGTGTTGGAGCATACTGAAGATGAAGGACAATCACCACATGAACAACCAAGAGAAATATCACCACATGAATAAGTTGAGACATTCATAGGTTTCATGCCAGATGACTCAATAGCTTTTGGCTTGAATTTAATTTCATATGGTGAACCGGGAATTTGTAGGCCTGCTTTTCTACCAATGAAAGCAAACCACTCTGCCAAAAGCAATCTCAGTTTAAGCATCATATATTGCAGCAATACACTAAAAGTAATTATCTATATACAAGCAACCTCCATCAGAATGAAACACCACATTTGCTACGTTGCTACTATATCACATGTAGAATCATCACAAGGATGATCATGGTAGTTATTTCAGCACAGACATCACTAAACAAGAGTAACAGATTCTGTTAAAGAGAGCAACATCTCTCACGATTAATTAATCACCTTGAAAATAAATTTCAAGAATTTAACAAAACTGCACAATTTTGCTAAAAAGTAGTATGCAATGTTTGATTCCATCAAATTGTATATTGTTTCAGATATCTGCAACAAAACTCATTATTTTGCTAAAAAGTATCATGCAATGTTTGATTCCGTCAAAGTGTATATTCTTTGAGCAATCAGCAACAAAATTTAACAGGTTTGAAGACATTATAAACCAATAACTCAGTTGCCACTTTGCATATAGCAATCAGGTGTCTAATTTATGAAATACCCTTTAGATAAGATGCATTTCCAAAATATCTTCAAAACTAAAATCAATATCATTAGAGATACATAATATTTGTTATTTCAATAACAAATGTTACCAAGGGCAGAGCCAGAATTTTTTTTCAAGGGAGGCAAGAGTCCAAGACGAAAGGTCATACAATAGAAGAAAAAAAAAAGTTTAAACCATCTACATTCATATTAAATAAATTAGAGTTAAATGATACTTAAAAAGTACTCTAATTCTACTATGTGCAGTGTTAGAGTGAGCTTTGAGAATGGCATTTTGAGTAAATTAAAATAACGTTTCAAGTTAAGTTTTGAAAATTCACTTCTATGTACAGATTGTGTTACGTGTCAACTATGCAATGAGGTTTCAATAAGTTGTTGAGTATTTTTTTTTTTTTTTTGAGTGGAGTAGGGTGTTGATTTTCAAGGAGTTTTTTTTTTTTTTTTATATGGGTTACTTAGCTATGTTTTCTTTTCATTGATTTAGGAAAAGCAAGCTCTTTTGTAGAGTTTTAAAGTTTTGAAGGTTGTTTTAAAAATTAAAAAAATTAGATGAAACAAATAAATAAGGACTTATTTGAAAATGTTTAAAACTATTGTAGGTAACATATAAAGTTTTACAAAATTTTAGGAGGGGCCAAATTAAAAATTTTTCAAATTTTTAATGGTATATATAAGATTTTCAAAAGTTCAAGGGAGGTCAGGGCCCACTCTGACCTCCACCTAGTTCCGCCTCTGAATGTTATGTGTCCTGTCCTATGTGTGTGTTCCTGTTATTCCCCATTTCGGCCAGTTAGATAGATGCAGACATGACAAAGGGGAACAATACTCAGTTAGAGCTTCAAAAGTATGAATTACCTTTGAAATTTTGAGCACCAGCACCAACAAAATCTAGAGCTCGAGTATTCATGGTGCCAAACTTCACATCCTTGCAGGATTCATATAACCCTTCACCAAAAGCATCGGTTACATAAAATTCAATCCCATCCACTGTCAAATTACCACGAACCTGAAAATTGTAAAATTGAAGCCTCCTATGAATATTAATAGAATTCTAGAAGGATTGCTGTATTGATTTCTAATTTACATGCCAAATATTGGCAACATGATTTTGACTGAAAAAATACATAAAATAAGTGCTTTTCAGTTATTTAGATTTGAGTCTTAAACTAAATACTAATAAAAAAAGAAGCCAAATTGCCTGGTTGATATGGATTAGAAGGAATTCACCTTCTTACCTTGAAAACTGAAGTCACATTTATAAATAAACTCTGATTTGGAGAGCAACTAAGCTCACAGAACAGATTCAAAAAGTTTCTCAAGCATGCTGGACAACCTACAAGTAAAGGAATTGCCTGCCAGAATGTAGACATAAAAAGATTTTAGCCAGTTAATATGTTTGAACGTAAAGAGCCAGATGTGCTAGAGAGATGTAGAGACAAATTACAGGCAAACTATATTTAATCAGCATATTAGAGTCTGAAACATCTCTTTCACATACATACATACATAAATACATACATACATACATACATACATACACACACATGCACGCACGCACGAGCACACACACACACACACACACACACACACACATATATTATTACAACTCAACAACACAAAGCTTAATCTTAGTAGGCGGGTCAGTTATATGAATCAAACGACGTCATTAGATTGTATCGAAAATCAAATTTTCATGAATGCCATTTATCATAAAAAATAAAGTTTGATAAAGAATAAAACATAACTATATAGCTATGTAAAGTTTGATAGAAGCCTTTACCTGTTGAACTTGAGTCCGTAAAGTGTCAAACTGAGCTTCTGTACAACAAACATTCCCAGTAATTGTTGGACACAAGCTTTGGATTTTTGATGAAAGCAAATCATCTGGCTGGAAAAATAAGAATTCACAAGATTATGACAACCTTGAAAGTTTATAAAGCTATCATGCATCGTCGTGATCAGTTTGGCAATTTCAAAATATGCCATGGAACAGAAAATCTTAACAGAAGCAATGAAATCAGGTAGGTCACCAAACAAATGAACTTCTGGCATATAAAGTAATGCATTTTAATAAATTAATTCCTAAGAGTCGGAATGATACCCCTCAGACTTACCTTCACAGAAGGGGAACCATATGGACAGTTCAATACTTTTCCATCCTCGCGTTTTCCACATATGTCATACATTGCACAATATTCCTCCGAATGCCTTTCCCTGTAAACAGGTAAATGAAACCGATAATTTCATTCTTTTATATTGTTACACAAAAACCCAAAGAAGGGTGGACCTTTGGTCCTCCATTTAGTGTAGACAAAGAATTTTCTAAGTACTCAGTTATTCAAATTGTTGCAATATGGTAGATGTAGATGTGGATTTAGACAGTTCTCAACAGATTTGAAGAATCAAAAGTCAGAAAAACTTCATTCAATTAATTTCTAAACTTATACTTCTCTTGCACAACATTCCGAAGTCTAAAAGTTCATGCCCTGAGAGAGAAAACTGTTATCAAACACTAGCTGATCCTTTTCATATTAATTCCATTGAAGCATATAAAGAAGCCTTACCCCGGTCCAGTAGTATTGGATGTCGAAAGAAGCGTTGCGGCGAAATTCCCTGCTTCTGCTAAAGAAAATAATAGATAAACCTGAAAGAATATGATTAGATCAAGTTAACTGGCAAGCTAACCAAACGGAGTGATCTGTTTTCTTACGTCCTAGAATTCAAATTTACCAATCCAACCGTGGCACCTAGACAGAGCCTGAAGCACATGAAACGGAGTAAGTTACTACAGTAAAAAGTTCTTTCCATCCTCAGTTAACGTGAGACTTTAGTAATAGACTAAAGCACCACTCAATTCTGAAATCTCGTGATTTAAATGCGAAAGGTAGATTGAATCCTTGAACGTCTTCCTCCGCTGTTTTTAACAAGTGGACAGTTGAAATTTCAGGTGTAGCCCCATCCAGTCGGTCACTTTCACGTTTTCGAAGGGAATTATACAATGTTGGAATGAACTTTTGAAAATTTTCTTTGCTCTCCTTTCCATCAAATCTCCCAGTAACCAAACAAATTACAAATGATTGAACAACAAATAAATGTACAAAGTGAATTACATCCTCTGACCACCGGTTGCAAGAATAGGCATATATAGAAAATGAATAGAAGAAATACAGCGGAACCAATGTATCGAAAATTCCGGGAACATAAAAGAAAAATCAGAGGTGAAAATGAGTAGAGAAAGTGCAGAAGTGTGAAAGGCGCAGAAAGTGCTTGCCTGTAGCAGACATATTAAACTGACAAACCCTAGACGAGGGTCCATTGTAGAGGTCGTGAAAGGTTTCCAGTGCTAGAGGAAGAACAACAAAAGCTGTTGGTGTTGTTTTGGAGTGAGTATACTTTGCTCCGAAGAGAGAAAGAGGAGCAAACCGTTTGCGGTCGACTGATACTATACATACAGCTTTCAAGAATTCAGAGTCAAAAGGCGCATATATAGTAACACAGTCACGGTGTGAAAAGTGTGATGTTGGCACGATTTTTAAAGGGCATACGCGTAAAAAGCACTAAATGAACTTTTTTTTTTTTTTGATATAAATGAACAATTTTATAGGATAATAACAAGGGCTTATTTGCGTAACCGCCACTCCATTAGATGTTATGAAAATGTCACACGTGTGTAATTTTATATAATATATAAATATAAATAAAAATATAAAATAGTGAAGAAATTAAATTTTTTATTGTTACCTATATGTTTTAAGATAAAAGACTCGATCCTTTTAAATTGAAGATAAAGATTTACACAATATCATTTGGTTTTATTTTCAAATAAAATTTTATCTAAAATAAAAAAATATTCATTGTAACGTTTCTATCCTCGGCAATGTAGAGGGGAGAAACGGTGTTCGTTCTTGAGTTAATATGAGTGATGTGGTTGTAGTCTTTAGGAAGAAAAAGACAGTAAAATGCAGCGGCGAAAGGAGAGAGTCATGCCCGCTGAACACGAGTCATTAAATGCTCATAAATAAAGTGCGAAATACTTAATTTATTAAATTTATAATTAAATAAAATATAATAAATTTAATAATATTAAATTATTCAAACTTTTATAAGATTTACTTTATAAAAGTAAAAGGATCAATGGTAAAAGTAAAAGACATAAAAATGTAAATATTAAATGAAATTGCGATAAAGTTTCTTTTCATTTCGTTAATGGGCAAAAAGAGATAGTAAAAAAAAAGTGTCAACGAGAGAAAGTCATGTTCACATAACACGAGTCATTAAATGTTTATAAATAAAGTATGAGATGATTGATTTATTAAATTTATAATTTAATAAATTTAATAATATTATGTTTTTAAAATTTTTATAAGATTAATTTTATAAAATAAAAGGACCGATAATAAAAATAAAAGATAGAAGGACGTAAATATTAAATGAAATTGCGTTGAAGTTTCTTTTCATTGTGTTAATGGGCAAATGTGGACACGATCAAATTCCAGTACGGGAGAGTGGCTGCTGGCGATGTGGCGATGATTATGATATGAGAATCTGAGCCTTTGAAGTGGTAATTAAATCAATTAATTTCTCTTTTCTACTTTGAGTCAATTTAATTTTCTCTCTCTAACCCAGCCACCCGAGCGGTTTCTTTTTTTCGCTGGTAATGGGGTTGGTAATGTAGTGGGTGAATGAAAAAGACATTTCCGTAATGGAGGAAAAAGAGAAGAAAATCCGTTTAAGAAAACAGGCAAACATAGAAGGACAGGTGAAACGAGTGGGAAAAGGGGTTTAGTAGGAGAGCTGACGAGTAGTCCATGGGCTACCAGCAGCTGGTGGATGGGAAAATGGCAATCAAATGCCACGAATGGTACAAGTGGACATGTAATCGATACAAAACCAGTAGAATTGGAAAAAATTAAGTTGACAAATGACATCCAATATTCAATCCATAATTGATGACAATATGTGCGAATGAATACACACGATTGATTGCACACAAATCTTTCTGTACTTTGAACAGTACGAAGACCAAAAAAACAAAAAAAATCAATCTTAGTAAGTCCAAGTCAAATTAATTATATTAGCTAGTTTTGGGGCATCCAAACAGAAAGCGCCAACCAGAGTGACCAAGGGTTGCGTACATCCAATCACATTGTATGTCTTATATTACAAAAGTGAGCAACACCTACTATGAATCTTAATAGATGGGACAAATGAATATATAAGGAACTAATGTTGGAATTATGCGCAAGTGTAAAATAATGCGCATAAGTTAATTAATTGGAAAATGGCTAGTACAAGACTCGACGCAACCCTATCAACAATGGAAGTAATAATGCATGATATATAGAATAATCAGTTAATTGCTGGCTGTTCAGTCTAAACTACATACATAGATAAAGACAAAATTAAAACAAGGGAGGGACAGTTGTGTATTGTATTGTATGTATGTGCCTGTTAAATAGTACGAAGGAGGTATGTGAAAGGTGTGATCAATAGAGCGACAAGCTGGCAAGAAATTAAAGAAATGGTAGTGGTTGATCTCCAAATAACAAAAAATGTATATATAATATATCTATAGCAACAGTGGGAAGCACAACCTCGGAAAAAGGAAGAAATATAGAGAAGGATTTGGTCTGATTGACAAAGTACAGGAATATTAATTGATAATCAAATAAAAGGGTATGAAGAAACCAATTCAAATAGAAAGAGCGAACTCATGATCTCTCTATTCCATCATTGCCGAGCTATCATTTTGCTTTTATGTATGTATGTATGTATGTATGTATGTATGTATGTAGATGGATGCTGGATATATGGATTGGAGTATTGCGTGAAAGATGGAGTGACCAAATTCACTAGTTGACGTGTTTGTTGTTTTCTTCAAAGGAGTAGTAGGTAGTTTGTTGGAGATTGAGATGAAGGAGGTAGGGCAAAGAGTGCAACTCTCCTCACGCACAAAGTATGAAACTTTGATATTGGCAATCAGAAGGAGACCCCATCTATGGTTATTTATATATATTCTATTGACATCTTATTTGATTTTTTTTAAGTATTAAAAAAATTATAATATAAGAATCGAACTTAAGAGAGAGATAACAAAATTAAATTTTATCATTTGAATGACTCACATCCTATTTAATATTCATGTCTACTTTCTTTCCGCTTGCATGCAGCTCAAGGTAGGACTAAAATATACAGACATAATACTATATATTAAGTATTGGCACTAATTAATTAAAAATTTATGTAACTGGCACCATTCGAATTGAATAAATTCATTCAAACACAGACATTCCTATAGTTGTATGTATAATAAAAGTGATAAATTGTAACTCATGTTTAATTTCTTTCTGGCCTCCCACGCATGACTGATGTTCTAACTAAAACTCAACAATAAAATATATAACTGGCAGTATTAAAACATTCATTTTATAAATGATTTATGAATTGCCAACATTAAAATAACTGATTATGAATCAAAGATTTATAATATTATTTTTTTAAGAGAGATTAAGCCCATTTAAAATAAGAAATTTAGAGTTAATATCCTAGTTAAGAATACTTCTTAATTTATCTAAAAAACATTAAAATAACTGAATATGTCACTAATATAACATATAGTCGACATTGATTCTTTCGAAACAATATTCTTACTTATATGTAAAAAATTAATTAACATAAGATTAAAATTTAAAAGAGGATATATATATATATATATATATATATTTGTGTGAATAGAAAGTTGGTCAAAGCAATGGGTACGTTTATGATGATGAGGTATGATTGGGAGGATAAGGTATGCATATAATGTCATTGTGAGGGGCGATGGGTTGTGTTATGTATATATATTTAGAAGCACAAATTTGTTATTTTTAATGTTATTTATTTTTACATATAATATATAAAATTATATAAACATATCAAATTTTTTATTTGAAAGAATAAAATAAAAGAACAAAAAGCACACAAATTTTGATAAAAATAAGAACAATCCTTAATTTTATTTTATTGATTAAGATTTAATGCTTTTAATTGATGTAAGAATCATGTTAGTAAAGGATTTATAAAAATTTTAATAAATATTTTTAAGAATATATTTTAGTCTTAATGAATGACCTCAACCAATTCTACCAAATTTAAAAAAAAAATAAAAACAAAAGGACAGAAATTTTGAGTGGACAATTGAATCATTAAATAGCAGAGCATGAATAAATAGAGTAGAAAAGAGTTAAGAGAGAGGTGAGTGGCATTAATGATGGTGAAAGTGACAGCGGGGCCAAGGAGAGAGGTTCAGGTCTTGAACTAGGAGGAGATTACAAAACCCCACTCACAATCTGAAAACAACAGCGGGCAGTGACGAGTGAGAAGGATGCGGGAATGAAGCACAAGACAGGAAGGCAAGGCAACAGACGCCGTGCATTGCGTAACCGCCGAGTGAGTTTGTGTAACTTGTGGCTTTTGTGTTTGGGGTTGGGTTTTATTGAATGAATTTAGGACCCATTTCTTGTCATAATTCATAATTGCCACTCGTCTCACCTTATTATCTCTCTCCTCTACTTGTCTCCGTCATGCAATCTGCCACACCCACACGCTGCTTACATTTAATTGGAGTGTATTTTCATCTGGCACTCTCTCAGGAGAATAAAAAAATTTTGCCTTGATATTCAATTAAAATAATATTTTTTAAAAAATGAAAAAAATATACACATAAATATCATTTTTTAATCCCAATAACTTTGTTTATATTATTATATTTATTAAATTATAAATATTATATAAAATTAAATATGAACAAGTAATTATTTTCTTAAAATTTTATTTTTATTTTATTATTATTTTTTGGTGCTTATTGCTTTCCTAGATTTAAAAATTGAAAGATGGAACTCCGTTGCTACGACATTCTTTGTCACTCCTCTAGTACCTAATTTTTGACTGTTGTCATTCTCAATGGCAGCAAGCAGGATCAAAGCGGTTTTTTTATTATTATTATTATTATCGAATAAACAATCAAACAAACCGAACTCCAGAGTGGAAAATATTTTTGTTTGGCAAAATATAGCTATCTTAAACACCTTCTGCTCTGGTATATATAGTTTTTAATTTTTATAGAAAACCTTAGACCTACTTTTCTATTCTAAAAAATAAAAAATACTTTTCCGTTACTAAAAGATACACAAGTTTTTCAAATCGAATGTGAAAATTATTTTAAAATTTTTTATTAATAATTATAAAAAATTTGTTATCATACTCATTACTTTTTTACCTCTTATATCACATTATTCAATTTTACTAAAAATATATTAAATATATAAAATGGTTGTAAAATAAAAAATAGAGAATAATATAGTAATTTTCAATATCATAGTAAGATAGAAAATAACATAAGGAGAGAAGATAATGAATCCTATCATAAAAAAAAAAAAAAAACCTTTGTTGAGCATAAGTTGTGTGAAAAACAAATTTTGAAAAATATAATAAAAAAAAGTACGTAAATAAAATTTAACTTTTTACATGATAAGAGCTATTAATTGAATTATACATTTAAATTATTCAATTACTTAGTTTTGGCTAATTACTATATAAGAATGATCAGAAAACTACTTATATAATACGTGTGTGTGACGGAGAAAATTAAATTCGATTCAACGGAACTTTATTTTTCCATAGATATATTGCTTTTTTTTATGTAAAAAGGTAAATTTCCTGTATCAAATAGTAGAAGCGTCATTTGCAACATTTGAAATAGAAAAGTAAAAGGATAATGATTTAAAAAAAAAAAACTGTCACTTAATCTAAATTATTAGTAATTTGTACATTATTTTATAAATAATTAAATTTATAAATTTTATAATTTAATATATGAGATTTAATAAATATAATAATTAATTTTTTTGAAATAAATATTTATTAAAATTTAATTTTAAAAAATAAAATATTCATTTAAGTGATTTCACCCTCTACCTTTTTTAATTTAATCAACTAATTTTTCTTTTTTAAAATTTAATTATTTATTCTCTCTTTTTAAATGTACAAGTTCTAGTTTGGCTAATTTTTTAATTTTTTATTATAATTTATCTTTATTAAATATTATAACTTTCAAACAGAATCTCAATCTATCTTTTTCCCATCAACTTAAATATACATATCGTTTAAATTACTTTTGAAATAATCAGAAAACCATAATTTGACAAATTACAAGAAAAATAGTGGATTGAAACTATAGGGGGACGGTTACAGAAATTGTCCAGATTTAAATTCTTTTAAAATTTTTTATTAATTTTAGTATTTTTATAATTTAATATATATAATAATATTATTATTTTATATGTATTTTCTTTTATTTTCTTCTAACTTTATCACAAGAAATCCCGACTCCCCATCTGCCAGGCCAGATCTTTGAACGTCCCCATATCGCACGCTTGTCTTTGACTCTGTGTGGCAGCAAAAGGCTGAGCCAAACTGCTCATTCGACAGAGACGTGGAAGAATGCCAGCTGTACCATCTTGAACCTTATTTTTAATCAATGAAATATATAAAAAGTCGGGTACGAAACTCCCTTAAACTTTTAACTCTCACATAGATGGTTAATAGTTGTGCAATTCTGAATCATATAATTTAACAAATTAAGAATTTAAATTTTTAATAAAATTTTATGAAATTGAGTTTATAAGAATAATAATGATCCATAAAACATTCTTTTTCTTTAAGAATTTATATTTTCTTAAATTTATACAAGTAAATTAGTGTTGATATTACATAAATCCAATTACAATTAAAGGACTTATTGCATAAGAAAAAACCATTTTTCAGAAATGGCAATGACATAAAAGTCCAATTTCATAAATAAAATAAAGATGACAATATTTTTATTTTAACACATTAAAATTTATAATAATTTTATTTAAAAATTTTAGAATTATTAAATTTAATAAATCAATAATTTAAATTATAAATTACAACAAATTAACACTTTTTTATTTTATCATAAATCAGGATATTAACAAAATGTTGTAAGTAATGTTTTCTCTTCAAAATTAAAAAAAAAAATTATTTGATGTTCCAAAAATTTAGAAAAAGTTTACTCTCCCAATTTAAATGCTACATAATACTCATATTTTTTATGTGAATTGTTAAATTTTATAATTTAATTTATGAAATAAATAAATTTAATTACATAAATTTTATATTATAAAATATAAATCAAATTAGAATTATAAAATAATAAAAGTTATAAAATTATAAATTCTGTTATGCATTTTTTAGAAGTACAAATTTAATATATTCTTTTATATTTTTATATTTTTAATTTATATATCTATATATATAATGCATAAAATTACATACACCTAATATTATTTTAAAATTATTAATTGGTGATCGATTGCAGTGTGAAATGCAAGGCGCCGTATCCTCAGGACCCCATCACACCTATGACGCCATATGACGAGCCCTTTGCAACTGCCTCGCCACTGATTGAATAGGTCCGAGACCTTTTACACTGACCAAGAACGCATCATATCCAGAACGAGAAGCACTCCAACTAAAACTTGCACTCTGCGCCTCCCTAGCGTGCCGCAGCTAATCATATGCTTAATTTGCGTTTATAATAACGACAACTCATCCTCCAGTGTGTAGGAAACGGTTTTTTTGGTCTCTCACCTATCGCATGTGATCCTAGTTACAACTGTTTCGATAGCATGCATACCGGTGCAAACTCGAGAATTTTCTTCCATACGCAATTAGCTGAGTGCTAATTTGTACATCTATATTTGGTAATTTTTATGAGAATTCGAATATTTATTCAAAATCAGCATACCTTCATCAGATCAATATTTTATTAGTGGCTATTATTAATTATTACATAAGATGGTAGTCCATACGAATTATGATAAAAGTAATTAAATTATTCATGTGGTTGAGGCCCAAGGTTCTTCCAGAGTCATTTGAGCCGAATATAGTCTAAAGAAAAGCCAGATGGATGGCCTTGAGATCAACTTTGTGCTGTGCACAACTTAGATGTTAATCAGAATGCAGTGATTATTTACTTTAATTGATTGATAGACTTTAGGAACCCACAATCAAATATACGTTTCAAAAAACAAAACATAGAGAAAGGCCTAGTAAAGCAGGCCTAAATGAAAGGCCCACTGAAACATGAGTAATGAGTATCCGGAAAGCCCGGCTACATGGATTATACAAAGAGCCTAACATTCTAGCATTAACATCAAATTGTTACCTACGTAATGATCATTTGAGTTGTCGCTCGAATGAATAATGGAACCGACACAGAGGTGGAACGCTCCTCTGCTCCTTTAATTGTTTGATGTTGCTGTACTGCGTTTCTTCCCTTTTGGTTTATATTTAATGCCACTGGCCTTCTCTAAGATTCCCAAAACCTCTTCCATACATGGTCGATTTTTGGGATCGGATTCTAAACATTTTAATATGAGCTGCGCTATTTGAAATGCAGCTGTTAGCGAATACTCTGTCCCCAATCTTGGGTCTATTTTCTTTTTAAGTTCCATTTTTTCGCCTAGAAATGGTTTGGTGCAATCCACCAGATTGTGTTTACCCGTTGGCCGATTTCGGTCTAGAGCTGCTAACCCTGTTAACATTTCCAGTAGCACTACGCCAAATCCGTACACGTCACTCTTCACGTACAAATGGCCTGTAATATTGCACCTTTCTAATTTCTCACTATTTCCCGTTGTGTTTCTAACGCTATCAGTAATATCTTTCAATTTTAAATATAATATACATTTTTTTGTATATAACATTCCTTTTGCAGCAACACCAAAAAATGGTCTAAAAACGGTTGATATAATAACATTTGCTTGGTCAAAGATGCAATTGAAAGCGACATGTACAATACTTCTTGTAAGAAAATTAAATAGAAAAAAGAAAAATTAGTTGATAGTTTATACCCCGATATAAATATTTCATTGTCACAAAATACTATTTCATCACAAAAAAAGTAAGCCGAACTAAACTTCCGCATCTAACGAAACAATAAGTATAGAATGCACTGTGTCTAATCTAAAATAGATAGTATATTCTATATACTCGTGAAGTAGGTATTAAGTAATATTATTTATTATTACTATTATTTATATTATATTAAATTTAGACAGTATCACATAAAATTAAAAAATAATTTTAAATTTTAAAGTAGCATAAATTTATACCTAAAAAAAATTTAATAAATAAATATTAGAAATTAAGAATTTAAAATTTGTGAGGATGAGTCTATATGTGTAGCTATTATTAAAGAAATGATTCGGTTGGGTTTAAAATAAGAAAGAAGAGGGGGCATGTGTTACCGGTGGCTAGATATTCGGGTGCGGCGTACCCGTATGTGCCCATGACCCTGGTGGTTACGTGGGATTGGCCATCGATGGGGCCTAACTTTGCCAGCCCAAAATCTGAAAGCTTTGCATTGTAGGCCTGATAATAAGGAAAGAGGAAGCAAGGCGGCGAGCGTGAAACGAATGCAAGTCATAGTAGAGGCGTGAAAGGGCAAATTTTGAATCAAAAACAGAAATAAGTAGGAAGAAAATGAGGCTGCTTACCCCGTCCAGCAAAATGTTGGAGGACTTGAAGTCTCGGTAAATGACAGACTTCTCTGAGGTGTGCAAGAAAGCCAGACCTCGGGCAGCTCCTATAGCTATCTTAAGCCTTATGTCCCATGGAAGTGGTTCAGGACCTTCTGCGCTTCCACAAATCAAACAAACATCTTACATATTTGCTCAATCATTATTTCAAACTTAAAGGTTCTTCCATTGCCTATTATTGCTATACGTACTTCTAAAGAGGTGGTTTTCTAAGCTGCCCTTCGGCATGTATTCATAAACAAGCAGGAATTGATTTTCCTCCCAGCAGTAGCCAAGCAGCTTAACTAGGTTTGGATGAGAGAACTTCCCCAAGAACTTCACCTCACTCTGCAACGCAACATCATAAAACCCAAATTTAAAAGCACTATTTTAAGAAGAAGACATCAGAAATGATTTATATAATTAATTTCAAATGATTATGTAATTGGAAACTCGCACTATTTAAAGCACTAAAGCATGCGTCAATTAAAGTATTGCTCTGTGGTCGGCAGTAAATCTTTGTAACAATCTACTTACTAAAGAAGGCATCAGAATGAGATTTCACATATTCCCAAAAAAAAAAAAAAAAAGAATTTGGCTTGCGAATGTGGTGGGGAATCGCCGAATCACAAAGGAACATACATGCTCTTAAGTCTTACCAGCCATTCTTGTAAGCCTTGGAGGCTGTCAGGATTAGATTTCTTGACGGCAACGGGCATCCCCACGCCAACTTTGGAGGGCTTAAAGCTGTTTTCGTCGATCCATCCTTTGAAAACCCGCCCGAAACCACCCTCACCCAGTACGGTGTCGGGTCTAAAGTTTCTAGTCGCACTTTTCAACTCATCCAAAGAGAACATTTTGAGATTCGGTTTCACGATCTTCCTGGTGGGAGGTGCTCCTGTTATATTGCCGGCAAAGCTAATTTGTTCCACCGCTGCTTTGTAGTTAGCGTTGCCCACGGTGTGTGCCATAGATCCGAGTCCAACGCCATTGCTTTTTCCTCGCTCCAATTTTCCATTCTGATTAATGTTATAGTTGCTTGATGACCTCCTCTCTGCATGTTAAATTACGTAAGCTACACCTACATTTACACGTGTAGCGCTTCTAATATACATCACAAGTTATATATATACACACACATACAGTTTTTTTGGGTATGATTTTCCAGTTTCATGGGAATCAAACAACGATCTTATTTCTTAAGCATGTGCAGAATTGAATTGAACGATAACTGGACGGAAAATTAAGTTATAATATAATGTTTCATGTACGTACCAGCTGGGGCTGGAGGGCTGCTTGGTTTAGTGGGGCGGAGGCTAAGCTTATCATCAACTAGGTTTCTAAGACAGTTTCCCATAGATAGATAGTATATCAGTAACCTAAAACAACTCCTGGAAGCAAAAGCAAACGCAAAAGTGTAAATTTTTGTATGCATATATATACCACAGACGAGGACGACGACGACGACGAAGTCTAAAGTTCCGCGAAAGAGAGAAGAAAGTGCAAAGAAACAGTCTAGGAAATAGGAAGAGATATTATGTCTTTACTTTTTCCCTCAATATACATATGTTTGTAGGTGTTTATCTCGGGGCTGTTGACTTGGTGGTGGTGTCGCTTATGTTTTTTTTTTTTGGATACACTGAGGAATCGAACTAGGGAATATATGGGTAAGGGAAAGACCTACACCAGTTGAGCTAGCCTCAACTGGCTCGCTTACTTTTTTTGTTTCAATATGTGCTTCTTCTTCTGGCCTTTGATGTGTACTACATTATGGAGGCCAACAGGATTTGAGTTACGAGTGGGCATTGGACCGGGTCAAACCGTTTCAACCCGTCCCAAACCGTAAAAAAAAAAATTTAGACCGGGTTAAAATGTAGTAAAACAAATATTATGTAATATTTTGGCTTAAGATAGGGTAAATCGGGTGGGGCTGGATTTTGGTCCCCTCTTCATTGGATTACCACAGGTACCCAACAAAATTTACATATATATATATATATTTCAATTCTTATGCTATATATATATATTCCCAATTCTGATATTATAAAATAGCGTCGTTTTGCAAAATAAAATTATTTTCTAGCTTGCTCTAAAACTAGGGGTGAACATCAGTTCGGATCAAATCATTTTAACTCGCTTCAAACTGTAAAAAAAAAAATTTAGACTAGGTTAAGATGGGGTAAAATAAATATAATATAATATTTTAGTTTAAGATGGGATAAATTGGATGAAAATGAATTTTTGCTCTCTCTCCATTGGATTGCTGTGACAACCCAACAAAAATTACATATATATATAGATATTTTTTACTATTACAAAATGACGTTGTTTCGTAACTTACCCTAAATCTTTCTCAAGTAGCTCTACGACGCCAATGCCACTTCTCGGTCCTCTCTTGTCCCTCAACTCCCTCTTTTGCGAGCGACGAGTTTTGTCCATTGTCTCATCGTCTCTGATGGTCGATGCTGACCACCCTACCTCGTTTGAGTCATCTCGGTCCCTCTCTTGTCTAGCCATCACAGTTCGAGACTTTGAGTCCTTAATAGTCGACTGAACCTTGCTGACTCACCGCCGCTCGCCTCACGTCCGGCCATCCCCAAGCCTTCACTTTTCGGCCCATCCTAACCCAAACTAACTCACCTAAATGAAACTGAGTTATTCCAGCCCAAAAATCTTAGTTTGAAGGATCATTTTGGCTGGGGTTGAACTAATTAAATGAGGGATTGGATTCAAACAGATTGAAAAAATTTTGCCCCAACCCAAATTACCTCACTTAATGCCCACCCCTACTTAAAACTTCTACAAGCACAAGCAGGTAAGAGGTAGCTCAACTTCGGCAAATCAACACCACTCCTCCCTCCCTCGTCTCGAACCCTCGGTCCCTCGACTCCCTCTCTCACGAGCTACAAGTCTTGTTCGTTGTCTTGTCCTTTCTAACGGTCAACACTAATCCTTACCTCCTCCCATCTTGTCTTGACTCGCCTCTTCTCATTTTGGCTCATCTCTTATCTAATCATCATACTTCGACACTTTGGGTCATCAATAGTAGATTGAACCTCATCCCCGTTCCACCGCTCGCCTCACGTTCATTCGTCCCCATCCTAACCCAGACTAACCCACCCAAGTGAAACTGAATCATTCTAACCCAAGGATGTTGGTTTGAAGAATTTTTTGGCTGGGGTTGAACTAACTTAATAAGAGATTGGGTTCAACTGGGTTGAGGGAATTTTGTTTCAACCCAAACCGCCCCACCCAATGCCCACCCCTAATTTGAGTTTTGTGGCGTAAAAGGTTGCCCTCAAATTCAAAGCTTACAGAAAAAAGAGCCGCTCAGACCCCATTAATTTGCGTGCAGTATAAACAAGACAATACCATCCAAGTCAACCGTAGCATCCCCAACACTGAGCCCCACTCGATGATGTATTTATTCATGGACTAGGTAGTCTGGGTCATCCCTACAAATAAATGGACTCGGACGAATCAAAATGTGTTATTTGATCCAAAGGCACTTCATTCAGATTGATAAGGTCACTATTTTTTTTTTACAATATTAAAAATATCACAATGTGAGAATTGAATTTGAAAATAGAAAGAGAATGAGATCAAATTTCACCAGTTCAAATCTCTTAATAATTATTTCTTTACATAAGTTTTGATCTATATGACTATTCAATTCTTCAACTTTCATTGCCATCTCAAACTTGTGTGCTTAGGGTGCACATATAAGAATCAACTCGATTATCTGAATCCAATCTGTTTCAAACCACAAAAAAAAGCCAACTAAAACCGACCTTCTTTTAGCTGAAATCGGTTTAAAATTATGTGTAATTGCTTGGATACTTCAGTTGACAAGTTGAAATGTTTTTTTTAATCGCTCGAGATATTTTTTTAACTAATAATTAAAAATTTGATTTCTTGAAAAATAAAGATTAGATAATCTTTTTTTAAATAAATTCTTTTGAGTAAATTACACTCGTCTCCCATCAAGTATTTTAATATGACACTTCACTCTATTTTACTTAAAAGTTGCACTCTACTCTAATTATCTAATTTAACTAATAGAATCTATATAGATGTTAACAAAATATTCTAGTTAGTTATATTAGCCATAATAAATATATTTCACTTTTACTCAAAAATTATATTTTGCCTCATTTAACCAATTTTATTAAATAAAATATTAACACTGTATTAAATTTTTACCTAAAAATCACACTCATTATAAGATGCAGGCGTAATAATATGTGTGATTGTAAAGAAAAAATTTCTAACATAAAAAAAGACACATCATAGAGTAAGTTTTGCAAAGAATATAATTGTGAAACCATTAAATATGCTTTATTTCTATTTTAACTTAAAATTTTATTTTAACAATTGATGAAACTACATTTAAAAGAAAAAAGAAAAAAAATTATCAACATTTCTATTAGATGATCAACAATCTTACTAGAGTTAAGTAAAAAAAATATAAAAGTATATAATTTTGATATTTATTATTATAAATATAATTTAAAAAAATAATATAATCTTAAAATCTATGCAAACCTTAGTAAAATTGTTGATCATCTAATAGAAATATTGATCAAAATTATATTTATAATAATAAATATCAAAATTATATACTTTCTTATTCTCACTAAACTCTAATAAGATGGTTGATTATCTAATGGAAATGTTGACAATTTTTTTTTCTTTTTTCTTTTAAATATAGTTTCATCAATTGTTCAAATAAAATTTCAAGTTGAAATAGAAATAAAGTATATTTGATAGTTTCATAATTACATTTCTTGTTGAATTTACTCTAAGATCTGTTTTTTTATGCTAATAAATTTTTCTTATAATTTCACATATTTTTAAGCTTGCATCTTATAATAAGTGTAATTTTTAGGTAAAAATTTAATACAGTGTTAATATTTTGTTTAATGAAAATGGTCAAATGAGGTAAAATATAATTTTTGAATAAAATAAAATATATTTATTATGGTTAATATAACTTATTAAAATATTCTATCAGTATCTATATAAATTCTATTAGTTAAATTAAACAATTGAGGTGGTTTGTAACTTTTGAATAAAAATAAAGTGGAGTATCATATTAGGATATTTCATGAGAAGTGAGTGTAATTTATTCAATCTTTTTTATACATATTATTTAAGTTAAATTCAGAATAATATACTTAAAAGATTCAAATATTTTTTAAGTACCAACCAAGCCAAAAGGATTGTATACGTAATATATTCATAAATAATCCATACTTTGCCTTTTATATGACTCACTCTCATCGTGCAAACCACCCCCCCCCCCCCCCCCCCAAAAAAAAAAAATCCCTCCTCAAGCTGAGCCCCTCTTTCACAGTTCTGTCGAGTCCTGAACACCTCGCCTCTTTTCTTTGTGCATTGTTACTGTGCTGCTATGCCCTAGCGCCTCTGTCATCCCTCTAGCCCCTCCCTTGTCACCCTATCCTTCTCCCATTCTCCAACAGTTTGGTGACCCCAATCGTCTCGAGTTGAGTGGCTGTCCTGTCTCTTGATCTTAGCATGAATCTCGACTGTCAATTTCCAGTGTGAATTGCGGGTCTCGCCCTCTGTCCTCCCCTTCTCTCTTTCTCTGTTTATTGGAGTCTTAGAGTGTCTGTAGAGTGAAGATTACTATTCTCTGTGCCTGCCACATGTCTAAGTTTGGATTCACTTCTAGAATCAATCTCAGTACTCAAAATCAATTGTAAAACAGCATTGGTGTGTTTGGTATGTAGCCCTAGTGCGTGCTGCTACTATTTTTGTCATGACGTGTGAACAAGTGGATGATGACGATGCTCCCTAACCCCAAGTAAACTTTTAGACTCTCATTTCCAAGTCAATGCAAGAACTAGTAATGCTTTTCGTGCCTGCTGGCCCAGCAAAGTGATGGTCGAAGCGAAATGTATTGGCTAGATGCATTACCTTTGGGTACGGAGGGTATGCATGTTTCTCGATTTAAGCTAGTCAAATAGACCATAGTACCAATTCACTCAGGAACCTTTTACCAAAACGCCAAGGTAGTCTTCGTTTCTTCTTGTTACTATATCAATTTTAGTTTTAGCAAATTAGTTATGACGGCTGTTGTAATTAATCATCTATATACGGCTGTCGGCAGGTGTGAAAGAATAGAAAACGGGGGAAGAAGTCAACATAGTTTTAAGGGCATGCGCCTCCCCTGAAAACAAAACCAGTCTCAAGTTCTTTGAGTTCATACTTGTGCTGTGTTGTCCTCTGTTGTCCCTGCTAATACTGTCAAGGATTCCAGCCTTACGTCATCATGGCTTTATATGAAATTAATAGGGGTAACAGCTTTGGGGATTGACAATAATATTGCAGTGACATGCACGGCAATCATGAATATTTCTAACTGAATTCTCATCAGGTACATTCCACACGCAAGGCCATGATGAATACATTTTCCATGGCAGCGAAGAAAAAAGATTTGAAAATATTATTATCTTAAACTATTATTGTCTTCGCGTACAAGTGATCAGGGGAAAGGAAATGAAACAGAGGATCCGTTAAAAAAAATATACAATGACAATAGAAATTTTAATTTTGAGATGTGAAATTATATATTTTTTAATGTAATATTATTTTTGTATAAAAATTAAATTATTTTAAAATATAATAAAGTTTTTAATTTTTTAAAAAAATGAAAGTTTGCCTTAAAAGTAATTTAAAATTCTTAATTTATAAATATAAAAAAGTATTTTTGAATAATTATAATTGTTATATTTTAATAAATATGATTGTCTATTTATAATAAATATAATTATTTATTTTTAATAGTGAAATTTTAAAAAATATAATTGTCTATTCTTAATAAATTTATTGTAATAGTTATATACATATATATTTTAAATAATAATAATAAAATTAATAATTAATTTTATTATTAATTATCATAAAAAATTTTAAATATCTTTGATTTAAAAATTTAATTTGAATTGTATTATAAATTATAATCTATATATTATAATTTAATCTTAATTATTTATTGTTATTAATGTAATTTTTAATATTTATAAAAACTTTTAATATAAATTTTTCTTTATTTACAATCTATTTAAACTCGCTCGGCAGCTTTACTTGCGATTTTCTACTCTACCGGCCGTTATGTTCTTCACAGCTTCATTGGCGGGCAAAGCCCAATCATATAACTTGAATTAGATACGAAGGGACAAGAAAATATATGTACGCATTTTAAGTCAGTACGCGTTATCATATGAAATTGTCAACGAATGGACGCTGATGCTGCTTGCTTGTCTTTAACTTCACTTGTTATTACTGATTGACATTAGTTCTAATTTATACCCAAGTTTTCTTCTAATTAAGCTGGTCGGTGCAACCCCTATTTCCTGTCCTTTTTTCCTTATTTAAAACAATTTCAATTTACTCTTTAGTCTTTAGTCTGTGGGGGCACATTACCCCACATTTAATCCCCAAAAATAAGGGATACAATAGGTACCACGGAAAGAAAATTGCAACGAAGTTTTAGAAAATTCAATTCACTCGTATAATAAGTAAATCAGGCATTATATTTAGTATCGCAATTCCTATATTCCCTATGCAAGATCCACGTCTCAATGAATTCCTAGTCACTTCGTATTGTTTTAGTAATGTAGTAATACAAATTACGTGCATATTTTGCCCAAAAACAAAAAGGATGTGAATAGGTACTACATATACAACACGTTACAAATTCCTTCCCCCTCTGTCATCCTCTCTAAACAAAAAGGAATCATGTGTAAAGGAAAGAAGTAACACGCACGGCATGACTTCATCTATACCCTTCAAAGCAATTTTCTGTCTCCAATAATTTAGAAACAACCATAATTGATCTTCCTCACTATTTTTTCTAGTCACAACCAAAAAGAGTGCAGACAAACAACAAACAAGCCGATTGCAGACAGTAACTAACTTTCACTTCATATCAGTTTTTTGGAAGTCACAAGAAGTCTTCCCAGCTCAAGCCTGGCTCGTCTCGATGACTATGTATAGAAAACCAATCACACGCCTTAAATTATAGTTTGGGCTTGGGGAAACCATGCTAATTTTTCCGAGACTCATCCTAGTTCTATTCACATGCACATCAGATGGGTGCTTCTAATTGAAATCAACATTTCATTAAGATATCCCCTCGACCAGTTGAAATGGCTAGAAGAAAGTGATTGGTGCCTGATGAATGCATAAGCCTAAACAGGGATAAAATTTATCCCTCGCGAATGGAATGGCAATAATCTTATCTCAAGCAAAAACACTGAAATTTCAAAATAAGTAAGTTGATAGCTTATAGTAACCAGACTGATAAAGAAACCTGTACGCAAAATCTTAGACACAAGTTGAGTCAATCTAAAATCTGATTCCTGTAAATATTAATTTTTGTCCAGTTCTAAAGGTGATTGTGTTGGTGGACTGGGCATTCTACCTTTACGGGCTTCTGGGGTTCCACTCTGAGAGGCCAGGTACTCCAGCGCAACTACAATATCACCTATAAGGGGACGGAAAGTTGGTTGCTCCTGGAGACACATTGCAGTAATAGCAATTGCATGATGCAAGCAGCGTAAAGGGAAGCGTCCTTGCAGAAGAGGATCAACCAATTGTACAAACTTTCTCCGGTCCTTCAGAAACTGGCGAGACTGAAATTTAAAAAAATAAGGTTAGCTAAAAAAAATTGATGGGAGAAGCTGAATATAAATAAAGTCATACTAAGCATGTATTGGCATGCTATAGAATCCAGAGTAATCATCCAATCACTTCTAAATTACTGGTGAAAGTAAGATTCTGTAAGGAAGCATTTAGATGCTAAAATTATGACAAATGTGCACAAGGAACACAATTTTGAAACTTCTTCCAAACAATTTGAAGGAACAAAACATTTACCCATGCAACCAGGTTTTGCTCCCCAGGCTTCCTACTAACATCTATTGCCCTGCGTCCGGTGATCAACTCCAACAAAACCACACCAAAACTGTAGATGTCAGATTTAAGAGTTAATTTGCCACTCATTGCATACTCTGGGGCACAGTACCCATATGTTCCCATCACTCTGGTTGAAACATGAGTATTGTCTCCTACAGGTCCAAGTTTGGCAAGCCCAAAATCTGAGAGTTTTGGATTGAAATCATTGTCCAATAAGATGTTCGCAGATTTCAAGTCACGATAGATAACAGGTGGGTTTGCTTTACAATGGAGATACTCAAGGCCCCTGGCAGCACCAACAGCAATCTTCATCCGATCACTCCAACTTAGTGGCTCTCCGTCTGGGATCAAATCAGAAAAGCAAAAAGACTTAATTAATACAATTATAAGAATATAATTTTGGAATGTCTTTTCAGGGGAATTCCTAATAACGTTAAATCATTTAAAACTAATTTGTTTTTCTTACAAGCAAAACTGAAAACCCAAGCGTAGAGGATTCATAATTGTAGCCATGTAGAAATTTCTACAAACTAGAGCCAAGAGATTTACTTTCTTAGTCTTCACCATCTGTCCACTCATGGAAAAATCTAAAAAGAACAACTTTGATCCTCCTTTCGTTAGTGGTACTTTTCTATTGTCTTCACCATCTTTTTAATATATATTTTTTGCTTCTTTACAAGACTACAGGTAGATAAGTACTCCGCATATACTCAATCATATTGCAAACAATTAAATTTTAAGTTTGGCAAATCAAGGTCATTACATCTGTGTTCATAACACAACTAAGGAAGCAAAAAGCACAATTGTTTCTTTCGACAATGGACTAAGTTGATTGGCACCACACTCCTTGATTGGTTGCCACCCAATTTTGTAGTCTAACTAGGATTCAATCACAGGCAATTTCTCTTAATGACAAACGTGGGCAAAATAGATATATTGATCTATTTCACACTTAAAGTATTTGGAAACAAAATATTATATGCAGGAGACTTATGAAGCCAAGTTTGCAAGACTAACACAACTATATTTTCTACGTATGGAGCAGATATGCTTCGTGCATAGTTGAATACACCCTTATTAGTTTATAGTTGCGAGCAAAGGATTACTAAATTTTGAGAAGTGACAAGTTTAAAGCACCTATCTAGGTACTACCACTATTAGGATTTATCTTAAATGTCAACTGTGGGACTAGAAAACCACAAAAGGGAAAATAGCAAGTCAAATTACATCTCTTATGCTGCTTCACCAAAATATCAAAACGAAAAGAACGTATATATGTTTTAAGTCTAAAACAGTTACCCCGGTTCGCAATGGGAGCTTTTAACCTTTAGTTGTATAACTTCACGAATTAAAACTTCTATGAAAGAGACGGTATAGCAATTAGAGAAACAAACGATAAATGATTGTATGGTTACCAAAAAGATGATCTTCCAGGCTACCCATAGCCATGTATTCATAAACCAAAAGCCTTTGATCACCATCAGTGCAGTAGCCAATTAAGGTAACAAGATTAGAATGATGTAGCAGGCTTAACATGAGAACCTCCACTATAAATTCCTGAAAACCTTGATGGCCATCGTGATTTAATTGTTTGATAGCAACAATCTGTAAATATAGAAGGAATAAAAAAAATGGAGGTCAGACAGTTCCACAACGACAATTGAAGTATTCAAATTTAATCCTCTGCTAAATATCCGAAAGCTAGAGGAAATAATGTATTAAAGTAACATATTTTTGTCAGTTATGTGCTCCTCTCAACTCCAAGAATTGGACAACATAAATGACATAGACAATTAACTTGCCTCGCCTGATTCCAGACGACCCTTGTAAACCCTTCCAAAACCTCCTTCCCCAATCAAATTCACTTCATTAAAACCCCTTGTTGCCGCTGCAAGTTCACGAAAAGTGAAGCTACGGGCCGCATTGCTTTTGCCACTCTTGCCCTTCCCTCCTAAAGATCCTCCCTTTCTCCCATCCTCTGCACAAAATTCACAACTAAGAACAGAAAAAGAAAAACACGTCCAAATTGAAAGGCCATCACAGTGGATGGATTTTATGTAATATAGTAATAACTATATAAGTCTAACGAAGGTTTTCAGTTTGAAAAACCCTCACCCCCATAATCCGCATATGTCCTGCCCCTCGCATTACCTGCAAAAACATGCATTTTGTAAGCATCGATTTTTTTTTTTTTTTCTTTTTGGGGTTCTTTTAAGGAATAAGAAAAAAAAAAAGGTAGATATATGAGAGGAAAATTCAGTGTGAAAATAGGCTGAAGGAAAGGGAATGGAGACAAGGAGGAATGGACCTGAAGAGGAAGCAGATCGAGTAGCATTGTCGATTTCAACTCTGCTGGCATCCTTCCGAGCAGAAGTAACGCAATGAAAGCAGCTCATCTCCCTATAAGAGAATTTGGAAGAGGATAAAAGCACAGCACCCAACTCTTCCTTTCAAGTAATTGAAATCATTGAATTACCCAAGGCAGAGAATTCACAGTAAATACGATAAAATCTCAAACCCTAGGGAGAGGAGAGAGCATTATGAATGTCCCCTCTCCATTCAGGGGAAGTCAGTTATTCATAATTGCAGCTGGGTGAACCGCCTTTGATCAAACGCGGTCCCAAAGGCTGCTTGTTTCTTCCCAAAAATAGAGAGAGAAATCTCGAGCAAACAAACTGAATTTAAATCCGTTGAAAATTAAACAAAAATAAAAATGAAAGAACAGGAATGTGGTGGCTTCGGAAATTGTGGCTTGTGGAGTATGCAAATCAAATTCATGAGAAATAATTTACGCCTGTGCAAGTATCTGCATTTCTGTTTGGGGGATGCCAATTTTGCAAGGAACACCAATTTAGCGGCACGCTTAGCGTAACAGACTCCCCATAATAGACTGTATTTGCATTTTCTCAAATCAAATTACGGTTCGTTGCCTCTATCGCGAAAAATGTTTGTCAACTCTGTGGGCCCGCTTTCTTTTCTTCTATCCAATTACTATATTTTTTTCTTTAAAAAATTCGATTTCTACTTTGGTTGCATTGATGTCGGTGCATTATTGTTGCCAGTCGCTCTCCGTCCTCTTCATCCCCACTTCTCTTTCTCTGGATTTAAACGTTACGGTCCCGGCATGTCATCCCGTTTTACTTTGTTGCCCTCGATACCAACCTCGCTTTCCATTGTTGACCCTGACTATTTCCCAACTCCACGCATGGATCCAGATTGGCCCCCCCTTTACGGGACCGGCATTCGGTTTTGAATTCACTGCTCCCTTCGGCTCAGATCGGTGATATCTTCAAAACTTTGACAATAACAATCGCTTGATTCGCGTCCAGTAATGCTCCTAAATAAATATACAAAATATCAATGTTGGTGGGACATAATATGATATATAATAAAATAATAGATATTTAAAATTTATATATTTAATATGATAATTATATATTTTTTAAATATATATGATAAATAAGTAAAATTATAGAACACGTACTTATTTTTAAATCTATGGAATTAACATAAAGTCAAGTTGACGAATAATTATAAAGAAAAAAAAAAAAGTAAAACCAAAAGAAAAAAGTTGAATAAGACAAAAAAAAATGAGGCGCATTGTCAAAGAAGACGGTTGTATCAGGCTACGCATTTGGTGGACAGAAAGTCGTTTGTCTTTCTTTTGCTCCATATATCCGTTGAATTTGTTATCTTTTCAAAATCTTTGCATAAAATAATTTAAATAATTAAATTTATTAAATATTATATATTTATTTATAATAATCATACATTTAACTATTCATGATAAATTTGTGAACAATAAGTATTTGTGAATCTTTACTTTCTGTCTATATATAAATGCACAGGAAGTATCAATAATAATAAAGGAGTTGTTGTGCTATTGTTCTTTTGTAATATTTATATTTAATGTATTATTAAAAAAAAGGTAGCATTAGCATCATAATACCCTAATAATAATTATCTAAAAAAATTGAGTGAGATTTTCTATGGCACCCTTTTATCTCATTCCCTCGGTGTTGAAAATTAAGAAATCACAATCATGTTTAGCAAAAGATAAATTGTGAATTTATACATCAGTCGTGTCATGCACTGTATTAAAAAATGCATATGATCGGTTATTTATAGTAATTAATAATCTTAATATTCATGTCTTCCCTTTCTATTTGTTGTTTGTTTGTTGGCGGGAAACAAACAAGAAGTTGTCTTGGGGACAACTTGGTTGAGATTCTCAGAGGTCTTAAGGAAAGTGGGCTTCATTAACCTTGCTTTGCTTTCATACATGCAAAAACATAATATTATTTGTAATAATAATAATAATAATAACAACCAATAAATTCGGTTCCATTCCAAAGATAAAACTGATTTTTATAACTGGGGCGCTCGCTGCAACTCTAATTTTGTTTTTTAATTTTCTCCACCACCATTCTCTTCCAAATTTATTCATTCCCATCACAACAATACAATCAATCACGTCTTCCAGAATCCAAACTCTCAGCTCTAAACCCAAACCTGATTCGGACAGGGAGATTCTCCTCATTATCTCACCCGACACGCCCGTCTTTCCGCATCACTTCTCCCACCACTGCTACTGCCTTTTCCAGAACCATGCCAAGTCTCTCGCCAAATTTTCTGGCTTTTTACCATTCACCAATCGTACCCGGTTCAAGTGTTCATTGCCCGAATCAGTTCGACTCGTAGATTTTTATAACATAAACAAAAATTCCCCGCATATGTTCTTGTCCAAAACGGGTCATATTTATTATGTAATCCAGATATTTATTATGAATATTAATTCTCACCAACTCATAATCAGTCTTCATGTCCCTGGAATCTACGTGTCTATGGTAATAGTAAATCCTATAAAAATTTGATATTTATTTCAAGCAAATAGATGGCGCAAGAAAAACTCTTCAGCTTACCAATTGGCAGTTGGCAATTTCTCGTATCCATCTTATCCGAACTTTTTTTTTTTTAATTATAGAAATTACCCACATCTATCTGGTTCATCTCTGCTTGTTTCTCCGAAGTCCAGACATCTTGCCTATCTTACTGGTATTGTCTCAGTATTCAGTGGATAGAATCACATATGCACTTTTTGGTAGAGATCAAGGCTTTTGATCTATCCTTTGTCGTCACATGTCTTTTTCTCAATTTTCCATCAATCAGAAGTCATTTTCATGTCATCTGTTACATGAAATTACGAATAGAAGGAGATAAATACGAACAGACAAAATCCAATGATTCACACAGGGAAAGAGAAACACTTATGACGTTGCTCCACAATCAACAATTCAAGACAAAGTCTATACAGAACTAATGAACCTCTTGCAATCATCTCATTTTGAAAATCATGGATTCATATTGAGTACCGGAAAAAAATTATTGTTAAACGTTGGAATTAAGTAACTGTACAAATGTTTCTGGAACTGAAGTTGCACCACAATACTGAGCAATTGCACCAGAACTAATATCCATTGTGAAGTCAAAAAATAAGGTTCGCGCCTCTTTTTCTCTGCTTCTAGAAGCTTCAAACCCTAAATCAAATAAGGGAAATGACTAGTCCGTCATCAAAGCTGTAATGCCAAATTTGGCTGCAGCCGAGAACCAGTATCCACATTGGAACTAGGTGAATTTGTTGCTCCAATATTCCCATTCAAGTCATTATTAGCAAATGACACAGAATTTTGTTTAGCAAAAGTTGACAGCCCCTGCCAAGATGATTTTTCAGCAAGCCCTTGAGACGACAATCGCTGCAACCCACAGTCATATTCCCTGGCCAATAAATTACTGGAATCTGATTGACTTAAATTATTTAAGAGCTGGGCTTTGACAGGTGTATACATATTAGTAGGCGCCAAGCAGGAGGTATGGTTGCGTCCAGGATCCATGTCAAGCATTTGAGGAACATCACCAGAAGTGGGCAACCCAGTTATATCAGCAAGTCTTACCATCCTCATTTGAGGGGAAAAATTAACACCTAACCGAACATTTGAACCAAACTCATCATCAGAGCGAACCACAGAGTCCTGTTGAATCTTCAAAGGAACCATAGATTCAAACCCACCTCCAGCATCGTTAAGTGAATTCAACTCAACTTGAGAATTCAATCCTCTATTTATTGCCATGTCACGACTTTGAAAGCAAGATCTATTTGCTGCCAGGAATGAGCCAGATGGAGATGAAAATCTACTTGTATAATCCTCCGGCACAGGAGAGTCTAGAGATATCTCCTCATCACAAATTGAAAATTGCTGCCTCAGGGACATCTCATCTTCTCCAACCCATCCAGGACCAAATCCATGTCCTATTGGCAAAACACTCTTGATTTTCCTTGCAGCAATCTTCCAAACAATGGGACCAAGATCTGCAGTAAAACGTGCTAGGCTTCTAGCATAGCTATGCTTCACATGCAAACCTACCTAATTTAAATAAAAACAGAAAAAAGGTATAACCAGCAATAAAACCTTAGAACAGACATATTAGAGCCATTATGTATTATAAATTAACAACAACTTGGACAACTTAGAGGGTACACCAGAACTATCATCCTTTTATAATGGAACAGATTATTATGACAAAAGACATTGGCCTTATAATATCTTTTGTATTTGCAAAAACACCCATACTCGTTTCAAGATTTTAGCCTCTCGTTGAGGCATAACTAGAAAAAGAAAAATAACAGTAAAAGAAGTTCCTACCGCAAGTAGTTGCTTGAGTTCTTCTTCAACTGTGACCAAAACTGGTTGTTCATTCCCAGAAGACACTGTGTGCTTGTAAGTTTCACGCCTGGTCTCATCAACAATAAATTGCTTCTTTCCATACCTTAGCACAGCTTTTAAAACAGAAGCTGCAACAAAATGAATAACTTATTAAACAAAAGAATTATTCACAATAATTGAAGACAGTTCTTCCTTAGTTCAATCTTTGGAGAAAGGGGAAAACAATTAAAAGGTGCCAGAATAGATCCCAACCTGGAAATTCATTCTCCCATTCAGACAACCAACTTGTATAACCTCCACTGTTAACATTGCTGTTAAAAGCCCTGACTGATGAATCTGCGGGCAGAAACTTGCCGGGTCCTTTTCTTAGATTATAAGTGTTACAGCCATTCACATTATCCCCTCCAGAAGCAAGAGTTGCATCAGAGGAAGACTCAGGACCAACACACTCAGAAGGAGACATGCCCAACGACTTTCTTGTGCTCTTGCCAGGTGGCCTGCCTCTCCGCACAATTTTAGGTTGTGGTTCGCTATCATCACTATCTTGTCTCAGATTTGCAAAGTCCTTCCTCGCCATCTCTTGCATGGCTCGAGCCTAGGAAAAGATTCAGTCTTCAAACTACAAGAAATTTCAACAAAGAAACAATTTGCACCAAAAAAAGGAAGACAACAATATTGTGTAACTTCAAACTCTGCCAAACCTGTCTATAGTAAATGGTATCTGGTGCATTATATTGCATGGCATTTGAGCATATCAACAGCACGTCTTTCTGCAAGAATGTAGCAGCAGTAAGTTTCAAGTTACTCAAACATCAAAAAGACATGAGATAGTCAACATCAAAATCACATAGCCTACATTAACAATGAGGTTTGTTAAAATCACTAAATGCACTTTGCTACAATAGGCAGATATGTGAACTATAATAGTTGGCATATCAAATTATCAGTGAATCACAAAAGGCCGCATACCAAAGATCATGAAAACATGATGGGAGGATTACCTAATATAACTAAAAAGATGATGTATGAAAAAGACAGCTTCTAATTAATGCAACATTATATGATAAGCCAGGTGCGCATTTTCTAAATTCTTTACTGCCTTCCCGTAGCATTTATTCTTTTATCTGCTTCCTTTTATCCTCAACTGAAAGCCAAAATATATCACCAGTTTTTAAGAAATGTTATGTTGTCAGGAAAGTCTATAGCTATCTTAGCTATTATTGAAACTCCCTATAACTGCCCAGCATAAGGTAGCAAAAATGAGTGGCATTATGCTGTTGTTACATTCAAAATGCCCAATCCAATGTCTAAAATAATGTTACTAGAGGTGCAACTACACAATAGAGAGAGGGAGGGACATTTGTGCACTTGGTTGATGAAAGCTGGTACTTGTTCATAAATGCCAAAGCTAACATGTAACGGAAAAGTATTAGTTAGTCAAAAAGAATTATGAAATGACATTTTCTGCACCACCATACGTAACAGTAGTTCTTTTGTAACCTTTGTATTTTCGCAGAAACCAAAAAGTATCTGATATAAAAACATGCAGAGATTGAGAGCAAACAAAGGTCACGGTCAATTACATGCATGAATCAGAGTTCACTGTGATGAATGTTGTAGAGAACAAGCAACCATTCCTCAACCTAACCCCCAAAGTCACTCTAAACATTCATGCACATCAAACAGTGAACCTGATAACAATCCCTTACGGGTAAAACAACAAAATTGTATAAAATAAAATCATAGCACGAGGACCTCAAACAAATTACATGCATTTGAAAGGCCGGATATAAATTGTACCACCAACCTCAACTTGTTCTAAGTTGGTATAAAGTCCCCCATCCAATTTCTTCCTCACAGTTCCAAAATCCATCGGGTGTTCAATGATATCATGATAATCAGGAAGCTGTAGCAAAAAATTTTTGTATTATGAATTCAATAATGGGGAATTCAAGTACTCAAAGAATATGCAGTACCACAAAAAACGCACCTCTTCCGGATCCACAGGCTCTGAGAATACCCCGTGGGTGTCCTTTCTGCAACATTGATCGATAGATTAGAACCAATGACATTTCCAGTGAGGGCATAAACGGGGGAAGAAAAAAAAAGGAAAGAAAGAAACTAAGATACACACTTTTGAAGCCTGTCTAGTATAAACAACAAGAGCTTTTTGTCTGGCAAAGTTGAAGTGGGACCGGAATCCACCTGCGAACCTGTCAATACATAATATTAAAATCACCATTAATATTCCCCACCACGCCATGGATCAGTATTTCAGAAATGATTGACAGTTTCATTACCATGTAAATGTTCACCGTCCGTCGCTTTCGGAACCTTTTCATTCTGCAAAATTAGTCCATTATTATCAAATGACAGAAAATATCTCTAATTTGAAAATAGACGTACGCGAATTTTATAACTTGTTTTAATGTCTTTCCAAAAGAGAATCCAAAATCAGCGGGAAAAGCAACAGTAAAAAGCCACAAGCAGCAGCCGGAGTACATGTGGGGAGAAAAATTAAAAAAAAAAAAAAAGAAATCCTCAGAATACTAAAAGATAAGACAAAAATCGAAGCTTTTGAGCATATCTGAGCGTTCCATGGCTCGATTAAGTCAATAAGGAATACAAAAATAAGCAAGGATTTATATTAGGAAAAAAAAATATCAGAGCCCCACCCATATTTCCAAAAGAATTTAATTAATAACAAAACTTGACTGGTCAAACACATGTACTCTCTTTCAATTGAACGACTTCACTATGAAAACTGCAGAATCCGCGCGAAATTCTAAAAAAATTAAATCTGGTCTGATCTGCTAACAGGCATTCGAGGAGTGGGAGACCCCACAAATCGCCCAAAAAGAAAAACAAAAACGAATCGAAAAGTTTGGTGTTTGGAGACATTAAATTATGAGATGAATGATCACCGTTTCATCTGATTCGTGATCGACGACATTAATCTTGCGCCTCTTGTGGGTGGCCTCGAGATCGTCACCGCCATCGTTCCAATCAGCGCCGTACGGAACCGAATTGAATGGCAAAGAATTCGCCGATAATGTCGGATAATGGTTATGAGAATTCAAACCAACCAGGAGCTTATGCTTCTTCTGTTTGCGTTCATCGTCATCGTCATCGCCAGCAATTCCTTCGTTGGGAACAGGGTTTCGTCGGGTGGGTCGGCTGCTTAGATTGGAGTATGCATTGTTCTGCTGCTGATATTGCTGTTGCTGTTGCTGTTGCTGCTGTTGTTTTTTAAGGGAGCGCTTTTGAAGATCCAAAAGAGAGGGGCGTCCCTTCTTCTTCTTCTTCGTCATCGTTTCAGATACCTCGCCCATTGTTTCCTCCTCTTTTCTCGCTCCCCAAACAGGCCCTTTTTTTCCTCTCTTTTTTATTTAAGTTAATTAAAAATAGAAACATGGATATTGTGTAGGATGTGTGGGACTCACGTGACTGGCTTTGTCTTGCGCCGTCGGGTCGGAGGGATTCCTTTTGGCAGGCTTGTGGCATAAAAATAATTATATAATGTAATTTGTTAATTTATTAAATTATATAATTTAATTTTTTAAATTTAAATTCAGTGTTTTAAAAATTAAATAAAAATAAAATTATAAAATTAATATATTAATAATGTAATTAATGCTCGATATTATTTTAAAGTTATTTTTAAAAAATTATAATTTTTATTTATGTATTTAAACAGTTTATGTTTTTTAAAAAATTATAAAAATAACATTAACAAAAATAATGTCACCTTTTATATATATATATATATATATATATATATGTTACTCTTACACTCTGTAACAATCGGGCTAGGCTGATATTAAATTCTTGCGCAACAAAATTTGATTAATTTCTTTTCTTATTCATCTTTTAATTGTTTTTGACAAAAAAATTAATAAATTTAAAAAAGAGTGAATTTATGAATTAATAAAATTGTATTAAAGAGATTAAACTTGGTTTTATTATGAACCAACAATTTGTGGGAAAGAGTATTAGTTTTTTTTTTTAGGGGGGTAAAGAGATAATATTAGTTTTTACAATGCAAGCCGCCTCAGTCAACCACTAAATATGATAAAAGTATGCGGCATGAGTCTTCCTTCTAAAACCGAGCCCCTTTTTCTTCTTCTCTGGGATATCCAACGTCAACTTAATCAAATTCAATGCCGAGTTGCTTTGAATACTAATTTACATGTTAGACTCAATTATGACTTTATTTGAGTTCGGACTTTATGTTTAACTCTTTATTATGGGATCAAAATTTGCTAATTTTTGTAGAAAGAAATCATGTTAACTCTCTTTAACAGAAGTCAACTTTAATTCAATATCTTTTTTATAAATGATATAAGAATTTAGCTTCCATAAGCGAAAGTCAAAATGACTTCCTTCCAAAACTTATCAAATCTCAATCCCTAAGTATGTGAGACCGATGCCATCACCCTGTCTTCATATACGCACGTAGTTAGACCTCCCCTCTTCTTTTTACTGTTATCGTCAAAGTCAGCTTTTGGTTTTTTTTCTTTAGTCTCTGGGCTTTTAACAGTTGTGTCAAATCAATAAATTTGAAGTCATCGTGTGAAGGTGAGTGAGAATTGCACTTCTCGTCTAATAGGGCTCTAACCTAAAAATCTTATTTTGCTGGCTTTAACGGAAATTACTAAAACACAGGAGTCAAGCTCAAAATTACGATTACACTGAATGCTTTTTTCTTTTTAATTGGTAATAGGGATATGTTAGTTTTATATTATTGGATAGGATGTTAATAGTGTATTTGAGATTCCAAGAAGGGACAAATAGAAACTTATCTAGAAGATTATTTTTTAGGACTCACTACAACAATATCTTTTAAGGAAGATTACTCTATTATCCTCTGAGCATTAGGGAATCTTTCCCAAGAGGATTGCCCACTAAAACAAAATTACTGATTATAAAGTAGGATTTAAATTTGCCTTGGGTTAAAAATAGGAAAATGCTCTCAGAAGCCAGCTGAGCCTACACACCGACACATTGAACGATTTATCTCGCAGTTCTTTTAGCAGCATTTTAAACAACAAATGCCACTGGGCTAGCTCATCTCAGCCTGGATGGATCGGCCCAATTTTTGCAGTCATTTGAACAATTCATCCGTTGGATTGGATTGAATGGGTCAACCTTGTTTTTGGTAACTACCATTTCAACTGGAACGTTTTGGTGATGCAGGATCCAGATCCATTGCATCAGGGTTTATAGTTTTGGTTGTAACAAAAGAGAGATTGAAATAAATTAAATGAAATAAAAAAAAACTTAAATTAAATTTGAATATAAAATAAGAAAATAAATAAAAAGTAATTAGTTAGAAAATAATAAAATCAATAGATCAAAATTCAGTGATGCAAGCCGTTAAAAAATATATATATACTTGCACAATTAATTATTTAAAATTTATATAAATAATCTTATTTAAAATGAAATAAGCAAAGTAAAATGGAAAAGTAAAATTATCTGACTCTAAAAGATATATATTTAAGTAAAGTTGTGTATAGATTACGAACAAATATTTTGAAATCATCATTATTCGATGTTTAAATGCAGTAGATATTATTTGTTGCAGAGTCAAAGTACACAAGTTGTACTCTTTTATATTTCAATCAATATACAAATTTAAAATAATATATACATATCTATTGTAGAAGTTGCATAAATTTTGAATTAAATTTTTATTTTTTATAAAATAGCATAACTCATTATGAATTCTAATGATTTATAGATAATAATTGTACAAATAAATTTCTAAAAACTTTGTATATATCATCACTCCTCGTATAAACTCTACTTAAATTAATTCGCAGCAAACTCTACTCGGGTTATAAACTTAAAGATTCATATATTCCAATCATTTATGCGGAAGAATTCAAATGATATGATTTCTGCAAATTTTAAATAGATCGCATTACTTTTATCCAAACCCAAGAAAAGGGAAAGGTGAGATGTGTTTTCCTTTCTCATTAGTCACCAAAAAGGAAGGACAAATCCAACTCTAATTTATATATCATTGGCAAATGTGGAACAATGTTAAAAGAAAAATTGTATACAGAAATAGCAATGTCTGTCGGTAAGCCACGTGATATGCATTGATTAGTTACAAGTTTGGTGTTAGGAAAAAAAGGATTTGGTTGTAATTAACGTGACAACATTGTGCATGCTCATTTGTGCTACGATTTCTTTAAAAAAGAGCACATGTTATTTGCGTCAGTTATCAAAGTTTCATGGTGTGGTTCCACCTCCGACGTCGAGCAATTAATTACAAGCCACAATATTGGTTATGCACCATAATTATTGCTGCACTTTAATTTGGAGTTGAGCTTGCTGTTTTAGTTTCCGCTTTTTGCCTTGGTTCTTGATGTCCAAATTTCCAAGGCTCTAAACAACCTTGGGGAGTGCCATTGGGATTTGAGAGCATGGTGGTCCTACTGTGCTCCCAATGATGAATGCCACAAAATTGCGTTGCCCATATCTTATGTTTAATACTCGCAATCGCCGATAAATTAGAGAATATACAAATAGAGTCAGCGGCCAACTCTAGACCCAACCAAATCTTTGTCTTTAATGCTTTTGGTGTTAGCCATTGTAAACACAGGCGCTTCTATACTTAAGTTAAATTATATGTTAAACTTGATGGTGTTAGCCATTGTAAACACAGGCGCTTCTATACTTAAGTTAAATTATATGTTAAACTTGATGCCACTAAAAACTTCTCTCTCTCTCTCTCTATAGATATATATGTATATATGCAAAATAGAAAAGAAAAAAAAAAGTGTGGCCTGCTTCTTTTAATAGAAAATTCACTTTGTACTGCATGCATTTGCAACTTGGCCTCTCCATTGGGCGGACTCTAAATACAAAGGCACAACAAACTAGACTACTCGAGTAACTCTAGAGGAGCTAACTCCCATGAGATCCGAAAGGAAGAGCTGCTTCAAACCGTTAGGCAAGTCCTTGAAAAACTGGAAGCCATCCTCTTCTATAACTGCTTGCTCTCCCAACCAGTCGCCACACTGGTTACCTTCACGAAATGTATAAGACAAACGAACCTCCCATGCTAAGTTCATGATAGCATGAATTCTCTTCACCGGATGGGATTTGAATGACTCTCGTCCCGTGGGCTTCAGTTTTGAAAGGGCTACTCTGGAGTCTGTCTGAATGATTATATTGCGATATCCACATTGCCAACAATCCAAACCCTTTAATATACCTGCTTCAGCAACTTTACACATGCTGATGCCGTAATTTAACGATGTAAATTGTTAAATTAAATAGGCTTTATAATTTAACTTATAAAATTTATTAAATGTATTAGTTTTAATTTTGATAAATGTGAATTATATGGAAATAAAAATATATTAATAATTTTTAGAGAAATTCTTATTGAAAAAGGAACATAGCCTACAACTCTTCTTAATGAACTAAATTACACTTAGTGTGAAAGGAAAAATGTATGACAATAAAGGAATTATTTGATTGCAACTCAATAATTAGTGCATTAATTTTAATATTATTATTTTTATAATTTTATTTTTATTTAATTTTTATAATATAATATTTAAACTATAAAATTTATCAGTGTTATACATTAATGTGAGTTAAATAAATCCAAAAGTTGACATCATTAAACATTGTTAGCAATGTATAGTACTGAGTTGTGCTCCACCTCATTCATAGATGGTAGTCTGACGGTGCTGGGCTGGAATTAGCTACTTGCTTTTAATAACAAAACCAGACAGATAAAGTGATGATAGTTGCCAACTTAGGTCTATAAAATAAAGCTACTGCTTTCTTAGCCCATATTCATGGGGATTCATTCGGTGCTCTATTGCTGATTCCTAGCCTGAATATTCCCTTTTGATATGTCTTTGCTTGCAACATTCTTCTATTTTGGCCTTTAACCCCTTCTCGACAATGTGCATAGCAGTGTTTCTTTGGCAAGCCCATCCACTGTACCCTTTTCTTCTTTTAAATAACAGAGATGAGTATCATAACAGGCAAGTTCTTTTCCTTTTTTCTTTTTTTCTTTTCCTCTTTACTTTCGATTCATTTTCTATAAGCCGCGCGGTTAATTGGAGGTGGATAGTAGGCAATATATAGTATAGGCATGTGTTTGATGTCTGGTAAATGATATTGTTTGACAAAATTTTGGTGGTTAAAGGCCCACGAAACCGGTGTCATGGTGGGAAGGTTGTGATATATTAGGAGGAAGAGACGAGGTCGCAGGAGGGACATGGTTGGCTTGTTCCAGAGAAGGGAGAGTGGCTTTCCTTACCAACGTTTTGGAGCTTCATACCCTCCCAGAGGCCAGAAGCCGCGGTGACCTGCCCCTCCTATTCCTCAAGGTATACTCCATTCATTACCCAATTTCCCCTACAAACAATTCAGGGGACTCTCTGTCATCGTCTTGATTTGAATTCACCGTTTTATCTATCTAAATTGGTTATGTGTATCCACTCTATTATCATTATTATTATTTTTGGTACTCTTGTGGATGAAAATGGCAGAGCAGAAAGAGTCCCCAAGAATTTGCAGAAGGGCTTAAGAGAGAGTGTCAGTATTACAATGGGTTCAACTTAATCGTGGCAGATATTGTGTCCAAATCTATGGTGTACATTTCCAACAGGCCTAAAGGACAGCCTATCAGCATTCAGGAAGTGTCCCCGGGGCTGCATGTCCTTTCAAACGCTCAGCTCAACTCGCCTTGGCATAAGGTTACACCTTAACGTTTTCCAGACTTCCAGCACTTACATTTTTCCTGACGCAACATATAGAACAGAGCAAACACGCTCAACATTAAAATAAAAATATTTTCGTTGAATTCCAGTTTAATAATTATTCCAACTTTTAGCTCTCCTCCTGTAGGCTCAGCGCCTTGAACTCAGTTTCAAAGAAGAGCTTTGTAAATATGGGGAAGGCGAGATACCTGTGAACGAGCTAATTCAAAAGCTGATGAAGGACACGGTTAAAGCTGATGAAAGCGTACTACCTCGCATATGCTCTCTTGATTGGGAATTCAATTTAAGTTCCATTTTCGTTGAAGTAGAGACACCACTGGTAAACATTTAACCTTAATTGCATTTCCAATCAAAGTCATGGGACGTACGTTTAACTAACGGACAAGTCCATCCCATACTAAATAGGGTCTGTATGGCACGAGGAGTAGTGCCGCGTTGACTGTAAGATCGAGTGGTGAAGTAAGTTTTTATGAGGTGTATCTCGAGACCAGCAAGTGGAAAGAGCACGTTATCAATTTCTGCATTCAGAAGCTGAAGTATGCCCCAGCAAATGGTGCCGATACTCAAGTGCCGTCGCAGAAGCAATAACTCATTGTTTGCCTTCCTGTGCTTCACCAATGTATCTCATATTTCATATCATTTATAAATCTTTTATCTATACCATCAACAAGCACCGCTCGAGCCATGCTCGTGTAGGCGCGCAGATTGAATAATGTATTAAGCCAGTGTGACACTTATGACATACAGTTACGCTAGTTAAGTCAAAAAGTTCCAGCCAAACGCAAAATGCAACAATAAAACAATAAAAAGAGATGGATACCATACCTTCTTATTCGGAAATGTTGCTCCCACGTGAGAGCAACACTTTATGCGTCCCACTGTTCAGCCATTCAATATCTAGATCTTAGAAAATGAAGATTGTGGGAGAATAAAGGAATTGAACTGATTTTACTATTGTTATTTGCTCATATTTTGAACTAGGTATACCTGTAGCTAGAAAGACTGGCTATCTGATTAAGCCACAAAATTAAAAGAGACTGACCAAGCATTTAGCAAAAGATATATACTCAACTGACAATAACAATAATAGCAAGTTAGTTCAGATGAAAAAATCCTGGGAATTTCCAAGAGCTGAGTCCCTGGTGCATGGAAGCACTTGCGGAGAAACCGAGAAACCCGACACCATATGAATTCTGCGCCAGTCAACAAACATGTAACATTTCGTAGTTAAAGGGAACTACACAACCAAAGAATGCCCTCACTGTTCAGCAGACTGTGCATGTGCGTGAGAATCCACTTGGAAACTTGTCAGCACCATCCTTCTGTAAAAAACAGTGTCTTTTCCTGAGATAACCCAATCCTTTGCATCCTGCTTTGCCCTTTCTTTTAGCAAAGAGCAATGACAAGTTATCATGGTCGACTAGTCATCTATTTCTTGGCCCGGGTTTTAAATACCCGCGTCAGGCTCTGCATTCCAAATTTTTGGTTTCTGGACATTAACATCCTTGAAAAGGAGATAACAGCCCCTGAAATTCTTTCTCAGTATTCTCATTCGCTGCCGTTGTAAGATCATTGGCAATTCCCATGCTTAATTTGTTGGTGAACAAGTGCATCAGGCATCATTCTGTCCATTTGACACAGGCCTTCCTATCCACATTTGTCTTTGATTTGTTGCACACAAATTGTCTACACAATGAAACAAATAAAAATCGCATTCCATTGCCATGAAAATATCAAAATTTACTATATATGCGGATATATATGGTTGCTACGTTACATGGAAAGGAGTGGCATGTCTCTTTATCTAAGCAGTAAAGAGAGAACAGCATTGAAACTGAAGAAAGGCTAAGGATTTCGTTATGTTTGCATAATTATAATGAAAGAGATCATGAAGAAGCGTTTCTCCCTCTTCTTTAAGCAGCTTAAATGAAACAGATCTCATACCATATGTAAGATACTAGATCTTTACTAAACCTAAAACCGTGGTAAGTAATAATAATAATAATAATAATAATCATACATCAAGTATTTAGATAAGGATGTGTACTTCCACAATCCATATCTAATTTGATACAGGAACTCTTGTTGAATAATTTCCATTAAAATAAAAGATCCAAACATATGCTTACAGTCTTCACTTCTTTATCTTAATCTATGCAATAATTGATAAACCCTACCAAAGATATACTGATATCAAGACAGGATTAAAAAGAGTGACTTCGGCTTACCCGTAGTAGGTCATAATAATAGCCTCAACATAAGAATTTTTATCTGAAGTGTAAAGTTTATTTAAAAATTAACAGTTATAATTATCTTAATTTTATAAATTATGATTTATTTGTATATATTTAATAACAATTATGATAATTAATTTTTTTCATTAATAATCATTCACTTATATTTTATTTTAAAAAATGTGCCTTATACTTTAGAGAATCCTAAATTCAGACACAATTGTCTTCCATGTTTTTTATAACAAGCATAAGTTCAAAAGGTAAAACAATATATTGGATTACTTTTAATACAAGTATCAATTAATTGGATTTCACATTCAACTTGTTTTATAAAACTAAGACCAACCAATCAATAAGAACCCAAATTCAAGAATTATTCTAACATTATAGCCACAACTTCCAATCATCAACTTCTACTGCAGGAAAAAATAAAAATGTTTATTGGTTGGCTGTAAAAATTTTTAACTCAAACTGATTATTAGTAAATTAAGTATTTAATCCTTTTTTTTTTATAAAATACGCTAATTGACACAAAAATCATTTTAAATTTCTTTTTTAAAATAAATTCTACATTTCAAAATGTAAATTGCATAAATTATAAACAAAGTAATTAACACTTAATAATTGGAATTAATATGTAGATAGAAATCAAGTAAGTTTGAGTAGAAAAATAAACATCAAGTTGCAAATGGGCACTTCACTTTCATTAAATGCTATAGTAAAATTCTGTCCCTTGCAAGATTAAAAATAATTAGAACACAAGAACCTTCCCATCAAAACAACACTTCTAATTAAGTATCCTTAAGTCACTCCACGTGCTAGACTAGCATTTTATGCTAACTCATAAATCAAAACTCATAATCAACCATTACTCTAGTAACCAAAGATAATGTGGAAGAAATGTTAAATTGGATTTTACACAGAATGAAGAAAAATTAAGCAATGGAGAAAGGCACCCATTATTTTCAAAGCCCTTGAAAGTTGTTAATTAATTATTCAGCCTTAATTGTTTTGCAAAACAAGGCCAAGGAGGGATAACTACACTCAATTTCTTCAAATAAGACAGAAAAGTGATCATTTACATATGATCTCATTCGAAGAAGTAAACCAATTAACCAAGACTTCTTGAAATATGGGTTCTCGAATAAAACAAAATTTAAGTACTCAATTTTTAAAAATTAACTGACTAACAATCTGCATTTAAATCTCACACATGAAGAATTACACTCTTTGTTTATGTTAATGAAAGAATGTAAATTATAGGAAAAAAAAAATCAACAAAGGACTTAGGACAAGATATCTTACTATACAAGGAAATTGAACAAAAACAAAAGCGAGAGACTCATAAATAAAACAAAAGTGAGAGACTTATAAATGTAACAAAGCATTCCAACACATCTAGATTGATGGATTAGGCTTTTTTTTTTTTTTTTTAATAAAATCATGTCAATTGGGTTGGTTTGGAATCGGCTAGAATGAAACTTCCAAACCTGCGACTTGACCTAACATAATTAGGTTGGAGATTTTTTCATCCAATTAGACGTGACTACCCAGATCCAACCCTTAAATATGTAATTGCTTAGGTGTGATTGATTGAGTTAGTGGGTCAACCCGAACCAAAAAACACCTTATGTATGAATCATTAACCAACTAGTGATAACAGATATCTCTTTATTGTATGTTCTACTTGATAATGACTTTACTTAAAATTTTCTCATTTTATTAAATTTCACTTAGAAATTACAGAAAAAGAGGTGGCAGTGGCTGATTCAAGCATTAAAATTATTCGATTTTACGTCTCAAAATAAAGCCACTATCACTTTTCACGACACCACCATTATACTTTTATATATATGGTATAAACTTTTTCTTTAAAAAAATCCGATAAGCATCAGAGTGACGGGAAAAAGAAATTAGGAAGAGAATGTTGGTGGTGTACATCTTCAATTATTAATTATTAATAAATTTTATTACTGTCATTTTTAAAAATAATATCTCAAAATGGAATTTTCAAATTTAGACGTTTGTACGTACAGCACTTGAAGACCAGTTAAAAAAAATAGGCGACGACTCCAAGCTGACTTTTGCATCTTTCAGCCAAAAAGAAAAATGTGGAATACAATTCTTGCCTTGCGCTAGAAAACTTCTAAGAAGAGACAGAACAGGTTGATATGAAAGTGGGCTTTGGTGTTTTAATCTGGGCGGACTTAAAATTGGGCTTCGTGACTTCCAGCCGAATCCAACTCACAAACGGAAACAACAAAGCGATGGCCGACCGATCAGGAAGAAAGCACAGAGAAAACACAAAATGAAAAGGCTGGCATAAGCTTAGGATTTACGCAACCAATAGAAAAATAGCACACGGATGACTGACATGGCATGAAATTTAAAATCCCGCCTAAACCCCTCTCGGACTTGATTTCATTTCGTGCGCAATTGAATTTCAATTTCCCCCAAAGGGCTTAATATCTCTGCCTTTCGGTGTATGCCCTAGTCAACCACTTCTCTAGCCCCAACTCTCGTTTCTCTCTCTTCCGCGTAGAAACCCTACCCTCTACCAACCCTAACTCCAATTCCGCCCTCCGGGTACGTCTTCCATGCAGTTTTCTACAATTTTCGTTGATTTTTTTTTGTTCTATTTTCTGATCGATTTATGCAGCAATACTGATCCGATCGTACAACTGCAGTTTTCGTCATGAAAGGTGGTAAATCGAAGGCCGAATCTAAGAGAGCCGATGCCAAGTAAGTTTACTTCATTTTGATCCTAAGACTTATTTTCTGGTTTGCGTAGCCTTTCATATGGATAAGAACAAATTTGATCGAATCCTCTCAGATCTGAGATCTGAAAATGGACAAAGACGACTTCGATCGGATGGCTTGTAAACTATGTTATTCTCTTTCATTTTATTCGTAATACTGCTATTCTGTATGATGACAGGCTTGCTGTGAATAAGAAGGGTGGGCCCGCCACCAAGGCCAGGAAACCAAGTAAGGGTAAGGCGGCGAAAGACCCTAACAAGCCAAAGAGACCGCCCAGTGCCTTCTTCGTTTTCATGTAATTTTATTTTCTTACCCTACCATTTGATTTCCGATGTGCTCTGTTCTGTTTCCACCGAATATAGTTCTGGTCAAAACTTTTACCCCACAGAAAGGTATATAATATGTTTTTCTCCTTTTCAAATCTGCTTAATCATATATGACTTGTTAAAAACCATACATATCAGACATAATAGATGTAGTTGTCCCTCCACGGAGCTAGTTATTGCAATGCTCCATAAAATATCGCTACTCGGGAAATTATCATTTTGCTATTTTTTAAATTTAATACGTATAGGGAGGAATTCAGGAAGCAGTTCAACAAGGAACATCCTGACAACAAAGCTGTGTCTGCTGTAAGTGTTTATGTACTGTTTTTGTCTGATGTGAATTGTGATTGAGTTCTGATATTGTACGTTTTTACTGGCGTTTATACTTAGCTTCTGTTGTTTAATTTTTCAGGTTGGCAAAGCTGCTGGGGCAAAATGGAAGTCAATGTCTGATGCTGTACGTAGTTTTCTGTTTGCTTGTGAAAAGTTGTGTTACATGCTATTTGTCTTTCATTATGAAACCAAATGTGAATGATATTAGGAGAAAGCACCGTATGCAGCAAAGGCAGAGAAGCGGAAGGCAGAGTATGAGAAGAGTATGAAGGCATATAACAAGAGACAGGTTCGTCTTGGTAAATAGCATGCATCAAATTAAGATTTATAGTTTGTCTTTTGCCAGTAATAGTTCTTACAATTTCATTTGGTTGGGTTGTTAGGCTGAAGGCCCGAATGCTGCAGAGGAAGAAGAATCCGACAAATCAATGTCAGAGGTGAATGATGAGGATGACGGTGAAGAGGAGGGAAGTGGAGAGGTTTGCTTGAAACTTTGGCTAATTAAATAAGCTATGTAGACTCGGAACAGTTTAGATGTTACATATTCATGATCTCTTATTTGTTTCTGTGCAGGAGGACGATGATGAGTAAGATGTGGACTGAGAATAACTGTCATTTAGGTTGTTCTGATGATTTGATCGTCGTATGTTGATGGTCTGGTCATTTTGTGATAAACATATTTCCTTCTTCCAAAAGTTCTATTCCTACTCCCTCAGTAAATTTGTTTTTTGCCCTTTCAGAAAGTGAATAGTTAAAGAAGGGAGATTACGTCTATCTGTACTCTAAAATTTAAGTGGTTAGTCAAGGGGCATCTATCTTTTGTAGAGCTTTTAGTTTGATTTAGTTCTTAATGAAATCTATTTTAGTTTTGTATCAATATAGTTGGCCCATAATTTCCAGCGTGCTGTATGATAAGCTGTATATATGTTGTGGATATCTTTCGGTTTTTCCGCATTCTGCTTTGTTGTGTGTTTTTGGATGGTCTAGCAAACTAATGCGATGACTTATCCGATCATTGATGTGAAGTTTTGCATGTTTGTGGCCGTTTCGACTTTATTTTCCATGTGATTTTTGGCCTGAAAGTCATAGTACCTTACTCTTGCCATTGTATTAGATGTTTGGTTGGAGATGTTTCTGTAATTTGTAATTAGATTGTGTGCGTGCGCGCGTGTGCGTGGGTAATATTTTGGATGTAATAAATTAGGTATGGCACATTATCCGAAGTTGTCGTTATTAAAATGTGATAGATGTTTTTCGTGTATATGTGTGGGTGGCCGAATTTTGAGGTGCGGATGTTTTCATGCGTTATGCTTTGTTGTTTGCTTGTTAGATTAATGCTCTCCATTATTTTTTTGCTTTAGTCAATTAGTAGGTGAAATATCATGTGTCTGAGTTTTTGTTGGCGATGCTTGATGTATGTTTTAACAAGAGTGTTGTAGAGATCTGTTTGTCGGTTTTGTATGGTATTGGCTTGAAGTAAAAGCCATAGCAAACAAATAAACTTATTACGGTTATGTTAGTGTTACTGTTTTGTGAGAAAACTCCAAAGCTTCAAGGGATTGATCTTCTCTCAAAGTATCCTACTGAAGCTGTGTTGGATGTGTAATGAATTGTGAATTGATATGATTGGTTGTTTCTATTCATTATACTCGATGTGTTTTTAATTGAGTAAATTAGTTCAATCTTTTTGTACGTTGTACCATTTGCATAAATTTTTTCATTTTCAAAATTTAAGTCAAAATTTGTTTTAGAAATGTTTTACATATAAAATTAAATTGTTGAGAATGTTTTTAGTTGAATAACAAATGTTATTATTTATCAAAGATATATTTATGAATTGAATGGTAAATTGTTTAAAAATTTTAATTCATGCTTGCATTTTGTTGTAAAGTTTAATTTACTCTAGTTTGGTTTTCAAGGCTTTGCAAAGTATATTTTTAGTATTTTATGAAATATAAACTGTTTACATTGTAATATTCATGTGGGCATTAAATATAAAATTTTAAAAACGGAAAGTTTAATATGTAAGGTTATCTGTGATGTTATACAACTATCTAGGGTTGTGTATTATATTTATAGTGAAAGAAGGCTTAGTGTAGTTTTAAAAATAGATGAGGATTTGTATAAGATGAATAAATTAAAAGGAGAGAATGGAATAATTTATTCTTTAAATTTTTAATGTTTTCAACCATCCGCTTGGGTTTTGGCTTTGATGAGGATACCCGTTATTTCTCTTCGTAAACTTCGCGCAAGACTTTGATTCTCTTGGAGTGGAAGTTTCTTAAAGATATGCATAGTATGATTAAATTTACCGGGTTTGAACATTGGAATTTCAACTGTGATTGTGGTGAGCTTGGCGTGCAAAAAAGCACTGGCGCAAATTGGTACTGTCCATATGGGGCTGGTGATAATAATGGTCGTTTAATTTCTATTGGCTGTCTTGTTTTGTTAGCATCCTGATTATAAAGTAACAGTCGGTTCTAGTGGAGTAATTTATTGCTTTACCTTTTAACATCTGATGATGGATAAATTTCAATCTAATTCTAGGAGAAAGTAATTTTCGAATTTGTTTGGAAGGTTTTGATATTGGTTTTCACATGTAGGACATGTTCTATACCCTTGAAGCAAGTTTCGCGAGCTGGGCTTTTGAATTTCAGTTTTTGGATCGCTCTGGTCTTGTCTGGAGAGTTAAGCTGCTTAATTGACATTAAATATGAAAGGTGTGAAGGTTTGTTAAAGTTGTGTGAAAATGACTCAATCGGTCAATGTGATTGTATAATAGATAATAGATAATATTGTATATGATCGTGTTATTACAAGGTATGGTTAGTCGGTGAGACTAAAGTATGCTTTGATTAGGCTTGTTTAGATCGCATCAAGCTCAATATTCTTGAGAGGAGCTTCAGGATTTGAGTTTTTAAAATCATTGCAATTGGCGAAAGCGGAGCTCTTCACTGTTTCCAGTGGAGCAATATATATATATATATATATATTTCAAATTAATCATGAACTTATGGTCCACATAAAGGGCTCCATTTACAGCGTTTTTAAATTTGTCAAAAATATTGTTTGTAAGAATATGGTCCAAGACTCTGAAATAATGGTGTTAGCTTTAATCGCTAATTTAGCAATTAGAGAAGGAGATAAATATGGAATTAGATGGCTATGGTTTACCCTTGGCTATTTTACACCGCCAACTAAGGTTGCCCCCAATCAATAAGTCATCCTTGGTTGTTCTCTGACAATAATATAGAGCAGCATGTGGTTAGAGCACCAAGGAAAGGAGAAGGGTATGAAGCTGGGCTATGGGATGGATCAAAATTTCCCATTTTGCATGGGGTGAGGAGGGTATCAATTTCTGGCTCTCTACTTCTGTCATGGTGTTGTCAGTGGTCATCCTTAGGTAGACGTCGGGCTCCTGATTCTGGATTAACCTCATTCCGCACTCAAACATACAAGTACAACATTGGAAGATGCCGCTTAGCCTTATTTAAAGATCATGTCACACTCAACTATTTTATTTTTTATTAATGAAAAAGTAGGATGGTGTGCACGACATCCACAAATTATTGAGCGCAATCAAAGAGATATTAATAGAAATTTTATTCCAAGTTAAACGAGGTTTACTCTGTATCTAAGAAATAGTAACAGAATATTTTGTGAAAAAATTTATAAAAAAGAAGGCCGAATAATACAACAAACAAGAAAACATGTAATTGTTGAAATAGGTGCAGTTGTAACCAATGAAATACAAGTTTGCACTAAAAAGCGGAGTCAAACTCAACCTCACCCTTAAAAGTGAAGACGGCGGCAACAATATGTTTAGTTGTAACCATTTTATATAATGTGAGGAAGATGGCATATATCCATCACATATTTACGTATGCGTCTTTCCGCTTTTGTTTTAATTTTTTTTATTACATGTATATTTTTAAAATTATAAATTTTATACATCTTTTTATATTTATATTTTCTAAAATTTATTTTTAAATATATAATATATAAAATTATATACACATACTATTTTTCTTTTCAAAATATAGTTGAATATGGAAAGCTTCTTGCTAATGTGATGCCTAAAAATGCGATGGAGTGGAATCCAATAAATTTGCAGGACTTGATTGAAAGCCTGAAGGTGTGATGTATGTTTGGTTGGTTAGGTACACCACCTACTGCTCCCTATTGAACGTCCACATCTTTTATATATGATATATCTGGAATTTGAGATCCCTGATACTGCACTTTCTTCTATTTGCCAGCGCCTAGCGGTCGCGGGCTTCTATTTTCACTGCCTTCCCATCAAAGTGTCTCACCCTTAAGGATCAACAGGGCCCACTTCTCTCCTTTTTCTTGCTTTTACTTGTCGCTGTGTAGACGGGAGTCGGTGGGAGGAATCAGACTTACTAGTTTCTGCCCCTTCCATCTTTTTCATTCCAATTTCCACCGCTACCCCGTTTCTGCTAAGCTAACGATAACAATAGCATGCACATTATCGCTGCTGCGCTCACAAAGATAATGAAATCCCTTCTGCTTCCTTTTCTTAAAGTACATGGGGTGCACTCTAGAAAAAAAAAATTATAAGTAGCTAATTATTAATTATAAATAAATTTTTATTTTTAATATTTTATATCGTTTAATTAATTGTATTTTATAATTATAATTACCTATTGATACAGGCGCCCTCCTTTTTAAAAAGTTTTAGTCCAGATTCTGGTGCTTTACCATCTTCAAAAGTGGCGCAACTTGGGTAATTAAGCATCGAGTTTTACTTTATAGATGCCCATTGATTATGGTGAGGGAACAAATCTGGTCTCACATCACATGTGGTTTGTTTTCAGAGGAATACGCGGACATAATAATAAAAGCTTAATTTGGGCTTTAAATTTATTATTTAATCCAAACAAAGATTCCCATTTGACAAATATTCACACCCATTGCGAGCAATGGATGAATGCCAATATTAGAGAGCGGAGGGGCAAAGCAAAAGACATTTCAAACCCCCGAGACTCGCGCTAAATTGCGCAGCTAACGGCGCAGACATGCTATAAAGCGCCGCTTCCTTTGGCTTTTGCTTCTCATCATGCTCTTCATTTCCACCGTAATACCAATACTATGTCCTCTCTCCTTCTCCTTGGGTTACATTTTGATTGAAACAGAAGAAGCTCAAGTGAAACTGGACTCTGAACAAAAATGGAGTGGCAAATTCAACAGCAGGAGCAGACCCCAAATGGCGTTGGAGGGTTATACGTCCAAGTGATGACCGACGACCAAATGGAGCTCCTCAGGAAACAGATTTCTGTCTATGCCACAATATGCGAGCAGCTTGTTGAGATGCACAAGGCCATCACTGCTCAACAGGACCTCGCAGGTTCTTCTTGGGATGGCCATGTTGATTTTTCTGGTCAATTCCCTCATATCCTCCTGTTACATATTCACACAATGCTCTAAATAAGTTCCTTCTCATTTCCTATTTGTTGAAATCAGACACTTGTGTCAAAACGACAACAAATGAAACATCTTTTATTGCCTTCTTGTTAAACTTTGGTACTTGTCATTCAATTCAGGACTGAGGCTGGCTAATTTATACTGTGATCCACTTATGGCATCTTCTGGACACAAGATAACTGCCAGGCAGCGATGGACTCCAACACCTCTGCAGCTTCAGATACTTGAGCGTATTTTTGACGAGGGCACTGGGACTCCCAGCAAACAGAAGATCAAAGAAATAACCATTGAATTGGGGCAGCATGGCCAAATTTCTGAGACAAATGTCTATAATTGGTTCCAGAACAGAAGAGCTCGCTCAAAACGGAAGCAATTAGCTCCCATACCAAATAATGTAGAATCAGAAGTGGAGACTGAAGCCGAGTCTCCAAAAGAGAAGAGGACAAGACCAGAAAGTGTTCAAGTTCAACCCAATGAGACTTCGCCGCCGCAAAGGGTCAAAGAAATATACTTCCACAGCCCTGACATAGGTATAAATCTTTCAATTAATGCTAATCGAATTAGATAAAAGGCTGTCTTTGCATTATATGGCGTTATGTCCAACAGCTTTTCTCTACTTTATTCGCGACTTCTTAATTCATGTTAGTGCTTTCGTTACATCTCACCCATCCCCTCTTTATAATTAAACTGCCTGCTCATGTGCATATAGGCACATGCACTTTGGGGCCGTGAACCTTATTATCAGAAAAGGAACGGAATTCCAAACCATTCAGTCTTCTTATATACTGCCATTGGTTTTTTTATACAGGATTTGACCAATTGATGAGCAAAATAGAAGTTGCAGGCTGCTATAGTCCTTATTTTCAAGGAGAAATATATGAAATGGCTGGTTAGAGCCTCGAATCTTGAACTTTACTGCATGACTGCAGCTAGCTTGTTGAACTCAAGATTAGTGGGTGGTGTTAATACAGTAATTTGCTGTACAGCTTTCATGTGATCATGTTGATGGACGACAACTGATGTGGCATGCATATGGTAGAAATTATGTATTTTAGGTGTTTTTCGGGGCAAACTGTTATGTAATTTACAATTTGAGTTTTGAGCCTAATTACTGTACTTGGCTAGACTACATATTGGAGCAAAATACATGTCATGATATGATAACAACAATTAGTATACCGTCATCAAACTTGATTAGCATTTTGTCAGCACATGTTGATGAAATTGAAGTGAAACAAGTAATTTGTTGAACTAGGTTAAACGAAGAGCAAAACTTTTTATGGGGTGGCAGTTTTCTTGTTTGTTTGTGGTTGGGGGAGTGAATGTGAGGGAGAAGCTTAAGCCTTGAGTCAGCTATCTCTATGGATGTTGTCTTCTCATGTCTAAGGCAATCAATTTGACGTAAGGCTTGAGATTACAGGATGTATTTACCTTTTCTCAGTTTTGAATGTCATACAATTTTAAGTAAACCTAAAACAAAGCTTATTTTATATGCCTGACCCAGTTATTAGACCTCTCTTTAACTAAAAATAAATAGTCAAATTTTAACCTGTAATAAAGCACAAAAACGATCGACATGATCCATAGCTGCTGCTCATTAATGATTTAGCAGTAGGGGTGAAATACCAGCCGTGCACCATCTGACAGCAAGCTGCATAATAAGAGCAACCTACAGAAAGTACATAATAACAAAAGGTTTATTTAGAAAAATTCTTCAGTGGCATATGTAAAGAGACTTCAGGCAACTTGCAGTAGTCTACTTGACAAGATGGAAAATTCAGAAAAAAAAAAAAGGGAAATACAAACAATGACAAGAGCCACAAGCACCCAAACCTTTCACCGACTGTCCGATTTTCTCTAGATCATCTATATCATGGTACACCTCATTGTATCATCCTCTCTGAAGGGATGGATGACCTTTGACTTCATTCATTTTTATTTCTGCTTACGTGAGAAGTTTCTAATTTCTGTTACCTTCATAAAGAGTGGAAATAACCTTACAAGAAGAAGCATCTGTGGATAACAAACGCTCACTTAAATTGAGGACATCCAATTGCCTGATCTTTCAAAAGTAACTCACTGGAAACATTGGATGAAGTATATCAGTATATATGAAGATCAACACAAAAATTGCTCATGAAATAAATACTGTTGAAGACTGAAGTAAAGCAAAGCAACCGATCTTCATCAATGTTCTCTTTGGCTAGTATATGCTTATTGGTGCATTAATGCTTCCGTGATTCCTGGCCAAAAAAGAAGGGAAAATTTCTCAAACCAAATCCATCTTACTTTACAACTATGATTTTAAAGCTGACTAGTAACCCATTCTGAATATCTTATAGGATACAATAAAGTATTAGCTTATTAAAAATAGAGTTAACAAAATAAATAGATAAGAACTTTAATATTCAGCAAAGCAAAGATTTATTTTAGCGATAATTGTGCCGCTTGAATGCAAAAGAAGCAGTGTGGCAATGGAATATATGAGTCAAATTTTACTTCCCAACCGCTTACAATGTGGTCCCGGTGAAACAAAATATACTGAAATATTCTTTAGCAAAGGATGCATATGGCTTATAAATGCCACCAAAATGCATCTATGACAGCGGGCCTTTTATGTCATCTTCCTGTTTAAATGAACATAAGTTTTGGGGAAGTACCCCAGAGAACCCGAAAATCCTACGAAGTCCTGCAAGGCTAGAGGCTCCAACCTCAGAGTTCATTTCAAGAACACTAGGGAGACAGCCCATGCCGTTAGGAAGTTGCCATTGGCAAAAGCCAGGAGACCTCTGCTCACTCTAACTTGCGATTTCCTAGCAGAAGACTGTATGGTTGCTTTATTGCTACAGTCTTGAACTGTTTGGTAATAATATAGCAATCATGCTAACATGAATTCCATTTCCACGAGACAAAACCAACTACTAATTCATAATTTCTCAGATTATTTATTAATCATTACTAATACAGGCATATGCAATTGCTACTCCAAATCCAACAGTATAAAACTTATGAGGCATCATATGCAGGAGGCCTTTTTCTCCTTCTTCTTCTGGTTGTGCTCCAGAACCAGTTCTGGCAGCTCCATATTTTCTGATGCTGGAATCAAGAAATTTACTTCAAGACGACATAGAACCAACTGAATGAGCCATCATATACTGTATTTATTGGAAGGGCCGTGAATATAGCACAAAAATTGGACATGATTGAAGTTGAAGATGATTATGTGTAATTTAGCTTGCTTTTTTTCCTCTCACACTGCCCAAATAAAACAAGAGCTTGTTTGGTTAAACTTAGATAAGCTAATCATATCAGAATTATTTAAAGGTATTGCCAAAATGATTTTCTGAGGTGACATAATTTTTGTAATCTGGTGCTCACTCTATGACATGATATTTCTATTATAAGCCGATCACATAAGCTAAAGAAAAATTAGTGAATCAAGAATACACTATAAAATTTATTTAATCAACTAACTAATAATTCACGACTAGGATAAAAATTAACTAATAATGACCAAAGAGTGCATTTAAGGGAATAAATTAGTCCAATTATGTATATACATGATATTAACAATTATTATTATTTTAAATTGGAAAAGCACGCATAATATACTCAGCCATCATTCATAAGAGGTGCCCTTTGTCATATAGAATACTAAAAGCTCTACTTATGTCAAAAATGAACAGAAAATCCATTTATTTAATTAAAAAATGTCTTGAAAGAATGTAATTAAAAAAAGGCATGAGAAAAGAGTTATTTTTACTTAAAATAGAAATACAAAGATGTGTTAAATTCGTTTGGCCTAAAAATTTAGTTGGTCAATTTAATAAATTTATAAATATAACTAAAATGTAAGATGAAATTTAGTTATAACTTTTTATAAAAATAAATAATGTAATTGATATATATATATATATGTGTGTGTGTGTGTGTGTGTGTGTGTGTATTGAATAAGGGGGGAGATCACAATCCTACATAAAAATCGACGAGGTGACTCACATATACGTAACTAAATGTGAGATAATGGATTAGGTATGGCATATACAACTCCCAGCGTGAAAACGAGATGTAGCTTTTCTTGTTACGATCCTGTAAGTCCCATAACTCTGTCCGTGTGAGGTAAAATACATGATTGAAATTGGTGTTGAGGCAGAGCCCCCCGTTGGCTGTTGCGGTGGTTCGAGAGGGACGACGGCCCACATCTGAAGCAAATCGCCCGGAAACAATAGCTCATCTCAATTCCTTGCTTTTGCGACAATTCCTGTAATCGAAATCCACCTCTTAAGAATACTTTTTGTTTTGGCTTTGGAGCCGAACCTAATTCACATTCATCAATTTCCTCGTTCCCACGAATCATACACGTTTCTCATTTGGTAGACTACGTATTGCAGATTTCTTTGCCGTACACCATCTTCTTAAATCGGATTGAGTTGATTCATAATTTTCTGTGCGTCTTAGTCCTGTGGGATTTCTTTGGTGGTGCGATCTGATTTGAGGAGTCAGGCACTGAACCTGTTCAAGATTATATAAGATGGCGAGACCCAATATGGATCAGTTTGAAGCGTTTTTTAGGAGAGCAGATTTAGATGGGGATGGAAGAATTAGCGGAGCTGAAGCTGTCTCTTTCTTCCAGGGATCCAACTTGCCAAAACAAGTTCTTGCTCAGGTTTCCTTCTGACTGTAAACACTAATATTTGAAGCCAAAAATAAGCTACTCTGCTTTTCATTGAAGCCCCTGCATCTGCTGGGCATTGCTTATGATGTGTTCCCTCCCACCCCTTTTTGAGTTTAAGGATTTGAATCGTGGATTTATTTTGTTAAAATTTGAGGTTTCCGAAGAGGGCAAAAGCTGTACCTACCTCTGCTCCGAATGAATGAATCGCTTTTATTAAAGTTGTTGTCTCATCTTCTAGAACGCTGTGAAACTTATCATCTCCTCCAAAAAAAATTATCCAAAGTGGTTTTTAAAATTGCGAAGAATGATTTTCAATCTGATCATGGCTGTACCTACAAATTGGCAAAAGAAAATTATAGAACGGTTGGAAGAATGACCTACCTCATGCTTGATTCGTTGTTTGTTGTCAATGCATCTGAACTTTGTTTCAGCCTTTATTGATATGGTAGAAGCAGGCATTCGCTGTCAATATGCACTCAGACATGGCTTCTTCAAAAATGTACTGTACATTAACATCACAACTTGTAGAAATTAATTTAGTTTTATAGTCTGTAGACAGTACTCAATTACTTTTGAACTCATGACATTGTCCTCCAATTTTGTTGTTCATGGGGCAGAAGGTGCCAATTGTTGCCCTTCAGTTGTTATTATCTGATTTTGAAGCATTTGAAATCTGGATTTTTGTATCTTTATTCATTCTTTCCTAGTTCCTTTGTTTGCTTCTAAAGGATTTATCTTGCATCGGGTTTGGTATTATAAAGCCCTTTCACGCATGCCACAGAAGGTAGGCATGTAGAGATTGCGTTTCCTACTTTTTGGTGACCGGCCTATACTGCAATTTCATGTGAGAATAGATAGAAAATATGATATTTCCTGTTTGCTTATTATCCTTGGCTCTCCTTGTATTAGGTTTTCATTAATACTTCATTTTGGTATCTTTATTTTTTTCTGTTGAAAAAAACTGTAAACTTGATTTAGCACAATGCTTTATGGTGTGGTTGCTTCCTAACCAAAATCTTCCATGTGAGCTACAGATATGGATGCATGCTGATCAGGCCAAAACTGGTTTCCTTGGGCGGGCAGAATTTTATAATGCTCTGAAATTAGTAACTGTGGCACAGAGTAAGCGAGATTTAACACCTGATATTGTGAAGGCAGCCTTATACGGTCCTGCTGCTGCTAAAATTCCTGCACCACAGATAAACCTTGCTGCTATACCTCCACCACAACCAAATGCAATGGCTGCTGCCGCTGCTCCACATATGGGTGCAGCAGTACCAACATCATCTCAAGGTTTTACCTTTAGGGGACAAGGAATATCGGGTTCAATTGTGAATCAGCAGTTTTTCCCATCCCATCAAAATCAAACAATGAGACAACTTCAACCAATGCCTACTAGTAGTGCTTCCCGTCCACAACCAGGTGTTGCAGGTTCAGATCTTTCTAGAGGGGCTAGCATGGCAGGTCACAATCTCTTGACCTCAGCCATTTCAAGTGATTGGAATAGTGGAAGGACAGGTGCAGTGCCTGCTAGGCCGGGAGGTATCACTTCACCAGAGCCCTTAACTACATCAGCATCACAAACTCCTGTCTCACCAACTTCCCTGCAAACAACTACTAACGCTAAAGCATTAAGCGTTTCTGGAAATGGGTTCTCTTCCAATGCAGTTCTTGGCAATGATCTATTCTCCACAGCCTCAACTACTACAAAGCAAGAACCTCCTGTGCAGAATTATTCTGCTAACAGTGCACCTGCCTTAACAGCCATTGTTCCAGTTTCCACTGGTTCCCAACCTGCAAGTAAGCAAAGTGCACTTGATTCATTGCAGAGTGCATTCTCATTGCAACCCTTAAATAGTCAGTATCAGTGGACACAATCATCTTCAAACCCAAGCCAACAGATTTCAACACCAGCTTCATCTTCACTTACTTCATCTGGAATATCAGTTGGAATTGGAAATGCTAATGCTGACAATTCACAGCTTCCTTGGCCTAAAATGAAACCATCTGACGTGCAGAAGTATACAAAGGTGTTTATGGAAGTAGACATGGACAGGGATGGAAAAATCACTGGGGAACAGGCCCGCAGTCTATTTTTAAGCTGGAGATTACCAATAGGTAAAAATTTTTGCTTCCAAACTGTTAGATATATGGTTTATGGATTTTGTTATGTTGATGTGTTAGCTTGTCCTTAAGCTGTAATGCAAATAACGAGAACAATACCCATTGAATATTTTAAGTTTAGTCCCTTGAACCCACAAATTTTTCCCTGCTGCAACTTTCTTTTTGATTGTCAAGCAGCTGTCTATTATCAATTGTTATTGAAATTTATTTAACTTGGTGAAGGAAAGACAAATTTATTGATTTTATCTGATAAATATGGAAAACACGCAGTAGCACAAGAGATATACAATGTTTAAACACAGTAATGGACATTTGACAATTTCATCCAGTTACAGTAGTCGCTGCTCTGCATTAAGAACAATGGTGGGTGGTTTCTTCAGAGTTAATAATTCAGAGTGTATCTGGGTGTCTATGACTTGCCTATAGAAAATAGAATTAGGAAGAAAAGCATGTTTTGATGATTTGGAGAAATTTTTGTTGACATAAGCTTGTATGCAAAGTTTGATGTATTTTATACGCAAAGTATTGATGCAGCCCAGAAATTTCATAATTAAACGAAGGAAAAATAGGGAAATTTTCTTTAGCATGCCTGGTGAAAGTCCCCCAAAAAAGCACTTGCCTGAGTGAAATGACAGGCAATTGAAGAGCTAACTTTAATCTCCTTATATAGAAATACTAATAATATATCTTGAAAAGAGAAGAAATTACAGAAATGCATTAACAATTTTAATGTAAACAACAAATACTTCCTATACGAGGGGAATAATTGTGTAGTGTTTTCGGTACCTACTAGGTTCAGTTTGTATAAATGAAGTAGAAGTCAAGAGAAAACACAGGTGGGGTGACACGGTTGTCCAGCTCCAGAATTTGCAATGGAAAATATTATGGAGTGAAGTGTGTACTGAAGATTGAATACTGGATTGAAAGGGAAATAGTGAGAGAAAGAGTGAGTGAGAACTTGAGCCTTTTTTAATTCCCTTGCATATTACAAATTATCTCTGTTATAATTGATAATATGCCACCTCTTGAAGGGCTTTGGGTTTAGTTTATTCTTTTGCTAGCCAAGGAAAATAAATAAAACAAATTTAGAGTTGCTGTGTCAAATGAGGCAAATACTTGTGCCCTACATGAGGCACATGGATAGGTGCTGGAGGCTAGCTTCTCATTGAAGGAACCTTCACTTAGCTCTCGGGAGTTGAGGCCTCCAACTACTATGCCTTGTTTTCGTGCCTAGGTGAGTGTAACAGCACGTATACAAAGCTTGATCATCTAAACTTTCTTCATCTCCTATTAGAGGACTAAAGCACCCTGAAACCAAGGAAGTGTTCCGTTAAGAGATCCAAGGTGAGAGCACATCTTAAATGGTACATTATTGCAAGATGTGGGTTATGTTTAAGAGTGTAAGTCTGCTGCTTTACTTAGGTGAACCCAAATTTGTGATCATGGTTCACATTGATTATCTGAGGAATATTACATGATTGGTCATTGGTGGCAGTGATTAGGGCCTGAGATCAAGTCCATATTTTAGAATGCCGTTTGTTTATGGAGAAAAAGAACCTAACTAAGTCCAAATTCTCCTGTTTCACACTGCAAGATTAGTAACCTTGTCTACCAATTCATGGTGTTCCTAAAGTTTTATATCCAATATCAATTTGGTTGGAACTTTGTTGCTGATGAAGTTCCTGTCACGTTACACCATTTAGTTGAAATTGCTTATTTTTTTCTTTCCTTTTTTTTTGGGTGACTACCAGTCTGTTTCTTGTCTACGTTTTGTATGATCATGTGTTTTGAAACTTTTCTTGGACAGGTTACTATTCTTCTGATTACAAATGCCCAATTGTATCTTACTATCATTGTGGCTTTCTGCAGAGGTCTTGAAGAAGGTGTGGGACTTATCTGATCAGGATAATGATAGCATGCTTTCTTTGAAGGAGTTTTGTGTTGCTCTCTATTTGATGGAGCGATACAGGGAAAGTCGTCCCCTTCCACCTTCTCTTCCAAGCAATGTTATATTTGACGAGACACTGTTGTCAATGACAGGTCATCCAAAAATAACATATGGAAATGCAGCTTGGGGTATGGGTCCATGTATTTTATTACTAATTTTCACTATCTTGCAATTTCTATTCTTTTTCTGTTGTAAGTTATCTCTTGATGAATAATGAAATGTTGCTCTATATTTTTAACAAGGTTTTCAGGAGCAACAACGGATGCCAAGTGCTCGGCCAGTGTCACCTGCAGCTGGTGTGAGGCCACCTGTGCAAGGAACTACTCCCCAAGCTGATGGTGCAATGCAACCCAATCAACAAAAGTCAGGAGCACCTGTCTTGGAGGATTTGTTTATGAATAAAGTTGATAATGGCAATCAAAATACATTGAACTCAAAGCCTCTAGAGGCAACAACAGCAGAAAAGAAGGTATTTGCTTTGTTTTTTATTTTTTATTTGGTTTTTGTCAGTTTTGGATCAATTGGCAACATCTGCACTTGCATTATGATAAGTAACGTCACAAAGAGATATGAATTTTATCTTAGATTTTGCACTTTAAAGAAACTTCCCATTAGAAATAGTTTCTAAAACATTTCAATTAAAACAATTTTTGGAAACATTGGTATTAAGTAATTTTATATATTTTTTATAAGGGGGAATTCATTTCTCTTCTTGAAGAGTTGGTTTTATGCCTCGGGATTTTTTTTTTAAATTGCTACATCAAACATACAAAGATAATACAATTTCTGCACCAAATACCCAAGAATTATTTTCTGATGCATTTTCTTTAGAACTTGCATTGTGTTGGGTAAAACACATGTAGCCTTAAGAAACTAGATTTTCAATAATTACTGAATGTTGCTGTAGTATGATTATGGATATCAGCTCAATTTTAAACTTTTAGAGGAAATGTACGGTGTTTTTGTTTTGTTAATTGATAAAGAAAAGTATGAGTGACTTGGAGTCTTGGACAATAAATCATTTCCAACATTATAAACATTTCCATGGCCCTGTTCTCTCTAAATAACACAATTAAGCTCAAATCTGTGAATGAAAAAAACCCTTCTGCAGTGGAATCTTATGCCAAAAGGGCTTTTTGAAAAGAAAACAAGAAATTCTAATTGAAAGAAAACAGAACATTATGCAAAACTAATATTTGGAAAAGACTCTAAAATTTCCATGAAGGAATCATTGGACCCAAAAGATGGAATCTGAAGTCAAATTACGAAATGTTAAGCTCCTTGATGGACAGTTTATTTTATTGGAAGTTGTCCTTTTTCTCTTCAATTGAGTACCTGGCATAGTCAGGTAATGAAACTGGTTTCCATTAAGCCCCCTTCCTGATGCAACCTAAACTACTGCAAAAGCAAAGGGCAAGCCAACACCATAGATTGAAAGGACTAAATCTGAATTTTTGGTGGATGGTCCCCTTGGTTAATCCTCCTTCCTTAGCCCCTGCTGGGTATTCAGTGGTGTTCCTTGAACACTTTCTTGTTATGCTTCTTTTGTGGCTTATAATTCTAAAGAAGCTGTTTCGTAGAAATATCTGGACACAGTTTTCCTTATTTTCTATTATGTTTACAGTTGAACTGATACATCTTTCGCATTACATATTGATTTAGAATCTGAGTTGTTAGGGATTCAGCTTGTTGTGCTGAACATATCATTTGGTAAAGCATGTGATCATTATTTGTTGATGCCTCCTCTTGGTGCTGATTACATTGATTAAATATTTTCCCTGTAGGTGGAAGAAAGAGAGAATGTGATACTGGATTCAAAAGAAAAGATTGAACTCTACCGCAACAAAATGCAGGAACTAGTGAGTAGTGTAGTCCTTGTTCCTTTTTTTATTTTGATCTTTGAACTGGTGTCTCATGCTTAAGGTTTGATGCGATTGAGATCAAGTGTCTGTGTTAATTTTATTTGAATGAATGTAGAGGCTAACTGCGTCATGCTGGTGGCTTGCTTGAAAGTAAACTTGCTTTGTATTGATGGGGCATTTGCATGCCAGTTAGGTTAGAAGTATCTGTCTTGGTAATCTCTGACCACATATATTGTAGAAGAATTTGGGCATCAGGAGTGTTTAATTTGGCTTGAAGGACCAGCTTACTGAATTAAACCATGCAAAAAGGGATAATACTATTATATGAATTTCATTTTATATATCTTTACTGCTTGAGGTTGTCAAGAACATAGTTGTTAATTGCGTGCGCAATGGAATGGGATGTTGCACAATCAAACCCCAATTGCATTGCGAGGTTTAGATTGCGTAGCATTGTGCAAAATTGCGAGCACACTTTTTGTCCATGAAGACCTAACAGTAAAACCATGTCCTTTAAAAGGTTTACCCTATCTTAGCCTCCGATTCCCATGCCAGATCCTCTGCAGCTTGCCTCTGCTGCTTTCTCTGCCTTCTTTGCGCCTTCTCCAGCTCTCTGCTCAAGTCTTGGTGGTCGACAGTGGTTGCTGGCAACTTTCTCTGCACTTTTGCTTCGCTACTTCTGTTCTGGTTAGGTCCTCCGATTGATTCTGTTCTGGTTAGCTGTGATTGCTTCTATTCTGGTTAGCTCCGAGCCTCCGACAGCAGTTGCTGGCTCTGATGGTGTTTCTGTTCTAGTTAGCTCCTCCAATTGTTTCTGTTCAGTTAGCTCCTCCTCGGATAGCTTCTGTTCTGATTCCACTTTGATGGTGGTTGCTGGCTTTTTGTTCTCTCCAATTGCTTCTAGTGTTGTTTAGTGTTTGTTATTTGAAATATGGAATCTTGATTGCAAATGAAGTTGTCATATTTTTTTAAAGTTATTTTTTTATATATTGTTGTTATTTGGGGTTATATTACATATATAAAAAAACATTTTTATATATGTTATATAATTGTGCCGTTGTTCAAATTGCAATGCACAATGTGTAATGTTACAATGACCTCAAGCACAACAAGTGCGTAATTCACAATTAACAACTATGGTCAAAAATGACTTGTTAAGTTTATATACATTGTCCATCTGGTAACTCTTAACATCTGATAGATTTAGCAAAACTGGCTACAATGACTTCATGGCAGGCTTTAGGTTTCAGATTAGGTTTCTGTTTAAAGCTGAGACCTGAAATGATGATTTTGCCCTAGGAAAATTGGAAATTTTGGAGAGAAGGAAACCTTTCATTAAGGAACTGTTGCTGGAATCATACAGATAATGAAGAATTTGAGTGGCTAAATTTGTGATTTTTGAGGCAAAAGGAGGAAAGATATATAGGTTTGAATTTTATTGACTGCTCAGAAGACTTCTAGCACAAAATTAACTCAATAATGAGCTCTCTAAAACTGCTGAAAAGGTCAAGTTTATAGACTGGAAGGTTCCAGGTAAAAAAAGGATTAAACATATAACTAAATAGTACTGCTTGAAGTGGGACTCTGATTAGTGCATTCACGTTTTTGTTTACCTTTGTGTGTGTGCCTTCTTATTCATATATATATATATATATATATATATATATATATATATATTTTGTTAATTGTATGTCAGGTTTTATATAAAAGCAGATGTGATAATCGACTAAATGAGATTACGGAAAGGGCATCTGCAGATAAGCGTGAGGTATATTTTATTTCTGAAAATGTGATGTTAGTTTCAGATGGGAAAAGAAATGGGCCCTCATATGATAATATGTTGCAGGCAGAGTCACTGGCCAAGAAATATGAAGAGAAATACAAACAAGTAGCAGAAATAGCATCTAAATTGACTATTGAAGAGGCTAAATTTCGTGATGTACAGGTATCAAGAATTCTATATTCTATGTGTTTTCCAATAGGTTATTTCTCATTATTAAGAGGAGTTATTGACTGCTTTAAGTTCAATATGAACTATATTGTAAAAATTTGCTGCCTGGGTAGGTGCTTGTATACCTGCCTCTCATTCTGTTGATAATCTTTTGAATCATTCCATAAGGAAAAGATTTCCCTGATAATTTTTCCTCTCGTACTCTGTAAACAATTCAAACCAATATACCTGTTGGGTGAAGAACTTGATGTGTTTATATGGATACTCAGAATGCCAATAATCAGGTTGAATCAACCAAGAATTGACTAGCAAAACTGGGCGCTACACGAGCGCCCTTTCTGATATTGCTGAATCTTAGGGTACAGCCTTTTCACATAATGCCATTTTTTTAACCAGAATTTGTTTATCCCCCTCCACTCCCCTTTCAATTTTTTATGTTGCAGTTGATAGACTATCTGTCTTTGATAATGTTACTGGCTCTTTGGAATTGATTTTTTTATCTTGGGAATTGACTAGTTAAAAAAATTTTTGCTTTTGTTTTTTTTTGTATTTTAACAATATATATTGGTTATCCTTTTCCCTCCTCATGTCTTCCTCTCATTTCTTTACTTTGCAACTTGGCACTCAAATTTTAGTAATTAGAAGGATATGGCCACTGAAATATTTTAATACATCATTTAAGCATTAGTTCATATATCTTTAGGAAAGAAAGATGGAGCTGCAGCAAGCTATTATCAAAACGGAGCAAGGAGGCAGCACAGATGGAATACTTCAGGTAAATATTATCCTTTGAGATAAGATGGAAATTCTATTGAAACTTGTATAATTTTGATGTTTACCTACTTCTTCAGGTCCGTGCTGATCGCATACAATCGGACCTTGAGGAATTATTAAGGGCTTTAGCTGAACGATGCAAGAAACTTGGGATAGATGTGAAATCAATTGCAATGGTTGAGCTTCCTATTGGTAAGTTCAATCTGGTTTCTCTTTATCAAGATTATCCTTTGAGGCTTTGTACCCTAATCACTGTATTCACTGGATTCTGTTCTTTTTACTGAGACTGATTGTCAAGGAATCACTTCAGAATTTGTTCACCTCTTGTGATTTCTTAATTTTCTTTATTCTCCTGAGACATGCAATTCCTTTTCCTTGTTTCATATGTAACTTTCATCATTAATTACTTGTGGAATGCTCTTTACGTTCTAAAAATTTACACTTATGATTTTTTTTTTATATAAATTAAGGGCATTACAAATTAACTGATGGCAAAGCTCCACATACATATATCACTTCGACTTGTTATTTGCAAATATGAATAGCTTTTTGGTGAAACCTTTTTGCTCCTGTAGTGGTGATTTTGCATTGTGGATACTTTAGAACACATTATGTGATAAAAAGTTTGATTGAGAAAAAAGCCACCTAACATGCATCATTAGAGTGCTGTACAATGTTTTGTGTGCCCTTCTGCTTGGGAAATGAAAGTGGGGAGCGTCATGTAGCTGATGTCATAGATGAGTGTATATTTTACTGCACCAAATTACTATAGATGTTGTTCTAGGTTTCTAATTGACATGTGATGAATTATAAGGTTGGCAACCCAGAATTCCTGACGGAGCTTCTGTTTGGGATGAAGATTGGGATAAATTTGAAGATGAAGGTATGGCATGTCCAGTAAGGATTTGTTCTATTTTCATTTTTTGCGTATAGTAGTTTCCTTTAATAATTGCTTTATCTTCTCCCAGGATTTGTCAGTGACCTCACTGTTGATGTGAAAAATGTATCTTCCAAACCCAAACCTGAATTTATTCAAGAACAAAATTTCCTCGATGATACTTCAGTCCATGGTTCATCAGTGATTGCAAATGAAAAGCAAGGAAATTCTAGAAGTGATGGTGATTATACACTGGAGGGTGCATCTGTATATGCACACAGTGAAGATGACTTCACAAGAAGCCCTCGTGATAGTCCAGCTGGAAAGACAGCTGTAGAGAGCCCCTCACAAGAATTTTCAAATGTTCATTTTGGAAAGAGTTCTGAAGCCGATGCAGAAACACATAGGTAAGTTTTTTAATAATCTTTTTTTTGGATATGTGTGTTGGGGTGGGGGAGAGGAGCATCTTGATAAGGTGGTTGATTGCCTCTTCTCATCCTTTCTGAGGTTTTGTCTCCCTTGCTCCCATGCCAAGCTATGCATGTAGTAGTGCATATGATAATCTTGATGATCTTATGATTCTATGGTCACAGAAGTTTTGATGAATCGGCCTGGGGTGCCTTTGACAATAATGATGTTGTTGACTCGGTGTGGGGTTTTAAGGTAACTCCTGAAATTCATGGCTGATAGCTATATTGCCGCCTTTTTTATAAATTAAAATATGCTTGGTATTACTAAATCAGTTGAGAGTTGAGAAGGTTTTATTCTGACAAAAGTTAATATAAAATCATTAATAGTTTGTAGATTGATGTAAATCATGTTGTGATCTTAAAAAACTGGATTGCTTCCATGATATGCAAAACTCACATGCATCTTAAAGTAGATCAGTAGTATACAAAACACATATACCTTCCATTATCTTACCTTTATGTTTAAATTCCGGGTTGGTATCTGGCAGGTACCTGATATGTGGCGCAATTTTGCATTATGTACTTAAATGTTACTCTCCAAGTACATATCCGTGATTTGCTTAACATTTAGTCATGTGTTTGTTTTAGAATAGCAAAAAAAAAAAAAAGAAAGAGAGAGAGAGAGGGAAAATTATAAGTTTGTTCTAATCTGGGCAAGTCAATGGGTATAATTTCTTTCATGATGTATGTCACTTGACCCTAGGAAAAGATACCTCAGCTGTCTTGAGTAATAAAGATCAAGAATGCGAGCTATTATTTAATTTCTCATGATCGACATGATGCACATGGTAATAATTGGATTTTGCATAAAAGTATTAATTCCAACGTAGGATTCTAACTTTGATTAATGGAAAGATTTCTCTTTTAGAGTATGAAAAATTAAGTTGCTCCCGTTACAATTTGAACTCTATGGAACAAAAATAATTTATATAAAACTATTAGATTTTTTATGCAAAGTTCTATGTTTTAGGACTCTGACGAGAAGCAGACAGATTTCTTTAAATCTGGTGATTTTGATATTGACCCAGTCAGGACAGGATCAACACATACAGATGGCACATTCCACACAAAGAGCCCATTTACTTTTGATGATTCAGTCCCTGGAACTCCACTTTCCAAATTTGGCAACTCTCCAAGGTACAGTGAGGCAGGAGATCACTTCTTTGACAATATGTCAAGGTTTGATTCCTTCAGCATGCATGACAGTGGATATTCTCCTGAACCTGAGGGTTTTACAAGATTTGATTCCATGAGTAGCAGCAGAGACTTTGGCTACAATCATGAGAGATTCACAAGGTTTGATTCCATAAGTAGCAGCAAAGATTTTGGACACAATCCTGGGAGACTCACAAGGTTTGATTCAATGAGTAGCAGCAAAGATTTTGGCTACGGTCAAGAGAGGCTTGCCAGGTTTGACTCAATAAATAGTACCAAGGACTTTGGCCACAGTGGTGCATTCTCTTTTGATGACTCTGATCCATTCGGCTCCTCTGGCCCTTTTAAGGTCTCTTTAGAGAGTCAATCTTCAAAGAGAGGTTCTGATAGTTGGAGTGCTTTTTAACCTGTGATCAAACCTTCTATTATTTTTCTTTGTGGTTCCCATTTCTTTGGGTGTTCATGATAGCTATTTTTTTTTGTATAGCTGGAAGTGAAGCCGGATGGTTGTATTGTGTGGTACTGCGATGATGTAACTTTAACTACATACTTTTCATTATTTTTTGTGGGGGTAATGAGTGGATGGATGGGAGATGAATTTTAAACGTCTGCTATTGTGTACGTTCTAGTAAGTTGAATGATAGCTGCATACGAAGTCTGATACGATTATTACTGTGTACTTGTAGGCGTCACCTGAAATATTTTGCCTTGCCAACAGTATGCGTGCAGAAGCATGCATGTTCATTGCACAAGGTGCATATGTTCCGTCCCGATTCTGTCTTTTAGTTGATGCATAGGGAGAAGAACATTATGCCGGCAGATTGAAGTATACTAGCATTACTATCTTCTGGCTGCAGATTCTCATCTTCTAATTGACCGTTTTCATGTTCATAGCATGTCCAATTGCGCAAGACGAAGCAAAGTTGCATCGCTATTAAATCAACTGCAATATTTCATATACCCAAAAAGAGGTTCATTGTACAATTTTAGATGGTAGCTATACATGTCAAAACGGGTTCAACCCGCCGGGCCAACCCGCCCCGCCCCGCATAAGGGGCGGGGCGGGTCACCATAAAATATACCTGCATATTTGCGGGTAAATTGACCCGTCCCGTATAACCCGCGGGTTAATGCGGGTTAAATGCGGGTCAACCCGCGGGTTACAACCCGCAAAATGCAAAACCATCATGCTCAAAACGACATCGTTTGCTTTGGCGTTGTGCATTGCCATTTGCCCAAGCGGCCCAAGCCGAAGTGAGTTGTGAGACTCGTGACCAACAGACCTTGGGAGTCTGGGACCCCGCCCACTCTGGCACTCTCCCAGCCGGCCAACACAGTACTGAGCACCATCAGTCCATCACTCAATCAGTCAATTTTCACATTTCACAAACGCTGAACTGCTGAAGCCTGAAAGCTGAAAGTTGGTACACTCGTAACACCCCTCACCGAGTTCGCAGCTTTACTATTCACACAGCACAGTCCCGCCACCGCCAGTTCGCAGCCCTAAGGCCCCTAATCCCCATTTTGGTAGTTCACACTTCACAGTCCGCACGAATCGGTGGAAATGGAATCGCACACCCCTCAGCCCTAACCGAGTCACCGGCACTGACAGGCACTTCAGAGTTCAGATCGCAGATTCACAATCTTGGCTGAGTTGGCTCACAGTCTCGGCGTATCGCAGCTCACTCATACTGCCGTGACTCCCATCCCCGACCTCGCTCGATGGCATCGACGCCCATCTTGTAGTTCACTCAGTCCCGTGAGTCCATGACTCCCTTCTCGGCCTGGGCCTCGCTTGACGGCGAGTCGACGCTCGTCTTGCAGCTCGCTAGCTTGGTCACAGTCCCGTGACTCCCGTCCCAGCGTCCCGACCTCGACCTCGCTCGACTCCCGTGACTCCCTTCCCGGCCTCAGCCTCGATCGACGCTCGTTTGAGTCGTCTCACAGCTTGCTCACAGTCCCGTCCCGGCGGTCCCGCACACACAGCCTCGGCCTCACTCGTCTCGCAACTCGTTCACTCATAGTCCCGTCTCGCACACATAGCTGCTCTGAGTTATAGAGGCAAAAATGAAGTGACGGGGCACCAGTTATAGCTGCTCTGAGTGCTCTCAATTACAACTGTACTAGTTTTTCTACTGCCTTTCCTAGATTCTTCATTCTTATACTCTATCATTGGTTAAATCAGAAGAACTTTCCACCCATGTCTGCTTCTTTTTTTAATAATTGAGATTGAGTTTGTGTATTTGCTATTACTTTTGCTGAGGTGCTTTATGTTTATGCTTTTGGTCGATTAATAGTGACTGTCTTATTATGCCTCTTCAATCCATTGCAATTGTACATTTCTATCTTTTTGCCATGCATTAGTATTGTCTAGAAAGGTGAATTTGTCGATTGTTGATATATTAAGCAGTCTTTAAACATTATTTTGCACTAAATTTTTGATTAAATATTTTTTTCTTTTTTTTTTAAATTTTTTTAAATTATTTGCGGGTTAGCCCGCCTAACCCGCAATATATTATGGGGCGGGTTGGGTTAGCATTTGTCAACCCGCTAGTTTTGCGGGTCAGCCCGCCCCCGCCCCGCAATAATTGTGGGTTTGTGCGAGTCGGGGTGGGTCGGGGCGGGCTGCACGATTTGACAAGTCTAATGGTAGCATATGACAAATTGACTTCGTAAAGATATTTGTGAACGCATGTCCGGACAACAGCATTGTGAAGGGGAAATTGGGAGTTGGCTGTCATGGAGAGGAAACACGCTATATTGAAGCAAGCAAACAAAAGGATATTGCACAAAATTTCCTTAGTTGCCAACTTATCGGATCAAATATGGGCACAATAATCAGATCGGGGTTTCACAACATATACAGTACACAAACAGTAGTACACATATCAACATTCTCTTCACATAAAATGTTTCCTTTATTTATATAATCACTAGGAATCTTCATGAAAGGAAAATGTTAATATTCAGAAATTCCGACACCTATCCCCAAAAAAAAAAAAAATCTTCTCTTACTCTAGCTATTACAATTTTAATTTTCAAAATATTGTAATAATGTGGAGTTACTTATTTTGAATGACAATAATGATTCAGAATTTTGTTGATGAAGGCTGTAGCCTTTAATTAAATCAGTTTTGTGTTTTAATTTTTTTTGGATTTACGTGTTCTGTGGTGGCACGGCCACCCTGTTTTGGATGACTATTTGCATTGACTCAACCCTCTCTTTCTCTCTCTCTCTCTCTCTCTCTCTCTCTCTCTCTTTTGTTTGCTTTAGTCCCTCAGCCCTCTCACCCTTGAGCCCTCAATTCGACTATGTTTTTTCTTCACCATTCTTACAATTCTAAATCTTACCATGGAACACGAACAAATGCGTAGCTTACTCAGCTTACCTCGAAGACGACGAGTGTAGGGTTTTTACAGACGATCCTTGCTTGGTGTTTCCAACAAGACTATTTGGGGAAAGGTACCGGTCTTGTTTTGATTAGCTAACTGTTGTTTTTAATTTTACTATCAAAATTCTCGTCACCGTCTTCTTGTTCTGTATCGCAACGATTTTTTCAGCGAAAACTCAACTCCCGGAACATGCGATGTTGAAGATCTTTATGATTTGGGTCCTAATTGTTACTGCACCATTGCAACTTTCGTCTAATTTGCCACGCTCTAGATTGAATTAATCAGTAATTAACTATAAGACAGGATTTGACTTCTTCTTGTTCGCGATTTAAAATATTACTGATGCTTTTCTTCTGCTAGCTCATGATTAGCATAATTACATCACTGCTTTTTTTCATTCCTTCATTGCTGCTCTACTCTACACCACTCTTGAGCAACCATTAATTCTAAGTTTTGCAAACTTAGCTGCGTTCTTTGCGGCACCAGATAACTTGACACGATGGCCGCGAGCTGGGATGGAACCGGTGACCCCGGCAGCCAGTCAGATGAGAGCTATCATTTTGACAGATTACATTTTGAGCCTATTTATGACGCCTTTGTATGTCCTCTAACAAAACAAGTTATGCGCGATCCTGTTACCTTAGAAAATGGACAGACATTCGAACGTGAAGCAATTGAAAAGTGGTTCGAAGAATGCAAGGAGAGTGGAAGGAAACTAATTTGTCCTTTGACTCTAACAGAACTAAAAAGCACAGAGCTGAATCCCAGTATAGCTTTGCGTAACACCATTGAAGAATGGACTGCCAGGAATGAAGCTGCACAATTGGATTTAGCTCGTCGGTCATTGAATGTGGGGAGTCCAGAAGATGAAACTTTGCAGGCTTTACAGTATGTCAGACACATCTGCCAAAGAAGTCGGTCAAATAAGCATATTGTTCGCAATGCAGGGCTTATACCTATGATTGTTGACATGTTGAAGAGCAGCAGCAGAAAAGTTCGTTGTACAACTTTGGAAACTCTTAGAACTGTTGTGGAGGAAGAAGATGAGAATAAGGTTGTCTCAGGTTTGCTGGTCATCTTTTCTTTTTAGTTTTTTGTATCAATCAGTGTGAATTCCCTTGGTGCTGCGTGTTAACATCTTTTCTTTGCTCCTTAGGAATTGTTGGCCGAAGGGGACACCGTGCGCACAATAGTGAAGTTCCTATCTCACGAGCTCTCTAAAGAAAGAGAGGAAGCTGTCTGGTTGCTTTACGAGCTCTCTAAATCTGAAACCTTGTGTGAGAAGATTGGTTCAGTCAATGGAGCTATTCTTATATTAGTTGGAATGACAAGCAGCAAGTCAGAAGATCTTTCCACTGTTGAGAAGGCTGAGAAAACATTGGAAAATTTGGAGAAGCGCGAGAATAATGTGAGACAGATGGCTGAAAATGGTAGACTGCAGCCACTCCTGACACAGCTTCTTAAAGGTGCTTGCATTCTTCTCCTCTAGAGTCTGTCTCTATTCATACCCATATTCTATGGCTGATTTATGGGCCAATTATGTCAATTCTCAAAAGAGTGTAAACTGCATGACTATCATATATTATTGTATATAGGGTGTGCATCTTTTCTTTTCTTTTTTGGAATTATTTTGGTGGTTAGCATAGATAGGAATTGATTGGTAAGTCTGAAAATTTCAATGATTATATTAATATGGATCATGCTTTTGCGTAAAAGTTGGTCAAAAATAAGTTTCATGCTGAAGAATAATGAGTCATTTTAATGCTCTTTTTGTCTCTTTCTTTCTTGAAGTGAGGGTTGCTGAAAAGTTAAATTACTGATATCTGTTGTAAGGTGACATTTAGTCTTTCCTTTTCTTGTGTAGTAAATTGATTTTCCAGCAGTAAACGAGGCCTAAGAGAGAGACCAGAAACTCATTGGGTGAAAGAAATTTGAAAATATATAATTCCTTGTAAATATTGGAGGATATTTAATGCAGTGCTTGATAAACCCACATTGTAGAGGGAATTCAAGAGTAGTATTGATTAATTATTCACATTATTAACCCTATTTATTTGGAAGAAAGATTTGTTGTTGGTCTGTATGAATCTATATCCCTCTAAATAATCAGCCATTATATCCTTTTCTTGTCGGGATGTTTCAGGTCCATCAGAAACCAAACTGTCCATGGCTGGATACCTTGGTGAGCTGGTTTTGAGCAATGATGTTAAAGTCCTTGTTGCTAAAAGTGTGGGTTCATCTCTGATCGACTTAATGAAAAGTGGTAATATGCAGTCAAGAGAAGCTGCACTGAAAGCACTAAATCAGATATCATCATGTGAGCCAAGCGCAAAGGTTTTAATAAAGGCTGGAATACTTTCCCCTCTTGTCAATGACCTTTTTGTGGTGGGTTCCAATCAGCTTCCCATGCGACTAAAAGAGGTCTCTGCTACAATTCTTGCCAATATTGTGAATTCAGGCGATGACTTTGATTCCATTCCAGTTGGATCCGCTGACCAAACTCTGGTTTCAGAGGACATAGTTCATAATCTTCTTCATCTTATTAGCAACACCGGGCCTGCTATTGAGTGTAAACTTCTCCAAGTTTTTGTTGGACTTACTAGTTCTCCAACTACTGTTCTGAGTGTTGTTGCTGCCATCAAAAGCTCAGGTGCCACTATCAGTCTGGTTCAATTCATTGAGGCTCCACAGAAAGATTTGCGTGTAGCTTCGATAAAACTTCTTCAAAATCTGTCCCCTTACATGGGTCAGGAACTAGCCGATGCACTACGTGGTTCAGTTGGACAGCTTGGTAGTCTAATTAAGGTCATTTCAGAAAATATAGGGATCACTGAAGAGCAGGCAGCAGCTGTTGGCCTTTTAGCTGATCTACCTGAGAGGGATTTAGGCCTCACAAGACAAATGCTAGATGAAGGTGCCTTTCAGCTGGTCATCTCTAGAGTGATTAGCATCAGGCAGGGGGAAATCAGAGGCAGCCGCTTTGTAACACCATTCCTTGAAAGGCTTGTGAAGATTCTTTCTAGGGTTACATATGTCCTGGCTGATGAGCCTGATGCTATTGCACTCTGCCGTGAGCACAATCTTACTGCGCTATTTATTGACCTGCTTCAGGCCAATGGACTTGATAATGTGCAGATGGTTTCTGCTACTGCATTGGAGAATTTATCGCAAGAATCAAAAAGTTTAACAAAATTGCCAGAGGTCCCATCACCTGGTTTTTGTGGCTTGATCTTTCCATGTTTTAGCAAACAGTCTGTCATAACAGGAGTATGTAAGCTTCACCGAGGGATGTGTTCATTAAAAGAAACATTTTGTCTTTTGGAAGGTCAAGCAGTCCGTAAGTTAGTAGCTCTACTGGACCACACTAATGTGAATGTAGTTGAGGCAGCACTTGCGGCCTTATCTACTTTATTAGATGATGGAGTCGATATTGAACAAGGGGTAGTGGTGCTGTGTGAGGCAGAGGGAGTTAAGCCTATACTTGATGTCTTACTTGAGAAACGGTCAGAAAATCTGAGTAGGAGGGCTGTTTGGACTGTTGAGAGACTATTGCGAACTGATGATATCGCCTACGAAGTTTCTGGAGATCAAAATGTAAGTACGGCACTTGTTGACGCCTTCCAACATGGTGACTATCGAACTCGGCAGATTGCCGAGCGTGCCCTCAAGCATGTCGATAAGATACCCAACTTCTCAGGAATCTTTCCAAACATAGGATAATTCCCTCTAAAGTTGATAATTAAACAGATTTGTATGTAATTTTGCTGTTGTTCCGAGCAGTTTTGGAATTGTTAGCGGTCATCGTCTGCTCTGCATTGCACAGCAGTCGGTATTGTACACAAATTACCCATTCTTTTAGACGCTTCTGAAAGCTGTTCATTTGTTCGTCATGATTCCGTCGCTGTTTTGCCCTTCTTTTGAGCCGCACGTGTGGTACCCCTTGAGTCTAGGAATGTGTAATTGATATATTTTCACTATTTATACGGAATATATGAAGTTCTTCTATGCTTTGCTTCCATTTCATATCAGTATAATAAGCTGTGTGGACTGATGCAGCACTCTTCAGATGAGCTTTTAGATCTTTCTTATTATAATGGGCTTCCCTCACCCGCAGAGTTTGTCCCATTTGCATTCTTTTCCCATTGACCTAGTCGGATTTTCACTCCTTCAACAGATTTCTTTCCTATAGGCTCTTCTTTGTACAAAAATTTTCAGTAAGATGCATGCATAGCGGATAAACATAACATAGGCTTCTTAATTTGCGCCGCATGCTTCTTAGATGATAGTTCGGCCTTTTAACACAGAAAAAGAATTAAAAGAGTTGCTCGCATGCTTCGTACGGAATTAATTTTAGGGTGGCATTCCTCTTACACTACGAACCTGACAGTGAGGGATAAGTAATGTGGGAGTGGATTATCTAGTATCTGACAGAAAAGAGAAACGTAAGAGGTGTGTAAATGATTAGTGTGCTTAATTTAAAAGGCGTCCGTCCCAATGAAAGCTTTATGCCAGCGAAAGCAAATTTAGGAAATTGAAAAAGAACCGTTTACCAATGGTATACTGATTACTTGTTGCTGCTACAATATTAACCCAGAAAAAGCTAATGGCAATGTACAAACGAGTTCTTCCCGTGTAATAGACCATCTAATTACAATTAGCAATCTGCACATTGTCCTGTAATTGTAATTTTGTGACAAAATACTAATCCCACAACAGTTAACCGAAACCAAAAAGCACGCAGCGAGCTGCTCTACACAAAATAGCCTGAATTATAAAGTAAAGGAATATATTAGTTTTATCCAATAATTTCTTCGTAGAATTGTATGTATTTCTTGAGATGATTTCAAAAATAATATTTTGCGTGTTAAGCCAACTGACCTTGGATTCCATATACCAAATTTGTTACTTTCATGAGAGTAAAAAGTAATATAAATGTTACATAAAACATCATTCTGTAAATTTTGTTTGAATGTTCAGGAGGTGAAAAGAGGGAGATGGGAACAAAAAGGTGAGAATTTAACTCGTAAAAACAAAATTCCTGAAACTGGAAGGAAAGCATGAACAGTATAAATGCAAAGTCGGGGAGATTCAACTTTATGACTAATAAGAAACGAATTAAATTCCTAGGTACATGAGCAGCCCTGAAACGGAGACCCGCAGAAGCTTTGCCCCTATACAATTATACGAAGAAAGTAGTAAACAGGACTTACTGCTCATGTATCTCGAGACAACTGCGGGAAGAATCGATATTCCACTGTGCCGTATAAGTGCACAAATGACTTCAGAGGTGTAGAACTGCCATTGATTTGGTCAAGCACGAGGAAGCATCCAGTTCATGAGTAACGTGATTCCTTGAAATATGGCTCCAATTTGCCATATCAGACACATCACATACAGTGAAGAAATCCAAAACCTGACCGAATATTTTGAACATTTCTACCCCAAAAATCAGGTTTTTATCTGCCACAAAAACTGCATTCCAGTCCATTGGGGCATCAGGATGCACCGAGACTTCGGTCCAGGTAAGATACATGAGATCCAACTCCCATAATTTTCTAACAGCCTTGTTTCGTTGCCCAATTTGACCATCTCCTTCACACCAGGACACAGAAAGCATGAAAAGTCGGCCATTAGAAGATACCAGCTTAGGGTAGTATTCATGTACACGAGGTGGGAAAGGAGTTGTTTGAATTGCAATCCAGAAACCCCGTTCTATGTCATATGCTGCAAGCTTGTCAGTCTCAGAATAAACATAAAACATCCCACCACAAACAACCCCAGAACAGGCTACCCCAAAATCTAAAGGCAATCTCTGGATTTCAGTCCATTTGTTTGACACAGAATCATAGATTTCTCCAGAATCCAGAGGCTCATCCCAAGATCCCAAACCTCCTACAGCTATCAACACAAATCTTTTACTACCCTTTGAGGTTGAATGATCACTTCTTTGTCTAATAAACCTGGATGACTTTCGACTGGGCAGAGATGAAGCCTCATTTTCATTGAAAGCAGGCCTACACTGACGTCTTATTGAAAGCTTATGGGGGTCCTCATAGACATCTGAAATCCCACCAATCCTTGATCTTAGAAAGCGTCTATCCTGCCGACTTTGATGACCATGATTCATTGAAAAATCCAGTTTCACCTCAGAAACTCCTAATATAGGAATTGATCTAGCATATTTCATAGATGATATTTTACGCCAAGATTTTGTCAAGGGACTAAAAACCACTACCCCTTTGTGTGTCTTGAATGAGCTCCTGTCCACCCTCCCAAAGTTAGTCAAACTAGAACATCCTCCAACAATGAAAATATCATCCTGTATACTTGCAACAGAGAACATGAACCTTCCTCTGAGAAAAACAGAATCTATCCTATGCCATTGATTCAGAGACACATCCAGCGCATGAATCTCACCAGAGCAAAAGCCATCTTTCACAGCACCAAACAGAAATAGCCATGGATTTTGATATGAACCCTCCCGTCTCATTTGAAGGAATCTAGGAGTGGTAGTCAAGGACCTCCATTTCTTGCATACAAGGCCAGCATTCATGAGACTTGTCAATGGGAGTCGGACCAAGCACATTTCAAGAATGTCGTCTGGAAGAAAGATATGCATTCTACTGTTTCTTATTGATTCTTCAAGTTCAGAATTCTTTCTGTTGTGTTTCCTCCAAAACCTCTCCTTCATCCCATATGAGAAGCAATCTAAAGCAGTTTCTTCAGGGCCACAAATTGGTTTGTATCCATTACCTTCTTCACTGGCACTAGATCTTCTTCTATTGCTTGAATCCCTAAATTCATCACTAGTGTCAGCTCCTACCCTGCAGGCCCCACCTCGAGTATACAGGGTTAGGCATCTTAAAGAAACTCCCTTTATGGAATCATCTTCTTCCCCTCCACTCTTGTTATTTTTTTTCCTCAACTTCTGGCTGACACTCCTCACAAGACGCTTCGACACACTAAAACTCTCAAAATCTTGACAAAGAGATTCGTCTCCCCCCAATCTGTCAGAAAACATCATGCTGATTAATTCCGCACAAGCCCCATTGCTATCTTGGAATTTGCATTTAGACTTTTGCACAAGTCCACCTTCTACGATTTATCTAAAAATAAAACACAAGAAATAAGACTTGATCAATGTCAGAAAGAAACATCAACAGAAGAAGACTTTCAGGAGTAGTAGCAAAGGGTATTCCATCAGAACATATTGCCACGCTACAGAGTATTTTAAGTTCTAATTGAAGATTCCTAGGTTCATGCAGATCCCATAAATAGCCAGTTAAGATCCCAAAGGAACTAAGCTACAAGATGTGGTTTAGTGGCGAGAGATTTGGTAGTATTGCGGGGGACTTAGGTTCAAACCCTCTCCGCATTTGTACCAAAAAAAAAAAAAAAAATCCCAAAGGAACTGAATATCGTGAAAGCTGTCAATTCATATTCATATCAAACTGAATTGAAAGCACCCATGCATTTATCTGATGAAGGAATTGGTAAAAGAGGGGAAGGGCCGTCGCTAGAAAGGCTAGAAATAATAGTCAATCACGGAAATATGCTTTCCCGGAAACGGCAACCTGAACTGAGTCACCTATAGCCCAAATAAAAAGGGACTATCTCCAACCACTGCAACAGTTCTAAGTATCCACAAAAACAGAGAAAGCGATTCTAATTGAAAATTTTGTAATTCATGAACATACATCGACACATGAAGTGTCTTGTTTGACAGCAAAAAATTAATATAAGAATCTTACCCTAAATATAACCGCTCATCTCATCTTCGGCCTGCATTCATGTTCGTAACTGTTCATTTCATTTCACAAGGATCCGTGCCTGTCTGAGAGCCAAATACGTTATCGTCCCACGCAAACAGAAAATCCAAAAACAGAAGAAGGGAAAAGAAGAACTTACATTGCAGAAAACAGCAGCATTTGCATTGGGAAATCCATGGCTACTACAGGATGAATCAAGCAGAATTTCGAGCTTGATCTTGGGCCAGATACTTAAATCTGAGATGATTATGAAGCTGTAAGACTCAGAGGAACCGCGTCCCAAAAATCAATCATAGAACAGAAGAGATCTTTGATTAAGCTGACAAACTACAACGTTGCTTTTCATTTATTTGCTCAGGAAAAAACAATAAAATAAAATTTTGCTAATAAACAACAATTTTGAGGTTGGTAGGTCGGGACGACAATTTAGTAAAGCGACTGAAGCACTGATTAAAAAGCGACCCATCAGCTTCAGGCTCCGGCTCCTTCCTATCTCCTGTTCCCCTTTCTCGTTCTTTATTCCATTCCTCTTTTCCCTTTTTTTTCCGTGTTTTCTTTTTCCCTTTTTTCTTTCCACTTTTAATTTTCTTAGCTTCTCTTACGTTTCAACGGTCCTAATACTAATCAATAATTATCTTCTGCTTGATTCATTTTTACATATCTATATTTATTTTATCTAATTATAAAAACTATTTTTTCGCTGCATATATAAAAGCATTTTTTAATAGTCCCACTTGAGCTGCAAACATGGTGGTAGCTGAAATCAAAGGCGTTTCACGTCTTTTGGCTTGGTAGATAGCCTATATGAAGTGTCTTCATCTTCATAAATATTTATTTGTTGGGTATCTACTTATGTTGTTTTTGTCATTTTAAGATGTCGATGTTTAGTCATCACACACCTCAAAATATCGGAGGTAGACACAGGTTTCATTTTTTGATAACATGGTGACACAAATGTTTAAATTAATATGTAATATATGTATTCAAAACATAGGTATGGCCCGAAGACAGATAGGTTTTAGAAGTGGAGTAAGTGATCATATATTTTCATAAAAAATAGATTAAAAAAGTCTGAATTGGTATTTAAAAAAAAAGTTAGAGTGAATGTTTTTGTGATGCTAATTGGGCTTGCACTGGACCTATACTATCGGTTGGGCAGTTGACACAGGCCGGATCCGGCGCCAAAACCTATCCCGAACAGGCTGGGAAAAAAAAGATGGAAATAAAAAGCAAGACGGTGAAAGAAATCGGCGTTAAAGCGTAGATCCATTTGCGCAGGATTCAAAAAAAGGGCACGAGAGGGAGAGATCCAGCAAAGTAGGAGGAGCAGCGCGAGCCGCGAGTGAGCGAGAGAAGAAACGAACATGTTGAACATGTCCCTGGCGTGGCTGCTCAATTTCTTGTTATTCATCGGGATCTTATCAGCAGCTAATGGAGTCCATGACAAATGTGCCGCCTGCAGAACCGTAGCGGTAACCTCATTTTCTTTCTGCTTTTCATTTATCTGTTTGCTATCTTTTCAGACCAATTCCATCTCAGCATTTTGGATTGTCTCTCTTTCATGCTGTAAGAATGTATTAGCCAGGGTCAATGACTACGGAATCTTTGTTATTTTAATATGTTTCTTGGATTTCTCTCTCATCCATTGCATTGCATTTAGATGATCCATCCAAGCTGACGAGCCTATTAAAAATTCGATCTAGGATAATTTTATAACATTACATGCACCGCTGAGTTGAAAGGGGAAGCAGGGGCCATTGTCAAATTCAACTCTAGTCGGTGAAATCTTGTTGTTTTCTGATAAGCTATTAGTCTTGGTTCTGATATTCCCGTCATATGATTACAGGAGGAGCTGGAGCATGGGCTTTCAAATGTAAGAACTTTGTATTTCATAATTTTAACACTATGGTGTGATCAATAGGCTTAATACAGGCTGTCATCCAATTGCTTGTGATCCTTAGTCCTTACAGTAACATTGTATCGCCTCCAGGAAAGGCCAAAGAATCATTTGGACATGAGGCATCGCTTGGACTCCAAGGGCCAGCGTGAAGGAAAGGTCATTGATTACAGGTATGGCTTTATCATCTCTCATTTTTAGATGAAGATCCTAAGAAGACAATTTAAAATGGGTTTTTTTCAATTGTATGGTAAAAACTTGATCACTGAACCCCTCATTCCTTTTCCATTTTCAGAATTCAATATGACATCTGAAATATTGGTGATTTCTTCAAACAATTATTTGTACATCTGTGTATGTTGATCGCCTCAAGAAAAAGTTTTAGTTTTCTTACTCTTGAGTTGTAACTGCACGCTGTTTTATATGACAGAGTTAGCGAGCTAAGAGTTGTTGAACTCCTTGATGGGCTTTGTGAGAAGATGCAAGACTACACACAGAAGAAGGTAGTTATTTTCTTTACATTGGCTCCTTATCAACCCGCTATCTATTTGTTCTTCCCAACAGTTCCAATGTCAGAATCTATAACTATTTAATGTGATCATTTTTACAACATTTTCTGGATATTAGTTCATGTTAGTTGTTTTTCTGATTTACTTGACGGTCAAAGTTCTCTGATGCAAGTCGTAGTATTTCATAGTCTGCAACTTCAAAATATATATGTTTCTTACTGCTGCAGGTAAATGTGCAACATATATTTCCATTTTCTTTGGCCAATAGATGTCTTATTCTATTTCACATTTAAATTTTCTAGGTGTTATTGACATTCCAGTTCGTGTAATATTGCAGATAGATTCAAACAGATATGAATGGTTCAAAGTAAATAACTGGGAGAATCTCACAATAAGTATGTACTCTGTAATATAATTTTGATCAATGATGCTGGATTTCATGTGGCTTCTCCCACTTTTTGCGGATTAGATCATATATTCCCAGATCTATAAGTTGATTGTTCTTTCTGCCTTAAGATATATACATGAAAGTTTTCTTGGAAAACAAGTGAATAGCCAGTCAAGGAAACATTTTCATCTTATCTAATTTATTATAAACCCTGTCTGTTCAAGCATTTATGACCTCATGGTATCTGACATAGCAACGATATGTTAAGACATAATTAAATTATGCATTGCTGTGTCTGAATGTGTATGAGTTACTATTATTTTAGTAAGTTCAAAAATACAGGCGAGGAATTTAAATTATATTATTTCAATAAGTTTAATTCTGTTCATCAAGTGTTGAGAATTCTATTTTTTGAGATGTTCATATGTTAATATATCATTTTGTGTAATATCATGCAATTGTGTGGTCTTGAAGCCCATAATGTGGCCATGTGACGTGTTGTAGTGTTAGGTTGAAAGACTTTTAATTCCTTGGTGAGTATTGTTGACATTATACTATACCAAACAAATCTCTGAATTATTTTAGTTTGTTACATTGAGATGCTTCTTGCAGGATTTTGTATTTTAGATCATCTGCTTCTTATGTCTTTTTGTTTCCTTTTTTCTAAAGCTTTGAAAATTACAATAGATTGAGATCAATTAAATCTCATAGTTTTCTGAAACAAATTCTGTTTTTGTCTTCACAGATAAACAAGAAGCTCGAGCATATTCAAAAGATATATCTTCTTATTGTGGAAAGTAAGAGGCCAACTAGTTCAATATTTTAGGTTTAAACCTACCTTTCATTTATGACCAGGGCTACTTATGGCATCTATGCTTACCATTAGCTTTTGCAACAAGTGATTTCTTAAACTTGAGTACTGCAGTTGTGCACTAACCATTTGTGTGTACTATGACCAGATTACTTGAACAAACAGAAGATGAGGTGAGATTTCTTGTCCTAATATTAATGGTTATCGTGCATGTGCATTGCATAATAACGATGAGTTTCTCTAATGATGCCAAATCTTGCAGCTAGCTGATTTAATTAAAAAAGGATCTGTAAAAGCAGGAGATGTAAGCAAAGTTCTCTGCCAAGATTTGAGCAAGCACTGTAGTCTGATGAGGTAACTTCTGAGTTCATTGTAGGAATTTATCTTACCATAGGAGTTCACTGCATGTGTCAGAATACATTGATTCGATTTTCAGTTTACATTGAGTTTTTGAGTAATTGACCCAGTTTCATTCTTTTTTTTTTTTTTTTTATCAAAGCATTGATCAGGATATACCTAATTTGCTTTGAGTATTATCACTATAAGGCCAACTTCCTTGCTTTTTCTGAAAACTGTGATGGGCCTGATAGGATTAAACGTATTATAGTGACACATTTAAAATATTTCTATATATACTTGCATTGCATGCAATGGTCTTTGATTGACATATATAGTATTTAACAATTAAAGCCATTATTAAAATCTTTGTAATAGGAGATAACTGAAAAAAAGGCCATATTTTCATACAGTGCTTCAGATAAGGCAGAGGTCGTTGATGATGGCAATTATGGAGAGCTCTAGGGTGGCTAGAAATATCTGCTGTATCGATGATTAAGAGCAGACGGAAATCTACCCTAAATGAAGCTGTTGTCCTTTTCAGTTACGTTGAAACTTGGAATGAACATTTTTCTTCAAATATACAACAAAATTTTCGCTTTTTACTGGATGTTAGGGGTCGAACTCTGATCAAGTAATGAATATCACTTGTTTAGAACGCATGATTTCTTAAACATGCGGTTTCTGGGTTGTCCACGTAGGGAATGTGCAGTTTTGAAGGTACGTAATTATGAACATTGCTCTAAAATGTTTGCTTTTCGAATCTCAAGACTCTCAGCAAACAGGTCACAGGCTGGCCTCCTTAACGTAAGAATTTCCAATTGATGTCTTTTTTGTATGATAATTATTAGTTCACGTGCATTTCTCAGTAATGGGATTGCCTGCAGTTGTAAGCAACTGCAGGTTGTGATGTTGGAGAGTTAGAAAAAAATTTGAGAGTTCAAATTGAGGTGAGAGACACTATTATGTTTTCAATTGCATGGGATTTCCAACTGTAGGGATCCAGTCTGTATTTCTCATTAATAGATTTGATTTATGTTAAATTTAACCATTACTTACCAAGAACAAGTATTGGATATTTGCTTGAGGTTGTGAACATGCTCTTTGGACATCTGAGCTGAGGCAATGTAGAGGAGTAGACTAACGGTTCGTATTATTTAACTTTATTAACGAATGTACCCAGCCCAAATTTGCATACTGTTTTTTCCGGTGAAGATCTGGACGTTTACGCATCTATACAACTACAGATAATCCTTATGGAAAAGTGATTAACAAAGCATCCAATTATTGTCTTCTGCAATTAAAAAGAGATGGGAAAATAGTCTTTTCTTTTCAAGTTCTACATCACCATTTAAATTCAGTTCTTACTTTTAAACAGCTTTTTAATTTATTAAAAATATTAGAATTTAAAAGTTAGTATTTTAATTTTTTAAATTTAAATACAAAAAGTTAACTATCGTATGATAATACTAGACTAAATAGGTAGAAAGTCAGGTAATGGGGAAATGGTCGGTGTGTAAGTTAGCCGCTTAAGTTAGGATGACCCCAAAGTGGGGGTAGATTTCACGATTATTGGCGGAAGTTATCGATTGTTTTGGCATTTTGGCTACGAAGTTTTCAGTGTTATTGCTCCATGTAATTGTATTGGACTTGCATAACTATAAATGAATTACACGCTCAACTTTATAGAAGTGTATATCCTTTTTTTTTATTGGAAATTTTTTTCTTTTTTGGAAGAGTATGCATTTATCTAGTTTTCATATCAAACAAATGTTTTATTTAATTATTAATATTTTTAATACTTGGCAGCGCTTGATTTGAACAATTATAAAGCAGAGATGCAAGATCATGATATTATTGACACGCAAAAACTTGACTAATTTTTCTACTTTGAAGAGCATCCTTGAGACATCAGAACATGATCTTCTTTGTATGTCAACACAATGATATAAATTGTTTGCCGTTAATCAACTCTGAAATGCATCATCCCTGTACGTATACTAAAAAAGAAGCTGTTCACTTAAGCTTCGTAAACTTTGCATTCCTCATCAGCTGGGTTTGTCTTGCAGAAATCTTCCAGTGGGTCTCCACTTCCAGCTGCAGGTGCGCCTGGCCACTTACATGCCGCTAAATGTGCCAAATCCACAACTCTTTGACTGCAAACACCAATAAAAGCATCAATCACATGATCCAATTGTAGCTTTGTCAAAATATTTGATTTGTTCATCAGCAATTATAAGAAAATCAAACGGTGACAGTGGCCTAACCTGTAACCCCATTCATTATCATACCAAGCAACCACCTTCACCATATCATCCCCCATGACCATTGTGAGGGAAGAGTCAATAGTGGAAGAAACATCAGTGCACCGGAAGTCCACAGATACGAGTGGAGCATCACAGACATCCAATACACCTTTCAGTGGCCCCTCAGCTGCCTTTCTGAAAGCTGCATTCACATCTTCAGCAGTAATGCCTTTCTTCTCAACATTCACGACAAGGTCAACAACTGATACATTAGGTGTAGGCACACGGAGTGCAATTCCATTCAGCTTGCCCTTGAGCTTTGGTAGCACAAGAGACACGGCCTTGGCTGCACCAGTGCTAGTGGGGACTATGTTCAGTGCTGCAGCCCTAGCTCGTCTCAAGTCCCGGTGTGAAGCATCCAAAAGCCTCTGCACAGCCACAACGTTAACTTGCTACAACTTCCTATCTATTTTACAGTTTGACCTTTTTCAAAATACCACCAGACATTTTTAACCTAATCAAGTAACGTCCAATTCTAGTAAACTAAATATGGCAGTCTGCGAGGGAGAAACTATGTACCTGGTCTCCTGTGTAGGAGTGAGTGGTTGTCATGGTTCCCTTGACAATGCCTGGAATTATAGAGCAAAAAGAAGTGTCTTTCAGCCTGGAAATTTTTCTCTTAAATATATATATCAACTGCCAGTAAGGGATTCTGAGAGCTTACCAAACTCTTCGTCCATGACCTTCACAAAAGGAGCTAGACAGTTTGTGGTGCAGGATGCATTGCTGGACATGAAAAATTCAATATATTTAGAGCGAGGGGGTTATAAAGATTAATCAATTAAGTGATAAACTCAGGCACAACCTTATAATGTTAGAAACCTCATGGTGGTAATCCTGTTCATTTACCCCAACAACATAAGTTGGAATATCAGCGCCCTTTGCTGGAGCAGTTATAATAACTTTCTTAGCACCTGCTTGGATGTGTTTGCCAGCGCCAGGGCCATCCACAAAGACTCCTGTTCCCTGAACGTCAAATCATTCAGAATTACAGGCTCTGCAAAGAGTATTGCCAATCTTGGGAATCTTTTCTCATTTGCACAGCCAGGATATAACCCAAAAAATCTAGGTGGGAAGAAACAGTGTGCCAATACTTATATACTGTGATTTGCGAAATATTAGCATTTTCGTGCTCCGATGAATCATGCCTGTGAACTCATGAGTTATCCTGTAAGGAATGAGTTACCTCAATAACAATGTCAATTCCAAGCTCAGCCCAAGGTAGCTTAAGAGGATCCCTACTTGACACAACTTTGATGGGCTTACCATCAACGGTAATGGTTTCATCATTTAGTATCTTTACATCTGCTTTAAAAGTTCCCAGCAAAGAATCATACTTCAGCAAGTGCGAAGCCTGAATATGTAAGGCAGGTCACTACCATTCAGTAAAACTAATTCTCGTTTGTAGTAAAGTCCGCTAAACAAAGGCAGTGGCATTATTTAAGAACTTACATTCTTGACGCCTCCGCTGTCATTGACAACAATGACATCAAGAGGTGAGTCTTTTCGGCCGTGCCAGCAGCGGAGGAAGTTTCTACCAATGCGTCCAAAACCATTGATTGCTACCTTCAATTTGGCCACCGTTTCTCCCCGCACAGGAGCTGATCCCGTGGTCTAATTTCATATTGCAAATAAAAAGCAAAATGATCAACAGCTTTTCTGCTGAATGATTTTTACCCAAATTTATTTAGCTCGAGTTATGAAATAAGCCAAGTATATATTGATTTTGATTGCCTTATTCCCTACATACACTTATTATATTTTTATTTTAAAAAAAATCATCATAGTACCATACTTCATATGGTTTATCACAGAAAATATCCATAATTTGACAGATTCCAGAGGGTTAAAAAATTCAGTGAAGGGTAGAAGTGACGAGCCTTGCAAACACGTCTGAGTCAAAATTTGTTCCAGAAGACAGTGAAGTCAAGACCGCATAGTCACAAAAAGATTGAGCTCATTGATTTCCAAAGAAATTAAGGCAGCAAAGAATATAATCTAGTCCGATTGGATATGATTTGCACGATTATAAAGACAGTATTAATTAGACTAACCTTGGGAGTAAGTTGAGCAGCCACAGCATCAAAGAAAGACGTCTCCCTAGCATTGTTGGCATAGGTCACGCATGAACTGGACCTTAGCCCAGAGAATTCGGCCACCTCAAGTCTCTGCAAAAGCAAAGTGGAGTGAGACTCCTATAAACTAATGGAGCAAACCACGCATGCTATTGTTTGACGTGGGAATTATGCAATAATAACGAGACTGAGAGCAACCTTTGAGACGCACTGGGTGGGGAAAGAGTGAGAGGCCTTGGATGGAAGCCTGGTGTTTGTGGGGATCCTTGAAGATGCTAGAGCTGCGTGGGTGGCCATGGCTGTTACTAAAGCTAGAGAACAAATATTTGTGTATATATAATAAATGCAATCAAATTGTTTTTTTTTTTCCCCAATCTTTTTACAATTAGATTCTGCAAATATAATGAAACTTATGGTTGCTGGTGAGTTGCGGGAATGAGTGGTGAATACGCAGTGTAAAGATCAATCAGATAAGATAATGTCTGGACATAAGGGTTTGCAAGCGTGCGACTTCAAAATTTGAGCCACAGGTATTTCAAACTTCCCAACACTGTCCCTCTGCTCAAATAATGAGAAAGAAAGAAACAAAGAAAACTAAAAAAAAAAAATGTCAAGAAATGAGAAGTACACATCTATTATGAAAAATGTGTACAATAAAAAATATTTAGAAAAATTTTAAATACAAATATCGTAGTTTGTGAAAAATCTATAAAAGAAAAATGTTATTGTTTGCAAAATAGTATGTTGCTCTTATTATACCCACAAATTTGGGAGATATCATATGCGGTGTGTGTTGGGGGCGGTGGACGCATCAACACAGAATGGAAGTGTGCCATCCAAATCCAATAGATTACTACTAGGCGTTTACTGGATGACATGTGATCATTGGAGATGTGTAGAACAACTCCTTAAAAATAAACCTGTCGTGCATTCTTCGTATTACGTAAAGAAGAAACTAGGAAGGAAGAATGGGGGAAAGGCATTGTTGGGTCATTTTCGCGGCATCAACAACGTCTTGTCAAATTATATTTGGATTAGAGTGCAATATGAATGATGAAGCAGAGTGAGTACGGTCATAAGGCCTCATGCGGAGTTTATCCCTTTACTGATTTGTAGTTAATGACAACGAACATGGAAAAGATGAAAGCATTCTTATTTGTAGTCAAGGACTGTGGACATAGAAAGCATAAACTGTTACAATTACGTTATTTGCACCTTAATTTTTAAATACTAGTTATACATTTACATTCATGGCAACATCTGACTTTATTTGGATATACTTCAATTTTATTTGTAAAACTCAAATTATCGACACTCAACGTGATATGCACCAAATAGTAAAGCAACATTATTTTCCATATGGTTATTATTAGTTTCGATTTTACTCCACAAGTGACTACATTGACTACAACCTAGCATGGAACTCCAGACTTCGGAATACGGAGTGATATTTTTCTTTGTATAGAGCAACCAATAATCACCGACTGACTAAACAACACAGACCAGAAACAGTTAACTAGGGGGAAATTCAGGATCATGACCAAATCATGGCAGCCCCTCACCAAACAAACACGTATCTGATATACAACAAAGCAGCGATAAACGTTGAGGAAGACCACGAGCTTGCATAGGCAAAGACAATTCACTATTTATCCATAGTAGTGGCTGCCATGGAAGCAAACCACTATGTTTATCACCAAAGGAATAGAATGAGATTACACAAGTTTCAAATACATTTTACAAGCACATGCATATCTTTTAGTGAACAGAATCATGGCCAGTTGTGCCATGTCATCGTAGTAGCAGTCTCATGTAGCAGCTTCAGTTTCATCTGAGTTCACAGCTACTCCATATGGGGCCTCCTCTGACCTTAGCTGAGCAGAAACATCATCTATGGCGGAGTTCAGCTGCACAGTCTTCTCAGCTAGTATTTTTCGTGTTTTCGGTAACTCAAGTACAGTTGATCATATGATTCCTTAATAAACAACATCTGTTCTGAAAACCATGTTACGGTATATAAAAAAAGAGAGACTCCTACAAGCACTTGCATTGCATGACTCTAGACTCCAGGGCAAAAATAAATCTAAACTTTTGCAACAAAATTGAGGATATTAAACTATATTTGCCAATAACATTTTCAGTGTTAGACATGACAAGCATTATATTGTGTTGGCAATAAAGCTGAACGCATATGTGTGTGCTGGTTCGCACACCCACAAGCACCTCCAACCAAAAGGAGGCAGCAAGATCAACCATGGCAAGTGCTCCTTACATGCACTTGTCTTCCGAGTTCAAACAAATATGGAGCGCATTGTATCAAAGGTGTGAGATAAAAAAAACAGCTGCTCACCTCTAAAGCCTTTTTTTTTATCATATATGAATTTAGGCAATTTTCTCATTAATTCTTTTCAGTAAGCTCCAGCTAGTGTTTTGCTGATCTGTGGGAGAAAAAAAGTTGAAAAGAAATTATATCACACATCCTGAAATATTTAAGATTTTAAAGATATACGAAACCAACTACATATGATTATACTGCAGACAATTGTTTTCTATTGACTTACAAGTGAGCGGAGATAGCCAATTTTTACACATAAAAGCATCAAAATTTTATAAGTAACACAAATATCATATGGCATCCCATGGAATTCCAACGTCTAGCAGTTAAAGAAGTATATCATAGTAACAAATACTACCTGAGGTTCATACACACAGCCAAGTGTGCCAACTACGAGTCCTCCCAAGACAAAGCCACCAATAAAGATGCTAGCACTGCTTGGCCTTCCACCATCACCGCAATCACAGAACAGGCAGAAACCCAAATTAATCACGTCTATTTGTTTGGCAAAAAACTTTCTAAACAATCATAGTCAAAGTATTTTCTGAAATTACAGATTGTTTTCGTGTTCTCTGTTTCTTTTCCTTCTGTGTTCCTCCAGATATTATTAATGCAACACGTTTTCAGTCATACAGCAGTTGCACTATAATAATCATATAAAAATGTACTATCCATTATCAAATACCCATCTATTGAGCAATATAAAAGTTATAAATTTATGTCACAATGTAAATCATGGACTCCATTATGTGAATAAATTAAATTCAAAAAGTTTCTTTACTGCTATTCTATCTTTCTCCTAAACCTTCTCTCTAACTAACAAAGATCAAATATTTCTGAGCTCCAACTTCATCTATACTGAAGTATCTAAAAAGAAAGCTGGGGCAGAATATTAAATCGCAGAAGCCCTAATGCTTGTCCAGGTAAGAAATTATGTTTTTCAGACCCTTATCTTCTATGTATAATCTTGCATCTAATTCAGTGAACTCATGCAGATAAAATACAAACAGCTGTGATGGTGAAATCACTCCAAAGAGAACACCTGTATGTAGCTTGAATTTTCAGTGGCCTTCTGAGCAAAGATAGATGCAATTTCCCCGGACAATTTAGGTTCAGCAACAAGCTGGAAGGTTTTATATTCACCCGATAAATATCCAAATTATTTGAGGAAGACGCTAGCAGAAGTTTTGCAATAGCAGAGAAGTTACAGGCAAAATTCTTTCTGGGCTAAAAGAAAAGGAAAGGAAGGCGGGTAAAAGTGGACTAAGAGCCATAAATATACCAACATTGTGTAAAAAGATATACCAACCAGCTTTGAACTTATTTAAGTGCAAACCAAGTTGGTAGAAATATTTTTGTACTAATGGAGCATAGTCTACTTGGTCTTTCAGAAACTATTGCTAATCCAATAGGTATTCAGGTGCCTTATTGCATCTAAAGTAGGGTGAATTACTTGTCAGAAAATAGACATTTCACACTCGTAAGAGTCAGGTATACAGGGAGCTGAGATCATACGAATCCTTTGTTATATCTCTGTAACATGATCACATCCCATTTAGCATTTATTTATTTATTGATAAACAATGGATTCAAATTAGGAAAGGAAAGAAAATACAGAAATAAAAGAATAAGTCATCTTCTTAGAAGAAGCCAGACAACAAAGATACAAACAGATAGCAGAAAACAACAAACATCAGCTTAGAAGAGCTTTCCCATCCCTTTGCATATGAAAAAGAATCCCCATAAATATATAAATAAGTCTGAACATTGGTAGAAACCCACAATAACGCAATGCTCTTCATTGAAAGAACAAAAGTTATTCCAATGTTCCAAGGAACCTCATAAAATCACAATGGAAGAAAAGAAAGGGCTGCTAGTCTCCGAACTCCTATAATACTTAACACAACATCTGGGGAAAGAGGTTCAGGGGGCTAATGCAACTGTTGAAGGTCGTTTGCATTAATTGTTTTCAATTCCCCTAACAAACCTATCTTTTGTATCATACTTCACCCCCTTCCCGTCCCCTCCCACCTCTACCCCGGGTTCCTCCATATTTAAAACCAAATAAACAAGAATACCACATTCATTTATCATACACATTTACGCAATATCTAAAGAATCGTTAAAAGTAAAAAGAAAGGCATGTTTCCAAAGAGATTAATGGCATTCAAATGCATAGTTCCTAGTTAACTCCCATAAAAAAACATTGCTTGCATTAAAACTAGGGAATGCAATTGAAATAACAAACCTTTCATCTTTCAACTTAAGCCACCAAAATTAAAATGATCACATAAAATAGAAGCAAATTGGCATAATAATTATATAAGGATGCGAAAGCAAATAGTTACTAGTAATTTGAAAATAGAAACAATGGAGGAGGGGCAAAAAATGAAAAATGGAAAATCCAGTGAAAAAGGAGTCCAAGAAATGATACCAGGAGGTAGCTGAACTGGGGGATTTTTTGTTAGAAACGTAGAACTGGAAACAGCTGTCATGGTTATTGAATTTGGAAGTCGAAACAGAGAATGAGAAATGGATATGAGATATTGGGTGAGTGGGAGGGACAAAGCACAACGGAATTAAAGGCAGCTGAAATAATTGGGTGCAACTTCAAAGTTCAAACAGCAGCCAGGGGGTGGGTTGTTTTTGCTGGCAGCGCTGCAGCGGCATCCGGTATGCATCGGGACAAATTAATTAAATTCCCGAAAAAGTCCTTTTTTTTTTTTTTAACAAAACAGAACAGTAACACAACTACTGACAGAAGACATTAGCTAACTCCGAAGAGCTTGGCCGAAACAATGCACCCAATACAAACGCCAAAATTGAGGTTATATAACTTATCGTGGTGATTGGTAGCTAAATTCTAGGCTGAGAATACGTGTGAGATTATAATTTTGTTTTCGATGGGAAGGAGACCTAAACATGCAAATATATGTTATTACTACTTACTTGCAATAAACCTATATTACTACTAACCAAACCTTTCAAGAATAGATTATCGATACATCAATGATGGGCAGGTAACATTAGTATTTTTTTATTAACAACATTGGTCATATTGTATTTGAAAATTAGGTGGTGGATGGCTTTAAGGCGGACCCTCAAGCAGGAACAGTCCAAGAGGGAATGAGCAAACGGCAGATGCTCCACATCAATTCTTTCTCCCTCCAATTCCTTAGTTGAATTGGTCAAGAGCACACAACACTGAAGAATCAGTCAAAACAAAAAGGAAACTTCTCTTGGCTTTGGTGTCTACCAAGACCCCATCTTATACAACGAGAATCACAAAGGGTAACAAAAATCCATGCATTATCTTACAAACAAAATGACAAAAATAACGCGAAGCTCTACCCACCAAAGGCCGGCTTCGTAAATTTTGTATATTTACTAGGGTATTTTTAGGCACAACCCCACATAAAACCTAAAAGCATAGGACAACGCACTATACATATAGCGTGTGAAATTGGTTCAAGTCTTAGAACACGTTCGCACTATACATCTGACATTCTCCCCCAACTATACATTCATAATCTGCATGCTGAACTCTTCCCTCCGTTTAAAAACCAGACATAACGGAGAGACTGCCTGCCTCTAATTTGTATTATTTGTTTCTTAGAGAAATGGCAGCCGAAGATACGGGAGACAGAACTTTGAGGGAAACACCCACTTGGGCTGTAGCTGCCGTCTGCGCAGTGATTGTGATTATCTCTCTCATTATAGAACGTGTAATCCATTTGCTTGAAAAGGTACTTGGCGCTAATTTCAGCTGCCTCCATTCATGATCATAGTTGATATTAAATCTCTCCCTCTCGCCTATGTATTTTCCCAATTCTCCAGTGGTTTCAGAAACGACACAAGAAGGCCATGAGCGAAGCCTTAGAGAAAATCAAATCTGGTATACAAATATATATAAGAAGAAAAAAGTTTGATATTCTCTTTTCCAGTTGAATAACAGATCATATACGATAATTTAAGCAAGTTTGTTTAATTTGCAGAATTGATGCTACTAGGCTTCATATCCCTTGCACTTACCTTTGGTACTACATATATTGCAAAGATATGCATCCCTTCTAAATATGGTGAGACCATGCTTCCATGTCTAAGTAAAAATGTAAAGGATAATGCCGGAGGAAGAGTTGGCAGAAGGAATTTACTTTCTATGGTTAAGGCTGAGAGTATGGTATGGCGTCGAGTTTTGGCAGCTGACCCTGCTATCGGTGGCTACTGCTCCAGACATGTGAGGGAGAATTACCATTTCAGCAGCTTATATATTATTTGCTATGCGCGCGTTTCATGGCCGATTATATATATTATTCAAGGATTTTAAAACTTTTATATGGTTAATCAGGGTAAAATACCTTTGATATCTCTGTCTGGCATCCACCAATTGCACATATTTATATTCGTCCTGGCCGTTTTTCACATTCTCTACAGCGTCATGACCATGGCACTTGCCCAAGCAAAAGTAAGTTCACCGTCCTAATTTTTCTCATTTCTCAATACAACTTTGCACCAAAAGGTGGAAATGTCGTCGGGCTTGGCATAGCACACTTTGCACATGAGGTGCTGGCCTTGTATCTAATATCTGTATACATATATATATATATATATATATATATATTTTCTTTTTTAATTTATCAGATGAAGAAATGGAAGGGTTGGGAAGCTGAAACATCTTCCATGGAATATCAATTCTCAAATGGTAATATGTTTTATGCTGAGTTTGTATTTGATGAATGGTGGTAGAAAATGAAACAATAAATATAATATAGTCACTTAAAGATGAAGAAAATGTCATTAATAGTCTTAAACTAGTAATATTATTGATAATCAAAGCATGTGTATATGTATACACAACTGCGTCTAGTCAATTTTATATAAAAGGTGATTTTAGATTTGATTCTCATTTTAATTTTTAATTATATCCCACAATCTAAAAGGTTATTTATGTCGTTGTCATTGCCGCAGATCCTTCAAGGTTCAGGTTTACGCGTCAAACTTCATTTGTTAGGCGTCACTCTGGCTGCTCTAGGATGCCCGGCATTAGATGGATTGTAACTTCATCCTATTCGCCGCTAACTTGTTTCTCCAACAAATTAACCATTCAATCAAACACAAATCATATGCTTCTCTCTTTTCTTTTTTTAACTATTTGTGTAGGTGGCATTCTTCAGACAATTCTTTGCGTCCGTCTCCAAGGTGGATTACATGACGATGAGGCATGGATTTATTAACGTGAGTTCCTTTTTATATATATTGGTAGAATCCAATGCCTTCCTTTTTTTTATTTTTCCCCTCACTTTTCCTAATTTATAACTAAAACACTATAGCTTTAACAAATGCAGGCACATTTTGCCCCAAATAGTAAATTTGACTTTCATAAATACATCAAAAGATCCTTGGAAGACGATTTTAAAGTGGTCGTCGGTATAAGGTCTCTATTCTAACCTACCTAAATCCATTAGCGTATTCTTCAACTGCCTTTGTTTGCTTCTTGTTGTCGAAAGGCCGTCTATTGACGATAGATACATTGATTTGGGTTATGCAGCATTCCATTATGGGCATTTGCGGTCATCTTTTTGCTTCTAAATGTTTACAGTAATTCTCTCGACTCTCTCTGATTTAAACACAATGGCGAAAACACACACTGAGGGGCAGGAGCACTTAATTATTTCTTGTCATCATATATATAATTAACAGGACTTACCAATTTACTTTATTATGTGGGCAGAATGGTACGCGCTCACCTGGTTGTCAATAGCGCCGCTTGTGGTAAGAGCAACATCAATTGGATTGTTATCAATGCTATCTTGAAAATAATAATGTTTGTCTATGCATGTTTGAAGCTTAGATTAATGGTAGCTAGCCACCTCTATCTGCACAGATACTTTTATTAGTGGGTATGAAGCTTGAACTAATAATCATGGAAATGGCGCAAGAAATCCAAGAGCGAACAACAGTTGTAAGAGGAGCCCCTGTAGTAGAGCCAAACAACAAATTTTTCTGGTTTAATCGACCCCAATGGATTCTCCTCTTAATACATTTTACCTTATTCCAGGTATCATCTTAATTTGCTTCCGTTATTTATGCATAGATATTAGATAGATACTAGCTTATAATTATAATATATACATATATATATATATATATATATATATATATATATTCGATGATGAATTCATAATCAGATGAGATTTTTGTGTTGGTGCAGAATGCATTCCAACTGGCTTATTTCTTGTGGACGTGGGTAAGTGTCGTAAAATTTATAAGCTTGCTTTCGATAGAATGTGTGGCTATGTTTAGTGTGTACATTGGATGTTTATTTGCAGTATGAGTTCGGGATACACTCTTGCTTCCATGAAAACTTGCCACTAATACTGATAAGGGTTGTCCTTGGGGTAGCCTTGCAATTCCTGTGCAGTTACATTACATTCCCTCTGTACGCCCTAGTAACACAGGTAGGAACTTCTTATTAATAGGATTGTGTATTGTGTTGATCTCAAATTAAGGTTTTAAAATCTCTTGTGCATGTATGATGGCACGGCAGATGGGAACTCACATGAAGAAAGCAATCTTTGAGGAGCAAACGGCAAAGGCTCTTAAGAAATGGCAAAAAGCTGCAAGGGAGAAAAGAAAGTTGAGGAATGCCGGTGGTTCGGTTTCTGGGTATATTAGCGGGGAAACAACACCGAGCCAGGGCACATCACCCCTGCATTTACTTCACAAGTACAAGCCCGGTCAGGGGGACACAGAAAGCGTTCAGTATTCTCCTAGATCATACCAATCCGATACTGACTTATCTGAGACTGATCTGCCTGAATCAACAACACCATCACATCATCAACCTCCCGCAAATATTAATATGGATTTTTCCTTCGTTAAGCCTTAACAACCATTCTCATTCACACACATTTGACACGTACAAGCAACAGCCCTCCATCTTCCTTTTGAAGGAACCAACACTGGGACGATTAGTAAGCCAAATTAATGAGTCACACTGTAAGGGAGCCGATATAATCAGCTTATGCATCTTCGCAACACAGAGGGGTTGTTTCGTAACAGTATGGTATTTAGTATTGCCAAAGCCACCTCGGTCGGTCACACATGAAACAATGATTCATTTAGTAGATTATATGTTTGTTTAGACTTCTTTTGTGGTGGAGTCGTTGGAACCTTGAAATCCAATTCTAACATAATTAAGATTCAAACTTTGAGGCCACCTACTTTTATTTATTAAATAGTATAAATTATAATTTAATTATTGATTTAATAAATTTAATATTTTAAAAATTTTAAATAAATATTTAATAAGCTTAAACCGCAAAAAGAACATAACTCAAAAAAAGATAAATTGGCCAATCAGCTTGCCTCCTAAATTGGCTTGGCTGCTCAAAGTACTAGAAATTAGTGTTTTGGAAGCTCCCCACGCAGGTGCTACTAGGATTTTACTCCATCACGTTTTTGGGATTTTTAGATCAGTAGTGTTAGGTATATATTTTTACACTCACAATTTTTTCTATATCTAATATGTTGCATAAATTTAATATGATAAATTATTTTTTTTTCATTCTATTTTTATCAATTTGTATCTGGATATAATTCTAATACCTTTTTCTTTTAAGTAAGTGGATCATTTTCCTTCTAAACTTAGATTGTATACAGTTCTGTTTTTAATGCATTTATTTTATTAGCAACAAATAGAAAGAATAATATAATGTATTGTGGAGTGGTCACATTGCAATATAAATTATAGAGGACATCCAAAAGAAATATTATTGAGGAAATGGGATATTAACCTCTTTTTTTTTTTTTGGGTAATTGGCGATATTACCTTTGATGTATAAACAAGAAATCACAACATGAATAAATTTGAAATCTTACCACAGCATGAATAAATATGAAATCTTACATTAAAAAAGAAATCTAGACAGTGAAGAGAGCCCACCGACTATTATCATCAATTTAATCACAATCGTAAATTAAAAATATGTAAAATTGAAAAAATAAAACAGAAATCAGGAAAAAGAAAAGGCTGGCGCGCCGGCGCAATAGCACTAGCACATGGCACTACTTGCGAGTAATGAAAGAGTGTAATACTATTAATATTATTATACCAAGCATGGTCCCTCTCTGTCCACGGTCTTAGTCGCTCCTCCTTCCTTCCTTCATTCCATTCCTTCTCCTCTCTGCCTCTCTCTCTTCCATGAATTGTTCTATACGAACCCTAGAAGTCGAAATGGACTTCATGCCCCTCTAACAAATCGGTTTTCACCATCTGCATTAACATGGGAATCTCAAGTATGTTAGCATTTGCTCTGATTTTTTCAACAGCGACTCTGGTGTTGTTTTAGGATTTGAGACGGAAACCATTCCTTCTCAAATGGTCGCTGAATGACCTGTTAGTGCTTTGGATTTTCTTGTCCTGGAGAGTTTATGGTCATGGCTAGGCGTCATGGATGGCAGCTCCCTTTTCACACCTTTCAGGTACATTTTTCCACTCCATTTCATCTTTCACTGCCTTTGCACACCACTCTTTCAAATGTGGCTTATAGACAAGTTTATTTCCCAACTTTGGTTACTTGCATTACCATCGCCATGCTCTACTTTTTGACTTTTCTTTTTCCTTTGAGTGTTTTTTTCTTCTCCCATTCACTAACGTCCATAACTTTAACCTTTTAAAGTGCATTAACTTCTTTATTATATGGTTTAATATGCTTTTCGCCATTATATTTTAATTACAGTTCCGTATCATTATGCTTTCCCCAGAAATTACTACGAAGCCCAGGGTTTGGGCGGAATTATTTACGTTATGTTATCCTCTCACTTTCTGGGCGAACGGATTACTGAACTCGAATAACTACTTGCAAAAGGAGGATTATATATTTTTATTTTATTTTTTAAAACTCGTTATATATATATTTATATATAGATTTAATCAGTCAGGATGACAGAAAATGGGAAATTTTACTTTGTGTGCAAAATGGTATCCGTTCATTTTTATTTTTCAATTAAAGGGAAAAAGGACTCCGGAATCCAGAGTTAGCTGAGGGGAGAGGAGGAATCTTCAATTATATTTATTTGATAATATATAATATTTGTAATTTTTGAGAAAGGGAGGCTTCACTTAAAGCAAGTAGCTAATAAAACTTTACGACAACCTTTCAACTTCCATTTGTAGTTTAGCTTACGGATCAGTTTTCAATCTACGGATTTACAGAAGGAAAAATTTGAGGATAAAGTGCAGACCGCATGATAGAGCTTCTAGTGAAACTAATAGAGAATGATGTTGAAATCAAACTCTTCAGACTTCAGTAGATTCTGAGTAGATGTGATTAAATTTTGGAAGGCTGCAAAAATTTTATTTCATGTACGATAATTGGCAACTTAGATGAGTTTCACAAGTGCTTGGCATTGTCAGCTCTGATGCTTATAAGTCCTTTTTCTAAATGTGAACAGGTGGCGGCTATAACAGTTTTTTTCTTGTTATGCATTGCTTATTATGCCCTCTTTGCCCCTTTTCTTGGAAAGGACATATATGAGTATGTGGCTTTTGGTGCTTACTCTGTACTGGTAAGCAGCAATCTCGCTCTTTTTTCCCTCTTCCTTTACCCCCATGGAATATTTAAGAAGTACAACTCATTTTAAAAGTTAGGATCAAGTCCTAGCTCATTGTCTTATTTTTAATATCAGGCTCTCTCTGTATTCGTTCTTTATGTTCGATGTACTGCCATTGATCCTGCTGATCCTGGAATTCTGCTTGATGTTTGCAAGACATATAGGCATAAATCACAATTTGATGGAGAGTTGCCAGGTTAGATTTAAAAATGATTCTGGAGTTCACTGATATGATTTTTAAACTCAAATTTGAAGATCAGAATCATGTATAAATCAGGAATCACCATAATGCGGGTGAAACTAGATTCATTAATTGTTCTGAGATTTTTTCAACTTATGTTATGCTCTTAGTTATCTCATTTTCCTTGGTACCTCCTGGAGGCCATAGGCAGACATATTATCCTATTCATCGTATCTGACAGTGATACTCGTTTAGAATGTTTGTGGGATATGTCAGCAAGTCAGCAACAAATGATAAACTCCTATGTCTATCAGAAAATTTTGTCCAAATTTAACATTTTACTATTTTATTGTGATTAAATATGGAATTGCAGAACCCGGTAAGATTGGACTAAAGGGTGAAGGCATGTCTGATCAGCTTGATTCAAACGGTTACTCAAAACTAGGATGTTTCTTTTGTGGTTTTCTTTTTCGAGAAGACTGCTGCAGTAGTGAAGATATTCAACAGCAACAATCTGGAGAGGAGGATGCTTTATTCTGTACTTTGTGCAATGCTGAGGTGTGGAATGCTTACTAGACAAAAATAACTCATTTTAACTGAAAGTAAGATGTAATATTTCCAGAAAACTGTATGCAAGTTTTATGCAGTATTGCTATCATGCTTCTTGGTGCTCTATATTAAAAAAATATAGTTAAAAAGCCTTCATGTCATTTACTTGTCTCATGAGAAAGTGGAAAGGCCATTTTATGGTTCTAAACTGTTGGTTATATTCTTCAGGTGCGTAAGTTCAGTAAGCATTGTAGAAGTTGTGAAAAATGCGTTGATGGATTTGATCATCATTGCCGGGTATGTGTTGTTTCTAACTCCAAATACTGTTTTGTTGGGCGCTCCCAGGTCAAAGATCTTGTTTATCTTACTGACATAAAATTGACCATAGAAAAGGCCATATCAAGGTTTTAAATTCTCACTCTTCCACTTGTTAACATTACTTTTGGAAGGTTTCTTTTTGAAAATTTAATTGTTTTTCTGGCTGTCTTAACCCAATTTGTCCCTATAAAACTTGCAATACAGAGGCATTTTCTTTTTTAAAATAAATTTTAAAGGGGAACATAGAAGTGAACCTGATTACAAAGGTTAGGTAGGTGTATGCAATTTGAGGTCCTGTGTGAACTTGATGTCTCTTTCCTTGCTTATTTGTGTCCATGGCTTATTTTCTGAACTTTCAGTTCCTGAAACTTAGATTTTTAGGAAAGTCATTATAATATATACATTCATCTTGTTTTCCAGTGGTTGAACAATTGTGTTGGACGAAAGAATTACATCACCTTTGTGTGCCTTATGGCAGTGAGTCTTGCTTGGGTAAGTGGACAGATAGATGTTTATCCTAAATTTACATTTTCCTCTTCTTTTGAAAAAAAAAAAAAAACAAAAAACAAAACCTTCAACATTAGAATTCTGTAATTGTATTACTTCTTGTGCATGGGTGCGGCAGCTTATAGTTGAATTTGGAGTTGGGATGACTGTACTTGTCCGATGCTTTGTTGATAAAAGGGGTACAGAAAATCAGATAGCTGAAAAACTTGGAATTGGGTTCTCTCGGGCACCATTTGCTACTATTGTGGTATATTTGCCCTCTCTGGCCTTCTGAGTTTTATTCTCTGCTCCCGTTTTAGATTTTCTGATTTAAATTTTAAGATCTGCGTGATAACCTATGATTTGGTTTTCAGATCATAGTGGAATATGTCATGTGCAAACAATACTAGCTTCTTGTAGGATTTTTTATCTAATTCTTTTTGTATTGCTTGGTTTCTGAGGTTAGTTGATCAACAATAGCAAGAATCTAAAATAAACTTGACCAAATTAATATTACTTTTTATGTTAGCTACGATTTATGTTCTTGGGAACTCCATATAATTGGTGCTGTATTTGCTTACCATTAATTCCTATGTGCATCTGTCCATGCTTATTGCATATCTTACTTGAAACATTGGAATCTGTCCGCTGATTGGACTTTGAAGGCTTTGATTGGCTCCAAACTATTACATTTTGTGCTCTATTGACATTTGATTTGTGTTGCTTGTGGTACATTATATTATTTCAATCAGAACTCAAGCTCTTTTTTTCTTTTAAATTATTTTGTTCTTTTGTTATTGATTAACAACCTTTTCTTGAATATGCTGAAGTTATATTTGCTGGAAATTGTTATACATACTCTCTTGGATGAGTATGTATGCGCTTCTAAGTAAAATTTATCAATGATTAAATTGAAAGTTATATGTTGCTATACTTTACTAAATTTTTAAATGTTTAACAGGCTATATGCACAGTTGTTGCTTTCCTGGCCACTGTACCGTTGGGTGAATTATTCTTTTTCCATATGATCCTGATTCGTAAGGTATTTTCTTGAACTATTCCTGCCTAGTGTCTACTTACATTTGTATATTCTTAGCTGTTATTTTTTAGCAGGGTATCACAACATATGAGTATGTAGTTGCGATGAGAACTCTGAGTGAACCACCTGGGCCTTCAGTGGATGGGGGTGAACAGCAAAGTCTACCATCTTCTCCTTCCAGTTCAGCTGTGACTGCTATAAGTGGAAGAAGTTCTGTTGGAATGAGCTTACAATACAAGGGGTCTTGGTGCACACCTCCAAGAATCTTTATGGACCACCAGGTACTGTTATATCTTGATATTGGCCTAAGCATATAACTAGGAGTTTTGTTGACGACATTTTACTTCTCTTGAAAAGTTATTTATAGACAATCGAGTGAAAGATAAAATGGAGAGTTGAGCAAAAGAAAATTATTCTCAAAACACGGAATGCCTCTACTATTTAATATAGAAGCCATCGTTGTTTGAAATGTTCTGTAACTATGTGGTTATATGCCAGGCTTAATGGCATCATATATGTTTTCTCAATGTTAATGAAAATAAACAACCGCAAGAGTTTAATGGTTAAGAACTAAAGATAGGATCAGTGCATTAATAAATGCGCATCTAGTAAAAATTATTACCTCAAGAGAAGCAGGGAATGTGCGGCACCATGCTGATACTATAGAAAATATTGTCTTTGGTTTGTTCCCTAGAGATATGTTTCGTGCACTGCATAGTTTGCTTTTAGAATAAATTGAAGTCATTTGTGGAATGTTGATTCAGTGTCTGCTTATCGATTAGCAGGATGAAATTATACCACACTTAGAACCAGGACGCTTGCCATCCACTGTTGATCCAGATGCAATACAGCCCCCTGAAAAGGGGAAAAAATCAAACCAGCGTCCTGTGCGAATCAGTGCCTGGAAACTTGCAAAGTTGGATTCTAAGGAAGCAGCTAAGGCAGCTGCCAAAGCTAGAGCATCATCATCTGTGCTTCGTCCAATTAGTTCTAGACCTCATCCATATGATGCTGATTACATGTCGAGTAGTAATATGAGTGGAAGAAGCAGTCCAATTAGCAACCAAAGATTTCATAACAAAATTGCCACAGCAGGGACATCAAAATTATCTCCTTCCAGGAGCTCGTATGCACCTAGTCGTGCAAGCAAAGACGATATAGAAACCTGTCAACACAGTATCAGTAACTTTAGTAGCCCTCAACTCTCCAACTTATCTCCACCAATGCAGCAACAATGTTCAAACAGAGACCACTTCAACCCCATGTATCAACAACTATCAGGAAATCAGTCTCCTTACTCTTCTAAAGAAAATGAAGGGAATGTAAATCCAGTACATGAAAATGGAGCACAAGTTCCCATGAGAAATAACAGCTTGGCTGTTGCTGAAAATAGAAGATCCTCAGTCTTTTGGGATCAGGAAGCTGGGCGCTTTGTCTCTTCATCATCTATCAGTCATGGCGCCTCTCACTTTTCTGGAACAGAATTATTGTACACTGGTCGTTCTATATTTTTTGGCAGTCCGGGTGTGAATGAACAGCTATCTTGGGGAACAAGAAATAGCAGTTCGGTAGCTGGTAGTCTGGATAGAGAATCTTCATTAGGGAATTTTCAGCAAGGTAGATCACATAGGGGTGGCCAGCTTCCTGTGTTTGTTCCAGGTTATTCCCAGCAAAACAAGTTCTCTTCTAGACTGCCATGAATCCTCGACCATTAGTTTGAGTTAGGGCATTTTAGTTTTTCTTCTAAATTTTTTCATTGCATTATCTAGCACCTTTGGATGTCTAACTTTTGTTCTATTGTTGCCACTATAGGGATCAAAGTATTGGTCTTTCCGTCTGTACAGGCTAGTAGACGATGATTTATTTTTTCCACCTTCCGAATTATTCGGCCACTATCGTTGCAAATGAAAGTTCAACATTTTAGTATTGCCCTGTTTTTTACTTCGAATATCTTAGCAAATATGGAGAATTTGTTACAGCATTTTATGTTTGTTTGGCATTAGGGTAGGATAAAATTATATCCTATTGGGTTTGTTTTACATTTTATATAATTTCATTCCGAAAGTTATAACCATTGAAATGATTGAGAATACTCTATACAGAACGTAAAATTTGAAAGTTTTATTAAAAAGTATGAAATTTTTTACGCAACCACGTACGAGAAGTAAACGTCTGCGTTGGGAACAAGGAATTCCACCAGATCAGTTTACGTTTGTTTTCTTTCTGTTTTGTGTTGTAAAGATCCTTATCGTAGCTTGTTGGAGGAAATATATTGACTAGCAAGTTAGTCCATATATTCTACTCCTAGGAGCTGGGAAACTGGGTTCGTATTAGTAACTTGACAGGGTAGTTCAATTGCTGCATAATCAGGTTTGATTGCGTAGTGCTTATGTTTCAAACTCGATCCAAAATCTAAAAGAGGCGTATTGTTGGACCAAAGTCTTTAATAGATGGCTGGGTTAATCTTAGCACCTAACAAATATTATTTATTATGATCATGTTTTGTACATATATATATATATGTATATTTTGACAGGAGTTATGTACATATATTTTCTCTCAAGACTATGTAAATAAATACGGTATGTGTCTCTGTTATCAGAGACTGCAAGTTTTTGTAAATAGAGGTAAAATATTGCCTTAATGTCACTTTGTGGCGAGAAATGATGTAGTTAACATCTATTTCATCTACGTCTCTCGTATAAATTTGATATGACATAAATATCAATCATTGGATGAAATATAAGAAAAAAGAATTAATGGCTAATTTTAAGTTATATAAGATGGCAATAAATAAAAAACGTGGATTTAAAACCACTTGGCACAGTGGGCCAGTGGCAGTGTAGCGTAGTGTTAATTTCAATTTTAGCTACAAAACTCCCTTGCATCGCTCTGTCTTGTTAACGGCAGAAAAAACAAAAATCTACCTGTGTCGTTAAGAATAAAATAAAAGAAAAGAAAAAGCTGAGAGCTGGGCTCTTTTTCTAGGTCTGCAGCTGGCAAAGGAGAATGGGTGCAGACAAATTGAAGTGGAGGGTGACTCCCAAGCCCTCATATACGCGGTGTAAAACAACGAATCTGACAAATCTCCCATTATCAAGGCCATTGTGGATCTCTTGCATGGTTTTCACGAGGTGCAATTGAGATATGTCTTCAGGTAACAAAATTCCTGTGCTGACTGGCTAGCATCCAATGGAGTTATGGCTGAGCTGGGAACGCACAAACTTGGTCAACCACCAGCGGGATTAAAGGCGTTGCTTATGGCTGATAGATTGTAGGTGGTTTTTAGCAGAAATATCAAAGTGTAATTGTTTTTCTTTTCTTTAGGGGCTTAGGTCCCCCTTCATGACCCCAAAAAAAAAAAAAAAAAAAATCATGGATGGGAAGGCCGAAATTAGTTGATACGGTGGCGCTAAAGGATAATGCTGAATGCACACACAGAATACATATGCATATGATATTAATATTACAACTAATGTTATATTTTTATATTTATGTATTTATACTTATTTTTTTTATAAATATTAATTTAAAGTTGATACTAAACCAAATTTTATACAATTTAAAATAAATCTTAAATTATACCCAAAACATACAAATATAAAAATAAATATAACAACATTTTAATATTATTATTATTTTTAAGTAAGAAAAAGGGGCGAATAGCCTAAAAGCTACGAACTAATACTTCTCCGGCAAACACTGCGAAGCTTGTCAACTTGGATTAAATTACAAAATACATCAGGAATAGTTGTAATAATCTCAAAATCAACGTTATATTCTGCTGCTTGTCTCGCGATCCAATCTGCACAACAGTTGCCTTCTCAATGCAGATGAGAGAGTCTGATCTCCCAGTCCATCTTCGGCCATGCACGTATACGATTAATAATACTGTCTTTGCGGTGGGGATTGAACACTCTAATATTACTAGCACAGTAGCACTACATTTATTAATTAAATCAATTAAATACAAATATTAATAATATCTTGCATATAATTTTCATCTCACGGCTAAAACTCCAAAGGGTACACAGCGCCACTCGTTCCTCTCCCTACATTTGCGTTTAGAATGGAAATGGGAAAAGGCTCCAGCCAGCGTTGGGGCCTCCTCTGCATGCCTATTGATTTCTTCGTTATATTCGTTTACTTATTTAAAATCTTGAACGAGCTTTGGGAAAATTACCATCTTTTGGTGATCATATCTCTTTTTCAAATTATTCTCTGAAATAAGTAAATTTTTTATTGTGAGATATTTAACTTTTAATCTCTTATGAAAGTGATATTAAACAAAAATCATTACTTTAATACAATCTTACAATGATGCTTGATTTTCTTCTTTAATAGAGTCTTCAAGAGCTTTAGCCTGTAGATGAATTTCAACTTCTAACACCTATGACAAATAATTTCAGCCACCAATATCAAGTGCCACCAACTCAAATTTAATGGGATTTGTCATATTATAAAAATTAATTTAATAAGTTAATAAGATGTGCATCTATTCAATATATTGAAAATATTTATAAAATAATGTCAAAAAAATTATGAAATAACATAATTTAAGCATTTTTCTAGTAAATATCATAGATTTTATGTCTGTAAAATGATTTTAATCATTAACAAATAATCAAATATTATCATAGATATCAATAATTTATTTGTTTTAAACTATTATATACTAATTGATAATACTATAAATGTGATGGATCAAATCAACGTGTTAGAATATATACCAACAAATATAAATATGAAATTGACTCATTCAGCTTAAATATTAATAACTATAAAGATAGATAATTATACTAAATATTTCTTACCTCTTAATAATGCTAGAAAATGGAAAGCTTCTTGTTGATAACATGTTGTGAAAATTTTAAAATGGAGGAACATAATAAAACATAATATGAATAGAAAAGAGAGTATATGAAAAGGATATTAAAGATTTTTTCTTCTTAATAATTTTGCAAATACTTAAATATTAGAGGTATTTATAAATTAAAGGTTCATATCTCTTCATTATAAAATTGTAACTCTTTTTTATAAAAAATTATGTTTATTCTTTATGAAAAATTATATCTCTTCTCACATGTCTCTTCATAACTAGTTATTAGAATTATCATACCTCCTAATAAACATCCATTCAAATTCTATATATTCATAACAATATATATATATATATATACACACACACACGCGCGCACATTACTTAACAATTAGTAGCTAACACAGAAGGGGCATGACGGTAATTTCATTGCTAGAGGAATTCGGGAATGGATAAAACGGGGGATTAAACCAAGTGGTGTGGTGGAGGAGGTGGTCCGTTGCTCTTCTATGGGTTCAATAAGGTTGTTAGACAAATGGAGCGTTGTTGATTATGGTGGAGGTGTAGTTCAACTGCTTTCAAATCGCACCTGCAGCAGCCATGTACAGAGCCCAAAGCAAGTGGCATTCTCAGTTTCTGTATCGAGAAGGTCGATGGCGCTTCTGATTTCATCCTTGCCTTTCAACGTAATTTGGCTGTCTCCGCCAGTAGAGGCCAGAGAGAGACGCAACAAGAAGACCATCCCCGTTGAAGACTACCTTACTAGTCGTTAGTTACTCTACCACCACCCCCTCTATATTCGAAACTGAATTGGATTGAATTAGTCTAGGTTGCTTTTGTCAATTGTTTAACCTCGCTCTGCGTGAGTTAGGAGCAAATGATGATATGACCAAGGATTTTTGAATCTGATAACAATCGTTAGTGAAGCTATGAGATTGGGAGCATGAACTTTGAAAGAATTTAAAGTATGATTTCATTTCCTTTTCCTTAAGCAAAAGAATGGTACCATCCATCTCGATTGCTATTGATTGGAATTTGAATTCATCAGCTTGTATTTTCAAGAAAATCATTACTAGTTCATCTTGGATTGTTTTACATCTTTCTACAATACTGCATATATCAGTTCAAAAAATGCTACTCTCACAATACATATGTCACACCTTTCTTACAATGAGGTAGCGTGCTGTATTTATTTATTGGTCTCATGCTGTAAATTTTATGATTTAGATTCTGTGTTTTTTTGTGAGAATTAAGTGAGTATACATCTGTAAGATTAGCTATCAATTCATACTTTAAATACTGCCTCATTAGGGCCTCTGAATTCTATCTATGATGCCTAAAGTCATTCTCTCACTTGCAGCTGCGTAATGTATTTCAGTAAACCGTACAGTTGAATATTCTTCTATATGTCATTCTTTTTCTTTGTTGTACTATAGCTTATATAGCTATCACTTCCACAAAATAACCATTAAAGGTATCTGCCCCGAAAGATGTTGAACTTCTTATGAACATATCGTATAACCACTTGTCACCAAAGAATCCCAATGTGCTTATACTATAACAAAAATGAAAGCATCAAGAGGTGTGAACTCATTAGTAACCACTAGTTTAACATATCGTCTGCTATTTTGTCATGTTTGGTGCAGCTGATGGATTGAAATACTATGATTTGGTTGAGGGAAAGGGTCCAATAGCTGAAAAAGGATCAACTGTTCAGGTTTGTTTACAACTAACTGTGTTTTTCTTTGTGATTTGATATTTACTCTTGGCTTCTCATTGACAGGTGCACTTTGACTGCATATATCGTGGAATTACAGCTGTGTCAAGTCGAGAATCTAAGCTTTTAGCTGGAAATCGTATTATTGCCCAGGTTCTTATCTCTACCTGCCTGCCTGGTTTGTATGTGGGAAATCAATGCAACTATGAAGTGGGAAAATTTTGAATTTTAACCCAAGTCGCACAACTTTTTTAGATTCTGATTTTTTCCCTAGAAGATATGAGGATTGCTTTCCTTGATCAATGCTAATGTATGCTTTATGCTCTTAAAAGCCATATGAGTTCATGGTTGGAGCTCCACCAGGAAAAGAACGGAAGCGTGAATTTGTAGACAACCCAAATGGTCTTTTTTCTGCACAAGCAGCACCAAAACCACCGCCTGCAATGTATACAGTAACAGAAGGGATGCGAGTTGGTGGAAAGGTGATGGAAACATCCTTCTTTACTTTGTTGGCAGTACTTCATCTAACTGCTTCCAGTTTCAGTCGTGCCTTATTGCGTTCTATTTCATCATTGTTTAATTGAACATCGCAGCGAACTGTGATTGTTCCTCCAGAGAATGGGTATGGCCAAAAGGGAATGAATGAGATTCCGGTATAGCCCTTATTCTTTACTCCTTTTTTTTTTACCATTGATGCTGATTCTACATTTGACTCCACCACATTTGGGTAGATATAGATCTGCTTTTTTTTTTTTATTTGTATTCATAATTTCCTTTTGTAGTGAATCAGCTTATTCTCACAACAGAGCCATGGAGTAGTTCTAGTAGGCAATGACTTCAGAATCTCATTAAACATGTGCAATTATTCATTCTTATCTGTTTGAGTACATGTTTGAAAAATGGGGGGAGGGAGTTTGTAAGAAATGCTTGCTAAACACTGTTAAATGATGTTGCAGCCTGGAGCTACGTTTGAACTAAATGTTGAGCTTTTGCAATTAGTACCGCCTGACAAGTGAGCTCGATTTGATTTTTTGAGGAAAACTTGATTATTCAACAAGTAATGATACTCCTACGCAAAAAACTGCCTACTCGAGCCACCTATTTTCACATTTTTCTTTCATTTTTCTTTCTCATCTATTACGTGTGAGAGAATGTAGCCCACTGTATCAAAAATGTGTGTAGCTTTATTATTTTTCTTATCCAATTAATCAACTTCTTCAGAATTTGTACCCTTTGATCCCTAGGCCTGCTTTTTTTTGTTGTTGGGGTAGGGTTTCTGGTTTTTGTCCTTTTACGGTGTTAACTATGTGAGTGAGATTGTGATGTGCCCATCGCCCTCTCAACTATCACTGTCCCTGCAATAAAGAAGTAATTTGCTAAGTCATTCTTTGATGGCCCTTGTTAAGTTTTTATGAACGGTGAAATCGAAGGACAAGAGTGTGCATCTTGGTCACCATTGACAAAGAAGAGGCGAGGGTCAGTATTTCTCAAATTATGCTACTATATGCTTGAGACAGAATAACTCGTACAAGTACACCGGCACATTATTTTACTCCGCAAGCTACATGGTTGATCACGTGAGCCCAATCATGCTATTCTCACAGAACTTTTGGGGCACAAAGTGTTACTGGATCTCTGTAGACTTGGCTTTCTTTAAAATTTCTAGTATCATCTCTCATGAATGAGTCTGTATGTATGCGAGTCACATGACAATCTTGTCTCACGAGCCAATATAACTAATAATCATGTGGTTTTTTAAACAAAGTAGACAAGGTACTGCATAGAAGTTGAATTAATAGTTTGTCCTTTGAAAGAAATTAATTTTTTTTTAAAGATAAGAGAATATTATTGAAGAAATTCATAAAAAGAAGTTGAATTAATTTTTTTTGGTGATTTGAATTAGTTGTTTTCATATGAAAATAATAAATACATAATGATAGTAAAAGATTTAGTATACAATTTAATGATTTACACAGATTGACCCTAAGAAATTTATGAAAAATTTATGTTGTTATTATTATTTTTCAAACACCAAGCCATTCTTTTATATAAAAGAGCATAAACATCAAGTGAACACAATAATTGAGTTGATGATCAATTTGTGTATAAAGATTAACTTAACAATAATTCAATTTGTGACAAAAAAAATTATATAAGCATAGATGTAAATTGATTTGATTTTAGATTTTGATATAAAAATTGTTTTATTTCAAAACAAAAACACATTGATCTGAACTTAATTTTTGTTTTCTAAATTAAAGGACTAGTGTGAAAATGAATTAGAACTAAATTGTTGGGTTATGAATCTTGTGATATATATACATATATGTTTTATAAAAATAATTCTCTTCTAATAAAAATATACAAAAATTAAGAGAATACTATCTTGATATTAAAAAATTATTTTTTTTACAAAATTTTTTTTATAATAGAACTCAGATATACTAAAAATATAATAAATTTCTTTTTAATTGAATATTTAATAAGAATAAAGGTAAAATTGAAAAAAAATATTATTTTAAAAAAGTGACACTTAAAATAAAAAAAATTAAAACCACTTTTATTTAAGAACGAGGAAGTAATTGAAAAATCACAAAGCAAGATTTCACACGCATTATACATATAGATAAAAAAAAATTGAAAGAAAAAATTTGAATATAAGAATCAATTATGTAGATTAAAAAATAGTAAAAAAATAATGAAAAAATAAAAAATAAAAAAATGTATAAAATGTTTATAGTCACTTTGTGCAAGCATCAATGCATCATTGCTAAGTATTTTTCATTGCACGGCACGGCATGCCAAACGGCGTAGTTTAAAAGGCATGGTCAATAGCGGAGAACAATAGCTGTAGGAGACCAGGAGTGGTCGGCATCATTTTTCAGTTTCGCTTAAGTTGCTCCTCACGAGTCACGGCTGAGGTTCTGGAGTGGAGACACTATGAGGGCAGGAATGAGGTTTGATCTGTTTCTGTTTACGGTGGCGATCCTGTCAACTCCTGTGCTGTCGGATCTGATCCTCTCCAAGGTCGAGCGTCGGGTAAGTGGCTTTCTCTTTCCCTATTTTCCCTCATCTTCTACTTAATTTCTCCAATTGAATGTTTGTCTCCGTCTCTTTCATTTCATATATCTTAGGCTGGCTTTCAGATTCAGGGTTTAGGGTTCTTATGTTTTTGTGGAATGGAATTGAATTCTTGCTATTAGATCTTGGTTTTTTGAAGTTTTTTCTTGATTTCCGATACCATTTCGATTCACACTGGCGATATACTTTTTATATTATATCTCTGAACATTTTACTTTCAGTTCTCTCTCTCCATCAGTTTTTATGTTTGTTTCTTGTTTATTGAGGTTGTGAGAGAATGGAGTCAAAATGGAACAATAGTGTAGTGAGAGTGTGCAATTTCTGGTTTCAGTTACTATGTCGTACTCATTCGTGCATATGACTTCCTTCTCGTTATTTTTTTTTTTCTTAAATGTAAATTTTTGAATGCAACCGCTCCCAAAATTGTCCCCATTGCATTCATGACCATTCATTGAGATATAGTTATCTTTATAACATGTAATTTTGCATACAAGTTCATTCATAAATTACAGATCCTATATGAACTTTATCTTTATATCTTGTTTTTGGGAGCTTTTATAATGATGCAGTTATTCAGGTTCTTGAGTTTTTTCACACATAGGAGGTATTGCACGCATCGTATTTCTTAGAAATTAGTCTATCATTTGTTGTTAAGCATCTGCTGTAAATTTTTTGAACATTTTTACCTGCATAGTATTGTGTTCCTATGATCATCTCTAGATTTCATTGTTCTCACTGATTTCTACTTCTAACCATGTTTTTTCCCATGGTTTTCAGATTGACCTGACATCACAAATTGTGCGCATCACTACAACATTAAAGGTGCTCAATTAATATTATGTTCATATCCTTCATTTTTTTTCTTAAATTTTCCTGGGAGTGGTGGTGCCTGTGTTTAAAACATAATAACGTGCCTCTATTGGTGTATCTTATGAACTCTTCTACAATTCAATTTTAGGCCACACAGGTAATAGTTAACCTAAGCACAAGGTAGAAATTCAACAATTCTTTGTCAGAAAGTTGGCCAAATAAGCAAATGCGTTGTGAACTTGAATCTTTTTATTCCTCCATCTGCAAAGAAGAGATTTAGATCATAGTTCATTGGAATTTTGAAGGAAATATTGTGGTGAAAGCCACTTAGCACATACATTTACTTTTGGCATGTTGCCTCCTGTCTTTATCTGCCAACCCCTCCCTCCTTCCTTCCTTTTTTTGTGGGGAAAAAAAACTTACTATTATTTTTAATATGTTGCTTTCCTGCCATTTACTACAGATGGAGAATACAGGACCTGATTTGGTGTCTCAAGTCTTGTTGGCCTTTCCAGATAGCCAGGCAAATCATTTGGCATACTTGACTGCAACAGTAAATGAAGGGAAGGGAAAACTGAAAGCCCCTGCTGGTGGTAGTTTACCCGTTGAAGTTGTCCATCCTGCAGACATTCCTCCTGCCTTGACAATTTATTCAGTATCTTTACCTATGCAGCTTGGAAAGGGCGACAGTTTGATGTTAGATGTCTTTGCGGTTCTTACCCATACATTAAAACCATTTCCAGAGAAAATTACACAAGCTGAGATCCAGCTTGTACTTTTTCAAGAAAGTGCACACTATCTTTCTCCTTATGCAGTCAAGGTTCAATCTCTCAATGTTAAGTTGCCTGATTCAAGAATAGAATCTTATACAAAACTAGAAAATACAAAAACACATGGTTCTGAAGTTAAATATGGTCCCTTTGAGAATCTCCCTCCATTCTCATACTCACCAATAGTTATTCATTTTGAGAGTAATCAACCATTTGCTGTCGCTAAAGAGTTGGTGCGGGAGATCGAGATATCCCATTGGGGCAATGTACAAGTCACAGAGCATTACAATCTTGTTCATGGTGGTGCTGAGAGCAAAGGAGAATTTTCTAGGTAACCTTCTTATTGTAATTCTGGATTTGCCAGTTGCTGTGTTAGTTGAAATTGTAATAAGTATTGATTTTACTGCTGCAGACTTGACTATCAGGCCAGGCCATATGTAAGAGGTGCATCAGCCTTCAGGCGTCTTGTTGCAAAGTTGCCACCAAGAGCACATTCTGTGTATTACAGGGATGAAATTGGCAACATTTCCACATCTAGTTTATGGGGTGACTTAAAAAAGGTTGATATAACTTATGTTAACTTTTTGACTATGAAGTGTCTTTGCTAACATTTGCTATTTTCTTTGATACCATAGATGGAACTGGAGATTGAACCTAGATATCCCATGTTTGGTGGTTGGAGAACTGCTTTTACCATTGGATATGGCTTGCCACTTCAGGACTTCTTATTTGCACTGGATGGAAAACGCTTCCTCAATATCTCTTTGGGTTCCCCTGTCAATGACTTGGTGGTTGACACTCTAATTGTAAAGGTAAGTGAGACGATCCTATCTTGATTATATGTTACCTTCTCCTTTCTTCCACTTTTGTTGGCTATAATTGCAATCGTATGGTGGAAGATGCATTAATTTGACTTGCAAGTTGCCTATTTGTCACAGTTCACTTATTTCTTTAATTCTTTTCCTAGGTAGAAGAAAGATGATGGGAGAAAATTGATTTCATTTTCTACAAATGCACCCTTAATTTTTATATTATGAGACATAAAACATAAGTTAAGACTAAGTGAACAAACTGTCTGTGGTTTTTCTTTATGAATTTTTTGGGGATGACTTATTTCTATCCATGTCATATAGTGTTAAAAGGATGAATTACTCTCACCTTGTGGATTATATTTAGATCTATCAAAGTCTGACTGGTGCCTTTAAACTACAGGTTGTTTTGCCGGAGGGTTCTGGAGATATTTCTGTATCTGTTCCATTTTCCGTGAAACAATGGCAGGAGGTATTGTTATATTATCATCTGCTGCCATCACTTTTCAACTCCCTAGTTCATATTTTATAATCCTTTTTTGGGATTACTTGCAGACAAAGTTGTCGCACTTGGATGTTGTTGGTAGGCCTGTTGTTGTGCTGAAGAAGACCAATATTGTACCTGAGCATAATGCGCATTTTCAGGTATCACTAACGCATCTTTTCTAGCATCTCAATATGGCTTGACTTGAGACAAACCAGAGTTACTAACCGTAAAGAGTGCATTAGTAATTTATTATTTTTCACGAAGGTCACTTTGTCTTTAAGAAAGATGTTAGCACTGGTAATATTTATGATGAAATTTTGAACCATGTAAGTTCCTTATATGTTAGAATGAGATAAGAAAAATTAGTGTTCTAAATTTGATGGACCAGTCACATTATTGATTTGGGTGCTTGCTGCAGATAATATTTATGAAGTGGTATATCATTGACTCTCAACCTTGTCTTTTATCATTGCAAGCTTACCCCTTTTTAGAGAAAGAACCACAAGGGTTAGAGGAATTGTTATGAGATACAAGGGAATAAGGAAGAATATTCATATTGTTTTTTTTTTCTTAATTTATGCAGCGTTGATTTCAGATGTACAATCAACCATTTACTGTTGCTGAAATTGCAGGTCTATTACAAGTTCAACAGTCTTTCTATGCTCCGGGAGCCTTTGATGTTGATTTCTGGGTTTTTCTTTCTTTTTGTTGCCTGCATTGTCTACATGCATGCAGATTTGTCAATCTCTAAGTCTTCTGCTTCTTATTTGGCTAAGCTCCAGTGGGAAGAGGTAATTAGGTTATTGTGTTATGTTGAAAATTTCGTATTTGCAATTGAATATGGTACTTAGTAGTAGTTTTGTTATTTCACTATTCAGGTACAAGCAACTACTCAGCTGATACATAATATCATAAACCGGTGCTTAGCAGCACATGACAAGCTAGAAGCATCTTTACGTGATCTTTCTAGGACAGGAGATGTTCAAGCTTGTAAAGCGACTAGAAAAGCTGTTGATAGCTTGTTGAAAGAGCTCTCTAAAGAGTTAAAGTTGTTGGTGGCATTCTTGCAATCTTCTCCACAAGCAGCTCAAATATTACCTAAGGTTAGTTTTTGAATGCTTTCTTCCAGGTATTCTTTTCCACTTGATTTATTATGGCTATAATTTACTTCATTGCTTTCAGGTGGAGGAGCTGGTTGCAAAGGAGAAAGATTTGCAAGAAAGACTAATGGTGAAACACTCTACAGTTGTAGACTGCTATGAGAAGAAATTAGGGGGACGGGAAATTGAGAATCGGATTGCTTCACATCAGCAGAAAATTTCAGCTTTGAGGCAGGAGATTGACGATCTTATGGAGTTTGTTGGCGAGATGTGATGAGTGGCAATGGTCGAGATAATATAGGTATCCCATTTTGACAAACATTGTACTTTATTTTAGGTCAGGATTTGTGACGGATTAAAGAATTTAATGCGTCTTTTTCTTTTTAATGACGAACCCCTTAGTTGGGTACACATGCAGAAACAGTTGTGGCCTAGGATCAACAGCGAAGTAGGATTTTTGGGTTCGGGACATGTTTAACTGAGACAATTTTAAATCGACTGCTAATATGCAAGACTTAGAATTACAGCCGTTTCCATAAGCACTGTTAAATTAATGCCTGGGATGAAGTGATTCTTCATATTTTTATAGAAGGAAACCAAGTTGCGGACAGAATGACAAATGCTTGTCTTCACCTTACCATTGATTTGCATGTGTTCTATTATGCGATCTTCCATTAGCTTGATTATTTTAGTGTGACAGGTCTTTTTAGGAGCACAAGCGATATGGAGTCATTAGTTGGTGGAGTTGTATTTCCGATTTCCGAATTTATGGGACGTTCCTAGTGTAACTACTATACCCTGATTATCTGATTGCATTTAGCTTAAGCTAGGGACTAGGATGTAGCACTAGCTTAAACTTCTCAGGAATGCACGTGAATATAATAAACTATGATTTGTCAACGAAAATGATATGGACGCGCAAATTCTGCGAAAGTACGAATCTATCATAGGACTCTTTGGCATAGATTTCAAAACGGCTGTCATTGACACTTTTTTTGACATTTACACTATAAATTGAATTTAGATTTTTTGATTTTCTTTTTTTATTATTTTAGTAATTTTTTTATATCTTTTTCTAAAATTTAATAAAAAGAATTTATTTATTTATTTTATTTTTCTTTCTTATTTTTAAGATTCTCTAACTTTACCACAAGCAATCTTCGTCCGAGTTAATCATGAGCTCAGTTAGAGCTACAACGTTGGACGGACCATAGGGTTACACCGTGAGAGGGAACCATTCTCTCTCACAGTGTAGCTATATGGTATACATAAACACGTATACCTATTATTTTTGGTAAATCATAAATTCTGTAGCTTTATTTCATAATTCCACCTATCTGAAACAGAAATAAGTGGAAAAATACAAGTAGAAGATTTGTTAAATATGTGGAGTGCAGTAAGTAAAAGATTTTATTTTTTATCATGCGATACATATTGAGCTTTTTTAATTCTTGGTTGATAATTCAACTGTCGACCTTATAAGATCTCAGCCTTTTGAGGGTACAACTTGGTTATACTATTCACTTTTTTTTTTTTTAATGAAAATAAAAGTAGAGAGGAAACTACTATTGTAGGTGAGAATGCACCATGTGGACCTGATTGATTGCCAAGGCCATCATTCTTGGGCTTATTGGGGTAATCAGCGTTAAGGGCCGAAGGGGTTGATTGGCTGACGAGCGAAGATAGCAGAGGGGGGCGGACATGACCAAAATGAAAAGATAGCAGATATTCAAGAAATAGAAAAAGAAAAAGAAACACTAGATGGATACTTACTCAGACTCCGTTCTCAATACTCATACAAAAGGATTGGACATCTTGGGTACACGGGTAGGTTAGGGTTTACTAATAATGTGAGGAGTGAAGAATCGCTTGCCGTCGATGAAAATGGAGACTTCATTGAGATATGGAGGAGACTCCAAGGCCTTAAGAATCCATGCGAAGGAAAAGTTCCCCATCGACTCCAACACCTGCTTGCAGGTGCTCCTTTCCCTTCCTCTTTCTTTATCTATTCTGTTCGGTTTTAGTGGGGAAAAGTAGCAAGAGCGATTTGATGCCGCTGCATTCTCTTGCCCTTCTTTGTATTGTGATGTCTAAATTGATTGAATCTTTGCCTTTGGAAACCGCCTTGTTTATTTTCATCGTTGTCTGGTGTCGTTGTCCATTTTCATCTTGGTCTAATGAATAATGTTTTGATATTAGTATTTTTCAGAGGCTAATTCTAGAATTATTTAGACTTTAACTATCTCTCATCCCATCTTGCGCAATATACCATAGCGATTTCATATTCAACCAATGACGGATCCAGGTTGTGGCTTATGGGGGTAAATGCCCGTTAACAACCAACTCTCCCAAAAATTTAATCTATTAGGGGAGGGCTTAAAAATAATTTCATATATAACAATGCCCTCACTACCTTTTTGAAATTTTAGTGTTAGTTACATGTCGTTTAAATTATTGCCTCCAATAGACATTAAAAAATTGCCTCCACTGTCATTTGAAATTGAGGATTTGGTGAGAAAAAAACTTATTGTAATACTCTTTTTTTTAAGAATTATTCATCCTTTCTTACTCATGAATGTAAATTTTACATTAAAATCTAACTATATTATATTTGGTGTTCTTTATATATTTGTATAATATATTGTATATTTGGTACCCTCACTATTCAAAATTTCTGTATCTGCCCATTCAACTCAAGTTCCAGTTGCGGTTTTGGGTTTACTGATATTTTATTCCTCTTAACTCGATGATTTTATTCTTCGTTTTATGTATCGCTTTTGAACTCTCATACCTCATTTATATAGGTAACGCATAATTGGTTTACCTACTTAGCTATTAACTTGGAGTTTCTGTCTAATTTCTTTGCAATCAAAACAAGTAATGTAATTGCTAATGTAATGCTGCCAAAGCGTTTCCTGATTTTCCTCGTTAGTTACTAGCAAACCACTTCTGAATTCTTATTTTTTTTATTGGCATCCTGTTCCACTCATCTGGGTGTTTCATTTCCTTTGCTTTTACTTTCTATTCTTTTCTCTGTCCCAGGTGCATGGAGAGCTTGATACAAGAATTGGAGGTCCAAGTTATGTTGGTGCCTTGATCAGACATTTTTATCCTGTTGTATGTCTTATATTTATGGTTATCTTATATTAGTATTTAAGTCACTTCTTTCAGTAGATTTTTTCTTCAAAATTGTTATATTGATACTTTGACAATCAATTGTAGTTATCGGCAACCCTTGGTGTAGGATTGCTATGTGATAAACATGACAGGTTACGGTATACTGTACGTGGAAAGAAAACTTTCCCTGTGACAACTGATGGTCTGTTGAGTTTTAACATTAAGGGACGGTGTGATGTTGACAAAGAGTTTAAAGAGGTAGATGTTGTCATTTGGCTTTAATAGTCTATTGTCTACTGAGCATTATTGCTTCTTATAATGTAATGTTGTTGTCACTTGTTGTTTAGTTATCTTTCACACAAGGCTAAATCAATTTTTGTTTTTGTAGAGGAAGTCCAGAGGAGCTGCTGAGTTTTCATGGAGCATATTTAATTTTCAGAAGGACCAAGATGTCAGATTTAGAGTTGGTTACGAAGTATTTGAACAGGTGAGAGTAGTCTTATACCCATTGAGTTACTAAGACCGGAGCATTTAGACAATTACACTCTAGACTTTTTTTGACACAAGGGACTCTATAGTTGAGTCATAACTGCTTGACACTGCCACTTTTTATTGTATGTTACATAACCTCAGTTTGTTTTCCTCTTGGATACATAATTTGTCCTAATATAATCCTATCAAACATGCTAAGGAGCAGTCATCCTTGTTTATCGAGAGTGTACAGTATCCTCCAGTCAACCTTCACTCTAATGTAAAGCTCTGTAGCCATGTATCCATTTATCTACTTATTCATTTAATTTATCTCCTGCTCTCTAGAAAAAAGTCGTAGTTAAAGTATTATAATCTGTTACTGCTGTTTCATATGGTAGCAGCACTTACTTTCTGGAACTAGGGAGTTGGTAGATTTTATGAACTTGTAGTTGATTTTGAAGTCATTTTGTCCAATTATTCTGATGACCGAGTTCAAATTCATTTGTTCCGAATTTTGCCACGCCATAATTTCTTCCTTTTTTTTTTAATTTCTTAACGCTGCATACGATCTTAAAAAATCTCGTATCAGGTTCCCTATTTGCAGATCAGGGAGAACAATTGGGTGTTCAATGCTGACTATAAAGGTCGATGGAACGTAAGATTTGATTTATGAGGAGGGTAGAGTACACGTGCAGAAGACCCGGCACTGTTTGAGCATGTATTATTTTTTGTCATTTCTATTTGACAGCCACTATGCTGATACTTAAAATAATCAAAATAACATATCAAGCTTTTTGGGGGCTTAGTTGATTGTTGTGCCACCCCCAGATCACTAGTAGATATTACGGCTTTGTTTGGACGGATGATTATAGAGTGAGGGGATCAGGAGTTTTTTTTCAAGGGTAAGGAGAGAAATGAAAGATTTTTACAACGGAAAAGTCATCATTAAGGCCCATAAAAGATGTTTTTTCCCTTGCCATCTCTTCCGGACTTTTAAAAACAGGCCTAAAGGTGACCCGAGCTCTTGGCTCAGGTGGTTACCTTGTTGTTTCTTATCCTCAAATATGCGGGTTTGTTCTCCCTTTTTTTATCACAAGCTACTAGTTTCCTTTGACACCAACAAAAAAAAAAAAAAGGCCTAAAGGTTAGGCTTTGTTTGGATGAAGGATTGTGGAGGGGAAGATAAGGTTAAATGAAGTCCTTATCATATTTGGGAGTGTCTCCCTCTGTTTTAACTTCTAGGAATAAAAGGAAAAATGAGGGATATTTATTTGATTAAAAAAGTCATTCTCTGACCTCCCATATCCTTAGCATTCCGTTCCATGTTCTCTAGTTTTTTGCATGCGATGGTTATTATGGAGCAGTTGATGTGGTCGGTAGTGGCATGCGGCCTGACGCGTGGGTTGAGAACCGACTTTGTATATCGATTAGCGGCATTGGTTTTGGTAGTTAGAAGTCCAAGCCATCATTCTTGACTCAGGGAAATTTCGAGGATTATACTAGCTGTTCGGTGCCCACAATTTACGACAATATCACTTGGATAATGTGTGCTTGTGTGTACCTTTTTTTTTGGTCCTTAAAACTGTGGAAAGTGTCATCAGTAATGACTCTTATCCTTTTAGGCAGATTTTCACAGCTTTCATGCGTCGTTAGCCATGTGTCCCAGCCACCCCCCTATGACTAAAGGTTGCTAAAGTGAACATCGCTCTCCGTCCCCTCTAATTTGTTCCTTTGCGTGTTTTGGACAATAGTAAGTGAAACATATAGAAGTGATCAGACTTTTGTATATATTAAATAATTAAGATATTTGCAGTATGTTTTTAAAGCAATTGAAACCTTTCTGTTTTGTGAATAAAAGCAATTGAGACTTTGTTATTGATGAAATGAACATTTTTTTCATTACATGTGTTGCTACATTAACGTTGTGCCGTAAACCGATGGATATCGACGTCTTACAAACAGCGAAATAAAAAAAATATGGGGCGAAGCAGCTACGGCGAAGAAAAGAACATTGCAATTTGTAGCCTTGTGCGAGTGTTGGATTGGATAAGGAGCAACTGGCACGTGTTTTCCCAAACCCAAGCGTTTAGAAAGTAAACTTTTGTTCCTAATTCTATTAAATATTTATTTAAAATTTTAAATAATTAAATTTATTAAATTTTACAGAATAAAATATAAATTTAATATATTGATATTTAGTAATATCCCTCTTTGTGGGTGTTATGTTTTCTTTAGAAGTTGATAAAATTATTTAAGAAATTATACAATATTGAGCAATTGCATGGGAGATAGTTTTGTCTATTTAAATTAATATTTATGAAAGTAGTGGCAGAATTAAGAATGAAAGTGAAACGAAAATTGTTTATTTATGTACAAGAAAGGGTTGTTCTTGTTGTCTATCTTTAATGTTTGACAAATATATATATATATATATATATATATATATAAACGGAAGGTGGGGTATAATTAAGAATTTATAACAAAAAAAATAAGACAGCAAGAAATAAAATGAAATGGACTAACACAGTTGAAATATGTGGCAAATATTTTGGGTTCTATTCAATTTGTATGTATAGATTAGGTATATTTGAAAGAATATTATTTGTTTTGGTGATTTCAATTCTTTAAGAAATTAGTCTCACCCAGGAGAATACTAAGAGCAATTGAGAAATATAAATGGCTTAGGATGAGTGCATTTTCTGTAGTGTGGTGTATCCAATTCCAAATCCAAAGACGTTAAACAATAGAGGCCGATGCACAAGTTTAAAGTGCACCACACACGAGGTCACTCCCTCTTTGCCCCTTTACCACAACCACTAACAACACATTAACATGACTCGCCCTTTGAGATTCTTAGGCGACCGCGCCTCCTCTCCCGACCCCGCCACCGTAGACTCCGACTTCGTCGTCATCCTCGCCGCCCTCCTCTGCGCTCTCATATGCGTTTTAGGCCTTGTCGCCGTCGCCCGCTGCGCCTGGCTTCGTCGCTTCCGTGCCTCCTCCTCCACTCCTGCTCGCCCCCCACCTTCTCCTCCTTCCTCCTCCAATAAAGGCCTCAAGAAAAAGATTCTTCGCTCTCTTCCAAAGCTCACCGTCACGCCAGATTCAGCATCCAAATTCTCCGATTGCGCGATCTGCCTAGCTGAGTTCACCGCCGGCGACGAAATCCGAGTGCTACCTCGGTGTGGCCATGGCTTCCACGTCTCCTGCATCGATACATGGCTTGGATCGCACTCCTCATGCCCCTCCTGCCGTCAAATTCTGGTGGTTGCTAGGTGCGACAAGTGCGGTGGCTTCCCGGCCGGCAGCTCGAGCGCGGCCGCCGAATCGGAGGCGAGATTCAAGCAGAGGCAGGACGATGTCAATAGGTTCCTACCTTAAACTCACGGAATTTGTGATCCATTCTCCATGTGTATATAAATACATTAGATGTTCCTGATGTGATCAGTAGCAGTAGTGGTGTTTGATTTCTTGTAATTTGTTTACTGTTATAATAGATGGTAATATTATATGTATAAATATAGGAATGAGTTAGAGTGTTATGATATGTATATATTAATTTAGGATAGGATGGCTGGTTAATGGTTAAGTTGGATGAAGAAGTAATCATGGGATGGTGTATGATCATCGTCGTCGTCGTCATGACTGGTGTTAATGGCATCCTCAACTCAACATCTGTGTCAAAATCCAACTCAACAACATACACCACACTTCCCTCTCTTCCCTTTCATTAATGCTTTCTTCCATTCTAACTCTGTCTTTTGCAACTTGCATTTCACTATAGTATTAGCTAATTGCTTTGGTCACCGAGAGCAGAGGTTATAGTTCAATCTAGCACTAGCACATGATCCCTCATCCCTCTGTGTAGACATGATTTCTAGGCCTTTATGTGCCACTGCCACCAAACCCACCTTCACTGCTTCACTTTTTACTGCCTCGCAAATTACCCATACTGCTTACACCTACAACCGAATCTGTTACTATTAAAAACTATAACGTATTTGCTCCTCTTGTCCCAGTCAACTATTAACACATCACTTGCCATCCATGGGTTTCCCTCATGCTATGGTTTTTGCATGCTCAATTCCCCATTTTCTATGTTGTTGGGGTCCCAATGAAGAAAGCAAGTTTCCGCTCAGACACTCTGTTTTCCCCTGCATTAGGCATTAAAAACCTCACTCGTAAGCGAGAGCATCATAGGCTTTACATTTGCCACATTCTCACTTTCCAAATGACAATTCGATGAAATATGACCATATGGACTTACTACCAAAATTGACCCGATTGTAAGCTTTAATTTATATGTTATTTAACTATAAGGATTTAAGGTGGAGTCGTGAAAATCATAAGCACGAACAGATTAATTTAACTGTAAAATAATGTAAACCAATCACAACACGTATCAAGAGGAGTAAATAATATGTAATGCCACATATAGCAATGGGCGGGTGTTGTTGAATTTTTATAGGAAGCAAAGTCTAATGATGCTAAGGGCAAGTTGACATCCCACTTAGTCACTGACAATCTATCTATAATTAAAAACGTAGAAAAAAGTATAATATTCTAAGACGCGAGATAGCATTAAATAGTTGATCAACCACTATCAGATTCGCACTTGTCTTAGCCTAACAGAAGATGTTTTTCCATAAGAAAACCATCACATTTTCTTGGTTCCCGTATTTTTTTATTCTTGCATTCAATCCCATTTAGATGTTCCTTTTTCCTTGGAGCCGTTCAATATGGAATAGAAAATTCAAGGCCTAGCCGCCGCAATAAAATAATAATTCCATTTTCTTAGGCATCAGTTAAGTGCTTCGTTGTGTTAATGTTCCTTACCCTTTTCGTATATATTTCACAGACACATTAAAGTTATGTTTTATGAGTCATCATGACAACTTTAACTGACAGACGACACTGTCGTTTTGGGAAAACAATGATAAAACAAAATAGAAGGAAATGAACCCGACGTGAATCGAACACGCAACCTTCTGTACGACAGATAGACGTGCTACCCTTGCGCCACGGATTTTATGCTCCAAGTTGTTTGCTGTGTGATATTACCCTTTTCAGCTATATGTTGTGGTGGAGCGTCCTCTGGAATGTATACGGCGGCTACTGCAACTAATTGTAAATCTTGAAATCCCTATCGACATCCACAGAATTTGGGTGCAGAGTCTCATATTTACTTGTTAGCATGCAAATTTGCGTTCTAACTTGTAAGTAAATGGCATCAATTTGGACAATCCAGTTTCGCTCGGTTTGTGTCGGTGTAAGTAGTCGTACAATCTTGTCAGCTTTGTTTGCATTTACACTATCATGTCATGTGTAGATGTTTCTTTGACCTTTTGATTTTTTATATATGAATGTTTGAAACTTGAAATATGTAGCCCTTCATTAGCCGCTCCAGGCATCGTTATGGGATCTCCAAATGGGGCTGTTTGGTCCATAACCGAGAGTTTTCACTGAAAGCAACCGGTTTTGACGCTACTGTGCCTGTGAATTTGAGTAGCAAGCAGAATGAAGAAGATGATGTGAGCGATTCCATTCCCCCCATTGGCAAAATTCATCAACTTGTTCTTCGCAATCCCTTACTGGTATAAATAAACAAATTTGCTTTTTTTATTTTACTTCATTCATTGAATATTGATCGAGTTGTGGACATTTTTAAGATGAATCCAAATTCTGGAAGTAAGTTTGGGATTTGGTTATGTGTTGGCTTTGCTGCTGTTATTTTGGTTGCGGCCGTGAGACTATATGCCGGGAGGAAGTCGAGAGACAAACGCCCTGGTTCCGTAGCTGATCTGGTCAGGCGTGGCCAACTAAGATCTGATAGAAGAGGCATGTATGTATGATTCCAATCCCTAACACCTTTCATTCATACCCATATGCTTGACATTGCATTTTCATTGATATAACTTCTCACTATTATTATTAAACTTACTCATACCAATGTGTCTGTATAGATACAACTAAATAGGTAAGGTTTGAGAAGTGCGGTTTTAAGTGCCGTACAAAAGGAAATATCTTTTCTAATGCTCTCTCTGCTCAACGATGATGTGGTTCCGCTTTCACCTCTTCGCCTATCTATATATGTCAAATGTTTATTTACGTATGATATAATCTCAGATCAAGGCCTCTCAAGTATGAAGACCCATTCAATAATCCCTTAGTCAAGGTTGGCAAAAGCAACTCAACCATGGAAATGTGTGGAAAGGTTTACCGCATGGCCCCTGTTACTCTTACTGAAGAGCAACAAGCCATCCACCAGAAAAGGAGATCACGGGCATACCAGTGGAAGCGGCCCACTATGTTCCTTAAAGAAGGAGATTTAGCCCCTCCTGATGTTGATCCTGATACAATTAGGTGGATTCCTGCAAATCATCCTTTTGCAACGACTGCTACTGATATTGATGAGGACATAGCGCAAAACAATGTCTACCAGAAGCATGGAGTTCCTTTCCGTATCCAAGCTGAGCATGAAGCCTTACAGAGAAAGCTTGAAGCCCTACAAAATGTAAGCATTAATCGGAATTATGATTTTACAACTTTTACCACCTTATCTGCATTTATATAATGCCATGGATATTTCTAAACAAGACTTTGAGGAGTGCTAATAGAGCGATGGAGTGAGAGATTTTGAATACACTTGAAGAAACAGATTAAAGATTTATTAAGTATTAGGGTGAAACTGCAATATGGTATGCAATTGTTGAGATATCTGTATCCAAGTTTCTTGTAGGTTTAGATTTCCGGGTAACAAAATTTTCCTTCAAAACCCATCTTGTAGTCTCTTTACCCTCTTAGTGTATCAGAAATTTGTATCTAAAAGTAAGGAAAACAGATACTCTCTGATTTTGGGATATTTAATACAATCGAATATGACTTATAGCACTCTGAATTGTCTGTGGATTTATTTTTAAACTTCCTGTAAATCCGTTTCATTTCTGTGGTACAGTTTTTTAGTCAATTTGAGGTAGGGTAGTGCCCTTCTGTGAGGCAATAAGTTGATGCACTTGGAGGAGCTTTTCCTGTAGAGTTTGCATTCTTCTGCATTATATTTGGGTATTTTTGCTGCTATGACTCAAATACTTGATGTTATGTGCAGAAATCGGCTAGGTTCTTTTTATTTTTTTCTGAAATAATGTTTTAGTTTATCTTATCTTTTGAAAATCTTCTGCGTGATTTAATGTACCTGTAAAACATATCTTATAACTCATTTTGCAGGAGCAAAAATTTAGTAAGTTAATAATAGATCCTACCAGTGCTAAAGAGTTTGAGAGACCATTCAAGTCCCATGTCAAATCAGATGACCATGGAGAAAAGAGTGCCATTAACAGTCAGGTGAGTGACTCTCACTCTCCCAACATAAATAGTAGCTCAAATAATTTCGAAAGCAGATCATCAACTGAAGAAAATCCGAGCCTTTAGGTTTGCGTGAATGAATTTCCACTGGAAGATGTACAAGTCTAGATTTGAGTTGCCCCAAGTTTTTGTACTATTGATTTGAGAGTCTCGGAATTATCCAAATTGTATAGCTGAGGACTGTAAATAGAATTCTGTTGCTTCATAAAATCAATTCATGCTGTTACAGAAATTGCTACATGCTTATGTTAAGATTTTAGAGCCTATTTGTGGGGATCAGTTAGCACGTACCCCTGCTTGTAGTTCCTATTTATGTACAACGCAGTCTGGTTACCATTGAGAGTCATAGGACTGTACTCTCTTACTTACCCGACGGTGAAATCCTTAAACAAGAAGCTGAAGATTAAAAAGAGAGAGAGAGAGAGAGAACACTTTATTTATTTGTACTTGTAGAGTGCACTTATTCATCTTTCAGCGCACACCTGCGTTGGCAACATCGGACTGTGAAATTGATGTCTATCTTAGAGTTTAGTTTTAGGTAAATAGTCCAAATCCATTTCTCTTTTGCAAACCTGGCACTAAAAGAAGCTAGAGTTGCTTCTCCCACTAAAAAGTAAAACCAATAATTCACACTTTGTTTTTTTCCGGAAAACTAGTTTTCCTAAAATTATATGTATAAATTTTAGCATGTGCGACTTAATATATTATAGGCATCTTTAAATAAATTAATACATATAAAGGGATTTGGCATTGCAATATCTAATTAAACGCTTTTTTTAAATAATTTTTGCACGAATAATTTTTACATAGTTAATTCTCATAGTCAAAATAAACATGCCCGACCAATTATGCGTCAGCTAGCTTGAAACAGTATTCGTTTTACATCGAATGACGCCCAATACTTTACAAAAGGCCTCACATAGAAGTTAAAACCTTTGTGTAGTGTCCAATGCTAACTGTGCAAAGGTAGGACAATAATACAATCTCTGACTAAGGAAAGGAAAAGAGTGAAGAAATTGGAAAAAATGAAAGAAAATGTTGAAAATTCAATAATTTTTTATCCATTTCATTGATAAAGTAAAAAAAAATAATATGCAACCCCGTCATATCTCTGTTCTAGTGAAGGTAGGTAATTCTTTCTCTATTTTAAGTTTGCAAACGTTCGTGTTTATAAATTCCACAGAAGTTAGACTACCAAATCTCCTTACCGCTACCGCATTCCATATTATCATTGGACAAATCATTGTTTTCAGGACTCATGGCATCCGGCCACACAGTCGGTAATCGGGGTTTCTGATCTTCGACAGTGAAAGTCAGCGAAGACAACAAACTCCCATTTAACTTCTTCGATTCTGAACCAATTTGCCGAGTGTGCCTCTCTTAATATGACACAATTGGACCAAAAATTGTGCTTACTGCGTATACTTCATCACAGTTATGGTATCCATCTGTGCCTTTGGAAAGCCTATACCCTGGATGCTCATTATGAACAAGGCAAACTCTCAATCAAGAGTGCTGTCATGCGCCTTCAGCAGCATTGCCCTGAAGAATGGTACGCACTAGATCTAGCAGATATTTTCGTCTAGTTGATCTGATGACAAGCAAGAATGTTCAAACACCCGGGGGGGGGGGGGGGGGGAGAGAGAGAGAGAGAGAGAGCAGCTTTAGCAGCTGACACAGCAAAAGTACTGAACAGTTGCTTCACTCGGTCTTGGCGGAAGCAGCTTGTCTTGCGCCAACAGCAAAGAATTCAGTGATGACTTCAAGGGGCATGCCCTTGGTTTCTGGGACCTTTAAAAACACGAATATCCAGGAGATGAAACACACAACAGCATAAATGCCAAATACACTAGCAAGCCCAATAGAACTGAGCATCACAGGCAGCGTTAAGTGACAATGATGTCCCCAATCCAGAATACCAACGCACATATAGCAATGCGGAGGCCACGGACCCTAGCGGGAAAAATCTCAGAGCAAAGGATGTATAGAATTGGTCCATAGGCCATGACAAAGCAGCAGAAATAAACCACAACGCATACAGTTGAGATTGCTACATGGACAACAGTTCCAAAGTCCACTATGTTTCCAACAACCAAAACAATGAGTGACACTATCAACACAGGAATCGTAGAAAGTTGTAACTGCCTGCAAGGAGTTTTTTTATTGACAACAAATCAAGATAAACTGAAGATAAAAAAAATAAAAAAAAATGTAGCTTTTCCAAGAAAACAGTAAAAACATTTAAATCATAGATAGTTATATTAACGTTATTCTTAGTACATGAGACAAGGCAGAACAAAATTTGTGGATGAACATGGATTTCTCCCAGCATATAAATTTTGCCATCTAATACACTTCAAGGACAAATATAGCAGAAACAGTTTTCGCCCCATTCATCAAACAGATGTCTTAGTTTAACCAATGAGACATCACTTGTAAATATTTCCACAAATTGTTTGCAGGACAGTTCTCAAGTATAAGCAACAAAAATTGAACTCAAAATTGCGTCGACAGAGCTTGAGGAAAAGAAGAGTGCCTTCTGCCCAAAATATCCATGAGCCTCATGGCTAAACCTATTCAAGGAAGCATCAGCAAGGTTGTGAATGCACTGGTAGGGAATGATGCAGCATATGAACCAATGCCTAAATTTGCAAGAAGAACTTCAACACCTGCCTCTTCAAGGATTTGAGGAGTGTAATATAGAACCCCATTTATCCCAGAAAACTGCAGAGACATTTAGGATTTGGTGTTAAGTAATACCATGTAAACCAATAAAAGGATGCTGTATGCTGGGAAAACGCACGAGAAATTAAGATAGGAAGAATAAGGTTATACAATAGCTTCAAAACACTAGAAATAAGGACAAGGAAAGCGTGTAGAAGGATCATAGAGCATGTATGCTGCCCTCCAATCATTTGATCAGGTATACATGATAATTTTTTGTTTTTTGTTGATATCTTATGAAAACTGATAAATTTGAACATAGGCGTCTTTGTTTAAGACTCTCTTATGCATTCCTTACAAATTACATGGCCAATAAAAAGCAGTAGTTACCACAAGATAAATATTTAACTCTCAAATCTGATGTGCTTAAATGAGAGGTACGTAACAAGCTCAGCCATTTCCAAGTAGAAGGCCTTTTTAAGGCTTGTGAGTGACTGGGTAGAATTTCTGCTTTAAAATCTCCCTTTCCCTCCCAGCCCCACCCCTTAAAAACCAAAAATATGAAATGAAAGGTAATCAGCTAGGCAAGAATGATGTTTGGGAAGACAACCAGATAGGTACTAAATGCTACTCTTGTACCATTATCTAACTAGCAGGACCAATATAGCAGGAGAATATGGTTATGAAAATTCATCACACATTACCTGCTGGAGTATTTGTATTCCAATCCCAACAATCAATGCATGCTTAACCCCTGGTTCAAGAAGAGCTTTCTAAATTGGTCCCCTTGAAGCAGTTTCAGATGGGTGAACCATTGCAGGCCCAACTGGTTGCAGATCAATAATCTCCTTGGAGTAAAGAGCAGGCTTGCTCACCAAGGCAGCAGCCTGAACAAATTCACCTTCAGTAGGAATTTCACCATTAGGAATTGTTACAAGGGATCCACGTCTGGATCCAGGACCTCCCTCCTGGTGCAAATAAATCCTTTTAAATCCTCCTTGCTTTTTTCCATCCTCACCTTCTATCTCAGACCATTTCCACGCCAACTGCCAGCTACCACCAATGCCTGTACTATCAACAGGCTCACCTGATCCTTGCATGAGACTACCGCCTCATGCTACTCAGGATACTGCCATGAGAAGGAGGAGGGGCCATGTCCTTTTCAAGGATTGTCATTTGACGTGAGATTAAGGGACTGTGCAAATTGTCATCAGAGTCCCCAGCAACAGCATCTGATATGTAGTCCTCACCTTCTCTTTGCAGGCTCTCTTCATCCCACTGTTCACTTTTAACTTGAGGCTCAGCTGTACTGAACATGCCTTCAAAATTTGGAAAAAGCACACTTTGCATGCTGCCTGTCTCAGGGAGCTTCTCATGAACGCTACCAAACAGAGTCACAAGAGGATCCATCAAAGGCATGCTTTGGTTGACAAGCCTTCCCTGGTGAGATGCAAGAACCAGAGAACTGTGTCCATTCACAGGTTTAGCAAAACAAGAGAGGCCCGCTTCCAGTCCATACAATCGAATTTTATCTTTCTCCACGGCTGGTACAAGACCATCAGCTACTTCATCAGCAGGGCCAATTATGTACTCTTCTATAGATGTTTCACCTCCAATCCCAAGACCTTCAACCAGCAATGCCATCTAACCAGTGGATAAAATACAACACTGCAAAATTTGACAAATTTTTAAAATGATTGATCATAAAAGCAAAAAGAGTAAAGAGGTATGTGAGTTAATATATAGAATATAAATTTAAACAGCACACAGGTACAGACAATTAAGCAATTACAGAACATAATGTTTGATCTTCCTATAAAATTATAGGAAGCGATATCTTCAGCTGACAATTTTTTTGTATATCTAACAATCAAGAAATGAGCATGTCACAGTAATCAAATTCAGCTGAAAGAGTTTTCCCTCCAAGAGAAAGCTGGCTTAGATCTTGCATGACAATTTAACCATTTTCAAAAATTTCAAGATTTATAATCAATATCAACTAGTGCAATGATTAATAGCAATAACGTTTACCATAATGGCTTAAAATAATTAAAAAAAATGTGTGTAATGAAAATTGGAAAGTCAGAAATTTAAAATCACATGCAACCCAGTAGTTGCATTCATTGCCTGTCTACAGGGACATTATCACGTACTTTATCTCTCAAGATTTGCACCTCTGTGGATTTACATAGCCGGTCCTAAGTCCGAATAAAGGAAAAAGGTTATGTTAAGTAATCAACAGCCAACTTAAAATTTTGTCAAATCTGTTATGACATAGATAAACGAAATTATAGTCCTAAAACTAAGTCATTACCCAAAAGTAATGCGTTATATAATTCAAGTATAATGTCAAATGAGTTAGAACTATTGTATCAGCGCCTGGATGTAATGTTAAATAAATAAGGATTCTCACATCTTTCTAGACGGAAGTAAGTAAAGAGGTTAGTCCATGTGAACAAGATCCGTTTTGCTACTTTGAATATTGGAACTTTGACAGGGAAACCTATGGAAGTAGTTGATACTATGATTAGAAAATGAATTAACATTATGTATCTTCAAGAAACCAAGTGGGTTGGAAAAAAGGCTAGGGATTTGGATACTTCAGGATTCAAGCATTGTTACACAAAGAAGGTTAGAGCAAAGAATAGAGTTGATATTATTGTGGACAAGATTTGGAAGAACAATGTGGTGGAGGTTAAAAGGATAGGTAATAGAATTTTATCCCTTAAAATAGTAGTGGAACAGGAGACTTTTAGCATCATAAGTGATTATGCACCACAAGTGAACCAGAAAAGGTAAAGTTTTGGGAAGATTTGAAAGAGCTAGCCCAAGGAACTCTCCAGCATGAAAAGATTGTCTTAACTAGGGATTTTAATAATCTTGTTGGAAACGAAGCAGGGCAATGTGCAGTATTTCATGGTGGTTTTGATATAGGAGAACTAAATGAAGAGGGAAAATCAATTCTGAACTTTTCAATGACTTATGACTTAAAATTGTAAATATTTTTTTTAAGAAGCAGTAGGAGTACCTAATCACATACAAGAGTGGGGTATCAAGTTCGCAAATAGATTTTTTTTTGTACAAAATACAGATAAAGGAATCTTCAAAGATTGTAAAGTTATACCAGGTAAGAGTTTGACCATACAAAGGTTCTTGATATGCATGTCAAGAGTCAGAAACAACGAATTAAAAAAGTTATAAACCCAAGAATAAGTGATGGCAACTAAAGGGTGAAAAGCAATTAGTTTTTCAAAGAAAGCTAATGGAGAAAGGAGTTTAAGAGACACAAAGATATGCTAACCTTATGTAGGAATAAATGGCAAATGGGATTTAGAAGGAAACTAAAGTAGTCTTGGGCGAATCAAAAGAATTTGGCCCCAAAGGTAAAAAATCTTAGTGGTGGGATTAGAGTGTGCAAGAAAAGATTAAACATAAAAGAGAGTGTTTCAAAACTTTACATCTTAGTAATAAGGCAAAAAATTGGGAGAAGTTTTAGTCAGCTAGAATTGAGACAAAAAAAGTAATTAGTGAGGCAAGAACTAAAGCGTTTGAAAAGTTTTATCCAGCTTTAGGAACAAAGAATGGAGAACGGCAAATATACAAGCTTGGTAGGGGAAGAGAAAGGAAAATAAGATATTTGGATCAAGTGAAATGCATTAAGGATGTAGAGAGAAAAATCTTAGTAGCTAAGGGAAATATAAAAAAAAAAAAAGATGGAGGAGTTACTTTTACAAGCTTTTCAATGAGGAGCAAATAACAAGTATAGAATGAAAGGTCTAACTACTCGAGAGGAGGATCAAAATTTTACTTTTCATCGTAAAATTTAGAACATTGAAGTAAAAGATGCACTTAAGAAGAAGGACAATGGGAAGGTTATGGGTACTCATAACATACTTATTAAGGGTTGAAGGTATTTGGGACAGAATTGTATTTTTTGGCTTACCAAGGTATTCAATCAGAAATTGAGATTCAAGAGAATGCCAGATGAATAAAGGAAGAGTACATTGATAATAATTTACAAAAATAAGGGAGATATTCAAAATTGTAGAAACTATAAGGGGATTAAACTCATGAGTCATACTATGAATCTTTGGAAAAGAGTGATTGAACATAGATTAAGAAAAGAGATTCACATATTAGAGAACCAATTTTGTTTTATGTTAGGAAGATCAACCACAGAGGCTATATATCTTTTATGGAGTTTGATGTAACAACACCGAAGTAGAGAGAAAGACTTACATATAGTTTTCATTGATTTGAAAAAAACTTATGATAGAGTGTCAAGGAAAGTCTTATGGAAGGCATTGAAAAATAAGAGTGTTCAAATTGCTTATATTCTTGCTATAAAGGATATGTATAATGGGGTTACAACAAGTGTGAAGACTCAGGAAGGGATGACAAAAGATTTTTCTATAAAAATCGGTTTGTATCAAGGATCATCTTTAAGTCTACACCTTTTTACTTTAGTGATGGATGTATTTACTGGACACATATAAGATGCAGTGCTGAAATATATACTTTTTGTAAATGATATAATCCTAATAGAATAGTCAAGAGAGAAAGTTAATTGTAATTTGAAGATATAAAGAAAAGCCTTGAAATCAAAGAGTTTTCGTTTAAGTAGAAGTAAAACAGAGTATATGGAGTTTAAATTTAACAAGAAGTAAACAAATAATGATTTGAAGATAAAAATTGAGTATAGTATTCCACAGGTGTCCAAATTTTATTGAATCAATTTTACAAAGTAATGGAAAGATTGATGGGAATGTCACACACAAGATGCAAGTTGGGTGGATGAAATGGAGAAATGTCTTAGGGACCATTTGTGATCGCAAAATATCTAACAAACTTAAAGGAAAGTTTTACAGGACTGCTATTAACTAGCTATGTTCTATAATAGTGAGTGCTGGTTTCTAAAAAGTCAACACAAGCAAAAAATAGGGGTGGCAGAGATGAGAATATTGAGATGGATGGGTAGACATATAAGAAAAGACAAAATTCAGAATGATTGTATTTGGAAGAGAGTTAGCGTGACACTTATTGAGGAGAAAATGACAAAAACTCAGTTACGGTGATTTGGGCATGTGCAAAGAAGACCACAAAAAGTTTCAGTAAGAAAGGTTGACCAAATGGTTTTTAACCCAATGAAAAGATATAAAAGAAAACCAAAAAGGACACTTGAAGAGGTTATTAAAGAGATTTTTGATTAAATAATATTTCCAAATACTTAGTTTCGAATAGAACTCTATAGCAGCATTTAATACATATAACTAACCTCATTTAATGAGATAAAGTTCTGTTGTTATTATTATTGTACATTTTTAGTAAAAACACCCAAGTTGTGTTAATTGTAAGGCTGTTTACACCTCAAAGGATGGGGCAAGAGCCTTAATTCACACTATAATCTCCTCAAGAAAGTAGCTAATATTGTATCTATGGTATCAAAAGCAGAGCACACATAACACAAGAAATAACTATATGATCATTTACTTACTATCAAATGAATAATGTAACCCTCAAACTTTCCACTTAATAGGAAAAAGATATCTAGAAAATATGTAAGCATGTCCTGAAGTGGACTAGAGAAAGAAGGTATGGAATGAAAACAGTGAACATAACTATGTGCAAGTTATTTGGGTCCACACAAAGTCTGAATATCCAATGGTTAGCTGAAAATGTGAACTGTAAGTTCATAACAATAAACCACAATGGATTAAGCCCTCACATATCAACATTAACTACTGAAGTTCCAACTGAACAGTTAACTGAAATAAATAAGGATGACCCCGAACACCACATAAGCAGATAGCAGCTTTGTTCAAAAACATGAAAAAGGTACAGACATTAGAACTGACCTGAAACATCTTTCCTCCCACGTAATCTTTGGAGAACCTTTTTGGCGTCAAGCATCTTTCCTTTACGCACAAGCCACTGAGGAGACTCAGGCAAGAAAAATAAAGCATTGATGAGATAATCAACATGGGTCGCCCGCCAAGCCAATCTGAAATGGGGCCAGAGCATGTTGTGATTAATGTTGCTCCAATGAAAGACATGGCGACCACAAGTCCTTCCACGGATGTTTGCAAAGCTAGGTCCTTCTTAAGGTAAACAATGGCACCTGAAAGGGAACAAAAACAATGAGAAACACATGTTAAACAATTGATCATGGAGGTTAGATATGAACTAGTAAATTGCTTTAGAATCAGCTGACCAAATCATTTTTCTTGTTACCAAAGTGGTTTATGATACTGGCAACAAACTCTGAGCGAACACAGAAAATTTTATTCCAAGATCAGAATCCTTGGATGAAGATGTAATAATACAATCTAAAAAAGCCAGTTTAGTCAATAATGATGATATGAATTATCTATTGCCCGATTTCTTGAGCCTGCAGTTTATAATTGCTATCAGGGCATGACAATTTTCAGGAAATAAAGCTTGTGATCCCTTGGGACAAGCGTGTTTACTTGAAGAAATATATTACTAAACGGAGCTAAGTTTCCAGTGTCAAAGTCTCTAAAAAAAGAACGCTGCTGCAGTGGCACTTTTTCTGCTAAGAACTGCTCGTAAGCTCTATGAGCCACTTTTAGATAGAAATTATGCATTATTCTGCTGCCAAGTCTTTTATCAACCAAATTTGTTTGATGTTGCTATTTGAGCCTGACACGCAGTAATAGCATGGCAGACAACTGCGAACCAAAATTGAAGTAGAAGTTACTGATCTTAAGTATGCCGGGATTGGCTGAAAGAGAAATTAAAAAGAATCCATAAGAACAAATCCAGGTGAAGGCTTATTCGTGTCGTGAAATATTGCTGGGAAAGCAGTGAGATGGGATTTTTGCTGTTGGGCTACGAGTATTACATTAGATGGAATAAATCCATCCACTGATGCATAGCATTGTAATTTGTTGTTGCACATGTGGACTTGCGTGTGTGGTAAAATTCTTGGTTCATTTTGCTTCTCCTAAAATAAATATTTATTCATTTTAAGAAAAAGAAAACAAAAATGACGAGGCTTGAAAGATGTAGAAATGAAGGGGGGGAATAAAAATGAGAGAGCACCAGATGAGTACCGGCAATAGTAGCATTATCCCATCCTTGCAGAAAATTACCGATGGAAGCGGCAATAGCCACTAGCACAGCGCAAGGATGACTGGATCAACCTCTGAGCTGTGTGTGTTCAAGCGTTGTTCTGGCGTTATGAGGAGCAGGAGGTAAAGGCTGACATATACAATGAGAATCAATATAATTGAAGGAAATAATTAAAGAAAAGGTGTCGGGAGGAAGGAACATACCGCAGAGGAGAGATGGGTTAGACTGCTTGACTGTTGATTTGGAATTGGAAGAAGCAGAAATGGTGCAACTCCAACAGAGGCGCAAAATCTTTGCCCTCGCGATCTTGTTGCTTTGCCTAAAACAGAATCATATTTGATATAATATTTATAAACCAAATATTTGAGATAATATTTAGAAAATATGTATGCAGTGAGAGAGTGATGAGGAGTGAAGTGGGTGCGTGGATAGAACCTGTATGTCTGATGCGTTTGTATACAGACAAAAAGGGCTCCAATCTCCAGATGAGATGTGAGACAGAAGGAAACCAAAATAATAATATTATAATATGTGTGTACTCTACTGTTACTGTATCGTAAGAGAAAGAGTGACTCAACTCTCATTCACCCACTCCCACAAATTACGCCTGCCTTCTTTCTATGGGAGACAGGTTCGATTTTTTGTGGGTTTACCCCCTTTATTCCATTCCCTTTCTCCCTTCCCTCTTATAATTAAGGATTTTGCCTTCCTCTCCTTATCAAAAAAAAAAAAACAAACATCACTAAACACCAACCACTGTTCAACATCCCTCTCTCTCTCTCGCGCTCGTGTCCTTCTCCTCCTTCCCGTTCAGTATTCACTCCCAAATTCCACTCACTCAAATGTTATTTGCTACAGCTTTGACTGCAGTGTAACTTCTTTTTCTGATGATATTTTAATAAATTTAATTTTATTAAATATTTATTTAAAAATTAATTTATTAAATTTTATAAATTAAATCATAAAATTTCTAAATTTTAACCATTTATGGTAAAGTTTAATACCATTTAATATTGTTCGTCGTTACCTAGAACCATTCGTTTTTTTTTTTTTTGTTGAAACTTTTCCCTACTTTTTTACCCCACAGGTCCCCTGTTAAGTATGTACTTTCGTTCATTAAAATGGTTTAAAAATAACGTCTAACCCCTGTACCAAAAAAAAAAAAAATAACGTCTAACCCAATCACCAACAAAAGGGATTTTAAAATTTACACAAGTTGTTAGTAATAGGTCAATCATACAAAATTTCAATGATTTTCTACTCCCATTGAAAGCTTTTTCTTATTTTGTGAAAAAAAAAAAAAAAAAGATATCCATACCTTCAAATTGATTATGTTCAGATGATTTCTTCTCATATATTCCAATTCATGTACATACAGAAACTTACAGGATCCTACTTTTTCTTTTTTATATTTTGTGCTTTTAACATAATTGATGATTAACCAGATAATTTTGAATCCTAATGGAGTTTCTCTTTTGGGTATCAAAATCAGATAATTAAAATGCCTGATGTCGAGTACATTTGTAAAACATTAATTGTTGCTTATACAATAATTGACATTGAGCATATTATATATATATATATATATATATATATATATATAGTTGCTAAAAGAAAGTCTCTACACATAATTAAGCTTGATACGACAAAGTAATGTGAATCGATCGCAAAAAATCAAATGAATATCCTAGTTTATGTTATTTTTTAACAAAATGACCTACAATTAATTGTTGGGTCACAAATGATTAGCACGGTTGCGATTATGGCAGTATACGAAAAACAATATGAATGCTTGTATGATATAATTTAAAATCTTTTATGAATTGTAAAAGAATTAGGTGAAAGGTGAGAACAAATCATTTAAATGGCTCAAAGGTTAAAGGTGATGTGCAACGAGGAGAGATTATGTGTGTGTGTGTGTGTGTGTATATATATATATATATGCTCTACAGCACCAAAGTAAGATGAAACACCAACACCAATGGTTGCCCCTCCGCCTCTGCCTCTCTACCACGTGCCATGTGGTTGCTGTCTCATTAAATCCGTATGTCTAACGATACCTTAACTTTTGTGTATAATTTGTGTGAAAGAGCCTTGTGCCTAGACCATTTCTCGGCCAGTATAGTTAACAAGTGCTACACAGCTAACTAGAGCCATGCCCCAAACCAATCAAAACCGCCCAAGGCAAGTGCACCATTTGTTGACAATATATAACTACATAAGCAGGTCGGAAGGTAACAGACGTGGATTGAACAGAAATAACAAAGACCAATTGATTTCTCATATATAGTAGGCTAATTGCTTATTGATATTTAAAGCACTTACCAAATTAGTAAAGTTAACCATTCCTCTTCGAGAAAGCACGAGTACCACCAAAGGCCACACAATACCCCGGCCCCATGAAATATGACATTCAATGATTTTTATATTTTAAAAAAAATTTAATTTTTACTTTTCAACTCTAAAAAATATTTTGAGTTAAAAAAAAAATATGTATCTGATACCTATTTCTTTGATTTTTTTTTTTTTTTCATTACGTGTAGTTTGAGAATTTGGTATTTTCAAATATAAAATAATTGGTTCTTAGGAGCAAGAAAGTTTAATTATAAGATGACCTGCAAATCAGTCTAATCATTTTCAAGTATGTACTTGAAAGATTCATAAAATCTACTCCTTCAGTCCTGCACATGAGTAAATGATTAATTATGTCTTCAATGTAATAGTTCTTTTCTTTTTTTTTTATAATTAAAATGATGGCCTAGTGGGTAACCACTCCGCCGAGCAGTTACCGGTCTCTCCTCTCCTCAGCAGGTCCTATATCCAGAATCGATTCCTTTCTTACGTTTGTTGTCCAGGGACCCGAGACCATCCTACTGCCGCTAAAGACCCTTGTAGGTTTCAATATAATAGCTTTAGTTTTAGAGCGGTAGCATTCATGCAATTAATCCACAGTACACCATGCTTTCCAATAAGGCATATTAATTGTATCTCATATCTTCTCACATATAATGGGTATCAATTTATTCTCTCTCTTTGTGTCCTTTTTTTAAATTTTTTTGGTTTTATAAAGTTTAAAATTTTATTCTTATTTAATTTTATAATATAATATTTAAATCATTAAATTTATTAAATCTCATAAATTAAATTATATAACTTATAAAAATTAATATCTAGTAGATTGTTATTATTCCCATAATCTCATACATAATAAATTGTAAAAACAATATAGTTCTTCAAGATATATAAATTTTATGTCATTTATTATTATTATTATTTTTAATTAAAAAAGAATAAAAAAATCCAATTAATTCGAAGTAACTAATTCACTATTTATTGCTTTCCTACCTTTTATGATAAACATTTATAATGAGGAGTAACCAAACATGAAATCACTTGTCCTTAAATTACATGTTACTAATCTGTATTTATATATAATATGAAAAATAAAAAAGGAGTTCTAAAATTTGACATAACTACTTAGTATATAATTATCTAGTAATTAGAAATATCTATTTGTTGGGGTAATTTTTTTTTTTTTTTTGAAATGAAGGGAAATACAAAGAAAGACTTTCAAGCGAACACATCTGGTGTAAGCTACACTGCCAGATCCCTTAAGACCACAAACTCACTCCCATTTGGGGGTCTGAACGAAAAACATTTTGATTTCAAGAGCCCAGTTGTGAGATTCCCCCGCAAGCCCTGTAGATGTGTTTCAGTTGGGGTAAATTTTGTATAACGGAAACCGGGAAGGCACCAAACAATAAAAATATATAGACAATCATAGCATAGGAAAAAAAATTTCAGTGCAACACCACGACACTTACATATTATACACAGTATAGTAAACCACATAATTAAGGCATGTGATTTGATGCTTTAGTGTAAAGCCAGCCAAAAGAACTTATCTTAAAGACTACTCCGCATAGCGTAGTAACAATTTCATCAGACTTTACTTGAAAGCAACATCAAAAACATAAGCTATATAAGGCACCCCTCTTCCCCATTGTTCCACATCCCTTCCTACTATTATCTGATCTCTTATTCACAAATCACCATGGCTTTCTTCTCATTATCCATGACGAAAACACTTGTGCTGGTCTGTTCCATCTGTCTATGCATGCATTTGCCTTTCGGCCGCGACTTTTCCATCGTGGGCTATACCCCGGAGGACTTGAAGTCCATGGACAAGCTGATTGAGTTGTTTGAATCATGGATGTCAAAGCATGGCAAAATCTATGAGAGCATTGAGGAAAAATTGCGTAGGTTCGATATTTTCAAGGATAACCTGAAGCACATAGACGAGAGAAATAAGGCGGTGAGTAACTACTGGCTGGGGCTGAATGAATTTGCCGATCTGAGCCACGAAGAGTTTAAGACCATGTACCTGGGGCTCAGGCCTGACTTGTTTGGAAGGAGACAGTCCTCGGAGCCGGAGGAATTCACCTACAGAGATGTTGTTGATTTGCCTAAGTCTGTGGATTGGAGAAAGAAAGGTGCTGTAACTCTAGTCAAGAATCAAGGATCATGTGGTAAGCTAGCAGCTGGCGCATCTCTTAATTAATTCCTTTTATTTTCATTATTAATAGTATGTCTAATCTAATCAATAAGCTGGAGATTGATGATGAATTTACATACATCTGTATTGTATTGCAGGAAGTTGTTGGGCATTTTCCACAGTTGCGGCGGTTGAGGGAATAAACCAGATTGTTACAGGAAATTTAACATCTCTGTCTGAGCAAGAGTTAATTGATTGTGACAAAACTTACAATAATGGCTGCAACGGGGGTCTCATGGACTATGCATTTTCCTTCATAGTAGCTAACGGAGGAATTCACAAGGAGGAAGACTATCCTTACATAATGGAGGAAGGCACTTGTGAGATGAGAAAGGTGCGTGATTCATTAATATTATTTTATATCTATAACTATAATTAAGAAGAAACTAATCATCAATGAGAAGCTAACTTAAATATATAATTAATTCCGTTTCTGCCGTGTTTCACATTCTTTAGTTCAATGCTCTCATTGATTCCCCCAGGACGAATCCCAAGTAGTCACCATTAGCGGTTATCACGACGTGCCAGAGAACAACGAAGAGAGCTTTTTGAAAGCACTTGCAAACCAGCCCCTCAGTGTGGCTATAGAGGCATCAGGCAGGGATTTTCAATTCTACAGTGGGGTACGTTAGTTTATGTCATGAACCACTTAATTAGAAACTAATGAATTTGATCACCAAATTAAACAAATCTCTCTCTCTCTCTCTCGCTCTCTATATATATATATCTAATATACAGGGTGTTTTCGATGGGCATTGCGGAAGTGAACTAGATCACGGTGTGGCAGCTGTAGGATATGGGACATCAAAAGGCTTGGATTATATCATAGTCAAAAATTCATGGGGCCCAAAATGGGGAGAGAAAGGATACATAAAAATGAAGAGAAACACGGGCAAGGTTGAAGGTCTATGTGGAATTTACAAAATGGCTTCTTATCCCACTAAAAAGAAATAGGATTTGCTGACTACTTCATTTGTGACGTTTCTTTCCAGCTTGTTTCTCATTCTGCACTGCCTATATATGCGTTTCCTTCCTTAATTTCTTTCCCTTGAATTAAGCAATGTAACGTCTTCTACATATATATAACAAGATCAAATACTCTGTTTTACTATAATTAAGAAATATAGTGCGTAGCATATTTCAACTCTCTCTCTCTCTCTCTCTCTCTCTCTCTCTCTATATATATATATATATATATATATATTTGTTTAAGATCAAGGGTTCTAATTGCCACAGGGACATATATATAATATCATATAATTAAAGATATATATGTAGATCATCAACTTGATCAAGTACGTGTATTGACAAACAATAATACTAATAATTTAATCATCGCTTGATAATGATGATGAAGTTTAATAGTCTCATCTTATTCATTATCCTCAAGTGACCTTCCCATGGTTTCCTTGGTGAAAAAAATGGTGATCAACATTCCCACAAGGCACACTCCTCCAAGCATCACCAGGGAGTATGTCATTCCAATTCCTTTGGGATATCCATCTTCTTCATGTCTATGGGAGGCCCAGAGAAAGCCTACAGACCCAATGATTGCCCCCACTTTCCCAGCTGCCCCGGAAATGCCGTGACATGTCGACCTAAACCTGGCGGGAAATAGTTCAGCAGGGACAATGAAAGTGGTTGTGTTGGGTCCAAAATTGGCAAAGAAAAGAGCAAGGCTGTAGAGGATCATGAATCCTACCATAGTATGTTTTTTATCGAGGTTGTTCCAATAACTATAATAGGGAATGCCAATAGCAAACAAAGACATTGCCATGAAGAAAAACCCCATGGCTTGAATGCGCACTCTTCCCACGCGATCGATGAAATAAACAGAGAAGAAGTAGCCAGGAATGGTAGAACACACGGTAATGATGGCTTGGATCTTGGCAACATCCACTGCCTCCTCATACACATTCACAGTATTACGGTTTTTCAGATACTTCTCGTATATTAAGGATTGAAATAGATTGCTGCTGTAGAACACGATGTCTATCAGAAACCAAGTAGTGGAACAAGCAAAAAGATCGCGACCGTGTCGCTGAATGAATTCTCGAGACCACAGGGAGTAAGTGGATGTCATTTGTGGCAACGGACTCTCTTCAGCTATCTGGCTCATCGAAACCTCTAGCACTTTCTCCATGTCCTTCGCTGCTTGCATTACATTTTGCTCCACTAATGCTGTATATCTGTACAGGACTATACACTCAATTTAAACACATTATATATTTAATAATATGACTATTTAAAATAGTTATAATATAATTTTTAATAAATTTATTTAATAAAAATTTAAATTATGTCCAACAATTAATTTACTAAAAAATGTTTTAATAAATAAAAATTTTTAAAAAATATCATAATAAAATCAGCCCTTTTAACTTCATTTTATTTTATTGAATCCCATGATAATTAAATAAGAAATCATTAAAGGATTAAAATGTTATTTACTACAGGTGAACGTGCTTTTATTAACTAACATCTTATTGGTTAGTTCTTTTAACTTTCATATTATATAGGAAAACATATGGACATATTCTTTTAACTTTAAGTTAATTGTAAATATATCTTTTTAATTATAAAAATTTGACTAATATACTTCTTCAACTATTAAAATAAAGTAAATACACCCTTTCTTTTTACCTAACCTTAAATATCAACAATTACATAATTTTTATGTGATTATTAATACTCAAATTAAATAAACATAATATACTACTATATTTTGACTTTAATAATTAACAAACTAGAAAGGTATAAAAGAACTAATAATGTCTAATGAATTAAACAAAATATAATTAACTATAGCATTTTTCATTAGAATAGAAGGTGTTTATAGATCAACAACTAGATAAAATTATAATACATTATAACAACTGAAAGAGTACAAAGGAAATCAACGAGAATAAAATAAGAAGAAAACTTAAATGAAGCCATTTGTTGAATATCACCAAAGAGGCATTTAAATACAAGATATTGAAATAAATAAAATAGAAAGAGAACTCACCAATTAAAAATTAAAAAAAATATTAGAAACAGTATAAAATGTATGGTTGTGTCTTGAGAGTAAAAAAACCTTCTATTAGGGCTCTTGAACTTTTGTCACTTCTTTTACTTCTCATGCAAGTTCTTTTTTTTTTTTAATTTGAATTTATTCAAATAATTAATTAAAAATATTATATATACTAATAATTATGTACAAATAACATAATTATTAATATTTAACTACAACTAGATAGAAAGAGTATTTATATTATTTTGATAATAAAAAAATATATTTATATTATTTTAATAACTAAATTAATATATTTATAAATTTTTATAATTAAAAAAAATATTTACGATTAATTTAAAGTTGAAAAAATATATATATTTCTTTATTATATATATTTATTTTTTTTCTTTATAATTATTACTCCACGTATCAAAATCAAATCCAATCTTCATCTCTCTATATGCTTAATTTGCCTTTTTTATTTAGTGATTCATTCAATTAACTTTTGTATGCGCATTTATGCACAGGTGTGTTGAATCAAACCAGTAAAGGCACAAATCTGCACACAGTCATATGTGGACACAAATTTCACAAACAAATGAAAAAGAAAGCTACAGATATTTTCTCTTTTGGTAATGGGGTGCATGGAGTTTGGTTACATATACACCAAGTGGAAAAAAAATCATTCTTTTTCTTGGAGGGTGTTAATGTAAATTAAGCACAAAAATATTTGGTCCTTGGCGGGCCCGGATTCTGGGTCCCAGCATGATCACTAATAAATACAAATTCCAATAAGTCAAACAGGGATGGCCTGGAAATTTCCAAGCATCCTTCTCCTATAGTCTTTGTTATTTAGATCAAATTGAGGATTCATGAACTAAATACCAGTAATAAGTTTTTTTTTGGTACAAAAATTCTAGTAATAAGTTATTTGTAAATTAAATTGCTATCATCATGCCCAATAATAATACTATATCAATTTTGCAATCGCAACTTAAATACTGAAACACTCGCTTACAGTACATTAAATTCAAAACAAAATTCAAGGTAATAATAAATAAAATTAGGATGTGAAATCGAGTGGTGGAGCTACCTGGCAGTTTCTGGCATCATCATGCGCCAGTAGAAAGTCATGGCTGCCGGAATGGCACCAAACATGAGAATGAGCCTCCATACAATGTCAGCCTGAGGCGGCGTGCCGTCCTTGAGCGATGCGGAGGATGCCCTGTTAAATAGTGAACTCACAATAATGGTGACAGTTGAACAGGCCAGTATTCCAAAGCCCTGCATAGAGAAGACGGCGGCTATGAAAGCGCCGCGTGTCCTCTGATTGGCGAATTCAGACATGATGGTAGCGGAGAGTGGGTAGTCGCCACCGATGCCGAGGCCGAGGAGGAATCTGAAGAAGGCAAGAGAGAGGAGAACGCAGGTCCTGCGGGTGGTGCAGATGGAGAAGCCGCACCCTAAGGAGCCGAAGACCATCAACATCAAAGCCAGCCCATAGACCCGGCGCCTCCCAATTCGATCCCCCAGCCTACCAAATATGAGTTGACCAATAGCGGTGCCTAAGAGAGAGATGGCCACCATGGCGGAGACCACCACGGGCGGGGTCTGGAATTGGTTGGTGCCGGATCGATCCCCGTAGTATATCCGACCAATTATCTTGGTGATGAGAGTGATGGAGAAAAGGTCGTAAGCATCGGTGAAGAGGCCCATGCCGGCAATTATAATGGCTTTGAAGTGGTAGTACTGGGTCCTGGCGGTATCAAGGGCAGAAAGCACTTTCAACCTCGCCATTTTTTATCTTAATAATACCAAGACACTGTTATTCTAAGTTTGATCCAATCAATTGGCCTTGCTCACCCGTAGGCAGTAGCACCAGCAACAATCAACACATGCAGGCTTAATTTGGCTCCAGGATTGTGATATTGTGAAGGGCTGAATTGGGGATTTATGATATACTAATTTATAGAGGAAACTTAGAAATTAGATTAGACAAGTTTGTTAATATATGTAAATGACAAAGTACAAGGAAACTGGGTATGTTGATCAAGTCATGAAAGGGGATAATATCGTATAAGGATGTATTTTACAGCACGCCACACCACTGTTGACTTGACCCGCGATGTAGGTATGTATATTTCCAAGTAAATGATTCCTCTTGGGAAAATGATAGGATTATCCTTTTTCATTTATGTGGAAGAATTACGTTTTTTAAAAAAAATTAAATTAAAATATTTTATTTTAATATTTTATAAAAAAATATAATACGATGTGACCGTAACACTGTTCTTCCTCTTAAGATGCCAATCATATTCCATTCTGGCCCCGCCTTCATATGAGACAGGACGGACCGGCGGAACCCGATAAAAAAAAAAATTGGTAAAAACCGGACTAAACTGAGCCAAGTCAGTGAGGAAGAGAGGAAAATAGAAAGACCGCAAGAGAGAGGGAGAACAAGATAAAAGAGAGGTAAACGGAAATTTAGAAGAAAGACAATGAGGATAGTTTAGGTGTAGAACAGTAGAATGGTGCCGTCTGTCCAGTCTAGTTTTTCTGTGGATGTGCTTTTTTAGCATTCTTTTATTATATTATATAATATAATTATGATAATAATAATTAATAAGGTAAGGTGGCTGCGCCGAGTGCGCATGTGCTTCGTGTGGGTGAAAAGCCAAGTTTAGAGATAATGAATAAAAAGTAAATAATCGACAAAATTTGATACGTAGGCGGTTGAATTTTTTAAATATATTATTTTAAATTTAATTTAAATTATGTATACAAAAAAATTTTATTAAAAGAAATTATATTTATTTTAATAATTTTTTATTTTAAAAAAATTAATTTTTGATTATTAATTAAAAGATATTTTAAATTTATTTAAAAAAATAAAAAATAAATAAAAAGAGAGAAAAGAGAAAGAGGAAAAAGAATCCGGTAAGAAGTAAAAGAAGACTATGCGGAGGAAGTATTTTTATTTTATTTAATATTATATTAAATTTTAGATTTTAATTAAATTATTAATATTTATAAACAAAATTTTTTAATTTAATATTTGAAATATTAATTATATATTTTTAAAATATTTATAAATTACTTACTTTTTATGCTATTCAACTAATAATTTATGAATTGAACTATTAATTCAATAATTTTATAATTTTATAAATTTAATAACCAATTCAAGCTCAATTTTAAGAACACCGCTAACGCTAGCGGTGGTGGGTTCAAACCCGACCCAACATTCCCCTACCCCTTCCATCTTTGTTTTTCGCCCGTCTTTCTGTCAACTCAAATTAGGCTTTACATTGCAACCCTAGACATCGTTATAAATTTTCTAAAAATTAATATTATATAAAAAAAAGTTTTCATAAAAATTATTTTATACATAATAAAAGGTAAACTGAAATTTTTATGACAAAATTATTTTAAATGTTAATTATGTTGTGACACTATATATATTCTCATTATATTGTAGTTAGTTATGTAAATATCCCTCTCTCAGTTGGCAATTGTTCTATTATTTTACGAGTTTTATGACATCCGTTAAACTGTAACTTTTTGGCCCCACCATACTTTAAGTTGGAATCGTTCAATGACTTAAGTATTAATATCACAAGAAAAAAAATGATAACATCGATTCTATATTCTATATATGTTAGTAACATAAATAAAAAAAAAAAAATTTGAGGGCATCACTCTTCCGTACCACCAAAAAAATCAAGGGCATATCCATAAAATATATGCCAACATAACGACGTGAAGCAGTGACAAAAAATGAAACATGTGTAGAAAATAGGTTTTCATAAAATAATATAAAAATTTTAAATTTTTGAAATCGCCACCGATCTCATTTTAAGTAGTGAGATTGAATATTAAAATTTAAATTTGCATCACAGAAATCAGCTTCAGTAGTTAGTTACATATAAAGAAAATATTTACACTTCTATAATATCCTTTTAGTATCACATTAGTGTTTTATTACTTTTAGTTTTAAATTATACTTTGATTTTATCACAAACAAATTTATTTTCTTTTATTTTTTATTTTTATTTTTCTCATTATAGGTTTTGTATGTGATTAAACATGATTCATGAATAATACTGTTAGTGAGTGACATTTAGCTATTATTATAGAAGGAGTGAATTTAATGCTAGATTAATCCAAGATTCACATCAAAACTATATGCCTAATTTAAATAAGGCTTCAGGATTTAAATAATTACCTAACTTGACTAGGGTTTAACCTAACTAGATCAGGGCTTAAAAAAAATACTTAACTTGACTAGGGTTTTCAAGAGCATTTTTAAATTTGGAGGGGCATGAATATTTGATGTCAATAGCCACGACAGTAAGTCCCATAATCTCTTGGTGAGACTTGTAGTGTAAATGCCCTCGAGATAATTAGCAGTGATCATTTTACTAGACTCCAAACTAACAACTATTGTCGGGAGTGATCTTGATATTTGAAATTTGGAATAGCAGAGAAGCTAAAAGAATGCCAAGTTTTTAGTTCACACTAAAGGAGTTTCGCCAATCTTTTGAAGAGACATGTAACAATTTACCCTCGAGATACTTAGTTGCAGTCGTTTTACTAGACTCTAACTAATAAATGTCATTGGGGAAGATCTTAGAATCTAGATATTTGTACGAACAAGGAAATTTAGGAAATACCCAAATTGATCATGCCAGAAAAGTTTCATCCATGTCTTGGCGAGACTCATAATACTATCATCCTCAAGATAATTAAAAGCGATGGTTTCACTACCCTAACTAATGACCATTGTCGGGAACTTACTAATAAAAACAAGAAATTGAAATATTTAGGACAAAATCACAACCAAATAAAATAGTCAAGATGAAACCACAATCAGCAAAAAATCTTAAAATGGTTGAGATGAAACTGTGATGTTTCTTAATATTTCAAAATGATCAATACTTCAATTCTCACACACTTATAAAACATTTAAAGTGTAAATATTACAAGCAAAGTCATTATAGCACATAATTATTCAATAAAATAAGATATAAGTACAAAAATACATCTCCAACAGTGAAAGAAAATTAAGAAATGGTTAAAATCTATATTTAGAGTACTCAAATGGCAAAATAGAGGCTGAAAACACAATAAGGAGGTAGAAAAACCCTAAGAAAGTAGTTTGAATCAAAGTCAACAAATAAAGCAACGATCAAAGTTAACAGATAGGTCAATGGTTAAGTCAATGGACAACGCTTACATGCTACAGACATGCAAATGTGGCAAGCTGCCTAAGCATATAACACTGACATGTCTGGTAATGTGGCATACTGACTATGCCAATAAGGCTGATATGACTGATGACATGGTGAGTTGACTACGCTGATAGGGCTGACATGGTGGGTTAACTGGGCGTTTATAACCTTAGAACACGTGAGTGCCACACATCACAACCCTCTTGGCACATGGGGCAAGTGGTGGTGTGTGGAGTGGTTTTAGGCGGCAATTTTCATAGTTCCTAAGGCCTTGACATCTCCTGAACATGATGGTAGGACACATTTATCGAGATTTAGATTAAAAATGTACTTTTAGGAGTGAATGAAAATGACTATTTCTCAAATTTTTAGTAAACTCTATAATTTCTGGTGTGATTCAAGCACCAACAATGCTTCAAAGGCAAAGTTGAACTTCCCTAAGTATAAACTTATTAAAAAGAAAATTAAAAAAATGAAGAAGATTTGAATTTTCTCTCAAACCCCTTTCCTCACCCTTCCAATACTTTTTGTCTAACTTTCACTCTTTTTCTTTCAAATCTCTCTTGTTTTTTCTGTTTGTTGCTTCTTTCTCACCCTGGCCACCCACCTCCATGCCTCCTCTCTTTGGCTCTTGTTTCCTTGGCCAAATCTCTCTTCTCCTCTCCTGTTTTTCTTCATGGTTTCTCCCTTATTCTTTTGCTCTCCCCTCCTCTCAAATTAGTTTCCTCTTTTATGGACACTTTTTCCTCTTTTCTTTTTTTTTTTTCTCTCTGTTTTAATTTTTAATTTTAAAAATAATATTATTAACATTTGGTATCTAAAAATATTTTTAATTTTTTTCATTCTTATTCAATTAATTTTTAAAAATATATATATTTAAGTAAGAATAATTTTAAAACTTACATATAAATCTATTTTAATTTTTTAAAATTTGAATAAAATTAAATATCTACAATATATATATATATATCAAGGGCATCACCGTAAATATAACACCTAGCAACTTCACCAAGTCACTGATATTGCTCAAAGCTGACCTGTCAAATTATCTACCTCAGAGTTGGTGGGGGTAGCTTGCAGGCTTGCACCCTTGCACTGACGATGCGAGCCAACTGTGGTTTGACCTAAGGGCAAATATCATGCTTTTGGATTCAAGATAAGGGAGAAGTCAAACTCATATTACATTGAATCACTTGCGTTATACATTTTTCCTTGTGTGAAAGTAGTGTTGCGTTATACACCTTGTGTGGGGTACGACTACAGACAAAAAGAGGCTTCACATGGTCAGCTGGAATAATGTTTGCACTCCCAAGAGAAAGGGAGGCCTGGGACTATGGCACATACGGCATGTGAACTTGGCTTTCATAATGAAAAATAGTTGAGAATTGATCAAGAATACCGACGCACTATGGGTCCGAGTGGTGCATTCTAAATATCAGTGTAGCCCATCTCTGATTCCTAGGGTAAAATATTTAAATATGTTAAGGTATTTAATTATAACACTTCACTCTATTCTTATTCAAATATAATATTCTATCTCATTTACTTAAATATTAATTAAAAAAATATATTTAATATTAATAAAATATTTATAAAAAATATTAAATCAATATTTTAATATAATTTTATTTAAAAATTATATTTTAATTCAATTAATCATTTTAAATAATTAATATTTTGATAAATTATTTTTTAATTAAATAATTATATTTATTACAAAATATAAATTTAACAATATGTATCATTATAAAAAAAAATTTAGTACAAATATTGAGGCATCTTAGAGTAAGTTTAGTTAGTAAAAAAATAAGATTAATTATGTTTTATATTTTTTTCTTAACTAAACTCACCCTAAAGATGTTTCTATATTTGTACTAAATTTTTTTTCATAATCATACATATTGTTAAATTTATACTTTGTAATAAATATAATTATTTGATTCAAAAAATATAATTTATCAAAATATTAATTATTTAAAATAATTAATTAAGTCAAAATATAATTTTAAGTAAAATTAGAGTAAAATTTGATTTAATATTTTTTTTGAATATTTTATTAATATTTAGATATATTCTTTTAATTAATATTTAAATAAATAGAATAAAGTGTTATATTTAAATAAAAATAAAGTATAGTATCATAATCATATACCTAAAAAAAGATTAATATAATTTATTCTATTTAAATATGTCAAGGGTTATCAAATGTCTGGCGTGGTGTGGTTAATGGGAGAAATTCCAACAAGGCCTTTTTTGGCAAACTGGCATGGAACGAGAGTAAATTCTGGACTGACTATTGGATTATGGGTTGTGACCCACTGATCAATTATGTTTCTAAGCCCATAGATGATATCATAAAAGAGAAGAAAGTTATTGAACTAGTTGATTTATCAGGAGACTGGAACTGGAACAATATCCGACTCATATCCCAGATAACATCTCTCCTAAGATAGCAAATATCAAAACCCCCTCACCAGGTGCGAATGAAGACTTGTGCGAATGGCGTTTCACTCCCACCGGAAGTTTTACAGCGAGCTCAACATATTATTTGGTACACGGAAACCACCTCCTAAAGGAGAGCAACCCATCTGGAAAAAGATATGATAATTCAAAGGGCCAGAATGAGTATGGCTATGCGCTAAAGATCGGTTATGTACAAACTGGCGCAGAATGCAATTGCAAATTTCATCACATCCATACTGCGCTGTTTGTCATTTGAAAGAAGAGACTTCTCTTCATGCCATTAGGGAATGCCCAGATGTGATAAGCTGCTGTAAGAGCTGCTGAGACCGAAATTCTGGGAAAAGGTTTTTACTTTGCAGCTTCAGGAGTAGACTAACGGGAATCTCAGTTCACAACTTGAGAGAGAAGAAGATTTCGACTGGCAATTACACAGTCTGGAGAAATAGAAATGCTTTCATCTTTCAGAATTATCAACTTATTGATTAGGGTCAAGGAGATTCAAAAAGCAAAGCTTCAGGAGTTCACAAACAAGCATCGTTTTCGTGGTAAATCTTATCAAAGATGGAAACCACCTCCCTCGGGACAATTTAAAATAAATATTGATGCAAGTTGTGATCAGAATTCCCATCAAGCTTCGGGTGGAGGGATTATCAGAGATGAGAAGGCATGGTTTATCAAAGGCTTTTATGGCCACCTTGGACGAGGATCAGTGTTGAGATCGGAACTCATGGCTATTTTGAAGGGTCTCCAACTAGCCTGGAGCATAGGCGTGCAGCAACTAATCTTAGAGTCAAATTCTCTTGAGGTTATTGGTAAGAATAGGGGTGGGCATTGGGTGGGACGGTTTGAGTTGGGGTAAAATTCTCTCAACCCAGTTAAACCCAATCTCTTATTAAGTTAATCCAATCCCAGTCAAAAAATTTTTCAAACTAACATTTTTGAGTTGGAATGGTTTGGTTTCACTTGGGTGAGTTAGTTTGGGTTAGGATGGGGACGAATGAACGTGAGGCGAGCAGTGGAACGAAGATGAGATTCGATCGATTATTGAGGACTCAAAGTGTCGAAGTGTGATGATTAGACAAAGAATGAGTCAAAATGAGAAAAGGCAAGTCAAGACAAGATGGGAGGAGGTAAGGAATTAGCATTGACTGTTGGAAACGACGAGATAATGAATGAGACTTATAGCTCGTGAAAGAGGGAGTTGAGGGACTGAGGGTTCGAGACGAGGGAGGAAGGAGTGGTGTTGGTTTGCTGAAGTTGAGCTGCTTCTTGCCTGCTTGTGCTTGTAGAAGTTTTAGGGCAAGCTAGAAAATGACATCATTTTGCAAAACAACGCTATTTTATAATATTAGAATTCAAAATATATATATATATATAGCATAAGAATTGAAAAAATATATATATATGTAAATTTTGTTGGGTACCCGCGGCAACCCAATGGAGAGAGGACAAAAATTCAGCCCCAACTAATTTATCCTATCTTAAGCTAAAATATTATATAATATTTATTTTATCCCATTTTAATCCAGTCTATTTTTTTTTTTTTTCAGTTTAGAGCGGGTTGAAATGGTTTGACCTGATTTAATGCCCACCCCTAGGTAAGATCCAAGGTCTACACTAGGGGTGGTTAAAAAATTAGATAAAACTAGTCCAACCTACCCTAAATAAAAAAAAAAAGATTAGATTGGATTAAAATGGAACAAGGTAAATATATTGTAACATTTTGAGTTAATATAGGTTATTTTAGGTGGAGTTGAGGTTTAATTTTTTTTACTGTTGAGGTTTAATTTTTTCATTGTTGAATTGTTATGGCAGCCTAATAAATATATACATATATACACATATAGGTTTAAAAATTTTTTTCTTTTGTAATCTTTATTATTGATTTATTTATTTTATCATATAATACAATGATATTCAAATGTTAGTTATTATGTTACTTATTATTTTAGAAATCTATAATATATACTTATATAAAATATATGACCAAATTATGATAAGTTAGCTCTGTAGGACAAGTGTTGATATTTTCTGATAATTTGATATTAATAATTATTGTATGTATTATAATGTTTTAGTTCCATTTATGATATTCTACAAATTATTTGTGCATATTATTATCAATTTTCTTATATAATAAAAATTTTTATTTATTAATATTGTTACAAATTGTTAAGTATACTAACAATTTTTCTTATAAATGTACTTCATAATATTATAGAATATAAGTGCAAAAACTCAAATAGTTGCTCTTTTTGAGGAAACAAATTGAGAGGAATAAGACAGATCCAAATATGCTAATTAGGTTTATCCTTCTCTCCTAATCCATTCCAACTTTCAATAACAAATTTTGATCCATTCTAACTCAAGTCAACCCACTTAAATAAAATTGAGTCATCTCAATTCAAAACTTTTGATTTGAAGGATTATTGTGATTAAGGCTTAACCAACTTAATGAGAAATTTGAATTCAAATGGATTAAGATAAATTTATCTTAAACAAACTGTCTCACCCAATATCTACCCCTAGTTTGCACCAAAGGTGAGGCCATTAGTAGAAGAGATTCTGGAATGGCTGTCGTGGCAGGTAAAGGTGCAACATATTCCTCGCGAGTGCAATTCTGCTGCTGATAAGTTGGCGAAGCTTGGAAGACGCTTAAGGAAAAACGTGCATATCCTTGATGAAAGCCCCCCACAGCTTCAGAGTATTCTTCGTCGTTATATGATAGGAAGTTGTTATGTATCAATCAATTAGTTTTCTGCTTGTAGTTTTACCAAAAAGAAAAATTGTGTTGCTAATGAATTGAAGAATATTATATATATAAATATATATATATATATTAATTCTTAATTAATTCCCTGGCCATTAGACAGTCAAGATGCAATAGTCTTTCAGTAGCAAAAGAAGAGCAATTCCATATTAAGAGAGCCTCTCCTCCTAATGATTTGCTCATAGAAAGAAACTTACAACCTTTTGCATTCAATTGATGGTTCCAAATTCTCCCCAATAAGTAATCCAGCGTCGTAGCGGTTAGTTTATGGTACTTAAGCAGGTGTTATTTTGATTGCCAATAATTAAGTTTGCCTATATATATATAGCTAGCCTTTTTGTTAGTGAAGTGAACCATAAATTAAGAAGCTCCAAGTTGCATTTAGTGCAAACATCAGTATTATTCATTCCATTCCAAAGGAATATCAGGTTTGAAAAAATATTGAAATTCCCGGTACTCAACTTGGTTACATGTATGAATAACGTATACACACTCAACATCTCTACAATTGCATTGGAATTGAACTTGGTTGATGCCCAGATGTCTACACTAACGCTGCCTTGGGCATGGATAGGATAGGATAGGATAGGAGGGCCTTTTGTTGATAATAGAAAGGTTTGCTGACGACTTAGCTCACCAATGACAAACATTGCCTACAACCATTAGTGTGGCTGAAGATCCATGCATCTTCTTTCATCCTGTCTCCCTTGGAAGATCTTTTTTTTGACAAACTGTCTCACGTCCATGGGAAGTTCCATTAAAAAATATTTAATTTGCTTATCTTATGTATTGAAAAAGCAAGGGTAAACAGAGTGTTAAAAGTCGAGATGCAGCAGTTGCAGTAGTCAGTGGGGGGCAGTCGAAACTCGAAAGCTAAAGTGGGTGCGTCCGATCCCAATTCCTAAGCAGGTGGGACCACACCCCCGCATATATAGAATGTTGGTCAAGTACCGGCGCCCCCAATATATGTCATCACCTCTTTATTTGCTTGGAGAACCAAATGGAAAGGGAAAGCAAGACAACATGAAAAGGAAAGCTTAGGGTTGGGATAAAATAAACCAAGTTGGAGTGTGAGACAGTAGACATGTAGGAGCGCGCTCTCTTGCTCTCTAAGTATAACTGACTGTAAGGTTATCCAGTTCAAATATACCAAACTTGCTGCCCTGGTTTATTTCTCATTCAGGTTTCTTCTCTCTTTTTCTTTTTGCTTTCTTTTTACACTTTTTCTTGTTCTGCTATCAGTATCTGCTCCACACACCACGCTCCGCGGTGATGCTTAATGAAATCAACAATGAAGAATTAAAAGAGTTAATAATATTTTCATCAACAAATACATATATATAACAAATATGTTCAACGTGCCCTGTGGCGGTTATCAAATCAAAACCAATATTTCTTCGCAAATTCCATAATAGACAAAATCTATGTGCCCTGGACCCCAAAGGCAAAGGGTGAAAAAGTAAGTTGGACCCGTCAAAGCCAATCATTTGAAGACCAGGTTGTCAAACTCGCTTTGCTTGTTTGAAGCTGAAGCCTTGGAGGTTGAGTCACAAATATTTTATTTTGAATAGAATATGTGAGAGTTGTAGGTATGATAGCTGTTATTGCTACCTTAGCTTGTCTCTGTTCTGTTGTATCATATATATACAATATATATATATATATGTAACTGCCTGACTGACATCCAGTTCCAGTCAGCTGGCCCTTGTGTGACTGTCTGGTCTTAACGTTTGATTCTGTCTGTCTCAAATTTGATTGCTAGAGCCCTCCCTCAGCTGTGCTCTTATCTTCTTCTGGGATCCCCTGTTTTAATGGAGGTGCGTACGAACATCTCTTCATTTCACCTCTCTGTGTAGTATTATATATATATATATATATATATATATATATATATATATATATATATATATATATATATATACATATATACATATATACATAGGCCTTGGATCAGTGCTTTTGGATCTAATTTAATTAGAGAAAATGCTTGTGATCCAAGGTCATATATAAGAACCAACAAAGCTGAGGTCATTCAATGACATTATATATACTGTTTTGGTTGCAGACGGTAGAGTTGAAGGTGGAGATGGTAGGGATACATGAGAAAAGACTAAGGAAATGCCTGTCAAAATTAAAAGGTTTAATTTGTTTCTAGTAATTAATGAAGCGCGCTAGCCGGATGTGTCTGTGAATATATCTTAATTTGTTTTTGATTGATGGATGAATGTATATGAAATATTATGAAACAGGGATAGAGAAGGTGGAAGTGGACGGTGAAAGACACAAGGTAGTAGTGATGGGATACGCACACAAGAACAAAATTCTAAAAGCAATAAGGAGAGGGGGTCTGAAGGCTGAATTCTGGTCTGCTCAAAACGAGTTGCTTAACGTTTATGCCACTGCTACCTTCAGATTCCACACCTTCAACTTCTTCTAGTTTTCTTTCTTTATCATCGCCATTCCCACTCATTCTTTTTATTGTTAGATACACGCTCCATCTCCATCACTGATCATACATATATATCCCTACTCTTGCATCTACTCATTCGATCTCTTAATTTCTCCTCTTCAATGCAAATTAATTATTCACTTGTTCAATGATAATCTTTTCTTTCTTTCTTATAATTTGACACTGCGTGTAATTACAGAAATCTCCAACTTAGATTTGCTGCCGGCATATTCCTTTTACAGTAGTAGTTATATATATGAATACTACAACTCGATCTCGCATTTACAAATAATTACACACCTTATTTCTGTACATACAATTTAATAAAAAAGATTACAGTTAGAGTGGTGTCGCGAATTCAATACACATAAATATATATAATTTCGTGAGTTGGCATGCATACATGCAGAATACTCCTAAAAGAAACAAGTATTGTATCACGTACTCTACAAATTAGAATTCAAACTTTAAGTCGATATTATACATCCTACCCCAATATATATCTTCACCTGCTGGTCAGGCATACTCTATTTCTGACGGTAATAACACAATTATATCAGGTTTCCTTTCTTACAGTTTGCTGAAATTTTGCGAAATGCGGCTGACTCTTCTATCGGTCGATACATTTGAATTTCCAACCTCTACTCAGAAGTTTGGGTTATGAACCACCAACGACTTCCATAGCTGTTGATCATGCTCTTATATATTCTTGGGAGGATTTTTTGGGGAGTCTATACAATCTTGTGCCCATGGCTGAATCCGCGGTGGTTCCCTCTGCCATTCATCTTTCTCCCACTCAAACACACAAGGTGTATCCTTTTTTTTCTTGCTGAATGGTTGACGATTTATTTGTGCTTCTGGGTTGCTTGATTAAAATATATAATATTACCTAGAACATGTTGTATAGCTGTCTTTTGAACACAGTATAATTTTATTCATAGGATGTGAGCCATTTCTCAGAGCTATCAGTCTTTAACTTCTGACAAGGCTGGTGTTCTATCTAGCTGCAACTGCACATATCAATGGGGCGTTGTATGCTTGGCACCTGGCTAAAAAGGATAGCTACTGCTAATGCGAGTGGTTGGTTTTTGCAAATTTTCCTTCTTGGGTTCTTTTCGTTGCGTTTTCTGTCGAAGAGAGGATGGAAAATAAGTCAGGACGTGCCATATATACTCATTTAGACATAGAGATGTCACGCTTTTCACTGTCCACAAGGCAATGCCAAGGGGACTGGAACCTGTCTCAGTCAATGCAGGTCCATCCCATTGACGATTAAATCAAGCCCTCTCTCAGTCAGTCAATATAAGTTTTATTACATACATCTATCGTCCACAAAAATCTCGCCGGATCCAGTCGATAAACAATATATATCTTGCTGGATCTCCCATCCATGTCTCTAATGCGTTTAGAAAGAATCCGAGGATAAAAAATACTGTGCTGCAAATTGTTTCAAATTTCTGGGATCAAATGAAGTGCGATTGGGGGCCGTACACGCTAATGAGTTGACCATGACTAACCAGGCATAACATGCCATTTTATGGTTGTTTTTAATATACATTCCGGGCCCTTTCGTTATATACATTATTACATGTATAAAAATGAAGATGGAATAGTGACAGATTAAATATGATTGAGTGATGCACAATTAAAAAGGTCACATTTTAATTATAGAACCCTTATATATGAATTTATACAAAAATAGTATATCCACATAACGCAAAGAATCCATTTATGTTTGATATAGTTTTGTATACCAAACAAAGCACGGGTGCCAGCCCGCTAAATGCTCCAGCCCACTTTAGTTTGCTATTCTTTTATTCATGTAGCATTCCATATGTGGGAACAGCCGAACAGGGTTTCTGTTTTGTATACTACATGAATGTAGAATTATGTGAAAATTATGATAGAAACAGCTCAATAATGATAGTGATGAATGATTATTTCATAGATAATCTCATTAAACACAATAGTTATGAAGTCAACTTCCATTAGTCTTGCGTAGAATACAGAGCCTCTTCATTTATTTACAGCATAAATGTAAAGAAACATTAATACGTGTCTGTTTGTATTCAGAAGCCACCAGTAGGAGGAAGAAGTAAGTCTTGACTCCTTTCAACTGATTAATCAACGTAGAGTAGAGGGACATGCCATGCCAGGCAAACAAATTAGAAATTACATTACATTACAAACTGACTGCCGTCTAAAATCCTAAACACTCCTAAAAACCACATCCTGCCTTATCCTCTTGGATCACTACTGTGCATACATCTATCTAGTAACCAAGTCAAACTAAGAAGGCAATCCGTATCCCTTCTTATACTAATAATACACAGAGCTAGTGTTACACGTCTCTCCCAAATGCTAAATGAAGGTAAAGGAGACAAGAGTAGGGCTCACGCCTATTACACAAATTAGTGACAAGACTTGAATCTTTCACTTCCACGGCATGCTCGAAATGCCTTGCGGGTTACTGTTATTGCAGGCTCCTGTACTCTGGTTAAGTGGGCTCCCGGGCCCCCCCGAGGATTCACTAAGAGTACCACGTGATGGTGAGCTGCTTTGCCCTGCTGGACCGCTACTAGGAGCAACTTTTGGCGGGGAAGATAAAATTTCCATTTGGTTCGCCGACTTTGTTTCCTTGCGACCATCTGCAATGAAGCTCCCTACAACCACCTGCAATGGTTTCCAGTGCCCAATTTCATCATCCAATAAACAAAGAAGTTCAATTGACTTGAACACGAAAAACTGGCAGGCAAGGGGAACAAAGGCGCAGCACCAAACATAAAAAGAACAATAGACAACCATGTGCAAAGGTCTTCGCAAGAATACCCTTTAGAGTGCCATAATACCAACTTCTTCATAGCCTCAAATTTTTTAGGAATTTTGTTGGAAAAACTTCGGCTAGATAAAAAGGTAGAGGTACACAAAGATGAAAAAGGAAGAATGTAAAATTACATATTCAGAAAGCAAATGTACCTGAACTGGGGAAGCTGCTGTCAAAAGTCCTGCCACTCCGCCACCCAAAACACGGCCATCTGGTCCTGATAAGGACACACTTAATCCACCAGTTCTGCTCCGCTGTCCACCATTTTCAGATAGAAGAAAAGAACCAGAAAGTGATAGGATCTCAAACCGTCCCTGCAAAATCAAAACCACTCAAAACTATTTACACAAAATGATATATGGCCATCAACAGATCATAGTTCCCCTTGTTTATTACCAATAGGATCACATACACCTTCCACCAAAAGGTCAGGCCGTCAGACAATCCCACATGGACAGGACTCACTAAGTGCAAGAATATAATGAATGCCAGCAAATTACAATTACTGGCGTCCCATGAGTTACTACCCATATGCACATAATTAAGGCAAATTAAATGGTCTAGTCTGGTTTATAATGCTGTGATGTGAAAGAATTAAGGTCGGCAAAAACCAGATAGTAAATAATAAGAATCAATATTTAAAAAAAGGTTTAATTAATCAACTGAGACATACACACAGACATTTTATTAATATGTGCGTTCCAAATGACAATTTACTAGAGATCGGCTAAAGAAAGTTTGATTATTCTGTACCAAAAAATGATATCAATAGGTCTCATGGCAAACATACATCATGGTTCTGGCTTCAAGATATAATTATGTGGAAGGGGAAATGGTTAGATAATTTGCTAGCACAATAATTAACCTCATAAGTGACAGTTCCACCAGATGTGGCAGGTTGGCGAAGTGTCACATTAGATATGGCTCCATTCGCTGATAAGATGCAAACAGCCCTTGGACCATGCTGGGAAAATGACATGATTTTTGATGACACATCCTGAACATAAAAGTATAAAAATTAAAATCTGGTACAAGAAATAGTAATGATTGGGAATTACTATATAATAACAATGCCCAACCCCCTTGAAAGTTTATAAAATAAACAAAGAGAAAGAAAATTAGACTAGAAGGAACAGTCAAGTCATTAAAGGTGCAAGTAACAACTAAAATTAATGAAAGTCCAGCAGATTCTACACATTATAGTGTCAACAAACATCGTTCATGCATTTAGCACTTCCGGTACCAATCTCACAGAAGCTTGTGTTACTATCTCACAAACCTTAGAATCATGCTTTCAACAAGTATTATAGATTTATGATAAGAGCCCAACAAATGTTCCTCCCAGAAAAGTGCTATGGGAATTCAATTAACGTAATGGGTTGTCTACCCTTTAAAGATTGAATTTTCATCAGGTGCCCTCTTCAAGCAAGAAGATAATATATCTTCCAATTAACTTCCTATTCAAAGGTTAAAAGTTTATTTTCGATGATCATTAGGAGTTCAACCAACTTTCAAATTAGCTTATTGACTCCATAATTTGCAAGGACAAACTATGAAGCTTAAAATCTTTTAATATGCTTTATTTTTTATTAGCTGCAAAACTTGTCTGTTGCATTGCGACAGACTTATAACCAGTGAAGTATGACACCAGTATTAAATAAGTAAGAAAGATGGTAGAACCAAAACAATGAAAGATTCAAAGAAAAATAAGAAGGCACTAAGTCCTAAGAAAACATCAAATTCAGCAAATTATTCCCAGTCTTTCACAGACAATGAAAATGAATACAGCAATAGTTCACATCGAAAAATATTTGGTGCAAATTCTATGTGGTTAAGCAGCTACCTCTCCTGCTTTCACAGTAATAACATGTGGTGTAAATCCAACTCCTGCTGATCCTGAAAAATCAACTTCTTGAGAAAATTACCATCACAACATGGATAATTACAGCAGTAGTTGTACTATGAAATTGTTCATATTAGGAATCAAACAAAGGAAACAATGCATATTTGCATCAACATGGCATGAAATAAGAGAAGAGATGCAAGATTAGATGGATGCAATCCTATAAGAAATTTATTGAGAAAAGTGCAATACTTTGGCACATACTAATCCCTGTTCCAGAGAAAGGGAGAATTTAATTGGAAAATTTAGACCACTTCTTCAATTGCCACAACTCTTCCATAGATATAGGCATGCAGGTGCTGTTAGACATAATGGTTATTGTATGGGGGGAAATTCACACAACGACAACATATCAGATTCCAAGAAGCAACAAGTTAGTGTAAGAATGCTAAATAGACAGTATTATCGTTAAAATTTTAAAAAATGCCGAGATCATGATATAAGAGTTTTCTCATTGACATGGTTGTCCATGTCATCATTTCTTATCACGGTGCAAGAATTTTACAATGCTAGCAGGAGTTTGCTGAAGTTCAAGAGAATACTATAGAAAACAATGAGGGAACTGCAAACTCAGCAGAACATAAAAAAATATAAATAGGAAAATGATTACAAACATAGGGCAAAAGAGTCATGTTAAAAGATCAGGGAATCTCAGTCAGGTCAAATAGTGCCCACATTTTAGCACGCATAATAACCATACATTCCTTTTCGATCTGTTTTACAGAGTCACCTGAATGCTGAAAGTGCAGAGTATATTATTCATATTAAAAATCAACAGAAATCATTGTATAATGGTGTCAGAAAAGAGCAATATGAACGATCCAAGTCGCACAGGGCAGGGAGCAAAAAGTTATAAATAGATCAGGCCATCAAATGAAGTTTGAGGATAAGTCAAAGGTGCTGTAGGCTGTAGCCAGATGAAAGTCACACCTCAATTTAAACAAACCTTAGTGTCGCAAACGAGAAAGCTCAAGAAGATAGCCCCAAATAGAAATATTACAAGATCAAAGTCAAGAAGCAAATATGAGCGTAAACAGCAGTTACCAAGAGCCCCTAATTGTTGCTTCTTACTAGAACCCAGGGGTCTGGCTCTCTTCAAGTTCAAGGAAGTGGGAGAGGCGGACCCTGCTACTGAAGGAGGGGGAGAGAATCCTCCACTACACTGGTTCCCAGGGACAGTGGGAAGCGCAGGAGCCAGGCCTAATGCCATAGTGCCATCTGGCCCATATTTCCTTGGCCTTCCTCTCTTCCTCTTCAAAGGTTCACTACCCATATTCACGTTAATTCCCTGGCCAGTGGCAGAGCCTTCACCGCCGCCGGTACCGTTGTTAATACTACCGGCGAGAACAGTTGAGGACTGATACGTAGGCGAGGTTGCCGCGACGGGCTTGTATACAGCTGTACCGTCAGCACTAAACGCTAAGCGCATATTTTGTACCACCGGCTGCGGCTGCGGCTGCGGCGATGGTAACGGACTTTTCTGCAGCCCCACCGTGAAAGATTCCCTACTCGTCATCACCCCTGTCTCAGATCCCGACATCTTTGCGTTAATTTTCTGCTACTGAACCTCCATACAGAGACAGTGACTCCCTAGATACAACACCAAAAATCCTCATTACAAATCCCTAATTGTAACCCAAAATTGGATCTTTCGCCAGCAGGGGAAATTAACACTCCACTCAGTTACTTAACACCTATCCATCGTAGGAAGCAAGCATTCAGTAGATACTTGTTGTCCGCAGAGTAGAATTTGACCCCATACCAAGAACACTTCCAAAAATTTTATATTTGATTTTTTCTTTTTATTTCTTCCCCAAATATCATAACAAAAGTACACAATTCAGTAAACATAGAGAGGGGAAAACCCTAATGACAGCCAAGTAGGGTAAAACTTCCACTCAGCTATAACCCCCAAAACTTGCAGATTTTACCATCAAAACTTAACGACGATCATGAAAAAACTATTTTCAAAAGCCGTATGACAAACAGAAATCAACTTTATACAAGTTTCATCAAAAATCGTTTTTAATTTAAATTGGAACTAATTTTCAGGAAAATAAAACAACCAATATTAGTGAAAAACAGAAAATGCCTATAAAAATCCCTTGAACTTACCAATAATTTAGGGCAGAAAAAGCAGAGACTCAGAATTAGGAGAGGAAGAAATTCTAGGGTTCCGGGCGAAAACCCAAAGGACCTCCTCCGGAGGCTTTTCCCTGAGAGGAATGTGAAAAATCAATATTTAGTTATTGTTTAATTTATTTTAACTGTTTAAAATAGGCTTTACCCTTTTTTCGTGCGCTGCTTCTGAAACCCTTTATTATTATTTTTTTATTGAAAGGTAAAAAAGTTCACCTGATTTGCTTTGTTACGAAATAAAAAATTAATAAACAAATGACATTTACTGAGATGCTTTCGTTACTCAGTTTGTCTTTTTGGAAAGCCATTTCTGATCCGCTCGACTGCTGTTTGTGCATACTCGCCAGTTGTCAGCTTCCTTCAGCTGTTCGCAGTTACAAAGATGTTCGAAAAATAAAATCCTCTTAATAAGGAATGACTAATGATTATGGTTGGGCTAGGAAGAACTTAAATGTATGTTTTGGAGGATCGGGATTGCCTGTATTTAAGAGAGAAATGGTAAGAAAAAAATATATAAAACTTAGAGAAAAAAATTAATAAAATTATAATTTTACATTAAATGATAAAAAATAAAATAAATTATAAAAATCACGTACATGTTTTGAATGTGTATATACATGATATATATATATATATATTTAGATAAAAAATTAAAATGAGAAAATATATAAAGAATATATAAAATATAGTCTATATTTGATTAGTTAAAGTGTGAACAAAAGAACTTCAAAATAAATTTAACCCGGTCTATCTATATAAAACTAAGTTAATTTATTATTTGTCCTTAGAAATAGTAGGCATGCGATGAGTGATATGTTTTTGTAAAAGTTCACTTAAACAAGCAATTAAAATTATATGTATAACTTATTAACCTGATTCAATTTGATTAATTTAAACTCAACTTGTGCATATAAACCATTAGATTCAAGTTAAAATTTTTAAATTTAATTCTATCTAATTTCAATTGAGTCTTTTTTTAATTTAACCTGATCCGTTATTAAATTATGGTTAGCTTTATCTTAACAACCCAATTCAAGTTGCTCCGGTCATAAAATAATTTTATTATTTTTTATAAATTAAATTTTATTAAATATTTATTTTAAAATTAAATAATTAAATTTATTAAAATTTATATATTAAACTTTAAATTTTAAAGTCTTAAATGAATTTTTATAAGTATTTAATTAGTTTTTATTGGCTGAATTCTTTTTTTTTTAAAAAAAAATAGACCAATCCCACTTTGCTTTTTTTTTTTTTTTTAATGGGCGAGCTTCTGACTTTGTTCTAATAAATTGACTGAGTTAAACGGATTCGAATGAACAAGATATGGCCCGTAAACTAATTAGATTCAATCCCAGTTGGCGCGTCCGCTAGACAGAAATGACTTATTTCTTCTCATAAAGCCAGTCAGTCGTTTGAAAAGGTAATAAAAATTAAATTTTAATATAAAATTAAAAATTATCAAAATAAATAAAAAAATGAATGTGAATGAATATAAATCCATCTTTAATCCCACTTTTACTTTCTTTCTGAGCGGATGGCTTTGGAGAAATACCAACTGCATCTATTAATTTGTATTGCCTCTTAATTTCTTATTGGTAGATGGTCTTCTAATTTCTAACCTATTTATCGGAATATTTTTAACCAAACTCTCGGTTGGTATCTTTTTTATATGTAATACGTGCAACAGTCAAGTCCATAGTCAGGTAGGTTTAAGATAAAAAAGTTAGTTGAATTTGTGCCAAAAAAAAAAATAGTTGAGATGAGTGAAATAGTTTTAAAAATTTAATTCGAATTTAATTAATTGTATATAGTAATTAAATTTGGTTGAACTGATAAATTTTATATATACATATATATATATATTAAATTTGTGTTGAATTTAACAAAAACTAACACGATCTGTCATCATTCATCGTATATGTGACTTGATTTGGGTCAATCAAATTTGAGTGTGTTGCCCTCCCTTAGGGGCAAGTAAGCACAAGCATTAAAAGGTTTCCTTTCGAGCTTAGACAGTTTTTCACTTGACGATCTCGTGAACAGTACCTACCATGAATGATTTTCGCACCAATAACCGTGAACGATAGGAGGAAGACAATGATCTCTTGCGGAGGAGTCTAAAGAAAGGGAAAAGGAAAGGACGTTTCGAAGGGAGTAGCTCGGCGCCAGTGGTATATGATCATGACAGCATAGGCCCTCTAGAAGCTGAAGAGGAGGAAAAGGAACAACGAACTTTCAGCTCTTACAGAAATGTGCTTAAGGGAAAATACCAGGAAGAACCTCAGGAGAGTGATTCATAAGAGATGGATTCAAAAGAAGAGTTAAATGACACAATAGACGATAGCAGCTCGGAAGAGCGAATCAGAGGACATAACGTTCACTAATGAGGAGGTGGTTACGGGAGTTCTCTGCCCAGTACTGAGATTATCTAAGAGGATGCATGACCGTATTAGCAAACCATTCAAGAAGTCTTTGATAGTGCACCTATTGGGACGCAAGATGGGATTCGCAGCCTTAGAACGGCGCCTAAAGCAAGTGTGGGTCAAGACTGGGGTGGTAGAACTAATCGATTTGGGTGATGGCTATTTTTTGGTGAATTTTAGCTGTGAAAGAGACAGATTAACAGCGGTCAAAGAGGGACCGTGGATGCTGTATGACCATTACCTAATAGTGCAAGAGTGGGAACAAGACTTCTATCCATCCAGTTGCAGTTTGGGTTAGGTTTCCACAACTCCCCCTTGAATATTATGATAACCGTATTCTCTCCAAGATTGGAAATAGAATAGGGAGAACCATTAAAGTAGATACGAACACAGAGGATCTGGCAAGAGGAAAATATGCCAGGATATGCGTGGCAGTTGATTTAATCAAACCACTAATGTCTCAATTTGTAATAGAAGAAATGAAAGGAGGAGAAAACGAATCAGAGTGGAATATGAGGGGATATATCTTATATGTTTTCACTGTGGAGTATACGACCATAATGCAGAATTTTGCCCTCAGAAGAAAATTCATCCCAAGCAAGTAGTTAACAGAAAATATGGTTAACAATGATGGGAGGGAAGTGATCACACAAGGCCAAAGTAAGCCTGAACCTGAATTTGGTGAATGGATGGTGGCGCAACGCCAGAGAAGAAACCGGAAGGGGAGGGGCAATGGTGCAGTTACTGTTACGGAGGCAGTAGAAGCACTCGACATGACCTCTGGTTCCCGGTTTTAGTCATTGCAGCATGTGCAAGAAGAAAATGTGAGACAATTGGAGCAGCAAACTGTCACTGAGAACCCAGAAGAAACGGCAGTGAAAATTGTGGCGGTAAAGCATTTAATGCTCATAATGATGGTGAGAGAAAGCTGAGCAAAGAAAGAAAAACTTCCCCTGCCATTCTCTGACAAAATCAGGCGAATAGGAGGGATGGTAATAGTACTGGGAAGCAAAAGAGTGAAGATATATTTATGATGTTGTAATAAGGTTATATTTATATTTTTTTAAAAATAAAAATAAAATAAATAAGAAAAGAATAAAAAAATGAAATATAAATCAAACGTAATAATAAAAATATAAATATAATATTTTCGGAACTAAAATGGGGACTTTTCTTTAACCAATATAATTCAAAGAGAATAAAAAGGGGAGGACCTAAGTACACGATTTCTGAGGAAGCACAGGAGGGAGGCGACCACGGGTATGCAAATGTGCGCCAAAACCAAAAATCCAATCAGCATAATAATGGGACAAATCTGGACTGTTTTAATGAGCTCAATGATACAGAATTGGTTCAGATTGACCAAAGAGTGGAGGCAACGATGCTGGGCCGAGTGCCATATGTGGGCCCAGTAAACCCCCTGATTTGGAGACAGCAGATGGTATGGATGAGGATCCAGCCCAGCACATAGAATTAGTCCCGGAGACTCAAATGGGAAATGTTGAAGATATGGCGATGGAAATGGGGAATTAAGCTCTTCCTCTGTCGTATTTTTAGATTTTAAATTTATTCCATGGAGCCAGTAAATTTTCTGGAATTGTAGAGGAGCTGGAAATAAGACATTTATTAACCATGCGATGACCCTTATACGTGAGCACAATCCATCTATGTTAGCGTTGGCAGAGACCAAAGTGAACGGTGATAGAGGTAGAAAAATCCTAGATATTATAGGGAGAATCACTTCATTGTGGAGGGACAAGGCCTTTCAGGAGGCATATGGATTGGTTGGAGAGAAGGAAATTTAAGAGTTCAAATAGTCATGCATACATCCCAATTTGTTCATATGAAAATAGGGTGGAGACAGGAGCAACCATGGTCTCTAACAATCATCTATGCCAGCACTCAAGAAGAAGAAAGAAAGATCATGCATAGACAGATTGAGGAGATGAATATCACATGAAGGATTCTTTGCTCCTTCTAGGGGACTTTAATGATATAAAGGGGCCAGATGATAAAAAAGGAGGAGCTCCTTACAATCATCATGGAAGTAAGGAATTTGTTAGATGGATTGAAAAATGTGGGTGGATGGATGTCGGTTGGGAGGGTAGCAGGTGCACCTGGAGAGGACCTATCAGACAACATTATTTAAGAGTTTTTGAACAACTGGACAGGGGTCTGTGTAATCAACAATGGTTCATCGCCATTGCTGAAGCAGGTATTAAAATTCGTCCTAGAATTTACTCTAACCGTCATCCTTTGAAATTGGTCTTTCATTTGTTAACAGGGAAGAGGGAGGAACGCCCCTTTAGATTTGAAGCTGCCTGGTTATTTCACCCCACTTTTTCGGAGTTTCTTAAAGCCTGTTGGGATAGTGATGAGCATCTGCTTTAGAATATCAGTACCTTTGCAATAAAAGTTCGGGACTGGAATAAAGAGATTTTTGGTCACATCATAATTACAAAAAGAATTCTTCTAGCCAGAATTAGAGGAGATCAATTGGCTATGGAGAAGCAGTGGAATCCATTCCTCGATAACTTGGAGCAGAAATTACAAATGGAGCCGAATCAAGTTATCAATCTAGAAGAGATTATGTGGCTTCAGAAATCCCGGTTTGAATGGATCAGAGATGGAGACTAGAACACTAAATTTTATCATACAAAAACTATAGCCAGAAGGAGAGCGAATAGGGTTTCGATGATTAGAAATGAGGAGGGGCACTGGATCTCAGATTAATGACTAGGAGTTATACGTGCAGGTGGAACTTGGAAGACCCAACCTGTATATGGTGCAACCTTTATGAAACCACACTGCATGTGCTTAGAGATTGCAGGCAAGCACAAAGGGTTTGGGGTCAACTAGTAAAACCCATGGCCCTTGGAAACTTTTATTGCTTGGTCTCTAGACAAATGGGTTGAGAATAATTTACAATTAGACTTGGGTGTGATACAGGGAGATAATTAGCTGTTACCTGGGCAACTACTTGTTGGTTGCTGTGGAAATGGCGAAATGCAACTTATCATAATTCAGATCTTAGCTGGCCAAACAATGCTACAGGGATCATTAAAAAGCAAGTGAAACAAATAGAAGATTCCTTCAAGAGAATAAATTTCAATAAAGAAATCAGAAGAGAAATGAGATTTATACATTGGCAGGTGCCCAAACCGGATTGGTTCAAGCTTAATACGGATGGCTCCAAAAAAGAGAATGGTGCAAGAGGATACGGAGGCTTAATTAGAAATGATAAAGGTGCTTGGGTGGTGGGGTTCTATAGATCATGCGGTCAGACTTCTGCGTTTCAAACAGAATGCTGGGCTTTATTCATTGGTCTTCAATTAGCAAAGGAGAAAGGCTGTAAAAAGCTGGAAATAGAGAATGACTCCCATGCTTTTGTTTAGTCTCTACCGGTAGAAATTATAAAACTCCAATCCTAGAAGCTATAGCTGAAATATTGAAGGAGTTTGAAGAGATTCAAGTGAGTCATATATATCGTTGTGCTGATTGGCTTGCGGCCAAGGAGTAGAATCTGCTCCAGGAGCATATAAAATGGAGGATTTCCCAGCTGCTCTTCAATTCCTTTTGTTGGCAGATATAATGCAAGATGGCTTTACCGAAAAATATTGTAGTTTAGTTTCTCTTTTCTCTGGGGCGTTAGTCCCCCCTGATCAACACCGAAAAAAATAACACTAGTATTGCACCACAATATGTTATTATTATAACTTTTTCTTTTCACTTGACATTATCAACCAAATATTTCCTCAAGAAATTAATGGCGAGGGAGCTTTTGCTGGATGGCAGAAGTAGTGATACAGTAAAATGTAATATACGAGACAAAGCAACGAGCTATTTGTTATTTCACAAACCCTAAGAGAAATTACCGTGGTTTTTTTAAATAGGGACGTAGATACAGAATTATAAAAAAATAATAATAATAAATAAAGTTAAAATTTATCTATTATATTATATAAAGGGATAAAAGTAATTAAAGTTAAAAAATAAAAAGATAAAAAATTTAAATTTTATTTTTTCGTTAACAAATAAAATACAATGGCAAAAAGCATAACAGAGGATAAGAATACGTTTGGGTTGTATATTTTTTATTTTTAATTTTAGTAAAAAAAAAATAGTAATAAAAATATATTTATTTGTAAAAAAATAAAAATATTTTTAAAATAAAATAAAATTTTAAAATAATAAAAATATTTTCATTATTTTTTATATAAAATTTAAAATATAATAATAATTTTAAAATTATTATATAAATTTTAAATCTTAAAATTTTAAACTTTTATATTTTAAATTTTAAAATATTAAACTTTCAAAATTTAAATTATAATTTTTAAAATTTTAAATTTTAATCTTAAAAATTTTAAATTTTAAATTTTAAATCTTAAACTTTTAACTCTCAATCTAAATTTTAAATTTTAAATTAAATATATTTTTATTATTTTTATATTCTAAAAATAAAATTTAATTAATTCACACCGAACATATTTTTATAATTTAAAATTTTTTAAAAAATTATTTCTCATAAAATTAAATAAAAATAAAAATAACAATATTTTCCTAAACCAAAGATAACTTAATTTACCTAATGGACGAGCTGACAAAGAGGCAATATTTCAAAAATAGAGCGTGTGAATATGAACTTTTTCAGTTCTCTACATTACTAGCGTAGACTCCTCTCTTTACTATCTGTAAATTCTTTTTCCACGCACATGCGTGTAGAACGCAAACAACACATCAATACAAAGAAAGAAATAGGTATACAGGAAAGTTCCTCAGGACTTGAAAACAGTATTCCCACGTATACAAAAGATATGCTTATTAAATCAGTGTTGGTGACAGAGGAGAGACATGTTGGTGAGAGTATTCAACTTCATTCTACCAGTAACATACAGTACCGTGACCAAAATGATTGAAAGGGTAGATTAAATGCGCTTGCCATATCTAAAATTAATAGATTATCAGATTCATTAGTCATCAATCTTTTTTTACATTATTCTCTTCTGTGCATTCTCTAGTTTTTGGTGCAGATCGTCTGTGAAATAGAAGAGTGAGCTGATCAACGAAAAGTGTATTATTGATTTGCTCCAACTGCTGGTATTCTTTCTCCTTCAGCAGGTCAATATCTTCAAAACGAACGAGTTTGTCTTGGATGTTTCTCATCTGCAAAATATCCAAATTTTAGCAAAGAATTTTTAACTTAGTAACCTGACACACCATCAACCTTAATTTATGGAAGACCTGGACTTCTACAATCCTGGAAATCGCTTTTTCCACATCTAACTCTTCCTTCTGGATCTGCAACTGAGCTCCCTCAAATGTATCTGAGGTAGTGCCACCGTTGGATGCAATATCAGCATCTGTTAAAAAATAAGTCACAATGCTACTGAAAATGGACTTCCAGAAATCTCAACACCCTATGAGTGGAAGCACATCTAACTTAGAGTAATAACTTAAAAAGCTATATCCATAATAATAACTATTATAGAGCATATGCCCACATGAAAAAATTCCAGAAGTCCAACACTAGAACCATGCAATACCATGGTTCAGGGCACCATGTAGAGATAAGCCAAATATACATTGAATAACACCTTTCTGATTCAAACAAATCAAGTACAGAATCAAAATTTGTCCATTCAATTCCAGTTAAACCAATTAAGACAGACGACAGCATAATTATTATAGAACCATAACTCCTATGAAAGAAAAATTCATTAGAGACTTATTTATCTATCTAACCTTGCTTTGACATATTCCTTGGAAATGACCAATATTTTATCTTAGTTACTTTGTAGACCTCAGACAAAGTTCCCACTGCAGCATGAGCAGCAGCTCGTGCAACCCCCACCCCTGCCAAAGCTGACAGGAAAGCAGCCTGCAAAAAGTTGAACTAGAAATATTAGTTGTTAAAAAAAAAAAAAAGGAACCTCACAAAAGTATTTCTTGCACCAAGAAGGCACGAAGTGCACATTGGGAAACCCAATATTTAGAAATCATTCCAGATGAACACTGTTAGCTACTCAAACCATAAACCTCGTCCTGCAAACCCGTATTAACAGTAAGAAATTGATGCTACTTCTACTCATTACTATTTTAAAATGTAAAACCCACTGAACCCCCTCAAATCCTTCATAGAAATGAACCCAAGAGGGAGGAAGTCAAACCAAGAACCAAGTAATCTCTCTTTCCTGGTGCAAAATTTTGGGAGGCAAAGTCAAAGACAACAGCCAACTATCAAGATATGTCCATCAGAGAAAAACTCCAATTCTTTCTTGTATTAGATGTAATATATTACCTTTTGTTTGTATATTTTTTCAATTTATAACATGAATCTAACTATGAGAGGGCGAGAGGGGTGATAAAGAGAGAGACTATTTATTTAAATTTAATGACATTTACAAAGATGAAATCAATGGTAAAGAAAGAATAAAAACAAGAGAAAAAGTTACAGACTTTAAACAAACTTTACAGCCATGGTAACAAAGAAAAATCTAATTATATCATTCATAAAGCATTAGCAAGCATCAGCTTAACAACAAAATGGGGTGCATTTCATAAACAACAGTGTAATTTAAGATAAAAAATTCATTGTGGCCCTTTGGCCTCAAAGGAGGTCTGCCTTAGCACCAAGTGATATATCCAACTTCTACCCTCTCTCCCTAACAGAACAAGGCCACCTAGAATAAAACATTAGCAACTCTATACAAATTCAGGCCTTGAGGATTTCACTAGTACCAATATGCCCTAGAAGCATTCTACTCTCACCTATAGTAAGATACATAAAACAAGAATGATAAAGTATAACTGTTCAGGAACATTGGTTTTGGTAAAATAACACTACCGACAAATTATAAGGTTCTCACCAGAAAGATTTAATGTCACAATTTTCATAGTTCTTAACCAAATTTTGCAACTGCTTCCAACGTCATGCTTTTAGGTAAAAATGGTACCTGAGCCATAATAGGGTTGCTTGCATCGGCAAGAGGAGTTAGACACATTCTTTTACTTGGGCATTCTGCTGAGCCAATATTTGCCAATCTACACTCAGCATCAGCATGTTCTTTTAATTTATTACATTTGTCATTGCTCACACCAATATCTTGATAATGTAGGAATTCCTCTCCAAAAGGAAGCTTAATAAAATGAGCAACACATTCCTTCTCAGTCCGACCACCAACATGCTGAGCAACCCTCCTCCAGTCATCACCATAATGCATAATGGCTTCCAAAAGATGTAAAGTTTCCTTATCTGTCCAATCTGTCTTAGTCTCCTCACTGATCTCAACTCGCCTGAAATCCGAAGAGCTTACACCAACTCGATAATTACCCCGGACATAACATCTTGCACAAAGAGTCAAGTCATACTGTGAAACAGTAAAGATGACATCAAAATTACAATGCTTAAGTTTCTACCAGATCAAGAACCACGAACCATTTGTCTCCATGAAAAATTTACAATTAAAAAAGAAAAATAAGTATGAACCATAAAATAGTACCGTCATACAAGAAGTGTTGATGGAACAACATCAACAATGAGAGATACAACAACACATAATCAAAATACAAGAAATGATTAGTCAATGACTATATGTTTTTCTCCCTGACCAAACAACCAATTGCATTGGAAACTCATAACATCTTAATAGTTGATTAAAGTTGGATTGCTTTTTGTCTCCAGTCTTAAACAGAAATTTTGACAGTAGTGCTTCCCTTAAACAGAAATTTAGTTTTAGATAGAGGTCTATAACGACGTTTAATCCATGTAACCAACCCCACCTAATAAGAAAAGGCTCGATTTGTTGTTGTTGTTCTTGTTGTTTTCCTTTGATGCATGCCTATTCAACAACTAAGATAGAGAAGAGTTTACCCAATCCATGACATGATAATAGCTGTCCCGGAGGAATGATGTACAAAGAAGAATTAAAAGGGGAGACATAAAACTAATAAAGCGTTCAAAAGGAGCTATGCACATATCAAGAAAAAGTAATTTTAAAGGAATCTAGGCAAGTAGGCAATGGCAAAGCCAATTCCAACGATTAGGAGTTTGGTACAAAGACCTTTGCACGAATCATTAATTCAACCATCAAACAGCAACAGAGGCACGGCTGTATTTTATGCTGTTGATTCGGCAGGGAATTTACATACAACTTAGCTAGCCAGATTTGGGTTTTACCCATCAGCCGTGCTTAAATAGATAGTGTGGTTATTATTTTTGAACCAAATAGATAAAAAGCTGTGCGCTAAAATTAGGATATAGTTCAATTAAAGTCACCTTATCACAAGCAAAGCAAGCAATGGTACAGACAGCTTTGCAACCGCTGCAGATTCTCTTGGAGGTTTCACGGATGGGAGCAGATGATTCGGTGGAGTTAGGTCCAGGCTCGGTTGGTTTTTCTTCCCACTTCAAGGGTTTGCTCAACGCAGAGGCTGGTTGATAATTGATCAAACCCCATGCCTCCAGGAAATCAAAGACTCTACGGATGGAACCCACATCCCCAACAAGTGTTTTCCTCACATCCGTGAAAGTGATCTTTCTAGAGGGATTATGTCTGAAATGCTTCACAATGGAATTCCTATAGTACTTGTAAACCCTAGGGTTCTTGGACGGCGAACCTGAAACAGTATCGAAAAACTCTGGCAGATGGCGCACTTCACATTCGTGTATATCATTCCACGAGAACCATCCTGAGTATCAAATATTACAAATTAACCACGTTATTATTGCGCTGCTTAGTATGTTTGCACATAAAATTAACAACTTATTGGATGTGTTTCACAGCTTTGATTCCGCATTTGACTTAACTGGAGTGGCTGGGGACAAAAATCACGTTAGCATCGGAGGTCAGCGGCGTCTCGGGCAGCCGAAGTGTGACAGAGGCGGCACCGGCACCGGCACCGGCACGGGCACGAGAAGCATCTCTAGAATTGGAGAATGGGGATTCAGACTTCACCGATACAGGCGCTTGTTTAGGAGCAGAAGGAGCTTCAGCAGAGGAAGAGGCAAGTTCATTGGCTGGGGAATTCGTCGTCATCATTCTAGACGTTGGGTCTCTCCCCTCCTTATCCGGACCCGAAAGGAGTACCAGAGAGATTAGAACCCAACAGAAACTTATTTGGAGAAACAAATTCCCGACTGATGTTCACGCTGCGTTTGTCGTCAACGCCGTAGGCGTCCCTTCCGCTCTGCACCGCTTCTACCTCATTTGTGAATCAGACTTTGGATATAAAGCAGCTAGGCTAGGAAGACAAATAAAAAAAATCGAAAAGTTTATGGAAAGAATTACAAAATAAAAAATGAAAACTTAATGCACTGTTTGGTTTAAATGCAAAGAGGAGAGAGAGGAGAGAAGAAATTTTAAGGGATAGAGGGAAAATTGGTTTTTTTTTCTTTGATTTAATATATGAAGAAAAAATTATTTTTTTTATTTAAAAAAATTTTAATTAGATAATAATATATTATTATATTTTTTTAAAGTAAAACATATAAAGAGTATAAAATATTCTAATCATATTATCGCCCTTTCAAAATCACCAGTCTCATTGGAGGTAAAATGTTTTCGTCCCAGGGAATTAGCAACTCCTCTTCAGAAGCATCATGTATAAGCTATTTGGCAAAAAAAAAAAAAAAACAACAAGAAAGCAGCGAAGCAAAACACCCAAGACAGCAAGAAAAAGCAAACCCAGCAAACAAAAAGTATATTTGCAGCTACTGAGATGAGAAATCAACAGCGACTAGAGGGAGCCGAGTAGCAATAAATAGAGGTGAGAGGCATCTCTAAGATGAGATAGACAAATAAATTTTGAGGCTAATTTTGAAATTAATAAAAATAATTGGAGACAATTTAGTCATAACGAGTCAAAATTTAGTAAACTTTCCCTCCTTTCTTAATTTCTCCGGATTGGAAGACAATAAAAAGTGAAGAGAGAGAAATTCTGAACCCTTAATTTTTTCTCCCCTCCTCACCAAAATATTAGATCAAATACAACAACAACAACAAATCAAGCTTTTTCCCACTATATGGGATCGGCTACATGGATCAAACGACGTCATAAACTTATATCCAAAACCAAATTTTCGGATATACCATTTAACCAAAGATCTCTTTTGATCACTTTTTCAAGTGTCTTTTTTGGTCTTCCTCTACGTCTCCTCACAGGACTAAACACCATTTGGTCAACCTTTCTCACTGGTGCCTCTCGCGGTCTTCTTTGTACATGCCCAAACCACCGTAACCGGATTTCTGTCATTTTCTCCTCAATAGGTACCACCCCAACTCTCTCCCGAATATAATCATTTCGAATTTTGTCTTTTCTTGTATGTCCACTCATCTATCTCAACATTGTCATTTCTGTCACCCCCATTTTTTGCTCTTGTTGACCTTTCAAAGCACAACACTCACTTCCATAAAGCATAGCTGGTTTAAAATATTAGATCAAATAAAAAATTTTAATTAAAATCTCTTCTCTCCTCTCTATTTTCTTTCAATCAAACATAGGGTTATAAATAGAAAGGAAAATGCATCTCTTTGCTCAAATAAAATAAAAGTAGAGCATATTACCAAAACAAGGGAGTAGAACGCTTTTAGTCTCTTTAGTTTTTTAAAAATAATTTAATTTTTAAATTTTTGAGTTGAATAATTTAATTTTTTTATAAATATAATTAAAATAATTTAATTTCTCATCTACTAAAATCTCTTTTTCAGTATAATGTGGCTTAATAGTGATTATTTGACTTTATTTTTTTTATTATAATGTGACATAATTATTATGTGGATATCCCTTGATTAATGAGATGTATAAAATCAGAATTTAAAATATGATAGAAAAAAAATAACTTGACATAAAAGGAAAGATGCTAAAATTGTCAAAGCCAAAATGAAGTCTAAGTGATTACTAATAAACCACACCATGCTAGAAAATAAGAATCCAAAAGGTAAAAACTTAAATTGTTCTTTTGAAGAAATAAAGACATCAAAAGTGCCCTTACTTCAAATAGAGCATTCTTTGACATAACGCATATGCCAATTGTTGCCTTCTCTTCTTCCTCCGCGGCAAAGTCCACATATTTCTTCTCTATATCAATATCAATGTCTTCAAACACATGCCTTCTCTAACTCCTTTATGGTCTCTCAGTTCTATCCTCCTCCATCACTACTATGGGTAGGCATAAACCGTACACTTGAACCAACTTGATCTAAATTAAGGAAAAATAAAATATTGGGTTCAGGTTGAGTTAGGTCACAAGTAATAATAGGTGATTAAACAATTTTAAAAGGGTAAGGTCAATCAAGATTAGGTTAAGCAAAATTCAACCTGTGGTAACCGGACCCAATTCAATTTATTCCAAATAATAAGATATTCTCTTCAACTTTGCCAAAACATAGCTCGATCCTTAGTAAAATCCTCAAACCCAACTTTGATATGCTAAGCATCTCAACCTTTGAATCATCATCCTCCATTACTCTCCGCGTCCCAACTTCCCCTATGTTGTTTTGTGTTGTGATCTTGTTAGACACAGGCTAGCTGCCGTCTTGTATTGAGACGATGGAGTTGAATGTAGTTGGCAATTGGCTTGTGGGAATTGGAGGAAGAGAAAGATTTCCCATCATTCAGATATTGCTGAGAGCGCTCCTTTAAAGTCCTTTGGAGGAACTTGTCCTCGTTGTCACAATCACTCAATATTTTCAGTGTTTTGGTTAAAGAAGGAGAAAGAATTAGTGCACTCTCTCTTCACGGCTTCAAATCTGAGGCCAGAAATTTATTTCCTCCCTGGGAAAGACCCAGCAAACCAACACTTTGAAGCTAAGAGGTTCAATTCCTCAAACCCCTGTTCTTCTTTCATTTACTTGGTTGGGTAGCAGCGTCAGTCTCATTCTATTTCCCGTGTTTTACAGAGGTAATGCTTCAATTTGAACCAGAGAATCCTCTCTTTCTCTCAAGTCTCATCTCAAATTCTCTCCTAGGTCTTATCCCCTTTGCTATTTTATTGTTGTTTTGTGTGCTGGCTCTTGGGTTAGGTTCTCTTTTGTAGTGAAGCACGAAGTGTTGATTCTTGTGACGATGAAGATGAAGGCCCAACGGAGATGGGCAATGAAGTGAACTGAACCTAAAGAACTCGCATCAACCCTCTCAAACCTGAGCAACCCGCAGATCTCGATTTCACTATGGAGGTCGATCAATGTCGGATGCCGTGATTATGAGATCGGTTCGTTTAAGTTTTGCTTTTGCAACCCAAAACTGACCCGACCCATGATCTCCCTTACCCTCTATAAGTTGAATGTCCCTTCCCTTTGCATACCCTTCTTGCAGAGCCACCAACCATCTTGCAAATGCAGCCCCACAAGAACTCGCTTTGCCATGCCTACCTATGTATACCTTTCTCTTGTGCCTTCTCTTTCTCTGTCTTACTAAACATGCAAGAAGAGCAATGACGAAAGAAGTAATTGAACTCGGCCCCAAAACCTCTCGGAGATTCACAAATTGTCATAGGAAGATGAACCCATCTTTAATTCCATGTAGCAAACACTTTGATTGTAAAATTTGATGATTCTGATACTAAAAGCTCCGAATATTTTGATGACGGAGATCTAGGTTTGATGCTGCATGCTAAAAACCTTGCTCTGCTTTTTTGAAACTTGCTTCTCCTATGTTCTTCGATCTTGCTCTCATCTTCTTTCCCTATTTCTTGGTTTTCACCCTCACTTGTCCAATGCAGGTTACCTTAGGAGAGGAAGTCTTTGAGTTCCAATGGCATACCCTCTTTTTTGCCCCTAGTTTTGAACATGGGAGAAGCTTCCCACCTTTAGGACTGCCATTGCTTCTAAGCCTACTACTCAAGGAAGATGATAGAGAAATCTGAGATTGTTCTCTGCTATGGCTTAAGTTGAGAATAGACTTGAAGAGGGCGCTATCTCCGGTGCACCTCTTTGACGCACAAAGATGGAACCACAAAAGGCTTCGTCTCTGTCATTTTTAGCAACAAGGACGAAGATTGTCCTTATTCTTTTGATTTTCTTTTTTTGGATGAACGGTGTGAATGAGTATTGCTAGTTAAAGGGGTCAATGGGGCCGAGTGTTATTTTAAGGGTAGTTTGGAGCTTTTTGTAATATCACTAACCTTGCAAGTAAACGTGTGTGCCCTTTTTACAGAGGGATATGGATCTCTTTTTTGGGATTAAAAAATAAGGAGTGTAGTATGAGAAATAATATAAAATTAAAAAATTTATAAAATATATATTTAAATATAAATTAAAAAAATAAAACATAAAAATTAAAGAATAATAAAAATAAGAGATTAAAACCTTTTATAGTGACAAAATAGAATATATTGTCAAGATATCCTGTATAGGTTAATTGATTTGATTTTGTTAAAATTAAATTAAAATTAACTATATTCAAATACAATATTTTATAAAAATTACTTATGATTAAATAAAATAACTAAAAGTAGGATCTAATTTTTTTCATTTGAGGATTCAAATATAGGAGGAAAGATAAAAGATTACAAAAAATTAATGAAAAAAAATGACGTATAAAATATATTTAAATATAAATTAAAAAAATAAAAAATTACCATAATAAAAAAATCATAAAAGTAAAGGACTTAAATCTCTTAAATTAATATAAAGTGATAAAAATATATAGAAATATTTGTTAATTAAAATAGTAAAATACTATTAAATGAAAGTAAAATAAAAAATTCCACATTATATGAATAAAAAGAATTTTTATTGAAAAATTAAACTTTTTTATCATTTTTACTATAATAATTCTATTAGGTCAGAACTAATTTTACTTTTATTAAAATACGCCGATATGTTTATATTTATTAGAAAAATTAATTTTGAAAAGTAAAATTAATTTTAAGAAAGTGTCTAAGTTTCATCCTTTCATTAGTAATTTAATGAATTTCACGAGGCAAGACTATTTCATTTGGTCCAATGTTAACAAAATTAATTATAATTTATAGTTAAATATATTTTATAAAATGAAATTAAATTAATAAATTAGTCCTCAAATAATATAATTCAATTTTGTTTTTTAAAAAATTTATTCAATTTAGTTTATTGTCCAAAATTTTGCTACTGTTTACTCTATTTAGTCATAAACTTAGTTTTCCTTCAGAAGGTATACGAAGATGATAATTAACTTTGGGTTAACACTTTTTTGAAATCTTTTTAATTGTTTGACTTTTTAATTTAGTTCTTAAATTAATTTATAAATTAAAATATTTAAGAAAAGATAACAATCATATTTATAGATTAAATATATGATGAAAAATTACAAATAACTTAATAATTTATTAATCATTTTTTTGTAAAAAAAATAATGAACTACTTAATACACTGCATAAAATCTCAAGTTTAAATTCATAATTCTAAATAAAAAAAAGTATCAATATAACGGTAGTACAAGATTATTATAGGTGTCAACATGATTTATATTGTTCATTATTGAACTTATAAATTTCTTGATTTACATTAGTTTCATACTTCCACAAGCCACAATCAAAGGATAATGTCAATAATTTGGAAGTTCTAAACTAAATCGAACCAAAATTTTGGACTCTAGAACCAAATTGAGCAAGTCAAGACCAAACTGAATTGAAAGATATCTTTGAATTGCTAATTTATTAATTTACTCTAAAAATTTTCATCCAAATATCAGTTTTTTTTTTTTTTTTTCATGCAATATTGTTAGGCAACATAACATCTACATTATCCTGCTATTTATGTTCGAGTGATGTCTGTGGTTTAATTTTTCAAAAAAAGAAAAACGGCTATAAACTCTGGATGAAGAAAAGTACAAAGTATTGTGATAGTGAGCCTTCTTCAGCAGAAATCAAAATTTCCTACCCAAGTTGGAATATTAACACGTTTCAAAAAGCATTTAAACACCGCAAAAGAACCAAACAAGCACATACACACACAAGGACGTAATTTGTTTGCTTTATAGATGTAATATTCATATGCGAAGAAACAATACCCGAGGCAAGTATAAAAAATCACCAGAGTGATTTCTAATGGAATATACCGATGTTCCTATCCTGGTTTGAAAGGCCCTTAAAACCATTAAATTACAGCAGGGTTTCTGGGAGAACCTCTAGCAACTACTATGCACAAAAATCATATTCAAGGAGCTGGACCATCCATCTCACACAAATCCCCAACAACGACAACTATCTACAAGCCCAATGTTGGACAAGACTAAAAAGAATCATATTTTGATTCAGACGATTTTCCTTTTTACAGAAATTTATTCCTACATGACCGCTAGAAACCTATTCTAGCACCCATGGATCCAATACTACCGCCACTCTTCACAAGCGCTAGTAGTATGAGGTATAAATACAGTAGGGTAAACGTCCAAACGGAAAAGCAGCCCGCATCGTCCACTTTCCTTCTCCACCATCTGGAGCGACTCAGACACAACTTGGTGAGCATGACTATATATGACCTGCACAGTCATAAAGTTTTTTTAAGAGCTGCAGCCGTATGCATAAACTTTTCTAATTAAAAAATAATAGAAAGGTAGCCGTACGCATAACTTTTCTAATTAAAAAAAGAATAGTAAGGTTAATTTAAGAAAAGCCCACAAGAATACCCAGCACAGCGGCAAATTCATCTGAAGAGTAGAAAACTATTTTCACTGCCAAGCATTTAAATTAGATTTTTGGATTGCATCAACTGTAACTCTGACCTGTGTGGTCAGTGAGCACAAATGAAAAAAATCATAGGCTATTCACATGGAAATCGAGGTAAGGATGCAACATGAAGTATCAGATTAAGCTCCACACTTGCTAAGAACTATTTGAAATTCTGTACTACATGCAAGTCTCTACCCAACCCGCCACTTTATGTATTTTCTATTCTCAGGTATATCATTGGAGTTATGTCATTAATGCATATAAGAGAGCAACGATGAGTTAACTATACCTCTAGAATGCAAAATAAATAACTTGCAAGGCTAGATTGGAAGCCCGCCACTCAAGTAGCAGTTCCGCTGCTCTTAGTCCTGCTGCAAACTAAGGATACCTGCAACACAGTACAATCCAATTACAAGCCCATGCTGGAAGTGAAGACAGGTCGTAAGGTGCAAGCAAAATTACCCACTTTTCGCCCCCTCACCCAGTTGTTTGGTCAGGACCGCTACCTTGCATAAACTGAGAAGGAGCTGGAACAATAAATTGTGGTTGACCTGGAACAGGTGCTGCAATTCCTGAAAAAAAAAAAAAAAAAAAAAAAACGACTTGCTTGCTAATCAAATCTATCTGCATATCACTAAACTTCAAGTATTGTTTTTTCTAGATGTTAGAGATATAAAACCATTCTTGGTTTTCAACTTAATAGCCTAAACTTTTTAAGATGATTAGTTCTTAATATGGTATTAGAGCCTTTGTAACCAAGTGGTCAAGAGTTTGACCCTTAAAAACCTCCATTCTTCAAAAATTAAACTGAATTTCTAAATAAGGTTTGGCGGGTTTGTGTTTTGCTCACACTTCAAGCCAACAGCTTTTGTATGAGGAAGCTTGTTAGATATATATAACCATTCTTAGGTTTCAACCTAACAGCTAAAGTTCTTAGGATGGTTGGTTCTTGATACTAGACAATCTTCCTGAAATTATTCTCATTAATAATCAAGAAATGTGGAATGAATGTATGGAATGCCCTTCTTTTCATATATAATATACTCTTACATATAGCATATAGCAAGTAACAGTCATTCTTAACAAGTTTGTCGCTCTCCATCCATCCAAAATCCCCGGTCACCCCAAAATTTTAACAACTCCTGCATTCTGATTTCTGTCAGAAAATTATCATACTCCCATCTCTGCACATAAATTTAGCTGCCAGAACTAAAATTGCCTACATTGGCAATGCTTTAATTTATTGACCTCTTCATGGGATTATATACCAACAGCTCAAAAACTCTGCATTCTTAGTATATTAAATTATCAAAGCTAGACCATATATGATTCCTTGCACTAGTGTTTTCCAATGAAAGTAAACTCTTAAATTTATGTGCATTAAATTTTCACAAAAAAAACCCATCAAATAAGGAAGTTGACGAGCAAGCTCTTACAACATTTGAAAAAAATAAAGCACACTTTAATCACAATGAAAAACCAAGGCAACATAAATTTAATCGAGACACGAGAACAGCAAAACATATATTCACAAATAAAAAGTCTTCAAGGCTGACAAGTATACCACTAGGATACGGTGCTTGAATGGCAGGCATAGGCGAAGTTGTCATCGCATTAACATTTGATCCTCCATAGGGCACAATCTGATGACCCGGTACACTGTAGCCCTGCATAGATGTATAACCATGACCACTGGGAACAGCTTGACCCAACTGGCCATAAGGATAAATAGTTGTATTCATTGTCCCAGGCACTCCATATATCTGAAGGTAATGCTGACCCAAATATGGGTTGTAGAGACCCTATTAGACAAAAAGCCAGAAGTTGAAAAAGTCAGCCATGCAAACACAATGCTGAGTAATTCTTCGTATGCCTAATAAAAAAATAATATGACCTGTGGGTAGATGTACTCAGGTCCATATGTCGTATACCTGCAAAGATAAAACAACCACAGATAATGTTGAAAAGATCACCTCTATAGCATCATTCTGGAGTTATACATCCTGATGCACATTGCAAATGTAGTTAGGAACTCCTCACACACACCAAGATAAACACAGAAAACAATTTTTAAATCTAACAGACCCGGGCTTTCCACATAACAATGGACAACTGATGACCAAATCTCTTAAGATTTTTTTCTCCTAGTTAACCACTAGCATCATAACTCTTGCCTGTTCAATAATAATGAGCTGGGGCACATATCTTCCGCAACTACCACATTTTGTAATCCTGCAATTACCAATCACAACATGTCACATCACTGTACCTTGCCCAAATCAACCCTGACTTTTTAACGGAATCACTAAGTACAAAGACCTTATTGATGCTGCATGTTGTGATTGGAATTATGGTATATTGAAATTTCCACAGAAAAAGAGAAAGAAAATGTTTAAATGAGTCGTCACGAGGATATGCGCCCAGTTGAACAAAGTGATCAGTGGTAACCATCTTTACTCATTCAACCATACATATAATAAAGGACAACAATGATAATGAAGAATAAGCAATGGTCATAACAGAAATCAGCATAGATATATCAAGTATAAGACCGGGAAAAAGAAAAAGAATAATTCTTATATTAGCGAAGAAAATAAATCCATAATCATATATTCACTGTATAGTGGCAACTGCCAAAGTATAAGGCACTCACCCATAAGGAGGATAAACCAATCCTTGTTGATAATTGTAAGAAAGTGGCTGCTGATAGCCAAAACCTCCAACATAAGCACCTCGGTTTGGTTGCAAATTTCCAATATAAGGGGAGGCTGGTCTTAACCGTCCTGTAAAAGACAAATAAGCAAGCATGACAAAAAAGAAACCAACACAGAAAGAGTAACTAAGATCTCATATAAGGTTAACACAGTTCCAAACCCAGCATATGAAGGAAACAAAGACAACATTTCTCAGGTGTAACATAATTGTACAAGAACACTATTAGTAAAAAGGGCAACCAGAAAAGAGTAAACACATGCTGTCACTAGACCAACAGCCAGTGAGATTCATTAAGATATCTAAACATAAAGTAGAAACCGTGGGCCAAAAAAGTGGCCCACTTCAATCAACGCAGGCAGATCAAAGACTCCAAGTTAGATTTCAACCCACTCCATATCAGTAATAATAATAATAAAATATCAGTCCATGTAAACAACCAATATCACATCTGCAGTTTTTATCCTGTGGAATATTTGAGCTGGGTATGTGCATTAATGCATACTGTATAACAACTAAAACAGTTGAAATTGAACTCGGTATGCACATTTATGCATTCAGCATAACAACTTAAACAATTGATTGGTTTAAATTTCCAAAATATCAGATAGTACAAACACAGTTAAATTTGGCTACTTACAGCTCGTACGTAGTGCAGGTAGACCGTAGACTATAGCTTCTTAGGCCTTTTTGGTTATTTGTGTAGTTTATTCTAAGTATTATACTGGATATTTATAGTCTACTTGGCAGCAAATGTAGTAAAGTTGCTGTTTTCATTCAGCCTGGAGAGAAATAAATAAAAGATACCATAAGGCAGATGAGGTCGTGGTCTCCCAAGTGAAGCCAAATTACAATTTGCCCTCCTACCATCAATGATTGGAGTTGGATCAGCACAAGCTCTCCTCGCAGCCTCAGGATCCCGGAAAGTCACCTACACCCTCCATGCAAGTCACAATAGAAACCAAGTCATTCTAAAGTCATTTAAAGAGAGATTTTTCCGTATGATTTTTTAAATAAAAACACGCATGCAAATTATAGATTCCAACAATGTTTAATGAGACTAGTAGACGTAAAAGCATTGTGATCGTCATTAGGATTGTGCAAATTTCCGTGAGTCTCTGGCAAACATATATAGGTGCAGGATCCGCACTTCAATTGCAATGAGAACATAATTCAACAAAATAAATACTAAAATGTGTAAAGAAACAAATACAGAAATAATAAATAAACAAAATACTCACAAAACCATAGCCTTTGGATCGCCCAGTATTCTTATCAGTGATTACAACGGCCTCAAGAATCTCGCCAAATTGATCGAAGTAGCGTCGCATAGTTTCGCTTTGAGTTTCCCAAGCCAACCCACCAACAAAGACCTTGGTGTAAGTGGTATCTCCAAAAGGAGAGTTCAATAATTGAAAGCCGGAACTTGAACTCGATCCCGAACTTACTCCCTGGATCGGCTGGTATGCCATGAATGACAAAACTCACACACAGACGAAAAGGGAAAAAAAAGAAAGCAACCAATCGAGAAATATTCAAATTGGTAAGAACGGAGATTCCCTAAGCAAAAAGATAAAAAAAGACCAACGGGTAGACACGTAGCCACATCCTGACAGGGAGAGAGAGAGAAGAAGAAGAAGCTGTAGACTCTAAAGATATATACTGGGAATCAGAGGGAATTCAGAGATTCGAAGAACAGAGAATACAAGGATTAAAGTGATCGAACAAAGAAAAAAGAGATCGAGGAGCACAGTGATCAGCTGATTAAGGCTAGAGAATTAACATGAATAAAGAGTAAAAGGTAGATAGAAAAAAGTTTAAAAAATGGAAAATAGGAAGAAAACCCTAGAATTGAGGTGGGGGTTGGGCTAAAAGAAATCCCTAGTAAAGTCGGTGGGGGGATTGGGTGGTACATGGGGGAAAGAGTAAGAAGTTGGGGTTCAAAAGGTGGTCAGACTCAGTAAAAGAATCTGTGTGATACTTCTTAGTAGTAGTAGTAGTGGTAGTATACAACAGTAGAAGTAAAAATAGAGAAGAATTGGAGGAAAAAGAAATAATAAAAGGGAGGGGAGGCGCTTTGTATTTCAACTATGGTTGTTGTTGATTTTTGTTGACGGAGGCACAGAGACGAAAGACAGGGAGAGACAGTGAGGAGGGGATCGAAGAGGAGTCATTTTTGCAGGGAATGAAACGAGGAGCAAAATGAGAGAGACAGGATGTGAAAAGGAGAGTAAAAGTAGACACTCGTGTTTCTTCGAGACTACCCATTATTCTCGCTGCTGATGAGCCCCGGCCCAGGCCCAGGCCTAGGCCTTTCGGATTGCTCTCTGGGCTCCGAATTCTGATTGCCATCCTGAATCCGGATCTTCCCGATTATCCCCTTCCCAACCCAAGTCTTCTTCCTTCCTTTAATTTTCACTTAATTAAATTTAAATTATTAAATTTATTAAATTTTATTTTATTATAAAAATTATTAAATTTTATAAATAAATTTGTGACACATAACTAACCTAAAAATTCATATTAATAAAAATAAAATTGTAAGAAAAGCTTTTCTATTTTAGGAAGCTACTTCAATTAGAGCTCTTTAATTCTTTGGCACGTGGCAAGATCACGGTGACTTGCTCAGTTAGTATCGTCCGTCTCTGTGAGGTTTCATTCGGCACTCTGTATAACCATGCAAATAATGCCCTATTCCGAGTAGATATCTTCAATTGGCTCCGCAACTTCCCCTTATAATATACAAGCTATTTGTTGCACTTGATGGCAAGTTGTCCAGAACCTTTACTTGTATCCAAACAGCTGATCTCCCACGATGATGCAGATCGATATGCCCTAGCTCTGACTCTGAAGCCAATACCTGAGGTATCCACATACACTGGCCGACAGCAGCATCCAACCACATAATAGCTACCATTGAAACGGTGTGGCCGTTCCTATTAGTAACTCTGGTTATTTTCATTTTCTTTTGATATCTTGGCCTGGAATCCAATCTATAACCATAACATTCAATAATTTTGTGTGGTTTATTGGGTTCGTTATTGGATTGGTCCCTAAGATTCGAGTGTCATTGATTGGCGATGAAGCTCCATTACGTGTGATTCAAGACTTCGCTTTCTTCTTGGGGTACAAAACAAGATTGTTAATTTCCTTTTATGGGGACAATCTCACACGTCGCTCTGCCTGATTGACTCTAGAAATGCAGCCAATCCTTCTATCACTTTGATGGTAGGAGGAAATCTTCTTACCGCTCCATGTCACTCCCATCTCATTACAGCGTAAGAGGCCGAATAACTGAGGCCGTATTTTTTCTTCCAGGTTTGCGAGGATCAGGAATTCAGAAATCCATAATCATCGGCCTTATCATTTCTCGATATGTCATCCTGCCTCTCTCCGGAATTTTCGCTGTTAAAGGGGCAATTCAACTTGGCTTGGTGCAGTTCCCCTTGCCATGAACATTGGTGCGTCTTCTCGGGCAAATATTTGCAGGGGTTTCTTCCAAATTGGCATTTAACATCGGTGCTGGGAATTCTTGGTACAACACTAGGCTAGGTAAATTGAGTTTTGGCAACGACTATTTGATCTTATATCAAGTTGCATAAACACGTCCAACTCCCGTGGATTTTTGAGGAGTCACAAATAAATTTACCTTAATTAAAATCATTACAAATATTTGCTGGGGTTACTAACACATAGGCAAATTGAGTTTTGGCAACGACTATTTAATCGTATATCAAGTTGCATAAACACGTCCAACTCCCATGAATTTACCTTAATTAAAATCACTACCTTCTCACAAGAAGAATTCTAAAAATGCAAATTTAAAGGAGCCATTGGCCAGCCACGACATTAATAAAGAAGGATGTCAAAGTCAGCAAATACATATTCCCTTGGTTTAAAAATGAAATGGACAAAATTAACCATCCGCAACAGATTTTGATATATATGGAGCAGAGTATGCTTGAGGGAAGCAAGTAAAACAGTAATGCTAATCATCAACGGATAATTCCTGCATCTAAATCTGCATTTTTCTTCCTAAAGATAGGTCTTGTCCAGGTCATCAAAGTAAGGGTGTTCCATAGATTTCTTTGCAGAAATCCGTTTTGAAGGCTCATACTGCAACATTTGCTGAATAATAAAAAACCAAAAATAATTAAATACCCTTAAATCGTGCTCCAGGAAAGAAGATCAATTTTGTAGTTGAAATTAAGGCCCAACTTACAGATAGCAGATCCAATCCAAGTTCATCCAAATTAGGAACAGCTGTTGACAGACTTTGAGGGCTCCACTGGGGGTACTCATGCCAGTTCATTAGTTTACTGACGCCTGGCCACACTTCTTCATTAGGAGTGCCCAATAGCCTGTACGAGGAAGGCAGAATTGTCTTAAGTCAAATACCTTCCTAATTACACAGAAGATATACATGACGAAACAAAACAGTTTTAAAGTAACAATTCTGCTAAAGATTTCACCTGAATATATGCAATAGTTGCTGCAGCTCAGAATCACCAGGAAAGAGTGCTTGCTTGGTGACGAGTTCGGCTACAATGGAGATTAAAATAAAATTTAAAACCCCTGCCAGATAAACAAATGGAAATTGGCTGAAAATTTTCAAGGATCCAGGATCCGTACCAAAAATGCAACCAACAGACCACATATCCACCGCCATTGAGTAATGGGTAGCTCCCAAAAGGACTTCAGGAGCTCTATACCACAGGGTGAGTATCTGAAACAGAAATCACACGCAAGATTATTGGTTATTGATGATGTTTATAATCACAGAAAAGGAAGAAACAGAAAAGAAAAAAAGAAAGCACACGGGCTGACACCACCTCATGAGTGTATTTCTTAATGGGCACAGTAAATGCTCGAGCTAGTCCAAGGTCAGCTATTTTAAGCATCATTGTTTTTCGGTCCATCAAGAGGTTATGAGGTTTCAAATCCCTTCATGAACATAACAAAAGAGTTGCAATCTTCAGCACTTAAATTTCCAATCTATGTAAGTGGGAGAGAAATTACAGCGAAAAGAGAAAAGGAGAAATTACAGCACTTAAATTACATGCAAGAATGAGGAATGAGTAAAAAGAAAAGAAAAAAGAGGAAAATGTTGCCTGTGCAAAATTCCGTGACCATGGCAAAAAGCAACGCCCTTGCAAAGTTGGTACATCAAGCTCTGCGTTGGAAATGTATCTCAAACTCAAAAACGCCTTAAAAATTTCAAACCTATGAAAAAGAAAAAAACTAACATATTAAATAATACATACTTTGATGGTTTGCGCGGGGATGTTTTCCCCAGTTTGACGGAAACCCCGAATGAATTTCTTGAGATCCGTGTCCATGAACTCGAACACCAAATAGAGCACAGTCTTCCCTTCCTTGTTCTGACCTTGTTTTACATCCATCAACCTGTTGGAATAATGTTTAGAGACTGAACAGGACATATCAAACATGCAAATGCACGAGGAGAAAAAAAAAAAGAAGAAAAGAAATCAAACGCCAGCCTCAAAAATTGGCGGAAGAAGAATAGAACTAAAGCTAATACGATTGAAATTGTAAAAGAAGAATTTCGGGGAGAAAGCTAAGGGAAGGCTTTGCAATTGAGCCGCGCAACGAGATCAGAGGGGTAAAGAAGGGGAACGAGGAAGAGAAAAACCAATTCATTACATAACCTCAAAATGATTACAGATTACTGTATTTATCCTCACTCCTAACCTAATCGGATTACTAAAGATCCAATAAAGATTAATAACAGAATCACAAGATTGGAAAATGGAATTAAACCCAAATTGGAATTGAAAGTGAGATTGAGTACCTGACAACATGGGGATCTCTAGAGAGGATGCGCAAAATGGAAACCTCACGGAGAGTAGTGGGGGGGACGCCTTCTTCGTCCTCGTGGAGGCGAGTCTTTTTGAGGGCAACGATCTTCCCTGTTGCTTTCTCTCTCGCCCTGTACACTTTCCCATATGTCCCTTCTCCTACCTTCTCTAACTTCTCGAACGCGTCCTTCGCCGATAGCGTGCTCACCGTCTTCTCCATTTCTTTTCTTGTCTTTCCTTTCTTTCCTTTCTCTCAGACAAGTTTAATCCACAATCAGGACACGGCTATCTTATTAATTATATATAGCCCTAGCCGTTGGAGCGGTGGGTTATCTAAATTGAATCCCTGAGCAACGGACACATTCCTGTTTGAATTTCAAATCAGATCTGCTGCTCTCCTCTCCCTCTTCTTTTACTACTCCTATTTTAAATTTAGAAATATTATTTTCATTTAAAAATTTTTATACAATATACATAATAAATATATAAAATATACCAAACTTTTTTAGATCAAAAGTAAAATTTTTTTTATAATATTAAATGAGACAATTTACTTTATACACTTAATAAATTATATAAATTATTTCATATATTTTAAATTATTTTTAAATAATTCTCAAATTATTTGAATTAATTTAAATTATTTTTAAATTATTTTAAATATATTAAATTAAAGATAATTTAAAATATATAAGAATAATTTATATTTTTAAAGTGTAAAGTATAATTTATCTCAATTAATACTATAAGAAAATTTTTAGTACATGATTTAAAATATAAAAAAAATTTATGCACTTTACTTTAAATTTAATTATTTAAATTTTATATTAAAAATTAAATCAAAATAAAATGATGAAAAAAATTAATATCCCTTAAATTTTGTTACTAATTTATTTGTCCACTTGGCTGCTTCAAAGTTTAAACAATTTCTCCTTGGCGCCATGGTTAAGTTCAATGTGCATTGATTAAATTTACTTGCACCAAATATTTATTTAAGGAATTAAATTGCTAATTTAAGGAAGATATAATACCTTTCACATATTTTTAATTCATCTTTAGATAAAAATTAAGTCTACATATATTATAATTTATATTTATATTTTTTTGTGATTAATCATTTAAATTATTTGTATACACGCCCAATTATTATCCCAACGAAAACAAAGACAATTTTCCCGTAAAAAAAAAAAAAGACAATTTAATTTAGATTTGGATTTACAAAATGACATAGTCGCAGGATAGAATTGGCAATACCATCAAACAAACTCAGTTCATAACAAGGATGAATTCTTGTGTAAACATTGTGTTGGTAAGCAATTGAGGATGTGTATAGTATGAATGTATCAAAGCTTATATGTACATATCTTTTTTTTTTTTTTGGGGTGATTTATATGTACATATCTTTGATTGACAGTCTTATGAATTTTTAGTTGAATATTATATAGTTGCAATTGGCATGAAATTGTTGGTTGAGGAACTCGTTTACGATTGTCTTCTTCCATTTGCAAAGAGCTTTCGATTACCCTCCAAGTTAAAATTTACATCATAAAAACCTATCAAATAGATTTTTTTTTCCTTATTTTCAATATGCCAAATTAAGCATATACTGCAGCCCCATAGGTAATATATTTACCTTCCTTCAATAAAATTACTAGGCAATAGTCATGAAGTTTGAGTTAAGCCAAATGTAATACTACACAACCCTTGCACTTGGTGTAGAGGCAAGAAAGAAGAAAATAATTTAAAAGAAAAAAAAAAGTTTGAAATGGGTGAGAAAATGAAAGAACATTCCCCTTTACACCACATGCAGTGTGTAGTCGATGTTTACCTCCACATATGATCTTGGGAGTTGCATTATTTCCCGTGATTTTTTTTTTATTATTAAAATTAAATCATATTAAATTAGATTTCAATTATTTTTCTGAATTTTCCCTTGGTTTAAGTTCTATAAAATTTATGTTATTATATTATATTTAAAATATTAAATAATATTATAAATTATTAAAAAATCTCTACTACTACCACTAGTTAGACTCAACCAAAATTTAGCTTAAGTGAGACAAGATGAAAAATCTCTTTCATAAATAATAACAAGTGTTTCAATAGAGATATTTAAAACGATTTTTTATTTAAATTAAGATTTATGCTTGATTCGTAACGTGCAAAAGTAGTAAGAGACCATAAGTTTTAGTTTTTAAAAAATAATAAAGTTACAAAAGTTTTATACCCTGTAGTAGCAACATGAGACAGAACTCTTAATAAATAACGACCTCGTGAGATATAATGAATTCACAATTTCATATATAAAATTTAATAAATTCAAAATAAATATTTAATAAACATAAATTTATAAAAATAACAAGTGAAACTACACCATGCTTTCTTACAGGGTAAAACTTCGGGGGAGAAGCGCAAGAAAAAGAAAAACAAATCGGTGCAAACAAAAGGAATGGAGAAACTATAATTATTGCCTAGTCAATGTAGACTTTGGTGAGATAGAATCGTCTTCTTAGTTGTTTAAATGGCTTTTGCTAAACAGTGCGCGAGACCCTATCTAATTTATCGAATCAATGTTGCCAAGCCCAGACATGGGAAGGAATTTATGATGTGGTATCCAAACTGCGCGTACTGTTTGTGTAGAAAAAACATTATTTACAGAATCAAGCTAATGAAGGACAGGATTGCTCAACTTTTGAAGGTAAGGTGCCTTTTATGCAATTTCAGCCGTTGAAGTTCATCTAACCTGTATTGCCACCTATCTAAAAGTTTCCTTCTTTTTTTTATTTTCTTTCACAGCTTTAGTTCTTGTGCGCCATATTCTTCCTCGTCCCGCTTTCTCACTTGTGGCACTGCGCTGCATGTTTGCAATACCCTGAATGGCTGCTGCAACTCCCCCTTCGTCACCAGCATCGACGCCCACATCTCCGGTAAGGTATAGTGAAAGAAAACCAACATATAGTGGAATAGATGGTCAAAAGGAATGGACGAAGATGTCCCATCACACTTAGCTCCAAAGCTAAGAGACGGACTTGATCAAGGCCAAAGTAAGACCTACTAACTAAATCTCATTAAACTGTTATAAATTAAGTTTTAAACTGTTTGATTTAGAAGTTTTATAATTTATTTTATAAGATTTTCAACAAATTTAATAATTTAAATTTTTAAATAAAATTTTAATAAAAACTTTGTTAATATAAATAGCAGGATCCCCAGATCAAAGACAATAAATAGAATAAATGAAGAATTCTTGTGGGTTACAGTAATTGTTCTTATTAGCTTAGTAGGAATACGACGTGCATATACCTTGCTTAACATCCAAACTCAATTTTTAGAGTGAAGCTACACTTAAGTGGTTAGAACTACGCAAGTGTTACAATCAGACTAAATAAAAGTAGAGTCAAATTTTTGACTCTATTATTTTGTATTTAGTTATAAGAGAAACATACATTTAAATATATAGGTATATTAGTACTCTAATTTTTATTTCTCACTAATTTTTAAGACTTATCTCTTATTTAGCAAATTCATTTTGCTCTGTTTTAGTCTACCTCTAACTCTCAAGCCAAACTCCACAACACATCTTTCTCATTCATTATACAAGTTCTAGATCCCATTGTCAAGACCTGAACATATGGGCTCTCCCCCGCGCATAAAGTAAGCTAATTCAAGGGTTTACTTAATTTGGTAAACCTAATTTAAAAAGAATAATTATACAACAAAAATATTTTTATATAAAACTTAACATATTATCAAAAATTTTACTAGCGTCTTTCTTAAAATATGACCTTTTTCCAAAAGTATAATAGCCACTAAAATCAATATTTCTTGATACAGAATTATATAAAATACATCTTTAAATGTAATTACATAATTTAAAATAGAACTATCCACAATATAAGAGTCCAACATTCCTTAACTTTTTCAAAAGTTGCAAAATAAGAGAATTCGTGAAACAAGTTATCAAAAATGTAATATATCAACAAAAGTTTAAGTCTCAGTGAATGTATATTTAAGGGAAATAAGCATATTGCAAAGACTGATTTTAAGTTAAAATAATTGATATAAATCTTTAAACTAATATAAAATTTTCTAAATCAAATAAATATAGCACTAAGAATAAGTATTCTTTATGCTTAAAATGGAATCTGTAAAATTTTTGTTGCAACACTATAAAGTATGAAAATATAAACCTAAGAAAAAAGAATCTACAACCTAAATGAACTCTACATTAGATCATTCTCTACGAGGACTATTATTTAAGAACTCTCAGAGCATATATTAAATCATTTCCTAAAGTCTTAAGGGATACTCATGAAATATACATCAGATTATTCTCCAATTAGTTTCAGTTTATTTTCACACCAACATGGAGTATCAACCAGATCAGTCCCCATGAGAGCTAAAACTATATCTATATCAAAAAATACCAATAAAGTATATACTAAATCATTTCTTATAAAATCTATTCTTATCTCTGTACACATAAGCCATTAACTTTGTAAGGGCAATAATGTTCGCACATGGTATATTTCAAAATTATGAAAAGTCAATCTAAGTCGTAGAAATGAAAATAATTCTCAATATTAATTATTACTACATGCTCCATCCATGACAATACTTTTTGATACAAGACAAGGCTTTCATATTCTTAAAGTTGAAATACAAATTTAATTCAACATAATATTATTGCTAATTCAAATATCTATAGGATTTTACATATTTTGAAAAATATGTTTATCAAAATTATAAATTATAACTCTAACTAAAAGGTGCACTAGAAATGATTGATAATAAAATTGAATATAATTACATACTAAAAGAAAATAAATATGTAATATCAAACTGAATAGAATAAATGTGCATAAGAAATAATTATAGAAAATTTAAGTAGATGGCACAAGGCCAATATACACTTATAACTAGTGTTGCCAAACAAGACCAAACTATCCCGAATAGCTCAAATAGGTAGGAGCTGAAGTTCCTCTAAAGCATCTATCAAAATACATGAATCACATGCATAACATAACTAAAATAATGCTAAACAAAGTATAACCATTAAAGCTTTACACTAAAATATCCTAAAGTGCTATTTTTACTTATAGGCTACGAGTTACGTGTTAATGCTAGCTTTGTAAATTTTGCTAGACATTCGTAAAGGTGTTATCCAGTCACCAATAATTTATGAATACTTATTTTATTCCTATACTTTTCATCCTATAACCACCATCAACTCAAAAAAAAAAAAAAATTAGTTCATATAGCAAGTTAAAATTAATTTAAGAAAAATACAGCATAAGATTAGGAAAATGAGTATCAAGAGAGAGAAACTTATTTAGAGTTAGGATTTTATAAATAAATCTCTAAAATTATTAAAATTCAAGAAAAAAATTTAACTGATCGATAAGAAAAAGTGAATACAATGATAAGCTATAATATCCCCAAGTGTTATTAAGATCTCAATATTTATCATTGGCTAATCTTAAAATTCTTTTATGGGTGTGTGAAAGAAAGAGGGAAAAATAAATAATTTAGATGCGCTAAGTATGAGATTGGTCCTTGGATTAAATAGGTTAATAGAAGAAAATAAATTTGATGATGATGACAAAGATTAAAGAAAATAGAAGAATAAATAAGGGAGAGAAGTTTTGGTCAAGCAAAAGGGGAAGGAGAAAGGAAAGGGAAGGAGAGAAAAAATAACCCTCATGTAAAATTTTTACTCTTGTGCCCTTGAAATTTTTTTCCTTTTTAGGAAGGTCATTTATGCCTGTAATCTTCAATGTTATTAGGTTTTTTTTTTTTTTTTAATAGAACTTCAGTAGGTTAGGCAATGAGGATGTAACAAATGTGGACCAACCACTAGCTAGTGACCTTGGTCTTGAGTCCGCAGAAGCCTAATTAAACGAAATCCAACATGAAAACAGCAGACCAAATGAGAAATTTTAGGAGAGACAACGTCACTCAACTTGTGTTAAAAAGGCTCTTATTTTTTGGTGATACAAGGAGGTCATAGCCTGATATAGGGGATTGGGGATGGGAAATATGACTTTCAGATTCAAACCTACCTCCCAAAACTAAGAGGCAGGCCTACACGCCGCTTGAGCTAGAAGGCTCGTGGCAAAAAGGCTCTTATTTAAATAGCAGATTATGAGGCTTGAATCTTGTGCATAGCTAGCAAGATGGAAATCGTAGCTAATAGTTAGGCAATATTTATGTGTATTTTCTGTTTTGAAAGATTATAGGCTAGCTATAAAGTCTAGTAGCTCTTTGTACATGACAGAAAAAAAAATAACCTAATAAAAATTGGAGTTAGTGGGCACTTGAAATCCCATCTTGTTACACTAGTGCTTTCATTAGTCCTTTCAATAGAAACCTATGAAGCACGAATACGTCTATTTCTATGTCATTTCGGTGTAGGACACAAATCTGATACCGATGTATTGTAGATACAGTTGGAAATGTCTTCCAGTCATATATGCTTTTTGTAGGCTTCTGACTGCCTTCACTTCGGCAATGACTTGAGAAGGAGGATACGATCCTTTGCGTCTTGTCTATTCTGCTTTAACCACAATCGGCTTCTTGTGGAGGGCATTGCATTGTGCGAATGAAGACTACAAACTACAAGTCAATTGCAACTCAAGGAATATGCGATTGCGACTTCGTGACTAGTACTGGCTTGGGCACCTTGGCACTGCATGGTGAAGAGAGTGGCTGACTGTGAATGACAATGATTTGCGGCTGGGAAAGGGAGGAACTAGCAGTTGAGACTGCGAAGTGAGATGGATGGAAGAGATGAGAAAAAGAGTAAGAATGAACTAGACGACAAGTGAGAGGCTGAAACGGAGTAAGCAAATTGCTGATCTGGTAGCAGAAACACGTAAGGAAGATGGATGGAAAGGGCGAAACTATAACGAAAGGAAAAGCATAATAGAGACGGAAGGAAAACATGCAAATCTGAATAATAATTCTTTTATTAACTGAAAACTTACATTTGACAGTAGCAATACATATGCTTAAATAGAGGAAATCATAAATTGTGGATAACTCCACATATTCCCTCCCCACTAGCTGAATAAAAACTTGTTCCTAAAGTCAAGGCTAGTACAAATCACTCCCCAAAGACTAGGTGGCAATTTTCTAATGACTTGATCCACATTCAATAAATAGATTATTTAACAAATAAAAGTAAAATAAATACAAATTTTGTATCACTCCATAACATTTTTAACCTGTCTCAAGAATATTTCTCCTCGAAAATCAGGGGAACAATACCCATTTAACAATAATATTTTTGAGAAACAATTAAAATGGCCATCATCTGTCGCGAATTTATGCTAAAAGCTTTTATAATCGCAAGATTGCAAACATAAGTTCAAGCATTGTTCAAAAGTGGGATTTGGCAAAATTCCAAAGTCATAGCCATAGAAATCAACATGACGCAAACGCAAAAAGTAAGACTCACTTTTGTTGCAAGAGAAATTGTAGTTTGGTTCACACCCCTGAGACCTATCATTGATATTCTTCTATTTAAAACCCGCAAGACAATAGCAAGTTCTTCCGGAAATAGGATCATAGGTACAGATGCTATTGGCACCGCAGATGTGGTGGATTGTGCACAACTTTGATATATGTTAATGCATTTTTATTTAGATTAAATTATATATATGTTGTGTTGATATTTTATTTTTTTTAAATTTTTCCATGTTATCATATTATGTCGTATCATATTAATATCGTATCTTGTATCTATACTTCATAAATAAAAATTATGAAACTTCAAGATTTTGCTGATGAAGCCAACCTGAAATTTGCAGAGATGCAAGCGGCGACTCAGCAGCAATTTGCAGAGATCAACAACCAGTTCCAACAAATGCAGTCCTACTTCGCTAATCAGGACAGTCACATCAACGAAATGTACCAAAGAACACTGCATTCTGATACTGAAACCGACCTTAGGGTGCCACAATCTGCTCATTCTCACCATGACAACCCAGGACGAGACAACCTACAATATTTACATTCCATGAAAATGGAGATTCCAAAGTTCAATGGAACGGACCTCGACAATTGGCTATTTCGAGTGGAAATTTTTTCAATCTCTATGCGGTTCTAGAATCTGTGCGGCTACAGTTGGTGGGATTACAATTGGAAGGCCCGGCGGCTTCTTGGTACAAATGGATGTTCTCTGACAAACTATTGCAGTCTTGGTCCAGGTTCACAACGGCATTAAGACAACGGTTTGGTTCTTCTTATCATGATCTCAAAGGTGCGTTATCTAAACTTTCCCAGATTGGCACTCTCTCTGACTACCTTCCCGCTTTGAAAGTCTAGCAACCCAAGTTGATGGGGTGGGGAGGATCTCTTGGTCAGTTTTTTTGTCTCTGGGTTGAAACCATCCTTGCGGAGCGTGTTGCAACTGCAAGGGCCTCGTTCATTGTCCCATGCAATGGAGTTAGCCTTGGCCCATGATCTTCATCAAGATGAGTTACGGTTGGCCATCCAACCCCCCGTTCTGCCTTCATCAAAATTTCGGAGTTGTCTACCTGACAAGGCCTTGAGTGATTCGAAGGTGGGAGAGTTGAAGGTCCCTTCCCCAAGTGCAGGATCCGTTAATAAGGGTACTTCTCCTTCCTTTCCAGTCAAAAGACTATCCCCAAGGAGGGAGCAAGGGTTGTGTTAAAACTGTGATGAAAAATGGAGTGCTAAACATCACTGTAAAAATAAAATGATGCTGTTGGCGGATGAGGAGGATGTCAATGATGGGTTTCCAGAATCACTCATGGAAGAGGTGGATACGGTCTGTCACTCAGTTCACTGATGCCAACCTCAATGTACACAATGAGGTCCTTGAGAATTTCTTCAACCATTCAGAAGCATGATATCGGAGTGTTGATAATGGTGGAAGCTCTCACAATTTTATCTAAGAAGACTTGGCGGAACAACTTTCTTTACTTGGTTCTCGAATTAAGAGATTTCGAGTTTTCTTAGGAAATGGAGCCTATCTGACTTGTCTCAAAAAATGTATAGGGGTGGGTATTTGCATGCAAGGTCACGAGTTTCTAGTCGTTTTGTTTGTTTTACCTTTAAAAGGTGTAGAAGTGGTGTTGGGAATCCCATGGCTGTCCATGTTAGGTAAGGTACAATATGATTATCAGAATATGTTGATGGAATTCACTTGGGAAGGCCAGCATGTGGTGTTACAAGGTGAAGTAGGCCTTGGCCCTATAAAGCAACATGTGACCAGAGAACAATTCCTCACTATGTTGGAGGACACAGGTCAAAACCAAGGGACATTCCAAGGGGATGGGGGACCTTTAAGTGACCAAGTTGACCAAACAGTTCTGGAAGCCTTTGCTCATGTTCATCCAAAAATTGTGCAGATTTTAAAAACATTCCATAATGTTTTCATGCAACCAAATGGACTACCCCCATTCCGGGCGATAAATCATTCCATCCACCTCCTTCCAAATTCCGCTCTAGTATGTACCCTCATCCCCATAAAGATGAAATTGAATGCCAAGTTTCTGAACTGTTAGCCACAACGTTCATCAAGACAAGTAAAAGTCCTTACTCCTCCAGTTTTACTGGTCAAAAAGCAAGATAATTCTTGGCAAATGTGCGTGGACTACCGCGCTCTAAATGTTCTCACAGTATGTGATCGATTTTCCATTCCAGCAATAGATGAGTTATTGGATGAAGTTCATGGTGCGTCCATTTTAACCAAGTTAGATCTGCGCTTTGGATATCACCAGATAAGAGTGGTGAGCTGTGATACTCAAAAGACTGCCTTCCAGACACACTTTGGTCATTACGAATTTTTGCTTATGCCCTTCGGGCTTACTAACGCACCATCAACTTTTCAAGCTGTTATGAACTTCATCCATATCTTCGAAAATTTATTATAGTTTTTTTTTATGATATTTTAATTTATAGCTTATCTATGAAGGATCATTGCCATCACCTCCAGGTTGCGTTACGCCGCCTTATTGACAACCATTTCTTTGTCAAACTAAGCAAATGTTCTTTCGGAGTGGGAGAAATTGATTATTTGGGACATGTGGTAAGCTCAGCAGGGGTAAAAGCAAATCCACAGAAATTGAAGTTATGATGGAATGGCCAACCCCAACCAATCTGAAACAACTTCGAGGATTCCTTGGACTTGCAGGATATATAGGCGCTTCATCAGGGGTTACGCATCTATAGTTGCTCCACCCACAGATTTACTGAAAAATGATGCCTTTACTTGGTGTTTTGAAGCAGAGCATGCGTTCCAACTCCGGTTTTATCCCTTCCTGATTTCAGCCCTCCTTTTGAATTAGAAACTGACGCGTCTAACACTGGCCTAGGGGCAATATTAATTCAAAAGCAGCATCCAGTGGCTTTCTACAGCCGAAAACTAGGCCCTAAATAGCAGGCAGCTTCAACCTATGTCAAGGAGTTATTCACAACAACAGTGTTGGGCTTACGTTTTCTTAAGTAAAACTCTATTTTATTTTTTTATAAATTAATTAATTTTAATTTTAATGTTTTATTATTAAGAATTTTTAATTTAATTTTTTATTAATTAATTAATTTTTATTTTAATCTTTTATTATTAATAACTTTTAATTTAATCATTTAAAGATTGAAATTGATATCAATTAAATCTTTCATATAATCAATATATGACATTATTAAGATTTAGACTGATGTGACAAATGATACTTATATGGCATGATGACATGACAGATAGTACTGATATAGCACAATGATGTAATAAACGGTGTTTATATGACATTACTAGATTTTTCAAAATATCACGTCACTTATTATAGTGCTAACATGGTAAGTGATATGATGTTGATATGATATTGTTAGATTCTTTTAAAATGTCACGTCACTTGTCACGATACTAACATAGTTGATAATGTGACAGATGGGTGCTGACATAACACTGATATATTCTTTAAAATATCATATCACTTGTCACATTATTGTATCACGTAGTTCATAACGTGACAAATGAGTGCTGATGTGGCATTGATATATTCTTTAAAATATTATGTCACTTACCACATCATCTTACCATGTCAATATTATCTATCATATCAATCTAATTCTTAACAGTGTTACATGTTAATTACAAAAGAGATTTGATTAATATTAATTTTTAATTTTTAAATAATTAAATTAAAAATTTTTAATAATAAAAAATTAAAATAAAAATTAATTAATTTATAAAAAATTAAAATAACATTTTATTTTATACATTATTTTAAAATAATAAATTTTTTTTATTATCATCTTATTTTTTATTTTTCTTATCACTTAAAAAATATAACCTATAAAATGTGATTCTTCTGTATCTGCAATTACGGAGGCTGTTGGGCGCTATCAATAAAAATTTATTTATAAATTAATAGGTTAGCAGAGTACGAGCCAAGAAGGAGCAATCAAGCTGCTGATGGACTGTCCCGTATGCATGAGGTGGACAACTCAATGGAAGACCTACCTGCCATATTTGCCTTATCTACCCAATGGTTCCATATGCTAGATGACGTAAGGCATGAAAATACCACTAGTTAAAAAAGGTAAATTTATTTTTACATTGATAAATTTATATTTGTTAATATTTTTTATTTAAAAATTTAAATTATAAATAATATATATTATTTATAATTTAAATTTTTAAATAAAAAATATTAATAAACATATATTTATTAACATAAATATAAAAGCACTCAATGAAGAATTACTTAAGCTCCATCAGCAAGTCAAGAAGGGACATGTCCTGACACAAAGATTATTGTGAGAGATGGCATCTTGTACCATAACAATCAATACCTCCTGAGCTCCACCTCTCCTTAAAGCTTCTCCTTTTGCATAAAGAGCCATGGTATTTCAACATTTTTTTATTCATGCATCACTTATGTTAATATAATTTTAAATTTAAAATATTATGATTCTTTCAGTCAAAGTTAAAATAATTGTTTTATTTTATTTTTATTTAAAACGTATAAAAATATAAATTAAAACACATAAAACAATCATTACCGTTGCATGAATTCCATGCCACTGCCATTGGTGGACATGCGGGAATCATCGCACTTACCTTCGCCTTTCAGTAGTATTTTACTGGCCTGGTATGAGGACATATGTGACCCAGTTTGTGAAAGAATGCCCAACGTGTCTGTACATTAAAAATACTACTGCTGCACCCATGGGTTTACTACAACCCTTACTCATCCCAGATAATGTCTCTGAAGAATTGACCTTGGATTTTGTAACTGGCTTTGCCTCACTCTCACGGCTTCACAACTAACTGGTAGTGGTAGACCGTTTGACTAATTACAGTCTTTTTGGAGCTCTATCCACCTCTTACTCAGCAGCTTCTGTGGCCAGATTATTTTGTGAAATCGTGGTAAAACTTCATGGCTTTCCATAGTCATTGATTTTTGACCGAGATGCAATCTTCATGAGTAAGTTTTGGAAAAGCCTTTTTTTGTACAGCAGCACAACACTTAAATCCGATTCTGCCTGCCACTCACAGACAGATGGGCAATCAAAAATTGTCAACAAATATTTAGAGCAATATTTACGTGCCTTTTGTCATGAAAAGCCTCGTACATGGCATGTTTATTTGTGCTGGGCAGAGTTTCATTGTAACACTGCTGTTCACTCACCAATTGGGATGAGCACATTTCAAGCCCTTTATGGGAAGGCACCACCAGCAATTCTATCATATCTTGGAGTTTCCACTAAACTGGAAGCACTAGAATCCCTTTTGGTTGAGCGTTCCGCTCTCCTGTCTGTCTTGAAAAGTAATTTGAAGCAAGCTCAAAATAGGATGAAAATGTTGGCCGATCGAAAGAGGAAAGAAAGAGAACTTCAAGTAGTAGACAAGGTGCTAGTTTGGCCTCAACCATATAGACAGACCACTGTAGCAAGAAGATTAATGTCAAAAAGGTATTTTGGTCCATTTACTGTAGCTTATAAGCTGGAATTACTACCAACACCCAGTATTCATCTGGTCTTCCACATCTCAATTCTTAAACCTTATTACGGGCACCAATTACCTCATCACTATTCACTGCCGACCTATAGCAGGGATAGCAAACCCCTACAGTATCCGCTAGCTATTGTGGCTTCACGGGTTAAGGAGGCTAAAGGGAAATCTTATCATGAAGTCTTGGTCCAGTGGTGTTGTGCCCAACCAGAAGATGCTACACCCGAACCATTTTGGGACTTTTGTCGACAATACCCTCAATTTCATCTTGAGGGCAAGGTGCCTTTTGAAGACAGGGGGAGTGTAACAAATGTGGACCTACTACTGCCTAGTAACCTTGTTCCTGAGTCAGCGGAAGCCCAATCAAAGGCCTGTTATATCCATTCTTTCTTTTTTTGGTACAGTGTTATATCCATTCTTTTTTACTCATAATTTTTTTATGTGTATAATGTGTTTCTGATTTTTAGAATAAAGTTTATCATTTTTTACTATTTTAATATCTCTCCTTCTCTTCCACATCAGTAGACGTAACAAAATGTTGATATAAAACATTGGCATATCATTTCTGCAGCATGAAAACAGCAGACCAGGGGAAAAATTTCAGGAGAGACAACGTCCCTCAACATGTGTTACAGAGGCTCCTATTTGGGCAGCAAATTATGCAAAAATGTTAGCATCGTGTATCTCTATTCATAATTTATTTATGTATTATGAAGTAAGTGAATAAAAAATAAAAATATATATAAAATATAAAATATAAATAAAATATAAATATAAAAATAATATTACTATTAATTGTGAGACTTGAATCTCGTGCACAGCTAGTAAGATGGAAACTGAAGCTAATAGCAATATTTATGCAGAAATGTTAAGTATATGTGTTTAGTCTTACGTTTTGTTTATAATGAGAAAAAAGTGAAAATAAAATAACGGTAGAAATTATAAAGCAAAAGTTTTATTTTCAAAATTTGAAAGAAGCTAAAGAGAGACGTAAGATTGAGATTTTATATGTGTTTTCTATTCTGAAAGGTTGTAGGCCAGCTATAAAGTCTGGTACCTCTCCGTACATGGCAGAAAAGAAAATAAACAACCTAAAAAAAATTGGAGTTAGTGGGCACTTGAAGTCCCATCTTGTTACAGAGGACAAAAATGAATTTCTTTAGCTCTCTCTTTCGAAGAGCCCACTTGCCAGTATACTCAATGTCACAAGTTGCAATTCCCACGATCAAGTAAGAATGTAGAATTATATGAAAAAAGATAAATTTATACATTTTTACTTGTAATTTATTAAGAGAAAAAAAAATTAAATATTCTTTTAAATTATGAATAAATTATAAGTGAAAAAATATATACATAATAATACTCAAAATTATATACTGGCTTTGAGAATCATGATCTCCACAAAGATTCCAGTCTTATCCAAAAGATGCCAAAAAAATTAGGAAAAACAGGACAATCCCAGGTACTACAACATACATGTTTCTTTTTTTTTTTTTTAATTTTTGAAATTCAGAACCTATATGTTCGATTCCAATTGTCAAAGCATATACAGGAACTCTACCACAACACTGTCAACATCACAAATCGTACTATAGGGCAAAATCACATTTTCTTCTGTTCTTTATTCTGTTCAGTTATGTTTTCTCTGATGTGTCCTCACTCTCATCTCATCCGCGCCAAAATGGCGTTTCAAATCGCGCTCTTGAGGCTAGTCGTTGGCCGGAGCTGTCATTGGAGATCAATCTATGTCGTCGTGGTGGGCGAAGATTGAACTGGCTCCGAACGATCCAATTCTCGGTGTCACCAAAGCTTACTAGGTGATCAGAGTTCAAAATACTAGAGTACGTGTTGCTTTATGAAAGGCAACTTGTTTTTTCATTTGATGAGAACGTATTATACACGAGCACTCTATTATTTTTATATCTCTTTATTTATAATTTTTATTTATTTATTTATTTTATTTATATTTTTAACATTAAAAATTGAGTCAAACGTTGAAGCTACCCCACAACGTTTCCCTTATATAAAGGTGTGGTGTACAAGAAGTGATCTCGCAACGACCGAGATCTTAGAAACATGAGGTGTAAAATTTAAAATACAGGTAGAATAATATATTTGAAAAGAGTAAGAGAATGATAATAAAAATAATAAATTTTCTTATTAAATAAAATTAATTATATAAATTAAATATTATAAAATTTTATTTGAAATTAAATTTTTATAAATATAAATAACTCCATCACGATTAAGATAAAAAAAAAAAAAACTCTATCACAATAAACTAGACTAAGGATAGCACAATAACGAATGAGACAAAGCCTATCACAATGGCTTTACCAAAAACACCAAAATATTATCACGATGATGTGCTGCCACGAACAAGGTTAATATTGGATTTGTGAGCTCTCCGTCCATTTACACTTTCCTGTTCCTATCATTTTTGCTTTTTTGGATACATCCTCCACCTATCAATTTCCTTATCCGTTTCCTCGTAATGTAGAAATACTCGAAAACTAATGGATAAACAAAAGGAAAATGTTACGTAGAAATACTAGAAAACTAATGGATGATCTAGAGGAAAAATGTTACTAACATTCTCTGCCGGTTACTTGGCCAAAGGAGAACGGCACAAAAAACTTAAGCAGAGGAAAATTTGTACAGGTGACAATGTTCTAACCATAGATAAACTTCAAGAAATTGCACGAGTTACGCAACTTTCAAAAGTCAGTGTAGGATCCTGGTCCAGCTATTGACACAACTCACCTTCCAAAAACTAACTCGGCCCGTCACACCTTCATTTTGCCCCAATAGATTATCCATAAATCAAACACATTTTGTACACAATTCAATAAATAACCTGATGACTTCACACACCCCACCCCCCCGGGGAACGGGGGTGAGTAAGGCAATAAACTACAACGGGGAATCAATAAGACCATGTTCCAATCGCAATTGGAATGCTAATATAGGACCATCTTACTATCTATCTTCAATTATCAATTATAACTAATAAACTTGCCTACCGATAAGACAAACATGGAACATCAATCTTGTCAGAATAACTAGCCAGCCAATCAGTAGGCTAAGAATCCACACTGGTGCGGTCCATCTCAGAATGGGTGGTTGTAACAAATGTGAGAAAAATCAAAATGATAGTCAAATCTCGAAATATATTCTTCTCATGTAAAAAGTACCCTACTTAAAAACACAGCCAAAACTTGAAATATATTCTTCTCATGTAAAAAAACGCATCGAGTGAGTTAAATCTTAACTCTTTATTGCCATCAACTACAGCAAACATGCCACGGGCTTCAGAAATTCAGATTATATGCCAATTATGCGAGAAAATTTAGGGAACACAACTTTATCTATTGCTCTTAAAGGGATGTCAAGTTGCCAGGAGATGTCGACATTGCACTCAGAACTTCTGCAACAGAAGCCATGACACTCAGAGCTGCTTTCAAAACCTCTTGAGGGCACCCTGGCTTTACAATGGTTCGAACCTGAATATTTGAATAAAAGCTCACTAATCAAATTTACAATATGCAAAAGGTTGTAAGGGGGTGGGGTACATACTTTGTGTAGTAATAATCAAAGTTGAAATAGGGGTGGGGAAAATTCCATAACACCATCACTTGTAAGAAATAACATATAAACAAAGCTCCTCAACCGAAAGAAGAGAAAATTTGGTTTAAAATATTATTCGAAAGACAACTCACACCAAGTGAGAAAACAGGCAATTGACTTAAGTCTAAAAAATTGCCATCTGCCCATAGATAGTATGCCAAAAATGAAATAATCAACATAAAATTTTGGATATGAAATTTATGTCCTAAATGGCTAATTCTGTATATTAAGATATCAAAGAATTGTGAAACCTTATCAAGGTACTCCTGAAGCTCTTTAATTCGACCCATGTAGTCCCGATCCTCCACACATAGAGTTATAGCCTTAGCATCTGCTCCAGGACCATCGAACTGTAGTGGGCCTGGATTTCTATAGATATCGTCCATTAAAAATCTTGCTGCATTTTGTCTCAACAACCTGCAAACAAAACAATGCATCAGAGCAGGCCCTGAATCGAGCACAAGAAATTAGACCAATGATGGAACATCTGGTTAACGAACAAGATAAGATGCCAAGGAAAAATCAAGTGTCATATATAGTGCGAGAAAAGGATCAAGTATCATTTAAACTTCCCATTACAGAACAAAGTCCATCAAACTGTACAGAGATTTTCTTATTATATTAATAAAAAAAAGCAATCAATTCTTTACACAATATATATCACAAGTCATAAAAATCTGTAGTTCATTCATGCCATATACAAGTATATACACATAAATGATACACCATAAAAGGGAAACCTACTCGTATGCTTTGCCTCTCAAGTCCACAGTAGCTGGATGAATAGCAGGTTTTCCAATTGATGCAGCACCTGGATTTTGAGACCAACGCTTCACTGACATCATAGCCTAGCACGTACAAATAACCATTCTCCATCACATAAAGCATTTACATGTAATTCAAAACAACCACAAATGCACAATTCAATTTATATAATGTTTCACAAGTATGCCATAGATGTGGGCTGTTAGATAAAATAAAAGCTCCAATGCAACAAGAACAAAGACATACTGTAATTGGAGCAGCACCACATCGCCACTTGTTTACAGGATTCTTCAGGTTAGTTACAGTTGCCATGTATCCATTTAAACCAGCAGCAAGAATATGGTAGCAGATATGTCCAAGAACCTGAAATAATATGAAATGAATATTCAGCAAAACGGGAAACACTAACATATGATGCTGAGAGGAGCAAATAAAAGGCAACCAATCAACATACATATCCATAGTCACAGTCAAATTTCGATGGCATAGATCCACGAGCTTGATAACCAAAAAAATGGCAGATGGCATTGAATTTCTTTCCCTTGTATGTTCCTTCTTTCTGTCAAAGAAATACCAACCAAATGTTTGACAGTAAGTAATTCACATCAATCAAAGCAACCAAGCTTAATATATGCTTGAGTTGGGACTATTCAGCATCAAATTAAAATAAGGTAGATTGCAATGTAAGTAACAAATAAAAACTGACTTAAAGTTGTGGCATGTCATACATAATGAAGGCATGCTTGATGAAATGTCATCGGTATAATTTCACCATATTACAAAAGCATCTACCATTTGCATCACAAAGAAATATTCAATCATTCAAAAGGACCAGAAAAAGAATGAAGAAGTCAGTGCTAGAATGAAAGGTAAGGAAGCAGAAGAATGGTGGCAAAGTTAAGACAAAATCAATAAACTATGCCTTGCCAAGGAGAGATATAGCTATAAATAAACAAAAATTGATCCACACTAACAGTTTGTAAAAATGAAAGAAAAGAGTTAGGAATATTCGATAAGAGGGAATTGAAGGAGGGAAAGAGAGAAATGAACAGAGACGGTGACCATACCAGGCGCTTGTTTATCTCTGACTCCACGAGATATGCTAGTAGTTTCTCTGTCTCTATCTACAATTCAATTTTGAAAGGAAACAAAAGATAGTTGAAGATCTAGTGATTTATATATTATGCACAACAAAGTATATGACAATGATTACCTGGGATAACTGTGCCGAGTCATCTGACTCCGGGTAAAGGAGCAGCTGCAACATTGAATATTACAGTAGATGCATCATAGTTAATACTTAATAGTCATTTAAGCTGAATTAACTAACATCTAGTTTTCAACATAATCAGCATGAAATGACCTGCTTCCTAATAAAGGGTGGCAGAAATTCAAATAAAGCAGATGCCCATGGTGAAAGCTGAGAAGATATGTTGTCAACAGCAACACCTTGTCTGAGTAAGCCATGAATCTCCTGAGATAAAAAGGCTATTAGTAAGAGTTGTTTAGAAGCTTTTTAACCATCACAGAATCATGAGACAGGAAAACTGCAATACTAGCTCCAAAAAGGAAAGCTGGCACCTTGCCATGCTTCAATGTTTTCCAGGTTTTTTTTTTTTTCTTTTTTGGGTGTGAGTCTGTTAGGGGGGGTGATCACCTTCAAGAGTGCATAAACTTCCGGAATGCTCTCTATCAGCCCTTCTGGCAGCAGGATGACTCCATGGTACTTGTCTAAGCCAAACACAACAGAATGAGTTCATAGATCAGAGAACACCAAGAACTTCAGACAAGCAAATTTGGATCATTCGAACCTTGTTCTGCTCTAGCCTGAACTGCATCACAAATTTGTTTTGTAAGGTCAAAAAGGGTAAGCTTTGATGCAGCAACCTCTTCACCAAGAATAACCTACATACAGCACATGAAGCATCGATTTGTCAGTATGAATATAGCAATACCAAACTTAAATTATGCAAAATTTATTTAAAATAACCATATTTGGATGGGACTGCAGGGTGCATTCCAGAGCAACATGCGATGCCTTGCGGCCCATGAGACGGATGAAATAATAATACTGGAAAAGAAAAATAAGTCAGAAATGTAAAAAAGTAGAGGCACTTGTATAGCATGGTTAGACTAGCTAACAGACTATACATCATAAAAAATAGAATAATTTGTAAATTTGCTCTCGACAGAAGATCATTCAGTTCAAACAACATAGAAAACAGCTGATGACGCATAAATAATGCCAGAAGAAGCAAAATATACCAGTTAGGCCCATTACCTTCTCCGCGGAGAGAGCATCAGTGCAGACATTGCTGATGAGCTGAGAATTCACCTGAGTGAACAAAAAGCAAAATTTTATTGGTTCTTCAATAGCTAGTTCTTTCACAATACTGTTTTGTAAGCTGAAATGATGTGATGATTCCAATATTTTCTTTTCCTTTTCTCATTGGGAAGAGGGATTCGATAGCCTCCAGTGAGAATAAACAACCAGTCATTATTGTGATAAGCAAAAAAAGAAAGATACAAAACATAAAGGCACACAGGTCCAACCATACAGAAAATAAATTGTTCGTTTCTGTACATGCTTCTCTGCAGAGAATGTTCTATAATGTAAAAATCTACCAGCTCCGTATGGTCATTTTCCCTATATTTGGGTAAGAATAAACACTATATGGTGTTATAAGGACACCTTCACTACATTATTAACAAAAGCAATCACGTCACAAAGGACAACATGTGTCAAAGGAGCAATTTCCTTGCGCTTCATTAACATGTTAAACCTCAATCATGTTTCAACTAATTCTATTAGCATTATTGAACTTGAACAAATACCTTACATATTGTATCAAAACCAACATTAGTTTCCACAAACTGGTTTTTAAGATCCCCATTCAAAGTCACAGGAACACCAACCACCTGCAGGAATAGAATTTAATTACCAAAACCAATAATTATCTGCACAAGTAGTACAAACAAATTCAACAACAATATGTAGAGAACAGGAATTTTTTGAAATTTATTTATTATGAAAAGTGAAAAATAAACAAAATTGCAGAGTTCCAGAAAAAGCCTTAGTGTGTGCCTCTGTAAAGACCAAACAGAAATCCAAAGTATCCATGAAAATACCTTTGTTGGGCATTTAGCTTCAGAAAATGTTTCTGCAAGCTGAGCAGCATCTGTGTTTGATGTCACTCCTAAAAAATCATACACTTCTACATTTAGAAACCTGTATTTGAAAGGTAATTGGTAAATATTCTATGCAGGTCCAAAAAATAAAGTTTACCGCCAATAATGACAAGGCCATCAAGTTTCAAATTGTTGCATGCAGAAAGTGCAGCATTAACTTGTTCTGTTGTTCTAATCTGATCTTTTGTCCGTCCCAGCAAATCATAGCCACCTTAAAAGGAAAAACCATAGTAGGAAGTTTAAAATTTTCCAGAAGATATTTGACTAAAAATAATAAGACTTCACTGTGCCACTATCTACCTTGATTTTTGTATGTAGAAAGAATGTCATCAGTTATCTCAAGAGTTTTCTGGGCAAAAAGGCCTTCTGAACCACCTGCAGAAAGAATGACGTAATATGATCAAGTAATTCAATTTCCTAACAACATCTTGAGCTAATCCATTCAGGTAATGAAAGAAAGAAACCATTCATTCAGGTCTAATGAAAGAAATAAACCATTTTATACCATACAACACACACCAGAAAACTGAAATTTGATACTAGTGTTCGAGAATCACAAGAGATGTGATAAAAATAGATGAGTATATCTACAAGTTCAACTTAATTAGATTAAGAAACACAGTTTACATACTCCTTCCAACCAAAGAACTTTTATAGTGAAACAATTCTACCATAATCATATTAAGAAACAACCCTGCGGCTCATATATACATTAGAAACAAATACCATGAACTATTAGTTGTCAAACCGAAAGCAACAGGGTAAGGAGAAAATAAAAAGGAACAAAGTACCAGTATAGTTCTGACAAGGGGATAAGATATTCAAAACCAAAATAAGCAATTTATGTATTTGCAACTTACCCAGAAATCCAAGTAAAACACTGTTGGGGTTGTGAAGTTTGAGAGCGTTGTGAAGACCCCATATAACATTGTGTCCTCCAGGCGATTGTCTACCACAAAAAACTATACCCACCCTGTAGCAATAGAATATTTAAGATAAATAGGATTTAAAACAGAATCACCATATGTATATAGGTAAATCAAGCATTAAAACTTCGCAATAAATCTCTGATAATGGTCTAGAAACAATGAACATAGACACAATGGAAAATGTTGACCTGATAGCTGGATGTTCAGTTATAATCTGAGCGTCAGGGACTTTTGCAGTTGCCCTGAGAAAGTGAGCCAAGGGCTGCTGCCCATAAGTGTGTGGAAAATAACGGCTTATGGTGTGAGCATCAACTGGATCTGCAGTTGTAGTTGCATCACCAAATTCAACCCTGACCGTAGTTCCCTGCAGAATGACATATGGGCATACTTATCATTAGTTTTAGCATATAAAAGACATTAGTATCCACAAACTCTCAGACATCTCCATGGTCCATAGGCTCTAAGCAAGCGATATGCAATAACTGACATAAAATGCTCTGTTACATCGTAAGCATTTCTTATCACTGAAAACAGGAAACGAAAGCAAAATAAGATTAGTTGCATCAAGTGTCCGGGGGAAAACCCTGACCGTGGCAAATAAATCAATAAATGAACAAAATCCTAGAGAGAGAATTTATCTATACAAATGCAAGGGAGCTCACATCAGTACATGCATGGCTGAAACTAAAAAGGAATTTACAGAGGTTCAACCATTGAATAAGTAATAATAAGGGTTAGAAAATGAAGAAATAGTAATTGGGGACAATTTCCTTCGTGCAACGAATAGGATGGAATCAAAACCCAGGAGGTGCAGAAGAGGAGTGCATGTAAAATTAGTACACATAGCATAGAGATACAAAATGAGATCTGATCTTAAAATGTGCGCTAATTTTATTCTTCACGCTGGTAGATCTAAACAAAACTTATATTACATGTTCAACCAGAATAAAAAGGGTTCCGCGGAAAACATGCACCACCTATATTTCCGAATATCAGATCTAAACTGAAGCGTAAATAAATGAATAACAAAACAAAAGAGAGAATCAAACACCAGAAAATAAATAAATAAACAAATAAAGTCGTGTTATATTCGAAAGTAAAGGGAAAGGCGCGGGGGGGGGGGGGGGGGGAAGTAAGAGCGCACCTGGAGGCACGGAGGGAGCTCTGGCTGGTAGAGAGATCGGAGCCTTTGAAGATCGGAGAGTTCTCTGGGGATACCGTAGTCGGAATCCATGGCTTCGCCGCCTTCTCTTTCCTTTACCTTAAAAATGGCTTTGATATTATTGCGAAGCGAACTGGCGTATGCTACTACTGCCACTGTTGGCTAGTTAGCTCCTTCAACTTGACCCATCATCTTATGTATAGATAGTCCTGTGAGGGGAAAGAAAAGGACCGGAAGATACATCCAACCAACCAACCAAACCAACCACCCACCCAAGCCCACTGGTTCAGAGTCCTTATTCCATTATTCGCCTTCACTTTGTCATGCTATTACGATATTGCCACCGTTTACTTTTGCATTTTGAAAGGTGGATTATTTAAGAGAGGCTACGCATATTTATTTAGTTGAAATGCATAGAATATGTTTAATTATATTTTATAAAAAATTATTTTAAAATTTAAAATTTTATAATTAATTTTTTAATTATAAAAAATATATAAAAAATTTTTGTGGTCAAATTTTTTATGAAATTTTAGATATTTTTTAATAAAATCCTAAATTAATTATGAAAAAAAAAATCAAAATACTCATAAGTAAAGTAAAACTTAATTCTGAAACCTCAAATTTCAACTCTAAACCATCGGACACTAACTAAACCTACAAGAAATCAGTGCTTTCTAGTCTAGAGTGGCTAAAACAACCATAAATTGGTAAGTGTCATCAAAGACCCGCAACTTGATATGCTGATAGTTGATTCAGGTTTTTGATGTGATTCACAACATTTTTGAACCAATTTTAAGTTGTTTAGGTCGATTTGATGGTATTCTAGTGGTGGGTGACATAATTTTGAAAGTTTTCAATCGTGGGTAATGCAATTTCCTATGTGGTGAATTTTTCCAGCAACAGTGGTGACTTCTCCACTCCTATTACTTGCATCTGATTACATCAATATTTTAGCAAATAAAGTAGGTTTATCTTACATTTCATGTTCATGACTCCAACAACATCATCTTCATAATCAGCCTCATTCCCTTCTATGGGAATAAGCCTAAGTTTTTCATAGACCTCTTTCCCAAAGTTTCAAATTTGGTTTTCTAGGTTGAGTTTTTATTCTTAATTTGGGCCATTTTAGTGTGTAATTAGGTTTCATTGCAAAAAGAATTGTGAAAGATGATTATGATGCTAGCATATCAAAGCCTGGAGTTGCCTATGAAGATTTAAGCACTTTAGCCCTCTACATTTACAAGAGCACATTTGTTGAAGATATTGGCCACATAAAGATCAATGAAGAGATTTATGGCATTTTTATCTTTGGTGTTCAAGACTCTTACATTGGTTTCATTGGTTAAATACATTTTTCATAGTGCTCAAAGTTAATGATAATGGCGAAGGAAGTACATTTGCTCTATACTCGTTATTATATCAACATACCCAAGTTAGCCTCATATTCATGATAAATCATGAAAATTCAAGCACATTTTAAGAATATTTGATTTTTTTTCTTAATCAATTTGGAATTTGACTAACGGACATTTAAAATTAATGAAAAATTTTATACAATGAGTCTTTTACACTTTTTTAATAATTAAGGAGGATTAGTTATAAAATTTTAAAGTTTAAGAAGATTATTTGTAATTAAAGTATAATTCAGAAAAATTCTTTACATTTTAACCTATTAATTTTAAAAATTTTTTAAATTTAAAAAATATGCATATATAAATTATTTTAATAATGATAAATATAATTTAATTAAATAATAATTATTCATAAAATTATATCAATAAATAAAATTATTTAACAAATTTATTCATCTTTTTTATCTAAACACATAACTATAAATATATATACTATAAATTTTAGTCTTAATGTCATTGAATTAGCCAAATTTTACACCATTTGATATGTAACAAGTTTTAACTCTACCGCCAATGACATGACTGTGTTTTTTCTTTTTAAGATAGTGGGTGATAATTGATAATAAAATGATTCAAGCAACAACAAACTTTTCAAAATTTTTTTAGTAAAATATTTTAATCTTTCTTTTGTATTGTATTCTTACCTAACTTTTTTAAAGTTTCAAAATATATAATAATATTTTATAAATATGCTATATATAACTCAATATCAATAATATTTAACTGTTAGCTACTACCTTCTATTAATCAAAAGTCAATCATCTTAATTTGTTATAAATTATCAAAAATAATTTTAGTTGAGAAATAAATTTATTATAAGTTGTTAAAAACACTTTTAACTGAGTATTACAATATTTTACTCTTAAAATTTTTTTGAATAAATAATTTCATATGAATTTTTTTATAATTTATAAATATTTTTCACCAAATAAAGAAAAAAATGTTAGAAGCATATTTTCATTTTGAACATTTTAGTACAAAATGTTTTTTGTTGCAAATTATTTTTGCAAAAAAAATTCAAAAAAACTATAGAGAATAACTTTAGAAACATAATGAAATATTCTAAATGATTGAAAAAAGAAGTGAAAAAAAATAAAACCCACTACATCCTTCACTTTGATCCCTTTTGAGCAAACTCATTAAAGGTGGACTAAACTAAGCTCCAGCTTTAAAAGGACGAAGCTGCTGGCTAGCAGAACCTAACTACTACAGAGATTTAATATGCTTAGTGCCACATTAATTATTAAAAGCTTCACTGTAGCACGAGTATGAGCGCGGAACAAGGAAAATCACAAGAAGAGTTGGATTTAATCCAACGAAGCAAAAAGAAATCGAAGCTTGAAGGTTGTGATTTCCAGGAAGGATCATCACTTGCTCCTAAGGTTGAGCCATGGATGGAGGAAAATATTGAAAAAGAGGGAGCTTGTTGATCGAGAGGGAGAGGAGAAAATGATTGAAGATCAAGAGGAAGAAGGGGATGAGGATGATGATGAACCTGGTAGTGGCATTATTGTAGCTAGTTTTCAAACAATGGTTAGCACATGATGGACCCATTATAAATTCTAATATGGAAATTACATCCCATTCAAACAAGGACATTTGCTGTTTTTAGTAAATGAATAGAATATCGTTGCTGCTGTAATCAAATTTGTGACCAAATGTCACCTAGGACCACCTACCTTTCGTGAAATGGTAGAAGCGGCTATGGCTGTGGCTGCTGTTCCTCATCAATGCAACACTTCTAAGCAGGGGTCGAAGCTACCATGTTCAGTTGAAATCGGATTCCAATTCATTGTGTTCTTTCTCTCTTCAATCTAACGAAAAGAGAAAAAAGAAAAGAAAAAGAAAGGGTAAGCTGCACTATTCTATTAGAAATTGGATGTTAGTTTAATGGAATGATGTACTACAAATATTAGAAAGTGTATATGCATGAATTATTACAATTAAAAGTTTTACAATAAGATAAAAGTGCAAAAAAATTATTTATATTTTAGCCCATTCTCATAGTATTGGCTCCTATTCAGTGTCGTTGGCCGAGTTGCGGGAAATTCTCATGGGCTTAGAAGATGCATGGCTGTTGCCTGTTGGGTCTTGGTAAAATATTTGTAGAAAGTGATTCTCATACATCCATTACCCTTCTGCGTGGCACTGACACATCAGGGAGGGGAAACCAGTTGTTATCCTGTACTATAACATGGTGTGCAAAGGGCTGGTCAGTGCAACTTGCAGTTTTCCCACACTTTCGCTAAAAGGGCTGCTATGAAGGATGACGGGCTTCATGTCTTCAGCAGTGTTGCAGAGTGTATTCGGGACTTGTATTTAAAAGATACTGCTGTAATTAACAGGGGTGATGTAGGTTAGTGTGTTTCGTTGCGTGTTTGGGCGTCTCAGCCCTTTCGCCGTATCCCAAAAAAAAAAAAATATGTTGTTTACTAACACATATAACAGTTTTTGCTTTTCAATTTTATTAAAAATTTATTTAAAAAATTAAATCATTAAATATATCATAAATCTAAAGAATCTCAAGTCCCTTAATAAAAAATTGTTTTCTTTCACTTTTTTTTTCATATATAATGGATATTTTATTATTTTCATAAATTAAATTCTATTAAATACATAATTATTGATTTATTTAATCTCATAAAAATCATATCATCCAATAGTTAAATACCTTTTTAAAAAGTCTTTTTTATTTTTAATTTTACAATATACACTCATCTATTCCCAAAATTATACAATATATCTCTCGGGTCAATGATGCCCATAGCTTACTAAACGAAAACCCAATTCTTTTCCTAACGTGCATTTTAAATAGTCAAACATCAAATTGACTCCTAAGTGATCACAAAAATTAGGCATCACCCAAAGTTGAATAGTATCATAACACCTAAAGCCATTCTCCATATTCACCAATTTATAATCAATTCTAGAACTTTTTTGTTTTGTTATGTTTTTGTAGGTCTTATTTATTTCCACTGATAAATCACCCAAAGTTGAATAGTATTATAAATCTCTTGAAGGAAGAATTCCATAGAGAAATTTGAGAGAAGAAAAAGATAAACTTTTCTCCTCCTTCTACAAGTGTCTCGTTATTTATGGCTGTTGCCGAGAATGCTAGGGCCATAATCAGCACCTCCAATCCAAATTTGGACAACAGTGTAGTATCATCAGACTCAACTACCTTTTTTTTTGGTGAAAAAAAGGGGCACTCAGCCTCAAGAAAAGAACACAAACTAAACCCTAATCTCCTTGGGGAATGACACCTTTATGGCGTCTACTAACATCAGAATCTTCAACCTTTCAGGGATATTCGATAAAATTTAAGCAATACAAAGAAAATTAACATGGCCCTTACGCAAGGATGACATGCACAAATTGAGAAATCATCAAACTGAACTCTCACAAATGAGTTGGAGAAATTAAAACCCCAAAATTGGTTCAATCAGGAAGAGCCTAGACTGAAATGTTCAACCCATCAATGGCAATTAGAATCTGAATGGAACGTTCAACCACCGATATAGAATTCTGACAACTATCACAGCTCTCAACAATAATCATGTTAAGGAATCAGTCTTTTAAGTGTTAGGTGTAGAGCTATTTTTTCATGCTACAAAAGCTTTTTTTAGACTTTAAAATATGAATAACTTTTAATTTTTAAATAATGATAAAAATTAAATTATTAATTATTTACTTATAAAAGTTTTGATCATCTTAAGATATTATGTAAATAGTTTTGATCATCTTAAGATATTGATCATCTTAAGATATTATGTAAATATGCAATAAATATTTTTATTTTAATTACAAGCGTCAAATGATTCATTTTGAGATATTTTAAAACTATCAGTACACTTTTTATATTTTAAAAGAGTATTATTTAAAAGGTACATTGTACAATTTTAAAACACAAAGATAGTATATGTATCATTTTATATGGGTATTGAATTTAGGATTTAGGGATAATTTTGTTATCCTACTTGATGCGGGTATTGAATTTTTCAATAATATATTATATATAACCTGTGTAAGCAATTGACTTGTAACTTGCGAGAACAGGACGGTTTTATGCATGGAATTTGGTCCAAACTCGCATTTGTTATTCTTTTGACCTGAATTTGCTATTCTTATTGAACAGGTTGACGCAAATACCATAAGACAGCGGCGAATTTTGACTGAAAATATTGTAGCGGCTAATATGAGTTGTAAGTATATATAGTAATAATTTTAATATAGGATAAAATGTATTAAAATCTCTTACACTTTAAATTATATGTAAAAAATTTAATATAATACCAATTGAAAAAAATTATTTTTTATATTTTAAAAATTATATAAATTATTTTTATATATCTTAAATTAAAGAAAACTTGAAGATAATTTAAAAATAATTTAAAATATATGAGGATAATTTAAAATAGTTAAGATAATTTGGAAGTAAATTGAGAATAATTTAAGTGTAATTTAAGATATGTAAAAATAATTTACATTATTTTTAAAGTATAAAGATTAGTTTATCTTAATTGATATTACGAATTTTTTTTAAAAATAAGATATTAATACCGAAATATTTAAAATACGGCATAAGATAATTATACCATTCTATTAAAAATGAGACTTTTATTTTTTAAAGATATGAAATTATCAATATTTAAGTCAAAACTATATTTTTTTTATTACTTCTTTTAATATAAAATCTTTATAATATCATATAATACTAAATTTATCTTTCACTTATTTAAAAGTTTTGTTTAAAATATTTTTAATTCTAAAACAAATACATTAACTGGAGTAGTAATTAAAGATTAGAAGAATCACTTAAATATAAGTAAGTTTAAATAATAAATTAAGTAAGATATATTTCAATAATTTATTTTCACTAAAGCTTAATATGAGTTAAATATATTTAATAAAATTTTTAAATTTATATAATTATATAATCATCAATAATAAAATGTTCAAGTTAAAAGTGTAATTTAATTTTCTCTTATATTTAAAATATTGAGTAAAGTACTAAAATTATTATTGTAGAAAGTTAATGGGTTGCTTTGTCTTTTTCTTATTCTTTCTTTTATGTTATTAAATTATCAATAATTTAATATATGTATAAGATGTACTATTTATTTAAATTACATTAATTAATTTAACATAAATAATTGTATACAAATTATATAAAAATTTATTTATTTTATATTTTGAGAAAGTCATATAATTTTTATATAATATTTTTAAAATTATATCACTATATGAGTACTACAAATTCTAAAAAGTTTTGGACGGTCATAGCTACTCCGTCCCTTATAAGTGTAAAAATATTTGCAGAAAACAGAATATACTTGCAGAAAACAGAATGAACTGAACTTGATTTCATTACTGGAGTTGCTACGTATAAATAGATACAAGATAAACTATTAGTTACAACAATATCCTACAAACCAGCAACTTAAATTTGAAAGAGTAAATCTAATTTGTTACATGAGAATTTATTTGAACTAGTCAAGGTGGTTGAGAATTATCCTTCATCTGATCTGTTCTTGATTTGAAGTCTAAGATAGGGATAACATCCATCTGATCTGATCTTGATTTGAAGTCTAAGATAGGGATAACCTTAACACTCCCCCGCAAGATTGAGGATCCATTTTGGAGACCAATCTTGGACCGATTGAGTTGGAATTGCTGCTTGGACAAAGGTTTAGTTAAAAAGTCAGCAAGCTGATCTTTAGAAGAGATGTGAGAGACACGAAGAGCCCCTTGTTGAACTAAATCTCTGACAAAATGAATATCAATTTCCAGATGCTTCATTTTTGAATGGAGAACTGGATTTTGGCATGTATACATAGTTGAAATATTATCACAGTAAATTGTGGGAGTTGGAATTGAGTATCCAAGTTCTCGAAGAAGTGATTTAACCCATTGAACTTCAGCAGCAGTGGAAGCTACAGCTCTATATTCTGCTTCGGTGGATGAGCGTGCGACTGTTCGTTGCTTTTTGGAACTCCAACTAATTGGCACTCGACCAAGAAATAAGATGAAATCGGAAGTTGAAGTTCTATCAGAAGGATCACCTGCCCAATCTGCATCCGAGAAGGCATGAAAGACAAGTTGAGATTGAGGTGTAATATAAATGCCAAAAGCAATAGTAAACTTGAGATATCTGAGCAAACGTTTCAGGCCAGCCAATGAGAATGATTCGGACAATGCATAAATTGTGAAAGTTTATTCACAGTGAATGCTATATCAGGCCGTGTAAGGCTTAAATATTGCAAACCTCCAACCAATTGACGGTAAGAAGTAGAGTCAATGGCTTGTTCATAAGGATTTGATCTGACCAGATGAGAGGTAGTGGCAATAGGGGTAGTAACTTCTTTAGCACCATCCATTTGAGCATGTTGAAGAAGCTTCTGCACATAATGATGTTGAGAAAGAAACATACCCTTAGATGTTTTGTGAACATCAATGCCTAGTGTTGACCCTAAAAATTTTGGTTTTGGAGTCGCCACCGATCTAAATTATCTAAGGGTGAGATCGGACACCTAATTAAAAATGGTCTACGTTTTAGAGATTGAGTTTGGGGGTTGGTTACGTTTTAGGGAAGGTATTAGCACCCTAAACGCCCTTTCGGTACCAAAAATGATCTAATTAATTTTTCTTGAATTAATTTATGTTGGTTTTAAAAATATTAAAGAAATTTGAATCCAATCCCTGCCCATTCCGGATCGGGATAAAATTGATTTTGAGAAAAATCCCCTTCCTATTCCAGTCCAGGGTTTAAAAATAATTTGAGAAATATCCCCTTCCTATTCCAGTCCAGGGTTTAAAAATATTTACAAGAAAAATTCCCTTTCTATTTCAGGCCGGGGTTTTGAAAAAATAAGAAAAATTCTTTTGAGAAAAATCCCTTCCTATTCCAGTCCAGGGTTTTAAAAATGTTTTGAGAAAAATCCCCTTTCTATTCTAGGCCGGGGTTTTGAAAAAAAAGAAAAATTGTTTTGAGAAAAACCCCTTCCTATTCCAGTCCAGGGTTTTAAAAATGTTTTGAGAAAAATTTCCTTTCTATTCCAGGCCGGGGTTTTAAAAAAAATAAGTATATATTTACATAAACCGTGAGTTTCCTTATTTCTCATTTTTTTTTTTAAAAAAGGGACATTAATTCTAGAATTCATCCATTTTTATTTTAATTCTACTATCAAGAGAAAAACAATAAACTCAACTAACATTTTATACAAAGTTTTCCTAAAAAATGTAAAGCCCAATACGTATATACACATATATAATCAAAACTTATAGAATTTTCAAAGAATTACAAACACCATCATATAAACCCACGTCTTCATTCAGCATGCAAACAAAACTTCGGATGCACCAAACTGATTATATTATGGTAATAAACACATTAAGTTGCAAGCAAAATAATAACACAGGCGCAAGTTTTGAACATTCGGTGGCCATACCTCTCAACTTCAACGTAAGACGTTCAAGCTAATTCAGCGAAGCTCAACGAGGCCTCAACAGTCGTCGAATCCTGCAGCGTGATGGAAGTCGAAACAGCTGCCGAGCAAGATGGACGGCGTCGTGATTTAGCTTCACAGTGGCAGCAGCGTGCTGGTTTCTGGTCAAGTTCTGGACCACGACAATTAAGTGGTGGACTTGGTGTTGTGATGGAAGACGGACGGGGACGAAGAGCTTCCAGACAGGCTGGTGGCGTTGGGTGTCAACTGGTGTGGGCGCCGATAGGTAACGAGGGTCCGAGTCCAGACAACGTGAAGGTGCTGGCGTGACACGACCGGGCTGCTTGGTTGGCGCCAGAGATCCGAGTCCAGCGTGAAGACGCTGACGAGCGCGACTGGGCCTCTTGGTTGACGCCGGAAACCAGCTGGGTGTGATGGCGTTGCTGGGTGAAGTCGAGTTGAAGGTGAAGTGAAGCAATGGCTGATAGTCGGCGTTGTTGGGTGGAGTCGAGAGGGGAGAGTGAGTGTTGGTTGTGCGTGAGGAGCGAGAGGTGCTGGTTGTGTGTCGGGTTGGAGGACTTCTTGTGAGTGGGGAGTTGTGTGAAGCTAGAGACAGAGAGAGTGCTTTGTGCCGTAAGGGGTCCCCCCCGGTGTGTGCCGTGTAAAGGGTATTTTATAGTTTGAGTTTTTTAGAATTTGCTCTCAAGTTTAACTCCTATTTTTCTAACTTTATCCTAACTCTTATTCTTTTATCTAACATTTCCCTATTTATCTTTTTAGATTTCAGATTTTTATATCTTAATTTCATCTATTATCTTTTTAATTTTTTTTTCTCTTATTCTATCTTTTATCTATTTCTTCCATTTTTCTGATTTTTAGATTTATCTTCATTTTCTTAGAATTTTCTGAATTATCTTAGATTTATTTGATTTTTCTTTGAATTATCTTTATTTTTCTAAATTATCTTGGATTTTATCTTTATTGTCTTGGAATTATCTTGGTTTTTTTTTAATTATCTTGGATTATCTTTATTTTTCTGAATTATCTTGTAATTATCTTGATTTTTTCTGATTTTGAATTTATTTGATCTTTTAGAATTTTATTTTATTTTATCATTATTGTTTGGATTGGGTTTTAATTTTGGTTTGTGGTTTTTGATTTGGGCTTATTATTTTAAAAAAAAAAATTGAGTTTTATTATTTAAGTTTTATATTGTAGGCCGGACAAAATTGAGTGTCTACACCTAGAAAAAGAGACAGCTGTTGAGGATCCTTAAAGGAAAATTTCTCTCCAAGTGCTTTAATAAACCGAGAGATGAAGGAAGAGTTGTTGCCTGTTATAATTAAATCATCCACATACACCAAGAAATAGCAACAAATAGACTTTTGATGAAAGATAAATAGAGAATGATCACTTTGAGAGGGTTGAAAACCAAATTGCAATGTGAAGGAACACAAAGCTTGATACCAAGCTCTAGGTGCTTGCTTTAAGCCATATAGTGCCTTAATCAATTTGCACACATGATGAGGCTTTTCTGGATTAGTGAAACCTGGTGGTTGTTGCATAAAGACAGCTTCATGTAAGGGACCATGTAAGAATGCGTTGTTCACGTCTAATTGCAGCAAGGGCCAGCAATTTGTCACAGCCAGTGTAAGAACAACCCGAATGGTGACTGGTTTTACCACGGGGCTGAAAGTGTCTCCAAAGTCGATACCGGGACGTTGATTATAGCCTTTTGCTACTAAATGAGCCTTGTACCGTTGAATAAAGCCATCTACATTTCTTTTGACCCTGAAAATCCACTTACAACCAACCAAATTGTGGTGAGAATTAAGAGGAACAAGAACCCAAGTTTGATTTGCAATTAATGCATTAAATTCAGCTGACATGGCAGAGCACCACTCGGGATGGGATAAAGCTTGTTTAACTGTTGTTGGTTCTGGTACGTCGGGTAATGGGTGTTTAGTAACTTGATGAATGATTTTGGGTTTGTGAATGTTATTTTTAGAACGTGTGATCATGGGATAAGTATTGTGAGATGGGCAAGAAGGAACAGAAGGTAAGGGAAGAGGATTGGGGGTAGGATTAGTGGTTTGGTCTGTTGTGGTAAGTGCATTAGAAGAGGAAGGAAATGAGGTGGGTTGAAATGGAATTACAGTATGAGGAGGATCAGAGAAGGGAAGATCATACCAACTTGAAGAAAATTGAGACTCTAGAGGTGTTTGAGTTTGATAAGGAAATGTGTTTTCTAGAAAAAGGACATGGCGGGACACTATATATTTATCTGACTTGAAGTCATAACAAACATAGGCACTTTGATGGAGGGAATAACCAAGGAAGACACAAGGAACAGATTTAACATCAAATTTGGACTTCATGTAAGGGCGCAGACATGGATAACAGAGACAGCCAAATACGCGTAAGGACTGATAATTAGGAGTGCGATTAAATAGCTTTTGATAAAGGGAAGAGAAGTTGAGAAGCAGTGTAGGAAGACGATTAATAAGGTAAGTGGCTGTTTGAAAGGCAAAGGACCAAAAGGAGGTAGGAAGAGAGGCAGTTTGCAACAATGTTAGACCTGTTTCAACTAGGTGTCGGTGACGACGTTCAGCAGCACCATTATGTTGTGGAGTGTGAGGAGGTGTTTGAAGGTGATTTATACCACAAGATTGAAAGTATCTTTTGAGAGCAATATATTCCCCACCCCCATCTGTGTAAATGGATTTAATCTTGACATTAAAGGTGTTTTCAACAAGCTTTTGAAATGTGGGAAAAAGATTATAAACGTCAGACTTTGCTTTTAATAGAAAAAACCATATGTATTTTGTGTAATGATCCACAAATATAATGTAATAGCGAAAACCATCTTGAGATTGCACAGGAGCAGGGCCCCATAAGTCTGAGTATACAAGTTCAAGAGGATGAGTGCTTGTTAAAGATGAAACACCAAAAGATAACCTGTGAATTTTATTACATTTGCAAGGATTGCAAACAACCTCCTTTATTGAAGATACAGGAAGAGAAAATTTAGACAAGATGAAATTAAAAATTCTGGAATGAGGATGACCAAGACGTTGGTGCCAAGAAGCTGAGGAGAGCCTAACATTGAGACAAACAGGAGACTTGAGCTTATATAAGGACTGATCAAGTTGGCCTTTGGATAGAATCTCCCCCGTGAATTGATCCTTCACAAGAAAATAGTTAGAGAAAAATTCAATGGACACTTGATTTGTATCACAAAATTGAGATACTGAAATGAGATTAATTTTTGCAGAAGGTACACAAAGAACATTAGAAAGGTGGCATAATTTAGTGGGAAGGGAGATAGTACCAAAACCAACATGGGAAATTGACAAACCTGACCCATCTGTGAGATGTAACTCATCACTTCCATCATATGGTGTGTGGAGAAAGAGATTTCGCAAATCATTTGTGACATGATGAGATGCTCCAGTGTCTAACAACCATTGTTGATCTGATCCTGAGCTTGCATTAGAATAATGTGCTTGAGGATTCTGAGAGAATATGTCTCTGAAATAGTCTCGGGCTTTAAAGCATTTTTTGACATTGTGGCCAACTTTATCACAGAACTGACATTGGATTTTTGTTTGGGTACTGGCACCTCGAGTGGGCATGAATGATTGTTGCTTTGATGAAGGGGTCTGAGACTTAAAACTGGAGGAATTCTCATGAAGACCAGAATTGTTAGTTGACTAAAAATTATTGACAGACCTATTAAAGTTACCTTGCTTTTGCTGAGGAGAAGGCCTAAAGTTATTGCCTTTACGAACATGGTTAGCTGTTATTGGAGTAGGATCAAAGTTAGGATCAATTTGCTTAAGATAGAGTTCATGAGCTAGTAGTTTATCTTGAAGTTCATCAAATGAGATTACTGTATCTCGAGCATGAATGGCTGCAGCAATGTCACAAAATTCAGACCTAACTCCTCCAAGAGCATGTACTACAACATCGACATCATTAACAGGACTGCCACATAGAGATAGTTCTTCTACAATTGACTTGATGGTTTGCAGATACTCAGCAATAGGACGTGAATCTCGCTTTGTTCTGGATAATTTTTCCCGCAATGATAGAATTCTGGCAGCAGACTTGTTTGCAAACGCTACTTGAAGTTTGTTCCATGCCTCCGCTTATGTCTTCGCATCTGCAATTGTGTTCAGGACAGAAAATGTTACTGAAGAAATTATGGCTGCCAAAATTAATTGGTCTTGACAGTCCCAAAATTCATAATCAGGATTTGAAACTTGTTGGCCCTCCTTTTCAATTGTGGCAGAAGGAGGCTTAATTGTACCAAGAACATAACCCATAACATTATGTCCTCTAAGTAAAGGAGTAATTTGAGCTCTCCATGTGGAGTAGTTTTGGGTGGTAAGCTTTAAGGGTAATTGGGAGCCATTGACAGCAACCAACGATTTGCCAGATGAGTGAGCAATATTGCTTGTGCTGGTGGAAGTCATGGTAAAAAAATCAGTTGCACGTGGATTGGATCACTGCTCTGATACCATGTGAAAATATTTGCAGAAAACAGAATATACTTGCAGAAAACAAAATGAACTGAACTTGATTTCATTACTGGAGTTGCTACATATAAATAGACACAAGATAAACTATTAGTTACAACAATATCCTACAAACCAGCAACTTGAATTTGAAAGAGTAAATCTAATTTGTTACATGAGAATTTATTTGAACTAGTCAAGGTGGTTGAGAATTATCCTTCATCTGATATGTTATTAATTTGAAGTCTAAGATAGGGATAACATCTTTCATCTGATCTGATCTTGATTTGAAGTCTAAGATAGGGATAACCTTAACAATAAGATCTGCACTGCTATAAAATAATATAAAAATATAATTAAAATTAAGAGTAAATTATATTAACCTCTTTTGAGGTATTTAATTATGACACTTTATTTTATTCTTACTTAAATATGATACTTTACCTCATTTACTCAAATATTAATTAAAAGAATATACTTAAATATTAATAGAATATTCACAAAAAGAATATTAAATTAAAATTTACTCTAGTTTTATTTAAAATTATATTTTGACTTAGTTAACCATTTCAAATAATTAATATCTTAATAAATTATATTTTTAATCAAATAATTACATTTATTGTAAAGTATAAATTTAATAATATATGTGATTATGAGAAAAAAATTTAATACAAACATAGAGACATCTTAGAGGTGAGTTCAGTTAAAAAAAAATATAAAGCATAATTGATCTTATTTTTTGCTAACTAAACTCATTCCAAGATGCCTCTATATTTGTATTAATTTTTTTTTTATAATCATGCACATTGTTAAATTTATATCTTATAATAAATATAATTATTTAATTAAAAAAATATAATTTATCAAAATATTAATTATTTAAAATAATTAATTGAATTAAAATATAATTTTAAATAAAATTAGATTAAAATATTAATTTAATATTCTTTTTATGAATATTTTATTAACATTAAATATATTTTTTTAATTAATATTTAAGTAAATGAGGTGTAGTATCATATTTGAATAAGAATGAAGTAGAATGTTATAATCAAATATCTCAAGCAAAGTTAGTATAATTAACAAAAAATAAGACCATTTATACTTAACATTTTTTTACAACTAAACTCATCTTCAAGATACCTCTATTTTTTATTAAATTTTTTTAATAATCACACATATTGTTAAATTTATATTTTATAATAAATATAATTATTTGATTAAAAATATATAATTTTTTAAAATATTAATTATTTAAAATAAGTAATTAAATTAAAATGTAATTTTTAAATAAAATTAAAATAAAATATTAATTTAACATTTTTTATAAATATTTTATAAATATTTAAATATATTTTATAATTAATATTTAAATAAATTAAATATAATATAATATTTAAATAAAATAAAATGAAATATTATAATTAAATATCTTTAAAAAAGTTAATATAATTTATGCTTTTTTTTTAACAATAAAGGACAAAACCAACGAAACAAAAAGAACTACACGAGAAATCACTTTAGACCAGAACAATCAGCAAGAAACATTAAACTAAGATCCAGGAGCTGCGAGAAAACTTGAAGACCAGCGCTATTTTGGATGGCAAGATTTGCAAGCCAATTTACAAAGAAAGTCCCTTTTCTATACACGTGCCTGAACTGAACCGAATGAGTGGTGCTATACCCAGTTCTTGATTCTACGCTTTTTATATATATTTTTTAAATATAAAAAACAAACAATAAAAATTATTATTCATTTTTTATTAAAAAAAAAAAAAAACATAACAAACATGGAACTAAGAATGTAAATATATCTTTTTCGGAACCGAATAGTCCACCTCTGTTCCAGCCACGCCCTAAAAATTTAGTTTACATGTTTTATGCAAGGTAATTTTGATCACCCTGATAAGCTTACATAAATGTAGTCCAATTGCCACACAATAAATAATAATAAAATATGATAAAGCTGAAGAATTCAAATGGCCAACCTAATTTCCTGCCAAGAACTAGCTAACAAGTACGACCGCTGCCAAGAACTAACTAATAAATAATGATAAAATATGTTGAATTTAAAAGGAGAAAACACAAAAAGTTACGGAGGAAATAAGCAAGAGTTTTGATTTTAGTAAAAAAAATTAGTAAAATAAAAAATAGTGAAAACCAAACAACAGGATCTCAATCTCTTATATTTGAAAATTCAATATATAGTATAATATAAAAAATACAAAATTAAATAAAAAAAGATTCATAAAATTTATTTAAATATAAATTAAAGAAAGAAATAAAAAATTATCAAAATAAAAAAATAAATATAAGATACAAAGTCCTATCAACAAAGGACAATAATAAAAATATAACAAAACATCTTTAGGTACACAGTCCAATCTTATCACTCTTATTAGTCATGCAATGTAGGAGTATTTGTGTTATTACTTTTTTTAACTTTTTAAACGTGGAATTTCATCTTTTAATTTTTGATTTAGATGAATTTATCCATTCAAAAATTTAATTAACAGATTATAATTCATAACTTATTAAATCTTTTATTTTTTATTCAATTGAATACTAATGTAGTTAAATAAATCTATGTACAAAAAATTTCTTCATCTTATTTATCACGTAATAGATATGTTGAGTTTTTTTTTACACTTTATAAGAAAATGAATAAAGCAAATAAAAACTTTAGATGGTTATTAGGTAATAAATTAAAAAGTAGAAATTTTTTTTTCATGTAACACCGTTCGGCTATGTCTGCTTTTAATCAAATGGCAGAAACTAAAATTTTTGTCAATAAAAATTTACTATTTATAAATTAAATTTTTAAAAGTATAAATATATCCAAATAATAGACGAAATTATATTTTTTAAAAAGTTAAAGACTAAAACGCATTTTGCCCCATGAAATGCATACATTGCTTTTGGCGTTGTAAATAACGGAGTGTCCAGGTATAAATACCAAGAATTCCGGTACGGCGTTGAAGAAACAAATGAACCGGGGTCAAGCCTTAGAGCGAAAAACTAACCCACTCAAAGTGACTATGACACGACAGCACAGAGCTACAATAGGCATGATTTAGTGGTTTCAATTATCTGGGGAGACTGTTTGGAGGGAAATTGCGTAATGGATTCTTCTTTAGTAGGTCTGTTTCCCTGTATAGAACAAAATATGGGACAAGTCACAAGGTAATCCTTCTATTGAATAATCAAGGGCAAAATTCTCAGTTAAATAGCGATTACCTTTGCAAGTCTCGGCCATCCTCCTTTCCAAACTGCAAAGTTGAGGACTTTCTATCCCTGGGCTTGGCTTTCACAGTCCGTATTCTGCGAAACAGAATTACAGTATTAATTAATAATCCAGCAAAGAAAGCAGGCAAACTGCTGTCTTTTTTATGGACAGACTCATCTACAAAATGCCACGTTATATGGCAAAAGCGATGCCGACCCAAAGTACCTAAACCATTATTCCTCTAGTCTATCACAATTATAAATCATTCTTAACACCGTTCCAAATAAACTGATCCTTCTCCTTGCTCTAAATTATAAAGTGTTCACCAAAGTCTTGTATGAGTAAATCTGGTGAAAATTCCATTGACAAAAGGCGATGGCAATGAAGGTCGAAAGTTAAACAAGTTGAGTACGACGTATTTTGCTAGTAAAGAAATTTCTTCTCGTAATCTGAACATCTATAATTCATAGTGAATGGGCTTCCACTTACTCTTCACATTCTTCATCAACAAACACTGGGATACAGTCAGTTACGGTTGCCCCTCGAGTTCTAGTACCAAGTCGCTGTGGAATCTGAGACCATTCAATAACTTAGAATCTAGATTAACATAGAACCAACTCAAACATAAAGTTTAACATTCAAAATTATCAATCATGGATAAGAAGGCAGAATAGGAAGTCCAACTAAAGAAGAGGGATGAATACCTTGTAGGACGTCCATTTGTCAGGGATTGCATTATTTTCTTTATTTCTTTCTGCTCTAGCCCCTAGCGTGGGCCAAGAGTGCAAGTCGGCATTTGACACTTCTGGCTGATGACGGAAGGTGTCACTAATGGCAATTGAATCTTCATAAATAGTAAGTGGAGCTGCTCGAGTCCTGCATTTTGTGAAGAAAAAACCAACTAAATGTAGTGTCATCCATATTTTTGGCATGTGAAATATGAAATGAGTTAGTGACTGGAAACAACATCAACCCTGCTTGCCTAGCTTTATTCCGCATTCAAGTAACCAAACAAGTAGAGGAACAAGTGTGTGTTGAGAAGTGTAATACGAATCTATTTCCTGATCCGATACTGTTAGGATATTTAATCCTATTTTTTTCTAATATTGTATATAATAGACAAAACTTGACATTTTTAAAAACTTAATTTCAGAAAAAGTACGTTTAATTCATATAGTCAATCTACTTAGTGGAATAAGGCTTTATTATTGTTGTTGTATATAATAGACAAAGTCTGTAAAAAATAGAATTCATGTGTATTTAGGAGACCTCTGTATAAAGAGAGGTGTGTACAAGCAAAATTATATACGGGTCAATAGAAAACTATTTTTTCAAATCCTATTCTCTGTGCTTTCAAGGTATCAGAGCCTAGTTGGTGAAACTGGGATGCTCGGTTGTAAGGCAGCTGAAACTCCTATTGAGTCAAATTTGAAACTCCATCCAGCTGATGAGAAGGATACAATAAAGAGGGAGCAGTATCAAAGATTAGTTGGTAAATTAATATACCTATCACACACTCAGCCTGATTTAGCATTTGCTGTGAGTGTGGTAAGTCAATTCATGAATGCTCTAGGAAGAGAACATTTTGAAGCTGCATACCGGATACTGAAGTAATTGAAGGGCAGTCCTGGAAAATGTTTACTCTATAGAATCCATTGACATACCCAAATTAAAGCCTATACTGATAATGTGGGCTAGGAATGTCATGGATAGAAGATGAAAGTCAAGGTACTGCACCTTTGTTGGGGGGATCCTCGTTGCATGGAAAAGTAAAAAACAAAACGTGGTGGCAAGGAGTAGTGCTGAAGCAGAAATTAGAGCCATTGCCGTTGGTATTTGTGAAGTAATGTGGATAAAAGGATTATGGAAGAACTGAGTGTCTGTACATTTAAGCTTATGAAGGTTTATTGTGACAATAAGGTAGCCAGCCATCGTCATATCACATAATCCAGGACTTAATGATAGAACGAAGCATGTTGAGATTAATAAGCTTTTTATTAAAGAAAAGATTGAAAGTGGAGTTATTTGTATGCCCTATGTTCCTACAAGCAGTCAAGTAGCTAATATTTTGACAAAGGGGTTACCAAAGAAGCAGTTTGATGTTCTTATAAACAAGCTGGCGATCGGTTTGAGAGGAAGTGTTGAGAAGTGTAACATGGATCTATTTCTTGATCCGATATAGTTAGGATATTCAATCCTATTTTTTCTGATATTGTATATAAAAAGATAAAGTCTGCACAAAATAAAATACATGTGTATTTAGGAGACCTCTGTATGAAGAGAGGTCTGTACAATCAAAATTATATAAGGGTCAATAGAAAACTATATTTTCAGATCCGGTTATCTGTGCTTTCAGTGTGAATGAAATATTTGTAAGAAACTAAGAAAACACTTCGTTATTCGTTTCTTAAGAAAAATGTTGTATGAGTTTTGAGTTGACATTTCCCAGTTGTTTATTTATGTTTCCCAAAACTGAAATAATTATGTATGGCCCAATTCTGTGTATAGTGTATACATAGTCAACAATTCGGAAAAGTGAGATCAAGAGTCAAGACATAGAAAATACAAGGCATGAAACACTGAGGAACCAATTCCAACTAGATAATAAAGAAAGAAAAAAAATTCCTTCCCTGTACCTATCTGTCCTTGAATTCTTGGCAGAAAAATCACAGTTCTGAGCAGAGCGCACACCTGCAACATAGGGAAGATTTTTCAGGATATTCAATCAGTTTAAGATGAGGCAAAGGAAAATGTGCAGCAAATGGACTCACAGTTTTCTCCCTTGGCAAGGACAGTTCCAAAGCTACGCATATGTAGATGTTTTTCCGTTAAATCCTCCTATGTAGGGGAGAAATTCGGAATTAGATAGTAGATAAAATTGTGATAGTAAAAGGTTCTCAATCAGAATATATTACATACATCTGGAACTTTTGGTCTTGTCATTGTGCGTGCAAGAAATTTTCTATAAATTTCCTGCAAGCTAGCAATTGGTTGAGCATTCCTGTAGAATAATTGATATAATGAGGGATGTATGGCCATTGCAACACATAAAAATGAGCATCGGTGACCCGCATATCAAATAGAAACAAGAGAAAACACAGACTACCAGACGGACGCATGCTTATAATGTAGAACGAACACGCAGTGACGTTTGTGAAACACTGGCCCGAAAAACAAAGGCAACAAACTTATGTTCCAACCTTTGACGTATTAGACCTTTTGCCTTCACAAAATTGTATAAAAGCACAAAGACACACCTTTGAGCGATGAAAATAATATGCTGTCACAATTGAGCAACGAAGTTCCAGATATAATCGGTCACTGTAAGCGTCTTGAAACGAGCTATGCTCACCTTGATATACCAAGTTCGAATATCTTGTTTGCAGCTTTCATCTTGTTCTTAGATTCCATGTGCAAAGCATATGATATGTAGAATGTCGCATGGGTTTTTCCAATTGCATTTGTATCCAGAAAGCTAAATATAACTTCAGCATCTATGCAATTATCTGCCTGCAATTATATTCTATTTGCTTTAGTAAAACAAGTTCATTAAATTAACAATTGAAGTGAAACAACCGAGGCTATGTATGGTGAGAAGAACCCACATATTCGAGCCACACTTTGAGGTAGCGGAGATCATCCTTATAGCGTTCTGAATGCCAAAAAGTACGAACGCATTGTTCATAGATCACAACCAGTCCGGAACAGTCTCCACCAGGGGGAAAGGCCTCCTGGACCCACCTAATACACCTTCATGAACCATATATTTAATTAAAAGAAAATAATTCAGCGTTTACGGCAGCAGAGAGAGTATAAATCTAGTTCGGAAGAGTACATTTCTGAAATTAACTCTTTCTTTTTTCTTTTTCGAATTCTCGGACATGGGTAGGGAAACCAGTTACAAGAGAGGATATTACAATTTACCCTTGAATTGAAAGGGGAACCACAAGGCACAAAAACTTCAGATTAAAAAAGAAAAGCAAAGCATTTTTCAATTGGAGTTATATCAATTATCTGGAGAAGCTGAAAAGTGAAATACTCACAGAAGCCACGGGAGGAGAGGATCATCTCCTTCGTATTCATCGATAGCTTCAATCAAGCTCCTAAGCATCACGGCAAGACATGTAAATTAAGAATCTAAACTAATTTAATCATGAATACGTACACTAGAATATACATATACATCATCATAATTAGTACGGACAGGGAACGGAATAAAGGAGAAGGACCTTCGCTTCTGGAGCAAAGATTTCTTGAGTTGATTGTCATTGTGACATTTGAGCGCGTCGTTCAAAAAGTTAACCTTTCGGCCTCTCTTTAATGGCCTTACGTTCTCCTTGAACATTTCCCACTCGTTCCCCGTCTTTCCCCCGGACACAAGAAACTCCGTCTCTGGATCTAACCTCTCGATCTCACCGTCCGCCATCGTCGCCGTTCGGTTACTATGGCAGTAGATTCGCTTCTTTGATTACTTTGGTTTTGGTTTTCTCGCTTCTCGATTACTTTATCACAAAGTAAAATATTAGGAAAGCAGCTTTTGTGATTCAAATTTTGAATATTGGCTCGCGCTTCCTTACTATCCGTTACTCTTTTTGAAATTCGGAACTGCACTCCTATTCTAGAATCTCACACCACATCATTTGATAAATAATTATTAAATTTATTAAATAATTCATTAAAATATAAATTTTAATTAATTTAATATGTGCCACATTATTTTTGAAAAATTTTTTAGTTAAAGAGGAATTTAGTACCATTCTTTTTATAAGAATACATTTTCTTAATTTAAAAAGATAAAGCTAAACTTTTTTCTTTTAGATTATAAAGGAATTAAAAATCAAATAAACAGCAAAACTACACTTTAACAAGCCTGGAAAACACTACCCCAATTGCATCCAGGAGAAATGAAGATCTTCAGACTAAACTGCATGTGGCTGTTGGCGACGTCACCAGAGCCGGTGATGTTGGGAAAAATGGATCAGAGGCTTGATAATAGCGGAAACACTTCAGGATCACTTTTTTTCACTGTGCAAATAAATTATGCATAACAAATTTAAGCAAAAAAATAAATACAAGAGGCACAAATATTTAACGTGGAAAACCCTCCAATATTGAGGGAAAAACCACGGGACAAGTTCCGAGAAAATATTTCACTATAATAAGGATAATTACAAATATCCTTACAACACACTTTACTCTCTTTCAAGTGATATTAAAATTATAGTGGCACTCAGTGAGACCCTCTAGAGATGACACCCAATATTTTTGGTGTATACCCACACCCACACTCTATTGGGAATTACTCAGACTCTCTTTTATCTCACACTCTTAGAGAAATAAAATTATTTCTCTCTAGGCTTGCCTCTTACACTTGGCTTTAGACTTATTCTCTCTACTTGAGACTTGAGCCTTTCTCTTTGGCTCTCCTCTTGCTTGTGCTGAATGAGGCATCTATTTATAGGGAATTATGAGCTGCAAAATGTACAGTAGAGTGGCAGAAATTTCAGCATACCAAAACGTGTTCAAATTGAAGACTTTCCACCTCTTATGCAGCTGGCTTCTTTTTCCAAATTTGCTGCCATTTATTGTTGACTGCCGACATGGGATGGATCCAACAATTCTCCCCCTCCAGCCCATGAGGAAGGAGTATAAACTCAGATGTCATCAAATAAAATTCATGCCAGCCAATCTGGCACAAGTTTGAAGCTTCTCTCGAGTTACGACTTTTGTCATCATATCAGCAGGATTGTTGTTAGTGTGAATCTTTTCAAGCTTGAACTGTTGTTCTTCTACTGCTAATTGCAGCCAATGATATCTCACATCAATGTGCTTTGTACGTGAGTGATACATCGTATTTTTACTCAAATCAAGAGCACTTTGACTATCACAGTAAATCACAGACCTTTGCTGCTTTATTTCCAATTGTTGAAGAAGTCTAGTCAACCAAAGCATTTCTTTTCCTGCTTCGGTCATGGCAATGTATTCTGCCTCAGTTGTAGATAAGGCAACACACTTCTGCAATTTAGACTGTCATGATACAGTTCCCCCTGCAAAAGTAAACAAGAATCCTGAGGTAGATTTTCTACTATCCAGGTCACCTGCCATATCTGCATCTGCATAACCCTTCAAAATTGGTTCTGACATACCAAAACACAAGCACAATTTTGAACTGCCTTTGAGATATCTTAAGATCCACTTTACAGCTTCCCAATGATCTTTACCTGGGTTGGAAAGAAACCTGCTGACCACTCCTACTGCGTGAGCAATATCTGGACGGGTACAGACCATGGCATACATCAAACTCCCAACTGCAGAGGAGTAAGGAATTTTAGCCATGTCTTCTTCTTCTTTTTCACCAGTAGGACAACTTTTCCTACTGAGTTTAAAGTGATTGGCCAACGGCGTGCTAACTGGCTTAGCACTTTGCATGTTGAATCTTTCTAGGACCCGTTCCACATACTTTTCCTGTGACAACCATAGCTTTCTAGCTTTTCGGTCTCGCAAAATCTGCATTCCCAGAATTTGCCTTGCTGGTCCAAGATCTTTCATGTCAAATGCCTTTGACAACTCATTTTTCAAATCACCAATCATCTTTGTATCCTGCCCCACAATCAACATGTCATCTACATATAACAAGAGAATAATGAATTTGTCATCAGGAAATATTTTAAAATATACACAATAGTCTGTATCAGTTCTGGTATAACCATGACTCATCATGAAAGAGTCAAATTTCTTATACCACTGCCTTGGAGCCTGCTTTAATCCATACAGGCTCTTCTTCAATCTACAGACCATGTGTTCCTTCCCTTTCTCTTCAAACCCTTCTGGTTGAACCAGGTAGATTTCTTCCTCCAAATCACCATGGAGAAATGCAGTTTTCACATCTAACTGTTCAAGCTCTAGATCCAAGCTGGCTGTCAAACCTAATATAGCTCTAATTGAGCTAATCTTGACAACTGGAGAGAAAATCTCATCAAAATCAATTCCTCGCTTTTGTCCAAAACCTTTTACGACTAAGCGAGCTTTATACTTTACCAACTTGTTGCAATCTCTCTTAAGCTTGAACACCCACTTGTTCTTTAAGGCTTTTCTACCTTCCAGAAGTTCCACAAGCTCATAAGTATCATTTTTCTGCAAGGAATCCATTTCATCTTGCATAGCTGTCAGCCACTGGGATTTATCCTTATGAGTTTGTGCTTCTTCAAAATCTTCTGGCTCCCCCTCATCAGTAAGGAGGATATACTCAGAACTTGGGTACTTAGTTGACGGACGCCGCTCTCTCTCTGTTCTTCTGAGCGGCTGTAGAGGGGGTTGCTCCCCCTGCTCAACAACTTCATCATCATCTCCAGCATTATCTGCCCTTGGTTGGTCATTAATCTGTTCCCTACCTTGAGTATCATCATTGACTGGATTAGGTAAGTTCACTATAGGAACTGGGTTTAGATCAACCAAGCCATCGCTGCCACCAGACACTTTCTTTTCAGCTTTTTCTATATCATCAATAGTTTGGTCTTCAATAAATGCTACATCCCGACTTCGAATCAATTTCTTCTCAATCGGGTCATATAACCTGTAGCCAAATTCATCAAGACCATAACCAAGAAAGATGCACTGTCGTGTCTTCGCATCAAGCTTGGATCTTTCATCCTTCGGAATGTGAACAAACGCCTTACATCCGAAAACTCGCAGGTGATCATAAGAGACTTCTCTGCCATACCAAACTTTGTTAGGTACATCACCATTTAGAGCAACCGCTGGAGATAGATTGATAACATATACTGCTGTGAACAAAGCCTCCCCCCAAAAGTATTTTGACAATTTTGCTTCTGAAAGCAAACATCTGACTCTCTCTAGCAAGGTCCGATTCATCCTTTCAGCTAGACCATTTAATTGTGGAGTCTTTGGAGGCGTTTTCTGATGCCTAATGCCCATCTTTCTGCAGTATTCATCAAAAGGACCACAGTACTCGCCACCATTATCAGTGCGAATACACTTCAGCTTCTTTCCAGTCTCCCTTTCAACAGATGCATGAAATTGCTTGAAAATATCAAGGACTTGATCTTTGGTCTTTAAGACATAAGCCCAAAGTTTCCTTGAATGATCATCAATGAATGTCACAAAATAAAGTCCACCGCTAAAGGACTTTACCTTCAAGGGACCGCAAACATTGGAGTGCACCAATTCTAGCAGATCCGATTGCCTTGAAGGAAAGTGACTCTTGAAGGCAACTCTGTTCTGCTTTTCGGCCATGCAATGAGCACATTTCTTCAAGCTTGTGCTCTTTATACCTGGAAGTAGGTTTTTCCTGGCCAAGCAATTGAGTCCCTTCTCACTGATGTGGCTAAGTCTCCTGTGCCACATCTCGGCTGTCTTCTCATCATCCATTGTGTTGATGAAGTCACCTAAAATTTTAGCTTGTGTTAAATACAAGCTTGGACTCTTCTCTCCTCGAGCCACAACCAACGAACCTTTAGTAAGCTTCCATTGCCCATTACCAAAGGTGTTGAAGTAACCTTCATCATCCAGCTTCCTTACTGAGATCAAGTTGAATCGGATATCAGGCACATGCCTAACATCCTTGAGAATCAGCCTTGCTCCTCTGTTGGTCTCTAAGTGGATATCTCCCATGCTGGCAACATTTGAGAAACCATTATTACCCATCTTTAGCACCCCAAAATTACCGGGTGTATAAGATGAGAAGAGCTCCCTATTTGATGTAACATGCAATGAAGCTCCACTATCCACGACCCAACTTGTTTCATGACAGGCAAAATTAATTACCTCTTCATCACAAACAATGACTAGTTCGGCAGCGGCAACCTGATCTTTCTTCTCTTCCTCAGTGTTGCCATTTTTCTTGTCTTTCTTGTATTTGAAACATTGCCTTTTAAAGTGCCCCAACTTGCCACAATAGTGACACTCCATATTTTTGGATCTGGGCTTGGATTTGCTCCGGCTTTTGTCTCTGCCTTTCAGACCTCTACTATTGCTTCTCTCCCTATCATCGGTGACAAGAATATCAGGCTGTGAAGACGAAGCTTGAGATCTTTTTCTCATCTCTTCATTTAAAACAGCACTTTTAACAATCTCCATTGTCACTACGCCATCAGGAGCGGAGTTGCAAAGTGACATTCTGAATGTCTCCCAAGAGTCTGGTAGAGTACCGAGTAGCCAAAGAGCTTAAATCTCATCGTCAAACTTTACACCCATGGAAGATAATTGTTGTAAAACTCCTTGAAATTCATTTAAATGATCGGAGATAGAGCTATCTTCCTTATAGTGTAACTTTATCATCTTCTTAATCAAGAAGAGCTTGTTGTTGCCGGTCTTTCGAGCGTACAGAGATTCAAGTTTCTCCCATAACGTCTTGGCATTTGTTTCATCATTAATGTGGTTGAGCACGTTGTCATCCACCCACTGCCGAATAAAACTGCATACCTGGACATTTTCAAATGCCCACTGATCATCGGTTTTTGATTCAGGCTTTTCTGAAGCAAACACTGGTAAGTGCCAACTTTTCACATAAAGGAGATCTTTCATTTTTTCTCTCCATATGTGATAGTTGGTGCCGTTCAAGCTAATCATTCTGCTTGTATTGACCTCCATCTGATATAAGCTAACAATTAGTGAAACAAATAAATTAGGCGGTAAAACCGGCCAATTATAGAGAAAACAAATTTGGCGGCTTAGCCAGACCAGAGGCGGTATAACCAGCCAATATAAATTGCAAAATAAATTTCAGCAATATAACCAGAGGCTCTGATACCACTTGTTGGGAAAAATGGATCAGAGGCTTGATAATAGCGGAAGCACTTCAGGATCACTTTTTCTCACTGTGCAAATAAATTATGCACAACAAATTTAAGCAGAAAAATAAATACAAGAGGCACATATATTTAACGTGGAAAACCCTCCAATATTGAGGGAAAAACCACGGGACAAGCTCCGAGAAAATATTTCACTATAATAAGGATAATTACAAATATCCTTACAACACACTTTACTCTCTTTCAAGTGATATTAAAATTATAGTGGCACTCAGTGAGACCCTCTAGAGATGACACCCAATATTTTTGGTGTATATCCACACCCACACTCTATTGGGAATTACTCAGACTCTCTTTTATCTCACACTCTTAGAGAAATAAAATTATTTCTCTCTAGGCTTGCCTCTTACACTTGGCTTTAGCCTTATTCTCTCTACTTGAGACTTGAGCCTTTCTCTTTGGCTCTCCTCTTGCTTGTGCTGAATGAGGCATCTATTTATAGGGAATTATGAGCTGCAAAATGTACAGTAGAGTGGCAGAAATTTCAGCATACCAAAACGTGTTCAAATTGAAGACTTTCCACCTCTTATGCAGCTGGCTTCTTTTTCCAAATTTGCTGCCATTTATTGTTGACTGCCGACATGGGATGGACCCAACAGGTGACGCCACCAAACCAAGAGAGACAGTCTCTTTTCCCCATCTAAAAATTAAATCATCCATTTATTTTAGCAGGGAATAAGCTTTAAGTTTTATAACAACCAACAGCAAGGCCACATTGCAATATTTTCAAAGCTCATTCATGCACAAACTTGTTCGTCATGGGTAGGATGCATAAAAGAGAAAAGAATCAAAAAACTTACCTCAAATGCTAACCAAAAATCCAAAATGAAGAGCAGCTACACTTGTATTCAAACAGTGGAGGAAGTCTTTTTGTGTGATCAAGAAGAGTTTCCTAGCTCAACTCATGAGCTTGTGCCTAGGTTTAGTGAAAATGCATGGTGGAAGTGAAGTGAAGGTGAGTGTACGAATATTGCTTCTGCTTTCTCTCTTCTCGGTATGCTCTCTATTTTCTCTTTGTGAAAACTTTCTCCCATTTCTATCCCTTCTCTTTCAACCTTTCTTCCCATTAATCTACATTGTCCAAGAGTAGCTTTTGAACCATCATTGCAACGTCTCCCTTTTTCCTTTTTTTTTTCTAGATATTGTGTGAGTGAATCTCCTCCGTTTAATTGGATTATTTGGGACAACCTTAAATGGTTGTAACCAGAGAAGTAGTTATTCACAGATTCGGAGCCAAAATAAGGCTCCAAAAATCTAGCGCATTAAGGCTAATAGGGAATGGTAGATGATTAGGAGAGTTAGAGAGGAAATGATATCAGTGTGTAATAGAGTTGTAATAATTTTATCCTTCAAAGTATTTCATTTTATTTTCTGTAAAATCCTAAAATTCTTTTTAAGATTTTCAAACCAAAATACATCACTCAAATTTTTTCTTAAAACCTACAAATTTTAAAATTAAAACTAATTCTTTTTCAAAATCTCTTTTCTTTCTTTTTAAGATTAATTAAAACTTCTCCACTTTTTATTTTAGTAAAATTGAAATGAAATTTTTATTTTTATTTTTTTCCTTTCTCCTTCTTTTGAAAACAAAATTACTTAAAAAATTATCAATAAAAACTTAAAGAAAAAACCCTTAAATTTTTTTATTCTACCAATTTTAAAACACAAAATATTTCAAAAACAAATAGAAAAATTTTTGAACTCACTTATGAATTTGTTTTTATTTTTTATGTGCCAAATAAATTTAGGTGTCCATATCAAATGTAGACAATACCCCTCCAAAAATTAAAAGACTGGGGAGATGAAGTCATTTGTGGAATGATTGACTCCCAACATTGTATTTATTTTTGAGAGGACGAGCCCAAAGGACATCCTTATTAGTCATGAGTCCATGCCCAATTTTCATCTAAAAAGCCTTGTTAGTGTCCCTTAAATTCATTAACACCAAGATCACCATCAAATTTTGGTCTACAAATCTAATTCATGGCAAAAGATTGGGCATTTGATCACAAAATTTTTACCCCATACAAAAGATTGAGATAATTTCTCTAACTCATCACAAACACTAATTGGTAATAAAGATGTTTGCATCAAATAGACAAGAATATCATATAAGACAGATTGAGTGAGGGTAGTCCTATCAACAAAGGACAAAGTAGAATCCTTCCAATTACTTAGGCATTGTTGGACCCACTCCATCACATAGCCAAAAGGTGCCTTGGATACTATCTTGTGGAAGAGAGAGATACCCAAATACTTACCCTAGTTTGCACAAAAACCAAAACTCAAAAAATTGCTAATTTGGGATAATCTAGTATGATTAACATTCCTAGAGAAAAATATTTTATTTTTTCTTGACTTACCTTCTATCTTGAAGCTGCACAAAAAGTTTGCAGACATTATTGAATAACCTTTGCTTGTGCCATGGAAGGTTCAAGAAATAAGAGGAGGTCATATGTAAAAAATAAATGCAAAATAAAAGGTCCATGTTTTTTTAGTATTACCAGTTTCTAGCACATGTTATCAACTGCATTCTTGATAAGATGGCCCAAGCACTTAATACACAACACAAATAGACATAGAGACAGGGGTCTCCTTAACGAATCCCCTAAGAGGCATCAAAAGATTGTGTCATCTAACCATTCCAAAGAACAATCATAGAGCATGTGGTAACACAAGCCATAATAAGAGAGATCAAATTATGAGGCAAACCAATATCAATAAGGGTATCATGCAAAAATTCCCAACTAAGCCTGTTATAAGCCTTTTCTAAGTCAACTTTAATTGCCATCCAATTAGACTTCCCTTTCTTCAAATGCATGAAGTGTATGATTTCTTGAGCAATAATAATATTTTCTATTCTACCTTTTCACAAAATTACATTGATTGGGCATAATCAAATGATCCATATGGTCTTTTAGTTTGGTAGCAACAATATTAGTGATCATCTTATACACCACATTATACAAACTAATTGGCCTTAATTGTCTAATATTAAGTGGAGCCTTCACTTTAGGAATCATGACAAGGAGAGTCTAGTCTATAAGGCATACCTTAGTAAGATCACTAAAAACCTCCATCACCAAGTTGCAAACACTACTAAAAAATAAATATTTTTCTCCAAACTTACAATCAAAACAATCTATAAGTAAAAAAAATTTATTGACTGATTTTTGAAATCCATCAGTAAATCCAATACAATATTTCTTGCTAATAGGCATGAAAAAGTGTGCATCAAATTTACCGAAGAATTTTTTGATAGATAATTCGATGTTCAAATTGGTGTAAAAGAATGAAAAAATTTTTCAACAAAATTACCAAAGAATTTATCCCTCAATAATAATATAGCATTTTATCGAGGGATTAATCCCTTGGTAGATCTGTTAGATAGCTAAAATTGTACTTTTTTCTCATTTTGACTAGTCAAAAAATTGTATCCATTGATAAATCACATGAGTAATAAAAAATAATTTTTGCACAACTTTTAAGAAATCTTGTAGGGTTACTAATGGATTCAACGGATCTGTCAGTAAATGGTTAATTAACATGACCATTGCAGGGAATCCTACATGATTCCCTATAGGATTACCAATAGATCCACTGAATCTATCGATAATCCTTGTCACTTCGATGTTACAACTCAACTTTTGTAGTGATTTTGCAAAACATGCGGCACTTTTCTGACGAATCCAAAAATTTGTCAATGAAACACAATAATTTATATAGGCAAACTTAAATTTTTTTTGAAAAATTTCCAATATTATCAACGAACTGATCCATCGGTAATGCTGAAAATAATCAAAATGTCATCGTTGCTTTAATGTTACCAAATCAACATCTGTCAGTAACCCTTTTTAAAGGATCACCACCTGGCCTCTCAATCTCTCATTTCTCCTATGTCTCCTTATCCTCTGATGGTTCTCTCAGCTTTAAGCCCTTTTTGTACTATTTTTTTTGCAAATTATTGGTAGTTTTAGGCCTCATTTAACTTCTTTCAAATAGTTTCATGTATTTCTTTCAATGTATTTACCATTTTACTACAAATCATTGGTTATTTTATGATTTATGTGCTATTTTTTTCTTCTTTTAATATTTCTTTCTTATTTTGATTTGAAGCTATTGTGAAAGGGATTATAGTTAGCTATATACTCTCTTTTTTAACGGTTTTCAACTTCTTTCAAGATTAGTACTTTGTGAAAGTTATTTCTTTCCTACTTCTAAGTATGTGTAATACTCTTTCTAATATTAGATTTTTCGCACTTAGTTTTAGTAAAGGTTGTTTAGTCTGATTTTTACTATTTCTGTTCAAGATTAATATTTTTAATTTTTGAAATTTATTTTAAAGTTATTATAGTATATTTGTGTTTATTTGTTATCTTTTACTTCTAAGTATGTGGATTATGTTGATTGTTGTGACTTAATTTTTATCTCAGTTAATAGATGTATCATTATATTGTTATGAATAATTTTTTATATATTGTTACGACTGGGTTTATATTGTTATAAGGCTAAAATGCACAGAACCCCCCTGAACTTTAAGTCGATTTTAAAAAACTCTCCCAAACTTTAAAAAGTTCCAAATGATCCTCTTAAACTATGAAACATTTGCAAGAAACCCCTTCTGTCAAGTTTTTCATCAAAATTTAAGAAAATGACGAAAATAACCTTCATTGTAAAGTTAAGAAATTGAAGGCTATGAATAGTAAAATTTTGGAGTTTTAACATTGAACCTTAACCTTAAACCCTAAACCCTAAATTTTAAATCTTAACCCTAAATCCTAAATCCTAAACCCTAAAATCCTAAAACTCTAAATCCTAAACCCTAAAACCCTAAATCCTAAAACTTTAAATCCTAAACTCTAAACCCTAAACCCTAAGTTCTAAACCCTAAATCTTAAGCCCTAAATCCTAAATCTTAAATCCTAAACCCTAAACTAATAAATCTTAAACCTTAAACCCTAAACTCTAAACCCTAAATCCCTAAACCCTAAATCTCTAAACCTTAAATCCTAAATTCCTAAACCCTAAACCCTAAATTACAAATTTACATTAGATTTTTTTTTGCATTTATGGCAGATTTGAAAATTTATATGCATTTGAAGGGTATTTTTGTCTTTTTATCAGGTCAAAGTGGAAGTTGACTAAAAAACATCCAAATTTTAAATGAAAACTTGACGGATGAGGGTATTTTGTAAATATTTCATAGTTCAAGAAGGTCATTTGAAACTTTTTAAAGTTCAGGAAGATTTTTTAAAATCGACCTAAAGTTCAGGAGGATTCTGTGCATTTTAGCCTTGTTATAATTAAATTTTTGCCCATTGTATAATTGATTTTTTATACAATGTTATGGTTAATTTAATTTTTTTTAAAAAAGAATACTTTTACCAAGGGATATATTCCTTGGTAAAAATATGAAATTGAATTTTATTGAGGAATTTATTGTTATGGTTAATTTAATTTTTCTAAAAAAGAACATTTTTATTGAGAGATTTATTTCTCAATAAAAATATGAAATTGATTTTTACCAAAAGATAAATCCTTTGGTAAATTCAAAAATGCCTTAGTAAAATAATTTTATTTTACATTATTATATTTTATCAAAAAAATTTTGAATTTTTATAGGAAAATATCTATCATTAATTTGCAAGGGATTAAAAAATTCTTCAAAAAAAATTTCCGAGGACACTTATATTTTGAGATTGCATCACTCGATAAAATATTTTACTGATAAATTTTTTATTTTATTGATAAAAAAATTCATCAATAATAAATGATTTTCTAGTAGTGAATTGGAAGGTCCGACAGTATTGCATTGATTTTGAAAGAAGATTGCCTAAAGGAGCCATCTATCCTTGGAGCTTCCTCTTGTGGAAATAATCCCGAAAGGGAGTGAGCATGTGGCTCTAAATGACGGAAAGCCCCAAAAATAGGAAAATAAGTCTGAATCCCCACATTTGCTGTGTATAAGCTATCAAAGAATACCACGACCATAGTCATAAGAGAATTATTGTCATAAATCCAGGTACCATTATCATCTTGAAGTGCCTCAATATGATTTTTTTGTCTCCAAGTCATTGAAGAAAGTGTGAAAGAACCTAGTATTTTTGTTGCCAAAGGCCAACCACCAACTAGGGGATCATTGGAACTAAGTAATTTCTTCCTAACTCAGAATAGTTTCAAGCTCCTTTCATAAATTCTGCTGGAGTCGTTCAAGACTCTTATCTCTACCTCCCTACAATTTCTTGTCAATCCCCCTTATCCAAGCAAAAACCTTGTTTTTTGTTTTATTTCTTTTTTAAATTCTTTCTCATGCCGATCAAAAATCATGGGCTGAAATTTGTTATGAGAGTCATGCTAGTGCCCCTTCATATTCCAACGAGATTGCACCACTTGAGGAAAAGAGTCATGAGTGATCCAAGCAGCAAGGAAACGGAATGGTTTGGCCCCATTTCCTTGCCTTTGAGTGGCATTCGCTATTTTCAACAAGATAAGGCGATGATTAGAATTGAAATATGAGAGATGGAATAAAGAAGAGTCAGGGAAAGACAGTTGCCAAGCAGTATTAACCAATACTTGACCAAGTCTTTCTCTTACCAACCAGAGCTAGAACTTTTGTTTTTGATAGATTTTGCTAGGTTTAAATATCAGTTAATGACAGAATTTGAGTTTGACTTAAGTAATCAAACTTGATCTTATTGTCCCTTTCTCTTTGATTTTGATTCAAATATTGTAACTGTTTTAGTATTTAAAAAAATTATTTAATGGCATTTATTATTGTTTTGAAATTTATTTCTTTAAAATTTTAAATTTGAATTTAAAATTCATGTATATTTTAAATGATTTGTCACTTTTTTATTTAAAAAAATTGTTTAAATTTATGGATACATAAATTCAGAATAATTAATTTTTGGGTGTTTCTACAATTATAGGTTAAAGTGCCCAAAGCTAAATATGGACAGAATTTTTGGTTAAACAATATGATCGCTTCCATGGATGGGGATTGTCGGCTATGGAAGAACATATGCAGAATGTGGCCTCACCTTGATAGAAATTTGAGAAAAGAAATAGGTAATGAGCAGACGACTAACTACTAGAATGAAATGTGGTTGCTTGATCATGAAGCTCTCATCACAAGGGCAACTAGACCGATGAATGATGTTAACTTGAAAAAGCAAGTGGCGAATTATCTAAATGGTAATGGCCATTGGGATCTTCACTATTTAGATAACCAGAGCCCCGAAATTCTTAAAGAAAGTATGGAGAAGATAAGTTTCTGTGGAAAGGTAAACGCAACTCCATCTTCTCGGTGAAAGAGGCTTATTACTCATTATTGGATCTTAATAATTAGAAGACCAGTAAGAGGTGGAGTATTATTTGGAAATGGAAAGACCCCAAAGAATTAAGCTGTTCATGTGGAAAGTGTTGCATAAAAGACTCCTCATTAGGCAGAAAACAAGTGCCTAAAACAATGGTTCTAGTATATGCCCAGTTTGTGGAAAGGAAACCAAGACAATACAGCACATTTTAAGAGACTGCTTATATGCTAAAAAGGTTTAGGTAGAAGTGGTGCATCCCAATAAAAGAAATAGGTTCTTTCCTACGAATTGGAATAGCTGGATGCGTTTCAACCTTGAAGAGCATATGGGAGTACCTCTTGCTTTAAACTAACTGGACATTTTTTTTGTCTCGTACTAGTACCTTTGGCACTGAGGAAATAGGATTATGTATCAGGCCCATATCATAAAACCGGTTGCACATAAGGCGTTAATTTGTTGAGATTGAAAAAGTGGGGAACGCTAGTATGAACTTGATTCTACCTCGGATACAAACAGTCATGGAGATATGTTGGAAATCGCCCGCATGAATTGGATCAAATTGAGCACTAATAGTGCGGCAAAAGGAAACCCGGAATAGTGGGCTTGGGGAGAATTTTCAGAGGATTTGAATGGCAGTGGTGTGGGGGCTTTTCTTATAGTATTGGAATTTGCCCAGCTCTTATGGCAAAACTCTAGGGGTCCTGACAGGATTCAAGTGTGCGTGGAGTTTTGGGTTTAGAAAAAACATTATAGAGAGTGCCCCAACAATCATAGCTTTGCTTACTTCCAATGGCAATGCTGCTTGAGAGATTCATTTGGTATCTTGAATTCGAGCATTGTTACTAGAGCTTTGAGAAATCCAGTGTACCCACACATATAGAGAAAGGGATTTTTGTGCAGATTGGTTGGTGAATCTTGCCACATTTGAGGATGGGAGATTGCAAATTCATAGCATATGCCTCAAAGTTTGTGCTTCTTAAAGTGATAGCTCATCTTAAATAAATGAGTGACATTATTTTCACATAATATGTTGTAAAACCCATACCATTCAAGAATTCTTACATTATTATCTAAAGATGTTGTATCTAAATTTATGTGAGAAGGTCACTATCCTAAATAAATTGATGATATGTATATCCATAAATTATTTTAACATATTACCATAGATAATAGTAATGTTTATTAAAAATTTCCTTTAACTCCTTAAAAAATTAAAATTTTACAATTAATATTAACATATTTTAAAAGCTAATTTTTTAATTTTTAAAAATTTAAAATTTAAAATTTAAAATTATAAACCTTAAATCTTAAATACAAAATAATAAATTATAAACTCTAAATTTAATGTTCTAAATTTTAAACTCTGTATATTAAACCTTAAACATTAAACCATATTTTCTAAAATTTAAGTGTTTGTTTGGAAAGTATTTTCAAAAACAATTTTGATGAATAATAAAATAAAAACTTGTTTGATATGATATTTTGTATAAACAGTTTTTGAAAGGGGCTACTCATTCTCTTGCTTTTTGAGAACATCACTTACATGTTTTTATTCTGAGTTCATTGTTTTCTAAGGAAAACATGAAGAACAACTAGGAGCACAAGTTTTCATTAATGGCACATGTAAATATTACAAATACCTCAATTTCATTCCGTCTCCTTTACTCATTTCGCTCCGCTCCTTGCTGCTCCATTTCATTTCGTCTCCTTGTTGCTCCTTGCTGCACATTGTTCCTTCTCATGGTTGCCTTCTCCTTACCACATTTTCTTTCAATCTTTGCTATTTAAAGTCAAGTAAGAAACTTCTCCTTGTTCATGTATTAAGAAAGAAAAAACCCTAACTCCCAGCCTCTCTGCTTGCCACTCCAGCTTGCTTCTTATGACTATGTATTGTGCTTTATGAAAATTGTATTTTGAAAGTTTATCTTAAAAATCATTTTAATGGACAATTATCATAATAATGTTTTTCTTTTATTTATTATTTTTATTTTCTCATCAAAACATTTTTATAAGTCTATTACAAAATTAAAGTAATTATAAACACAATTAAAACATTAAACCAAACAGGTTTTTTGTTTTATGTTTTTAAAATTTATTCCTAAAATAAAACTTGCCGAACAGATTTTATTGTATTTTTATTCTTAAAATTGTTTTTAAATAATTTTACAAAATAGATTTTATTATAATTGTGTTATAAGAAATAATTCTAAAAATTTCTTTATAGAATAGATATTAGAAACAAAATTTAAAACATTTCTGAACACACCCTAAAACTCTTAAATGTAAAATTGAAATCCTAATTTTTAAATCTTATAATTTATTTTTAGGATTTAAGATTTAATTTTAAAATTTATGATTTAAAATATTTTTGAATTTATTTTTGAGGTTTAGTTTTAAAGTTTAAAATTTAAAATTTAATTTTAAGATTCATAATTTAATATTTAAAATTTAAATATTAATTCTAGTAATTTAATTAAAAATGAATTTTATTCACAATTATTTAGATAGGCACTTAAAATTCACTTAAAACGAAATAAGTCAATCTATAGTAAAATGTGTATTAAAAATAGTTGAAAATCATTGGCTTTCGAATAAATGCCAAATTAAATATACCTTAGAGGCCTTTGCCAAGTATGAATAAAGATTGATTGGTTAGAAAGAAAATTAATAAATTTGTCAAATTCCATTGTTTTATGCGGCAAGGAGGAGGAATGATCGAGGTGCCTATCAGAGCCTCGTGTCACAGATATTCGGATAGGGAAAATGTCCTCACGAGGATTAAAGAGTCACAAGGTATAATTTGAGTTATTAAAATTTGTAGTGTTACATCTTATGTTATAAAATTTAATAATTTAGAGTTTAAATTAATAAAATTTAATTTATAAAAATAATAAAATTAATAGAATAATGTATGAATTCTTTGCAAAAAAAAATGAGAGAGAAATGAATATATAATTAAAAAATAATAAAAAAATTTATATATTAAATTATAAATAAAACTAAAAAATTTATTAAAATTAAAAAACATAAAAGTCAAAGATATAAAGTATTATAGAGAAAAAGTATACAAAAATACAGTGAGTTTAACATTTTTATGTTCATAATTTTTTAACTTTTATAAATTTATATATATTTTTTAATTATATTTAACATATTATATAATTCTTATTTTTTAATTAATTTTATAATCTCTCAATTTTTTATATTATTTATCTCTCTATTTTATTTATTACACGTCACCTTTCTCAAATATTTTATTTTATATATTCAGTCAAGTTAACCATTTCATTCACTTTTTACGTGATTAAACACAGATGATGCGAGTTTCATAAAAAAAAAGAAAAAAAAAAAACACAGATGATAAGTGAAAAGGAGACTAATAATAGCAGCCCATCATCGCTTCGGCACCAGCACGGCACAAGCCACATACACTGTCACAGAAGGTTAAGGGGCCATGGTTCCCCCTTCTTCCTTGTATTCCCTCAGCGGCTCTCTTCACTTTCACCGCTCTCTACCTATAAATTTTGCCCCAAAGCCAAGAAAGAACTGCATAACCAAGCAATTTTATGTCTGCAAAGCTTCATGGCAAGAGGTCCGTCTCCCACTCTTTTTCGCAGCTTAATCGTGTTTCTGTATGCCAACTTTTCCACCTGTTATTTCCCTAACCCCTAGAATCAATAAGACTTACTACAAGTTTTTTATTTTCCGTTTGAAGCTTGCCGGAGTTCTATTGTTCTCGGCGATCCCTTTCACTGCTGTGAAAGCTATAGCTAATAGCCCACTAGGAGTATTTCTTCAGAGGAGAATGATTGAAAGAAAGAAATCTGCCCTAGATAACTCATCCAAATTCAAGGCCTTAGCCGAGAAAGCTAGAAAAGATAGGTAATTTCCGGTAAGCGACTACAGTTCTGGTGCTTCTACTATTTTGGTGAAGAACCTAACTTTTCCATGTCACTACCGCTTATGGTAGCATTGTTAAGAAGACATTCCTAATAATTGGAGAAGACACGCTAGAACATTGATATGTGATTTTCCGCGTTTGAATAAATATTCGACTTTATGGTGTTTTCTTTGTACATGCTATGAGCCTATGGTTTGGATTCCAGCAACTATCTGTAAAACTTTTAAAGCCATGGAGAAAGCATATGTATTTGAAACCTGATGTTTGAAAAGACAGATGAAAACCTCGCTTTTTGATTTAATGGTTTTGATTAGAATGGATTGTAACCGTGTATATAAATATGTTAGAGACAAAGGTGTGTTTGGTGTGTCCATAATCACAATGAATCTGTTACATGCAACCTTGCACCTATGTCGTTAGGCTCAGCTGGTTCCGTTATGGTGCATGGCACCTCACCTGCTGAAGGTTCCTGTGGCAGCCACTTGTCCTCGTGCATGAGCCCTTTGCATGAAGAATCGTTGCATGAGTCTCTGCCAGCCCCTTGTCTTCGTCAAGTTCCCTTGTGGATGGAGGACTACGTAGGTTGAATGGAAACTTGTTTTCCTGAGCTTGTGGTGGCACAACACCACGTTCCCTTACATGCTTACCTCCCCTGCTTTATGTTTTTGTAATTTTTGTTTCATGCATTCCTCTTGTATTTAAAAGGTGGCCTCACCCCATTTGAATCAATGAGAAGTATTTTGGCTTTGTTCTTCATTTAACTTGTTTAAGGGAGTAAGTGTTCACTTGAAATACAACAAACACCTAACATTGGTGCTTTCGTTGAGAGAGCCCAGTTTGAAGGTTCAGGAGTTAGTTGACGAGTGGGCAGCTTCCCACGCTGAAAGCCAGAGGCAATTCACAGAGATCAACAGACAAATGCAACAATTCTAGACTTATTTGGCAAACATGGATGGTTGCTAGACTTATTTGGCAAACATGGATGCTTGCCAGACTTATCTGACGAACATGGATGCCTTTCATGATACTCCACTCCACGCCAATCTCCACTGTGGATAGGTTCTTTGGAGAACAACACTTACCTAAGTACCGTTCATCTAGAAGTTCTAGAGTTCAATAAAACCGATCCCAGTGAGTGGTTGTTTTAAGTCGAGCTGTTCTTCATCCTCCAGAACATACCTAAGATCATATGTCTTCAACTTGCTAGTTTCCACATGGAGGGGGTAGCTTCTGCATAGTATTAGCGGCTCTACTCGAATAATCTGTTGAGATCATGGCTTGAATTTAAAGAATCTCTCATGAGCAGTTTTGGCGAATCCACTTATTCGGTGACCCATAGGGAGAGTTGTCGAAACTTGGCACCTTGAAGGAGTATTAGGACCTTTTTGAGAGCCTAATGTCATAGGTAAATGGTGTTGATGAACGTTTGTTAACAAGCTTTTTTGTATTAGGCTTAAAACCGGAGTTAAGGAGAGCTATTCAACTAGACCGTCCCACTAGTCTAAACCACACCATGGAACTGGCTGCAACACATGATGCGCACCATAAGGAGTAGAAGGGATCATGGAAAGGGGGATGGAGCTCTAAGGTGATGTTTGAAGTTGTTGTGGTGGGTTGGTCTCAACCAAGTGGAGTTGCTTGGACGTTGAAAGTCAGCTTTGCTGTGATTGTGCTTGCGCCCATAGTTGTTAATAGCGAATAGCGCACTTATAGCGTTTGGGGTCACTGCAACATAGCGCATAGTGTTGCATATAGCACACTGCTATTTGGACTATAGCGCAATTATATTGCATATATAAATGTATATATGTAGTATAACCCAAACAACAAGAATATATAACAAATAACCTTAAAAAATATGACAAACATGAAGCACTTCATTTGCAATCACAATTCAATATTTCAAGCAATAAGTTTGATACCAAAAGGATAAATTCATCAAGGCTAAAGCCTCTAAACATCATAAAAGATACTAGAGACAAGTAAGAAACCAACAACCAGCAACCCAACTAGAGACAAGCAAGAAAGCAGAGCCAACAACTAGCAACCCAACCAGAGACAAGTAAGAAACCAGCAATCAGCAACCAGAGACAAACAAGAAAGCAGAGCTAACAACCAGCAACTAGCAACTAGAGACAAGCAAGACTAGCAACCCAACCAGTGGCAACCAACGACGGTATCGCAAGTTCACAACGACCAGAGCAGTGACGCAGCAACCAAAGACCAGAAGGCGACGATGATATTGTAGTGATGATAGCGATCGTGAGCAGAGTAGACCAGACTAGAGAGTAGCGAAACTTGAGAGCAGGAAGCGATCGTAACCAGCAGCAACGTTCGAGAGTAGAGAGCGATCGTTGCTGTGACCAAACCAGAGAGCAATGATGTTTGAGATAATTTTAACATGCCGGGACTTAAAAACCAACTTGGTTTTTATCATTGAATCTATTACCTGCGCTATAGCACAGTATAGCGTGCACTATAGCATAGCTTAGCGCGCGCTATACTGCGCTATCCCGATCTCGCTACGCTATGGCGCATAGCATAGCGCTGCGCTATGCGCTATAGCGAGCCATAGCGAGCGCTATTAGCAACTATGCCTGCGCCCAAACTAGTGGGAGATGGCCACTCTATTCTTATTAAGAAACTCATAGCGGAGGAACTCTAATACAAGCGGAAACACGTCTTGTGCTTCAATTGTTACAAAAAGTTAAGTGCTTGTCACCGGCGCAAAGGAAGATTCCTCTTGATGATAGGAGATGCTTAGGAGTCTATAGAAATTGAACTTGAAGGGACCTCAGAGGAAGGAGCGTCTACAGATATTGGTGGGGCCTCGGAGGCTAGTATTCACTCCATCTCGGGTCTCTCGAGTCCTAGATCTTGGAAGGTGGCAGCATAGTTAGATGTAGAGCTTGTGGTGGTTCTTATTGACAATGGTGGTGCACCCAATTTTATAAAGATGTTTGTAGTGGAAAGAAAGGAAAGTCCTAGCTTGAGAACCAAAATTCAGAGTTTTTTTGGCAATGGAGACTCACTCTTCTGTTCTAAAGTCTGTCCCTAAGTTAGTTTAAAAATCCATGGTGAGTGTATCTAGGTGGACATGTTCGTTCTCCTTCTTAAAGGACTTAAGGTGGTCTTGGGCATGCAATGGCTTGGCACCTTGGCTCTAGTGTTGCATGATTATAATAAAATAAAAAATGGAGTTTGAGTTAGTTGGCCGGAAGGTGCAACTCATTGGAGAAAGCACCTAGGAGGTATCCATGTTGAACCTATGGGTCTTGCATGGAGTGACCCAAGGACCTTCATGGGCCATACCACGCCAACCCATGATAAAGTCTAACACAGGTCAAGCACCTAGTTGGGGTCCTAGCCAATCATATCACGTCTCTCATGTTGATAAAGATGTTGAAGATCAAATTAAAATCTTATCTACCTAGATTCATCCATATCTCGGAAAGGCGCATAGATTATTGCCTCCTCTTTGCTGCCTTTTAGGGGTTGGGATTATCATATAAGTTTGTTGTTAGGAATGCAACCTATCAATGTACACCCCTACCGTTATCCCCATAGGCAGAAGATGGAAATTGAAAGACGGGTAATAGAGATGTTAAATAATGGAATTATTAAACTTAGTAATAGTCCTTTTTCTTCTATGTTACTAGTACACAAATTTGATGGAACTTGGAGATTTATGTGGACTACTGTGCCCTAAATGTAGTAATAGTCAAGGATAAATTTCTTATGCCCACAATTGATGAATTGCTTGATGAGTTACATGGAGCCAACATTTTTTCTAAATTGGATTTACGCTTAGGATATCATCAGATAAGGCTGGTGAGTCAAGACACTCATACAATTGCTTTTCACACTCATGAGTCATGAGGGTCACTACAAATTTTTAGTCATGCCTTTTGGCTTGACAAATGTTCAATCTACTTTTCAAGCTACTATGAATCAAATTTTTTGACCTTTCTTGAGGAAATTTATTATTGTTTTCTTTGATGATATTTTGGTGTACAGCACATTAGTTGAAGATCATGAACAACACCTGAGGCAAGCTTTGCTATGCTTGGATAATAATCAGTTTATTCTCAAACTTAGTAAGTGTTCTTTTGTTGCTTTTGAAATAGATTATCTAGGATACATCATAACCTTTGCAGGAGTTAAGGTAGACCCAAAGAAAATTATAGCCATGGTAAAGTGGCCCATTCTGCAAATGATAAAGCAATTGCTTGGTTTCTACGTTTAACTGGATATTATCGCAGATTCATACAAGGTTATGCTTCCGTAGCAATGCCTTTGATTGATTTTGATGGAGACTCAAATATTTATAGAAGGGATTTATCACTATCAATCAGAAATACAAACAGAAAAGAACACTTTTCCCAGTAGAGGAATGGGTATTCCTACGATAAGCAGAAGAAGAAGAAAATAACCTAAGAGTCTAAGAGGGAAACAGATCCTCCTAAGCCTCCTCCCAGGGAAAGATTCCCCTTGCTGAAGTTTCCCTCAGCCCAAGAGCTGCTGCTCTTCACCCAAAAGACCACTAGAATTTTTTCGCATCCTACTCTCTCCCTTTCGCTCCCCTTATAACAACTTTCCTTTCCCCTCACGTGGTCCCCAGGTCTATACAAAATTGCTGCCAGCTGCCCTTTTTCTTCCTTGGGCTGACCCTTGGGTTTTATGGGCTTTTGGAGCTCATTAATAGATGTTCTGGCCCGTAGGTTCCTAACAATACCTTCCCCATCTGAAACAGCCTTGTCCTCAAGGCTGGAATAAGCTAATTGTTCATTGGTGATGATAGTATCTTCCCACATTGCCTGCTTGATACTGTCATTTTTCCTAGGCTGCATTGGAGGACTGCCACCCAGCAGGTCACCTTGAGTGGCCTCTCTGTCAAAACATCTTTGCTTGTCTACAGATCTTCTGTGGTGCTGTTGAGAAGAGTAGCGACCTCCACCTAAAGCTGCTTTGTTTTCGTTGATGCCATACAAAGCAGCCAAATTTTTCCATATACAAACAGGTTGCCACAATGTAGAAGAACTGGCCTCCCTTGTTACTACAAAAGGCCACAGCCAAATTGTTAGGCTGTAATAGTTTGACAAGACCCAATAGACAGACCAGCTAGGAAAGTTTACGTGAGAAGGAAGAGAAGGGGTAGTAGTTAGGGGTATTTTAGGGAAGTAGTTGGTGAGGGGTGATGGTGCTTAAAAAGAGTGGGTAAGGGATGAGAGAGGGGGAGTTAGTTTTTCAGCAGTGGATGTAAGCTGTAAGCTTGGGCCAGAGGACACCCCTCTGAGCAAGGACGTTGTCCTGGGGCTAATCAGCCAGCTTTGTACACATTTTGCTATTGTTCAATCAATACTACAGCAGTTTCCACCGCCATTCTTTCTGGACTCTAACAATTGGTCCGACCTGCCGGATCATGGCGACAGAGGGGGACTCAGGATTTGCGAAGTTGGAGAGAGAAGTGGAACGCCTAAGAGCAGAAGCAATGGAAGGGGGATTTGAAATGAGACCAGTTGCAGAAATTTTAAAGACGGTCAATCAGAAATTTAAGAAGTTGGAGGAGCTACAGCTAATATTGAAGATATTTTTGCTATTGGATAAGATGTGTCCTGCAAGGAGTCCGACAAGGAAGGTGTCAACAGCAATGGAAAGTGAACCCATGAAGACGAACAATGCCAAAGGTGATGAAGGACCCTTGATGGAAAAAATCGTCGACAAGAGCTTGACGATCTATGGTCCAGACCTTGAAGATAAATGCGTCAAGGAAGCCGAAGCAATAACTTTGGCGATGAAAATAGAGTCGCATCTTGTCATGAAGATGGGTTTATGCGGGACAAAGGTGGAGACCGGCAGGACTAAGGAAGAAGGTGATACAACACGGAAGGTGAGACAAGTTTGTGATTTGGGAACGGGGGGGCTGAGTCCTAGAATAGGATTCAATCAACCTACAGGGCCCACAAAAGGATCTAGGTTGAACCTGGCTTCTATTACAGCAGGCCCAATTCTTGTTGGCCCAACCAAAGGCAAGTGGACCATGAGTTATCCTCAACGCAGCTCATCATCCACTTCCATCATCATCAACGAATTCGATGGACTACAGGCAGCAAAGGGAGAGGAGAACGATTTCGACAAGAGGCGGGGCATGCACAAGGAGATGCAACGATGGGTTCACCCTCCAAGGACTGCAGTTCCTCAACGAGCGTGGGACCCCGGTATCACCAGGAAATCAAGGGAGGACGCACTCCTAATTCAAATCATTGGAGAGGGGAGTACTTGTGAGATAAATCTCCAGCCTGAGACCGTCGCAAGAGAACTCGTTCTTGGGAAAATATCTCAACTTGAGACCAGAGCAGAGGCAATCGCATGTGAACTTTCTGTTTGGACCAAGGGAAGAGGCCTTGCAAATGTGCCCAGCGCATCGACTGAGACCATATCCTCACGGTATGAAGTTTATTGGCTTCACCTCAATTATTTGTGTGTTTCCAAACCAGCAGTAGATTATGGGTCCCATTTTACTGTAGTAATGTATGGGGAGCAGGGGTGTAGAAAAAAAATTGGCAGTATGATGATTGAAGCTCCAACAGTTGCTAAAGTTTGGGTAGCAGAGTTGCCCTTGGACAATTTTTCTGAAAAGAGTGAAAAGGTTGGTGTGTCCCAAGGAGTAAATCTCTTCAGTTGGAATAGAGATACTCAGGAGGGAACCATTGAACTAATTGATGGCGCAAACTCTAAGCACCATCAATTAGTTACTGACAATGGATGGAATGCATTTCGGTTTATTGATTTGGTCATGGGTTGTGTGCTGGATGTTGGAGAACAGATTGTCAACTATCCCTCAATGTCAACAATGCATAAGTTTGGTGTTGCCGTAAATGGGGCACTTGTCATCAAAGTTCCGCTAGAGAAGGAAGTATATGCTGAATTTTTGGGAATTGATTCTAGAAGTAGTTGGGTGAAAGAACCTCTACATGTGCAATTGGAGTTGAACTCATCAAAGTGTGTCTGGCAAGATATAAGGGTTATGAATCCTGAGGGAAGGGTGGAACACACGATGATGCAGAATCCATTCTCTGTTGAGGCATGGGTTTACTTTTGGAATTATGGGGAAAACAAGATTGTTAATATTTTGGAGCATCATTCTTGTCTTGAAACTCCAGAGAATCAAAATGGATGTTATGGAAAGTTCGTTTTGGGCTTTTTGAGGGTTTGGAAACAAATTTACAATTTGAATGAGATTTATTTTGCACTTACCTTTGCTGTGAACTGGGTGGTAGATGAGGATGACGAATTTCTGAGGGAGAATAGGAGGATCATAAATGTTGCTGTTCCCCTTTTAAATTCTATTAGCCAGAAGTATTGGTGTTCCGAGTTTTTTTTCGGTGGTGAGGATGGCTTGCACAACTTGGAGGCACTCTATAAGTTCTCAATTAAGAAAGATAATTCTATATCATGCCACAACCACTCTCTTTGGCACATCTCAAGTTTGGGACAGCTGCAGAACACAATGATACTTGTATACGTGCCCAGTATAGATGCCTATATCTATAAGAAAAGTGAAAAAGAAGGGCTTGTCGTAGGTGCCATTTGGGGTTACATTTCATGGGGACCTTTCGTAGTAACAAGGAAGGCCAACTCTTCTGCATTGAGGCAACCTGTTTGTATGTGGAAAAATTTGGTTGTTTTTTATGGCATCAATGAAAACAAGGCAACCTCAGGGGGAGGTTGTTACAGCACTAGCATTGTTAGCGCTGGAATCCTGAAGAAGTCACAAGGAAAGATGAGATTATGATCCAAAGGCAATTTCCCTCAATCAGCCTTGAGGACAAGGCTGATCCTCAAGAGGAAGGCAATGTTAGGCTGTAATAGTTTGACAAGACCCAATAGACAGACCAGCTAGGAAAGTTTACGTGAGAAGGAAGAGAAGGGGTAGTAGTTAGGGGTATTTTAGGGAAGTAGTTGGTGAGGGGTGATGGTGCTTAAAAAGAGTGGGTAAGGGATGAGAGAGGGGGAGTTAGTTTTTCAGCAGTGGATGTAAGCTGTAAGCTTGGGCCAGAGGACACCCCTCTGAGCAAGGACGCTGTCCTGGGGCTAATCAGCCAGCTTTGTACACATTTTGCTATTGTTCAATCAATACTACAGCAGTTTCCACCGCCATTCTTTCTGGACTCTAACACAAATGTAACCCAAAATCGCACCTATGGCAAGCCCTTCTATTTCACTTATCTTATAGATATAGGCATCTATACTGAGCACACATATAATTTTCATTGTGTTCTGCAGCTGTCCCACACCAGAGATGTGCAGAGGAGAGTTGTTTTGGCAGGATATAGAATTATCTTTCTTAATTGAGAACTTATAGAGAGCCTCCAGGTTGTGCAAGACATTCACACTAATAGAAAATAACCCTGAATACCAATACTTCTGGCCAGTAGAAATTAAAAGGGGAACATCAACATTTATTAACCCCCCATTCTTCCTCAGAAATCTGCTGTCCTTATTCACCACCCAGTCAGCAGCAAGGTTAAGCAAAATATAAATCTCACTCAAATTGTAAATCTGTTTCCAAACTCCCAAATAATCCAAAACAAACTTTCCCTCACATCCATTCTGATCAATTAGGGTTTTAAGACCAGAATGATACTCCAAGATATTAACAATCTTGTTTTCCCCATAATTCCTAGAGTAAAACCATATCTCAACAGAGAACTGATTCTGTATCATCATATGTTCCATCATTCCCTCAAGATTCATAACAATTTTATCTGGCCAGACACACTTTAATGAGTTCAACTCCCAATGCTCATGTAGAAGTTCCTTCACCCAACTCCTTCTAGAATCGATTCCCAAAAACTCAGTATATACTTCATCCCCTTCTATCAATGTAGGTAACTCAAGCATTTTGGAAAGAACTTTATCATCAGTATTTCCACTCCGATTATTTGGAGATATTAAAAGTATGCATTTGGGCTTCTCTAGTGAAACTCTGATGACAAGTGCCCCTTTTACTGCAACATCAAATTTATGCCTTGTGGACATTGAAGTATAGTCGACAATCTGCTCTCCAACATCCAACACACAACACATGATCAAATCAATAATCCGTACTGCGTTACATCCCCTATCAGTAACTACTTTGTAGCACTCAAAATTTGCACCATCAACCAGTTCAATGGTTCCCTCACGAGTATCTCTATTCCAACTGAAGATGTTTACTCCTTTGTACACACCAACATATTCACTCTTTTCAGAAAAAATTTCCAAAGGCAACTCCATTACACAAACTTTAGTAACTATTGGAGCTTTAATTATCATACCCCTAAATTTTTTTCCATACCCATGCTCCCCATATACTACGACAGTAAAATGGGATCCATAATTTACTGCTGGCTTGGTAACACATAGATAATTGAGGTAAAGCCAATACACTTCGTACCGTGAGGATGTTGACTCAGTCGATGCACTGGGCATAATTGCGAGACCACTTCCCTCAGCCCAAATAGGAAGCTCACGTGCAACCGCTTCTGCTTTGGTCTCATGTTGAGAAATTTTTCCTAGAACCTCTCTTGCGATGGTCTCAGGTCGGGGATTTCTCCCACAAGGACTCCCATCTCCGATGATTTGACTTTGGAGTGTGTCCTTCCTTGCTTTCATGGTGATGCCAGGATCCCATGCCCATTGAGGCATTGTAGTCATTAGAGGGTGAACCCAGCGCCACTTTCCTTTATGTATGTCTTGCTTCTTGTCGGAATGTTTCTCCTCTCCCTTTGCTGATTGAAGTTCATCGTAAGCATCGTATTCCCCTGGGGCGTCAATGTCCTGGCTTCCTTGGGCTTGGGCGTTCTCCTTACCCATAGTAACAAATCCTATCAACTCCACCTTTAGCCTAAACCTACTAGCCGTTGAGCCCATGCTTCTGAAGTCGTCAATGATGAAGCACGTGGACTGCATGCTGAGTTGAGTAGGGTTCAGTTTGGATCCCTTCATGGGCCCTGTGGGCTGATTGGATCCCACTTCAGGGGTCAGCCCCTCCATTCCATTTCGACAAGTTTCACAATCTCGTCTCATCTCCTGCATTGTAGTGCCGTCTGCCTCATTCCCACCAGCCTCTAACTTCGTCCCACCTAAACCCGTCTCCTGCTCGCCTGTTTGCATATCCAACATGGGGCTCTCATTCTCAGGCCTCTCTTCCTCCTGGCCTTTGCTTGCCATCGGGTCACCTCTTACCAAGCATCGTTCGTTTTGGTCCCCCAATCTGTTGGGCTTTGCCCACGCAGGTTCGATCCCTGCTGCCAACGCCATGCGAGTCAACACTGCCCTCATGTCGTCCAGGCAGTCTAGCTTCTTTTGTATTTCCTCTATCCCGTCCAATACTCTTCTTATTTCTTCCATTCCCTTCTCTAATGCCTCCACTCTCGCCTCCATCCTTGTCGCGGGCATCCGGCAGGTCGGACCACTTGATGGAGACTCAAATATTTATAGAAGGGATTTATCACTATCAATCAGAAATACAAACAGAAAAGAACACTTTTCCCAGTAGAGGAATGGGTATTCCTACGATAAGCAGAAGAAGAAGAAAATAACCTAAGAGTCTAAGAGGGAAACAGATCCTCCTAAGCCTCCTCCCAGGGAAAGATTCCCCTTGCTGAAGTTTCCCTCAGCCCAAGAGCTGCTGCTCTTCACCCAAAAGACCACTAGAATTTTTTCGCATCCTACTCTCTCCCTTTCGCTCCCCTTATAACAACTTTCCTTTCCCCTCACGTGGTCCCCAGGTCTATACAAAATTGCTGCCAGCTGCCCTTTTTCTTCCTTGGCCTGACCCTTGGGTTTTATGGGCTTTTGGAGCTCATTAATAGATGTTCTGGCCCGTAGGTTCCTAACAGATTTACTGGCCAAGGACATTTGTTCATAGAATGGTGAAGCTCAAAGAAGCCATGACAAAGGCACCTATACCTTTTGAGATAGAAACAAATACTTTCAATACTGGGATTGGAGCTGTGCTGATGCAGAACAACAAACCCATTGCTTATTTTAGCAAAAAAATGGGCCCAAAACTGCAAGTAGCTTCTACATGCATGAGAGAATTATTTGTCATATCTGAAGCAGGTTGGGGAATTTTTTCACCATTTTCACTGATCATTGCAGTATATGTGAAGTTTTCTCTCAGGTAATTCAAACTCCAGCCCAACAGGAATTTATTCATAAATTAATGGGATTCAATGTTGTTATCAAATACAAAGTAGGCACTTCCAATAAAGCTGCAGATGCCTTATCTTGTTATTTTGAAGAAATGGAGGATCATCCTGCTATCCTGGCAATGGCACAGTCTGAACCCATGTTTGAAATTGTGGAGCTCTTGAAATCAGAGCAAATAAAAGATCTTTATTTTACTCCCATACGTGACGGCATCTTCAAGGGAACTCTTCCAAATTCCCATGTGACTTTTCAATATGGGCTTTGGTTGCTTAAGGGAATGATCATGGCAAGTCCAACCTCTCCACTCAAAATGAAGCTACTTCAAGAATTCCATACTACCCCATTGGATGGTCATGCATGTATAACCCGCACTTTGTTATGCCTTTCAGCACATTTCAGATGGCCTAGAATGAGACAAGATGTGCAGCAATTTAATAATCAATGTCTCACATGTCAGCAAATTAAATCTTCTACCTCAGTGCCAGGTGGGTTTTTACACCCTTTGCCCATTCCAGAAATTATTTATGAGGACTTAACCCTGGACTTTATTTCTGGATTACCTTCATCCCATGGTTTCAACACCATTCTTGTAGTAGTGGACAGGCTTACAAAATATGCTCATTTTGGTGCTTTACCTCATTATACTGTCGCTATGGTAGCAAAATTATTTTGTGACATGGTGGTTAAACTGCATGTAATTCCTAAATCTTTAGTGTTAGAAATAGATAGCATTTTTCTCAGTGATTTCTGGAAGAAAATGTTTGAATTAAGTGGAGCAACTTTGCACACTAGTTCTGCCTACCATCCCCAGACAGATGGGCAGGCTGAAATCACCAACAAATATTTAGAGCAGTATCTTAGAGCAATGTGCCATAATTTTCCTCACGGTTGGTCTCAGTATTTGAGTTGGGTTGAGTTACACTATAACACGACAGTGCACTCCTCTATCAAAATGTCACCTTCCCAAGTACTTTACGCGTGGCTCCCTCCTTAACTCCCTCTGTATTACGACGGCACATCCAAAATTCAAGCCTTGGACTTAGCTTTATTTGAGAGACAACATATGTTGGTTTCACTAAAACAAAATCTCTCTTATGCTCAAAATAGAATGAAAATCCAGGCAAACAGGCATAGATAGGAAAGGAGCTTTCGAGTGGGAAACCAAGCGTTTGTGAAACTTCAACCATATAGCCAAACTTCTCTCTCCAGGTGAACTTCACAAAAGCTTGCCAAAAGATTCTTTCACTACTTCTGGGTAACCAAAATCGTGAGTCTTGTGGCTTACAAATTAAAGCTTCCCCCAGAGCCGCATACACCCAGTATTTCACGTTTCTCTTTTGAAGCCTTCTCATGGATTTATTACTGCTCTTCTGTTACCCATTGCTAACATAGATAATTGTCCTATCCAATTGTTGTTAGCCATTTTGGGTAGCAGAATTGTGGAGAAAAGAGGTAAGCCCATGAAGCAAATCCTTGTTTAGTGAAATCACTCCCTTCCTGAGGATGCTTCATGGAAAGCCTTTCAGCTTTTTGCCATCTACACCAATTTTTCGTGGTGGGGGAATGTTACATGCAACCTTGCACCTATGTTGTTAGGCTCAGTTGGTTCCGTTATGGTGAATGGTGCCTTATCTACTGAAGGTTCCTTTGGCAGCCACGTGTCCTCACGCATGAAACCTGGGATAACTCCATGATGCTAGAAGAACCAATGCATGAGTCTTAGCAAGCCCCACGTCGTCAATGAGTTCCCCTGTGAATGAAGGACTATGTGGGTTGAATGGAAACCTGTTTTCTAGAGCTTGTGGTGGCACAACACCATGTCCCCTTACCCGTTTACCTCCTCTGCTTTTTGTTTTTGTAATTTTCGTTTCATGCATTCCTCTTGTATTTAAAGGGTGGCAAAGTATTTTGGCTTTGTTCTTCATTAAACTTGTTTAAGGGAGTAAGTGTTCGCTCGAAAAACACCAAACACCTACCAGAATCTCTTAACTTATGCTGTCAATATTTTACTTCATGTCTGATCTTTCATACAAATAAATTTCATGTCCATATTATATCAAAAAGCTGCAGAAAGTCTTAATTTATTATTTAAGAACATGTTTGTTCTCATCAATCCTTGTGATGCAGAATATGAAGATGAAAAATATAAAATTTTATGTGATATCTAGGGATTTTATAATTGGGCATTTAGGATCTATAATTAAAGTATTTTATCAGAAATTTATAATTATGGGGATTTATTATTTATTAAGATTTATTATTTATCTATTTGGTTTTAGGTTATCCTATCCCCATAAAGGATAAGGATTAGTTAGTTTAGCATTTCTGTTTAGTTGTGTTTCAACTTTCAATTCCATTAGAATTAGGGTGTTTTAGTTGCCTATATTAGGCAATGCTAAGTATCCCAATAATCAGTTTATTGATAAATTAATTTGATATTGAATTTACCAAGAGAATTCAGACCCTTGTGTCTAACTCTAAAGTCTATGTTCATTCTATGAAATATTTCCTGAAATTTCAGCTCTTGGTATGGCAAAGGCAGACCTCTTTGGCTTGGTCCTATTCCATATGACTATCCAGCATATCTTACTGGGGAACTTCCTGGGGATTACGGCTTTGACATTGCAGGGCTTGGCAAGGATCCTTTGGCTTTGCAGAAATACTTCAAGTATGTTATATTTTGAATTTTTTCTAGGCAACTCATTAAGTCTGTGTTAGTGCTGCTTGTCAAGCCATAATTTTCTCATACGTTGAGATGGACAGTTTCACTTGTGTTTATTTAAAATTGGACTAAACAAAATGTTGTAAATGGTATGATATACTATGGGAAATATATGTTCTTATTAGTGAACCGTCATCTGAAATATATGATGGCAAATATTGCCAAGCAACCTCTTTATGTAGTAATCTATATTATGTCTCTCTTCCGATAAGGCATTTATTGAGCCTATGATATCTTTACTGGATTATATATATGGCATATATCATTAAAGCCTTGAGATATTGGTTGAAGTTTTGTTGAGTTTAAGTAGACAAATGGTCAGTTTAATCTCTTTTATCATGAAGCTTTGAGATTTTGCATGCTCGATGGGCTATGCTTGCATCTGCTGGTGCACTGTTTCCTGAAATATTAGACCTATGCGGGGCCTTTCACTTCGTAGAACCCATTTGGTGGCGGGTTGGTTATTCAAAGCTCAAGGTTAGCATGTACTGTCTCTGTGGCCGTTCTCTATACAGTCTTATAAAATTTTGTTAGATACAGCATCCTCAAGTTTCTGAGATTGTACATATTGTTGTTCTTCATTACCTATTCTGTGAATATCTATTTCTGAAAAGGAATCCAAGGCATAACTAAGGCCTTTAGAGTATGTATAAAGCTACATGTGCTGGAGACAATTTTATTTCAACTGAAAATTTACAAAATGGATTCTAATAAGTTTTATAAAGGTTCAAAAACTGAAAAGAGCTTTTGATGTCTTTCAGTTGTTAATTGTGCACAGTAAAGGGTGCAATTGGGGCAATAAAACCTACAGATTCCTGTAGCAAATTTTTGTGCAAAATCTGAGAGATGTTTACTAAGTATAAAGCTCTGATTTATGACTTTTGTAATGAATTTTTGTTGCATTGAGCATGTGTCATTACTTCACACCTCCATGCATAAACAAGAGACGCTAGGGAACAAGAATTTTGAGTTTGGAATTATATAGGACTCATTAACTGCATGACACTCGCTGCTTACTTAGATACCATATCCTGTGTATTGTTCATAAGATATTTTGTCAGATTTTTTATTGTCTTTTTCAACATCAAATTTGAAATCAATTTGAGTTTCCATATATTTTAGTTGTATGATACATTCATTTATTTTAAACTATGTTAAATATGGTGCGCACGTCACTTCAATATTGCCCTGTGTAACATATCGTACAAAGTGCTATGGCACCATGAGCCCTTGATGCACTGGTGCGCAATGCACCATTAATATTAATTTGTGTGATCATATTGTTGAGTTTTCCCCCTCATCTGGTATACAGTATGGATATCATACAGTGTGAGCTTTTTGAGGAAGTATAAATGATTGCCACATCTAATTTAAAATTTGCAAGTGATAAGATAGGTGCCAAATAACTTCTGGCAATTCCAGGTCAGCCAACTGCCATGGGCAGAAATGGTCTTACATAAATACACCAAATTTTACGTAACCATCAAATGAAGAGGGAGAAATTATAGCACAATTCTGTATTCTCACAAAATTCTGTCTGAGATTTTGCAAATTATAATGGTTTACAGTTTGAACTTTCTATTCAATTAGTACAATTACCTCGATAGTCTGTAATGGCAGTACTAAAGAACACTGGAATGTGTACCCAAAAGTCCCTTGTGTGCTCCCACATAGTCTTCACTTTGGTTGTTACTCATTAAGACTTTCACTCCGCCTGTTCCTTGCAGAATTTGTTTTAAAAAAATGGAATTCTGACAGTCATTATATTTAGTACGAAGTTGGGAAGCTGAAGAGGAAAAATAACCTTTCAGATGGGCATTCATACTCAAAACTAAGCTGTTTGTTTACAATGTAAACTTTGGCTTATTCACCAACTGAGGTTGGCACAAGTGGAATTGGATCATCCTCCCACCCTTTCCCCCACGGTTTGATCCCCCCCTAATGTAACCAAAATAAAAAGAAAAAAAATTTGGCTTATTCACTTTTTGAGGAATTTTACCTCTGCCTCTTCCTTCTAAAGTGTCTAGATCCCCATTTCACAAGTTTTGACCAACTCACTCCCTCCGTCATATTTCTAGACATGACGTTGCTCTTTCCTTCATTTTTCAATTCTCTCTTCTTTTTTTTTTTTTTTTTTTTTTTTCCTGTTTTGGTTTTATTTTGGGGGGGGGGGGGGTGGGGGGTTCTATTTTCATGAGTGTGTAATACAATTTAAGTCACTGTTTGCTGTTTTTAATTCTTCTGATTATCCCATAAAAATCCTGAGAAATCATGTGTTGGGGTTTTCAGTTTTGTTAATGGCCTTGGAAAGGGAGTCTTGTTTTGACCATGATTATGCTCTTTTGTTTGTTGATTAGAATAAGTTGCAATCGCTTATATCATTCTCTGTCTCAAAGGCACCCATTCTCAAACCTGAGCTGACTTCTGGTGAATTCGTGATCATGTACATTTTTATATTGTAATAATGTAATTGACATCCTTGCTTACGAGTCTTTCAATTCTTACCAGGGAGATACTCTAGATTATCTTGGTATCCCAGGACTTCACTTAGCTGGAAGCCAAGGTGTGGTTGTAATTGCTATTTGCCAAGCACTCCTCATGGTAATGTCTATGTCCACTATTCACCTTATTTGGTTTCTATGCTTTGGTGACAGTATTAACATCCTGTCTTCTGCATTCAAGATTTTTTGAGCCCATGTGACGTGAATGGTGTAGGATTTATGATTTCTGGTTTTCAGCTAGGTTGTACTGAGTAAAACAATCCACAGTAGTTCTTTGGATGGAACAAGTGTTTGAGGCATTTCTCCTGGCGCTTGATCCAACATAGGCCTCCTCTTGGAATACACGAGTGCAACTATAATTATTTAACAAATAAAATGAATAATTCATATTCAAGTTTATAACCAAATATTAATGGGCCAAAAGCAAAAGCTTTGGTTAAAGCTACTGATTAGACCATTTTCTCTCTCGACAGTCATTTGCATGATATAAATTATCTGCGTACGAATGTACCAGGTGTAACTAATCACAAACTTTTTAACAGGTTGGACCAGAATATGCAAGATATTGTGGTATTGAGGCATTGGAGCCTCTTGGGATATTTCTGCCTGGTGACATAAATTATCCAGGAGGAGCATTGTTTGATCCTTTGAATCTGTCTAAAGATCCTGAAGCTTTTGAGGAGCTGAAGGTGAAAGAAATAAAAAATGGTCGCTTAGCTATGATTGCCTGGTTAGGTTTTTACACTCAAGCAGCTGTGACAGGCAAAGGTCCTGTGCAGAATCTTCTTGAGCACATATCCGATCCTTTCCACAATAACGTCTTGTGCAAACTCGATGGAAGTTGTTAGGTGTTAAAATGAAGGAATTCCATTACATTCAGTAAGTTGCTGGTTTCTCTAGTTCTAGCGGAGGAAATTCAGTTCTAGATGGCAACACTTGGTCCGGCAACTGGAAAGGATGAATAATTAGGTACTGGAGTTGAATAGCCAGATTGCCAGGGTTATCATTTTGTTCCGCTTGCGCTGTCATACTGTCATTCCGCAGTCAGTTTGTGATATAAGGGGCTATGTTTACCAAAAAAAAGGCGGCTATAGTTTTTGTATATTAGATTATATGTTACCCAATATCTTGGGGCGTTTGCAGGAGAATAATGGATTTGTGTTTTGTCCTTTGATCTGTTCTCTTGTGCACCTTAAACTGATAGATTTTCAACCCTAATGAAAGGGAGACGGTCTTTTTGTGGAAAATAACGCTAGAAGTCTCTGTTTACTTTTAGAAGATTTTTACTAGAGGGATTTTTATCTTCTTTACTCCAATTAATCAGAGAAAGGAAATGCCGTCCTTGGAAGATGAACCTTTTTCCTTCACCCCCTTGCGTTTTACTGGTGCTTAAACTTCCACAAGGGCATGCACCATGTTGTTGTGGGGGAATTGGATTCTTAATTTTTTTTTATTTTTTATTTTGTATAAATATTAAAATTGTAAATTTTATTTTTATTAATTTTTAATTTAATGTTATCTATATTTCTCGTTTAAATTAATTTTAATTTTTTAAAATTAAAAATTAAGAGATCAAATCCTGGTGTGACCGGCGTTGTATTTGAGCTTCCGGAGGTCGTCGTTTTTCATTCCACTACGGATGCTTGGTGCTGGCTAGGTTATGTAACAGGCCACGTCAGAGAGAAAGATGCCAGCTAATCGGTGGCATAAGACCTTTTCATCCATCTTTAACATGAGACTAACGGGGGGATACATCGTAATAGATTTTTAAAAATCAAGTGATGAAAAATGAATGGCGACAAATGGTTAAATTAATCGGTATTCTATCATAGCTGATGGTTTTTAAACTCGGAAATGATATATCCCGTTTTTATAATTATATTTTTGTCTACACTTTTATTTTAACCTGTATATTTTTTTATTTTTAAAATTTAATTAAAAAACCTTTTTAAACTTTTAACCACATCATTAGCCTGCTCATAGCAACGTAACACTAGCAGGACTCTTTTAAACCAAACCCTCCCAATTTTCGCAATCATGTTTGCTTCGAAGTTCCAACTCGTAGTACGGAAAACAGGTGAGTAGTGGGAAAGGTCTTGGATTCTTTGGTTGGTCCCGCGGGGCGGCCCCTACCCTACGGCTTCTATTTACGGTTTGTGCCAGCACCGAAAAGGCAAAAGGGGTTTGTCACAAGTTAGGGACAGCAAGAGTTTTGTAGAAGAAGAAACGGATGCATCTCACTCCTCAGATCCGATTTCTCTAATTCCTTTATATTTCTGAGGTTTGGACTGGATGGACTTTTTGGATCTGAAATTCAACCACGATGTGGATCGTTAGTTTCTTCCTCAACTACAACTTCAACCACAGATGTCTGCTTTAGATAGATAAAAGCAATATACGATTTTTCCGACAAAAGGTATGCTCTGGAGCTGCTACCCTTGCCTCGTCTTCCTCGCCTCCAAAACATGATCAAACTCAAGTGCGACCGTCATTAACCCTCTTAGAAATATGAAAGGGGGTGTTTTTGAGGGTTGACTTGTAGGGTTTTTCTTATGTGTTGTGTGCATGGAGTTCAGTACTTAAGCTGCTGCTTTTTCTTTTTTTCACAATTTTATGATTTGTTGCAAATTACAGATTGCTGCAAAGATGGAGAAGGTTGCTGCACAGGTGGCCGCTCCAAGTTTTATACCTCAAACACTTTCGAGTCGATTTTGTGAGACACCTGCCGTGGCCAAAAAGCGTGATCTGTCCTATGGAGTGTCTCCCAATTATCTTCATCAGCAGTTACCAAACCCTAACGATAATTGGAACCCAAGGGGCTGGGACTGGGACACTCTCAGATTTCTTGGCAAACCATTGGAGCCGGAGATACTTCGATTGGGGACTGCCACTGCCACGACTACTTGCACTGCTGCAGAGTCAGCTAAGAAGGACGAGGGCTCTGGAATTGTTACCGATTTCAACAAGAGCTGCGCTGCGAATGTTGAAGAAGATAGCCTTCGCTTGAATCTCGGTAGTGGCTTGGGCTTGAACACTGTGGAGGAGCCCTTGTCGCGCCCTAACAAAAGGGTACGTTCCGGGTCACCCGGGGGAAGCTCCTCCTATCCAATGTGTCAGGTCGACAACTGTAAGGAAGATCTCTCGAAAGCCAAAGACTATCACCGCCGACATAAAGTTTGTGAGGTTCACAGCAAATCTTCTAAAGCCCTTGTCGCTAACCAAATGCAAAGGTTCTGCCAGCAGTGTAGCAGGTTACCGTACCATCCTTGCTGTTAAACTTGTGTTCATTTTATGCAAATTTTCTTTTGGTCTTTCTTATATAAGTTCTTATCTGCTAAAATACATGATTTACCAAAATGGATGGGATAAAGTTTATTTAATTCTCATAAACATCTTATCCTTGCTTCTTAGTTGCTGTTCATTTCCAAATCTTAATGCCTACGGCTGTGACACTGTTCAATTTAAATGTAGATTTCACCCTCTGTCAGAGTTTGATGAAGGGAAGAGAAGTTGTAGACGTAGACTTGCTGGGCATAACCGTCGAAGAAGAAAAACCCAACCCGAAGATGTTACCTCACGTCTCCTTATCCCCGGAAACCAGGATAATGCAACGACTGGCAATTTGGATATTGTCAACTTGTTGACTGCGATTGCTCCTGCGCATGGTAAAAGAGGCAATTGCCTAGTAGATGGCTTCTAATTTGTTCCCTATACTGGGCTAACTTTATGTATGATAATTTATAGGAAAATTTGAGGAAAGAATTTGCTCACAACTTCCAGATAGAGACCAACTTGTTCAGATTCTTAATAGGATTAATTCAATACCATTGCCGGCTGACCTTGCTGAGTTGCCCAATGGTGGAAATTTCAATGGGAAAGGCCATGTGCATACTTATTTAGATCGTCATGACAAATTGAACCGGAATCCCTCGTCCCCATTAACTATGGACTTGCTTGCTGTTCTCTCAGCCACTCTATCCGCATCTGCCCCCGATGCTATTGCATTGCTCACTCAAAAATGCAGCCAAAGTAGTGACAGTGAGAAGTCTACAACAAGTGGTGCTGACCAAAAACCTGAGCCAAGTTTACAAAGACAACCACTTGAATTCACTTCAGTTGGAGGAGAAAGAAGTAGTAGCAGTTACCAGTCTCCTGTCGAAGATTCAGACTGCCAGGTTCAAGAAGCACAAATTAATATACCATTGCAGCTTTTTAGCTCCTCTCCAGAAGATGAAAGCTTGCCTACAATGGCATCTTCGCAGAAGTATTTCTCATCTGACAGTAGTAATCCTGTGGAAGAGAGATCTCCATCGTCTTCTCCTCCCTTTGTGCAGAAGCAGTTTGCAATGCAGGGTATGGCTGGAGGCGCCAAATCTGAGAAAATTACAACTGGAAGAGAGGTTAAAGCAAATAAAGAAGCTAGCCAAAGTCATGATTGTAATATTTCTCTGGATCTTTTCAGAGGATCAAAATCAAATACCATAATCCACTCTAGTTCACTTCAAAGTGTTCCATTTCAAGCAGGGTATATATCTTCGGGGTCTGATCATTCGCCTTCTAGTTTGAATTCAGATGCCCAGGTAGTTTGAAATCACACTTCCTGGTTGTTGACTTAAAAATTGTATTCTGGTTTATCTCTCTTCTGGATGTTTAAGTAAACTTAGTGTTTTGGGATCTGATTTCTTGTCTTGTATACCAACAGGATCGTACTGGCCGAATAATGTTTAAACTATTTGACAAGGATCCTAGCCATTTCCCAAAAACACTGCGAACACAGGTGACACTTAATGAGACGCTGTCCTAAAAAATTTCTTCTGATTTTTCCTTAATTGTATTTGTGACTTTATAACTGGCAAATATGATTATGCAATTTCTTTTACCTTTTTTTTTTTCCAGATTTACAAGTGGCTTTCTAATAGCCCATCAGACATGGAGAGCTACATAAGGCCTGGCTGTGTAATTTTATCGATTTATGTTTCAATGTCTTCTGCTACCTGGGAGCAAGTGAGTGTACTGCTATGATTCATTTATCATCCTTTAAGAATCTGTCTTTCTTTTTTAACAGGGAATTACTTAAGATATCTGTTCTGCTGATTGCTTGCCTGATGTATCATGTTTTATGCAGCTACAAGAAAACTTTCTTCAACATGTTCATTCTTTAACTCAAATGTCAAATTCTGATTTTTGGAGAAATGGAAGGTTTCTAGTTGATGCTGGCAGTCAATTAGCATCACATAAAGATGGTGAGTACCATGACTGCTACTGGTCTCTGTCCCTTTTTGTTTCCAACTTCACATTTTTATATTTATGCTTTATTGGGTTTGTGATATCTTGTCAAACTTTGAAATTAAAATGGTTTGAGTATGATTGGTTTGTACTGCAATTCCAGGAAAGATTCGTTTATGCAAACCATGGAGAACATGTAGAGCTCCAGAGTTAATATCAGTGTCCCCTTTGGCAATTGTTGGTGGAGAAGAGACCTCTATCTCATTGAAGGGTAGAAATCTTTCAACTCCTGGCACCAAGTCAGTATGGAAATTTCCTTTCTCTGATGTTTGCTCTGCTTCTTGTTGATCTGTTTTCCTGATGTTTGTTGATAAATTGTGCAGGATTCATTGTACAAATATGGCTTGTTACACATCAGAGGAAGTTATAGGATCTGCATATCCTGGTATGACCTATGATTGGATAAAATTGGGTGGTTTTAAAGTTTACAAAGATTCTCCTGGTGTTCTTGGTCGCTGTTTCATTGAGGTAGGTCTCTTGACTTTGTTTGTACATGCAGACATGCATGTCTGTTGAAACTTTGGTGAATTTTAATGATTAGTTTTTGCTAAGAAAAGCTGCTGATACTTATGAACAGGTTGAAAATGGTTTCAAAGGCAACAGTTTTCCGTTGATTATAGCTGATGCAACCATTTGTAAGGAATTAAGACTACTTGAGTCTGAATTTGATACTGAGTCAAAAGTATGTGATTCCACATCAGAGGATCATGCTTACCATTTTGGAAGGCCCAGGTCAAGTAAGGAGGTTTTGCACTTTCTGAATGAGCTTGGGTGGCTGTTCCAAAGAAGAAGGTCTTCATATTTGCGTGAGGTTCCAGATTTTTCACTCAACAGATTTAAATTTCTACTCACATTTGCTGTGGAAAGAAATTGTTGCATGCTTGTCAAAACCCTTCTGGATATGCTGGTTGAGAAACACTTGGCAGGAGAATGGTTGTCAAAGGAGTCAACAGAAATGCTGAATGCAATTCAACTATTAAACCGAGCAGTGAAAGGAAGGTTTACAAACATGGTTGACATGCTTCTCCACTATTCTATACCTAGCAAAAATAATGTATCCAGAAAATTTTTATTTCCGCCAAATCTTGAGGGACCTGGTGGCATTACTCCTTTACATTTGGCTGCTTGCACCTCGGGTTCTGAGGGTGTGATTGATTCTTTAACAAATGATCCACAGGAGGTAAATTTTTTCTCCTACTTTATTAGTTTGAGGTTTATATGAGAATGAAAGTCTTCCTCATTTATTTTGACTTTACAATTTTTAAGAGTAAAAAGTCTAATTTTGTCTCACAGACACAGAGCTTGTCCAGGGTGTGGGTATAAATCACTTTGCTTCTTTGCTTGATGATGGTATTAGAAATAAAAATGTGCTATGGTAGTTTTTTCCCACATTGCAACATCTCACTTGCTCTTCTTACTCTGTTTCGTTGCCATATTCTTGTTGGCAAGATAGGGAGGTGGGATGGCTATGGGATGAATTCTTAATAACAGGTTAAGTTTTATGCTACTTTGTATGGCATAGGTGGAAAAGTGAGAAGTTAAATTAGAAGGCTAATGTTCTTGTTTTTCAGCAATTGTTGCTTGGTAGAAAAGGTAGAAAATTGGAATGGTTGATAAATTTACCAAAGCTTGAAGTACTTAAAACTAGGATATAGTAGAAATATTGCGGTGTTGTGTTTTGGATAACCTTTACATTTTCAGTCTCCCTTGGGAAATACCTGTCAAGGATGGTTTCAATATGATAATTCCCATTTTTTGAATCTACTCTTTTGGTTTTTTTCTGCTCTTAACTGTTATTTATATTTCACTATTTTCATCCACAAATTAGAATTTTACTACTATCAAGCTTTTTTTATGTTAGCAGTATTTTTAATGGTGTGTTAGAAATGCCTTCATGCTTCTCTTATATTGGGTGCTCATATATTTCATGTGCTTGTGTAGATTGGATTGAAGTGCTGGGGATTCCTATTGGATGCCAATGGGCAGACTCCGCATAGCTATGCCATGATGAGGAATAATCATTCTTTTAACACTTTGATTGCTCGTAAACTTGCTGATAGAGGAAATGGTCAAATTTCAGTAGCTATTGATAATGAGATAGTGCAACCGTCACTGAGAATTGAGCATAAGCCACGGCTAAGTAACCAGTTAAAACAAGGTCAGCATTGTACTAAGTGTGTGGTTGCAGCAATGCACAGCAAGAAGAGAGTTCCAGGTTCATTGGGTTTGCTTAACCGTCCATACATTCATTCAGTGCTAGCTATTGCGGCTGTCTGTGTATGTGTTTGTCTATTCTTGCGTGGAGCCCCTGACATAGGCTTTGTTGCTCCCTTCAAGTGGGAAAATTTGGATTTTGGCACAATGTAGTGCTATTTGTAAGTTAAGATGAAGGGAATGAAAGTAAGGCATAAAGTAGGCCTGGTGCATTTGTTGCATTTTTCCCCAGATAGCAAAGCTGCTTCTAAGGACAAAAGGGCATTTTCTGGTTAGTGCCCATAGCATATCCAAAATTGACGTGGAGGTATGCTTTGTCAAGCCTGGGAGATACGGTGAACTAGAAGTCGTGGGTAAAGAGTGACTTGATGCTGCATTATTCTCTCCAACACCAGGGTTTCTAGACATGATAAGTTATCCCCAAGTTGTTCATCCATTTGTGTTGGAAGTTCAAAGTTTATAAGCCTTAAGCTTTTTAGACATGACAACTTATGACCTCCCTAGTTAAGTTGGAAAGGTGAAGTAAGGCCACATGCGCAGGGATGGGCAGAACCATTCAGAATAAAATTGCTTAAGATCTGACGAGGACTGAGGTGAGTAGATGTCGGTTATTGCTGTTGCGATAAACTGTCATTCCTTCGGCCCATTGCCTCCCTGCCATCAGTCACCAATCAACATGCATACATATATACATATATCCTACTTTATTTGTCCTTATGAATTTTTTCTTATACTTGAAAATTCAAGTCTGAGCTATCCTGATGCATGAAATGTATTATTGTAAAGTCTATTTGAGTTTAGAGTTAGAGCTGACCAAACTGTATGATTAAATAGTGGAATATTTTTTGAATTACATCTAAGTAATTTAGTTCTTTCTCCCAACCCGCATTTCCATTGCGCAAGATTTTGGATCTGTTTGTACTTTGTTTTTCCGTTCTCGAGCTCCTAGTTGAATAATCATGACAGAAATCTCAAATGTTTCTGTTGTTATATTCAAAGTGATGTGTTACATCTCTCCTTGTTTTCTTATTTTCCATTGAGCCTCGCATCCTCCTCTAGAGATATCTGACTTTGTTACACTATAACTTTGTTGCTATCTACTATTTTTTTTGCATATTCCTCAGACGTACAATTACCGAATTCCGCCCAAGTGTAGTTTGTACTATTTTTCATAATTGAATAACCATTTTGTAATTTTCACACGTTAAAATTTTATTTAAAAATTTAAAGAACTAAATTTATTGTGTCTCCCTCCATGTTTTCTGTTGGAACAACAAAAATTTCAATGTTGTTTTGTTATTATATGCAAAGTATATATTCTGAATAAAATAACTATTCTCTCCAGCAAATTAATCAAACTTTTGTGGTGGCTAATTTGTTATAATTTATATGATCGTTCAGAGAATTTTTTTCTAAGAAAAAAGTGTGGACTACTATGCTTGATCAAAATATTTGTGAGGAGTATTTCTTGAGCTAAACCCTAAACTCTAAGAATAGGAGCACAATATACAAATTAGCTTTATACACACGCGAACATAAACACTTTTAGGAGGTAAGTTTAAAATTCAAGCACTAAGTAGTAACTAGGTACATTTTTGAGGACCCCCTCCCCTGCGAAAACAAAATATATTAATCAGTTGCACGAAGTAGTGATGTAAAAATTCATTGTTTTTCTGGGATACGGACAGTGAAAATATGGAACTGTGGTGAGCAGAGATGTTTTTGTACCTAATTACTGTCTACTGAAGTCTTGTTCTTGAACTGCTCCTTCCCTTGTCAATATTTTGCCCAAGCAAGTGAGGTATTTCTTCCTCAGATATGTTGGGGAGAGGTGAGGAATTCCACCGGAGGGGACTTTTTGGGCACAAAAATAGCACTAACAGAATAGTTTTGATGGTTAGCAGCAGCAGTAGCTGTGGCCGAGAGTGGGTGCTCCATAGATGGGGACTTCTTTAGTAAGAATGTTCTCGTCTGTTACAGTTGTTTTTGGCTCATCATGTTGTTACTGCTTTGTCTCCCTTTAATTAGTCCAACCCAGCTATTCCTTGGTCGAGTAAATGGATCGATAGCTAAGCTGATGGAGAATATATCATGCTCCAAAAGGTGGCACTCAGACTGATCATTTTAGTTATATACTATATTTCAACTCTACTTTTTTTTTTCTTTGGTACATAGGAAAGAGAAAACAAGCAAACTACAAGATTAAAAACATTTTTTTATCCTCAGAAAGAACTCCATTCAAAACTAATGGAGGAGAATAAAAAATCATACAATTCATCCCCATATTCTTGAAACCTTTCACCGAAGTAGTGGCTGCTAAGTTTAATTCTCTGGACACATGTAAAAGCTCCACCATCCAATCTTTTGACATTATATCTCGAATAGCTTGCATCAAAAAATTCTGATTAGTTAAGTTATCCGTAGTCTGAAACACCTAATTTGAAGATTTGATGAATTGTATGACTTCAAAGCTATCTGATTCAACCATAATCTTCTTATAGCCTTTGTCCCAAGCTAGTTGAATACCGTTTAAAAATGGTCCATAACTCCGCTTCCGACACCCGAGTAGTTACCCAAACTCGAGATCACTCCTACCTTGAAATCACCTTTATCATTACGAGCAATTCCACCATATTTCAACTCTACTTTCATTACATTACCTGCGTACATAGCCGCATATATTAATGCTAATTGTACTTATTTAAATTTTAATTGAATTCATTTATTTTATTTGTAAAGCTTAAATGATTTATATATACATGCAACGATGTACAAATAAAATTTCTCTATTCAAATGTCTTAGAAAGAAGATGCTTTAAAGGTATATCTTGGATTAAGATCTATATGCAACCCTAGTGGTAAAACTTGGAGAATTGAAATTAGTAGATCTTTTAAATTGCATATTTAATGATATAGTGATATTTGATTGTTTTAAATTTTTTTAATTTAAAATTTTGAATTCAAACTCAAAATTTTATGTGTATTAAGTAATTTGTTATTCACTTCCTTTCATAAAATAAAAAATAAACCTCCTAATATGAAAACTTAACATGCACTTAATTTAATTCAACAAAATTTAAATTTTAATCACTCTTAATAAACTGTCCCAACTATCAAAACCATTAATATAAAACTCCTTAGATACAAATTTCATGTCAAACAAGTTATCCTTAATAAAATCCTCAAAGCTTACACCATGTAAATTTTTTTTTTGAAAAATTATAAAAAGTTCTTTAATGATTTATAAATATTATTATAAATTCTATTGAGACTTATGATATATTTTAATTTTAAAATAAAATAACTTTCTCTCTTTAAAGTTTTTTGCTTACAAAAACTTAAGAAGAAATAAAATAAGATACCTGCGCCCCAAAAGTCAAACTTATCTCTTAGTTAATCGTGAGGCATTGCATTGGAATATATTGTATAAATTGGAATATCAAAGGCATTGTCCTCAGACAATTATGATTCGTAATCATCCCATGAAACTTGTAATTTGCGATTTAGAGTGCCTATACCGAAAACATTGTGGGGCTTTTAAGAACTGAATTCATGAAAGATGTGGATGTCCCTTCCATTTCTATAAATGTAGTCCCTTTTTCTGTTAAATAATTTCCTTGTGCTGAGTTGGAAGGCATAAATTTTATGAAAGACGTTTTGATTGGTTGCCTTTTTCTCAGTCACTTAACTAATCGTGACTGAAGCCAATTATTAATTTGTGTCTTGCAAGTGATTCCCATTGTTGGTATATTTGCTTTATCCCATCTTTACACCAAGAAATACAGAAATAAAAGTCCAAAAAGAAAAGATAGATATTCCATAATCTTTAATCTTCTAGACTTTTAGCACCCTTAAAAGTCTCCTTGGGGTTTTCACCTGCTACAAGTCGCACTTACCCAGCAAATAAAGTAATGGACAGAGAACAATTGGCGCTCATCCGCAACCTCTTGATTCGTCACAAGAAAATCTTTACCTAGGAGATTTTGATTTCCTATTTCTAGTCGGCCAACAAAAGACTACTAAATACGAGGGTCAGCAATACGTTATGCAAATGATGAGAAGAAGATGCTCTATGCCAATCATGCATACAGGGTTCGAAAGAGTAAGGATAATATATCCCCTTTTATCTATTCAAGCCAACGTTATTACTTGTTTGGAATGTAACCCTGAAGAGCAAGGAAATTATGTTGTCTTCAGTTCTAATATTTTCATAATTTTATTTTTGTTTTTTATAATATAAAATTTAACTGTTTATATAAAAATTATATAAAGTGATGTGAGTATTAAGTAAAAGAATTACAAAAATATAATTTCTCTACATCTATTATTTAGCTATGCCAACTGTTATTACTTACTAAAAAAATTAATTTAATAAAATTCAATTTATGAGAATAATAAAAATTGTACTTATTTGAATTGGAAATCCTTCCAAAAATAACTTTCAGGTGTTGAAAAACAATTCTCACAGTAGTAGGAGAGAAGATTTTATAATGAAGATAAAAAAAAACAACTGAAGTTTCTCAGATGTTCTATGAGAAAGACATTTTTTAATCAACGTCTTAAAATTAGCCAAGCATCTTAAATTAGTATTATTTCATGTTGGATAGTGTCACGTCACTTATAAAGGAGTTGGGTCATGGGTGATAACCAGGGAATTGTAAAAAAAAAAAAAGGAAAGACATCGATCTAAAACCTAAAAATCCTCTTTGTTTGGTTTGACCAATTTATACTTCCCTCTAATGAATATTCTTTTTATATTGTTTTGTAACATTAAATATTAAATTAGATATTAAGAATTGGAATTGTTACATGAATAAGAAGGTTATAAATGTGAAAGTATTATCACCTTGTTAGTTAGTTTTTGGACTTGAAAACGCCCAATACTACTCAACATTAGTAGCGGAGTCTAATTTCAACATGTCTTTACCCTCCACAAGAGATCAAGTAGAGAAAATAATTTAATCTAGACTGGATGTAACAAAAAATCAGGAATTGCATTTGGACATTGCTCCGAATGCAATGATATGAGGATAGAGAATGTAAGCTCTCTGTCTTGACACTTAAATTTTCCATCTAGTGTAAGGTGTGCAACGGTTTGTACAAGGGAAATGTGTGTCAATTTCACTTCTTATATTTACAATTTATTTAATTAACTTATTTGATATAAGTATTTTAAATTAAAATACTATATTACTTTCAATTTTAATTAGGAAAGTATTTTTTAAGATGAGATTAGGAATGCAGTTAATCTTCATGTAATTGATATGAATTAGAATACACATTTAATTTCTTATCATATTTGATTACCAATTATTTTTAATTATATAATTGGTTTACAATTTTATTCATATTGTTTTGTCCCGTGAATGATATTCTAGCGTCATCAATGCGTTCATCCACAAACTAAAGCTCGTGAGAGACTACATAAGTACATAGAAACATGTTGCGAACAATTTCATCACGTCAATTTGGCACGGATTTTGTTGTAAGGATATCTTCCTCTGGAATCGAAGCATATGGAGGGCACTCCTTATGCCTCCTATATTTGCCCCGAAATTTCAGAGACGAAATTGTACATCACGTCAATTTGCTATTTCTTGGACCGTGAATTCATAGGCGTTCTTAGCTTAAATAGCAGGCATATTTCCAACGTTTGTAGAGAGGAAAAGTGAGGACAGGTCACATAAATCAAGCAGCTAGCTAGCTCTGGTCAATTGGAGTTCATGTATTGACCATCGAACATCAGTCCCTTCGCTTTAATGGCACATAGAAACAATGTTTATGGCAGTTCCATGTATTTTGGCCTAATTAAAAGCAAAGACCTATGGTAAAGCAAGGCCTTCTGTGACGTGACATACAGACTCCTGGGTCCTTGTCTGCCACTGGCTAATCTGACATCGCTATCCTAACAGGAAATACCCGTAGCCTGAAAGGAAATACCGCACCTAGGAATAAGACTGAAGTACGGTATTCCATCAACAGATAATTTAATCAAGCCTTCCACAGTATTTGGGCCCAAAAAAAAAACAGTTTCCAGAAGTAAATAAAAGGAACTTTCACATTAATAGAGCATCAAAAGAAAGAAATTCAACCCATCAATGGCAACATAACTCCATATTGTTACGGTTAGGTCAAAAGATAAGTTTAACTTGAAATGTGAAAATCCAGACTATATATCTTCGGTTTCAAGATGAAGCAAAATTTTAAAACACTAGCAAAACATAAGTATCCATGAAAATGCCAGACTTCTGTAAAAGAAAACTATAAATTTGCAAGTGTCATACACTGGGTGACAGGCAGGAGACTGACGCACAGTGATTCATCTTGTACGTTGATCAAAATGCTCATTCAAGTCATCCTGCTCCTCTTTGATGCATGGTTCGTCTACTGCCATTGAATCCACTTCTGATGCCTGAAAATATTAGATTTTAACACCTCCAGAGCACAGAGAACGAAAATGTTAGTTTAATCTAGGAAAAAGCATTTGACCTTAGAGCATGCGATCACCTTGAAAGACATATCAGAGTCTCTTCCATGGTCTTGAGGTTTGTGATAATGCTCCTAAGATTTAAAACAAATACACAATCTGTCAATCAAGAAGGATTTAGTTCTATCTAAATATGTGGAAATAGCCAATGTGCTGCTAAATCATATTAGATTATAAAGACTGACTAAAACAGAACATAACAGAATCAAAACATGATTTAGCAACATGCAAAACATAGTAGCAAGCAGCATCACGTGTCTTGAATTGCACAAGAAAGAGAGGAGAGATAAGAGAGATACAGAAGGATATACAATGAGAGAAGAATCTCACGACAGATTAGATTCCTTGGACAGAACAAAATGGACATCAACAGGAAAGCATCCTAAAATCTTCAAAGACAATACAACTTGCTCAATGTGCAGATTTACACGTCAATTGTTTTCATTATTATCGTTATACTGTACTCACTTAATCTGATGCTTCTTTTTATTTGATTGCATGCCATGTTGATTGGGTGATAATTTAATTTTGGAACAAATTTTTGTTGCATAGTAAAGGTGATAGGTTGGAATACATACAGGTTCTTTATGCATAGGTTCTGCATATTCTCTCTTTACCCTACTGGGAACAGGGTTACTGTAAAAGAGAGAAGAAACTTGTCAGAATCAAAATCCCATCTATATACAGAACAAAATGTGGAAACATGAGAGCATACCTATCATCATCCACGTCCATGTCAGAATTGGGATCCCATCTTTCATCCCTATCATCTTGATCTTCGTCTCTCTGAACATGAGACAGATGCATATAAGTCAGTGTCTACACAAGCATGAATCCAATCATGTACAGTAAGAAAAGAATCTAAAATCTATTAAATAATGGCAAACGCGAGAATGATATCTCTAACTATAGGAGAAAGATTTGGGGAGCATATGAAGCTGTGGAGTAATTTCATACAGTCCAGGTGTCTACATTGTGTCAGTTACAACTATTGCTGAATACCAATCTGACCTAAAGAGTAGATACAGATACAGAAGCTAAGCTAATTTCTTTGATAGAACATGTAAAACTGAATTCCACACGAGACCTTATTTGTCTTGCATTATCTCTATCAGTTATATCTTCGAGGCCAATACTTTGATAAATTCCTGAGAGAGACTAATCCATTTGATATATATATATATTAGTTGATAAAGAAACAACCTCTTGAAGCTCAGTTTCTGGTGGTCGCTCATGGAACTGTACACTTGGCGCATGTTGAAGCTTAGATAAATTATCAAGAAGTTTGGCTCTTATTTCATCCAATAAATGTCGGGAGTTCTTGTTTTCCATGTTACTTGGAGCAACATGAAGAGTATAGTCTGGACCAAAATATTCATAATACTCATGTTGAGGCATTTTATCATCTAGCTCAATCCCGAGAGCAACACCAGTCTGAAGAACCAATAGAAAACTGTTACAACAACAACAAATAAACAAAGTCTTATCCCATTAGATGAGATCAGCTACATAGATCAAACGGCATTATTGGGTTTTATTAAAAACAAAGTTTTCAATAGAAAACTGTTAGCAAAAGAGAATTTCATTTCAACCTGCAAATATCTAATTTACATGCTCATATCAACATTCAATGATGCCACAAGTTGATTTCCTTGCATTACAAATTTATTTGATCACCGAAACCACAGTTAATGTGTTTCAATTTGCAATTCTTCAATACATCAGAGTTTCAGTTGTATTAAATTTCACTTTTCATTGTCATAAAATTAGTGTCTATGACTCCCTATGAGAACCATACAGCATCTCTCACCTTCTAAAAAGATCATGCATGAGCTATTACTGTATCTTCTAAGTCATTTCAGCAACTCAATTCATCTGTCATTACATCTCTTGTCCAAACAAAAAAATCTATATTTTCAAGTACTCCCCTAATTTCAGAGGTTTCCAAGATTCTAACATAATTATTTAGCACTTACATCTTCAGTCACGCATGCTCAGGGGAAGATGACAAAGAGATCCAATTATAGAAAACAATAAAAGAAGTAGCAAAAGGACACAGTACCTCATAACACCAGCAACGTGCTACATTTCGTATTGTATAACCACCTCCCCCGAGCAACAGAAGTGGAACATTAAAAGATCGCATGTACTTGACACACTCTGCGTGACCTTTTATTGAAAGGTTAAAACAGCCTAATCTGTCCCCAGATAAGGAGTCAGCCCCACACTGTAATACCACAGCACCAGGCCTAAAAACCTCCATCACCTTTCCCATTATTGGCTTAAACAAGGACTGATAGCTCTCATCATCAATTCCATCATCTAGTGGAACATTTAGCGAATAAAATTTCCCCTTACCATACCCTATATCACGAATATCACCTGTTCCAGGAAAGTAATCTCCAAATTTATGAAATGAAACAGTCATGACCCTGTCAGTGGTGTAAAAGGCCTCCTCTACACCATCTCCATGGTGGATATCAATGTCTACATATAGAACACGCTGCAAATTGATAAAAGAAAACACAGATTACAATAGAAAATACTTAAGGCAAAATACACATTTAAAGACATCATATGGTAATAGAACTTTAGTGGCCAATGTCTTTCAAATAAGCTGCATCATACAGAAGATCTGACTTAGCCAGACACATTTCATGTAATAATCAATGTCTGCCTCATTATTATTCAAGAAAAAGCATGGATACAGCATACAATTCAAAATTTCCTTTCAGAAATAAATAGGAAGCTCTAGTTTAAATGCCATCCTCAACAAGAAAGGTTAAAGAACAAATTGAGATTGGCATCAACCATTGATGTAGGATAAGTTTCCTGAGTTCAAAAGCAACTATAAAAAGTGATCAGTGTACCATAATAGCAAAATTAATGATAGGCTCCAATAATGCTCAATTTTTTTAAAAAATCATCTTTGCCTTTCTGAAGGACACCACTGTGAAAGCCCTGGAACACAAACTAGTTCAAAGGTTGAAACTGGAAAGCAGGTGTCTCTTACAACTCACAAGAAGAAATCATCATGCTATTAACATACTACCTATAAAGCACACTGTCAAGGAATAAGTTCACTAGAAGCTTAAGCACTTAGGAGAAGCCCTTCTATTATATCTCTTCTATTATATCTCTTAATGCACATTAATCAATAATTATAGCACAATGTAACAATGGACATTCCAAATATGCATATTCCCATCCAACTATAAAAGGAAGTAGAAGAGTCACGTCTAAAATCACAAAATCAGCACAAAGTAAGTCCCAAAACAAACTAGAGCTGACAACAGGAATATTAGTCAATGATAAGTAACAAACATATAACATGGAAAAAAGTATTCACTATATGCATGTTGTGGAAATGTAGCACATATTGATCATGCAAAGAAGAAATTTAATCCATATGAAAATCAGTACAACCATAGATTAAAAAGATAATGTATAATAAGTAAATTTGTTGAACCTCGTGTACTTTGAGAAGTTCCAAAATAGCCAGCACAATGTCATTCACATAGCAGAATCCAGAAGCCTCACACTTCTTTGCGTGATGTAGACCACCAGCCCAATTTATTGCAATATCACACACTCCATGGTTCAGTTTTAGAGCACCACCAACTGAACCCCCTGCATATGTTTGACAGAAAGAGTAAAGACCATCAAATACAGGGCAGTCCTCACCAACATTAAACCTCTTCAATTGTCTCAGCTGATCTTGCTGTGTCTCGGGGGTGATACCCCTTAGAAAAGCTACATAATCATCTGCATGGAACTTGCATAGGTCCCTGTCTTTAGCAGGAGTAGGCTTCAGAACCTGCATGTGTTGGAGCAACCCATAGTGGGCTAAAAGAGCATGTGTCATTCGAATCCTATGTGGCTTCATTGGGTGACCTTGCCCATAATAATAATTTCCAACCTCTGGGTCATAGAAATATGAAACCTTTCTCTTCACACCATCTGATCCAGATGGAAGGGAGTTCACTCCACTTTCCATCACCAAATCTGAAAACAACCACTAATAAAATTAATCAAGTAACATGGTAATGATGATACAATGTGATAGGTAGCAGTTGAATTTTATTTAGATACTCAAAACAGAGAACTGGAAGGAGACTTAATCAGGGATAGCCTCTTCAAAGAATGCTCTGGAAATGGAAATACACTGAAAAAGATAGCCTCTACCCAGAAGACGGTAGCCCCACTGGAAATTCAAGAGGCCATTCTATCCCTCACTACTCAGATCTTCCTTACCTCTCCCACTCTCCTCTAGCTTCTCTTAACCTCATTCCTTTAATGGACTACTCTAACTGAATGGGCCAACAATCTATTCATGCTAAGCCACGTGGCCCCAACTAACTAATTTTTCAATCATTGGTAGCCCCAGCTATGGGAGATTTCCCTGTGTCAGCATGTTTACCTCTTCTAGCATACACCCGAGTAACACAATTCATATATAATTATTTTTAAAAAAGAACAAAAAAAGGTTGTGATGCTCAATGCAGTCATAAACAGAGGTTACATATTAATGGGAACCAATAGTGACAAAATGCACAAAGGAAGAATCATCCACTCTCATACCATAGCTTCTAGGCTCAAGCCAATAAAAAGAAATTAAATAACGACAGAGCATACATGGTTGGTTACTAGAAAACTAAAATCAACCAGTGGAAGTACCCAATGTGCACATTATTATTCTTGTCTAAGATAGGCAATTCGACTACTAAGTAATATTATTAGTTTCTCATATAAAATTTCAAGCTAATAACACCATTTATTGCTTTAGACATTATTATTCTTGTCTAAGACCAGCAAATGGACAGCCGAATAATATTATCAGTTTCTCAGATAAAGTTTCAAGCTAATAACATCACTTACTGCTTCACACCCCCGCCTTTGGTCAAACACCAGACATAAACAGTGGCTGCAGAGTGGGAAATATGCCAAAGGCATACATATGGGAAGCCACCAAAAATGAAGATATGCTGGAATATGGACAATCATATAGCGAATTTTTTATAACCCTTTACATTTAACCTTTCAATTTCCTTTGACTATCAATGAAACAGAAATAACAAAACAACAACTAATTCTCACTTACCAAGCGACCTGGAATGGTCATATATGCATACGCAAATTGGTAGCAAGGTATGCAATTATCAATCATTTACCAGGTATCTAGTTAAAAAAGAGAAAGACTATCTAGACTGTCAGAACGATATACTAATCTAGTCAAATAGGTCATAAAATGAAACTGGGCATTCGTTGTGGTCACCAGTAGCAAAGGCGGGGCGGAAATCCCAGAGGACCAAGTTCCCATCCTCTAGAACGAACAATAGAAGATCATGAGGTTGTTAAATAATTAACAAAAAAATAAAGTAGTAGAAGAAGACTATGACAAGGGGTGAAAAATCCATGCATATGAAAGCAAACGAGATCTGAACAAGGCTACACGAAATCGTTCAACAATAAACCGCCCACGAAAAAGAAGACAGACGAGTAACAAGAAGCAAAACAGCAAATTTGTCAAATGAACAGACCTTAGAGTGTCACGAGAAATTCGATATAACATGTTAATTACCAAAGCAAAGTAATTTTGTAGTCAATAACACATGATCTCAGAAGAGTAACCATTAAACAGGCTTATGCGAAAAATGCAGATCCTACAAAGAACTGAGAAAGACGGAGAGAATCCTCACTTTCTGGTTCAGCAGCGCAGACGATTGCACGAGTTCAGAATTTAGGATGCTTTAACCGCTGACGCCTCTCGAATGGATAATTTGTGAGTCAAAAAGAGTGTTTTCAGCTGCGGGCATTTGAAGGTTGGGAGAGAATTTAATCAGTTAAGAGAGAAAGAGAGAGAGAGAGAGAATAAGGGGAGTCTAAGTTGGGCTTTCGGGAGGCTTATTGAAGCAGCTTGTTAGATAAATTTTATTAAATAGTTTTTATTCAATTTTATTAAGTTTACAATTAAATTATTAAATTTAAAATTTATATTATTAAATTTAACAAGTTAATAGTTAAATCTTAAAATTAATAAATATTTAATATTTGATATTTTATGAGAGTACGCTCTTTTTTTTTTATAACAACATATGACACTTTGCTACAAAAATTTAAAATGTCTTTAAAATTACTTACCCATATTTAATCTTTTAGAGATAGTCTTAAATAGATTTACAACATTTGTTCATATTAATTGTTTTAACAAATAATAAAATAATTATGCGATAATCATAACAAGCATTTAAAATTTTTTTCGTTTAACACACTAAAAAACTTCATGATTATATTAACAAATTTGTATAGATAAATTATTTTAATAAGTTATCTCCAAGTAACCATAACATTTATTAAAAGTTTAGTTTTAACTCTTTAAAAAATTAAAAATTTTACAATTTGTAATTACTTATTATAAAACTTAAATCATAAAGTCTAAAATTCTAAATTATAAAACCTAAAATCTTAAATATCAAACTCTAAAATATAAAATCCTACACTTTAAGCTTTAAATTTTAATACTTAAACTCTAATATTAAATTATAAATTTTAAAATCCAAAATTTTAAATTCTAAAATATAAAATTTGAAGTCACAAATCCTAAACACTTAATTTTAGGGTTTATTTGCTTTCAAAAAAAAATTTAGGGCTTCTTTATAGGGATTAGTTTTTAGTTTATTTTTAAGGTTTACTTTTAGAGTTTGAGATTTAAGGTTTATAGTTAAGGGCTTAGAACTTAATTTTAAGGGCTATGATTTGGGGTTTAATTTTAAAGTTTAGGATTTAGAGTTTTGAATTTAGTTTTAAGGCTTATGATTTAAGATTTAGTTTTAAAGTTTACAATTTATGATTTAGTTTTAGGATTTTTGATTTACAGTTTAGAATTTAATGTCATGCAAAGTTTAGGATTTAAGATTTTAAATTTTAAAGTTTAGATTTTTAAAGTTTGGAGTTTTAGGTTTTAGAATTTAAAATTAACATTTAGGGTTAAATTTTAAAGTTTATGTTTCATTTTCCTAAAAAAGAAAAAAATTGAGCCTTTTTTAAAATGTAACAAATAAACATATAATCGTTAAAATAAGAAGTTTTTTGAATGAACCTAAGATATCTCTCAATCAGAAGTTGTAGATTAATCTCTGTTAAGATGTAGAGATTACCAAAATAAGTTTTACCTTTTCTAACAAAACTTTTTTCATATACACAACTTGAAACAAACTCAGAACAGCATACTTAAATGACCTAGCTATCTGCTAACTGTGCTAAACTTTCTTAATTAAAAAAAAAGATGAAGTTTTGATGCTTTATTAAATTCATCCTTCCACTAAGATTTGACATGTTACTCTAGGAGTTGTTTGGCACATGAAATGCAGGGAGAATTTTGAAGATGTGGGAGCTGAAATGTTTAATTCCTAAGTTTGGTACAAGATTCAAAATTGACATGAGAATTTAATACTAAAGTAAGGGTGGGAACCTCATGGCAATGTAAAAATTATTTTAAAAAAATTCTACCCTCATTTAATTAGATAATTGATTATTTTTATGGTGGTTTATGGTTGTAGCGATGAAAATGGTAACAACAACAATGACAATGGCATTTGTTATGACGATGATAATGTGGGTGGTGATAGCTAACCATGGTACTTATGACGACAATAACAATGACACTAGTTATGTCATTAATAATATTGGTGGTGACATGGACATGATGCCAACATAGGGTCCAATGACATAGCTAGCATGTCGACATAGAGTGGCATGGCATGGTCAACATGACCGTGTGGAGTAGCATGGCATAGCCAATATGCCCACCTAAGGTGCCATGGCAATACTTACATGTTTGCACATACAATAGTAATAGTGATTATGGTGACAGTCTAAATATAGCGGTGGTAACAATAATAATAATAAAAATAATAGTGCCAATGATAGTAATGGTAATGGTTCTTCAACAATGACTATCATGGTAGTAACTATGTGACAGCAATAGTGGTGGTAGTGGTCCTTCAACAATGATAGTCATAGTAGTGACTATGTGATAGCAACAACAATTATAGTTATAGACATCTAATCAGATTCTAGTCCTCAACAACAAAAACAAACTCCTAAGTGAGTTCAAAATTTTTTCAATTAATTCAAAATTTTTTATGTTTAATTTGTGTAAAGTAAAAGAATTTACTAATATTCAATTTTATGCTCAAAAGATAAATAGTGGAGAACCCCAAAAATAAAAGTGAATCAATGGTTAGCTTCAAAATTTTTTCATCTTAGATTAAAAAATTTTGTGGGGTTGAATTAAATAAAATAAAAAGATAAAAGAATATTTCTTAAATAAGTTCTTCTTAATTTCCTTTTTTTTTGGCTCTTGTTTTCTAAAAAAAATATAAAAGAACAAAACAAAAGCAAAATAGAGGAGGCAAGGGATTGAAGAGCTGAAAGAGAGGAAAACATGGGAAGAGAAATAAGAAAAATGTGTTGAATTTCAAGAATGGAGAGAAGGAGGCAACTGGGGAGTGAACTCCGTGAAGGAGAGAGCAATAGAGTACAGAGAGGAAAGAATAATTGAGAACAGAGAAAGGGAGGGCAATCGAAAAAGATGAGAAAGAGAGAGCAATTGAGAGGGAAGAGAACATTTGAGAATAGAGAAAAAGAGAGCAATTAAAGACGAGGAGCAAGGAAATGGAGGAAGAGTGATCGAGGGGGAGAAACCACTGAGTGAAATCCCCATTGAAAGAATTTTTGGGTAATTAATCAGCAACCCAATCACTCTTGTCGAAGCAGAGCGGCCTCTTGGCTTTATTGAGATTTCCCAAAGCTTGACTACCACCAAAGCTCACTCACCCCTCACTTGGGTTCACGGCGTAAGGATGTAGGAGGGGTTTAGTCATGCCAAGGCAGCTAGTGTAGCTGTCGAGATTTTTCATTATCGATTACAACCATCGGCTCAACCAGCGTCACCATCAATCTTTGCTGAGCAACCCGACGCGAGATTGAGGAAGCTTCGTAGTAGCTTACTGGCTTGAGGAACCGATTGTTCTTTTGATCAAGGCAAGAACAGGTAATGCTTTTCACTTTCTAGGCAAGCTTTTCTCTTTCAGACATCTTGTTCTAACTTTCTAGAAATGACTATGGAATAGTGATTGGACTGTTATTAGCTTCGTAATGGTTATTCTGGTTCCTGTTAGTTCATCTTGTTCTTGACCCCGTGACCATGTATTTTCATAAAGATTGGAGTGGTTGTTTATCTGCTAAAATGTTTGTGTTCTTTTTCATAGGAGTTGTTGATTGATTGCTTCTTTGTTAGCAATGTACTGTTCTTGTTTCTTAATTAAGAAATTTGATTATTGGTGAGATAATTTTGCCCCTGTGGTTGCTAGATATTCTGCGTACATATGAGGTAATTTCCCTTCCATGTGCCATAATTTTTGGTGAACACTCCCTTTCATAGGATGGATTCATGGTGCTATTTTAATCCCCCTCTGTACACCTTAATATCTGGTTTGTGCTCCCTTTCACTGGATGGATTCATGTTATTTTAATCCCTTTTTGTATACTCCAATATCTGGTTTGTGCTTCCTTTTGTAGGAGGAACATGAGCCATCATGCCTGAATCTTTAGTTTTTGTCTCATTTTAGATAATAAATGTTATCGTATACTATCATGTTAGACTAGTTGTTGTCATGGAGAATATTCTATTTGACTATTAGCTACTAGGTTGGTTTTATTTTTGTGCTTAGCTAGTTGTGATCCTATTGGATGTTTTATTTCTACGTTGCCCTGCTTGAGTACGTTGCTCCGCGCTTGAGTTAATCCCAAGCCATTACGACAGCCACCATTGAAGTTAGAGTTGAAACCGTGCGTGAATTGACGGAATGAACGGTAAGGAGCCATCTCCTTTACATAGAAATTGAAGTAACCTAATACTCCGTGTGGGCAGTAAGATAGGAAATAATGCAGGAACAAGTGGGTTCTATAATACCACCTGAGATTACGCTTCCTCATTGTTGCGTGATATCAATAGAATAGATGCCTGCGTAATCACATACACGCCACAGGTCCCTATCAACGCAATCGGAACAGTCACCGTGGAAATTTCAAACAAGCGTGTTGGTTTGCAGGATCAAGTACAAGCTAGCTACACGTTTCCCATCACATATACCGTTAGGCTTTATTTCTACGGGACATCCTTTGCATCATCCTCACAAGATCTGCCTTGCGAGGTAACTCATCAACTAAGAAACACCAACATCAACAATGGAGTCAAATACGGCAAATTCTCTGGAAACCTCAAGTTCTTAGTGGACAAGAGCATCGATCGTGCTCTAAGACCACCTGAGATTCAGATACTCAGCTCCAAAGAATCCCGATGAAAACTCGGTAGACACTTGGCATGTTCCCACTACACGGACACAATTGGAACCGACTAGCAAGGGCTTCTTGACAATCACGAACAAGTCCTTGAGCATGAGAATTCAAGGTTCATTTGGAGAGGCTGCGTTTGAAATCAGGGCAAGATCAAGTTACTCACACCCCAGTCACGACGACATATTATCGAAGGATTCCATAAGCAACATATTGGCTAACCTACAGGACAAAATCTCAATATCTCCACAGTAGCTCACAGTAGTGGTCAATTGCGATCCAACCTGTTCACAAAGGGCTCCACCAACGACTACAATGACAATTACACATCACGATGAAACAAACCAACCAAATGTCATTGTCTAATGTTCATTTATGATAAACAATTTGAATGAATGTGAAACTCTGATCCTTTATTTATTTCAATCCACAAAATCAATTACATCAATCGTATTGACAATTACATTCAATCACAAATGCCGACAACTATAACTAACCGACAATTATTGATAAAGGGCTGGTTGTTCACCTGAACGTGTACACTAGAGGTGATGACATGGACGAGAGACAATCAAGTTAGAGAGAATATTTATGGAGAATTATTTTCACTTAAATTGTTGTTGTCTGAGACATGAGCTCTTTAATAATTGTATTGATGCCATGGTTTTATGATTTGATGCTACGTATTATCTATTCCCCTATTCGAGTAATGTGCCTCTATGATAGGAATTCCTAAAAGATTGTGGAGAGTAGAGGCTGCCTTGTTGTTTTATATTTTTTTCTTTCCATTAAGATAATATGATGCTGTCATAAATGTTGTTGAATCCTTGTGCTGCTGTCTAGATTTGTTTAAGCATGTCAATATGCTCTGCAGTTTCTAAAATTTTATGAGTGTTATCCTTTACTTGTTAATGTGTCCTCATAAAAATTTCAGACCAATCCGAAGTGGTTTGTTATTTTAAAAAAATTTCTTTTTCCAGCTGCCCTATTTCGAAATTATTTCTTTATAACCCTTGAGTTAATTCAATCTAAAATAGCATATAGGCTCAAAATGCTGTAATCCTTTGAGGGATTGTTAAGCCATGCGTTAGCTGCATTTCAGGCAAATTTTGGTTTGAAACGAGTCCATTAATGCTGAAATGAGTGAGTTTCCTGTGCTGCCCAAAAAGGAGTTCCATATTGTGCTAAGAACTTTCTTGCTTTGAATTTCACCCTTAATGAACTTTGTTTGTTTTGATTTTTGTTATGCATGTTAATCCATATGTTTTCTTAATCTTGTAAAAATTTCAAAACAATATAAGCTTATTGGCTCCTTTTTGAAAGTTTGCATATGTAAGTTGGCTTGATAGTACCAAGTGTGGTTGACATTGAATATGCGCATGTCTAGTATCTCTTGATTAATGTCCAATTTGATTCTCTACACTTAGTAAGAGCTTGATGTCATCTTCCCCTATGGTAGTCATATGCTGGTCTTTTAAAATGCAAAAAAGGTCCCGAATTGACCTCATATGTCATCTTTTAAATGGTCTAAGATTGTGAGTTCTGCGTATTTGGTATAATTCGACTTGTTCCTGGCAAGTGTATTAGTCTTTTCTTTAAAATCTATTTTGATAGAAAGCAATGAGCTTTGAAATAAGTAAAATACAATATACATAATTTTTCTTTCAAATTTACACACAAACACAAATATCATGTGATATATTTAAATCCAATTAACCTTACCTAAAATTAATAATAGTAAAATTAATTAAATTAAAATAAACAAAAGATAACTTTTCATCCTCTAACTTTGAGTCAGATTTCAATTTCGCCCTAACTTTTTTGTCATTGATTTCATCCTTTAACTTTTTTAATATCATTAGCATTTTCTTGCATCCATGAACTGTCCCCAAACTTAAACAAAATATTGTTACATGTCATTTGATATGACAAAATGACATTGTTTGCTACACACATTATATTTGCATAAAGATAATTTTTTATTCTTTAATTTTTAATTAAGTTTTAATTTTATTCTCTAATTTTTTTAGTCAATTTCATCCTCTAACTTCCAAACCATCACTAAAATTTTCTTCAAACCTATTACCATTAATACAACCCTAAACCCCCTAATCATAAATTTCAAAACCCTAAAATTCTAATCTCAAGCCTTAAACCCTAAATTTCAAACTTATAATTCTAATCCTCGAATCCTAAAACTTTTAATCCAAAACCTTAAATCTCAAAACTGAAAACTTCAAACTCTAAAATTCTTGATCTTAAAGTCTAAAATTCAAAAAACAAAATTAATGAGGGAAGCAACCAAGGCCACATATCCACAATCTTGGGAAATTTAAGGTTTTGGAAGATTAAATAATCGTTGCACAACTATGCCTCTGCCAAACACCCACTTAATGCAAACAATGACAAAAATATACTTCCTTAATCGTTTAAACACTGCGTATCTCGGTTTTACAAGGAAATGCAACGATTATTCACTACATTACCTGTACGGTCACATGGAATTTTACGGTTACATTTGCATCCATAGCAATTAAAAAAGCCCTCATCCACGGCAGGTAAAAATAGTACACACATTGTGCTGCAAATGCTCCTAGTCAAGTTTGACTTTGATCACAGATAGGAAGGTGCAGTAACACAGATCTTAGCAACTCATATTCCATTTAGAGTGACGACAACTTTGCGTGAAGTAGGACAATCTCGATGCTCACAAAGCCATATACCCTTAGGTATAAGAGAAAAATAGAAGACATTAGTAATTATGTTTTATGCAAGCTACAAAAAGGCAACTTTTGTACAATGTGACAAGACTTGTAATAGATGTCTGATGGTAAATAAATTAGAATTCTTAATGTGAACGAACTTCCCATCATTCATCATATCCTATCAAATGCTGTAAAATTAACCCAGGCAATTATAAGCCATGATGAAATATTAAATGCTACCATTAAAATTTGAAAATTTCATTAGATAAGCAACAACTGTTTTTGGGAAAACCCCAATACACAAATATGAAATAAAGCACTTCGTTTAAAATCTTCCAACCATAGATTGTCATATGCAATACGTAATTGAAATAAAAAGGCGCTTCAAATTACATGGGAAACTTTTGCAATACAATTTTGATTAGAATTTTTTTTCTAAAATTTATAAAAATATAAGTCCATAAATGACCTGTTGACGTAGGACAGATAAAGCAATAAGAATGAAGTACCCGTGTTTGTGTGTCTGTGTGCGAGAGAAAGAGAGTGTGCGGGGAAAAAAAATTAAAAGAGGGAAACACAATGATTGACAATAACAACTCCAAATGATGAAAGTACATAGTAACCCTCAAATAGTAGCGAACCCATTATAAATTATGAACCAGGATAATTTAGAGTTGAAATAAGAAGCAATTTTCTGGCTGCAAAAACCTTGTTTTGTTTTGATGTATATATACATCTACTAAACCCCTTTTTTTAAATTAAAAGTTTGTTTCACTATTATCAGTATACATTGAAGTATTATGAACTCGATTTGGAAAATCAACATACATGAAATTGATAATGCGACTTGTTTGTACTTCTAGTCGGTGTTTCTGTTGCAATACAGCAAACTCGCTACTTGATCTGAACGATCAGTATACAATTAGCACTATGCACAGAGGACCAAAATGCAACTGCAATAACAAATTGCTTCATGACCAATGACATGCATCACGCATAGAGTTTTACACATAGTTGTTAACAGCAAATAGCATATTTATAACATTTAGGGTCATTGTGACATAACACATAATGTTGTGCATTATTATTTAAATAATATATGTAATTATATTTCATATATATATATTTTTATATATGTAATATAATCTCAAACAAATAATAATATATAAAAAATAACTTTAAAAAAAATGATAAAGGTAATGAAGAAAGGGAAGAAAAGCAAAATAAGAAAAATAGTATAGACAGACAAATGTTTGGAGCAGAAAAATTAGCGCACACTATTTTTGCGCTATAGCACAAAAATAGCATAGCATAACATACTCTATGCTGTACTATATGTACTGTGTTACACTATGACTCAAAGCATAGTACAACATGCCATAGCAACAATATGCACTACAGCGATCGCTGTAGCACACTATTAATAACTATGGTTTTATACAACAGAAAAACTTAATATAACAACTATGGTCAAACGATGTTTGTCCATCACACAAATACATGAGATTGAAAGTGTATGATGCATCTCCAGAACTTTAAGAATACAAAACACAGTTCTTATGGTTCTTCAATGAGAAATAATATATAACTCTTTTTCCCAAGGGTGAGTATGAAATCTACTCTTCCAACTCATCAATGTCATCATGGAATGAATGGCAATACGTTCTTATCGAACTAAGCTACATTTAATGCTAGAACTTTCAATCTTGAGCTTGTATAGTGAAATTTCAAACCGGTCCGTATGATATGATATAAGCAGTTGAGGACCTTAGAAGGAACTAAGAGCAGCCTCCAATTTTTTTCTTTTTTTTTTTAAATAGTCTCATAACTAGTATAAATTATTTTACCACGAGAAAATTTTATATATAACTAGTATGAACATATTCAACTAGTAGCTCATACTAAACCCACTAACACAATTCAATATGAGAATACAGCCCACACAGATTGATGTTTTAGTGGTTCAGTGAAAATTTCATTAGCTTATAATTGGAAGAAGATATATATTAAACAAAAAAAAGGGCCATTGGTTTATTAACTTTACATGCTTGTAACGTTTAACATTTTACCCAATACTCAGTAGTCCACACATCATAACTTCAGTGGACAAGAAGTTCAAACTTTAACTTTGAGCATTCTATTTTTAATGCTGCTAGCCATTCAAATTTGAAGAACTTACATATTAACTATAGCTAATTAAATTGTGTCAAGCCCAACTTGAGAAATTAGACATAACTTACTTAATTGATCAATTGATCTGTATCATCTGTAACTCTTCTAGCTTCCATATTAGTATCTTCTTTCCCATCTAAAAGATATATCATTTTTTGAAGTACATATATACTTTACTTATGTATGTAAACATTCATAACTTTCGCCCAAAATTAATCTGAAAAAAAAAAAATCAGGATCCTGTTAATATTATCTATGGCCCGTTGTATGGCATCCACAGAAAATTATAAAAAGCAACAAACTTTTGGAACATCTTTCATGATCACAACTACAGATTTGACTGACCAGTTGCACAAGATACCCTAGGATGGCCAATGAAGCTAAAGTTGGAAAAAATAAAAGGAAGAATTGTAATCAATGATCAAGAAGATGGAAGGAAGAAGTAGGAGAGAGATGAAAGGAAGAGAGGAAAAATTAATCTCCATAGGAGACCTAATCTGAAACCAGAACGGGTTTTCGCCCCAAAGAGTGTGATTGGGTCCAAAAGGGTTGGGAAGTGGGCTGGATCTGAAATCCCAAAAAGGGGCAATGCGTAGAATGCAGCATTGGAGAAACCTCTGCATGGGAACACTACTGGCTGGGACGCAAGCGTCGTCGATCGCTGGAGGGGCTTTTGCTGTCACGGCAGAATTGGTTTCAAGGGGCACAACATCTATCGCACGCTGAGTTCTCCACAAGAAGGAGGAGGGGAAGTGTATTCGTTGCGGGCTGAAATTTGGACCATTGCACCGATGTCCACAAAAGGATTTGAGGGTGCTCATTCTCGGGGAACAGGAGGAAAACCCAGCTGATGGGAATTTTGTGATGGTGGAAAAGGAGACAGACCGGAATTAGTGGAAAGAAGAAGAGGAGGATCTGCAGCATTGTCAATTAGAGCTGTCTCTTTACTTGGTAGAAGGCCTCTCTTAGCCTTGCACTATGAAGCTAGTAGGGTATGTATTGAATTCGCCAGTGCTCATCATGATTGACAGTGGTGCGAACCACAATTTCATTTCCGAAGAACTAGCTAGATCACTACCATCACAAACAAAGGACCCCTCATTCTTCGTCGCAAAATTGGGTGATGGTCGTAAGAAAAATACTTAGGATATACAGGGTGTTGGAGGTGAAAATGGGAACCACTACCATTTGTGAAGATTTACATGTGTTTGGGTTAGGAAGGGATGGACTTGATCTTGGGGATAGCATGGCTGAGGAAATTAGGGAAAGTGAAAATGGATTGGGAAAAATTAACTATGGAATTCGATGGCAAGGATGGCAGCATGAGTATACAAGAAAACCCAGGTTTGATCCGAACCCAAATTTCAGCCGACGCTTTGGGAAAAATGACCGAGGTGGGCTTATAGCAGCAGGGTGATCCTCTTGAACCACAATGCAATGGCGCAAAATCATGTACAAGGACCTAAACCCCAGTAGAGAAAAGAAACTGTGAGGGGAATTAATGCTGATAGCAAATTAAATGAGGCAAAGGAGGGGACTTCAGGAATTGTTGAACCAATTCAGTAGTGACCATGCAATTCCCATACAAAGTGGTATCGATACCATATTAGTATGCACATTCACAAAAAAAGGACATTGAGAGGCTGGTAGATGAGATGCTGGCGGCAAGAGTCATTAGACCTAGCACCATTCCCTACTTAAGCCTGATAATTCTAACAAAAAAAAGACGGTAATTGGAGATTTTGCATGGACTACAGGGCCCTAAACAAAGTCACTACCCCAGACAAGTACCCGTTTCTGGTGATCAAAGAGCTCCTTGATGAGTTGCATGGGGTGAGATGATTTTCTAAAATCGATCTCAAGTCCGGGTATCATCAAATTCAGGTCAAGGAGGAGGATATTCCCAAAACAGCTTTTTGAACTCATTTGGGACATTATGAATTATTGGTTGTGCCGTTTAGGCTCACCAATGCTCTAGCTACATTTCAGTCCACTATGGATATGGCCTTCAAACAACATTTGAAGATGTTTGTGCTTATATTTTTCAATTACATTCTCATCGACAAGTGCGGTTTGATACATAGGAAAGGTCTGAGTAAGGAATAGAGATGGTATTATAGTGGACAAAACTTAGAAGAACATTGCGGTAAAGGTAAAAAGGATTGTTGATCGGATTTTATCCTTTAAAATGGTAGTTGAACAAGAAATTTTTAGCGCCATAAGTACTTGTGCACTATAAGTGGGGTTGGAGGAACATGAAAAGATAAAGATTTGGGAAGATTTGGAAGGGCTGGTCCAAGGAATTCCGTAACAAGAAAAGATTGTCTTAAATAGGGATCTTAATGGTCATGTTGGAAATGAAGCAAGGTAGTATGCAGGATTTCATAGTGGTTTTGGTATCGGAGAACCAAATGAAGAGAAAAAATAAATTCTTAACTTTTTAATGGCTTATAACTTTAACATTGAGTTGGAAATCAGCAAAAGAAAGGGAAGAAGAGAGTTGGAGAGATGGCGCCGAAAATGAAGCCGAGAGGGAGAGAAAATTTTATTTTCGTTTCTGTTACACAAGTATTTCGGTGGCCAGCAACATAAAGAGAAACCAGCCAGCAATAAGGACGAAAATGCCCTCACAGACAATCAGAAAATACAATAATAACCCTAGGTGGAAATTACAATAATACCCACAGCCATACAAATAATACAACACTCATCAACACTCCCCCTCAAGATGGAGCATAGATGTCTCTCATGCCCATCTTGCAAGTGATTGAATGGAAAGTCCTACTTGAAAGTCCCTTTGTAAAAATGTCAGCTAGCTGATCTTCAGACCTCACAAAGGCGAGCCTTAGGATCCCCTCAGACAATTTTTCTTTAATAAAGTGTCTATCAATCTCTATCTATTTTGTTCTGTCATGTTGAACAGGATTATGTGCAATATTGATAGCTGCCTTATTGTCACAGTAAAGGTTGAGAGGCACTTCATCACCAATTCCAAGTTCTTGGACTAACCTCCTAAGCCACAAACTTTCACACACACCATGAGCCATAGCCCTATATTCAGCCTCAGCACTTGATCTAGCAACAACTGATTGTTTCTTGCTTCTCCAAGTGACTAGGTTTCCTCCAACAAACGTGCAATAGCCTGATGTTGATCTTCTATCGTCAATTGATCCTGCCCAATCCGCATCTGCATAAGCTTCTATTCTAGAGTGCCCATGTCTTGAGAACAGCAACCCTTTTCCAGGGACAGCTTTTAAATACCTCAAAATTCGAAACATTGCATCAAGGTGAGTAGTGCGAGGATCATGCATAAATTTGCTAACGATGCTTACAGCATAGGCTATATCTGGTCTAGTATGAGAAAGATAAATTAGTCTACCAACCAGCCTTTGATACCTCCCAAGTTCTACTATTTCTCCATCACCAAACTTCAAGTGATGATTTTCTGTGATGGGAGAATCTGCTGGTTTGCATCCTAACATTCCAGTTTCTTGGAGCAAGTCTAGGACATACTTCCTTTGACAAATGAAAATACCTTTACCTGATCTTGCAACTTCAATTCCAAGGAAGTAATGCAAGTTTCCCAAGTCTTTAATTTCAAATTCTTTAGCCAGCCGAGACTTGAGCCAATTGATTTCCTTCATATCATTCCCAGCCACTATAATGTCATCCACGTATACAACGATGGCAGTGATTTTTGCATCACATTTCTTACAAAACAATGTGTGGTCTGCATTGCTTTGCTTGTACCCAAGACTAACAATTGTCTTGCTAAGTCTACCAAACCATGCCCGTGGTGACTGCTTCAAACCATATAGTGCCTTCTTCAACTTACACACCTTCCCTGTGATCTTATCACATGTAAACCCAGGTGGAATATCCATAAACACTTCCTCTTCTAAGTTTCCATGGAGAAAAGCATTCTTTACATCTAGTTGCTGCAATTCCCATCCAAAGTTAGCAGCACAAGAGAGAATAACTCGAATGGAATTCATCTTTGCAACAGGAGCAAATGTCTCTTGATAATCTATCCCATAAATCTGTGTGAATCCCTTAGCTACTAGCCTCGCTTTGTATCTTTCAATTGATCCATCAGCCCTGTATTTGACAGAATACACCCATTTGCAACCCACAGGTTTCTTTCCCATTGGAAGTTGAGTGAGTTCCCAAGTGTCATTTTTCTTTAGAGCTGTCATTTCCTCTATCATGGCTTCCTTCCACTTTGGGTCATTCAAAGCTTCCCTCCAGTCTTGAGGAGCAGTCACCGAAGCTACAGAAGAGATAAATGCTCTATAGGAAGGGGATAATGAATCATATGAAACAAAGTTAGAAATGGGATGTTGGGTACATTATCTAATTCCTTTCCTTAGAGCAATGGAACGATCATCATTATCAACAATTGGAATAGAAGTGTGAAGAGGAGACTTACAAGGAATTGATGAGTCAAGTTGTGAGGGAACTGGATCAGGAGCGAGCTCTTGGCTAGGTAGAGTTTGTTGAATAGCATCCACTTGCCTTTTCTTCCTCCGAGAATAAGTCAAGATTTCTGGTTCTTTTTGTTTCCTTGGTTCACTAACCTCCTCTTCAAATTCCTCAGGATGTGACTGTTTTACTTTCTCTCCATGTTTCCCTGTAGGTAACTGTTCTAAAGTATTGTCTATCTCCCCCTGAATTTGATAAGGCATAGGACTATAGGTTGCAACAGAGAACTTTTCATTACCCTCTTGAGTCTCCCTCTGCTGAAGTGCTGATTCAGGAGAGAAATAAGATTCATCTTCCTAAAATGTAACATCCATGCTTACCAACACTTTCCTTGTTGGAGGGTGGTAACACTTATAGCCTTTTTGAGTGGGAGAATACCCAATAAAAATGCATTTAAGAGCTCTAGGGTCTAATTTCCCAATATTTACTCTGTGATCATGCACAAAACATACACACCCAAAAATTTTAGGTGGAATCAAGTAAGAGGAGGACCCTGTGAGAATTTCTAAGGGGGACTTAAAGTCAAGTGTTCTCAGTGGCATTCTATTGATGAGGTATGCTGCAGATAACACTGCATCTGCCCAAAACATTTTAGGCACTCTCATTGTAAACAGAAGAGATCGAGCCACTTCTAACAAATGTCTATTCTTACGTTCAGCTACTCCATTTTGGGCTGGAGTGTTCACACACGTAGTTTGATGGATGATTCCACAAGACTCTAGATAATGTTGAAACTCATTGCTCATATATTCCAACCCATTATCACTTCTAAGAACCTTTACTTTAGCATCAAATTGGGTGGAAATCATTGCATGAAATTTCTTAAAACATGAGAAGACTTCACTTTTTGAATGCATCATGTAAACCCAAGTAGTACGACTGAAGCAATCAATGAAAGTGACAAACCATTTATAGCCAGATAAAGACGTAATACGACTAGGGCCCCAAACATCAGAGTGAATTGTCACAAAAGGAGCTGAACTTTTATTATCAATGCTTGGATAGGAGTTTCTAGTGTGCTTGGCAAATTCACATGCATTACAAAAAAGATCTTTCTCATCACATTTACAATATAAGTCTGGGAATAATCTCTTCAAAACTACAAAAGAGGGGTGGCCTAAACGTCTATGCCATCTATTCAATTGTGATGCAATTGACCCATTTGAACTTCCTTGGAACACTGAATTGCATGAAGTTTCAAGACTGTTGTCCAAAAAATAGAGGCCATCTTTCACTCTACCATAGCCAATCACCTTCTCCGTCTCCAGCTCCTGAAAAACACAATGCAAAGGAAAGAATGTGACTTTACAATTCAAGTCTCTAGTGATAGCACTAATTGAAAGAAGATTATTTGAGAATCTTGGGACATGCAAGACTGAGGATAAATTTAACAGTTGTGTGCAGGGTATGGAACCCTTCCCCATTATTTTAGAGAAAGTACCATCTGCTACTCGAACAGTATTTTGTCCATCACATGGTATATAGGAAGAAAAGGAAGTTGCAGTACCAGTCATATGATCAGATGCTCCTGAATCAATGATCCAATGATTGTTCTTAAGACTAGAGACAGCATTGAAAGCTAGTATTGGTATACCTGAGTGGGCAAAATTTGAACTAGAAGAAGTTTCCACCTTTGAGGACTGTGATGTCTCAAGCTTAGCCATCAATCTCTTAAGAGTTTGGACTTCCTCTATAGAGAGTTTTTCACTACAGGAACTCGGTTCAATAGGGGCTGAAACTGTTACTTCAGATAAGTGGGCTTGAGGTCTAGGTGAGCTTGTCTTCTTGCCACCTCGACCCTTGGTGGGTTTTCCATGAAGCTTCCAACATTGCTCTCTTGTGTGTCTTGTTTTTCCACAAAAAACACACCTCAGTATGTCCTTGTCTGCTGAGTTAAGAGGCCTTTGTGGTGGAGGCCTTTGTGGTGGATTTGCCACTAAGGCAGACCGGTCACTCAAGGTAGGAAAAAGCATAGAACGCCTCCTACTTTCTTCCTGTTGAATAAAGGCATAAGACTGTTTCAAGGTTGGAAATGGTTCTTTCCCAAGCACTTGGGCTCTAGTTTGATCATACTCTACATTTAAGCCAGCTAGAAAGTCATACACCCGTTCTTTGTCCCTCAATTGCTTGAATTTAATAGCATATGCAGTGCATTCAGCTTGAAAGTCCTGATAGTAGTCTAGCTCCAGCCAGATATTGCTCAATTCATTGTAATATTGAGATACAGACTTTTCTCCTTGCTTAGTTTCATGGACCTTCTTTCTCAGTTCATACACAAGTGCATCATGGCCAACCTTGGAATAGGCTTCAAATACTGCACTCCACACTTTGGCAGCTGTATCAAGGAAGATATAAGACTTGGCTATCTCATACTCCATAGAATTTAGTAGCCAAGACATAACAAGGCTGTTGTCTGCTTCCCATTGATCAAATGAAGGGTCTGTTTCTGCTGGTTTTTTCTTTCTCCCATTCACATATCCAAATAAACCCCTAGCTTTTAAGGAAAGAGTACAAGCCCTTGACCACATCAAAAAATTGGAGCCATCCAGCTTCTTAGGACACATTTGGAGGGTGGGATTATCACCTAGAGTCCCTACTCTACTCACAATCCCACTTCCAGCCTCACTAACAATTTCAGACATCCTTGAAGACTAGACCACTCCCACTTGAAAGAAGAGTCACAAGGCAGACAAATACCCCTCCTAGATCAGCAAGTTCAAGACACAATCTGAACAGTCCAGAACTAATGAATCCTCAGCATGGGTCACGCACAACAAGGCTGTTAAAGACAGACAAATACCCCTCCTAGATCAGCAAGCTCAAGACACAATCAGAACAGTCCAGAACTAATGAATCTTCAGCATGGGTCACTCACAACAAGGCTGTCAAAGGGCTGTTACTACTGAAAACAGACAGGCCAAAGAGGAAATACACATACCCGCACCTAACACCTTCACCGGCCAACCCACGACCTCCTGGTCAGCCCTTTGGTAGACGTCTATTTCTGCTATGTCGTCATAGATGGCTCCAACAAAGGCTGAGAAGAAGCCCGCTGAGAAGAAGCCAACGGAGAAGACGGGTGGTGAAGAAGGGCAGCGAGACCTCCAATATTTACACCTTCAAGGACTTAACGCAGGTTCCTGGCAGTTTGCTGAGTTCTTCGCCTCCTCTAAGGATTTTACACCGACAAAACAGATGCAGAACGGGGAGGGACAGAATACTGAGCTTTACATTCCAAGGAAATGCTCTGATACCAAGTTGGAAATCAGCAAAAGAAAGGGAAGAAGAGAGTTGGAGAGATGGCGCCGAAAATGAAGCCGAGAGGGAGAGAAAATTTTATTTTCGTTTCTGTTACACAAGTATTTCGGTGGCCAGCAACATAAAGAGAAACCAGCCAGCAATAAGGACGAAAATGCCCTCACAGACAATCAGAAAATACAATAATAACCCTAGGTGGAAATTACAATAATACCCACAGCCATACAAATAATACAACACTCATCAACACATTGCAAATACTTGTTTTAAGAAGCAATAGGAGCACCCAATCAAATATGAAAGTTTGGTTTCAAGCTCGCCAATAGATTCCTTTTTGAACGGAATACAAATAAAATTATCTATAAAGATTACAAAGTTATACCAAGTGAGAGATTGACCACACAACATGATGTTTTGGTCCTTGATATGCATGACAAGAGTTGGAAACAACAAATCTGACCAAGTTATAAACCCAAGGATCAGGTGATAGCAACTATAAGGTGAAATGTAATTGGGTTTTTAGAAAAAACTAATGAAGGAGAGAGTTTGGAAGACAAAATAGTGTGCTAACTTTATGTGGGAAGAGATGGCCAATGGGTTAAGAAGGTAGTTAAAGTAGTATTGGACAAAGCAAAACGATTTAACCCTAAAGGTAAGGAGTCTTGGTGGTGAGATGAGAGTGTGTAAGAGAAGATTAAATATAAAAGAAAGTATTTCAAAGCATTACATTTTGGAAATAATGCAAAAAATTGGGATAAGTATTGGTAAACTAGAAATGAGACAAAAAAAGCAGTTAGTGAGATGAGAACTAAAGCATTTTAGAGGTTTTACCATGCATTAGAAATAAAGAATGGAGAACGGTAAATATACAAGCTTGTTTAAGGAAGAGAAAGAAAAACAAGAAATTTGGATCAAGTGAAATGTATTAATGATAAAAGAAAAAAAAGTCTTGGTAGCAGAGAGAGATATCAAAAAAAGATAGAAGAGTTATTTTCATAAGCTTTTTAATTAGGCACAAACAATGAATATAAACTAGGAAGGTTTAACTATTCAAGAGGAAGATCAAAACTTTGCTTTCTATTGTAGAATTCAAGAAACTGAGATTAAGGAAGCACTTAAAACAATGGACAATGATAAGGATATGGGTTTTGATAACATATCTATTGAGCTTTGAAATTGTTTGGGAAAGAAAGGTATTTTTTGGCTTACCAACTGTTCAATCAGATATTGAGGTCCAAGAGAATGCTAGATAAATGGAGGAAGAATACTTTGATACCTATTTATAAGAATAAGGGAGACATTTAGAATTGTAAAAACTACCAAAATATCAAACTCATGAACCATATTATAAAATTTAAAAAAAAAGTAATTGAGTACAGACTAAGAAAAGAAACTCATATATTAAAGAACCAAAATGGTTTCAAAGATCAACTATGAAGATTATATATCTTTTATGGGGTTTGATAAAAAGCTACTGAAGTAAAGAGAAAGACTTGCACATGATTTTCATTGATTTGGAAAAAACTTATGATAAAATGTCAAGGGAAATTCTATGGAAGGCATTAGAAAAAAAAATGTGTTCATATTGCTTATGTTTACACTATAAAAGATATGTATGATTGGGCAACATGTGTAAGGACTTAAGGAGGAGTTGTAAAAAATTTGCATAAAGATCAATTTGCATCAAGGGTCATTCTTAAATTCATACCTTTTCATTTTAGTATTTGATGTACTTATTGGATACATCCAAAATGCAGTTTTAAAATATATGCTTTTTGCAAATAATATAGTTCTAGTAGAGGAATCAAAAAAAGATGTCAATTGTAAACTGAAGGTGTGGAGAGAAGCCTTTAAATTAAAAGGTTTTCATTTAAGCAGAAGTAAGACAAAGTATATAAAATATAATTCAACAAGAGGCAAGCAAATAAGGATTTAGAGGTAAAAATTGGGGAGCACATTATATCACAATTGTCAAAGTTTTGGCATCTTGAATCGATTTTACAAAGTGATAGAAAGATTGATGGGAATGTCATACACAAAATTTAAGTTGGGTGAATGAAATGGAGAAATGTCTCGAAAGTCATTTGTGATCGTAAAATATCTCACAAGCTTAAAGGAAAGTTTTATCAAACTGCTATAAAACCAACTATACTCTATGGTAGTGAGTGTTAGGCTTTGAAAAGTTAATAAGAATAAAAAAAAAAGTGGCAAATATGAGAATGTTGAAATGAGTGGACATACAAAATAAGACAAGATTTAGAATGATTGTATTTGGGAGATAGTTAGTGTTGCACTCATTAAAGAGAAAATGACTGAAACTTGGTTATGATGGCTTGGGTATGTGCTAAGAAGACCACTAGTGGCTCCAATGAAAAAGTTAATCAAATAATTTTTAGTTCAATGAAAAAAGGTAGAGAAAGATCAAAAAGAATACTTGGAGAAGTTATTAAAAGGGATCTTTGATTAAATGAAATTTCTGAAAACTTAGTTTCGAATAAAACTCAATAGCCCCATTTAATCTATGTAGCCCACCTCACTTAGTGGGATAACGTTTTGTTTACTGTTATTGTTGTTGTACATTCTCATCTATAGGAGGACATGGGAGGACCATTTGAAGCATCTCAAGGCTGTTAATGATTTTGAAGGAGAGGCCGTATGCTAATTTATAAAAATGTTGCTTTGGGCAAAGAACAAGTGGAGTATTTGGGACGTGTTATTTCTAAAGAGAGGGTGGCAGTAGATCAGTCTAAAATTCAGAGCATTAAGCAATGGCCCATTCCCAAGACCATAAAAGGGGTGTAGGGATTTTTGGGTTGTTAGGGTATTATCGGAGATTCATTAGAGACTATGGCAAGGTGGCAAAACTGCTAACTGATTTATTAAAGGGAAATTTTTGTTGGGGACCAGAATCACAAGAAGCCTTTCAAAACTGCAAGACCTCCTATCCCAGGCTCCTGTGCTAAGTATGCCGGATTTTACTCAACCCTTCACCATTGAGTGCAACGCCTCGGGGAGAGGCATCGACGCATTGTTGATGCAAAATAAGAGACCTATAGCATACTTTAGCAAGGCATTGTTAGAGCAAAATTTGAAATCCACTTATGAGAAGGAACTCATAGCATTGGTGTTATCCATACAACATTGGAGGCCTTATTTCAACGGAAGAAAATTCGGGTATGCATAGATCAAAGGAGCCTAAAGCACTTGCTCACTCAGCGAATCACCACTCAAGATCAACAGAATTGGTTAGCAAAACTCTTGTCATGTGATTTTGAAATCATCTACAAAGCAGGCTAGGAAAACCAGGCTGTTGATGCACTCTCAAAGAATGCATGAAGAGGGAGAGTTACTGCACCTATCAAAACCAATATAGTTGGAGGCTGAGGAAGTGAATAGGGCGGTATAGTCTGATCCAACGCTTTCAATTATAATTCAAAGATTGCAGCAGCAACCGGATCTTCACTCACATTACTCTTTGAAATATGGGAGGCTGTTCTACAAAAATAAGTCAATAATACCCGCCATTTCTCTGTTGAATATCTTATTATTTTAGCTAGTATATTGTTAAAATTAACTTTCACATTGTTGAGTTGTATATAGAGGGGTATTTAGTTAGGGGTATTTATGTAATCTTCTTATTAGCTTTGGTAGTTTAGCCTTTCATCCTTCATTGTACAAAGTGTGAGAGTGAATAAAGAGGTTTTAAATTTTTCTTTCAATATTCTCAACTTGATAAGAAAGCTCCGACGACCCATCACGAGAAAATCCCCTCATCTGAAGCATTATTTCCCCGCAACCAAAACCCCTCTAATGGCGGCTTCAATCGAAGCTTCACAATGGAGTAATTTTGGTGCGATTGAATCTACCACAAACGAAACACTAAGGCTGTAACTGCTGATTTCCACCAATTTGAAACCAATTGGGTGGTGGTTTTCCTTCAGAAGTGGCTGACTAGAGTGAGGAAGTGTTAGGCTTTGATCAAAACCAAGATTTGGGGCCATTCTTAGTCACAAACAACTTGCTGGTCCTTATTTTAGAATTTTGATACTGTTCATGCGCGAATTTGGCACTGTTCATGTGCGAATTTGACTGTTACAGCACTGTTTGAGTGCAAATTTGGCTATTCAAGTGTTTTTGAGGCTGAAAGGTGGTGCTAGAGCAGTATTTTGGCTGTTATAGAGTTGTTTAAGTGTGAATTTGGTAGCTATAACACTGTTCAAGTGTGTTTTGAGTTGTCTCATATATCTTGAGCTCTGTTGTCATTGTCTTTGTAGTGACGCTGATCCTAAGCCTTGAGAATGTTAGTGTGTGACAATATTGGTGATGGTGAAGTGAGTCAGCTGTTATTAGTTCCAGCTAATATTTTACCCCATATGGGCAGTGTTGTGAATCAAGCTGTGGCTTTTGGTGACAACCCCACATTTCAAATCTCTCAGGCTCCCTTGTTGGAAACACCCAATCATGTGGAGGATTGCCTATCAAAATGCTTCTCCGTAAAAAAGATTAAGGGGCTCAAAAGAATGCTAATGATGATAAAGTTAGATTTCTCCCAAGCTTCAAATGTAGATGTATCCTCCAACCTTACTCATACAAATAAAGGTGTTCAAGTTCTAAGTTCCTCAACCAGTGTTCAACCAAACCAATGGATAATCATTTCTGGAGCAACGGATCATATTGCGCCAATGACCAAAGTATACTCCCCTCATACTCACTATGCATGGGACATAATACAATTTGAATTGCAAATGGTTTTAGATCACCAAGTGCTGAAGAAGGCCACTTAAATTGGTTTACTTTGTTCAATATGCCCTTTATTCTTCATGTACCTAATTTTTCAAACAGTTTACTTTCTATTAGTACTATAACTCATGACTTAAATTGCAAAGTTACCTTTCTTTTCCTTCTTCTTGTGTTTGTCAAAAATTGAGGACGGAAAAAGTGATTGGTTATGGGAGAGTAATGATTGGACTATATTATTTGGAAGACGACCATCATACCACCTCCAGCATGACTATGCAAAAAGACCCCACGAGTCCAAATCCTTCTCAAATACTCAGATGGCATAGGAGACTAGGACATCCCTCCATGAAAAAATTGTTTCCAGTTCTGAATTTTACATGCAATGATAGGGATCTATGTTGTGATGCTTGTGAAATAGCAAAACATACAAGAAACTTATATCCTAGAAGTGATAATAAAAGTTCTACTCCTTTTGTGATCATTCACTCTGATATATGAGATCCTAATCATATTGTCTCATTGTCTGGTCATAAGTGGTTTTTTACATTTATTAACTGCTTTTGCCAAACTACATGGGTATACTTAATGCACTCCAACAATGAAGTCTTTTCTTACTTTAAGAGATTTCATAAAATGATTTGCACTTAGTTCAAAGCTAAGGTCAAAATTCTCAAAAGTGATAATGGTTTGGAATATGTAAACAATGGAGTTTAAGCATTATTTGGATGAATGTGGAATAATCCATCAAACTAGCTGTGTAAACACTGCTATGTAGAATGAAGTTGCTAAACGCAAGAATAGACATCTAATAAAGTTGCAAGAGCTTTGCTATTCCCCATGCAGGTCTCGAAAGCATTTTAGGGAGAGGCTTTTTTGTCTGCAACATATCTTATTAATCGCATGCCTTTGAGAACTCTAGATTTTAAATCTCCATTAGACTTACTCTTGAGGTCAACATCCTTCATAGTTCCTCCAAGGGTGTTTGGATGTGTATGCTTTGTTCGTGGGCACAGACTTGGTGTAAGGAAATTAAATCCAATAGCTCTTAAATGTGTATTTATTGGTTATTCTCTTACTCAAAAAAGGTATAAGTGTTACCACTCACCTACTCAGAAAGTGTTTGTTAGTATGAATATGACTTTTCGAGAAGATGAAAGCTTATTTCTCATAAAGCCAAACATCTCTTCAGGGGGAGGTTCAAAACAAAGAGAAAGGGAATAGCAATAATGAAGACATGCTCTCTTTTTTTGTATCTTCCTATTCAGAAGTGCAAAAGAAGAAGATAAAGGTATGGCAAATAGCCCACTTTCACCTCATAATGAGGGTCAAAGTCATAGAGAAGATAAAAGCATGACAGATAACCCACTTTCACCTTCTAATGAGGGTCAAAGTGATAGGAAGAAAGAGGAGCCTTAGGTTTTGTCACAACCTGAAGAACTTGATGCAAGAAATGAAGCAACTTCACACCAAAAAAAAAACCTGAATTCTAGACCTACTCTAGAAGAAAAAGAAAGGTGGTAGATGATGCTTGCCCATCTACTCTATATAGCAAATCATAGACACAGGAACCAATTCATTCTCCTTCACCATTTATTGGTAAGTCAAATTCTCCATTTGTTGCTCTCATTATTGATGATATAGACCTTCTTATTGCTGTTAGAAAGGGTGTTCGAAATTGCACTTACCATCCGATATCTAATTTTGTTTCCTATGAGTCATTATCTCCCTCCTACAAAGCATCTGTTTCAGCTGTGTCCACAACTAAAACTCCACAAAATTGGAGAGAGGCTCTTGAAGATCCTAAATGGAAAAGTGCTATAATAAAAGAGATGAAAGCCCTCAAGAAAAATTACAGATGGGAGCTCACTTTCCTTCCAAGTAAGAAGAAAACTGTGGGTTGTAAATGGGTATTCTCTGTCAAGCACAAACCAAATAGATCCATTGAGAGGTACAAAGTACAACTAATTGCAAAAGGATATACACAAACATATGGAATTGACTATGAGGAGATATTTGCACTTATAGCAAAGATGAACTCAATCTGAGTCCTTCTTTCTTGTGCACTAAATTTAGGATGGGAGTTGCAACAACTAGATGTAAAAAATGCTTTCCTTCATGGAGATCTCAAGGAGGAAATTTTTATGGATATTTCCCCAGGATTTGAATGTTGATAGATCCAATATGGGCTTAAAAATCTCCTAGAGCTTGGTTTGACAAGTTTAGCAAAGCTATTATTAGCCTTGGTTACTATCAAAGCAATGCTGACCACACCTTATTCTTCAGGAGATGTGGTGCCCTAATCAACATCCTCATTGTCTATGTTGATGATATTGAGATAATTGGAAATGACAAAGCTAAGATCAACAAACTCAAGACTCGCTTAACTGAAGAATTTGAGATCAAAGATCAGGGAAGGTTAAACTACTGTCTTGGAATAGAGCTAGCCAGATCCAATAAAGGCATATTCATCTGTCAAAGAAAGTATGTGATTGATCTTCTTTAGGAAATATGGATATTAGGTTGCAAACCTATAGTTTCTCTCATTGTACAGAATCATCAACTAAGAAATGGGGTTAGAGAGGCAGTTGATATTGGAAGATATCAAAGACTAGTTGGCAGACTAATATATCTTTCACACACTCAACCTGATATTGCCTATGCAATTAGTATTATGAATTAGTTTATGCATGATCCTCGCGCTCCTCACTTAAAGGCTATATTCTAAATCTTGAGATATTTGAAATCTGTTCCAGGAAATGGACTGCTCTTCTTAAAGAGTGAAAATTTAAGATTAAAGTTTATATTGATGTAGATTGGGCTGGGTCTCAAGATGATAGAAGGTGAACCATTAGGTATGCCTCCTTTGTTGGGGGGAAATTTAGTCACTTGGAGGAGCAAAAAACAATCAGTTGTCTCTAAGTGTAGTGCTGAAACAAAATATAGGGTAATGGCACATGGGTTATGTGAGGCTTTGTGGTTGAGGCAGCTAATCCAAGAATTAGGGTTGTGATGGATCACCAATCAATTTTTATTGTGACAACAAAGTTGCGATAAATATTGCTCACAATTCAATACAACATGACAGAACAAAGCATATTGAAATTGACACACTCTTCATAAAGGAGAAGCTGACTTGCGGATTGCTGAAAATACCCTTTATAAGATTTAAAGACCAAATTGTAGATGTGTTTACAAAGGGGTTGCCTAGTAACAACTTCCATTGTATGGTTAGCAAGATGGGTATGAGGGATATCTATGCACCATCTTTAAGGAGAGTGTTGAATATCTTATTATTTTAACTAGTATGTTATAAGAATTAGCTTTCATGTCGCTGAGTTGTATATAGAGAGGTATTTAGTTGGGGGTATTTATATAATCTTATTGGCTTTAGTATTTTAGCCTTTCATTCTTCATTGTACAAAGTGTGAGAGTGAATAAAGAGGTTTCAGATTTTTCTCTCAACATTTTCAATGGGTTCTTCTTCTCTTGGAAGAGTTTCAAGCTACCCCCATGGGAGGTCACTCAAGAGCACACCGAACCTATAGGAAAATTGCCTCAAGTCTGTATTTGCTAGGTACCAAGGCTGCCATTGCAAAATATGTATCAGAGTGTTCAGTTTGTCAAAGAAGTAAGTACCAAGCCACATCCCCGGGTGGTTTGCTCCAACCCCTCCCTATTCCTCAAGCTGTTTAGGAAGATATTAGCATGAATTTCATTAACAATTTACCAAAGTCAACAAGCTACGATGTAATCCTAGTGGTGGTGGACTAACTTTCAAAGTACAGCCATTTAATTGCCCTCAAACACCCTTACACATCTCGTACAATGGCAGAGGTATTTGCCAAGGAAATAGTTCGTCTACATGGAGTGCTGTGTTCCATAGTCAGTATAGGGATCCATTATTTGTGAGCCATTTTTGGAGTGAGCTGTTTAAGCTACAAGGCACTAAGCTGAAAATGAGTTCAGCATATCATCCAGAAATGAATAGCCAAACAGAGGTTCTGAATAGGGGCATTGAGACTCACTTTGCTAATTTGCTTGTGAGCAGCCCCGAACATGGATTAATTGACTTCATTGAGCAAAGTATTGGTATAACACCACTTTCAAAAGTGTTGTAGGATGCACTCCCTTCCATATAGTGTATGGCCGAGCCCCTCCCACATTACTCCATTACTTACTTGGTGAAACTCAAGTGGCAACAATAATAACTGAGACAACTAAGATTCAATCTCCCACAGTCACAAAATCACATGTGTAAGGCTGCCAATACTTATATGCGAGAAATCTCTTTTGCAATGGGGGAATGGAGGCACTTGAACCTTGGACCCCATCGGCAACATTCTGTAACCAAAAGAATTAATTCCAAGCTGTTAACCAGATATTATGCTTCTTTCCAATTTTGGCAAGGATTGGGGAAGTAGCCTATAAGCTACAATTACCGAAGGATTCAAGAGTTCACCCCGTTTTCAGTTTCCCTAGTTGAAAAAGGCTATGGAACACCAACAAGTTGAGCCTCAACTCCTTGTTGAGATGGAAATACCTTAGCCACTGGTCCAACCTGAATCAGCACCTACTTATCGGGTATTGCAAAGGAAGGAGAGAATATTCCTTAGGTATTGATTAGATGTTCAACATGGCTACTAAAGAAGTGACTTGGGAGGAAGTTCAGCTGATAAAGTAGCACTTTCCCCACTTCTGCCTTGAGGACAAGGCTATTCATATGGGGGAAGGAATTGTTAGAACCCCGATAGAAGGAGAGGAAATAGGGAGGGGAAGTGAGGCCTAAGAGCCAGCTCGGCCTTAAAGAAGGGACAAACCAGTGGTTTGGAAGGTGTATACAAGGAGAAGGACATGTGGGGCTAAGAATGATTAGAAGAGAAAGTTAGTTAGAAAAAGTGGGGCACATGGGTGTAAAGGGTAGGACAATATTGCTGGTCAGCTAGCCCAAAGGTTGGTAGTAGGCACTTTTGAAGAATTCTATTTCATGAGTGCAGTGCTCATGGAGGGCTAAGGTGGGGACTTTTCCCTTTCCTTAGTAGCAGGAGTTGTCATAGGGAGAGAGAGCTATGAGGTTTTTTCCCATTTGCTATTCCCCCTTAGCCTCTTGTTGGCTTTCCCTTAAGCTTCCAACACTACTCTCTTGTGTGACTTGTCTTCCCACAATAGTCACATTTAAGGTTGTCTTTGTCAATCACACATTAGATGAAGATGATTCACTTGTCTTTTGAGTAATGTTCACCTTCAAGGCCAACCTGTCAAATTGAACCAGATGTAGCATAGAATTCCTCCTATTCTCCTCCTTTTGGATAAAGGCACGAGTTTGCCTCAATGTGGGGAGAGATACGTGGGGAGAGTATCTCTCCCCAACAAGTGTGTTGTCATCTGGTCATATTCCACATTGAGGCCAACAAGAAAATCATAGACTCTTTTAGTGTCCTTCAACTTTTGTATCTCAAACGCTACTTCTAGACTCTTAGTTTGCCAGTTTTGATAATGGTCCAAGATCTTTCACCCTGTTTTATCTCATGAATCCTTTTCCTCAATTCATATATGATTGCATAGTGACCCAACTCTTGTAAAAGTTTTCTTAGCAACTCCCCAAATTTTCCCAGCTATGTCTATAAGAATGTAAGTTTTACTTATGTCATATTCCATATAGTTGAGTAACCAGGACATGACAAGACAGTTCTTAGACTTCCATTGATTAATGGAGGGATCTGTATTTGCAAGTTTCACCTTCCACACACAGCCATATAGACCTCTAGCCTTTAAAGACAGTGTATACACTAAGGATAGGGTGAGACATTGCCACTGAGCTTCATGGGAGAGATTTGGAGAGCAGGGCTGGCTTCAAAGATATAGTTAAACCCGCAACATTGCCAATTTTCGATACAGTCTCAACTGGGGTTCTAGATAACAACTAGCTCACTTGACCACCACCATTTTTGTCACTTCCAAACATCCTCCAAGCTTGGGAGCAATAACAAACACTCAAACACAAATCACAGCTCCCCGCCGGATCTGGAAGCCTTAATCGCACTCCCTTAGAGCAGAATCAAAAGCCAATTTGGGGAATTTCATGTCGAATTGCAAAACGGACAAAATCTAGGGTTTTTCACAATCCGAGAGAATGATTGATATAGCATATGATAGATTTAATTATATTTTATGTAATATCCAATTAGTTTGTAATTTGGGATTTAAGACTTGTAATTTGAGAATTTTATTAAGGATTTGATATTATTGGGGATTTATCTTTATTAGAAATTTTAGAGCTTTATTATTTATTGGTTTGGGTCTTAGGTTATCTTATTCCCATAATGAATAAGGTTTTATTTAATTTAGGATTTTTTCATTCTTAAGTTATCATAATAGTTTTAGGGTTTTCAATCACCTATATATCGTCTTGTTATTGTCCCCAATATTTAGTAGACTTGATAATTATTGAATTATTCAAAGAATAGACCTTTGGTGTCATATTTCTATTCCCATCCTACATCAATTATTGATTCAAATCAAATGGCCTAGAATATACATGAAGTCTTGGGGTTATTAATCACTGGCATTTTCCACACCATCCAATGCTCTCTCTAATCACCAATGATGATCTCAACGCAATGATCCACGGTGGTTTTGCCTGGAAAAAGGGTTAGAACAAGGAGAATGACCTTATAGCTCTAATACCATATTGAAAAAAATAAAAGAAAGAGTTGTAATCAATGATCAAGAGATGGAAAGGAAGGAAGGGGAATGAGAGAGACCAAAGAAAGAGAGGAAAAATAAGGGAAGAAAAATTAATCTCCATTGGAGACATAATCTGATTTATCCACTAAAAAGAGATATTACAATATTGCCCTCCTTATAGAACAAAAGGGAAAAATACAAGATAGCTAACAAAACTTTACAATAGCTAAGAGAAGAAAATATTCAACAGTTTTCATCAATGGTCTGCACTTATGTAACCTATCCAATTATGGGACAAGTGGATACCATTCTTGATTCCATGGAAATTCCAACGTGTTGATAAAAAACTGAAAGAATTATTGGGAGAGAAAAACGTGAGAGACCAGCCTCTCTCTAATTACTATTTATAATAAGCTATACAAGTGATGAATAATGGGCTTAACTTAAAACTAATTACCACATGGGTAAAATATGTAAAACATGTACAATAACTATATACACTCAAATACTCTTCCTCAAGAAGGAGCATAAATATCATATGCACCAAGCTTGTTACAAATATATTCTATCTGAGGACCCTATAGTGACTTGGTGAAAACATCAGCCAGCTGTTCCAAACCTCATAACAGGTTTCAAACGGCCAGAACAACCACAAAACAAAGGAGTCAATAGAATTCTATAAAATATTGCACAACTGAGCATCAACCTATTTCCATTTGGTCCTGTCAATTGCGGCCACGTATTTTACCTTTTTGGTGAGATGATCCGCTTGCCTTTGCCTCTTGAACCACATTTTGATAGAGGCTACCAATGGGATATAGTTGGCAAACCCCATTAACTTAATAGAGGAGATAACAAAGGTCCTTATGTTAAAGAGGGTGAAGGATTGATATGTAAATGAGGTACCAAGGTAAGAAGAGACATCATTGATGGATGACATGATCTAGATTCAGGCAAAGGATGGAGACTCAACTATAAAAAAAAAGGGGCGAAAAAGGTGTCCAGTACGCAAACAACAACAGTTTAGGATAGTTTTGGGAAAACAGATCCCGGGATTGTGTTCAAGAGGCTCCGGCAATGGTCTGGCAAGAAGACAGCGACGTTCCAGTGAGGCATGCACCAACATGTTAAGGGTGCAAGTTCTAGTGATTGAGCATGGTGACTCCAGCAATGGTGGTCAGCTGATCTAGGGGTGGCAGACACAGTGGCAGGGTCAGATCTAGCAACCGGCGACTAGACAGTGGCGATCTGGCCCTGATAGCGACTGGAGAAGAGAGGAGGGGCCATTTGGACTTTTTGCTACTACTGGACAAGGATACATAGCAGCGGCTTTAGGATTTCTTTCTAGAGGCTTTGATACCATATGAGAGAATTATTAGGAGAAAAAAATGTGAGGAACTAGTCTCTCTCTGTTTACTATTTATAATAATCCATACAAGTAATGAATAACGGGCCTAACCTAATGGGCTTAACCTAAAACTAATTATAACAAGTGTAAAATGTGTAAAACATGTAAAATAACTACATACACTATAACAAAAACCAATGTGTATCCAAGTGCATTGCAGCGCATTCTAGTGGAATTAAATTTGAAAAAGCAATGTCATTACTAATCTCAACCTTATTATCCACATATATATCAATCCTGACCAGGAATATTTTGTATAGTTCATGACAAAATTGAATTTTGTTACCTGCCATGTTCCCATGTTAAGCTTTCCATTTGTAATTGGTATCCTAAAAATACAAGAAATCAGTTAATGCATACACAGTGATAACTTTTCAGCATAATTGTTCAATATCTGAACAGGAAATACTTCTCACATGAGTGTGCAACCAAACATTGATGATTTAATATGTGCTGGCATGTCATCTGGGCCTGCAAATTTAAAAATCATTGACATAATTGGAAAAACCACTAGAAAACACCTAAAAATATATGTTGAAGGCTATGCCTGAGTAAGTGTTTTGCTCAACATCTCCCTTATTATAAATTATATTAGAAGCAAGTTGGCAACTAGCTTGCAGTTAAGGAAACATGTTATCCTTCTATAGGAGTTCCTGCACATAGCTCGCAGTTAAGAAAACATGCTCAGTTATAGGAAGTTAAAATATCTCTTTCCTAAGTACTGAAATTCCCTAGTTGCCATAAATAATGAAAGTGAGAAATTCTCAGGTAGAAAATGACTTTACAGTGGCTAATCCCTACATAGAATATGGCATGGCTAGAGGCAAGTGACAAAAATGTTGCAGAACTGCTGTGAAAAAAAAAATCAGAAAATAATTCCCCATCCTTTCCAAGAGAAGTTAATTAATATGTATGTTGGAATAGTATACATGTTAGCTATCAATTATTTTGTCCATCTTTTATTAGTTGTACTACAAGCTATACATGGCCCATCACATTGTATATATAGATACAGTCATAAGGAAAATAACTTGGAAGCATTGCCCAAGGGTTTATCTCTTTCTCATTGTTCCACTTGGTATCGGAGCCTTGGAAGCAGAAGCCCTAGCCCACCCATTGCAATTTATCCCTAACAGTGCCACCACCATCCTTGGCTAATGCTCTTTGTAGACAACAAGATCACACAACTATGCTTTATACTCTTCGCATATTCAAGTCTGTAACCCCTAATCGTCAATGTGATCCACTAACCATGCCACTTGCTTTGCTGGCACTTGATCAACCTGTCCAAGTAGCCACATCACTTGTGCCATCGTCATGCATAACTAACCACCAATCATTCATCCAGTACACTTATCACATGCACTCAACCCAGATTGAGCCAGAACTTTTTTTAATGAATTTGAATCCTTTAAAGTGCAGGGTGTACTTTAAAAAGTAAAACACAGATAAATAACTATTGATTAAAAAATCAATGATTATGATTATTTCAAATTCATGAACTGTGATCCACTTGCTTGTATTTAATAATAATCATAACTATTTATTTTCTCATAAATGGTTATTCACTTACACTTTACTCTCTAAAGAGCATCTTGCACTTTAAAGAATCCTAATTCTCTTTCAATTGTTATTATCACCCTTTCTAGTCATATTCCAGCTCTCCAAGCAACACCACGCACTAAACTAATATCTCTTTTTTTGTTTGTGAGTGTGGCTACCTGGTTCCTATGGTCCCTGTGATAATCATTGGGATGTTGTGACTTGCATTTTTAGGTGCATCAAAGCAATACCAGGCCAAGGACTATTATATGGATATAAGGGAGATATGAATATGATTTGTCCTTTCAATAAAACTTCAGCAGGGTCTCCTTCTAAGAAACATTCTACTTTGGGATATTGTGTTGTTATTGGAAGCAGTGTTGTCAAATGCAAAAAGTTATGTGAAGTGCCGATCTCTAAAATGCTTAAGTAGTAAAGCAGTGAAATGGATCAGCCACTTCATTGAAGTAAAGCAGCCAAATTAAAAGTAAAAATGCAAATAATGGATATAACTTAAAAATCACAACAAAATTAAGAATAATTACAGAATAGGTATCAATAAAACATCAAAATCATATAAAGTTGTAATAAAAGTTCAGAACATAACATAAAAATATTTTAATCGCAATAAAAAAATATAGCAAGTTAAAAATCATAAAACATGCTATTTATCCTAAGATAATCTAAAATGGAAAAAATAAAAATTTAAAAAACAGAATTTATAAAATAAAAATAAGATGCTATTTATGAAAATTTAAAATAAAAAATTATAAAATGAAAATAAGATACAACTTAAAAGAATACTAATATAGTATTTAAAATTTTAAATGTAACAAAATAGGGCAATAAGAGCTCATAAGCAGGACTTAAATTAAATTGCATTAGAAAAGACACCTAAACTCTAAATTCAAAGTATGCCAAAACAACAAAAAAAGGCTTTATGACCCATTGGACCGTCCACTGCATTCACAATTATTAAAAAGAGAGAGGTGTCATTCCAAATTAAATTGCACTAGAAAAGACACACCTAAACTCTAAAATTCAGAGTATGTAAAATAATGAAAAAAAATGCTTTGTAACCCATTGGACCATTCACTGCATTCAGAGTTATTAAAATGGGAGAGATCTCATTCCAAATTCTACTATTAATTGGACCATCCACTGAATATTCTGATTGAATTAATCAGCATATAGAGGGTGCTTTAGTCCTAGTACAAGCGGACTCCTCCATTGGTGCTCTGCTTTACTGCTTAAGCAGTGTGGAGTGCCACATTTAACATCACTGACTGGAAGCAACTTGGCATTTCAGAAGAGTATGCAGCAAAATGTTACTACCAAGATATGTGTAGAAGCGCAATACTATACGGCTTTGGCACATTGTGAACATATATGAATAAAGTAACTTCTGCAAGAATTGTTTGGCGAAATATAGAATATAAAGCTAAATTTTGACAATCAAGCATCATAGCATATTTCCTACAATCCAGCTTCCATGAGAGGATGAGAGGACCAAACACTTAAGTTGATTATTATTTTATTAGAGAGAAGCTTTTGTTAGGATGCATTGCTATTGCTTTTAATAACACAAATGACCAACTAGCATATATATATGTATATTTATCGAGTCTCTCAAAGGTCCTCAAATTGGCTATATCTGTAACAAGCTTGGTGCATATGAGATATATGCTAAAGTTTAAGGGAGAGTGTTGGAATAGTGCACATATGAACTGTCCTTTTATTTTATTTATTTAACTACTTGTTGTGTTATAGCTGTACTACAACAAGCTATACATTGCCTTATCACACAAAAAGAAGACAGAGTCATAAGGAAAACAACTTACAGACATTCAAACAAAGAGTGTGTCTATGAATACACAAAGCAGAAGAGAAGGATAGAGGAAATAAAACTTGACTTCACAATTGAGACCAAACCAAACATCTCCAAAATTAATTTGCACACATTAATTCACATATTAAAGCTTGTGCCAAAAGAAGTCTAATTTCAATGAAGTTCACCAGCAATTCATCAGTACACCCATTAAGATCCACTAACAGGAAAGCTTCAGAAAAAATGAGAAAATTAAAATACATCAGAGAATAAGATAGGTCAATCAAATTATCAAAACTTATACTAACCCTCTAAAGTATGTTTCCAAGGTGCAGATGTCCCCTACAAATGAAAATTAATAAAAAGTCATTTTGTCACAAGAGTATAGTGCTATACCGCAAGATGTAGAAAACAAACCAACCTCTGGAACTATCCCATTGAGGAACCTTTCTGTATCATCCCGAACATCAGAGTCATAATTCTCATTTATGGTAAGAGAGGCACTTGTGTGCTGCACTGCATTCCCCAATAGAAGTTCAGTGTGTACCACCGAAATTGAACAAACGGGAAAATGATTCATTCATATATACTTACAGAAGAGATGAGCTAGACCCATCTTGAACCCGGACAAGTCTTGCCCAATTTCTTTCAATATCTGATTTGAAATCAATAATTAATTAGAGACTGAAGCAAGTATGAGATGAAAGTTTTAATCACAGTGATGCAAAATTACATCTCTGAAAGAAGGTTAAAATATGAGAAGTCTCATTACTGATAGTATGCGACAAGTAACAACATGTCATAACTAACAAGAACTAAAAGAATCTTCAGCTAATGAAATGGCCATTTTCATCGCTGATATGAAGGATAAGATAAGCCTTGAGTTATAGGCATTCCAGACAAAGGGTCCAAGAGTTGTGATTCTCAACTATTCTATCAAAAGCCAAGACACTATGAATTCACTGTTACTGATTACTGAAAGCAAGAGGAATCGACTTGCTCCGGTCACCAATGTTCGGAATCCAAACTTAACGCAACCTTAGAGTTTCATGAAAAGGAGGGAAGGGGTTACACGATTGACATTAGCTGACCTCAGAAGTGATGAGATGACAACCTCGTCTCTGGGGAGGCAATGTTATGGTCTTCTGAGCCCACTTAAGAGCAGCGGCCTCCGCCATGGAGCTTGGGTTCTTCACGGTTATTGGGTTCCTCCGCAGCGATTTAGCGCAAATCGTAACCTTAGTTGCCACACAGAAGGAAGTGGCTTGCATGGGTTCCAAGCTGGGAGCCAACAATCCACGGAAAAGATAAAACAATGGATAAACCTATGTTTAGTACGGAAAATCTCTTCCCACGCCGCCGTTCGGACGTTCCTTCACGATTGAATTTAATTGTTGAAGCGAGGATTGTTGTGTGCAACTGTGGATTGTGATCGCTTCATCGTGTATTTCCTAATTTGGACTTTCTTTTTTTTTTTTAAATACATTAAACTCTCTTTTAATTTAGATTATATATAAAAATTTTTTTCACAAAAATTTTATTTTAATTCTTTATATATTAATAAATTTTTATTTTAATATTTTATTGTTAAATTTTTTTAATTAAATATTTTATAAATTAATAAATCTTTATTTTAATCTTTTTTATTAAATTTTTTAATTAAATTTTTTAAAGATTAAAATTAATATTATTTGAATTTTTTTTAAATATGTTAATATTGTTATATGATAATAAAAAAAGAAATTTGATTGATATAATTTTAATTTTTAAAAAATTTAAATAAAAAATTTAATAATAAAAAAATAAAATAAAATTTATTGATATGTAAAAAATTAAAATAAAATTTTAATTAATTTTTTATAATATTAATTAAGATAAATTATTTTAATATTTTTAAAAATTATATAAATTATTTTATATATTTTAAATTATTTTAAAATTATTCTCAATTTATTTTTAATTGAAATAAATTATCTTAAAAAAAATTTTTAATATCAATTGAGATAAATTACTTCACACTTTTAAAAATTATATAAATTATTCTCATATATATTAAATTTTTTTACAATTGCTTTCAATTTATTTTTAAATTATTCTTAATTATCCTATATTATGCATAAATTATTTTTATATATCTTAAATTATTTTTATATACCTTAAATTATTTTAAAATTATCTTTAATTTAAAATATATAAAAATAATTTATACAAATTTTAAAATGTAAGAACTATTTGTTTCAATTAATATCAGAAAAGTTTTTTATATATGACTTAAAATATGAAGGAATTGAATATATTTTACTTTTTATTTTTTTATTTTCATTTTAATTTAATTTATAAATTATATTTTTCTTCATATATTAATTTTTAATTTTTAAAATTTGTATCTACCCTTCTTACTCTACATTATAAATATAGACCCAATTCTAAGAGAGACAGATTCGTGTAATTATATGCAGTTAAAATGTGCAAAATACACATTTTTAGCTTGTAATATTGTTATTGGGTCACGCTGTTACATAATTTTGTATTTAATTATAATAATATAAAATTGATTACATTACGAGCCAGAGTTTTATCCTCTAGCTGGACGGTTATGCCGTAGCGGGAGAACTATCAAATGAACTCTGTTACTCATTGCTGACAATTATTTTTAGTTGCACGATAACATCTGCTATTTCTTTTAAAGACGGTATTTTTAAACCGATATTCAATTTATAAGAATTATTTAAATAAGATTTTGTAGGAATTGAAAGTTCTCAAAAAAAAATATAATAAATTTAAAATAATATTAGAGTTATACAATAAATATTTATATAAAATATATAGATAATTATAAGTTTAACATTATTCTAAATTTACTGAACAATTTCTAAGCCCTTCTGCCTTATTTTTAATAGAGCATTATTATTTTTACACTTTTTATGCATATTAAAATTATAAATTTTAAAAAATATTATGTAATATATTTAAAGACATGTAAAAGAACAAATCAAAACTACACACCTAAATCATTTTTCTTCTTGACATGCACACTGCAGCACCGCACACAAATTCTAGTTAATTTTTTTTTATGTGATTTCAACATTTTTAATTTGTACGAGGTAAATGTAAACATGACAAATGACAAATCTTCAAACCATGTCAATAACTGTAAACAATAAACTTAAGTATTTTTACTTTTCTGTACTAGTCTACTTTCCTTTTTGCTTTTATATTTTGGCGCATTATGTCTTTTCCTTTTTATATAAAATTTGAAAAAAAATGTTGGCACACCATGATTAATAAATGCTCACTAATAAAAGATCAAATTAAATCAAACTAAACACTTATATCTAAGTAGATTAATTTTGTCAATTAAACTAACCTTACCTTTTAAATACTAAAATACATAAGATTAATATCTCCAAAGATATCCAATAAAATACATAAAATTATTTTAATTTTTATTAATATACACTTCATATCTTATGTTTTGAAATATTATTACCTATCTTCTGAATTTTGATTAATGTACAATTGTCTTCTTATGCTACCCCTACTGCCAATTTTCCAACAAAACAGTTAATACTCATGTTCTAATCACGTGCACATCAAACTTGAATCTATCATGCTTCCATCCCGCGTGTTATCAAAATTCTCTTCACTCTGCAATTTTTCCCCAACTCCAAAACCTAAACCAATTTTAAAGTTTTCACTAAAATTACTTGAGGGTTTCAATTATTTCATAAGAAGTTGCTATTAAGCAAAGAAAAATAACCCAATACTAGTACCCAATAATGTCACGATTATTGATGACGCCCCACTGTTTGGAACATGACTGCTACGCAAACCATTGATAGGAAGAGGAACAGATTAGCCATTATTGAAAATCTAAAAAATACTATATTTCAAAGCCAAAAAAATTAAACAATTCTATACATTTTAGTGTTTTAATTATTATACAACTTTTCATTAATAAAGTTTTAATAATTTAAATTACCTTTCAATTTTTAATTTAAATAATTATTTATTTTTTATTTAAATTTATAAATTCTAATTTTTTCTCTCTTAACCCTATCGGTATAACAGTTATAAACTCACTCAATTTCCTCACGCGTTTTGGACATCAGATTTTATCGGCCAGGTGTTAGCCCTCCTTTACGCATGGGATATACCTTGCAGGCTCACCTGGACCTGACAAAGCACGGATGGGCCAGAACAAGAGAAATTCCCGTGAGCTCATAGTAATCGCAAAATTTGGAACTGGACTTGCCAGCCCCAACTCCACTGGGAGAAAATGAGACTCATTCATTGATCAGTATGCCCAGGTCAACCGCATGAGGGAAAGATTGTGTTAGATAAAGGTTAGATCATTCCATCTATTAAAGAACGCCAAGAGGAGAGTTTCACTTTCTTTTTTTTTCAAAAAAAAAGAAAAGAAAGAAGAAGCTGCAAATCAATACACAGACAACTGACAATCTGTTCTCGCACTGATTCACTAATTATCCATGCCATATGACATTCCCCTTCCCTTCTCGCAAGCTTCTTCCACTCCTATAGTCAACCTCTGCATCAGAGCAAGACAACCCCAATTGATATTTCCTGCTGATTCTAGATGACCCCATTTTTGAAAAAATATCCTCTTCATCCATCGAAATATGGTTATCTGGCGTACTTAATCCAGAGCTTTTGCTAGAATGCCTTTGTGATTTATGATCTGAGACATGCAAGCACAAAATACGTATTTGCTTAGAGGTAGACAAATAAAATACTATGACTAATTCGAGGCGCCAGATATATACACCCACTCTTGTAGAAACTATCCTCCATCTTTTCCGGTCATGTATGATTTTCTAGTTCTTCACAAAACGTGCTTACATATCCCTCACCCCACCCCACCCCACCCCCACTCCCCCAAAATAAAACAAAAGCGCAAACCCTAAAAAGTAAGTACAGCATACCAAGATTCCAGTAATTGAAGGGCTATAGAATATTGGAACTAATGAAAAAATAGAATTATAATTTCATATTTCTCAACAAGTAATGAAACAAATCATGTTTCAGATTAAGTAATCACAGCATACCTTCATATCCTTGGCTTACACGAGTCTGATTGTATCCTTCAGTGCTATTAGGAACTGATTCCGATCTATGGCTTTTCAATCTCAGAAATTCCACCTGTGTCTCTTGAGGTTTGAATCCTACGTTCATCAACGGAGGCTCGATACTTTCTTCCATAGCAGACTTACTGGTGGTAAAGGGTGTCATGGTAAATGAGTCCTCCATTACATCAGAAATCTCCACATATTGAGGGGTAGTGATAATTTCATCTGCACTAAAACCAAAGGATGCCCGGTAGGCTTCTATTTCTTCTACATCTTGCTTAGGACTTTTAGCATGTCTATTCTGATTTCCATTTCCACCAGTAGTTTGAACATCTGAATCTTTGGATACACTTAACCTCCCACCACTATGAGGAAATGGAGGATTTTGGTCCAAATAGAATTGTGCATAGGTAGCAGGGCAGAAGAAATTTGTATCTAGGGATGCCATTGTAGCACCATTTGTGTCATTCCCAGACAGCCTCCCTGACCCACTCCTTTGATAGTTTCCCGTTTTGGGAGACAGTGATGGATCCCACTGTGGAGGGAAATCTCGTTCAGGAAAAGAAGATGATAAGCAGTCACCAGAGTTCCTTGATTTTGGAGATATAAGGCTGCTGGCAGGACTTCCGGGGTAAAGTGCATATGTAACTTGAAGGTCATTTGCAGTAACATAGTTGGTCTTGTCACTGTTTTTAAGATCTGCTGCTGATGAAAGAAAATGAGCAAAAGGTACATCTGGTGAAGAAGGAGTTGTCAAGTGAGCCAACTCTGGTGGTGGAGTGAGAGGAGCAGTAGATGGCTCGGTTGTGAAAGTGGAGAAGACAGGAGGAGACACCAGTTGTGTTTCATGAGCATACGGTCCAGTGGCAAACATTGTGGATGAAGGACCACCAGGTGAGTTGGCAGATAATGACAACAAACAACTCGGTGACTGTGCAGTTGACGGAAGTGCAGATTGTGTGAAGGACGCTGGTGAAGAAGGTGGGGCTAAAAGGGAAGGAGCTAGTGCTGTGGCTTGGTTAGTCAACCCGACTGCTTGGGCCCCATTGGGCTGGGCAGCTGACCCATTGCTCTCAGGAATACGAGAAGGTACAATACGCTTCCTGCCTTTCTGAGAACCAAAACAAGAAAATGCACCCCAACATCCTCCCCATCTCTTTCGCTGTCAACAAGTCAAAAAAAATTCAGACTTGCTGAAAAATTAAACGAATCCAACTACTTATAGATCTGAAAAAACACCTAACGAGAAAATTGTAAAGGTGTTAACATGAATTCAATAGCCAACAAGCATCTTACAATGAAACAGATAATAAGGAATAAATTAAAAACAACATCTACACTTGGCCCCAGGGATTCAGCACCTCACCCCCTCTTGAATTTCTCTCAGAGAGCCAAAACCTTAAATTTTTTTGGGCATTGACAATATGAAAAAAATTGAAATCAAGAGTTTGAACAGAATAAATAAAGCTATAATAAAGTTTGACAATTTTTATATGACATATGATTACATAAGTAAAAAGTGTTATAGCCTTTCTGTTGATGAAACAACATAGGCTTTCATGTCACATATTTGGGATGTTTGACATGCGTAGATTGATTACGACATTGTCACATTCTTGAGGAACTCTTGCCAAATACATCCACACCATTCAAAGCAGATATATTAGTTGTTTCATATCTTAGAGCCATAAATTTTCTTGCCATACTTTACGCTTTGTCTCCCACAATCTTCCACAACTCTCCTCTTTATATCTACTCCCTCTTCAAAATTACCAATAATATAAATATTCCAATAACTTTATTGGCATATACTCGGCAGACATTAAAATGATCATGCAAAAACTTAGATATAGTAATAAGAAAATCTCTCTGCGGATCAGAGTTTTTATTTAATAATTAAAAGTGCAAATTATGAATAAGATTTCAAATTAAGATCCAGATCATTGCTCAGTTTCCAAAGTAGTGTTGGCATAATATCATATGTTAAGCATGAGATGGAAAGACTTCATCCAACATTGACCTTGAAAACTTAAACTTGTGGACTTCAGGTGATGTATATGTATGTAAATGAAGAGAACAAATATAGTTTGCACTATATGGTAGAAAACAGAAAAGACAACTATTGTAAACTATAATGAAAAGCTTATGAAATTATATTTACACCAGCATTGACACACGATAACATCTGCTATTATGTTAGTTTTCTTTTCCAAATCGTTACCCACTGAACATAACTTCTTTATTCTTTTTTAGGAAAAGTTGTGGTAAGGCTTATGTCTTGGAGACATCATGATATTAAACTCTTGCCTATTGCATATATATTAGCATAGACAATATAATTATCTTTTCACATAAATAAGATGATCAATGTAAACAACTTGTTCCTTGAAAACTTAAAAATTGTTTATTTTTTAAGTTCCTTCAAATTCTGACAGTTGCAATGGTGCTTTTTACTCCCAAATTCATTTGCTAGAAATAGACATAGTTCAGATGGATTTCACTACTGAATTTTAAGTATTTCCACAGATTTGGATCCCTTCCAGTACCAAAGGGGGTCCTGTAACAGAGGAGTAAGGACAAACAATGGGCCCCACCTATTATTTAATTGTGTTATCCACTTGCTTGTGACTGTCCTCCGCTAACAGCTTTAAGGAAAAGAAGAGGATACAAATCCATGATATATAGGCCCCAAATCCAGTTTCTTGTCAAAATGCTCGTTTGCATAGCTTTCTCCAAATATTTCCATTACTAGAAGCATAGAAATTATTTGCTTAATAATATTTCATTCCTCTCCTAATGCAGCCATGCATGTGCTAAAGATCAGTATGCAAAGTATCAAGCTATTTTATTTTTGAAGAGACACTAATATCATTTATACGAAGTTCAATTCACAATAAAGGTAAGAAACAGGAAAAATGAAGATCAAGTTACAGACACGATACATGGAATGGGAAGCTTGATAGAACCCTGAAACAGAGATGATGTAATAATATAATTAATTTATACTACTACATAATTGGGAACAACCATGCTGTCACCATAACAAATCAATAAATAAAAATCTGGCTCATAAACTCAACCCATGCAGACCACTTTTAAAGAATCAGTAATTGTTTCTTATAAAGCCTGCTACTAGTCTTTATTTGTACTTGGAGAAAACTATCTGAGTTAAAAACTAATAAAATAAATTTGAAACGCAAAGGTTCCAACATACCCAGAGGAGCATGCATGGAGTCTACCAGGTAATTATCTATATACTTTCCATTTAACATTTCACGTGCAAGCAAACATCTGAGAGATGTTTCTTATTAGGGTTTAGAGGTTATATTGTTCAATTACTCTTTTACTATTCCCCTATCCCCTTTTCTATTTTCCTTGCTGCTTAAGGATTATAGGTTGAATCATGTTAAATAAGTCACTCGAGGCATAACAGAAAAGCCATATAAATTTTCAATGTGATTTCCTTGTCCTCTCTTCCACAATGTTATTCAACAATAATATAGGTTACCATTTACCATAAAATACAGCTACACACTAATCTACATTCCATATCACTCATTCCAAGCATATCCAGTTTCAATTAAATGCAGTAATTTTGGTACGCCATAGGCTTTCTTCATGTTGGGCACATATTTTCCTCAAAAGCAGTATCGAAATTTTATATCAAAAGTAGAGTCCATGAATACAACTTTCTTCTAGATTAAATCTACAGCACAAATTCTGGTTTCTAATGAACAAGCTACATGAACTAAATACTAGTATTCACCCACCATTCTTTACCTTGACAAGGCGTTCATCTGCTCAGTGTTCATCATGGAATAAACTCTATCCGTTTTACAATGGACAATCGAGACAGTCAGGACAACATGCACAAAACCTCTACCAGTTCTTAACAGTGCAATATTTGCTTTGTATGATTAGACATACAACATACAAATAATCACATATGTATTAACAAAAACAGCAGGTTTGCTTTCTATGACGTTCTGGATTTTTTTTTTTTTTGAGCCCCTAATATTCACAGAACTAATAACATTAGTCATCTGATTTGGCATCAATATAATAATTCTCGGAGGCAACGAGTAAGTCTAAATCAAGATTTACCTAACGCTAAATAACATAACTAGTATTGAGTACGATGGCACTTCCTTTCCATTCGGGACAAGGGTGAAAGCGCAATTGTGAGACAATGGATACAGTCTTTGACTTACAATTGAAATTAAACCAAAAAAAACAAAATGAAAAGAAGCGCAAATGAGCCATATGAATTAAAGTAATAGATCGCTCTTCAATCTAATTTCCTGGGGAAAAAAACTAACCCATCAGATCTGTTTAAGTTTAAATCGGGCGGGCAGCAATAACCCACTCGGTTTAAGGAAAAAGAAAACTAGTAAATCAACAAAAAAACGATGAAGATCAAACCCCCGAGAAAAAAGAAATTTGAGTGCAAGGAAGTTTGGCGCCTTCCATAATTTTCTAAAACGACCAATAGATGCAAGCGCAACAAAACGACGAGACAGAGAGGTAATGGTGTCCAATAAGTAATCATAGTTGCAAATGAGTTATAGTCGTTCGATACGAGATCTGAGAACGGCATATACTTCTACGAGTAAAAAACAGTTAAAAACAAGCAAATAAATCGATTTCCAGTTGAAAACAAACAAAATTGGTGTTCAATTTTGCGCCAGGAACCTCAGATCTAACCCATAAACCGTTCTCGCCAAGGACGTACGAAACGTACTGTGTACATATAGATATCAAATTTGTAAACCATAAATAAATCAGAATGTGTGAAAATGAGAAACATACCCGTTCCTGATGAGGAAATCGATTTTGCTCGGAACCCATTAGGAACTGGGTTTTTACACTGTTTTTGAAGTAGTTTCGAGAGTTTCGACTGTCAGATTGTTGCGGGCACTAGCTTAGGCCAACATCATTCTCACATTTCCTCATCAGATGCTGACACCAGTCCGACTTTTGACGTGAATGAAGAGGAAGAGAGGAGAGGAATATTTTTATTAGTTAATTCATACTAACAATCAAAAGACAAAGGCGAAAAAGATTCATAGCTCGATAAAGAAAGAGAAAAAAGCCAGAGAGACCGGGACAGGGGTGGCGCAGTGATGCCGTGAGTAAAGTAACAATTTCATCTACAACCAACAAAAAAGGAACAGTTTCAGCAGCTGAATTATATAGTCAAGTTAATTTTCAAAATTAATTAATTAATTATTAAAACTCATTAGGAATTAATTAGTTGATATATAAAAAATAAATTACTCTAATTTTTTTATTTTACACTTTCTACACAAATTTTTATTTATTTTTAAAAATTATTTTAATTTTTATTATATTTAATAAAAAGTAATTCTCCTTTTATACTTAAATTTTGATATAAAATCTCTATACTTATTAAGAGTTTTTAAATTTATTGACACACGACAGAATTTGTCATAGTGTAAATTTAAATCCCACTTCTCCTACTTTTTATTTCATACTATGAAGTCTTATGTATCCAAAAAAAAAAAAATATCTCCATATCCACATATAATGATTAATATATGTCTCTTACCCATATATCAACTAAAGATGTGAGTGTAATGATTTTGTACCAAATTTTAGGTGTAAGAATAGCATAGTACTTTTATAAATGTGTTTCATATAAATTTAATTTATTATGAATTATTAAAAATATTTTTAATTAAATAATAAAATTTTTTACTTAAAATTTATGTTTAATCTCTTCTCTAAAAATTGTTTTATGTGAATTTTTTATAGTTTATAAATTTTTCAAAAAATAAAAAGATTAAAATCATATTTATAGCATTTTTTTATTTTTGGCAAATTGTTCAGAAAGTTAATTTTTTTTTGCATTCAATAAAAAAATTTATAAAATAGAAAAAGATTAACGTAAAATCATTTACCCATAAAAGTTTAAATATAAATTATAAAAAAATGTTACTACTTAATTAATAAATATATTTTTGATAAATTATAAAAATTAATTATTAATTAAAAATATTTTTGATAGTTTAAAATTATGTATAATATATTTATAAAATATAAGATATGTTAATATAACTTTTTAAAAAAATTATATAAAAATATGAAGTAAAAAGAAAATTAGAGTAGTTTATTTTTTAAAATTAATTACTAATATCTATAACAGCATATGACAGCACTCAAGTATGTTCAACCAAAATGGATGAAGGCTTTGCAATTCATGTTATAACTCTAGAGCAATAATAGTAGTCGACAGTATTCTAAATGCAAAATATACGTAGGGAGAGCGAAAAAAATAAAATGTACTATTTTTTTTTATCGTAACGTATATTTTACGTGTTAAAGATGGTGCAGCATTTTTTTAAAACTAGGACTGGGAGCAAACTTATAAAAAAAAAAAAAAACCAATTGAGAGATAACTAATATATGAACAAAAATTGCGACTACTGTCAAAATATATTGAAAAATTTGTGTGACTTTGAGAACTAATACATTTACTCTGCTAACATTTTTTTCTTGGTTGAAGTAATATAAAAAACTCACATAAAGAATCCTAATTAATTGGTATGACTTCACACTTTTTGTATATCTTTAGCAGCCTTGCAATATGTTTTGAGTAAAAATTTTTTATTGAATAAATCATCTTGAAACTTAGTAATATATATAGTACTACAGGTAAAATATTTGAAAATAAGATAATATTTTATTAATATTTCCTCTTACGAGATTAGTATGTGCAACCAATATTTATAGTACAATAAGCCAAGAAATTAGGCAAGAAACTAGCTAAGGAATTAGGAGAATAATTAGCCCTAAATAAAGAAACTGAAAAATATATTACAATTGTACAATCTCTTAATCTAAGAAAATTATGGAAAGATTTATGGAGAGAAAATCTCAACACTTTCCCTAAGTTGGTGCGTATATATCATCCATGCCTAACTTACAAAGACATTTTGTGAATACTTGACTAGAGATTGCTTTAGTAAGAATATCAGCCAATTGTTCTTCAGATCGAATCCCAAGTAACTCCAAAATTTTTCCATCTAATTTCTTCTCGATAAAAAATTTGTCCACCTTAATATGCTTTGTCTAGTCATGTTGAATTCAATTATGAGCAATATTACATGCAGCTTTGTTGTTACAATACAATTGAATTGGTTTCCTAGGCAAGTAACCCAAATCTTGCAAAAGAAGTCTTAGCCATGAAGCTTCACAGAGTCCAAGTGCAATGCCCTTGAATTTAGCTTCTGCACTTGAGCGAGCAACAACATTTTGTTTTTTACTTCTCCATGTAATAAGATTACCCCCCACAAATATGAAGTAACTAGAGGTTGATCACCTATCATCTATTGCTCCAGCCCAATCTACATTTGTATAAACATATATATCTTAATAGTTTGCATTTTTAGTGAATAATATTCCTTTCCTAGGAGCATACTTCAAATACCTCAAAATACGCATGACAGCGTTCATATGTTGTTCACCTGGATTGTGCATAAATTGGCTAACAACACTTAATGCATAGGCAAGATCTAGTCTTGTGTGTGCCAAGTACATCAACCTCCCTACAAGTCTTTGATATCTTCCTTTATCAACTAGTACTTGGTCAACTTCAATGCATAACTCAAGCCTTGCTCGATTGGTGTATTAGTTGGTTGGTATGCTAACATACCAGTCTCTTGCAATAAATCTAATGCATATTTTCTTTGAGATAAGAAAAGTCCTTTCTTGGAGATAAGAAAAGTTCTTTCTTGGATCTAGAAACTTCGATCCCAAGAAAGTATTTCAAGGAACCAAGATTTTTCATTTCAAATTCATTAGACAAGTACTCTTGTAGTGCCTTCCTTTCTTTTTGATCATTTCCTATAACCACCATATCATCCACATATACAATGAGAGTAGTTATCTTACCTTACTATTTCTTCAAAAATAATGTGTGGTCTGAATTGCTTTGATGGTATCCAAATGCATCATAGACTTTGTGAATCTTTCAAACCATGCTCTTAGAGATTGTTTCAGTCCGTACAACAATTTCTTTAATTTGCACACCTTGTTATTATGCTTTTCTGGTATTACACCTTGGAGGAAGTTCTATGTAAACTTCTTTAGAATTACATGTAAAAAGGCATTTTTCACATCAAATTATTGTAACTGCCAATCTAAATTTGTAGCTAAAGATAGCAATACTTGAACGGTGTTGATTTTAGCTATGAGTGCAAATGTCCCTATGTAGTCAATCCCATATGCTTATTATATTCTTTAGCCACCAATCTGGCTTTAGAACGTTCAATAGCACCATTTGCTTTGTATTTCACAATATAAACCCATCAACATCCCACTAGCTTCTTTCCCACTAGGCAATCAACTAGATCCCAAGTATCATTCTTTTGTAAGGAGTTCATTTCCTCATTCATAGTAGCTTTCCACCTTGGATTAGCTAAGGCTTCCTATATATTGTTAGGAATAGATACAGTAGACAATTAATTTGCAAATGACTTATTTGACTCAGACAGATTTTAGTTAGACACATAAGGACTCATGGGATATTTAACTCTACTAGAAAATTCAAGTTCATATGTGAGTTTAGGAATACCTCTAGTGAGACGCATTGGTAGCTATTTTTTGGATAACTCAGGTTCAGGAATAGAAACATCCTCAATAGACAATTGTTGTGGTATATTAGTGAGGGACTCTATTACTTCAATTGATGAACTTGCATTTTGTGATTTGATCACTTATTTAACTTCCAAATCTTTGTTGATATCTTGATCCAAAGTTATGCCACCACTAATATCACTTTTTTCAATATTCAATTTGGCACAACTTTTTTCACTTGTATCATACATGTTATTATCAAAAGTTACAAGGTCATAATCTAGAGTCTGAATTCCCTTCTGATGCTCCCCCTGAAGTTCAGAGTCAAAACGAAAATACATTGAGTCTTCATGAAAAACCACATCCATTGTTATAAGCATACATTTACTTGGAGGATGGTAACACCTATAACCCTTTTTATGTATAGCATATTTAAGAAAAACACATTGTAAAGCTCATGGAGCTAATTTATGTTACTGATGTTTGTGAAGATAAACAAAGACTGCACATTTAAAAACTTGAGGAGGTAAATTTAGAATTATTGGAGCAACAATAGCATCAGTAAGAGCTTTGATCGATGTTTGGAACTCCATGGAATGTGAGGGAGTCCTATGAATTATGTAAGCTGCAAAAGCAAGAGCTTTACTCCAATAGGACAATGGCATGTGAGCTTCATTTAACGCAACACGAACAACTTCCAATAAATGATAGTTTTTCTACTCAACAACCCTATTCTACTAGGGTGTGTTTGAATAAGTTGTTTGATTAATAATTCCATATGATTTCAAATACTGTTGAAGTTTAGACTTTTGATATTCTCCTTCATTGTCACTTCGAAGAACTTGAATTTGTGATTATACTGAGTGTTAATCATTTTATGAAACTTTTGAAACAATATGTTTACTTTGCTTTTGGACTTCATTAACCACACTAGGTCATCCTAATACAATCATCAATAAAAGTAATAAATTAACGTGATCCACCAAAAGTTAAAAATTTGGATGGACCCCATACATCAGAATGAACAATCATGACAGGAAGAGGACTTTTATTTAAAACTAATGGAAATGAAGCTTGATGGCTTTTTGCAAGTTCACAAACTTCACAATGGAAACTAAAGAAATTAACACTTTCAAACAATCTAGGGAATAATTTTTTGAGATAACCAAAGGATGCATGTCCTAGTTGTTTATGCCATAACCAAATTTTAGTTTTATTCTTCTCAAAACTTGATGTAACTTGTTAGAATTCCGATGTCAGGTCCAAGTAATATAATTTCCTTCGCCTAATACCACAACCAATTGTCTGCCTTGTTTGGATATCCTTAAAAACACAAGAGTCAGGCCAAAAAATTATAACACAAGATAAGGCTTTGGTTATTTAAGAAATAGATAACAGATTGCAAGCTAAAGATGGGATAACCAAAACAGAATTTAGATTTAAAGTATTGGTGAGAGGTAAGGATCCTTCCTCAATAATCGAGGATTCATTACCATCGGTAGTAGAAATGTATTTTTGTGAAGAGAATCTAAGATGTGCAACCTATCTAGAATCAAATGTCAAATGATCTATAGCACTAGAATCAATTACCCATACATTATTAGAAATAAGTAAGGAAATATTTAAAGCCTTACCGTAAGTATTTGTAGTTGCTACCAATGCTAAGCCCTTTTTAGCAGCATTACCATCTGTATTTGCTTAAGCAACAACAGCAATAGTTGGAGTCTTCTTAGAATTCTTTTTTTGAGCTCGACTATAATCCCATCATTCTAGATATCCCACAATTTCATAGCAACAATCTTTGGTATGTCCAGTCTCATTATAATGGGTACACATGTCAACAGGTTTGTCACCAAATTTGGTTGGTTTTAGACGATTTCGAGTCACCATGGTTGTAGCTTTAGAATTTTTAGTCTCTACCATTAAAGTTGCACAACATACTGCTTCTTGTTGAATCAATGCATAACATTCTTCCAAACATGGAATTGGTTCCTTGTGTAAAATTTCACCACAAACTTGATCAAAATCACCATCCAAACCAACAAGAAACATATATACCCTTAATCACTCAATGGACTTTTGATATGCTTTTACATCATCAGGATCTTTCATGACCACTTTATCTTGATGGTCTAATTCTCATAAGATCTCGACCAACTCCTTATAGTATTCAAAGAGAGACATTTCACTTTGTTTGGCTGTAAAGGCCTTTTAGTTCAAAACAAATACTTGCAATTCATCACTTCCGTCATAGAATGCTTTTGACAAAGCATTCCATATATCATGATTAGTAGATAGGCATAAGTACCTTTTCATAATTTTTGGTTCCATAGACATTAATAGCCACATTTTCACTTTTTGATTTTCAGCATACCACATTTTATATCCATCGTCTTATTCTGTAGGTTGCTTCATCTTGCCATGAATATAAGACAACTTCTCCCTTTCAGCAATATGGATCTCCATTAGTTGCAACCTAACATCGTAATTTGATTCATTGAAAATGATTCCTGCATTAAAAACACCTACGACCAAACATTGTTTGATATAATAATGTTTCCTGCCACATTTTTACTTATTGGATTTTGTTCCAATTTTGTTGCTTTCCGCTTCTTAGTTTATGGGTACACACTACTAAATAGGTCTCTAAAATCATAGAGGATATTACTACACAACTCTTCATGAAGTCAGGGAAATTATTTTTGAAGACAATGTATTTTTACATACCTATCTTGGAGTTCCTTTACATTATGATAGAGTCTTAAGCTCGAGAGGCTCACTTAGTGACTTGTATTCAAGCATGCCTGAAGCAGGATTGGAACATCCAAATTCTGCCATACTTACATGGAAGGCAATTATTGTGAAGATTGCCTAGCAAATTTAGCTGTATCTAGAGTTGAAGACCTTCAGATTTTCGAAGACATACCACTCGGACATTTGCTAATCTTTCTCGCAGATTTATCAGGCACTGGTAAATCTGGTAAATCTAGGTGTATTTCTTTGTTGTAATTTTCTAATTGTTCTCTTAGGCTAGTAGTCCTTTTGAATCACAAAAAAAAAAAAACATTTCCAATATCTGGTATAGAAAAAGCATAAAACTACATTTTCATGACTTATTTTGTTATAGACGTATAAATTGATATGACATTTTTATTTTAACACAATATTATTTAATAAAATTAGGATAAAAATTTTATCAATTAAATTATAAAAATTAACTAATTCATATAAAATTTTTGTGCAGACAGGTTTTCTCAAAAAAAAAAAAAAAGCATTTGCTACCCATATGAAAGAAAATTATTTTCAATTTTCGAAGGAGTAAAGGAAAAAAAAACCGAAGGGGAAGAAAAGGTGGTCCGCATTGACCAGAAATTTTCGAAAGCTGTTGAGAAGGGAAAGGGAAGGGGACTCTGAATCTTTGATTATAGGAAGTAGTAGTTCGGGGGAATTTTAGTCATTAAATCGAAGAAATTACGCGGCTGCAACAGTCAACGCCAGGGATTTTGAAGTCATACCAACCAGAAGGGGCGGAGCGAGGAGGATAACGCGATTTGATTCTGGTATGTGGGGATACGCGACTTGGAATTTCTTATACATTGTCCCTGCTCTAATTATCGCTTTCTCTCTTGTTTTTTCAATTTTCTTTTCCCTCTTTCTGCCCTGGCTGACTTGTTAAAATCTGGATCATCTGAAAGGTCGTTCGACGGCACTTTGAGATGGTGAAGGAGACCGAATACTATGACGTGCTCGGAGTCAGTCCCACTGCAACAGAGGCCGAGATTAAGAAAGCATATTACATTAAGGTCAGAGTATATCTTATCGATCCTTTCCCATTTCGTACTCTATTTTCTTGTCATATGTAGAAACGCTATTTAATTTACCGAGAATTGAGATTAGCTTGCTATCTCAAAGTTCTTTAGGTCCGCCTATGCCCATCTATTTGTTTTAATAGGTAGAAGAAATCAGATGTGCAATTCTGCTTTTGATATATTAATTCTTATGGATTGTAATATGGGTTTGAAAAAAATACGACTATCTGCTTTCTGTTGAAACAAGCTCAGATATATTATCTTCTGGTCTATGATTTGCTAGTTGAAAATCAAATTGAAAAAATTAAAATTTTAATGTAAGCTTTTCCTACCAACTTCGAAGTTTGAAAATCCAAGTTTAGCTTTCTGCTTTTGTACTCCATGATATGATATTTGCGATCATCAACATCTTGTGTATAGGCTATGATGGATGATGGTCCAAGAGTCTTAATTATGCTCCTTTGAATACTATGACCTAGTAGTATATTGATATCATATTTCCTATGCCGTTTATTCATCTCCTTTTGTCTTGCGCTTGCAGGCAAGACAAGTACATCCAGACAAAAATCCAAATGACCCTCTTGCTGCGCAAAATTTTCAGGCAAAACTGCTGTATTTTAGTTTAAACTTTAACTTTCAATGTTTTTTTACCGTCAACCTTCTGAATGGTTGAAAACATGTGGGATTTATGAGCTGAATTAGTGAGAAACATATGTTGATGAAGGCTTGGTTAGGTGTCTGAATGAATTATGAAAGGTTAAATATGTGCACATATGCTTGTAGAAGTCATGATATCCAATGTTGAATTTATGTTTAACATGCATTGATGAACAGTTGGCATTATGGCCCGGCTATCAAGTCAACCAAGAAGTGGAAATGTCTTCGACTAAGTAGATGTGCCCAATAAGACATAGATGTATGCAACCCTTAATTTTTGATGTGAATGAGTGTTTTTGTTATTATGTTGCCTCCTATTCCAATCTTGCTTAGCCTTGACATGTTGGATGTAAGCTATGAACTAAATAGGTCCCATCCTAAATTGCGTACCATTTTCTTATTAATTTAACTATGTAGTTGTTTTTACTGTTGTCTTCATTACGATTATGCTTAGCTTGGATTTTACCATATCCCTGATGTTGCAAATCTAAGTTTAGGTTTTGGGTGAGGCTTACCAAGTTTTGAGTGACCCAGCTCAAAGGCAAGCTTATGACGCTCATGGGAAATCAGGAATATCAACGTCAGTTTTAGTGCAACTTCTTTTGTATTGTTGATTCCTATATTATATTTAGTTTAGAAACATTTCATTTTGTACTGATTATCAGTTATCTACTTCTGAATATGGCAGCGAAGCAATTATTGATCCAGCAGCAATTTTTGCAATGCTTTTTGGTAGTGAGCTTTTTGAGGAATACATTGGTCAGTTAGCAATGGCCTCAATGGCCTCAATGGACATTTTTTCTGAAGGAGAACAATTTGATGCCAAAAAGTTGCAGGAGAAAATGAGGGTACGCTTGTATACTCTTATGTAATACACTTACATATTTCTGATATTGACTCTACACCAGGTATACGGAGTTGCTATTTCAATAGTGACATGGGAAAGTAATTCAATTAATGGAACAAGAGAATTGACTCAAAAGAGTTTTAAATGCTTGCAACACATTCTTTTCTTTGATCACTTATAAGAACAATCTGGACTTAAGTAAGTTGCACAAGGGTTAATGAGTTGCTTAGGTATTTGGGATGTTACTTAAGTTCAAAAGTATGAAGCTCTTAAACACCCATTTTTTGGTGTGTCAAAGTGTCAAATACATTTTGGATGCTGAAGTTAACATCACACTGACAGTGCATGCACATGTGGGGATAGAAAACAATATTTCTTGGCTTCAACACACCTTGGACTCAGCATACGCACATCTTGACACAACTTTGACATGTCTATACACAGTGAAGGATGCTTCATATCTTGGTAGAACTGAAACATGAAAAGCCCAGCTGTCCTCGTCTTAGAGATGCACTAGGACGTGTGTTGGATGGCAACCCCTGTCTCCAATGTGTTTCTATTTTTTTAATCTTTGCAAAAACTTTTGAAATGTGTTCAATTGATGGTTCCTCTCTTCAAACCTTGATGCCGTTTGCTTCTCTAGTGGTACGACATCCATTCATGGACTCAGATTGGTCGTCTTTGGTGGAAGGTGGTGGTTTCCGCCTCCATTTGCCATTTTGATGTTGAACTTGTTGAAAGAAACATTATCTACAGTGAATGTAATCTTTTTGATAAGTGGATCCATCCTTTGGAGTGTAGTGAGAGTCAGCATCTTTGTGCTCTACTGATCAAGATTTGGTGTCAATTTCTTCGTTTAGGACATTTTCGTTCCATGGAGAAAAATCCTTGCTAAAAAATTTACCAAAGTCAAATGAGAAAAAAAGGAGATGATGCCTTAACTAGAATAGAATAAACAATATTCTAACATGCAATTGTTGACTCACCCACTTGCTTGTAGAAATGCAGGCCTTGGAGTTGGAGGTTCAATTGCTATTGAATCTGCTCCAATTGAAAGATGAATACAAAAGAAGATATTGACAATTTTTTTTGGACCTTCTAATTATAGTTTGGGCATTGGGATTTCAATTTGAATTAATTCTTAGTTGATGAACATATTTTAGTACCAAGTTGGGCCAAAGGTCATGGCTTTGACGTGGTTTAGTGGTTTAAACAGGCTTAATTATGATGATGCTTTATACACACACACACACACACACACACACACACACACACACACACACACACACACTAGATATATGTATGTGTGTGTGTGTGTGTATGTTATTATATATACTATATATTTTATTTTATGTACATATTTATTATATATTGTTAAAGAAATAAAATAACTATTTGTGTGAAGCTATACCCAACAAGGTCACCAACATGTGTATTTATACTAGAAGGTAGAACAATGAAGCACAACAGTACATGGGCTCTACTACGGCTTTAGAACCAAGCCCACTAGCTAGGCTCATTATTTAACTAACTATTCTAACACTTCCCCTTAAGTTGGAGCATATATATTGACCATACCCAACTTATTACAAATATATTGAACCCGTTTTCCCTAAAAGAGACTTAGTGAAAACAATCTGCAAGTTGATCCCTTGTTTGGATATGTTTGAGATTGATGACTCATTTTTTTTAGTTTTTGTCTAACAAAGTGGCAGTCCACCTTAACATGCTTTGTTCTTTCATGAAAGATAGGGTTAGTGGCAATATGAGTTGCTGCACAGTTATCACATCATAACTCCATATTGCCAAGGCATTCCATCTCGAGTTGATAAAGGAGGTAAGAGATATAAACAAGCTCAGTAGTGGCATGTGTCATGTCTTGATACTCAAATTCAGCACTCAAGCAGCTTGCTTCTTTCTTTTCCAGAACATGAGATTGCCACCTACAAATACAGAAGTGGACCTCCAATTCATAGGACGTACCTCATCTACATTTGAAAATCCCTCAACTCTGTAATGATCATGATTTCAATAGAACAAGTCAAATCTGGGAAATTTCTTCAAATACTTCAAAATATGCACAATTGCTTTCCAATGTGAGGTTCTAAGAGTGGACATCAATTGGCTGACTACACTTATTAGAAATGCAATACTGGTCTAGTAATAGTAAGGTAGCTTGACTTTCTCACCAGTCGCCTATACCGCTTTGGGTTATCCAACAGCTCTCCATCTTTCGATCCTAGTTTTATATTTAGAATCATGAGTGTATCATACAGTTTGGCCCCTAAAAGGCTTGTTTCCTCCTACATGTCCATGGCATACTTCCTTTGTAACAACACAATTCATTTGCGACTTCTAGCCTCTTTGATACCTAAGAAGTACCGAAGCATTCCTATCACCTTAGTCTGGAATTTTGTCTTCAGGTTAGCCTTTAATTCTGATATATCTGTAGCATCACTCCCTGTAATGATAATATCATCTGTGTAGACAGCAAGAATATATCTTGATTTAGAGCACCTAAAGAACACTAAGTGGTGATGGTCTCAGAGCCAACACCTAACCCTAATTTTTGAGAACCCAAAATATTCGAATTTGGAAAACCCTAATTTTTAAATTTTCCAACCTTAACCCCAAAATTTATACTAAACTCCTTGGTACTATTTAAACCCACGGCAAATTATTGCTCCTTGGATCTGGGTGGCTAAAACAGCCACAATTTCGGGCTCCAGGTAAAGAAATACAACCAGCAAGGTTGCACATGAGGGTAGATGCAATTTCACGCCATTAGCAGAGGAGTGGATGTTGGCCGGTGGTGGGCTGGCATCTTTTGGGCCGGTCGATGATGGTGAGGCGTGTTGACTACGGAGATAGCTGTGGAGTTCTGTTGGGTGTGGTTTGACATGCGATTTGGGGCTGTTTGGCATGATTTGAAGCTTTTTGGTGCAGTTCGATGGGTTGGAGACTTAAACAGAGTTGTTCTGAAGTTGTTTTTGGTCTAGTTAATGGTTGTTTGGTTTGATTTGGTGCCGTCTTAGTTATGGGTGATGCATTTTGCAGAAGTTTTGGTTTGGGCTCTGTGACTTTGAGCACTCTGATGTTGACTGAAGCGACTTCAGCGTGTGTTTGTGTTGTTTGATGTGATTTGGGTGAGGATTGGAGATATTTGTTGGTCTTGGTGTGGTTTTGTTGCAATTTGGTGGTAAATTGCAGGTTTTGAGTGGCTATTTGTGTGCTGCGGTTGACAACAATTGAGAAATTGTGATTTGGCGTTGTTGTCTTCTTTTAGAGATGTGGTGAGATCTTGTTAATTTTTTTTGGGAGTTTTCTTATTTTCTGGTATTTCTTGTATTAGAATTGTGAATGGCTGAAGGTGACCCTTGTTCCTTTGGTTCTCCTTAAGCTAATGAGAATGTCAAGAGTCTTGAAAATATGTAGGTGAAACTCAATGATTAGACTTTGTTCTCAGAAATTATTCTTGTTGCAAAAATCATTGATCAAAAATTGGACCTTTATAGGAGACGATACATGTCTTGGAAGAAAGCCATTCAAATCTTCCTTGGTAGAATTAGGAAGGAAGCCCATCTTGTTGATATGTCATCGGCTGGTGTGGCCAAAATAAGGTGGATAATGGAGGACAAACAGCAGTTTGGTCTCATTTTTAAACCCTTGTAAAGTGAGGTACAAGACAACACCAACCATTGTGAAACAATAATAGAACTTTGGGAGTTTCTTGATGACATCTATTTTGGGAAAGACAATTTGACCTAGTTTTATGATACTTGTTAGGATCTTTTCCACTTAAATGGGAAAGAGAAATCTTTGTCCAAATGTTTACTGAATTTAATTACACTTTTGAGCAATGGAAAAATCTCATGCCCGTTACAAGTGATGTTGCAGCTATGTAAGCACAGCATGAACAGTTAGATGCTTTGTGTTTCCTGTCCATGTTGCTGTATGAATCAAGAACGATTCATCAACAAATTCTGTCTGATTCTTAGTCTCTTATAGTAAAAAATGTATATTCCTAACTATTGACATCGCGACGTGGAGCAGTGATCAGGAAAAAAAAAAAACGAGTGTGGGAAAAATGGGTTTTTGGAAAATATTGTGAAAATTTTGAATTTTTGGAGTCGCCACCGATCTAATTTTAAAAGGTGAGATCGGACATCGAAATGTAGATTTGCGTCACAGAAATCGGGTTCAGGGGCTGGTCACGTGTAAGAAAGGTATTAGCACTCTTACAACTTCTTTTTGGTACTATATTTGTGTTTTGTTGCTTCTTAATTTCAAACTGTGCTTTGACCTTACCTAAAACAAAATTATTTATTTTTTTTAATTTTTGTTTATCTCACTGTTGGTTTGGCATGTGATCAAGTGTGATCCGTGATTAATGCCGCTAATGAATGATGCTTAGCCATTGTTGTGGAAAGGGTGAATTCAATGCCTGATTCATCCAAGATTCACATTGAAACTGGATGCCTAGTTTGATTAGGGCCTAAGGATTTAAATAAATATTCAATTTGACTAGGATTAACCCAACTAGATCGGGGTTTAAAAAGAGTACTTAGCTTGACTAGGGTTTTCAAGAGCACTCTTAGATTTTGAGGGACACGAATATTGGGTGTCAATAATCACACCAGTAAATCCTACCAACCTCTTGGTGTGGCTTGTAGTGTAATTGCCCTCGGGATAATTAGTAGTGGTCATTTTATTAAACCTCAAACTAATAACTATCATCGAAAATAATCTTGGGATTTGAAATTTTGATTGGTAGACTAGTTAAAAGAATGTCAAGTCTCCTTATTGCACTAGAGGAGTCCTGTCAATGTCTGGGCGAGACTCTTAACATAATTACCTTTTGGGATAATTAGTAGCGATCATTTTGCTAGACCCCAACTAATAATCTTGGAATTTGAAATTTGGACAACTAAGGATTTAAAGAAATACTCAAACTCTTAATGATCACGCTGAAGGAGTTTTGTCAATCTCTTAGCGAGATTCGTAACGTTATGAATCTTAGGATAAGTGGTTGTAGTCATTTTACTAGATCCCAAACTAACATTCATTGTCAGGAGTACTCAGTGACTTAACTTTGGGCTAATTTGAAATGACAATCCATTTACTTGAATTTTGAAAAAATTTGTAGCTCTCAAAATATTATTTTTTATTCCCAAAAAATAATTTCCAAGAACTTGAAAATTTTTCAAATTTCTCTCATTCAATTTGATAAAAAAAAATTTAACAACAATCCAATCAAGTGATAAAATTAAATGAAACACAAACAATATTAATTCAAAAATTTCAAGGCTTCCTATATTTAATATGATTTTGACAAGTTAGGGAAATAATTGAGATAAAAGTAAAAAAAAAAGTTTTAAATTAAAGCACTAACCTTAGACATAAATAGAGCTAAATTCAATCACACAAACAAATCAATGACCCACTTACCATTTTCATTTTTGGGACACAAAAAAAAAAAAATCCAACCATGGTAAAGTATAAGAGGGCCACAGCAGGGCTTGGCATGCCCAAGCTGTAGCCTTCTTACTTAGATTATTTCTCTTTCATATATGTGTGAAGATAAGGAGTAGTCACGGTTTGGGCCTTTGGCTCAAGCTGTGATAGTCTCCATGAAAAGAGCCACCTTCACCCTTTTTTATTTTTTCAGGTTAATTAATAATATACTTAAAAAGTGATACGGCTAAACTTTATGATCCTTTTTTGTTGGACTTTAAAATTTTTTGAAAAATAATATTGGTTTTGTTAGATTAAATTGTGAAATTGAAATGATTTTATACCTAATGAATGTTCTTCTATATTTTCTTGAAATAAAAAGAAATGACAGAAATAATACAGTTAAATTTCACAATTTTCATCAAAAATTTTTCAAACCATTATTGAAAATTGTCAAAAAAAATTCCTATTTCAATTACACATTTTATATTATTTTTCTAAAATATTCTTCCTTTTCATTTATTTTGGAGGAGGCAATTATTGGGTGTATCGTATTGCACCCCATGAAGGGTGTGATGCACCCTTGTTCTTCATTTCTTCTTGCATGTAAGTGCAGGAGGAAATGTTTGAGCGGCTCCTGCCATCATGGCTCCAAGTTATACTAGAGCCACCCCAACCTGCAGTGGCATTTGCCACCCTAGGTGACTCAAAGGCGGCGGCGCAAGCAACGCCATAATGCTACAAGAGAGGAACGTGAGTTCCTCTCTGTTACAGCACCCTTCGTCAACATGATTCTCATGCATCCTAAGTTCAAAACTTTAGCCAAGACTCACCCATGCCTCATAACAATATAGCAAGATTAATCTAAAAATACCAGATTATAACAGAGACATGCATAAAGGAAAACAGGGAGTTAAGAAACTTAGCATAGAATTGGGAATGTACGTACCTCAATCGTACACTCTTTGCTCCTCTCCATGAACCTTCGCTCCTATACTCCCTCTTCTACTCTGACTGCTCTTAGCTTTAAGTGTTACTTCACACTCTCTTGGGTTCTTCGTTTTCTCTAACTCTTTGTTTTGCTTTTACACTTTCAAGTGTTTTACTTCTCTTGGTTCTCTCTATTTTCCTTAGCTTTTGCAACATTAACTTAGTATTTCACCTTGGCTTCCCCGTTCTTTCCCCTTTGCCTTCCAAAACAAATTGAGAAGCCCCTTGAATAGAGCTCTTGGTCCTTCTTCGTTTTCTCTGTTCCCGCCCTTTTCACTTCACTTGGAAAATATCTCCAGCACCCATTATTGTGTTTTCTTTAAGTCTTCGGGTGCATTGAATGAAGGTGTGATTGGATTTTGGCAACCTCGTTGTCTCCCTACTTTGCTTCGTCCATCCTCTCCATTTCACAGTGCACTCTAGGGACTTTAAATTGAAGTGAAAGGGCTGGTCTTGGTTTGCGCTTTTGGCCCAAATTGAGACATTTTTTTTTTAAAGTACATACTCATTTTATTTTTGAGTTTTAGACAAAATTAGTGGTCTACACTAACTCCTCCGTGTAGCTAGAGACTTGCCTTCTTATTCATCTACGAATGAGTCATCTGCTTTAAAGAATGTATACTGTTCTCTATTACGTGGGGAGGGCATGGTGGTTGTGCTTCTAGAGGAGGTAGAGGTCGTAGTCGTGATGCCAATGGGCATAGTGAGATAAGGGAAGGACAAGGTGAATGAGGAGGACATGGTGGTAGTTCTAACTTAAGTCACATCAAATGTCATTGTTGCCATGAGATGGGATAATTTAAAGGGAATTGTCCCTAGTTACAAGGAAGGTATACTTAGTCATCCTAGTTTACACATGTTACCACTACAAAACTGGAGTTTGGTACCACTTGAATGGTTGCCATGACTGATGATGAGTTTGCTCAATATAGATAGTTTCAGGCCTCCCAATTTTCCATTTCCACTATTACCATGGTTTAGACAGGTGATTTTGTTGCATGTCCTTTTGATTCCAAGTCTAAATGGGTCATTGATTTCAGGGCTATTGACCATATGACGGGAAATATGTGTACTTTGTCCTCCTTTCAATCATTTTCTCACTCTTCTAGTGTTAAGTTAGTTAATGGGTCTGTAGTTTCAGTTGTTGGGAGTGGCTTTACTATTGTCTCCCCTGATATTACTTTGTCTAGTGTCTTTCCCATTTTTTGTTTAATTTGCTCTCTATTAGTCGAATCACTTGTATTAATAATTGTGGTGTTTTCTTCTTTTCTGATCATTGTGTTTTTCAGGATTTTCGATAAAGAAGATTTTTGGTTGAGGCTGAGTTGGGTTGTTTGTATGCGCTTAGCGATAAGGTTCCTCATCCAGTAGTTGCTATTGCTCTGTCTCCATTGCAACTCCATTGTTGTCTTAGCCATCCTTCTTTAGAGTCTTTGAAGAACTTGTGTCTAGTTAACCTTGTGAGTCGTGTCAATTTGCTAAATAGCATCATCGGACTTATGTCCCTAAAGTCAATAAGAGGGTTGCATCCCTATTTGTGTTAGTACATTTTGATATTTGAGGCCCTTGCTCAATTGTTTCTAAGTCTGGATTTTGGTATTTCGTTACATTTGTGAATGACCTTTTCAGGGTTACTTGACTTTATTTTGTGAATAAATGTTTAGAATTATTTTTTGTATTTTGTGCTTTTCGTGCTGAAATAAAGATTAGACCAGCTATGTTTTATAGTAGTGAGTGCTGAGTTTTGAAAGGTCAACACGAGTAAAAAATGGGGATGGTAGAGATGAGAATGTTGAGATAGATGAGTGGATATGCAAGAAAAAGCAAAATTCGGAATGATTGTATTTGGGAGAGAGTTTAGTGTGGCACCTATTGAGGAAAAAATGACGGAAACTCCGTTACGGGGATTTGGGTATATGCAAAAAAACGTAAGAGGATCCAGTGAGAAAGGTTGATTAAATAATTTTTAACCTAATGAAAAGATGTAGAAAAAGACTAAAAAGGACACTTGGAGAGGCTATTAAAAGAGACCTTTGATTGAATAGTATTTTTGAAAACTTGATTTTGAATAGAACTTTATGGTGTTGTTTAATTCATGTAGTCGACTCCACCTAGTGGGATAAGGTTCTGTATGTTATAGTTGTACACTAAAATAAAGACTTAATTTCATATCTCCATTAAATGCCTATGTAGTGATAATGCCATAGAGTATTCTTTTACTCAGTTTTCATCTTATTCATTGCAGTAGGGAATTTTGCACTAGTTCTCTTGCCTTGCTACCCTACAGCAGAACAAGGTTGCCGAAAGAAAAAATCGCCACTTATTAAAAGTTTCACGAGCCCTTATTTTTGAAATGAAGGTGTCAAAACAATTTTGGGTTGAAGTGGTTTCCACAATGTGTTTTCTCATTAACTGAATGCCTTCTTTTGTTCTTAGTGGTAAAATTCCCTTTTTCATGTTATTTCTTTTGTTCTCATTGTTTCTTCTCCCTCTCTGTGTCTTTGGTTGTATTTGTTTTGTTCAAGGTGTCATCGTCCTCAGATGTCTAAACTTCATCCACGGTCGTTGAAATGTGTCTTCCTTGAGCTCTTCATCCGTGGTCATTGAAATGTGTCCAAACTTGATCCCAGGTATTCAATTCGGTTACTTATATCTCTGGCCGCTTCTCGCCATTGGGCTCTCCATTAGCTCGATGCTAAGATGCCTTCCTCCATGGTGATCTCGCTGAAGAAGTGTATATGGAGCAACTACTTGGGTATGTTGCTCAGGGGGAGTGTGGGCAGGTTTGTTGGCTAAAAAGATTTCTATATGGGTTCAAACAGTCTCTTCAAGCCTGGTTTGATAGATTCAATAGTGTTGTGGTTGTTGTGGTAAAGTTTGGATTGAAGAAAGTAACCATGTTAAAGAAAATAACAATTTGTGTGAAGTTGTACCTAAAAGGGTTACCAGCATGTATATTTATACTAGAAGGTAGAATAATAAAGTACGGCAGTACAAGGGCTGTAGTACAACTGTAGAATCAAGCCCACCAACTAGGCCCATTATTAAACTAATTATTCTAACTTATATAAATTATTTTATATATTTATATTATTGTTGTACCTAGATGTACCTGTACCCCCATTTTTTGAAAAATTACCACACCCATGTTTTGTAACATCTCCAAGGCAAAACTTGTACCCATATTCGTGCAACATAGCTTTAGATCTATTTCTCTCTCTTGCTCTCTGAAATTTTTGAGGAATGCTTAAGAGTGTATCTTTCTGTATGTGTGGAGCCTTTAGATTGCACTTGCATATATGCAGAAAAGTGTTGATGTCCCTAGCAAAAATCTAATTGTAATCCAGTGGTGTAGAAATAGGGTTTGTGATTTTTTGTGGAGAAGTTTGTGTGTAAGTAGCATGAGACTCTTCCCTCAATTTACTTAGAGAATATAGAAACCATAGAGAGAAGAAATGAGGGAAAATAGGCCAACTATTGAAGTTTACTTTAGAATATTAAAATGACCCATGTTTAGAACATAGAATTCTTCTATAGGGATTGGGGAGTAAAAGAAATAGAAGTTCATGGGTTTAACGGACATCAGAGAAACTAATGTTGTTTTAGGTTGGAAACTATGGTGTGGGGTATTGAGGGATGATTTTGGATCAGTGGGTAATTATGGAATGCTAGCAGTTCCCAAGCTTTCACATGCTAGCAGTTCCTCTTGCATTGCATTGTCACTTTTGTTTCTGAAAATGCAAGTTTATTATTCATTCATTATTTTTTGGGTGTTGCTTGTTTTACACTTACGCTGTCTTAGGTGTGGCTTTTTATTTTTCATTGGGTGTTTTTGACAAACTCCTTCCTTCAGGTTGTTCAGAAGGAGAGAGAAGAAAGGCTTGCAGAGATACTGATTAATAGACTTAGCCAATATGTTCTAGGAAACAAAGAGGAGTTCATTAATCATGCAAAAGTTGAAGTAGCCAGGCTATCCAATGCAGGTACTATCCCAAATATTACTTCCGAGCAATTGATACAGAACTGTAGTAAAATGGACTCTGATCATCAGACAATATGCCCTTAGTCTTACAATTTATTTGGATGTTTTCTTCTTTGTTATTTTTTACAGTTAATTTGGATGTTGTCTTCTTTGCAACTAACAACCCATGGTTGTAAACAATCATTGAAATTAACAGTTGCTTTCTTCACAAAATCAATTTATTGTTAGAAAGATTGACTTTACATGGTTTGGAAAGAACTTTACTTCTAATGTCAAATGTTTGAATCGTTGTTTTGTTAGAGAATATTACCTTGGCTCTTGGTGGGGTGGTGATTGAGGTACTTCTACTGATTAATTATTTGGTTCATTCTACAGCTTATGGTGCTGATATGTTGAATACCATTGGCTACATATATGCAAGGCAGGCAGCAAAGGAGCTAGGAAAGAAGGCGATTTATTTGGGTGTGCCTTTTATTGCTGAGTGGTTTCGAAATAAAGGGCATTTCATCAAATCCCAAGTTACAGCAGCTACAGGTTAGCAAATATTGACGAATTCAATATTTTAAGCCATTTCGGGCTCTTTTGTGATGGTATTTTGCTATGAATCTTCTGATTAACTGTTGCATTATATCTTTTCTTTGCAACTCTACTTTTTGTTTTTTCTGTCTTCCCCCATATTACCTGGGGCTCACATGTGTCAGGGAGGATTCAATTGAACTTTGGCCCTTCCACTGAGTTTCTTTTTCCCTCTCATCTTCTAATTGTACTTATGAAATGCTTTATTTTTTAGTCAAGGATGGATCTATAAATTGAGTGTCACGGGCCAAAAATTACAAATGCTGAAGTTTATCTCATGTTAATTTTTTTGGTTGTATAAATGGTTTCATCTTATTTTTAATTACCTTTTTACTGGATTTTGATTTCTTACTTATAGCAATTGAAAGAGAAATGAATGCTTCCAGAATGAAATTAATAATGAATAAAAGTAAGGATTCCATGGTACTAAACAGAATATCAATTGAAATTTTCTATAACTTCTCTTAATAGTTTAGTAATAAATTAAACAAGGAATTAAATCTGATTTGATAATCTGTTCATATTTCAACTTTCAAATTGCTTGGATTGTAACTACTAAAAATTTCTTGCCTAAAATAAGATTTTGGAGGACTAAAAACGAGTTGGCTGATTCATTTTCTGGCATTTATTAAGTGTTATAGGCTATAGGGAAGAAGAGGACGACATGCCCCCTGTAGATCTGTCCCTGTACTTGATTGATTTTTCAAGCTTGAAGTTTACCTCCAGTTTAGAAACTTAGATACGACTATATGAGGGCTATCTTTGTCTGCCTTGTCTATATTGTGCAAGAGGGATCTGATATAACTAGGTTTGTGTTAGGCAACTAGATTCATGTGGCAACGTAGGTTTTGAATTGGGTAATTAGTAGTAGTTATATGATATTAGTAATTAGTTATATGGTAGTTATTAGATTGATTATAAATATCAGGAGTTAGGGGAATCGGGAGGGATTTGTTTGAGGAGTATGGGGAGGTTTCTAGTGCTTCGAACCCAGAAGAGGGCTATCCTGTAAGGGTGGTAGATAAGTCTGATAGTTACTGTAATTCCTATAATTTCCTGTTTGAATAAGAAGAATCTATTAGTTTGATATGGTTCACTTACTCTATTAACTTGATGATCTTCTAAAACCAATAACTGGTTGATCACATAATTTCAAAAAAATACAATTCTATTTTTGATAGGCCCGAGAATGTTGCCAACAGGCCTATGGCCAAGCCCACCACTTGGAAGGTGTATGAGAGGAAAAAGAAAAAGGAAAATGAGCAGAGTGAGAGAGGAAACCGTTAGTGGGGCACTGGGATTGAGGTTCTGGATTTAGGCTGAGTGGGGGAGGGAGTGAAGAACCATCTGTCAATTTTGGCTTTTTCCTTTGTTAGGGAGAAGGAGCACTATTGCTCTGGCAGGAGGATCATTCCTCTGGCTGCTGTTTTGTTCATGTTTTCTGCTGCTGTTTTCCCCCTTTAGTTGATAATTCAATAATAAAGTGGCTTATTTTCTGGTTTTTTAATGCTTGAATCCTAACAATTTGGTCCGACTTGCTGGATTTTGACATCGACCCAAATGGATTCAAGAGTGGAGAAAGTTGAAAGGACGTTGGAAGAGCTGAGAGCAAAGGTAATAGAGCATTGGGCAGAGCTGAGAAAGCAGTCAAAGGGGATAGAAGAACTGAGGACAATGTTCAAGACTTGGCTTGCGAAGCAAAACCCAAGAGATGAGGATTGCTCCAGTGACCAACAGGCACCCGAGGGTGATGAGAGGGAGAGCGGGGATTCCAATGTAAGTAGGGAGGTCCAAGATCAAGGAGATGAGTTGAAAGCTGTAGCAAAAAAGGTGGAGGGTGAAGACCCAACAGGGTGGATAGTGCGGGCTGAGAAGTATTTTGAGGTGCAGAGGTGAAGCTCAAGCTTAAGGTCCAACTGGTCTTCGTCAGCATGGAAGGGCCAGCCGTTCATTGGTTCTGGTTCCTAAAACGCTAGTCGCAACACTTCACATGGGAGATGATGAGATACTTTGGGGGGAGGCAGGGTGGCAGTCCATTTGAACACCTTAGCACACTCAAACAGGGAGAGGAGATGGAGGAATAGATTCAACAGTTTGAAAAGCTCATTGCGCAAGTGGGAGATTTCCCTGAAGTGCAGATGCTTGGGTATTTCATGGGAGGATTGAAGAAGGATATTAGCAAGAAAATGAGGCCCCATAACCCCACAAAGGTGGTGTGTGCCATGGAGTTGTCCTGCAGCTTCAAAGAGGAAATACGGGTTGAGAAGGGGAAGATGCTAGCGGGGAGAATGGTCCTCATCGGGTTTGGAGCGGGTAGCAAATCAAGTTACGGGTCATGCTTGGTAACCCGGTTTAGTATGCCCAACAAAGATAAAGTGGGCTTGGGCTCAGTGTTGACTAGTCATCCCACTAATTCAAATGCATAGCATCGGGTTCCAGCCAGCAAAATGCATCTTCAATTGCGTCTTCATGATTTGCACAGACCACTGCATTGGGCAAGCTTCTGATGACTAAGAACAAAGGCCACCAGCGCCTACGGCAGAGGAAGGAGGAGGGCCGTTGTTTCATTGCTGCACTGTTGTCCTGAGGGCGGTCTTTGCATCACCATCCTTGGAGAAGATGAGGACGAAGGAGGGGAGGAGGATGATGGCGACCGAGGCGGTGGAGGAGACGAGGAAGGCATGTTATAGATGATGGAGTTGCCATATTTTGTAGTAGGGATTGTGACCAATCCCAAAACGATGAAGATGTGGGGCGCCATAGAAGGAACTCAGTTAATTGTGATGATTGATTGTGGGGCCAGCTACAATTTCATTTCGGAGGGGACTGTGAGGAAATTAGGTTTGACAATAAACACCACCAAACCTTTGGTGAAGTTGGGGGATGGTAGGAGGAAGATCCCAAGGTTGCTGTGAGAAGGTCAGTCTGTACATGGGAAATGTGGCTGTAACAACAAACTTTCATCTATTTCTGTTGGGAGGGGTAGATGTTATCCTAGGGATGGCATGGCTGACCACGTTGGGGAAGGTCAAGATGGACTAGGGAAATTTATCTATGGAATTCAGGAAGGATGGGACAAAGTGCAAGATTGAAGGAGACCCCAACGTGAGTGTAATGCAAGCGTCTCCTAGAGCAATCATGAAAACAACATTGGTGGTGTTTTGTGGTCCTATTTGGGTATGGTCACACTAGGAAGATGTGGAGGGAGGATCATGCCGTAGTATGTTGAGCTCACTAACAGAGGCAGCGAAGGAAGCAATGGTTATATGTGAGGAGGATCTTAGTCTCGAAAGGAGAGCTGAGTTGGTAGCGGTCTTGGCTAAGTACCCCACAGTATGCAGAGAGCCGAAGGGCCTACCATTGGCTAGGGAAACTGACCATACCATTATCTTAAAGGCGGGGACCAATCTTGTTAATGTGCACTCATATCAGTACCCCTATCATCAAAAGGGTGTTATTGAGAAGATGGTTGAGGAAATGCTTAGCTTGGGGATTATCTGAGCCAGTCATAGTCTGTGTTCGAGCCCAATCATCTTGGTGAAAACGAAGGATGGAAGTTGGCATTTTTGTGTGGACTATCGAGCTCTAAACAAGTCCACTGTTCCTGACAAGTACCTTATCTTGGTGATCGAGGAATTACTAGATGAGTTGCACGGGGTGAGATTTTTCTCTAAGATCGATCTTAAGTCAGGTTTCCATCAAATTAGGATGTAGGAAGGTGATATCCTTAGGATAGCCTGTAGGACGCATCCAGGTCACTATGAGTACTTAGTGATGCTGTTCAGATTGATGAATGCTCTGGAGATCTTTTAGGTGATGATGAATAGTCTTGCGGAAGTTCCACATACTCATCTATAGTACTGATTGGAAATTGCATTTGCATCACTCGGACCTAGTATTGGAGACACTGGGGCGACACTCTTTGTTTGCTTAGCTCAATAAAGTGTTGTTTTGGGAAGAGTTCAGTGGAGTACTTGGGCAATGTTATCTCGGATGGAAACGTGGTAGTAGATCCATCTAAGATTCGAAGCATTCTCCAATAGCCGGCTCCTTAGATGGCCAAGGTAGTGAGGGGATTCTTCAGCATCACAGGGTATTACAGGGAGTTTGTTAGAGATTATAGGAAGGTGGCAAGACCGCCAACCAACCTTCTCAAGAAAGTGGTTTTTTGTGTGGAACGGAGAGGCATAAGAGGCTTTTGAGCACCTTAAGGGGGCCTTATCTTCAGCTTCAATGTTAGCAATGCCGGATTTCTCTAAGCAATTCGTGATTAAGTGTGATGCCTTTGGAAAGGGTCTCGGACCAGTATTGATGTAGGACAAGAGACCTATTGCCTATTTTAGCAAGGTGCTAGCAGATAGGACCCTTGCGAAGTCCACTTACGGGAAGGAGCTCATGGCCCTAGTACTGTCGATCCAACACTGGCGGCCATACCTACTTGGGAGGAAGTTCTTGGTGCACACAAATCAAAGAGTCTTAGATACCTCCTGGAGCTAAGGATCACTACGCAAAACCAATAGAATTAGTTGGCCAAGTTGTTGGGATATGACTTCGAGATAGTTTACAAGGTAGGAAGACAGAACAGGGGCACTTATACCCTCTCTATAATATATGAAGAAAGGGAACTGAATAATAGTCTTTCCCTGCCGTACTGGGTGAACATGGATGAGTTGGAAAAAATGATGCAGCAAGACCCAAAATTGTCCAAGATAATAGAAGACCTCAAGGCTAATCCAGACTCCCACCCATTCTATACATGGGAGAATGGGAAGCTTCTTTATAAGGGCAGGATGGTGATTCCCTCTAGTTCATCCTTGATCCCCACTTTGCTGGCTGAATTTCATGATACCCCATTGTGAGGGCACTCGGGTATTTATAGGACTTACAAGAGGGTGGCTGCAAATCTGTATTGGGAAGGCATGAAGGGGACATTATCCAAGTTTGTGGCTGACTATGATGTTTGCCAGAGGCACAAGTACCAAGCCACGTCCCCAGTAGGTCTCCTCCAGCCCTTACCTATACCCAATGTCATGTGGGAAGGCGTGAGCATGGATTTCATAGTAAGGCTACCTAGGTCCAAGGGGTATGATGCGATCTTCGTGGCGGTTGACCATTTGTCCAAATGCAGACACTTCCTGTTACTCGAGCATCCTTACTCAGCACGAGGGGAGGCAGAGTTGTTTGCTAGATAGATCATAAGGCTACATGGGGTTCCCAAATCAATTGTGAGTGATCGAGATCCCGTATTCATGAGCTGTTTTTGGAGGGAGATCTTTTGACTTCAGGGCACGAATTTGAAAATGAGTACGTCATATCATTCTAAGACCAATGGCCAGATAGAAGTGGTAAATCGCACCTTGGAAACGTACTTAAAGGTGTTTTTCATCTGAGCAACCAAAGGATTGGGCTACATGGATTTCTTGGGCAGAATATTGGTATAACACTACTCACCACGCTTCCACAAGTTTTAGCCCATTTGAGGTGGTATACGGGCACCACCCCCCTGTGCTGACTAAGTTCACACAAGGAGAGACTATGGTAGAGGTAGTGGCTCAAGACCTTAGGGACTGAGATGAGGTGCTTGGGAAACTTGAGCACAACCTGACACGTGCTTAGAACTACATGTGCAAGGAAGCTGGCAAGAAGAGGAGGGATGTGTAATTCACCAAGGGAGATTGGGTGTATCTGAAAATTCGACCTTAGGAGATAGAAAACCATCACCAAGAAGGTGTATCAGAAGCTGACAGCAAGGTATTATGGGCCGTTTTCGATCCTAGCCCGTGTTGGAGCGGTCGCTTCCAAGTTCAAACTCCCTAAGGACACTAGAGTGCACCTAGTATTCCATATATCTCAGCTCAAGCCATCAGCGAAGGGAGCACCAGCCGAGCAACATTTACCATAGGGTTTAGAGGCTGAGCAACCTTTGATCATGCCTGAGAAGATCCTGGCCTTCCGAACAGTGGGTGCTGGAGGTCATGAAATGCACCAGATTCTTGTCAAGTAGGCCAACTTACCTGAGGTAGAGGCGACATGGGAATACTTAGACACAATCAGAGGGCAGTTCCCCACTTTCAGCCTTGAGGACAAGGCTCCTTTCAGAGGGGGATGTATTGATAGGCCCGAGAATGTTGTCAACAGGCCCATGGCCAAGCTCACCACTTGGAAGGTGTACAAGAGGAAAAAGAAAAAGGAAAATCAGCAGAGTGAGAGAGGAAACTTAGTGGATGTACTGGGACTGAGGTTTTGTATTTAGGCTAAGTGGGGGAGGAAGTGAAGGACCATCTGTCAATTTTGGCGTTTTCCTTTGTTAGGGAGGAGGAGCACTATTGCTCTAGCAGGAGGATCATTCCTCTGGTTGCTGTTCTGTTCATGTTTTCTACTGCTGTATTCCCCCTTTAGTTGATAATTCAATAATACAGTAGCTTATTTTCTGGTTTTCTAATTCTTGAATCCTAACAATTTTCCTGTTGCTTATGTCTAAGGGTTCTTTCATATCTCTGTTTTTGTTTCTCTCCGAAGTGGATCCATGTCACCTAATGTATTAGTTGAATTTGGAAGATGAAAATAGACAGTAGAGGAAGAGAGCAGAACCGAGAGGGAGACAATTTTGGAGTTAGAAAATCAGTTCTATTACAACACACAAGCTGATATGTTAACATAACAGCAAGGGAAAAATACAATATTGCCCCTGAGTAAGAGTAAGCTCAGAATAGGTAACTAACAGTAACAAAAGGAACTACACAATAAAAATTTATCTCCACTCCTAACACTCCCCCTCAAGATGGTGCATAAATATCTCTCATGCCTATCTTGCATACAATGGAGTGGAAGATTTTACTAGACAAGGCCTTTGTGAAGACATCTGCAAGTTGGTCTTCAGACTTCACAAAAGGTATCTTCAACTGTCCATCTGTGATTTTTTCTTTAATGAAGTGTCTATCAATCTCAATGTGTTTTGTTCTATCATGTTGGACTGGATTATGAGCAATGTTAATTGCTGCTTTGTTATCACAATAGAGATTGAGTGACGCTTCATCATATAATCCCAACTCTTGAACAAACTTCTTCAACCATAGAGCCTCACATGCCCCTTGAGCCATTGCTCTGTATTCAGCTTCAGCACTTGATCTAGAGACGACTACTTGCTTTTTGCGTCTCCATGTAACGAGATTTCCTCCAAAGAATGAGCAATAGCCAGAGGTAGACCTCCTATCATCTATGGATCCAGCCCAATCAGCATCGGTGAAAACTTCAATCTTAGAATGCCCATGCTTTGAGAACAATAGCCCCTTCCCAGGAGTGGACTTTAGGTATCTCAAAATGCGAAAAACAGCATCTAGGTGTGAAGATCGAGGATCATGCATAAACTGGCTAACAATATTGACCGCATAAGCAATGTCAGGACGGGTATGAGATAAATAAATAAGTTTGCCCACTAATCTTTGATATCTTCCAACATCTACAGTTTCTCCAACGCCATTCCTAAGATGATGATTCTGAACAATAGGGGATTCAGCTGGTTTACACTCTAGCATACCGGTTTCTTGGAGGAGATCTAGAACATACTTCCTTTGACAAATAAAAATGCCTTTGTTTGACCTGGCAACTTCAATTTCAAGGAAGTAACTCAATTTTCCCAAATCCTTGATGTCAAATCTCTCAGCTAAGCAGGTCTTGAGATTGCTGATTTCTTTAGTGTCATTTCCAATCACCACAATATCATCAACGTAAAAATGAGAATCGTAATTTTGCTGCCACACCTCCTAAAAAATAGGGTGTGATCTGCATTACTTTGGCTATACCCAAGGGTTATGATCACATTACGAAATCTATCAAACCATGCTCTAGGTGATTGTTTCAGCCCATACAGTGCTTTCTTTAGTTTACAGACTTTCCCATCAGTTTTATGACATGTGAAACCCGGAGGGATATCCATAAACACTTCTTCCTCTAGATCTCCATGCAAAAATGCATTTTTTACATCTAACTGTTGTAACTCCCATCCAAAGTTAACTCTGCACATGAGAGGAGTATCCAAATGGAGTTCATCTTCGCTACTGGTGCAAAGGTTTCTTGATAGTCAATTCCATAAGTTTGGGTGAATCCCTTTGCTACCAATCTGGCCTTGTATCTCTCAACTGACCCATCTGCTTTGTGTTTGATGGTGAAGACCCATTTACATCCCACTGTTTTCTTCTGTGAAGGAAGTGTGGTAAGTTCCCATGTATCATTTTTCTTTAAGGCCATCATTTCTTCTATCATAGCCTGCTTCCACTTAGGATCCTTAATTGCATCTCTCCAATCCTATGGAACAATAGAGGAGGAAACCGCAGAGACAAAGGATCTAACAAAGTTGGAGATAGGATAGCGAGAACATTTCCTTATGCCTTTTCTAATAGTAATAGGAAGATCAATATCATCTACAATAGGATCAAGGGGTTGAGAAGTGAACTTACCATCTAGTGAAGAGAAAGGAGATCGAACTGAATCCGGAGGTTGCGCTTGATTTGGTAGAGTAGTCATAATGGCATCATCCTTTGATTTCCACTTCCGTCGAGTGTAAGTCAACAATTCCTGTTCTTCTTGTTTTTTCTCCTTATCTGGCCTAGCAGACTGATTAGATTGTTGATATGGAGACAGCTCTTCTGACTCCCCCTCATTTTGATCCTTTTTTGGTAATTCCTCCCCTTGACACATATTTGGGAGGTACTGGAGATAAGAAAACAACTCTTCATCATTATCCTTCATTTTCTCCCCCTGAAGAGATGTTTGATTGGATAAAAAATAAGCTTCATCCTCTCGGAAAGTTACATCCATACTAACAATTATCTTTCGTGAAGGGGGATGGTAACACTTATACCCTTTTTGGGTCAGAGAGTAGCCTATGAAGACACATTTCAAAGCTCGAGGGTCTAACTTTCCAATGGTAGGCCTATGGTCATGAACAAAGCAAACACAACCAAATACCTTTGGTGGAATTAGGTAAGATACGAATCCTTGAAGGAGCTCTAATGGGGATTTAAAGCTCAACGCCCTTAATGGCATCCGATTAATGAGATAAGCTGCTGACAACACAGCATCTCCCCATAAATAGAGGCACTTGCATTGAAAAAAGTAAAGCTCTTGCCACTTCTAACAAATGTTTGTGTTTACGTTCTGTAACCCCATTTTGAGTAGGAGTATTTACACAGCTAGTCTGATGTATAATGCCATGATCATCCAAATACAGCTGAAATTCCTTACTCATGTATTCTAATCCATTGTCACTTCTAAGGAATTTGACTTTTGCATCAAACTGAGTACAAATCATTGCATGAAATCTTTTAAAACAAGAAAAAACTTCATCCTTAGAGTGCATCAAGTAAACCCAAGTAGTACGGCTAAAGCAATCAATGAATGTCACAAACCATCTATATCCAGATAGAGAAGTCACACGACTAGGTCCCCATACATCAGAATGAATAGTTATAAAAGGAACTAGACTTTTATTATCATTGACAGGATAAGAGTTTCGTACATGTTTTGCATATTCACAGGCATCACAAACTAATTCTGTTTCATTACACTTTGAGTACAAATCTGGCAAAAGTTTTTTCATAACTACAAAAGAGGGATGCCCAAGTCTCCTATGCCATCTCAAAAAATCTGGAGCATTCTGGTTTCTGGACCTTCTTTGGGTTGTTAAACTAGTGATGATACTCGTACTATCCTCCAAAAGATATATGCCATTACTAACTCTACCATAACCAATCGTTTTCTTCGTCTCCAGTTCCTGAAAAACCCAATAAAAAGGGAAAAAAGTGACTTTACAATTTAAGTCTTTGGTAATAGCACTTATGGAGAGCAAATTATTTGAGAAATTTGGAACATATAAAGCAGACAAATTCAATAGAGGAGTACACTTTATAGATCCTTTGCCTACTATAGGGGACAAGGAACCATCTGCAATACGAACAGTGTCCTGATGGGTACAAGGTGAATATGTGAAAAATATTGAAGAGTCACTAGTAATGTGATCAGAAGCCCCAGAGTCAATGATCCAAGAATTAGACCTGGTGTCAGTGTATGCATTTAAGGTAATAATAGGTTTACCTGCGTGAGCTAGGTGAGTAGAAGAAGTGGAAGATGACGAAGTGTTCCCCTTTACCTCCGAAGAGGTATTCAATCTTGTCATCATGAGAATTTTTCTAAGAGATTGCATTTCCTCTTTAGAAAAACTATCTTCATTCTGATTGGTCTTTTCTATCATAGATTCAGTTGCTTCTGACAAATGAGCTTGGTTCCTAGACAATCCTCTCCTTCTTCCTCCACGACCTCTTGATGGCCTTCCCTTAAGCTTCCAACACTGCTCCCTTGTATGCCTTGGTTTCCCACAATAATCACACCTCAGCTTGTCTATGTCACCTTGTGTAATAGCACTAGATGAGTCAATGACCTTTTGCATGGTATTGACATTCAAGGCAGACCTCTCACCAGGAGAAGATAAAAGCATCGATTGCCTTCGGCTCTCCTCTTGTTGAATAAAAGCATGAGCTTGTCCCAATGATGGAAAGGGTTCTCTGCCTAGAAGATGTGCTCTCATCTGATCATATTCAACATTGAGACCAGCTAAGAATTCAAATACTCTCTCGTTATCCTGCATCTTTTGGAACTCAACAGCATCTTCTAAGCATTTGGGTTGATATGCTTGATAATAATCAAGCTCCTGCCAAATACTGTTAAGTTCATTGTAGTACTGAGAGACTGATTTTTCACCCTGTTTTGTCCCATGAATCCTTTGCTTCAACTCATAAATAATTGCATAGTGGCCAACTCGAGAATAAGCTTGCCTCACAGCATTCCAAATCTTTTCAGCTGTTCCCAAGAGCATATAAGTCTTGCTTATCTCATGCTCCATCGAATTCAATAACCAAGACATAACAAGGCTATTTTCAGACTCCCATTGATCTATTAAGGGGCTGGTCTCCTCAGGCTTTTTCTTCCGGCCACAAACATGCCGATATAGTCCTCTAGCTTTCAGGGAAAGGGTACAAGCAGTGGCCCATGTAAGATAGTTGGTGCCATCAAGCTTCCTTGGGCTAATTTGAAGTGTGGGGTTGTCATTTAGAGTAACCACACGACCTATAGAGTTCCCTGAGTTGCGAACATTCTCAGTCACACTAGGAGTGGAAATTTGTCGTGGTTCTTGACTGAACCCTTCACCCTCATTGTTGCTTTCAGACATCCCTTCTCTTCACTATGCTCCCAAGTCAGTAAGGGATGAAAAATGTTGGAAGACCCACTAGGAAGCCACGAAATTCGTTCTCCAGCCACTAACCCGAGCTCCCTACGCCCTTTCTCCTAGAACAGAACCATTCACACAATAAAGCCACCGAAATCGCCCTTCAAGAGCTAGGTTTGAGCTATCTGGTGCTGCTGATTTCGATCGGTCTGTCCATCTTCAGTTATGAACACGAAATCGCAGCGTTAGGGTTTCGGCTTTTGAAGGAGGATCCCGATTCAGCACTTGGGAGTTGGAGTTCGGGGCTGAATGTTTAGGGGTTTTGGTTGCCGGAGGAAGTCGCTCCGGCCAGGGTGTGTTCCGGCGTCAGACGACCGGTGCTGACGTCAGCATATCTGATTGCTGACGTCAGCAGTTAGGGTTTGCACAGTGAGTAGTTAGGGTTTGCCGAAAAAGAGGAAGATAGAAAAAATCTGAAGGCAAAGGTTGATAATCAGCTGGATCTTGCTCTGATACCAAGTTGAATTTGGAAGATGAAAATAGACAGTAGAGGAAGAGAGCAGAATCGAGAGGGAGACAATTTTGGAGTTAGAAAATCAGTTCTATTACAACACACAAGCTGATATGTTAACATAACAGCAAGGGAAAAATACAATATTACCCCTGAGTAAGAGTAAGCTCAGAATAGGTAACTAACAGTAACAAAAGGAACTACACAATAAAAATTTATCTCCACTCCTAACAGTATTTATTAATGGAGGGATATTTGGATGCATGTTGCCTACACTATATTTATCCAATATGTTCTGTTGGCCACAAGGAGAAAGGATGCTTGTTGGATTACTTGTATGTATTGCCCCACTCGACCATGGCTTACACCATTGTTTTGGGAAGATTTGTTTTATGTTTGTTTGAGATATAAAGATTATTATTGGATCCCCACTTAACAGTTTAAGCTTTTGGGATGATTAATTCTTAGCTATGTTCGTGGGTTCTGTGCTCCTTGTGTGAGTATGTGTGTGTTGGAGGGGCTGACTTCAATATCATTTGCTCTATGAATTAGAAGCTGGGGAAATCAAGGTTTATGATAAGTTTTACAGATTTTGATGGATTGATTGGGGAATGTGATGTTAGAGATCCTTCCTTTTTCCAACATTAAGTTTACTTGGTTGTTGAATGGCATAATGGGACAACCATGGATTCTTTCTGGAATGTTATGTTTCTGTTTGAGTGATTCTTTCCCTGATTTGTTCCAAAAGCTTATGTCTTGTTTCATCGCAGATCATATCCACCTTCTAGAGTCTAATCAAGTTCAACAGGACCTACACCTGTTTAGTGTGAAGTTTTTAAGAACATGCAAATGCAGTGTCATATTTTTCTTTTCAATGGCTAGAGAATGGTGGTAGTTAAGTATAAACTCAAACTGTGGAATTAAGTGACCTTTGGTAAAATTAGGATCTGAATGAAAAAGTTCTTGCAAGAAATTAATGTGGAAGGTTGGAGGTAGCAGATTTCTTTGTCAAGTACAAGTAGCTAAGAGATCTATTTTTGAGAACAAGTTGAAGAGACCATTGTGAAAGTTGTTCCTTACGAAAGTTGTTTTTCAGTTGGAAACCATATTTTTGAGTAGAGTGTATCAAGTATGGTGGTGCCAACTCTCTGTGTTTAGAGGTTTCTGATGTTTGTATATTGTGCTTCTCTACTGTCTAGCTGATAGGTACTTCATGGCATTTGTGGTGAACGCTAGATCTTTCCTGTAAATTTGGAGCAATTTTTATTAGGTGTTTGATTCATTTAGAGAGTTGGGAGGGCCAAAGAGAGTAAGACTTTGTGGCGTTGTGCAGTGTTTGCAGTGATTTGGTGTCTTTGCTTGGAGATACAATAACAACAATAATAACAAATAGTGCTTTTTTCTACTAAGTGGGGTTGGTTACATAGATCAAACATCGCCATAAACTTTTATCTGAAACTAAATTTTTGGAAATACCATTTAACCAAAGGTCTCTTTTAATCACCTGTTCAAGTGTCTTTTTTAATCTTCTTCTATATCTCTTCATAGGACTAAAAATTATTTGATCAACATTTTTTACTGGTGCCTCTTGCAATTTTCTTTGTATATGCCCAAATCATCGTAACCGAGTTTCCGTAATTTTTTTCTCAATAAGTGCCACACCAACTCTCTCCCGAATACAATCATTTCGAATTTTGTTTTTTTTTTATATGTCTACTTATTCATCTCAACATTTTTATCTCTGTCACCCCCATTTTTTACTCTTAGTGACCTTTTAGAGACCAACACTTACTATCATATAGCATAATTGGTCTAATAGCAGTTCGATAAAATTTTTCTTTAAGTTTGCTAAATATTTTACGATCACAAATGACCCTTGAAGGGTTTCTCCATTTTATCTACCCAGCTTGGATTCTGTGTGACATTCCCATCAATCTCTATTACTTTGTAAAATCGACCTAAGATTCCAAAACTTGGATACCTATGGTATACGATGCTCCCCAATTTTTATCTCCAAATCAACGTCTCACCTTTTACTAAATTTACATTCCATATACTCCGTTTGACTCCTGCTTAAATGGAAATCCTTTGATTCCAAGACTTTCCTCTATATCTCCAATTTACAATTAGTCTTTTCTCTTGATTCCCATATTAAGACTATGTCATTTGTAAAAACATACATTTTGGGACTACATGTTGAATGTGTCCAGTAAGTGCATCCATCATTAAAGTAAAAAGGTGTAGATTTAAGGATGACCCTTGATGCAAATCGATCCTTATGAGAAAATCTTTTATTACCCCTCCCTGAGTTCTCATATTTGTTGTAACCCCATCATACATATCCTTTATGGCAAGAATATAAGCAATATAAACACTCTTCTTTTTCAATGCCTTCCATAGAACTTCCCTTGACACTTTACCATAAGCTTTTTCCAAATCAATGAAAACTATATGCAAGTCTTTTTCTCTGCTTCAGTGCCTTTTCATTAAACCTCATAAAAGATATATAGCCTCCATGGTTGATCTTCCTGACGTAAAACCAAATTGGTTCTTTAATATGAGTCTCTTTTCTTAATATATGTTCGATTACTCTTTCTCAAAGTTTCATAGTATAACTCATGAGTTTAATTCCTCGATAGTTTCCACAATTCTATATATCTCCCTTATTGTTATAAATGGGTATTAACGTACTTTTTCTCCATTCATCTGGCATCCTCTTGGACTTCAATATCTTATTCAATAACTTGGTAAGTTAAGAAATACATTTCTCTCCCAAACACCTTCAAACCACAATAGGTATGTTATCGAGACCCAAAGCCTTATCATTTTTCATCTTTTTAAGTACCTCCTTCACCTCAACTTCTCGAATTTTACAATAAAAGGCAAAGTTTTGATCCTTCTTCCGAGTAGTTAAATTTTCCATGTCTATACTTGTTTTCTGCCTCTCATTGAAAAGTTTATGAAAATAACATTTCCACCTTTGCTAGGAGATGATAGCAAGAATTTGTAAGGATGAATTTCTTCCTTTTCCACTTATAAGGGAAAAGTTGATTTCTTGGGTTTACTTTGGTGCATGGTAAGTGACTTTTTTACTGGCGTTCTCTTTCCAATAAAATTAGTCGGACTAGGCAGGTTAAAAAATCGAGGAAAATATAGTAGAAGTTGAGAAGAAAATTAACCTAGGCTGCACACTTAGAATCCACCAGCAACACCTCTTGATGGGTGGGCTTTTATGGAGTAAACTCTTTTATCAATTGATAACTGATTAAATAACTTAAATGGGTATAAATGGAAACTTGGGGACCAACTAGTCTATTATTTATGGTTCGATGTAAACAACCTGCTACTAATGAATATAAAAATAGCCAAAATAATTGAAGCCACTCGAAGATAAATATATAAAACTAAAGTCCATGGACATGTCTGATACTGGATGATTGAACCCAAGCAAGTTGCTAAAATGCCACTTATAGTGCAATAAATTGAAACAGAGAAGACGCTTCTGTTTAAGCAAGTTTAGCATCTTCATCTTACTGATTTATTTGATGCAGGACAAGTAGACTAGATAATTCACAAGACAAGTCAATTTTATTGGTTAATTCATTTTTTTTTTTGGCTTTCTAAATAATATTAAAAGCCTGCTAGTTTATTTTCCGTTTTCATTTGGAGCCTAGTAGTGTGGTATTTCCTTATTTGATTAGGAGTTTAGTTTCTGTTAATTTTCAATCATATTAGGAACAGTTTATTTGATGAACTTTCCTGACTCTTGGGTCTTTCCTCGTCTTTTGAGGGAAGTTGTTTCTTTGTTTTCTTGATCTTTATAGGTTTAGGAATTACTGTAAAGTGTCGTGTTGCCTTCTGCCAAGTAGAATTTCCAATTTAAAGTTAGGAAGATCCACCACATCATTGTGACTGTGACACTTGAGTTTAGCCTTCCTCTTCTGCCATAGTATTTGTGATGCCTTTCTGGCATATAGCTCATGTAACTCTGCCTTTCTAATGTTTGTTTGTTCATTTTTTTTTTCCAAATAGAAATTAATATTTTATAAAAATCTTTTGTAATTGATGCCAATGTGTGTATTTAAGACTCTTTTGGGTAAATGTTGGTGGAATTACAATTTTTCCCCCCTAATTTTGCATATGCCGTTGCCTCCCAACTCAGTTTCCTTTCTTCTATATCTTCTGGATGAAGCATGTCCATACGGGAAAGTAAAGAAGGACGACATCTGAGATTCTTTAAATGTCCCAAACATTGTTACCATGAGCTGAAATTTGTATGTTACGGACATATGGTATATATTAATCCATTCCCTTCTGCAGAACACCCTACTGATCCTAATTCTACGTAGACAAGAAGCCCTAATTTGTACAGGGAGTTTCTCTGGATGATCTGCAGGGGGATTGGGCAGCTTTGTTCCATTTTTGAGCCGTTTAGGCTGTTTGTTTTCTTTTATTTCTTTCTCTGTATTCTCCTTTGTTGTATTGCTCTCATTTTCTTTTTGATGAATTCTCTTTTATTGAAATAGAAAAATGATTTCTTCTTGCGGTGGTTCTAGGGGCAATTGCTTTGATCCAGCTGCAGGAGGATATGAAGAAGCAGCTGAGTGCAGAAGGGGACTATACTGAAGAAGAGCTTGAAGAATACATGCAGTCTCACAAGAAATTGATGATTGACTCTCTATGGAAGCTTAACGTAGCTGACATTGAGGCCACTCTTTCCCGTGTTTGTCAGATGGTTGATTTTGCTAATCAATCGTCAATTTTTAGCTTCCATGATGCATGGTTGAATGTTAGGTGGGTTTTAACTTGGAGAATTTTATGCTTCACTTTAGGTTCTTCAAGACAATAGTGCAAAAAAGGAAGAACTTCGGGCACGAGCGAAAGGGTTGAAAACTCTTGGTAAAATCTTTCAGGTATCATTTCTTCCCTATTTTTTTCTGAATTATTAGCAATGTGCCATACTAATGACGAGATTACTGTGAAAACACTTCTTGAATATAGAGGGTTAAGTCAGCCAATGGGAATGATAATGAAAGCGTAAGTAAGTTGAATGGAAGTGAACCAAGCTACGGGAAAGGTTCTCCTAGTACATCACCCAAATCTTCAAGTCCTGATTTTTATTCGCATACTATACCTTTGTCCCAGGTAAAACTTTTGCCCCCATCTATATTAGTCTTATTTATTCATCTTACTCCTCTAAATTTGTACAATTTTGGTGAATTTGTTCTTGCTATTGCAATGACACCAAAGTAAAAATTCTGTAATTACTGACGTCTTGTGTTATTGGCTTGACACAATTGGATGTAGAGCCCCTATGTGGAGGCCCCCCACTTTACAGGCATACAGTTCGAATATAACTTCCCTAGGCCAACCGCCCCCCCGGGTGTCCAAAGACCTCCAACCAGCAAGGATTGATGATGGGAAGTTTGATCCTTGTGTATTTTTTCTTCTTTATTTTTGTTTCTCTTGTGGTAGAACACCTATTGTAAGTATCAATCTCATGGTAATTTGCCGGATGTGTTTGTACAAAGACATTTGTGCTGGAAAAGACATGTTGCCGGCTGGGACCACATTGTGAACTGTCTGTGCATGCTTCAATTTTATATATATAGATGGGGAGAGATAATTTATACAAGGTAGCATTATCATAGCCATCTTAGCCAGCTTGCCCTGATTTGCTGGCATGTCATTCCAGTTATGCACTTGGGGTGTAAGCATTGGGCTTCAATTTCTTTTCTACCCCCTTATTTTGTCTCTTTCGGTTTTTTAATGCTTCTATGGTCGAGGGAGGTCGGGATGTCTTGTTCTTCGTACTTAGGGAGTCAAGGTTTGATGTATAATAACTATACAAATGTTGTAATATGATTAATATTTGGATCCAATGGCGCTATTCATCGCAAGCCACACGATGTGTGGTACCAGTTAGCTAATCTAGTGACGCAGATCAGTCATCATGGTTTTAAGAATGGGAATTGATTGTATCCCATAAAGAAAAAAAAAAAAAACGGGAATTGATTGTAATGAGTTCTTTTTCAAAGAATATATAGCTGATAGATTATAAAAGAATCAGTGCACAGGAGTAGTGGATGAATAATGTTCCACACTGCGTAGACCAGGAGCTGGATAAGGGTAAGGGGAAGAAGTTGTCTTTCTAAGAAATCTTGATGCGACATAATGGGGATTGGATAGGAGAGGAGGATGATCTCTTAGAAGAAGAAGATAACGAAGAGAGTGGGTGGGAGGACTTTGAGGAAGGCATTAGAGTAATGGAGGATGAATTAGGTCAAGCCAATTTTATCTTGGCAAAGAAAGAGAAAGCTAGATTACACAATGTGGCTTTTATGAAGAAGAAGCTAACCACTAGGTTAGGAGAAACATGGGAGGGTGTTTGTAGCAGATGTAATGAATGAGTATTTCTGTGTCATTTGATAGTGTTGAAGATATGAATTTTGCCATCAAAAGGGGGCCATGGATCATTTTTTATCATTATTTGGCCATGTAAAAATGGAAGCCAGATTTCAATCCTTTCAAAGCCACCATTAGCAAGGTTGTAGTCTGGATTAGATTACCCGACTTAGCTCGTGAGTATTCTGATACAAATTTCTCAGAGTAGTTGGAAATTGGATTGGAAGAGTTTTAAAGGTTGATAAGGCGAGTGCGACAACAGAATGAGGTCGGTTTGCTAGAGTGTGTGTTGAATTAGATTTGAACAAGCCCCTGAAAAAGTATTATATGGTTAATGGAAGATTTCTATGGATAGAATATGAAGGGTTATACCTTATTTGTTTCCACTGTGGAAAGTTTGGTCATAGCAAAGATATGCCTAGCAAAAAAGAAAAGATGGTAGAGGTTAAAGAAGAGGGCTAAGGGAAAAATAAAGGAGGAGAGGGGATAGAAGAGGAATGACCTTAGCTTGTAGTCTAGAGAAGTAGATGCCATAGAAATCAAGCCGCAGCCAGACAATTTGCTGCGCAGGATGTGATAGAGAAGGGTACCATGGCTGTCGGGAAGAAAGATTATTGGAAACAAGGAGGAAATGCCAGTGAATCAAGGTTCGCAGTTCTCGGAATCGCCAATTGGAGGGATGATCAAATTCGGGATGACGTGCCAATTGACAAGAGGATAATAGGGGGCAAAGTACAATGACATGCATTTGATGGGAAAGTCGGCGCGGACAAAAAAGGAAGACAACGAGAAGTCTACTTATGAGCAAGCCTAGGAGATTGAATGGGAGAAATTATATTAGTCGCTGGAACCGGTGGATAATATTAAAGAAACAAACGATACTGGATCTAAGAAATTTTACCAGAAGGGTGGTGCAGGCTTATCAAAAACTCAAGCCCAGGAAACTCTTCTGGAGGCCCAAGTACAAAAGAAAGTAAATGAGAACAGCAGAAGAAAGATAGACCGAGCACACAATGAGGAAACACATGATCAGCCCATCGTTAGCTCAACAAAGGAGATAGATGGGCTAATGGACATTGATTTGTCTCATCCAAGACCTCCTAATCCAGTAAACCAGGAGTGCGCACATGATCGTCATGGAGGAAATTTGTCTAAGGAGGGAGATATGGAGTTAGATGTTAACCTGCACTAATAAGGGTTAATGTGGGAAGATGCTGTTAGCTCGGTGGTATGTTTACTTTGAAAATGAATATAATTACTTGGAATATTAGATAAGCTAGGAGCTACCACTTCCCAGGCCTACTCAAAGTTGTTTGCAGGAATTTTTATTATGGGCTAATTGTTATACTGGAGCCCAGAGTCAGTGGCCCACAGCGTGAAAAGATCATTTCCAAATTGGGGTTTAATAATTCAATAGTCATGGATGCTAAAGGCTATTCTGGGGTATTTGCCTTGGAATTAGGAGAAGTGGGATGTGCAGGTCATTCAAATGCACAAGCAACGCATACATTTAAAAATAAAAGGAGGTGGAGGGAAGGATTGGATGTTCTTATCCATATATGGCAGCCCAAGGAGTACTGAGAGAAAAGAGTTGTGGGCTCAGTCAAAGCAATTTCATTAGGCTTGTACGTTACCAAAGGTGATTTTAACACTATGTTAATAAGCTTAGAGGAGCAAGGAGGTAGACCTTTGTCACTTGAGGATTGCTGTGATTTTAAGGAGTGTATGGAAGCCTGTGAAGTAGTTGATTTGGGCTTTAAGGGCCATCCATTCACTTGGGCCCGAATAGGACTTTTTGAACCACTGGATCGAGCTATTGTAAATGCAAAGTGGAGGCTAATGTTCCCAAAGGCCTCATGGTCCATATGCCTTGCCCAATATCGGACCATTCCCCCTCCTAATTAATTTTGACCCAAACCGAAGTGTGAAACCTAAAGAAAAACCTTTTAGGCTTTTAGCTGCATGGACCATGCATGCAGAATTCAACAACGTGGTGCAAAATGCATAGCAGAGGGCACAAGATTTGCATGAGCAACTTCAATGTACCAGGGAAGAACTGGTGACTTGGAATAAGCTGAATTTTGGCAATATCTTTAGGAGAAAGTGTAGATTATTAAAAAGGCTTCAAGGGTTGGACAACGGGCAAAGTCCTCAGGAGCCAGAAAATATTCGCAAATTTAGAGAAAAACTTTGGTGGGAATATAAGGAAGTCTTACTTCAAGAGGAGGTATTATGGTTCCAGAAATCCAAAATTAATTGGTTGAACCTAGGAGATCGCAATACCAAATACTTCCATATGGCTACTCTTGTATGCAAAAAAAGAAATAAAGTTGAAATGTTGTTAGATAATCGTGGTAACTGGGTGCATAATCTGGATAAGTTGCAAGAAATGGTTGTTCAATACTTCAAAAATTTATATCAAGTTGATGTTTCTAAAACCCCAGCTACGAGCTTGTTAAATGGATTTACAAATATAGTATATCTAAAGAAATAGATAAGAAGGAGATTCATGAATACCCAAAGTGGAGACCCAGAGAAGATTACTCAGTTTAAACCAATTAGTGTAATGTGATATACAAAATCAGTACAAAAATTTTAGCTAATTAATTGAAGCATCATTTAGACAAATGGATAGCACGGAATTAGTGCAGTTTTATTCTAGGGAGGCAAGGGAGTGACAACATTTATAATTATTCAATAAATCGTTCATAGTATGAGAAATGCCAAAAGGAGCTAGGCATAGTTGGTGATAAAGATAGATTTTGAAAAGGGCTATGATAGATTATGTTGGGATTTTTTGAGAAGCACTCTAAGAGAGTTGGAGTTTGGTGAACATGTAATTAAGCTAATTTGGAAATGTGTATCCTCTCCTTCCATGAATGTCTTGTGGAATGGAGAGAATATGGTCTTTCCTTCTCGGGGAATCCGCCTAGGTGATCCCATGTTGCTTTATGCGTTTGTGTTATGCATTGAAATGTTTGGTCACTTGATTTATCATGAAGTTTAGCAAAAAAGGTGGAAGCCATTCATGTCTGATATTAAAGGGATACAAGTGTCACATTTATTCTTTACTAATGATATTATCCTTTTCACAGGAGCCTCTTTGGTTGATTTTGTTAAAAATTGTTTGGAAACTTTTTGCATTGTCTCAGGCGAAAAAGTAAATGAAGACAAAATTAGGTATTCTTTTCAAAAAAATGTCAATCATAATGTTAGATCTCAATTAGCTCATGAATTGGGATATGGCATCACTCAAGTCCCAGGTAAATACCAGGTGTGCCACTTCATCATAAAAATGTAGATAACAGAACATATGCTCATGTTGTAAATAAAGTGGCAGCTCGGTTATCCAACTAGAAGGCCAAGAATCTTTCTATGGCAGGTATATTGGTATTGACTAAATTAGTTTTGGAGCAAATTCTTTTGTACTTGTAGACACCAAATTTCGTCCGGAACTTTACAATAAGTTGTATTAGCTTTTAGACAAAATAAACAATGCTAAAAGACAGTGAAAAGAAAACACAAGCAAAGGCCAAAAAAGAGGAAGAAAAGAAAAAAGAAGAAAATAAATTTTTTATTATTAAATAAATAATAATATAATATTAATAAAATAATAATAAAATGGCAATATGAACAGTGCATGAACAGTGAAACGTGAAGTAAAATCCTTATGAATTCAACTCACCGACCCTCCCTCCATTTCTCTCTTCCCGGCCTCTTGCTTCTTGCTTCCTTTCTTTGAAGATAGAAGCTCCTCTTTAGGATGGAACTAAGTTGTAGTCCCATAAACTAGGATTTAGTTCTCTCCACTGCTCCTCTCCTTAAAATTCACTAGCTTCAATAGCCATCATGAAGGGCTGCTGCGAAGGGGAAGCATGATGGTTGTTGCCGTCTTGTTCACGGATCACCATCAAGTTTCACCAGCTGCATCACCAAGTCACCATCATAAACACACCAGCTGCTGTAACCATGAAAGGCTGCCACCTCCATCTTCTACATGCCACACATCAGCTGCATCACCAAGTACCACCGCCCTTCTTTAAAGATAAGTAACTTCAGCAGCTTCCATTAGCTGCTATAGCAGCAGCTGCCGCAGCAGAAAGGGGAAAGCCAGTCATAACCGTGAAGGGCTGCCACCTCCCTCATGACTGAATAAGCTGCAGCATGTCACCTCCTTACAGCAACAACACTGCATCACCCCTCCCTTAAAGCTCACCTACTTCAGCTGCCATCATGAAGAGCCGTTGCATAGAGGCTACTGCTGAGTTGTCCATGGGTCACTAGCTGTTTTGGCAGCAACATGCAGAACAATAGCCCAACACATCATGCTTGCCATGGAAGAGTGAAGCTGCAAGCAAGGAAGGGCGGTGACCCTTGGAGGAAGGTAACCTGCACCTATCTCGGCTATAAAAGGAGGAGACACACACGGGAGCTGCACGATGAAAAAAAGCAGGGAGAAAGCCTTGGAAAATCAGAGCACTCCATCCATTTGAGAATTCCATCCATCCTAGAGAATGTTTTTCTCCCATCCAAGACTTCCTTCTTCATCCTAAACCGAAGTTCTTCAAGCATACAGCAAGCTGGAAGTGCCCCTGTCCAACGAACTAGCAAACAAAAGAGGGTAGCCACCCCACACGTTGCTGCACTTGGGGACAAGAAGGTGCAGTTGCACCGAAGACTAGAGGTATGCCTTGTTCCCTACTTTGTTTGTCTCGGTTCTATATGCTCGTGAATGAGGTTGGATGTTGATCCCTTTGGCTTTTGTCTGACTATTGGTTCTTGATAAGTTGTGTCCATGATTCATCTTCCTTGCTGTTTATATGTTGCTGTTTTGGCTTGTGCAGCACCATTTTTATGGTGTGAGTATTAGCTAAATAAATCCCTGCCCTTCTTGCTGTTTGCATGCTGCTAAGTTTTGGCATGCGTATCCTTGTTTGGCGTGCATAAGGGGCTGAAATCAGTTTGCATATAATTGTTTTTGGTGTATGTCACTGTGCATGGTTCATATTGGCTGAACTAGCTTTAAACATACTTGCTGTTTAAAGTTGCTATGTATGCATATAGCTTGATTGCATGAAATAGATAGTTTGTATGAAGAAGTCCACTCTCTTTGGTTGAAAACATGGTGTTCTAGGTCTAGCTAAGTCATGGGGTGTTCTCCTACTGAGTTAACTTACTAATTCAGGTAAACACACTGAGTCAACTCGCTAAGTTAGTAAAACTCGGCCATGGCTGATTTTTTGGAGTTTCTACTCACTAAAATACCTTGATTCATGACATTTGGGTGTATCATTGATTTTCCCTTTCTATGCATGATGCTATATGTTCTTTGCTTAAATTTGGTAATTGGAGCAAATAAATAGGAAACAAATAAGTAAATAAAGCTAGGGAAGTGTAAGAATGAGGAAATGAATACATGCAAAAATAAAATGAGCATAAGAATTCCTCCTTTAAACACAATCCTTTTGCAAAATAATTTCTCTTTTAAAGTTGTAGAAATAAAGGCAAAGGCATTTATAAACTTGTATAGACTTCACCTGAAGAGGAATGGCCTATTACTAAAGGAATCCAAATAAGTTTTCTAGGAAAAGATACAAGAAACTAAGGCGAAGGCATTTTTTCTTGTAACTTTGATTAGACTCTCACCTGAAGAGAAATTAGTCTATATCTTTATTTCTTAAAAAGCTTATTGGTACAAGATTTCTA